>CM046954.1:122262441-132262441 GCA_025698515.1 Gossypium sturtianum | reverse complement strand
GACTTTGGCAACCTTTATTTCATGGCTCTTAAAAATCAAAAGGTATGTTCTAACTCTTTACATTCATATTCATTTGATGAGCTACAATATGCTTTCAATGAGCCAGTATTGAAATTTGAGACAATGAATTCCAAATACAAGAAAATGAATTCAAAATTCAAATTTGAATTTGAATTTTTGAAAACAAAAATTGATTTGGAAAGCCAAAATGAAAAATTGAAAATAAATTTTAAGGCTTTGCAAAATAAAGTTGAATTGTTTGAAAAAGAAAATTTTGAGTTGAAAATGAAATTTGAGAGCCTGAAAAAGGAAAATGAAACCATTTTGGAAAATTATTTTTCAAATATGGCAAAGTGTGATCATGTCCATTTTCATGGTCAAATATTACATCCTTGTCCAATAAAGATAATAATTCAAAATAAAATTAGACAAATATAGGTTCTAAAAGGAACAAGAGACTTAGGGATTAATGTTCAATGACCCAAAGCAATTTGAATACCAAAAATCCAAATAAGTGACTCTTGTAAGTGTGTTGGAGCATTGAGGAGTAAAGCACAACAGTTTGGATGCTCTAGACACATAATGAAGGATAGACCAGGTGTAGGATTTTATATCTAAGAATTCTAATCAGCTGGGGAGGCACTAGTTTGGCTCTAAGGGTATTGGCTATAGTACCAGGGTGGTGGGTATTGGTAATACTATTGATAAGGTCTAAAATATGCATACTGAGTTTCCTAAGTCACTTGTTTGGTGCTTGTTTGGGGCTAGTCATGGATTGTAACAACCCGGTTTTTAGTGGTGTCAAAAACAGTGGTTTTGGGACCACAATTAATGTGAGAGTCCATAGATATATTTAATTAATAATAATGAGTTAAATATAGTATAATGGTGAATCATGATTTTATAGATTTTATTAAATGGTTTGTTAGTCAATGTACAAGTGATTTGTACCGAAAGTTAGTGGTTTTGGAACATGAGATATCGGGATCTCGTTTCCATAAACTGAGCCCATAAATATTTTTATTAAATATTTACGAAGTTTTTATATAAGTGTATTAAATTTTGTTTCGGAAATTTTAGTGATTAAATGACTAATTAAGGTACAAGGACTAAAATCGTAAAATTAATTGTTATTGATTGTACTAGTTAAAAGGGTTTAAAAGATAAATTTTTAAGTATTTAGAAGGCAATTATGCCATAATTTACTATAATGGACGGTTGGATCATTTACTTTAACTTTGTTTTAGTGATTATTAAGTAAAATAAATAATAAACATATGTTTATCATAAAATTAAAAGAAAAAGAAAAGCACTATCTTTTATTTTATCATCTTCTTCACCGATTGAGAGTAAAATAAACCAAGAAGAAATTGACAAGTTTCAAGAAACCTTTGTCAATCTTGCATGGTAAGCAAAATAATCATATTTCTTATAAATTTTTATGTTTTTGAGATCATTGCAACTAGGTCTAGCTAACTCGTATATCTGTTTTCAAAAATATTAAAGTTTTTTAAAATTATCATTGATGATTTTGGATTTTCTTGATATTAAATGGAAGATTTTGAAGCTTGGAAATGTTTTAGGACTATTTTGTTAAGTGAATTTTGTTAGTTTTGCACTTAAGGACTAAAATATAAATATGTTAAACATAGCATGAAAATATTGTAATTTTTTTAGTAATTGAAGGCTGATTATGGATGGAATTAGAATCGGTTATGTGTATTGGGGCTTAAATGTGAAATTTTTAATAGTTTCGGTTTTAGGGACTAAATTGAACAAAGTGTAAAAGTTTAAGGAAATTTTGTAAAATGTAAATTATAAGCCATATACATAAAAATGAATATGATAATGTATTTTAAATTAATAAAGTTAATTTAATTATTACATAGATCAAGAATTGAACCGAACGGAAGATAACCAGAGAAAAAGGAAAAATCGCGAATTAGTCTCTACGAGTCAACCAATAGCATATACTAGGTAAGTTCATAGAATAGATATATGTTTATATGTTAAAGTTATATGTTGTATGAATTAGATAATTAATTTGTGGTTGAATTATTAATATTGAATTTAGGATATTAACTGTTTACGGTTGAATGTAAGGCAAGTGAGAATTACTTGAAATGTGATGAATGTATATATAAATATTTATAATTTATGCTATTTTGAATTAGATTAAATTGATTTGTGGATGAATATTTAATATCGGATTATAATTATATATCTTTTACAATAAAGTATAAGGTGAGAGTAATTAATTGGAATTGATGAATGATTGTGAAATGTGAGTTATACGATCTCGGGATGAACGTAACGGATTTATAGCATGTGTATGAATATTATGGAAGTTCCTCTAATTTATAAATGTTAAAATTTTTGTTTAAATGCTCGTTTGAACGTAGTAAATGATTAGGATACGATTGGCATGCCAATAGGGTTAGAACGCACGCTTGTACGGGTTTGCACTTTAGTGCCTCTGTATGCACTTCAGTGCCTCTGTTAGCATTTCGATGCTCTCTGGTGTGTTTTGGGGTACCCGAGTATCCGAATTACTTTGCTATAGTTCATCGGGCCATCTGTTGAAAAAAAACATATATGTATTGATTTCATGAATTATTTGGAGATGATATGTTTATATGAATATTGAAATGTTAAATGATGATATTGAATAAATAATAATTATGTGTTTAAAGGTTGTTTAAAACGATATGAAATATCTGGAAAGTTTAGAGTTATAAATATGAAACACTCGCTTTGTGAATGTGATATTGGTGACAAAGTCGTGTTTAAAAGAAATGGAATATGATTATAAATTGACATGATCAAATGGTTGATATGCTTTATATGTGTCGAATCTTTCCTATTGAATGATACGGAAATATGTCATATTAAATGATTGAGAGATTATACTATTGATATGTGAAATGCTCACCTAATTGTTTTAATTGTATTTTTTTGCTCATTGTCGTGTAACGGGAATAGAGCAAAGACTATAAAAGGACCAATTTTGTCCGGTCTTGTCGAGTCTTGACTTCTTGGCCCTTGTCTTCTCCAAATGGCTTCCAATCCAACTGCAACATCAGGGGTATTGGAATTTTAGCATAACTGCAAATTTAGAAGTATTGAACTATCTGTTCTACTGCTCTTTCAGAGAAATAAGTCTGATGGCTTCAATCTGCTTCACTGCAACTTCAGGAAAATAAGATTTGCCATAATATTTGCTTTCTTCACTTTGCTCCACTACCACTTCAGAGAGGCAAGGCTAATGTCTTTGATATGCTTTGCTGCAATTTCGGTAAGACAATATATGCATTAGCCTGCTCCACTGCAAACTCAGGGAAACAAGGCTGATGTCTTTGATCTACTTCACTGCAACATCAGGAAGGCCAGATCTGCTATTTTATTCTGCTCTACTGCGACTTCAGAGATGCCAGACTAGTATCTTCGATCCGCTTCACTCGCAATCTCGGGAAGACAAGATCTCGCTATCTTGATCCGCTTCCATCAGAAACTCGAGACGCCAGACTAGTATCTTCAATCTGCTTCACTGCAATCTCAGGAAGACAAGATTTGTTATATTCAGTCGCTTCCACTCGCAAACTCGTGCGCTTAGACTAGTATCTTCGATGCGCTTCATCAGTAATCTCAAGAAGACAAGATCTCGCTATCTTGATGCTGCTCCGCAGTAAACTCGGGGGACGCCAGACTAGTATCTTCGATCCGCTTCATCGCAATCTCGGGAAGACAAGATCTCGCTATCTTCATCTGCTCCCATCGCAAACTCGGGGGCGCCAGGGTCGGTATCTTCGATTCGCTTCACTTTGCAAACTCGGAAGACAAGATCTGCTATCTTCAATCTGCTTCCATCGCAAACTCGGGGATGCGGATGGTATCTTCGATCCGCTTCACTGCAAACTCAGGAAGACAAGATCTGCTATCTCCAATCTGCTCCACTACAAACTCAGGGATTCCAGACTGGTATCTTCGATCCGCTTCACTGCAAACTCAGGAAGACAAGATCTGCTATCTTGATGGCCCGCTCTCATCAGAAATCTCGGGGAGGCAAAAAAAGCTTCAATCTACCCTACTACATTGTCCTACAGAGGACATAACCTGTAGAATGGTTATATGCTTATGTCGAATGATTAGGATGCCCTGATCGAAATGAGTCAAATGCTCCTAATTAGACGCGTTATGACATATGAATGCAGAAATGTTATAAGCATGATTCCTACTCAAGGTGTCATCACTCATTTGTTCTACATCCTCGTTTCTCTCGAAGTGTCAATCATATTATGCTCAAATAATTTGCCCCATGGTAATTCTGAGTCCACTCCACTTAAACCTTGAGACATAAAATTTGTACCTCCCACTGGAACTTCAGAGAAATAACATTTGGTTTCTTCCATCCATCCTGTTACCACTCAGAGGTATAAAATTTGTATCATCTTCAATCAATTTGATCTGTTACACCATTCCCTGGGTGTAATGACCAGATGTATGTGCCTGAAATTTATATGAATGCAGGGTATCATTTTTCTTTTCCCGAGAATGATCCTCTTTTACACTTGGGTTAACATTGCTCGTCATTTGTTGAGATGGTATCACCGACGAAATGTCTTATCCAATAAAAATCCGAAGAGATAATCATCTTTCAATATTTCCAACCCTTAGGCTTGGTGAGTTCTAAAAAATAGTCTTGTTCCAGATTCTCATATTATTTAGAAGCTTCTAGAGTAATATGCGAAACTCCTTTTATGAAAGTATTATTAGTCCATTAATCGTTATTTCAATATAAAATGCTTGAAAAAGATCACAACAATGGACATGAAAGAAATAAATCAGGAGCATAGCTCGAAATAAATAAGTTAATCAAAGATAATCAATGTAATAAAAGAAAATTGATTGGGGTGTATCTTGAAAAGAATAAAGTAATCAAAGATAGCCAATTCAAAATGGATAAGATAGAAGCTAGGTGCCCCAGATATCGCAGCCTGAGCTTTTCTGTACAAACTTCTTGAGGACCATTTTGAGCTCAATATGTGTTTAGAGGATCCGGAGTACTTTGTCAATGCCCCAAGACGTAGCATACTTCCTCATTGTTAATTCAGGCATAGCAAGACTACCACATGACCTATCTTTGATCAAAATTTGAGCCGCCCTTTTTGGGTTTTCCACTCAAAACCCCTTTGGTCTCAGAACGCCCTTTGTGGGTTTTTGCCTTGGCCTCTCCTATTTTCTTTTCTTTTCTTTTCTTTTTTTTTTTGAACATTTGATCTCAAGGCGCCCTTTGCGGGTTTTCACCTTGGCCTTTCCCCTTTCATGTAAAATACTTCTTGACTGAACCTGAATTCGCCGAATTGGGCAAGTCTTCGCCATCTGTCTTAATCAATAGCAATGTTCCTCTAGAACAGGCCATTTTTTACTACATAAGGTTCTTCCCAGTTTGGCATCTGCTTTCCTCTAAAATCTTTTTGTATAAGAAAGATCTTTTTCAAAATCAGGTTCCCCTTGTGGAATTCTCTAGGATGAACCTCTTTGTTGTAAGCTTGCATCATCTGACCGTGATGGATAACTTTTAACCTTTTCTTCGATTAGGTTCAATTGGCAAAAACACTTCTATTCCATAAACCAATGGGTAAGATGTTGCCCCGGAAAAAGTCTTGGCCAATGTTCGATAATCATAGAAGATAAATGGTAACTTCTTTATGCCAATCTTTACAAGTCTCGGTCATCTTTCCTACAATCCTTATTTTTTTTTGTTTTTTTTCTTTTTGGCTGCCTTTGTTGCTCTATGATATGGCGTCTGATCTTTGAACATACTACAAACTTTTGACATTGTCTTTTTTGGCATTCTTTATCGGCGCCTGATCTTTTTTTTTTCTCTTTTTTTTTTAAGAATTTGATGACTATCGACTTTGTAACGTTGGCATATGAAGCTATTTCCACCCTCTTAGTGAAGTAAACGACGACCACAACGATGAATCGATGTCGACTAGAAGCTTTTGACGAGATCGGCCCCATAATATCCATTCCCCACATATAGAAAATCTGTGAAGAAATAGATGAGGCACATAAGTCTTGTCTTCCTCAATTTGGCATTTACGACATAACTGAAGTAATCTCCATTTTATGGTGGACCAATAGTACCCGAACCTTATGATTAGCTTGGCTATTGTAAAACCATTAGCATGTGTCCTTTTGACATTCTTATGGACCTCTTTTAAGATTTGAACGTACCCGCGTCTCAGTAGCCTAGGCATGTCCTGATATGATCGTGCAAAAACATCTTTGAATTCTTGAAAATAACTCAATGATGTCTCACCTTATTTCTGTGGTGAGCTAGGCTATAATCTTCACATCTTTTCTAGGCTCATAATATCCACTGACTCTTTGTAGAGTAGGGTCTATTTTTCATCTTGTTCTACCATTCTTAACAAATCAGAAGATAGGTTACAATCTCTATCCTCTTCAAAGTCCTAAGATCCCTCTAGACACATATCTTACTCGAAAGGAGACTCTGAGTTAGTAGCAGCGTTGCTCACATCGTTGATATCTGGAGACTTATTGTAGGTTCGAAGGAAGATTCCAAAGAATAAATGATTCAAAGAATGATTATTTGTATGGTCATGAATGAAGAATGAAAGAATACTTGAAAGAAAGTCCAAAGAACAAACAAAAGAAAAAAACTAAGAGCAATTGTTTGTACAGTATGAAATGAAAAAATAAAAGAATATTTGCTCAAAAAGATGCATTTTATTGAAATAAAAATTCCGGACACAAGCCTATTTCACAAAAGGGTTCTTATTGCCTCTAGGCTTAAGGCAACAAGTGTGTTTTGATTATTACTCTAGATTAGCTCTAAAAATACAGGGATCTATTCCACAGTCCTATTATTCAAAACACTCCCAAGTATGCAAGGTCTTGGAAACTTCGTTCCCCGGTTCCTTCTCTGCTATATCTAAATCAGGGATAACATGATTAGCAGGGTTATCTCCTGGGTTAGATCTTGAGCCAAATTGGAGATTCATTGGTACCCTAGTATCAGCTTGACCTTGTTGAGGCCTAATTGTAATAGATAGCCTTTGAGGATATGCTTCAGGTTGTGTTTGTGAATGCGGTGGGGTAAAACCCAGAGGTTAATCCTCATTATCTTCTCCAGCATTAGTCATGGGACCTTTTCCCTTGTCCATTGCCCCATTCAGTAGCTGAGTCATTTGAACCACCATATTCCTTTGGGCTTCCATCATTTGTTCCCTCATATCTTGTTGGATCTTTGCCAACTGCTCTTGCAGCTGGTCTTGCATGTCTCTTTGGAACTGTTCGAGTCTTTGATCCATGTTTTTTTCTTTTTTTTTGTCTTAGCGCGTGTACCGTAATGGTGTTTAGTTTCCAGATTAACTTTTTCTTCTTTATCTCTCTTTGATAACTTAAACTAATTATGGTCCTTCTATAAATTTAAATGCATATAATGTGATGTAATGCAAATGCATGAATGCAAAAAGGCATCGATTCTGATTCAATTTCATTTAGAAATCTTTATTAGAAAACAAAATCCTTTACATAAAACAGACTACAAATATGCTTTCGCCCTAATGCCCAAAGTCTTAACTTTCCTAAACAACAAGGCTAACTCTTGACCACGATTTGACTGCAGCTCATATTTCATGCTCAACGTATCGGCTGTCTTCGCCGTGTCTCAGAAATGATCAGCTACCTCTCGAATCTGAGCTATGGCCTCACCCATGAGGTAATCCCTATTTCTAACTTGATCTTGAAAATGGTGAAGCTCTTCCTTCCAATGCCCTTCTCTTGCTTCAAGAAACTCGATCTGGAGTTCACAATTTTGTAATGCCGATTCTAATTTTTCAATCTTGCCCTTCATTTCTTTAATCTTGTTCAGACTTGATTTTAGCTCGATAGCAGAATTACGGCTTCGATGGTGATGAAGAGACCGTCCAAGTTCAGCCACTCTAGCCTTTAATCCACATTTCTCCTTCTGGCTTTCTGCCAAACTCCTTTCTAGGACCTTGTCTTGCGCTTGAATTTCATGGAATTTCCTCTCCCATCGATCAGCTTTGGCCTTTTCCTCTTGAATCTCCTGTTGCCACTGTTCTGAAGTCTTTCCCAATCCGGCGTTTCTCATTGATAGACGCAATTTCTTATAATCCACTTTCAAACTACCCAGGTCTTCTTCAACTTCATTCTTTCTTTTCTTTAATTTCCTGACTTCCAGCTTTTGAACATCAGCATCTAACCTCAAATACATTTTCTCTTCCTCTAACTGTTCTATCTTCTTCTCGAGCTCCAAATTCCTCATTTCAAAATCTTGCCTTATGATCTCTAGCTCTGATGGGACCACTTACAAGTATTCCTCTCTTGATCGGGCACTTTTTGGATTCAGCTCAGGGATGTTGTCATTAATCCTTCTAATCCTCCATCCGCTATATTCTGAGGTCGTCATTGGGCCTGCGGATAATCTCTTTATCCTACGAGTCTGATTCTAAGCACTAGAAATCTCCTTAACCCTCTTTTTATAGTTATCCCCTCTGTATGAGAATTCACATTGAGCCAGCCCATGTGTTGCTGGTACGAACTGCCTTGATCCATATTGCCTTAATACGAGCCAAGGAGCATACCCAATGGCTCCCCAAATTCCAAGTAAAGGAACCTAGTCAAAACTCCCACACCGATAAAGGATTTCATCGGGAATCATCCAAGGAGCCCTCCACTCGATGTCTTCCTCTTGAAGGTTTTGAAGGAGCCCCATCTAGTTTTCCTCAGACAAGTCTTCTCTCCTTGGTGTAGCCACTATCTCTTTTAATGGAGAATAATTCTCAGAGAAAACCCGATAAGAAATTTTCTCCACCTTCCAGAAATGACTGTGGAACCAAGCTAATAACAACTGTACGCATCCAATGAACCTACCCTCACCCACTCTCCGACATGCATTCAAAGATCTGAACGTCTCAGCTAAGATCGTAGGTACAGGTGCGACCCTTCTATCAAGTCTATCGAATAAATCAGTGACTGTTTCATCTACATGTCTTAGAGCTTTAGGGAAAATTACCAAACCATAAATACACAAGGCAAAGACGTCAATCTTCTCCTTTACATTTGGATGTGCTAAGATCAGGTCCCTCAAACTCACTCAAGAAATGCATTTACCCTTGCCTTTCTTCTGAATTCTGTCTGCAACCCACTGTTCACTCATCCCTGTGATATTCATTAGCTTCTTCACAAAATTTGGGACATTAACGGCCCTAGAATAAGCTTTGTTGACTTGGATCCTTGGACAGCGAAGCAAGGTTGTATATTCCTCCACCGTGGGCACTAAATCTACTTTCCCGAAAGTGAAACAACTGTAGGCAGCGTTCCAAAACTGAGCCATAGCCCGAAACAGATGCTTGTCTACCTTGATGTCGAGCAAGTAAGGTAGATCGCCATAATTACGATAGAACAACTGCTCCTCATCATTCCATTGGGTCCATATTTCTTTCAACTCTTGGAGCTCATTTTGCGTGATACTAATACGAGTGAAATCCCATAGTTCCGACGCATACCCCTCAGCCAAGCTGTTCCCTTTCTCTAATTGCGTTTGCTCTGACCACATGCGGACGGCCGTATTGTCTTTCACTTTATCAAGAAAGTCGTTCTCCATAACCAGCTTTCTAACTTAGAAACTAACCGTGAATCGATACCTCTTAAAATATGAAATAACATGCATCAAAATAAAGCACAACAAGTTAGTATCATGAAATAAAACATAAAGTAAATAAAATAAACAAAGACCTATCTGGCGACCACTAAGGTTTGGCGTAATTCTACCTAGGGTAGGCTCCTAGGTCTCTCTATATGCGGTTTAGTTCTAAAGAAAAGGTACCTGAACTAGCAGATTCCTCAATCTTCACCCATTATAGGCTCATACAGATCGAGTTCAGTTCAGGGGAATACATTTCCCTATGTCCATGCGGAAGTGAAAACCTCACGAAGACATAGGTACAGATGTATCCCTGAAGCAATCCACTAGCCCATGCGGAGGTGAAAACCTCACGAAGGCATAGTTTCTCACTCCCACTTAAAGGTGCGACCACAACGGTCATGCAATGCAATGTGTGCAAAAAAATAACAATCATATGTAATGACACAAACAAATGCAACAAAAGGATCGTAATTTTCAAATCAAATTTTCAAATTTTTCAAATTTCCGACAAAGGACAGAAAACAATCAATTTTACGGCTTGACTTTCTTATGGTCCCCAGTGGAGTCGCCAAGCTTTCGAAACCATTTTTCTTTTGAAAAAATGGGGATCGATTTTAAAAACAAAAATAAAGTCGCCACCAATCTTTTTTCGAGGTGTGATCGGATCACCTTGAGATTTGTCATTTTTAATAAGACATTTAGATTTATTTAAAAAAAAACTGATTTTGGTCTACAGAATTCGAGAAAATGGGCTCGGGAGTCGGTTACGCACAAGGAAGGAGTAGCACCCTCGTAACGCCCAAAAATTGGTACCGAATTGATTAATTAACGTCCTAATGTCGAATACTTTGAAAAGATCTAAAAAAAAATCCTTTTTATAACTTAAAACCCTTTAAAGGACATTTGATTTCTTGAATTTTAAAAGGAGCATCGAAACTCAGTAAGTTAGAGTACGATCTTTCAAATTTCCAAACATCAAATATCATTTTCGTTTTGGAAATCCTTCCCCGAGATGACAAAATGTCGCATCCAATGAGTTAGGATGCAACCTCTTAATTTTCGGAGAATAAGTTTTTATTTAAAATTTGCAATTTTTGATTTCGGAAAGGATACTTGGCTATGTAAATTCAACGAAGAAAATTGAAACCCAGTGAGTTAGGGTACAATTTCCTCGAGACTTCCAAATGCCAAATATTATTTTATTTAAGTAAGTACTTTTTGGATAAATAGTTGGAATTAAAAATGAAATATATTTTCTAAAGCAATGATTTGAATGAAATGTGGCATTAGTACATTACCAAACATAACTTTCAAAGAGCATTTTACTAAGTAAAAACAAATAATACAAATGATGCAAGCAATATAACAACTATACTAAGGTAAATAAAGATTACAAATTTATTCTTAAAAATATGAATGGTTAAATAAAAGATAGAAAGCAAACAATAAAAAAAATCTATTTTAAAAAAGAAATTAAGGAATAAACATGGAAATTTTACACAAGATTAAATGTATGTATAAAAATAAGGTGAATAATGTATATAAAAAAATTATAATAATAAAAAACAATATGGCAAATTCTAAAAAAAGGATAATATATATTCATGAGAAAATAAGTAAGACACATTTTTAAATAAATAAATAATATATAAATTTAAATAAAAATATATTTATAATGCAATAATCTAACATATATATATGCATAAAAACTACATATTTAAAAAAAAAACAATATAAACAATATATGTTATACAATATACAAAATTTTATACAATATTAAGGATAAAACAATTTAAAAGTTATATATAATATAATATAATGATATATAATATAATTACTAATTACAAATTTTAAAATGATATGTAATATATAAATAATATTGAACTTAAAAATAACCAAATAGTAATAATAAATAGTAATAATTTAATACTTATATAATACTAAAATAATAAAAATAAGAATAAAAATAAAAGAATTAATAATCAAAGAAACAAGAATCAAATCAGAAATAAATAAAAAAATCTGAAGTAAAATTGTAAAAAGGATGATGTTGGAACGCACGCTAAACTATAGGGACTTATTGGGCAATTCTGTCCTATCTCCTAAACGGAGTCGTTCCATCACCTGCCTTTAAAATAGCCTTAGGACCAGATTAAAATAAAATATAAATTTCAGGGCTGATTTAAAAAAAAAGAAACATTTAAATTAGACGAAATCACAAAGAATAAAATTGCGGAGGGACCAAAGAGGTAAATTGCCCCTTTTACAGAAACACGCGGATCCTCCCCGGGTCGGGTCAACGCGCGGATCTTTGGCCATGGAACGACGTCGTTTTGGCCTTGGAGATGGGCTCCAAAACGGCGCCGTATTGGGGTGCTATTTAAGGCCGAAAAATCCTTAAAAAAAACATTTGAATCAGTTTTTTAAAAAAAAAAAGAAAGAGAGAAATCTCTTTTCTCTCTGCCGAAGTTCTCCGGTCACAACTCCGGTCAAATGCCTCCATGAATCGCCGTCGCTGGCCACCGTACACGGTGGCCAAAATTTCCAAAAGTAAGCTTTTTTCCTCGCTTTTTTTTTATATTTTAAGATGTATATATGCAGTAGAAGAGAAAAAAAAATCTTTTATCTATGAACAGTTTCGAAAAATGCTAATAAATAAAAGAGAGAAAAAAAGACCTTTTATGAACTGTTTCTCTGACATATTGTATGTGTTCGTATTGTGTGTAAAAAAAAAGAGTTCCCTTTTTTACAGATTGCAGTAGGTTTTTATAGCCCAAAATAAAAAAAATACAGATTCTCTTTTGCCATATTTGCTGCTTTTGCTGGGTTTTTCTTTCCTTTTGCAGGTTAATAGCGCAGATCTCGGCGGTGATGAAGGCTGGTGGCTAGGCTGCGGCACGAGAGTTTTCCAGAAACCCTAGGTCTTCTGAAACAGTTTGGGTATTGGGCCTTTTTGGGCCGCGTTGGTTTGGGTCTTTGTTGGGCTTAGGGTTTTGGGTAGTCTGTTTGGGCTTTGTAAACGGAATGTAATAATAAAAACTGGACATTGGGTTTTTTTTTTTTTGGTTTGTTTGGGCCCGGGCACAAATGGGCTATTACAGTATTGACAAGAACTCGTATTAAATTTAGTTATATTTGTTTACTTAATTGTAAACTAAGGTAAGAGTTTTTTTTAAAATACCTATGAACTTACTAAGCTTCTTAAGCTTACTCGTTTAATTCTTGTTTCCTGTAGTTGACATTTAGTGGAACTAGTCAGACGAATCAACTTCAGAGTTCACACTATCCAACCTTTGTTCGGTAGTTTTTGACTTGACCACTTTGGTTTATGGCATGTATATAGGGCTTTGAAGTAAATGAGTTTAGACTTCTAGTTGGATTTGTAAATTTGGTTCATAATGATATATAATAGTAATATCATGTTTTGTGTTTAATTTGTGATGTTGGTGGAAAATTCTAATTGAATTGTCTTGATGGCTTTAATGGGTGGAGAAATGTTTTGTGTCATTAATATGACAAGCATGAATTGATGTTTGTTACATTGATATGGTAGTAGCTTTGATGTATTATTTGTGTATAAATGTGAAGTGGACATTATGGTCTTAGTAGTTTATAGTTTTGGATAAATTTGTTGGTCCCTGATATGTGGTATAAATGAATGAGCTTAGCATTTGGTATTTTGAGCTTGGTTGATGTTTGAATAAGATTTACTAGATGGTTATGGTTTTGGTTATATTACTTTTTGATATATAAAAATTGTGGTGCCAATGAGGGCATATTGGTTAGGCACTTAAGTTGTGTGGTTTTGGTATGTTTTAGGTGTGTTCATATATGTTTTGAATAGGTGAAAGTGGTTGGAAATGGTTTGGCTTGGTACCTAAGAAATGGTTGATGAATTGGCTTGAATATGAAGTCATTTGGTGGCACACAGCTGTGTGTCTTAATGATTTTTAGGTGCAGGATTTTCCACACGGGTTCAGTTTGTTACACGGCTTGACGACACAGTCGTGTGACCCTATTTTGAATTGCACACGATTTGGCATACGGTCTGGCGACATGGCTGTATGACCCTATTTTCGATTTGTACATGGTCTGAGGCCACACGGGCTGGTCTTTTTCACACTGTTGTGTGACCCTTATTTTTAGTTTTTACATTGTTTTCATATTTTGATTCGATTTAATCCCTAATTGTTTCTAAATCATTTTTAAAGCCTTATAGGCTCGAATTAAGTTTCGTATATGATTGAGAGACACGTTTATTAAATGAAATTATTGTTGATTGTTTCGAAAATAAATTTTTGAAATGAAGTGTTCTACTTGTGTTCTATGAATTGTTGTAACTTTTCGTAATCCTAATCCGATGACGGTGACGAGTGAGGGGTGTTACATGGATGGTGTTTCTAAGGGGTGTCTACAGGGGCAAAGCCAGAACAATTTTTTAGGGGGGCCGGATGAAATTTTAATTTTTTATAGTTTATATCTTTATAATTTGTAAAGGATTAGCTCGAATTTTTTTAATTTTAGGGGGGGCAAAGTATAATTTTACCTTTACTAATTTAAAATTTTTAAAAAAATTTAAGGGCTCAAATAGCAATTTTACATTTTAGGGGGGCCGGGGCCCATGCCAGCCCCCTGGCTTCGCCCCTGGGTGTCTATCAGTTGAAATAGGGATTTTCCTTTTTGATTGGCAGGATATTCAAATCTAGATTAGCAATAAGCATTCATGCTCACCGCACCAATTTTTTATATTGAAGAATCAATAGGGAGGGGATCTAGCAAAGGTGGGTGATAGTTCACCCTTGAAGGGAAAAGAACTATTGAGGTAGGGTTAGGGGAGGATTATAGAAGAAAAGATAGAGAGAGAGAGAGAGAAAGAAAGGTTAACTAGATGAGGGAAGTGAAATTAAATAATAGGGCTTATATATAAGATAATGGAGGTACCACATGTAAGGATCTTGCTGGTGGCAAGGTTACATATTATCTTCCTTGAGTGTTGCACTAAGAAAGCGATTGCTTTTTTAGTTTGTTTAGTGGTTATTCTAGAATTGAAATGAAGGGAGATGCACTAAAAATTGAGAAGGGTTGTTTAATCACTATTGTTTTATTTAAATTCATATCAAAACCCATATGATGATGAATGCAAACAGAGTTGAATTGAGAAAGGGTTGTCGTGGATTTAGAACAACAATGAGAAGGGTTGTTTGGATTGATAATGTTACTTGACACATCACTTTTTTTATATATTAAATATTAAGATAAAAGATGAAATAACACATTTTGAATTCGTGTCAAATAAATATTTAAAAAAAATTTTAATCATTGCTTCATACAAGTAAAGACAATTGACACAATATCATTAATGAAAAGTAATGTATAAAAAAAAAATCTTGTATGACATAATCATCAATAAAGACCGTATCTGATATGATAAGAAAAACCTACGGGTGATTTTAGTAATTTTCTCATATTGCATGCACTCTCCGTTCTGCATTTCTTCCCACGACAATTTCCCTGTTAATAATCCTTACCCTACTAAATAAAGTTGAAGTTGACAAGTGCAATGAATTTAATTTTCTTGGTTTAGTAGTAACCGTAAAGAACAGTTTGAGAGGAGTGTAAAGACTATGTCATTACAATAAAATGTATATGTATGGAATAATAATGATAGGTAGCTTACATAAATCTACCAAGTTATGGGTATTAAAGATGAAAGAAGAAACAGTTTGCTGAAAAGTGACTGATCAATGGGCAGAGAAGTAAAGTTCATGGGGAAACAGCTAGCAGTGTCAGGACCCTACTTCCTGATTGTAAGTCCCTTCGGAGGGAAGGGACAATATTATTAAATCAGGTGGTGATGAAATTAATTATTTAAAATTAATGATAAAATGTATTTGAATTTAATCATAAATTATAATAAAAAGAGAACATGGGCTAAATGATCAGAAAATATCAATTTTTAAAATAATTTACGGAAAAGAGCCGAAAAATAATTATTTACCGGAAAGGACAAATTTCCCCGAAAACGCGTTTACGTCAGCACGATTTCAGGGGATGTAGCAAAAAAACGCTTCCCTGAGGGAGCGTTTTTGCCACATCAGCAAAAAACGCTTCCTTGAGGGCGCGCTTTGCTGATGTGGCAAAAACGCTCCCCTAGTGACGCGTTTTAGCCCGTGTTTTTTTCAAAAAAAAACTATTCTCGAATTGAATTTTCAAAAAAGATCATTTTTTAGATATTATAAAAATAGACCAATTTTTTTAAAAATTTACGAAAATAAACCTTTATAAAGGCTTAAAGTGACAACACAATTTTTTTTTAAGGTGTCACCAATTAATATGAAAATATAACTTACAAAGCAAATCTTTATATAGACCCAAAGTCTCATTTGCCTTGTTTTCTTGAGCAATGTGGGATATGAGATATGTGTATATATAGACTCATGAATAATTTTACAGCTTGTTCCTAAACAATATGAGATTCCTTCCTCTTTTAACTAACAACATGATTCCTTCCTCTTTTAACTAACAACATGAGATTAAATGCTACACTATATTTGATATTTTTTTAGTTAGAGTTTAAATTTTTTTTACAAAAAGTTACATTTGTTACATTATAAATAAAACTTTTAAACTTAAGTAAAAAAAATATAAAATATAAAATGAGTATGGTAAAATATTAAAAAATAAATATTTAAAAAATTACTAATAGTTGAGTGATCATTTTGTAAGTTTTTATAATTCGATAGTTAAAAAATATAGTTAAGTGACTATTAATGTAATTTAATCTAGATATAAAATATGAAAAATAATTATTATATTTTATCTATATTATATATTTCTATAAAAAAAACTTATTTAACATAATTATATACTATGTATAAATAGATTATCTATCTAGTCAAAATATATCTGAAATAAATTTATCGGCATTCATTAGGTGATGAAAATTAAATTAAAATTAGAATTAAAAAAATTAATTAGTATAGTAAAATATTAAAAATAAATAAATATTTAAAAAGATATATCAATTTTTTAAAATGACAAAAAAAATTACTATTTGAGTACCAAATACTCACCATTTATTTATTAATCAAACATTCATAATATAAAATAAAAAAAATTAAAAGTATAACTTCTAAATTTAAATAATGGAAAATTATTTTAAAAATTAGAATTACATTGATATTAACTTCAAACATTTAAAATTGAATAAAAGATTATTGCATGTACAAGTTTCATACGTGCAATTTGTTCTCTTTTTTTTAATAGTTCTTTTGTATATGTTAACAATTCTAAAATGCAACAAGATTAAATATCTCAAAAGATAATTTTATAATATGAGAAAATGTTAACAAAATATAAAAAAAAATAGAAATTGTTTTGTAAAAAAAAATCAAATATAGCGTAGCATTTAATCTCATGTTGTTAGTTAAAAGAGGAAGGAATCCCACATTGTTTAGGAACAAGCTGCAAAACTATTCATGAGTCTATATATACACATATCTCATATCCCACATTGCTCAAGAAAACAAGGCAAATGAGACTTTAGGTCTATATAAAGATTTACTTTGTAAGTTATATTTCCATATTAATTGGTGACACCTTAAAAAAAATGCTGTTGTCACTTTAAGCCTTTATAAAGGTTTATTCTCGTAAATTTTTAAAAAAATTAGTCTATTTTTATAATATCTAAAAAATGACCTTTTTTTGAAAATTTAATTCGAGAATAGTTTTTTTTTTAAACACGGGTTAAAACGCGTCCCTGGGGGAGCGTTTTTGCCACATCAGCAAAGCGCGCCCTCAAGGAAGCGTTTTTTGCTGATGTGACAAAAACGCTCCCTCAAGGAAGCGTTTTCCTGCTGCATCCCTTGAAATCGTGCTGACGTGGACGCGTTTTCGGGGGAAATAGCCATTTCCGATAAATAATTATTTTTCAGCCTTTTTTCGTAAATTATTTTAAAAATTGGTATTTTCTGGTCATTTGGCCGAGAACATGACCATTAGGTGAATTAAAATAATATTTATATACGGTGAAACTTATAACATATTAAAAACTTAAATTATTTAAAATATTAAAACTACTAAAATATAGACATATTATATATTTATTTAAAAGATTTTGATTCATTAATATATAATTATATAATTTCATTTATAGTAAATGAATGAAAATTATTATTTAAAACTAAAATAATAACTAATTAAAGGTTCTTTTAATTTTAAAAAAAATTAAAATAAAATATATTTTATGATCAAATTTAAATTTAAGATATTTTTTATTATTTAAATTGAATTCAAGTCGGACTAGAATGACCTGAGGAACAATAATTTTTGTCCAGACCCGACCCATGAACAGCTCTTATTACATATTAAATTAGTAAAGTTAATTAAAATTTGTAAATAAAAAAAGGTGAAAAAATGGATATGTATGACAAGACAAAAAGGAAAGGACAAAAATATTTAATGGACATAATTGGTAGGGAACACCCAACTATTGTTGGGAGATTTCACTGGAGTTAAATGCTCCAATCAACAAATATAAGCATAAAGAGATAAATGCTCCATCACTTCGCTTACCATATCCTCCTCCTTTCAACTGTCTGCATGCAAGGTAAACGTGGTTAAGTCACTTGTCGAGATAAAGCCAACTGGTACAAATGTTGAAGCCTTTCAGATTCATTTATAGTCGCAAACCACTCAATTCGTGCGGAACTGCATCTAGTCAACTTGTCTTAAATGGGGAAAACAAGAACCAAATGCCTGCATTTCAACAACTTGGGCCTTTTAGGGTATTTCTCAACGAGGCTTGACGTGGAGTTTGGAAGTCCTGTGCACCAGCTCATTAACACGTTTCTCCTCCAATGTACAATTCCAAATTATTAGAAACAAGATGAAAACATAGTGAAGCCATTCTCTGGTTGTTTAGAATCATGAGAGCTTTATCAATTTTTGTTGGCATAGCCCTTGCCATGGAAGTCAACAAAACAGAGGGACTGAAAACAGCATCCAAACACCAACCCCACATTCCCCAGCAACTAGCAAAGGCATCAAAACAGAGACTAGAAAGCTGGACACCAATTTCTTCTTCCACTTGGGACGAATCCCCGTCGCACATAGCAGATATAGTAAAAGTACATTACTACATGTACGGTTGCATTGATGACAAGTGCTGTGATACAGGGAACAATACTGGCAAATGCATAAGCAAAGGTAGCGCAACTAAAGTTCCATGGTAGTATACACGGAGAAACGTCACCCTTTGCTTTGATTTTGCTTAAGATATGCAAAAGGGTAGCTATGCATTTCAAGAATCCTGGTTGGCCAAGAAAAAAAGGGGAAGCAAATGATGTGGTGCACGGGAGATAATGGAGACAGTGCAGCCAATGCCCTTGTTGAGGGAGTGGAGGACCGTGACAGTGAGTAGGGGTTCAAGCTTCAACCTTTGAGGCTATGGGCCTCGGTTCAAGCTTCAACCGTCAATGCTCTTTATAAAGGAAAAGTAGAAAATGTTGTCATGGGCGACCAATGGTTCATAGAAACACATCCTAAACGACAATGAATTATAGGAAATGCAGTGTAATCGACTCTAATTTCATTTGAAAAGAAAAAATATGACAATCATATTTAGAAACTTACTGAACACTTAACTGCACATAACTCTATCGTAGGTCATCCAAGACCAAGCATCTGCCAGAAACATCCCTGCCAATTATTTGCGGTGCAAATGAAATCGAACTGACTCAACTTGGAGTATAGCACTTCATTGGTATAACAAATATTTAACATCAAATGAAATTGAGTAGCAGCAGTCAAGAACTCTTCAGTTACTGTGCTGGTGCCATTTGGATTTGTTTAGCCAGCGATCAGCACCAGACAAAAATCTTAGCAAGAGCTTCCCTTTCATATTGTATTCTCTCAGTCAAGCAGCAAAATTGGACAGCAATCGAATTTATGTCAATTAACTACGCAGAGCTTGCAGTTACCTTCTTCCTCACAATCCTCTTTCTCCGGGCCTTTGGAGCTCTCGATTCTTCATTGGCAGCAGATTCAGCATTTCCTTGTCTGATGCCAAGAAGTCCAAGACCAGAAACAATGGCATTCTTTGATATAAACCATTTAGAGGAGGATCTGGTCCCATCCTCAGAAGGTCTGTTATAAGCCTTCAAGAGGTCATCTGACTGAACCAGTGGATCCACCTCAACACCTAGCCAAGCCAACCTTGATCTCTCTCCTAATTGAACATTCAGAACCCTGCAAAAACCCAGTCAAGCAATGTAAGCAATAACACAGACTCCATAGAAGCAAACTAACCAACAATGAAGAGTTCTAAGTGCAAAACTAACAGTGCAGTCATCAAATGATAAAATGCTAGTGCTTGCTGTTCTGTCTATCTAGACCCTAAGAAATTAACCATGACGATCAAAAAGCAATGGGAAAGGTAAGTAGAAAATCTAAGAAAATAGGGATGCTTACTGCTTAGGACTACAGTTTAGCAGCACAACTAGAGAAAAGGTATCGAGAAGAATAAAGGAATGCCCAAGCAACACAATCATACGCACTTAACACAACATAAACAAGAGAAATGAAGGGCATGTGGTGCTGGTAGTTCAAAAGGGGCAGGGGGGAAGCAAGAGAGGTCGAGACCTACCTTAAAGCAGTGCTGAAGAACAATGCTACACCAATGACATCAAAATGGTTGACCATTGCTTGATCAAACCCACACAAAAGCTGATATCTAAGGTTTGCATAAAGTCCAAGGAAAGCACCATAACCCAGCGCATTGGTACTCATGGACGGAATTGTCACAGATAACCTGACAATATTATCAAAAAATCAACCATTAATATATAAGAACCTTGCTAGCAACAAGAAATTTTTTTTTTCCTTTTCCAAATAAATGGAACAAAAATATAATTGAGACACCATTAGCTCTACTTACTTTTCCTTCTTTTTACTGGACAAAAAATTTGACAAAGAACCTTGCACTGCTCCAGCAGTTAATCCAACAATACACAATTCTGCAGCCTTGTAGAAAAGAGAATGGATTCTCTTTTGCAAGTCAAATTCTCTAAGTGGGTAACTCCGTTCAAATATATTGTTGGGAAGCTTCTGCAACGTGTTTTGCAAGTCAAACCGGAAGGTATTGCCATAAGAACGACAAGGAGCAAGAGACCAAACTACAAGTGCATTGCATGCTGCTACTGTAAGCACATTAATAAGTGCCAGATCCCATTCTTGCTTAATCCTGTAGATGCAGTAAAGTAAGTCTTTATTAGCTTGATTTGATAAAATGGATCAACAAGGCAAGTAGGCATATTATTGTGCAAGAAAAACTACCTATCCTTTCGATTCTTCACCTCCCACCAAACAGAAGAGCCAATAGTAGCAGCCTCCTCCAAAAGAAGCCTGTATAGAAAGGCAGGATCTGCAAGCATCCTGTCAATAAGAACATCACACATAAGCATCCAATAACAGATTAAACAATATCAAATATTCATTTTATTTAGAATGCTGGAGACATCCTTGAGAAGGCATAGCAGCATATCTGGGGTTACCTGCCAATAAATGCCCGAGACATTCCTTGAGGAAGAGTCCGAGAAATAAATCTACTAGTGGTTGGTCTGGCATTAATTGCCAAGAATTTTACCATCTGGGCTGAACTGACCAATCCCTGGAGGCATAGTTTTAGTCAGTAGCTGACACAAATCACAAGATCCTTGGATGTGATAAACTGATATAAAAAGACAATAAACCATTTCATAAGCTTGTCGGAAGCCAGCAGGCAAGTCCATCATCGTCTTGTGCCACTCATTTAATACGGCATCTACAAATTTTCGATCAAAGAGCTGGAAAAGAAAATGATGGAAAATCAATAATTTGAGAGAACTTATTCTTTAAGAACCTGACAAATATAAGCCCTTAAACATGCATAATGTATGCGCTGGACTTGATCTCTTACCTCTTCAAGAAACATACGCTTTCTAAATAGTCCCCCCTCTTCTCCCTCACCATCATCATCAAAGTCATCAAAATAATCATCATCATCTCCATCATCATCACCCCCATCCCCACCTCCATGATTAATTTTCTTTCCAATATCTCCACCACCTCCTCCAGTTGCAAGCTGTAATTTCAATGAATTTAAACTAATCCTTAACAATTTGTGGATGATGTTTTCAAGGGAAAAAATGGTATAAAAGACTTGAAAGAAATAATCATCTGATTACAATATATAAATAAATAAATAAATAATAAAACATCAAGCTTCAATCACTAGCAGCAATTTATTGAAGTTATTAGTACAAGGAGCGTGCAAACCCAAATCCTCACACCAACCAATATAAAACAGAACAATTATACAGATATCTAGAAAATAAATCGGCATCAACCCGATGTATATTCAACTCCTTGACCTAACCATAAGTCCATAACTTGGCACTAATCAACATTTTAGAAAGCAACTACTATATTTGAAATTTAATATGTAAATCAAGCATGTCAAATCAAGAGTAGCAAGGACATCTTAAGAAATAACATCTGAACGAAAAGATTTCCATTCCTGATTTAACACTGGAGAAGCTTAAGCTTAAGAATTATACAGAAGGAATACTGAAACATATATAAGGTCAAAATTGTTGTAAGATATCGTTACAATCTTCCACCAATGGAGAATATGATCATTGCAAGAATGGGATACAAACAGTGATACATTAAGCTAGTTTAACTCAAAAATCAGTTTGAGCTTCTGTATGGTACATGTGATTCTCTGTTGGATAGAACATTCAGTTGAACATATAAAGATTCATCATATTTCCATTTCTTCGGATTCCTACAACTAAATACTTATACCTCATTTTTGAAAAAGCACATTTAATCTTGCTCAATATTCTTCCATTTCTTCCTTTAAACTTAACTAATAGAAATAGGATAAATTTTTCATTTGAATTCATTCAATAAATTTCAAGAAAGTATTTTCTATAGTTAACGAAATTAAACAGAACCCCTTTTCTCCTGATATTTAATAAAAAAAAATCAACTCTGAAGTACTTCTATAGTTTTAATAGCTAAAGACTAAATCATTTCTTGCTCTAATTTCAAGGGAAAAAACTAATTTCTTAAATTAAGCTTAATTAAGTTAAAAACTAACTCTTCATGCCCAAAGGCAAAAAAACAAAAATGAAAACCAACCTCAAGGCTAGAAGTAGACTGCTTCTGAGACAAATCAAGCTTCCCCTTCTCCAAGGTAACCGCACCAAACGCACCGTATTGCCCTCCTTTCATAACAGGTCCAACCTCACCCGAACCTGAAGAAGCGGACTCCACAGGCGCCGGTGGTGCCAAGAAACAGCGCTCTAGAGAAGCGACGGAGGACTCCCCACCGTCGATTAAAAAGGAAGATGAACATCTCAAAGTCAGATTTTTCCTATGCTTACCGGGTGGGGGCGGCAGACTCGGCTTTAATAACAAGGTTTTGGGAAGTGGAGAGGTTTGGAACATTATATGAGACATTTTCTATGTTTGGACGGAGAGAAAGATTATGGTTATCTATTTTCTTTCTTGTTTAAATTTTATTTTTCTCTCAACAGGGAGACAAAGTCGAAGAGAAAGCGGAAGAAGGGATTGGAGAGGGGTTTTGATGGATAGTCTCGCGACTACGCGATAACCCAATCCGGTTGACGAAACAGTTGACTCGGGTGAGTTTCTAGTTAGTAGGATCAACCGGCTCGGGGCCGAGTTTAGGATCAATCTTTTTGGGCCATAGGACCTAAGTGCAATTATTTTCTAGGCACCAAATTATAATGGTACAAAGTTGTCTTTCGGTTTTTTTTTTTTTTTTTTTTTTTAATTTTGAAATTGTTTCGAAATTTTTTCCTTGTTAGCATTTTGAAGATCACTAGCTCTAAGTCTTAAATTTGGAAGGTATAATGAAAGTGATTCTTCATATTTTTATGAACCATAATGGCATCTTAAACACTAAAAACGTAAATTATGGTAAATAATTAGCCTTAATTCATAAACAGTTATAATAGTATTAGAATCTCCATGGTATCGCTTCTCTTGTTAGCTAGTTGAATAAAAGTATCATGAAGGTGTTTGTATTAAGAGGCTATCTCTATTCAAAAAATAACAAATTAGTCCTTGTATGTTATTTAGTCCTTCTATTAAAATTTTTATCAATTTCTATTGTTAAAAACTGATCATTATACATTAAAATGAAATACACGTAGTTATTCCGTCAATTATACTAAATTTTAACAAGAGTAAACAGTTTAGGAAACTGTGTAAGCCTTAGTTGGAAACATGGTGACATATTACATGGGCGTTTATCCTCTTTGCAAATTTTGTATGTCTCTTTTGTTAAACCATCATAGGTTTTTTTCCTACTACTAAACTTTGGTTAAACCATGGCAATTAAAAACAAAACCCTAATTATCCTAATCTATTTTAAACTCCTACTTATTTTATTGAAATTAAATTAATCGATTAAAACTTTTAATTATCTTAATATATTATCCTAATATCTATTAAAAATTAATCTAAACTATTTTAATAATAACAAAATCTAAAAAATTTAAATTATCCTAACTAAATTGTCAGCTCCGAGCTTCGTTATTTTTCTTATTTTTCCTTTCGCCATTTTTCCTTGTTTTTTATTTCTTTTATTTCTTTTTTTGGTTTTGCTTTAATTCAATTTATTTAGACATCCGAAAGAAGAATTTACTTACCCTCATAAAATAATTTTACACATTTTTGTATGATTAACATTCTAACAATTCAATTATTGAATTTATTAATATAATTGTATTTGTTATCATGTAAATTTTTGGAATAAATCTGATATCTTTATTATATTGATCTAAAAAATTGTATATATTAATATTTATTTAATGTTTGAAATTTTAATTTTTTTTTACACAAAACAAATTGCTAGAAATTTTTAGTTTACATCAAATTTGACATGCGTGATCTATATGAATAAAACACGAAATACGATGATTGAATCATTAAAATATCAGTCGTATAAAAATATACGAAATGATATAATGTGTAAATAGATCCTTCCCCAACCATATCTTATATATATATATAAAATATTTGATGCATTGTCGATGCATAAGTTTCAGGCACCATCAATATATGTTTCGATGATTTTATTTATGAAATAAAAAGGATATTGAATTTTTTGTTTTTTAATTGTAAAAAATGACTTTCGGTTAGTACATTTTAATAGTGTTAATAGAAATGGTTTAATTTAATGGTATTTGATTAAATTAAAAATTAATGATTTATATGAAAATTGAGTGATATTAAATGTAAATTACTCTTGTTCTATAATATTTTTATTTTTAAAAAAATTCAACTATACACGGTAGTTATTTTCCAAGCCTTAGTTTTCAACTTGATTTGTTGATTTCATATGATAAAGAAACCAAATGAAACCTTTCTTTTCAACTTGATTTTATCATTTTATTTGACTAAGAAGTCCAGTTCAGTGTTGTACACGATATATTCTTTCCTTCTTCCGTTTAGTGTGGTGCACCAAACATGCGAAATGAACCCGACACACCAGCTATAATCCCACACCAACATGCCTACATCCTAGCAAGGTTGTAACAAAATATAACTATTGACTGCTAAATGATATTTTAAAATTTTAGAAGCTATTTAACATACTGAAGTCGTATAAATATATATATATATATATATATATTCTTTTTATCATTCCATGAGTATTATAAGACACTAGTTTTTACAATTTCCATATAGGGGCTCAAAAAGAAGCAGGGTATATATTCTTTACACTTTGAATCAATATAAGAGAGTTCTTTGTGATGCCTGCTTCTTCCGTAGCCACACCATCTCTAGGTGTTATTCCCTTTGGGAAAAACATCCTCCAGTTTTTTTTTCTCATAAACACTCGAAGTAAGATGAGTGGCCTGCCAGCTTTCTGGCTTGGACCATCAGTTCATCATCCATCTCTTTTACATGTACATTGCTTGCCTGAAGGGAAAAAAATAAAAACTTTGAAACTTTTCGTACGTGCTTCTACCACCCTTGCCATACCAAAATTTGGAAATGAACATCTATCATGGATGACTTGGAACTTTGGGTGGTATGGCACATAATGAATCAGTTCGATCATAAAAGGAGACGAAAGATCAGGACTCCTAAAGATCCCAATAACCAGAATTCCTTGGGGAGAACACTAACTGCTTTAGCTGCAAATGCACAACAATCACAAAAACAATCATTACAATTAGCTAAAGCATCATTAACAAAATATGGATAGATGGGAGACGGATGAATCTTAACAAACATTAGAAAGCTCAACACAACAATGCCAAGTTTGCGACAATACAAAGGAGAGCATTTTTCAAAAACAAAATTCATAAGCAGAATCATATAAATATTTCTTTCGGGAGAATAGTACAAGTCACTAAGCGTTAGATGCTTACATGAAGGTGATTGCACTGATGGTGACTGAGCAAGGGGTGCAGAAACTGGGCCCTTCACGCTGTCTATACCCTGGCCTGGACGAGACCCATAAGACACTGAAGGTAATGGTGGTAGATCTGGGGACAACTGTGACGTGGAATGTGGATGATGAGGAGTTAGGTTAGAATGAGAGCTTGGTGGAGTGGCAGGGCGAGAGTATGGACAGGGGGGAGGAGCTGTAGTAGAGGGTGCAGGAGAAATCAAAGGAGGAAAAGAAGGGTAGGGACCACTTTCAGGACCTGGTGAATGCAGGGGACTATTACCAGATGGAGAAACAGCTTTACACTTACGGCAAGGTTGGCGATAATGACTCTTGGGTGATGATGCTGGAGGATGAGTAGGCTTAAAAGTAGGCTGTGGGGAAATAGATGGCCCTGGAGATGGAGCTGGTGAAGCAGTGGGAGCAGTAGCATGAAGTGTACCCATGAGATAAGATGATAAACTAATGCTTTTAACTTTACCAAAGACTGAGTTATTAAGACCAAGATTCTTAGCAGGAGACTCTGTGATGGTTTGAGCCAATTGCTTTAATCTCTGAGGCAAAAGGTTACCAAAATCAGATGATGTCACTGAAGCCTGAATGATGACTGGGGAGGATATCGTCGACCCTTTTTGGTTTGTTAATTGCACAAACAAATTCTGCAATTAAAAATAATAATAATTATTAGCAAGTAGTACCATAAATAGGAATCAAACATTAGGACATATGCTCTTCCCTCCAAACTCCCAATTTCTGGTCCATTGCAATGAAGAAACTTAAAGGGTTTAATTTTCTAAACTCGGGCTAAGATGCAGTTACTAATAAATGATTTGACAGTTATACCTATATCCTAGGAGCTGCTAATCAAGAGTGTTAATACAGTTAACACAGAACACTTAAGATGCAGTGTGTTTCTTTATCCTTTTTGAGAATCAATTTACTATTATTCAACAATTCAATTGATTTTGAATAATTTGGTAACAAGAAATCTTCCAATTCCCACTTCCAAACACTATTAGATCAGATCTGAGGTCATGGGAATGGTAGTGTGATACTACCATAGATCCACCCAAAAACCAAACATTGGTGAAATCAAAATGCGCAAGTGTTGCTAGAAACAGATACCATACCTCATAAGGTCTCAGACGCAGGCCATATTTCAGCTGATCTTTTAACTGAATGAAGTTGGCCAGTATTTCAGCTATAGAATTATTCAGAGTAAAATTAAATAGCATTTGGGTTATGGGCCAGATGAAAGCAGGTTGTACAGGGATTACAGTGATGCCCTGAGGAAACTTCAAAATCTCAAACTTAGAAGGCTGCCCGAAAATTGAAGTAGTCAAAGTCAGATTGGATTCTTGAAGGAACAGCTCAATTAAAGATGATCTCAGCACACTTAGAGATACTGGGTTTATTGGACTATTTATGGGGTCGGAAAGAAGACCAAACACCACATCAGTAGAGTTAGATGCACCTGACTGGTGCATGGATAAGACAACCACCTGTGAAAATGAGTAAATTTAGATCAACCTCTCACATAATGGGGCAGTAAATACATGTAAATATAAATGGCATAAGATGGGTGTAAAACCTTAGTAGCCGGCATGCCTATTTCTTCATAGATATCATATTCTAACTTTTCAACATACTGAACAAGCTCTGAAACTGGTTTCTGAAGTTTAAAGTATGCACGAACTGAGGCTGCAAAGCATAAATGAATGCATGTAAGTAACAAACAAGAAAAATTACTCGTATTTCACTAAGCATTTAGACCAAAGTCACCAAATCAGGAAAGGCTAATTCTAAATAAGGAACTGATGTCCATTATCTTAATTTGACAGCTCCATTAAAAAATGAAGTAACAAGCCAAGAAAGGCCATTGAGTTCAATAGCGAACTGAATACTCTGTATGATGGCACATGATCTTGCAAAAGATTACCATTTTCTATGTGATCAACTGTTTATCAATTTATGGTATGAAAAAAACAATCACCACAGATCCTTGCCTCAAACATTTGAGATTTTTGTTTAAAAGAAAAAAAAAGGGGGGGGGGGGGGTTAACGCATTGAAACAAGCCATTAACCGTTTCCCCTGTAACAAAAAGGAGAAATACTCTAAAAATAGAAAAAAAAGCACTTTCTATTATACAATTTTACTTGAACCAGACTTTAAACATAAAATTGAATATATAGATACACACATATAGTTCCAATTTAGAAATCAATAAAGAACCTGCCCTCATAGTAATTGCAGTAGAAGGTGAAGTACATGCATACCTATTTACCCAAAGAATTAGCAGAAACCAATAAAACAACAAGGCAAAATAAATAACATCAGAAAACCCGAAAGGTATGAAAGAAAAACAAGGGAAAACCAACATTTTAGAATATCAAAACTCCAGATTTAAAAGATAGATTTCGAATCTACAAAATGAAATATAATCAAGTGCAATTACAAGAGGAGCCAACCAAGAACCCTAATTGAAGCACAAAGGTGAAATAGATATCAATCAGGGAAATACCCATTAGTCCTCGACAGTTGAGGATCCAATTAAAACAACAAAAAGTGCAAAGAAAATTAACATAAGCGCAATTATCGGAGATACCGTAAAAACCCTAATCAAACAGAAAAGAAAAAAACCGCTTCAATGATTAAACCCTAGTCAAACAAATAAAACGAGAGACTAAATTAAAATTTTAAAAAGAAAAGAGAAACTTACCACTGAGCTTAATAGCTTGTTTGGCATCAAATCCAGTGGTTTTAGAACGGAAAGGAAGGATCCAGAAGATCCCTGGCAACAAAACCGACAAACTGAGAAACAAAACAAAAACACATTTGAAACTGAGCTCGTTTGAAAGCCTTGAGAAAAGCATCCAACATCTCCCTGGACGCCCTTGATCGTTCCCTGATTCAAGATTCTGCTCTCTTTGCTGCAGATCTGGGTCCTCATTTTTCCCCATTGAAAGAGCATCTGGAAGAGCACAAAAAAAAAAGCTAAAGACTTGTCTCTCTCTCTCTAACTTACTGGCCCTGGGGTCCTTCTCTTCTTTTTCACTTTGGCTCTCTAGAAAACTCACTCTATCACCAACAACAGCAACAAAGAATAACTTTGCAAAGGGTTGAAGCGTGTGGATTGAAAGACAAGCGTTAATGGTGGGCATATGCCCTCTGCCTCTCTCTCTCTCTCTCTCTCTCTCTCTCTCTCTCTGTCTGTCTGTCTATTAACTACAAGATTTTTACACACTGCCTTTTCTCTTTCTCTCTCTCTCTAACGCTCATTTTATTTCGCAAGCTTTTAATTGAGTTGAAATTACAGGATTCAATGTTAGTGTTACTTGCTGTTGAATTATTTTTATAGAGTAATAAATATTATATTTATTTTATTCAAATATAAGAAAATTTTACATTATGGAATATGGAGTATTTGAATTGGAGTTTAGTACGAAATATTCTTTGATTAAGAGGAGTTAAGTTATTATTTATGGTATTATTTTTACGTGCACCCATCCGAATTAACTGAAAATATATTTTTAAAATATTTGGTGGTAAAACAAATATCTTATTTTATCCTCCTATATTTCTCTTTCACTTTTCATTTCATCTTAACCTAATTCTTTATAATAATATAATATTAAATTTTACAAACAATCATATATTTTAATTTTTTTAAAAAATAAAAATATTTTCATGCCAACTTAATAATAAATATTTTTTTTAAAAAAAGAGGTATTTTGGTTGGTGCCACTATGAATTGAAATTCAAATTGTGGACAATGTGTCATATATATATATATATATAAAAGGTCACTTGCTTGGAGGAGAATTTTTTAAAATAATTATATTATTTTCCTTTTATGTAATTTGGGTTTCACTCAACGGGTAGTGGGCAGGTTGATCAATATTGGACATGCACGTGGACCAATAATATGTCAAGGATCTCCTTTATAATCAATTAGAATAATTATGCTACATGTATTAAAGATGTGATGTCTACTTTGATTGCACAATAGTTACCAACACTACTGTAATCTTCTTCTACAAGTCTTCTTCTTTTACATATATATATAATATCTTTTATCTTATTATAACATAATAATAAAATACACTAACATAACCAACATATATGAATTACAGAAAAAAAAATTGAATGACAAAGTTTATTTATTTCCTCTCTATTTTTCTTAATTTTTTAAATATTTTTTAGTCAATTTTACCATCAAATCCTTTTGATTTTGTAAAGGATTAAAGTTTTTTCATACATTTTGTTTTTATTCTATTTAAAAATATATGTATTATATTTTTTATATTATTTATAAAAATTTAATATTTTTCTTTATGTAAAGGTATGTTTGATAAACCATGTAAAATTTTCATTTCATTGAAAATAAAAATTTCCAATATTTAATATTTTAAATGTGTCTACTAATCATTTTAATTTTTTACTTAATATAAAATTTTCAACAAAAAAGTGTTGAAGAAGATAAATAGGTAAGTAGATACTTATCACTTAAAGTAGAAAATAGTAAGTTTATTTTATTTTATTAAAAATTTAAATAAATTATATATTTTTTAAAAAAAATATTGAAATGACCATATTTATCTTTTATTTAAAACTATCTAAAATAATATAAAATATTATATTAATAAGATTAAAATTAAAAAATAAACAATCTTTTAAAATTAATATTTGCTTTTATCAAACAACATAATTACATTCCGTACTTATATTTACTAGTTTACCAAATATTTTTCTAATATAAATTTATCACTTATAAAATTTAAGAGTAAAAATTCAGTACTCAACTTTTAAGCACTTAAATTTTTAGTTTATCAAATATACCCTACAATAGTTTTTTATTTTTGTTAAAGTTTGAGTTTTATAGGTGAGACTTGAATTTTTTTAAATAATATAAAAAATACTTATATATATATATATTTGAAAAAACGTTTGTTTTTTTTTTAATATGGTTTTTTTGGCATGGTGTCAAGATTGTGGCAAGGTCAAATCTCTACAAAATTTATGTAATATGATTTTTTTTGTGCAGTGCATTTAGCTTACTTTTTGTCTCACGCTATAGTATTTAATCTCACCGCCACCATTGTCTTTACACTAATCACATGTAAACGTACCGCCCATCCAAACCCACACTAAGTCCATAACTATTTGTTATCATGTGTACAACCCTATGAATGGGTTTTGAGGTCTCTTACTATAAATAATATCTCACACCATTCTCATTTGTTCTCATAGAAAATCCTCTTGAAGAACCTAAAACTCTCCCACCTAATAAAAATACCCTAAATTTTTTACTTCTCAATAGTTGCTCTAAGATTTCAAGAAAAAACACATAACCATGACATAAATATGGTCAAATTGCTTACTCGATTTTTAAAATTTGTTCTTATTAGATTTTATTACAATTAATTTTTATTGTTATATAAGTTTTTTTTTATATTTAACAAAAACTAATATTATTTTTTGTGATATTTTGAACAACCAAGAGATGGAATTGTTTGTGCTCGACATGGTTTAAGCTTTTCAAAGCCAAATGGATGTATTCAAAACCACTTAAGGAAGCCTAGTTTATTAGGAGCTTCTACAATAATCAAGTTTGTAACAATACTGAAGTTGCTTGTAGTCTTATTGGAACAATGGAGGCAAAAAAAAATGCATACATTTCATTTTCCATGCAGGGAAGCTACTATAACCTAGAAGATGTTGCTTTAATAATCAGCCTTCAAATTAATAGGCATGTGATAATCAGAGATAGCAACATTGATTTGGAATCATTATGTCATCGGTTGTTAGGTGTTGCGTCGAACAAGGAGGAGAAAGAATACAATGCAAATTGGGTCAAATGCACATGGTTGAAGAAACTTCTCAAACAACCCCTCTACGTAATGCAACCATGGAGCATATGATCGTTATGCCTGAGTTGAGATACTTTGGATGATAAGAGAAATGTTGTTCCCAAACTTGTATAGAAATAAGGTCCATGCCGTGTATCTTTCTCTACTAGAAGATTTTGATATGGTCGATACATTCAGCTGAGGGCAATAATTCTAGTGTATCTATACAAGGCACTTTAGATGGCAACTAAGTTGGAAAAGTTAGTTACGAAAATGAATTTTGTTGTGCATCGGAAATTTAAAGAATTTCATAAAACTGAACTTTTGTTGTGTTGTCTATAACAAAAAAATTGCCAAATTTAGTACTTGTGTTTTGGTTTAGCGAGATCTGTCAATTTCCTGACTTTCTACCAAATAATATTCTCTGCTATTCTCGTAGCCTCGGTTGCTAAGAGAGTGGACTCTTAAACCTGAATAGATCATAATATGAAAGCATTAATTTTTCATTGTGGAAAAGTAATTCTCTCTATAATAACCAAAACCGAAATACTCAAATCTTACAAAATTCCCCTAATTTTTTATAGAGCAACCACGTATCAATGAGTATATATTTTTCGGCTTCCCATGATTCCTTTATACAGAGGAAAAAAAATACAAGAGCTCTACCTGAACAGGAATAGGGGAAAATATTATTTTAATAGAAAACTCATATTCCCACTAAGAGTGTATGTGGCGAGCAACACACCCACACTAGGAACACCGAGTGTCTCGCCCTCCCCTTATTGTATGGTATTATTAAGTCTTTTCTTGTATTTAGTACAATTATATGTGCTGTCTAATTTTAATTAAAACAAACTCAAACATTTATCCAACCCAAAATCAGTTTTCTATTCCCAAAATATTATTGTATTCAATTAAATTATTTTTCAACCCAATTTTAATTATGTCAAAGTCATGATGACTTTACCGAATTAAAATCTATGAGTAAATGGTAACATTGCGATGACTTAATTGATTTAATTTTCACTTTGAACTCAATTATTTAATTACAATCAATTAAATAATAATTCAAGGAAATTAAATTAATCTTTTAAGTCATCTTTTGTCTCATTAGAGAAAATGCATTTATTGGGGATAGTACTACACGTAATCTATTTAATTTCGTCATTTTCATTTGTAAATCGTATCAAATGTAAATGCAATACATAAAAGGTTGTGTCGAGATAGCGAAGGGATCGATCGAAAATATACAATCAAGGCTTAAGTAATTTGTAATTAAGTTCTGACTCTTCATCTATTAATTACAACATTATTTAGTCATGGAGTCAATCCACTAAAAGTACCATAATTGAACTCCCCATTATATACCATTATGAAGTCAACTAAGATTTATGCCTTATCCATTGACCTTGTTATAAGTGATTACCCTCATAGGATATCCTTAATCTTTTTAGGTTATATCCATTTAGTCAATATGGTCTTATTTTATCTCATGGTCACCATTGTATCTTTCTATGATGAAAATATTATTATTAACAAACAATAATAATAATCATTTTCTCCTGACGAAAAACACATGGCCACATTCCTTTTTCATAATTCGTGTAATTCCAATGAAAGAATATCATTTATTCTTTAATCGAGCTATGAATTCTACTATTGTAAATTAAGTTATGCCATATATAAGTCGTATACCCAACAGACCAACTTTTGGCTCTGACATTGACCAAGCTCAAGCTTTCAATATATCAAAGCATATAAGTTATATATGCATAGTCAACCATTTACTCTAGATTAAGGTAAGCCACATTATGAATGCACAAGAAAATTTATTCATAAACAGATTCAAGAATAATTCAAATTGGGTCCTATCTAATGTATTATCAATCCAATCACTATGTCTTTTCTAAGAGTCATTCGCTCATATACCCAAGACAATGTATCTCCCTAATTGAACTTGATAGACAATATAATAGTCCCTTGAATCAATTGCTCAATTTTGATTCCTCATACTACAGACCATTTGGATTACCTGCTAATATAAGTTGTCTTCTTGTATCATTATCTGACCATATGATGCAACTTAGTATTAATTAAACCTTGGGTAATCAGTGAACCAATGCATTTTTATTTTGCTTTTCATGCAAAAACCAATGAGGACAAGATATGAAAGATAATAATTTAACTATGAAATTTTATTAAACAATATGTTCAAAAAATTACAATGAATGACAAAATAACTACACTAAAGGCATAAAGTCCCAACAAACTCGACATCAAATCGTTGAAATAAATTGTTTTTGTCTACTTTTGCAAACTTGAACATGGATACAGATGCGTGATTAGTGAACATCCGTTTTGAGTCATGGAAGTTCCTTATTATCTAAGCTAAAAATATAAAGGTAATGATGAATATTTATACTGTCCTTTTCATTTTATATTTGAATAGATTTGAGGGTCATTTGGATCATACCGGTTTTAGAAGGGACCTTACTTGGATGTGATGAAAAATCAATCAACTAGCTGATTAAAAAGTATAGTGATGTTATATTCATATTCAATGGAAGTAATGTAAATTAATATAATTGTATTTAATGTAAGTGTTTGTAGTTTATGTGGAGGTCATACCTAGACAACACAATTATTGATGTAATACCAATGACAACGTATGAGTAAAGGTCACGGGTGTCATCATTTGTTTCCACATTGTTGAGCGACACCACCTTGACCAGGTGAAATGACAGTTTAGGTTAGTGCTAGATATTTTGGATAACCCAAATAATCTCAATCAACTTCATATGATAGATTTGAGCGGGTAGGATAAGTATTTGCCTACAAAGCATGAATAGTATATTATGCTTTAGAACCAACATGTCAGCTTTCCTTCGATAGGAACATTATCTAAGTTGGTGGTTTCTTACCTTCTTAGTGGTTTAGGTGTATGGTCAATTGTGTTTATATTGTAAAGGTGTCTGCATGTTAGTGAATGACACATACCCTTGAGTCGTCAACAAGAACATAAATGAAGTTGTGGCTAAGCATCCCAACTTATCCATTCGAAGCCAAAGCCACCTATTTAATTATTCAACCTAGAGCCACATGTTGGAGTTGCCAACTAGGTCATCTTGGTTTGCCCTACCCTTGCGGTGCATGACCACTATGATGCGTGTACAAAAAACAAACAATGTTATAAAACAATTTAAAAGTGTGGTTTTAACTACAAATGTGCAATGTCGAGTTGTAATATTTATATGTGTTACAATGAAACACAAAGTATTCCCAAGGTAGAATGACAAGGAGATCAAATGATATGATGAATTAACAATATTAAGCTTGCAAGCAAGGAGTCTAGCTAGATAATAACCAAGCGGCGTAGTACAACAATTTATAAAGAAGATGGATTTAAACTAAACTATAACCTAGAGGAAAAAAATGCAATAAAACCAAATTCACAATTTCAATAATCAGGAAAATCAATCAGTTGATTAACATCCATGCCAACCAATTAATTCTTGGAATAGAGATCTAAACTGTCTAAATTCCTAATTGGTTCAATTTTACCTATTGGTCACCATTTTACCCAATTAAGTGATTTAAGGTGGGTTTAGATAGACGGTGCGTTTACTTACGGTTAGTGTAAAAATAACGGTGGCGATGAGATTAGATACTGTAGCGATACTATAGTATGAGACAAAAAGTAAGTTAAACACACCGCACCGCCTATCCAAACCCACACTTAGTCCAATTTATCTTTCGACCTCACTAAACTAATTTGGTATAGTGAAATTTATACTCAATAAGATCTCTCGGTCTTACTTTTCTATTTGTTCTCCTAGAGTCATCAATTCTAGGTTCCTAAATCTATTCGATTTAATCCAATTCTTACAATCTAGTCTTTAAACCTTAAACCTTAAATGAATCAATTGACACTTCAATTAATCAATCACAATTAGATTTAGTTCATACACATCATTAGTACACAAAACCCAATCAATTTCATGCTAAGTTGAGCAATCAATTAACACAAAAGAGATAAAAGTTGAGAAATGCTTAGTAATTTTGGAGAAATCCTTAAATTTATTGATGAAAAGTATGGTAAATCTTGAAGTTCCATAACCAAATCACCAAAATTGTAGATTTGGGTAGCAAAAGTACTTGGAATCTATTGAAATTCTAAAGCAAATCCCAAAAGTTACAATGAGGTCCTAGTACTTTTAGGCTAAAAGAGGACTTGGAGTTAGTCCCTCATATAATAATTGCCTTAGTAGAATCCGATTTAGACTCATGTTAGGTATGGCTTGGATGCATCTCAATATGAGCATCTTTGAGGTAGATGAGCTTGGGAATTTGGAAGCATTAATAATATTGGATCAAATGTGGGACTATCCTTGATGGCATCAAGGTGTTGTGGCGATGTTCTCTTTATGACATGGGGTGTTAAGGAGTGAAGGTATAACAAGAGTGTTTATAGACTTTAGTTAATAATTATTTAGAAATATTACATTTAATGTATTGCTTTTATTGAATTTAAAAAGGAAGAAATCTTTCAATGGGAAAGGTATCGAGAAACAAATCATTTTCTTTTCTCCCTATTTTCACCATGTGCTGTATGAAAGAAAAAACAATACTTTGTGTGTAAGTGGTCGTTTGGCCGTCTAGACAACTCCGCTCACCCTCTCCACGATCCCTTGGTCATGCTTCTCCTTTCGTCACTACGACCGCTGTTCTTGTCAACTTCCTCTCCCTGATTATCTCAGATATTTCCTTTTGTGTTTCCCCCATGGTAATAGGTACAATTTCAGTACCGCTTGTACCGACTGAAACGCTTTGTTCTAGTAGTAAATCGGAACAACAAACATTAGGTTCCATTCTGGTGCAAATTTCGGTTGGTACCAGTAAATGCTGAGTCTTGTTAGATTGATTTTACCCGTCTTGGTCGAATATATGGTGTATCGACTGGTACCAAAAATAGAAATTTAAATATATTTTAAATTTAAATTTAAATTTTTATTATTTATTTATACCAAAAAATAATTTTAAAATATATTTTAAATTTAAATATATTTTTTATTTATTTTGGATTTGTTGAATTATGAATTGTTTTATGCATAGAATGAGATAACCTTCTTGTTTAATTTATGCAATAATTTTTACTTGCTTATTTTGAGTTTGTGTTTAATGATGGATTGTATTTGTGAAGCTTATAAAATCTTTTTTTACCACTCCAACCAACCAAAGTTTTATTGTTGATGAGTATTTTATATTTGAGATTTATTTAATTTCATTATTTGATATTTGTAAATACATTTTATATGCATATATAATTTTTTTTACAAAAATAGCAATAAAATAGCAATTTTATCTTTACAAATTTAAAATTTTAAAGGCCTAAATGGTTTTCATTTTGGGGGGAGGGGGCGAGGCCCTTGTCAGCCCCCTAACTACGCCCTTAACTATAATAAATATTACTGAGCATAACAATATTTTTTCCCTAAAGAGTTTTAATGGTTTGAAAAAGCAAGAGATGATAGCCACGAATAAAGAGTAACAATATATTAAGGGAGAACATTTGATATACTGTTTGTGCATAAATTTCATGTACCATCAATGGTTGATAACATTATATATTATTATTAAATAAAAAATAGTAGAGTACTTATAAATAAATACTAACAAATTTGTTTGAACATAATCAAGTAATAATTAATTATAAATAAATGCTAAAATCCTAGACCTTAAACCAAGACTTAAGACCTTAAACCCTTAAACCCAATATCCTAAACCTGAGAGTTATTAATATTTATTTATATTAGTTACAATTAATGTTTAAATAAAATTATAATTTTTTTTTCACAAATCCTTTATATTTTTATTTAATTTAATGATAATACGTTATATTATTATTTATTGATAATACATAAAATTTATGTACTCTACATCAATTATTATTCTTTATAGGGTAAATTACTAAAATAGCCACTTTTGTTTATTTCAAGTTACATTTTAGTCACTTATGTTCGAAATGTTACGTTTTTGTCACTTATGTTAACGAGTTGTAACATTTTTATTACCGAGCCGTTAATTGTCGTTAACGGTGTAATTGTAAGCTGACTTGGCACGTTAAACTATCATTTCAAACAAAAATTTTAGATTAAATTATACAATTAGTCCCCATATTTTTATTATTATTTTGAGTTAAAATTTAATGATAGTATAATATATTATTATTTATTGATAATACATAAAATTAATCTACTCTACATAAATTATTATTCTTTATATTAAAACACGTCTATCCATTGTAGTGCTATTAAAATTATGGAATCAACAAGTTTCTTGTTTATTAAAGAAAAAGTAAATTAAAATAATTGCAATAGTATGATGGAAGATAGTGGTTAGATCTAACCCGAACACTTTATCTACCTTAGATAGATTTCAGTAAGATTTGCGGGACGTTTGGTTTGCTTTTGGTAAAAAGATTAATTTTAAATTTTATTGATATAATAATAAATTTATTTTTTAATATATTTTTTTCAACTTTATCTTTATTTTTCAAATTAAATTTGACCTCAATTTTTTTTTAAAAAAAAATCAAATTTAATTATTAATCTTTTAAAAAGAATTAAATTATTATTTTTATCGTTTTTTTTTAAACATGACAATTTGCATAACAACATGTTACTTTTTTTGAAATTTTTATGAAATTTTTATAACTTTTAAATTATTTGTTAACGTGACATATAAGATAAATAGTACTATGTCAACGTGAAACACATATGGACCATGATGTAGGTTTTCATATCAATATTGTTAAAAATAATATTTTAGTCAACATTTTCATTTGATTCTTTTTGAATGATTAGATTTAACAAAAAAAACCAAATTGATAAATAAATTTATGTTTATGGAGGATATGAAATGTATTAAAGATTAGAGAAGTAAAGGAGGTTTAGAGCTACTCGAAAGCTCCAACAAGTTCACTTTTAAATTAACAAATAAGTGGGTATTAAAGAAGATAGAATTAAATTAAATGTAAATAGAGAAATGGTGGTGTTTTGAAAGTTGGTTTTGCTATTTATAAGAAAAAGGTTAATTGTATTATAAGCTTTCTACATGGATATGATTTCTTGGTGTTCCTTTAGAATATCCAATAACAAGAGGAAGGAGTTTCGTTTTGGTGCGACTTATCGTAACCTTCTTAGGATAAAGAATATATAAGTAAATCTAAAGTTGATTCTCTCATGGCTGGTTTGGTTTGATCACCTAAGTTAGATCCTTTGCTTCACAATTTGGTGCGACGGAGGCACCAATAATATTTTACATCCCTTAATTTGGATTCGGAGCTCCACATATTATATGTTCTATTGCAAGTGCACATATCACAATTCGTAATAAAATAATAGATATCGAAATTCGAACACTAGCTTTGATCAAAACAGCCAATTTAATGGAATTTCATTCTTCAGATTTTAAACTAGAAATTAATTGATTATTAACCTAAAAATATTGTTTGAGTTCTTATATCATGAAACCTAGGATCCCAATCTCACTTTACACCTCATAAGAATTTAATAATCCTTTAGGTAAAGTTTAGTGTTTTCTTATATTATAATTCTAAAAGAACGTAATTTTTTAAAATATGATTACTGAAAAAATTACAAGTGTTCAACAAGTTGGAGAAGGTGGTGGTGACTAGAGAGTCGTTCACCTGAGACAGGCAGAGAGCAAGAGTTGGTTTAGGAGGTTGAAGGACGGGAAGGAGAGGTGAATAGAGGAGCATGAACATAGCTAAGGGAAACAATTAGGTTTCTCTTGAGGAGGAAGAAGGATCCTTTATCTCTTATGCTATGGGGTATATATAGGAGGGTGCCCCTATCTGGTAGTTCCATGTAGCCAACAATACGAATGGTAGGCCTATCTGTGTGGTCAGTTAGGTGGCAAGGCCGTTATAGGTCAATTGTTTCCATGTATAGTACTATGTGGTCCTACTCCGATATTCTCTTTGCTGAGGTTGTGTGAGGTGTCATGCCTTAGTGGTCCCCACAGAGGGTCTGTAGCGAATGGTCTTTAGGGTGGTTCCAAGATGGTTCGAGAGGGATTCGTGGATGGTTTTGGGCGTAAGGGCATCATAAAGGGTTTCTAGCGAAGGGTTGCTCGTGAGTCGCATACAACAAGGGGTTATTACCAGGTTGTCTTTTGTCTACCGATGCCATTCTTGGGTAGGGGTATAAAAACTGCTCCCTGATCGAGAGGTAGGTTATAAAGTGGCCTACCTCGAGACCTTCCAAACGGTTATCCTAATGGATAGCCACTCAGGTAAACAATGTGGTGGATAGATTAGCAGATGAAGAGTGTTGTTTTGTGCGTGTTGAGGACGCTTCAAGGAAAAGGCGATGTATCAAAGGTTCTACAATGCTTGCATTAATGATAAAGCCTTTTAGTTATGCCTTGGGAAATGGTGCCAATGATGGAGTATGCATTTTGTCCTTTCATGGGAAAACATGTTCGATTGGGACTAGTCGTGAATCATTAGGGCTATTAGGTTGCTAAACACATGATCTGCAACAAATTGATGTAGCAAATTAGGCTTTCCTGGTATACTTAAGGAGTTTATTCTCGAGCAAAATAACGTCTTTTGCATAATTTTTTGTTATTTTTAGATTTTAAGTTAATAAGTGAAAATGTTTCAGTTTTGCTCATTTTGTAACCCAATTTGGCCAATAGTTCCATTGGGGGCCTAACATGTGATTGAGTGGTGCAGGGACGTATTGGAGGTTGAAAACAAGCGAGAATGGCACTAAGGAAAAGGGTATCGCTATATTCACACCTTGGAATAGTGATACCTCTAATAGTATTAAAGAAGTAGACACCTTCAGTTGTATCGCGATATCCGCCCTTCAAAAAAGACCCCAAGGCTCGACACTGCCCGAGATATTGCGATATTCTAGGTATCGCGACACTGACATCGTCAGGGGGACAAACTTGGACAAAAAGGTTAGTCTTTGTCCACTCGATCCACCAATAACCCAAGGCCCGTGTTGGGGATTTTTTGGCAACGAAAACTCATCAGAAGACAACCTAAAACAACCAAAATTAGCTGAGGAGGAGAGACACACACATTAGCTTAGTTTTAGGTTTAGTTTTCTCTAGGTTTTCTCTTAGTTTTCTGCACTTTTCTAGGGTTTTTCACTTTCTCTTCTTCTTCATTAGTTTAGAGTTTATTTTTCTACATCTACTTCTTATTCTTGATGTTCTTAGTGTTAGTTAAGTTAGTTATCATTGTAGCTTAGGTTTATTTACACTTTTAGTCCTTATACCTTGGTTGTAAGACACTTTTAACTTTAGTTTAATGTATTTTAGTTTCTTTTACTTTAAATCTGTTAAAGTTAGTGCCTTTCATGTTTATTTCTTTTTGTTTATTTTCTTATTGAATGCTTTTCGTCCCATGTTCTTTAAGTTTTCTTGCATAAAAATCCCAACTTTTATACTTTTCTTAAGCTTTACTTTAATGGATGTTTTGTTTTTTCATTTCCATGTTCATTCTCTTAACTTTCAGCATGAGTAGTTAAACCAAAAAGGGGGTTGGTTGATAGAGATGTGGGTAAGCTAAAATTTTTGGACAAAGGACCAAATCATAATAAATTTGAATAAATCGAATAGATCTAAAAATTTAGAAAGTGACGCCCTAAGAGAATATTTAGGCAAGTGAGACTGGAAGGTAGTCTTGTTGCGCACCCGTTCATTAGTCCCGGATTAACCGGTGAGATCAGAAGATAAATAGGAGCTAATTTGTCTAAGTCGGTAAAATTGAGATCAGAAGATAAAATGGATCCACTTAGTAATTTTAGCGATTTAAGTCCCTTGTTCAAGAATCAGTGAACCACATTGAAATCAACTAACCTATAACACCCTAAACCCGACCTAGACGCTATGGCTGAATCTGGCGATGTCACATTGAAGTGTTTTTCGCAAAGTGTGATATCGATGAAAAACCCCTTTTTATTTAACCTCTTTGGGTTAGTTTATGACGATTCCAAGACGTGTCGTTCATTTCCAAAAAAAAAAAATTGTTTTTAATTTTGAAAACGTCAATTATTGCGGAAGCTTTTGCATAAGTTACCGATTTGAGGTATTTTTGATAAAATAGTTGTATTTTTGAAACTCGCGTCTTATCATACTGCTAGCATTTATAAATCAAAATAAAAGAAAAATCCCAAATTAAAAGTTAAAAATTTAAAGAGGCCTTATTACAAAAACAAATACCCAAATTAAATTTATTGGAAATAAAAAGTCGAATATAAAAGTAGGTGCAGTTGTGCGGCCACCTCCGAATCCCTCGCAGCACCAATCTGCCTAAGATTGGGGATTACCTGTACAAATAAACAGAAGGGTGAGTTTACGAAAACTCAGTGTGTAACCCCATGTAAGCAAAATGGCCAATTATGCCGCAGGCAAGTTCAGACTGGGACTAAGCCCAAATCAATACTTGATTCTGTTCGATTCGATTAGGCCTTAGCCCATTATAGTATCGATGCTCGATAATGATGTGGGCCTTAGCCCATTTCGGATGTGATAACAGATTCGGACATGCAAGCATAAATCCTACCCAACCAGCCTCTACACTCCACTCTGTCCAGCCCAACACTCCATGTGGGGATAAAATCAACCCACCCATCCCCACACTCCAAAAATTATCACCGGTTGCGGTACTAAACGGTATTTGCAGTAGAGCTGCCAATACAGTACACTTCCTCCAATCATAATAATCCCATCCCCATGCAACATATCACACATGTATGCAACATATATATATATATATATATCGTGGCATGCTCAAATTCAGTCATACATAACATAAGGCATACAATCATTTAATATCATAGGGCATAATAGTCATTTTATATCATAGGGGCATAACAGTCATTTTATCAGTTTGGGGTCTAGGTGTACTTACCGACCCATCAGTAGGTCCACAGTCGTCTCGGGCGACCTGTGCAACCTTAACAATCAAACAGTACAAATGGGCCCAAGGCCCATAATGCGGGCCCATACGCTCGTGTGGCCCACATAGCCCAGAATTGGTCTCGGCCGTGTAAATTACACAGCTCGACCCAATATTCTCCACACGTTCGTGTGGTTTACCCGTGTGGGGCCTACAAACCCGTTGGGCCCACACGACTCATTTCGGCCCAACGTGACCCAAAACGATCTAAGACCACGAAATCACTCGTGGTGGCCTCAACAGTCTACGCCCACATTTTATGCGTTCGATTTACCACACGAGCCAGTGCACACTCGTGTAGCGTTAATTATCCTATTTTTCTGGCTTTTGCCGGTTTACGATTTGGGCAGTGTTTACACACACTTTTTGGCATTTCCCCGATATCGTTTATAGAGTGTTGTTACACACCTGGGTTCTATTTGCTGAGAAAACCGCCCACGCCTTTGAAACCTACACTTGACCAAAAATCCTCAATTATTCACTTAAGCAGTTACTTAATCGATTAAGCATAAGTTATCCCAATCGTTATACTCACAACAACTTACCTTTGACTGAGTGATGAAAGAAAGGTTTCGAATGCCTCAATAACACTTGCAAGTCATTCGCTCATCGAGAAGTTCTAAAAACTAAAAGGAACACAAGAGTATTCGGCTTCTCAATGTAAGAAAGAAGGAGACTTGTTACAGATTAAGAGAAAACAAGAAGAAGTCAAGTGCTCTTATCGATTTGTCAGAGAATAGTCGCTACACCGAAGACACAGTAGCGATAGAGGAATGAAGTAATCCTCCTTAATACCAAGATGATTAGAGAAATCAGTTTAAGAGAGAAAAAGAAAAGAAAATGAAGGAAGGGCAGAAGGTATATTCGGCCAACAACAGAAAAAGAAGAGAAGAGGACTAGCTGAACACACACCTTACACGATTCAGAAAAACAAGAAGAAAGAAAGAGAGATACGGTAGACTTGAGCAGAGAAAGCAATTGCAAACAAGAGAAAAGAAAGGAGCCACTTGGAGTAATTTCGGCCAAAAGGAAAGTTGTCAAAAATGAAGAAAAGTGAACAGAAGAATATGCCAAAAACTCCTACCACATTCAGCTAAAGAGAGAAAAACACTACAAAACCGAAATGAGGCATACCAAATGAGGAGTACCACTCTTGCCAAAATTCTTGAGTGCTTACAGTCCAGTTTCAGTATGACTCTCCCTCTCCCCTCACTTCCCTTGATTTTCTCTTAAAATCCCTCCTCAAATCTCTCCACCTTATCACACCTCCCCTCAACCACTCAATTTGAATTCTCCTCAACCACTTCAGTGTTTCAGTCAAACTCCAACTCCCCCCACGGCACAGCAGCAAAATAATACTCCCTTGCCTCCACCAAGATTCGAAACTCAGTCCACTGGCATATGTGACACACCATTTACCCCCTAGCCACAATAATTTAAAAGCCTACTAACTATAGGCAAGGGTTTATTCCCTAAAAATAAAACTTTTTGCACAAGCCCAGACTTGAACCCAGAACTTCTCAGACACTCCCAAACACACCCAAATCACTTAACCATTGAAGCAAACAAGTAGTTGTGCTAAAAACATGCAAAGATGAATACTTAGATTTTTGGGGCGTTACAACTCTACCCCCTAAAAGAAAATTTTAGCCTCAAAATTTACCTGATCAAAACAGATGAGGGTATTGTTGACGCATCGCCTATTCGGGTTCCCATGTGACCTCCTTTGAGCTGTGGTTGCGCCAAAGTACCTTAACCAGTGGGATAGACTTCTTCCTCAAAACTTTCACATCACGATCTAGAATCTGAACCGGTTCTTCCTCAAAAGTCAGGTCTGGTCTAACCTCAATCTCCTCAGTCGAAATCACGTGTGTGGGATCAGAGCGATAACGCCTCAGCATAGTGACGTGGAACACATCATGAATTCGATCCAACTCTAGAGGTAACTCAAGTTAATAGGCAATCGGTCCCACACGTTTCAATATGCGATAAGGCCCAATGAATCTAGGGCTCAACTTGCCCTTCCATCCAAATCTCAGTACCTTCTTCCATGGCGAGACCTTAAGAAAGACGAAGTCCCCCACAGAATACTCAATCTCCTTGTGCTTCAAATCTGCATACGACTTCTATCTGTCTGATGCCGCCTTCAATCGATCCCGAATTAATCTAACTTTGTCCTCAGTATCAGTAACTAATTCAGGGCCCAGGACACGCCGCTCGCCCAACTCAGTCCAACACGTAGGAGTATGACACCTACGGCCGTATAATGCCTCGTAAAGTGCCATCTGAATGCTAGACTGGTAGCTATTATTATATGCAAACTCTGCCAATGGCAAATAGTCTTCCCAACAACCTCAGAAATCCATTACACAACTCCTTAACATATCCTCCAGTATCTGAATTACCCTCTCTAATTGACCATCTGTCTGAGGATGAAATGCAGTACTGAAGTCCAATCTTGTACCCAAAGCCTCGTGTAACTTCTTTCAGAACCTAGACGTGAAGCGAGGATCTCTATCTGATATTATGGAAACCGGTACCCCATGCAGTCTCACTATCTCAGCCACATACAGTTTAGCAAGCTTCTGCAAAGACTAATCAGTACGAACTGGCGTGAAATGGGCTGACTTGGTCAACCGATCCACGATGACCCATACTACATCCTTCTTAGTAGGCGTTAGGGGCAGCCCACTAACGAAGTCCATAGTTACTCTCTCCCACTTCCAAAGTGGAATTTTAATCGGTCAAAGCAACCACAGATATGGCGATGTTCACCTTAATCACTGGGGCAAGTCAGACACTTACTCACAAAGTCGGTAACTTCACGCTTGAGACCTAGCCACCAATATAACTCACGAAGGTCTCAGTACATTTTATTCCCGCCGGGATGCATAGCATAAGGACTACTATGCGCTTCTCGCAGTATAGACTGCCTCAAATCAGTATCCCTTGGTACACAGACTCTCCCACAGAAACACAGTACCCATTCGCTATTAAGTCTAAAATCTGAGGTTTCCCCACACTCAATCTGTCCGAATCGAGTACCCAAAGACCCATCCTCCAACTGTTTACCCTTAATCTGCTTAATCCACAACGGTTTAACTTGAAGTTCAGCCAAAAAACTACCATCATCAAATAAGCTGAGACGAGCAAACATCGCCCTCATATCCACCACAGCCCTACGGCTCAGTGCGTCAGCCACCACATTGGCCTTACCAGGATGGTATTCAATCGAATAGTCATAATCCTTAAGCAGCTCGATCCATCTACGCTATCTAAGATTTAGCTCCTTCTAAGTGATGAGGCATTTGAGGCTCTTGTGATCTGTGTAAATGATACACTTTTCACCATACAGGTAATGCTTCCAGATTTTCAGTGCGAATACCACCACCCAACTCCAAGTCATGCGTTAGATAATTTGCCTCATGAGGCTTAAGCTGGCGAGACGTATATGCCACTACCTTACCCTCTTGCATCAACACACATCCCAAACTGACATGTGATGCATCGCTGTAGACAGTGAATTCTTTCCCAGACTCTGGCTGTATTAAGACAGGGCCTTCGTCAGAACCTTCTTAAGTTTCTCAAAACTCTCTTGCTGCTTATCAGTCCAGACAAACGACACCCCTTTACGCAACAATTTAGTCAGAGGTGCAGCAATCAACGAAAAACCCTCAACAAAACGTCTATAATACCCTGCCAGACCCAGAAAACTTCGAATCTCAGATACCGTCTTAGGTGGCTTCCAATCCAAAACAGCTTCAATCTTCCGATGATCAACTCTAATCCCTTCAGTAGATACCACATGGCCCAGAAATGTTACCTCTCATAGCCAGAATTCACACTTGCTGAACTTAGCGTATAATTGTTTCTCCCTCAGAATCTGCAGAACAACTCGGAGATATGCGTCATGTTCATCCTCAATTCTCGAATACACCAAGATGTCATCTATAAAAACCACTACGAATCGATCCAAATAAGGCTGGAACACTCGGTTCATCAGGTCCATAAAAGCTGTTGGTGCATTTGTTAGTCCAAACGGCATCACTAAGAACTCATAATGACCATAACGAGTCCTAAATGCTATCTTGTGAACATCAGCCTCTTTGACTCTCAGTTGATGGTACCCCGATCGAATATCAATCTTAGAGAAGACCAAAGCTCCTCGAAACTGGTCGAATAGATCATCAATCCTCGGCAGGGGGTACTTATTCTTAATAGTCAATTTATTCAGTTGCCGGTAGTCGATGCACATACGCATTGATCCATCCTTCTTTTTCATAAATAACACCGGTGCTCCCTATGGAGACACACTAGGACGGATGAACCCTCGATCCAGTAACTCTTGAATCTGAGCCTTAAGCTCCACTAGCTCCTTCGGTGCCATTCTATAGGAAGCGATGGGCACCGGAGCTGTACCCGGTAAGAGCTCAATCCCAAATTCAACTTCACGGTTTGGAGGTAGTCCAAGTAGTTCATCGGGAAAAACATCCAAAAAATCTTTGATTGTCCTGATATCTTTAACAGACGAAACCCCAGAATCAAAAACATTGATGTAGGCTATATACGCCTCACAACCCTTACGAACCAACTTCTCAGCCTTCAGGGCAAAAATCACATTTGACAAATAATTTCGACGCTCGCCTACTACCACCACCTCATCACCCTCCACAGTTTTCAGTACCACTCGTTTAGTAGCACAATCCAAATTCACTTGATGCTTAACCAGCCAATCCATGCCCAGTATTAAGTCGAATTCCCCAAAAGGAAGTTTCATTAAATCCGCCAAAAAGATGGTTCCTTGAACCTCCAAAGGTACATATCTGAACAATCTATTTACCCTAACTGACTGCCCTAAAGGACTCAACACAGTAACCTCACTCACAGTGGTTTCAACCATTAAACCCAAAGTCTCAGACACCGAGCATGCTATATACGAATGCGTAGACCCAACATCAATCAGTGCAGTATAAGGTACATTATAGATAAAGAACGTACCAGTAATAACATATGGGGTGTCTCCGTCCTCTCGGTGACGTGCCGCATAAACCAGAGCTGGCTGCCTCGCCTCAGTATGACCAGCACTTCTACCCGGTGCTCCATGACTACGGCCCATACCATTTCCATCTCTAGCCTGATCACGGCCTCTCGGTGGCTGCTGAACACCTCTCTGCGGCTGAACAGTACCCTGGCCAGTAACTTGCATCTGATCGGGCCTCCGTGGACAATCTCTAATACGGTGCTCTAATGATCCGCACCTCAAACATGCCCCAAGCCTTTTCCAGCACTCGCCTTGATGGCGTCTACCACAGTCAACACATGGCTGCGATCTAGTAGCAGCAATAGGGGCCCCAACTCTAACCGGCCAATCCACTCTGGCCTTTTTCTTCGGCCTCTGAACGGAACTTGAGGGCTCCGAATCCCTCTTGTTCCTACCTATTTCTCAGTTCTGGCGCTCAGTACGCTTCACCTCCTCGGCGATCTTTGCCTTATCTACCAGTGTGGTAAAATATCGCTCCCTCTGTGGAGCTATCAAAACTCTCAGACTATCCCTGAGGCCGTCCTTGAAACGAACAAACCGCTCATATTTAGTTGCCACCATCCAATGCGCATAGTAGCTTAATCGCAAAAATTCAGCTTCATATTCAGCCACTGATTTATCCCCCTGAGTCAGATTTAAAAATTCCCTCCTCCGGATATCCACATAACTAGCACCCACATACTTCCCTTGGAAAGCAGTCTTGAAGAATTCCCATGTCAATCAGTCAGCCTGAGTACATTCTTTAATTGTAAGCCACCACTGATAGGCTTCGTCTCATAACAATGACACGACTCCTTTTAATTTCTGCTCGGGGGTGCAGTCAAAGTCATCCATGATCCTCTTTGTGGCCTCAATCCAATATTCTACCACGTTAGGGGCAACTCCAACAATACCCCTTAAAATCTTAGCCCCATTTGACCGAAGTCGTTCTGTGACCGACCCATAGCCCACAGTACTAGTATTGGGCCCAACGACCCTCTCCGGAATTCACAACATAGCTTGGGACAATGCGTCTTCCCCAGTCGCTCGATCGTGAGACCCAGTCTCAGTCACAGGTGAATCCGGTGCCTCTCTAGCTTCAGCGTTAGGTATGTGGCCCGATGACGAAGACCCAGCCCGAGTACCTCTACGGCCTCCGCCACGGCCTCTTGTACCCCTTCCACGAGTACCTCTGGTGCTCATTATAGATTTGCGTATTATCTGTTTTTAACAATTTTATGCATCAGTTTACAGTTCCAGTGTCGATTAACAAATATCTTATAGAAAGCAATATCAGTATTTGAGAGTTTGTTTTCGTAGAACGCGATCTTACTACTACGATTTTAGTTTTCCCTAACTGAATATATTTCAGATGCAGTCTACTACCTATAGTAGTCTCAATATTTCACTTTAAACAAACAGAAGTTTCAGAGGACTTACAATATCGGCGTCGGAGACTTGGTGTACCACACTTCCAGTAAAACTATTTCACAATACTTTTAAATCGTTTGGAACAGTTCTTTTTGAAAATTCTAAGTTTTAGAAGAAACTCAAAAACCACAGCCGAGTTTTGCAACCTAGATCTGATACCACTAAATGTAACACCCCAAACTCGACCTAGACGCTATGGCCGAATCTGGCGATGTCACATTAAAGTGTTTTTCGCAAAGTGTGATATCGATGAAAAACACCTTTTTACTTAACCTCTTTGGGTTATTTTATGACGATTCCAAGACGTGTCGTTCATTTCCAAAAAAAAAGTTTTTAATTTTAAAAACGTCAATTATTGCGGAAGCTTTTGTGTAAGTTACCGATTCGAGGTATTTTTGATAAAACAGTTGTATTTTTGAAACTCGCGTCTTATCCTACTGCTAACAGTTATAAATCAAAATAAAAGAAAAATCCCAAATTAAAAGTTAAAAATTTAAAGAGGCCTTATTACAAAAACAAATACCCAAATTAAATTTATTAGAAATAAAAAGTCGAATATAAAAGCAGGTGAAGTTGTGTGGCCACCTCCGAATCCCTTGCAGCACCGATCCGCCTAAGATTGGAGATTACCTGTACAGATAAACAGAAGGGTGAGTTTACGAAAACTCAGTGTGTAACCCCACGTAAGAAAAATGGCCAATTATGCCGCAGACAAGTTCAGACTGGGCCTAAGCCCAAATCAATAACAATTGATTCGATTCGATTGGGCCTTAGCCCATTACACGATGTCGATGCGATAACGAGTGTGGGCCTTAACCCATTTCGAAGTGATATGATTCGGACATGCAAGCAAAAATCCTACCCAACCAACCTCTACACTCCACTCCGTCCAGCCCAACATTCCATGTGGGGATAAAATCAACCCACTCATCCCTACACTCTAAAAATTAGCACCGGTTGCGGCACTAAATAGTATTTGCAGTAGAGCTACCAGTACAGTACACTTCCTCCAATCATAATAATCCCATCCCCATACAACATATCACACATGTATGCAACATATATATATCGTGCCTAATCTTATTCAGTCATACATAACATAAGGCATACAGTCATTTAATATCATGAGGCATAACAGTCATTTTATATCATAGGGGCATAACAATCATTTTATCAGTTTGGGGTCTAGGTATACTTATCGACCCATCAGTAGGTCCACAGTCGTCTCAGGCGACCCGTGCAACCTTAACAGTCAAACAGTGAAAATAGGTTCAAGGCCCATAATGTGGGCCCATGTGGGCCCACACGCTCGTGTGGCCCATATAGCCCAGAATTGGTCTCGGCCATGTAAATTACACAACTCGGCCCAATATTCTCCACACTTTCGTGTGGTTTACCTGTGTGGGGCCCACAAACCCGTTGGGCTCACACGGCCCATTTCGGTCTAATGTGGCCCAAAACGGCCTAAGACCACGAAACTGCTCGTAGTGGCCTCAACAGTCTACGCCCATGTTTTATGCGTTCGGTTTACCACACGAGCGAGCGCACGCTCGTGTAGCGTCAATTGTCCTATTTTTTCGGCTTTTGCCGGTTTATAATTTGGGAAGTGTTTACACACTTTTCGACATTTCACCGATATCGTTTATAGAGTGTTGTTACACACTTGGGTTCTATTTGCTGAGAAAACCGCCCACACCTTTGAAACCTACACTTGACCAACAATCCTCAATTATTCACTTAAGCAGTTACTTAATCGATGAAGCATAAGTTATCCCAATCGTTATACTCACAACAACTTTCCTTTGACCGAGTGATGAAAGAAAGGTTTCGAATGCTTCAATACCACTTGCAAATCCTTCACTCCTCGAGAAGTTCTAAAAACCGAAAGGAACAGAAGAGTATTCGGCTTGTCAGTGTAAGAAAGGAGGAGACTTGTTACAGATTAAGAGAAAATAAGAAGAAGTCGAGTGCTCTTACCGATTTGTCAGAGAATAGTCGCTACATCGAAGACACAGTAGCAATAGAGGAATGAAGTAATCCGCCTGAATACTAAGATGATAAGAGAAATCAGTTTAAGGGAGAAAGAGAAAAGAAAATGAAGGAAGGGCAGAAGGTATATTTGGCTAACAACAGAAAAAGAAGAGAAGAGGACTAGCCAAACACACACCTTACACGATTCAAAAAAATAAGAAGAAAGAAATAGAGATACGGTAGACTTCAGTAGAGAAAGTAATTGCAAACGAGAGAAAAGAAATGAGGCACTTGGAGTAATTTCGGGCAAAAAGAAGGTTGTCAAAAACGAAGAAAAGTGAACAGAAGAATATGCCAAAAACTCTTACCACATTCGACCAAAGAGAGAAAAACACTACAAAACCGAAATGAGGCATACCAAATGAGGAGTACCACTCTTGCCGAAATTCTTGAGTGCTCAAAGTCCAGTTTCGGTACAACTCTCCCTCTCCCCTCACTTCCCTTGATTTTCTTCTAAAATCCCTCCTCAAATCTCTCCACCTTATCACACCTCCCCTCAACCACTCAATTTGAATTCTCCTCAACCACTTCAGTGTTTCAGTCAAACTCTGACTCCCCCCACGGCACAGTAGTAAAATAATACTCCTTTGCCTCCACCAAGATTTAAACCTTAGTCCACTGGCATAAGTGACACACCATTTACCCCCTAGACCAGCAGGCTTTTTATGTCTTGCTTTACCCACAATAATTTAAAAGCCTACTAACTATAGGCAAGGGTTTATTCCCTAAAAATAAACTTTTTGCACAAGCCCTAGCTTTGACCCAGGACTTCTCAGACACTCCCAAACACACCCAAATCACTTAACCACTGAAGCAAACAAGTAGTTGTGCTAAAAACATGTAAAGATAAATACTTAGATTTTTGGGGCGTTACATAACCACAATTCATCATTCATTTGGTTAAATTCTTAGTTTTATATTCTTTGCAATTTAGTCCTTAGATTAGCACATTCAATTTTCTTGCAATATTTTTCTTTTCATGATTTATCGTACTATAAAATTATATCCGTAGCCACTTAGACTCTATCATGCATATTAGTTATCACTCAATCTCCTTTGGGTTCAATCATTGGAATACTCCAGTGTTCTATTGCAATACTATATATATTGCAACTCAATGATCTACAAGAGGGGCTCTTGTTGTTGTGTCTCGGGACATTACCCTCCGAAAGGTGTTCATCTACTACTTCGATGCTGGCTTGAACGGGATCTGCAACTCCCATTTTGTGCTGGGTTTCACTAATTGTGAGAGATAGAATCCTTATGATGATTCATGGCTCTTCATGCATATATAGTTATTTATGGAAAAGGTCTGAATTGGAAGTGGGGGATCCCAAATGGTGTGCCTTAAGCATTATACATATCATTTTTCATTTCCATACCAAATTTATTGATTTTTCATATTTCCATATCGACCCTCAAGCTTGTATAACCAATTCGCATGGTATTTCACATGCTATTGATATTCATATATCGCATATAGGTAATTATAGTATAATTTATTTTATCATTTCAATATGAGCATCACTTCACCAATTTACATTTTATATTCCCTATTAACATGACTTGGACTCGAACGGATACACGAATTCCAACCAACACACCAATTTGACACCTAGTGCCTCATCAGAATGTTCAAAGTATATAAATTGCGTCCAACACTCATAGGTGTAATCAATGTGAAAGGTGTGACCAAAACTCATAGGAATGTCTGAAGAGAAATGTGCCCAGCGCTCATCGACATATAGTAGAATTAACCCGTACACAATCTATCCTATGGCATGCCAACTATATTCGAATTTTCCCTAACAGTTAATAGGGTAGCAATAATCCAATTTTCATTATACAATTCAATACATACAATATTTCTCATTCAATTTCATAATCTCAATTCAAATAATCATCAATTCACAATTTTCTCAAATCACATAACAAATATTAATTAAAGCATGCTACTTTCTATTCTATTCTATTCAATCTGATATCTCGATATTCAATATCAATCCCAACGAATCAATTCATCAGACAATTATATACTCACCTCGATACTTAAGTATGTAATTTTCATGAATATGCAACAAATAAATTGATAACAAATCATAGAAGTACATATCGAATCTTCGCGTCACTCGTCGATGACTCTCATTTTTCTTTTCCTTCATGAAGGCTCGACTGATCTGTCGTAATTCGTTGTAGCAGATTAAACTAATTTAAATACTTAAGGAGCTTGAATATGAGTAATTTTGTTATGTTTTAAGTAGTTTTTCTATTTTAGCTTTAATTCAATAAAACGTGTAAAATGAGTTATTATATGACCTTAGGGGCTGAATGAGGCCTAAAGGTGGGCTAACATACTTACTGAGTCTGCAGGACACCATTCAAAGGCATAAGAGTTCGAGGCTGGTCGCAATGTTGCAACACGAGAGTCCAATGTCGCAACATAGGGAGCAGAATACAAGAATTCCAATACTGTCTTTGGCGACACAACCAGAGGGTGTTGTGACACACCCTTGAAGCTGAACTTGAGACCCAACAAATTACCTTTGGTGTCACGACACAGGCACTAGATGTCGCGATACCAACCCTGCACGAAAAAAAATTACAAGCTAAGGGCGTTTTGATCCGCACAATGTATTTTTTTACATAAAAATGTCAGCCGACCTAGGGCTAAGGATGACGACCAACCCGAACTTTATAAATAGACTCTTTAGACACTTGTTTAATGACAGTTTTAAGAGTTCAAAATTTTCCATGTAATTTAGTTTTCAGTTTTTCAGTTTCTTTAAGCTTTAGATTTATTGTCATTTGTTTTGTTCGTGTTCAACGGAGAATCTGATTTATGGGTTCAATCAACTCTCTGTGGATTTTGCACTTTCATCAATCAATATCATCAAGATTCTCTTAAACCTTATTCTTGAATTGTTCTTTATATTTATTCTATTTATCAAGTTAATTGTGTTTAGGGATTTTGTAACACCTCTAACCCGTATTCATCGTCAGAACAAGGTTTTAGAGCATTACCAGAGTTACAGTATAATTACAAATAAATCATGTTAAATTACTATTCATATCTGTAATCAACCATAATGTCCCTTGAATGGACCCTTGAGGCCTAATATGAACAGTAGAAACAAAACGGGACTAATTCGGGATCACTGAGAATTTTTCGCGAAATTTCAAAATTTTTCCAAGGTACAGGGCTCACATGCCCGTGCTTCAGGCCGTGTCTTACCCCGTGTAACTCTTTGACTTGTGCACACGGCCATGCCACACGCTTGTGTGCTAGGCCGTGTGGTTAATTTAATTTTCATAAAATAGGTGCAGTTTTCACACGGCCAAGTAACACGCCCGTGTTCAAGGTCGTGTCATCTACACGGCTGAGACACACGCCCGTGTTCAAGGTCGTGTCATCCACACGGCTGAGACACACGCCCGTGTCTCTGCCCATGTGCTCATTTTTGAGCATTCTGTTTCTCATTTTTAAGATGCATGGGACACACGGCCAAAACACATGCCCATATGCCACGTAACGACCTCAAAAGTATGAATATTGGAAAATGAGTTATCGGGTCTCCGTTTTTAGTAAACGGGATCGTAAATATTTATTAAAAATATTTATAAAGTTAGTTATGTGTTTAATCAGGTTTTAATTAAGTGAATTTAGCTCAAGTAAGAGCAATTAGTAAAAAAAGACTAAATTGAAATAGGAGTAAAAGTTGAATTATAGATTAAAAGAAATTATAAAGGACCAAAATGGAAATTAAGCCATTTTGTATAGGTGAGGCGGTGTAATGTATAAAAATCTAAGATTTTTATGTGATAAATAAATTATGATCTTGACAATTGTAAGGTGATAAAAATAGACAAATGTAAATTATATAGTTGTACAAGTGTATTAAATATATTTGTTATTAAATAGATTTTTATAAAAACAATTATTATTATAAACTAATATATATATATATATATATATATATATGAGTGTGTGTTATAAAAGAAAAGAAGAGAAACAAAAACATGAAAAGAAGAACAGAGAGCAAACGTGAAAGAAAGAAAGAAATGAAGGAAAAGAAAAAGGAGAAACTGATGATTTAAAGCTTGGATGTTTAATAGGTAAGTCAATTTAGCCATTTTTTTTTAATTTTGATGTTTTATAAGTTTTAGGACAAAGTTCTGATGAATTTAAGTTGAGGTTTTTGAAGTTTTAAAGTTTTTGAACATAGCATATGATGAACAAAAAGATGAATTAGTGGTTTAATTGAAAGAATTTCAAGTTAGAATTGGGTAAATGATTTAATTGCAAAATAAGCTATAAGAAAACAGTTTTGAAACAGCAGCAGTAGAGTAACTTTAAAAAATCACCAAAAATGGTAGAAATAGAATTAGAAGTTGAATGAGATATGAAATTAAAGCTTATTGAGTATATTTTTATATGAAAGAAACATAGAAAGCAAAGAAATTCTGTATTTTGAGATATTTAGATTTTTGTGAGACTGGTTTAGAGTGATTTCGAGATCCCCTGTTCTGACTTGGAAAAATAATTTAAAAATTGTAAAAAATAATTTTGGAATATAATTTATATTTTTAGATTCCTTAATGAGTCTATTTTTAGAGGAAACAAACTAGAACATCATTTGAATTCTGTACAAAAGATAATTAAATTTTAGCAAAGAGTGGTCGGAACTGTCAGACAATAGAACAGGGGTGATTTTAAAGAATAAACTGTACTTATTTGCTAAATCAAAAATTCTGAAAATTTTATGGTAAGAATATATGTGAGTCTAGTTTCATAGAAAATTTACGGATTTTAATTTGGAATTCTGTAACTCAAGATATAGATAATTAAGTGACAATGACTCAGGTAAATAGCCTTGAAAGAACTTATAAGTAAATAATAGAATTGTGTATAAAGAATGTGAAATGAAGAGGAAGAGTAGGAATTGAATAAAATTCAATTATTTATTGTAATTTAATGTTGTAATTAATAATGCAAATCATTATTATTTCCGTAACAAACAAGGAATTCGAGACATTGAGCAAGGAAGGAAAAGAGAAAAACAAATGTGGAGTAAAAACGAGAAATTCAGGTTAGTATTACTATAATTCAAATTTGATTATTTGTTAAATTTTAAATTAATATATGTATATATGATAAACAAATTGAAGTAAGTATCAAGAATGAATTAAGTGATAAATATGTATTGGAATTGAATTTATTATTAGTAATTGTTGAATTTTAATGTTTAGTAAATATAAATAAGGTTAATATTGATATTGAATTAGATAAAACTGAATTAAATTGTGAATTGAATGAAATTGAAATGAAGTTTGAATATGTATGAGTATTTGATGATATATTGATTAGAAAGTGGAAAATGCATTGAATTGATGATATATATATATATATATATATATAAATGAATGGAATGGAAATGTGAAAAGTGAAAAGTGATTTGAAATTGAATCAAAATGAATTGAAGTGATTATTTGAAATGTACATGGATCGAAAGCATGAGGAAGTGATTGAGTTGAAACGTGACTTGAAGTGAAATTATGTGATTTTGTGAATTTGTTATTGTGATTGAATTGAATCCGAATGATTATGATCAATTGAAAGTGAAAGTAATATGGATATGTGATTCTGATACCCTATTAACTAGTCGGGCTAGGGTGGATATAGTTGGCATGCCATAGGATTGTGATGTGATGAGGAGATTTGTAGCTCGGCCGAGAAGATGATTCTGTTATTATATGCTTCGGTTTAACCGAAGAGGCATTTAATGCCTTATTGGTGTGTTTGGGAGGATATGATATACCGGTGTGTTTGGGAGGCTATATTATACTGGTGTGTTATGGAGGATTTATATTATTATTCTGGGTGTGTTTGGGTTGGATATTCTGGTGTGTTTGGGTTGGAATCCGTGTATCCATAAAGTCCGAGTCAAGTTAATAGGGGTAAATAAGTGAAATGATAAATCTGAATAAATGTGACTAAGCTATTGAAAGAAATAAGAAAGTGAATTTGTGAAACAAAATATGAAATGAGATTTGTGATATGAAATTGAATGCATGAACCAAAGGTTCAGAAATGTTCAAAGATGAATTGTGAATTGAAATATTATATAAGATGGAGAAATGAAACTAAAGTTCACAATTTTATTTGAAATGATATAAATAATATAAGAAGTTAATTGAAAAGAATAATATAATTGAATTATATATTTTGAGTGTGAATTTGATATGAGAAAATGAAATTGAGATATGACTTTAGTGAACACAAATTGCAATAGAATTAATATTGAATAAAGGATAAAATTTAGTGAATTGTATATTATATGAAATGAACTAAAGGAATGAGATATGGAAAAAAAAATTCAATGAAAATTGGATAGTGAAATAATGTATGAATCTAATTAAATACAAGCCTTGAAATAATGCTTATTATATTAGATGATTTGATTTTAAAGAATAAAATAACTATTAAGTAATTGTATCATAAATTGAATGTATATAAGTTATTATATAATTTGAATTATGGTAATACTACTGAGTATACCCTTACTCGTGTCGATTGTTTCCGTCGCATGAGTTAATTGAAAGTTGGTGTCCGGTCAAAGATCTAGAGTAATCCCGACCCTCGAGAGAAAATTTTGAGTAATATACCTTTCTTTGATAATGGTGGCATGTACCTAGGTAATGAATAGGTTGAGTATATGAGTCTTGTGATTATGGTTGTAAAATAATGATTTAAACTGGTTAAAAATATAAAACGGGAACTAATATGATATATTTGATATATGTATGAAATAAAAATGAATAAAGTTTATTAACATGAATTTAATTTGTATTGTAAATGTATTAGTTGCTACACAGATTGCAAATTGGTTTTGGCTTGAAATTTTGCAGGGTTGGTTAGGTTAGAAAGACTCATATTGAGTCCACACTGCCTGGCATACAGGCGTGTTCTCAATTTACACGGGCATGTGAGCCCTGTAGTTGAGAAAAGTTCTAAAATGTTTGAAAATTTTCTAAGTATTCGAATTAGTCCCGAACCATTCCTAACCCGTCTTTTGGGCCTCGAAGATCCATATAAGGGACCATAAGATTATTTTATATTATGATTGATAATAATTGTGTATTAATTGTAAAGTTGTCCGATCGATCCGGTAGCACTCTGTAAACCTATTCCGATGACGGGTTGGGTTTTGGGGTGTTACATTTTAATGGTATCAGAGCTATCAGGTTTAGTCGATTCTCAGACTTAATCGAGCTCGAAAATTGAGTTTAGAGGTACATGCCACAGTTGAGTCAAAATTGAGTCGGGATTTGGATGCTGATCTATTTGTTTATTTCTGTATTATAGGTTAAAGATGTCTTATGAAAGAATAAATGACACCAATTTTGTGATGTATACTAGAAATGATGAATTTATGAATTTAATAAAATAGAGTTGGTTACCTCTTAGTGTAGAAAGAGGAAATGCTAAAGAAAGAAATGTTTTCCAATCGAAATAATTTCGATAATTCTGAAAGTGATGTTAAGGTAATTAAGTAAAATGTTACTTATGATGAAACATAATTCAAAAAGGTATGGATAAATGTCTTATAGTAAGTAAGAAATGATAAATGTTATGTTATATGAGTATATACATGAGGTTAAATTATGAGGCCTTACGATCTCTACCCCCTTATTGGTACAGTTATATATATATGTATAGTGAAACTGATAAGAATTATAATGATTTAGTTTAGAAGTGTGGAACTGAAGAGTTCAATGATGGAATGATAAATAAGCAGTTAAAACTGAGAATGGGTTAATAAATAGAGATGGGTTCTGAGAGAGATATTAGATTTCTTTTTTTTGAAAATTATTTGGGGATACACAGTGCTACTATTAAAGAAAGAAGTCATTTATCATAAATTGATTTATTCAGATATGGTAACTACAGAATGAGTTAACTGAAAATTTCTTTCGAATAAGCTCTGTGAGTGAAGTGAATGATATGGGACTGTTGATGATTATATATGTTAGCGGATTAGTAATGAAATTGCAGAAATATTTGAATACAGCTGCTATAGTCGGGTATCTTACAATGATCTCTTTTGGGTATTCTATATGGGTATTCTATATGTTCTTTTATCTTTAGAGGTATATGCAACTCTTCTCATGTGATTTTTATCATATAGAAAGTTTGGTTAATCATAACGTTAAATGGAAGTATTGTTAGTCTGGTTGATTCATGATCGGTACTGCTCTATTTTTCTTTGGATTTTCTAATTTGTTCTGTTAGATAGAAGACTTAATGGTCAGATTCATATGAAGTTATTTTCTACTTCTACTGGTTGATATTCTGGATTACATACACTACACCAAAACAGACTTTTAGCGGCATTTTTAGTGGCGTTTTAATTAAAAACGCCGCAAATATTATCCTTTAGCGGCGTTTGAAAGAAAACGTCGCAAAAAGTTGAGCAATAGCGGCATTTTTTTCACAAACGCCGCTAAAAAGGAGATATAGCGGCGTTTTTTTCCCAAACGCCGTTAAAGATCTAAGCATTAGCGGTGCTTAAAAAAAACGCCGCTAAAGAACTGAGCATTAGCGGCACTTTTAAAGAAACGCCGCTAAATACCTGAGCATTAGCGGCGCTGCTAAAAAAACGCCGCTAAAGACATGAGCATTAGCGGTGTTTTTTCACAAACGCCGCTATAAGTTTTTCATATTTTTTTCTTATTCTTGCTTTGAATTATATTTTATTTTGATACATTCACTTATAAGCAATGAGAAAGTTTCATTTTAGTTACTTAATTATGAAAAGTTAGAAATTGCTAACTAAACAATTTAGAAGTTTTCGTTTAAGTTACAAATTAAGCTATTAAAATTGATTTAGGGTTTAATGTTTAGTATGTTAATTTCATGGTTTAGGGTTTGTTATTTTGGTGTATGGGTTTAGTGTTTTAAAGTTTGTTGTTTGGGTTAATTGTATAGTGTTTAATATCTTAGTGTTTACCGGTATTAAGGTTTAAGTGTTAGTGGTTAGGGGTAAGGTTTAGGGTTAGGGGTTTAAGAAGAAATGGTTAATGGGTTAGGGTTTTAGGTTTATGGTTTATGGTTTATGGCTTATAGGTTTAGGGTTAGGGGTTTGGGGGGAAATGGTTAATGTGTTAGGTTTCTGAGTTTAGGGTTTAGGGTTTAAGTTTAGGTTTTTTTAGGGTTTGGGGTTTAGGGTGTTAGCTATATGACCCAAAATCTCGAAAATCGAAATCCCTCATGAGGGATTTATGGTTAATGTGTTAGCTATTAAAATATATGTTTTGTACTACACTAACATTGGCCACATGAATTCCCAAAAAGTTGGTCTCGGATTATGGTTTAAGGTTTGCAGTTTAGAGTTTAGGGTTCGAGTTTTATGGTCTAGTATTTAAGGTTTGGGGTTTTGAGTTTGGGGTTTAAGGCTTGGTGTTTGTGGTTTAGGGTATAAGGTTTAGGGTCTAAGGTTTATGATTTAGGGATTAATTTTGGATTTGTTAGAATATAAATCAAAATAAGATAAATGTAAATTATTATTTTAAAAAATATATATATCAAAATGGGTTAAATCCCAAAAGCATACATGAACAATGGTTTAGTGTGCAATTGTATACACGAACTTTAATTTGATCCAGATCTTGTAAAATATTAACACAATTATTGATATAATTAACATTAATTTTTATTTATATATTGCATACATATATAAAAAGTTATATTTATTCAATATAAAAATATATTGATGTATTTATATTTTAAAATAATGTGTATGATTAAATGAAAATTAAAGTTTCAACTATACATTTAAACCAGAATTAGAAATTCACATCTAGAATTACACATTAAACCAAAATTCATATATAATTCTGAGATGTATCTATATCAAAATTTAGGTGTATACATATAATTGAATGCTATTTATATAAAAATCTAAACAACTAATGTTGGTGTAAAAAGAAAGAAAAAAGAAATTCGAGTTGATAATGGTAATTAAATTTTTAAATTTTAATAATAAAAAACTAAAAACTTAAAAACTTAAAAATTAGATATTTAATATTTTAGTTAAAAAGTTCAATACTCAAAATATAATAAAAATAAAAATTGAAAAAATGATAATGTCAGCACAAAATTTTGAAAGAAAAAACTTAGAAAAGTATAGGTTAAAATTAAAAAAAAAATTGAAATTGAAAAAAAAATTAAAATTAAAATTGGAAAAAAATTAAAATTAAAATTTTATATGTTAATTTAAAAATTATAAAAATCTTCAAAAAAATTCCGAAATTTTCTTAAAAAGTTTAATATTCAAAATTTTTAAAAAATAAAAATTTCAAAAAATGATAATCTCAGCACAAAAATTTTGAAAGAAAAAAAATAAGTAAAAATGAAAAAAAATTTAAATTGAGAATAGTGGCGTTTTCAAAAAAAACGCCGCGAATATGTTCTCCGAGACTGAAAACGCAGCCGTTTTATCAGGGTTTTAGTGGCGTTTTAACAAAAAACGCCGCAAAATGTGGGATATAGCGGCGCTAATAAAAAACGCCGCAAAAAATGTTATTGTATTTTAATCAAAACGGCGTAGTTTTATATTTTTTTTAGTGGCATTTTTTGGTTAAACGCCGCACTAGGTATGTCTTTAGCGGCGCTATTTGATAAACGCCGTAATTCTTGAATTGTTTTAGGCAAAACATCGCGTTTTGCTCTCTGAAATCCCTAAATTGAAGATTGAGTTGCTGGTTTTTTCTGAGCTCAGGCTTTTTAGTCCTCTCCTTCATGCCGATTTCCATCTTGATTTTGCATCGCATGCGAGATTAAACGTTGTTCGAAGTCCAAGCCTTTACCAATTCAAAGGTAATCTTAATAAATAATTCGATTTCTTTATTTATTTGTTGTTTGGGTTTTGGTTTGTATGTGGTTAGGTATTTTTGATTTGTTTAGTTTTTGTGTGGGGTTTTTCGATTCTCTGCCTCGACATGATTTTAAGCGAAAAAATCTTTCATCCCGACTTTCTATTGATTTTTTTCTGTAATTTATATTTATTCGACGATTGTAATGAAGCGAGCTAGGTTTGATTTCACAAACGCCCAAAAAATAAAAGCAAAATCCAGTTTTTCTTTGCTTTGCTTTGCTTTGGTAGATTTCTGAAAATTGGTGGAAGGGAAGAAAAGATTTAGATGAGATATGTTATTCTATACTATTGTTACTATCTTTTATATCCCCGGTTAATGTAGTATTTGGTGAGAAAGAAAATGGAGAAACTTCAATTTTCCGCTATTAAGTTCCTTCTTAGTTCTAAGTAGGAGAAAAGAAGGGACTTTTCTATGTTTTCATGTCAACTTTTCACAGTTGCATTGTTTGCTGTGGTTTTGACCTTAGCAAATTTTTATCTTTGATTGGTGCAAATGCATGGATGATTGAGAGGAAGTTATAGCAAATAATGTTTGACTCGATATGGGTTTTACTGGTGAATATACCAGAGGTGTTTGGGACTTTCTATGTTTTCATGTCTGCTTTTGAGCCAGTTTTATAAATCAACCACCATCACTAGGTGGGACCACTACTTTTCTTGCTCAAATGTTTCTAAGTATAAGAAAAATGGGAGAAGTCTCTCATTTTCAGTGATATTTTTCTTCATCCTGTTCCAATCCTAGTTAAAACTTTACGTATCTTATTGCTTTGCTCCAGTATAGACCTTAGGAAGTTCTTAATTTTGATTGGTACAAGGGTATGACAAGAAGACATATAGCAAATTGATATATTTTTTAATTTCAATATGGATTTTTCCAGTGAATACACTTGTGGTATTTGAGGGCGGACTATATTTACTGTGTCTACTTTAGAAATCGAGCTCTCTTTGCTAAGAGAGACCATGAAGTTTCTTGCACAAATGTTTCTAGTTTCTCAGTAACCATATTCATCCAATATTTATGTTATAACAAAAGAAAATGGGGACTTATCTCTAAGCTTTTTAAGCTGGTTAGCAGAGAGGACTTATCTCCAAGATTTTCAATCTTTATCCTATCATTATAATTGAGTTCTTCATTTTACATTCTTTTTGTTCTAGTTAAATATAATAAAGAATGTGATTGTAATGCATTCTGTCTTTTGGTATTTTATGGTGCTTTAGTGTTCTAATGCCAAATATGTGAAGATCATTAAGTTGTTGTGTGTCTAGATACACGCTTATATGAATATAATTATTTTTAATTAGATACCTATACAAGTATATTTATATTTCAATTAGTTGCACTCTTATTTCTCGGGGTTGGAAGAATTTAGTGTTTTATTAGTAATCTGCTTTTAATTTTATGCTTTTTTTGACTTTTTAGCCATAAGCTCTTGGGAACTTGGTGTCTTGTCCTCAGTGTTTAATTGATGAATTTGTTTTTCATAGGGCATTCTGGTTTTGGTCAGAAACCAGCATTTGGTTTTGGATCTACTCCCACTCAATCAAGTCCTTTTGGAAGCTCAGGGCAGCAATCACAACCTGCATTTGGTAGTGGAATATTTGGTTCCTCCACACCCTTTGGTTCCTCCTCAAAGTCAGTTTTAGTCTTTGTCTTATCTCATTTATTTCTTTTATATTATTATTATTATTATTATTATTATTATTATTATTATATACCACTTAAAGTTTTATAAAATTAATATTCGTGTAATTAGTTGAATTGGTTAAATTAAAAATAGAGGGTTCAACCGTTAATAAATATAGTTAATCACTGTGAATTAATAAAATTAATCATCATGAATTGATAAAAAAAATTATGATTAAAATATTGATAGTTTGATCGATTATGATTTTTTTATTTAATTTTTATTGAATTAAAAATTCATAAAATTACATGCATATCTTTATTATAGGAGATTCCATCAGTTCATTGACAAAAGATGCCCCGAAATAAAAGGGATATAAACTAGAGTTAATGATATCTTCCTTCACGTGAGAAAGAAAATATGGTATGCATAGCTTCCTTCACTTGAGTTCACATATTGTCACACTGCCATATTATAACTCTGACACGCTTAATCTGCCTGAATTTCTTGTGTTTTTGTTCACTTGTCTGTGTGCTTATTTCTAGAATGTATACTTATGCTTCTTGTAAGTTGACTGTTGTTGAGTGCAAGGGTCTTTATATTCCAGGTCTTTATATTGCTGTGAATTCTGTGCTTGCTTTAGCAGCTGGGTACACTACATCTAAGGTCGGTTACTCGTTTTTGATACATTATATTGTCATGGTATTGTATGCCTTGGTTAGTTGTTTATTATTATTTTACATGATCTACTTTGGGTCCTTGGTTCTCCATGATTGTTTGTATTATTTATAATAATAAACTAAATATTTTAACATCGAATAACAATTGAATCAAAGCCCTTTAGTAATTCAGAAATGATTGTAATAGTAATTATTATGTTACATTGTCCATGAGAAAAGTCTACTAGCTATCTTTAATCTAATGTGTTGGATTTTCTACAAAACAGTAAGATATGGTGTCATTTAATCCGAGAACGTGTTGAGTATACACAGTTGGAGTAATTTTATAATCAGTAGAGTTTTATAGCTACTGCTTACTGATTTATATAATTTATCCAGTCTTTACCTGTAAAATACATTACACAATTGGAGGTTGTTATGATGAAAGCATGAGCTGTGTGGTGTTGATCACTTTTCTTGATTATTTTTTTATTAAATTGCTTTTTTACCCTCTCTTTTCACCCCTTCTCGATCCTTCAATAAGAAAACTCGTATTTGCTTCTTCTTCTTTCTTTTTTTTTTTGGCATTTCTTATATTCTATACTTCTAATTTTACTAGATATCATATTCAAATATCATTCACTCTCCATAGATCTATTGTTTCTGAAGGTGTGAAAACAAATGGAGAGGGTCTCCATCCTTTTTAAAATATTTGTGAAAGGTCATGATGAATGTTGTTGCTTTTATGATGGTGGTTTAATACTTGGTCGTTGGTTCTTGATTTGAAGCTGTGGAATCTTTTGGATGTATAGTATAATGATTTTTCTTATTTTTTGTGTATGTTTGAATTCGCATTGCAGACCACATGAAAATGATAGTACTACGCTAAATTTCTTATGTTGTTTGTATTTCAGTTATTGCATATCCGCTTATTCAGTATCATTCCTTTCCCATCACCTGTTGACAATTAACACCAATGACGTGGCACGATCATATATCTGAAGATCTTAGGACACCAAATTTGAGATACTTTGACTTTCGTGTTTCACTCATTTGTTTATAAATTTACAATTAATTATTAAATCTTGCAAATTATAGTGTGTTCCTTTTTGTATAAAATAATGTGTAAAATCTTAAATACGTGTATAAATGGGCTAACCCGCAGGTTCGTTGTCTACTTGTCTGTATTGGGACTGATTAGGAGCAGACCCAATCAGATTACGATAACAATTATTGAGGGAAACGAAACTGCACGAAAACTTCTTCGCCTGTGGATTTATACGGCTGGGTAGCGGCTTTATCTTTTCATCTGAGGTGAGTTGATTGAGTTGAAATTTTTAAATGTTTTACATCCTTTAGTAATAATTTTAATGTTGGTCATGTTATATAATTTAACTATTTTAAATGTACTATTATTGTTGTTATTTGTTACTAAAATTTTGAACTATTTTATGTGTATTGCAGGAAAAAATGCCTAGAAGACGATTACGAGATTTAAGTATTGTCCACAATACTCCAAATTCAGAAGAAGCAAATAGTGAACAGCAAACAGTTGTTGGATCTTCTAGTCTGCCGGACATAGATGACGAGCCTGCAGAATTTCAAAGTAATGTTAAGTTTATTTTACATGCATGTTGAATTTTATTATTGATTCATTTTTCAATTTTAATATAATAATATATCATTTTTCAATTGAAGGTGGTGGGGGGCGCAGAGGTCGTCGGGGACGTATATTGCTTAAAGATTTATACGACTTAGAGCACATGCTTTAGAGCGTGTTAAAGTAAAGAAAGAAACAATCATGGCCACTGTTGGATCTCAAGCTCGATCATTAGCGAGCTATTTGGGCATTATAGCACGAAATGCCAATATGTTGCCCATTAACTACGAATCATGGCATCACATGCCTGATGCCAACAAAAATCAGGCTTTCGATAATATTAAGGTAACAAAACGTGAATGTAATTTATAATACTTTGATTTAACTTTCATTTATATTAACTTTTTAAACTTTTTTTGTTCAGGAGAGATTTGCTTTAGAGGTCTCCGATGACTATGTTAAGAAGACATTGGGTAAAAAATGGAGAGATAATAAAAGCACGCTGAAAAAACAATATTTTAAGAAAGACATAAGCCTCGATGAAAAATTAAGAAATGTTCCGCCGGGAATGTTGAGGTACCAATGGGAAGATCAAGTTAGATTCTGGAATTCAAAGAAAGGAGAGGTATTACGTACTTCTAAAGTCTTATAAATTTTTCGGTTTATAGTATTTACTATATACATAATTCAAATTCCATTATGTAGGACCGTGAGCGAGTTGGAACAAGCAGCAGACAGAAACAAAAATTCACGCACACGGCAGGTTCCAGAAGTTTTGCTTGTGTAGCTGAGGCCGAGGTATTATAATTTATTAATTCTTTCAAATATTAATGACTTTATACTATTAAATTATATTTTTTCTGCTATAATGTAGGAAGCTTCGTCTGGTCAAAAAGTTGGACGCCTTCAGCTTTTTGACATTACGCATAGGAAGAAGGATGGATCTCCGATGACATCCGAAGCTGCAGAAATTTTGGTATATTTACTTAATAAAATTTGATTTATTATAAATATTTATAATATTTAATTATAATAGTTTAATTCATCGTTTGTAGTTTTAAATTTATAATGTTAAGTTATGTTGCATTCTTTCTTATTATATATTTCGTTTCTAACTCTTTCATTGATTTATTAGGATAAACTAAAGGAGAAGAAGGCGGAGTATGAAGCGGCTGCTTCGACTGATAGTTCTGTTAATCTCGAGGAGATTGATAACAGAATTATTACTGATGTTTTGGGTCCTGAAAGGTACGACTGCTTCGATTGATAGTTACGTTAATCTTGAGTATATTTATAACGAAATTATCACGATGTTTTGGGTCTTAAAAGGTATGGTCGGGTTCGATGTCAAGGATCCGTGTTACCCCGACCTAATATTTTGAATCTGCTCCCAAAGAATACATGCCTTCCGAGTCAATCTCGTCTTTGAAGTTCGAGACTAAAGGACCGATAGCTCGGATGCAAGCGAGCACGGTTGAGCAAATTTCTCAACTTAGAGCGGAGGCGAGAGCGAGGAGGCGAGCATATTGCTCAACTTAGAGCGGAGGCAAAGAACGAAGGAGGCGGAGACAAAGCGAGGAGGCAGTAGTAGAACGAGAAGTATGAAGAACTCCAAACTGACTTTCAGAATATGATGAAGATGTTCCAGCAGTCGCAGAGGCCTCCATCTTAGAAATTTGTTTTCTTGTTGTAAGATAATTTTTAACATTGTTACATTTAACATTATTGTAAGAATATTTTCAGTTATAATTCATTCATTAATTTATATCATATATCTTTTATTCATTTTCAAATATCATTTAGAATTAATGCATTTGGTGTGATTTTTATGCTACATTTGCTGTTTTGGGTTGGAATTATATACTATATCTGCTGTTATTGGTTGGTTTTAGTGCAGGAGGGGTATGATATTGAACAAATTGTACAATGCAAATCTGTACAAATTAGCGGCGTTTGTGGAAAAAGCGCCGCTAAAAGTCACTATCTTTAGCGGCGTTTGTAAAAAAAGCGCCGCTAAAAGTCAAGACCTTTAGCGGCGTTTGTGGGAAAAGCGCCGCTAAAAGTCATGACCTTTAGCGGCGTTTGTGGGAAAAGCGCCGCTAATAGTCATGACATTTACCGGCGTTTGTGGGAAAAGCGCCGCTAAAGATCATGACTTTTAGCGGCGTTTGTGGAAAAAGCGCCGCTAAAAGTCATGATCTTTAGCGACGTTTGATGAAAAAGCGCCGCTAAAAGTCATGACCTTTAGCGGCGTTTGTGGGATAAGCGCCGCTAAAAGTCATTACCTTTAGTGGCGTTTTTTTCTCATAAACGCCGCTAAATTTTGTGGCGTTTGATTTAGCAGTGTTTTTTGCGCCGCAAAAACTTTTAGTGGCGCTTATAAACGCCGCTATAGGCAAAAAAAAAACACCGCTAAAAGTCTGTTTTGGTGTAGTGATATACGCAATTTGAATTATCTTTATCGCAATTGTTTCTAGTGAGGATAAACAGTATTCTTCTTCTGGTTTTTCTTTGGAATATTATCGATTTCTTTATCATTGAATGTGGGTTTTATTCTCGGAAATTCAATATAGCTTTACATCTGGGATTTCATTATCTTGGTTTTCATATTATTTTATAGTCTGATCTTATCTATCAAATATGATTCATCTGTGAAGGGGTATTCATTGATAGAAGGTAAATATATATATTATTGTTATAAATCCTGGTTCGGTTATGGGAGTTCGGTGATATGGATATTAAATTATAGAAGTTGTATTATTATACTGGTTATTATTGAGACTACTCTTGGATTTCTTCTTCTATTTTAAAGTACACTATTGAAGTTGAAGTATTGATCCATTTATATTATTGAAACGTCAGATCTATTATAGTATTATGGCTTTATTCTATCTGATGACTGTGGACTTGGGATAATTTAAAGTGTTTGGATTTCTTTTTAATTTTTGTGAAAGTGTTTTCTATGATAGCTACATCAATGATAAGAATACTACAGGAAGACACAAGGTTTGAATGGACTAATCAATGCTAGTAAAATTTTGAGTAAATGGAAGTTTTAATGATTGAAGCATCAGTTCTGGTTCAGTCTGAATCGGGTAAGAAATTTATTATTACAGTAGTATATTATTAAGTGGATTAGATTGTATTTTGATGAAGAAAGGCATAGTAGATGGCTTGAATTATTGAAATGTCCTGATGTGATAATGGATTATCATACAGGGAAAAATAAATATAGTTGAAGATGTTTTAAATAGGAAAATCTTTGGTTGCTATTGTCTGATGAAGGATTAATTTTAGTTGAATATCCAGTATTGGTACTTACAGAATTATTACAGCTAGTTAAGATACTGGGACGGAAATGAGATATAAGTCTATGAAATTGACAAACCATATGGAGTATCAGTTTTTGATATGTTTGATAGAGATCTACAATTTACGGTTCACTTTCTGATTTTGGAATAACTTATAAGAATGCTATATGAGTGATAGTTGATTAATTTATAAAGTCAGAAATGATTGATGGCTTCAGAAACTTGCGGAGATGTACATTCCAGAAATTTTAAGATTTCATGGTATTCCAGTATTGATAATTTCTGATCGAGATTGTAGTTCACTTTGGGGTTCTGAAAACAATTACAGGAAATTATTGAGTACTTAACTTGATTTCAGTACAACTTTTCATTCACAGACAGATGGATAATTCGAGAGAGAGTTAGTTAGATTTAGGAAGAGATGCTTTAAGCTTGTATAATTGGTTTCGAATTAGGTTGGGATGTTATTTACCGGTGGCCGATCAAATATTCAAATGGCTCTGTAGAAAGCATTATGTGGTTGAAGATGATGTTCATCAGTGTGTTGGGTGGAATTAGATGAAAGAAAAATGGTTGGAACAGAATTAATTCAAGGAAATGGTGGAAACTGTTAAGAAGAATTAAAATAGATTGAAAGTAGCATTCGACAACAGAAATCAATTGTGAATTTAAGATGTCGGGATATTAAATATTCTGTTGGTGATAAGGTATTTTTCAAGGTGTTTACTTGAAGGAAACTATAAGAATTCAGTGCTTCATCTCTTTTAACTAAAATTTCGAGGACGAAATTTAAAAAGGGGGGGGGAGAATTGTAACGACCTCAAAAGTATGAATATCGGAAAATGAGTTATAGGGTCTCCGTTTTTAGTAAACGGGCTCGTAAATATTTATTAAAAATATTTATAAAGTTAGTTATGTGTTTAATCAGGTTTTAATTAAGTGAATTTAGCTCAAGTAAGAGCAATTAGTAAAAAAAGACTAAATTGAAATAGGAGTAAAAGTTGAATTATAGATTAAAAGAAATTATAAAGGACCAAAATGGCAATTAAGCCATTTTGTATAGGTGAGGCGGTGTAATGTATAAAAATCTAAGATTTTTATGTGATAAATAAATTATGATCTTGACAATTGTAAGGTGATAAAAATCGACAAATGTAAATTATATAGTTGTACAAGTGTATTAAATATATTTGTTATTAAATAGATTTTTATAAAAACAATTATTATTATAAACTAATATATATATATATATATATATATATATGTGTGTGTGTTATAAAAAAAAAAGAAGAGAAACAAAAACATGAAAAGAAGAACAGAGAGCAAACGTGAAAGAAAGAAAGAAATGAAGGAAAAGAAAAAGGAGAAACTGATGATTTAAAGCTTGGATGTTTAATAGGTAAGTCAATTTAGCCATTTTTTTTTAATTTTGATGTTTTATAAGTTTTAGGACAAAGTTCTGATGAATTTAAGTTGAGGTTTTGAAGTTTTAAAGTTTTTGAACATAGCATATGATGAACAAAAGATGAATTAGTGGTTTAATTGAAAGAATTTCAAGTTAGAATTGGGTAAATGATTTAATTGCAAAATAAGCTATAAGAAAACAGTTTTGAAACAGCAGCAGTAGAGTAACTTTAAAAAATCACCAAAAATGGTAGAAATAGAATTAGAAGTTGAATGAGATATGAAATTAAAGCTTATTGAGTATATTTTTATATGAAAGAAACATAGAAAGCAAAGAAATTCTTTATTTTGAGATATTTAGATTTTTGTGAGACTGGTTTAGAGTGATTTCGAGATCCCCTGTTCTGACTTGGAAAAATAATTTAAAAATTGTAAAAAAATAATTTTGGAATATAATTTATATTTTTAGATTCCTTAATGAGTCTATTTTTAGAGGAAACAAACTAGAACATCATTTGAATTCTGTACAAAAAGATAATTAAATTTTAGCAAAGAGTGGTCGGAACTGTCAGACAATAGAACAGGGGTGATTTTAAAGAATAAACTGTACTTATTTGCTAAATCAAAAATTCTGAAAATTTTATGGTAAGAATATATGTGAGTCTAGTTTCATAGAAAATTTACGGATTTTAATTTGGAATTCTGTAACTCAAGATATAGATAATTAAGTGACAATGACTCAGGTAAATAGCCTTGAAAGAACTTATAAGTAAATAATAGAATTGTGTATAAAGAATGTGAAATGAAGAGGAAGAGTAGGAATTGAATAAAATTCAATTATTTATTGTAATTTAATGTTGTAATTAATAATGCAAATCATTATTATTTCCGTAACAAACAAGGAATTCGAGACATTGAGCAAGGAAGGAAAAGAGAAAAACAAATGTGGAGTAAAAACGAGAAATTCAGGTTAGTATTACTATAATTCAAATTTGATTATTTGTTAAATTTTAAATTAATATATGTATATATGATAAACAAATTGAAGTAAGTATCAAGAATGAATTAAGTGATAAATATGTATTGGAATTGAATTTATTATTAGTAATTGTTGAATTTTAATGTTTAGTAAATATAAATAAGGTTAATATTGATATTGAATTAGATAAAATCAAATTAAATTGTGAATTGAATGAAATTGAAATGAAGTTTGAATATGTATGAGTATTTGATGATATATTGATTAGAAAGTGGAAAATGCATTGAATTGATGATATATATATATATATATATATATATAAATGAATGGAATGGAAATGTGAAAAGTGAAAAGTGATTTGAAATTGAATCAAAATGAATTGAAGTGATTATTTGAAATGTACATGGATCGAAAGCATGAGGAAGTGATTGAGTTGAAACGTGACTTGAAGTGAAATTATGTGATTTTGTGAATTTGTTATTGTGATTGAATTGAATCCGAATGATTATGATCAATTGAAAGTGAAAGTAATATGGATATGTGATTCTGATACCCTATTAACTAGTCGGGCTAGGGTGGATATAGTTGGCATGCCATAGGATTGTGATGTGATGAGGAGATTTGTAGCTCGGCCGAGAAGATGATTCTGTTATTATATGCTTCGGTTTAACCGAAGAGGCATTTAATGCCTTATTGGTGTGTTTGGGAGGATATGATATACCGGTGTGTTTGGGAGGCTATATTATACTGGTGTGTTATGGAGGATTTATATTATTATTCTGGGTGTGTTTGGGTTGGATATTCTGGTGTGTTTGGGTTGGAATCCGTGTATCCGCCAAAGTCCGAGTCAAGTTAATAGGGGTAAATAAGTGAAATGATAAATCTGAATAAATGTGACTAAGCTATTGAAAGAAATAAGAAAGTGAATTTGTGAAACAAAATATGAAATGAGATTTGTGATATGAAATTGAATGCATGAACCAAAGGTTCAGAAATGTTCAAAGATGAATTGTGAATTGAAATATTATATAAGATGGAGAAATGAAACTAAAGTTCACAATTTTGTTTGAAATGATATAAATAATATAAGAAGTTAATTGAAAAGAATAATATAATTGAATTATATATTTTGAGTGTGAATTTGATATGAGAAAATGAAATTGAGATATGACTTTAGTGAACACAAATTGCAATAGAATTAATATTGAATAAAGGATAAAATTTAGTGAATTGTATATTATATGAAATGAACTAAAGGAATGAGATATGGAAAAAAAAATTCAATGAAAATTGGATAGTGAAATAATGTATGAATCTAATTAAATACAAGCCTTGAAATAATGCTTATTATATTAGATGATTTGATTTTAAAGAATAAAATAACTATTAAGTAATTGTATCATAAATTGAATGTATATAAGTTATTATATAATTTGAATTATGGTAATACTACTGAGTATACCCTTACTCAGCGTACGATTGTTTCCGTGCGCAGGTTAATTGAAAGTTGGTGTCCGGTCCAGCATCTAGAGTAATCCCGACCTCAGAGAAAATTTTGAGTAATATACCTTTCTTTGATAATGGTGGCATGTACCTAGGTAATGAATAGGTTGAGTATATGAGTCTTGTGATTATGGTTGTAAAATAATGATTTAAACTGGTTAAAAATATAAAACGGGAACTAATATGATATATTTGATATATGTATGAAATAAAAATGAATAAAGTTTATTAACATGAATTTAATTTGTATTGTAAATGTATTAGTTGCTACACAGATAGCAAATTGGTTTTGGCTTGAAATTTTGCAGGGTTGGTTAGGTTAGAAAGACTCATATTGAGTCCACACTGCCTGGCATACAGGCGTGTTCTCAATTTACACGGGCATGTGAGCCCTGTAGTTGAGAAAAGTTCTAAAATGTTTGAAAATTTTCTAAGTATTCGAATTAGTCCCGAACCATTCCTAACCCGTCTTTTGGGCCTCGAAGATCCATATAAGGGACTATAAGATTATTTTATATTATGATTGATAATAATTGTGTATTAATTGTAAAGTTGTCCGATCGATCCGGTAGCACTCCGTAAACCTATTCTGATGACGGGTTGGGTTTTGGGGTGTTACATGCCAGGTCGTGTGTCACATACGGTCTAGACACACGCCCGTGTGTCTACCCGTGTGGAAATAATAAAGCCATTTCCTAGCCTCATTTGTCACCCAAATTTACCATTTTCCTACACCAAAACATACCAATACAATCCAACCATTTCAAGCATTATAACCAAGGCCATTTTATCATCCAACATAAAATAACATCACTTACCTTCAACTTATATTCTTACCATTGTTTAACCCTTATGTTAATTTAGTTTATCAACCATTTTTTTCATAATTTAATCATATGGATACTTGTTATAACATAACCTTTAAAATGTATCAAAACATGACATTATTAGCCATTCTAATGGCTAGATTACAAGCCAACATTACAAGTCATCATTTGGTCATATTAGCCTATACATGCCATTATATCAAAACAAGTGTTCTTTTTTTTTTATACCAAAGCCAACTGGTTGATAGTGTGATGATACTCTGACTGATCTCCAACCTTCACGAGCTTTGAGCACTATAAAACAGGGAAAATAAAACCTAGTAAGCATTTTTATGCTTAGTAAGTTCGTATAACAGGAATTAAACTTACCATTCACATTTATTTTAATAATGCATACAATAACATGTTTTCCATCAATTTGGCAATTTGCCTAATCACATACACTCAAACAAGCATGTTAGTCACATATACATCAATAAGCATTGATGAGCTCATCATGCCATATTCATTCAAAACATTATTTCATTTATCTCTTATTTCTCATGTCAGATTCAATATTTTATACGTTGAAACATTGAAATTCCGATGGATATTCATATATTACACTCAAGGTGTACAATTCATAATCCGTCAATTCATATTCAGACGTACCCATTAGGGCACTTAATCAGAAAGCACACTCTCGAGCCCCATAGCATATAACAGAATTACCAGTCCAGGCTAAATTCTGTTATCAAGTGAGATCAGGATTACCAGTTCAGGCTAAATCCTTTCTGTAGCATATGCATAGGATTACTAGTCCAGGCTAAATCCTTTCTGTTACATATGCTATAATGAACTTAATCTGGATTACCTGTCCGGGCTAAGTCCTTTCAGAAATGAGGTCAATAAGATTACTCGTCTGAGCTAAATCCACTCTGCAACAAATGCAGGACCCCATTTCAATCGGGAAATCACCTTTATCCATCGAATTCTAATATTCAAATAGAAATTATTTTTTTTCAATCAAGTCCAAGCATGTATATATATTTCTCACATTTCAAAATCCATACTTTCCATATTCAATACAATACAACATTTAAATCAACATGGTTACATACTTATTTAAGTTACACGAACTTACCTTGATATTTGTTCGTGTTTGAAATCTACTAATTCGAAATCTTTTCTTTTCCTCGATCTAACTCCTTGTTCGATCTTTCCGAATCTATATAAATAAATTTAATCATTAATTCAACACATTTTATATTCATTTGGACTCAACTTACATCCTAGGCAAAATTACCATTTTGCCCCCATACTTTTCAAAAATTCCAATTTTATCCCTAGGCTCGGAAAATGAAATTCATGCAATTTAATCATCATTTCCAGCCTAGCTGAATTTCATATACTACAATAACAGCCCATGAATTTCCTAAAAATTATAATTTTTATCATGGGGTTTACAAATTTTTAATTTAGTCCCTAATTCAAGTTTCCATGAAAATTCACTTTGTAAAGGTTGTTTATCTATCAACTACCTTTCATTTTCTACCATAAATTTCATAAATTCAGCATTTACATCCATGGCACAATTCCTATACTTTGAAAACTTTTCAAATAAATCCAAAAATAGATAGTTTAAGCTATCCCGATTTCAAAAATATAAAAATTACTAAAAACGGGACTTGGAAACTTATCCAATTAAGCTTGTTTAGTTTATTTTCTCTCTCCTAGGGCTTCCATAGATTATTTAGGGAATATGATGAGAAATTAAGATGATATTTCTTTTATCATCTTTTAATTAATTAATTTAATTTAATTTCCAATTTAGTCCTTGCCCTTTTTTTAAATTTCCATGGATGATTCACCAAAAATATCTACATACTTTTCTTTAATGGTCTAATTACCATATAAGGACCTCAAATTTTGAATTCCATAGCTATTTAATCCTTATAGCTACTAGAATTCAACTTTTACATTTTATGCAATTTGGTCCTTTCCCTAATTAATCACATAATCGATAAAATTTTATTTTCAAAATTTTCATATAACCTTCTTATCATATCACTAATCAAGACTAGTTGATTGATTAGAAACCCAAAATAAGAATTATTTATAACCACCAAAGTAAGCTAACCACCCATGCTTAGATTTGATTGAGTTTAAAAATTAGGTTTTCTGTTGTCATTAGTTTATGCATGTTATTTCTTTCCTTAGATTTATAGATAATTTCTTTATTTATGTGTTCATCGTAATATAATTTATTTAAAGTACTAATTAGATCTATTTTTGTTTAGGTTAATATTAACTTAGTACTCGCTTTCATTGGGTACGATCCTCAAAGTACTCACCTACTTCGTTGTAAAAACTATATTACAACCTGAACCGTATACTTGCGGACACCGCCTCAAATTCATATCTTTAGTTGCAGTATTCAAACTTTGGACTTTAGTATGTCCGGAGGCGGTCAAGTTGTTGGCATCGTTGTCGGGGAAGCAACGTTACAATATTGATTTTAATTGTTACTAATCTCGTCCATCTTAGAGGACCAAGGAAAAAGCTTAGTTAGATGCACTTCCGCCATATACAATTACAACTTGGACTAAATTTGTGCAATTATTCTTATGCCGAGTTGTGCCTATGACCCAGGTAATCATTGCATATGAAAAGTTATTTAAATTTAAGCAAGATGTTGCTGAAACGTAGGGACAGGCATGTGAAAGGTTTAAAATGATTATTCAGTCAATATTGGGAGGAGGTGTAAATTTTGCGATCCAACTACAACATTTATATGATGGGTTTGATGGATAAAACAAGAGACAATTTGATATTATAGCTGGAGGGAGCACCTGGTCAAAAATCATAAGAGAATTAACTGACATATTAGAAAAGGTCAGCAAAAACGAGCTTACATGGGGAATTAACTGGGAAATAGAGAACGCCAACATGGTAGAATGTTCGCCTACATCTGGTAACCTGGAATCAGTAATGTTAGATTCTATTGAACATAATGAGGATGAACCAGTTGAAGAAAGTTTGATCGACACAGAATAAGAGAATAGCGATCTAGCCCTTCAACTTGATTGGTGGCGTAAAAGTAGAGAACATCCAGAGTTGGTAATCCCTACCACAGCTAAAATGGTTCATTCTATTATTAAACCACCTAAATTAGAATTGAAACCATTAATTGAACACTTAAAGCATGGATATTTGGGAGAACAGAACACCTTGCTAGTAATAATAACTGCAGGATTAACTTCTGAACAAGAAGGTGGGTTATTAAGCATATTAAAGACGCACAAGAAAGCAATTGGATGGAATATAGCTTATATTAAGGGAATCAATCTCGCATTTTTCAACACAAGGTCAGATTATAAGAAGGGAAGAAATCAGTGGTGGATGCACAACAACGTTTAAATCCAGCCATGAAAGAAGTAGTGAAAAGGGAGTTACTTAAGTGGTTGGATGCCAGTATTGTTTATGCAATCTTTGATAATCAATGGGTGAGTCCTACACAGTGTGTTCTGAAGAAAGAAGGACTGACAGTTGTCTAGAACAAAAAGAATGAGTTGATCCCAACAAGAATAATAACTAGATGGAGAGTATGCATTGACTATCGAAAATTAAATGTAGCAACAAAAAAAGACCATTTTCCTCTTCCCTTTATAAAACAAATGCTTGATAGACTAGTCGGGAAAGAATATTATTGTTTTCTTGATGGATACTTAGGATATCATCAAATCCCAAAACATCCCAATGATCAAGAAAAACTACGTTCACATGTCCCTTTGGCACATATGCTTTCAAAGGCATGCCCTTTGGGTTATGAAATACCCCAACAACATTTATGAGATGTCTGACTGCTATTTTTGTTGACATGTTGGAAGAAATCCTAGATGCATTCATGGATGATTTCTCAATGTACGGGGATTCCTTCAAGGAATATTTGGATAATATAGAGAAAGTGCTAAAAGAATGTGAAGAAACCAATTTGGTGCTTAATTGGGAAAAATGCCATTTTATGGTAAAAGAAGGATTGGTTTTAAGACATCAAGTATTAATAAAAGGATAGGAGGTGGATAAAGCAAAAATTGAAGTCATAAAAAATCTTCCTAATCCCACGACAGTCTAGGGAGTACGGAATTTCCTAGGATATGCTAGGTTTTACAGATGATTTATAAGTAATTTTGCTTATATATCTAAATATTGAATCAACTTCTACAGAAGGATACTCTATTTATATTCAATCAAGAATGTATCCAAGCTTTTGAGGTAATAAAAGAAAAACTCATTTATGCATATATTATCATTACTCCTAATTAGGCAGAACATTTTATTATAATGTGCGATGCTAGTAATGTGCTGTAGAAGTAGTGCTGGGACAAAAAAGGAATAACATTTTTTACGCCATTCGTTATGCAAGTAAGATACTGAATTTAACATAACTTAATTACACTACTACTGAAAAAGAAATGTTTGCTATTGTGTTTGCATGTGAAAAATTTTGTTCTTATTTAATGGCAAAAAGAGTTTATGTCTACACTGATCACTCTGCATTGACATATGTCATGAAAAATGAAAGAAACAAAAGTGCTAGATTAATGAAGTGGGTGTTATTGCTTCAAGATTTTGATCTGTTGATAATGGATAGGAAAGGAACAAAAAATCAAATTGCAGATAACTTGTCTAGAATAGAAAACGAGATGGAAGAGAAAAACTCTGAAGAAATAAAAGAAACCTTTATTGATGAGTAGCTATTCCAGATAGGCATGTATCAGGCAGAGTATAAAGATAATAAAATACCATGGTATGCAGACTCTGTGAACTATATTGCCAAAGGAGTTTGTCCGATAAATGCATCATGACAACAAAAGAAGAGAATAATGCATGAGTCAGAAAAAATATTTGGGAAGAACCATACGTATTTCGACAGTGCGCTGACCAGTTGGTACGAAGATGTGTGGCTGAAGAAGAAATAAACGACATTTTACAAGGGTGCCATACTTACTAACTGCCTCCGGACGTACTAACGTTCAAAGTGTGAATATTGTAACTAAAGATAAAGATTTGAGGTGGTGTCCACAAGTGTATGGGTCAGGTTGTAATATAGTTACGACGAAGTAGGTAAGTACTCCGAGGATCGTACCTAAGGGAGGTGAATACTAAATTAACTTTAACCTAAACGCAAATAAATGTAATTAGTACTTTAATTAAATCATATTACGAATAGACATAAATAGGAGATTTTTGGGTTTTTATGATAAAGAAAATAAAAATAGCAAAAATAAAGTGAACTTCGAGTGTATGAATTCAAACTTAATCAAATCTAAGCGTGGGTGATTAGCTCGCTTCGGTAACCATAACTAATTCCTATTTTAGGTTTCTACTCAATCAACTAGTTGTTACCCTAGCAGGATCTCTCAATCTTCTACTAAACTAGCGAGTCGGTAAGAACTACTTATCTCTCAACCTCACTGTCCAGACCAATTCGGGGCTAAAGTGTTCACGAATAGTTCATACCAATTTTGGGCTAATTACCACCTAAATGACTTCCTAGGGTCGTCAAGCCTAGGTGTTAGGTTCTTCCTCTCCCAAATAGCTGATCCGCTAAGAAAATCCTACATAGTAATTAATTAATCACACCTCCACTCACTAATCCACTATAAAAGGATTAGTTCCTCATGGATCTCATGAACATAATAAAATTGATAATAAAGATAAACATAAATAATGAATTAAGAGAAAGGTTTAAGAGAATCCTGAATTGTATTGATTGCAGCGCAAAATCAACAGTAGTTTGATCATGGTTACAACCCATGTTCTCCAGAGAACACAAAATAGAAAAGAACTAAAATAAACCTAAAGCCTAAAAGAAAAGAAAAACTAAAACTTAAATTAAAAATGAAATCTTAAAGTATGAAAGTTGTCCTCAATAAGTGTTTTAAGAGCCTATTTATAGAGTTAGGGTTGCCGTCGTCCTCAACCCTAGGTTAGCTATCGTTCTCGTGTTTCTCATTGTGCAGACCAAAACACCCTTGGCTCGTAAATGCTTCTCATACAAGGCCGATGTTGCAACACCCTAGTGCCTGTTTCGCGATATCAAAGGCAGTATGCTCAGGTTCAGGGTAACTTTAGGGGTGTGTCGTGACATCCATTGGTTGTGTCGCGATACCAAAGGTAGTCTCAAGATTCTTGTATTTTACCCCCTGTGTTGCGACATCAAACTTCCTGTGTTGCAACACGGTGACCAATATGGAGTTTCTACACCCTTGAATGGTCCCTTGCACACTCACTAAGTACATTAGCTCACCTTTAGGCCTCATGCGGCCCCTAAGGTCAATAAAAGACTCAAAATACACTTTTTTTTTAGTTTTAAACTAAACTAAGAAATCATAAATAAAATATAGTGAAAATGCTTGTATTCAAGCTCCTCAAGTACGAAAACTAGTTTAATCTGCTACACTAAATTACGACAGATCAAACTCCCCTACACTTAAGTCATTTCTTGTCCTCAAGCAAGGCAAAATAAAAACAAAAAAAAAGAGACAACCCTTGAGCAGGTAGACTGCAGAGATTGGTTTTGGAGTACATAGCTAGGTATTTTCATATTTACACATAATCTTGACTGGATATATGATTTATTGTAATTTGGTGTAGCAGATTAAACTAGCTTTTGCACTTTATTAGCTTGAACATAAACATTTTAGTTGCGTTTTAATTTTATTTTAGTAAAGTTTAGTTAAGTTTACTAAATGTGTAATTTGAGTCTTTTATTGACCTTAGGGCCTAAATGAGGCCTGAGGATGAGCTAATATACTTTGTGAGTGTGTAAGAGACCATTAGATGGCGTACTAACTCAATATTAGTAGCTAGGTTGCAACACGGAGCATGCAATGTCGCAACGTAGGGAGCAGAATAAGAAAATTCCAAACTGCCTTCAATATCACGACACATCCTGAGGATGTCGTGACATACCCCTGAAGACTCCTTGAAGTTGAGCATACTGCCCTCGATGTCACGACATAGGACCTGATGTGTCACGACATCGCTTTTGCACGGGAAATCAATACGAGCAAGGGGCGTCCACACAATCCAACTTTAAGATCGAGAACTTCAGCTGACCTAGGGTTAAGGACAACAACCATTATAAGTCTATAAATAGGCTTAGATAACACATGTTATAGATACATTTTCATTTTTATAATTTTCTCTTTAGATCTAGAATTTAGATTTTCTCTTTTTTTTAGGTTTTAGGTTTTTGTTCTTGTTATTTTCCGTTGGAAAGAAATCAGATTTTGGAATTGTTCTCAAACTTTGTGAGGATTATGTGCTTAAATTCAATACAGTTAGGCTTAGTTTAAACTTTACCCTTGAAACTGTTCTTTATGTTCATTCTTTCGTTCAAGTTTATATTGTTTACCAGATCCATGAGGAACTAATCCTCCTGTGGGGGATTAGCGAGTGGATGTATGAATAATTAACTATTTTGTAGGGATTTCTTAACGGATTAGCTGTTCAGGACAGGAAGAACCTAAACCCTAGGCCTGACAACCCTAGGAAGCCATCAAGGTAAGAATTAACCCAAAATTGGCATGACCTATCCGTGAACACCATAACCCTGAACCGGTCTAGATTGTAAAGGTCGAAAGATAAGTAGTTCTTTCTGACTTGGTATTTTAGTGGACTTATCAGAAGATTCTACTGGGGTATTGACTAGTTGATTGAACAAGAAAGCCCGAGATGACAGTTGATTATGATTACCGAAGCAAGCTAATAACCCATGCCCAGATTTGATACATATTTCCTTATTTGATTTCTTGCTTTTCATTTATTTAGTTTTCTTTTATGTTCTTAGTATAGTTTATTAAAACTCTTCTTTTAATCTTTCGTACTATAATTTGATTAAAGTATTAATTAGATCTATTTATGTTCAAATTAGTATTAATTTAGTGCTCGCCTCCCTTGGATACGATCCTTGAAGTACTTACCTACTCCGTTGCAACTATATTACAACATGACCCGTATACTTACGGATACCGCTTTTCACATCTTTTGTGTAGGATTTCCACTCCAGAAGTTGGTACATCCGGAGGCGGTCAATATATAAATAACTTATCACTTTTAATATCAAACACCTAAGTTCAGTATATTACAAAGTATACAAACATTAAGGTTTTCAAACATGAGGCCATCAATAAATTTTATAGGTAATTTGCTTATCCTAGCAAATAGAGACAATCATTAATACTATTACTTGATAAGATGTCAATTCATGAATAAGTCTACCAAGATCACATAGGGCTTTTCGACTTGTAAAGTTCCGAGGCTTAGGACCCTAGGTATCTCAATATTCACAAATTTAACCAATCAAGTAATCACAAATTCAGTCATTTATCATACATACTAGCATGCTCGTATGTCATTTGGTATATTCAATTACTTAATGCTTACTTACAGTGTAATATCTAGAACTTATTAGTTTAAAAATTGAAAATTGAAAATCATTCACTATCATGCCAAATTTATAGTAAACACAATCAACCTAAATACATGTTCCTAATCAATCACTTGTATTTCTACAAGCTCAAGCACATTTTGACAAGAAAATAAAAAGAAAATCATTAAAAGCAAAAACAAATTTCCTATGTTACCCCCCACACTTTAAATAGCTCATTGTCCCTAATGTGCAACCCTGGAAAGATAAGGAAGGAAGTTACTCGATTGATCGTGAAATTGTTGTAGTTTAATGGTGGGTACTTCTTCCTTGTTCGTTGAAAATTCAAAAATTTTGAGCATTTTTTCATGTGAGATTCCTACGTAGAAAATTTAGAAATAGAAAATATATATATATCAATCTACTATTAGTCTTACTCCTAAAATAATTATCCAAATTAATTACAATCCCAACAATTGAATATAAACTATTTAGATTTTTTTAAGAAGAACTAATCCGTTCATCCCCCTCTTGTAGTCATTGTTTTCTCCTTTCTTCTCTTTACTTTTTGTGGACTATTACAAATTGTTTGTAAATTCTATCTCCTAACAATTTCCTTGGAGGACTCATTTGTTTTTCTATGGGTTCCATAGGTACTCCTACTTCTTTGCATAATGTCGTTATTAGATGTGGGAAGAATGTCCCTTTTGATTGATCCCATATGCATTCAATCATACTTTGATAGATCTATGTACTGATGCATATTTGTTTTTTATGCAAAATTTTGTACACTAGAATAGCCTATAGCGGGTTGATATTGGAGACATCTGCTATAGGCAAAATTCTTGAGCAAATAAACTTCATCTATGTTTTTTCCATCGGAGTCATTAGTGCTTGGTTGAATGTTACTGAGGTTTGGTGCCTGATTGATAGGTCCATTCTTCTTTTCCTTTAGTTAAGGATCTCAATACTTCTTCCATGTCGAAATTTTTGAATTGATTGAGATTCGTTTTGAACATGAAGTCACAATAATAGTATGGAGCATCATAAAATTGACAAATACTTCCTCCAGTTACTAGAGCATCTACCCCTCTGACTTTAACATGCGTTCGCATCTCATAATATGGTCTTGTTGTTTCTCTTTCCTTTAATGTGAGATATAATTCCTGCACTACTGGTATGATTGTCGATTCTTCTAGCGTTAGGCAGAAGGTAGTCCATTCGCATTCGGTTGCAATTTCCCACACTCCTTTGCAGTTCTTTATTAAATGGTCAAAACCCTATTCTCGGACGAATGTGTTGGGTTGTAACTGTTGTAGGTATTTTTCTACGTCTTCTTTCTGAAATTCAACAGAGGTATTCATAATTTCAAACAGAATTGAATCAAACCTATATTTGACGTAAATTCTTCTTTTTCTGTTGTTGAATTGCTTGTGATGTTTGAATATTTGCTACAAATTTTGGTTTCAATATCTGCAAGTTCTACAAATTTGAAAAAGAGGAGGGGATTTTTGTGGCTTACCAACTTCTGTGGATGGCTGATAATGAGATTTAAGGGTTAAAGGTGAATTATATGTTCTATTTATAAAGGAATACTAAGTAATGAGACCTAATTCTACTAAAACTCTGCTACATACATGTCCTAAGTTAGTAGATTCGGAACAGCAGGTTTACGTAGAGGTGTCGTGACATTCCCATTGGTTTTCGCAACATCGAAAGCAGTGTACCTGTATTGGATTTTGTTTGGTGTCACGATATGATGAGCAGTTTCTAACCTGGTTTATTTTTGCAGTTAAGCCTTCATTTCTTAATTCAATTATTTCCCTATTACTTCCAATCTCTTCGTCTGCCTCTAAGTCTTTTTCCATAGTTTTTCCTCCTTTATGCTGAGTCCATATAACCTTGCATTGCAACACTTTTGTTTCGACTACTTCTTTAGTTGTCCCTCTGCAATAGTGTTTTACTCTTTGACCGTTGACGAGAAAAGTTTGTCCTCCGTTTCCAATAAGTTCTACTACACCATGAGGTGTCACTTGATTTATAGTGTATGAACTGGTCCATCTTGATTTTAGTTTGCCAAAAAATAATTTTAATCTTGAATTGAACAGGAGTACCTTTTGGCCTAGTTGGAACTCCCGTCTTTTTATTTTAGCATCATGTCGAAGTTTTTTTCTCTCTTTATATAGCTTTGTGTTTTCGTAGGCCATGAATCGAGATTCTTCCAATTCTTGCAACTAGAATAATCTTTCTTTCTTAGTCAGATCAGGATCTAAATTCAATTCTTTTATTTCCCAGTATGCTTCTTTTCTAGCTCGATTGGAAACTGGCAGTTTTTTCCGTACATCAATTTGTAAGGGAACATACCTAAAGGGGTTTTGTATGTTGTTCTATAAGCCTATAATGCATCATCTAGCCTTAATGCCCAATATTTCCTATTGGGATTGACCTATTTTTCGAATATCTGCTTAATCTCTTGATTAGACACCTCTACTTGGCCATTAGCCTACGGATGATATGTTGTAGTTATTCGGTGTCTCACGCTATATTTAGCTAAGGCTATTTGAAACTGCTTACTGTAGAAATGAGATCCTTCATCACTTACCAGAGCACAAGGTGTTCCAAATCTAGCAAAAAACATTTTCTTCAAAATTTTACCACTGACTTCATATCATTTGTAGGTAGTGTTGTTGCCTCAACCCATTTGAAAACGTAGTCTACAGTTAACAAGATGTATTGATTTCCAAGGGAACTTGGGAAAGGTCCCATAAAATCAATTCCCTAAACTTCAAATACCTCTACTTCAAGGATTCTCATTTGTGGCATTTCATGTTTTCTAGATATGCTTCCAATTCTTTAACATCTATCACACCCCTGCACAAGTTCGTAAGCATCGCTATTTATTGTTGGCCAATAAAATCCTGATTGCAATATTTTCTGGTCAGTTATTTTTCCTCCAAAATGTCAGCCACGTGGTGAAGTATGGCACCCTTGTAAAATGTTGTTTATTTCTTCTTCAGCCATACATTATCATACTAACTGATCAGTGCACTGTTAGAATACATATGGTTCTTCCCAAATATATTTTTTTGACTCATGCATTATTCTCTTCTTTTGTTGCAATGATGCATTTATCGGAAAAACTCATTTGGCAATATAGTTCATATAGTGTTCATGCCATAGTATTTTATTATCTTTATACTTTACCTAATGCATGTCTATCCAGAATAACTACTCATCAATAAAGGTTACTTTTATTTCTTTAGAGTTTTTCTCTTCCATCTCATTTTCTATTCTAGACAAGTGATCTGCAATTTGATTTTCCATTCCTTTCCTATCCATTATTCACAGATCAAACTCTTGAAGCAATATCACCAACCTCATTAATATAGCTTTTGTTTCTTTCTTTTTCATGACATATTTCAATGCAGAGTGATTAGTGTAGACATAAACTATATTTGCCATTAAATAAGAACGAAATTGTTCACATGCAAACACAATAGCAAGCATTTCTTTTTAAGTAATAGTGTAATTACATTGTGTTGAATTCAGAGTCTTACTTGCATAATGAATGGCGCAAAAAATGTTTTTCCTTTTTTGTCCAAGCACTACTCCTACAGCATAATCACTAGTGTAATAGCCCATTTTTGCCCGAGCTTAGAAATAAAACCAAAACAAAAAAAATAAATAATGTCCAGTGTTTTTTTTACAAAGCCCATTTCATTAATAAAACCAAACCAAGCCCAAATAGATGGCCCACTAACTGATTACATGACACTTTAATCCACTACCCAATAATCAAACCCGCTACCTTAACTAAGACCCAAAACTCCCGAGGGCCCAAAAGGCCCATTGCTTAGGCAATCTTTAGTTGCCTAGGGTTTCTGGGAAACCCTAGGCGCCGCAAGCGAGGGTCCAGCGCAGCCACCAACCCCAATCGTCGCGCCTCAGTTCGCAGGTCACGTCGCCATCAACGCGCCTCATTGCCGCATTCTCCGCCTTTGACCTGTACAAAAAAGGAGAGAAACAAGCAGCAAACAGGGCAAATATGGCAAACAAGACAGAATTGATGTTTTTCCTTTTTCCTTTTTTGTTTTTAAGGCTATAAAAAGCCCTTTGATAAACTTGTAAAGGGGACACTCAGAGAGAAAAAAAGTACAAAGATACAATACACAGAAACATTGAATAAAAAGCAAAAAATACAGAGGTGATCTTTATTTTTTTAATCTTCGTCTTCTTTTTTATTCTTCACTGATTTATTTTTTTATATATACAAAATACTGATAATAAAAAAAGAGTTTAAAAAATTACCTTTTGATCTGCTTCGGAAAACTGAGTTTTTAAAACTCCGACCGCCGTGTTGTGGTGCGCCGACGACGGCGCGTGGCGCGCGTAGGAGCAGGAGCCCAGGGGTCTAGTGACAGATCCTGGACAGAGGAAGAGGGATCGAGAGAGAATTCGAATTTTTTTTTTCAGAACAGAAGCCAAATGATTTTTTGGTCAGAAATTTGACCTTTATAACATGTTGAAAACGACGTCGTTTTCGCTTAAGCCCATAAGCGTTTAAACGACGTCGTTCCGTGTAAAGACCCGCGCGTTGACCCGGAGACCCGAACAGGATCCGCGTGTTTTCAGAAAATGGGAAATTTATCCCTTTAGTCCTTCCGCATTATTCCAGTTTTATAATTAAGTCCGTTTATTTTCTTTTATTTATAGTTTAACCCCTTTATATTTATTTTTATTGTTATTTGATCCTGGTTTCTTTATTTATTTTTCAAAACCTTTTTTTAAATTTAAATTATTCTAATATTATATTGAAATATTTTATTATGATAAAATTTTTAATTATTTATATATTAATCTATTGATAGTATAAATTTATATATATATTTTTACTATTTTTATATTTAATTATTATTATATATATTATTCTACTTGTTTAATAATTTATATATTATTATATTATTATATTATTTATTATATTATATTTTATATATTATATAGTATTATGTTACATTATATATTATTTCTAAAAATCTATTTTATATAAAATTTATTTATATTATCTAATCAATTTTATTTATATTGTTTATATTATGTATATAATTTTATAATTAATGTACTACATATATACATATATTTTCTTTATTTATTATTTTATTTAATATTATTTTTATTACATATTATTTTTATATATTGGTTATTATATTATATATTTTAAAAATTTTATACATTGTATAGTATTATATTATATATCATATATTTTTTATTTTCATATTATAAAATATATTTCATTTATATTATTTATATTTTATTTATTTATTTAAAATTATTATATACTATTTATTAATCATTTTTATCATATATTCATAGGTATTACATTATTAATATAATATTTTTACCTTTTTTGTATTGTTGTACATTTTAATTGTTTTACAAAATTATCATGTTATTTTCTTATTTTGGTTTTGGTTATAATAATTATTCGGTGTTTAAATATTTTTTTCTTTTTTTGTCTAATTTTGTTATTTCGTGACAACTTCAATTATTGCTATTTATTACATGTTTATTTATTTATATTCTTTGATTGTCTATTATTATTTAACATAGTTCTTTATATATTCATTTATGTAATATTATTCTTTTATCATTTATTGTTTGATAATTTGTAATTACGAGGAATTGCTATTAAATATGTAGGCTGTATACTCAAACCATTGTTTTTCTAAAAATACCTTTTTAATACATTTTATTCAAATAGATTTAAAAATATACGATGATATCAAATGTTTGGGAACTTCGAGAAGAATTGTGCCCTAACTTACTGGGCTTCATTTTTTTCCGTAGAACTTAAAGTATTAGATATCTCTTCTCTTTTAAAATAGAAACTTACAAATTTCAAATAAAAAACCTATCCTTGGGAATTCAAAGCATTGTGTCCTAACTTACTGGGTATGACGTTTTGTGTCTCGAGGTAGGAATTTTCTAAAATAAAGACATGCTAAGTTTCGAAGTCATGAGATGCTATATCCTAACTTACTGGGTATGGTGTTTTATTTCTTTGAGATAGGTAAGTCTGGGTTTCTTTTCTTCAAATAAAAAGACCATTTTCTAAAGTTTTTTAAAGTTTCAACATTAGGACATGATTTTATCGATTAGGTACCAAATTTTGGGCGTTATGAGGGTGCTAACCCTTCCTCATACGTAACCGACTCCCAAATCCATTTTTCTTGTTTTTCGTAGACCAAAATCAGTATTTTAAAATAAAGCGTTTTTAAGGTGATCCAATCACACCTAAGTAAAAAGGGATTGGTGGCGACTCCCATTTTCGTTTTTAAAAGTCGATCCCCGTTTTTAAATCAAACTTTAAAATGGTTTCGACAGCTTGGCGACTCCACTGGGGACATGTAAGAGAGTCAAGCCGTAAAATCGATAATTTCATGTCCTTTTGTTCGAATTTAAAATTCTGATTTTTTTTTTTTAAAAAACAAACGTGATCTTTTATTTCATGTGGTTTTAATATTTATTTCTACATTGCATTGTATGACCGTCGTGGTCGTACCCTTAAGTGGGAGCAAGAAGCTATGCCTTTGTGAGGTTTTCACCTCCGCATGGGCTAGTGGATTGCTTTCGGAATACATCTGTACCTATGTCTTCGTGGAGTTTTCACTTCCGCATGGCCATAGGGAAATGTATTCCCCTGAACCGAACTCGGTCCGTATGAGCCTATAATGGGTGAGGATCGAGGAATCTGCTGGTTCGGGTACCTCAACTTTAGAGCTGAACCACATGTAGAAAACCTAAGGGCTTACCCTAGGTAGAACCATGTCAAACCCTAGCGGTCACCCTGATAGGTGCCCTATTTTGTTATTTATTTCTTTTGTGCTAACGTGTTCTCTTTTGTTTTGATTGCATTGCATTCACATCATAGAAAAGAGGTGTTGATTCAAATGCGATTGCTAAATAGAATAGTTTGTCATAAGAAAATGGATTTTTTCATAAAGTGGATTATAATACGGTCGTCCGGATATGGTCCAAGTAAACGAGAGAAGACTGATAGTCCGTGAAGGAATATAAGACTTTATTCCCCAAGGATTCAAGATGACAAAGATTATTCGAGAATCACCACGTCTCGGCTTTTCTTGAAGAGGCTAATGAGCATGGCGAGGTTAAGTGAGCAATGAGCCGCGGCCCAGATCAAGCAAAAAGGAGCTAATATGAGGCATCTATTAGAAGTTTGCAAGATTTGACCTATGCGAAGAAGGGGGTTGATGTTTTTACTTGGAATATGAGGGCAAAGTCGTATATGCAATCCGTTTTATGTAAAGAAATTTGTTTTCTAGAAAATTTGTTCTAATGTAACTGAATTCAGAATCAACGCCTCTCTTTCTTTGCATTCATGCATTTGCATTACACCACATCATTCGCATTCAAGTCTATAGAGAGAGTCTAATTAGTTGACTTTATAACACAGAAATTAGTTGACTTTATAACACAGAGAGAGATAGAGAGAGAGAAAGGGAAGGAAAATCTGGAAGCTGAACATACTTACGGTACACGTGCCAAGTCAAAGAAAATGGATCAGAGATTGAAACAATTCCAAAGAGACATACAAGACCAGATGCAAGAGCAAATGGTAAAACTCCAACAAGAGATGAGGGACCAGATGATGGAGGCTCAAAAGAACATGATGGCTCAAATGGCCCAGATGATGAGTGGGATAATGGACAAAGGAAAGGGTCCCCTAGTTAACGCTGGAGACAATGAGGACTTTCCTAGGGGTTTCACCCCACCGCATGTACAACCTGAGGAGTATCCCCAAAGTCCACTTGTCACAATTAGGCCTCAACAGGGGCAAGCTGATACTGGACCGCCTATAAACTTCCAGGTCGGCTCAGGATCTAACCCAGGAGATAACCCTGCCAATCCCGTTATCCCTGATTTGGACTTAACAGAAAGAGAGGGAATAAGAATTGAATCTTCAAGAAAGTTGGAGGATCGCTGTAGACGGTTGGAAGAAAAGTTCCGAGCTTTGGCAAATGCTGATCATCACCATGGTATTAACGCAAAAGACTTGAGTTTGGTCCCAGATTTGGTGCTTCCTCATAAATTCAAGATGCCAGAGTTTGAGAAGTACAACGGGACTAGCCGCCACAAGCCCACATTACTATGTTTTGCGAGACGCGCATGACCACTATGTTAACAATGATCAACTCTTGATTCATTGTTTCCAAGACGATTTGGTGGGGCAAATGGTCTAGGTGGTACAATCAACTCACCAGCGCTAACATTAGCTCCTGGAGAGACTTAGCTCAAACCTTCATGAAGCAATACAATCATGTCACGGACATGATGCCTGACAGAATCACTTTGCAAAACATGGAGAAGAAATCAAATGAAAGCTTCAGGCAGTATGCGCAAAGATGGAGAGAGGTCGCCATGCAAGTTCAGCCACCACTCCTAGAAAAGGAGACTACAATGCTCTTTATCAATACCTTGAAGGCTCTATTCATCACTCATATGATAGGAAGTACTACTAAGAGCTTTGCGGATATAGTGATGGCAGGTGAAATGATTGAAAATGTCATAAGGGGTGGCAAGATTGAAGCAGGGGAAACCACTAGAAGGTCTACTCCTAGGAAAAGGGATGACGAGGTAAATAATACGAGTACATACAACAAAGGGTACTCAAAAGTAATTACTGTTAACCGGCCAAAGGTAATCACTGCTGGGCAACAAGGGTCGACAAGACAAGAATCAGGCACCAGGTAAAACTTTGAAAGGCTCTATTTTACGCCAATCCCGATGACGTATAAAGAGCTATATCAAAGTTTGTTTGACGCACACGTGGTGTCTCCATTTTATTTGGAACTGTTGCAACCTCTGTTCCCAAAATGGTATAACAAGAATGCCCAATGTGATTACCATGCGGGAATATTGGGCATTCTATAGAAAACTACACTGCATTCAAAAAGGTAGTTGAGAGGCTCATCAAAATGGGAATTGTGAAGGTCGACGATTCATCAAAACCTGATCACTTTGACGAGGCAGTAAATACGATAATTGAAGACAAGAAAGTTGCGATCTCTTGAAGAAATCGAAAGCGAAGAGGGAATCAGAGAACGAAGTTTTCAAGCCCTTGTATATTTGGGAGTGTTTTGAATAATGGGACTGTGGAGGAGATCCCTGTATTTTTAGAGCTGATCTAGAATAATATTCAAAACATGCTTATTGCCTTAAGCCTAGAGGCAATAAGAGCTCTTTTGTGAAATAGGCTTATGTCCAGAATTTTTATTTTAATAAAATACATTTTTTGAGTAAATATTCTTTTATTCTTTCCATTTCATACCGTACAAACAATTATTCCTAGTTTTTTTTCTTCTTTTGTTTGTTCTTTGGATTTTCTTTCAAATATTCTTTTATTCATTCACGATCATACAAATAATCATTCTTTGATTCATTTATTCTTTTGAAATCTTCTTTCGACCCTACACTAGGTCCCCGGATATCAATGACATGAGCGACGTTGTTACTGACTCCCTTTTTGAATGAGATATGGGTCTAGGTGATTTAAGGACTTTGAAGATAACAGAGATTGTAACCTATCTTCTGATTTGTTAATAATGGTTTAGCAAGATAAAAAACAGACCTTACTTAACAAAGGGTCATCAGATATTATGAGCTTAGAAAAGGGGTGAAGATCGAAGCCCAGCTCACCATAGAAATAATGCGAGACATCCTTGAGTTATTTTCAAGAATTCAAAAATGTTTTTGCATGATCATATTAGGACATGCCTGGGCTACTAAGATGCGAGCTTAACATAAGGATCGGGTACTGCTGATCTACATAGAAAGGGACGGTATCAGCTATGTTGTATTTAAGGAAACAAGATTCATGTGCCTACTCCAGTTCTCTACAAATTTTCTATATATGGGGCATGGATATTATGAGGCCAATCTCGTCAAACGCTTCTAGTTGATATCGATTCATCGTCGTGATCATCGTTTACTTCACTAAGAGGGTGGAAGTAGCTTCATATGCCAACGTTACGAAGTCGAAAGTCATCAAATTTCAAAAAAAAAAGAAAAAAAGAGGGATCAAATGTCAGCAAAGAATGCCATAAAGGATCACGTTTAATAATGCATAACTGTATAAATTCAAAGTTTACAGTTTGTCCAAAGATCAGGCAGCATATCACAGTGCAGCAAAGGTTGTCAAATAAAAAAAGAAAAAACAACAAAAAATAGGAAAGGTGACTAAGACTTGTAAAGATTGGCATAAGAAGCTATCATTTACTCTCTATGCTTATCAAACGTCGACCAGGACTTTTACTGGGGCAACACTTTTCCCATTGGCTTATGAAGTAGTTTTGCCCATGAAAATCGAGATTTCGTTGCTCCAAGCTTCAATTAAGTTAGGAATTGGAAGAGTGTCCCCAGTGAACTTGGATGAAGAAAAGGGTTTGAAAGTATTCATCATGGTCAAATGTACTAAAATTGATTATTTATGATGAAAATGGTCTACCCAAAGAAATTTCATGATGGGCACTGATATTGAAAATTTCGTAAAAAGCGATCTCAAATTGAGAAGGACTTTATGTTGTAAAGAAGGCCTTTTCTGGAGGAGCATTGATATTGACTGAGATGGATGCTAAAGATTCGCCCAATCCGGTAAATTCAGGGTCAATCAAGAAGGATTTTACCTGAAAGAGGAAAGACTAAGGTGAAAACCCGTAAAGGGCGCCTTGAGTTCAAATTTTTGCCTTGAAAAAAAAAGAAAAAAAAAAGAAAGAAAAAGAAGGAGAGGCCAAGGCGAAAACCCACAAAGGGCGCTTTGAGACCAAAGGGGCTTTGAGCCGAAAACCCAAAAGGGCGACTCAAATTTTGATCAAAGATAGGGCATGTGGTAGTCTTGCTATGCCTGAATTGACGATGAGGAAGTATGCTGCGTCTTGGGGCATCGACAAAGTACTCCGGATCCCCTAAACACATATTGAGTTTAAAATGGTCCTCAAGAAGTTTGAACAGAGAAGCTCAGGCTGCGATATCTGGGGCACCTAGCTTCTATCTTACCCATTTTTGAATTTGTTATCTTTGATTGCTTTATTCTTTTTGAGATACATCCAAATCAATTTTCTTTTATTGACTGGGTTATCTTTGATTAAATTATTTTTCTGAGCCATGCTCCTGATTAATTTCTTTCTCGTCCATTTTTGTGACCTTTTTTAAGCATTTTATATTGAAATAACGATTAATGGACTAATAACACTTTCATAAAAGGAGTTTCGCATATTACTCTGGAATCTTCTAAATAATATGAGGAATTTGAAACATGACTATTGTTCAGAACTCACCAAGCCTAAGGGTTGGAAACATTGAAAAATGATTATCTCTTCGGATTCTTATTGGATAAGACAATTTCGTTGGTGATACTATATCGGCAAATGACGAACAAGGCCAATCCATGTATAAAAAGGGACCATTGTCAGGATACCCTACATTCATGTAAATTTCAGACACATACATCTGGTTATTACACTCAGGGATGGGTGTAACAGATCAAATTGATTGAAAGAGATACAAGTTCTGTATCTCTGAGTGGTAACAGAAAGAGAAGAAACCAAATGTTATTTCCCTAAAGTTGCAGGGGGAGGTACCAACTTCATGTCCCAAGGTTCAAGTGGAGAGGACTCAGAATTACCATGGGGCAAATTATTTAAGCAGAACATGACAGATGAACAAGAATGAAGAACAGATGAGTGATGATACTTAGAGTAGGAATCATACTCATAACATTTTTGCATCATAGCAAGTTTCATTAGGAGCATTCGATTCATTCTAATCATTGCATCCTAATCCTTTAAAAAGGAACCATTTTCATGTCATGTTATATTCGTGTCGTTCATAACACATGTAGCTAGAAGCATTTGATTCATTCTGATCATAGCATCTTAGCCATGTGACATAAACATATGGAACCGAGTCTACAGGACATGTCTTTCAGTGGACGGTGTGGCAATATCGGTGAATATACAAATCTCATCTTCCTGAAGTTGCAGGAAGTAGATCAAAAGAAGACATCAGTCTGATGATCCCTGAGTTTGCAGGGAGCAGATTGAAGATAACAGATCTGGCATTCCTGAAGTTACAGGAAACAGATCAAAGACATCAGTCTGGTGATCCCTAAGTTTGCAGGGAGCAGATTGAAGATAACAGATTTGGCATTCCTGAAGTTGTTGGAAGCAGATCGAAGACATTAGTCTGGCGATCCCTGAAGTTGCAGGGAGAAGATTAAAATAGCAGATTTGGCATTCCTAATGTTGCAGGAAGCAGATCGAAGACATTAGTCTGGCAATCCCTGAAGTTGCAGGGAGCAGATTAAAATAGCAGATTTGGCATTCCTGAGGTTGCAGGAAGTAGATCAAAAGACTCTTTTAGTCTTATCTCCCTGAAGTTGCAGTGGAGTAGACTGAAGAAAGAAGATCTTATTTTCCTGAAGTTGCAGGAAGCATATCAAACGAAGATTTTAGTCTTATCTCCTTGAAGTTGCAGTGGAGTAGACTAAAGAAAGAATATCTTATCTTCCTGAAGTTGTAAGAAGTAGATCAAAGACAGAAGATCTTATCTTCCTGAAGTTGTATGAAGCAGATCAAAGACAGAAGATCTTATCTTCCTGAAGTTGTAGGAAGTAGATCAAAGACAGAAGATCTTATCTTCCTGAAGTTGTAGGAAGTAGATCAAAGACAGAAGATCTTATCTTCCTGAAGTTGTAGGAAGCAGATCAAAGACAGAAGATCTTATTTTCCTGAAGTTGTAGGAAGCAGATCAAAGACAGAAGATCTTATCTTCCTGAAGTTGTAGGAAGTAGATCAAAGACAGAAGATCTTATCTTCCTGAAGTTGTAGGAAGTAGATCAAAGACAGAATATCTTATCTTCCTAAAGTTGTGGAAAGCAGATCAAAGACAGAAAATCTTATATTCCTGAAGTTCTGGGAAGCAGATCAAAGATAGAAGATCTTATATTCCTGAAGTTGTGGGAAGCAGATCGAAGACATTAGTCTGATCTCCCTGAAGTTGCAGTGGAGCAGATTAAAAGATAGTGGATATCGCCTTCTTGAAGTTGCAAGAAGCAGATTGAAGCTATCAGACTTATTGAAATCAAGATGAAGTTCCAATACCGTTGAATTTGCAGTGGAGTTGGAAGCCATTTGAAGAAGACCAAGAAGTCGAGGCTCGGCCAAGACCGGGCAAAATTGGTCCTTTTATTGTCTTTGCTCTATTCTCGTTACACGACAATGAGCAAAGAGGGGCAGCTGTAATAGCCCATTTTTGCCCGGGCTTAGAAATAAAACCAAAACAAAAAATAAATAATGTCCAGTGTTTTTTTTACAGAGCCCATTTCATTAATAAAACCAAACCAAGCCCAAACAGATGGCCCACTAACTGATTACCTGACACTTTAACCCACTACCCAATAATCAAACCCGCTACCTTAACTAAGACCCAAAACACCCGGGGGCCCAAAAGGCCCATTGCTTAGGCAATCTTCAGTTGCCTAGGGTTTCTGGGAAACCCTAGGCGCCACAAGCGAGGGTCCAGCGCAGCCACCAACCCCAATCGTCGCGCCTCAGTCCGCAGGTCACGCCGCCATCAACGCGCCTCATTGCCGCATTCTCCGCCTTTGACCTGTACAAAAAAGGAGAGAAACAAGCAGCAAACAGGGCAAATATGGCAAACAAGACAGAATTGATGTTTTTCCTTTTTCCTTTTTTGTTTTTAAGGCTATAAAAAGCCCTTTGATAAACTTGTAAAGGGGACACTCAGAGAGAAAAAAAGTACAAAGATACAATACACAGAAACATTGAATAAAAAGCAAAAAATACAGAGGTGATCTTTATTTTTTTAATCTTCGTCTTCTTTTTTATTCTTCACTGATTTATTTTTTTATATATACAAAATACTGATAATAAAAAAAGAGTTTAAAAAATTACATTTTGATCTGCTTCGGAAAACTGAGTTTTTAAAACTCAGGCCATTGTGTGTTGTGGTGCGCCGACGACGACGCGCGCCCAGCGCCAGGAGCAGGAGCCTGTGGGTCTAGTGACAGATCCTGGACAGAGGAAGAGGGATCGAGAGAGAATTCGAATTTTTTTTTTTCAGAACAGAAGCCAAATGAATTTTTGGTCAGAAATTTGACCTTTATAACATGTTGAAAACGACGTCGTTTTCGCTTAAGCCCATAAGCGTTTAAACGACATCGTTCCGTGTAAAGACCCGCGCGTTGACCCGGAGACCCAAACAGGATTCGCGTGTTTTCAGAAAATGGGAAATTTATCCCTTTAGTCCTTCCATATTATTCCAGTTTTATAATTAAGTCCGTTTATTTTCTTTTATTTATAGTTTAACCCCTTTATATTTATTTTTATTGTTATTTGATCCTGGTTTCTTTATTTATTTTTCAAAACCTTTTTTTAAATTTAAATTATTCTAATATTATATTGAAATATTTTATTATGCTAAAGTTTTTAATTATTTATATATTAATCTATTAATAGTATAAATTTATATATATATATATATATATATTACTATTTTTATATTTAATTATTATTCTATATATTATTTTACTTGTTTAATAATTTATATATTATTATATTATTATATTATTTATTATATTATATTTTGTATATTATATAGTATTATGTTACATTATATATTATTTCTAAAAATCTATTTTATATAAAATTTATTTATATTATCTAATCAATTTTATTTATATTGTTTATATTATGTATATAATTTTATAATTATTGTACTACATATATACATATATTTTCATTATTTATTATTTTATTTAATATTATTTTTATTACATATTATTTTTATATATTAGTTATTATATTATATATTTTAAAAAATTTATACATTGTATAGTATTATATTATATATCATATATTTTTTATTTTCATATTATAAAATATATTTCATTTATATTATTTATATTATATTTTATTTATTTAAAATTATTATATACTATTTATTAATCATTTTTATCATATATTCATAGGTATTACATTATTAATATAATATTTTTACCTTTTTTGTATTTTTGTACATTTTAATTATTTTACAAAATTATCATGTTATTTTCTTATTTTGGTTTTGGTTATAATAATTATTCGGTGTTTAAATATTTTTTCTTTTTTTTTGTCTAATTTTGTTATTTTGTGACAACTTCAATTATTGCTATTTATTACATGTTTATTTATTTATATTCTTTGATTGTCTATTATTATTTAACATAGTTCTTTATATATTCATTTATGTAATATTATTCTTTTATCATTTATTGTTTGATAATTTGTAATTACGAGGAATTGCTATTAAATATGTAGGCTGTATACTCAAACCATTGTTTTTCTAAAAATACCTTTTTAATACATTTTATTCAAATAGATTTAAAAATATACGATGATATCAAATGTTTGGAAACTTCGAGAAGAATTGTGCCCTAACTTACTGGGCTTCAATTTTTTCCGTAGAACTTAAAGTATTAGATATATCTTCTCTTTTAAAATAGAAACTTACAAATTTCAAATAAAAAACCTATCCTTGGGAATTCAAAGTGTTGTGTCCTAACTTATTGGGTATGACGTTTTGTGTCTCGAGGTAGGAATTTTCTAAAATAAAGACGTGCTAAGTATTTTAAAATAAAGCGTTTTTAAGGTGATCCAATCACACCTAAGTAAAAAGGGATTGGTGGCGACTCCCATTTTCGTTTTTAAAAGTCGATCCCCGTTTTTAAATCAAACTTTAAAATGGTTTCGACAGCTAGCATCACACATTATAATAAAAGGTTCTGCCTAATCAAGAGTAATGATAATAGGTGCAGAAATGAGTTTTTCTTTTATTACCTCAAAAGCTTGGATACATTCGTGATTGAATATAAATGGAGTTTCCTTTTGCAAAAGCTTATTCAATTGTTTAGATATATGAGCAAAATTTTTTATAAAGCGTCTGTAAAACCTAGCATGTCCTAGGAAATTCCATACTCTGCGGACTGTTGTGGGATTAGAAAGATTCTTTATGAATTTATTTTTGTCTTTGTCCACCTTCAATCCTTTTCTTGATATTTGATATCCCAAAATTAATCCTTCTTTTACCATAAAATGACACTTTCTCTAAATTATCCATCAAGAAAATTATAATATTCTTTCCTAGACGGTCTGTCAAGCATCTGTTCTATAAAGGGAAGAGGAAAGTGGTCTTTTTTTTGTTGCGTCATTTAAATTCCGATAGTAAATGCATACCCTCGATCCAGTTACTGTTCTTGTTGGGATCAACTCATTCTTATCATTCTCGACAACTGTCAGCCCTCTTTTTTTTCGGAACATACTGTGTAGGACTTACTCATTCACTGTCAGAGATTGCATAAACAATACCGGCATCCAACAACTTAAGTAACTCATTTATCATGGTTGGATTTAAACGACGTTGTGCATCCACTACTACTTTCTTTCCTTCTTCTAATCTGATCTTGTGTTGACACAATGCGAGATTGATTCCCTTAATATCAGCTATACTCAATCCAATTACTTTCTTATGCTTCTTTAATACGCTCAATAACACCCTTTTTTTGTTCAGAAGTTAATTCTATTGGTATTATTATTGGCAAGGTGTTCTGCTCTCTCAAATATCCATACTTTAAGTGCTTAGGTAATGGTTTCAATTCTAATTCAGGTGGTTTAATAATAGAAGGAACCATTTTAGTTGTGGTAAGGATTACCTGCTCTCGATGTTCTCTACTTTTACACCACCAATAAAGTTGAAGGGCTAGCTCGTTATTCTCTTGTTCTTCGTCGTTCAAACTTTCCCTTCTTTGGTTCGTCCTCATTATGTTCAATAGATTCTAACGTTGTTGGTTCCAGGTAATCAGATGTAGGTGAACATTCTACTAGGTTGGCATTCTCTATTTCCCAGTTTATGCCCCATGTAAGCTCGTTTCCATTGACCTTTTTCCAATATGTCAATTATTTCTCGTTCGGTTATTTACCAGATGCTCCCTCCAGCTATAATATCAGACTGTCTCATGTTCTCTCCATCCAACCTATCATAAAAATGTATTGGATTGCAAAATTTACACCTCCTCCCAATATTGGCCAAATAATCATTTTAAATAGTTCTCATGCCTGTCCCAACATCTCAACAACATCTTACTTAAATTTAAATAACTTTTCATATGTACTAATTACTTGGGTCATAAGCACAACTCGGCGTAAGAATTATTGCACAAATTCAATCTAAGTTGTAATTATATCTAGCGGAAGTGCATATAACCACGCTTTTGATTTGCCCTCTAAGACAAATGAGATTAGTAAAAAATAAAATCAATCTTGTAACATTGCTTTCTCGGTAACGGCACCAACAACTTGACTGCCTCCGGACGTATTAACGTTCAGAGTGTGAATACTGCAACTAAATATATGAATTTGAGGCGGTGTCTACAAGTATACGGGTCAGGTTGTAATATGGTTTTTACAACGAACTAGGTGAGTACTTGATCTTCCGTGAAATACACTATTATTTACATCCTTTTTACACATAACTTTAGCTTGTTTAATAGTTAAATTAAAGCATCTTAGTATATATTTAGTTTTTCATGCTTAAAGTAGCACTTTATGCTTTTTAGTAGGTTTTTTTTTTTACATTCTATATATCTAAATAAGGTTAGATGGTCTTGTAGGACAATCGGGAGCTAATTATGCAAATTCGGGTTGAAATTGATGCATATGTCGCGACACCAGGACACTAATGTCTCAACATCGAAGACAGAAGAAAAAAATGCGTCTTGGAGTGAAACTGCCTTTGATGTCGCAACACACTCCCTGCTGTGTCACGACATACTGATCTCCTCCGGACGTACCAACGTCCAGAGTAAAAATCCTGCACAAAAGATGTGAAAAGCAGTATCCGCAAGTACACGGGTCAGGTTGTAATATATTTACAATAGAGTAGTTAAGTACTTTGAGGATCGTACCCAAGGGAGGTGAGCACTAAATTCATTCTAATTTAAACAGAAATAGATCTAATAAATACTTTAATCGAATTATAGTACAAAGAATTAAAAGAAAGGTTTTTTGATAGACTATATTAAAAAAATAAGAAAGAAAATAAAATAAAAGCAAATAAATGAAAAACGAGAAATCAAATAATCAAATATATATATCAAATCTGAGCATGGGTGATTAGCTCACTTCGGTAGTTATAATCAACTGTCATCTTGGGCTTTCTTGTTCAACAAACTAGTCAATACCCCAACAAGATCTTCCGGTACGTCTACTGAAATATTGAGTTGGCAAGAACTACTTATCTTCTGACCTCACAGTCTAGATCAGTTCAGGGTTAAGGTGTTCACGGATAGGCAATACCAAATTTGGGTTGATTCCCACCTTGATGACTTCCTAGGATTGTCAAGCCTAGGGTTTAGATTCTTTCTTTCCTAAACAGTTGATCCGTTAAGCAATCCCTACAAAACAGTTAATTATTCATACCTCCACTCGCTAATCCCCCACAAGAGGATTAGTTCCTCATGGATCTAATAAACAACATAAAATTGAGGAATAAAAATAAAGAACAATTTCAAGAATAGAGTTTAGAAGAAGCCTAATTTGTATTAAGCGCAAAATCCTCACAGAGTTTGATAGTAATTCCAAAATCTAATTTCTTCACCAAAGTAAATAAGAAGAACAGAAATGAAATCTAAAACCTAAGAAAAGAGAAAAACTAAAGACTAAATCTAGAGATAAAATTATAAATATGAATGGTGTCCCTAATGTGTGCTAAATGAGCCTATTTATAAACTTTAGGGTGGCCATTGTCCTTAACCCTAGGTCAACTATCATCCTCGTGTTTAATGTTTGATTGTGTGGACCAAAACACTATTAGCTCGTAATTATTTCCCGTACAGAGGTGATGTAGCGACACATTAGGTCCTGTGTCGCAACACCGATGGTAGTATGCTCAGCTTCAGGGTGTCTTCATGGGTATGTCGCAACATCCTCAGGCTGTGTTGCGACGTTGAAGGCAGTATTGGGTTTTTCTTATTCTGCTCCCTATGTTGCAACATCAAATGCTCCGTGTTGCAACCTAGTGACCAGTATCGAGTTAGTACACCTTTTAATGGTCTCTTGCACACTCACAAAGCATATTAGCTCACCCTTAGGCCTCATTCGACCCCTAAGGTCAATAAAGGACTCAAATTGCACATTTTTATTAACTTAACTAATACTTACAGAAAATGTAATTAAACTTAACTAAAATGCTCATGTTCAAGCTCCTAAAGTGCGAAAACTAGTTTAATCTACTACATTGAATTATGGAAGATCACATACCCCCTATGTTTCAACACCGTAAGCTCGTGTTGCAATATAGCCCTTGCGCAGCCCAAAAAGTCCTGAGCGTGATAATTACGTTTTGAAAGGAAATTAGGTGTATTTGTCCTAGTCGAACTCTAAGGAGTTCAAGGATAATTTAGACACTTTAATATTCCGAGTTTAGCCTATATAAAGGCCATTGTAATCACTTTAAACACACAATTTTAGGGAGATAGAAATCATTATCAGGTTTTTATTTCGTTCTTAGTTTTTACTTAGCGTATTTTATGTTCTTGTAATCGAAAGATCCTATTCCGAAGTGAGACTTTCGCGAGGGAAGATTGTTACGGAGCCACGCTTTCATCGATAAATCCATGAGCATCACTTTTCCTTTATTCTACTCTTTATATCTCTTTTTAACATTGTTTATTTGAATGTTTGTGTAAAGATTAGAATCAATTTATGTTTTATACATATCTCACATGTTTCAACTGTTCTAATCTTATTAATTGATTGAAGGATAAAGTTTTATAGCGAATCAGCTGTTTGGGAGAGGACAAATTTAAACCCTAGGCTTGACAACCCTAGGAAGTCATTTAGGTGGGAATTAACACAAAATTGGTATGGTCTATCCGTGAACACCTTAGCCCCGAACCAGTCTGAACTTAGAGGTCGAAAGATAAGTAGTTCTTACCGACTCATTAGGTTAGTTAGACGCTGAGAGGGGCAACTAGGTTAATGAATAGCTGGTTGAATAGAGCCTTACATCAATAATTTAATTAGGTAAAATAATTGGATCTAGGATAAAGGAACTTGTGTAGTCAAAACAAGGAATAAGAAAAGTCGAAACATGAACCTAGGAGTAGATTTAGGTTTAGTTAAATTTATTTAGTTTGTTATTATCATCATCATCTTACTTCTTGATTAACACTACCAATTCGTGACTCTATTAGATTAGTAATTATTTTTGGTAATTGGCTTAATAACAGTTTTCCCCAAACTGTAATCCCTTGGGTACAATCATCGGAATACTTACCGAGTGTTTCGTTGTAAACAAACTATATTACAACTTGGCTCATATACTTGCGGACACTGCCTTAATTCCATATATTTTGTAGGAGTATTCACACTTTGGACGTTAGTACATCTGGAGGCGATCAGTACTCCGAGGATCGTACCCAAGGAAAGCGAGTACTAAATTAATATTAACCTAAACGAAAATATATCTAATTAGTACTTTAAATAAATTATATAATAAACACATAAATAGAGAAATTATCTATAAATCTAAAGAAAAAAATAACATGCATAAACTAATTACAACAGAAAACCTAATTTTTAAACTCAATCAAATCTAAGCATGGGTGATTAGTTTGCTTCGGTGGTCATAACTAATTACTATTTCGGGTTCTAATTAATCAACTAGTCATTACCCTAGAAGGATCACTCAATCTTTCACAAAACAACGAGTTAGCAAGAACTACTTATCTCTCGACCTCACAATCTAGATCAGTTTGGGAATAAGGGGTTCACAGATAAGCAATACCAATTTTAGGTTATTTCCAACCTAAATGACTTCCTAAGGTTGTCAGGCATAGGGTATAAGTTCTTCCTATCCCAAATAAATGATTCGCTAAGAAAACCCTACATGGCAATTAATTAACCACAGCTTCACTCACTAATCCCTCATAAGAGGATTAGTTCCTCATGGAATCCCTAAACAAAATAAAATTGATAAATAGAATAAATATAAAGAACAAATGAAGAATAAGGTTTAAGAGAATCCTGATGATATTGATTGATGAAAGTGCATAATCCACAAAGAGTTGGTCGAATCTACAAATTAAATTCACTGTTGAACACAAATAAAACAAATGAAAGTAAATTAAAGTCTAATGAAACTAAAAATTGAAAATTAAATTACAAGGAAAATTCTGAACTCTAAAAACTGTCCTCAAACAAGTTTCTACAAAGTCTATTTATAGAGTTAGGGTTTCCCATCGTCTTTAGCCCTAGGTCGACTGACGTTTTTACTTCAAAAATATATTGTGCAAACCAAAACGCCCTTAGCTCGTAATTATTTTTTGTGTAGGGCCGGTGTCGCAACATTGAAGGCAGTTTGCTAGGTCTTAGGTTCAGCTTCAAAGGTGTGTTGCGACACCGTTTGGTTGTGTCGTGACACTAAAGGTAGTCTTAGAGTTCTTGTATTCTACTCCCTATGTTGCAACATTGGACTCCCGTGTTGCATCATGGTGACCAACTGATGAACCATAAAAGTAACATATTTTAATCCCACATTTAGCATACTTTTGGATGATTTATCCCTTGATTTATGTAAAAAGGTGCTCTTAATCCTTTCTTTTCATGTTTTATACTCAGGGAAGCACCGGAGGATGAAAAGAACAAGAAACGGGCTTAAAACGAGCCAAATAGGCCAAAGCACGATATCAACACGGCCTGGGCCCATGACCACACGGCCGTGCCTCCTCAAATAATCTCGAACACGGCTTAAAGACGATTCACACGGGCGTGTGCCATGGCCGTGTCCCTGCCATAGAAAAGAGCAATTTCAATCGGATTTGGATACTTAGGGGCAAAGAAACACATTCCAAAAGCCTATAAATACACCCTAAGTATGACCTAAAAGGGGGGAGTCGACGGGAGCCTAAAGCTACCGTTTAGGGGCGTCTTGCTAGGCCAGAGAGGGCAGATTTGTGGGGATTCGCTCAGGGATAGCCAGTTGATCCATCTCAAGAAGCCGGAATCATACTCAAGACGGAGGATCTCCTCTTCAATTCCTTCAGGGGGTTTTAGGGATTTCTTATGTTTTTTTTTATCTTTTCTTCTGAGATGTTTTCTTTTATTGTTATGAACTAAACCCTCAGATACCTGAAGGGGGATGAAACTTAGATAAATCTTGTTATCGTTTGCTGAACTATATGATAAATATTTGATTTGTTCTTAATTATGTGTTCTTAATTCTTGTTTGATATCTCGCGGATATTAATTCAAGTTGGATGTGCTTAGGTGGATGAGCAAAAGTCCCTGCCTAAGAGTAGATCTAGCATAGTTAAGCGGAGTTGATCGCGCGCCTAGAGTTAGGGTGACGAGGCATTGCCGGATTAGGGTGAAACCTAATATGGGAGTCCATAGATCGAGTTAATGCAATTCTAGGGGTTTTAATTAGAAAGAGATTTCAATTAATCAACCTAAGGTTAGACGTTATTCGGCTCGAGAGAGGGTTTAATATAAATTAGGGAATCCTACGGATCAAATCAAATGAATAAATCGTCTGGTTTAGAGTTAGATAACAAGTGAAGTCTAGGTGGATTCTTCCTTGGGTGTCGTCTTAATTAATTGGTTTTTCCTCAAGTATTCTCCCAAATTGATTCTTCTTTGTCTTAGAGTCTTTAGTTTTAGTAGTTAATTAATTTAGATTAAAAAACCATTCACTTAATTCTTAGGCTAAATAATAAAAAGAAAGTTAGTATTAGTACTTTTAGTTCCTTTGGGTTTGACAATCCGGTCTTGCCTAAGCTATACTATTGTTCGATAGGTGCGCTTGCCTCAATCATTGTTATAGTTAGTTTCCAGGTTCGATCATTATCTTTATAAATTTAAAACTCTGACTTCACAGCGATCAAGTTTTTGGCGCCGTTGCCGGGGAACTAAAATATTAAGAAAACTCTATTTTTATTACTTTAGCCATTATTATTATTATTATTATTATTTTATTTTTTTATTTTTTTATTACTTTGCTAAATTTTCTTTTACTTGATTTTGGCAGATAGAGGAGATGGCACTGAATAACTATCAGTGGCAAGTTATGAGGACAAAGCCAACAAAAGCAGCCGATATCTACAACCTCGACCCAATAACCAGGCTATCAAACTAGTTAGAGATGTTAAATAAAAAAAATTTATACGGTTCCTCGCAGGCACAACCAGTTATGCAGTGTGAAACAAGCGGAGGCGTGGCGAATCCTGAGTACCCACCCTACGGACATGGCATGGAAAGTGAACAAGTCAACTATATGGGTAACTATGCTAGACCTCAAAATAATTTTTATGATAACACTTATAATGCAGGTTGGAGGTACCATCCAAATTTCTCGTGGGATGATCAAAGTAGCCAAGGACCGGAACTTCCTCCAAATTTTCAACAACCACCATACCAACAGGAAGAGGAGTCGAACCTCGAAGAGATGCTGACAAAATTCATGGCAGCCACAGATAACCGTCTCCAAAAAATTGAGACAACGCTTAATAATCAACAAGCATCGATCAAAGGGATCGAGAGCCAAGTTGGGGAACTCACTAAGACATTTGGACAACTTACTAACACAGTTGGACAACTTACAAAGATAATTTTCGAACGACCACAAGGGCGTCTACCAAGCAACACTGAGATTAACCCAAAGGAGCAAATCCAAGCCATATCAGCTCAAGACAGTGAAAGGTTAGTGGAATTTGACCCAAGGCAAGAGCCTGTGGTAAGTGAAGGTAAGGTTGAGGTAAGCCATGATTTACCAAACCCGGTGATTATAGAGTACCAACCCCGTGTGCCATACCCCGATGCAACAAAGAAAGACCACACAGAGGAACAACTCGGTAAGCCTCTTAAACTTTCAAAGAAATTTCATATTAACTTGCCGTTTCTAGAAGCTCTTTCGCAGATGCCAGATCTTAGACCTCGTGTCGATAAAGAAGAAATTCATGAGGAACGAAGGCTTTGGATCGATGAACTAGACGAATGGAAGACACACTTCAAGGAGAGACTAAAAACACACGAAGCAAAAATGAGGCAACTCCACGAAGAACTTAATAATGGGACAACCCAGCTTAAGGTAGGAGATCAGGTACTCAAAATCTTCTCAGATGGAACGGTCGAGGTAACACATTATAATTTCGGCACTTTTGAGGAAAACATTACTCGACTTAAATTATTTATCAAAAACCGAATTGATCGCATGAGAAAGGATTTTCACCTCCTCAAACCACCCTGATAATGCGAATGAGAGGTAAGTCTAGCTCAAGACTTTAAACGAGCGCTTCTCGGGAGGCAACCCGAGCACTAACCCTACTAATTAGTTTAGTTTGATTTCTTTTCATATTTAGGCGCAGGTTTTCATACCCACACGGCCTTGCACACAACCGTGGCCGTGGTCGTGTGGGCACCATAGGTAGGTAAAAGGGCGTGGCCGTAGACGTGTGGCAACAAGACAAAATTTTTCCCAAAACACGAGCTGCATCTCTATTTAAACCCCCATTCTTCCTTTTTCTTTTCCAATTGTCTTTCTTCTTTCACCTTCCATTATTTACTTTTATTTTTATTTTTATTTCTTTTATTTTTCTTTTATTTTCTTTATTATTTTCTTCTTATTCTTCATGCCATTTAGATTTAGCTTAGGATACAATAAAATCGGGCCGGCTACTTCGAGGATTCAAATTCAAACGGTTCAAGGCGCTCCCTCACGTTCACCTTTGCCAATTCCTATCCGGTTTCTTTTCATTGACTCCATCCAAAATTCAGGAAGTTTCACCTCTCTCCCTATCTTATGATTTTATTTTTTTTCTATTATCTATATTTTTACATTGAGGGCAATGTACATCTTAAGTGTGGGGGGGTGAACAACCTAAAAAGGTGCCTAACTTTTTTTTCATTATTCTCAAATTCCTGAAATTAGGTGTCAAACTTTTTGCATTATTCTCAAATCCTGAATTATGTCTTGTTTCTTAAAGTAAGTTTCTCATATTATCATTAGAATAAAATTCCTATGATTCGTGATCTTTATTGATGTGTTTTAAATTAAGTCATTGATAATTGTGCATCGATAATTAAATTCTAAGAATACTAGAGAATCAAGCATGATAAGTCTATTATTCAGAAATTAAAAATTTTCTAGGTTGTCTACCTGAACTTAAATATTACTTTGAAGTTTGAAATTTACGAGGTTGATATCAAAATACCCATAATTTTTGTGAGATTTTGAGCCTTATAAGAGCATATATCCTTTTTCTTGCTCACTTTATTGATTATGAGTGTGTCAACATTGATTTGTTATTCTAGAACTTGCATCGATTATACATGTCGAGACCACACCTTTGATTTGATATACAGAAATGATAAAGGCACCTAGGATTTAACCCACTTACTCCACTAAAAACCTACCTTCATAATTAACCCCTAGTGAACCCCGTTTAAACCTAACAACCCTTTTTATTGACTCACCCACTAATTTTAACCTAGAAACCCTTTGTTTTTTTTATCACCATTCCTTTTGACTACCCTTATATTGAGATTTGATTTGATTAATAGCCTAACTATGTTTTTTATTTCAGTAATTTATCCTTTGTTATGTATTTATGATTTGTTCTTAAAAAAATCGAAGTATAGTCATTATTCATTTTTAGTTTGTGATTAAATGAGCTTATACGTTTGAATTCCAAATATTGAAGAAGAAGCTCGTATTATTAGTATTATTAGCTTTCAGTTGATGTAATTACTTTTATTTAGTTCATTGTTTCTGGTTAGGTAATTTTTCAGGTCGATCTCGATTCTAACCCTCTAATTCAGCCTTTAACCACACCTTTAACCCAAGCACCGTTACAACCCTTTCAAAGACCTTTTGATTTATGCATCATCTCATATTACAGTGGTGGAGATTTGATTTTCATGCAAGCCTATGGGATTAACTTTTCAGGTTTGACATTTGAGTGCTTAATTCTGAACTTTAAACACTTCGAGTGATTTGAGTGAAACTTTAGTGAGGACGTCAACCCTTGTAGATTTTGAATCAGAGGTAATTATTTAGATGAGAGGAAACACCTATGTTTTGTGCTACAAATGTATGACTTAGATTGTTTGAATCTTTAGAACTCTTTGAGTTAAATTATCCATGTATAAATTATCTATGAATTATGATGAGACATTGTTGATAGGAATATTGAATCATGGAAAGTTTGTTTTAATTGTAAGTTGAGAATTTTGCTTGAGGACAAGCAAAAGCTTAAGTGTGGGGGTATGTGATGAACCATAAAAGTAACATATTTTAATCCCACATTTAGCATACTTTTGGATGATTTATCCCTTGATTTATGTAAAAATGTGCTCTTAATCCTTTCTTTTCATGTTTTATACTCAAGGAAGCACCGGAGGATGAAAAGAACAAGAAACAGGCTTAAAACGAGCCAAATGGGCCAAAGCACGAAATCAACACGGCCTGGGCCCAAGACCACACAGTTGTGCCTCCTCAAATAATCTAGAACACGGCCTAAAGACGATTCACACGGACGTGTGCCATGGTCGTGTCCCTGCCGCGGAAAAGAGCAATTTCAATCGGATTTGGATACTTAGGGGCAAAGAAACACATTCCAAAAGCCTATAAATACACCCTAAGTATGACCTAAAAAGGGGGAGTCGACGGGAGCCTAAAGCTACCGTTTAGGGGCGTCTTGCTAGGCCGAGAGGCGATTTGTGGGGATTCGCTCGGGGATAGCCAGTTGATCCATCTCAAGAAGCCGGAATCATACTCAAGACGGAGGATCTCCTCTTCAATTCCTTCGGGGTTTTTAGGGATTTCTTATGTTTTGTTTTATCTTTTCTTACGAGATGTTTTCTTTTATTGTTATGAACTAAACCCTCGGATACACGAAGGGGATGAAACTTAGATGAATCTTGTTATCGTTTATTTGAACTATATGATAAATATTTGATTTGTTCTTAATTATGTGTTCTTAATTCTTGTGTTGATATTTGCGGATATTAATTCAAGTTGGATGTGCTTAGGTGGAGGAGCAAAGTCCCCGCCTAAGAGTAGATCTAGCATAGTTAAGCGGAGTTGATCGCGCGTCTAGAGATAGGGTGACGAGGCATTGCCGGATTAGGGTGAAACCTAATATGGGAGTCCATAGATCGAGTTAATGCAATTCTAGGGGTTTTAATTAGAAAGAGATTTCAATTAATCAACCTAAGGTTAGACGTTATTCGCCTCGAGAGAGTGTTTAATATAAATTAGGGAATCCTACAGATCAAATCAAATGAATAAATCGTCTGGTTCAGAGTTAGATAACAAGTGAAGTCTAGGTGGATTCTTCCTTGGGTGTCGTCTTAATTAATTGGTTTTTCCTCAAGTATTCTCCCAAATTGATTCTTCTTTGTCTTAGAGTCTTTAGTTTTAGTAGTTAATTAATTTAGATTAAACAACCATTCGCTTAATTCTTAGGCTAAATAATAAAAAGAAAGTTAGTATTAGTACTTTTAGTTCCTTTGGGTTCGACAATCCGGTCTTGCCTAAGCTACACTACTGTTCGATAGGTGCACTTGCCTCAATCGTTGTCATAGTTAGTTTTCAGGTTCGATCATTATCTTTATAAATTTAAAACTCTGACTTCACAGCGATCACCAACCTCAAGCTCTTATGCCTTTTAATGGTGTCCTACACACTCACTAAGTATGTTAGCCTACCTTTAGGCCTCATTTGGCCCCTAAGGTCATAAAACAACTCATTTTACACTTTTTATTGAATTAAAGCTAAAATAGAAAAACTACTTAAAAAATAATAGAACTACTAGTATTCAAGCTCCTTAAGTATGAAAATTAGTTTAATCTGCTACAAAAAATTACGGAAGATCAATTTCCAAAAGAAAACTGGTTGGTGGGGGTTGTGCCCTGGTGAAAAGGTGCACTTGTAAAATGAGGAGTCTCTAAAGCCGAAATGTTCAGTAGACACCAAGTCCGTCATCCAAGTGTATATTCCTTCTCATCCTTCCTATCTAATCCCCATTCACCCTAACACAAGGATCCACCTTGTCCGATTCTGGCTCACAGTCATTCCTTCACCCTTTTTGGAGGATGTAGTCTATGTAATAGCCCACTCAACATAGACTGTATCGATATGTTGTTTGACGTATAGTTGAATAAGCCCGAGGTATAAGAGGGTTAGATTGGTGAACTATTTATTATAAGTCTAGGTGGCGTATTGCGTGGATGCGACAGTACGCCCATTTGCAGAATGCCTTGCTGAAATTTTCCATTTGGCTAACTTTAGGGTTTGGAGGACACTTTTGTGTGACAAATCACCAACCCCAAATACTTGGGGTGAACTTATTAGTTTGTGAATTGATATACTTGTTTTCCATGTTTTAGCGTGAAATCGATAACTCGGTGAGTATCGTTAGATTTTAGTTGAGACCTAATTGGAATTGAACTAGAGTACTGTAGATGACAACTTGATTTGTTCAGGTAGCTGAGTGACTTGTTTGGTTGGCTTCTTTTAGAGTACAAGCAACATTTTACTACTCACTAAACTGCTAATGGTTGTAGCTAAGTTTGGTAGATGTTTTGGCAAGCCTATTATCGGGTTTCAAGGGCTATAGTGGGATTTCTGACTCTCCCACTAAGCCTTGTCCCTGTTGTCTGTGCTATATAAGGGTGTCAATAGCCGACATGTTTCACATTTGTTTTTCTTTGCGTTCTTTTCTAAGTCTCTAGAAAGTTTTTAAGTATCTTTATTACAGAAGATGAGGAAGCTTTCGAGTAGCGAGCCACAACACCCTTGTTAAGTACCAGTTTACTGGTAATTTCTAAAAATCCCTTAGGTTATTATCGAAGGGATTTACGTTTTTGCATTTGGCATGCATGATTAAATTAGATAAATGGTAATTTCTAAAAAGTCCTTTTATAATTTTGTTATTGTTTTAACTTGGATTCGATTTTGATCCAAGGATTTAATATATTAGTTTTTCATTATTTTTTTGTTGATTCCAATTGTAATCGAGGATATCTTCGCAACTGTTAAAGAAGATTTCATTTCCAAGCTTCAATCAATATAGAAAAATGGATTTCTTTCTATACTCCTTACTTTTATTTAATTTGTTATTTTGCATGTTAAATATGAGTTTAGGAAATTTTGTATTTTGATCCATGAGTAGCTAATTTCCTTAGGGAGTTTAACGAACGGAGGTGTGAATAATTAACGAATGAACGAGAGTTGAGACCCAGGTTAGTTGGTTTAAATTATGTGTGATTAAACACTAGGGAGTGACGCCCCTATGAAGTCATTTAGGATAAAGAGGTCAAGAGATAAGTTTACTGCATACCTCATAATTTATCCCGATCAAGAAAGTGAGGTCGCGAGGTAAGCATGTATTGGTCGACTAGTTAATTAGTTAGAAGTCAAGAGGTAATAACTAAATAATTAGGATCACTGAAGTGAGTTAAGCTCCTGCTTGTTTTATTGGGTTATTTCCAATTGTTTAATTGGTTTATTTTTACTTTAATTAATTTTTAGGTTAATTAGATTAATTGATGTTTATTTGATTTTTTGTAATTTAATTTTAAATCGGTACTATTTAGACTTATTAGTGTAGAGAATTAATTCCGGTTTAATTCAACCTCCCCCGGGTACGATCCTCGGAATACTTCTCGGAGTGTTTCATTGTGACACTTTACTATATTATAATTTGACCCGTATACTTGCGTACACCGCTATTTAATTAATTATCTATTTTGCTGCAGTATTTCTAGTCCAGATGTTCGCATGTCTAATGGTGGTCAAGTTGTTGGCGCTATTGCCGGGGAAGTTTCAGCATGAGACTTGAATTTAATTTTTTGCATTTGATAAGATAAATAGGAAAATTTAGAATTATATATATGAATTTTTATTTTTTTATTTTATTTCTTTACTTGATTTTTAATTTATTTTAACTTCTCTTTGATTCAGTGTATGAATCGAATTGGAACTCTTTCTATCGAATCAAATCTTGAACCAGAGAGAATTTTAAGGTGAGCCCGTTAACAAATGCAAAACAATCCACCTGTAGTGGCTAACTTGCCGTGAGGAAACCCACTTTTTGAATAGAACATCCAACCGCCTGCACCAGTATGAAAGAAGCCACTAATGGCTCAATAGGAGAGGACATTGCGTGAGTACGAGCTTCCCACTTTAGATGCTATCCAAGGTAGCATTGAGAGGCTAGCGATAAATGCAAATAATTTCGAAATTAAGACGTCTACCATTCAAATGATACAAAATAATTTGCAATTTCAAGGAAATATGATGGAAGACTCGAACCAGCACTTAAAAAGATTCCTACAATTGTGCTACACATTTAAATACAACGAAGTGACTGATGATGCAATATGTCTCCTGTTGTTTCCACTCTCGCTTTGTGACAACACCTACAAATGGCTTGATTCCCAAAAGCCAGGTTCCATCACGACATGGGATGACTTAGCGGGGAAAAGACATACTTTTCCCAATTAGTTGAACCATCCAGTTGAGGCACGACATTGCTAATTTTAAGCAATTTGAGGGTGAGAATTTATACGAAGCTTGGGAACACTTCAAGTCACTGCTTAGGAAATGCCCACACCATGTTATGCAAGACTGGCTTCAATTGCAAATATCTTACAACGGATTGAATGGGAGCTTGAGAACTGACTTAGATGGCGCATCAGCCAGTGCCTTCATGAATAACACCTATGAGCGAGCCTTTCAATTGATCAATGACATGGCGATGAACTCGTATATGTGGTCTAACGAGCGTTTTTCTTATAGTCAGAAGCCGTCAACTGCTAAGGTGATGAATAAAGATGATAAGTATCAACTAATTCTGGAAAAATTACATCGTCTAGAAACCACTGTCAAGCCCTCAATGAATGATATCGCTCGAAGCTTTACATCATACCTGGAGACCCAATTGGAGGAAGTGAATTACTTGGGGAATAGAGGTGGAAATCCCAATTTTGAACAGGTACAACCCTAGTTGGAAGGACCATCTGAGTCTAAAGTGGGGAGGCAGTCAAGGTAGCGGAAACCCAATTTCGAATCAACCAAACCATCCATATCAACCACTGCATGTGAAAAGATCTCAAGAGAGATCTATGGGTAACGACCATGTTGGTTGTGGTCAACGCTTGGAGTGGATCAAAAATAAGATGCAACTTATGAGCTTCGGTATTCAACACGTGAAGACCGCATGCGCGCAAACTCACACGACATTTCGGAATTAAAGGAAGAGAAGCGTAATATTGTGAGTGCGTTGAGTGAGATGCGAAGGCAAATGAGCACATGTATTCCGAGTAATAACGAAAATAATCCCTAGAAGGACGAAAAAGAGCATGTAATTGCTATCACTCTATTCGGGTAAAACACTAGGAAACTTGGAAAAGCCCACAAGCAAAGTGGACGATGAGGTCAAAACGGAGGACTAAGGCCTTGATGAGCTAGAAATTGTATTCCAAATAGAGAAAAGACCCGAATCGGTGACTGAGTTAGAAAAGACTCCACGCAAGGAACTAGTGCAAAAGAACGTGTTGTTTCCATCAAGGTTGGAGAACAAACAAATAAGGGATGAGAAAGAATTTGTAAGTTTTCTAAACCTCTTTAAGTCCTTTAATGTAAATTTGGCACTGCTTGAGCTAATAGATAAGATACCAAAGTATGAAAAGTACTTAAAAGAGATAATGTCTAGGTATAAAAGGCTAAAGAAAGGTGAGCAAATAAAAATCAATACTTCTTGTAGTGCTATAATTGCGCGTAAAATACCCCCAAAGCTAAAATATCAGGGAAATTTTTCAATTCCCATGGAGATAGGGAACGAACATTTTAGCAAGGCCTTTTGTGACTTAAGGGCCAGCATAAATTTGATGCCTTTATCCACGTATTTCAAACTCAGATTGGGAGAGCTAAAAAGACGAAAATTACACTACAATTAGTCGATAGGTTTGTAGTACACCCCAAGGGAGTACTTGAAGATGTATTGATTAAGGTAAGGGGTTTTATAATCCCCATCGATTTTGTCGTCCTAGACTTCAAGGAGGACCAAGACGTTCCCACTTTGTTGGGTCAACCATTTTTGGCTATGTCTAGATCGACCATTGATATTAAAAAGAATAAATTGATAATGAAGATCAATGGCAAAATAGAGGTATTCAAATATGGCCACGATTCCCAAAATGCAGAATACGAGAATAAAATAGGGGAAGATTCTTATGTAATTTCCTTTATCACCCCTAACAACCTTGGTCAAAAGTATATTTTTAGTTTGATCTGTTTAGGAACCAAATGAGCAAGGAAGCGACAAGTGAAAAGACCTCGAACCCAAATTCGATTGTTGGATGGACCAAGATGATTGCCAAAGGAGCAAGATGGCGATGCACGGAACACTAGGGCTACCGGATGAGTCCAATAGCCACACTTTGAAAATTGTTGTAAATTTTATACATGTGAATTTTAGATTTTATTTTGGATTTTAATTAGGTTAGGAAGTTTTAATTAGGATAGAATTTCACCTTAGGCAGTTAGAGGGAGCCTATTAGGGACTTAATTGAAATTATGGATTATGGGTAAAACATAGGGACTGACACACCAATTACTCAAAATTGGAGAAATTTAGGGTGGTATCGCGACACCAAATCTCGGTGTTGCGGCACTGAACTTCGAAGCTCCTAAGATTTTAAAATTTAGGGTGGTGGCGCGACACCACATTTCAATGTCACAACATTGCACTTCAAACCTAATATCTTTTCAAATTCTACCTCGTGTCACGGCACTGCACCTCAATGTCACAACACGAAAGTTTGAACCTAAATTAATTTTAAATCTTTGGTTAGTGTCGCGACACTATGCCTCGGTGTCGTGACACAACACTTAAACCCAAAAAAACCTAAAGCATTCGAAGTACAGTGTTACGACACTGACGTCGGGTCTACAGTTCCAAACCCAGATTTCTTTGCGACCTGACTACTTAGTATAAATACTAAACAGATTTAAACCCTCTAATCACTCTCTAAACACCTCCTAACACCTCTCAACAGTAGTCGCACCCCTATATGCTTTCCATTGCTTCCATCTTTTTCATTCGTCGTGAGTTTGATGCATCTCCTCATGCCAATATTGTCGCTCCTAATTGTTGGTAGCCAATTCCATCAATAATTTTGGTGATAAAACTCTTTCACCTTCATTTTTTATTTTTATCATTACAAATTGTTAGATTATTTATTTTATTGCATTTTCAATGGTCTCAAGAAAAGTTCATAAAACGGCACAACTGGTCGAATTGAGGGAATTTGATTCCACCCGATTTCGGAGTCAATAAGTTGAAAAATACTTCTTAGAACTTCAAGGTAAAACACTCATCCAAGAACGCGGGTTCGACCCCTCGTTTGATTTGAATGATGATATATAGGATTTAATCTGAGCTAATCAATTGACTAATTTTTCCCTTACACCAAAAGAGTCAGCGATCGACTCGATGGTGTACGAGTTTTTACGCCTCACTAAGAGAACGAGAAAAAAATAAATCCTAACATGACATGCACAGTTACGTGACTGTCAGAGGCAAGGAGGTCTTATGCACTCTTCGGGAAATCTGTAATTTTTATAATGCTCCATACTATGTTTCTGATGTATTAGACGAGCTAGATATTGATTATTTTAGAGACATAGAAATAGACTAGATCGTTACGTATTTAACCGAGAGGAGAGGCATTTGGAAATGCCAACCGAGCACTAACATCCATTTGTCATTCAATCAGGTAATAATGTTTCTGATTGCTAAAATGTGGATGCAATTTATTTGCACATGAATTTCTTTTGCCTTTAATGTGTCTAACATTAACGCTTTTCGAGCTATTTTACTTTATTGTATCTTGCAGCGTAGACAGTTGTGCATCGGTAAGTGGATCTAGAAAGCATTTTTCACTTGCATTAGTGGAAAGAAGGTCAATATCTTTTTCCCGTACCTAGTGACTTTCTTATGCAAAAAGGCTAAAGTCCCAATGTCCACAACCAAGCAGTTTGTTAAACCAACTAAAAGCATCCTCAGGAACTCTATCTACACCCAGTATGTCGAGCTCAACCACAAGCACATCCAAGATTAGAACGAGCGACGAAAGAAAAATATGGATGTTCCGTCATCACTGAAGAGGAAGACGAAGGAAAAGGGCCAAGGGACAGGTGACATGACCGATATAGAATAAGTCATCTGATTGATGCAGTGGATGACACCGTTGGGCATGGACTACGCCCAACGATTCGGGATTCCCATTTCAGAGCCACCAGCAAACCAGTACCCACCCATGCCACAAGCTGGTGAGGAATGAGAGGAGGAAGAAGAAGCCAACGAAGAGGACGAAGAAGAAGAACTGGCCTTTGACGAGGATCTTGATGAGGTGTTCCAACCGGAACAACCATCAGTCAGAGGAGTTAAGATCTGCACCCTGAGCCATACAAGCCCTACTTGTTCTGCGGGTGCGAGGGTCGTCACACCAAACATGGGTCGAGGGAAGGAGCCAATGATTGAGAAGGATCGTCTAGATGTCGATTCTAATTAAAAACTTTCGAACTTTTAATTTTTTTTTAATTTTTGGGACTTGTAAATTTTTATTTTTGGATGATTTTATTTTGTTTGGACTTTGTTTTTTTATTTTTGCTTTAGTTTTCTTTTAGCTAATTTCTATTTAAGAACCCGTACGATATGCAGCACTACAATTTTGGAGCTAAACCGGCACGAAGAGCACTACTTGACCACATCAGAGGACCTTCAACACTAAAATCAGGTAGTCTCTTCTCCTATTTTTAAGACGCATATTAGAGACAATGTGCCAAATAAAGTGTGAAAGGGTAACATAGAAATTTTCCAAATTTTTATGTTTTTATTAGTCGTTTTTCATTTATTTTTGTTATTTTTTTCACTTTTATTTTGTGTGTATTTGTTTGCGCGCGAGCTTATAGCAATACAAGTGATTGGTTAGGACCATGTAAATAGGATTTTGTGTTTGAATTGTAAATTAAATTCAATAGCAATTAATTTTAGGTTGTTCAATTTTACACTATTTAGTTCATTTTATTACAATTTGAATAGGTGATAGTGTGTTAGGTGCACCAAGTGACTAATAGGTACATGAAAAGCATATATGTTTGTTTGAATAACATGTGTTAGTATGTTAATATTTAGTTAATTGTAATCCATGAATTGAGACACTTAGGGATGACCTAAGAAGTTGTTTGGTAGACATTTTCGAGCCAAAAAGTTGACCTTAATTTAAAATCCCTAGTACCCTAATTTTGAGCATAAATCTCTATTTCTTGATGAACCACAACAGAAGCCCTAAGCCTTAAAAATAATCTCTTGATCTGATTTTCTTGGTCTTTGCACGAACTTAGACGTCGGGTAATTGATATTGAAGGTTAGGTAGATACGGCATGGTGGTTTCCAAAATAAAAGAAAAATAAAAGTGAACCTAAGGGATAGTATAGTATGGTGAGTATAAGGGACTTACAAACTTGTGCTTAAATAGAAAAATTTGAGAATCAATCAAAAGAAAATGTTTGAAAAGGATAAAATAGTCGAGCGAGAAGTTCTCGAGAAAATAGAAAAGCAAAGTGAGTGAAAAAGAAAAAGAAAATAAAACAATTCTCATTATTTCACATTAGTCTCGCTAGAACAATTGTATTCACTAATACTTTACTATACCTTAGGAATTGGAGATAAAAGGTAGGTGAGAGAAGGGGATATAAGGTGGTGAGCTGAAGGGTCTAATCGGGGAAGTATTGGGGGTCAATATAATGTACCAAACTATTTTCGTGTTTTAACCGTTTTGTGTGTCTATTCTTTAATTCCGAACCAACCTAAGTCACAGAATGTTAGAAGCCGAAAAACCTAGTGACCTAAGTGATATGATTTATGGATGAAAATTGACTAAAGTTTGGCATTTCTAATAATTGTGTTCTTCAAGCATAAATGTATAGTTTGTGTACATGTTTCGATGGATCATTGTACTTAACACTCTTGAATTTGTTTTTGTTTTTTTTTTTTTTTGTAATTTTATGGACTATGTATGTGATATTGAAGGTCGAGAGTCAATTATATATCGTGTTAGAGTTACGTATTCATTCACATTGTCCTATGTACATAGTTCCAATCTAGTCCTTGTGTATGACATGCTCAAGCACTATTTGATTTTATTTTATTTTGTGTGTGTGTTTTATTTTTTTTCTTTTTATCTTGTTGCTTGAGGACAACCAACGACTTAAGTGTGGGGGAGTTTGATCTGCCACAATTCGTTGTGGCAAATTAAGGTCTTTTTGGCACTTAATGAGCTTGTTTTATTGCGTTTTTATATGTTTTTATTTCATTTTCATTTTTTATTGCTTTGTGTTTAACTTATACAAAATAAGCGTTTTTACAAAATTTTATGTTACGACTTAGTGGGCTAGTCTGGGCCTAGGGATGATCTAACGAGTTTTATCTAGTGTGTAGGACACTGTTTTTGGGCTTAGAAGGCGAAGGACGACTGCAGCGTCATGACATCGAGAAGTGGTGTCGCAATATCGTACTTCGAAGCCAAAGTACCCAGAAAATGAAGGCAGTGTCGACATCGATCCTGTGGTGTCGCGACACCGAGTGACGAACAGGAAAAATTAATTAGGGGTATTTTAGTCCACATAATAAACCTTAATCAGATTTTTGGGCTGTTTAGTAACCCTAATTAGGTCTGAGTATAAACTCTATAAATAGGCATGTTAAGTCTCATTTTAGGGGGCTTGGCCAAGTTAGCCGTTTTAATATTTTTAGGTTTTTAGTTTAGTTTTATTTTCTTTTCAATCTAGTCCTTTTATACTTTTGTTACTATTTTAACTTGGATTCGATTTCGATCCAAGGCTTTAATATATTAGTTTTTCATCATTTTGTTGTTGAGTCTAATTGCAATCAAGGAGATCTTCGTAACTGTTAAAGGAGATTTCGTTTATGAGCTTCAATTGATATCGAAAAACGAATTTTTTTCTCTACTCCTTACTTTTATTTAATTTGATGTTTTGCATGTTAAATATGAGTTTAGGAATTTTTGTATTTTGATCCATGAGTAGCTAATTTTCTTAAGGAGTTTAACGAATGTATGTGTGAATAATTAATGAATGAACGAGGGTTGAGATCCAGGTTAGTTGGTTTAAATTATGTGTGATTACACCCTAAGGAGTAACACCCCTAAGAGGTCATTTAGGATAAACGAGGTCGAGAGATAAGTTTACCGAGTACCTTATAATTTATCCCGATTAAGAAAGTGAGGCCAAGAGGTAAGCGTGTATTGATCGATTAGTTAGAGGCGGAGAGGTAATAACTAGTTAATTAATAGCTAACTCAATAAAACCCGAATTTGAAGTTAATTAGGATCACTTAAGTGAGTTAAGCTTTTGCTTGTTTTATTGGGTTATTTTTTATTGTTTAATTGGTTGATTTTTAGTTTAACTAATTTTTATGTTAATTAGATTAATTTATGTTTATTTGATTTTTCGTAATTTAATTTTAAATCAGTATTATTTAAACTTATTAGTGTAAATAATTAATTTCGGTTTAATTCATCCTCTCTTAGGTACAATCTTTAGAATATTTCCCGAAATATTTTATTATAACACTTTACTATATTACAATTTAATCCGTATACTATTTTACCATAATATTTCCGCAAACCTGGCCGCGGTCAAACTTATATTTAAAAAAAAACTCAAACTTACATTTAAAAAAAACTTATTAGAAGTAAGAAATATTGGTGATATTTTTAACAATGCTTGCTGCCCCGAGTACCAAATTAAAACTAAAAATAGAAGTCCCATGGAAGTCCCTCTCTCTAAAAGTTTTTTAAAATTTGAAACAACCCTCAGAGCTTAAAACCCTCCATCTACGCGCGCCACTGCGCCAGCCTTTGTTTGTACGTTCCTTTTTTTTTTTCATTATATTTCTTCTTATTTTTATTTTCTGTACCTTTTGTCTCTCTTCAAAGCAGATTTTTTTTTTCACAGAAATACAAAAGCTTAGATCTGTCTCTTTTTCTTCATCTTGCAAATTATATTTGTAAGTTCCCATTGTATCTCTTTTATCAACTTCCCTTCTTGTATACCCTTGTTTCAACTTTGATTATAAATTTTAAGTTTCTTATTTTTTTTTTGGGGGGTCAAAATTTGTTAATACCGTGTAGTTTTCTTTAATTCAAAGTTGTTTTAGCTTGAAATGTTCATATCTTATCTGGGTTCTTCAGATTTCATGCTTTTGAGTGTGTTTTTATGAAATACTAATCCATTTCTTTAATGTGTTAACTCACAAGAAAAGTTTGATGCATTTGCGTGGTTACTTGTAGTTCATTTTCTTCGGGATTTTTATTGTTACATTTCGACATACGTCTTTAATTTAATTTAGCTATTACCAAAATCGATGAAGCTAAGAATAATCCCTCGACTAAGTATTAGAAGGAGCAGAAGTTTGTTTCGTTAACGTTCTTTTTTTTTTTTTGATAATTTCGAAAATAAACATTTGGTGGGTGCTTATGGAATAGGGGAAAGTAACATTAATACTTGTATTGAGGAATAATTGAGGGTTACCTGTTTGATCATTATTCTCAGGAAATGGATTCTCTTCCAGATGCCATTATTCAGTACATTTTGTCACACTTGAGCAATGCTCGGGATGTTGCAGCTTGTAATTGTGTATCCAAGAGATGGAGGGAGTCATTGACTTACCTTAGAAGTCTCTACTTCCCTCGCAACTCCTTTGATAGCCGTCCAGGCAGTTATAGCTCCGACACTGTCGTCTGGAAAATGCTTTCCGCAACTGCATGCTTAGAGGAGCTTGTTGTTTACAGTCCATTCACCAGTGCAGGCCTTGCTTCGTGGCTGTCGCTGGTGCATTCATCACTCAAGGATCTTGAGCTAAGAATGGATAATGTTATGGATTATCAGGCATGTCTTGATAGCCCTTCCAAATTGGACTGTATTGCTGCAGCGAAGAAGTTGAAGTCTTTGAAGCTTTGGGGTGTGTTAATGGCTAATCCGCCCAAGTGGGATGTTTTTGAAAACCTTTTATGCCTTGAAATCGTTGGAGCAAGATTGGAGGATCCCGCATTATCTGCTGCACTTGGTGCATGCCCTAACTTGACTAACTTAGTATTGCTTGGTTGTGAAGGGGTTAGATCAGTTTCGATCGAGTTGCCATACTTGGAGCACTGTAAGTTGGATTTTTATGGCTCGGGGAATTGTTCCCTTTCTCTCACTTGTCCGAAAATTGAACTTCTTGAGGTGCAAGGTTGTAGTTGGATTCGAGTCCGTGAGACTACATGCCTGAGGAACCTTTCAATAGCGAACAATGCTGGTAAACATTCCACTTATGCTCCTGGTATGCTCTTTTCTCAGTTGTGTGGGATTTTAATAATCGGTTTGCTTTGTGATGCTTTAGGCAGAGTATACATGGTAGACTTTGGGAAGCTTTCAGCGCTTGAATCCTTGTCCATGAGAGGGGTCCAATGGTGCTGGGATGCAATAAGTAAAATGCTGGAATGGTCGAATGAGGTGAAGCATCTCTACATGAAGGTTGAATTTACAGGAGATTTGGAGGCCCTTCTACCCTTTCCAGAAGTTGACTTTGTTGAATTTTTTAATAGCCATCCCAAGCTTCAAAAGTTTGATATTCATGGAGCCATGTTTGCTGCTCTTTGCCAGAAAAACAGCTTGAAAAATGTAAGTTGATAAAAACAGCGCTAGGGTTATTGTTGATTCACTGCCCTTTGACCATCAAAGAATTAAAGAAAATTTGTGTTTGCAGGTAGAGCCAGGATTTGTGATTCCCTGCCTAGAGGAAGTTGTGGTCCAAGTAAGATCACCATTAAATGCTGAACAGAAAATGAACACTCTAGAATCCCTTCTCAAGTATGGGAAAAACTTGAAGAAAATGGTAATAAGGATTCTTCAAATGAAGAGCAGCCATAGCAGCACGGATGAATTCTTTGATGAGATTTGCAGGCTTAGATTTATGAACCGCAAAATAGTTCGAATTGAATAAGGCTGACAACAGCCACCTCCTATTTGTTCTTCATCTTCCAAGTGAACAGCATTGATTGCTAATTGAACAGCGGTTCGAATAGATGGTTGCTTCATGATGATTCTCATGGAGATGCTTTTAACTTCTCAAGTTTTTCATTTCACACCCCTTCTGTAGCAATGTCTTCTGATCTATTTAGTCTTAAGTTTATTTAGGCGTTTGAAGTTTTTGCCTTTGACATCCAGCTAGTACTTAAACGATTCGTTGAACAAAATAATTGCATCGGTTGGCCCTTATTTACCTGGAATTGCACTTGCAGAGCTAATCTTGTTTGAATAGCTAAAATCCCATACATCATTTGCCTGGCCTGCAAAGCCTTAGGCAAAAGTAAAATGGCTGGAGTTGAATCAAGTGCAAAGCTATTGCCTTATCGTATCAATCTCGTTCTAAAAATTGCAGTGGGCTGAGCTACAGAGCACGGGCTATTCAAATAAAAAGAGTTAAAAACCAGTGGTAACCTTAAATCAAAGAATATGCTGATTTATATATAACTTGATGCGAAAACATAGCATCAAATCAAAATTTCCGTTGTGCAACATACATGAAAAGAAAAATAACAAGAAAACAAAAGAAATTATTGAATTTTCTCATCTACCGATCAAAATTTAGATAAGCTTCTTCTTTTGGAAGAATCGCTTCAAGTACCACACTTGCAGGCCTGAAACAACGATGCAGATACCCAAAGACATGATGCTAAACCACGCGACTCTGGCATTTGTGGTCTCACTCGTACTCCTCATTTCTGCTTCTCTGTTATCCAATAAGGATGAGATAAACTAAGGATGTTAGCTTTAAACTGAACAGGCAGAACAGAACATTTATAATTACCTGCTTTTCAGATAGAGTAAATTCTCATGAATGGCCTCCACTGCTCCTTCGAGTTTCCTCAGCTCCAGCTCAACACCCTGTATGTAAATAAGCATATGATGAAACACACAAATGTGTACAAAACAAGATGAATATAGAAACAAGAATATGAGAGAAGTTTGATTGCAATGTAATATGTTGTACTCATCAATAATTCCAATTCATTTCCTTTCTCAAACTAATTTGTGTAGAATTTATCAAAAAGAATCCCAAAGTCATTCAAAATGTTTTATCCAAGAATACAAAATTTCAAGCTTTGGACATGCATAAAATCATTTTTCAACCCCACCTTGCAAACTCCATAAAGTAAAAAGATGAAATCAACAATTACCATATCAATTCTTTTTTGTACAAATTATGGCTCAGGAAAAATAGAAGCTTGGCAGTAAAAGAGTTCTTTTGTGAACTGATGCTAAAACAAACAAAACTCCATAAGTATGATCATCTCGAAAAATATTTGGAACAAAAGTTTAGTTACAATGCACTGGGGGCAGGACCCATGATTTCCTTTCTAAACCCTAAACAAGGAATTTTCAAGAAAAATGCTGACCTGAAGTTTCTCTTTTCTGGCAACTGACTCCCAGTCTTTAGCTGCAATCCCAGTTTTCCAGTCAATGTTGACAACAACTTCACCGCTTCCACGAGTACGGTTATCCGACCAGAAACATGCTAGGTAATTGCCAGCTTCCTCGGTTGTGAATGCAAATCGGCCATACGTTACATTCTCCCTGTGGTGAAGATTGTTCCCATACGGGGATGTCACCTACACAATACAAACTTTCAGTTTGAAGTTCACTGCAAATCTAATATGTTTGAGGAAGCATCACCGTCGGGTTTTACCGTTTCTTTTTCATAGATTTAAAATATATTACAAATATAAACTATGGCACGGTAACTTAATCTCCACACCAAAACATGATATTTGGAGATCAACAAGGGTGATTCTAGAATATAATGAGAGAAAATGCAGTGATAACTTCATAAGTTTCCATTCATCCAATATTCCTATGGTGATCTTTCAAATATTAACTTAAGAGAAATCAATTCTGAAGTTGGAAAGAAATACCATTGGATCCCAAGAATTCAGTACACGTTTTTTTTATTGTATAATCTATTATTATATCTCTGTTTTTCCATAATTTGCTAATGCTTAAGATATTACAGCTCAAATGATCAAAAACAGAATTAGTGAATTACTCTACCTCTATACCGGAAGCAAGCTATTTCAAGTAAAAACAATAACAAATCTGATTCCGAAACATGAACAATATATTCAAACCTCCCATTTTTTCATTTAAAATCACAAATAACAGCAAAGTTTAAACATTTCATTAATTTTTCCTCATCTGTATGAAAAATAGTTTTATCCGTAAGAAAGAAATATGTATTAATCAAAACTAGAAAAGTAGAGAATAAATCCTAGTAACCTTTTCGTAACAAGATCAAAAGGGAGAAATACAGAAGAGAAAAAGATTAAACCTTGACGGCAATGGTAGCGGTTTGACCGTCTTCCACGGAAACGACGACGTAATCAGCCAAAACAACGACATTGCTGTGGATTTCCTCGGAGACGCACTTGGTGCCGGTTTTTGGAATATTCAACCAAATGGCGTCACACAGTGGACCAGTACTCAAAGCCAAGAGTAATACGACGAGCAACGGTGGGAATGTCATCGCCATCGGCACGTTAGAATCCTTTATCATCTCTCTCCTAAACGAAATATCTGGTTTTTTCCTCTACAATGTTAGGGTTTTTTTTGGAGGGTGAGATCGGAAAAGTTTCGATCAAAGGTTCGAACACCAACAAGGCAACGGCCACCTCCACTTCAGTTTCCTTCAATTTGGTTGTTTGTTCTTTTTACAGTTTATATTTCAAAGCATATTGCCACCATGGCATTCTTCCACTAAGATCTTTCCACGTCAACATCTTGACGTCCACTATTATATTAGTTTTACGCTTTTCAAATCCATTAAAATTAAAATATGCTATTAGTCCCTGTACTTTGACCAAATTTGAGATTTAATCCTTATACTTTAAAAGTTAAAATTTTAGATCTAGTAACTTTTTTTATTTAAAAATCTCAATCTATTCATTAAAATCATAATTATTTTCTGTCAAAATTTGTCAATTTAGAATTTTGATTAGGTTACCATCATATAATGTGATATATGATTGATAGAAAACAAACGTGTTAAGTCGACAAATTTTGATAGAAACCACCAACAATGAATAGTTTAACTAAAATTTTTAAATTGAAAAAAGTAGGAGAATTATTTTTTTTAACTTTTTAAAGTATAAGGACTAAATCTCAAATATTATCAAAATATAGGGACTAATGTCATATTTTAACCATAAAATTAATAATGAATAATAATATTAAAGTACCAAATTAGTCCCTATATTATATCCTAGATTACATTTTGATCTCTTTACTAAAAATATGGACTAACTAATCCTTGTAAGTTTGATAAAAAAACTAAAATAGTCACTCCGTTAAAATTGGGGCATTAAATGCTTATCTTTTACCTTTTGTATATAAAACAAAATAATAAATTTAGCCCTTAATGTCTACACATTTATTCAATTTAACATTAACTTTTTCATGTGAAGCAAATTGACCCTAATCTTTGTATTACTAACATGACACTATTTTATCTTATATGTCATGTCAACAAATAACCTAAAAATATTTTAAAACCCGAAATCCAAAAACTATGAAATTAACTTCAAAATTTTCAAAAATAAAACCTTTTCCAAGAATTCAAAATTTTAAATAAAATATTTTAAGTTGCTTTTTAATTAGGAATGTAATCGTACTTTTTTTAAAAATTTAAATATCATAGTTCAGTCCTTAAAATCATAGGTATTTTTTTGTCCAAATTTGTCAATTTGGAATTTTGATTAGGTTGTCATCATAAGTCGTGGAAAATAATTGATAGAAAATAAACATGTTAACTTGACAAATTTTGACAGAAACTACCAACAACAATAACGATTGGACTAAAATTTTTAAATTGAGAAAATAAGAAGATTGAATTTTAAAATTTTAAAATATATGGACTAAATCTAAAATTTTTTCAAAATACAGAGACTAATAATATATTTTAACCTTTGAGATAATAATAATAATAATAATAAATTTTTTCCAGTGTTGCAAATGCATGTACTTAGGCACAAAATATATAAAAAAAAAATCAAATATTTTATTAACATTTAATTAGGGGTGATATAAGGCCCGTTCTTGATTTTTTTGGGCTCTAGGCAAAACAATAAAATGGGGTTTTAAGTTCCTTAAAATTTGTAGAAAAAATTTTTGGGCCCCTTAAAAGTTGGTAATTTTTTTTTTTTTACTTTTAAAAGTTAGAGAAAAAAATTTTAAGCCCCTTAAAAATTGAAAAATAATATTTTGGACCTCTTTCAACCTTGGGTCCTGAGCGGCCGCACCTCCAGACGACCCCAAGGTCGGGCCTGAGTGATACAAATTTGGTTGGATTGGGTTATTTAAATTTTTTGAATCCATAGTAATTCAATTTGGTTGATTTTTAGTCTTTTATATTAATGTTTGGTTTTGGATTTTTAAATTTGTTTTATAGATTTTTAGTACTATTTGACAAAGTTTCAAAATATTTTTCATAAATATTTCTAATTTTTTTAATAAATAAAAATAATAAATAAATTATACATAATTCTTTCTTGAAAATTAATTTTTATATGAAACTTTTAAATAATTTCACTACTTAATTTTTAGATTTTAAATAACCACAATTTTTAACTTCGATTCTCAAAATAACTCAATTTTACTTAAAAAAAATAAAAAATTCAACCCTACATTTCATTACTTGAAAAGAACAATGAATTCTTCAATTTGCTATGAAAATAAATTTCAAACAATCAACCAACAAAACGAAACTTGAAAACATAGAAAAAAAATACGAAATTAATTAAATTTTCAAAAAAAACTATGCAAGCATTGAAGTCTTGGATTTAGTGCCCTAAATTTAATATTTTCGTCTATTTATACTTGTATTTTCAAACAAATTGATTTGATAAAATATTTGTTGATTACATTAATATTCTTTGTATATTGTTCTCCATGTGTTTTGCACGCAAAATAAAATAAAAGCAAATATTAGCTTACTAATTATCTAACGTTTAACTAATAATAAGCTATATTACGTGGTTAGATCGTAATACGAAATGACAACTTGTATCAGTAGATAATCTAAATATGTCCTTAGTCTAATCGAAAATGAACAAACCGATTAAAAGACTAATATGGCGTCTATTAAGTTCAATTGCAGAGATGTTTTATCTTAAGCATCAGAAGGATGACTCCCAGAAGATAGAGACAGAGATATAATTGACTAGATTAATAGTACATCGGAAAGGACCCAAGTAAAATAGATTTAGATTCGTTTATGGATTTATTCACTTGTGACGTTCATAGTGTAACATACCTTAATCCTAAGTGAACTATGGATTGTATACGCGTGACTCGTATACTTTAATGTAAGTAAAAACCTGAGTTCAAATATATAAAGAATCGAAAGATGGTGTGTTAAGTATTAGACTTTTGCGATAGGTAGCAACATTCCACAATAGTGGAATTCATAACCCAACTAAAGGGTAAATGATATCCTCTCATCTACATTACATGATAGATGAAAAGTAAACATGGCCTTGGGTAATTTGTAATTATGAAAAATGATTTAATTACTATTTGATAGTAATTGACTTTTCATGAAGTAAGATGTAATGGTTACTATGAGATAAAATAGGATTATATATTGGGAAAACGAATTTATCTCAAAGAGATTAAGTATGTCCTATGAGAGTAACACACTTATGATAAGGTCATTGGACAAGCACTTATTAAGTAGTTTTCATAATGATATATAATAAGGGAGAACTCAGTCATGATACTTTATTAGAATGACTTCTGACTAAATAAGTTTATAATTAATATACGAAAAGTTGGAACCTAATTATACATTATTTGAACCCTAATTATATATGTCTAATAGGTACCTTCGTTAGCTCGTTGAAACAAAAAATGAATTGCATGTAGAACCAAATGAATAGAAATAAATGGAAATGATAATGTAAGAGAAATGGATCGCATTGACAAATGAATATGTTTTCTTGTTAAGTACAAAAATCACTTAAGAATTAATTTAAGGTTTTCCAAATTATTATTTAATTAGTCATAATTAAATATTTGAAGTTTGAAAATTAAATTAATTAGTCATTATGAATCAATTGAATAATGAAATTAAATATATTTCTTCATAGATTATTTTAAGGTAAAGTTGTTTTGATTTTAATAAAATTAAAATTGGGTTAAGAAAGTTATTTAATTGAAAATTTAATTTAGTTAATTTAATTAATTTAATGAATAATATTTATTTTGAGAAATAGAAAATAAGTATTGGGTTGGATTAAATTATAAAGTGTTAAGTTAAAAGTTCATCATACAATAAGTGAGGGGCGACAACCCCAGTAATATTTACTAAGGTGTGCTGCCCACCTCCTATTCTAGTTAGAGTAGGAGTGTGTTTTCTATTAAATAAATATTATTTATCAATGCATTGTTAAACCAGAATTCTTATACCTCACCATATAAATAGATGACACTGTTAACCTAAAATACACTTGATGATTATTGAGTTATAGTTATTCTACCACAAAGTAGTGGGTATTTATTAATTAAAAATAAATTATATTTTTCGGGAATTACAATTTTTGTCAATTTTTATAGAGAGAAATTATTTTTTAACTGAAAGTAACTATATCGTTTCTTTTTCTGTGATTTGATTCATGTTGCTCGAGCTCACACTCGACGCAATTTATGGTATAATAATAGCAGAGAAGACCATTTTAAAATAGTTTTTTTAACCAATTTTTCCAACATGAATTACTATGGGTAGAGGCGGACCATTATGGTGGCCTAGGCCTCCAAAATTTTAGGAAACTTTGATTTTTCTTTAAATTTTTTAGAAAATTTTAATTAATCACTCTTAAAATTTTTGACAATTCTCATTCATTTGATAAATTTTTTTAAAAATTTTAGTAAGCACCAAAATTTAATCTTAGAATCCTCCACAAATTAGAGGAACACTTGGAACCACCTAGGACATTCCATAGCTACCCCTTCAGCTTCTTTCACAACAATAGTGGTTGCTTTAGTGGCAAAAACAAGAAGACGTAGACAACCAAAATCATGGTCATTTTGCTGCCCTTCATTTTTAATCTTTCAAGTTATTTAATTATATTATCTCATATTAAAAGTGATTGTATATAACTTAATATCCCACATCCATTCAACCAATAATTAGTTGGAGATGAATTTATATTTTTATTGATTTCTGAATATTTTCATTTTTTCCATTTTAGTACTTAAATTTTTTTTTATCCTAATTAAATAGACGTTTGAAAAAATTGATGGCATGTCTTTCTTTTATAAAAATATAAACTTTTTATTATATATATAAACATTTAAAATTATATAAAAATCTAAAAAATTCTAAAAAGTAATTAAATATTTTTAACAAAAAAAAAATCAAGAATCATCTAGGTAATTCTTGATCTTTTATCTTCTTCTCCAACGTCAAATTTCATCTTCATTGGGGTAATTTTTCAATATCAAATCCTTCATATCATCTTTAACATCAAAAGATAAAAACCCACTAATTCCATTAAATAATTAACTATTTTTAATTAAAAAAAAAAAGTCTAGGTTACACTTTGAAAAAGTTTTTCTTTTTAAGAAGAAGAGAATATAATCCAATTATCCATATGCTTTATTTTTTTTCATATCTTTAATTGCTAAAGCTAGTCAACACCCTTTTGTTGTTGACACAAGAAAATCAAAAAGGGAAAAATCAACACAAAGAAGACAACCCATCTTATTTGGGTTTGGGTTTTTAGGTCTAGTGTTCTCAATTCTCCGTTTGAGATAATTCGAATGATAAAAAGAAAGACACCGAAGATCGGAGCTTTGGAACTTCGTAAGTAAATTTAGTAAATCTATGGTTTTTGTTAGGTCTAGTGATAAAATAAAGTGAATATTTGAGTTGAGGAAAGAAAGGGAAGAGTTTGGTGCCGATATTTGCCGGAGGAGATCACCGCAGGAGTGACGACAATGGTGCGACAAGTTACCTTGCTCATTGTTTGTAGTGAAGAAGAAACACCGGTTTGGGGGAAAAAACACGCTACTAGTTTAAGGAAATTAATAATTAAGAAGATCAATTAATAATATAATATTTATTTTTAGTAAAATTTTTTTTATTTAAATTATATTATAAAATGAAAAAAAAAAAACCAATGGCAAGCGGCATGATCTGATTGGCCATCATTTTTCTTAAGGTCTGTTACAAAAATGGACTAAAAACTATAAAACAATACTTTAAGTATCAAATTGAGATAAAAAAATTTAAGTACTAAAGTGAAAAATAAATATACTTTAAGGGTTAAATTGTGAATTAAACCATTAAAATTTTATCATTACGAGATATAGTAATTCTAAATAAAATCTTAAATATTTAAATAACAACAAATAATGGAGCGAGTTTTAATTTTATTCAACCATAGCATTAAAGGACTAAAGGTAGTAAGAATCTCGCGAGAAAAAAGAACTTCATTCACACTTCACACCATGAACTAATTAAGCCAATCAAAATTTACATTTGAAAACTGTTCAAATTCCACCAATGATGAGGTGTAATTAGCTCTAATTTGAAATTTAAAGTTTTTTATTAGAAAAATATAGTGCGAATTTACTCTCCTCATGTAAACATCACTTAAGATCTTTGAAACAACACAATTGAATGTTGAAAATTGACTTCTCAAATGTAGCGGTAGGGAGTGCCTAATTGAATTCTCGATTATTCTTCGAATCAGGTGAGGGGTATTACAACAGTGCATATTTTGCTTCCCCTTATTTGCACATCATTTTATAACTCAATATTGAGACATTCAATATTATTTATCAATAGTAAATCATCAACAACAAATTTTGTTGATGCGTATCAATATAGCAATAAAATTCAATTGCATTCTTATGCTTTAGATGTCGCTAATAACTTTATAAAATATGATGTATTATATCATTCACTATTATCAATATAATGAGTGTATTGGACTCATAAATAATTGATACTTTAGGACCATTGATTTATAACATCATTGTATGATCATTTGTTCTTATTGAACGTCTAATCTTTAGGTCAAGACAAAATTTAATTTTTAGATATATATTCATTATAAAGTTTATCTACTGAATAATTATTGCTCTTGAAAATTCTTCAGGAACTCCAATGATATTTGACACATTAATATCAACAATGATGATAATAACCTATATGTATAAATACATTAATTAATAAAAACTCTTGAACAAAATCATATTCACATTTAATAATTTTCTCATTAAACTTGAGTTTTATGCTTCAGATATCAATATTATCAAATAATTTATATCAGTTGAATACAAATTCACTAGACCTAAATAAATAATTTTATTTAGTGTCAGACGATTGCATCCACAACAAATTAACCATTTTTCATAACTAAAGCCAAGTGTCTTGTGAAAGTTTGTGTTATAAGTCAATTCTATATATTATGACTTGTATTTTTTTTTTCACTATTATGCTAACATGTACTCCCCTTGGCTTTACACCTTCCGAGTGTTTAGACTTCATATATGAGACACGTTTCATAAGTTATAATAGAAGCGTTTATTTATTTTGATAACTTGTTCTCATCTCAATACTTTCAAGTATATTTTCATTGAAGATCCTCACTTTTCCGTAATATTGAAGTGTTCTATGTATATTATCATTGTTGACAAAAAATTCCTTTTGTCATCTCCTTCATCTTTGGTTATGACATAACTAATTGAGATGCCTCAGTATATTCATAATTTTAGGTACCTAAACCTTTTATGGGGTTTTATCAAAAGTTATGTCTTAAGTCTCTTCATGAGTACCTACCTCCTTTAGCATGTGACCATCTTCATTTCTTTCTCCTTTCTTTCAAGAGTTTTTCATTTTATGGAATCAACTGGTTTACCATGCTTCTAGCATGCCTAAAACTTATTTTTATTACATTGTCCTTCTGGGACATATAATTATTTGGAGCATTTTAGTTGGTATATGTATAAGTTAGTATATACAATCTCTAAATGTCATCACTAAACATGTCTGGCAAAAAAAATTATCTTTTAAACTTTGTACACATAATATCAGTGATGAAAACAAAAAAATGATGACATAATTATTTAACCAACTTGTCTCCCCTTAATATTGAGAAAAATTGCAACATGACAATACTTATTCAAAATTATAAATATATCACCCTTCAACTTTTTCACATATAATGAAAATTCTAAATTTGCTCAACTTCATACTTGATGATCCATCTTGTGCGTTATAGTGGAACATAAAATAGATATTGCACATCCAAATATTCTTAGATGAAATCTATTGGCTTATAAATGAAAGCCAATTCTTACGAGACAAATCTTTCTTATATGTTAGCTTGATACAAATAAAATTACATGCGTATTGTAAAGCTATTATTATATTAATGGTTAAACAATTAAATTGAGGCATAGTTTTGCTAACCATTAAGTGTAGCATATATAATCATAGACAACTTAATATTATCCCAACTAAAATTACGAAAATAAAGCTTGAGATATATTGCACCAGTGTTTGTTAGCACAAATTGCATACTATAAAGATTGTGCACAATCAAATAATTTTAAGAAATAACATCGTAAATTTCGGGTTGCACACATGTGATACACGAGCTCATATATTATTTGGTTATTATCTAAAAATGCAATCGACCTCTAACTCTAGCTGGTGTTAGTTCAATATTTTCTCTAAAGAACTAGTATTGATGACAATTATTAAAATATAACTTCTAATTCTTCAATAAAATCTTATAAATTTTCATCAAATTATTTTGCATCATTTTTTACTCGGGATGGTCTAACCGGTCATTCCAACACTATGAACTTCTTTTCACTATCTCATATGTCAATCATATAAGTGTAATATATTCCTTCGGGGAATATATATAATACAAATACATGAGTATCTCGTGTTATTTCTATCTATGGTTTTAATGTATAACATATAAAAGTTTCCTTCAATATATATCTTTTTGATCTGAAAATAATATTATGTTTTACAAAATTTTGCATCACAAGGAGGTAAAATATTAGCTCTTAAAGAGCTTTTTACAATTTGATGCAATATTAGCTCTTCAGGAGTATGTAGTCATTTTATTATATAACCTTAATGAACGCTTAATTTATTTTAAATAATATACACTTTTGCACTTCTTTTCAACATGAATGATAAAAAATTCTAATCTTCAAAAACTTTATTATTCATATAAAAGTAAAATGAATAGGTATAAATAAAACATATATATAACAAATAATAAATTCATGTTACTAATAAATCACTATGGTTAGATAAATTTTTTTATATATATCTTAATGCAAAAAAGCACAAAATATTATAATGTCAATAACTTTACAACTATAAATGTTTAAATATAAACCTTTTCTAACCTCCACCTCAATCATAAAATTATCCAAACTGGGTGAATATCCCAAAGTTCATTACAAGTAAGTACTTTTACTCCCATTCTGCAATAATCATATATCTTAATCAAAATTAAAATTAAACCAATTAATTCTATTAAAAATGAACCAATAAAAAATAAAAACATTTATCTCCACATAAAAATCCCACTAACTAAATGCGTAAAGAGTTTTAAAAATTCATAGAGTTACAAATAGAGAATTATATAAATTAAAATTATTAGAAATCAAATCAAATTTCAAAAGAAGTTGATTAAACTGACTTATGTTATCATGGATGATAAGCAGTGATTATAAACATATTTTGGTAATGACTAGTAGTCATTGATTCTAATGATTCTTAAACCAAACAATTCAATTTTAATGCTTGGATCCCAACGAAATTTTGACACAAACTAAGAACATATTAATTATCCTTGTATGCATGGTCAACTTTAGCATCATAGTAAAAATTTTCATCTTTTGCCGAATAATTATCCTCCATTTCATCATTTTGGGATAGCGAAATTTATCTCAATATTGTTTCCCCTTTTTTTAATGGATGCTTTGATAAAGTTTCACTAAATGCTTAAACATACGATAGGTACGTGACCAATGCATTTTCATACCACATTGGTAACATAAATTTTCAATAACCTTCGAATATTTTAACCACAATTTTCTTGTTTTTCTTGTTATTCTTTTTCTAGTGATTAGAAGTATCACTATTATGATGTGAGCTCGCAATCGGTTTAGAATTACAAGTCACTCGAATGCCCGACCGTTTCTAAACAGGTACTTGTTACGGAAGAAATAAAATAGGAAACTTGAAAACAAAGGTTTATACGAGAAAAGAACCTACGTTAAAGAACGTGACTCATTTTCTAAACGACAAACAATTGGAAACAAGAATTAGAATCGAACAGACCTCGACCCATTGTTTATGAAAGAAACAAGAACCGAAGGTATAGGAAATGAAGAAGAACGCCACAAAGCAAAAAGCTTTGATAAGTTTGGTTTGTGTGTTCTAAAGAACTCAAGAGAGAAATCTCACAGTATGCAAATTCATTCATCAATCCCCAAAGTACAAATTGAGCAATTATTTATAGACTATTCTTAAGCATACGAACAACCAATACCAGCCATGAAGTTAAATTCCTTAATTATGCATGAATGCATGAAGCACACAAATAGTCACAAAACTCCCATATTGAATGTTAGCAATTAAAGGGACTCTGGCTAGCCGAATGGTCACTTAAGATGAATGTGTACCCTTTGATATTTCATCCCTTAAATCTGACCAATAAATATGGTGAATCCTTAGGTCTTCCTTCTACTAAATTCAGACAATGAATACTTGTATCTTTAAATTTCCTCTCCATTGAATGTGTCTATTCAAGACTGGAATTCTAAAAGTCACGTGGTTGCTAAAAAGTCACTTGTTTTCCAAAGGTCATGTTCAGTTTCCATCTTGAATGCTTTATTAAATTCATCCATTGAATCTCCATTGAATGATGAATTCTTTAATCTTCCCCCATTTGAATTCTGGTTTGGAGATGAAAGGTCTTCAACAAAAGTAACTTGCAAAACACTATAAATAAAGCTTCAATTCATAATTTAAACAAACAAATACATAACCCCGAAAAAAAATGAATGCAACAAAAACAAACAATTAAGCATAATTAAAAACACCACTTTATTTATGAATGCAATAAAACAATCAATGAAGCATAAATAAAACAACTTTATTTATGAATGCAACAAAACAATCAATGAAATATAAATAAAACAATTTTATTTATGAATGCAACAAAACAATCAATGAAGCATAAGTAAAGAAAACACAACTTTATTTATGAATGCAACAAAACATTCAATGAAACATAAATAAATAAATAAAAAAACAACTTTATTTATGAATGCAAATTTGCTTAAAAAATAAATAGGCTCAAAATGCTTATTGAGCAATGGATAAAACGTTGCAAAGTTGATGCTTCTTGTTTAATTCATATTAAAATATAAATTGTTCCAATTTGGCACAAATGGCTTGTATGAAAACATTGAGCGCCTCCTTAAGCTTTCTAGCCCTTGCCCTCGTAATTGGTCCCATAGGTACGTACAATGCATCTCCAAGTATTGGAACCTTCACGTTCTAAGGTCGTTCCCATGCTCACATCATATTATAACCACCATGATAACAATTATTAGTACGTCTCCAACCACATCCTCAATTACTACGACAATTACAATCTCTATATTTTGATTTTTCATAATTGTTATGTATTGTTACATTCACTTCAAGGAATAAAGACTTTTTCACTAGAAAGCATGAGATCGTTTCAAAATACTTTTTAAAGTCTTTTTCATAATATTGCTACTGCAGGAGCACATAAGATATTTCAATCATAACACGCTTTAAAGAGTATTATCGTTTTCTAATTGTCAAATCATTCTTTCAAATTATTATGCAATTCAAGAGTCAAGATGATCTTTCGCAATTAGTTATTTCACTTTTAATCCTTCATGTAGATGATGTTGGACAAAAACAATAGTTTTTGCTTTGTCTATGTAAAAAGTCAAATTCGTTTATACTCACAAATCATGTGTGGCTCTATTAGAAATAATCTAATAGGCAACGTAGTACATTTGGTAAATGTTACCAAATAAAATAAAATATTTAAAAATGACTACTATTTTTTAATCATATCAATAACATATGTTATGAAATATATACATATTTAAGCAAAAATATTCAATTTGTTGATACTTCAATCTTATTCAAAATCTTAGATCATAAACAAGCATACCATGAAATATATAAAACATCAATTCATACTTAAATATGAAAAAAAATGAGCATCATTTTTAATTTTTTTTCATTAAGAATATTGAAATCTCAAAATCTTTCAAGCACACATAGAAATCACATACCTTAGGAGCCTTGCTTCAACAAGGACGTTATATGTCTGAATTACTTGTTCTCCAACGAAATATTGAATACTATCGAGCAAGCTCATGCTAATAACATATTATGAAATAATAATAATACAAAGAACTCAAGAATAATAAATGAGAATAAGGGGGATTTCTATTACATTCCTCTTCTTTTTCATCATCATTACAAGTAGTACTCATCATTTTCTAATACATAAATAAGAAATGAGTTACAAGGAGATGAAATGTGAAGAGTTAAGGAATATGAAAGGTGAAAGATTGATTATAATAAACATCCACTTAATAGCATTCATAACAGGTAGACCTGTCCATGGGTCGGGCCACCCGGCCCGGCTCGAAGGCCCGTCCAAAAGGTAGGAGGATTTGGGTAAAAATATAGGCCGGAAAAATGAGATTGGGCAAAAAAACAAGGCTCGTTTAGAAAACGAGTCGAGCCTTGGGTAAGGCTTTTTCGGCTTGGGCTCGGCTCGGCTCGAAAATGCAAAAAAAAAACTGTTGTTTTTTTTACTGCTTTCTTGCTGTTTTTTTATCGTTTTATTGCTATTTTCTTGTTGTTTTTTATTATTATTTTGCTACCATTTCACTATTATGTTGCTACTATTTTGTTGTTATTGTTTGGATATTATATAACTCTTATTTATTGTTAATTTTGTTATTATTTTAGAGCCATTTGCTTGTTAAGTTGCACCTATCTTAGTGTTGTTTAAATATACATATTATTTTTTAATTTGTTGGGAAACATTTATTTTAATGTTTTTAGTATTTTTGATGTATTATATTTTTAAAAATAATATAAAAAATTAATACAGGTAGGCCGGCCCAGGCCCGGGTTTTAGTATTTTATCCAGGCCGAATTTGGACAAAGTTTTAGGTCTATTTTTTTTACCGAGCCCGGGCCTAGCAAACGGGCTTAAAATTTTGATTGGACACGTCTAATAACAAGGTTAATTTTCTATTTTGGCTTATACATAAAATGTCAAAATAAGAATTTAATGTTGCAATTGGTAAAAAAACTCGCACTAGTTCTTCTCAAATTTGAAATTAAGCAAATTGACTCCTCTAAAAAAATCAAAGCAATTTAATACTGTCAATTTTGAAATGAGCAATTAATGACAATTAATCAAGATATTAATATTTTCCATCAATTGTACATGATTTTGATTGGTATAATAAAAAAAAATTAGCCCTCAAAGTTTACACATTTTGTTAATTTGATTCTAATTTAACAAATTTATCTTACAATATTTGTGTAAATGTGTAAATGTTGAGGCTAAATTTGTTGAGTTTTTTTTAGAATTAAGGTCAAAATGACAAAATATGTAACTGTCGAAGGCTAAATTTGTTACTATACCAATCAATATTATGTACCATTGACGAAAAATATTAATATTGTGCTTAATTATCCTTAGTTGCTCACTTTTAAAATTGATAGAGATTAAATTGCTCCAATTTTTTTGAGAGAGAGCAATATGCTCAATTTTGAAATTGAGAAGGACTGTAGAGGCGTTTTTACTATCCCAATTTTAATGGATGGACTATTTTGCTCATCGATCGAGTGTACAAGGACTAGTTTAATCATTTTTGAAGTAACAGGATCAAAATGAAATCCAGAGTATAATAGAAGGATTATTATGGTGGTTTTACCTAATAAAGAATATAAACTTAAGTAAATCAAAGGCTATAATATTTTCATTTGAGGTTTTAGTCTTAGGATATAAATAAAGAGGCGAAGAAGAAAATATTGGATGATAATTGATAGTATCATCATAATCTACAAAACTTCTGGTACGAATCATAATCTACAAAACTTCTGGTACGAACTTTTTCTATTCCTTTAATTTGACTAATTAATTAATGGAATTAAATTGTTAATCAAAAAATTCGCTCCCTATTTTTGACTTTAAGTTCACAATATTTGTCTAATTTCTCCAATTTAGGGTTTGAGTTTCATTCTGATTTGCTCTTTGCTTTTGGGGTTTGTTCTATCCAGTTTCATGCGAAGCTTGGCTTTTTGAGATCGTTGATATTCATCCGCAGGTAAGGTACGCCTGCTCTAGGGCTGCTTCTAATGAATTAAATTTACTGCTTTTTGGTTTCTTTTGTTTGTTTAACGGGGACAAATGGTAGCAGGAAAGGGATCTTGACAAACAAATATTCATCTGCTAAGCTGATAACAAGATCTAGTAAGATGATTTTTTGTTTTTTCAGCTCAGCAATATTGAATTTTCAGGTCAATATGATTTAGGATTAATACAGTTGTACTCTTTTTTTCTTAAGAAAAATCCTTTAAATGGTTTAGTGTATTGACTTAGCAAGTCAATTTTTAATTTAAATTTTTATATTTTGCAGGAGAAGCATTTGCTATAATCTGTGTGATTTGCACCACATATATTACAACTTTTGTGGTAATTAACTGATCGGAGATGCCTAGAGACTTGTCAAGATCACGATCTCGTACACCCTCTTATCGACGTAGACATTCGCCCTCTCCCGCAGGGCATAGGTATGGGAGGAGGAGCCGAAGGGACAGAAGCCGATCGCCATATTCGTCTTATTCTTATAGCAGGTGATCCCGTTTATATTAATACTACTTATGTTAATTTTGTTAACATAAAAGAAACTGTAAGGATTATTGTAAGAAAGATTGGGACTCTGAAAGTTGTCATGCAGATTGGAAATACAAATACTTCAAGTTTATCTGTATACAGCCCATACTTGTTTGCATATATTTTGGTGTTCCCTCAACTTTACTGGAAAGAATATCTAGTTTGCTTGTTGTTTACAATTATATTCTGTTTTGGAATCGCATCCTAGCCAAGAATCCAGTAAAGAGTGCAATTAAGTTAGTTGAATGTTCCAAATTGAAGTTGCTGCTGCAGTTGAGGATTGTGTTGGCAATTTGTACACCAGGTGCTTTTGGCCTCACTTTTACCATGCAGTTGAACCTTTTGGTTGTCTACATTTTGGCATGCGTGTGATATTTTATGTTCAGATGGCATCACGGCTTGACATCCTTGAGGACCTTCAGGATTATAGATTTATGTTTAATAACCACCATTCTTATTGTGAAGTGTTGCTGAATATTTAAAGTTGATGGTGTATTGCTCAACGTCTTCTATGAAATTATCAACATCTCAGTGGGCACCTAACATGTGAGGAACTTTACTTTTGCTTGTTAAAATGGAAATATGCTAACTACAAGTACATTTGGAGCAAAACATAGAGTTCTATGAGAGTTATAGGAAGCATGCCCTTCTTTAGGAAATTAAAGACAGTTTCTTCCCATTAATTGAGATGGGAAATGAGCAGGTGATGGGTGTCGATGGGTTCCTTTCGTTGCTTGATTCTGACATTATCTACTTCCTGTCATAAAAGATGGAGCTCAATGCTTATCTTAACAATGTATGAGGTAACTGTATATGCTTTTATATTTATTCTGCAAGATGGTGAGCTGTCCGTGTTCTTAGTTAATGTAGCTAGTGATGCCCAAAGTCTAGAGCTGTGGCTCAATAAGTTGTGTTGTTGTACAGACGGAAGAGTCGTTCTATTAGTCCACGCCGCCGCAAAAGTCGTTCTCCAATTACAAGGCGTCATAAAAGCCGTTCTCCTACTCCAAAGCGTTATAAGAGGCAAAGAAGTAGGAGTTCTTCATTGTCTCCTGTTCATAAATCATCTAGCCCAAGTCTCGGGTCAATAGAGCGCAAAAATGCTAGTGAGAAATTGAAAAAAGAAGAGGAAGAGAGGAAAAGGTATATAAAATATTATCTTCTTTATGCAGACTATTTTTGTTTTTCTTTTTATGGTTCTTTTAGATATCTTGATTTCTATCAAGTCTACTTGATTTTTGCAACATTTTCTAAATATATTGAGTTTACTATCTTTGGGTCACAATCACATTGAGGTTTAGATTCTCTACAGTTCTGATTTATCGGAGGCTTCTATATTATTGGATAGTTTTTGTCATTGCCCTATGATAATTCCTCTGCTGAGGTGATATAGGAAGCCATGAAAGTCAGATCCTATTTGGGTTGTCAGGTCTTGTCACTTGTGGAAATCAAAACTTATTTTTTGGCTTTTATTTTGGTCCTGTTGGGAAAAGAGTATTCAGTTGCATGTGCACAAACCCCTTTTCCTTCCCTCTTATACTGCATGTTACCTGTTGATGGACTATTTTGTACAGCAGAGGAAAATAAAAAGAAATACCAGAGAGAGAGAGAGAGAGAGAATTTATATGCTTACCATTGTAGAACATGAAAAAAGAAATGTCTGCCCTGTCTGAGTGTCTTAACTTTGTTGGTTTGGACATTTACGTGGATAGCCATTCTGACTAAATGTTTTTGAGTTGAACCATTTTTATTCACCATCCATTAAAATGTGAGGATATCTATGAAAAGATGTAGTCTTGTAAAAAATGTATTTTGGTGCAAGGTTTGAAGTACTACGGTGATTAGTTATAAAATTGCAGTAAGTTGCTTGGCATTCTTCTCCACAGGATTTTCTGAAGGAAGATACTGCTATAAGTCAACTTGTTATATTTGATGATCTGATTGGATGCATCTAATGTTCACCAGTTTTGAAACTCTTTTGTTTGGATCAGGTTCGATTAGAGGTATGCCTTAAAAGCATAGCATATTTTAGTGCTTTTGTCGTCATGAAGGTTAGTTTGCCCGTTTATCATAGTTCATAGTGAATCAGGAAAGTAGGTTAGTGAGAGAGAAAAAAAAATCAAAATGACTTTGTAAGCAGTTTTTATGTAGTGTTTGTCTGGTTTGGAAAGACGTTTGTAATGGATAGTTGCGGAATGCATGTGTCAATTTCTTGCTTGACATTATATTTTATTTTCCCAGGCGTCAACAGGAAGCAGAATTGAAACTGATAGAAGAAGAGACTGCTAAGAGGGTGGAAGAAGCAATTCAGAAGAAGGTTGAAGAGAGATTGAACTCAGAAGAAATCAAGCAGGAAATTCAGAAGCGACTAGAGGAAGGACGGAGAAGACTTAATGATGAAGTTGCTGCACAACTTGAGAAAGAAAAGGAAGCCGCTATTCTTGAAGCCAGGAAAAAAGAGGTAAAATTTAATATCAAAGAAAAAAAAAGTCATGTGAATGCTGGTCTGTTGTTTGTTTCTGTTATTCTTTTTTATGCAATGGATAGAGTAGGGTGAAGCTCTAGTCTAAAAAGAAACAACATGGTTTTAATTTTGAATGAAGGAAAGACTGTTTTGGTTGTGGGACATGTTTGGTGTAATTTTGTAATGAACCTTGTTTGATAATGTGATACAGGAGGTAGCTAGAAAAGAGAACGAAGAGTTGGAGAAGATGCTGGAAGAGAACAGAAAGAGGGTAGAAGAAACTCAAAGAAGAGAAGCAATGGAGCAGCAGCGGAGAGAAGAGGAACGATATCGGGAACTAGAAGAGCTGCAAAGACAAAAGGAAGAGGCAATGAAGAGGAAGAAACAACAGGAAGAGGAAGAACGATTAAATCAAATGAAATTGTTGGGAAAGAACAAATTACGGCCAAAGTTGTCATTTGCGCTTGGCTCCAAATGATTGGTTTGGAGAAGGTGGTGTTAGTTGTTGTAATATGTTTTTTTGTTTCTTTTGAACTTTGCTTTTTTGCATTGTAATTTGAAGAAGATACTAATATTTGTTAGTGAAGTAGTTTTTGGTAGTATGAGAAATCTTTGCCTCCTCCATAAGAAGAGTAATAGAAAGATGAGAAAAGAGAGAAGAATATAAAAATCAAAGATTGGTCCAGCGAGGAAGCAAGGCTTCAACCAGTGGGTTCCTGTAATTACATTCCCTCGGCCTTTTTTCAAGTGTTAATATATACTGAGGTAATTGAACTTGATAATTTATTGATAATTTGGTACTTAAATATTTTGGATCTAATTGGTACTTAAATTTGGAAATCATAAGTCAATTTGATGAACTTTTTAAGTACTTAATTAACACCATTAAAATATGTGGTATTGATGATCAATAACATGATGATATGTTATCGTTTTATATTTTAACACGTAGAAAAAAAATAAAAATAAAAAGGTTAAAATTTGTTAAAGAAATTTTGTCACGTGTCAAAGTGTGAGCCGCTACATGCTACCATGCTATTTTGCTTATTGGTCATTAGTGTCACGTCAGTTTTTTAATGGTATTAGTCAGATACTTAAAAAAAGAGTAATCGATTTTCAAGTTTAGGTACCAATTAAGTTAAAAAAAAATTCATGTTTCTTCGAATATATTAATCTTGAGTAAATTTAAAGTATATGCCATTTTTGAAAAAAAATTATGGTTTTAGGTTGAATTTTTTTTATATATTTAAGGAAATAGGCCGATTTTGGAGAGAGAATAAAAAAATGCGTGTTGGACGCGTTTTCAGCCAACGGTAACTTTTCCCAATGATAAAAAAGTCCAACGATAATTTTTTTTTCCAACGGCTAAAAACGGCAAGTTTAATTGCTATATAAACCCAAACCATTTTCTTCATTTTACATTCAAATCTCATTCTCCTAATTATCTCAATTCATCTATTCTCTCAAGTTTTTAGTGCTCAATTTTTCATTCAATCTCTCTCAAAATCTTCTTGTTTTAATTTTACATTTCATTATTTATTTGTTTGTTTTTAATTAATTTTTATAATGGCAATTCTGCTTATTCGTTTAGATGACAAACACATTTCCGCCATCCAGTTGCAAATGGTAAAAAAATATTATTAAAATTTTTAATTTTAATTAAGTTCATTATTAAGTTGTTAACATTTTTAATTTTATAATTTTTTATGTTTATAAAATCAAGTCGAAGATCGGATTTTAGAGACATACATACACAATTTAACTATGAGGGCACCGCGTGTTATTGAACAACATTTGCAAGAGGCGAGCTTCTTGCATGTGTCTCGTATGCTGAGGGGGACTAAATTGAATCCCACACTTATCAACGCTTTGGTGGAAAGATGGAGACTTGAGACACACACATTCCATCTTTCGTGTGGTGAGTGTACAACTACATTCAAGGATGTAGCTTTATAACTCGGTCTACTGGTGGATGGGTCAATTGTTACGGGGGCAGTGGTCGTAGGTGATTGTTGCGACATTTGTGAGCAACTATTAGGCAAGGTACCGAACAAGTTTTTTGGTAGCCGGATAGAGATGAAATGGTTGGAAGAATATTTCAATTATATCGACAACTTCGTGAGTGCTGTTGAAAAGGAACAATACGCCCGAGCATTCATCCCGAGGTTAATTGTAGGTATTCTAATGCCCGATAAATCTCAAAATCTGGTACATTTAAGGTGACTATTACAACTCGCCGACTTAAAAGAAACGGGGCAACTCAGTTGGGGATCAGCTGTGTTGGCGACATTGTATCGAGAGATGTGTCAGATGACACAACCACAAAAAAATAAAATTGGTGGTTGCATACTTTTTTGCAATCATAGGCATGGTACCGACTACCATTTTTACGTCCCCAAGTAAACGTCCTTTATTCTTTCCCACTTGTAATGAAGTAAAATTCATTTGATAATATAGTTATCATAATATTTTTTTCATTATTATATTTTTGAAATAAAATATTATTTGAATACGTAAAACAATGAGGCGAGTCATGTGGATATAGCGGACGAGCTTGAAGATATTCAACTATTGTTAGATCAATGATCGGAAGTTGATTTTAGTTTTTGAAATTTTAAATTATATAATATTTACGTAAGGATTTGAAATTTAATATTAGGTACTTCATAAAATTTATAATTTTGTATTATAGTTTGAATAGATGCCATACGCTAATTCGAGAATTCAAGAACGCATCTCGGTCGAATTTTTGGCCAATTGCAATATCTGGCACATCAAGGTGCCATTGATAGTATTCGCGATGGCTGAGATGCACAAATTTGATCGAGTGATGCGCCAATTCATGTTTAGGTAAAGTATTTCGCCGTAACCCCAAAACATCGAAGAACTGTACAAGGTCAACTTGCAAGGGAGAATAGACGAAGATTGGGCGAAAGTCCATGAGAAATATATCTACATTTGGAAGCATAGGTACGATTTCATACCTATGTGCGAACCAATTTTCGCACCGGATTTGACGACCTCTCCATATTACACAACATGGTTTAGACATCACGGTAAGTCATATCTACTGTCGGATGAAGAAAGGACTAGGCAATGTCGTCATAAGAGGCCAAGACGACCCCATATGAATCCTAAGTCGAGAGTACATGCCTGAATGGAGTCATCATTAGCTCCAACCCCATACGTGACATTGATGACTGCACCACCTCCCAGTCAATATGGTTCATACTATGCTGGTGCTTTCACTAACCCTGTTATTTTTACACAAGCACCACATTATGCACCACCATACCCTGCATCAACCCATTCTGTAGGTATATTTTTTTACATCACCTTCGTCCCCAACACCATATTACATGCCAATGTCGACAACAACACCGACGTATCCGCCATCTCTGACGATCCCAACATTTTATCCATAACACAACAATTTCATGTGTGCATGGAAAACAAAGTGCTTGAAATCTCCCACTATAACAGCTCATTTTTAGTGGTGTCAGAAACGGTAGTTTCAGAACCTCATTTCTGATGAGCGAGTCTACAAATATTATTATTTAATATTTATAAGGTTAGTATAAAGTTTAATTAAAGTTTGGTCCTTTAATTTTGTCAATTGGATAGTTAATTAAGATAAAATAATTAAATTATAAAAATGGTAAAAAATAATCGCTATGGATTTTTAATTAATCAAAGGCTCAAGTGAACAATTAAACCCTTTTAAAGTGACTAAACGACGATGAGTGGTTGTGGAATTCACTAACTTGGATTAATTATGTTAATGTTTAATTATTAATCTTAATTAATTAAAGTTGAACATTAGTATAAATAGTAAAAATAAGTAAAGTGGTGTCATCATTTTCTTTTCTCCACTGAAAACACAAGAAACCTAGGAAGCCATTGTTAAAAATCTTCAACCATTCGACCCTTTTGTATGGTATGTTCAATCTAACCTTTTATTGTCATTTTTATGTTTTTGAGGTCCTAAGAGCTTGATATAGCTGACCAGTGTACTAATTTATAAAATAGTTAAAGTTTTCAAAAGCTTTCATTGATGAATACTTGATGAAATTGATGTTAACTTGTTAGATTTTAAGCTTAGAAGTGAAAAATGACTACTTTGTAAAGTTTAATTGTTAATTTTTGAACATAGGGACTAAAATGTAAATATTTCAAAATTGGTATGAAATTTTTGTAATTATGGATAGTAGAGAAATTTAGAAGGATGTAATTGAGATCAATTTCAAAATTGAGGCTCAAATTTGAAAGTTATGGTAATTTTGGTTTTAGGGACTAAATTGAATAAAATGTGAAACTTTAGGAAATATTTGAAAAGTGAAATTGAACTGTTATATGCATATAAAATGATGATATAAGATACTTGGAATTGATAAATTGAAATGAATTATCGTATAGATCGGGATTTAAATCAATCAGAGGATAATAGAGGAAAAGAAAAAATTACGGATTAGTCCTTCACATCTTGTTTTTTTTTTTTGCCAGGTAAGTTCATATGGAACTTACTTTGTTATTTGTGATATGTTTGAATTATATTATAATTTCTATTGGTTTAGGTTAATTGTAATTTGATAATGTTGGCATATAAAGGACTAAATCGTAAGTATAGAAAATATGGTTATTATGAATAGATGCAATGTATTGAATGGATGTGAATTTTTATATGATTGAAAGATATGTATATGATGATGTTACAAGGCTTCAAATGATACAAAAGCAGTAAAAGTGCCCGTGTGAACTTAGTAAACAATTAGGATACGAATGGCATGCCATTAGGGTCCAAAAAGGAAATAGAGTGTTTGATCAATGATTTATTTAACGATGTATTGAGATCCAACATGTGCTACGAATTCTCTGAAGCTTGTGTGAGCAACATCGAATATGTCAACTTGTGTGAACAACCCTGGCTTGAAGCTAGTGTGAACAGCCCAAAAATGTTAGCTTGTGTGAACAAATCAGTCTCATGTATTCGAATTCAATTTACTATAGTTCTTCGAGCGAAAATAGAAATGAAAATGTATTAAATGGAAATGAAATAGTTAAAATGAACGTAAGTGAACGAAATGGATTCTTATGAATGTGAATTGAGCATTATAGTTTTGCTATGTGAATGAACTAATCTATATGTTTTTGTTGTTGAATTGCACTTGTTAGTGAATGGATGCCAATGGACGTCATGTGCTATACCATTGAGTTCAATTGTTTAAATTATTATAAATGTCAAGGTAAGTTAAGTAAATTTCATATGGACTTACTAAGCACTCGTTATACTTACCTATTACTTTTTCTTTTCTCTATAGATTGTTGAATGTGGAACCTGTCGGTCGGATCAACTTGAAGACCACACTATCCTACCATAGACTCAATAGTCTTTTGATCATTTTTAGTCCGGTTATGTAGCATGTACATAGGTGATTATATGTTTGTTAACTTTGAATTGATAATTTAGTTTAAACCTTGATTAATGTTGAATTTGGTATGTTAATGCTCATAATTATGCATAATTTGGTAATGTGTTGAGAACTATAAATGGTATTCAAATTGACATAACTGAGATTAAAATGACATAGTTGAATGTTGGTGTGAATGGTTAAAAGTATGATTGTATAGGTGAAATTTGAATAGGCTAAATTAGTATCTTTGGTGGTAAATTGTGGCATATTGTGGCATATTGGATTGATTGATTTTAGAAATAGTTAAATGAATGTTTTGGTATGTGTTTTGGTTGGTTTTATGCAGGTTTTAGTGTACATTTAAGCACTATTTGAGTTGATTGTTAAGGTGGCATGAAATAGGCACCAAAATGCAAGTTTTTGACATTTTTGGCACAGAGGTATCGATACATTGGTGATTTTTCTTAGTTTTTCAAACATTAAACCTAAAAATGGTATCAATACAAACATAAGGTATCGATACCTTGACAAGGGTATTGTGTTGGATTCGGTGCCCTAAGTGTAGTATTTTCATCTAAGCACACTTGAAATTTTTCGAACAGATTAGTTAATAAAATTATTCATGAATTACATTAATACTTTGTATATTGTCCTCACATGGTTTTTGCACGCAAAGCAAAATGGAAGCAAATGTTGCTCATTGGTTGTCTAATGCTTAAACTAATACTGAGTGATATCATGTGGTTGGATTGTGATATAGAAAGACAACTTGTATTAGTAGATGAAACTAAACATGTCCTTAGTCTAATCAGAAATGAGCAAACCGATTGAAAGACTAATATGTCGTCTATCAAGTCCAATTAGGGAGATGCTTTGTCTTGGGCATCAGAGCCGATGACTACCAAAAGATAGAGACGTAGATGTGACCAACTGGATTGACAGTACATCGGATTGGACCCAAGAATAATGGATCCTAAATTCTTTTATGGATTTATTCACGTGTGATGTTCATAGTGTAGCATACCTAAATCTTGAGTGGATGACAGACTATGTATGCGTGACTCGTACACTTTGATGTAAGTAAAAGCCTGAGTTCAAATAGATAAGGAATCGAAAGCTGGTACATTGGGTGTACGAATTCTACAGTATGTAGCGTCATTCACAACAGTGGAATTCATAGCCAGATACATGGGTAAATGATATCCTCTTATTAGCATTACATGGTTGATGAAAAGTAAATGTGGCCACGAGTCGTTCGTCTTTATGATGAATAACTTGATTACTATTTGATAGTAATTGACTTTTTATGAATGAAGATGTAATGGTTACCATGAGATAAAATAGGATTATATTGGGAGAACGAATATTATTCCAAAGAGATTAAGGATATCCTATGAGGGTAACACATTTATAACAAGGTCATTGGACAAGCACTAATCGAGTTGCTTTCGTAATGGTATGCCGTTGGGGAGAGCTCAGTCACGATACTATATTGGAATAAATTCGTGACTAAATGAGTTTATAATTAATAGGCGAAAAGCTATAACTTAATTATAAATCATTTGAGCCTCAAATGCATATGTCCAATCGGTCCCTCCGCTAGCTCGTTGAAACCAAAAATGAATTGCATGTTAAATCAAAATGAACACAATGAATAGAAATAGAGAAATGGAAAACATTCAGAAATGGTTATCGTTTTCTCTAAAATGGAGAAATGGAATCATTTGAAAATGAATGTGTTTTTCTCAAAATGAAAATGAGAAATGATTTTATTTGCAAATGGACATGGATTTCTCAAAAATGATCGAAAGAATGAGTTTATTTTTTCGAGCTATTTTAAAGCTCGAAAACAAAAATAAATCATTCGGTCATAGTGAATAAGTTGAACAGTTAAATATTAAATATATTTTCTCGAAATGTTACTAAGGGTAAAATTGTCATAATGTTACAGAGGGTAAAACTGAGATAAGAAAATTATTTAATATAAATATTGAAGTTTATTTTTGGGAAATAGAAAAACAAATATTGTGTTGGATTAAATTATAAAGTATTGGGTAAAAAGCCCAAGAAGTACTTGTAATTAGACCTGATATGAAAGAGGCCCAAAAGCCCCTTATGTTAATAGGGTGGACGGCTAACCCTAGTTAATATTAACTAGGGTTGTCGCCACCTATACTCCTAATTAGACAAGTAGTTTGTTTTTTAATATATATGCTAGATTAAAGAAAAGAAGCCCAAGACAAGGCCTTTGGGCCACCCAATATACCGAAAACGCAAGAGACAAAACATTAAAGCCAACTATTTACTCTAGAGCGCTTCATTAAGCATAGAGATCAGGAATTCTAGAAGCTACGAAATTAATACCAATATCTAAAAACAAAAAAATTAGGGGAAGAAAAACCTTTCAGTTTCTAAGAAAAAACACCCAACAGACAAACCAATCTTCTGCTCCCCCTTCTTTTGAAACAGTAAAAGTTTCAGTCCGGTGCCTCGAGCCAGCACCGATCTTGTTCAACCAACTCCTTTGGGAATTCTGGAACACCATTCAAATCAAAAAATTCCAATTTTAGTTTAAGCCCTTCACTCGCTAACTGGTGCACCACTCCATTTGCTGATATCTGAATATGCATAAAAGTATAGACCTAAAAATCTCTACTCATCTTTTTCATGTCTTCAATATATGCTAAAATTTCAAACCTGTCATCCTCACTGCTTTTCATTTTTTAATCACTGTGAAAGAATCCCTTTCAACTTCCGGTGTCTTTAAACCCAGATCTAAGCACAACTTTATGGCCACTGTGCAAGCCACTGTTTCCGCTACAAAAGGCGATGAGATCCTCTCATGACAGGTTATTTTTGAAGCAATTACAAGTAGTTTGTTTTCCTAGTTGAAATACACTTTTAAAATTCAAAAAGGGTTCTACTTTCTTTTTTTTTATAAATAAATGACACTGGTAGAGCTATTTACACAATTTTCAGATATCGTTATTCTGCCAGAAAATAGAGAGACTTTAATTCTCTTATAATTAAATATATTTTCATGAATAACGATTCTGTCGGTTTCTATTTGAGAAGAAAATTTTTCTTTCCACATAAAAAAAAGAATTTCTAGTTCTGTGTTTTGATTCAGTTGGTTCAAACCTACACTCAAAGCAATTCGTGTTACAAGAATAACGTAGAAGATCATTTGGCTGAAAGCCGGGAACGACAATGATCAGTCTATCCAAAACACATATATGATTTCGGTCTAGGGTTTATTGCTATAAATATCACAAACTAAGTTGGTTTTCAAAATTTTAATTTTTCGTTGTGCAAAAAAACCGTTTTCAAACCAGATTTTTTCCAACATATCGGTACTTTAGCTTTGGTATCAATACTTTCATTTTTATCTCCATTTTTCTAAAACATCGAAAGCCGAAATGGTATCGGTACCTTTATGGGGTATCGATACCTATTCTATAAACTTTGAATACATTACAATTTGGTCATTTTTCATACTCGAGTCTATAAAAGAGCTTTCGTAAGCTCGATTTAGGCTTGAATTTAATTATATATCATAATGTGCATGTGTTTAAAAGATATGATGGAATGTTTGAATGGTTTATTTACGGTGTAATTGACGGTAGTTGCTTTGACAACAACTGTAGTATCCTGTAACTCGAACCCGACGATTGAGTCGGGCGAGGGGTGTTACATTTAGTGGTATCAGAGTTATAGTTTAGTCGATTCTAGGACTAAAATGTAATGCGTACGATTCTAGAAATACATGCCACAATAACCTGTGATAGTTTAATGCTTTCTGATCAAATTTAACTCTATTTTTCTTATAAATAACCATGTCGGCCAAAAAAAATCGTGTCGTATTTGACGAGGTAGATAGTAATATCCCAACTTTTGATCAGGGAGCCAGTCATAGTGTTCTGGTCCCACAAATGTCTAGAAGTGAGGCAAGAGGTGCCTTTTTCCAAATGATTAACAATCGATCCAAGTAGTTTTTGAGAGCTAACCCTTCAGCTCTGCAACCTTAAGGACAACCTCCACCCTCGATCGTGCCTCTAGTGGCACCCCTTTGTCCTCTGAAACCTAATACAATATCATTAAGATATCAACCCATGTAGCTAGAACCTATATTTTGTATACAATACCTATGGTGTGTATGACCCTAGAGGCTTCCATGCCATTCAATTTCGACCTGTATTACGTATCCCCTATCAGAAATGACGCATATATCGGGTTGTGGCACAACACGTCTTTTCAAGCTATTTAAGAAGAAATCCCAATCATTAGTGGATTTTACTCCTGTTATTGCAAAAGCTATTGGTAGGATTTTCGATTAGCATCTTGTGCAATAGCCAACAACAACCGATGATCATATCTCCCGTACATGAATGTGTTGTCAATTTATACTAATGAATTATAGTACCAAAATGCTACGATACATTTCTTGAATGTCTAAAAAAAATGATGGAAAACTCTTTTCCCTTGAACCAAACTGTAACATCCCAAAATTGGGCCTAGTAGGATTGGGCCCATTGGGCCTTGAGCGTAGAAGCGTTTTAAAATTTTGAGAACAAGAGAACGGCATTATTTCAAGTTGGACTTATTAAGAAGGTAATTTTGGAAAGTTACGAGGTTTCTATGAAGTTCCGGGTTCAAGTTGAGCCTTAGTAAAATTTTGTGTTTAAGCCTATTAAGGAGAGATAGTAAGTGGCATCAAGGCTTATGGAAATAAAAGAGTAAATTGCTAGCATAAATGAGCAATTGGTAAAAGGGTTATGGCGCCACATGTAGTACCTTAAGGGAAGAGGTTTGAATCACTTTGTGTGCAAATTTTGACTTATATTTTTGCACCCTTTCCTTAAGTGTCGGCCAAGAGGCATTCATGGCAAGGTTGACTTCATTATTTTGGTAAGGTGGCTAAAAGAAAAAGGCAAGGTTGAAGTTGGGGAAATGAATCAATTATATAAGGCATATAAGGGGAACAAGTGGCTTATTTTGTGGAGAATGCTATGGAAAGAATGGTTGGCAAAATTTTGACTCTTATGGCTTGAATGTGGACGGTTTTTGGGGCTAAAGGGGTGAGAGCCGAATTTTGTTAGTGTTGGCAAGGCTTTAGTGCTAGTTTTGGGTCAAATTTCATTATGCAACTTTTGTGACATTTTCTCTTCTCTCCACATATCCCTATTGCCGAATTTTCAACTTGGAGTGTGCATATTCTCTTCTTCTTTTCTTCTTGTTGCCGATTGTACACCAACAATTGAGAACAAAAGCTGTTCTTTCATCTTTCTTGGAAATCAAGCTAGTGAACCATTCTCCTTCTTCTTCCTTCTTGTCTTTTTCGCAAAAATCCTTCAAGCATCTCTTCTATTCTAATCCTTTCCTCCATATCCGAATATTGTGCCCATTACTTCTCCATAGCCGAGACCTCCATTTCTTCATTAATATTTCTTTTTCATTCGAATTGTCACTCACCCCTTGACCAATCGGTAAGTACTCTATTCAACTTTTTATTTTCTTTCTCCTAATGCCGAATCTATGTTTTGGTTTGGGATGGTCATATTGACCGAGACCATCATTTTATTCTACTCTCTCAAACGAGATCATTCTCCCTTTTGTAGTATTCTAGTGGGAGACCGTGTATTGTTCTAGCCGAAGTCAAACGGTGGAAATTGGATCCAATATCGATAAGGTAAGGGGGTTCATTTTTGGATTTTTCGTTATATCTCTATTTGGCTATGTTTCAAATCGGATTGAAGTTTCGACTAATCGACTATATGTTTTAGGGACAAATCACTCGATATATTTCTACCTTCGGATATAGTGGTAAGTGATTCAAGTGTAAGTGATACGAAATCTTTTGGAAATCCGAGGCTAACTTTTGGTTGGTATTGTTCTAGGTCATCGACGAGTGGTTTTTTAGGAAATCAAAATCAGGTGTGTAATCGCGTACCTTCCAAATACATGTTTGTTAAGGTGTGTAATCTCACATCTCTCTGAAATTTTGTATGATATGTTCTGTGATTTGGTCAAAATACTGAAGAAAACCGAAAACCGGCATCCGTGAACACTCGGGCGTGCATATGATCGTAATGGTAATCGTATTTCGTAATAAAACAGTTTCGGTCAGAAACAGTGACGTGTATTTGAAAAATGACGAAAAATAGGAGAAAAGGAATTACAAAGTGAATAAAATATCAGATTAAAGCTTACTGTGTCTATTTTAATATGGAAGAAACGGAGAAGGAAAAGGATTTTTATATTCTGAGATATGTTAATTTGAGTGAGACTGGTTCTGAATGACTTCGTGGTTCCCTGATCTGTCTTGGAAAAATCGTATAAATTTGTACAAAGTTAATTAAGGGTTATAATTCATATGTATGGATTCATTAGTGAGCCTATTTTCATTAGAAACAAGTGGGAGCAGTATATGAAAACTGTACAGTGAGATATTTGAATTTTGGGTAAGAGAGGTCAAAATTGTTGGACAGTGAAACAAGGGAATCTTTAAGAAATAAACTGTACTAAATAGCTAAGTCAAAAATTCTGGAAAAATTATAGTAAGAAGATATATGAGTCTAGTCTCAAGGAAAATTTACGGAGTTAGATTTAGAGATTCCTAACTCAAGTTATAGTCAATTTAGTTAGTACGACGCAGATGGACAATTTCAATTTTTATGCTCCACATTAGTAGTTAAGTCTAGGTTGCGAAATTTCCAAAATACCCTTAGGTTGCGAAATTACCGAATTACCCTTAGTGGGTAAATTATCAAAATTACGAAATTGTTATATGGGCCAATCTGATATTTTGATAAATGGGCCAATTTGATATTTTGATAAATGGGCCAATCTGATATTTTGATAAATGGGCCGATCTGATATTTTGCTGTATGGGCCAATCTGATATTTTGATAAATGGGCCAATTTGATATTTTGATAAATGGGCCAATTAGATATTTTGATTAATGGGCCAATTTGCTAGATTGATTAATGGGCCAATTTGCTAGATTGATTAATGGGCCAATTTGCTAGATTGCTTAATGGGCCGAATTGCTAGATTGCTTAAGGAGCCGATTTGATAAATTACCATATGGGCCAAATTGAGAAATGGGCCAACTTGTAGTATGGGCCTTATGTTGAAATTATCATATGTAAATTGTTAAGCTTTGTTTATGTATACATGATTGCATGGGTTGGGATTAAATTGAAGAGAAGTTCGGTGGTTCTACCACAATCTAGTTCGGTGGCTCACCACAAATTCTAGTTCGGGTGGCTCACCACAAATTCTAGTTCGGGTGGCTCAGCCACAAACATTTTAAATGGCTTTATGCCTGCGATTGGTGTGTTGGCGGGGTGGGTTGACTTGATCCCCACAGGTGTCTTTGGTTGGTGCACGGTGGTGTGTAGCGGATGGAAATTTAGGCTTGGTTGGGAATTGCATTGCGCATGCATTTTTAATTACTATATTGTTAAATTCGTTAATAGGCTCAAGCCCAATAAAATGCTTTGATGATATGGCCCAGTGGATTTGGTAAGTGGATTACACACTGAGTTCTTGTAACTCACCCCCCTTTCTCTTAACCCTTGTAGGTTATGCTTGATGATATGGACTTGGGCTATGGATGACTCGAGGGAGGCCATACTTCGGAAATGGTTTATTTGGACTTTAGACTTCTTTCTCGTTTATTTTATTACTTTACTATTTTGGGTTAAATGTTGTAATAAGGGCTCTGGACTATTTTTATTTTTGCTTTTTTTGGTTGGAATGTTTTTATTATTTTTTAAAATTGTTTAAAAAGGGTAATTTTCTAAAAACTTAAACAATGGTTTCCAAAATCGATTAACAAATGGATTTCAAAATAAACTTTTACAAATATTTTTAACACGGATATTTTCTCTCGAACTATTAACGATATTTTCAAAAGACTTGGGTTCTCTTTCGAATTTTCAACGTCGTTTTCAAATGTCACTGTAACATCCTAAATTTACGGGCCTATACATTTAGTGTAGGGATAGGTTTACTATGTTAATTTAATTGATAGGGGTCTAAATTTGGGTTTAGAATTAGGCAAAAGGCCCAGTTAAAGTGGCATCATTAACGATTAAAAGGAACAAGTTTTGGGTCGCAAAGGAGCCCATGTTTTAGGCCAAATTCGACACTTTAAATGAAGAGAGGTGACTCCACACACAAGGAATTAGGGGCCCAAGTATTAAGTTTAATGAGGCCCAAATATTTTAATTTAAGTGAGTTAAATTTGGCATTAGGGATTAGTAGAGGTGGGCGGCTACAAGGCTATAAAATAGGAGAATTTATGTGGATTTTTAAGTGATAATATCATAAATAAAAGGAGAAAAGTTAGGAGCTTATCTTCAAGGGAAGTGTTGGCCGAAAATCCACCACCTAGAGGAGTGTAAAATTCGCTCTTTGCATGGCAAGGAGGGTGCCAATTTCTCCTCTCTTTTAGCTTGAATTTTAAGGCGTTTTCGGTTTTTAGCAGAGGTGCCAAAATATCTATAAATAGGGGTGGCTCCTTGATTACGACACTGAAAACCCTAAATTTCTCTCCCATTGTGCCGAAATTCCCTAGCCTCTCCCTCTCAATTTCTTTTCTCCAATTTCTTTAAAAGCCAAACTCTTCTCCACTTTTTCCTTCTTGTGCCGATTTCTCTAGGAAGCCAAGCATCCATAGTCTTTTCTTCTATTCATCCTATTTGAGAATTAGTTCTATACTTCCGGCATTTAAATCTTCCATGGGCATTGCCGAATCCTCTCTCTAGTGCTAGCCGAATCTCCTATGCTAAGGTAAGTGTTGATTTTTGATTAGTTCTCATGATCTATTCCCGCTTTTTGAAAGGCAAAAGCCAAAAGCTAATAGTTTAATGGTTTTATGATGGGCGGCAATTCGGGATTTGAAGGAAGCTTAGTCGACTAGACCTAAAAGCCGAAAATCATAAGTCTCCAATTTCGGATTTCAAGGTAAGAGGATTTGTTTATTTATATATATAAAATCGGGTAGAATACTAACCATGGTCGAATATAGGAGAGGCCTATTTTAAGTAATTGTTCGGCTTTTAAGCAATGCTATAGATTGAGGATAATAGATCCGGATAGCAAGGACATCGACTAAGAATATTGGATTTACGCAATATCGTGTGTGTAATTCTCCACACCATCTAGATCTGTTTGATTAATATATGAAAATAAGTATTACATGTTTTGTTAAATGCCGAAACCCCGGCATATTGACGGGAACCCAAAGAGGGTAAAGCAAATCACCAGGTTAGTAAATGATCTGATTAAATGTTATAAGTATTGATTTTATGTGATTGCATGGGTTGGGTTTGATGAAAGGAGGAAGTTATATGTTGTAGCGGTTCTTTACCGTGATCTGTTGTAGCGGCTTCTACCGTGATCTGTTGTAGTGGCTACGGCCATGATCTGATGATGAGCAGCACGACTGCCATCAAGGCGTGTAGCGGTGTGGGTTGATTGTAGAAATCCCCAATGGTGTGAATGGCTGGTACGGGGGCGTGTAGCGGATGGACACCTAGGATATGGGTTGGGCTTTGCATATTATTTTTGTTACTTATATTTTGATTATTCTATTTTATGGGGCTAAAGCCCAAATCTAATGGTGCATGAGGGTTGCACACTGAGTCTCGCGACTCACCCTTTAATTTTAACCATCTCAGGTGACACTTAGGGCATCGGACCGGGCTGGAGAGGAGAGCAAGGTGGCCATGCGACAGAGCTTTGAGAATTCAGCAAAAAGACTTAGTCTAATTTTTTTATTTTCATTTAATTAATGGGTTCAAATTTCCTTGTAATAAGGCCATGGGCCACTAGACTACCATTTATGTCTTGGGATTTTGTTGGGCTTTTATTACTGGGTTTTAAGTTTTACGTTTTCAATTAAGTTAAGACCTGCATGAAATTTCGGTTTTTATTTAGAATCTACCAAGATAATTTGGTTACTTAATATTTTATACTTTAATGAATTATTAAGCTTTCGAAATAAAGGTGTAAACCTAGTAATTGTTTTCCAAAATGTGACATGTTATGTAAAATCTCTTAAGTGACATACCAGATCCGGTTGCAGCGTTTGGGCCGGGTTTGGGGGGTTACAGTCACGGTTTTGTAAGATCATTAGTTTCGATTATCGATTTATCAAACAACCTCTCAAAATACTTGTATTTTATCTACGTTTCCGTAACATTTTTAAAATGCTTCTGCAACTCTATTTATAAACGTCACATTTTCGTAAATTGTATATTTCAAATATGCTTCCGCAAACGAAAAGGTTTTTAAAGATTATTATGTTTTAAAGTAGTTAACAATTGCTTAAGTGTTTTTGGTTTTAACAAAGAGGTTTGTATTTCTCAAGCAAGTTTTTAATAATCGCAAAGATGGTTTTACTTCCATGTGACACACACAGATTCGGGCCTAACTTCTAGGCCGGGTTTGGGGTGTTACATTTTATGGTATCGAGCCCAGCTTGCAAAACTCGGCCGTGGTTTGGGTTCAAAAGCGTTTTCCAAAGTCATTTAGAATTTTGATTTATAAATATATGTTCTAAAGGAAGTATGGCACCACGAGTATCCGGCACCAAGTCAAGTAAGTATTTGTTTTCATTTTATGATTACTTGTGTTATTATCATGGTACGAAAATTCTACGAAATAGAATACTCTAGAACTGTTAGCTTTAGGAGTTGAAACTATAGAGATTGAGACTCTAGGATGCGGATTTGACACTCGAAAATAACTTTTCTACTCATACTCCATAAAACATCGTTTAATGAACATCGAATAGTATACCGATTCATAAAACTCTTAATCAGATTAAATCGACTTAGTGAACATGAACGATAGAAGATGTGGACGCGGTAGACGTGGACGTGCTAGAGGCCAAGGTGCTAGGACTAGATCTTCAGCATCGGGGCGTGTGCCCGAAAGGGAGGAGTTGGCATCGCCAGTGGCTGAGACGGGGTCTAATGACCGAGCTGGGGTTGTCGAGTTGACTCAGATAGTTAAGGGGTATTGGAAGAGGTTAAAGGAATCGGTGAAGCGCTTCGAGTTGGGTCTGTGAGCTGTAAGAAGAAATTAGATTGCGGTTCTTTTGGGTCGCAGTCACGTTCTGTAAAGCATGTCAAGGCACGATCAAACTTCCCGGCTTGTGATTTTTTCAAGAGGCGTCATCCGGGAGAATGTTGGAGAAGGTCAGGAGCATGCTTGAGATGCGGGTCTAAGGAGCATAAGGCTCGGGATTGTTTCATCACCATCAAGTCAGGTATGTTTTGGTTGGACGTGATGATTGAATGTAGAAAATTCTAAGTATAAATGGTAGATAACGGTTTGCTTCTGTGACTAGATGTTTGGTTGTGTGAAAAAGGATTCAAGATTTTGTTAAAGGTACATTGTGGTTATTAAGGTTAGAGTGCGCAGCGAAAGCATAGTAGTGTGATCTGAGCGGTGCGTTTAGTAGTTGGTTGGAAATTTCGAGGATGAAATTTCTTTAAGGAGGGTAGAATTGTAACATCCCGAAATTAGGCCTAGTAGGATTGGGCCCATTGGGCCTTGAGCGTAGAAGCGTTTTAAAATTTTGAGAACAAGAGAACGGCATTATTTCAAGTTGGACTTATTAAGAAGGTAATTTTGGAAAGTTACGAGGTTTCTATGAAGTTCCGGGTTCAAGTTGAGCCTTAGTAAAATTTTGTGTTTAAGCCTATTAAGGAGAGATAGTAAGTGGCATCAAGGCTTATGGAAATAAAAGAGTAAATTGCTAGCATAAATGAGCAATTGGTAAAAGGGTTATGGCGCCACATGTAGTACCTTAAGGGAAGAGGTTCGAATCACTCTGTGTGCAAATTTTGACTTATATTTTTGCACCCTTTCCTTAAGTGTCGGCCAATAGGCATTCATGGCAAGGTTGACTTCATTATTTTGGTAAGGTGGCTAAAAGAAAAAGGCAAGGTTGAAGTTGGGGAAAGGAATCAATTAAATAAGGCATATAAGGGGAACAAGTGGCTTATTTTGTGGAGAATGCTATGGAAAGAGTGGTTGGCAAAATTTTGACTCTTATGGCTTGAATGTGGACGGTTTTTGGGGCTAAAGGGGTGAGAGCCGAATTTTGTTAGTGTTGGCAAGGCTTTAGTGCTAGTTTTGGGTCAAATTTCATTATGCAACTTTTGTGACATTTTCTCTTCTCTCCACATATCCCTCTTGCCGAATTTTCAACTTGGAGTGTGCATATTCTCTTATTCTTTTCTTCTTGTTGCCGATTGTACACCAACAATTGAGAACAAAAGTTGTTCTTTCATCTTTCTTGGAAATCAAGCTAGTGAACCATTCTCATTCTTCTTCCTTCTTGTCTTTTTCGCAAAAATCCTTCAAGCGTCTCTTCTATTCTAATCCTTTCCTACATATCCGAATATTGTGCCCATTACTTCTCCATAGCCGAAACCTCAATTTCTTCATTAATCTTTCTTTTTCATTCGAATTGTCACTCACCCCTTGACCAATCGGTAAGTACTCTATTCAACTTTTTATTTTCTTTCTCCTAATGCCGAATCTATGTTTTGGTTTGGGATGGTCATATTGACCGAGACCATCATTTTATTCTACTCTCTCAAACGAGATCATTCTCCCTTTTGTAGTATTCTAGTGGGAGACCGTGTATTATTCTAGCCGAAGTCAAACGGTGGAAATTGGATCCAATATCGATAAGGTAAGGGGGTTCATTTTTGGATTTTTCGTTATATCTCTATTTGGCTATGTTGCAAATCGGATTGAAGTTTCGACTAATCGACTATATGTTTTAGGGACAAATCACTCGATATATTTCTACCTTCGGATATAGTGGTAAGTGATTCAAGTGTAAGTGATACGAAATCTTTTGGAAATTCGAGGCTAACTTTTGGTTGGTATTATTCTAGGTCATCGACGAGTGGTTCTTTAGGAAATCAAAATCAGGTGTGTAATCCCGTACCTTTCGAATACATGTTTGTTAAGGTGTGTTATCTCACATCTCTCTGAAATTTTGTATGATATGTTCTGTGATTTGGTCAAAATACCGAAAAAAACCGAAAACCGGCATCCGTGAACACTCGGGCGTGCATATGATCGTAATGGTAATCGTATTTTGTAATAAAACAGTTTCGGTCAGAAACAGTGACGTGTATTTGAAAAATAACGAAAAATAGGAGAAAAGGAATTACAAAGTGAATAAGATATCAGATTAAATCTTACTGTGTCTATTTTAATATGGAAGAAACGGAGAAGGAAAAGGATTTTTATACTCTGAGATATGTTAATTTGAGTGAGACTGGTTCTGAATGACTTCGTGGTTCCCTGATCTGTCTTGGAAAAATCGTATAAATTTGTACAAAGTGAATTAAGGGTTATAATTCATATGTATGGATTCATTAGTGAGCCTATTTTCATTAGAAACAAGTGGGAGTAGTATATGAAAACTGTACAGTGAGATATTTGAATTTTGGGTAAGAGAGGTCAGAATTGTTGGACAGTGAAACAAGGGAATCTTTAAGGAATAAACTGTACTAAATGGCTAAGTCAAAAATTCTGGAAAAATTATAGTAAGAAGATATATGAGTCTAGTCTCAAGGAAAATTTACGGAGTTAGATTTCGAGATTCCTAACTCAAGTTATAGTCAATTTAGTTAGTACGACGCTGATGGACAGTTTCGATTTTTATGCTCCACATTAGTATTTAAGTCTAGGTTGCGAAATTTCCAAAATACCCTTAGGTTGTGAAATTACCGAATTACCCTTAGTGGGTAAATTATCGAAATTATGAAATTGTTATATGAGCCAATCTGATATTTTGATAAATGGGCCAATTTGATATTTTGATAAATGGGCCAATCTGATATTTTGATAAATGGGCCGATCTGATATTTTGCTATATGGGCCAATCTGATATTTTGATAAATGTGCCAATTTGATATTTTGATAAATGGGCCAATCTGATATTTTGATTAATGGGCCAATTTGCTAGATTGATTAATGGGCCAATTTGCTAGATTGCTTAATGGGCCGAATTGCTAGATTGCTTAAGGAGCCGATTTGATAAATTACCATATGGGCCAAATTGAGAAATAGGCCAACTTGTAGTATGGGCCTTATGTTGAAATTATCATATGTAAATTGTTAAGCTTTGTTTATGTATACATGATTGCATGGGTTGGGATTAAATTGAAGAGAAGTTCGTGGTTTCTACCACAATCTAGTTCGGGTGGCTCTGCCACAAATTCTAGTTCGGGTGGCTCTGCCACAAATTCTAGTTCGCGTGGCTCAGCCACAAACATTTTAAATGGCTTTATGCCTGCGATTGGTGTGTTGGCGGGGTGGGTTGACTTGATCCCCACAGTGTCTTTGGTTGAGTGCGGGTGGTGTGTAGCGGATGGAAATTTAGGCTTGGTTGGGAATTGCATTGCGCATGCATTTTTAATTACTATATTGTTAAATTCGTTAATGGGCTCAAGCCCAATAAAATGCTTTGATGATATGGCCCAGTGGATTTGGTAAGTGGATTACACACTGAGTTCTTGTAACTCACCCCCTTTCTCTTAACCCTTGTAGGTTATGCTTGATGATATGGACTTGGGCTATGGATGACTCGAGGGAGGCCATACTTCGGAAATGGTTTATTTGGACTTTAGACTTCTTTCTTGTTTATTTTATTACTTTACTATTTTGGGTTAAATGTTGTAATAAGGGCTCTGGACTATTTTTATTTTTGCTTTTTTTGGTTAGGATGTTTTTATTATTTTTTTTAAATTGTTTAAAAAGGGTAATTTTCTAAAAACTTAAACAATGGTTTCCAAAATCGATTAACAAATGGATTTCAAAATAAACTTTTACAAATATTTTTAACACGGATATTTTCTCTCGAACTATTAACGATATTTTCAAAAGACTTGGATTCTCTTTCGAATTTTCAACGTCGTTTTCAAATGTCACGGTTTTGTAAGATCATTAGTTTCGATTATCGATTTATCAAACAACCTCTCAAAATACTTGTATTTTATCTACGTTTCATAGCGTTTTAAAAATGCTTCAGTAACTCTATTTATAAACGCGTCACATTTTCGTAAATTGTTTATTTCAAATATGCTTCCATAAACGAAAAGGTTTTAAAGATTATTATGTTTTAAAGTAGTTAACAATTGCTTAAGTATTTTTGGTTTTAACAAAGAGGCTGTATTTCTCAAGCAAGTTTTTAATAATCGCAAAGATGGTTTTTACTTCCATGTGACACACCAGATTCGGGCCTAACTTCTAGGCCGGGTTTGGGGTGTTACACAAACGGTCACGAAAATATGCACATTCTTTTTGCAGATCAGTTACGGAACTTGGGGCATATCGATTCAGTACTTGACACCATTGCCACAAATCATTATATAATTTATCCCACCGATTATGCATCTTTTCCATAGCCTTCTGTTTTGTGACTCATGCATTGTATTACAACACGGTGTAATCATACTAACTATGGATATTGGCAATCAAAACCGACACAAGAACCTTAGGACTCGCTTTCACCATAGGTAAGATATTGTCAGATATCATGTTAGAATCTAATTTGGGATGATCCTCTATCATACCTACAACAACATAAATATTTCAAAATGAGTAAGACAATTTCAAAGTTGAGGCTAGAATCCAATCTCGGATGATCATGTGACATACCTGCGACAACACAAGTATGTGGAGAGTTATATTTTTTAATTGTCCAGAACTTTGTTTTCTTTCTCACAAATGCCATGATTTTCCATGAACATTTGATGTCACGCACTGCGCACTTGGCCTCAAATTTTTCTTATCAGGATTTTCTAACATGGTAGTTGATCCCATGCTTTATGTTGTACCACTTCACTGCAACAAAAAGAGCATCTTTTGAGGAAAAATCCATTCCATCTTTTAAATCATCAACATTTAATGAAGAACTTTCATGGCTCGGTCTTCTGTAAGAGAGTTCTGGAAATTTTAACCCACCTTTAGCACGAAGGTCGACATTAACTGTAACTGTTGTTGAATTCGAAGCACCTTCATCAACATCAACAAAGTGGACATATAACTCTAGTATAGCTAATCCACTAAAGAAATGCAAATCAAGCATCTCCTCGAGCTTCATGTTGCCTCTAAGCTCAAATATATCATATCTAATGGGGTCCAGTGATGTTAGATATCTATATTTCAAGCTCAAATTTCTTCTCTGGCTTAAACTCGCCACTTTCTTCCTAATTCTTAACCGAAGCTCATGCAATTTTATACTTCGGTTGAAAGCCAATTCTGTGGATTGGGCTAATGCAAAAATGACCCCAATTTTAGTGTCACAAATTTCACTATCATAATAAATAATGACTCTAATTCGTCTACTGATCTTCAACCAAATAACTTGTTTCACATGTTTAAAACGAAAACATTATGTAGAAAAAAAAGAGTAAGAATTATCTAAAAATAATACAAATGAAACTTACTTGAACTAATATAGTTTGTTGGGTCGATTTTTGAAATTTAGGTATTTCACATAAACAAATTTCTCTGCATACAAATCTCATTATGAAAACAATTTGCTCGAAATTTCAATATAGAAGTTCTCAAATAGATGGTGGCTCACTTTATAGCAAATACTACCCCTGGATATCAAAGATAACTTCAAAATGGTGGAAAATATTGGACATGACAAGTCTGAGTACTTTCTTATAAAACGCGTCTTATTAGAAGCGTTTTAAAAAAAATTGGATGTAATGTCTGAAATTTATTCGAGAGATTCTCTAGCCCAAGAGTCTCTAATTTAAGGTTAAGGTTACAGTTTTGGGGATTTTTCACAGGTTAGGGTTGAAAGTGGGAAGGAAGAAAATGCGCTCTTTAAGACGCTTTTTTAGCTAACTTGGCTGCCATGCAGGCCGAAAGTGTGTCCTACAGGGTACGCTTTTAGAGAACATTCTCCCACCTCAACTGAAAACACGTCCTGTAGGGCATGTTTTCTTCCTTCGCATTTTCAACCCTAACCCAAACCCGTGAAAAAAATTCTAAAATCCGGGGATAATTTTCAGACATCCTGGGATAATTTTCAGACTGGGCTCCCATATTTTTTTTTAAAATTTTACTCCTGGTTGCCTATATAAAGGAGGTTTTTCTTCCCCTACTCCATCAACTTTCTTGGCCAACATGCCGTATGAAATAAAAAATTATCTCATAAATTGTTTTTTTTTGTTGGCTGTTAAAATTTTTGGATAGAAAGATTTTTTTTCTTTTTGTGTTTGAGGGAGACAGCGTGATAGTTTTAAGGTGTGTTTGAGTTCACGGTGATACAGTAGCGCTCACAAACCCCCACATTTCATCTACAGTGTGGGGATCAAACCATCACCTTAAAAGCCCATCACATTGCAACTTGGGCTCCAGTTTATGGTAGTCATATAGTCACGAGTTCAAGTATAACTACGGCTGCTGGTTGACGATGGTTATGCGGTCACAGGTTAGAGTATAACTCGGGAGCCCAGTTGACGGTGGTTATGCGATCACGGGTTCAAGTTTCATGCCACCCAAAGAGGATGCTTTATAAACCCTATACATAATTTTGAGACCATAATTATAACACCCCTAACCCATCTCCGTCGTCGAATTAGGGTTACAGAGCATTACTGTACAAATCAGAACAATAATGTCATTTAACATTAATTACTTAAAACTCATTACAAACTTAGCCAACATATACATTTAGGCCTTAAATCGAGCCTTAAAGGCCCTAAAAACAGTTCAGAAATAATTCGAGACTAATTTAAAACAATTACGTCAAATTGGGAAAAAGTTAAAAATTTTGAAAACAGGGGTCACACAGCCGTGTGGGCAACCCGTGTGACAAAGCCCAAACCGTGTGGTATTCGAACAATGGGACACACGGTCATGTTCCAGCCCATGTCATAAACTGTGTAAGTCTTTGACTTGTGTCACACAGCCGTGTTGCAGGCCGTGTGCTAGATCGTGTAACTCACTGACTTGATATACACAGTCATGTGATACTCACACCTAAAATAATAAGTGACACACGGTCGAATAGCCAGGCTGTGTGACAACCCGTGTCCCAGGCCGTGTGCTCCATAATTGGTCCCTCAAAACAAGCCATTTAAAGTCCAAAACTTGCCCAACAATCTACTTCATTAGTGCATACATTCAATAGACCTAAACATACTTTAAACACATATAAACATACCAATTCAATCAACCTATTTCTCCTAACCAATATGCCATTCAAAGGCACCTCATTTACACCAAAACAACTTCAATCGAAACAAAGCTATATTGCCACATCTCAAGCACAAAATCTAGTTTAACCCTATGCCAACCATGCCAAAATAACCATTCCAAAACATGCCATCATACTATATACTATCTAGAATCTATGGAGTATGTATCCATATTTGCAACTATTATTCATGCCATCATTTACCTTATTAACCACGACAAGCTTGACACAACTCAAGACAAGCAATTTCACTTGAATAACCTTTCAACCCTATTACATGTCATTTATAACCATTAATGTAACATCCTAAATTTATGGGCCTATGCATTTAGTGTAGGGATAAGTTTAATAGGATAATTTAATTTGATAGGGGTTTAAATTTGGGCTTAGAATTAGGCAAAAGGTCCAGATTAAATTATTTTAAAGTGACATCATTAACAATTAAAAAGGAACAAGTTTTGGGTCGCAAGGAGCCCATGTTTTAGGCCAAATTCGGCACTTTAAATAAAGAGAGGGTGACGCCACACACAAAGAATTAGGGGCCCAAGTATTAAGTTTAATGAGGCCCAAATCTTTTAATTTAAGTGAGTTAAATTTGGCATTAGGGTTAGTAGAGGTGGACGGCTACAAGGCTATAAAATAGGAGAATTTATGTGGATTTTTAAGTGATAATATCATAGATAAAAAGGAGAAAAGTTAGGAGCTTATCTTCAAGGAAGTGTTGGCTGAAAATCCACCACCTAGAGGAGTGTAAATTCAAACTCTTTGCATGGCAAGGAGGGTGCCGAATTTCTCCTCTCTTTAGCTTGAATTTTAAGGGCGTTTTTAGATTTTTAGCGATTAGAGTGCCAAAATATCTATAAATAGGGGCTAGCTCCTTGATTACGACACTGAAAACCCTAAATTTCTCTCCCATTGTGCCAAAATTCCTAGCCTCTCCTCTCCAATTTCTTTTCTCCAATTTCTTTAAAAGCCAAACTCTTCTCCACTTTTTCCTCCTTGTGCCGATTTCTCTAAAAAGCCAAGCATCCATAGTCTTTTCTTCTATTCATCCTATTTGAGAATTAGTTCTATACTTAGGCATTTAAATCTTCCGTTGGCATTGCGAATCCTCTCTCTAGTGTTAGCCGAATCTCCTATGCTAAGGTAAGTGTTAATTTTTGATTAGTTCTCATGATCTATTCCCGGTTTTTGAAAGGTAAAAGTCGAAAGCTAATAGTTTAATGGTTTTATGATGGGCGGCAATTCGGGATTTGAAGGAAGCTTGGTCATCTAGATCTAAAAGCCGAAATTAGCTAATCTCCAATTTCGAGATTTTAAGGTAAGAAGATTTGTTATTCAAATATATAAAATTGGGTAGAACACTAACCATGGCCGAATATAGGAGAGGCCCTAGTTTACGCATCTTTTCGGCTTTTGAGCAAAGTTGTAGATCGATTTAGCGAGGATCGACATTAATCAGTGTGTAGTTCTTTAACACACTACTAATAAATCTGTTTGTATGTCTATTTATAAATGTTATGGGCTAAAAAGCGGAATGAGGTGTATAGACAGTCGAATGGAACCCTAAAAGGGTTAGGCAAGGATGCCAGGTACGTAAACATAGAACTCCCTATGTGTATCGAAAAATATATAAGTCTGCATGATGTTTTCTTTATGTATGTATGCATGGGGTGGGAATGATGATATTGAAGGGGAAGTGTATGATAGGTCACTTGGTGATCGGTGGTAGAAATCCCACATAATTTAAATGTAAGGTCACATAGTGATCGGTGGCTATGCCACGTTTAATGATTCCTGAATAACAGGAATAGGCAGTACGACTGTCGTTTTGGTGTGTAGCGGATGGAGGGTTGATTATAGAAATCCCCAAGGTGTGATGGTTGGTACGGGATGGTGTGTAGAGGATGGAAACCTAGGATGGGTTGGGTTTATCATTATGTATTGCTTATCATGTGTTATGATTGTTACCTTTATGTATGGGCCAGGACCCATAATGTGTTTGTGGGCTCAGGTCGATGTGTGCCTTGAGATTTATACACTGAGTCTTGGTGACTCACGCTTTCCTTTTCTCTACTCTTCCAGATGAGCAGTAGATCGTGGACATGGGACCCGAGACGGACTCGAGGGGCCATCAAGTTTTATTCCTACAAGTTATTTTCGGGATTTCTCTAAGTTTTATTTTATTTTATTTTTATTTTGAATTATCAATGTAATAAGGCCCCATTGTTTTATCCAATTAAGTAGATTTCAATGTTCGAAATTATGATTTTATGACATGATTTACTTATACTTAGTAATAAAAATACGTGGTTTTATTTCCAAAATATCACTTAAGTAATGTCTAATAAGTTTACGACTTCCAAACCAACAAGGCAAAAGTTTTCAATGTACAAACCGTGACATGCCGGATCCAATTAAACGCATGGGCCGGGTTTGGGGTGTTACATATTGGTATCGAGCCCGATTTCAAAACTCGGGTTTGAAATGGGTTTAATCTTTGTTTTAAAAAAGTTGATAAAAAAATGTTTTGGATGAAGATATGGCCTTGAGTCTACTGGCCCGATCCACCTGTAAGTATTTTGAACTCCCGATTGTGATATAAATGTGGGCTTAATGGGCTTTATGGGACGTAGACTATCTAGATTAGAACTTGATGGACTCTAGGCTTAGACAAACAACTCTGCAATTCCATAAGACTTAATTTCACTAAACAAAACTCAGAAACAAGTCGCAAGACTAAGGTGTGGCAACAGCATATGCATGTCTAGGAGTAGATCCGAGAAGAGCTTGGTATTTAAGCGGTCCAAGTGACTCACCTCCTCTTCGCCTGGAATCTTACACGTGCATAGTGACTGCTCACTTTAGCCATGACAGGTGTGGCAATAGGCATACGCATGTCTAGGAGTAGATTCGGGAGAGCTTGGTATTTAAGCGGTTCTAGTGACTCACCTCCTCTTGTTTGGAATCTTACAGTGCGTAGTATTTGCTCACTCTAGCTATAAGGACTTGTTCATGGGTGAACCCATAATTAAAACCCGAAAGGGACTAACCACCCTATTTTGCAAACAAAAACCCTAAGTTTTGTACATTTCCAAAAAAAAAAAAAGATATACTTAATTTGAAAATGTTCACAGCCATGAAAAATTTACCCAAAAACCCTATGTTTACAAAACTAACTAGATCTTCCAAAGTACCCCTGTTTTGAAAAAAAAATCAAAATATTCCTGGTTTGTAAAATTACCAAATTATCCTTGTTTTGTAAAATGACCAAAATACCCCTGGTTTGTAAATTACCAAATTATCCCTGATTTGTAAAATTACCGAAATACCCCCGGATCACAAAATTACTGAAATATCCCCAGATTTCAAAATTATCGAAATACCCTTGGATTGTGAAATTACCAAAATACCCTTATTTTACAAAATCACCAAGGAACCTTATTTTAAAAAATTACGAAAATACCCCTGTAGGATAAAATTACGAAAATACCCCTGGGTAGTGAAAGCAACAACAACAACAATAATAACAACACTTTTCTGTAATGAACGTGAGTTTATGGATGTTGATGACTGAATGTATGTGTTTCTTAGAGGATATGAACTTGAGACTTATTGGTGAATGCGAATCCGAAAGAATTACTCTTAAAGCTATTATTCATAAGACTGTTCGTGGTTAAAACAGTGGAAGAAAACTAATAAATCATAAAATTTCTAATCAGATAAACGCGAAGCGGTAGAATGATTACAAGGGGAAGAAGACGTCTGCCGCGTGGTCGTGGTAGGGGTAGAATGACCGTGTCAGAACCAGTAGGATCTTGCCATGGATCTGGTAACGAGATGCCAAGAAATGAGGAGGAAATTCGGACCAGATCACGGAGATGACGCGTATCTCGTGCAATGTTAAGGGTTTTAGAAAGGGTTGTTTGGGCTGGTATGGGCACAGAGCCCGAAATCTGGCTCGAACGGCTCAGGGCCAATGGGGCGAAAGTGTTTAGGGAGTTTCTAATGTAGCCCCAAGTTCACCGTGAGTATTGGTTAGAGGCGGTAGAACGCATAATGGATGATTTGGATTTCACGAAGGAGGAGAAGTTGAAAGGAGTTGTATCTCTCCTACTACGGATGAAGCATATCAATGGTGGCTTACGATTAAGGATGGTCTTTGTGGTGACCGTATCACACGGGATTTCTTTAAGGCGGCGTTCGAATAAGTACATTGGATCGAGTTATGTGGATGCACAAATACAGAGCATTTCTAAATCTGGTTTAAGGGAGTAGGTCAGTGGCTGCGTATGAAGCTGAATTCTTACGCCTTAGCCGCTATGCTCGAGGGATGGTAGCCACGGAGCATGAACGTTGTGTTCGATTCGAAGATGGTCTGAAGGATGATTTGCGTGTTTTGATAGCCCCACAGCGGGAGAGGGAATTTGCTGTCCTAGTGGAAAAGGCTAAGATAGCTGAGGAGGTAAAGCGGACAGAGAGACTGAATTGGGATAGAGATAAAGGTGGAAGTAAGAGGAATTTTGGATCGTCAGAGGCAGCTGGGCAAACTCAGAAAAGACCTAGGTCAGACGGGCCGAGACGAGATGAGAGACCTGCTGCTGCGGGTCAGACACAAAAGTGTGCTCGCTGTGGTAAATTCCATAAAGGTGAGTGTTGGGCAGGCAGTGGAAAGTGCTTTAGGTGTGGATCTACGGACCACCAAGTTAGAAACTGTCCGTAGCAACGGGACAGTGAAGGGCTCACAGGTCAAGGGAATACACAGCCGGGAAGAGGTGGTCAACAACCACCAAGGGGCTGTGGTCAAGCCAATGGTGGCAATGGCACGAGGACATGGTCGTGGAGCACCGGGTGGAGGTCCGTGTTATCTTTGGCGAGGCAGCCGCTTTGGTCTATGCGAGACGTCGCCAAGGGGGACGAGGACGCTCTAGATACGAATACCGATGCGTACTCTATCATAGTATACTAAGTGTTTCTTTTGGCTTTAGAATTAGAGTTCGCAGCGAAAGCATAGTGGTAAGATTTGGGTAATATGATTAATAGTTAGTTGGAAATTTCGAGGACGAAATTTCTTTAAGGGGGTAGAACTGTAACATCCTAAATTTATGGGCCTATGCATTTAGTGTAGGGATAAGTTTAATAGGATAATTTAATTTGATAGGGGTTTAAATTTGGGCTTAGAATTAGGCAAAAGGTCCAGATTAAATTATTTTAAAGTGACATCATTAACAATTAAAAAGGAACAAGTTTTGGGTCGCAAGGAGCCCATGTTTTAGGCCAAATTCGGTACTTTAAATGAAGAGAGGGTGACGCCACACACAAGGAATTAGGGGCCCAAGTATTAAGTTTAATGAGGCCCAAATCTTTTAATTTAAGTGAGTTAAATTTGGCATTAGGGTTAGTAGAGGTGGACGGCTACAAGGCTATAAAATAGGAGAATTTATGTGGATTTTTAAGTGATAATATCATAGATAAAAAGGAGAAAAGTTAGGAGCTTATCTTCAAGGGAAGTGTTGGCTGAAAATCCACCACCTAGAGGAGTGTAAAATTCGGCTACTGCATGGCAAGGAGGGTGCCGAATTTCTCCTCTCTTTTAGCTTGAATTTTAAGGGCATTTTTGGTTTTTAGCAGTAGGTGCCAAAATATCTATAAATAGGGGGGCTAGCTCCTTGATTCTGACACTGAAAACCCTAAATTTCTCTCCCATTGTGCCAAAATTCCCTAGCCTCTCCCTCTCCAATTTCTTTTCTCCAATTTCTTTAAAAGCTGAAACTCTTCTCTACTTTTTCCTCCTTGTGTCGATTTCTCTAAAAAGCCGAAGCATCCATAGTCTTTTCTTCTATTCATCCTATTTGAGAATTAGTTCTACACTTTCGGCATTTAAATCTTCCGTTGGCATTGCCGAATCCTCTCTCTAGTGTTAGCCGAATCTCCTATGCTAAGGTAAGTGTTAATTTTTGATTAGTTCTCATGATCTATTCCTGGTTTTGAAAGGCAAAAGCCGAAGCTAATAGTTTAATGGTTTTATGATGGGCGGCAATTCAGATTTGAAGGAAGCTTGGTCATCTAGATCTAAAAGCCAAAATTAGCTAATCTCCAATTTCGGGATTTTAAGGTAAGAAGATTTGTTATTCAAATATATAAAATTGGGTAGAACACTAACCATGGCCGAATATAGGAGAGGCCCTAGTTTACATCTTTTCGGCTTTTTGAGCAAAGTTGTAGATCGGTTTAGCGAGGATCGACATTAATCAGTGTGTAGATCTTTAACACACTACTAATAAATCTGTTTGTATGTCTATTTATAAATGTTATGGGCTAAAAAGCCGAATGAGCAGATAGACAATCGAATGAACCCTAAAAGGGTTAGGCAAGGATGCCGTGCGTAAACATAGAACTCCCTATGTGTATCGAAAAATATATAAGTCCATGATGTTTTCTTTATGTATGTATGCATGGGGTGGGAATGATGATATTGAAGGGAAGTGTATAATAGGTCACTTGGTGATCGGTGGTAGAAATCCAACATAATTTAAATGTAAGGTCACATAGTGATCGGTGGCTATGCCACGTTTAATGATTCTGAATAACGAATAATAGCGATCTGTTTATCGTTTTGGTGTGTAGCGGATGGAGGGTTGATTGTAGAAATCCCCAAGGTGTGATGGTTGGTGCGGGATGGTGTGTAGAGGATGGAAACCTAGGATAGGTTGGGTTTATCATTATGTATTGCTTATCATGTGTTATGATTGTTACCTTTATGTATGGGCCAGGACCCATAATGTGTTTGTGGGCTCAGGTCGATGTGTGCCTTGAGATTTATACACTGAGTCTTGGTGACTCACGCTTTCCTTTTCTCTACTCTTCCAGATGAGCAGTAGATCATGGACATGGGACCCGAGACGGACTCGAGGGGCCATCAAGTTTTATTCCTACAAGTTATTTTCGGGATTTCTCTAAGTTTTATTTTATTTTATTTTTATTTTGAATTATCAATGTAATAAGGCCCCATAGTTTTATCCAATTAAGTAGATTTCAATGTTCTGGAAATTATGATTTTATGACATGATTTACTTATACTTAGTAATAAAAATACAGGGTTTTATTTCCAAAATATCACTTAAGTAATGTCTAATAAGTTTACGACTTCCAAACCAACAAGGCAAAAGTTTTCAATGTACAAACCGTGACATGCCAAATCCGGTCGAAACGCATGGGCCGGGTTTGGGGTGTTACAATTAACCAAAATAACCATAAATACTAATATGTTGAATAGATAGTGTGACGATACTCCGACGAGATTCCAATCGGCTAAGCTTTCCGATAATCTACAAGACAGAGGAAACGATTACGTAAGCATTTAATGCTTAGTAAATTCGTATAAGCAAAACTTAAACTTACCAAATATATTAAATTAAACAACCAAACCTACTCTCATCATGTCATATGCCAAACTTCCTTTCCTATACACATCACCTCATAAGGTTGGTAAATATATCATTACAAATAAATCCCAATTAACTCATGACATATACATGATAAACATTTAGGCTTTATCCATAATCCATCACCCATACATATATCCTTTACATATACTTTCCATTGAAATTATATGGAATTAATAGATAGTAAGTAAACAATACATCTATGAAACATAACATATATTAAGAAATGGATTCCATGCATATTTCGTCCATCACTTGATAAATTATCATCCATTTTCATCTCGTATATGCATATTCATTTTTTTCCATATCATATGAACATTAAGTCTTTATACATGCCTTTCCATTGACCTTTTATTATCTGTTGAACCTTTTCGAATAACATCGAATACATGGAATACCTTTTCATGTAAATGTAAACTTTCCTTTTCTTTTTCAATAATACTCACATGAGCTGTGAAGTGGGCCTGCTCATACGAGTTGTGGGTCAACGGTAGCTACATGATGCTGCTCACACGAGTTGTGGAGAATCCACAACACATGCTGGATCTCAACCATCGGTAGGACCTCCAAGACCAGCACCCAATATATATACTTTCTAATGATATGTCATTTGTATCCTAAGCATTCTTTAGGTTCAACGGGTCTCTTTCAATATCCTTATCTCTAACCTTCATCGTCATATAACCATTCATGAAATTTACATGCTCATAATTTCATCATAACTTACTTTAATTATTAAATACAATACCATCATCCATGTTATACATAATAATCCATCCAAAATCCATTTACCTTAATTTTGCTTTCTATTATATCCTTTTTCCAATTTACAATTCCTTCACCATAATTCCCCTTTTAATTTTTTTATCCAAACCAAAGCACTATGTCATTCAATTTAATTAACATCATATTTTGGTCTATATTACCAGGATATTGTATAATTGTAAATATAATCATTTATAACATAGTAATTATAAACATGACATACAAAATAACTTATAATAACTTAATTCTTATACGAACTTACCTCGATTAAAACAATTGCTAAAATGGAGTTGACAACTAGACCGAAACTTTTAGCTTTTTCCTCTATTTAAATCCAATCGTATTGTTTCTTAATCTCAAAATAAATTCCATTCAATTAATACAATTCCAGCACTTAAATAATCAGTTTTATTCAATTAAATCCTTCTATCACCATTTTACAAAATTACTCTAACGTTTTTCTTTTTATGCAATTTAGTCCTTAAAATCCAAAACTTGCAATTTTACCATTTCTAGCCAAAATATATGTTAGCTGAATTTATTTATACACACATATAGTCCACCCATGTTGGAATTTTCAAGAAAACCATGCATATTTTAATTTCATTTCATTTTAATCCCTAAACGTAAAAACTAGCCTAAATCATTTTACAGACTTAATCAAAACAATCATCAAGCCTCAAGTTCAAAACTTAACATCAAGAATATTCCAAAACATCTTCAGTAAACTTTATAAATTTTGACAACATCTCAAATTAGTCCTCAAACTAGTTAGCTGCCAAAACAACGATAACAAAAATACAAATCTCATTAAAAAATGGATCAAGAAAACACTTACATGCATAAATACAACTAGCCGAACTTCCAAAGCTCACAACCATGGTGATTTTCGGTGGAATAGCCAAATGAAGAAGATAACTCCCCTATCTTTTGTTTGATTGTTTTAATTTTAATGCTTAGTTACCATTATAACCTTTAAACTTCATGAAATTTAACATGCAACCAATCCAATAATATCCACTATCTTTAAATATGGTATAATTACCATTAAGGTCCACCAATTCACCTTTTCATAATTATTACTTCTTTAACATATAAAATTCAACTTTTGTATTTTCTACAATTTAGCCCTTTTCACTCAATTAATTATTTAAACGTTAAAATTTCTTAACCAAAATTTAATATGGCCCTAATAACACTCCGTAAAAATTTAATAAAACCACTTGACTTTAAGGATTTACCACATAAACCTAATTACTCATTCAAATAGCATAAATTGTCAATTCAAAATTTATTTTAATACTAGATTTGAGTCGTAAATATTAAGTAATAATATTTACGGACTTACTCGTCAGATTTGTGGCCCCGAAACCTCTGTTTCTAACACCACTGACAAACGAGTTGTTACAATAATAATAGGGAAAAACTAATGGGCTTTACAGTATAATCAACTTATTATGTTTTTCATCTCCACCAAAGCAATGTCCTTAACCTCCCTGTTTGAAACCTATGATGAGTTGGGGGCAAGATGACTTTCAAGGGAAGGAGTGTCTGTGATGGTGGAGAAATGATGAAAGTCCTTTCGGGCCAATAATAGTTGTTGTGATTAAAGAACTCATTAATAACTACAACCACTGTAGCCCCAACTCGAGTTTTATCTTCTCTCCACTGCAACAGTCATTCCCCCTTGAAAGTCTTTTTGCATCCAACTATGTCACAGGTTTCAGACAATTAGGTTAAGGATATTACTTTTGTTAGAAATGGAGAAAAATAATAAGTTGATTATTTTGGAAAGCCCTTTTGTTTTTCCTTATGATTATGGTCTCAAACTTATGTATGAGGTTTATAAAACATCCTTTTTCGGTATCATGATACTTGAACCCTTTACTGCATAACTACTTTCAGCTGGGCTCCTGGGTTATACTCCAACCCATGATCGCATAACTATCGTCAACTAGGATCCCTAGTTATACTTCAACCCGTGACTGTATTAGCACCGTGAATTGGGAGCCTAAGTTGCAATGCGATGGGCTTTTAAGGTGATGGTTCCATCCCGACACGATAGATGAAATGTGTATGTCTTCGATCACTATCGCATCACTGTGAACTCGAATATACCTTAAAACTATCACAATTTCTATGTCAAACACAAACACAAACACAAATAAATCTTCCTCCTCAAATTTTCAACACCCAACACAAAAAAAAAAAACCAATTTTGGAGAGAAACATAAAATGCGTCCTCCAAAATTAACCTATTTCCCTAAATATCAGTAAAATCGGCCTAAAACTCTATTCTTTTAAAAAAAACTGGCATATACTTCAAAGTTACCCTATTAATCCTTTTTATCAGACAACTCCAAATCCTCTTAAGAAAAAGCTTGGCCTTTTCTTGCATTAGCAACCAAGTGGAAGAAGGCAAAGTATACAGCCTTAACTTAAGCCTTTTTTCATTTCTATATTACCATTTTTGAAAGTTTTTACCTTTCATTTCTTCCATTTCTTTTCTTTGAAGGGATTTTCTAAAAATTATCAATAAATGTTTTTTTTTGGACGAAAGATGAAATTCATTAATCCAAGAATGTAGTTAAACTGTTACAAAAGAACAAAAAAAAACTTTGTACAATAACTTTAAACTATACAAATAAATTAACCAATGATACCCTGGAAGCACAAAGTGAAGCATTAATAAGATCAATTCTATTGATTGGTCTTCATCCTAAGGGATCCCGCACAATCTCTTTAATTTGCACCAAGACAACATCTTTAGTCAAGACAATTGCACCAAAATACCTCTTGTTCCTTTGTCTCCATATCACATACAAATATGCACTCCAAGCAAGCTTGATTATAGCAACAAGCAAGGATGTTCCTTTAAGTTTCAATATCGCCTAAGCTAACTCTTGCCTCCAAGTTCCCACAGCCCTATGAATAGAGCAAAGGCGTAAAACTAACTGCCACACTTTCCTTGAAAAATTGCACTCAAAGAAAATGTGATCACGTCTCTCTGTAGCATCTATACAGAAAAAACAATAAGTATCAATCGAAATCCCAAAAACAAGCAAACGATCCTGGGTTGGGAGTCTATTAAGAATGACCATCCAAGCAATAAGAGCATGCTTGGGAATATGTAAATGGAACCATAGCAGACGGTGTCATTCTACCTTCATACCACAAGTTTTAATTGCCTCTCACAAACGAGAATTACTCACTTTAGCATTAGCAAACTGATGAGAAGTGACAGTAACCAAAGGCTTCAACTTAAGCATCCTTCTCTAATTCCAGCTACTCATTGAAGTAAGAGTCACATCTAGAAAACTCCTACCCTTTAACACATATTCACTAACCCAAGCAATCCAAAGAGACCCCTCTCTTGCAAGCAAGGCACGAATAAGCTGCAAAATACAAGCTTGATTCCATTTTATCACATTTTTTAGTCCCAAGCCCCCCTCAGATTTAGGTAAACAAATTGCCTTCCAACAAACACGAGCCCCTTAACCCGAGCCAACCTTCCCTTTCCCAAAAAAGCTAAAACATTATTGATAAACCTTCTTAAGAACACTCTTAGGCATTAGAAATTGACGACTACAATAGGCTTGCACACTAAAGATCACAACCTTAATAAGTTACAGTCTACCAGCATAACTCAAGTGATTAGTAAACCACCATTGAATCTTACCTAGAATTCAATTGGTTAAAGCAACACAGTCAGACCGAGATAGCTTTCGAGAAACAAGAGGAACACCAAGGTACCTCACTGGCAGCCTACCAAATTTAAACCCTATGGAAGTAGTCATGAGAGCTAACTACTCTTAAGACACCTCGGTAACAAACAATTCACTTTTGGATGCGTTAAGTTGCAACCCAGAAAGTAAATAAAACTGCTTAAGAACACAATAAACATCAGCCACCGAATCAGTAGTACCCATAGAAAAATAAGAAGATCATCGGCAAACATTAGATGAGTCAACTGCACTCGAGGGCACTTAGGATGATACTTGAAGAGAGAATTTATGGTAGCAAAATCCAATAACATGGATAACACATCCATTGCAAGCACAAAGAGGTAAGGAGAAAGAGGATCTCCTTGTCTAATACCTTTCCTCCCTCGAAAGAACCCCACAAGGCTTCCATTAAGAGAGACAGAGAACCAATGAGTAGTTAAACAAACTTCAATCCACTTTAAGAACTTTTCAGGGAACCCTTGAGCTCTAAGTACTGAAAGCAAAAACCCCGGTGCAAAGAATTAAACGCCTTTTAAAGATCAACCTTCAAGGCACATTTAGGAGAAATATGTCTCCTACCATACCCTCGCATTAGCTCATGAGCCAACATGGTGTTATTAGTGGTACTACGCCCTCTAACAAAGGCACTTTGACTATTAGAAATCAAAGCAGGCAAAAAAAGAGTCATTCTATTAACCAAAACCTTGGTTATGCACTTATAAGCTGCACTGCAACAAGAAATAGGCCTAAAATCCTTTACATAGCTACGATTATCACACTTGGGAACTAAGGAAATTGAAGTAGCATTAAAGGTAGCCAAGAGAGTGGAGGATGCAAAAAAAACACTTGTCGAAACCATTTTTATATTTTTATGAAAAACGAGGGTCGACTTTAAAAACGAAAATGGAGTCGCCACCAATCTTTTTTTGCTTAGGTGTGATCGGATCACCTTTTAAAACATTTTATCTCAAAAACAATGATTTTGGCCTACGAAATTTAAAAAAACGGGTTCGGGAGTCGGTTACGTACGAGGAAGGATTAGCACCCTCGTAACGCCCAAAATTGGTACCAGATTGATTAGTTATTGTCCTAATGTCGAAAATTCGAAAAAATTTGAAAACATGATTTCTTTAAAAATTTGAACAATTTGAGTTAAAATTTGATATTTCTTTGTTCCAAAAGGATACAAACATCACATCCAGCACGTTAGGACATGATATTTTAAACCCTCGTAACCAAAATCATCTCATGATTTACAAAATTTATTAAAAGGATATTTAGTTATTTAGTCAAACGGAAAATCGAAACCCAGCACGTTAGGGCACTATTTCCCGAATTTCTAAACACAAAAACATTGCCTTATTTAAAAAAAACTTTTGGATAAAAATATAGTAATTTTGCAAAATATATTTTTATTTTAAACGATGATCCAAGTAAGAATATCACATTGATACATCATAAAACATAAAATACCAAAAGCAATAAAATTACATGATATACTAACATTTTATATTAATATAGACAATTAAAAGGAAAGCAACATAACATAGCAAGTGACACATATAATAAAAGGACTATGCTAAAGCAATAATAAGCAAATAAAAGAGTATGAATAAACAAATACAGGATATAAAATAATCAACAACAATTAAAAAATCTATGTGAAAAATAAAGATTTAAGAAATGAACATTAAACACTACAAACAAAATCAAATATAAAAGTAAATAAATGGATGATATATTTAAACACTGAATGAATGTTATAACAAAATAAAAAATAAAAAGAATATGACAATTTCTAAAAAGATTTAATATGTATATAAACAATATTTTAAATAAATGACATAAAAAACTAGAATATAAAAAAAAATATAAGGATACTTATAATAAAGATATAATTTAATAATTTAGAACATATATAAATATAAACAATAATCCGTGAGAGAAACAGTTTTAAATAAATAACATATATAACTTTAAATAAAAATATATTTATAATATAATATTTATAAAAACTACAAAAATTTTATATAATATAAAGGATAAAATAATTTAAATTACATATAATATAATAACATATAATATAAAAAAATTAAAAATATATAATATAATAATTAATATATAAATTATAAAATAATATGTAATATATAAATAATATTAAACTAAATAAAATAACTTAGTATAAATAATAAATAGTAATAATTTAATATATATAAAAATAGTACGTATTTAGAATAAACAATATATAAAACTTTATATTATTAATAAATTAATATACAAATAGTAAAAAATAATAATATAGAATTTTTAATATTATGAAATAATTTAATATAATGTTAAAATAATTTAAAAAATAAAATAAAATAAAAGGTTTTAAAAATAAACAAAGAAACAAGGACTAAATAGAAATAAAAATAAATGTAAAAGGACTAAATCAAAACGCGCGTCACACTGTAGGGATCCATTAGGCAATTATGCCATATCTTCAAAACGACGCCGTCCTGATATTGGCCTTTAAATAGCCCGAGGATCAAATTGCAACAGAATATAAGTTTTAGGGCTAAATTGAAAATAAGGAAAAATACTATTCGGACATAATTGTAAATTTGCAAAAATGCGGAAGGGCCTATAGAGTAATTCGACCCTTAAATAAAAATGCGCGGATCCTCCTCGGGTCGGGTCAACGCGCGGATCTTGGCCCTATAAACGACGTCGTTTTGGCCCTTAAAGGTGACCCCCAAAACGGTGCCGTTTCCCTGGCCTATATAAGTCAATTTTCACTTAAAAAAAATCATTTTGAACCTTGTTTAAAAAAAAAAAACTCTCAAAAAAACTCTCAAAGTCCTCCTTTCCTCCGTCCGGAGTCCGGTCATCGGACTCATGGGCCACCGCCTCACGCGCCATACGCGCCGCCATATACGGCGGCCGGAGAGTCAAATCTCCTTGTTTTGAAGCCGATACACATGTAGTTTTCTTCCTTTTTATTTTTTTATAATATTTGTATATGTATACAACAAAATGACATAGATCGAAAAGAAAAAAAAATAAATAAACGAAAATCACCTTTGTTATTCTTTGTATTTTTTTTGTATATTTCTCGCTTGTATATGTGCGTCTCTTCTGTCCATTTTATAGGTTAGGATTATATAGCCCCGAAACGAATCAAAAAAATAAATACAAAATCTTGCTGCCATTTTTCTTTCCATTTTGCTGTCGTATCCTTTTCCTTTTTTACAGGTGAAAGTCGAGGAATCCGGCGGCGATGTGGAGCGTTATCCGCGCTGATTGCGGCTGGACGAGGGTCTAGTGTTAGGCGTTTGCGGCGTGAGGGTTCGTGCTAGGCGCTTGCGGCGCCTAAGGTTCCAGAAACCCTAGGTCTCTGTTTCTGTTTTGTGCCTTTTTGGGCCGCGTGAGTTTGGGCTAGGTTTGGGCTGTAATTGGGTTTTGGGTCTAAGTAGTGGGTCTGATGGTGTAATTGGGCCACGGGTAGTTTGGGCTAATTGTTTTGTAACTGGACTGTAAAAAAACATTGGTTTTTTTATTTTTTATTTTTATTTATTTAAGCCCGGGCAATAATGGGCTACTACAATACTAAACAGCCTCAAGAAAATCAGTCCCCACTATACCCCATGCAGATTTGAAGAAGAAAGTTGTAAGACCATCACGACCAGGGGCTTTTTCATTCCCCTGTCCAAAAATAGCTAATTTTATCTCTTCATTAGTAATAGGGCTAGTCAACAGACGATGAGCATCATTAGACAGTTTAGGCAGTAACTCCTGAAGCAAAGAATTTGAGCAGCCAACAACATTGGAATCAATTGCACCAAGAAGATTTTGATAAAACCCCAAAATCTTTACAAAAATTTGATCAAAGGATTCCAACCGATTACCTACTACATAAAAGAGAGAAGTAACAGTGTGCTTATTCCTCTTAATTGCAACAGTACTATGAAAAAATTTAGTGCTTTGATTCCCCTCCCTGATCCACTACACCCGAGCTTTTTTCCAATAAAAACATGCTTTGGCCTCTTGCAAAACCAAAAGATCAGATCTCACCCGATCAATATGACCATTTCTAACCAGATCACCCCACAACAAAGCAAGCTGCAAGCTCTCCAGCTCTTCAGCCTTAGCCTTAAATCGAGTAGAAATATTACCAAAAGCCTCAGTGTTGAGCATCTTCAAGACAAGCTTAAGTCTCTTAGGCTTGGTAAATAACTTCAACATAGGATCACCAACCACAATAGGATGTCAAGATTCAGCAACAAGCTACAAAAACCTATCATGCTTAGCCCATAAACTAAAGAACCGAAAAGGCTTTGGCAAGGATTGCATAGGCCGCTCCAACCAGACAATAGAAGGACAATGATCCGAACAACCAGAAGCAGCAAACTCAACCCGTGAATGAGGTAGAAATCGCAACCAAGCTGCATTAACAAGAACTCTATCAAGCTTCTTCGCAATCGGCCTATCCAATTGATGATTAGACCAAGTGAAAATAGGTCCAAAATAAGCATGATCAAAGACTTCAATATCCCTAACCAAAGCTTGAAAATCCTTCATATCAACAGTAAAAGACTGAGAACTATCGAAAGAAGAACTCTCATTAGGCGAAAGCGTGACATTAAAGTCACCACCCAACAACCATGGAGCATAACCAACTTGGCCACTCATAGAACACAATATTATTGGGTGTAATAGTAATACATATTGCATTCTTAAAAGAGAATATAAGTTCGAATTTTGGAAACAATATTATTGGAAATGGTAATCATGAATCCCGAACATGGATGACTATGAAAAACAACCAAAAAATCTAATTTTTATAAAAAAGTAAATATTATTACAATGATATTTTTTACCTTTTCATATTTTAATATAAAATTTTAAAATATTTATTAAAAAATACTACTTGAAATAATTAAAAGTCCAAGATTTATGAAAATCTATACACAAAAATCTTTACTACACCGTAATTCATTCAATAAATGATTTTTTAACAAAAATATATATATTTTATATTAATATTTTTATTCCATTATGATTTAATTTAAAGTAAAAGTATATTCGGTAAATTTTCATATGGTTAAAAATGACCATTTTCAACTTTTAATATCTTAAATGTTTTTGAAAATCAAATTTTTTTTTTTTTTACTTCATATACATTTTTCAAGATATGTTAGAATAAAATAAGCATATAGTAGTTATCATTTTTATAGAATTGATTGTATTTGAAATTGTTAAGGTGATTTTACCCTTTTTTATTATTATATTTGAATAAATTCTCTTTAAAAAAACATATATTCAAAATATCTTATTTAACTTTGATTCAGAATATCTAAAATAATATAAAATATTATATTAATAAAATTTAAATTAAGAAATAAATTATTTTTTAAAAAAGTCAAACTCTCATAATCATATTTAATATTTATTAATTTATAAAAAGAAAAATAAAATAAAATTTGTCCTTAAATTTTGAGTTGATGATGAAAACAAATACAAGAATGGACAGAGTATTTATAAGCGAGTAAAACAGCATCTTGGATAAGCCATAATAGAAGGCCCAAATCTATTTTCAAAAGCCTGTGTTGCTCTGCTCTCCATCCTTCTGAAATTTTCTGTTATTAAATTGCGAAATTCAGCAAGAAGCCAAAATCTCCCGTTTCTCCCACAATCGAAAACCAAATCTATTTCCCGGCAACCGGCGATGAACATCTCTCTGTTTCAGTTTTCCCCGAATTGCCTCCCACAGGTTGGGAAGTTCCGAAACCATCCTTCCATCTCCAACAACAGACCCAATACTAAGATTCCATGCACCAAAAACAAGCTCAGCGATTCAGCCCTGGCTTTAGATTTGGCAATCAATGTGCAAAAGATTAACACCCATTTGGAGCAAAAAGAGAAAGCCATGAAGAAAAGCAAAGAGTTTCTGTTCACAGAGTTGTGCCAGTATTTGTCATTGAAAGAAGAGGAAATGAACAAGAAATGGAGAAAGATGAGAGAAGAGGAGAAATGGGTTTTGATTAACAAGTTCGTTGATGAATGGGGTGTTCATTTTCATCCTTTATCTGCTAGATCAGTTAAGGAAATGGTGGATGAATATTTGCAAGATGATAACAAGTCTGATCCACCTATGTTTCCTGGTTTGAAGAGAATTCTGGGGATGTCAAAAGATGCTTAAATTGCTTAACATACTTGTAATAAGTAATAAGCTGCTTGTTTAATTTAGAATTTCTTCAGTTTTAGTTAAATGTTTGTTCTTTTTACATTTGTTTATTCATTTCATGACATCCTTTCATACAAATTAGTAAACCTTCAAATATATATATAAAACCATGAATGTACAAAGAATTTCTTTGTAATATTTATACTGTATGTATATACAATCTTTAAAAAAATGCTTGAAAAGTGCAAGTTCAATTAACGACCAGGAAAAAAGCAGCCTAACATTTTAATGTTATTAGGCCATCAGAAGTGAAGTTGCCTGCACTGTGCAGCTGAAGCCTCTGATGGACAGTAAGGACATTTAAATGTCCGAGAGGTGTTTTTTGACAGCTTCATGATTGATTGATTGCAAAGGACATGCAGGCATGGCATTAGCATTGGTGGATTCTCTTCGCTGCCTTGATCTCTACTTACAGGACATACAAATATGGAGTGGAACTGGAGTTCCTTTCCTAACTCCACAGGGACTGGTAATTGTTTCATTTCTTGCCACTCTTGCCTCTTTGCTGCCATTACATTAGCCAGCTTCAGCAGTGTAGGCAACCCTTCGATGCCGGCTGCTACGGCCACACTCAATGGGCTCCAATACGATTGTCCCACGAGACTGCAGAACTGTTTGATGATCTCCTGAGTAAATTCTTCCCAATGGGTAGGAGCCATTAACTCAGCATGAGGGCAACTATCGAGCTTTCCCACCCATATGATGCAAACCACAAGCTTCTGAAACTCGTTCATGTGCAGAGAAGCAAACGGGGCAAGGTGAGTTCTAGCATAACTAAGTGCATCAGCTTTAGTTCCTTTCTTTACAATCTCCACGAATTGAAGCCTGTGAAGTTTTAGCTCAAGCATTGAACCATTTTGGTTGAGCTTCTCACGATTGAGAGTGATCCAATTCAAAGCAGGCCCGAGGTTCTTAACCTTCAAAGCTTCAAGTACTTGATACATTTCTAAGAAATGAGATCTTATCGCAATTGCCTCTGGTTCTCCAGCTTCATCTATGAGGCAATCTCCAAGGTCAAACAAGCCTTGCTGATAGAAGTGATTTGCAACTATCTGGTTCACTAGGTGGAAGTCAAAGTCAACATTTCTATACGCCTTGGATATGTCGGGGTTGAAGGACTTTTCGAGAAGTTTAGGGTACTTGCTGAGGTTTATGTTACGCTCCTTCTGCAGTCCTTCTAACAGGTTCAGTGGACCAACAGTATTGAGCTTTAGTTTTAACTCAGAAAGAATAGATTTCAGATGAACAGGGGACAAGGGATCGTTAATGGCCTTGATTTTTGCCAAAGCCTGCTCAATTTCATGCCCAACTTGATCAACTATTTCTTGGGATCTAAAGGTGGACAATTTCTGTCTCTTAATAACACGGTCAAATGCATCTTTTAGGGTGTCCAGTTCCATTTCTTAATCTCAACTTGATGCTTCCTGCACAAAATACACCCTAAAATACACCCTTTCTTCAAAGTCAGGACCGCAAATTGAGAATTCAGACTAAAATTTTAACTGATAATCAAATTATAAAAACATAATTAACAAAGGTCTAATTTTCAGCATCAAAGATAATTGTTTGGTTACAGAGAAAACAAAATGGAAAAAAAATATCTACCTATTTCACTCAGTTCCGATAACAAAAAAGCAAAAGGTTTAAGCATAAAGGAGATGAATAGTAAGAGGCAAAACTCAAATATAATTTTGACATACTTATTCCTAGGTTTCTTCTAGCGAAACAAAATCATGAAAATAAAAAAATAACGATAAAAGATATGAAACAGAGATTCGAGGAAACATACCAGATTTGAGATCGAAATTGGAAGAGCGAAAATCGCAGAAGAGAAGTGAGAGCGCAAGAGTCTCTGAAAGGCAGGGAAGCTAAGCTAAGTGAGAGAGAGAGAGAGAGAGTCTCGAAAAGCGTACACGTGCGAACAATTCGGTAGCAAACCAACACTCGTGTGAAATTTTTTCATTTCCTCAAATACCCTTGTTCGATTTCGATAATTTCGGTTTTGAATTCATCAACCAGGAACTTTCGAGCTCCTCTGGTCATCAGATTCGGGAAAAGAGAGAGAAAAAAGAAGTCCTTTTAACTGTTGTCTCTCAATCAAATGGGCATTCACGTCCTCAAAACGACGCCTTTTTCGTCTTCCTACTCCAAAGCTTTACTCCTCGCCACCGCTGCAAAACCCGCCGCTTTCGCTGCTGCTGTTCTTCCTTGTAATCCCCGCTTGAGATTTCCATTTTCTTCGCCAAAGGCCATTACTTCATCTGGGTATGGGAGTTTCCTTCATCTGAGGAAGCGTGGGTTTCGTGGGAGTGTCGTCTTAACCATGGCTGCTTCTGGTTCGGTCCAGAAGTCTGAGGAAGAGTGGAGTGCTATTCTTTCCCCAGAGCAGTTTCGAATTTTGAGACAAAAGGGCACCGAGTAAGTTTGCTAACCTATCCATTCATTCTTAGTGTTGATTAATAGTAGCTTAAGTTTCTGTCAAATTGTATTCATTTTGAGCTTCTGTGGCTTTTGGATGAAATAACAAGTTTGTAATTTGATTCTTGACATTTTGTTTTGGTAATGTAAAGGTATCCAGGCACCGGAGAATATGATAAGTTCTTCGAAGAAGGTATCTATAAATGTGCAGGATGTGGGACTCCTCTTTACAAGTCCACTACAAAATTTAATTCAGGTTGTGGGTGGCCAGCTTTCTATGAGGGTCTCCCTGGAGCCATAAATCGCCATGTGAGCTACCTTCCTCTTTTGCTCAACTTGTTTTCTTCTATTCCAGATTTTCCTAATCAAGTGTGTGATGTTTAACCAGCCGGACCCGGATGGGATGAGGACTGAAATCACTTGTGCAGCTTGTGGTGGCCATTTGGGCCATGTATTTAAAGGTGAAGGGTTTCCAACACCCACCGATGAGCGCCATTGTGTCAATAGCATATCACTCAAGTTTATTCCTGCAAATTCTTCAGAGTGAATCGTATTATAACAGTTATCCCAGTTGTGTGTATAGGACATGGGCATAATGTGATGTTTTGCCAATAAGAACTCGAGTTTTTCTACTTATGGTCGTCATTGTATTTGAACTTGAACGTTTTAATGCAATATATATGCAAAATATGGTTACCAACCATGGGAATTTCCGTGGCAGTCCGAAAAGATGAACCCCATGTGTAGAGTTTGGTTGCCTATTTCAATAGCTGTTCAAGTTTAGAATTATTAAAGGGGCTTGATAAGCTTGAAAAACTCGCATGCCTTTTTCTTTTATTCACTTCAGACCAACCATGTGAATGGTGAAATGGTATTCCAATTAAAAGAGTTCTCTAATTTCTCCAACCCACCCCCCAAAAAAAAAAAAAAAAAAAAAAACTACAAATTGAAACCATTGCAGTTCTCCTAGTGCTCCTGGTAGCCTTCATGCAAGTGAAAGCTCTCCAGCAGGAATTGATCTTTTGACAAGTTTGGCCCAAGACTCGTTAGTCTCTGTAATGACCTTCAGAGCATATTCCTGTTCATCATCCAGTGCAGGTAAAAATCCTAACAAAAAGAAGCTGATAGGCACTATGGGAATAGGGGAAAATGAAACAAAATCAGTACACACCTTGTTTGCTGCCTTGTTGCCAAGACCAAACTTGTTTGCTGGTTTTCCATCAGGGATCTTGTAGTCTCGAAACCAATCCCTGATTGCCGTTAGTATCCCCTGAAATTATCATCAAAAGGGCTCTTAAAGTTGGCATTATAAGTGAGATAACCATGCTTAAGACCAGTTTAAATAACAAATAACACACAAGTCTTAAATGGCAGTAGTTACAGTACCGGGAAATGCTTCTCAACATCATCAACATCGTTGACAAGGGAAGCCCTTGGATCATCTAATGAGATAGCAACTATTTTCCAGTCAAGTTCCCCTTCATCAATCATGGCTAATGCAGCCAAAGGCTTGACCTTCAGAATGTCACCTATCTTTCTCCGGGTTTCACCAATCTCAACAACATCAACTAAGATTTGAAAGAAACAAAAACATCAAGACTTGCAAAGCTACTTTTTCACAACAATAAAAAAGGAAACCTTATCAATAATAAATGTCAATCAAATACTGTAACCAAGAAGGGGAATTACCAGGGTCATTATCACCAAATGCTCCTTCAACTTCAGAGTTTGCTAAAGAAGGGTCTTCCCATGTTTGTGGAAGCAATCCGTAATTCCAGTTTATATTATAGCTTAGGTACAAGTAGTGGGATTATAGCAAGAAGCCAAAACAAAGTGCTGAAAAATAGCCTAAAAAGCATTTAAGTGAGTAAGAAATTAAAGATACTCAAAATCAGAGAATCTTACGGGTAATATCGAAGCTTGCCCTTCTTAGTATCCTGCTTAATGGGAGTGTATGGCTCATCAGTAGCAACCTCCATTTTTGCACTTGACTCTTTGGGTATCTCCACAATGAAGTTAAAAAGACCATCTCCCAAGTGCAATGGTATATCATGCCAAGGAGAAATCTAAAACACCACTAAATCTCAATTACCATCCAAATACTGGACAATTTCAATTTAAAAAAAAATTAGGAAAAAGAAAGTTGGGACAAATACCTTTTTCCCCGAAGTATCTTCGAAGAAGACTCTGTAGTCAAGGGTTTCGGGTTGACCTTCATGTTTGATTTGAACCTGGGGATTATAAATGGCATTGCAAGAAAATAACCTTTTGGATAATCGTCTGCCGCTGTTGAAGCTAAGAGCGTTACGGCCGTGTTTCAAAGCGAAGGGCGCTTTGAGAAGCAAGCAAGAAGAGGAGGCAACGTTGGAACTTCCGGCGACGGATACCATTCTAGCTGCTGCTGCTGCTGCCATGGCTGATTTATCTTTTGGTGGTGGATTGTCGGGTCGGGAGTATTTGGAAGTTTGGTGGCTTACATTCACTGGCTTACCTTACTTTTCCGATTCCTTCCTATATCCTTCTCTCTTCCTATTTTTCCCCTTCAATTTTTTAAGGTAAATTGCATCATGGATTCCTATATTTTATTTAAAATTATATTTTAGTCACTTAACTTTTAAAAGTTATATAATAATCATTAATATTATCAAGTTGTTACATATATTAACTTCCGTTACTCATTACCAAAATGATTAAAGAATTAATAACTAATTTGGCCCTTGAATTGTATAGCTAATAGACTTTTTCTTAAATAATTCTAAAAAAAATTAAAATATCACAAATTCTTTAAAAAAATCTTAAAAAATAATTTCTTATAAGATATTTTTAAAAAAGTTAAAATCTTTTTAGAAAACTATCGATAATCAGAAAATAAATTATGAACCGTGTAAAAAGATAACAACTAAACATGAAATGTGCTTCATTCCCATAAATAGGAATTGAATCCTCAACTACATGATTAAGAAATGAAGTGAGCAACCACCACACCTCATTACTTTAATTAGAAAGTTTCATTTTAAGACCAAATGGCTTGTTGGTCTATTTTATTATTAAAAAAATTACTTTTAAATTTATTTTATAGTTAAATTTAAATTAAAAAAAAAATTACCTGCCAATCTAAACATATCAATCTCCAAAATTACTAAATTGTTAATAAGTTTATATTTTGGTCATTTAACTTCAAAAAGTTAAAAAATAGTCACTGAAATATTTAAAAATTTTCATCCAATCACTGAACTATAAAAATCATCTTATAAAAATCATTATTGTATGACATTTTCTGTTTACATCACCTCCACTAATCGAAAGCTCTCATTCATTTCTCTTCTGTAGTTCAATTTTTTTTTTCTATAAAACAACTTCAAACGTCACAAATCTATGAACCAAAATATAAACTTTTTTCCACAATCTCCAACACTAATCTCCAGATCGACTTGGATATAATATATATTCTTCTACTCATCGATAAATATTGATCCACCATATTGATCATTAAATTATTACTTAGAACTCACTAGTCGAACTTTTTTTTTAAAGAAAAGAACTTAATAGTTCAATAACTCAAATAAAAAAATTTAAATAGTTCAATGACCCTTTTATAACTTTTTAAATTTAAGTGACCAAAACGCAGTTTAGTGATTCTTTTATGAAATTTTAGATCAACAAAGATTAGCTGGCATCCAAGCAACAACAAATGGTATTGTTTAATGCATTGTAAATTCATGTTTTCACCAAGCTTGAATGAGACTCAACTAATGTGGGGTGATTAACAACATCAACAATTTCAAGCCCAAACACTTAGATATTCAATGAGACAGACTGCTGATTATTTCAATCATCCTCCTTAATCGGACAGTAGCAAGTTTACTTGGACAGGGACGGAAATTTTTGTCATCTAAATACTAGTATCATAACAACAGAATGGTTGCCCCAATTCCATGTGGGAGAATATATGCATACAATAATAAAAATACGGGTCGATATTGTTGCTCAGCTTCGTTGAATTCCGCTCGGCCATGTCTGATTCTTCACTGGCTTCAGGATTGCTTCCACCTCAGCTAGAGTTTCATGATCTTTCCCGAACAGTGCAAGTTCTGTTGCAGCGGCTACATTCTCTTCAACCTAGTTATTTACAACCCCGGCATTACTAACAACCGAAGCAGCAAGCTCGTGAAAAAAAATGCAAACATGTTTTGACAGGTATGAAGGTTTAGTAACAAAATTATATTATCAGGTATAAAATAGATTTCATAAAGTTCAAATGATGAACCAGAACCTGTTTAACCGAGTTCATGCCAACCAGCACTGTCGAAATATCTTTGTTTGACAAGCTGTATTGCATAGCTAACTTCGAAATATTTTTTCCTTTCTCTTTACAATATATAGCAGCAGCTTGGCAGGCAGACTGCAGAGAGGTTATGAATACATATGAAAGCCTTATAATCAAGCACATAAACTATGGAAATGACACAATCATAACATGACTTCTTGGTGACATAAAATGTGGAAGTATTTAATATTAGGTGTGTTGTGGTGAAATGAACCACAATGTAGCTAGACTGGACAGAAAACCCAAATATATAATTTATTTTTAATCCATAGTCCTACAAATCATATCCATGTTTTACGACGAAAGATTTGTGTTACAACTTCTAAATCAGCATGCAGTATAGTCACTCGAAAACCTAGTCCATTTAATTCACATAAACCATGTCCTGACATAAACTTTTACAGGTTAAAGGCTATCATTTACACATCGGTTAGATCCAACAGAATATGAAGGCATTTCATTTTTCAGAAACCACCAAACAAGACTGACTAGGTTGCATAAATAGCTTTGTATTTTGCAGGAGAACAAATGGTCTTATTGTATCTGAGGCTGATAAAAGTCTCACCTTGAGTTCGGGAGATGCTGGATGCCACTCCGGTGGACCAAACTCAGTAAGAAGTCCCATAGCAAGTGGTGATGCACTGATTATGCCAACACCTTTGGTTTTCAAGTAAGGCAATAAATCCTCCAATGTTGAATCATTAATGCTATAATGGCAATATGATAATATTACATCAACAGTGCCTGGTGGAACCCTATCAAGCACATAAGTAAAAATTTCCAAGGGCAACCCGGTGATACCAATGAAACGAATCTTCCCTGCTTCCTTCAGTTTTTGAAGTGCCGGAATCGTCTCATTCACAACCTGTTACCACATACAAAACGAACCAAATTAGCCTAAGCTTTCACATGACAAGAGGTATATATTTGTTAGTGGTGTATTTCTGAAGTGGCAAGAAAGGTTGTTATATAGAAATTATGAAAACGAAAATGGTATTGAAACATAATTAAGAACCTGATCAAGAGAGCCAAATTCAATGTCATGGCATTGAAATATATCAACATAATCAAGTTGCAACCTCTCCAAGCTTTCATCAATGCTTTTAGTTACTCTCTCAGCACTGAAATCAAAACCTTCACGATATCTCCCACATTTTGTCGAAACTATATATTCACTTCTAGGAACTCCAAGAGCTTTAAGTCCCTTACCAAGCATCTTCTCTGACAATGTCGCTCCATAATACCTTCAAATTATTACCAAACAAACATACATACATACATACATATAATTCATCAAATTAAACATAAGACAAGAACCCAGTTAGTTAAAGTGAAGAAATTTAGAATTACGGAGAGGTGTCGAAGAAGTTGATTCCGAGGCGGAAGGCTTCGAGGACGGAGGCGACAGCGTCGCTTTCGGAAACGGAACCGAAGACGCTGCCGAGAGGGGAAGCTCCAAAGCCCACGCTGCTGAGCTTGAGGCCCGTGTTTCCGAGAGGTCTCATTTCTAGTTTGGGAACAGCCATGTTTAGCTAGGGTTTCTTTTTCTTGAAGAATTGGGGAAAAATTGTATATGAGAGGAAGGAGATTGAGTGTTTGGGAGTGTAGCCGACAATGATCTTGTTTGCTTTTTTCCTTGAAAAGTAAGATGAGAAAATAAAGAGCAAATAAGGGATGGGATTTTTTTTTTTTGGTGAAATAAGAAAAAATCGAAAAATTACAAAAATAATTAACGAGTGAATGTATCACTCATAATCTTGTCTCTATCCATAAGACTACTAGAACTTCCCGAAGGAGCGTCAAACACTTGCATATTAGTTTTTCCAAACAAAGCTTGCTTAGTTAGCTAATCCGTAACTTAATTTTGACCTCTCGGAATGTATCTGAGTATCCACTGATTTTCATGGGATAAGATGTTATGAATGCGCCTGATTAAGTTAGAAGTTGTAGAAGAACTTCCAAGGATGGCTTTGACTACTTCCAAGCAATCAGAAAGGATGATAACTTGATCAAAACCTCGTTGTTGAGTAAGTTTGAGTCTGTCTAAAATGCCCCAAAGTTCCGCATCGAAGACTGAGCATTTACCAAGAAATCTATGGAAGCCAACAATCCAGTTTCCTTCTTTATCACGAACAAGGCCCCTAGCAACAGCTAAACCGGAATCCAGTTGTACAGCTCCGTCGGTGTTGAGATACACTCATTCCTCGGTGATGTGTAAAACAGAGGGCTGACCAAGATAGACAGAAGGGACTTCCTGAGGAGATGTGTGTTGTTGAATCGCCCAGCTAACGGAACTTTGAACAATATCTTTCGAACTCCAAGGTTTGCCTTGAAAAATGTATAAGTTGCGATTTTTCCAAATACGCCAAATAAGTAGGCCAAAAAGACAAGCTCAATTGGTTCCCCCCTCACGAATCGGCCTGTTAACCTGCAAATTAAGAAGAATCCATTCTTGAGAAGGGATTGAGAAAAAATTGGATAGATACATACCCGGGTTAACCTGAGACCAAACATCCTTAGCAGCAGGACAATCACGTAAAATATGTAGAGAATCCTCCGAGTAGTGTCCACAAATAAGACAAGAGGAATCATCGGAGAGGCCCCTTCGAACTCTTTCAACACTACTAAGAATCCTTCCCTGTAAGACCGTCCAAATAAAACCACGAACCCGCTGAGGACCAGGGCACTTCCAGACAGCCTTCCATTTCTCATCATTTGGACTCCAATCTTTCTCTTTAAGTGCCTTATAAGCAGACTTAACTGAAAAGATACCAGACGAAGAATGACTCCACGAAATTCTATCCGGACCTTCAGAGTACTGTGGAGGAGGGATAACTCTAATGACTTGAATCACCTCTTCCGATAACCATTCTCGAAAAAGATCAAGATTCCACGATCTATCCTCTGAAGTCATCTCATGTAAAAGGCAGTCAGGATTCAGATTGAGATTAGGGGGGATATATCGAAGAAGAGGACCGATATGCGGGATCCAGTTGTCCTTCCAGCACCGAATTTTGTGACCATCTCCAATGGACCAGTGTAGGTTTTCGCGAAGAGAAGTCCAAATTTTGGAAAGCGATTTCCAAAGGAAAGAGCACCTGTTCCTGTTAATGCAATCTGGTAATTCATCCTTTATTTGATACTTCGATCTAATCACACGAACCCAAAAAGCTTCCTTATCAGACACCAACTTGAAACCCAGTTTTATTAAGAAGGAGATATTTTGATCCTTGAGCTTCCTCAGTCCTAAACCCCCGCACATTTTAGGCTGACAAATGGTATCCCAGCCAACCAGAGACATCTTTCTTTTCCTCTAAGAAGACCCCCAGATAAACTGTTTAACCAAACTTTCGATCTCATCACAAATTTTCCTAGGTATCATCATAGACTGCATGAAATAACTAGGGATAGATATGAGGACCGATTGTGCCAAGGTGACATGTCCAGCAAAAGATAAATTCCTGGCTTCCCAACTTTGAAGCTTACCACGCACTTTTTCCATCACGAACTGAAGAGTACTACTCGTAACCCTTTGATGGAACAGAGGAACTCCGAGATAGTGACCGAGGTTATGAACACATTGAAATTCAAATACGGTGCTAATCGAATTCACCATATTATCATCCCCTCCTTTCGAAAAGAAAATGTTGGTTTTCTTAACATTAATTTTGTTCCCAGACATCGCACAAAAATCATCCAGGATGGTTTTTAGAACCCCACAATGCCCTGTATCAGCTTTATTGAGGATAACGAAATCATCTACAAAAAATAAATGAGAGATAGCATGTCCATTTCTAGATAGTCGAATAGGGCTCCATTTACCTTCTGAAATAGCCGACTTTATCAGATGACCAAGCCATTCCATACAGAGCACAAAAAGGTATGGGGAGAGAGGACACCCTTGCCGAACTCCTCTAACAGGTCTGAATTTAGATAACAGGACACCGTTCCACATAACCTGCATGGTAGAATTGGATATAGAAGACATAATAACATTATTGAGATAATCGGGGATACCTGCCGCTCGAAGAGAAGCTTCAATGAGCTCCCAACTAACTCTATCATAGGCCTTCTCCAAGTCAATTTTGATTGCCATCCATTTTCGATTCTTCTGACTTCGCATGGTATGAATCACTTCTTGAGCTAAGATGATATTATTCGTAACACAAGAAAAGGAGCAAAATTTGTTGTCTATTGTATACAATGGGTAGGAAAGATTAGATCAACAACTTTATTTTTAAAAAAAGAAAATTGCTGTGGAAGGTATTTTCTACGAAGTTTCATTCAAAGGCCCCTCTCTCATCTATGCACATCTACTTACAATTCTATCATTCTCGCTTCTCCTCTCTATGATGTTTTATGTCCATTATGCTATTTCTACTTTAGCATTTCAACTTGTAATTAGATTTATTTTGGTCCCTAAACTTCAAAATTATAAAATTTTGATGACATAACCCTCTAAAATTGTCTTTACTATTATTATCAAAAAGTATTTTTGAGAAATAAAATGTTCATTTTAGACATTATATCGTGAAGTCAAAAAAAGATGTATTTAAATAATGTCCAAATTTATTAATATTATGATATTTTAGTACAAATATAAAAAATAATTTATTGTACCTCATTATTGATATTTTAATATACAAAATATAAATTTTAAATATTTATAAGTAATTAATTAATATTAATTATTTGTAAATTTTAATTTGAATATATAATCTATATTTTAACTATTATTAAAATATAACCATTATAAATTCAAATATATACTTTTATATATTTTAAATAAATTTTAATAGAAATATACTTAATATAAATATTACATAAAATATATTAAAGTATAAATAAGGGTTAAAGATGCCATTTTGACTCCAAAAATGCTTCTCAAAAAGCAAAAGCTAAAAAAAATACTTTCGCTTCAGGGTTCAAAAATCAAAAGTTGTCTTTGATTAGCATTGTTTATGGCTCCAACAATTTATATCTATATATATGGGGAGAGATTCAATTACATCAATAATTTTATATTATTTCATAAATTTTTTTCAGCTTAACCAACAAGTTGGTATTTAAACTATACTCTTTTTCGTATTTTAGTACCTAAACTTTTTTTTTTTCACTATTGGTACTTAAACAATTTTTTCTCAATTTGATACCTCCGTTAGGCAAACCGTTAAGTATATTTAAAAAAAAAAACTTAACCCACAATTTGGTACCTTAAATTATTTTTTTCTATTTTGATACCTAAATATTTTTTAATCACAAGTGGTACCTAAACTATTATTTTTTTCCCAAGTTGGTACATTTGTTAGTTCAATCATTTGTTAAATTGATAAGTCTATTTAAAAAATGATAACCAATTAAAATTTAACATGTGACAAAAATGGCAAAAAAATATTATTTTTTCTTTTACATATATCTTTTTCTTCTTTCTTCAAAACCAGACTAATTATCAAAATAGTCAGGCCCTAGTTTATAGTTTAATCAGTTTGTTCAGTTTGATCAAATAAATTATTAAAAAATTATAAAAATATTTAAATAATTGAGAAAATCAGTTCAACCGCTCTATATTGGCTACAGGTCAATCGGTCCAACCCCTATCTCTAGACTAGTACCCTGACTGGTCTCTGATTTGACCGACCGATCGATCCGGTCTAGTTCTGAAAACATTGGTTTTGATCAGTGAAATAACTTTTTCAATCTCGTTAGGTACAACAAGCAGGTAGTGAAGCTCAAAAATAAAATTAACCACCTGTGTCTTGACCTTGAGGGGGCAAATATCAGGCATTGTTGATATTGCTAGATATTATAAAGGAAGAAGAAAGAAAGAAAAACAAAGAGAGGAAAAATAGAAAAAAAATAAAGAGAGAAATAAAAGAATTAATTTTTTTAAAAACCTCACATGACGTGAATTTTATTATTTGGTTGGAATTTTTTAACAGAGATAACATTTTGGTGTAAAATGAGTAACAAAATAATAGTTTAAGTATTGTTTGTGACAAAAAAAAAGTTTATGTACCAATGTAGGAAAAAGAGTATAGTTTAGGTACTAATATGTGGGTTAAGCCCACCATGTCAGCTTTTTTTCACGTCAAATTCCACGGCAGTCGCCACATCATCATTTTTTTTCCACGTCAACCACCACATCAACAATTAATGGTCCATCAAGGGTTTTAACAGAAAGCCATATTCAAAGGGTTTAATTAATTATTACCTTTCAATTAAGAGCTCAATTGATTGAATTTTTCAACGAGGGGCTCGATTTTTTAATTATTTTTCAAAGTCTTTTTTAATACTTAAGCCTAAGTGTATTCACGTCTTTTAATAGTTTATGTAAAACCTTTAAAAGAAACCACTTTAAGATAGGCATAATGATAAATTTAACATTTAACATTTACTCAATTTGGTCCTAATTTTTTTTATGACTTTGATCTTAAACCTTCAAATTTTAGTCAATTTATTTTCTTTAGATGAAAATGTTGACTAATCTATTAAAATTTCAACGGTATTGACATGACAACTTGTGTAATAATTTATGTGTACGTAATAAAAATTCAAAAAAACATTAAAAACTTCACCAACTTTCAAATAAATCATAAAACTGTATTTTTTTAAATATTCATGTCTGCATTTAAGTACACGTAGGTTGTCATGGTGGGTCACCATGTCCGTGCCATTAAAATTATGTTTATCTAAATCAGACCAAATTGGTTAGGATACCGGTCCGAAGAAAGACTTTAGATTGATTGAGCCGTGAATCATTTTGAAGCGGTTGAACCATGCTAAAAAAATCAGCCTACAATCAAAGTGGTTGAACCAGTTTTTAATATTTTTATTTTTATGTTTTGTAAATGATTTATTTAATTGGATCGTCTGAACCAATCGAATCGAAAAATTGGTGGCATGATCGATTCGACCACCAGTCCAATTTCTAAAAACTTTGGTTAAAATTTTAACAATTCAATTAACTTTTTTATTGAAAAAAATACAATTTAACTAAAATTTAAAATTTGTAAACAAAAGTGAAAAAAAAAAAAAAACTTAGTCGAGAGTGATAAAATTGTTGGACGTTTAAAGCTAAACTTATTATTATGTCTCTAGAATACAACATCAAAGTTTGATATTGAAACATTAATGAATTAATAAAAAAAAATATTTCAACAAAAGCTCCAAAAGAGTATTATGTATCATTTTTTATAATGTAAAATTTTAACCCTATCATGTAAGCTAGTAGGATTACTAATCTCCAATGCATATATTAATACTAGTTACAAAGTCCCGTGCATCACACGGAATTTTATGTGTTTATTTTTAAGTTTATTAAATAGTATTTTTTTAATAATTTTAAAAAATATATTTACTAATTAAATTATTATTGGTCTAACCTATAAAAAATCAATTAATTTTGAAAAATAACTAAGATGATAAAAATAACATTTCAAAGGTAAAGAAAATAAAAAAATTGAGAAACAATTGATAGTAAAATATTAAGCAATTAGATAAAATAACTTGTCATTGGAATATGAGTCGAAATTTCATCTAGATAAAACCATTAATTTAATACTTCATTATCTTTCATGTAATATTTCAAAACATAATGGTAAAAAAATAAATTACGATTGTGTGAGTCTTATTAAAATCAAGAATAGTAAAACTATCGAATATTGAATAATAATAACAACTAAACATATCAAATAATAGTGAAAATCATTTTTTTTTTTGTGACGGAAATAAGACCTAGTAAATAATACTAAAATATGATTTTTTTCTCCAGTAATTTCCTTATATGCCATTGATAGAATGGTAGTATGAACGTCTTGAGTCTGTTATCCAGCTGTTGTAACAGCTCAGTTGATTAGTTGTTAGCTAAGTTCTATTAAAGTTGTTATGCATACGTATAAGCATGTTTTACATGATTACCAGGTTCTCTCAGTCAATATATATACTGTAATATCCCGGGATAGGGGCTATTTTGTTGTTGCATGAAATTGCATGTGTTTAGTGTGCTGTGTTGCTATTTCGGTGTTTTAGGGGCTTAATTGTGGGCTAGGAGTGTGCCCGAGGGAATGGGAAAATTTTGGTTTTTGGGTGTTAAGTGAAGGAGCTGAGGAAGTGGGGTTTAAGAATTTTAATTGATGTTTTGTTGCACAAATAAGGAGCTAGCTTAGTGGCAAAGCATGCGCTACATGGGGAAGCTTGGTGTGGCGTCATCTACTTGTGGTGGAGGTCCAGGTGTTCGAGCTGCAGAGTCCCCATTTTGGCTTCTTTTTGGGACGGCATGGAGGAGAGGTAGAAGGCTAGTGAAATTCTACTTGGACTTGGTCTTCACTTTCAAATGTAAGGTGGAGAGCAAAATATGGAGGAGGACTTGGTCCACTCATTTGAAATGAGTGGTGGTGAGTGTGTTTGGGGATTATGGCCGAATTTGTGGGGTGTTGGAGTGGGGAAGTGGACGGCTTGGGTTGGTAGTGTGGTGTTGAGGTAGTGCCGAAATTTCCTTGCCAACTTAGTGCTTTTTCGGTCACTTTTTGGGTGTCAAACAAGTTCTCTTTTGTCAAAAGCAACCGAGTTCCAAGAGGGTTTCTCATTCTTTTCTTCTTGGAAAACCGAAAGTTCAAGCTCTCATGTGCCAAGTTGTTTTGCCTTTTGAGTTGGTGTGGCCGAAAGTTCTCAAGTATCTTCACTTCCCTTTCTTCTTCAAATTGTGTAAACCGAAAATAGTCCTCTTTTCCTCTCATATTTTCTTTTCTTTTGCTTTTGAAATCACCTTAGCCAAACTATATCCACCAAAACACCTTCTCAAAACCGAAAAAGTACCTCAATTCCATCCACTTCTCTTCTTCTCAACTCTTGCCGAAACTCTGCTTCCATTTCATATTATCTTTTCTCTCAAAACCGAAAAGCATCTACCTTATTTTCATTTTCTTTCTTCTTTTCAAAAATCTTGGCCGAATCTTTGTTGGTGTTGGGGTTTTGCTTCAATCGTTTGGGTGTTGGTAAGCCCTTGGCCGAATGGTCATTTAGTTTCTTTCTTTCTCTTAGTCGATTTGAGTTGTTTAAGAGTTGTATATGACAACTATTGATGGGTGTTATTCTCCTTTGTTAAAACCGATTGCTTGTTAGGGCATTCGGGATTTTGAAGCCACCAAGTGAGGCCTTTACCTATTAGAGACTGGTTGGTAAGCGGTGGTAAGTGGCTATGTTATTATTGGGTTATTTATCGATTTAGTGCGATTAAGTCAAGGATGACAATGGATTAAGCTGTTCTTCTTTTAAGGTGTAGCCGACATGCTAAAGGAGAACCACCGCTTGGTTCAGGTTTGGTAGGAAACCAGATCATCTTCAAGGAGCTTGATAATCGAGGGACATAGATCGGTCGTTGGGATCTTTAGACTCGTAATTACCAGGTGTGTAAACTAACACACTGATACCTAGTAATGTTATTAATAAACTGTTTGCTGTTAAAAACTATACCAATGATGACAGATAATTGGATACCCAAACGGGGTATGTGTATGCGTATCCTGTAAGTCTAATTTATTACAAGTTCTATTATGGATACCTTGGGTATTATGATCTATGTTATGTATGCTATGAGATGTAATGCTAGACATGTTGGCATGATATGCATGACTTGTATGATATGCATGATCACATGAGTTGATATGATGTGGGTGATATGAGTGGAGGGGGCAGTGATATTTTGTGCTGACGAGCACCAGTGTTTTGGTAACACACTTTGTGACTTTGGGTCACCAGAGGTTTGGCACCTCCAGAGGTTTGGCACCTCATTGCGACTCGTCCCTGTGGTTTGACACCACCGTGGGTTGGTCCCACATGAGATATGGGATCGTCTGCTAGTGATTTGGTATCACACGATGGGTTGGCCCCATCATTCGATTATTGTGACTACGGTCACCAGTGGTTTGGTACCACATTTGTGTCTTTGGGACACCGAGGTTGGGCACCTCATTGCGACTCGTCCACGTGGTTTGACACCACCGCGGGGTTGGCCCCACATGAGATATGGGATCGTCTGCTAGTGATTTGGTATCACACGATGGGTTGGCCCCATCATTCGATTATTGTGACTACGGTCACCAAAGTGGTTTGGTACCACATTTGTGTCTTTGGGACACCAGAGGTTGGGCACCTCATTGCGACTCGTCCCTGTGGTTTGACACCACCGTGGGTTGGCCCCACATGAGATATGGGATCGTCTGCTGGTGATTGGGTATCACACGATGGGTTGGCCCCATCATTGGATTTGTGACTTCGGTCACCAAAGCTTTTATTGGTAGCACAAACGTGTCTTTGGGACACCAAAGGGTTTGGCACCACATTGATGGATATTGTGTCTTTGGGACACCAGTGTTTTGTAACACATTGTGACTATATGTCACCAGTGGTTTGGCACCACCAGTGGTTTGGTACCACACGGGGTAGAAAAAGGAGATACGGATGGTTAGGATCGGGTTGCATTAATTATGTTGCTATGTATGATGTGTGTTACCATGTTGTTTCATCGGGAGCGGGATTTATGCAATTGAGTCATTCGACTTACCCTCTCCTTTGACATTTCAGTGACCCGTGAGACGGACATGGAGCCGGGGTGGACTCGGGTGCACATGCCATGCTTAAATAAAAGTTTTGCTCAGGACTATTCACTTTGGGTACTTTAGCTTATTTATTTTTATTTGAGATTTAATCTGGATTTGTAAAAGGCCTTTAAATTATGTTTTATGATGGTTATGTTTTAATTAGATTCTCAACCTGCTTAACAAATAGCTTGGTATGAAATTTTACTAAAAATTTGATAAGATAACGTTTCAAAACTATAATGCAATGTGTTTTAAACTATACCATCGGGTATCTCACTAGGTTTGGCTATAAAGTAAACTCAAATGATTTTCAAACCAAACTCGATATTCTACTAAGTCAAAAATGTTTCAAAATAGTACTAAGAAACTATTGGAAATGCTAGATGAAATCAACTCGTTTTTAACTATATACTTTGGATAAGTTTTCAAAATCACACAAACAGGCCTACTCCAATTTTCTTCAAGTTCACTATGTTTTCCCCGTAACATACCAGATTCGGACGTGGTGTCCTGTCCGGGTTTGGGGTGTTACAATTGTGGTATCAGAGCCAGGTTCAAAACTCGGCTTTGAGGGTTTGGGCCCAAAACAGTTTTCAAATGGACTTTTTGAAAAAAAATGGGCTTTTATAAAAAGGTTTTTCAGGTTCAAAGGCTCGGCTGTGGGCCTGAGGCCCAAAAAGTTTTTAAGAGTTTATTTTAAGTGTTTGTATGGTTTGAAAGGCATGGCACCGAGTCTCCGACACCAGTTCGCCCAGGTAAGTACCCTTACTATTGCTTGTGAATTGATTGGATGTGATATGATTTGATGAATAGCAATAGTATACTACTTTAGAGAATGAAACTGATAGGATTTTGTGAACTCGCGAGAACAAATCCTCTTTAATATTCATAAGACTTGCTTTAAAACAGTGGAATAAATACTGATGCATAAAATTCTTAATCAGATACGTAGAAAGATTAGTCATGAGCACTCGAGGCGGACGTGGTCGTAATACTCGTGGTAGAGGTAGGGTAGGATGACGCTTTACGAGCCCGTAGGATCCGGTCGAGGTTCGAGAAAATGAGATACCGCTTCCCGCCACCACCGGAGGTGGTGAGTTCCAAGATCGGGCCGGGATGACGCAGCGTCACACGAGCGATCTTTGCGAGTGTTAGAAAGGGTAGCGAGGAGTTGGTGGTGGCGCAGAGTTAGGAAATTGTTCTGAGCGACTTCGGGCAAATGGGGCCGAATTCTTCCGAGGTGTTTCGGTGTTGCTCACAAAGATCGCTTTGAATATTGGTTGGAGGCAATCGAGCGGATCATGGGCGATCCGGACTTGATCTGCTTGAAGAGAAGCCAAGGGCATCGTACGCTTCTCCGGGATGAGTCATATCGCTGGTGGCTCACGGTTCGGATACGATGTGGCGCAGAGGATCCGACATGGGGTTATTTCGTGCATATCAAAAGAAGTACATCGGAGCTAGTTATATTGACTCCCGAGAGAAAGGCATTTACGAGGCTTGTTCGAGTATGTAAATCTGCTTTCAGTACGCAGGTGAGTTCCTGGTGCCGAGTAGGTATGCCGAGGCATTGTGGCCACCGAGCATGAGAGGTGTGTTCGTTCGAGGATGGTCTGCGAGACGAGTTGAGGCTGCTGATTGCTCCTCAGCAGGAGCGCGAGTTTGCTGTCTTAGTTAAGAAGGCTAAGGTAGCCGAGGGTGTTAAGGAATCAGTGAGGCAGGGTATGGATTGAAATAGACATAAGAGGAGCTTTGGGTCTTCTGGATCGTCGGGTAATCCGCAGAAGAGAGCTAGACCGAGTGGGCCGAATCAGTCTGCTAGGTTTGTTGCTGCTAGGCAGGGACCGCCGCAGTGTAATCAGTGTGGGAAATCTCATTGGGGTGGTTGCTGGACTGGAGGAAAAGGTTGCTTCGAGTGTGGTTCTCTGGAGCACCGTGTGAGGGACCATGTCCCGCGTAGGTTGGCCAGATTGATCGAGAGTCGGGGCCGTGTCGCCTCGAGGTAATAGACCGCCACCGCAGAGGGGCCGTGGTAATGGCGGAGGTGGTAATGGTTACGTCGGGGCCGTGGAGCACCGGCGAGGTGCGGTAGTTCGATGCGACATACCGGATTAGTGTATCTTTGAGGCGCCGAGAGAGGCGACGCACCCGACGTCCATAACCGAGTGCGTTTTTGATTTTTGGTTCTCCTTATACTGCTTTGATTGATGCGGGTTCAACGCACTCTTATGTTGCCAGTAGTATAGTAGAGACCATGGATTTAGACTCTGAGATAGCTTCTAGGCAGATGACTGTGATTAGCCCTCTAGGTCACTCCGTAGTAGTAGATAAACTGTTTAGAGAGGTACCCCTAGAACTCCAAGGGGTAGTGTTTGCTGCTGATCTGATGGAACTGCCGTTTGGGGAGTTCGATCTGATTCTTGGGATGGATTGGTTGGTCAAGTACCAGGCGAGGTTGGATTGCGCGGCTAAGCGCATGGTTCTTAAGACGGTTGAGGGTGATGAGGTGGCTATGATAGGTAATAGGAGAGATTACCTGTCTAATGTGGTATCTGCTCTGAAAGTAGAGAAGATGGTCAGGAAAGGCTGTGAAGCGTATGTGGTTCATGTGTATGCCTTGGAAGCTAAAGAGTCTGCTGTAGAGAAGGTTCGTACTGTTAAGGAATTTGCTGATGTGTTTCCTGAGGAGCTTCCGGGTTTGCCGCCAGATCGAGAGGTAGAGTTCGGGATTGATCTCATACATCGGATCGCGCCAAAGTGTCTATTGCTCCGTATAGGATGGCGCCAAAGGAATTGGTGGAGCTTAAGGCTCGAGATCCGTGGAGTTATTGGATCGAGGTTTTATTAGGCCTAGTGTTTCACCGTAAGTGCGCCGCATACTTTTGTTAAGAAGAAAGATGGAACGATGCGGATGTGCATAGACTACCGCCAGCTTGAATAAGTCGACGATTAAAAACAAGTATCCGCTTGCCACGGATAGATGACTTGTTTGATCACCAAGGGGGCTGCGGTATTTTCAAGATCGACTTGAGGTCCAGGTATCACCAGCTTAAGAGTTAAGGAGGCTGATATCCATAAAACAAATAAGTTTCGACTCGGTATGGGCACTACGAATTTACGTAATGCCGTTCGGGTTGACTAACGACCGCGCCGCGTTTATGGATATGATGAATAGGGTGTTTCAACAAAGATCTGGATCGGTTCGTCGTGGTTTTCATAGAGCGACATCTTGGTGTACTCAGGGCGAGAGGAAGAGCATGATAAGCATTTGCAGTGGTGTTGCGATTTTGAGGAAGAGCGACTCTATGCTAAGTTCGGTAAGTGTGAGTTACGGCTTAGGAAGTGATTTTCTTGGGTCATGTAGTGTCGGTGAGGGATTTGAGTAGATCCTCGTAAGATTGAGGCAGTTTTGGATTGGAAGCCGCCTAAGTCAGTGGCGGAGATTCGGAGTTTTCTGGGTTTGGCCGGATATTACCGAAGGTTTGTTGAGGGTTTCTCGTTGATAGCAGCGCCGATGACCAAGTTGCTAAGGAAAGGAGTTCCATTTGTTTGGGCTGAGAAACAGCAGGAAAGCTTCGATAAGTTAAAGAAGATTTTGACCGAGGCTCGGTTCTAATTCAACTTTGAGGCTGGTAAGGAGTTCACGCTTTATTGTGATGCATCACATACGGGCTTGGGTTGTGTGCTGATGCAAGAAGGTAGGGTTGTGGCTTACGCTTCTCGGCACCGAGGCCACATGAGGTCAACTATCCGACGCATGACTTGGAGCTAGCGGTGTGGTCTTTCGCTTAAAGATTTGGAGGCACTACTTGTACGCGAGAGAGATCGATAGTCTACACAGATCATAAGAGTCTGAAGTATCTCCCGACTCGTAAGGATTTGAATTTGAGGCAGCGCAGAGATGGGTCGAGTTCTTTGAAAGATTACGATCGCTCGATTGAGTATCATCCGGCAAGGCTAATGTGGTGGCGACGCATTGAGCCGTAAGGTTGTTTCGGACTTAAGAGCATTGTTTGCCCATTTGAGTTTGTATGGCGACGGGAGTATTCGCGAGTTGCGAGTTAAGCCTACTTGGGTTGAGCGGATCCGAGAGAAACAGCTTATTGGGATGAGGTTCTGAGTGCGCGGAAGTTGCAAGTGCAGAATGGTGGTTTGGAGGGTTACAGCTTGTCTAGTGATGAGGTGTTGTGTTTCCAAGGTAAGGTTTGTATGCCTAAAGATGTTGAGCTGAGGTAAAAGATTCTTCAGACGCACATAGCAGATCCTCATGCTATGCATCCCGGAGGTAGCAAGATGTATAGGGATCTTAGAGAGCGAGCTTTGGTGGCTGGCTTGAAGAAAGAGGTGACGGAGTTTGTTGGGAAGTGTCTGACTTGTCAGCAGGTCAAGGCTGAGCACCAGTTGCCGTCGGGTTTGCTTCAGCCTGTGAAGATTCCTCAGTGGAAGTGGGAAAGGATAACCATGGATTTCGTCAGTGGGTTACCGCTTACGCCAAGCAAGAAGGATTCGGGGTTGGGTAGTGGTGGATCGATCGACTAAATCACTCACTTTATTCCGGTGAGGGTTGACTACTCACTTCAGAAGTTGGCGAAGCTGTATGTGTCAGAGATAGTAAGGTTGCACGGTGTGCCAGTTTCGATTATTTCGGATAGGGATCCCAGATTTACGTCAAGGTTCTGGAAAGCGTTGCATCAAGCTCTGGGTACTCGTTTGGATTTCAGCACGGCTTTTCACCCGCAGTCTGACGGTCAATCAGAAAGGGTCATTCAGATCTTGGAAGATATGCTGAGAGGTTGTGTCCTGGATTTCAGGGGCAGTTGGGAGGAGTTTTTGCCATTAGCTGAGTTTGCCTACAACAATAGTTACCAAGCGAGCATCAAGATGGCACCGTATGAGGCGTTGTATGGTAGGAAATGTCGCTCACCTACGTGTTGGACGGAGTTAGGTGAACGTCAGTTGTTGGGACCCGAGTTGGTTGCTGAGACCGAAGACAAGGTTAAGTTGATTCAGTCTAGATTGAAGGAAGCTTCGGACCGGCAGAAGTCTTATGCCGATCTTAAGCGAAGAGATATAGAGTTCGCTGTGGGGGATCGAGTTTTCCTGAAGGTCTCGCCTTGGAAGAAGGTGTTGAGGTTCGGGAAGAAAGGCAAGCTAAGTCCGAGGTTTATTGGACCGTATAAGGTTCTGAGACGAGTTGGACCAGTGGCGTATCAGCTTGAGTTGCCAGCAGAGCTTAGTCAGATTCACGATGTTTTTCAAGTTTCGATGCTTCGGCGTTATCGTTCAGATCCGTCACATGTGGTAGCAGTGGAAGAGATCGAGGTAAATCCAGACTTGACCATGGAAGAAGAACCTGTGCAGATTCTTGATCGGGATGTGAAGGTTCTGCGTAGGAAGTCTGTGCCTTTGGTTAAGGTACTTTGGCGAAATCATGGCGTAGAAGAAGCTACGTGGGAACCCGAGGATATGATGAGACAGCAATACCCGCAACTCTTCTGATCAGGTAATTTCGAGGTCGAAATTATTTTTAAGGGGGGTAGAACTGTAATATCCCGGGATAGGGGCTATTTTGTTGTTGCATGAAATTGCATGTGTTTAGTGTGCTGTGTTGCTATTTCGGTGTTTTAGGGGCTTAATTGTGGGCTAGGAGTGTGCCTGAGGGAATGGGAAAATTTTGGTTTTTGGGTGTTAAGTGAAGGGAGCCGAGGAAGTCAGGGTTTAAGAATTTTAATTGATGTTTTGTTGCACAAATAAGGAGCTAGCTTAGTGGCAAAGCATGCGCTACATGGGGAAGCTTGGTGTGGCGTCATCTACTTGTGGTGGAGGTCCAGTGTTCGAGCTACAGAGTCCCCATTTTGGCTTCTTTTTGGGACGGCATGGAGGAGAGGTAGAAGGCTAGTGAAATTCTACTTGGACTTGGTCTTCACTTTCAAATGTAAGGTGGAGAGCAAAATATGGAGGAGGACTTGGTCCACTCATTTGAAATGAGTGGTGGTGAGTGTGTTTGGGGATTATGGCCGAATTTGTGGGGGTGTTGGAGTGGGGAAGTGGACGGCTTGGGTTGGTAGTGTGGTGTTGAGGTAGTGCCAAATTTCCTTGCCAACTTAGTGCTTTTTCGGTCACTTTTTGGGTGTCAAACAAGTTCTCTTTTTGTCAAAAGTAACCGAGTTCCAAGAGGGTTTCTCATTCTTTTCTTCTTGGAAAACCGAAAGTTCAAGCTCTCATGTGCCGGTTGTTTTGCCTTTTGAGTTGGTGTGGCGAAAGTTCTCAAGTATCTTCACTTCCCTTTCTTCTTCAAATTGTGTAAACCGAAAATAGTCCTCTTTTCCTCTCATATTTTCTTTTCTTTTGCTTTTGAAATCACCTTAGCCGAAACTATATCCACCAAAACACCTTCTCAAAACCGAAAGTACCTCCATTCCATCCACTTCTCTTCTTCTCAACTCTTGCCAAAACTCGCTTCCATTTCATATTATCTTTTCTCTCAAACCGAAAAGCATCTACCTTATTTTCATTTTCTTTCTTCTTTTCAAAAATCTTGGCCGAATCTTTGTTGGTGTTGGGGTTTTGCTTCAATCGTTTGGGTGTTGGTAAGCCCTTGGCCGAATGGTCATTTAGTTTCTTTCTTTCTCTTAGTCGATTTGAGTTGTTTAAGAGTTGTATATGACAACTATTGATGGGTGTTATTCTCCTTTGTTAAAACCGATTGCTTGTTAGGGCATTCGGGATTTTGAAGCCACCAAGTGAGGCCTTTACCTGTTAGAGACTGGTTGGTAAGCGGTGGTAAGTGGCTATGTTATTATTGGGTTATTTATCGATTTAGTGCGATTAAGTCAAGGATGACAATGGATTAACTGTTCTTCTTTTAAGGTGTAGCCGATTGCTAAAGGAGAACCACTGCTTGGTTCAGGTTTGGTAGGAAACCAGATCATCTTCAAGGAGCTTGATAATCGAGGGACATAGATCGGTCGTTGGGATCTTTAGACTCGTAATTACCAGGTGTGTAAACTAACACACTGATACCTAGTAATGTTATTAATAAACCTGTTTTCCTGTTAAAAACTATACCAGTATGACGGATAATTGGATACCCAAACGGGGTATGTGTACGTATCCTGGTAAGTCTAATTTATTACAAGTTCTATTATGGATACCTTGGGTATTATGATCTATGTTATGTATGCTATGAGATGTAATGCTAGACATGTTGGCATGATATGCATGACTTGTATGATATGCATGATCACATGAGTTGATATGATGATGGGTGATATGAGTGGAGGGGGCAGTGATATTTTGTGCTGACGAGCACCAGTGTTTTGGTAACACACTTTGTGACTTTGGGTCACCAGAGGTTTGGCACCTCCGGAGGTTTGGCACCTCATTGCGACTCGTCCTGTGGTTTGACACCACCGTGGGTTGGCCCCACATGAGATATGGGATCGTCGCTAGTGATTTGGTATCACACGATGGGTTGGCCCCATCATTCGATTATTGTGACTACGGTCACCACGGTGGTTTGGTACCACATTTGTGTCTTTGGGACACTGCAGAGGTTGGGCACCTCATTGCGACTCGTCCCGTGGTTTGACACCACCGTGGGTTAGCCCACATGAGATATGGGATCGTCTCGCTAGTGATTTGGTATCACACGATGGGTTGGCCCCATCATTCGATTATTGTGACTACGGTCACCAAAGTGGTTTGGTACCACATTTGTGTCTTTGGGACACCAGAGGTTGGGCACCTCATTGCGACTCGTCCCCGTGGTTTGACACCACCGTGGGTTGGCCCCACATGAGATATGGGATCGTCTCGCTAGTGATTGGGTATCACACGATGGGTTGGCCCCATCATTGGATTTGTGACTTCGGTCACCAAGTGCTTTGGTAGCACAAACGTGTCTTTGGGACACCGGTGGTTTTGGCACCACATTGATGGATATTGTGTCTTTGGGACACCAAAGTTTTGGTAATACATTGTGACTATATGTCACCAGTGGTTTGGCACCACCAAAGGTTTGGTACCACACGGGGTAGAAAAAGGAGATACGGATGGTTAGGATCGGGTTGCATTAATTATGTTGCTATGTATGATGTGTGTTAGCATGTTGTTTCATCGGGAGCGGGATTTATGCACTGAGTCATTCGACTCACCCTCTCCTTTGACATTTCAGGTGACCCGTAGACGCGGACATGGAGCCGGGGTGGACTCGGGGTGCACATGCCATGCTTAAATAAAAGTTTTGCTCAGACTATTCACTTTGGGTACTTTAGCTTATTTATTTTTATTTGAGATTTAATCTGGATTTGTAAAAGGCCTTTAAATTATGTTTTATGATGGTTATGTTTTAATTAGATTCTCAACCTGCTTAACAAATAACTTGGTATGAAATTTTACTAAAAATTTGATAAGATAACGTTTCAAAACTATAACGCAATGTGTTTTAAACTATACCATCGGGTATCTCACTAGGTTTGGCTATAAAGTAAACTCAAATGATTTTCAAACCAAACTCGATATTCTACTAAGTCAAAAATGTTTCAAAATAGTACTAAGAAACTATTGGAAATGCTAGATGAAATCAACTCGTTTTTAACTATATACTTTGGATAAGTTTTCAAAATCACACAAACAGGCCTACTCTAATTTTCTTCAAGTTCACTATGTTTTCCCCGTAACATACCAGATTCGGACGTGGTGTCCTGTCCGGGTTTGGGGTGTTACATATACATTGAGTAATAGTTGCTGATATAGTTATTTTGAATTTCAGTTCAATAAAAAAAATATTCATCTCCTTACTTTTCTCAGCTGCCAAACAACAACTAAACATGATATTTTACTGTATTTCTAACTTGGTATCATAGCCAGTATTCCTCACGGTTTAAGCTCTTTGATTTACCGGTTGTCGATGATTTCTCCTCCCTGTTCACCGCCAGTGTTTGTCATGAATCTAGATCACTCTTCCTCTTCGTTTGGCAATGATATAATTGATAGCCGATTGTTCACTACTAAACGTCTTACCATTGTACTTGATGGTTCAAATTATTTGTTGTGGAAATAGCAAGTTCTGTTGACTTTCAAAACACACAAGCTTCAACGTTTTGTTGATGCTTCATTTCCTCCTCTGCCTCGATTTCTCACAGATTCAGTTGGTGTTGTTTAGATCAATCCTGATTTTGACAATTTTGAACAGCAGGACAATGCGTTGGCATCATGGCTTCTTTCATCTGTTAGTCAACACGTTCTTCCTCACTTGATAGGAATGGACTCCACGATTCAGATCTGAACAAACTTAAGTAATTTGTATGGTAGCAAAACCAGCTCCAAGTTGATGTATTATCATCAAGATTTACACTCTCAAAAGAAATGTGAGTTGTCAATTAAGGATTTTCTTATGAAGATTAAAATGTTTTGTGATCGGCTAGCAAGTTGTGGAGAAGTGATAAGTGAATCTGAGCATGTTACGACCATTCTCAACGGTTTTCCTCTAGAGTACGAGCCAGTTTTCACAATTATCTCTACTAGCACAGCGTCGTACAATGTTTAGGGTGTTTCAACGGTGCTCTTTGATGCTGAAGCACAACAACAGAAGCTAATGATTGACGTTTCAGTTGCAGCTAATGTTACTATTCATAATTATAATACAGATCAATCTAGTCATGAGTCTACTCCTACTTATCAATCTTCTTCTATTATATCTAGTTTTGGTTTATACAGAGGACGTGGATGAGGCAGATCTGGCTTTAGGCATTAATGTCAACTCTGTGGAAAAATTAGACATCTAGTTTATCGGTGCTATAATCATTTCGATACAAGTTACAAGCACTTCCTATCGTCCACTAGCTCAAGCTCATGTGTGTGGTTTTAGCATTCCATCAATGCACCCTCAAATGGTCTCCCCCACTCCATCAATATGGTCTTCTCCATATGTACCTCCTCAATTTGTTGGTTTCCCTTCCGACCCGGTGGTTTCAGGATATTCTAGTGTCATGAGGTTAGAACTCTAGTATCACGTTCCGTGCGGCCTTAGGCGATCATTTCTTGCAAACACACCTAAGTCACCTAACCACCAACAATTGAGGATTCAACTAGAATTCCTTCAAGGCACTAATCTGTATAGCGGAAGCAACTTAGCCAAAAGAAAGCACAAAAGAATAAAAAGCCACAAAAAACAACGCACGAAAGGTGTTTAAGTAAATGCTCTCTAAGAATTCTATTACTCTTAAGAATTCAAGATACAATGGATGATTTACAAGTGAGGGGAAGGCTCTCTATTTATAGTTGATCTCCCCCAAAACCGATGGTCTAGATTAAGTTACATCGACGGATGAGATTAAGTCTATCCCTTAAATTAAGGGATTTACAATATTACAATATCAAATCTAATCTAATATTTACAAGATATGATTCCTATTAATCTTCTAATATTAGTTCCCATATTTACCAAGGTAGCCTATGTTTCTATATCTACATCATTAGGCCACCCAAGCTTCAATTTGCCAGGCTTCTCCAACAGCTCTTTGAATCAGGCCAGTTCTCATAGGCTAAATGATCCCCAATCTAATCGATAGACCTCTATGGGACGCATCTTGTGCGATGGTCACGAGCTTTACACTTTGGCTCATGACATTAGTGCATGGTCTTATCAACAACCTTAGTCTAATCCATTGGTGGTTCTTTCACCATTATGGAGTTCACCACTAGTGCCTTCACCAACAACTTCTTCTTCTCTTCTTATTGAAAATGATGCTCAGACTTTAATTGCTACACCTGATGTTGTTGATGAAATGTTTGGTATCCAGATTCAGAGGCTACACATCACCTTACTAATAATGCTGCATCTCTTACCTCAAGTGCGCCTTATGTTGGTTCATGTAAGGTTTTTGTTGGTAATGGTGGTGCTTTTCCTATTGCTCGAGTTGGATAATTGTCTTTATTTACGAGGTCTCACCCTTTTTCTCTACATTTATTGTTATATGTTCCTGGCATAACCAAGAATTTATTATCTGTGTCTAAGTTCACAAAGGACAATCAACTACTTGTTAAGTTCCATCCTACTCATTGTCAGGTTCAAGACTTGAAATCAAAGGATGTGTTACTCAGTGGCTCTCTGCAACATGGTTTTTATCGTGTTCAGACGTCTTCACACTAAAAGCCTGTTAATTTTTTACCAGGTAGTTGTTATGTAGCTGAAAAGTCTATTTCATTAGATGTTTGGCATCATAGATTGGGTCATCCCTATAACATAGTTCTTATGCAGGCATTGACTCATTGTAATGTTGTTTTTCAAAATAATAAAGTTGGTGTTGTTTGTGTAGCTTGTCATCTTGGTAAACAACATAAATTTTCTTTGACCAAGTCTGATACTCAATATACAACTCCACTTGAATTAGTTGTTGCTGATGTTTAGGGGCCCGCTCCTTTGCTTTCCAATGGTTTTCATATTGGGAAATGTGCCCATATTATAGTAAATATGTAACTATTTACTATTTATTTGAACGATGAATAAATAAATAAAGTTAATGTCACATTTCACTATTATGTCTTTTTTATTTTCTGTCTTTTATATTTTGCATGCATAGCGAAATTGTGACAATCAAATATTAGCTCATTGATTGCCTAAAATTCAAATTGAAGATAAGTTGCATTGTAAAGAACGTTTACATTGTGAGAAAGACAACTTACTTCAGTAGATAATCTAAATGAGCCCATAATCTCATAAAAGAATCAAAGTAAGCATTTGATTCAAATACTGAGAAGGGTTATTATGTTGTCTACAATTCTAATTGGGGAGATGGCTAATCTTGGCTATTGGAGCAGTTGACTCCACGAGTAGAGACATAGATGTATTCATTGGTAGAATGATACAATAGATTGAACCCAAGATGAATTAATTCTGAATCCGTTTATGAATTAATTCACTTGTGCATTCATGGTGTGATTTACTAAATCCTGAGTTAGTCACTGACCATGCGTATGCAACTCTTAATTTGATATAAGTGGAGGCTTATACTTTAAATATGACTGAGCCCATAGCTGGTATGTTGGGTACATGACTTGTGTATGACATGGCTTTACTAGCAACAATTGAATTCTTAGCTCAATTAAAGAGTTAATAATATCCTCTCATTGGCATTGTGTGGATTGAAAAATATGGAACGTGGCCACGGGTTGCTTGTTCTCGAACGAGTAATTTATCACAGTCATTTGTTGACAGTGGTCATATTTAATCATTAAAAAGACACAATGGTGACAATGAGATAAAATAGGATTGTATTAAGTGAACGGATTTAACTCAAAGGAATCAAGGATATCATATGAGGGTAACACACACATGACGAGGTCATTGAACAAAATAGTTGGATGAATTGCTTTCGTAAAGAGTGTACAATAAGGAGTTTTCAATCATGGTACTTCTTGTGGACTGACTCCATGATTAAGTAATTGCAAATTATCATAATGATACTTCTAGACATAATTACAATCACTAGAGCCTAATTGTATATGTCCAATTCGTCCCTCCGCTAGCTCAATAAAAGCTCGATCGGACTGCATTTGAATCAGAAGAAAATTCTATGCCTTTGGGAATAATTTAATTAAGTCGATTTATTCGATGTGGAATTAAATTAGATGGTCGTGAGAATTGTTCAACTAGAGAATTTGGTTAAAGAATTTTCTTGAAAAATTAATTTGAAAATTCTAAGTGATTTTTGGAAAAATTAATTTTGATCAAGTAAAATTAAACTAATCAAATCAATTAAAATTAATATTTATATTTTTGGTAGTTAATTTTCAAGTCAGACAATTGACCCAATGGGTAATTGAACTTGAAAATTGGACCTGAGATCGTAAATTGGGCCTGGGAGCCCAAAATCGAGACCAAGACCCAAAAACTGGTTGAACCGTGCTCAGTATGTGAAACCAGGTCGACGGTCCAACTAGTGGCCAGACCGGACCGGTCGGGTTGTCATTGACCCGGACCAACCGGTAGCAGTCGAATCGACTCGGGGTGCTGTAAAGGTGTCGCACCTGCATCATCGAACATGGCAATGCTGGTGGCTGGGACGGCGACATCCTGGTGGCTGGCGGCAGTTAGTCGTCAGTGGTTGAGTAGTGGAGGAGTTACACTCCTACTGGAATTCTACCAAAGAATTTGATATCAGATTAATTACTCCAAAAATAATATTATTTTTATAGTTTAATATTAAAGTGATTATCTTAACATTAAATTTAATGTTTATCATCTACAAGATAAACATTCTATTATTTTAATAAGATTTAATATTAAATTTAATCTAATATTTATCTTGATAAATATTATATTAATTTAATATTAAAGTGATTAAGTTTAATCATAGTTGAACTCTCTAAACTCTCCCTATATAAAGAGAGTGTTGGGTCATTATTTACACACACTTGAATTCAAGAGAAAGTTGTATAGAGAAAATTCTCTGAAGAGATTATTCCAGAAAATTTCAAGAGATATTTTTCTGATTTACAACTTGACTCAAAAGTTTAGAGAAATTGCAAAATTATCCCACTAGTAATTTTTGTGAAAAATTTTCTGATTCGAAGCGAGCCCACACTCGGTAGACGTGAGCTAGCAGAGAAGACTACACAGTTGAAGCGCTCATCCTAGACAAATCGAAAAGGTACAATTTTGATTAAGTGTTTATTACTTTAGATATCACAACTAAGATTTTGTTTTGGAAAAAAAAATTAAAAATATGATTTTTCCCTAAATTTATTTTCTGTTGCTTTTTCAAACTCTTTTTTTTTTCCAACATTTCGATTACGTGGCGTTTATTGATGCTTACTCTCGATATACTTGGGTGTATTTTTTGGAACAAAAGTCAGGTGTACTCTCAGTGTTTGAGCAATTTCATCATCAAGGTGAGCATATACTTAGTTGCAAATTAAATGTTCTTCAAATAGACAGTGGGGCCAAATTTTAGGATCTTAAGGCTTATGTCCATTCTCATGGTATTGTACATAGATTTTCATGTCCACACATGTCAGAACAAAATGGGCTTGTTGAAAGGAAACATCGATAAATTGTTGAAACAAGTCTCTTTATGTTAGCACATGCGTCTTTGCCACTCTCATACTGAAATGATGCATTTAATAGTGCAGTGTTCTTGGTTAACAAGCTACCTTCAGTTCCTTTAGGTAACCTTTCTCCCTATAAAAATTGTTTCACATTAAACCTGATTACAATTTTCTTAGAGTATTTAGATGTCTTTGTTTTCCCAACTTTCAACCCTATAATGCCCACAAACTACATTTTCGATCCACACCATGTATATTCCTTAGTTACTCTTCTGTGTATAAAGGCTATAGATGGCTGTCACCTACAGGCAAAATTTATGTTTCTAGACATGTGACCTTTTATGAGCATATTTTTCCATTCTGTCAAGTTACGCAGTCAAACTCTATTCCATCCCTATATGACAAGTCATATCATGCTCATTCTTCTTCTCTTTTAATCGTACCATCACCTATTACATCACCTCCTTATTTGTCAACTTTATCCTATAACACCCCTCACCCGTATTCACAGTCAGAATAGGGTTACGAGGTATTACCGATCAATCAACATCATTAACATACATAATTTATACATTTATGCATTCATACTCAAATGCCATTCAATCATATTCATATTGTCCCTTATGAAGGCCTACGAGGCTTTAAACATGCTTTAGAAGGGGTTCAGGACTAAATCGATAACATAATAAATTCTCGAAAATATTAGAAACTTTTCAAACATACAAGGGTCACACACCTGTGTGCCTCACACGGCTAGTAGACATGCCCGTGTCTTAGGCCGTGTGGAAACAGGGCATACATACTGACTTGCATCACACGGCCGAGGACACGCCCGTGTGCCAGGCCGTGTGAGAACTGGAGGGTATACTGACTTGGGTCACACGGCCAACCACACGCCCGTGTGTCCAGCCCGTGTGCCCTTTGAAATGGCCACACACGCCCATGTGCTAGTGTAAACGGAAAAATATATAGGATTTTTCCTATGTAATTTATCACCTTTTTACTTAAATCCGTTGTTAAAACTAAGTAATTGTTTAATAAATTAATGAAATATGTGAAAATATGAAATTAGGACATAAAAATTATGAAAATGTGATTTTATGCTTTATTATAAAGTTTTCATGCAATAAATGGCTTATTTTATATTAATTTGAATATATTATATTTTTTAAGACATAAAGTGGGCCATGCATGATTAAATTAAATAATAAAATATAAAATTATATTTAATAATTCATTTTAAAATATTTCATTAATAATTTGGGTTTTAATTAATTAATTAAATTGGATAAATTTTATTCTTTGGTCCTCTAATTCGTTGATTTATTCTGGACAGGTCTGATAGCTTTGCTGGATTACAAAACCGTCCAAATTGGAGACCAAGTCAACCCAATATTTGGCTACACATGGCTGTCCATTTAAACCATTATTTGGTTTAATTACACAAGGTCCTTGCAATGTTGAAGAAATTAGAGATTTGCCGGAAGATTTACAATTGACCAAGTCTCAGTCCTGAGTTGTGTGGCATCCAAAATTGCTTAAAAATCAAGCAAAAATCAAGTCAAAAGCCACTAAGCATGGCCAGCCACAATTTGAGGAGATTTGAAGAGGTTAACATCCACTATTTTTAGCAAACTATCCCCCTCTCCTCACCTATAAATAAGACCCTCTCATTCCTTCATTCATCATCCCTCAAGCATCCCTCAATCATTCCTCATTCATTCTCATCATTCATCATTCTCTCTTCTCTCCAAATTCTCTTAGCCTTTTCCATTCCCACGCCTAGCATCATCTCTTCATAGAGATTTTAGCAATTAAGCCTCTGAAAGAACCCTTGGTCGGCCACCTTGGAGAGCCATCAGCAAAGGAGCAAAACAAAGGAACGAAGGAGCCTCGTCGATCGAGTCTTGGGTGACACCACTCAATTGGGTTTAATCTTTCTTTTCTTTAATTTAATCTAAAGATGTTTGCTATGTGTTCTTTGTTCTTGTTTACAACAATGTTAGCTTAATTTTATTTAAGCTAGGATGATTGCTTTGATTAATAATATTTATTTGATTCATGCTTATAATGTTTGTGCCTCAATCGATCATGTTTTCAATTAAAATCAAGTCCAGTATTTCGCTCATACGTGATTGAAATGCACCGAATTAGCCGAGCGATCCTCGACTGCATTTACTCTAATGGACACATAATTGAAATATGCATGCTCAATTTAGATCCTGACCCGATTAAATTTTAGGTTGCATAACAACTCTGACCAAGCTCTGTTATCTGCATGGTTTTTAGATTTGTGTGATTAAACTGTTTCAAACCTGACACGTCCCTGTTACCTCACACGAATGCTTAGAAACCTTTTGTAAATAAGGATTAGTAAAATGTGTATTTACTAAGTAAAGGATTCCGAAAGGACCTAATGTGGTTTCCAAACTCATGTAAGATCGAGTTGCCATGGAATGTTTTTCCGAATGTTATTAAGCATGTTGATAATAAATTGAGTTTAATTAAAGTAATTGTCCTAGTTTATTTATGTTATAACTGTTGCAAATTGTGTTTAATTTTACTAAAATCTATTTTATTCATATAGTTTGCATACTTAGGATAATTTGCATTAGGGATCATTACATTTAGTTTAATTTATTTTAATCACCACTTCTCAACTATATTGTGTTTTTATTTACCAAATTGTTAATATAATTTTACAAATTAAGTGACTTAGCACAAATACAATCCCTGTGGAGACGATAACTCGATACTTACTTATTACTTGATAACAACTGTGTACACTTGCACAAACCTACGCGTTACAAGTTGTGGGCGCCGTTGCCGGGGATTGTCAACTGTTGCCATAGTCAATTTTTCCGTGAAATTATTTATTTTCAATTTGATTTATTTCTAACATTACTAACTTATTCTTTTTAATTTTTGTGATTTTCTTTTCAGGTGTTTATGAGCATAGATTGAATTATCGACTTACTCCCTCTAGACCCTGAAATTGAGCGAACTTTCAGACAAAGAAGACGTGAACGAATAGCTTAAAGACAAGTCGAGATGGACCTTGGAAATCAAAATCAATACCAAGGTAATGAAGCCGATCATGTACGAAATCCCATCCTCATTGCCGATGATAGGGATCGATGCATCAAACAGTATGCTGTGCCACTTTTCAGTGAGTTAAATCCAGGAATTAGAAGGCCAGATATTGAGGCAACCCAATTTGAATTGAAACCAGTGATGTTTCAAATGCTACAAACGGTGGGCCAATTCAGTGGTATGCCCACGGAAGATCCACATCTCCACCTTCGATTATTTATGGAGGTGAGTCATTCATTCAAGATAGCCGTTGTGACTGAAGACACACTGAGGTTGAAGTTGTTTCCATACTCGTTGCGAGATCGAGCATGAGCATGGCTCAATTCATTGCCACCAAGTTCCATATCTAAATGGCAAGAATTAGCAGAGAGATTTTTGGTTAAGTATTTCCCACCTAGTAAAAACGCTAAGTTGAGGAACGAGATCACAACTTTCCAACAATTGGATGACGAGTCTTTGTATGAGGCTTGGGAGAGATTTAAGGAGTTACTTCGTAAGTGTCCTCATCATGGGATTCCTCATTGTATCCAGTTGGAGACATTCTATAATGGTCTCAATGTACATACAAGATTGATGGTATATGCTTCCGCGAATGGTGCAATTTTATCTAAGTCTTATAATGAGGCTTATGAGATCATCGAGAGGATCCCGAGTAATAAATATCAATGGCCAACAAATCGAACAGCTTCAAAAAGACGTGTAGCCAGAGTTCATGAAGTTGAGGCCCTCACTTCGTTATCAGCTCAGGTATCGTCTATTTCCTCTATGTTACAATAGTTTACCGCTAATAGTGTTAATAATTTTACAGCTCAGCCGCCAAGTCCGTTTGAATTAGTTTCCTATGTGTACTGTGGGGAAGGTCATTCTTTTGAGAATTTTTTATCAAATCCCGAGTCAGTGTACTATGTGGGGAACCAACATCAGAATAGGAGTGGACAAGAACCCCAGTCCAACTTCTACAATCCTTCATGGCGTAATCATCCTAACTTTTCTTGGAGCAACCAAGGAAATAGACCGAACAACAACTTATTGCAGCAAAGACCCAACCAATCTCAAGGGTTTAATCAGCAAGCTCCAAAACCACCTCAAGTTGAGGCATTGATAAACCGAAATAGTAACATATTTTAATCCTACATTTAGTATGCTTTTGGATGAATTATCCCTTGATTTATTTAAAAAGGTGCTCTTAATCCTTTCTTTTCATGTATTATACTCAGGAAATCATCCAAGGGTAAAAAGAACGAGAAACGGGCTCAAAACGGACCACAACGGGCCAAAGAAGAAATTGACACGGCCTGGACTTGGACCCACACGGCCGTGCCAAGTCAATTATCTAGAACATGGTCTAACCCCGACTCACACGGCCGTGTCTCATTAAAGAAATCCGAACACGACCTGGCCACGATTCACACGGGCGTACGCCATGGCCGTGCCTCTGCCGTGGAGAAAGAGCAATTTCATTCGGGAATGGATACTTAGGGAGAAAGAAACGTATTTCAAAAGCCTATAAATACACCCTAAGAATGATCTAAAAGGGGGAGCCCAAAGCCATCGTCTAGGGGCGTCGTGCTAGGCCAGAGAAGGCAGATTTGTGGGGATTCACTCGGGGATAGCCAATTGATCCATCCCAAGAAGCCAGAATTATACTCAAGATGGAGGATCTCTCCTTCAATTCCTTCAGGGGGTTTTAGGGATTTCTTATGTTTTGTTTTATCTTTTCTCTTGAGATGTTTTCCTTTATTGTTATGAACTAAACCCTTCAGATACATTCGAAGGGATGAAACCTATGATGAATCTTGTTATTGTTTTCTCAATTATATGATAAATACTTAGTTTGTTCTTAATTATGTGAGCTTAATCCAAATTTAATGTGCTTAGGTGGAGGAGGAATAGACCCTGCATAAGAGTAGATCATACATAATTAAGCGGAGTTGATCGCACGCCTAGAGATAGGGTGACGAGATTTTGCCGGATTAGGGTGAAACCTAATATGGGAATCCATAGATCAGTTTACTGCTATTCTAGGGGATTATTATAAGAGAATGAGAGTTCCACTAATAAACCTTGGGATAGACGTTATTCGCCTCGAGAGAGGGTTTAATATACGTTAGGGAGTCTTACGGATCAAACTAAGTGAATAAATCGTATGGTTCAGTGTTAGATAACAAGTGAAGCCTAGGTGGATTCTTCCTAGGGTATCATCTAAATCAACTGAGTTTTTCCCAAGTTATTTTCCAAATTCATTCTTCTTTGTCTTAGAGTCTTTAGTTTAGTAGTTAATTAATTTAGATTAGATAAACAATCTCTCTTTATTTTTAGGCTAGATAATAAAAAGAAAGTTAGTATTAGTACTTTTAGTTCCTTTGGGTTCGATAGTCCTGTCTTGCCTAAGCTATACTATTGCTCGATAGGTGCACTTGCCTCAATCGTTGTCGAGTTAGTTTTTAGGTTCGATCATTCTTTTATAAATTTTAAAACTCGATTCACAAATGATCGTGTTTTTGGCGCCATGTTTTGGGAACTAAAATATTAAGAAAGCTCTATTTTTATTACTTTAGCCATTATTTTTATTTTTCGCAATTTATTTTTATTTTTAGTTTTAATTTTAAATTTGCTAAATTTTCTTTCTTTCTTTTCCTAGCAGGTACCTCTAGTTTATGACTAGAAGGAACCCGAGAGGACCTTTAGAATAGGACAGTGATATTGAAGCGATCGCCCGGAGAAATCACAGAGAAATTAGGCGAGCCCTAAATTACCAAGAAGGAAAGCGAGAAGACAGATCCAATCCTACTGAAGGGATGGACGAAAATAACCCACCACCATAAGATGTGGCAGAAAATAATGCTCCGCGTACTATGTATGATTATGCTAAACCTCATTTAACAAGAGCCGAATCTAGTATTGTTAGGCCCGCTATAACTGCTAATAATTTTGAATTAAAGCCTAACACTATACAAATGATTCAACAGTTTGTTCAGTTTGATGGTTTGCAGGACGAAGATCCAAATACTCATATAGCTAACTTTTTAGAGTTCTGTGATACCTTCAAAATAAATTGCATTTCTGATGATGCCATACGACTTCGGTTATTTCCCTTTTCATTAAGGAATAAAGCCAAACAGTGGTTAAACTCGTTCCACGAGGGTCAATCACTACATGGGATCAAATGACCATAAAATTTTTATTAAAATATTTCCCACCAGCCAAAACGGCCAAATTACGCAATGATATATATTCTTTTGTGCAGATGGATTTAGAGACATTATACAATGCATGGGAGAGATATAAGGATCTCTTGAGACGGTGTCCGCACCATAGTTTACCTTTGTGGATCCAAGTCCAGACTTTCTATAACGGTGTAAAGCCCTCAACGAGACAACTAATTGATTCAGCCGCCGGTGGAACCTTGAATAATAGAACTCCTGAAGCAGCCTACGAATTTATTGAAGAGATGTCGCTGAATAACTATCAGTGGCAAGTTACAAGAACAAGGCCAAAAAAAAACAGCTGGAGTTTACAACCTCGACGCAGTAACCATGCTATCAAATCAAGTAGAGTTGATGAATAAAAAGCTTGATAGTTTGTGTTCTTCGCAGGTACATCCAGTCATGCAGTGCGACGCAAGTGGAACTGTGGCAAATCCTGAGTACCCACCCTACCAACCAAGCACAGAAAGCGAACAGATGAACTATATAGGTAACAATTTCAGATCTAATAATAACCCATATAGTAATAATTATAATCCAGGTTGGAGGAACCACCCAAATTTTTCATGGGGAGGACAAGGAAATCAAGGAGATCAAAGACAACAACCTCCTCAAAATTTCCAAAATCAGCCCTATCCAGAGGAGAAGAAGCCGAATCTTGAAGAGACATTGAACAAATTCATAGCATCCACAAAATCCCGTCTCCAAAAAATGGAGTTAACACTCGACACCCAACAAACATCGATCAAAACGATCGAGAACCAAGTTGGAGTATTTACAAAGGCAATCGGGGAAATTACCCAGTCAGTCGGACAAATTGCGAAGCTATTATCCATACGACCGCAAGGGCGTCTACTGAGTAATACTGAAATTAATCCAAATGAGCAAATCCAAGCCATAACAGCTCAAGAAAGCGAAGAAATAGACGAACCCAGTCCAACACAAGGAAACGAGGTAGAAAAAGGTAAAGTTGAGGTAACACAAGACAAGCCAAAACCGGTAATCAAGGGGTACCAACCTCGCATACCATATCCCGAAGCGTTAACGAGAGACGACACAGAGGAACAGTTTGGTAAGTTTCTTAAACTCTTAAAGAAATTACATATTAACTTACCGTTACTTGAAGCTCTTTCACAGATGCCAGATTCGAGGAAATTTTTAAGACATCTCTTGACGAATAAGCGCAAGTTAGACGAAGATCCACATGTGGAATTAAACGCAGTATGCTCAGCAATGTTACAGAATAGACTACCACAAAAGCAAAAAGATCCAGGGAGTTTTACAATTCCATGTTTAATTGGTAGACTAACTATTGATAATGCGTTAGCTGATTTAGGGGCAAGCATAAATGTCATGCCTTACAAATTGTTTAAACAATTAGGTCTAGGGAAACCCAAACAAACTAAGATGAGCATTCAATTGGCTGATAAAACTGTTAGAATTCCTAGGGGTATTATCGAAGATGTTCTTGTAAAAATTGTCAGATTCGCTTTCCCAAAGAGATTTTGTTGTCTTAGACATGGATGAGGATAATTCGATCCCCTAATTTTAGGAAGACCCTTTTTAGCAACCGCCAGACTAAAATTGATGTTGATACAGAGAGAACTCATACTTTGTGTAGGGAATGAGACAAACCACCATCAAGGCTCTCGACTCGGCTAGAACATCGAATAATCAAGGTGAGAACGTAAATTCTACTCGATAATCATTCTGTTAACCCCTATTTTCGTGAAGCACCACCAAAGAATATAACTGAACCCGATCCTAAACCTCAAGCCAACAAGGAAGTAGTTCATGAAGATCGAGGGATTCAGTTCAATGATCTAGACGAGTGGAAGACACACTTCAAGGAGAAATTAGGGATACACGACGAAGAAACGGAACCACACAAGGTAAAACCGAAAGAGCTGCCAGATGAGCTCATAGGAATAACAAACCACTTCAAAATAGGGGACCATGTACTGTTAGATCAAGCAGATCCTCGAATATCTCCTCCGAATCCTAGCACAAATAAAGAAATATCTTTTAGGGTAACCAGTGTTTTCCCACACGGAACAGTCGAGGTGAGTAATCCTATTTTTGGTACTTTTACTATAAACACATCTCGACTTAAATTTTTTCACGAAGACACAAATGATAGCATGAGGAAGGACTTCCAACTCCTCAAACCACCTTGAAGAAGTAAACGAGAGGAGAGTCTAGCTTAAGACTATAAACGAGCGCTTCTCGGGAGGCAACTCGAGCACTAACATAATTTATTTTTACATTTTGCTTTAAATTTATTTTTCTTTTTCTCCTTTTCTTTACACCTAGTTATAAACTAACCAGAAGTGTAGATTTCCAAGTCACACGGCCTTGCACACGGCCGTGGCCGTGGCCGTGTGGACCATAAGAATCCCCGTACTGACATAGCAGAGGCCGCGTGAATCAGTTCCAACCACTTTTCGACGTCACAGATCCAACCACTACACCACGGGCACCGACAAAGGGGTACGGCCGTGCCCCATGACCGTGTGAAGCTACTGACTTTCCAACCACGAGCAGAACACGCCCGTGCCTTAAAATTGTGCCAACATACTGACTTGTCGAACACAGGCTAGACACGAGCGTGGGGTAACCAACACGCCCTAGAACACGGCCGTGCGAGGCGGCCGTGTGAATCGACACACCCTTAACCTACGGGCGTGGGAAACTGCCAGATCTGAAATTTTATTTAAACACCATACCCCTTTCCTTTCTCTTCTTAACCCACTTTCCTTCTTTCCTCTCTCCTCTTTCTTTCTTTCTTTCTTCTCTCCCTCTTTCTTTTTCATTTTCCTAATAAATCCTTAGACTCTTGAGCTACAACAACATCATATCCATGGCAAAGAAGCGTAAAAGGCCAAACACAGTCTCTTCAAAAGAGACCGATTCACATGAGTTCATGCCAGTAGCTTCATCCAAACAACAAGCCAAGGGTCTTTGAGACCAATTACCTGTTATTTTATTTTTATCTTCTCCTTTATTTTCCTTATCTTTACTTCTCTTCTGCTTAATTTAGTTTATTTTATCTTAGTTTCTTGTTTTTAGGTTCTTAAGGCTGCTTGGGAATCACGCCACTTCCACCATCACCAACACCTCCGTCACCTTCAAAGTCACACCCACCTCTCGAACCATCTACCAATAAGGATTCTCAAGCCCCTTTATCTTTTAGCATTAGTTTAATTCAATGTCTATTTTCTTTCTTTTTATCTTCCCTGTCCTTAATTATATATTTAGTTTATTTAATTACGTCTTAATAATCCCTGGCTAATCCTCCACGAGTTTCCAATTTCTTCATCTAGCACAGAACTCGTGGGCAATCGTCACCCAGACCGCCCCTCCAACTTATCTTTCCCACGACCACTGCCAACTCAAGGAGCTCATCCATAATTCAGGGAGTTTCACTTATCCCCATATCTTCTGATCTGAACATTACATTTATATTATCTATCTTTGTACATTGATGGCAATGTACATCTTAAGTGTGGAGGGGGTGAATCTTAGATATACCAAACTTTTTGCATTATTCTCAAATCCCTGAATTTAGTCTTGTTTGAAAGTAATTTACTCATATTACTAATTAGGATGAAATTTCTGATGATTTATGATTTTTATTGATATGTTTTAGATTAAGTCATTGATAATTGTGCATTGATAATTAAATTTGAAGAATACTAGAGAATCAAGCATGATAAGTCTATTTTTCAGAAATTAAAAATTTTCTAGGTTGTCAAACTGAGTTTAAATATTACCTTGAAGTTTGAAATTTACGAGGTTGATGTCAAAAATACCCATAATTTTTGTGAGTTTTTGAGCCTTATAGAGCATATATTCTTTTTCTTGCTCACTTTATTGATTATGAGTGTGTCAACACTGATTTGTTATTCTAGAACTTGCATCGATTATACATGTCGAGACCACACTTTTGATTTGATATACAGAGATGATAAAGGCACCTAGGTTTTAACCCACTAACTCCATTAAAAGCCTACCTTCACAAATTAACCCCTAGTGAACCCCTTTGATCCTAACAACCCTTTTTATTGACATAACCGCTAATATTAACCCACAACCCTTTGTTTTTGTTATCACCATTCTTTCTAACTACCCCTATATCGAGATTTGATCTGATTAGTTGCCTAATTATGAATTTTAGTAATTTATCCTTTATTATGTATTTATTATGTTCTAAAAAAAAACGACGAAGTATATTCATTATTAGTTATGTGATTAAACGAGCTTATACATTTATTTAAATTCCAAATATTGAAGAAGAAGCTCGTATTATTAGTCTCAAAGTTTCAATTCTTGTATTTATTTATTTATTAGTTCATTAGTTCTTAGTTAGGTAATTTGTCAATTCAATCTCGATTCTAACCCTCTAATTCAACCTTATTCCACACCTTAACCCTAGCCCCGTTACAACCCTAACATAGACCTTTTGATTTGTGTTTCATCTCATATTTAGTGGTGGATATTTGATTTTCATGCAAGCCTATGGGATTAACTCTTCATGTTCGACTTTTGAGTGCCTAGATTTTGAACCTTAAACACTTTGAGTGATTTGAGTGAATCTCTAGTGAGGATGTTAATCCTTGTCGATTTTGAATTAAATGTAATTATTTAGATAAGGGGAGACACTTATATTTTCGAGCTACAAAATCTATGACTTAGATTGTTTGAATTTTTAGAACTCTTTGAATTGAATTATCCATGTATAAATTATCTATGAATTATGATAAAACATTGTTGACAGGAATTATGAATTATAGAAAGTCCATTTTAATTGTAAGTTGAGAATTTTGCTTGAGGACAAGCAAAAGCTTAAGTGTAGGGGTATTTGATAAACCAAAATAGAAACATATTTTAATCCCACATTTAGTGTGCTTTTGGATGAATTATCCATTGATTTATGTAAAAAAGTGCTATTAATCCTTTCTTTTCATGTCTTATACTCAGGAAAGCACCCAAGGGTAAAAAGAACGAGAAACAGGCTCAAAACGGACCACAACGGGCCAAAGAGGAAATCGACACGGCCTGGACTTGGACCTACACAGCCGTGCCATGTCAATCATCTAGAACACGGTCTAACCCCGACTCACACGGCCGTGTCTCATTAAAGAAATCCAAACACGGCCTGGCCACGATTCACACGGGCGTGCGCCATGGCCGTGCCTCTGCCGTGGAGAAAGAGCAATTTCATTCGGGAATGGATACTTAGGGAGAAAGAAACGTATTTCAAAAGCCTATAAATACACCCTAAGTATGACCTAAAAGGGGCAGCCCAAGGCCATCGTCTAGGGGCGTCGTGCTAGGCCAGAGAAGGCAGATTTGTGGGGATTCACTCGGGGATAGCCAGTTGATCCATCCCAAGAAGCCAGAATTATACTCAAGACGGAGGATCTCTCCTTCAATTCCTTCAGGGGGTTTTAGGGATTTCTTATGTTTTGTTTTATCTTTTCTCTTGAGATGTTTTCCTTTATTGTTATGAACTAAACCCTTCGGATACAGAGAAGGGATGAAACCTATGATGAATCTTGTTATTGTTTTCTGAATTATATGATAAATACTTAGTTTGTTCTTAATTATGTAAGCTTAATCCAAATTTAATGTGCTTAGGTGGAGGAGGAATAGACCCTACCTAAGAGTAGATCCAACATAATTAAGCGAAGTTAATCGCACGCCTAGAGATAGGGTGACGAGATTTTACCGGATTAGGGTGAAACCTAATATGGGAATCTATAGATCAATTTACTGCTATTCTAGGGGGTTATTATAAGAGAACGAGAGTTCCACTAATTAACCTAGGTTTAGACGTTATTCGCCTCGAGAGAGGGTTTAATATACGTTAGGGAGTCTTACGGATCAAACTAAGTGAATAAATCGTATGGTTCAGTGTTAGATAACAAGTAAAGTCTTGGTGGATTCTTCCTAGGGTATCATCTAAATCAACTGAGTTTTTCCCAAGTTATTTTCCAAATTCATTCTTCTTTGTCTTAGAGTCTTTAGTTTAGTAGTTAATTAATTTAGATTAGATAAACAATCTCTCTTTATTTTTAGGCTAGATAATAAAAAGAAAGTTAGTATTAGTACTTTTAGTTCCTTTGGGTTCGATAGTCCAGTCTTGCCTAAGCTATACTACTGTTCGATAGGTGCACTTGCCTCAATCGTTGTCAGAGTTAGTTTTCAGGTTCGATCATTCTTTTTATAAATTTTAAAACTCTGATTCACAGTGATCAGGCATCAAATAGTTTGGCGAACTTGTTGAAAGCGTACATGACAAATAATGACGCTTTGATCCAAAGCCAAGCAGCAACACTGAAAAATTTGGAAAACCAAATGGGTCAGTTAGCTACGGAGCTACATAATAGACCGCAAGGAACCTTGCCGAGCAATACTGAGAATCCAAGAAATTTGGGTAAAGAACATATCAGGGCAGTGGCATTGCGAAGTGGTAAAATTCTGGAACCCCGATTGATTGATGTCGAAGATAAGCCCATGTAGAAGAATCAACCAGCTGTTGAAATTCCTACACCAAAGGAATCAGAATTTGCAAAGTCTGAAAAGGTAAACTCTGACTTAGTGAATTCAGAAATTTTAACATCTTCTTTGGATGCAGATTTACCTACTTAGAAAAGTTGTCTGGTTCAACCGAAAGTTCCATCACCTCCATATCCGCAAAGATTGCAGCAACACAAGCAGAAATAGGAGGTGCAATTCAAGAATTTTTTGGATGTTCTAAAGCAGTTACACATCAATATTCCATTGGTGGAGGCTTTAGAACAAATGCCGAATTATGTGAAGTTTATGAAGGATATACTGTCCAAGAAGAAACGACTGAGTGAGTATGAGATTGTTGCCTTGACAAAGGAGTGCAGTGCGTTCCTGCAGAACAAACTGCCACCGAAATTGAAAGACCCAGGAAGCTTTACTATACCCTGTAACATTGGTGAATCTTACTGTGGTAAAGCTTTGTGTGACTTAAGAGCGAGTATCAACTTGATGCCTAAGTCTATTTTAAAGATGTTAGGGATAGGTGAAGTAAGACCTACAACTGTGATGCTTCAGCTAGCGGATCGATCTTTAGCATATCCCGAAGGAAAGATCGAGGATGTTTTGGTAAGAGTCGATAAATTCATTTTTCCTGTTGATTTCATTGTCTTAGATTTTGAAGCAGACAAGGAAGTGCCGATCATCCTTGGGAGACCTTTCTTAGCCACGGGAAGAACTTTAATTGATGTGCAAAAAGGTGAACTCACCATGCGAGTTCAAGATGATCAGGTAACCTTTAACATTCTTAAATCTATGAAATTTCCCGATCCGGCAGAGGAGTGTTCAGTTATGGAAGAGATAGAAACCTTGGTTTCTATGGAAAGCAATTTTGAAGAAGATCCATTGGAGAAAGCCTTAGATCTTGACCCTTTGGAAGATGAAGAAGGTGAAGAAAACATGGCTTTAATGGAAGCCAATCCGAGAAATTTTATTCAATCCACACGGTTTGAACCGTTGGAGTTGGAAGTCAGAGAATTTTTGCAACCCAAGTTGTCAATTGAAGAACCACCTAAACTCGAACTAAAGGTACTTCCTTCCCATTTGAAATACGTTTATTTAGGTGACTATTCTACTTTTCCTGTGATTATTTCAGCGGAACTGATGAAAGATCAAGAGGAGCAACTAATTGTTGTTCTAAAGAAATTTAAAAAAGCAATTGGTTGGACCATAACTGATATTCGATGTATAACCCCTTCTTTTTGTATGCATAAAATCATTTTAGAAGAAGGTGAAAAAGCTTGAATTGATGGGCAAAGGAGGCTCAATCCTATTATGAAAGAAGTTGTGAGAAAGGAAGTGATCAAATGGTTAGATGCAGGAATCATCTATCCTATTTCAGATAGTTCGTGGGTAAGTCCGGTGCAGTATATGCCGAAGAAAGGTGGAATCACGATTGTTGAAAGTGAGCGTAACGAGTTAATTCCAACGAGAACTATTACCGGTTGGAGAATCTGTATTGATTAAAGAAAGTTGAACAAAGCCACTCGGATGGACGATTTTTCGTTGCCTTTTATGGATCAGATGTTAGATCGACTGATAGGTAATAAATTCTATTATTTTTTAGATGGCTATTCGGGATATAACCAAATAGTTGTAGCCCCGGAGGACCAACATAAAACAACCTTTACTTGTCCATACGGTTTTTTTTCTTTTAGGCGAATGCCTTTTGGTTTATGCAATGCACCTGCAACTTTTCAACGATGCATGATGGTAATATTCACTGATATGGTTGAAAATTTTGTTGAGGTTTTCATGGATGATTTTTCTATTTTTGGTAACACTTATGATATATGTTTGAGTAATTTGGCTAAGGTACTGAAGAGATGCGAAGAGACGAATATTGTCCTTAATTGGGAAAAATGCCATTTTATGGTCAAGGAAGGGATTGTCTTAGGCCATAAGACCTCAAAGAAAGGAATTGAAGTCGATAAAGCAAATGTGGACATAATTGAAAGATTACCGACCCCAATGAATGTGAAAGGAGTCAAAAGTTTCTTAGGCCATGCCCATTTTTACCGAAGGTTTATCAAAGATTTCTCAAAAATTTCTAAATCGTTGTGTTTTTTATTAAAGAAAGATACAGTGTTTGATTTCAACAAAGCATGTTTGAAAGCTTTTGAAATCTAAAGAAGCGGTTAATCTCAGCCCCAATAATCATTACACCTGATTGGAACTCACCTTTTGAGTTGATGTGCGATGCAAGTGACTATGCCGTTGGAGCTGTGATGGGTCAAAGAAGAAACAAAGTGTTCACCCTATTTACTATGCAAGTAGAACTTTGACGGGAGCCCAACTCAATTATACGGTAACCGAAAAGGAACTATTCGCTATTGTTTTTTCTTTTGACAAATTTCGCTCATATCTTATAGGTACCAAAGTTTCAGTATTTACTGACCATGCGACCATTAAATACTTGCTCACGAAGAAAGATGCAAAACCAAGGCTAATTTGTTGGATACTTTTACTCCAAGAATTTGACCTTGAGATCCAAGACAGAAAAGGTGTAGAAAATCAAATAGCTGATCATCTATCGAGGTTGGAGCAAGATAAGGTAACTCGATCATGTGTGCCTATCAACGAGAATTTCCCAGATGAACACTTATTTGAGGTAAATCAAATTCATGAAATACCTTGGTTTCCTGATTTTGCCAATTATCTTGCATGTGTAATAATTCCTCGAGAAATGACATACCAACAAAGAAAAAAAATTCCTTCATGATAGTCGGTATTATCTTTGGGAGGATCCGTTTTTGTTTAAATAATGTGCAGATAATATAATCCAAAAATGTGTAGCTTAAAGCGAGATTGCTGAGATATTGTATCATTGCCATTCATCTCCAAGTGAGGGACACTTTGGTGGTTCACGTACTGCAACAAAGATTTTGCAAGCAGGTTTCTTTTGGCCTACACTTTTTAAAGATGCTTATGCTTATGTGAAGAACTGTGATAAATGCCAAAGGACTGGAAATATATCAAGGAGGAATGAGATGCCCTTGACAAACATTTTGGAGATTGAATTGTTCGACGTATGGGGCATTGACTTCTTAGGCCCGTTTCCTTCTTCGTATGGGAACAAATACATCTTAGTTGCTGTGGACTATGTATCCAAGTGGGTTGAAGCTGAAGCATACCCTATAAATGATTCTAAGGTAGTCATGCGATTCCTACATAAAAATGTGTTTACACGATTTGGGACACCAAGAGCTATTATTAGTGATGAAGGTTCTCACTTTTTGAACAAATGGCTTAAGTGGTTGCTTGACAAATATGATGTGAAGCACAAGATTGCTACTGCCTATCACCCCCAGCCTAATGGGCAAGTTGAGAGAGTGAATAGCGAAATCAAAGGTATCCTTGAAAATGTAGTACGCCCTAGTATAAAAGATTGGTCTCGAAGGCTCGATGATGCATTATGGGCCTATCGAACAACATTTAAGACTCTGGTAGGAATGACTCCTTATCGGTTAGTCTTTGGAAAAGTAACACCCCTAACCCGAGTCTGTCGCTGGAATAGGGTTAAGAGGCGTTACCGATCAATCAGAACATTACACAATCAATTCTCAACACAAAGTCAATCATCATTAAAGCATATCATAACATAATCATAAAGTCCCTTATTGAGTTCCTCGAGACCTCTAACACATGCTAGAAAGGGGTCGGGACTAAACCGAACACTTATAGAAATTCTCAGAAATTTAAAACTTTTGAACATCAGCAGGTCACACGCCTGCAAGTCAAAGCCGTGTGCCTCCCACGGCTACTAGACACACCCATGTGTCTTGGCCGTGCCAAAACAGAGCATGTATTCTAACTTCCCCACACGGCCACCAAGCACGCCCGTGCGCTAAGGCCGTGTACTCTTAAGCAATACACTGACTTATCCCCACAGCCAACAGGCACGCCCGTGTACCATGGCCGTGTACTCTTAGGCTATATACTGACCATATCCCACGGTCACTAGGCACGCTCGTGTGCCATAACCGTGTAGACAAAACAGGCCATTTGCAAGGCCAATTTGCCACCCACACAAGGGTCATACCTACAAGCATCAATACAATACCAATTCATGCTTTCAAATGTATTCAATCATACCATTTCATGCATTATTCAATCACCAACTAAACCATTTACTTCCATGCTCATTATCATCCCAACTAAAGCCATTCAAAGTGACAATTATACATCTCAAAACATATGTAATTCAAACATCATGTAATCCATATCAAAGTTCATTTTCAAACCACATCTTTCCTAATCAACTAAGTCATGAAATACACCATATTCATAGCTCATTCATCAATTCAACATCTTTCAACTTCCAAGCCAAATCACACGGCAAGTATTAAACCTTTCAAAATATATCATAACATCTAGCCTATACATGCCATAATTCATCTATATACATCTTTCCAAAAGTACCAAAATAGATTGCCGATAGTGTGATTGTTATGCTGATAATCCCCGGATCCGAGCTAGCTTTACTGACACTGCAAAGCAGAGAAACAAATCACACAGTAAGCTTTCCAAAGCTTAGTAAGTTCGTAACATAACACATTTAAATCAAACAAACCACCACATAGATTATTTTGCATATACATATATATACATCATATCATCCAAAACTAATATGTTCATTTAACATCTCATAATCTCATTAATAAATTCATCAACCAAATAGGTTCCGAGCGTACCTTAGTCAACACCTAGTAATCAATTTCATTTGCTACTCAATACTCACTTTTCCCTTTCGATCAACTTCCATCTCTTCTTCGATACAATCGCACACTTAGTTCCCAAATATTTAGCCGAAGCTTAATTATCATCGCACACATAGTGCATTTATATCAAACCACTCTTCAATTGGTGTCGCACACACAGTGCCAACCACAAAGTCGAGGTTTATATTATTTCGCACACATAGTGCTAAACATCTTAATCACGTTTCCGAATACGCACACTTAGTGCCACATAACTCAAACTCAAACTCTCACATAGCATCCACATTTAAATATCAATATAACATTCGTTTCATAGCATTTAACATAACTAAATATTCATATTATGTCTGAACTTACCTCGGACGTTGAGCTATCAAAACGGTCGGTCAATCGAGCACTTTATCTTTGCCTCGATCTCGATCCGAACCTCTCCTCTCTTGGTCTATACACATTCAAATTCAATCCATTCAATTACCAAATCATTCATTTTAGTCCAAACACACATATTTAGGGCATTTTACAAAATAGCCCTCACATTTTCACATTTCGACACTTTAGTCCCTAATTCACAAAATCATCCAATTCACATAATTTCTTTCCACACAAGCGTAGCCGAATTTTCCTTGTGTTCATAAAAGCCCACATATTTCATTTATTTCACAATTTAGCCCATCAATTTACACTTTTCTCAATTTAGCCCAATATACTCAATTTCACCAAAAACCCAAATACAAACTATGTTAACTCAACACCAAGTTTTCATATTTCACTATCAACTAGCACATAGCTCAAGCATTCATCAATGGCTCATCACAAAAACATCATCAATTCACAAAATTACAACATGGGTTAGCTAGAGCACGAAGCAACGATTACAAAAACGTAAAAATTATCAAAAACCGACTCAAAATCATACCTTAATTAAGCCAAGCCCTAGCCGAAATTATCAAAGTTTCAAGCTCTCTTCTTTTGTTCTTATTTCGGTGGATGGAAGATGAGATAATAACCATTTTCATGCTTTGTTTTTATGATTTAATTCATTTATTAATCAATTGACAACTTTAACCTTATATAATAAAATTATAGAACATATTTTTTCAAGGTCATTATTGACCATAACCATCCACTATCAATAGTAATAGGCAAATTGCATTTTAAGGACCTCACATTATAAAGACATCATCAATTAAGCATTCAACAATTACCACACAGCATTTTACACTTTATGCACTTAAGTCCTTTCTTACAATTCAACACACAGTCGATAAAATTACCACACAGGATTTTCACACAGGCTATATCACATATAATTAACACCAGAAATAATATTAAAATTTTATTCTGAACTCGTATTTGTGGTCTCGAAACTACTATTCTAAATAAGGTCTAAACCGGGCTATTACAACTCTCCCCCCTTAGGGATTTTCGTCCCCGAAAATCTTACCAGTAAATAGATGCGGATATTGCTCTCTCATAACGTTTTCAGATTCCCACGTAGCCTCTTCAATTCCGTGTTTGTGCCATAATACTTTCACTAAGGGAATTCTTTTGTTTCTCAACTCTTTAGTCTCTTGTGCCAAAATTTGAATCGGTTCCTCACTATACGACAAGTCTGACTGAATCTCAACCTTAGTAGGAGTAATCACATGAGACGGGTCAGATCTGTACCGTCGAAGCATCGACACATGAAACACGTTATGAATCTTTTCTAACTCAGGTGGCAACATTAATCTGTAAGCAACCGGCCCAACTCGTTCAATGATCTCATACGGTTCGATGAACCTCGGACTCAGTTTGCCTTTTCGGCCAAATCGAAATATTTTCTTCCACGGAGATACTTTCAAAAACACTTTATCGCCAACTTCGAATTCAATATCTTTTCGTTTCAAATCTACATAAGACTTTTGACGATCTGAAGCCGCTTTCAAACTGTCACGTATTACTTTCACTTTCTACTCAGTCTCTTTTATAAGATCAACCCCGTGAATCTTATTCTCACTTAGCTCAGTCCAATACAATGGAGTTCGACATTTTCTACCATAAAGAGCCTCATACGGTGCCATTTTGATACTAGATTGAAAACTGTTGTTATACGCGAATTCAATCAACGGTAAATGTTTTTCCCACGTAGTCTCGAACTAAAGTATACAACATCTCAACATATCTTCAAGAATCAATGATCCGCTGGATTGTCCATCCGCTTATGGATGAAAAGCGATCTTGAAATGCAATTTTGTGCCTAAAGCCTCTTATAACTTCTTCCAAAATCGCGAGGTAAATCTCGGATCTCTGTCAGACACAATAGATAGTGGCACCCCGTGCAACCTCACAATCTCAGTAATATACAATTCAGCCAATCTATCAAGTGAAAATCTGTCTTCACCGGAACAAAATGAGCTGATTTCGTCAATCTGTCAACTATCACCCAGATTGCATCTTTCTTTGCCGGAGTTAAAGGCAATCCCGACACAAAGTCCATCGTAATTTTCTCCCATTTCCACTCAAGAATCATGATCGGTTGTAACAAACCAGACGGAACCTGATGTTCAGCTTTAACTTGCTGACAAACTAAACATTTTGACACAAAGTCAGAGATATCCCGTTTCATACCATGCCACCAATAAAATTGTTTCAAATCATTGTACATTTTCGTACTCCCCAGGTGAACAGTCAAATGGCTTTTATGAGCTTCGTTCAAAATTAGCTGAATCAATTCTGAATTCTTCGGAACAGAAATTCGATTTCTAAATCTCAAACAATCATCACGATCAACTCAAAATTCTGAATCACCATTCAATTCACACTGAGTTCATTTAGCCATCATTTCAACATCACTTTTTTGGGCATCACAAATCTGGCGTACAAACATCGGATTTACTTTTAACTCGGCTAAAACCACACTATCATCACACAGATCTATCTGAGCATTCATTGCTTGCAAAGCACATATAGACTTTCGGCTCAAAGCGTCAGCTACCACATTAGCTTTACCCGGATGATAATCAATCACAAGTTCATAATCTTTCAACAGTTCTAGCCATCTTCTCTGTCGCAAATTCAATTCTTTCTGAGTCATCAAATATTTCAAACTCTTATGATCAGTATAAATATGACATTTCTCACCAAATAGATAATGACGCCAAATCTTCAACGCAAACACAACCGCGGCCAATTCAAGGTCATGTGTCGGATAGTTCTTTTCATGCAGCTTTAGCTGCCTCAAAGCATAAGCAATAACTTTACCTTCTTGCATCAACACACAGCCTAAACCATTCAACGATGCATCACTGTATACTATGAATTCTTTGCCCGATTCAGGTTGAACTAACACTGGTGCTTCCATCAACAACACTTTCAATTGCTCAAAACTCTAATGACAATTTTTTGACCACTCAAATTTAACATCTTTCTACAGCAACTTCGTCAACCGAGTCGCAATCATCGAGAAGCCCTTCGTAAACCGTCTATAATATCCCGCTAGTCCCAAAAAACTACGGAGTTTAGACACATTTCTCGGAGGCTTCCGTTCCAAAATAGCTGAAATCCTACTCGGATCAACTCGTATTCCCGCAGCTGATACAATATGCCCCAGAAAACCAACTTCACGCAACCAAAATTCACATTTTCTAAGCTTAGCATAAAACTGTTTCTCACGTAGAGTCTGTAGCACAATTCTCAAATGTTCGGCATGTTGCGTCTCATCACAAGAATAAATCAAAATATCATCAATGAACACTACAACAAAGCGGTCTAAATACGATCTAAATATCCTATTCATCAAATCCATAAACACTGCAGGATCATTCGTTAAGCTCGGGCAGGTGCTCTCGCTTCCGATCTCACAGCTGTATCAGTAGTCCCTTTTTGACTTCCACTCACATTCCTGGTGTTTTTGGGTGGTCTACCCCTAGCCATCACATTACTCGATCTCACATTCTGAATATTTTCTTCCTCAACCATCTTTGGGCAGTCTCGAATGAAATGATCTCGTGATCCACATTTATAGCAAACTCTATTGTTGTACTTGCCCCAGCATTCTCCCACATGTCGTCTTCCACACTTTCTACACTCAGGTTTGTTACTTTTAGCACTATCAACATTTGATTCTATTGGAGCTTGAGTTCTCGAACCAACACTTTGTCTAGCGCGGTCTCTATTTGAATGTACAAATGAAGTATTTGATCGGTTGCTTGTATATCTAAATCTCTTCGTCGAAGGTTGAGAAAACTTACTCATCGATCTTTTTCTTTCATCACGAGCTTCAGAATCAGCTTTCTTCTTCTCTTTACTGAGCTCCTCGGCTTTGCATGCCCTTTTGACTAACACTACAAATTCGTTTATGTCAAGTATCCCGACCAACAACTTAATATCTTCATTCAGCCCTTCTATGAAGTTTTTACACATAGTAGTTTCGGTCGAAACACATTCCCGTGCATACTGGCTCAATCTCACAAATTCCCGCTCGTACTCAATAACTGACAAACGGCCCTGTTTCAGTTCTAAAAACTCTTTACGTTTCTGATCAATAAATCGTTGACTGATATAATTCTTTCTAAACTCAACTTGAAAGAAATCCCAGGTGATTCTCTCTCTCAGAACCACAGATATCAATGTTTTCCACCAGTTATACGCAGTATCTCTCAACAACGAAACAACATATTTTATACATTCATCAGGAGTCAACGACATCTCATCAAATACTCGAAGGGTATTCTCGAGCCAAAAATTAGCTCTCTCGGCATCATTATCGGCTGTGGCCTTGAACTCTTCGGCTCTGTACTTTCGAATCTTATCCACAAGAGGTTTATTCAATCTGATTGGATCTACAACTTGTGGTACAACAGGTAATTTTGGGGGTGGAGGTTGTGGAACAGCCGGATTCGTTCGAACAAATTCCAAAAACCACTCACTTATCATACGAATGAAGGCTTACTTAGCCTCTCCTCCCTCACTACTTTCATTCGGCCTAGATGTGGCCGGTGCTGTCCCTTGAGCGGGAGCAGGCGCGTTACTCTCTACATCGTCAGGAATTGCTCGATCAGGATCCATTACTATAATAAAACACATTTTCAACTGTCAATATTCATCACACTATCGCAATTTCATTTATGGAATGTATAGCTAGACTCACACACGCTACGTTAGTCCAAGAATCGACTAAACCGTAGCTCTGATACTAATAAAATTGTAACACCCCTAATCCGAGACCGTCGCTGGAATAGGGTTAAGAGGTGTTACCGATCAATCAGAACATTACACAATCAATTCTCAACACAAAGTCAATCATCATTAAAGCATATCATAACATAATCGTAAAGTCCCTTATTGAGTTCCTCGAGACCTCTAACAGATGCTAGAAAGGGGTCGGGACTAAACCGAACACTTATAGAAATTCTCAAAAATTTAAAACTTTTTGAACACTACAGAGGTCACACGCCCGTGCAGTCAGGCCGTGTGCCTCTCACGGCTACTAGACACACCCATGTGTCTTGGCCGTGCCAAAACAGAGCATGTATTCTTATTTCCCCACACGGCCACCAAGCACGCTCGTGTGCTAAGGCCATGTTGTAACACCCCTAGACCCAGCCCAGACGTTATGGCCGAATCCGGCGTGTCACATTAAAGTGTTTTTGCGAAAATCTTGTTTTCATTGAAAACCCTTCTAAAGAAAAGTTAAATGAATCCAGTGATGTCACATCAAAGGGATAATTCCAAAACAACTTTGTTTAGTTTAAAACTTAAGTTTAAGATTTAGAAACCCAAAATCCATGCAACTTGTTAAGTTATGAAGAAAGCCCATGTTTTAAGAAAACGTCCATATGTTATAGTTATTTCGAAAACCATGTTAAACTTTAGAAATTTATTTAAGTTTAATAATTAGGCAGTTGAATCAATAATAAAACCCAAGTGTAAAGTCAAGTTGGAGATACAAGGCCTTATTACATCCCAACGAAAATAAGGTGATTAAAATAAAGTCATTCGAAACTAATTAAAAACTTCTAAGTAGCTTACAGTGTGGCCACCTCCGGTTCCCCTTCCACGACGAGCCGTTTATTGAGAGTCACCTGAAATATTAAATAAAAGGGTGTGAGTTTTCGAAAACTCAGTGTGTACGACCCTCGTCAAACAAATAGCATATATATCATATTGTTGACATAATAATATCATACATGCAATTATCACATTAGGCCTAAGCCCTATCAAAATCGGTGGTCTTGGGCCTTAGCCCACAATGACCTCATATCACATCAGTATCACATGAATACAATGCTCTCATCCCAAATCCAACCCTGCACTCTATTTCCCTTCCAACCCTACACTCCTGTGGGGATATAAATATCAGCCCACCCATCCCTACACTCCAAAGGTAGCACCAACAGCGGCACTACTCAAACGTTGTAGCAAGGCTGCTAAGCGTATAATGGGCTTAAAGCCACTGGTGGATCCACGGTCGTCAAGCGACTATGCGATCCTCACATATCTTCCTCCGTATCATCAAACCCACCCAAGTGCAACATATATCTCATGAATGCAACATACACATTTTCACACATTAAGCACCTAGGGGTATTTTAGTCATTTCACTACTCAGGGGTATTTTTGTAAATCTACCCCACAGGGGTATTTTTGTAATTTCTTCCCTACAGGGGTATTTTTGTAATTCTACCCTACAAGGGTATTTTCGTAATTTTTTTCATCTCGGGTTTTAGTTATGAACTTTGGCCCATCAACAAGTCCTTGCGGCTAAAGTGAACAGACACTATGCACCAAGTAGGATCCCAGAGAAGAGGAGGTGGGTCACTAGGACCGCTTAAGTACCAAGCTCTCCCTAGATCCAATCCTAGACATGCATATGTCCATTGCCACACTCAAACCTAGCGACTTACCCACAGACATGTTTGATTAATAAATTAAGTTTTATGCTATTTAAGAATTTATCAGAACTAGGCCTAGAGTCTGTTAAACCCTAGCATGCATTTCTAAAATCCCATAAGGCCCACTAAGCCCAATCATGTCCATATAGCCCATTAAGCCCAATCATGTTTATGTAGCCCATTAGGCCCGATCATAATCAAATCATACAACTATCTATATCAATCCATCATTCAATTTCACATATCAACTCTTACCGATTTGGGCCCACGAGCTCGGCAGGCCCATTTAGCCCCATCTGGCCCGTCGGCCAAATAGTGGCCCGAGACCATGAGATCGCTCTCTTGGCCCCGGTAATCGTATCAATGTTCCCACACAAATCTTCGCACGCTCGTGTGGTTGCTGGCGCCAACCTTTCAACTTTTCGACATTCCGGGTTTTTGGAATTTCGGCTTTTGCCGATTTGTCGTGTGTGGAGTGTATGTACACACCTGGTTAATGCAACGTGCTACACTATCCCCAGCATTGAACCTACAACCAATACTAATCTCCAATCAATCACACACTTAACCATAATATTTACCCAAAAATCGAAGCCTTACCATAACCTTACCGTGTGCCACCAGTTCTAGTAGTCCTTCCTTAGCTACTATTCACGAATACCCCCTAGATCTGAACCCACACATATACTATCAAAAATCAAGTGACTCACATTCCACACAAGTCACCTCTATAAGCCACACTTACATTCGGCCACTTACTAATCCACAATTGAGACGATTACACTTACCACTTGCTAGCGATCCTTACCACGCTTGGGATCTTTGAACCCTACCATTTCTAATACAGGGTTAACGACAAGAAATAGTTAGATAGCCCTCCGGCTTTTACCAAAAAACACTAAAGGAGGTTGACTAAGTACTTACCGAATCCAACCTTTGATCCTGCGGCCTAGATAGTTACTGAACGATATCTGACTTTTAAAACTTGATTAAGAGTAGATAACAGCAACCGATTTGTGATGGAGGAAAAACAACAAAGAATCGGCAAAAAGATAAGGCTATTCGATTATAAGGTAGTATTCGGCTTTTAGAGAAAGAAGAAGAACGTAACACCAATAGGGATTTTTGCAAAAAGGAATGATGGTTTTTCAGCAATGGAAGAATTCGGCAACGGAAGAAACAGAATGAGGGGGAGAAAAGAAAAGTAATGGAAAACCCAAGGAACCTCTCAAAGGAATTCGGCACCCCCCTTTTATAGCCAAAAGTCGAAACTACCTTCCCCCAAAGTCCCATTCGACACCAACTCTTCCACATAACTCAACTTCTAATTTTTCTCCACGATAAGCTCCTACAATCTCTCCATGACCATTTCAAACCTCTCATCCATCAGACTTTCACTGCAACACAAACTCTAACCGTCCTGTCAGCAAAATAAATACCCCAATAAAATACCATGCCACTACTCGAACCTTGGACTCCTTTGCCTGCTAATGACGCCACCTCCCTGCTCCCTAAGTGGCGCCACTTTGCCACCACACCACAAGCTCCTCTTGTGTCCTTTTTCTTCTTCATTTATTTAAAAGGCCTACTACACAAGTCACGAGCCCCTGGGGCTAAAACCAAAATTTTTCCTATACCCTTACTTGATCCCAGGACATCTCCAACACCCATAGACACTCCAAGATCATTAACCCTCAAAGCCCACATTCCAATTGTCATTTTCTCGCTCACTTAAAAATTTTCTGAGACCCAAAGCCCAAAGCCCAATTCTTCTAGGCCCAAATTTGGGGCGTTACACGTGTACTCTTAAGCAATACATTGACTGATCCCCACGACCACCAGGCACGCCCGTGTACCATGGCCGTGTAATCTTAGGCTATATACTGACTATATCCCACGGTCATTAGGCACGCCCATGTGCCATAACCGTGTAGACAAAACAGGCCATTTGCAAGGCCAATTTGCCACCCACACAAGAGTCATACCTACAAGCATCAATACAATACCAATTCATGCTTTCAAATGTATTCAATCATACCATTTCATGCATTATTCAATCACCAACTAAACCATTTACTTCCATGCTCATTATCATCACAACTAAAGCCATTCAAAGTGACAATTATACATATCAAAACATATGTAATTCAAACATCATGTAATCCATATCAAAGTTCATTTTCAAACCACATCTTTCCCAATAAACTAAGTCATGAAATATACCATATTCATAGCTCATTCATCAATTCAACATCTTTCAACTTCCAAGCCAAATCACATGGCAAGTATTAAACCTTTCAAAACATATCATAACATCTAGCCTATACATGCCATAATTCATCTATATACGTCTTTCCAAAAGTACCGAAATAGATTGCTGATAGTGTGATTGTTATGATGGTGATCCCCGGATCCGAGCTAGCTTTACTGACACTGCAAAGTAGAGAAACAAATCACACAGTAAGCTTTCCAAAGCTTAGTAAGTCCGTAGTATAACACATTTAAATCAAACAAACCACCACATAGATTATTTCGCATATACATATATATACATCATATCATCCAAAACTAATATGTTCATTTAACATCTCATAATCTCATTAATAGATTCATCAACCACATAGGTTCCGAGCGTACCTTAGTCAACACCTAGTAATCAATTTCATTTGCTACTCAATACTCACTTTTCCCTTTCGATCAACTTCCATCTCTTCTTCGATACAATCGCACACTTAGTGCCTAAATATTTAGCCGAAGCTTAATTATCATCGCACATATAGTGCATTTATATCAAACCACTCTTCAATTGGTGTCGCACACACAGTGCCAACCACAAAGTCGAGGTTTATATTATTTCGCACACACAGTGCTAAACATCTTAATCACGTTTCTGAATACACACACTTAGTGCCACATAACTCAAACTCAAACACTCACATAGCATCCACATTTCAATATCAATATAACATTCTTTCATAGCATTTAACATAACTAAATATTCGTATTATGTCCGAACTTACCTCGGACGTTGAACTATCGAAACGGTCGGTCAATCGAGCACTTTATCTTTGCCTCGATCTCGATCTGAACCTCTCCTCTCTTGGTCTATACACATTCAAATTTAATCCATTCAATTACCAAATCATTCATTTTAGTCCAAACACACATATTTAGGGCATTTTACAAAATAGCCCTTACATTTTCACATTTCGACACTTTAGTCCCTAATTCACAAAATCATCAAATTCACATAATTTCATTCCACACAAGCCTAGCCGAATTTTCCTTGTGTTCATTCAAGCCCACATATTTCATTTATTTCTTAATTTAGCCCCTCAATTTACACTTTTCTCAACTTAGCCCAATATACTCAATTTCACCAAAAATCCAAATACAAACTATGTTAACTCAACACCAAGCTTTCATATTTCACTATCAACTAGCACATAGCTCAAGCATTCATCAATGGCTCATCACAAAAACATCAGCAATTCACAAAATTACAACATAGGTTAGCTAGAGCACGAAGCAACTATTACGAAAACGTAAAAATTATCAAAAACTGAATCAAAATCATACCTTAATTAAGCCAAGCCCTAGCCAAAATTATCAAAGTTTCAAGCTTTATTCTTTTTTTCTTATTTCGGTGGATGAAAGATGGGAGAATGGCCATTTTCATGCTTTGTTTTTATGATTTAATTCATTTATTAATCAATTGACAACTTTAACCTTATATAATAAAATTATAGAATATATGTAACACCCCAAACCCGACCCAAACGTTACGACCAGATCTGGTATGCTACGGGGTTTAACGTTAAAAACTTCACTTGGATGATTTTTGGAAATTCAGTTTGTTTATTTAGGTATTCGCTAAAATAAGTGATATTTGAAGAAAACCTTTGCTTTTCTTTGAACGTGGTTGAAAATCCCATATTTTTTACTTCCTATAAATAAGTCTTTGAACATAAAATTAAATTTTAAAAAAATAGAATAAAGACATTAACAATTATAATCTGAACCTAAGCTATGGAGCCTTATTACATAATTAGTCCCAAAATTGAAAACTTAAAGGAAAATCAAAATAGTTTATGAAAATATAAGACTTGATGGCCCTCAGTCCGCCTCGGCTCCCATGTCCACGACTCCATCGCTCATCCGAAAAGTCGGGAAAAATAAAGAGGTGAGTCACCAAGACTCAGTGTGTAAATCCAAAACACATAAAAGGCTTGAGGCCCACAAACACATAATGGGCCTTGGCCCATACACAATGGCAACAAAATATTCACATGCCGCATGGCCCAACCCAACCTAAAAGTCCATCCTCTACTCACCACCCGTACCAACCATCACACCTCGGGATTTCTACAATCAACCCACCAACCGCTACACACCATATCGACGATCGTCTTTGTCCGGTTATAATGCCGATCACCATGTGACCTTATAATCCACCAGGCAGAGCCATCGATCACTGTGTGACCTTATAATCAAGTGTGGCAGAGCCACCGATCACTATTGTGACCTAAGTGTACATATCGTGGTTTAACCTCCGATCACTAGGTGACCTTTTAACATGCTCTTCCCCTTCATCATATCAACCCCATCCCATGCATACATCCATGCAGAAGCAAAATAATATACTACCTAAAAGATCACAGTCTATCACATACATCGATACACATAGAGAAGTTTCTATGATTACGTACCTGGCATCCCTTGCCTACCCTTTTCGGGTAATACGACTGTCCATACAGCCTTTATCCGGCTTTTAGCCCATAACATATATAGTACAGATTAATTAGTGTGATAGAGATCTACACACCTGATTACAGACAAGCCGAGACTTCCTATGTTGACACTATCAGAAGTCGATACGACTGCTAACTGTCTAAGGTTTTGTTCTGAACCGGTTCACAACCCGGTGGCCAAACCCGAACTGCTGACACCGCTCGTTTCTTAAACTTAGGATTGGTTTAACAGATCCAATCCCCTCCTTCGCCTGATCGATATTTGATTCCATCAAAAGACCTTATCAGTTGCTACCATCATAACATATGGTTAAGATCACAATTACGATAACGAATCTAACGAGAATCTAAAGAGAACCCCTTACCTTGAAATCCTGAAAAGAGAGATATGAGGTTTAGAGACTAGCGGTTCTGGCTTTTAGATCTAAGCGATCTACTTCAATTCCCGAATGTCATCCAACACGTAAACACAAGAAACCATCAATCCATTATCCTTTTGGCTTTGTCTTCTAAAAATCGAAAGAGAAAAAAAGAATAGATCAGAAGAAATCGGCACCTACCTTTACAGAGAATTCGGCAACTCCTAGAAGATTTCGGCTTTTTGCGAAAACCAAAAAGAGAAGATGATTCAAAGAAATCTATGGAGATTCGGCTTTCAATGAAAAAATCGGCAGGAAGAAAAAGAATGGGCACTAGGACATTCGGCTATGGCAGAAGAGAGTAAAGAGAAGGAATACTTAAGGGTTTTGGCTTATAGAAGAAATCGGGAAAAGGTTTAGAGAAAGGCTATGAGGTTTCGGCTTTAGCAGAGAATGAAGAAGAAGATGGAACTTTAGGATTTTTCGACTTTTTGAGAAAAGAAACAACTAAGAGAAGAGAATGAGAATAAATGCCGAAATTAAGAAGTACCCTATTTTCTAATCAAATTTTTGGCACACACACTAACCAAAAGCCGAAATTGCCCTCTTTTGAAAACTAAGACTAATTAATCAACAAGGGAAATTTCGGCACCCCCCTTAGCCTCATCAAAACCGATTTCCTCTTTCCCCCAGAGTTGGAAATTCGGCCACTACTGTGATCAGTAGATAATTTCTAAACTTTCTCCCTTATCCTTACCGATCTCTCATCCACAAGTGACCCAGATAACACCACTCTTCTTCTTCCTTTTATCCGCCACATTATCCACATTATCCAAACACATAAATCTCCTAATTCCAAGCATCCTAGCCGCCCCAACTCTCCTCCTTTTGACGCCAAAAACATTTAAAATAAGTGGGTAATGCGACTCAACCTTGGACCTCCTTATTGCTTATCACGCCACCTCAAAGCCCCTAAGTAGTGCCATCGACCACCGGGCCACAAGCCCATTTGTGTGTCTTAATTTACGAGATAATATCTTTTAAGCCCTATCCTAGTCGGCTTTCCACCAGAGTGCCCAAGCAGAAAATTCGATTAAGGCATCGGCCCAATCCCTGAGCCCATTCTTAACCCCTTAAACACCCTAACTAGCACATCAAGCGTAACATAAACATCACATCACACTAAATGCGAAGCCCCACCAATTCAGGATGTTACAGTTCTACCCCCTTAAAGAAATTTTGGCCTCAAAATTACCTGATCAGAATAAATACGGGTACTGCTGCCGCATTGCTTCCTCTAGTTCTCAAGTAGCCTCCTCAAAACTGTGATTCTGCCATAGAACCTTAACCAACAGAACCGTCTTCCTTCACAATACTTTGACATCACGATCCCGAATTTCCACTGGTTCCTCTTCAAAGGATGAATCGGGTCTTACTTCGATTTCTTCCACAGACACCACGTGGGATGGATCCGAACGGTAACGTCTTAGCATAGAGACGTGGAATACATTGTGAATCGGGCTTAGCTCGTAAGGTAGCTCTAGCTTATAAGCTCACCGGTCCCACTCGCTTCAACACCCGATAAGGTCCGATAAATCGGGACTTAATTTACCTTTCCGTCCAAACCTCGCATTTTTCTTCCATGGCGACACCTTCAAGAACACCTTGTCACCCATCGCAAATTTGTCCTTACGCTTCAGTCGTTATAGGACTTCGCTTGCCCTAACGCTTCCTTTAATCGAGCCCAATTAACTCTACATTCTCCTCTGTCTTGGTAACTAATTCCGGACCCAAAATCTGACGTTCCCCTAATTTCGTCCAACAGGTAGGTGTACGACACCTCCGCCCGTACAATGCTTCATAGGGCACCATCTGAATACTTGACTGGTAGCTATTGTTGTACGCAAACTTCACCAACGGTAAGAACTCTTCCCAACTACCCCTGAAGTCAATGACACATCCTCTTAACATGTCCTCTAAGATCTGGATTACCCGCTCGCATCGCCCATCGGTCCGAGGATGAAACGCCATACTCAAATCCAACTGCACCCAATGCTTGATGCAACGCCTTCCAAAATCGTGAGGTGAACCTAGGGTCCCCGTCCGATATGATTGATACTGGTACCCCATGCAACCTCACTACCTCCGCTATGTATAGCTTAGCCAATTTCTGCGCAGAGTAATCGACACGCATCGGGTATGAAATGAGCAGACTTCGCAAGCGGTCAACAATCACCTGCACCGAATCTTTCTTAGTAGGCGTGAGGGTAGCCCACTAACAAAGTCTATTGTGATCCTTTCCCACTTCCATTGTGGAATCTTCACCGATCGCAACAACCCTGATGGTAACTGATGTTCTCGCTTTACCCGCGACAGTCAAACACTTCCCCACAAATTCGGTCACCTCTCGTTTCAAACCCGGCCACCAGAACTGATCTCACAAATCTCGATACATCTTACTTCCTCCAGGGTGCATAGCATATGGACTACCATACGCTTCTTGCAAAATCTTATGCCTCAATTCAGGATCTTTCGGCATACACACTCTCCCTTGAAAACATAATAGCCCTTCCTCATTCACACTAAAATCTGTTGATCCTTCACTTGATCCTACCGGAAACTTCTCCTATAGCAACTCATCGGTCTGCTGCTTCGCCTTAACCTGGCTGACCCAAGAGGGTTTCACCTGAAGTTCAGCTAATAAACTCCCATCATCGTATAAACTGAGGTGAGCAAACATTGCTCTCAAATAAGAGAGTACTTTACGACTTAGAGCATCCGCCACCACGCTGGCTTTTCCCAGATGGTACTCAATCGAGCAGTCATAATCCTTTAACAACTCAATCCACCTCCTTTGCCTTAGATTCAACTCCTTCAGGGTCAAAAGGTATTTTAAGCTCTTATGATCGGTATAAATGATGGATTTCTCCCCGTACAGATAATGCCTCCAAATCTTCAAGGTAAAAACCGTCGCCGCCAATTCCAAATCATGTGTGGGATAATTTGATTCATGCGGTCTTAGCTGCCGAGATGCATACGCAACAACCTTCCTATCTTGCATCAACACGCATCCTAGTCCCATGTGTGAAGCATCACAGTAAATCACAAACTCCTTTCCAGCCTCCGGCTGAATCAACACCGGAGCCTCTGTCAAGATCCTCTTTAACCTCTTAAAACTCTCTTGCTGCTTACCAGACTAAACAAACGGAACCCCTTTCCGCAACAACTTAGTCAACGGTGCCGCGATCAATGAAAATCCTTCAACAAACCTTTTGTAATACCCGACTAAACAAGAAAACTTCAAATTTCTGCTACCGACTTAGGCGGCTTCCAATCCAACACCGCTTCAATCTTCCGGGGATCGACTCTTATCCCTTCTGCCGACACCACGTGGCCTAGAAAAGTAACTTCACTTAGCCAAAATTCGCACTTCATCGAGTTTGGCGTGAGTCGCTTCTCCTCGTAATCTGCAGAACCTCCCAAGATGTGAATCATGCTCCTCTTCCGATTTCGGATAGACCAGGATGTCATCTATAAATACCACGACAAACTGATCCAAGTAGGGTTGGAGTACTCGGTTCATCATGTCCATAAATGTTGCTGGCGCGTTGGTCAACCCAAATGGCATCACCATGAATTCGTAGTGACCATAGCGAGTTCCGAAAGCCGCCTTATGAATATCCGCCTCCTTGACCTTAAGTCGATGGTACCTCGATCTCGCATCTATCTTTGAGAAAATCGAAGCCCCTTCACCGATCGAACAAGTCATCGATCCTCGGCAACGGGTATTTATTCTTGATTGTCAATTTATTCAACTGACGATAGTCAATGCACATATGCATTGATCCATCCTTCTTCTTAACAAATAATATCGGCGCTCCCCAAGGCGACACACTCGGCCGGATAAACCCTCTATCCAAAGAACTCTTGGATCTCGAGCCTTCAATTCCACCAACTCCTTCTACGCGCCATCCTGCATGCAGAGCGATAGATACCGACGCTGCTCCCTAAGAAGATCAATACCAAACTCCACTTCACGATCCGAGGTAATCCCAAAGCTCTTCCGGGAAAACATCAGGAAATTCCCTCACCGTCCTAACGTCCCCAACAGTTTGTTCCTTGGCTTCCAGATCCCGAACACACATTAAAATTGCCTCGCATCCTTTCCTCACCATTCTTTCTGCTCTTAAGGCAGACACCACATTTGACAAACAGCCTCCCTTCACCTATCACCAATACTTCGCCACCCCTGAGTTTTTAACACCATACGCTTGGTCGCATGTCCAAATTTGCTTGATACTTCACTTACCAATCCATTCCTAAGATCAAATCGAACTCCCCAAACGGCGGCCCATCGATAAGCTCTGAAAAGCTACCCCTTGAACTTCCAGGGGTACATCCTTATACAGTTTGCTCACCACTACAGCTTTGTCCTAGAGGGCTCACTACGAGTCATCTCCCTAGAAGAAGTCTCATAATCTAAGTTCAAAGTTCCCCTATAGCACTAGTAACATAAGAGTGCGTCGAACCAATATCAATCAAGGCAAGATAAGGCAAACCATAAATTAGAAACGCATCGTTATGACATTTGCGCGCGACCTCCTTTCAACGTCTGGCAGCATAAACTAACCCTGGTTGTCTCACCTCGGTGTTTCCTACCCTCGGCTGGTGCTCCACGGCCCGACCGAACCGTTACCACCCCGGGCCGGACCACGACCTCTCTGTGGTCGACCACCACCTCTTCCCACAGTGCATTCCTTGACCCGTGGGCCCTTCACGCCTGTTGTCGTGAACAATTTCTAACTTGGTGGTCCGTAGATCCACACCTAAAGCACTTCCCACTTCCCACTGCCCGCCCAACACTCACCTACATGGAATTTACCACATCGAGCACACTTCACGTATCGACTAACAAAGCAGCAGTCTCTCTCCCCGCCTCGGCCAGTCCGACCTAGGCCTTTTCTGAGTACGCCCAGCTGGCCCTGATGATCCAAAATTTCTCTTACTTCCACCCCTATCTCTATCCCGATTCAATTTTTCTGTCCGCTTAACCTCCTCAGCTATCTTAGCTTTTTCCACAAGCACAGCAAATTCCCTTTCCCGCTGTGGTGCTATCAATACACGCAGATCATCCCTCAAACCATCTTCAAATCGAACACAACGTTCATGGTCTGTGGCCACCATTCCTCGAGCATAATGGCTAAGGCGTAAGAATTCTGCTTCATACGCCGCCACCGACCTACTTCCCTGAACCAGATTCAGAAACGCTCTACGCTGCGCATCCACATAACTCGACCCAATGTATTTACTCTGGAACGCTGTTTTGAAGAGATCCTGTGATACTGGCCACCACCGTACCATCCTTAACCATAAGCCACCATTGATAAGCTTCGTCCCGCAGGAGAGATACAACCCCTTTCATTTTTTCCTCTTCCGTGAAATCCAGATCATCCATTATACGCTCAACCGCCTCCAACCAATACTCAGCTGTACTCGGGGCTATACCAGAAATTCCCCTAAACATTTTCGCCCCATTGGCTCTAAGTCGCTCCGACACAGATTTTCGGGCTCCTATGCCCATGCCTACCCCAGCAACCCTCTCTAAAACCCTTAACATCGCCTGAGATACCTCATCATCTCCGGCTGTCTGGTCTTGAAATTCCATCTCCGCAGCGGGTGGTACCGGCATCTCGTTTCCAGACCCATGACCAGATTCTACTGGTTCTGACACAGCCATCCTACCCCTCCCACGACCACGCGGCGGACATCCACGACCCCTTGTACTCATTCTACCGATTCGCGTTTATCTGATTAGAAATTTTATGAATTATTAATTTCTTTCACTGGTTAACCACGAACAATCTTATGGACAGTAGTTTCAAGAGTAGTTCTTTCGAATTCAAAATTATATCTACGGGTTTCAGTCTCAAGTCTGTATCTCATAGTTCTAGGAACCCCATACATTCAACCATCATACATCAACATACAAGTAGCATCTATGAACTCACATTCGTCACATAAGGGTATTTTCGTCATTTCACTACCCAGGGGTTTTTCCGCAATTTTATCCTATAGGGGTATTTTTGTAATTTCCCAAATTAGAGTATCTTGGTGTTTTTTTGTTTTTTTTTCGAAATAGAAATATTTTGGTATTTTTTTGTAAAGCAGGGGTATTTTGGAAAATTGAATTTTTTTCAAATTGAGGTATTTTGGTAATTTTACAATTTTCGATAATTTTGTAAACCGGGTGCTATTGTAAATCTAGGGGTTTTGGGTAAATTTTCAAAACATGGGTATTTTGGTAATTTAAAAACTAAGGGTATTTGGTCCCTTTCGGGTTTTAATTATGGTCTTTGGCAGTCAATAAGTCCTCGCGACTAAGGTGAATAAATACTACGCACTGTAGGATTCCAAATAAGAGGAGGTGAGCCACTAGGGCCGCTTAAGTACCAAGCTCTCCCCGAATCCAATCCTAGACATGCGTATGCTGTTACCACACCCTAACCCAAATGACTTGTTTACTGGACATGTTTAATTAGATTAAGTTTTATGAAATTGAAGAGTTGTTTAAACTAGGCCTAAGATCCATTAACCGTATCATACTAGTCTACATCCATAAAGCCCATCAAACCCAACATGCATATCACATCAAGAGTTAGAATACTTACTGCGTGGATCGGGTGCCTGAGACTCAAGGCCATATCTCAACCCAAATCATTTTTCTCAAATTCACATCAATTTTACAACACCCTACTAGACCCATTTCACAGCCCGTGTTTTGCAACTGGGCTTTGATACCAAAATGTAACACCCCAAACCCGGCCCAAACGTTATGACCAGATCTGGTATGCTACGGGGTTTAACGTTAAAAACTTCACTTGGATGATTTTTGGAAATTCAGTTTGTTTATTTAGGTATTCACTAAAATAAGTGATATTTGAAGAAAACCTTTGCTTTTCTTTGAACGTGTTTGAAATTCCCATATTTTTACTTCCTATAGATAAGTCTTTGAACATAAAATTAAATTTTAAAAAAATAGAATAAAGACATTAACAATTATAATCTGAACCTAAGCTATGGAGCCTTATTACATAAATAGTCCCAAAATTGAAAACTTAAAGGAAAACTGAAAATAGTTTATGAAAATATAAGACTTGATGGCCCCTCGAGTCCGCCTCGGCTCCCATGTCCACGATCTACTGCTCATCTGAAAAGTCAGGGAAAAATAAAGGGGTGAGTTATCAAGACTCTGTGTGCAAATCCCGAAAACACATAAAAAGGCTTGAGGCCCACAAACACATTATGGGCCTTGGCCCATACACAATGGCAACAAAATATTCACATGCTGCATGGCCCAACCCAACCTAAAAGTCCATCCTCTACACACCACCCGCACTCACCATCACACCTCGAGGATTTCTACAATCAACCCACCAACCGCTACACACCATATCGACAGTCATGCTATCAGTTATAATGCCGATCACCATGTGACCTTATAATCCACTGTGGCAGAGCCACCGATCACTGTGTGACCTTATAATCAAGTGTGGCAGAGCCACCGATCACTATTGTGACCTAAGTGTACATATCGTGGTTTAACCTCCGATCACTAGGTGACCTTTTAACATGCTCTTCCCCTTCATCATATCGACCCCATCCCATGCATACATCCATGCAAAAGCAAAATAATATACTACCTAAAAGATCAAAGTCTATCACATACATCGATACACATAGAGAAGTTTCTATGATTACGTACCTGGCATCCCTTGCCTACCCTTTTCGGGTAATACGACTGTCCATACAGCCTTTATCCGACTTTTAGCCCATGACATATATAGTACAGATTAATTAGTGTGATAGAGATCTACACACCTGATTACAGATAAGACGAGACTTTCTATGTTGACACTATCAGAAGCCGATACGACTGCTAACTGTCTAAGGTTTTGTTCTGAAGCCGGTCCACAACCCGGTGGCCAATCTCGAACTGCTGACACCGCTCGTTTTTTAAACTTAGGGATTGGTTTAACAGATCTAATCCCCTCCTTCGCTTGATCGATATTTGATTCCATCAAAAGACCTTATCAGTTGCTACCATCATAACATATGGTTAAGATCACAATTACGATAGCGAATCTAACGAGAATCTAAAGAGAACCCCTTACCTTGAAATCCCGAAAAGAGAGATATGAGGTTCAGAGACTAGTGGTTCCGGCTTTTAGATCTAAGCGATCTACTTCAATTCCCGAATGTCACCCAACACGTAAACACAAGAAACCATCAATCCATTAGCCTTTTGGCTTTGTCTTCTAAAAACCGAAAGAGAAAAAAAGAATAGATCAGAAGAAATTGGCACCTACCTTTACAGAGAATTCGACAACTCCTAGAAGATTTCGGCTTTTTACGAAAACCAAAAAGAGAAGATGATTCAAAGAAATCTATGGAGATTTAGCTTTCAATGAAGAAATCGACAGGAAGAAAAAGAATGGGCACTAGGACATTCGGCTATGGCAGAAGAGAGTAAAGAGAAGGAATACTTAAGGGTTTTGGCTTATAGAAGAAATTGGGAAAAGGTGTAGAGAAAGGCTATGAGGTTTCGGCTTTAGCAGAGAATGAAGAAGAAGATGAAACTTTAGGAGTTTTCGGCTTTTTGAGAAAAGAAACAACTGAGAGAAGAGAATGAGAATAAATGCCGAAATTAAGAAGTACCCTATTTTCTAATCAATTTTTTGGCACACACACTAACCAAAAGCCGGAATTGCCCTCTTTTGAAAACTAAGACTAATTAATCAACAAGGGAAATTTTGGCACCCCCCTTAGCCTCATCAAAACCGATTTCCTCTTTCCCCAGAGTTGGAAATTCGGCCACTACTGTGATTAGTAGATAATTTCTAAACTTTCTCCCTTATCCTTACCTGATCTCTCATCCACAAATGACCCAGATAACACCACCTCTTCTTCCTTTTATCTGCCACATTATCCACATTATCCAAACACATAAATCTCCTAATTCCAAGCATCCTAGCCGCCCCCAACTCTCCTCTCTTTTGACGCCAAAAACATTTAAAATAAGTGGGTAATGCGACTCGAACCTTGGACCTCCTTATTGCTTATCACGCCACCTCAAAGCCCCTAAGTAGCGCCACTGACCACTGGGCCACAAGCCCATTTGTGTGTCTTAATTTACAGATAATATCTTTTAAGCCCTATCCTAGCTGGCTTTCCACCAGAGTGCCCAAGAAAAAAATTCGATTAAGGCCTCGGCCCAATTCCTGAGCCCATTCTTAACCCCTTAAACACCCTAACTAGCACATCAAGCGTAACATAAACATCACAGCACACTAAATGCGAAGCGCCACCAATTCAGGATGTTACAATATATTTTTTCAAGGTCATTATTGACCATAACCATCCACTATCAATTGTAATAGGCAAATTGCCTTTTAAGGACCTCACATTATAAAGACATCATCAATTAAGCATTCAACAATTAGCACACAGCATTTTACACTTCATGCACATAAGTCCTTTCTTACAATTCAACACACAGTCGATAAAATTACCACACAAGATTTTCACACAGGCTATATCACATATAATTAACACCAGAAATAATATTAAAATATTATTCCAATCTCATATTTGTGGTCTCGAAACCACTATTCCGACTAAGGTCTAAATCGGGTTGTTACAGGAAAGGCATGTCATTTGCCAATAGAGTTGGAGAATAAAGCTCACTGGGCTTTGAAGCAGTTGAACTTTGATCTTAAGCAAGCTGGTGAGAGAAGGATGTTACAACTTGATGAGTTGGAAGACTGAGGTTGTTTTCTTATGAGAATGCCAAAATGTGTAAAGAAAGATCAAAGAGATGGCATGATAGTCATATACAACCTCGCGAGTTTAAAGAAGGTCAGAAGGTTTTGTTGTTTAATTCAAGGTTGAAGTTATTTCCTGGGAAGCTTAAATCCCGATGGAAAGGACCTTATACCATCTACCGAGTTTATCCTTATGGAGCTATTGAATTATACAACAATTAGGGAGGTACGTTTAAAGTTAATGGTTAACGTCTCAAACACTACTAGGATGGTGAAGTTGAGCGAGTTGAATCCTCATTCAAATTAACAGACCCTTAATTTTTCATGAACTCATTTTGTAAATAAATAAATAATTAGAACTTATTTTCTTAACTTATTACATTTAATTAATTATGTCTAAGGAGATTAGAACTTAAGCGGGACCGCTGTGACCCCTCCAACCTTTCCTGGGAATTAATTTAATGTAATTTGTTAAGAAGAAATTTTCTAATTAAGATTTAAAATTTTTAAGTTTCATTTGTTCTGTTTAAATTTTAAATTTTTATGTTAATAAAGGGGGTCAAATTTGGCCCAAGTACTAATCAGTTTTTCTAGTAAGATACAGTCTGAGTTTGAGGCCCAAGATGGCAAAAAGGAGGGAAAAATCCATGCCTTACGATCACACCCATTGCTTGCCACCCAAGTAACCCTAACCCTAACGTAGCTAAATTTTTGCTACATGTTGCCCTAATTTTTCCCTATATAAACCCCTCTCCATTCTACTAATTTTCATATCCCTCAAAGCAATTTACTTACACCCTAAAATTCCCTAAATCTCCCTTTTGTGCCGTCAACCTCAAATCCTGAAAGAAACCTTAGTTCTCTTCCCTTTCTACCAAAATTCCCTATTGCCGCCGCAAAGTGATTGCCGAAGCACCGCCGTTGCTGTCACACACTGTTGTCGCTGTCGCATGCTGCCGTTACTATCGCACGTCGTTGTCGCCACCACACTATCTTTGTCATTGCAAGATTTTTGCCGCAGCAAGTTCTACCCACTTTGTCGATTTCTCTTTTCTTTCTTGTACAGAAACTTTGCTGAATTTTCGGGAAAAGATACCATGTCTCGCAAAAGAACCAGATCTTCAAAGACTACTCTTGAAAACCCGATTTTGATCGATGAGGAATTAAAAGAGATATTTGATTCAATCTTCAAGCATCAACCTATGATGTCGGAAAAAGGTTTTGACTTGAAGAGTAATGATTTGATGGTTGTTCCTATACCGATTAGAAAGAAAATCAATGCTCTCAAGTGGGAATGATTTTGTGATACCCGTTCACTTCCCGATGATGAACTAGTTCGAGAATTCTATGCTAGTTTGACTACGCAAGATGCTACTGAAGTCATCGTTCGAAAGAAAAAGGTACCTCTTACTTCTAACCCCATCAATGATTTGTTTAATTTACCTGATGTTGAAGAAGATGAGTACTACCCTATGATGAACAATATCAATTGGGATTTTCTTCAACAAGTGCTTGATGTTGTGACAAATCCGGGATCCCAATGGATTATAAGAAAGTATGGGAGCCATTTTTGTCGAAGAGAATACTTAAAACCAGTAGCAAATGTATGGTTTTATTTTGTTCGCTACAGTTTTATGCCCATCTCACATAGTTCCACCATCTCGATGGAACAAATGCTTTTGTTATATGCAATTTTGACAGAAAAGTCCATTAATGTTGGGAAAATTATCCTTAGAGATTCATAATTGTGCTAAAAAGAAGGCAGGAAGTGCTTATTTCCCATCATTAATCACTTCACTTTGCTTAAAGGCCCGTGTTAAAACACAAGCAAATCTAAAGGGGCGATATGTTCAAGGATGCATTACAAATTATGATCTTGAAAGATTGGTAGAGAGGGTGCATGAGCTAAATCAAGGCGAGCAAGAAGAGCCAACTGAGCCGGATACCGATGAGTCAACAGATGGAACTAAAACTGAAGCTAATTCAGTTACAGACACTGAAGAGGAAGAATATGATAAGGAATCGAACATTCCTGAGCCAAGGGTTGAGCCAGAAGAAGAACCAGTCAAGCTAAGTGTTGAACCTGAATATACAACTCCCATGCTGACTTCTGCAAGTACTTCAAGGAAATCGGAGTTGTCAATTTTGATGGATATGTACAAGTTCATGCACAATCAACAACAAACTTACTGGAAATATGCAAAAATTAGAGATGACTCAATTCGAAATACTTTTAAGAATATCTCTAATACTTTTGTTCCTGAGTTCCCAGATGCTATATTTGAGACATGGACGGAAGATATTGACGATGCAAGCGGAGATGGAGCTAAAGAAGACAAGGGGAATGAGTCAGAAAAATAAAATAGGGGATTCTTGTCTTATTATTTATTTAATTATTTTTAGGTCCTTAGGAATTTATTTCTTTCGTAATTAAGATTTAATTTCTGCAGAATAAAACATAGCAAGCAAGAACGAACTTAACACTTCTTTAGAAATAATAAGTCTAAGTGATGTGGTAATGGGAATGAACATGTCTAGGATTGGGTTATTAGGGAAGACTTGGTATTTAAGCAGTCTTAATGACTCACCTCTCTTTCTTTACAACCCTACCTAGTGTTCAGTTTTCATTCATTACTTTGTTCTTGCAATGAGAACATTGCTTCTTTTTAAAGGGGGTAAGGCAAATAAATTGCTCAAACTTTTAAATATTTTCAAGTATGTTTCAATCATTTCTTTCATAAGTATATTTTAATAAATGAATGTTTAGAGATATTTTTTGTTACTGAGATAGTTTGTATGCAAGTATGAATGATGATTTTATCTAAGTGAAAGTATGTTATCATGAAGAATGGAATGCTTGTATGATCTTAGCCTTAGTAATGGTTGCCATGAAAACTTTGTTTCTTTTGAGATTAGACATGCATGAAGGTTTATATCTTTAGAATAGACTTAGTAACTTTCTTGAGGCGAAGTCCTAGGGGACATAAAAATATAAAAGGATATAGTCACTATTTCTTTGGACTGTTTGAGCTTTTTCAAGCCAACCCTATGATATTAGACCCTTGAAACTATAATTTTGAACTTAAAGGCATGTTTTTGCAATGAACCTACATTATAAGCCAATTACCTCTTTTTAAAGTTATCATAATTTTATGCACCTATCTTAACTAAAGTTGTCTTGGGAATCAACATTTGAGGAAATTTTCAAAAAGATGTATGTGCTCATGCTTATATATATATATATATATAAAGAGCGAAGAAAAGTTTGCTCAGTCTCCAAAAAGGAAAAATGTATGAGCTTGAGTTCAAAATAAGTTTGGGGGTGTTCCAAAGGTTCACTTAAAGAAAAAGGTTGTGTTACGAGAAAACCAACACAAAGTTAAAGGTTAAGATTTTTTTTAAAACCGAAATGTCCCATCTCTTAAAATCCCTACCTTTAACCGAACCCTATTACAACCTTATAAAAGACCTATTGATTTGATGAATATGTCACCTACATTAGTGGAGAGGAAGTCCTGAGTTCAACATATGAAGATCATAAATAAGCCTTGTGATTGTTTGCTTGATTGATAGGAAATTTTGTTGAATGAATAATGTTATCTATGGCTGTGACATACATGCAAACTATGATTTATGTTGGCATATTTTGAAGCTTAGTATAATTTTAAGGAATGTTTGCATATGAATTACTTGTTAATAAAGAAGATCGATAAGCATGAAGTTATTAATGCATGATTATGGGACAAAGATTGATGCTGCTTACACAATTAGCAATTTTGCCTTAGCAAGACCTTTTTCTGTGCATAAACATTACTCGGGATGAGCAATGATTTAAGTTTGGGGGTGTGTAAACGAAAAAATATATAGGATTTTTCCTATGTAATTTATCACCTTTTTACTTAAATCCATTGTTAAAACTAAGTAATTGTTTAATAAATTAATGAAATATGTGAAAATATGAAATTAGGACATAGAAATTATTAAAATGTGATTTTATGCTTTATTATATAGTTTTCATGCAATAAATGGCTTATTTTATATTAATTTGAATATATTATATTCTTTAAGACATAAAGTGGGCCATGCATGATTAAATTAAATAATAAAATATAAAATTATATTTAATATTTCATTTTAAAATATTTCATTAATAATTTGGGTTTTAATTAATTAATTAAATTGGATAAATTTTATTCTTTGGTCCTCTAACTCGTTGATTTATTCTAGACAGGTCTGATAGCTTTGCTGGATTACAAAACCATCCAAATTGGAGACCAAGTCAACCCAATATTCGGCTATATATTGCTGTCCATTTAAACCATTCTTTGGTTTAATTACACAAGGTCCTTGCAGTGTTGAAGAAATTAGAGATTTGTCGGAAGATTTACGATTAACCGAGTCTCAGTCCTGAGTTTTGTGGCATCCAAAATTGCTTAAAAATCAAGCAAAAATTAAGTCAAAAGCCACTAAGCATGGCCTGCCACAATTTGAGGAGATTTGAAGAGGTTAACATCCACTACTTTTAGCAAACTATCCCCCTTCTCCTTACCTATAAATAAGACCCTCTCATTCCCTCATTCATCATCCCTCAATCATTCTTCATTCATTCTCATCATTCGTCATTCTCTCTTCTCTCCAAATTCTCTTAGCCTTTTCCATTCCCACGCCTAGCATCATCTCTTCATAGAGATTTTAGCAATTAAGCCTCTTAAAGAACCCTTGGTCGGCCACCTTGGAGAGCCATCAGCAAAGGAGCAAAGCAAAGGAACGAAGGAGCCTCATCAGTCAGAGTCTTGGGTGACAGCCACTCTGAATTGGGTTTAATCTTTCTTTTCTTTAATTTAATCTAAAGATGTTTTCTATGTGTTCTTTGTTCTTGTTTATAACAATGTTAGCTTAATTTTATTTAAGCTAGGATGATTGCTTTGATTAAATAATATTTATTTGATTCATGCTTATAATGTTTGTGCCTCAATCGATCATGTTTTTAATTAAAATCAAGTCTATATTTCGTTCATATGTGATTGAAATGCACTTGAATTAGCTGAGCGATCCTGACCAGACGACGACTAATGGACACATAATTGAAATGTGCATGCTCAATTTATATCCTGACCCGATTAAATTGTAGGTTGCATAACAACTCTGACCAAGCTCTGTTATCTGCATGGTTTTTAGATTTGTGTGATTAAACTGTTTCAAACCTGACACGTCCCTGTTACCTCACACAAATGCTAAGAAACCCTTAGTAAATAAGGATCAGTAAAATGCGTATTTACTAAGTAAAGGACTCTGAAAGGACCTAATGTGGTTTCCAAACTCATGAAAGATCGAGTTGCCATGGAATGTTTTTTCGAATGTTATTAAGCATGTTGATAATAAACTGAGTTTAATTAAAGTAATTTTCCTAGTTTATTTATGTTATAATTGTTGCAAATTGTGTTTAATTTTACTAAAATCTATTTCACTGATATAGTTTGCATACTTAGGATAATTTGCATTAGGGATCATGACATTTAGTTAAAAAATTTTAATCACCACTTCTCAACTATATTGTGTTTTTATTTACCAAATTGTTAATATAATTTTACAAATTAAGTGACTTAGCACAAATACAATCCATGTGGAGACAATAACTCGATACTTACTTATTACTTGATAACGGCTGTGTACACTTGCACAAACCTACGCGTTACAAATAGGCCGTGTGCCATTTGGGGGGTATACTGACTTATACCACACGGGCAGTCACATGCCCGTGTGTAAGACCGTGTGGGGCATACTGACTTCACTTCAATATCAACACCAGGGGACACACGGCCATGTAGCATGACTGTGTGTCGCACACGGCTGAGACACACGCCCGTGTCTCTTCCCGTGTGGACAAAAATAGGCTATTTGCAAAGCCAATTTGCCACCCTTTTTGTACATACCTACACAAGCTCAAATGGCATCATTTTAAGACACAAATATGCAGCCAAAAATCATCAACCAATACACAAACATACCTAATCCATTTCGACCATTTCAATACTCAATATCATATCATTTACCTATTCAAATACCAAGCAATTTAACTTGCTTTACTAAGCATAATTCACATATACATAAACACTTCAACTCCATTCATTCAATATAGATCTATTACCAAACATTAAAAGTAGAACTATTTGCATATTCATAAACATCATCAAGTTTCTCATTTTATGCCAACACAAATGGCCAAAATGCACATCCATCAAATATACCATTTTGACACAAGCCTATACATGCCATATACCATATATACATAGCTTCAAAAGTACCAAAATAGATGATCGATAGTGCAATGAAGTCTCTGACGAATTCCGGATCCAAGCTAGCTTCGTAAAACTATAAAACATAGAAACAATTAAACAAAGTAAGCTTTAAGCTTAGTAAGTTCGTATGTGAACATGAATTAATCACAACATTCATTAGCAATTCAAAATAGATAATATCATAAACATTTAAGCCATCAATTCAAGAGCCAACATAAATTTTATCCATATCATCATTCAAAAGTTCTCAACTTTCATTAGTTCGATACTCGAATAGTTTTCCGTACATACCTGTACTGAGACATTTCTATTTATCATCAATACTTTTATCGATCCACTCCGGTTTACAAATGTTTATGATACAAATTCATCGATTTTTCGATGCCATAGTCCAACTATGGTCTTACACATACTTTGCCAAGGCCCTGCCGTGGTCTTTCATTCACATGCCATAACCTGGTTATGTTCTTATTATTCGATTGCCATAGACCCGCTATGGTCTTATTCGATAACTTGCCTTACTCAATTCGTACACTTTATTTAATATCTCAACATTTGTCCAAAAGAATAAATACTATCACAATTTCATCCATCAATTAAATAGATACACATTCAAGTTCAATTATACGAACTTACTTCGTAAATGGAATTGACGGATCGGGTCGACTACTCGATAATCTTACTTTTCCCCCAATCTAAATCCGAATTCTTTCTTTCTTGATCTATATGAATTCAAAATTGACTTATTCAATTACATACTCTTTCAATTTAGTCCAAAACATACATTTAGCCATATTTGCACTTTAGCCCCTAAACTTTTACATTTATTCAATTTAGTCCTTATTTCACAAATACAAAAAAATCACATAATTTCATCAAAACCAAGCTTGGTCGAATTACCTATAAGTCCCTAGCAGCCCAAAACTTTCATTTATTTCAAATTTCAACCCCTCAATTTACAAATTTCACAATTTAATCCCTTTTTGACATTTTTGTCAAAAAATCACTTTACAAAACATGTAAAACTATCATCAAGCTTTCATGTTTCAACATTAAACATCAAAGAACTCATAGATTCAACAATGGCAACTCTCAAAATCTTTAACAGTTTCAAAATCTAAGGTACGGGCTAGCTAGATTACATAGCAACGATTACAAAAACATAGAAATCATCAAAAACCGAGCTCAAAACATACCTTAATCAAGCTAAATGTGTGCCAAACCCTAAATGTTCTCCCATGGCTTATTATTCTTCTAATTTTGATTAAGGATGATGATATTTAGGCTTATTCTAACTTTGTTTTATTTATTATAACTTAATAACTAATTTACCATAATATCCTTTAATATAAACCATTAAAAACCATTTATGCATGGCCATCTTTGTCCACTCACCCTTTTAATGGTCTATTTACAACATAAGGACCTTAACATTAATAAACAATAGCAATTAAACACCTTTAGCAAGTAGAATGCAACTTTTTCATTTTACGTGATTAAGTCCTTTTTCTCAAATTGAGCAATTAAATGATAAAATTAGCTCACGAAATTTTCACACATACATGCTATCATGCTGTAAACACATAAAATAATATTAAAATAATTTTTTGACATCAGATTTGTGGTTTCAAAATTACTGTTCCGATTTAGCTAAAATCTGGTTGTTACAACTCTCCCCTCTTAGGGATTTTCGTCCCCGAAAATCTTACCAGTGAATAGGTTCGGGTATTGTTTTTTCATAGCATCCTCGGGTTCCCATGTAGCTTTTTCAACCTCGTGTCGATGCCATAATACTTTCACTAATGTTATTTTCTTATTTCTCAGCTCTTTGATCTCACTAGCTAAAATTCGAATCGATTCTTCAGTATATGACATATCTGGTTGAATTTCAACCTCGGTCGGGGAAATGACATGTGAAGGGTCGGATCGATATCGTCGAAGCATCGACACATGAAATACATTATGTATCTTCTCTAACTCAGACAGTAAAGATAGTCGATATGCCACTGGCCCAACTCGCTTAATAATCTCATACGGTCCGATGAATCGCGGACTCAATTTCCCTTTTCGGCCAAACCGCAATATCTTTTTCCACGGCGACACTTTCAAGAACACTTTATCCCCAATCTGAAACTCAATATCTTTCCGTTTTAAGTCAACATATGATTTCTGTCGATCTGAAGCTGCTTTCAAACTCTCGCATATTATTTTCACTTTCTTTTCTGTTTCTCTGATCAGATCAACCTCGTGAATCTTACTCTCGCTAAGTTCAGTCCAGTACAACGGTGTTCGACATTTATGACCATATAGAGCTTTGTATGGTGCCATCTTTATACTCGATTGAAAGCTATTATTGAAAGCAAATTCAATCAACGATAGGTATTTCTCCCAGCTACCCTCAAACTCAAGAATGCAACAAGGCAACATATCTTCAAGTATCTAAATAACTCGCTCGGATTGACCATCCATTTGCGGGTATAACGCAGTGCTAAAATGCAGCTTTGTACCTAAAGCTTCTTGCAATTTCTTCCAAAATCGCGATGTGAATCTCGGATCTCTATCCAAAATAATAGATAGTGGCACTCCGTGCAATTGAACAATCTATAAGATATACAACTCAGCTAATTTATCAAGTGAGTAATCTGTACGTACAAGAACGAAATGAGCTGATTTCGTCAATCTGCCAACAACAACCCAGATCGCATCTTTCTTTCTCGGAGATAAAGGTAAACTCGATACAAAATCCATTGTTACTCTATCCTACTTCCATTCTAGAATCATAATAGGCTGTAATAAACCTGACAGCACTTGATGTTCAGCTTTAACTTGATGACAAATCAAACATTTCAAAACAAATTCTGAGATATCTCGTTTCATGCCATGCCACCAATAAAGCTGTTTCAAGTCATTATACATTTTCGTGCTTCCTGGATGTACTAATAAAAAACTACTGTGTGCTTCATTTAGAATCTTCCGAATGAGTTCAGAATTCTTTGGTACACATATTCTTTCACGAAACATCAAACAGTCATCAGACCCTATTCGAAACTCGAAATCAAAAATCGACTCACACTGAGCTCGTTTTGCTTGCAACTCATTATCAAATTTTTTAGCCTCACAAATTCACTGTAGAAATAACAGTCTCGCTTTCAACTCGGCTACTATTGAACCATCGTCATACAATGTTAATTGTGTGTTTAAAGCACATAAAGAAAATAAGGACTTTCGACTCAATGCATCAGCAACTACATTCGCTTTTCCCGGATGATAGTCAATCACTAATTCATAGTCTTTTAGCAGTTCTAACCATCTTCGTTGTCGTAAATTCAATTCTTTCTGAGTCATCAGAGATTGCAAAATTTTGTGGTCGGTATAAACATGAAATTTCTCACCAAACAGGTAATGACGCCAGATTTTCAATGCGAACACTATCGCGGCTAATTCAAGATCGTGCGTTGGATAATTCTTTTCGTGCGGCTTCAATTGTCTCGAAGCATAAGCTACAACTTTGTGTTCCTGCATCAAAACACAACCCAGACCATTTAACGATGCATCACTGAAAACTACAAATTCTTTACCCGAATCAGGCTGAACTAACACTGGTCCCTCTGTTAATAATGCTTTCAACTGTTTGAAGCTTTGCTGACACTTTTCTGACCCCTCAAATTTAACATTTTTTTGAAGTAATCGTGTCATCGGAGTCGCAATCATCGAGAAGCCTTTTACAAATCGTTTATAATAGCCGGCTAGTCCCAGAAAACTACGGACTTTGTATACATTTCTCGGAGGCTTCCAATCTCTAATCGCAAAAAATTTGCTCGGGTCAACTCGGATACCCGCGGCTAAAACTACATGTCCCAGAAAACCGACCTCTCGTAACCAAAATTCACATTTACTAAACTTTGCAAATAACTGTTTATCTCTCAAAGTTTGTAATACAATTCTCAAATGTTCGGCATGCTCAAATTCATCACGAGAATAGATCAAAATGTCATCAATAAACACAACTACAAATTGATCTAAATATGGCCTGAAAATCCGATTCATCAAGTCCATAAAAATAGCAGGTGCATTTGTTAGTCCAAAAGGCATAACAAGAAATTCGTAGTGTCCGTACCTTGTTCTAAAGGCAGTCTTTGGCACATCCAAGTCTTTCACTCGCAACTGGTAATAACCCGATCTCAAATCCATTTTTGAAACACTGTTGCCCCTTTTAATTGATCAAACAAATCATCAATCTGCGGTAGTGGGTATTTTTTCTTGATCGTCACTTTGTTCAGCTGTTTGTAGTCAATACACATTCTCATAGTGCTATCTTTCTTTTTTACAAACAATACCGGTGCACCTCAGGGAGAGAAACTCGGTCTAGCAAAACCTTTATTTGTCAACTCTTGCAATTGAGCTTTCAATTCTTTTAACTCTGTCAGGGCCATTCTGTACGGAGCTATCGATATCGGTGTTGTTCCCGGTACTAATTCAATACCAAACTCAACCTCTCTGATAGGTGGTAAACCCGGTAACTCTTTGGGAAATACATCTGGATACTCACACACAATTGGTACTGATTCAATCTTTATTTCTGTTTCTTTCGTATCAAGTACATAAGCAAGATAAGCTTCACACCCTTTTCTCACAAATCTCTGAGCTAACATAGACGAGATCACAACTGGCATACTGTTCAAATCATCAGATTCAATTCTAATAATCTCATTATTCTGACATTTTAGGTCTATTGTCTTCCGTCTACAATTCACTATAGCACTATGCATTGTTAGCCAATCCATACCCAAAATCACATCAAATTCATCGAACGGCAACAACATCAGATTAGCTGGAAAATAGAAATCCCGATGCATTAACGGACAATTCTTGCATACTTTGTCAGCCAAAACACATTTGCCTAAAGGGTTCGATACTCTAATCACAAATTCAGTAGACTCTACAGGCAAAGTCTTACTAAATACTAAATTCATGCATATATAAGAATGAGTTGATCCTAGATCTAGCAATGCAATCACATTAGTATCATAGAGAGTGAAAGTACCGGTGATAACATCTGGAGATGACGCTTCTTCGCGAGCGCGAATAGCGTAGGCTCTGGCAGGTGCTCTAGCATCGGATCTCGCAGCAGTATCTCGTGTCACACCTCTACCACCACTCACATTTCCAACATTACAGAATGGTCTTCCTCTCATAGTAGGGTTGCTCGATTTTACATTCTGGGACTTATCTGTTTCATCTATCTCAGGACAATCTCGAATGAAATGTTCATGCGAGCCACATCTAAAACAGGCTTTATCATTCAATCTACACTCTCCAAAATGTTGTTTTCTACAACGTCTACATTTTGGTTTATTTGGTCTAACATTACCCACTATTGCTACTGACATAGCTGGAGTTTTTGAACTCATAATTTGCTTCCCATGATCTTTACTAGAGTATTCCACTAGTGAATTTGATCGGCTAAACAAATCTCGAGATTTCTTTGATAAAGAGTGATACGGCTTACTCATTGATCTTTTTCTCGAATCTCTAGCTTCTGATTCTGCTTTTCTCTTTTCTTTGCTAAGATCCTCGACTTTACATGCCCTTTCAACCAGAACAACAATTTTTTTCAATTCAAGAATTTTGACTAATAATTTTATATCTTCATTCAACCCATCAACGAATCGTTTACACATAATCTCCTCAGTTGACACATACTCTCAAGCATACTTGCTTAACTGTACGAACTCTCTTTCATACTCGGTGACAGTCATGTGGCCTTGTTTTAACTCTAGAAACTCTTTGTGCTTTTGATCAAGGAATCGCTGACTTATGTATTTCTTTCGAAATTCAGATTTGAAGAACTCCCAAGTAACTTGTTCTTTTGGAACCACATATATCAACGTGTTCCACCATTAGTAAGTAGTGTCTCTCAGCAAAGATACTACACATTTTATACATTCATCAAGAGTACAAGATAATTCATCAAATACTCGAATTGTATTTTTGAGCCAGAACTCAGCTCCCTCTACATCATCATCAACAGTATCCCGGAACTCTTCAACCCTATGTTTCCGAATCTTATCTACTGGCGGCTTGTTCAACCGTATCAGATCTATAACTTGAATAATAACAGGGATTTGTTGAGTAACAGGTTGGGGTAGAGGTTGTTGAGCAGCCAGATTCGTTCGAACGAACTCCGTGAACCACTCACTCATCATCTGGAAAAAGGCTTATTTAGCTTCTCCCTTATGACTACTCGATACAGGCCTAGTATCAGATGGCGCTGCCCCTTGAGCAGAAGCGGGCGCGTTACTCTCTACATCGTCAGCTATAGCTCTTTCGGGATCCATTACTAAATGAAAACACAATTTAAGCTGTCAGGAATCATCACACTATCGCAGAGTATATATGGCATGTATAGCTAGAATCTCACACATGCTACGTTAGTCCTAAAATCTTCTAAATCGTAGCTCTGATACCAATAAATGGAACACCCCTCACCCGTATTCACAGTCAGAATAGGGTTACGAGGTATTATCAATCAATCAACATCATTAACATATATAATTTATACATTTATGCATTCATACTCAAATGTCATTCAATCATATTCATATTGTCCCTTATGAGGGCCTACGAGGCCTTAAACATGATTTAGAAAGGGTTCAGGACTAAACTGATAACATATAAAATTCTCAAAAATCTTAGAAACTTTTCAAACATACAAGGGTCACACGCCTGTGTGAACAGGCCGTGTGGAATAGGGCATACATACTGACTTGCATCACACGGCCGAGGACACGCCCGTGTGCCAGGCCGTGTGAGAACTGGAGGGTATACTGACTTGGGTCACACAGCCAACCACACGCCCGTGTGTCCAGCCCGTGTGGCCTTTGAAATAGCCACACACGCCCATGTGCTAGGCCGTGTGCCATTTAGGAGGGTATACTGACTTATACCACACGGCCAGTCACACGCTCGTGTGTGAGGCCATGTGGAGCATACTGAATTCACTTCAATATCAACACCATGGGGACACACGGCCATGTAGCATGACTGTGTGTCGCACACGGCTGAGACACACGCCCGTGTCTCTTCCCGTGTGGACAAAAATAGGCCATTTGCAAAGCCAAATTGCCACCCTTTTTGCACATACCTACACAAGCTCAAATGGCATCATTTTAAGACACAAATATGCAGCCAAAAATCATCAACCAATACACAAACATACCTAATCCATTTCAACCATTTCAATACTCAATATCATATCATTTACCTATTCAAATACCAAGCAATTTAACTTGCTTTACTAAGCATAATTCACATATACATAAACATTTCAACTCCATTCATTCAATATAGATCTATTACCAAACATTAAAAGTAGAACTATTTACATATTCATAAACATCATCAAGTTTCTCATTTTATGCCAACACAAATGGCCAAAATGCACATCCATCAAATAAACCATTTTGACACAAGCCTATACATGCCATATACCATATATACATAGCTTCAAAAGTACCAAAATAGATGATCGATAGTGCGATAAAGTCTCTGACGATTTTTGGGTTCGAGCTAGCTTCGTAAAACTATAAAACATAGAAACAATTAAACAAAGTAAGCTTTAAGCTTAGTAAGTTCGTATGTGAACATGAATTAATAACAACATTCATTAGCATTTCAAAATAGATAATATCATAAACATTTAAGCCATCAATTCGTGTGCCAACATAAAGTTTATCCATATCATCATTCAAAAGTTCTCAACTTTCATTAGTTTGATACTCGAATAGTTTTCCCTACATACTTATACTGAGACATTTCTATTTATCATCAATACTTTTATCGAACCACACCGGTTTACAAATGTTTACGATACAAATTCATCAATTTTTCGATGCCATAGTCCAACTATGGTCTTACACATACTTTGCCAATGCCCTGCCGTGGTCTTTCATTCACATGCCATAACTCGGTTATGTTCTTATTATTCGATTGCCATAGCCCCGCTATGGTCTTATTCGGTAACTTGCCTTACTCAATTCGTACACTTCATTTAATATCCCAACATTTGTCCAAAAGAATAAATACTATCACAATTTCATCCATCAATTAAATAAATACACATTCAAGTTTAATTATACGAACTTACCTCGTATACGGAATTGACAGATCGGGTCAACTACTCGATAATCTTGCTTTTCCCCCGATCTAAATCTGAATTCTTTCTTTCTTGATCTATATGAATTCAAAATTGACTTATTCAATTACACCCTCTTTCAATTTAGTCCAAAACAAACATTTAGGCATTTTTGTACTTTAGCCCCTAAATATTCACATTTATTCAATTTAGTCCTTATTTCACAAATACACAAAATTCACATAATTTCATCAAACCCAAGCTTGGCCGAATTACCTATAAGTCCCTAGAAGCCAAAAACTTTCTTTTATTTCAAATTTCAACCCCTCAATTTACAAATTTCATAATTTAATCCCTTTTTGACATTTTTGTCAAAAAATCACTTTACAAAACATGTAAAACTATCATCAAGCTTTCATATTTCAACATTAAACATCAAAGAACTCATAGATTCAACAATAGAAACTCTCAAAATCTTTAACAATTTCAAAATCAAAGGTACAGGCTAGCTAGATTACAAAGCAACAATTACAAAAATATAGAATTCATCAAAAACTGAGCTCAAAACATACCTTAATCAATTTAAATGTGTGTCGAGCCCTAAATGTTCTCCCATGGCTTATTATTCTTCTAATTTCGGTTAAGGATGGCTTATTCTAACTTTGTTTTATTTATTAACTCAATAACTAATTTACCATAATATCCTTTAATATAAACCATTAAAAATCATTTATGCGTGGCCATCTTTGTCCACTCACCCTTTTAATGGTCTATTTACAACATAAGGACCTTAACATTGATAAGCCATAGCAACTAAACACCTTTAGCAAGTAGAATACAACTTTTGCATTTTACGCGATTAAATCCTTTTTCTCAAATTGAGCAATTAAACGATAAAATTAGCTCACAAAATTTTCACACATACATGCTGTCATGCTGTAAACATATAAAATAATATTAAAATAATTTTTTGACATCATATTTTTGGCTCTAAAACCACTATTCTGATTTAGCTAAAATCGGGTTGTTACATATCCACTCTACTTTCTATACCACATACAAGTCTACCTTCTATACCTACTTCTTGGTCATCATCTAGTCCCCCTTTTCATGGTTCATCTTCCCCCACATTACCTTCTTTTTCTAATGCATCAACTTCATGCTCTATCGATTCCCTCCACTTCACAACCTCAACCTACCTTTAATACTCACCCTATGGTCACCAAAAGCAAGACTGGTATTTTTAAACCTAAGGTCTATCTTACTGAGACAACCTGTTTTCCTGAAAATATGCCTGTTAATATCCATCAAGCCATGCAATTTCCTTGTTGGCAGACAACAATTCATGATGAACTTGAAGCTTTGATATGCAATCATACATGGTTTCTTTGCTCTCTACCTCCAAGCATAAACGCAGTGGATTGTAAATGGTTGTTTAAGGTTAAAAAAACCCGATGGCTTTGTTGATAGATACAAGGCTCGGTTAGTTGCCAAAAGGTTTTCTCCAAATGTCGGCTTATATTTTGTTGACACCTTCAATCTGGTAGTTCGAGCTAATACTATTCGCATTGTACTTGCTCTTGTTGTTATGCAAGGATGGTCGTTGTGCCAGGTGGATGTTAATTAATAGAAAGTTAATAGAAGAAATTTACATGACACAATCACCCAGGTTTGAACTTGCTGGAGTTAATGGGGAGAAACTTGTATGTCGTCTTCACAAGGCTTTGTATGGTTTGTGTCAAGCACCTCGAGCGTGGTTTCACACACTTCAAAAGTTTTTGGTTGATACACTCAGGTTTCAGCCATCAAAAATTGATCCATCTTTTTTCATAAGGATTTCTACTACATCCACTTTATTACTCATGGCATATGTTGATGATATTGTGCTTACTTGTACCTCTAATGATTATATTGATGAGGTTATGAAATAGCTGCACAATACATTTTCGTTGAAAGATCTTAGTGTTCTTCATTTTGTTCTTGGCATTGAAGTTTATCGTACCCCAAATGGGTTGTTTCTTGCTCAACGAAAATATATTATTGAGTTGCTTACATAAACAGGTATGAAAGGTGTTGCTTACACCCCTACGCCTATGGTTAGCACACCAAAGTTATCATCATTAGAAGGCAGCCCATTTGAGGATGGTCATCTCTATCGAAGTGTGATAGGGTCTTTACAATATATGTGTCTCACTCAACCTAACTTAGCATATTGTGTAAACAAGCTTAGTCGGTATATGAATAATCCTATTGAAGTTCATTAGAAGGAAGTGAAACGTGTTTTAAGGTCTCTCAATGGTACGTTAAGTCATGGGTTGTAATTTACCAAAGGTTCACCTACTGTGATGTGTTATTCTGATGCTGACTGGGCTTCTACGGTAGAAGATCATCGTTCTACATCTAGATATTGTGTTTTTCTTGGATCAAATCGGGTTGTATGGTGTTCTAAGAAGTAGAATGTGGTTTCACGATCATCTTCCGAGGTTAAGTATCGTAGTGTTGCCAACTGTGTGTCTGAGCTCTTGTAAGTTCAACAGTTGATAACGAAACTTGGCATATCTCTATCTCAGGTTCCTACTGTTTGGTGCGGTCATACTTCCGCTATCTCTAAAACTGCAAACTCTACTCATCTTGCTCAAATCAAGCATGTAGAAATTGATCTACATTTTATTCGTGAGAAAGTGGTAGCTGGTGTGTTGCAGGTCAATTTTGTGCCATCCGCACATCAGCTTGCAAACCTGTTTACAAAACCAATTCCACTGAGTCGATTTGCTGACTTCAGGTGTAGTTTTTAGGTTCTTGATGCAACATCAATTTTTTCTCAAGATAAAAAAAAAACAGGAGAATGATAGAATGGTAGTATGAACATTTTGAGTCTGTTATCCAGCTCAACTGATTAGTTGTTAGCCAAGTTCTGTTAAAGTTGTTATGCATACGTATAAGCATGCTTTACATGATTACTAGCATCTCTTAGTCAATATATATATGCACTGAGTAATAGTTGCTGAGATAGTTCTTTTGAATTTCAGTTCAATAATAAAAAATATTCATCTCCTCACTTTTCTCAGCTGCCAAACAATAGTTAAACATGATATTCTACTGTATTTCTAACTGCCATTAGAATGAAAATGACATCCTAATGCACATATTTATATTGATGTAATGCTAATATAGTGATAATTAATCTAAAATAATAAGCGTAATTTAGTATGGATTCAAAGTCTAATTAAATGAGAATAACTATAAAATCAATAAAAAACATTATTAACAAAATAATTATAACTTATTATTTAAAAAAAAAAGAGAAATATAGAATGAACAAAAAAGAAGAAAAGAAAAATGAAAGGATGATTCAACTTTTACTTAGGATGTAAATAAGCTTATACATGCCTTCTATTTATAGAGTCTCAATCATCATAAGTTACAAAACTAATAAATATAATTAAGGTACCCTATAAAATTTTAAGGGCTACAATAATTAAAAGAAAATGAATTCTTGGGGGGTTATGGGAGCTATATGGACATCCATTTTACAACACTTGCCCTTGGATGTCTGATCCCTGTGAAGTCAGAGTTTTAAAATTTATAAAGAGAGTGATCGAACCTGGAAACTAACTATGACAACGATTGAGGCAAGTGCACCTATCGAACAGTAGTATAGCTTAGGCAAGACCGGATTGTCGAACCCAAAGGAACTAAAAGTACTAATACTAACCTTCTTTTTATTATTTAGCCTAAAATAAGTGAAGTTGTTTATCTAGTCTAAATTAATTAACTATTAAACTAAAAATTCTAAGACAAAGAAGAATGAAATTGGGAGAATAACTTGGGAAAAACTCAGTTGATTAAGACGACACCCAAGGAAGAATCCACCCAGACTTCACTTGTCATCTAACTCTGAACCAGACGATGTATTCACTTGACTTGATCCGTAAGACTCCCTAACATATATTAAACCCTCTCTCGAGGCGAATAACGTCTAACCCATATTAGGTTAATTAATTGAAATCTCTTTCCCATTAATAACCCCCTAGAATAGCAGTAAATCGATCTATGGACATCCCATATTAGGTTTCACCCTAATCCGGCAAAATCTCGTCACCCTATCACTAGGCGTGCGATCAACTCCGCTTAATTATGCTAGATCTACTCTTAAGCAGGGACTTTTGCTCCACCACCTAAGCACATTCGACTTGAATTAATATCCGCGAAATATCAACACAAGAATTAAGCACACATAATTAAGAATAAATCAAGTATTTATCATATAGTTCAGAAAACAATAACAAGATTCATCTAGGTTTCATCCCCCTCAGGTATCTGAGGGGTTTAGTTCATAATAGTAAAGAAAAACATCTCAGAAGAAAAGATAAAACAAAACATAAGAAATCCCTAAAACTCATTGAAGGAATTGAAGAAGAAATCCTCCGTCTTGAGTAGAATTCTGGCTTCTAGAGATGGATCAACTGGCTATCCCTGAGTGAATCCCCACAAATCTGCCTTCTCTGGCCTAGCAAGACGCCCCTAAACGATGGCTTTGGGCCCCCCTTTCTAGGTCATACTTAGGGTGTATTTATAGGCTTTTGAAATAGGTTTCTTTGCCCCTAAGTATCCTTTCCTGAATGAAATTGCTCTTCTCCACGGCAGAGGCACGACCATGGCACACGCCCGTGTGAATCGTGGCCAGGCCGTGTTTAGACTTCTAATGAGGACACGTCCGTGTAGATCGATATCAGGCCGTGTTCTAATGTATTGAGGAGGCACGGCCGTGTGGGCTTTAGTCCAGGCCGTGTCGATTTCATGCCTTGGCCCATTTGTCCCTTTTTAAGCCCGTTTTGCATTCTTTTCATCCCCTGGTGCTTTCCTGTGTATATATCATGAAAAGAAAGGATTAAGAGCACCAAATTACATAATATAAGGGATAATTCATCCAAAATCATACTAAATGTGGGATTAAAATATGTTACTATTTTGGTTTATCAAATACCCCCACACTTAAGCTTTTGCTTGTCCTCAAGCAAAATTCTCAACTTACAATTAAAACGAACATTCAATAATTCATAATTCCTATCAACAATATCTTATCATAATTCATAAATAATTTATACATGGATAATTCAATTCAAAGAGTCCTAAGGATTCAAACAATCTAAGTCATAGATTTGTAGCTCGAAAATATAGGCGTCTCCCCTTATCTAAATAATTACCTCTAATTCAAAATCGACAAGGATTGACATCCTCACTAGAGATTCACTCAAATCACTCAAAGTGTTTAAGGTTCAGGAAAAAGCGCTCAAAAGTCGAACATGAAAAGTTAATCCCATAGGCTTGCATGAAAATCAAATCTCCACCACTATATAATGAGATGATACACAAATCAAAAGGTCTTTAACAGGGTTATAACGGGGCTTGGGTTAAAGGTGTGGATAAAGGCTGAATTAGAAGGTTAGAATCGAGACTGAATTGACAAATTACCTAACCAGAAACAATGAACTGAATAATTACATAATGGATTGACACTTTAAACTAATAATACAAGCTTCTTCTTCAATATTTAGAATTCAAACGTATAAGCTCACTTAATCACAAAACTAGTAATGAATAACGACTATACTTCGACTGCTTTTTTTTTTATGAGTACATAATAAATACATAATAATGGATAAATTACTGAAGTAAAAATCATAGTTAGGCAACTAATCAAAATCAACTCTCGATATAAGGGTAGTTAAAGAGGATGGTGAAAACAAATAAAAATGGTTTTGGGTTAATATTAGCGGGTAAGTTAATAAATGGGTTGTTAGGATTAAACGGGGTTCACTAGGGGTTAATTATGAAGGTAGGCTTTTTAATTGAGTAAGTGGGTTAGATCCTAGGTGCCTTAATCATCTCTGTATATCAAATCATAGGTGTGGTCTCGATATGTATAAGCGAGGCAAGTTCTAGAATAACAAATCAATGTTGACATACTCATAATCAATAAAGTGGGCATGAAAAAGAATATATGCTCTATAAGGCTCAAAATCTCACAAAAATTATGGGTATTTTTGGCATCAACCTCGTAAATTTCAAACTTCAAAGTAATATTCAAATTCAGGTAGACAACCTAGAAAATTTTTAATTTCTGAAAAATAGACTTATCATGCTTGATTTTCTAGTATTCTTAGAATTTAATCATCAATGCACAATTATCAATGACTTAATCTAAAACATATCAATAAAAATCATAAATCATTAGAAATTTCATCCTAATTAGAAATATGAGAAAATTACTTAAAAACAAGACTAGATTCAGGGATTTGAGAATAATGAAAAAAAAAAGTTTGGAATACTTAATATTTCACCCTCCACACTTAAGATGTACATTGCCCTCAATGTACAAAGATAGATAATGTAAATGTAATGTTCAGATCAGAAGATATGGGGATAAGTAAAACTCCCTGAATTATGGATGAAATCCTTGAGTTGGCAGTGGTCGTGGTGAAAGATAAGTTGGAGGGGTGGTCTGGATGACGATCCTGCGCTAGATGAAGAAATTGGGTAGCTCATGCAGGATTAGCCAGGATATACTAATAATAATTAAAACTATACTAATTAAATACTTAAGGAAAAGCAAGCTAAAGTGGAGAAAAATAAAGATGAAACGAAAACTAAAGGAAAAGAAAAATGGACTATGGAGTCCTTATTGTTGGGTGTGATTTCTAAGGCTGAGGATATGGTGGTTGTCGTGGTGGGATTCCCTAGCAGCCTTTAGAACCTGACACTAAGAAGTTAAAATAAAATAAACTAATTTAAGCAGAAGAGAAGTAAAGATAAGGAAATTGAAGAAAAAGAGAAAAATGAAATAAAAACTAGATAGCCTCAAATATCATTGGCTTATCGTATGAATGAAGCGGCCAGCATGAACTTATATAGATTGGTCTCCATTGAGGAGACTTTGCTTGGCTTCTTCTGCTTCTTTGACATTGTTTTGGTGTAGCTCAAGGGTAGAGAAAAGGAGTAGGAAAAATGAAAAGATGAAGGTTGAAAGTTAGTAGGGGAAGAGGGTAGGGAGGGGGGTTAAATAGATTTTCAAACCTGGTACACCCCCACGCCCGTGCTCCTTAGGCGTGTTGGTTCACCCACGCTCGTTTTACAGATTGCCGCACCCGTTAGTGATAAGTCAGTGTCGTCCACGGCCGCATCGCACGGCTGTGGCATTCTGTCGGTGCCCGTGGGGTGGTGGTTGGAGTCCGTGACTTCGAAGATTTGATTCTCTCTGACTTGTACCACCTCTGCCATGTCATGTCGATGCGGCGATCCGGGACATCCACACGGCCACGACCACGGCCAGTGCTAGGCCGTGTGGACTGAAATCTACACTTTTGGTTAGTTTAAAGCTAGATACTATAAAGAAAGGGTAAAATAGAATAAATAAGAAAAATAAAAATGTAAAAGTTAATAGGGTTAGTGCTCGGGTGCCTCCCGAAAGCGCTGCTTATAGCCTTAAGCTAGACTTTCCTCTCGTTTGCATCATCAGGTGGTTTGAGGAGTTGGAAGTCCTTCTTCATACTATCAGTTTTATCCTCGTGAAAAAGTTTAAGTCGAGATTCGTTTACAGTAAAAGTACCAAAAATAGGATTACTTACCTTGACTATTCCGTATGGGAAAACACTGGTTACCCTAAAAGGTATTTCTTTGTTTGTGTTAGGGCCCAGAGGAGATATTCGAGGATCTGCCTTATCTAACAGTACCTGGTCTCCTATTTTGAAGTGGTTTGTTGTTCCTATGAGCTCATCTGGGGGCTCATTCGGTTTTACCTTGTGTGGTTCAGGTTCTTCATCGTGTATCCCTAATTTTTCCTTGAAGTGTGTCTTCCACTCGTCTAGATCATCGATCCGAATCCTTCGATCTTCATGAACTACTTCCTTGTCGGTATGGGTTTTAGGATCGGGTTCAGTTGTATTCTTTGGTGCTTCCTGAAAATAAGGGTTAACCGAATGGTTATTAGTAGAATTTACGTTCTCACCTTGATTACTCGATGTTCTAACCAAGTCGAGAGCCTTGAGGGTGACCGTCTCATTACCTACACGAAGTATGAGTTCTCCTGCATCAATATCAATTTTAGTCCTGGCAGTTGCTAAAAAGGGTCTTCCTAAAATTAAGGGAATCGAATTATCCTTATCCATGTCTAAGACAACAAAATCTACTTTGGGAAAACAAATTTGTCAATTTTTACAAGAGCATCTTCGATAATACCCCTAGGAATTCTAACAGTTTTATCAGCTAATTGAATGCTCATCCTAGTTTGTTTGGGTTTTCCTAGACCAAATTGTTTAAACAATTTATAAGGCATGACATTTATGCTTGCCCCTAAATCAGCTAACGCATTATCAACAGTTAGTCTACCAATTAAACATGGAATTGTAAAACTCCCTGGATCTTTTACCTTTTGTGGTAGTCTATTCTGTAACATTGCTGAGCATACTGCGTTTAATTCCACATGTGGATCCTCGTCTAATTTGCGTTTGTTCATCAATAGATGTTTTAAAAATTTCCTCGAATTTGGTATCTGTGAAAGAGCTTCAAGTAGTGGTAAGTTAATATGTAATTTCTTTAAAAGTTTAAGAAACTTACCAAACTGTTCCTCTGTGTCGTCTCTCGTTAATGCTTCGGGATATGGTATGCGAGGTTGGTACTCCTTGATTACTGGTTTTGGTTTTTCTTGTGTTACCTCAACTTTACCTTCTTCCACCTCGTTTCCTTGTATTGGACTGGGTTCGTCTAATCCTTCACTTTCTTGAGCTGTTATGGCTTGGATTTGCTCCTTTGGATTAATCTTAGTGTTGCTTGGTAGACGCCCTTGCGATCGTTCAGACATTAGCTTCGCGAGTTGTCCAACTGACTTAGAAACTTTCTCAACTGATTTAGTGACTTCCCTAACTTGGATCTCGATCCCTTTGATCGATGCTTGTTGGGTCTTAAGGGTGGTTTCAGTGTCTTGGAGACGATTTTCCATGGATGCCATGAATCTTGTCAGCATCTCTTCAAGGTTCGGCTTCTTCTCCTGTGGGTAGCGCTGATTTTGGAAATTTTGAGGAGGTTGTTGTCTTTGATTTCCTTGACCTCCCCATGAAAAATTTGGGTGGTTCCTCCAACCTGGGTTATAATTATTACTATAAGGATTATTATTGGATCTGAAATTGTTACCTATATAGTTCATCTGTTTGCTTTCTCGTGTGCTAGGTTGGTAAGGTGGGTACTCGTGGATTCGCCACGGTTCCACTTGCGTCGCCTTTGCATTCTTGGATGTACCTGCGAAGAACACAAACTATCAAGCTTTTTATTCATCATCTCTACCTGTGTTGATAGCATGGTTACTACATCGATGTTGAAAACTCCGGCTGATTTTGTTGGTTTGGTCCTTGTAACCTTCCACTGATAGTTATTCAGTGACATCTCTTCAATAAACTCGTAGGCTGCTTCAGGAGTTTTATTATTCAGGGTTCCACCGGCGGCTGAATCAATTAGTTGCCTCGTTGAGGGGTTTACACCGTTATAGAAAGTTTGGACTTGGAGCCACAAGGGTAAACCATGGTGCGGACACCTTCTCAAGAGATTTTTATATCTCTCCCATGCGTCATATAATGTCTCTAAATCCATCTGCACAAAAGAAGAGATATCATTCCGTATTTTGGCCGTTTTGGCCGGTGGGAAATATTTTAATAAAAATTTTTCAGTCATTTGATCCCATGTGGTGATTGACCCTCGTGGTAACGAGTTTGACCACTGTTTGGCTTTATTCCTTAATGAAAAGGGAAATAACCGAAGCCTTATGGCATCATCAGAAACGCCATTTATTTTGAAGGTATCACAGAACTCTAAAAAATTAGCTATATGAGTGTTTGGGTTTTCTTCCTTCAAACCATCAAATTGAACAAATTGTTGAATCATTTGTATAGTGTTAGGCTTTAATTCAAAATTATTAGCATCTATAGCAGGCCTAACAATACTAGATTCGCTTCCTGTTAAATGAGGTTTAGCATAATCATACATAGTACGCGGAGCATTATTTTCTGCCACATCTTGTGGTGGTAGATTATTCCGTCCATCCCTTCAAAGAGATTGGATCTGTCTTCTCGCTCTTCTTCTTGGTAATTTAGGGCTCGCCTAATTTCTCTACGATTTCTTGAGCGGTAGCTTCAATATCACCGTCAGATACTAGTGGTCCTCTCGGGTTCCTTCTAGTCATAAACTAGAGGTACTGGAAGGAAGAATTAATAAAAGAAGAAAAATTAGCAAATAAAATAAGAAATAAAATTAAATTGAAAAAAATAAAAATGGCTAAAGTAATAAAAATAGAGTGTTCTTAATATTTTAGTTCCCAAGACAGCAGCGCTAAAAACTTGATCATTTGTGAAGTCGAGTTTTAAAATTTATAAAGAGAATAATCGAACACGAAACTAACTATGACAACGATTGAGGCAAGTGCACCTATCGAGCAGTAGTATAGCTTAGGCAAGACCGGATTATCGAACCCAAAGGAACTAAAAGTACTAATACTAACCTTCTTTTTATTATTTAGCCTAAAATAAGTGAAGTTTGTTTATCTAGTCTAAATTAATTAACTATTAAACTAAAAATTCTAAGACAAAGAAGAATGAAATTGGGAGAATAACTTGGGAAAAACTCGGTTGATTAAGACGACACCCAAGGAAGAATCCACCTGCACTTCACTTGTCATCTAACTCTGAACTGACGATGTATTCACTTGACTTGATCCGTAAGACTCCCTAACGTATATTAAACCCTCTCTCGAGGCGAATAATGATAAACTAAAATAGTAACACATTTTAGGCCCACATTTAGTATGCTTTTGGATGAATTATCCCTTATTTTATGTAAAAAGGTGCTCTTAATCCTTTCTTTTCATGATATATACTCAAGAAAGCACCAGGGGATGAAAAGAACGCAAAACGGGCTTAAAACGGGAGAAATGGGCCAAAGCATGAAATCGACACGGCCTAGACCAAAGATCACATGGTCGTGCCTCATTAAAGATCTCAAACACGGCCTGGACCACGATTTACACAGCCGTGCCTCATTAAAGAAGTCCGAGCACGGCCTGACCATGATTCACACGGGCGTGTGCCATGGCCGTGTCTCTGTCACTGGAAAGAGCAATTTCACTCGGATTTGGATGCTTGGAGGCAAAGAAACACACTCCAAAGTCTAATTAAACCCCCAATTAGGAATTTCACTCAAATTAGGATACTTGGAGGCCAAGTAACACATCTCAAAGCCTATATAAACACCCTAGGGGGCAACTTATTCGGGAGTTCGCGAAGCCTTCACGCTGGGCTTTGTCGTAGGCGTCGTGCTAGCCGGAAAGCGATTTGTGGGGATTCACTTAGGGATAGCCAGTTGATCCATCTCGAGAAGCCAGAGTTATACTCAAGATGGAGGATCTCCTCTTCAATTCCTTTAGGGGGTTTTAGGGATTTCTTATGTTTTGTTTTATCTTTTCTTTTGAGATGTTTTCCTTTATTGTTATGAACTAAACCTTCGGATACCCGAAGGGGATGAAACCTATGATGAATCTTGTTATTTGATTATTTGAATTATATGATAAATACTTAGTTTCTTCTTAATTATGTGAGCTTAATCCAAATCTAATGTGCTTAAGTGGAGGAGGAATAGACCCTGCCTAAGAGTAGATCCAACATAATTAAGCGGAGTTGATCGCACGCCTAGAGATAGGGTGACGAGATTTTGCCGGATTAGGGTGAAACCTAATATGGGAATCCATAGATCGATTTACTACTATTCTAGGGGGTTATTATAAGAGAACGAGAGTTCCACTAATTAACCTAGGGTTAGACGTTATTCGCCTCGAGAGAGGGTTTAATATACGTTAGAGAGTCTTACGGATCAAACTAAGTGAATAAATCGTATGGTTCAGTGTTAGATAACAAGTGAAGTCTAGGTGGATTCTTCCTAGGGTATCGTCTAAATCAACTGAGTTTTTCCCAAGTTATTTTCCAAATTCATTCTTCTTTATCTTAAAGTCTTTAGTTTAGTAGTTGATTAATTTAGATTAATAAACAACTTCACTTATTTTAGGCTAAATAATAAAAAGAAAGTTAGTATTAGTACTTTTAGTTCCTTTGGTTTCGATAATCCGGTCTTGCCTAAGCTATACTACTGTTCGATAGGTGCACTTGCCTCAATCGTTGTCAGAGTTAGTTTTCAGGTTCGATCATTCTTTTATAAATTTTAAAACTCTGATTTACAGCGATCAAGTTTTTGGCACCGCTGCCGGGGAACTAAAATATTAAGAAAACTCTATTTTTATTACTTTAGCCATTATTTTTATTTTTTTTCGCAATTTATTTTTATTTTTTTAGTTTAAATTTTTACTTTGGTAATTTTTCTTTTATTTGTTTTTGTCAGATAATTTTAGTTTATAGAGAAGATGGCACTAAATAACTATCAGTGGCGAGTTATGATGACAACACCAACAGAAGCCGCCAGTGTCTTCAACCTCGACGCAATAACCAGGCTATCAAACCAGTTAGAGATGATGAATAAAAAGATTGATGGTTTGTGTAGTCTCTCGCAGGTACATCCAGTTATGCAATACGACTTGAATCTAGGAGGCGTGGCGAATCCTGAGTACCCACCCTACAGATATGGCATGAAGAACGAACAAGTCCTCTATATGGGTAACTATTCTAGACCTCAAAATAATTTTTATAGTGACACTTATAATACAGATTGGAGGTACCATCCCAATTTCTCGTGGGACGATCAAGGCAGCCAAAGAGAGGAACTTCCTCCAAATTTTCAACAACCACCTCACCAACAGGAAGATGAGTCGAACCTTGAAGAGACGCCAAAAAATTCATAGCAAACACGTAAGCACGTCTCCAAAATATAGAAACGAAACAAGAAACATCGATTCAAGGGATCGAGGATCATTTAGGTCACTGTTAAGGCGATATTAGAACAACCACAAGAAAGCTTGCCAAGCAACACTGAAACTAACCCAAAAGAGCAAATTCAAGTCAGTAACAACTCATGACATGTGAAAGATTAGTGGAATCGACCCAAGGCAAGATCCTGTGGTAAGTGAAGGTAAGGTTGAGGTGAGCCATGAAATACCAAAATCAAGAATTACAGAGTACCATCCTCGTGTACCATATCCCAAGCAATGAAGAAGGACAACACGGAGGAACAGCTTTGGTAAGTTTTTAAACTTTTAAAGTAATTACATATTAACTTACCGTTTCTCGAAGCTCTTTCGTAGATACCCGATTATAGAAAATTTTTAAAAGAGCAGTTGACAAACAAACGGAAGCTAGACGAGGAATCACATTTGGAGCTAAACGCAATATGCTCAGCAATTCTACAAAATAAACTGCCACGGAAATTAAAAGATCCAGGAAGTTTTACAATTCCATGTTTAATTGGTAGTTTATCTATTGATAATGCTTTAGCTGATTTAGGGGTAAGCATCAATGTTATGCCTTATAAAATGTTTAAACAACTAGGCCTAGGGAAACCGAGACAAACCAGGATGAGCATTCAATTAACTGAATAAAACTATCAGAATTCCTAGGGGTATAATTGAAAATGTTCTAATCAAAATTGATAAATTTGTATTCCCAGTAGACTTTGTCGTTTTAGACATGGATAAGGACAATTCGATCCCTTTAATTTTAGGAAGACCCTTTCTAGAAACTGCCAGGACTAAAATTGATGTTGGTACAGGAGAACTCATTCTTCGTATAGGTGACGAATCAATCGGTTTACAAGCTCTTGACTCGGCGAACATCGATGATGAAGGTGAGAAAGTAAAATCAATTGATAATCAATCTGTTCAAATTTCACCGCAGAACAACCACGTAACTACGAACTGAGCCAAACAGAACCTTGTGTCAACAAAGAAGAAGCATATGAGAACGAAGCCTTGAGATCAACAAACTAAAAGAGAGGAAGACACACTTTAAAGAGGAGCCAAACCGCACGAAGAAAAACCGAAGGAACCCCAGACGAGTGATAGGAACAACAAATCACTTCAAAATAGGGGATCGGTATTGTTGAATAAGGAAAACCCTCGAATCGCCAATTCGCACCTCAAGACAACCGAAGAAATCACTTTTGAGGTACTTAATGTCTTCCTATACGGGCGATCGAGGTAAGCAATCCTAAATTCGAGTACTTTTGAGGTAAACACTACTTGACTTAAATTTTATATCAAAAATCGAGTTGATCGCATGAGGAAGGATTTTCACCTCCTCAAACCACCTTGACCATACGAATGAGAGGTAAAGTCTAGCTTAAGACTATAACGAGCGCTTCTCGGGAGGTAACCCGAGCACTAACCCTATTAATTTTTACATTTTTTATTTTACTTTTATTTTTCATTTTAGCACCTAACCATAAACTAACCAAAGTACAGATTTCCATGCTCACACGGCCTTGCACACGGCCGTGGCCGTGGCCGTGTGGAAGCCAGAAGGACAAACCACGGACGTGCTAGTAACCGTGGACAAAACACGGGCTGCGATAAAAAGCCACGCCCGTGCCGACTTCCCGTGTGAGGTTATCGACTTATTGAGCACGCAGGCGAGACACTACGGTGTGCCTACACAACCGTCTTGAGGTTACCGACTTGACGAGCATGGGTTAAACACGCCCGTTCTAAAGGACCGTGAGAAGAAATACGCAAGCGTGCTCACGAGACCACGGCCGTGGTAAAACACCTAAACGCGCCCAAAATTCAAAATCACGAAAAACACGGATGATTAAACTCGAACAAGGGCGTGGACCGTATCACTATTTAAATATTTACTTTTATTTCTATTTTTATTTTTATTTTTATTTTCATTTTTATTTTCATTTTCATTTTTATTTCCTTTCTTTTATTGTCTTTATTATTTTCTTCTTGTTATTCATTCCATTTAGATTTAGCTTAGGATACAATAAATTAGGATGGCTGCTTCGAGGACTCAACCAGTTCGAGACGCTTCCCCACGCTCACCTCCAATCCTATCCGGTTTCTTTTCATTGACTTCATCCAAAATTCAGAAAGTTTCACTTCTCTCCCTATCTTATGATTTTATGATTATTTTGCTATTATCTATCTTTGTACATTGAGGGCAATGTACATCTTAAGTGTGGGGGGGTTAACTATAGTATTATTTGAAAATCCCTGAATTATGCCTTGTCTGAAAGTAATTTCTTCATATTACTAATTAGGATGAAATTTCTGATGATTTATGATTTTTATTGATATGTTTTAGATTAAGTCATTGATAATTGTGCATTGATAATTAAATTCTAAGAATACTAGAGAATCAAGCATAATAAGTCTATTTTTCTGAATTAAAAAATTTCTAGGTCGTCTACTTGAATTTAAACATTACTTTGAAATTTGATATTTACAAGGTTGATGTCAAAAATACCCATAATTTTTGTGAGATTTTGAGCCCTATCGAGCATAAATTCTTTTTCTTGCTTACTTTATTGATTATGAGTATGTCAACACTGATTTGTTATTATAGAACTTGCATCGATTATACATGTCGAGACCACAATTTTTTGATTTGATATACAGAGATGATAAAGGCACCTAGGTTTTAACCCACTTACTCCATAAAAAGCCTACCTTAATAATTAACCCCTAGTGAACCCCTTTTAATCCTAACAACCCTATTTATTGACATAACCGCTAATATTAACCCAGAACCCCTTTGTTTTTGTTATCACCATTCCTTTTGACTACCCTTATATCGAGATTTGATCTGATTAGTTGCCTAATTATAAATTTTGGTAGTTTATCCTTTATTATGTATTTAGTTTGTTCTTAAAAAAAATGAAGTATATTCATTATTAGTTATGTGATTAAACGAGCTTATACATTTAAAATGCAAATATCGAAAAAGAAGCTCGTATTATTAGTATTATTAGTTTTCAATTGATGTAATTATTATTATTAGTTTATTAGTTCTTAGTTAGGTAATTTGTCAATTCAATCTCGATTTTAACCCTCTAATTGAGCCTGTTCCACACCTTCACCCTAGCCCCGTTACAACCCTAACAAAGGCCTTATGATTTGTGTTTCATCTCATATCTCAGTGGTGGAGATTTGATTTTCATGCAAGCCTATGGGATTAACTCTTCATGTTTGACTTTTGAGTGCCTAAATTTTGAACCTTAAACACTTTGAGTGATCTGAGTGAATCTTTAGTGAGGATGTCAATCCTTGACAATTTCAAATCAGAGGTAATTATTTAGATGAAGGGAAACACCTATGTTTTGCGCTACAAAATATAAGGCTTATAGTGTTTGAATTTTTAGGACTCTTTGAGTTGAATTATCCATGTATGAATTATCTCTGAATTATGATGAGACACTATCAATGACTATTATGAATTAGATAAAGTTCGTTTTAAATGTAAGTTGAGAATTTTGCTTGAGGACAAGCAAAAGCTTAAGTGTGGGGGTATTTGATAAACCGAAATAGTAACACATTTTAGGCCTACATTTAGTATGCTTTTGGATGAATTATCCCTTATTTTATGTAAAAAGGTGCTCTTAATCCTTTATTTTCATGATATATACTCAGGCAAGCACCAGGGGATGAAAAGAACACAAAACGGGCTTAAAACGGGACAAATGGGCCAAAGCATGGAATCGACACGGCCTAGACCAAAGATCACACGACCGTGCCTCCTTAAAGATCTCAAATACAGCCTGGACCACGATTTACACGGCCGTGCCTCATTAAAGAAGTCCGAGCACAGCCTGACCACGATTCACACGGGCGTGTGCCATGGCCGTGTCTCTATCACTGAAAAGAGCAATTTCACTTGGATTTGGATGCTTGGAGGCAAAGAAACACACTCCAAAGTCTAATTAAACCCCCAATTAGGAATTTCACTCAAATTAGGATACTTGGAGGCCAAGTAACACATATCAAAGCCTATATAAACACCCTAGGGGGCAACTTATTCGAGGAGTTCGGCAGAAGCCTTCTGCCAAGGCTTTTGTCAGGGCGTCGTGCTAGGCCAAAGAAGGCAGATTTGTGGGGGTTCACTCAGGGATAGCCAGTTGATCCATCTCGAGAAGCCAGAGTTATACTCAAGACGGAGGATCTCCTCTTCAATTCCTTCAGGGGTTTTAGGGATTTCTTATGTTTTGTTTTATCTTTTCTCTTGAGATGTTTTCCTTTATTGTTATGAAATAAACCTTCGGATACCCGAAGGGGATGAAACCTATGATGAATCTTGTTATTTGATTATTTGAATTATATGATAAATACTTAGTTTCTTCTTAATTATGTGAGCTTAATCCAAATCTAATGTGCTTAGGTGGAGGAGGAATAGACCCTGCCTAAGAGTAGATCCAACATAATTAAGCGGAGTTGATCGCACGCCTAGAGATAGGGTGACGAGATTTTGCCGGATTAGGGTGAAACCTAATATGGGAATCCATAGATCGATTTCTTCGCTATTCTAGGGGGTTATTATAAGAGAACGAGAGTTCCACTAATTAACCTAGGGTTAGACGTTATTCGCCTCGAGAGAGGGTTTAATATACGTTAGGGAGTCTTACGGATCAAACTAAGTGAATAAATCGTATGGTTCAGTGTTAGATAACAAGTGAAGTCTAGGTGGATTCTTCCTAGGGTATCGTCTAAATCAACTGAGTTTTTCCCAAGTTATTTTCCAAATTCATTCTTCTTTGTCTTAGAGTCTTCAGTTTAGTAGTTAATTAATTTAGATTAATAAACAACTTCACTTATTTTAGGCTAAATAATAAAAAGAAAGTTAGTATTAGTACTTTTAGTTCCTTTGGGTTCGATAATCCGGTCTTGCCTAAGCTATACTACTGTTCGATAGGTGCACTTGCCTCAATCGTTGTCAGAGTTAGTTTTCAGGTTCGATCATTCTTTTATAAATTTTAAAACTCTGATTTACAGCGATCAAATAACGTCTAACCCTAGGTTAATTAATTGAAATCTCTTTCCCATTAATAACCCCCTAGAATAGCAGTAAATCAATCTATGGACATCCCATATTAGGTTTCACCCTAATCTGGCAAAATCTCGTCACCCTATCTCTAGGCGTGCGATCAACTCCGCTTAATTATGCTAGATCTACTCTTAAGCAGGGACTTTTGCTCCACCACCTAAGCACATTCGACTTGAATTAATATCCCGAAATATCAACACAAGAATTGAGCACACATAATTAAGAACAAATCAAGTATTTATCATATAGTTCAAAAACAATAACAAGATTCATCTAGGTTTCATCCCCTCGTGTATCGAGGGGTTTAGTTCATAATAGTAAAGAAAAACATCTCAGAAGAAAAGATAAAACAAAACATAAGAAATCCCTAAAACTCCCTGAAGGAATTGAAGAAGAAATCCTTCGTCTTGAGTAGAATTCTGGCTTCTAGAGATGGATCAACTGGCTATCCCTGAGTGAATCCCCACAAATTTTCCTTCTCTGGCCTAGCAAGACGCCCCTAAACGATGGCTTTGGGACCCCCTTTCTAGGTCATACTTAGGGTGTATTTATAGGTTTTTGAAATAGGTTTCTTTGCCCCTAAGTATCCTTTCCCGAATGAAATTGCTCTTCTCCACGGCAGAGGCATGACCATGGCACACGCCCGTGTGAATCGTGGCCAGGCCGTGTTCGGACTTCTAATGAGGACACGTCCGTGTAGATCGATATCAGGCCGTGTTCTAATATATTGAGGAGGCACGACCGTGTGGGCTTTAGTCCAGGCCGTTTCGATTTCATGCTTTGGCCCATTTGTCCCATTTTAAGCCTGTTTTGTGTTCTTTTCATCCCCTGGTGCTTTCCTGAGTATATATCATGAAAAGAAAGGATTAAGAGCACCAAATTACATAATATAAGGGATAATTCATCCAAAAGCATACTAAATGTGGGATTAAAATATGTTACTATTTCAGTTTATCAATGTCCATCAAATGAAGATGTACCTCATACCTTATTAGAAAAAACCTTAAGGGATAAAAACCTAATGAAGGAAAAAGACTACACAAGCTCCTATTACAAGCTACCTCGTTAAAAATGAAAGGATGCTTCAACTTTCACTTATGATGCAAATAAGCTTATACATGCCTTCTATTTATAGAGCCTCAATCATCATAAGTTACAAAACTAATAAATATAATTAAGGTACCCTATAAAATTTTAAGGGTTACAATAATTACAAGAAAATGAATTCTTGGGGGGTTATGGGAGCTATATGGACATCCATTTTACAACACTTGCCCTTGGATGTCCATCAAATGAAGATGTGCCTCATACCTTATTAGAAAAAACCATATGGGATAAAAACCTAATGAAGAAAAAAGACTACGCAAGCTCCTATTACAAGCTACCTCGTTAAAAATCTTTACCAGGAAAACCTAGTAGAACAAAACCTTTGTTAAAGGAAAAGAGTACAACTTGTTTTAGACTCCCCTTAATGGAAACATCACTTTACATCTTTGAGTCAGTGCATTTCAATCTTGTGTGGTAGTCTTTCAAATTTTGAAGTTGGCAATGGCTTGGTAAAGAGGTATGCTAAATTATCACTAGAACGAATTTGTTGAACTTTTATATCACCTTTCTTCTCAAGATCATGGGTGAAGAATAATTTTAGTGAAATATGTTTCGTTCTGTCACCTTTGATGTAACCACCCTTTAATTGAGCTCTACATGTCGCATTATCTTTGTCTAAGATAGTTAACGTATTTTCCTGTAAAGGTAAATTACATATCTTCTGGATATATTAGGTCAATAACCTTAGCCAAACACACTCTTGGCTTGCCTCATGCATTGCAATTATTTCTGCATGATTTGAAGAGGCGGCAGCTAATGTTTTCTTTGTTGAACGTTATGATATGGCAATACCTCCACATATAAATAAATATCATGTTTGAGACCAACCTTTATATGGATCCAATAAATATCCAGTATTAGCTTAGCTGACTACTAGGGATTTTGAATCATTTGAATAAAATAACCTCATATTAATGGTTCCTTTGATATATTTAAATACATGTTTAATTTCATTCCAATGTCTACGTATTGGAGAAGAACTAAATCTCATTAACAATTTTATAGCGAAAGCTATATCAAGTCTTGTGTTGTTTGCAAAATACATCAATGCCCCAATGACACTTAGATATGTTACTTTAGGACCAAGGAACTCTTCATCATTCTCGCAAGGACGAAATTGATTTTTATTCACATCTAATGATCGTGCAACCATCATGGTACTCAATGGATGTGCTTTATCCATGTAAAATTTCTTGAAAATCTTTTCAGTATAAGTTGATTGATGAATATGAATTTCATCTTTTAAATGCTCGATCTGTAGGCCAAGACAAAACTTTATTTTCCCAAGATCTTTCATCTCAAATTCTTTCTTTAAATAATTTATGCATTTTGAAGCTCTTCAGGTGTTTCAATAATATTTAGATCATCAACATAAATAGTAATTATCACAAAATATGATCCAAGCCTTTTTATAAAGGCACATAGACAAATTAGGTCATTTTTATAACCTTTTTTTAACAAATATTCACTAAGATGATTGTACCACATATGTCCAAATTATTTTAATTCATATAAACTTTTCTTTAATCTGATCGAGCAATTTTTTCGAGAAAGTCTATATCTTTTTGGGATTTTAAATCCTTCAGGGATTTTAATATAAATTTCACTATTAAGTGTACCATATAAATAGGCTATAACAACATCCCTTAGACGTATGCCAAGTTTTTCACATACTGCCAGACTAATAAGATATCTAAACGTGATTGTATCCATCACAAGAGAATAAGCCTCTTCGTAACCAATGTTGGGCCTTTGCGAAAATCCTTGTGCTACAAGTCGTGCTTTATATCTTACGAATTCATTTTTCTCATTCCATTTTCACACAAATACCCATTTATATCCTATTGGCTTTACATCTTTAGGTGTTTGGATTACAGGTTCAAAAACCTCATGTTTAGAAAGTAAATTCAATTCTGATTGAACTGTGTCGTTCCATTTTGGAAAATATTTTCTATTTCTACATTCGTCAATAGATTTAGGCTCAAGATCCTCATTTTCTTTTGCTATTTCAATAGCAACTTTATAAGAAAAATTGTTGTCGACAACTATAACTTTTCGGTTCCATCTTTTTCCCAAAGTAACATAACTTATCGAGATTTCTTCGTTATCATCATTTTCAGAACCTCTTTTGAGGTTTTTTGATTAGTTGTATCTTTGGCCTCTTCTTGGGCATTTTTATCCACAATATAAGCATCTTGAGTACCTGTTCCTTTCCTTTTACAAGAATATTTATTTTTGGAACTGACTAGTCTTCCAATCTTCAGGCGTGGATTACTTTCTTTTGCAATAACAGTTTTCCCTATTGGGACAACAATTCGTATTGGAGCATTTTCAGATGGTATGTGAGATTTTTTTTAATTCTCTTTAGGTCAGTAAATGAATCTAGTAGTTGATTGACGATGTTTTGCAAATGTATGATCCTTTGAACTTCTTATTCACATTGACTTGTATGAGGATCTAATTGAGATAATGATGATCAATTCCATATAATTTCTTTTACTAGTTGTACTTTCTCTCCCCTAATATTGGGAATGTTGTTTCATCAAAGTGACAATCAACAAATTATGCAGTAAATAAATATTCAGTTAATGGTTCAACATACTTAATTATAGAAAGAGATTCATAACCAACATATAATCACAACCTGCTTTGAGAACCCATCTTTGTGCATTGTAGTGGAGCAATTGGAACATATACCGCACATTAAAAAAATTCTAAGATGGGAAATATTTGGCTCCTGACCAAAAGCCAATTGTAATGGGGAGTATTTATTATAACTTGTTGGCCTGATGTGCAAAAGTGCTGTTGCATGCAAAATAACATATCCTCAAGCTATAATAGGGAGTTTTGTTCTCATAAGCAATGGCCTAGCTATTAGTTGGAGGCATTTGATAAATGATTCAGCTAAACCATTTTGTGTGTGAGCATGAGCTATAGGATGTTCAACTTTTATCCCAATTGACATGCAATAATCATTGAAAGCTTGGGACGTAAACTCACCAGCATTATTAAGACGAATATTTTTTATTGCATAATCTAGAAATTGTACTCTTAATCAAATTATTTGAGCAAGTAGTCTCACAAATGTCAGGTTGCGAGTCGATAATAAACATACATGTGACCACCTACTAAATGCATCTATCAATATCATAAAATATCTAAATGGTCCACATGGTGGATGAATAGGCCTACATATTCACCTTGAATACGTTCTAAAAATGGGGGAGATTCAATTCCAACTTTAACTAGTGATGGTCTAATAATCAATTTACCTTGAGAACAAGCAACGTAAGAGAAATCCTTGAATTCAAGAATCTTCTGGTTCTTTAATGGGTGCCTAATTGAATTCTCGATTATTCTTTGCATCATAATAGATCTGGGATGGCCTAACCGGTCATGTCAAATAATAAAAGTATGTGGTTCTATAAACTTCTGGTTTGTAGTAACATATGTCTCAATTGTACTAATATGTGTATAATATAAACCCGATGAAAAAGCAAGTAGTCTTTCCAAAACATATTTCTTTCCACATTCAACATTTTTAATATATAGATATTCAATATTTTTCTCGTTCATAGTCTCAATATGATATCCATTAAGACAAATATCTTTAAAACTCGATAAATTTCTTTGAGACTTAGTGGAAAATAAAGCATCATCAATGACATATTTTGTACCTTTAGGTAATAATAATAGCTCTTCTGAAGCCTTCAATAAGTTTTGAATTACCCGATATTGTATTAACATGGGCATTACTTATTGTCAAATGAGAAAAATATTTTTTTATCTTTGAGTATCGTGTGTATTGTAGCACTATCTGCAAGACACATGTCTCCATTGATTTTGGGTACAACAAAGTTTTGTTGAATATTAATATTCTTCATAAAAATAAACAAAATATAACATAAGAAATGTTGAAAATATTTATTGAATATATATAAGTTATTCTTATGCAAGAAAATAAAGCATACTTAAAACAACATAAAAAATGCCAAAATAACACCAACTTTTCTAATGATTCTCAAAGAAATCTACCACATCTAGGTGAGTTATATCATTAAGGCCATGAAATTCATCACCCTTGTATGCATGGTCAGTTTTAATATCGTAGTAAATATCTTCATCTTTTGCCTCTATTTCATCATTTTGGGATATAAAATTTGTCTCAATATTCTTTCTCTTCCCTTTAATGGATGTTTGATAAAGTTTCACTAAATGTTCAAGCGTACAACAAGTACGTAACCAATGCCCCTTCATACCACATCGGTAGCATAAATTCTTAACAATCTTTGAAGGATTATTTTGACCACCTCTTTCTTGTCCTCCGTTGCTATTCTTTTTTGGTGGTTAAAAGTACCATTATTATGACCACCATGATAACGGTTCTAGTACGTCATCGACCATTTCCCCCACTACGTCCACGACCACGACCACGACCATGACCATGACTACGACCTTTATATTTTTCATTTTTTGTTTCTATAATTATTGTGTACTGCAACATTCACTTTAGGGAATGGTGTAGAACCAGTGGGACGAATTCCATGGTTTTTCATCAACAAAACACTATCTTTTTTAGCCACAAAAAGGCATGAAATCAAATTCAAAATACTTTTTAAAACCTTTTTCACGATATTGCTGTTGCAGGAGCACATTAGTAGCACGGAAAGTTGAAAATGTTTTCTCTAATAAGTCCTCATCGGTTATGTTTTCTCCACATAATTTCAGTTGAAAACTAATTATGAAAAGTTCTGAATTGTATTAACTTACAATCTTAAAGTCCTGCAACCATAAGTGCATCCAATCATAACGAGTTTTAAGGAGTACCATCGTTTTCTGATGGTCAAATCATTCTTTTAGATTATTCCACAACTCAAGAGGGTCTTTCATAGTGAGATATTCCACTTTTAATCCTTCATGTAGATGATGAAGGATGAAAATCATTGCATTTGCCTTATCTTGGTTAGATGCTTCTTCATTTGCTAATATAGTATTCACCTAGACCTTTAGCATCTAGGTGAATTTCAACACCTAACACCATGACAAATAATTCTTGCCTGAGATGTCTAGGGTTGGAAATTCAAGTTTGGCAAGATTTGACATTATAATCACTAAAAAACTAAAAAAAAAAGTAAAATAATAAGCATTCTCAATAGTAAAACAATCCAATTATTTGTCATATATTTTAAGTTATATATAGTCACAATGACGTGAGCTTTACCGGATTAAAAATGTATACATCATACTTTTATGAAAGAAACAATGTGTCTAGATTACTATTTTTGTAATATCCCTAAATCGAGTTTAGTAGTTTCGGGTATATTTTTTGGGTTCCGAGCGTAAATTTAGGAATTTATCGGCTTAATAGTAATTTTTAATTTCATTTAGGAGGTTAATTTCATCTAGAATCGATTAAACAATAATCCAGAAAAATAAAAATATTTTTGAAAATTTAATTTTAAATTAATTAAATAATTATTTGTAAAAATAATTAATTTGGGTCGAAAAAGAATTTTAAAATAATTTTTATTGGGGGTTAATTCGAGTTAAATTTAAATATTAATTAAATTAGATTTAATTGTAAAATAAGGGAAATTTTGGAGTATTTATTTGGCAAATAAACATTTAAATTCGAAATTTTGGAGGGAAAGGATCAATTGGTAAAGTAAGGGAAATGTGGGAGTGGCCATTGAGCAAATTTCCCAATTTTTAAATTTCTGGTGGGTTGTTTCAGTTTTAAACACAATGGCCTACTTTTCACACCATTTACATAATATTAGAGAGCTATAAAATTCGTTTTCTTTGCATGGCTTTAAAGATCTATCCTCAGATAATAGATTTAACAAATTTCCTTCTCAAAATACTCTCTCTTTTCACCCGAAATTATTCACAAAAGTAGCCAAAAATATTCTGAAATTTCTCAAGATTCTTGAAACAAGATTTTCAATCAAAGGATTTAGAATGAATCAAAGGTAATTATTATTTCTAAACTTATTTTTATGATGATTAGAAACATATTTACATGATTTGAGTGATAATTACATAATTACATGAAAATTTGTGCTTATTATATCTTTTGAAAAGTGGTAATATCTATTTTATCTCTGTTGAAGCTCCGAATCTTCAAGAGGATCGAGCTAATTGAAATTGAAGCTTGGATTTGCATGGTTGATCACTTGGTTGTGGTTAAGTTAGTTGTGTGGTGAGTGTTATTAAAGGGCGATTTGGTAAATTGACCCTCACTTATGCTTAATTGGATGATTAATTAATGATTGCAGATATTTAATTAAGTTTTGGTTGGTTAATTTTTCAAGATTATTGATATATGTTTAAGTGATGAAATTTTTGTTAAGTGTTGATAAGTGAGCATCTAGTGATTTTATGTGCTTGATTTGATTGATTATAATGGTAAACTAAGCAAGTATGCTGGGGTTTTTGGTTCATGGTATGTTGATATTTCAATTGATAAATGAACATTGATAGTAGGTAATTGGTATGCTAGATTTAATTTGATGTTAAAATGGTTATGTTACATGATTCACATATGCATTTTGACACTTTAAATTGAGCACATTATTAACTGAAATTATGTTATGATTGATTAATTATATTGGCATTATAGAATAGTGGATCCATTAGATATAGTTGGCATGCCATAGGATTTGTGAGCATTCACCAAATTGATATGTTATTTGTGAGCAATGAGGCTCTAGGTGGACTAATTTGGAGATAAGGGAGTGTTGAGCTTGTGTCTCCACTCAAGGGGACTGATTGAGGCAATGTAAGGGAGCATGTGGACTCAGCCCGCTCAATCCGGGACTGATTTTGATTCTGATTGGGAGTAGGATGATCCGTTTATCAGATGTATGATCACCGGATTAAGCAATGATTGTATATCCCAATATAAATGTATGAAATGTTATATGCTAAATTGATGATTATATGCCATGATTAATTATGATTTTTGATACATGGTTGAGTATATGACATTGAACTATTATAGATTGATATTGTGACTGAAAATTTGTATTGGATTGGTTTCGATTTAAGCATGATTTGGGTGCTAATTTACTCATCGTCTTATTAACATTCACTGAGCTTTATAAGCTCACACCCTCACATTTGTGCAGTTAACCGACGGGATTGAGGAGCTGAGGAGTTGAGGAGCCGAGCAAGAGAGTTTCAAGAGATTAAGGTTCGGTAGAGATTTAGTTACACGTTTTAAATATGTTAATCAGGTATTGTGGAACTTCTAGGACTTAGTTTAGTTTTGGTTGTAATTGGACTTGGACATTAGACATTTTTAATTTTGGATGGTTTTATAATATCATATATGCATGTTTGAGTTTGATTATTGAATAATTTACGGTGTATTGTTGCTTGATAACACGATGTGTGAGGCATGATGTTTACACTAACCATTGTTTAAATGAAGCTTCCGTGGAGTGGTTTACTAGCGACTAAGGTACGCCACTTGTTTAAATTAACCGTTGGGTGATATGCATAAAATTGAATGTTTAATTCTACTTAATTGAGGCTTAATTGGTGTTAATAAATTCAATTAAATGTGTATGAATATGTATGATATTTAATTGTAGCTAAATCGTGTTTAATTGGCCATTAAAATACTCAAAATCGGGTTTAAAATCAAATTTTTCGCACAAAAAAACTGCAGTGGATTGTTGGGGGTTTGAATTTTGGTCTTTTTAAATTGGTTCTCTAGTCCGTTTAAATTACAAATTAGTCATGTAACTTGATAAGTCTAATTAGAGTCTTAAATGATAAGGAAACTTGATAAAATTTTAGGATCAGACTTGTAATTGATAAAATTTGTTAGAAACGCACTCAATTTAATATTCGGGTATAGTACTGATAGTTTGAAATTGTTACGATTTAGTTCTTAATGATAAAACTTGAATTAGACATATAAAATAAACCCGGATAAGCTGAAATTTTTAGGGCTTACATAAATTGACTAAAAGAGGGTTAGTAAATGTATAGATCTAAATTCGGGTTAGTTTAACAGTAGGTGGTAAAATGACAAAAATTCTCTTAGGTTAAATTACTTATAAAAAGCTTAAAATTAGTTTACAAATTGCTTCCGCATTAATAAATAACTAATAAATGGATAAGATTGAGGTGCTATAAGGTCGGGGTGTCTCTTGGGATGTCGTTAGCCGGAGAGTCACTTAGGTGACTAATGTAACGCTTCGAATTTGGGTCGGTCCGTCTCGGTCAGATTTGGGGTGTCATATTTTTAATTTCATTTAATACATAAATGCAAAATTAAGAAATCAATATGCACATGCAAGAACATATATAATGCAACATAGTGAATATTAAAATAAATATATTACACCTTAACTAAATTAATAATTTAATTAAATGAATAAACAACTAGAATGTCTTTAAAATAATACAGATTTCAATCAATAACTAAAACAATAAAGATTAAAAATAAAACATTTCATCTAAATAAAAAATACTGAAAATAAATGAAGGAAAGACAATATTGAAAATATTTGATAAACATAATTTTACCATTGCATATTCTATAGAAACATAATTATAATAATGTATTTAAGAATGAAAGTAGGAAATAGTATGAAACAATTTGTGATATATAATCTAGGATTACTTTGAATCAAAAGAGAAATTAAATTTGATTCCAACCAAAAACTTTAAGCAAATTCGTGTTGATAACATATTGTAAAACAAAGAGAATTATAGAATGAACAAAAGACAAAAATGAAAGGATGCTTCAACTTTTACTTAGGATGCAAATAAGCTTATACATACCCTCTATTTATAGGGCCTTAATCATCATAGGTTACAAAACTAATAAATACAATTAAGGTACCCTATAATTTTTTAGAGATTACAAAAGTTGCAAGAAAATGAATTCTTGGGGGGTTATGAGAGCTATATGGACATCCATTTTACAACATAATTATAATTATTTTATATTAATGATTTATTACAAAAAATAAGTTTAAAGCATATCTATTAGTTATTATAGATTTAAAAATTTGAGAAACATAGATAATATAAAATACTAATTCTTAATTGATTCATTTTCTTCATCTTAGTTTCTCAAATAAATATAAGTTATACTGTTTGTCGAGTCTAGATTTATGTTGGATTGAACTAATCATCATTAGATGCAATTAGCATTTATAAAACCTTAAATATAATGATAAATGCATTTCAGTACGCTCAAACCCATATACTCCTACAATTGCAATAATACCGGTGCCAACCGAGTTAATACTCAATCAATATTGTCTATATAATGTTAATCTAACACATTTAACTTCTATTAATTATAAGAAAATTGATTTTAACATTATTAATTATTATAACAAAGGCTTAACCCACAAATTGGTATCTAAACTATCTTTTTTTCCCTTCTTGATATCTAAACTTTTTTTTTTATGTCACAAGTGATATCTAAACTACTTTTTTCCCAAGTTGGTACCTCAATTAGTCAAATTGTTAAGTTTATTTATAAAAAAAAAAGGCTTAACCCACAAATTAGTACTAAAAAAAATACTCTTTTTTCCCAAGTTGGTACCTAAACTTTTTTTGGGTCACAAGTGGTACCTAAACTATTCTTTTGTTACCTACTTTTACAGCAAAATTTTATATCTGTTAAAAAAAATCTCAACCAATAATAGACTGTGACATTATATAAACTTTAAAAAATATTTTTAAATTATTTTCTTTTATTTTACATTATTTCTCTCGGGCAAAGCTCCCATATATACCAAAAAAAAAACAAAAATTACCGGAAAATACCACTTTCAGAAAAAATTACGGAATGTACCACTTTCCCCAAAAACGATCCACGTCGGTAGCGTTTTTGGGGAAAAATAACTAAAGCGCCCCCAGGGCGCGGAGAGATTTGGTCAAGTCATATCGAGACGTGGGAGAACCGGTATGACTTTTTACCTAACCGGAACCGATCATCGCTTCTGAGTTAGCGCGCGTGCCGGAGTACATGCCATGGTTTAGAATCCATGGCAAGCCGTATCTGTTGTAAGATGAAGAGAGGCGACGGCAAATTCGCGAGCGAAGGGAACGTCGGGCCCCATTACATCCAAGGAGAAGGGGTGATGAGACGGGGCCATCGCGGCGCCTACTCGATCCACCGGGCCAACAATAACGCCAGAACAATCATCGGGCCCAACATCGAGCGCCTACACGATCCACCGGGCCCATCAGTTCGGTTCGACAACATCGACATCGACATCACGGCGTCTACCGCTTTATGCCAAAAAGCGTACCCTACCCCTTATATGTATCCTCCTAACCCATATATGTTTCCTTTTCCCGCCCTACCCGGTTGGAATGCATGGCGGGTTCGAGCCTGTTCCCAACTACTCCCGATAGCCACCGATCGTGAGACCGACGTCGCATGTGGGATTAGAGGAGGCGCCGTCGGGAGCGCTTCTTTCTACCATACTCTTTCGCCGTCGGATGCGGGATGCACCACCCCGCCGTGGTTTATGCAAACACCTCCGGGTCATTATTTTATCAAGGTGGGTCATCATCGCAACACCTGCAACTGCACTCCACCGCCGAGGAACCCGATTCCCGCCCGAGGTTCCACGACCCCACGGAAGCTAGAAGAAGGAGGAATCCAGCCACAGAATCGCCGATCGCCCCGTGTGGCACTCGGTTCCCACCCCACATCGATCCTAAACCGTAATTTAGTTTTGTAATTTTTGTTTGTAATTTAATTATGTTTATATTTGATCAAATAGAAATGATCTATTTTTTTGCAATTTAATTTTTTTATATTGAATAAATTTTGAGTTTAATTTTATTTCCTTTGTAATTTAATTTTTTTAATTTAATATTAATATCTTTGATAAAATAGAAATGGTTTAATTTTTATTTTTGCAATTTAATTTTGTTAATTTAATATTAATATCTTTGATAAAATAGAAATGGTTTAGTTTTTAGTTTTTGCAATTTAATTCTTTTTATATTTAATAAAATTTGAGTTTAATTTTATTTCTTTTGTAATTTATTTTTAAAATTTAATATTAATATCTTTGATAAAATAGAAATGGTTTAATTTTTAGTTTTGCAATTTAATTCTTTTATATTTAATAAAATTTGAGTTTAATTTTATTTCTTTTGTAATTTAATTTTTTTAATTTAATATTAATATATTTGATAAAATAGACATGGTTTAATTTTTAGTTGTTGCAATTTAAATTTTTTTTATATTTCATAAAATTTGAGTTATTGTACAAAAGTTCACGGTTTTCCTCCAAAAAAATAGAAATTACATAGCCAGCAGGAGACAAACAAGCTAAGAACACGGTCAACTATTCCGATTTGGACACGAGCGAGATGTATGGCCTGGGTTCCTACACCATCCGCACCGCCGACTTTGGTTGGTCGATTCTCGGATATCCATATTGTTGCGTATTCTAGTCGAGCAAGGTCGACCTCTTGGTTTGCACCTCAATTGTCTATCCGGCAACAGCTTATACGGTGCAAGCGATACCGATGGCCACTTACGTTCATCTGGGATTGGTGGGAATACGTGTCTCCACACGTTGTACATGTTTTCTAATTTTTACACTTCGTCGACATAGCTCATGGGATCAAGACGGAGATTATTACAAGCCGCAAGTACATGAGCACATGGGTAACGAAGTGCATCAAATATCCCACAGTCGCATGTCCTATTTGTCAAGTGAACACGACAATGCCCGCCAACAATACCTTGGTTCGGTCTGTCAAACTCCGTGACACGAAACCATAGCCTGTCGCGGTCGTGACACATTGTGTGCATGGTGTTCGCCCGTGCCTTCCCACGTTTAATTTCTTGCAAGACCTTCAGGCTCCATATATGGCCTCCTTGCATTTGCCCTCGATAACTCGCTGCTCTCTTCGGAAATAGTGCCGCTAAACAAAAATATGTCTCCCGCACAACCGCTGTAATCGGCAGATGACGGGTTCCTTTTAGCACAGAATTTATGCATTCGGCCAGGTTTGTGGTCATATGACCATATCGTAGGCCTCCATCATATGCTTGTGTCCACTGTTCAAAAGGAATATTGCACAGGTACTCTGCGCCTTCGGCGTTATCTGCGCGCAAGCTGGCCAACATCTCATGAAAACGGTCTTGATTGATCTCGTACCCTGCCAATATACGTTGATAGCGAATATTACATACCACTCATCAATTGCAAATAAATTGAATTTTTCAAAAGAAATTATATTAATAGATATTTCATACCCATATCGGTCACTTGCCGTTTCTGTCTTTTAGATCGATGTTGCCCATAGTAGTTGGATGAAACATGCCTCAGGCAATATCGATGGTGTGTGCGATGCCACGTGCTTCCCTGGCGTTCTATTGCCGCAAGTATTCCAGGGCCCCGATCCGATATAACGCATATGTCAGGTTGAGGGCAGACATGCCTCCTTAACCTAGATAGGAAGAAGTCTCAGTCATCAGCTGTCTCCCCTGGTGTTATTGCGAATGCAATTGGAAGGATTCTCCCACAGCCGTCTTGTGCCACAGCTAGCAATAGCCGATGCGTATATCTACCATACATGAAGGTACCGTCAATTTGTACCAATGGCTTGTAGTATGTAAAAGCATCTCGGCATTGCTTAAATGTCCAGAACAGACGCTTGAACACTGCACATCCACGGAGCAGATGATCGTTGTAGTACGCCGCTCGCTTCAAGGTCTCATTGTCTTTGCTCGGGACATACCTCTCGGCAGACTGACACCACCGCCACACTTCATTATATGAAGCGCCCCACCGACCGTGCAACTTTTCCAACGCCTTCTCGCTTGGCTATCCAAGCCTTTCACGTAAGAGGGCGTGTACCCCAATTGGCTACGAATATTGCCAATTAAGGCCGGCATCAGAGTTTTGGGATCGGCCTTCACCGTCGGGATTATTAAATCGGCCAACATGTCTCGAATCCATCCTCGGATGATCTTGTGTTACACTCACATCAACGGCGTTAAATAATGTAACATTACATAATATTAGTGTTATTCAAATCATTAAACATATTGTCGTCTTCGTCTTGTAAAATATGTATGCGGACCTTTGTACTTTTTCACCTCCCACAACCCTATCCTTTTCCTCAACGACGCCATGATTTTCCATGAACATGTGCCGTCTTGAACTGCACACTTTACCTCGTACTTATCCAGCCTAGTTTTAACCACATTGTAGTTAACCCCGTTCGCGATCTTGTATTATTTTTAATGCAGCAAGAAAAGTATTCTTGTCGGAAAAACTGGTTACCAACTTCTAATTGGTCTGAATTCAACGAAGAATTTGTACGGTCACGCGTCCGGTGTGGTAGTTCAGGAAACTCCAATGCATCATCTTGAGATAGATCGACATTATGCATGTGGGCTGGAGGTGAGTATTGTAACATCCTGAATAGGGCCTATGCATTTTCAGTTTAATTGTACGAAATGTCAAGTCTCAAGTACTATGAATAAATTTTTGAATATTTTGGAAACCTAGAAATGCATGGAAATGGAAATGAACATTTTTGGAAACTTGAACATTTTGGAAACTCGAACATTTTGGAAACACGAACATTTCGGAAACTCGAAATGTAAGAAAATGGTCAACAAACAGAGCCGATCGAAAATTTTAGGAAACTTAGAAATGATGCCGAAATGTCAAATTTTAAAGTTCAAAATAGGAAATAAGGGCTAGAGGGCCTTAAAAGAAAAAGTTGGAGAAGTTTGACACACAAACAGGCTTGGAAAAGTGGCTCAAGATGCCACTTAGGGCCTAAGGAAGTGGCGTCACATGCAGGAAATAGGCCTGAGTTCGAGTCACTTGAGAAGCAAATAAATAAGTTTTATTTTTGCTTCCGTAAAATTGAGGTGGACGGCATGGGCTTCTAGAAAAGGAAGAGTTTTATTTGCATAAATATGTGAATAATAAGTGATAAATAAAGGATTTTCTTTTAAGAAAATTGAGGAGATAATTGATGGATTAAAGGCTTTTATCTTTTAAATAAAAGAGATAATATTATCAAAAAGAGGAGTGGTGGCCAAGTAAGGGACTCCTAGGCTGATAATTTCGGCTATAAAAGGAGGCGGGAGAGGCTACTCATCAACGTTTGCTTTCTCTTCCTCTGTGCCGAAATTTTCCTAGCTCTCTCCCCTCTCTCGCCGAATTTTCTTTAAGCAAAATCCATCTCCTCTTATTCTATTTTCTTCTCTGTTTCTCTTTGTCAAAGCCGAATCTTTGTTGATTCTAAGTAAAGGAGCAATCGACTACAACATCTAAAGGGGTCTACAATCGTCGAATATAAGGATCAAGGATCTAAGGTAAGATAAATTTATTTGATTAAAGGTTATGATGTATATGTTAGATTAAATCTAACATGAAGATTTCGACAGACATATAGGGTAAGGAATCCTCTTCAGATTTGGAAAGCGTAAGGTAGGTACATAGATCTAATCGGCCAAGGCTTATTTTTGGTATTTAGAATTATTTTTCATTGATCCAAAAGTCGAAACCGACAAAATTACATGATTTAGTGTTAGCCGATTTCAAGGAAAAGGGATACTAGTAATTTTGGGAACTTGATCAATCCAATCGGCAAACAAGGTAAGTATTAGTAATACCATTCCTATTGGGATTTGGTTTTAAAATCGAAAAGGTTATTAATGTGTTTTTGTATGATGGGCCGAATATAGGAATCAACAGATCTAAACTTTAGATCGGTAGATCGTTCTTCGGGATTTCAAGGAATCTATTAAGCCAATCAGGTGTGTACTCACACTAACTTTCAATATATCATATGGCAATTATTTTAATATATGAATATGCATAAGAATGTGAATGTGGCTAAGTACCACAAATGTGGTAAGAGTACCCAAGTACGTTTCCTACTTTCGATAGGATTACGAATATGTTATATTGTTAACATGTGAATAATGAGAAATTAAGTATGTTATGCATGATATAAAAAATTTATGGGGCATTCGGGATATATGAGAAAAGGGAAGAAGGTGTTGACTTGGTCTCACCAACGGAATATGGTGACTACGGTCACAAAATTTGAATATGGTAACTTCGGTTACATTATCTCGAATTTGGTAACTTCGTTACATTATTTGAATATGGTGTCTAATGACACAAATTATATGGGCGATGAGCACGTCGATCGCAAATGATCGCCTTCGATGGTGTGTAGCGGATGGAGGGTTGACTTAGTAGTCCCACGGTGTGACGGCAGTGCGGGTGGTGTGTAGCGGATGGACCATTAGGCTTGGGTTTGGGTTGCATCATTTATTTTATATGAACATGAACTTGATACGAACTTATATGCCTGATTTGTTGAAGGTTAATGTTGTGTACACATTGAGTCTGTTGACTCACCCGTTATGGGAACTATTTTCGGTGATGAACAAAGGATGGACCCGGGACGGTAGACCTTGAGGTGGCCATGCATCAATTGAGGAATTTATTTAATTTGGACTTTATTTCTTTCTAGTATCTTTAATTTTATTATTGGGTTTTACTTGATGTAATAAGGCCACAAGGCCCAGATGGATTTTCTTATTTTTGCTTTATTTTTAATTATTTTGCTACAAACGATTGTTGGATTAAATTTTAAGTGAAATATATTTTTATAAACTTTAAAAATTATTTTGTCACCTTAATAAAAATTGGATTTTCCAATAAATCAAATGGGTTCCCAATCTGAGCCCAATCCACAACAACATTTTTCTAAAAAAAAAAAATTATGCAAATTTTCTCTAAGTAACAAAGAATTTGAAAACCGGTTTATTTAAGGAACAAACCAGATCCGGTTCAGGCTCGTGGGCCGGGTTTGGGGTGTTTCAGCTTGGTATCAGAGCCAAGTTTTAAACTCTCGGCCTGTAGGCTAAGGCTCAAAACGTTTTCAAATCGAGCCCAAATGAGTTTTATGAAAGTATTTTTGAAGATGAGCAGGTTTTCTGGCATGGCACCTAAGTCTCCGACCCGCAGTCCACCAGGTAAGTACCCCTATCTATTATGTGATTTATATTATGATTTGTAGAAGGGTAGAAGTGGAATGGAACGTAGAATAGCATGATAGGAACTTGAACCCTAGGACCAGTTTACTCAAACACAAACACATAAGACTAAATTCCATTAAACAAACCTATGACTAAGACGCCGAGTTAGGGTGTGGTAACCATTGTGCGCATGTCTAGGATTGGATCCTAAGAGCTCAGTACTTAGCAGGTCCTAGTGACTCACCTCCTCTTCACTGGAATCCTGCCTGGTGCGTAGCTTTGGTTCACCCTAACCAAGAGGACTCGGTCATAGGCTAAACACAATGACTAAAACCCGAAAGGGAACTAGCCGTGTTTTTATAAACCCTAGTTTTAAAACTCTTAAAATTACCTTTTTAATTTGTGAGAACTATTTTTACAAAATTCTTTCGAAAAAATTTTTGATTTATAAAATTACAAAAATACCCCTAGTGGTAAATTACAAAAATACCTTTGGTTTATGAAATTCCCAAAATACCCATAGTTCTTATCAAAATTTTCATTACTTTATAAAATGTTCAAAAACCCTAATTTGCAAATTATCAAAAATACCTTGATTTGGAGAAAAATTACGAAATTGCCCTTAACTCACAAAATTACCGAAATAACCTCGATTTCTGAAATTTTTGCAACACCTCTGATTTGGAAAACAAAATAACCCAGAGATTTTGTAAATTCTGAAATACCTTTAATTTGAAAAATATTTTCGAATTGACCCCGATTTATTACCAAAATACCCCTGTAGGACACATTACAAAAATACCCCTATGTAGTGGAAAAACAATAACAATGAAAACTACAACCTTTCTCTGAATGAACGAAAGTTCATAATTGTTGATGGATGTATGTATGAATGAAAAGACTGTGTGCATGTATGAATACGAAAGAACCACTCCTAAAATTCTTTTCATAAAACTTCTTCGCGGGTAATCAAGTGAAACAAGGACTAATTCATAAAACTTCTTAATCGGATCGCGACGTTAGAAATGAGTTCTAAGGGACGTGAACTTAGAGATTGTGCCTAGAAAGTATGATGGTTCTATTAAGATCGAGTCTTGCGCATACATAAGCGTAGTGCGGTGAGTTAAGATGTACGATTATTCGTTAATAAGTAATTTTGAGGACTAAATTATTTTTAAGGAGGGTAGAACTGTAACATCCTGAATAGGGCCTATGCATTTTCGGTTTAATTGTACGAAATGTCAAGTCTCAAGTACTATGAATAAATTTTTAATATTTTGGAAACCTAGAAATGCATGGAAATGGAAATGAACATTTTGGAAAGTTGAACATTTTGGAAACTCAACATTTTGGAAACACAAACATTTAAAAACACGGAAATGTAAGAAAATGGTCAAGAAAGCAGAGCCGATCGAAAATTTTAGGAAACTTAGAAATGATGCCGAAATGTCAAATTTTAAAGTTCAAAATAGGAAATAAGGGCTAGAGGGCCTTAAAAGAAAAAGTTGGAGAAGTTTGACACACAAACAGGCTTGGAAAAGTGGCTCAAGATGCCACTTAGGGCCTAAGGAAGTGGCGTCACATGCGGGGAAATAGGCCTGAGTTCGAGTCACTTGAGAAGCAAATAAATAAGTTTTATTTTTGCTTCCTGCATAAATTGAGGTGGACGGCAGGGTTTCTAGAAAAGGAAGAGTTTTATTTGCATAAATATGTGAATAATAAGTGATAAATAAAGGATTTTCTTTTAAGAAAATTGAGGAGATAATTGATGGATTAAAGGCTTTTATCTTTTAAATAAAAGAGATAATATTATCAAAAGAGGAGTGGTGGCCAAGTAAGGGACTCCTAGGCTGATAATTTCGGCTATAAAAGGAGGCGGGAGGGCTACTCATCAACGTTTGCTTGCTCTTCCTCTCATGCCGAAATTTTCCTAGCTCTCTCCCCTCTCTGCCGAATTTTCTTTAAGCAAAATCCATCTCCTCTTCTTCTATTTTCTTATCTGTTTTCTCTTGTCAAAGCCGAATCTTTGTTGATTCTAAGTAAAGGAGCAATCGACTCACGACATCTAAAGGGGTCTACAATCTGTCGAATATAAGGATCAAGGATCTAAGGTAAGATAAATTTATTTGATTAAAGGTTATGATGTATATGTTAGATTAAATCTAACATGAAGATTTCGAACAGACATATAGGGTAAGGAATCCTCTTGATTTGGAAAGCGTAAGGTAGGTACATAGATCTAATCGGCCAAGGCTTATTTTTTGTATTTAGAATTATTTTTCATTGATCCAAAAGTCAGAAACCGACAAAATTACATGATTTAGTGTTAGCCGATTTCAAGGAAAAGGGATACTAGTAATTTTTGGGAACTTGATCAATCCAATCGGCAAACAAGGTAAGTATTAGTAATACCATTCCTATTGGGATTTGGTTTTAAAATCGAAAAGGTTATTAATGTGTTTTTGTATGATGGGTCGAATATAGGAATCAACAGATCTAAACTTTAGATCGGTAGATCGTTCTTCGAGATTTCAAGGAATCTATTAAGCCAATCAGTGTGTACTCACACTAACTTTCAATATATCATATGACAATTATTTTAATATATGAATATGCATAAGAATGTGAATGTGGCTAAGTACCACAAATGTGGTAAGAGTACCTGTGCACGTTTCCTACTTTCGATAGGATTACGAATATGTTATATTGTTAACATGTGAATAATGAGAAATTAAGTATGTTATGCATGATATAAAAATTTATGGGGCATTCGGGATATATGAGAAAGGGGAAGAAGGTGTTGACTTGGTCTCACCAACTAATATGGTGACTACGGTCACAAAATTTGAATATGGTAACTTCGGTTACATTATCTCGAATTTGGTAACTTCGTTACATTATTTGAATATGGTGTCTAATGACACAAATTATATGGGCGATGAGCACGCGATCATTGCAGCCGATCGCTTCTTGGTGGTGTGTAGCGGATGGAGGGTTGACTTAGTAGTCCCACGGTGTGGCCGGCAGTGCGGGTGGTGTGTAGCGGATGGACCATTAGGCTTGGGTTTGGGTTGCATCATTTATTTTATATGAACATGAACTTGATACGAACTTATATGCCTGATTTGTTGAAGGTTAATGTTGTGTACACATTGAGTTTGTTGACTCACCCTGCTGTGGGAACTATTTTCGTGTGATGAACAATGTGATTTTGGACGGTAGACCTTGAGGTGGCCATGCATCAATTGAGGAATTTATTTAATTTGGACTTTATTTCTTTCTAGTATCTTTAATTTTATTATTGGGTTTTACTTGATGTAATAAGGCCACAAGGCCCAGATGGATTTTCTTATTTTTGCTTTATTTTTAATTATTTTGCTACAAACGATTGTTGGATTAAATTTTAAGTGAAATATATTTTTATAAACTTTAAAAATTATTTTGTCACCTTAATAAAAATTGGATTTTCCAATAAATCAAATGGGTTCCCAATCTGAGCCCAATCCACAACAACATTTTTCTAAAAAAAAAAATTATGCAAATTTTCTCTAAGTAACCAAGAATTTGAAAACCGGTTTACTTAAGGAACAAACCAGATCCGGTTCAGGCTCGTGGGCCGGGTTTGAGGTGTTTCAAGTATGCCCTGAATAGCGGATCTTCTTCTTCTTCTTAAATCGAACCGCCTCAACGTCTTGTACAATTGGAACGGGCTCCGGTTGAGAAAATAATCCAACTTTTGCACCGTCGAAGCCCTCGCTCCGAGGTGGATCCACATCGGATTCATCGTCCGACTCTCCATAACTCCAACAAACGAGGGCCTCGCTGGTGGATGTCGTCGGGAGTACATCATCCTCCTTAAACATCTTTCGTAAAGATCCCAATCATATGTGGATTGCCAACCACTAGAAGTTGATGACGTCCCCCAAAACGTATTTACGTCATCGAACGCCGATCGACGGATATGCATGTCCCATCCACCGACCGAGTGTCGATGCGGGGTTATGTTTTCCATACTACTACCGCACACGGGCATACGTGTTTTGCCTCCCACTTACAGAGTGTCGGCTTGGGGTCGTGTATTCCCCTCGAATGATACTAGATGTTGAGGTCGCAGAAAGATCACTTGGAGATGAAAATTCTACATATACCTCGATATAGGGTGAACCATCGGCAAGATGAGTCTCCACCGTTGCCTCAAGGCTCCGAGGACCTTTGATGTCGAATGAGTCATATCTCACCGGATCAACCAAGCGCAAAATCTATACTTAATAGACACAACTTTCATTAGCGTTGTTCAAATATTTTACGCCTAATTCTTTTGCGAAGTTCTACCAAATCAACGTTCCGATTAAAACTCAATCGCTACTGTGTGTTCTCCGATAAGAAAACAACACCATTTTTGGTGTCACGAACTTCACCATCGTAGTAAATAACAGATTAATACGTTCACTCATTTTCAATTTTTTCCTTTTGCCTGAATTTGCCTTACGCAACTTGAGAATGAAATTTGTCCGATTTATAACCTAAGTTTGTCGGATACCATCAGAGCAAAAGAGCGTCCCACGTGGGAGCACTTTTCGCACTCTCTCCACGCCACAATGCACCTGCTTTGGAAGTGTTTTTGGCCACCGTTTGTTCGAAACGTCTCCTCAAAATAATTTTGCCGAGTCCATCAGAGCAAAAGAGCGTCCACGCCGCGTGTTTTGGCCATCGCTTGTTCGTTGAAACGTCTCCTCAAAATTATTTTACCGGGGACTACTGGCCAAAAACTCAATTCATTTTTCACATTGCAAGTGGACGGGAAGGAACCCCAAAAACGCGGCCACGTCAGCGCGTTTTTTGGGGAAAATGGTACATTCCGGTAAATTTTTCTGAAAGTGGTATATTCCGATAATTTTTTCTTTTTTGGTATATATGGGAGCTTTGCCCATTTCTCTCTTTATTTTTCTTTTTTTTTTTCATTTCTTCTTTCTTTTTCTTTTATAATATTTGACAATGCCAGTAATGCTAGAATTAGGCCCACTCGAGGTTGAGACACTGGCAATTAATTTTGTTTTCAAACTCATTGCCTACTTGCTCAACTTGACAAGATTGAAAAAGTTCTTTTATCGACCAAAATCAGTGTTTTTAGAATCGGACTGGGTCAGTCGATTGGACCAAGAATTAGTGCGAACATAGGGGTTGAACAGATTAACTCATGAACCAATAAAAATCAGTTGAACTAGTATAACCAATTCTCTCTATTTTTTATTTTAAAGAAGTTTTTAAATATATATATATATATATATAATAACTTTTTTTTGCTACATAAAATTTTTTAATTGGTTATATATTTTTTAAATAGGCTTAACGATTTGATTAATGACATATGAATCAACTTGGGGAAAAATAGTTTAGGTACCACATGTGACCAAATAATGTTCAGGTACTAAAATGGAAAAATGACATAGTTATGTACCAATTTATGGGTTAAGCATTTTTACAAATAAACTTAAAGGTTGACTAACAAAGGTATCAACTTGGGAAAAAAAATTTAGGTACCACTAGTAAAAAAAAAAAAATTAGGTACCAAGAGAGGAAAAATGGTATAGCTTACTACCAATTTGTAAGTTAAGCCTATTTAAAATAAAATGATATTTTTAGATAAAAATATATTTATTTAATTAAAATATTTAATTAAAAACTTAAATTTTTATTTATTTTTCCATTGAATTTAAAATTTTATTTATTAATAATATACGATGTTAATTATTAAGTAGAATTTTTTTAAAAATATGACCAAATTAGTTAATTTCATATTAATATAGTATCACATTAATTAATATTATTTGTATTAATATCGCATAAGAATTACTAATATACTAATAAGTTATTTTTAATGTAACTTTAATAATATAATTAGCAATTAAAATTATTTTAGTCAATTAAAATTATTTTATGAACTTGTGTTTTTATATATTATTATATAGAGGTGCATAAAATATTATAATTTTTTAAGAGACTTATTAAAGAAACCCTGTTACAGTTGTGGTGGTGGTGTCGTGGTGTAGTTGGTTATCACGTCAGTCTAACACACTGAAGGTCTCCGGTTCGAGTCCGGGCGACGCCATTTTGATGTTAATTTTCTTTTGGTAATTTTGCGATGCAAAACACAAACGGCGTCGTTAAACTTCTCCTTTCCCTTTACGTCAGTCACCCGCTTATCACGGAAAGAAATGCCAAGTGCCAACAAAACCGACCAATAGTATTTGTGTTTCGCATAAATTCCTGTCTCCTGATTGGCTATTCAATGCCACATCACCTTTTCTAGAGTCTCCACCACTCATCTACAAATCTCCCATATTTAGGTCCCCTTCCCAAGTTAAGATATATCCAAAGAAAACGAACCACTCGAATCAAAATCTTTGGAGCTCGCCTCTGTATTCGATTCTCTCTCTCTCCCTCTCCGGTGTTGTTATCTGTGGACGGACGACGATGGCGTTTGCCAAATCTTCATCTTATATCTTGCCATTGGTTTTCGCTTTATTTACGCTTCTGTCCTCTTCCAACGCCTTGGTTTCGACTCCTCACCCAAAAGCCATTGCTGTAAGCCTTTTTTATAAATAATATATTCCAATTCTTTGATATTTTGTAAAAAATATAATTTGATTTATTTTTCGGGTGTAGGATTTGAAAGAAGGAATTGTGAAGTTATTGGGATTCCAAGCCGATGATGTTGAGATATCAGGGTTCGATTCGAGGGATGCACTTGTGGGTCATTCAGTGGCATATGAATTCGACGTTGAAATCGACAGAAAGGTGATTCCTGTTAAGCTTTTGGAGGATGTGAATCGATGGGAGTACGTTGATTTGCCCTTTTTGAGGGTTGAAGAGCTAGCTAGACCCGGTGTTGATAATGGGTTGGTAGAGCAGAAGAGGATATCAGACGATGGGCTACCCGTTTTGGCCCCCTTTCAGTTGGCTGGTCCGATGGAGCTCTGGATTCAGGATGCCAAGGATATACGCATCTCCTTGCCGGTCAGTTTTTATTTGTTTTTCGCTTTTTATAACAAAAATTCTCTTCTTCCAAGTTTTGTATTTAGTTTTTATCATGGCAATAGTAATTATCAGTTCTAGTAATCATGCATATGTCAGAATTATGGAAATTCTTATCAGAACCTATAGAAACAAGGCATTGAATTAGATACATATATTTTGCTTTTGCCTTGTGAATTTAGATTTTTCTCAATTCTGGTTTGTTGCCCTTTTAGCTTTGAGGTCTCTCATATGATTTCTTGTGAATTTAGATTTTTCTCAGTTTTGGGTTGTTACCCTTTTTGCCGTGAAGTCTCTCATATGACTTTTTGAAGTCTATTTGTTGATGTTGTTGTTGGTTTGTTTTGATTGTGCAGCACGATGTGGATGCTGGTGTGTTGAAGAAGGTAATATTAGCAGACGGTGCTGTGGTAACTGTCACGGGTGCGAGATCAGTTAGCCTGCGCCATCCTATTGATCTTCCATTACCTCTCAATCGAACTCATAACGGATTTGCGTCTGGCCTTATGGCCCTGGCCGAGCAACTTCATCATGCTTCTCGTAGTCAAGATGCTCCTCTCCTCTCCCTCCGCATTGTGGGCCCGACCTCCCTTACTGTTCCATCATCGGCAACTCCAAATAACAAGTTGAAGCTTAAAAGACTTGCACCTGGCTTTGTGGAACTATCCTCCATGTCTAAAACTAAGGCCATGAATGGTCTTTCCACTATTAATCCACAAGAAGAAGCTGCAACAGTTTTAACCCCAAAGCACTTTGCTACAATGTGGCCTCTTGCTTCAATCAATGGTTCCAATGCTAATTTGGTTGGGTTTGAGACACTCCTATCATCTTTTCTGGGGCCAAAAGCAAACAAGAAAGGTTCCTTCAAGTTATTGAAAGCTGATGTGTCAGCTCAAACATTTGTGAAGATTGGTTTCGGAGTGGAGAAGAAGTTGAAACAAGGAGATGGGTTTGATTTGGAGGGTTTTCCCGAGTGGAGGACAAAGCCTGAGAGGGTGAGTATGCATTTTGAGGTGTTGGCCAAGGTTGAAGGTGAGAAAGTTATTCCAGAGAGAGTGGTGCAGGTTAACCCGGTGGATATCGAGGACACGGTGGCACCAAATGTGGTGACAGGGAACATAACCATGTCATCCATTCCTGTTGTTTACACACCTTCCAATCCCTTCACCTTGTAAATTGTTAAAGAGGGAAAAGGGCTAAAATTTTGCGTAGTTTAAAAGAAACTGTAAAGAAGAGAGGAATGAATCATTACTTATTATTTTTTTTGGCTTGGAAAATCTATGAGAATTGTATATCATTATAAATTTGTTTATCTAAAGGAGTTAAAGATGACTTTATTGCCATCCATCGAGCTCTTCACACCTATGATTACTTGACCTGGTGTGGTGGGCGGCAATTCTTTTGAAACTGCTGTGAATTCAATGAACAACTGAATATTGGTGGAATCTTGTGATGAGTGCAAGGTAGGTATGGAGTTTAGGTTAAATTGAGGCCTGTCCTGCAATTCTATTTTATTTCCTTGACAGAAGAAATTCATCCACATTGGAGAACTCTCAAATGACGGTCCCCCACAAACTTCCTCTAATCTCATGGTTCCTGGATTTTTCTAAATCTAGTCATGGCATTCAACAAAATTATTAGGGTTTATGCTGTTCCACTAAATCTTCTTCCAATCCAGAATAATGTCCATTAGTACTCAACCATTAAAGTTTCATCACAACTAAAATTAGTTACATCATTAAATTTGTTAATTATTTTCTCAAATTGACCTTTATACTCTCTTTTTTAATCATATTGGCCCCTAACATTGACATCTTTTACACATATTGGTCCATATGGTTAATATTATTAATTTTTTAACAATGGGGTGACGTGACCAAACATGGAAGTGACACATGGACGTGTCTTTCTATTTAATTATTCCAGAAAGTTAAAAATATATATAAGTTAAAAAAATGTAAACAAATTTTTAAAAAATATAACAAATAAATGTAAATTATAAAAATTCAAAAAATTGAATATGTATAATGCAAAAATAAGAATAGTTAATAAAAAATTACAGAATTTTTTTTAAAAACCGTTGATCGAGTTTTAACTCGATTGGCATAGACATTGTTGCAAATATAGGAGGACGTGGGTTTGAGTGCGTTAAAGTGTATTATCCTCCTATTTATGGTTGGGGAGGGGCTATGCCTAAATTTAGGTATTGTCAAAAATATTTTTACTGTTTATTTATTTTCAAAAATATTTTTGTATTTTTTAACATTTTAACTATTTTTTTATTTGTATGTTTGAATTGTATATATATATTTTTAATTTTTTAGAATTTATATATATTTCTTATATTTTCTAAAAAATGTTTACTTTTTTTTATTTAGACATGTTTTAAAAAATTTAAGGGTTTTTTTTTTCAGTTTTTAGAATAAATAAAGAGGAAGACATGTGTCATTTTCTTTTTTGTCCGCATGTCATCCTAATTTGACCACATCCTCCAAATGTTAAAAAACTAACGGTGTTAACCATAAGAAACAATTTGTGTAACGGATGCCAACCTTAGGGACTAATGTCGTTAAAAAAAGTCTAGGGGCTAATTTGAGAAAAGTTGTCAAGTTCAGGGGCCAATTTATGTAATAAACCTTTTTAAGCTTGTAATATTAAGGTTACTGTTCTTTTATTTCTAGTTAAATATGTCATAAGTCCATGTACTCTTTGTGAATTTGGAATTTAGTCCCTGTACTTTTATTTTTAGGAATTTAGTTCCTCAACTTTTCAAATTTCAAAATTCAAGTCTAGTTGTTAATACTGATAATACTCTAGAACGTCATATTTTTATGTGCTAATTGCATATTTATTTTGAGTATGATTCTACTAATTTGGGCTATTTATGGTATTTTATCTTATAGGGACTAAATTGGAGGAAAAAGCGAAATTAAGGGCCAAAAGCGTGAAATTAAAGATAAAATGAGTCAATATGCGACACAGGGAAAAGTTGGTGCCAAAAGTGCAAGCATGGAGGACACAAGGGTTGAAATGCAAAAAGAAGAGTTTTTATTCTACTAGACTCTATTTTGATAATATTAGGATAATTAATATTAAGATAATTATTAAGGATTATTTAATTTAGGATTTATTTTATTTATCTTTATTTATCTTTGATTATTTGTAATTATCTTTAGGAATTTAAGTAGGACTAGTCTATCTATCTTAGCACTATAAATAGGGGGTGAGATGACTAAAAAGGGGGCTTCATCTTTTTCTGTAAACTCTCTCCCCAAGAGTCTTTTGTTCTTTCCATATTTTCCTTTAATAAAATTTCCTTTTCTATTTTTATAATTATTTTCTTTTACATCCCATCCATGAGCCACTAAAATCCATCTAGCCAAAGGTTGCCGAAAATCCCCAAAAAGGGTTCTTGAGGTTTAGAATCCGCACTTAGCCTTCTCAAATAGGGTATTCATCGTTTCTCCGTACTATGGGGCTGACGCTTCCGTCCATGTCCCTTAAGAAGTAAACTTTTCAACGTATGCAAAGGCGGCCGCTTTGTATGTTTTGGAAGGATTGCCTGATCGGTTCGTTAACTTATCAACGTCGAGAGGTTGACGAGCCCAAGAGACAAAATGGCGTGGGATTCGCCATTGAGAAACATTGATCTAGCATAAGATGATCCCACAAGAGCGATTGTTGGCTAGAGTCAGGTTCCACTAAATCGAAGTCTAAATCCTTGGAGCTAGTGGTCGTAGGCGTCCTCTTCCACTATAACTGGCTTATTCGGTTTGAGAAGGATCATCTAAAAACCAAGGATTGAGCCCAAGGCGGATCGAGGCAACCGGAGGCTGGAATCTCCCCATAAGAATTTCCTTATCTCAACTATATTTCCTATTTTTAATTTTCGCAATTCCAATTCGACTTCTCAATTCTGTTTTTATTTTATTTTCGTTTCCAGGTCAAAACTTTTAATTACATTATTTTTATTTTTTTTTTTGAATTTGGTTTTCTTAGGCACGATTACGCCCAAGATTTTGAGAAACAAGCATTCGTATAATCCGGTCCACGAGGATTCGACCCTACTTCCCCTTTACTATTCTTTTTCATTATTTTGTAGGGAATAGGATATTTTTGGTGCTTTCAACGACGTATCAAATTTTGGCGCCGTTGCTGGGGATCGGTAACGTACTAATCTTGTTTTTTATTTTCTATGACCAGATCTGCTCCAGGCACTCTTGCGTTTGACTCAGAGATTGAAAAGACTGCAAAAGCTAATCGCAAGGAAACAAAGCTAAGGAAGAAGCAATCAGTGGTGGTTGAGACTCAAAGCAATCTACCACCAGAAATCAGAATCGACGACGAAGCAGAGTCTAGGGTTAACGAAAACCCTACTCAGACTTTTGAAGGCGAAAAAGTAGAAATCAATTCATCTGAAGAAGTGCTTGAAACTAGGGTTAACGAAAACCCGAATTTGGAACGTCAATCAATGGCTCAAACAATTCGGCAACTGGCCGAAGCTCCGACAGAACAACCGCCATTGTGCATCGCATATCCCACTATGGATACCGATTTTGAACTGAAGTCAGGGTTAATTCATTTGCTGCCAACTTTCCGAGGGTTACAAAATGAAAACCCCCATAAACATTTGAAGGAGTTTCATATGGTTTGTCTGAGTATGAAACCTCAAGGCGTAACTAAGGATCAAATTAAATTGCGCGCTTTCCCTTTTTCCCTAGCAGATTCAGCTAGGGAATGGTTATTTTATTTTCCTCCTAGATCTATTACTACTTGGGCTGATTTATCTCGTTTATTTCTCAATAGGTTTTTTCCAGCATCTAGAGCAGCTGAGCTAAGAAGAGAGATCGTGGGAATAAGGCAAAAAGAAGTAGAGACTCTTTATGATTATTGGGAGCGGTTTAAGAAGTTGTGTGCGAGCTGCCCACAACACGGCATAACAGAACAATCCCTCCTCTAATACTTTTATGAAGGCTTGAAACCAATGGAGATGAATATGGTAGACGCTGCTAGTGGATGAGCGTTGATCAACATGACTCCCCAACAAGCAAGGGACTTAATCTCCACAATGGCTGCAAATTCTCGTGATTCAGAGCTAATCCCAACCCCCGAAAGGTTCACCAGCTAAGTAATTCTTCCATAGAAGATAAACTTGATAGACTTACTAATATTGTGAGCTCTCTTGTTGCAGAAAAAGCTAAACCAGCTCGGTTATGTGGAATATGTGCTACACCTGAGCACACAACTGATGCATACCCCAGTTTGTATGATGACTCTATGGCTCAATTAGATGCAGTGGGAAATTTCCTTGGCCCACCACAGAGGCGATATGATCCCTACGCTAATACCTACAACCTAGGATGGAGGGACCATCCCAACTTGAGTTATAGGACCAACCCACGGTATAACCAGCCATACCAAAATCAGCTTCCATAACAGCCTCGAGATTCAGGTAATTTCTTAGAAACCATGGTCAATAAATTAGCAGCTAATGTCCTTGATTTTCAACAGCAAACTCTTAATTTCCAAACAGAAATGAAAGATTTTCAACAGAAAACTGAGGCGTCTATAAGAGAATTGACCATATCAGTTGAGAAATTGAACTTTCAAGGGAAGCTACCGTCACAAACAGAACCTAATCCAAGACAACACGCAAATGCAGTGACGTTGCGAAGTGGAAAGGTACTGGAACCAATTCCTGATAGGAATCTTGGCCAAGAAATCGCCCAGGAAAAACCCGAGAAAGACGAACAGGTCCGACCAAAACCTCCATTGCCTAAAATTCAACCTCTATTTCCAGAACGATTCAACCAGTGTCGAAGAGGTAAAGAGGACAAGGAAATCCTCGAAACATTTAGGAATGTCAAGATCAACATTTTGCTGTTGGATGCCATCAAGAAAGTACCGAGGTATGCTAAATTTCTTAAAGAGCTTTGCACCAACAAGCGAAAATTAACAGGTAATGAAAGGGTGAATGTTGGTGAAAATGTGTCTGCAGTGTTACAAATAAAAATGCCTAGCAAAATGTAAGGATAGGGGCATGTTTGCAATACCATGCAAAATAGGTCATTTGGAAATTAAAAAGGCTATGTGTGATCTAGGAGCCTCCATAAATGTAATGCCATATTCTGTTTATGAATCACTTAACGCAGGTTTTTTGACAAAAACAGGTGTTATCATTCAATTGGTAGACAGGTCCGTTGTGCATCCCGAAGGAGTCCTCGAGGGCGTATTAGTCAAAGTCAATAGACTTATCTTCCTGCGAGACTTTTATGTGATAAAAATGGAGGAGGATAACGCTCCCGGGTCTTGAGACATCTTGTTGGGGTGACCTTTCCTTAGTGCGCAAATACTAAGATTGGCGTCTGACGGAACCCTCACGATGGAGTTTGATGGGGAGATCGTGAAGTTTAACGTTTATGGCACAATTAGCCACCCAAGTGAAGTCTTGGGCGTAAACCGTTTCGACATAATTAACTCATCGATGAAAAAACTTTTGAGTCATCTTATGGAGATAAATCTAAAATGATGTTTGATGATTTTGAATCATTAATAAATTATTAGCTCCTATGGATACTAAACTTCTACCTTCTGTTGTGCAGGCATCAGATCCGAAATTAAAACCACTTCTCGAGTATCTCAAATTCACATTTTTGGAGAATGATGAGACCATTTCCGACTTAAAAGAGATTAACCCCTTGGAGGAAAATATGAAACCAATGAAAGAGGCGCAAGGACGATTAAACCCAAATATGGTGGATGTGATAAAAAATGAGAATTTCCAAGCTCACACGATTGAAAAGATTTATTTTGAGCCACCGTAGAACCATTTAGATCGTCTAGCTAATGACGTTAAACAAGCGCTTGTTGGGAGGCAACCCAATCCTTATTTTATTTTTTTTATTTTCATTTTTATTATTATTTCTTATTTCTTATTTTCTTTTCTTTTCTTTTCTTTTTAATTTCTTTTATTTTTTATTTTATTTAAATATTAATAAATTTTTCTTCTTCCATCTAGGTAAAACGGAGCGAAAATACGAAGAAAAAGAGACAGAAAGTGAGCCTAGAATGCCATATCCCTATAACCAAACAGTCCTATTCCAGCCCCAGAATCCCCAAAACCTGCAGCCAAACACCCCTTTTCAGCAAATAAAACCCCCAAACCTTACATTTTTTTTCAAATTTCCTTTCCCTTCTCCATAACCGCCGACTCTTTTCTCCTCCACCACCCCGCCGTTTTACTGCCGGCCATGGTCCGTACCCGAAGCCGCGCCACCGCCGAGCCTCCCTTCACCATCAACTCGCGCCGTCACCGTCTCTCCGCCCCTCAAACAATAGACTTGGCCGACGCCTCCTCTCTCTCTCCATCACCGCCGCGCCATTCGGCTCCCTCCTCCTCCTCTTCTTCCACAACCGTGACACAAGCCGTCGCGCCCTCCACGACGTCCCCTTCACGCGCAAGCCCTCCACCCTCCACGCCGATGGATATGCCACCCCGTTTTCTCCGTTCGTTTTCTCCTCCACACGGTGGCCCCGAATCATCAACCTTCGCCCCTTTCTGTCCAAACCGAATGCTAGCCTTCCCACCACCGCCGCCGATGGAGCAGTCTCCACCGCCATCACGCCACACATCACTCAAACCGTCGCGTAGGCCTCGTCGTCGTCCACCCTGACGTGCGGCCCGAACAGTCGACACCACCACGAACTCTTCCTCTAACACTGTCGTCGATTCACACGTCGACTCCTCCAACGCCACTGACGAGAACCGGCCCATGCCCTCTCGTGGTCGTACCTACCGTTCTCGCGTCAATGTCTTACCTCCGGAGGCCCATTTGCACGGTAATCTTACTTTTACTTCCGATATTGATCGGAACAGGTATTATTTTCTTCGACATAAAACGATAATACCTTGTAAATGTCTGTCGATACATGTTTTGGCTGCCTTGCATATTGAAACTACTGTTACAGATTATTTCAAGAATATTGGTTGGGTTGGAAATTTTGATGTGCCTCATTCTGCCTATTATGAACTTGTTTTAGAATTTTATTCTACTTTTCAATTTCATCGGCACTGTCACATTTCGTTAGATACACTGGATGTTATCAAATTCAGGTTATTAGGTACCATGCATAGCTTATCTCTTATTGAATTTAATATTGCCTTATCTTTCGTAACTGAAGAATATGCTATGTCTCCAGGTTTTCAGAACAGTTTGTGTACATTTCCCACTGATTTTAAGGTCGTCGAGGCCTTTGCTTTGCTAACTAATAAAGCCGAATATGTGTATAGCCCAAAAATATCAAAGGATTTATGGTTTCGCGACCCTGCCTTATGTTACATACACCGTTATTTAGCTTACAATCTCTCAGGCCGTCGAGATGCTCCGGCCACCGTCTCAAAGACGGAATTATTCTTTTTATGGTGTATGTATACCGGTCGTCCGGTTAATTTGGGTTATTGGTTTGCACTTCAATTTGAGCATGTTATCAAAGCTAAGAGCCCTCTAATTTTAGGTTCTCTTATTACACAACTGTTGTTTTCTCTGCATGGTTCTAACGCTCATATTTCAGACTTACATGTTGCTTGTCAGGCCAATCCTTTATATGCTCGATGCCTCGACTCAATGGGGCTTCTTCTTGGCACTCCATCATCCTTCCGTTTTGTCCCTCCTGGTGTTCATTCCACACCATCCGAACGAGTCTTTCGACAGTGAAATCAAAATGACGCACCAGCACCCACTCAAGCCCAACCCCCTTCGACTGTTGAACAACGCTTAGAGCGCATTGAGACTCAACTCGACACTTTTGGCCGCCAACTCACCGAACTCATTGCTATCCTCCGCAATTGACAGTAGCTACACGGGGAGTTTTTCTAAACTTTTCTACCTATTTATTTCTTTTGCGTCCACATTGAGGACAATGTGTTTTAAGTAGGGGGAGGTACTCTTCATATTACTGTTGTCTTTTGCTGTGATTTGTGTTTGCTGCTTGAAGCTCCATTTTGGCCATATTTTTTTTAAGAATATTCTGTCTCTTTTCATGCTCAAGAATTTGACCACGACTTGCCACTGTTTGACCTACATGCATGATTCTTGACTACTGAGTTAGTTATGATTCTGTCTGTTTGATTTTATCTCCACTGTTTTATTTTTATTAGGCTAAAAATAATTATGATTAATAAATTAACTCTATCTTGCTTTTTGTAAAATTGATCAAGTTTAATATAAAGTGGACACTTAATACAATTGCATGCCTAAATTATGTTCATGTCTATTAGGTGGTTACTAAAACTTATTTTCGACACTTGATTATTTCTCTTAGGTCCTCCAAAATTAAAATTTCGTGTAAATTTTGTTTAATAAATGTTTCAAGGTTATGAGTGCGACTTAGAATGTGACCGATCGAGTAACGGGGTAGGGTGCTTGGGTTGTCATTCTACTTCGCGTCAAAAGGTTGTGTGACGTGATAAGTAAAACTCCGCTAACCAAGGTTTTGAGTGCGGCTCAGAACGTGACTGACTGAGTAACCGGGGTAGGGTGCTTGGGTTGTCATTCTACTTCGCGTCAAAAGGTTGTGTGATGTGATGGGTAAAACTCCGCTAACCGAAAATAAATAATTTTTAGGAGTATGTTGGGCTGAGTAACTGGGGTGGGGTGCTTGGGTTGTCATCTCTCTTCGCGTCAAAAGGTTCAATATATTCCTAAGTAAATAAATAATAAAAAAAGAAGAAAAAATAAAAAAAATAAAAGAAAAATAGTACTAATAAAATTGCAGTTGGGGACTAAAGGAGGAAATAAATAGAGTGTCTTGGTAGGTTTGGTAATTTACCTAAATAGCATGAAATAATTCAAGACGATTTAATTTTTGTGTGTATTAATTAGAATATTTTTTATGTTTTACTTAAAGCAAGCTTAGAAGTTCTCTTTATTTTTCATATGCATTTTTGACTAATTTTTATAAAACTTTGGAGTAGAATTTCTTTCAGGATCTAATTTTCACAGTGGATAGGAACCATACTTGAGGGCAAGCATGGGCTAAGTAAGGGAGAATTTGATAATACTCTAGAACGTCATATTTTTATGTGCTAATTGCATATTCATTTTGAGTATGATTCTACTAATTTGGGCTATTTATGGTATTTTATCTTATAGGGACTAAATTGGAGGCAAAAGCAAAATTAAGAGCCAAAAGCGTGAAATTAAAGATAAATGGGTCAATATGCGACACAGGGAAAAGTTGGTGCCAAAAGTGCAAGCATGGAGGACACAAGGGTTGAAATGCAAAAAGAAGAGTTTTTATTCTACTATACTCTATTTTGATAATATTAGGATAATTAATATTAAGATAATTATTAAGGATTATTTAATTTAGGATTTATTTTATTTATCTTTATTTATCTTTGATTATTTGTAATTATCTTTAGGAATTTAAGTAGGACTAGTCTATCTATCTTAGCACTATAAATAGGGGGTGAGATGACTAAAAAGGGGGCTTCATCTTTTTCTGTAAACTCTCTCCCCAAGAGTCTTTTGTTCTTTCCATATTTTCCTTTAATAAAATTTCCTTTTCTATTTTTATAATTATTTTCTTTTACATCCCATCCATGAGCCACTAAAATCCATCTAGCCAAAGGTTGCCGAAAATCCCCAAAAAGGGTTCTTGAGGTTTAGAATCCGCACTTAGCCTTCTCAAACAGGGTATTCATCGTTTCTCCGCACTACGGGGCTGACGCTTCCATCCATGTCCCTTAAGAAGTAAACTTTTCAACGTATGCAAAGGCGGCCGCTTTGCATGTTTTGGAAGGATTGCACAGTCGGTTCGTTAACTTACTGCGTCAGAGGTTGACGAGCCCAAGAGACAAAATGGCGTGGGATTCGCCATTGAGAAACGTTGATCTAGCATAAGATGATCCCACAAGAGCGATTGTTGGCTAGAGTCAGGTTCCACTAAATCGAAGTCTAAATCTTTGGAGCTAGTGGTCGTAGGCGTCCTCTTCCACTGTAACTGGCTTATTCGGTTTGAGAAGGATCATCTAAAAACCAAGGATTGAGCCCAAGGCGGATCGAGGCAACCGGAGGCTGGAATCTCCCCATAAGAATTTCCTTATCTCAACTCTATTTCCTATTTTTAATTTTTGCAATTCCAATTCGACTTCTCAATTCTGTTTTTATTTTATTTTCGTTTCCAGATCAAAACTTTTAATTCTGTTATTTTTATTTTTTTTCAGGAACGCTGGTTTTCTTGGGCACGATTCTGCCCAAGATTTTGAGAAACAAGCATTCGTATAATCCGGTCCCTGAGGATTCGACCCTACTTACCATTTACTGTTCTTTTTCATTATTTTGTAGGGAATAGGATATTTTTGGTGCTTTCAATGACGCATCAAATACTGTTAAAATTCTTTTGTTAAATTCAGGTTCATTACAACGCCATTTTTACATGGCAACCATGTGAGTATTTTTTATTTCAAATTGTCACACCAATCAATTTAACAAAAAAAATCAATAGTGTTAACAATTTGACTTAAACTTTGAAATCTGATTAGTAGACAGACTAAATTTCTAGAAATAAATGTACATAGACTAAATTCTAAATTTATGAAGAGTACATGGACTTATGTTACTTAAAACTAGAAGTTTTCTCAAGAAAAATGAGAGGAACTCTCTCAACTGAGGAAAAGGAGGAGCTTGAGAAATCAAATAGGAAAATGGATGATACATCAGGCAATGCGAAAGAAGATGGGTCATGTAGGAAGAAATTGTAACGACCCGACTTTTTTCGGTGTCGAAAAATACGGTTTCTGAACCCCATTTCGGAACCAAATAGGAAAATGGATGATACACCAGGCAATGCGAAGGAAGATGGGTCATGTAGGAAGAAATTGTAATGACCTAACTTTTGTCGGTGTCGAAAAATGCGGTTTCGAAACCCCATTTTCGTAAACTGAGTCAGTAAAAGTAAAAGGCATAATTGCAAAAAAAGGCCCTCAACCTTTGGGGGCATTTGGATATATGCCCCTAACCTTTTTATTTTCTGAAATAGGCCCTTCATGTAACAGATTTTTCAGATATCAACCCAGTTGAAACGGTAACCGTCAGCTGACCGTTAGTCAACAGCCGGTCAAAAAAATTGGCCTACATGGCGTTCCAGTTGACTGATGATGTGGCAGACATTAAAATAAATACGCTAATTTTCCCCATATTTATTATTAATTAAAATATAAAAAATTAATAATTACTAAATAAATAGACAAATATCTTCATCCTCTTCTCTAAAACAAAAAAGCCCTAGTTGCTTTTTCCCACTGTTGATGCCATTGCTTACCGGCATCTTCTCCTACCAAGAAGCGTTCAATGATGTCCATGATTCCATCTCCAAAATTTAATCTTTTCCTTTTGAGTTACAAAGAAAAAATGAGTGAAAGAAAAACCCAGAAAAATCAAAGAATTTTTTGGGTTTTTATCCCCTTCTTCTACCTTAGCTCTTTGATTTCCCCTTGCAAAGGCCATGAAATAGACAAATATCTTCATCCTCTTCAATCTTCTTCTCTAAAAAAAAAAAGCCCTAGTCGCCTTTTCCCATTGTTGATGCCATTGCTCACCGGCATCTTCTCCGACCAAGAAGCGTTTAATGACGTCCATGATTCCATCTCCAAAATTTGATCTTTTCCTTTTGAGTTACAAAGAAAAAAATGAGTGAAAGAAAAACCCAGAAAATCAAAGAATTTTTTGGGTTTCTATCCCCTTCTTCTACCCTAGCTCTTTGATTTCCCCTTGCAAAGGCCATTCTCAGCTCTCAAACTCTCATAAAATTTTCTTTTTATCCATCAGTACCCACAATCATACTTTTATTTTTTATTGTTTTCTTACATTGGTTAGAGATGAAGACAAGAATAACGACCTTGGGGCTGGCTTTACTTTAGATTTGCAGATGATATTAGTAAACACATTGCTAATCTTACTTTACCAACCACTTTTTTCTGGGTTTGTTTAAAGGGGCCTTCTGATTTGAGATCTATTTTCTTTTTCAAGTATAATAATAAATCACCAGCAAAGGGACATCTAAAATATTCTCGATGCAACCCACATTATAGCCATTGCAAACCATTGTTTGTTGGGTTTTCCAGACAATATTGATCTCAAACTTGAAAATTATGTTTCTGCAAATGAGATGAAGACGATGGAGCAGTTTTCATGGATGAGATGGAGATTGATGAATTTAAAACCCATTAATAGACATATTAATATCTGTCACGTCATCAGTCAACTGGAGCGCCACGTAAACCAATTTTATTGACTGGCTGTTGACTAACAGTCAGCTGACAGTTACCGTTTCAACTAGGTTGATGTTTGAAAAATTCGTTACGTGAAGGGCCGATTTCAAAAAATAAAAAGGTTAGGGGCATATATCCAAATGCCCCCAAAAGTTGAGGGCTTTTTTGCAATTATGCCAAAGTAAAATAAGAATAATTACGGAGTTAGTAGGAAAATATATTAAAGATCGGTTAAGTAATTTAACTGAGAAAATCGTTAATTAACGCTCAAAGACTAAATTGTAAAAGTCTAATCACTATTGAGTTTTAATTCAAAAAATGCTTAGGGACCTAGTTAGCAATAATCTAAAGGACCAAAATGGTTATTAAACCATTTTTAAATATGAGATGGTGGAAAATGATGATGAATTGTATTTATTCTTAATTATAATTAAAGATGTATATATATATATATATATATATATATATATCTTAATTAATGGACTAATCATACTTAAATTAAGTTAAACTAAGGATTAAACTAAGTATAAATATAAACCTAAGTGGCAGATGACAACATTGTCATCTTCTTCCTCAAGCCTCAATTGTCCAAACCAAGAAGAAAAGAAGAAAAATTTTATTTTCCATTTTAATTTCGGTTCAAAATTTGCTAGGGTAAGTATTTTCTTAAAATTTTTATAGATTCTTGATCATAAGAGCTTGATTTAGCTAGCCCATGTCAATTTCTTCAATTGTTAGATGTTTAACAAGTTTCCATTAGAGCAAAATTGATTAGGAGTGAGCAAAACTCGATTCGACTTGAAAAAATCGAAAAAAAATTAAATTTCGAGTTAAACAAATCGAGTTATTTGAATTAATTGAATTATTCAAGTCAACTCGAATTTTTTTTCGAATTTCAAGTTCGAATTGAGTTTGGTTTTCGAATTCGAGTAAACCGAACAACAAACTATAATATTTTACATTTTTACCCCAAACTCTCAAACTTCTTTACTTTCCCCCAAAACTTTTACTCCCTCCCACTTCCCCCTAAAACTTTTATTCCCCTCCCCTCCCACCCCCTTCTACCCAAACCCATTTCCCCCAATTTTTTTTTTGAATATCCCCTTAAAATTTTACTCCCTCAACCCCCAAAACTTTTTATTTTCCCCCTAAAAATTTACTTCTCACATTTTACTCCCAAATCAAAAATTAAAATCATCCAAAAAAATCCCTAAACCTAAATAGTAATAATTTTATTTATATCTACTATTTATATTATTAAATTAAATTTCACACTTTATACCATTTATATCATTGAATTGTTTAATCATATTGAATCTTTATAAATTTTTGTTAAAATTGAATTATTGATGATGCCATAAAATATTCGTGTTAAAATTTTATGTTGGTATTAATTTCACATTTTATCTTTAAGATAAATTTTATTAAAAAATCACATTTTTTTAAATAATATATTTTTTAATTTCAAAATTCATAGTGGCAAAAATCAGAAGATAATTGAAGTAACTAAGCAAGCAAAGAAGCTAACCCGTATATAAAAGATTAATAAAGAAATTATGAGGGGATGAAAGTTAATAATAAATTTGATTACGGTGGGTGATAGTGATTACAAGGACCCAAAATCATTTTTTTTAAAATTTAAATCGAACAAATATATTTGATTCGATTCGATTCGAATTCCATCTCATTCAACTCGATTCGAGAAAATTTCAAATCGAGTTAGGATGATAAAATATGATTCGTCAACTCGATTAATTCAAAAATTTTTCATTCGATTCGATCGAACGCTCACCCCTAAAATTGATAATTAGGATTGAATATGAAGAGATGGATAATTAGAAAACTTGAATTATGTTAAGGATTAAGTTAGAAATTAAGTTAAACTTGTTAGAAGATTTTGTGATATTAGGGACTAAATTGAATAAATTGAAAATTATCATGAATCTATGCTATAGATGAAAATTACAATGTCCCTAATGAAAGAATATGAAATCGGATTTTGTTTCGATGTTAGACATTGAAAAATATGAGTGTAGCAACCCGTTTTCAGTGGTGTCGGAAATAGTGAGTATATCAGATATAGGGGCTAAAATGAATAAAATGAAAAATATGTTGATTATGTGTTTGAATGTATTTGGATGTGAACTGACATTATTTTTATAATTGAATTATTGAACGTAGCTAAAGATGATGATGGGTCATCTCGAGAGAAGGAAAAGACGAGATTCGTAGATAAGTGATAAAATTTCGATTTGTACTTTTATGATTCGAACTCAATATACATATACATATACATATACATATACATATACATACACATACATGATTGTTATGAATTAACTTATGTAAGGTAAGTGCTCTATTTGTCTCATGAATCAGTTTGAATGAGGTAAAATGACATGATGTGAAATTGAATTGAGATGAACATATCATAACCGAGCATGATATGAAATATGATCTGTAAACATGTATATTATGTGTAATTGGAACATTGGTTACCCTATTATCTGTCTGAGGTAGAGTCGGGTATAATTGGCATGTCATAGGATTAGATTTGTGTACAGGATTATACTTCGGTTTATACCAATGAGGCGTGGAATGCATATTATACTTCGAACGTCTGATGTGGTGCAAAGCACATTTTACTTCGGCTATATTGATGAGGTGTGGAGAACATTTTACTTCGGTTATATTGATGAGGTGCGGAGTGTAATTTATACTTGGGGATATTTAGATGAGGCACTGGGTGCCAGATTGGTGTGATGTTTGGATAATCCGTGTATCTGTCTTGAGTCCATGTCTAGTTAATATAGATTATTAAACATGAACTTGTTATATGATAATTGATATGAATGTAGGTTAAAATGATATGACATGTATATATATGAAATGTGATAAATGAAAGCATGTAAAAGACCATGTGACCCGGTTTATGCGAGCTTGAGGGTCGATATGGTTATGAAGGAATCAATAGATTCAAGTAAGAAATTAGATAATGAAATGAGTAAATGGTATGTTAAGAAATGAAAGTGAATATGACTTGGTAGAAAGCTTGATATGATATGTTTATATGAAATTGTCAAATGAGATAGTGCATAAAGTTGGTATATGAGACATGAATAGGTGAATTGAACTGGTTGAAATTTGATCATGTATTGATTGTATCCTTATCTTGTTAATGCTTTTGTTTTATTGACTTGAATTATGAAAGTACCACTGAGTTTTATTGCTCAGCGTACGGTTTGTTTATTCTATATATAGGTTTTCATAGATCTCGAGGTTCCGAGGAGTGAATCGGCATCTAGACCGTGGCTCTTGACTCAGCAATGTTTGCATAGTTTCTTTATGTTTCATTAAATAGCATGTACCTAAAGTTGAGTTAGTTTTATATTACAAGTTGTCATTTTGTTATATTGAATAGAAATTGTTAACTTAAACATGAATTTGAGCTATGTGTAAAGAATAGAGTTTGAAATGTTCTTTGCTTACCAAGTTAATGAAGTGATGTTTAGTTTTGAATGGACGTATATAAGAAATTGATTTATGCACTAGGTTGATTAAAGGTATTGTAATTCCATCAAGTGACATCGCGACTACAGACCCTCATCGTCGCGACATGAACACACCAATAAGTGGTGTTACGACCACCATTCTCCAATGTCGCGATGTGATTTCACCAGAATATTACGTTGCGACGTCCGTTGTTTCGTGGTCGTGACGACACCCATTATATTCTCAAAGTTGTGACTTCCCTTGCTGAAGTCGTGACATCAAGCCCCTGCTTTCAATGTTGCGACGTGAGTTCCCTTACCGCCGCGACACTAATCCAGTACAAAAAAGTTTACATTTTAGTCCTCAATCAACCTCAGTTTTTTTGTAAGAGCTTTCGTAAGCTCGTTTAAAACTTGTATTTGATTAAATAATATAGTGTAATTAAGTATTGATCATAATAACTTGTATAAACTATTTAATTATTATGTAAATGAAATTATAGTTGCTCCGACAATGAATGTGACATCTCGTATCTCAAACTTGATGATCGAGTCAGATGTGCGGTGTTACAGAAAGTGTCCTACAAAGATTTATTACTCAGTTCTAGTTATAGGGAACAACCGATTGAATGTAAGAAGGGATAGGATACAATTGACATGCCAATAGGTTTAATTATGCGCTGTACGAGATATGTGTAAATGATGATACAGAGTAAATGATCGTACAAAAATATCACTGATTATACCATAATCCAACATTTATTGCGGATTACCAAATTATGTCTCTACGAAGACTTTGGTTTGGTGGAGGGATGTATTGTTATTTGATATATGTACCTACGGGCTTTGCAATTCGGTGCTTTGGTGTGTTGTAGTTACTGCTCTGACGAGTAATATGGTATGGTGTAATTACCCGCGTATCCGTATCTATTCATTATAGTTCATCAGGCTAAACGGTTAATGAAAAAGAGAAATGACAGAATGATGATATGTGTTTGATTAGAAATGTTTACATATTATTGGAATGTTGTAAATGGTATATAGTTTATGATTTTGATTAAATGGTACTGAATTGATTTGAATTGTATGTACAAATTGAATTGTCATATGATTCGGTATTTGATGAACTCACCTTATTGTTGTGAAATGTTGTAATAGAAAAAATTGTATAGTTAGCTAGTTCAATATGTTAATTGTGAATTGAGGTAGGTTTTCTGTTTTAAAAGCTATGAACTTACTAAACATTCAAAATGCTTACACTTTTTTGTTTTTTGTTCTGTAGTGATCATTTTGCGAAATGCGTCGATCGAATCGCCTCAGAGCTCACACTATCCAACCTTCAATTTGGTAGTCTTTTAATCGTTCTAGACTCGATTATGTGGCATGTATATAGGAGTTGTTATGTTTATGTGTTCGTCTTGAAAGATGATGATTTTGGACCTTGAATGTTGTTTAGTTTGAATGGTTATATGTTGTGTATAAAAGTGTGCATTTTGTAAATGTGTTAATCTATAGTTGAAGTATTTTAGTAACAAAGTTGGCAATGAAATGCTTGAGTCCATGGTGAATGTGAATGGTACTAAATGTTTGAGCAATTGGTGAATTGTATAGGTTGATGTGTTTGGCAAGATACTTATTTAATGTCTAATGGTTTGATTGAACTTGGAAATGGTTAATAGTATGTTTGGTTAATAGGTGAAATTGGTATGTATTGAATTGTGCATAGTCCAATTGGCATGAAATGTATAGATAAAAGTTGCAAGTTTGATTTCCATTTGTAGCATATTAGTATAGTTTATGTAACACCCCTCACCCGTATTCAACGCCGGAATAGGGTTACAAAGTATTACCGGACTTATAAAACAATTAAACATTCAACTCTGCATAAATTTTCACATTACAAGCAATCATCCATCAATTTCAATCACATAGTCCCTATTATGAGCTTACAAGGCCCTAAACATGCCTTGGGAGTGGTTCGGGACTAAATCAATAACTCAAGTAACTTTCACGAAACTTTGAAAATTTTTCTCAAAATAGGGGGCATACGCCCGTGTGGCCAGGTCGTGTGTCTCACACGGCCACTAGACATGCCCGTGTCACAGGCCGTGTGGACATTCAAAATGGGAGCACATGGCCGTGTCCCAGCCTGTGTCCGACCCCGTGTAACTCTCTGACTTGGGTCACACAGCCAACACACACGCCCGTGTGACTAGCCTGTGTGCCTTAAAAATGGCCATACACGCCCATGTCCCAGGCCGTGTCAAACCTATAGGGTGTACTGACTTATGCCACACGGCCAATTCACACACCCGTGTGTGAGGCCGTGTGGAGCATACTGACTTGATTTCTAAAACCACAGCAGGGGACACACGGACGTATAACATAATCGTGTGTCACACACGGCTGAGACACACGCTCGTGTCTCTGCCATATGGACAAAAATAGGCTATTTACCGAGCCATTTTGCCACCCAAATTTGCATGTACCTAAACAATCCAAATGGTACCAATTCAAGACACAAACATGCAGCCAAATACCATCAACAATTGTTCAAATCATACCATTTCTTTACCATCAATACAAATCACAAATATACCACAATTTACATCTAATTTCATACCTAATTCACATATACAATTCAATTAACTAAACCCTTCCAAACATACATTATCATGTACCAATTCACAAGCACATAGCTTTCCAATTATCAACCCTTTAACATTCAAAATACCTAATATCATTAAACATCATAAATCCAACCTCAATCTCATAAGATAGGTCAATTACCAAACCTAAAACAAAACCATTAGCACGTTTATAAACACATCCAAATCAACCAAAATATGCCAACTTCCTTGGCTATATACAAACCAAACATAGATATTTATAAGCCAACTCAAATGGCTACATCATTTACCAAAATTGACTCAAAGTCCCTATACATGCCATATGACCCAAAAAGTAGTTTTAAAAGTACCAAAGTGTCAGCGTATAGTGTGATGGAGTCTCCGACGATCCCCGAATCCAAGCTAGCTTTGAAATCACTATAAAACATGGAAAAGCAACAAAGTAAGCTATATAGCTTAGTAAGCTCGTATGTTAACAATGAGCAAATATCACTATTCATTAATCATTCAAATAATAGAAAGCAATATAAAACAATTCTATTAAATCACAAAGCTATCAATGATAATTCACATAACTTACCAAGGAACTCATCAATTCCATAGTTTTAATATTCACTTCATTTTCGTACGTACCTGTAGCATCTTGTACCAATCTCATACACATTCTCGTCTTTCATTTACCCGTTGAACCATTCAGAATAAAAGTTGGATACTCGAGGGTCTCACACGATAAGTACCTATACCATGGCCCGAAGCCAAATCAAGGTAACTTATCTGAAGTACTAATATCATGGCCCGAAGCCAAATCAGCCGATATGCATGGCCCGAAGCCAAATCGGTTTGTCTCACACATAAAGTGCTATATCATGGCCCGAAGCCAACTCACTATATCCCTTAATGACATGTCACTAGTATCCTAAACTATGCCTAAGGTTCAACTGGGATTCCAACTGTCGAATCATTTCCAAACTTTTTTGTAGTCACATAATCACAATTTATGCTATATCAAAGCATATAGAATACATCTGAAATGAAATTATAACATGCAAAATTACCTCGGTTGCTAAAACGACAAATCGAGTCAATTATTCCGTAACTTTGTTCTTTCCCTGATCTAAGTCCGTATTTCTTCTTTCTTGATCTAAATATATTCAAAATTGACTTATTTAATCATCTATTTATTCAATTCAATCCAAAATATACTTTAGGGCTATTTTACACATTTGTCCCTAAACTTTCACATTTTTCACAATTTAGTCCTTATTTCATAAAAATCACAAATTAATGAAGTTCCAAGTATACCTGTAACACCCCTTACTCGTATCCGACGCCGGGATAAGGTACAAGGCATTACCGGACTTATTCACAAACAAACATTTAAAACTGAGACATAAATTTCCACTCAAATTTAAAACTTTTCAAACACATTCATATTGTCCCTAAAACGAGCCTACGAGGCCTAAAACATGCATCGAGAGTGGTTCAGGACTAAACCAAGAACTTTGGAGACTTCGAAAAACTTAGAAATTTTTTCATGTAAAAGGGGTCACACGCTCGTGTGGGTTCGGAACACGCCTGTGTGACCTTAAGACACGCCTGTGCTTCAGGCCGTGTTTAAATTAGGGAGCATTCTATTTATGACATCATCATCAAATTAAGGTCATACGGCCAAGTCACACGCCCGTGTTCTTAGGTCGTGTGATCGATTAAATTTTCATAATTATTCATAAAATAGGTGCAGACTTCACACGGCTAAGGCACACGCCCGTGTTCGAGGCCGTGCCATCCACACGACTGAGACACACGCCCGTGTCTCTGTCTGTGTGCTCATTACTGAGCATTCTATTTTGCAATTATTTAGGGTGTAGGGGACACACAGCCGGATCATATGCCCGTGGGGCAGACCTTGTATCACACACGGCCTAGATACACACCAGTGTATCTACCCGTATGGACAATAAAAAGGCTAATTACCAAGCCATTTGTCACCTTTATTCACACATACACTCACATCAATTCAAAGGCACATAACATTACATAATTAGGCAACCAAAGCATCCACACTTGTAACGCCCTAAAATTTTAATATTTTTTTTTTTTGCGTTTGTGTGACACAATTGTGTATCTGCTTCTGGGGTTACGTGTTTTGGGTGTGTGTGAGAGGTTACAAGTTCAAGCCATGACTTGGGCAAATTTTGTTATTCCTATGAATTAAGCCTTATCTCTGGTCAGTAGGCTCTTAGTTAAAAGTTTGCAAGTAATTAACAGAACGGGCCTGCTAGTCTGGTGGTTAAGTGGAGTGTTAATTTGTTAAAGGTCCTGTGTTCGAATCCCTGCGTGAGCAATGGAGTAATTCTTTTTGCATGGGGCGTGTGGAGTGGATGAGTTTGATTGGGATTGAAAGTCTGTGAAGTTGTGTGATAGTGGGGAGTTGGGAAAAATCTGATAGGATTTTATTTTTGTTTTTCCAAAACTACTTCCCATCTCAAATTTTCCTTCTCTCTCTGTCGTTTCCCTCCTTCATCCCCCACCATTGGTGCCGAAATCCATTCCCCCTCAACTACTCTCTTTTCATTTTCTTTTTCCATCCGTTCCCGTTGTTCAAGCGTGTGAGCTCGTTGTTCGGTAAGTATCAGTTCTGCCTTTTTCTTTTTGGTTTCGTGTACAGTTTCTTAAGGAAGGTTGTTATGGTTCTTTTGATTAGGCAAAGGCAATAATTGATTGGTGCTACTGCGAAAAATTAAGAATTACGATTTCGATTATTGACGGTAAGGGTTTCGTTAGATTTTCAATGATAGATTTCGATAGGCTTTTGATTGAATGACAAAACAGGTGTTTAATTCAGTGTTACATTGGTCGATTTTTAGGTTCTGGAGTCTTAGAAGAGCTTACACATCGAAAACGATACAGGTGTGTACCCGAAAATAAAGGAAATAAGAATCGGGTTTTACCTATTGGGCCGTGTGGGACACACGAGCGTGTGGGATTCTGGGCCAGGCCGTGTGATCCACACGGCCAAGGCCAATTTGGGCTGAGTGGGCCACACGGGCGTGTAGGTCCACACGGGCAGGCCACATGGGCGTGTAAGCCCATTTTTCTAAAATGATTTGTAAGGTTGCACGGGTTGCCCAAGTTGATTGTGGACCTACTGTAGGGTCGGTAAGCGTTATTGAGACCCCTATTTACATGATCTGATTATATGGTGTCTAACTGAGTGTGATATCTGTACTGAACTGAATGTATGACCGTTTATTTGCATGTTGCATGTCATAATTGGTATGTTGCATTACATCGGGGAGGGTTAATGATATTGAAGGAAGTATCCGAAAGGCTAGTAAGCCTGTTATCCGGCGGCTCAGCTGCAATTATCTGATTATGTGCCGCATTTCGGTACAGCATGGTGTGTAAGGATGGGTGGGTTGATTTTATCCCCACATAGTGTGTAGGGTTGGTCGGAGATGGTGTGTAGAGGCTGGTGGGTAGGATTTTGATATTCTGTTCTGTTCTGCATGTTATATCTGATGGGCTGAAGCCCTAAATTGTATCTTATTCTGTATCTGAGTGGGCTAAGGTCCACACCGATTCTGTGATGGGCTCAGACCCGAACTGTAAATATATGACTATTTTTTGATACTATGCTGTGTGAATGTTTCTGTGGAGATTACACATTGAGTTTGCGAAAACTCATCTTTTCTCTGTTTAATCTGTTTAGGTAATCCCCAATATTAGACGGATTAGTGAAGCGAAGGACTCGACGGTGACCACTGCTTCTGCTTCACGATAGATTCACGGTTTTATACTTATTTATGGTTTGATTATATTTGGGAAAAGTTTTATGTAATTATGGCCATTACGGATTTTTGTTTAAATTTGGTGTTTGAAATGTTTTAAGGTTTTTATTTCTAGAAGTGGGAAAATAAGGGTTTTCAAAAGAAACAAATGTTTTTCCAAACCACCACGATTACGCAAACTGTTTTAAATGCTTCCGCAAAGTATAAATGTTTTAGAAAATGGACAGCGTTTCGGAAACGAACGACACTATTTAGAACTAACATAAAATAATGAAAAACTTTTTAAGGGGAAATGGTCTAAGCGTGGCTACGGATTCAAAAGCACTATCATGTGATATCGCCAGATTTGGCCATAACGTCTAGGCCGGGTTTGGGGTGTTACATTTAATGGTATCAGAGCCAGGTTGTAAAACTCAGCTATGGATTTGGGTTATAAAGATTGGTTTTAAGAGATGATTTTTAAGTTATTTAAAATATTTTTGGACTGAGTATGTGGTACACCGAGTCTCTAGTGCCGATCCTGTAAGTGTTCTGAAATTCTATTTAGATTTGTTTAAAAATACTACTAGCATGCTTGAAACAGCCAATAGGTAGTATACTGTACTAAAAACACTCTAGGTAGTGTAAACTGGAAACTGTAGTGAGACTGAAACTCGCGATAACAAACTCTGAACTTCTAATACTGTTCAACATAAAATATCTGTTAATAAATATCAGAATTGTAACTAATGCATAAAACTGTTAACACATATAAACTTAAAATTTATGATGAGCGCGCAAGGTATTCGCGGATGGGGTACTAGAGGCCGTGGTAGAGGCCGTAGAGGGGCTCAAGTTGGGTCATCATCTTCTGGAAGTCTGCCTAATCTGGATATTAGTGAGACACTGGTATCACCTGCGACAGAGACTAGGTCTTGAGATCGCATGACTAGGGACGACACACTGTCCCAGGCCATGCTGAGGATATTGGAGAGGGTCGTTAGGCCCAACACCGGATCTGGGGGCCGAGGGTCGATTACGGAATGACTCCAGTCCAATGGGGCTGAGTTATTTAAGAGTGTCAGTGGAGTCGCCCCTAATGTGGCTGAATATTGGATGGAGGCCACGAAAAGAATTATGGACGACTGATAAACTGTAAAAGTAACATATTTTAATCCCACATTTAGCATGCTTTTGGATGAAATATCCCTTATTTTATGTAATTTGGTGCTCTTAATCCTTTATTTTCATGTTTTATACTCAGGAAAGCACCGGAGGATGAAAAGAACAAGAAACGGGCTTAAAACGGGCCAAATGGGCCACATCACGAAATCGACACGGCCTGGACCCAAGACCACATGGTCGTGCCTCATTAGTCAACCCAACACGGCCTGGCCATGATTCACACGGGCGTGTGCCATAGCCGTGCCCCTGCCGTGGCAAAGAGAAGTTTCATTTGGATTGGGATACTTAGGGGCAAAGAAACACATTCCAAAAGCCTATATATACACCCTAAGTATGACCTAAAAGCCGGAGCCCAAGGCTATCATCTAGGGGCGTCTTGATAGGCCAGAGAAGGCAGATTTGTGGGGATTTACTCGAGGATAGCCAGTTGATTCATCTCTAGAAGCCAGAATTATACTCAAGAAGGAGGGACTCTCCTTCAATTCCTTCAGGGAATTTTAGGGATTTCTTATGTTTTGTTTTATCTTTTCTTTTGAGATGTTTTCTTTTATTGTTATGAACTAAACCTCGGATACCCAGGGGATGAAACTTAGATGAATCTTGTTATCGTTTCTTGAACTATATGATAAATATTTGACTTGTTCTTAATTATGTGTTCTTAATTCTTGTGTTGATATTTCGCGGATATTAATTCAAGTTTGATGTGCTTAGGTGGAGGAGCAAAAGTCTCTGCCTAAGAGTAGATCTAGCATAGTTAAGCAGAGTTGATCGTGCGCCTAGAGATAGGGTGATTTAGATTTTGCATTAGGGTGAAACCTAATATGGGATTTCATAGATCGAGTTAATGCGATTCTAGGGGTTTTAATTAGAAAGAGATTTCAATTAATCAACCTAGGGCTAGACGTTATTCGCCTCGAGAGAGGGTTTAATATACATTAGGGAATCTTACGGATCAAGTCAAGTGAATAAATCATCTGGTTCAGAGTTAGATAACAAGTGAAGTCTAGGTGGATTCTTCCTTGGGTGTCGTCTTAATCAATTGGTTTTTCCTCAAGTTATTTTCCCAAATTCATTCTTCTTTGTCTTAGAGACTTTAATTTAGTAGATAATCAATTTAGATTTAAAACAACAAATTCCCTTTATTTTAGGCTAAATAATAAAAAGAAAGTTAGTATTAGTACTTTTAGTTCCTTTGGGTTCGACAATCCGGTCTCGCCTAAGCTATACTACTATTCGATAGGTGCACTTGCCTCAATCGTTGTCATAGTTAGTTTCCAGGTTCGATCATTCTCATTATTTAAATTTTTAAAACTCGACACACGATCAAGTTTTTACGCCACTTGTGAAACTAAAATATTAAGAAAGCTCTATTTTTATTACTTTAGCCATTTTTTTAATTTTTTTTGCAATTTACTTTTATTTTTATTTTTATTTTTACCTTAGTTTTAACTCTTCTAAATCTTGTTTCTTTCTTTTTCCTACCAGGTACCTATAGTTTATGACTAGAAGGAACCCGAGAGGACCTTTAGTATACGACAGTGATATTGAAGCTACCGCTCGCAAAAATCGCAGAGAAATCAGGCGAGCCCTAAATTACCGAGAAGAAGAGCAACAAGACGAATCCAATCTTACTGAAGGGATGGATGAGAATAATCCACCACCACAAGATGTGGGAGAAAATAATGCTCCTCGTACTATGTTTGATTATGCTAAACCACATTTAACAGGAGCCGAATCGAGTATTGTTAGGCCTGCTATAGCTGCTAATAATTTTGAATTAAAGCCTAACACTATACAAATGATTAAACAATTTGTTCAATTTGATGGTTTGCAGGACGAAGACCCAAATACTCATATAGCTAATTTTCTAGAGTTCTGTGATACTTTGAAAATAAATGGCATTTCTGGTGATGCGATACGACTTCAGTTCTTTTCCTTTTCATTAAGGAATAAAGCCAAACAGTGGTTAAACTCGTTACCACGAGGGTCAATCACCACATGGGATCAAATGACCGAAAATTTTTTATTAAAATATTTTCCGCCAGCCAAAATGGCCAAATTAAGGAATGATATCTCTTCTTTTGTGCAAATGGATTTAGAAACTTTATACGATGCACGGGAGAGATACAAGGATCTCTTGAGGAGGTTCCCACACCACGGATTACCTTTGTGGCTTCAAGTCCAAACTTTCTACAATGGTGTGGACCCCTCAACGAGGCAACTAATTGATTTAGCCGCCGGTGGAACCCCGAACAACAAAACTCTTGAAGCAGCCTACGAATTCATAGAGGAGATGTCACTGAATAACTATCAGTGGCAAGTTACAAGGACAAGGCCAACAAAAACAGCTGGAGTTTTCAACCTCGATGCAGTAACCATGCTATCAAACCAAGTAGAGATGATGAATAAAAAGCTTGATAGTTTGTGTTCTTCGCAGGTACATCCAAAGATGCGGTCGCGGCGCAAGTGGAAGTGTGGCGAATCCTGAGTACCCACCCTACCAACCGGGCACAGAGAGCGAACATATGAACTATATAGGTAAAAATTTCAGACCTAATAATAATCATTATAGTAATAGTTATAATCCAGGTTGGAGGAACCACCCAAATTTTTCATGGGGAGGTCAAGGAAATCAAGGGAATCAAAGACAACAACCTCCTCAAAATTTCCAAAATCAGCCCTATCCACAGGAAAAGAAGTCGAACCTTGAAGAGATGCTGACAAAATTCATGGCAGCCACAGATACCCGTCTCCAAAAAACTGAGACAACTCTTAATAATCAACAAGCATCGATCAAAGGGATCGAGAATCAAGTTGGGGAACTTACTAAGTCAGTTGGACAACTTACTAAGATGGTTTCTGAAATTCGATCAGAGATTTTTTCTAAAGGAATAGAACAGGTAAAGGCGGTTACACTGAGAAGTGGAAAGGAGTTAGTCGAACCAAAGAAAAAAATACCACATGAAGATGACAAAGCAAAGTATGAGGGAGTTGAGGATGTAACTCCAGTGCGCAAAAAAAGTAAACCACCAATCCCATACCTAGCAAAGTTAATGAAAGACCGATTAGATGCCCAATACGGTAAATTTCTTAAACTCTTTAAACAAATACATATTAACTTACCCTTTGTTAAAGCCATTTCACAGATGCCGACGTACGCAAAATTCTTAAAAGAACTCCTGACGAATAAAAGGAAGCTTGAATAAGTATCAACAGTGGAGCTTAATGAAGAATGTTCAGCCATCCTCCAAAACAAGTTACCAACCAAATTAAAAGATTCAGGAAGTTTTACTATTCCCTGTTTAATTGGTAATTTAAATATCAAGAAAGCATTAGGCGATCTAGGAGCCAGTATTAATTTAATGCCTTACAAAATGTTTAAACAACTAGATCTTGGGAACCAAAACCCACTAGGATGAGTATTCGGTTAATAAACGGATCTATTAAATATCCTAGAGGAGTTATTGAAGATGTCTTGGTAAAAATTGATAAATTTATTTTCCTGTTGATTTTGTTGTGCTTGACATGGATGAGGACATTGAAGTTCCTTTAATTTTAGGGCACCCTTTTTAGCTACTGCTAGGGTCATTATCGATGTAGGTGATGGTAAACTTGCATTAAGGATAGGCGAGGAGGAAATTATTTTTCAAATTTATGATGCCATAAGATATTCTAAAGAACAAGATGATTCCTGTTATTTTGTTGATACTACTGATCATATTATTCAAAACTCATTACAGGAAATCATACATGATGACACGATGGAACTGTGTCTTACTCAAGAAGAGGAGGAAGAAGATGAAGTCGACGAGCTAAATCTAAAAACATCTTCATCTAGACAAACGGAAAAAGAGAGCATTGAAGTCAATGACGAACTAAAACAAAAACCCTCCACTGATGAACCACCCAAATTAGAATTGAAACAGTTACCGAAACATTTAGAGTATGCATTCCTTGGGGACAATTTTACGTTACCCGTAATTATCTCTTCAGAACTAGAACCCAAGGAGAAAGAGGAGTTGCTACAGGTACTAAGGGAACATAAGAAAGCTATAGCTTGGAAAATCTCTAATATTAAGGGAATAAGCCCATCATTTTGTACCCACAAAATTTTAATGGAAGATGAGTATAAACCATGTGTGCAACCTCAAAGACAATTAAATCTCAACGTAAAAGAAGTCGTGAAAGCCGAGGTAATTAAACTTCTAGATGCTGGAATGACTTATCCTATTTCTGATAGCAAATGGGTAAGTCCTGTGCAGGTTGTTCCGAAGAAAGGAGGCATTACTGTGGTAGCCAACGAGAAGAATGAACTAATTCCCACCAGAATAGTCATAGGATGGAGAGTCTGCATTGATTACAGGAAGCTGAACGATGCCACTAGAAAAGATCACTTCCCTCTGCCCTTCATTGATCAAATGTTAGAAAGGTTATCTGGGCATATGTACTATTGCTTCCTAGATGGACTTTCCGGTTATTTCCAAATCCCAATAGCACCTGAAGATAAAGAGAAAACAACATTTACATGCCCATACGGTACGTTTGCTTATCGTAGAATGCCTTTTGGATTATGTAATGCTCCTGCTACTTTTCAGCATTGCATGTTGGCAATCTTTGACGAACTTGTGGAAGACATTATGGAGGTATTTATGGACGATTTTTCGGTATTCGGTAATTCTTTCCATCTTTGCCTTAAAAATTTAAAACGAGTTCTAATGAGATGTGAAGAAACAAACCTTATTTTAAATTGGGAAAAATGTCACTTTATGGTACAAGAGGGAATTGTATTGGGACATAAAATTTCTAGTAAAGGAATCGAGGTAGATAAAGCAAAGGTCGAAACCATAGAAAATTTACCTCCTCCTAGTTCAGTTAAGGATATTAGAAGCTTTTTAGGACATGCAGGATTTTATAAAATATTTATTAAATATTTTTCTAAAATAGCTAAGCCTCTAACGAAATTGCTAGAAAAAGATGTACCTTTTAATTTTAATCAGGAATGTTTAGATGCATTTAATATTCTTAAAGAGAAATTAATAAACGCCCCAATTATAATTGCCCCTGATTGGAATCTCCCTTTTGAACTAATGTGTGATGCGAGTGACTTTACAGTAGGTGCAGTTTTAGGACAGCGAAGAGACAAGCACTTCCAACCGATCTATTACGCCAACAAAACATTAACGGCCGCGCTAGAAAATTACACCACCACGGAAAAAGAATTACTAGCTGTGGTCTTTGCATTTGATAAATTCAGACAATATTTAATATTATCAAAAGTTGTCGTTTACACTGACCACTCTGCTCTTCGTTATCTTTTAACTAAACCCGATGCAAAACCTCGACTCATAAGATGGATTTTACTTTTACAGGAAATCGATTTGGAAATTCAGGATAAGAAAGGAGCCGAAAATCTTGCAGCAGACCACCTATCTAGACTTGAAAATCCACACATAAAGGAACGTGAAAAGATAGAGATAAACGACTCGTTCCCTACAGAACAGCTATTCTCTATAACCAACAGTGAGGTACCCTGGTTTGCAGATATAGTGAATTTTTTAGCTGCTAACATCCTACCGAAAAGGCTAACACATCATCAAAAGAAGCGATTCTTTTCTAATGTGAAGAACTATTTTTGGGAGGATCCCTTTCTTTTCCGTATATGCGCAGATCAGGTGATTCGAAGATGCGTTACAAAGGCAGAAGCAAGCAAATTCCTAGAACACTGCCACTCCGGACCCTCAGGAGGACACTACAGTGGTATTAAGACAGCACATAAAATACTCGAATCAGGTTTTTATTGGCCCACTCTATTTAAAGATGCCAACAGGTACGTCACTTCGTGTGATAAATGCCAAAGAATAGGTAATGTTTCTAAACGCGATGAAATGCCTCAAACATACATGCTATCATATGAAATATTCGACATATGGGGTATTGATTTTATGAGTCCATTCCCTAGTTCATTCAGAAATAAATACATCCTAGTAGCAGTTGATTACATGTCAAAATGGGTGGAAGCTGAAGCTTTACCTACCAATGATGCCAGAGTAGTAGTTAAGTTTCTCAAGAAATTGTTCTCTCGATTTGGAACACCTAGAGCCATCATTAGTGATAGGGGTACTCATTTTTGTAATACTCAATTTGATAAAGTCTTAAAAAAAATATGGAGTACACCACAGGATAGCTACCCCATATCACCCTCAAACCAGTGGGCAAGTAGAAGTAGCAAACGGAGAACTTAAGCGCATTCTTGAAAAAACGATTGAATCAAACAGAAAAGATTGGGCATTAAAAGTAGATGATGCCCTATGGGCCTATAGAACAGCGTTTAGAACCCCCTAGGGATATCCCCATACAAACTTGTCTACGGGAAAAGTTGTCATTTGCCATTCGAGTTAGAACACAAAGCCTTTTGGGCTATAAAATTCTTAAATTACGATCTTAAAACTGCAGGAGAGAAAAGAATGATGTAGATGAACGAGCTAGACAAATGGAGAGCTGATGCCTACGAGAACTCAAAACTATACAATGAGGCAACAAAGCGGCGCCACGATGCTCGCTCTAAAGAAATCAAAACAATTCAAGTAGGGGACTTGGTCTGCTATACAACTCGAGGCTTAAAGCGCTTTTCTGAAAGCTGAAATCAAGATGGTCGAGTCCATTCATGATCAAAACAATTTTTCCTATGGCACAATCGAGGTAACTCATCCCACTCAAGGCACATTCAAGGTAAATGGTCACCGACTCAAAATCTATAATGGTGAAGATTTTAGGAATATGAGAGAGGAGCTTCACTCAGTGAACCTTCTTTAGAAATGAAAGCAGGTAAGTCTAGCTTAAGACTTTAAGCGAGCACTTCTCGAGGCAACCCAGTACTAACTTCACTAACATTATACTTTTAATTGTTAGCATCCAACCCCATATTAACTAATCCAATGAAGCACAGGTTTTAGACCACACGGCCTTACACACGGGCATGCCCGTGGCCGTGTGGAAGACATGGGACGAAACACGAGCGTACTTATAGCCATGCTCGACAAAGGCGATTTTTATCCCCAACACGGGCTACGACAATAGCCCCACGCCTGTGTTGAGCAACCGTGGACTATACTGACTTGCCAAGCACGGGCTGGACACACCCGTGCTACACAACCGTGTGAAGATACTGACTTGTCGAACACGGGCGGAACACGCCCGTGCTGAACAACCGTGTGAAGAAGAACACGGGCGTGTCACTTTAACCACGGCCGTGGCCAAGCACCCTGAACGCGCCCAAAATTCAAAATCACAAAAAGCACGGGCTGATTAAAATTTAGCACGGGCGTGGCCCCTGCCTGTGCTCCCACCCTTATTTAAGGAACATAAACTCTCATCTTCCCCAAACCCCAACCTTAACCGATTCTCTCAACACTCTCCCTCCCTAATCCGGCCACCACAAAGAAATCACCACCATTTTGACCCCCATAACTCCTCCACCTTCCCTCCCCTCAAATACCCCCACACTTAAACGCAGCCACGCCAGTGTCAAACAGGAGCCCACGCCCTCGCCACCGCCGTACGAATCCAGAAACTTCACAGCACACGACTGTGCACCACCCTCCAGCAGATTTGTCATCACTTCCACATTTCTTCACCGACACCACCGCAGGACCCAGCTGATGATGAGGACCTCTGAGTCCTTTCATTTTCCTTATTTTTAGTTTTCTTTTCTTTATTCTTAGTTCTCTCGTTTTAATTGTTATTTGTCTTAATTTAAACTCTTTTGCCTTTTATATTTCAAACCTTTATTTTATTCATGTTATCATTGGCTATCTAACCTTAGAGTATTGCTAACAAACACTTGTTTAATTTCACCCCCGAGACATCTAACTGATGACTTCGCAGTTTTAATTGCACACTCCAAAATAACGAACAAATCACTAGGAGTAGCTCACTACTACATAAGTCATCTGTCACCTCCGACTCAAGGAATCCATCCAAAATTCAGGAAGTGTCACTTCTCCTCTTCTCTTTTGATTTAAGTATTACATGCTTATTTATCTATCTTTGTACATTGAGGGCAATGTACATCTTAAGTGTGGGGGGTGAATCTTAAGGATTCCAAACTTTTTACATTATTCTCAAATCCCTGAATTATGCCTTGTCTTAAAGTAAGTTTCTCATATTATGATTAAAATGAAAATTTCCATGATTTATGATTTTTATCGATATGTTTTAGATTAAGTCATTGATAATTGTGCATTGATGATTAAATTCTAAGAATATTAGAGAATCAAGCATGATAAGTCTATTTTTCAGAATTAAAAATTTTCTAGGTTGTCTACCTGAATTTAAATATTACTTTGAAGTTTGAAATTTACGAGGATGACATCAAAAATACCCATAATTTTTGTGAGATTTTGAGCCTTATAGAGCATATATTCTTTTTCTTGCTCACTTTTTGATTATGAGTGTGTCAACATTGATTAGTTATTCTAGAACTTGCATTGATTTTACATGTCGAGACCACACCTTTGATTTGATATACAGAGATGATGAAGGCACCTAGGATTTAACCCACTCACTCCACTAAAAAAACCTACCTCCATAATTAACCCTTAGTGAACCCCTTTTAATCCTAAATACCCTATTTATTGACTCACCCACTAATATTAACCCAAAACCCAGTCTGTATTTGTTATCACCATTCCTCTTGACTACCCTTTTTGTCGAGATTTGATTTTGAGCAGTTACCTAACTATGTTCTATATTTCAGTTGTTAAAGTTCTTTATTATTATTTGTGATTTGTTCTTAAAAAAAATCGAAGTGTATTCATTATTAGTTTTGTGATTAAGTGAGCTTATACATTTAAATTCCAATTACTGAAGAAGAAGCTCGTATTAGAGTATTATTAGTACAAGTTTTCAATTGATGTAATTATTTATCAGTTCATTTTTTCTAGTTAGGTAATTTGTCAGGTCAATCTCGATTCTAACCCTCTAATTCAGCCTTTATCCACACCTTTACCCAAGCCCCGTTACAACCCTGATAAAGACCTTTTGATTTGTGTATCATCTCATATTATAGTGGTGGAGATTTGATTTTCATGTAAGCCTATGGGATTAACTCTTCGTGTTTGACTTTTGAGTGCTTAATTCTGAACCTTAAACACTTCGAGTGATTTGAGTGAATCTTTAGTGAGGATGTCAATCCTTGTCGGTTTTGAATCAAAGGTAATTATTTAGATGAGGGGAAACGCCTATGTTTTGTGCTACAAATGTATGACTTAGATCGTTTGAATCTTTAGGACTCTTTGAGTTGAATTATCCATGTATGAATTATCCTTGAATTATGACGAAACATTATTGATGAATATTATGAATTGAGGGAAGTTCGTTTTAATTATGAGTTGAGAATTTTGCTTGAGGACAAGCAAAAGCTTAAGTGTGGGGGTATTTGATAAACCGTAAAAGTAACATATTTTAATCCCACATTTAGCATGCTTTTGGATGAATTATCCATTATTTTATGTAATTTGGTGCTCTTAATCCTTTATTTTCATGTTTTATACTCAGGAAAGCACCGGAGGATGAAAAGAACAAGAAACGGGCTTAAAACGGGCCAAATGGGCCACATCACAAAATCGACATGGCCTGGACCCAAGACCACATGACCGTGCCTCATTAGTCGACCCAACACGGCCTGGCCACGATTCACACGGGCGTGTGCCATGGCCGTGCCCCTGCCGTGGCAAAGAGAAGTTTCATTCGGATTGGGATACTTAGGGGCAAAGAAACACATTCCAAAAGCCTATATATACACCCTAAGTATGACCTAAAAGCCGGAGCCCAAGGCTATCATCTAGGGGCGTCTTGCTAGGCCAGAGAAGGCAGATTTGTGGGGATTTACTCGAGGATAGCCAGTTGATTCATCTCTAGAAGCCAGAATTATACTCAAGACTGAGGGACTCTCCTTCAATTCCTTCAGAGAGTTTTAGGGATTTCTTATGTTTTGTTTTATCTTTTCTTCTGAGATGTTTTCTTTTATTGTTGTGAACTAAACCCTCAGATACTTGAGGGGGATGAAACTTAGATGAATCTTGTTATCGTTTACTGAACTATATGATAAATATTTTACTTGTTCTTAATTATGTGTTCTTAATTCTTGTGTTGATATTTCGCGGATATTAATTCAAGTTTGATGTGCTTAGGTGGAGGAGCAAAAGTCCCTGCCTAATAGTAGATCTAGCATAGTTAACCGGAGTTGATCGCGCGCCTAGAGATAGGGTGACGAGATTTTGCCGGATTAGGGTGAAACCTAATATGGGATTTCATAGATCGAGTTAATGCGATTCTAGGGGTTTTAATTAGAAAGAGATTTCAATTAATCAACCTAGGGTTAGACGTTATTCGCCTCGAGAGAGGGTTTAATATACATTAGGGAATCTTACGGATCAAGTCAAGTGAATAAATCGTCTGGTTCAGAGTTAGATAACAAGTGAAGTCTAGGTGGATTCTTCCTTGGGTGTCGTCTTAATCAATTAGTTTTTCCTCAAGTTATTTTCCAAAATTCATTCTTCTTTGTCTTAGAGTCTTTAATTTAGTAGTTAATTAATTTAGATTTAAAATAACAAATTCCCTTTATTTTAGGCTAAATAATAAAAAGAAAGTTAGTATTAGTACTTTTAGTTCCTTTGGGTTCGACAATCCGGTCTCGCCTAAGCTATACTACTATTCGATAGGTGCACTTGCCTCAATCGTTGTCATAGTTAGTTTTCAGGTTCGATCATTCTCATTATTTAAATTTTTAAAACTCTGACACACGATCAACGACTTGGATTTTACCGCTGAGCAGAAGCTTAAGGGGGTTGTTTCTCTACTTCGCGACAAAGCTTACCAGTGGTGGCTGACGGTTAAGGAGGGCACTCAGCCCGACCGATTAACTTGGGAGTACTTTAAGATGGTTTTCCAGAGTAGGTATATGGGAGCCAGCTATATTGACGCTAGGAGACGTGAGTTACTTAATCTTACCCAAGGAGACCGTACAGTAGCCGAGTATGAGGCTGAGTTTCCGAGATTGAGCCAATATGCGCGGGGCATGGTGGCAACCGAATATGAGAGATGTGTCTGCTTCGAGAATGGCCTCAAGGACAGTTTGCGAGTTCTGATAGCTCCACAGAGGGAGCGTGAGTTTGCTACACTTGTTGAGAAGGCGAAAATCGCCGAAAAAGTTAAGCGCGCTGAGCGCCAAAACTGAGAGAGATGAAAGAATAAAAGGGAATCGGAGCCCTCGAGTTCTATGATGAGACCTAAGAGAAAGGCTAGATTTGATGGGCCAATGAGAGTTGGGCCTCCTGTTGTACCTACTGGGTGGCGCTTTGTGGAAACTAGGTAGACGCCATCCAGGCGAATGTTGGAAGACGACTGGGGCATGTTTGAGATGTGGGTTAACTGAGCACCATGTTCGGGATTGTCCGTTGAGAACTGATCAGATGCAAGCTCCAGTTACTGGTGCTATGCAACCACCGAGAGTAGTTCAGCAACTGCCTAGGGGCCGAGGTCAGGCCAGGGGTGGTAACGGCATGGGCCGAGGACAGAGAACATAGAGCGAGGTCTTGGGTCGGGCGAGAGCGAGGCGCACTGCATCGGTTTATCTTGCCGTCGCCGTGAGGACTGAGATGCTCCGGACGTCATCATGGGTACGTTTTTCATTTATAATGTACCTTATTTGGAATTGATAGACATAGGCTCTACACACTCTTACGTAGCCAGTACTGTGTCTGAAACCTCGATGATTCCGGTTGTAAGTACTTCTAGTAAGGTAATTATTGTGAGTCCTTTGGGGCAATTTATTCGAGTGAGTAAATTGTTTAGAGATGTCCCGTTAGAGGTTCAAGGGACAGTATTCCTGGCTGATCTGATGGAGCTTTCATTTGGGGAGTTTGATTTGATTCTGGGAATGGATTGGCTAGTTAAACACCGGGTAAGTTTGGATTGTGCGACAAAAAGGGTTGTCTTGAGGACCAATGAGGACAGCGAGGTAGTTGTGATTGGGGAACGAAGAGACTATCTGACTAATGTGATTTCCGCGTTGGTGGCAAAAAAGTTAGTGAGGAAAGGGTGTGAGGCATTCTTGGCCTACATCAGTGTTTCTGACTCTAGGGACTCTTCGATTAAGGACATCAAAACTGTGAGGGACTTTTCGGATATTTTTTCTGAAGAACTACCGGGTCTGCCTCTGAGCTGAGAAGTAGAATTTTGGATTGAGCTCATTCTGGGTACCGCTCCGGTGTCTATCGCGCCCTATCGAATGGCACCGAAGGAGCTTACAGAGCTTAAGGCTCAAATTTAAGAACTGTTAGATCGTGGATTCATTCGTCCCAGTGCATCTCCGTGGGGAGCACCGATGTTGTTTGTGAAGAATAAAGATGGGACAATGAGGATGTGTATCGACTACCGGCAGCTGAACAAGCTAACAATCAAGAATAAGTACCCACTTCCGAGGATAGATGATCTATTCGACCAGTTCAGAGGGGCTTCTGTGTTCTACAAGATTGATCTACGTTCAGGATATCATCAATTGAGGGTGAAGGAGGCTAATGTGTATAAGACGGCATTTAGGACTCGTTATGGACATTACAAGTTCCTGGTTATGCCTTTTGGGTTGACCAATGCACCAGCGGCATTTATGGATTTGATGAACCGTGTGTTTCAGCCTTATCTGGATCAGTTTGTGGTGGTATTCATCGACGATATCCTAGTGTATTCTAAGACTAAGGACGAGCACGATGAGCATCTCAGAGTGGTACTACAGACTCTTCGTGAGAAACAGTTGTATGCGAAGTTCAGTAAGTGTGAATTCTGGCTCCAGGAAGTAACCTTTTTGGGACATGTAATTTCTGTGGAGGGGATTCGTGTTAATCCTCGTAAGATTGAGGCTGTGTTGGATTGGAAACAATCGAAGAATGTGTCTGAAAATCGCAGCTTTCTAAGGCTAGCGGGTTATTATCGACGCTTCGTAGAAGGGTTCTCCTTGATCGCAGCACCGTTAACCAAGCTTCTGCGCAAGAGAGTTCCCTTTGTCTGGACCGATAAACAATAAGAGAGCTTTGAGAAGCTTAAATCTGTTTTGACTCAGGCTCCGGTTCTGATACAGCCTGAATTTGGGGAGAATTTCATCGTATACAGTGATGCGTCGCATGTGGGTTTGGGTTGCGTATTGATGCAGGATAGTAAGGTTGTAGCTTTTGCATCACGTCAGCTTAAGATGCATGAGGTAAACTATCCTACTCATGATTTGGAACTAGCTGCTGTAGTCTTCGCTTTAAAGATTTGGAGGCACTACCTGTACGGTGAGAAGTGTACTATCTACACCGATCATAAAAGCCTTAAATATCTCCTCACTCAGAAGGAATTAAACCTTAGGCAAAGTAGATGGGTTGAACTACTTAAGGATTATGACTGCACCATCGAGTACCATCCTGGTAAGGCCAATGTGGTGGCGGATGCTTTGAGCCGTAGGACTATGACCGATCTAAGAGCGATGTTCGCTCGACTCAATTTATTTGACGATGGGAGTCTGTTAGCGGAACTTCAGGTTAAGCCTACATGGATTGATCAGATTAGAGGGAAACATATGTGGGATAAGTCTCTTGAGTTGCAGTTCCGTCAGGTCGAGACTAGAAATGCTGCTGATTTTGGGATTAACAGTGATGGGGTAATTTGTTTTCGCGGTCAGATTTGTGTACCGAGTGATGAGGAGTTGCGACAATCGATTCTGAGGGAGGCGCATAGTAGTCCCTATAATATGCATCCCGTTGGGAATAAGATGTACCAAGATCTTTGAGAATTATACTGGTGGCCAGGGTTGAAGTGTGAGGTTACTGACTTTGTTGCTCGCTATCTGACCTTTCAAAGAGTTATGGTGAGCATCGCTTGCCTTCGGGTTCTGCGCAAATGTAAAAGATACCGATGTGGAAATGTGAGCGAGTAATGATGGACTTCATTATTGGGTTGCCTTTAACATCCACTAAGAAGGATTTCGTCTGGGTCATCGTGGATCGATTGACCAAGTCGGCTCACTTTATTCTGGTTAGGACAGACTTTTCTCTCCATAAATTGGCTAAACTATATATATCTGAAATAGTGAGACTGCATGGGGTTCCTGTCTCAATCATCTTCGATAGGGATCCTCGCTTAACGTCTCGATTTTGGAAGAAATTGCATGAGGCTCTGGGTTCAACGTTGGACTTCAGTACTGCTTTCCATCCTCAGACAGAAGGTCAATCGGAGAGGGTGATTCAAGTACTGGAGGATATGTTGAGAAGCTGTGTCATAGATTTTCGAGGCAGTTGGGAGGAGTATTTGCCGTTGGCAGAGTTCGCCTACAACAATATCTATCAGTCTAGCATTCAGATGGCACCTTACGAGGCCCTGTATGGTCGTAAGTGTCGCACTCCCTTATGTTGGACTGAGTTGGGTGAGCAATGTGTTCTGGGTCCAGAATTGATTTCTGAAACTGAAAATAAGGTCTGATTGATTCAAGATCGACTGAAAGCGGCATCTGATAGGTAGAAGTCCTATGCCGATCTAAAGAGGAAGGATATTGAGTATTCGGTGGGGGACTTAGTCTTTCTCAAGGTCTCGCCATGGAAGAAGGTCTTGAGGTTCGGTCGCAAGGGTAAGTTGAGCCCTCGATTTATTGGGTCGTACCGTATTCTGAAAAGAGTGGGGCCAGTCGCATATCAGTTAGAGCTACCTCCGGAGTTGGATCGCATTCATGATGTTTTTTCACATTTTGATGTTAAGACGCTACCGCTCTGATCCTACACATATCGTTTCGATGGAGGACATTGAGGTTAGGCCAGATCTGACATTTGAGGAGGAGCCGGTTCAGATTTTGGATCATGACATTAAAGTGCTGCTAAGGAAGTCTATCCCCTTAGTGAAAGTACTGTGGTGGAATCATAGCACTGAGGAGGCCACTTGGGAGCTAGAGGATTCGATGCGTCAGCAGTATCCTCACCTTTTCTAATCAGGTAAAATTTCGAGGCCGAAATTTTCTTTTAGGGGGTAGAGTTGTAACGCACCAAAATTTTAATCTTTTGTTTTTGCGTTTGTGTGACGCAATTATGTATCTTCTTCAGTGGTTAAGTGTTCTGGGTGTGTGTGTGAGGTCATAAGTTCAAGCCATGACTTGGGCAAATTTTGTTATTCCTATGAATTAAGCCCTATCTCTGGTCAGTAGGCTCTTAGTTAAAAGTTTGCAAGTAATTAACAGAATGGGCTTTTTGGTCTGGTGGTTAAGTGGAGTGTTAATTTGTTAAAGGTCTTGTTTCGAAACCCTGCGTGAGCGAGGGAGTAATTTTTTTTGCATGGGGTGTGTGGAGTGGATGAGTTTGATTGGGATTGAAAGTCTGTGAAGTTGTGTGATAGTGGGGAGTTGGGGAAAATCTGATAGGATTTGATTTTTGTTTTTCCAAAACTACTTCCCATATCAAATTTTCCTTCTCTCTTTACTGTTTCCCTCCTTCATCCCCACCATTTCTGCCGAAATCCATTCCCCCTCAACTATTCTCTTTTCATTTTCTTTTTCCATCCATTCCCGTTGTTCAAGCGTGAGTTCGTTGTTTGGTAAGTATCAATTCTACCTTTTTCTTTTTGGTTTCGTGTACAGTCTCTTAAAGAAGGCTGTGATGGTTCTTTTGATTAGGCAAGGGCAATAATTGATAGGTGCTGCTGCGGAGAATTAAGAATTGTAATTTCGGTTGTTGACGGTAAGGGTTTCGTTAGATTTCCGATGATAGATTTTGGTAGGCTTTTGATTAAATGACGAAACAGGTGTTTAATTCAGTGTTCCATTGGTCGATTTTTAGGTTCTGAAGGCTTAGAAGAGCTTACGTGTCGAAAACGATACAAGTGTGTACCTGGAAACACAGGAAACGAGAATCGGTGAAAGCCAAAAAAATGATTCTGTCGATGCCACACGGCCATGTGGTAGGCCGTGTAGTAGGCCGTGTGCAAGGCTATGAGCCACAACACGGCCGTGTGATCGACGAGCCAGGCCATGCGCAAGTGACACGACCGTTTGATGGCCGGGCAATGCCATGTGCGACACACGGGTTTGACCTATTGGGCCGTGTGGGCCACACAGGTGTGTGGGCCCCCACGAGTGAACCACACGGGCGTTTTGGATTCTGGGCCAGGCCGTGTGATCCACACGGCCAAGGGATATTTAGGCCGTGTGGGCCATACGGGCGTGTGGGCCCACACGGGCAGGCCACATGGGCGTGTGAGCCCATTTTTCTACAATGATCTGTAAGGTTGCACGGGTCGCCCAAATCAAATATGGACCTACTGTAGGGTCGATAAGCATTATTGAGACCCCTATTTACGTGATCTGATTATATGGTGTCTAACTGAGCGTGATATCTGTACAGAACTGAATGTATGATCGGTTATTTGCATGTTGCATGTCATAATTGGTATGTTGCATTGCATTAGGGAGGGTTAATGATATTGGAGGAAATATCTGAAAGGCTAGTAAGCCTGTTATCTGGCGGCTCAGCTGCAATTATCTGATTATGTGCCGCATTTCGGTACAACATGGTGTGTAGGGATGGGTGGGTTGATTTTATCCCCACATGGTGTGTAGGGTTGGTCGGAGATGGTCTGTAGAGGCTGGTGGGTAGGATTCTGATATTCTGTTCTGTTCTGCATATTATATCTGATAGGCTGAGGCCCTAAATTGTATCTTATTCTGTATCTGAGTAGGCTAAGGTCCACATGGATTCTGTGATGGGCTCAGACATGAACTGTAAATATATGACTGTTTTCTGATAGTATGCAGTGTGAATGTTTTCTGTGGGGATTACACACTGAGTTTGCAAAAACTCATATTTTCTCTGTTTAATCTATTCAGGTAATCCCAAATATTAGACGGATTAGTGCAGCAGAGGACTCGACAGTGACCACTACTTCTGCTTCACGATAGATTCACGGTTTTATACTTATTTATGGTTTTGGTTATATATGGGAAAAGTTTTATGTAATTATGGCCATTACGGATTTTTGTTTAAATTTGGTGTTTGAAATGTTTTAAGGTTTTTATTGCTAGAAGTGGGAAAACGAGGGTTTTCAAAAGAAACAAATGTTTTACCAAACCACCACGATTACGCAAATTGTTTTAAATGCTTCCGTAAAGTATAAATGTTTTGGAAAACAGACAGCGTTTCGGAAACAAATGACACTATCTAGAACTAACATAAAATAATGAAAAACTTTTTAAAGGGGAAATGGTTTAAGCGTGGCTACGGATTCAAAAGCACTATCATGTGATATCGCCAGATTCGGCCATAACGTCTAGGCCGGGTTTGGGGTGTTACAACACTCACGGTTGAAACATATCAACTTTATATGTTTATCTAACATACTTACTACTAAATCAAACATACAAATCCCACATTTATTAGGCTTCATTCAATTTCTATCTAGTTACCAAATTATACTCAAATCCCTCATCTCATTAATAGATCACAATTCCCATATCACACAATCATGCCATAAATCACATTTCCAAATATTTGACATTCACCAAGCATACCCTGTTCATATCACCATAGACATTTACACTTATATGAATATACTTAGGCTTTCAACCATGTTGCCACCATAGGCCAACTTTCATGGCCAAATAGCAAACAAGCCTTTGACGATTACAAGCCAACGTATTGGTTACAATCATAAAGACACATACAACCAATTCACTTAGTCCCTATACATGCCATAACTCAAAATACTTGAATTATATATATACCCAAAATGGTAGCTTGATAGTGTGATAGAATCTCCAGCGATCTCCAACTCGAGCTAGCTTATTATCCCTATAAGACATGGGAAAGAAAAGGAGAGTAAGCTTTAAAGCTTAGTAAGTTCATATGCAAATAATAATCAACATTAATTATACATCGCCATATGAATAAAATGACATATATTAACATAAATGTCATTAAACTTCATGAGCATAACTTACTCAATCAAATGAATAACATAACTTAAGTCAAAATAAATGACATTACACTTAATGAGCACATCTTGCTCAGTCATAAAAATAACATATCATTTTCCATGATCAACAAACCATTTCAAGCCTCCCATAAAACACACACATTAATTATGAGCATTTACATTTCAAGCATATACTCTTACATCTTTCAATTGCCTAAACTCTTATCTTTCCATGCTTCCATAATCATTTTAATAGGCAATTTTTCCAATCTTTCCTTTATCTCATATCTGATAAATCACAATTTGCATGAATACAACATGCTATGTCATGATTCAATCTAGCCCGAAAGCTAATCACAAAATTGTCAATCAAATTTACTAAGTATTTCATACATCACAAGTATAGACTTATAATCACAAGGTTTTCATAAAATCATTCTCATGGAAATCATGAACACACAATTTCATGAAGTCAATGCTTATAACTTTACGTACATACCTGTACCAATTTGTGATACTCAGTTACTTTATCTCTTCTTTGACATACCCGTTGAATTTCCCGTTGAACCATTTGGAATACTAAAGGATACTTGGGAATCTCGTACATACAGTACAGTACCAATGCCATATCCCAGATATGGTCTTACATGTAATCTCGTATCGATGCCAATAGCCCAGCTATGGTCTTACAGAAATCTCATATCGATGCCATATCCCAGATATGGTCTTACACGAAATCTCATAACGATGCCATATCCCAGATATGGTCTTACACGTAATCTCAGTGACCTTAATGTCATGACATTTGTATCCTACCTATTCCTACGGTTCAACCGTGATTTCTCGTTTGTTGAAATTTTTCGATTTCATTCAAGAGTAAATCACAATTCATAATAATAAATCAATTTAAAGCATAAATAACAATGCATTATTTACATACGAACTTACCTCGGCATCAAAATGGCAAAAGGACTTAATCGTCAATTACTCATTTTTCCTCCGTTCTAGGTCCGAACCTCATTTTTCTTGATTTATTTATTCACATATTCAATTCAGTCCAAAAATCATATTATGGAAAAATTAAATTTTTGCCCCTAAACTTTGACATATTCACATTTTTGCCCCTAGGCTCATAAAATGAAATCTATTCAATTTCTTTAATAAACAAGCCTAGCCGAACCATTTTCATAACTATAGCAGCCCACAATTTCCATTAAAACACACTTTTATTACATATTTTACAACTTTTACAAACAAGTCATTTTAGGCATTTTCACTAAAAATCACTTAGTAAAAGTTGTTTATCACACCTTAAACAATCAATATCTTCCATCAAACATCAAAATACATGCATGTCACAATTGGGTAAATTTTAAACATGAACCCTACTTCAAAATAATGGTAGAAATAGGTAAACCAGGTTACGAGGACTTCAAAAATGTAAAGAGCATTAAAAACGGGGCTAGGATGCACTTACCATCAAGCTTGAAAAGTGGCAAAACCCTAGTTATGGAGCCCTTATGACATTCGGCCAAGGTAGAAGAAAGATTAGTCAATTTTGGCTTTATTTTCCCTTTTTATTCTTTTATTAACCAAATGACCAAAATACCCCTAAAGCCTTTCTTTGAAATTTTTCCTAAATATGTCCATTTTTGTCCATAAAAATAAAAATTGTTCAAATTGCTATTTAAGGACCTCTAATTAAGAATCCATAACTATTTCATACTTAAAGCTTCTAGAACACACATTTTGCAACTTTTGCAATTTAGTCCTTGGACACTTTACCGACAAAATTTCTCAACGAAACTTTCACACAATCAAGCAATCATATCATGAACCTTAAAACAATCATAAAATAAATATTTCTACTTCAGATTTGTGGTCTCGAAACCACTATTTTGACTAGACACTAAATCAGGTTATTACAATACCCATGCTAGTCGAATTACTATTATGCCCCTAGCAGCCCATATTTTTCATTTATTTCACATTTTAACCACTAACTTTACACATTTCTCAATTTAATCCCTATTTTGCATTTTCACTAAAAACCACTTAACTAAACTTGTTGTCATTCATAATTCATCATAAATCATCATAGAACACATATATAAATCAATGGCAACTCTCACAAATGTTAACAGTTTTGAAATCGAAGGTACGGGCTAGATAGATTGAGCTACAACGAACTCAAAAACATAAAAATTACTAAAAACCGGGTCAAAAATCACTTACAATTGAAGCATGCATTAGCCGAACCTTCAAAGCTCATCCATGGCTTCTTTTCTTTCTTAATTTCGGTTGGAAGAAAGATGAATGAAAAATTTTGTCTTTTGTTTTAATTATTTAACCTTAATTTAATGAATTACTATATTAACCTTATAATAAAACCATTAAAACATGCATAAATAATGCCCATAAATGTCCAATCACATTTCAAATGGTTTAATTACCATTTGAGGACCCCCACTTTAAAAACCATAGCTAATAAACACTTTTAGCTTATAGAACGGTACTTTTACACTTTACGTAATTTAGTCCTTTTTACCGAATTAAACATTCAAACGATAAAATTACTTCACGAAACTTTCACACATACATGCTATCATGCTGTAAACACTTAAAATAATATTAAAAATAATTTTTTGACCTCGGATTTGTGGTCCCGAAACCACTGTTCTGATTTGACTAAAAATGGGCCGTTACAACTCTCCCCCCTTAGGAATTTTCGTCCTCGAAAATCTTACCAGTGAATAGGTTATGGTACTGTTTCTCAACTCTTTAAACTCTCGAACTAAAATTCTGATCGGTTCTTCATTATCTAACATGTTGACTAAATCTCAACATCTGTAGGAGAAATTATATACGAATGGTCTGATCGCAACATAGATAACTGAAATACATTATAAATTCGTTCTAACTTTGACGGTAATTCAAGTCGGTATCTCACTGGCCCTCTCTCTCTCAATAAACTAATACAGCTTAATAAATTATAGAATCCACTTCTCTTTGCGACCACAATGAAGAATCCTCTTCGAGGGTGATACTTTCAGAAACACTCTGTCGCCGATCTGAAATCCAATATCTTTACGTTTCAAATCTACATACCATTTATGTCAATCTGAAGCTGCTTTCAACTTTCACGAATCACTTTCACTTTTTCCCTAGAATCACAAATCAATTCAACCCCGTATATCTTTTCTCACTGAGCTCCGTCCAATATAACAGAGTTCGTCATTTACAACCACATAAAATTTCATATAGTACTATCTCATACTCGACTGAAAATTATTATTATACGTGAATTCGACCAACAGTAATCATTTTTTCCCAGTTACCTTTGAATTCTAAAACATAGTAACGAAGCATATCATCAACAATCTAATCACTCTCTCATACTTATCATCGATCTGAGGATGAATTGTAGTGAAAAAATACAATCGCGTAATCAGAGCTTCTTGTAGCTTTCTCCATAATCGTGATATAGACCTCGGATCTCTATTCAAAATAATGGAGACTGGCACTCTATTTAACCTGACAATCTAAAAAACACATAACTCATCAATTCTGCCACGTGAGAAATCTATAAATACTGGAATAAATATGCATATTTCGTTAACCGATCAATAACAACCCAGATAGTATCTTTCTTTTCAGAAATTAGGGTAATCTCGATACGAAGTCTATCATAACTCTATCTCATTTTCCACTTCAGTATCATCATTGGCTATAATAGTCCTGAATGCACTTGATATTCGGCTTTAACTTGTTGACAAATCAAACATCTGAACACAAAATCAGAAATATCGCTTTTCATACCCGACCATTAGTGCTTCTACCTAAAATCACTGTACATCTTATTACTCCCTTGATGAATAGACAAGCTACCTCTGTGAACCTCGTGCAAAATTTTCTGTATAAGCTCTGAATTCTTAAGTACACAAATTCTATCTCAGAATAATAATAGTCATTTGGTCTAACCTGAAATTCAAAATTAGAAGTCTATTCACACTGTAATCGTTTCTCTTGCAATTCAGTATCATATTTCTAAACTTCTTAGATTTGCAATGAAGACATCGGTTTAGCTTTTAACTCAGCTAATATTGTACCATCATTTCAAGGTCAATCATGTAACCATCGTTCACAAAGTAAACAAAAATTTTCCACTCAAACATCGGCAACTATATTTGTTTTTCCCAAATGTTAATCAATAACTAACTCACAATCTTTCAATAGCTCGAGCCATCAACACTGTCTCAGATTCAAATCTTTTTGTGATATCAGCTACTTTAAACTCTATTGATCAGTAAGTATGTGACATTTTTCGTCTAACAAATGATGTCGTCAAATTTTCAACGCAAACACAACAGCAGCCAACTCTAAGTCGCTTGTCAGATAATTCTTTTAATATGACTTTAACCGTCTGGAAGCATAAACTACCACTTTACATTCTTGTACTAAAACACATCCCTATCTATTCAATGACACATCACTGAAAATCATGGATTCTTTACCCGATTCAGGTTGAACTAGAACTAGTGTTTCGGTTAACAATGCTTTCAACTGTTTAAAATTTTGTTAACAAGTATCAGGCCATTCAAACTTCACAAGCACGATAACTTTATCAATCAGAACAACTTTAACTCAGAATAACGTCTTTCAATTAAAACAAATCTAATAGATATATTTCTTTATCATGTTTTCTAGAACATGAATTCTTCATTCAAACTGTCAGTCTATTTACCCGTGAATGCACAAAATTATTTCCATACCTGAGGATAAACTTAAATGCATATAATTTAAATTATTCTTCAACTAATTAACCCGCTCAGATTTAAAGTAACTGAATCGATCTTATCTATCATATAATAACATTTCAAAGTAATCTCTTCTTCATGTTGTTAGAACAACTCTAACATACAATCTTTCATAATTCTCTCAACATACTAGTCAAAGATCTTTACAAACTGCATCAGTTCAACAAATCATAATATCCTGATTTAACTCAATGACCTTAATCAAGCTTGCCTGAGAAAAGAAAACCATTATACAAATTTGGGCTTGAACTTCCATTGTGTATACTTTTGCCGATGTCAACCCCTTTCACAAAAACTAGAGAAACCTGAGATCAGCATCACCATGCTCCCATGATTAGACTAGAAATTATAACTATAATAAATATAATTATTCTCGATCACTGAATATCCTTTACAGATGAGCCATATTTGATACATTAAACAGTAAGAATGACAAGAAAACCGAGATAATGAAATCCAAGATGTGGAGCTATACTGAATTTTCGAGAATACAACCCATAGTGGATGATAAAGATCTCGATGATATCCCAGAAAAATCTAGAAGAAAAACACCACTCATACGATTTGGAATCAATTGTGACAGAAGTAATATAATTTCCATATATATATAAAGTAGAGCAACAACAAGTAGAAACAAAATACTAGCATCATATGGATTTTACCATCAAATTTTCTACCAAATGTACTGGAATAGAATACCAAAGAAAGATAAAGTAATGCCGATCATAAACCAACTAAACCCACAATGCTTTCATCTAACAATATGGTTAGTTAGCGTTCTCATAAGACAAGAGTCTCATCCGAAAATGAACAGCTACATATACTTCTGAGAATGAATGAACACATAGAATACCCAGAAGAGTTCGTCATAATCTACTCAACTATAACCACTGCACTCGGATATCTTTACAATTCAAACATAATTCCACTGACTATTACATTCACCACTAATCTCACATTATTGCATTCACTACCGAAAATCAATTCAGAAGAACTTTCAGTTAATACATTGTTTAGACACTATACCTGAATGAGTCGATTAGTTGAGATTAACTTCTTCTTTAACAGCATCATCGCATAATCCGAATGATCTTCGTAACAAGCTGATATCTATTCTGGAACTTTCTTTACTTACTAATCATTTCTCATCTCTAGCCGCATTAATAATTATTCCACCACTGAACTTTTTAGTTTCACACTTGTGAGCTTATCCAATATAAATCTTGTAAACTTCATTGTATAACACTATACTGGTGAGGGGGTGAAGATTGTAAAGCCTCAAATTTTGACTCTCATATATACACACATATAATACAACATTTATCATCAACACCATATTAGGAACTTTTATTCATACCTTTATGAGTTTCAACTCATCATAGACACATTTTTACTCAAATGCTTGAATATCATTTTTAGTATCATCGGAACTAGCTCGGTTGGAAACATCACTGTTTAAGTAAAACAAATCTCATCAAAGTCGGGAGAGATCACACTATCACAGGTTATATATGGCATGTATATCTAGACTCACATACGCTACGTTAGTCCGAGAATCGACTAAACTGTAGCTCTGATACCAAAAAATGTAACACCCCTCACCCGTATTCAATGCTGAAATAGGGTTACAGAGTATTACTGGACTTATAAAATAATTAAACATTCAACTTTACATAAATTTTCACATTACAAGCAGTCATCCATCAATTTCAATCACATGGTCCCTATTATGATCCTACTAGGCCCTAAACATGCATTAGGAGTGGTTCGAGACTAAACCGATAACTCAAGTAACTTTCACGAAACTTTGAAAATTTTTCTCAAAATAGGGGACACACGCCCGTGTGGCCAGGCCGTGTGTCTCACACGGCCATCAGACACACCCGTGTGGCCAGACCATGTGTCTCACACGGCCACCAGACACGCCCATGTCACAGGCCGTGTGGACATTCGAAATAGGAGCACATGGCCGTGTCCCAGCCCATGTCCGACCCGTGTAACTCTCTGACTTGGGTCACACAGCCAACACACACGCCCGTGTGACTGGCCCGTGTGCCTTAACAATGGCCATACACGCCCGTGTGTCAGGCCGTGTCAAACTTGTAGGGTATACTGACTTATCCCACACGGCCAATTCACACTCTCGTGTGTGAGGCAGTGTGGAGCATACTGACTTGATTTCTAAAACCACACCAGGGGACACACGGCCGTATAACATAACCATGTGTCACACACGGCTAAGACACACGCCCGTGTCTCTGCCCCTACAGACAAAAATAGGCTATTTACCAAGCCATTTTGCCACCCAAATTTGTATGTACCTAAACAATCCAAATGGTACCAATTCAAAACACAAATATGCAGCCAAATACCATCAACAATTATTCAAATCATACCATTTCTTTACCATCAATACAAATAAAAAATATACCACAATTTACATCTAATTTCATACCTAATTCACATATACAATTCAATTAACTAAACCCTTCCAAACATGCATTATCATGTACCAATTCACAAGCACATAGCTTTCCAATTATCAACCCTTTAACATTCAAAATACCTAATATCATTAAAAATCATAAATCCAACCTCAATCTCACAAGATAGGTCAATTACCAAACCTAAAACAAAACTATTAGCACGTTTATAAACACATCCAAATCAACCAAAATATGCCAATTTCCTTGGCTATATACAAACCAAACATAGATATTTATAAGACAACTCAAATGGCGACATCATTTACCAAAATTAACTTAAAGTCCCTATACATGCCATAGGACCCAAAACATAGTTTCAAAAGTACCAAAGTGTCAGCGGATAGTGTGATGAAGTCTCCGACGATCCCCGAATCTGAGCTAGCTTTGAAATCACTATAAAACATGGAGAAGCAACAAAGTAAGCTATATAACTTAGTAAGCTCGTATGTTAACACTGAGCAAATATCACTCTTCATTAATCATTCAAATAATAGAAAACAATATACAACAATTCTATTAAATCACAAAGCTATCAATGATCATTCACATAACTTACCAATGAACTCATCAATTCCATAGTTTCAATATTCACTTCATTTCCTTACGTACCTGTACCATCCTGTACCAATCTTATACACATTCTCATCTTTCATTTACCCGTTGAACCATTCAAAATAGAAGTTGGATACTCGAGGGTCTCACACGATAAGTACCTATACCATGGCCTGAAGCCAAATCAAGGTAACTTATCTGAAGTACTAATATCATGGCCCGAAGCCAAATCAGCCGATATGAATGGCCCGAAGCCAAATTGGTTTATCTCGCACACAAAGCTCTATATCATGGCTCGAAGCCAACTCACTGTATCCCCTAATGACATGCCACTAGTCTCCTAAACTATTCCTAAGGTTCAACCGGGATTCCAACTGTCGAATCATCATCGAATCATTTCCAAACTTTTCCGTAGTCACATAATCACAATTTATGCTATATCAAAGCATATAGAATACATCTGAAATGAAATTATAACATACGAACTTACCTCGGTTGCTAAAATGGCGAATCGAGTCAACTATTCTGTAACTTTGTTCTTTCCCCGATCTAAGTCTGTATTTCTCATTTCTTGATCTAAATATATTCAAAATCGACTTATTTAATCATCTATTTATTCAATTTAATCCAAAATATACTTTAGGGCTATTTTACACATTTGTCCCTAAACTTTCACATTTTTCACAATTTAGTCCTTATTTCATAAAAATCACAAATTAATGAAGTTCCAAGTATTCCCATGCTAGCCGAATTACTATTATGCCCCTAGAAACCTATATTTTTCATTTATTTCACATTTTAACCACTAACTTTACACATTTCTCAATTTAATCCCTATTTTGCATTTTCACTAAAAATCACTTAACTAAACTTGTATATCTATCAACAAGCATTCATAATTCATCATAAATCATCATAGAACACATATATAAATCAATGACAACTCTCACAAATGTTAACAGTTTTGAAATTGAAGGTACGGGCTAGATAGATTGAGCTACAACGAACTCAAAAACATAAAAATCACTAAAAACCGGGTCAAAAATCACTTACAATTGAAGCATACATTAGCCGAATCTTCAAAGCTCATCCATGGCTTCTTTTCTTTCTTAATTTTGGTTGGAAGAAAGATGAATGAAAATTTTTTTCTTTTGTTTTAATTATTTAACCTTAATTTAATGAATTACTATATTAACCTTATAATAAAACCATTAAAACATGCATAAATAATACCCATAAATGTCCACTCACATTTCAAATGGTTTAATTACCATTTGAGGACCCCACTTTAAAAACCATAGCTAATAAACACTTTTATCTTATAGAATTGTACTTTTACACTTTATGTGATTTAGTCCTTTTTACCGAATTAAGCATTCAAACGATAAAATTACTTCACGAAACTTTTACACATACATGCTATCATGCTGTAAACACCTAAAATAATATTAAAAATGATTTTTCAACCTTGGATTTATGGTCCCGAAACCACTGTTCCAATTTGACTAAAAACGGGTTGTTATAGTTGATTGGTTTTGGTCGAACTGTGGTTGTTGGTATGTTTTAAAGTTGGTTATTTGCAGGTTTGATGAGTGCCTATAAGCATCATTTGGATTGAATTTGTTTTGAGCATGAAAAGAGTACCAAAGTGCATTATTCTTAACCTTCTGGAAAAAAGGTATTGATACCATAGACTGAGGTATCGGTACTTTACCAAATTGTCATGTTTTAAAAATGACAGAATGTCGATTTGGTATCGATACCAGTATAAAGTATCGATACTTATTCTTAAGGATCAATACTATATAAAGGTATCGATACAAATTGACTTGTATTCAAATTTTAAAAAATGGCAGAGTGCCAAAACAGTATCGATACTGAATTTGGTATCGATACTTCTTAACAGGAGTATCAGTACCTTATTCTAGGTAGCGATACTTGTAAATTTTACTTTGAATTTTGAAACATAGAAGTTGAAATTGGTATCGGTATCTGAAGTGGGTATTGATACTTATTGTCAAAAATTTTGGAAAGTTTTTAATATGGTCATTCTTCATGCCCAGGTTAACTTGGGAGCTCTCGTAAGATTGGTTGAGTCTTGGTTTTATTTGCAAATCATATTGTACATGGAATTATAAAATGAATTGGTGTTTAAATAAATTAATTGTTATGAACTGTGTGTGATTTGCTCCGGTAACAGTAGTAGCATCCCGTAACTCGGGTCTGGCTACCGGACCGGGCGAGGGGTGTTACAGTTTTTTTCTTAGTATATAAATGAAAATTTTACACTTATTCTTAGCTGAAATGAGCATACAATTGTGTATTATTAGACACTAGAAACATTTAATTAGAAAAAAGGTATCCCTCTTTAAACTTTCCCAAACTTTAGCAAGATGATGCCCAAGGCAAACTAAGTCTAAGATTTGGTAGAAAATAAAGAGGAATACTAAATAAAGGAGTAGAATCATGTATGTTATGTAACATCCTAGATTAGGGGTTATGCGTTCGTGTGTAATTCATGAGATAGTGGGCTCAGTGGGTGTGTTGGATGTGTTCTGAGGAGTTCTAGGAACCCTAAGGTGCATGGAAATGTATGGAAATGTAAGGCAATGTATGGAAATGTAAGGAAATGCTTTGGAAACGTTAAGTTAAAAGAGGAAAGTGAACATTTTTGGAAACTAGGGGATGTAAGGAAATGATGTGGAAATGATTCAAAAGAGGAAAGTAAACATTTCTGGAAACTTGGAAATGTAAGGAAATGTCAAGTTTAAAGGCTTAAAAGAAAAACTAAGGCAAGGTGGCCTTAAGAAAAATAATATGAGGAATTTGACACACAACAGGCTTGGAAAAGTGGCACGGAGATGCCACTTAGGGCCTCTGAAACGGCGCCACATGCAAGGTGTTGGGCCTGAGTTCGAAGTCACATGGGAAGCAAATAAAAGAAATTTTATTTTGCTTCCGAAAGAAGTAAGGTGGACGGCACATGGCTATAAATTAGGAGCTTTTATTCTTTTATTTTTAAGAGATAAAGGGTGGATAAATAAGGGATAAATAATGGATTTATTTTAGATTATTTTCAAGAGATAAATGTGGATATTATTTCTTTTATTTTGATAGATAAGGAAGAGATAAAAGAGGATTATTATTAGTATTATTTTTATTAAGAGATAAGAGATAATTATTGGATTAAGTTTTATTAAAGTGATAAATCAAGGGATAAAGCTATCAAAATAGAAGAGTGGTGGCCAAGTAAAGGACTCTAGCTAGTAATTTTGGCTATAAAAGGAAGAGTAAGGCTATTCTTCATTCATTCTTTTCTTTTCAAGAAAACCTCTGCCAAAATTCTCTAAAGTTTCTCCTCTTCTCTCTGCAGAATTTTCTCTGCCATTATTCTCTTTTTCTCTTTTCTTTTCTTCTTCTATTACAAACACAATCAAAAGCCAAGATACCAATAGCCCTAGTCGATTTCTCACTAAGCCTCAAGAGCCAAATTATTATCCACATCAAAGCCATAGCCGAATCGCTAAGGGTTCAAGCAAGAGTTCCATCAAATTCTTCATAAGGGTAAGATTAGGTTAGATTCTCATTCTATTTCTTTTAAGGTTGTCGAAATTAAGATTCTAATACCCTTAATATCTCATGTCGAAGAGATCTTTCGGGATTTACTAAGTGTCGATTACAAGGAAGGAGAAGTTCTTTTCCGAAGGTACACCATAAGCCGCGTGTTCCTAGTTATTCGGTGAATTTCAGGATTTAAGAATCTAAGGTAAGTCATATTTAACATACGGCTAAGGGTTATTTGTTGTGAATAAATGTTAGAAATTGATCTAACATGTAGTTATAGGGATTTCGACAGAGGGATACAAGGATTTTGGGATTTGAGAATTTCAAGGTAAGTTTTAAGAATACTAATCCTACTAGGATTTGGATTTATGGCGAATGGCTTTTTATTAAATTAGTAAGTGATTAATCAAATGTAGGAATTTGAGATCTAAGGCGATGGATCGATTTGGGATTTCAAGGAATTCGTTAAGCAAATCAGTGTGTACCCTACCCTAAGTTTTGATAGGTTCATGGCTATGTTTAAATTAAATGTATTATTAAGAATGTGTTTACTCATACTAACCTTCGATATATCATATGGCAATTATTTTAATATATGAATATGCATAAGAATGTGAATATGGCTAAGTACCATAAATATGGTAAAAGTACCCAGGTACGTTTCCTACTTTTGATAGGATTTTGAATATGTATATTGTTACATGTGAATAATGAGAAATTAAGTATGTTATGCATGATATAAAATATATGGGGCATTCGGGATATATGTGAAAGGGGAAGAAGGTGTTGACTTCGGTCTCACCAACGGAATATGGTGACTACGGTCACAAAAATTTGAATATGGTAACTTCGGTTACATTATCTGAATTTGGTAACTTCGGTTACATTATTTGAAAATGGTGTCTAATGACACAAATTATATGGGCGATGAGCATGTCGACTGCAGCGAATGACTTCGATGGTGTGTAGCGGATGGAGGGTTGACTTAGTAGTCCCCACGGTGTGACTGGCAGGTACGGGTGGTGTGTAGCGGATGGTTAATTAGGTTTGGGTTTGGGAATGCATCATTAATTGTATTCTATGATTTGAATGTGTATCATTTGCATGCCTGATTCTATTATGACTTAGTGTTGTGTACACATTGAGTCTGTTGACTCACCCCGTTTGGGGAATATTTTTCAGGTGATGAGCAGTAATGGACCGGGTCGGCAGGAGCTTAAAGGTGGCCATGCATAGCAAGAAATTTATGATTTGGACTTTCAATTTATTTTAAGTATTTTAAGTTTTACTTTGGGATCATTGATATAATAAGGCCATTGTGGTTTACTTTATTTTTCTTTTATTTATTATGTTTATGGATTTTTATCAATTAAAGTTTAAGTAAATTCCTTTTTAAAATTAACTCTAAATGTTTTGTCACCTTAAATAAATGGGTTTTAACATAAGATAAATTTGTTTTCAACTCAAGCCCAACCCAAACAATATTTTTTTAAAAATCATACAAGTTTTTCCTAAGTAACAAAAGAATTTTGAACCGGTTTACTTGAGGAACATTTTGGGGTGTTTCAGCTTGGTATCAGAGCCAGGTTTCGATCCTGGACATTTTGAATTCGAGCCCAAATGATTTTCTTTAAACATAAGCAGGTTTATGGCATGGCACCTAAGTCTCCGACCCGCAGTCCACCAGGTAATTACCCCTAACATTATGTGTGATTCTGTGATTTATGAACTGTATAAGGGTAGAACAGGCATGGAACGTAGAATAGAATGATAGGAACTTGAACCCTAGGACTAGTTTACTCAAACACAAACACATAAGACTTAATTCCATTAAACAAACCTATGACTAAGAAGCCGAGTTAGGGTGTGGTAACCATTGTGCGCATGTCTAGGATTGGATCCGAAAGAGCCTGGTACTTAAGCAGTCCTAGTGACTCACCTCCTCTTCGCAGGAATCCTACTTGGTGCGTAGCTTTGGTTCACCCTGACCAAAGAGGGATCGGACATAGGCTAAACATAATGACTAAAACCCGAAAGGGAACTAGCCATGTTTTAAAAAAAAAAAGAAAAAAAAAAGAGAACAAAACAACAAACCCTAATTTGCAAACTATCAAAAAATACCTTGATTTTGAAAAATTACAAAACTGCCCCTAACTTACAAAATTACCAAAATGACCCTAATTTCCAAATTTTTGCAACATCACCGTTTTGGAAAGTACAATTCTCAAAAAGAACCCTCAAAGTTTTGAAAAATTTGGAAATACCCGAAAATATTAAACTCTACAAATTTACCATGGTTTATTACCAAAATACCCCAGAGCTCCAAAATTACCGAATACCCCGGATTTCAAAATTTTCAAAATACCCGAATTTAAAAATTCCAAAATACTTTTTTGACAAAATCACCAAGGAACCTCATTTTGACAAATTACAAAAATACCCAGAGGGACAAATTACGAAAATACCCACAGGTAGTGGAAAAACAACAACAATGAAAACTACAATATTTCTCTGAATGAACGAAAGTTCATAATTGATTGATGGATGTATGAATGTAAAGATCGTGTGCATGTATGGATCTGAAAGAACCACTCCTAAAATTTTTCCATAAAAATTCTTCATGAATAATCGAGTGAAACAAGGACTAATTCATAAAACTTTTTACTCGGATTAAATCGCGACGTTAGAAATAAGTTCTAGGGGACGTGAACTTAGGGATTGTGCCTAGAAAGTATGATGGTTCTATTAAGATCAGTGCGCGCAATGAAAGCATAGTGCGTGAGAAGGATTATGCACAACAGTTAATAAGTAATTTCGAGGACGAAATTATTTTTAAGAAAGGTAGAAGCTGTAACATCCTAGATTAGGGGTTATGCGTTCGTGCGTAATTCATGAGATAGTGGGCTCGAGTGGGTGTGTTGGATGTGTTACGAGGAGTTCTAGGAACCCTAAGTGCATGGAAATGTATGGAAATGTAAGGCAATGTATGGAAATGTAAGGAAATGCTTTGGAAACGTTAAGTTAAAAGGAAAGTGAACATTTTTGGAAACTAGGGGATGTAAGGAAATGATGTGGAAATGATTCAAAAGAGGAAAGTAAACATTTCTGGAAACTTGGAAATGTAAGGAAATGTCAAGTTTAAAGGCTTAAAAAGAGAAAACTAAGGCAAGGTGGCCTTAAGAAAAATAATATGAGGAATTTGACACACAAGCAGGCTTGGAAAAGTGGCACGGAGATGCCACTTAGGGCCTCTGGAAATGGCGCCACATGCAAGGTGTTGGGCCTGAGTTCGAAGTCACATGGGAAGCAAATAAAAGAAATTTTATTTTGCTTCCGAAGAAGTGAGGTGGACGGCACATGGCTATAAATTAGGAGCTTTTATTCTTTTATTTTTAAGAGATAAAGGGTGGATAAATAAGGGATAAATAATGGATTTATTTTAGATTATTTTCAAGAGATAAATGTGGATATTATTTCTTTTATTTTGATAGATAAGGAAGAGATAAAAGAGGATTATTATTAGTATTATTTTTATTAAGAGATAAGAGATAATTATTGGATTAAGTTTTATTAAAGTGATAAATCAAGGGATAAAGCTATCAAAATAGAAGAGTGGTGGCCAAGTAAAGGACTCTAGCTAGTAATTTTGGCTATAAAAGGAAGAGTAAGGCTATTCTTCATTCATTCTTTTCTTTTCAAGAAAACCTCTGCCAAAATTCTCTAAAGTTGCTCCTCTTCTCTCTCTGCCGAATTTTCTCTGCCATTATTCTCTTTTTCTCTTTTCTTTTCTTCTTCTATTACAAACACAATCAAAAGCCGAAGATACCAATAGCCCTAGTCGATTTCTCACTAAGCCTCAAGAGTCGAAATTGTTATCCACATCAAAGCCATGGCCGAATCTTTGCTAAGGGTTCAAGCAAGAGTTCCATCAAATTCTTGATGAGGGTAAGATTAGGTTAGATTCTCATTCTATTTCTTTTAAGGTGTCGAAATTAAGATTCTAATACCCTTAATATCTGTTTGTCAAGAGATCTTTCGGGATTTACTAAGTGTCGATTACAAGGAAGGAGAAGTTCTTTTCCCGAGGTACACCATAAGCGCGTGTTCCTAGTTATTCGGTGAATTTGGGATTTAAGAATCTAAGGTAAGTCATATTTAACATACGGCTAAGGGTTATTTGTTGTGAATAAATGTTAGAAATTGATCTAACATGTAGTTATAGGGATTTTGACAGAGGGATACAAGGATTTTGGGATTTGAGAATTTCAAGGCAAGTTTTAAGAATACTAATCCTACTAGGATTTGGATTTATGGCGAATGGCTTTTTATTAAATTAGTAAGTGATTAATCAAATGTAGGAATTTGAGATCTAAGGCGATGGATCGATTTCGGGATTTCAAGGAATTCGTTAAGCAAATCAGTGTGTACCCTACCCTAAGTTTTGATAGGTTCATGGCTATGTTTAAATTAAATGTATTATTAAGAATGTGTGTACTCATACTAACCTTCGATATATCATATGGCAATTATTTTAATATATGAGTATGCATAAGAATGTGAATATGGCTAAGTACCATAAATATGGTAAAAGTACCAAGGTACGTTTCCTACTTTTGATAGGATTTTGAATATGTATATTGTTACATGTGAATAATGAGAAATTAAGTATGTTATGCATGATATAAAATATATGGGGCATTCGGGATATATGTGAAAGGGGAAGAAGGTGTTGACTTGGTCTCACCAACTAATATGGTGACTACGGTCACAAAAATTTGAATATGGTAACTTCGGTTACATTATCTGAATTTGGTAACTTTGGTTACATTATTTGAATATGGTGTCTAATGACACAAATTATATGGGCGATGAGCATGTCATTGCAGTGATCGCCTTCGATGGTGTGTAGCGGATGGAGGGTTGACTTAGTAGTCCCCACGGTGTGTGACCGGCGGTGCGGGTGGTGTGTAGCGGATGGTTAATTAGGTTTGGGTTTGGGAATGCATCATTAATTGTATTCTATGATTTGAATGTGTATCATTTGCATGCCTGATTCTATTATGACTTAGTGTTGTGTACACATTGAGTCTGTTGACTCACCCCGTTTGGGAATATTTTTCAGTGATGAGCGATAATGGACCGGGTCGGCGGGAGCTTAAAGGTGGCCATGCATAGCAAGAAATTTATGATTTGGACTTTCAATTTATTTTAAGTATTCTAAGTTTTACTTTGGGATCATTGATATAATAAGGCCATTGTGGTTTACTTTATTTTTCTTTTATTTATTATGTTTATGGATTTTTATCAATTAAAGTTTAAGTAAATTCCTTTTTAAAATTAACTCTAAATGTTTTGTCACCTTAAATAAATGGGTTTTAACATAAGATAAATTTGTTTTCAACTCAAGCCCAACCCAAACAATATTTTTTTAAAAATCATACAAGTTTTTCCTAAGTAACAAAAGAATTTTGAACCGGTTTACTTGAGGAACATACCAAATCTGGTCAAAGCTCGTGGGCCGGGTTTGGGGTGTTTCATGTTAAGACAATAAAAATTGGTCATTCATCTCAAATTGGGGTTTCTAGGGATAATAATCATTAAAGTAGGCTTGAAAAGCTCAAACAGTCCAATAAAATTGCCTAAATCCTCTTTAAATCACTAAGCCTCCTAGGATTTTCCCTCAAGGGGTATCAAGCCAACTAAATACTTAAACCTTTATGCATGCTTAGATCTCTCTGTCGCGTGTGAAATGATATGTGAATTGTGCAAGTATACACGTCGAATCAAGTAATATAATGATGAGTGAGTGTCATTCCCACGAGGACCGGATTGAGGCACAAAAGTGGTCAAGTTATTGTAATAAAATGCAATTAATGCTATGGTAAAGCTATGGTAAATATACAGTGGAAATTAAAGGAATAGTGATGTATGCAATATGTGGAATTAATGAATACTTGGAAATGCTATGGCAAAGCGAGAGTAGAAATGTAATGGCAATTATGAGAATTGCTAGGGGAATATTATGTAAATGAACAAATAAATAACTAAAAATGATATGGTAAAGATACAACGGCAAAGAATAAAGGATATATGATGTTGATTTGGAAGGTCGAGATTACTAAGAACCTACCCTTACTATCAATAATGCCTCGACAAAATCATACTCAGTTTACTGCTTAGAAGAGTTCTAAAATGGTCTGCTTCTTTCGAGAGAAAAAACCTCAAGTTACCTTGCCCGTGTTTATAGGCCTTAATACGGTACCCTGTATTGTTTTCCTTCTGTATGAATGTTGCTCTATGTCTAGAGTCTACCGTAAGTATCGGTCGAGTACTTGTTCATATCATTCAATATCGATCCATCTAATCCAACCTTTTCAGAATTAGATTTAGTTTATGGGCATGTTGAACAGTCATCTATGTCTAAGGATTGCACGCATACAATTTAAAAATAAAACAATTGAATGAAACAGTAAATTGATTCTGATCTATGCTTCAACCATTAAAGAAAATAATTTCCAACACCATTTTCATCATTAAATTCACGGAAGAAAAAAGTTACAAATATGGAAGACTTCAGGAAGACAGCTTTCGTGTGTCTAGTTCACACTCCAGCAGCACAATGTCCTGCGATGGCTAAGAGGGACTGCTTTCATCTTCCTCTTTCTATCTCTACTCAGTCGCTACCCTCTATCTTTGCCTAAGGCTCTCCTTCTTGTTCATCGTTTAGGGTTTCCTCTTTTGGCTTTTATAGCTTTTTCCTTAGGATAAATCCAACAACCCATGTTTATCTTCTCCACTTTTTAAATTCTTTTGTCAACAACCCAAGATTATCATCTCCTCTTTTTAAATTTTTTTTTCAACAACCCAATATTATCTTCTTCTTTTTTTTAGGCAGATTTTTCTAGTACAAGTACAATTGGGCTGAAACCGATATGCATTGAATGTTGACTCGGTCTTCCTGAATTGCCACGACATTCGTGCTAAAAAAATGTCCAACCTTTTACCCCGACAAACCTTCACTTCTTTATTTCTCGTTCCTCAACCTGCACCTGACTACCAAACACAACCTTACCATAAGCAATTAAATTACCTAATATTTAAACATAGTCCAAGCTCCTAATGAAATGATGAAAATACGAATGAAATGTCCTAAAATGCAACTAAATGTACCTAAGTACAAGCAATTAGTTAGGTCTAAGGGCATGAAATATAACTCTTTTCAAAAGTTATCACTTTCTAGGAAATTAAAATTTCATGGTTGAACTATGTGCATTTACTGAGGTTCACATTCGCACCACAATTCGGTTAGCATAAAAAACTTCAAGTACTAAAGGCTCACTCCTACACAAGAGTCATCATTATTATGCAATTTTATTTTATCATTAAGCTCCCTTACTGAAACAAAACCAAAGTAAAAAGTCTATTACATTACAACCTAGACGCTATGTAAACATAATAATCTTAAAAAAACATCCTAGACCTAAGAAAATAAGAAAGATTAAAACATAAAATAGCAACTTAAACATACTCCCCAACAAAACTTAAAGGAAAAAAAATCCCAATTGTTACAAAAATCAAAATTAGTAAAAGAAATATTTAAAAAACAACAACCAATACTAAATAAAAACAATGAAAGAACTAAAAATAACGAAAGAGAAAAAGAAAACAACTTCCACTTTTATTGATGACTATTGTTGTTGGTGTTGGTGTCGGGCTCTTCTCTAGTAGTAGGGCTCCATGGTTCAAGTATATGCTTCAGAAAGTGAGGTAAGAAATCAAAGGGCCATCTATCAAACCGATAATACCCATCTAAGAAGCAATAATACTCTCTCTCAACAAGTCTGTCCAACATTTGAACAATGAAAGGAAATGGGAAATGATCTTTCCTAGTGGCCTTATTTAACTTCCTGTAGTTCATACAAATCCTCCAATTCGTGACAGTTCTAGTAGGAATCAAAAATATTTTCATCATTCTGTATTACTGTAATTTCATCATTTTTCGATACACACTGAACAAGGCTCACCCAAGAACTGTCAGAGACGGGTTAAATGATTCCAGCATTTAACCATTTAATGATATCTTTCTTTACCACTTCCTTCATAATCGGATTCGATCTCCTCTACCCCTCAATAGACCCCTTTTCATTGTCTTCTAGCAATATCTTGTGCATATATAAAGAAGGATTAATACCTCGAATATATGCAATAGTCCACCCGATAGCCTTCTTCAACCTTTTCAAAATCACAAGTAACTTTGCTTCTTGGTCTTCTTGTTGGAAAATCAAGTCTGGAAAACACAGCGGAAAATAAGTTTAAGGGAAAAACCAGAGTTTTAATTTTTATTCCAAAAATAAGAACTTCGTTGTGATATCTAAAGTAATAAGCATTTAATCAAAATTGTACCTTTTCAATTCATCTAGGACGAATACTTCGATCGAGTAGTTTTCTCCACTATCCTCAAGCTTACGTCTGCTGAGTGTGGGCTCGAATCAAAATTTTTTTCACAAAAATTACTAGTGGGCAATTTTGCAATTTCTCTAAACTTCTAAGCTAAATTGTAAATAAGAAAAATATCTCTAGAAATATTCTGAAATAATTTATTTAGAGAATTTTCTCTCTACAACTTTCTCTTGAATTTAAGTGTGTGAAAAATAATGACCTGTGACTCTCTTTATATAGGGAGATTTTAGAAAGTTTAACTATGATTAAACTTAATCATTTTGATATTAATATAAGTATTATATTAAATCTAATATTAAATCTATTAAATTAATAGAATATTTATCTATAAGATAAATATTAAATTAAATTTAATATTAACTCTATTAAAATAATATTATTTTTGGAATAATTAAATTGAAACCAAATTATATGGTAGAGTCCCAGTATGAGTGTGATTCCTCCACAGCTCAATCGCCGAAGGACCACCTGTCGACCACCGGAATATCGCCGGCATCATTGTGTCCGGTGGTGCCATCACAGGTGCGACACCCTCACGGCACCCCGAGCCGGTTTGGCTATTGCCAATTTGGTTCAGGCCAATGACGGCTCGACCGATTCGGTTCTTCCATTGGTTGGACCGTTGACCCAGTTTCACATATCAGGCCCGATTTGACTAGATTTAATATTAAATTAAATTAATAAAATACTATCAAAATAAGTATTAAATTTAATTTAATATTAAATCTATTAAAATAATATTATTTTTGAAATAGTTAATCTGAAATCAAATTATCCGATAGAGTCCTAGTAGAAGTGTGATTCCTCCATTGCTCAACCACCGAAGGACCACCCGCCAGCCACCGGAATGTTGTCGTCGCTGCTGGCACCATTATGTCATGTGGTGCCATCGTAGGTGCGACACCTTCACGACACCCAGAGCCGGTTTGATTGTTGCCAGTTCGGTCCAGGCTAGTGACGGTCTAACCTGTCCGGCCCTGCCATCGATTGGACCGTTATTCCAGTTTTACATACTAGGCCCGATTTGACCAATTTTTGGGTTCTCGGACCCAACTTTCGATCTTAGGTCCAATTTTCAACTTCAATTACCCATTGGTCCAATTTTCTAACTTGAAATTAATTTTTAAAAATATCATATTAATTTTAATTAATTTGATTAATTTAATTTTACTTGATCAAAATTAATTTTCTCGAAAATTATTAAGATTTTCCAAATTAATTTTTCAAGAAAATTTTTTAATCAAATTCTCTAGTTGAACAATTCTCACAACAGTCCAATTTAATTTCACATTAAATAAATCGACTCAATTAAATTATTTCTGAAGTCGTAGAATTTTCTTCTGATTCAAATGCAGTTTGATCGAGCTTTTGTTGAGCGAGTGGAGGGACCAATCAGACATATAAAATTAGGCTCGAGTAATTGCAATTATGTCTAGAAGCATCGTTTCAATAATTCGCAATTTACTTAATCATGAAGTCAGTCCACAAGAAGTACAACGATTGGAAACTCCTTATTGTATACTTTTTTACAAAAGCAATTCATCCAACTACTTTGTCAAATGACCTTGTTATGTGTGTGTTACCCTCATATGATATCATTGATTCATTTGAGTTAAATCCGTTCACTCAATACAATCATATTTTATCTCATTGTCATTATTGTGTCTTCTTAATAATTAATATGATCACTGTCAACAAATGAATGTGATAAATTTCTTGTTCGAGAACAAGCAACCCGTGACCATGTTCCATATTTATCAATCTACACAATGCCAATGAGAGGATATCGTTAACTCTTTAATCAAGCTATGAATTCCATTGTTTTTAGTAAATCTATGTCGTACACAAGTCATGTACCCAACATATCGGCTATGGGCTCGAACATATTTAGAGTTATGCCTCCACCTATATCAAAGCACATGAGTTACATACGCATGGTTAGTGACTAACTTAGGATTTAGGTAAATCACACATTAAACGTCACAAGTGAACTAATTCACAAACGGATTCAAAATTAATTCATCACGGGTCCAGTCCAATGTATCATTATTGTAACACCCCCAACCAGTATCCCTCGCCGGAACCGGGTTACGGAGCATTACCGGAGTTTACAGATCAAATAGACAGAAATTTCATACATTTCATATCATCAAAACAAGTCATCAAAGCATAATTTTAATCCAAATTATAAACATACCAAATCCAAATCAATTTGCCTAGTTCATGAGAACTTAAACATAAAATTAAATTAACACGCACCTATCTAGATTTAGTTCAATTTACCATGCCATAATATGGCTTCAAAAACAAATACATATTTATATGTATAAAACCAACCAAAATTAAATTTATAACCTCATTTACAATCAAACCACAAAATAACTATTATTTAGGCACCCTAGGTACGTGCCGAAACAAAAGATAAACATCACCACATTTGAGTTCGGGATCGTTGTTGGATGCTGAATCGGTGATCAAAAGTTAAGTACCTAACCTGTGCACAGGAAATAAAACCGTACGCTGAGTAAAACTCAGTGGTATTTCTATAATCCAAATATTTAAAGACAAAATAATATAATAGACACAATTAAATATTAAGCACAATTGAATATTTAAAATTCACATTTATTTATACAATAGCATTAACCATTCAATACTCAAATCATAAATACATCATTTTATACCATACTCAATTCTCATTATTTGCCATAAAATAGCTTCTCACAATATAATACACATTTCACTTAAACAACAATAATGTTCATTCCATGTCCAATTCATGAACACAATTAATGTGTCTTAATCCATATTTCAATTCACAGTCCCATTTTCATTTCACATATAATATCATCCAACATCGATCATAGTGTCATTTCATTTAATTACCCCTATTAACACGACTCGGACTCGGATGGATACACAGATACACCAATCCAACCAAAACACACCAGTTTGGCACCCAGTGCCTCATCGGATAATTCGAAGTAATAATTTGACACCGAGTGTCTTATCGGCTAAACCGAAGTAAATTGGCACCCAGTGCCTCATCGAATTAATCCGAAGTAATAATTTGACACCCAGTGTCTCATCGAATCGAAGTCGAAGAAATCCCTGAACTCTTCCAATCCTATGGCATGTCATCTATATCCGACTCAGCCCGATACAGTTAATAGGGTTTCAATTTCACAATTCAATAATAATCAATATCAAATATCAAATATATATTTTCCATAAAATCACATATACAATGAATTCAATTCAATTCAATATCAAAATGTCATATACTCACCTCAACTACTTACCATAAACAATAAATAAAAATACAACAATTAATAACTAGTTTCGGATTATAGAAATAAAAACCAGAAATTCCGAGCTATTCCTCGTCGACTTTATCTTTCCCCTTTTTAGTCGAGAGTTCTGGTACGACGTTAGCTACGGAACTAAAACAATTAAAATTTATCAATACAATACAATTTAAATTTCATATTGAATATTTCAAATTTTTACTCAACATTTGTCTAAATTCCAATTTAGTCCCTAAACCGAGACTAATTTTATTTCTTCACAATCAATTCTATATTTTTATTCAATTTCCACTTTAAACTAGATTTAACTCTCTAATTTCACTTAAATCCCTAAATTTCAAAATTTTCACAATTTAGTCTCTATTACTCAAAATTTACAATTTGTTCTACAATTTAATCCTTTTTTCATTTCTAGCTTAAAAATCTATCAATTTAGTCCCTAATACTAAAATTATTCAACATAGACAACACTTAAAAACTCTATAATTTCTAAAATTTTGACATGGGTCGGGGTAGTATTTAACACCGGAATTCCAAAAACATAAAAAATACAAGAAAAAAGGATTAAATTGACTAACCAATTAAATTTAGAACTTTTGAAACCCTAAGGCCTTCGTCTGTTTCTTTCTCCTTTTTCCTTTTTTTCGTTTTGCTTCTCTGTTTCGTTTCTACCTTTCTATTTTTTTTTCTTTCTTTCTTTATTTTGTTTGTTTTATTATTATTATAATATATAATATATATACTTATATATTAAGTAAACTTATTTTAATAATATATATATATATATTAAATTCACATAATTTAACTTATGCCGCCTCACCTAAAGAACAATGGCATAATTGCTTATTTAGTCCCTTTTAGTTTTTATTTAATCTATAATTCAACTTTCACCCTATATGCAATTTAATCTTTATACCTAATTACTCTTAATTTATGCAAATTCACCTAACCAAAACCTAATTAACTACACAACGGGAATGGAGTCCCGAGAATTCACTTTTTCTTAATTTGATTCTTTTTAATTAATTAACCATCGAAACGTTAAAATTTCTTAACGAAACTTTAATACCACCTTAATGACACTCCGTAAATATTTATAAAAATATTTACGGCTCAGTTTATAAAAACAAGGTCCCGATACCTTATTTTCTAAAACCACTTGAACTTAATCAATCACTTATATAACATAAATTATCAAATCAAAAACATTTTCTAAAAAAAAATCACATTTGACTAATAAATATTAAATAATAATATTTACGAACTTACTCGTCGAATTTGGTGGCCCCGTTTCCGACACCACTGAAAAACGGGCTGTTACAATTATTATAATGAATACATCTATGTCTCTACTTGTAGAGTCAACTACTTTGATAACCAAGACTAGTCATCTTCCAAATTGGAATTGTAGACGGCATAATAATCCTTCTAAGTATTTGAATCAAATGCTCACTTTGATTCTTTTACGGGATTACGGACTCGTTTAGATTATCTACTGATGTAAGTCGTCTTTCTTGCAATGTAAACGTTCTTACAGTGCCACTTATCATCAGTTTGAACTTAGACAATTAATGAGCTAATATTTGTTGGTCACAATTTCGTTATGCATTCAAAATATAAAAAACAGAAACACAAAAGACATAATAGTGAAATGTGAAATTAACTTTATTTATTTATTCATCGTTCAATTATATATGTAATAGGCCAATTTAGCCCGGGCCCATACAAAAAATAATAAACCTAAAATAATAAAATAAAGTCCAAGTCCAGTCCAAAATATATCATTTGACCCGATCGGAATGGCCCATTACTTAAAAAGATTGAAGGTCTATCTACAAGCTTGACGTATATGGAAGTACAATCTTCAAGGATATGCAATCTTAGATATGATATGCAAATCTTAGATATGATATGCAATCCTAGAAGTTATGGTATGCAATCTTAGATATGATATGCAATCTTAGAAGATATGGTATGTAATATTAAAAGATATGATTTTGTAATCTTAGAGATTTAATTTGTAGATACCTTTTATCTTAGCCGTTGATGTAATTGATCTGTACCGTTGGATTTGGGGAGGCTCAACTATAAATAGAGGCCTCTCCCTTCATTGTAGACACACTGGAATGACACTTGAATTGGGAGTAATAAAATTTCTTGAAGAGCATTCACTCAAATTTCTCTCTTTTGCGTCTTATTTTCTGTGGCTTGTTCTTATTTTGTTCTTCGCTCATCTTTATTTCTTTTTGAGTTGCTTCCATTCGAGTTAGATTTTGGTGGAGGAATTTCGTTGAATCCTCATATTGCGGGAGTTAGGTTGAACTTATGTGTTTTTTTAACTTTTTTTTCATTTAATTGCTTAATCATTATTTATTCATTTATTTTAAACTTGTTTTTCTTTTTTGCTTTTCCTTATTTACGTTAAATTGTTTTTTCAAATCTTTGTTTAAAAATATCTATCTCCTTTAATTACCATATTTTATCCAAAAAATTTTCTTAAATAAGGCAATGTTTTGTATTTAGAAATTCGGGAAATAGTGCCCTAACGTGCTGGGTTGCGATTTTTCGTTTGGCTAAATAACTAAATATCATTTTAACAAGTTTTGTAAATCATGAGATGATTTTAATTACGAAGGTTTTAAAATATCGTGTCCTATCGTGCTGGATGTGATGTTTATATTCCTTCGGAACAAAGAAATCTCAAATTTTAACTCAAATTGCTCGAAGTTTTTTAGGAATCATATTTTTTAATTCTTATTAAATCTCAAACATTTCGGACATGATTCTATCGATTAGGTACCAATTTTTGGGCGTTATGAGGGTGCTAACCCTTCCTCATACGTGAATCGACTCGAACACTGTTTTCTTGTTTTTCGTGGACCAAAATCAAATGTTTTTAAAATAAAACGTTTTGCAAGGTGATCCAATCACACCTAAATAAAAAGGGATTGGTGGCGACTCCTATTTTCGTTTTTAAAGTCGACCCCGTTTTCTAAAACTTTAAAAATGGTTTCGACAGCTTGACGACTCCACTGGGGACTAAGAGAGTCAAGCCGTAAAATTGATAATTTCATGTCCTTTTGTCTGAATTTAAAATTCTGGTTTTTTTTAAAAAAAAATGATCCTTTTATTGCATGTAGTTCTAAATATATCTCTCTGCATTGCACTACATGACCGTCGTGGTCGCACCCTTAAGTGGGAGTGAGAAACTATGCTTTCGTGAGGTTTTCACCTCCGCAGGGGCTAGTGGACTGCTTCCGGGATACATCCGTACCTATGTCTTCGTGAGGTTTTCACCTCCGCATAGCCATAGGGAAATGTATTCCCCTGAACTGAACTCGATCCATATGAGCCTATAATGGGTGAGGATCGAGGAATCTGCTGGTTCTGGTACCTTAACTTTAGAACTAAACCGCATATAGTGAGCCCTAAGAGCCCACCTTAGGTAGAACTATGTCAAACCCTAGTGGTCATCCAGATAGGTGTTCTATGTTTTTTTTTCTTGTGCTAACGTTTTTTATTTTGTTTTGATTGCATTGCATCCACATCATAGAAAAAAGGTGTTGATTCAAATTTGATTGCTAAATAGAAAAGTTTGTCATAAGGAAATGGATTTTTTGATAAAGTGGATTATAATACGGTTGTCTGAATATGTTTCAAGCAAACACAACTAGAGAAGAATGATAGTCCGTGAAGGAATACAAGAGTTTATTGCCCAAGGATTCAAGCTGACAAAGATTATTCAAGAATCACCACGGCAAGGCTTTCTTGAAGAGGCTAATAAGCATTGTAAAGATAAGTGAGCAGTGAATCGCGGCCCAGATCAAGCAAAAAGGAGCTAATAGGAGGCATCTATTAGAAGTTTGCAATATTTGACCTATGCGAAGAAGGGGATTGATGTTTTTGCTTAGAATATGAGGGCATGGTCGTATATGTGATACGTTTTATGTAAAGAAATCTGCTTTCTAGAAAAAAATTTCTAATAGAATTGAATTCAAAATCAATGCCTCTCTTTCTTTGCATTCATGCATTTGCATTACATAACATCATTTGCATTTAAGTCCATAGAGAGAGTCTAATTAGTTAAAATTATAACAGAGAGAGAGAAGAGAAAAAGGGAAGGAAAATCTGGAAGCTGGACATCCTTACGGTACACGTGCCAAATCAAAGAAAATGGATCAAAGATTGGAACAATTCCAAAGAGACATGCAAGACCAGATGCAAGAGCAAATGGCAAAACTCCAACAAGAGATGAGGGACCAGATGTTGGAGGCTCAAAAGAATATGATGGCTCAAATGACCCAAATGCTGAGTGGGGCAATGGACAGGAGAAAGGGTCCCATAATTAACGCTGATGACAATGAGGATTTTCCTCGGGGTTTCGCCCCACCACATGTACAACCTGAGGAGTATCCCCAAAGGCCACCTGTCATAATTAGGCCTCAACAGGGGCAAGCTGATAATAGATCGCCCATAAACTTCCAAGTGGGCTCAGGATCTAATCCAGGAGACAACACTGCTAATCTCGTCATCCCTAATTTGGATACGGCAGAGAGAGAAGGGATAAGAACTGAATCCTCAAGGCAGTTAGAGGATCGTTGTAGATGGTTGGAGGAAAAGTTCAAGGCTCTGGAAAATGCCGACCATCACCATGGTATTGATGCAAAGGACTTGAGTTTGGTCCCGGATCTGGTGCTTCCTCATAAATTCAAGATGCCGAAATTTGAGAAGTATAATGGGACTAGTTTCCCTGAAGCCCGCATCACTATGTTTTGTAGATGCATGACTGGCTACGTGAACAATGATCAACTTTAGATTCATTGTTTCCAAGACAGTTTAGTGGGGGCAGCATCTAGATGGTATAACCAACTCAGCCGCGCTAATATTGGCTCTTGGACAGACTTAGCCCAAGCCTTCATGAAGCAGTACAATCATGTCACAGACATGACGCCTGACAGAATCACTTTGCAAAACATGGAGAAGAAATCAAATGAAAGCTTCAGCAAGATGCGCAAAAAAGATGGAGAGAATCGCCATGCAAGTTCAGCTACCACTCCTAGAAAATGAGACTACAATGCTATTCATCAATACCTTGAAGGCTCCCTTCATCACTCACATGATAGGAAGTACCACCAAGAGCTTTGCGGATATAGTGATGGCAGGAGAGATGATTGAAAATGCCATAAGGGGTGGCAAGATTGAAGTAGGGGAAACCACTAAAAGGTCTGCTCTTAGGAAAAAGGATGAAGAGGTGAATAATACGAGTACATACAACAAAGGGTACTTAAGAGCAGTTACTGTTAACCAGCCAAAGGTAATCACTGCTGGGCAACAAGGGTCGGTGAGACAAGAGTCGGGCACAAGGCAAAACTCAGAAAAGCTCTAATTCACACTAATCCTAATGACGTATAAGGAGCTATATCAGAGTTTGTTCGATGCACACGTGGTGTCCCCATTTTATTCGAAACCATTGCAACCTCCGTTCCCAAAATGGTATAACGAGAATGCCCAATGCGAGTACCACGCGGGAATAAAGGGTCATTCAATTGAAAACTGTACTATGTTTAAAAAGTTGGTTGAAAGGTTCATTAAAATGGGAATTGTGAAGCTCGACGATTCATCAAAACCTGATCACTTCGACGAGGTAGTAAATGCGATAATTGAAGGAGGAGACAAGAAAGTTGCGACCCCTTGAAGAAATCAAAAGTGAAGAGGGAATCGGGGAATGAAGTTTCCAAGCCCTTGTATACTTGGGAGTGTTTTGAATAATGGGATTATGGAAGAGATCTCTGTATTTTTAGAGTTAATCTAGAGTAATATTCAAAAAATGCTTGTTGCCTTAAGCCTAGAGGCAACAAGACCCCTTTTGAGAAATAGGCTTGTGTCCTAAATTCTTATTTCAATAAAATGCCTCTTTTATTCTTTCTATATATAGATTCTTTTATTTTTGGTCTTTCTTTTAAATAATCTTTTATTCATTCATACCATATAAATAATCATTCCTTGAATTATTTATTCTTTGGAAATCTTCCTTTGAACCTACACTAGGTCTTCAGATATTAATGACATGAGCGACGTTGTTACGGATTCCCTTTTTGAATGAAATATGGGTCTAGGGGATCTCAGGACTTTGAAGATGACAGAGATTGTAACATATCTTCTGATTTATTAAAGAACAGTAGAACAAGAGGAAAACAGATCCTACCTTACACAGGGTCAATGGATATTGCGAGCCTAAAAAAGGGGTGAAGATCGAAGCCCAGCTCACCATAGAAATAATGCGAGACATTGTTGAGTAATTTTCAAGAATTCAAAGATGTTTTTGCACGATTAGATCAGGACATGCCTGGGCTACTAAGACGCGGGCTAAACATGAGGATCAGGCACTATTGATCTACATAGAAGGAGATGGCACGAGCTATGCCGTATTTAAGGAGACAAGATTCATGCGCCTTATGTATTTCTTCACAAACTTTCCATATGTGGGGCATGGATGTGATGGGGCCAATCTCGTCAAAAGTTTTTAGTAAATATCGATTCATCGTCGTGGTCGTCGGTTACTTCATTAAGAGGGTGGAAGTAGCTTCATATGCCAATGTTACAAGGTCGAAGTCATTAAATTCTAAAAAAAAAGAAGAAAAAGGATCAAATGCCACAAAAGAATGCCATAAAGGATCACGTTTAATAATGCATAACTGTACAAAGTCAAAGTTTACAGTTTGTCCAAAGATCAGGGAGCATATCACAGTGCAGCAAAGGTTGTCAAACAAAAAAAAAAGAAGAAAAAACAACAAAAAATAGGAAAGGTGACTAAGACTTGTAAAGATTGGCATATGAAGCTACCATTTACTCTCTATGCTTATCAAATGTCGACTAGGACTTTCGCTGGGGCAACACTTTTCCCATTATTTTATGAAGTGGTTTTGCCCATGAAAATCGAGATTCCTTTGCTCCAAGCTTCGATTGAGTCAGGAATTGGATGACGAAGAATGTCTCTAGTGAACTTGGATGAAGAAAATGGTTTGAAAGTATTCATCATGGTCAAATGTACTAAAATTGATGATGCTGATGGTCTACCCAAAGAAATTTCATGATGGGCACCTGATATTGAAAATTTAAGAGGAAAGCATATGCCAAACTGGAAAGACCTTATGTTGAAAAGAAGGCTTTTTCTGGAGGAGCATTGATATTGACCGAGATGGATGCTAAAGACTCGCCCAATCCGGTGAATTCAGGGTCAATCAAGAAGGATTTTACTTGAAAGAGTAAGGACCAAGGTGAAAACCCGCAAAGGGCGCCTTAAGTTCAAATTCAAAAAAAAAAAAAGAAAAAAAAGGAGAGGCCAAGGCGAAAACCCGCAAAGGGCGATTTGAGACCAAAGGGGTTTTGAGCTGAAAACCCAAAAGGGCGGCTCAAATTTTGATCAAAGATAGGGCATGTGGTAGTCTTGCTATGCTTGAATTAACAATGAGGAAGTATGCTGCGTCTTGGGGTATCGACAAAGTACTCCGGATCCCCTAAATACATATTGAGTTTAAAATGGTCCTCAAGAAGTTTGAACAGAGAAGCTCAGACTGCGATATCTGGGGCACCTAGCTTCTATCTTACCCATTTTTGAATTTGTTATCTTTGATTGATTTATTCTTTTTAAGATACACCAAAATCAATTTTCTTTTATTGCCTTGGTTATCTTTGATTAACTTATTTATTTCGAACTCTGCTCCTAATTAATTTCTTTCTTGTCCATTGTTGTGATCTTTTTCAAGCATTTTATATTGAAATAACGATTATTGGACTAATAATATTTTCATAAAAGGAGTTTTGTATATTACTCTGGAGGCTTCTAAATAATATGAGAATCTGAAACAGGACTATTTTTTAGAACTCACCAAGCCTAATGGTTTGAAATATTGAAAGATAATTAGCTCTTCGGATCCTTATTGGATAAGACATTTTGTCCATGATACCATTTCGAAAAATGACGGGCAATGTTAACATAGGAATAAAAGGGGATCATTCTCGGAAAAGAAAAAGGATACCCTACATTCATGCAAATTTCAGGCACATACATCCGGTCATTACACCTGTGGGAATGGTGTAATGAGACAAATTGAACATAATACAATCCATACCTCTGAGTGGTAATGGGATGGATGAGGAAAACAAAATGCTATTCCTCTGAAATTGTAGTGGGTGGTACATACAGCGGGGTAGGCCTGTTGAGCAGAACATGATCGTTTTTTTGGGTTTTCTGTCAGAAGATACCAGCTGAACGAGAAAGCATGGTAGCGCATTAGTGATAGAAACTTGATGAACTTTGAGCAATGACAACCCAAACATTAAATAGGGATCATTCTCACACTTCCAATTAGGAGCATTTGATTCATTCCGATCATTGTATCCTAATCGTTGTACAAAAAAAAAGAGAGAAAAAGAAGGAAATTATTCTCATGACATTCTGCATTCATGCAAATGTCGTTCATAATACATTTAGTTAGAAGCATTAAATTCATTCCGATCATGCATCCTAATAATCATTCTCATGACATTCTGCATTCATGTAAATGTCGTCCATAATACATTCGAGTCTACAGGACATGTCCCTCATAGGACGGTGTAGTAAACTAAAAAGTTCAGATTTTGTTCCCTAGAGATGATAGTGGAGCAGGCTGAAGATTGAAGTCTTCCTGAAGATAGTAAGGAAGCAATTTAAAAAGTTTAGATTTTGTTCCCTAGAGATGATAGTGGAGCAGGCTGAAGATTGAAATCTTCCTGAAGATAGTAAGGAAGCAAACCAAAAAGTTTAGATTTTGTTCCCTAGAGATGATAGTGGAGCAGGCTAAAGATTGAAGTCTTCCTGAAGATAGTAAGGAAGCAATTTAAAAAGTTCAGATTTTGTTCCCTAGAGATGGTAGTGGAGCAAACTGAAGATTGAAGTCTTCCTGAAGATAGTAAGGAAGCAAACCAAAAAGTTCAGATTTTGTTCCCTATACTGGAGCAAATTGAATATTGAAGTCTTCCTGAAGATAGTAAGGAAGCAAACCAAAAAGTTCAGATTTTGTTCCCTAGAGATGGTAGTGGAGAAAATTGAAGATTGAAGTCTTCCTGAAGATAGTAAGGAAGCAAACCAAAAGGTTCAGATTTTGTTCCCTAGAAATGATAGTGGGGCAGACTAAAGATTGAAGTCTTCCAGAAGATAGTAAGGAAGCAAACCAAAAAATTCAGATTTTGTTCCCTAGAGATGGTAGTGGAGCAAACTGAAGATTGAAGTCTTCTTGAAGATAGTAAGGAAGCAAACCAAAAAGTTCAGATTTTGTTCCCTAGAGATGATAGTGGAGCAGGCTGAAGATTGAAGTCTTCCTGAAGATAGTAAGGAAGCAAACCAAAAAGTTCAGATTTTGTTCCCTAGAGATGGTAGTGGAGCAAACTGAAGATTGAAGTCTTCCTGAAGATAGTAAGGAAGCAATTTAAAAAGTTCAGATTTTGTTCCCTAGAGATGGTAGTGGAGCAAACTGAAGATTGAAGTCTTCCTGAAGATAGTAAGGAAGCAAACCAAAAAGTACAGATTTTGTTCCCTAGAGATGGTACTGGAGCAAATTGAAGATTGAAGTCTTCCTGAAGATAGTAAAGAAGCAAACCAAAAAGTTCAGATTTTGTTCCCTAGAGATGGTAGTGGAGCAAATTGAAGATTGAAGTCTTCCTGAAAATAGTAAGGAAGCAAACCAAAAAGTTCAGATTTTGTTCCCTAGAGATGATAGTGGAGCAGGCTGAAGATTGAAGTCTTCCAGAAGATAGTAAGGAAGCAAACCAAAAAATTCAGATTTTGTTCCCTAGAGATGGTAGTGGAGAAAATTAAAGATTGAAGTCTTCCTGAAGATAGTAAGGAAGCAAACCAAAAGGTTCAGATTTTGTTCCCTAGAAATGATAGTGGAGCAGACTAAAGATTGAAGTCTTCCAGAAGATAGTAATGAAGCAAACCAAAAAATTCAGATTTTGTTCCCTAGAGATGGTAGTGGAGCAAACTGAAGATTGAAGTCTTCTTGAAGATAGTAAGGAAGCAAACCAAAAAGTTCAGATTTTGTTCCCTAGAGATGATAGTGGAGCAGGCTGAAGATTGAAGTCTTCCTGAAGATAATAAGGAAGAAAATTGAAAAGTTCAGATTTTGTTCCCTAGAGATGATAGTGGAGCAGGCTGAAGATTGAAGTCTTCCTGAAGATAGTAAGGAAGCAAATTGAAAAGTTTAGATTTTGTTCCCTAGAGATGATAGTGGAGCAAACTGAAGATTGAAGTCTTCCTGAGATAGTAAGGAAGCAGACTGAAAAGTTCAGATTCTGTCCTCTCGAGATAGAAGTGGGGCAGACTGAAGATTGTAGATCTGGCATTCCTGAGATTCCAGTAGAGCAGATTAAAATAGCAGATCTGGCATTCTTGAAGTTGCAAGAAGCAGATTGAAGACATCAGACTTATTGAAATCAAGATGAAGTTCTAAGTACCGTTGAAGTTGCAATGGGGTTGGAAGCTATTTAAAGAAAGCAATGACCAAGAAGTCAAGGCTCGACAAACACCGGGCAAAATTGGGCCTTTTATAGTCTTTGCTCTATTCTCGTTACACGACAATGAGCAAAGAGGGGCAACTGTAATAGGCCAATTTAGCCCGGGCCCATACAAAAAATAATAAACCTAAAATAATAAAATAAAGTCCAAGTCCAGTCCAAAATATATCATTTGGCCCGATCGGAATGGCCCATTACTTAAAAAGATTGAAGGTCTATCTACAAGCTTGACGTATATGGAAGTACAATCTTCAAGGATATGCAATCTTAGATATGATATGCAAATCTTAGATATGATATGCAATCCTAGAAGATATGGTATGCAATCTTAGATATGATATGCAAATCTTAGATATGATATGCAATCTTAGAAGTTATGGTATGCAATCTTAGATATGATATGCAATCTTAGAAGATATGGTATGTAATATTAAAAGATATGATTTTGTAATCTTAGAGATTTAATTTGTAGATACCTTTTAATCTTAGCCGTTGATGTAATTGATCTGTACCGTTGGATTTGGGGAGGCTCAACTATAAATAGAGGCCTCTCCCTTCATTGTAGACACTTGAATGACACTTGAATTGTGAGTAATAAAATTTCTTGAGAGCATTCACTCAAATTTCTCTCTTTTGCGTTCTTATTTTCTGTGGCTTGTTCTTATTTTGTTCTTCGCTCATTTTCATTTCTTTTTGAGTTACTTCCATTCGAGTTAGATTTTGGTGGAGGAATTTCGTTGAATCCTCATATTGCGGGAGTTAGGTTGAACTTATGCGTTTTTTTAACTTTTTTTTTCATTTAATTGCTTAATCATTATTTATTCATTTATTTTAATTATTTTAAACTTGTTTTTCTTTTTTGCTTTTCCTTATTTACGTTAAATTGTTTTTTCAAATCTTTGTTTAAAAATATCTATCTCCTTTAATTACCACATTTTATCCAAAAAAATTTCTTAAATAAGGCAATGTTTTGTATTTAGAAATTCGGGAAATAGTGCCCTAACGTGCTGGGTTGCGATTTTTCGTTTGGCTAAATAACTAAATATCCTTTTAACAAGTTTTGTAAATCATGAGATGATTTTAATTACGAAGGTTTTAAAATATCGTGTCCTATCGTGCTGGATGTGATGTTTATATTCCTTCGGAACAAAGAAATCTCAAATTTTAACTTAAATTGCTCGAAGTTTTTTAGGAATCATATTTTTAAATTCTTATTAAATCTCAAACATTTCGGACATGATTCTATCGATTAGGTACCAATTTTTGGGCGTTATGAGGGTGCTAACCCTTCCTCATACGTAACCGACTCCCGAACTTGTTTTCTTGTTTTTCGTGGACCAAAATCAAATGTTTTTAAAATAAAACGTTTTGCAAGGTGATCCAATCACACCTAAATAAAAAGGGATTGGTGGTGACTCCTATTTTCGTTTTTAAAGTCGACCCCGTTTTCTAAAACTTTAAAAATGGTTTCGACAATATAAAAAGCAATTATATGTTTATTACAATATGGGCACATTTCCCAACACTTCTGTGAACTCTACTGAAATAATGACAGGTAAAGTAGAAGATGAACCCAAATATGCATATCTCAAATGAGAAGGCAAAACCTTCAATTCCAATTCGGGTGGTTCTTCAACTGATGCTTTTGGTGCCTTGAACTCCTAGGATGACAACTCTAATTAATCAAACCGAGCTATTGTTCTGAATCCCTTCAAATTAGCTTCCAACCAAGCTAGATACTCATTTTCATCATCTTTATGTAGAGAATCAAATAGCAAGAGATATTCCAAATGATCATCAAGAGAATTATGTTCTAACTCTGTAGAAACCAAATAATCTACCATTGAAATAGTAGAGCATTCTTCAACCTTATTAGGGAATTTCATAACCTTGAAGACATTAAAAGTTACCTTGTCATCGTGGACCCTCATGGCGAGTTCACCTTTTTGCACGTCAATCAAGGTTTTACAAATTGCAAGGAACGACCTTCTTAAAATAATAGGCACCTCTCAATCTGCTTCATAATCTAACACAATAAAATCAACGAGAAATATGAACTTATCAACCCGGACCAGCACATCTTCAATTTTCTCATCAGGATGAGCAAGAGATCTGTCTGCCAATTGAAGAGTAACTGTAGTAGGCCTGACTTCACCAATCCCCAATTGCTTGAAAATTGACTTTAGCATCAATTTTGTACTAGCATCCAAAGCACACAAGGCTATCCTACAATAAACATCTTCAATATTGCATGGAATGGTGAAACTCTTTGGATCTTTCATCTTAGGTGGCAACTTATCCTGCAAAAATGAGTTGCACCATTTAGTTAGAGCTATGATTTCAAATTCCCCTAACCTTCTCTTAGAAAGAATATCCTTTTTAAATTTCACATAGTTGGGCATTTGCTCAAGGGCTTCCACAAATGTAATGTTGATATGCAGCTATTTCAATACATCCAAAAACTTCTTAAATTGTGTATCTTGCTTCTGCTTCTGAAATCATTGAGGAAATGGTTGCTGCTGAATTTTCAATCTGTCAGGATGACTTTGCTGCAACAATATTGCAACATTTAGAGTAGGTGTAAATTTCAGTGTATTATTTCGTGGATTCGGATTCAGATTTTTGCGAATTCAGATATTAGATGTATGATTGAAAATATAAAATTTGGATTTTTTGCGGATTCAGATATTTGACGGATAATGATATTTAATTTGAATTCGGATTTAGATAGTAATACTAATTTGCTAATTCAAATCTTTAAGCAGATTTACGGATTCAGATTCAGATTCAGATAATCCAAAAATTATAGATATTCGACTCGTTGCCATTCCTAGACATCCCCTTGGCCTTGGTTACTAATGTTGAAGCGAAGTTATGGGCTATTCAAGATGGATTGTTCCTCGCATGGCAACTAAACTTTAATAACATTGTTATTGAAAGTGATTCTGAAATTGCCCTTAAACTTATTGAAAATGAAAATGCTAATAATATTGCTCTTTCTAGTCTTGTTAATGATTGCAGGTGCCTCTTGCTTAAATTTGCCGTGGTCACTCTTAATCTTACTTTCAAGGAAGAGAACCAAAATGTAGATAAACTAGCTCGCTTGGGGAGCAGCTTTCAATAGGAGTATTCTGGCACCTTTTCTAACTGCAATCTTTTGTGTATTTGTAGAGATCCTCATGATTGTATTGAGACTTTAATGAAAGGGTAAATTACACCAACAGTCACCCAACTTTGGGGTAGCTGAGAAAACAGTCATCTAGGTTTCATTTCAGTCACTCAACTTTTAAAAAGTTACAAAATAGTCCTTTTTGCTATTTTTCGTTACAGATGTCACGGCAAAGTGACATGGCAGGTGACGGCGTCGTTGGTGTCAAAAAACCGTCCAGCTGGCTGGTTACTTTCACTTGAACAGCCCTACCAACAGGAAAAGGAAAAGAAGATGGTGTTAATGGTGTTAATGGTAGTGGAGGAGGGTTGTCCCTTATGCAAACAGGAAAATAAGACGTTAGATTCTAGAGCAACGTCGAGTAATAAGATGGGTGACAGGTTTAGTGCAAGAATTGAAATAGGCAACAAATCATCTAAAGGGCAAAGCACTAGTAACCAATTATTATAAGATCCCTTGGAATGCATTGATTTACCTGGTGTGGAGAGAAAGAAATAACATGATTTTCTCTCAAAAGGTAATCCTGTTATTTCAACACCTTTGGATACAACACAGTCCCCAGCTTCCTCTTTCTTGGGAAACCCTTGTCTCACCAACCACCACAACCATGTCAAATTCTACTTGTCGTTTGGAATGCAATGTTACATCTTCATCGTTTAGGTCGTCCAGTTTGCCACACACACTGACAAAGCAAAATCTGGTAGCCTTTCATAACCAAAAATAGCAGCAGTTACAAGGTACCACCAGTAGAGCCCTTTCCACACCACCAGAATCTAAAGTTGCCTTTTCCGACGATGCCAAATTCTTCTTGTTCCTTTTCAGTAAGTGACAGCTTCTCCATAAGGTTAAGGACTATAGGAGGGCAAAACGCTGCAACTCCTTCCCAATTATAATCACCTCCATCTACCACAAAGAACTCCTTCCCTTATACCATGTTAATCGATTATTGAACTGATTTCTAACCCTAAAACCTTCTTAATCAATTCCCAATTCAGTTTAAACCTTAAAAAACCCCAAATCAGCAAGAGAAAATTTCCCAAATCAATTTCCCTTTTCCCCCCAAATCCCCTTAATCTTAATCTATATCTAACCCTAAAACATTAAGCATAACCCTTCAATTTTTCCCTAAACCCGCCCCAAACCAAGCACCCATCAGCCGCTTCGCCAACGTGGCAAGTTAACTTGCCACATCAGCTGGTTAACTTGCCACGTCAACAATTTCGTTAACACCCTAATGGTAATCATAATCGATGGATCGCTTTGTAACTTTTATAACGTTGGTGATTGCTTTGTAACTTTTTGAAAGTTGAGTGATCAAATGAAACCTAGGTGACTGTTTTGTCAGCTACCCCAAAGTTGGGTGACTGTTGGTGTAATTTACCCTTAATGAAATCTGATGTCTATAATCATACTTTATATCCAGCCTTATTTTGATTTTTAATATATTTATGCACTTTTTCTCATAAAAAAATTGTTTAAAAGTAGTTGAATCTGCTTTCATAGACTTCTAAACTACCATGGGATTGTCAATGGATGTAATTTAGGCCTAAAACACGATTGTTCCCTCATTTTGATAAAATGGAGCTATTATTTCAAAATGCAAGAATTTTAGGATTCTAGTTTAGCACAAATCAGATAAAGACAAAAACCTAATATTCCAAAATGGTCAATTTTATTTGCCTAGGAATCTAATTCCAAGGCCCAATGCGATGCTTATCAGTTAAGCCTAAGAAGCATCCTAATGGGATTGTCAATGGATGTAATTTAGGGCTAAAACACGATTGTTCCTTCATTTTGATAAAATGGAGCTATTATTTTAAAATGCAAGAATTTTAGGATTCTAGTTTAGCACAAATCAAATAAAGACAAAAACTTAATATTCCAAAATGGTCAATTTTATCTGCCTAGGAATCTAATTCCAAGGCCCAATGCTATGCTTATCAGTTAAGCCTAAGAAGCATCCTAATGGGATTGTCAATGAATGTAATTTAGGGCTAAAACACGATTATTCCCTCATTTTGATAAAATGGAGCTATTATTTCAAAATGCAAGAATTTTAAGATTCTAGTTTAGTACAAATATAAAGACAAAAACCTAATATTCCAAAATGGTCAAGTTTATCTGCCTAGGAATCTAATTCCAAGGCCCAATGCGATGCTTATCAGTTAAGCCTAAGAAGCATCCTAATTATGCCACCACTATCACGAAAGTAAGAATGAGATTAGGGTTTAAATTTGCCTCAAAATCAAACACTTTCTTCACTCATTCCTCGCTACCACCCGCATTTCCTTCTTCCCTTCCCTACTTCCCTTCACTTTCCAAAAATTTCACTTTCTCAGGTCCCCTCTTTGCTCTCTTTTATTAACTTTTTTTTAATGAAAATAGGTAACTTCTCTTTTTTCATTCATTTGTGGATATAGGTATGCTGAAATTTGTTTGCTTTGACTCTCTCCAGGGAAAAAGAAGTTATCTTTGTGGGTGCAAAGGGTCGGATATAAGACTGAGACTCAGTTAAGTGATAAAATGGAGTCAGGGAACCCAACTGAACAACTTATCAGGGATCTTTATCCACCTATTGAGCCTTATAGCACAGGTTTTCTCAAGGTTTCTGATGTTCACACAATCTACTGGGAGCAGTCAGGAAACCCAGATGGCCATGTCAGTACCCATTCCTTGTCTCAATCATTTAGGATGGAATGGGGATTTTCTATTTTTGGTATCTTGTTTTTGTTATCTGTTCTGTTCATATTTTGCAGCCAGTCGTGTTTCTTCATGGGGGACCTGGAGGAGGAACATCACCAAGTAACCGAAGGTTCTTTGATCCTGAATTTTATAGGATCATTTTATTGGATCAGGTAACTCTTTGTTCCTTAATGTTCAAATCTCTAATAAAGTTTCATATTTTAACCACTAATAAGATATGAGTTCTGCTCCAGCGTGGTGCTGGAAAGAGTACTCCCCATGCTTGCTTGGAAAATAACACCACTTGGGATCTTATTGATGACATTGAAAAGCTAAGAGAACACTTGAAAATTCCAGAATGGCAGGTACTGATATCTTGTTTTTAGTTGCTTAACCAATGTCAGGTTTATTGGCAGTTATAGGCAAGTTAAGTACATTGTTTTATCTGCTTTCTGCTTATTCAGGTCTTTGGTGGCTCTTGGGGAAGTACACTTGCTCTTGCTTACAGTGAATCACATCCTGACAAGGTGCATCATTTTGCTGGTTGAAACTCCTCATACATACAATCAGGTCATCAGCACTTCCCATAATTCCCCCCTTTTAGTTTGAATTGATGGCCTGTCTCGTTTATTTTTAAGGTTACTGGCTTGGTCCTAAGAGGGATATTCCTTTTGCGGAAGAAAGAGATCGATTGGTTTTATGAAGGTGGTGCTGCTGCTATTTATCCTGATGGTATGTGTTCCATACTTCCGTTCTATATGTTAAAAATAGTTGTTCTAATGCTGTAAGATAAGTTCTTATTTTTCCCATTATATTTTGATTTCAAGATGCATGAAACGATGTTTGATTTGTAACATTTTAGTGGGTTTACTTATGAATGCTGATCAAGATGTGCAAACATTTCTTCAAAATATGCAGCTTGGGAACCGTTTAGAGATCTTATTCCAGAAAAGGAGAGGGAGAGTTTTGTTACTGCTTACCACAGGAGACTGAATTCTGAGGATTTGGAAATACAAGTAAGAGGAATCATCTGGTTTTTGATACACTGCTTTCCTTCCTCTACCCTTCTTGTTTATTGAACCTACTACTAGTGAGCTTGCGGTGGTTTTTTTTTTTTTCTTTCTATTATATGTAAAAAATAGTTAAATGTTTTTTCTGTTAACTCTCTGGTTAACTTCTTAGTATGCAGCTGCTAGGGCATGGACCAAATGGGAAATGATGACTGCCCATCTTCTACCAAATGATGAAAACATCAAGAAAGGGGATGATGATTATTTTTCACTGGTGAGTTTTATGCCCGAGAAGACCTACAGTTCGACATAGAGCTGGAAATTATAGAATAGTCTAAACAAGATGCTGAAGTTTTACTGCAGATTTGATAAATTTGTCTCTTCGTTGTTTGTGTCTAGGCTTTTGCAAGGATTGAGAACCACTACTTTGTGAATAAAGGATTCTTTCCTTCTGATTCGTTCTTGTTAGACAATGTTGACAAAATAAGGCATATTAACACTACAATTGTACAGGTATGTAAACGTTTACCTCCCAGACAATGGAGGCCACCTTTCTGCTTCTTCATAAGACATTTTAACATAAGTCTTACAAATATATTGCATTCTAAAAGTTTATGAACATGTGTAATCTGGTACCCCTTGAACCATTTTGAACAGGGAAGATATGATGTTTGCTGTCCCATGATGTCTGCTTGGGATCTACACAAAGCATTTCCAGAGGCGGATTTTAAGGTAAGATCTAAATTATCTGTTGAATATGATGCTGCGGCCTATAATCACATCAAGATTTGATGCTTTTGGTTTATCTTGTTCAGTCTGCATTTGCATGCAATCACTCAACCATGGAGACTAATTTACGACTTCTTATAACTGTTTTGCATAATGAAAAAAAACACTTTTTTATCACAGGTTGTTCCAAATGCGGGGCATTCAGCCAACGAACCAGGAATAGCTGCTGAACTTGTGGCTGCCAACGAGAAGCTGAAAAGCCTTGCTAAGAAGAACAAACCTTGAAATTTGAAAGCTAAGTCTACATGTCGATTTGCCTCATAAACACAAGCAGTTTGATAATCAATTGAAGAGAATTTGGTTTAAACTTAGAACTGTTGAATCCATGTGCTTATATAGGTATACATATGCATATATTGAGAAAAATGTAGGACACGAGAGAAATAAACCTGGAAATAAAAAACAATATCACCTTTTCACCGAGAGTTTGTATTACTGTATATATATTTTCATCATTATCTAAAACTAGGAAAATAAATGTCATGAGTCCTCGTAATGATGATCCGTCTCGTCAAAGATCTCCTCCTGCTCAAGCTCACATATAAGAGTCAAGTGTTGAGAAAATTGATATTAGCAACTTGTTAAATAGGGTCAGAGGTACCTGTAAAAGCTCTTCAATCACATCTTGCATTGTTATTATGCCAATAGCCTCTTCTTCTGTGAGCGTTGGGAGTGGATTGTCATTTAGATGTAGGATGTCTGAATCAGTACCTTTTGTCCATTTTTTGCTCCGAGAACCACCTTTAAAAGATCTTCCTGTAGCCGGAAAGCTCTTCCACTTGAGTGAACGTTTACGTCTTAAAACTTTTTCTTTTGGATGTTTGTCGGCATCCATGTCGACTCTCACTTCTGGCAGGGGCCCTGTTTTTAAGCGAACAGATAGAGAGATTAGAGCAATAAATACCAAAATGGAAGCCTTGCATAAATTAGTTCCTACGCAGCAAAGTCGAGGTATAAGCGGAAGGAAATTTGGAGAGAACTGAATATATCGATTGAGAGGTGGATACTTACTCCCATCACGGTTACTAGTAGGAGATTCATCTGTCCTGTTGCACTGTCTTACAACGACGGCCATGTGGCTATGACCTTTCTGAAATTCATTTAATATATCATATAATGGCAATTCTTCTTGAACCCTGTAACATGCAAAAATAAATATATAGGAGCAACCAATGATTAAAGAGGTAAAGAAGTGAATGACACAAATACAATCAGTCCATTTTTTTTTTTTTGAAAGAATTTCATTGATTTACTATAAGATACCTTGGAATCCTTCGTATAGTAACACTTTTCACAGGTACTTCATCTTCAGGGTGAATTGTCAATAAATTATTTACCTTTAAGATTAAAAGAAGTAAAGAAAGAAAGAAAAAAACACCCAGAAACTTAAAAAGAATAAAAAAAGCCCAAGGAATAAGAAAATGAGTACAGGTACTAATATTCGGAATGGAACCATATTAAATATAAGGGAAAACTTATTTAGAAAAGGAGGCTGCTTCGGCTAATGGATTTGTTACAAATTCATGCAACTATAGCTTAGTTTAGCAATGCTTTGAGACAAAAAGTGCTTTTGAGATAAAAGTACTCCTAAACAATACGATTTTTAGGGAAAAAAACACTTTAGAAGTAGAAAATGCCCCAAAAGTGCTTGAAAGAAGTGTTTTTCAAAAGCAGAAAATTTTAACTTTTCTCAAAAGCTTTTTTTTCCCCAAAAGTGTCTCTTAAAAGCATTACTAAGCTAAGCCTATCAACGTCATAAACTAGAAAGCCCAGCATATCACAGAGCATCATCCAGTTCCAAAATCTCATGCCAAATAGTTAAAGGGAACATTTTGGAGAGAGAAAAGACTAGCTGAAAATAAGTAAAGATAGCGCTCGACAAACTGCGTTGTAGCCAAAGAAAAATGGTTACCAAAATGAGTCCGATAATGTTTGTAGTCTGCTCGTAGTAAACTGGCACTCTGCTATGCCCTTTCTCCAAAACTAAATTCATCAAGTCCCTGTCCATAATGGTAGTTTTCCTAATGAAAAATGAAAACAGATGCAAATTATCATCTTTCTTTATAATTTACAGAAAGTAAAACCTGTCAAGTTTGGCATTAATATCAACTGCAAACGCTTCAGATATAGGAGTCATGGCATCTTTAGCTGTTTTGGCACTGAGCTCAAGTGCTCCAGCTATAATTGTCGTTTCATTATGTGTCAATTCTCCACCTTTTCCAGCCTAATTAGAGGTCCATCAAAAGGATCACAAAAGCAGAAAGTTATGACGAAAGAAGCAGATTTCTGAAGTGAGGCATTGTGATTCAAAAAGCAAAAACACTCGAATAAATTTACAGAGGCAGTTTAAGCATATACAGAAACTAACTACCGTAATAAGCTAGTGGAATGGCAGGTGAAATAAATTATCAAAAACAAACATTGATTCGATAAATGGCGACAGCCAAGTTAATTACGACTTAGTAACTGCATACCATGGTATACACAACTTATAGGGGAAAGTAAAAGCTTTTATGCAATATGTCTCAAAATATAAAGAAGCTGTTAAGCATACCTCGTTGCCATGCAAATTTACTAGGGTTTTCAACTCAGCTCTTTGAAAAAGTGCTACATGTCCATGGCCCAGCAGCAAGTCTAACAGCTGAAAATCACAGAAAATAATTGATAAGAGCTATTTGCAGGAACTTACAGGTTTGATTGCTTTTCTCACTGTTAAAAAGGCAAAAATGGTTGAATTCTTATTGTAACATCCATCACCTTACTTATTGGATAGGCAATAGGAAAACAGACCCAAACAAGAACTTGAACAAATGGAGCCACTGTCGCACCAATTGCCAAACCATATCTAGAACAAACAGATTGTGGTATTATCTGCACATACAATTAAATAGCAATTAGAGCATGCATAGAGCTTGCTTCCTTTTTACCGCAGTTACATGTACTTTCATTTTCCAAGAGCAACTCTTAAGCCAGAATGGTTGGAAAACTAAGTGGCAAAAGTTGCTCAACCAAAATTATAGCAAATGGTATCTGAGTATCACGCACAAAAACATATCACAGAATATCATGTTCAGCGTTTCAACAAGGATTGTTACTTGCGCCAAATTCAAGGGCACTTTCAATTCAAATCATGTAAGGTGGTCTAACCTCACCAAATAGAAGAATCAAGGTCACCGATATCAGGATAGCACCCCAAGCAGTAACCAAGCTATCAAGGAAAATGGGAAGCGCCTGATAAAGGTAACAAAAAAGTTTATAAAATATCAACTAACATTCAGGAATACTAGAAACAGATCACACCATTGAACATATACCTCCATTGCAGCAGCATTGCATAGAAGTAGTGTACAAAGCAACAAGTGCTGTTTTCTGACAACAGGCAATATCTTTGCTGTTCCAGCAAGGGAATAAGTTAGCACGGCTAGCATTTAATCTGAATATTTAAGTTCAATATGCAGTATCCATAGCAATATATGACAATAATTTCATCAGCTAAATGTAATCTGTAAGTCTACCCTTCAAACTTCACTGACTTTCGGCATTTCATTTTTTTTCATCCAGTTGAATCATAAATTTCAATGAAGAAAAACTGAAAACTTCACATCAATCTCGCTCAAAAAGTAAAATATTCTAACATTTAATTCATGATTCCAGTCCATATGTTCTGGTGAATCAAATCAAAGCAAAGATTACAACTTTTCAAGTACAGATTACGTCGTTTATTAATTACCATTGCCAACCCAAGGATACATTATCAACTTTTTGATTCTTTAATTTGGTTTCCTTAATTAAAAAAGAAGAAGAAGAGGAAATGAAGAAATTACCAGCATGTCTTCGATCGTTGGGAGTACCAGACATAGCAAGAACCTCAAGGTCAACAAGACTCATGGACATAAGGCCCAAAGTAAGACCCGACATCAAACCCGCGAACACCACCAACAATACTATTACCAATATATGAATAAAGAAATCCGTTCCGCAACATTTGTACTCCACCGCCATTCAGTTTCACTCCCCCTCCCCAAACAACCTTCCAAATTCAATATTATAAAAAGACCCTTGAGGTTTTGTTAGAGAAACGATGAACAGAGGCCAAAACCCTCCTCCATTGTTAAACCCAAATTTGCAAGAGCTTAATAGTTTTTGGTTTTGCCGGTAAAACCACGTATATATACAGTTGGAGAGTGACGTGTGGGTAATAGCTTTGTGCTTTTGGACTGGAGCTGGAATTACGAAACTCTATCTGCGGTGTCTATTTTATACAGTCGTGGGTCTTTCTGTTTCCGGCAATCTATATTACTCTTTATTAAATTTTTAAAAAATAATTGTTTTAATTTTTTTACTAAAACATCTAATGATTTGTGGGATTTATTAATACTCGTAACATTAATAGATATTTTAAATTAAAACTAATAAGACTATAGAAATGCAATTAGGAGTGGTCAATGATGATCACTCCTCCCCTCAATAAGACTACAGTTTTCATGATTCTACCACTCAAATCTTTATGATCATAATATAAGTGTCATAAAAGGTAATAGTTTTTTGAATATATAAAAAAAAAAAACCAAAAGAAGTATTATTTCGTGACCTTTTTAGAACATCATAATACACTCTTTTCTCAATTTTTGGTTACGTTTTGATGCATGACAAGATAACCTGTGAATTTCTTTTTTAACTTTTTTTGACCTCTAGAATTGGCACCAAAGTAAACTTTTTTGTGATGTTTTCAAAGCGTCATAAATACTTTCTCTTACAGTTAATACGTGACGTTTTTTATGTTTTGCAAAAAACTGTCACCAAAAGTAAAAAAACTGACTTTTGGTACGTTTTGTTCAATGAGAATAAATACAAAAGTTAAGTGAATAAAAAATATAAATATTAAATAATATAAAAATAATTAAATAATATAAATATTTTAATTCTTTAATATTGTTCACGTAAAAGAAGGTTAGATCATCTTTAAATGATTTATTTATATTTTAATAAATTAAGAAAATGAATTTAGGAAAAAAACATGAATAAAGACACTATTTAAGTGGACTAAATTACCTAAAATGGCCCATTTCTAAGCATATTTACAGAAATTGGCCGATTACACCATTATTTACCGGAAAGAGTCACTTTTTACAAAACGCGCTTATGTGGCCGCATTTAAGAGGGAAATTGCTAGTAAAGCGCGCCCCTAAGGGAGCTTTTTTTGCCACGTCAGCAAAACGCTTCCACGCCGGTAGCGCTTTGCTGGCGTCGACGTGGCAAAAAACGCTCCCTTGAGGGCGCACTTTGCTGGCAAATTTTGAATCCCAAGGCTATTTTTTTGACCGTTTGGGGTGTCCAACGGTTAAAAAAGAGAGTATAAAATCCCCCTATTATTTCACACATATTTTCTTTACAATTTAGCAAAAAATCTCTACAATTTCTCCCTAAAGCTATCAAATTTCTCATTAAATTTCTCAAAACTCTTTATAATTAGTTATTTACTTTACTTTTTTTTCCTAAATTAGTATTATTTTGTTTATAATTTCAAAAATATTTGATCGTGTTAGCAATGGCCGGGGGATTAATTCGTCTCAATCATAAACATATCTCCGTCGAACAAATGAAAATGGTAACGATTTATTTTAAATTTTGAATATTATTTAATATTTTTTTCATTTATTTTAAAATTTGAATATTATTTAATATTTTTTTCATTTATGTAATTTTAATTAATTTGTATTTCATAATTTTTTACAACAGTCTGTAGATCAGGTGTTACAATGTTATATTCGTAATATGTCTGGTTCACCATCACCGTTGATAGAAAATTACTTGAGAGAAGCGGGTTTTTGGCAAGCGGCGACTATATGCCAGGGGTGCAAGTTGGACCCGAAACTCATTAGGGCGTTAATAGAGAGGTGGAGACCGGAGATGCACACATTCCATCTTCCATGCGGAGAGTGTACTATCACATTGGAGGACATCCAGTTACAATTAGGATTGCCGGTGGATGGGGCCGCACTCACCGAGTCTGTTCAATCTGCTGATTGGGGAGCCATATGCTACGATCTTTTGGGTGCGATTCCGGATAATATCTACTAAGGTTGGGTCGAGATGGGCTGGTTACGAGACACATTCCCGGAGCCGAGGAATGATTCGACTGAAGTAGAAAGAATACGATATGCTCGGGCATACATCTTTGATATGATTGGAGGTTATCTGATGCTGGACTTGTCACGAAACCTCATACATCTGAGGTGGCTGCTGAAACTCGTTGATTTTAGAGCAGCTGGCGAACTTAGTTTGGGGTCTGCTGTGTTGGCAACATTTTACCGGGAGATGTGCGGGGCATCGCCACCAAATAAAGCCAAAATTGGAGGTTGCCTATCACTACTACAATCATGGGCTCGGTTTCGCTTTCCATTTTACGTCCTCGAGTGAACCACCCATATACATTCCCACTCATAACGAGGTAAAAATTTTATTTGACTTTACAATTATTCCATAGATTTAAAATAAAATTGTATGCTGAAAATTTATTTAATTAGGTGGAACCATCTGGTGAGTTATGTTGGAATACCTACCGCTCTTGGAGATATACGGCTTCTATTAGACCAATGGTCAGAAGCGCAAGTAAGTATTAAATAAAATATATATACATAAAGTAAGTATTAAATAAAATATATATACATAAAATAGTCGTTTCATATTTAGTATTTAGTATTATGTATATAACTAATATTTTTATCCCGTTCATATAGTTTCAATGGACACCATACGAGGATCCGGCAATACGGGCTGTAATTCCGGAAGAATTCTTTCAAAATCTGAACATTTGGCATGTTAAGGTCTCATTGGTCAACTATTCTATTGTCGAGATGCATCAGACGGATAGAGTGTTGCGACAATTTGGATTCCAACAACCGATTCCTGAAGAACCTGAGGTGCTCGATGACTAGCACAGAATTGAATTACGGAAAATGAAAACGAATTGGTCGGTATTCTGGTCGGAATATATCGATATTTTGGAAAATCGGTATGATCATATACCTGATCGCGAACCGATCATCGTCCCAGAGTTAGCGTGCACCCCGAATTACATGCCATGATTTAGAATCCATGGCAAGCCATATTTTTTGTCGGAAGAGCAGAGGCGTCGGTAAATCCGTGTAGAAAGGAAACGACGGGGCCCTTTAAATCCAAGGAGAAGGGATGGCGGCACGGGCCTATCAACAGCGCCCACACAATCACCGGGCCTAATGGCTCAACCGACGACACCCATATCACAGCCCCTTCAGATTATGCCAGGTGCGTATCCTAGCCCTTATATGTATCCTAACTCTTATATGTTTCCTTTTCTCAGTCCTATGCCAGGTTGGAATGCATGGCCTGGTGCATTTCCTTTCCCGATGACTCCGACTCAACGGATGATATATAGGCCATTATCACCGCAGGGATCGCACAAGGAACCGTCGTCGAGCTCATCTCATTACCATTCCCCATCCCCTTATGGGATTCAAACACCTCCGCCGTGGGTGATGCAAACACCTCCACATTCTTTATTCTACCAAGGTGGGTCATCCTCCCAACACCCACAACCGGAGCAACCACAACCCCCGCTGGAGCAACCAATAAGGAATCTAACGCGTAATCGTTGTTCACCCCCATGTGGCACTGATTCCGACCGGCATATACATTGATTTTTTTAATATATTTGTAGAAGATGTTTCTATATTGTTTCATTTAATAAAAAAGAAGTTTTTTTTAATATTTTAATAGTAAATTAATTTTATATTTTGAATAAAATATAAGTTCTTTTGAATAATGCTGAATAGAAATAATGCAACATCGTTTCATAACAGCAATTATCAACTATTTCGGTTTGGACATGATCGAATTGTATGACCTGGGTTCCTACACCATCCACACAACTTCTGTTGGTTCGTTTTTTCCCGGATATCCATATTATTACGTATTTTACTCAAGCAAGGTCGACTTTTTGGTTTGCAATGCAATTTTCTATCCGGTAACAACTTAAACGGAGCAAGCGATACAGACGGCCACTTACGTTCATCTAGGACCGGTGGGAATACGTGTCTCCACACATTGTACATGTATTCTATTTTGTACACTTCATCGACATATCTCATGGGATCCAAATAGAGATTCTGACAAGCTGCAATTGCATGAGCGCATGGATAACGAAGTGCGTCAAACGTCCCACAGTCGCAAGTCCTATTTATCAGGTGTACACGATATTGCCCATCGATAATACATTGGCTCGGTCTGTCAAACTCCGTCACACGAAACCATAGTTTGTCGCGATCGTGACACAGTGTGCATCGTGTTGGCCCGCGCCTTCGCCTTGTTAATTTCTTCCAATACTTTCCGTAACCATACATGGCCTCCCTGTATTTGGCCTTTATAACTCGCTGCTCGCTTTGGAAATAGTGCCGCCAAACGAAAATATGTCTCTCGCACAATCGAGGTTATCCGCAAATGACGCGTTCCTTTTAGAATAGAATTTATACATTCAGCCAGGTTTGTGGTCATATGACCATATCGTAGGCTGCCGTCGTATGCTTGTGTCCATTCTTCGAAAGGTATGTTACAGAGGTAGTCTGCGCCTTGATCATTAATTGAACGCAAATTCCTCAACATCTCATGAAAACGGTTATTATTGATCTCGTACCATGCCAATATAAGTTGATAGCGAAAATTACATACCAATATTCCATTCAGAATAAATTGAATATTACAACCAAAAGTATATTAATAAAGATTAAATACTCATGTTGGTCACTTGCTTTCATTCAGTCGTAGTCCGATATTGCCCGTAGTAGCTGGACGCAACGTGCCTTAGACAATAACGATGGTGTGTGCGATTCCATAGGCTTTCATGTCGCTCAATTGCGGCTAGTATTCTAGTGCCCCGATCTGATATAAAGTAGATATCAGGTTAAGGGGCATACATGCCTCCTTAACCTAGAAAGAAAGAAATCTCAATTATCAGCTGACTCCCTCGGTATTATTGCAAACACAATTGGAAGGATTCTCCCACCACTATCCTGTGCCACAGCTAGCAATAGCTGATGGGTATATCTACCATACATAAAGGTACCGTCAATTTGTACCAATGGCTTGCAGTACACAAATGCGTCCTGACATTGCTTAAAGCTCCAGAATAGACGTTTGAACACTTGTCATCCACGGAGCAATCGGTCGTTGTAGTACACAGGGACCGTTTCAAGGTCTGCTATGCAACCTGGGACTACCTCTCCAGCACCTGACACCACTGCCAAACCTCATTATATGAATTGTCCCACCCACTATGCATCTTTTCCAATGCCTTTTGCTTAGCTATTCAAGCCTTGCGGTAAGAGGGCGTGTACCTCAATTGGCTATGAATACTGGCAATTATGTATGACACAGAAGTCTTGGGATCCGCCTTCAACATCGGTAGTATTAAGCTAGCTATCATGCCTGAATCCATCTTGGGATGATCTTGTGAAACACCTGTCAACGAAGTAAATTAAAGAATGTAACATTAAGTAATAACATTATTATTCAAAACCCTAAACACCCAGTGATACTATACCAGCAACACAGGTATGTGAACCTTTGTACTTTTTTATCTCCCACAAGCCTGTCTTTTTTTCTTAAAAGAAGCCATGATTTTCCATGAACATGTACCGTCTTGCACTGCACACTTGGCCTCGAACTTCTCGGATTTGGATTTAACCACATTGTAGTTAACCCCGTGATTGATGCTATGTTGTTTCAAAGTACCAAGAAAACTATCCTTACTGGAAAACTTTTTACCAAATTCCAAATCACCCGAATCCAATGTTGAACCTGTACGGTCACGCGTTCTGTGTGGTAGATCTGGAAACTCCAACACATCATTTGACGATATATCGACATTATGAATGTGGGCTGCAGGCGAGTACGCCCTGAATCGCGGATCTTCTTCTTCATCTGAACCCGCTTTCAACGTCTTCAGGTTCGAATATAACATGTTCCGGTTCAAAAAATAATGCAACTTCTGCACCATCGGGGCCAGGCTCTCGGGATGGATCCACATCGAACTCATCATCTGCAACGTACGAGGTCTCCTCGCCGGTGGACGTCGTAAGGAGTACATCATCCCTTCCTCTGGATGTTTTATAACGTCCCCAGTCAGATGTGGATTGTCAACCACTAAAAGTTGATGTCATTACCTAATACGTATTTCCAGCATCGAACATTGACTCACCGATGTGTATGTCTCATCCATTAACCGAGTGTCGTACAGGAGTTGTGTTTTCCATACTGCCACTAAACACGGGCCCTTCCGTGTTCTGCCTCCCACTAACGGAGTGTCGGTTAGGGGTCGTGTATTCCTCTCGAATAGCAGTTGATGTTGAAGTCGCAAATGTTTCATTTGGCGATGAAAATTGAACATATAACTCAAGGTAGGGTGATCCACTAGCGATATGAGTCTGCACCATCGCCTCAAAGCTACGAACACATTTGATATCAAATGAGTCATATGTCACAGGATCAATCGAAGCACAAAATCGATACTTAATAGAAGAAACCCTATTTGGCGTCGTTCCGAATATTTTGCGCCTAATTCTTTTACGAAATTCTATAAAATATACTCTGGTTAAAAACCATTCGCGATGTGTTCTCTGATAAAAAAACAACGTCGTTCTCGATGTCACGGAACTAACAATCATAGTAAACAACAACACTAATGCGTTCACTCATTTTCAATTCTATTCTGCTTAGCCTTTCTAATTTTACTTGCTGTAACTTATGCATCTTGAGAATGAAATTTGCCTCGTTTATAGCCTAAGGCCAATCATGAACTACTGTAGAAAAAGAGCGTCCACGTGGGAGCTTTTTTCAGAAATTTTGTTGACATTGCATCCTGCTTGAAGCGTTTTTGACACTATTTGTTCAGAAACATCTTCTCAAAATTATTTTTTCAGGAACTACTGTAGAAAAAGAGCGTCCACGTGGTAGCTTTTTTTCGTAATTTTGCTGACAGTGCATCCTACTTGAAGCGTTTTTGACACTATTTGTTCAGAAACGTCTTTTCAAAATTATTTTTCAGAACTACAGAGAAAAGAGCGTCCACGTGGTAGCTTTTTCGTAATTTTGCCGACAATGCATCCCGCTTGAAGCGTTTTGACACTATTTGTTCGAAACATCTTTTCAAAATTATTTTTTCAGAACTATCAGAGAAAAGAGCGTCCATGTTGGAGCTTTTTCGTATTTTTTGCCGATGCATCCTACTTGAAGCGTTTTTGACACTATTTGTTCAGAAACGTCTTCTCAAAATTATTTTTTTAGGGTACAAAATAGTCAATTTTGTTAAAAAAATAAACACAATGTTATTTTTTTAAAAAACTAAACCCTAATTTAATTAAATTTAACCCTAAACCATGATTTAATTTATTTAAAACCCTAAAACCCTAATTTACTTAATTTATTTAAAAACCATAAACCCTAAATTAATTTATTTAATACCCTAAACCCTAATTTATTTAAAACCTTAAACCCTAACTTACTTAATTTGTTTAAAAACCATAAACCCTAAACTCTAATTTATTTAAAACCATAGAACCCTAATTTACTTAATTTATTTAAAAACCATAAACCATAAACCCTAATTTATTTAAAACCCTAAAACACCTAATTTACTTAATTTATTTAAAACCCCTAAATCATAAACCTTAAACCCTAATTTAAATAATTTTTATAAAATAATACTAAATCCTGATTTATTTTTAAAATCTATTAAAACTCTAAACCCTAACTTATTTTAACAAAAACCTAAACACTAAACCCTAACTTATTTTGGCAAAACCCTAACCCTAAAAACCCTAAAAAAAACCTATGGACCAAACATGCAAATATCCCTAACATATAAAAAAAGCGAGCGAAGCGCCCCCCAAGGAGCATTTTTGCCACATCAAGCCAAACGCGCCGACGTTTGCGCTATTAACGTGGCAAAAACGCCCCCTTGGGGGCGCGCTTTGCTGGCAATTTCCCCCTTAAACACGGCCACGTAGGCGTGTTTTGCAAAAAGTGGACCTTTCCGATAAATAATGATGTAATCGGTCCATTTCCGTAAATATGCTTGGAAATGAGCTTTTTTAGATAATTTAGTCATTTAAGTGGCTTTTAATATTTAAATATCTTAACTAAACCATTCTATGGTGAACTACAATAACAATAGGAAAACAAACACAAATCTTTTTCTAAATGTAATCACAATGATAAAATTGTTCAAACAGTAAACGAATTCATATATAAATAAAAAGTCATACAAAAAATAATATAAACATGTCAATATATACATAAACTAAATTATTAATAAATGAAAAAAATTATATAAAAGTAGAATACTCTAAACACACACATTTTTTTAAAAGAAGAAAAAATCTTTCCTTCTTTCTCTTGTTTCTTTCTTTAAAGGACACCCTTATTGTCCTTGAAAACCAAAGAGATAAAAATTTGTATAAATTAATGTGAAGCAAATATATATTTTTTGACCATTTCTTTTTCTCATAGGTATAGTTACTGAGACTTTGCACACCTCAAATTGTTGCAACTTGTAAGCTGGCACTAGGTCAAGGTGCCCACACAAATTACCTCACTAACTTAATAAAATAATGGAAAACCAGAATGTTTAACTTCTTTCAATACTGCCTCTCCCTATTTCTCTTTGCAGCCACCAACTTTGTACTCACTGTCGTCTGCCTTCTTTCCTTTGCTTTAGGTTTCTTCTTTTTTTCCTACTCTTTTACCAAAATAAAGTCCGCACCTTGCCTCTTCTCTTTCGTCGGTCTTAGACCAGGGACATGAGAGGCCTTTCTCCAACAGCTTTTGGTGGCTCCTCCCCCCTTTTTCGCGACATCGGGCTTGGACCATTTGGCTTCCTCTAGCCTCCTCGGTGTTATTGGGCAGAACCTCTTCCACCTTGACCTCCCTGGTTTGAAGTGTGACGGAGATCGAAAAACGCTACTCCAAAACAGTACATGTTGTCGGCTCTTCTCCAACCCACAGTGGTCGAAGGTGCTTCCTGTGGGAGGCATTACAAGTCGGTGATAGATTACAGGGCTTCTGACCTCCCCTGGCACTATCCTCCAGTGATGATGGCTCAAATGTGTTGATAGCTAGGGGTTTTTTTATTTGCTTGTGGCTTTAGGGTTTGTTGGCTCTACGTCCTAAGCTTTTGACTTTTTGTTCTAGTTTTGTAGGCTTTTTTTTCTACCGTATCTCTTTCATTTATGAATGCTAGATGTTGGGGGGGGAGTAAAACAACCATATCAAATACATGGAATTAGATAATAATAACTAAATTTAACACTGTTGATCCTATTCAATAATCTTCAACAAAGATGATTGCATGACTTGACCTTTTCGTTTTTAGTAAGACAACAAAAGATTATCTTATTTTAAATGAAAAATATTTAGATATATTTATAACTAAATTCAAAATTATTTATTCATCAATTCTATATGCTAGATATATAAACAAAAAATGCTTCGGGCATTCCTTTTCTGACATATTACATAGTGATGATTAAATTTTAATTTTTATGTATACAATATCATACTTCAATATTTATGATTTTATTAGTTAGTTTAAAATGATTTTAAATAATCATTTTTAAGTTAACTCTTATTACTATTTTTTTAACTCTAGTAAACAAAGGGTTTGTTGACCCTAAACTTTAAATATTAAATCCTAAATCTTACTCAACTTTAAACTTTAATCTCGACCCTAAATCCTAATTGAACCCTTTCCCTGACCTCATAAATCTTAAAATTCTAAAACCATATGTTATAAACCATAAAACAAATTAAACGAAAAAACAAGTTATAAACCTTGAGCTATTATTATTGGTTAATTTTATTTATTTAATCAAACACTACTTAAGGTTAAAATATTGTTATGGAAAATTGATCTAGTGTTATTGATGATATTATTTATTATTTTTTTAAAATAAAGTGATATATTTTTATTAAATGCCTAAAAAGTGAGTTTTCAGGATTATTTTAACACAATTTAAACTCAATATTTTATTTTAATTAAAATATTGAAATGAAATTTTTAAGAAATTTTAACACTATAAAATTTTCAAGCCTATTACAATATTATTTTTTTGCTATATGACCATCGGATTAGTATTTGTTTTCAATTTTAATATGTCACGTTAATAAAATTAATAAAAAAATTTAAATAAATTAAATTCCTAAAAATAAAATTATTATGAAAAGTAATATTTACTAAGGGAAAAATAAAGTAATAAAGGCTTGTCGGATTCGGGTAGATTATTTTGTTTAAAATAATAAGCTATATTAAAGAAAGGGTGAAATAAAAACTACGCTATTTATATTAGAACTAGGCATAGCCAGCCAATTTATCGATTACATTTATCTTAGAGAGGGCCACTTTCTAAGAACCAAATAATCTTGAAAATAAAAATAGCTTGACAATACATGCATTTATCTCATATATATGTATATATATATTATTTTATTATATTAGAGTGGTATTTAAGGTATTTTATATTTACATAATTTTAATATATTAATAAATCAGAAAATTTTTTAACCATATTTGGAGGAAGCTAAGACCATTGCGTGTCTCTATCCAGGGGTTAATTAGACGAAAAAGCTGCTTTTAAAAATTAATTAGGAAATTAGGTTATTTTTCTTTAAATTTAGAGAAATTAGTCGATTTTGAAAAGAAAAACAAGACGCGTTTTCGTTCAACGGTAACTTTTTACAACAGTTAAAAAACTTAATGGCTAATTACCAATGGTTTTTTTTTTTCAAACGGCTAAATTTTTTTTAATAGCTACTTTATTTGCTATATATATTCAACTCATTTTCTTTCTTTTGTATTCAAATCATATTCTCTCAATTCTCTCAACTATTTTATTCTCAACTTTTCATTCAATTTCTCTCAAATTCTTGTTGTCTTAATTTTATATTTAGTAATTTCTTTGATTTTATTTTATTTTTATAATTTTAAAAATTGTCAATGCCTCTTATTCATTTACATGTCAAACACATTTCCGGCGTCTAACTGCAAATAGTAAGAAAATATTATTTTTATTTTAATTAAAATAATTATTAAGTTGTTAACATTATTAATTTTATAATTTGTTTATGTTTATATAATCATACTGAAGATTGAATTATCAAGACGTATATACACAATTTAAGTGCGAGAACACCGCGTGTTATTGAACAACACTTGCAAGAGGTGGGATTCCTACACGTGTCTCGTATGCTCGGGGGACTAAATTGGATCCCGCACTTATCTGCACTTTGGTGGAAAGATGGAGACACGAAACACACACACATTCCATCTTCCGTGCGGTGAGTACTGTACAATTACACTCAAGGATGTACCTTTACAACTCGGTTTATCGGTTGATGGGACAGTCATTACGGGGGTAGTGGGCTTTGGCGATTGGAGCACAATTTGTGAGAACTATTAGGCAAAGTGTCAGATAAGTTTAGTAGTAGCCGGATAGAGATGAAATGGTTAAAAGACAATTTCTCATTTATCGACAACTGCGCTAGTGCCATTGAAAGACAAAAATACGCGTAAGCATCCATCCTGAGGTTAAACGGGGGTCTTCTAATGTCAAATAATTCCCGAAATCTAGTACATTTAAGATGGCTCCTACAACTAGTCGACTTAAAAGAAGTGGGGCGACTCAGTTGGGGATCAACTATGTTAGTGACATTGTACCGAGATATGTGTCAGGCATTGAAAACATAAAAAATTAAAATCGGTGGTTGTATACTCCTTCTTCAGTCATGGGCATGGTACCACCTACCATTTTTGTCCCCGAGTAAACGCTCATTATGAATTCCCACTCGTAATAAGGTAAAATTCATTTAATAATGTAGTTATCATATTTTTTTTTCATTATTATGTTTTTGAAATAACATATTATTTGAAAAGGTGGAATAATGATGCGAGTCATGTGAGTATACTGGACGAGCTCGAAGATATTCAATCATTGTTAGATAAACAATTAGAAATCGAGGTTAATTTTTGAAAATTTCAAATATATAATATTTATGTAAGGATTTGAAATTTAATATTAGGTAGGTAATAAAATTTACAATTTCATACTGTAGTTTGAATGGATGTCATTATCTAATCCAAGAATTCAATAATGCATCTCGGTCGATTTTTTGGCGAATCGCAATATTTGACATGCCAATGTGCCATTGATAGTTTTTGCAACGGTCGAGATGCACGAATCTAATTGATTGATACACTATTGTTCGAGTTCATACAAAGTATTTTGTCGTCACCCCAGGTGTCACACCCTGAAATGTGGGTTAAATTTTTTGGGTTATATTTTTAATTGTCAAATTTGTTTTATTTCCTATTTGAGGGTGCAATTGGGCCTCTATCTGGGATTGGATTGTTAAGAGCTTTTGAAGAACCTTAAATCCAAAACCCAAATTCTCTCTTCATCTCTTCCCTAGTGTGTCGCATATTTTTGTATTGTAAACCCTAGTATGTCGCATGTTCCTGTGCTGTAGACCTTAGTTGTGTCGTATGCTCCTACTGTGCTCCTTAAACCCTAGGTATTTAAAAACACTTTTGCTTGGTCAACCCCGTCTTTCACTTTTCCACTTCCATTGTTTCTATTGTCGCTCCTAACCTTGGTTTTCTGAATCCTCACTTCTGCTTTTTCTATGCCGCATCTCTTCTTTCTCTTCTCTTTTCTTCCCTGACGTTGTTTTCTCTTTTCTCTTCTCTTTCCTTTTCTTTCCTGCCACCGAACCTACAATCTTGTATTACTTATTTGTTTTCTTCTTATACTTCACCACCTTTAAGTTGTCAATCTCATCCTCTTTGTCGAATCATAATCTATTCATTCGAACCCCATTGGCATGTAAGACTGTCGACAATAGTTTCAGTACCCATTTGTTGTAGTTCGGCAAGTGAAATCTCTTGTGTTGGTTAAGACTCCGTTATCTGATTCGCAATTGAGTTACTGGTTGCTTTTCTCTTTCTTATTAATCGGTTTCTTTTAGATCCATCCGAAATCTTTACCACCGATTCTAATGTTGTGTGTTTCATATGTGTATGTCGTTTGAAGGGCCACATCTAGGTGAACCCGATCAGATCTTAATTGAAGAAGTGTCACACGGGCGTGTGGGTGAAGGTATGTGTTTTTACATGTGATGTAGTGTCAAAATTGTGTGTGTTATGTATTGGTCGAATGTGTAGGTCCCCAAATCATGTGTGTATGCAGCTGATTTTTCATATTAAACTGATTAAATGATCTTAACACATTTGCTTTTGGCTTAGAACACCAAATCTGTTAAGGTAACGACCTTTTTCAGGATTTTGAAAGTCCGAAAATTCGACACTGTTGAAACCGCAATTCTGTGCAGTAATGTATGTTGTGATATGATACCATCTTTGCTCTGAAGCCTGTCATCTGTATGAATATGTGTTGTAACATGGATAACTTGTGATTCTATGTTGGTCTCTACTGGTTGGTTAAGTAATCACTGTTGCATGTATGAGATACTGTTGTCATATGCCTATTGTCATTGTTGAAATATTAAACTGTTATTGTTTGCATGCCACTAGTTGGTATTTCTATTGTTGTTACTATTGTCATCGATAACTTGCCATAATGTTGCATTGGGGTTTTCTTATACCCCAAAATTGGGCTTAGTAGTTTCGAGGGTAATTTAGAGATTTTAGCTTGGAATATATTTGGAAATATTGAATTATGGTAACTCGAAATTATTTTTTACTATAACTTTTTGAAAATCAAATCAATTTTTAAAAATAAGGTAGGAAAGATCTTCAATTTTGAAAAGAGAATTGTTTTCTAAAAGGGTTTAAATTAGGAGTGGTTTTAAAGCAATTATACTAAAGTTTTAAAAATACCCTATTTTCCCCTCCATCTACATTAAACTCACAATAGTTTCTTCCTTCACCCTTTTTGTTACTGTCCCTTGATTTTCCCAATCACCCTTCACTTATTTTATTTATCAAACATCAATTCCTTTGATTTCTATCACCTCCCAATCATTAAACTTCCTTAGAATTCCATAAAAAGCTTTAAAAACATCATTGATTTCATCATTGCTCCACTTGTGGGTTTTTCGAATTTTCAACCAAACATTTAATTTTCTTCCATTGAAGGTAACGATTCGATTTCCTATTAGTTTTTTGATGATATCTAGTCTTTTAAATAGAGTTTTTATATATTGAATCAAAAGTTTTGAATAAATGCCAAAATTTGGGTAGTTAATCATGAAATTTGAGATTTTGTATAAAATCGATGTTTCTAAGTGTTTTTCAATTTATTTTGATGAGATTAGAAGGTTTCTAAATTTTCCCTAAAGTCTCGTTTAGAGAATCTAATGTTTTAATGAGTTTTCATGAAAAATGGTTATTTTATGTCAGAATTTCAGAACCATGAATCTATGTAATTTTGTGTGGTTTGAGGGTTGAGAATTATTCTTAGATGTATAAATAGATGATTGGAATTGATTATAGGCAAATGGGAATGAGTAAGAATTAAGATATTTGAGTTTCAAGTTTGTTAGTCGAAAATTTCAATTCCAAGAGGAACTAGCCTTAGACCTGTGTTTTTGTCTGTTTAAGGTGTGTTATGGCTACTAATTAATTGTGTTTATTGTGTGATTTACTTTGGTGAAGTTTCGGAGTCGTTAGGACCTTCCTTAAGTAAGGCGAAAGGCAAGGAAAAGCTAGTTTAAGCTTTAGGCGACTAGGCGAAAGCATGAACAGTGAGTGTTTGGAATCGCTGCTAGTAGATACGATTCATAGTATTAATTAGGAGCTTAGGAGTGGCCTAAACCTCTATCCTGAGTTTCGAGTGTAAATGATAGTAAGTTAATTTTGTGCTTTTAATCTATTTACTTTTGGCTAATTTTTGAATAAGATGCTACTAAACTTGTGTTTTTTTTTTCAGGGACGAATTTGGAGTGCCAAAATTCAAAATCAAACAAAATGGGCTAAATTGGAACGAAAAGCAAAGAGGGGGACCAAATTGAAGAATTGAAGAATTAGTGGTTAACTGGTTAAAATCAGATTTTTTTTTTAAATTGTCATAATTCTATAAATAGTTTAAATCTATTTTTTAGTTGATATTTTTAGGAAAAAAATCTTGCTAAATATGTATGTCTGATATGTTTTAACCCAAGTATGATATGTTAGTGCATAATATGCTCTTGTTTAAGGTATGCAATTTATCTAGGTATGATCCGCATTCTGTTAAGTTTAATGGTACACCTCTTCGTTACTCTGTTGATTAAGAGTATGTGATATTCGAATATGTTGAATTGTTTGGTATTGATTCTTATTTATAACCATGCATGTGACTTCATGGCAAATCCGATATGGTCTATTGAGGTTTGATAAATTTGTAGTACAAAGCATAGACTCCCATGCCTTCTGATTCTGTTATTGTATGATAGCATGACCTATAGGCTTATCATTCTGATTTTGTATTTGCATGCCATGACACATTACATGGTGTTTGGGATAATGTGAAAGGAGGTAGTTCTGGTAGTTTAATGATCTGCACTAATTAGTGGGTTATCTACAATATCTGTTTTGGTAGCTCGGCTGCAACATAGTGGCTTGACCAAATTTGTATCTAATTTGGCAGTTTAACTACAATGTGATACGCCATCGTTGACGGGAAACCTGGGATGGCGGGTCATAGTTGTCAGGCAACCCGAAGTGTGTTTTGGTTGGATGAGTTCAAGGGAAACTCTACTTTAGTGTGTAGCGGAGTTGGGTAGGATGCTTTCTGAAAAATCTGCATTCTGTTATTCTGAAGAATACTGCATTGGCATACTCATACATCCTCTATTCTATTATTCTCTGTGATTTTCTGTTTTGTTTTGCTCTGGTTAAATGATCGTTTTGAATTACTTGCGTCACTCTGGTTTATATATTGTGTTTTGTTTTATCTTCATTTCACTTGGGTTATTCATTGGATGTTATAGCTCACCCTTCTGTTTGTTCTCGATTGTCGGACGACGTGTGAGAGCTCGAATTGTTTTCGCAAGTATGAAAATACGATGATTTTTGTAATTATTTTTGTTTGAACTTTGGGTTTATAATCTGTTTCTGAACTCATTTTTGGGTTGTTATTAATCATCGGTAACAGATATCCTCAACCGTGAAACTGCAAAATCACTCAAGTCGAAAAATGGATTTTGGTTTTCAAAAATTAAAACTCCGAATAGATTTTTTGCTCCTAATCAAGTAATTTTTTTGAAGGTTTTCCGAATACTTACTAAAATCAATTTTTTTTCAATGTGTTGGTGTAACACCTCCAGATTTGGTCTCAACTTCTAGGTCGGGTTTGAGGTGTTATAGACAGATAAGAGAGATAAGGGAATGTCGAGCTAAGCTCCATTCATTGGGATATGTTGGTGTGTTGGAGAGTGTTTAGCTTTAAGCTACACTTATGGGATATGTTAGACTCTTTGAGTCATTAGTGTGATGGAGATCCGTGTATCCAATGTGTGGTGATAGAGCTCACTTTTATGTTTCATGTTTTCAAGTTTCCAAACTATCATTAATTGACTAATACATGGAAATGTTGTGTGTAAATGCATGTGAATATATCTAGATTGGACACAAGTCATGGAATAGTCACACTTGTATAGTCCAATCTCATATTTCTTGATTTTCTGTGTAGACTACAATAAATAAATAAGTGTGATATCTCATATCAACTTATTCGCGCATGGCTATGCATTTCTAGTCTCACTCCATCAAGAGGCCTAAGATATTGATCCTATTATGTAGGAGGGATAAATCTTATCTTGATCAACCATATCTCGCTACATGGGTTGTGGTATATCCAACATCAGTCTTTATAGTACAACCTGTTACGATAGACGTTTGAATGTATCAAAATATACGACTCACGACATTGGGACAATGATGATATCAAGTCTGAGGATCATATACATAGTAATCACTTTGAGTAATGTTGTGACTATTACATAATAATCCAAGAAACGTACTCATAGCAGGTTATTCCAATATGTTGTTCTCTAACACATACTAATGTATTGATTTTGACATTCCTATGTCAATGGCAACACTTTGTCATTAATTAACTACGCATTAGTCACAATGCATTATTGTTGTCCAAACCCACAATAATACTTGACTAAGGACCTTTTAAGAATGATCATATTTTCGTAGGACTTTATTACAATTTAGTTTATTTATATACACAGAAAAAGAAACTGAAATAATAATAGCAATGCATTATATTAATAAACAAGGTAAAACATGTAATTACAATCATCTCATGATTGGTCTTTGGGCATACTATAACAATCCACCCTCCAAGAAGACCTCCAAGTTCAGAATTGTTCGAGGTATTGCGATACTGATATCGTGAGGGGACAAAATTGGACAAAAATGATAGTTTTTGTCCACCCGAAGCACCAATCATTGAAGGCTCGTTCAAGGGTATTTTGGGCACATAAATTAGGTCAGGATAACTGTTATATCATCAAAAATTTGGCTGAGAGAGAAAAGAGGCCACATTACCTTAGTTTAGGCTTAGTTTTCCTTAAGTTTTCTCAGCTTTTCTTCCTCTTTTTCTAGGTCTTCTTATTTTCATTTCCTCAGCTATAGATTTTACATTTCCCAACAATTTTCCTTCTAGTTTTAGTTGTTCTTAGTGTTAGTTAAGTTAGTTATCATTGTAGCTTAGGTTTATTTGCACCTTTAGTCCATGTTCCTTGGTTGTAATACATTTTTAGATTTAGTTTAATGTATTTCAGTTTCTTTTACTTTACATTTGTTAAAGTTTGTTCCTTTTATTTTTATTGCTTTAGATTTTCTAGTTAAATGATTCTCTTTGCTTGCCATTTAAGTTTTTTTGCATAAAAATCTCAACTTTTATATTTTTCTCAAGCTTTGCTTTAATGGTTTCTTTGCTTTTCATCTTCATTGTTGTTAGTTTTATTTCCAACATGAGTAGCTAAACCTTTAAGGGGTTAGTTGATAGAGATTTGGTGAGCTGATTTTTTGGATGAAGGATCAAATCGTAATAAATTGGACTAATTTGAATGAACTTAAAAACTTAGGATTGACAACCCCAAGGGAACATTTAGGCAAATGAGGACGAGAGAAGATCTTGTTGGGCACCAATTCATTAATACCAGGTTAACCAATGAGATCGAGAGATAATCCAGATTAATTTGTCTAACTTGAAAAAACGAAGACCGAGAGATAAAATGGAGTCAGTTTGGGAGTTTAAGCGATTTGGATCCTTAATTCAAGGATTGGTGAACCACATCAATGTCAACCAACCATCGTTTGCTAGTTCCAAAATCGACCTATTTCTCTAAAATTTAAAAAATCAACCTAATTTTCTAATTAAGTTTTAAATTTGACTTTTTCTGCTAATTTTCCCTATCTAGGCCCCTAAAAATAATTTTTTATTACATAGATTTCTAGACATTTGTAATTTCGTTATCATTTTTCTCATGCCATATCTTATTTTAATTATTATTCCAATGCCATATTTGTATTGATTATAATTGTTTTTTAAATATAGAAATGAAGATGAAATCCAAGCATTTTAATTAATAGTGCAAATAATAATTTATTGAATAATTTCAATATCATTTTGGTATTTAAAATTTTTTAAATTCAATCAACAGATAGTAAAAAATGTTAATTCTATAATTAAGATTAAGAAACGGTGATGCACAAACAAAAATCCACCTAGTAATTTTATTTTGCGAAAGAGGTTTATCCCTTAATCGGTGAATTTAAAGAAAAAACAAAACTATGGAGTCAAGTAATGAATTATGGTATAATGGTTCTTATATTATAAATATTTTGAAGCAATTATTTATTACAATTTTGCTTTTGATTTACAACAAACAGCATAGCATAGCATCCCCACTTTAATCACGCGGTCAAAGTATATATGTATAGGGAGGTGGGAGAGCCCCTATTCTCTCATGTCTCCTAATTATATTTTTGTGGCCATTAAAATCTACCTATATTTCTATTTCCTATTAACTTTTTTTCTTATTTAAACTATTATTTCTATTTCGCCATTAAAAAAAATTCAAGAGCCAAAAAATAAATAATTCTTTCAAACTTTTGAATTTTTTTCATCTTTTGTTGACGGGGACTACCATATCAGTGATGTAACGGTCAGAGAATAAAAATATTAGCTAAAGAGTTTAATTGATGCAATTTGAGGGTTTGAGGTTTAATTGGGTGTGTTTTTTGCAGAGGGGTTTAATTGAACTTTTTGCTAAATTTCAAGGATTTATATACCTCTTTAGCCTAAATATTTTTATAATTAGACTACCATATTTCGTACTCCTTTTACATAGATCATACACTACAAGTTTTGCATAAATTAAAAATATTGATTTAACTATGTATTTAATCCTTCTACTTTATGAGAAGGTTCGATAGTGTTATCCAATTGGGTTAATTTCTCAGCTTTTGTAAAGTATGAGAACCACATTTTAATAAATTAAAGTAGAGAGACTAACTTCTTAATTTCCGTAAAGCAAATAGATGAAATTCAAAATAAAACCTAAAAATGTCTAACTATTTCTTTGAAGTAAAAAATCAACCGTACGTAAAATATATTGATCAAGATAACATTCTAGATCAATATGATCAAAATTAGGGCAAACTGCACCATTAGTTACTAAACTATGGATAAGTTTTTGTTTTGGTCACTTAACTAAAAAAAGTTACAAATTGGTCTCTGAACTATTCTACCCATAGATGAGTGAAGAACATGCCTTAGATTCAAATTGATCAAATGAGCAGTGTTGGAGATCGAAAAAAAAGTTATTTGAATTTTTGTTCGCAGATTCGTGATACCTAAAGTTGATTCACGAAAAAAAAAAAAACTAAACTAAAGAAGAGAAGGGAAAAGAGAGTTTTTGATTGATGCAGGTAGTGCGTGTCGTAACCATTTTTTTGATAAAACAGTAAAGGACGCGGTCGGCTCGATTTTTTTGAAAATGAAAAGGAAGGGAGTCGCCACCGATCTTTATTTGGGTGTGATCGGATCACCTTTGTTTTAATAAAACATTTTGGTTTACTAAAACAGTGCTCTTGGTCTACGAAATTTGAGGAAACGGGTTCGGGAGTCAATTACGCGCGAGGAAGGATTAGCATCCTCGTCACTCCCAAATTGGTACCAAATTGATTAATTAATGTCCTAATGTTGAAAATTTGAAAAGATTCGAAAATACGATCCTCTTTTATTTTTTTAAAACTTGAACGAATCGAGATGAATGATAAGGCCCTCTCATTTCGAAGAGATAAAGTATCATACCCAGTAAGTTAGGATGCGACACTTTGGGCTCCCAAAACTGAGCTTGCCTTTTGATTTTAAAACTCGGTTTTAAATTTAAGGATGATATTCCGTTATTTTTCAAATGAGAAACCAGAACCCAGTAAGTTAGGGCTCTATTTCTCAAAATTCCAAATTCGGAATATTGCCTTTATTTTAAAACTTATCTCGGGGTATCTAGATATCGTGTCCAGTAAGTTAGGGCACAACATTTCGAATTCCCGAGAACTAGTATTTCATTTAAAACTTGTATTATGATTTTGAAAAGGATATTCCGTTATTCATATTAAATGAGTAAAACTGGAACCCAGTAAGTTAGGGCTCGATTCCCTCGAATCTTTGATACGAAATATCGGTTATTTGAAAACTCGATGAATCGGGTAAAGGTTAATGTAATACGATTTGATAAAAGATAAATTACGAAGCTAGGTTGCGTCAAAAAAAAAAAAACAAGAATGATATACGTAATAATACTAAGTTAACTAATTTAATAATAGATTGATGATAATAACAATGATAATAGTAAAATAAAGAATAATGACAACAATACATTTATAATAATAATAGTAATAGAAGAAAAGATAATAAAAATAAAGATAACAGTAATAATAATAAAAATAATAATAGTAATAATAATAATAATAAAAATGGTGAAAATAGGAAATAATGATAACAAAATAATAATGTTATTGGAAAGAAAGAATAAAATAATAAGAGTAATGGTAATGGTAATTAGTAAATAAATAATAAAATATATATATAAATAATATAATAATAGTAACAATAATAATAATATAAATAAAATAATAGTAGTGATGATAATAAAAATGGTAATAATAATAATGTTGAAAGCAATAATAATAAATACTAGTAATAAACATAATAATAATAATAATATAGCATTAAAGAAAATATTAACAAAAATAAAAATAAAAATAATAAAAATGATAATAAATATGTAATAGCTTAAGAAATTTAAAAAAACAAATAATGGTGATAATAATAATAATAGGGGAAATAGTAAAAGGGAATAAAAATAATAAAAATAATAGTGATAAAGTAATGATAATAATAATAACATTAAATGATAATAATAATAATAAATAAGAAGAAGAAGAACATCAAATTAATAAAATTTTAATAATAAAATAGCAAAAATAATCAAAAGGACTAAGCTGCACTTAAAACAGAAATTCTGGACAAATCTAAAATAAATAAAAGAGGAAGAGGACCCTATTGAACGCGCGAATAACATGGAGGGACTCAAAGGGAAATTTTCCCTTCTCCTCCAAAACGCAGCAGACATAAGGGGGACCAAATTGAAAACCAAAATAATTACAGTATGAGATTGAAAAATAAAATAAACTTAATTGCAAATAAATAAAAAAAAAGGCGGAAGGGCTAAAAGTGCAATTAGCCCTTCCGTTAAAAACACGCGATCCTAGTCCCGGGCGGGTGGATCTCGGTCGGAGGGCTAAACGACGTCGTTTTGGGCTTAAAGCCACCCCCAAACGACGTCGTTTCGAGGGCTATATAAGGCCCTAAGATCGAAAAAAAATCATTTTTGAGCCGCTTGTAAAAAAAAAAAGCGATCCCCTCTCCTCTTTTCTCTGCAGTCCGAAGGAGAGGGGTTCCGTGTCGCTCGGTTGCCTCCGCCATCGCCGGCCAAGTCGCTTGACACCACACGCACGTGGCGGGAAAAGGTAAATGTATATTTTTTTTTTACAGAATTTTTAGGAAAATAACAGCAGTATATATGTATATATACAAAAGCAAATGAAAAGAAAAGGCTTCGAAACTAAAAAAAAAATAATCACCTTTAGTCTCTGATTCGATTTTTAGTGGTTTTTTAGCGTTTTCGATGCTTTCTTATTTTGATTCCTCTCGTTAGTCTCTGATTTGCCGTTTTCTGTTTAAATCTCTAGTATTGTATTGATTTTTTTTTCAAGCCCTTTTTACAAGGAGATAAATCGGCTTTTATAGCCTTTGTCTTTTTACAACTTGCTGCTTTCTGCCCTTTCCGCTTATTGTTTGCAGGTCAGAGGCGGTGTTGGGGCGGTGGACAAGACGGTGGCAGGTGGCTGCAGAAGTCAGAGGGTCAGAGGGTTAGGTCAGACCTAGCGGCGCCACTTGGGGTTAGGGTTAAGAATTTTATTTTTTCTTTTCTGTTGAGGGTATTGGGCTTGTTGGGCTAGGTGCAAGTGGGTTAGGGTTTGTAACCGGGTAGGTCTTAGTGGGCCACCGATTTGGGCTTTGAGTTTTAGGGTCTGTTAGGTCAGATTTGTTGTAATGGGTTTGGTTATGGGCTTGGGTTAAAATGGGCTTGTAGGCCCGGGCAAAATTGGGGTTGTACAGCTGCCCCTCTTTGCTCGTTGTCGTGTAACAGGAACAGAGCGAAGACTTTCAAGAAAGACCAATTTTGCCCGGTATTGCTAAGTCTTGACTTCTTTGGTGCTTTTCCACAAGTAGCTTCATTCCTGTCCACCGCATCTTGTCGCTTTGATCCCCTCCACCGCTGCTTCAGAGAGATAGAACTTGTAGCTCCAATTTATTCTGTGGTGCTTTTATGGAGATAAGACTTGTATCTTCGGTCCGCTCGGAATATCAAATCTGCTATTTTCAATCTGATCCCTGCAAACTCAGGGATCACCAGACTGAATGTCTTCGATCTGCTTCCTGCAACTCCAGGAAGGTCAAATCGCTATTTTTTTCAACTGATCCCCGCAAGCTCGTGGATCACTAGATCGATGTCTTGATCCGCTCCCCCGCAATTTCGGGAAAGTCAAATCCGCCATTTTCAATCTGATCCTCGCAAGCTCGTGGATCACTAGACCGATGTCTTCGATCCTTCTTCGCAACTTCGAAAGGTCAAATCGCTATTTTCAATCTGATCCCCGCAAGCTCGGGGATCACTAGATCGATGTCTTTCGATCGCTTCGCAACTTCGTGAAGGTCAAATCGCTACTTTCAATCTGATCCCCGCAAGCTCGGGGATCACTAGACCGATGTCTTCGATCTACTTCCCAACTTCGTAAAGGTCAAATCGCTATTTTCAACTGATCCTCGCAAGCTCGTGGATCACTAGATGATGTCTTCGATCCGCTTCCCGCAACTTCGTAAAGGTCAAATCGCTATTTTCAATCTGATCCCTGCAAGCTCAGGGATCACTAGACTGATGTCTTCGATCTGCTTCCTGCAACTTCAGAAAGGTCAAATCTGCTATTCTTTAATTTTTTCTGCCATAGTGTCCTTTTGAGGACATAACCTGTAGAATGAGTACATGCTTATGCCCGATGAATAGGATGCCATGAGTATGATGAGTCAGAATGTTATGAGTGCGATTTTCCCATTTGAGGTGTTATCATCTATTTACTCGTCAAGGTTTCATCTTCGTTTCCCTTTCAGTATCCATTTTCGTATGAATGACTTGCCCCTGTGGCAATTTCAAGGCCCCTTTTCTTTAGGCTTCGGGACACGGGTCTGCATTGACTTCTAACTGTCTTCCCTGGGAATCACAACTTCTACTCGAAGAATACCCGACTTGGTTTGTTTTTGGATTCGTTCCACAGCGATTTAGGGTTTTTGAATCTTTCCTTGTCGAAAATTGGCCTGTCGTACCTTTTCTGGGTGACTAGGTAACATTATTCACCCCGCCACGATTACTAAACCGGGCGAGGAGCTTTAAAGAAATGGTCTCCATTAAGACCCCCTCTTTCTCCAATGTCTTTAACCTATGCATATGGAAATTCTAAACAATTGTCCTGTTTTGGCTTCTTGTTTTATCTAGAGATTTCCAAAGTAATACGTAGAACTTTCTTTTGTGAAATTATCAGTTCATCAATTATTATTTCAATGCAACATGTTTATGAATGACAGGTAACAATGGATTGACTTCAAAGAGAGTTAAAATGAATTATCAATGATTTGATTGGGAACATTTCCTTTTTTTTTACGAAAAAGAATCCAACAATAGTGAAAATGAGCAAGACATGAATCAAATGCCCTAGACACCGCTGATTGGGCTTCTATACAAGCTTCATGAAGGCTGTTTTGAGCTTTTGCATGCGTTTAGAAGACTCAAAGTACTTTGTTGATGCCCCAATATGCAACGTGCTTCCTCTTCTGTTGATTCTGGCGCTGCGAGATCGCCACGTGTCCAATCGAAATTTGAACCGCCCTTTTTGGGTTTTCAACTCAAAAGCCCTTTGGTCTCAAGGCGCCCTTTTGCGGGTTTTCGCCTTGGCCTCTCCGGTTTTTTTTTTTGAAGTCTCAAAGCGCCCTTTGCGGGTTTTCGCCTTAGCCTCTTCTGTTTCAAGCAAAGTACTTTTTAATCGAATCCGAGTTCACGGGATTGGGTAAGCTTTTCCCGTCCATCTCAGTCAGAATCAGTGCACCTCTCGAGAAAGCTTTCTTTACCACATACGGTCCTTCCCAGTTCGGCATCCATTTTCTTCTGTGATCCTTTTGTATGGGAATGATCTTTTTTAGCACGAGGTCCCCCTCATGAAATTCTCTTGGTCAAACTTTTTTGTCATAAGCTCGCATCATCCGTTTTTGGTACATCTGACCGTGACGAATGACCCTCAATCTCTTTTCTTCAATTAAATTCAACTGATCATATCGAGCTTGGATCCATTCGGCTTCATCCAGTTTTACTTCTGACAACACTCGAAGAGAAGGTATTTCCACTTCAATAGGTAGAACCGCTTCCATCCCATAGACCAACGAAAAAGGTGTTGCCCCGGTAGAGGTTCTGACTGATGTCCGATAAGCATAGAGTGCAAATGGTAACTTCTCATGCCAATCTCTATAGGTCTCGGTCATCTTCCCCACTATCCTCTTGATGTTTTTGTTGGCCGCTTCCACTGCCCCATTCATCTTTGGACGATATGGCGACGAATTGTGGTGTTTGATGTTGAATTGGCTGCAGACCCCTGCTATCATGCTGTTGTTTAGGTTCAGTGCATTGTCTGATATGATCCTTTCAGGTATTCCGTATCGAAAAATGATCTCCTTCTTCAAAAATCGACTAACCGCTGATTTAGTGACATTAGCATACGAAGCAGCCTCTACCTATTTTGTGAAGTAGTCGATAACCACAAATATGAAACGATGCCCATTCAAAGCTTTCGGAGATATTGGGCCAATGACATCCATGCCCCACATGGAAAATGGCCATGGAGAAGTCATAACATGCAAAGGTGACGGGGGTACTGAATCTTGTCTCCATAAACCTGACATTTGTGGCATTTCTTGGCATAGTTGATACAATCTCCTTCCATGGTGGACCAATAATATCCAAACCTCATTATTTGTCTGTCCATCGTGAAACCATTGGCGTGAGTTCCATGAGACGCCTTCATGGACTTCTTCCAGATTAACTTAGCTTCGGTGGCATCTACACATCTCAGCAGCACTTGATCTTTCCTTTTCTTGTATAAGACCTCTCCGTCCAGGACGCAATCACAGGCTAGTCTTCTCAACGTCTTTTTATCGTTCTCAGTCGCTTGGTCTGCGTACTCGCGATTCTTTACTACCGCAGTACATCGTAGTACCATGGTGGGCCAGTTTTCTCTTCCTCCTCGACATCGTAGCAATGGGCTGGGTCCTGATGAATGCTCATTTGTATGGGTTTCATATCCTCATTTTCATTTATTCGGACCATGGAGGCTAAGGTGGCCAGAGCATTAGCCATCTGATTTTCGTCTCTGGGTAAATAACGGAAAGTGACGTCGTCGAACTCTCTGATTAAATCTTGGGCCAGTTTTTTGTAGATGACCAGCTTTGGATCCCTGGTTTCCCATTCCCCTTTTAGTTGATAGATTACCAGGGCAGAATCTCCATATACTTCTAATATTCTGATTTTATGTTCGATAGCGTGCGAAGACACATGATGCAAGCTTCATATTCACCATATTATTAGTGTAATCGAAATCCAGTTTGCAAGTAAATGGATAATAGTCTCCTTTTGGGGATATCAGAACTGCCCCAATTCCATTGCCCACGGCGTTTGATACCCCGTCAAAATTTAGCTTCCAAGGATGGTTTTTGGTTGCACTTTCTCCAGCGTCTGCCACGTACATCAAATCTTCGTTAGGGAAATCAAAGTCCAAAGGCTCATAGTCTTCAAGGGCTCTACTGGCCAGAAAGTCTGCTATTGCACTCCCTTTTACCGCCTTTTGGTTCACATAGACGATGTCGAATTCGTAGCGTAATCCGCCATCCGCCATCCTTCCATTCAAGGCGGTAGACTCCATCATATATTTAAGAGGATCTAGCCTCGAGATGAGCCATGTCGTGTGATACAGTATATACTGCCTCAATCTCCGAGTTGTCCAAACCAAGGCACAGCACAATTTCTCGATTGGCGGGTACCTCGTTTCACATTCAGTAAATTTTTTACTAAGGTAGTATATTGCCTTTTCTTTCTTCCCCGACTCATCATGTCGACCCAAAGACACATCCCATCGAATTATCAAGTACCGCCAAGTAAAGGATTAATGGCTTGTCCGGTTAAGGCGGCGTTAATACCGGGCATGGGACAGTATTGTTTTACCTTTTCGAAGGTCTTCGGCATTCTTCATCCCACGTGCACAAGTTGTGTTTCTTGAGGAGACGGAATATGGGGTCACATCTCTCGGTCGCTTGAGAAATGAACCGGCGAGGTAATTTAGCCTTCCTAAGAAACCTCTAACTTCTTTTTGGGTACGTGGTGGAGGTAATTTTTGTATGGCTTTGGCTTTATCCGGGTCAACCTCAATCCCTTTTTTGCTGACTATGAATCCGAGCAACTTCCTGCATCGAGCTCAAGGTACATTTTGACGTTAAGCTTCAACTCGAATTTTCTCACCTCAAGAACAACTTTCTCAAGACTCGCATCTTCTTTTTCAGTTCGGGACTTGGCGATCATATCGTCGACGTAAACCTCAATTTCCCTGTGCATCATGTCATGGAATAAGGTTACCATGGCTCTCTGATATGTCGCCCCCGCATTTTTTAGCCCAAATGGCATTACCTTGTAGCAAAATGTCCCCCACATAGTTATAAACGTTGTCTTGTCCATGTCCTCAGGATGCATCTTTATTTGGTTGTATCCCGAGAAACCATCCATGAAGGAGAACAATGAATAGCCTGCTGTATTGTCTACCAATGTGTCGATGTGAGGCAACGGGAAATTGTCTTTTGGGCTGGCCTTGTTCAGGTCTCTGTAGTCCATGTACATCCGTACTTTCCCATCTTTCTTGGGGACCGGGACAATGTTAGTTACCCAATCCGAGTATTTAACCACCTGCAAGAACCCAGCGTTAAATTGTTTCTCGACTTCTCCTTTTATTTTTAACAAGACGTCCGGTCTCATTCTTCGGAGCTTCTATTAGACTGGCTTGCATTCTTCTCTTATGGGCAATCGGTGTACTGCGATATCAGTACTTAGTCCGGGCATGTCTTGGTACGACCACGCGAACACATCTTTGAATTCATTGAGTAATTCGATGAGGCTCCGCCTGGTTTCTGCAGTAATACGGGCTCCTATCTTCACTTCTTGCCCTTCTCCTAGGTTCACCATTTCTACCGACTCTTCATGGGGTAGGATCTGTTTTTCTTCTTGCTCTACCATTCTCAACAAATCTGGAGGTAAGTCGCGTCTCGTGTCATTTTCAAAATCCCGAGATTCCTCTCAACACATGTCTTGCTCAAAGCGCACTTCCGAATCAGAGTATCGTTGCTCACATCATTGATGTCTAGAGACTGTGATGGGTGTCAAAGGGTGTACAAAGAACAAATGAATTTGAAGACAACTATTCACAGGATATGCATGAGACAAAGGATAAATAATAAAATGAAAAATGAGAGAATGTTTAGTAGATTTGAAGATGTATTTCATTAAAACAAAATGTCCGAACATGAGCCTATTTCATAAAGACATCTCATTGTTTCTAGGCTTAAAAACAATAAGTGTGTTCCGAATATTACTCAGATAATCTCTAAAAACTACAGGAAATTCCTCTGCAGTCCAATTGTCTAAAGTGCTTCCAGGTTCATACGCGCGAATACCCGACAGATTTCCTTGATTAGTCTCCTCATCATGTATAGCATTGATGTGAGGATGTTCATATCTAGGAGATTCTTTTCCCGGGTAAATCATTCCTCCTGATACGAAGGTGTGAGATATGTGGGGAATGTCATCGGCTCCCACTTAACGTCCTCTCCATTCAGACGGGCCCTTCTCCTTTCTTGCTTTTTTTCTATTTCCTTCTTCATTTGTTTAGCATCTGGTTTGAAACCTAAACCAAAGCGGTCTCTTTTCTCCTTCAGCGTCGGGGTCTGGACTTTCCCTTGGAGATATTTGCCCAACCCTCTTCCGGGTAGGGCTCCTTTTCCCATCGTCATTTGTAATCCCATCCTGGTGGTCCTTGATAGCTTGGGCATCGGAACTTCATTTCCTTTCGAGATGAATGTTGCGTTTACGAATTCTAAGGACCGAAAGGAACATTCGATGGCCTCCTCATTCATTTCTAGATATGGCGCTTCATTGGTAACGGTCGCTATGATATCTTCTTCAGCGTCTATAGTTACCAGCCGATTTTTTGTTACCAGTTTCAGTTTCTGGTGTAGCGATGAGGGAACGGCTCCCGCCGAGTGAATCAACGGCCTCCCCAGTAAGCAGTTGTAAGAGGGCTTGATATCCATGACCAGGAAGTCCACTTCGTAAGTGTTAGGCCCGATCAATAAAGGTATGCCTATTCTGCCCATCACTCTTCTTTCCGTGCCGTCAAACGCTCTCACTATGTTCGGCATGCCTTCATGTGAGAACTGTCTATTGGCAACCTCTTGAGTGTAGCCAGTGGTAGGACATTTAACGCTGACCCATTATCTATTAGCACGCTGGGCAGAGTGTATCCTTTACAGCGGGTAGTTATGTGTAAGGCCTTTGTTGATCCCATGCCTCCGGGTGGGATTTCGTCATCGCTGAAGTAGATGAAATTGTCCGCGCTTATGTTACTAACCAGACGGTCCAACTTGTTGACGGATATATCCTTAGTAACATAGGTCTCATTTAGTACTTTCATCAACGCTTCACGGTGTACTTCTGAGTTTAAAAGTAGGGCTAACACGGAGATACGGGCGGGTTGTCTATGCAGTTGTTCCACCACGCTATATTCGCTATGTTTCAAGAATTTTAAAAATTCTTTGGCCTCTTCCTTTTTTACGGGTTCATTGATAGGGGCTTCGGGTTCCTTTTTCCTCCCAATCTGCACAGTCTTCGGCTTCACTATTTCTGCTCCCTTGTTTTCAGGATCGTAACGCTTTCCACTACGCGTATAGGATCCTTCATTCTTAGCTTCTTCAGAAATGCTAGTGGAGCTTTTCGCCCTTGGTACCGTCACATTACAATTGTAGTTCCAGGGTACCTTTCTACTGTCTTTGTAGGAAAAAGGAGTAGGTTTCTGAATTATAATCCTCGGCCTTTCCTGTACCCCGCCTTCCGTGTTTCGCGAGATGATGATTCTCGGGTAAATGACTTCAGGCTTTGTTGGTTCTTCCTCGGTCGCACAAATGTTCTCTTCCTCTACTCCTTCTTCATAAAACTCCAGTTCTTTGTCGTCCATAAGGCCTTGCACCAAAATTTTAAACTCGGCACATTCTTGAATCTCGTGCCCCTTCCTCTTATGGAGTTCGCAGTAATTCTTCATATGCCTCCCGTTTTCCGCAGGATCTGAATCTACCAATTCTCTTTTCGCCATCTCCCTCCAGACTACTTGCAATGGGGTTTTCACTTCCGTGACATCCTTCTTGATCTTCCTCACCATGGCCTCACCAAGCGCGTTTACCCCTCTATCTTCGTGGTTAGGTAGTGGGTTCCCATTTTTTACCATATCGTCGAGTGTTATAACCTCCATCTTTATTAGCCTCTCGACTATCCTTTTAAAGGCGAGGCAATTCTCTATCGAATGCCCTGCCACCCCTGCATGGTAATCACAGTGAGCGTTAGAGTCGTACCACTTAGGGTATGGGGGTTGCGGAGGTTGCAAATAGAACGGGGATACAATGTGCTCGTTGAACAAAATCTGGTATAGCTCCTTATACGTTATTGAAATTGGCGTGAATTGAATCTTTTCAGTATTCGGTCTGGTTCCTGATTCCTGTCTTACCGGTCATTGTTGTCCAGTCGTAATTGCCTTTGGCTGATTAACTATGATCGCCTTCGAGTACCCCTTATTGTATGTACTCACGTTATTTACTTCACCGTCTTTCTTCTTAGGAGCGGCCCTCCTAGTGCTTTCTCCTGCCTCGATCTTGCCACCCCGTATGGCATGTTCAATCATCTCCCCTGCCATTACTATGTCGGCAAAGCTCTTAGTCGTACTCCCTATCATATGGGTTATGAAAGGGGCCTTCAGGGTGTTAATGAAGAGCATGGTAGTCTCTTTTTCTAAGAGGGGTGGTTGGACCTGCATGGCAACCTCTCTCCACCTTTGCGCATACTTATCTCGAAACTTTCATTTTGTCTTTTCTTCATGCCTTGCAAAGTAATTCTGTCCGGCACATGTCCGTGGACGTGGTCTGTAATGCTTCGTAAATGCTTGAGCCAAATCTCTCCAGAACTAATGTTAGCCCGACTAAGTCTGGTTATACCATCTAGTCACGCGCTTCACCAAACTTTCTTGGAAACAAAGGGGATTAAGAGTTGATCATTGCTCACGTAGCCACCATTCGCTCGCAGAACATGGTGATGTGGGCCTCGGGCAACTAGTCTCACTATATTTTTCGAATTCGCATTTTAAACTTATGGGCAAAGTACCAAATCGGGAACTAGACTTAAATCTTTTGCGTCGATCCCCGATGATGATCGATACTTTCCAAATAGCTTTGAATTTTTCCTCCAGCCATTTGCAACGATCCTCCAGTTGTCTTGAGGATTCTATTCTCGACCCCATTTTCTCTACTACATCTAGATCGGGTATAACAGGGTTGGCCGGGTTATCGCCAGGCTGGGATCCTGAGCCCACATGATAGCTCACGGGAGGTCTAATGTCATTCTGTCCTTGCTGGGGTCTGATTGTAACCGGTGGCCTTTGGAGATATTCCTCAGGCTGTGTTCTCATGTGCGGCGGGGTAAAGCCCGGGGGAACGCCATCACTATCCTCTTCGACCGGCGGCATGGGACCTTTCCCCTTATCCATTGCCCCGTTCATTATTTGGGCCATTTGGGCCATCATGCCTCTTTAGGCTTCCAACATTTGGTCTCTCATCTCCTGCTGGAGTTTTAACATTTGCTCTTGCATTTGTTCCAGCATTTCTTTCTGGAATTGTTCGAACCTTTGATCCATTTTCCTGGTTTTAGCGCGTGTTCCGTAGTGATGTTCCGCTTCCAGATTTTCTCTTTTCACTTTTTTTTTTCTCTCTGATAATTTTTAGCTGATCAGGCCCCATTTTTTATAAACCTAAATGCATGTATTGTGATGCAATACAAATGCATGAATGCAAGAAGAAGGCATCGATTCAAATTCAACTTCATTTCAGAGAACTTTATTAGAAAACAAAATCTTTTACATAAAGCGAACTACAAATATGCTTTCGCCCTAAGGCCTAAAGTTTTGATTTTCCCAAGCAAAGAGATTAGCTCTTGACTACGACCCGACTGCAGCTCATATTTCATGCTCAATATATCGGCCTATGCCGCCAAAGTTTGTAGATGATCGGCTACCTCTCGAATCTGAACTATCGCTTCGCCCATAAGGTAATCCCGATTTCTAACTTGATCATGAAAATGGTGAAGTTCTTCTTCCCAACGCCCTTCTCTTGTTTCCGTAAGCTCAATCCAAGTTTCACAATCAGGCAATGTCGATTCTAATTCTTCAATCTTACATTTCATTTCCTCGATTTTATTTAGACTTAATTTCGCCGCTTTAGAGTTGCGACTTCGGTAGTGATACAGGACCGCCGTCAAGCTCACCCACCCTAGCTTTTAGCCATTTCTTTTCTTTTTTGCTTTCGCCATGTCTTTTCTCGTAACCTCGCTTTTGTGTTTGCATTTCTGAACTTTTTTTTCCAACTACTAGCTTTGGCTCTTTCCTCTCGGATCTCGCGTCGCCATTGCTCCGGAGTTTTTCCTAATCCGATGTTTTTCATTGTCGACGTATCTTCTTATATTCCGTCTTCGAGATCATCTCGGTCTTCCTCTATTTTCCTTTCTCCTTTCTTAGTTTTTCACTTCCGACTTTTATCCCTCTACATCTAACTTGATGAGCATCTTCTCTTCTTCCAGCCTTCTCTATCTTTCTTTCGAGTTCAACTCATCCTTTCAAAATCTCGTTTCACGATTTCCAGTTCGGATGGGACTACCCGCAAATATTCCTCTCTTGACCGGGCGCTTCGGATTTGGCTCGGGGATGTTATCATTGATCCTCCTAGTCTTCCATTCATTGTACTCGGTCGCTATCGCCGGCCTACGGATAATCTTTTTATTCTATGAATCCGATTCCGTGCATTAGAGATCTCCTTAACCTTTTTCTTATAGCTCCCCTTCGTATGAGAACTCGCACCGAGCCGGCCCGTGTAGGTCGCTCGGTGACGAACTGTCTTGAACCATACCGTCTTAGGACCAAAGAAAGGGGCATATGCAATGGCTCCCAAATTCCCAAAGAGAGGAACCCCATCGAAGCTTCCACAACGATAAAGGATCTTGTCGGAAATCATCCAAGGAGCCTTCCACTTGATGTCGCTCTTCTTGAAGGTTTTGAAGGAGTGCCATCTAGTTTTCTTCGGACACGTCTTCTTTCATAGGCGTAGCTACTATTTCGTCTAACGGGGAGTAATTCTCCGACAAAAATCGATAAGACGCTTTCTTTACTTTTCGTAAGTGACTATGGAACCAGGCCAATAACAATCGCAAGACATCCAATAAACTCGCCTCACCCATTCTCCGACATGCGCCAAGGATCTCGACGCGTTTGGCCAAGATGGCGAGAAGGACGTGACCCCTTTGTTTAATCGGGCGATGCTTCATCAATGTGTCTTAGAGCTTTTGGGAAGATCACCAAACCGTAAATACACAAGGCCAAGACGTCGATCTTTTTCGTTGCATCGGGATGCGTCAGGATCAGGTCCCTCAAACATATCCAAGGTACGCATTTACCCTCGCCTTTTTTCTGCATCCTAGCTGAGAACCATTGTTCGCTCGTTCCCGTGATATTCATCAATTTTTTCGCAAAAGTCGGGCCATTAACTGCTTTGGAATAAGCTTTATCAACTTGAATTCTCGGACAACGTAGCAAGGTCATGTACTCCTCTACCGTGGGAACCAAATCTACTTTCCCAAAAGAGAAACAGCTATAAGCGGCATTCCAGAACTGAGTCATTGCTCGGAATAGATGCTTATCTATTTTGACATCAAGCATGTATGGTAGATCACCGTAGGTACTATAGAACAACTGCTTTGCCTCGTCGTCCCACTGGGTCCATATTTCTTTCAACTCCTGTAGTTCATTCTGCGTGACACTGATATTGGTGAAATCACGTAGTTCCGACACATATCCCTCAGCTAAGCTGTCCCCTTTTTCTAATTGGCTTTGCTTTGACCATGTGCGGGCGGTCGCATTGTCTTCCACTTTATCAAGGAATTCGCTTTCTATAACCAGCTTTCTAACTCAGAAATTGACCGTGAATCGATGCCTCTTAAAATATGAAATGATATGCACAAAATAAAACACAAAAAGTTAGTACCATGAAATATAAAGCAAGTGAAATAAACAAACACCTATCTGGGTAACTACTAAGGTCTAGCATAGTTCAGCCCGGGGTGGGGTCTTAGGCTCTTTACGTGTGGTTGAGTTCTAAAGTTCGAGGTACCCAAACCAGCAGATTCCTCGATCCTCACCCATTATAGGCTCATACGGATCGAGTTCGGTTCAGGGGAATACATTTCCCTATGGCCATGCGGAAGTGAAGACTTCACGAAGACATAGGTACGGATGTATCCCGAAAGTAGTCCACTAGCCCATGCGGAGGTGAAAACCTCACGAAGGCATAGCTTCTCGCTCCCACTTAAGGTGTGACCACAATGGTCATGCAATGCAATGCCAAAGTATTCAAGAGATCCAATATAACATTTGAAAGTGCATTTAAAGAAACATGAATTCCAAAACCATTTTCCTATTTTAATCAAAAGGACAAGGATCAATCAATCTATGGCCTGACTCTCAACGAACTAGTCCCCAGTGGAGTCGCCAAGCTGTCGTAACCATTTTTTTGATAAAACAGTAAACGACGCGGTCGGCTCGATTTTTTTGAAAATGAAAAGGAAGGGAGTCGCCACCGATCTTTATTTGGGTGTGATCGGATCACCTTTGTTTTAATAAAACATTTTGGTTTACTAAAACAGTGCTCTTGGTCTACGAAATTTGAGGAAACGGGTTCGGGAGTCAATTACGCGCGAGGAAGGATTAGCATCCTTGTCACACCCAAAATTGGTACCAAATTGATTAATTAATGTCCTAATGTTGAAAATTTGAAAAGATTCGAAAATACGATCCTCTTTTATTTTTTTAAAACTTGAACGAATCGAGATGAATGATAAGGCCCTCTCATTTCGAAGAGATAAAGTATCATACCCAATAAGTTAGGATGCGACACTTTGGGCTCCCAAAACTGAGCTTGCCTTTTGATTTTAAAACTCGGTTTTAAATTTAAGGAGGATATTCCGTTATTTTTCAAATGAGAAACCGGAACCCAGTAAGTTAGGGCTCTATTTCTCAAAATTCCAAATTCGGAATATTGCCTTTATTTTAAAACTTATCTCGGGGTATCTAGATATCGTGTCCAGTAAGTTAGGGCACAACATTTCGAATTCCCGAGAACTAGTATTTCATTTAAAACTTGTATTACGATTTTGAAAAGGATTTTCCGTTATTCATATTAAATGAGTAAAACCGAACCCAATGAAGTTAGGGCTCGATTCCTCGAATCTTTGATACGAAATATCGGTTATTTGAAAACTCGATGAATCGGGTAAAGGTTAATGTAATACGATTTGATAAAAGATAAATTACGGCTAGGTTGCGTCAAAAAAAAAAAAAAAAAACAAGAATGATATACGTAATAATACTAAGTTAACTAATTTAATAATAGATTGATGATAATAACAATGATAATAGTAAAATAAAGAATAATGACAACAATACATTTATAATAATAATAGTAATAGAAGAAAAGATAATAAAAATAAAGATAACAGAATAATAATAAAAATAATAATAGTAATAATAATAATAATAAAAATGGTGAAAATAGGAAATAATGATAACAAAATAATAATGTTATTGGAAAGAAAGAATAAAATAATAAGAGTAATGGTAATGGTAATTAGTAAATAAATAATAAAAAAATATATAAATAATATAATAATAGTAACAATAATAATAATATAAATAAAATAATAGTAGTGATGATAATAAAAATGGTAATAATAATAATGTTGAAAGCAATAATAATAAATACTAGTAATAAACATAATAATAATAATATAGCATTAAAGAAAATATTAACAAAAATAAAAATAAAAATAATAAAAATGATAATAAATATGTAATAGCTTAAGAAATTTAAAAAAACAAATAATGGTGATAATAATAATAATAGGGGAAATAGTAAAAGGGAATAAAAATAATAAAAATAATAGTGATAAAGTAATGATAATAATAATAACATTAAATGATAATAATAATAAATAATAATAAGAAGAACATCAAATTAATAAAATTTTAATAATAAAATAGCAAAAATAATCAAAAGGACTAAGCTGCACTTAAAACAGAAATTCGACAAATCAAAATAAATAAAAGAGGAAGAGGACCCTATTGAACGCGAATAACATGGAGGGACTCAAAGGGAAATTTTCCTTCTCCTCCAAAACGCAGCAAAGATAAGGGGGACCAAATTGAAAACCAAAATAATTACAGGGCGAGATTGAAAAATAAAATAAACTTAATTGCAAATAAATAAAAAAAGGCGGAAGGGCTAAAAGTGCAATTAGCCCTTCCGTTAAAAACACGCGGATCCTAGTCCTGGAGCGGGTCGGATCTCGGGTCGGAGGGCTAAACGACGTCGTTTTGGGCTTAAAGGCCAGCCCCCAAAACGACGTCGTTTCGAGGGGCTATATAAGGCCCTAAGATCAGAAAAAAAATCATTTTTGAGCTGCTTGTAAAAAAAAAACTGATCCCCCTCTCCTCTTTTCTCTGCAGGTCCGAAGGAGAGGGGTTCCGGTGTCGCTCCGGTTGCCTCCGCCGTCGCCGGCCGTCGCTCCGACCACCGCACGCGGTGGCCGGAAAAGGTAAAATGTATATATTTTTTTTGCAGAATTTTTAGGAAAATAACAGCAGTATATATGTATATATACAAAAGTAAATGAAAAGAAAAGGCTTCGAAACTAAAAAAAAAAAAATCACCTTTAGTCTCTGATTCGATTTTTAGTGGTTTTTTAGCGTTTTCGATGCTTTCTTATTTTGATTCCTCTCGTTAGTCTCTGATTTGCCGTTTTTTGTTTAAATCTCTAGTATTGTATTGATTTTTTTTTTCAAGGCCTTTTTACAAGGAAATAAATCAGCTTTTATAGCCTTTGTCTTTTTACAACTTGCTGCTTTCTGCCCTTTCCGCTTATTGTTTGCAGGTCAGAGGCGGTGCTGGGGCGGTGGACAAGACGGTGGCAGGTGGCTGCAGAAGTTAGAGGGTCAGAGGGTTAGGTCAGACCTAGCGGCGCCACTTGGGGTTAGGGTTAAGAATTTTATTTTTTCTTTTCTGTTGAGGGTATTGGGCTTGTTGGGCTAGGTGCAAGTGGGTTAGGGTTTGTAACCGGGTAGGTCTTAGTGGGCCATCGATTTGGGCTTTGAGTTTTAGGGTCTGTTAGGTCAGATTTGTTGTAATGGGTTTGGTTATGGGCTTGGGTTAAAATGGGCTTGTAGGCCCGGGCAAAATTGGGGTTGTACAGTGCGAATAGAAAAACACCAATTTTAACGGCCTAGCGACTTAAATGAATTTTTTTGAATAATTCAATAACTAAATTGTAAGTTTTGTGAGGATTTGAATCTAAATAACTAAAATGCATAAATCGTTTCCAACCTTGACTTGGGACGCCATTGTTACTGCATTTACTTACGCTAACAAAATAATCTTTTTAGGTTCGTGCACCTGTTGAAAAACATTCAGGTGTTTTTTTATAGCCGATGGCTTTTGATTTTATTGTACAAATCAATTGTGTGCATGATTGATGGAGAGCTTCTGCTGTACGTGGCCCAAAAAAAGAAGGATTTTATCAAATCATTAAATTCTAAGCTTGATATATTTTTTTTTATTTCAAAATTCGTTCATGTTACAGTGAATATGCAATGTTTTCTTTTCTTAGAGTATTTGGAATTTTAAGAGGTATTTTAATTATAATTTTAAGTATGTATTAAATGGAAAGAGATTCATTACACTGGTGTAAAATTTATGTAGTTTTACATCTTTTCATAAATTTTCTATATAATTAATATTTTAACAGTACAACTATCATATATCATATATTATACAGATCATGCATGTCAAGTTTGATATAAATTAAAAATTTCTAACTACTTATTTTATTTAAAAAAATTTCAACCATTAAATATATATTAATATAGATAGTATTTTAGATCAATATAATAGCGTATCGGGCTAATTCAAAAATTTACATGTATTACAAATAAAAATATCTTGATAAATTCAATGGTTGAATTGTTAAAATATTAATTGTATAAAAAATTACAAAAAAGTAGAAAACCACTTAAGTTATATATCAGTACAAATTTACCTAGTTAAATGACTTAGACGGGGGATTCATTCAAGTTTGACCTCCAACTAAGGGGGTAGTTATTCATAGCCCGAATGAAGACGAGCAACGTGATCGCTTGATCTAGAGAGTATACAAACAAGTTACCACATGAAAGGACAAGGGGCAAATGATTGTCGAGACGGTGTTGGACTCTGAAGATGATTGAAAGTTGCATTTCTTTTATGTTTTGGGAATGTAACTTACTATTAAACTTTGAATTTGGTTTTTGGTTTTATTATTATTATTATTATTATTTGTATATGTTTTTGTTTGAGTGTGTTTGTTTTTTTTATGTAGGTCACCCATTCGAGGATTGCACAACATATTCGAGCTTTAACGTAGAGGAGGACTACTTCAATCTACCTCACATCACTTCATGGAAAAACAAGGGACTCCTAAACGATTATATTAATTGGGAACACATTGGGGACAATATGTTTTTGTTCTTGATGTTTTAAGAATTATATAATTTGTTCCCTTTTTGTCTAATCAGATCAAGCCACATTAACTCTTCAACATTATGGTCAAGCGTAGTATGGCAACATCCAACTCATTTTGAGTTGTCATCGCCCAGATGACCTCCATCAACGATGTCACCTCTAATATATCCACTTGTTCTCACTTCTTCAAAGTTAAAGACAATACCTTCTTTTTTAGTATAATATAATTTGGAAATTTTAATGAAATTTTTAATTATTTTAAGATGGTTAAAATGTGCCTATAGTCTCTTTACTTTTTAAAATTTAAGAATTTAGTCCATGTACTTGTATTTTTAGGAATTTAGTCCTACTTTTCAGATTTCAAAATTCAGATCCAACTGTTAAAACTATTTTTTTTTTTTGTGTTAAATTTGTTGTTATGGCATTTTGAAAAAAAAAAAAAAACTACTCACTTGATAGTCATGTAATTAAAAAATGATATTGTATTTAACTTGAATTGAACAAATTTTTTTAAATAAAATTAACAGTTGAACTTAAATTTTGAAATCTAAAAAATAGAGAGTCTAAATTTCTTGAAATACAAGTACACAGACTAAATTCCTAATTTTCAAAATGTACAAAGACTATAAGCATATTTTAACATTTTATGATTTCCTTCTTTGATCAACCCCCCCAAAAAAAAGAATTTGAATTCAATAAATAAATAAATAAAAAGACTTCCGACAGTCACGGTTGAATTTAATTTAGTTATTTGCGCATTTTAAGAAAACATGTATTTAATTAAAATTTTTAAAAAATTAAAATTAATTTACTCATTTTTATAAAAAAATAATTTAATTTTTGATAATTGCATTATAATTCATAGTTTATATTCACCTTTAAAGAAGCAAAATTGTAAATTAATATAATATTTGTGGGTTTGTTTAATTTTGAAGGAAACAGTAGTTGGGAAAAAAAATGATTTGTTTCGGTGAAAGTTTCTCCTATTTGGATCCTAAGTCTATGGATAATCTTTTGATTTAGATGAACCAATTATGCAAAAATGTTGCCATTTAGCAAGGTCCTCTTATTTTTTATTTGTTTCATTTTACATACCAAAATTTTCTTCCATTGTTTAACTTATGCTATTTGAACTTTGCATGAGGGCCAGATACGAGTATATGATTGTCTCATTTTTGAAATATATATTAGATGGCTAAATTTATTGAATTTAGGATCAAATTGATAGAATGCGTAAATATTAGAGGGCTAGCATTATTATTAGACTCACCTCGGCACTTTCATCAAATTTCAATAACCAAAAAATTTGATTTTGAATAGTTTAATAATTAAATCGAAAAAAATTAAAAATTGAATTACCAAAATAGAACGCGAATAATAGTTTAGTGACCATTTTCAGTACTTTAGCTTTAAAACCAATGGAGTTTAGGTGTAGGTGTGTAGTTGATGTGCCACGTTACTTGTATCTTTTCATTTTCATATTACTATTCCTACATCATACACCTTAATGTTTCTTCTACGGCAACTTAATTTTATTTTAAATATTTAAATTTGAATAAACTTAGGTGGCAAAGGGAATTATATAATTATGAAAATTTGATATAAATAATAGATGAGGTGGAATGAAAGAATAAAAATCAACTTTTCTTACATTCATAAAAAAAGGATCCACTACCAATGAAAACGGTTTGATATTTTGGTATAGTGTATCAAAAATTCAATCCCACGACTTAAAATCTTTTATTAGAAAAATCAAAATTTCTAGATTTCGTAATTGGAATCTCGAATTTTTTTTACAACAATCTCTTTTTTCATCTTATCAAATCTAGAGTCTAATAGTTTTCAATTAAAAACATTTTTTTTAAAATAAATTTTTCGATGTTTTTAGCACTCAAACGAGATCAATTTTGATTATAATAAAGAAAGAAATTAAACATCTTTTTTTTATAAGTTGAAAAGTTGATGTTCAATAACAAAAAGTAAAATAAACAATGGGTTGTAGATCTAAGAAAATCAAGGCTTAATTTGGCAAAGATTTGGAAAAAAAAGGAGACGAAATAATGTTAAGGTGGATTTTTGGTGTTGAGACACTTGATGGTGGTGGGCAACGGTCTTTTTTTGCAATGGTTGTGGTTAGAAGAGAAATGATTGTATGAAACAGTGACGCCACGTCATCTGTATCTCTTTTTAATAGTTTTATGTCACATCAGTGTTCTTATCATGAATTTCAGGATTTTAATTTTGATTTGATTTTTTTCAAGATAAAAATATTGAAATTCAGGATGAAAAAATTGATGTGACATAAAACTATTAGAAAAGGATACAGATAACGTGGCGTCACTGTTTCATACAATCCTTTCCCGTGGTTAGAATTATTGATATTTAGTAAAAAAAAATTAGTATCTTAAATATGGGATTATAAATTTTGTTTTATTTAAAAACTTACGAAAATGTATATTAAAAAGCGTGGGGTAAAATATTGGTGATTTAGACCGAGGAGCTTTAAAAATATTCTGGTTTTAGAAGGAAAAAGTTATAACCAAGGGGAAGAAACGTGTAAGTTGCTAACCGATGACTATAAATGAAAAAAGTCATTCAAGTGGAAGAAACGTGTAAGTTGCTAGCCAATGACTAAAAATGAAGGAGCCCAGTCAATGGCTTTGGGTCTTGCTCTTGGTCTCGGTCTCTACCACATTACTTTCATTTCTTTTTCATATTACTTTTCTTACATTATACACCACGTTAACTTTGCTTAATTTTATTTTAAATTTGAATAAATTTAAAAAACTTATAAAATATATTTATACAAAAAATATAAATAACAAATGAGACTTTGATCGAGTAAAAAATTAAATTATGGAATTAATCATGGTTACTTATGTTGTTTAAGTGTACATTAGTGTTAAATAACAAACTCAAACTGGGATAACTCTTCCCTACTAGTGGTGCAGTTAAAATAGATTTGGGTAAAGCTGCTTCAAGAGGTGTCTTGCGAGATTGGGAAGGTAAATGGATTTCTAGTTATAATAGATGTTTGGGTAAGTGTTCAATTTTTTATGTTGAACTATAGAGAATTCTAGATGGTTTAGATATTATGTTGAGTAGGAACTTTGAGAATGTTTTGATTCAGACTGATAGTATGGAAGCAACAAAAGCTATTAATGATTGTTTCATGTCATCCTCGAATTCTGCATTGATCAGGCGAATACGAAAAATGTTGAAGGAGGTTGGAAATTGATTTTTACTATATATTCCCAAAGAAAATAATAACAATGTTGATTGTGTAGCTAAAATGGCCTTTGATGGAGAAGAAGGTTTGGAAATCCTTAGGGACCCACCTAGGGGGATTCTTAGTGTCTTGATGTATTCACCAAAAAAAATCACATAAAATTTGAGTAAATGTATTAAAATAAATCCGGAAAAACCCAATCTTAACTTTTCTACAACATTTTTTGGCGTGCAAAGAAATGTCTTTGTTTTGTTTATTTGCCATTTTGGAAAGACTCTTAAAGTTAAATAAAATTAAGGGTGGGTTTGAATGGGCAGCGCGTTTACCTGCTGTTAGTGTAAAAAAGCGGTGGTGGTTATCAGCAGCTACTACTTAAACAGATTAACTACTCTAAGTTAATCAATTCATTCTTCGGTTAGTTAGTTATCTTCTATTAGTTAGCTATTCTCTTGATATTGTAATTAGTGTATAAAATCACTCTCATTGTACCTACAATGTTATGAATCAAAGATTATTTCTTCTCTATTTCTTGTTTCTATTATGGATGTTACGGTCATGTAATATTAGTGTGCCTTGTACTAATGAGTTTACTTCCATTTGTAATGCGTGCTCTCTTGAAAAGAGTCACAAATTGTCATTCTCTTCAACCATATTTGTATATTCTGCTCCACTTGACCTTGTTATTATTGATCTATGGGGCCCAGCTCATTGTTTTTCAACTGGTTTTCAGGATTATATCTCATTTGTCGATGCTTACTCAAGACATTCTTGGATATATTTTCTAAAAAATAAAGTTGATGCCTTGTTTGCATTTTTATCCTTCAAACAACATGTCGAGTTATAGTTAGAGACTAAAATTAAACAACTTCAAAATGATGGGGGTGGTGAATTTCGAAGTTTTGATCCAGTTCTTCAAAAATTTGGCATCAGGCATCGCTACTTATGTCCTCATACTTTTGAACAAAATGGTATAGTGGAATGTAGTCATAGATAGATAGTAGAGACCAGATTGGTGTTGCTTGCTCAGGCGTCATTACCATTGTCATTCTGGATTGATGCTTTTACTTCAGTAGTTTATCTAATGAATGCTTTACCTACTAAGTCCCTGGATGGTCTATCACCTATGGAGAAATTATTCAATCAGAAACCAGATTACAAGTTTCTCAAAGTTTTTGGGTGTTTATGTTACCCTCTCACACGATCTTACAACCGTCATAAACTCCAGTTCAGATCTACACCATGTATATTTCTTGGTTATGCAACAAATTAAAAAGGCTATAAGTGTTTTGCAAAGAACGGTTGTGTTTACATCTCAAGGCATGTGCAATTTGATGAAGGTGTGTTCCCTTATGCCAAATACTCCTCTCAGGATACAACTAGTCTTTTTTCGTTAACAACTGATAAAGAACCAGTCTCCTTCCTACTCGTCATTATACTACCGTCTCTTATTGTGTCAGTTGTCCCATCAGCATCAATAATTCCTCCAAACATGTGTGCTACTAGTCAACCCTGATTGCAACCTCGCACTGAGAGCCCCTCGAGCTTAGCTTCTTCAAGCACTCCTCCTAACAACTTTCATCCTATGGTTACCAATAGCAAGGTTGGCATATTTAAACCGAAAGCATACACTGTAACTACCACCGTTAGTCCCATTGAACCCTTCAACATCCATGAAGCCATGAGTATTCTATCTTGGAAGAATGTAGTGTATGATGAATTGCATGCCTTAGCTCGTAATGGCATATGAGACTTAGTGTCTCCCCCTTCTGATAGGTCACTCGTTGGGTGTAAATGGATTTTCAAGAACAAAAAGAATCCAGACGGTAGTGTGGCTTGAAACAAGGTACGTCTTGTAGCTCAAGGTTTCTCAAGCTATAGGTATGGACTATCATGAAACATTTAGTCTAGTGGTAAAAGCAAACACTGTCCAAACAATTCTAGCTTTGGTTGTATACAAAAAATGTCGGCTTCGACAGGTGGATGTCAACAATGCCTTCTTAAATGGGGATCTCACAGCCTCTTAGGTTCGAAGCTGTTGATGAAAAGGGTAATTTACTGGCTTGCAAACTCAAAAAGGCACTCTATGGCCTTAAACAAGCTCCTAGAGCTTGGTTCTAGAAGCTCTATGACTTCTTAATTCAACAATTACTTTTCCAGTCATCCAAAGCATATTCCTCTTTATTTTTTAAACAGGTCCCTTTTGGTAACAATATGTTTCTACTTACGTATGTGGGTGATATTATTCTCACAGGAGATTCCAACACGGACATCTAAGCAGTCATTCAATCTCTATATAATTAGTTTTCAATAAAGGACCTGGGAGATCTTAGTTATTTTCTCGGTCTAGAAGTAACACGACACGGTGATAATGTGCATATTTCTCAACACAAGTATGTAAGAGATCTGTTAGACAAGGCAATAATGGGACAAGCAAAGTCAATGGCCACGCCTATGGTAAGCTCACCTACTTTATCTTCTCTAGTTGGTTCACCTCTTCAAGATGGCACTTGATATCGACAGATAGTTGGAGGGCTTCAATACTTGTGTTTGACGAGACCAAACATATCTTTTGTTGTTAATAAGGTGAGTCAATACATGCAGTTGCCACATGATGTGCACTGGACAGCAGTAAAACGAATTTTGAGATATATACGAGGGACACTGGATCATGGATTGATATTTCAACCATCAATGGTCACTTTGACAGGGTTTTCTGACGCTAACTGGGCAAGTTCTCTTGAATATCAAAAGTCAACGTCTGGTTTTTTTGTCTATCTTGTTAACAACTTAGTTGGTTGGTCATAAAAAAAACAAAGGGTTATTTCTCGATCAACAACAAAGGCTGAGTACAGGAGTTTGGCAAATGCCACTATAGAGGTTACATGGTTCCAATTGTTGCTCAATGAAATAAGGGTACCATTACAGTGTGTTCCAGCTATTTGGTGTGATAACTTAAGCACTGTCTCGCTTATTGCAAATCCAATAATGCATGCCTGGGTCAAGCATGTGGAGCTTGATTTACATTTTGTTCGAGATAAGGTATTAAGTGGGAAGCTTTAGGTAAATCATGTCCTTGGAAATGATCAGGTGGCTGATGTGTTAACAAAACCACTAACCATTGGTGCTTTTTCTCGGTTTCGCTACAAACTGAATGTTGTTTCTTTTGAAGATTTTCAGTAGGGAAATGCAGGGAGAATATCAACAGTTACTACTTAAACAGATTAACTACTCTCAGTTAATCAGTTCATTCTTTTGTTAATTAGTTATCTTCTGTTAGTTAGTTATTGACGGTCACTAAACTAACTATAAATACGACAAAGACAAGCGCACCTATCAAACAATAGTATAGCTACAGTGAGTAAAGATATCGTATACACAAGGACTAAAAGTATTAGTAATTACCGCTTTCTTATTATCTAGCTGACAATTTGGAGTGATGTGTTTTAATCTAAAATTACTAAACTAATTTAACTAAGAACGCAACAGAGAATAAATCAAGGAAACAATCGAATATTAACCAATGAGAGAGACAATACCCAGGAAAGAATCCACTTAGATTTCACCTATTATTATGAATTTGAATTAAACGATTTATTCACTTGGTGTCTTGATCCGTAGAAATTCTTAAATTATGTTAATATCTCTTTCGAGAGTAAGAACAACTAACTCTAGGTTGATTAATTGAAATATTTTTCTAATTAAAACCCTTATCGTCGCATTAACTCGATCTATGGATTCCCCTATTAGATTTGACTTTAATCCGATAGATTTATGTCATCCTATTTCTAGGATTGCATGCAACTCCACTCAATTATGCTAGATCTACTTTTAAATAGGGACTTTTGCTCCACTGAATTAAATACATTAAACATGAATTAATATCTCAGAAATATTAAAACAAGAAATTAGTACATATAATTGAGAACAAGAATCAAGTATTTATCATGTAAATCAGAAATCAAATAATAAGATTGATCATAAGTTTCATCTTCCCTAGGTATCTAGGGAATTAGTTCATAATCGTAAATATAAACATCTCAAAGGCAGAAAAACCACAAGAAACAAAGAAACTCATAAAAACTTCAGAAGAAATTAAAAAGAGGTCTTCGATCTTGATGGAGATCCGCTTCCGAGTTGATTTCGATGGTGTTCTTCGAGTGTTATCTTCGATCTTCTCTGATGGCTCTCTTATGTCTTCTTCTAATGGGTATTTATAGACTTTAGGATGCTCAAAAAGCTTAAAAATTGTGTTTTTCCGCGTGTTTGGGAAGCAAGGTGCGAAATCGACACTGGCTGGCACATGGGCGTGTGTCCAACCCGTGTGGCTCACACGGGCGTGTGTCCAGCCCATGTGGAAATACCCAGGCCGTGTGGCTCCTGAAAACAGCTCAATTTGCCCGATTTTGGCTTGTTTTTCGCTCCTTTCGCTCCCAAATGTCCTCCTAAGTATAGAAACATTAATTTAAAGGATTAGGAGCATCAAATTCACTAATTTGCATAATTAATCATCCAAAAATACGTTAAGAATTAGATTAAAATATGTTACTTTTATAGCTTATCAGTTATCTTCTATTAGTTAGTTATTCTCTTGATATTGCAATTAGTGTATAAAAGCACTCTCATTGTACCTACATCGTTATGAATCAAAGATAATTTCTTCTCTATTTCTTGTTTCTATTAGTGATGAGATTATATACTGTGGCGTGAGACAAAAAGTAAGCTAAGCACACCACACTGCACTCAATCACCCATCTAAATCCATCCTAAAATAATCTCAATGATAGTATGTGTGTACTCAAAAGAAAAGAAAAGAAATATTTCAAATAACAGAGTTTTAGTATAGCAGATAAAATGTATAAATATTTATATATGGTTTATTAATATTAAGATTGATGTAGCTACAACTATATTTTTATTTTAGAAAAGAACACCTTATTACGTGCCAAACGTTTTTTATTGGCAACGTATGAGAAAATTACATCAAGAGGGTTGAATTTGTGAAGTTTTTGACTTTAAAAAGAGAGAGAGTGATTTGCTCAATCAACGGGATTGAATTGATTAGAAACACTCGACTTTTGTGAAGGAATGGCATCATACCATAAAATAACAATTTAATTATGCCAAGTATGTGAGAATATCTCATTTTCCATACTCTTTTCGGGCCTCTTAACAGATTTTCGTCTTTTTAAGGTTTTTTCTTCGTTTGTTCGGTACAATAAAAATAATTTTATATAAGACTAAAAACACTATCCAACGTGCATGTATGTAGAATTTTTTTTATATAATGCCTAAAATTACTCATAATACTTTATCAACCTTTAAATAAGAAGATAAATGTGTTCCATCACGCTCGAACCTATGTTTGGATCTTCTTACACTGGTAACAATATCGATACTAATTGAGTTAATACTCAATCGGCTCACATATTTAAAGTATAGATATCTGTTTAATAATAACATATAATAAATAATGAAATATATGGTTTCAAACCAAATAATCATAATATATAACACATTAAATATGTATGATATTAAAATAAAAAAATTAAAATATTAATAAAATGAAATTTAAACACATAAATACATCATATTAAGAATACTAAATGCATTACAATTATTTATTATGATGTTATTATCAATCATGAGTTAATGTCAAGTTGACTTGTGACACCGGTTCGATTAACAACACTATCAGTACATACAACTGTCGGAGGTAATAAAATATGCTTAATACAATTAAAACATACATATTATATTAATATAAGGTTTTGGTTTAGCGTAGAATTTAAGTTTTATTGTTGTAAATAGCATGGGTCCAAATCTAACTTCAAGTTTTTTTGGGGTTTAAAAAATAAAAAGACTAAAATATTCTTAAATAATATAACTTATTTTAATTACAGAATACAGAAAGATATTTTCGTAATTTCACTAATAATATTGATACTCGATTTACTTGTGATACCAACTCAATCAAGACTTAAATAATATCTCTACTTCATACTATCATTTATTCGTATATTACTTTTATTATTTTATTTACTGATTTATTTTTCAAACTTGACAATTTCGTATTTGATTTATGTTGTGAAGAAGCCGGGAATGTACATCCTGTTTGCAATGTGATTTCATAAAATTACAATAATAGCCCCAATTAGTTTTAGTTATATTTTTGTCATTTAATTATTATTTTTTTTCATTTAGCCATTCAATTTTTCAAAATTAAAAATTTTAGTCACTCTCTCATTAGTTGCCATTAGACGAGGGATGAAAAACTGACATGGGCCTTTTTATTGCCTAGTAACAAATTTAGCTTTTTAATATTTAGATATTTTATTAATTTGACCCTAAATCTAAAGAAATCAACAAATTTAGTCCTCAATTATTAGAATATTTTGTTACTTTATTTTGAATTCTAAAAATTAAATAAATTTAGCCCTCATCATTTAAAATTTTTTTCTAATTTAGTTCTAATTCGAAAAGTTTCAAAAAAATATTTTAAAAAAAAATATATTTTTTAATATTAGTTAATATTCCTCCACAACCCACCGAACAAAAAAAGTATTTAACACCATTTGAATTGTGCTCATTTCAAACTAGTGCCACCTTTGTGAATATTGTAAAAAAAAAAAAAAAAACCAAATTAGCTTAAATCCAATTATCTAAGTGTCAGATTTTAGATTACTATCATATTATTTAACTAAATTCCTCACAAAATATTAACAAAATTTGAAACTATTACATAACAATTATTTTGAAATTTTATCTTTTTTTTTTAAATATAGAAAAACCTAATTTTCGAGTAAATAAAACAATACAATTTAAAATAAATTGATATTACAGTTTTGGTTTTTTTGGATTCATAATACAATTATTAGTTTGATTCATGAAAAGTAAGCGTATGGTTTGAACATTCAACTGCATGCCAAACTAATAATTGTCCATAAATACCGCCCTCAAAACACCTATTTTCACCACTCATACTTACAATTTCTCAGCATATATTTTCATTGCAATATTCTTAGCAGAATCAAACCTGACATGGAGTTTTCAAAGGTTTCTACCCTAGCTCTTACTTGTCTCGTGGGGTTAGTCTTGGTCCTTCCCTCCCATGCCCAAGACTCACATCAAGACTACCTCAACGCTCACAACACAGCTCGAGCGGCTGTCGGCGTTGGTCCCATGACTTGGGACGACACCGTAGCTGCCTATGCAGAGAACTATGCTAAGCAGCGCATGGCTGATTGCAACCTTGTGCACTCCGGTGGACCTTATGGTGAGAACCTTGCTGGGAGCAGTGCTGACCTATCGGGAACCGATGCTGTAAATTTGTGGGTTAATGAGAAGGCCGACTACGATTACAACTCTAACAGTTGCGCAGCAGGTAAGGAATGCAGGCATTATACTCAAGTGGTTTGGCGCGACTCTGTCCATCTTGGTTGTGCTAAGGTGAAGTGCAACAATGGCGGTACTTTCATTGGTTGCAACTATTCTCCTCCAGGCAATTTCGTCGGTCAAAAACCTTACTAAAAACCTTCCTTAATTTGCTTAAAGCCCTCCCAAATGAAAACTTATTTATCTGCAACAAAAATGCTATATATATGTACTGATTTGCCTACTGAATGGCAAATAATAAATAAGGAATGAATATCTTATCATTTGCTATTATAATTTCGTTATAATGATGTCTCCCATACATCCTATAATCATAATTGATTCTACAAGACCAACTTGCGGGCAAAAAATAACCATGCATTGCAATAAACCAAAACAAGCTACACTAAATTAAGGCTTTATTTTAATATATACTATTAATAAAATCCTTCACTGAGTTAATGTCATGAGTCAATCAATCACTAACTCGACTAGAAAAATTACAAAAATATCTTTTTGTATTTAAAATAAGTTATATTTAAGGGTACTTTAATATTTTTTATTTAAACATAATAATAAGTATGCAAATGATGGGATTTTAACCTATGTCAATTACATTAGAAAAACCTTAAACTTACCTCTCAACCGAAGATTTATTTTGATTTAATCTATTTTTTTTCAATTTAATACGGTAGATATTGTATGTGTTATTATTAATTAATTTCAAACCTTACGTTTTAATTATTTATTGTATCTTATATTCAAACGCACACCTGTATTCTAAATACATATAGTTTCCACACATCGACATGTGTATGTGTGTGCCTGTGTGGTATACTAATTGATATTTAAAATTTTTACGGAGTTGATATCGCTCTTCAATTGAGTCTCAACTCAATCAAAAGATTTACCAAAAACTTCTTATTTTTACAAAAAGCAATAAATATTTGGAAAAATTTTGCAAATGACAATACAGCATAAATTAAGTTTACCAACACTATTTTCATGAGGGTTTATGAAAGTGGCAGTATTTCTCTTCTATATTTTATTTATTTTTTTAAGACACAAAATAAATTGTCTCAAGTTTTAATGGAATTTTGGTTTAATAAAAGTTTCAGCCCACAACGATCCAAAATAAACAGCCCAACCCAAATTAATCAAATGCCTCAACATTCTCTCTTTAATTGTAGTCCAATAGAAATTTCTTTAAAAAGAAAAAAAACGTAAAATTGTCTCTTTGACTGAGTGGTTGATTTTTTTTCTTTGTTGTCTCCTTACAATCATTCAACCAATTGCAAAGCAATAAGAAAGAGAGAAATAAAAATAATATATTATAAGTGGAAAATTTTTATCAAGAAAAAATTACGGATAGAGAAGAAAAATTTTACCAATGTTAAAAGATAATAAATACAATAAGATTTTGACTACACATTTTTAAGGGTTAAACAACCCTTTTATAATCAACGCCTAATAGGTTTAACTTATGCGGCAAGGTCCATACTGTGGGGGCCATAGATTTTCAATTTTGCGCCTCCATTTTATTTTTTTAACAAATGAGTTACGTTTAAACTTTTCAAGTCGAATTAAACGAGATTCAAATCAAACAACCCTAACCATTAAAATTTAATTTTCTGTAGACAATCAGCTACTTTATTGTCATTCTCAAATTTAAAATTAATCAAATCCTTAACTTTTTAGTATTTGCTTTCAGTTTTTTTTCCTTAGTCGTGGAGTTCTCCACTTTTTCTACTTTTGAAAGCGTTTGTGATGTGTTGCTGCCATTGATTTAGCTCTTCCAGTGAGTTTTTTTTTTTTTTTACCAATTTTGTACTAATTTAGCTTTACGATTCTCTTTTAATGCTAATGGATGAAACTGCTGCTGCAATTGTAAATATGGATGATGGATACCCTCAATCACTTTTTATTTTTTTTTTGCCACTCCCATTTATTTTCATACTATATTGTAGGGCCAGAGTCACCAGACAAGACGACACCTACATTTCCTAGTTCATTTTTTTTTTCTTCTTTTAAATTCATTGTTGAAAGTGATGGTATCCTGAATCAGTTTCGAAAAGGAAATAAGAAAGGCATGGCTAAGTTAAAATCCGTTTTCACTCAAGTTTCTACCCTATTATCTAGACATGGAGTTAATGGCATTTTGAAATCCCTCACTAATTGTGTTATTGTTAACGCTAATTATTTCCACACTAATTTTTCATTCTTTTGAATTTAACCTTGTTCCAAGTCAGTGATGTTGAAAAATTCATTTGTTAAAGTACGTTGGCTTTTCATGGCAGTATTTGATCCATATAGAGATAATTTTCCTTTTTGTTTGGAGAAGCAAGTGAATATGTGATGAACCACCAATCTCACAACCATACATGGGTTCAACTTGGACACAGTTGTGGTGGTAATTCTCAGATACTAATCTTATTCTGCTAGACAACTTTAACAGGCTAGATCAGTTATGTTTCACAATGCCATCACCAGCAGAGCTGCTTCACCATCTTTATATGGTACAAGCTTCCAGTTCCTTCTTGAGTAATTAATTAAATGTTGTTAGAGTGATACCGGAAAACTATTATGCACCTCCGGTTTTGGTGTCAAAGTTGATAACACCAAAGCATACATCTTTGCACTGTACTTTATTCTAGTTTCTGAAACTTGGATTTTGTGAATAGAAATTCAGTAAACTGGTTTTCCCTATACTCAGGTGGGATGCAATCCTTTTAGAAGAGACCATGGAAAATGCTAAAAATACAAAATTAAAAGCTTTAATATTCAAGGATTTTCTCTCTGTCAATACCTTTGCAAATGTCGATATGTCTCTATACAAGTAAACATCAAGAGTGAGATCTAATATAAAATTTGATTTGCATGTATGTGCTTGTGCATGATCAAGTATCATTTGAATAAAGCTTGACCATCACTAATCTCAATAAACCATAGATTGTTTTACTCCTTTTCTATTTGATTGTTACATAAATTTTTCAATAATATGCCATAATCTAGCATGTATAACCATCTATATGCAAATAACTTGGTTGTTAATTACAATATAATTGTCCAAAACAATATAGTTATACATATATCGATTGATCTAAGGGTCCTTATAGTTCCATTAACAAATTACAATATTGATGGCAATGCACCCTTAGATCAATATTGTAATATTGTAATTTAAAGTAAGTGTCTTACTAGGTTAAGTTATTTGCAACAAACTCATCGATCTTCTAATCTTATTTGTAGTTTTGTCTTGAAGATATTCATAGTTCTCACTAGTTGATGTAAATATAGGAAAAGTTAAAACAACTATGATCAATTTGTTAAATGTCAAAATAAGACGTAACTATGGTAAGCATGACAAATTTTGTAATTTCAAATTCATCTTAACTTTTCTAGATAATTCATCATATCTAATTTCCATCAAAACCTTTTTCCATCACAAATCGAAAGTTTACGAAAAATAAATAGAGATTTCAGATCCCTTAATTTTTGAACCTTTTTTTCTTTCAAAATCTAACGTTTTCATGATGTCCGAATTTTCAATTACATGAAAAATTTAAAATTTTGTATCAAACCAATATTAAAACGATTATTCAAGAACTCACCAAACCAAAAAACCGAAATGCGAAACCATGCACAAAGAGGCATTGCTATTAAGCTCAGAGATTAACTTGGATAACAAAAATTAGGCCCCAAAATGGGAGTTTGTTGATTTAACTCTCCTTAATATACCAAACAACTTTCTATTATAAATTCAATGCCTTGACTTGAACGGAATAGTAATCAAAACTCTTGTTAGACATCTATTTGACAAGGATTCGAACTGTGTTACTCCATCTCCAACCTCTAATATCATATAAAAGATAAATGAAATTTTTTTTAGTTTATCAAATAAAATCTCAGCGTAATTTTAGATTAAGCAGCATGGATAATATTAAATGTTAGGAGTTTTGTAATAAGTACGGGGACAAGAAGAAACAAATCCAAAGCCTAAAAGGCAAGTAATGGTGAGGAAACTTTGCATGTAAATACTCTCTTTTTTTGTGTGTGTTATTTTCTTGCATCCTTCCGGTGCTTGAAGTGATGATGCAAATTTCAATTTCCGAAAAGTTGGTTTTTGGTAGATTTCGTAATATTATCGTATTTGTGCCATACTCATATAATTTTTGTGTTTCATATTATAGGTATTTTGTTTCATCTCATGTAAAAAAAGCACATTGTTGTCACCCCCTTCAATGCATATTAATAAAAAAAGGTAAACAATACTACATAAAATCAAAGTTTTGAAACTAAAACACTATATGTATGAATCTCCCTAATGAATAAAAGACGAAAGTTGATGACATAAATAACAAGTCCAGTTGAGGAAATTAAAAAACCTCATCCCCATTTTCAAAGCTGCCCAGCAGCTCCAAAGTCTTGGCTTGGACAATGATCAAAATTACAAGCATCCGCAGCAATACTAAAATCAAAGTAACCACCGGAATCAGCCACCACATTGCACATCATCGATTCATTAGCCTTCCTAGCCACATTATTCCTCAACTCCTCAATGGATTTAAGGTAAGCCTCAAGTTCCTCTAACCCCATATTATCATCAATGGCTTCATCCCACCAAAACTCTCCCTTGTTTTTCATCGCTTCTTTTGTATGCTCAATTCGCTTCTTCTCTTCTTTCAGCTTCTCCAATGCCTCCTCGCATTCATCGTACAACTCTTGGAAACATAAACCGGTCTCAGTCGTGGCCGAATCGTTCTCGTAATCATCCATAGCAAGGCTTCCACTAAAATAACGATCCAATATGGTTTCGATATTAGGGTGGCCAAAGATGAAAGGTTTCCCTTTGGGAGAGAAGACGATGATGCCTATGTTTGCACCACATAGTAGGCAAATTTCACTAGCTTTCTTGAAAAGTCCATTCCTACGCTTGGAAAAAGTCACTTGGCGACTACTTTCCTTTTGTAGTTTCTTCATCTAAACTTTTTGGCGGCCTCTTGTGGCTTTGGAGGTCATTTTGTTGTTATCTGTTTGCATTAGATTAGGCATTGCAATGAGAAATAAAAAAAAAAAAAAATTGAAGTTAGGAGATATGATTATAATGTAATTTTTGGTATTAATTTATGATTGGGTAGGTTGTAAATATTGTAGTTTTGAGAATTTAATTTTGTAATATTGAAAAAGAAAATTCTAATATATTTTTGGTAAGTCAACCAGAGTTTATCTCCATTTACCTAAAAATAAGTAATTGGTTTCAACTTTACATTTATTAGTATCGTAACATTATTATAAATGATTCTAATTAGTATTATGTCTCAAAGTGACAACCAAGCAAATTGATCGGAAAAAATGGAAGAAGTAATGAATATGGTTGACAAATTATGGATATTTGGAATCACATTAAGTGGTAGAAATATTTGGTAATGGATTATCAAGTAATTGCTAGGACCTCCATTTTTGCACCATACGTATAATCCATGAAAGAAAGAGTGGAGACTTTGATGCTTGTACTTCCCTTTTTCTCGCAGGGATTAGAGGAATGGGCATCAAATCAGTCATTTTGATTTTTTTCTTTTCGTTTTGAATAATACTATTTGGGAGTCGTGGATAACTTAGTCAATGGTGGCTGCATACACACAATGGCATAATTTCAAATTTTGATAGGGGCTTCCATCTTAATTTCTTAATCCCATATTCATTGACTGGAGAAAAAATCTCTAAGGTTGCTCAAGAGATAATGGCTGTTCTTTTCCATACCAATGGTATAATATCCGCATTAGAACATTATATAACCAATTTATAAAAAAATAAATTAGACTTTTAATTAAAATGCTAAAATTAACTTAAAAATGTATTCTGAAACCCAATCAACAGGTGCTGTCAATCCAAGCACATTATAATAATATAGATAAACAAAAGAGTAGTCATCTAAAATAACCATAATTTAGTGTTGTGAAGATAGCCTAAAACTGGCACTAATTGAGGCCAGTAATCAATCAAATTGCTCTTCCAGAATAACAGTCAACTTTGAGTTAAAACTACTCTTTGCAGTTCTTGTTTTTCTTCTCACTCGGAAACCACCTCCACCGCCGTGGGTCACCAAGAAACTAGACTTTTGGAGGTTGTTGTTAAGAAGCAAGGGAGGATCAATCTTTTTATTAATCCCACACCCGCACAAGTTGTTTGCAATACCAGTAGCGTGACCTAGGTTAAGAGCTTGAGTTGCCTTGACAGCCAAGGCTCTCATCTCCTGGGTTCGAAGAGGGCTATTTAACAAACGCAAAGGCAAAACAAAGTAGAGCTCACCTGGTTGAAGCTGATCATCGGCGTCAATGGCGCAAAGGGTGGTATCAAAGTCCATATCATCTGAACTGCACACGAAACAGTTCGGGCTTCTCTGTAATACATGTGAAACCCTAACCGGGTTTGAGAATTCTTGAAGGCTACCGTCTTGGAGGATTAGCTTTGCTGTTAAAACTGATGAAGTTGAGTGGCATATGCCCATTTGGCTTTTTAACAGAAGTTGAGATTTGGGTTAATCCAGTTTTACAGTTTTAGTCAAGTTTTTTTAATTATATAAATTTTCATGGCCATTAAAAGAATAATAATAAATTCCACGAGATGCATACATGCTTTGTTATCTTTTTGTTTGGTTCACATCATTACGTGAGATTCTTCCCCCCTTTTCCGTACTTGCCATGTTTAAACTATCCAAAATTATGTTATTGGCGAAATCCTTTTACATCATAAATTGGGTCTTCTTTAACCTTGGAATTTCACATCATTCAAAATAAGAAATAATTGATTAAAAATATACATAAATTCAAAACTTTAAACATCTCCTTTTCATACTCATATTCCCAATTAAATTATATATTTTAAAATTAGCTTATTTTTTTATATGTGCAATTTGCATTTTATAAAATTGTTATTATTTAAAAAATAAATTATATAAATGATCATCTAATTATATTTTTTTTTATTTAATCACCCGGGATTACAAAATAATCATTTGACTCATTTTTTATTTTTTATTTTTAAAGTTCACAATTAGTTAATGTGGCTGTTAAGTTGATGACTTGTATTTTTGACAAATTATCCTGTCATATAATAATTAAAAAGAATATTAACCTAAATCACCCTATCCCGGCTCCCCCCAACCCCACACATCTTGCATTAAAAACCAGAAACATGGCAGGTAAAAAGAATGGCCTGACTTGAAGTAGCATTGCTAATTTGGCATCGATATCCATCAAACTCTCTCTGTCTCTCTTTTGTTCCTAGTCTGTTTCTAATTGAAAAGACAAATTATAGGTTTACACTTTTCCCTGTTTTAAAAGAAAGAGACAACAGCAGCAAAATGACAAGCGCATAAATTCTTCAGTATCGCCTCTGGGTTTCTACACAAGGAAATCGCTTTAAAAAGCAAAATTAACAGTATTAGAGTAGTGCAGTTTTCAAACATCTCCATCAACATACAAGCTTCACCGCAGTTCATTTCAAATTGAAAGAGGCAAAGAAGAGCAGGAATCTGTATGAGTGCAATATGTGTGTAAAGTTGACGGGTGGGTTGATTTACGTTAATATTTTTTGTTAATTATTATATCACATGGAAATAATGTGTATTAAAAATAATTTGTCAAAAATACAAATTACCAAATTAAAAATCATATGTTAAGTATTTAATTATTTTGGACTTCAAAAAATAAAATGATAAATTGGGTGATCATTTTATAACTTTTAAAAGTTAAATGACCTAAAAAGAAAATTTATAATAATCGAGTGACCATTTATATAGTTTACTATTATTTAAATAACAATTTAAAATATTTAATAGTCATAATTAAAAAAAAATCTTTAAACTTGTACAATTTATTTAAATTTTGATAAGGAATTTTTTTTAGTTATTGAAAATCATTTATTAGAAAAAAATTATAAACAATATCTCGAATTTTAAAAATTTAAAAATTTATTAAATTTAAACAACTAGCTTCTAAAATTACATATGTTACATATTATTTTACGCATTTAGTATTTAATCAATTGTTATTACAAATATTTTTTAAATAATAAGTGTAATTGAAATATATTAGATATTTTAATAACTCAAATATTACCATAATAAAAGATTTACCAATCATAATTAAAATACTTGTACAATACTAAAAAATTGATGCATTATAAATTAATATTCTTCCTCCTTTATTTTTTTAGTGATCAATAAATTTAATAAATATAAGTTGTGGATAATAAAATTTATTATAAAAATAAGAGTTGTTGGATATAAATGTATTATTTATAAAATTTTATGAATGAATATACAGTTACTTAATGATTAAAAGTTGATTTTAAAATTAAATTAATATAGTTTTTCCTTTTATTTTCGGTTAATAAAAAATTTTAATACTTCAAACATATATCAAATATAGTCAAATTAATCAAGTCAACAGCAGAGAGCAAATTGAATAGATCAAAAAAAATTATCTAGAGATTTAATTTAATAACTCGAAAAATGTGACCAAGGACTAAATTGAGCAGATTAGAAAATGCCTCGAGGGGATTAATTAATGACTTAGAAAACACTCTCATTGACTAAATTGAACAAACCGAAAAATGCATCTAGGGACTAAATTGAAAAATAAAGTAGGAAATAATTTTAAAATTATAAAAAGATAACATAAAACTCTCTTAATCTGTAACACCCCTCGCCCGACCCTATCGTTGGGTTTGAGCTACAAGATGCCACATTCGTTGCTAGAGCAACTATAATCAATCAAACAATATACAAACATTTATACATATGATCAAGTGTTAATCAAATTCAAAACATGTTAAACAATCATTTTTGGGTCTTAATTGAGCCTACGAAAGCTCAATACGAACCCTTGGTCTAATTAGGACTAAACTAAAAATGTTCAAAATATGATAAGAGGGTATTGCGATATCCAAGGCTGGTTATCGTGATCCCGAAGACAGTAGCCAAACATCAAAATATGTCCGATGGGTATCGCAATATCTAGGACTTGGTATCGCAATCTCGAAGACAGTAGCCAAACTTCCCAACATGATGATCAAACTGCAAAGTTTACAAAATAATTCAGGGCTAATATCGCGATATCCAAGGTTTTGTATCTCAATACTGAAAACAATCCATTAAGTCCCTGATTTAGGTAAAATATCATTTGGTACATATTTCAAAGTTTTCCTCAAACCTACACATTTAACTTAATAATTCCCCATTTTAACTTGAATCAACCATACCAAATCCATGCCAAAACAAACCATTAAATCATTTCTAATCAACCAATGCATTATAGCTTCATTTTAGCGCAAATCATACCATTTTAAATTGTTCAACTATAAACTTTCATCTAACCAACTAACTATTCAACAATCAACTTCTCATCTTTGCAACTTATGTTCAACCATGCCAATTTAAGTGGCATACACAACTTAATCACATTATTGAAAACATACCATTTCATGTAGGCTTTATCCTTACCAAAATCAAGCATTATAAAGGTTGCAAGCTAAAACTTATCATTTCAAATTAACATATACAAACACCTATGTACATGTAACAGTCCGAATTTGACCCTAATCAGAATGGTGGTTTCGGGACCACGAATCCGAGTCCGAAAAATATTTAAATATTATTTTTTATGCCGTTGATATGTGAATTAGTATGTGCTAAATTTCTGTGAATTAAATTGACTGTTTGTGTGTTTAATTTGACAAAAAAGACTAAATTGTATAATTGGTAAAAGTGGCCTCTTAATTGATTATTGGCTAAATTGAGATGGCTTTATTAAGGTGAAGTCCTTAAAGGACAATTAGTCCATTATTATTATGAGTGGACGGCAACATGGCTTATAACATGTTATTTTATGTTATATTATTAGTTAAAATATTATATTATATTATATTTATATTATAAGTAATAATAATTTTAAACTAAAAGAAACAAGATAGTGGGATTCATTCATACATTGTTTCCACCGAAATTGCAAAAGAAAGAAAGTTTTTGAAGCTCTCTCACATTCGGCTATTAATAAGCAAAATTAAAGGTTAGTTCTTGTTCGGTTTTCGATAATTTCTACGTTTTTGTAATCGTTGCTTCGAGAGCTTTAAAACCCATGTCTTAATTTCATGAATTGGTGATGTTTGTGTAAAATGACATTGATGTTATGTTGAGTTTTGTTATGTTTTATGGTGTTAAAAGATAGATATGTAATTGATAAACATATTTTGTTCTTGAATTTTTGATGAATTTGGCTAAATAGGGCTAAATTGAGAAAATAAAATTTTGAGGGGTTAAAATGCAAAATAAATGAAATAAATGGACTTGTATAACCCCTATGAATATTTGGCCCTTAGGTTGTGAAATAAAATTTTGTGTATTTTGTGTTTTGTGCAAATAGGACTAAATTGTAAAAGTGTGAAACATTAGGGGTAAAATGGAAAATTGTCTATTTAAGTGTTATAGGACTAAATTGAATTGAAATGTGTTTGAATGACCTTAAATTATCAAGAACAAAGAAAAACAGACTTGGATCGGGGAAAAGCGAAAGTTAACGAATAGCCGGTTCCTATCGTCCGACGATATCCGAGGTAAGTCTCTAAGCGAATATGTGTTGTAAATTATTTACGAAATTTTATAAATGCTGAAGTTTGAAATTATTGAGACTATACATGCAATTGCCGAATTTGATTAAGGAAATTATGTGGTTTGGTTGAATTATTCGAATGTTGAAAGTACTTAAATATTTGTACAATGAGATTAGATTTCTATAAGAAAATAGTTGGTATGTGGAATGATTCAAGTGAGATATATTTAGGTGTTACTAATCGGGCCTCGAGCCTAGCAAGCCTTGGGCTGGTGAATTTATCGGGCTTTATGCCTAGCAGGCTTATAGCCAGTGACTAAATATCGGACCTCTGGTCTAGCAGGCTTATAGCCGATGAATAAATATCGGACCTTTGGTCTAGCAGGCTTATAGCCGATGAATAAATATCGGACCTCTGGTCTAGCAGGCTTGGTGCCGGTGTGTAATTCAGGCTTATGCCTAGCAGGTTTTATACCGGTGATTGTTAATACGAGCTTATGCTTATGAATGAAATGATTGAGTTATGATGGCATTTGAACAAGCCAAAGTTTATTACTATGAATTTGAGTGTTAGTAGAAAGGTATGTATCGAATCAAGTTCATGATATATGGGATATTTATCGAATACGTAAGTAGATAGAAATGTGTTTGTGTACTCGGTATGTAAGAAACGTGATTAAAAAAAATGACATTGAGTTGATATGGTTTGCTTGCATATAGGAGAAATTATGTATATATATATAGGTTCGGCCATGTGTTATACATATATATTTGTATACATTCAATTATGTGAGACCATTTTAAATGTACATGGAAGATGTTATTCGGTTGTATGTAGAAATACATATGACTTTATTTATCGATCAAGGTACTTTCGATAAGTCTTACATTTTAGGTATAATGATGAATAATACTTAGCTATGTATGAACATTGATATTCGGCTATGATAGTACATATGTGTTATGTTATATCATAAATGCTAAGAATTTATTCTGCTTAATTAAATTGAATATCTAGTTGAAATATTAAGTTGCTTGAGACTTACTAAGCTAAGTTAGCTTACTCTGTGTGTTCATCGCTCTGTTTATAGATTTTTGATCAAGCTACGAGCTCGGAGGATCGTCGGTTGAAGTCATCCACACTACCGACTTCGTTTTGGTATCTTTAAAGTTTATATTTTGAACTTAAGGCATGTATAGGCTAGCTTAATGCTTGAATATCATTTTGTTGATGTATATAAGCCATGCGAAAATGGCTTGTTTTATTATTAAACAATCTAAGTTATGCAAGTTATGATCAAGTTAAGTGTGCATGTTTTGCTTAAATGAAAGGTATGGATGTGTTATAAATCATGCCAAGTATTAAAGTTTGTATATGTATGTTTGATATGAAATCGTTATATATATATATATTTGCCAACTCTTGAAAATGAATTTATGTAGTGGTTTATCAAGTAGGGAATGAATTTTGATATACATTGCTTTTGGTTGTATAGTATAAAAACACGAATCTATCTTATAAGTTTGTATTCGGCAATATGTATCATTAATGGATAAGTATTTGAATAGCTCATTCGATTTTGAGTGGTATTGGTGCATGTGTATTCAATTCAATTTATGTAATTTGGTAGTGAAATGGCCAAAGTATGGACCAAAAAAAATGGCCTTAATGGTATTCGGCCATGATGCTAAGTCTTTATAAAAATACAATCGGTAAAGTAAGTATACATGTGTTAGTAGTATATATTTGATTTTCGTGTCTTATATTTCATGCTTGGATTATAGTACGGTTGTCATGTGAGTTCATATATGCACAAGTATAATTATATGTTTAGATATAAAGTATCTTTTGAAGCCTTATAAGTTGTAATTTAATAAGTTGACACTTGTGGTAATTGATGATGTTTGAGTCATGTAATGATGGATGTTTACTAGTGAAATGCAAAAATTAGTAAACAAATCAACTTGGAAAATTACTTTTTATGGTAAAATGTATATTCGGCTAAGTGTTAAGGATTTTTTTTTATATTTTATTTGTTGAAATATGCTACTATGTAAATATGGCTAAATGGCTTATATTATGTATTTATAAATGTTACGTATGTTATGTAATCACAGTACACTTTATGTATTCGATTATGTCTACTTGAGTTGTAAATATTTGATATGACTTGTGTTATGCTTAGTAATGCCCTTTAACCCTAATCCGGCGACGAATACGGGTTAAGGATGTTACATTTTTATTGGTATCAGAGCTTACGATTTAGTCGATTCTAGGACTACCGTAGTGCGTGAGAGTCTAGCTATACATGCCTTTATTATATATGCGATAGTGTGGTGACTTCTGACGTGTAAAATTTTGTTTTATATAGTAAATGGATCCTGACAGAGCCGTAGCTGATGATGTAGAGAGCGTAGCGCCTGATCCACACATGGGTCAGTGGCCGGTGAGACTCTCGACTTATCTCGGGTAGCCATGAGGGGAGGCTAGGCAAGCCTTCTACCGGATGATGAATGAATGGTTTACCCAATTTATTCGGACTAATCCGGTGTACAACAACCTCCACCCCAAATAATCGACTCGATACTGCAAAGACTCAGATGATAGATCCGATGAGATCTAGCAGCCCCCGTTGATAAAATCAGGAAACACGGGGCCGAAGAATTTAAAGCTAATGATGATGATGACGCAGAACGAGATGAGATATGGCTTGATAACACTATTCGGGTGCTTGATGAGCTGCCATGTACTCGATTTAATGCCCAAGTGTACTATATCTTTCTTTGCGAGACACTGCATATCACTGGTGGAATACACTAGTATCGGTGGTTCCGAAAGAAAAAGTGACTTGGTATTTCTTCCAGATCGAGTTCCGTAAGAAATATATTAGTCAGAGATTCATCGATCAGAAACGAAAAGAATTTCTAGAACTGAAACAAGGTCGCATGACTGTGACTGAGTATGAGCGGAAATTTGTCAGACTGAGCTGATATGCCCATGAATGTGTGTCACCTGAAGCCATTATGTGTAAAAGATTTGAAGACGGTCTGAATGAAGATATTAAGTTGCTAGTCGGCATACTCAAGATTAAAGAGTTCGTGGTACTTGTCGAACGAGCTTGCAAAGCCGAAGAGCTTGGAAAAGAGAAAAGAAAAGCCGAGTTCGAAGCTAGAGACATTTGAAAAAGATCATTGACCTGTCATTTCGCATCAAAGAAGTTTAAAAATGAATCCAGTCGACATAAGGCTACTTCAGACTTCTCTAGACGAGATAGACCTCTTGTGGGTTCCCGAGCCACTTCGATGGCTAGTGTTGGTAATGTTCAGCAGAATCGGGCTGAGTGCAAGCATTGTGGAAAATGGTATTCTGGGAGTTGTAAATTTCGTGATCGGTCCTGCTTTAAATGTGGATCGTCGGATCATTTTATTCGAGAGTGCCCGATGCTAGCCGAGCAAAATACGGCTCAGAATACAAGACCGAGCAATACGTCAGCACGAAGTAGACCACTCAGACATTCGGGGAATGTAGGTGGCAGTTAGAGAGGAACAAAGGACACTGCAGTTCGATCAGAGGCTCGAGCACCTGCTAGGGCATATACTACTCGCGCTCGGGAGGATCTTTGCTTCTCCAGATGTTATTACTGGTACTTTCACTCTTTATGATACTCTTTGTCATTGCATTGATTGATCCGGGTTCAACTCATTCTTACACATGTGAAACATTAGCATCCAAGAAGAAGACTCGCTGTTGAGTCTCATCGAGTTTGTAATTCGAGTATCAAACCCCTTGGGTCGGTGTGTTCTAGTCGACAAAATGTGTAAAGGTTGCCCGTTGATGATTCGATTCATGCTTTCCAAATTGATTTGATGTTGTTGCCTTTCGATGAATTCGATATAATTCTGGGAATGGACTGGTTGACTTTGCACGATGCTGTTGTGAATTGCAAAAGAAAGACCATTGATTTAAGATGTCAGAACGGTGAAATTATTCGGATTGAATCTAACGATTTGAATGGGTTACCGGCAGTAATATCCTCGATGTTAGCTCATAAGTATGTGAGAAAAGGGTGTGAAGCTTACTTGGCTTATGTGTTGGATAGTAAAGTTACTGAGAAGCAAATTGAATCCGTACCAGTTGTGTGCGAGTACCCAGATGTGTTTCCTGAAGAACTACCGGGGTTACCACCTCTTCGAGAAATAGAGTTTGGTATTGAATTAGTACCGGGGACGACTCCGATTTTAATAGCTCCGTATCGGATGGCACCTATAGAATTAAAAGAGTTGAAAGCACAGTTGCAAGAGTTAACAGATAGGGGCTTTGCACGACCAAGCTTCTCTCCTTGGGGTGCACCAGTTTTATTTGTGAAAAAGAAAGACGGGACTATGCGTATGTGCATCGATTACCGACAGCTCAACAAGGTAACTATAAAGAATAAATACCCGTTGCCACGGATTGACGATTTGTTCGATCAGTTGAAAGGGGCTTCAGTGTTTTCAAAGATAGATTTGAGATCGGGCTATTATCAGTTGCGAGTCAGAGATTCTGATGTGCCAAAGACTGCTTTTCGAACGAGGTACGGACATTATGAGTTTCTGGTTATGCCTTTTGGGCTTACTAATGCACCTGCTGTTTTTATGGATCTGATGAATCAAATTTTCAGACCGTATTTGGATCGATTTGTGGTAGTGTTTATAGATGATATTCTGATCTACTCTAGAGATGAAACCGAGCATGCTGAGCATCTGAGACTGGTGCTACAAACTTTGCGAGATAAACAGTTGTACGCAAATTTTAGTAAGTGTGAGTTTTGGCTGAATGAGGTCAGTTTTCTGGGTCACGTTGTTTCGGCGTTAGGCATTCGGGTTGATCCGAATAAAATATCGGCTATACTTGATTGGAAACCACCAAGGAATGTCTCTCAAATTGAAGCTTCACGGGACTTGCTTTGGTTACTACTGATTTATTTGTGAAAGGTTTTTCTATAATAGCTACCCGTTAACAAAGCTATTACGTAAGGGCGCTAAATTTGAATGGTCGGAAAAGTGTCGAGAAAAGTTTCGATCGGTTGAAAGCCCTTTTGACCAAGCTCCGAGTGTTAGTTCAGCTGAATCGGGTAAAGAATTTGTTGTTTATAGTGATGCTTCTTTGAATGGTTTGGGTTGCGTTTTGATGCAGAAGGCAAAGTCGTAGCCTACGCTTGAGACAATTGAAGCCGCATGAAAGAAATTACCCGACACATGATTTAGAGCTCGCGACCATTGTGTTCGCGTTAAAGATATGGCGTCATTATCCATTTGGTGAGAAATGTCATGTTTATTCGGATCACAAGAGTTTGAAGTATTTGATGACACAAAGAGATTTGAACTGAGGCAACGCAGATGGTTAGAGAGTCATTGAAAGATTACGAGCTTGTGATTGACTATCATCCGGGAAAGGCTAACGTTGTTGCAGATGCTTTAAGTTGGAAGTCATTATTTGCTCTTCGTGCGTTGAACGCACACATGGCTATGTCTGGTGATGGTTCGATCATAGCTGAGTTGAAGGCAAGACCGTTGTTTATTCAACATATTTGTGATGCACAGAAAATTGACAAAGATACGATTGCTAGACGAGTTTAGTGTGGAAATGATGCAGAGTCAGAGTTTCAAATCGATGAAAATGATTGTTTGAACTTCAAAGGCCGAATATGTGTTCCGAGGAATGTGGATTTGATTCAAATGATATTGAACGAGGCTCATAATAGTCGATTGTCGGTACATCTGGGTAGCACGAAAATGTATAATGATTTGAAACAATTCTATTGGTGGCCTGGTATGAAATGGGATATATCCGAATTTGTCTCGAAGTGCTTAATTTGTCAACAAGTAAAAGTCGAACATCAGGTGCCTTCTGGGTTACTTCAGCCGATCATGATACCTGAATGGAAATGGGATAAAATTGCTATGGATTTTGTATCCGGTTTGCCTATGACACCGAGCAAGAAAGATGCGATGCAGGTTATAGTGGATAGACTAACCAAATCAGCTCACTTTGTTCCGGTTAAATGCGGACTATTCGCTCGATAAGCTTACTGAGTTGTATGTATCTCAAATTGTGAGATTACATGGTGTGCCGATTTCTATTGTTTCGGACAGAGACCCGAGATTCACGTCGCGGTTTAGGAAGAAATTGCAAGATGTTTTAGGTACCAAACTACACTTTAGCACAGCTTTTCATCCATGAGATGGATGGTCGATCTGAACGAACCATTCAGATACTTGAGGATATGTTGAGATGTTACGTCCTCAAGTTTGAAGGTGCGTGGGAACGATACTTACCTTTGATTGAATTTGCTTACAATAATAGCTTTCAATCCAAAGATCAAAATGGCACCCTACGAAGCTTTGTACGGACGTAAATGTCGTACACCATTGTACTAGACCGAGCTCAGTGAAAACAAGATACACGGGTTGATTTGATTAAAGAGACTAAACAAAAAGTTGCAATAATCCGAGATAGTCTGAAAGTTGCATCAGATCGCCAAAAGTCATACTCGGATTTGAAAAGTAAAGACATTGAGTTTCGTGTCGGTGACCGGTATTTTCAAAGTTTCTCCGTGGAAGAAAGTACTTCGATTTGGTCGAAAAGGCAAATTAAGTCTGAGGTTCATCGGACCGTATGAGATCATCGAACGTGTTGGGCCTATTGCTTATAGATTGAAGTTGCCTTCTGAATTAGAAAAGATTCATAATGTGTTCCATGTCTCAATGCTCGTAAAATACCGATCAGATTCGTCGCATGTTATTGCCCCGTCGAGATTGAAATCCGATCCGATATGTCGTCATGCGGAGGAACCGATCCGTATCTTAGCTCATGAAGTGAAAGAGTTGAGAAACAAGAAAATTCCGTTAGTAAAAGTATCATGGAATCGTCATGGAATAGAAGAGGCTACATGGGAGCCTGAGGATTCAATGAGACAACAATATCCGACTCTGTTTAACGGTAAGACTTTCGAGGACGAAAATCCCTAAGGGGGGAGAGTTGTAACAGTCCGAATTTGACCCTAATCAGAACGGTGGTTTCAGGACCACGAATCTGAGTCCAAAAAATATTTAAATATTATTTTTTGTGCCGTTGATATGTGAATTAGTATGTGCTAAATTTCTGTGAATTAAATTGACTGTTTGTGTGTTTAATTTGACAAAAAGGACTAAATTGTATAATTGGTAAAAGTGGCCTCTTAATTGGTTATTGGCTAAATTGAGATGGCTTTATTAAGGTGAAGTCCTTAAGGGACAATTAGTCCATTATTATTATGAGTGGACGGCAACATGGCTTATAACATGTTATTTTATGTTATATTATTAGTTAAAATATTATATTATATTTATATTATAAGTAATAATAATATTAAACTAAAAGAAACAAGATAGTGGGATTCATTCATACATTGTTTCCACCGAAAATGCAAAAGAAAGATAGTTTTTGAAGCTCTCTCACATTCGGCTATTAATAAGCAAAATTAAAGGTTAGTTCTTGTTCGATTTTCGATAATTTCTACGTTTTTGTAATCGTTGCTTCGAGAGCTTTAAAACCCATGTCTTAATTTCATGAATTGATGATGTTTGTGTAAAATGCCATTGATGTTATTTTGAGTTTTGTGATGTTTTATGGTGTTAAAAGATAGATATGTAATTGATAAACATATTTTGTTCTTGAATTTTTGATGAATTTGGCTAAATAGGGCTAAATTGAGAAAATAAATTTTTGAGGGGTTAAAATGCAAAATAAATGAAATAAATGGACTTGTATAACCCCTATGAATATTCGGCCCTTAGGTTGTGAAATCAAATTTTGTGTATTTTGTGTTTTGTGCAAATAGGACTAAATTGTAAAAGTGTGAAACATTAGGGGTAAAATGGTAAATTATATATTTAAGTGTTATAGGACTAAATTGAATTGAAATGTGTTTGAATGAGCTTAAATTATCAAGAACAAAGAAAAACGGACTTGGATCGGGGAAAAGCGAAAGTTAACGAATAGCCGGTTCCTATCGTCCGACGATATCCGAGGTAAGTCTCTAAGCGAATATGTGTTGTAAATTATTTACGAAATTTTATAAATGTTGAAGTTTGAAATTATTGAGACTATACATGCAATTGCCGAATTTGATTAAGGAAATTATGTGGTTTGGTTAAATTATTCGAATGTTGAAAGTACTTAAATATTTGTACAATGAGATTGGATTTCTATAAGAAAATAGTTGGTATGTGGATTGATTAAAGTGAGATATAATTAGGTGTTACTAATCGGGCCTCGAGCCTAGCAAGCCTTGGGCTGGTGAATTTATCGGGCTTTATGCCTAGCAGGCTTATAGCCGGTGACTAAATATCGGACCTCTGGTCTAGCAGGCTTATAGCCAGTGAATAAATATCGGACCTCTGGTCTAGCAGGCTTGGTGCCGGTGTGTAATTCAGGCTTATGCCTAGCAGGTTTTATACCGGTGATTGTTAATACGAGCTTATGCTTATGAATGAAATGATTGAGTTATGATGGCATTCGAACAAGCCAAAGTTTATTACTATGAATTTGAGTGTTCGGCCGAAAGGTATGTATCGAATCAAGTTCATGATATATGGGATATTTATCGAATACGTAAGTAGATAGAAATGTGTTTGTGTACTCGGTATGTAAGATACGTGATTAAAAAAAATGACATTGAGTTGATATGGTTTGCTTGCATATAGGAGAAATTATGTATATATATAGATAGGTTCGGCCATGTGTTATACATATATATTTGTATACATTCAATTATGTGAGACCATTTTAAATGTACATGGAAGATGTTATTCGGTTGTATGTGGAAATACATATGACTTTATTTATCGATCAAGGTACTTTCGATAAGTCTTACATTTTAGGTATACGATGAATACTACTTAGCTATGTATGAACATTGATATTCGGCTATGATAGTACATATGTGTTATGTTATATCATAAATGCTAAGAATTTATTCTGTTTAATTAAATTTAATATCTAGTTGAAATATTAAGTTGCTTGAGACTTACTAAGCTAAGTTAGCTTACTCTGTGTGTTCATCGTTCTGTTTTATAGATTTTTGATCAAGCTACGAGCTCAGAAGATCGTCAGTGAAGTCATCCACACTATCGACTCGTTTTGGTATCTTTAAAGTTTATATTTTGAACTTAAGGCATGTATAGGCTAGCTTAATGCTTGAATATCATTTTGTTGATGTATATAAGCCATGCGAAAATGGCTTGTTTTATTATTAAACAATCTAAGTTATGCAAGTTATGATCAAGTTAAGTGTGCATGTTTTGCTTAAATGAAAGGTATGGATGTGTTATAAATCATGCCAAGTATTAAAGTTTGTATATGTATGTTTGACATGAAATCGTTATATATATATTTTTGCTAACTCTTGAAATTGAATTTATGTAGTGGTTTATCAAGTAGGGAATAAATTTTGATATACATTGCTTTTGGTTGTATAGTATAAAAACATGAATCTATCTTATAAGTTTGTATTCGGCAATATGTATCATTAATGGATAAGTATTTGAATAGCCCATTCGATTTTAAGTGGTATTGGTGCATGTGTATTCAATTCAATTTATGTGATTTGGTAGTGAAATGGCCAATGTACGGACAAAAAAAAAATGGCCTTAATGGTATTCGGCCATGATGCTAAGTCTTTATAAAAATACAATCGGTAAAGTAAGTATACATGTGTTAGTAGTATATATTTGATTTTCGTGTCTTATATTTCATGCTTGGATTATAGTACGGTTGTCATGTGAGTTCATATATGCACAAGTATAATTATATGTTTAGATATAAAGTATCTTTTGAAGCCTTATAAGTTGTAATGTAATAAGTTGACACTTGTGGTAATTGATGATGTTTGAGTCATGTAATGATGGATGTTTACTAGTGAAATGCAAAAATTAGTAAACAAATCAACTTGGAAAATTACTTTTTATGGTAAAATGTATATTCGGCTAAGTGTTAAGGATTTTTTTTTTATATTTTATTTGTTGAAATATGCTACTATGTAAATATGGCTAAATGGCTTATATTATGTATTTATAAATGTTACGTATGTTATGTAATCACAGTACACTTTATGTATTCGATTATGTCTGCTTGAGTTGTAAATATTTGATATGACTTGTGTTATGCTTAGGAATGCCCTTTAACCCTAATCCGGCGATGAATACGGGTTAAGGGTGTTACAGTACATGCCACAAAATTGGATTTTAAAATGATTGAAAAGCTACTGAATCAGTAATGGGATAGTGTGAGCTTTTCGACAATTCGATAGACACGTTTCGCAAGTTGGCAATCTACAAGGAAAAAGGGGAGGCAAAGAAGTAAGCATATTGAATGCTTAGTAAGTCCATATGAAATTTACTTAACTTACCTTGACATTTCAACAAACTAAAATTTAAAACACATTGGTATTCAATATGGCATCCTTTAGCATACTTTTAGGTAACTATTTCATAACATCAAATACAATTATATAGGTTAGTCCATTTGCATTTCATAATTAGTGAGTAAGAAATCGTGTACTTTCATTCAATTTGAATTCATAAATCATTCAATCTTAATTCAAGTCATTCCAACTTTTTTATTAAGTTAAGTTAAGGTTTCACCCGAGAAAACTATAGCAAATTGAACTTGGATACATGAGACTATATTGCTCATATGAGCTGTCAGTCATCAAGATTGCTCACACAAGCTGACATTTATGATTTTGTGATCTTTCCCTTGTCGTTGTCACATACTACGAGGGAAATCAACACAAAAACATGCAAATAATCAGAGAATACTAACGTGCGGTGTCTGCAAGTGTGACAAGTCAGTTGTAATATTTGTAATGTTACAATGGAACACCGGAGTATTCCAAGGATCAAACCTAAGAGAGTCAGTGATTTAGTGATTTCTATTCAAAAATGCATGTAAGAAAGGTGTAACACCTCAAACCCGGCCTAGAAGTCTAGACCGAATTCGGAATGCTACATTGGTCACCGAAGTAATCGTGGGAAAATTTTTACAAAACAATTTGTCACAGTAGACTAAAATTATCTAAAATCGTTTAAAAACCAACCATTAAAGATTTACAATAAAAATCAATATAAAACATGTTTAATATACGAATAAAATCATAAAACAGAAACTGTACCATAGCATTATAAATTTCCTTACAGTTCAAACTTAAACAAATGATAGAAACTGAAAATCACAATCGGATAATCCACTCCATCGAAACTGTCCGAGACCTCCGCGTACTGAGCCCAACTACAGAATCCAAAACTGTACCTGAAAAGGAAACAGAAGAGGGGGTAAGCTACTCGAGCTCAGCATGAGATCAAAATTAGTTAAACTACAGAAACAAAAACAAGGAACTAGAAGCGGTTCAGAAGAAGAACACACTTACAGACAGATAACAGTTAAGCGAGTTCGCCCAACATCAAACACACACCTTATGTACCTTACAGTCATATGGAACAAACAGATACACCTAATCTCACGTGCTATTAAAATACAATAGCAACAGTTCACAAGTCAGTCACACTATCACAATGACAGTTCAGTCAGACATTTATAGAGAAAGTTTGCAGAAATCGCAAAGGCGCACGTGCCTTTCAGTCGATCAGTAACACATTCAGTCATATTATCATATTCAGCCAAACTGATTAATCAGGCATTTCAGTTGAATAGTACAGTCACATTCATCACATAAATTCATTCAGATGTATATGAGTGTAAATGAGTTATAAGATAACCCACCCATCCAGCCAACTCACCATCTTCGTCCAACCCTACACTTACTGTGGGGATTTAATCAACCTACCCAACCCTGCACTCCGAGTAAGACCTCAAAAAGCCCATCTAACCTTATACTCCATAGGATGTCATCCCGGGTTGCCCGGCAATGATGATCATCAGCATTTTCCCCGACCCTCAGGGAATTGGGACCGCCCTCGACCCTCTGGGAATTGGGGCTAACAGCAGTGCGAGATAAACCGCCGATCTCATATATTACGCAGAAAAACTAGCGTATAAGCCGCATCTTGTAATACGTAAATCATGCGCGATGCATACATGCGATATGAATCGCCAGATCAGATAATGGTACGTAGTGTAGCTAACGTAAATGCGATACAGTGCAATGCGGTAATCCGCTATACCGATGAGTTACAGTAAAACTGCCAGATCAGTCAATGATACGCAGTGATGCTGACGTATGTGATGTACTATGTAGTGCAGAAATCCGCAGTACAGTCAAATTATCCACGACCTTTAGGGCATTGGGATTGCCCTCGACCCTCTGGGTATTAGGGGCTTCAGTATGCAGTTAAATTGCCAAATCGTAAATCTCCCTTCTCTTCAAAATCCCAACCCAAAATACTTTATATGCAGATGTATGTATGCAAATATATGTATGTAGATGTATGAATACAGATGCACCAATTTAGAATACAATTTCAGGCAGTCATTCAGAAGCGGTCACTTACAGTCAGTCAATCAGTTACAGAAACGTGCACACTTATGCACTCAGATTCAGTACCTAGCATAGCACATATTCACTTACAAGCAAATACATAATTCAAGTCGAATGCGAATCGTATTCACCCTCAGTAAGCTTAGTCGAGGGGTTGGAACACATATACTCACAATGGCATTCGATTTGCCCTAAAATCAGAATTTGGCGAGTTAGGGCCACACACTCGTGTTCTCTAGTCGTGTGGAGCAATCCAGGCCGTGTGGGGATTTAAATGCCCGTGTGAGGGGTGGCACACGGCCGTGTGACAGAGGCGCATGCCCGTGTGGTGTAGGGACACGGCCGTGTGAACAGACCGTGTAACTCACTGTCTAATTTCCCTAATATTAGGTGCAGAGCAGACACGGCCGTGTGAGGGTTTCACACGCCCGTGTGCCATCAGACATGGCCGTGTGTTCCAAAAGACACGTCCGTATGGGATCCCTAAATCCCCAAATCAGTCACACGACCGTGTAGCCAGACCGTGTAACCTCAAAACTCTAAATCCCTATTTTCTCCAAACTCACATGCCCGTGTGCCCATAGGACACGACCGTGTGAATTTCGACAAAATCCCCAAATCAGCCACACGGCCGTGTGGCCAGGCCGTATAGCACCCAGTTTAGCCCAGAAACCCTAGTTCCCAAATCCACACGGGTATGTGCCACGGCACACGCCCATGTAGCCGTCGGGGTGATCACGAAACCACCCTACAACAGCCTCAAAACTGTCGTTTTAGCCACCAGAACCGTCCTCAACCTTTTCCCTATCAACATATATCAGAAAGTGACAATTTCACATCACTTCCATCAACTAAAAACCCAAAACGAACGGGTTAGCATACGGTCAAGTAAAGTCAAAAGCACAGATTCGCAAAACGAAATAAACAGATAAGAACTATGGACAAGGTTTGAATCCCACACTTGTTTGCGATCAGAGAAGACGACAGAATCGCAAAATTCTCGAATCCACAAATCAACTGTTTTGAGAAATATTTAGAAAGCAGAAGAGAGGGGAGGAGAGGAGAACGTGAAAATAAAAAAAACCGAAAAATAAAAATAAAAAAATTAAAATAAAAACAGCTTTAGTCATAATACTAATAATTTAATAATTATAAATAATTATAATTATTAACTAAAAAAAAACAAAATAAAAAACCTACCAAAATATTCACACTAAGACTCGAACCCGGAACCATGAGGTTCCCTAACACTCTCTTAGCCACTAGACCAGCAGGTCCATTCTGACACTAAACTGCACATTCACACACATATGTGCAACCTCTCCACTGTCCCTACGCTTAAAACTCAAAACTTCTAGGCACAGAATTCGGGGTGTTACAAAAAGAGTCTAGCTAGCTATTCGCTAAGCACAATATTACGACAGGCCATAAATGAGATTGATTAAAACTAATTAACTACCTATAACAGAAAATGACTAAATTGTAAATAACGCAAAATATAAAACTATTGAATACGATAACAGGGAGTGGTTGGTTGATTTCCATGTTGTTAATAACCTTTGAATTAGAGATCTAAATCGCTAACACTCCTAAATTGGTTTCATTTTACCTCTCAATCTCAACTTTACCAAATTAGACAAATTAGTCTGGTTTATCTCTTGACCTCACCCAACTAACCCAGGACTAATGAATTGGTGCCTAATAAGATTACCTCTCAGTTTCACTTGTCTTGATATTCCCTTAGGGGCATCAATACCCAACCAACCACCAAAGGTTTAGCTACCCATTATCATATTAAAGCTAACAAATATGAAAGAAACAACCATGAAAGCCATTAACATAAAACTCAATAAAAAAAATCAAAAATTAGATTTTTTTACTTGAGAAATGTAAAAGCAAGTAAACTAACAACAAGGTAAACAACAAAAAGCAATAAAGTTAAGATTTTTGGCAAATGATCAGACTAGATTTGAACGTGAGGGACGTCGCTCGAAATCTCAGTGAAAGGTGTGTGTCCTTTTACAAGTGAATCAGGGGCAAAATCGTGCCTAAGATAGGGCCACACGGTCTGCCACACGAGCACGAGGGCCACACGTGCGGACCACACGACCCCTCACACGGCCATGTCCCCCCTGAAACCTTAGGTTTTTCAATTCTCACACGGCCTAGGACCCTCTATACGACCATGTCCCCTTTTTTTCAGATTTTATAGCTTTGCCCCTCTTTTTCAGATTTTACAATTTTGCCATTAGTTTTCAAATTTTATAGTTTTGCCCCTTTTTTATATTTTACAATTTTGCCCTCTGCTTTACAATTTTTACAATTTTTATAATTTTTCCTAGAATTTTATGATTTGTTTAGTTTAGTCCCTATTTGATTCCTGAACTATTTTAGTATATTATATTATTCAATTAAGTCCCTGATACTATGAATTATGTCAGAATCCATGAATTGACTAATCATATTAATATGATGATTATATAATTGCATGAATTGTAAACAATACATATGACTATTGCTTCGGTGTTTGTGATTGCACGTATAGTATGCTTTATGACACCATTAAACCGAACACTTAATAAGCATAACTTTTGCTACTGAGTTGAACTATTATAAGCATATTAATTGCTACTGTATTGAACTGTTATAAGCATATTGATTGCTACCGTATTGTTTTGTTTGAGTTTGCCTTATTGCATTGTATAGGGTGTGAATATATGTACGGAGAAAGTGTTAGTAGCTCGTCTGCCCCGTTTAGTGGTTTATCCACGTCGTATTAGCAGCTTTTATTTGCACCGATTAGTGGTTTACCCACACCATATTGTCAAATATTTAACCATTCTAAAGAACTTTGGTACAAAATAAAAAGAGCATGTGCACGATGATGGATAAAAGGAAGCTTGCTCCAAAAATTAAATAGGGAGCCGAGTCAAATAAATATGTTGTCGGTATGGCTAGTAAAGTACTAAAAATTGATGTGTTTTAAAATATTACAAATTTGATATAATAATTTATTCAATTTTTATTAAAATATTTTGGAAATATAATTTTTACAAAAGTTGGTCAAATTATGATGTATAATTTTTATATCAAAATTTTAATATTTTAAATGTGATGAACAAATTATACTTTATTTCAAGATACAACAATTTTTACTAGTTTTTAAATTTGATGATTTTTTTTTTTTTACAATCTTATAGGTCTTATGATACTTTCTATATTTTTTTACAATATTTTACACTTTCTAATACTTTATATATTTTTTATAGCTTTTTAAATAATTTTTAAAATATTTATTTATAATTTTATCTATACATTTATATTTTTATATTTTTTAAAATATTTTTTAAAATTTTTCAAATGATGATATCATTATGATTGGTTGGATATCTTTTGACGTGCAAAAGAATTAATCGAAATGTTAGAGAATAAATTAAGTAATCGTTAAAAACTAAATTAAGCCTTAGATTAATATACTTGGAAGGATATTTTTACTGGTTAAATTTCTGCCCATTTAATACGAGAAAAACTGTTGGAGTTTTGACAAAGCCAAACGTTTTGTTCTTTAATTATTTACATAATAAAGACTTTTAACCTAAAAAAAAAAAAAAAAAAATTGAAGAAAATAGAATTTATTCACAACAGAAACAAAAGTAAACACTGTGGATGTTATATTTGGTTTTAGTTTTACAGGCACCAACATTATAGTGCATCAACCAGACAATATTTTCAGGCTCTAGACATCAAAGTTCCAATAACCCCAGCAATAAGAGCGGTTGGATCACCAAGTACAGCTGAGATTATAAATTGCAAAGCCAAAGCAGCCATTTCACAACATTTCTTAACCTTACCTTTACTCCTTTTATGAGGGGTTTGAAGTGTGTTCTTCAAGCTCGGAATTTGGCTCTGCAATTTCCTGGAACCTTTACCACCTCCAAAGTATAATTCATGCCAATTCTCCACTAACATTTCCCTAACACACGCCACATGCAAGTTATACTTTTTGCAAGCTGACTGGTAACTCCAACTCCTCCCTTTTCGACCACATCTATGACATGGTGAACTTACCTTCCTATACAGATATAGTTTCACTTCTCCATCATCTAACACCATTGGAAGCTTTGCACAACATGGATGTAGATCGAATCCACATGTTTTGCAGTGATAAACGAAGCCAGTAACGTCCTTTTCGCAGGCATTGCAGTAACGAGGGGTGTCACCAGGAGGCCTTGAGAGGAACTGAAAGGAACATTTTGTGTAGAAAGGGTGAGAAATCGAAAGGGATGGTACGGCACAGTGCATGTGGAGATCGAAATCGCAGAAGGAACAACGGTAACGTGAGCCTATGCCAACTTCTTTGCACCCATCACATTTGAATGGAACTTCAGTGTACTCAAATTTTAGAATGTGTTGGGGGTGGCTGAAATGGGAAATCTCATTGTATTTCATGGTTTTTTTTTTTTTTTTTTTCCCTCTTCAGTGGTCTCTAAAGAAATTACGGTTAGGTTTGAAATAAGGATTATGTGAATTTGGCTTGAAACTGAAGCTAAGGAGGGAATTAAATGCTTGAAGATGGTGGTAAGTGATAGAAGGGAAAGAGCAAACATAAGGCATCTTTGGTGATGTCCCACAAAAGAAGAGGAATTTTCACTTTTATGTGATCCACTTAATCAAGTAAGATTATTGAAATGGTTACGCAAAAAGATAACAAGTATGAATTAATTAGGTAAGTAATGAAGGGGTTGAGTGGAAGATTTATCTAGAGGGATCATATACTTGCTGAAAACCAAAGGATCCAATAAAGGAATAAAGAATTTTAGCATCTTAAAAAGATGATTTTAAGACATAAGCAACATTATCATCAAGGCATTATTTTCGGGATTTTTAAGCTCTCCAACATAAGGTAAAGCATCTAACAGCATTGTGTGGAAGTAACCTAGGAATGTTTCAATCCTAAAACCCAGTTATTGTTTTATTTTTATGGATATGAACAGGATATCATATAATCTAATGCTAGAAGGCATAGAATCATGGTCTTGAAAAAATATTTCTGTTTGAAATTCAAGATTTGGAGGACAATGATATCTGCTTTTCTGCACCTTTTTCTTATTTAATAGAATTTATATCCATTTCTATGATTGGAATCTGTTTGCAAACTGATGTGGCAAGTGATTATATGGAATTTATTCTTAGATTAATTAATGATTAAGATAATAATAAGTTGACAATTAACTATGTTCTTCATTGTTCTCTCACACCCTATTCGGCGGAGGGAATATTAAAGTGATCTGTTGAAACTTGAGAGAGCTTCTATTTCTATCTTCCTCAATTATTTATAATTTTTGCTCAGGAATTTTATTCTTTACTGTTGTTAGGTTATTGCCATGAACATTCCAACAACAACTTATTGAAAACTAGCCAAGTGGTATGGGAATAGAGTTATCTCTCAGCCACTTGCAACACTAGACGACCCTTAAGCCATGTCCCAGTCATAAGCCTACTCGATCAGCTTAATTCATTACCAAGTTGGGTTTTTTAGTTTGTATACTTTTGTTGCATTAAAAGGAAAACCCCTTTTCCATGAAATGTAGAATTTGGTGAAGAATCCAATACCCTTTTGGTCAACAATAAATCGTAGCGTCATGGTAGCTTCTTATGTCTCATTGTTGTTTTGGTTGAATGATTTCTTATATGAGGAATGCTGGAATACCTGCTCTTGATTAGTAAGTCAATTGTCGCATCAAGGTGTTCCAGCATTTTACTTGCCTGCAACAATGGAGAATGGATGTTGTTCCACCACGGGATTGAAACCAGAGACTGTTTAGGTAAATTTCCCATCTTATTCAATTTTACAGTATTAGGTAATTTATATAAAATATAAAAAAAAAATATCATAAAAGAAATTAATAATTACATTTTTTTACAAATCTTTAAAAATATAGTAACATAACTTATTACTGTTCCAAAGTCTTTTAAATAAGGTATGGTTACAAATTCAGAAAAGCAAGCAGCGTAAAACAGTGTTATGGAACAACAATAGCAATGAATTTTGGTACGTCTCAACAAATTAATGGTGCAGAAAAAAAACAAATCATGAACTTGACGAAACTAAAACACACACAACCAGAAGCTGAGCTGAATCTAGAGGATGTCAGTGACAACAGCCCAAGCAGGGTAAACCAACAGAATAATTATGCCAATTGTGTTGGATATTCCATTGGCTTTGGTGAATGAATTTCGAAACCCACCCGATGCTCTGATGTGCTCCTGAAGTAGATAACAAGCTATGCCTAGGCATATCACCACACCAATCCAGTCGTTCCTTATTGTGCTTGAAAATAAGCTCGGTGCCACCACTATTAGAAGTATCAATGCTCCAGGAAGTTCCAGCCAATCTGCACCAGTTCCGGTTTCAAAGGGTTACTGCAACTTTTCTTCATATTTTCAATCAATTTGAAGATTCGTAGGTTTATTACTTATGTACAAATACGTGCTATGCGGGGTTATCAGATTAAAAATTATACCTGGGAAACGTGTAGGGAAGAACAAGCGCAAAACGACTGCAATAAAAGCAATCCATTTCCCAACTTCTCCCCTGAAGGAGGACCAAATCATATGTATTTAGAAAATGGAAGGAAAAGAATGGCTTGAGTGATGCCCACAGAAAGGATTTACCTCAAGATGTTGAACAGGAAGGAAGGCAGACTCAAGAAGATGTATGGGATTAACAGTGCTGTAAGAATATTGGTTTTCCAGTTTGTTCGGTCCAATATCAATAGATAACTGCATCAACCACAAGGTTGTAGTAGGACATTGTAAAGCAATCCAATTCTTCAACTGCTTGCCAAACTCATGATAAAGAAACCTATATACTATATACTATAACACTATAGTTATTAAGTATAGTCTATATCAAACAAGAAACCTTTCAGACAAAAGGAAGAACTCACGAGAAACAGAGTCATGATAAAGTATCAGAAAAGGAAAACATGCAGAACCAATGAATGGAATCCTAAAAAAATATAAAGTTTATATCCGTAACCATTCTAATAGGGAAAAAAAAAAAAGGCTTCAAATTTCAATCTAATTCAACGATTATACTATCAAAAATTCAAATCTCTTCACTCATAAATTGGATCAACATAGGTTAGTTAAGCTAGTGAAAAATGTGAAAATGAAGAGGTGAAGAAAGAAAGGGTGGCATACATTGCAGCCAAGGAAGCGATCCATTCAAGAACGGTAGTCCCAAATCCCCAAGAACCCAATTTGATAGCATGGTTAGCAAGCTTCTTAGTAGCAAAGATTAGATCTTGGAAGTCAGATGCGATGAGATCAGTTGCTTCTCGCTCACTCCTCATTGCCAAATAACTCTTCTTTCCCACCATTATTTTCCTCTCCTCCCTTCAGCTTCTTGATTACTAATTGTTTAGCAAAATGCCCAAATAAAAGAGACTTTTTGGGGGGAGAAAACAACAGGAAGCAGACAATGCCACAGATGAACAGTTGACTGTGTGGGTTTGGAGCCTAGAAAGTAGTAACCAATGGGAAGGCTCCAGTGTCAATTTTGGGAACCATATTTTTGGATTTTTGTGACACGTGCAAGAATATACTGCGCTGAGATACTTATCAAAGTTGCACTCCAAATACGTGTCCTTCCTCTAGTCTTTTGGAGGTTTAATTTTAAAATTAAAATATATTATTAGTGACTAATTTTTTTTATTTTAATTATTTAATTAAAAAATTATAATTCAGTTATTTAATTATTTAAAAATTTTTATTTAAATTATTAGGTTATTAATTTTTTTTAAAAAATTTACCAATAAGCTTCAAACAATAATTCGATAACTGGTATGGTGGATCAATAACCATGAACATATCTTAAATCTAAATCGATCTAACGATTAGTGTCGTAGATCGAAGAAAAAAGTTATTTAAAGTTTAATTCACAAATTCGTGGTATTCAAAATTATTTTTTGAAAAAAAATTGAACTATAAAAAAGAAGAAGAAATAGAGTTTCTAATTGGTATAGATAGTGTAGAGATAGACAGACATATATCACGAATTTTAATAATTTAATGACTTAAATAAAAATTTTAAATAATTTAATGATTAAATTATAAACTTTGACCAAAATAAAAATTTATCTATAATTTAGTCACTTATTTTTAAATTTAAATATTATAAGGTAGATTAAGATGCAAGATTAAATATATGTGGGTTGTAAATATTTTTCTTTTTTACTGATTAAATAATATAACTCTTTTCGGATATAATTATTTCCTATTTGCCACCTGTTGATGATATTATCTATGGGTTCATCCGGTCACTGTCTACACGTCATCTATGCCAACTCACCTCTATCATTATTCTTCTTCCTCTTATCCTTAATAGGTTAAGTCCATTACGTGGCCCGCTTGACAACAGAATTATTGAAACCAAAAAGAAATTCTAGAACTGTGTTTATATTAATTTTGACAAATATCTTTTTGTTATAGAAAAATTAATAAAACAATAAATAAAAAAGGATGAAAATACGAGAGAAATTTATTCTTTTATTTTCACTTACAATGTGCTATTTATAAGCTCCTTTATATTCAATTAATAAAGGTATTACATTTAATGAATTAAAGTTTATTAATTATTCTATTTAATAATCTCCTGATTATAAATTAAGTAAAGAGTTTTATCTCATTACTTTAATATGCTTAAAGGGGGGTTATGACATCCATTTAATTTACAACACTCCCCCTTGGATGTCTTTTAAATAAGAATGTGCCTCATTAAAACATTTATTAGGAAAAACCCTGTGGGATAAAAACCTAATGAAGGAAAAAGAGTACACAATCTCCTATTACAAGTTGCCTCGTTAAAAACTTTTACCAGGAAAACCCAGTGGGACAAAACCTTGGTTAAAGGAAAAGAGTACATCATGTTTTAGACTCCCCTTAATGGCGACATCACATTATATCTTTGAGTCGACGCATTTCAATCTTGTTTCGTAGTCTTTCAAATGTTGAAGTTGACAATGCCTTGGTAAAAAGATCTGCTAAATTATCACTAGAACGAATTTGTTGAACTTCTATGTCACCTTTCTTCTCAAGATCATGAGTAAAGAATAATTTTGGTGAAATATGTTTCGTTCTGTCACCTTTGATATAACCACCATTTAATTGAGCTATACATGCTGCATTATCTTCGTATAATATAGTTGACATATTTTCCTGTAAAGGCAAATTACATATCTTCTGGATATGTTGGGTTAATAACCTTAGCCAAACACACTCTCGGCTTGCCTCATGCATTGCAATTATTTCAAAGATGATTTGAAGAGGCAAAGCAACTAATGTTTGCTTTGTCGAACGCGATGATATGGCAGTACCTCCACATGTAAATAAATATCCCGTTTGAGATCGACCTTTATGTGGATCCGATAAATATCCAAATCAAAGATAACCAACTAATAGGGATTTTGAATCATTTGAATAAAATAACCCCATATCAATGGTCCCTCTAAGATATCTAAATACATGTTTAATTCCATTCCAATGTCTACGTGTTGGAGAGGAACTAAATCTTGCTAACAAGTTTATAACAAAAGCTATATCAGGTCTTGTATTATTTGCAAGATACATCAATGCTCCTATGACACTTAGATATGGTACTTCAGGACCAAGAAACTCTTCATCATTCTCACAAGGACGAAATTGATCTTTATTCACATCTAATGATCGTACAACCATCGGGGTACTCAATGGATGTGTTTTATCCATATAAAATTTATTTAAGATCTTTTTCGTATAAGTTGACTGATGGACATGAATTCCATCTTTTAAATGCTCGATCTGTAGACCAAGGCAAAATTTTGTTTTTCCGAGATCTTTCATCTCAAATTCTTTCTTTAAATAGTTTACTGCATTTTGAAGCTCTTCAGGAGTTCCAATAATATTTAGATCATCAACATAAATAGCAATTATCACAAAGTTTGATTCAGACCTTTTTTATAAAAACACATGGGCAGATTGGATCGTTTTTATAACCTTCTTTTAACAAATATTCACTAAGACGATTGTACCACATACGTCCAGATTGTTTTAATCCATATAAACTTTTCTTTAATCTGATTGAGCAATTTTCCCGAAACACTATATCCTTCAGGATTTTAAATCCTTCCGGGATTTTCATATAAATTTCACTATCAAGTGTACCATACAAATAGGTCAGAACAACATCCATTAGACGCATGTCAAGATTTTCACATACTGTCAGACTAATAAGGTATCTAAACGTGATTGCATCCACCACAGGAGAATATGTCTCTTCATAATCAATGCCGAGTCTTTGCAAAAATCCTTGTGCTACAAGTCGTGATTTATATGTTACGACTTCATTTTTCTCATTTCGTTTTCGCACAAATATCCATTTATATCCTACCGGCTTTACATATTTAGGTGTTTGGACTATAGGTCCAAAAACCTCGCGTTTAGAAAGTGAATTTAATTCTGCTTGAATTGCGTCTTTCCATTTTGGCCAATCTTTTCTATTTCTACATTCCTCAATAGATTTAGGCTCAGGATCCTCATTTTCTTTTGCTATTTCAATAGCAACATTATAAGCAAAATTGTTGTCGGCAACTATATTTTTTCGGTTCCATTTTTTTCCTGAAGTAACATAACTTATTGAGATTTCTTCGTTATCACCATTTTCAGGTACCTGAACCTCTTCTGGGGTTTTTTGATTAGTTATATCTTTGGCCTCTTCTGGGGCACTTGCCTCCACAATATTACCATCTTGAATAATTGATCCTTTCTTTTTACGAGGATTTTTATCTTTGGAACCGATTGGTCTTCCATGCTTCGAGCGTGGATTACTTTCTTTTGCACTAACAATTTGCTTTATTGGGATATCAATTCGTATTGGAGCATTTTTAGCTGGTATGTAAGATTTTGTAATTCTCTTTAGGTCAGTAAATGAATCTGGCAGTTGATTGGCAATGTTTTGCAAATGTATAATCCTTTAAACTTCTTGTTCACATTGACTTGTACGAGGATCTAATTGAGATAATGATGATCCATTCCATGTAATTTCTTTTACCACTTGTATTTTCTCTCCCCCTAATGTTGGGAATGTTGTTTCATCAAAATGACAATCAATAAATCGTCAATAAAGAATAAATCTCCCATTAATGGTTCAACATATTTAATTATAGAAGGAGATTCATAACCAACATATATTCCCAACCTCCTTTGAGGACCCATCTTTGTGCGTTGTGGTGGAGCAATTGGAACATATCACGCACATCCAAAAATTCTAAGATGGGAAATATTTGGCTCTGACCAAAAGCCAATCAGTAATGGGGAGTACTTATTATAACTTGTTGGCCTTAAGCGCACAAGTGTTGCTGCATGCAAAATAGCATATCCCCAAGCTGTAACAGGGAGATTTGTTCTCATAAGCAATGGTCGAGCTATTAGTTGGAGGCGTTTGATAAATGATTCACTAAACCATTTTGTGTATGAACATGAGCTACGGGGATGTTCAACTTTTATCCCAATTGACATACAATAATCATTAAAAGCTTGGGATGTAAACTCACCAGCATTATCAAGATGAATAGTTTTGATTGCATAATCTGGAAATTGTGCTCTTGATCGAATTATTTGAGCAAGTAGTCTCGCAAACGCCAAGTTGCGAGTCGATAATAAGCACACATGTGACCACCTACTAGATGCATCTATTAATACCATAAAATATTTGAATGGTCCACATAGTGGATGAATGGGCCCACATATATCACCTTGAATATGTTCCAGAAATGCTGGAGATTCAATCCCAACTTTAGCTGGTGATGGTCTAATAATCAATTTTCCTTTAGAACAAGCGACACAAGATAAATCATTGAATTCAATAATCTTTTGTTTCTTTAATGGGTGTCCAATTGAATTCTCGATGATTCTTCGCATCATAATAGATCCGAGATGACCTAATCGGTCATGCCAAATAGTAAAAGTATGTGGTTCTACAAACTTCTATTTTGTAGTAACATGTGACTCAATTGCACTAATATGTGTATAATATAAACCTGATGAAAAAGCAGGTAACCTTTCCAAAATATATTTCTTTCCATATTCAACATTTGTAATATATATATTCAACATTTTTCTCATTCATAGTCTCAATATGATATCCATTAAGACGAATATCTTTAAAACTCAATAAATTTCTTTGAGACTTGGTGGAATATAAATCATCATCAATGATAAATTTTGTACCTTTAGGTAATAATATAATAGCTCTTCCAAAGCCTTCAATAAGTTTTGAACTACCCGATATTGTATTAACATGGGCATTACTCATTGTCAAATGAGAAAAATATTTTTTATCTTTGAGTATCGTATGTGTTGTAGCACTATCTGCAAGACACATGTCTTCATTGATTTTGGGTCCATTGAAATTTTGTTGAATATTCATATTCTTCATAAAAACAAAAAAAAATATAATATGAGAAACATTGTTATTATTTATTAAATATATAAATTATTCTTTATGCAAGAAAATAAAATATACTTAAAACAACATAAAAATGTCAAAATAACATCAATTTTTCTAATGATTCTCAAAGAAATCTGCCACATCTAGGTGAGTTATATTATTAAAGTCATTAAATTTATCATCCTCGTAGGCATGGTTAGTTTTATTATTATAGTGAATATCTTCATCTTTTGCCTCCATTTCATTATTTTGGGATATAAAATTTATCTCCATATGCTTTCCCTTCCTTTTAATGGATGCTTGATAAAGTTTCACTAAATGCTCAGACGTACGACAGGTACGTGACCAATGCCCCTTCATACCACATCGGTAGCATATATTCTCAACAATCTTTGAAGGATTATTTTGACCACTTCTTTCTTGTCTTTCATTGTTATTCTTTTTCTGGTGGTTAGAAGTATCATTGTTATGACCACCATGATAACGATTACTAATACGTCCTCGACCACGTCCCCAACTACGTCCACGACCACGGCCGCGACTTCTATATTTTCTATTTTCATAATTATTGTGTACTGCTACATTCACTTTAGGGAATGGTGCAGAACCAGTGGGACGAATTCCATGATTTTTCATCAATAGCTCATTATTTTGTTCAGCCACCAAAAGGCATGAAATCAATTCAGAATACCTTTTAAAACCTTTTTCACGGTATTGCTGCTGCAGGAGCACATTAGTAGCGTGAAAGGTTGAAAATGTTTTCTCTAACAAGTCCTCATCAGTTATGTTTTCTCCACATAATTTTAGTTGAGAACTAATTTTGAAAAGTTCTGAATTGTATTCACTTACAGTCTTAAAATCTTGTAACCGTAAGTGCATCCAATCATAACGAGCTTTAAGGAGTATCACAGTTTTCTGATGGTCAAATCGTTCTTTCAAATTTTTCCACAACTCAAGAGGGTCTTTGTAACACCCTGGTTTAGGGGTTATGCGCTTGGAGCATAGCTCGAGCAGTTAGTAGGCTTATGGTCATGTTGGAGGAATTTTTAGGGGTTTGGAGAACCCTAGAAGGCAAGGAATGCCTTAGAAAATTTTTAGATTTTTAGGGTAAAAAGGGGAAATAGGGCAGGAAGGCCTTAAAATATTTTTCTGGAGTTTAGGACGCAAGAAAGGATCTGGCATAGTGGCTTCATGCGCTGCTTTAGGGGGCTGGAAGTAGCGCCAGTGGGGGGCTTGGGTTCGAGTCCAAGCGGCAGCGATTTTGTTTTATTTTTGCGTCAAGGGACTGGGCTAAGTAGGCCTTAAAAATAAATGTCCAAGTTGATGGACATGAAAGTCCAATTGGCAAAGTGGCTCTTGGGCGCTACTTAGGCGCTGGAAGAGGGAGGTCGCGGTTTCGAGGGGCCGGAGAAGCATTTGGTGTTTTATTTTGTGTTGGGCGTTGGGCTTTGTAAGGCCTTAAAGGTATATGGTGAGGAATTCGGACAAGAAGAATGGGCTGGTGGAATGGTGCTCGTGCGGCACTTAGGCGCTGGAGGAGTGATAAGGCGCGGGTTCGAGCGCCTGGAGCTGCAGTTAGCGTTTTTATTTTTGTTGGTGGTTATGGGCTTGATTAGAAAGGGTTTAAAATAAAATGTTGGGGGTTTCTAGCATAAAAATCAATGTGGCCGAGTGGCCTGGGCGTTGGGGGCAGGGTGTGCGGCAGTTGGTCCCAGGTTCGAACCTGGAGAATGGCAGATGGAGTTTTAGTTTTTTTTTTGTTATTTTGGGCAGCAATTTGAAGGTGTTGGACGGCTAGAAGACTCTTATTTGGATGTGGACAATGTGTTTTTTTATTTATTTTTATTTATCTATTATTAATTAGATTAAGTGAGGATAATTATTATTTATTTGGTTTTTTTTTTAAGTGATAAGTGGGATAATAGTGGAGTAATTCAACTTGTTTTGAAGTGAACTAATTCAAATGGAATTGAATTAGTGGCTAGGAAGGTGTTGGCCAAATCTTGGAGTCTTCAAGGGGGGTTGGCCGAATGCTATAAATAGGGGAGGGTAGAGTGCTAATTCTTCATCAAGTCTTTTGCTTCTCCCTCTTGGTGTGCCGAAATTCCTTTCCCCTATTTAGTTGTCACCTTGGCCGAATAGTAGGTGTGGTGTGGAGCACTTTGGGTTTTTCAATCGTTGGAAGAGTGCGGTTGGGCGAATTCTAGCAAGGGCGACCTCTCCTATTTCTTCTCCATTCGATTTAAGGAAGGTAAGTAAGTGCTAATATTCGGCCATAGGGGTCCTCTTTTCATAGATTTTTGTTACAAGCCATATTTGGCATTTGTGGTAACCGATTCTGACCTTGACCATTTAGGAGTTTTAGCAGTGATTAAGGAGCTTTCGGGATTTCAAAACTCTATCGGTAAGGATGAGTAGTTTATGATTATTCGTTTGAGATCTGTATTAACCAAGTTTTGATTAGATATCGTTATGGATGCGAATACCAGTCAAGGTGAGCAAGGGAAAGTTCCCATCCCAAAGTTCAAGAAGAGATCCGTTTCTGCTGTTCGAGATTGGCCACCAGGGTGTGGGCCAACAAAAGAAAACGTTAGGCAAAAAGCCGTAGTTTCGCTAGACGATAGCGTCGAGAATCGAGAGTCTAGAACTCCAAGTGATAAGGTGTGTAACTAACCCACTGTTTCCGGGTTTTATGTGTTATATGTTTTACTAACAAGTGCAGTAATGAGTGTGCCATACATATACCCCTAAAGGGTATAGCGATGACCAGGTTAGTATCGGATCTATTGCAGTGTGATTATTTGTATATGAGTGTGTTTATGGATATTAATAAGCATGTGCATGCATTATCATGATTATATTTTATGTGGCATGTGCATGGGTGGGTTATGAAAAGAAGAATGCGGGTGTACTTGAGTGCGTGGTTGATGTCGACTTTGTGCTACATCGTGGATTGGCGCCGATCGAGGTCGCGTTGTGGATCTTTGCGATTTAGTTCGCGTGGTTACCTTGATTGATATGGGCCTTATGCCATATCGTGGCTTGATGGATTGCTGTGTGCTCCATCGTGGTTTGATGTTAGCTATACGCTACATCGTGGATGGCATTGGTTGCCTTTTGGAGGAAAAGGAGAGGTGACTCGATAGTCCCCGTGTGTGGTAGGTCGATAAGGGGTGTGTAGCGGATGGACCCTAGGTTGGGTTGGGAATCATGTTGCATTATTTTTGTAATAATATGGAAAAGGGCCTAGCCAGATTTGAGTATGATTTGAATGTGGGCCAAGCCCAGTTGTAGTAATTGTTAAAATGAATATATATTACTTGTTGCATTTGATAATTGGGATATTATGTGGCTAGCATGTGGGTGGATTTCAGTGGTTAACTTACACACTTTGAGTCATTGTGACTCACCCAATTATTTATCCAACATCGCAGGTGACAGGATGATCGGATCGGGTTGGAGTGGATACAAGGTGGCCCATGCAGAAGGAGATTTTCATACAGAAGATGTTTTACTTTATTTAAGTATTTTATATTATCAGTATTTTGGGATTTTATTTGATGTAATAAGGGCCTCTTTGATTTAAAGTACTCTATTTATTAATGTTGAAGTTTACACTACACTTAGTCATATTTTCGCAAAAGATTCATATTATAGCAACTTATGATAATGTTTTAATTCGGAAGTTTTCAACAAGCTTATATTATTCAAAAACATTTTTAAATGGACATGATTTCCAGAGATAATAAAATTTTCAAGTTTAATTCTAAAGTCAAAGATTTCCAACCGTCTTTCCCAGTGACATAACCAGATTCGGTCGTAGTGAATGGGCCGGGTTTGGGGATGTTACAGTCTTTCACAGTGAGATATTCCACTTTTAATCCTTCATGCAGATGATGACGGATGAAAATCATTGCTTTTGCCTTGTCTTGATTAGATGCTTCTTTATCTGCTAATGTAGTATTTCCTAGACCTTTAGCATCTAGGTGAATTTCAGCATCTAACACCCATGACAAATAATTCTTGCCTGAGATGTCTAAAGCCGCAAATTCAAATTTGGCAAGATTGGACATTATAATCACTTGAATAAAAATAAAAAAAATATTAGTAAAATAATAAGTATTCTTAATCGTGAAATAATTCAATTATATATACCAAATTTGCTAAATAATAATATGTATGTCAAATATTGGCATAAAGAGGAATAGTCATAATAATAACTTAACACAAATTAAATTAATTGAAATTTCTTTTAATAAAAAACAACATGTATATATAATTATCATTATTAGATTTTAGTTGTAAAAATAAATGTGCAAATGTTACCCAAAGCAAATATTTTATCTAGAAAATAAAATAAAAGAATTATGAAAATACGTATACCGTATATAGTTTAACGGGAGTTATACAGGCAAATTATATAAAGTCGAAATGACGTGAACTTCACTATGAACTCGTAGAAGCTCGTGCTGATAACGTGTTATAGAAAAATTAATAAAACAATAAATAAAAGAGGATGAAAATACGAGAGAATTTCATTGTTTTATTTTCACTTACAAGGTGCTATTTATAAGCTCTTTTACATTCAATTAATAAAGGTATTACATTTAATGAATTAAAGTTTCTTAATTACTCTATTTAATAATCTCCTGATTATAAATTAAGTAAAGAGTTTTATCTCATTACTTTAATATGCTTAAAGGGGGGTTATGACATCCATTTAATTTACAACACTTTTATTTAATATATTATTTTTAAAATTGATTTATTAATTATATTTTATAAAACATCAGTTTTTCTGAATATATAAAATATCAGTTCAATTCACGTCATAAACTATTTATTAATATTTATTTTTTTAAAGAGTATTTGTTAATATTTACTTGTAAAATTTATATAGCACATTCATAGACTTGTTCATAGACCGGACCATCCATCCAGACCCAAAGACCCACTCAAAAAATGAGAATGTTTGGACAAAAATATGAGGCTCCAAAAATAGGTTTAAATAAAATTTAAGGTTCATTTTTCTATATAAGCTGAGCCTTGACAAGATTTTTTTACTCAAACTCGGCTCAATATATTATGTTATCAAAAATATTATATTTGTAACATCCTAGATTAGGGGTTATGCGTTTGGAGCATAACCCAAGTGCTAGTGGGTTTTAAGGGTATTTGGAGGTGTTTTAAGGGTTTTTAGAACCCAAGGATGAAAGGGAAAGCTTTGGGAAAATGTTGGATTTTAAGTCTAAAATAAGAAACTAGGCGAAGGAGGCCTTAAAGGAAAATTGTAGGAGGTTATGGACATGAACTTGGGCTTAGTAAAGTGGCTTGGGACGCTACTTTAGGGGCTTGGAGGCTTGCGTCAAAAGGGAGTGCAGGAGGGAAGAGGTTCGAGTAACATGGGAAGCAGATGGGCTTCTAATTTTTTTAGCGTTAAAAAGGGAATTGGGCTAAGAAGGCTTTAAAGAAATTTTTGTAGGCATTCTTAGCATAAGAAAGGCTTTGGTAAGGTGGCTTCCATGCGCTACTTTAAGGCTTGGGAAGGACGCCAATAAGGGTCTGGGTTCAAATCAATGTGGCAGCAAGTGGCGTTTTATTTTTGTTTTGGCGTTAAGGCAAGGGGGAACCAAGGAAGTAGGATTTAAAAGAAAACATGGCGCATTCATGTCATAAAGAACGCTCTGGCCGAATGGCACAGGGGGCTACGGCCGCTTGTTCCACGAGTCCCGTGTTCGAATCTTAGAAGTCGCAGTTTGGGGTTTATTTTTTTAATCTTTGGCGTGAAAATGGAGTTGGCCTTGCATGGGTTCTTTGTTAATTGGAAGAGTTTGGCAAGCACATGGTTTCTTTTATTTTTTTATTATTTATTTGATGAGATAATAAGGGATAATAAGGATTAAATTAGATTTTAATTAGATTATTATTTGATTAATCTAAAAAGGTGGCAAAGAGAAAAAGTGGGCACAGGTTCAATTCAAATTCTTTTTGAATTAATTCAAGCTAGTGGCCAAGAGGATTTAAGGAAATTGATTGAATTTTAAACTCTTCAAAGGAAGAGTGGACAAAGAAATATAGGGGCATTAGTGCGAATTTTATTTAAATTGGTTTTCTTTTATTTCTTTTTCCAATTTGTTTCCTAGCCAAAATTCCTCTGTTCATCTTTTAGTTTCTCCTTCTCATTCTTTCAGGCCGAAAATCATTCTCTTCTCATAGTCCTTGACGAATTTTCATCTTATTTTTCATTCTTTTCTCTATTGGCCGAATACTCTCCTCCTCTGTTCTTTGAAACTTTAAGCACCTATTTCCCATTATTTTCTTCCTCAAGCCGAATCTCCTGCTATTTCTTTAGTAGCCTTGGCCGAATAATTAAAGTAGGATAGATCTCTTGATTTCGTTCTGTCAATCGATTTGGCAAAGGTACTTGGGATCTTGAAGAAATCGATCCCAAGTCTCCATTCTCTGTCAATAGAATTTGTTTGGTGAAGCGGATTCGGAATCGGGTCTTGTGGTTAGTATCCGAGAGTGTGAAGGGTCAAGATCTAGCATCGTAGATTGGCTTTTCGGGATCTAGGAATTACGATAGTAACAGTGTGTAAGAACTCTCTACACACTTTATTAATTTACATGACTATTGTTGTTGTTATTCACCTTTTGGTAGTGTTTTGCTTATGGCTAAGCATGGATTCCGTAAGTACCTAATTTGTGATTGTAGATATATGATTGCATCTTTGTCACATGATGCTAAATGTTATGCCATGATATATGATAAATTGATATTCAAGCATGTGATGGTGGGATTGATGAGAGGAGGGGAGGATATTATGGATGTCGTCGGTGGTTTTGACCACAAGATGGGTTGGCCCCATCAGATTATTGTGACCTATGGTCATCGGTGGTTTTGACCACAACAATTGATTATTTGCGACTAAGTCCCGGTGGTTTGGTACCACCAGTGGTTTTGACCACATTTGATATATTGTGACCTATGGTCATCGGTGGTTTTGACCACACGATGGGTTGGCCCCATCATCGATTTGTGACTCTAAGTCATCGGTGGTTTTGACCACCAGGTGGTTTTGACCACACGGGGTAGAAAAGGAGTATGGATGGTTAGGTTGGGTTGCATGTGCATGTTTATTAATGACTTGTGTATGAGTTACCTTACCGGGTGGGGATTACACACTCGAGTCTTGGTGACTCACCCTTTCCCTTAACATTTTGCGGATGAGTAGATCGCGGAGATAGAGCCGGATGGACTCGAGGTGGCCATGCAATGGACATTTTAATAGATGAACTTGGATTTTGTTTTATCTTATTTTTATGGTTGGTTTTGTTTTAATTGAGTTGTAATAAGGCCTCCTAGAATTATTTTATTATTGTTACATGCTTTGAATATTTGTTTAAACTATTTAATTATGTTAATAATGAGTTCACATGTTTTTTCCAAATCAAACGAAAAATGTTTTAAATTACCATCGGGTACATTTGAAATCTATAAACAACTCGACTTAATAAATATTTTTAAACAACACTAAGTATGGTTTTTAACAAGAGACTTGAAGTTGAAAGATTTTAAACAAAACTTAAATCGGTTTTAAAATGGTTTTCAAATTGTTTTCTCTGTAGCAAACCAAATTCGATCGTAGTGTTTGGGCCGGTTTGGGGTGTTACAAAATTGGTATCGAGCCCAGTTCAAAGCTCGGTGTGTGGGGGGCCCAAGGCCCAAAAAATATTTTAGTAGGCCTTTGAGAAATATTTTGGTTTTGAATAGCATGGCACCGAGTCTCCTAGACCTATCCGCCTGGTAAGTACTCCTAACTTCAGTATGAATTATTTTATGTAGAAGGGTAGGAAGCATGGAACGTAGATAGTATGATAAGTTCTTTAAACTTTAGGACTAGTTACCCCAAACAAAGACATAAGACTTTAAAAGCCTAATTAAACAAACCTACGACCAAGTCGCCGAGTTAGGTGTGTGGTAACCTTGGTGCGCATGTCTAGGATTGGATCCTAAGAGCTTGGTACTTAAGCAGTCCTAGTGACTCACCTCCTCTTGCATGGATTCCTACAGTGCGTAGCTTCGGTTCACCCTAACCAAGAGGACTCGGTCTTAGGCTAAACACGCTAAATAAAACACGAAAGGGATTAGCCATGTTTTAAGGAAAACTCTAGTTTTAAAATCATTAAAATATCTTTTTTAAATAGTAGGAAAAATTTATTCTTGGAAAATTTCAAAATATTCTTGATTTATTAAAATTACCAAAATGCCCATAGTGGCAAAATTACGAAAATGCCCTCGCTTTTTAAAATTACCGTATTACCCGATTTCAATAAAATTCTCTTACTTTGCAAAAGTAACCAAAATTATGTATTTCAAAATAATACCTGACTTTTGAAATTTACAAAATTACCACAGATCGACAAAATTACCAAAATACCCACAGTTTAGAAATTCGCTATACCTCCAGGTTTGTCAAATTTTGAAAAATACCCTCCAGTTTTGTGAAATTTTAAAGTGTTCTGAATTATTAAAGTTTTAGAATTTCTCTGGTTTATTACGAAAATACCCCTGTAGGAAAATGACGAAAATACCCCTGGGATAGAAACGGACAGAAATGCCCGAAGAGTGAATGTGTATGAAAGGTATTAGGGAATGTGGTATTCCGAAGTAGAATAGTGAACTCGAATGAACCTTTGTGTGATCGAAAGAACAACTTCGAAAACTTCATTTCATAAAATTTCGCGGATAATCGATGGAACAAAATTCTGATGCATAAAACTTTTTAATCAGACTAAATCGCGTTGTAGAAATGAGTTTGAGGGGACGTGGTCGTCGCGGACGTGGTCAAGGTGGAATAACAGCTTTAATAAGATCAGAGTACGCAACATAAGCGTAGTGCGGTGAGTTAGGATGTACGATTATTCGTTAGTAAGTAATTTCGAGGACGAAATTATTTTTAAGGAGGGTAGAACTGTAACATCCTAGATTAGGGGTTATGCGTTTGGAGCATAACCCAAGTGCTAGTGGGTTTTAAGGGTATTTGGAGGTGTTTTAAGGGTTTTTAGAACCCAAGGATGAAAGGGAAAGCTTTGGGAAAATGTTGGATTTTAAGTCTAAAATAAGAAACTAGGCGAAGGAGGCCTTAAAGGAAAATTGTAGGAGGTTATGGACATGAACTTGGGCTTAGTAAAGTGGCTTGGGACGCTACTTTAGGGGCTTGGAGGCTTGCGTCAAAGGGAGTGCAAAGCAGGAAGAGGTTCGAGTAACATGGGAAGCGGATGGGCTTTTAATTTTTTTAGCGTTAAAAGGGAATTGGGCTAAGAAGGCTTTAAAGAAATTTATGTAGGCATTCTTAGCATAAGAAAGGCTTTGGTAAGGTGGCTTCCATGCGCTACTTTAAAGCTTGGGAAGGATGCCAATAAGGGCCTGGGTTCAAATCAATGTGGCAGCAAGTGGCGTTTTATTTTTGTTTTGGCGTTAAGGCAAGGGGGAACCAAGGAAGTAGGATTTAAAAGAAAACATGGCGCATTCATGTCACAAAAGAACGCTCTGGCCGAATGGCCTGAGGCGCTACCTGGCCGCTTGTTCCACCAGGTCCTGTGTTCGAATCTTAGAAGCTGCAGTTTGGGGTGTTTATTTATTTTTAATACTGGCGTGAAAATGGAGTTGGCCTGCACATGGGTTCTTTGTTCGGCTGGAAGAGTTTGGCAAGCACATGGTTTCTTTTATTTTTTTATTATTTATTTGATGAGATAATAAGGGATAATAAGGATTAAATTAGATTTTAATTAGATTATTATTTGATTAATCTAAAAAGGTGGCAAAGAGAAAAAGTGGGCACAGGTTCAATTCAAATTCTTTTTGAATTAATTCAAGCTAGTGGCCAAGAGGGATTTAAGGAAATTGATTGAATTTTAAACTCTTCAAAGGAAGAGTGGACAACAAATATAGGAGCATTAGTGCGAATTTTATTTAAATTGGTTTTCTTTTATTTCTTTTTCCAATTTGTTTCCTAGCCAAAATTCCTCTGTTCATCTTTTAGTTTCTCCTTCTCATTCTTTCAGTAAAAATCATTCTCTTCTCATAGTCCTTGACGAATTTTCATCTTATTTTTCATTCTTTTCTCTATTGGCCGAATACTCTCCTCCTCTGTTGCTTTGAAACTTTAAGCACCTATTTCCCATTATTTTCTTCCTCAAGCCGAATCTCCTGCTATTTCTTTAGTAGCCTTGGCCGAATAATTAAAGTAGGATAGATCTCTTGATTTCGTTGACAATCGATTTGGCAAAGGTACTTGGGATCTTGAAGAAATCGATCCCAAGTCTCCATTCTCTGTCAACAGAATTTGTTTGGTGAAGCAGTTCGGGAATCGGGTGCTGTGGTTAGTATCCAGGAGTGTGAAGGGTCAAGATCTAGCATCGTAGATTGGCTTTTCGGGATTTAGGAATTACGATAGTAACAGGTGTGTAAGAACTCTCTACACACTTTATTAATTTACATGACTATTGTTGTTGTTATTCACCTTTTGGTAGTGTTTTGCTTATGGCTAAGCATGGATTCCGGGTAAGTACCCTAATTTGTGATTGTAGATATATGATTGCATGCTGTCACATGATGCTAAATGTTATGCCATGATATATGATAAATTGATATTCAAGCATGTGATGGTGGGATTGATGAGAGGAGGGGGAGGATATTATGGACTGTCGTCAGTGGTTTTGACCACAAGATGGGTTGGCCCCATCAGATTATTGTGACCTATGGTCATCAGTGGTTTTGACCACAACAATTGATTATTTGCGACTAAGTCCCAGTGGTTTGGTACCACCAGTGGTTTTGACCACATTTGATATATTGTGACCTATGGTCATCAGTGGTTTTGACCACACGATGGGTTGGCCCCATCATCGATTTGTGACTCTAAGTCATCGGTGGTTTTGACCACCGGTGGTTTTGACCACACACGGGGTAGAAAAGGAGTATGGATGGTTAGGTTGGGTTGCATGTGCATGTTTATTAATGACTTGTGTATGAGTTACCTTACTGGGTGGGGATTACACACTCGAGTCTTGGTGACTCACCCTTTCCCTTAACATTTTGCGGATGAGTAGATCGCGGAGATAGAGCCTGGATGGACTCGAGGTGGCCATGCGATGGACATTTTAATAGATGAACTTGGATTTTGTTTTATCTTATTTTTATGGTTGGTTTTGTTTTAATTGAGTTGTAATAAGGCCTCCTAGAATTATTTTATTATTGTTACATGCTTTGAATATTTGTTTAAACTATTTAATTATGTTAATAATGAGTTCACATGTTTTTTCCAAATCAAACGAAAAATGTTTTAAAGTACCATCGGGTACATTTGAAATCTATAAACAACTCGACTTAATAAATATTTTTAAACAACACTAAGTATGGTTTTAACAAGAGACTTGAAGTTGAAAGATTTTAAACAAAACTTAAATCGGTTTTAAAATGGTTTTCAAATTGTTTTCTCTGTAGCAAACCAAATTCGGTCGTAGTGTTTGGGCCGGGTTTGGGGTGTTACAAAATTGGTATCAGAGCCCAGTTCAAAGCTCGGCTGTGGGGGCCCAAGGCCCAAAAAATATTTTAGTAGGCCTTTGAGAAATATTTTGGTTTTGAATAGCATGGCACCGAGTCTCCGGCACCTATCCGCCCAGGTAAGTACTCCTAACTTCTGTATGAATTATTTTATGTAGAAGGGTAGGAAGCATGGAACGTAGATAGTATGATAAGTTCTTTAAACTTTAGGACTAGTTACCCCAAACAAAGACATAAGACTTTAAAAGCCTAATTAAACAAACCTACGACCAAGTCGCCGAGTTAGGGTGTGGTAACCTTGGTGCGCATGTCTAGGATTGGATCCGGAAGAGCTTGGTACTTAAGCAGTCCTAGTGACTCACCTCCTCTTCGCGGGATTCCTACCTGGTGCGTAGCTTCGGTTCACCCTAACCAAGAGGACTCGGTCTTAGGCTAAACACGCTAAATAAAACCCGAAAGGGATTAGCCATGTTTTAAGGAAAACTCTAGTTTTAAAATCATTAAAATATCTTTTTTAAATAGTAGGAAAAATTTATTCTTGGAAAATTTCAAAATATTCTTGATTTATTAAAATTACCAAAATGCCCCTAGTGGCAAAATTACGAAAATGCCCTCAGTTTTTAAAATTACCGTATTACCCCGATTTCAATAAAATTCTCTTACTTTGCAAAAGTAACCAAAATTATGTATTTCAAAATAATACCCTGACTTTTGAAATTTACAAAATTACCACAGTGACAAAATTACCAAAATACCCTGGTTTAGAATTACGCTATACCTCCAGTTTGTCAAATTTTGAAAAATACCCTCCAGTTTTGTGAAATTTTAAAGTGTTCTGAATTATTAAAGTTTTAGAATTTCTCTGGTTTATTACGAAAATACCCCTGTAGGAAAATGACGAAAATACCCCTGGGATAGAAACGGACAGAAATGCCCGAAGAGTGAATGTGTATGAAAGGTATTAGGGAATGTGGTATTCCGAAGTAGAATAGTGAACTCGAACTGAACCTTTGTGTGATCGAAAGAACAACTTCTGAAAACTTCATTTCATAAAATTTCTCGCGGATAATCAGTGGAACAAAATTCTGATGCATAAAACTTTTTAATCAGACTAAATCGCGTTGTAGAAATGAGTTTGAGGGGACGTGGTCGTCGCGGACGTGGTCAAGGTGGAATAACAGCTTTAATAAGATCAGAGTACGCAACATAAGCTAGTGCGGTGAGTTAGGATGTACGATTATTCGTTAGTAAGTAATTTCGAGGACGAAATTATTTTTAAGGAGGGTAGAACTGTAACATCCTAGATTAGGGGTTATGCGTTTGGAGCATAACCCAAGTGCTAGTGGGTTTTAAGGGTATTTGGAGGTGTTTTAAGGGTTTTTAGAACCCAAGGATGAAAGGGAAAGCTTTGGGAAAATGTTGGATTTTAAGTCTAAAATAAGAAACTAGGCGAAGGAGGCCTTAAAGGAAAATTGTAGGAGGTTATGGACATGAACTTGGGCTTAGTAAAGTGGCTTGGGGCGCTACTTTAGGGGCTTGGAGGCTTGCGTCAAAGGGAGTGCAGGAGGGGAAGAGGTTCGAGTAACATGGGAAGCGGATGGGCTTTTAATTTTTAGCGTTAAAAGGGAATTGGGCTAAGAAGGCTTTAAAGAAATTTATGTAGGCATTCTTAGCATAAGAAAGGCTTTAGTAAGGTGGCTTCCATGCGCTACTTTAAGGCTTGGGAAGGATGCCAATAAGGGCACAGGTTCAAATCAATGTGGCGACAAGTGGCGTTTTATTTTTGTTTTGGCGTTAAGGCAAGGGGAACCAAGGAAGTAGGATTTAAAAGAAAACATGGCGCATTCATGTCACAAAAAAAACGCTCTGGCCGAATGGCTGAGGCGCTACTGGCCGCTTGTTCCACGAGTCCCGTGTTCGAATCTTAGAAGTCTGCAGTTTGGGGTGTTTATTTATTTTTAATCTTTGGCGTGAAAATGGAGTTGGCTTTGCACATGGGTTCTTTGTTAATTTGGAAGAGTTTGGCAAGCACATGGTTTCTTTTATTTTTTTATTATTTATTTGATGAGATAATAAGGGATAATAAGGATTAAATTAGATTTTAATTAGATTATTATTTGATTAATCTAAAAAGGTGGCAAAGAGAAAAAGTGGGCACAGAGTTCAATTCAAATTCTTTTGAATTAATTCAAGCTAGTGGCCAAGAGGATTTAAGGAAATTGATTGAATTTTAAACTCTTCAAAGGAAGAGTGGACAGCAAATATAGGAGCATTAGTGCGAATTTTATTTAAATTGGTTTTCTTTTATTTCTTTTTCCAATTTGTTTCCTAGCCAAAATTCCTCTGTTCATCTTTTAGTTTCTCCTTCTCATTCTTTCAGGTAGAAAATCATTCTCTTCTCATAGTCCTTGACGAATTTTCATCTTATTTTTCATTCTTTTCTCTATTGGCCGAATACTCTCCTCCTCATTCTTGAAACTTTAAGCACCTATTTCCCATTATTTTCTTCCTCAAGCCGAATCTCCTGCTATTTCTTTAGTAGCCTTGGCCGAATAATTAAAGTAGGATAGATCTCTTGATTTCGTTGACAATCGATTTGGCAAAGGTACTTGGGATCTTGAAGAAATCGATCCCAAGTCTCCATTCTCTGTCAACAGAAATTTGTTTGGTGAAGCGATTCGGGAATCGGGTCTTGTGGTTAGTATCCGAGAGTGTGAAGGGTCAAGATCTAGCATCGTAGATTGGCTTTTCGGGATCTAGGAATTACGATAGTAACAGTGTGTGTAAGAACTCTCTACACACTTTATTAATTTACATGACTATTGTTGTTGTTATTCACCTTTTGGTAGTGTTTTGCTTATGGCTAAGCATGGATTCCGGTAAGTACCTAATTTGTGATTGTAGATATATGATTGCATCTTTGTCACATGATGCTAAATGTTATGCCATGATATATGATAAATTGATATTCAAGCATGTGATGGTGGGATTGATGAGAGGAGGGGAGGATATTATGGACTGTCGTCGGTGGTTTTGACCACAAGATGGGTTGGCCCCATCAGATTATTGTGACCTATGGTCATCGGTGGTTTTGACCACAACAATTGATTATTTGCGACTAAGTCCCGGTGGTTTGGTACCACCGATGGTTTTGACCACATTTGATATATTGTGACCTATGGTCATCGGTGGTTTTGACCACACGATGGGTTGGCCCCATCATCGATTTGTGACTCTAAGTCATCAGGTGGTTTTGACCACCAGATGGTTTTGACCACACGGGGTAGAAAAGGAGTATGGATGGTTAGGTTGGGTTGCATGTGCATGTTTATTAATGACTTGTGTATGAGTTACCTTACCGGGTGGGGATTACACACTGAGTCTTGGTGACTCACCCTTTCCCTTAACATTTTGCGGATGAGTAGATCGCGGAGATGGGCCGGATGGACTCGAGGTGGCCATGCAATGGACATTTTAATAGATGAACTTGGATTTTGTTTTATCTTATTTTTATGGTTGGTTTTGTTTTAATTGAGTTGTAATAAGGCCTCCTAAAATTATTTTATTATTGTTACATGCTTTGAATATTTGTTTAAACTATTTAATTATGTTAATAATGAGTTCACATGTTTTTTCCAAATCAAACGAAAAATGTTTTAAAGTACCATCGGGTACATTTGAAATCTATAAACAACTCGACTTAATAAATATTTTTAAACAACACTAAGTATGGTTTTTAACAAGAGACTTGAAGTTGAAAGATTTTCGATAAAACTTAAATCGGTTTTAAAATGGTTTTCAAATTGTTTTCTCTGTAGCAAACCAAATTCGGTCGTAGTGTTTGGGCCGGGTTTGGGGTGTTACAATATTAATTATATATTATATTTATATTCAATCACTAACCCAATAACAATTAAATTCATTACCCAAAAGTTAAAAAAAAAAATCCAACTAAATAACCCAACCCAAAATATAAAATTTTAAAAATTATATTTAATACAATAAAATATTTATTATATTTATTTGTGTTTTTTTAATATAATAAAACACTTGTTATATTTTTGTTAGTGTTTTTTTAATATAAATATATTTTTATGTATTTTTAATGTGAGAAAACTTTTATTTTAGTATTTTTTAATGCATTTAGTGTATTATATATATTTTAAAAATTAAATAAAATTTAATCTAAAAAATCAAATGTGGGTCAGTCGGGTCTTACCCGAGTTTACCTTTCTTAAATTGTGTCAGGCTTGGGCAAAAAAATAAGCCCATTTTTTGGGTTGGACCCAAGCTTAGAGATTTGATTTAGATACCTTGCATTGGCCCGACTTGAACCCGGCCCATGAGCACCTCTTTAGTATGAACACGTATGAATGTTTGGGATGATTATGAAAAAATATTTATTATATTATAAATACTTAAAAATTATATTTTAAAAATAATTTGTGTATTTTATGAAGTTATAAAAAATTATATTATTAAAATCTTAAAAAATTTCTAAAATTATGACAAAAAAATTATTATAAAAAATAATATACATGTTATAAAGATGTTATAATATATTTATTTATAAAAAGTTATGGACATAATATATTTATGTGTCCATGCTATATAATATATTTATTCATAACAAAATATTATAGTTTTTTTTATTTATCATAGCTTATTTATAAACAAATAATTTTCTAGAATTATGGTAAAAATTTATGCTATTTATAAAAAATGAATTTTTGGGCAATTTGTAATTTTTTTTTATAAAGGTTATATATTATAAATTTAACATTATTTTTATTTAATTTATGTATTATAAAAAGGGATATAATCTAGAATAAGTCTTTCTCTAAATTGAGTTTGTATAAGTTTTTGTAATTAAAGCAACAAACAATTTAGACTGTGAATCCAAATATTATAAGGTTGATTATAATTATGCAGATGGAAAAGTTTTCTTACACCATATCGTGGGGTATGATATTATTGAGAAAATGGTGTCGGACACAAACACTAGAGGTATTCAAATTTCGGTTAAAACCGAATTAATCGACCGAACCGATCTAATTCGGTTATTTGGTTGGTGGCCAAACTTAGTTCGGTCGGAGGTCGGTTAATGATTTTTTGAAATTTGGTTATCAGTTAATTTGATTCGAAATCGGGAATAGAGTTGGTGAAACGGGGGTAATGGTGGGTTGAAGGAGTTTTGTTGTGTTCTATTTATGCTTATGTTCTTTGGAATATGGTGTGTTGGTTCGAATTTGGAGGTTTGTTATCATAGTTCTGTTAAAGGTTAGGAGTTCTATTTTGGCCTAGGACTCTAGGAGTTTTGTTACTGAAATTCTGATCATAATCACAATCTGTTAATTATTCATGTAATATATGTGAACATGAAGGTAACTATATGATTAAACGATAGAAATGAATAATAAATTTAGTTTAATCATTTGTATATTGCATGAGTTAACTAAATTATAGATAGTATAAATAACTTGTTAATTTGATTTAATTTTAATATTATACTTATGTTTGAATAAATGGATGGTAAGCTTTTAAATTCAATTAGGTACTTATTAAATTATTCACGTTGAGAGAAAGTAGATAGAAGATATAAGGAGTACTTCTTAAGGAGGATAACATCAACTCTCAAAGCTTCAAGACTCTTTTGATATATGATTTTGGATTTAGAAAATGACATGTTCAGTTAACTTAAAGTTTATGTTTAAGTTCTCTAGTAGTGGCACCAAGCAAGACTTAGAGATTGAAATTGGAAATTTTAATGTGACATTCCTTACCTTAATATGTTAATAGGTTAGGTAAGTAGTGTTGTAAGAGCCCAATTTTGACCGGGCTTTGAAATAAACCAAATAAAAAAAATGTTTTTAAATTGTCCCATTACAGACCTAAAACTCAAACAGATAGCCCAATACCTAAACTACCCAATTACTTGAGCCCACTTACAAGACCCATTCCTAAACCATTAACCCAATCTGACCCAAACAACCAGACCCAAGTTCGAACAGGCCCAAAATGGCCCAAGAGCCAAGCAGAACCAGCAAAAACTTAGGGTTTCAAACCCTAGGCGCCGCAGCATCCTTTTCCTCGCGCCTCCAGTACGCAAGCCCGATCGTCACGTCGCAACACCAGCGCACATCAGCCCTTGGTCACTCCTCAATCCACGCCCGAATGGTGCTCTATCACCGCCGCGTTTTCGTCACCTGCACAAAGAGGAAAGAATCGCAACAGAAATGGCAAAATATGGCAACCAATCTTTATTTCCTTTTTCACTTTTTTATTTTTGAGGCTATATAAACCTCACAAAAACATGTAAAAAAAAAGGGAAGGGATAGATACACACGAAAATACATGCAAATAGATACAGAGAAATAAACAAAGGTTCATATTTTTATTTTTATTTTATTTCTTTTCGAATCGTTTAAAGTTTTAATTTTTATTTTTATTTTTTTTACCATACATATATATATTTAAATAACATATTTAAAAAAATTAAAAAAAAACTTACTTTTTTTTTACTCCGGCCACCGTGCAATGGCGGTAGACAGCGGCTGGCCTCGCCGGAGCTTCACCGACGTTCAGCCAAAAATCGCCCAAGTTGAGAGCGTTTTTAAAGGATTTTAAATTTTTTTTTTTGTTACTGAGATGATAAATGATTTTTTTTTTAAAAAGTTGTTTTTATAAGCTCCTAAAACGACGCCGTTTTGGGGCTGGCTACAATAGCCCAAAGCGACGTCGTTTCTTCCTACGACCCGCGCGACCCGACTCGCCATCAGAGGATCCGCGTGTTTTCTTTTAATGTGTTATTTTTCTCTTTAGTCCTTTCGCTATTTTGATTTTTTTAAAAAAATTAAGTATGATTTAAATTTTTATTTTTATTAAATTAACCCTCGAATTGGTATTTGTTTCAATTTAGTCCTCCAGGCCTTTTCAGGGCCAGAGACAGAACGGCATCGTTTTAAAATTTGGCATAATTTCCATTTTGGCCCTTGTATTTTAACGCGCATTTTAATTTAGTCATTTATATCTGTTTTAATTGTTATTTAACCCACTGTTTTCTAGGTTTATTTTTTTTAAATAATTTTATTTTATTGTATTATTTTTTTTAATATCGTATTAAATTATTTTATAAAATCTATATTATTTTCTTTATTATTTATATATATTAACGCATTAATAGTATAAAATTATACGTATTTTTTCTATGAAATATCTTTATATATTAAACTATTATTATTATTATTATTTAGCTTAAAATTATTTTCATTATATATTATTTCTATATATTTAATACTATATTATATGTTTTCAAGATCTTTATATTATATATTATTATATTATATTATTTTTAAAATCTATTTTTGAATAAAATCTATTTATATATTATGTAATATATTCTATTCACTTTATCTATTATATGTATTTTTATAATTATTGCATTTATATATTTTACATATATTATTTATTTATAACCCCTTTTTTTATATGTTTATATTATCTTATAACTTCTATCTTATATATGTTTTTAATATTTTTGTATTTATTATATTATATTATATATTACTTCTAAAATATTATGTAGTATATTTTTTATATAATGCATTGTTTATATTATATGTATGTATGTAATTTATTTATTTATTATTTAATCTTGCATAAAAAAATTTTACTTAATAATTTTCTTTTTATTTTGATATTTATTGTTTTATGTATATATTTTATTTGCTCATATTCTCATTTATTTATTTATGATTGTCATTGTATAGTTTTTATTAATCATTATTCTACATTATTATTACATTATTATTTGTATAGATATGAAATGTTAGTATCTCATAATTGCTTTTGATATTTATGTTTGATAAATGTAAATGCGATATTGTCTCATGAATCTTTGTTTAAAATAAAAATATACATTTTTACAAAATTAATATTTTATTTAAAGGTTTTTTAAATAAGGCAATGTTTTGGTATTTAGAAATTCGGGAAATAATGCCCAATCGTGCTGGGTGTCGATTTTCCGTTTGGCTAAATAACTAAATATCCTTTTAACAAGTTTTATAAATTATGGGATGATCTTAGTTACGAGGGTTTAAAAATATCATGTCCAATCGTGCTGGATGTGATATTTATATTCTTTCGGATCGAAGAACTCTTAAATTTTAAATCAAAATTGCTCGAAGTTTTATAAATTTTGAGATGATCTTAGTTACGAGAGTTTTAAAACATCGTGTCCAATCGTGCTGGATGTGATGCTTATATTCTTTCGGATCGAAGAATTCTCAAATTTTAAATCAAATTGTTCAAAGTTTTTAGAAATCATATTTTTAAATACTTTTAAGTTTCAAACATTTGGACATGATTCTATCAATTTGGTACCAATTTTTGGGCGTTATGAGGGTGCTAACCCTTCCTCATACGTAACCGACTCCCGAACCCGTTTTCTCGTTTTTTCGTAGACCAAAATCAAATGTTTTAAAATGAAACATTTTACAAGGTGATCCAATCACACCTAAGAAAAAAAGATTGGTGGCGACTCCCATTTTTGTTTTCAAAAGTCGATCCCCGTTTTTTAAAACCAAATTTAAAAATGGTTTCGACAAGTGTTATACTAGGTTGGTGTCACAAGTCAATCAGGCATCAATTTAATTAGAGAAATTACAAAAATGGCTTTTTGAATTTAAAATAATTTATATTTTTTGAGGGTATTTTAGTTTTTTTTTTAAAAACAATAAAAATATGCATATAGTGAGATTTGATCTCATGCTAATTGCATTAGTAAAACTTTAAATTTACCCTTCAACCAAAACTTTATTTTGTTATTTTAATACATTTTTATTTTAGTATGTATACTATTATTTAAACCCTTACCAAGTTGGTTTCACAAGTCAACCGGGAAACAAATTGATTAGAAAAATTACAAAAATATCCTTTTTGAATTTAAAATAAGTCATATTATTTGAGGGTACTATAATCTTTTTATTTAAAATAATAATAATAAATATGTATATGGTGGGATTTGAACTCATGCCAATTGCATTAGCAAAACTTTAAATTAATCACTCAACCAAAGCTTTATTTTATTATTTTAATATGTTTTTATTCTAGTATCTATACTATTATTTAAACTTCTGACTGAGTTGGTGTCATGAATCAACCGAACACCAACTTAATTAGAAAAATTACAAAAATATCCTTTCGAATTTAAAATATTTTATATTATTTAAAGATGCTTTAATTTTTTTTTATTTTTAAAAAACAATAAAACAATATCCATACGATAGGATTTAAACCTATAATAATTACATTAGTACTCAACCAAAACTTTATTTTAATATTTCAAAATAAATTATCCTTCCAAAGAGTTTGTGTTATTTAAGAACTCTATCCTTATGGTCATTTTATTAGGCCTTGAGTTAGGGTTAATAATATAAAACTCAAGTCTTCTTGGGCTGCAATTAGGCTTAATGGGCTGACAAATATGGCGCAAGTAACCATTTATTCACTTTTTTAGAGAACCACTTATTATTATTAATATTTCCTGTAGAATTTTGATTTTTTTTTTTTTACTTTTATTAATGACAATGTAAATTGATAATGCATAAGATAATGCATAACTTCAATCTACTATACTTGCTTCCAAATTTTAAAATATGTTAATAGAATTTCAATTTAAAAAATTTATGATTAGGCCTTGCAATAATCCATTGAGTTGTTAGAATGATTCCTATCCATACTTCATGTTGAGATAATTATTTATATTTTTTATTAAATAATAGAGTCAAAATTTAGTTTCGACTTTTTGTGTATTTAAGAATTTAATCTCTATATTTTTATTTTAAGGGATTTAATTCCTCTATTTTTCAAATCTAAAAATTTAGGTCCATTAGTTAAAATTGTTAAAATTCTTCTATTAAATTTTTTTAGTGTGACATTTTGAAATTAAAAAAAAAAAACCTCACTTAATATACATCTAGCAAAAAAAAAAAAATGACATTGTAATGGATCTAAATTTAATAGAAAATTTTAGTTGGGTTAATAATTTTTAAAAATTCACATCACCATTTTAATTAGAATAAAGTATTTAGGCTAACTAATGAGCAAAATATAAAGATTAAATTTAAAATTTAATCATTCTTATATAATCTCAAAAAAAGTAAAGGGATTAGACTTGATATTTATCCATTAACTTCTCATATATATATATATAAAGAAAAATATTTGACTTTCGGCATTTGTCACACCTTCATTTTATATATAATAGTATAAGCACAAATTTTTAGTACTTCCAATTAAAAGGAAAAAAACCAATTTTACAAGTTTCATTTAGACCTAGGTCGAGTTTGGACCAGGTCAATGTAAAAATTTAGCTGTTTTCTAGGTTTGGATTCGGTCCGACTTGAAAAATGGATATAAAATTTTATTCAAACCCGGTCCAGATAAAAAATTAGTGAATTTTATGCTTCTAATCCTTTAAATTCATATTTCTATACTTAGGAGAGCATTTGGGAGCAAAAGGAACGAAAAACGAGCAAGAATCGAAAAATCAAAGCAAGTTTCAAGAGCCACATGGGCTAGACACACGGCTGTGTGCCAGACCATGTCAATTTCGCAAATTACACTCCAAACACGCAGAAAAAATATATTTTTTTAGGTTTTTCGGGCATTCTAAGACCTATATATTGCAAAGATAAGAAGAGGGGAGTGAGCCGTCATAGAATACTCAACAAAACAACTCGGAAAACACCATTAAAGCCGACTCTGAAGCAGATTTCCATCAATATTGAAGATCTTCTTTTGATTTCTTTGAAGTTTATTATGAGTTTCTTTGTTTCTTATGGTTATACTGTCTTTGAGATGTTTTTATTTGCTATTATGAACTAATTTTCTAAATACCTAAGGGATATGAACCCTATGACGAATTTTGTATTTTGAGTTCTATTTTATGCAATAAATATTTGAATCTTGTTCTCAATTATGTGTGCTTAATTCTTGGTTTAATATTTCTGGGCTATTAATCCATGTTTGATGTGCTTAAATAAGAGGAGAAAAAGTCCCTATTTAAGAGTAGATATAGTATAATTGAGTGGAGTTGCATGCAATCTTAAAAATAGGATAACATAAATCTACCGGATTAGAGTCAAATCTAATAGGGGAATCCATAGATCGAGTTAATGTGAAAATAGGGGTTTTAATTAGAAAGAAATTTCAATTAATCAACATACTCTCGAAAGAGATATAAGCATAATTTAGGGATTTCTACGGATCAAGATACTAAGTGAAGAAATTGTTTAATTTAGATTGACAATGACAGATGAAATCTAGGTGGATTCTTTCCTGGGTATCGTTTCGCTTCTTGGTTGTTAATTGTTTGTTTTCCTGAGTCGTTCTTTGTCGTGTTCTTTAGTTAATTAATTTAGTTAATTTTAGTTTTAATGAATCTCTCCAATTTGTCGGTTAAATAATAAAAGAATAGTAATTACTAGTACTTTTAGTTCTCGTGGGAATGATATATTTGCTCATCGTAGCTATACTATTAATTGATAGGTGCACTTGCCTTAGTCAGATTTTTAGTTAGTTTACAACTACAATCAGGTGACCCGACCCATGATCAAGTTTAGTTTCATTTGTAAATAATCAATTTTCATATGATAAAATATGGCATACATGATCATAAATCATATGAACTAATAATTTATTAAAATTATATCTAATTTTGAATTACTTTTGTTTCATATTTTAATAATTTTTTCTCTTCTCTCGGTCGTTTTAAAGATAGAGTATTTTAATCAACGAACAGTTGAGTGCAATGGTAAGACACATTACATTCCCAAGGGTAGGATGCAGGTTCTAATCTTGGAGATGATATTAACAAGAGGGGTAGCCACAGACCCTAAACATAAATCATAAAACGGACATAAAAAATACAAAAAAGAAAAGAAAGTTTTTTAGTGTCGTGTGAATAGTTGTCTAGATAGTAAGTTGCACCGCTTGCTTTCCACAATCTTCAATCTTCATGTTGTTTCTTTTCTTTCCTTTTATTTCACGTGCTTTCCCTCTCTTCAAATTGTTGATCTATTTTGTGATATTTTTGTTTGTCTTTGTGAGCTGTGATAGATAGACACCGGTGCCTGTTGTTATTGAACCTCCACTGACCATCAAAAAATACTCTTGAAAAGTGGGTTGGTTGTAGATCCTTGAATGGTGGCTTTTCGTCAGCTTATTGATCTCATTTTGTTTTCAAGGTATTTTGAAATAATAAATAATTTTACGAGCCGGTTTGGACTCAGGTTGCTTTAAGTCTTATGTGTTTTTGTATTGTTTCCCTTTGTTTAATAATTCTCATTAAAATTTTTGCCTTATCCTGTACAAGTATTCACTACACCAAAACAGACTTTTAGCGGCGTTTTTTTAGGCTTTTAGCGGCGTTTATAAGCGCCACTAATAGTATTTGCAGCGTTTTAAAAAGCGCCGCTAAAGAAAGCGCCGCAGACTTTAGCGGCGTTTATGAGGAAAAACGCCGCTAATTTGCACAGATTTGCAATAGGCAATTTCTCCAATATCCTACCCTTCCTGCATTAAAACCAACCAAAAACAACAAATGTTGCATATAATTTCAACCCAAAACAGCAAATGTAGCATATAAATCCCACCAAAAGCATTAAATCTAAATGATACTTCAAATTCAATAATAGATATATGATGTAAATTAATAAATGAAGTATAACTGAAATTATTCTTACAATAATGTTAAATGTAACAATGTTAAAAATAATATTACAACGAGAAAATAAAAGTCTAAGATGGCGGCTTTTACGATTTTTTGAACATCTCTACATCATATAAGGCCGTAGTGGAGCTCATCGTACTTTCTGCTCTGCTCTCTGCTTTGCCATCATTCGCTTGCCTCTGCCTCCTCATTGCTTCTTTGCATCCGCTCTAAGCTGTTTGTGGAGTTCTTCATATTTTCTTTGAACCTCAGCAATTTGCTCAACCGTGCTCGCTTGCATCTGAGCTCTCTGGTCTTTTAACCTCTGAACTTCAGCTTGAGCTTGACTCCCGGAAGGCATGTATTGGTGGGAGCTGGATCCAAAATATTGGGTCGGGGTAACACCAGATCCTTGAAATCGAACCCGACCATACCTTTCAGGACCCAAAACATCAGTAATAATTCTGTTATCGATATCCTCAAGATTAACAGAACTATCAGTCGAAGCACCTGCTTCATACTCTGCCTTCTTCTCCTTTAGTTTCTCCTAATAAATCAATCAAAGAGTTAGAAACGAAATATACAATAAGAAGGAATGCAACATAACTTAACATTATTAATTTAAAACTACTAACGAAGAATTAAACTATTATAATTAAACATTATAAATATTAAAAATAAATCAAATTTTATTAAGTAAATATACCATAATCTCTCCAGCTTCGGATGTCATCGGAGACCCATCCTTCTTCCTATGCGTAATGTCAAAAAGCTGAAGGCGTCCAACTTTTTGACCAGTGGAGACTTCCTACAATGTAGTAGTAAAAATATAATTTAATAGTATAAAGTCATTAATATTTGACAGAATTAATAAATTATAATACCTCGGCCTCAGCTACAGAAGCAAAACTTCTCGACCCTGCCGTGTCGTGAATTTTTGTTTCTGCCTGCTGGTTGTTCCAACTCGCTCACGGTCCTACATAATGAAATTATTATTACGTATATAGTAAATACTATAAAACAAAAAATTTATAAGAGTTTAGAACTACGTAATACCTCTCCTTTCTTTGAATTCCAAAATCTAACCGCATCTTCCCATTGATACCTCAACATTCCCGGCGGGACATTTCGCAATTTTTCCTCGAGGCTTATGTCTTTCTTAAAATATTCTTTTTTCAATGTGCTTTTATGGTCTCTCCATTTTTTACCCAATGTCTTCTTGATATAGTCATCGGAGACCTCCAAAGCAAATCTCTCCTAAAAAAACATAAGTTTAGAAAGTAAATATAAATGAAACTTCAACCAAAGTATTATAAATTACATTCACGTTTTGTTACCTTAATATTATCAAGAGCTTGATTTTTGTTTCCATCAGGCATGTGATGCCATGATTCGTAATTGATGGGCAACATATTGGCATTTCGTGCAATAATGCCCAAATAGCCTGCTAAAAGTCGAGCTTCAAGTCCAACAGGCTGGCCATGACTGTTTCTCCTTACTTTGACACGCTCGACAGGATTTAAGTCGTATAAATATCTAAGCAGCGTACGTCCTCGACCTCTGCGTGTCCCACCACTCTCAGCTAAAAAATGATATATTATTATATTAAAATTGAAAAATGAATCAATAATAAAAGTCAACATGCATATAAAATAAAGTTAACATTACTTTGTAATTCTGTAGGCTCATCATCTATGTCCGGCACATTCGAAGATCCAACAACTGTTTGCTGTTCACTATTTCCTTCTTCTGAATTTACAGTATTCTGGACAATATTTAAATCTCGTAATCTTCTTCTACTCATTTTTCCTGCAATACACATAAAATAGTTGAAATTTTAGTAACAAATAACAACAATAATGATACATATAAAATAGTTAAATTATATAAAATGACTAAGATTAAAATTATAATATTACATATAAATAAAAAATCGTAAAATCTTACTACATCATAATTCGTAAATATCTTCGTCCACATCCCGATTTAACCCATTGAAATTGTGTACTAGTACTAGGGATATTTTCATTTAAGTTTTGTTCTGGAAAAGGCAAAGTTTCTGATCTTTCGACGATGTCATCTCTACTTCCATTACCCATGTCAAACAAGTCTCTAGGGGTGTTTCGAAGTACAACATACCAACCCTCATCAGTTGGATCTTTTGAGTAACAGTGTGAATCAATCGAGAGAAATTCACCATTGTAAAACCATATTGATCGTTTTTAATTCCGTGAGCCGTATTCACATTAGCCCAATCACCTCGAAATAAGACAACTTTCCATTTGCCGTAATAATCCAACTCAATTATGTCAGTAAGAAGTCCGTAATACTCCAGATTCCCCTCGACGGGATTATTGTCCCTAGCACTAACATAACTTGTAATTGAAGAATTAACTACAATTCCACAATTTTGGGTTCTCCTCAATCTCTCGCGATACTTTGTATGAAATCTGAATCCATTGATGAGGAAGGCACTATATCTTTTCACTATTCTATTTGGACCTTGTGAAAGCCATTTAACTTCGTCATTTACTTCATTCTGACTCCAAACCTATTGAATCGAAAGTAAATTGAGTAATTATAAATGTTATGAGAAAACATTATTACTTGTCAATGAAAACTTCAATTGCATACCGTTTGGCTTAATCATTCATGAAATGATTCTGTGAACAACTTATTAATTTCTCGTAGTTGTAATCTTCGGGACCGTGAACGAGCTCTCAATATTTGTTTGTACTCACTATGTTAAAAAGAAGGTTTACTTTGTTAGAAGACAAACAAATTATAATTGATGAATATTTATCAAATTCTAGAACTTACTTGCGTAATGGTTCCATTGAATCGTGATGAAAAAGAACGTATCGATGTGCTTGGACCCACGATCTATCATCTAATTCTACAATTTCAAATTTACCGATTGGTTCTCCGAAAATTTGAAATAAATAAGTTTCGGACAAGTTATGATCTGTGAGCCTAGCATTTCTACATGTTCTGTTCATTCTTGTTTCAACATCTTCCAAATACCTTGAACAGAAAGTCATACATTCCTCTGCCAAGTAGCCTTCAGCAATTGATCCTTCCGGATAACGCTTATTGCGGCAGTAAGACTTTAATTTGGATAGGAACCTAAACACGATCTACAACATTATCAAAAGTTGCAACTAAAGGCATTGAGGTGAATGAATGAATAATTTGCAAATAAATTAACACCTTTCTATGGGATACATCCATCGATAGAAAACGGGTCCACCAAGTATTGCTTCACGAGGGAGATGAATTAACAAGTGCACCATAATAGTGAAGAAGAAAGGCGGGAAGATCTTCTCCAGATTGCATAAAGTCAATGTGGCTCGATCTTGTAGTGTCTCAAGTTCTTGAACATCCAAAACTTTGCCACAAATGCCTTTCATTATATTGGATAGTTCAATTACACAAGACGTCACCTTTTTCGACATACAACACCGCATAGCAACTGGCAGTAAGTCTTGCATCAAGATGTGATAGTCATGTGATTTTAAGGCATATAGTCTTCGATCTTTAAGACTCACACATCGAGATATATTTGATGTATACGCATCAGATACCTTTATATCCTTCAACACCATACAGAACACTTCTTTCCCCATCTTCGACATTGAAAAAATAGCAGGCGGCAACCGATATTTCATATTCGGAAGTGTTTGGGGATGAAGCTCACACCGAATTCCCATGTGGACTAAATCAAGTCGACTCTGAAGATTGTCTTTCAATTTTCCATCGACATTCAAAATAGTCCTAATGATGTTCTTGCAGACATTTTTCTCAATATGCATGACATCAAGATTATGTCGTAAAATCTGATGCTCCCAATAAGGCAACTAAAAAAAAATACTTCTTTTATTCCACAAGTCCGTCTCATTAGGATCATCCTCTTCATCAGATTCATCCATTGATCTTCTATTTCTTTGCGTGTTGGGTGGTTGATTCATCTTCCCATAAATGAAATTCATATCTTTCAACATGAACAATATTTCGATCCACCTGGTCATGGAAGGAGCTTCTCTAAACTCTTGATGCATCACAAAACCGAGTACTCAAAATCTAAATCTATGATTTTTCGGTAACCACCGACGATGCCCCATGTAAGAGAACTTCTTCCCATTATATAACCATTGCGAACATGTTTGTGCAGCACAAAAAGGACAAGCATAACGTATCTTGGTACTCTAACCAGATAAATTGGCATAAGCCGAGAAGTCATTAATAGTCCACATCAAAGCTGCACGTAAATTAAAGTTCTCATTTCTCATTACATCGTATGTCTCAACACCAGCCCATAATTATTTTAAATCTTCAATAAGTGGCTGCAAATAGATGTCAATATCATTCCCGGGCCCTTTCTCTCCAGGGATAATCATAGATAAGATAAAGGATGATTATTTCATGCAAACCCATGGAGGAAAATTGTAAGGAACAAGCACCACAGGCCAAGTACTATACGCTGTGCTCATGATTTTGTAAGGGTTAAATCCATCAGATGCTAGCCCAAGCCTCACACTCCGAGGATCGCTTGCAAAGCTTGGAAATTTAGAGTCAAATGATTTCCAAGCTAAAGAATCTGCAGGATGCCTTAACAATCCATCATCGGTTCGTCCATCATGGTGCCACGTCATTGACTTGGTTGTCTTCGACGACATGAAAAGCCTTTGAAGCCTTGGTATTAGCGAAAAATACCGCAAAATCTTAACTGGCGTCCTCCTTAACTGTGCATTGTTTTCATCCTCGTTACCATCTTCTATATTTCTATTCATCCAACGGGATTGACCGCATACATGACAGCACTTTTGGTTTCTCCGGTCGCCCTAATACAACATGCAGTCATTTGGGCAACTATGAATTTTGTTGTAGCCAAGGCCCAAATCTTTGATCAGTTTCTTCATGTCTTTGGAAGATTGAGGGATTTTCGCAAACGGGAACATTTCTCTCAAAAACTCTAACAATATTGTCAAAGAGTTTTCGGTCCACCCTCTCAAACATTTTAAGTGAAAAAGACGAATACAGAAAGACAGTTTTGAAAATTTTGATCCCTCATACAGTTCTTCATTCATTTCACCAAGTAACGTGTAGAACTTTGCCGCTTCTTCATTTGGCTGTTCATCAGGTACACTTCTTCCCCTTTCGGTGAAAGTATTTCCACCAATATTATAATCATCGGTTGCACCCAAGTCAGGTGGAAATGATTGCAAACCATCACCGCACATATTAAATGCATCCCGCAACATGCCTTCCATGTCATCTTCTCTAACATTCTGATTGTAAGCACTATGAGGATAACCCAGATTCATCGATGAAGAGGCTCCACTAGATGTACACTCTCCATGGAAAATCCATTTTTTATACCCCCGAACAAAGCCATCAACAACTAGATTTTCGTAGACAACTTCACGATAATGCCAATTGATATTGCAACACTTCTTACACGGGCAAAGAATCATATTCTCTTGGCTTACATTTTGAAATGCAAAATTTAGAAAAGTTTCTACTTCATTTCGATAGTCGTTGCTTACCCTTGACAAATTCATCCAAGTTCTATCCATTTCGTAGTTGTTGAAGTCTAAAGTTGACAGTAAATTACATGGGTAAGTTGTTTATTTTTACAGGTATTATGTAAGTTATGTAAATTATGTAAGTTATGAAGTTTGATCTTAAAATTATGTAAGTTATGAAATTTGATCTTAAAATTATGTAAGTTATGTATTATGTAAGTTATGAAGTTTGATCTTAAAATTACGTAAGTTATGAAATTTGATCTTAAAATTATGTAAGTTATGTATTATGTAAGTTATATTATTTGATGAAAGTTATGAAATTTGATCTTTAACCTATATGCTTTTAAGGAAATTATTACATAAAACTACATGTATTACATAAAACTACATGTATTATGTAAGTTACATTAAAAAGAATTTAATTTTTATATTAAAACATATTTAAATAATGATCAATATTATTATATTGATAACAAAATATTTATAAGTTTGAAAAACATTCAAAATATTTATATTGATAAGAATTTTGAACTAAAACGTACCTTAACAATTTCAAGAAGCTGGTCTACTCCACTCTCACCAAGAAACAGAGGCTTGGACACTTAAATGGCAGCTTCAGTTGAACCAACAGTTGCAGGAGGAGTAGGAAGCAGTAACTGAAATACAGACAACATTAACTCACTAATACTTTAAATTAAAAATAAAAAACTGAATATAAAAATAATATCATGTCATGAACTAATTTTATTCACAAGGAATGCATTCCATTATTACAATTTTTATGGAAAATGAAATCCAAATCCAAATTTTTAAGCAAAATCATGTCATGAAAAATTAAATAAACTACAGAATCTTAGAGGTACATGAAAATATTAGAGTACCTCTACTAATAATTTATGTGCAAGTCACTTCTCAAGTCCCAAGAAAACCTCAATAAACCTATCAGTGACAAAAAAGGGATAAGTTCTCAGAAAACAACCAATTTCTAGATATGCAACAGTTTTTTTTTTCACTCAATACGTATTTATTCTTTCATCTAGTCCAATTGGCATAATTTAATCTGAATAATAGAAATCAGTAGCATCAAGAACTTGCTTATAACAATAAGAAAATGGCATTCACCTTCACCATTTAAGAGCAAAGAATCCAATGACCATTAAAACAGATGGACTCCAATAATAAGTACACAACAAAGATTACTTTTCTGAAATGGAAAAAAGAATATACTAATAAAGCATTTAAAAGTAGTGATAATAACATCTACCAATTTCAAGAATTCATTTATATAATGAAAAAACAGATTTAAGTTTATCCCTTAGGAAGCATAGAAAAATAAAGAAGGGATACTATGGATGATTTATTCGGAACTACAATAACAGGAGCACTGAAGCATAGGTGTTCAAAGAGGATATTAGGAGCGCATAGAAGTGGTTAGGAACATGAGCACCGAAGTGCAAGTAATAGGAGTACCGAAGTACAAAACATGAGTCCCCTATTGGCATACAAATCGAATCTTAACTATTTATCTAAGCTACTACGGGCTTCTTTCAAGATTTTCAAAATATCAATAAACTCATGTATTTAATCATATTACAGCTTAGTATCACTATTCATGGCGTAAACCAATATAATTTACAACGATAATTTAAATCATGGCATCATGCCACTACATAAGATTTCGAAGCTTTTATTTCATCTCCATAAAGAGGCATTTTACAAGATTGTTTCTTAAAGTTCTTTTCACACCAATAATCATGATTCTTACATCGTGCGCCATACTCGAACTATAAAATGGCAACAAAATCGTTGAATCACCATATGTAAACTAATAAAAACAAAAGAAATGGAAACAACCCATTAAACAAAAACAAAACCAAGTAACTGGTAAATCAATTAAAATGAAATTTATTGCTTCTCTACTTAACCCAAACACATAAAACAAACAAAAAGGAAAAGAGGGAAGAGATTACATTAAAGATGAGATATTTGTTATCAGATATGAGAGCCAATGGGTATCCTCAGAAGAATGCGAAATTGCTGCTGGACCATACCATTCAATCAAAATAATAGACTGACTAAATAAGACATCGTTTTGAGTTTTGTATCAACCAGAACCATCAAGCTGTCATCAAGCACCAAAATATCAACAACAAAAAAAAGAGTGAATCAGAGGTCATTTCCGCACCTTTTAAAGTATATTTACGAGCAATCTCCGCACTTCAAACTTTGTCCAAAATTAGAGGTCATTTCCTGCATGCACAAAAAATCGAAATGAAAATAAAACAGAAAATAAAGCAGTAGCCTAGACCTTAAAGTTAAGAGAGAACATAAAACATGATTGAAAACCAACGAAATGAAAAACAAAAGTATGCGACGGTGTGTAACAGAATATATTCAAGTATAAAAATAATAGCCTGAATTTCCAGTGGCGGCGTGTAACAGAAGATGCGACGGTGGAGATTTGGCAAAATAGAGATTCCGATCAGAAGGGAAAATGGGGATTTCGATCAGAAGGGATTTTGGACTGGATTTCGATCAGAAGAGATTTGGGAAAATAGGGATTGTAAAATATGGGGAAGAACTTGAGGGAATTTGGGAATTCTGGAATCAAGGAAATCTGATTTGGGGAAAGTAAAGGTAATTCGGGCCGGAAAAACGACGTCGTTTGAGCTGAGATAAATAAATTTTGCGGCGCTTTAAAAAACGCCACTAATAACAAATCAGAAAAATGGCGCCGTTTTGTAAACACTTGATATATATTAGCGGCGTTTTTTGCTAAAACGCCGGTAAAACACAACCTTTTGCGGCGTTTTTCAATAAAACGCCACTAAAAACACGTAAAAAAACGCAGCGTTTTCCACTCTTAATTACATTTTTGTGGCATTTATATAAAAACGCCGGTATTGTAAAATCTTTTGCGGCGTTTTGGTGCAAACGTCACTAAACATTCAGCAAGAAACGACGTCATTCAGCAATTTTTAATATATTACCGGCGTTTTTATGAAAAACACCACTATTGCTAACTTATTAGTATTGTTTTTATTTATTAGATTTATTCTTTAATAAATAAATTTCAGGTTAGAAAATTGAAAAATGGGTATTCATTTATTTATAAATATTTTTTAGTTTTGTATATATTTTTATAAAAATTAAACATTCAAATATATATATATATTTTTCAAAGTTTTTTAGGTTTTTAATTTTTATGTTTTTAAGAATAAAGATTAAATTAACAGAATGTGTAAAGTTAAGGGTTAAATTTGTTGAATTTTTAAAATTAAGATTAAATTGATAGAATCTGCAAACATTAGTTTTAATTAAATTTTGATCAGGTTTGTGCGTAAAATAGAGAATAGTTAGGTAATTATTTTTATAATTTTTGATTTATTATAATTTATTTATTACAGCAAAATCAAATTTTATGATTTATTATAATTTCTAATTATAATAAACTTTTTAATCAATATTAAGTGCTTCCACTAATTATTATAAACATAAGATTTTACATTAATATCTATATATACACACATCAATATATATCCATATGAAATAAATTTTCAAGGTTTAGAGTTTTTGGGGTTTAATATTTTGGGGTTTAATGGATTAATAGTTTAGTGTTTGTAGTTTGTGGGTTTATGGTCGAGTATTTAGAGTTATGATTTAGGATTTAGAATCTTGATCTATGGTTTAGGGTTTAGGCCGTTTAGGATTTAGGGTTTAGGGATAAACAGATGCACAATCAGATTTTGTTAGGGGCTGAAATTAATTTGTAAGTAAAAAATGCAATCTCACCATTTTTATAGCATATATTTTTATAATTTTTTAATGATTAAATCAAATTTGATATTCTGTCTTCATTCGATAAACCCTAAACCCATAAACCCTAAACCCTAAAGCCTAAGTCCTAAAACCATAAACCCACAAACCCAAGCCATAACCCTAATCCTAAAACTAACCGTAAACCATAAACTCTAAACACTAAATCTTGAAATGCTGAACTCGAAGCCCTGGTCGGCCCATACAAACCACTAAACCCTTAATTATAACCTTAAACCCTAAATTAATTAGATAAATTTTGAATATTATATATTCTTTCAATATTAATTTAGGAAATTTAAATAACATTTTCAATTTACTAATTAATTTTGTTTCTCTATAGATGCATGGGTTACCAATTTTTTTAATTTTAATATATATAAACCTTATCTATTATCTCTTAAATAATTTAAACTATAATTATAATTTTAATATATATATATAAGAAATTAAATAATTTAAACTATAATATATATATATATATAAAGTTTGTTTTCTTGTAGTGACTAAACCCTAAATATAAATTTTATAAGGGACAAAAGTAATTAAAATAGAATGTTAATGCTTACCTAGACCCTAAAATAAATTATTTTTTTATTAATAACTCTAACCTCTAAAGCCTAATAGCCGAACTCCTAAAATCATAACCCTTAAATTAATTATTTTTGCGGCGTTTTAAAAAAAAAAACGCAGCTAATGACATACTTTTTGCGGCGTTTTCTAAAACGTCGCTAATGAAGACTTCTTGCGGCGTTTAACAACAAACGCCACTAATTCTCGATCTAGCCACTATAGCTCAACTACAAAACTTCGTCGTATTGCTTAACATTTTTGCGTCGTTTTTGGCGAAGCGCCACTAATACTCTTCTTATAGCGGCGTTTTTACAAAAGCCCCGCTAATGCTTAGATCTATAGCGGCGTTTTTACAAAAGCTGCTATTTCCCCTTTTTAGCGGCGTTTGGGACAGAAACGCCGCTATTGCTTAACTTTTTGTGGCGTTTTCTTCCAAACGCCGCTAATGTATAATATTTGCGGCCTTTTTTTTTATTAAAACGCCATTAAAAACGCCGCTAAAAGTCTGTTTTGGTGTAGTGATTACTCTTGCTTATGCAAGTGTTAGGTATTGATTTGTTATTATCCTTTTCAGTTTGGTAGATGTTTGGTTTTTTTTTATTGATTCTACTCGTCGCTTTGAACTCTCCGGGGATAATTCCCTTGATACTTACAAGTCTTTTAAATATGTTGTGTTTAATTTGTGACAAAAACAATTATGAATATATTATAATGTTTTATTCTTATTAAGGCTAAAATATATGTTTGTATTAATAAAATTTGTCCTTCATTATATATATATTCCAAATTATATGATACATGAATGAGTTAAAATTTCTTTTAAAAATATATATCTAATTCCCAAAAATAGATCTAAAAATAAAGTGAGGTGTGTGATATTATATTTGGTAGTTCAAAAAATAATGGATTGGGGATGGCGTTTCTTCTCATCTGTCGGTACCCATAGCTATATTATATAATTATGACCCCCAAAAAACTATACATTAAAAAGATACGACATATCTCACTGTATCTTCTACAGGCCATCCGTATCTCCTCGATCCATTGTATTTTCTCATTGTTTGTATGCATTAAAATATTGGGTTTGTATCCCTCAATATCTCCAATTCCAAACTTATCAAATTTTTTTATGTATTTTTTTATAAACATATCTATTATATAGTTTTGTTTTACCCATGTCATGATAAATTTATATATATATATATATATTATAAAATTTTGATTATCTTGTGATTTAGGGTTCTAATTATCAAGTTAACATATTACACTTATAACTTTATATTAATTACTTTTATATTAAATATTGATAAATTGTGAACGTTAATTTAGCATTACTTTTAAAAAATCATAGTAAAATATTATTTTTTAAATTATAGATGTAATATTGTTGTAAAAAAAAGTTAAAAAAATTAAAATTTTTAATTTAGACATAATGTTATAAAATAAAAAAAATTAATTTAAATGATATTTAAATTCATTAATGTTACAATATATGAAATATTAATTTTAAATACTTTTTAAGCAATTAATATGAATTATTAAAGTGAGAAAAACCCTATTACTCCGATGAGTAAATCTAGTGAACCAATTCTCTTTGTCTAAGTAATGTAAATTATATTAGGCGACAAGTAATACAATCGCCTTAAGACCCACATATGTATTTTTACTTTTATTTAATTTTTTTAAATTAATTATCCAATTAAATAATTTATACAAGTCCTATTTGTATCTCGCTTAGGTCATAATGACTTTACCATATTAAAGTGTATGTGTAATTTTATTTAATTAATTTGATTACATTCCAAATAATTAGATAACATAATCTTTTATTTTAGCTCCAATTCAGATTCATATCTAATTAAATAGATATCTAATGTGACTAAAATTGATCCTAGATCAATCTAATCATTAAACTGGGAAAACACCTATTATTACTCCAATGAGTAAATCTAGTGGACCCTTTCTCATTGTTTAATCGTTTACGATTCCATGCAAGTGTTCGTGTTAAACACAATTTGTTAAAGATTTGTATTAAGCTAATGGAGGGATCGATTGGATGTATATAATTAGGGCTAAATTAACATATAATTAAGTTTCAATTCTTCACCTATTAATTACGTTGTTACTTTGGCGTAAATTAACCAATAAAAAAACCCACATCATCTTTTCTTCACTCATCTAACAACAACTAATGAGAAAGTGACCAAAATATTTGATTTCGAAAAATTTAGTGACTAAATCGGAAAAATTAATAGTTGAGTGACCAAAATAGAACGAAGTCAACATTTCAGTGATATTTTTGTACTTTACCTAAAAAAATTAAATGTTAAACAAGTTTTTGATAAGCAAATGTTAGACATTTTCATTTTCAATAAAATAAAAAATTTCAATAATTTATCAAAGGAATAAGATTTGACACACTATTAATGGAGTTTTTAACGCCACAGCTAAAGCCAGGAAGTTGATAAGTGTCTTATAAAGATATAATAAAATATTAAAAATAAATATTTAAAAAGCACATGATAATTTTTTAAACTAGAATAAAAAAAATACACGTACTAAATCTTAACCATTTTATCAGATACACCCTTAACATCTCCAAACACTTGTACTTGTGTGTTTTTCAACACTATAAAGCTTATTTCAACCTCAAATTAATGAGGTAAAAATCAAATTGAACTCAAATTAAGAATGTCAACATTTAATGGCTTAACTACCCTTTTAAGTCATAATTTTTTTCATTGCTTAGTTGCTTCCAAAGCCAACCCTCTCTATTATTATGAGACCTGAAACACAATCCTGCAAATATTTTGTTTTCATTGGATCTATAAAAACGAAGTTTATTTTGGCACATGCATCAACCTAATACCCTACCTACCACCCATGTGAGTGACGGAACACTTGGCCATAAACAGTCTTTTCTTTTTTTTTACTAAAAAAATAAATATTTACAAAAATAGACAAATAAAAAATTAATTACAAAAATAAACAAATTGAACCGTTTCTCTCAATGACACCACCCCACTTTTCCTATCTAATCATGCAATCATCATTAGTATTTTTGTGTCAGACAGTATCAATAAATATATATTTAAAATATTTGAGAAAATATGAATATACCAAGAAACAAAAAAATATTTTTAATGGTGTCATTAATGTGTCAGAGAGCACCAATGAAAATAAAAAGGATTTGATTGAAAATGAAAAAGAATAAAATAAGATAAAAAAATAACCCTAAAAAAGGAACGAGAGTAAAAAAGAAAATTAAAAACTTTGGGTCTTCACTTTTTGTTGTCACCTTGAGAGAACAAAAGGTTGATAAAAATATAGAATAGTATCGTTAGAGAGAGACCTTTAGAACTTTTAAATTGAAAATTATTTATTATTTTTCTATCAAAAAATTAAAAATAGCTGCGATTCCTTAAGAAATAGTAGTGAATTAAGTTGAAGTTGCCTTGGGAATAAACGAGTAATCAATTATATTTTTGTTTTATTTATTATTGGGCACGACGCACGAGGAGTACTAAATATATGTTAAATAAATAATGTGGATGTTGAAGTTGGAAAACATGAAGGATAAGATGGATAAATGGTAATGGATAAGGTAGAAGTTGGAATGTAGATGTATGTAAGATAAATGACATCCTGGTGCCTGGAATCCCTTTTACAAATTTAAAAACTAAAGACGAAAACTTGATTGTAATTTGTAAATGTTGGACTTAAAGAAATTAACATGAAAGATGACAATCAATATAACCAATCTTCGAATACAACTAATTTATGAATCATGGGCAGTCAAGGACTTGACGAGACTTTAGTCAGTGACTTGAACGTCACTGATGGGGCGAACATAAACGTCCCACTCTCAACCTCAAACGTCTCATAACGAAGGAACAGCTCCACCACCATTACTCTACACAACAGTACCACCAGATCTTTCCCAGCGCAATGCTTGTTCCCCGCCCTCGTCTCCTCCGTCTCACGCCCATTCGACCAATAAACATACTTTAACAGCTTCTCTCCTTCCCCAACAAATCTATCAGCCACAAATTCCTCAGGGTTCTCAAAAACCTTGGGATCTTTAGTTGCAAAAGGTTGATACCCAAATATCATCTCCCCTTTCTTGATCTCAAAGGCTGCATCGTGGCTTTGAATTACAAAATCAACCTTAGCTTTGCCATATTGGAAAGGAACTGGAGGATCGATCCTTAGGTATTCATAAACCACTGATTTGGTCAAAACCATTTTGTTCAAGGCAGATAAAGTAACCCCACCTTCCACTTTGACGATAGTCCTGATTTCATCAGCTAATTTCTTGTGTAACTTTTGTCCAGCTAATGCAACCCATTTAATCAGCCCAGGGAAGAGGACTTTCATACCACCATAAGCATTAAAACCTGCAAGGAAAACTAGGTTATGGCAAGCTTCATCTCTTTCAATCCCGAACTCACTTTCAGCTTCATCCAACACTGAGCTTCCAAACTCATAAAACACATCGTACAGTTTTCTATAATCAGATTTAACGAGAAAAAAAGGGAAAGTGAATGTGCGCAACAAAATATCTTCGAAATAACATAAAAGATTTGGTAACAACCCTAGTGATCCAAGTGGTGCAAGCTGAAACAATAACCATTTGTCAACAAGTTTTGGTCCTTTAAAACCAATCCTTGTTTCACTAGGGCTTTTGTCACAGAAGAGGCGAAAAACGTAGTTAAAAGACATGGTATCGCTCAAGGTATTAAAATAAGCTTCTTTTTTGCTAGAAATTTGAGCTTCAAGCTCATTAAAAAGCTCTGATAAGCCTGTTTGAAAGAGTGGTATGAACTTATGATGTCGGGTTGAGAGAGTAGACAAAATGAAGGATTTCAAAGAAGTGTGCTTTGGCTCGGAAGGGTCGAGGTAGGCGCAAACACGATGGCCACCAGTGTAGGCCAGGGAAGGCAAGTAAGTACCGTCAAGAACATCACGTTTTTCAACTTTTGAAGCGTCGAAAAGGACAGGAAAGGAGACAGCATCCAGAAGACAAACAACACGAGGGCAAGAGGCAATTAAAGGTCCAGGAGGCATATTAGTTCTAAAGATTGTGGATTTGTGCTTTTGGATTCGGTTCTCAAAGAACTTGTCTCTGCCTTCATTGTAAAAGTATGCTAAACGATCTCCAAATGGACCAAAGAACGTATGTCCGCAGTCACCAGGAATTGGTTTCAATGGTAGCTGCAGTGTCGACAACAAAGAAGAAGAAGAAGAAGAAGAAGACATTGTTTATCAGCTCAGGTAAATTATTAGTTTGGAGAACTATGTCTCTATTTTCTATATCTATATATAATATATAAATCCGGCTCCTAAGGAGCTTTATGAAATAAATATGGATAAAATAAGTATAGTAATTAAAACTCAAGGACAAAATAGAATAAGGTTACATTGGTTTTTAATATAAAGCAAGCTTTTAAAGAGACTTATGAAATAAATAGGGGTAAAATAGATATATTATCTAAAACTTAAAAGCACAAAATTAGGATTACATTGTTTTTTAATTAAGTAAATAAGGTAAATTATTTAATATAATTTTAATCTATTTCTAAATTCATATAAAAATATAAAAATAGCTTAAGCGTGCAAAAAGTCCTCAAATTTGTTTGGAAAAAAAATGATTAAGCTCCTATTTTTTTTGTACTCATTTGAATACTTGAACTTTCAAATAAATAAAAAAGGCCCTCAAAAAAAAAAAAATTAAGCCCCTACTTTTTTTGCATTCAATTGGGTAATTGAACTTTCAAAATGCATCAAAAAAACCCTTAAACTTTTTTTAAAAAACAAAAGCAATTAAGCCCATGCTTTTATTAAAAATTAGAAAAAAATTTATAAAAAAAAATTAATAAAAGCTATAAATATGATTAAATTTTAATAAAATATCAAAATATTAAAAATTAGAAAAAATATAAAAATCTTAAGAAATATAAAAAATTATAAAATTTTATAAAATCGTGAGAAAATTATACAAAATGTAAAGAAATATAAAATTTGTAAAAAAAAATTATAAAAATTATCATTCAAAAAAAACACTTTATACTTTTTCTATAAATTTTATTAATTTTTATTTTTTTATCATATTTTTCCACATGTCACATGTATATAAATTTAATCATAAAAATTAGAAATATTTCTTTTTTTTTCCTTCAAAAGTTCTTTTTTTTATAGTATATATAGATTTATATACAGAAACTGAAGTAGAAAAGGAGAACATTTATTTTTATTATATTTATTATATCTATTTAATACATATTTCCAAATTTTTGTAAGCCTTTTAAAATAAGTAAAGTTAGAATAATGTTTTAAATAATTGTTATTTAATCTATTTACTCTTAAGGTTAAATCACATTAAAAATATTCTTTACTCTCTTTATATATGTGTATTTACATTTAATATTAAATATGACTTCATGTCTTTTATATCTTACCTTTCTATCTTACTTTGATTCTGCAACTTACATTTTTTATTTATTTAAAAAATCACTATTAAATAAGCTTTTACTCCAAATGAAGGAGTTAATATTGTCCCCTTTTTACATTTATTATTATATTTTAGTTTTTTTTTATTTTAAATGCCATTTTTTATTACTCTAAAAAAATGTCACTTTTTATTAATTGTTTTCATTTTTTTATTTTGAAACTTATATTTTGTATTTTTTATTATTTAATTTTCTTTGTTTCACTTTTTTAAAGTTACATTTTGTGCTTTTATTATTATTATTTTTTGTTAATTGCCTTTCATTCTCTTTTTAATTATTTTGGGAGTTACAATTTCTAGGTTTTTCTTTTCTGAAGTATATAATTTTGTTTTTTTATAGACAACACTCAAAATATTTACAACATTATTCTAGTATTATCATGCAAAAAACGACTATATGTCTTTAATTGATCAAGAATCTCTTCCGGGGTTCCTGGAAAACTATCGGGATATAAGGGTATATTTTCATTGTCCCTGCCAACATATGAGCAGCTACATTAACTGTCGAAACCATTTTTTTATATGTTTTGAAAAAACGGGGATCGACTTTAAAAACAAAGATGGAGTCGCCACCAATCTTTTTTCGAGGTGTGATCGGGTCACCTTGAAATTGATCATTTTAATAAAAAACATTTTGATTTATTAAAACAATTATTTTGGTCTACGAAATTCGAGAAAACGGGTTCGGGAGTCGGTTACATACGAGGAAGGATTAGCACCCTCGTAACGCCCAAAATTGGTACCGGATTGGTTAGTTATTGTCCTAATGTCGAAAATTCGGAAAGATTTGAAAACATGATTTCTTTAAAAACTTGAACAATTTGAGTTGGAACTTGAGATTCTTTTGTCCCGAAAGAATACAAACATCACATCCAGCACGTTAGGACATGATGTTTTAAACCATCGTAACCAAAATCATCTCATGATTTACAAAATTCATTAAAAGGATATTTAATTATTTAGTCAAACGGAAAATCGAAACTCAACACGTTAGGGCACTATTTCCCGAATTTCTAAACACAAAACATTGCCTTATTAAAGAAAAACTTTTGGATAAAATGTGGTAATTAAAGGAGATAGATATTTTTAAACAAAGATTTGAAAAAGGTAACATCAAGTTATTACAAAAAAGTGCAATTTACTAAAGTTACAGGTCATATTAACAATTAGCACTAACATAAACAATTAAGCAAAAGAATGACAAGCAGTAATAATGTTAAGGTAAATAAAGATAATGGATTCGAATTTTTTTAAAAAAAAATGAACAATCAAAATAAAAAATATAGAGTAGATAATAGCAATTTTAAAAGAATCTATGAAAAAATTAAGGAAAAAAAATTATTCACAAGATTAAATTCATGTATATAAAATATATATATATATATGATAAAAAAATTTAACGTAAATTGGGAAAAAAAAGAAAAAAAAAGTTTAAAATAATTAAAATAAATGAATAAATAATGATTAAGCAATTAAATTGATAAATAAAAAAATTTAAAAAAAACGCATAAGTCAACCTAACTCCCGCAATATGAGGATTCAACGAAATTCCTCCACCAAAATCTAACTCGAACGGAAGCAACTCAAAAAGAAACGAAAATGAGCGAAGAACAAAATAAGAACAAGCCACAAAAAATAAGAACGCAAAAGAGAGAGAAATTTGAGTGAATGCTCTCAAGAATTTTTATTACTCCAAACTCAAGTGTGTTTTTACAATGAAGAGAGAGGCCTCTATTTATAGTTGAGCCTCCCCAAATCCAACGGTACAGATCAATTACATCAACGGCTAAGATTAAAAGGTATCTACAAATTAAATCTCTAAGATTACAAAATCATATCTTCTAAGATTGCATATCATATCTAAGATTTGCATATCATATCTAAGATTGCATATCATATCTTCTAAGATTGCATACCATATCTTCTAGAATTGCATATCATATCTAAGATTTGCATATCATATCTAAGATTGCATATCCTTGAAGATTGTGTTCCCATATACGTCAAGCTTGTAGATGGACCTTCAATCTTTTCAAGTAATGGGCCATTCCGATCGGGCCAAATAACATATTTTGGACTGGACTTGGACTTTGTTTTATTATTTTGGGTTTATTATTTTTTGTATGGGCCTGGGCTAAATTGGTCTATTACAGCTGCCCCTCTTTGCTCATTGTCGTGTAACGAGAATGGAGCAAAGACTATAAAAGGACCAATTTTGCCCGGTCATGCCGAGCCTTAACCTCTTGATCCTCATCTTCTTCAAGTAGTCTCTAACCCAACTGCAACTTCAAGGAGATTGAATTTGTAGCTTTAATCTTATTCTCATCAGCAACTTCGAAAGATAAGATCTCATCTTGTCTTCTCCGCTCCACAAAACTCGTGGAGGCAAAGCTAATATCTTCGATCTGCTTCCTTGCTACCTCAGGGAGATAAGGCTGGTGGCTAAAATCTGCTCCCCTGCTACCTCGGGAAGATAAGATTCGCCGTCTTCGATTTGCTCCACTACTATCTCAGGGAAACAAAATCTACAATCTTTAGTCCGCTTTCTTGCTACTTCAGGAAGATAAGACTAATGGCTTAAATCTGCTCCCCTGCTACCTCGGGAAGATAAGATTCACCGTCTACAATCTTCAGTCTGCTCCCTTGCTACCTCAGGAAGATAAGACTACAAACTTCAGCCTGTTCCCTTGCTACCTCAGGGAAATAAGCTAGTGGCTAAAATCTGCTCCCTTGCTACATCAGGAAGATAAGATTCGCCATCTTCGATCTGCCCCACTGCTATCTCGAGGAGACAAGATCTACAATTTTATTTAGTCTCCTCCCTTGCTACATCAGGAAGATAAGACTATAATCTTCAGCCTGCCCCACTACTATCTCGAGGGGACAAGATCTGAACTTTTCAGTCTGCTTCCTTATTAACTCAGGAAGACTTCAATCTTCAGTCTGCTCCACTACCATCTCGAGGGAACAAAATTTGAACTTTTCAGTTTGCTTCCTTACTATCTCAGGAAGACTACAATCTTCAGTCTGCTCCACTACCATCTCTAGGGAACAAAATCTGAACTTTCCAATTTGCTTTCTTACTATCTCAGAAGACTTCAATCTTCATCGCTCCACTACCATCTCTAGGGAACAAAATCAACTTTCCACTTTGCTTCCTTACTATCTCGTGAAGACTTCAATCTTCATCCCGCTCCACTACCATCTCTAGGGAACAAAATCAACTTTCCAATTTGCTTCCTTACTATCTCAGAAGACTTCAATCTTCATCTGCTCCACTACCATCTCGAGGAACAAAATCAACTTTTAGTCCGCCTCTTGCTACATCAAGGAGATTAGACCAATGGCTAAAATCTGCTCCATTGTCGATACATGGAGATAGGATTCGCCAAAATTGATATGCTCCACTACTGCTTAGGGAGATAAGATCTATGAATTCACCGATGTTGCTACACCGTCCTCTGAGGGACATTACCTGTAGACTCGGTTCCATATGCATATGTTTATGCCGAATGATCAGGATGCTGTGATCAAAATGAATCAAATGCTCCTAGCCACATATGTTATGAACGCAACATGTCATGAAAATGATTCCTGATTAGGATGCAATGATCAGAATGAATCTAATGCTCCTAACTAAATGATATTAGGGATGACATTTGCATGAATGCAGAATGTCATGAGAATGATCTTTTTTTTTCTTTTTTTTTATGTACAACGATTAGGATACAATGATCGGAATGAATCAAATGCTCCTAATTGGAAGTGTATGCATGAGAATGATCCCTTTTTAATGCTTGGGTTGTCATTGCTCATAGTTCATCAAGGTTCTATCACCGATGCGTTACCACTTTTCTCGTTCACCGGTATCTTTGTGAAAAACCCAAAGAAACGATCATATTTTGCTCAGCAAGCTTACCCCGCTGTAATTTCAGAGTCCCTTCCACTGTACCCTGGGGACATAAAATTTGTACCATCTTTAAATCATCCTACTGCGACTTTTGGCTATAGGATCTGTATCAAATTCACCCCATCCCACTGCAACTCAAGGGTATAGGATTTGTAACTTTTTCAATCAACTGATCACTCCTAAGGTGACCTAACCAAATGTGTATGCATGATATTTGCATGGATGCAGAATATCATCTTTTTTCTCGAGAATGATCCCTTTTTACACTTGAGTCAACATTGCCCATTTTTGTCAAGATTGTATTACTGCTGCAATATCTTGTCATTTTGTTCAATCACCATTTTTATCAAAAATCCAGAGAGATAGTCTCAGTTTAGACTTGTCCTCCACCAATATTTCCATCCCCTAAACTTGGTGGGTTTTAAACAATAGTCCTGTTTCAAGTTCTTTTATTATTCAGAAGCTTCCAGAGTAATATGCGAAACCCCTTTTATAAAGTATTATTAGTCCACTAATCGTTATTTCAATGCAAAATGCTTGAAAAAGATCATAACAATGGACAAGAAGGAAATTAGGAGCATAGCTCGGAACAAATAAGTTAAGCAAAGATAACAAATGCAATCTAGAAGGAAATTTATTGGTAGTGTATTTTGTAACGAATAAAATAATTAAAGATAACAAATTCAGAATGGGTAAGATGGGAAACTAGGTGCCCCAGATATCGCAGCTTGAGCTTCTCTGTTCAAACTTTTTGAGGACCATTTTAAGCTCAATATGTGTTTAGGAGATCCGGAGTACTTCGTCGATGCCCCAAGACGTAACATACTTCCTCATTGTTAATTCAAACATAGCAAGACTACCGTATGCCCCACTTTTGATCAAAATTTGAGCCGCCTTTTTTCGGTTTTCTACTAAAAAACCCCTTGGTCTCAAAGCGCCTCATGGGGTTTTCGCCTCGGCCTCTCATCTTTTTTCTTTTTTTTTTAAAGGTCTCAAGGCACCCTTTGCGGGTTTTCACCTTGGCCTCTCCTTTTAGATGAAATCTGAATTCACCAGCGTGAGCATGTCCTTACCATACATCTTGGTCAAGGTTAATGATATTCCAGAACAAGCCTTCTTCACCACATAAGGTTTTTCCAAATTTTGGCATTTATTTTCCTCTGAAGTCCTTTTGTATGAGAAGAATCCTTCTTAATGCCAGGTCCCCATCATGAAATTCTCTTGGGCAAACCTTTTTTCATAAGCTTGTACCATCCAACCGTGATGGAAAACTTTTAACCTTTTCTTTGATTAGGTTCAATTGGCAAAATTGTTTCTATTCCAATGAGAAATGTGTTGCCACAGCGAAGTTCTAGCCAACGTTCGATAAGACAGAGGGTAAATGTCAACTTCTTTATGTCAATATTCACAAGTCTCAGTCATCTTTCCCATGATCCTTGTTTTGTTATTTTTGTTTTTATTTTTCCTTTTTTTTGTTGCATTTATTGCATTTTGATATGGCGTCTGATCTTTGAACAAACTTCTAAACTTTTGACATTGTCCTTTTTAGCACTCTTTGTCGGCACCTGATCTTTTTTTTTTTGAGAATTCGATGACTATCAACTTTATAACATTGGTATATGAAGCAACATTCCCCCTCTTAGTGAAGTAATCGATGACCACAAAGATAATTTAATGTCAACTAGAAGCTTTTGACGAGATCGATCCCATAACATCCATGCCCCACATATAGAAAAGTCTGTGAAGAAAGTGGAAGGGTCACATAAATCTCGTCTTCTTCAATTCGGTATTTGCGGTATAACTGATGCAATCTCCCTTTTATGGTGGACCAATAGTACCCGAACCTTATGATTAGCCTGGCTATTGTAGAACCATTATCATGCTCTTTAAACACCCTTATGGACTTCTTTTAAGATTTTCCCAGGCATGTCTTGATATGATCGTGCAAAATCATCTTTGAATTCTTGAAAATAACTCAATGATGTCTCGCTTTATTTCTGTGGTGAGCTGGGCTTTGATCTTCACCCCTTTCTTAGTCTCGCAATGTCCACTGACCCTATGTAAGTTAGGATCTGTTTTTTATCATGTTCTACCATTCTTTAATAAATCAGAAGATATGTTACAATCTCTGTCATCTTCAAAGTCCTGAGATCCCCTAGACCCATATTTCATTCAAAAAGGGAATCCGTAACAACGTCGCTCATGTCATTGATATCTGGGTACCTAGGTACGAAGGTAAAAAATCCAAAGAATAAATGATTCTAAGAATGATAATTTTTATGGTATGGTCATGAATAAAGAATGAAAGAATATTCTAAAAAACAAAAGAATGTACAGTATGAAATGTAAAGAATGAAAAAAATATTAGCTTAAAAAGATGCATTTTATTGAAATAAAAATTCTGGACATAAGCCTATTTCACAAAAGGATTCTTATTGTCTCTAGGCTTAAGGCAACAAGCATGTTTTGAATATTACTCTAGATTAGTTTTAAAATTATAGTGATTCCTTCCACAGTTCCATTGTTTAAAATCTTCACAAGTATGTAAGGGCTTGGAAACTTCGTTCCCCGGTTCTCTCTCCGTTATATCTGAATCAAGAATAACGGAATTAGCAGGGTTATCTCTTGGGTTAGATCCTGAGCCAACATGGAAAATCATGAGTACCCTAATATCAGCTTGACCTTATTGAGGCCCAATTGTAACAGATGACCTTTGAGGATATGCTTCAGGTTGTGTTGCGGTGGGGTGAAACCCCAAGGAAAGTCCTCATTATCTTCAGCATTAACTATGGGACCTTTTCCTTTGTCCATCGCCTGCTCAAAGATCTCGAGCCATTTGAGCCATCATACTTCTTTGGGCTTCCAGCATTTGGTCTCTCATCTCTTGTTGGGGTTTTGCTAATTGCTCTTGCATCTGGTCTTGCATGTCTCTTTGAAACTATCAATTTTCTTTTTTTTGGCACGTGTACCGTAACGGTGTTCAGTTCCCAGATTTTTCCTCTCTCTTTCTCTCTTCTCTGATAATTTCAACTAATTAGGCTCTCTCTATGGACTTAAATGCATATGATGTGATGTAATGCAAATGCATGGAATGAATGCAAAAGAAAGAGAGGCGTTGATTCTGAATTCAATTCCATTAGAAAAACTTTTCTAGAAAGCAAATTTCTTTACATAAAACGGATTACATATGCGGCATTGCACTCATATTCCAAGCAAAAACATCAATCCCCTTCTTCACAAAGGTCAAATCTTGCAAACTTTTAATAGATGCCTCCACTAGCTCCTTTTTGCTTGATCTGGGCCGCGACTCACTGCTCACTTATTTCCATAATGCTCGTTAGCCTCTTCAAGAAAGCTGAGACATGGCAATTCTTGAATATTCTTTGTCAGCTTGAATCCTTGGGCAATAAAGTCTGGTATTCCTTTACGGACTATCAGTCTTTTGTCGTTGTGTTTACTTAGACCATATTCAGACGACCGTATTATAATCCACTTTATCAAGAAATCTATTTTCTTATGACAAACTCTTCTATTTAGCAATCGAATTTGAATCAACACCTCTTTTTCTATGATGTGAATGCAATGCAATCAAAACAAAAGAAAACACGTTAGCACAAGAGAAATAAATAACCAAAATAGGGCACCTATCTGGGTGACCACTATGGTTTGGCATAGCTCTACCTAGGGTAAGCCCTTAGGTTTTTTACATGTGGTTTAGCTCTAAAGTTGAGGTACCGAACCAGCAGATTCCTCGATCCTCACCCATTATAGGCTCATACGGCCCGAGTTCAGTTCAGGGGAATACATTTCCCTATGACCATACGAAAGTGAAAACTTCACGAAGACATAGGTACAGATGTATCCCGGAAGAAATCCACTAGCCCATGCGGAGGTGAAAACCTCACGAAGGCATAGCTTCTCGATCCCACTTAAGGGTGCGACCACAACGGTCATGCAGTGCAATGCGCGCAAGAATATAACAATTATATGCAATGACAAAAACAAATGCAATAAAGGAACGTATTTTAAAATCTTTTCAAATTTTAGACACTAAGACAGAAAATAACCAATTTTACGGCTTGACTCTCTAATTTTAGTTCCCCAGCGGAGTCGCCAAGCTGTCGAAACCATTTTTTTATATGTTTTGAAAAAACGGGGATCGACTTTAAAAACAAAGATGGAGTCGTCACCAATCTTTTTTCGAGGTGTGATTGGGTCACCTTGAAATTGATCATTTTAATAAAAAAACATTTTGATTTATTAAAACAATTATTTTGGTCTACGAAATTCGAGAAAATGGGTTCGGGTCGGCACGCATTTAGGAAGGATTAGCACCATCGTAACGCCCAAAATTGGTACCGGATTGATTAGTTATTGTCCTAATGTCGAAAATTCGGAAAGATTTGAAAATATGATTTCTTTAAAAACTTGAACAATTTGAGTTGGAACTTGAGATTCTTTTGTTTCGAAAGAATACAAACATCACATCTAGCACGTTAAGACATGATGTTTTAAACCCTCGTAACCAAAATCATCTCATGATTTACAAAATTCATTAAAAGGATATTTAATTATTTAGTCAAACGGAAAATCAAACCCAAACGTTAGGGCACTATTTCCCAATTTCTAAACACAAAACATTGCCTTATTTAAGAAAAACTTTTGGATAAAATGTGGTAATTAAAGGAGATAGATATTTTTAAACAAAGATTTGAAAAAAGTAACATCAAGTTATTACAAAAAAGTGCAATTTACTAAAGTTACAAGTCATATTAACAATTAGCACTAACATAAACAATTAAGTAAAAGAATGACAAGCAATAATAATGTTAAGGTAAACAAAGATAATGGATTCAAATTTTTTTTAAAAAAATAAACAATCAAAATAAAAAATATAGAGTAGATAATAGCAATTTTAAAAGAATCTATGAAAAAATTAAGGAAAAAAAATTATTCACAAGATTAAATTCATGTATATAAAAAATAATAATATATATGATAAAACAATTTAACGTAAATAGGGAAAAAAAGAAAAACAAGTTTAAAATAATTAAAATAAATGAATAAATAATGATTAAGCAATTAATTGGATAAATAAAAAAATTTAAAAAAACGCATAAGTCAACCTAACTCCCGCAATATGAGGATTCAACGAAATTCCTCCACCAAAATCTAACTCGAACGGAAGCAACTAAAAAAGAAACGAAGATGAGCGAAGAACAAAATAAGAACAAGCCACAAAAAATAAGAACGCAAAAGAGAGAGAAATTTGAGTGAATGCTCTCAAGAATTTTTATTACTCCAAACTCAAGTGTGTTTTTACAATGAAGGGAGAGGCCTCTATTTATAGTTGAGCCTCCCAAATCCAACTGCATGCATCAATTACATCAACGGCTAAGATTAAAAGGTATCTACAAATTAAATCTCTATGATTACAAAATCATATCTTCTAAAATTGCATACCATATCTTCTAAGATTGCATATCATATCTAAGATTGCATATCATATCTTCTAAGATTGCATACCATATCTTCTAGGATTGCATATCATATCTAAGATTGCATATCCTTGAAGATTGTGTTCCCATATACGTCAAGCTTGTAGATGGACCTTCAATCTTTTCAAGTAATGTGCCATTCCGATCGGGCCAAATGTTATATTTTGGACTGGACTTGGACTTTGTTTTATTATTTTGGATTTATTATTTTTTTGTATGGGCCCGGGCTAAATTGGTCTATTACATTAACTTTTCTTGAAATCTTCTTAATGATCACCCTCCACTGCCTTCTACAAAGCTTAAGAATCCTTGAAGTGAGATCCCTGTACAATTGCCCACACGACCTATCTGAAATGACTTCCACGACTTTTTATTTTTAATTCTCATAAAAGTTACATTTTTTTTTCACATAGATATTGCTTTCAAATCTTTTAATTATTCAATTCTCATGCTTTCAAAATAGTTTTAAATTTTGTAGTTAAATCTATGAATTGACATGGTTTCCTTAAAACAATATGGATTCTATCATTTTGGACATTATATTCGAGAATTTAAAGTATGTTGATGCTTGGTATTTTTACTTTTAAATCACTAATCTATTTGACTAATTATTTTCCCTGTCTACCTCAATGTTCATACTACATAATGGAGAAAATCTACAACAGACACCGATGAGAGTTTTAACATAACAAAAGATGTTAAGAAATAAAAATTAAAGTCATTCATTGATATGAAATTTTACGTAGGAAAAGACTCAAATTTTAAGCTCAAACATTCATTCTTTTTTCAGTGTATTTTATAGAAAAAATAGTATAAAGAATATTAGAGCTAGTAAAATAGGCTCGAGTTTGAAAGTCTATTCGTGCTGATTTGAATCTATAACGATTTGAGTTTGAAAAAATTTGAGCCCGTAATAGATCCAAGTCCAAAAAGTTTCAAGTTCGAAAAAGCCCAAGCTCGAGCTCGTAAGAATTCGAGTTCAAAATCAATCTGACCTGAGCTCGAGATAAATTCAACCCAAAACCCGAAAAAACCTTAATTTATAGTTGAACAACCATAATAGACATTATTACTAATTAATATAATTTTATTATATTACTTAATATATATATATATATATATATAATAATAATTCTTTATTTTATAAAAATATATTCATAAGCATTGCATATACATATTAAAATTTTATTAATAGAATAAGTAATTAATAATAAATTCCTATGTTAAATTATAACGTGAATTTAAAAAATATATTAATTTAATATAAAGTAATTTTAATACTATAATACAATAATATAGTTTATAAATATTACTAAAACTATTAATACATATATAACAATTACTTTATTATATACTAAATGATATAATATTATATAATATAGTAGGAGGATTAACTTTCAAATATATGAAAAGTATAGGGACTTAAAGCATATTTCAACCAGTTAATAATAAACAATAAGATATAATAAAAATTAGGGTAAACTACGTAATTAGTCACCCAACTATTAGCATGTTTCTATTTTGGTCATCCAACTATGAAAGTTTTCAATTTAGTCACTAATATTTTAGATAATTTCTATTTTGGTCACTCACGTTTTAGATCGTTTCTATTTGGGTCACACTTCATTAAACGGTAAACGAATGTGATGATGTGGCCTTTTTCTAACCAGTATAATAACACATTTAGGCCTCAATACTTACATATACTATCAATTTGACTCTAATTCTAAATATCAATAAATATAACCTTCCACATTTGCAAATTCTATCATTTAATACTCAAACACATATCATTAAAATCTAATTAAATAAAAAACTTATACAAATGTTTATATCAATGTTAAATAAAAAATTATATTAATATTAAATAAAATAAAAAATTCCACCCTTTCCCCAAACCTCCCCCGTGTCTCTCCCTTCCCTCCCTCTCTCCCTACCGCCTCCCCCTCCCCTCCTTAATAAAATATTATTAAATACATGTTTATAATTATAATTAGCAATTCATAAAATTTAATTAAAAATTTAATATCTTACTAAAATATCTTTTTTTATTAAATTAGATTTTGAGTTAGGCTTTAACTTTTAAGAATTATAATTGGGTATTGGTTTTTTTTTTAAAAAAAAAAAATTGTACTTGAAATTTGGGCTATAATTAGTTTATTTTGAGTTTAGGCAATAATGAGTATATTATTTGGGTTTGGGCTTAGTATAATATATTTTGATTTTGGAATAAATATTTTAGAATATAGGTATTAAGTTTATGAATTTAGTAAGAATGATACAATGTTAGTCAATTGTCAATATAATATAATAATGAACAATAAAAAATATTTTTGTTAATTTCAATAATATCATAGAATAATAAATTTTACATATAACAAGCATTTTAATTATTTTATATAAAATATCTTTATTAAATATATATAATTTATGTTTTTTATAAGAAAAAATTGAATTGTGTTGTCATCGTATAAAAGTAAAATGAATTATTACATTCGAAAATAAAATATTTATAACTTATAAAATTCAAAATTATTTGAATAGGCCAGAGGCCGCTTGACTCAATCCGAGTCCAAATTTAAAAAAAAAATTCAAAGCCCATAAAAGATTCGAGCTCGAAAAAAATCTGAGATCAAGAAAATCTTCTTTAAAATGAAATTAACTAAACAAAACAAGATGGTAATCAAATTAAGGGCTAGTTTGGCAATACTTTTGAAAAGTACTTTTGAAAAGTGCTGTGGAAAAGTGCTTTTGAGAAGTGCTTTTGAAAAGTTTGCTTTAAAATTTGAGTGTTTAGCATTGCTGTAAAAAAGTGTTTTTGAGAAATAAAATGTCCATTTTAGGCATGTTATTATTAAGTAATAAATATGCATTTAAATAAAATTTAAATTAGTTAATATATTATATTTTAATAAAAATATAAAAAAATTACTATAACTTGTTAATATTTTAATATATGAATTATAAATTTTAAATATTTTTAAGTAATAAATATTAATTACTTATAAAATTTAATTAGAATATATAAACTACATTTTAAATATTTAAATATAACCATTAAATATTTGTAATTAGTATTTTAAAAAATATTTTTTATTTTTAATTAATGATTTTAACACATTTGTAATTAAGCACCAAGAAAAAAAAAAGGGAAAGTACTATGTTATTGGAGGGGTGAAAAAGTAATTAAGCACTAAAAGTGTTTTTGGGAGAGGAAAAGCTAAAAATTTTAGTTTCTCCTTTTCAGAAGTGCTTTTCAAAATCATTTCTGAAAAGCTAAAAATTTCAAATTAAAACAAATTGTTGTGCATGCCTTTCTTCCAAAAGTACTTTTGGAGCCAGAAGTGCTTTTGAAAAGCACAGAAGAATTGGCCCTAAACACCCTTTAAATACAACTATTTTTCTCATCATCAGTCATGGACAAGTCAAGTAATTGATGAGGCTTTAGTCAAAGTCTTGAACATCACTGATGGAGCAAACATAAATGTCCCAGCCTCAACCTCGAACGTCTCAAAATGAAGGAAAAGCTCTACCAACAACACTCTACACAATAACACCACCGAATCTTTCCTAGCACAAGCCTTGTTCTCCGTTGTGGAATCCTCTGTCTCACGCTCATTCGACTAATAAACATACTTCAAAAGCTTCTTTCTGTCCTTCCTAACAAATCTATTAGCGAAAAACACCTCAGGGTTCTCAAAAACCTTGGGATCTTTATTTGCAAATGATTGAAACCAAATAGCATCTTGCCTTTCATGATCTCAAAGGTTGCATCGTGGCTTTGGACAACAAAATCAACCTTGACTTCACTGTATTGGAAAGGAACTGGTGGATTAATCCTTAAGTACTCATAAACCAATAATTTGGTCAAAACCATCTTGTTCAAGGCAAATAAAGTGACCCCGCCTTTAGCCTTAACGACGACCCTAATTTCATCAGCTAGTCTCTTGTGTAACTTTTGTCCGGCTAATGCAACCCACTTGATCAGCCTTGGGAAAAGGACTTTCATGCCACCATAAGCATTAAACCAACAAGGAAAATCATGTTATGGCAAACTTTGTCTCTTTCAATCCCAAATTTATTTTCGACTTCATCCAACATTGTGCTTCTGAACTCATAAAACACATCGTACAACCTTTTGTAATCATATTTAACGAGAAAAAAAAAATGGAAACTAAATGTAAGGATAAAATATCTTCGAAATAACCTAGAATTTTAAGTGATAACCCTAATGATCCTAATGGTTCAAGCTGAAACAATAACCATTTGTCAACTAGTTTCGGTCCTTTAGAACCTATCTTTGTTTCATTAGGGTTTTGCTAAAGAATAGGTGAAAAATGTAGTTGAATGACATGGTATTGCTTAGGGTGTTAAAATAAGCTCTTTTTTTTTTGTAGAAATTTGAGCTTCAACCTCGTTAAAAAGCTTTGATATGCCTATTTCAAAAAATGGTATGAACTTATGATGATGGGCTACTAGGGTTTAGTATTCGATCGAGTCGAGTCGAATCAAGTCAAAACATTTCGAGTTAGTCGAGTTGACGAATATTATTTTAGCAACCGAACTCAATTTGAATTTTTTCGAATTGAATCGAATCGAATCGAATAAAAAAAATTTCAAGTCAAGTCGAGTTGAGTTAACGAATCCTATTATTTATACTCAATATTACATTTACATGGACCGATTATTTAACTAGTAGATGAAGTAAAAGATTATTTAACTACATAAACAATATAATGGTTTTGCCTTTTAACTTAATGGGTAAACATTTATCAAAGCGACGTAGTTTTTCCTTTTAACTTAATGGTTTTGACTTTTAACTTTAGAAAAGATAAACATTTACCAAAAGGACGTAGTTTTACCTTTTCTTATTTGGATTTTCGGATAACTCAAATTGTGTAATTCATATTCAAGTTAAACTGAAAAATTTTATTTTTTATTCGAGTTGATTCGAATAACTCGATTAACTAAAAAACTAAAACTATTTAATTCAAAATTTGAATTTTTTATCGAGTTTTTCGAATCGAATCGAATTTTGCTCGCCCATATGGCCTATAATAGTAGATGAAAGGAAGGATTTTAAAAAAAGTGTGGTTTGGCTCAGAATGATCGAGGTAGACACAAACACAATGATCACCGTTGTAGGCCAAGGAAGGAAAGAAAGTTCCATCAAGAACATTACATTTATCGACTTTTGAAGTGTTGAAAAGTGTAGAACCCAATTATTGCCCGGGCCCAACAAAGAAATAAAACCCAAATTAAAAAACCCAATAACACCTAAAAACCCTTAAGCCCAACTTAACCCACCTAACCCTAGCCCACATACAAGCCCAAAAACTAAAAAAACATTTTTCGTAAAAAAACCTAGCCCCTAAAGTGCCGCCCTAGTCTTCCTCGACTTCCGACCCACCACTGTCAGACCACCTTGCCACCGCCTTAGCAGCACCGCCATCCACTAGCACCTGCACAAAAGAAGAAGGGACAGATAATAAATGAATGTAAAGAATTTCAGGCTATAAAAAGCCGATTTGATTTCTTTGTAAAGGGATTTTTTTTTCTTCAATACGAAAAATAGAGAGTTCAGACCCACAAAAACAAACAAAGAAACAAAGCAAAAATAGCAAATCTAGATTAACACTAAATCTATTAAAAATCGGAACAGAGGCAAAAGAGGTGATCCTTTTATTTATTTTCGAAGCCTTCTGTTTTTCTTTTTTACTCTTTTCCGACACACATACATGCGTATTATTATTATTTAATTTTTAAAAAAAAAAAACAATTTTTTACCTTTTCCGGCCACCGTGCGCGGTGGCCGGCGCGGCGGCGTCGGCGACGGGGAACGGCGGTCCGACGACCGGACTTCGGCCAAGCTCCCATCCCCTGCAGAGAAAACAAGAGGGGTTAGAAAATTTTTTTTTTCTTTTAGCAGCTGAAAGTGATTTTTTGGGGTTTTTTTAAACTTATATAGGCCATGTAAAACGACGTCGTTTTGGCCGGCGTCCTTAAGCCCCAAAACGACGTCGTTTCGCCCTTGGCCCGACCCGGTCCGACCCGCTCCAGCCAGGATCCGCGTGTTTCTGATTAATGGGATATTTATGCTCATTGCCCTTCCGCTTTTTATGTTCTTTTAAATTAAGTTTATTTTATTTCTTAATTTTGCCCCGAAAATTTATTTGATTTTTAATCGGGTTCACACCAATGTCGCCTGCTTTTGGTGGGAAAGGGTTATTCCCTTTAGTCCCCATGTAATCCAAGCGCTTCAAATAGGCCATTTCCTTTATATTTTGTTTCAATCAGCCTCAAACCTTCCGCTTTTAAATACAATTTGGTCCTCTTTTAATTATTTTGCAACTTTATTATTTACTATTATTATTTTTATTATTACTATTATTTTATATTTTTATTACTATTATTATTATTATTACTTTATTTTCATTATTACTTTGTTATTTTTATTATTTTTAATATTTTTTATTATTATTATTTTATTATTACTATACTATACTATTATTGTTAGTATTATTACGATTATTTTATTATTAATACCATTATTATATTATTATCTTTATCTATTTTACTATTATCTATTATTATTACTATCACTATATTTATATATATATATATATATATATATTCTTATTATTTATTTATTATCACTATTATTATCATTACCATTATTATTATTTTATGTTTCTTTATAATACCATCGTTATTATTTTGTTATTATTACTCCTCATTTCATTATTTTATTTCTACTATTACTTTATTATGATTGCTATTATTATTACTATTATTTCTATTTATGTTATTATTTCTCCTATTATTATTATTATAAATTGTGTCATTGTTATTATTCTTTGGTTTACTATTATCGCATTTTTATCATTCATATTAGTGCATCTACTATTATTCTCACTGAATCCATTAACATTGTAATTTGTCTTTATATTTTATGGTTATATTAACTTTTACAAAATCGAGATCTTTCACAAAGGCAATATTCCGTATTTAGAAATTCGAGAGATCGTGCCTCTAAAGTATTGGGTTTCGATTTTTCTCGCTTAATCTAAATAACCGAATATCCTTTTAAAACAAATACATTTTTAAACCAAAAGCTTATTCTCGAGAACTCGAGATGTCGTGTCCTAATGCATTGATGTGATGTTTTGTTATTCCGAGATAATATTTTCTAAAACCAAGGCAATGTTCTCAGATTTAGAAGCTCGAGAAATCGTGCCCCTAAAGTATTGGGTTTCCTTTTCTCATCCATTCTAAATAACAAAATATCCTTTCAATTAAATCCATGAGCTTTGAATAAAAGGCAAGTTCAACTTTAAAGGTCGAAATGTGGTGTCCTAAAGTATTGGATGTAACACTTCACCTTAAAACGAGACGGCCCTTGGCATACATTTCCAATTTATCCAAATTTATTCTTCAACAACAAGAGGGATCGTATTTTGAATTCTTAAGTTTTCAACTTTCACATTAAGACATTAGATAATCAATTAGGTACCAATTTTGGGCGATCGAGGGTGCTAACCCTTCCTCAAACGTGAAATCGACTCCCGAATCCATTTTCTCGATTTTCGTAGACCAAAATTGTGTTTTTGATAAATTAATCGATTATTAAAAACAAACACTTTTAAGGTGACCCGATCACACCTCATCAAAAAGATTGGTGGCGACTCTGCTTTTTATTCGCTTTCAAAACCCACGCCGACCCCGCTTTTTCAAAACTTAAAAATGGTTTCGACGTACTTAGGCGACTCACTGGGACCCCAAAAAGAGAGTCAGGCCGTAAATTGATTATTTTTTGTCCTTTGTCGAAAGTTTGGAAATTTGATTTAAAATTTTTTTTTACTATCCTTGTGTTGCATTCATTTGTGTCATTGCATATGATTTCTATTTTCTTGTGCACAGTACATTGCATGACCGTTGTGGTCGCACCTTTAAGTGGGAGTGAGAAACTATTCCTTCGTGAGGTTTTCACCTCCGCAGATAGTGGATCGCCTCGGATACATCCGCACCTATGTCTTCGTGAGATTTTCATCTCCAGTACCATAGGGAAATGTATTCCCTCGAATCAACTCGGCCTATATGAGCCTATAATGGGTGAGGATCGAGGAATCACGTTCAGTACCCTACTCTAGAACCGAACCTCATATAGCGAGCCTTAAGAACCACTGCAGGTAGAGCCATGCCAAACCCTAGTGCTTACCTGATTATGTATGTTATCCTCTACTTACTATTTATGAAATACTCGACTGCTTCATTTATTTTGCATGGCATATTCATCAAAATGTATCGATTCACATTCAATTACCAAATGGATAGCTTTTCATGGAAAAAGAGTTTTTGATAAAGTGGGAGACAATGCGGTTTTGTCCGAATATGGGCCGAGACCGTGCAAAGAAGAGAAGGGTGATAGCCTTGCGTATGGCACGTGTCGTAATTGTGGGACTTCACCCGTGACAGCAGAACCCGCAACAATCTTCAAGAAATGAAAGAGATATGGAGCCAATGGGACGGCGGTATCAAGCAAATCGTTTCTATTGTCATTACGGCGATCCGCCTTACCGCTTGACGTTAAGATAGACCAAAGACTTGTTCGAGCTATGGCCCGCTTTTGGAACCCCGCTTATAGTTGCTTTACTTTTGGGAAAGTGGACTTGGTACCTACTATGGAAGAATACACCGCTGCTCTGCTCCACGCTCAAGATTCGACTGACAAAGTTTATGTAAGGCCGTTAATGTCCCCACATTCGTAAAAAAGTTAATGAACATTACAGAATGAGCGAACAATGGGTTACAAATAACAAAACAGAAAGGGAGATTGTAAATGCATCCTCGAAAAATCTAAGAGATTTGATCATAGCACATCCCGAGCAAAGAAAAAGGGTTGACGCTTTAGCCTTGAGCATATATGGGCTAGTTATCTTCCCCAAAGCCCTAGGACATATAGATGAAGCGGTCACTGATTTGTTTGACAAATTAGAAAGAGGGATTACTCCTGTTCCTGCAATTTTAACCGAAACATTCAGGTCCCTAAGCACATGCCGAAGAGCGGGCGAGGGAAGATTCATCGGTTGCGCCCAACTCCTATTAGCATGGTTTCATGGTCATTTTTGGAAAATGGAAAAGATGTCGTGGTCGAATTTTCTCCGAGGACTACTCCCCGCTGGAAAAAATGGCAACCACGCCAAGACGAGATGATATTACGGAAGAAAATTGGGTTATGATCTTGCAAAAATTACAAGAAGAGGATGTAGCATGGAGAGCCCCTTGGGCGATCCCCGATGAGATTATATATCGATGCGGGGATTTTGACTATGTCCCTATGCTCGGAATATGGGGAGCTGTCGGGTATACACCTCTCCTCGTATTAAGACAATACAGATCGAGACAGTTTACGCCACCGACACAAGGGTTAACTCAAGGCGAGTTTGACTACAAAGGAGAAAATTACAAGAAGAGAGTAAGGGAGATATCAAAAGCCTGGGGTCGAATTCACAGAATAAAAAGGTTTGCTGCCAATCCGATGACAACCCCTGAATATGACTGGTGGAGGAGTCAAAGGATCAATGATAATATCCCCACGCCGGACCAAGAAGACATCCGGTCACTAGAAGAGCACTTACAGGTGGTCCCCTCGGAACTTGAAATCATCAAACAAGATTTCGAAAGGAAGAACCGCGAGTTAGGAAAAAGGATGGAGCAACTAGAGGAAGAGAAAATACAATTGGGATTGGATGTCGACATTCGAAGCTAGAAGCCGAGAAGTCTGAGAAAAGGAAAAATAAAGTCAAGAAGATTTAGACAATTCTAAAGACGGACTACAAGAAGCTACGAAGATCGATGAGAATCATGGGACTTGGGAAAACGCTGAGCAATGGCGCCAAGAAATTAAAGAGGAGAAGCATAGAGCAAGTCAATGGGAAAGGAAACTCCGAGAGACTCAAGAGCGGGAGGATACCTCGAAAAGAAGTCTAGTAGAGAGCCAAAATGAGAAAGAAAAATTAAAGACGCTGATATCGTAATTAGAGAAATCATTGTACCAAAGATCGGGCCGCAACTCGTGGTCGAATTGAAGGCTAGTCTCGAGCAAGATTGAAGAGATGAAAGCAAGAGTCGAAGAACTAGAATCGCTTTACATGGTTGTGAGCTACAGCAGAGCTTTTGAAGTCAACGAGAACGTTGGAAGCAACAACCGCATCACTATCAAAACCAAGTCGAGACCGAGATTATATTATGGGGAAGTCGTGGCCCAAGTACGAGAGGTGGCGGATCATCTACAAGCCTTAGCAGTCCAAGCCGACTTACTAAGTTTAATGTACGAGTCAAGATCGGAGAGAGGACAAGAATTAGCCGATCTTCTTGAGAAAGTCAAGGCTTTAAGTATTAGGGCAAGGCCTTATATGTAATCCATTTTATGAAAAAAGACTTGTTTTCTAAGAAAAGTTATGCTAATGGAAATTGAATCAGAATCAATGCCTTTTTGTAGCACACATCTCATGCATCTCGCATTACATTGCATCATACACATCAAATCTCACAAAGGAACCCTAAATTATGACAGAGAGAGTTACCCTGGAACATCGCTACGGTACGAGAGGCAAAACAAAAGTGATGGATCAAAGAATAGAAAGATTAGAGCAAATGCAAAAAGAAATGCAGGATCAAATGCAAGAATTGGCACAAGATACAACAGACATGATAGGCGGATGGAAGAATCCCAAAATAACATGATAAACCAAATAGCGCAGCTTGTTGGCCAATGAACGTGAGAAGGAAAGAAAGGCGCGTTGCTTGCTAGTTCGGGAACAACAATGACGATCCTGTTTACCCTCCGGTTTTACCCCGCCAAATACCCAAGCGCCACCAGATGTGTATCCCCAAAGAACACCTCGTTATTATCAAAGGCCACAATATCGTGTTGATACCACGGTACCAACGCATCTCCCGACCGGTTCAGTACTAATCTCGGGAAGGTCCGGCTAACCCAAAGGTCCCCGATTTCACGAAATGCCCGAAATGGACAAGGCGAAAATAGACTTCCCAAAGCAGCTCGAGGATCGTTGCAAGTGGCTAGAGGAAAAGTTTAAAGAAATAGAGATCGTTGACCACCGTTACGGAGTAGACGCTTAAGGATTTAAGCCTAGTCCCGACCTGCGTATTTCCGCCAAAGTTCAAAACCCCGATTTTGAAAAGTACAAAGGAGCCACTGTCCCGGGCGCACATCACAATGTTCTCGCAGAATGGCGGGCACGTTAACAATGATCAATTATCGATTCATCTTTTGTGATAGTTTTAACCGGTCTGCGGCTAAATGGTATAATCACCAGCCGCATTCCGTGATCAAGTCGTGGAAGGACCTGGCACAGCCTTCCCGAAACACTACTACTACGTGGCGATATAGCTCCCGACCGAATCACGCTCAAAATATGGAGAAAAAGTCGGGCGAAAGCTTTAGGCAATATGCCCAACGGTGGAGGAAAGTAGCCACACAAGTTCACCCGCCGCGCTCCTAGAAAAGGAGACAACCATGTTGTTCGTCAATACATTGAAAGCTCCTTCATTAACCACATGCTTGGGGCACCACCAAAAGTTTCTCTGATATTGTGTTGTCGTCGGAAATGATAGAGAACGCAATCGATGTGGCAAGATAGAGGCGGAGAAGGTGCTAGAAAGACGATCCCAAGAAAAGAGAGAAACGATGTAAACAACATAAGCAAAAGTTATTCAAAGCCTATAATCAGAACTCCACCCAGTGGTCAGAATCGCCACCATCGAGTCCTCTAGACAGAATCCAATGCAAAGCAAAATGCGGAGAAAATTCAATTCACACCAATCCCATCCACGCATAAAGAAATGTACCAAAATTTATTCGATGCACACATTGTTGCCCCGCATTATTTAAAACCCTCGGCCCCCCATACCCTAAGTGGTATGATGCGAACGCACAGATCACGAATACCATGCAGAATTGTGGGGCATTCAATAGAAACACTGCCTCGCTTTCAAGAAAGCGTGGAAAGACTCATCCAGATAAGTGTTGTAGAAGTAGACGATACCTCTAATGCGGGGCACCCACTGCCTAATCATGGGGTCAATATGATAGGCGAGAACATGGGAAAAAGAGTTAAGAGGGATATTGCCGAAGTGAAAACCCCAATGAGACGAGTCTGGAAGGAAATGATGAAAAGGGGATTGGTTGTGTCAAGCCCAAGAAGAGAGCATGAAAGAACAAGCAAGGGTTGTGAATTTCACAACATGGAGGACACGAAATCCAAAACTCGTATAGAGTTTAGGATTCTGGTACAAAGGCTGATGGACGATAAAGAGTTAGAATTCTACGAAGGCAACGAAGACCAAGAGGAAAGAAACATCTGCGTGTTAGAAGATGAAGCGAGGGTAAAAACTTCGAAGACCAGCTACCCTTTGGTCATCATCTCGCGACCAAAGAATGATGGAACCGAAATAAAAATAACTCCGAAGATCGTGATTCGGAAACTGCGGTCTTTTCATATGAAGATAACAAAAGGTTCCCGAGAGCTATAATTGCAACATGACGATTCTGAAAAAGGGGACTCGCCCAAAGATCGCAAAAAGGAACCGGGGGCCTCAAAGATCGTGATTCAAACCGGCGGCTTTTTCATATGAAGATGACAAAAAGGTTCCCTGGAACTATAACTGCAACGTGACGGTTCCTGAAAAGGAAGCCTCGTCCAACGCTGCAAAGGAAAACCAGGGGGTAGGCTCCTATACGCGCAGTGGAAAGCGCTACGACGCGGTGAATACACGAATGGAGCTCACAAAGGAGAAAACCACGTAGGCGAACCAAAGAAAGGGAAAGTGACCAAACCGAGAGGCGCTTATGAATGAGCGTGAAGGAAGAAGAGGCTAGGGAATTCTTAAAGTTTTTTGAAGCATAGCGAATACGAAGGTCGTGGAGCGATTACATAAGCAAATGGGCTCGTATATCGTGCTTGACTTACTATTAAGCTCGAGCGCACCGCAACGCACCGATGAAAGTACTAAATGAAACTTATGTTGCTAATGATATCACCGTTAACAAGTTGGATCGCTTTGATTAGCAATATAAGCGCCAATAACTTCATTTTCTTTAATGATGATGAAATCCCTCCCAGAGGTACGGGTACCATCAAGGCTCTCCACATCACCACCCGATGCAAAGGATACACGTTACTGTGGGTACCGGTCGATAATGGGTCGACACTAAATGTTTTGCCATCGTCGACGCCGCCGAATCGATTACCCATTGATAGCTCTCACATGAAGGCTCGCCACAATGTAGTAAGGCATTCGATGGAACCGAAAGGAAAGTTATGGGAAGGATCGAAGTACCTCTATTAATCGCCCAAGTATATATGAGGTGGATTTCATAGTAATGGATATCGCACCATCCTATAATTGCTTGTTTGGGAGACCTTGGATACACTCGGCGGGAGCAAAGTGCCTCGTCATTGCACCAAAAGTTGAAGCTAGTTATAGAGGGTCGTCTGGTGACAATAAATGCCAAAGAGGACGTGAATCGCAATCGTGACCAATGGCGCACCATATTTAGAAGCGGATGATGAAGCAACCGAGTGCTCCTTCCGCTTCTTTGGAATTTGTCAATGCAACATTTGTCATTGAGGGGAACAAGATCCCAACCTCAATTATCTAAAACCACGAAAATGGGTTTGCAATCGATGATCGGAACGGAGCCGCACTCAGGAAAGGACTTGGGAAGTATCTCCAAGGAGAGATCGAGGTCCCGAGATTGAAGGAAAAACGAGACCTCTTCGGTTTAGGGTTCAAACCGGACGCTGAAGCAAAAAGGAAAGAATTAGCAAAAAGACAAGAAAGAAGGAGAGCGCGTTTGGGCGGAGATGAGATTAAGTGGGAACCGATGATAATTCCTCATATTCTTGAGACCTTTATATCAGGAGGGATTATCCACCAAGGACGAGGAACGAAAGATGAGAAAGCCATAAAAGGAATACGGGCAAACATGCACATCAATGCCATATTCGGGAGAAAATAGGGAAGAAAAGCGAATGGTATCCGCCTCTTACGAGCTGCCAGCAAATGTTTCTAAACAACTGGACCGCAGAGAGGAGATTCCTGTAGCTTTTAGAACTTATTCGTAGTAATACTCGAACACACTTGTTGTCTAGAAGCGATAAGTGTCCCTTTTGTGAAAGCATGACTTTTGTACGAGGCATCGTTATTCTCAATGAAATGCATCTCCATTACCTTTTGAGCAAATCTTCTTCTTCATTCATCATTATTATTCTTTAGATATTCCTAAATATTTCCATTCTTCATTCATAATGCCAATAAACATGCTTAGATCCCTTTATTCTATGAGCCTTTATTCATCTTCATAACAGTCCCCAAATATCAACGACGTGAGCAACACTACCAATAACTCAGAATATCCTTTTGGGCAAGATACGGGTGTGGAAGATTTTCAGGATTCTGAAGATGACCAAGGTTGTGACCTATCTCCTAAACTGTTAAGGATGGTAGAACAAGAGGAGAAATGCAGATCCTCGCCTCATGAGGAGTTAGTGGAAATAGTGGACCTAGGAGACAGGCAAGAAAAGAAGGAAGTGAAGATCGGAGCTAGTATTACCGTAGAGACAAAGCGAGACCTCATTGAGTTACTTCATGAATTCAAAGATGTCTTCGTGTGGTCGTATCAAGACATGCCTGGGCTAAGCACCGATATCGTGGTACACCGGTTGCCTATAAAGGAAGAATACAAGCCAGTCCAACAGAAACTTCGAAGGATGAGGCCAGACGTCCTGTTGAAAATAAAAGAGGAGGTCAGGAAACAATTTGATGCAGGTTTCTTGCAAGTGGTTAAGTACTCAGAATGGGTAGCCAACATCGTCCCCGTCCCCAAGAAAGACGGAAAGTACGAATGTGTGTAGACTACAGAGATCTAAACAAGGCTAGCCCAAAAGATAATTTCCCGTTGCCTCACATCGATACCCTAGTGGACAACACGGCGGGTTATTCGTTGTTCTCCTTCATGGACGGTTTCTCAGGATACAACCAGATAAAGATGCTTCCCGAGGACATGGACAAGACTACGTTCATAACCATGTGGGGGACCTTTTGCTATAAAGTGATGCCGTTCGGACTAAAGAATGCGGGAGCGACATATCAGAGAGCCATGGTAACCCTATTTCACGACATGATGCACAAAGAAATTGAAGTGTACGTGAGATCGATATGATCGCCAAATCTCGGACTGAAAAGGAGCATGTCCAAGTCTTGAGGAAACTATTCTTGAGGTTAAGGAAATTCCAGCTAAAGCTTAATCCAGCAAAATGTACCTTCGGAGCCCGATCAGGGAAACTGCTAGGATTTATAGTCAGTGAAAGGGGGATTGAGGTTGACCCAGACAAGGTCAAAGCAATACAAGAACTGCCTCCACCTCGCACGCAAAAAGAAGTTCGAGGTTTCTTAGGAAGGTTAAACTACATCGCTTCTGGTTCATCTCACAATTAATCGAGAAATGTGACCCCATATTCCGCCTCCTTAAAAACACAATCCAGTGTGTGGGGCGAGGAATGTCGTGAAACCTTCGATAAAGTGAAGCAATACCGCCCAATGCTCCAAAGATTGACGCCGCCTAATCCAGATAGGCCATTAATCCTCTATTTGACGGTACTTGATAACTCAATGGGATGTGTGCTCGGCCAACACGATGAGTCGAAAGAAAGAAAAGGCAATATACTACCTTAGTAAAAGTTCACCGAATGTGAGACAAGGTACTCGCCAATTGAGAAACTTTGTTGTGCCTTGATCTCGACAACTCGGAGATTGAGATGAAGATATCTTTGTATCATACGACTTGGCTCATCTCGAAGCAGACCCTCTGAAATACATGATAGAATCGATCGCCTTGAATGGTCGGATGGCCCGATGGCAAATTTTACTTTCTGAGTTTGACATAGTTTATGTAAACCAAAAGGCGGTGAAAGGGAGTGCAATAGCGGATTTTCTAGCCAAGAGAGCTCTAGCGATTACGAGCCCTTGGACTTTGATTTCCCCAATGAGGACCTAATGTACGTGGCAACCATCAAGAGGGTACCCTGCAGGATCGCCCTTGGACACCGAACTTCGACGGGCATCAAATGCTTTGTGGGCAATGGAATTGGGGCAATTCTCGTATCCCCAAACGGAGATCATTACCCTTTACTTGTAGGTTGGATTTTGACCGCACAAACAATATGGCGAGTACGAGGCTTGTATCATGGGCATCCGTATCACCGCTATAGAGCGCAAAATTAGGGTGCTAAAAGTGTACGGAGACTCAGACCGGGTGATTTATCAACTTAGAGGAGAATGGGAAACGAGAGATCCCAAGTTGGTCGAATACAAAAGATTGGTCCAAGAATTGATCGAAGAGTTCGACGATGTCACTTTCAATTATCCGCCAAGAGACGATAATCAAATGGTCGATGCTCTAGCCACTTTGGCTTCCATGGTCCTGGTTAAACAAAGCGTAAGATATGAAACCTATCCGAATGAGCATTCATGAGGCCCCGCTCATTGCTACAACGTCGAAGAAGAAGAGAAAAGGGATCGCTTCGTGGTATCATGATATGCCGCAATACATAAAAATCGCCAATACCACGAGCAAAGCGATCGAGAATGACAAAAGGACGATAAGAAGACTGGCGTGTGACTATGTCTTGGACGGAGAAATCCTATATAAAAGAAGAAAGGGTCAAGTGCTATTAAGGTGTGTGGACGCCGCAGAGGCTAAGCAAATCCTGGAAGAGGTCCATGAAGGTGTTTGTGGAACGCACGCCAATGGTTTCACGATGGCTAGGCAAATCATGAGATTCGAGTATTATTGGCCTACCATGGAAGGAGATTGCATTGATTATGCTAAAAAGTGTCATAAGTGCCAAATTTATGCGGACAAAATTCATGTACCACCTTCACCTCTACATGTTATGACTTCCCCATGGCCCTTTTCTATGTGGGGCATGGACGTCATTGGGCCAATCTCGCCAAAAGCTTCTAATGGACATCGGTTCATCTTCGTGGTAATCGATTACTTCACTAAGTGGGTAGAGGCTGCCTCATATGCCAATGTGACAAAATCAGCAGTTAGCAAGTTCTTAAAAAGGGAAATCATATGTCGATATGGAATGCCCGAGAAGATCATATCCGATAATGCGTTAAACTTGAACAATAGCATGATCGCAGAGGTCTCCGGGGCAATTCAAGATCGACACCACAATTCATCGCCATATCGCCCAAAGATGAATGGGGCAGTAGAGGCAGCTAATAAGAACATCAAGAGGATAGTGGGGAAAATGACTGAGACCTACAGGGATTGGCACGAGAAATTACCATTTGCCCTTTTTGCTTACCGAACGTCGGTCAGAACCTCCACCGGGCAACTCCTTTCTCACCGGTCTACGGGATGGAGGCGCTTTACCTATCGAAGTTGAAATTCCATCCCTTCGAGTCTTGTCTCGAATCGAAGTTGGACGGCGAGAATGGATCCAGCTCGATATGATCGATTAAATTTGATTGAAGAAAAAGGTTGAAAGCTATTCGTCATGGTCGATGTACCGAAGCGAATGACGCGAGCATACAACAAAAAGGTGCGCCAAGAGAATTCCACGAAGGAAACTTAGTTTTGAAAAAGATCCTCCCCATACAAAAGGATTTCAGAGGAAATGGATGCCTAATTGGGAAGGACCTTATGTGGTGAAAAGGCTTTCTCTGGAGGAGCTCGATCTTGGCCGAGATGGATGGGAAGAACTTATCAAATCCCGTAAATTCGATTCGGGCCAAGAAGTATTACGCGTGAAAGAAGGAAAAGTCTAAGGCGAAAACCCGCAGCGGCGCTTTTCTAAAAAAAAAAAAAAAAAAAAAAAAAAACTGAGAGGCCAAGGCGAAAACCCGTAAAGGGCGCTTTGAGACCAAAGGGCTTTGAGTCGAAACCCGATAAGGGCGGCTCAAATACAAACGAAAGACGAAATGTGTGGCGATTTACTGTTCTCCCGCACTGGCAAAAGGAGGAATGTTACGCCTCAGGATATCTACAGAGCGCTGCCGCAGATCTCCCAACATCCATTCAAATTTCAAAATGATCTTCGAAAGATTGGATAGTGAAGCTCGTGTCGCGATATTTGGGGCACCTACCTTTTTTCCTTCTCACTCATTTTTGTATTTCAATCATGTTTGCTTTTGTTGATTAATCCAATTCCATTCTTCATTGATATTCATCATTTAAGTTTTTTTAAAAAACTGCTTTTTGCAATTGAAATAACGGTCGATGGACCCATAATGCTTCCATAAAAGGAGTCTTGCCTATTACTCGGAAGTCTCTAAACAAAGACAGAACTGAAATGTGGTCATTGTTTAAAACCAACACGCCTAGGGGAAACGCTCGAAAGAGGAGTCTAAAATCATAGCTCATGACTACGAGAAGATTTAAAATTACGCTCGTCTTGCGCGCCTTGAGGAATGCATTTAGCAAAGTGACAACCCTAACCATTAAAAGGGATCATTTAGCTTTACATTCATACATCATCACATTCGATTAGGAGCATTCGACTCATCATTGCATCCTAATCATTGTAGAAAGACCACCTACATTCGTGCAAGTGTAGTCCATAGTACATTTAGTTAGGAGTATTAGATTCATTCCGATCATAGCATCCTAATCATTTGGCATAAACACAAGCATATGAAACCAAGTCTACGTGATATGTCCCCAGAGGACGGAGTATCAACACCGGGAGAAACCACCATCCTATTGCCATCGACCATCGGTGGAATAGGTTGAAGATTATCCTATTGCCATCGACCAGCGGTGGAATGGGTTGAAGATTATCCTATTGCCACCGACGTGCAAATGGAATAGGTAAAAGATTTCCTATTGCCATCGACCAGCGGTGGAATGGGTTGAAGATTATCCTATTGCCACCGACCAGCAGCGGAATGGGTAAAAGATTTCCCTATTGCCATTGACCAAAGATGTGAATAGGTTGAAGACCGCTCTGCTACCACCGACCAGCCAGAAGGAATAGGTCAAATTTGTAGATCTTGTCGCCCTAACCAATGAGTGGGGCAAGATCGAAGGCAAATCTCGTCTCCCTAACAAAGTAGGGGTCATGATTTAAGCCACCGTCCTATTTGCCACCGACCAGCAGAAAGAAATAGGTCAACTTTGTAGATCTTGTCGCCTAACCGCAGTGGGGCAAGATCGAAGGCAAATCTCGCCTCCCTAAACCGTAGGGGTCATGATTTAAGCCACCGTCCTATTGCCACCGACCAAAGAAAGTGAAATAGGTCAAATTTGTAGATCTTGTCGCCTAACCAAAGAGTGGGGCAAGATCGAAGGCAAATCTCGCCTCTCCAAACAAAAGAGGGGTCATGATTTAAGCCACCGTCCTATTGCCACCGACCAAGCAGTGAAATAGGTCAAATTTGTAGATCTTGTCGCCCCTAACCAAAGAGTGGGGCAAGATCGAAGGCAAATCTGTCTCCCTAAACAAAGAGGGGAACATGATTTAAGCCATCATCCTATTGTCTTGGCCAGCAGATGGAATAAGTCAAGATTACAAACCTTACCCCCTCAAGTTGCAATGGAGCAGTTGAAGATGTAAATCTATCCCCGAAGTTGCAAAGTGGAGCGATTTAAAATAAACAAGTCTCATCCCCTCGAAGTCGCAGCAGGAGCAAATTGAAGCTATAGGTCCTATCTCTCTCAAGTAAGCGGTGGAATGGATCAAGCGACAAGATGCGGTGAGCATGAGAATGAGGCTATCTCGTGGAAGAGCACCCAAGAAGTCAAGACTCAGCGATACCGGGCAAAATTGGTCCTTTGAAAGTCTTTGCTCCATTCTCGTTACACAATAATGAGCAAAGAGGGGCACCAGAGAACCCAATTATTGCCCGGCCCAACAAAGAAATAAAACCCAAATTAAAAACCCAATAACACCTAAAAACCCTTAAGCCCAACTTAACCCACCTAACCCTAGCCCACATACAAGCCCAAAAACTAAAAAAACATTTTTCAGAAAAAAAAACCCTAGCCCCTAAAGTGCCGCCCCTAGTCTTCTGACTTCTGACCCACCACTGTCAGACCACCTTGCCACCGCCTTAGCAGCACCGCCATCCACTAGCACCTGCACAAAAGAAGAAGGGACAGATAATAAATGAATGTAAAGAATTTCAGGCTATAAAAAGCCGATTTGATTTCTTTGTAAAGGGATTTTTTTTTCTTCAATACGAAAAATAGAGAGTTCAGACCCACAAAAACAAACAAAGAAACAAAGCAAAAATAGCAAATCTAGATTAACACTAAATCTATTAAAAATCGGAACAGAGGCAAAAGAGGTGATCCTTTTATTTATTTTCGAAGCCTTCTGTTTTTCTTTTTTACTCTTTTCCGACACACATACATGCGTATTATTATTATTTAATTTTTTTAAAAAAAAAAACAATTTTTTACCTTTTCCGCCACCGTGGCGCGGTGGCCGCCATGCATGACGCTTGTCGGCGACGGAACGGCGGTCCGCGACCGGACTTGGCCAAGCTCCCATCCCCGCAGAGAAAACAAGAGGGGTTAGAAAATTTTTTTCTTTTAGCAAACTGAAAGTGATTTTTGGGGTTTTTAAACTTATATAGGCCATGTAAAACGACGTCGTTTTGGCGGCGTCCTTAAGCCCCAAAGCGACGCGTCGTTTAGCCCTTTGGCCCGACCGGTCCGACCCGCTCCACCAGGATCCGCGTGTTTCTGATTAATGGGATATTTATGCTCATTGCCCTTCCGCTTTTTATGTTCTTTTAAATTAAGTTTATTTTATTTCTTAATTTTGCCCCGAAAATTTATTTGATTTTTAATCGGGTTCACACCAATGCTGCGCGTTTTGGTGGGAAAGGGTTATTCCCCTTTTTAGTCCCCCATGTAATCCACGCGTTTCAAATAGGCCATTTCCTTTATATTTTGTTTCGAATCAGCCCCCAAACCTTCGTTTTAAATACAATTTGGTCCCTCTTTTAATTATTTTGCAACTTTATTATTTACTATTATTATTTTTATTATTACTATTATTTTATATTTTTATTACTATTATTATTATTATTACTTTATTTTCATTATTACTTTGTTATTGTTATTATTTTTAATATTTTTTATTATTATTTTATTATTACTATACTATACTATTATTGTTAGTATTATTACGATTATTTTATTATTAATACCATTATTATATTATTATCTTTATCTATTTTACTATTATCTATTATTATTACTATCACTATATTTTTATATATATATATATATATATTCTTATTATTTATTTATTATCACTATTATTATCATTACCATTATTATTATTTTATGTTTCTTTATAATACCATCGTTATTATTTTGTTATTATTACTCCTCATTTCATTATTTTATTTCTACTATTACTTTATTATGATTGCTATTATTATTACTATTATTTCTATTTATGTTATTATTTCTCCTATTATTATTATTATAAATTGTGTCATTGTTATTATTCTTTGGTTTACTATTATCGCATTTTTATCGTCCATATTAGTGCATCTACTATTATTCTGCTGAATCCATTAACATTGTAATTTGTCTTTATATTTTATGGTTATATTAACTTTTACAAAATCGAGATCTTTCACAAAGGCAATATTCCGTATTTAGAAATTCGAGAGATCGTGCCCTAAAGTATTGGGTTTCGATTTTTCTCGTTTAATCTAAATAACCGAATATCCTTTTAAAACAAATACATTTTTAAACCAAAAGCTTATTCTCGAGAACTCGAGATGTCGTGTCCTAATGCATTGGATGTGATGTTTTGTTATTCCGAGATAATATTTTCTAAAACCAAGGCAATGTTCTCAGATTTAGAAGCTCGAGAAATCGTGCCCTAAAGTATTGGGTTTCCTTTTCTCGTCCATTCTAAATAACAAAATATCCTTTCAATTAAATCCATGAGCTTTGAATAAAAGGCAAGTTCAACTTTAAAGGTCGAAATGTGGTGTCCTAAAGTATTGGATGTAACACTTCACCTTAAAACGAGACGGCCCTTGGCATACATTTCCAATTTATCCAAATTTATTCTTCAACAACAAGAGGGATCGTATTTTGAATTCTTAAGTTTTCAACTTTCGACATTAAGACATTAGATAATCAATTAGGTACCAATTTTGGGCGTATCGAGGGTGCTAACCCTTCCTCGTACGTAACCGACTCCCGAATCCATTTTCTGATTTTCGTAGACCAAAATTGTGTTTTTGATAAATTAATCTGATTATTAAAAACAAACACTTTTTAAGGTGACCCGATCACACCTCATCAAAAAAGATTGGTGGCGACTCCTGTTTTTTATTCGTTTTCAAAACCCACGTCGACCCCGTTTTTTTCAAAACTTAAAAATGGTTTCGACAAAAAGGATAGAGAAGGAGATAGCATCGAGAAGATAAAAAATGCGAGGTCAAAGGGCAATTGGAGGTTCAAGATGCATATTAGATTTGTATAATGTGGATTGGTATTTTTAGGTTCGATTCTCAAAGTACTTGTGTAACATCCCTTGCCCGACTCGATTGTCAGGTCTAAGCTATGGGATGCCACGTTTGTTGCCGGAGCAACTATAATCAATTACAACATAATTTCTATCGATTCAACATTTTATATTCATTAACATGTTCATTACATCATTATATTATAATATATAATTTTTTTCGAGGTTTATCTGAGCTTACGAAAGCTCTTTTCATAACCTAAGACCGTTGGAGGACTAAACTACAAAGTTTCAAAATGTTCCGGGTTGGCGTCGCTACTTCAGGGGTGCGATGTCACTACTTCCAAAATAGCATGTTGGCATTGCAACTTGAGGACTAAAATGTAAACTTTCCAAACGTTACCGAGTTGGCATTGCAACACCAAAGGTACAATGTCACGACATTGAAAATAGTGAGCTGATGTCGCGACCTCAAATAGGGGACATTGCGACATTAAGGGTTGGTGTCATGACATCCATGAAGTGGTGTCGCGACTTTGAGAGCAATCTACTACAAGTTCAATTCTTTTTTTGTTTCACCCTATCAATCACATAATATGGCCAATTTTAGGACATATAATGGCGAGCATAACAAGTAAATGTTCATCCCAACTTCCCAATTCATCATATCATGCCGACTTATGCAATTAAGGCTTAAGAGACCTTTAAAACCAAATTCTCAAATGACACACACAACCTAGTGGTGAACCTAGGGGGCTGGCAGGGGCCCCAACCCCCCTAAAATGGAAAATTTCTATTTAAGCCCCTTAAAATTTTAAATTTGTAATAGTAAAATTGCACTTTGGCCTCCAAAAAATGATAAAAATTTGATTTAATCATTTAAAATTATAAAAGATATAGGCTATTAAAATGGTAAAATTGCATTTTTACTATTGTGAAAATATACAATTTAATTTCGGCCCTCCTAAAAAATTTCCTGGTTTCGCCCATGATATCAAGCTTAACATACACATACCCATAAGCACAAATCCAACATTGGCATTCATAATTAAGGATGACCATTTACATATCAAAGACCATATATACATGCCACAACATTAGATATCAAAATGAACATATTTCTACCAAATTGATAGTAGTGTGATATCCGCAATGGTCCGGCTTCGCGTGTACCACAATCTAGGGATCTACGTGTAAGAAAAACAATCATAGGTAAGCATTCAATGCTTAGGAAGAAAAACAATTGGATTGTTACAACTTGTCCTTGCCTTTATGGTAAAATTATGGTAACTAATCTTGAATTAGACCAAAGAAAGGATGGCCATAGTCACCGGGAAATGGTTTCACTGGCAGCTCTGGTGGCAATAGTGAAGAAGGTGAAGAAGAAAAAGAAGAAGAAGACATTTTTTAGGGGCTTAAGTCAAGTAAGTGATTAATTTCTCTTTGTCATAGTATATATAGAAGCAACCACTCAAAAGTTATAGGGATAAATATCAAAACTATACATGAACTTTGATCCAATGTACAATATCATACGTGAACTTTAATTTTGTGCAATTTTATACATAAAATTTTGATTTGATTCAATTTTCACAAGTCATTGGAAATATTATCGAATTAGCACCATTTATGTTGATATATTGCATACGCAAACAATTATATTAATCCATTATGAAAATAAATGTATGCATTCATTTCTTTAAAAGTGTACAATTGAATCAAAATTAAAGTTTCATGTATACATATGAATCACAATTTAAGTTTCATGTATATAACTATTCCAAATCGAAGTTCATGTATCAAATTACACATTGGATGAAAGTTCATGTATAAATTTGATATTTATCCGAAAGCTATTATATAATATCAATAATAAGTATTTATGTGTTGTTTGATTACTCAAGTAATAAAATGAGGAAAAAAAAACTAATTTATTATATAAAATAAAGAATCTTTGGTACAAATTTAAACTTGAAATTAGAAAGATGAGTAAAAATTATTGTAAAAAATAAGACCTCTTTAAAATAAGTGAGAATTTTTCCTTCCCTTTTTAAAAAGAAGTAATGGAGGGGGCTAAATATTACCAATTAAATTAATTTATCGCTAACTCATAACTAAAACATGTATAAAAAAAATAATCCTCCTACCAAACATAGAATTAAAGTTATTTTATCTCAAAAAAAAAAAAATCTAAATTGTAACCTATTAATCAGGTTGTCACCTACTTCAATAATAATAAGTTACTGAAGTTATTGAGTTTGGTAAATTCTTTAAGTTTGGAAAATGATTTACACATTTCTGAAATGAAAAGGTTATGAAGTGATTGTTGACTATGGGGGGTGGTCCTAACTCCTAAGAAAGTTTGGTAATATTGTCCCACTGAAAATAAAAATGTTATAAATTGATAAAAGAAACGGGATAAATCTCAAAATTATATATGAATTTTAATTTAATATGTAATTATATATACGAACTTTAATTTGGTATAATTATACACATGAAACTTTAATTATAGTTTAAATGTATACTTGAAACTTTAATTTTGATGTAATCATGCACATTTAAAGAAATAAATATATCAATTTATTTTTATATTAGATAAATATAATTATTTATGTATGCAATATATAAACATAAAATGATGTTATATCAATAATTGTGTTAATAATTTACAAGAATTGGTTCAAATCAAAAATTCATGTATAAAATTATACAAAATCAAAGTTCATGTATACAATTGCACATTAAGCCATAATTTATGTATATAATAAAAGTTTTATAGATACATAACATCTTAAAAATAATTATGATATCAATACTAACACGATACCATAAGACATGAGTATTTATTCTATACAAATAATTTCATTTTTTAAAAAATCATATATTTCCATCCTAAGTTTTTTAGGTTAACTCTCTTTTAACTTTTACAGCAAAACCAGAAGCAGATGGAAGACAGATCACCAAACTTTTTATTTCATGGAGAACTAAAAGTAAAATTATTAACATCTTCCATATAAAGGACAAGACAAGAACAAAAAAAAACATTAAAAGAGTGGGAAAAACAAGCACTTCTCTAATGGCTTATTTTAACTAACTTGAACAAATACAAAGAAAAACTTCATTGTTAAGGATAACTATAGCCCACGACAGAGACAAAGGACAAGGTGAAGGGTAAAATTATGAGAAAAGAAAGAGAAGGGTAAAATTATATGAAAAAGAAAGGTATTGCAACAGGGTTTTAGTGTTTCTTTCAAAGAGCACACCACTATTCCTCCAGGCGTTTGGGAAAGTCCTTTTTCTAACATCTTATATTTTTACCTACCTTTATTGATTGCTGCCATTAGATTTTCGTAAGTTTCGTAAGAAGGTAAAGAAGACGAGTGAAAATATTATAGATTGGGCACAAAGAGAGGCAGCAATAAATATTGTTCCAACTCAACTTTGAGATGAAAATTTTAGCAGCTTTGCTTCCATCAGGAAAGTGCAAAATATGCTATATTGGATTCGACAATAGATTGGAGAGATTCGTGTGGTCATTTACCAAACCATGGTCGTATCTTTATCCTAAAACATGGATGCAGTCTTCCATGAGAAAGGGATAACGATAACCCAACTCTAACTCTCGTTACTTTTTTTTTTTGGTGAGTTGGATCGAAAGAGTGAGATTAAATTTCAGGGAGGTCAAAAGCTTTGCTCTCGTAAGATGGTAAAATTTTGACTTTAGTCCCTCCAGAAAAAAGTTTATAAATTAATATAAAGATAAAATTTTATTTTGAAATACCAAAAATTTATAATTCGTATTTTTCCCCTCAAAAAATTTCTTGTTTCACTACTGGATTTGTAATGACCCGATTTTTAGTGGTATCGAAAAACATAATTCTGAAATTCCATTTTCGTAAATCAAGTCTGTAAAGGTAAAATAGGAATATTTACGGAATTATTATGAAAATATATTAAAGATTCATTAAGTAATTTAACCGAGAAGATAATTAATTAAAGCTTAGGGATTAATTTATAAAAGTCTAATCACTAATTAAATATTTGAAGACCTAGATAACAATTATCTAAAGGACCAAAATGAATATTTAACCAATTTTAAATAAGAGTTAGTGGAGAATGATGATAAAACCACTAAGCTTTCGTAATTATGATTAGTACATTAATATTTTTTATTAAATAAATATAATTAAACTAATGAAGGTTAATTATTGTTAAACTAAGTATAATTACCAACCTTAGTGGAGATGACAACATTGTCATCTTTCCCCTTAGCCAACCGTCCAAATAAGGAAAAAAAAATCACCAATTAAATTTAAAGATGAAAAAACGCTCAAACTTTTTTAAAGAATTGTTTTTGCATTCAATTGAGTATTTAAACTTTTAAAATGTATAAAAAAACCTTTAAATTTTTTTTTAGAAAATCAATTAAGCCTCTATTTTTTTTCTTGCATTTAATTGAGTACTTAAACTGTCAAAATACATCAAAAAAGTCGTTTGATCATTAACTTTAACGGCTAACTTTAACAATCCGTTAAAGTTAATTGTATTTATTTTTTCAATTAAAATCACCGTATGTCATAATCACGACGTGACGTATGGTAAAAAATGATAAAAATAAAAATTATTAAATTTTGATAAAAATATTAAAAAACAAAAAAATAAAATCTTAAAAGATTATAAAAACATTAGTTAAAAAATTATGAATTTGACCGTTGATGCCGACTTACAACAATTTTACCACTACAATTATAAATTTAATGGCCAACTTATCCCATTTGCAATCGAAGAAGACTTTTTCTATTTCGTCATAGATTAATGTAGTAGTGCCAATATTCATCATTTTTAATGTGAGTTCATGAAAGGAATCTTGTTTTTTTTTTTTTAATCATCTAAAATTATTTTAACTTTTCTTTTCTAAAAAAAGTAGTCTCTCCTTATTTTTGAATTTAAAATTGTTATGACATTTACTATTATCGACTCGTTACCGACTCGCTACTCGATTATTTGATTGGGTCCTGACCCATACTCTACGTGGTTCGTACATTGGGTTCACATTCAAGGTGCTCACACTCTTTTATGAGATCGCACAATGTGGGTTCATACTACTGTGTAGGCGAACCCATATCTAGAAAACATGTGTCAACCCTAGAATAGGGTACGTGTCGACGTGCATGGAAACCTACCTACAATATCACATCCATGAACAGTAACCATATCATATAAATACACAGTTTAACCCATCTAAAGAACATACTCTAAAATACTCAACAATTTGGTGCAATGAGTGTGGATAGACTTTCGATCTCCAGACTTTCAGATTGCTAAAAAATCAAAATGACTCACCCCAACGAGAATTTCCCCACTAATTTTCCATCAAGCTAGGCAGGAGGTTCTAGCATTGGCAATAAACCTAGTGAAGTAGCCTTTTTTGCTAGTTGGTTTACTAACCGACTAAAGAATTTGGGTAACTCAGGTCATGCAGGTGCTTCCAACTCTTTTAGTCTCAATGCTCCCTTTGGTTAGGGACCGTCATTTCCCTTTGATCATGGAGTATCGCCACAATAATTGTTTGGTTTGTAGGAGCAGCTGAGGTTGATGAAGGAACAAATGGCTCAACAAAGTGCTAAATTTAAGCAGCAGCAAGTGTTTCAGCAGGAACTGCTAAGACAAAATGAAAAATTGAGGAGGAAGATGCAATTTGATAACTCCGATCTTCAGGATCGTGTCACGTCTACCTAGGAGGAGGATGTAGAGGCACATGCAAAGCCATGGTAGAACATAATGGATGCTTTATGTAGAAATGTCTGAGTATTGCATCCTGATGTGCAAGATATAGATTGGTTGTTTTGTTCTAACAACTCATTGTCTCTTGAAATAGCAGTTGTGAGTCTACCAATTGAGTTTAAAGTTCCAAAAGAAATGTTCGAAGGAAGAAGGGATTCTCGAACACATCTTACGTAGTATAATGATTATATGAATATGTTAGGGGCTTCTGATGTAGCAAAATGTAAAGCTTTCTCGACGACTCTTAGAGAAAGTGAAAAAGATTGGTACTTATCTTTACTATAGGGCTCCATTCAAAGCTTCTCGCAATTGGGCCAGATGCTCTTAGAAAAATTTTGATCTCATAGGATAATAATGAGTACTCCTATGTATTTGATGCCAGTGAAACAAAAGGATGGAGAATCTTTACAACATAATGTCAATCGGTTTCATGCAGCTATATTTAATACAAAGAATTTGGAAGACCAATAAGCCATTGATGCCTTCATCATGGGAGTCCAAAATGAGCACGTCTAATATTCATTTACTGATAATAGGCCATAGAGTTTGACATATTTGTATAAGAGGGCTCATAAGTTTGCCGAAACAGAGGAAATTAATAGGGTAGCTCGCAATACTTTTCAGAGAGATGAAAGAAAATTTAAAGGTTGAAAGGGGGTTTGTAGTCATCAGGGTCCTCTTTCTCAAAGTCTACGCGTACAAGGTTGGGGACAACAGAGGAACTATTCGCAGAATGAATCTCCGAGGGCATTTTAGAGATCTCAAGTTGAGCACACAAGAAGGTACGTTCCTCATAAAAATTTTGAAACTTATACTCTCTTAAATTCTACATATGCCTACATTTTTAGTCATGTTAACAGTTTGGGTATTTTGCCAAACCCTCCACCTATGCGACGTAATCAGTCAAGAACCAATTCGAGAGACAGGTATAATTTTCACAATGATGGAGGACATAAGATCAAGAATTTCTTCTCTTTGAAAGATGCTATTGAGGAGGCAGTTAGAAATGATGAGCTAAAACATTTTGTGGCTCAATATGCTAAATTGTCAGGTCAAAGTTCACGGGGCGCTGACAAGAGTAAATAAAAGGTTAGAGGCATGATACATGTGATAATTGGTATAAATAAAGAGTGGATGACCTCTAACACAGATAGAAAGGCTCATCTTAGAACTATAATGTCAGTCAGTTCACCGAAGAGATTGCATCAACAAGAAAAGTGAAAGGTAGAGTTTAATGATGAGGATAAAGATTTTGTATGTGATGAAGAAGGAAATTATCCAATGGTCGTGTTAGCAACTATAGGAGGATTTGAGGTGAAGAGAATTTTGATTGATAGTGGCAGTTTGTAGATATGTTAACTTGGGACATAGAAGGAGCAAGCTTTGAAGAGGACAAACCCTTTGTATGGTTTTGCGAACCATCCAGTCAAGGTGAAGGGATGCATTACTCTGCTTGTTAACTTAAGGGATGTCGAACACACCACCATGAAATATGTTTAGTTCTTTGTGGTAGACCATCCAATGGTTTATAATGCCATTTTTGGGCGTCTCATTATTAGAATTGTTAAAATGATGATTGCTACTTTTTATGAAGATTAAATTTCCTACTAGGACATGAATAGGTTTTATGAAGTCTGACCAGCGAGTAGTTAGATAGTGTCTTATGTTTTCAGTTAAGCAAACACATGAACAAATACCGCAGGGTCAGAGTTCGCAACAAACAGAAGGGGCAAGTCAAGTTTTAGATTTGGATAGTTTGGATTTAAAAAATAATGAGATTCACAAGCTAGAAGCAACAAAGGTCACGAAAATTTTACAGCTTTTTATGATAACACAGATAAGTAAGTAAATATTTCATCAGCTTTGGCAAAGGAAGAAAAAGAAGACCTACTTCGATGTTTAAGAAAGAATCCATACATTTTTGCATGGTCAACTGCAGGCATGCCTGGTGTAGATCCTCAAGTGATTGTTCATCGGTTAAATGTGTCCCCTGATGTCAAACCAGTTAAATAGAAAAAAAAAAAAAAGAAGGTTCGCTCCATAGGTCGTAGAAGCCATTAGGCATGAGGTAGAAAAGTTATTTTCAGCAGGATTTATTAGGGAAATGACATACCTAGATTGGGTATCAAATGTTGTGATGGTGAAAAAGGCCAATGAAAAGTGGAAAATGTGCATTTATTTCACCAACCTTAATAAAGCTTGCACGAATTATAGTTTTCCTTTACCCTCGATTGATAGGCTTGTAGATGCATCCTTGAGCCATAAATTTATGAGTCTTATGGATGCATTCTCAGGTTATAACCAAATTTCTATGGCTCTAAAAGATCAAGATAAAACAGCCTTTGTCACAGAAGAAGACTTGTTTTGCTATTGAGTTATGCCTTTCGGGTTGAAGAATGTAGGTGCAACTTACTAGAGATTGGTTAATAAGATTTTCAAAAAAATAAATTAGTCGCAGAGTGGAAGTATATGTTGATGACATGTTGGTAAAGAGCTCTACTTTGAGGGGGCATATTCATGATTTGTCTGATGTTTTTATTGTTCTGCGAGCCCATAACATGAAGGTAAATCCTGAGAAGTGCATTTTTGGTGTGAGAGTAGGCAAATTCTTAGGCTTTCTGGTTTCAGAAAGGGGCATAGAGGCGAACCTTGAGAAGATTCGGGTCATTCTAGATATGCCTCCCCTGAGAGCCATTAAAGACATTCAGCTTAACTGGGAGAGTGGTCGCACTCAACAGGTTGGTTAGTCTCCAGGATGGAAGATAAGTGCTTACCCTTCTTTAAAGCCGTAAGAAATTCTTTTAGTTGGATAAGAGAGTGTCAAACAACTTTTGAGAAGCCCAAGTTATATCTCACGCCAATTTCCAGTATATTATGTTAGTAAGGTGTTACAGAACGGAGAAAAAATGTATTCAAAGATAGAAAAGCTCATTTTCACTTTAATAGTAGTAGCTCGCAAGTTGCGACCTTACTTCCAGGCTCATCCTATGATTGTCATTACGAATCAGCCCATCAAACATATTCTGTCTAGAGTGGATATTTCAGGTAGAATGACCAAATGGGGAATTGAATTGGCAAAATTTAGAATAGAATATGCCCCAAGAACAACAATCAAGGCTTAGATCCTATCCGATTTCATGGTGAAATGCTCTTTCGACAAATCATCAGACCCTGTAGGTAACTTTTAATTTCAAACACTATTACTTACATAAATGATACGATAGCATGTCACACAAATTATTGGAATTTTACTTGACAGATGCTTATTTTGTCTTACGATGTTTTATTAGAAGTATAGATTTGGTTCTAAAAACTTTTTCTGTTGATTACTGATGTGTCTCTAACTAACTACGATCACAATAAAGGCAAGCGCACCTATCGAACAGTAGTATAGTTATGGTAAGACCGGTAATATCGTATCCACAAGGACCAAGAGTACTAGTAGTTACTATCTTTTTATTATCTAGCCTAAGAATTGGAGTGATTTCTTTTTAAACTAAAACTAAGTAAGAGCACGTCAGAGAATGAAATTAGGAAAATACTTTTAGACAACTTATATGATAAAGGCAATACCCATGGAAGAATCCACCTAGACTTCACTTATTACTTTTGATTCATACTATTTATTCACTTGACTTAATCCGTAGAAATCCCTAAATTATATTAATATCTCTCTCGAGACTAAAAACAACTGACTCTAGGTTGATTAATTGAAATCTCTTTCTAATTAAAACCCCTATTGTCGCATTAACTCGATCTATGGATTCCCTTATTAGATTTGACTCTAATTCGACAAATTTTCGTCGCCCTATTTCTAGGGTTGCAATCAACTCCGCTTAATTGTGTTGATCTACTCTTAAACAGGGACTTTTACTCCTCTGAATAAGCACATTCGACTTGAATTAATAACCTGAATTATCAAAACAAGAATAAGAACTCACAATTAAGAAAAAGAACAAGTATTTATCTTATAAATCAAATAATAATAAGATTCGTCATAGGTTTCATCCCCTTAGATATTTAGGGGATTTAGTTCATACTGATAGAGGGAAACATAATAGAATAGGAAAAACAACAAAACATAAGAAAACCCAAAAACTTTAAGAGAAATTGATAGGAGATCTTCAGTCTTGATGGAGATCCTTCTTCCGAGCTGCTCCCGATGGCTGTCTTCGAGTATTTCCTGCCTTCTACTCTGCGTCCTCCTTTGGGTTACCCCCTAGGGTGTTTAAATAGGCTTTGGAACGCCCGTGTGACATACCCGTGTTCGATTCCTTAAACCGTGCTCGCTTCTGCTCGCCACACACGACCGTGTGGTCTGCCCGTATACGTTGATCCAGGCCGTGTTCGATTCTGCTCGTAATACACGACCGTGTTTGATAGTCTAGGCCGTGTTGATTTCTAAGGTAGACCCATTTTGTCCCTTTTTGGCCCGTTTCTCGTTCTTTTCGACTCCCTGAGCTCTCCTGAGTGTAAAACATGAAATTAAAGGATTAGGAGCATTGAATTCATCAAATCTAATGAAAATTCATCCAAAAATAAGCCAATCATGGGGTTAAAATATGTATAAATTATGGTTTATCAAATATCCCCACACTTAAGCATTTGCTTGTCCTCAAGCAAAATCCTCAACTCACAATTAAAATTAAACTTCCTTAATTCATAATTCTTATCAATAATGTCTCATCATAATTCACAGATAATTCATACATTGATAATTTAACTAAAAGAGTCCTAGGGATTCAAACAATTTAAGTCACAAATTTTTATAGCACGAAAACATAGGTGTTTCCCTTTATCTAAATAGTTACCTTTAATTCAAAACCGACAAGGATTGACATCCTCACTAAAGATTCACTCAAATCACTCAAAGTGTTTAAGGTTCAAGTTAAGCGCTCAAAAGTCAAACATGAAAAGTTATTACCATAGGCTTGCATGAAAATCAAATCTCCACCACTATAAAATGAGATGATACACAAATCAAAAGTTCTTTAAAAGGGTTGTAATAGGGCTTGGGTTAAAGGTGTGGATAAAGGCTGAAAGAGGAGGTTAAAATCGAGATCGAATTGACAATTTACCTAACTAGAAAAATGAACTAATACTGAATAATTACATCAATTGAAAACTTATCATAATAACACGAGCTTCTTCTCAAAATGTAAAATTAACTGCTTAAGCTCAAATAACACAGAACTAGTAATGAATATATTTCCAGCTTTTTTTTTAAAGAATAAGAACAAGTATATGATATAAGATGAATTTAACCACTGAAATAAAGAATGTAGTTAGGCAACTGATCGAATCAAATCTCGACAAAAGGGGAGTCAAGAAAATGGGAATAACAAATCAAATAACTGGGTTTTGGGTTAATATTAGTGGTATATCAAGAAACGGTTGATTAGGATCAAAGGGGTTCACTAGGGATTAATTATGAAGGTAGGCTTTTAATGGAATAAGTGGGTTAAAACCTAGGTGGCTTTATCATCTCAGTATATCAAATCAAAAGTGTGGTCTCGACATGCATAATCGAAGCAAGTTCTAGAATAACAAATCAATATTGACACACTCAAAACCAATAATAAAGTGAGCAAGAAAAGAATATGCTCTAAAAGGCTCAAAATCTCACACAAATTATGGTTTTTGATGTTATCCTTGCAAATTTCAAACTTCAAAATAATATTTAGATTTAGGGAAACAACCTATTAATATTTTTTATTATGAAAATAGACTTATCATGCTTGATTCTCTAATGTCTTAAAGTTTAAACCATCAATGCACAATTACCTATGACTTAATCCAAAACATATCAATAAAAATCATAAATCAATAGAAATTTTATTCTAATAGTAATATGAGAAAATTACTTAAGAACATGACATAATTCAGGGGTTTTCTGGTAATGAAATCAATAACCTCCCCACACTTAAGATGTACACTGTCCTCAATGTACAAAGATAGATAATAGCAATATAATAAGAATATCATAAGAGAGAAAAATATCATAAGAGGGGGAGAGAAGTGAAACTTCCTGAATTTTGGATGAAACCCATGGAATAATTGACGCAGAATTGTAGATATAACAAAGTGAAGTGCATAATTCTGAGTAACTATTAAGAAAATAAACACAACTATGGAAGAAGGTTAAGGGATTACTCGATTAGGAATAATTATAAAAACTAAAATAAAGTTCAAAATATAAAAGATAAGTCTTTTGGAATTATAATACGAAACATAAAGGGAAATAGACTAGAAATAAACATAAAAGGAAATAAAAATAGAAATAAAAATAAAGATAAAAATAAAATAATTAGACCCAAAGGTCCTCATCGTCGGATGCGTCGCGAGGTGGGGGTGGTGGCGATATGTGGAAGTGCTGACAAATCTGGTGAAGGGTTGCCTCGATGCCGTCGAATCATCGAGCGTTGTCGTTAAATTGCTGAGTACAGTACTGCTCGAATCGAGTGAGGCACTCAGAGATGTCATTCAGTGAAGCAGCCGCATGAACTGGTCGGCGTGGCGGTGGTGGCTCAGAAGGTGGCGCCTCATGATGTGGGGGGACATCATCAGTAATGTCCTCTGAGTCGTCCTGACCGGTGGCCGTCGACTGACGTTATTGAGGAGGATCGAACCCACGGCGACGCTCAATCATCCTCATATGAGTCATCATCGCGATGCCATGTGGGGACATCTGCCCTATAAGCGTGAGCGAGGAGGACTGAGCTGTGGTGTTGAGGAGGCCAAAATGGCGTGCCAGACGCGTCACATAGGGGCTCATGGAGATGACCCCTTTTCGATGTCACTCCGTCTGATCCTAAATGGCGAGGGCGATGAAGTAAGCTAGATCAAAGACGTGCCTGTGTGCCATGCACCATAGAAAATATGCATCGTGGGTGTTGACAACGTCGGTGCTCTCTCGCCTACCCGTCAAAGTATGAGCCAGGATGGCATGTAAGTACCTCAAGGATGGGGTGAGAGCGGAGGCCTTGGAGCGACTAGGATCATATGTTGCCGAGGCAGGGACTAAATCTCTCCAACATGACGAATGGGAGTAGTGGATGTGGCGATGGAGGTCCTTGAAGTCGTCGTCCTCCATGAACTCGTCGGTGTAAACTCCCAAGGCGACCCCAAACTCCGGAATACTTATCTCTCGTACGAGGCCCCCAAGATAGAATTGGACTGTGCCGGGGTCGTCAAAATTCATCTTGACCGTCTGGAGGTGGAATATGGAACATAGCTCCAAAGTGAGCTCTAGGTATGTCGGCTCAACGATCTCGAAAAAGTGCCCCCACGGATCAGTCATCAAGAGGGCCCAGACGGCGTCAGCTAGTTGGACCTGCTCTAGGGCGGCCCAATCGATGCATCTCCCCACGTTGAGGGGTCGTGCACGAAGCATCTGAAATAGCTCCTCTTGGGGTCCCGGGGGAAACTGTAGAAATTGGTGGCATACTTCGGCAGAGGCACTCGAGGAGGTCGCACCAGAACCCTTTTGCTTTTTCGAAGCGGGGGCGGCGGTCTTTTTCCCACGTGGGGGAGTCATTACGTACCTGAAAAAAAACCAAAGATTTTCAATAAATCAAGTAACATTGCCAGCCAAAAAGTGTACTATCCTAGTAGTCCTAAAATAATAGTATAATCCTAATGCTAAGAACTAAGAACATAACATTTATACTAACAGATTAAAAGTTATTAAGTAAAGAAATTTAATCAACATACTAAACATTCTAACACTATACTAGAAATTAATAATGGGAGTAAACAAACTAAATAAGGAGAATATCAGTTAATAATAAGAATAATAAACCTAATATATATGCAAATAATAGGAATAATAACAAAATAGTATAATGAAAATACTAATCAATAAATCTAATAACAATAAAGATGAAAATAGTAAACATAGTAAATAAATAAATAAATAAATAAAATAAACAATAATAATAATAAAAGAATGAATTAAAATGTCGGGGAGAAAGTAAGGTGACCGGTGGTAGGGTGGTGGTCGGCGGCGCACGGGCGTGGTGGTCTTACACGGGCGTGGACTGCAGGGCTGTGTGCTTGGAGAAGAAAAGGGAAAGAAGAAAGGGGAAAGGAAAAATGAGGGAAATAGGAGAAAGGGGGAAGCGAAAGGAGGAGGAGGAAGTGTTTGATGGTGGCCGGAATAGGGGAGAAGGAGAAAGGGTGGAGAGTGGCTAGGTATTTTTTTTTTAGGGGGAAAAAAATTGGAGAAGATGAACAGTGGGGTGATTTAAATAGATTTTGGGGCACACGGCCAGGAGCCACGCCCGTGTGCCCTTTAATTAGCCCGTGTGTTTCAAAATTTTATTTAGGGCGCGTCTTAGTCGTGGCCCACGCCCGTGTTCCCTGGGCGTGTTGGGTCACACGGCCGAATCGCACGGCCGTGTGCTGCTTTTCTCGCTTCTCCCACGCTCGTGTTTAGGATCACACGCTCGTGGTAATTAGGCAGTATCGACCATGACCTATAGGCACGGGCGTTTCCCACGCCCGTGTGATTTATTCAGTTTTAACCACGGCTTCTGGGCACGGGTATGTCGCACGCCCGTGTCATTTACTTAGTATCAACCACGGTCGCATCGCACGGCCGTGGCACTTTATCGGAGCCCATGTTTTCGAGTCAGTTTCGACCACGGTCTATAGGCACGGGCGTGTCGCAAGCCCGTGTGACTCATTCAATTTCAACCACGGCTGCTGGGCACGGACGTGTCTCATGCCTGTGTCTCTTACTCAGTATTACCCACGATTTTAAGGCACGCCCGTGTGGTTTTATCGCTGCCCGTGTTCTTTAGGCAGGTTTGACCACGACCGCATCGCACGGCCGTGGCATTTTATCGCATCCCGTGTTTTGGGAAAAAAATTTGTCCTTGACCCGCACGGTCTCTGCCACGCCGATGTACCTTCTCGTGGTTGCCACACGGCCACGGCCATGCCCGTGTGCAAGGTCGTGTGGTAGAGAAACCTGTGCTCATTAATCTGGTTAGTTTTTAGTTAGGTGCTAAAAATAAAAAATATGGATATTAATGGGTTAGTGTTCGGGTTGCCTCCCGAGAAGCGCTTGTTTAGAGTCCTAAGCTAGACTTACCTTGTATCCGCTCTTTATGAAGGTTCACGGAGCTGAAGCTCCTCTCTAATTTCTCTAAAATCCTCACCATTATATAGTTTAAGTCGTTGACCATTTACCTTGAATGTGCCATGAGTCGGATGAGTTACCTCGATTTTGCCGTAGGGAAAAATGGTTTTGATCACGAATGGACCTGACCATCTTGATTTCAGCTTTCCAGGGAACAATTTGAGCTTTGAATTGTATAGTAGAACAAGATCTCCAACTTCGATCTATTTAGGTTGCTTCAAACAAGCATCATGGCGTCGCTTTGTTGCTTCTTTGTATAAATTTGAGTTCTCGTAGGCACTCGCTCGCCACTCATCAAGCTCGTTCAACTGCATCAATCTTTTCTCACCTGCAAAATTAAGATCATAGTTTAAGAATTTTATAGCCCAAAATGCTTTGTGTTCTAATTCGAATGGTAGATGACAACTCTTCCCGTAAACAAGTTTGTAAGGAGATGTTCCTATGGGAGTTTTAAAAGCGGTTCTATAGGCCCATAAAGTGTCCTCTACTTTTAATGCCCAATCTTTCCTGTTTGATTCTACAGTTTTCTCTAGAATACACTTGAGCTCTCGGTTGGCTACTTCAACTTGTCCACTTTTGAGGGTGATAAGGGGTAGCTGTTCTGTGGTGCACTCCATATTTCTTTAAGATTTTATCAAATTGAGTGATAAACCATAATTTACACATATTTTAACCCCATGCTTGGCTTAATTTTGGATGAATATTCATTAGATTTTATGAATTCGATGCTCCTAATCTCTTAATTTCATGTTTTATACTCAGGAGAGCTTAGGAAATCGAAAAGAATGAGAAACAGGCCAAAAGGGGACAAAATAGGCCTACCTTAGAGACTCACACGACCTGGGCTATCACCCACGGCTGTGTGTTTCGAGCAACAATCGAGACACGGCCTGGATCAACGTACACGGCCAGATCACACAGCCGTGTGTGGCAAGCAGGATCGGCAACAGCCAAGAGAGTCGACCACAGGCGTGTCACACGGGTGTGTCCCTGCCGTGGCCAAGATGAGTTTCATTCGGATTAGGATACTTTTGGGCCAAGTAAGGCATCTCAAATCCTATATAAACATCCTAGGGGGCAACCTAAAAGGAGGGCTCGACAGGACGTCGAATAGATGCCGAGTAGAAGGAGAAAATACTCCAAGACATCCGTCAGGAATAGCTTAGGAGAAGGATCTCCATCAAGACTGAAGATCTCCCATCAAGTTCTTTAGAAGTTTTTGGGTTTTCTTATATTTTGTTGTTTTTCCTCTTTTATGATGTTTTCCTCTTTTAGTATGAACTAAATCCCTTAGATACCTAAGGGGATGAAACCTAGATGAATCTTATTATTATTTGATTTATGAGATAAATACTTATGCTTATTCTTAATTGTGAGTTCTTATTCTTGTTTTGATAATTCAGGTTATTGATTCAAATTCAAATGTGCTTATTCAGTGGAGCAAAAGTCCCTGTTTAAGAGTAGATCAACACAATTAAGCGGAGTTGATCGCAACCCTAGAGATAGGGCGACAAAAATTTGCCGGATTAGGGTCAAACCTAATAAGGGAATCCATAGATCGAGTTAATGCGATAATAGGGGTTTTAATTAGAAAGAGATTTCAATTAATCAACCTAGAGTCAGTTGTTAGTAGCCTCGAGAGAGGTATTAATATAATTTAGGGATTTCTACAGATTACGCCAAGTGAATACATCGCATGAATCAAAAGTAATAAGTGAAGTCTAGGTGGATTCTTCCTTAGGTATTGTCTATCTCATATAAGTTGTCCAAAAGTATTTTCCCAATTTACTCTCTGTCGCGTTCATAGTTAGTTAAATTAGTTAGTAGATTTTAGATTAAAAATAAATCCCCTTAATTATTAGGCTAGATAATAAAAACATAGTTAATACTAGTACTCTTGGTCCTTGAGGATACGATATTCCGGACTCACCACAACTATACTACTGTTCGATAGGTGTTCTTGCCTTTGTCGAAATAATAGTCAGTTTCGAGGTCCATCATTGAGCATTACAAAATTGAGTACCCCTATCACTAATAATGGCTCTAGGTGTTCCAAATCGAGAGAAGGGTTTCTTAAGAAATCTCACTACCACTCTAGCATCATTAGTAGGTAAAGCTTGAGCTTCCACCCATTTTGACATATAATCAAAAGCTACTAAGATGTATTTATTCCCAAATGAGCTAGGGTATGGACCCATAAAATCAATACCCCATACATCAAATATTTCACATGATAGCATATACGTTTGAGGCATTTCGTCGCGTTTAGAGATATTACCTGTTCTCTGATATCTATCACATGAAGTAACATACCTGTTGGCGTCCTTGAACAGAGTGGGCCAATAAAAACCTGATTCGAGTGTTTTGTGTGCTGTCTTAATCCCGCTGTAATGTCCTCTTGAAGGTCCTGAGTGGCAATATTCTAGGATTTTGCTTGCTTCTGCCTTTGTAACACATCTCCGAATTACTTGATCTGCACATATACGGAAAAGAAAGGGGTCCTCCCAAAAGTAGTTTTTCGCATCGGCAAAGAATCGCTTCTTTTGATGATGTGTCAACCTTTTTGGTAGGATGTTAGCAGCTAAATAATTCGCAATATCTGTAAACCAAGGTACCTCGGAGTCGGTTATAGAAAAAAGTTATTCTTTAGGAAACGAGTCGTTTATCTCACTCTCGTCGAGTTCTTTGATATGTGGATTTTCAAGCTTAGAAAGATGATCTGCTGCAAGATTTTCAGCTCCTTTCTTATCCTGAATTTCCAAATCAAATTTCTGTAAGAGTAAAATCCATCTTATGAGTCGAGGTTTTGCATCGAATTTAGTTAAAAGATAACAAAGAGCTGAATGGTCAGTGTAAACGGCAACTTTAGGTAGTATCAAATATTGTCTAAATTTATCAAATGCAAAAACCACAGCTAGCAATTATTTTTCTGTGGTGGTGTAGTTTTCTTGTGCAGCCGTTAATGTCTTGCTAGCGTAATAGATCGGCTGAAAGTGCTTGTCTCTTCGCTGTCCCAAAATTGCACCTACTGCAAAATCACTCGCATCACACATTAGTTCAAAGGGTAAATTCCAATCAGGTGCAATTATGATTGGAGCATTTATTAATTTATCTTTAAGGATATTAAATGCATCTAAACATTCCTGATCAAAATTGAAAGGCACATCTTTTTCTAGTAATTTCGTTAGAGGCTTAGCTATTTTAGAAAAGTCCTTAATAAATCTTCTATAAAATCTAGCATGTCCTAAAAAGCTTCTAATAGCCTTAACTGAACTAGGAGGAGGTAATTTTTCTATGGTTTCAATTTTAGATTTTTCAATCTCAATCCCTTTACTAGAAATTTTGTGACCTAACACAATCCCTTCTCGAACCATAAAGTGACACTTTTCCCAATTAAGCACGAGGTTCGTTTCTTCACATCTCATTAGAACTCGTTTAGTTCATAATTATAAAAGAATACATCTCAGAAGAAAAGATAAAACAAAACATAAGAAAACCCTAAAACCCCCTGAAGGAATTGAAGGAGAGATCCTCCGCCTTGAGTATGATTTCAACTTCTTGAGATGAATCAACTGGCTTTCTTCGAGTAGATCCCACAATTCTGACCTCTCTGGCTCGGCTCCTTGGCCTAGCTGGACGCGCCCTTGACGGTTGGCCTCTAGGGTGTTTATATAGGCTTTTGGAATGGCTTTCTTTGCCTCTAAGTACCCTAATCCGAATAAAATTCTTCTTTGTCATGGCAGGGACACGCCTGTGTGGCACGCCCGTTTAAATCGAGTTGTAGGCCGTGGTTGGGTCTGTTAGAGAGGCACGGCCGTATGGTGAAACCCCAGGCTGTGTTGATTTCCTACTTTGGCCCATTTGGTCCGTTTTTAGGCCGTTTCTCATTCTTTTCATCCTCCTATGCTCTCCTAAGTATAAAACATGAAATTAAAGGATTAGGAGCATCAAATTCCACAATTCAAAGGATAAATCATCCAAAAGCATGCTAAATATGGAGATAAAATATGTTACTATTACGGTTTATCAAATACCCCCACACTTAAGCTTTTGCTTATCCTCAAGCAAAATTCTCAACTTACAATTAAAACGAACTTTCCTCAGTTCATAACCTTCATCAATAATGTTTCATCATAATCATAGGTAATTCATACACTGATGATTTAACCGAAAGGTTCTTAAAGATTCAAACAATCAAAGTCATAGTTTTTATAGTACGAAAAAAATAGGTGTTTCCCCTTACCTAAATAATTACCTCTAATTCAAAATCTGACAAGGATTGACATCCTCACTAAAGATTCACTCAAATCACTCAAAGTGTTTAAGGTTCAGGAAAAAGCACTCATAAGTCAAACATGAAGAGTTAATCCCATAGGCTCGCATGATAATCAAATCTCCACCACTATAAAATGAGATGATACACAAATCAAAAGGTCTTTAAAAAGGGTTGTAACGGGGCTTGGGTTAAAGGTGTGGATAAAGGCTGAATTAGAGGGTTAAAAATCGAGATCGAATTGACAAATTTCCTAACTAGAAATGACGAACTGATAATAAATAATTACATCAATTGGAAACTTATAATACTAATACTAATAACACGAGCTTCTTCTAAAGATGTGAATTTGAACTGTTTTAGGCTCACTTAATCACAAAACTAATAATGAATATACTTCAATTTTTTTTTAAGAACAAATCATGTTCATACGATAATAAGAAAGAATTTACAACTGAAATAAAGAACATAGTTAGGCAACTTATCAAATCAAATCTCGAAAAAAAGGGTTAAAACAAGAAGAAAAAATTCTCAATGAATAAAAAAGAATGGTTCTTGGGTTAATATTAATGGGTGAGTCAATAAACGATTTATTAGTCTCAAAGGGGTTCACTAGAGGTTAATTATGAAGGTAGGATTTTTGGGAGTAAGTGAGTTAAAACCTAGGTGCCTTTATCATCTCAGTATATCAAATCAAAAGTGTGGTCTCGACATGTATAATCGGAGCAAGTTCTAGAATAACAAATCAATGTTGACACACTCATAATCAATAAAGTGAGCACGAAAAGAATATGCTCTAATAGGCTCAAGATCTCACAAAAATTGTGGACTTTTGATGTCAACTTTGTAAATTTCAAACTTCAAGGTAATAATTAGATTCAGGTAGACAACCTAACAAAATTTTTAATTATGAAAAATAGACTTATCATGCTTGATTCTCTAGTCCTTAAAAATTTAATCATCAATGTATAATTAACTATGACTTAATCCAAAACATATCAATCAAAATCATAAATCAGAGGAAATTCTATTCTAATAGTGATATGAGAAAGTTACTTAAGAAACAAGGTATAATTCAAGATTTGAGAATAATGAAAAAAGTTAGGCACTTTTAAGATTCACCCCCCACACTTAAGATGTACATTGTCCTCAATGTACAAAGATAGATATAAAAATAGAAAATCAAAAGATAGGGAGAGAAGTGAAACTTCCTGAATTTTGGATGAAATCCTTGGAGGACGACTAATGATGATGACTTAGGCATAGGTGAATGTGGTGGTGAATACTCTGGTGATGTGTTCATTCTTGGAGTGGCAAATTGAACCTACTTCAACTGCGAAGCCATCAGTTAAATGTTCAGGGAGTACTATTTAGTGGATGTTGTTAGAGATACTCGAGAGTTAGACAGCCAGTGATAAAAGAAATTAAACTGTACTAATAAAAGTTTTAAACAAGAAAGGCAAAAAGTTTTAATTAAAAATGAAAATAAACTAGAAATAAAGATGAAAAATTAATATTAAAAAATGAAGAATAAAAAAAATATAAGGACTCAAAGGTCCTCGTCATCGGCTGGGTCACGAGGTGGTGGCGGCGATGAAATGTGCAGGTGCTGACATATCTGGTGGAGGGTGGTGTCGAGATGGTCGAAGCGCTGGAAACATTACTGCTTAAATCATGTTAGGCGCTCAGATATGTCTACTAGAGAAGCTGCCGCATGAACTGGGTGATGGCTCGGTGGTAGTGCCTCGTGTGGTAGGGGAACATCATCAGTAATGTTCTCAGGATCCTCCTCCTCGGTGGTGTGAACTAGACGGTACTGTGGAAGATGCGTCCCATGGAGACACTTGATTATCCTCATGTGTAACATCGTCTGGATGCCCTGCGGGGGCATCTGTCCTATCAGGGTAAGTGAGGAAGTCTGAGCGGTTGTGTTAAAGAGTCTGAAGTGTCGAGCGAGGCACGTGATGTATGAACCCATAGAGATGACCCCTCTCCTATGTTGCTCCGTCTGACGTTGGATGGCACGAGCTATGATGTAGGTGAGGTCAAACATATGCCCGTTCGCCATGCACCAAAGGAAGTAGGCATCGTGAGTGTTTACGACGCCGGTGCTCTCTCTTCTCCCTGTCAGTGTATGGGCTAGGATAGCGTGTATGTACCTCAGGGGTGGGGCGAAAGCTGTCGCTTTGGAGCTACTAGGGTCATATGAGGCCGAGGCGGGGATAAGGTCTTTCCAACAGGCAACTGGAGATATATGGATGTGGCGGTGAAGATTTTTGAACTCGTCATCTTCCATGAATTCGTCAGTGTAAAGTCCCAAAGCAGCTCCAAACTGTGGGACACTCATCTCACGGACTAGACCTCCGAGGCGGAATTGGATAGTGCCAGAGTCATCGAAGTTAGTCATCACCATCTGGAGGTGGAAAGTAGAGCAGAGTTCCAGAGTGAGCTCTAGGTATGTGGGTTCAATGATGTCGAAAAATTGCCCCCACGGGTCTGTGAATAATAAAGCCCGAACCTCATCTGCTAGCTGGACCTGTTCCAGGACGGTCCAATCGATGCACCTTCCTACGTCGAGAGGTCTTGCGTGTAGTATCTGATAAAGATCCTCCTGAGTTTTCAGAGGAAACCGTAGGAATGGATACCGTACTTTGGTGGAGGCACTCGAGGAGGTCGCGCCGGGTCCTTTTCGTTTTTTGGATGCGGGGATGGCTGTTTTCTTGCCTCGGGAAGAAGACATTATGTTCGGTGGTGTAGAGATGGCGCACGGTCGTTGAGGGTTGATGCACGGGCGTATGCTGCGGGTAGGTGGCGAAACACGGCTGTGTCATCTTTATATGGGCATGTATTACGTTTACACGGGCGCGGTCTGGTGTGTGTCGAGAGGGGAATGGGAAAATAGAAAAGGAAAAGGGAAAATGGGGGAGAGAAAAGAGTCCACGGTGGCTGGAAAGGGGAGGGAGATTTTTGGCTAGGGTGAAAACAACTGAGATTTTGGGGGAAAAGATGATGAATAGTGGAGGGTTTATATAGAAATAAGGGTACACGGGCGAGGCACACGCCCGTGTGACTCGTTTGTAGCCCGTGTGTTTCAAATTTTAGGGTTTTCGTGTGCCTGGCTTCGCGTCCCACGCCCGTGTTGCACAGGCATGCCTGACTTTGTTCGCTTCTCCCACGCCCGTTTCGTTCTTCCCCACACCCGTGTTAATTTCGACAGGTTTGGCCATGGTTATAAGGCACGGGCGTGTCGAATGCCTGTGTCATCGTCTCAGTGTCGACCACGGCCTTATCGCACAGCCGTGGCCTTTTATCGTAGCTTGTGTTTTGGGAAATTTTTTTTCCTTGGCTCGCACGATCTTTGCCACGCTGATGTGTCTACCCGTGGTGTCCACACGGCCACGGCCACTACCGTGTGTAAGGCCGTGTGGTACGAAAACATGCGCTTTATTAAATTGGTTAGTTTTCAGTTAGGTGCTAAAAATTGAAAATATAACATTAGTGAAGTTAGTGCTCGGGTTGCCTCCCGAGAAGCGCTCCTTTAAAGTTTTAAGCTAGACTTACGCTGTTTTCATTTCTAAATGAAGGTTCATGGAGCCGAAGCTCCTCTCTCATACCCCTAAAATCGTCTCCATTATAAATTTTCAATCGCTGACCATTTACCTTTAATGTGCCACGAGTTGGATGGGTTACCTCGATTGTGCCGTAGGGAAAAATAGTTTTGATCACGAATGGACCTGACCATCTTGATTTTAGCTTTCCAGGAAACAATTTGAGCCTTGAATTGTATAGCAGGACTAAGTCTCCTACTTCGAATTGCTTTGATTGCTTTAAACGAGCATCATGGCGTCGCTTTGTCGCCTCCTTATATAGTCGTGAGTTCTCATAGGCATTAGATCGCCATTCATCTAGCTCGTTCAACTGCATCATCCTTTTTTCACCTGCAGTTTTAAGATCATAATTTAAAAATTTTATAGCCCAAAAAGCTTTATGCTCTAATTCAAATGGTAGATGACAACTTTTTCCGTAGACAAGTTTGTATGGGGAAGTTCCTATGGGAGTTTTAAAAGCTGTTCTATAGGCCCATAAAGCATCGTCTACTTTTAATGCCCAATCTTTCCTATTTGATTCTACTGTTTTCTCTAGAATACGCTTAAGTTCTCGATTTGCTACTCTGACTTGTCCACTGGTTTGAGGATGATAAGGGGTAGCTGTCCTATGGTGTACTTCATATTTTTTTAAGACTTTATCAAATTAAGTATTACAGAAGTGAGTACCCCTATCACTAATAATTGCTCTGGGTGTTCCGAATCGAGAGAAGATTTTCTTAAGAAACCTCACTACTACTCTAGCATCGTTAGTAGGTAAAGCTTGAGCTTCCACCCATTTTAACATGTAATCTACTGCTACTAAGATGTATTTATTTCCAAATGAACTAGGAAATGGACCCATAAAATCAATGCCCCATACATCAAATATTTCACATGATCACATATACGTTTGAGGCATTTCATCGCGTTTAGAGATATTACCTGTTCTTTGGCATTTATCACATGAAGCAACATACCTGTTGGCATCTTTAAACAGAGTTGGCCAATAAAAACCTGATTCGAGTGTTTTGTGTGCTGTCTTAATCCCGCTGTAATGTCCTCCTGAAGGTCCTGAGTGGCAATATTCTAGGATTTTGCTTGCTTCTGCCTTTGTAACACATCTCTGAATTACTTGATCTGCACATATACGGAATAGAAAGGGGTCCTCCCAAAAATAGTTTTTCGCATCGGCAAAGAATCGCTTCTTTTGATGATGTGTTAACCTTTTTGGTAGGATGTTAGCAGCTAAATAATTCGCAATATCTGCAAACCAACGTGCCTCGGAGTCAGTTATAGAAAAAAGTTGTTCTTTAGGAAACGAGTCGTTTATCTCACTCTCGTCGAGTTCTTTGATATGTGGATTTTCAAGCCTAGAAAGATGATCTGCTGCAAGATTTTTAGCTCCTTTCTTATCCTGAATTTCCAAATCAAATTTCTGTAAGAGTAAAATCCATCTTATGAGTCGAGGTTTTGCATCGGATTTAGTTAAAAGATAACGAAGAGCTGAATGGTCAGTGTAAACGGCAACTTTAGGTAGTATCAAATATTGTCTAAATTTATCAAATGCAAAAACCACAGCTAGCAATTATTTTTCTGTGGTGGTGTAGTTTTCTTGTGCAGCCGTTAATGTTTTGCTAGCGTAATAGATTGGTTGAAAGTGCTTGTCTCTTCGCTGTCCCAAAATTGCACCAATTGCAAAATCACTCGCATCACACATTAGTTCAAAGGGTAAATTCAAATCAGGTGCAATTATAATTGGAGCATTTATTAATTTATCTTTAAGGATATTAAATGCATATAAACATTCCTGATCAAAATTAAAAGGAACATCTTTTTCTAGTAATTTCGTTAAGGGCTTAGCTATTTTAGAAAAATCTTTAATGAATCTTCTATAAAATCCAGCATGTCCTAAAAAGCTTCTAATTGCCTTAACTGAACTAGGAGGAGGTAATTTTTCTATGGTTTCAACCTTTGCTTTATCTACCTCAATCCCTTTACTAGAAATTTTATGTCCTAACACAATCCCCTCTCGAACCATAAAGTGACATTTTTCCCAATTTAAAACAAGGTTCGTTTCCTCACATCTAATTAGAACTCGTTTTAAATTTTTAAGGCAAAGATGGAAAGAATTACCGAATACTGAAAAGTCGTCCATAAATACCTCCATAATGTCTTCTACAAGTTCACAAAGATGGCGACATGCATGCAATTTGAAAAGTAGCAGGAGCATTACATAATCCAAAAGGCATTCTACGATAAGCAAACGTACCGTATGAACATGTAAATGTTGTCTTTTCTTGATCCTCAGGGGCTATTGGGATTTGGAAGTAGCCGGAGAGTCCGTCAAGGAAGCAGTAGTACATATGCCTAGATAATCTTTCTAACATCTGATCAATAAATGGTAGAGGGAAGTGGTCTTTTCTCGTAGCATCGTTTAACTTCCTATAGTCAATGCAGACTCTCCAACCTGTAACTGTTCTTGTAGGAATCAATTCATTCTTTTCGTTGGTTACAACCGTCATGCCTCCTTTCTTTGGAACAACCTGCACAGGGCTTACCTAAGTACTGTCAGAAATAGGATAAATGATTCCAGCATCTAGAAGTTTAATTACCTCAGCCTTAACAACTTCCTTCATGTTGGGATTCAATCATCTTTGAGGTTGCACACATGGTTTATATTCATCTTCCATTAAAATTTTATGGGTGCAGAACGATGGACTTATCCCTTTAATGTCAGAAATTTTCCAAGCTATGTCCCTTTTATGCTCCTTTAGTACCTGTAGCAGCTCGTCTTTCTCTTTGGGTTCCAGTTCTAAAGAAATGATTACTGGTAACGTGGAATTATCCCCGAGGAAAGCATATTCTAAGTGATTTGGCAACTATTTTAATTCTAATTTCGGTGGCTCATCAATAGAGGGCTTTTGTTTTAGTTCGTCGTTGATTTCAATGCCCTCTTCTTTCGTTTGTCTAGAGGAAGATGTATTAGAATTCAACTCATCGGTATCATCATCTACCCCCTTACCTTGGGTAAGACACAGTTCCATCCTGTTGTTATGTATGATTTCCTGCAAAGAATCTTGAATAAAATGATCAATGACATCAATAAAATAACAGGAATCATCTTGTTCTCTAGAATATCGCATAGTGTTGTAAATTTGAAAAATAATTTCCTCGTCGCCTGCCCTTAACGCAAGTTTACCATCACCTACATCAATAATAGCCCTAGCGGTAGCTAAAAAGGGACGCCCTAAAATTAAAGGTATCTCAATGTCCTCATCCATGTCAAGCACAACAAAATCAATAGGGAATATAAATTTATCAATTTTTACCAAAATATCTTCGATAACTCCCCTAGGATATTTAATGGATCTATCAGCTAATTGAATACTCATCCTAGTGGGTTTTGGTTCCCCAAGACCAAGTTGCTTAAACATTTTATAAGGCATTAAATTAATGCTGGCACCTAGATCAGCTAGCGCTTTCTTAATATTTAAACTACCAATTAAACAGGGAATAGTGAAACTTCCTGGGTCCTTCAATTTGGTTGGTACCTTGTTTTGAAGGATGGCTGAACATTCTTCATTAAGTTCCACTGTTGATATCTCTTCAAACTTCCTTTTATTTGTTAGAAGCCCTTTTAAAAATTTTACGTACGTTGGCATCTGTGAAATAGCTTTAACAAAAGGTAAGTTAATATGTAACTATTTAAAAAGTTCAAGAAATTTACCGTATTGTGCGTCCAAGCGATCTTTCTTCAACTTTGCCGGATATGGGATCGGTGGTTTAAGTTCTTCATGTACCGGTGTTACATTCTCGATTTCCTTATTTTTCTCCTTATTAGTTTCTTGAGGTATCTTCTTTTCTGCTTCCACCAACTCCTTCCCACTCCTTAATGTTACTGCATTTACTTGCTCTTGTGGTTTAGGTTTGGTATTATTAGGTAAACGACCTGGTTGCTTTTCAGAAACTAACTTGGTCAGCTGTCCTAGTTGAGTTTTAAGTTCTTGAATTAATGTTTGTTGTTTATTCAACATCATTTCGGTATTCTGAAAATAAATTTCTGACGCTGAAATAAATTTTGCTAGCATTTCCTCAAGATTCGACTTCTTTTCCCGTGGATAGGTTTCTTGTTGGAAGTTTGGAGGAGGTTGTTGTCTTTGATTTCCTTGACCACCCCACGAGAAATTTGGGTGGTTCCTCCAACCTGGATTGTAGTTGTTACTATAGGGGTTATTTTGAGATATGAAATTGTTACCCACATAGTTCATTTGTTCGCCTTCCATGCTATGTCCGTAGGGTGGGTACTCAGGATTCGCCACACCGCCACACTGCATTACCGGATGTACCTATGAAGAACACAAACCATCAATCTTTTTGTTTAACATCTCTACCTGATTTGATAGCATGGTTACTGCGTCGAGGTTGAAAACTCCTGCTATTTTTGTTGGCCTTGTCCTTGTGACTTGCCACTGATGGTTATTCAATGACATCTCTTCTATAAACTCGTAGGCCGCTTCAGGAGTTTTGTTGTTCAGCATTCCGCCAGCGGCTGAATCAATCAACTGTATGGTTGAAGGGTTTACACCATTGTAAAAGGTTTGGACCTTTAGCCACAAGGGTAATCCATGGTGTGGGCATCTTCTTAATAGATCTTTGTATCTCTCCCATGCATCATAAAGTGTCTCTAAATCCATCTATACAAAAGAAGAAATATCATTCCTTAACTTAGCCGTTTTAGCTGGCGAAAAATATTTTAATAAAAATTTTTCAGTTATTTGCTCCCATGTAGTGATTGATCCTCGTGGAAGAGAATTTAACAACTGTTTGGCTTTATTCCTCAAAGAAAAGGGAAACAACCGAAGATGAATGGCATCATCAGAAACTCTATTTATTTTGAAGGTATCACAGAATTCTAGGAAATTCGCCAAGTGATTATTTGGATCTTCATCCTGCAAACCATCAAACTGAACAAATTTCTGTATCATCTGAATTGTGTTAGGTTTCAGTTCAAAATTATTTCCAGTAATAGCAGGTCTAACAATACTTGACTCAGTTCCTGTTAAATTAGGTTTAGCATAATCATACATAGTTCGAGGATGAGGATTTTTGGCGACCACAGGAGGGAGTGGATTATTCTGGTGATCAGCCATCTCTTCCGTATTATTAGTATCGTCCTCTTGCTCTTCTTCTATGTAATTTAAGCTTCGCCTTATTTCTCTATGATTTCTGCGAACTGTACCTTCAATATCACTATCGTAAATTAAGGGTCTTGTCGAGTTCCTTCTAGTCATAAACTAGAGGTACCTGCTAGGAACAAATAAAAGAATAAAAAATTAGCAAAGTAAAAAAAACAAAATAAAAGTAAATCACAAAAATAAAAATGGCTAAAGTAATAAAAATTGAGCTTTCTTAATATTTTAGTTCCCCGGCAACGGCGCCAAAAACTTGATCGTGTGTCAGAGTCTTAAAAAGTTTATATAACGAATGATCTAGCCTAGAAACTAACTGTAACAACGATTGAGGCAAGCGCACTTATCGAACAGTAGTATAGTTTAGTGGCAAGACCGGAATGTCGAACCCAAAGGAACCAAAAGTACTAATACTAACTTTCTTTCTATTATTTAGCCTAAGAATTAAGGGAATTGTTATTTAATCTAAAATTAACTAACTACTAAACTAAAGATGCTAAGACACAGAGAATGAATTGGGGAAAATACTTGTGAGAAAAACCAATTGATTAAGACAATATCCAAGGAAGAATCCACCTAGACTTCACTTGTTATTTAACTCTGAACTAGACGATTTATTCACTTGACTTGATCCGTAGGATTCCCTAATTTATATTAATACCTCTCTCGAGGCTACTAACGTCTAACCCTAGGTTGATTAATTGAAATCTCTTTCTAATTAAAACCCCTAAGATTGCATTAACTCGATCTATGGACTCCCATATTAGGTTTGACCCTAATCCGGCAGATTTTCGTCATCCTATCTCTAGGGTTGCGATCAACTCCGCTTAATTATGCTAGATCTACTCTTAGACAGGGTCTATTCCTCCTCTGCCTAATCACATCAATACTTGAATCAATATCCTGAAATATCAAAACAAGAATTAAGAACACATAATTAAGAACAAATCAAGTATTTATCATATAGTTGAAACAATAACAAGATCCGTCTTAGGTTTCATCTCCTCGTGTATCTGAGGGTTTAGTTCATAATTATAAAAGAATACATCTCAGAAGAAAAGATAAAACAAAACATAAGAAAACCCTAAAACCCCCTGAAGGAATTGAAGGAGAGATCCTCCGCCTTGAGTATGATTTCGACTTCTTGAGATGAATCAACTGGCTTTCTTCGAGTAAATCCCACAATTCTGACCTCTCTGGCTCGGCTCCTTGGCCTAGCTGGACGCGCCCTTGATGGTTGGCCTCTAGGGTGTTTATATAGGCTTTTGGAATGGCTTTCTTTGCCTCTAAGTACCCTAATCCGAATAAAATTCTTCTTTGTCACGGCAGGGACACGCCTGTGTGGCACGCCCGTTTAAATCGAGTTGTAGGCCGTGGTTGGGTCGGTTAGGGAGGCACGGCCGTATGGTGAAACCCCAGGCTATGTTGATTTCCTACTTTGGCCCATTTGGTCCGTTTTTAGGCCGTTTCTCATTCTTTTCATCCTCCTATGCTCTCCTAAGTATAAAACATGAAATTAAAGGATTAGGAGCATCAAATTCTACAATTCAAAGGATAAATCATCCAAAAGCATGCTAAATGTGGAGATAAAATATGTTACTATTACGGTTTATCACTCCAGCATCTAGAAGTTTACTTACCTCAACTTTAACAACTTTCTTCATGTTGGGATTTAATCATCTTTGAGGTTGCACACATGGTTTATATTCTTTTTCAATTAAAATTTTGTGGGTACAAAACGATGGACTTATCCCTTTAATGTCTGAAATCTTCCAAGCTATGGCTCTTTTATGCTCCTTTAGTACCTGTAGTAACTCGTCTTTCTCTTTGGGTTCCAGTTCTAAAGAGATAATTACCGGTAGTGTAGATTTATCTCTGAGGAATGCATACTCTAAGTGATTCGGTAACTATTTCAATTCCAATTTAGGAGGCTCTTCAATAGAGGGTTTTTGTTTTAGTTCGTCATTTATTTCAATGCCCTCATACTTCTTTTGTCTTGGGGAAGAGGTATTAGAATTTACATCACTTTTTATCTCCTCCATCTTATTGGTATCATCATCTGTCTCCTCATCTTGGTCAAGACACGGTTCCAACGTGTCTTTATGTATGATTTCTTAAAAAGAATGTTGAACAGAATGATCAATAGCATCAATAAAATAACAGGAATCATCTTGCTCTCTAGAATATCGCATAGCATCATAAATTTTAAAAATAATTTCCTCGTCACCTACCCTTAACACAAGTTTACCATCACCTACATCAATAACAGCCCTAGCAGTAGCTAAAAATGGGCGTCCTAAAATTAAAGGCACCTCAACGTCCTCGTCCATGTCCATCACAACAAAATCAACATGGAATATGAATGTATCAACTTTTACCAAAACATCTTCAATAATTCCCCTAGGATATTTAATAGATCTATCAGCTAATTAGATACTCATCCTAGTGGGTTTTGGTTCCCCAAGACCAAGCTTCTTGAACATTTTATAAGGCATTAAATTAATACTGGCACCTAAATCAGCTAATGCTTTCTCAATATTTAAACTACCAATTAAACAGGGAATAGTGAAACTTCCTGGATCTTTCAATTTGGTTGGTAGCTTATTTTGGAGAATAGCTTAACATTCCTCGTTAAGTTCTACGGTTGATAGCTCTTCAAACTTCCTTTTATTTGTTAAAAGCTCTTTTAAGAATTTTGCGTACGTAGGCATCTGCGAAATAGCTTCAACAAAAGGTAAGTTAATATGTAATTGTTTAAAAAGTTCAAGAAATTTACCGAATTGTGCATCCATGTGGTCTTTCTTCATTTTTGCCGGATATGGGATCTGTGGTTTATACTCTTTAAGTACCGGTGTTACATTCTCGTTTACTTCCTCACCCTTTGCCTTATCAGTTTCTTATGGCATCTTTTTTTCAGCTTCAACCAACTCCTTCCTACTTCTTAGTGTAACTGCCTTCACATGCTCTTTTGGTTTAGGTTCGGTGTTACTAAGTAAACTACCTGGTTGCCTTTCGGAAACTAACTTAACCAGTTGTCCAATTTGATCCTCAAGCCCTTGAATCGATACTTGCTGATTTTTTAACGCTGTTTCGGTATTCTGAAAACGAGTCTCTGACACCGAAATAAACTTTGCTAGCATATCTTCAAGGTTCGGCTTTCTCTCTTACTGGTAGGATGGTTGGAAACTTGGAAGGGGTTGTTGTCTCTGATTTCCTTGACCACCCCATGAAGAGTTTGGGTGGTTCCTCCAACCTGGATTGTAAATGTTACTATAAGGATTATTCTGAGATCTAAAATTATTACCCATATAGTTCATCTGTTCGCTTTCTATGCCAGGGTTGTAGGATGGATATTCTGTATTGCTCATTCCTCCTCCATTCGTATCGTACCACATCACTGGATGTACCTACAAAGAACCAAACAAACCATCAATCTTTTTATTTAAAAGCTCTACCTCGTTTGATAGTATGGTGACTGGGTCGAGGTTGAAAACTCCGGCAGCTTTTGTTGGCTTCGTCCTCATAACTTGCCACTGATAGTTATTCAGTGACATCTTCTCTATAAACTCATAAGCCGCTTCAGGTGTTTTGTTATTAAGGGTTCCACCAGCGACTGTATCAATCAGTTGTCTAGTTGAGGGGTTCAAACCGTTATAAAAGGCTTGAACCTGTAGCCATAAAGGTAACCCATGGTGAGGGCACCTCCTCAACAAGTCCTTGTACTTCTCCCATGCATCGTAAAGTGTTTCTAAATCCATCTGCACAAAAGAAGAGATATCATTTCTCAACTTAGCCGTTTTAGCCGACGGAAAATATTTCAATAAGAATTTCTCGGTCATCTGTTCCCAAGTAGTGATAGAACCTTCCAGAAACTAGAGACACCTGCCAGAAACAGAGAAATAGAGAAGTTAGTAATTTAAAATAAAAACAAAAATAAATTGCAATAAAATAAAAATGGCTAAAGTAATAAAAATTTAGTGTTCCTAATATCTTAGTCCCCGGCAACGGTGCCAAAAACTTGATGTATCTCTAACTAACTACGATCACAATAAAGGCAAGCGCACCTATCGAACAGTAGTATAGTTATGGTAAGACCGATAATATCGTACCCAAAAGGACCAAGAGTTACTATCTTTTTATTATCTAGCCTAAGAATTGGAGTGATTTCTTTTTAAACTAAAACTAAGTAAGAGCACGACAGAGAATGAAATTAGGAAAATACTTTTAGACAATTTATATGATAAAGGCAATACCCAAGGAAGAATCCACCTAGACTTCACTTATTACTTTTGATTCATACGATTTATTCACTTGACTTAATCCGTAGAAATCCCTAAATTATGTTAATATCTCTCTTGAGACTAAAAACAACTGACTCTAGGTTGATTAATTAAAATCTCTTTCTAATTAAAACCCCTATTGTCGCATTAACTCGATCTATGGATTCCCTTATTAGATTTGACTCTAATTCGGCAGATTTTCGTCGCCCTATTTCTAGGGTTGCAATCAAATCCGCTTAATTATGTTGATCTACTCTTAAACAGGGACTTTTATTCCTCTAAATAAGCACATTCGACTTGAATTAATAACCTAAATTATCAAAACAAGAATAAGAACTCACAATTAAGAATAAGAACAAATATTTATCTTATAAATCAAATAATAATAAGATTCGTCATAGGTTTCATCCCCTTAGGTATTTAGGGGATTTAATTCATACTGATAGAGAGAAACATCATAGAATAGAAAAAACAACAAAACATAAGAAAACCCAAAAACTTCAAGAGAAATTGATAGGAGATCTTCAGTCTTGATGGAGATCCTTCTTTCGAGCTGCTCCCGATGGTTGTCTTCGAGTATTTCCTACCTTCTACTCTGTGTCCTCCTTTGGGTTACCCCTAGGGTGTTTAAATAGGCTTTGGAATGCCTTTCTTGGCCCACAAGTAGCCTATTCCGAATAGAATGAAACTTTGGTACGGCAGGGACACGCCCATGTGACACGCCCGTGTTTGATTTCCTAAACCGTGCTCGCTTCTGCTCGCCACACAGGGCTGTGTGGTCTACCCGTGTACGTTGATCCAGGTCGTGTTTGATTCTGCTCGTAATACACGGTCGTGTTTGATAGTCCAGGCCGTGTTGATTTCTAAGGTAGGCCCATTTTGTCCCTTTTTGGGCTGTTTCTCGTTCTTTTTTTACTCCCTAAGCTCTCCTGAGTGTAAAAGATGAAATTAAAGGATTAGGAGCATCGAATTCATCAAATCTAATGAAAATTCATCCAAAAATAAGCCAAGCATGGGGTTAAAATATGTATAAATTATGGTTTATCAATTACACAAGATGTATTAGTTAGCTCATCATAGGGGCAAATGAGTTCAGTTGCGAAGCCAAAGTGTTGGGCAGTTTATGTTGATGGCTCAATAGTGAAGACAGAGTCAGGAGCGAATGTTCTTCTTATAGACCCTGATGAAAATTATTGGAAGTATAAGCTATCTTTCGGCTTCCAGGCATCTAACAATGCTGTGGAGTACGAGACACTGATTTCAGGATTACAATTGGCTCTACAGTTGGGGGCGAGGGAATTGATCATACATAATGATTCTTAGCAAAGTAGATGAATGAGGAGTATGAAGTAAAATAGCCAAGCTTAAGGAAGTGTCATGCCATAACAACCTAGCCACCTGTTCAGTTTGATAAGGCACAAGCTAGATAGCTACCTGGGATGGAGAACATCAAAGTTGACGTTCTATCAAAGTTAGCATCCTCTATTACTATTGAAAAAAGAGGAAGAATCTTGATAGAGCATAGAGCCACCCCAAGCTGTGACACTCATCAAGTGCTCAATCACAACTAAGAAGAAACGTGGATGGCACCCATTGTACAAGGGGAAACTCACCACCTAAGCAAAAAGGAGCTCGCCAGAATTCAGCATAAGGCTGCATGGTATGATTCTATAATTTACATTTAATATATCATTATATGTACATGTTACTCAGTTCTCATTCAATAAAAAATATTTAATCTATTACCTTTAAATATCTCCTGTTAGAGGGTGTGCTTTATAAAAAAAAAAGGTTACTCCCAACCTCTTTTGAGATGTCTTCCTCCATCAAAAGTTAAGTATGTTATGAGAGAAATACATAAGAGAATATGCGGCGATCATTTAGGTGGGAGATTGTTAGCATAAAAGGTCCTTAGGCAGGGATACTACAGAAGGATGCACACCATATGGTTCGTACTTGTGATTCCTGTAAAAAAATGCTCAACTACAGCGATCACCAATTGAGCTACAGCTCAGAAGAAATTCGTAGTTATAGTTGTGGACTACTTCACTAAGTGGATAGAAGCTGAAGCTCTCGCTAAAATAAAAAAGAGACAAATGAAGTCTTTTCTTTGGAAATCCATTGTTTGTAGGTTCGGATTCCATGCCTGATTATAATAGATAATGAAACCCAATTTTATGGAAAATTTAAGAACTTCTGCAATGACCTACAAATTGCTCTCGCTCAAAGTTCATAACAGATGTTTTTGACCCAATTCTGCTTTCATTATCAGGGGAAGAACCACCACATTTACATCATGATCAGTTTCATTTCCGGCTTCTACAGTGTAACACCCCTAACCCGTATCCGTCGCCAGATTAGGGTTAAAGGCGTTACTGGACAGATCAGAAACATTTTCAGAAGTTCATACATTTATCCATCAATCTCAAACATAATATCTCGTAATACGGTCAACGAGACCTAAAACATACTTATAATCCGGGTCGGGACTAAACCGAATCACATACAGACATTCTTAGAAATTTAGAATTTTTCTAAATTTCAGGGGTTACACGCCCATGTAGGCAGGCCGTGTGCTTCCCACGGCTGCTGGACACCCCCGTGTGTCCTCCCCGTGGTTGAATCTGACTTTACTCCACGGCCACCAAGCACGCTCGTGTACCTTGGCCATATTCGAATCTGACTTCACATCCACGGCCACCAAGCACGCCTGTGTGGTAAGGCCGTGTACTCTAAGGCCATATACTGACTTTTTCACACGGCTACTAGACACGCTTGTAACATCCCGATTTAGGGCCTAGTCGGAATAGTGGTGTGAGACCATAAATCTGAGGTTTATGAATGAGTTTTTGAGGTTTATGCTATGTGTGCATGCTAGTGTGAAAGTTTCATGAAGCAATTTTGTGAAATTTCGGTTGAATTGTCCAAAATGACTAAATTGCAAAAGTTTCAAAATGTGAGATTCTAGAAGCTATTTGTGTGAAATAGCTTTAGAATATTAATTAGAGGTCCTTAAATAGCAATTTTCCCAATTTCTAATTTTTTGACAAATTTGGGCATAGATGAGTTAAAATAGAAAGTTTATCAAAAAGGGCATTTTGGTCATTTAACAATTAAGTGATTAAAATGGGAGAAAAGATGACAAAATTCACTCATCTTCTTCTCCAAGGATGCCGAAATTTTCAAGAGCCATTGTTAGGGTTCTTCAAAAATTTCAAGCTTGCTAGTAAGTGCATCTAGCCTCGTTTTTGATATTCTTTGTATTTTTGAAGTCCTTGTTGCATGAGTAAGCTATTTTTAGCTATTTGATGAGCTATGATGGATGTTCAAAATTGTGGCCATGTATGACATGCATGTATTTTGATGTTTTATGGAAGATTATGAAAGCTTGATGTAGTAGAAACATCTTTTGCTAAATGAGTTTCCATAGAAAATGCATGTAGGGACTAGTTTGTAAAAATCTTGAGTTTGGTCATACATGTGTGTTGTGATGAGAATTGGTGATTGCTTTAGTTGAGTAAGTGGTTCGGCTAAGCATGAAAGGCTAGAAAGTTGAATAAAAATCACTTTACGAGCCTTGGGGGCAATAGTGTAATTATGGGAAAGATTAGGGGCAAAAGAGTAATTTTTGCCAAAGTATGAGATGTGGGTCGATTTAGTCAATGTGTGTATTGAATAAGCTGATTTATTCATTATATATCAAGAAAGACAAAGCTCGGATCGAAACCGAGGCAGGAGCAAAGTGGTGGACTAAATTGCACGTTTCTATACTTTTGAGTATCGAGGTAAGTCTATGCATAAACAATGCATTTATATTTACAAATTGCCAATGCTAGATAGTGTATAGCATGGTTGAGAATGGTTGAGAACCTATGTGGTTCAAGTGAAATGAATGGATGAATGATTAAGTAAGTAGAATTGTAAATGTGTTGTGATAATCCTAAATGGTGGGCTAAGTGCGATACCATCCTAATGCATATTGACGATGAGCTGGCTATGTGCGATGCTATCGTTAGGTATATTATCTAGTGGGCTATGTGCGAAACCACTATGAATACCTTGTTGGTAGGCTAAGTGCGATACTACCTTATTAATTGATTGTGGTGGGCTTAGTGCGGAAACACCGAGAGATTTGCTGTGTGGATGTGATAGTGAGTAGCATAGCTGTGTGGATGTATTATTGAGAAATAATGATGTGTTGTATATTGTGCAAATGTGATATTGAATGCAGGGGTGCATGTCAATGGTTATGAGTAAGTGACTCATGATGTGTTGGAAATGTGGTAAAGGATAGAAAGAGAAGCATAGTTGTACATTATATGTTAGTATAATGCTAATTGTTGTTTAGCTTATACTATGGTGCTTAATTGTTTATGTGTGAACTTACTAAGCTCAAAGCTTACTTTCTTTCTTTTCCCTTGTCTTATAGAGCAAAAGTGTTGAATCGAGATACGAGGATCAATTGGAAGATCGCCCAAACTATCAGCACACTCTGGTACATTAAACTCAATGTTTTGTATATGGCATGTATAGGGGCTAGACAAGTTAGTGAATTTTGTTGTATATGGCTATGATGTGTTGGCCTTTAGATGGATAATCTATTTTGTATAATGCCATAGTTGTTGGCACTTTATTATATGAGAAGATGTAGTTATCTATGTGAGATTGTAAGATTTTGAGTTGATCATGGATGTGTTGTATGAGTGCATGATTGTGTATGCTAGATAGGTGAAAAGAACTTGGCAAATAGCTTTGTTCTCGTCCATGTGGATAGACACACGGGCGTGTGTCTAGGCCATGTGTGACACACAGTCAGTCCATGGGCAAGTGACTTGGCTGTGTGCCCCCTGCATGTTAGTATTTGAAGTCAGAATAGACCACGGACTAGTCACACGGGCGTGTGCCTAGAACGTGTGTGTTAATTAGTGTTGGCCACGGGCTAGCCACACGGGCGTGTGTCTAGACTCTAGGCCGTGTTAAGGTGGTCAGTGTGCGCCACGGGCGGAGAGCACGGGCGTGTTCCCTAGCCATGGGGCATTGGCAGAATGCTTGAGTTTTCATGCACGGGTAGTGACCATGGGCGTGTGTGACATCCACGGGTGTGCCAAATCTTACACGGGCGTGTGAGCCCTGTATAGATGGAAAAATTTTAAGATCGTAAGAGTTTTCGATATGGTCTCGAGAGCCCTCGTGTGGTTGAGAGAGGCCTCGTAAGTCGGGACCGAGGTTGTCGCGATGGCCAAAGAGAGTGGTCATGTGGTGCCTAAGTGGCGATCTTGAGGATTTTATTACGGTAACGGCTCGTGCCCGGTTCTGGCGTTGAATACGAGTAAGGGGTGTTACACGCCAGTGTGTCTTGGCCGTGTGCTCCTAGGCTAGCTACTGACTTAGCCCCACGGTCACTAGGCACGCCCGTGTGACACAACCGTTTGACATTATAGGCCATTTGCAAGGCCAAAATGCCACCCAGTGGGTCTTACCTACAAGCAAAATCATCAAGACATCTCATGCCTATTTGACAACCAAGAACATACCAAAGTAACCATCCAAATTACAAGACTAAAACTCATCTCATCACAAGCATAATTCATTCATTTGCTTAATCAAAACTTGACCATTTCATGTATCAAATAACTATGCCAAAAACGTACTTCATATATCACATTCATTCAAACAAATTCTAAACTCATAACTAGCCAAATCACATGGCTAAGTTCATATAACAAACTCATATCAAATACTAGCCTATACATGCCATATCTAGCTATATACATATCCAAAGTGTACCAAAATGAGTTTAGTAGTGTGATGACGATCCTTGACGGTCCCGAGCCTTCAGTAGCTTTGACGACCTATAAAACAGAGAAAACACACACACAGAGTAAGCTTTCCAAAAGCTTAATAAGTCATAATACAAATAAACTTAACATAAACGGCATATATGCATAAGGTACATTGGCACATAACATTTACTTAGCAAACTATCACATATTTGCTTTGGTTTATATACTTGGCCACAATTGCCACATTCATCCATTCAAGAATCATGTATATATATACATAACTCTTTCGTAATCATTCTTGCATCTCATTCTCGTTCTCATATTCAATCATACTTTTCTTCAAATCAAAATCATATAGGTACTTACCTTTTATACACACTTAGTGTACATATCAAACGTACCTGAAACGAATATACATTCACGTAATTATTCATAGCTCAGATTTGCTCATTGAACCGTTCAGAATCTAATAGGATACTCGGAAACTTAGAATAATCGTACAATGCCAACGTCCCAGACGAGGTCTTACATGTAATCGGATATCGATGCCACTGTCCCAGACAGGGTCTTACACGAATCAATAGGATGCCGATGTCCCAGACATGGTCTTACACATAAAGCTCATATCGATGCCAACGTCCCAGACGTGGTCTTACACGAATCAATACGATGCCGATGTCCCAGACATGGTCTTACACGTCAAGCTCATATCGATGCTGACGTCCCAGACGTGGTCTTACACGAATATCAAATCAACGCCAACGTCCCGGACGTGGTCTTACATGATAAAACAGAATAGATACCTCTGTATTCCTAAGTTCATACGGAATTTCTCAGACTTATCACTATCTCAACCTTATCTCGGAATTCATATACATAACATCTCGTAAGCATTCATTATCATCAATAGGCATATGTATATGCTTAATTCAATACAATTACATTTATTAGCAATATGACTTACCTCGGATTCGATTTATCGAAAATGGAAACAGCTACTCAGTTACTTTCGCTTTCCCGCGATCTAAGTCCATTTTCCTCGGTTCTTGATCTATACATATTCAGAATTAACTCTTTTGTTCACTAATTCATTCAATTCAGTCCAAGGACACACATTTAGGGCTATTTGTAAATTAACCCTCACATTTGCACAATTTATCAAATTCACAAAATCATCATACATCCTAGCTTAGCCGAATGTATATATATAACATAAAAGTCCATATTTTCCATCAAATTTGCAATTTAGTCCTTCAAATTACTATTTTCTCAATTTAGCCCTAATTAGTCAATTTCATCAAAAATCCAAAGACAAAATATGTTAATCTAACACATATATTACATATTTCATCAACTAACATCACAAAGCTTACAAAATCATCAATGGCACATTTTAAAATCATCATCAATTCAAAAAATTAAGACATGGGTTTTGAAGTATTAGAAGCAACGATTACAAAAACGTAGAAATTATCAAAAACCGAACAAAAACTAACCTTGAATCAAGCTTAAACCTAGCCGAATAAAGCTTGTTCTTTTTCTTTTCTTTTCTTTGAATTTTCGGCACAAAGATGATAAGAAATGGCCAATTTCATGCATTTGTTAAAACATAATATACTTAATACATGAATGACATGATTAACTTATAATATAAACTTATAAAACATATCTTCAAAGGTTAATATGGACCATAACCGTCCACTATCTATAGTAATTGACTAATTGCCACATAAGGCCCTTACAAACAAAAGCCATCTCAATATAACCATTTAACATATAACATGCAAATTTCACATTTAATGCAATTCAATCCTTTTGTCAAATTAAACACACAAACGGACAAATTAACTTTTTAAACTTTTGCACATGCATAATCACTTATCAGAGACACAGAAAATACTATTAAAATATTATTCGAACTCGGATTCGTGGTCCCGAAACCACTATTCCGACTAGGGTATAAACCGGACTGTTACATACAGACATCTTTAGCTATAAAACATGAAAAAAAATTATTATCAACATCCAAATCCCGACTCAAACTCAACTTAACTTTGGCATGTACTTCTAGACTCAATTCTTAACTTGATCTAATCCGAGAATCGGGTAAACCTATAGCTCTGGTACCACTAAATGTGACACCTTATATCCGACCCAGTTAGAGGATCCAAATATAAAATGCCACATTCAACTGTCGAAACAACCTATTTTACTATTTCTCTTTCTTGAAATGGTAGTGTAGTGGTAAAATCATTTTTTTAAAAATTTCGGTAGCATTTCTGCTTATTTTACGTAAAAATCCACTACAAAATTTAGATTTCACAATGTATTCATATTCAAATCATCTCCCAAATCAATTCCCAACACTTCGATATTTCGAAACATATCGCAAACTAAGCATATCAAATTAAAAACCATTTAATTAACTAATAGTATTTTATAATTATGGCAACCAAAAGTTAATTTTTTTATGTCACAAAGATATATTTATAGCAAAATGACTTTACTAAAAACCAAGTACATGCTAACTTGAAACAAAACAAAATATATGAGCTTTGTTGAGTCTAAGAGTTCTCGGTTGGATGCTGACAACTCTGAGTACAAAATCTCAATATACACCTAGCATGCATATGAAAACAAGACCATTCGGTGAGTATTAATTTCAAATGGTGTTACTATAACTTACTCAATATAACATGAAATTTAAATAATTAGACTCTGTTGATTTGTTTCTTCCTTAGACCAATTCAAGTATGTTTCATATCAAAGTTTATGCAATACATTAATATACACATGTATCCCAAACAAACCAAATGCGATATTTTAACTAACCAATCTATTTTAACGAACTTATTAACACTTTATGCTAACGATGTATGCAACCTTATTCAATTTTGTCTCATTTTGTCATATTGCATTATATTACCAATTTGAATCAAACTATCCTTCCTGTTCAATATTAATATTCGCTAATACATAGCTCAAATCTGAACTAATTTATGAATCCTACTAATACTATAATTCGGCACTCAGTGCCTCATCGATACGTCCCGAACAAAAAAAATTATGCCCAACTCTCATCGGTTAATCTGAAGAAATAATCGTGACCAACACTCGTTAGTGCGTCTGATGGTTAGTGTGCCCAACGCTCATCGACCTATAGTTGAAGTAATTTTATATCAATACATCTGATGTAAACAATTAGTGCCATGCGCTCATCGGCTCAGCCGAAGTAGTAATTGTGAAAGCCACGGTTGGGACGTTCGAAGGAAAATATGCCTAGCACTCATCAACTTATAGTCGAAGCAATTATTATTATTTTACTCGATTCTATAACTCATTAATTATTCTCAGTTCAGCTTCCATTCTATTGATCTTAACAACAACTCTCCCGTCGAATGTCATTTCATATGAAACATGGCATGATTCGTCTCATGTTCAAGCCAAATGTGCAACTTTACTAAATTATACTATTTCAAATTATTATGCAATTTAATTTTCTATCATAATAATCAATCTCAATATTTCTCGTCAGCCACTCATGTGTAACTTCCTTTGTTTTGCCAACTTACCTAACAATGAAATTAAAAGGAAAAATAAATAATAAGTTGAGTTAGAGTGATACTTACAGGTAATTTCGAACTATTCGTCGGTGACTTTAGCTTTTTCCTTCGCTTTTGAAGAGACCGGATCGTCAGTAGCTACGAATTAACATAAAAAAATAACACCATCAATAATTTACCCAATTCACAATCAATTATTATCTCAAACAAACTTTACATTTCATTCAATTTAAATTCTTAAAACCGAAACAATCATAACTCTCCATTCTAAACGTCGATTTATAATCCGACTTCATTTCCTTCTATTTTAGATCCTCTATTATTGATTTCTAACAAAATCTCATAACAACTCTACTTGATATCCACTTTATTTTCTCAGGTGAAAAATCTAACATCTAACTTCAAAATCTAGTCCTTTTTCATGTATACATTAAAAATCTATCAATTTAACATAAAAAAAATAGAAAAATCATTAATGGTAACTTTCTAAAACCTTAACAGTTTTATAAAGTGATACACAAGTTAGTTAAAATATGATTCCCCAATCTGAAAAATATAAAATTTAAAAGAAAAGTAATAAATTACACTCACCAATTTGTGAGTTAAAGCTTGAAAACCCTAACCAAATTTCCTCTAATTCTTTTTTCTTATTTTTTCTTGTGCGTGGAAGGATAAAGAAGACAATCTTCTCTCTCCTTCCACTTAAATCATTTCAACTTTATTTTTTTCTTTTTTATAATAAATAATAATAACATAAGAACCATGTTTTTTTAGCCACAAATTTGACATGTTTTATTGTCATATTAAACTTTTGGGCTATTAGCAATTTTAGTCCCTTTAACAATTTTCAAATTAAAATTTATGGTGATCTAACTTTATAATTTAATCCTTGGACTAGATTAAATACTCAAAGCAACTAAATTACTTATCCTTGACTCAATTAATTTATAACATAGCTCCGTAAATATTTTTATTAATTATTTACAGAGTTGGTTCATTAAAATGAAACCCGAAATCGTACTTTTCGACACCACTGTACCAGGTTGTTACAGACAACTGGGCACCAGTGAGATGACTAAGAGCATCAAAGTTTACCTTGTGAGCATCGAATGGATCACCAACTACTTGAGTCTACTTGAGCGTGCAACAAGAAGTTAGACTTTAAATCTGGCAAGTAGTCTTGAAAGTTTTGCATGGTATTACTTTTATATTTTTCCAAAGCCTCTTCATAACTCTTCACCAGATTAGCCATAGCAAGTTTGTGTTGCTCATCCATATTTTTGATGGTCGCTTCTAAGACATCTTTCAATATCTTTTTCAGCAAGGGTGAAATGTTCTTGTAGTCTCTTATTCTACTCTAATAATTTCTTGTTTTCTTTATCCAAGAGCTTATATAAATTGCGAGCCTTTTCTAGTGCCCCCATGATAGATTGATAAGCATTTTTAGTCTCTTTCTTCTTCGCTTTCGCTTCACCAATACCCATAGCGAGCTCCATACTGACTATGCCAGCTTCAGCTAAAGCTAATTGGAGCAATAGTATAAGCTCTTGTAAGGAAGGTTTCCTTATATAGTTGGACGATGCAGATAGCTAAATATGCTCTTTTTCTTCTTCGGGCATGGAGTTTTTCCACTGTTTGCTCACCTCAATAGGACTGTAAGAAAACTTTTGCATGCTGAGATGCTTGCGCTACGAAAATAATGTTCCTGCCTTACCACCAGAAGCAATAAATTTCATGGAACCATCAGGAGGGCCATAATAAATAATTATCCTAAATATATCTTCAGTTGGTGGTCTTCAGCAGGAGAGTTAGGGGAAAAGGAATCACAGTAGAAACTGTAGAAATACGGACCACATCATCAGATGTTGCAGTGCGATCTTTTCCTTTCTTTTAGTGAAGCTCCCTTACAGGGATGCACTCGTCTTTGCTACTGAGAATGATATTGGCAACCACAGCAGTAGTTTTCCTCTTCTTCTTACTACTTGCACTTCTTTCTCCAGCGGAAGTGCTAGAGGGACCGCCTCGCACATTTTGATTGAATAATCGCACATCCATAAATTCGTCGATCTCCCTAAATAGACAGGTGGATTCCTTTTAATTCTCTTCAGTGGCGTAAACTGTGTCTACATCACCAAGAAGTCTATTATCAGCACCTGTTATCATAATGGAGTTCGCATCACTCTCTGGATCCCCTACAGGTTTAGAGAACCACATATGATACTTTAATTTACAAAAGCTATAAAAAATAATTCTTAGGTTCCTCTTTCTTCCCTAAGAGTATAAGCCCTAAATCATCAGTGGCTCCATGTGGCCACATGAACTGCGCAAGCAATACCCTCATGATGTTTGCACCATTACCAACATCAATAAGTCATCAACCATTAGGACTCAAATTTAAGAGGCAATACTGAAACACATTTTTAATAGTTAGCACTTCCTCCAAATCTAGTACGTGACCCTTGCGAAGTCTGTAATACTGACTCCACCCTACTTCATATATAATCTCTCATTTTTTTCAGGCACATACTCTTATTAGGTATTGACATTTCAGTTGGAAAATCAGCGATTTAGGCGAAGGCTCAATGACCAATTTGAGATGATTGATTCTATATTTTCGTGAGGAGAGAAATAAAACAAACCCACTGAACCTCCTTGATTACACACGTTCAGTTGGTACAAATTCTGGAAAATAGCAATCAATGACACTTCCTCTTACCGACTGCATTCAATGAAATATGACATTGCGACCCACCACGAAAAGCCAGATACCTATCTCGAAGCTATCTTGTATTCATCGAGAAGATGGCAGAAAAAAAAGGGTGGAGTGGTAAATGGAAACCTGTTTCTATCACGTGCAGTGGAAGTAGGAAACTTCCATCAGTGGTGTCGCTTAATCAATTTGATCCTTCGGCGATTGAGAAGTCGTAAGTGAATTTGGGTAATTGAATTCCCCGAGCAACCAAAACACGATTCATATATTCCTTTTTGGTGGTGCAAACATAAGCCTTTGTCTTTACCGGAGTACTCACTTCATGGTGTTATGAAGAGATACCTTGAATAACACGATCCCTTCCTCTCGTCCTAACCATTTTGGTTTAATAAACCCAGAAAAAATCACAAGAATGATGGAGATTTTAAGAAAATTACCTCTAAAATTGTTCTCCTTAACAGCTGCTCCTTCTAAAAAATTTTGAATTCAAACAATTTAATTTTTAGGGTTCAAGTAACCTCTTTTTAAAGGGATTTTACACTTTAAGGATTCCTATATCCAAGAATAATGGCATAATCAGCTATGTACAACTATATCACCCTTTAACACATGGCGAAGTGTACGTGACAAGTTAAAGCACAAAGCGTAGTTAATAAGCTTCTCCTTATGTGACCTCTCATCTCGCGAAATCAAGTTCTAAGAAGAGTCACTTTATAACTTTTATTCGAACTAGGTAGGGGACAAATTGTTATGATACTCACTATTATCGACCCGTTACCGACTCGCTACCCGATTACCGATTAGATCCTGACCTATACTTTAAGGGGTTCGCACTTTGGGTTCGCATACGAAGTGCTCGTACTTTTCTATAAGACTGTACAATATGGGTTCGCACTACCATGTAGATGAACCCACATCTAGAAAATACGTATTAACCTTAGAGTAGGGTATGTGTCGACGTGCATGAGAACTTACCTACAATATCACATCCATAAACAATAATCATATCATATAAATACATAGTTTAACTTATCTGAAAGGCTAACACTAAAATACTCTACGAAAACTAATATAAAGCTAATTCATGATTTTCATACTCTTTTTATTTATATAATTTAAAATATTGTAATCGTGGTGACTGAGGGGGACAGTATTCTTGTTTTGTTATAGATAATTGGAGTAGCGCCAATTATTCAACCCCTTTTATCTTTTATAAATTCCATCCCATGTTTTTTAATTAAGACACATGAAAAGCAATGATATTATTTTAACTTTTGTCGTTCCCGCTTTCATATCATATCATATAAAACGCTCAATATTTATCACGAGTCTTTGTTATGTTTAGTTATTTTATTAAAAATTGCTATAACTTAATCTTTTTATATTAATTATTTTCAAATTATAATATCATTAAAGTTTACTATCAAATTATTAATAATTTAAATAAAATATATTATATTCAAAAAATTTATTCATGATCCAATTCTACTCATAAAATGACTCAAATGTTCCTCTAAAAACATATTTATATATCTTTGAACTATTATGTAGCTGAAAAAAACATCGATTAATAATTTTTTTAATCATACAATAGTTCAAAAATACATAAATTTTTTTGGATAATAAAGTTTATTTATAAGTAAATGAATTGAGAATGATATATTTTATTCGAATTATCAATAACTTGAAAGTAAATTTTAATAGTATCATGATTCGAATAAATTTTTTATATATAAAAATTAATTTGAAGAAATTTTTAGTAAAAATGATTAAAATGAGGACGTAATATAAGATTTGTAGTTACTTGAATTTAAAGCTCAATTTTGTTGACAAGACTAGAAAAGCACTTTTCAAAGCTTTAATTTATTTGCCATTCATGATTCACTGGTTACAAGAAAATGTTTTCTTTAATCCTAAATGATTTGTCAGGTCAAAAGTTTGCATTTTATAAAAAAAAATAAAATTCACAATCTAATTATATTAAATTAAGGAAGCACAACATCAGGGTTGGGCCCTTTCATTGAAATGTGGGACACTGCGAGTTGTTGGACTTGTCTTTCACTTGCCCCAAAATCCAATCAAAATCTAGACATTCCTTCCACCTTCTTTCTTTATTCTAAGTTGTTGGACCATCATATACAAATATTATAATGATTTTATATTAAAAATATTTATTCGTACGTTTTTTTTGTGAAATCATTTTAAAATAGATAAAAATATTAACATTTGTTTAACTTTTTTGACACACGTTAACATCTAATTAGTTTTTTTAAATTTTAAAAATTAAAAAAATATATAATTTATTTTTAAAAATTGAAAATCATTAAAAATATTTTAAAAAGTATAAAAATTAAAAAAAAGAAATATTTTTTTTAATTTTAAAAAATTAATTAAATGTTGGTATGTCATCCACATGGCAATCCACATGTATGCGATGTCAGAAAAGTTAACAAATATTAATTTTTCCATATATTTTGAGATGATTTGTGTAACACCTTAAACTCGGCCTAGAAGTTTAGACCGATTCCCGATGTTACATTGATCATTGAAGTGATCGTAGGTAATTTTTTACAAAACAATTGACATATCGAATCATGATATTTAATCGTTTAAAAACCAGTCCGTAGAATTCTAGTTAAGGTTGTACATATATAAGCGGAATAAAACTTAAATAAAACGAATAAAACTTAAATTGGAATTTGTACCACAATTTTATAAAACTTTACATTTCGAAACTGAATGATAAATAGAAACTGAAAATATCACTTATACTAAATTTTCACCAAGGCTGTCCAAGACCTCCGCACACCGAGTCCAGCGTCAAAATTCTGAGAAGATACCTGAAATGAAACACTAAGAGGGGGTGAGCTACTCGAGCTCAATGTGAGTCCTAATCAAGACTAAAAACACATTTCAAAATTCAAATTAGTCTCGCATCAGATTTACAGATAAACACCGAGTCAGAAGGAAACTCGGATCTCATGTCCCAACAGAACATAACTCGCGATCACACCAATTCACAAACAGACAGACGGAGTACAGTCAAACAGGCAAGCACCAAGAACATGTAAATAGACACGGATGAAATGCAGTCAAGTAATAAAACCCACCCATCCAGCCAACACACCTCTCCGTCCCCCGATCACACCCCATAAGAGCTGTTTCAGCTCATCCAACCGAAACACACCACTTAGGACCTCGAGGGCCCATCCAACCCTACACACCATATATGTGGACTAAGCCACTCAAATAACAATATGCAGCCAAGCTGGCGTATGTGCCATACAGTGTAATGCGGTAATCCGCTCTGAGACAAGTTGCGATTATCTTGCGGATCGATAATAGTACGCAAAGAAAGCCGATGCACATACAAGATAAAGATCGATAAATCGCAGTTTAATATGTTGCGATAAACCGCGAATCGATCGAATCCGCCTCCCTTCTCTTCGTAATCCCACCCAAAACACTTTATGCAAGTGCATGAATGCATTCAATCTCACAGAAATAAGTCACGTCAACAGACAGTCAGACAGAGAGAGATAAGCACATACGCCCAACAGTCTAAATTCATATCAAACATTTCACTAAACAGTCGCAACAACACAAAAGTAGAGCATATGGTCACAAATACGGAAACTTAAATACCCTTACTAAGGCTTAGCCAAGGGTCGGAAAACACAGACACATTTTCAGATCAAACACACACAAAAGCTAAAATTTGGTGTCTTCGGACCACACGGCCGTGTGCTCTGGCCGTGTGAGAATGCCTAGGTCGTGTGGGAGGTCAAACACCCATATGGGGAAGGGCCCACGGCCGTGTGGCTGAGGCACACGCACGTGTGGACCAAGGACATGGCCGTAGGGACAGGCCGTGTAACTCTCTGTCCATTTGCACTAAATTCGAGTACAAGGCTGACACGACCGTGTGAGGGTCTCATACGCTCGTGTGTCCACCAGACACGACCGTCTGTCCAAAACAAACGCCCCTGTAGGATCTCTAAATCCTCAATTAGCCACACGGTCGTGTGGCACCAAATCATTCAAACCCTAATTCCCAATCACACATGCCCGTGTGCCCGAGGACACGGCCGTGTGAAAATCAAAAAAATCCTCAAATCCGTCACACGGCCATGTAGCCAGGCCGTCTGGCGCCCAAAACAGCCTAGAAACCTTATTTCCTAATTCTACACGACCGTGTGAACAGGCACACGCCCGTGTGGCTGCCCGTGTGGTCCCGAAACCACTCTAAAAATCGACTGAAAGTCTCAATTTTCGATCAGTAAATCGACCGCTAATCAAGTATTTCTGAATCATACCATAATAGGTCGATTCTATGCCATATACAACCAATACAAACCTCAATTGCTCATTACCAAGTCACACAAAAAGAATTGCCGAATCTCAAAGCGATTCGGTACCGAATTAAACGGCACAGAACACATTCATTATGTCAAATCACCCAGAATCAATTCAGTATTCAAAACTAAAAAGAAAAGTTCAGAACCCACACCTGATTCGCGATCGACCAGAACCCACCTCAATGTCTAGAAAATTGAAGCTCTTCGAAAACCACCACTTTTCCACAAAAAAAAAAAGAGAAAAAGAAGTAAAAAGTAAACAAAAGAAGAAGCCAAAAAAACACGTCCAGAGAGAAATAATAAAAAATAAAAAATAATAAAATAAATGAACAAATAAAATATATAATAATAATAACACTTAGTAAAGAGAATAATTACCTAAACCTTTAAAACAAGCAAAAAATGATCCCTCAAAACACCTCTGAGGACTCGAAACCGAGACCCAAAGGCACACTAACACACTACCAACCACCAGACCAGCAGGCCCATTCTGTCACTTAAACACACTACCAACCACCAGACCAGCAGGCCCATTCTGTCACTTAAACACACAACCAACCACAATAGTGCAACCTTCTCACTGACCCTAACCACAAAAGTCAAAACTCCTAACCCTAAAATTCGGGACGTTACAACTCACCCCTCCTTAAAGAAATTTCATTCCAGAAATTTCAAACTAACAGAATAGTGGTATATCACAAGCTATACCACTACGCTCCCGCTGCGCACTCTCGCCCGAGCAGAACTCAATCAAACCTAAGACCTCACACACACACACCCAGAACACTTAACCACTGAAGTAGATGCACAGTTGTCCTATCACACACACACAAACATTATCCAACGAATAATTATCAATGTCATTCAAATGAATAACACACATATTCAGAACAATTTACAACCATACCTTTCTTAACGTCGTCGCGGACACTCCCTAACTCGATGCTCCGTGGACCCGTATCTAAGACACGCCCACAACTTCTTTCAACAGTCGCCCGGATGGCTCTTCTTACAGTGCCCACAAACCAATACACTCGCCCCATTACCAGAACCATTCGCACAACCTTTACTAACACCCAACTGCGTTCTTATACGCTTCGTAGACTGAAGCTCCAACCTCAAAAGACTACGATCTCTCTTCTTTCCACAATCCACACACCTATCTTGAAGCGTTTCACTAGCCTCTCATATCCTAGTCTCAAACACTTCCCTCACTACCCGAGTTTGTGCCTCAGTACAAAGCTCCGGGTTATCGCTACCCGAAGTTGGCAGAATCACATTTTCCTCTGACTCCTGAATAGACACAGGTCCCGGAGAAGCAGACGACTCCTCGCGATCTTGGTTACCTTCAGAGTCCCTATCAGTCTTGTTGCTAACCTAGAATATCTACATTTTCAGAGAACGAACACAATTTAAATATATAAATCTATATTTCTAATCTTATATTTTCGAATTTCTACCTGGACCAACATTAGAGTCTCAGATAGTTCTTTTCCGTAAAAATTTTCCCAAAACACAAATCGTTTCAGCTACTGAGGTAAAGTTTTCTCAAAAATTCCTTTTTAAAACCACTACGTGCATACACAGATACGTAAAAACACAAGCTGAGTTTTTACAAACCTGGCTCTGATACCACTAAATGTAACACCCTAAACTCGGCCTAGAAGTTTTGACGAAATCCTGGATGTTACATTGATCACCGAAGTGATCGTAGGTAAATTTTTACAAAACAACTAACATGTCGAATCGTGATTTTTAATCGTTTAAAAACCAGTCAGTAGAATTCCAGTTAAGGTTGTACATATATAAGCGGAATAAAACTTAAATAAAACGAATAAAACATAAATTGGAATTTGTACCACGGTTTTATAAAACTTTACATTTCGAAACTGAATAACAAATAGAAACTGAAAATATCACTTATACTTAATTTTCACCAAGACTGTCCGAGACCTCCGTACACTAAGTCCAGCGTCAAAATTCTGAGAAGATACCTGAAAGGAAACACTAAGAGGGGGTGACCTACTCGAGCTTAGTGTGAGTCTGAATCAAGACTAAAAACACATTTCAGAATTCAAATCAGTCTCGCATCAGATTTACAGATAAACATTGAGTCGGAAGGAAACTTGGATCTCATGTCCCAACAGAACATAACTCGCGATCACACCAATTCAAAAATAGACAGACAGTGAACAATCAAATAGTCAAGCACCCAGAACATGCAAATAGACATAGATGAAATGCAGTAGTAATAAAACCCACCCATCCATCCAACACACCTCTTCGTCCCCCGATCACACCCCATAAGAGCTGTTTCAGTTTATCCAACCGAAACACACCACATAGGACCTCGAGGGCCCATCCAACCCTACACACCATATATGTGGACTAAGCCACTCAAATAACACTATGTAGCCAAGCTAGCGTATGTGTCGTCCAGTGCAATGCGGTAATCTGCACATGCATGCACAAATTCTGATTATCTTGCCGGATCGGATATAATAGTACGCAAGCAAAGTCGGGCGCACATGCAAAGATCTGATCACGATAAATCGCCAGTTTAATATGTTGCGCGATAAAACCGCGGATCGATCGTAATCGCCTCCCTTTCTTTTGCAATCGCACCCAAAACACTTTATGCAAGTGCATGAATGCATTCAATCTCACAAAAATAATGTCACGTCAACAGACAGTCAGACAGAGAGAGATAAGCACACACGCCCAATAGTCTAAATTCAGAATCAAACATTTCACTAAACAGTCGCAACAACACATAAGTAGAGCACATGGTCACAGATACGGAAACTTAAATACCCTTACTAAGGCTTAGCCAAGGGTCGGAAAACATAAATACATTTTCAGATCAAACACACAAAAAAGCTAAAATTTGGTGTCTTAGGACCACACGGTCGTGTGCTCTGGCCATGTGAGAATGCATAGGCCGTGTGGGAGGTCAAACACCCATATGGAGAAGGGCTCATGGCCGTGTAGCTGAGGCACACGCCCGTGTGGAACAAGGACATGGCATTGGGGACAGGCCGTGTAACTCTCTGTCCATTTACACTAAATTCGAGTACAATGCTGACACGGCCTTGTGAGGGTCTCACACGCCCGTGTGCCCACCAGACACGGCTGTGTGTCCAAAACACACCCCCGTGTGGTTTCTATAAATCCCTAATTAGCCACACAGCCGTGTGGTACCAAATCACTCAAACTCTAATTCCCAATCACACACGCCCGTGTGCCTGAGGACATGGCCGTGTGAAAATCGACAACATCTCCAAATCGGCCACACGGCCGTGTAGCCAGGCCGTGTGGCACCCAAAACAGCCTAGAAACCCTATTTCCTAATTCTACACGGCCGTGTGAATAGGCACACGCCTGTGTGGCCAACCGTGTGGTCGCGAAACCACTCCGAAAATCGACTGAAAGTCTCAATTTTCGATCAGTAAATCGACCCCTATTTAAGTATTTCTGAATCACACCATAATAGGTCGATTCTATGCCATATACAACCAATACAAACCTCAATTGCTCACCACGAAATCACACAAAAAGAATTTTCGAATCTCAAAGCGATTCAGTATCGAATTAAACGGCACAAAACACATAACGGCACAGAACACATTCATTATGTCGAATCACCCAGAATCAATTCATTATTCAAAACTAAAAATAAAAGTTCAGAACCCACCTCAATGTCCAGAAAATTGAAGCTCTTCGAAAACCACCACTTTTCATAAAAAGAAAAAAAGAAAAAGAAGCAAATAAAAAAAACAAAAGAAGAAGCCAGAATAACACGTCCAAAGAGAAATAATAAAAAATAAAAATAAAAATAAAATAAATAAATAAACAAATAAAATATATAATAACAATAATAACACTTCGTAAAGAGAATAATTACCTAAACCTTTAAAACAAGCCAAAAAGGATCCTTCAAAACACCTCTGAGGACTCAAACACGGGACCCAAAGGCACACTAACACACTACCAACCACCAGACCAGCAGGCCTATTTTGTCACTTAAACATATAACCAACCACAATAGCGCAACCTTCTCATTGACCCTAACCACAAAAGTCAAAACTCATAGCCCCAAAATTCAGGGCGTTACAACTTGATAAAAAATGCAAGTTTAAAGGCTAAAAAAGTCAAAAAAAAATAAATAAATGAAGGGCTAGAATGACTTTTTTGTAAGGTTAGAGGGTCAAAAAAGTCATTATGCATAAATTAATTAACATTTCAAGTATTTTAATGGTGGTCATTAACCATTTTTTTTTTAAATTTAAGGTAAGGTGGCTATTACTATTAATAAATTTACGTTTTGGTTATTTAAATTTAATAAAATAATTATTGAACTATTTAAAAGTTTTTAATTAAGTTACTAGACTGTTAAAATCGTTGTTTTATGGTCTTCTATGTTCACATTGTTTGCACCAATCGAAAGCTCTCATTCCCTTTTTCTTATACATTTAATTTTTTTAATGAAAATACTTTGAGTGTTACGAATCTTTGATATTGGTCGTTAGATCGACTTGGGCATAAGGTATGTTCTTCTATTCGTCGATAGATACTGATTCATCGTACCGATCGTTCAATTGACGCTTGAAACTTGCTAATCAGACTTTTTATATATATATATATATATAAATAGAAATTTAATATCTCAGTGACTTAAATAAAAACTTTTAAATAGTTTCTTTTTTACGTTTATTTACTCCAATATTCATGTGAGATTATATATTCCCAATTTTTTAAAATAAAAACTAGAATGTATTGTAGTTAGCATCGAACCAATAAGTGTATCATTTTTGTTTTGATATTAATATGTACCAATATGAGTATATTTCAATATATTATTATATAACTTAAATTAAATTAAATTGATTTTTTAATTTTAAAAATTAAATGATGATTAAAGTTTTCCAAAACAAAGGAAAATACTTTACAATATGAAACTTTTAATGTAACAGTCCGAATTTGACCCTAATTGGAACGGTGGTTTCGGGACCACAAATTCGAGTCCGAAAAATTTTTAGATATTATTTTCTGTGTTTATTATATGTGAACTATTATGTGTGAAAGTTTCGTACGAAAATTTGATTGTTTGTGTGTTTAATTTAACAAAAGGATTTAATTGCATAAAGTGTAAAAGTTACAAACTATAGTGGAAAGTGCTTATTTGTTAGTGGCTTCTTAATATGAAGTCTTAAAAAGGCAAATATCCCATTCTTTAAGATAGTGGACGGTTTATGACACCATTACCCTTAGTATATATGTTAGTTTTATTTTAATTAAAAGGTTATTAAAGTAATTTAGAAATAATCATAATATATGTTAAAGTAAAACAAAAAGAAATGCCATTATCATCTTTGGTTCTTTAGGCCGAATATAGCTAAGGAAGAAAAGAAGAAAACAAGCCTAAGTTTCGGCACTTTCCTAGTTAAATTAAGGTATGTGGTTAGTTCGGTTTTTAATTATTTTTACATTTTAGTGATCGTTGCTTCAAATACAAGTCGACCCATGTTAGAATTTTCGAATTGGAGCATGTTTGATATTCGGCTATTGAAGGATGTTTATGCTTTGAAATGTTTGATGGAAAAATATTAAAAGTATGTTTGAGATTATCATGTTTTGAATTGGAAATTTTGGTGAAATTAAGTATTTTGGGCTAAATTGTAAAAGTAAATTTTTGAGGGGTTTAATTGCAAAACAAATGAAATGTATCGACTTGTATGGTTATGTGGAAGATTCGGCCCTAAAGGATTGAATTCAAATTATGTGTATTTTGTGTTTTGTGCAATAGGTACTAAATTGTAAAAGTTGTAAATGCTAGGGGTAAAATGGTAATTTTTCTATTTAAGTGTTTTTGGATTAAATTGAAATGAAATGTGTTTGAATGAGCTTAAATTGAAAATTTCTAGATCAAGAACAACGAAAAACAGACTTGGATCGGAGGAAGGCAAAAGTTATCGAATAGCCGGTTGTTATCGTCCGACTATATTCGAAGTAAGTCTATAAGCAATTTAATCTCGTTAATATCATTTATAACCTTGATTATATGCTGAATTATGAAAATTATAGTTGTAAAAATTTGTTAAAGCCGAATGTGGATAGTGAATTTGTAATGTAATGTTGTTAAATTGTTAACCGAGATGATATGTTTAAGTGATTTGAGTAATGTGTGATTTACTTAATTTGGGCAACATGTAATGTGTATGAGATGATAATAATATCGATATCGGGCTTCGAGCCTAGCGTGCCTTGTGCCGGGTGAAGTGTATCGGGCTTATTGCCTAGCGGGCTAAATGCCGATGATCAAAATTCGCACCTTGGGTCTAGCAGCTTAATGCCTGTGTTTTATAATGCAAGCTTATGCATACAAAAAGATAGAGTTATGGTGATAAAAGAACAAGCTAAAGCTTATTCAAGTGAATTAAATTGTTCGGCCATAAGGTATGTATTGACCTAAGTATATGAATATATGTGATGTTTATTGATTAGGTAAGTTATATATATGAGGTGTTATGTATTTGGTATTTATGACATGTGGATAATTTAATATTGTTTGGATATTGTCCATTTGCCAACATTTGAGAATTCAACAACTATATGACTATGTATACATAAGTATATTCGGCCATATGAAAAAATTTGTGATTTGATATTCGGACATGTGAATTGATTCTATAAATATACATGAATTTGATGGTATGGAATTAAGTTGATTTAAGTACCTATTAATTTGGTGGTATTTGGTTGCGGTGAACAAGGTGTAGGATGTGTTTAAGTTAAGATTATAAAATGAGTAGTGTATAATAATGAATGGTTGATTTTATATTGCTCTAAATTGCTTAAGGCTTATTAAGCTAAGTAGCTTACTATGTGCGTGTTACTCTGTCTTATAGATTTTGATCAAGCTACGAGCTCAGGGGATCGTCAGTGAAGTCAACTACACTATCATCTCTTTTGGTATTTATAAGCTTAGTTTTTGAACCAAAGGCATGTATAGGTTAGACTAAATGTTTAAACCAATGAATTTTGTCTTGTATATAAGTATAGCCATGCGAAAATGGCTAAGTCATGAAACTATGATCTTAAATGAATGTGGCTTTGATGAATGTTCTTCATGGTTTTATGATTCGGTAATGAATAATGGAAATGTTTATAAATATCTTGGGTTGATCATTAGTGAGTTAGTTTGAGGACCGAATATATGGTTAGTAGATTGGTTGTATTTAGGTAATTTGGATTAGTTATAGAGCATATGTGTTTGGTATGTTATTTAATGATCTTTGTGTCCATGAATATTTAATGTGGCTATGGTAAAATGAGCGTAAATTAGAAACTAATTCAATTGTATGTGGTTATACGGAGATGCTTACTTATGTGTAATATATATATAGGTATGCCTATTATGTCGTGTGGATTACTTAACCTAGATTAATATGCATATCTTGTGAATTGGCATAGTCATAAAAACTTGTTAATAAAATATGATTAATATTAATTTGATAGTTAAGGTTTGATATGGCTTTTGTTTTTTTTTTAAGGAATTATGCGCATATTATAATAGCGTTATGAGCATGTTCGGTTATACTATAATGTTCTAATGTCATATAGGCGAATGGATATTTATCAGTGTACTATGGGTCTATTTGTTTTAATATGCACATGTGCAGAAGTTATGAAATGATATGTTGATATTTAACTAATGAAATAGGTGTATCAACACGTATTTTGATATATGAAGTGAATGATATATGCTTGGATATGTTTTAAATATTTGAATGTCATAGATTCGATGGTCAAATGGTTCGGACTTTAGAAATATGAAACATGTGAAATTTTGTTTTGGTAAATGAAAGTTTGATCCGAATCTTGTATAAATTATGAGTAATGTTGTAATTGAATTACGAGTATGATTTGTAATGTAAGTCTCGATTAGCATGAAATAAGAGTATGGGTTATGCATGAGCTATATTTTAGTAAGAGATTTTTTTAAGAGCTTGGAATGTTAAAAAGTTATAATTATAATTTGGTGTACGAATAGTGATAAATGACTGTGCTGAACTGTGTCTAGTTCGGTAACGCTTCATAACCCTAAACCGGCGACGGATACGGGTTTGGGGTGTTACATTTAAGAAATTAATATGATAGAATAATTATATAACTCATATAGCTGGATGTTAGGTTTTTATTTGTAAAAAATAATTAAGTTATAATATTTATTTCGCTAAATAGTTAAAAGCTAAATTTATCATGTCTTTTTTTTTTTGAATAAATTTCGATTGGGCTTATATTATAATAGAAAACCATTACAAAATAAGAGTCCAAAATCAGCCTACAAACAAAAGAAACGGCCCACATGCAAGAAATTCAAATTAAAAAAAAAAAAGAAAACGGGAAAATATCTAGATATTTTAAAACACCTGCAGCCTAATCTTGGAAAACTAATTCAACCGACACTATCGCCCAATCAGAAACGTCTGAAATCTGTCAAACCTCTATCATCATAACTGCTCCCTCAAATGACGATTTCATTACTCTGGGATGCTGCTTTCTTTTAAAAAAAGAAAAACCTTTCATTTCTTTAGCTTCCCTTTCCCAAGCCTCTGCTGAAATGCTCTCTTTCAGTCTGGTTCACGAATCCATTCCAGTAACCTCCTATCTTCAGCATAATCAGGGACTTTCTTTTCCAGGTAAAACTCTTCCTTTTTTTTAAAGTTTCTATTGCAATTTTATGGGCAAGAACGTTTGCATTCCTTGAAATATGCTTGAACACAAAATGCTTAGTTCTGTTTATCATCTGTCTATTTATCATCTGCTGAATATCTGAGATGTAAGCACCTATCATTGATTTATCCTGCTCTTTACTTTTGCATTTTTTAATCACAGTGAGGGAGTCTCCTTCAATAACAACTTCCGGCCACGTATTTTCCATACCCATTCTGACTGCTTTTCGGCATGCAAGTGCTTCGGCTGCAAAGGCCGAATTGACCTCATTGTGAATTTCAGAGCATGATAAAAGAATACATCCTTCGTCATTCCTTGCTACAATCCCAGAGAATGAGATTTTTTTTGTTCATCAAAAGCTCCATCAAAGTTTATTTTAACAGATTCCCGAGGTGGGCATCGCCAACTTCTTTTTTCTTTTATTTCTGCTTGCTTTCTACTTTCAAGGCCATCAAGTTCTGCAATATAGTTGTTTATGAAATTCCCTATATCCTTGCATGTGCTAATCTTTTTATTATGTATTCTAGAGTTTCTGTCTCCCCATATTGCCCAGAGTGAACAACTGAAAATGCGGCATTTTTTAGTATTGAGCTGTTCAAAAACCCAGATAAGCCACTGTTCGAAATCCTTATTACCCTCTGTGAGCACATCTTGTAGTAGTAATTCTGACCACACTTCCACTGTAACAGAACACTCCCGGAATAGATGATCAATCGTTTCAGCTCGCTCTCCACACCGAGGGCAACTCGTATCCGTGACTAGCTTCCTATGTTGCATGTTGACTTTCGTAGGAAGATAATTCCATGAAATTCTCCATATTGTAATCTTCATTTTTGTTGGTAGGTTCAGTAGCCATAATTTTTTGTAAAATTTTCTGTAGACGTTTTGTAAAGCATAAGCTCTAGGGTTTTCATCAGCAATTTATAATAGTTTATAGGCGCTCCGAACCGAGAATTCTCCTGAAGCTTCTCATCCCCATACTAAGAAGTCATCATGTGGTATTTCAGCCAAAGGGATTCGAAGGATTCGTGCAGCATCTTCCTCTAGAAAGGTATACTCTATCAATTCCTTCCTCCATTTTCTTTCATTAGTGTCTATCAACGCATTAACTTTGAGATCTCGCATAGAATCCACCTCTGCTGATAACTTGAAATTTATTGCATCTGGGATCCAGGCATCACTGTTAATAGAGATATTATTACCTGTGCCAACTCGCCAAAATAAACCTTTTTTCAAAATATCTTTTGCTGCCCATATGCTTTTCCACGTATAAGAACTTGTATTTCCCAAACTGGAATTTAAAAATTGGTTATTTAGAAAATATTTAGCTTTAAGTACTCGCGTGACAAGAGAGTCTTCATTATTAATAATCCTCCATCCTTGCTTCGCTAGAAGGGAGATATTAAATTGAGACATATTTCTAAATCCCATACCCCCTTCTTCTTTAGAACGACACATAAATTTCCATTGACACCAGTGAATCCCTTTCCTCTTCTTTCCATGCTGCCACTAGAATTTCGCAAAAATATTTTCTAGTTCCCCGCATAGAGACTTTGGTAGGAGGAAACATGTCATAGCGTAATTTGGTATTGCTTGAAGTACTGACTTAATAAAAATTTCCTTCCCCCATTGTGATAGAAGCCTTGTACTCCACTGTTCAATTCTTTGATGGACCTTGTCCTTTATATTCTGAAAAGACTCTTTCTTTCTTTTGCCCACTACATTAGGAAGTCATAAATATTTTTCCAAATTTGTTGCGCATCTCACACCCAATACATCCGTTATTTCTTTTTTCATCCCTTCTGATGTGTTGGTGCTGAAGAAAATTGTCGATTTGTTAAAATTCACACATTGACCGGAGCATTGTTCGTAGTTTTACAAAATGTCTTTTAAAAATATCGCTTGTTCCTTCGTGGCTTCTCCAAACAAGATACATTCATCTGCAAACAATAGATGTGATATTGCTGGTCCTCTTCTGCTCGCCTTAATTCCTTTTAGAACTCCCTCCCTAACTGCCAATCTAATTAGAGTTGAAAGCCCCTCACCACAAAACAAAAAAAGATATGGACTAAGCGGATCACCTTGTCGTAATCCTCTAGTAGGTCTAAAATTCCTGCCTTTGTTTCCATTAATATTCACTGCATAGGAGACTGTTGAGACACATTTCATGACTAGTGTAACCCATTCCTCTGCAAAACCCATTTTTAGCATTACATACTTTAAAAAGCCCCATTCAACTCTATCATAGGCTTTGCTCATATCTAGCTTAACCGCCATAAACCCTTTTTTCCCATAGCGCTTTTGGCGTAATGTATGGAAATTTCATAGGCAATCAGCACATTATCCGAAATTAATCTTCTTGGAACAAACGCACTTTGAGCACCATCTATGCATCTTCCAATATAATTCTGAAGTCTGTTTGCTATTGTTTTAGCCACTATTTTATATAGAACTGTACATAGGCTAATGGGTCTAAAATTAGCAAGGTTTGTAGGGTTTGGAGTTTTTGGAATAAGCACTATGTCTATGCAATTAGAAAATTCAAAATCCTTACCCTCATTTAAAATTCCAAGACAAAAATCTTCAACGTCTTTACCCACAATGTGCCAGTACTTCTGGAAAAATAAAGTTGGAAAGTCGTCCCATCCTGGTGCTTTAGTCGGCCCCATCCCTTTTAACGCTTGATGAACTTCTTCCACCGTGTATGTTGATAACAAAGCTGTATTAATTTTAGAGGAAATATAAGTATCAATACCCGTTAATAAGTATGATGAATTTCCCGTTTCATTAGATGAAAATAAATTTTGGAAGTAGTTTGAGGCTGTTTCATTAATTTCAAGCTCATCAATAATTTCTCGCCCCTCCATTGATTCCAGTCGACTGATTGTGTTAATCCTTCTACGAGTTGATGCATATTTGTGGAAAAAAGCTAAATTTTTGTCCCCTAATTGAAGCCAATTTTCCCTTGCTCTCTGCTCTCAATACATTTCATCTTTATCAATCTCCATATTTAGTCTGATTCTGGTATCAATTAGCTTTGCCATTGTATCATCATTCCTCTCACTTTCCAATAGAGTTTCCAGTTCCTTATTGAGTTTCCTTTTCAAGCCATCTCTACCTTTTTTAATTAAATTTGCCCACCTCGTCAATCTACTTTGTAGTCTTTCTAGCTTTTCAAAAATCAGCCCGTTTGATGATTCCCATAACTTTTTAACCTCTTGCTCAAAAGACTCTTCTAAGATCCACCATGCCTCAAATTTAAACCGTGGGCTTCGTTTGAAACTTTCCTCATTGTCAGTGTGAATAAGGAGAGGACAATGATCTGATATCGAATGAGTTAAATGACGAATAGTACCCTTTGGGAATAAATGCATCCACTTTTCATTAGCCACACCCCTGTCCAGCCTTTCTCTTATATTCGTTTTCGGTAGATTTCCCCTCTCCCATGTAAACCATGTTCCCTGAAATCCCATATCCAGTAATTGACATTCATCCAAGACCTCGCGAAAGGCTGCCATTTTCCTCTCCTCCCTCGGTTGGCCCCCATTTTTTTCAAAAGAGTACATAATTTCATTAAAATCACCACTAACCAGCAACGGGTATCTCTGTTCTTGCCCTAACATCCTTAGCAAATTCCACAAAGCATTCTGATCACTAGCATAAGGCGACCCATAAAATCCTGTAAATCTCCATACTCCGTTTACAATGCGTTCTTCTATTAGCACATAAATATGATTTTTCGAGAAAGTTTTGAGGCTGACCGTAAATTCTTTTTTCCAAGCTAGACAAAGTCCACCTCTCGAACCCTCTGCTCCTACATCAATTCTATTCACAAAGCCACACCTTCTTCTGATCCATTCCATACGTTTATCGTCAATTTTGATCTCCATAAAAAAAACCATATCGGGGTTATGTTGCTTCAGCATGAACCGAAGCCTTTGAACTGCCCGTGGATTCCCCAAACCACGGACATTCCAACAAATGATTTTTATTACTTCCGGTCGGCTTGCCATCTGGCAGCCCCCGATCTTCTTTGATTAGGAGAATCACCTTTTTCCCATTCTTCTCCTAGCAAATCTAACCCCTACTCTTCAGGTCTTGGACCTTATATTTCGTTCTTTTTATTTTATCTTTTAAGAAATTGTCCCCTGCATAATCCCCAACCTCAAGTTCAATCAATTTCCTCTTATGTGCAATGCTTTCTTCATTATACGAACCCCTCCCTCTCACAGAATTAATTCTTTTCCAGCTGAATTTCCTAGCTGATTTCAAAATTCTTTCTTGCTCAACGCTTCTTTCATGGTCTTCCTCCTCTACGATCATCCCTTCTTCTTGAGAATACATCACTTTCTCCATTCCTAATGATTGTGGATCATCTATTTGTCTTCTATCACGAATGTCCTCTCTTTGTAACCCCAACTCTCGGCTTTCCTCCAGTAGCCCTGTGTACAAACATTGATCTTTTTTTCTTTTTTGAGAAGGCATTTAACTTTAGACTTTCCTTTCCAATTAAACTGCTTTCTGCCTTTAATGCTAATGAGAAAGGTGGATCTTCTCTAATCTGTCTCTTTCTGCAGGTTTTATTACCTCACAACTTGGAAGAGCGTGCCCTAATCTGTCACATCAAAAATAAAAAGTCGATAAATTTTCATATTTAAAGGAAATCCAAACTCTTTCTTGATCATCTGTGGATACGAAAATACCCCTACGGAGGGGTTTCTGCACATCTAACATCACTCTAATCTGACAGAATTCACCATTTATTTCAGATCTAATAATTCCTCCAAAAGTCACCCCAATAGCATGCATCAAATCTTTTTTTATCAAATTATGGTAAACATGGCCCAATTTTAACCCAAAATAAGGACGAAACAAGTTTAATTCTACTCCTTTCTGTCGATCTAACCAATCTGTCGAAAATAACTAACTGCTTCCTGAATAGCCATGGCTGGCCTTCTAGGATTGTCTCTAGATCATCTTCAAATTCAAAATTAATCATGAATAGATTCTGACCTGCTAATTGGATCTCAACTTTTCCTTTTGTTTTCCAAATACTCTTCATCTGTGCCCTGAAACTATCCGGGTTATAAGACTTCTTTGTCCACACAGTGCAGATCAACGTAGGCTTTTCGCTTGGTATCACTGTCGAACTCTTCACCGATAGATGAATAATCTCTTCTGCCAAAAGAGAAACTTCCTCATCCTCCAACCCTTCGTTGCCACCACTTTCCTCCATCCCAAACCGCAGCAGAGGCTGGTTTCACTAAGATACTAAGCAAAGCACTCTTGGCTCCTAGGGTCTAAATTTCAAGTTTAAATAAAAATAAATTTTAGGTGAAAGAATTATTTTTAACTTCCAAAACATTAAAAATTGTAGCTCCCATAAAAATAAGTACCATTAAAATAATTATCAGTTAATTAAAACACATTGAATTTAATTTATTTATTTATTTATTTATTAAATAAGGATGTTTTAATTTTTTAAATTAACATTTACTCCGACTATTTTAATTTTAGTTGCATTTTAGTTCTAGTTTGATCACTCAACTATTAATTCTATTAATTTAGTTACTCAACTTTTCAAAATTAAGTATTTTAATCACTCTTGCCGTTAACTGAACAAAAAATTGTGGCCAATAAAAAAGCTTAAAATTTTGAAAAATTGAGTGACTAAATTGAAAAAATTAATGTTTGGATGATAAAAATAGAACCCAAATGTAGGGTTTTTGTTTTTGTTTTTTTTTTTTTTTTTTGTTTTCTATGATTGTGGTGTTTCTTGAGATGCATAAACTTTCTTTTTTTCTTTTTTTTTTATTCTTTAGTTTATCTATAAGTTTGAAAGCTTATTTATTTTTATTGAAAAGCATGATTGGCTTTTTGTTTATTTACGTGTAGTAAATGAAGGTTAACAAATAGAAATTAAAATTATATATATATATATATATTAATTTTATTATAACCAGGATAAATGATTTTTAATAATTTCCTTCCACCAAGAGATTAAGAATTTAGAGTGCAAAATTGAAACAAATATTTTAATGAAAAATTGTAAACTCTGAAAACGAATACTCGTATAAAATATAAAGAAAATAGAATTAAGATACCATACGATTATTGTTTTTTATGTTATCTACCACGTAACCACGCTGACTTTTCATCAATTATCTAATCAAAATCCATACATCAACCTAAATTAAATATATTTTTCTATCTATTAAAATATGAGTATGTGAAGATAAATTTCAACTTTTAAAATAATAAAAAAATTTATTTATGTGCAGAATAAATTATAAAATAAAAATAATAGCAGATTGAGTCTCAACTCAATTGATATATATATTGTTGTCATTGTAAAAGGACTTGGATTCAAGTGCGCTGAATCACATTAGATTATTAGTGAGAAATACTTTTTAATACTGACTTGTTATTAATATTATGTTGATTATGAATATATATTATATGTAACAGACAAAATTTTAAAACACTTTATTTATTGCAATGTGCATATATCTTATTGGTAGCTTTATTATATATAAATATGACCATGAATAGTTGAATCATATACAATTTTGTACAAATTAAATATATTTATTTGTTGTTATATGAATGAAAATATAGTAAAAGTATCGTGGAGATTTTTGTACTAGAAGTTAAATTATATTTTGTCTCATCTACTTGAAAAATGGATAAATTACTCCATGTATATTAGATCAAAGAGCAAATTGATCCGTTTGTTAAAAGTTTCATCTATTTCCACGGTTAAAAACTGGTCTTTGCACATCAAAATAAGGTATACGTGGCACGCCACATGTAAGTAACTGATTATTCCATCAGCCACGTTAGTTTTTAACAATAGAAATGGATGAAACTTTTAGCATAAATGATCAGTTTGCTCTTTGATCTAACGTATAGGGACTAATGTGGCCATTTTTTTAAGTAAAGGGGCCAAAATACAATCTGAATCCTCGTATAGGGACCTCCACAGTACTTTTACCATAAAATTATATATTTTGAAATTGAAACCTTTACATTTAGTATCACCGGAAGCTATGCTACGACAACACTAAACTTACTTTCAAATAAATGCAAAAGCCTTGAAGAACTTTAACTTGAATATCTATTTGTTAATAACATGGATGGATTAACAAAGCAATAATAGCAAAAGCAATGCATCACTTGTAGCATTTATATAATTAAGAATAAGATATGATTGGATGAGTAACAAAATAATCAATTTGGAAAAAAAAATCACCAATCTTGCATAATTTTTTTGTGACCATAAATCCAATATTAGGTAATGATTAATTTCATGTATATATAGTTCGAAATTGTAATTGATAGATGGAAGACAATTGATTAGAATATAATGTCATTTACCTAATAAAATATAACAGCTAATTTAGATAGAATTATTCATAAATAGAATCAAACTACTATTTTTTTATGTTTTAATATAAACTTTAGTATTTTATATTTATTTTTTGGGTAAACTGTTGATGTAGCTGACAAAACAGTTATTCTGATTTCAATTCGGTCACTCAACTTTTGAAAAATAACAAAACAGTCCTTTTAATCTGTAACGAAAAAGTGACATGGCATTTAATGGAGGGTTAGCTATAATTTAAACAACCCCATAGCCTTAGTTGGTAAGCAAAAAGAAGAAATGAAAAAAAAAAAAAAAAGAGGAGAAGAAGAAGAAGAAGAAGAATAAATGGACATACCCTAGCTACGACCGTTTTGTTCCTCCAAGGTGGAGCCACCACTCAGCTCGCTGCTATTTGTTGAATCTCTGTCCCTTTTTTTCTTCTCTTCTCCTCTCTTTTTTTTTTCTTAACTCTAGTCACCGTCGTTCATGGCCTTCCCTGGCCAATCGTCATCACCAAATAGCTCCTCTTTGCCTCTTCTCAAATCTCACTTCATATTTCCCAATAGGCCTTCAAAATCCCAAGATTGAGACCTTAAAGCTTCAAACAAGGCTTCAACAGATCTTTGCCATCCACCGTCTGATCACCACCATATTCCGACCACAGCTTTTCTTCGACCAACCATGACTCTTGACCACTCAGATCATCGAACTGGTGACTTTTGATTCTCTTCTTTTTTAGTTTTTTTTTTTTTTACTTCTCTCTTTTGATGCAAGCCAATTTGGGATTCTTGTTCTTTTTTTGCTGGTTTTATTTTGGATGCTTGCTATTTTTAATTTTTGTTTCTGCTGTTTTTTTGTTGTTTTGTCGTCGATTTTGATTTGAAGCTTCATAACATCGCCATAAGCAGTAGTTCTAACCAAACCGATGTCGATGAACGAGCTGTGATGGGATCCCCCTTGATGTTATCCCAAGTAACCGTTTTGATGACAGCCTCAATTTTTTTGCCGTCGATTTTCAATTTCACTACTATGGAAAAAAATCAAGCTTAATGGTAGCTAAGAGCTTTTCTAGGTTCCATCTGCCAAAAATTTTTCCCATACTGGGCCTTAATTTTAGGTAAATTTTGGGTAAATTCCATGTCAATTTGTCATGTCAGCTAATTGGGTTTCCAACGTAGCAAGTTAACTGGCCACATCAACTAGTTAACTTGCCACATCAATGGTCCTGTTAAGACAGTAATGGAAATATTTATAAACTCGGTATACAAAAATAGGGTTCTGAAATCGTATTTTTTCGTACCACTGAAAATTGGGCCATTACAGTTCTCCCTCTTAAGAAATTTCGTCCTCGAAATTTAAATAAGAATAGATAAGGGTACTGAGATCTTATAGCTTTTTCTGGTTTCCAAGTAGCCTTTTCTACACTATGACAATTCCACAAAACTTTAACCAACGCCATGCATTTATTTCTCAATTCTTTCATTTCTTGAGCTAATATTTTTACAAGTTCCTTGCCATAAGACAAATTACACTGTAACTCTATGACATGGGGAGTTAAAACATGAGAGGGATCAAACATTATGTATTTTCTCAACATCAACACATGAAAAACATTATGTATCTTATCCAATTCTAGAGGTAGAGCTAATCGATATGCTACAGGCCCAATTCTTTTGAGAACTTCAAACAGTCCAACGAACCTCGGATTGAGCTTCCCTTTTCTGCCAAATCACAGAACTTTCTTCCAAGGCCAAACTTTCAGAAAGACTTTATCGCCAAATTGAAACTCGATATCCTTTCTTTACAGGTCGGCATAAGATTTCTTTCTATTAAGTGTAACTTTTAAAGAATCTCAAATAGTTCTAATTTTATCTTTCGTTTCTCACATTAAGTCTGTCCTTGCCATTTTTCCTTCACTCAACTCTACCAGCACAGAGGAGTTTGGCATTTACGACCATGTAAAGCTCCGTAATGTGCCATTTTAATGCTAGATTGGTAACTATCGTTGTAGGCAAATTCGACCAATTGTAATATTTTTTTCCCAACTTCCCTCAAATTCAATTATACAACAACGCAACATATCTTCGAGTATTTGGGTTACTCGCTTGGATTGACCATTGGTCTGAGAGTGAAAAGTCGTACTAAAATTCAACTTAGTACCCAAAGCTTCATGCAATTTACCCCCAAAATCTGGAGGTAAACCTCAGATCTCGATCCAAGATGATAGATAATAGCACATAATACAATCTCACAATTTATGAAATGTACAATTCAACCAGTTTTTCCAGTGAATTATCAACTCTCACCAGGATAAAATGAGTGGACTTCGTCAACTTGTCAACAATTACCCAAATTGAATCTCTCTTTTTCGACGATAACGACAATCCTGTCACAAAGTCTATAGTAACTCGCTCTCACTTTCATTCAAGAATCATTATAGGTTGCAATAATCCTAATGAAACTTGATGTTCTGCCTTAACTTGCTAACATACTAAACACTTAGCTACGTAGTCGGTTATCTCCTTTTTCATGCATAGCCACTAATACAATGGTTTCAAATCATTATACATTTTGTTGTCACCCAGATATATTGCATAGGTTCTGCTATGAGCCTCGTGGAAAATGTCCCGCTTCAACTCTGAATCATTCGGTACACACAATCTATCACAGAAGTATAAACTCTTTTCATCACTCATAATGAATTCATTGGTTTGCTCATTTTCAATCAGCTTCCGTTTAGCTTCCAGCTTGCTGTCACTTTTTTGCAATTCTTGAATCATGTAAAGAAATACAGGTTTAGTTCTCAACTCGGCTAAAATAGAGTCGTCTCGCTCTAAAGTCAAATGTGCATTCATCGCTTTCAAAGTGAACAAGGACTTTTGACTTAAAGCGTCAGCCACAATATTGGCCTTTCTTGGGTGGTAGTCGATGATTAAATCATAATCTTTAAACAGTTCGAGCCACTTGTGTTGTCTCAATTTCAACTCTTTTTGCATCAGCAAATATTTCAAACTCTAGTGATTGGTAAAGACGTGGCATTTTTTCTCCGTACAGGTAGTGCCTATTAGGAAATGTGCCCATATTGTAGTAAACATCTAATTATTTTCTATGTATTTGAACGATGAATAAATAAATAAAGTTAATTTCACATTTCACAATTATGCCTTTTGTGTTTCTGTCTTTCATATTTTGCATACATAGCAAACTTGTGAGAAGAAAATATTAGCTCATTGATTGTCTAAGTTCAAATTGATGATAAGTGACACTGTAAAAATGTTTACATTGCGAGAAAGACAACTTACTTCAGTAGATTCTCTAAACGAGTCTGTAATCCCGTAAAAAAAAATCAAAGTGAGCATTTGATTTAAACACTTAGAAGGGTTATTATGTTGTCTATAATTTCAATTGAGGAGATGGCCTAGTCTTGGCTATCGGAGCATTGACTCCACGAGTAGAGATATAGATGTATTCATTGGAAGAATGATACATTGGACTGGACCCAAGATGAATTGGTTCTGAATATGTTTGTGAATTAATTCACTTGTGACATTCATGGTGTGATTTACTTAAATCCTGAGTTAGCCACTAACCATGGGTATGTAATTCAAGTGATTTGATATAAGTGGAGGCTTATGCTCTAAAGATAATCGAGTCCATAACCGATATGTTGGGTATATGACTTGTGTATGGCATGCCTTTATTAGCAACAATGGAATTCATAAATAAAAGTGATATATTAGTTGAAACATATGATAAATAAAAACATTTACTTCACAAACTACGTATTAATTGATAAATGATATTTACCTTGTCACCAACAGAAATATGTATGTGTTAGTCACTCTGGGATGTAGAAACAGTATTCGCCACCAGGCCCAGGACTGCAGCAGCAGGCAACCACCAATCGACGCCTTATTCGGTTACGTTGCTCGACAAAGCTCCTGATATAACATGGACAACACGGTAGATCCCCAACTTAGTTTTGTGCAGTCACTAAAGAACCCACCTTACGTGCACTAAATTTCTAGATTTATCAGACACTAAAATGCCCCTGATTAACCTCATGATGAATGCTCGAACATATTGTTGTATGACTTGCTCCGTTGCATGGTCGGGAAGCTTATTGAAATTTCTCTCCAACCAGTTGATCGATATCCAACCACCTTCGAATCTGTTCAGCTTCCCCTACATTTTCATGTAGAGGTCCACTTTCCCTCGAATCACCGCTGATCCTGTGATGACTGGCTCATCCACCGGCAGGCTGAGCTGTAATGATACGTCCTCGAGTGTGATTGTATACTCACCACATGGAAGGTGGAAAGTGTGTTTCGGGCCTCTATCTTTCCACCAACGCGATGATTTGTGTGGGATTGAGTTTGCAACCCCCTTGCATGCGAGACACATGCAAGAATCCAACCTCTTGCAGGTACCCACAAGTTTCATGGATCGAAGGCTCCCCCGTATTATGTATAAACGCCTCCAACACACGATCGTTCGCCTATTTGTAACATAAAAAAATTAGATTTATCAAAAAAATTAACATAATTAAAAAACAAAATTTTAAATTTCATCTTACCATTGTTAATTCGGCAGCAGAAATATGGTTGTCATCGAAGCGGATTAGAGAGGCATTCATTTTTGAGAAATTGATCCGAACGAATAAAATACGATATAATTAAAAAATTAATATTTTTAAATGAAATATAAATAAACATCGAACAAAAAGCTTCAGAGAGTTGATAGAGTTTGAGAGAATGATGTGAATGAAAAAAATGGAATTTGGGGGCATTTATAGGTTAAAAAAAATTACCGTTGGGGGATTTTAATTTTTTTACCGTTTAGCGCGGCAACGGTCAAAGGCCGTTGCATTTTACCGTTGATGGAAAGCGTGTCCAGTTGTACGAACTTTCCTGCCATCTGTGCAGAAAACGCACCCAATTAGTTGCGTTTTCACTTTCTCACTTTTAAAAATAACCTATTTCCCTAATTAAATTTAAAAATGCCCTAAAGGCGAAACTAAAAAGAATTCGGCTTATTCTTCTAATTTAGCCTGCATTTTTAATGAATTGCAATACATAATTTTTTTATTATAATAAACAATTTAATTTAAATAATAATATAACTATATGATATGTTTAATTTTTATATAATTATCTTGTTAGACTTATTTAAGAATACTATTTTTATCTATACATAATTGGTTTTAAGGAATTGAAGAGAATTTTAATAATAAAATAAGATAGATTATTATTATTTTTTGTTATAATGATAATAACTTAGTTAATAAAATTTATGATAACTAATAATGATTATATATGAATTAAATTTGTTGAACTATGCCTTTTTTAGTAATGATTAAAAAGATGTAATCTATATTAATATGAAAAATATAATAATAATAATAATTATATAATTTTATTTAAATAAGTCAATGTTTATATAAAATTGAATTTAAATATTTTATAAGGTCGGTTTTAAAACAATGCTTTAAAAAAAATTAGCTAATCAATTTTGAATGCAATATTAATTTAATTTATGCTGTAACATGTAAATAAGAAATTAGTTGTAATGAAATTTATTAAGAAAATGTAAATAAATTTTATACAAATTCTTAAAATATGCAAAATAATAATAAATTTTCCTTTATCTGATTCATTTCTGTTGTTCAATTTTTTAAAAATAATTTTGTAATTTTTTACAAAAAGAAACAACCTAAGGAAACCGATGTGATATAGCTTGAGCTCTTCAACAACCAATTCTAATTCTGATGTCACACTCTCTATTTATAAGCTAAGAAAAGGGTGCACTTAATTCAATATTTCTATTATTAAATCGGTTTCAAAGGATTTAATTGTGACTAGGGGCGAAGCTAGAATAAATTTTTAGGGGTCAAATGAAATTTTAATTTTTGTAGTCTATATCTTTATAAATTTTAAAGGATTAAATTAATTTTTTATAATTTTAAGGGGGGCCAAAGTATAATTTTACTTTTACTAATTTAAAAATTCTAAAAAAAAAATTAAGGGACTTTACATTTTAGATGGGGCCGGAGCCCCTGCTAGCCCCTGATTGTGACATTTTTTATACTTCAATATAATTGATTTTCTATAATTCCCAAGCTTCTCTTTTGAATTTTCTATATAAATCAAGGTAATGTTACTTCCATGCTTCTTATAATTGGCAACCTTGAATATATGCATAATCATATTATATATCAATTTATAATTCATTTATGTTCTAATAGTTAAATTCTACGGTTACACGTGCATATAACATAAACAAGATTACAAAAATTAAAAGGTAAGAACACAGGCAAAAGAACATATTCTTACTAAAGTTAGAATAAAAACATAACATATTATAATTAAAGAAAAAACCCATCAATTAAATTTCTTTCTTTCTTTTATTTCCCATTTATTATCATTATTAACTCTATAAGTCCTTACTGTAAACAAAGCTGAAAAGAAATATAAAAAAAGAAGTTGGTGAAAAAACATAACAACTAGGTACGATGAACCCCACTTATGAAACAAGGATTTTGGGTCACTCATTCCCCATCTTCTAGTACTCCATGCCCATGTGCTTGTTGCAAATATCTTTTCTTTTTTTTTTCTTTCCATCACATGATTTCTTGGCTTAATAATTTCTCCATTGCTAGCACCACAAACCAAAGGACTTCAAATGAAATTTACAGAACAAGATTGTAAATCAAATTAAACACCCTTCACAAACAACTAAATTTAAGTCATGGGCAGTCAAATACTTGATGAGGCTTTAGTCAAAGACTTGAACTTCACGGATGGAGCGAACATAAACGTACTAGCCTCAACTTGGAACGTGTCATAACGAAGGAAAAGCTCCACCAACAACACTCTACACAACAACACCACCAGGTTTTTCCCGGCACAAGCCTTGTTCTCCGCCGTGGAATCCTCCGTCTCACGCTCATTCGACCAATATACATACTTCAAAAGTTTCTCTCCTTCTTCCCCAACAAATCTATCAGCCACAAACTCCTCAGGGTTCACAAAAATCTTAGGATCTTTAGTTGCAAATGGCTGATACCCAAATATCATCTCGCCTTTTTTTATCTCAAAGGCTACATCGTGGCTTTCAACTACCAAATCAACCTTAGCTTTACCGTATTGGAATGGAACTGGTGGATCGATCCTTAGGTATTCATAGACCACCGATTTGGCCAAAACCATCTTGTTCAAAGCAGATAAAGTGACCCCACCTTCAGCCTTGATGACGACCCTGATTTCATCAGCTAGTCTCTGGTGTAACGTTTGTCCGGCTAATGCAACCCACTTGATCAACCCTGGGAATAGGACTTTCATGCCACCATAAGCATTAAAGCCGGCAAGGAAAATCAGGTTATGGCAAGCTTCGTCTCTTTCAATCCCAAACTCATTTTCAGCTTCATCCAACACCGAGCTTCCAAACTCATAAAACACATCGTACAACTTTTTGTAATCAGATTTAACGAGAAAAAATGGGAATCTAAATGTACGTAACAAAATATCTTCGAAATAACCTAGAATTTTGGGTGATAACCCTAGTGATCCAAGTGGTGCAAGCTGAAACAACAGCCATTTGTCAACAAGTTTTGGTCCTTGAGAACCTATCTTTGTTTCACTAGGGTTTTTGTTACAGAACAGGCGAAAAACGTAGTTGAATGACATGGTATCGCTCAGGGTGTTAAAATAAGCTTCTTTTTTTGTAGAAATCTGAGCTTCAAGCTCGTTAAAAAGCTCTGACAAGCCTATTTGAAAGAATGGTATGAACTTATGATGACGGGCTGCGAGAGTAGATAAAAAGAAGGACTTTAAAGATGTATGCTTTGGCTCGGAAGGATCGAGGTAGGCACATACACGATAGCCACCGGTGTAGGCCAGGGAAGGCAAGAAAGTACCGTCAAGAACATCACGTTTTTCGACTTTCGAAGCGTCGAAAAGGACAGAGAAGGAGATAGCATCGAGAAGACAAATAACATGAGAGCAAGAGGCAATCGGAGGTCCGGGAGGCATATTAGTTTTGAAGACCGTGGATTGGTATTTTTGGATTCGATTCGCAAAGAACTTGTCCCTGCCTTCATTGTAAAAGTATGCTAATCGATCTCGAATTGGACCAAAGAAATGAGGGCCATAGTCACCGGGAATTGGTTTCACCGGCAGCTTTGTCGACGGCAGTGAAGAAGAAGAAGAAGAAGAAGAAGACATTGTTTATGGGCTTAAACGAGGCACATGAATAATTTGGAGAACTACGCCTATGATAGCATATATAGAAGTTGGAAAATGATTTACACGTTCCAGATATCTAAAGCCATGAAGTGTGAATGGTACTAATGAATAAAAGTACCCTACGCATTGTTCAACCGCTTTAACTTTTATAAACTTAACACATTTAATTAAAAATTAAAAGCAATGATGTTATTTTAACTTTTGGTTTTTTAAGGTAAAAATCACAGTATAAACATAAAAAAAAATAAAAATTATTCGTTTTAAATTCTTCAAATAAATTCAAGATATTAACAAATGTCCTATAAAATATAATAAAATATAAAACAAACATTTTTCAAAATTACTTATAAAATAAAAAATTATATTACCAATATACTAACTCTAAAAATATTTATAATTATTCATTTACTAACTCTAAGTATATAGTTATAAATTTTATTGATAGCCTGGGATAATCCAAATGAAGCACTTCGGCCTTTATGACTGATTCAATTTACTTCTTTTAAAATAAATTTTTAAATTTTGACACTTAATAATTTATATTTTTATTTGAGATTACTTACATCGACTCTGTCGATTTTAATATTAAAAGACAGCTAACAGTGACGGGTTCAATTTAATTATTCTAATACAAAATTTTGAATTTTGACACTTAATAATTTATATTTTTATCATGACATTTTTACATCATGCATTTTTATTTAATGTAATTTTCAACATCACACACAAGTATGGTTTTTTTAATGAATGAAAGTTGGTTTTATGATTTATAAAAATTAAGGTATTGTTTGATTTTAGAAATTATTTTTATTTTTATTTTTATAAAATAATTTCCTTTTTTAATTATTAAAAATTTAAAAATCACTCGATAAATAGAAATAAAAATGTGTTTTTAATAATGAAAATATAGAAACATGTTTGATAATTATTTTTTTATAATAGAAATTTCAGAAATAAAATAAAAAATTTACATTTGTATGAATTTGATACTTTTATTTTCAGGAATTTAATTATTTTGCTATTCATACTTAAAAATTCAAGTACAATTGTTCACATCATTAAATTTGTTGACGTGACTTATTGAAACTAAAAAAGTAATTGGTAGTCACGTAATAAAAAAAAAAAAAAAAAAACATTGCAATGGACTTTAAATTTAACTAAGAATTTTAACAATGTTGACAATTTTTAAAAGTTTACGTCAATATTTTAATCAGAATAAAGCATTTAGACTAACCAACGATATTAAAAAAGTTGAAATACCAAATTATGTCAAAAATTAAAGTAATATATATATATATATATATATGGGACTAAAATTAAAAATTGATTATTATATAATCTCAAAAAAATGTAAAAGGCTATGTATTTTGGACACATATGCATCAAGATTTTAATTACTGGGTACTCTTTATGTCCGTTTTACAATCCATGTTTGGGGTTTGTGGCTGGCCCTCCCAGCAATGTCGTCTTCAAGGTTTAAACTTGCATTCTCCCTTAAGGGCTAGTTTGGTAATGCTTTTGAAAAGTGCTTTTGAAAAGTGCTGTGGAAAAGTGATTTTGAGAAGTGCTTTTGAAAAGTTTGGTTTAAAATTTAAGTGTTTAGCATTGCTGTCAAAAAGTGCTTTTAAGAAATAAAATGTCCATTTTAGACATATTATTATCAAGTAACAAATATGCATTTAAATAAAATTTAAATTAGTTAATATTATTATATTTTAGTAAGAATATAAAAAAGTTACTATAACTTATTAATATTTTAATATATGAAATATAAATTTTAAATATTTTTAAGTAATAAATATTAATTACTTATAAAATTTAATTAGAATATATAAACTATATTTTAAATATTTAAATATAACCATTAAATATTTGTAATTAGTATTTTAAAAAATATTTTTTTATTTTTAATTAATGATTTTAACACATTTGTAATTAAGCACCAAGAAGAAAAAAAGAAAAAAGTACTATGCTATTGGAGGGGTGAAAAAGTAATTAAGCACTAAAAGTGTTTTTGGGAGAAGAAAAGCTAAAAATTTTAGCTTCTTTTTTTCAGAAGTGCTTTTCGAAAGCACTTCTGAAAAGCCAAAAATTCCAGCCAAAAACAGTTTGTTCTGCACAGATTTTCTTCCAAAAGTGCTTTTGGAGCCAGAAGTGCTTTTTTTAAGCACAGAAGAACAAGAGTGCAATGTGTCTGTCTTACCACTGGATTCAAAACTTGTTGGTTGCCCAATTATAAAAAGTCTCAGAATTTTTAAAGTGAAATGGTCTACCAAGTTTCTCAATCAAGAAAACAAATACCTAATACCTAAATTGGTTAATCTTAATAACCCTAATCTCTTAATTTCTATTTCAATTTTTTTCTCCAAAAAAAATTAAAATTGAAATTAAAGATTATCCCTTTTTTAAACTCTAAGACTAATTCTACGATGAAAAGAAGAAAAAAAAAGAAAATATTAGGTGGTGTTGTTTTTATTTTAATGAGGTAAGTTAAATACAAAATCTAGAGCTTAAAATAATTTATTTTGATCTAATGGCTAAAGTCATTTTGATTCTCATGGTTCTCAATTTAAAAATTCTCACTATAATTATCACAATTTTCTTTTAATATTTTTTTCCGAAATTTTAAAGTTTAATTTATAAGAATTCTAAATGTATTTAAAATAATTTACTATCATAATACATTTTATTAATAAATACAATTAATTTATAAAAAAATTAATATATTAAAATAATAAAATAAAATATATAATTTTAATCTAATGATAAATTTGTTATTTAATACATGTTCTTTATATATTCTTTACCAAAATAAGTTATTTGGTGTCTGACAATGTCCTCGTACATATTGCGTCTATTTTACCACCATCTACTAAGGCTAGACTGAATCAATTAGATTGGAAATGGATGGCAAAAGATAATTTTTCCAGTTCTGAGACTTACAGGAATCTTCATCAGTTCTGAGTCTTCTAAAATTTGGAACTTGATTTGGAAGTCTAAAGCTCCTCAAAGGGTGCGGGTCTTTATATGGATTTTATGACAGAACAGATTAATGACAAATGAAGAGAGGGAAGGGGGCATATGTCTAACGAGAGACATTGTATGAGGTGTGACATTGTTTTAAAATCGAGTTTGCATGCTATTCGGGATTGTTCGTTCTCAAAATTTGTATGGTGAAAAGTATTCTCGCACTATGCGCATGGTATGTTTTTCTCTATGTCACTTCAAGTATGGCTAGTTTGGAATCTACGGGATGAAGGGAAGTGCGGCAGAGATGATCTTGCTTGGCAAACTTTGTTATCCATTTTATGTTGGTTATTATGGAAAATCGTATGCAAGACCTAGTGGATACAGGGTTTACTTGGGCAAGAAGTTATAATCAGACTGGTTCAAAATTGGTTACTCCAAATCCATTGGTTACATGGTCCCATTGGTCGCCACCAGAGAGAGGATGGATGGAACTTAACATAGATGAAACTGTGTCGAGGAATGGTTTGTCTGCATTGATAGGAGGATTGATTAGAGATGTTGGTGCTACTTGGGTATGTGGTTTTCAGATCGGTTTAATTGATGTGCTTCGATTGGTCGTAAGTGCGTGGGAATAGTATTTCAGGTGTGTTTCTTAAGCACGTGTAATTAGAGGTTTACTTGCTATTAAATTTCATGTTTTGCAGCAGATTTTGGGGTGGTTTATGAACCAAACAGGCGTGTGCCGCACACGGGTTGAAACGCCCCAAAATTTGAGTTTTCATGTTAAGTTGTGTCAATGAATGTATATCTGCTTCTGTGGTTGTGTGTTATGTTTGCTTACTTATGATCTAAGGTTTGAGTCGCGTTAATTTTGGAATTTGTTAATTTCTTTATTTGAACCTTAGCTTAGGTTACTTCCTTAAAGTTTAATTCAGTGTCTTTTGTGTCAAGAATGAGTATGCTGGTTCACTGGTTAAGCATTTGCCTATTGTTTGGTCCCGTGTTCGAGTCTTTGCGCAAGCGAAGCGGCAATATGTTTTTAGTTACTTTGCGGGATTAGTTAGTTGTTGTTTTTTTTTAGATAATCTCTTTATTCTTTTAACGTAACTCTCACTTCTTCCCTCCTTTCCTTTTCTTCTATTTTATTTAATTTTTATTTTTTCTTCTTCTCAAATGTTAGTCGCTTAATTCCCAAATTCTACATGTCAATTTTCCTGATGTAGTCGTAAGAGTTTCATTTTCAGTTATTCTTTCACTAGAAGTCAATTTGATAAGTTTCGGTGTTAAAATTCTGTTAACATTCGTTGTCGTTTGTTTTTCATTGTTTTTGGTCAAAGTTGGTTTCCTGAGTAAATTGCTTAATTTCTCTGTCTAAACATTCAATTGATGTTCGTGAAGGTCCCAAGGAAACCTGTTCCCCAAACGTTTAGGCTCGTGAATTTTCTCTATCGTGCAAAGGTAATGGTTGTTTTGAGTTAGGGTTTGCTCGAGGTTTTCATCGAGGTTTTCGACATGTTTGGTTTATTGTTTAATTAGTCTTGCAAATTCGATTAAGTTATATAACTAGACAATTGTTGGCTGTTTTTAGGTTTTGGAGTGTCTCTATTGCTTCTACGTTCAATCTGCATCAGGTGGGTACCAAAACCCTTCTTTTTTCTGCGTTTTTTCACTAGAATCGGGACTGTCGACGGCACACGGGTGGCCACACGGGTGTGTGTGCTAGTCGTGTGGTAGACCGTGTAACTCTATGACTTCATATTCTGAAACACATGAGCAACTCACACAGGCGTGTGAGAGGCCATGTGTGGAAAATGAGATACAGGAATCATACGGGTGAGATAGATGGGCGTGTGTCTAAGCCGTGTAACACACTGAGTTCATATTAGAGTCACACGGGTGAGACACACAGGCGTGTGTCTAGGCCGTGTAACTCACTGAGTTCATATTAGAGTCTCACAGGTGAGACACACGGGCATGTGTCTAGGCCGTGTAACTCACTGAATTCATATTAGAGTCACACGTGCAAGACAGGGGTAAACCGTCGTATGAATTGAATCGAGTTGTATGAACTTATTTATCATGAATGTTAGATAATATTGGACATTGGAATAAGATAGATATTACTGATATTAGCATTTATTTATATTAAAATGTGTGACTGTAATCGCAATTGCGATATATATATGTGCATCTGATATCTATTCTAAAATTGCATGTGGTAGGGGTATGAAATGTAAGAAGTGATCTGGATTGAATCGGTGGTCAAACCACCCATATGTTATGTTTAATCTGGCAATGAAACTCTATTTCTTTTGAGATTTCGACTAATGATTAGCAAAATCTAAAATACTTGCAAACCTAATAAAGAAATTTTGATATGGATTTAACTCTATTTCTATGTCTAATGGACAACCATGTGCAAAATCTAAGAAAAGTTTATTACTAAATTTCTGTTGACTTCAAGCAAAGAGGTTTACAAAAAAATTTAAGAAATTTGAATGATATCTTGTTTTGACTGTCTTATATTTCGATAGTCAATGTGACCTCCAGAATCCAGTCGAAACTTCTGGGTCGGGTTTTGGGGTGTTACAAGACGCCTTTTAAAATTGAAGCTAAAGTTGTTTTAAAGGGTCTCCTCTTAGCATGGGAAAAAGAATTAAGACAGGTTTATTTGGAATGTGACAATGCTTTTGGATGGCTGAGCTACGTTTATTACATTTTTTCTTAGGCAGGAATTGGAAGGTACGTGTTCATCATGTTCCAAGGGTGCATAATGAAGTTGCAGATCATATGGCTAAGTGTAACCTCTCAAACTCAGCCTAGATATTACGATCGGATTTTGGAGGTCACATTGACCACCAAAGTGGCCAAGTAGAAACGACCAAACCTTCAGAAATTTATTTTTGAAATGTTCTCTTATTTTCAAAAAATCGTAGTGGCTTTTATTTTATTTTAATGTTAATGTTACTGAGTTTAAAATAAGATCAAATTAAACAAAAGTTCTTATTTATTTTGGAAACATATTTGACTTATAATTTACGTTTTTGAAATTCAAGTATGGATTTTACAGAGGAAAAAAATACAATGACTTTAATCTAAGTCGAGTAACATGCACTGTCCAGTTTCAAAATAAGTATCTAAATCCAATCAATGAGATGAGTATGCGTGCATAACCCCCCCCCCCCAAAAAAAAGAAAAACCCAAACCAATGACCAAATAACTTTACAGTAAAAAAACCAAATAAATTTAGGAAAAAAGTTAAGCAAAATAATTTATAAGTTTGAAGACCGTCATATGTTCGCATGTCATGTCCGATCCTAGTCTCGAGTATTACCTGAGACTGTTGAAACTATGGGGTGAGCTAACTAGCTCAGTGTGAGTCTAAACAATTAGCACATTAAAATATTCATTCAAATATCATTCACCATTAATAACATTGCAACACAAACATTGCATAAACATTACCATTCGAAAGTGCCATAGACATAGCATAATGCATAATGATTTCCTACCCTAACTATCCACTACACACCATAAGTTTCCCAAAACTCGTCTGCCAAACTCCATTCATTCCTAGCTGAGCACAATGTGGTTAAACCACCATTATACGTAATGCATATATACTACCATTCAGAAATAAATGTGATATAACACTAAAAACATATATACGGACTTAATATGCCGCCATTACTCCAAAGAACTCCTTCGTCATCCACTTAATCCCACCCCATGCACATACGATATGTCATATGAATTTCAATCAAAATTATGTTTCCATTACATTCCCATTTCAATAGCATGTTTTACATGCTCTCATGATAGCATTCACTTCCGTTCGATAATAACACTTATCAGTTATTCAGTTTTACCATAAATAAGATGACATTCCAACATGCCATAGTTTCATTATCATTCATAAGCAATTTTCCAATGTATGTGTAGCAGTCTTTGATTCGGTATATTTCACAGCCTTTTACCCAAACATACATTTCATTTTCATTCTACTACATGCTACTCATACAACCAGCATACATTATATATCACAAAACAATTCATATTAATTCATACCAATACTAGACATTCAAACATTCAATTGCTCATGCAACCTTGCAAACATGCCATTTAACTAGGGCTCGAAATGTACCTAATTCGGCCACCTTAAAATCACTTACTTAGTCATTTAACTAAGTCCAACCTGTAAGCTTAACCATTTTTATAAGTATTAAAATTATTATTTAACATTTAAATTTTATAGGTTAGAACATACACCTTACTTTCGCAAAACCATAACACTATTTGTGAAACTCACGATCCTCCTTTAGACTTAAACTGAACCTAAATTAAAATACAATATTTATCAAGTTAAAATGCTACCAAATCAGCCTTAAAACACCCTCTTAAAGGTTCAATCAAGTCAGTGTACCATAATAATTTTCATATTTGAATCATCTTGGCTACTTATACTGATTTGGTGCGAAACGTATGCACGAACGAGATCTGTAGTCACTACTAATTCGAGATGTTTAAATCAGTACCTAAACATAATCAATCCCCAAAAATCAGTAACCAAAACCCCCATTCAGACTTTAAAGCAATCGGCCAAAGCATAAATTATTAACAAAGCGAAACAGTGCAAGATCTCACACAAGTTTGCACTTTGCACTACCTATTACCCTGATTTGAGTTGTCGGATTACGTCTTAGTTAATTACTCAATTAGGAATGTCTAAATCGGATCCAAATAGAGGGAAAAATCCAAAAACTTACAATAGTAGGGACTGTAATAACCCATTTTCCAGTGGTGTCGAAAATAGTGGTTTCGAGACCACAACTCCGATGTGTCAATCTATAAATATTAATTATTTAATGTTTATGAAATCATTAATGTCGTATTAAAGTTTGGTTAAGAAAATTTATTATTTAGATAATTAATTAATGAAAAAGGAATACATTGTAAAAGCTACGAAAGTTAGAAATTGTTAATTAAAAGTATTAAATCACTATGAAATGATGAAGTGGTGGCCTTAAATGATAAAAATACCTATTATAATGATGGTGGGCGGTTAAGGTTAAATTTTTGGCTAAATGTAATGTTTAATTTAAAGGTAAAACTGTATATAGATAATAAAACTTAAATTAAGTAAAAACAAAACAAATCCCTATATCTTTTCTTCTTATTTGCCACAAACTGAAGGACAAGAAAGCCATAGTTAAAGCTTGGGTATTCGGCATATAGTATCTTTGCATGTGAGTATATTTTCCATCTGTTTTTTTATGAATTTTGTATTTTTGGGATCGTTTTAGCTTAATCTAATTAGTTCGGGGTTAATTTGTAAAATTATTATATGTTGTGGAAGAGACCATTGATTTTTTTTGAGGTGTTCTTGAAGTTAATGGTAGAATATGATGTTCAAATGTTTAATAGAAATATTTTGTTAAGTGATTTTGTATTATTTTTAAGTTTAGGGATTTAATTTAAAATAAAAATGTTTTTCTTCAAAAAATTTAGCATGTGTGGATTTTTTTAAGGATGCAAATGAATTTGGCACAAGGGTTTAATGACTAATTGTGAAAATAGGTTCGTTTTAATATTGAGGACTAAATTGAATAAAATGTAAAAGTTTGAGACAAATGTGTAAAATTGTAAATAAGGAATTATATGTATCAAATTGAATAGAATATGAAATTGAGGCTAATAATTGAAATAAATTATATTATAAATCAAAAGCAAGTTGATAATTGTGGAAAAAGGAATGTTGCTGATTAGTCCCTAAACTTTTGTTGTTTCTACAATTTGGCCCTGGTAAGTTCGTACGGTTTAATTATTGTGTAATTTAAAATACTTTATTATTTATGAATTGAAATTGTTGAAGGTATTGTAAGTGTTGAATTATATTAAGTGGATTGATTTGAGAAAATAATTATATTAAATGTTCTTATTCGATAATGAATTGAGCTGATGAACATAGGATAGGATACAATTAGCATGCCAATAGGCTATATTGCGTGCTGTACGGGATTAATTGGTGTTGAGATGATGATTTTTGATTTATTCTTGTTTATTGAATATACTGAAGTTCAGCATTTGTTGTGAACTATCGTGTTATATTATAGTGATTTAGGTGTGTTTCGGGGACAGATGTAAAGCCTTCGGGCTTGGCACTTAGTGTCGAGGTGTGTTTCAAAGTGATGTTAGCCTACGGGCTTGGCACTTGGTACTCATGTGTGTTCTCAAATGGTTAGCTCATTTGAGTGATTTGGTGTGTTCTAGATGGTTAACTGTGTATCTGAATCTATTATAACTGTACCACCCCTCACCCGTATTCAACTCCAGAATAGGGTTACGGAGCATTATCGGACTTACAACACATTTTAAACATACTTTTCTCATACAATTAATCAATACAAACAATCATCATTCAATCTCAATCAATATGTCCCTATTACGAGCCTACGAGGCCCTAAACATGCTTTAGGAGTGGTTAGGGACTAAACCGATAAATCAAGTAACTTTTACGAAACTTTGAAAATTTTTCTCAAAACAGGGGACACACGCCCGTGTGGCCAGGCCGTGTGAGACCAAACACACCCGTTTCATAGGCCGTGTGGACATTCGAAATGGGAACACATGGCCGTGTCCCAGCCCGTGTCCTACCCTGTTTCCAAACAAGTGAGCTTACTGACTTGGGTCACACGGCAACCACACGCCCATGTGTCTAGCCCGTGTGCCCTTCGAAGTGGCCACACACGCCTGTGTGCCAGGCCGTGTGCTAGGCTGTGTCAAACTTGTAGAGTATACTGACTTATGTAACACGGCCAAGTCACACGCTCGTGTGTTAGGCCGTGTGCCAATTAAGGGGTATACTGACTTGTACCACACGGCCGATCACACGTCTGTGTGTGAGACCGTGTGGAGCATACTGACTTCATTTCAATTTCAACACCAGGGGACACACGGTCATGTATCATGAACGTGTGTCGCACACGGCTGAGACCCACGCCCGTGTCTCTGCCCGTGTAGACAAAAATAGGCTATTTACCAAGCCAATTTGCCACCCACAATCTCATGTACCTAAACAACCCAAATGATACCAATTCATAGCACAATTGAACATCTATTCTATCCATACTCAATACAATTTCATACCATTTCAATTACTAATAACAAACATGCTTAAAACTTATGTTTTTCTCAATCAAAACATACCAAAACATATACACCAATCAACTAGTCAAACCTTTACCAATCATACATCATTTTATACCATTTCACAAGCATGTTACCAATTCCACAAACCTCATAATATAAGCCATTCACATATTCATCCATGAACTCAAAATATTAACCATATATACACATATATGTACATAGCCAAATCCACCAAATCAAGTTACAAACCAAAACATATATCATTACAAACCATTACCAATAACCAAAATCACTATCAATCCATAATCAAAATGACTCAAAATACCTATACATGCCATATACTTAAAATACCAAAGTTCAAAGGTACCAAGGGATAGGTGGTAGTGTGAAACGATCTCCGACAATCCCCGAATCTGAGCTAGCTTCGATATCACTATAGAACACGGGAAAATACACAAAGTAAGCTATAAAGCTTAGTAAGCTCGTATGAAATAAACTTAATACAATCACATAAATATAATTCAATAATTTTAATACAACAACATGTAGCTTATATTAGCTAACAAACCTTTCAAATACTCATTCACAAAACTGTATACGTTCATCATTATTTTCTCAATTCAATACTAAAATAGTTTATACACATACCTGTACCATCCCGTACAATTCTCATACACATTCTCATCTTTCATTTACCCGTTGAACCGTTCGGAATAGAAGTCGGATACTCAAGGGTCTCACACGATAAGTACCTATGCCATGGCCCGAAGCCAAATCAAGGTAACTTAACTGAAATACTGATATCATGGCCCGAAGCCAAATCAGCCGATATGCATGGCCCGAAGCAAAATTGGTTTATCTCGCACCCGAAGTGCTATATCATGGCCCGAAGCTAACTCACTGTATCCCCTAATGACATGTCACTAGCATCCTCAACTATTCTTAAGGTTCAACCGGGATTTCGAATGTCGAATTGTCGTTGAATCACTATTGTTCATATCCACAGTCTCATATTTGCAATTCATGCAATATAAAAGCATATAAAATACATTTATATTGAAATTTATCACATACGAACTTACCTCGGATGTGTAAACGACGAAATGAGTCGATTAGTCGATAACTTTATCTTTTCCCCGATCCAAGTCCGTATTTCTCCTATCTTGATCTAAATATAATCTAAATTTACTTATTTAATCATCTCTCAATTCAATTTAGTCCAAAACACACTTTAAAACATATTTACACTTTGCCCCTAATATTTCACATTTTTCACAATTTAGTCCTTATTTCATAAAATCACAAATTAATGAAATTCCAAATATACCCATGCTAGCCGAATTACTATTATGCCCCTAAAATCCCTTATTTTTTATTTATTTCACATTTTAACCACAAATTTTCAACATTTCTCAATTCAATCCCTAATTTGCATTTTTACTCAAAATCACTTAACAAAACTTGTATATCTATTAACAAACATTCATAATCTATCAAGAAACTTCAAATCAGATGCTTATTCATCAATGGCATCATTCAAAATATTTAACAATTTTGCAAAATAGTCCCTGGGCTAGCTAGTACTAGTTACAACGATCACAAAAACATAGAAATCATTAAAAACGGGATAAAAAATGGACTTACATGCTCAATATACCATGGCCGAAAGTTCCAAGCTTTGAAATGGTGTTTTCAATCCCTAATTTCGGTGTTTTCTCTCATTAATGAAGATGACACCTTAATTTTCTTTTTGTTTTATTATACTTATTAACTCAATTACTAATTTAACCTTAAGTTTTAACCTTTATAATTTCATTTATAATGTCCACTTAAACAAAAAATGGTATATTTACTGCATAAGGACCTTAAATTTAAGGTTCCATAGCTATTAAACACCTTTAGCTAATAGAACACAACTTTTACACTTTACGCGATTTAGTCCTTTCTATCAAATTGACCAATTAGACGATAAAATTTCTTAATGAAATTTTCACGCCAACATTAAATCATGCTGTAAACATTAAAATAATGATAAAATAAATATTTTGATCTCAGATTTGTGGTCCCGAAACCACTGTTTCGATTTGACAAAAAACGGACTGTTACAATAACGTTCATCGAGCATGTTGTCATTTGTATACTATAATTGATTGAATTGTATCATTTGCGTTTAATCATAAAGCTCACATATTATTTGATTGTGATTGACAAGATTATGGTTTATATTATGTATTATGTATTAGATATGTTTATTTGGTAAGTTTATTGTTTAAACTGTTGAACTTACTAAGCTCAATTAAGCTTACTTGTATCTTTTCTCTTATTCTCTTGTATATACGTTTTTTAGGAAACGGGGGATCCGATCGATTCAAAGAATCACACTATCCGGAAACTTTTGGTAGTTTTTGAATGTTCATCTTTGGATTATATGGCATGTAATAGGTGAATTGAAATTATGTTGGTTATTAGTGAAGTGTGTAAAACTTGAATGATGCCTATCTTTAGGTAGATTTTGAGTATATGTGAATATTTTCTGGTTTGGTATATGTTTATGTTTGGAACTTGTTTGGTATATTTGATTTAAGTCTGATGAAAGTGTGTGAATATGGCAAATTTGAATTATAGATTGGAAGGGGTGGTGTTTTAGTATGAATTGTTAATGATGTTTGAGTACTTTGAATGCAATTACCTTGCTTTGAAATGTTATTTTAGTTTGGATATTGAATTGTGGTGTCAATGAGGACACATTGGTTAGTCTTTTTGGTGTTTGAATAGGTGATTTTATTGTCTATTGTAAGATAGGTGAATTTTGGCATGTATTGAACTTTCAAAGATGAATTTTTACCATTTTTAACACAAGTATCGATACTTTGGCATTTGGTATTGATACTTGACCATATGAATAGTTTTCAAAATAAACAGAATACTAATTTGGTTACGATTTTTATTTGAGTATCGATACTTTTTCATAAAATATCAATACCGTATAATAAGTATCAATACCATTGATTTGAAAAGAAAATAGTATTTGGTTTTGGTATCGATTTTTAGAAAGGTATTGATTTGGTATAGATACCAACTTTGGATTTTCACTTGTAACTTTAAATTTTAAATTTTCTTTCTGATAAGTCCTATTCCGAGCTTGGATTTTACCACTAGATACTTTTAGAGTTTTCTTTTAAAATTTAATACATTTCAGTATACAAAATATCAATTATCTATTAGTACGTATTGTTTAATATTGTGATTATTAATTGTTGAATGTTACTGTAGCATTTCTTTACTCGGGTCCATGACCTGGCCGAGTGGGGGTGTTACAGGGACGACAACTGAAGAGAAACGGCAATCCCAAAATAATTACTAAGAGGGTGGCAACACCGCTTGAGGTGACAGAAAAGGTAGATTTAGGGCAGAACAATGAGGGATATTTGGACAGCTAAAAAGAATAAATTTAAGGGCTGGAATGATGATTTATTGGCTGCAAAAACAACAGCCAAAAATTGACACACAAAGCACAACAGAGAAAGAAAAATAGGCTTACCGGCATTGATATGAACAAGGGAGATGGGATGATAGTAGACAGTAATAGTGGCTGTTAGGAGTGACAAAAAGGGAAGTTTAGGGCAGAAAATAGGGCTGGTTTAGGAGGTTTAGACGTTAAGGTGGATGGCAAAACAAAAATAAAAACTCTAACAATGGGGCGGCACGACTGTGATGAAATCTTAGAGAAATGAAGAAACTTTGAAAGAAAAATAAGTTAGAAAAGGAGAACGACTAGGGTAGGAGAAAAATTAACTTAAGGCTGAAAAATAAGTGAAAAATTGATATTTATACCTATGTTAAAAATAAATAGGGGGAGGTGAAAATTAGCAAAATTAAGCTATTTTGCAAGGGAAGGGAATCAAACTCGAGTTTCTAAACGAATTACACTATCTCCTTGTTTTCTCTTAACCACTAGGCTAAAGAAGAAATTTAAACTTGGGTTTCAAAGACAATTTCAGCAACACTTAATCAACATACCAATAACTCATTTTATTTCCTAAAAACGCACAAAAACCTCAAAAATTAGGGTGTGACCACTCTCTCTTGGTTCACAAACCTGATTCTACTAACCCCAGATTTTTGGGATATGACACTAAGGCTTAGTTTGGATGGGCGGTGCGTTTACATCCTGTGAGGTTAAAAACAGTAGGGGCGATGAGATTAGTTACTATAGTGGTGAGATTGGATACTATAGCGATGAGATTAGAAATAGCGGTGGGTGTAACGGCCTATTTTTCAGTGGTGTCGGAAATGGTGATTTGAGATCACTAAATTCGACAAGTAAGATTGAACAAGATAGTAATTTAATATTTATGAGTCAAGTAAGAATTTAGAAGAATTTGTGAATTGGTGAATTTGGTGAATTAAAAGAATTTATTAGGTCAAATAGGTTAAAATAATAATAATAATAATAAAATGAGGTATCGAGACCTCGAATTTGAAAACCAAGCCATAAATATTTTTAGAAATATTTATGGAGTGTTATTAAGTTAGTATTAAAGTTTGGTTGAGAAATTTAAACATTTGGGTAGTAAATTAAATAAAAAGGACTAAATTGTAACAAATGCAAAATTTGCTAGAAGGATTAGATAGCTCAAGTGTTAAAATAAAGAGTATTTAAAGGGAAATTAAGCCTAAAAGTGAAAAGGTTGGACGGCAAGAGAAAGAAAATCATCAGAAAATAAGGGAACTAAGGGCAAAATTGGAAATTTTATAATTTTAACATGTATAATAAAAATAAAATTGAAAGATCTAGAGATATCTTCATATTTTCTCAGCCAAAACACCATAGGAGGTCTGGAGAAAGCTGGTTTTTCATATTTTCACATCATGTGAGTTTATTTCTTGCTTTTTCTTGATAATTTTTGTGTTTTTATGACTTTTACAACTAGGTCCACTTATAGAATTCATTAGTTTTTGATTTGATGGGTGAAATTAGAAGTTACCCTGGCTGGGTAATGGAATTTTATGATAAATTATTGTGAAATTTAAATTCTAATTTCGTATTAAGGTGGTTTTATTAAGTGATTTTGATAGAAAATGGTATTTAGGACCTAGTTGTGAAAAAGTTATGAATTAGAGGTTGGTGTTGAAATTCAGAATATCAAAGGTTGTGAAATAGTTTAGAATGATAAAATAAAGTGTTAATTGAGAAAAATCAGTTCAATTGATTGGTGAATTGAGTAGGGACTAAATTGTAAAAATAGTAAATTTTGGGGTAAAAGTGCAATTTTGAAAATTGAAGAGCATAAATTATGAAGTGAAATAGAAATAAAATAAATGCTAATGAGTGAAAATATTTTACATTATAGATCAAGAATCCAAAGAAGAACGAGGAAAAGAAAAAGTTGCAGAATAGTCCCTAAATTTCAATATCATCTACAAATCAGCCGGGTAAGTTCATATGGTTGAATTTATATGTTTTATTGTGAATGGTTGAATGATATAATGTGTCATTGAATATGAATTTGCTGTTGGATTGTGAAAACTATGATAAAATAAAAGAATAAATGTGGTAATTCAAATTAGGAAAAATGCAGGATTGAGTACGTTCGTATCGTGACATGTGATGAATTGACGGAAAAGTCCATGGTTAATCCATGGCAAAGTATGAAACGTAGGTATGGTATTAACCATACTGAGTTGTGAAATGTAGGTATGGTATCATCCATACTGAGTTGTGAAATGTAGGTATGGTATTTCACTGAGGAAAACCATACTGAGTTGTGAAACGTGGCACTGAGCAACGACGTACTCAAATTCATAAGACGTTTCCTAATTTGATAATAAGTAACACAATAGAAGTGAATCAAACGAAAGAGATTGAGTAGTTGTTAATGTTGAGCTCAACTATGTGAAATATTATAACAATGGTTGTAAATGGCCGGGAACTTTAGTAAATGTTTTGTTATTGTTTGGAAAAAATTATGTTTGGTAAGCATTGCTTTTAAACCTATGAACTTACTAAGCTTAAATAAGCTTACTTGCGTGTGTTTGATATTTTTATGTAGATTGAATTTAAGGGAAGTTGGTAGATCGGATCATCACAACAAAGCTCACTATCCAGATCAATTCCGGTAGCTTTTGTTTTATGTTTAAAGATTTATATGGCATGTATAGAGTTTAAATGAAATGGAGTAAAGATGTTATAAACTAGTTAACCATATTTTGCAATGAAACAGTTTTTGGTTAACAGCAGTGACGTGATTTTGAAAAATCACCAAAAATATGGAAAATGGAATTATAAAGTGAATGAGATATAGAATTAAATCTTATTGTGTCTATTTTTATGTGAAAGAAACATAATAGGCAAAGGAATTTTATATTCTGTGATATTTGAATTTTAATGAGATTGGTTCAGAATGATTATGTGATCCCCTATTCTGACTTATAAAAATCATTAAAAATTGTACAAAATGAATTATGAGTTATAATTTATATTTCTATATTCCTTATTGAGTCTATTTTCAATAGAAACAAGTGTGAACAACATATGAAAACTTTACAATGAGATATTTGAATTTAGGTTAAGATAGGTCAGAACCGTTGGTCAGTGAAACAGGGGAAACTTTAATGAATAAACTGTACTAATTGGCCACATTAAAAATTCTGGAAAAATTATAGTAAGAAGATATATGAGTCTAGTTTCAGGAAAAATTTACGGATCTAGATTTTGAGTTTCGTAACTCGAGTTATAGTCAATTTAGTCAACATGACGCAGATGGATAGTTTCAATTTTTATGCCCTGAACTAAAAGTTAAGTCTAGTAATGCCTCGTGCTCGACTCCGGCAACGGTCTCGGGTAAGGGGTGTTATATTTATTGGTATCAGAGCTTCGATTCTCAGAATGAATGTGATGTGTAAAATGTCTAGAAATACATGTCATATAAATCTTTGATAGTGGGATGTGAATGATCTGATCTAACTACTAATTTTTGTTATAGATTGTAAAGATGTCTGATAGATCCGAGGGTGCTGGTCATGAAGAGGAAGTTAATAGTAGAATACAGACTTCTGAGCAGGGAACAAGTGGTAATGTTCCGATTTCTTTGATGAGAGAGGAAGAACTTAAAAATATGATTTACGGTTAATGAATCGGTGGTTTAGTGAAACAATACAAGGAAGAAGTCAGCACAACAACCTCCTCCTCCCTCTCAGTATCACCGCTATAACCCCGGTTGCTCCTCCTTTAATAGATGAATCTAGCAAAAGAGCACCGATTGAGAAACTCAGAAAGTTCGAAGCTGAAGAATTTTGAGGAAGATCGGGCGATGATCCAGTTAAAGCAGAGTATTGGTTAAAGAGTTTGGAAAGAGTTTTTAAACAGATAATATGTTCTCCGGAGGACTATCTGAGGTGTGCGGTTTCATTATTGAAAGAAGAAGCGTATAATTGGTGGGAAACCATTAAGGCAGTGGTACCTGCAGATAAATTTACCTGGGAATTCTTCCAAAACGAGTTTAAAAAGAAGTACGTGGGAATGAGATATTTAGATAAAAAGAAGAGGGAATTTCTTGATCTTCGACAAGGGAATAAAACAGTGGCCGAATATGAAAGAGAATTTGTGTATCTCAGTAGATATGCTCGGTATGTTGTACCGACAGAGGAAGAAATGTGCATTAGATTCGAAGAAAGGGCTTAATGATGAAATCAGAATGATGATTAGAGGCACAGAGATTCGAGAATTTGTGGTTCTGTCTGATCGAGCTCAAAAGATGGAAGAAGTGTATAACAGAAAGATGCAAAGAGAAAGGAAAGGTAAAGAAGTATACAAAAGAAGTTTCTCTAGACCAACTTCGACTTTTCCAGCTAAAAAGTTCAGAGATGATTCTAGTCGATCTGTTACAATTCCGGAACGATCGAATAAAAGTAAAACAACTCAAAGAGATGTCGAAGTAACTAAGAAGCCAGCAGCTAGTGCTAGTAGTGTGCAAAATATTCCGAGACCTAGATGCAAAAATTGTGGTAGATTTCATGTTGGTGAATGTTGGGGAAGAACCGGAGCTTGTTATAGATGTGGTGGAACTGATCATTTTATTCGGGACTGTCCTCAATCATTAAAAGAAAATAAAGAACAAGGCGAGAAGCAAGCAAATACTCCTCGAAAAGTAGACGTTCGTGTCAAAGTAGTGCTTTCTGGGGACTATTCGTTCGGGAATGAGGGATCTGCGCACCGATCCAAACAAGGGCACTGCGCACGCATATGCTATCCGGGTAAGGGACGAAGCTTCTGTTCCAGATGTGATAGCTGGTATTTTCTATCTTTTTGATGATTCTGTGTATACTTTAATTGATCCTGGATCTACACATTCATATATTTGCACTGCATTAGTGTCAGAAAAGAAAATGACTGTTGAGTCCATTGATCTTGATATGCAAGTCACTAATCCGTTAGGACAAAGTGTGTTAGTTAATTTAATATGTCGGAATTGTCCACTGAAAATACAAGGCTGTGAATTCTCTACTGATTTAATGTTGTTACCTTTCCGAGAATTTGATGTTATTCTTGGAATGGATTGGTTGATTAAACACGATGCCATAGTGAATTGTAGAAAAAGCGGGTTGATTTAAAATGTCGATGACGGAAATAGTTTCAATTTGAGTTTGGAGATAAAAAGAATGATGTCAAAACTATTTCAGCCTTTACAGCTCGGAAATTGATTCGGAAGGGTAATGAAGCATTTTTAGCTTATATTCTTGATACTCGGGGTTCTGAATTGAATATGGAACAATTGCCAGTTGTTAATGAATTTACTGATGTGTTTCCTGAGGAATTACCTGGTTTACCCCAGTTGTGAGGTTGAATTTGTAATTGATATAATTCCGTGCAGCTCGATATCAATAACACCGTACAGAATGGCACCAGCTGAGTTAAAAGAGTTGAAGACACAATTGCAAGAGTTATTGGATAAAGGGTTCATTAGACCGAGTACATCACCTTGGGGCGCACCTGTCTTATTTGTGAAAAAGAAAGATGGCTCGTTGCGATTGTGTATTGATTACAGACAGTTGAACAAGGTAACAATTAAAAATAAATATACGTTACCTCGTATTGATGATTTGTTTGATCAACTGAAAGGTGCTGCAGTGTTCTCAAAGATAGACCTTAGATCTGGGTATTATCAATTGAAGGTTAAAGAGTGTGATGTGCCAAAGACTGCTTTTCGAACTCGGTATGGTCACTATGAATTTCTGGTAATGCCTTTTGGTTTAACAAATGCCCCTGCTGCATTCATGGATTTAATGAATCGGATTTTTCAGCCTTATTTAGATAGATTTGTGGTGGTATTTATTGATGACATATTGGTTTATTCAAAGACAGAATCTGAACATGCACAGCATTTGAGAATTGTATTACAGACTTTGAGGGAAAAGCAGTTATATGCAAAATTTAGTAAATGTGAGTTTTGGCTTCATGAAGTTAGATTTCTGGGTCACATTGTATCAGCTGAAGGAATTCGTGGGGATCCAAGTAAAGTTTCAAAGATGGTGAATTGGAAAACACCAAGAATGTAAATCAAGTCACGAAGTTTTCTGGGACTAGCAGGGTATTATCGCCGTTTTGTAAAGAATTTTTCCATGATTGCTTCACCAATGACTCGTTTATTACAAAAGAATGTTGAGTTTGTGTGGTCTGATGAATGTCAGGAGAGCTTTGACCAATTAAAGAAAATGTTAACAGAAGCTCCAGTTTTGACTCAACCAGAATCAGGTATACCGTATGTTGTGTACAGTGATGCATCTTTAAATGGTTTGGGTTGTGTGTTAATGCAGTCGGGAAAGGTGGTGGCTTATGCTTCACGGCAGTTAAAACCACATGAAAAGAATTACCCTACACATGATCTTGAATTAGCTGCAATCGTTTTTGCTTTAAAAATTTGGAGACATTATTTGTATGGTGAGAAGTGTTATATTTATACAGATCACAAAAGTTTGAAATACTTAATGACTCAGAGGGAACTGAATTCAAGACAGAGGCGGTGGTTAGAGTTGCTGAAAGATTATGATTTGGTTATTGACTATCATCCAGGGAAAGCTAATGTAGTTGCTGATGCACTTAGTCGAAAGTCATCCTTGTTTGCACTTCGGGCAATGAATGCTCATTTGGCTCTTAATGAAGAAGGTGATGTATTAGTAGAATTGAAAGTGAAACCCATGTTTCTTCAGCAAATTCAGAAATTGCAGGATGAAGACCCAAAATTGGTACTTAAACGACAGATGGTTCGAGATAATTTAGATTCGAGTTCAATTTGATGATGAAGGTATGTTGCGTTATCATAACAGATTTGTGTTCCAAATAATTCGATTTGAAGAATAATATTCTTTCAAGCACATAATAGTATGTATTCTATTCATCCGGGCGAAGACAAAAATGTATGGTGATTTGAAAAAGATATATTGGTGGCTCAGTATGAAAAGAGAAATTTCAAAATTTGTTGCAAAATGTTTGATTTGTCAGCAAGTTAAAGCAGAGCATCAAGTGCCAACGGGTTTATTACAACCCATTATGATTCCTGAATGGAAGTGGGAGCATGTTACAATGGATTTTGTGTCAGGGTTGCCTACGACTCCAAGAAAGAAAGATTCAATATGGGTGATTGTTGATAGATTGACAAAGTCGAGAGACACTTTATTCCAAATGTAATGCATTTTTCACTTGAGAAGTTAGCAGAATTGTATGTGTCAGAGATTGTGAGACTACATGGAGTTCCAGTATCTATCATTTCGGACCGGGATCCAAGGTTTACTTCGAGATTTTGGAACAAACTGCAAGAAGCTTTAGGTACCAGATTGAATTTTAGTACAGCATTTCATCCTCAAACAGATGGACAGTCAGAGCGAGTGATTCAAATTCTAGAAGATATGTTAAGATGTTGTATACTCGAGTTTGGTGATAGTTGGGAAAGGTATTTACCTTTAACTGAGTTTGCTTACAACAATAGTTATCAGTCTAGTATAAAAATGGCACCATTTGAGGCACTGTATGGTAGGAAATGCAAGACTCCGTTGTGTTGGTCTGAGTTGAGTGAATCAAAATTAGTTGGGGTTGATTTGATTCGGGAAACTGAAGAGAAAGTCCGGATTATTCGAGACAGTCTAAAAGCTGCATCAGACCGTCAGAAGTCATATGCAAATTTGAAACGAAGAGACATAGAATATGCAGTGGGTGATCGAGTATTTTTAAAAGTTTCACCGTGGAAGAAGGTGTTACGGTTTGGCAGAAAAGGAAAATTGAGTCCGAGATTTATAGGGCCATATGAAATTGTGGAAAGGGTTGGTCCTGTAGCTTATCGGTTGGCTTTACCTCCGGAACTTGAAAAGATTCACAATGTATTTCATGTGTCTATGCTAAGACGGTATAGGTCAGATCCTTCACGCGTAATTCCTTATACTGAAATTGAGCTTCAACCAGATATGACTTATTCAGAAGAACCAATGAAGATTTTGGCTCGTGAAGTTAAAGAGTTGCGGAACAAAAAAATACCATTGGTTAAAGTATTATGGCATCGACATGGTATGGAGGAGGCAACCTGGGAAACAGAGGAGTCAATGAGATCACAGTATCCAAATCTATTTTCAGGTAACAATTTTCGAGGACGAAATTTTTAAAGGGGGGAGAGTTGTAACGGCCTATTTTTCAGTGGTGTCGGAAATGGTGATTTGAGATCACTAAATTCGACAAGTAAGATTGAACAAGATAGTAATTTAATATTTATGAGTCAAGTAAGAATTTAGAAGAATTTGTGAATTGGTGAATTTGGTGAATTAAAAGAATTTATTAGGTCAAATAGGTTAAAATAATAATAATAATAATAAAATGAGGTATCGAGACCTCGAATTTGAAAACCGAGCCATAAATATTTTTAGAAATATTTATGGAGTGTTATTAAGTTAGTATTAAAGTTTGGTTGAGAAATTTAAACATTTGGGTAGTAAATTAAATAAAAAGGACTAAATTGTAACAAATGCAAAATTTGCTAGAAGGATTAGATAGCTCAAGTGTTAAAATAAAGAGTATTTAAAGGGCAATTAAGCCTAAAAGTGAAAAGGTTGGACGGCAAGGGAAAGAAAATCATCAGAAAATAAGGGAACTAAGGGCAAAATTGGAAATTTTATAATTTTAACATGTATAATAAAGATAAAATTGAAAGATCTAGAGATATCTTCATATTTTCTCAGCCAAAACGCCATAGGAGGTCTGGAGAAAGCTGGTTTTTCATATTTTCACATCATGTGAGTTTATTTCTTGTTTTTTCTTGATAATTTTTGTGTTTTTATGACTTTTACAACTAGGTCCACTTATAGAATTCATTAGTTTTTGATTTGATGGGTGAAATTAGAAGTTACCCTGGCTGGGTAATGGAAGTTTATGATAAATTATTGTGAAATTTAAATTCTAATTTCATATTAAGGTGGTTTTATTAAGTGATTTTGATAGAAAATGGTATTTAGGACCTAGCTGTGAAAAAGTTATGAATTAGAGGTTGGTGTTGAAATTCAGAATATCAAAGGTTGTGAAATAGTTTAGAATGATAAAATAAAGTGTTAATTGAGAAAAATAAGTTCAATTGATTGGTGAATTGAGCAGGGACTAAATTGTAAAAATAGTAAATTTTGGGGTAAAAATGCAATTTCAAAAATTGAAGAGCATAAATTATGAAGTGAAATAGAAATGAAATAAATGCTAATGAGTGAAAATATTTTACATTATAGATCAAGAATCCAAAGAAGAACGAGGAAAAGAAAAAGTTGCAGAATAGTCCCTAAATTTCAATATCATCTACAAATCAGCCGGGTAAATTCATATGGTTGAATTTATATGTTTTATTGTGAATGGTTGAATGATATAATGTGTCATTGAATATGAATTTGCTGTTGGATTGTGAAAACTATGATAAAATAAAAGAATAAATGTGGTAATTCAAATTAAGAAAAACGCAGGATTGAGTACGTTCGTATCGTGACATGTGATGAATTGACGGAAAAGTCCATGGTTAATCCATGGAAAAGTATGAAACGTAGGTATGGTATTAACCATACTGAGTTGTGAAATGTAGGTATGGTATCATCCATACTGAGTTGTGAAATGTAGGTATGGTATTAACCATACTGAGTTAAGAAACGTAGGTATGGCATTTCCCATACCGAGTTGTGAAATGTAGGTATGGTATTTCACTGAGGAAAACCATACTGAGTTGTGAAACGTGGCACTGAGCAACGACGTACTCAAATTCATAAGACGTTTCCTAATTTGATAATAAGTAACACAATAGAAGTGAATCAAACGAAAGAGATTGAGTAGTTGTTAATGTTGAGCTCAACTATGTGAAATATTATAACAATGGTTGTGAATGGCAGGGAACTTTAGTAAATGTTTTGTTATTGTTTGGAAAAAATTATGTTTGGTAAGCATTGCTTTTAAACCTATGAACTTACTAAGCTTCAATAAGCTTACTTGTGTGTGTTTGATATTTTTATGTAGATTGAATTTAAGGGAAGTTGGTAGATCGGATCATCACAACAAAGCTCACTATCCAGATCAATTCCGGTAGCTTTTGTTTTATGTTTAAAGATTTATATGGCATGTATAGAGTTTAAATGAAATGGAGTAAAGATGTTATAAACTAGTTAACCATATTTTGCAATGAAACAGTTTTTGGTTAACAGCAGTGACGTAATTTTGAAAAATCACCAAAAATAGGGAAAATGGAATTATAAAGTGAATGAGATATAGAATTAAATCTTATTGTGTCTATTTTTATGTGAAAGAAACATAATAGGCAAAGGAATTTTATATTCTGTGATCTTTGAATTTTAATGAGACTGGTTCAGAATGATTACGTGATCCCCTGTTTTGACTTATAAAAATCATTAAAAATTGTACAAAATGAATTATGAGTTATAATTTATATTTCTATATTCCTTATTGAGTCTATTTTCAATAGAAACAAGTGTGAACAACATATGAAAACTGTACAATGAGATATTTGAATTTAGGTTAAGATAGGTCAGAATCGTTGGTCAGTGAAATAGGGGAAACTTTAATGAATAAACTGTACTAATTGGCCACATGAAAAATTCTGGAAAAATTATAGTAAGAAGATATATGAGTCTAGTTTCAGGAAAAATTTACGGATCTAGATTTTGAGTTTCGTAACTCGAGTTATAGTCAATTTAGTCAACATGATGCAGATGGACAGTTTCAATTTTTATGCCCTGAACTAAAAGTTAAGTCTAGTAATGCCTCGTGCTCGACTCCGGCAACGGTCTCGGGTAAGGGGTGTTACAGTGGGTGGGTGTTTGGATTCAAATATAGCTATAGCGGTAAGGTGAGAATAAAAAATGACTATTAAGGGCATTAGATTAGAAACTATTAATAGAAGTTTTTTAAATTATTTTACTTTTACGAAATTATTAAAAATATGTTAATTTATAAATTCATTTAATAAAATATTAAAATGTATCTTCCGATATTTTATTATAAATATTTTAATTAATTACATAATCAATTTAAATTATTTATTAGATAAAATGATAATTTTTTTAAAAAATTATAATTAGTTGTTTTTTTATAAGAATGAAAAATATTATTTTCACAAACAATTAACATTATACTTGGATCAAATTTTATATATTTACTTAATTAATTGAAGGAAAAAAAAAAAAAAAAACTCAAGCTCCATATGCCTATACCTAGAAACTGAAAAGACTAAAGAGAGCTGGCAAATTTTTCTTTTTAATAAAAAGGGTAAGGGTTAGTATAGGAAAAATACATTGCCACTATAGAGGCTTTTCTCAACTGAAGCGTTTTCATCGAGGAAAATTAGGAAGTCTAGTGCGATACAAAGAATTAACTGAAACTCACCACAAGTGATCCAAACGCTATTTTGCGCAACAATAGAGAGAAAAAGGGGACTAAACGCATTGAACGATGCTCAACTGAGCATCCAAAGGCAGCTAAGTACGTGAATTTTGGAACCGTCCTTATCTATTCATGTCAGAAAGTGTAAAGAATGTATTTGTATTCTCATGAATCATAAGGTTACAATTATTAAATATTTATACAACTCAGGCTCAACTAATTCATAACAGAAAAATTAACTATTCTAACTACTTCAACAGCCTATACCTCTTTCTACAATTCAAGGATTATTATTAGTTAATTATAACAACTTTTCAAAAACTTAAATGTTATTTGATGTAATCGCAATTTGTTATTATCTTCTAAAAAACCATTTGACCATCAAATAATATTTTTTTTTTAAGTGAGGAAGCTTTTTAGAGATTGTATTTTTAAAGAGTGGTTTACCGGTCATATAAAAGTATTTTTTTTTCTTTTATTTTATCCAATTAATAATAAAGATAATAGATAAACTTACTTTTTTGTTTTTCAAATAATTGTTCTGACAGTTTAGCCATGAAATCAGACTTAAGGCCCCTTTGGATCACCAGTAAGCTCCAGTGTGGTGAGATTTAAAGAGTAAAAAAATTTTAAATTGAAATGCAGCTCCAGTTATAGGGTGGGTTTGGATGGGCGATTGAGTGCGGTGCGGTGCGTTTAGCTTACTTTTTGTCTCACGCTACAGTATTGCTACAGTATCTAATCTCACCGCCACCGCTATTTTTACACTAACTGCAGCTAAACGCACCGCCCATCCAAACCCACCCATAGTGTTTGGCAAGCACACCGGTGAGCATTTCTCACCTCGCTGTAACCTAAAATATTGGCTGGAGTTAAAAGCTCCAGTGGACTGATTTGGAAGTCCAAAAATAAGGGTAATTATTATTTTACCCCTCCAACTCTTCCTTTATTATTTATTTTATTTAATACACATAACATAAGTTTAATATGTCATTATTTAATATAATTTAATTTTCAATAAATTTATAATTTGTATTTATAAATTTAGTATAAATAAAATTTAATTTATATTTTATTATTTAATATAAACATAATTTGTAAAATATTTTGATATTTTATTATGAATATAATTTAAAAATATTTAAATTTTATTGTATATGATTTTAATATTTTAATTATCATTTTATAAAAAAATATAATTTTAATTTATGTTTTATATTAAATAATATAACATGAATACATTGTCATTTCTAATCTAATGTCCTTAATAGTCATTTTATATTCTCACCTCACCATTACAGCTGCGTTTAAATCCAAACACACACCTCATCATTGTTTCTAATCTCACCGCTATAGTATCCAATCTCATCGCTACAATAACTAATCTCACCGCCACCGCTGTTTTTAACCTCACCGGAGGTAAACATACCGCCCATCCAAACTAAGCCTTAGCCAGACTGTCTGAAAGTGAATTCGCCTATAAATGCTGGGTGAGCACATAAAATTTTTTTATTAAATTCTATATTGTTCAGGATTTAGTCACACGGTTTAATTTAATTAATTTTAGTATTTATTTTATTTGAATTTATCATTTTATATTTTTTAATGCTAGTCTTAAAGAGTAATAATTGAATCCATTTAGTTAAATTTAACTACCAATTATATATTTTGCATATGTTTGTAGATTTAATTAATTTTCTTCAATCATTTTACGTCTTTATATTTTTTAAAATTTGAAATTTTATTTTTGATACAAATGATAATCATTAATTCATTAACTGAAATTTTTGTGAGTAATATATAGAAATAACAAGTCGACATGACATTACATATATGATGATATGTTTGTCGCATCATATTTTGAAAATAGCAGAACTTAATTTAATAGATTTTGTTTAATGAAAATTAAATTTTAAAAATTATAAAAACTAAAAATAATAAAATTAAAACATAATAACTAAATTTACAACTTTCGTAAAGTATTTTAACCAAATTATTTGCATTATGTATTTAAAAAAGAAAATTCAATGGTTTTTAGGCACAATAGGGGAAAAAAATAAAAACTGAAAACGAAAAACACATGTAAAATTTATATTAGAATACGAGGTAAATCATTTTCAATGGTCAACAAAAATTGAACATTTCCTTTTTCTTTTCTTGGGTAATTTTCCCTTCATTTTCTAAGTTTTCCCTCGACTTTCCCACCAACCAAACGGTATCTAGTGCTTATAAAACAATTAAGGAAGAAGCTTTAATTTGGATGCATATTGCATATTGGAAGAAGCTTCAATCTATTTCTTTAATAAATTTATTTGGGTACATATTGGATAGTTTTCTTTATTTACCAAAAAAAGAAAAAAGCTTAAGCATTAGTTGGTATATGCGTTGTAGTCTCTGCCCTTGGGTTGCTTCCCGTTTCTCCTAGTTTCAAACCTAACTAGGTATTGTGCTTTTCATGATTTGACATTTCATTGTAGCCACATTGATTTTCTTTCTAATAAACTCATAGCCACATTGAGCCTACATGTTAGGGTATCTTTCTTTATCCTTGTACCCACATTTTTTTAGGAGAAACTCATAGCCATATATTGACCCACCTATTGGAGATTTTCATTTTTTCTTTCTCACAGCCAATTTTTTTTATAAATAATTAAAAAAAATACATTTTATTGAACTTTCAATGACAGAAAACTCAATTAAGACATTTTGTCATTAGAAACCGTGAGTGATCAGTTTGCTTTTGATCAATAATGGAACTAACATGACTAACATCACATTTCACATTAACATTTTATTAAAAAGGGTAAAGTAATGATAATTAAACAATTGACTTTGTTCACTCAACTATTAATATTTTCGATTTAATCATTAAATTTTTTGAAATTAAATATTTTGGTCATTAAAAATTAGTTACCTTTAGATTTTTAACGGAAAATTGATGTAGAATTTTGGTTATTTCTATATAATTTTTTTTTAATTTTACACGTGGGTAAGTAATTTTTTTAAGCTTTAATTTTGACTTTTTAATCTCTCTTTGGCTTTTTTAAAACTTTAAAAAATTATAAAAATATCTAACTTCAAGATTAATTATAAGAATAATTTAATTTTTACAGTAGAATTGAGTGTCGTCACTTTTTCAAATGACACCGTCCTAAAAATAAAATAAATAAATAAATAATTTTTTTTATGCCGTTTAAGAAATTAATAAAACTGAACTGAAACGTATAAAGACAAAACGTTGAATGATTATTGATGATACGATAAAGCAATTATCTTTTTAAATTATATGAAAAAAGATTATTGATGATTCGAAAAATTATAATTTTTATATCCAATACCAGGATTTCACAATCCATTGTCACCTCCAAGTAGTATGCGTGAAAAACGTGGGGCTATTATTTACCTGAAATCAGGGGAAAAGATTCAAGCAAAGGCCCTGCTAATAAGTGAAACAAATTTATTGGGTTCTTTTTGCCTCATTTAAATTAATTATACGTGGATGTGATTTTTTTTCTTAAAAAAAAAAATTTCTTTTTGCTATATTGAATTTTGTGTTTTTCATTTTTTTTTTAAAAATATGAAAATATGTCGAATTTTTGAAAATTTACAGAAATGGATCGATTTGGGTAAAACGCTTCCAACTAAAAATATTTTCAAGGAAAACTCAAAAAAACGTTTCCAGCTAGACGTGTTTTCAGCATTTTGACAATAAAGCGCTTCCAACTGAAAGCACTTTTCGCTACATCAGCACTAAAACTGGCAGCACCAATTTTTTTTTTTTATTTTTTTAGTGTCACTTATTAATGTGGAAATAAAAATTACAAAATAGACCTTTATATAGACTTAAAGTCTCATTTCCCTTGTTTTCTTAAGCAATGTGAAATATGAGATATGTGTATCTATAGACTCATGAATAGGTTTGCAGCTTGTTCTTAGACAATTTGGGGTTGCTTCCTCTTTTAACTAACAACATAAGATTAAAGACTACCCTATATTTTATATTTTTTTTACTTATAGACTTTGCAAATTTTATTGATAATGTAACAAATGTTTTCCTTTTATGTTTTAGTTTTTTTTTTTAGAAAATTTTTACATATTGATAGTTGTATTATATTCTACATAATTTGTTATTATGGTTTATTTTGAATAAAATTTTGTTTAAAGTGATGTGTTGAAATTCATTAAAATTTTATTCATGATGTCAATTTATAATATTATTATTTATTTGTTTAGAGTATTTTAATTTTTTTTATATTCTACACATTAATAATTCATTTATATAAATATTAACACATGTATTAATATTGTATTCACATCGTTTTATTGTTTACTAATTTGATATAAAGATTTAGTTTAAACTTTAAATTCATTTTCTTAAAACTAATACACATGGCTTATACGTTATATAAATATAACCAATACAGTATGATATACAAAGCTTTAATCTAAATCCCAAAGAAATTAATATAACTTTAATCATTTATGCTTTGTTTAATACTAAAATATGACTCTACAATCCCAAAAAATTAGATTAAAGTTATAAATTTAATCATTTATGCTTTAGATTAAAGTTAAAAACCCATCATATGGAAGTCGGGTTCCGGGGTGATAGTGCTTGACACAGTCACGGGTTGAACTCTAAGTAGAGGTTCCAATCGACGGCCGTTATGCGGTCACGAGTTCAAGCTTTTTGGATACTCGAAAATGATACCTTATATATATATATATATATATCATACATAATATTGAGGTCATAATCATAGGAAAAAATGATGAGTATTCCGGTGTGATCAACGTAATTTTTTCTCTATTTTCAGGCAGTTGGTATCTTTAGCATTTCATTATTATCCGAAGGCTAACACCGAGGTGGACACAAGAGGACTCTCGAGCGAAGAGCGAACGTTTCGACGAAGTAGGGATCAAACTCGAGTCGGTGCGGTAGCAACTTTAGTTATTAATGGGATGTTTTTTAACGACAATCGTTGTAGTCCCGAAAGGAGCATCACATTTACTCCACCATAACAACCGTTGCCCGCCTGAGAATCCTCTTGCATTCACGGTGGTGGTGACATTTGGATAAAAATGAAGGTTAAAGATACTGGCTGTATGGAAATGTAGAAAAAAATTACATCGGGAAGTCTCATAGTTTTTCCCTATGATTATACCCTCAAACTTCTATATGACATTTATAAGGCAACATCTCTGAGTATCCAAAAAGTTTAAGCTCGTGACCGTATAATGATCATCAACTGACTCCAATTATACTTTGATCCATGATCTCATAACGGTTGTCGACCGAGACCTTTACGTAGACTTTCACCTGTGACCGTATAAAGCACCATCACCCCAGAACCCGACATTCATAGGATAGGTTTTGAGCTAATGGTCACATATCGGTACAATATATGAAATATGTGTGTCTCAAAGTAATATTGCATCACCGACGACTTAAGAATACCTTAAACAGAAATAAATATTATCGACTAAAAATTTGAACACTAAAGCGGAAAGAAAATCGAGAGAGAGAAATATTGTAAAGTGAAGGGATGATGGTCGAGAAAGATGATATATGGAGGGAGAGCCCTCCTTTTATAGACGCAGGGGAGAGGTGAGATTGAAAAGAAAAAACAACTCGTTGAAAATGCATCGTTAAAGAGGCATTTTCATCGAATATCTGAAAGAGGTGCCTCAAGTCTTACCCAAGATTCTCGGGCTCAAGACATCTTGGTAGGCTTTAAAGGGTGGTGGATAGAAAGCGTGTCCAGTTAGGCGAACTTTCTTGCTGACATGTCAGGGAAAACGTGCCTAGTTGTGCGCGCTTTCTTTGTATTTACTGAAAAGTGCGTCTTATTAAGCGCGCTTTCCCTAACATGTCAGCAAGAAAGCTCACCAATTGGACACGCTTTCTGTCCACCACCCTTTAAAGTTTACCAAGATTCCTTGCCTCTGGGAATCCCAAGTACATTTTCAAGCCAGATGACCTTTTCATTCTTGTGACTTAGCTAAAAACACATTTAGTGAAACGTGTTTTCTAGCACAGAATACCCTTTCATTATTATTATTCGATGAAAATGAATATGTTGAAATGCATTTTTAAGCATGACTTTCCTCCCTCCTCATTTTTTTTTTTACTATTAAACTACTGAATTATTCAATATTGAAATACAAGCAAGTTCGTTCATTTTTGAAGTGTTGCATTGCAAGTGTCATCTCCATTTCTTTACACAACCATCTGTATATTTTTTTATTCAAAATATTTAATTGGTTTTTAATTTAAATGAGTCAACGAGCGAAATCTTTTATTTACTATAACAGTCAAATTTGTAATACGAGCGTCAGCGTTGTATTTGTAGGAGCCCAGTCCGTGGACTTGGCTTTTAATCGGACCATTCAATTGCATAAGCTACGATCAAGAATTAGGAGGAAAGTTGGGGGGTTCAAGTTGGGAAAGAATTTTAAGCTGAAAATGTAGATATCTGGCATTACTGAACCCCTTTAAATATGAGCTATTTGATGCAAAAGGCGAGCTGGAGCTGGAGGCGGTCCTTGATTTGCATTGCTCAAGTAGAAATGCTATACTCGAGTTATATGTCGAGTTTGTCAATGTTGATAGAGTTGGTCCATCTTCGACCAATGTTGCAGCTAATGCGAGAACCGAAGCAGAAGCAGAAAGTCCTACAATACAGTTGTGCGGTAGGTTCACAGCTTTATTACAAAGCTCCTATTATGATGTCCCAGAATCATCAATGGGAAAACATTCTTCGATTTTAGGAACCGATTTCAACTTTGACGGCCATTCCATCCATCAGTCGGGGTATCTTGATAACCTAAACCTCGACAGCAGGCACGACATTTAGTCAATGCGAATAATTTCAACTCCGATTGTTCGATTTCATGAGGCGAAAGCACTTATACCGGTATGGCATCAACCTATATTGATTGGCATTTCGGTGTAGATTTTGATCGTAACAAAAAGTATAGAAGAACTGATGATTTACTCCCTACGTTTGAGTCCAGCGAGGGTAAATCGAACCCTTTGGTTGAAGATGACAATGAATATATAGCTGAGGAAGAAGATGCAAGTGCGAAAAAAGGGGTAACAAATGTTGTTCAAGGATCTGAATCAACCTCGATCCAATTCGAAAGTTTGGGCTGGATGGTTCAGAAGTAGCACTTTTTTTCTGAACTAGAGCAGGTATGATCGATGCCAAAAGAATATTAGTATGATGTACGTCAGGCGGGCTGTTACAGCTCTCCTCCACTTAGGAAATTTCGTCCTCGAAATTCTTACATGTGAAAAGTTGTGGGTATTGCCCTTTCATTAAACTTTCCCTTTCCCAAGGGGCTTCCTCCATGTTGTGATTCCTCCATAAAACTTTTATTAATGGAATTATATTATTCCTCAACTATTTCACTTCTTCGGCCAAAATGTGAACAGGCTATTCCTCATAAGATAGGTTAGGCTCCACTTCTAGAGTTGTAACAGTTTCAAAAATGACGTGAACTATCATGTTACAAAATCTTGTTCAGAAAAATTCAAGGGAAAGTGCTCACTGCGCAACAGAAGGTGCCAATGGAAAATCATGGCATCTTTTCGGAAGAAGATAGGCTTGTAGAAAATTAAGAAGTATCCCGGTCCACATACTTGTGTTGCAGTAGGTGCGCCATGCATTCACCCGAAATTTCTATATGACCTAACAACGATCTTTGTATTTAACAATAACGTAACTTTGACTTCTCATTTGTAGGTGCAAGTCAATATCATCCGATGCTAGACTCCGACATGATAACTGACATAATTCTACCTATGGTGAAAGTGAGTCACAGGATTCTCATGCTGGTATTGATTGCCAACATTCGTTGCCAGTACGATTATACGCCATCATACTACAATGCATGGGTCACAAAACAAAAGGATATGGAAAAGTTGCATCACTAGTGGGACAAGTCATATAACGATTTGTAGCAATGGTGTCAGGTACTGGATCAGTACGTACCAAGTTTCATAATCGATTTGGAAACGTACTCAACGCACTTCTGTGATCATTCGATCCCTGGAAAAAGAGTTTTCCATTAATTCTTTTGGACTTTCGATCAATGCGATGAAGCTTTTCGGCACTGCAAGCCATTAGTACAAATTGATGGCACCTGGCTGTACGAGGGGTATGAGCATCAGTTGTTGATGGTCGCTGCCCAAAATGGTAATTGGAGGATTCTGGCAGTAGTGTTTGCAATAAATCCGAGAGAAAAGGCAGATGATTAGGATTTCTTTTTTAGTCGATTGCACCGTCATATTTGTCCACAGCCTAACATATGTGTCATCTCCAACAGGGGACTTAGAATCTTGGCAGCAATTGAACTACTCGATAGCCTTTGGGATTGCACACACCATAGGTATTGTATAAGACATGTTGACTCCAACTACCACTCAAAATTACCTTCAGAAAGTAAGTGAGATCAAGTCATTGACATGAGTATGTAGTTGCCACTACTTCCATAATAATGCTATAACATATTTAGTTCATTGTTTGCATTCATGGGAATACTTTTCTCAACAGGGTATGAGCTCGTCTAACATCTTTCCATGTTGGATAACTTGCACGCCATCAACAGCCACGGTCTAGCGTACCTAACCGCCTCTAGACGTACCAACATCCAGAGTGTGAATACTGCAATAAAAATATATAAAGACAATGTGGTATCCACAAGTATAAGGGTCGAGTTGTAATATAGTTTTACAACGAAGTAAGTGATTACTTTGAGGAGTGTACCCAAGGGAGGCAAATGCTAGATCAATTTTAACCTAAACACTAAAATATCTAATTAGTACTTTCAATTTAGTTATAGTACGAAGAATATAAAATAAATGATTTTTGAGGTTTTTATAATAATAGTAATAAAGACAAAATAACATAAAAAAAGATAAAATTCAAGAGACTAAAAAGGAAGAATAAATCAAATCTGATAGCTCGCTTCGGTAACCTCTATCAACTGTCATTTTGGGTTTACTCTTAAATCAACTAGTCGCTACCTTTGCAAGATCTTCCGATCTTCCACTAACATAACGAGTCAGTAAGAACTTCTTATCTTCCGACCTCACAGTCTAGACTGGTTTGGGGTTAAGGTGTTCACAGATGGACAATACTAATTTTGGGTTAATTCCCATATTGATGACTTCCTAGGGTGTTTAGGCCAAGGGTTTGTTTCGTGTTCTCCCTTTCCCAAATAGCTGATCCGCTGAGTAACCTTACAAAATAGTTAACAAATCTTACCTCCACTCACTAATCCCCCATAGAAGGATTAATTCCCCATGGCGTTCATAAACAATATATAATCAATTTGAAGAGAAAGCATGCTAATTAAATCGACGAGATAGTGTAAATGAAAGAGCCTAACTGTATTGAGATTAAGCGCCAACCCACAGAGTTGAATGGTTCCATAATTTAGATCTCTTGAAATCGACAAGAACAACTAAATAAAACTAAAACCTAGGAAAGAAAGAAAATATTAAACTAAATTTTACACAGAGAATCTAAGTGATCGCTGTGAATCAGAGCTTTAAAATTTATAAAAAGAATGATCGAACCTGGAAACTAACTCTGACAACGATTGAGGCAAGTGCACCTATCGAACAGTAGTATAGCTTAAGCAAGACCGGATTATCGAACTCAAAGGAACTTTTTATTATCTAGCCTAAAAATAAAGAGAGATTGTTTATCTAATCTAAATTAATTAACTTCTAAACTAAAGATTCTAAGACAAAGACGAATGAATTTGGAAAATAACTTGGGAAAAACTCAGTTGATTTAGATGATACCCACAGGAAGAATCCACCTAGACTTCACTTGTTATCTAACACTGAACCATACGATTTCTTCACTTAGTTTGATCCGTAAGACTCACTAACGTATATTAAACCCTCTCTCGAGGCGAATAACGTCTAACCCTAGGTTAATTAGTGGAACTCTCATTTTCTTATAATAACCCCCTAGAATAGCAGTAAATCGATCTATGGATTCCCATATTAGGTTTCACCCTAATCTGGTAAAATCTCGTCACCCTATCTCTAGGCGTGCGATCAACTTCGCTTAATTATGTTGGATCTACTCTTAGGTAGGGTCTATTTCTCCTCCACCTAAGCACATTAAATTTGGATTAAGCTCACATAATTAAGAACAAACTAAGTATTTATCATATAATTCAGAAAACAATAACAAGATTCATCATAGGTTTCATCCCCTTCGGGTATCCGAAGGGTTTAGTTCATAACTATAAAGGAAAACATCTCAAGAGAAAAGATAAAACAAAACATAAGAAATCCCTAAAACCCACTGAAGGAATTGAAGGAGAGATCCTCCGTCTTGAGTATAATTCTGGCTTCTTGAGATGGATCAACTGGCTATCCTTGAGAGAATCCCCACAACTCTGCCTTCTCTGGCCTAGCACGACGCCCCTAGACGATGGCTTTCGGCCCCCCTTTTAGGTCGTACTTAGGGTGTATTTATAGGATTTTGAAATACATTTCTTTCTCCCTAAGTATCCTTTCCCGAATGAAATTAATCTTCTCCACGGCAGAGGCACGGCCATGGCGCACGCCCGTGTGAATCGTGGCCAGGCCGTGTTTGGATTTCTTTAATGAGACACGGCCGTATGAGTCGGGGTTAGACCGTGTTCTAGATGATTGACTTGGCACGGCCGTGTGGGTCCAAGTCCAGGCCGTGTTGATTTCCTCTTTGGCCCGTTTTGGTCCGTTTTGAGCCCGTTTCTCGTTCTTTTTATCCTTGGGTGCTTTCCTGAGTATAAGACATGAAAAGAAAGGATTAAGAGCACCTTTTTACATAAATCAAGGGATAATTCATCCAAAAGCATACTAAATGTGGTATTAAAATATGTTACTATTTCAGTTTATCAAATACCTCCACATTTAAGCTTTTACTTGTCCTCAAGCAAAATTCTCAACTTACAATTAAAATGGACTTTTAATAATTCATAATTCCTATCAACATTGTTTTATCATAATTCATAGATAAGTTATACATGGATAATTCAACTCAAAGAGTTCTAAAAATTCAAACAATCTAAGTCATAGATTTTGTAGCTCGAAAATATAGGTGTCTCCCCTTATCTAAATAATTACCTTTAATTCAAAATTGACAAGGATTGACATCCTCACTAGAGATTCACTCAAATCACTCAAAGTGTTTAAGGTTCAAAATTTAGGCACTCAAAAGTCGAACATGAAAAGTTAATCCCATAGGCTTGCCTGAAAATCAAATCTCCACCACTGAAATATGAGATGAAACACAAATCAAAAGGTCTTTAACAGGGTTGTAACGGGGCTTAGGTTAAGGGTGTGGATATAGGCTGAATTAAAAGGTTAGAATCGAGATTGACCTGACAAATTACCTAACTAAGAACTAATGAACAAATAATAATAATTACATCAATTGAAAACTAATAATACTAATAATACGAGCTTTTTCTTCAATATTTGGAATTTAAACGTATAAGCTCATTTAATCACAACTAATAATGAATAATGAATATACTTTTGATTTTTTTTAAGATAAAATCATAAATACATAACAAAGGATAAATTACTGAAATAAAAAAAACATAGTTAGGCTATTAATCAAATCAAATCTCGATATAAGAGTAGTCAAAAGGAATGGTGATAACAAAAACAAAAGGTTTCTGGGTTAATATTAGCGGTTATGTCAATAAATAGGGTTGTTAGGATTAAAAGGGGTTCACTAGGGGTTAATTGTAAAGGTAAGCTTTTTAATGGAGTTAGTGGGTTAAAACCTAAATGCCTTAATCATCTCTGTGTATCAAATCAAAAGTGTGGTCTCGACATGTATAAACGAGGCAAGTTCTAGAATAACAAATCAATGTTGACACACTCATAATCAATAAAGTGAGCAAGAAAAAGAATATATGCTCTATAAGGCTCAAAAAATCACAAAAATTATGGGTATTTTGACGTCAACCTCGTAAATTTCAAACTTCAAAGTAATATTTAAACTCAGTTTGACAACCTAGCAATTTTTTTTTTTAATTTCTGAAAAATAGACTTATCATGCTTGATTCTCTAGTATCTTAGAATTTAATTATCAATGCACAATTATCAATGACTTAATCTAAGACATATCAATAAAAATCATAAATCATGGAAATTTCATCCTAATTAGTAATATGAGAAATTTACTTAAAAACAAGACTAAATTCAGGATTTTGAGAACAATGCAAAAAGTTTGGTACATAATTTCAGAAATTTGAGAATAATGAAAAAAGTCAGGCCACCTTTTTAAGTTGTTCACCCCCCACACTTAAGATGTACATTGCCCTCAATGTATAAGGTTAGATAATATCAATGTAATTTTTAGATCAGAAGATATGGGGATAAGTAAAACTCCCTGAATTATGGATGAAATCCTTGGAGGATGTGGAAAATACGTTGGAGGGGCCGGTCTAGGTGACGATCCTGCGCTAGATGAAGAAATTGGGAAGCTCATGCAGGATTAGCCAGGATATACTAATAATGATTAAAACTATACTAATTAAATACTTAAGGAAAAACAAGCTAAAGTGGAGAAAAATAAAGATGAAACTAAGATTAAAAGAAAAGATGGATGGACCGTAGAGTCCTTATTGTTGGATGTGGTTTCTAAGGCTGAGGATATTGTGGTGGTCGTGGCATGATTCCCTAGCAGCCTTTAGAACCTAAAATTAAGAAACTAAGATAAAATAAATTAAATTAAGCATAAGATTGTTAAAGGGAAGGAAATTGAAGCAAAAGAGAAAAATGAAATAAAAACTAGATAGCCTCAAATATCCTTGGCTTGTTGTTTGGATGAAGCTGCCGGCATGAACTCATGTGAATCGGTCTCTTTTGAGAAGACTGTGATTGGCCTTTTACGCTTCTTTGCCATGGATATGATGTTGTTGTGGCTCAAGATTCTAAGGATTTATTAGGAAAAAGGGAAAAAAAAAGAGGGAGAAAAGAAAAAAAGAAAGAAAGAGGAGAGAAGAAAGAAGGAAAGTGGGTTAAGAAGAGAAAGGAGAGGGGTTTAAATAAAATTTTGTATCTGAGGCTCTCCCACGCCCGTGGACGGAGGGTGTGTCGATTCACACGGCCGATTCACACGGTCGTGTTCCTAGGTGTGTTGGTTACCCCTCGCTCGTGTCTAGCCTGTGTTCGACAAGTCAGTATGTTGGCACAGTTTTAAGGCACGGGTGTGTTCTGCCCGTGGTTGGAAAGTCAGTAGCTTTACACGGTCATGGGGCACGGCCGTGCCACTTTGTCGATGCCCGTGGGGGAGTGGTTGAGTCCGTGAGTTCTAAATTTAGTTGCTCTAACTTGTACTGTCCTACCATGTTAGTACCAAGATTCTTGAGGTACACACGGCCACGGCCACGGCCGTGTGCAGGGCCGTGTGGCCTGGAATTCTGCACCCCTTGTTAGTTTATAACTAGGTGTAAAGAAAAGAAGAAAAAGAAAAATAAATTTAAAGCAAAATGTAAAAATAAATTATGTTAGTGCTCGGGTTGCCTCCCGAGAAGCGCTAGTTTATAGTCTTAAGCTAGACTCTCCTCTCATTTGCATTGTCAGGGTGGTTTGAGGAGTTGGAAGTCCTTCCTCATGCTATCATTTGTGTCTTCGTGAAAAAATTTAAGTTGAGCTGTGTCTATAGTAAAAGTACCAAAAATAGGATTACTTACCTCGACTGTTCCGTGTGGGAAAACACTGGTTACCCTAAAAGATATTTCTTTATTTGTGCTAGAGTCCGGAGGAGATATTCGAGGGTCAGTTTTTTCTATCAATACTTGATCTCCTATTTTGAAGTGGTTTGTTGTTCCTATGAGCTCATCTGGCGGCTCTTTCGATTTTACCTTGTGTGGTTTCGTTTCTTTATCGTGTATCCCTAATTTCTCTTTGAAGTGTGTCTTCCACTCGTCTAGATCATCGAACTGAATCCCTCGATCTTCATGAACTACTTCCTTGTTGGCTTGAGGTTTAGGATCGGGTTCAGTTGTATTCTTTGGTGGTGCTTCCTGAAAATAGGGGTTAACCGAATAATTATTAGTAGAATTTACGTTCTCACCTTGATTATTCGATGTTCTAGCCGAGTCGAGAGCCTTGATGGCGACTGTCTCATTCCCTACACAAAGTATGAGTTCTCCTGCATCAACATCAATTTTAGTCCTGGCAGTTGCTAAGAAGGGTCTTCCTAAAATTTGGGGGATCAAATTATCATCATCCATGTCTAAGACAACAAAATTTACTGGGAAAACGAATCTGTCAATTTTTACAAGAACATCTTCGATAATACCCCTAGGAATTCTAACAGTTTTATCAGCTAATTGAATGCTCATCCTAGTTTGTTTGGGTTTCCCTAGACCTAATTGTTTAAACAATTTATAAGGCATGACATTTATGCTTGCCCCTAAATCAGCTAACGCATTATCAATAGTTAGTCTACCAATTAAACATGGAATTGTAAAACTCCCTGGATCTTTTAGCTTTTGTGGTAGTCTATTCTGTAACATTGCTGAGCACACTGCGTTTAATTCCACATATGGATTTTCGTCTAACTTGCGCTTATTCGTCAAGAGATGTTTTAAAAATTTCCTCGAATCTGGCATCTGTGAAAGAGCTTCAAGTAGCGGTAAGTTAATATGTAATTTTTTTAAAAGTTTAAGAAACTTACCGAACTGTTCCTCTGTATCGTCTCTTGTTAACACTTCGGGATATGGTATGCGAGGTTGGTACTCCTTGATTACCGGTTTTGGCTTGTCTTGTGTTTCCTCAACTTTACCTTTTTCTACCTCGTTTCCTTGTGTTGGACTGTGTTCGTCTACTTCTTCTCTTTCTTGAGCTGTTATGGCTTGGATTTGCTCCTTTGGATTAATTTCAATATTACTCGGTAGACGCCCTTGCGGTCGTTCGGATAATAGCTTTGCAATTTGTCCGACTGAATGGGTAATTTCCCCGATTACCTTTGTAAGTCCTCCAACTTGGTTATCGATCATTTTGATTGATGTTTGTTGGGTGTCGAGTGTTACCTCAGTTTTTTGGAGACGGGCTTCTGTGGATGCTATGAATTTGTTCAACGTCTCTTCAAGATTTTGCTTCTTTTCCTGTGGATAGGGCTGATTTTGGAAATTTTGAAGAGGTTGTTGTCTTTGATTTCCTTGATTTCCTTGACCTCCCTACGAAAAATTTGGGTGGTTCCTCCAACCTGGATTATAATTATTACTATATGGGTTATTATTAGATTTTGCTTTCTGTGCTTGGTTGGTAGGGTGGGTACTCAAGATTCGCCACAGTTCCACTTGTGTCGCACTGCATGACTGGATGTACATGCGAAGAACACAAACTATCAAGCTTCTTATTCATCAACTCTACCTGATTTGATAGCATGGTTACTGCATCGAGGTTGTAAACTCCATACTGCTTTTATTGGCCTTGTTCTTGTAACTTGCCATCGATAGTTATTCAAATGACATCTCTTCTATAAATTCGTAGGGTCGCTTTCAGAGTTTTATTATTCAGAGTTCCACCGACAGCTGAGTCGATTAGTTGCCTTGTTGAGGGGTTTACACCATTATAGAAAGTCTGGACTTGGAGCCACAAAGGTAAACCATGGTGCGGACACCTTTTCAAGAGATCCTTATATCTCTCCCATGCAACGTATAATGTCTCTAAATCCATCTGCACAAAAGAAGAGATATCATTCCGTAATTTGGCCGTTTTAGCCGGTAGGAAATATTTTAATAAAAAATTTTCGGTCATTTGATCCCATGTAGTGATTGACCCTCATGGTAACGAGTTTAACCACTGTTTGGCTTTATTTCTTAATGAAAAGGGAAATAGCCGAAGTCGTATGGCATCATCAGAAACGCCATTTATTTTGAAGGTATCACAGAACTCTAAAAAGTTGGCTATATGAGTATTCGGATCTTCGTCCTGCAAACCATCAAATTGAACAAACTGTTGAATCATTTGTATAGTGTTAGGCTTTAATTCAAAATTATTAGCAGCTATAGCGGGCCTAACAATACTAGATTCGGCTCTTGTTAAATGAGGTTTAGCATAATCAAACATAGTACGAGGAGCATTATTTTCTCGCCACATCTTGTGGTGGAAGATTATTTTCGTCCCATCCCTTCATGGAGGATTGGACTGTGTTTCTCGCTCTCCTTCTTAGTAATTTAGGGCTCGCCTAATTTCTCTGCAATTTCTCCAAGCGGTAGCTTCAATATCACCGTCAGTATTCTAAAAGGTCCTCTCGGGTTCCTTCTAATCATAAACTAGAGGTACCTGCTAGGAAAAGAAAGAAAGAAAATTTAGCAAATTTAAAATTAAGACTAAAAATAAAAATAAATTGCGAAAAATAAAAAATAATGGCTAAAGTAATAAAAATAGAGCTTTCTTAATATTTTAATTCCCAAGAACTACGCCAAAAACTTGATCGTTGTGAATCGAGCTTTAAAATTTATAAAAGAATGATCGAACTCGAAACTAACTCGACAACGATTGAGGCAAGTGCACCTATCGAACAAAGAGTATAGCTTAGGCAAGACCGGATTATCGAACCCAAAGGAACTAAAAGTACTAATACTAACTTTCTTTTTATTATCTAGCCTAAAAATAAAGAGAGATTGTTTATCTAATCTAAATTAATTAACTACTAAACTAAAGATTCTAAGACAAAGACGAATGAATTTGGAAAATAACTTCGGAAAAACTCAGTTGATTTAGATGATACCCTCAGGAAGAATCCACCTAGACTTCACTTGTTATCTAACACTGAACCATACGATTTCTTCACTTAGTTTGATCCGTAAGACTCCCTAACGTATATTAAACCCTCTCTCGAGGTGAATAACGTCTAACCCTATGTTAATTAGTGGAACTCTCGTTCTCTTATAATAACCCCCTAGAATAGCAGTAAATCGATCTATGGATTCCCATATTAGGTTTCACCCTAATCTGGCAAAATCTCGTCACCCTATCTCTAGGCGTGCGATCAACACCGCTTAATTATGTTGGATCTACTCTTAGGCAGGGTCTATTCCTCCTCCACCTAAGCACATTAAATTTGGATTAAGCTCACATAATTAAGAACAAACTAAGTATTTATCATATAATTCAGAAAACAATAACAAGATTCATCATAGGTCTCATCCCTTTCGGGTATCCGAAGGGTTTAGTTCATAACAATAAAGGAAAACATCTCAAGAGAAAAGATAAAACAAAACATAAGAAATCCCTAAAACCCCCTGAAGGAATTGAAGGAGAGATCCCCCGTCTTGAGTATAATTCTGGCTTCTTGAGATGGATCAACTGGCTATCCCTGAGTGAATCCCCACAACTCTGCCTTCTCTAGCCTAGCACGATGCCCCTAGACGATGGCTTTCGGCCCCCCTTTTAGGTCATACTTAGGGTGTAACAGACCGAATTTGACCCTAATCGAAACGGTGGTTTCAAGACCATGAATCTGAGTCCGAGAAATATTTAAATATTATATTTTGTGTTTATTATATGTGAATTAATGTGTGTGAAAGTTTCGTAGAAAAATTTAATTGTTTGTGTGCTTAATTAAATAAAAGGACTTAATCGCGTAAAGTGTAAAAGTTACAAACTATAGTAAAAAGTGCTTATTTGTTAGTGGTTTCTTAATATGAAGTCCTTAAAGTAGAAATATGCCATAAATATGATAGTGGATGGTTGATTGATGGTTTTAGACATAGTTTATATGTTATACTTATTTTATTATAAAGGTTAAATAAGTAAAATAATTAATAAGTAATATTAAACAAAACCAAAGGCCATTATCATCTTATTTTTCTTATGAACGAATGTAAAAGGAGGAAGAACTTAGAGTTTCTTCAACATTTCGGCATTTTGAAGCTTGATTAAGGTATGGTTAGTTTTCGGTTTTTGATAATTTTTACGTTTTTGAGATCGTTGCTTCGAACAGTAGTTGACCCATGTTAGAATTTTTAAATTTAAGCATTTTGATGTTCGGCCATTAACATGTTCTTGGGTTTTTTGATGTTTGATGATTTTATATTAAAGATATGTTAAAAATTAGCATGTTTTGTATTTGAGATTTTAGTGAATTTGGGTATTTTGGGCTAAATTGAAAAAATGAATTTTTGAGGGGACCAAAATGCAAGATAAATGAAAGAAATGGACTTGTATAGTCCCTATGAACATTCGGTCCTAAGGTGTTATAGTGAAATTTTGTGTATTTTGTGTTTTATACAAATAGAACTAAATTGTAAAAATGTGAAACATTAGGGTAAAATGGTAATTTGCCCATTTATGTGTTTTGGGACTAAATTGAGATGAAATGTGCTTGAATGAGCTAAATTTTAATGTGTTTAGATCAAGAACAAAGAAAAACGGATTTGAATCGGGGAAAGGCGAAGGTTACAAAATAGCCGGACTACGTTGTCCGTCGACAGTCGAGGTAAGTCCTTAAGCAAATAAATGTCAAAGAATTAATTATGAACTTAGTAAATGATGAAATTTGGAAATTTAAAGCATAAATATAGGAGATGGCCGAATATGAGGGTATGTTATTGAAGTGAATTTATTTTGTTTAATGCAATGTGAATAAGTATGATCGGTTGGATATGTGAAAGTAATATAAAGTATATGAGATGTTGTGATTTCAGTATTAAGTAATGTGCATTGAAATGTTAAAAGTGTTGATATTCGGGCTTCGAGCCTAGCAGGCCTTGTGCCGATGATTTATATCGGGCTTAAATGCCTAGCAGGCCTCGTGCTGGTGAATTATTTCGGGCTTATTGCCTAGCAGGCTTAATGCCGATGTTCAAACTTTGGACCTTTAGTCTAGCAGGCTTAATGCCGGTGATATGCTATAAACGGAGAATCCGAGAATTAAACGAGGTGAGGCATATATTTAATGCAATGTGCCATTAGCTCGGGTAAGTGCTATTCTACTAGTGTAGTAAGGAATGTAGTGAGTAAGTATAATATCAATTGAGTTAAGGATTATGAGATCAAGTTGATAATTCAAATAGAATTTTTATTATGTGTAATTGAGCTTAATGTATATATTACTTTGATGAATCGGTTATAAGTGGAATTGTTAATGGAAAGTGAATTTGTATGTGTTTGCACATATGGAAAAAAAATGAAATGTGATTGATATGCATGATATTTTCATTCGACTTGGAATATATAGATACTTATGATTAATATGTGATTTAATGGTGTATACATTTATGGTAGAGAAATGCCAATACTTAGATTAAGGGTATTAATGATATTCATTATGAATAATTTACTTAATATAATGTTTATAATCTTTGCCATAATTTGAATGATTAAAAGTTTAAATGTTTGAATATTATTTTGTATTTGCTTAAGACTTACTAAGCTAGTAAGCTTACTCCGTTTATGTTTAATGTTCTGTTTATAGATTTTGGTCAAGCTACGGGCTCTGGAAATCGTCAACAAAGTCAACCACACTATCATCTTTTTGGTACACCTTTATTTTGTCTTATTTTGGATAAAGGCATGTATAGGATGGTAAATGTCTTTGTTTGAGTTGAAAACTTTGTTATTATATGTAATCTAGCCATACGAATATGGCTTATATTTTATGTTAGTTGAAGTGGAAATATACGAGTTTATCTAAGTGATCAAATAGTGCATATGGATATGTTATTATGAGGCATGGATGATATGGATTTTATTTGGTTATATTCGGCTATGGTCCGATCCTTTTGGTCAAGTATATGTATTGTGCATTTGATGTGATTACTTGTTTATAATGCTAATGTTTGAGTTGGTTTAATCATGTATTTTGGTCTTGATTAATGGTTGAATTTCATTTAAAAGCTAATCATTGCATGTGCTAGGTCACGGTTTGAAATGTTGTAAAAAAAAATATTATCCATGGCTATACTTTTGAGATGGTTGTTTAGGTAAATTTCTAATTAATGGAAATGCTAAGGTTAGTTAGCTTTGTAAATAAATTCATTTGGGATTCGTGATATATGATATGGTTTAAGTGTAATATTTAAATGAAAAGAGAATGCGAACAATCTATGTTTTGGTTATGTATTTTACCAATTATTTTGGTTACTTGTAATAAATGTATTATTAATGGTACATGTGTACAAGATGCTTAGAACCACCATGGTATATAAATATACATATATATGCATAACCATGAAATGCTTTAAAATGATAAAGTATACGAAAAGTTTGATATACGTTCTTTGGATTAATTATAAAGCAAACGAGTTTGGTATGATATGAATTATTCTTTATGTTCATAAATGTATTATATAATCATATAGGTATGCAATGTATGTACCGCATAGACATCTTAGATTCATTTATATGCATGCAAATGAGTTCATGTAAGCTTTGAGTTGTTGGACTATTTGGTTTATTCTGAATTTTGGTATGAACTATTAGTTGGTTATTGGGAGATTAAATATGCGTTTTTGGATTTGATAAATGTATGAATTGCGATAAATGCCTGCGATGTTCTGAGTCTAGTTCAGTAATGCCTCATAACCCTAATCCAGCGACGGATACGGGTTAAGGGTGTTACATTTGATTGGTATCAGAGCTTACGGTTTAGTCGATTCTAAGACTACCGTAGCACGTGAGAGTCTAGCTATACATGCCTTTATTATATATACGATAGTGTGGTGACTTCCGACATTTCAAACTGTGTTTTATATAGTAAATGGATCCTGATCCTGACAGAGCCGTAGCGGATGATGTAGAGAGTGTAGCGCCTGATCTCGCACTCGGGTCAGCATCGGTAAACTCTCGACCTATCTCGGGTAGCCATGAAGGGAAGGCTAAGCAAGCCTTCTACCAGATGATGAACGAATGGTTTACCCAGTTTATTCATACTAACCCGGCTGTACAATAACCTCCACCCCCAAATAATCCAACTCCGGTACTTCAACACCTCCGATGATAGATCCGATGAGATCCGGTAGGCCTCTATTGATAAAATCAGAAATATGGGGCCGAAGAATTCAAAGCCAATGATGATGATGACACAGAACGAGCTGAGATGTGGCTTGATAACACTATTCGGGTACTTGATGAGCTATCCTGTACTCCAGATGAATGTCTGAAGTGTGCTATATCTTTACTGCGGGACACTGCATATCACTGGTGGAATACACTAGTATCGATGGTTCCAAAAGAAAAAGTGACTTGGGATTTCTTCCAGATCAAATTCCGTAAGAAATATATTAGCCAGAGGTTCATCGATCAGAAGCGAAAAGAATTTCTGGAACTAAAACAGGGTCGTATGACTGTGACGAAATATGAGCGGAAGTTTGTCAGATTGAGCCGTTATGCCTGAGAGTGTGTATCAACCAAGCCATTATGTGCAAAAGATTTGAAGACACCAATGAAGACATAAAGTTGCTTGTGGGCATTCTTGAGATCAAAGAGTTCGTAGTACTTGTCGAACGAGCTTGCAAAGCTGAAGAGCTTGGGAAAGAGAAAAGAAAGGCTAGAAGCTAGAGACACTCGAAAAAGATCATCGAGTAAGACTTTCCATTCAGCGTTTAAGAAGTTCAAAGATGACTTCAGCCGACATAAAGCTACTTCAGACCTGCCTAGACGAGATCGACCTCCAGTGAGTCGAGCCACTTCGATGGCTAGTGTTGGTAATGTTCAGCAGAACCGGGCTGAGTGCAAGCATTGTGGAAAATGGCATTCTGGGAGTTGTAGATTCCATGATGGGTCCTGCTTTAAATGTGGATCGTTGGACCATTTTATTCGAGAGTGCCCGATGCTAGCCGACCAAAATACGGTTCAGAACACTAAACTGAGCAACACGTCAGCACGAGGCAGACCACCTAGACATTCAGGCAATGTAGGTGGCAGTCAGAGAGGGAAGAAGGACACTGCAGTTCGATCAGAGGCTCGAGCACCAGCTAGAGCTTATGCTATACGAGCCAGAGAGGATGCTTCTTCCCCAGATGTCATTACCGATACTTTCACACTTTATGATACTACTGTGATTGCATTGATTGATCCGGGTTCGACTCATTCTTATTTGTGTGAAACTTCAGTAACCAGTAAGACTCTGCCTGTTGAGTCTACTGAGTTTGTGATCCGTGTGTCCAACCCCTTGGGTAGATGTGTTCTCGTTGATAAAGTATGTAAAGGTTGCCCGTTGATAATTCGGGATTCATGCTTCCCAGCTGATTTAATGTTGTTGCCTTTCAACGAATTTGATATAATTTTGGGAATGGACTGGTTAACTTTGCACGATGCTGTGGTGAATTGCAAAAGAAAGACCATAGAATTGAAATGTCAGAACGGTGAGATCATCCGGATTGAATCTAATGACTTGAATGGATTACCGGGAGTAATATCCTCGATGTTAGCTCGTAAGTATGTGAGAAAAGGATGTGAAGCTTACTTGGCTTATGTGTTGGATAATAAAGTGTCTGAAAAGCAGATTGAATCCGTACCGGTTGTATGTGAATACCCGTGAGGTGTTCCTCAAGAATTGCTCGGGTTCTGCGCCATTCGAGAGATAGAGTTTGGTATTGAATTAGTACCGGGGACGACTCCGATTTCGATAGCTCCGTATCAGATGGCACCTACTGAATTGAAAGAGTTGAAAGCACAGTTGCAAGAGTTGACAGATAGAGGCTTTGAACGACCGAGCTTTTCTCCTTGGGGTGCACCAGTTCTATTTGTGAAAAAGAAAGATAGAACTATGCGAATGTGTATTGATTATCGGCAGCTGAATAAGGTGACTATAAAGAATAAATACCCGTTGCCTCGGATTGATGACTTGTTTGATCAGTTGAAAGGGGCTTCAGTGTTTTCGAAGATAGATTTGAGATCGGGTTATTATCGGTTCTGCAGTCGAGAGATTCTGATGTGCCAAAGACTGCATTCCGAATGAGGTACGGACATTTTGAGTTCCTATTCATGCCTTTTGGACTTACTAATGCACCTGTTGTTTTTATGGATTTGATGAATCGGGTGTTTAGACAGTATTTGGATCGATTTGTGGTAGTGTTTATAGACGATATCCTGATCTACTCCAAAGATGAAACCGAACATGTCGAGCATTTGAGATTGGTGCTACAAACTTTGCAAGATCAACAGTTGTATGCAAAGTTTAGTAAGTGTGAATTTTGGATGAAGGAAGTCAGCTTTTTGGGTCACGTCGTTTCAAAGATCGTATTCGAGTTGATCCGAACAAAATATCGGCTATACTTGATTGGAAGCCACCAAAGAATGTTTTCAAATTGAAGCTTTGCGGGACTTGCGGGATACTACGATTTATTCGTCAAAGGTTTTTCCATGATAGCTACACCTTTGACAAAGCTACTACAGAAAGATGTCAAGTTCAAGTGGTAGGAAAAGTGTCAGAAAAGTTTCGATCAGTTGAAAGCCCTTTTGACCGAAGCTCCAGATTAGCTCACCTGAATCGGGTAAAGAATTTATTGTTTATAGTGATGCTTCTTTAAATGGTTTGGGTTGCGTTACGATGCGGGAAGGCAAAGTCATAGCCTACGCTGAGAGACAATTGAAGCCTCATGAAAGAAATTATCCGACTCATGATTTGGAATTAGCAACTATTATTTTTGCATTGAAAATATGGTTTCATTACTTGTTCGGCGAAAAATGCCATGTTTATTCAGATCACAAAAGTCTGAAGTACTTGATGACTCAGAAAGATTTGAACTTGAGACAACGCAGATGGTTAGAGTCATTGAAAAGATTATGAATTAGTAATTGACTACCATCCGGGGAAAGCTAACGTTGTTGCGGATGCTTTAAGTCAAAAATCATTGTTTGCTCTTCGTCGCGCGTTGAATGCACATATGGTTATGTCCGTGATGGTTCGATCATAACCGAGTTGAAAGCAATACCGATGTTTATTCAAAGAAATTTGTGATGCACAAAGAATTGACAAAGACACGATTGCTAGACGAGTTCGATGTGAAAATGATCTTTGAGTCGAGTTTCAATTGATGCAAATGATTGTTTGAACTTCAAAGGCCGAATATGTGTTCCGAGGAATGTGGATTTGATTCAGATGATTTTGAACGAGGCTCATAATAGTCGGTTATCGGTACATCCGGGTAGCACGAAAATGTACAATGACTTGAAATAATTTTATTGGTGGCCTGGCATGAAACGGGATATATCTGAATTTGTTTCAAAGTGTTTAATTTGTCAGCAAGTAAAAGCCGAGCATCAAGCACCTTCTGGGTTACTTCACCCGATCATGATACCTGAATGGAAATGGGAGAAAATTACTATGGATTTTGTAACCGGTTTGCCTACGACATCGAGCAAGAAAGATGTAGTCTGGGCTATAGTGGATAGATTGACCAAATCAGCTCACTTTGTACCAGTTCGTACATATTTTTCGCTCGATAAACTTGCTGAGTTGTATGTATCACAGATTGTGAGGTTACATGGTGTGCCGAGTTCCATTGTTTTAGACAGAGACCCGAGATTCACATCGCGGTTTTGGAAGAAGTTGCAAGATGCTTTAGGTACTAAACTTCATTTTAGTACAGCCTTTCATCCGCAGACAGACGGTCAATCTGAACGAACCATTCAGATACTTGAGGACATGTTGAGATGTTGCGTCCTTGAGTTTGAAGGTACGTGGGAAAGATACTTACCTTTGATTGAATTTGCTTATAATAACAGTTTTCAATCTAGTATCAAAATGGCACCATACCAGGCTCTCTATGGTTGCAAGTGTCGTACACTGTTGTATTGGACTGAGCTCAGTGAAAATAAGATACATGGGGTTGATTTGATTAAAGAGACTGAATAGAAAGTGGCTATAATCAGAGATACCTTGAAAGCTGCATCGGATCGTCAAAAGTCCTATGCTGATTTGAAACGTAAAGACATTGAGTTTCAAGTCAGAGACCGAGTGTTTTTGAAAGTTTCCCCGTGGAAGAAAGTACTCCGATTTGGTCAAAAAGGCAAACTAAGTCCGCGATTCATCGGACCGTATGAAATCATCGAACGTATTGGGCCTGTTGCTTATAGATTGAATTTGCCTTCTGAATTAGAAAAGATACACAATGTGTTTCATGTTTCGATGCTCCGTAGATACAGATCAGATCCATCACATGTGATTTCTCCGTCTGAAATTGAAATCCGATCCGATATGACGTCATGATGAGAACCGATTCGTATTTTAGCCCGAGAAATGAAAGAGTTGAGAAACAAGAAAATTCAGATTAGTGAAAGTGCTATGGAATCGTCACGGAGTTGAAGAGGCTACGTGGGAGCTGAGGATTCAATGAGGCAACAATATCCGACTTTGTTTAATCGGTAAGATTTTCTGGGGACGAAAATCCCTAAGGGGGAGGAGAGTTGTAATGACCGAATTTGACCCTAATCGAATCTGGTTTTGAGACCATGAATCCGAGTCCGAGAAATATTTAAATATTATATTTTGTGTTTATTATATGTGAATTAATGTGTGTGAAAGTTTCATAGAAAAATTTAATTGTTTGTGTGCTTAATTAAATAAAAGGACTTAATCGCGTAAAGTGTAAAAGTTACAAACTATAGTAAAAAGTGCTTATTTGTTAGTGGTTTCTTAATATGAAGTCCTTAAAGTAGAAATATGCCATAAATATGATAGTGGATGGTTGATTGACGGTTTTAGACATAGTTTATATGTTATACTTATTTTATTATAAAGGTTAAATAAGTAAAATAATTAATAAGTAATATTAAACAAAACCAAAGGCCATTATCATCTTATTTTTCTTATGACCGAATGTAAAAGGAGGAAGAACTTAGAGTTTCTTCAACATTTCGGCATTTTGAAGCTTGATTAAGGTATGGTTAGTTTTCGGTTTTTGATAATTTTTACGTTTTTGAGATCGTTGCTTGAACGATGAGTGACCCATGTTAGAATTTTTAAATTTAAGCATTTTGATGTTCGGCCATTGACATGGTCTTGGGGTTTTGATGTTTGATGATTTTATATTAAAGATATGTTAAAAATTAGCATGTTTTGTATTTGAGATTTTAGTGAATTTGGGTATTTTAATAAATTGCAAAAATGAATTTTGAGGGGACCAAAATGCAAGATAAATGAAAGAAATGGACTTGTATAGTCCATATGAACATTCGACCCTAAGGTGTTATAGTGAAATTTTGTGTATTTTGTGTTTTGTACAAATAGGACTAAATTGTAAAAATGTGAAACATTAGGGTAAAATGGTAATTTGCCCATTTATGTGTTTTGGGACTAATTGAGATGAAATGTGCTTGAATGAGCTAAATTTTAATGTGTTTAGATCAAGAACAAAGAAAAACGTATTTGGATCGGGGAAAGGCGAAGGTTACTAAATAGCCGGACTACGTTGTCCGTCGACAGTCGAGGTAAGTCCTTAAGCAAATAAATGTCAAAGAATTAATTATGAACTTAGTAAATGATGAAATTTGGAAATTTAAAGCATAAATATAGGAGATGGCCGAATATGAGGGTATGTTATTGAAGTGAATTTATTTTGTTTAATGCAATGTGAATAAGTATGATCGGTTGGATATGTGAAAGTAATATAAAGTATATGAGATGTTGTGATTTCAGTATTAAGTAATGTGTATTGAAATGTTAAAAGTGTTGATATTCGGGCTTCGAGCCTAGCAGGCCTTGTGCCGGTGATTTATATCGGGCTTAAATGCCTAGCAGGCCTCGTGCCGGTGAATTATTTCGGGCTTATTGCCTAGCAGGCTTAATGCCGGTGTTCAAACTTCGGACCTTTGGTCTAGCAGGCTTAATACCGGTGATATGCTATAAACGGAGAATCCGAGAATTAAACGAGGTGAGGCATATATTTAATGCAATGTGCCATTAGCTCGGGTAAGTGCTATTCTACTAGTGTAGTAAGGAATGTAGTGAGTAAGTATAATATCAATTGAGTTAAGTATTATGAGATCAAGTTGATAATTCAAATAGAATTTTTATTATGTGTAATTGAGCTTAATATATATATTACTTTGATGAATCGGTTATAAGTGGAATTGTTAATGGAAAGTGAATTTGTATGTGTTTGCACATATGGAAAAAAAAATGAAATGTGATTGATATGCATGATATTTTCATTCGACTTGGAATATATAGATACTTATGATTAATATGTGATTTAATGGTGTATACATTTATGGTAGAGAAATGTCAATACTTAGATTAAGGGTATTAATGATATTCGGCTATGAATAATTTACTTAATATAATGTTTATAATCTTTGCCATAAATTGAATGATTAAAAGTTTAAATGCATGAATATTATTTTGTATTTGCTTAAGACTTACTAAGCTAGTAAGCTTACTCGTTTATGTTTAATGTTCTGTTTTTATAGATTTTGGTCAAGCTACGGGCTCTGGGAAATCGTCAAAAAAGTCAACCACACTATCATCTTTTGGTACACCTTTATTTTGTCTTATTTTGGATAAAGGCATGTATAGGATGGTAAATGTCTTTGTTTAAGTTGAAAACTTTGTTATTATATGTAATCTAGCCATACGAATATGGCTTATATTTTATGTTAGTTGAAGTGGAAATATACAGTTTATCTAAGTGATCAAATAGTGCATATGGATATGTTATTATGAGGCATGGATGATATGGATTTTATTTGGTTATATTCGGCTATGGTCTGATCCTTTTGGTCAAGTATATGTATTGTGCATTTGATGTGATTACTTGTTTATAATGCTAATGTTTGAGTTGGTTTAGTCATGTATTTTGGTCTTTAGATTAATGGTTGAATTTCATTTAAAAGCTAATCGTTGCATGTGCTAGGTCACGGTTTGAAATGTTGTAAAAAAAAATATTATCCATGGCTATACTTTTGAGATGGTTTTTTAGGTAAATTTCTAATTAATGGAAATGCTAAGGTTAGTTAGCTTTGTAAATAAATTCATTTGGGATTCGCATATATGATATGGTTTAAGTGTAATATTTAAATGAAAAGAGAATGCGAACAATCTATGTTTTGGTTATGTATTTTACCAATTATTTTGGTTACTTGTAATAAATGTATTATTAATGGTACATGTGTACAAGATGCTTAGAACCACCATGGTATATAAATATACATATATATATGCATAACCATGAAATGCTTTAAAATGATAAAGTATACGAAAAGTTTGGTATACGTTCTTTGGATTAATTATAAAGCAAACGAGTTTGGTATGATATGAATTATTCTTTATGTTCATAAATGTATTATATAATCATACAGGTATGCAATGTATGTACTGCATAGACATCTTAGATTCATTTATATGCATGCAAATGAGTTCATGTAAGCTTTGAGTTGTTGGACTATTTGGTTTATTTTGAATTTTGGTATGAACTATTAGTTGGTTATTGGGAGATTAAATTTGCGTTTTTGGATTTGATAAATGTATGAATTGTGATAAATGCCTGCGATGTTCTGAGTCTAGTTCAGTAATGCCTCATAACCCTAATCCGGCGACGGATACGGGTTAGGGGTGTTACATAGGGTATATTTATAGGCTTTTGAAATACGTTTCTTTCTCCCTAAGTATCCTTTCCCGAATGAAATTGCTCTTCTCCATGGCAGAGGCACGGCCATGGCGCACGCCCGTGTGAATCGTGGCCAGGCCATGTTCGGATTTCTTTAATGAGACACGGCCGTGTGAGTCGGGGTTAGACCGTGTTCTAGATGATTGACTTGGCACGACCGTGTGGGTCCAAGTCCAGGCCGTGTCGATTTCCTCTTTGGCCCGTTTTGGTCCGTTTTGAGCCCGTTTCTCGTTCTTTTTATCCTTGGGTGCTTTCCTAAGTATAAGACATGAAAAGAAAGGATTAAGAGCACTTTTTTACATAAATCAAGGGATAATTCATCCAAAAGCATACTAAATGTGGGATTAAAATATGTTACTATTTTGGTTTATCACTAAGCTCAAAGAATAATGCCTCTAACAGGTGACAAATGAGCCTATTTATAGCCTTCATGTGGCTATCGTCCTTAACCCTAGGTTAGTTGACGTTTCCGAGCTTTAAATTTTGATTGTGTAGACCAAAACGCCCCTACTTTGTGTTTAATTTCTGTCACAGATTCGATGTTGCGACACACCAAGACCTGTGTCGCGACATAGCAACCAGTATGCTCATCTGCAACCATCTTCAAGGGTATGTCGCGACACCCTCAGTCTGTGTCGCGACATTGAAGGCAGAAGAGAGTTTTCTTCATTCTATTCCCTATGTTGTAACATCGAGTCATCCATGTTGCGACATAGCGACCAATAATCATTTAATGTGCCTTCTAATGGTCTCCTACACACTCACAAAGTATGTTAGCTCACCCTTATGCCTCATTTGGGCCCTAAGGACAATAAAAGACTCATTTTGCATATTTTATTAAATATAAATAAACTATGAAAAATTAACTAGAACAAAACGAAAATTCTTGTATTCAAGCTCTTTAATTGTGAAAATTAGTTTAATCTGCTACATCAAATTTTGGCAGATCAATACCTCTCTAACATACCCTTCGAACAGTGGACACAGTCGTATGATAGAGGCCTACATACGGGCACATGACAATGAACCTAGTGGAATTCATCAATTTCGTATTCAATGGAATGTATTTGCTGATAACATTGGTTGTGAAAGAAACATACTTTCGCTTGGGAGTCTTATTTCCAAAGTGGGCTGAGGCATATGCTAGACAAATAACTGGCGATCATGTTTGGTGCGAGGATGTCATGAAAAAAATTAAACAAAATGCAGAAAGAGAAAACACTATAAATGTAGTATGTGACTCGCATCCAAACTTGAGATTTCGAGTCACGGAGTACACTAGACCCAACCAAGAGATTTGAATGGCAGTATATCGTGTTTCCCTAACACAAGAGACCTGCAATTGTGGAAGATTCCAAACATTTATATTAATGATGTGTACAGATTGGAACTCATGCACAATGTATGGAGATTTGAATTCCCACCCATCCCAAATGAAAGTATATGGCCACCAGTGTCCAGCGCCCCGGTCAAGTTGGCATTGAATATTCAGTTGAGTCGCCTCCTAAAAGGTCAGTCGAATCCTACTCGAATATGTAACAATATGGATGTTTAGGAGAGGGGCAATCAATAGAGGTTATATGGCTATTATAGGAACCTAGGGCATACGAAAGCAACATGTCAACATTTGAGGGATGCATTGAGGACAACACCTCACTAACATATTTTATTGTACATAAATTGATGACAATACTACTTTTTTTTTTTTACAAAATTTGTTCATTCTTTTTTTGCTTTTACTTTCAACTTTTCATAGAAATTTTGTGATAGATAATAAACTTACTACATTCACTATTTTGTTTGTTGTGATGAAATAACGAATAAGGCTAAACTAGGTGTAATAATTTACCTCTAAATATTTATAAAATTATCATTAAATGTTTGATATAAAATATTATAGATGGCAAATTCCATAAAATATATATTAGAATTTAACAAAGTGAATTATGAGTTGCAACACAAATATAAAAAATTGATCATATTTTATTGATATCAATTATATTTACATCACAAAAAGTAAAGTAAAGAAATATCATCTACATCGTCAGGCCAAATGTGTGCCATAGGGCGGTGGTTGACAGTTGCGAGTAATATATCTATGTACAACTTAGGGAGCTGAGTCCTCTTATTCATCTTCTTCATCTTTACCTCGACTTCTATGTTCATCTTCATCTTCATCTTCACCTTCACCTTCATTTTCATTTTCATCTCCATCTCCTTCTTTTATTGTTGAGTGCAATGTCATCCTAGCCTCTCATCGTGTCTCTTCCATTCTACGAGAAGGTGGTTACGACGATGATTCACCTTAATAAAAAATGACGCTGTGGGTGTTTGTGACACTATCAGTGAATAACCGTAATATGTCGCATCACCTGGTTATGCATAATATCCAAAAAAAATTATTGCTGGCAGATACATCGACATTGATGTCGGCATTTATGTCTGCATTGGTGTTGGCATTTGTGTCAACATCAGAGCATAATATGCCAAAGACGGAGGTGCCACGAGATACACACCTACAAAAGGTGTAGATGCATAATGTTGCGATGGTGCATAGTGTGATGCATAATGTGGTGCTTGTGTAAAATACATGGGGTTAATGAAATGAACAATAATATATGAAGGGAATTGACTGGGTTGTGGTACAGACATCAGTGTCACTTGTTGGGTTGGAATCAATGATGAACCCGTCGCGACACTTGTTCCAAACCTACGATGTTGAGGCAATCGTCACGGCCTCCTCTAACAAATTTGTCTACTCGCCTCCACTGACAGGAGATATGACTTGTTGGGGGAGTCTAAACCATGACATGTAATCTATAGAGGTCGCCGTGTTTGGTTTGAAAAAAGGTTCGACCATGGGTATTAAATCCTTCCTACGATCCCAAATGTCGATATATTCCTTGTGGAATTCCTGTCAATTTTTGTCGGTTTCCCCCGCAAATCAAGCTTGTACAGTGCTTTAATGTCTTGTGGTGTTGGCGGAATATTTTGCCTCCACTCGAACACTCACATCACTCGATTTGATTCGTACATCTTCATCATCGCGTAAACTGCCTATGGCATCTTCTTATCCTACATGCTCCGAATTACCAAAAATTCAGGCGGGACGTATTCTACAATACCCAGATTGGCGCATGGAATCTATTCAAAATGTAGTGCACAATTATAAATTTTGTTATCTACAAAATTTTAGATTTCAAATCATTGCCTAATTATTATATGTCAAAAAATTCAATAACTAACCTCGATTTCCTAGCGTTGATCTAAAAACAGTCGAATATCTTTGAGCTAGTCCGGAAGTCCTACATAACTTGGCTCATGGTTCCACCTATTAAAACAATATGCTAATTCAAACATATAATAAATAAACAACATTTACTATAGTAACTATATATTATTATCAAATGAATTTTACCTTGTTACCAATGGGAATATATAAAAAGCGTCCACTTGAGGATGTAAAAATGGTACTCGCCACCACGCCCATGATTGCAACAGGAGAAGGCAACCACCGATTGACATCTTATCTGGTTCCGTTACCCGACACAATTTTCTGTACAATGTGACCAACACAGTTGATCCCCAACTCAGTCAACCACATCCTTTGAAGTCAACCAAACGTAGTAGCCACCTTATGTGTACCAAATTTTGAGATTTATCGTATAACAGCCTGTTTTTTAGTGGTGTCAAAAATAGTGGTTTCGGGGCCACAAATCTGACAAGTAAGTTCGTAAATATTATTATTTAATATTTACGAGTCAAACATGGTTTTAAAAAGATTTTTAATATGGTAATTTTAGTTATATAAATGATTAATTAAGTTCAAGTGGTAAGACCCTAAAGTCAAGTGGTTTTAGAAGATGAGGTATCGGGACCTCGTTTCTATAAACCGAGCCGTAAATATTTTTATAAATATTTACTGAGTGCTATTAAGGTTGTATAAAAGTTTCGTTAATAAATTTTAATGTTTCGATTGTTAATTAAGCAAAAAGGACTAAATCGTAAAAGTTGAAAAGCCAATCGCTATTAGTTTAAAGATGTTAATTGATTAGAGAATTATAATTTAATGGCCTTATTGGATAAATAAACCATCCCTAAAATAGTGGGACGGTTTAATGCTTTAATTTCTTTTAAGTTTTAATGTTTATTATGTTATTATATTATGAAAATAATGAATAAAAGGTTAAAAAAATAAAAACATAAAAAAACAAAATGTATTTTCTTCTCTCCCACCGAATGTCACCATGGAAATGGAAATTGAAAAGCTTCAAGCTTCGGTTCTTCTTTGAATGATGCATGGTAAGCCATTTTTCATACGTTTCTAATAACTTTTATGTTTTTGAGATCGTTTTAACTAGGCTCAGCTAGTCCGTACCTTTGATTTTGAAACTGTTAAATATATTTTGAATGTTATCATTGATGAATTTATGCGATTTTAGATATTAAATGATAAATTTGAAGTATTAGTTGTTATTTATAATTATTTTATTAATTGATTTTTGATGAATTTGCCGATTAGGGACTAAGTTATTGAAAAAGTAATAGTTTAAGGACTTGATGTGAAATTGTTGTAAAAATGGAGGCTATGAATATTCGGCTAGTATGAATTTGCAATAAAAATGGTTAATTTTCATGTTTTAGGCTCAAGACTAAAATGAATAAAAGTAAAATGTTGTGGGTAATTTTGTAAAAATGTCAAAAATGACTAAATTGCATTAAATAAATTGTTTTACTATCTAAATTAATAAATTGAATGAAATTGTTAATTTAGATCAAGATCGAGTGGAAAATCAAGGAGAATGAAAAATTATCAAAAAGCCCCTGTATTTTGATATTTCTGCAATTTAGCCAGGTAAGCTCGTAACTTGATTAAATCAATTAATTATGGTTTTGACTGTTTAATATCTAAATTTTTATGTATGAATTGAGTTTATTGGCTTGAAGGAAAATGATTAAAACCATAGTTGAAAGATACTATGGCATCATACCAGAAAAGAGTAAGACCACGACTGAAAGATGTTATGGTATCACTATTCTATTGAGTAAGACCATGGCTGAAAGCTGTTATGGCATCACTATTCTATCGAGTAAGACCATGACTGAAAGACGTTATGGCACCACGATTCTATCGAGTAAGACTGATAAACCGTAAAAGTAACATATTTTAAGCCCACATTTAGTATGCTTTTGGATGATTTAAGCCCCAATTTATGTAAAAAGGTGCTCTTAATCCTTTCTTTTCATGTCTTATACTCAGGAAAGCACCCGATGACGAAAAGAACGAGAAACGGGCTTAAAACGGACCAAGTTGGGCCAAGCCACGAAATCAACACGGCCTGGACTTCAAGCCACACGGCCGTGCCACCATTCCTACTAGAACACGGTCTTACCACGACTTACACGGCCGTGCCTCGTTCAACAGTGTTGAACACGGCCTGGCCACGATTTACACGGGCGTGTGCCATGGCCGTGCCTCTACCGTGGAGAAGAGCAATTTCATTCGGGAAAGGATACTTAGGGAGAGAGAAACGTGTTTCAAAAGCCTATAAATACACCCTAAGTACCAAATGAAAGTGGGGCTGAGAGCTAGGCCAAGCCAAGCCAAAAGGTCGATTTGTGGGAATCACTCAAGATAGCCAGTTGATCCATCTCAAGAAGCCAGAATTCTACTCAAGACGGAGGATCTCCTCTTCAATTCCTTTAGGGGGTTTTAGGGATTTCTTATGTTTTGTTTTATCTTTTCTCTTGAGATGTTGTCTTTTATTATTATGAACTAAACCTTCAGATACCCGAAGGGGATGAAACCTATGAGGAATCTTGTTATTTGATTTTTTTAATTATATAATAATAACTTAGTTTGTTCTTAATTGTGTGAACTTAATCCAAATCTAATGTGCTTAGGTGGAGGAGGAATAGACCCTGCCTAAGAGTAGATCCAACATAATTAAGCGGAGTTGATCGCGCGCCTAGAGATAGGGTGACGAGATTTTGCCGGATTAGGGTGAAACCTAATAGGGGAGTCCACAGATCGATTTACTGCTATTCTAGGGGGTTATTATAAGCGAACGAGAGTTCCACTAATTAACCTAGGGTTAGACGTTATTCGCCTCGAGAGAGGGTTTAATATACGTTAGGGAGTCTCACGGATCAAACTAAGTAAATAAATCATATGGTTCAAGGTTAAATAACAAGTGAAGTCTAGGTGGATTTTTCCTAAGGGTATCGCTTGAGTCAACTGATTTTTCCCAAAAGTTATTTCTCGAATTTATTCTTTTTGTCTTTGCATCTTAGCTTAGTAAGTAGATTAGTTTTAGTTTAAACAACCATCACTTTATATTAAGGCTAAATAATAAAAAGACGGTGAGTATTAGTACTTTTAGTTCCTTTGGGTTCGATAATCCGGTCTTGCCTAAACTATACTATTGTTCGATAGGTGTACTTGCCTTTAATCGTTGTCAGAGTTGGTTTCTAGGTTCGATCATTCTTTTATAAATTTTAAAACTCTGATTTACAAATGATCAAGTTTTTAAGCGCCATTCTTGGGAACTAAAATATTAAGAAAGTTTTATTTTTATTACTTTAGCCATTATTTTTTTTATTTTCCGCACTTTATTTTTGGTTCATAATTTAGTTTTCAATCTTGCTAATTTGATTTCTTTCTTTCCCTATCAGGTACCTCTAGTTTATGACTAGAAGAAACCCGGCAAGACCACTAGTATACGATAGTGATATTGAAGCTACCGCTCAAAGAAATCGTAGAGAAATTAGGCGAGCCCTAAACTACACAGAAGAAGAGAGAGAAGACAGATCTAATCCTACTGAAGGGATGGACGAGAATAATCCACCACCACAAAACGATGTGGCGGATCAGAATGCTCCTCGTACTATTTATGATTATGCTAAACCTCATTTAACAGGGGCAGAATCGAGTATTGTTAGGCCTGCTATAGCTGCTAATAATTTTGAATTAAAGCCTAACACTATTCAAATGATTCAACAATTTGTTCAATTTGATGGTTTGCAGGACGAAAGATCCAAACACTCATATAGCTAACTTTTTAGAATTCGTGACACCTTCAAAATAAATGGCGTTTCTGATGATGCCATACGTCTTCGGCTATTTCCCTTTTCACTAAGAAATAAAGCTAAACAGTGGTTAAACTCGTTACCACGAGGGTCAATCACTACATGAGAACAAATGACCGAAAAATTTTTATTAAAATATTTTCCACCGGCCAAAATGGCCAAATTACGTAATGACATATCTTCTTTTGTGCAGATGAATTTAGAGACATTATACGACGCATGGGTGAGATACAAAGATCTCTTGAGGAGATGCCCACACCACGGATTACCATTGTGGCTCCAAGTCCAAACTTTTTACAACGGTGTGAATCCTTCAACGAGGCAATTAATTGATTCAGCCGCCGGTGGAACCCTGAATAATAAAACTCCTGAGGCAGCCTACGAGTTTATTAAAGAGATGTCGCTAAACAACTATCAGTGGCAAGTTACAAGAACAAGGCCAACAAAAACAGCCGGAGTTTACAACCTCGACGCAGTGACCATGCTATCAAATCAGGTAGAGTTGATGAATAAGAAGATTGATAGTTTGTGTTCTTCGCAGGTAAATCCAGTGATGTAGTGTGACACAGGTGGAACCGTGGCAAATCCTGAGTACCCACCATACCAACCAGAAAGCGAACAGACGAACTATATAGGTAATAATTTCAGATCCAATAATAACCCATATAGTAATAATTATAATCCAGGTTGGAGGAACCACCCAAATTTTTCGTGGGGAGGACAAGGAAATCAAGGAATTCAAAAACAACAACCTCCTCAGAACTTCCAAAATCAGCCCTATCCACAGGAAAACAAGCTGAATCTTGAAGACACGTTGAACAAATTTATAGCATCCACAGAGGCCCGTCTCCGAAAGACTGAGGTAACACTCGACACCCAACAAACATCGATCAAAACGATCGAGAACCAAGTTGGAGGACTTACAAAGGTAATCGAGGAAATTGCCGAGTCAGTCGGACAAATTGCAAAGCTATTATCCGAACGACCACAAGGGCGTCTACCAAGCAACACGGATATCAATCCAAATGAGCAAATTCAAGCCATAACAACTCAAGAAAGCAAAGAAGTAGACAAACCCAGTCCAACACAAGAAAACGAGGTAGAAAAAGGTAAAGCTGAGGTAATCCAAGAAAAGCCAAAACCGATAATCAAAGCATACCAACCTCGCATACCTTATCCCGAAGCATTGAAGAGAGACGACACAGAGGAACAGTTCGGTAAGTTTCTTAAACTTTTAAAGAAATTACATATTAACTTACCATTACTTGAAGCTCTTTCGCAGATGCCAGATTCTAGGAAATTTTTAAAAGAGCTTCTGACAAACAAACGGAAGTTAGACGAGTTGTCACTTGTGGAACTTAACGCAAAGTGCTCAGCAATTCTCCAAAATAGACTACCACAAAACTAAAAAATCCAGGGAGTTTTACAATTCCATGTTTAATTGGTAGACTAACTGTTGATAATGCGTTAGCTGATTTAGGGGCAAGCATAAATGTCATGCCTTATAAATTGTTTAAACAATTAGGTCTAGGAAAACCCAAACAAACTAGGATGAGCATTCAATTAGCTGATAAAACTGTTAGAATTCCTAGGGGTATTATCGAAGATGTTCTTGTAAAAATAGACAAATTTGTTTTCCCAATAGATTTTGTTGTCTTAGACATGGATGAGGATAATTCGATCCCCCTAATTTTAGGAAGACCCATTTTAGCAACTGCCAGGACTAAAATTGATGTTGACACATGTGAACTCATACTTTGTGTAGGTAATGAGACAGTCACCATCAAGGCTCTCGACTCGGCTAGAATATCGAGTAATCAAGGTGAGAACGTAAATTCTACTGATAACCATTCGGTTAACCCGTATTTTCAGGAAGCACCACCAAAGAATACAATTGAACCCGATCCTAAACCCCATGAAGATCGAGGGATCCAGTTCGATGATCTAGACGAGTGGAAGACACACTTTAAGGAGAAATTAGGGATACACGACGAAGAATCGGAACCACACGAGGAAAAATCGAACGAGCCCCCAGAAGAGCTTATAGAAACAACAAACCACTTCAAAATAAGGGACAAGGTACTGTTAGACGAAGCAGATTCTCGAATATCTCCTCCGAATCCTAACACAAACAAAGAAATACCTTTTAAGGTAACCAGTGTTTTCCCATACGAAACAGTCGAGGTAAGTAATCCTATTTTTGGTACTTTTAATATAAACGCATCTCGACTTAAAATTTTTCACGAGGATACAGATAATAACATGAGAAAGGACTTTCAACTCTTCAAACCACCCTGAAGATGCAAACGAGAAGAGAGTCTAGCTTAAGACTATAAACGAGCGCTTCTCGGGAGGCAACCCGAGCACTAACATAATTTATTCTCGCATTTTGCTTTAAATTTATTTTTCTTTTCTTCTTTTCTTTCTGAACATGTAGTTATAAACTAACAAGGGGTGCAGAATTCTAGGACACACGGCCTTGCACACGGCCGTGGCCGTGGCCGTGTGTACCTCAAGAATCTTGGTACTAACATGGCAGGACGGTACAAGTCAGAATGAACTAATTTCTTGAAATCACGGACCCAACTACTACCCCACGGGCACCGACAAAGTGACACGGTCGTGCTTTACGGCCGTGTGAGGCTACTGACTTGCCAACCACGGGCTAAACACGTCCGTGCCAGATAATCGTGCCAATATACTGACTTGTCGAACACAGGCTAGACACGAGTGTGGGGAACCAACACGCCCAAGAACACGGCCATACGATGCGGCCGTGTGAATCGACACACCCTCAACCCACGGGCGTGGGAAACTGCCAGACCTGAAATTTTATTTAAACACCATGCCCCTCTCCTTCCTCTTCTTAACCCACTTTCTTTCTTTCTTATCCTTTTTCTTTATTTCTCTCCTTCTTTTCTCTCTCTTTATTTTTCCTTTTCCTAATAAATCCTTAGACTCTTGAGCTGCATCAAAATCATATCCATGGCAATGAAGCGTAAGAGGCCAATCTCCTCAAAGGAGACCGATTCACATGAGTTCATGCTGGCAGCTTCATTTAAACAACAAGCCAAGGATATTTGAGGCTATCTAGTTTTTATTTCATTTTTCTCTTTTGCTTCAGTTTCCTTATCTACACTTCTCTTCCGCTTAAATTATTTTATTCTATCTTAGTTTCTTTGACTTAGGAGCTAAAGGCTGCTTGGGAATCACGCCACTTTTTCCACCACCAGCACCTCCGTGACCGTAGAAGTCACATCCGCCTCGCGAACCATACACCAATAAGGATTCTCAAGCCCCTTTATCTTTTAGCTTTATTTCGTTTACATTTTTGTTTCCTTTTTCTTTACTTTTCTTTTCTTTAACTATATATTTAGTTTATTTTAAATTTGTCTTAATAAATCCTGGCTAATCCTCCACGAGTTCCCAAATTTCTTCATCTAGCGCAAAACTCGTGAGCATCCACCACATCCAAAAACGAGCCCTCCAACTTATCTTTCACCACGACCACTGCCAACTCTAGGATTCCATCCATAATTCAGGAAGTTTCACTTATCCCCATATCTTCTGATCTGAACATTACATTTATATTATCTAACCTTGTACATTGAGGGCAATGTACATCTTAAGTGTGGGGGGGTGAACAACCTAAAAAGGTGTCTGACTTTTTTTCATTATTCTCAAATTTCTGAAATTAGGTACCAAACTTTTTGCATTGTTCTCAAAATCCCTGAATTTAGTCTTGTTTGAAAGTAAATTACTCATATTACTAATTAGGATGAAATTTCCATGATTTATGATTTTTATTGATATGTTTTAGATTAAGTCATTGATAATTGTGCATTGATAATTAAATTTGAAGAATACTAGAGAATCAAGCATGATAAGTCTATTTTTCAGAAATTAAAAATTCTCTAGGTTGTCGAGCTGAGTTTAAATATTACTTTGAAGTTTGAAATTTACGAGGTTGACATCAAAATACCCATAACTTTTGTGAGATTTTGAGCCTTATAGAGCATATACTCTTTTTCTTGCTCACTTTATTGATTATGAGTATGTCAACACTGATTTGTTATTCTAGAACTTGCATCGATTATACATGTCGAGACCACATTTTTTTGATTTGATACACAAGAGATGATAAAGGCACCTAGGATTTAACCCACTAATTCCATAAAAAGCCTACCTTCACAAATTAACCCCTAGTGAACCCCTTTTTAATCCTAACAACCCTATTTATTGACTCACCCACTAATATTAACCCAGAACCCCTTTGTTTTTGTAATCATCATTCCTTTTGACTACCCTTATATCAAGATTTGATTTGATTAATAGCCTAACTATGTTTTCTATTCAGTTATATTTTTATAGTTTGTTCTTAAAAAAAATTCAAAAGTATATTCATTATTTATTATTAGTTGTGATTAAATGAGCTTATACGCTTGAATCCCAGATATCGAAGAAGAAGCTCGCATTATTGGTATTCTGAGTTTTTAATTAATGTAATTATTATTAGTTCATTAGTTCTTAGTTAGGCAATTTGTCAATTTAATCTCGATTCTAACCCTCTAATTCAGCCTTATTCCACACCTTAACCTAAGCCCCGTTACAACCCTAATTAAAGACCTTTTGATTTGTGCATCATTTCATATTACAGTGGTGGAGATTTGATTTTTATGCAAGCCTATGGGATTAACTCTTCATGTTCGACCTTTGAGTGCCTAATTTTGAACATTAAACACTTTGAGTGATTTGAGTGAATCTTTTGTAATGATGTCGATCCTTGTCGATTTCAAATTAAAGGTAATTATCTAGATAAGGGGAGACGCCTATGTTTTCGAGCTACAAAATCTATGACTTATACTGTTTGAATTTTTAGGACACTTTGAATTGAATTATCCATGTATAAATTATCTATGAATTATGATGAGACACTATCAATGACTATTATGAATTGAGGAAAGTTCGTTTTAATTGTAAGTTGAGAATTTTGCTTGAGGACAAGCAAAAGCTTAAGTGTGGGGGTATTTGATAAACCGTAAAAGTAACATATTCTAAGCCCACATTTAGTATGCTTTTGGATGATTTAAGCCCCAATTTATGTAAAAAGGTGCTATTAATCCTTTCTTTTCATGTATTATACTCAGGAAAGCACCCGATGACGAAAAGAACGAGAAACGGGCTTAAAACGGACCAAGTTGGGCCAAGCCACGAAATCAGCACGGCCTGGACTTCAAGCCACACGGCCGTGCCACCATTCCTACTAGAACACGGCCTTACCACGACTTACATGGCCGTGCCTCGTTCAACAGTGTCGAGCACGGCCTGGCCACGATTTACACGAGCGTGTGCCATGGTCGTGCCTCTGCCGTGGAGAAGAGCAATTTTATTCGGGAAAGGATACTTAGGGAGAAAGAACCGTGTTTCAAAAGCCTATAAATACACCCTAGGTACCAGCTGAAAGGGGGGCGGAGAGCTAGGCCAAGAAGCCAAGCCAAAAAGGTCAGATTTGTGGGAATCACTCGAAGGTAGCTAGTTGATCCATCTCAAGAAGTCGGAATTCTACTCAAGACGGATGATCTCCTCTTCAATTCCTTCAGGGGGTTTTAGGGATTTCTTATGTTTTGTTTTATCTTTTCTCTTGAGATGTTGTCTTTTATTATTATGAACTAAACCTTCGGATACCCGAAGGGGATGAAACCTATGAGGAATCTTGTTATTTGATTTTTTGAATTATATGATAATAACTTAGTTTGTTCTTAATTGTGTGAACTTAATCCAAATCTAATGTGCTTAGGTGGAGGAGGAATAGACCCTGCCTAAGAGTAGATCCAATATAATTAAGCGGAGTTGATCGCGCGCCTAGAGATAGGGTGACGAGATTTTACCGGATTAGGGTGAAACCTAATAGGGGAGTCCACAGATCGATTTACTGCTATTCTAGGGGATTATTATAAGCAAACGAGAGTTCCACTAATTAACCTAGGGTTAGACGTTATTCGCCTCGAGAGAGGGTTTAATATACGTTAGGGAGTCTCACGGATCAAACTAAGTAAATAAATCATATGGTTCAAGGTTAAATAACAAGTGAAGTCTAGGTGGATTTTTCCTAAGGGTATCGCTTGAGTCAACTGAGTTTTCCCAAAAGTTATTTCTCGAATTTATTCTTTTTGTCTTTGCGTCTTAGCTTAGTAAGTAGATTAGTTTTAGTTTAAACAATCATCACTTTATATTAAGGCTAAATAATAAAAAGACGGTGAGTATTAGTACTTTTAGTTCCTTTGGGTTCGATAATCCGGTCTTGCCTAAACTATACTACTGTTCGATAGGTGCACTTGCCTTTAATCGTTGTCAGAGTTGGTTTCCAAGTTCGATCATTCTTTTATAAATTTTAAAACTCTGATTTACAGCGATCAAAGACCATAGCTGAAAGACACTATGGCATCACGAATCAAAGGAATAAGACCATGGTTGAAAGATACCATGGCACACTTCGATCAATTAATTAACAAAGTATTTCGATATATATAACTAATTTAGCTAAATATATTGCCATAATTTTAAAAAAATTATATAATTATTAAATTACTCACTCTAAATATATAGCAAATCTAAAGATATTATAAACACCTTTCAAATATAAATAATTTTCAGTCATGGGTAAGTAAGCATGTGTTTATGAATTGAAAATTTAAGCATGTGTTTATGAATTGAAAATTTAAGTATTAAAAAATTAAGTGCTGAATTTTTATTGTTATATTTAATAAGTGTTAAATTTATATTAAAAAATTATTTTGTAAATTAGTAAATATAAATAACAAATATAATTAAATTGTTTGATAAATTAAATACTAATCTTAAAAGATTCTTTAATTTTTAATTTTAATTTAATATTTTATATTATTTTGAATAATTTAGAATTCGGTTCCTCCATGGTAAAAGCATGCTAATCGAGCTCGAATTGGACCAAAGAAGGGATCTGTGTTGTCTTAAATTTATATTTTTTATTTGTTTCGTTTTTAGAAATTTTTTATCACTCTTGTAGCACGCTTTTTAATCTTGCTTATGTATGTAGTCTTGTTTTTGCAAGTAATTTTAGGAATTGTTTTGTCGTTGTTGGTGGATTTCGGCTCTTTTGTTGATTTTTTGCCACCGTTTTGGACCACTTGGTATTGATTTTCTTATCATATTAACTGTTTGCAATCGCTCCAAATATGTCATACTTGAGTTGTGATAGAGCCAATTGTCAACATGTCATATATTCTATTGATGTTGAGGCTAAAAGTCATTGCTATGTTGATGGAGCTTGTCCTTCACCACTTACGACGGATCTTTGTTGTTTTTTTTTCTTCTAATTGTATGGTCTCATTCATGAAATGAGTTAATGATTTTCCCTTTCTTAAAAAAACGATATGACTGATTCAATTTAATTCTTTTAATAGAAAATTTTTAATTTTGACTATTATACTATGTTTGGTTATTAGTGCAATAAAAAGTATATTTAACACATATGTTCTAAAATAGATAAATATAAAATAAAGAATAATTAGTATAAATTTAAACATGCAATCAGAAGTATGAGTAAAAGCTCTTATAAAAAAGAAGACATCTTTAAAGTAAACGAAAAATTTTCTTTCTCTTTACTATAAACAAGTCTTGTGAATGGTGAAAAATTACCAATTATAATTAATTTAAAACTAACCAATAACTAAAACATATGGTAAAAGTAATCCTCTAACCAAACGTATCATTAATAATAAATAATTTCTACGTTTATCAATATTTTTTTACATCGGCTCTTTTGATTTTATCATTAAAGAAAAAGTCAACAATAGGGTCAAAGTTTGAAAAATTTTTAAAGGGTTCAAAATTAAATTGTAATTTTTATAATAATAAAAATGTAATTTTACCGTTTTAATAGTTTATATCTTTATAATTTTTAAAAAATTAAATAAAATTTTTATCATTTTTAAAAAAATCAAAGTATAATTTTATCTTTATTAATTTAAAATTTTAAAAAATTTAAATAAAAAAATTTTCATTTTAAGTACTAAGTTACGCCGCTGACGAACATGCTATGAGATGAGATTGTCGCTGATAGCGTACGTGCACAACATTGCAAATGAGCTGTGATGATGTTTTATTATTATTATTATTATTTCCTTTTAATTAACTGCAATGGGGTTAATAATGAAGTAGGGTCTTGCTCCCATTTATTATTTTTGTATACATTTTTATTAAACATAACTTTAATCACTAAATAGAAATATGATTTTTTAGATTCCTTTTATGATTTATAAAAATTAAATTATGATTTGATTTTCTAAAATAATTTTTATTTTTATTTTAAAAAATAATTTTTATTTTCTTTCTTTTAAAAATTTAAAAACATACTTGATAAATAGAAATAAAAATTTGTTTTTAATAATAAAAATATAGAAACGTGTTTGATAACTATTTTTCTATAATAGAAACTTGAGAAATAAAATTTTAAAAAAATTATATTTATATGAATTTTTAAATTTAATCTCATATTTTTTTTTAAAAAAATTGTCCCTTTATTTTTCAAATTTAAAAATTCAGATCCAGTTGTTCACACCATTATGATATTGCAATGGAGAATTTTGCTAATGTTGGTAATTCTTAAAAACTCACATCAATATTTTAATCAAAATAAAGTATTTAGATTAACTAATGACATTAAAAAATTAAAATATCAAATTATATAAAAATTAAAATATAAAGCTTAAATTTCAAATTTGAGCATAATATAGGAACTAAAATTGAAGATCGATCATTATTATATAATCTCAAAAAAGTGTAAAAGGCTATGTATTTTGGACTCGTGTGTATCACCATTTTAGTCAGAATAAAATAATTAGCCTTACAATGACATTATAAAAGCTAATGTATTAAATTATGTCAAAATTAAAGCATAAATATTGAATTTCAAATTTGAGCATAATATAAGAACCAAACCTAAAATTTTACCATTATTGTATAGTCTCAAAAAAGAAGTAAAAAGGTGGTGTATTTGGACACTTGTATGTCAACATTTTACTCAAAATGAAATATTTAGACTATGATACTATAAAAGTTAAAGTACTAAGTTATGTAAAAATTTTAAGTATAGAAATTAAATGAATTAATATATACAGAGATAGACAACTTATATTTACTTGATGCATGATTTTTTTTTTTAATCTAACTGGTACTTAAACTTGAAAACGGTAAATCAATTTAATATTATTTTAAATCCTTAATTAACACAGTTAAAATATACTTATATGAGAATAATAACTAATAATATAATACTTCTGTATATATTAACCTAAATTAAATCTAATATTTAAGCATATTATAAGTAGTAAATGAATGGCTATTGTGGGGCTTCTCAAAATAAAGCTTAAATCAGTCATTCTTTGGAATGGAGATTCTCATTCTATGAACCAAACCATCGAATTACTGTAGCAGACCTTAAAGCAGCGTTATAATTTTCAACGGTTTTTTAGGCACATGATTCTTGAGGCTTCAGCTGGACAATCAAATCAATGATGACATTAATGATAATTAAAATCTATCGTGGCAATAAATAAATCAAAATTAAAGAAGAAAAAACACCTGTCAATCTCTTTCAATGGTCAACAGAAAATTTAACTTTTCCTTCTTCTTTTTTTCCTTCATTTTCTTCTTTATTACTGGTTATGAAAATAAAAAAACTTTCCCTCAACTTTCACACCAACCAAACGGTATCCAGGACTAATTTACCTAAAAAGGCTCATTTTTAAGTATATTTATGAAAATATATTGATTACAGAATTATTTACCGAAAAGGGCCGGTTTTGACAAAACGCTCCTATGTGGACGCGTTTTAGGGGGAAATGCCAGCAAATCGCGCCATTGGGAGAGTATTTTTGCCACGTTAGCCAAAAACGCGCTGACGAGGACGCGCTTTGCTGACGTAGCAAAAACACTCCCCCAGGGGCGCATTTTGCTCCGTGTTTTTATAGATTAGAAATTTTTGCATGTTTAGTCCTTAAGGTTTTTAGGGGTTCTAAGGTTAGGGTTTTGCTAAAATAAGTTAAGGTTTAGGGTTTATGTTTTTGTTAAAATAAGTTAAGGTTTAGGGTTTTAGTAGATTTTAAAAATAAATCAGGATTTAGTGTTATTTTATAAAATTTATTTAAATTAGGGTTTATGATTTTTCTACAGTAGTTCTTGAAAAAATAATTTTGAGAAGGCGTTTCTGAACAAATAGTGTCAAAAACGCTTCAAGCAGGATGCAATTTCAGCAAAATTTTTGAAAAAAGCTCCCACGTGAACTCTCTTTTTCTACAGTAGTTCATGCTTGGCCTTAGGCTATAAACGGGGCAAATTTTATTCTCAGGTTGCATAAGTTACATCAAGAAAAATTAGAGAGGCTAAGCAGAATAGAAGTTGAAGATGAGTGAACGTATTAGTGCTGTTATTTACTATGATGATGAGGTCCGTGACACCGAGAATGGTGTTGTTTTTTTTATCAGAGAACACAGCGCGAATGGTTTTTAACCAGAGTATAGATTTTACAGAATTTCGTAAAAGAATTAGGCGCAAAATCTTCGGAACGACGCTAAGTAGGGTTTCTTCTATCAAGTATCGATTTTGTGCTTCGATTGATCCCGTGACATATGACTCATTTGATATCAAAGGTGGTCGTAGCTTTGAGGCGATGGTGCAAACTCATCTAGCTAGTGGATCACCCTATCTTGAGTTATATGTTCAATTTTCATCGCCAAATGAAACATTTGCGACTTCAACATCAACTGCTGTTCGAGAGGAATACACGACCCCTAGCCGACACTCTATTAGTGGGAGGCAGAAGACGGAAGCGCCCGTGTTTGGTGGTAGTATGGAAAACATAACTCCTGCACGACACTTGGTTAGTGGATGGGACATGCACATCGGTGGGTCGATGTTCGATGCTAGAAATACGTATTGGGGAATGACATAAACTTCTAGTGGTTGGCAATCCACATTTGATTGGGGACGTTACGAAACGTCCACAAGAAGGGATGATGTACTCCCTACATCGTCCACCGGCGAGGGGACCTCGCACGTTGCAGATGATGGTGGGTTGGATGATAAGTTCGATGTGGATCCACCTCGAGAGCTCGACCCCGATGGTGCAGAAGTTGCATTATTTTCTAAACCAGAGCCTGTTCCATCTGAACCTGAAGACGTTGAAGGGGGTTCAGATGAAAAAGAAGAAGATCCACGATTCAGGGCGTACTCGCCTCTAGCCTACATACATAATGCCGGTATATCGGCAGATGATGCGTTGGAGTTTCCAGGTCTACCACACAGAACGCGTGACTGTACAGGTTCGTCATTGGATTCGGGTGAATTGAAAGTTGGTAAGGAATTTTCTAGTAAGGATAGTTTTCTTGGTGCTTTGAAACAACATAGCATCAATCACAGGGTTAATTACAACGTGGTTAAATCCAAATCTGAGAAGTTCGAGGCCAAGTGTACAGTGTAAGAGGGTACATGTTCATGAAAAATCATGGCTTCTTTTAGGAAAAATACAAGTATGTGGGAGATAAAAAAGTACAAAGGTCCACATACATGTATTGCCGGTACAGTATCACTGGGTGTTTAGGGTTTTAAATAATAATGTTATTACTTAATGTTGCATTATTTAACGTACTTCGTTGACAAGTGTTTCACAAGATAATCCCAAGATGGATTCAGGTATGATAGATAGTTTAATACTATCGATGTTAAAGGCGGATCTCAGGACTTCTGTGTCATACATAATTGTCAGTATTCGTAGCCAATTGGGGCACACGCCCTCTTACCAAAAGGCTTGGATAGTTAAGCAAAAGGCGTTGAAAAAGATGCATAGTGGGTGAGATGCTTCATATAATGAGGTTTGGCAGTGGTGTTAGGTGCTGGAGAGGTACGTCTCAGGTTGCATAACAGACCTTAAAACGGTCCCTGCGTACTACAATGACCGATTGCTCCGTGAATGCCAAGTGTTCAAGCATCTGTTCTAGAGCTTTAAGCAATGTCAGGACGCATTTGTATACTACAAGCCATTGGTACAAATTGACGGTACCTTTATGTATGGTAGATATACCCATCGGCTATTGCTAGCTGTGGCACAGGATGGCGGTGGTAGAATCTTTCCAATTGTGTTTGCAATAACACCGGGGAAGTCATGTGATGACTGAGATTTCTTTCTTTCTAGGTTAAGGAGGCATGTATGCCCCCAACCTGATATCTGCGTTATATAGGATCGGGGCACTGGAATACTAGTTGCAATTGAGGGACAGGGAAGCCTATAGGATTGCACACACCATCGGTATTATCTAACGCACGTTGCGTCCAACTACTACGGGCAATATCGGTCTACGACTGAACGACGACAAGTGACCAACATGGATATTTAATCTCTATTAATATACTTTCATTTGTAATATTCAATTTATTCTGAATGGAATATTGGTATGTAATTTTCGCTATCAACTTATATTGGCAGGGTACGAGATTAATAAGGACTGTTTTCATGAGATGTTAGGGATTTTGCGTTCAGTTAAAGATGAAGGCGCATACTACTTCTGTAACATACCTTTCGAACAGTGAACAAAAGCATATGACGGCGGCCTACGATATGGTCATATGACCACAAACCTGGTTGAATGCATAAATTTTGTTCTAAAAGGAACACGTCATTTGTCGATAACCTCGGTTGTGCGAGAGACATATTTTCGTTTGGCGACACTATTTCCAAAACGAGTAGCGAGTTATAAAGGCCAAATGCAGGGAGGCCATGTATAGTTTCGGAAGGTTTTGTAAGAAATTAACAAGGCGAAAGCGCGGGCCAACACGATGCACACAGTATGTCACGATTACGACAACCTATGGTTTCGTGTGACGAAGTTTGACAGACCAAGCCAATGTATTACCGGCGGGCAATATCGTGTACACTTGATAAATAGGACTTGCAACTGTAGGACGTTTGACGCACTTCATTATCCATGTGCTCATGTAATTTTAGCTTGTCAGAATCTCCGTTTGGATCCCATGAGAAATGTCGACGAAGTGTACAAAATAGAATACATTTACAATGTGTGGAGACACGTATTCCCACCGGTCCCAGATGAACGTAAGTGGCCATCTGTATCGCTTGCTATGTTTAAGTTGTTATCGGATAGAGAATTGCGTCGCAAACCAAAAGGTCGACCTTGCTCGAGTAGAATACGTAATAATATAGATATCCGGGAAAGAACGAACCAACAAAAGTTGTGTGGATAGTGTAGGAACTCAGGTCATACAATTCAATCATGTCCAAACCGAAATAGTTGATAATTGCTGTAATGAAACTATATTGCATTATTTCTATTCCGTCTTATTCAAAAGAACTTCTATTTTATTAAAAATATAAAATTAATTTACTATTTTAATATTAAAAACAACTTTTATTTTATTAAATGAAACAATATAGAAACAGTTTGTACAAAGATATTAAAAAAATCAATGTATATGCCGGTCGGAATCAGTGCCACATGGGGGTGGTCGACGATTACGCGCTAGATTCCTCTTTGGTTGCTCCAGCGAGGGTTGTGGTTGCACCGGTTGTGAGTGTTGGGAGGATGACCCACCTTGGTAGAATAAAGAATGTGGAGGTGTTTGCATCACCCACGGTGGAGGTGTTTGAATCCCATAAGGCGATGGGGAATGGTAATGAGATGAGTTCGTCGGTGGTGCCTCGTGCATTTTAACCTGACATAGGACTAGGAAAAGGAAACATATAAGGGTTAGGATAAATATAAGGGCTAGGATACGCACCTGGCATAATCTGAAGGGGCTGTGCTGTGGGTGTCGTCGGTTGAGGTGTTGGGCCCGGTGATTGTCTGGGCACTGTTGATGGGCCCGATGATTGTATGGGCATTGTTGATGGGCTCGTGCCGTCATCCATTCTCTTTGGATTTAAAGGGCCCCATCATTTCCTTTCGACACGGATTTGCCGACGCCTCTGCTCTTTCGATAGCAAATATGGCTTGCCATGGATCCTAAACCATGGCATGTAATCCGGCGTGCAAGCTAACTCTAAGACGATAATCGATTCGCGATCAGGTATATGATCATACCGGTTTTCCCAAATTTTGATATATTTGGAACAGAATACCGGCCAATTCGTATTTGTTTGTCGTAAGTCGATTCTGTGTTGGTCATCGAGCACCTCAAGTTCCTCAAGAATTGGTTGTCGGAATCCAAATTACCGTAACACTCTATCCGTCTAGTGCATATCGACAATAGCATAGTTGACCAATGGGACCTTAACATGCAAAATGTTCGAATTTTGAAAGAATTCTTCCGGAATTACTGCCCGTATTGCCGATCCTCGTATGGTGTCTATTGAAACTATATGAACGGGATAAAAATATTAGTTATATACATAATACTAAATACTAAATATGAAACGACTATTTTATGTATATATATTATTTAATACTTACTTGCGCTTCCGACCGTTGGTCTAATAGAAGTCGTATATCTCCAAGAGCGATAGGTATTCCAACATAACTCGCCGGATGGTTCCACATAATTAAATAAATTTTCAGCATACAATTTTATTTTAAATCTATGGAATAATTGTAAAATAAAATAAAAATTTTACCTCGTTATGAGTGGGAATGTATATGGGTAGTTCACTCGAGGACGTAAAAATAGAAAGCGAAACCGAGCCCATTATTGTAGTAGTGATAGGCAACCTCCAATTTTGGCTTTATTTGGTGGCGTCACCCCACACATCTCCCAGTACAATGTTGCCAACACAGCAGACCCCAAACTAAGTTTGTCAGTTGCTCTAAAATCAACGAGTTTCAGCAGCCACCTCAGATGTACGAGATTTCGTGACAAGTCCGACATCAGATAACCTCCAATCATCTCAAGGATGTATGCCGGAGCATATCGTATTCTGTCTACTTCAGTCGAATCATTCCCCGGCTCCAGGAATGTGTCGTAACCAACCCATCTCGATCCGACCTCCGTAAATATTATCTGGAATTGCACCCAAAAGATTGTAGCATATGGCTTCCCAATCAGCAGATTGAACAGACCCGGTGAGTGCGGACCCATCCACCGACAATCCTAATTGTAACTAAACGTCCTCCAAAGTGATAGTACACTCTCCGCATGGAAGATGGAATGTGTGCGTCTCGGTCTTCACCTTTCTATTAACGCGCTGATGAGTTTCGGGTCCAACTTGCACCCCCGGCCTATAGTGGCCGCGTGCCAAAAACCCACTTCTCTCAAGTAATTTTCTATCAATGGTGATGGCGGACCAGACATATTACGAATATAACATTGTAATACCTGATCTACAGACTGTTATAAAAAAAATTATAAAATACAAATTAATTAAATTTACATAAATGAAAAAAATATTAAAAAATATTCATAAATTAAAATTAATTAAAATTACATAAATGAAAAAATATTAAATAATATTCAAAAATTAAAGTTAACCCTTACCATTTTCATTTGTTCGACGGAGATATGTTTATGATCGAGACGAATTAATTCCCCTGCCATTGCTAACACGATCAAATATTTTTGAAATTACAAAAAAATAATACTAATTTAGAAAAAAAATTAAAGTAAATAACTAATTAAAAAGAGCTTTGAGAAATTTAATAAGAAATTTGAGAGCTTTAGGGAGAAATTTTAGAGTTTTTTTTTCCTAAAATGTGAAGAAATAATGTGTGAATAATAGGAGGGGGTTTTATACTTTTTTTTTTACTGTTGGACCCCCCCAACGGTAAAAAAAATAGCCGTTGGGTTTAAAAAACAAGGAGCAAAACGCGCCCCTGGGGGAGCGTTTTTGCCACGTTAGCAAATCGCGTCCTCGTCAGCGCGTTTTTGGCTGACGTGGCAAAAACGCTCCCCCAATGACGCGATTTGCTGGCATTTTCCCCCTAAAACGCGTTTACGTAAGAGCGTTTTGCCAAAACCGGCCCTTTCCAGTAAATAATTTTGTAATTGGCCCATTTCCGTAAATATGCTTGAAAATGGGCCTTTTTAGGTAAATTAGTCGGTATCCAGTGTTTATAAAACAATTTCAAACAATAAAAAAGCTATGAAAACCCTGATTCAATAAGGAAGAAGCTCGAACCTTATGAATAATTTCACTATTATTTCATGAATAGGATGTTGTTATTTGGGTGCATATCGGATAGATTCAAAACAACCAAATAAGAAACAACCTTTTGTTTTTTTAATGGATTATAACACTTTACCTCAAGTTAAAAGAAGCAAAAGAAGTTATTGTAAACCTTCTTTTTTGTCAAACGCCAATTTGGTAATGTGATCAGCTTTAATATTTTCTTTTTCGGAGACATGTTTAATTGACCAATTTTTCACGTTTTTCAAAAATTAAATTATATGTCTGATTATTACTAAATTTGAACACTTCGACAAAAATAAAAAAGAAGCTTTAACCTACTTTGAAAAACAAAATTTGACTTCATATTGGATAGTTTCAAACACCTCCAAGTTAATTAACTTTCACTAAATTAATCCCAAAATATAAAATAAATTACATTTAATTAATTGTATTTGACAAACTAAATATAAGATTAAACGAATTCACAATTAACATTAATTTTATATTATTAACAAAATTATGAAAAATTCAAACCTAATAATATCAATATTAAAATTTTAACATAATATCTTTAAATATCAAAATATATAACTTTTGTCAAATATAACCATAAAATATATAATATATTAAATTATATATTTATTAAATCTTTCTTATAGCCACATATTTATTATAAACACTTTGACCCACCGATGTCTTTTTTTTTTCTTTCTTTTTTTCTTATCTTTCTCCCAACCAAAATTTATGCAACCAGTAGTAAATCATAACTTTTTTATATTTTTCTTAAACATTTACCTAATTATTAAATTAGATAAATATTAAATAGAAACCATAAACTTAGAACACAGATTTATATTAAAGAATAACATACAATAAATAATGAAGTTTACTGTTTGAAACTAATTAATAATAACATATTAAATATATACACTATTAAAATGAAAAAAAAAATTAGATTAAATATTTATCACGGTGTTGTCATCAATCTCGAGTTGGTGTCAAGTTAGCTTGTGGCACCAACTCAACCAAATATATTATTGAGATATACAAGTAATTGAGGTAATAAAATATGCATAGTAAAATTAAAATATAAAAAAATCAAAATAAAGTTTTAGTTGAGTGGCAAAAGAAATGTTTTACTAATGCAATTGGTATAGGTTTGAATCTCATCATATGAATATTTTCCTTGGTTTTCTAAAGTAAAAAGATTAAAATACTCTCAAATGATATTATTTATTTTAATTACTGAAAAAAATTCTGTAATTTTTTAATCGAGTTAATACCCAATTGACTCGTGACGTTAAATTAATAAAAAAATTAAATAATAGTATAAATGCTTTAAATCTTCATCATAATTTTTTTTTTTACTAAAAATAAATATTGTTTGGTTGGTGAGAAAGTTTTTAGATTTCCATAACCACTGATAAAGAGGAAGGCGAAGCGGAAATTATCGAAAAGAGATCGAAATTTTAAAATTTGGGTTTCGATATCGAAAAAGGTTATGAAATTTTTTACCACATGTTCCAATTAAAATTTGAGATGCATTTTTATTTAGTTTTAATTTTTAATCATAGTGGTATTAGTTTATTTAGACAGAATTCATTAACGCTATAAGAAATAATTAATTTAATTAGTTTAACTAAAATATTAATTTGGAATCATACTACTAATTTGTGACTCGATTAGATTAATAATTATTTTTTGTAATTAATTTAATAATTGTTTCTCCAATCAGCAATTCCTTGGGTACGATCCTCGAAATACTTATCATTGTTTCGTTGTGAACTTTATTATATTACAATTTAACTCGTACGCTTACGGACACTGCCGATTTAATTTCTTATATTTTTGGTGTGATATTTTTACTATAAACAATAACATATTTATAGGCAATCAATAAGTTAACAGTATGGTACTTAGGAAGAATAAAGGTGCCTACCTTTAGGACATGGCGAGGATTATCGAAAGGAGTAAAATACTTGGAGTCTGCCTCTATAAATAAGAGCAAGAGGAAATTTCAAGGATGAAATTTCTTTAAGGTTGGGAGAGTTGTCATACCTGGATTTCTATAAAACTTTGATTGAAAGGAATTTTGGGACAATAAACATGGGGCTATGTGTATAAGATCGTAACTCGACTATGACAACATGTGATATCTGCAAAATAGAAAACCAGGAGATCTACCAAGGTATAAAGAAGAAGTTGCATTGTGACTTAAGCGACTAGTCATCAAACAAGATGGTCTTAGCCCTTCTGGGGACACAGGCAAACGGATGACTAGAGGGATCTTGGCAAGGACAATGATGAATGGAACCTAAGAAGCATATTAACTTAATATTGTGAAAAAGGTGGGAAAGGTTCTTTAGACAAGATGGTAAGTGTGATGCCTGGCAAGAAGAGTCCGTTAGAGAAGTCACAGATTAAAAAATGATTAAGCAAATACAAACTTAGATTGGAATCGACAAAAGGTAGTTGAATAAGTAGGCGCCAAGGGTATTCATGGGAATAAATGTCAGCTCAAGGTTGAATGATCAATAAAGCCCGTCAGAAAATAGTAAAGGGTGAAAATCTATCAGGGCCATGAAGCATTGGTAACACATTGTAGGTCCACCAGGGGTGGAAATTGCCAAGAGATACCTGAGTAAGAGAAAGTTCGTTGGGAACTACCTGTCTATTGAAGTATTTAAAAGTAATGGACTGAAAGAATAAGTACTATAGGGTTACATTGAGGGCACAAGTCCACTAAATAAAAGTAGGTATCAGAAAGAGAACTTATTCTAGAAAAAAGTTTAGGTTAAGGATCCACAGTCAAGGTGATTATTTGTATAACCACAACTAGACATCGCTTGGTCACATCGACGAATAGGGGATAATGTTGAAGCATATCCGAAAGGGTACGATAAAAGTGGAATCAAGGAATAGTAAGGTTAAGACCTTGATGAGAACATGGTTGTAATCAGATCCATAATTATACCGCTATTGGTTGGCTCAACATTATGAAAGCATTGACTACACCAATTAAGTTCACAAATTTTCCTCATGAAACCCAAGGAGCTTTACTTGTAGAATCTCTTTTCTTAGAATTTAAAGCAACCCTTTTAAAAGATGAATGTTTAGACTTACTAAGTTCATTGGAACTTATGAAAAATTCTGCTTGGATGCAGGGTATATAAAGACTTGGAAATCAGGTGGAGGGACCGAGCTAGTCTCCATCAAAATTAAGAGTTTGGCGTGAGAGTGGACTCATATATATAGAGGGGCACCCACAGAGGCCACGCCTCAGGGTTGAAGTTAATTGAGTCTATATGGAGTCAAATTGTTTGATCATTAAAAGTGTAATATTGTAAGCAATTAGAACTAATATAATGTGTGTATTAATATCAGAGAGTAATTGGAAGGCTGAAGTCGCCTAAGTATGTAATCAAATTAAAATAGAAATGTATTAAGTTAATCAGATCGTTGTGACATCTAATACCCAGAATTAGCGATCGGGTCGGGTAAAAGGTGTTACAATACTCATATTCTAAAATACTTATTCCAAAACCCAAATATATTATACTAAGCTCAAACCCAAATAATATACTAATTTTTACCTAAAGTCAAAATAAACTAATTATAACCCAAATCTCAAGTCCAAAAATATAAAGAAATTAAACTCAATACTCAAATATAATTTGTAAAAGTTAAAGCCCAATTCAAAATCTAATTTAATAAAAATAATATTTTATTAATACATTAAATTTTTAATAATATTTTATGCATTACTAGTTATAAACTTGTATTGTAATATACTAAGATAAAATATTTAATACACTGCTAGTAGAGTTTTTAGACTCCGCAAGCAGGGTTAGGAAGTGTTCTATAGGTATAATAAAATATTTTAAAAAATAAATATATAAAAAAATTGGGACACGTGGCATTTTTAGTTTAGTTGTGGAATTAAAAATGTAAACTACTAGTGTACCAAATACTAATAAATATACTAAATTACACATAACTATTGATATCATATATTTTAATATAATCGATAACATCATAATAATTATATATATGTTATGTATTAATAGTTTTAGTCATATATACTATATTATTATATTATACAATAGTATATCATCTGTTATAGTTAGCTATTAAAATTGACTTAACCGACCAAATTGTTGAGAATTAATTCAAAGAAGTGGGTTGTTTAGTTGACCAAGTATCTCGGTAGAATCTTTATTAGTTTCAGATTTTCAGTTTAATTGAATAAGTTGTTAGCTATTTTTGTGTTAAGGTAGTTTCTTTGTAAGCCTATAAATATATGCATTTATGCTTTGTTTTATCAATTCAGTGTTCATAAATAATAGAATAACTTTGATGCATATTGTAATTGTCTCTTTCACGTTTCCTTCTTCAACAAATTTGGTATCGGAGCAAGGTTTGATCTTTTAGGCAATTGAGTGAAAGTTATGTTTGGGTCCACTGGGTTTTTGAGAGAAACACCTTTTTGGGTCTTTAGGAAACATGAGAGAAGAGAGTGTGTGTTCTTGGAATGGCATCAGTTGGTTTTTCTTCTTCTCAACCACTCATACCCATTTTCAATTGTGAGAAATATGAGTGATGGAGCATCAAGGTGAAGACATTGCTCAGATCACAAGAGCTATGGGACTTGGTTGAGTATGGGTTCGCTGACATACTTGAACTTGATAAAAAAGAAGAAAAGAGATTGAAATAAACCAAGAAAAATGATGTTAAGGCATTGTTCATTATCCAGCAAGCGGTTCATGACTCTATTTTCTCACGAATTGTTGCAGCAACCACATCGAATGAAGCATGGTCAATTTTGCAGAAAGAGTATCAATGTGATTAAAATGTTATAGTGGTGAAATTGCAATCACTACGACGTGATTTTGAAACCTTGATGATGAAGAATGGTGAATCAATTACTGATTTTTATCACGAACAATGACAATAGTCGGCCAATTGCGCTCCTACGGCGAACAAATTTTAGACGAGATAATTGCAGCGAAAGTTTTGCGAAGCTTGACGAAAAAATTTGATCATGTTGTGGCTGCTATAGAAGAATCCAAAGATCTGTCAGTTCTCTCCGTTAATAAACTGGTGGGGTCTCTTCAATCTCATGAGGCGAGAATCAACAGATCAACAGAAAAGAGTGAAGAGCAGGTATTTCAAGTGAATGAGACATTCACAAATCAAGGCGACAATGACCGTTCAACAAATAATGATCGAGGAAGAGGAGGATTTCGTAGTGGTCGTGGTCGTGGTTATGGTAGAGGCAGAGGCAGAGGAAGGAATGATGGACAGGCAATACAATGAGCAAGGTAACATAAAATATGGCATACAATGTTATCATTGCAACAGATATGGGCATATAAAATCTGATTGCTGGTATAAGGATAAAAAAAATTAACTTTGCAACAGAAAGTGATGAGGAAAACAAGCTTTTTATGGCTTGTATTGATGCTAACCATAAGCCAAGTGATTTGTGGTTTGTGGACAGCAGTTGTTCAAATCATATGACAAGCACCAAATCCTTGTTCAAGGTGTTTGATGAGTCACAAAAGATAAAGATGCAGCTTGGGAACAAAAGGGAGATGCAAGTTGAAGGAAAGGCACGGTGAAATTTTTAACTAGCCATGGAGAAGGAAAATTTTGGACAATGTTCAATTTTTTCTTGATTTAGGATACAATTTATTGAATGTTGGACAACTAATGGTTGATGGATATTCTGTCATATTTGATGATGATGCATGTATCATCAAAAACAAAAAGTCAAGCAAACAAGTCCATGTCCACATGACTCTAAACAAGATATTTCTGTTGGATGTTTCAAACATGGAGAACTTTGTTCTTGCTACAAGTGCAAAGGATAACTCGAAGCTATGGCATTTGAGGTATGGACATCTCAATATTAAAGGCCTGAAATTACTAAGTGATAAAGGTATGGTTCTTGGACTACCAAAAATTGGCTCTCTTGATTTATGTGAGAGGTGCATTTATGGAAAGCAAACTAGGAAGTCATTTCCTGTTGGAAAGGCATGGAAAGCTACAGAATGTTTAGAATTAATTCATGCTGGTCTATGTGGTCCTATGCAAATCGAGTCCTTGGGTGGGAGCCGTTACTTCTTGTTGTTCATTGATGATTATAGTCGCATGAGTTGGGTGTATTTTCTGGAAAACAAGTCAGAAACTTATGAAAAGTTTCAAAAATTCAAGGCTATGGTGGAGAACCAAAGCGGCTTCTATATCAAAGTTCTTCGTATGAATCGAGGAAGAGAGTTCATGTCTAAAGAGTTTAATATGTTTTGTGAAGACAATGGCATCCGTAGGGAGTTAACAATTCCTTACACTCCAGAGCAGAACGGCGTCGTTGAGAAGAAGAATCGAACTGTTGTGGAGATGGCGAGAAGGATGTTACAAGCAATGGGACTCTTAAATTAGTTTTGAGCAGAAGCTGTGGCAACATCAGTCTATCTACTGAATCTCTCGCCAACAAGGGCTGTCATAAACAAAACTCCATATGAAGCTTGGTGTGGTAGGAAACCCAATGTAAGTCATTTAAGAATTTTTGGGTGTGTTGCTTATGCTTTGCTAAATTCTCATGCTCGTAGAAAACTTGATGAAAAAAATGAAAAATGTATTTTTATTGGTTATTGTACTCAATCCAAAACATATAGATTGTATAACCCTCATAGTGGAAAATTTTCAAGTAGAAAAGATGTAGTGTTTGATGAAAATGCAAGCTGGGATATGACTGTAGAGCAGGTACAACAGGAGATTTCTTTTCCCATTAAAGATTCTCCTGATGAAAAACAATAGTCGGCACCAGCAACATCTACAACACTTGAAGAGTCTTCTGAAGAACCAATTCCACTAAGGAGATCAACAAGGGTTAGTGATAAACCGTAAAAGTAACATATATTAAAGCCCACATTTAATATGCTTTTGGATGATTTAAGCCCCAATTTATTTAAAAAGGATGCTCTTAATCCTTTCTTTTCATGTCTTATACTCAGGAAAGCACCCGATGATGAAAAGAACGAGAAACGGGCTTAAAACGGACCAAATTGGGCCAAGCCACGAAATCAGCACGGCCTGGATTTCAAGCCACACGGCCGTGCCACCATTCCTACTAGAACACGGCCTTACCACGACTTACACGGCCGTGCCTCATTCAACAGTGTCGAACACGGCCTGAAGACGATTCACACGGGCGTGTGCCATGGCCGTGTCCCTACCGCGAGAAAGAGGAATTTTACTCGGATTTGGATGCTTGGAGGCAAAGAAACACACTCCAAAGTCTAATTAAACCCCCAATTAGGAATTGCACTCAAATTAGGATACTTAGAGGCCAAGTAACACATCTCAAAGCCTATATAAACACCCTAGGGGGCAACTTGTCCGGGGAGTTCGACAGAAACCCTCTGTCGAGGGGAGCCCAAAGCCATCGTCTAGGGGCATCGTGCTAGGCCAGAGAAGGCATATTTGTGGGGATTCGCTCAGGGATAGCCAGTTTATCCATCTCAAGAAGCCAGAGTTATACTCAAGACGGAGGATCTCCTCTTCAATTCCTTCAGGGGGTTTTAGGGATTTCTTATGTTTTGTTTTATCTTTTCTCTTGAGATGTTTTCCTTTATTGTTATGAACTAAACCTTCGGATACCCGAAGGGGATGAAATCTATGATGAATCTTGTTATTTGATTTTTTGAATTATATGATAAATACTTAGTTTGTTCTTAATTATGTGAGCTTCATCCAATTCTAATGTGCTTAGGTGGAGGAGGAATAGACCCTGCCTAAGAGTAGATCCAACATAATTAAGCGGATTTGATCACACGCCTAGAGATAGGGTGACGAGATTTTGCCGGATTAGGGTGAAATCTAATATGGGAGTCCACGGATCGATTTACTGCTATTCTAGGGGTTTATTATAAGAGAACGAGAGTTCCACTAATTAACCTAGGGTTAGACGTTATTCGCCTCGAGAGAGGGTTTAATATACATTAGGGAGTCTTACGGATCAAACTAAGTGAATAAATCGTATGGTTCAGTGTTAGATAACAAGTGAAGTCTAGGTGGATTCTTCCTAGGGTATCGTCTAAATCAACTGCGTTTTTCCCAAGTTATTTTCCAAATTCATTCTTTTTTGTCTTAGAGTATTTAGTTCAGTAGTTAATTAATTTAGATTAATAACAACTTCACTTATTTTAGGCTAAATAATAAAAAGAAAGTTAGTATTAGTACTTTTAGTTCCTTTGGGTTCGATAATCCGGTCTTGCCTAAACTATACTCTTTGCTTGATAGGTGCACTTGCCTTTGTCGTTGTCGAGTTAGTTTTCGGGTTCGATCATTCTTTTATAAATTTTAAAACTCTGATTTATAGCGATCAGTTAGAAAGCCGAATTTAAAATATACTGATGACACTTATGCATCCTGTCAATTTGCTCTAGCTGTTTTAGATCCTCTGTATTATGAAGAAGCTGCTGATAAGTAAGAATGGAAAAAGGCGATGATGGAGAAGATGAAATCCATCGAAAATAATGTAACTTGGGAGATGGTCGACTTGCCGGAAGACAAAAATGGAATTAGTTTGAAGTGGGTATTTAAGATAAAATTTGGTGTAGATGGAAGCATCCAAAAGCACAAAGCTCGTATTGTGGTGAAAGGTTATGGATAGCAATATGGTGTTAATTTCGAAGAAACCTTCTCTTCAGTAGCTCGGTTCGAAACGGTGAGGCATGTTCTAGCATTGGCTGCACAATTGCAATGGCCTGTTTATTAATTTGATGTCAAATCAGCATTCCTCAATGGAGATCTACAAGAGAAGGTTTATGTAGCACAACCAGAAGGTTTCATAGAGAAAGGCAATGAAACAAAGGTGTATAAGTTGAAAAAGGCATTGTACGGATTGAAGCAGGCCCCTCGAGCATGGTATAGCAATATCGATGGGTATCTTCAGAAGAAAGGGTACATGAGAAGTGAGAATGAGCCCGCCTTGTATGTAAAAAAAGAAGGTAAAAATGATTTCATTATTGTTTGTCTTTACGTTGATGATATCATTTATACTAGTTCCTCTAACTTTCTTATTGATGAGTTTAAGTCTCAAATGATGAATGAATTCGAGATGTCGGATATGGGTTTATTGCATTATTTCCTTGGTCTTGAAGTTCATCAAGCTGAAGATGGAATTTATATCTCACAAAGAAAATATGCCAAGGATCTTCTCAGTAATTTTGGCACGCTTAATTGCAAGCCTACAGCTACAACCATGAATATCAATGAGAAATTGCAGCTAGAAGATGGAGAAGAAATGGCAGATGCAAGGAGGTTCAAAAGCTTGGTTAGAGGTTTAATTTATTTGACTCTCACTAGACCCGATATTGCATTTCATACTGGTGTTTTTTCTAGGTTTATGCAGCAACCTTCAAAGGTTCATTATGGAGCAGCAAAACGGGTCTTGCGGTACATTGCTGGAACTTTGGAGTATAGCATTTGGTACTCAAAAACTTTAAATTTCAGATTGTGTGGGTTCACAGGCAGTGATTGGGCAAGTTCTTTAGATGATAGAAGAAGTGTATCAGCAAATGTTTTCACTCTAGGTTCAGGGGTGATCACTTGGAGTTCTAAGAAGCAAGCTACAACAACATTGTCAACCTCAGAGGCTGAGTATGTAGCAACAACGACAACAGCTTGTCAAGCTATTTGGCTAAGGAGAGTGTTAGCCGATCTTCAACAAGAGCAGAAATGTGCAACAGAGATATTTTGTGACAACAAATCAACTATCTCCATGACAAAGAATCCAACATTTCATAGTAGAACAAAGCACATCGATATTCGTTATCATTTAATTCGTGATTTGGTAGCAAAAGAGGAGATATCTTTGGTGTATTGCAGCACCCAAAAGCAGTTAGCAGATATGTTAACAAAGGCTTTATCAAAGGAGAAGTTTAGCTATTTTAGAAGTCTACTTGGTGTCTACAACTTTGAATTAAGGGAGAGTGTTGAGAATTAATTCAAAGTAGTGGGTTGTTTAGTTGACCAAGTATCTCGGTAGAATCTTTGTTAGTTCCAGATTTTCAATTTAATTGAATAAGTTGTTAGCTATTTTTATGTTAAGGTAGTTTCTTTGTAAGCCTATAAATATAGGCATTTATGCTTTGTTTTATCAATTCAGTGTTCATCAGTAATAGAATAACTTTGATGCATATTGTAATTGTCTCTTTCACGTTTCCTTCTTCAACACAAATCGAGCTAATTCAAGCAAATTAATTAATAAATTTAGTTTTGATTTTGGACCAGTTAATAGTTATATATGTATCAATAGCTTTCAAATATATCATTACATCATATAATTTTATATCATATACTATAATGATAATACATAATATATTACTTATTGTATATTCTTGTTATTATTATTTTGGTTGAAATATGCTCTAAGCCCTATACTTTTTGTAAGCGGATTGTATTAAGTTCAAATATAATGAATTGATCTGACTAAGTTAAGTTCTATAGACGTAGAGAAATCAAATTGTATAAATTATTTTATTACCTCTTATTTTTTATTATTTATCGTAATTTGACTTCCATACAAGCTCTATTTATTTAACAGTTGGTTGAGTTTAACAATTATAATAAACTGCATTCGAAATTATGAAAATTGTGCCGCACCTTCTCACCAATTACTTGAGGTGGAATTAATTTTTTGAGGTAATGGCTTAATTTCGAGTTAGGCCCTTAATAATTTAATATTTTTCTAATTAATCCTACAATTATATTTGAATTCATTTCTCCCTCTCTCTCTCTTTATATATATATATATATATATATTTTTATGTTTGAAGTTAAATTCTCAATTATATATCATATGACTAATATTTATTGCATTTTTCATAAAAAAAATTAAATGTCTAAAAATTTAAATACACACTTTAATCCCTTACATCAATAACTATTTTTCTAACCATTATTATTACATATAAAGGATAAAATAAAATAACAATTTTTTTACTATATTTTTTTATTATATTAACAATTACATTAATTGTTTTTTGCCTCTTTACATTTTCATTAAATATTTAAAAATACTTTATTACTTAAAATTTTATTTTTGTAAACTCACATTTAATTACCAATAAAATATGCTTTACACAAAACAACGAATAATTAATCCAAACGACAACTTCAAATTCTAACATAAAAATTGGAATTTATTTTTATTTCAAAAAATTTAATACATTATTAATTATTTATACATTTTATAATAATTTCAACATAAATATAAGAAATCTTATTAGCTATGATGATTTCAACATTTCAATATAAATAAAAATAATATACAGTATCAAGAGAAACTAAGTTTGAAATTTTCATTACAACAAAGTTATTGTTAAACTTCCAAGTTTATATTCCAAGTTTCGGTAGAAAACTTACTCAAGTCAGTCATTCACCATATGGCTAATATCACTTGGTGGTATATTGTTGTCTTTGTAATTGCATTAGTGCTGTTTTATTTACCAAAAAAAATTTCACTACACTATTATTAAGGTAAAAGCAATAATTTTTTTACGGGGTCAGAACTAAAATATATATTTGTATAAGAATTAGAATGCAATTTCATTATATATAAATTTACATTTTTATAATTTTAAAATTAAATTAAGATTTCATTATTTTTGAGATTAAACTATAATTTTACTATATATTATTTATGATTTTATAAATAAATTTTAAAGGATTAAAGGTTGGATTTTAGGTAGACCAAAACCTTTGGCTATCCCTGCTACCGCCCTGACTATGATGAGTGAATATTTTAATAATCTTCAGAAGCAAAAGAATCTAAAATCAAAAGTGGCCTGGTGAGTGACCACCCGAATGATGTGAGGTGAAGTGTTAGGTGCTTCTCAAGTATCCTCTTACAATGCGACATGTCCAAACCAAGTAGAAAAATAACAACAATCAATTTTATTTTGATACGCTTTGAAACCATAAATTTCCTTTACATTAATTCTCGAAAACGTAATAATTACATTTGGGATGTAAGCTGCCACAAATTTTAAGGATATATTTTGAATAAAAAAATCGGCAATATTTTAAGTGGAGATAGGAAGCAATAGGAAGTTGAAGGGCAAATGGGGATGGGAATCGCTTTAACATTTTACAACTCTAATATACTACGTTATTGCATGCATGCTTTTGACGATTTCAATGGTCAGTATCTTCCTAAGAATGGAAACTTTGGTCTCCTAATAACATTTTTATGCACAAACATTTCCGAAATTCAAATAAAATTTCCCTTCACGAAGGAAGGTTTGCGCCTGAGCTAAACTAGCAAGATGGTTTGCGCAGATGTTACCTTCACGAAAGATGTGCCGTATCTCCACCACCCACCCTTCATTAGTCATGGGTAAACAATCCCTAACATACGTACTCATAGGGTCATCCTCCATATAAGGCCGATTCAACAACCGAGCCACGATCAAAGCATCCAACTCCACGATCAGATCTGAAATCCCTATATGATAATTAGACATAAACTTAGCAAACAAAGAAATTACATAAATGATAGTTAACGTGTCAAGCAATAATTGAACCAAGTTTGGAACTAAAAATCACCTATATACAGATATACTAGTAACAAATACAACATAAGCAAAAAAGTATAGAAAAAATACCAACCAATGTCTGATTTGTATTGATTACGTCTTATGTCTCACCCATCAAGTGTCGAAAACCCAGAACCTCATGTTACCTTCAACTTTTCAATTATCTATGTATATATATATACACTACTTGACCCCCCACTGTTCATTTTGTTTTCCAGAAAATTGAACTAAAAATATTCCATCTTAATCTTCATTTCTCCATCTATAAAGCTTTCTCCAATTTTTTCTTCGATCATGTTTTGTTCATCATCGGGTAGAAATTAGTGAATTAATGTGAAAGGATACGAGTGGAAGGAAGGATGATTATGGAGCAAACGGGACTGTATGACTGACCAAACCTGGAAACTCTCCCCCAGCAATCTGAACCTTCAATGTTCTCTATAAATGACAATGTAGAGGTTGTTGGGGTGGCAGGCCATTCCCCTCACCGTGAAAGCAATGGTTTTACGGCAAGCCCTAGGTATTCCAACACCACCACAACAAGCGGTGACGCTTCTCCTTACATGATGTCACCCCTTAACCCATGCGCTTCTCCATACAACAAATCTCCATGGATTGCCTCAACTCCACTGGATTCTGATTTTGGCCAAAACGGGCTCATTGCGTCGCTTGTACGAGAAGAAGGTCATGTTTATTCGTTAGCTGCTTCTAGGAGATTGTTATACACGGGTTCCGATAGCAATAACATCCGCGCATGGAAAAACTTGCAGGAGTTTTCAGCTTTTAATCTAAAAGTAGATTGGTTAAAGCCATTATTCTGTTGGGTGATAGGGTATTTACTGGTCATCAAGATGGTAAAATCCACGTTTGGAAGGTTATACTTATATCAACAAATCCTATCATCCACAAAAGATACGGTAGTTTGCCAACTTTCAAAGATCAAATGAAATGCTCCGTTAAACCTGAGAACTACGTCGACGTTTGGAGAAACAAAAGCGTTCTTCGAATCAAGCACTTCGATGCAGTTTCTTGCCTGAGCTTGAATGAAGAAGTTGGGCTGTTGTATTCAGGGTCTTGGGATAGAACCATGGAAGTATGGCGACTAGCCAACTCCAAGTGCTTGGAATCCATTGTTGCTCACTGTAAGAGCCCAATTTTAACCGGGCTTTGAAATAAACTAAATAAATAAAAAATATAGTGTTTTTAAATTGTCCTTTTACAAAGCCCAATAAACTAAACCCAGATCTTAAATAAGCCCAAACTACACATTACACCTAAATAGACTATCCAGCAGCCCATTTACACCCGTAGCCCAACTAAACAAGCCTAAACCCGGAACCCAGACACAATAACAGAAATGGCCCAAAGGGGCCCAAAACTTTAGCAAACTCAGCAGTGGCCTAGGGTTTTCTAAAACCCTAGGCGCCGCAAGCCCCGTCCCTAACAGGAGCCCGAGCGTCGCGCCGGAATGGTAGGAATCCAATCGTCGCACCACAGCACCTCATTCGCGCCGCAAACGCCGCAACCACTAACCCTCGTCAGACCACGATCCACGCGAATCCCGCACCACCGTCGAAATCTTCGTCGACGACCTGCAAAACAGGAAAGAAATCGACAGCGAAGTAGGCAATGTTTTATTTCCTATTATTTGTTTATTTCGAAGGCTATAAAAAGCCTTTCAAAAAAACCTGTAACGAACACACAGAGACACGAGAATACAGAGAAAAAAATACAAAAATAAAAACACAAGGATTTTTTTTACAGAGGTGATTCTTTATTTATTTTTATTTTTTTCTTTTCCCTTCGATTCATTTTTTCTTTTGATTTATGTACGAAAATATAACAAATAAAAATGGGGAGAAAATACCTTCGAAGGGGAGAGATTTTACTCTCCGGCCACCGATTGCAGCAGCGCATGTGGCGCGTGGGGGCAAGGGCTTGGAAGTCCGGCGATCGGAGCTAATGAAGAGATTTTAGAGCGTTTTTTTAAGTTTTGTTTAAAACTGTTTTTAAAATAATTTTTAAACCGGTTTTTTTACTTATATAACATATAGGAAACGACGCCGTTTTCGCTTAACCTAATAAGAGCAAAACGACGTCGTTTCAAGAGGGGATCCGCGTGTTGACCCGAAAATCCGACTAGGATCCGCGTGTTTTTGTAAAATGGTATAATTTCCTTTTCGGTCCTTCAGCAAATTTTTTAATTTTAATTCAGTCCAAATTGAATTTTCATTATTTATTAAATTAACCCCAAAATTTGCTTTTTGTTTCAATTTAGTCCCTCAGGCAGTTTAAAGACCAAAATCGGAACGGTGCCGTTTTGAAAAAGAGGCATAATTGCCATTTTAACCCCTGTGATTTAACGCACGTTTTAATTCAATTCTTTTATAGCTGTTTTAATTATCATTTAACCCCTGCTTTTTCTTTGTTTTATTTTATTTTTATCCTTTTATTTTATTCTATTATTTTGCATTATATTTAATTATCATTATATATTATTTGGTTTAATAATCTATATATTATTTTAATATTTATATATTATGTTATATTTTTAAGTATTATATATTATATATTAGTTTTAAAATGTTATTTTGTATAAAGTCTATTATAATATACAATTTATTTTATTATTTATTACATATAATTTTTATGATTACTATATTATTTATTATATTATATATATTTTAAAATATTACATTATATAGTATTATGTTATATTATATATATTTTTTTCTTATTTTTCTTATTTATAAAGTATAATATTATATTATATGAGATGTTTAATTTATGTTATTTTTATTATACGTAATTTCTGACTAATATTTTATATATATATGCTTTTATATACTATTTTTTTATTATATATAGTTATTTATACATATATTATTTATTATAATTATTTTGAATATTATTATTTATATGTATATATTATCTTATAACTCTTATCTTTGGTTATTTACTGCACTATACTAAATGTTCGTTTATTGTCATTCTTTAATTGCATGTTTCAATATGATATTTCAACTGTTTAAATTATTTATTATTATTCATATTTAGTAGAAATTGTTAATATATTTTGTAGTTATGATAAACTGATAATTGGCATATATGTTGTAATTGTATGATTCACTCACACCAGGTTTACAAAATACCCTTCGAATCAAAATATTTATTTCAAATGGTTTTTAAAATACAATGATATGTGATATTTAAAGGATTTCGAGAAGAATTTTGCCCTAACTTATTGGGTTCGATTTTTCTCGTGAAACTTTAGGTATTACCTATCCCTTCTTTCTTAAAAAACTGAGATTTACTAATTTCAAATTAAAAAAAAAATCCATTCTTGGGAATTCGGATCGTTGTGCCTTAACTTATTGGGTTTGACGTTTTGAGTCTTGAGGTAGGAATTTTCTAAAATAAAGACGTGCTAGTTTCAAAGTTATGAGATGCTATATCCTAACTTATTGGGTATAATATTTTATTTCTTTGAGATAGGTAGGTCTGGTTTTTTTTTTTTTAAAAAATAAAAGGTCCACTTTTTAAATTTTTAAAGTTTCAACATTAGGACATGATTTTATCGATTAAGGTACCAATTTTTGGGCGTTATGAGGGTGCTAATCCTTCCTCATACGTAACCGACTCCCGAACCCGTTTTCTCATTTTTTGTAGACCAAAACCAAATGTTTTAAAATGAAATATTTTACAAGGTGATCCAATCACACCTAAGTAAAAAGGGATTGGTGGCGACTCACATTTTCGTTTTTACAAGTCGATCCCCGTTTTTTTAAACCCAAATCTTAAAATGGTTTCGACAGCTTGGCGACTCCACTAGGGACCAATAAGAGAGTCAAGCCGTAAAGTCGATAAATTCATGTCCTATTGTTGCAAATTTGAAATTCTTATTTGAAAAATCATCATCCTTTTTATTGCATGTGATTTTATGAAATATCTTTGCGTTGCATTTGCATGACCGTTGTGGTCGCACCCTTAAGTGGGAGCGAGAAGCTACTCCTTCGTGAGGTTTTCACCTCCGTGCAGGATAGTGAATCGCTTTCAGAATTCATCCGTATCTATGTCTTCATGAGATTTTCATCTCCGTGCAGCCATAGGGAAATGTATTCCCCTGAACTGAACTCGGTTTATATGAGCCTATAATGGGTGAGGATCGAGGAATCTGCTGGTTCAGGTACCTAAACTTTAGAACTAAACCGCATATAGTGAACCCTAAGAGCCCACCTTAGGTAGAACTATGTCAAACCCTAGTGGTCATCCAGATAGGTGTTCTATGTGCTAACGTTTTTATTTTGTTTTGATTGCATTGCATTCACATCATAGAAAAGAGTTGTTGATTCAAATTCGATTGCTAAATAGAAAAGTTTGTCATAAGGAAATGGATTTTTTGATAAAGTGGATTATAATACGGTTGTCTGAATATGTTTCAAGCAAACACAACGAGAGAAGACTGATAGTCCGTGAAGGAATACAAGAGTTTATTGCCCAAGGATTCAAGCTGACAAAGACTATTCGAGAATCACCACGGCAAGGTTTTCTTGAAGAGGCTAACAAGCATTGCGAGTATAAGTGAGCAGTGAGTCGCGGCCCAGATCGAGCAAAAAGGAGCTAGTGGAGGCATTTATTAGAAGTTTGCAAGATTTGACCTATCCGAGGAAGGGGATTAATGTTTTTGCTTAGAATATGAGGGCATGGTCGTATATGTGATCCGTTTTGTGTAAAGAAATCTACTTTCTAGAAAAGTTTTTCTAATGGAATTAAATTCAGAATCAACGCCTCTCTCTCTTTGCATTCATGCATTTGCATTACATCATATCATATGCATTCAAGTCCATAGAGAGAGTCTAATTAGTTAAAATTATAACAGAGAGAGGGAGAGAAAAAGGGGAGGAAAATCTAGAAGTTGAACATCCTTATGGTACACGTGCCAAGTCAAAGAAAATGGATCAGAGATTGGAACAATTCCAAAGAGACATACAAGACCAGATGCAAGAGCAAATGGCAAAACTCCAACAAGAAATGAGAGACCAGATGTTGGAAGCTCAAAAGAGCATGATGGCTCAAATGGCCCAGATGATGAGTGGGATAATAGACAAAGGAAAGGGTCCCCTAGTTAACGCTGAGGTTGATGAGGATCTTCCTAGGGGATTCACTCCACCACATGTGCAAGCGCACCATGAGAAATATCTCAGAAGGCCACCTGTCACAATTAGGCCTCAGCAAGGGCAAGCTGATATTGGAGTGCCTATGAATTTTCAAGTTGGCACAGGATCCAACCCCGGGGATAACCCTGCTAATCCTGTTATTCCTAATCTGGACATGGCAGAGAAAGAGGTGGTCAGAACTGAATCTTCAAGGCAGTTGGAAGATCGTTGTAGATGGTTGGAGGAAAAATTCAAGGCTTTGGAAAATGCCGACCATCACCATGGAATTGACACAAAGGACTTGAGTTTGGTTCCAGATCTGGTGCTTCCTTATAAATTCAAGATGCCAGAATTTGAGAAGTACAATGGGACTAGTTGCCCTGAAGCCCACATCACCATGTTCTGTAGACGCATGACGGGCTATGTGAACAATGATCAACTTTTGATTCATTGTTTCCAAGATAGTTTGACAGGAGCAGCGTCTAGGTGGTACAATCAACTTAGCCGCACTAATATTAGCTCCTGGAGAGACTTGGCCCAAGCCTTCATGAGGCAGTACAATCATGTCACAGACATGACGCCTGACCGAACCATGTTGCAAAACATGGAAAAAAAATCAAACGAAAGCTTTAGGCAGTACGCACAAAGATGAAGGGAAGTTGCTATGCAGGTTCAACCACCTCTCTTGGAGAAGAAAACCACCATGTTATTTATTAACACTTTAAAGGCACCTTTTATCACTCATATGATAGGAAGCACCACTAAAAGCTTTGCGGATATAGTCATGGCGGGTGAAATGATAGAAAATGCCATAAGGGGTGGCAAAATCGAAGCGGGAGAAACCACTCGAAAGTTTACTCCTAGGAAAAAGGATGACGAGGTGAATAATACGAGTACATACAACAAAGGGTACTCAAAAGCAATTACTGTTAATAAGTCAAAGGTAATCACTGTTGGGCAACAAGGGTCGACAAGACAGGAACTAGGCACCAGGCAAAACTCTGAAAGGCTTCAATTTACGCCAATCTCAATAACGTATAAGGAGCTATATTAAAGTTTGTTTGACGCACATGTGGTGTCTCCATTTTATTTGAAACCGTTACAACCTCCGTCCCCAAAATGGTATAACGAGAATGCCCAATGTGATTACCATGCGGGAATATTGGGGCATTCTATAGAAAATTGCACTGCCTTTAAAAAGGTAGTTGAGAGGCTCATCAAATTGAGAATTGTGAAGGTTGACGATTTATCAAAACCTGATCATTTTGACAAGGCAGTAAATGCGATAATTGAAGGAAGAGACAAGAAAGTTGCGATCCCTTGAAGAAATCGAAAGCAAATAGAGAATTAGGGAACAATGTTTCCAAACCTTTGGATACTTGGGAGTATCTTGAATAATGGGATTGAGGAAAAGATCTCTATATTTTTAGAGTTGATCTATAGTAATGTGCAAAACATGCTTGTTGCCTTAAGCCTAAAGGCAATAAGAACTCTTTTGTGAAATAGGCTTGTGTCCTAAATTCTTATTTTAATAAAATGCATTTTTTTGAGCAAATATCCTTTTATTCTTTCCATTTCATATTATACATTCTTTTATTTTACAATATTCTTTTATTCTTTATTCATGATCATACAAATAATTGTTCTTTGAATCATTTATTCTTTTTAAATATTTTTTCGAGCCTATACTAGGTCCCCAGATATCAACGTTATGAGCGACGTTGTTACTGACTCCCTTTTTGAATGAGATATGGGTCTAGGGGATCTCAGGACTTTGAAGATGACAGAGATTGTAACATACCTTCTGATTTGTTAAGAATGGTCCAACAAGATGAAAAACAGACCTTATTCAACAAAAGGTCAACATATATTATGAGCCTAGAAAAGGGGTGAGGATTGTAGCCTAGCTCATCACAGAAATAAGGCGAGACATTATTGAGTTATCTTCGAGAATTCAAAGATGTTTTCGTGATCATATCAGGATATGCCTGGACTAATAAGACGCGGGCTAAACATGAGGATCGGGTACTGCTGATCTACATAGAAAGTCAGCTATGCCGAATTTAAGGAGACGAGATTCATGTGGCTCTCCTGTTTTCTTCATAGACTTTTCTATATGTGGGGCATGGATATTATGGGTCCAATTTCGTCAAACGCTTCAAGTTGTCATCGATTTGCCATCATGGTCGTCGTCTACTTCACTAAGAGGGTGGAAGTAGCTTCATATGTCAATGTTATAAAGTTGATAGTCATCAAATTCGCAAAAAAAAAAAAAGATCAGATGCTAGCAAAGAATGCATAACTATACAAAGTCAAAGTTTACAGTTTGTCCAAAGATCAGGCAGCATATTACAGTGCAACAAAAGTTGCCAAAAAATATAAATAATAAAAAGTGACTAAGACTTGTAAGGATTGGCATAAGAAGTTACCATTTACCCTCTGTCTTATTGAACGTTGGCCAGAACCTTCGCTGGGGCAACATCTTACCCATTGGTTTATGAAATTGAAGTATTTTGCTAACTGAACCTAGTTGAAGAAAAGGTTAAAGTTATCCAAGCTTATGACAAAGAGGTTCGTCCTAGAGAATTCTGCGAGGAAAATCTGATGTTGAAAATGACCTTTCTTCTATAAAACAATTTTAGAGGAAAGCAGATGCCAAAGAAGACCGGTTCTAGAGGAGCATTGATACTGATCGAGACGGGTGGTGAAAACTTGCCCAATCTAGCAAATTCAGGTTCAGTCAAGAAATATTTGACCTGAAGGAGTAAAGATCAAGGTGAAAACCCGTAAAGGGTGCCTCAAAAAAAAAGAGGAGAGGCTAAGGCGAAAACCCGCAAAGGGCGCTTTGAGACCAAAGGGGATTTGAGTTGAAAACCCGAAAAGGGCAGCTCAAATTTTGATCAAAAGAGGGGCATACAGTAGTCTTACTATGCTTGAATTGACAATGAAGAAGTATGTTATATCTTGGGGCATCGACAAAGTACTCTAGATCCCCTAAACATATATTGAGCTTAAAATGGTCCTCAAGAAGTTTGAACATAGAAGCTCAGGCGGCGATATCTGGGGCACCTAGCTTCTATCTTACTCATTTATTGAATTTGTTATCCTTGATTACTTTATTCTTTTTAAGATACACCTTGATCAAATTTTCTTTTATGGCCTTGGTTATCTTTGATTACTTTTTCCTTTTCAAGATACACCTGGATCAAATTTTCTTTTATGGCCTTGGTTATCTTTGATTAACTTATTCGTTTCGAGCTATGCTCTTGATTAATTTCTTTCTCGTCCATTATTGATCTTTCTCAAGCATTTTATATTAAAATAATGATTATTGGACTAATAATACTTTCATAAAAGGAGTTTTGTATATTACTCTGGAAACTTCTAAATAATATGAGGAATCTGAAACATAATTATTGTTCAGAGCTCACCAAGCCTAAGGGTTGGAAACATTGAAAAATGATTATCTCTTCGGATTCTTATTGGATAAGACAATTTCGTTGGTGATACCATATCGAAAAATGACAAACAAGGTCAATCCAAGTGTAAAAAGGGATCATTGTCGGGATACCCTGCATTTATGAAAATTTCAGACACATACATTTGATCATTACACCCAGGGAATGGTGTAACAGATCAAATTGATACAAGTTCTGTACCTCTGAGTGGTAACAGAAAGATGGAAGATACCAAATGTTATTCCTCTGAAGTTGCAGTGGGAGGTACCAACTTCATGTCCCAAGGTTCAAGTGGAGAAGACTCAGAATTACCATGGGGCAAACTGGTTGAACAGAACATGATTGATGAACAAGAATGAAAAACAAATGAGCGATAACACCTAGAATAGGAATCATATTCATAACATTTTTGTATCATAGCAAATTTCATTAGGAGCATTTGATTCATTTCGGTCATTGCATCCTAACTTTTTAAAAAAAGAATCATCTTCATGACATGTTATATGTAGCTAGAAGCATTTGATTCATTCTGATCATAGCATCTTAGTCATGTGACATAAACATACTAAACCGAATCTACAAGACATGTCCCTCAGCAGACGGTGTAGCAATATTGGTGAAGTTTGCAGATCTGGCAATTCCTGAATTTGCAGAAAGTAGATCAAAGACATCAATCTGGCAATCCCTGAGCTTGCAGGGAGCAGATTGGAGATAGCAGATTTGACAATTCCTGAATTTGTAGAAAGCAGATATAAATCATCAGTCTGGCAATCCTTGAGCTTGCAGGGAGCAGATTGGAGATAGCAGATTTGGCAATTCCTGAAGTTGCAGGAAGCAGATCGAAGACATCAGTCTGGCAATCCCTGAGTTTGCAGGGAGCAGATTGAAGATAGCAGATTTGGCAATTCCTGAAGTTGCAGGAAGCAGATCGAAGACATTAGTCTGGCGATCCCTGAAGTTGTAGGGAGCAGATTAAAATAGTAGATTTGGCAATTCTTGAAATTGTAAGAAGCAGATCGAAGACACCAGTCTGGCAATCCCTGAGTTTGCAGGGAGCAGATTGAAGATAGCAGATTTGGCAATTCTTGAGGTTGCAGGAAGCAGATCAAGGACATTAGTCTGGCAATCCCTGAAATTGCAGGGAGCAGATCAAAATAGCAGATCTGGCATTCTTGAAGTTGTAAGAAGCAGATCAAAAACATCAGATCTTGTCTCCCTGAGTTTGTAGTGATGTAGATCAAAAGATAGTGGATACTACCTTCCTGAAATTGTAGCGAAGATTGAAGCTATCAAACTTACTGAAATCAAGATGAAATTCCAATACCCCTGAAGATGCAGTTGGGATTGGAGGCCATTTGAAGAAGACGAGGATCAAGAAGTCGAGGCTTGGCCAAGGCCGGTCAAAATTGGTCCTTTTATAGTCTTTGCTCTATTCTCGTTACACGACAATGAGCAAAGAGGGGCAGCTGTAAGAGCCCAATTTTGACCGGGCTTTGAAATAAACCAAATAAAAAAAACACAGTGTTTTTAAATTGTCCTTTTACAAAGCCCAATAAACTAAACCCAGATCCTAAATAAGCCCAAACTACCCATTACACCTAAATAGACTATCCAGCAGCCCATTTACACCCGTAGCCCAACTAAACAAGCCTAAACCCGGAACCCAGACCCAATAACAGAAATGGCCTAAAGGGGCCCAAAACTTTAGCAAACTCAGCAGTGGCCTAGGGTTTTCTGAAACCCTAGGCGCCGCAAGCCTCGTCCCCAACAGCAGCCCGAGCGTCGCGTCGTAATGGTAGGAATCCAATCGTCGCACCACAGCACCTCCTTCGCGCCGCAAATGCCGCAGCCACCGACCCTCGTCAGACCACGATCCACTTGAATCCTGCACCACCGCCGAAATCTTCATCGACGACCTGCAAAAGAGGAAAGAAATCGACAGCGAAGATGGCAATGTTTTATTTCCTATTATTTTTTTATTTCGAAGGCTATAAAAAGGCTTTCAAAAAAACCTGTAACGAACACACAGAGACACGAGAATACAGAGAAAAAAATACAAAAATAAAAACACAAGAATTTTTTTTACAGAGGTGATTCTTTATTTATTTTTATTTTTTTTCTTTTCCCTTCGATTCGTTTTTTCTTTTGATTTATGCACGAAAATATAACAAATAAAAATGGGGAGAAAATACCTTCGAAGGGGAGAGATTTTACTCTCCGGCCACCGATTGCAGCAGCGCGTGTGGCGCGTGGGGGCAAGGGCCTGGAAGCCCGACGATCGGAGCTAATGAAGAGATTTCAGAGCGTTTTTTTAAGTTTTGTTTAAAACTATTTTTAAAATTATTTTTAAACCGGTTTTTTTACTTAAATAACATATAGGAAACGACGCCGTTTTCGCTTAACCTAATAAGAGCAAAATGACATCGTTTCAAGAGGGGATCCGCGTGTTGACCCGAAAATCCGACCAGGATCCGCGTGTTTTTGTAAAATGGTATAATTTCCTTTTCGGTCCTTCAGCAAATTTTTTAATTTTAATTCAGTCCAAATTGAATTTTCATTATTTATTAAATTAACCCCATAATTTGTTTTTTGTTTCAATTTAGTCTCTCGGGCAGTTTAAAGACCAAAATCGGAACGGTGCCGTTTTGAAAAAGAGGCATAATTGCCATTTTAACCCTTGTGATTTAACGCACGTTTTAATTCAATTCTTTTATAGCTGTTTTAATTATCATTTAACCCCTGCTTTTTCTTTGTTTTATTTTATTTTTTATTTTATTTTTATCCTTTTATTTTATTCTATTATTTTACATTATATTTAATTATCATTATATATTATTTGGTTTAATAATCTATATATTATTTTAATATTTATATATTATGTTATATTTTTAAGTATTATATATTATATATTAGTTTTAAAATGTTATTTTGTATAAAGTCTATTATAATATACAATTTATTTTATTATTTATTACATATAATTTTTATGATTACTATATTATTTATTATATTATATATATATATATATTTTAAAATATTACATTATATAGTATTATGTTATATTATATATATTATTTCTAATTTTTCTTATTTATAAAGTATAATATTATATTATATGAGATATTTAATTTATGTTATTTTTATTATACGTAATTTATGACTAATATATTTTATATATGCTTTTATATACTATTTTTTATTATATATAGTTATTTATACATATATTATTTATTATAATTATTTTGAATATTATTATTTATATGTATATATTATCTTATAACTCTTATCTTTGGTTATTTACTGCACTATACTAAATATCCATTTATTGTCATTCTTTAATTGCATGTTTCAATATGATATTTCAATTGTTTAAATTATTTATTATTATTCATATTTAGTAGAAATTGTTAATATATTTTGTAGTTATGATAAACTGATAATTGGCATATACGTTGTAATTGTATGATTCACTCACACCAGGTTTACAAAATACCCTTCGAATCAAAATATTTATTTCAAATGGTTTTTAAAATACAGTGATATGTGATATTTAAAGGATTTCGAGAAGAATTTTGCCCTAACTTATTGGGTTCGATTTTTCTCGTGAAACTTTAGGTATTACCTATCCCTTCTTTCTTAAAAAACTGAGATTTACTAATTTCAAATTAAAAAAAAAATCCATTCTTGGGAATTCGGATCGTTGTGCCTTAACTTATTGGGTTCGACGTTTTGAGTCTTGAGGTAGGAATTTTCTAAAATAAAGACGTACTAGTTTCAAAGTTATGAGATGCTATATCCTAACTTATTGGGTATAATGTTTTATTTCTTTGAGATAGGTAGGTCTAGTTTTTTTTTTTTAAAAAAAAATAAAAGGTCCACTTTTTAAATTTTTAAAGTTTCAACATTAGGACATGATTTTATCGATTAAGGTACCAATTTTTGGGCGTTATGAGGGTGCTAATCCTTTCTCATACGTAACCGACTCCCGAACCCGTTTTCTCATTTTTCGTAGACCAAAACCAAATGTTTTAAAATGAAATATTTTACAATGTGATCCAATCACACCTAAGTAAAAAGGGATTGGTGGCGACTCACATTTTCATTTTTACAAGTCGATTCCCGTTTTTAAACCCAAATCTTAAAATGGTTTCGACACTCACGATGACGCAATCAACTCTTTGGTGGCTGGACTGGACTGCTTGGTGTTTTCAGGGTCGGCGGATGGGACAGTTAAAGTATGGAAGAGGGAGTTAACAGGGAAAGGAACCAAACATTTGGTGGTTCAATTGTTGTTGAACCAAGAAAACGCCGTCACCGCATTGGCTGTCAACAAAGAATCAATTATGCTATACTGTGGATCGTCTGATGGGCTCCTCAACTTCTGGGAACGTAAAGACCAGCAGTTAATACATGGCGGGGCCCTAAGGGAACATAAAATGGCGGCGTTGTGCTTGGCGGCATCCGGGAATTCGGTCTTAACATGTCACGTCGGCCTAATAAAATGCCTGGCCATTGAAGAAGATCATCAAACATTAAGCAATGCGGAGCGAAAGTGGGTTGTTTATAGTGGTAGCCTGGATAAGTGGGTCAAGATATGGCGAGTTTCAGAACAGGTGGCGGAGTTGAAGGAGATTCGTCAGACTTACCTTAACTAACGCCCCGCCATGAATGAGCATATGAAGTTGCATTGCATGGCGTAGCCGTTGTTGTATAGTGGTCCCTAATTCCAGCCTTCCCTAGTAGTTATGGTCGGCGCTACGTGAACAAATTAATTTGATTACTACATTATATAAGCTATTTCGAATTTTCCAAAACTTCCCATGAAGAGGATACAATTATTTGCCTTTTATAAAAGTAATATATTTTTCCTTCTTTTTTTTTTTGGTCTTTTGAGCCTTTGCTATTCAATTTCCATAAGGGTCCGATTAAATTCGTTTTGGAGAGCAAATTCTTTTAGTGTTATTTTTTCATGTCTAATAATTAACATTGCTCCTTGTCATTCATGCATTGTTTTGTAATAATTATGTATGTAGTAAGTAGACTTAGCCTCCAAGAAATTTCTTTTTAAGGGAAGTGTGAGAGGCGCCTCCCTGTTGAAAAGTACAGTTTCGGCATGTTCAAAAGGTTGACAAAGTTATTGATTTAATTTGTGAATGACTTTTTGCTTTCTCTTTTTGGAAGGTTTCATATTGGTGTGAAATTTGTGTAGATTTTGATAATACGTTTTACTTGTTTAAGTTTGTAAATCCCAGCTGAAGATGTTCTTGTCAAATTTAAATTTCAATGTTGAGGGGAAAATTTTTGTGTTAAATGTTTTGGATTCATTTCACTATGCAATGGACGGAACTTCTATTACATACTTTATTTTATACCCGAATAATAAATTTAATTTTAAATTAAAATAAATTTGTTGATGCCAAATTTGTGATGGGCTGAAAGGCCAATCGGGCTATAAAACAGAAGAAAACACTACACCAAAACAGGGCTTTAGAGGCGCTTTTAGTGGCGTTTGGACAAAAAACGCCTCAAAGATTATACACTAGCGGCGTTTGCAAGAAAACGCCGCTAAAAATTGAGCAATAGTGGCGTTTTTATACAAACGCCGCTGATAAACTGAGCAATAGCGACATTTTCCGGTAAAACGCCGCTAAACAAACGCCGCTGATAAACTGAGCAATAGCGGCGTTTTTGTACAAACGCCGCTAATAAACTGAGCAATAGCGGCGTTTTTGTACAAACGCCGCTAATAAACTGAGCAATAGCGGCGTTTTTTGTACAAACGCCGATAATAAACTGAGCAATAGCGGCGCTAAAAGTTGAGTAGCCATTTTTGTGTAGGGACTCGTTTCGATTTGATCCGATTTAATTTTCATATTTTTTTCTTATTCTTGCTTTGAATTATATTTTATTTTGATACATTCACTTATTATAAGCAATGAGAAAGTTTCATTTTAGTTACTTAATTATGAAAAGTTACAAATTTCTAACTAAACAATTTAAAAGTTTTCATTTAAGTTACAAATTAAGCTATTAAAATTGATTTAGGGTTTAAGATCTTAGTGTTTAACGATATTAAGATTTAAGTGGTAGTGGTTAGGGGTTAAGGTTAAGGGTTTAGTGGTTTACGTGTTAAGGGTTAAGGGCTTTTGGGTTAGGGGTTATAGTTTAGGGGTTAGGGGTAAGAGTTTAGGGTATAGGGTACTATAGGGTTTAGGGTTTTGGGTATATGACCCAAAATCCCGAAACCAAAATCTCCCAAATCAGTTTCCCCTAATTCAATTCTCCAAAATCCCTAGAATCCTATAACTCCGAAGCTGTTGGATCCAACCATCGTTTACCGATCCTTCCTTTTATTGTGAAACTGTCTTCCCATAACCTCGAATGGTATATGTATCCATTACCCCAATGTTTATTTCTTTAAAATAGGTTCAAATTTTATCCTTAATTTATATATTAAATAATTTATTATATAATTGTAAAATAGATAATATGAATTTTAATATTAAAATTATCATTATATAGTTTGGGGTTTGGGGTTATGTGTTAGAGATTAGGATTTGAAGTTTGGATTTGGGGTTATGTTCTGGGTTTTGGGGTTAAGTTTTTTAATTTATATATTAAATAATTTATTAAATAATTTATTATATAATCGTAAAAGAGATATTATGAAATTTTTTATATAAAAAATATCATTATAGTTTTTTAAACATTTTTTATTTCATATTTTGAAATTTTCTGCTTTTTGTTTTCTTACATAAAAAAATTATATAAAAATTATGTCATGTATCTAATTCTTTTAAATATGTACTCAAAGTTTCAAAAATTATTTATTTAAAATTGATATGAATTATATAATAATTAAATATAAAATTGTAATAAAAGTCAAGCACTCATTCATCCTCTTCTTATTATTTAACTAGTTTAATTATATTAACTAAAATGTAATTTTTTTAATTTAATATTTAAATTATTTAGAAAAAATTAATAACACATAGAAAAAATTTGAAACAAATTATAACATAGAAAAATATATGTTAAAAATGAAAAAAAATTAAAATACTATTATTTAAAATAATTTTAAAGATTTATGGGTATATGACTGATATATTTTAAATTTATATATATTTAAAATAATTTTAAAGTTTTAAGTCTTAATGGTTTGAGGTTGATTGTTTAGATTAATTAGTGTTAATAATATTAAGGTATTGGATTAATTAATAATAGTATAAAAGTATACACAATAAATGATATTAAAAATTATCGGTGTTTTTTACAAAAAACGCCACAAAATCCCAATAGCTTCGAAGACGGCGTCGTTTGATACTTTGTTGTATGAATTAGTGGCGTTTTCGAATAAAACGCCACAAAAATATATCAATACAGTGCAAGGTGTCGTCGTTTAAAGCTTATTGTTAGTTAGTGGCGTTTTAGTAAAAACGCCGCAAAGTTGTTTCAGAATGGCAAAACGTTGCGTTTTGATCTCTGATATAAAAATTAGGGGCGTTTTTGTAAAATGCGCCTAAAATACATGCATGATACTGGAAAACGGTGCGTATTGATGCAAAATTTTAGTGGCGTTTTTTAAGTAAACGCGGCAAATGACTATGCTTAGTGGCGCTTCAACACAAAATGCCACAAATATGTTATAATAGTTACCCAGACGGTGCCGTTTTTGCCTATGCTTTAGTGGCGTTTTTTAAGTAAACGCCGCAAATGACTATGCTTTAGTGGCGCTTCAAAGAATAAACGCCACAAAGATGTTATAATAGTTACCCAGACGGTGCCGTTTTTTTGCCTATGATTTTAGTGGCGCTTTTATATAAACGCGCAAAATTTAATAAAATGACGTCGTTTATTAACCCCGAATTCCCTTTAGGTTTCCCCTAGCCAGATTTCCCCGACTTCATTCCCCCAATTTCCCATCTCAGTTTCCCCTAAATTTCCCTAAGTTATTTCTCCCCAATTCCCAAACTTCCAATCCATTTGTGATCCAAATCCCTAATTCAAACCGTTATTTTATCAACCCGTTGCTTTATCCCTCCATTGCTTTCAGATTATTCGGCTGTAAGTGTTCTTCCTTTTTTATATTTATTTCCAGCACAATGAATAAGAAAATTAAAGAAGCTGAAGATCTTTTATTTTTCAAAAGATTATTCTTCACTGTGAAGGAAGATTCGATAGGTGACTCCTGAGTTTGATGGGTTCAAGGTATTTACTAATTTTCTCTTTCCCCCTTTTCGGTTTTCCTTTTTAATCTGGAAATTAGGTGTTTTTCCTTGATAACTAATTTAAACCGGATGATATAGTTATCTTTACTATAAAGAATAGATTTTTGTTTTTGAGTAATATCAACTCAGAACTGAATCAGAGAAGGTCAAGCATCGGGAAACTTGGTGTGGTAATTATTTCATTTGAAACATCTTGTTGCTTGTATTTATAAGTTTAGTTTGTTCTACAATTTTATTTTTTATTTTTAAACTCTTTGTTTCCCAGTTTGCTTTTTTTTTTTTTTGATGTACTTTTGTTTGTTTGAAACTTTGGATGGCTTTGTTCTCGCTCTTTGTTCAAGTTGGTAAATATGCTTGTTTTGTTCATCAATGTTCATCGTGATGATCAAAGGTTCTCGCTTTATTCTGGGTATATATGTGAGTTTAATCCGATTGGATTGTGATTTACTGAAGCAAACTTTGTTTCGTTGTTACGTAATTCGTTGTTCATTTTATTTGTTATTGGTGAAAAGTTAGTAAATTTAGTTTTCTTTTATTCTTCCTTGGTATATCTCGTAATTGTTTGGGTTCTTATTTAGTTTTATTCTTATTTTGTGAGTTTAATCCCTGGTATATGCTTGAATGGAGTTGAATGAGCCTAGTTCTTCTTCAATTCTTTGTCTTTGAGATGTCAATTGAGTGTAGTTTGGGTTCTTATTTTTGTAAATCAATGTTTTTAGTTTTTGAACTTTTTTTTACGACAGTCGAGGAATCTCCCTCCACCACTAATCTTCGAAAGCCCAATTCCTCAGCCATTATCACCGCTTGCAAACAGGCTCTCGCTTCTTTCGTAGTTGGGTCGGCCACAAAATTATTCGGGTAAGTACATGCTGCCAATATATGCCCCTCACTATCTCTAAAAATTATCACTGCCAATACGTACATGCGGTTCGCTTTTTTATCTTTCCATTCAAATTGTTATCCGATGCAGCTTTCCTGCACTTTTATCTCATTTCTCCCCCAGGTATGCTACTGTTTAATTTAGCTATTTTGAGGAAAGATGCATTTAGCTATTTTGATGAAAGATGCTACTGAGAGTTATTGTATGTAATTGTTATTTGTAGCTCTGTACCTAATTTTTAGCAGATTGGCTGCGATCAAATCGTCTCAGAATTCTTCCATCGGACTAAGTTCATACAGCTAATGACTAGACGATTCTGGTAACTACTTTATATTCAACCTGTTATATTCAACCTGTTTAACCTAGAGAACTTTGGATTGCTATGGTTGAAACATGGTTGTAATTTCGTAAACCCTGATATTATTATTATATATCATGTAACATTTGATTTAAATCGCAGATATGATTTGAGTTACTTTGAGACTAACCTGGGTTTTATTGAATTGTGGGATACTGCTTCTGGAAGAGATCTTAAGAAGTTCCTCTATGTATGTTACTTTTTTCCTTGAATTGTTATGTGTTGATCAGTTTTTATTGATACGAGAGCTACAAATTATGTTATTTTTCATTTTAAAAGTTATATCCGAATGGCATTATGATTGTTCAGGTGATTGCTGCCTTGTGGATATTGTCTACTGTTTGAAGTTGGTGCAACTTTGTGACATTGTTTTACATAGGTACCGGAGATGCTTCCAACTGCTTTGGTTTTTATTTAATGAGTTTGTCATTATTTTATTTAATGAGAATGAGTTTGTCATTATTTTATTTAATGAGAACGAGATTTGATTCTTATTTGGTCTCTTCTTTTTTTTTAACATATTGACAGATAAAAAGTGTTACTGCTTCCTACTCCTCCTGCAACTGTTGGTTCAACTGAAGCTGCCATTTAATCTTCGAATTAATATTTGGTAGAGATATCGATAAAGTTTTTATATTTAGTTCAACGAAATTAATAAGGTACGTTTTAGTTCAAAATTCTGATCAATAACAGTTATATCATGATGATTTTGTCCAAATTGCTGTCCAAATTGTTGTTTATTATATTGTTTGAACTGGTATATATGCTGGCTTTTTATTATATTGCTGTCCAAAAAAAAAAGATTCAAAGTATATAGGCTGGAAACCTAACGGGTTACCTTATATCTCATTGTAAGATATAATGGATCCTCCCCAGGTGTAACAATGCCACGTATGATGAATCTTAAAAAATTTCTGTCCAAATTTCTGTCCAAATTGCTGTTTATTATCCTGCTTGGTTGGTATATATGCTGGCTGTTTATTATATTACTGTCCAAAAAAAAAAGATTCAAAGTATATAGGCTGAAAACCTAACGGGTTGCCTTATATCTCATTGTAAGATATAATGGATCCTCCCCAGGTGTAATAATGCCACGTATGATGAATCTTAAAAAATTTCTGTCCAAATTGCTGTCCAAATTGCTGTTTATTATATTGTTTCAACTGGTATATAGCCTGTTTTTTATATTGCTGTTTATTATAATGTTTCAACTGTTACAAGATGACATCTTTAATATTTAGCTTAATGGATCCATTTTAATGGTAGTTTGCGCTTTTTGTTGCCAGTTATACTTGTAAGTTCAATATAACTTGTGTTCATTTCTATTTTTTTAAACTGTGCTTTCATCAAATTTTTGTTTGCCATCAAATAATTTTTTGTTTATCATCTACTTTTTTTAAACTCTGTTGTATTTACATCGGCAGACCTTTGCTGCTTGTCCATCAAATAAATTCATAACTTAAATTGGAGTATAAATAGTATCGAAAGCAGGGTAGGCTTCTTAGGTTTTGTCGTACATAATTGTGTATAAAATAATATAATATTATGAAAATTAAATAAATTAAAAGTCTGTTTTATTTTAATATGAAAATCAAATTCTTTTTTTTAAATAGTATTTAAAAGATTTTTAAAACGAATATTTATTTTTTTACTCATTAATTTATTTTGGTTTGGGTGTTAATAATTTTTTAAAACGAAAATTACTAATTTTTTATATTAATAATGTTTGATTTTAATATTTAATATTTTGAATGTTTCTCAAACTTATAAATATTTTTTTATAAATATAATAATATTGATCATTATTTAAATATATTTAAATATAAAATAAAATTATTTTTAAAAAAAGTAATTTATAAACTTTTAAAATGAAAATTTATTTATTTTACTCATTAATAACTTTGTTAAGTTATTCCTTTTTTTATGTTTTTTATCATTAAAATATATTTTAATATATCATAACTTACATAATATATCATAACTTACATAATATATCATTACTAATTTTTTATATTAATAATGTTTGATTTTAATATTTAATATTTTGAATGTTTCTCAAACTTATAAATATTTTGTTATAAATATAATAATAATATTGATCATTATTTAAATATATTTAAATATAAAATAAAATTATTTTAAAAAAAAGTAATTTATAAACTTTTTAAAATGAAAATTTATTTTTTTTACTCGTAACTTTGTTAAGTTATTCCTTTTTTTTATGTTTTTTTCATCATTTAAATATATTTTAATATATCATAACTTACATAATATATCATAACTTACATAATATGTCATTACTCATTTTTTATATTAATAATGTTTGATTTTAATATTTAATATTTTGAATGTTTCTCAAACTTATAAATATTTTGTTATAAATATAATAATAATATTAATCATTATTTAAATATATTTAAATATAAAATAAAATTATTTTTAAAAAAGTAATTTATAAACTTTTTAAAATGAAAATTTATTTTTTTTACTCATTAATAACTTTGTTAAGTTATTCCTTTTTTTTTATGTTTTTTTTCATCTTTTAAATACATTTTAATATATCATAACTTACATAATATATCATAACTTACATAATATATCATTACTCATTTTTTATATTAATAATGTTTGATTTTAATATTTAATATTTTGAATGTTTCTCAAACTTATAAATATTTTGTTATAAATATAATAATAATATTGATCATTATTTAAATATATTTAAATATAAAATAAAATTATTTTTTAAAAAAAGTAATTTATAAACTTTTTAAAATGAAAATTTTTTTTTTTACTCATTAATAACTTTGTTAAGTTATTCCTTTTTTTATGTTTTTTTCATCATTTAAATATATTTTAATATATCATAACTTACATAATATATCATTACTCATTTTTTATATTAATGATCAAATATCATAACTTACATAATTTTAAGATTAAACTTCATAACTTACATAATACATAAATTACATAATTTTAAGATCAAATTTCATAACTTACATAATTTTAAGATCAAACTTCATAACTTACATAATTTACATAACTTACATAGTATTACATAGTACTCAGTTATATATATCATATCATTACTTACATAAATTATAAATTAACAACTTACCCGTGTAATTTACTGTCAACTTTAGACTTCAAGAACTACGAAATGGATAGAACTTGGATGAATTTGTCAAGGGTAAGCAACGACTATCGATATGGAGTAGAAACTTTTCTAAATTTTGCATTTCAAAATGCAAGCCAAGAGAATATGATTCTTTGCCCGTGTAAGAAGTGTTGCAATATCAATTGGCATTATCGTGAAGTTGTCTACGAACATCTAGTTGTTGATGGCTTTGTTCGGGGGTATAAAAATGGATTTTTCGTGGAGAGTGTACATCTAGTGGAGCCTCTTCATCGATGAATCTGGATTATCCTCATAGTACTGCTTACAATCAGAATGTTAGAGAAGATGACATGGATGGCATGTTGCGAGATACATTTAATATGCGCGGTGATGGTTTGCAATCATTTCCACCTGACTTGGGTGCAACCGATGATTATAATTTTGGTGGAAATACTTTCACCGAAAGGGGAAGAAGTGTACCTGATGATCAGCCAAATGAAGAAGCGGCAAAGTTCTACACGTTACTTGGTGAAATGAACGAAGAACTATATGAGGGATCTAAATTTTCAAAACTGTCTTTCTGTATTCGTCTTTTTCACTTAAAATGTTTGGGAGGGTGGACCGGAAACTCTTTGACAATGTTGTTAGAGTTTTTGAGAGAAATGTTCCCGTTTGCGAAAACCCCTCAATCTTCCAAAGACATGAAGAAACTGATCAAAGATTTGGGCCTTGGCTACAACAAAATTCATAGTTGCCCAAATGACTGCATGTTGTATTGGGGCGACCGGAGAAACCAACAGTGTTGTCATGTATGCGGTCAATCTCGTTGGACGAATAGAAATACAGAGGATGGTAATGAGGATGAAAATGATGACAGTCAAAGAAGACGCCAGTTAAGATTTTGCGGTATTTTTCGCTAATACCAAGGCTTCAAAGGCTTTTCATGTCGTCGAAGACAGCCGAGTCAATGACGTGGCACCATGATGGACGAACCGGTGATGGATTGTTAAGGCATCCTGCAGATTCTTTAGCTTGGAAATCATTTGACTCCAAATTTCCAAGCTTTGCAAGCGATCCTCGGAGTGTGAGGCTTGGGCTAGCATCTGATGGATTTAACCCATACAAAATCATGAGCACTGCGTACAGTACTTGGCCTGTGGTGCTTGTTCCTTACGATTTGCCTCCATGGGTTTGCATGAAACAATCATCTTTCATCTTATCTATGATTATCCCTGGAGAGAAAGGGCCCGAAAATGATATTGACATATATTTGCAGCCACTTATTGAAGAGTTAAAACAATTGTGGGCTGGTGTTAAGACATACGATGTACTGAGAAAGGAGAACTTCAATTTACGTGCAGCTTTGATGTGGACTATTAATGACTTCCCAGCCTATGCCAATTTATCTGGTTGGAGTACCAAGGGACGTTATGCTTGTCCTTGTTGTGCTGCGCAAACATGTTCGCAATGGTTATATAATAGAAAGAAGTTCTCTTACATGGGGCATCGTCGGTGGTTACCGGAAAATCATAGATTTAGATTTCGTAGTACTCGCTTGACTGCGATCAAGAGTTCGTAGAAGCTCCTTCGCAGACCGGTGGATCTGAAATATTGTTCATGTTGAAAGATATGAATTTCATTTATGGGAAGATGAATCAATCGCCCAACACGCAAAGAAATAGAAGATCAAGGGATGAATCTGATGATGAATCTGATGAAGAGGATGATCCTAATGAGGCGGACTTGTGGAAAAAAGAAGTATTTTTTTTAGTTGCCTTATTGGGAGCATCAGATTTTATGACATAATCTTGATGTCATGCACATTGAGAAAAATGTCTGTGAGAACATCATTGGGACTATTTTGAATGTCGATGGAAAATCGAAAGACAATCTTCAGAGTCGACTTGATTTAGTCCACATGGGAATTCGGCGTGAGCTTCATCCCAAGAACTTCTGAATATGAAATATCGGTTGCCGCCTGCTATTTTCTCAATGTCGAAGACGGAGAAAGAAGTGTTCTGTATGGTCTTGAAGGATATAAAGGTCCCGGATGCGTATGAATCAAATATATCTCGATGTGTGAGTCTTAAAGATCGACGACTATATGGCTTAAAATCACATGACTATCACATCTTGATGCAAGACTTACTGCCAGTTGTCATGCGGTGTTGTATGTCGAAAAAGTTGACGTCTTGTGTAATTGAACTATCCAATATAATGAAAGGCATTTGTGGCAAAGTTTTGGATGTTAAAGAACTTGAGACACTACAAGATCGAGCCGCATTGACTTTATGTAATATGGAGAAGATCTTTCCGCCTTCCTTCTTCACTATTATGGTGCACTTGTTAATTCATCTCCCTCGTGAAGCAATACTTGGTGGACCCGTTTTCTATCGATGGATGTATCCCATAGAAAGGTCTTACTTTATTTGAAAATTATTCCTTCATTCACCTCAATGCCTTTAGTTGCAAATTTTGATAATGTTGTATATCGTGTTTAGGTTCCTATCCAAATTGAAGTCTTACTGCCGCAATAAGCGTTATCCGAAAAGATCAATTGCCGAAGGCTACTTGGCAGAGGAATGTATGACTTTCTGTTCAAGGTATTTGGAAAATGTTGAAACAAGAATGAACAGACCAAGTAGAAATGCTGGGCTCACAGATCATAACTTGGCCGAAACTTATTTATTTCAAAGTTTCAGAGAATCGATCGGCAAAGTCGAAATTACAGAATTAGACGATAGATCGTGAGTCCAAGCACATTGATACGTTCTTTTTCATCACGATTCAATGGAACCATTACGCAAGTAAGTTCTAGAATTTGATAAATATTCATCAATTATAATTTGTTTGTCTTCTAACAAAGTAAACCTTTTTTAAACATAGTGAGTACAAACAAATATTGAGAGCTCGTTCACAGTCCCGAAGATTACATCTACGAGAAATTAATAAGTTGTTCACAGAATCATTTCATGAATGGTTAAGCCAAACGGTATGCAATTGAAGTTTTCATTGACAAGTAATAATGTTTTCTCATAACATTTATAATTACTCAATTTACTTTCGATTCAATAGGTTTGGAGTCGGAATGAAGTAAATGACGAAGCTAAATGGCTTTCACAAGGTCCAAATAGAATAGTGAAAAGTTATAGTGCCTTCCTCATCAATGGATACAGATTTCATACAAGGTATCGCGAGAGATTGAGGAGAACCCAAAATTGTAGAATTGTTGTTAATTCTTCAATTACAAGTTATGCTAGTGCTAGGGACAGTAATCCTATCGAGGGGAATCTAGAGTATTACGGACTTCTTACTGACATAATTGAGTTGGATTATTACGGCAAATGGAAAGTTATATTATTTCGAGGTGATTGGGCGGATGTGAATACGGCTCACGGAATTAAAAACGATCAATATGGTTTTACAATGGTGAATTTCTCTCGATTGATTCACACTGGAGAACAATTGATAGACGATCCATATGTATTTCCTTCTCAAGTAAAACAAGTTTTTTACTCGAAAGATCCAACTGATGAGGGTTGGTACGTTGTACTTCGGAACACCCCTAGAGACTTGTTCGACATGGGCAATGGAAGTAGAGATGACATCGTCGAAAGATCAGAAACTTTGCCTTTTCCAGAACAAAACTTAAATGAGAATATCCCTAGTACTAGTACACAATTTCAATGGGTTCGTCAGGACGTGGACGAAGATATTTACGAATTATGATGTAGTAAGATTTTACGATTTTTTATTTATATGTAATATTATAATTTTAATTTTGGTCATTTTATATAATTTAACTATTGTATATGTACCATTATTGTTGTTATTTGTTACTAAAATTTTAACTATTTTGTGTATTGTAGGAAAAATGAGTAGAAGAAGAATACGAGATTTAAATATTGTACAGAATACTGTAAATTCAGAAGAGGGTAATAGTGAACAGCAAACGGTTGTTGGATCCTTGAATGTGCCTGACATAGATGATGAGCCTGCAGAATTACAAAGTAATGTTAATTAAGTTTATTTTACATGCATGTTGACTTTTATTATTGATTCATTTTTCAATTTTAATATAATAATAATATATCATTGTTCAGCTGAGAGTGGTGGGACGCGCAGAGGTCGCGGACGTACGCTGCTCAGAGATTTATACGAATTAAATCCAGTCGAGCGTGTGAAAGTAAGAAGAAACAGTAATGGCCAGCCTGTTGGCCCTGAAGCTCGACTTATAGCAGGCTATTTGGGCATTATTGCACGAAATGAAAATATGTTTCCCATCAATTACGAGTCATGGCATCACATGCCTGATGGAAACAAAAATCAAGCTCTCGATAACATTAAGGTAACAAAACGTGAATTTAATTTATATTACTTTGGTTGAAGTTTCATTTATATTTACATTCTAAACTTATGTTTTTTTAGGAGAGATTTGCTTTGGAGGTCTCCGATGACTATATAAAGAAGACATTGGGAAAAAATGGAGAGACCATAAAAGCACATTGAAAAAGAATATTTTAAGAAAGAAATAAGCCTCGAGGATAAATTATAAATGTCCCACGGAATGTTGAGGTATCAATGGGAAGATGCGGTTAGATTTTGGAACTCAAAGAAAGGAGAGGTATTACCTAGTTCTAAACTATTATAAATGTTTCGGTTTATAGTATTTACTATATACGTAATAATAATTTCATTATGTAGGACCGTGAGCGTGTTGGAACTAGCAGCAGGCAGAAACAAAAATTCACGCACATGGCAAGGTCGAGAAGTTTTGCTTCTGTAGCTGAGGCCGAGGTATTATAATTTATTCATTCTGTCAAATATTAATGACTTCATACTATTAAATTATATTTTTACTACTACAATCAGAGGGAAGCCTCATCCGGTCAAAGTTGGACGCCTTCGCTTTTTAACATTACGCATAGGAAGAAGGATGGGTCTCCGATGACATCAGAAGCTGGAGAGATTATGGTATATTTACTTAATAAAATTTGATTTATTATAAATATTTATAATGTTTAATTATGATAGTTTAATTCTTTGTTATTAGTTATAAATTAATAATGTTATGTTCCATTCTTTCTTATTGTATATTTCGTTTCTAACTTTTTAACTGATTTATTAGGAGAAACTAAAAGAGAAGAAGGCAGAGTATGAAGCGGCTGCTTCGACTAATAGTTCTGTTAATATTGAGGATATCGATAACATAATTATTACCGATATTTTGGGTCCTAAAAGGTATGGTCGGAATTTTTATGCTATATTTGCTGTTTTTTGGCTGGAATTATATGCTATATTTGTTATTTTTATTACTGATGTTTTTGGGTCCTTTCAGGTATGGTCGGGTTCGATTTCAAGGATCTGGTGTTACCCCGACCCAATATTTTGGATCCAGCTCCCAGCAATACATGTATTCCAAGAGTCAATCTCGAGCTGAAGTTTAGAGGCTAAAAGACCAGATGGCTCAGATGCAAGCGAGCACGATTGAGCAAATTGCTGATGTTTAAAAAAAATATGAAGAACTCCAGAACAAACTTAAAGCGGATGCGTAGTGGCAAGAATGAGGAGGCAAATGATCACGCGAGGGAGGCAGAGACAGCAGCGATGCTAGCAGAGCGAATGAAAAAGTACGATGAGCTCCAAATACATCTTCAAAGATATATATACAGATATTTTAGCGATCCACGAAGCGCCATTTTAGACATTTAGTTTCGTTGTAAGATTATTTTTAACATTATTACATTTAACATTATTGTAAGAATATTTTCATTATAATTCATTTATTAATTTGTATCACTTATCTTTATTGAATTTGAAGTATCATTTAGAATTAATGCATTTGGTTTGATTTTTATGCTACATTTGTTTGTTTTGGGTTGGAATTATATGCCACATTTGTTTGTTATTGGTTGGTTTTAGTGCGGGAGGGTATGATATTGGACAAATAGTACATTGCAAAAAGCTGCAAAATTAGCGGCGTTTGTGTGAAAAGCGCCGCTAAAAGTCATGACTTTTAGCGGTGTTTGTGGGGAAAGCGCCGCTAAAGGTAATGACTTTTAGCGGCGTTTGTGGGGAAAACACCGCTAAAGGTCATGAATTTTAGCGGCGTTTGTGGGGAAAGCGCCGCTAAAGGTCATGACTTTTAGCGGCGTTTGTGGGGAAAGCACCGCTAAAGGTCATGACCTTTAGCGGCGTTTTTTTCCACATAAACACCGCTAAAGTTTGCGGCGTTTGATTTAGCGGCGTTTTTTGCGGCGCTTCTAAAAGCGCCACTAATAGTTGCGCTTATAAACGCCGCTAAAGGCCTAAAAAACGCCGCTAAAAGTCTGTTTTACTGTTGTGAAAGTAAGAAGGGTGTTGAAGTTTGGATTTGGGAGCACCGACAGAAAAATTGAAGAAAGATATAAAATTTAGTTAGAGGAGAAGGTTTACGTTTAATAAGTCATACATAGGAAAAAGGTCTTATAAACCTTTGGTATAGGTTCAAATCCTATTGGACGCAATTTTGAATCGATTTCTCTATATTCCATTAAGTTATAATTTTCTATTTATAATTGTTCCTGAAGTCGAAAACATTTCATTTGGTCCTGAATAGCGTCTTTCAAAAGTGTTTCCGCTTCCTCAGTGAATGTCTTGGTAGAAGATATGATTTCTTGAACCGAGGTTTATTCGCTTTTTAAGTAAGTACGTAACTCAACGAGAAATTTCCTTACTTGTCCAATTTCTAATGAATCAGAATAACCATTCGTTCCGGTAAAAATAGTACTTATCTGTTCTGCCACCGTAAGAGAAGCTGATTGGGATTGTTTAAGCAACTCACGTAATCGTTGACCTCGTGCCAATTGATTCTGAGTAGCTTTATCGAGATCAGAAGCAAATTTTGTAAAGGCTTCTAATTCGATGAATTGGGCCAATTCCAATTTTGATATAGTATTTAGAAATCTATCCTTGTCCAGTTGGGCAGGTGTTCAAATCTAACAATCATTTGCTTATCTTTTATTTTCAAGACGGTGCATTTTTTTGTGCTATTTAGCTTCCCAAGACTACTTTTTAACTAGTTGTAATGTGTTCACATTGGAATGAACCTCATTTGGGCTCTTGTTGGGTTTGAGTAGCCTTTGGTTGTTTTGGTCAACTCGTGTAGGGTCTTATTGGTATTAAAAAACCCATTCTACCCTTTGTGGGCTTATAGATAAGTTCTAGACCAATTTAATCAAGTGAGGTTTGAAATAGGTTTCAAAGTGGCCTGTGAAAGCCCATATGTAAATTGGAGGTAATACTCTTACGTATTCCATAATGAAGGGGTTATGTATTTGAATGGTTGCAATGCTCGAGAAAATAGGGAGTAAGTTTTGGCAAAAACTGTTCAAAAAACTTGGTACAAGCCTTCATATGTCTATTGCTTATTATCTTGAAATGGATGGACAGACAGAGGTCCTCAATAGGTGCCTGGAAAGGTACTTTAGGTGCATAACTCGTGAGAGGTTAAGTGATTAGCTATTATGGTTACCTTTAGCAGAGTAGTGGTACAATACGACCTATCATTTAGTCATCTACTTAACCTCATATGAGGCATTTTATGGCTAAGTGCCCCTTCATCACCTACCCTATCTAGTTGGACTCTTCATTATGGATACAGTAGATAAAAGCCTTCATTAGAGAGGCAGCCAGACAGTTACTCAAATTTCATGTAATACCGCAAACCCGGCCTAGATGTTATGGCTGAATCTGGGAATGTTACGAAGAAGGGTTTCAAATTTAGTTTATCATATTAAAACCTTGTATAGTTTATTACTAAAAGAGAGTTCACATTTTGCTTGATTAATGAAACTGTCGATAGTTACTCTTTTAGAAAAACATACTTTGCGGCGAAAATTTTAGAAGTTGTTATATTTTGAAAACCAACTTTGTATTTTTAAAACGTTTATTTGCGTGAAACCGTGATTTCCGTAAACTTGTTTGTTGTGCGTCGCAGAAAACTTAACCAAAACCAAAACCAATAACAAAACCCAAAAGAAAACCAAAAGTCCAAAGAGTCCCAACATTACAAAACTCCCAATAAAATCAGAAATTTAAATAAAACCGTTAATTAAAATAGTTCACGAACTAGTGCTCACTATTGAGCCTCTGTCGCACCAACCCGCCTATGCCTGAGGACTACCTGCACAGAATAGACAAACAGAAGTAAGTTTACAAAAAAACTCAGTGTAACATTACGAAAACTTACATGCATATTAACTCAGATTATCACATAACAAATCAGACATGGACATAAGTCCTTAACAGAATCGGATTATTAGAAACATACAGATGTGCAAAGTTCTACCCCCATCCTCTACACACCATCTCTGACCATCCCAACACACCACGTAGGGTATAAAACACTCACCCATCCCTACACACCATATAGTGTCTATACGACACTTATCAGAATAGCTTGTAGCCAAGCTACTAGTATATCGGCGAAATGTCGCCTCACAGAACACTTCCTCCACATATACAAATCTCACCCTATATACAAATACAGATAACAGATAAACAGATATTACAGAATTAACATGTCCCACAGGCTCATATATAGATATTATACATATTTATACAAACAGTCAAATCATACATATCAGTTTTCTTAATACTCAAATCAGTCTATCAGATTAGTAGATCTTATGCATTATGGTTTGTTTTGCCCTTACCAACCCTACAGAAGGCCCATAATCGATCAAAACGACGTGTGCGACCTTAGGGAAAAATACTGAATTTTGGGCCCACATACCCGTGTGGTTTTCCCGTGTAGGCCCACATGCCCAAATTGGCCCTGCCCGTATGGCCCACACACCCAAACCACACGGCCACACATATTCCCGTCACACGGCCGTATGTCACACACGGCCTACCACACGGCCAGGCACACGACCGTGTGGTGTTGACAGACCACTTTTTTGGCTTTCGACGAACCTCATTTTCTCACATTTTCGTTACATACTTGGTTCGTTTTTTATGTGAAAACAATCTCAAGACCACCAGAACCTAAAAATAGCACACAAACCTACCGCCGATATAAACAACTACTATCATGGTTTAGGCTGTTGAAGCAAAATTCACAGGTTCATCGCCTTCTCCTACACAATAGATTCGCAAAAATCAAATTCCTTAACTACGCACTGCTATGCCATTTCAAAAGAAAATTCCATAAATGATTTACAGAAACTAAAAGTTAAACATGAAACAATAAGTCACACACCACTTACAAAATAGAAAATAAACATCGTAAACCGAAACGCCGTGATTTGCGTGAAAGGTTTGTGACATAATCAGAAAAGAAGAAGAAAGAAAAGATTTTGATGGTGAATAGAAAAGAGAGAGAAAAAAAAGTCAGAAGGGGAAGTTTTGGGAAATTGAAAAAATTAAAATTAAAATTAAAATTAAAATTAACACAACTAAAATCCCAACTCCCCTCTAACCCATATGATCCCACCAAATCTGACACCTCAATACATATCCAACTACCTAATAATTTCAACTCCACCGAACCTCTATCAGACAACCGAAGCAAAAATTATCATCCATGCTCACACAATGATTTGAACACGAAACCTTAGGACAAGCTAACACCTTACCACTCGAACCAGCAGGCTCATTCTGATATGAGTTTACTAAAGATCAAATATAAGCCCAATCTCTAAGGAATAGACTAGGATAAAAAAATAGCTTATTTTCCCAAAAGTGGGACTTGAACCCAATACCTCATACACACATCCAGAACATTTAACCATTGAAGCAAATACTCATTTATGACAAAATTCATAGAAACAAAGTTAAATTAGCCAGGGCGTTACATTTCATTTGAGAAAGGCCCAAGACAAGATGAAGCAGACAACTGACCGTAGGAGGAATGATAAGGAATTCAAAGCTGGATATTATGTGTATTTGAAGCTGCAACCTTCTAGGCAATATACAATAAAGAAGGTCTTGAACCAAAATCTTTCTCCCCAAGTACTTTGGTCTTTATACAGTGGAAGGAAAAATAGGAAAGGTGGCTTATCGATTATAATTATCATTAGGATCAAGGATTCATTCTACTTTTCATGTTTCTCAACTCAGGAGACGTGTAAGAAGGGCCTCAAGTCAAGTTAGCTTGCCACTGATTTGAAATGATGGGGCCATGATAAATGAGCCACTTCAAGTGCTGGATAGGAGAATTGTGAGAAAAGGGAATCATGCTGTCACAGAAGTTTTGGTCGAGTGGGCAAATACTTTTCTTGAGGACAAGGATCTCTTTAGGGAAGGTAATACTTGTTATGAGAGGGAATGTTGCTGTTCAACTTCTTTTATTTTCTGTTATTGTTTTATGTTTGTAGACTGTTGGTGTTGTGCACCATTTTGGTTCAATGAACCATTAGTGAAACAAAGCGCTTAGTTTATTTTTGAGGGATGGTGGAAACGAACGTTTTGTGTGTTAATCTGCTTAATTGAAACGGTGTGGATTGGAAGAGGGCCACAACTATCGAGTAACGACCTTAGTAACAACCTCCTAATTGTTACAATTAGGTGTGAGCAAAATCTGATTTGATTCGAAAAATTTGATAAAAAATTAAAATTTTGAATTAAATAGTTTGATTTATTCGAGTTAATCGAGTTATTTGATTTAACTTGAATATGAATTATACAATTCACATTATCCAGAAATTTGAATAAGAAAAGGCAAAACTATGTCGTTTTGATAAATGTTTACCTTTTCTAAAGTTAAAAGTCAAAACCATTAAGTTAAAAAGCAAAACAATTATATTGTTTATGTAGTTAAATAATCTTGTACTTCATCTACTAGTTAAATAATCGGTTTATGTAAAAGCAACATTGAATATAAATAATAGGATTCGTTAACTCAACTCGATTTGACTCGAAATTTTTTACTTGATTCAATGTGATTTGAAAAAAAATTCAAATTGAGTTCGGTTGCTAAAATAGAATTCATCAACTCGACTAACTCGAAATTTTTTGACTCGACTCGATCAAATGCTCACCCCTAGTTGCAACATTTTCCTATTTGGGTGAAAAATGTCTGTAAAGGGAATGGTTATGAAATTAAGGAATTGAATTTTGTTTTCCTCTATTCTCTTTCGATTTTCTTCCTCCTTTCTCATGTTCATTTCTCGATTCCTAGCTCTCTTGTATCACGGATCATATCTAGTTTCTAATATGTGTTTCTTCTTACCAACAGTCAACCTTTGACCATTAGGATTGACGAACAAAGAACCCAAACCCCCTGAATTGGTCAAATCCGAAAGGAGTTGTGCTTCCTCTCTTTCTTTTCTTTTTTCTTTTTTTATTTTTTATCTTTGATTGTAGAGTAAAGCTTTGTTGTTGGCGGCTAATGTTGGTATATAAAAATTGCATCTCACCAAATTTTGGTTTTTTGTCTTGAATATTTGTGTTCATTATCTTTGCTATTTATCTGTAGATTTCTACTCTCTCAACTCAAGTCATATAAATTGCATATATATATTAGTTTAGGGTCAAAGGAAGAGAGAATTAAAAGCCAACCATTTAGTGATTTAGGTGAGTGTTAGAATTAAGTGACCCGAATCCTTATTTAAATAAAATATAGTGGTAAAATAAAATAAAAGTAAAATCCATATAAAACTACACTTCTTTTATTTTATTTTAGAATAAGATTTTTTAAACCTTATTAAACTCCATTTATTTTATATTGATTAGAATAAGGTGTTTCAATCTTACTACACTCCTATTAGAATATGGCTTTACAAGCCTATAAATAGACATAGTCTATTCCTCTTGTAATAATTCGAATTCGAACATAGTGAATTTTCTTCTCCTCTGCCCGTGGTTTTTTTCTCGAAAGAGTTTCCACGTAAAATCTGTGTGTTTTTTATTTTATTTCTCTTTTCTTTGCGATATATATTGTCATTACCAAAATTCTATTTTATTTTCACAAATTGGTATCCGAGCTTCCGGGTTTTTCATCTCGATCACAGTAATGGCGTCTTTGAAGTATGAAATTTCGCTGTTGGATCACAACACCAGATTCGCGTTGTGGCAGATAAAGATGCAGGCAGTTCTTACACAGATGGACTTAGAGAAAGCCCTGCTAGGGGTAGATAAGATGCCTTCGACATTGACGGAGGAAGAGAAGAAGCGCAAGGATCGAAAGGCGTTAACACAGTTACATCTGCATTTGTCTAACGAAATTTTGCAGGATGTGATGAAGGAGAAGACCGCCGCTGCATTATGGAAGAGACTGGAACAAATATGTATGTCGAAAACTCTAACCAGCAAGCTGCATATAAAGCAACGTATTTATGCTCATCGTTTGAAGGAAGGTGCATCTGTGCACAAACACTTAACAATGTTTAAAGAAATTCTCTCAAACTTGGAGGCCATTGAGGTTCAGTATATAAGGAAGATCTAGGGTTGATTCTACTTTGTTCGTTACCCCCGTCTTATTCAACCTTTAGAGACACGATTTTATATAGCCGCGAGTCTCTCACAGTTGATGAGGTTTATGATTCTTTGACCTCGTATGATAAGATAAAGCATCTTGTGGTTAAATTCGACTCTCAAGGAGAGGGTCTCATTGTTCGTGAGAGACAAGATTTGAATGCTGATGATGATCGTGGAAGGACACATGAACAAAATCCTTGTGGTAAATCTAAGGGTAGATCGAAGTCTTCAAACAAAGGTAAAACTTGTAACTTCTGCAAGAAGAAATGGCACATTAAATCTGAGTGCTATAAGCTACAGAACAAGATTAAAAGGGAGGCTGCGAATCAAAAGGAAAAATAACCAGAAAATTTCGGTGAAGCTGATGTTGTAGAAGACTACAGCGATGGTAAACTTCTAGTCGCTTCTGTCAACAATTCTAAAGTGAACGAGGAGTGGATACTTGATTCAGGCTGCTCCTTCCACATGAGTCCCACGGGATTGGTTTACAACTTACGAAACAGTGTTTGAAGGTGTTGTTTTGATAAGAAATAATGCTTCGCGTAAAATCGCAGGTGTTGGAACAATTAAAGTTAAAATGTTTGATAGAGTTGTCAGAACACTTAGTGACATATGGCATGTTCCAGAATTGAAGAGAAATTTAATTTCGTTGAGTACTCTTAATTCAAAAGGGTACAGATACGCAGCTGAAAGTGGGGTTTTAAAGATTTCCAAAGGTTCCCTTGTTGTGATCAAAGGGCAGAGAAAGACTGCCAAGTTATATGTTTTGCAGGGTTCTACTGTTACTGGTGATGCAACTATCGCTTCCTCTTCCTTGTCAGATGATGATATTACTAATCTTTGCATATGCGCATAGGGCATATGAGTGAGAATGGCATGACAAAATTGAGCAAAAGAGGACTTCTTGATGGGTAAGGAATTTGCAAACTGAAGTTCTGCGAGCACTGCGTTTCTGGGAAGCAAAAGAGAGTTTGATTCACCAGAGGAATCCATAACACGAAAGGAACGTTGGAGTATATTCATTTAAATCTGTGGGGGCCATCCAGAGTGCCTTCGAGAGGTGGAGCTAATTATATGCTAACTTTTATTGATGATTTTTCTAGAAAAGTTTAGGCGTTCTTCCTGAAGCAGAAAAGTGATGTGTTTTCCGCATTTAAGTCTTGGAAAACTATGATTGAAAAATAGACAAAAAAATAAATAAAATACCTCCGTACAAACAATGGCTTAGAGTTATGTTCTGAAGAGTTTAATAGACTGTGCAAGTCAGAAGGGATCGTGAGACACTTGACAGTTTATCATACTCCACAGCAAAACGGTGTTGCAGAACGAATGAATAGAACGATCATGGAGAAGGTTCGATGTATGTTATCAAATGCCAATTTACCAAAGTCATTTTGGGCCGAAGTAGCCTCTACTGCATGTTTTTTGATCAACCGATCTCCATCCGTTGCCATTAAGAAAAAGACTCCATAAGAGGTATGGTCTAGTAATCCTGCTAATTATTCTAATTTAAAGATCTTTGGGTGTCCTGCGTATGCTCATGTTGATAATGGAAAATTGGAACCGGGATCCATTAAATGTGTTTTTTCTTGGTTATAAAGCAAGTGTAAAAGGGTACAAGTTATGGTGTCCTGAAAATAGAAAAGTTGTGGTTAGCAGAGATATTATTTTTGATGAAACTGCTATGCTACCTAACTTATCTCTTAAAGACTTCCAATAAAGAAAATCGAAAGTAGGTGGAGCATTAGATTAATACAGAGTTGACTCCTCAAGCCAGTACAAAAATTGAGAATAGAGTTACTTCTTCACCATAATACTCTATCGCTAAAAATAGAACTAGAAGAGAAATTAAACCTCCAAAGAAGTATACCGAGGCTGATCTCGTTGCTTATGCTTTAAATGTGGCTGAAGATATAGATGCAAACTAAGAGCCATCTAATTATTCCGAGGCAGTTAGTTGTGAAGACTCAGAATAGTGGATGTTTGCTATGCAAAAAGAGATGGAATCACTTCACAAAAACAGAAAATGGGATCTTGTGAAACTTCCTAAAGGTAAAAAGGTTGTTCGTTGTAAATGGGTGTTTAAAAAGAAAGAAGAGACTCCAGGAATTGAAGAACCCGAATATAAAGCAAGGCTTGTTGCAAAGGGTTACAGTCAAATTCCAGTAGTGGACTTCACAGATGTGTTATCCCCAGTTGTGAAGCATAGTTCGATTCGAGCTTTGCTTGGTATTGTGGCCATGCATGATTTGGAGCTTGAGTAGTTAGATGTAAAAATTGCATTTTTGCATGGATAACTTGAGGAGGATATTTACATGCAACAACCAGAGGGTTTTACAGTCTCAAAAAAAGAAGACTATGTTTGCTTGCTGAAAAAGTCCCTTTACGATTTGAAACAGTCACCAAGACAGTGGTACAAGAGGTTTGATTCCTTTATGACTTCTCATGATTTCAAAAGAAGTAGTTTTGACAGTTGTGTTTACTTAAAAAAAAACAGTGATGGTTCTTTTGTGTATCTACTTCTTTATGTTGATGACATTTTATAGCAGCAAAAGATAAATGTGAGATAAGAAAGGTCAAAGCCCAACTAAGTGAAGAATTTGAGATGAAAGATTTGGGACCAGCAAAGAAGAAACTTAGTATGGAGATTCTCAGAGATAGAAAAGCAAGTAAATTGTACCTAAGTCAGAAGGGGTACATTGAGAAAGTTCTTTGCAGGTTCAATATGCAGAGTGCTAAGCCTATTAGTACTCCTTTAGCAGCCCATTTCAGACTTTCATCGGCTTTGTCTCCACAATCAAATGATGAGATTGAGTACATGTCACATGTTCCATACTCTAGTGCAGTGGGATCTCTCATGTATGCTATGGTTTGTTCACGTCTAAATTTATTATATGCAGTCAGTGCAGTTAGCAGATACATGACAAATCCCGGTAAAGAACATTGGAAAGTAGTTCAGTGGATTTTAAGATACTTACGAGGTACTACTGATGTTTGCTTACAGTTTGGAAGAACTAGAGATGGAGTCCTTGGGTATGTTGATGCTGATTTTGCTAGAGACCTTGATAGAAGAAGATCTCTCACAGGTTATCTCTTTACAATTGGAGGTTGTGCAATCAGTTGGAAAGCTACTTTGCAAACTACAGTCGCTTTGTCTACCACTGAAGCTGAGTACATGGCGATTACTAAGGCTTGTAAAGAAGCTATTTGGTTGAAGGGACTCTTTACTGAACTCAATAAAGACCTTCAAATCAATACAGTATTTTGTGACAGTCAGAGTGCAATCTTCCTTACAAAAGATCAAATGTTTCATGAGAGAACAAAACACATTGATGTTCGGTATCATTTTGTTTGTGATATTATTGCTCGTGGTGATATTGTTGTGAGCAAAATTAGTACTCATGAAAATCCTGCAGATATGATGACTAAGTCACTTCCTATAACCAAGTTTGAGCATTGCTTAGACTTGGTTGGTGTTCATTGTTGAAGTTAAACCCTTAAGCGGTTTTATGGAAGAGGTGGAGAACTTGTTCATTGAGAGTTCGCGATGAAGAACTTGTTCATTGAGAATTCGTGTCAAGGTGGAGATTGTTAGAATTAAGTGACCCGAATCCTTATTTAAATAAAATACAGTGGTAAAATAAAATCAAAGTAAAATACATATAGAACTACACTTCTTTTATTTTATTTTAGAATAAGGTTTTTTAAATTTTATTAAACTCCATCTATTTTGTATTGATTAGAATAAGGTGTTTCAATCTTACTACACTCCTATTAGAATATGGCTTTACAAGCCTATAAATAGACATAGTCTATTCCTCTTGTAATAATTCGAATTCGACATAGTGAATTTTCTTCTCCTCTGCCTGTGGTTTTTCCCCCGAAAGGGTTTCCACGTAAAATCTGTGTGTTCTTTATTTTATTTCTCTTTTCTTTGCGATATATATTGTCATTACCGACATTCTATTTTATTTTCACAGTGAGAAAAAAAGAAACTAACCATGGAAGAAACCTATGTTGGTCTATGTTTTTTTTTTCTTTTGCAGCTATAAAGATATTTGTCCTTTCATCATAAGTTATGAAACTTTGTTGATGGATTTGTTGTATTTGCCATGTTCCTTCCATTGGTTAAAACAAATCAAAATTTGGAGGTCTAGTGTCGATCCATGGCTTTGGAGGTTTGGTTAAAGAAAGAAGAGAAAAAGAAATAGGGAGAGACGAGAGATGAGTGAGGGGTGAGAAGAAAGGAAAGAATAGGAAAAAAATAAAGAAGGAAAAAGAAAAAAAAAAGATTATTTTAAAAATCAGGTTTTAAATTATGTGACGCTGACATAGCTTCGATGTCAGCATTTAACATGCCATATCAGATTTTCGTAACACAACTAACGTCAAGTAACAACCTAGTAACTAAAATGTTACAAATTAATAACGTTAGTGACCAAAATATAATTTAACCATACATAAATTTTTTTTATAATTTACTCAAAAAGTGAATACATGGCATATTTAAAGTTGTTCATGTGACAAAAGAACTCATTAGGAATTGAAACTTATCTAAAATTTTGATGTACTTGACAAGTCCCTTCAAATCAAGTTAGTCTCTTTATTATTAAACGAATCAATTTATTGTTTGTACTATTAAAAAGAAGAGAAAATATTTAGTACACTGCTAATGAAATTTTTAAACTCTACAAGCAAAGCCAAAGAGTTGACAAATGTCTTATAATAATATAATAAAATATTTAAAAAATAAATATTTAAAAAAGAGTCACGTGACAAAAATTTAAGGGTATTTATATAATAATAAAAATACAGTTTCGATATACTAAATACTAAAGCTAAAAAAATCAAATAACGTTAAATTGCAACAGAATTACCATTCAATCTCTAAAAAGTTATTATGTGTTGCTTAATAGAATTGATATTTAAGTTTTGTATGATTTACAAATGAAAACTTTAGTTTAAAGTTGAATTATTAATGAAAAGTAATAATTTTTATGATATTTTTAAATAAGAAATATAAACTCTATTATACTTTAGTTTCTTTTAATAATAAAAAATAAATAAATTTATTTAACAATAGGGTAATTAATTTGGGCAAAAAACCAGAAAATACCAAAAAATAACAAAAATTACCGGAAAGTATAGGGTTGAAAATTAATGACCGGAAAGGGCAATTTCCCCAAAAATCGCGTCCCCGTCGTGGCGTTTTTGGGAGTCTGACCTAAAGCGCGTCCGGGAGCGCTTTAGGCCACGTCATCAAAAACGCCCCGTGGACGCGCTTTCGATGGCGTGGCCTAAAGCGCTCCCGAGACGCGCTTTTTTCTTTTTTCCCGGAAATATGGTGGCGACAAGTGGGAAGAAAATGGCTCCAAAATTAGGCACAGAAAGTTGATGTGATGTGAAAATTGGTATGGGGTAATTGCAATATTGGTCCCTATTTGAATAGGTACTTTGTAAGTTTGATCCCTAAACCTCAACTATAAATAGGCCTAACCATTTCTCATTTTCTTCATCCCACAATTTGCCATTCTCTACTTAAGGCATTGTTCTCTCTCTCCTATTTGTAAATTTTCACTTGTATTTTTGGAGTGAAATATATTTGTTAGTGCCCAAGACGTAGGCAAAATTTTTTCATATCTTGTGAGTGTGATCGTAGTTATTTATTGTGCTATTAAATTACGATTGAGGATATTCAGCTAGGAAAGACTTGGTACTTAAGTGATCCTTGTGATCCACCTCTCTTTCTGGGAATTGAACTTAGTGTGATTTTTAGTACAATAATTTTACTCTTTTACACCGTCCACTTGCAATGAGTGAACGATATTAATCTTGTTATTTACTACGATGGTGAAGTCGTGACACCAAAAATGGTGTTGTTTTCTTATCGGAGAACACAAATACGATTGAGTTTTAATCGGAACGTCGATTTGGTAGAACTTCGCAAAAAGAATTAGGCGTAAAATATTCGAACAACGCTAATGAAAGTTCACTCTATTAAGTATAGATTTTGTGCTTGGTTGATCCGGTGAGATATGACTCATTCGACATCAAAGGTCCTCGGAGCCTTGAGGCAATGGTGGAGACTCATCTTGCCGCTGGTTCACCCTATATCGAGGTATATGTGGAATTTTCATCTCCAAGTGATCCGGCTGCGACCTCAACATCTAGTATCGTTCGAGGGGAATACACGACCCCAAGTCGACACTCTGTAAGTGGGAGGCAAAACACGAAGTGCCCGTGTGCGGTGGTAGTATGGAAAACATAACCCCGCACGACACTTTCGGTTGGTGGATGGGACATGCATATTCGTCATTCGGCGTCGGATGACAATACGTATTGGGGAGGTCATCAACTTCTAGTGGATGGCAATCCACATACGATTGGGATCGTTACGAAATATGTTTAAGGAGGATGATGTATTACCGCGACATCCAGCAGATGAGGGGCCCTCGTTGTTACCGACGACATGCACCGGTGAGGGCCTTCGTTTGTTGCAGATTATAGAGGATGGGATGATGAATCCGATGTGGATCCACCTCGGGAGCCGGGGCACGATGGTGCGAAGTTGGATTATTTTACGAGCCGGAGCCCGTTCTCCAATTGTACTGAAGACGTTGAGGGCGGTTGGGCGAAGAAGAAGAAGAAGATCCGCTATTCAGGGGCATACTCACCTCCAAAGCACATGCATAATGTCGATCTATCTCAAGATGATGCATTGGAGTTTCTGAACTACCACACCGGACGCGCGTGGCCGTACAAATTCTTTGTTGGATTCGGATCAATTAGAAGTTGGTAACCGCTTTTCCAACAAGAATACTTTTCTTCTTTGCATTGAAACAATACAACATCGAGAATGGGTTAACTACACTATGGTTAAATCAAAGCTCGATAGGTGCGAGGCAAAGTGTGCGGTGCAAGACGGCACATGTTCATGGAAAATCATGGCGTCGTTGAGGAAAAGGGCGAGTACATGGGAGGTGAAAAAGTACAAAGGTCCGCATACATGTCTTACCAGATGCAGATTACCACTATGTGTTCAATGATTCGAATAAGACTAATATTATGTAATGTTGCATTATTTAACGTACTTCATTGATGTGTGTAATGAGAAGATCATCCAAGGATGGATTCGGACATGTTGGTGATTTAATAATCCCGACGGTGAAGGCCGATCCCGAACTACTGATCTGGCCTTAATTGGTAATATTCGTAGCCAAATGGGGTACACGCCTCTTACGAAAAGGCTTGGATAGCCAGCGGCGTATGCGTTGGAAAAATTGCACGGTCGGTGGGGCGTTTCATATAATGAAGTGTGGCGGTGGTGTCGTGTCTTTGAGAGGTATGTCCCGAGCGGCTGCAACAGACCTTGAAACGGAACCGGCGTACTACAACGATCGTCGCTCCGTGGATGCGCGATGTTCAAGCGTGCATTACGGACATTTAAGCAATGCCGAGATGCTTTTACATATTGCAAGCCATTGGTACAAATTGACGGTACCTTCATGTATGGTAGATATACGCGCCGGCTATTGCTAGCCGTGGCACAAGACTACCGTGGGAGAATCCTTCCGATTGCGTTACGCAATAACACCGGGAATCGGTGATGATTGGGACTTCTTCCTATCCAGTTAAGAGGCATGTTTGCCCCAACCCCGACATATCGTTATATCGGATCGGGGCCTGGAATACTTGCGGCAATAGAACGCCAGAGGAAGCATGTGGCATCGCACACACCATCGATATTGCCCGAGGCATGTCGCATCCAACTACTATGGGCAACATCGATCTAAAAGAGAAAACGGCAAGTGATCGATATGGGTATGAAATATCTAATAATAAAATTTATTTTGATATATTCAATTTATTCGCAATTGAAGAGTGGTATGTAATATTCGCTATCAACGTATATTAGCGGTATATGAGATCAATAAAGACCGTTTTCACGAGATGTTGGCGATTTGCGCTCGAGATAACGCCGAAGGCGCAAGCTACCTTTGCAATATTCCTTTCAAGCAGTGGACACAAGCATATGACGGTGGCCTACGATATGGGCATATGACCACAAACCTTGCCGAATGCATAAATTACATTCGAAAGAACCCGTCATCTGCCGACATACAGCGGTTGTGCGAGAGACATATTTTCGGTTAGCGGCACTATTTCCGAAGAGAGCGGCCCGAGTTATAGAGGGCAAATGGAAGGAGGCCATGTATGGAGCCGAAGGTCTTGCAACAAATTAATCGTGGGAAGGCGCGTGCGAACACCATGCACACAAGATGTCATGATCGCGACGACCTATGGTTTCGTGTCACGGAGTTTGACAGACCCAACCAAGGTATTGTTGGCGGTCATTATCGTGTACACTTGACAAATAGGACATGCGATCGTGGGATATTTGATGCACCGTTACCCATGTGCTCATGTACTTGCGGCTTGTCGAGAATCTCCGTATTGATCCCATGAGCTATGTCGGCGAAGTGTACAAATTAGAAAACATGTACAACGTGTGGAGACACGTATTCCCACCAAATCCCGGATGAACGTAAGTGGCCATCGGTATCGCGTGCACCGTATAAGCGTTGCGGATAGAGACTTGAGGCGCAAACCAAAAGGTCGACCTTCCTCGACTAGAATACGCAACAATATGGATATCCGAGAACCGACCAACCAAAGTAAGCGGTGCGGATGGTGTAGGAACCCGGGCCATACATCTCGCTTCGTGTCCAAATCGGAATAGTTGGCCCGTGTTATTAGCTTGTTTGTCTCTTGCTTTGGCTATGTAATTTCTGTTTTTTTTTTAGTACAACGGTTTATCAAAGAACTCAATTATATTTTAGTGAAGAGGACTAAATTAAAAGAATATAAAATAGGAAATAATTTTTATTTTATCAAAGAACAACGGTTTATCAAAGAACTCAATTATATTTTAGTGAAGAGGACTAAATTAAAAGAATATAAAATAGGAAATAATTTTTTATTTTATCAAAGAACTCAATTTTCTGCAAAAACTCAATTTTAATTTAGTGAAGAGGACTAAATTAAAAGAATATAAAATAGGAAATAATTTTTATTTTATTAAAAATTCAAATTATATTACATACAAAAAAATACACAACTTTTGATATTAAAATTAAATTACAAACACAAATTAAAAACAACTTTTTTATTCAAAGAATAAAAAAATAAATTACAATTTATAAAATAAAAAGCCTATCCTAATCAATGTTGATGCGGGGTGGGAACCAAAGTGCCACGATCGGGTGGTCGGCGATTCGCGCCGATTCCTCCTTCTTCTAGCTTCCGCGGGGGTCGTGGAACCTCGGCGGGATTCGGTTCCTCCCGGAAGTGGGTCAGTTTCTAGGTGTTGCGATGATGACCCACCTTGATAAAATAATGACCCCGGAGGTGTTTGCATAAACCACGGCGGGGTGATCGCATCCGTGCGGTGAAGGAGCCCGGTAGAAACTCTCGCTCCCGACGGCACCTCATCTAATCCCACACACCAAGTCGGTCTCACGATCGGCTGGCCAACGGGAGTTGTCGAGAACGGACTCGAACTCGGCCATGCATTCCAACCTGGGGTGGGACAAGGAAAAGGAAACATATATGGGTTAGGAGGATACATATAAGGGGCAAGGTACGTACCTGGCATAAACTGTGGATGCTGTGATGTCGGTGTTGTTAGCTGAACGGATGGGCCCGGTGACTGTGTAGGCGCTGTTGATGGGCCCGTGGATCGTGCTGTACGCTCTTGGGCGGTTCATCATCCATTCTCCTTCGATGTAAAGGGCCCCGACGTTCCCTTCGCTCGCGAATTAGCCGTCGCCTCTCCTCATCCGACAACAGATACGGCATGCCATGGATTCTAAACCATGGCATGTACTCCGGCACGCACGCTAACTCGGAACTATGATCGGTTCCCGGTTAGGTAAAAGTCATACCGATTCTCCCATCGTCTCGATATGTTCTCGCCAAAATCTTGGCCAATCCGTGTCTTTGCTGCCCAGTAAGTCCACTTTGTGCTCATCATCGAGCACCTCGGAGGCACCGGAATCGGTTGCCGGCATCCAAATTGCCGCAGAACCCGATCTGACTGGTGCATCTCCACTGTTGAGTAGGTGATTAGCGGGACCTTAACGTGCCAACTGTTCGAATTTTGGAGATACTCATCCGGAATTACTGCCCGAATTTCGGGATCCTCGTACGGTGTCCATTGAAACTATATTAACATTACCAACTTATTAGTTATATACATAATATTAGACACTACCTACGAAATACTAAATTATAATAACGAAATTCGACACTTACTTCTGATTCCGACCTTTGGTCCAACAGGAGCCGTATATCCTCAAGCGCGTTAGGTATTCCAACATGACTGCTCCTCGGATGGTTCCACCTAATTAAATAAACTTTTAGCATGCAATTATACTATAAATATACGACATAATTGTAAAATATAATATTAAATTTACCTCGTTATCAGTGGGAATGAATATGGCTGGTCGAGTCGAGGACGTAAAAATGGAAATCGAAACCATGCCCATGACTCGCAGTAGTGATAGGCAACCTCAGATTTTTTGTTTACTCGCAGCGTCGCCTGCACATCTCCCTGTATAATATAGATAGCACGCGGACTTCCCAACTCAATTCACCGTGCTCTGAAATCAACAAGTTTCAGAGCCATCTCGGTGGACGAGGTTTCTAGAGAGTCCGCATCGAGATAGCCTCCAATTATCTCGAAGTATGTATGCCCGCGCATACCGTATTCTTTCTTCTTGATCGAACCTTCATTCGGCCGCGGATTGCGTCTCGTAACCAAGCCAAATCGATCCGAGCTCCTTGAATTTTATCCGAATGGCACCCGAAAGCTCGTAGCATACGGCCATCCAATCGAGAGATGTTACGGACGGTGACTACCGACCCGCCCACCCGGTAATCCCAATCAGAATCGCACATCTTCCAAGGTGATGGTACACTCTCGCATGGCAAATGGAAAGTGTCGTCTCGGTCTCCACCTCTCTATCAACGCTACCGATCAAAGCGGCTCCAACTTGAACCCCGGGCTATCGTGGCCACGTGCCAAAAACCCGCTTCCATGGTAATTCTCGATCAATGGCGATGGGGACCGGGCATGTTGCGAATATAACATTGCAACACCCGATCTACTGCATTGTTTAAAAATTATAAAATTATAAAATTCTAAATTAATTAAAATTGCATAATTAAAAAATTTAATAATATTGAAAAATTAACATTCAAACTTACCATTTTCTTTTCTTTGAACGGCAATGTGGTCCTCGCCTAGGCGACATAATTCCCGCCATTGTACTCAGATAAATAATTTAAAAATTTTCCAAAAATAGGTTTAAAAAAATTATAAAGGGCTTTTTATAAATAGTAAAGGACTATTTTGAAATTTAAGCGTAAATTTGAGAGAAATTTGAGAGCAAATTGATAGCAAATTGAGAGAAAAATGAGAAAGGATTGAATTGTGAAAAAATGAAGGGTTGGGGTATTTATAGGGTTTTTTTACGATCATTGGGCCCCAACGGTCAAAAAATTTGATTGCGACCTAAAGCGCGTCCGGGCGCTTTAGGCCACGTCAACAAAACGCGTCCGCGGGAAGCGTTTTTGACGTGGCCTAAAGCGCCCCCAGGACGCCATTTAAACCTCCCCAAAAACGCTACCGACGGGGCGCGATTTTGGGGAAATTGCCCTTCCGGTCATTAATTTTCAACCCTATACTTTCCGGTAATTTTTGTTATTTTTTGGTATTTTCTGGAGTTTTGCCCAATTAATTTGATACAATTGTTATAGAGACGTACTTTCACCACTGAAAATATATATTATAGATATAAATTTTGACCATCCCTATACTACCCCTGCTTACTCCAAATAGATGTGAAAATATATTACATATAAATATAGGATAAACGAACCCTAAATCCCAAATGGACAAAAATCAATAGACTTTTCGTCTTCTAAAACTCGCACCCAAAAAAATTGCAGCTTTGGTCAACCTAACGATGTCGTACGACGACGTGGAGATAGAGGACATGCAGTGGAACGAGGAGTTGCAGGCATACACATATCCATGCCCTTGCGGCGATCTTTTTCAGATAACAAAAGAAGAGCTCAAGATCGGCGAGGAAATTGCTCGTTGCCCCAGCTGTTCTCTCTACATCACCGTCATCTACAATGCCGAGGATTTCGCCGACAAAAAATCAAATAACAATCTTGAGCCTCCAAAACGACAAGCCGTCGCCGTTGCTTGAGAACTTTCAGGTAATTATTAATTTTTTCTTAAACTACGATGTTGTCGATTTTGAGTTATTTGTTGGGAACTATATTTGTCTTATAATTTAGAGTTTTATTGATTCGTTAACCTAGAATTTCTTTATCTTGAACTTTTAATTGATCAGAATATAGTAATTTCCTTTGTTTTTAATTTCTTTTCACATCAGAAATTTACTATATTTTGATGCGATGTTGAACAGTAATTCTTTTGTGTTTTTTTATTGGTTCGATTTCTGTTTGCTTCATGGTAGCTTATTTACATATTTAAGTTCGCTGAAGCAAAATCAGTCCAAAATTTGACATTTGTTATTGCTGTTTTCTGTCATTGCAGATGGCAAATGGCAAATATTACACTTGAGTAAAACTGGTTTTATAGCAGATTGCAAGAATGTTTTGTTGGAGATTAGTTCCGTATGTGTGCTGTGGTGCTAGCATTGGTGAGGAAATTTTGGTATATCTGTGGGTGTGTTTAATTTAACATTGAAATCCCTATGAATAAATACATGAATTTGGTTTCTTCAGTAACAGGTGAGATGCTTTATGTTTCTGTCACTAAGAGCTCAGATATGAATATATGCTTTTCCACATGAGTATGACTAATATTCATAAAGATTTGTACTAATACATTTGTTTGGTGGAACATCTGTATCCATGCCTAGATATGTGTTTAACATGAATATTCGATATCTAAATGTGTCGGCGGTTGTTTGCTTTACTTGTTGCAGCATACATCTAGTTACTTGAACTTGGGTGTGAATATATTGGTATTTCATGTATACTTGGATGGTCATAATTTCTTCTCCATGTTCGAAGAATGTTCCAGACGTGGGTGTTAAACTTAAGAGTCGAAGCATCATACCCATTTTGTAGCAATATAGACATATGTAATGCTACGAGATTGAGTTGCAGGGGATGGCTATGGGTTTGATGTTTGAATGTGCTTTCTTATGCTGTGTGCTTGTTGCTGGTTGTTCAACAAAACATTTTCCTTAAGAAATGGCCCAGTTATTGAATAGTCCATTTGGATCTCAAAGGTTTGTTTCCAGTCAGAAAACAAAACCTTTGATCGCTGATTGGGATTCAAATACACACATTCTGATTGGGATCCAAATGGGACCTTCAAGTAGACTTCTTCTATGATCCAAATCATATTATAAAGTTATAACATGTAATACCATTTAAGAACTTCACATATATATAATTAGGTTTCTAATCTGTATCTGTGCCTATAAGAGAGGAAAAAGAAGGGGAGGAAGGGAAAGAATGAGGAAAAAGAAGAGAAGAAAAAAACAAGTACCACCATTACAATTAAATTTGGATAATGTCACATTTGATATCTAAAATATTCAATGTGGTATTTGAGTTATTAATCATTTTGGAACTTGGAGTTAACATCAAATGAAAAGCATTAGTGAATGAAAAGTGGGCATGTGGATTTTTTTTTCTCAAAATCATTATTTTGACAATCTCACTTAAATAATATATGTGAAAAACTAAAGGAAATGAAATTAAGTAGGAATAGGTTTGGGTTTTACCATTTTGATTTTCCCTATTTTCTTTTAAAAATTTTAGTTTTTAAAAAATATTCACAAGTAAAATTTATAAAATTTTACGGTAGTAAAAAAAAAAAAAAAACAAGTTAATCAACCTCAGCTAAGAAGAACCAAAAAATTTCATAAGCAAAAGTAGAGAATCTTATTGTTGTCGGAAAAACAAGTTAATCAATTTCCCATTTCAGCTCAAAAAGTCAAAACATTTTATGGTTGTGAAAATTTTGAAGAGGTATTTGATTTAGGGTTAGGAATTGTATTTTCTTTGATTATCACGTAAAGATTGAAATATGCTTACTTTTTTTTTTTTTGTTGAAAAATTAGTTGATTATTTTTAGAATTGAAAACTGAGAAAATTCTTTAGACTTGTAGATCATCTTTTAATATTCTAAATTTTATTTTATTTTTTTTAAAAAAATATTTACTTTAATTAATTTATCCAATTGAAAATTTTATCACGACTTTACCTTTTGTTATTAATCGTGGTTTAGCTTTAATTAATTAATTAATTTTGTTTAGTTTAGTTTTTTAAACTAATGTTATATTATCTATATAGTGTCGAATTTTCATTCGTTAATTAGCATTTATTAACAGTTTTAACTACAACTATTATAATAATACAAATTGATAATTTAAGTATCACACCGGATATTTTTTAAAGTGTTTAATTGATCTCTTATATTTGATTAAGGTTCAACTAAGGGATATTTTCAATTGAGAGCTCAATTGATTATTGAATTATTTGAGAGGGACTTTTTGATATATTAAACCTAAAAATTATTTAACCGTAAAAGAAAAACAAGAAGCATAAGGTTATGTTTAAACAAGAAGTCCCAAGCTTCTAAACACGTAAAAGGAGAAAGCAAACAGGCTCGCTCGTTTCTCATCTTCCTCGAAAAGGACTAAACAGTGAGTAAACCCTTCTTTCCCCCGGCCATCAGCTTCTAAACTGCGAAACTCCTCTCCTCCTCCAAACCCTTTAACAGTCCCATCGGAACCTGTTTGCTTTTTCCATAACATGAAACCTTACAAAATCCTCAAACACCAAAACCCCAAACCCTTCATTCTTATCCCCCACCAGCGCTCTCTCTTCTGTGCACTTTCCTCGTCAACCTCCGACCAATCCCAATCCCCCTCATCCGAAATATCCCCCGATATCCTCGTTGAATCTGCCCGCTCTTCTCAGTGGCATTTCATCAAACACCTCTCACCCAACCTCGACTCATCTCTCATATCAACGGTCCTCTTTAATCTCCACAAAACTCCTGAATTAGCCCTTCAATTCACTTCTCACGTTGAGTTCCATCGACTCGATATCAAAACCCGTTGCCTTGCCATTGCCGTTGCCTCACGTCTCCCATCTCCCAAGCCCACTCTAAATCTCTTAAAGCGAACCGTTTCTACTGACATTGCCGGTGTGGCAGTCATTTTCGATGAGTTGGCTCTTGCTCGTGAAAGGTTAGGCATTTCAACAACCATTCTTTTTGATTTGTTAATAAAAGCTTGTTGCGAAATGAAGAGGGTGGATGAAGGATTAGAGTGTTTTTATATGATGAAAGACAAGGGTTTCATTCCAAAGATCGAGACTTGTAATGGCCTGTTAAGTACGTTTTTGAAGTTGAACAGAACTGAAAGTGCTTGGGTTTTGTATGCTGAGATGTTTAAAATGAGGATTAAGTCGAGCATGTACACGTTTAACATAATGATAAACGTGTTGTGCAAGGAAGGGAAGCTAAAGAAAGCAAAAGACTTTATTGGGTTCATGGAGAATTTAGGGGTTAATCCTAATGTTGTTACTTATAATACAATAATTCATGCTTATTGTTCAAGAGGAAGGGTTGAAGGAGCTCGTTTGGTTTTGAATGCAATGAGAAGTAAAGGTATTCAGCCGGATTCTTATTCGTATAGTTCGCTTATTAGTGGGATGTGTAAGGATAAAAGACTTGAGGAAGCTTCTGAGATGTTTGAGAAGATGAAAGAAATGGGGTTGGTTCCTAGTGCTGTGACTTATAATATCTTAATTGATGGTTATTGCAATGAAGGGGATTTGGGAAAGGCATTTCGTTATCGGGACGAAATGGTAGAGCAGGGTATATCACCAACTGTCTCAACCTACAACATGTTAGTTCATGCTTTGTTTATGGAGTGTAAAATGGATGAGGCCGATGATTTGGTTAAAGAAATGGAAGAAAAGGGGTTGGCTCCCGATCAGATTACCTATAGCATCTTAATTAATGGATACTCCAGGTGTGGGAACGTGAAGAAAGCATTCAGTTTTCACGATGAGATGTTAACCAAGGGGATTCAAGCTACACGGATAACTTATACATCGCTTATCTATGCTTTAAGCAAGCGGAATAGAATGACAGAAGCAGATAACCTGTTTGAGAAGATAATGAAGAAGGGAGTTGCGGTGGATGTTATAATGTTCAATGCATTGATCGATGGTCACTGTGCCAATGGCAATATGGAGCGTGCGTTTTCGTTGTTGAAGGAAATGGATAAATTGAATGTTCCTCCCGATGATGTGACTTATAATACTTTGATGCAGGGTCATTGTAGGGAGGGGAGAGTTGAAGAAGCTCGTGAGCTTCTCGATGAAATGAAACGAAGGGGAATCAAACCTGATCACGTTAGTTACAACACTCTAATTAGTGGGTATAGCAGAAGAGGTGATATGAAGGACGCATTAAGAGTTCGTGATGAGATGTTGAGTACAGGTTTCAATCCAACCCTCCTCACTTATAATGCCCTCATACAAGGTTTTTGCCATAACCAGGAAGGAGATATTGCTGAAGAACTCCTAAAGGAGATGATTAGTAAAGGAATTACCCCTGATGACAGCACTTACTTATCTTTGATCGAGGGGATGGGGAACATTGACCAGTCCGTAGAAAGTTGCAACTCGTGTTGATTGCATGCTTGTTTGTCCTAAACCAACTGCGTTTGACAAACTGGAACCGACTGTGAATGAAAATGAAGAGATATAGAAGGTCAGTTCTCAAACTCCTTTCTCATGTGGCTGTGAATGATGGCAGATTTTTTTTTCTCATACGTAGTGTACAATTTATTTATGCTAGCCTTAACTTCAGGGATTTATAATTGTTTCTATAACTTATTTTATTAAATAATAATTAATTTAAAATAAAGTTTTATTAAATCCCAAGGGATTTGAACCCACCGCAATTGCATTGGTAAAATCTTAATTTTACCATTCAACCAAAGTTTTATTTTGATTTTTTTAAACATTTTAATTTTATTATGCACATTTTATTATTTCTATCAAATGTATATGTTGTTGATTGAGATGGTGCCACAAATTAACTCCACACCTTAGAATTAATGATAATTCCATGATAAATAATTCTATTCATTTAGTATTCATAATTTGATGTACTCGTGTGTTTAAATTTTGTTATACTTACAATGTAATCTCTTTTTTTATAAGATTATACATATTTCATTTGCTATTATTATTAATTAGTATCAAGTTATACATTTCATTATTTATTCTATATTATTTTTAAACACAAATTTATATTCTAAATATGTGATTTCTATATGTATACCCAGTAATTATTTGTTTAACTTTTATATCTTAACAATATTATTAATATAATTATAATTTTTAATTACAAAAATTATATTTATGATAATAATTTAAGGTTAATCATATTTATTAAAAATCTATTTGTGATGGATGTTTGGAATAATCATTTCAAGTACATTATTTAAAAAAGGAAAAAGGAAAAAAATTGAACATGGAATTTAAATGAGGTTCTAAATGAACCTACAAAACAACTCTTTTAAATACATAATTAAAAAAAAATTACAAATAAATCATGTATAAATCTTATATTAAGTTGGAAGTGATCAAATCTTTTATATTTAGCATTGTATTAAAAATATGATTATTAGTTATATTATATTTTATTAATTGCTAAAGTTAAATTTATGCAAACAAATTACTTTAATTATATTATTATTTTAAAATTGAATTTTTTTTGAGTGAGTAGAAGATAAATACTAAGGCAACCTTTGAGTAAATGGATGTATTAACTCGTTTAAATACATGATTTAAATTTTTTTTTTTTATAAGAATATATGTCGGTTCTATTCTTGTTGAAATTGAATATCATAAAGGTCCCCTCGAAAATAAATTTTGTGTGCACAAAATAAATAAATAAGGAGACAGTGAATCTCACTTCGCACAATGGGCTCCATCTCACGACCATTAGAAAGAACAACATAATCATTATCTGGTAAAACTTTTTTTTTTTTTTGCAAAATAAACTCAAGAAAACCTCATAAGCCTTACTAATATTGACTTTCAAGACTACTTCACCCACCCTTCCTCTACCTTTAATCCTCATGTGACGCATCAATCCAAAGGTGACCGACCCAACCCAACACAAAAGTCGATTGCATCGGAGAAATTGTATCCGGCAATGTTGTCTTAAAGCTAGTTAACAAGTACTTTCGACAACATGTAGAGAACTTTGCACAAAGCAGTAGACCGAAGATATTTCATGCAATCAGACTTATCTTTTTTAGGTATCATTTAAAAAAGGTGAAAACTCACCATGTTGAAGCAAATCACAACAACTATAAAAACATCCTGACCAACAATGCTCCAACAATTCTGGAAAAAAAAAAAAACGGGATTCATACCATCAAGTCCCGACGCTTTGTCGGGGTGCATCCCAAAATTAATTCCCAACCCAATAGTTAAGAGGCGCAAAAACATGGCAGCCATAGTTAGAAGTGTCAAAACAACATCGACTCTTTCATTGCTTTCCTGCGCAGGAAAAGCTGACACTTTCTATGCAAATTATATTTAGACAGATCAAATCAAGAGGCAAATGAGGCACGGGCTCCAACTCCCTATTCCAATCTGTTTGTAGTGTTTCCCTGTTCACTTCTTTGATATCAAGAGATGACATGTTGTGTTCATCTCAATTCAAGTATGAAGAACAATAATGGCCGTGCATTTCAAAGCTTCAATTTGGAGTTCTCTCTTTAAAATATTCTACAATCCTTTCTGTAGTTTCAAGTTTTGAAATTAATTCCTTTAGAAATTGATTCTTTTTTCTTTTGGTTTTCATTTAATCAACAATTTCTATTACTTGAATTAAAGAAAAAGAAATGAAATTTGAAAATGAAATTCATTGGTCACATATAGAGGCAGATAACCAGAGCAGAGGAAATCTGTTCCTTTCTTTATTCTATGTAATATGATTAGAAGTAACTTTTTGTGGAGCTGGACCCTCAGAAAACGTACCCCTACATGTCTCACTAACTTGAACTGCAAACCAATATGGTGCATATGGCATATATATTCCCAATTACCCATAAAGCATGGCAGGTAAGCGTGGGGTAAGGGTAACCTCCAATGGGGTAGCTTTAGGAGCAGTCAATCCAGGGCTTTCACTCATGTCGACTGCTACGTCAGAGACTGTCCCCAATTCGAATCCATGAAGCAGCCGACCCAATGCTAAGGGCAGGAATTTAAGTGCAAATGTAATACCGGGACAAATCCTTCTGCCAGAACCAAATGGTAAAAACTCATAGTTTTTACCCCTTACATCTACGTTAGCATGATCATTGAGGAACCTCTCTGGCAGGAATTCCAAAGGCTTTTGCCAAATGCTGGGATCACGCTGCAATTTCCATATGTTAGGGAAAAGGCGAGTGCCCGCCGGAATATGGAAACCAGCTATTGTGCAGTCCTCCATGGCTTCCCTTGGTGCCGATAGAGGCACCGGTGGCTTTATCCGCAATGTTTCCTTGATAATGGCTTGCAAGTATACCAAGTTAGTTATATCTGACTCTTGCACTTGCCGGTGCTTTCCAACATGGATGTCAAGTTCATCTTGGGCCCTTTTTAGCACATGGCGGTTGTTCAACAGAAACGACACTGCCCATGTTAACACAACCACATTTGCGTCAATGCCACCCAAGATAAGACTCTGCAATCAGGTTAGCTCTGAATGAAATTGTTGATAATGATAATTCTATTTATGGCTGAATTAACAATTTTGCATACCAGGCAAGTACCCTTAATGATAGCGTCTGCCTCTTCAGTAGGAGTATTGTTATCATCCAAGATAGACAACATGACATGGATGAAATCTTGGTCCCCTTTGATGTTTTCCCCAAGCTTCCTTTGGCGGCGATGCTCATTAACCCAGCTTCCAATTATCATGTCGCACTCTTGTGATATCCTCTTTATTTTGGCTATGCGTCCCATCACAACATCAATCCAACCAAGAAAAGGAACCCAATCAGAAACCAAGACTAAACCCGCCAAATGAAAGAAACCAGCAATGGCATTTTGGCATCGCTTTGATTCTTCATCATCACTTCCACAACTGTGTCTTTTTCCAGCTATCATCCGTAGTATGATGTTGGTTGCCAAGCTGCCGATCTTTTCCTTCACTTCCACTACTGCAATGCCTCCGCTCCTCACTGTTTGCTCGTATAATTCCTTTATAAAACAATCAAATTCCGTGTCCCGAACATGCCTAAGTAACTCCATCCGACGACTGGAGAGGAGCTCAAGCGTTGCTAGCTTCCTTAAACTGCGCCAATATGGTCCATAAGGTGCGAAACCTAACATTTTATTGTCATACCCCATAAGTTTTGAGGCTAAGGATCTTGGACGTGTTGAAAAGATCTTATCATTGGTTGTAAAACATTCTTTGGCGACTTGCCAGTTACTCACCACAAGTGCCCGGTGACTGCCGAGTCGGACGAAGAACGCAGGTCCGTACTTATCGGCCATGTCCCCGAATATTCTATGTAGCAGCTGATTTGTTCCGAGAAGATGAAGGTGACCAAGCAAAGGCATGGCCCCTGCTGCCTCTGGCGGTGCTGGTCTCTGCTGTTTCTTCTTGTCTCCCCCATGGATTGAAAGTGAAACCACAAATATGGTGAAAAGAATTGCCAAAATGATTTGTTCTTGTAATTCTATGGAGAATCCCATAGTGTATGCGTCACTAATAGGACCCAACGAGCGAAATTCAGAGCTATTCGTTTCCTCTGTAAGTTATATAAAGATAAACCCCGCGGGATCCTGACAAAATGAAAAATCTGTAAAAGTCTTGAGATGATAATTCAAGCCACGTACTTGATTTAATAGTCAGTCGAATCCTTTCCTTTCGTTTTACAGCTGTCAAGTATTTAAATTGCAGTTGCGGTCTTCACACGTAATTGTAAGTTAAACAGATGTTATCGTGATCATCATGCTTATTGCGATAGTGTTTTTTTTTTTTACCTCATAATATAGAAAATAAAATTAATAACTTAAATGTTATCTCAATCAAATTAATTATTAAAATAATGTGTAATAGGCTATTTTTGCTCGAGCCTTGTCTAACCAAAAAAACAAACCATGAATAAAAGTAGTAACAGTCCATTTACAACAAATATATCAGGCCCAAATAGCCCAAATCAATAAAAACTCTAAGACCCAATTATGGGCCCATAACTTAAACATTTTCAGTAAAAGCTAAAAAAAAAAACCCTAAAGCCCCGCGCCGCTGCCCTCGGCATGATGCACCCTTTCTGCCGCCGTTTCACCAAAATGGCAAAAGATCTGCTTTTTTCTCCTCCGTTGACCGAGCGCAAACCTGCAAAAATGATGAAAACGACAAAAGCAAAAACAACACAGAATAGTGGCTAAACTGTAGCGAGACAAAGACAGAGAAAGAAAAAGAAAAATAATATGTATAAATGGCTATAAAAGCCAGATCTGTCAATGTAATATTTTACACACAGAAAGCAATAAAAAAAACAAGAATACAAAAACTTTTCAAGTGATTTATTATTTCTTTCCTTTCAAAATAAATAAATAAATAAAATGATAAAACCTTACCCGTTGATTCGTCTCCAGTCGCCGTCGGAGACCACCGCCGGCATCCAAATACCTCAAAACCCACTAGGGTTCTGACGAGGGTTCAAAGAGGCGGCGAGATTGAGTTTTCTTTGCGTATTATTTTTCTTTTTTGATTTCTGAAGGTATTTGGACCAAAATCGGAGTTTTAGGTTTTTCCCTTTTTTTTAAAAAAAGGATCGAAAGGAGGCATTTTTTTCTCCGGCCACCGGAGGCAACGGTCGCTGTCGTCGATGATCAATGGCCATGGCTGTGCGCCGTCGGCCCATGGCCGGACAGGGGACTAGCCCTCAGAGAAAAAAAGAGATTGAAACTTTTTTTTTAAAGAAAAAAAACAACTCCAAAATGATTTTTTTTTATGTTTTTTTTACTTATATAAGTAAGGCTAAACGACGTCGTTTAGGGCTGGCTTCAATAGCCCCAAAATAACGCCGTTTTGGCATTTGACCCGACTCGAAAGTAGCTAGGATCCGCGTGTTTTCTTAGCGTATGGGTTATTTACTCTGTTGGCCCTTCCGTTTTTCTGCCTTGTTTCAATTTAATATTGTTTCTTTTTTTTTTCTTTTTAATTTTAATACTGTTTCATTTCAGTCCATCATGAAACGGTACGTTTGTAGGACTGGGAATAATTTCTCATTTAGTCCCCGTTCCTTTTTGCGCGTTTCATTTTAATCCTTGATTTTGTTTAATTATTTTATTATTTACAGTTTATCCTTTTAACTTCATTTTAATTTCAATTAAGTCCTTTATTTAATTTCAGCCTTTTCATGGATTTTTTAGATCTTATTATTATTTGTTTTTTTTATCTATCTATTAATATTGCCTTGCTTTTTATTTTATTTCTAAAACTCATGTTGTTTAAATTCGTACATATTATTATATTGTAATCTCATCTCATTTTATTTTATTTTATTTCCTTTATGTGTTATTTTATAATTCCTTTTATTATTTTTTGTATTTCTAAGTAGTGTCTTTTCAGGGCAAATTACCAAAAATTACCCATTTTTTTCAAAATTTACGAAAAAGGACATATTTTCCAATTATTTACTGGAATGGGCCAATTTTCCCAAAAAATGCGTCCACGTCAGCGCGAAGTCAGGGGATGCAGTAGGAAAATGCGTCCCTGAGGGAGCGTTTTCCGCCACATCAGTAAAAATAGCGTCCTTGAGGGCGCGCTTTGCTGCCGTGGCAAAAATGCTCCCTCAGGGACGTGTTTTAGCCCGTGTTTTTTCCAAAAAAAAACTATTCTCGAATTAAAATTTTAAAAAAGGTCATTTTTTAGATATTATAAAAACAGACCAAATTTTTTAAAAATTTACGAGAATAAACCTTTATAAAGGCTCAAAGTGACAACACCATTTTTTTTAAGGTGTCACCAATTAATATGGAAATATAACTTACAAAGCAAATCTTTATATAGACCCAAAGTCTCATTTCCTTTGTTTTCTTAAGCAATGTGGGATGTAAGATATGTGTATATATAGACTCATGAATAGGTTTGTAGCTTGTTCCTAAACAATGTGGGATTCCTTCCTCTTTTAACTAACAACATGAGATTAAATGCTACACTATATTTGATATTTTTTTTACAAAACAATTTCTATTTTTTTTTATATTTTGTTAACATTTTCTCATATTATAAAATTATCTTTTGAGATCTTTAATCTTGTTGCATTTTAGAATTGTTAACATATACAAAAGAACTATTAAAAAAAAAAGAGAACAAATTACACATATGAAACTTGTACATGCAATAATCTTCTATTCAATTTTAAATGTTTGAAGTTAATATCAATGCAATTCTAATTTTTAAAATAATTTTCCATTATTTAAATTTAGAAGTTATACTTTTAATTTTTTTTTATTTTATTTTATATTATGAATGTTTGATTAATAAATAAATGGTGAGTATTTGGTACTCAAATAGTATTTTTTTTGTAATTTTTAAAAATTGATATATCTTTTTAAATATTTATTTATTTTTAATATTTTACTATACTAATTAATTTTTTAATTCTAATTTTAATTTAATTTTCATCACCTAATGAATGCCGATAAATTTATTTCATATATATTTTGACTAGATAGATAATCTATTTGAACATAGTATATAATTATGTTAAATAAGTTTTTTTATAGAAATATATAATATACATAAAATATAATAATTGTTTTTCATATTTTATATCTAGATTAAATTACATTAGTAGTCACTTAACTATATTTTTTAGCTATCGAATTATAAAAACTTACAAAATGATCACTCAACTATTAGTAATTTTTTAAATATTTATTTTTTAATATTTTACCATACTCATTTTATATTTTATATTTTTTTACTTATAGAGTTTAAAAGTTTTATTTATAATGTAACAAATGTTAAATTTTTGTAAAAAAAATTTAAACTCTCAGTAAAAAAATATCAAATATAGTGTAGCCTTTAATCTCATGTTGTTAGTTAAAAGAGGAAGGAATCCCACATTGTTTAGGAACAAGATGCAAAACTATTCATGAGTCTATATATACACATATCTCATATCCCACATTGCTCAAGAAAACAAGGGAAATGAGACTTTGGGTCTATATAAAGATTTGCTTTGTAAGTTATATTTCCATATTAATTGGTGACACCTTAAAAAAAATGGTGTTGTCACTTTAAGCCTTTATAAAAGTTTATTCTCGTAAATTTTTAAAAAATTTGGTCTATTTTTATAATATCTAAAAAATGACCTTTTTTGAAAATTTAATTCGAGAATAGTTTTTTTTTGGAAAAAAAACATGGGCTAAAACGCGTCCCTGAGGGGGCGTTTTTGCCACATCAGCAAAGCGCGCCCTCAAGGACGCGATTTTTGCTGATGTGGCAGAAAATGCTCCCTCAGGGACGCGTTTTCCTGCTGCATCCCCTGACTTCGCGCTGACATGGACGCGTTTTTGAGGAAATTGGCCCATTCCGGTAAATAATTGGAAAACATATCCTTTTCCGTAAATTTTGAAAAAAAGGGTATTTTTTGGTAATTTACCCGTCTTTTCAATCATGTATTTTTTATTTGGTTTTACGTTATTTTATCTATTTATTTAGATTATGATATTATTATTAAAGTATACCCTTATTTATTTATATTTTATCATTTTAATATTCTATCTATATAGTAATTTTATATTGATTCATCATCACTACATCATGCATCATGTTTAGATATAATTAGTTGTTTTTATACTACACCCCAAATAAGATAAATATCCATCGTTTTAAATTTCACATATGTTATTTTCAAAAAGGAGAATTTTAAAAATAGGCAATGTTCCGTATTTGGAGATTCGAGAAGTCGTGCCCTAACTTACGGGGTTTCGACTTTCTCGTTGAACCTAGATGACCGAATATCCTTTTAAAATTAAAATACATGAGATTTAAATAAAAAACAAAAGGCAAGCTTATTCTCAAGGATTTGATGTGTCGTGTCCTAACTTACGGAATGTGACATTTTGTTACCTCGAGATGAGAAGGTCTTTAACATATGTTTCGATTTATTCAAGCAAGTTTTAAGTAAAAAAAAAACATTAATACAAAGAGGGATCGTATTTTAAACTCTTTTCAAGTTTTTAACTTTCAACATTAAGACATTAATTAATCAACTAGGTACCAATTTTGGGCGTTGCGAGGGTGCTAATCCTTCCTCGTGCGTAACCGACTCCCGAACTCATTTCTCGAAGTTTATAGACCAAAAATCGTTGTTTTAGTAAATCAAACCGTTTATTAAAACTATCAAATTACGAGGTGATCCGGTCGCACCTCATAAAAAAAATGATTGGTGGCGATTTCCATTTTCGTTTTCTTTTTAATAAAAAGCCGACTTCAAAAAAATTAGTTTCGACAATATGTTTTGAATAGTAACCATGAGTGGTGCCTGATAAGGTGGCGGTACCACCAACTTTTTCCCACCATCATGCCAGAATAGGGTTTAAAACAAATTATATTTTATTGGTGGTGTCACCTTATATGGCGACATCGATATGTAGCACTCATTCCTGCTAAAATACAGGTTTGAATTAGGTTGGAGGGGGATGGAGGAGAGCTGTTGATAAACCATAATTTACACATATTTTAACCCCATGCTTGGCTTAATTTTGGATGATTTTCCATTGAATTTGATGAATTCGATGCTCATAATCTCTTAATTTCATGTTTTATACTCAGGAGAGCTTAGGAAGTCGAAAAGGACGAGAAACGGGCCAAAAAGGGGCAAAATGGGCATACCTAGGAAATCAGCACGGCCTGGACCATTGGCCACGGCCGTGTGTCACGAGCAGGATCAACCACGGCCTGGACTATCGACCACGGGCAGAACACACGGCCGTGTGTGGCGAGCGGAATCGACCACGGCCGAAGGAGTCCACCACAGGCGTGTCACACGGGCGTGTCCCTACCGAAATCAGGATGAATTCTATTTAGAATAGGATACTTGTGGACCAAGTAAGGCATCTCAAAGCCTATATAAACACCCTAGGGGGCAACCTAAAAGGAGAGCTCGACAGGATGTCGAATAGACGCTGAGTAGAAGGAGAAAATACTCTAAGACAACCGTCGGGAATAGCTTAGGAGAAGGATCTCCATCAAGGCTGAAGATCTCTCATCAAGTTCTTTAGGAGTTTTTTGGGTTTTCTTATGTTTTGTTGTTTTTTTCTCTTTTATGATGTTTCCCTCTTTTAGTATGAACTAAATCCCTTAAATATCTAAGGGGATGAAACCTAAGACAGATCTTATTATTATTTGATTTATGAGATAAATACTTGTGCTTATTCTTAATTGTGAGTTCTTATTCTTGTTTGATAATTCAGGTTATTGATTCAAGTCGAATGTGCTTATTCAGTGGAGCAAAAGTCCCTATTTAAGAGTAGATCAACACAATTAAGCAGAGTTGATTGCAACCCTAGACATAGGGCGACGAAAATCTGCCGGATTAGGGTCAAACCTAATAAGGGAATCCATAGATCGAGTTAATGCGACAATAGGGGTTTTAATTAGAAAGAGATTTCAATTAATCAACCTAGAGTCAGTTGTTAGTAGCCTCGAGAGAGGTATTAATATAATTTAGGGATTTCTACGGATTAAGCCAAGTGAATAAATCGCATGAATCAAAAGTAATAAGTGAAGTCTATGTGGATTCTTCCTTAGGTATTGCCTATCTCATATAAGTTGTCCAAAAGTATTTTCCCAATTTACTCTCTGTCGCGTTCATAGTTAGTTAAATTAGTTAGTAAATTTTAGATATAAAAATAAATCCCCTTAATTATTAGGATATAAAATAAAAAGATAGTTAATACTAGTGCTCTTGGTCCTTGAGGATACGATATTCCGGACTCACCACAGCTATACTACTATTCGATAGGTGCGCTTGCCTTTGTCGAAATAATAGTTAGTTTCGAGCTCCATTAAGTTTTTGGCGCCGTTGCCGGGGACTAAGATATTAGGAACGCTAAATTTTTATTACTTTAGCCATTTTTATTTACTTTTATTTGCAATTTATTTTTTTATTTCTATTCACTAATTTTTTCTTTGCTTCTGCCAGGAACTTTTAGTTTATGACTAGAAGGAACCCGTCAGGACCATTACTTTTTGACAGTGAGATTGAAAGTACAGCTCGCAGAAATCAAAGAGAAATAAGGTGAAGTATACAATACATAGAAGAAGAGCAAGAAGACGAAACTAATACTACAGAAGAGATGGCTGATAATAATCCGCTACCTCTTGTGGTTGCCGCAAACCCGGTGATTCAAAACCCTGCTCCTCGTACTATGTATGATTATACTAAACCTACTTTAACAGGAACTGAATCAAGTATTGTTAGACCTGCTGTTGCTGCAAATAATTTTAAACTGAAACCTAACACTATACAGATGATTCAACAATTTGTTCAGTTTGATGGTTTGCAGGATGAGGATCCAAACAATCACTTGGAAAATTTTCTAGAATTCCGCGACACTTTCAAAATTAATGACGTTTCTGATGATGCCATTCGCCTTCGGTTGTTTCCCTTCTCGTTGAGAAACAAAGCTAAACAGTGGTTGAACTCGTTGCCACGAGGATCAATCACTACATGGGATCAAATGACCGAAAAAATTTTACTTAAATATTTTTCGCCGGCTAAAACGGCTAAGTTGAGGAATGATATCTCTTCTTTTGTGTAGATGGATTTAGAGACACTTTACGATGCATGGGAGAGATATAAGGATTTACTAAGAAGGTGCCCTCACCATGGGTTACCTTTGTGGCTACAGGTTCAAACCTTTTACAACGGTGTGAACCCCTCAACTAGGCAGTTGATTGATTCAACCACCGGTGGAACCCTAAATAACAAGACCTCTGAAGCGGCTTATGAGTTTATAGAGGAGCTGTCACTAAATAACTATCAGTGGCAAGTTATGAGGACGAAGCCAACAAAAGCCGCCAGAGTTTTCAACCTCGACGCAGAGCTTCTAAGTAAAAAAATTGATGGTTTATGTGGTTCTTCGTAGGTACATCCAGTGATGCAGTGCGATACGAATGGATGAGGAATAAGCAATACAGAATATCCATCCTACAACTCTGGCATAGAAAGTGAACAGATGAACTATATGGGTAATAATTCTAGACCTCAAAATAATCCTTATAGTAACACTTATAATCCAGGTTGGAGGAACCATCCCAATTTCTCATGGGGTAGTCAAGGAAATCAGAGACAACAACCCCCTCCAGGCTTTCAACAACAACCCTACCCACAAGAAAAGAAGCCGAACCTTGAGGAGATGCTAACAAAATTCATCGCGGTGTCAGAAACCCATTTCCAAAACACCGAAACAGCACTAAAAAATCAGCAAGCGTCAATTCAAGGGCTAGTGAACCAAATAGGTCAGCTTGCTAAGCTGATCTCAGAACGACCACAAGGAAACTTGCCAAGCAACACTGAAACTAACCCAAAGGAGCAACTTCATGCCGTTTCTGCTCACGATAGTGAAGGGTTAGATGAATCAAAATTGAGGCAAGAGAATGTGGTAAAGGAGGGTAAGGTTGAGGTAAGCCATGATAAACCAAAACCGGTAATTACAGAGTACCAACCTCGTGTGCCATACCCTAATGCGATAAAGAAAGACCACACAGAGGAACAATTCGGTAAATTTCTTAAACTTCTAAAGAAATTACATATTAACTTACCGTTTCTTGAAGCTCTTTCGCAGATGCCAAATTTAAGGAAATTTTTAAAAGAGCTTTTGACAAACAAATGGAAGTTAGACGATACATTGCATGTGGAGCTAAACGCAGTGCGCTCAGCAATTCTACAAAATAAACTACCACGAAAGTTAAAATATCTAGGGAGTTTTACAATTTCGTGCTTAATTGGTGGTTTATCTATTAATAATGCTTTAGCTGATTTAGGGGCAAGCATCAATGTTATGCCTTATAAAATGTTTAAACAGCTAGGTCTTGGGAAACCCAAACAAACTAGGATGAGCATCCAATTAGCTGATAAAACCATTAGAGTTCCTAGGGGTATAATCGAAGATGTACTAGTAAAAATTGATAAATTCATATTCCCAGTAGACTTTGTTGTCTTAGACATGGATGAGGACAATAATGTTCTTTTAATTTTAGGAAGACCCTTTTTAGCAACTGCTAAAACTAGAATTGATGTTGGTACAGGTGAACTCACACTTCGTGTAGGTGATGAAATGATCACTCTTCAGGCTCTTGACTCGGCTAGGACATCAAGTAATAGAGGTGAGAACATAAATTCTATTAATGACCATTTGGTTCAACCTTCTTTTTAGGAAACACCACGAAATTACACAACTGAGACATATCCTAGACCTCGTGCCAACAAAGAAACAGTTCATGAGGAGCGAAGGCTTCAGATCGATGAACTAGACAAGTGGAAGCCACATGTTAAAGAGAAACCAATAAAACACGAAGCAAAATCGAGGCAACTCCATAACGAACCTAAAGACGAAGCAAACTACTTCAAGGTTGGAGACCGAGTTCTAATGGATAATACAGATCCTCGTGTTGCCACTTCTGAACCTAATGGAATAACTCCTTTCATGGTACTTAATACTTTTCCATACGGTATAGTCGAGGTAACTCATTCTCAATTTGGCACCTTCAAGGTAAATCGTACTCGTCTAAAATCTTATTTCAATACAATTGATAGCAAGAATGAGGAGTTTCAACTCCTCAAACCACCATGATTATGCGAATGAAAGGTAAGTCTAGCTTAGGACTCTAAACAAGCGCTTCTCGGGAGGCAACCTGAGCACTAACCCTACTAATTAGTTTGTTTTCACTTTCGTTCATGTTTTAGGCGCAGGTTTACCTACCACACGGCCTTGCACACGGGCGTGGCCGTGGCCGTGTGGACACCACGAGGAGGTAAACCAGCGTGACGGAGACCGTACGGGTCAAGGATGAAAATTTTCCCCAAAACACGGGCTGCGATAAAATTGCCACGGCCGTGCGTTGTGGCCGTGGTCGACACTAACTAAAGAACACGGGCGTGTGATCCTCTATACGGGCGTGGGAGGACCTTTGAGTCTATTTATTTTTGTTTTTCTTTTATTTTAAATTTTGAACTCTTTCTTTTTATCTTTCTTGTCTTAAATTTTTATTAGTATATATCTCTGGCTGTCTATTATCGAGTAACCATATCAACGACCAGTAATAAAACTCCCTAAAACTTTATTGATGACTTTGCAGTTTCAAAGGTTCAAGGTGCTACTAAGGAACGACCAAACTACCGGAGTATTCTCCCCCACCTTCACCTCTGCCTAGTTCATCAGGCTTCTTTTCACTTTCTAAGGATTTCATCCATAATTCAGGAAGTTTCACTTCTCTCCCTCTCTTACGATATTCTTATTATCTTATCATTATCTATTTTTGTACATTGAGGACAATGTACATCTTAAGTGTGGGGAGGTTATTTAAAGTATATCATTATCAGAAAATCCCTGAATTATTTCTTGTTCTTAAGTAAATTTTCTCATATTACTAATTAGAATAAAACTTCTATTGACTTATGATTTTTATTGATATGTTTTGGATTAAGTCATAAGTAATTGTGCATTGATGGTTTAAACTTTAAGATATTAGAGAATCAAGCATGATAAGTCTATTTTCAGAATTAAAATTTTGTTAGGTCGTTTCCCTAAATTTAAATATTACTTTGAAGTTTGAAATTTGCAAGGTTGACATCAAAAACCATAATTTTTGTGAGATTTTGAGCCTTTTAGAGCATATTCTTTTCTTGCTCACTTTTTTAATTATGAGTGTGTCAACATTGATTTGTTATTCTAGAACTTGCTTCGATCGTACATGTCGAGACCACACCTTTGATTTGATATACTGAGATGATAAAGGCACCTAGGTTTTAACCCACTTATTCCACTAAAAAGCCTACCCGTTTAATTAACCCCTAGTGACCCCTTTGAAGCCTAATCAACCACTTCTTGACTCACCAATTAATATTAACCCAAAACCCATTTTGTATTTGTTATCCCCATTTCTCTTGACTACCCTTATGTCGAGATTTGATTTGATCAGTTGCTTAACTATTTTCATTATTTCAGTTGTTAAATTCTATCTCATTATTGTATGTTCTTATGCTTAAAAAAAATTTGGGCAATTTATTCATTATTAGTTGTTTGTTATTTGAGCTTAAGCAGTTAATTGTACATTTTGAGAAGAAGCTCGTATTATTAGTGATAAGTTTTCAATTGATGTAATTATCAGTATTAGTCCATCTTTTCTAGTTTGGTAATTTATCAATTCAATCTCGATTCTAACCCACTAATTCAGCCTTTATCCACACCTTTAACCCAAGCCCCATTACAACCCTTTAAAAGACCTTTTGATTTGTGTATCATCTCATTTTATAGTGGTGGAGATTTGATTTTCATGCAAGCCTATGGTATTAACTTTTCATGTTTGACTTCTGAATGCTTAATTTGAACCTTAAACACTTTGAGTGATTTGAGTGAATCTTTAGTGAGGATGTCAATTCTTGTTGGTTTTGAATTAAAGGTGATTATTTAGGTAAGGGGAAACACCTATGTTTTCATGCTATAAAAATCTATGACTTAGATTGTTTGAATCTCTAGGACTTTTCTAGTTAAATTATCAATGTATGAATTATCTATGAATTATGATGAAACATTATTGATGATGATTATGAATTAAGGAAGTTAATTTTAATTGTGAGTTGAGGATTTTGCTTGAGGACAAGCAAAGGTTTAAGTGTGGGGATATTTGATAAACCATAATTTACACATATTTTAACCCCATGCTTGGCTTAATTTTGGATGATTTTCCATTGAATTCGATGAATTCGATGCTCCTAATCTCTTAATTTCATGTTTTATACTCAGGAGAGCTTAGGAAGTCGAAAAGGACGAGAAACGGGCCAAAAAGGGGCAAAATGGGCATACCTAGGAAATCAACACGGCTGGACCATTGGCCACGACCGTGTGTCACGCAACAGATCAACCACGACTGGACTATCGACCACGGGGCGGATCACACTACCGCAGTGTGTGGCGGCGGAATCGACCACGGCGAAGGAGTCCACCACGAGCGTGTCACACGGGCGTGTCCTGCCCAAATCGGGATGAATTCTATTTAGAATAGGATACTTGTGGGCCAAGTAAGGCATCTCAAAGCCTATATAAACACCCTAGGGGCAACCTAAAATGAGAGCTCGACAGACGTCGAATAGACGTCGAGTAGAAGGAGAAAATACTCCAAGACAGTAAATCGTCAGAATGCGACTTAGGAGAAGGATCTCCATCAAGATTGAAGATCTCCCATCAAGTTCTTTAGGAGTTTTTTGGGTTTTCTTATGTTTTTTTGTTTTTTCTCTTTTATGATGTTTCCCTCTTTTAGTATGAACTAAATCCCTTAAATATCTAAGGGATGAAACCTAAGATGATCTTATTATTATTTGATTTATGAGATAAATACTTGTGCTTATTCTTAATTGTGAGTTCTTATTCTTGTTTGATAATTCAGGTTATTGATTCAAGTCGAATGTGCTTATTTAGTGGAGCAAAGTCCTCTGTTTAAGAGTAGATCAACACAATTAAGCGAGTTGATTGCAACCCTAGACATAGGGCGGCAAAAATCATGTCGGATTAGGGTCAAACCTAATAAGGGGAATCCATAGATCGAGTTAATGCGACAATAGGGGTTTTAATTAGAAAGAGATTTCAATTAATCAACCTAGAGTCAGTTGTTAGTAGCCTCGAGAGAGGTATTAATATAATTTAGGGATTTCTACGGATTAAGCCAAGTGAATAAATCATATGAATCAAAAGTAATAAGTGAAGTCTAGGTGGATTCTTCCTTAGGTATTGCCTATCTCATATAAGTTGTCTAAAAGTATTTTCCCAATTTACTCTCTGTCGCGTTCATAATTAGTTAAATTAGTTAGTAAATTTTAGATTAAAAATAAATCCCCTTAATTATTAGGCTAGAAAATAAAAAGATAGTTAATACTAGTGCTCTTTGTCTTTGAGGATACGATATTCCGGACTCACCACAGCTATACTACTGTTTGATAGGTGCGCTTTCCTTTGTCGAAACAATAGTTAGTTTCGAGCTCCATCAGCTGTCAGGTGGCACCCAGGTGGAGGGCCATTGTCAGGTGACACCCAGGTGGAGGGACGCTGTCAGGCAACACCGTTTGGGGGGAGAAGCACTGCCAAGTGGCACCGAACCCCTATTTAAATATCAAATTTTTGTGTTTTCTTGAACTGTTTAATAGTTAATTGATAAGAAGAAAGGAAAAAAATGGAGAAGAGGAGAAAAAATTTTGGAGAAAAGGAGAAAGCAAAGAAGAAAAGAAAGAAAAAATCGTATGGTTAGTACATTATTAAATATATTTTATTATAATTTTTACAGTAAAATCTTGTTTTTCAAATAATTATTGAGAAATTTAATTATTTTTAATTATTTTTACAGGTTTAATATTAAAGATAGATAATCAATTCTTCGTATGTGTTTATTTCAAGGAGTAATTTTAAGAACAACAGTTGTGCAACACCCCTACCTGTCTCGATCGTCAAATCGGGTACAAAGTGTCACATTTGAACCGGGTTGATATACACATTTAGGTCTTACTATTTTAACAATCATGTCGTATTACCTATTTACGTAAAAACCTATACAACAGAGACAATAAGTTAAAAATAAAAGTTCACTGCCTCAACTCCGAATTCTAAGGGACTGCGTAAATACACTATTTTTGCCCCCATGAAAAAGTATTTAAATGTACCCCCTTTCTACGTGCACGACACTTTTCTAACGGAGCTCCTTGATCCAACACATTCTAGCTTGGTCCCTCATTGAGTCCCTTATTCCACAGATCCAGCAACCAATAGTCAAAACCCTTGTAAGCTCAGTTAAACTTAGTGAGTTTCTTTACTACCAAATTTCATATCTCGCCCTTTCTTAACTGAGGTAATTTTTTTAAAATAAAATAAAATGCTTTAACTCCCTGTTTATACTCAAACTTTAATGCTGATCTGTCGCAATTCGTTGTAGTAGATTAAACTATTTTCTGTACTTAACGAGCTCGTAGGAAAGGAATTTAGTTATGTTTTTGTTTAGTTTTCAATTTTAGTTCCTAAATAATAAAATGAGCAATTTTGACTATTTATATGACCGTGTGGGCCAAGAGAGGTCTAAAGGTAGACTAAATTATTCAGTGAATGTGTAGGACACTAATCGGAGGCCCGGAGACAGTAGACTACTCGTGATGTTGCAACAAGGAGCTTCGATGTTGCAACACAATAAACAGAGTACTCAAAAGGCATAGATTGCCTTCGATGTCGCGACACAACCCTGAAGACATGCCCAAACTAGTAGACTGCCATCAGTGTCACGACACAGGCCATAAGGTGTCGCAACACCGCGACACCGACGCGACGAGGCCAATTAATGAACCAAGGGAGTTTTCATCCACAACCATTTTTAACGGAAAATAGTCAGCCAAATTAGGTCAAGGACCGGCTGCCAACCCTAGGCATATAAATAGGATTACTATGCTAAGTTTATGGATAGTTTTTACTTAAGTTTTATTTTCCATTTCCTACTTATTTTTATTTTCTATTTGTAATTTAGGTTTCTATTCAGTTGTAATTCTAGTTAGTTTATTTCGTTCTTGGTGGAATTCTGATTGTGGATTCACCAAACTATTTGACGAATTACTATTCGCACTACTATTAATATATTAGGATTTTCCTAAACTCTCTTCTTGATTTATTTCTAATGTTTATCTTTTCACTCAAGTTTATGATGTTTGTTAAATCTATGGGGAACTAATTCATTAACAGGAGATTAACGAGAAGACATGAGATTAATTAACTTCTATGTAGGGTTTCTTAGCGGATCAACTAGTTGGGATAGGAAAAACTTAAAACCTAAGCTTTATGACCCTAAGAAGTCATATAGGTGGGAATGAACCCAAAATTGGTATTGCCTATTCGTGAAAACTTACCCCAATCTTGTCTGAACTGTGATGTCGAGAGATAAGTAGTTCTTGATGACTCATTAGGTTAGTGGAAGGCCAATAGGCCCTGCTAGGTTAATGGCTAGTTGATTGGATAGAACCCGAAATAAGAGTTAGTTATGAACACCGAAGTGAGTTAGTCTTCTGTCGATTAGATCTAATAAAATTTGTAATTTATTTTCTTATTTATTTTTTATGTTCTTTTGAGTATTCTATAAATTATTATTTTTCACTATCTTAAGATTAATCATAATATAGTTTAATTAAATTACTAATTAGACCTATTAGCATAGAAGTTAGAATTAGTTTAGTTTCGCCTCCCTTGGGTATAATCCCCGGAATACTTCCATACTTCGCTGTAAAACTATATTACAACTTGACCTGTATACTTGTGGAAACCGCCTAACGCTTATATTTTGGTTGCAATATTTACACTCTAGACGTTAGTACGCTCGAAGGTGATCAAGTTGTTGGTACCTTTACCGGAGAAGTAACACCACTAAATTAGTTTTAATTTTTTTTACGCTTAGTAGGATAGTTAGGAAATTTTTAAATCATAGATATGATTTGTATTTTTCATTTTTATTCAGTTAATTCACTAATTTATTTCATTTCATTGTGAATTTCAGGGTACGAGCAGAGGTAAGGAGATGTTCACCAAGCTTGTTGGCATGAAAGCTTACAGGACTAACTGCAAGAAATTGTTTTCCACTCACTAATAGAATTACAATTTCACTTGATTGAATCTGTAACTAGTAGGATGATGCAAGTTTTAGGGGTAATCCTTCTTAATATGAATTGGTTAAAACCTAGCATTGTCCGACCTGTTATTAGGAATCCTCAGTTTGAGCTTCACCCGACATTACTATCATAGATATCTTCAAATCTCAATTTTAGTAGTTATGCAGAAGGGGATCCAATAGCCTTTCTTCGACAGCTTAAGCACTTATGCAGTACAGTTGTGTACGCAGATGTCCTATCAAAGATTATTAAACTGTTACTCATGTTAGAATTTGTAAAATAAATCTGAAATAAAACTTAATAAACCAGGATCTATCATGTCAAATCATCAAGAATAAATCAAGAACAAAATTAGATGCGGAAGCGTACCTGAATCCGTGAATTCCTTAAAAATTTTCCGGATCTTGGGGATTTAATATTCCAAATTAGCACACAAGAAATTCAGAGAATATATGCTCTCTCTTTCCTAATGATGGGATATTAGAAAAGATATCTTGTGTGTAATTTGGGGACCATAACCCTAATATTTATAACCTTGGCATATTAGTTCTAATTCATAATTAGCCCATCATTAATTAGAATTTGATTAGAACTTAATTACTAGAGTATCTACACATATTTGAGCCATACTTTATTTAATAATTAAAGCCCAATAAAACTTTAACCAAATTAGATCACTTTTAATTTAGGCTAACCTATCATGATAGTAAATAATATGATGCAATTACCCTTATTATATATGTGATGTCCATATTTTCCAACAATCTCCCACTTGGACCACATATATTTACTAATTACTCTATAATTAAATGTCATTATATAACCTTATGAGCTCAAAATTTTACTATCATATCCAAAATGTATTCCGAACAATCTCGTCCATTAATTATGTTAACATAGAACCAAGGTGACTTTCGTTACATATATTGTAACTAAATCCATCCATGATCACGTATATTAACACAACCAAATGACATAGATTAAGTATGGATGTGTAGCATGGAAATTACATGCAATATGATCTAAACATGTCTATTTCCAACTGGTCCTCTTTAAAATTAAGTGAGGTCAGTACCAAAATAATAAACATAATGAATAAACTGAATACTTTATTTCTGATCAGAAAAAAACCAAATACATATGTCGAAACCATTTTTTTGAAAAAAACGGGGGTCGACTTTAAAACAAAAATGGAGTCGCCACCAATCTTTTTTTGAGGTGTGATCGGATCACCTTGAGATTAATCATTAAAATATTTTGATTTATTAAAACAATTATTTTGGCCTACGAAATTTGAAAACGGGTTCGGGAGTCGGTTACGCACGAGGAAGGATTAGCACCCTCGTAACGCCCAAAATTGGTACCTAGTTGATTAATTAACGTCTTAATGTCAAAGATTTGAAAAGATTTTAAAATACGATCCCCTTTAAAAGGGAACTTGAATAAATTAAATCGGATACTAAGACCCTCCTATTTCGAAGAAGTAAAGTGTCACATCCAGTGAGTTAGGATACGACATCTCAAATCCTTGAAATTAAGCTTGTCTTTTGATTTTTAAAACTCATGCATTTAAGTTCGAGAAGGATAGTCGGTTATTTGGGTCAAGTGAAAAATCGGAACCCAGTAAGTTAGGGCACAATTCCTCAAAATTCCAAATACAGAATATTACCTTTATTTTTTAGAAATCCTTACCTCGGGATAACAAAATATCATATCCAGTGAGTTAGGACACAACATTTTTTAATTCCCGAGAATAAGCTTTTATTTAACTTATACGCTTTGATTTTTAAAAAGATAATCGGTTCTTTACGCTCGACGAGAAAAATCGAAACCCAGTAAGTTAGGGTACGATTTCTCGAATCTCGAATTACAAAAAATTGCTTAATAAAAAATTTTGTATCGGACAAAGATTAATGTAACACGATTTTATACTAAAATGCAAAAATGAATTACGGTACTAATATGCATAACAGGCTAATAATAAATGCATTAATGCATGACTATATACAGGACGAAGATCAAATAACAAGCCAAAATACACAAAAAATAATAATTAAAAAAGAAATAAAAATTTAGCACTAAAGGATTAATATTAAACAAATCAATAAACAAATATAGCGTAACACAAACTACAAATCATAATGTTAACAATAATGATGGTGGCATTAATAATAATAAAATTTGAAGTTTTACAATATATAAAAAGATATAAATAAATAAGTAATAAACTGATAAATGAATAAGTGTATTTAAAAATATTAAGCAAATAAATATTATGGAAATAATAGTTATAATAACAAAGTTAATTAAAAACTATTTGTAATAACAACAATAATATATTAATAATAACATTAATAATAATAGAAATAATAATATATTAATAGTAAGGAAAGTAATAATAAATAATAAATATAATAATAATAATAGTATTAAAAATAATAGTAATAATAGTAAGAATAATATTAGTAATATTTAAAATTAATAGTAATAGTAATATTAATAATAATAATAATATTAATAATATTAATAATAATATTAAAATTATTGATAATAATATAATTGCAAAAATAACCAAAGGACTAAATTGAAACTTCAAACGGAAGTCTGGGAAAAACGCGCGCCATGAACGAGGGCCTAACTGGGCAATTTCGCCTTTTCCCCAAAACGACGCCGTTCAACTGGGGACCCAATTGAAAACGAAACAAAATGTCGGGTCAAAATTAAAAAATAAAAATAACTTAATTGTGAAACCACAAAAAAGCGGAAAGACCAAACTGGTAATTATACCAATTTCAAAAAAACACGCGGATCCTCTCCGGGTCGGGTCAACACGCGGATCTTAGCCATGAAACGACGCCGTTTTAGGTCTTAATGCCCCACTCCAAAACGACGTCGCATAAGTCAGCTTTAATATCAAAAAATTAAGGCTGAAATTATTTTTTCCGCCATTTCTAAAAAAAAACCCCCAAAAAAACCTCTGAAAGCTCTCGGAGTTCTGACCTAACTCCTTCATCGATTCGCCGTGCTCCACCCCTGTCGCCATCGTGCGCGGTGGTCGGAGATTCAAAAAAACAGCTATTTCGGTCCGTTAAAGCGCCCTAAACATAGATCTAAACACCGAATAACCAAATCCCGCCCCGAAATCCCAAGCAAAGACAGGTGACTCCTCAGATTCAGTTTCTCCGATCGCCAGAAAAATAAGGTAAAATCCCTACCCAACAGTGTTTTCAATATTCTCTTATACTTAAGACTTGAATAAATAGATAGAAGTTCTAGTGAATACCTTTAAAAACTTTGTATTCTTCGATTTTTTTTTTCGATTTGTATTAAAAAAAGTAACCTTTACAGATTATTTTTGGCCCCTTTTATAGCCGATTTAAAATAATAAAAATAAAATACAAAATGCCCTCGATTTTCATTATGCATCTTTTCCATTTTCTTGCGTACTGCTGCTATTTTGTCTTTTTTGCAGGCGAAACCACCCTACGGAGGAGGGGGCCGTTCGTGGGGTGACGTGAAGGCCCGAACGCATGGGGGCTGCGGCACTAGGAGGTTCTAGGGTTTTTGAAACCCTAACCAGATTTTGGGCCACTCGGGCCTGTTCAATCATTGGGCCGCTGTAATTAGTTTGGGCTGTCTGATGTTGTAAATGGACTTTAATAATTTGGACTTTATTTTTTTATTTTGATTTTGTATCTTGGTTAATTTTGGGTTAATCGGGCCAGGCCAAAATTGGCCTATTTCAACATAAATGTCTGAAAAAAAACATAAAACAAATAAAATATAAACTCCCACAAAATCATGATATCCTCAAACAATGTAACACCCATATGAGTAGTGCGCTCATGAAAGACCTTAGGTGGTAAACCTTTTATGAGCGAATCCGCTATCATGGAGTTTGTCCTAATGTGCTCTATGGATATTTGACCATTTTGCACTCTTTCTTTTACAACTAGGAACTTTATATCAATATGCTTTGACTTAGATGAACTCCTGTTGTTATTGGAATACAATACTGTTGACTTATTGTCACAAAATAATTTAAGTGGTCTTTCTACATTCTCCAAAATGCGCAGCCCTGTGACAAAGTTCTGCAACCATATTCCATGGTTTGATGCCTCATAGCATGCTACAAATTCTGCTGCCATAGTAGACGAAGCTACAAGTGTCTGTTTGACACTTTTCCAAGATATAGCTCCTCCAGCTAACAGGTAAATATAGCCTAATGCAGATTTCCTATTATCTTGGCATCCAGCAAAATCAGAATCAGAATACCCTATGACCTCCAAAAGATCTGATCTCTTATAAGTAAGCATGTAACCTTTTGTTCTCTGAAGATATCTCATAACCCTTTTGGCTGCTACCCAATGGTCTATACCAGTGTTGCTTAAATATTTGCCTAACATCCCAAAAATGTACGCAATGTCCGGACGCATACAAACTTGAGCATACATTAAACTCCCAGCAGCTGATGCATAGGGAGTCTTTTGCATTTCCTAAATTTCAAGGTTACTTTTAGGGCATTGAGTAAGACTAAATTTGTCTCCTTTAGCGACAGGGGTTTCACCTGGTCTACAACTCTGTATGCCAAACCTTTTGAGTACTTTATCGATATAGCTATTTTGTGATAATCTGATAAACCATAAAAGTAACATATTTTAATCCCACATTTAGCATACTTTTGGATGATTTATCCCTTATTTTATGTAATTTGGTGCTCTTAATCCTTTGTTTTCATGTTTTATATTCAGGAAAGCACCGAAGGATGAAAAGAACAAGAAACAGGATTAAAACGGGCCAAATGGGCCAGATCACAAAATCAACACAGCCCGGGCCGAAGACCACACGGCCGGCCTCATCAATAGACCCAACACGGCCTGGCCACGATTTACACGGGCGTGTGCCATGGCCGTGCCCCTGTCGTGAGAAAGACAAACTTCACTCGGATTAGGATACTTAGGGGCGAAGAAACACATTCCGAAGCCTATATAAACACCCTAAGTATGACCTAAAAGGGCGAGCCCAAGGCTTTTGTCAGGGGGCGTCTTGCTAGGCCAGAGAAGGTAGATTTGTGGGGATTCACTCGAAGATAGCCAGTTGATTCATCTCAAGAAGCCAGAATTATACTCAAGACGGAGGATATCTTCTTCAATTCCTTCAGGGGGTTTTAGGGATTTCTTATGTTTTGTTTTATCTTTTCTTCTGAGATGTTTTCTTTTATCATTATGAACTAAACCCTCCGATACCTGAGGGGGATGAAACTTAGATGAATCTTGTTATCGTTTGATGAACTATATGATAAATATTTGACTTGTTCTTAATTATGTGTTCTTAATTCTTGTGTTGATATTTCGCGGATATTAATTCAAGTTTGATGTGCTTAGGTGGAGGAGCAAAAGTCCCTGCCTAAGAGTAGATCTAGCATAGTTAAGCGGAGTTGATCGCACGCCTAGAGATAGGGTGACGAGATTTTGCCGGATTAGGGTGAAACCTAATATGGGATTCCATAGATCGAGTTAATGCAATTCTAGAGGTTTTAATTAGAAAGAGATTTCAATTAATCAACCTAGGGTTAGACGTTATTAAGCTTGAGAGAGGGTTTAATATACATTAGGGAATCTTACGGATCAAGTCAAATGAATAAATCGTCTGGTTCAGAGTTAGATAACAAGTGAAGTCTAGGTGGATTCTTACTCGGGTATTGTCCTTATCAATTGGTTTTTCCCAAAAGTATTTCTCCAAATTCATTCTTCTTTGTCTTAGAGTCTTTAGTTTAGTAGTTAATTAATTTAGATTTAAACAACAAATTCCCTTTATTTTAGGCTAGATAATAAAAAGAAAGTTAGTATTAGTACTTTTAGTTCCTTTGGGTTCGACATTCCGGTCTTGCCTTAACTATACTATTGTTCGATAGGTGCGCTTGCCTCAAATCATTGTCATAGTTAGTTTCCAAGTTCGATCATTTTCATTATAAATTTTAAGACTTTGACATTGCATAAAAACAACGATCAAGTTTTTGGCGCTGTTGCCGGGGAACTAAAATATTAAGAACGCTCTATTTTTATTACTTTAGCCATTTTTATTTTTTGCAATTTACTTTTATTTCTTATTTTATTTTTGCTAATTTTTATTCTTTTATTGTTTTCTCCTTTCAGGTACCTCTAGTTTATGACTAGAAAGAACCCGACAGGACCTCTAATTTACGACAGTGATATTGAAAGAACAATTCGCAGAGAAATAAGGCGAAGCTTAAACTACGTAGAAGAAGGGCAAGAAGGCGAAACCAATCCTACTGAAGGGATGGCCGAGAACAATCCACCACCTCCAGAGATGGCCGAAAATCATGCTCCTCGAACTATGTATGATTATGCTAAACCTAGTTTAACAGGAACTGAGTCAAGTATTGTTAGACCTACTATTGCTGCAAATAATTTTGAACTGAAACCTAACACAATTCTGATGATACAGCAATTTGTTCAGTTTGATGGTTTGCAGGATGAAGATCCAAATAATCACTTGGCAAATTTTTTAGAATTCTACGATACTTTCAAGATAAATGGCATTACTGATGATGCCATCCGTCTTCGGTTATTTCCCTTTTCTTTGAGAAATAAAGCCAAACAGTGATTGCATTCTCTTCCACGAGGGTCAATCACTACATGGGATCAAATGACCGAAAAATTTTTATTAAAATATTTTCTGCCGGCCAAAACGACCAAGTTAAGGAATGATATCTCTTCTTTTGTGCAGATGGATTTAGAGACACTCTACGACGCATGGGAGATATACAAAGATCTGCTGAGAAGGTGTCCACACCATGGATTACCCTTGTGGCTACAGGTCTAAACTTTTTACAACGGTGTGAATCCTTCAACAAGGCAATTAATCGATTCAGCTGCCGGCGAAACTCTGAATAACAAAACTCCTGAAGCAGCTTATGAGTTTATAGAAAAGATGTCACTGACTAACTATCAGTAGCAAGTCACAAGGACAAGGCCAGCAAAAGCAGCCGGAGTTTATAACCTCGATGCAGTAACCATGCTATCAAATCAGGTAGAGATGTTACATAAAAAAATTTATGGTGTTTACGGTTCCTCGCAGGTACAACCAGTTATGCAGTGCGAAACAAGTGGAGGCGTAGCGAATCCTGAGTACCCACCCTACGGACAGGGCATGGAGAGCGAACAAATGAACTATATGGGTAACAATTTCCGATCTAACAATAACCCTTATAGTAATACTTATAATCCAGGTTGGAAGAACCACCCCAATTTCTCATGGGGTGGTCAAGGGAATCAAAGGCAACAACCATCCCAAAACTTCCAACAACAGCCCTACCCACAGGAAAAGAAGCCCAACCTCGAGGAGATGCTGACAAAATTCATAGTAGACACAAAAACAAAATTTGAAAAATAAAAAAGCATCGATACAAGAGCTCAAGGATCAAATTGGGCAACTTACTAATTTAGTCTCTGAAATACGATCAGAAAGCTTACCAAGGGAAAAAGAGCAGGTAAAGGCAGTGATGCTAAGAAGTGGAAGGGAGTTAGTCGAAACGAGGAAAGAAGTACCACATGATATCGATAAGGCAAAGGCAATCCCGATCCATGAGGAAATTAAGCCAAAAATCCCATATTCAACAAAGTTAAAGAAAGACCGCTTAGACGCACAATATGGTAAATTTCTTGAACTTTTCAAACAGTTACATATTAACTTACCTTTTGTTGAAGCTATTTCGCAGATGCCGACATATGCAAAATTTTTAAAGGAGCTACTAACAAACAAAAGGAAGTTCGAAGAAATTTCAACAGTGGAACTTAATGAAGAATGCTCAGCTATCATCCAAAATAAGCTGCCAACCAAATTGAAAGATCTAGGCAGTTTCACTATTCCCTGTTTAATTGGTAGTTTGAACATAGAGAAAGCACTTGCTAATCTAGGTGCCAGTTGTAACATCCTAAAGTAGGGCCTTTGCATTTTATGTGTTTGGGTGTGAATGCTATGCTTGGCATGCTAGTTTAGGGTACTTTAGGGTCCAGGAATGACTTAGGGGTAAGCCGGAGCCTTAGTAAAAATTTACTTTTTGGGCACTTTAAGGGAGAGCTGAATGGGATAGGACTTAAAGGTGGTTGGTTGTATGTTTAGACTCAAGAAGCGCTTTAGTAAAGTGGCAAGGAGGCGCCACTTAAAGCTCAGGAAGGTGACGCCTCAGGGAAACTGGCAGGGAGCAGGTTCGAGCTGCGTGGATTCCCTTTTGGAGATTTCTTTTTGACGCCAAGGTGGGGGAGAGTTGCTTTCAGCTTGGACTCTGGTGGATGAGTGTTGAATGGGTCAACACATTTGAATGAAGGGAAGAGAGCAATTCAAGGAGAAGGAATCGGTCAACAGGTTTGAATGGAGAGTGGAGAGTGATCAGTGGAGAGAATCATGGGATTGGGAGAGAGGGAGAGAGTTTGGCCGAATGTGGGGTGTGTGAGTGTGTGTGCTCGGTTTAGTGAGGTTAGGGGGTGGACGAATGTTAAATGATAGCATTAGAGGGAGTGTTAAGCATTTTCGGCTAGCTAGAAAGGACCAAGAGCATTCTTTTGTTCCTTTCTTTTGTCAAAACCGAAACACCCTCATACCACTTGGTGCATTTTTCTTTTCTCTCAAAATACCAAAACCAAAACACCTTCTAATCCTCTTCTCATTTTCTTCTTCTTTTGTGCTTGGCCGAAACCTACATTGCCTTTCACTCATCACTTTTGTTTATTTTCTTTGCCATTAACATCAAAGTGAAACCTTCAAGCCACACCTTTTCAAACTCTGTCATTCTCTTCTCTTTTCTTTCAAACACCTTAGCCGAATCTCTCTTGGTAGATAGCACCTTTCTTCTCCATCTCTTTCTTTTCAAGAGCGAGAACAACTTCGACATTTATGGATTGCTATTACCTATTTTCCTCCACTCCCAATCAGTTTCTCTAGTGTTTAGGGTAAGTGTTTTCTTTTCGGTTCAATCATCTCTTCTCATGTTTGCGTGCGAATGCAAAGTAATCATATTCTTTAACTCTTGGCCGATTGTAGGGGCTTTGTCTTCGCGTTCTTACGGATTTTGGTGCGTTTGGAGTGTTTAAAGGGACAATCGGTTCTAGTCGATTCAAGTACTCGAGCGGTGCAGGATTCAAACCTTCTTAATCTCCGGGATTTGTTGATCTAGGTAAGGACCCTTAGTCTTGAGTGTTATTCCCTTTTGTTCGATTTCATTGCGTTAATCCGGTTTAGTGACCAAGGTTACTGCTTCATGGACTCAAATGTCACCAGCGAAAGGAGGGTTGGACCCGTAGTCTCACTTCCTAAGTTCAAGAAGCGCGCGTGTGCGCTATTCGAGATTGGCCACCAGGTTGTGGGCGGCTTACGAGCAAAATAGGAGGCGAGATAGCGATAGTTTCAAAGCGATAATGTTGACATAGATAGCATAGTGTTTGCGTGTAACGGTGTGTAATATTTACACACTTTAATATTATTATGTGTTATTAATTCTTTGAAATGGTGAAAAGCAAAACGGCTAGATGAACAAGCGTTATGCCACTATGGGCATGGCGAAAATACCGGTAAGTACCTAGTTGGTTATGTATGCGCTGATGAATGTATGCCATAATGATATTGAGCACTTGACAACATGTTGCATTCATTTGATACTTGTATGCATGGGTTGGATTTGATGTGAAAGGGGAAGTGTAAGATCATCACTAGTGGTTTGGTACCACACGTAGGTTGGCCCCACATTCTTGACTCGTGACTAAGTCTCGGTGGTTTGGAACCACCAGGTGGTTTGGTACCACATAAATGTATGATTCGTGACTCGTCCCGGTGGTTTGGTACCACGATGGGTTGGCCCCCCACATATATGATTATTCGGGATTGTCACTAGTGGTTTGGTACCACAAGTGGGTTGGCCCCACATATGATATCTTGTGACTATGTCACCAGGTGGCTAGGTGCCACAAATGGAGTGTAGCGGATGGAGGGTTGATTGTAGAAATCCCCACGAGTGATCGGTTGGTACGGGTGGTGTGTAGAGGATGAAAAATCTAGGCTTGGGCCGGGTACATTGCATCCATATCTGTACATGCTATTTTGAGTGGGCTAAGGCCCAATATGTGTTTGTGGGCTTGGAGCCATTTATGTGACTTAAGGGGACTTACACACTGAGTCTCGGTGACTCACCCTCCGCTTAATCTTGCAGTGATCGGTGAGGCGTGGACTTTGGAGCCGAGGGGACTCGAGGAGGCCATAGCTTGATATTTTTCAAGAAACTTAGTTTCTTTCCAAGACGTTTTAAATTTGGGTTTTTAATTGATGTAATAAGGCCTTCTAAATTGTTATTTGGTTTTACGTAATTACTTCGCTTTGATACGACATTAATTTACGACTTAAACATATTTGTTAAAAAGAAGTGTTTTAAACAAGCAGTAACTTTGAATATCGGTTTTCTCACAAGTGCTAGCAAAAATAGCAAATGAGCGATTAATCCAACTGAAATTTTCTTAAGTTACAAACCCTGTTTTCAAAACATCACCTAAAACAAAGAGTTTCAAACTTACGGTTTCCATCAAAATTTCAAAATTTCCTTATAACCTTTTTCCTTGTGACATACCAGATCTGGTCATAACGATTAGACCGGGTTTGGGATGTTACACCAGTATTAATTTAATGCCTTATAGAATGTTTAAGCAACTTGGTCTCGGGGAACCAAAACCCACTAGGATGAGTATTCACTAGGTAGGCGGATCGATTAAATATCCTAGGGAATTATCGAAGATATTCTGTAAAAGTGGATAAATTTATATTTCCTGTTGATTTTGTTGTGCTTGACATGAATGAGGACGTAGAGGTACCTTTAATTTTGGGGCGACCCTTTCTAGCTACTGCTAGAGCTGTCATTGATGTTGGTGATGGTAAATTGGCGCTAAGGGTAGGCAATGAGGAAATTATTTTTTAAATTTACGATGCCATGCGATATTCTAGAGAACAAGATGATTCTTGTTACTTTGTTGATGCCACTGATCACATTATTCAAGAGTCTTTGCAGGAAATCATGCACAATGACACGATGGAACTGTGTCTTACACAAGGTGAGGGGATAGAGGATGATACCGATAAATTAAATCCTAATACATCCTCCTCTAGACAGACAAAAATAGAGGGTATTGAACTCAACAACGAACTAAAACAGAAACCCTTTATTGATGAACCGCCTAAATTAGAATTAAAATAATTGCCAAAACATTTAGAATATGCATTCCTTGGGGATAATTCTACGCTACCAGTAATCATCTCTTCAGAACTAGAACCCAAAGAGAAAGAAGAGTTGCTAAAGGTACTAAGGAAACATAAAAGAGCCATAGCATGGAAAATGTCTGACATTAAAGGAATAAGCCCATCATTCTGCACTCACAAAATTTTAATGGAGGATGAGTATAAACCATGTGTGCAACCTCAGAAATGTTTGAACCCCAATATGAAAGAAGTTGTCAAAGCTGAGGTAATTAAACTTCTAGATGCAGGAATAATTTATCCTATTTCTGACAGTACTTGGGTAAGCCCTGTGCAGGTAGTTCCAAAGAAATGAGGTATGACTGTTGTAGCCAACAAAAAGAATGAACTGATTCCCACAAGAACAGTCACAGGTTGGAGAGTCTGTATTGACTATAGAAAACTGAACGACGCCACCAGAAAAGATCACTTCCCTTTACCCTTTATGATCAGATGTTAGAAAGATTATCTGGGCATATGTACTACTGCTTCTTGGACGGACTCTCCGACAATCCCAATAGCTCCTGAGGATCAAGAAAAGACAACATTTACATGCCCATACGGTACGTTTGCTTATCGTAGAATGCCTTTTGGATTATGTAATGCTCCTGCTACTTTTTCAGCGCTGCATGCTGGCCATCTTTGACGAACTTGTGGAAGATATTATGGAGGTATTTATGGACGACTTCTCGGTATTCGGTAATTCTTTCCATCTTTGTCTTAAAAACTTAGAACGAGTTCTAATGAGATGTGAGGAAACAAACCTTGTCTTAAATTGGGAAAAAAAGTCACTTTATGGTTAGAGAGGGGATTGTGTTAGCACATAAGATTTCTAGTAAAGGTATGGAGGTAGATAAAGCAAAGATCGAAACCATAGAAAAATTACCTCCCCCTAGTTCAGTTAAGGCCATTAGAAGCTTCCTAGGACATGCTGGATTTTATAGAAGATTCATTAAAGATTTCTCTAAAATAGCTAAGCATTTAACGAGATTACTAGAAAAAGATGTTCATTTCAATTTTGATCAAGAATGTTTGGGTGCATTTAATATCCTCAAAGACAAACTAATAAATGCTCCGATTATAATTGCACCTGATTGGAATCTACCCTTTGAACTAATGTGTGATACGAGTGATTTTGCAGTAGGTGTAGTTTTGGGAAAGCGAAGAAACAAGCATTTTCAGCCAATTTATTATGCCAGTAGAACATTGACGCCTGCACAAGAAAACTACACCTCCACAGAGAAAGAATTGCGAGCTGTAGTTTTTGCATTTGACAAATTTAGGCGATCTCGATATTATCTAAAGTTGTCGCGTTTACAATCGACCATTCAAATCTTCGTTATCTTTTAACTAAACTCGACGCAAAACCTCAACTTATACGATGGATCTTACTCTTACAGGAATTTGATTTGGAAATTCAGGATAAGAAGGGAGCTGAAAATCTTGCTGCAGATCACCTCTCCAGGCTGGAGAACCCACATATCGAAGCACTCGACGAGAGTGAGATAAACGACTCATTTCCTGAGGAACAACTCTTTTGCAGATATTGCGAATTATTTAGCTGCTAATGTCCTACCAAAAAGGTTAACACATCATCAAAAGAAGCGATTCCTTGCTGATGCAAAGAACTATTTTTGGGAGGATCCCTTTCTTTTCCGCATATGTGTAGATCAAGTAATTCGGAGATGCGTTACAAAGACAGAAGCAAGCAAAATCCTAGAACATTTCCATTCAGAACCTTCAGGAGGACATTACAGCGGGATTAAGACAGCACACAAAACGCTCGAATCAGGATTTTATTTGCCAACTCTGTTTAAAGACGCCAACAGGTATGTCGCTTTGTGTGATAAATGCCAAAGAACAGGTAATATCTCTAAACGCGATGAAATGCCTCAAACATATATGTTATCATGTGAAATATTCGACGTATGGGGTATTGATTTTATGGGTCCATTTCCTAGTTCATTCAGAAATAAATACATCTTAGTAGCGATGAGATTACATGTCCAAATGGGTGGAAGCCCAAGCTTTACCTACTAACGATGCTAGAGCTGTAGTAAGGTTTCTTAAGAAACTCTTCTCTCGTTTTGGAACACCCAGAGCTATCATCAGTGATAGGGGTACTCACTTTTGTAATACTCAATTTGTAACACCCCAAACCCGGCCCAAACACCACGACCGGATCTGGCACGTCACTAAGAAGATTTAGTAAAACATGTTGCATTTTTTTTAAAAAAAAAACGTTGGTTGAGTCTAAACATTTATACCAGAAAAATTAATAATTTGATAATTTATATAAGATATAAATTCTATATGATGCCTTTATGAATTACAAACCGAAACATAGTACATGCCCCGGTTTCAATTTTATCGGATAATTCAAGTGTCCAAAGTAAAGCCCAAAACCGAAAATATAAAACTAATGGCCCATGGCCTTATTACAATGAATTAATGAACCAAGGTAACTAAAAATATTAAGAATAAATAATTTTAACAAGCCCGTTTTCTAAATCAAATAAACTCTGCATGGCCACCTTGCGCTCCACTCGGCCCATTCCGATGCACTAGGTGTCACTGGAAAATGTTAAACAACGGGGTGAGTCACGAGACTCGTGATGCAACCCTTATGCACCATCAAGTTGGGCCTTAGCCCACGCGAGCGAGAATAACGAGAATATCATACAACAGAAAATTATGCAAAGCCCAACCCAATCCTAGGTTTCCATCCGCTACACACCACCCTTTACCGCCAATCACACCCTTGGGGATTTCTACAATCAACCCACGCCGCTACACACCATCGATGGCGGTCATGCTGCGATTAGTTTGCTCATCGTCGATTTGTGACATAGTCACCAGAACGGATCGTGGCAGAGCCACTACAATAGATCGTGGCAGAGCCATCAGAACAGAACACTTCCCCTTTCATCAGTCACCCAACCCCGTGCATACATAGAAATTGGCATACATATAAAACATATCATCTCAACAGAAACATTCACTTATGAATGACAGAAATCACTAACCTGGTGATTCGCCTTTACCCTCCACGGGTTTTCAACAACCATGCCGGGATTTTGGCATTTAACAGAATATAGACAGATTCATGCATATATATATATATATAAGACAACAAAGATGGTGTGAGAAATTACACACCTGATTACGCTTAATGCTATGCTATCGAAATTGATGCTTTCCCTAGCCGGAATCGTGATTATCAGATCACTATGCCGCCGGTCAAAGACTTCACTTTAAGAGATTGATTTGAGTAACCACCCAACAAGGTTAAATGTCAGATTGGAAATAAACCGATTTAATAAAACGACGAAGATAAATATCCTTACCTAAATTGATTGAATCTCGAAAGTAGTATAATTCGAGTGCTACTGATTAGAATCCTAGGCGATTAAATCTCCTTCAAATCCCGGGATGCCGCCCATGAAAGAAAACACAAGATCAGTCCACCATGTAGCCATTCGGCTATGGTCTCTAAAAGCCGGAGAAGATTGGAAAAAATATAGCACAATCGACACTTACCTCTACAGAAGGTTTCGGCTACCCCTTTGCAGAAAGATTCGGCAATCACAGAAGAAGATCGAAGCGTAGAAGATTAGAGATCTAGGAATTTCGGCTTTTAAGAAAATCCCAAAAAAAGATGAACAAGAAGAATGCTTTTTTACAAGGGATATTCGGCCAATGTGTTTGAAAGAGAAGAGATAGAAAATAACAGTGTTTCGGCATTGATGAGACTTCAGAGGGTTTTGACTAGAAGGAAAAAGAAAAGAAAGTGGAGAGGGAGAGTGAAGTGGTGATTTCGGCAGAAAAGAAAAAGATGACAAGAACTCAGTAGGCAAATTTTCGGCACACTCCTTGCCTATACTAAACCAATTCTTCCCCCTCTCCTGTGTTTGATTTTCGGCCAACACTAGCCTCCTTGGTAGATCCTCATCCTATCCCTTATCTTTCTCAAAACACCCATCCAAAAGTATCTTACATCACACCACTTCCTCCCTCCTTTATCCGAATAATATCACATATTTTAAAACATTAAAAATCCCCTATATTTTAGCCTTGTTGCCGTCCCCCCCTACCCTCCTTTAGGTTTGGAATTTGGCCCAAAACATGGGCTCCAAGTGGCCCAAAACTTGGACCCTTAGTGACGCCAACTCCCTTCCCTCTTAGTGGCGCCATTTTGCCACTGGGCCACAAGCCCACCTTGATATTTTAAACACAGATACCTATCTTAAATGCTCTAGAGTGTCTACCCAAGAATTTAGCCAAGGCCTCAGCCCATACCTGAGCTCAATCTGAACCCCTAACTCTTAAATTAACACATTAACATATATCACACCAAAATGCACAGGCCCATTAATTCGGGATGTTATAGTTCTACCCCCCTTAAAATAAATTTCGGCCTCGAAATTTACCTGATCAGAAGAGATGGGGATACTGTTGTCGCATAACATCCTTTGGCTCCCATGTCGCTTCCTCCGCACCGTGGTTTCGCCATAGCACCTTGACCAAAGGGACGGACTTCCTTCTCAACACCTTTACGTCTCGATCCAAGATTTGCACTGGTTCCTTCTCAAAAGACAAATCTGGCCTTACTTCAATCTCTTCTACCGGCACATCATGCGATGGATCCGAACGGTAACGTCTTAGCATCGAGACATGAAACACATCATGTATCCGCTCCAGCCCTGGAGGCAACTCCAATCGATACGCTACTGGTCCCATACGTTCTAGTATCCGATAAGGTCCAATAAATCGGGGACTTAGCTTACCCTTCCGACCAAACCTCATCACCTTCTTCCACGGTGACACTTTCAAAAAGACTTGATCTCCCACTGCAAATTCCAACTCCTTACGCTTTAGATCCGCATAAGATTTCTGCCGATCGACGCTTTCTTTAATCGAGCCCAGTATTACCTAACTTTTTCTTCCGCTCTCGAAACTAGTTCTGGACCCAACACCGACGCTCACCCAACTCGTCCAAACAAGTAGGGGTACGAGATCTCCGTCCGTATAACGCTTCATAAGGTGCCACTTGAATACTAGATTGGTAGCCATTATTGTACGCGAATTGCGCCAGAGGTAAATACTCCTCCCAACTACCCCGAAATCAATGATGCAACCTCTTAACATATCCTCCAAGATCCGGATTACCTCTCGATCGACCATCCGTCATGATGGAAAGCGGTACTAAAGTCTAACCTTGTTCCCATCGCCTGATGCAGATCCTTCCAGAATCATGACATGGACCTAGGGTCTCTATCCGATATGATCGACATAGGTACACCATGCAGTCTCACTACCTCGACCACATACAGCTTAGCCAACCTTTGCAGAGAATAGTCAACACGAACCGGTATGAAGTGAGCAGACTTCGTCAGCCGATCAACAATCACCCAAATCGAATCCTTCTTAGTGGGTGTAAGAGGTAACCCACTAACAAAATCCATCGTGATTCTTTCCCATTTCCACTGTGAAATCTTCACCGGTTGCAACAACCCCGAAGGCAACTGGTGTTCCGCCTTCACCTGCTGACACGTCAAACATTTACCCACGAATTATGTTACCTCTCACTTCAGACCTGGCCACCAGAATTGCTCTCGCAAATCTCGATACATCTTCACCCCTCCAGGATGCATAGCGTAGGGGCTACTATGTGCCTCCCGCAGAATCATCTGCCTTAACTCAACATCCTTTGGCATACAAATTCTCTCACGAAAACACAGAACCCCATTACCATTCAAACTATAGTCCTCTCCTTCGCCACTTTGTACTTGCCGGAGTCGAGCACTCAAGACATCGTCTAGAAGCCGCTTCCCTTTGATTTGACTGGTCCACGTTGGTCTCGCTTGGAGTTCAGCTACCAGACTACCATCCTCATATAGACTGAGATGAGCGAACATCGCCCTCAACTCCGCTATTGCCTTCCGACTCAGCGCATCTGTCACCACGTTAGCCTTGCCCGGACGATATTCGATCGAGCAGTCGTAGTCCTTCAAAAGTTCAATCCACCTACGTTGTCTTAGATTCAACTCCTTCTGGCTGAGGAGATACTTCAGACTCTTATGGTCAGTGTAAATAACTGACTTCTCCCCGTACAGGTAGTGTCTCCAGATCTTCAGAGCGAACACTATCGTAGCCAATTCTAAATCATGCGTGGGGTAGTTCAACTCATGCGGTCTTAACTGTCGCGATGCGTAGGCAACAGCCTTTCCCTCTTGCATCAACACACATCCTAAACCCGTGTGTGATGCATCACAGTAGACGGTAAACTCTTTTCCTGCCTCTGCTGGATTAACACCGGTGCTTCTGTCAAAATTTTCTTCAACTTCTCAAAGCTCTCCTGCTGTTTGTCGGTCCAAACAAACGGTACTCCTTCCTCAACAACTTAGTTAGAGGTGCCGCAATTAATGAGAACCCTCAACAAACCTCCTGTAATACCACCAATCCTAAGAAACTTCGAACCTCTGCCACAGACCTCGGCGGTTTCCAATCCAATACAGCTTCTATCTTTCGAGGGTCAACCCTAATTCCTCTCAGAGAAACCACATGCCCTAAGAAAGTTACTTCCTTTAGCCGAACTCACACTTACTCGAACTTAGCGAACAAACCGCTTCCCCTCAAAACTTGTAACACCACATGAAGATGTGCCTCATGCTCCTCCTCGGACTTGGAATAAACCAGGATATCATCAATGAACACCACGACAAACTGATCAAGGTATGGTTGGAACACCCGATTCATCATATCCATAAATGCTGCTGGCGCGTTTGTTAACCCGAACGGCATCACCAAAAATTCATAATGACCGTAGCGAGTTCAAAATGTCGTCTTATGAATGTCCCCTTTCTTTACCTTTAACTGATGATAACCCGACCTTAAATCTATTTTAGAGAAAACTGAAGCTCCTTTGAGCTGGTCGAACAGATCGTCGATTCTCGGCAGCGGGTACTTGTTCTTAATCGTTAACTTATTCAGTTGACGGTAGTCCACACACATACGCATGGATCCGTCCTTCTTCTTCACAAATACGACCAGCGCTCCCCACAGAGACACACTCGGTCAGGTAAAACCACGATACAACAGTTCTTGGATCTGAGCTTTGAGTTCCACCAACTCCTTCGGCACCATTCTATAAGGAGCAATGGACATCGGAGATGTACCCAGAAGTAGCTCTATTCCAAACTCCACTTCGCGATCCGGGGGTAACCCTAGCAGTTCCTCAGGGAAGACATCCGCAAAATCTTTGACTGTTCGAACCTCGTCGACAGTCATCTCCTTAGCATCCAAAGCACTGATAAAAGCTAGAAACGCGTTACATCCTTTCCGAATCATCTTAACAGCTTTCAGGGCAGATACTACGTTGGACAAATAATTCCTTCCTTCTCCTAACACAACCACCTCCCCGCCTTCCGGGGTATTCAACACCATGCGCTTAGTCTCACAATCCAACTTAGCACGATGTTTCGTCAACCAATCCATTCCTAAGATAAGATCAAACTCTCCAAACGGTAATTCTATTAAGTCCACGAACACTACCCTTTGCGTCTCTAAAGGTGCGTTCCTAAACAGTTTGTCCACTACCTGGATTGTCCTAAAGGACTAACCACAGTCATTTTCCTAGAAGTTGTTTCAGAGTCTATACTTAGGGTCTCAGATACCGAGCATGCAACGTAAAAGTGGGTTGATCCAATATCAATCAAAGCAAGAAATGGATTATCAGCTATAAGAAACGTACCGGTTATGACGTCCGGTGCGTCACCATCCTCCCGTCGACGAGCTGCATAAACTAGACCCAGCTGTCTCGCGTCTACATTACCGGCACCCCTACCAGGGCTCCACGACCCTGAGCAGACCCATCTCCTCCTCCGACCGCCACGACCCTCGGTGGTGGCTGTCCACCCTTCCCGACTGATCGAACCTTTGTCCAACTGGTCGCACTGCTCCACCTGTGGGCGCCTCTCACCATATGATCCATAGACCCACACCAAGCACCCACCGGTCCTCCTTCGCACTCCCGAAATGTACTTTCCCGCACAAGTTACATGATCGATTCGACTCCCATGAGCGGATGCCTGAGTACGAGTTGGCTCATCAAACCTAGGCCTTTCTCTCGAACTCCCGGATGATCCCGACGACCCAAAATTTCTCTTATTCCTATTTTGATCCTTATCCTTATTTTGCTTCTCAGTCCGCTTCACCTCCTCAGATATTTTAGCTTTCTCAACCAGGGCGGCAAAGTCCCTTTCTCGCCATGCGTGCTACTAACACTCTCAACTCATCCCGCAATCCATCTTTGAACCGCATACGCTACTCATAGTCGGGCCGCTACAATTCCCGAGCGTAACGGCTCAAACGCAGAAATTCTGCCTCATACTCGGACACAGATTTACTTCCCTGCACCAAATTCAGAAATGCCTTCCTCTGTGCATCCACATAGCTGGCCCCAACGTACTTTCCCTGAAATGATTCCTTAAAGAAATCCCAGTCAATTCGGTCTGCGGCAGTACCCTCCTTTACCGTGAGCCACCACTGGTAAGCCTCGTCTCGCAGAAGAGACACGACCCCTTTCAACTTTTCCTCCACCGTGAAGTCAAGGTCATCCATTATGCGCTCACTCGCTTCTAACCAATACTCAACTGTGTTAGGGGCTACGCAGAAACACCCCTAAACATCTCTGCTCCGTTGGCTCGGAGTCATTCCGACACAGATTTCTGAGCTCCTGAACATGTGCCTGCCCCAGTAACTCTTTCGAGGACCCGCAACATTGCCTGAGATACCGCATCATCTCCGGGCGCCTAGTCTCGAAATTCTCCCTCCACAGTCGGTATATCTGGCATCTCGTTTCCCGACTCGTGGCCAGACCCTGCTGGCTCTGACACGGTCATCCTACCCCTACCACGACCACGCGACGGACGTCCTCGACCCCTTATACTCATTCTTCCGATTGACGTTTATCTGATTAGAAATTTTATGAATTAATAAGTTTCTTCCACTGATTAACCACGAACAGTCTTATGAACAGTAGTTTAAGAGTAGTTCTTTCGAATTCGAAATTACATCCACAAGTTTTAGTCTCAAGTTCGTCTCCTAGTTCTAGGAAACTACATACACTCAACAATCAACATACAGACAACATCCACGAACCCATCTTCAACACATAGAGTATTTTCGTCATTTCACTACCCAGGGGTATTTTTGTAATTCATCCTACAGGGTATTTTCGTAATTTTCTGAAATAGGGTTCCTTGGTGATTTTGTGAAAGAGGGGTATTTTGGTAATTTTACAAATCAGGGATATTTCGGTCATTTATAAATCAGGGGTAATTTAGTAATTTTACAAAATAGGATGGATGGTCCCTTTCGGGTTTTAGTTATAAATTTTGGCCCGTCAACAAGTCCTCATGACTAAGGTGAACAGTCACTACGCACCAGGTAGGATTCTAGCGAAGAGGAGGTGAGTCACTAGGACCGCTTAAATACCAAGCTCTCCCTGAATCCAATCCTAGACATGCGTATGCCTGTTGCCACACCCTAATCTCGCGACTTGTTCATAGGTTTGTTTGGTTGGATTAAATCTTATGAATTTAGAGAGTTGTTTAAACTAACCCTAAAGTCCATCAAGTTCTAATTAAAATAATCTACTTCCCTTAAAGCCCATCAAGCCCACATACATATATAACACACAGTGAGTTCTGAATACTTACCTGGCGGACTTGGGCTAGAGACGCAGGTGCCATGCTGGGAAAACCATCATGTATTATTTATAAACATGCATGTTTCCAAAACCCATCTTTAGAAAATGTTTTGAGCCCAAAATCCCCAAAGCCGAGTTTTGAACTTGGCTTTGATACCAATTTGTAACACCCCAAACCCGGCCCAAACACCACGATCGGATCTGGCACGTCACTAAGAAGATTTAGTAAAACATGTTGCATTTTTTTTTGAAAAAAACGTTGGTTGAGTCTAAACATTTATACCGGAAAACTTAATAATTTGATAATTTATATAAGATATAAATTCTATATGATGCCTTTATGAATTACAAACCGAAACTTAGTACATGCCCTGGTTTCAATTTTATCGGATAATTCAAGTGTCTGAAAGTAAAGCCCAAAAACCGAAAATATAAAACTAATGGCCCATGGCCTTATTACAATGAATTAATGAACCAAGGTAACTAAAAATATTAAGAATAAATAATTTTAACAAGCCCTTTTTCTAAATCAAATAAACTCTGCATGGCCACCTTGCGCTCTTCTCCACCCCTGGCCCGATGCACTAGGTGTCACCTGAAAAATGTTAAACAACGGGGTGAGTCACGAGACTCGGTGTGTAACCCTCATGCACCATCAAAGTTGGGCCTTAGCCCACGAATGTAATAACGAGAATATCATACAATAGAAATTATGCAAAGCCCAACCCAATCCTAGGTTTCCATCCGCTATACACCACCCTTTACACGCCAATCACACCCTTGGGATTTCTACAATCAACCCACGCCGCTACACACCATCGATGGCGGTCATGCTGCAGCTTAGTCGCTCATCGCCGATTTGTGACATAGTCACGAGCGGATCGTGGCAGCCAGCCACTACAATGATCGTGGCGAGCCACCGCAACGTAACACTTCCCCTTTCATCACCACCCAACCCCGTGCATACATAGAAATTGGCATACATATAAAACATATCATCTCAACAGAAACATTCACTTATGAATGACAGAAATCACTAACCTGGTGATTCGCCTTTACCCTACACGGGTTTTCAACAACCATGCCGAGATTTCGGCATTTAACAGAATATAGACAGATTCATGCATATATATATATCAGACAACAAATATGGTGTGAGAAATTACACACCTGATTACGCTTAATGCTATGCTATCGAAATTGATGCTTTCTCTAGCCGGAATCGTGATTATCAGATCACTATGCCGCCAGTCAAAGACTTCACTTTAAGAGATTGATTTGAGTAACCACCCAACAAGGTTAAGTGTCAGATTGGAAATAAATCGATTTAATAAAATGACGAAGATAAATCTCCTTACCTAAATTGATTGAATCCCGAAAGTAGTATAATTCGAGTGCTACCGATTAGAATCCTAGGCGATTAAATCTCCTTCAAATTTTAGGATGCCGCCCATGAAAGAAAACACAAGATCAGTTTACCATATAGCCATTCGGATATGGTCTCTAAAAGCCGGAGAAGATTGGGAAAAATATAGCACAAGCGACACTTACCTCTACAGAAGGTTTCGGCTACCCCTTTGCAGAAAGATTCGGTAATCACAGAAGAAGATCGAAGCGTAGAAGATTAGAGATCTAGAAATTTTGACTTTTAAGAAAATCCCAAAAAGATGAACAAGAAGAATGCTTTGTCTTACAAGGGATATTCGGCCAATGTGTTTGAAAGAGAAGAGACAGAAAATAATAAAGATGTTTGGTGATTGATGAGACTTGAGAGGGTTTTGACTAGAAGGAAAAGAAAAGAAAATGGAGAGGAGAGTGAAGTGGTGATTTTGGCGAGAAAGAAAAGATGACAAGAACTCAAGAGGCAAATTTTCTACACACTCCTTGCCTATACTAAATCGATTCTTCCCCTCTCCCATGTTTGATTTTCGCCAACACTAGCCTCCTTGATAGATCCTCATCCTATCCCTTATCTTTCTCAAAACACCCATCCAAAAGTGTCGTACATCACACCACTTCCTCCCTCCTTTATCCGAATAATCTCACATATTTTAAAACATTAAAAATCCCCTATATTTTAGCCTTGTTGCCGTCCCCCTAGCCTCCTTTAGGTGTCGAATTTGGCCCAAAACATGGGCTCCAAGTGGCCCAAATCTTGGACCCTTAGTGACGCCAACTCCTTTCCCTCTTAGTGGTACCATTTTACCACTGGGCCACAAGCCCACTTTGATATTTTAAACACAGATACCTATCTTAAAGGCTCTAGAGTGTCTACCCAAGAATTTAGCCAAGGCCTTAGCCCATACCTGAGCTCAACCTGAACCCCTAACTCTTAAATTAACATATTAACATATATCACACCAAAATGCACAGGCCCATTAATTCGGGATGTTACACAATTTGATAAAATCTTAAGAAAATATGGAGTACACCACAGAATAGTCACCCGTTATCATCCTCAAACCAGTGGGCAAGTGGAAGTGGCAAATCGAGAGCTTAAGCGGATCTTAGAGAAAATAGTTGAATCCAACAGGAAAGATTGGGCAATAAAAGTAGATGATGCTTTATGGGCCTATAGAACAGCCTTTAAAACCTCTTTAGGAACATCCCCATACAAACTTGTCTACGAAAAAAGTTGCCATCTACCATTTGAGTTAGAACACAGCTTACTGGGCTATAAAATTCTTGAATTACGATCTTAAAACCGCAGGTGAGAAGAGGATGATGCAGCTGAACGAGCTGGATGAATGGCGAGATGAAGCCTATAAAAACTCACGACTATATAAGGAGGCAACAAAAAGACGTCACGATGCTCGCTTAAAACAATCAAAGCAATTCGAAGTCGGAGACTTGGTCTTGCTATATAATTCAAGGCTTAAACTATTTCCTAGGAAGCTGAAATCAAGGTGGTCAGGCCCATTTGTGATCAAAACCATTTTTTCCTACTGCACAGTCGAGGTAACCCATCCAACTCAGGGAACATTCAAGGTAAATGGTCACCGACTAAAACTTTATAATGGGGAAGATTTCAAGGAATTAAAAGAGGAGCTTCAGCTCCGTGAACCTTTATTTAGAAATGAAAACAGGGTGAGTCTAGCTTAAGACTTTAAACGAGCGCTTCTCGGGAGGCAACTCGAGCACTGACTAACCTAACAGTTTATTTGTGACTTTTAGCAACTAACCCCAAACTAATCGATTCAATAAAGCGCATGTTTACCAACCACACGGCCTTGCACATGGGCGTGCCCGTGGCCGTGGGGACGCCATGGGAAGAAGAACGGGCGTGCAGGTGGTCGTGCGAGAGAAAGAAGAAAAATTTTCCAAACACGGGCTGCGACAACAGGGCCACGGCCGTGCGATACAACCGTGGACTATCCTGACTAAACAAACACGGGCATAAGACACGCCCGTGTTATACAGCCGTGTGAGACACTGACTTATTGAGCACGGGCGTGGGACCATAACCACGGGCATGGGAGAAATGAATGCAATAGCACACACCCAAGGAACACGGGCGTAGCCAACGCTCTAAACGCGCCAAAATTTGAAATGAACGAAAAACACGGGCAGAAAAAAATTGAGCACGTGCGTGGCTCTTGCCCGTGTCCTCACACCTATTTAAAGAACATGACATTCATCTTCCCCAAAATCCCCAACCCTAAGCCGTTTCTCTCAAAACCCCTACCCCCACTCCGGCCACTACCAACAAAACTCACCATCATTGACCCCTACCACTCCCTCACCTCTCTCCCTTTCACTAAACCATAAAAAGCCGAAGCCACGCCCGTGTCAACAAGAGCCCACGCCCGCTCCACTGCCGTGTTACCCAAAATTTTTACAACACACGCCCGTGACCCATTGTTACACACCCGTGCTCCGCCCATCCACGCCACCATGCGCATTACTGGTCACCCCTTACTATTTCATTTCCATCTATTTAACTATTTTAGAATTAGAATTTCATTTCATTAAGTTTCTTTTTACTATTATTATTAATTTTTTTTAGTTAATCCTTAGGATTTTTATCACTATTTTGATTGCTATTTAGATTACTTTAGTCATTGTGTACATAATAATTTGAATGGGAATCGTTCATTGTCAAATGCTTGCTCATACTAATTATGGTTGAACGGTTCTATTATGAGTTCAAGTATTTGGATATTTTGGATATTGATCAAAATATGTGATATTTCTTGATAGAAAAATTACTTGAATAATTATGAGTTCAACCATAATTAGTATGAGCAGTCCCAAGTTCAGGTACAATGTCGTCATCCCGAGGAAAGAAAACCGCAGTCCCAAGTTCTGAAAAGTAAAAGGGACTCGGTTCATCCTTCGCAAGCACATCTACCAAAGTGCGCCACCCATTTTTGCAATTTCCTCCGGGGACTCAAGAGGATCGTTTTCAAATTCTACGCGTAAGACCTCTCGGCGTAAGAAGATGTATCGATTAGACCGCCTTAGAGCAGGTCCAGTTAGCAAAGGAGGTTCGAGCATTACTATTCACAGACCCGTGGGGGCAATTTTTCGACATCATTGAATCCACATACCTCGAGCTCACTCTGGAACTTTGCTCTACTTTCCAACTCCAGACGGTGATGACAAACTTCGACGACGTGGGCACTATCCAATTCCGCCTCGGATGTCTAGTCCGTGATATGAGTGTCCCACAGTTCGGAGCTGCTCTGGGACTCTATACCGATGAATTCATAGAGGATAATGATCTCTTGAAACTTCATCGACATATCCATTACAGCCTCACCAGATGTTGGTACAAGATAGCTCCCAACAACAACAATTATGACTCCAGCCACTCAAAGGCGACGGCACTTGTCCCATCCCTAAGGTACGTGCATGCTATTTTAGCTCATACTCTGACAGGTCGGAGAGAGAGCACCAGCATCATTAACACTCACGACGTCTACTTCCTATGGTGCATGATAAACGGGCACGTTTTCGACTTAGCTTATTTTATAGCTCGCGCCATTCAGCATCAGACAGATCAACATAGGATAGGGGTCATTTCTATGGGTCCCTACATTACGCGCTTGGCTAGATATTTTGGGCTGCTTAACACCGACGTTCAGAGCACCTCGCTCACACTGATCGGTCAGATGTCCCCACAGGGCATTCAGATGATGCTACATATGAGAATGATTCAACGTCGACGTGGGACCGATCCTCCCCAATATTGACTAGCACCTACCACTGACGAGGAGGACCCTGAGGACATTCCTGAAGATATCCCCCCACCACAAGAAGTACCACAAGAGGACCATCGTCTAGTTCATTCGGCTGCCTCCCTCTCAGACATTTCTGCACGTCTCACTCAGCTCGAGCATTACTGTACGCAGCAATTCAATAACACTGCTCAAAGATTTGACGGGATTGAGGCGACCCTTCAACAGATCTGTCACCACTTTCATATCCCACCACCGCCACCACCCCGCGATCCAGCCAACGACGAAGACCTTTGAGTCCTTATATTTCCTTTATTTTCAGTTTTTATTTTCCATTTTCATCTTTTATTTTTAAGACTTTTTGTAATTTATTGATCGCTGTGAAGTCAGAGTTTTAAAATTTATAAAGAGAATGATCGAACCTGGAAACTAACTATGACAACGATTGAGGCAAGTACACCTATCGAACAATAGTATAGCTTAGGCAAGACCGGATTGTCGAACCCAAAGGAACTAAAAGTACTAATACTAACCTTCTTTCTATTATTTAGTCTAAAATAAGTGAAGTTGTTTATCTAGTCTAAATTAATTAGCTATTAAACTAAAAAGTCTAAGACAAAGAAGAATGAAATTGGGAGAATAACTTGGGAAAAACTCAGTTGATTAAGACGACACCCAAGGAAGAATCCACCTAGACTTCACTTGTTATCTAACACTGAACCAGACGATTTATTCACTTGACTTGATCCGTAGGACTCCCTAACGTATATTAAACCCTCTCTCGAGGCGAATAATGTCTAACCCTAGGTTAATTAACAGAAATCTCTTTCTCGAATAATAACCCCCTAGAATAGCAGTAAATCAATCTAGGGACATCCTATATTAGGTTTCACCCTAATCCGGTAAAATCTCGTCACCCTATCTCTAGGCGTGCGATCAACTCCGCTTAATTATGCTAGATCTACTCTTAAGCAGGGACTTTTGCTCCACCACCTAAGCACATTCGACTTGAATTAATATCCGCGAAATATCAACACAAGAATTAAGCACACATAATTAAGAACAAATCAAGTATTTATCATATAGTTCAGAAAACAATAACTAGATTCATCTAGGTTTCATCCCCCTCAGGTATCTGAGGGGTTTAGTTCATAATAGTAAAGGAAAACATCTCAGAAGAAAAGATAAAACAAAACATAAGAAATCCCTAAAACCCCTTGAAGGAATTGAAGAGGAGATCCTCCGTCTTGAGTAGAATTCCAGCTTCTAGAGATGGATCAACTGGCTATCCCTGAGTGAATCCCCACAAATCTTCCTTCTCTGGCCTAGCAAGATGCCCCTAAACGATGGCTTAGGGCCTCCTTCGACTCCCCTCGACAGAGGGTTTCTGTCAAACTCCCCGAATAAGTTGCCCCCTAGGGTGTTTATATAGGCTTTGAGATGTGTTACTTGGCCTCCAAGTATCCTAATTTGAGTGCAATTCCTATTTGGGGTTTAATTAGACTTTGGAGTGTGTTTCTTTGCCTCCAAGCATCCAAATCCGAGTGAAACTCCTCTTGGCCGCGGCAGGGCACGGCCTCTGGCACACACCCGTGTGAATCGTGGCCAGACTGTGTGGACTTCGTTGATGAGGCACGGTCATGTAAATCGTGGTCCAAGCCGTGTTCGAGATCTTTAAGGAGGCACGGCCGTGTGATCTTTGGTCCAGGCCGTGTCGATTTCATGCTTTGGCCCATTTATCCCGTTTTAAGCTCGTTTTGCGTTCTTTTCATCCCCTAGTGCTTTCCTGAGTATAAAACATGAAAAGAAAGGATTAAGAGCACCTTTTTACATAAAATAAGGGATAATTCATCCAAAAGTATGCTAAATGTAGGATTAAAATATGTTACTATTTCGGTTTATCAAATACCCCGACACTTAAGCTTTTGCTTGTCCTCAAGCAAAATTCTCAACTTACAATTAAAATGAACTTTCTATAATTCATAATTCCTATCAAAAATGTCTCGTCATAATTCATAAATAATTTATACATGGATAATTCAATTCAATGAGTTCTAAGGATTCAAACAATCTAAGTCATAGATTTGTAGCTCGAAAATATAGGCGTCTCCCCTTATCTAAATAATTACCTTTAATTCAAAATTGACAAGGATTGACATCCTCACTAGAGATTCACTCAAATCACTCAAAGTGTTTAAGGTTCAGGAAAAAGCGCTCAAAAGTCAAACATGAAAAGTTAATCCCATAGGCTTGCATGAAAATCAAATCTCCACCACTATATAATGAGATGATACACAAATCAAAAGGTCTTTAACAGGGTTGTAACGTGGCTTGGGTTAAGGTGTGGATATAGGCTGAATTAGAAGGTTAGAATCGAGATCGAATTGATAAAATACCTAACTAGAAACAATAAACTGAATAATTACACAATGGATTGAAACTTTAAACTAATAATACGAGCTTCTTCTTCACTATTTAGAATTCAAATGTATAAGCTCACTTTATCACATAACTAATAATGAATAACGAATATACTTCTCTTTTTTTCTTTTTTTTGAACAAATGCATAACAAAGGATAAATTACTGAAATAGAAACATAGTTAGATTATTAATCAAATCAAATCTCGATATAAGGGTAGTCAAAAGGAATGGTGATAACAAAAACAAAGGGTTTCTGGGTTAATATTAGCGGTTATGTCAATAAAAAGGGTTGTTAGGATTAAACGGGGTTCACTAGGGGTTAATTATGAAGGTGGGTTTTTAGTGGAGTAAGTGGGTTAAATCCTAGGTGCCTTTATCATCTCTGTATATCAAATCAAAAAAATATGGTCTCGACATGTATAATCGATGCAAGTTCTAGTATAACAGATCAATGTTGACATGCTCATAATCAATAAAGTGAGCAAGAAAAAGAATTTATGCTCTATAAGGCTCAAAATCTCACAAAAATTATGGGTATTTTGATGTCAACCTCGTAAATTTCAAACTTCAAAGTAATATTTAAATTCAGGTAGACATCCTAAAAAAAATTTAATTCTTGAAAAATAGACTTATCATGCCTGATTCTCTAGTATTCTTAGAATTTAATTATCAATGCACAATTATCAATGACTTAATCTAAAACATATCAATAAAAATCATAAATCAGGAGAATTTCATTCTAGTCACAATATGAGAAACTTACTGTAGGACAAGGAATAATTCAGGGATTTTCAGATAATGCTATAGTTAACCCCCCCACACTTAAGATGTACATTGTCCTCAATGTACAAAGATAGATAATATCAAAATAATCATAAAATCGTAAGATGGGGAGAGAAGTGAAACTTCCTGAATTTTGGATGAAGCCAATGAAAAGAAACCGGGTAGGATTGGAGGTGAACGTGGGGAAATGTCTCGAACTGTTTGAGTCCTCGAAGCAGCCATCCTAATTTTATTGTATCCTAAGCTAAATCTAAATGGAATGAATAATAAGAAGAAAATAATAAAGAAAATAAAAGGAAATTAAAAGAAATAAGAATAAAAATAATAAAAATAAAAATAAAAATAAAAGTAAATAATGGAAAATGAAAAAAAAGAAAAACAACTGGAAAAGAAAAAGGAAGAAGGGGGTTAAATAAAAATTATGGATCTGGTGGTTGCCCCCGCCCTTGTACCTTCCTGTGGTGGCCACACGGCCACAGCCACGGCCGTGTGTAAGGCCGTGTGGTATGGAAATCTGCACTTTGGTTAGTTTATAGTTAGGTGCTAAAAAGAAGAATTAAAAATGTAAAAATTAATGGGGTTAGTGCTCGGGTTGCCTCCCGAGAAGCGCTCGTTTATAGTCTTAAGCTAGACTTTACCTCTCATTCGTATGGTCAAGGTGGTTTAAGGAGGTGAAAATCCTTTCTCACGCGATCAATTCGGTTGTGGATATAAAGTTCAAGTCGAGTAGTGTTTACCTCAAAAGTGTTGAATTTAGGATTACTTACCTCGACTGTGCCGTATAGGAAGACATTAAGTACCTCAAAAGTGATTTCTTCATTTGTCTTGAGGTCTGAATTGGTGATTCGAGGGTCTTCCTTATTCAACAATACCTGATCCCCTATTTTGAAGTGATTTGTTGTTCCTATCAGCTCGTCTGGGGTTTCTTTCGGTTTCACTTCGTGTATTCCTAGTTTTCTTTAAAGTGTGTTTTCCACTAGTCTAGTTCACCGCCCTGAAGCCTTAGTCCTTCATGAATTATTTCTTTATGGGTACGAGATCTAAGATCTAGCTCAGCTAGGTGATTTCGTGATGCTTCCTGTAAAGAAGGTTGAACCAAATGGTTATCAATAGAATTAACGTTCGTACCTTTATTACTCGATGTCCTAGCTGAGCCAAGAGCTTGAAGAGTGATTGTTTCGTCGTCTACACGAAGTGTGAATTCACCGAATTCTTCCTCTATGTGGTCTTTCTTTATTGCATCGGGATATGGCACACGAGGTTGGTACTCTGTAATTGCCGATTTTGGTATATCATGGCACACTTCAACCTTACCTTCACTTACCACAGGTTCTTCCCTTGGGTTTGGTTCGTCTAACCCTTCACTATCGTAAATGGCTTGATTTTGCTCTCTCGGATTAGTTTCAGTATTGCTTGGCAAGCTTCCTGGTGGTAGTTCTGAGATCAGCTTAGCAAGTTGTATAACTGACTTAGAAACTTCCTCAACTGACTTAGAAACTTCCTCGACTGACTTAGTGACTTCCCTAACTTGGCTCTCGATCCCTTTGATCTATGCTTGTTGGGTCTTAAGGGTGGTTTCAGTGTCTTGGAGATGGTTATCTGTGGCTGCCATGAATTTTATCAACATCTCCTCGAGGTTTGACTCCTCTTCCTGTTGGTAAGGTGGTTGTTGAAAATTTGGAGGAAGTTTCGGTCCTTGGCTACTTTTATCATCCCACGAGAAATTTGGATGGTACCTCCAACCTGTATTATAAGTGTCATTATAAAAATTATTTTGAGGTTTAGAATAGTTACCCGTATATTGAGCTTGCTCATTTTCCATGCCATATCCGTAGAGTGGGTACTCAGGATTCGCCACGCCTCCTAAATTCTAATCATATTGTATTTCTGGGTGTACCTACGAGAGACTATTCAAACCATCAATTTTTTTATTCATCATCTCTAACTGATTAGATAACCTGGTGACCACATCGAGGTTGAAGGCACTGGCTGCTTTAGTAGGAATTGTCTCATCGCTTGCCACGATAATTATTCAAAGGCCATCTTCTCTAAAAACTAAAATTATCTGCCAAAAGCAAAGGGAGGAAAAATTAGCAAAGTAAAAATAATAATAATAATAATAATAATAATAATAATAATAATAATGAAAATAAATTGCAAAAAAAATGGCTAAAGTAATAAAAATAGAGTTTTCTTAATATTTTAGTTCCCCGGCAACGGCGCCAAAAACTTGATCGCTGTGAAGTCAGAGTTTTAAAATTTATAAAGAGAATGATCGAACCTGGAAACTAACTATGACAACGATTGAGGCAAGTGCACCTATCGAACAGTAGTATAGCTTAGACAAGACCGGATTGTCGAACCCAAAGGAACTAAAAGTACTAATACTAACCTTCTTTCTATTATTTAGCCTAAAATAAGTGAAGTTGTTTATCTAGTCTAAATTAATTAGCTATTAAACTAAAAAGTCTAAGACAAAGAAGAATGAAATTGGAAGAATAACTTGGGAAAAACTCAGTTGATTAAGACGACACCCAAGGAAGAATCCACCTAGACTTCACTTGTTATCTAACACTGAACCAGACGATTTATTCACTTGACTTGATCCGTAAGACTCCCTAACGTATATTAAACCCTCTCTCGAGGGGAATAATGTCTAACCCTAGGTTAATTAACGGAAATCTCTTTCTTGAATAATAACCCCCTAGAATAGCAGTAAATCAATCTAGGGACATCCCATATTAGGTTTCACCCTAATCCAGCAAAATCTCGTCACCCTATCTCTAGGCGTGCGATCAACTCTGCTTAATTATGCTAGATCTACTCTTAAGCAGGCACTTTTGCTCCACCACCTAAGCACATTCAACTTGAATTAATATCCGCGAAATATCAACACAAGAATTAATCACACATAATTAAGAACAAATCAAGTATTTATCATATAGTTCAGAAAACAATAACAAGATTCATCTAGGTTTCATCCCCCTCAGGTATCTGAGGGGTTTAGTTCATAATGGTAAAGGAAAACATCTCAGAAGAAAAGATAAAACAAAACATAAGAAATCCCTAAAACCCCCTGAAGGAATTGAAGAGGAGATCCTCCGTCTTGAGTAGAATTCCGGCTTCTAGAGATGGATAAACTGGCTATCCCTGAGTGAATCCCCACAAATCTGCCTTCTCTGGCCTAGCAAGACGCCCCTAAACGATGGCTTAGGGCCTCCGTCGACTCCCCTCGACAGAGGGTTTCCGTCAAACTCCCCGAATAAGTTGCCCCCTAGGGTGTTTATATAGCCTTTGAGATGTGTTACTTGGCCTCCAAGTATCCTAATTTGAGTGCAATTCCTATTTGGAGGTTTAATTAGACTTTGGAGTGTGTTTCTTTGCCTCCAAGCATCCAAATCCGAGTGAAACTCCTCTCTGGTCGCGGGCACGACCTCGCTGCACACGCCCGTGTGAATCGTGGCCAGACCGTGTGGACTTCGTTGATGAGGCACGGCCATGTAAATTGTGGTCCAAGCCGTGTTCGAGATCTTTAAGGAGGCACGGCCGTGTGATCTTTGGTCCAGGCCGTGTCGATTTCATGCTTTGGCCCATTTGTCCCGTTTTAAGCCCGTTTTGCATTCTTTTAATCCCCTGGTGCTTTCCTGAGTATAAAACATGAAAAGAAAGGATTAAGAGCACATTTTTACATAAAATAAGGGATAATTCATCCAAAAGTATGCTAAATGTGGGATTAAAATATGCTACTATTTCGGTTTATCATTTATGTTTAAAACTTTCATCTACAGTTTAATTTCTTTTATTAACTGGCTGCCTAACCCACGAGTATCTCTAAAAACTCTCATTGTTTATTTTCCCCTGAACATTTAATGATGACTTCGCAGATTAATTAGATTAAATATACAACTCAAGGAACGAAAACATCACTTTTACCTAGTATTCACATTTGTCATGGAACATCCTCCAAGGATTTCATCCATAATTCAGGAAGTTTCACTTCTCTCCCATATCTTATGATTTTATTATTATGGTACTATTATCTATCTTGGTACATTGAGGGCAATGTACATCTTAAGTGTGGGGGGTTAACTATAGTATTATTTGAAAATCCCTGAATTATGCCTTGTTTTAAAGTCATTGATAACTATAGAATGAAATTCCCCTGATTTATGATTTTTGTTGATGTGTCTTAGATTAAGTCATTGATAATTATGCATTGATGATTAAACTTGAAGGATACTAGAGAATCAAGCATGATAAGTCTATTTTTCAGAAATAAAAAATTTTTAGGTTGTCTACCTGAATTTGAATAGTACTTTGAAATTTGAAATTTACGAGGTTGACATCAAAATACCCATAATTTTTGTGAGATTTTGAGCCTTATAGAGCATATATTCTTTTTCTTGCTCACTTTATTGATTATGAGTGTGTCAACATTGAGTCGTTATTCTAGAACTTGCATCGATTATACATGTCGAGACCATACCTTTGAGTTGATATACAGAAATGATAAAGGCACCTAGGATTTAACCCACTTGCTCCACTAAAAACCTACATTCATAATTAACCCCTAGTGAGCCCCATTGAATCCTAACAACCCTTTTTATTGACTTACCCGCTAATATTAACCCAAAACCCTTTGTATTTGTTATCACCATCCCTTTTGACTACCCTTATATCGAGATCTGATTTGATCTATTGCCTAGCTATGATCCTTATTTCAAGTAGTAGATTCATCCTTTAATATGTAATTTTGATTTTGTTCTTAAAAAAAAAATCAAAGTATATTCATTATTAGTGTTATGATTAAATGAGCTTATACGTTTGAATTCCAAATATTAAAGAAGAAGCTCGTATTATTATTATTTGTTTTCAATTGATGTAATTACTTATATTCAGTTTGTTGTTTTTGGTTAGGTAATTTGACAGGTCAATCTCGATTTTAACCCTCTAATTCAGCCTTTATCCACACCTTAACCCAAGCCCCGTTACAACCCTGTTAAAGACCTTTTGATTTGTGCATCATTTCATATCATAGTGGTGGAGATTTGATTTTCATGCAAGCCTATGGGATTAACTCTTCATATTTGACTTTTGAGTGCTTAATTCTGAACCTTAAACACCTCGAGTGATTTGAGTGAATCTTTAGTGAGGATGCCAATCCTTGTCGATTTTGAATCAGAGGTAATTATTTAGATGAGGGGAAACACCTATGTTTTGTACTACAAATGTATGACTTAGATTGTTTGAATCTTTAGGACTCTTTGAGTTGAATTATCCATGTATGAATTATCTTTGAATTATGATGAAACACTATCAATGACTATTAAGAATTGAAGGAAGTTCGTTTTAATTATGAGTTGAGAATTTTGCTTGAGGACAAGCAAAAGCTTAAATGTGGGGGTATTTGATAAACAGTAAAAGTAACATATTTTAATCCCACATTTAGCATACTTTTGGATGATTTATCCATTATTTTATGTAATTTGGTGCTCTTAATCCTTTGTTTTCATGTTTTATATTTAGGAAAGCACCGGAGGATGAAAAGAACAAGAAACGGGTTTAAAACGGGCCAAATGGGCCAGATCACGAAATCGACACGGCCTGGGCCCAAGACCACACGACCGTGCCTCATCAATAGACCCAACACGGCCTGGCCACAATTTACACGGGCGTGTGCCATGGCCGTGCCCCTGCCGTGAGAAAGAGAAATTTCACTCGGATTAGGATACTTAGGGCGAAGAAACACATTCCGAAGCCTATATAAACACCCTAAGTATGACCTAAAAGGGGGAGCACAAGGCTTTTGTCATGGGGCGTCTTGTTAGGCCAGAGAAGGCAGATTTGTGGGGATTCACTCGAAGATAGCCAGTTGATTCATCTCAAGAAGCCAGAATTATACTCAAGACGGAGGATATCTTCTTCAATTTCTTCAGGAGGTTTTAGGTATTTCTTATGTTTTGTTTTATCTTTTCTTCTGAGATGTTTTCTTTTATCATTATGAACTAAACCCTCCGATACCTGAGGGGGATGAAACTTAGATGAATCTTGTTATCGTTTGCTGAACTATATGATAAATATTTGACTTGTTCTTAATTATGTGTTCTTAATTCTTGTGCTGATATTTCCCGGATATTAATTCAAGTTTGATGTGCTTAGGTGGAGGAGCAAAAGTCCCTGCCTAAGAGTAGATCTAGCATAGTTAAGCAGAGTTGATCGCACGCCTAGAGATAGGGTGACGAGATTTTACCAGGTTAGGGTGAAACCTAATATGGGATTCCATAGATCGAGTTAATGCAATTCTAGGGGTTTTAATTAGAAAGAGATTTCAATTAATCAACCTAGGGTTAGACGTTATTCTCTTCGAAGGAGGGTTTAATATACATTAGGGAATCTTACGGATCAAGTCAAATGAATAAATCGTCTGGTTCAAAGTTAGATAACAAGTGAAGTCTAGGTGGATTCTCACTCGGGTATTGTCCTTATCAATTGGTTTTTCCCAAAAGTATTTCTCCAAATTCATTCTTCTTTGTCTTAGAGTCTTTAGTTTAGTAGTTAATTAATTTAGATTTAAACAACAAATCCCCTTTATTTTAGGCTAGATAATAAAAAGAAAGTTAGTATTAGTACTTTTAGTTCCTTTGGGTTCGACATTCCGGTCTTGCCTTAACTATACTACTGTTCGATAGGTGCGCTTACCTCAAATCATTGTCATAGTTAGTTTCCAGGTTCAATCATTCTCATTATAAATTTTAAGACTTTGACATCGCATAAAAACAACGATCATAATCCAAGAATACGTTGAGATCGATCTCAATGTATCTGAATTCCTAAAACAAAAGAGGTGTCCCCAAGATCTTTCATCTCAAAATGCTTAGATAAAAACCTCTTGGTTTCGTGCAATAAGCCTATATCATTAGCGGCAGACAAAATGTCATCAACATATAGAACCAGAAATATGTACTTACTCCCACTGAATTTGTGATCATCAACAATATTCATCTCAAAACTGAATGAAACAATTATTTGATGAAACTTGTGGTACCATTGACGGGAAGCTTATTTGAGTCCATAGATGGATTTTGTCAATTTGCAAACCATATTCTTTGAGTCTCCCGACTCAAAATTTTCTAGTTGCACCATATAAATTGTTTCATCAATATCGCCATTAAGAAATGCAGTCTTAACATCCATCTGATGTAACTCAAGATCAAAATGAGCAACAAGCGCCATGATTATCCTGAATGAGTCTTTCGATGAAACTGAAGAGAAAGTCTCTATAAAATCAATACCTTATTTTTGAGTATATTGTTTAGCTACAAGACACGCCTTATACCTCTCCACATTACCATTTACATCCCTCTTAGTTTTAAATATCCATTTACAACCAATTGGTTTTGCACCTTCATGTAATGGGACAAGTTCCCAAACCTTATTGTCTTGCATAGATTTATACTCACCTTTCATGGCATCAATCCACTTTTGAGAATTAGAACTTTTCATGGCTTGATGAAAGTTGATTGGATCATCTTCCATCATTCCATCATCATCCTCATGTTCTTGGAGAAATACAATATAATCATCTGGAATAGCATTTCTCCTTTCTCTTGTGGACCTCCTTAATGGCACTCGTTCTTGAGGTTGTTGAGTTTGTTCTTATGGAACAATTACCTCATTTTGAATTGGGAGTTGTTCAACATTGTCTTGTAGAGGTTCTGGATTCACTTCTTGATCAATGATAGGTATAAGAACCTGAACATCTTCAAAAGTGATAGAAAGAATTGAGTTAGAATCCAATTCCTCCTCAAAAGCAACGTCTCTAACCTTATTTCTCCCCTCAAACTCAACATCCTCAAAAAATGTTGCAGTTCCCGTCTTAAAAATATTCTTTGTTATGGGATCATAAAATTTATAGTTGATGTGTCTTTAACTAACTATGACCATAATAAAGGCAAGCGCACCTATCGTTTAATAGTATAGTTATGGTAAGACCGGAAATATCGTATCCACAAGGACCAAGAGTACTAGTAATTACTATCCTTTTATTATCTAGCCTAAAAATTGGAGAACTAAAACTAATTAATTAAAACAAGACAAATAATGAATTAGGAAAATACTTTTAGACAACTTTATGAGATAGGCAATACCTAAGGAAGAATCCACCTAGACTTCACTTATTACTTTTGATTCATTTGATTTATTCACTTGTCTTAATCCGTAGAAATCCCTGATTTATGTTAATATCTTTTTCAAGACTAAAAACAACTGACTCTAGGTTGATTAATTGAAATCTCTTTCTAATTAAAACCCTATTGTCGCATTAACTCGATCTATGGATTTCCTTATTAGATTTGACTCTAATTCGGCAAATTTTCGTCGCCCTATTTCTAGGGTTGCAATCAACTCCGCTTAATTGTGTTGATCTACTCTTAAACAGGGACTTTTGCTCCTCTGAATAAGCACATTCGACTTGAATCAATAACTTGAATTATCAAAACAAGAACAAGAACTCACAATTAAGAATAAGAACAAGTATTTATCTTATAAATCAAATAATAATAAGATCTGTCATAGGTTTCATCCCCTTAGGTATTTAAGGGATTTAGTCCATAATGATAGAGGGAAACATCATAGAATAGGAAAAACAACAAAACATAAGAAAACCCAAAAACCTTCTAAAGAACTTGATGGGAGATCTTCAGTCTTGATGGAGATCCTTCCTCCGAGCTACTTTCGATGGCTGTCCTCGAGTATTTTCTGCCTTCTACTCTGCGTCCCCCTTTAGGTCACCCCCTAGGGTGTTTATATAGGCTTTGGAATGTCTTTTTTTGCCCACAAGTAACCTTTTCAGGATAGAATTAATCTTTGATACGGCAGGGACACGCTCGTGTTCGATAATCTTGGGTCGTGCTCGCTTCTGCTCGCCACACACGGCCGTATGGTCTTTCTATGTACATTGATCCAGGCCGCATTTGATTCTTCTCGTAACGCACGGCCGCGTTTGATAGCCCAAGCCGTGTTGGTTTCTAAGGTAGGCCCATTTTGTCCCTTTTTGGCCTGTTTCTTGTTCTTTTCGACTCCCTAAGCTCTCCTAAATGTAAAACATGAAATTAAGAGATTAGGAGCATCGAATTCATCAAATTTAATGAGAATTCATCCGAAAATAAGCCAAGCATGGGGTTAAAATATGTATAAATTAAGGTTTATCAAATATCCCCACACTTAAGCGTTTGCTTGTCCTCAAGCAAAATCCTCAACTCACAATAAGAATTAACTTCCTTAATTCATAACTCTCATCAATAATGTCTCATCATAGTTCACGGATAATTCATACATTTATAATTTAATTAGAAGAGTCCTAGAGATTCAAACAATCTAAGTCATAGATTTTTATAGCATGAAAACATAGGTGTTTCCCCTTACCTACATAATTACCTTTGATTCAAAACCGAAAAGTGTTGACATCCTCACTAAAGATTCACTCAAATCACTCAAAGTGTTTAAGGTTCAATTTAAGCACTCAAAAGTCAAACATGAAGATTTATTACCATAGGCTTGCATGAAAATCAAATCTCCACCACTATAAAATGAGATGATACACAAATCAAAAGGTTTTTAAAAAGGATTGTAATGGGGCTTGGGTTAAAGGTGTGGATAAAGGCTGAAAAGGAGGGTTAAAATTGAGATTGAATTGACAAATTACCTAACTAGCAAAGATGACCTAATACTGAATAATTACGTCGATTGAAAACTTATCACTAATAGCACGAGTTTCTTCTAAAGATATGAAATTAACAGTTTAAGCTCATAACACTAATAATGAATAAATTTCCACTCTCTCTGTTTTTCTTATGAACAAGTACATACAATAATAAGATAGAATTTAACAACTGAAATAAAGAAAATAGTTAGGCAACTGATCAAATCAAATCTCGGCATAAGGGGGGCCAAAGGAGGAGAAGTAAAAATTTGGTTTTGGGTTAATATTAATGGGTGAGTCAAGAAATGGTTAATTAGGATAAAAAGGGTTCACTAGGGGTTAATTATGAGGGTAGGTTTTTTTTGTGGAATAAGTAGGTTAAAACCTAGGTGCCTTTATCATCTCAGTATATCAAATCAAAAATATGGTCTCGACATGTATAATAGAAGCAAGTTCTAGAATAACAAATCAATATTGACACACTCATAATCAATAAAGTGAGCAAGAAAAGATATATGCTCTAAAAGGCTCAAAGACTCAAAAAAATTATGGTTTTTGATGTCACCCTTGCAAACTTCAAACTTCAAAGTAATATTTAAATTTTGGGAAACAACCTATTAATATTTTTTATTATGAAAATAGACTTATCATGCTTGATTCTCTAATATCTTAAAGTGTAAACCATCGATGCACAATTACCTATGGCTTAATCCAAAACATGTCAATGACAATCATAAATCAATAGAAGTTTCATTCTAATAGTAATATGAGAAAATTACTTAAGAACAAGGCATAATTCAGTATTGTTGACACCTCCCCACACTTAAGATGTACATTGTCCTCAATGTACAAAGATAAATAATGACAACATAGTAAGAAAATCATAAGAGAGGGAGAGAAGTGAAACTTCCTGAATTTTGGATGGAGTAAAAAAAAAGAAACGGTGTAAAGTTGGGCAGGGGTGGTGGATACTCCGGTGGTGGTGTGGTCGTTCCTTAATATCCCATTGAACCTAAATTAAAGAAATCAAAATGTAATAATATAATTTAAAAACAAGAAAGATAAAAAGAAAGAATTTAAAAATAAAAATAAAAGAAAAAGAAAAAATAAATGGACTCAAAGGTCCTTGTCTTGTCGAGTAAATGAAGCGGCGGGCATTAACTTATGTGGAGTGATCGCGCACGGGGAGACCATGCTAGGAGCCTGTCGCTTTTTCGACACGAAGATGGTGACTTTGGTCTTGTCACTAGTATTAGTCATGGTGTAAAGGAAAGGGGTGGTGAAAAGGGAGAAAAGCTGTGGTGGCTAGGGTTGGGGAGGAAGGGATATGGGGAAGAAAGTGAGTAGAAAAAGAGGGTTTAAATAGAATTTAGGGCATCTGGTTGCTTCCCACGCCCGTGTGCCCTGGGCGTGGTAGGTCACACGGCCGTATCGCATGGCCGTGTGGTGCCTCGTTCGTTTCTCCCATGCCTGTGTAGATGTTTCCACACCCATATTTGATTAATCAGTGTCAACCACGGCCTACGGACACGGGCGTGTCGCACACCCGTGTTACTTTCTCAGTGTTGACCACGGCCGTATCGCACGGCCGTAGCATTTTATCGCAACCCGTGTTTTGGGAAAATTGTCATCCTTGGTTCGCACGGTCTCTACCACGCTGATGTACGTATTCGTGGTGTCCACACGGCCATGGCCACGCCCGTGTGCAAGGCCGTGTGGTAGGGAAACCTGCGCTTTATTAATTTGGTTAGTTTTTAGTTAGGTGCTAAAAATAAAAAATATGAAAATTAAAGGGGTTAGTGCTCGGGTTGCCTCCTGAGAAGCGCTCGTTTAAAGTCTTAAGCTAGACTTACCTTTCATTCGCATGATCATGGTGGTTTGAGGAGTTAAAACTCCTCATTCTTGCTATCAATTGTATTAAAATATGGTTTTAGACGAGTACAATTTACCTTGAAGGTGCCAAATTGAGAATGAGTTACCTCGACTGTACCGTATGGGAAAGTATTAAGTACCGTGAAAGGAGTTATTCCATTAGGTTCAGAAGTGGCAACACAAGGATCTGTATTATCCATTAGAACTCAGTCTCCAACTTTGAAGTAGTTTGCTTCGTCTTTAGGTTCGTTATGGAGTTGCCTCGGTTTTGCTTCCTGTGTTCCTGTTTTCTCCTTAACATATATCTTTCACTCGTCTAGTTCATCGATCTGAAGCCTTCGCTCCTCATGAGTTATTTCTTTGTTGGCACGAGGTCTAGGATATGTCTCAATTTTTTATTTACGAGGTGCTTCCTGAAAAGTGGGTTGAACTGAATGGTTATTAATAGAATTTATGTACTCACATTTTTTACTCGACGTCCTAACTGAGTCACGAGCCTGAAGAGTGATTGTTTTGTCACCTACACGAAGTGTGAGCTCACCTGTACCAACATCAATTATAGTTTTAGCAATTGCTAAAAAGGGTCGCCCTAAAATTAAAGGTGCGTTACTTTCCTCGTCCATGTCTCTAACTAACAATGACCACAATAAAGGCAAGCGCACCTATCGTTTAATAGTATAGTTATGGTAAGATCGGAAATATCGTATCCACAAGGACCAAGAGTACTAGTAATTACTATCCTTTTATTATCTAGCCTAAAAATTGGAGTGATTTCTTTTTAAACTAAAACTAATTAATTAAAACACGACAAAGAATGAATTAGGAAAATACTTTTAGACAACTTTATGAGATAGGCAATACCTAAGGAAGAATCCACCTAGACTTCACTTATTACTTTTGATTCATATGATTTATTCACTTGTCTTAATCCGTAGAAATCCCTGATTTATGTTAATATCTCTTTCAAGACTAAAAACAACTGACTCTAGGTTGATTAATTGAAATCTATTTCTAATTAAAACCCCAATTGTCGCATTAACTCGATCTATGGATTCCCTTATTAGATTTGACTCTAATTCGGTAGATTTTCGTCGCCCTATTTCTGGGGTTGCAATCAACTCTGCTTAATTGTGTTGATCTACTCTTAAACAGGGACTTTTGCTCCTCTGAATAAGCACATTCGACTTGAATCAATAACTTGAATTATCAAAACAAGAATAAGAACTCACAATTAAGAATAAGAACAAGTATTTATCTTATAAATCAAATAATAATAAGATTTGTCATAGGTTTCATCCCCTAAGGTATTTAAGGGATTTAGTTCATAATGATAGAGGGAAACATCATAGAATAGGAAAAACAACAAAACATAAGAAAACCCAAAAAACTTCTAAAGAACTTGATGGGAGATCTTCAGTCTTGATGGAGATCCTTCCTCCGAGCTGCTTCCGATGGCTGTCCTCGAGTATTTTCTGCCTTCTACTCTGCGTCCCCCTTTAGGTCACCCCCTAGGGTGTTTATATAGGCTTTGGAATGTCTTTCTTTGCCCACAAGTAACCTTTTTCGGATAGAATTAATCTTTGATACAGCAGGGATAGGCCCGTGTTCGATAATCTTGGGTCGTGCTCGCTTTTACTCACCATACACGGTCGTGTGGTCTTCCCGTGTACGTTGATCCAGGCCGTGTTTGATTCTGCTCATAACGCACGGCCGTGTTTGATAGCCCAGGCCGTGTTGGTTTCTAAGGTAGGCCCATTTTGTCCCTTTTTGGCCCATTTCTTGTTCTTTTTGACTCCCTAAGCTCTCCTGAATGTAAAACATGAAATTAAGAGATTAGGAGCATCGAATTCATCAAATATAATGAGAATTCATCCGAAAATAAGCCAAGCATGGGGTTAAAATATGTATAAATTAATGTTTATCAATAGCCTCTAGATCGCTTAGAATAACCAATAAAGTAGCTGCTTACTATTTTGGAGTCCAATTTCTTTTCATGTGGCTTATAAGGTATTGCCCTAGCTGGACATCCTCAAATGTGAAAGTGCTGTAGACTAGGCTTTTGACCTGTCCAAAGCTCATAAGGTGTTTTTATAACTACTTTATTGGGTACTCTATTCAGAATGTAAGCTACTATCTTTAATGCTTCTCCCCAGAGGGACTCAAGTAAGGTAGAATGAGCAATCATGCTCATTACCATATCCTTAAGAGTTCTATTTCATCTTTCAGCTACACCATTCATACTAGGTTATCCTGACATGGTGTACTGTGGGACAATACCGCATTCCTCTAGGAATTTCGCAAATGGTCCTAGACATTGTTCACCTGAGCCATCATATCTACCGTAGTATTCACCACCATGATCAGATCTGACATTTTTAATCCTTTTGTTGAGTTGATTCTCAACTTCAGCTTTATAAGCTTTGAACATGTCCAAAGACTGAGATTTCTCATGAATGAGATATAGGTACCCATAACATGAGTGATCGTCTATGAATGTTATGAAATATTGTTAACCATTCCAGGATGTCATAGGGAATGGCCCACAAATATCTGTATGAATTAATTCTAAGACGTCTGAATATCTGTTGGCACCCAATCTCTTGGTTTTGGTCTGTTTTCCCTTAATGCAATCGACACAGATATCAAAGTCTGTGAAGTCAAGGGACTCTAAAATACCATCAGACACAAGGCGTTCAACTCTAACTTTTGAGATATGACCTAAGAGCCTATGCCATAATGATGCTGAATTTTTCTTATTTAATTTGCGTTTAATACCACGTGATTCCACATGCAAGGTTTTATTATAGGATGCAACTGTTTCTAGCGAATAAAGGTTGTCATAAGTATTTAAATAATCAGTTCCAATAACATTTGAATTTAAAGACAAATTAAATTGATTGTTTCCGAATGAACAATAATATCCAAATTTGCCCAACGAAGAAACAGAAACTAAATTCCGTCTAAATGACGGTACAATAAAAGTGTCTTTTAAATCCAAATAAAAACTAGTTCCTAATAACAACCTAAAATGCCCAATCGCTTCCACTTCTACCGATTTTCCATCATCCACAAAGATGTGTCTTTCACCATCACTTGGCTTTCGGTAACTCAGGCAACCCTGCATAGAAACACTTATGTGAGTAGTAGCACCAGAATCTATCCACCAAGTGTTTCTAGTTATTGAAGCTAAATTAATCTCAGAACAGACCAAATTAAGAATTATACCTTTCTTTGCACGCCAAGCATGATATTCGATACAATCTTTCTTTACGTGTCCAGACTTGTTACAAAAGAAACAACTCTCTGTAGCTTGTTGTTGTTTCTTTTGAGCTGGACCCTTAGCAGCTTCATTCTGATATTTTCTTTTATTGCCCTTGTCTTTAGGAGCATTGGCCAAATGAGCACTTTTAGACTTATCACGCTTCAACCTTTCTTCCTCTTGCACATAATGAGAAATGAGCTCATTTAGGGTTCATTTCTCCTTTTGACAGTTATAACTAATTTTAACACTACAGCAAAACAGACTTTTAGCGGCGTTTTTAGTGGCGTTTTAAAGAAAAACGCCGCAAATATTATACATTAGCAAAAAAATGAGAATAGCGGCGTTTATTTCTAAAACGCCGCTAAAAAGGATTTATAACGGCGTCTTTTCGTAAAACGCCGCTAAAGGTCTGAGCATTAGCGGCGCTTTTGGAAAAACGCCGCTAAAGGTCTGAGCATTAGCGGGGCTTTTGGAAAAACGCCGCTGAAGGTCTGAGCATTAGCGGCGCTTTTGGAAAAACGTCGCTAAAGGTCTGAGCATTAGCGGCGCTTTTAGAAAAACGCCGCTAAAGGTCTGAGCATTAGCGGCGCTTTTGTAAAAACGCCGCTAAAGGTCTGAGCATTAGCGGCGCTTTTGTAAAAACGCCGAAAAGATGTTAATATGGGCTGACTAGGGTTTCGAGTTCAACATTTCAAGATTTAGTGTACTTTATCAGTTTATGGTTTACAGTTAGTCTTAGGATTAGGGTTATGGCTAGAGTTTATGAGTTTATGGGTTTGTGGGTGTATGGTTTAAGGTTCGCAGGTTTAGGATTTAGGGTTTATCAAATGAAGACAGAATATCAAATTTGATTTAATCATTAAAAAATTATAAAAATATATGCTATAAAATGGTGAGATTACAATTTTTACTTACAAATGAATTTCAGCCCCTAACAAAATCTGATTGTGCATCCGTTTATCCTTAAGCCCTAAACCCTAAACCTTACACAGTCTAAACCCTAAACTATAAACCATAAATCTAGATTCTAAACCCTAAATCATAGCTCTAAACACTCGACCATAAACCCCTAAACTACAAACACTAAACCATTAACCATTAAAGACTAACCTTAAACGCTGCTAAATGTTGAGCAACAATTCTATTTTCATTTAGGGTAATCGACACTCATTTCGATGTTATTCGATTTAATTTTCATTTTTTCTTATTTTTGTTTTGATTTTAATTTTATTTTTCTATTTGAAATTAACTGACTGAATTATGAAAAGTACGTTACAAATTGATAACTAAACCCTTAAGAAGTTTTGCTTTATTGAAACCCTTAAATCCTAACTACTAATGTTAATTAAAATACAATTTATTTTTAATTGAATATATAAAATATAAATATTTTATCTTCAAAAAAATTTTGATTGAATATTTATGTTCAAAAAAAATAATGAAAAAAAATTGAAAGTAAAAACATAGAAAAATATATGTTAAAAATTAAAAAATTAAAAAATTATTATTTAAAATAAATTTAACTTTAGGGTTAAAATGCGATGTAAGTTTAACTTTAAGGTTTCGGTGTTAGATTCTGTAGTTATGACAAGCGTTTAGGGTTTTAGGGTTTAATGATTTAAGGTTTAAGGTCTATGATTTTAGGGGTTACGGGTTTGAGGTTTAGGGTATGTGTTTAGGACTTAGGATTTTAGGGTTTAAGGCTTTGATAAAAACGTTAAGGATTAATCTTGGATTTTTTAGAATATAAATCAAAATAAGATAAATATAAATTATTATTTTAAAAAAAATATATATCAAAATGGGTTAAATCCCTAAAGCATACATGAACAATGGTTTAGTGTGCAATTGTATACATGAACTTTAATTTGATCCAGATCTTGTAAAATATTAACACAATTATTGATATAATTAACATCATTTTTTATTTATATATTGCATACATAAAAATTTATATTTATTCAATATAAAAATATATTGATGTATTTATATTTTAAAATAATGTGTATGATTAAATCAAAATTAAAGTTTCAACTATACATTTAAACCACAATTAGAATTTCACATCTAGAATTACACATTAAACTAAAATTCATATATTATTTTGAGATGTATCTATATCAAAATTTAGGTGTATACATATAATTAAATGCCATTTATATAAAAATCTAAACAACTAATGTAAACCATACTTAAAAGAATAATGTTGATGTAAAAAGAAAGAAAAAAGGAATTCGTAAAAGAGTTGATAATGGTAATTAAATTTTTAAAATTTAATAATAAAAAATTAAAAAATTAAAAACTTGAAAACTTAAAATTTTAATATTTAATATTTTAGTTAAAAAGTTTAATACTCAAAATATAATAAAAATAAAAATTCAAAAAATAATAATCTCAATAGACAAATTTTAGAAGAAAAAACATAGAAAAATATGGGTTAAAAATAGAAAAAAATTAAAATTACGTAATAGTGGGGTTTTTAATAAAAACACCGCAAAAACGCCGCAAAAAATAGAACTATAGTGGCGTTTTTTAATAAAACGCCACAAAATTTCTCTGCTAAAACCTATCGTTTCCCCAAAACATAAATTTCCTAAGTCCCAAAATTTCCCTCCCAAAATCCCCAAACCAAAATCCCCAAATCGGTTTCCCCCACCAATCTTCGTCCATATGTTAGCACCGACCTTCGTCCATCTGTTCTAAAATTTACATATTTTCAGAAGTAATCGAAAAAGATGAGGCAGCTTTTGAAGTTACCTGCATCGTTGAACTGGGATGAACTGGAGGAGTTTGGACAAACCGGAGAGGATGAGTTCACGAGCTCTGTAGACTCGGTGAGCGACGTCGACGAGTTTAGGGACCAACAACCCATTGGCGGGAGGATGTTCAAGCAATTTAGTTTTCAAGTATAACCTTTTTTTTTCCCTCTTTTGTTCTAAATTTCTTTTATCTTTACAAAAACTATCAACTTTATTCACTTGGATGAGTTTTCCTTTTTCTTTTTTCCTTTACTTTACCTCTTCCTATTGCTAATTCTTTTAACAACCTTTTTTGTTAATTCTTTTAACAGGTAACAGAGAGTAGCAGCGATGGTTCCCAAGTACGCTTCTCCCTTCTTCTATTCCTTTGATTTCAATTAAATTTCTTTATATATACCATGAATTTAATGATCTGTTCTTGAAATATTGTTTCTTTATTTTCGTTTTTTTGGGGAAAAAATGGATCTGCCTTTCATTTCATTCCATTTCGGCATGAAATCTGAAAATATGATTAATTTTTTTTGTTTTTTAGGTTATATTTACATGTAATTTCAATGTTAACCGGTTTTGTGTTTAAATTTTGTCTTTGAAATTTTACACTTTCAATCGATCAACTGTACATAGGATTTGATTAATGAAGCTAATAGTTGTGAATTAACGAAAGGGAAAGGTTTTAATGCCTGCTGTAATTTGATTGATTGGAACACTATTTGATTGATTTGATCAACTGTACATGTAATTTGATTGCTATAATTTTGTTAATCTGTTGAACATTGCTTGAAATACAAGTTTCCGATACGGGTATTTTTGGAAAAATGAAGAGTACGAGAGCAGCTTACAAGTTGGAAATGGGAAATTAACTTGCTCCTGCTTCATACTATGGTCTATAAGATGGATATTATGTTTTTTTTTGCAATCAAGAGCTAGTGTAAGGGGTAGTTGTTTGTAGAATTCTGTTTATGTTAATGGTGATTGTTGTTCGATCTTGTTAATTATGTAATAAGCTCGTAACTCGTAAGTAGGGATGTATAAGATTTGGTTTAAAATTGTATCGCTAAAAATCGCATTATCTATAAACTTTCTTTCATAATGTCAAAATTTGGATTTTGAATTTCTCAAACCCTACACTTATTTTTATGTTGGCATGTTAGGACGGAGCTTTGTCGGTTTAGTGGTGCCAAGATATACCCGAGAAAAGGCATCGATTTATCCGCTCGATTCTCATGTAAATTTCCATCCAATTCTATATTGAAGTGGTTGATATTCGGATATTCTTGCTGATTGTTAACTACCTTTTGCATGGACTTGTGAAGGTCTTCCTGTTTTCAAACTCAAAATGCAGGAGGTACTTCCACAACCGTTTGAAGCCATCAAAACTTACATGGACAGCCATGTATAGGAAGCAACATAAGAAGGTTAGTGTCGGCTTTGTGAACCCAATTTCATTTTGGTTTCAGAATTGCATCTTGGTTGCAAGTAAAATTATTTTTTACTCAATAGTTGGCTTTATTATCATTATGAATGTTATTTTATTCCAATCATTTATCCGATAAAAGTTATATTAGTTTTAATAATTGTGATCATACGTACATGTAGGACATTGCTCAAGAGGCCGCTAAGAAGAGGAGACGTGCACGAAGAAGCCATACTCCGGATCCATCGTTCACATTGCACCTTAGAGGTTATCAAATTCTATTCAAAATCTCGAAATAAAGATAAAGTTGACATGAAAAAAATATTGATTTGTTTTAAACCATACATGAAATGAAGAGTGGAAGCAATGAATCACGTAAATGAACTTTTTTTTCTTCTTGATTAAGTTTAAGTTTTAAGTGTTACTAACAGAGCTCTTAAACTGTTTGAATAAATGCATGAATGGTGGACTTATTATGACTTGATTTTTTTTTTCTTGGTGGGTGAAAATCACAGCCTGTTAAAAGCCCTGTTACAATATGTGGTGATATTCATGGACAGTTTCATGATCTTGCTGAGCTTTTTCGAATTGGAGGGAAGGTGGTTTTTCCTGATTGAGGCTACTAATTTTTGTTTCAGATATGCTAATTGTTATGTAGTGATTTGGTCTTGTCTAGCATTCATACATGGCGATAAAACCCTTCATGCATATCTAATTATATTCCTGCTCTATAAATTTTTCATTACTTTTGTGTATGGTATTAGGCTATTCATTTGAACACTGATGCATGTAATGTACAATGGCTTTTAGTGTATTGACTTTGCTTGTTCATCAATTAAACTTATATGTTTCTTAACTTTCCTCCTTGTCCTATTCTTTTAGCTATGTTTCCTTGGTGTGGAGTTGCTATTTATTTAATTTTCTTTCCGCTATATTATTGCTTGAAATGAATTTGGTTTGAAGTTCATGAATTGTTTAGTTAGGTTTTGGCTTTTTAGGCTTTCTTTCCGCTATATCTTTATCCTCATCTTCCTCTTTGTCTTATGGCCTCTCGCTCTCATTTTTTCTTCATTTTCCTTCTTTTCATTCTCTCGCTTCCTTTCCTCGTTATTCCATCTTCTTCCACCCTGTGTTTTTCTTCTTTTCTCTGCTTTTACCAATTTTCCTTTTTCCCATTTTTTTCCCATTAAGTGGGAAAGAATGCGAAGTTAGGTGAATGGTTAATACGGGTTTATTATTATTATTATTTTACTTTTCTCTTTTTCTATTTGTCACTAATTTTGCAGGACAAACTTTGTATTGAAGAGCATTTCCTGGTTTCCAGTTCATAATGTACTTACGCCAACGGCATTTATGTCTTCTAACATCACAACTGAAGCTTTTCATGGAAGCAAAAGCTCGAAAGCTTATAACTCTGAGCAAATTCAGGTAATTTTGAAAAATAGTACCCTCTTTTAATACATTCTTTAATTTAGAGTTAAGATTATGTACCAATGACCATGGCTTTGAATTTGATCAAATTTTACCAACTTTATATTGGTGAATGCAAATCTATCATGGTTACACAATTGTTTGCTATTATTTGCACTACATGGTACTTTTTAGTTAGTAATCCGGTACTAGTGTTTCAAACCTTTCTTCATATTTTCCTTATGGTCATCTTTAAGTAAACATATAAAGTGATGATAGAGAAGATGACATGTACCAAACTATAGTAGCCGAGTTCCTCTTGATGAAAAGGACAGAAAGGTAGCATTTCATTCCATTGCATTTGTTCTTTTATAGCAATTCTATGCTAGGGTTGATGCTTTTTTTTTTTGGTGGTAGACCTTTGCCTTCCTTGTATAGCAGTGCTGACATTCGTTCTCTAAAAATGGATGATTTTAAGTATGCACATGAGCAGGTAACATGGTCATAGATCATTTATATATTTATATTTTATGGTTTCTATCATCCTTTGAAGTCTGAGAAATGTAATTTTCCCCTATATTTGCTTGGCATGTGAGGGAGCTTTTAGCTTATATGAAAACATTTTATTTGGAATGCAAAAATTGTGTATGTTTTAGAGAAATGCAAAAAAAAAAAAAAAGATGTTTGTGGCTATTACATTGATGATTAAATATTGCAGTATTGAGTTAATTTATAGGTAATTAACTTGGTGCAGATGAATGAACTTTATGATGTGTGAAAACAATCATTTGAAATTTTAAAGTTTGCATATGCTATTGAATAAATGCTGAAATTTGTTATGTTTGGAATCTAGAAATTTGGAGTGCTATATATCAGAAATTATGATGTCCGAATGGAAAATAGATGATGTTCAAATGCTGAAATTTATTAAGTTTGAAAGTCGAAACTTAGTGTTATATGTTGTAAACCATGTTATCGATCATCAAAAACTTTAGGCATTTAAATGCTACAAATTATCATGTCCAAAGTCGGTATTTGGATAACTAAATATTTTTTTTTTTTTGATAAATGAATTTAGCTTGACAGACTTGATCAACACTCGTTTGGAGCTTGGTATTCTCCTAAATTCTTATACCTTTCCTTTCGCTTGAAATTAATGTATGTGCTATTCGTGATAAAAGAAAAATCAAGAGATTAAATGTTGAGTTAATTGTTGATGACCGTTGTTAAGAATACTCAATTTTAAGTATGAAATTGCTGAATCTGAATATACTTAAATTTGTTGAGGAGATGGACTGCTACATGATTGAAATAATAGGGAATTATGAGAGATTAAATGCCAACTTTGGCCTCTGTCCAAATGCCGGACTTTCAAAGATTTAATTTCTCTGCTTTAAAGATGTTTTAAACTTGCTAAAAATGCAACAATTGCATATGCTATTTATTTAATTAAATAAATGATACTGAGTTCTTTGCCTTTTCTTCCTTGGTTGTTTTGTTGCATCTTTATGCTGGTATGAGTGATGGAATTAAGTGAAATTTTAGTGAAATTTCTAGTCGTCGAGGAGTTTGAAGCATGCGCTTTGCATGCATGTCGTCTAATTTATTACCAATTTAGGTGGTCTGATCGATGGTTGTTTATTGTTGTCCAAATAATAATTAAAGAATATCATCCAAGTGATCAGAAATTAAAATGGTCTGAACAATGTGAAACTAAATTGTTAAATGTTAACTAGTCCAAACTGATATGAATTTATGATGTTAGTAAGCTAAAAATTTAGGTGTTAAATGCTACAATTTATGGTGTCTAAAAGTTGTGATTTATGATATTCGAATGATGTATTTTAAGTTGTTCGAATGTGTTAAAGAGTTGATTTAATATAATGCCTAATGGTTGTTTATTGTTGTTCAAAGCATGATGAAATAAACATGTTAGGCGTGGTTTAATACATGCCTTGCTGATCTGTAAGGTTGTCCAAAACAAGACAAAATTTAGTTGTCTTTAAGATGTTCGAATGTGGTTGTTCGAATGGTTCTTCAAATTTTCCAAATGTGTCTTTAAGGTGCTCGAAAATGTCATATTAATGTTGCCCATATATGATTTTGAATGCTGGAATTTTGCAAAGATTTAATTTCCTGCTTGAAGTTGATTAAACCATGTCAAATGCAAAACATGAATATGTTGCTCACATGCTAAATTAACCGTTAGTGAGCTTAAAATTGATCTATTCGAATGTGTTAAATTCATTGTTCAATGTGATGTTATTTATGCTAATGTATTGACTATATTAAGTCATGCAATTTGATGTTATTTATGCTAATGTGATGTTGAATAGCATGATTGAGTACAAGCTACACATTTAATTCATGTTATGTAGATATGTGATCTAGTCTAAATAAACTTTGTTTGGGTGTTTGTTGGCTAGAATTCAATTCTTTCAATTTTAAACCTATTGATAAATTAAATCCTAGACATTCGTTATTGGGTTATTTATCGATAAATGTAAATAATCAATGGTGTTAATATTGGTTATTGAGAAGGTAAGAAGAGATTGGTTGCTAGGCGTTCGTTAGTAACTATAACCAATTTATGATTAATTTTATGATTAATTTTTCACAAAGCAAATAATGTAAAATAATCAATGGTGTTAATATTGGTTGCTAGGCGTTCGTTAGTAACTATAACCCATGAATCAAAATCGAAATTTTGTCTTTAACTAGATTCTCATTATATTGGTTTTCTTAAATTTTATTTTGCGATCTTTACTTTACATAGTTTTAAACTAGTTTTGTAAAGTAACTCTTGTATATTATCCACTTGAGCATATCAAGCTTCTTTTTGTCATAAGTCGCTTGTGACAAAGAGTGTGCTGAGCTTATTTTTGATTTTCTTTCTCTTGCTTGTTATAGGTCAGTGCTCAAGATGCTTACGAGATTGGAACAAAGAGAGAACGTTCCCAGAGTTCATTGAAGGTGTCAAAAACAGTGAATATTGTATATATAATTTTATCATTAGTTCAAGCTAAAGGTTCAACATGCGATCTTTGTATTTTCTTGTGATTGTTTTATTTATTTTTGCATATATATTCATTTCTTCAGGAAGCGGAAAATGTCTGGTTTTGGCCACCGTGTATATAAAAACTATGATCCAAGGGCAAAGGTGATAAAGAATTTGGCAGAGGAAGTTTTCTCTACTCACTTTGAGAAACTAGATGAATGTATAAGATATATTTTAGATGTTGGACCAGTGACAATTGAGGTTTTATTCAATAGGGCCATGGGATTTCCACCAGAGTTTTTCACTGTGTTATTTGCAATCCCATGTTTAAAAAAGTTAATCAGATTAAAATGTAAAATAGGCTTTACTTTATTCAATCAGTTAGTGTGTTATTTGCAATCAGTTAGTGCCTAAAATAGGCTTTACTTCTAATAGTATGTGGCGTTTTTATAATATTTTAATTTTTTTTTATTTTTCATGCTCTTTAGCGGCGTTTTTTTTGTGGAAAGCGCCGCTAAAAGTCATGACCTTTAACGGCGTTTGTGGGAAAAGCGTCGTTAAAAGTCATGACCGGTGTTTGCGGGAAAAGCGCCGCTAAAAGTCATGACCTTTAGCGGCATTTTTTCTCATAAACGCCGCTAAAGTTTGCGGCGTTTGTTTTAGCGGCGTTTTTTGCAACGCTTCTAAAAACGCCACAAATACTATTAGTGGCGCTTATAAGCGCCGCTAAAGGCCTAAAAAAACGCCGCTAAAAGTCTGTTTTGCTGTAGTGTAAATTGATTAAACTGTGCAAGAAGTGATACCAAAACCATAAGAACAAGCAATTCCTCAGAAAGCTCGATCTTAAGTGCCTTAAGTCTTGATATAGTATGGAACATCTCCATAATGTACTCCCTTATATTTCCTTGACCCTTATACTTCATAGACATCAAAGAAGCCATAAGTGATGTCATTTCAACATTATCATTTTTAGCAAAATGTTTCTCAATTTCGTCAAGGAAACTTTGGCCTGAGTAATCTTTTTAGATTCTTTGCCCTAAAGACTTCTGAAATGTTGTACTTCATGGTCATTAGACTCATGCAATTTGAACAATCTCACCTCTCAAAATCCCTTTTAACATAGGGTGTTTTCCACAGTGAGAGGTGGGGGTTGTTCTCCCCTTAGTGCAATGTCTATGTTCATACAACCAAACACGATAACTAAGTGTCTTTTCCATTCATTGAAATTAGTCCCATTAAGCATGGGTATAGAATTTATATTAGCAGATATTGTGGCAGTAGAAGATGAATTAGCTGAATATAGAACAAAAAATAAATAAAAATAAGCTTACATCAATATTCATTAGTAAACAATAAATTTAGGATAATGGCTAATCTCATCTCAAGATACCAAACACAACATTAATATCAAGTCTTTGGACAGTAATATTAACAGTAAACGGTACTCTTGTTGAAGCAATCAAACATTGACAATAAATTATGTCAAACAATTAATTAATCTTTGGACTAACTTATTGCTCACATAAAATACCTTATAATTGTCACACATTTATCACCACAGATGTCGTTGAAATTCTGCCAAATATTAACTTACCTTTGGGTTAATTAATAAACGCATGAATCACAAAAACATATAATCATCTTGATATTTTAAATAAACTAATCTACACAAAAGATGTCACTTTGGCGGCATTTTGTTTCAACTAATTTATTTAAAATATTAGACATCATTAATTAAAAGCCAAAATCTGAATTTATTTGTTTCAAAATATTTACCTTAATTTCATCTTTCAATCAAATTAAAAGATAATCACATATATTTATATAATTTTCCAAAACTAACATGCATTAAATCAATCAAAGCATGTATATATTATATATTTATACATACGAAACTACAACATGCATTAAACCAATGCATATATTATATATTTATATATAATAATATATATATTAAAGAATTAAGCCATGCGTATAGTTAACTTTTTTTTTAAGCATCAAAATAATTCCTTATACCATTAAAAAAAATAAAAAAATATAATGCTTTCAAAGAAAAAACACAAAGTGACAAAAACATGATTTTGCAAATACAGTAGCACAAATCATGAATAAAGAAAACAATTGAATCGCAAGAAAAAGATTAAAACGCAAAAAACTTTTGTAATTGAATTCATCAATTCGAAAATCACTCAAATCAAAAAATTAAAACGAAACCCTAAAATTTTAAGATGAATTCAAGATAATCAAGATCTTAAAAAAATTATTTTAATATAAACCTTCAAAGATCAATATATAAACCCATGGAATTTCATGAATCAATTATTCAAAAGAAGAACTTTAATCAATTCTCAATGATTCGATATGATAAGGCTCGGATGCCACTTGTTAGAATTTGTAAAATAAATCTGAAATAAAACTTAATAAATCAGGATCTATCATGTCAAATCATCAAGAATAAATCAAGAACAAAACTAGATGCGGAAGTGTACCCGAATCCATGAATTCCTTGGAATTTTTCCGGATCTTGGAGATTTAATCTTCCAAATTAGCACACAAGAAATTCAGATAATATCTGCTCTCTCTTTCCTAATGATGGGATATTAGAAAAGATATCTTGTGTGTAATTTGGGGACCATAACCCTAATGTTTATAACCTTGGCATATTAGTTCTAATTCCTAATTAGCCCATTATTAATTAGAATTTGATTAGAACTCAATTACTAGAGTATCTACACATATTTGACTCATACTTTATTTAATAATTAAAGCCCAATAAAATTTTAATCAAATTAGATCACTTTTAATTTAGGCTAACCTATCATGATAATAAATAATAACATGTAATTACCCTTATTATATATGTGATGTCCATATTTTCTAACAACTCATTCCATTTACCTTAGAAGGACAAGCAAAAGAATGGTTCGATGTGCTACCTCCTCACACCATTAATACTTGGGCCGAATTCATACAGTTATTACTACGCCAAGTTGCACCTATGAGTACGGTAATTAACACATATAAAGAGCTATTTAGATTCAGGTAAGGTTCTACCGAAGCATTAGGACAGTTATGGGATAGATTTAAGGTGATCATCCGGGAAATATTAGGAGGTATTGACCTAGCTATACAATTGCATCATTTCTATGATGGGTTGGATGGGCAGAATAAATGACAGTCTGATATTATAGCAGGAAGAAGTATTTGGTCAAAGGCAGGCCGGGAAATAGTTGTCATACTAGAGAAGGTAAGAAGTAACGAGCATGCATGAGGTATGAGTCAAGAGCTAGAAACTGTTAAGAGAGAAGTCATACCACTAGAAGTCAGACCTGATAATTCAGAAAGTGAAATGTTGACTGAAGCTGAATTAGATGAGATAGACACGGGGAAAGAAAAGGATGAAGGAGAAGAGACCATGGAAAATTTGGAACGTGAGAATGACGAACGGGTCCTTCAACTTGACTGGGGAAAGAAAAGAGACCTCAATGGTTATATTACTTGAATTGTGCTTTAATCTCATGCTAGTTGATAATTTTTTGTGGTGAAGTTGAAAGAAAAAAAGTTTGATACTTTATGCTCGATTGGAATTGTGGATTTTGGGAATCTAGTGACTTTCAAAAGCATGTTGAAATTCGTAAATATTCTCTTGATTTTTCTAATATCTCTTATACATTGCATATTATTAGAGGAGACAACCACACACAAGCACAAAGAACTATTGTTTCTAATTCTTCCTAATTGTTCTTAATTGTTGTTGCTACTATATTTTGTTTAGCATATAGGATTTCGATTCTATCCATGAAAACATTTTTACTTGTTTCATTGGTAAATAATTATACTTTTAATTGTGAATTCGATTTTAGTATTTCTTTAGGTTACATTTGCATTTCCTTTTGCATTAGTTTCATGCTTGAGGACAAGCATGGTTTGAGTGTGTGAGATCATAATAAGTGTGTAATTTATCTATTTATTTGTGATATTTCTCCCCTTAAATTATGCTATTTATGTTCTTAATTATATTATTTATACTTATATTTAATTTATTGTGTATTTAGGGAATAATTGGAGAAAAATAAGCTTAAAGTTTATTTTGACAAGTTTTTATGGATTGGACTTTCAATACAATATAACTTCAATATTTTGGCCATAACATGAGCTACTAGCGTCCGTTTTGGACCCATAATATACTAATTCAAAGGCAATTGAAAGATCTATCTAAAGTCATTTCACGAATTAAGCCCAAAAACGTCAGGAAGACGTCCAAAAAAAACCGAAAAGTTTGACGCAAAAATTGCCAAGATATCTTGAAAAATTCCGCTTTATGTAATTAAGGGCACTTTTGTATTTTCTCCAGTATTTTTTTTTTTTTTGCCTTATAAATAAACATTATTAGATTGAGAGATAGTCATTATTAGTTTTATTTGGTTTCTTTATTTTATGGATTACTAAACCCTCTTTTCTAGTCAAAGGTTTTATCGAAGTTTGATTTAATGAATTCGTGAGACCTAACTTGCGTTTTAATTCTTTTTTGTTCTTTAGTATTCATGCATCTTTTGTTTTAATTATAAATGCTCAAGTTTATTAGATATCCGAGCGGTATTTGATATCTTAGAATGGTTACCTTGTCAATTAGAATAGTTAAATCAGTAATTGTTTAATTCATTCTAATACTAGTGACGAACTGCATAACTCGTTTATGTTGTAGCTTACGTTTATGTGGTGTGGATATGTGATCTAGCTTAAATGGACCCTATTAAGGTGAGTTTGTTGGTTAGAATTAGACCTCTATCGTTCCTAATGTTGCCCATAAGTTAAATCTTGGGCGCTGAGTTACAGGGTTATTTATCGATTAGGAAAGTAATTTCAAACAACCTACCTCTTGGTTATCGAACAAGTAATGCGAGATTGGTTACCTGACACTGAGTTAGCAAGAACTAATTTATTAAAGGCATTAAAATTATCCTTGCATTGATGATCGAATCTACGAATCAAACGGGGATTTTACTTTTGGCTAGAGTTTTTCCTCATTGATTTTATTTTATTTTACAATATCTCTTTACTTTATTCTAATTTTAATTTTAATTTTTAATTTTAAACCCCATTTATTTTTATTTTTGTTTTTATTGAAGAAATAAAATTATCACTGATCTCTATGGATACGACTCTACTTGCTACTATATACTATTTTATATTTTTCAAGTAGGTTCTATTTTTGTAGGTCTCAACAGCCTAACACTTTATTCCTAATCACCAATATTCTTTCTTTCTGCTTTTTTGAAAGAAGGCTTTTTTACCTTAATAATCCAAAAAAAAAATTAAATACCAAAATGAGTCACCCTATAAATTAATTATCGAAATAGATCGTTTGCTACAGTAATTATTTTTTTTTTGATTTTCATTGGTGCCGCTTGACACATTGGTGGCACAAGACTACAATAAAACTAGTTATTATATTGACCATATTATAAACTAATTGTTTGATTCCCACAAATAGTGTTATTTTGTCAAAACATAATAAACTTACCTTTTGGAGGAAAAAAATAAAATGAGATATGTGGGAATTGAACTGGCAACCACCAAATTTTACACTCTACCACCTAAGCTAAAATAGCTATTTTATAATACAATAAATATAATCACTAATTACATTTTAATTTGGTGTCGTTAATGTATCTAGCGGCACCAATAAAAAGTCATTTTTAAAAAAAAATTCATGTAGTACCGCCAATCAATTAGACGACACTAAAAAATACTGTAACAAATGATCTATTTCAATAATTTATTTGTAGGATAACCCATTTTGATATTTAATTATTATTTTTGAATTATTAAGGTAAAAAATTGGAGTTCTTGGTTCGAGGTATCATCGTAAACCTAAGTAGAGTATTATTGAAAGGACTGGAATCCAAACTAGACTCAGTCGAGGTATCATGAGGACTATCCTCCAATGTCTTCCTCTTCTTGTTCTGTTTCGCTACAATAGGAGCTTTACCTTTGGCCTTCCTGGATAAGGCAAAATCAGCAAGTTCTTTGGTCACTATAGACCTGATTCTACAGGAAATAAACTTTCCTTTGGCTACTGTTGCGAAATCGCCTTCTTACCAATGAGGTAAGGGTAAAGAGAAGATGACTGATGAAGGGTGTTGTCCACAATGTGATGCTTTAGTTGAGACAGGGACCCATGTAGTCCGTGATTGCCCGTTTGCAGCTAACATTTGGAAATCGTTGGTACCACAACATGACTGGGCTTTCTTTTTTCCTTCATCCTTGGAAGACTGGGTTAAAATGATTTTGCTCAAGTCTTATAGTTCCACAATCGGTGGTAAATGGCCAACCTTATTTCCGATTGTTTCTTGGTTGATTTGGAAGCATAGGAATGATTTTATTTTTAAAGGAGCTAGTTACAGTAACATGGATTTGATCGCAACTAGTATAGCTTGGGCTCGCAACATTTCTAATTCAGTAAGGGTGAATAATATTTGTTGTAGTGATTACACCAAAGAGTATTGGCAGCCACCGCCTGTGGGGTGGGTTAAAGTTAATATTGATGGCAGTGTACCCAAACATACATCATCTGCTGCTGTGGGTGGTGTGATTCAGGATCATAAGGGGAATTGGTTATTTGGTTTTGTCATGAGAATTGGCAGATTTGGCATTTTCTAAACGGAAGCGATGACACTTTATGTGGGACTTGTGATTGCTTGGCATGAAGGGTTCCAACAAGTTGAAGCAGAAAGTGATAATGCTATCTTGATTGATGTGGTTAGTAATGGATATGAGGTTGACAGCAATATTTCAGAAATTCGACTTATACATACTATGATTTTGAAGGAATGGTAAGTTAAATTTCGACATGTTATGAGGGAGCAAAACAAGGTTGCGGATTGCATAGCAAAGATGTCGAATGAAGATTTGAATGTGAAATGTTACTTTGTTGAGCCACTTGAGGGTGTTCGGAATCTACTAAAAAATGATATTCAATAGGAGAAGGGATTGTATAAAACTGCGATTCCACATCATCCTTATCCCTTTTCCAATAGAAGAATGACAAATGAAAATTTTCCTCTTGATTTTCAACTTTTTCCTCCTGATAAAAATTCAAATCTAACTAAAAATGCTAAAAATCAAGAGGAAAAATATGATTTGTTATTCTCTTATTGAAAAAAGGATAGAGATGATGTGGAATCACATTTTTATACAATCTTTTCTCTATTCAACAGTCTGAAATAAGATCTGACTCGTAGTAGAGTTGTGTAATTAGAAATTTACTTCTATTTCTTTTAACCAAATTTATATATATATATATATATATACACGCATTGAATGAATTAAAAAAACATATACGTATTGAAATTGTTAATCCAAATATTAAGGTTCCATTTGTTGCTTTATAGTTCACATCAATTTTTTTTTTTTTTTTGGTAATTCACATTAAATTCAATAACGTTTGTATTTAAAATTGGAAAGAGGTATATATGAAGAGTGACACATTTTGCTATGTGGACTATCCACATTAGTTAACTTTTTCTTAGTATATGTTTGGATAACACAAATTAATTGAATATAAGTATAATTATTTTACACTTTTATGTAATTACAAAAAATTGTAATTCTCTGGACGTGTTTGGCTGACGAAGTGTAATTATATTGTAATTCATTATGTCATGTTTGATAGTACAAATTGTAATTACAACAGATACATGATTTATATTTTTAAAACATATTAATTAGTATAAATATTTATTATTATGATAAAATAATTTCTAAATAAATAACAAAAATCAAAATCAAATCATCATATATATTATGCTAGTCTAAAATAGTAGTTGACAATATGATTACTAATAAAAATTAAAAAAAGAAGTAAACATCATATGCAATTTTATTTAATTGTTCTAGTGCATATTTGTTGGGTTATTCCCTCTTTAATATTTAACATATGCTCCTTATCATCATTTATTAGTCATAGACCAAGTTCATCATCATCTGAATTTGAATCTACATCATTAAAATTATCAAGATCTCCTTCTTCCATGTACTCTTTCAAGTATGGATCATCTCAATTCCTCCTATGATTCAAGTTATATATGAATATGCAACATGCTAATATGGTCTAACATTTTCTTTATGTCTTCTTAAAATATATTTCGAAGCCTTGAATGTCTCAAATTAAAGCGTTCGCGAGCTGTCTATGGTACTTGTGTTTGGCACGATTCTCTCAAATGATATCATACTCCATGATATGATGCAAGAAAACCTTTAGTATTTGCATAATTAGCATCAAATTTATAATATTTAGGTTCATAGTCCAAATATATTGTACTTTTAATTATAAAAATTTATATAAACTTAATTTGGAGGAATACATATAATTGGTTATATACCTTCCTATAATACTTATGATTGGAACTTAAATAACTAATCTAGAACTCAAAGTTACCTCTCTTTTTTATGTTCCTTACTTTATATATTATCAGGGGTGAAATCAGAAAATATTTTTTTTAAGAATAAAATTAAATTATATATTTTTACAATAGTAAAAATACAATTTCACCGTGTTAATAGTTTTAATTTTAAAGAATTAAATCAAATTATTATTATTTTTTAGAGACAAATACAATTATACTATTCTTAATTTAAAATTTTATAAATCATAAAATAACTTAAATGAAAATTTTTCCTTCAACAAAGATCGGGTCTTACTAACCTTTAACTTTGTCACTGTATATTGTATATATGATAAGATAAGATATAGACTTTCAAAAATATTTATATAAAATTAAAGCATAATTTAAAGTCTAAATTTCCATACGTAACTATCTGAACTTAATAGACATTATTATGAAATAAATTTTAATGTTGTTAGTTTGTTGGCTTAGATAGTTATGTTGGCTTTACAAATTCACGTGACAACATTATGGGTTGGCAATTTGTCAAATAACTAACTAAGCCAACAAACTGAAATTTCCAACTTTGAAGCCAAACCCTATTATAGTATATATTAAATTTACGATATTCTTTTCTAATATTATTTTTTTAAGTTTTTAATGAATTTATTCAAAAAACCATTAATGAATTAAAAAATTAACGTAATTTACAAATATTTAACTAATTTAGAATAAGTTATATTAATATTATTTAATTTTAAAAATATTATTAATAATTTCTTACAGATTATTATTTTTTATATATTGTTAAATTAGTTTGTTTTAATATTAAAATTTTTAATATTCATTTCTTAATTTTATATTTATCTTAGCTTAACTTTTAATTAATGAATGTAATTATCTTTTATTATATTTGAAAAATATAAATTTAATTTGATAAAAAATATTAATGTGTTTTTTTAAAACTATATTTTAAGGTTAATAATGTAACATTATAACATTAAAAATTAATTTAAGAGATAATTTATTTAAAATCAACTTTATATTTAATATATAAAAAAATTAAACAAAAAACATGGAATAACTTTAAAAAAATTAAAAGACAAGGAGTAAAAGAATAATTTACCCAAATTATAAATAAATATTTCAAATAAATAGTGCCATGTGTAAAAAAAAAATGTAAGGTAAGCATGACAATTTTTTTGTTCTATTTTATTAACCTCAATAGTATATATATATGATATATAAGGAGAAGATATGTTTAGCACACACTAGATTTGATTTAAAAATACCTTCTTCTTCTTTTTTTGTCTTTAAATGGCATAATGATTTTTTTGTCTTTCAACTTTATAAAAAAAGTCATTTTAGCCATTCATTTAATTTATCGCCCCTTTTAGCCCTTAAATTTGTATTGTTTATTAAATCACCTCAAATTTTGTGAAAAATTTAGTATTTGTTAACTTTATTGATGTGGCATACATGTGGATAAAAAAATTATAAAAAAAATACTTTAGAAAATTAAAAATTATCATTAAATTATAAAAAATATTTAAAAATACATGTATGCCACGCCAGCAAAGTTAACACACGTTAACTTTTTTTATCCATTTTGGGGTAATTTGACAAATAATACAAATTTAAGAGCTAAAAGAGGCAAAAAAATTAAATAAAGAATTAAAATGACTTCTTTTGTAAAGTTGGAGGACCAAAAATGTTATTATACCTTTTAAATAATGAATTTAAAATGTCTACTTGCAAATCTAATATAAATTATCATTTTTAAACGAGTTATATAAAGTGATTTTTTCTTAAATTTTTATTTTAAATCATTTACTTAAAATGATTTATTAAGTGAGATATTTGAAATAATTGATTTATGCATTAACTTATGGGTTATTTAAAAATTTTACCTAATGCGAAACATTTATCATAAATTCAATTTACATAATTAGTAAAATAAATTTAAATTTTTTAAATTTTTTAAATTTTTTTTAAAAAAAATCATTTTAATTAAAAGACCCCGGTGATGCACGAAATGACTATTAGACAGGGTGATGCACGAAATGGTAATCTTCTAAGCATAGCTTGGTGCCTGCCTACAAGACTATACTTGGGGTGGACCAGTGACTGACCCCTACTGGTTCCAGCACCGACTTGGCCCCGAAGCTGCAAAGCAAGCCTGGGTTGAAAATGTGGGCAGTGGGTTTAGCTTTTGCAGTAGAAAAAGCCCAATTCGAGGGTGGGTTGAGTTAGCTCTAGACTTTCAATTGCTAATTAACAAAGAAGTTGGCTCAACCCTAACCCATCTAAACTTAAATCAAACAAAATTAAGATTCTTCCCTACCCTACACACAAACATATTCAGATTAATTTTATATATCTTAAGAAATGAAATTTTCCATTTACGTATACATGATTTCCATTTACTTTTCAATTCTAGTTTTTCTTTTCAAATAAATTATAAATGTATTGCCTTATAGGGGCTTCTATCTATTTTTGCTTCTTTTTTTTCCCTTTAAGATATATGTTCATTTTGGTTGGTCAATTTGTTTATGTAATTTATTTTAATGATTTATCATATAAGCGTAATTTATCTATTTCTTTAAGGAATCATAATGTATATCAACTCATTCATATATTTATATTAATTTAAAATCCATAATCATGAGTCAATTGGGTATCAATACACTCACTCAAAATTTAAAAAAAAATGATTATAAGAGAAATATGCGTCTTTTACATTTTCAAAATTAAAAATAAAATATTTATACTATTATTTAAGTTTCTCATTCAGTTAGTGTCACGAGTCAACTAGGTACTAACTCGTATAGGAAAATTACAAAAATATCATTCTATAATTAAAATAAGTTACATTGTTCAAAAGTATTTTAATTTTTTTTATTTTTAAAAAAAATAAAAAGAATTTTGCACCTGAGCGGGTTTAAACTCTTGTTATTTACATTAACCAAGCATTAATGTCACCATTAAATTAAAGTTCTATTCTAATATTATATTTACATTTTAATTGTATTAGGCATATTTTATTACCACCAACAGTTGTATATTTTAATAATATTGTTAATACGTGTTTAAATTTTATTTTACTCACAATTTAATCTATTTTTTCATTTTAATACCATACATATTTCATGTTATAATTAATTAGCTTTAAAATCATATGTATCATTATTTATTATATGTTATTTTTAAACTAACATCTATGTTCTAAGTATGTAGCTTCCACATGCAAACACGTGTGATAGAATTTCTAGTATTGATAATGTTGTTGGTTAAGTTGATATCAGAAGTCAACTCAGCACTAATTCAAGATTGATGACAACATAATGATAAACAATTGCAGCACATTTAGTATTCTTAATATGATGTATTTACGTGTTTAAATTTCATTTACTCATAATTTAATCTATTTTTTTTTTCATTTTAATGTCATACTTGTTTCATATGTTATTATTAGTTTCAAATCATACATTTCATTATTTAGTATATGTTATTTTTAAACTAATATTTACCTTCTAAGTACAATTTTCACTCGCAAACGCAAATGATATAATTTCTAGTAATTCTTAAAAACAACCGTCTCTTTTTAACTGTCCATGTGTATAACCACCGTCATTAGTCTTCTTTTTATTTATTATTAATATAATTTTTAATTTTCACCCATTATATCTATACCATTATTTAAATCTATAAGTTAACCCGACATCAATTTAATTAGAGAAATTATTAAATTATCCTTACATATTTAAAATAAATTATATTTTATATTTTAAATAATATAAATAAAAATTTTCAAATGATGAGATTTGAACTCATGATATCTATATGTATAAAATCTCAACTTTACCACTACAACCAAAACTTTATTTTAATTATTATTTTTATATATATTTCAATCTTATTACACAAAAGTTTTCACCCGATTGTTAAATATATATTTATAATGTCATTTATTGAGTTTGTGTCACAAGTAAACTCAATATCAAATATTTTATAATTATTTTTTATATTAAATTTTTCATTCACCAACATGATAACATTTTGGCGTGTTACAAAAAAATGGTTTATTAGTTTCAAACCATATATTTTATTTATTTTATATTATTTTTAAATGCATTCTTATGTTCTAATTATGTGATTCCACGTGCAAACGTGTGTGATAAAATTTTTAATTATTATAGTTTATCATTTGAATTTGCTATCACAAATTGAGTGAAACCAACTTAATTGGTGAAACTACAAAACCACTAAAAATTTAAAAATTTAAAAAACAAAATAAGGATAATTAAGTATTTAATTTTAAAAAATATTTATTTATTTCAAATTTTTAAATAACTACCCACTTACGCTTTTTTGTAAATAGTTATCTACTTTAAAATTAATATCTATTTATACTGTTTATAAAGCACTTTATTGAGTTGATGTCACCCATCAACCAATTCCAACTCAGTTAAGAAATTATCGAAAAAATATTTTATTTGCAAAGTAAATTATATGATTATGTAGGTGTTTTTGACTTTTGATATTTTATAAATCAATAAAAATTTGTTCATAATAAAATTTGAACCAAAGACATTACGTATATAAAACTTTTTCTTTTATCATTTGAATTAGGCTTAAACAATAAAATGGTACTTAAACTATACTAATTTTCCCAAATTAGTATATAATTTTTTTTATCAGAATTGGTACCTAAATTATTAAACTGCTACTTATTTTACTCCAACTATTAGTCTCGTTAGAAAAAAAAAATTCAGTCAATCATAACTTGCACTGTTTTTTTTTTTTATTAAAAAATGAAAAGAAAAAAAACCTTGATTGGATATAAAGGAAAACAAAATGAAAGTTCTGGGAATTTTATCAAACAGAAAATTAATGTTGTAAAATATGAAAATTGACAGATTTTCGAACAGTTTACATTAGATATGAAGGAATTAAAGGCAATGATGGTGATGTATTTCTCTAGTTGCAAATCAATCGAGTTAAGATTTTCTTTCTCATTTTCTCGCTTTTAGTGTTAATTTTCCTCCTATCCAAACAAGATACAAAGTCCCAAAATTCAACAAATTTCCAGCTTCTTTCCAATTGAGTCTTTTTAAATCCGTTCAGTTTAAATGTAAGGAAAGAATTGGGTGAAAAAAAAGAAGATTAAAAGCTTGAAGATGGTAGAAGCAGTTGAAGCTTCAAAATAATAAAATGGTGGAAGCTTCTTGGGTGTTTGGTTGATGAGAAAATGTAAGAAAATCTGGTAAAAATTGCTTGATGAGAATAAAATATAAGAAAATGAGTAAAATAAATAGGAGTCTACGTGGCAAGTTATGATTGGCTGAAATTTTTTTCTAATGGGACTAGCAGTTGGGGTAATGTTAGAATTAAGTGACCTAAATCATTATTTAAATAAAATACAGTGGTAAAATAAAATAAAAGTAAAATCCCTATAGAACTACACTTCTTTTATTTTATTTTAGAATAAGGTTTTTTTAAACCTTATTAAACTCCATCTATTTGATATTGATTAGAATAAGGTGTTTCAATCTTACTACACTTCTATTAGAATATGATTTTACAAGCCTATAAATAGACATAATCTACTCCTCTTGTAATCATTCGAATTCGACATAGTGAATTTTCTTCTTCTCTGCCCGTGGTTTTTCTTGAAAGGGTTTTCACGTAAAAATCTATGTGTTCTTTATTTTTATTTCTCTTTTTTTTTGCGATATATTGTCATTACCGACATTTTATTTAGTTTTCACAAATTGGTATCCGAGCTTCCGAGTTGTTCATCTCAATCACGGTAATGGTGTCTTTAAAGTATGAAATCCCGCTATTGGATCGCAACACCAGATTTGCGTTGTAACAGATAAAGATGCAGACAGTTCTTGCACAGATGGACTTAGAGGAAGCCCTGCTAGGGGTAGATAAGATGCCTTCGACATTGACGGAGGAAGAGAAGAAGCGCAAGGATCGAAAGGCGTTAACACAGTTACATCTGCATTTGTCTAACGAAATTTTACATGATGTGATGAAGGAGAAGACCGCCGCTAGATTATGGAAGAGGCTAGAACAAATATGTATGTCGAAAACTCTAACTAGCAAGCTGCATATGAAGCAGCGTCTTTATGCTCATCGTTTGGAGGAAGGTGCGTCTGTGCACGAACAGTTAATAGTGTTTAAAGAAATTCTCTCAAACTTGGAAGCCATGGAGGTTCAGTATGATAAGGAAGATCTAGGGTTGATTATACTTTGTTCGTTGCCCCCGTCTTATTCAACCTTTAGAGACACGATTTTATTCAGTCTCGAGTCTCTCACAGTTGATGAGGTTTATGATTCTTTAACCTCGTATGATAAGATGAAGCATCTTTTGGTTAAAACCGACTCTCAGGGAAAGGGTCTCATTGTTCGTGGGAGACAAGATCGAAATACTGATGATGATCGTGGAAGGACATAGGAACGGAATCCTCGCGGTAAATCTAAGGGTAGATCGAAGTCTTCAAACAGAGGTAAAGCTCGTAACTTTTGTAACAAGAAAGGGCACATTAAATCTGAGTGCTATAAGCTATATAATAAGATCAAAAGGGAGGCTGCGAATCAAAAGGGAAAATAACCAGAAAAATTCGGTGAAGCTGATGTTGTAGAAGACTACAGCGATGGTGAACTTCTAGTCGCTTCTGTCAACAATTCTAAAGTGAGCGAGGAGTGGATCCTTGATTCGGGCTGCACCTTCCACATGAGTCCCAATCGGGATTGGTTTACAACTTACGAAACAGTGTCTGAAGGTGTTGTTTTGATGGGAAATAATGGTTCGTGTAAACTTGAAGGTGTTAGAATGATTAAAGTTAAGGTGTTTGACGGAGTTGTCAGAACACTTAGTGACGTGCGACATGTTCCAGAATTGAAGAGAAATTTAATTTCGTTGAGTACTCTTGAATCAAAAGGGTACAAATACGCAGCTGAAAGTGGGGTTTTGAAGATTTCCAAAGGTTCCCTCGTTGTGATGAAAGGGAAGAGAAAGACTGCCAAGTTATATATTTTGCAGGGTTCTACTGTTACTGGTGATGCAGCTGTCGCTTCCTCTTCCTTGTTAGATGATGATATTACTAAACTTTGGCATATGCACCTAGGGCATATGAGTGAGAATGGCATGGCAAAATTGAGTAAAAGAGGACTTCTTGATGGGCAAGGAATTTGCAAACTGAAGTTTTATGAGCACTGCATTTTTGGGAAGCAAAAGAGAGTTCGATTCACCAGAGGAATCCATAACATGAAGGGAACGTTGGAGTATATTCATTATGATTTGTGGGGGCCATTCAGAGTGCTTTCGAGAGGTGGAGCTAATTATATGCTAACTTTTATTGATAATTTTTCCAGAAAAGTTTGGGTGTTCTTCCTGAAGCAGAAAAGCGATGTGTTTTTCGCATTTAAGTCTTGAAAAACTATGATTGAAAAACAAAAGGGAAAACAAATAAAATACCTCCGCACAGACAATGGCTTAGAGTTCTGTTCTGATGAGTTTAATAAACTGTGCAAGTTAGAAGGGATCGTGAGACACTTGACAGTTCATTATACTTCACAGCAAAATGGTGTTGCAGAAACAAATGAACAGAACGATCATGGAGAAAGTTCGATGTGTGTTGTCAAATGCTAACTTACCAAAGTCATTTTGGGCCGAAGCAGCCTCTACTGCATGTTTTTTGATCAACCGATCTCCATCCATTGCCATTGAGAAAAAGACTCCACAAGAGGTATGGTCTGGTAATCCTGCTAACTACTCTGATTTAAAGATCTTTGGGTGTCCTGCGTATGCTCATGTTAATAATGGAAAATTAGAATCGAGATCCATTAATGTGTTTTTCTTGGTTATAAAGCTGGTGTAAAAGGGTATAAGTTATGGTGTCCTGAAAATAGAAAAGTTGTGATTAGCAGAATGTTGTTTTTGATGAAACTGCTATGCTATCTAACTTATCTCTTAAAGACTCTTCCAATAAAGAAAATTAAAAGCAGGTGGAGCATCAGATTAATCCAGAATCTACAACAGAGTCTACTCCTCAAGCCAGTACAGAAATTCAGAATAGAGTTGCTTCTTCACCACAATACTCTATCGCCAAAAACAGAACTAGAAGAGAAATTAAACTTCCAAAGAAGTATGCCGAAGCTGATCTAGTTGCTTATGCTTTAAATGTGGCTGAAGATATAGATGCAAACCAAGAGCCATCTAATTATTCTGAGGCAATTATCTGTGAAAACTCAGAAAAGTGGATGTTTGCTATGCAAGAAGAGATGGAATCACTCCACAAAAACAGAACATGGGATCTTGTGGAACTTTCTAAAGGTAAAAAGGTTGTTCGTTGTAAATGGGTGTTTAAAAAGAAAGAGGGGACTCCAAGATTTGAAGAACCCAAATATAAAGTAAGGCTTGTTGCAAAGGATTACAGTCAAATTCCAAGAGTGGACTTCACATATGTGTTCTCCCCAGTTGTGAAGCATAGTTTGATTCGAGCTTTGCTTGGTATTGTGGCCATGCATGATTTAGAGCTTGAGCAGTTAGATGTAAAAACTGCATTTTTGCATGGAGAACTTGATGAGGATATTTACATGCAACAGCCAGAGGGTTTTACAGTCTCAGAAAAAAATGACTATGTTTGCTTGAAACACCCCAAACCCGGCCCACGAGATTTGCCCAGATTTGGTATGTTCCTCAAGTAAACCGGTTTCAAAATTCTTTCGTTACCTAGAGAAAACTTGTGTGATTTTGAAAAAAAAAAATTGTTTGGGTTGGGCTTGTGTTGAAAACGAATTCAATTCTTTATATTAAAAATTTTACTTAAACTTTAATAGGTAAAACTCATAATCATAATAAATAGAAATAAATGGAAAATAATTCAACTATGGCCTTATGGCCTTATTACATCAAATAATTTCCAAGTAATTCAAGTACTTAAATAGAAATAGTAGTTCATAAAATAAAAACTTCATGTTGAGCATGGCCACCACAAGTTCTGCCGTCCCGGTCCATCACTGTTCATCACCTGAAACATGGTCCCACAACGGGGTGAGTCAAACAGACTCAATATGTACACAAACACTAAATCAAAATAGAATCAGGCATACAATTGTTACACATTCATATCATAGCATACAAATTATGATGCATTCCCAAACCCAAACCTAATTAGCCATCCGCTACACTCCCCGTACCAACACTTTTACACCGTGGGGGACTACTAAGTCGACCCTCCTTCCGCTACACTCCATATCGCGGTCTTAGGTCACCGTATTCGTGGTCTTAGGTCGCCACGTTAAGATTACTGTGGTCTTAGGTCACCACTTTCAAATTACTGTGGTCTTAGGTCACCACTTTCAGATATCACGGTCTTAGGTCACCGTGTTCGTGGTCTTAAGTCACCACATTCACTTCCCCTTTCAAACAAACCCATATGCCCCATATAATGATGATATGCATAAATATGCCAGAGTTCACATTCTTATCATATTCTCATGTTACTAATGACCTTTTTCATATTCTTTGTAGAAGTAGGAAACGTACCTGAGTACTTAGTACCATAACATGGTACCCTAGCCACTTTCATATTCTTAATATCACATATTTTAATAAAACAGGCCATGAAACATATTAAGAAGTAGTGTAAATACACACCTGATTTGCTTAACCACTTCACTGAAATCTCAAAATCGATCTACTCGCCTTAGATCTCAAGTTCCTACAATTGATTAATCACTTACTATTTAGCACAAAGCCTATTCGGCTAGAAAACCAAATCCTAGTAGGATTTGTATTCTTAAACCTTACCTTGGTGTCGATTTGATGATTTAATCAAATCCTAAACTCGTATTTTTCCCTTTGAAATCGGCTAGTCACTAAATCCCTTGAATTGGTTAGTTTTCGGCTTAAAACACATAACAATAGATCTACTACTAAAATAGGCATTGGCCGAATTTACCTTTGTTCTTACCTTCCAAATCTTAAATTCGAATTGGATCCTTGCTTCTTTATTGCTGTCGAAATCCCTATGTACCCATGTTAGATCCAATCTAACATTAAATCATAATAATATAGCTTATAACCGAATGATATTCATAACTTACCTTAGATCTTAGAAGTTCCAAAAGATACCTTCTTGTAGTTGACAATTTCTTAAATCCCGAAAACACCCTTCCATAACTCGGCCAAAATCCATAATAGAGATTAGTCCCTAAATTTTAGATAGGTTTAAAATATAAAAGAATTGAAACCAAACTTTGGATCTTACCCTTTTTAAGAAATCGGTAGCACCCTTGTTAAAAACCCTTTAAAGAATCGGCCTTGATGACTAGATGATAAAGTTTCGGCTTTTGGGATTTAATGGAGAAGTCGACTAGAGGTTCTCTTGGGGTATTTGGTTTCCACGAAAATAAGGAAAAGAAACTTGAGAATTTTGGCAATGGTGGACTATAGATTCGGCTTGACAAAAGAAAAGAGAAGAGAAGAGAGGAGAGCACTCGAAAATTCGGCAGAGAGAGGAGGAGGAAAAAAAATTGATGAGTAGCCCTATTTCCTTCCTTTTATAGCCGAAACTACTCCTCAGAATCCCTTACTTGGCCACCACTCTTCTTTATTTGATAGCTTTGTCTTTTAATTTAAAATAATTAGAGAATAATCCTTTATTATCTCTTCAAAAATAATCCAAATTAAATCCCTTATTTATCACCTTATTAATCGAATATTAAAGAGAATAAAACTCCTCCTTTCTAGAAGGCTTGTGCCGTCCCACCTCGAGCTTCGAAGCAAAAGTAAAACTTCTTTTATTTGCTTCCCAAGTGACTCGAACCAGGCCCAACACCTTGCATGTGGCGCCATTTCCAGAGGCCCTAAGTGGCATCTTGAGCCACTTTTCCAAGCTCTGTTTGTGTGTCAAATTTCACAAAATTTTTCTTTTAAGGCCACCTTGCCTTAATTTCCTCTTTTAAACTTTAAAACTCGACATTTCTAAGTCATTTCTAAGTTTCCAAAAATTTCGTTTGGCTCTGTAAACTTGACATTTTCTTACATTTCCAAGTTTCCAGAAATGTGCACCTTCCTATTTTGAATCATTTCCAAATCATTTCCATCCATTTCCAAGTTTCCAAAAACGTTCACTTTCCATTTTTTTAACTTAACATTTCCATACATTTTCGGTTTCCAAAATTGTTCAAAATTTATTCTTAGTACATAAAACATGTTACTTCGCACAATTAAACCGAAAATGCATAGGCCCTTTCAAGATGTTACAATTCTACCCCTTAAAATAATTTCGTCCTCGAAATTTTCTAACTAAAATAATTGAGGGTATTGTTGTCACATTGCCTCTTCTGGTTCCCACGAAGCTTCTTCCGATCCATGATTGCACCATAACACCTTCACTAGAGGAACTGACTTCTTCCGTAGCACTTTCACATCACGTTCCAATATCCGAATCGGCTCTTCCTCGTAGGATAAGTCTGGCCTTAGCTCTACTTCTTCGACAGGTACCACATGAGACGGATCCGATCGGTAACGACGTAGCATAGATACATGGAATACGTCGTGCATCTGCGCAACTCTCGTGGCAACTCCAATTGGTATGCCATCGCTCCAACTCGCTTGATTACTCGATAGGGCCCTATAAACCTTGGGCTTAACTTCCCTTGCGACCGAACCTCATTACCTTTTTCCAAGGCGAGACTTTCGTAAACACTTGGTCTCCCACTTCAAACTCTATTTCCTTCCGCTTAAGGTCTGCGTCACGACTTACGCCTATCAAAGGCTTCCTTTAACCGTGCTCGAATCATCTCAACATTCTCTTGATTTGACCCACTAACTCTGGACCCAAAACTCGGCGTTCTCCTAACTCACCAACAAGTAGGAGTTCTACACTTCCGACCATACAATGCTTCATATGGTGCCATCCGAATGCTAGCCTGATAGTTTGTTGTTGTAGGCGAACTCAGGCTAAAGGCAAATAGTCTTCCCAACTTCCTCGAAAATCCATCACACACCCTCTCAACATATCCTCCAACACTTGTATAACTCGTTGGTCGCCTGTCGATTGTGGATGAAAAGCCGTAGTGAAGTCCAACTTAGTGCCTAAAGCTTGATGAAGTGCCCTCCGAACCGAGGACGTAAACCTTGGGTCTCTGCCGGAGATGATCGATCTCTTGTTACACCATGTAACCTCACAATTTCCGCCATATATAACTTAGCCACTTTCAAGAGAATAGTCAACTCTTACAGGGATGAAGTGCGCGGACTTAGTCAAACGGTCCACTATCACCCATACCGAGTCCTTCTTAGTAGGCGTAAGGGGGAAGCCCACTAACGAAATCCATGGTAATTCTCTCCCACTTCCATTGCGGAATCTTGATTGGTTGAAGCAATCCTGATGGAACTTAGTGTTCAGCCTTAACTTGTCGACACGTCAAACATTTCCCCACAAATTCAGTCACTTCTTGCTTAAGATCGGACCACCAAAATTGTTCCCTTAGATCTCTCAGACAGATAGACAATGCCTCCGGGATGCATAGCATAAGGGCTACTATGCGCCTCCCGAAGAATCCTTTGTCTTAACTCCTTGTCCTTAGGCATACATGCCTTTCCCTTGAAGCACAATACTCCTTCATCATTAACACTATAATCCTCTAACTCTCCGTTCCGTACTTGTTGTAACTTAACACTTAGATCCTTATCAACCAACTGTCCCTCTTTCACCTCCTTCAGCCATGTGGGCTTGACTTGCAACTCTACCAACAGGCTTCCATCATCGTACAAACTTAAGTGAGCGAACATAGCCCTTAGATCCGACACAACCTTCCGACTTAGGGCATCAGCTACCACATTCGCCTTGCCCGGATGATATTCTATCGAACAGTCGTAGTCCTTCAACAACTCCACCCACCTTCGTTGCCTCAAGTTCACTCCCTTGAGTCAACAGATACTTAAGGCTCTTGTGGTCTGTGTAGATCACTGACCTTTCTCCATAGAGGTAGTGCCTCCAAACCTTAAGGGCGAAAACCACTGCTGCCAGTTCCAAGTCATGAGTTGGGTAGTTAACCTCATGAGGCCTTAGTTGCTTAGACGCATATAGCGACTACTTTTCCTTCTTGCATTAGCACACATTCTAATCCCGTATGCTGGCGTCACAAGTACACCACAAAATCCTTCCCAACCTCCGACTGAATTAACACTGGAGCCTCCGTCAACACCTTCTTAAGGTTGTCAAAGCTCTTCTGTTGCTTATCAGACCATTCAAAGGGTACTTCCTTCCTTAGTAACTTTGTCAAAGGCGCGACTATTGACAAGAATCCTTCTACGAACCTTCTGTAATAGCCTGCCAAACCTAAAAAACTTCGAATCTCAGCCACGGACCTAGGTGGTTTCCAATCCAACACTGCTTCAATCTTCCTAGGATCCACTCTTATTCCTTCTGCGGATACCACATGCCCTAAGAATGCCACCTTCTTAAGCTAAAATCCACACTTGCTGAATTTGGCATAGAGCTTCTTCTCCCTTAACACTTGTAGCACCACTCGGAGATGTTCATCATGCTCCTCTTCAGACTTAGAATACACCAAAATATCGTCGATTAACACAACGACGAACCTATCCAAGTAGGGTTGAAAAACTCGGTTCATCATATCCATGAACACGGCTGGAGCGTTTGTCAATCCAAATGGCATCACCACAAACTCAAAATGGCCATATCTTGTCCTAAAAGCGGTCTTATGGATATCTGCCTCATTCACCTTCAACTGGTGATATCCCGACCTTAAGTCTATCTTTGAGAATATCGGCCCTTCACCGATCGATCGAACAAGTCATCGATCCTTGGCAAAGGATACTTGTTCTTGATGGTCACTTTATTCAACTAACGGTAATCTATGCACATACGCATAGTTCCGTCCTTCTTCTTTACAAACAGAACTGGTGCTCCCCATGGAGACACACTGGGTCGTATGAACCCACGATCCAACAACTCTTGGATTTGAGCCTTGAGCTAAACTAACTCCTTTGGCGCCATTCGGTATGGAGCGATTGACACAGAGTCGCTTCCTGTAGTAAGTCTATTCCAAACTCCACCTCCCTATCTGGGGTATTCCCAGTAATTCCTCCGAAAATACATCTTCAAAGTCTTTCATCGTTCTAACTCCACTGACACCTTCTTCCTTTCCACCTAACGCACTCACGAAGGCTAAGAACGCCTTGCACCCTTTCTTAACCATTTTCTCAGCCTTCAACGCCGAAACTATGTTGGACAGGTAGTTTCTTCTCTCTCCGATCATTACTACTACTTCATCCTCCGGGGTCCTTAGTTCCATTCGTTTAGCCGCACAATCCAACACGGCTCAGTGCTCTACTAGCCAGTCCATTCCAAGTATAAGTTCAAACTCCCCGAAAGGTAGTTCCATTAAGTCAGCCCGAAAGTTCACTCCCTGAATCTCTAGGGGTACATTCCGAAAAATCTTATCCACCACTACAGCTTAGGCCTAATGGGCTTACTACGATCATCTCCGCCTATCGGAAGGTTCGAGTCTAGGCCTAGTGTTTCCACTACACTACATGCAACATAGGAATGGGTCGAGCCAGATTGATTAGAGAAAAATAGGGCTTGTCAAAAATAAAGAGCGTACCGGTTATAACGTCCGGTGCATCTCCATCTTCCTCTGCGAACCGCATAAACCAAACTCGGTTACCTTGCCTCAAAGATTAGCAAAGACCTCTGCCTTGTGTTCCACGGCCTCTGCCAAACACCATTACCTCATTTACTCGAACCACGACCTCGTTGAGGCTGCGGTCCTCCTCTACTAGTCTGACTAACATTTTGAGCTGTTGGTCGGCTTTCATCTGATTGCTTAGGACAATCATTGATCACATGGTCCTTGGACCCATATCTAAAACATCCTCCTGCTTTCTTCCAACACTCTCCTAAGTGCTTCTTTCCACACACATCACAAGGTCGATACCGCCCTTCTGAACCAACTTGCTGACCTCGCGGCCCATCAACTCTAGGCCTCTTATGAACCTTTCCAGACGTTCCAAAACCTCTTTTGGGCCTATTCCTATCCATAGCCTGCTTTGTAGAATCCTTGATTCCCTCAGCCACCTTGGCCTTTTCTACCAAAGCGAAAACTCCCGCTCCCGATGCGGTGCTATCAACACAGTCTCAGATCATCCCTTAGCCCGTCCTCAAAATGGACACACAGCGCTCATGCTCGATTGCCACTACTCCTCGAGCATATCGACTCAACCTCGTGAATTCACCTCATACTCCGCCACGGACTTGTTCCCTTGAACCACCCCGAAATGCCTTCTTTTGCTCATCAAGATATACGGTTCCCACATACTTCTTCCGAAATGCTTCCTTAACATATTCCCGTGTCGATCCTCAACCGTGGCACCATCCCGAATAGTCAACCACCACCGATACGCTTCATCACAGCGTAATGAAGTGCCACCATTCCTTTTAACTTCTCCTCCCGCACTGACCACCAACTCCAAAACTCGCAGAAGACAAACTGCGACACAAAGATCATCCCCGTCTGAGCTTGCTGCTCAACACCAACAGCTGGGGGTGGTGGTGGCGGTGGTATCTCATTGTCAGACCCTTGACCCGATCTAACGGGTTCTGACACCGTCATCCTTCCTCTACCTCGTCCACGATGACCATGTCCTCTAGAGCTCATTTCTAACGTCGTGATCTGATTAAGAAGTTTTATGAATTAGTCTTTTTTTCACTTGATTACCCGCGAAGAAATTTTATGAAAAGAGTTTTAGGAGTGGTTCTTTCGTATGCACACAGTCTTTCCATTCATTCATCCATACATCCATCAAACAATCATGAACTCTCATTCATTCAGAGAAAGGTTGTAGTTTTCATTGTTATTATTTTTTTCCCACTACCTAGGGGTATTTTCATAATTCTGTCCTACATGGGTATTTTCGTAATTTTTCAAAAGGAAAAAGTTCCTTGGTGATTTTGTCATAAAGTATTTTGGTATTTTAAATTTCCAGGGTATTTTGAAAAATTTTGAAATCCAGGGTATTTCGGTGATTTTGGACCTCGGGGTATTTTGGTGATTTTTTTCCAAGCCTGTAAATTTGTAAAATCTTATAAATCAGGGGATATTTCAAAGGTTACAAAACTTTAAGGGTTCTTTTTGAGAATTGTACTTTTAAAACGGTGATGTTGCAAAAATTTTGGAAATCGAGTGTCATTTTGGTAATTTTATAAGTTAGGGGCAATTTTGAAATTTCCAAAATTCAAGGTATTTTGATAATTTGCAAATTAGGGTTTTTGAACATTGATAAAATAATGAAATTTTGGCAAAATCATTGGGTAGTTGGTCATTTTATAAACCAAGGGTATTTTGGTAATTTTACCACTAGGGGCATTTTTGTATAAATCGTAAATCTTTCGGAAAATTTTGTAAAGATGGTTTTCATGAATTTAGAAAAAAGTTTTAAGAGTTCTAAAACTAGGGTTTTGTTGTTTTTATAAAAACACGGCTAATTCCCTTTCGGGTTTTAGTTATTGTGTTTAGCCTATGACCGAGTCCTCTTGGTCAGGGTGAACCAAAGCTACGCACCAGGCAGGATTCGAGTGGAGAGGAGGTGAGTCACGCGGACTGCTTAAATACCAAGCTCCCACTGAAACCATTCCTAGACATGCGCACAGAGGTTGCCACACCTACTGAGCCCTCTAGGTTAGGGTGAACCGAAGCTACGCACCAGGTAGGATTCCTACGAAGAGGAGGTGAGTCACTAGGACTGCTTAAATACCAGGCTCTTCCGGATCCAATCATAGACATGCGCACAGGGGTTACCACACCCTAACTTAGTGACTTAGCCATGGGTTTGTTTAACGTTCCTTAAGTCTTATGTGTTTTTGTTTGAGTAGACTAGTCCTAGGGTTCAAGTTCCTATCATGCTATTCTACGTTCCATTCCTTTTCTACCCTTCTAATATTCATTACACATAATCACACAAATAGTTAGGGGTATTTACCTGGTGGACTGCGGGTCGGTGACTTTAGGTGCCATGCCAGAAAACCTGCTTGTTTCATAAAATATTTTCAAAAAGAACTCATTTGGGTTCGCTTTGAAAACGTTTTGGGCCTTGGCCCACAGGCCGAGAGTTTTAAAACTGGGCTCTGATACCAAACTGAAACACCCCAAACCCGGCCCACGAGATTTGCCCAGATTTGGTATGTTCCTCAAGTAAACCGGTTTCAAAATTCTTTCGTTACCTAGAGAAAACTTGTGCGATTTTGAAAAAAAAAACATTGTTTGGGTTGGGCTTGTGTTGAAAATGAATTTAATTCTTTATATTAAAATTTTTACTTAAACTTTAATAGGTAAAACTCATAATCATAATAAATAGAAATAAATGGAAAACAATTCAACTATGGCCTTATGACCTTATTACATCAAATAATTTCCAAGTAATTCAAGTACTTAAATAGAAATAGTAGTTCATAAAATAAAAACTTCATGTTGAGCATGGCCACCACAAGTTCTGCCGTCCCGGGTCCATCACTTTGTTCATCACACAAACATGGTCCCACAACGGGGTGAGTCAAATGCAGACTCAATGTGTACACAAACACTAAATCAAAATAGAATCAGCATACAATTGTTACACATTCATATCATAGCATACAAATTATGATGCATTCCCAAACCCAAACCTAATTAGCCATCCGCTACACTCCCCCGTACCAACCTGCACACCGTGGGGACTACTAAGTCGACCCTCATTCCGCTACACTCCATATCGCGGTCTTAGGTCACCGCATTCGTGGTCTTAGATCGCCACGTTCAGATTACTGTGGTCTTAGGTCACCACTTTCAGATATCACGGTCTTAGGTCACCGTGTTCGTAGTCTTAAGTCACCACATTAACTTCCCCTTTCAAACAAACCCATATGCCCCATATAATGATGATATGCATAAATATGCCAGAGTTCACATTCTTATCATATTCTCATGTTACTAATGACCTTTTTCATATTCTTTGTAGAATAGGAAACGTTCCCTGAGTACTTAGTACCATAACATGGTACCCTAGCCACTTTCATATTCTTAATATCACATATTTTAATAAAATAGGCCATGAAACATATTAAGAAGTAGTGTAGGGTACACACCTGATTTGCTTAACCACTTCACCGAAATCCCAAATCCGATCTATCGCCTTAGATCTCAAGTTCCTACAATTGATTAATCACTTACTATTTAGCACAAAGCCTATTCGGCTAGAAAACCAAATCCTAGTAGGATTTGTATTCTTAAAGCTTACCTTGGTGTCGATTTGATGATTTAATCAAATCCTGTAAACTCGTATTTTTCCCCTTTGAAATCGGCTAGTCACTAAATCCCTTGAATTGGTTAGTTTTCGGCTTAAAACACATAATAATAGATCTACTACTAAAATAGGCCTTGGCCGAATTTACCTTTGTTCTTACCTTCCAAATCTTAAATCCCGAATTGGATCCTTGCTTCTTTATTGTCATTTCTAAAATCCCTATGTACCCATGTTAGATCCAATCTAACATTAAATCATAATAATATAGCTTATGGCGAATGGTATTCATAACTTACCTTAGATCTTAGAAGTTCCGAAGATACCTTCTTGTAGTTGACAATTTCTTAAATCCCAAAACACCCTTCCATAACTCGGCCAAAATCCATAATAGAGATTAGTCCCTAAATTTTAGATAGGTTTAAAATATAAAAGAATTGAAACCAAACTTTGGATCTTACCCTTTTTAAGAAATCGGTAGCACCCTTGTTAAAAGCCCTTTAAAGAATCGGCCTTGATGACTAGATGATAAAGTTTCGGCTTTTGGGATTTAATGGAGAAGTCGACTAGAGGTTCTCTTGGGGTATTTGGTCTCCACGAAAATAAGGAAAAGAAACTTGAGAATTTTGGCAATGGTGGACTATAGATTCAGCTTGACAAAAGAAAAAGAGAAGAGAAGAGAGGAGAGCACTCAGAAATTCAGCAGAGAGAGGAGGAGGAAAAAAAATTGATGAGTAGCCCTATTTCCTTCCTTTTATAGCCGAAACTACTCCTCAGAATCCCTTACTTGGCCACCACTCTTCTTTATTTGATAGCTTTATCTCTTAATTTAAAATAATTAGAGAATAATCCTTTATTATCTCTTCAAAAGTAATCCAAATTAAATCCCTTATTTATCACCTTATTAATCGAATATTAAAGAGAATAAAACTCCTCCTTTCTAGAAGGCTTGTGCCGTCCACCTCAGAGCTTCTGGAAGCAAAAATAAAACTTCTTTTATTTCCAGAGGCCCTAAGTGGCATCTTCAGGCCACTTTTCCAGGCCTGTTTGTGTGTCAAATTTCACAAACTTTTTCTTTTAAGGCCACCTTACCTTAATTTCCTCTTTTAAACTTTAAAACTCGACATTTCTAAGTCATTTCTAAGTTTCCAAAAATTTTCGTTTGGCTCAGAAACTTGACATTTTCTTACATTTCCAAGTTTCAGAAATGTGCACCTTCCTATTTTGAATCATTTCCAAATCATTTCCATCCATTTCAAGTTTCCAAAAATGTTCACTTTCCATTTTTTTAACTTAACATTTCCATACATTTTCAGGTTTCCAAAATTGTTCAAAATTTATTCTTAGTACATAAAACATGTTACTTCATACAATTAAACCGAAAATGCATAGGCCCTTTCCAGGATGTTACATTGCTTGTTGAAAAAGTCCCTTTACGGTTTGAAACAGTAACCAAGACAGTGGTACAAGAGGTTTGATTCCTTTATGACTTCTCATGATTTCAAAAGAAATAACTTTGACAGTTGTGTTTACTTTAAGAAAAACAGTGATGGTTCTTTTGTGTATCTACTCCTTTATGTTGATGACATGTTGATAGCAACGAAAGATAAATGAGAGATAAGAAAGGTTAAAGCCCAACTAAGTGAATAATGTAAGATGAAAGATTTGGGACCAGCAAGGAAGATACTTGGTATGGATTTTCTCAGAGATAGAAAAATAAGTAAATTGTACCTAAGTCAGAAAGGGTACATTGAGAAAGTTCTTTGCAGGTTCAATATGCAGAGTGCTAAGCATGTTAGTACTCCTTTAGCAGCCCATTTCAGACTTTCATCGGCTTTGTCTCCGCAATCAGATGATGAGATTGAGTACATGTCACATGTTCCGTACTCTAGTGCAGTGGGATCTCTCATGTATGCTATGGCTTGTTCACGTCTAGATTTATCATATGCAGTCAGTGCAGTTAGCAGATACATGGCAACTCCCGGTAAAGAATATTGGAAAGCAATTCAGTGGATTTTAAGATGCTTACGAGGTACTACTGATGTTTGTTTACAGTTTGGAAGAACTAGAGATGGAGTCATTGGGTATGTTGATGCTGATTTTGCTGGAGAACTTAAAAGAAGAAGATCTCTCACAAGTTATGTGTTTACAATCGGAGGTTGTGCAATCAGCTGGAAAGCTACTTTGCAAACTACAGTCGCTTTGTCTACCATTGAAGCTGAGTACATGGCGATTACTGAGGCTTGTAAAGAAACTATTTGGTTGAAGGGACTCTTTAGTGAACTCAATGAAGGCCTTCAAATCAGTAAAGTATTTTGTGACAGCCAGAGTGCCATATTCCTTACAAAAGATCAAATGTTTCATGAGAGAACAAAACACATTGATGTTCAGTATTATTTTGTTCATGATATTATTGCTTGTGGTGATATTGTTGTGAGCAAAATTAGTACTCATGAAAATCCTGCAGATATGATGACTAAGTCACTTCCTATAACCAAGTTTGAGCATTGCTTAGACTTTGTTGGTATTCATTGTTGAAGTTAAACCTTTAAGGGGTTTTATGGAAGAGGTGAAGAACTTGTTCGTTAAGAGTTCGCGATTAAAAACTTGTTCATTGAGAATTCGTGTCAAGGTGGAGATTGTTAGAATTAAGTGACCCGAATCCTTATTGAAATAAAATACAGTGGTAAAATAAAATAAAAGTAAAATCCCTATAGAACTACACTTATTTTATTTTATTTTAGAATAAGGTTTTTTAAACCTTATTAAACTCCATCTATTTGATATTGATTAGAATAAGGTGTTTCAATCTTACTACACTTCTATTAGAATATGGTTTTACAAGCCTATAAATAGACATAGTCTACTCCTCTTGTAATCAGTCGAATTCGACATAGTGCATTTTCTTCTCTTCTGCCCGTGGTTTTTCCCGAAAGGGTTTTCACATAAAAATCTGTGTGTTCTTTATTTTTATTTCTCTTTTCTTTGCGATATATTGTCATTACCGATATTCTATTTATTTTTCACAGGTAAAATGAGTAACGGGTTAATAGTTTAGGTACCAGTTCTGACCAAAAAACGAATTTAGATACTAATTTAGGAAAACTAGTATAGTTTAGGTACAATTTTATTGTTTAAGCCTTTAAACTAAAACAATCCTTAGTTTTTATATGAAACTTTAATAAGCATATTTGGTATATATTAATCTAATTTTATTTATAAATTTATTTATTTTTTATTTTAATATCATACATATATTATATATTATTATTAATTAATTTTAAATCATCCATTTCTTTATATTTTAAATATATAATTTTCACAGAATTTGTAATTTTATTTAAACTACTATCATTGTTTAAGTAACTTCCCATCAATGTATTTCAGCTTTTTAAAACATATTTAATTATTTTAAATAAATTAAAAAAAAGTTCAAAAGGTGTCTATATCCTCGGATGTGATAGATTGATTATATTAAGACATATATGTTCCTAATAAATGGTTCATGCATGCACTACCTTTTACAATGCAATGGATCTACAAATTAAGTAATTACTAAACATTTGACTTTTTCAACCTTTTTACTGTGATCAAACAAAACTTACATTTTTATACCTTCTCCCATATTCCGGCTAACATGAACAAAACATTGACTTAATTGGATTCATTAATTGTATGTAAATCAGTCATTAATATATATTAGATTAAGATATTGATAAAAAAAATAAATAATGGATTGTTTGAAATTATGAAGTTAAATTAATGAAATTCAAAAGTTTTGATTTGAAAATAGTGGTTTGTCTTATCATGGCTGATGCTCCAAGCCGTTCTCTGTTGTCATTGGTAGAATATAAGGCCACTAAGGGTCAGTTTGGCAATACTTTTGAAAAGTGTTTTTGAAAAGTGCTGTGGAAAAGTGATTTTGAGAAGTAATTTTGAAAAGTTTGCTTTAAAAGTGGAGTGTTTAGCATTGCTGTCAAAAAGTACTTTTGAGAAATAAAATATCCATTTTAGACATGTTATTATCAAGTAACAAATATACATTTAAATAAAATTTAAATTAGTTAATATTATTATATTTTAGTAAGAATATAAAAAAATTACTATAACTTGTTAATATTTTAATATATGAAATATAAATTTTAAATATTTTTAAGTAATAAATATTAATTACTTATAAAATTTAATTAGAATATATAAACTATATTTTAAATATTTAAATATAACCATTAAATATTTGTAATTAATATTTTTGAAAATATTTCTTTATTTTTAATTAATGATTTTAACACATTTGTAATTAAGCACCACGAAAAAAAAAGAAAGTATTATGTTATTAAAGGGGTGAAAAAGTAATTAAGCACTAAAAGTGCTTTTAGGAGAGGAAAAGCTAAAAATTTTAGCTTCTCCTTTTTAGAAGTGCTTTTCAAAAATATTTTTGAAAAATTAAAAATTCCAGCCAAAAGCAGTTTGTTCTGCACGGCTTTTCTTCCAAAAGTGCTTTTGGAGCCAGAAGTGCTTTTGAAAAACAACGAAGAATTGGCCCTTAAGGTTGGTATGAGAGATGACCAGTTTGAAGAGATAGATCATACCATGGCAGTGGATGATTTTGAGTCCTAAGGGGTTTGATAGACTGTTCGATGAGCGAGTGTCTTTTAAAGATATGTTAATAGGCTGGGTAGGAGTTTGCATGGTAAAGCTGATGATGATTTGCAGTTTTTGGAGGGTGATGTTACCATTGGAACGGAAGATGGGTTACCATCGATTAGATTCTCTAATCGGGTTCATCAGGTTTTGTACAAGAGTATGGCTCAAACGGTCGTGGTTAAACTATTGGGTAGGAAAATTGGGATTCAAACCTTATCTAGTAGAATCTACCACCTTTGGAAGCCATCTACACCTGTTAGTATTATGGACTTAGAAAATGAATATTTCATTGTGAAATTTACAGAGGAAATAGATTATGTACAGGCTCTCACAAAAAGACCGTGAATTGTGTTTGGGCAATACCTAACTGTTCAACCATAGTCGCAGTTCTTCTCTACTAGCCAACTGTACCCATCTAATGTGGTTGCTTAGATACGTCTCCCTGGCATTCCGGGTTTTATGTATCGACAAAGTGTTTTAATGAAGATTGGAGAAATGGTGGGAAATGTTATTCAATTGGATGATCATACTGGTAATGCACAAAAAGATCGTTTTGCCTGTATGGCTGTTCTTCTTGATCTTAATAAACCTTTGATTTCTAGAACCAAAGTGGATGGTCGTATCCAACAGGTAGAGTATGAATCCCTGCCCAATTTGTGTTTTACTTGTGGTTGCTACGGTCATATGAAAGATAAGTGTAGTTTTAGTTCAGGACAGGAACGTCAAAAAGGTGAGGAATCGATTCTAGTCATCGATCAAGGAATTTCAGATACTGCTAATAACGGTGTTGAAAATGAGAAGTATGGACCATGGATGTTAGTTGACCGCCGGAGTAATGGGAATAGTAGGAAACAAAGTGACGACCGACAAGCTAAGAAAAGGGGCGGATTCATCGGGATCCAGATTTAATGTGCTACAAGATTTACGAGAAAATAATAGAGGGTTAAGTAGGGATCCCAATCTCGTTAATTCGGCCAATTTAAAAGGTAAGGGGGTTGCAATTTCCAATTCGGGAATGGGTGATGGAATGGAGTCGAGCTCTAGTCCGATTGCTATTGGAGGGGGACATAAAATTAAATCCAAGCAGAATTTAAGAATTGCGGGCCCACTTGTATCAGCCTTTAAGCCGGCCTCCATATCTTCTTCTATGCTGCTTGGATCCACATATGAAGTAGGCCCAATGTCTAGCCCTTCTTCGTCTTATGGTCGGGGATTTGCTGGTGGGGAAAATCATGCATCCATTGTTGGAGGAACCCCCAAAAGAGAAGTTTGCTTTGAATTTGAATGGGAATTTTCCTATACTGGTAGAGAATATTGGAGTTAGCACGTTGAATTCGGCAGCCAATTCGATTTTTAATTTTATTGAAAACAATAATCCTAATACTTCTAGGGATGTTGTGAGTCCTGTTGATAAACTACAGGTGATAGAAAAATCCCCAACCAACTTGTTTTTTTTCAAAAATGGGTAAGCATAAACGGGCAAAAAAATCAACGGTTAATTTAAAAGGAAGAGGGAGCAGATTTAAGATTCGGGCACCAAATCGCACACCTGCAGCTGAAGCAATGAATATGGTTGCGAACATATTAGATGTTGGGGTTTCAGCTGTTGATTCGGGAAGCAACATGGGGGGTCACTGTCAGTGAATGATGTGGCTAATCTGGATGCTTGAAGTGAGTTTGTTTTTTACTCTTTTCTTTTTTGGGATGTTACTGAATTTATTTATATGGAATTGTGAAGGGTGCGCGACCCTAAATTTGTGAGGGTTGTTAGAGACTATTTTATGGAGTTCAAAGTTTGCGTTTTTTGAGACTAGAACTAGCGGTACTAAGGCTAATGATATTATCGCGAAAATTGGGATGGATTGATCTCATCTGGTTGAAGCTCGAGGTTTTGCTGGGGGAGTGTGGGTTTGTTGGAATAATCATGTTCAAATTAATATTCTCATGAATGATCTGCAATTTGTCCATTGTCGTTTGAAAAAGGTGAATGGTTCTTCAGACTTCTCGGTGACTTTTGTTTATGGATTTCCTGATAAGCAGAGGCGTAAGGTTTTATGGGATAAATTAAATTCTCTTGCTCAGTCTGTGGTGAAACCTTGGGTTTTACTTGGTGACTTCAACTCTGTTCTGTTTCCGGAGGAGACGAGAGGAGGCCGTCCCATTTTTCAGGGTGCAAATTATTTTGTAATTTTATGCATAATATGCTTTGAGGGATCTTGGGTTTAAGGGGCCTCAATTTACTTGGAGAAGGGGGGTGATTTTTTAGAGATTTGACAAAGCTATTGGGAATAGTAAATGGTGCCGGGTTTATCCAGATGCGACTGTGTTCCACCTCCCTAATTTAAAGTCGGATCATAGATCCATATTATTATCATTAAATTCTCCTAAAAAAGATCATGTTGACAGGCCTTTTAGATTCTTGGCTCCTTGGGTTAATTACCCATCCTTCGCTCAATTTGTTCGTGACAATTGGAGTAATGGGGTGGATTTAGTTGGTAATCTTGCTTCCCTTACTATGGAATTGAAAAAAATGGTATTCGGAGATTTTTGGACATATTGTTAAAAGGAAACGCTTGCTTGCTCTTTGCATTGAAAAAATCCAAGATGCTTTAGCCCGGAGGTGTTCTAGGCTCCTTTTGGACCTTGAATGTAAGTTGCATGTTGAATACGAGAAGGTGCTTGATGTGTAACATCCCGAAAATCGAGTTAGAAAAATTGGGATTGTAAAATTATGTCAAGTGAATTAATCTAGTTTAGTAGAGATGTGTTGTGCTTGTGTGTGTGAGGTTTTAGGTTCGAGCTCTTCCTTTGAAATTTTGTTAATTTTTAGCTCAATTTTTATCTCTAGTCTTGTGATTTAAATATTATTTCCACTCAACTAATGACAAGAGTTTAGTGGTAAGGCTTCAACTTACCTAGTGGTCTTGTGTTCAAAACCATGTGTGTAAAATGGAAATTTATTTTTGTTTTGAGATCTAAAGGAAAATTTTATGTGGATAGGGATAGGAGTTAGTGGGATTAGTGGGGTAGTTGTTGGTTTTAATAAAAAAATCTCCCCACTTTCCCCACTTTCTTTTCTTTCTATTTATGCTTTTCTTTCTTTTTTTTTTGGAGTTTTGTTTCTTTTTCTTCTTCTTTCCGATTGATTCTTTTGTTTTGTTTTGCTGCCATTAAGAGCTGAGGGATTAGTCTTTTTAACTCTTCGTTGCCGGTTGTAATCCAAGATTCGTGTAAGTAGTATCGTTCTATTTTCTATTATTAAGTTTTAGTTTGTTCTTGAGCAAGTTTTGAGTAATTAATGTTTAGTTTCTGACCTGCATTGTGTAAAGTATTTTCACGGTGTTAGACTAGGCGAAGGGTGGGTGAATCAAAACCTTCCATCGGTGTAATCACTGTTTCGACATGGTTCATGTGAAGTAAGTGCCGGTGTGCTTATTTAGTAACTATTTCTTTAAGGAAAAATGGATGTTTTGAGTGAGATTTTGGAATTTAATTGTATTGCAATCAGTCCCGTTAAACGTAGTATGTAGGTTTTGGAGTGCTGTGGTTGTGTGAGCGATCAAATCTTCAATCAGGTGTGTGATTTCAACCCGAGTTATCGTTCAAAATTTGAGAAATTCACGAAACATATGTTGTTTTCGAAACTGCCTAGTGACCACATGGTCGTGTGCCAAGCTGTATAGTAGACTGTGTGTGCCACACGGCCGTGTGGTAGGCCATGTGGAGCAGACGACCGTGTGTGTTTTTGTAGTGTGAAATCATGTAGGCCATGTGGGTAGACTGTGTGGACCACATGAGCTAGATTTTTCGGTCGTGTGAGCCTTATGGGCCAATTTTGATGCCCAATTAAGAGCCGATTAATGGACTTGAAAATTAGGTTCGTGGGCATTATCTAGGCCCAGAAAAACGCAAGTTTCAGTAAACAAACATGAGTAAGTGTTGGAGGTATGTTAAATAAGTTCTGATAAGTATAATAATGTGTTATGATTTTCTATAAGTAGGTACATGAGTTAAGCTGGTGTGTTATACGTACTCTATTATCTATTCTTATAAGATATCCGCTTCAACTATGTAATATGTTATGCTATGATTTGTATAAGTTATGTGTTATGTTATGTTTCATATATTATCTGTTTATGTATGCATGCCATGCAACCTATGTGATATGTATGTATATTAACGTGACTTTGCATATGCATTGGGGTGGGTTATGATATGATGGAGGAAGTGTGATATGGCAGTTTTACTGCAATTATGGCGGCCAGACCGAAAATATATATAGGACAGATCAGCTGCAATTATGTGAGTGCAAATCGCCACATATTGATGTGATTGGATAGATGGAATCTTGTAGTCCTATTTGATGTGATTGGCTGGTCGGATATGGTGTGTAGCGAATGGGGGTAGGACATTTTATGGTATGATCCGATATGGTATGATTTATAATATGCGCTGATATGATAAGATATGTTCCTATATATGTTGAGCTTTGTTATGATTTATGATATGCTCTGATATATAGTGTGATATAAAATTATGAGTTGCTTATTGTAAATGCAAAATGATAGTAAAATTATTTTTTGTGGGTTGGGTCACACACTGGGCTTCTAGTTCACTTGTTTGTGTATATGTTTCAGGTGAACCTCTGGCTTAGGATCGGACGGTGTGCGGGAGCTCGGATTGTTTTCTTGGCTAGGTTTAAGTAAATATGGTGATTTACATTAGCAAATTTATTCTTGGATTTTTGGGATTGTATTTTGTTTTTGGGTTGTGTTTTGGTTTATTTTTTCGTCGTTTTTTTTAAGTTTTAACGTAAAACTACAAAATCACACGTACTAACAAATTAGAATTCGGTTTTTAAAAATTAAAAATCTAAAATTTTTTCGCTGCGTGTTAAGTAAATCGTTAAGTATTTTTTCTGTAAATAAATAATCTTTAACTAATGTTAGCATTAACCGGAAAAGGTTGGTTCAAAATCGGTATTTTCGAATCATATGAATTTGAAATTGATTTTGACATTTGAAATAAGTGTTTACGAACTTAAGTTTTTTTTAGAACGTCTGTAAGAGTTCTGCAAGTTTTATGTTTTTGTAACGCTCAACTAAGTTGGTTAAAACAAGAATTTTTAAACAAACTAATGTAACTCTTCCAGATTTGGCCATATTCTGCAAGTTTTATGTTTTTGTAACGCTCAACTAAGTTGGTTAAAACAAGAGTTTTTAAATAAACTAATGTAACTCTTCCAGATTCGGCCATAACGTCTAGGCCGGGTTTGAGGTGTTATATTATAAGGAAGAATTACTTTGGAAGCAAAAATTGAGAATGGATTGATTCCAGTTTGGTGACAGAAATACGGAAATTTTCCATAATAAAACACTTGTTAGGCGGAATTTAAACAAAATTGTTGCTTTGAAGATTGGTGATCAATGGTGCTATGACAGTGAAATCCTTCAAGAGGAGATGGTTAGTTATTTCTCTTTGCTTTACTCTTTGGATAATTTGTCTATTGGATTATTCCCTTTATATGCTTGTTTTTCGGTGTTGGATTCTGTTTCTTTGGATAATCTTGCAGCGGATGTGACTAATGAGGAAATTCATAATGCTTTATTTAGTATGGGATCTTTGAAGGCTCTAGGTCCAAATGGTATTCATGCTTTATTCTATCAGAGTCAATGGGATATGGTTGGTGCAGACGTGTGTAATCGGGTGCGTGGTGTTTTTTCTGATCGGACTCTTAGTAGTAGCATTAACAAGATTTTTCTAGTCTTTATTCCTAAAACTAGGGCTCTTGAAAATCTGATCCAGTTTCAGCCAATCAGTCTTTGTAATGTTTTATACAAGGTTGTTACAAAAATTATTGCGAATCGTTTCAAGCCGGTTTTTCCTAATCTCATCGCTCAGAATCAAGTTAGTTTTGTAGCAGGGAGGCAGATTACTGATAATATTATCATTGCCTAAGAGGTTTTTCATTCGATGCGTATTAAAAAAGGGAAGAAAAGTCAGATGGCCATTAAAGTGGACTTGGAGAAAGCCTATGATAGAATTCGATAGGATTTTATTGGAGATACTTTATCGAATGTTGGTTTTCCTTCGAATTTATGTAAAATTATAATGGATTGCATTACAACATCTTCCATACAGATTTTGTGGAATGGTAAACCTACGGTTGAATTCTATCCAAAGAGAGGTATTAGACAAAGTTGTCTTATGTCTCCTTACATCTTTGTTTTATGTATGGAGAAATTGGGTCAACTTATTCAGCAAAGAGTTGAGGATAAAGTTTGGAGATCAATTGTTCTTGGTAAGAATGGTCCTCCCTTATCACACTTATTTTTCGTTGATAACCTGTTCTTATTTGTAGAGGAAGATTTTGAGCAGGCAAGGATTATAAAGGATGTTCGAAACACTTTTGGAGTTGCCTCGGGACACAAATTCAATGGGCTTAAAACTGCTGTTTTCTTATCCAATAATACTAATTCCAACTATGCTAATGATATTTGCAGTATTTTTAGTTTTCGCCATACTGATGATTTGGGGATTTACTTGGGTTTGCCTATTTTCCACCGAAGAATAATGACGAATACCTTTAAATTCGTTGCAGACAAGGTTAGACGAAAAGTGGATAACTAGAATGTTAAGACGCGTTTTGTAGCAGGACGAGTAACCTTAGCTCGGTCAATTTGCTATCCATTCCCAATTATTTTATGCAAACTGTGAAAATCCTGATTAGCATATGTGCAGAAATTGAGAAGATTGTCCGAAATTTTATTTGGGGGAATTTGGAAGCTACTCAGAAACCGTCGCTGGTAAGGTGGGGGGATTGTTGTCAACCTCTACTCAATGGGGACTAGGAATCTGATGCCTTAAGGAACAAAATGAATCATTTATGCTTATGTTAGGATTTAACCTCCTAACTAATGATCAAGTCTTATGGGTAAGAGTTATTCGCTCTAAGTATAAGCTCTTGAAGAAGTGCCCTAAGGATATTTTTAGAGGCAAATGTTCTTTCGTTTGGAGGTCTCTTGCTAAGGCTTAGCCCCTCTTGCGTCAAAGCCTTCTTTGGTTGGTCGTTGATGGAACTCATATAAAATTTTGGACTGATAATTGGTTAGCAGAGGTGGGTCCTCTCATTAATCATTGTTCGGCTCCCTCCCTAATTGATGATTCTATCACTATTTGTGAGGTTGTGAACACAGAGGGTAATTGGAATTGGGAGTATTTGAGGTGTTTTCTAAATGATGGTTGTTTATATTATATTGGAGGGATTTCAACTCTGAATTCTCTTGCAAGACTTGATGATGTTATTTCAAGTTGGGCTACTAATGGTAAATTTAGTATCAAAGCAGCTTATGATATGCTTATAAAGAATTTGTTGAATCCGCCAGAGACGAAATGGAAGATTGCTTGGTCTTTGAATATTCCACAGCGTGTCCGCCATTTTATTTGGTTGGTATTTAAGGGAAGGCTCTTCACTAATGAGGAATGCTGTAGGAGAGGTCTTTTAGATGACCCTTCGTGTAAGCTTTGTGGAAGTGTCGAAGAATCATGCCTTCATATGCTTTGAGACTGTTGTAAAGCTAAAGAAGTGTGGAAGCATTTAATTCCCTCAAGGATTTCGAGTCACTTTTTCTCTTATTCTCTGGAGGATTGGTTGTTTTCTAACTTGAAAAATGTATTTGATGTTGTTTTTCAGAATGTTGATTGGCCATATTTATTTGGGATTGTTTGTTGGAAGATATGGAAATAGAGGAATCTGTGGATGTTCCAAGATTCCCCCTTCAACATAAGTAGTGTGATACACTCCTTGTGGTGGTGGGCGAGTTCTGTTAAGCAAGGGTGGGTCAAATCTATGGAATGTAATGTGAATCAAAATAGGAATCAAAATTGGGTTACATCACCCACTGGTTTCTTTAAACTAAATACAGATGGTGCTCGAAATCTGAATTCGGGCTTTGCTTGGTCAGCAGCAGTGGAACGTGATGAGTATGGAGGATGGATGTGGGGAATAGGAAGGAACATTAAGAGATGTAGTGTGCTACAAGTTGAGCTTTGGGATATTTATGATGGTCTCTAACTAGCATGGGAAGCTAAATGGGTAAATATTATTATTGAGATTGATGGTGCTCTAGCTATAAAGGTATCCATGGTGATGGTAGAGGACATTCAAGCAGATATTTGATTTTACGAATCCAAAAACTGTGCAGTTAGGAGTGGGGAGCGCTCTTTAAGCAAATACCTAGAGAGGTGAACTTAAAGGACACGTTAGCTAATCTTGTAACACCCCTAACCCTTATCCATCGCCGGACTAGGGTTAAGAGGCATTATCGGACATATCGGAACTTTTACGATCATTTCACAAACACAATATACACCATCATCAAATTATAGAAAATCATATACATAGAGTCCCTTTAGAAGGTCTAAGAGACCTTAAACATGCTCTAGGAATGGGTCGGAACAGAACTGAGCTCATACAAATTTTTCCAAAACTTAAACATTTTTCAAAGTTACAGAAGTCACACGCCCGTGTAGACAGGCCGTGTGCCCAACACGGCATTAGACACGCCCGTGTGTCTAGGCTATGGCAAAACAGGGCATACATTCTGACTTGTACTACACGTGTAACAACCCAAACCCGGCCCAAACACTACGACCGAATTTGATTTGTTACCGAGTAAAACCTTGTGAACACCATTTCGAAAAAAACATTTAATTTTCCATTGAAAACTCCTCGTTTTCGGTTGTCTTGTTAAAGCTACCCTTAGTTTTAATTTGGAATTTTAATTAAGTCCAATTGTTATACCAGTTTCAAGTGTGTCTGATGGCACGAATAAACTTTTTCGTGATAACCTAAGAAAACATGTGATTTAATTCAATTCAATAGTATAGTCTTGAGTAAATATCCAACATAAAAAAATAAATAAAGATTATGGAGGCCTTATTACAACCCAAAATAAAATTAAACAAATTTAAAGTTCTATAATTTAGAATCCACTGCATGGCCACCATGAGTCCAACCGCTCCTCCACCGCCATCTACGAGTCACCACGAAAAATGTTAAAGGAGAAGGTGAGTCACCAAGACTCGATATGTAACCCTTCCCTAAGTTAATACAACATTTCATACACAACATATAACGATTAATTAAGCAAAGTATCATGTACCCAACCTAGCCAACCAAACACCTTTGTCTACCCCACGTGGTACCAAACCACTTTGGTGACCGTAATCACGATGTGTTACCAAAACACCGGTGGTGCCAAACCACTGTGACATATAGTCACAATGTGCTACCAAAGCACCGGTGTCCATAGACACAAATCGGGTGATGGGGCCAACCCATCGTGTGATACCAAATCACCGCGCAGACGATCCCATATCTCAAGTGGGGCCAACCCACGGTGGTGTTAACCACGTGGACAAGTCGCTATGAGGTACCAAACCTCTGAGGTACCAAACCCTCTGGTGACGTATAGTCACAGCAGTGCTACCAAAGCACCGGTGCTCGTCGAGACGATATTACGCCCCTCCACTCAATCAACCCACATAGTCAATAAATACATATAGATTTATCATATGTATTATCACAAAGATGCTTCCCAAAAGCATAAAATAGCAATCATATGCACAGTACTTACCCGGTTACCCCATATACCGTTATGGTATTCAAGCCATTGCTACATACATCAAGTTAGCAATCACATTACTTAGCATAATTTAATAAGTTAAATGGTGTGTATGTACACACCTGTCACCCACTGATAATCTAAGTCCCAAAAGAGAGTCGGCCACCTAGATCTATCAAAGACCTATATTCGGCCAACTTTTAGGATTAGTATTATGGCCTATTCGGCCAACCAAAACAAATCCAGAGGGTTAGTTATGGTCCCGAATCCTTACCTTTGCTTTTTGTTACGAACCACGGCACTCGAGGCACGATCCGCTTTACCAAGTAATTGGTTAATCGACATGATTAATAGCCTTCGCTTTTAATCACCACTTAATAACTTACTAAAATAGATCTTACTAACACTTACCAAACCGCTTTACTAGAGAGGAAGAGTTTGAGTCGACTACTTCCCGATCCCGAAGTCCTTAAGTGATATCGGCTTTTCCAAATCAACTCACGATAATACCTTGATGGGATCTAACCACTTTGATATTCGGCCAAAGCTATTAAAGAAGTAATCGAGATCGAGAGAAGAGGTTTCGCACAAGGATATGATGTGTATTCGGCTAGGGAGAGTTTAACAAGAAGAAAAGGGATTTTGGCAAAGGTTAAAGTATAGGTTCTGGCTAGTGTGGAAGAAGAAGAAAAGATGGTGAAGGTGGAAGAGGGGTTCGGCTAGAGAGTTTGAGGGGATGGAAAAAATAAAAGAGAATGAAGAATGAGGGCTAGGAATTTCGACAAGCGAGCAAGAATGACAAAAGAGAAGCAAGGGGCCAACTGATGCTTTTATAGGCATTCGGCCCCCCATCAAGCTTGCTGCCGTCCACTCCTTCTCATGAGGAGTTCAAAATTCATCAAACTTCCCCAATTGCTCCTGACCACTCATTCATTTTAATTCAAATAATTTTGAATTAAATCATAATAATCTCTTATTAATCCATGCAATATCCTTAATATCCAAATAATATCCCTTTAAAATACTTGATTATCCCATGATAATAAATTACACCCTTATTATCCAAAATAAAAGAATTTAAGGAGAGAAATTCTCTCCTTGTGCCGTCCCATATATAGTGCAAAAAGAGAACTTCGCGACTCGAACACAAGCTCTCCCTTGTGCATTGTGGCGTCAACTCCAAGCACTTAAGTGGCCTCCCCTTTTGCCACTTTTCCAAGGCTTATTTAGTGTCAACTTATCCCCACTTATTCTTTTAACACCCTCTGCTAAGGCTCCTTACCTTTTAAATTAAAAACTGAATTTTCCATTAAACCGAGCCAACTCAAAGCCTTAAATTGATCATTATTATTCCATAAATAATGACACAGCAGTTCATACATAAGAAAAATTATCAAATTCCAAATAACCCCACATTTGGGATGTTACGATTCTACCCCTTTAAAATAAATTTCGTCCTCGAAATTCCTTGATCAAAAGAGATGGGGTATTGCCGCCGCATCACCTCCTCGGCTCCCACGTAGCTTCTTCCACTCCGTGGTTCCGCCATAACACTTTTACTAAAGGCACCGTCTTCCTTCGTAGAACTTTCACATCTCGATCTACAATCCGACAGGTTCTTCCTCAAAAGATAAATCCGTGTTCACCTCGATCTCTCTCATCGCACAACGTGCGAAGGATCCGACCGATACTGCCTCGGCGATTGATACATGGAATACGCCATGAATCGACTCGGCTCTGCGGCAACTCTAGCCGATAAGCCACTTTGGTCCTATTCGCTTCATTAACAAAACGTTATATGCCCAATGAACCTTGGGCTTAACTTCCTTTCCGTCCAAATCTCAACACCTTTTTCCAAGGCGACACTTTCGTAAAGACTTTGTCTCCCACAAAGATACTCCACTTCCTTGCGTTTGAGATCGGCATAAGACTTCGCCTATCCGATGCTTCCTTGAGACGAGACCGAATCACCTTGACTTTGTCTTCCGTCTCGGTTACCAACTCTGGACCTAACTTGTATTTCTCCCAACTCCGCCCAACATGTAGGAGTACGACACTTTCGTCCATATAGGGCCTCGTATGGAGCCATTCGAATACTCGCTTGATAACTATTGTTATAAGCGAATTCCGCTAGTGGTAGGTACTCCTCCCAACTACCACTAAAATCCAAGACACAGCCTCTTAACATGTCTTCTAAAATCAGATCACCCTTTCCGATCAGTCCGTCGATCGTGGATGGAAAGCCGTCTTCAAATCTAACCGTGTACCCAAAGCTTGATGCAACGCTTTCCAAAACCTTGACGTGAATCTGGGATCCCTATCCGAGATAATCGACACTGGCACGCCATGCAACCTCACTATTTCACCCACATACAGCTTTGCTAGCTTCTGGAGAGAGTAATCCATTCTCACCGGCATGAAGTGAGCTGATTTAGTTAGGCGATCCACAATTACCTGCATCGCATCCTTCTTGGTGGGCGTGAGGGGTAGCCCACTAACAAAATCCATGGTGATCCTCTCCCATTTCCACCGAGGATCTTTATCGGTTGAAGTAGTCCCGATGGTGACCGGTGTTCACCTTAACCTGCGACACGTCGGACACTTCCCTACGAACTCCGTTATCTCACGCTTCAACCCCGCCACCAAAACTCTGCTTCCGCAAGTCTCCATACATTTTGCTTCCTCCAGGATGCATAGCGTATGGCCGCTATGTGCATCTTGGAGAATTTTACGCCTTAAATCTGTATCTTTTGGCATACATACTGCGTCCTTGAAAACAAAGCACTCCATCAATAGACAGATCGTACCCTTCCAATCCACCGCCTTGAACTTGTACCCTCTTAGAGCTCAAGCCTTCATCCATTAACCGCTTTTCTTTAATCTCCTCAATCCATGTCGGCTTAACTTGAAGTTCTCGCCAAAGACTCCCATCATCATACGCACTTAACCGAGCGAACATTGCTCTCAAGTCCGTCACCACCTTTCGGCTCAATGCGTCGGCTACCACATTAGCCTTACCGGATGGTACTCGATTGAACAATCGTAGTCCTTTAATAGTTCAATCCATCGACGCCGCCTCTCGATTCGCATCCTTTTGAGTCGAAGATACCTCAAGCTTTTGTGATCCGTGTAGACCATCGACTTCTCTCCATACGGTAATGTCTCCATATCTTCAGAGCGAAGACGACCATTGCTAAACTCTAAGTCGTGAGTTGGGTAGTTAACCTCATGCGATCTTAATCGACGGGATGCATAGGCTACTACCTTCCCATCTCGCATCAACACACATCCCAAACCGGTGTGAGATGCATCACAATAAACTGTGAATAACTTTCTGCTTCAGTCGTACTCAAACCGGAGCTTCCACAAAATCTTCCTTAACTTATCAAAGCTTTCTTGCTTTGCTTCTCCGTCCATACAAACGGGACACCCTTCCTTAGCAACTTAGTCAACGGCGCACGCTATTAGAGAGAATCCTTCCACGAATCTCCGATAGTATCCTGCTAAACCTGAAAACTTCGTATTTCACCCACCGTCCTAGGTGGTTTCCACTCCAATATCGCTTCAATCTTGCGAGGGTCTACCCTAATTCCTTCAAAGACACTACATGACCTAAGAAAGCCACCTCCTAAGCCAAAATTCACACTTACTCGAATTTGGCATATAACTATGCTTCCCCTCAATACTTGCGTAACTATCCGTAAATGCTTGTCATGCTCTTCTTCGTCTTTGAGTAAACCAATATGTCATTTATGAACACCACGACGAACTGGTCCAAGTACTGCTGGAATACTCTGTTCATCAAGTCCATGAATGCCGCCGGCGCATTAGTCAACCCGAATGGCATCACCAAGAACTCGAAATGCCCATACCGGGTTCGGAATGCCGTTTTGTGAACATCAGCCTCCTTTACCTTAAGTTGATGATATCCTGACCTAAGGTCTATCTTCGAAAACACCGAGGCACCCTTCAGTTGATCGAACAAGTCGTCAATCCGAGGCAACGGATACTTGTTCTTGATCGTTAACTTATTCAACTGACGGTAGTCGATGCACATCCGCATAGAACCGTCCTTCTTCTTGACAAACAACACAGGTGCTCCCCACGGAGATATGCTTGGTCGTATAAACCCTCTATCCAAAAGCTCCTGAATTTGAGCCTTTAGCTCCACCAATTCCTTTGGTGCCATTCGGTATGGTGCTATGGACACAAAGCCGCCGGTAGCAAGTCTATACCGACTGACTTCTCGATCCGAGGCAAACCCGGAAGTTCTTACGGGAACACATCAAAGAAATTCCCCAACCGTTCGGACCTTTTCAATTACCAACTCCTTAGCTTCCAAAGCACGATTTGAACCAAATACGCCTCACAACCCTTCTTGACCATCTTTTCACCTTCAAGGCGATCACTACTACGTTGGATAGGTAATTCCTCCTATCTCCTATCATAACCACTTCATCACCTTCATCGTCTTATGGACCATGCGCTTAGCCACGCAATCCAAACTCGCTTGGTACTTAACCAACCAATCCATACCAAGGATCAAATCGAACTCTCCAAACGGTAGTTCCATTAGATCACTACAAATACTACCCTTGAAGTTCTAGGTGTACGCCTCTATAAAGTCTATTTACGACTACGGAGTGACCTAAGGGGCTAACTACGGTCATCTCCCTAGAAGCGGTTTGAGTCTAGGTCCATAGTTCCTACCACACTACTAGCAATGTATGAGTGCGTCGAGCCCACATCAATCAATGCAACATAAGGAAACCGAAAATTAGAAACGTCTCGGCTATGACATCCGGTGCGTCACCTTCTTCGCGACACCTCGCCACGTAAACTAAGCCAGTGCCGCCTAGCTCTGTGTTGCCCTGAACCTCTCGCCTTGAGTTCCACGACCTCGGTTAGGACCGTTGTTTCCTCTACCATTACCACGACCCTCTCCGTGGTCCCACATTTCTATCTTGAGCACGGTTCTGTCCTTCTGGCTGCTTCTTAGCTAGTTTCTGGGGACAATCTCTGACGCGATGCTCCAAAGACCCACACTCAAAACATCCTTTATCGCCGGTCCAACATCCTCCCCAATGGGTCTTTCCACAGCGATTGCACTGAGTCGGCCTCTGATTAGCAGTTGTGGGCCTTGTCACTCTGATTGGGCCCACTTGGCCTACCCTTTTTCCACGAGCACTTCCACTTGACCCACCACCCAAAACTTCTCTTCCGATCGTTCTACTATAGTTCGCCTCACACACCTCCTCCTTGATTCCTTCCGCTACCTTAGCCTTCTCCACTAGAGATGAGAACTCACGAACTCTCTGTGTGGGCAATCAAGAACCTTAAGTCATCTCTGAGTCCGTCCTCAAAGCGGACACGGTACTCATGTTCGTAGAGCCACGATGCCTCTCGCATATCTACTCACTTTTTAGAAATTCCGCCTCATATTCCGACACGGACTTAGTTCCTTGAACTAATCCTAAAAGCCTTTCTCTGCGCGTCGGTGTAGCTAGTGCCCACATACTTTTTCTCTCAGGCGGTTCTCAAATACTCCCAAGTCAAATCATCTGCATTGTAGCCCCATCTCGAACCGTTAGCCACCACCGATACGCTTCATCCTTTAGAAGCGACACGCCCCTTTCACCTTCTCTTCCTCGGTCAAAGTCAAGATCATCCATGATCCTTTCGGCTTGACTCTAGCCAAGATTCCACGCCTTGGGTGCCACTCCCGACACACTCCGGAATACCTCCGCTCCGTTAGATCGAGTCGCTCGGGGACAGATTTCCGAGCTCCAACATTTCCACCAGCCCGACCACCATCTCCAAGACTCGCAACACGACTTGCGATACCGACTCGCCACCGGCCCGCTCCCGCCTCCTCACTCTAAAAAGTAGGAGGTGGTGGTGGCGATGGTACCTCATTTTCTCGAACCTTGTCCCGACTGACGGGTTCGGACAATCGTCATCCTACCCCTACCACGCCCACGGCGCCCACGTCCTCTAGAACTCATTCTATCTACCGCGCTTTTAACTGATTAAGAGAAATTTTATGCGTTAGCATTTGTTTCACTTTATTACTCATGAAGAAGTTTTATGGATGAGGTTTAATCGTAGATTCTTTCGAGCAAACAATGTTTCAGCTTCCTATCCTAGTTCACACAAAGAAGTTCATGCATCCATTCCGTAATACTTTCCATACCTATTCACTCATCGGACATTTCTGCCCACTTCTAACCCAGGGGTATTTTCGTCTTTTTCCTACAGGGGTATTTTCGTAATTTCCAGAACCAAAATATTTTACTGATGATTTCCAAAGCTAAGCTACTTAATATTCGTAAAATAATTGAAATTTTTAAGCAAAACCGTCGAGTTAATATTTTATGGGTCAGGGGCATTTTGGTAATTTTACTCCTAAGGGTATTTCTGTAATTTTCCACAAGTCAAGTTTTCCGAGAAAAACATTGTATACGTAGTATTCTAGGGTTTAAGAGGGTTATTGGACAAGTTTTGAAAACATTAGGGCTTGTTGTTTCCTTCTTTTTCGAAAACATGGCTGATTCCCTTTTTCGGGTTTTAATTATTGTGTTTAGCCTATGACCGAGCCCTCCCGGTCGTAGGTGAACCAAAGCTACGCACTGTGCGTAATTCAAGTGAAGAGGAGGTGGGTCACGCGGACCGCTTAAATACCAAGCTCTCACCGAACCTTTCTAGACATGCGCACGTGAGGTTACCACACCACCAGAGCCCTCTCGAGTTAGGGTGAACCGGTTACGCACTGCAGGGATACTGCGAAGAGGAGGTGAGTCACGAGGACCGCTAAATACCAAGCTCTTCCGATCCAATCCTAGACATGCGTCTGTGGGGTTACCACACCCTACCTCATTGACTAAGTCATAGGTTGGTTTAGTTCCTTAAGTCTTATGCTTCGTTGTGTTTGAGTAATCTAACCTTAGGGTCCAAGTCCTATAAGTCTATCTACGTTCCATGCTTCCTACCCTTCTACGAATATAATTCACGTAAAGGTTTAGATGTACTTACAGGCGGATCGGTCATGCCTGAGACTCGGGCCATGCTTTGCTTAAAACCTGTAAATCATACCATAAGGCCTACCAAAAACATTTTTGGGCCTTGGGCCCTGGGCACCGAGCTTTGAACTGGCTCGATACCAATTCTCAGAATAACCCAAACCCGCCCCAAACACTACGACCGAATTTGATTTGTTACCGAGTAAAACCTTGTGAACACCATTTCAAAAACATTTAATTTTCCATTGAAAACTCCTCGCTTTCGGTTGTCTTGTTAAAGCTACCCTTAGTTTTAATTTGGAATTTTAATTAAGTCCAATTGTTATACTAGCTTCAAGTGTGCTGATGGCACGAATAAACTTTTTCGTGATAACCTAAGAAAACATGTGATTTAATTCAATTCAATAGTATAGTCTTGAGTAAATATCCAACATAAAAAAAATAAATAAAGATTATGGAGGCCTTATTACAACCCAAAATAAAATTAAACAAATTTAAAGTTCTATAATTCAGAATCCACTGCATGGCCACCGCGAGTCCAACCGGCTCCTCCACCGCCATCTACGAGTCACCTGAAAAATGTTAAAGGAGAAGGTGAGTCACCAAGACTCAGTATGTAACCCTTCCCCCGGTTAATACAACATTTCATACACAACATATAACAGTTAATTAAGCAAAGTATCATGTACCCAACCTAGCCAACCAAACACCTTTGTCTACCCCACGTGGTACCAAACCACTTTGTGACCGTAGTCACGATGTGTTACCAAAACACCGGTGGTGCCAAACCACCGGTGACATATAGTCACAATGTGCTACCAAAGCACTCGGTGTCCATAGACACAAATCGGGTGATGGGGCCAACCCATCGTGTGATACCAAATCACCGCGCATTTATCCCATATCTCAAGTGGGGCCAACCCACGGTGGTGTTAACCACGTGGACAAGTCGCTATGAGGTACCAAACCTCTGGAGGTACCAAACCTCTGGTGACGTATAGTCACAAAGTGTGCTACCAAAGCACCGGTGCTCGTCGAAGACGATATTATCGCCCCTCCACTCAATCAACCCACATAGTCAACAGTCACATATAGATTTATCATATGTATTATCACAGCATGCTTCCCAAAAGCATAAAATAGCAATCATATGCACAGGTACTTACCTGGTTACCCCATATACCGTTATGGTATTCAAGCCATTGCTACATACATCAAGTTAGCAATCACATTACTTAGCATAATTTAATAAGTTAAATGGTGTGTATGTACACACTGTCACCCACCGGTAATCTAAGTCCCAAAAGAGGAGTCGGCCACCTAGATCTATCAACACCTATATTCGGCCAACTTTTAGGATTAGTATTATGGCCTATTCGGCCAACCAAAACAAATCCAGAGGGGTTAGTTATGGTCCTGAATCCTTACCTTTGCTTTTTGTTACGAACCACGGCACTCGAGGCACAGATCTGCTTTACCAAGTAATTGGTTAATCGATACAGTTAATAGCCTTCGGCTTTTAATCACCACTTAATAACTTACTAAAATAGATCTTACTAACACTTACCAAACCGCTTACTAGAGAGGAAGAGTTTGAGTCGACTACTTCCCGATCCCAAGTCCTTAAGTGATATCGGCTTTTCCAAATCAACTCGTCGATAATACCTTGATGGGATCTAACCACTTTGATATTCGGCCAAAGCTATTAAAGAAGTAATCAGGAGATCAGAGAAGAGGTTTCGGCACAAGGATATGATGTGTATTCGGCTAGGGAGAGTTTAACAAGAAGAAAAGGGATTTTGGCAAAGGTTAAAGTATAGGTTCGGCTAGTGTGGAAGAAGAAGAAAAGATGGTGAAGGTGGAAGAGGGTTCTGGCTAGAGAGTTTGAGGGGATGGAAAAAAATAAAAGAGAATGAAGAATGAGGGCTAGGAATTTCTGCAAGCGGCAAGAATGACAAAAGAGAAGCAAGGGGGCCAACGATGCTTTTATAGGCATTTGGCCCCCTATCAAGCTTGCCGTCCACTCCTTCTCATGAGGAGTTCAAAATTCATCAAACTTCCCCAATTGCTCCTCGACCACTCATTCATTTTAATTCAAATAATTTTGAATTAAATCATAATAATCTCTTATTAATCCATGCAATATCCTTAATATCCAAATAATATCCCTTTAAAATACTTGATTATCCCATGATAATAAATTACACCCTTATTATCCAAAATAAAAAGAATTTAAGGAGAGAAATTCTCTCCCCTTTGTGCCGTCCCCATATATAGTGCAAAAAGAGAACTTCGCGACTCGAACACAAGCTCTCCCTTGTGCATTGTGGCGTCAACTCCAAGCACTTAAGTGGCCTCCCCTTTGCCACTTTTCCAAGGCTTATTTAGTGTCAACTTATCCCCACTTATTCTTTTAACACCCTCTCTGCTAAGGCTCCTTACCTTTTAAATTAAAAACTGAATTTTCCATTAAACCGAGCCAACTCAAAGCCTTAAATTGATCATTATTATTCCATAAATAATGACACAGCAGTTCATACATAAGAAAAATTATCAAATTCCAAATAACCCCACATTTGGGATGTTACAACACGGCCGAGGACACGCCCGTGTGCCAGGCCGTGTGAAATTTAGGGGGGTTACTGACTTGGGTCACACGGCCAGCCACATGCCCATATGCCAGCCCGTGTGCCACACATGGCCAGTAGACACGCCCGTGTGTCTAGGCCGTGCCAAACCTGTAGGGTATACTGACTTAATTCGAAGGGCTACTCCAGGAGACACACGGCCGTATACCAAAGCCATGTGTCACACACGGTCAAGCCACACGCCCGTGTGCTTGGCCGTGTGAAGTGAAAATAGGCTTGGTTAAAGCCACATTTCTCACCCTTCTCAAGCATACTTAAAATACCACATTTCATACCATTTCAATACATTAATAAGCAGCCAAACTATGCTAATCTCATGCATCAAACTTACAATATCAATTCTCAATAAAGCACATACCAAATTGACCATTTCTTTGGTCATTTATAAACATCAAAACTTACCATAAATAGGCCATATCACATGGCTAGATATATAAGCATCTCAAAACATATTCAAATACTTCTAGCCTATACAAGCCATACTTTAATATACACATTACCAAAAGGTACCAAAATAAAATTTGATAGTGTGGTGATGATCCTTGACGATCCCCGAGCTCTCAGTAGCTTCGATAATCTATAAAACAGTGCAAACACACACAAAGTAAGCTTTCAAAAGCTTAGTAAGTCATAAGAAAATAAATCATTCAATAGCATTCATAATTCAATTTAACTAAACCGAATCATACTAATCATAACCATGTATATATTTTCAAGATCTCAACATCACATATCAATACATGTAATTTAGCATTATTCTTTCATTTGGCCGAATTCACATATATTCACAAGCATATTGAACTCTCACCTTTAATATCACATATACATCCTTTGGTCGAAGATGAGCATTCATATATACATGTAATTTACTTTGTATCATATATAATTTATATCACTATTCCAAATAACAAGCTTACCTCATTTTCATTAACATTAAACTTAGTACGTACCTAAACCTTTTTAGCTCGATTTCACATTCAATCATAACTCATTAATGCCCGTTGAACCATTCGTAATTAAAAATGATAGTCGGATAGTCGAAAAGCTCGTACAATGCCAACGTCCCAGACGTGGTCTTACATGTAATCACATATCGATGCCACTATCCCAGACAGGGTCTTACACGAATCAAATACGATACCGATGTCCCAGACATGGTCTTACACGTAAATCACAAGTCAATGCCAACGTCCCAGACATGGTCTTACACGTAAACACATATCGGAAATCCTATGTCATGACATATGTATCCTAACTATTCCTAAGGTTCGTACGGGGTTTTCGGACGTTGTAACTCGATCAATTCAGGCTCGTAGACAATTCTCCCATACTTTTACCAATTCGACATACACATATATTTTCTATTAAAATTCAATTCAGCATAATAAACATATTTTCATATAAATTTAATAACGACTATTTACTTATGAACTTACCTCGGCAAAGACGGACGAAACGGGACGATTATTCAACCAGTTAAGATTTCCCCCGATCCAATTCCGATTTCCTCTTTTCTTGATCTAAATTAATACAAATTTATCTTGTTTATTAACATATTCATTCAATTTAGTCCAAAAACACATAAATGGGAAATTTTGCACTTTAGCCCCTAACATTTCACATTTTTCACAATTTAGTCCTAGTTTCACAAAACACAAAATATTCAAAATTTCACCACACCCATGTTTAGCCGAATTTCACTAAGGTCCCTAGAAGCCCATTTGTTTCATTTATTTCACATTTTGACCCTTAGATTTACAAATTTATCAATTTAATCCTTAATACACATTTTTTTATCAAAAATCACTTAATTAAACATGATAATCTAACAACATATAATTATTTTTCATCATCAAACAACAAAAATATCAAGCTATCAACAATGGAAAATCACAAAATCAACAACCAATTCAAAAATTCAAGCATGGGCTAGCTAGTATTCAAAGCAATGATCTCAAAAACGTAAAAATTATCAAAAACCGAACAAATTACATACCTAAATCAAAGAAGACAAAGGCCAAACCTAGCTTTCTCAACAATGGTGTTTTTGTCCTTTAACTTTCGGCAATAGTGAAGTAAAAGATGAACAAAATGTTGTTTTATTTTAATTTAATAACATTATTTACCAATTACTAATTTGCCATTAATGAAAACATTAAAAATTCATATAATGGATGACCATTTATGTAATACTCCACTAACTATGGTCTAATCACGTCTCAAGGACCTCATATTTAATAAACCATAGCAAATAAATACTTTAACAAATAGAAAGCCACTTTTGCATTTTACGCGATTAAGTCATTTTATCAAATTAACTAACCAATAGATAAAAAATAAATCACCAAATTTTCACACAAATCAATTAACATGCTGTAAACACCAAAAATAATATTAAAATAATTTTTACGAATTCGGATTTGTGGTTCTTAAACCACTGTTTCGATTTAGCTAAAATCGGGCTGTTACAAATCTGATGAAAGGTTTTCACATTGGTGCAAGAGTTTTTCATGTTGCACCTCTTTTGGTTGATGATAAGATACGGATGGACAGATGTGCTCTGCTATCCAACCTTGATTCTACCATTATTTCGTAATTGATTTTTTTATATCTTGTTACCAAAAAAAAATTAATGAAATTCATGGTATTTTTTGGCATAATTGCAAAAAATACCCTTAATGTTTGGGGGGGGGGGTTTAGTTTTGTGCCCTTGACCTTTTTTTTATTGACACCCTCAATGTTACGATTTTTTTAGAAACTAGCCCAGTTTTAACAGTAAACGTAAGTTGACCGTAAGTCAAATGTCAGGTCACGAAATAGCTTATGTGGCATGCCACATAAGCTCGATGTCATAAATGACATCATCAAAACAATTTTTTTTCATTTTTTTCCATATTCTTTCTTCTTATTCTCTCTTTCTCTCTTCCCCTCTAAAACATTTTTTTTTTCTCAATGCTATCCTAGATTTTCTCTTTCCAAACACCCAAATTCAAATTATCTTATTTAGAAACATGATTCGAAATTGAAAAACATGTGACTAACCAAGAAAACACAATATTACAATCTTACAACAAAGAAAACATGATTCGGATTATCTACCCCGTCAAACTAGCTAACCAAGAAAACACAATATTACAACAAGAGCCTAATATTCTCCAATCTTTACAAGAAACTGACTTCTTTAATCTTTGGATAAGCTGCAGGCTATCAAAACTTCACAATAACATGAGACCAACCTTTCTGACTTGCCAAGGAGCAGAGTTGACGAATTGAAATGGTTTCAGCAGAAGTGTAAGGGCATTATCACCATTACAGTCCCTGCAAATTATTGCAATATCAAATTATGCATCACAATTAAGCTTCAATCAAAGGCGAATGAGGTTTTTGCCAATTTAGTGAATCTTTTTCGTCACTTCCAGCCCTAGAAAGAGGCAGAGAGATCCTTGTTCACACAACTCAAAAAAACTCCTGGGAATGTTCTAAAAAAAAGAACAGTTTCTGGCCCTCCATAAAGGCCAACCGCACAAACCAAACAAGTTCCTTTAAATCAATAGAGACAAACATAGCAAGAAGGTTCGCAACATCATCCCCAACATTTCTTAAAAATAGATAAGCCTTCTCGTCTTGTTCTATAATTGAACTTCAAATCGAGAAAAAAAGTATGTGTTCCAACAATTCTGAATCATGCTCACATTTTTTTCTCAATGCTTTCCCCGTATTTTTTTCTCAATGCTGAATTTGGAGGTTAAAGTTGGTAGATCTAGCTAAATTAGTATAAAATGGGATGTGTGATTTGCTGGGTTTTTGTTAAAACACTAGAAAGTTAGCTTCTTTTTGTTGTATGGATTCGTTTTATTCTGTCTGGTTGGTAAGAAAAATGAAGAAAATGGTGAGAAAACTGAAGAAAATGGATTTCATAAGTTTGCATGCCCTTTTGGATGTTTGTTATATGTCATTTCATTAACAAAGATGTGTTGATGAGAAAAAAACTAATAACTCATGGAGACGTTGAGAAAATCTGGAAAGAGAGAAAAAACTAAAGATGCGTTTGGAAAGAGAGAAAATCTGGGAAAACGTTGAGAAAAAAAATGTTTTAAAGGGGAAGAGAGAAAGAGAGAAGAAGAAAGATAAAAAAATAAAAAAAATTGTTTTGATGACGTCATCTATGACATCGTGCGTATGAGGCATGCCACATAGGCTATTTCGTTGACCTACCGTTTGACTGACAGTCAACTCATGTTTACCGTTAAAATTGGACTGATTTCTGAAAAAATCGTAACATTAAGGGTGTCAATAAAAAAAGGTCAAGGGCATAAAACTAAAAACTCCCAAATGTTAATGATATTTTTTACAATTATGCCTTTTTTTAAGAATTGATATTTTAAATTTTAAATTTTATCATGTGTATTTTTAAAAAAAAAATCATGTAAAAATATATATAAAAAATTTATAGCATTATTTATCACTTTATTAAAAATTATAATTTAATAATTTATAATCAAGTTAGAAACTCGTTTAATGGATTATATCAAATTTAGTTTTGTCAAGTTGCTGCGTTGACTCACCTAAACAATTAACTTTGGGCTGATTTTTCTAAATCACAATTTTTTTGTATAATAATTTATTAACTTTATAAAAAAAATTATTTTAGCTATTTATTTAATTTTTCATTTTTTTAGTCTTCAAATTTGCATTATTTATCAAATCACTCAAAAATTAATGGAAAAATACTTGTTAATTTTACTGACATGACATCCACGTATATATCACATTAGCAATTAAATAATTTTTTTAAAAATTAGAAATATTTAAAAATATATATGTTTTTTAGAATTTTAATAAAATTTAAATTTTATAATAACTTTTTTGAATTTTTTAAAATTTAAAAGTTAAATTTTACTCACGTGGCATCCACATGTATGCCCTATCAAGAAAGTTAGTAGACATTAACATTTCTATCTATTTTGGGGTGATTTGAAAAACAATGCAAGTTTAAAGGTTAAACGAAATAAAAAATATTAAATAAAGGCTAAAATGACCATTTTGTAAAATTTTTAGGTTAAATAAATTTATATATATATATATATATATTTTCCCAAAGAGCGATGCATCCATTTTAGTTAAAGAAACTGGCCTTGTTCAGAGAACCAACTATAGCCACAGACTTTTCTTAGTAAATAAAGGTCTATTTTAATTCATGTTTCACGTTTGTTTATTATTACCTTTTTTAACTTTCGCTATCATAAATATAATATATTTACAAATGTAATAACCAAAAAAATATATATTCGAATAACTATAATATAAAATTAAATTAATATAAGTTATATCAAACTTGAATATTTAAGAACTTATACCTATCTCCTTCATTAGCTCATATTTGCTTAATATAAATATAATAGAATTTGATGCTATTTTGAATATACTATTTATTTTCTTCTACCAAATCTATATTATCTATCTATATTATTATAAATCTCCCCATCAACCGGGTTCTAACTCACGTAGGAAATTATCATAAAATATTTTATTTTCAAAGTAATTTATATGATTATATGGGTATTTTTGACTTTTTATGTTTTTATAAATTAATAAAAAATTTCCATAATGAAATTTGAACTAAAAACACTATGTATATAAAATTTTTTCTTTTACCATTTGAATTAAAGCAATTTTTTTTATTTTTATATGAATTTTTAATAAATATATTTGTTATATATTTTTATATCTATACTTATTATTATTTTAGTCTCTAACTAAGTGGGTGTCACGAGTCAACTGGACAACAGCCTAGTTAGGGAAATTACAAAAATATTTTTTCGTACTTAAAATAAGTTATTCATTTGAGGGTATTTTAGTCTTTTTATAAAAATATACATATTGTGGGATTTGAACTCATGCTAATTACATTGGTAAAACATTAATTTACCACTTAACTAAAGCTTTATTTTAATTTATTATACATTTTAATTTTATTATGCACACTTTATTACATCACTTTATTGCCTCTATCAATTGTATATCTATATCTATACTATTATTTAAGACCTTGACTAAGTTGGTGTCATGAGTCAACTGGGCACTCAATTAGAAAAATTACAAAAATATCCTTTCGCATTTAAAATAAGTTATATTATTTGAGTGTACTTTATTTTTTATTTAAAAATGAACAAAATATGCATATTTTGATATTTGAACCCACACCAATTGTATGGGTAAAATATCATAAAAAATTGTAACGACCCGATTTCTAGTGGTGCCGAAAATTACAGGTTCAGGATCCCATTTTCATAAACTGAGTCCGTAAATATTTAATAAAGGTAATTACGGATTTATTGTATATATGAATTGAATTTTGGATAGGTAACTTAGCCGAATTAGTGATTAATTAAGGTTCAGGGACTAAATTGTAAAGTCCAATCGTTATAAATTTTTAATTAAAATGACTTAAGGCCTAAAATAAAAATTAGACCAAGTCAAGGTGGGTGTTACTGGTTGGTGATGCTAATAGTGGATTGATTAAATAGATTAAATTTAATTAAATTGTAATGACCCGAAAGTTAGTGGTATCGAAAAATGCAGTTTCGAAACCCCATTTTCGATGTTCAGGTCCGTAAATATTAAACGGGTTAGTATAAAAAATATTAAAGTTTGGTTCTTTAAATTTATCGAATTGATAGTTAATTAAGGTATAATGACTAAATTGAAAAAGTTCGTAACTATAGATTTATAATTGGGCCAAAGGTTTAAGGATTTATAAAACAATTAAACCAAGGTCTAACATGGCAAATATACCATTTTAGAATTATAGTGGACGGTTTGGTAAGTTATTATGATATAATAATATTAAAATTATAATTAAAATAATATAAAGTATAAAATAATAATTATAATAAAACAAATAAAAGTTAGAAAGATGAATTCATCTTTCTTATTCCACCAAAAACAAAAGAAAATACCTAAGGAAGCCATTGTTTTAAGCTTCAAAACTTTCGGTCCTTGTATGGTAAGTGATTTGAAGTTCTTTCCTTGTAATTTTTATGTTTTTAAGGTCTTGAGAGCTTGATTTAGTTAGCTCGTGTATCAGTTAAAGTTTTCATTGTTTAATGCTTGATGAAATTTATGTTAATTTGTTAGATTTTAATCTTAGATATGAAAAAAAGACTAGTTTGTAAAGTTTAATTGCTAGTTTTTTAACATAGGGACTAAGGTGCATAAATTTCAAATTTGGTGTAATATTTCTATAAAATTGGTCTGTAGAGAGCCTTAGAAGGATGTAATTGAGATCAGTTTTGAAATTGGGGCTCAAATTTGAAAGATATTGCAATTTTGGTTTTAAGGATTAAATTGAATAAAATGTAAAAATTTAAGGGTATTCAAAAAATAAAATTTACTTGACATATGAATATAATAGGATGATATAAGATGTTTGGAATTGATAAATTGAATTGAATAATTGAATAGGTAGAAAATTGGACCAAATAAAAAATAATCGGAGTAAAGGCAAAGTTATCAATTAGTTCTTGCAATTCAACTTGTTTGTTGATTTAACCAGGTAATTTCATATGGTATGATTTTATTCAAATTTTTATATACTTTAATTATGAACTTATGTATGTTTAATAATAATTTGAATTGTTTGCAACTTGGTACAAAAGGTAAGATATGAACTAAATCGTAAAAAAAAAGAAAGATAAATTGAATATTATGGATAGTAATTTGAGATATTTAATGAATTAATAGCTAATTATAATTGATCGAATCATATTGGTGTGAATTTTGTTGGTTATGGAGATGGGGGACTAAATTGAATCATTTACAAAATATGGATGACCTTGTAATTGAATGTGATTTGGATAGAATTTGATATTATACTATTATTGAATTATTATTCGTAACTAAATACTATGCAAGATTGTTGAAAGGGAAGGAAAGACACGAGACGACGATGAGTGATGCAAGCTTTTGGTTTGTATTTCTATGACCCGAAACTAATTTAGTTACTAAACTTTCATGATATACTGTATTATACAATATTGATGTAAGATAATAATAATAATTATTGAGTGAAATGTTATGGTTGGAACTGAATATCGAAATAGAGGCTAAATTGAATAGAGTAGAAGGTTGCATGACTTAATTAATATAGTAAATTGGTACGAAATTGAGCTGAAATATGTTATATTACATGACGAGTTGATGAATTGAGAATGATGGGGGGTGTGAATTGAATTGTGTGATGATATTGCAAATTGGTTACTCTATCAAATGTACATGTCTATACTTCGGGTTAACCAATGATACACTACAGTGCCAATTTGAGATACAAATTGACTAATTCGAGTATTCAGCTTAAAAATTCGAGTCAATTTAATTGGATTATATTAATGTTTTTTGTGATTAAAGGCATACGAAATGTTATAGTCATATGATAGAGTATGTTAACCAAATTAAACCAAGCTTAGGGGGTCAAAACATTCAAACGAGTTGGAAGACTCTAGAAATGAATAAATGAAGTGATATTAGAATTGGTATGTTTGAAATGTTGTTATTATAAATATAATGAAATGTTTGTATGGATTTTATTGAAGTAAGATGAATTGGTGTTAATTTTGTATTGAGAATGTAAAGCTTGATAACTTTAAGTTATAAGTATATAGTAGATATATGTGTAACGTTCCAAACCCAATCCTTAAGGAGGATCTAGGAATGGCACGTCACTACTTTAACATCTTTTCATTAAAAATCGTAACTAGTAAGCACCTCATAAAGATACAGTTTAAGTGAATATGAATTGTAAAACATTTTTCATTCAAAGATAATGAGATTATACATTTTCAAAGACAGAGAAATTTCACTGAAATTTTTTCATAGGAGTTGTAATTCTTAATCATAATTTTAAATACATAGATTGATCTTCAAAATAAATCATCTGGACACCACCCCAATGATATGCATAATACAGAATATTAGAATTCTCACGACGACGCTAGTCCTCTAGCGTAGTTTTCAGATCTTTTACTTCGTCGATAGGCCTAAGAAGGAAAGGTAACTAAATAAGTTCAAAGAACTTAGTGAGTTCCAGAGTAGACATTTTAGAGAACACATGAAATTCAAATGAACCTTTTCAACTTAACAAGTCATACAGTTCGCCAGTTGGCAAATACCAAACACAAATAGACTATACGTCAGGCACTATTCCTTGGTGTATACTACGCCCATGCAACCATACAAGCAACCTTCTTTGTGTTAGCCACGCCCATGTCCATGATCAAGCCACATGATTCATTTCATTCTTTTCATTCGTCTGCCGTGATTTGCCAATTCGGTTTGCAATAATTCTTGCCCTACTAGAGTCTACACGATCCTTTTCATGTATCACGATCTGCCAGTTCAATGCTCATTTCATTGAAGGCAATGCCATGAATTAATTTCCATTTTCCATCCATGTGGATCTTATCAGAAGCAAGAGGGTAGTGGCTTAATCACGAAGAAAGGTTCTTACTCCGTTTACATAGACAAACCGAACCATACTAGTAACACCATACATTCACCACTCATGTGCAAACACAACATCCTTTCATAATACAAACGCTTACCTTACGAAAACATAAACACAGGCATTTCAAATACATGGAAGTAAAAAGGAACTCACCAGAAAGTGTAGCAAGTTCAAACAGCAAGACCTTTGTCCTTATTGTTGAAACCATTTTAAATTTGGTCTTGTAAAACGGGGTCGACTTTTGAAAACGAAAGTGGGAGTCGCCACCAATCATTTTTTCTTAGGTGTGATTGGATCACCTTAAAAAAACGTTTCATTTCAAAATATTGATTTTGGTCTACAAAAAAAAAACAAAAAATGGGTTCGAGAGTCGGTTACGGATGAGGAAGGATTAGCACCCTCATAATGCCCAAAAATTGGTACCTAATCGATAAAATCATGTCCTAATGTTGAAACTTTGAAAAATTTTAGAAAATGGTCCTTTTATTTGAAGAGAAAACCAGAGTTACCTATCTCAAAGAAATAAAACACCATACCCAGTAAGTTAGGATATAGCATCTTATGACTTCGAAACTAGGCACGTCTTTACTTTAGAAAATCCCTATCTCGAGACACAAAACATCATATCCAGTAAGTTTGGACACAATGTTTTGAATTCCCAAGAATAGGTTTTTTTTTTTAATTTAAAACTTGAGATTTCTTTGTTCCGAAAGAATATAAACATCACATCCAGCACGTTAGGACATGATATTTTTTAAACTCTCGTAACTAAAAAACATCTCATGATTTACAAAACTTGTTAAAAGGATATTTAGTTATTTAGCCAAACAGTAAAATCGCAACTCAAAGACGTTAGGGCACTATTTCCTAATTTCTAAATACAAAACATTGCCTTATTTTAAAATATAGTAAGCTTGCAAAAATGTATTTTTATTTTGAACAATAATCCATGTGACAATATTGCATTTATAAACTATCATACACAAATATTAAAAACAATTATAATACATTGGCATTTAATATAGACAATATAAAATACAACTAAAATAACTACACTATAGTAATCATAAAATAATAAATAAATAAAAGGGCATTGCATGGACAAATAAAATATATAAAGCAATATATATAAAACAAAAAAAAATACTAAAAAAATATTATAATAAATATATAATTTAATACCTATAAAAGATAATACATAATAATAATTTTGAATAAAGATATTTTCAAAAAAAATAATATAAATAATATATGCGAAACATGTTATAAAATATAACTAAATTTTATACAAAAATAAAATATGATAATATAATACTATATAATAAAAATTTTAAAGTATGTAACTAATTTATTAATCCTAAAATAACATGTAATAAAACAATAAACCAAATAAAATAATAAATAATAATAGTTTGAAATATATATATAAAAATATACAAGTTTTATACTATTAATAAGTTAATATACACATAATAAGAATAATATAATATTGTAATTAGGTAAAATAATTAAATATAGTATTAGATTAGTTTAAAAATAAAATAAAAGAAAAAATAAGGAATGGAGGATTAAACAGCAAATAAATACAAATATAAAGGATTAAATCGAAAAGGCGTGTTATACTTCAGGGATCAAAATGGCAATTATGCCAAATTTTAAAACGACACCGCTCGTGATCCTAGCTTGCTTTTGGAACCCGAGGATTTAATTGAAACAAAAAGGAAATTTTAGGGTTAAATTAAAAAATAAAAATAATGAAATTAAACGAAATTAAAAAAATAGAAAAATACGGGAGGACTAAAACGGCAATTATCCCTTTTAACCAAAACGCGCGGATCCACCCCGAGTTTCCGGGTCAATGCGCGGATCCTTTAGTCAAAACGATGCCGTTTCTTTTCTTCCTATATAAATCAAAAACCTAAAAAAAAAAAAAAAAGCTTTTAGTCACGAAATAGAAAACAGAGCCCTAATGCTCAGGGCCTTCGCCTTCCCGAGCTCGGATGGAGGGCCGTCGTACGCGCCTCCGTACACGCCACCGCGTAAGGTGGTCGGAGATCGAAATCTCGACTTTTCCACGTCTTCGAAAGGTAAGTCCCTTTTTCCTTCTTTTTTAAAAAAAAAAATCAGTATATTCACATACAAATAAATCGAAAGAAAAAAAAGAAAGAAAATAAATAAAAATAAAAAAAATGAAACGAGAAATCACCTTTTTATGTAAAAAAAAACTTTCAGTATTTTTTTTGAATGCTTGTCTCTTGTTCTCTCTGTTCTCTCCGTTCTCTCTGTTCTCTCCAGTGTTACAAGTTCTTGGGTTTTTTATAACCCGAAAATAAAAAAGGAAACATATTTTTTCTATATTTGCTACCACTTCTTTCCTTTTTGCAGGCAATTGATGAAGATCTCGGCGGCGATGGAGTGATTTGGCGCGGATCGCGGCGCTATCGAGGGCGCGAGGGTTGCGGCGCGATGGTAGGTGGCCTGGGTGCGAGGAATCTGTTGCGGCACCTAGGGTTTCCCCAGAAACCCTAGGTCTCTGAGTTCAGTTTAGGATTTTGGCCGTTTTGGGCCTGTCCGAGTCTGGGTCTATTGGGTCTAGGTTAATGGGTCTGTAATTGGGTTAGTTGGGTGGTGTTGTGTTTTGGGTCTGGGTCTGAGGGTGTATTCGGGTAATGGGTAGTTATTTGGGCTTGGTGGTATTTGTTTGGGTAATGGGTTAATATTTTGTAACTAGACTTTGGTGAACTGGACTTTTTATTTTTTATTGTTTATTTTTTATTTTTTTATTCTGGTTTTCATAGGCCGGGCAAAATGGGTTATTACAGCTGCCCCTCTTTGCTCATTGTCGTGAAAAGAGAATAGAGCAAAGACAATAGAAGAACCAATTTTGCCCGGCTTTGGCCGAGCCTTGACAGCTTCAAACTCCACTGTAACTTCAATAAGTCTGATAGCTTCAATCTCCTTCACTGCAACTTCATGAAGGCAATATCCGCTATCTTCGATCTGTTCCACTGCAAACTCGGGGAGATAGGATCTGATGTCTTCAGTCTGCTTCTTTACTGTCTTCAGGAAAACTTCATTCTTCAGTCTGCTCCACTAGGGAACAAAATCTGAACTTTTTGGTTTACTTCCTTACTATCTTCAGGAAGACTTCATTCTTCAATTTGATCCACTAGGGAACAAAATCTGAAATTTTCAATTCTTCAGTTTGCTCCACTACCATTTCTAGGGAACAAAATCTGAAATTTTCAATTTGCTTCCTTACTTTCTTCAGGAAGACTTCATTCTTCAGTTTGATTCACTAGGGAACAAAATCTGAAATTTTCAATTCTTCAGTTTGCTCCACTACCATTTCTAGGGAACAAAATCTGAAAATTTCAATTTGCTTCCTTACTATCTTCAGGAAGACTTCATTCTTCAGTTTGATCCACTAGGGAACAAAATCTGAAATTTTCAATTCTTCAGTTTGTTCCACTAGGGAACAAAATCTAAAATTTTCAATTTGCTTTCTTACTATCTTCAGGAAGACTTCATTCTTCAGTTTGATCCACTAGGGAACAAAATCTGAAATTTTCAATTCTTCAGTTTGCCCCACTAGGGAACAAAATCTGAAATTTTCAATTCTTCAGTTTGCTCCACTAGGGAACAAAATCTGAAATTTTCAATTTGCTTCCTTACTATATTCAGGAAAACTTCATTCTTCAGTTTGATCCACTAGGGAACAAAATTTGAAATTTTCAATTCTTCAGTTTGCTCCACTAGGGAACAAAATCTGAAATTTTCAATTCTTCAGTTTGCTCCACTAGGGAACAAAATAAGAAATTTTCAATTCTTCTATTTGTTCCACTAGGAAACAAAATCTAAAATTTTCTATTCTTCAGTTTGCTCCACTAGGGAACAAAATCTAAAATTTTCAATTTGCTTCCTTACTATCTTCAGGAAGACTTCATTCTTCAGTTTGATCCACTAGGGAACAAAATCTGAAATTTTCAATTCTTCAGTTTGCCCCACTAGGGAACAAAATCTAAAAATTTCAATTCTTCAGTTTGCTCCACTAGGGAACAAAATCTGAAATTTTCAATTCTTCAGTTTGCTCCACTAGGGAACAAAATCTGAAATTTTCTATTCTTCAGTTTGCTCCACTAGGGAACAAAATCTGAAATTTTCAGTTTTGCTACACCGTCCTCTGAGGGACATGTCCTGTATACTCAAATGTTTTATGGATGAATGCAGAATGTCATAAGAATGATGATTAGGACGCATGATCGGAATGAATCTAATGCTCCTAACTAAATGATATTAGGGATGACATTTGCATGAATGCAGGATGTCATGAAAATGATTTTTTTTTTTTGAAAAACGATTAGGACCCAATGATCGACATAAATCAAATGCTCCTAATTGGAAATGAGAGAATGATCCCTATGGGTTGTCATTGTTCATAGTTCATCAAGGTTCTATCACTGATACGCTACCATACTTTCTCATTCAGCTGGTATCTTGGACAAAAACCCAAAGAAACAATCATTCTGCTCAGCAAGCTTGCCCCGCTGTAATTCCAGAGTCCCTTTCCTTAAACCTTAGGACATAAAAATTTATACCTCCCACTGCAACTTCTGGGGAATAACATTTGGTTCCTTGCATCTTTCTGTTACCACTCAGAGGTACAGAACTTGTATCATTTTCAATCAATTTGATTTGTTACACTATTCCCTGAGTGTAATAATCAATTGTATGAATGCAGGGTATCCCGACAATAATCCCCTTTACACTTGGATTGACCTTGTTTGTCATTTGCCGATGTGGTATCACCAACGAAATTGTCTTATCCAATAAAAATCTGAAGAGATAATCATTCTTCAATGTTTGCAGCCCTTAGGCTTGGTGAGTTCTTGAACAATAGTCATGCTTCAGATTCCTCATATTATTTAGAAGCTTCTAGAGTAATATGCGAAACTCCCTTTATGAAAGTGTTATTAGTCCATAAATTGTTATTTCAATATAAAATGCTTGAAAAAGGTCACAAAAATGGACGAGAAAGAAATTAGTCAGGAGCATAGCTCTGAGAAATAATTTAATCAAAGATAACCCAAGCAATAAAAGAAAATTGATTTGGGCGTATCTCAAAAAAGAATAAAGCAATCAAAGATAACGAATTTCAAAAATGGGTAAGAATGAAGCTAGATGCCCCAGATATCGCAGCCTGAGCTTCTTTGTTCCAACTTCTTGAGGACCATTTTAAGCTCAATATGTGTTTAGGGGATCCGGAGTACTTTGTCGATGCCCCAAGACGTAATATACTTCCTCATTGCTAATTCAGACGTAGCAAGACTACTGTATGCCCCGTTTTTTAGTCAAAATTTGAGCCGCCCTTTTCGGGTTTTCAACTCAAATCCCATTTGGTCTCAAAGCGCCCTTTGCGGGTTTTTGCATTGGCCTCTCTTTTTTTTTGAGACGCCCTTTACGGGTTTTCACCTTGATCTTTCCTCTTTTAGGTAAAATATTTTTTGACTGAACTTGAATTCACAGGATTGGGCAAGTCTCTGCCATCCGTTTCGGTCAATGTCAATGCTCTTCTAGAACAGGCCTTCTTTACAACATAAAGTCCTTCCCAGTTTGGCATCTGCTTTTCTCTAAAATCCTTTTGCAGAAAAAAAAATCATTTTCAACATCAGGTTCCTTCATGGAATTCCCTAAGATGAACTTCTCTAAGCTCATATCATCTGGCCGTGACAAATAACTTTTAACCCTTTCTTCAATTAAGTTCAATTGACAAAAATGCTTCAATTCCATAATGGGTAAGATGTTGCCCCAGTGAAGGTTCTGGCCGACGTTCAATAAGTTAGAGGGTAGTGATAACTTCTTATGCCAATTTTTACAAGTCTTAGCCACCTTTCATTCATTTTTTTTGGCAACTTTTGTTGCACTGTGATATACTGCCTGATCTTTTGGACAAACTATAAACATTGTCTTTGTACAATTATTTAAACGCGATCCTTTATGGCATTCTGCTAGCATCTTGATCCCTTTTTTTTGGCGAATTTGATGACTTCGACCTTGTAATATTGGCATATGAAGCAACATTCACCCTCGACCATGACGGCAAATTGATGTCAACTAGAAGCGTTTGGCGAGATTGGCCACATAATATCCATACCCCACATATAGAAAAGTCTGTGAAGAAAATAGAAGAGTCACATAAATCTCGTCTTCTTCAATTTAGTATTTGTGGTATGACTGATGCAATCCCCTTCCATGGTAGACCAACAGTGCCCCATCCTCTTGTTTAGCCTACGTCTTATTAGTCCAGGCATGTCCTGATATGATCGTACGAAAACATCTTTGAATTCTCGAAGATAATTCAATAATGTCTCGCCTTATTTCTGTGATGAGCTAGGCTACAATCTTCACTCCTTTCCTAGGCTCGCAATATCCAATGACCCTTTGTAAAGTAAGGTCTATTTTTCATCTTTTCCCCATTCTTAACAAATTAGAAGATGTGTTACAATCTCTGTTATCTTCAAAGTCCTTAGATCCCCTAGACCCATATCTCATTCAAAAAGGGAGTCAGTAACAACGTCGCTCATGTCATTGTTATCTAGGTACCTAGGTTTAAAGGCAAGAAATCCAAAGAATAAATGATTCTAAGGATGATTATTGGTATGGTCATGAAAGAATGTTCTAAAAACAAAATAATGTACAGTATGAAATGTAAAGAATAAAAAAATATGTATTCAAAAAAAGATGCATTTTATTGAAATAAAATTTCGGACACAAGCCTATTTCACAAAAAGGTTCTTATTGCCTCTAGGCTTAAGGCAACAAGCATGTTTTGAATATTACTCTAAATTAGCTCTAAAAATAAAGGGATCTCTTCCACGGTCCCATTATTCAAAACACTCCCAAGTACACAAAGATTTGGAAACATTGTCCTCTGATTCCCTCTTCATTTTTGATTTCTCCAAGGGATCGCAACTTTTTTGTCTCCTTCTTCAATTATCACATTTACTGCCTCGTCAAAGTGATCAGGTTTTGATGAATCGTCGATCTTCACAATTCCCATTTTGATAAGCCTCTCAACTACCTTTTTGAAAGCAGTGCAGTTTTCTATGGAATGCCTCGATATTCCCGCATGGTAATCACATTTAGCGTTTGAGTCATACCATTTAGGATATGGGGGTTGTAACAGTTTTAGATAAAATAGAGACACAACATGGGCGTCAAATAAACTTTGATATAGCTCCTTATACATCATCGGGATTGGCGTAAATTGGAGCTTTTCAGAGTTTTGCCTTGGAGAGACCTGATCGTTGGTAGTTACCGTCCTTGGCTGGTTCATTGTAATTGGCTTCGAATGGCTCTTGTTATACCTACCAGTATTATTTACTCTCTTTTCCTTCTTCCTCAGGCCCTTTGAGGTCCATTCTCCTTTTTCTCTTGTTTCTACCAGAACAACCGTTTTAGCTTGATCATCATTCGGGTCAAAATCTGAACCCATTGGGAACTTCAACAAGGCCAAAGTATTAGCTTGACATCGGGGTTCAATAATAACGGGTATTCCATGCGAATGCACATCTGGTTGAGTCGGGACACCTATCGGGGAATAAACAATGTCTTCCTCATCATCCACACTATTGATCACGAGAGCCATTCCCTTTTTTAAGTCCTTCAACTAGCAGATGACTTAACTGGTCAATCACATTCTTTTGGAATTCCCGCATGTCTTGTTGAATCTTGGTTAATTGCCCCTGCATCTGTATTTGCATTTGTTCTATTCTTTCCAATCTTTGTTCCATGTTTTCCAGGTTAACTGAAACATTTTACCTAATTAGGGTCCTTTTGTAAAAGTCTAATGCAAATGATGCAATGTAATGCAAATGCATGAATGCAAAGAAAGAGAGGCGTTGACTCTGAATTTAGTTACATTAGAAAAACTTTACTAGAAAATAAATTTCTTTACACAAAACGGATCGCATACACGGCCTTGTCTTCATAGTCCAAGTGAGAACATCAATCCCCTTCTTCGCAAAAGTCAAATCTTGCAAACTTCTAATAGATGCCTCCTCTAGCTCCTTTTGCTTGATTTGGATCGCGACTCTGCTCACTTGTTAGCCTCTTCAAGAAAGCCGAGATGTGGTAATTCTCGAATAGTCTTCGCCAACTTGAATCCTTGGGTGATAAGGTCTTGTATTCCTTCACGACTATCGGTCTTCTCTCGTTGTATTCACTTGGACTATATTCTGGACGATCGTATTATAATCCACTTTATCAAAAAATCCATTTTCTTATGACCAACTTTTCTATTTAGCAATCGAATTTTAAATCAACACCTCTTTTCTATGATGTGAATGCAATACAATCAAAACATAAGAAAATACATTAGCACAGGAAAAATAAATAACCTAGAACACCTATCAGGGTGACCACTAGGGTTTGACATAGTTTTACCTAAGGTGGGCTCTTAGGGTTCACTATATGTGGTTTAGTTCTAGAGTTGAGGTACCCGAACCATCAGATTCCTCGATCCTCACCCATTATAGGCTCATATGGACCGAGTTCGGTTCAGGGGAATACATTTCCCTATGGCCATGTGGAAGTGAAAACTTCATGAAGACATAGGTACAGATGTATTCCGGAAGCAGTCCACTAGCCCATGCGAAGCTGAAAACCTCACGAAGGCATAGCTTCTCGCTCCCACTTAAGGGTACGACCACGACGGTCATGCAGTGCAATGCAGAAAAATATATTTAGAACCACATGCAATAAAAGGATCATGTTTTTTTTTTTTAAAAAAAAAACCAAAATTTTAAATTCAAACAAAAGGACATGAAATTATCAATTTTACGGCTTGACTCTCTTTGTCCCCAGTGGAGTCGTCAAGCTGTCGAAACCATTTTAAATTTGGCCTTGTAAAACGGGGTCGACTTTTGAAAACGAAAGTGGGAGTCGCCACCAATCCTTTTTTCTTAGGTGTGATTGGATCACCTTAAAAAAATGTTTCATTTCAAAATACTGATTTTGGTCTTAAAAAAAAAGGGTTCGGGAGTCGGTTACGGATGAGGAAGGATTAGCACCCTCATAACGCCCAAAAATTGGTACCTAATCGATAAAATCATGTCCTAATGTTGAAACTTTGAAAAATTTTAGAAAATGGTCCTTTTATTTGAAGAGAAAACTAGACTTACCTATCTCAAAGAAATAAAACACCATACCCAGTAAGTTAGGATATAACATCTCATGACTTCGAAACTAGGCACGTCTTTACTTTAGAAAATCCCTATCTCGAGACACAAAACATCATATCCAGTAAGTTTGGACACAATGTTTTGAATTCCCAAGAATAGGTTGTTTTGATTTAAAACTTGAGATTTCTTTGTTCCGAAAGAATATAAACATCACATCCAGCACGTTAGGACACGATATTTTTAAACCTCAGTAACTAAAAAACATCTCATGATTTACAAAACTTGTTAAAAGGATATTTAGTTATTTAGCCAAACAGAAAATCGCAACCCAACACGTTAGGGCACTATTTCCCGAATTTCTAAATACAAAACATTGCCTTATTTTAAAATATAGTAAGCTTGCAAAAAATGTATTTTTATTTTGAACAATAATCCATGTGACAATATTGCATTTATAAACTATCATACACAAATATTAAAAACAATTATAATACATTGGCATTTAATATAGACAATATAAAATACAACTAAAATAACTACACTATAGTAATCATAAAATAATAAATAAATAAAAGGGCATTGCATGGACAAATAAAATATATAAAACAATATATATAAAACAAAAAAAAACTAAAAAAATATTATAGTAAATATATAATTTAATACCTATAAAAGATAATACATAATAATAATTTTGAATAAAGATATTTTCAAAAAAATATAATATAAATAATATATGAGAAACATGTTATAAAATATAAATAAATTTTATACAAAAATAAAATATGATAATATAATACTATATAATAAAAAAAATTTAAAGTATGTAACTAATTTATTAATCCTAAAATAACATGTAATAAAACAATAAACCAAATAAAATAATAAATAATAATAGTTTGAAATGTATATATAAAAATATACAAGTTTTATACTATTAATAAGTTAATATACACATAATAAGAATAATATAATATTGTAATTAGGTAAAATAATTAAATATAGTATTAGATTAGTTTAAAAATAAAATAAAATAAAAAATAAAGAATGGAGGATTAAACAGCAAATAAATACAAATATAAAGGATTAAATCGAAAAGGTGTGTTATACTTTAGGGATCAAAATGGCAATTATGCCAAATTTTAAAACGACACCGTTCAGATCCTAGCCTGTTTTGGAACCCGAGGATTTAATTGAAACAAAAAGGAAATTTTAGGGTTAAATTAAAAAATAAAAATAATGAAATTAAACGGAATTAAAAAACAGAAAAATGCGGGAGGACTAAAACGGCAATTATCCCTTTTAACCAAAATGCGCGGATCCTCCCCGAGTTTCCGGGTCAATGCGCGGATCCTTTAGTCAAAACGACGCCATTCTTTTCTTCCTATATAAATCAAAAAACCTAAAAAAAAAATTGTTTTAGTCACAGAAATAAAAAAACAGAGAGCCCTAAATGCTCTCAGGCCTTCGGCCTTCGGCCAGGCTCAGATGGAGGGCCGTCGTACGCGCCTCCGTACACGCCACCGCGTAAGGTGGTCGGAGATCGAAATCTCGACTTTTCCACGTCTTCGAAAGGTAAGTCCCTTTTTCCTTCTTTTTTTTTTAAAAAATCAGTATATTCACATACAAATAAATCGAAAGAAAAAAAAAGAAAGAAAAAAAATGAAACGAGAAATCACCTTTTTATGTAAAAAAAAAACTTTCTGTATTTTTATTTCAGTATTTTTTTTTGAATGCTTGTCTCTCTGTTCTCTCCGTTCTCTCTGTTCTCTCCAGTGTTACAAGTTCTTGGGTTTTTTATAACCCGAAAATAAAAAAGGAAACATATTTTTTCTATATTTGCTACCACTTCTTTCCTTTTTGCAGCAATTGATGAAGATCTCGGCGATGGGAGTGATTTAGGCGCAGATCGCGCGCTATTGAGGGCGCGAGGTTGCGCGCGATGGTAGGTGGCCTGGTGCGAGGAATCATTATGCGCTTAGGGTTTCCCCAGAAACCCTAGGTCTCTGAGTTCAGTTTAGGATTTGGGCCATTTTGGGCCTGTCCGAGTCTGGGTCATTGGGTCTAGGTTAATGGGTCTCAGTAATTGGGTTAGTTGGGTAGTGGTGTGTTTTGGGTCCGGGTCCGAGGTGTATTCGGGTAATGGGTAGTTATTTGGGCTTGGTGGTATTTGTTTGGGTAATGGGTTAATATTTTGTAAATCGGACTTTGGGGAACTGGACTTTTATTTTTATTGTTTATTTTTTTTTTTATTCTGTTTTCATAGGCCGGGCAAAATGGGTTATTATAGCTGCCTCTCTTTGCTCATTGTCGTGAAACGAAATAGAGCAAAGACAATATAAGAACCAATTTTGCCCGCTTTGGCCGAGCCTTGACAACTTCAAACTCCATCAGAATTTCAATAAGTCCGATAGCTTCAATCAGCTTCACCGCAACTTCGTGAAGGCAATATCTCGCTATCTTCGATCCGCTCCACCGCAAACTCGGGAGATAGGATCTCGATGTCTTCACCGCTTCTTTGTCGCCTTCAGAAAACTTCATTCTTCACCGCTCCACTAGGGAACAAAATCAACTTTTGGTTTACTTCCTTACTATCTTCAGGAAGACTTCATTCTTCAATTTGATTCACTAGGGAACAAAATCTGAAATTTTCAATTCTTCAGTTTGCTCCACTACCATTTCTAGGGAACAAAATCTGAAATTTTCAATTTGCTTCCTCACTTTCTTCAGGAAGACTTCATTCTTCAGTTTGATCCACTAGGGAACAAAATCTGAAATTTTCAATTCTTCAGTTTTCTCCACTACCATTTCTAGGGAACAAAATCTAAAATTTTCAATTTGCTTCCTTACTATCTTCAGGAAGAACAACACGACCTAGCCACGATTCACACGGGCGTATGCCATGGCCATGCCCCTGCCGTGGCAAAGAGAAGTTTCATTCGGATTGGGATACTTAGGGGGAAAGAAACACATTCCAAAAGCCTATATATACACCCTAAGTATGACCTAAAAGGGGGAGCCCAAGGCTATCGTCTAGGGGCGTCTTGCTAGGCCAGAGAAGGCAGATTTGTGGGGATTCACTCGAGGATAGCCAGTTGATTCATCTCTAGAAGCCGGAATTATACTCAAGACGGAGGATCTCTCCTTCAATTCCTTCAGGGGGTTTTAGGAATTTCTTATGTTTTGTTTTATCTTTTCTTCTGAGATGTTTTCTTTTATTGTTATGAACTAAACCCTCAGATACCTGAGGGGATGAAACTTAGATGAATCTTGTTATCGTTTACTGAACTATATGATAAATATTTGACTTGTTCTTAATTATGTGTTCTTAATTCTTGTGTTGATATTTCCGGGATATTGATCCAAGTTTGATGTGCTTAGGTGGAGGAGCAAAAGTCCCTGCCTAAGAGTAGATCTAGCATAGTTAAGCGGAGTTGATTACGCGCCTAGAGATAGGGTGATGAGATTTTGCCGGATTAGGGTGAAACCTAATATGGGATTCCATAGATCGAGTTAATGCAATTCTAGGGGTTTTAATTAGAAAGAGATTTCAATTAATCAACCTAGGGTTAGACGTTATTCGCTTCGAGAGAGGGTTTAATATATATTAGGGAATCTTACGGATCAAGTCAAATGAATAAATTGTCTGGTTCAGAGTTAGATAACAAGTGAAGTCTAGGTGGATTCTTCCTTGGGTGTCGTCTTAATCAATTGGTTTTTCCTCAAGTTATTTTCCCCAAATTCATTCTTCTTTGTCTTAGAGTCTTTAGTTTAGTAGTTAATTAATTTAGATTAAACAACAAATTCCCTTTATTTTAGGATAGATAATAAAAAGAGAGTTAGTATTAGTACTTTTAGTTCCTTTGGGTTCGACATTCCGGTCTTGCCACTAAACTATACTACTGTTCGATAGGTGCACTTGCCTCAAATTGTTGTCATAGTTAGTTTCCAGGTTCGATCATTCTTTTTATAAATTTTAAGACTTTGACATCGCGAAAACAACAATCACCTACGGATCAGGTCAAGTGAATAAATCGTCTGGTTCAGAGTTAAATAACAAGTGAAGTCTAGGTGGATTCTTCCTTAGGTATTGTCTTAATCAATTGGTTTTTCCCACAAGTATTTCCCCAATTCATTCTCTTTGTCTTAGCGTCTTTAGCTTAGTAGTTAGTTAATTTTAGATTAAACAATAATTCACTTCAATTCTTAGGCTAAATAATAGAAAGAAAGTTAGTATTAGTACTTTTGGTTCCTTTGGGTTCGACATTCCGGTCTTGCCACTAAACTATACTACTGATCGATAGGTGCGCTTGCCTCAATCGTTGTCATAGTTAGTTTCTAGGCTAAATCATTCATTATATAATTTTTTAAGACTCTGACAATACGATCAAGTTTTTGGCGCCGTTGCCGGGGAACTAAAATATTAAGAACACTTGAGTTTTATTACTTTAGCCATTTTATTTATTTACAATTTATTTTTATTTTATTTTAACTTTTCTAATTTTTCTCTTTCTTTGCTTTTAGCAGTATTTCTAGTTTATGACTAGAAGAAACCCGTCAGACCCTTGATTTTTGACAAAGAAATAAAACATACCACTCGCAGAACCAAGAGATGTCATCAATAATTATCAATGGCAAGACATGAGGATAATGCCTAATAAAGCACTTGGTGTTTTCAACCTTGACACGGTCACCATGTTATCTAACCAGTAGAGCTTTTAAATAAAAAAATTGATGGTTGGTGTGGTTCTACGCAGTACATCCGCAATACAAGATTTGATACAAATGGAGGAGGGTGAATAACACGCACATCTATCCTACAACCCTAGCACAGAGAACTAACAAGTCAACTATATGGGTAACTATTCTAGACCTCAAAATAATCCCTATAGTAACACTTATAATGTAGGTTGGTGGAACCATTCCAATTTCTCGTGGAATGGCCAAGGAAATTGGAGACAACAACCCTCCCAAAGCTTTCAACAACCACCTTACCAAAGAGAAAAGAAGTCGAACCTTGAGGAGATGCTAACAAAATTTATCGCAGTTGTCGTAAACCCATTTTCAAAACAACGAGACAATGCTCAAAAATCAGCAGCATTAATTCAAGGGATCGAGAACTAAATAGGTCGACTTGCTAAGCCGATCTCGTAAAGACCACAAGGTATCTTGCCTAGCAAAGACCGAAACTAACCTAAGAGAGCAACCGCAAGCAATAATCGCTCCCGATAGTGAAGGGTTAGATGAACCAAAATTGAAGCAAGAGAATGTGGTAGAGGAAGGTAAGGTTGAGGTAAGCCATGATAAACCAAAACCGGTAATTACAGAGTACCAACCTCGTGTGCCATATTCCAATGCGATAAAGAAAGACCACACAGAGGAACAATTCGGTAAATTTCTTAAACTTCCAAAGAAATTACATATTAACTTGCCGTTTCTTAAAGCTCTTTCGTAGATGCCAGATTCAAGGAAATTTTCAAAAGAGTTTTTGACAAACAAACGGAAGTTAGATGATACGTCGCATGTGGAGCTAAACTCAGTGTGCCCAGCAATTCTATGAAATAAACTACCACGTGAGCTCACATTTCGTGTAAGTGACGAAACGATCACTCTTCAGGTTCTTGACACGGCTAGGACATCGAGTATTAAAGGTGGAACCAATCACTTCAAAGTTGGGACCAGGTACTGTCAGATACAACCGACCTTTGAATAGTCGCTTCAGAACTTAATACAAACGGTGCGACTCCTTTTACGGTACTTAAGGTCTTTCCATACGGAATGGTCGAGGTAACACATTTTAATTTCGGCACTTTTGAGGTAAATCTTACCCGACTCAAATCATATGTTGATAGAATTGATAGTAAGAAAAAAGAGTTTCGAATCCGTAAACCACTATGGCCATACGAATAACAGGTAAGTCTAGCTCAAGACTTTAAACGAGCGCTTCTCGGGAGGCACCCCGAGCACTAACCCCACTAACGTCCCTATTTTTGAATTTTAGCATCTAACTAAAAACTAACCAAATTTTTAGGAGTAGGTTTCCATACCACACGGCCTTGCACACAGGCGTGGCCGTGTGGACACCACGAGTATGCATATCGGCATGGCGGATATCGTGCAGAAACAGGACGAAAATTTTCCCCAAGACACGGGCTCTGACTAAATGCCACGGTTGTGCAACGCGCCATGGTCGAAACCGCCTAAAGAACATGGGCGAGATAAATCCACATCGGCGCGCGAGGCGCCGTGGTCGATATTATCGCCTTTTTCACATATCGCCGCCACCACCACCTCGAGATCACTCCGATGATGAGGACCTTTGAGTCCTTTTTATTTTCTTTATTCTTATTTTTATTTTTATTTATTTATTTTTATTTTAGTTCATTTTCCTTTATTATTAAACTCTTTAAATTTTTAAGTATAATTTAATTTCTTTTATCTCTCGGTCGCTTAACTCTCGAGTAACTATAACAAACGTCCATTAAATAAGAACTCCCTAAAAACTTTACTGATGACTTCGTAGTTTAAAAAGTTTCAAGGTGCCACTCAAGGAACGAACACACCACCGGAGTATTCTCCACCACCTTCACCTATGCCTAGTCATCATGTTCATCATTGATCATCCTCCAAGGATTTCATCCATAATTCAGGAAGTTTCACTTCTCCCTCTCTTTTGATTTTCTTAAAATATTGTTCATATATATCTTTGGACATTGAGGACAATGTACATCTCAAGTGTGGGGGGGTGAATTTTATCGTGAAAAAGTGCCTAACTTTTTGCATTATTCTCAAATTCCTGAATTAGGCCTTGTTCTTAAATAATTTTCTCATATTACGATTAAAATGAAATTTCCTTTGATTTATGATTTTCATTGATATGTTTCGGATTAACTCATAGTTAATTGTGCAGTGATGATTTAAACTTTAGGAGACTAGAGAATCAAGCATGATAAGTCTATTTTCAAAAGTAAAATTTTTTTGTTAAGCTTGTCTACTCGAATCTAATTATTACTTTGAAGTTTGAAATTTATAAGGTTGATATCAAAAAGCCCATAATTTTTGTGAGATTTTGAGCCTTTTAGAGCATATTTTTTTTCTTGCTCACTTTTTTTATTACGAGTGTGTTAACATGGATTTGTTATTCTAAAACTTGTTTCGATTATACATGTCGAGACCACACCTTTGATTTGATATACTGAGATGATAAAGGCACCTAGGTTTTAACCCACTTACTTCATAAAAAGCCTACCTTCATAATTAACCCCTAGTGAACCCCTTTGATCCTAACAACCCTTTTATTGACTCACCCATTAATATTAACCCATAACCCACTCTGTATTTGTTATCACCATTTCTCTTGACTACCCCTATATCGAGATTTGATTTGATCGGTTACGTAACTATTTTCGTTATTTCAGTTATTAAATTCTATCTTAATATTATTGTACTTGATTTGTTCTTAAAAAAAACGAAGTATATTCATTATTAGCTCTATGTTATTTGAGCTCAAACTGTTAATTTCATTATCTTTAGAAGAAGCTCATGTTATTAGTATTAAGTTTCCGTGATGTAATTATTTAGTATTAGTACGACTTTTTAGTTAAGTAATTTGTCAATTCAGTCTCGATACTAACCCTCTAATTTAAGCCTTTATCCACACCTTTAACCCAAGCCCCGTTACAACCCATAAAAGACCTTTTGATTTGTGTATCATATCATTTTACAGTGGTGGAGATTTGATTTTCATGCAAGCCTATGGGATTAACCTTTCATGTTCGACTTCTGAGTGCTTATTTTTGAACCTTAAACACTTCGAGTAATTTGAGTGAATCTCTAGTGAGGATGTCAATTTTTGTCGATTTTGAATCAGAGGTAATTATTTAGGTAAGGGGAAACACCTATTTTTCGTACTATAAAAACTATGACTTTGATTGTTTGAATCTTTAGGAACTTTCTGGTTAAGTTATCAATGTATGAATTACCTATGAATTATGATGAAACATTATGGATGAAGGTTATGAATTGAGAAAATTTTATTTTAATTGTGAGTTGAGAATTTTGCTTGAGGACAAGCAAAAGCTTAAGTGTGGGGGTATTTGATAAACCGTAATAGTAACATATTTTATCTCCACATTTAGCATGCTTTTGGATGATTTATCCCTTGAGTTATGGAATTTGGTGCTCTTAATCCTTTAATTTCATGTTTTATACTCAGGAGAGCATAGGAGGATGAAAAGAACAAAAAACGGGCTTAATGTAACACCCCCAAACCCGGCCCACAAGTCCTGACCGGATCTGGTTATGTTACTGCGGAATGACGGTTAAAAATCTTCTTAATGTTAGAATAACCCGTGAAAATTTTGTTAACTTTTGGGGAGGTATTAAAATTATTAAATAATATAAGCTTGGTTTGAATTAAAACTTTATTATAATTTATTATAATATAACTCCTTTGTAAAAATATTACTAAATACGATATAACCTTTATCAACTATAAATAGAGTACTTTAATCAAAAGTGGCCCTTATTACATCAAATAAATTAAACCAAGTACTTCAAATTAAAATGCTTGAAATAAAAGAAATATTCAAAACGTCTACTTCTGCATGAAAATCCGCTTCTGCATGGCCACCTTTGTATCTACTCCAACCCGTCCACTAATCACGACTCACTGCGATGATTAAAAGTTGGGTGAGTCATACACTGACACGATGTGTAATTAAACCACTGATATCCACCCACATGCTAGCCACATAATATCCCAATTATCAAATGCAACAAGTAATATATATTCATTTTAACAATTACCACAATCTGGGCTTGGCCCACATTCAAATCATACTCAAATACCGGGCTAGGCCCATTTCTCAATAAACCACATATCAACTGGGCTTGGCCCATTTCCACGTATGTTCCCAAAACATACCTATCCACATGTCATATTGGGCTTGGCCCATTTCCATATTATTACAAAAATAATGCAACATGATTCCCAACCCAACCTAGGGTCCATCCGCTACACACCCCTTATCCAAATTTACCACACACCGGGGACTATCGAGTCACCCTCTCCTTTTCCCTCCAAAAAGGCAACTAATGCCATCCACGATGTAGCGTATAGCTAACATCAAACCACGATGGAGCACACAGCAGAATCCATCAAGCCACGATATGGCATAAAGCCCATATCAATCAAGGTAACCACGCCGAACTAAATCGCAAAGATCCACAACGCGACCTCGATCAATACCAATCCACGATGTAGCACAAAGTCGACATCAACCACGCACTCAAGTACACCCGCACCTTCTTTTCATAACCCACCCATGCACATGCCACATAAAATATAATCGTGATCATGCATGCACATGCTTATTAATGTCCATAAACATACTCATAAACAAATAATCACACCGTAATAGATCCGATACTAACTCGGTCATCGCTTATACCCTTTAGGGGTATATATGGCACACTTATTATCGCACTTGTTAGTAAAACATATAACACATAAAACCCGGAAACAAGTGGGTTAATTACACACCTTATTACTTGGAGTTCTAGACTCTCGATCCTCGACGCTTATCGTCTAGCGAAACTACGGCTTTTGCCTAACGCTTCTGCTTTTGGCCCACACCGGTGGCCAATCTCGTCATGTTAAAACGGATCTCTTCTTGAACTTTGGGATGGGAGCTTTCCCTTGCCCACTTTGGATCGGGTACTCGCATCCACGCCCATCGTAATCACTTAATCAGAATCCTTTGGTTAAACGTCATAATACAAGATCTCAGGCGAATAACTACAATTTAACTTACTTACCGAAACGATCTAAAATCTCAAAGGCTCCTCTGTACTTCTGTCGATTTGCCCCCCCTAAGAATCATGGTACATAATTGGTCAATACTTAATAACCAAAATGGCCTATGGCCGAATATTAGCACTTACTTACCTTGATGAGTAACCGAACTCAAACAGCCCCTAATCGCTCCCTCACGCTAGATAACAATAGATCCCTTCGGCTAACAAGGATTCGGCCCACGCTAGAATTGAGGTTTGGCTTCAAGGACTTGCAAAATAGTGGAGGGGATGAAACACTGAAGGGTTCGGCAATGGCTTCCACAGAATAAAAGAAAAAGAGGAAGTGTTTTCCTTGACTTGGTTTCGGCAAGAGGCTAAGGGAAGAATTAGAAATAATTTGGCAAACAACTAAAAAACAAAAGAAAGAAACAGGGAAAGGGTGCTTATTCAATGAAGAATTCGGCACTACCCCTCTTCTATTTATAGAATTCAGCCACCCCCCCTTGAAGACTCCAAGATTCGGCCAATACCCACTAATTCAAATCAATTTGAATTAGTTCAATTCAAAAACAATTTGAATTGCTCCACTATTATCCCACTTATCATTAAAAAAAACAAATAAATAATAATTATCCCACACTTCTAAATAACTAAATAGATAAAAAAATAAAAAAACATTATCCTCATCTAAATCAAAGCCTTCTAGCCAGTCAACACCTTCAAATTTGTGCCAAAAAGGAATAAAAATTTAAAACTCCAAATGCAACTCTCTTGGTTCAACACAGGGACCGGTCTGCGCACACCTCTCCTCCAACGCCTGTGCCACTCGCCACATTGTATTTCATGCTAGAAACCCCAACATTTTATTTTAAACCCTTTCTACTCAAGCCCATAACCACCAACAAAAATAAAAACGCTAATCGCTTCTCCGCCCCTCGAAACCGCGACCTCACTCCCCTCCAGCGCCTAAGTAGCGCCAAGAGCCACTTTGCCAATTGGACTTTCATGTCCATCAACTTGGACATTTATTTTTAAGGCCTACTTAGCCCAAATCCCTTGACGCAAAAATAAAACAACATCACTGCTGCCTTAGCAAATTCGAACCTGCTCCTTAGGCGTCACCTTCCAAAGCTCCAAGCGGCGCCTCCATGCCACTTTGCCAACTCTTTTCTTGTGTCTTAAACTCCATAAAATTATTTTAAGGCCTTCCCGCCTATTTCCCTTTTTACCCTAAAAATCTAAAAATTTTCTAAGGCATTCCTTGCTTTCTAGGGTTCTCCAAACCCCTAAAAATTCCTCCAACATGACCATAAGCCTACTAATCGCTTCGGTTTATGCTCCAAGCGCATAACCCCTAAATCGTGTGTTACAATTCTACCCTCCTTAAAAATAATTTCGTCCTCGAAATTACTTTACTAACAAACGTCCATACAACCTATCTTACCACCTTACGCTTATGTCACGCACTCGATCTTACTAAGGCTATCGTTACCTACACAATCTCTAAGTTCGCTCAAAATTCAAACACCTCTCTTAGCAACACGTAAAAGGCTAACTCATAAGCAAGCAAAGTAATTAAAGCATGTACCAAAGCAAAGGAGCTTACCCGCTATCACATCCTTGGTTGACTCTGACTAGAACCATTCCTTCCATGACTTGAACCACGACCCCTCGTCGCTCGAGGACAATTCTTAACTAGATGTGCCTTAGATCCGCACCGAAAACATTCTTTACTATTTCCCCAACACTCTCCTGTGTGAGGTCTTCCACATCGAGCACAAGAACGATTCCGATCCACTGGTACAAGTGCACTTACACGGTTCTCGGTCCTTGGTCTTTTCTGGGCATTACCCAACGATACTGATGGTCCAACATCTCTCTTATTCTCGCTCCTATTCTTTTCTCGGTTTTCTCTTATAGTCTTTTTAACCTCTTCGGCAATCCGAGCTTTCTCTACCAGAATGGCAAAATCCCTTTCTCTTTGTGGCGCGATCAACTCCCGCAACTCATCTCGCAGCCCATCTTCGAATCGAACACTCCTTTCATAATCAGTAGCCACGATTCCTTTGGCGTACTGACTTAGTCGCACAAATTCCGCTTCATACTCTGCTATCGACTTATTCCCTTGTACTAGGTTTAGAAACGCTTTCCTTTGCGCGTCTAAGTAACTTGCTCCAACGTACTTTCCTTCAAACTTTTCCTTAAAGTACTCCCAATCCAATCGATCTGCTGGTACACCTTGTTTGACAGTGAGCCACCAACGATAAGCTTCATCCCGAAGAAGCGAAACAGCACCTTTTAGCTTTTCCTCTGGGGTACAATCTAAGTCGTCCATAATTCTTTCGACTCCTTCTAACCAATATTCCGCTACATTCGGAGCTACTCCAGACACTCCTCTAAAGATCTCAGCTCCGTTCAATCTAAGCCTTTCCGATACTGACTTTCGAGTTCCGTTTCCCCTACTAGCTCCTGCTACTCGTTCTAGCACTCGTAACATGGCCCGCGAAACTGCGTCATCTTCACCTATCTGATCTTGTTCCTCTGCGCCCACTGCTGGTGGCGGCACTTCACTTTCTGACCCATGGCCAGACCCTATCGGTTCCGATGCTGCCATTCTACCTCTACCGCGTCCCCTAGAACTCATCTCTACCGTCGCGATTTAATCTGTTTAAAAAGTTTTATGCATTAGAAATTATTGTTTCACTATTTTATCCACGAGCAATTTTATGCAATGAAGTTTCCGAGAGTAGTTCTTTCGAGCAATCAAGTTTCCTTCCCTACCTAGGGGTGATTTCGTCATTTTCCTACAGGGGTATTTCGATAATTTTGTAAGTCGAGGAAACATCTTCCAAAATCAGATTTAGAGTTTACAAACCAAAGGGGTAAATTTTGGAAATTTTAAAACTAAGGATTTTAAAACAGTGAGGCAAATCCCGTTCGGGTTTTAATAATTGGTTTAGCCTATGAACAAGTCCTCTTGGTTAAGGTGAACCGTAGCTACGCACTGCAGGATTCCAAATGAAGAGGAGGTGAGTCACGAGGATCGCTTAAGTACTGTGCTCTTCCGGATCCACTCCTGAGACATACGCACAATGGTTGCCACACCTTAACTCTACGACTTAATCACGAGTTTGTTTAGTAACCTTAAGTCTTATGCATATGTTTGAGTAGACTAGCCTTAGGGTTCAACTGATCCTAATTCACTAATCTACGAGCCCAACAAAGCCCATAACAGTTCATATAACAAATTACTTCACAAGTCCGAAGTACTTACCTGGTGGACTCGGCCGAGGTACAGTGCCATGCCGTAAAAACTCAAAAAATTTCTTAAAAGCCCATATTTTTAAAAAGCCCATTTTGAAAATGTTTTTGGGCATGTTTTTGGGCCCAAAACCCTCAAAGCCGAGTTTTGAACCGGGCTCTGATACCAAATTGTAACACCCCCAAACCCGGCCCACAAGTCCTGACCGGATCTGGTTATGTTACTGCGGAATGACGGTTAAAAATCTTCTTAATGTTAGAATAACCCGTGAAAATTTTGTTAACTTTTGGGGAGGTATTAAAATTATTAAATAATATAAGCTTGGTTTGAATTAAAACTTTATTATAATTTATTATAATATAACTCCTTTGCAAAAATATTACTAAATACGATATAACCTTTATCAACTATAAATAGAGTACTTTAATCTAAAGTGGCCCTTATTACATCAAATAAATTAAACCAAGTACTTCAAATTAAAATGCTTGAAATAAAAGAAATATTCAAAACGCCTACTGCATGAAAATCCGCTCGCATGGCCACCTTTGTATCTACTCCAACCCGTCCCACTAATCACGACTCACCGCGATGATTAAAAAGTTGGGTGAGTCATACGCACTCGAAGGTGTAATTAAACCACTGATATCCACCCACATGCTAGCCACATAATATCCCAATTATCAAATGCAACAAGTAATATATATTCATTTTAACAATTACCACAATCTGGGCTTGGCCCACATTCAAATCATACTCAAATACTGGGCTAGGCCCATTTCTCAATAAACCACATATCAACTGGGCTTGGCCCATTTCCACGTATGTTCCCAAAACATACCTATCCACATGTCATATTGGGCTTGGCCCATTTCCATATTATTACAAAAATAATGCAACATGATTCCCAACCCAACCTAGGGTCCATCCGCTACACACCCCTTATCCAAATTTACCACACACACCGGGGACTATCGAGTCACCCTCTCTTTTCCTCCAAAAAGGCAACCAATGCCATCCACGATGTAGCGTATAGCTAACATCAAACCACGATGGAGCACACAAAGAATCCATCAAGCCACGATATGGCATAAAGCCCATATCAATCAAGGTAACCACGCCGAACTAAATCGCAAAGATCCACAACGCGACCTCGCCAGCGCCAATCCACGATGTAGCACAAAGTCGACATCAACCACGCACTCAAGTACACCCGCATCTTCTTTTCATAACCCACCCATGCACATGCCACATAAAATATAATCGTGATCATGCATGCACATGCTTATTAATGTCCATAAACATACTCATAAACAAATAATCACACCGTAATAGATCCGATACTAACTCGGTCATCGCTATACCCTTTAGGGGTATATATGGCACACTTATTACTGCACTTGTTAGTAAAACATATAACACATAAAACCCGGAAACAAAGTGGGTTAATTACACACCTTATTACTTGGAGTTCTAGACTCTCGATCCTCGACGCTATCGCTCTAGCGAAACTACGACTTTTTGCCTAACGCTTCTGCTTTTGGCCCACACCACGTGGCCAATCTCGCATGTGCCAGTAAACGGATCTCTTCTTGAACTTTGGGATGGGAGCTTTCCCTTGCCCACTTTGACCGGTACTCGCATCCACGCCCATCGTAATCACTTAATCGAATCCTTTGGTTAAACGTCATAATACAAGATCTCGAAGAATAACTACAATTTAACTTACTTACCAAACGATCTAAAATCTCAAAGGCTCCTCTCAGTATACTTCGATTTGCCCCCTAAGAATCATGGTACATAATTGGTCAATACTTAATAACCAAAATGGCCTATGGCCGAATATTAGCACTTACTTACCTTGATGAGTAACCGAACTCAAACGACCCTAATCGCTCCCTCACGCTAGATAACAATAGATCCCTTCGACTAACAAGGATTCGCCCACGCTAGAATTGAGGTTTGGCTTCAAGGACTTGCAAAATAGTGGAGGATGAAACATCAAGGGTTCGCAATGGCTTCCACAGAATAAAAGAAAAAGAGGAAGTGTTTTCCTTGACTTGGTTTCTGGCAAGAGGCTAAGGGAAGAATTAGAAATAATTTGGCAAACAACTAAAAACAAAAGAAAGAAACAGGAAAGGGTGCTTATTCAATGAAGAATTCGGCACTACCCCTCTTCTATTTATAGAATTCAGCCACCCCCCCTTGAAGACTCCAAGATTCGGCCAATACCCACTAATTCAAATCAATTTGAATTAGTTCAATTCAAAAACAATTTGAATTGCTCCACTATTATCCCACTTATCATTAAAAAAAACAAATAAATAATAATTATCCCACACTTCTAAATAACTAAATAGATAAAAAAAATAAAAAAAACATTATCCTCATCTAAATCAAAGCCTTCTAGCCGTCCAACACCTTCAAATTTGCTGCCAAAAAGGAATAAAAATTTAAAACTCCAAATGCAACTCTCTTGGTTCGAACACAGGACCACCACGCACACCTCTCCTCCAACGCCTGTGCCACTCGGCCACATTGTATTTCATGCTAGAAACCCCAACATTTTATTTTAAACCCTTTCTACTCAAGCCCATAACCACCAACAAAAATAAAAACGCTAATCGCTTCTCCGGCCCCTCGAAACCGCGACCTCACTCCCCTCCAGCGCCTAAGTAGCGCCCAAGAGCCACTTTGCCAATTGGACTTTCATGTCCATCAACTTGGACATTTATTTTTAAGGCCTACTTAGCCCAGTCCCTTGACGCAAAAATAAAACAACACTCACAGCCTTAGCAAATCGAACCCTGCTCCTTTAGGCGTCACCTTCCAAAGCTCCAAGCAGCGCCTCCATGCCACTTTGCCAACTCTTTTCTTGTGTCTTAAACTCCATAAAATTATTTTAAGGCCTTCCTGCCCTATTTCCCCTTTTTACCCTAAAAATCTAAAAATTTTCTAAGGCATTCCTTGCTTTCTAGGGTTCTCCAAACCCCTAAAAATTCCTCCAACATGACCATAAGCCTACTAACTGCTCGGGTTATGCTCCAAGCACATAACCCCTAAATCAGGGTGTTACACTTAAGACGGGTCAAATAGGCCAAAGTAGGAAATCAACAGAGCTCGAGCCCAAAGCACACTGCCAGTGCCCTTTAGCAGCTCCCGAACACACCAAGTTGATTCACACGGGCGTGCCACACGGGCGTGTCCCTACCGTGACAAAGAGGAATTTCACTCGGAATAGGATACTTAGGGGCAAAGAAACACATTCCAAAGCCTATATAAACACCCTAGAGGCCAACCTTGAAGGCGCGCCCAGCTAGGCCAAGGAGCCAACCCGAGAGAGTCGAATCGTGGGATTTACTCAAGAAAGCCGCTTGATTCATCTCAAGAAGCGAAATCATACTCAAGACGCGGATCTCTCCTTCAATTCCTTCAGGGGGTTTTAGGGTTTTCTTATGTTTTGTTTTATCTTTTCTTCTGAGATGTATTCTTTTATTATTATGAACTAAACCCTTCAGATACCTGAGGGGGATGAAACCTAAGACGGATCTTGTTATTGTTTTCTAAACTATATGATAAATACTTGATTTGTTCTTAATTATGTGTTCTTAATTCTTGCTTTGATATTTCAGGGTATTGATTCAAGTATTGATGTGCTTAGGAAGTGGAGCAAAAGTCCTTGTCTAAGAGTAGATCTAGCATAGTTAAGCGGAGTTGATCGCAACCCTAGACATAGGATGACGAAAATCTGCCGGATTAGGGTCAAACCTAATATGGGAGTCCATAGATCAAGTTAATGCAATTCTAGGGGTTTTAATTAGAAAGATATTTCAATTAATCAACCTAGGGTCAGACGTTAGTAGCCTCGAGAGAGGTATTAATATAAATTAGGGAATCCTACGGATCAGGTCAAGTGAATAAATTGTCTGGTTCAGAGTTAAATAACAAGTGAAGTCTAGGTGGATTCTTCCTTGGGTATTGTCTTAATCAATTGGTTTTTCCCACAAGTATTTCCCCAATTCATTCTCTTTGTCTTAGCGTCTTTAGCTTAGTAGTTAGTTAATTTTAGATTAAACAATAATTCACTTCAATTCTTAGGCTAAATAATAGAAAGAAAGTTAGTATTAGTACTTTTGGTTCCTTTGGGTTCGACATTCCGGTCTTGCCACTAAACTATACTACTGTTCGATAGGTGCGCTTGCCTCAATCATTTTCATAGATAGTTTCTAGGCTAGATCATTCATTATATAATTTTTTAAGACTCTGACAATACGATCACGTAGAAATCCCTAAATTATATTAATACCTCTTTCGAGGCTACTAACAACTGACTCTAGGTTGATTAATTGAAATCTCTTTCTAATTAAAAACCCTATTGTTGCATTAACTCGATCTATAGATTCCCTTATTAGGTTTGACCCTAATCCGGCAGATTTTCGTTGCCCTATCTCTAGGGTTGCAATCAACTCCGCTTAATTGTGTTTATCTACTCTTAAACAGGGACTTTTGCTCCACTGAATAAGCACATTCGACTTGAATCAATAACCTGAATTATCAAAACAAGAATAAGAACTCACAATTAAGAATAAGCATAAGTATTTATCTCATAAATCAAATAATAATAAGATCTGTCTTAGGTTTCATCCCCTTAGGTATCTAAGGGATTTAGTTCATACTAAAAGAGGGAAACATCGTAAAAGAGGAAAAACAACAAAACATAAGAAAACCCAAAAAACTCCTAAAGAACTTGATGGGAGATCTTCAGTCTTGATGGAGATCCTTCTCCTAAGCTGTTCCTGACGGCTATCTTGGAGTATTTTCTCCTTCTACTCGGCGTCTATTCGACGTCCTGTCGAGCTCCCCTTTTAGGTTGCCCCTAGGGTGTTTATATAGGCTTTGAGATGCCTTACTTGGCCGACAAGTATCCCATTCCGAATAGAATTCATCTTGATTTCAGCAGGGACACGCCCGTGTGACATGCCCATGGTGGACTCCCTTGGCCGTGGTCAAGTCTGCTCGCCTTACATGGCCGTGTGATCTGCCCGTGGTCGATAGTCCAGGCCGTGTTGATTTCCTATGTAGGCCCATTTTGTCCCTTTTTGGCCCGTTTCTCGATCTTTTTGACTTCTAAGCCCTCCTGAGTATAAAACATGAAATTACGAAATTAGGAGCATCGAATTCATCAAATCTAATGAGAATTCATCCAAAAATAAGCCAAGCATGGGGTTAAAATATGTGTAAATTATGGTTTATCAAATTCCTTTGCATAATAGCTTCTGTGCGAGTCATATGCTCTCGCATTAAAGCTTCAAGAGCTATTAACGGGTCAGAAGGAGAAACTTGCGTGTAATATTATTGTCGATGTTCTTGACCATGCTGATTTGGTATTAAAGAGTGAGGTGGCTGTGTCTGATTTTGGTGTGGATGCATCTGAGTGTGTTGATTGTAGTTCTGCTATTGTTGATTGTAATTCCCTTGTCTTGAGTTATAATTGCCTTGAGTAGATATATTCCCATATCAGAATGTCGCAGCATTTTGTCCAGCATTTAGAGTTCCCCAATACTGTTGATTTCGTACAAAATTATTATAAGAGGTGCCATAAGAATTGTTGCGGATGTTACTGACATAAAAGGCATTCTTTGCATGTTGTGGACAATCTTCATAGCTATTGTTGTCACTGCAAATCTCACAACAAAAGGTAGAAATATCAACTTGTTGAACGACTTGTATAGGTGCAACGACACTAGTCCCTTGCATATTTTTATCATATTTGCAAGAGAAGAAACTTGAGCACTAAGTGCAGATATTGCGTCCAATTCAATAACTCCCGAAGTAACTTTTGCTTGTGCAACTCTAGAGATAGGATATTGATAATCAGTCTGAACAATTCTATCAAGGATTCCAATAGTATCATTATAAGTACAATCCAACAAATGACCATTGGCTGATGCGTCAACAAGATTCCTCGTGTGTGAATTCAGCCTATTATAGAAATTCTCATTTTGTGTTTCCTGTTGAATGTCGTGCATGGGACAACGTTGAAGCAAAGATTTATAACGTTCGCATGTGGTGTGAAGATTCTCATAGTCCAGCTGATGATAAGTTGTAATATCATTTTGGAGACGAGCATTCATTGTCGGCGGGTTAAATCGCAAAACAAACTGTGTTTCTAGTGCATTCCAAGAAGTAATTGATCCGACAGGTAGCCCAAGGAACCAAGTACGAGCTCATCCCTGCAAGGAATAAGAAAATAACTGCATCTTCAAAGCATCATCAGGAATGCCTTGTTGACTAAAGGAATCACAAATCAATAAAAATAATTTAAGATGTTCTCATGCATCTTCATGTGGCAATCTAGCATATTGCCCATTAGAATTCAGCATTTGAAACATGACTGGCTTGAGTTCAAAATTTCCAGCTTGGATTACTGGCCTAACAACTCCCGGTTGTAAGTCATCCAAGACAGGTACTACAAAATCTCGTATAGTCTTGTTTTGTATTTGAGCGTCTTGCGGCAATGGCAGGTCATTAGCATTTTGGTTCTACATCGGGGGTATGACTTCATAGTTTCTTAGTAAAGCCATATTCTTTTGTTCTCGATGTAACCTCCGAACGGTTTTTTCAATTTCTAGATCAAAATCGGCAATAAACTTTGAATTACTTTGGGTCATACAACACCTAAAATAAAATGTGAAAATAGAAACAAAAAGAAAACAAGTTACTAACAACTAAATATTATAAAATAAAAACAAACAAAAACAAACATCAAACAAATGTCATCCCCGGCAATAGCGCCAAAACTTGATCAGCTGTTTAACGTCACAGCAATAATGTGCAAGCGTACACTGTCGATGCAAGTATAGTAGACAGATATGAGTCTATCGGATATCGATCCCACGAGGATGGTTGTCTTTTGTTTATCAATGTCAGTGCAATAAATAGATAGAAACAAGATAAATTGTTAAAGTAGTTGTCGAAGAAATAACTTGAAAATAATAAGATAAAATATGATAATGCTAATCTGGGATCCCCAACATGAATATTCAATAGAATACTAAGTGCTCACAAGGTATAAAAGGATAGGTGATTGTCGATGCATTAAATTGCAATGAATATCTTACCAAGCTTAACTTCTATATTTAATCTAAGACTTAAACATGCACATTGACCACACCTTCCGATAATGGCAATGGAACACTATTAAGAACAAGTGGATTAAATTCCTCTAATCCTCAAGCAACTTCCCTTGTCATGCTTGTTAGCTTGAACTCATCACCGCACTTTCCAAAGGTCGCTGACCGCAATAACACTTCCATGCTAAAAACATTCAAACCCAAAGATTAAACAATAGAAGCAAGATTGAATAAAATAACATTTAACCCAGAAATCATGTATACTTCCGTATAGACATGAAATAGAAAGTAATCACCATCGTTTAGAAAATAAATATAAAAGAAACAAGTGGAGAGTAATATTCATAGAAAATCTCGACTTGCTCTCTCAACTCCCTCTTGTGTTGCACTCAGGGCTCCTCGTCAAGAGCTAATCTACATCCCTTTCACATTGATTCACCCATAGGAGGTTCAAAAGAAAGGTTGAAGAAGATAATCCTCACTCCTCCCTTTTTTTCACGTCAATATTGATATTTATCCAAATAGCACAAATGTCTTTTCATCAGAATCATGTTGCCTCTGTACGTACAAATTAGTTGTACCAGACTGGACAGCTCACACCTTTTTGTTATTATACGGACAGCTGTTAGGTGCGACAACAATTCTGGGCACAATCTGGAAACATTCATGCAGCAACATTAGTACCAAAACATGAAAAAATTAAGGATAAATAAGCTAAGATCCACTGAGTTATAAAATGCAATTTACTAAACTGAAAATGCTAAATTATGTGCCAAAGATAACTAAATGGGTACAAATTAACCAATAAGTAGGGAGTAAACATATGTTGTTTCTAGTATTTTTAGGCACACGGTCGTCTGACAGCCCGTGTCCTAGGCCATGTGCATCAAAAAGTGCCCCTAAAGCAAGCCATTTCAAATTCAATTACTTGCATACCAATGCACACCAGATCTAACCTATTTCACATGGTTAAAAGTACATTCAAAGCATCAAAAACATGCCAAATTCTCATCCAACCTATGACTAACCAATATGTCATCAATAAACTCTCCAATTCACACTCCAAAACCATTCATGAACTAAAATTACAATATCATATATCAATCATATATCATGAATACCAAAAGACCATTTCTTTTCAAATTATACCATAAAAACTTACCACTTTATATAGGTAAAATTAAAATGACCATATCCATAAAATTTTAAACATATACAAGCCAAATCAAACTACATATTTACTACTAGACACAAGAAGAGCCAAAATACACCATGTGATCAAACTAGGTAAGAACCTATTACATGCCAAAGCACATATATCATTTAATCACTTTAATGGACCAAACACATATCAATCAACCATTTCTTTTCTAATTTCAAAAGACCATGCATAATCAGCAATAAAAGATATTAAAACATATCAAATCTTGGCACAACCCAAAACATACCAATTTAATATACAACTCTATACATGCCATTTATAACCATAGGTTAAAACATTCAAAAGCCACCAAAATGGATCGATGGATAAAGTGATCATGCTCCGATGATGTTCCCAACCGTTCGAGCTTTCCAATGACCTACAAAGAAATGAAATAACTAACATAAGCATTAAGCTTAGTAAGCTCGTATAACATGAACTTAGTCTTACCGAACATACAAAATTTGAACCATTCAAACATGAATTCGTTTATATGCCAATTGCACATCTTTCCTTTCTATACACACACATTTCAAAGGTTCAAACATGAATTCATTTATATGCCAATTGCACATCTTTCCTTTATATACACACACGTTTCAAAGGTTAGCAAATGAACCAATAAGGCATATAAATACAACCAATCTTGAATGTGCGTAATAAGCTTTGCCTTCTAAATTCCATTCAACACTTAATTCACCATCATCAAATCCTATATCAATTCTTCACAACATTAATTTTTTATGGGCTCGAAACTAATTAATATTTCGACAAAGGCAAGCGCACCTATCGAATAGTAGTATAGCCTTGATGAGTCCGAAATATCGTATCCTCAAGGACTAAAATTACTAGTAATAACTATCTTTTTATTATTTAGCCTAATAATTAAGGGAGTTTGTTTTAATCTAAAACTTAACTAACTAATTAACTATGAACGCGACAGAGAGTGAAGAGAGTAATCGAATAAACCAATGAATTACGACTATACCCAAGGAAGAATCCACCTAGACTTCACTTATTATTCTGACTCTGAATTAAATGATTTATTCACTTATCTTGATCCGTATAAATCCCTAAATTATGTTAATATCTCTTTCGAGACTAAAAACAACTGACTCTAGGTTGATTAACTAAAATCTCTTTCTAATTAAAACCCCTATCGTCGCATTAACTTGATCTATGGATTCTGTTATTAGATTTGACTCTAATCTGGCAGATTTATGTTGCCCTATTTTTAGGGTTGCAATCAACTCCGCTTAATTATACGAGATCTTCTCTTAAACAGGGACTTTTTCTCCACTAAATAAGCACATTAAACTTGAATTAATATCCTGAAAATATTAAAGCAAGGGTTACGAACATATAATTAAGACCAAGAATAAGTATTTATCATGTAATTCAGATAATTAAATAATAAGATTCATCTAGGTTTCATCCTTCCTAGGTATTTAGGGAGTATAGTTCATAACGTGGAAGGAAAACATCTTAAGAATAAGAAAACAACAAGACATAAAGAACCCAAAAACTTTTAAAGAACTTGATGGAGATCTTCAATCTTGGAGTGAATCCACTTCCGCGATGATTCCAACGACTTCCTTCGAGTAATTTCTTTGATCTACTCTGCGTGCCCCCTTTTGTCCTCTTCTAGTATGTATTTATAGGCTTTTGAATGCTCAGAAACCCTAAAAATTGGGTTTTTCCGCATAATAGGGAAGCAAGGTGTGAAATCGACACGGGTTGGCACATAGGCATGTGGCCAGCCAGTGTGGCTCACATGGGCATGTGCCTAGCCCGTGTAGATCCTAAAAACTCCGATTTTGGCCCCTTTTTCGCTTCTTTTGCTCCCAAATGCTCTCCTAAGTATAGAAACATGAATTTAAGGGATTAGGAGCATCAAATTCACTAATTCTCATCATAAATCATCCAAAACTATGCCAAGCATGGAATTAAAATATGTTACATTTATGGTTTATCAAATATCCCCACACTTAAGCATTTGCTTGTCCTCAAGCAAAATCCTCAACTCACAATTAAAATTAAGCTTTCTCAACTCATAATTCTCATTAATAACGTTTTATCATAATTCAAAAATAATTACACATTGATAGTTCAACTAAAAGAGCACTAAAGATTCAAACAATCCAAGTCACACATTTTTAAAGCATGAAAGCATAGGTATTTCCCCTTATCTAAGTAATTACCTTTAATTCAAAACCGACAAGATTTGACATCCTCACTAAAGATTCACTCAAATCACTCAAGGTGTTTAAAGTTCAAAAATAAGCACTCAAAAGTCAAACATGGAAAGCCATTACCATAGGCTTGCATGAAAATCAAATCTCCACCACTATAAAATGAAATGATACACAAATCAAAAGGTCTTTAAAGGGTTGTAATGGGGTTTGGGTTAAAGGTGTGGATAAAGGCTGAAATAGAGGGTTAGGATCGAGATAGAATTGACAATTTACCTAACTATAAAAATAAACTAATAATAACACAAGCTTCTTCTCAAAATGTGAAATTAACCGTTTAAGCTCAAATAACATAGAACTAGTAATAATTAAAATAAATGTACATTTGTTTTTTTCACTTTTTTTTTCACTTTTTTTTGAGTTAAGGATAAAAGAGATAATTTAACAACTGGAACAAAAGAACATAGTTAGGCAACTGACCAAATCAAATCTTGACAAAAAGGGGGTCAATATAATAGGAAAAATTCTCAATGAATCAAAAAGAATGAGTTATAGGTTAATATTAAGGGTAGATCAAGAAACGGTTTATTCGGCTAAAAGGGGTTCAATAAGGGTTAATTATGAAGGTAGGTTTTTTGGGATAAGTGGGTTAAAACCTAGGTGCCTTTATCATCTCAGTATATCATATCAAATGTGTGGTCTCAATATGTATAATCGAAGCAAGTTCTAGAATAACAAATCAATATTGACACACTCATAACCAATAATAAAGTGAGCAAGAAAAGTGTATGCTCTAAAGGCTCAAAATCTCACAAAAATTACGGTTTTTTATGTCAATCTCATAAATCTCGAACTTCAAAGTAATATTTAAAATTAGGGAAACAACTTAGCAATTTTTTTTTCTAAAAATAGACATATCATGCTTGATTCTCTAATGTCTTAAAGTTTAAACAATCAATGTACAATTACCTGTGATTTAATCCAAAACATATCAATAAAAATCATAAATCAATAAAAATTCATTCTAATAGTAATATGAGAAAATTATTTAAGAACAAGATATAATTCAAGGATTTTCTAATAATCATATAAATAACCTCCTCACACTTAAGGTATACATTGTCCTCAATGTATGAATATATATAATGACAGTATAAGTCGAATATCATAAGAGAGGGAGAAAAGTGAAACTGCCCTGAATTTTGGATGAATTCCGTGGAATAGTGAAAGCGGAGTTGTGGACATAGCTAAGTGAAGTGCATGATTCTGAGAAACTATTAAGACAATAAACACAACTGTGGAAGAAGATTAAAGGATTACTCGATTAGGAACAAAAATTAAAATAGAGTTCAAAATACATTAGACAAGTCTTTAAAAGATAATAAGAAACATAAAAGAAAAATAAAATAAAATAAAAATAGAAATAGAAATAGAAATAAGATAAAAAAAAGATAAAATAAGAAAAGAGAAAAGGGGTTAGGGTTTTTATGGGGTGACACGGTTGTGTGAGGGTCCCTATTGGCCACATGGCTGTGTCACACGCCCGTGTGGCTTGTTTTCAACCCGTGTTCGTCGAGGGAAAAAAATAGCCCAGTCTTCACATGGCCTCGGACATGCCCGTTTGTCCAGGCCGTGTGGTTCACACGGCCGAGTCGCACGGCCATGTATATCATCCTTCGTTTCTCCCACGCCCGTGTGACCTACCACACGCCCATGTGGCTAGCCCGTGTCTCGCACATGGCCATGTGCCTTGCCCGCGTAACTCTCTGACTTGTTTTAAAATAAAAAAAAAATTGTTCTAGGTTTCACACGGCCTAAGACACACCTGTGTGTCTAGGCCGTGTGGTCCACACGGCCGTGTCGCACGCCCGTGTGGTTTAATTTAAGGCCGTGTCTCTGTCAATTTTTGGAAAAATTTTAGCCCTGTTTCCATACGGCCAAGGACACGCCCGTGTGTCCAGGCCGTGTGGGTCAAAAACCTACATTTAAACATGAAAAGAAGTAAAAATAAACTAATTAGTAGGGTTAGTGCTCGGGAAGCCTCCCGAGAAGCGCTTATTTAGAGTCTAAGCTCGACTTACCTCTCATTCGTATGGTCATGGTGGTTTGAGGAGTTGACACCCCTCTCTCCTGCTATCAGTTCTAATATCAAAGTAAGGTTTAAGTCGAGTTCTATTTACCTTAAAGGTGCCTAATTTAGAATGATTTACCTTGACCGCACCGTGTGGAAAGACATTCAGTACCGTAAAAGGAGTTGCTCCGTTTGCATTGGGCTTTGAAGTGACAACTCGAGGGTCCGCTTTGTCCAACAGTACCTGGTCTCCAACCTTAAATTGATTTGTTTCATCTTGAAGCTCGTTATGATGTTGTTTAAGTTCTACATTGTGTATCTTTGGTTTCTCCTTAACATGCGTCCGCCATTCGTCTAGTTTATTGATCTGAGGCCTTCGTTCTTCATGAGTTATTATATTTTTGTTAGTTGAGCTAGACTGTGGCTCTATCACCTTTTTCCGAGGAATTTCCTGCAAAGAAGGTTGAGCCACAAGGTTACTCACATCAAAAGAACTTGCAATATCATCTCGATTACTAGATATCCTAACAGAATCACGAGTTTGGAGTTTAATCATGTCATCGCCTACACGAAGTATCAATTCACCTGTGGCAACATCTATAATAGTTCTAGCAGTTGCTAAAAAGGGTCGTCCTAAAATTAAAGGTACATCACTATCCTCATCCATGTCTAAAACAATAAAGTCAAATGGGAATATGAATTTATCAATTTTTACGAGTACATCTTCAACAATACCCCTAGTAAATCTAATGGTTTTATCTGCCAATTGAATGCTCATCCTAGTTTGTTTGGGTTTCCCAAGACCTGGCTGTTTAAACATTTTGTAAGGCATGACATTAATACTTGCCCCTAAATCAGCTAAAGCATTATTTACATTTAAACTACCAATTAAACAAGGAATAGTAAAACTCCCTGGATCTTTTAATTTGTTGGGTAGTTTATTCTGTAAAATGGCTGAGCAGACTGCATTTAGCTCCACGTGCGACGCATCATCTAACTTCCGTTTGTTTGCCAAAAGCTCCTTTAAAAATTTAACTGAGTTGGGCATCTGCGAAAGAGCTTCAATAAACGGTAAGTTAATATGTAACTTTTTTAAGAGTTTAAGAAATTTACCAAATTGCTCATTGGTATGGTCTTTCTTCATCGCGTTAGGATATGGCACACGAGGTATATATTCCTTACCAACTGAATCTTACTTATTTCGACTTACATCAAACTTACCATTGCTTACCACAGGGTCTTGCCTTAGTTCTGGTTTAGGTTCTACTAATCCTTCTTCGTCGTGCACAGTGATGGCATGGAGTTGCTCCCTTGGGTTAGGTTCGGTGTTACTCGGAAAACTACCTTGTGGTCATTCTGAGATCAGCTTGGCAAGCTGACCTATTTGGTTCCCAAGCCCTTGAATCGATGCTTGCTAATTTTTAAGTGCTATTTCGGTGTTTTAAAAACGGGTTTCTGACACCGAGATGAATTTTGTTAGCATCTCCTCAAGGTTCAGCTTCTTCTCCTGTTGGTAGGGTTGTTGTTGAAAGACAGGAGGAGGTTGTGGTCGCTGATTTCCTTGACCACCCCATGAGAAGTTGGGATGGTTCCTCCAACCTGCATTGTAAGTGTTACTATAGGGATTATTCTGAGGTGTAGAATTGTTACCCATATAGTGAGCTTGTTCATTCTCTGTGCTCGGGTTGTTGGATGGATATTCTATGGTGTTCATACCTTCTCCATTTGTGTCGCATTGCATCACCGGATGTGCCTGCGTAGAAACACATAAACCATCAATCTTTTTGTTTAAGAGCTCTACCTGGTTTGACAACATGGTGACCGAGTCGAGGTTGAAAACACTGTCGGCTTTTGTCGGCTTTGTTCTCATGACTTGCCACTGATAGTTATTCAGTGACATCTCCTCTATAAACTCATAAGCCGCTTCAGGTGTTTTGTTATTTAGAGTTCCACCGGCGGCTGCATCGATTAGTTGCCTAGTTAAGGGGTTCAAACCATTGTAGAAGATTTGAACCTGTAGCCATAAAGGTAACCCATGGTGAGGGCGCCTTCTCAACAAGTCATTATACCTCTCCCATGCATCGAAAAGAGTTTCTAAATCCATCTGCACAAAAAAAGAAAAATCATTCCTCAACTTTACCGTTTTAGCCGGCGGAAAATATTTTAATAAAATTTTTCAGTCATCTGTTCCCAAGTAGTGATGAAACCTCGTGGTAACGAGTTCAACCACTGCTTAGCTTTATTTGTTAAAGAAAAAGGAAACAACCGAAGGCGAATGGCATCATCAGAAACATCATTAATTTTGAAGTTGTCGCAAAATTCTAGAAAGTTGGCCAAATGAGTATTTGGGTCCTCATCCTGCAAACCATCAAACTGAACAAACTGTTGAATCATTTGAATAGTGTTAGGTTTCAGTTCAAAATTATTTGCAGCAATAGCAGGTCTAACAATACTCGATTCAGCCCCAGTTAAATTGGGCTTAGCATAATCGTACATAGTACGAGGAGCAGGATTTTGATTCACCGAATTTGCGGCAACCACAGGAGGTAGCGGATTATTATCAGCCATCTCCTCGGTAATATTGGTATCGTCCTCTTGCTCTTCCTCTATATAATGTAGACTTCGCCTTATTTCTCTATGGTTTCTACGAGCTGTACTTTCAATTTCACTGTCAAAAAGCAATGGTCCTGACGGGTTCCTTCTAGTCATAAACAAAAAATACCTGCCAGAAGCAAATATAATAAAAGTTAGTAAATTAAACTAAAAAAAAAAATTGCAATAAAAAAATAAAAAAATGGCTAAAGTAATAAAAATTAAGTGTTCCTAATATTTTAGTCCCCGGCAACGGCGCCAAAAACTTGATGGGCTCGAAACTAACTAATATTTCGACAAAGGCAAGCGAACCTATCAGACAGTAGTATAGCCTTGATGAGTCCAAAATATCGTATCCTCAAGGACTAAAATTACTAGTAATAACTATCTTTTTATTATTTAGCCTAATAATTAAGGGAGCTTGTTTTAATCTAAAACTTAACTAACTAATTAACTATGAACGCGACAGAGAGTGAAGAGAGTAATCGAATAAACCAATGAATTACGAAAATACCCAAGGAAGAATCCACCTAGACTTCACTTATTATTCTGACTCTGAATTAAATGATTTATTCACTTATCTTGATCCGTAGAAATCCCTAAATTATGTTAATATCTCTTTCGAGACTAAAACCAACTGAATCTAGGTTCATTAACTGAAATCTCTTTCTAATTAAAACCCCTATCGTCGCATTAACTTAATCTATGGATTCCCTTATTAGATTTGACTCTACTCCGGCAGATTTATGTCGCCCTATTTCTAGGGTTGCAATCAACTCCGCTTAATTATACGAGATCTTCTCTTAAACATGGACTTTTGCTCCATTGAATAAGCACATTAAACTTGAATTAATATCCTAAAATTATTAAAGCAAGGGTTACGAACATATAATTAAGAACAAGGATAAGTATTTATCATGTAATTCAGATAATTAAATAATAAGATTCATCTAGGTTTCATCGTCCCTAGGTATTTAGGGAGTTTAGTTCATAACATGGAAGGAAAACATCTTAGGAATAAGAAAACAACAAGACATAAAGAACCCAAAAACTTCTAAAGAACTTGATGGAGACCTTCAATCTTGGAGTGAATCCGCTTCCACGATGATTCCAATGGCTTCCTTCGAGTAATTTCTTCGATCTACTCTGCGTGCCCCCTTTTGTCCTCTTCTAGTATGTATTTATAGGCTTTTGAATGCTCAGAAACCCTAAAAATTGGGTTTTTTTGCGTAACAGGGAAGCAAGGTGCGAAATCGACACGGGCTGGCACATGGGCGTGTGGCCAACCCGTGTAGCTCACATGGGCGTGTGCCCAGCCCATGTGGATCCTGAAAACTCTGATTTTGGCCCATTTTTCTCTCCTTTTGCTCCCAAATGCTCTCCTAAGTATAGAAACATGAATTTAAGGGATTAGGAGCATCAAATTCACTAATTCTCATCATAAATCATCCAAAACTATGCCAAGCATGGAATTAAAATATGTTACATTTATGGTTTATCAATTTTCAATTTACAAATTCTAACCATGTAACCTTTCATAAATATATTCATATTCATTCCATTAATCCTTGATCACCCGATGTACCTAATGAAATAACATCGAATACTTAGAAAATACTCACATATCCATTTTACTCTCTGCACCCACCACAAACATAACTAATTAACATATTTAAAGACTCATGAAACATATAATTACAGCAATGCATTTATATTCATCACCAAACCATACTAGTCAAACATTCATCTAATATTCCTACTTGTGATACATATCTCACCCGAAACATGTTACCTGAATAGCGAACGATTGAAGGATGAGATACCGACCTTTTCATTGATATAATTTTTGACCTTTTAATTTATATCCTTTTCGACCTTCTTCAATGGATTGTTTATACATCATCAACATGGATCAACCTGTTATTGGCACCCGGTGCCCGACGGATAAACCATAACAAAGTTCTACGCCCAACGTTAGCTGGATAAATTGATGTGATAAACCATAATTTATACATATTTTAACCCCATGCTTAGCTTATTTTTGGATGAGTTTTCATTAGAATTGATGAATTTGATGCTCCTAATCTCTTTAATTTCATGTTTTACACTCAGGAGAGCTTAGGGAGTCAAAAAGAACAAGAAATGAGCCGAAAAGGGACAAAATGGGCCTACCTAGGAATTCACCACGGCCTGGGCCATTGGACACGACTGTATGTTACGAGCAGGATCAACCACGGCCTGGACTATCATCCACGGGCAGACCACACGGCCGTGGGTGGTGAGTAGGAGTGAGCACGGCCTAAGGCTATCGAACACGGGTGTGTCACACGGGCGTGTCCCTGCCGTATTAAAGATTAATTCTATCCAGAAAAGGTTACTTGTGGGCAAAGAAAGACGTTCCAAAGCCTATATAAACACCCTAGGGGTGACCTAAAAAAGGACGCTGAATAGAACGCAGAAAATACTCGAAGACAGCCGTCGGAAGCAGCTCGGAGGAAGGATCTCCATCAAGACTGAAGATCTCCCATCAAGTTCTTTAGAAGTTTTTGGGTTTTCTTATGTTTTGTAGTTTTCCTTATTCTATGATGTTTCCCTCTATCAGTATGAACTAAACTCCCTAAATATCTAGGGAGGATAAAACCTATGATGAATCTTATTATTATTTGATTTATAAGATAAATACTTGTTCTTATTCTTAATTGTGAGTTCTTATTCTTGTTTTTATAATTCAGGTTATTGATTCAAGTCGAATGTGCTTATTCAGTGGAGCAAAAGTCCCTGTTTAAGAGTAGATCAACACAATTAAGTGGAGTTGATTGTAACCCTAGACATAGGGCGACAAAAATCTGCCGGATTAGAGTCAAATCTAATAAAGGAATCCATAGATCGATTTAATGCGACAATAGGGGTTTTAATTAGAAAGAGATTTCAATTAATCAACCTAGAGTCAGTTGTTTTTAGTCTCGAGAGAGATATTAACATAAATCAGGGATTTCTACGGATTAAGACAAGTGAATAAATCGTATGAATCAAAAGTAATAAGTGAAGTCTAGGTGGATTCTTCCTTTGGTATTGCCTATCACATAAGTTGTCTAAAAGTATTTTCCCAATCCTTTCGTTGTCGTGTTTTTAATTAATTAGTTTTAGTTTAAAAGAAATCACTCCAATTCTTAGGCTAGATAATAAAAAGATAGTAACTACTAGTACTCTTGGTCCTTGTGGATACGATATTTCCGGTCTTACCATAACTATACTACTGTTCGATAGGTGCGCTTACCTTTATTGTGGACATAGTTAGTTTTAGACACATCAAGTTTTTGGCGCGTTGCCAGGGACTAAGATATTAGGAACACTAGATTTTTATTACTTTAGCCATTTTTATTTTATTGCAATTTATTTTTGTTTTTATTTTAATTTACTAACTTCTATTTCTTTGTTTCTGGTAGGTGTCTCTAGTTTATGACTAGAAGGAACCCGTCAGGACCATTGCTTTTTTACAGTGAGATTGAAAGTACAGCTTGCAGAAACCGAAGAGAAATAAGGCTAAGCCTACAATACATAGAAGAAGAGCAAGAAGATGAAACTAATACTACAAAAGAGATGGCTGATAATAATCCGCTACCTCCTGTGGTTGCCGCAAACCCGGTGAATCAAAATCCTGCTCCTCGTACTATGTATGATTATGCTAAACCTACTTTAACAGAACCGAATCAAGTATTGTTAGACTGCTTTATTCTTTGCAAATAATTTTGAACTGAAACCTAACACTATACGATGATTCAAAGAATTTGTTCGGTTTGATGGTTTGCGGATGAGGATCCAAACAATCACTTGGCAAATTTTCTCGAATTCGCGACACTTTCAAAATTAATGGCGTTTCTGATGATGCCATTCGCCTTCGGTTGTTCCCCTTCTTGTTGAGAAACAAAGCTAAACAGTGGTTGAACTCGTTACCACGAGGACCAATCACTACATGGGATCAAATGACCGAAAAATTTTTACTTAAATATTTTCCGCCGGCTAAAACGGCTAAGTTGAGGAATGATATCTCTTCTTTTGTGCAGATGGATTTAGAGACACTTTACGATGCATGGGAGAGATACAAGGATTTACTAAGAAGGTGCCCTCACCATGGCTTACCTTTGTGGCTACAGGTTCAAACCTTTTACAACGGTGTGAACCCCTCAACTAGGCAGTTGATTGATTTAGCCGCTGGTGGAACCCTAAATAACAAGACCCCTGAAGCGGCTTATGAGTTTATAGATGAGCTGTCACTGAATAACTATCAGTGGCAAGTTATGAGGACGAAGCCAACAAAAGCTGCCAGTGTTTTCAACCTCGACGCAGTGACCATGCTATCAAACCAGGTAGAACTGTTAAATAAAAAGATTGATGGTTTGTGTGGTTCTTCGCAGTACATCCATGTCTGCATCTGATACAAATGGAGGAGGGTCGAACAATACAGAATACCCACCCTACGACCCTGGAATAGAAAACGAACAGATGAACTATATGGGTAACAATTCTAGACCTCAAAATAACCCTTATAGTAACACTACAATCCAGGTTAGAGGAATCATCCCAATTTCTCATGGGGTGGTCAAGGAAATCAGAGACAACAACCCCCTCCAAGCTTTCAATATCAACCCTACCCACAAGAGAAAAAGCCGAACCTTGAGGAGATGCTAATGAAATTTATCGCGGTGTCAGAAACCCGTTTCCAAAACACCGAAACAACACTAAAAAATTAGCAAGCATCGATTCAAGGTCTCGAGAACCAAATAGGTCAGCTTGCTAAGCTGATCTCAAAACGACCATAAGGAAACTTTCCAAGCAACACTGAAACTAACCCAAAGGAGAAAATTCACGCCATTACTGTTCACGATAGTGAAGGGTTAGACGAACCAAAATAGAGGCAAGAGAACGTGGTAGATAAAGGTAAGGTTGAGGTAAGCCATGAGAAACCGAAATCAGTAAGTACAGAGTACAAACCTCGTGTACCATATCCCAATGCGACAAAGAAAGATCGCAAAGATGAACAATTATGTAAATTTCTTAAACTTCTAAAGAAATTACATATTAACTTACCGTTTATTGAAGCTCTTTCGCAGATGCCCAATTCAAAGAAATTTTTAAAAGAGCTTTTGACAAACAAACAGAAGCTAGACGAAGCGTCGCATGTGGAGCTAAATGCAGTGTGCTCAGCAATCTTACAAAATAGACTACCACAAAAGTTAAAAGATCCAGGGAGTTTTACGATTCCTTGCTTAATTGGTGGTTTATCTATTAATAATGCTTTGGTATATTTAGGGGCAAGCATCAATGTTATGCCTTATAAAATGTTTAAACAGCTAGGTCTAGGGAAACCCAAACAAACTAGGATGAGCATTCAATTAGCTGATAAAACCATTAGAATTCCTAGGGGTATAATTGAAGATGTACTAGTAAAAATTGATAAATTCATTTTCCCAGTAGACTTTGTTGTGTTAGACATGGATGAGGACAATAATGTTCCTTTAAGTTTAGGAAGACCCTTTTTAGCAACTGCTAAAACTAGAATTGATGTTGGTACAGGTGAACTCACACTTCGTGTAGGTGACGAAACGATCACTCTTCAGGCTCTTGACTCGGCTAGGACATCGAGTAATAAAGGTGAGAACATAAATTCTATTAATGACCATTTGGTTCAACCTTTTTTTCAGGAAGCACCACGAAATTACACAACTGAGCCACATCCTAGATCTCGTACCAACAATGAAATAACTCATGAGGAGCGAAGGCTTCAGATCAATGAACTAGACGATTGGAAGCCACATGTTAAGGAGAAACCAAGAACGCACGAAGCAAAACCGAGGCAACTCCATAATGAACTTAAAGATGAAGCAAGCAAATTTAAGGTTGGAGACCAAGTTCTAATGGATAATACAGATCCTCGTGTTGCCACTTCTGAACCTAATAGAATAACTCCTTTCACGGTACTCAATACTTTCCCATACGGTACAGTCGAGGTAACTCATTCTCAATTTGGCACCTTCAAGGTAAATCGGTACTCGTCTAAAATCGTATTTTAATACAAGTGATAGCAAGAATGAGGAGTTTCAACTCCTCAAACCACCATGATTATGCGAATGAGAGGTAAGTTTAGCTTAAGACTTTAAACGAGCGCTTCTCGGGAGGCAACCCGAGCACTAACCCCTTTAAGTTTTCATATTTTTAATTTTTAGCACCTAACTAAAAACTAACCAAACTAATAAAGTGCAGGTTTCCCTACCACACAGCCTTACACACGGGCGTGGCTGTGGCCGTGTGGACACCACGAATACGCACCTCGGTGTGGAAAAGATCGAGCGAACCAAGGACGACACTTTTCCCAAAACACAGGCTGCAACAAAATGCCACGGCCGTGTGATACGGCCGTGGTCGACACTAAGAAAGTAACACGGGTGTGCGACACACCCGTGTCCCTAGGCCGTGGTCAACACTGATTAATCAAACATGGGCGTGAAAGCCTCTATACGGCCGTAGGAGAAACGAACGAAGCATCACATGGCCGTGCAACTCGACCGTGTGACCTAACATGCCCAAAGCACACGGGCTTGGGCAGCTACCTAACCCCCTTCTTCTATTTTAACCCCCTTCTTCTGTTCATTTTCCTCCCCAATTCTTCTTCTACCTAACCCTAGCAACCACACCCCTTTCTTTTCCCATTATCTTTTTCCTTCATTTTCCTTTCTCCCTTTCCCTTACTCTTTCTTTACACCACCACCACACCAACCACCATCCTTGCCACCATACACAACGAGGAAATAGCAAAGCCACCACCTCCATGTCGAAAAAGCGAAAGGCCCCTAGCATGGTCTCCCCGTGTGCGACCACTCCACATAAGTTCATGCCGGCCTCTTCATTTACTCGACAAGACAAGGACCTTTGAGTCTATTTATTTTTTATTTTTCTTTTATTTTTATTTTTAAATTCTTTCCTTTTATCTTTCTTATCTTTAAGTTATATTATTACATTTTGATTTCTTTAATTTAGGTTCAAGGGGCTATTACGGAACGGCCCCACCACCACCGGAGTATCCACCACCCCTGCCCAACTTTACACCATTTCTTTTCTTTGACTCCATCCAAAATTCAGGAAGTTTCACTTCTCTCCATATCTTATGATTTTCTTACTATTTGTCATTACGTATCTTTGTACATTGAGGACAATGTACATCTTAAGTGTGGGGAGGTTATTGATTTCATTACCAGAAAATCCCTGAATTATGTCTTGTTCCTGAGTAATTTTCTCATATTACTATTAGAATGAAACTTCTATTGATTTATGATTTTCATTGATATGTTTTGGATTAAGTCATAGGTAATTGTGCATTGATGGTTTAAACTTTAAGATATTAGAGGATCAAGCATGATAAGTCTATTTTCATAATAAAAAATTGTAATAGGTTGTTTCCCTAAATTTAAATATTACTTTGAAGTTTGAAATTTGCAAGGTTGACATCAAAAACCATAAATTTTGTGAGTCTTTGAGCCTTTTAGAGCATATATATTTTCTTGCTCACTTTATTGTTTATGAGTGTGTCAATATTGATTTGTTATTCTAGAACTTTCTTCTTTCATACTTGTCGAGACTACACCTTTGATTTGATATACTGAGATGATAAAGGCACTTAAGATTTAACCCACTTACTCCATTAAAAACCTACCTTCATAATTAACCCCTAATGAACCCTTTTTATCCTAATAAACCATTTTCTTGACTCACCCATTAATATTAACCCAAAACCAAATTTTTACTTCTCCTACTTTGACCCCCTTATGTCGAGATTTGATTTAATCAGTTGCCCAACTATTTTCTTTATTTCAGTTGTTAAATTCTATCTTATTATTGTATGTTCTTATTTTTTTTTAAAAATAAAAATTTGGAAATTTATTCATTATTAGTTCTTTGTTATTTGAGCTTAAGCAGTTAATTGTACATTTTGAGAAGAAGCTCGTGTTATTATTGATAAGTTTTCAATTGATGTAATTATCAGTATTAGTCCATCTTTTCTAGTTAGGTAATTTATCAATTCAATCTCGATTCTAACCCTCTAATTCAGCCTTTATCCACACCTTTAACCCAAGCCACATTACAACCCTTTAAAAGACCTTTTGATTTGTGTATCATCTCATTTTATAGTGGTGGAGACTTGACTTTCATGCAAGCCTATGGGATTAACTTTTCATGTTTGACTTCTGAGTGCTTAATTTTAAACCTTAAACACTTTAAGTGATTTGAGTGAATCTTTAGTGAAGATGTCATACTTGTCGGTTTTGAATCAAGGGTAATTATTTAGGTAAGGGGAAACACCTATGTTTTCATGCTATAAAAATCTATGACTTAAATTGTTTGAACCTCTAGGACTCTTCTAGTTAAATTATCAATGTATGACTTATCTATGAATTATGATGAGACATTATGAATGAGAATTATGAATTGAAAAAGTTAATTTTAACTGTGAGTTGAGGATTTTGCTTGATGACAAGCAAAGGCTTAAGTGTGGTGATATTTGATAAACCATAATTTATACATATTTTAACCTCATGCTTAGCTTATTTTTGGATGAGTTTTCATTAGAATTGATGAATTCGATGCTCCTAATCTCTTAATTTCATGTTTTACACTCAGGAGAGCTTAGGGAGTCAAAAAGAACAAGAAACGGGCCGAAAAGGGACAAAATGGGCCTACCTAGGAATTCACCACAGCCTGGGCCATTGGACACGGCTGTGTGTTACGAGCAGGATCAACCACGGCCTGGACTATCGTCCATGGGCAGACCACACGGCCATGGGTGGTGAGCAGGAGCGAGCACGGCCTAAGGCTATCGAACACGGGCGTGTCACACGGGCGTGTCCCTACCGTATCAAAGATCAATTATATCCGGAAAAGGTTACTTGTGGGCAAAGAAAGACGTTCCAAATCCTATATAAACACCCTAGGGGGTGACCTAAAAAAAGACGCTGAATAGAACGCAGAAAATACTCGAAGACAGTCGTCGGAAGCAGCTCGGAGGAAGGATCTCCATCAAGACTGAAGATCTCCCATCAAGTTCTTTAGAAGTTTTTGGGTTTTCTTATGTTTTGTAGTTTTCCTTATTCTATAATGTTTCCCTCTATCAGTATGAACTAAACTCCCTAAATATCTAGGGAGGATGAAACCTATGACGAATCTAATTATTATTTGATTTATAGGATAAATACTTGTTCTTATTCTTAATTGTGAGTTCTTATTCTTGTTTTGATAATTCAGGTTATTGATTCAAGTCAAATGTGCTTACTCAGTGAAGAAAAAGTCCCTGTTTAAGAGTAGATCAACACAATTAAGCGGAGTTGATTGCAACCCTAGACATAGGGCGACGAAAATCTGCCGGATTAGAGTCAAATCTAATAAGGGAATCCATAGATCGAGTTAATGCGACAATATGGGTTTTAATTAGAAAGATATTTCAATTAATCAACCTAGAGTCAGTTGTTTTTAGTCTCGAGAGAGATATTAACATAAATCAGGGATTTCTACGGATTAAGACAAGTGAATAAATCGTATGAATCAAAAGTAATAAGTGAAGTCTAGGTGGATTCTTCCTTAGGTATTGCCTATCACATAAGTTGTCTAAAAGTATTTTCCCAATCCTTTTGTTGTCGTGTTTTTAATTAATTAGTTTTAGTTTAAAAGAAATCACTCCAATTCTTAGGCTAGATAATAAAAAGATAGTAACTACTAGTACTCTTGGTCCTTGTGGATACGATATTTCCGGTCTTACCATAACTATACTACTGTTCGATAGGTGCGCTTGCCTTTATTGTGGACATAGTTAGTTTTAGACACATCATGTTGAAAGGTGTGCCTTGCACTAGTCGGATAAACCAACAATGTTTTGCGCCCAGCGCTAGTTAGATAAACCGACGATATCAATTGTGTGCCTAGCACTAGTTGAATAAACCGACAATGAGTTGCGCCCAGTGCTAGTCGGATAAACCGATGATATCAAATGTGTGCCCAGCACTAGTCAGATAAACTGACAATGAGTTGCGCCCAGTGCTATTCGAATAAACCGACAAATACATACGTAATTATATTATTCCACAATTCTTCAATTCATAATTTAAATCCTTTACATTAATCTTCTATATTAAATTTCTATAATCCACTCCATAACCATTTTCATATATTTATATTTCCATAACATTACATTTAAAATACTAATAATTTGAATACATATAATTGACTATCAAATTAACTAATAATCAAACTAATTGATCGTTGGTATCGATAGTCTTAAAATTTATATAATGAATGATCGAACCTAAAAACTAACTATCGCCACGATTGAGGCAATTGCACCTATCGAACAGTAGTATAGCTTAGTGGCAAGACCGGAATGTCGAACCCAAAGGAACCAAAAGTACTAATACTGACTTTCTTTTTATTATTTAGCCTAAGAATTAAGGGAATTGTTATTTAATCTAAAATTAACTAACTACTAAGCTAAAGATGCTAAGACACAGAGAATGAATTGGGGAAATACTTGTGGGAAAAACCAATTGATTAAGACAATACCCAAGGAAGAATCCACCTAGACTTCACTTGTTATTTAACTCAAACTGCACGATTTATTCACTTGACTTGATCCGTAGGATTCCCTAATTTATATTAGTATCTCTCTCGAGGCTACTAACGTCTAACCCTAGGTTGATTAATTGAAATCTCTTTCTAATTAAAACCCCTAGAATTGTATTAACTCGATCTATGGACTCCCATATTAGGTTTGACCCTAATCCGGCAGATTTTCGTCATCCTATCTCTAGGGTTGCGATCAACTCTACTTAATTATGCTAGATCTACTCTTAGATAGGGTCTATTCCTCCTCTGCCTAAGCACATCAATACTTGAATCAATATCCTGAAATATCAAAACAAGAATTAAGAACACATAATTAATAACAAATCAAGTATTTATCATATACTTCAGAAAACAATAACAAGATCCGTCTTAGGTTTCATCCCCCTCAGGTATTTGAGGAGTTTAGTTCATAATCATAAAAGAATACATCTCAGAAGAAAATATAAAACAAAACATAAGAAAACCCTAAAACCCCCTGAAGGAATTGAAGGAGAGATCCGCCGTCTTGAGTATGCTTTCGGCTTCTTAAGATGAATCAACTAGCTTTCTTCGAGTAAATCCCACAACTCTGACCTCTTTGGCTTGGCTCCTTGGCCTAGCTGGACGCCCCCTCAAGGTTGGCCTTTAGGGTGTTTATATAGGCTTTTGGAATGTCTTTCTTTGCCTCTAAGTACCCTATTCCGAGTGAAATTCCTCTTTGTCACGGCAGGGACACGCCCCTGCAACCCGCCGGTGTGAATCGAATCCAGGCCGTGGTCAAGCCTGCTAAAGGGGAACGACCGTGTGGATTGGGCCCAGGCCGTGTTGATTTCTTACTTTGGCCCATTTGGTCCGTTTTTAGCTCGTTTCGTGTTCTTTTCATCCTCTGATGCTTTCCTAAGTATAAAACATGAAATAAAAGGATTAGGAGCATCAAATTCCACAAATCAAGGGAATAAATCATCCAAAAGTACGCTAAATGTGGGATTAAAATATGTATATATTACGGTTTATCACTAATTAAATAAATAAAGTTCGAGTTTAAGGACTACGAACTTACCTCAACTATAACGGTTGTAAAAACTGAATCGAGAACTAATCCGAGACTTTAGCTTTTCCACGATTCAAGTCCAATTTTTGCATATCTTGATCTAAATAGTAATTTAATTCAATTAAACAATTCAAATAAATTAAAATAACTAATTCAAGCCTACAATCCATTTTAAGGTAAATTTACATAATTACCCCTAATATTTTAACTTTTGTGCAATTTAATCCCTAATCCTAAAACTTGCAAATTCACCATTTTAAACTAAAAATCATGCTAGCCGATTTTTAATAGATTCACAAGCATCCTATATTTTCTTCCATTTCACATATTTCCATGAAATTTTACTATTTTAACAAATAAATCCCTAAACCTCAAAATCACTAAAAAATCACTTAACAAAACATGTCTACTTAACAACCAAATTTAATAATCTTTCAATTAAATTCACAAACACTACAAACTCATTCATGGCAAGTCCCTAAACTTTTAACTACGTTACAAATTAACCCTCGAACTAGCTAGCTTAAGCTAATACAAGATCAAAAACATAAAAACTACTAAAAACGGGCATCAAACACATACCATGCACAAGCATTGAGCTTGGCTGAATGTTTCCCCCTTCAAAAATGGTGAATTTGACATAGGAAAGAAGAAGATGAAAAAAATGGCTTAATGGCTTTTATTAATCATATTTTATAATTTTTAATTATCAAATTACCAAATTGTCCTCTAATAACAATTAAAATAACACTAAAACCTATCCATAAACATCCACTAACTTAGAATATGGTATAATTACCATACAAGTCCATTAATTTACCTTTTCAAAGCTATTTGACCCCTTTTAACTAATAGAAATCTAATTTTGCACATTTTTCAATTTAATCATTTTTACTTAATTAATTGTTTAAACGTTAAAAATTCTTAACCAAATTTTAATATGACCCTAATAACACTTTGTAAATATTTAATAAAATATTTATGGGCTCGGTTTATAGAAACAAGGTCTCGATATCTCCTTTTCAAAAACCACTTGACTTTAGGAATATACCACTTGAATCTATTTATTCGTTCAAATAACATAAATTATCAAATCAAAATTTATTGTATTACTATATTTGACTCGTAAATATCGTTAATATTAAATAATAATATTTACGGGCTCACTCGTCAGATTTATGGCCCCAAAACCACTATTTGTGACGCCACTGAAAAACGGGCTATTACATTGTAAGTGCATGTAGAAGAGCTGCTGGTCATCAAGGTAAGACCAAAATGTTTCATTTGTGTTTTGAAAGCAAACATGTGTGTTTTATGCATGAGATGTAAAATTGGACAACTTACGTAAATTGTTAGTTGCTCGCGAACTAATTAAATGAAAATTTTTATGAAAGTGTGTGTAATGTTTTAATTGATCTTCTGAAACAAAACTTATAAGTATAATCCTATAATATTATTTTCAAACCTTATGAAGTGGATTTTTTCCGATATTTTACTATATTACAATTTAAATCTAATCAAATGTTTTTAAATAAAACGGTTTCCAATGCCTTTTCAAACATAGCCTTTTAAAATACCTTTTTGCATGCACGGATGTGTAACTGAAGTTTTTGGGGTATTTTGTTTGCTAGATATTAAGTTTATTCTTTTTGTTAATTGAATGATCAAAGAAATGCAACAGAAACATGATTATAGACTTTTTAAATATTCTTTGAATAATTGAGTGGTGTGAATGGTTGGTTGGTGTGCTTTGTGGTGGTCTAAACGAGGAGTCACTTCAGTGACTAATGTGACGTTCAAAATTCAGGTCAGACCGTCCCGACCTGATTTGGAGTTCCACAAGTTAGCATTCTTGAACAACTATCTTAAAGAGGGCATCTATATAATGCAACTCGCCAAAAATATTGCTAAAGGAAACGAGCATAAAGTTTGCAAACTGCTTAGATCCATTTATGTACTTAAGCAAGCATCTTGTTCATGGAATAAAAAATTTGATCAAACGATCAAGAATTTTGGATTTGAGCTAAATGTAGATGAACCTTGTGTTTATAAACATATTGGGGATGGAAAAATGGTCTTTCTCGTTCTATATGTGGATGACATTCTACTAATTGGGAATGGTGTAGGATATTGCCATTGGCTAAATTTTGGTTAACCCAATAGTTTAGCATGAAGGACTTAGAATAGGCTAATTTTGTTCTAGGAATTCGAATCCTAAGGGATTGAAAGAACAAAGCGATAACACTATCATAAGCTTCATACATAGACAAGATATTGGAACATTATGCAATGATCGATTCGAATAAGGGAAATAAACCTTCTGTAACGAGATTTCATCTTTCTTTGGAGGACTATCCTAAGACAACGAAAGAAAGAGAAAATATGAGAAATGTTCCTTATGCTTCTGCAGTAGGAAGTGTCATGTATGCTATGTTGTGCACACGTCCAGAGATCTGTTTCGTAGTAGGGTTGGTGAGTCAATATTAGGCGAATCCAGGACCAAGACACTGGTAAGCAGTTAAGTATATACTCAAGTATTTACGGAGAACAGGGGATTATATGCTTGTGTATTCCAAAGGAGATCTTACTCCTATCAGATATATTGATTCTGACTTTCAAATGTTTCCAGATTCAAGGAAATGGACATTGGGCTGTGTTTTTGTCTTAGACGGCGGGTCCATAGTGTGAATAAGTGTTAAGCAGGGTTACACTACTAACTTCACTATGGAGGGCTGAATATAAGGTATGGAAAAGCTATGGCACTATAATAGTGCGAATATAGATAAACCCTAAAGAAATCACATAAGGACAAAACACATTGATAGAAAGTATCATAAGGGAGACGATAGTGTTTGACGGAATAGTGGATGTAGTCAAAGATCGCATATGAGGAAAAACCCTGTGAATTTGTTTTACCAAGACTTTGCTAGCTTGAGAGTTCTTTGGGAAACATATGGAGGGCATAGGAATGCGAAACTTGACTCATCTATTTCACTAGGGCAAATGGGAGACTGTTGGACCGGGTGTCCTAAGTGTAGTATTTTCGTCTATGTACACTTGTAATTTTTTCGAATAGATTGGTTAATAAAATTATTCGTGAATTATATTAATACCCTTTTTATATTGTCCTCATGTGATTTTTTCATGTAAAGCAATATAGAAGCAAATATTGGCTCAATGGTTGTCTAATGTTTAAACTAATATTAAACAATATTATGTGGTCGAATCGTAATACGGAAAGACAACTTATATTAGTAGGCGAACATAAATATGTCCTTAGTCAAATCAGAAATGAGGAAACTGATTTAAAGACTAATATGTCATCTATCTAGTCCAATTAGGGAGATGGCTTGTCTTAGGCATTGGAATGGATGACACTCTCAGAAGATAGAGACAAAGATGTGAATGATTGGACTGACAGTACATCGGATTGGACCCAAGAAGAATATATCTTGAATTCGTTTATGGATTTATTCACTTGTGACGTTCATAGTGTGGCATACCTTAATCCTAAGTGGATGAAGAACTATATATGCGTGACTCGTGTACTTTGATGTAAGTAAAAGTCTGAGTTCAAATAGATAAGGAACCGAAAGCTGGTGCATTGGGTATATGACTTCTGTAGTATGTAGTTTCATTCAAAATAGTGGAATTCATAGCTTGAGAAATGGGTGAATGATATCCTCTCATAGGCATTACATGGTAGATGAAAAGTAAACGAGGCTACAAGTCGTTTGTCTTTGTGATGAATGACTTGATTACTATTTGATAGTAATTGACTTTTAATGAAAGAAGATGTAATGGTTATCGTGAGATAAAATAGGATCATATTGGGAGAATATATTTATCCCAAAAAGATTAAGGATATCTTATGAGGGTAACACACATATGACAAGGTCATTGGACGAGCATTGATTGAGTTGATTTAGTAATAGTATGTAATTAAGGAGAGCTCAGTCACGATACTATAACAGTGATAGAAATTCATCAACAGATCCCTTTGGTGTTTTTCGAGTCATTCCACTGTAGTACGTGACTGAACTCTACGCAATTACATATCATTACAAAAGTTATAATTTCTTATATTTAAAACTATAATTATAATTATTTTAAAGCATAAGCATTCAAATATTTAAATTAATTTAATTGAATTGAATTGAAATCTATATATAATATAAAATTAATTTCTTTTCGGAATAACTAGGAGTAAATAAGGGCAATGTCGGTATTTTAAAAAAATAGGGTCAAAATAGGTGTTTTATAAAAATACATAAAATACATAAAATTTTATTTAAACTTATGAATTTTAAATTGTATTAATTACTATACTTTTAATTTTGTATTAATCATGAATTTTCTTTGCATTGCATGCAATTTTTTTTCTTTTATTTCAAAATAGACCCTTTTGTATTAACCATTATTATTATTATTATTATTATTTTGCATTGCATGCAATTATTTATTTTATTTCCAAAAAGCTCTTTAATTTTTTTATTTTTTATTATATATTATATATACAAATTTTAACTTTAAATTACTACAAACATTTTCTAATTATGATTTCCTATGAAAATATTTTTTACTTATTATTGGTATGAGTTATCACCATTAAAATATTTAATATATAATATAAAACCAGCTGTTTTTTAAGTAAGTAGGAGTAAATTGAGGTAATGTTAGTATTTTAAAATAAACCCAAGGTCAAAATAGGGGTTTCATGAAAACATATAAATTACTTAAATTTTTTTAAACTTATTAATTTCAAACTGTATTAATTACCACGCTTTTAATTTTGTATTAACTATGATTTTTTTTCTTAGCATTGCATGTATTTTTTTTATCATTAATAGATTTCATTGGAAAATTGTTATTATAATCTATTCTGTTCAATTATTCTTTTAAAATTATTTTTTTTAAAATCAATTATATTTAAAATTTATTTTTAATGGTATTACAATAACTCAATTACATATTATTGTCTTAATTTTTTATACATTTACATATTTTTATAAACTAATAAAAATTAATCTTGAAAAATATTTTTAGATTTTACCAATCATTTTTATTTTTCATTTTTGTTTTCTTAAATTCATTTAGATTATTGACTTTTATAAAATTTTTTAGATAACCAACGTTTATAATTATATTATTTGTCCAAAATTTTAAACTGTTGTTTGTTAAATTTTGTCAATAGTTATGAATTGGTTTTAGTGGCTAAGTGTTCTGTTTATGTGTGTTTGAGAATAGCGGTTCAAATTCTGCTTTTAGAAATTTTTGTTATTCTTTTGATTCAACCCTTACTCTAGACTATTTGACTTAAGTAAAATTCCATGTAAATTTGTGTTAAGAACGAGCCTGCTGGTTCAATAGTTAAACTTTTGTATTGCCTTTAGTCTTGTGCTCGAGTCTCTACGTAAGTGATGGGGATATATTTTGTGCAATGTGGTAATTAGTTATTTTTGGTTAATTCACATGTTAGTTAATTTTTCTTTCTTTCTTTTTCTTTTTCTTTTCTTTTTACGTATTCTATCCTTCTTTCCCTGTTTCTTTTTATTGTTCTTTACATTTTCTTTTTGCCTGCATTCGCGTAACCATCTTTTTCTCTTCTGCGTGGTTTATTTTCGAATTGTACCGTCATAAGGTGAAACACCCCAAACCCGGCCCACAAGCTTTGACCAGATTTGGTATGTTCCTCAAGTAAACCGGTTCAAAATTCTTTTGTTCTTAGGAAAACTTGTGTGATTTTAAGAAAAATATTGTTTTGGGTTGGGCTTGTGTTGAAAAAATGTGTCTTCGTTTTATATTGAAATCCCTTTTATCTTAAGTGACAAAATATTTAGGGTTTAGCTTAAAAGAAATTTTAGTTAAATTTTAATAGATAAAATTCATAATCATAATAAATAAAATTAAGTGTAAAGTAATTCGACTATGGCCTTATGGCCTTATTACAGCAAATAATTCCCAAAATATTTCAAAGTACTAAAATAAATTCAAGAGTCCTCAAAAATATAAACTTCATGTTGAGCATGGCCACCACAAGTTCTCGCGTCCCTGGTCCATCACTGCTCATCACCTGAAAAATGTTCCCAACAACGGGTGAGTCAAATAGACACAATGTGTACACGACACTAAATCATAATAGAATCGGGCATATCACATATTACACATTCAAAATAGAATACAAAGTTATGATGCATTCCCAAACCCAAACCTAATTAACCATCCGCTACACACCACCCGCACCCAAAGTCTGCACACCGTGGGGACTACTAAGTCAACCCTCCATCCGCTACACACCATCGAAGGCGATCATTGCGATCGACGTGCTCATCGCCATATAATTTGTGTCATTAGACACCATATTCAAATAATGTAACCGGTTACCAAATTCGGATAATGTAACCGGTTACCATATTCAAATTTTGTGACCGTAGTCACCATATTCCGCTGGTGAGACCGAAGTCAACACCTTCTTCCCTTTCACATAGATCCCGAATGCCCCATAAATTTTATATCATGCATAACATACTTAATTCTCATTCATGTTACTATTCATATGTTCAAAATATATCATATTCATAATCCTATCGTAGTAGGAAACGTGCACTGGTACTTTTACCACATTTGTAGTACTTAGCCACATTCACATTCTTATGCATATTCATGTATTAAAATAATTGCCATATGATATATCGAAGGTTAGTATGAGTACACACATTCTTAATAATACATTTAATTTAAACATAGCCATGAACCTATCAAAACTTAGGGTAGGGTACACACTGATTTGCTTAACGAATTCCTTGAAATCCCAAAATCGATCTCATCGCCTTAGATCTCAAATTCCTACATTTGATTAATCACTTACTAATTTAATAAAAAGCCATTCGCCATAAATCCAAATCCTAGTAGGATTAGTATTCTTAAAACTTACCTTGAAATTCTCAAATCCCAAAATCCTTGTATCCTCTCATCGAAATCCATATAACTACATGTTAGATCAATTTCTAACATTTATTCACAACAAATAACCCTTAGCCGTATGTTAAATATGACTTACCTTAGATTCTTAAATCCCGAAATTCACCGAATAACTAGGGAACACGCGGCTTATGGTGTACCTTCGGAAAAGAACTTCTCCTTTCTTGTAGTCGACACTTAGTAAATCCCGAAAGATCTCTTCGCAAATGTATATTAAGGGTATTAGAATCTTAATTTCGACACCTTAAAAGAAATAGAATGAGAATCTAACCTAATCTTACCCTTACTCAAGAATTTGATGGAACTCTTGCTTGAACCCTTAGCAGATTCTGGCTATGGCTTTGATGTGGATAAAAATTTCGGCTCTTGAGGCTTAGTGAGAAATCGACTAGGGCTATTGGTATCTTCACTTTTGATTGTGTTTGTAATAGAAGAAGAAAAGAAAAGAGAAAAGAGAATAATGGCAGAGAAAATTCGGCAGAGAGAGAGGAGAAACTTTAGAGAATTTCGCAGAGGTTTTCTTGAAAAGAAAAGAATGAATGAAGAATAGCCTTACTCTTCCTTTTATAGCCAAAATTACTAGCTAGAGTCCTTTACTTGGCCACCACTCTTCTATTTTGATAGCTTTATCCCTTGATTTATCACTTTAATAAAACTTAATCCAATAATTATCTCTTATCTCTTAATAAAAATAATACTAATAATAATCCTCTTTTATCTCTTCCTTATCTATCAAAATAAAAGAAATAATATCCACATTTATCTCTTGAAAATAATCTAAAATAAATCCATTATTTATCCCTTATTTATCCACCCTTTATCTCTTAAAAATAAAAGAATAAAAGCTCCTAATTTATAGCCATGTGCCGTCCACCTCACTTCTTCTGGAAGCAAAATAAAATTTCTTTTATTTGCTTCCCATATGACTCGAACTCAGGCCCAACACCTTGCATGTGGCGCCATTTCCAGAGGCCCTAAGTGGCATCTCCAGTGCCACTTTTCCAAGCCTGCTTTGTGTGTCAAATTCCTCATATTATTTTTCTTAAGGCCACCTTGCCTTAGTTTTCTCTTTTAAGCCTTAAAACTTGACATTTCTTTACATTTCCAAGTTTCCAAAAATTTTCGTTTGGCTCTTTAAACTTGACATTTCCTTACATTTCCAAGTTTCTAGAAATGTTTACTTTCCTCTTTTGAATCATTTCCACATCATTTCCTTACATCCCTAGTTTCCAAAAATGTTCACTTTCCTCTTTTAAACTTAACGTTTCCAAAGCATTTCCTTACATTTCCTTACATTTCCATACATTGCCTTACATTTCCATACATTTCCATGCACCTTAGGGTTCCTAGAACTCCTCGTAACACATCCAACACACCCACTGAGCCCACTATCTCATGAATTACACACGAACGCATAACCCCTAATCTAGGATGTTACGGTTCTACCCTCCTTAAAAATAATTTCGTCCTCGAAATTACTTATTAACAAACAGTACAATCCTTCTCACCGCACTATGCTTTCGCAACACGCACTCGATCTTAATAGAACCATCATACTTTCTAGGCACAATCCCTAAGTTCACGCCCCTAGAACTTATTTCTAACGTCGCGATTTAATCCGAGTAAAAGTTTTATGAATTAGTCCTTGTTTCACTGATTATTCGCGAAGAATTTTTATGGAAAAATTTTAGGAGTGGTTCTTTCGTATCCATACATGCACACACAGTTTTACATTCATACATCCATCAATCAATTATGAACTTTCGTTCATTCGAGAAATGTTGTAGTTTTCATTGTTGTTGTTTTTCCACTACCCGGGGTATTTTCGTAATTTGCCCTACTGTGGGTATTTTTGTAATTTGTCAAAATGAGGTTCCTTGGTGATTTTGTCAAAAGTATTTTGGAATTTTTAAATTCCTGGTGTTTTGAAAAATTTTGAAATCAGGGTATTTCGGTAATTTTGGAGCTCGGGGTATTTTGGTAATAAACCATGGTAAATTTGTAGAGTTTAATATTTTTGGGGTATTTCCAAATTTTGCAAAACTTTGAGGGTTCTTTTTGAGAATTGTACTTTCCAAAACGGTGATGTTGCAAAAATTTTGAAAATCGAGGTCATTTTGGTAATTTTGTAAGTTAGGGCGCTTTGTAATTTTCCAAAATCAAGGTATTTTGATATTTTGCAAATTAGGGTTTTTGGACATTTTATAAAGTAATGAATTTTTGATAAGAATGTGGGTATTTTGGAAATTTCATAAACCAAGGGAAATTTAGTAATTTTGCAAATAGGGTATTTTAGTAATTTTTATAAATCAAGAATACTTGAAAAATTTTATAGAATCATGTTTGCAATTCAAAAGGATAATTTTAAGAGTTTTAAAACTAGGTTTTTTTTTTTGAAAATACGGCTAGTTCCCTTTCGGGTTTAGTTAGGGGTTTAGCCTATGAATAAGTCCTCTTGGTTAGGGTGAACCGAAGCTACGCACTGTAGGATTCCTGCGAAGAGGAGGTGAGTCACTAGGACTGCTTAAATACCAGGCTCTTCCGGATCCAATCCTAGACATGCGCACAATGGTTGCCACACCCTAACTCGGCGACTTAGTCATAGGTTTGTTTAATGGTCCTTAAGTCTTATGCACTTGTGTTTGAATAGACTAGTCCTATGGTTCAATAGATTCTAGTTCACTAATCTACGCTCCATTCCATTTCTACCCTTCTACAAATCATAATATAAATCACACAAGAGATCAAGTACTTACCGTGGATCATGCGGGTCGGAGACTTAGGTGCCATGCCGTAAAACCCGCTATTTCCAAAAATATTTTCATAAAACTCATTTGGGCTCGATTTGAAAATGTTTTGGGCTTTAGACCACAAAGCCGAGAGTTTAAAACTCAGCTCGATACCAAGCTAAAACACCCCAAACCCGGCCACGAGCTTTGACCAGATTTGGTATGTTCCTCAAGTAAACCGGTTCAAAATTCTTTTGTTCTTAGGAAAACTTGTGTGATTTTAAGAAAAATATTGTTTTGGGTTGGGCTTGTGTTGAAAATGTTCGTTTATATTGAAATCCCTTTTATCTTAAGTGACAAAATATTTAGGGTTTAGCTTAAAAGAAATTTTAGTTAAATTTTAATAGATAAAATTCATAATCATAATAAATAAAATTAAGTGTAAAGTAATTCAACTATGGCCTTATGGCCTTATTACAGCAAATAATTCCCAAAATATTTCAAAGTACTAAAATAAATTCAAGAGTCCTCAAAAATATAAACTTCATGTTGAGCATGGCCACCACAAGTTCTCACGTCCCGGTCCATCACTGCTTCATCACTGAAAAAATGTTCCCAACGGGGTGAGTCAAACAGACTCAATGTGTACACGACACTAAATCATAATAGAATCAGGCATATCACATATTATACATTCAAAATAGAATACAGGTTATGATGCATTCCCAAACCCAAACCTAATTAACCATCCGCTACACACCACCCGCACTGCCAATCCACACCGTGGGGACTACTAAGTCAACCCTCCATCCGCTACACACCATCGAAGGCGATCATTGCGATCGACGTGCTCATCGCCCATATAATTTGTGTCATTAGACACCATATTCAAATAATGTAACCGGTTACCAAATTCGAGATAATGTAACCGGTTACCATATTCAAATTTTGTGACCGTAGTCACCATATTCCGTTGGTGAGACCAAGTCAACACCTTCTTCCCTTTCACATAGATCCCGAATGCCCCATAAATTTTATATCATGCATAACATACTTAATTCTCATTCATGTTACTATTCATATGTTCAAAATATATCATATTCATAATCCTATCGTAAGTAGGAAACGTGCACAGGTACTTTTACCACATTTGTGGTACTTAGCCACATTCACATTCTTATGCATATTCATATATTAAAATAGTTGCCATATGATATATCGAAGGTTAGTATGAGTACACACATTCTTAATAATACATTTAATTTAAACATAGCCATGAACCTATCAAAACTTAGGGTAGGGTACACACTGATTTGCTTAACGAATTCCTTGAAATCCCGAAAATCGATCTATCGCCTTAGATCTCAAATTCCTACATTTGATTAATCACTTACTAATTTAATAAAAAGCCATTCGGCCATAAATCCAAATCCTAGTGGGATTAGTATTCTTAAAACTTACCTTGAAATTCTCAAATCCCAAAATCCTTGTATCCTCTCACATTAAATCCCTATAACTACATGTTAGATCAATTTCTAACATTTATTCACAACAAATAACCCTTAGCCGTATGTTAAATATGACTTACCTTAGATTCTTAAATCCAGAAATTCACCAATAACTAGGGAACACGCGACTTATGGTGTACCTTCGGAAAAGAACTTCTCCTTCCTTGTAGTCGACACTTAGTAAATCCCAAAGATCTCTTCGGCAACATATATTAAGGGTATTAGAATCTTAATTTCGACAAAAACTTTAAAAGAAATAGAATGAGAATCTAACCTAATCTTACCCTTCATCAAGAATTTGATGGAACTCTTGCTTGAACCCTTAGCGATTTCGGCTATGGCTTTGATGTGGGTAACAATTTCGACTCTTGAGGCTTAGTGAGAAATCGACTAGGGCTATTGGTATCTTCGGCTTTTGATTGTGTTTGTAATAGAAGAAGAAAAGAAAAGAGAAAAAGAGAATAATGGCAGAGAAAATTCGCAGAGAGAAGAGGAGAAACTTTAGAGAATTTCTAGGTGAGGTTTTCTTGAAAAGAAAAGAATGAATGAAGAATAGCCTTACTCTTCCTTTTATAGCCAAAATTACTAGCTAGAGTCCTTTACTTGGCCACCACTCTTCTATTTTGATAGCTTTATCCCTTGATTTATCACTTTAATAAAACTTAATCCAATAATTATCTCTTATCTCTTAATAAAAATAATACTAATAATAATCCTCTTTTATCTCTTCCTTATCTATCAAAATAAAAGAAATAATATCCACATTTATCTCTTGAAAATAATCTAAAATAAATCCATTATTTATCCCTTATTTATCCACCCTTTATCTCTTAAAAATAAAAGAATAAAAGCTCCTAATTTATAGCCATGTGCCGTCCACCTCACTTCTTCCGGAAGCAAAATAAAATTTCTTTTATTTGCTTCCCATGTGACTCGAACTCGTGCCCAACACCTTGCATGTGGCGCCATTTCCAGAGGCCCTAAGTGGCATCTCCAGCCCACTTTCCCAAGCCTGTTTGTGTGTCAAATTCCTCATATTATTTTTCTTAAGGCCACCTTGCCTTAGTTTTCTCTTTTTAAGCCTTAAAACTTGACATTTCTTTACATTTCCAAGTTTCCAAAAATTTTCGTTTGGCTCTTTAAACTTGATATTTCCTTACATTTCCAAGTTTCTAGAAATGTTTACTTTCCTCTTTTGAATCATTTCCACATCATTTCCTTACATCCCCTAGTTTCCAAAAATGTTCACTTTCCTATTTTAAACTTAACGTTTTCAAAGCATTTCCTTACATTTCCTTACATTTCCATACATTGCCTTACATTTCCATACATTTCCATGCACCTTAGGGTTCCTAGAACTCCTCAGAACACATCCAACACACCCACTGAGCCCACTATCTCATGAATTACACACGAACGCATAACCCCTAATCTAGGATGTTACATAAGGTTGTTTGTAATTGTTAGGGGTAAGGTTCAAATGTTAGTTCGTTCGTCTGATTTGTGGTGAAGTTGGGTTTTCTCTTTTAATTTTGAATTTGAGTTTAATTTCTTTTGTTGTCGTGGTTACTTCGGTACGTATAGGAGAAGGCCAAGAGACGTTTAACGTTCCTCCAATTGTCTAGTGCAAGGGATTGTTGTAATTCATCGGTAAACGTTGGTTCGCTGTGGGGGTTTTGAATCGAAGTTTTTGACATAATTGGTTGATAGTATTTTGTTGTAAATTGTTCCGTTTAAGTTGTATAATTGGTTATTGGATGGTCGTTTTAGGTTTCGGGATTCTTCTGCGTTGTTCCTATACCAAAACTATACCAGGTGTGTAACGAAAACCTGAATTTCTACAAAATTTGAATGCCGAAAAACATGGTTGTCAACGCCACATGGCCGTGTGCTAGGCCGTGTAATTGGCCGTGTAACCCATTGTTTGTGAATTAGGATCACACGGGCTAGGGGCACGGGCGTGGTCAAGCCGTGTAACTCACTGTTTATGAATTAGGGTTACACGGGCCAAGGGCACGGGCGTGTGTCCAGGCTGTGTAACACACTGTTTTTGAATTAGTGTCACATGGGCCAGAGACACGGGCATGTGTCCAGGCCGTGTGAGAGATATTTTGAGATTGGAGTCACACGGGCGTGTGCTTAGCCGTATGTCAGACCGTGTAACTCACTGTTTTGAGCCACACAGCCGTGTGAGACATTAAAAGGGCCATACGAGTGTGTGCTAGGCCATGTAGACCACACGAGTCAGACACTTAGGCCGTGTGAATCCATGCGGGCGTGTTGGCCAAACAATTGAATTTTTTTCTTAGGGCCTTAAGCGTCATTCGAATCGAATGTAGGCCTTCCGTGGGGTCCGTTTGATCTGAATTAGACTGTATAATTAGATGTCCAATAATCTAAGGTTGAATAATTGATTATCTGTACGTAAAATTGATGCGACAACTGAAATGTCAATGATCTGTATTATCTGATTATGAATTGTACTTGGATAACTGTATGTATATTATTGGTATCTGATATCTGTAATCTATATCTGCATTGGGTGGGAATGATATAAAGAAGGAAGTGTTGGCAGTTTAATGATCTACCGAATTGAGTGGCTGAGCCATAAATCTGTAACTGATTCTGGTGATTTATCGTATACTGATATGACAGCTAGTCTGTAATCACTCTGAAATGTGTCGTACCGACACTAATTGGTGTGTAGGGATAGATGAGTACTTGATACCCTATATGGTGTGTTGGGATAGTCGGAGATGGTGTGTAGCAGATGGGGGTAGGAAACTGCATCTGATCCTGATCTGTTCTGTGAAACACCCCACACCCGGCCCACGAGCTTGAACCGGATCTGGTATGTTCCTTAAATAAATCGGTTTTCAATGTTCTAAATGACTTAGAGAAAATTTGTGTAATTTTAAAAAAAATGTTTTGGGTTGGGCTTAATTTGAAACCTATTTAATAAATTCTGGAAATCCAACTTAAATAAGGTGACAAAATAATTTTTGGGTTTATTATTTTAAAAGAAATAAATTTACTTATCTTTAATCAAACATAATTTGTATCATATTTAAATAAAAATAAATGAAAATAAAGAAAATCCAACTGGGCCTTATGGCCTTATTACATCATTCAAACCCAAAATAAAGTACTAAAATTTCATAAAGTCCAAATTCCAAATAATTTCTTCAAGCGATGCATGGCCACCTTTAGCTCCTGCCGACCCTGGTCCATTACTGCTCATCACCCGAAAAATAATTCCCAACGGGAAGTGAGTCAACAGACTCAATGTGTACATAGTACTAATTTCCAACAAATCAGGCATACAAGTCATATCAATATCATGTTCATACAAAATAAAGGATGATGCAACCCAAATCCAAACCTATTTGTCCATCCGCTACACACCACCCGTACCAACTCATTGTACCGCGGGGACTACTAAGTCGACCCTCCATCCGCTACACACCATCGAAGGCGTCATTGCGATCGACGCGTGCTCATCGCCCACTTATGTTGTGTCATTAGACACTCAGATTCACTGGATGTAACCGAAGTTACCACTTTTCACTTTATGTGACCGTAGTCACCACTTTACGTTGGTGAGACCGTAGTCATCACCTTCACTTTCTTCCTCCACAAATATCCCGAATGCCCCAATTATTTCATAACATATTTCACATACTTAATTTTCATTCATGTTACTAATCACATGTTCAAAATATATCACATTCACAATCCTATCAAAAGTAGGAAACGTGCTGGTACTCCTTACCACATTTGTGGTGCTTAGCCACATTCACATATCGTTACATATTTATATATTTAATGATTGCCATGCAATTTATTGAAAGTTAGTAAGAGTACACACCTTTTTAGCTTAATAGTTTCCGTGAATTCCGTAGAGAGCGATCTACCGATCTAGATCTTTCACTCCTATATTCGGCCATTAATTAAAACATATAAATAAACCTATTTGGTCTTAAAACCAAATCCTACTAGAAGTAGAATTACTTACCTAGTTGCCGAATTGATTTAATCAAGTCCCAACAGTTGCTAGAATTCCTCTTCCTTGAAATCGGCTAATACTAGGTATGTAACCATGTCGATTTTCGGTTTTGAAATAATGGAAAACACTTAAACAAATTATGCCTTGGCCGAATATCCCTTACCTTATGATGGGATTCCAAATCTGAAGAGGATTCCTTTATAAGCCTGTTGAAATCCTATAACTCCGTGTTAGATTAGATCTAACTTTGAAAACGTGAATCATAATCTTTAACCACATATTTATATTTATAATCCTTACCTTAGATCCTTAGATTTCCCGAAAGATCCCCTTTTGATGTTGTGGATGATTGCCCTCTTTCTTAGAATCCACAAAGATTCAGCTTAACAGTAGAACGGAGAAGAAAATAGAAGAAAAAGAGAGGGATTTTTGCTTAATGAAAATTCGGCAGAGAGGGGTTTTGCCTAGGGAGAATTTCGGCAGAGAGGAAGAGGGAGCAAATGTTGATGAGTAGCCCTCCTGTCCTCCTTTTATAGCCAAAGTTATCAGCCTAGGAGTCCTTTACTTGGCCACCACTCCTCTTTTGATAATATTATCTCTTTTATTTAAAAGATAAAAGCCTTTAATCCATCAATTATCTCCTCAATTATCTCATTAGAAAATAATCCTTTATTTATCTCTTATTATTCACATATTTATGTGAATAAAACTCCTTTATTTCTCTCTTATTATTCACATATTTATGTGAATAAAACTCCTTTATTTATCTCTTATATATCCAAGTTTCCCGAAATGTTCAAGTTTCCATTTTTGGATCATTTCCAAAATGTTTAGGTTTCAAAAATGTCTAAGTTTCCAAAAATGTCCATTTCCATTTCCATTTTCATTTCCATCTCCATTTTCATTTCCATTTTCATTTTCATTTCCATTTTCATTCATTTCTAAGTTTCCAAAAGTATCAAAAATTTATTCATAAAACTTAAGACTTGTCATTTCATACAATTGATCTGAAAAATGCATAGGCCATTCCTAGGATGTTACAGTTCTACCCCTTAAATAAAATTTCGTCCTCGAAATTTCCTAACTAAACAGATTGAGGGTATTGTGTCGCATTGTCTCTTCTCGCTCCCACGAAGCTTCTTCCGATCCATGATTGCGCCATAACACCTTGACTAAAGGCACCGTCTTCTTTCGTAGTGCTTTCACGCCACGCCCAAGATCCGAATCGGCTCCTCCTCGTAGGATAGATCCGGCCTTAACTCCACTTCTTCAACAGTACCACATGAGACGGATCCGATCGATAGCGACGTAGCATGGACACATGAAATACGTCGTGCATTTGATGCAACTCGTGGCAACTCCAATTGGTATGCCACCGCCCAACTCGCCTTCAAGATTTGATAGGGCCCTATAAACCTTGGGCTTAGCTTCCCTTTGCGATCGAACCGCATAACCTTCTTCCAAGGTGAGACCTTTAGAAACACTTGGTCTCCTACTTCAAACTCAATTTCTTTCCTCTTAAGGTCTGCGTGCGACTTCTGCCTTCCATCGTAAGCTTCTTTCAACCGTGTCTCGAATTAATTCCACCTTCTCCTCGGTTTCCGCCACTAACTCGGACCCAAAACGCGCGGCGTTCTCTAACTCGGTCCAACAAGTTGGTGTTCTACATTTCCTTCCATACAATGCTTCGTATGGTGCCATCCGAATGCTTGCCTGATAGCCGTTGTTGTAGGCGAACTCAGCCAGAGGCAAGTAATCTTCCCAACTTCCTCGAAATCCATCACACACCTCTTAGCATATCTTCCAACACTTGTATAACCTGTTCGATCGCCTGTCTCGATTGTGGATGAAAAGCCGTAGTGAAGTCTAGCTTAGTGCCTAATGCTTGATGAAGTGCTTTCCAAAATCGAGACGTAAACCTTGGGTCTCTATCGGAGATGATCGACATCGGTACCCGTGTAGCCTCACGATCTCCGCCACATATAACTTGGCTAACTTTTGAAGGGAATAGTCGATCCTCACAGGGATAAAATGTGCGGACTTGGTCAAACGGTCCACTATCACCCATACCGAGTCCTTCTTAGTGGGCGTAAGGAAGCCCACTAACGAAGTCCATGGTAATTCTTTCCCACTTCCATTGGGGAATCTCAATTGGTTGAAGCAATCCTGATGGGACTTGGTGTTCAAATGCATTACTTGGCGACATGTCAAACATTTCCCCACAAATTCACCACCTCTCGTTTGTGTCCGACCACCAAAATTGTTCCCTTAGATCTCTATACTTCTTGTCGCCTCAGGATGCATAGCATAAGGACTACCATGCGCTTCCCGAAAAATCCTTTGTCTCAACTCCTTATCCTCAAGATACAAACCTTTTCCTTGTAGCACAAGACTCCTTCATCATTGACGCCATAATCCTTTAATCCTCCTTGCCGTACTTGCTGTAACTTAGTACTTAAGTCCTTATCCGCCAACCTGTCCCTCTTTCACCTCCTTCACCAGGTTGGCTTGACTTGTAACTCGCCAACAAAGCTTAGTCTTCATACAAACTTAAGTGAGCGAACAAAGCCCTTAAATCCGACACAACCTTCCTACTTAGGGCGTCGGCTACCACATTCGCCTTGCCCTGATGGTATTCTATCGAATACCATAATCTTTCAATAACTCCACCCACCTTCGTTGCCTCAAGTTCAACTCCTTCGAGTCAACAAATACTTAAGGCTTTTGTGGTCCGTGTAAATTACTCGACCTTTCTCCATAAAGGTAGTGCCTCCAAACTTTGAGGGCGAAAAACCACCGCCGCGAGTTCCAAGTCATGAGTTGGGTAGTTCACCTCATGCGGCCTTAATCTGTCGAGATGCATAAGCGACTACCTTTCCTTTTCTTACATTAGCACACAGCCCTAACCACGTGCGAAGCATCACAATATACTACGGTCCTTCCTTACTCGCTCATTTGAATTAACACCGAGCTTCACAAGACCTTTTTAAGCTTTTCAAAGCTCTCTCCTGTTGCTTATCCGTCTACACAAATGGTACTTCCTTCCTTAGTAACTTTGTCAAAGGTGCGGCTATTGACGAGAATCCTTCCACGAACCTTCAGTAATAGCCGCCAAGCCTAAGAAACTTCGATTTCACCCACCACCCTAGGTGGTTTCCAATCCAATATTTGCTTCGATCTTCCTAGGATCCACTCTTATTCCTTCTCATGGATACCACATGTCCTAGGAACGCCACTTTTCTTGAGCCAAATTCGCACTTGCTGAATTTGGCATAAAGCTTCTTTTTTCCTAACACTTCTAAAACAACTCGGAGATGCTCATCGTGCTCTTCCTCCGCCTTGAATACACCAAAATGTCGCCGATGAACACCACGACGAATCTATCCAAGTAGGGTTGGAAAACCCTATTCATCATATCCATGAACGCGGCGGTGCGCGTCACAACCCAAACGGCATCACCACAAATTCAAAATGACCATACCTTGTCCTAAAAGCGGTCTTATGAATATCACCTCCTTCACTTTCGCTTGATGATACCCCGACCTTAAGTCGATCTTTGAGAACACAAATGCCTCTTTTCAGCTTGGTCGAACAAGTCATCTATCCTTGGCAAAGGATACTTGTTCTTGATGGTCGCTTTGTTCAATCGACGATAATCTATGCACATCCGCATAGTTCCATCCTTCTTCTTCACAAAGAGAACCGGTGCTCCCCACGGAGACACACACCGGGTCGAATGAACCTACGATCCAACAACTCTTGGATTTGAGCCTTGAGCTCCACTAACTCCTTTGGTGCCATTCGGTAGGGAGCGATTGACACAGAGCTGCTTCTGGTAGCAAATCTATTCCAAATTCCACTTCTCTATCCTGGGGTATTCCGGCAACTCCTCCGGAAATACATCCTCAAAATCCCTTACGCTTCTAACTCCCTTAACACCTTCCTCTTCTCCTCTTAACGCACTCACGAAGGCTAAGAATGCCTTACATCCTTTCTTAACCATTTTCTCGGCCTTCGGTCTAAACTACGTTAGACAAGTAGTTCCTCCTTTCTCCGATCATCACTACTACCTCATCTTCCGGGGTTCTTAGTTCCATACGTTTAGCCGCACAATCCAACACGGCTCGATGCTCTACTAGCCAATCCATTCCCGAGATAAGCTCAAACTCTCCGAAGGGTAATTCCATTAAGTCACCAAAAGTTCGCTCCCCTGAATCTATAGGGGTACATTCCGAAAGATCCTATCTATCCTCACCGCTTTGGCCTAAAGGGCTTACTACGCTTATCCGCCTATCAAAAGTTCGTAGTCTAGGCCTAGTGTTTCAATCACACTACATGCAACATAGGAATGAGTTGAGCCCACATCAATAAGAGCAAAATAGGGTTTGTCATGAATAAAGAACGTCTCGGTTATAACATCCGCGCGTCTCCTCTTCCCTCCCACAACCGCGTAAACCAAACCCGGTTGCCTTGCTTGGCGTTAGTCGCACCTCGGCCCCGAGCTCCACGGCCTCTGCCACTACCTCTGTTGGCCGACCCACGACCTCTTTGAGGTCGCTGTCCGCCTCTACCACCGGTTAGCATTCTCGAGCTGCTGGTTGGCTCTCATCTAATAGCTTGGGGCAATCCTTAATCATATGGTCCTTGGACCCACACTTGAGACATCGTCCCGCCTTTTTCCAACACTCTCCCCGTGCTTCCTTCCACAATGTTCACAAGGGCGAAATTGCCACTGTACCAGGCTTGTTGACTTTGTGGCTGTCAAACTCTAGGCCTCTTGTGGCCTTTTCCGGATGGCCCAAAACCTCTTTTGGGCTTATTTCTCCCACACCTGCTTGGTGGCGTCCTTAATTCCTCACCACTTTAGCCTTTTCCACCAAGGCGAGAATTCCCGCCTCCCGATGCGGTGCTATCAAAAGTCTCAAATCGTCCCTAAGTCCGTCCTCAAAACGAACACAATGTTCATGCTCGCCGCCACTACTCCTCGGGCATATCGGCTCAACCTCAAGAATTCCGCTTCATATTCGGTGATGACTTACTTCCTTGTACCAACCCTAAAAGCCTTCCTTTGCTCATCTATATACCGGTTCCCACATACTTCTTCCGAAATGCTTCCTTAGCATATTCCCGTGTCGATCTTCCGCCGTGGCACCGTCCCCGAATCGGTTAACCACCATTGATACGCTTCATCGCGTGAATAAAGGCCGTCATCCCTTTCAACTTCTCCTCGGGGTCAAGTCGAGCTCATCCATGATGCGCTCGGTTGCTTCCAACCAATGACTCACCAGATCGGGTGCCACTCCGATACTCCTCTAAACATTTCACTCCATTAGCGGAGCCGCTCGAGCACAGACTTACGATTTCTGAATTGTTTCTGCACCACCACCAATTCCAAAACTCGCGGCCTGACTGCGACACGCATCTTCCCCGTGCTCGAGCCTCACCGCTCAACATTGACAACCCAGGTGATGGTGGTGGTGGTATCTCATTGTCGAACCTTGTCCCGATCTAAATCACCATCCTTCCTCTACCTCTTCCACGACGACCACGCCCTCTTGAGCTCATTATCGATTTAGATCCGATTAAGGAATTTTATGTATTAGTATTCTTGTTTCACTTATTACCCGCGATGATAACTTGTGAAGAAGAGTTTAAGAGTGGTTCTTTCGTATTCATACATGCATACAGTCTTGCATTCATTCATTCATCCATCAACAAATATGAACTTTCGCTCATTCAAAGAAACGTTGTAATTCTTGTTGTTGTTTTCGTTATTTTGCTTTTCCACTACCCAGGGGGCATTTTCGTAATTTTATCCTACTGTGGGTATTTTCGTAAATTTTCAAAAATAAAAAGTTCCCTGGTGATTTTGACGAAAGTATTTTGGTACTTCTAAAGTTCCGGAAATTTTGGAAGAATTTTTTTGAAATCCAGGGTATTTCTAATTTTTATCTCAGGGGTATTTTGATAATTTTTCCAAAAATCGTAGTAAATTTGTAAAATTTATTAAGTTAGGGATATTTTCCAAGATTGTAAAACATTGAGGGTTCCTTTGAGAGTTACACTTTTCAAAGCAATGATATTGTAAAAATTTTGGAAATCAGGGTCGTTTTGGTAATTTTGTAAGTTAGGAGCAATTTTGTAATTTTCCAAAATCAAGATAGTTTGATATTTTACAAATTAGGGTTTTTTTGAACATTTGATAAAGTAATGAAATTTTGTTAAAACTATGGGTGGTTTGGTCATTTTATAAACCAAGGGTATTTTTTTTTTTTTAGAAGAAAATGTTGTAAAATAGTTCTCATAAGTTTCTAAGAGTTTTAAAACTAAATTTTGGTTATACATTTTTTTTTATTTTTTTTATAAAAGAAAAACGGCTAAGTCCCTTTCGGGTTTTATTCTTTGTGTTTAGCCTATGACCGAGCCCTCCCGGGTCGTGGTGAACCAAAGCTACGCACTGTGCAGATTCGAATGAAGAGGAGGTGAGTCACGTGGATCGCTTAAATACCAAGCTCTCACCGACCTTTCTAGACATGCGCGCACGCAGGTTGCCACACCACCGAGCCTTCGAGTTAGGGGCGAACCGGCTACGCACTGCAGTAGGATACTGCGAAGAGGAGGTGAGTCACTAGGTCCGCTTAAATACCGTGCTCTTCCTGGATCCAATCCTAGACATGCGTCATGTGGGTTGCCACACCCTAGCTTAATAACTTAGTCATAGGTTTGTTAAGTTCATTAAGTCTTATGAGTTTCAAGTGTTTGAGTAGTCTAATCCTAGGGTTCAAGTTCCTATCACACTATTCTACGTTCCATGCCTTTGCTACCCTTTTACAATTCATAATTCACATAATCACACGGATGGTTAAAGGTACTTACCCAGTGGATCATGGTCGGAGACTTAGGTGCCATGCCATAAAACCTCGCTTATTTCAAAGAAATTCATTTGGGCTCGAATTGAAAACGTTTTGGGCCTGAGCCCACAAAGCCGAGAGTTTTAAAATCGGGCTCGATACCAATCAAACACCCCACACCCGGCCCACGAGCTTGAACCGGATCTGGTATGTTCCTTAAATAAATCGGTTTTCAATGTTCTAAATGACTTAGAGAAAATTTGTGTAATTTTAAAAAATTGTTTTGGGTTGGGCTTAATTTGAAACCTATTTAATAAATTCTGGAAATCCAACTTAAATAAGGTGACAAAATAATTTTTGGGTTTATTATTTTAAAAGAAATAAATTTACTTATCTTTAATCAAACATAATTTGTATCATATTTAAATAAAAATAAACAGAAATAAAGAAAATCCAACTGGGCCTTATGGCCTTATTACATCATTCAAACCCAAAATAAAGTACTAAAATTTCATAAAGTCCAAATTCCAAATAATTTCTTCAAGCGATGCATGGCCACCTTTAGCTCCTGCCACCCGGTCCATTACTTTGCTCATCACCTGAAAATAATTCCCAACGGGGTGAGTCAACAGACTCAATGTGTACATAGTACTAATTTCCAACAAATCGAGCATACAAGTCATATCAATATCATGTTCATACAAAATAAAGGATGATGCAACCCAAATCCAAACCTATTTGTCCATCCGCTACACACCACCCGTACCAACATGTACACCGCGGGGACTACTAAGTCGACCCTCCATCCGCTACACACCATCGAAGCGATCATTGCAATGATCGACGTGCTCATCGCCCACTTATGTTGTGTCATTAGACACCGTATTCACCGGATGTAACCGAAGTTACCACTTTTCACTTTATGTGACCGTAGTCACCACTTTACGTTGGTGAGACCGTAGTCATCACCTTCACTTTCTTCCTCCACAAATATCCCGAATGCCCCAATTATTTCATAACATATTTCACATACTTAATTTTCATTCATGTTACTAATCACATGTTCAAAATATATCACATTCACAATCCTATCAAAAGTAGGAAACGTGCACTGGTACTCCTTACCACATTTGTGGTGCTTAGCCACATTCACATACTGTTACATATTTATATATTTAATGATTGCCATGCAATTTATTGAAAGTTAGTAAGAGTACACACCTTTTTAAGCTAATAGTTTCCGTGAATTCCGTAGAGCGATCTACCGATCTAGATCTTTCACTCCTATATTCGGCCATTAATTAAAACATATAAATAAACCTATTTGGTCTTAAAACCAAATCCTACTAGAAGTAGAATTACTTACCTAGTTGCCGAATTGATTTAATCAAGTCCCAACAGATTGCTAGAATTCCTCTTCCTTGAAATCGGCTAATACTAGGTATGTAACCATGTCGGTTTTCGGTTTTTGAAATAATGGAAAACACTTAAACAAATTATGCCTTGGCCGAATATCCCTTACCTTATGATGGGATTCCAAATCAAGAGAGATTCCTTTATAAGCTGTTGAAATCCTATAACTCCGTGTTAGATTAGATCTAACTTTGAAAACGTGAATCATAATCTTTAACCACATATTTATATTTATAATCCTTACCTTAGATCCTTAGATTTCCCGAAAGATCCCCTTTTGATGTTGTGGATGATTGCCTCTTTCTTAGAATCCACAAAGATTCACTTAATAGTAGAGAACGGAGAAGAAAATAGAAGAAAAAGAGAGGATTTTTGCTTAATGAAAATTCGGCGAGAGGGGTTTTGCCTAGGAGAATTTCTGAGAGAGAGGAAGAGGGAGCAAATGTTGATGAGTAGCCCTCCTGTCCTCCTTTTATAGCCAAAGTTATCACCTAGGAGTCCTTTACTTGGCCACCACTCCTCTTTTGATAATATTATCTCTTTTATTTAAAAGATAAAAGCCTTTAATCCATCAATTATCTCCTCAATTATCTCATTAGAAAATAATCCTTTATTTATCTCTTATTATTCACATATTTATGTGAATAAAACTCCTTTATTTCTCTCTTATTATTCACATATTTATGTGAATAAAACTCCTTTATTTATCTCTTATTATTCACATATTTATGTGAATAAAACTCCTTTATTTATCTCTTATTATTCACATATTTATGTGAATAAAACTCCTTTATTTATCTCTTATATATCCAAGTTTCCCGAAATGTTCAAGTTTCCATTTTTGGATCATTTCCAAAAATGTTTAGGTTTCCAAAAATGTCTAAGTTTCCAAAAATGTCCATTTCCATTTCCATTTTCATTTCCATCTCCATTTTCATTTCCATTTTCATTTTCATTTCCATTTCCATTCATTTCTAAGTTTCCAAAAGTATCAAAAATTTATTCATAAAACTTAAGACTTGTCATTTCATACAATTGATCTGAAAAATGCATAGGCCTTCCTAGGATGTTACATTCTGTATCTGTATCTGATCTACTTTGCATTTTATCTTAACTGTTGCGCTAATACTGAGTATCATTTGTTTCCTATTTTGTTCTGAGTTTGAGTAAATCATTGTTATATTTATATTGTTGTCTTGTCTTTATAACAGTTACACGCATTGAGTTATAAACTCATTCTATTTGTGACTAAATTGCAGATAAACCTCACACTTAGGAAGGCTCTGCGTGTTAGGAGCTTGGATATATCTCTTACTAGATATTTTACTATTTATTTAAAATTAAACTAACGTATGTTTTATTTTGGACTATGGTTTGTAAACTCGGATTTCCATGTTGGTTTAATTGGTTAAGTGTTTTCCATAAGACGAATTTTAAAATAATTAGAGGTTGGTTTTCCCTTAAACATTTTGATGTAGCCTTCAGACTTGGTCTTAACGTCTTGGTTGAGTATGGGGTGTTCCAGTAAATGTCTTCATATTTAATAAAAACTCTTAAATTTTATGAAAATTTTACTTTTAATAATATTATTTTAAATTTAATTATACATACATACATACATTTATATATTTCTAGATAAATTTTAAAAAATAAAATTTTTATAGATAAATTAAATCATTTTTATATAAAACAAATGAAATATGTTGTATATAGTTTAACTTTAAATATATTTTTTAAATTTTATATAATTGACATACCTTAAATAAAAATGGGCACATTTTTCATCAAAAATTTGATTTAGCTTTGCATTTTACATAATAATAATAATATATTATTATTATTATAACTTATTTTGTAAAGTTTATAATATTTGAACTTTTTAATCTACAATTTTAAATTTCAAAGATTTTATGAAAATATAAAACTAATAAAAATTCCTCGCAACGTGGGATCATATTTCTAGTTATATAAAAATTCAAGTTCTTGGGAGACGATCTATTAATGGAGAATTTTAATTTAAATTAATTTTCATGTATATTGTAATATTTGTATTATTATTTAAGTGAGTAATTAAGTTGGTGTTCCGAATTAATTTGACACCAATTTAATCAATAAAATTATTAAAATAAAATTAAATATTTTAAATAAATTTTATTACTTTTGTCTTTTCTTTATTTTAATAAAACAATAGAAAAATTACAAATATTAATATTTGAACCTATGCCACCATCAACATTTATAAAATCAAAATTTTACCACTTCAAATAAAGTTTTATTTTAATATTTTTATACATTTCAATTTTATTGCACAAATTATTTATTCTAAATACGTGATTTTACACACACATATATATATATATATACACATGTGATAATTTTTTTAGTATATAATAAAAGTACTTAAGAATGAATTTTAACTATTTTAAAATAATAAATTGAATTTTTTTATAGAAAAATAATTAATAAATCTAAAATTATATTTATAATAAGTTGTGACGCATTGTAATGGATAGATATTAAAAGAATAAAGGTAAATTAATTAAATTTTTTCGAAATAAGAAAATCCCAATATGATAGGTATGGTGCTGGGTCATGAATTAAAAGTTAAATTGGTAAGGCTTGTAATGGAGGGGGATGGAGTTTGTAGGCAAATTCAAAGGCAGCAGCCATTCATGTTCCCTTTTTCTCCAATTATCGTTTGATGGAAAAAAAAAAGAACTCACACCAAATTGTCAAATATTTCAATGGGATTGGACCCACTTGGAAATTCTCGACTCTCATCTAATTAAGAATAAAGTTCATTGAATTTCATTTATGGGTTACAAAAGTCATAAAATACTTGTCTGAAAAATAAATCTTAAATTATTTGTTCAAACGCGTAATGTAATCACAATTAGTAAACCATGTAGATCCATTGTTTCTGGGCATGCAGTATGCTTTTCTCTTGAATTAAAATATTTGTAATATATTTGTCCCTACCAACATATTTGTTTGCTTTTTAACTTTTAACGACTTTTTAAAAATTTGATAAATAAAAATAATTTTTTATTGAAAATATTTGTTGTACCTATTTTTCTATAATAGAAATATGAGAAATAAAATACAAAATTATTACATTCCTATAGATTGGAACTAAAGTAACATGTTTGATATTTAAAAAGGGTTAAAAAAGTCGATTAAGTCTCAACTTGATTAGCATTGACATTGTTGCCAGTATAGGAAGACGTGAGTTCGAGTGCGCTAAAACGTATTATCCTCATATTTAAAGGTTAGGGAGGGGCTATTAATAGTTCTAGATTTTGTATAAAAAAAATCAGATATGATAACAATCTATAATGACATTAATATTAAAAAATATATATTTTTTTTGTATTTATATGAGTTTGAACGAAAGTAAATTCATTTAAAATAAAAACAAACACTTATTTTCAATATTTTCAGTTCTAAAAACTTTTTTTAATGAAAATACCTTTTTTTTATTTTTAAATTTTCACATATTTTTTATTTTATATTCTAAAATTCATTTTTAAAATTTTCAACTAAACATATATTTTATAATATTTTTTATTAAAAAAATGAAAACAATTTCTATTTCCTAAAACCAAACAAATCCTTTTGCTAACAGCGAGCCTACAGGAATTTTCTACGCATATAATAAACCGGTCTTCGTCAACTTGTTGGGACCGGGGTCAGGTAGGTAGTATAAATTAGCAAGATCATCGGTTTCGACATTTAAAAGTTAAAACAATGGCGGTCTTTATCAAAAGACTAACTAAAACAGATATCGAGAAAAGATTAGCCATTCCCACAAACAGTTTGGAGCATTTTCCAGGTTTCAATGGAAGACAAGAGGCTTATTTGAAGGTTAAGGACAGAAGCCATTGTTTATGGACATTTCGGTGCTCCGTTCGAAAGACAAGCTACCCTAAACCAGTATTTTCTTCAGGCTGGCTCCAATTTACTCACCATTACAACCTCAGAATTGGCGACAAAATCACTCTTCGAAAGCAACTAAAAAGGGACGTTAGTAATGGAGCTCAATACAAGATTGAAGTGCAAAGGAAGATCAATTTGTTCGGTACAGATGTATGGGCTCATGTCCTTTAACCCTTCGGTATGTATTATATTTATATGCAGTTTTTTTTTCAATATTGTTAGTGGGAGAATGTAAAATATTCAAATAAACCCTTTTCATTTTGTGTAAAGATTTATGAATGTGTTTAATTTAACTTTAACTGGGGAAAGTGGGATACAGATTTCGTGTGTTGTTTTATTTGAGAAGATGAATCCTGAAATTCATGTGATAAATCACACAAAAAGGATGTATAATGCAGATAGATCCAAATCCAAAAAAGGAACACCTTAATTACCATTATTTGTTTAAGGACACGTTTGAACTCCAAAATATAAACCTGTCAATCATCTAGTTTAATCACATTCCAACTGGCGATTCCCATGATGCAATTCTTTCCATTTAAAGAGCAGTTTCACTTGCCTAACCATCCCACAAACACAGCACTGCTGATTATCAACTCTCTCTCTCTCTCTCTCTCTCTCTCATGGAAGGAGAAACAAGTAATGTTGTGATCAAAGTGGAGGCTGAATCAGATGTTGAGCCCATTTCAGTCCAAAGATGCTGCAGTCTTGTTTCAGACCAGAGTAATGAAAGAATCTGCAGGTACAAAGAATGCAGGCGCAACCATGCCGCTTCAATTGGCCGCTACGCTATTGACGGTTGTGGGGAGTTCATTTGTTGCAAAGACGACGTATTCATGTGTGCTGCATGCGGCTGTCATCGCAGCTTCCACCGCAAAGATTATTTGCCTCCTCCACCTCAACCAAACTTAATGCCATCATACCTGGCACCCTTGCCTTTAGCATCCCACAATGGACTCACTGGCGAGACTTCCTTGTTCGTTAAGGACCGGAATAACACTGTTGCAGGGCCCGGCGCAGAGGAACAAAACACGAACAAGGAAGCAAAAAGAACTAGGCTAACAGTGGAGCAGAAGAACAAAATGATGAGGTTCGCTGATAAGTTAGGGTGGAGGTCCCAGAGGCACGACGACGCTGAGATCAGACAGTTCTGCGAGCAAGTCGGAATTACGAAGCGCGTGTTCGTCGTTTGGTTGAACAACAACAGGCGTCGGAGCCGGAAGGGTTCTAAGTGATTAGCCCCCGCATATGCATGTGGCTGAATGAATGGAATAAATAACAATAATTATATGAGACCTCGCCTCCTTGTTTCAAATTAGGGTTTCTGTTTCACTGTCTTGTCTGTTTATTTCCAGGGTCGTCCTTCGTTGTTTTCTCTTTATGTTATTGTAACTGAATCTCTGTCATGTTGTCGTTGCTTTTGCTTGTTTCTAGGCTTCTTTGAGCGTTTATGTTTCAACTTAAAATATTGTATTTGAAGCTATTATTATTATTATTATTATTATTATTATTATTATTAACTCATTTATCGCAATATCCATAGTTAGTTGACCAGATTAAACACTTAATTTGTTCTTTCCATTAAAGAAAATTTTAATCCACATATAATAATATGGATTAAGGGGATAAAAAAAACTTAATGATAGGGATATGAATATAAGAATGTTGTCGTCGGATTCGGTAATAACGTTTTTGTTTACATGCTTAATGGTAGGGAAGAGGAGACGTTTAATCTTTCCATAGCAAGAAGTATATATGACCTTAAATAGCAACAACGGAATGTTATTATCACACATATATATCATGAAGCAAACTCAGTAATGGATCGTATGGTCAACTAATCTAGTTCTAGCTTACCAGATTTTTTTCGTTTTCTATCAGTCACCTATGGGTTTCGAGAATAAACTCTTGAGTGCTTGTATGGGAGGAGAAATGTTTGTATTTAGAGTGTTGTGAGGCACTCTCTTTTTTTACCCAAAAAAAAATTGTTGTTCCTCCCTTTTGTTAAAAAAAAAAGGATTTATCTAAGTTTGCAATTGTTGAGAAATGAAGTTTTAATTAGAAGTAACATGAAGACAAAAGCTAGAAGAAACATACATAACGTTCATCCATGATTACAAAAGATAACAAGAAAAAGTAGAAAAATTAGTAAAACATACAAGAAACGAAGGAAAGCTAATTAATTTATTATACTGCCTGATTAACTTCATCCCCGCTCTCAGAGTCAGTCTTTTCTTCACCTTCCTCTGGGCTTAAGGATGACCCTTGACCCTCAACTAGTTCATAATTAGCAAGCTGCTGCTGCTGTAGTGATCGCATCAGCCATGGTGCCGGCGGTCGAGGTTCAAGCCTTGTTAGAGGAAGGGAATAAAGGAAGTCCATAATACGGTGGAATCTGGTATTGTCTCGGACATGAGGCGGTGGAGGCATTACTTTCCGGTGAAAGCTACGGTGGCATCCACACCTTGCACAAAAGAGGGCTTCCTTGGTTTGGTCTTCGCTAGCTGATCTCTTCATGAACTTCTCGCAACCGTCTACAATGTATCTTCCAATGGGAGCTAGATAGTTACGCCTGCATTCCATGTATGTCGCTCCGCCTTGTTCATCAACACCATCACCGTCCATCCCTTGGACAGAATTGGCTTCACCTTCAACAGCAACAGCTGCTTTGTTGATTTCATCAGTTTTTATTGATTTTTCCATGATGAAAGAAATGAAAGAAAGATACTGCTACTTACTGGCATTGGGCATATATTGGTCACATCTTTTAACAAATGAAACGGCTGTTTTTTGAGTTTTGGCCGTCATCAGAATCAAACAAAAAGTGTTTAATGCTGAGACACTGAGTTAAAGTAGATTCTCGAGTAGAAGAGTGACAAGTATGTGGAGAATGGGGCTAAGGACAGTCGACGGTTGTGTCACACACTGGATTTTAGTGCTCTCTCTATTTCCAATTATTCTCTTTTGTAACATGCATGTTATTATGTATTTTCTTTTCAAGTATTTGTTTCCATTAATTCATGGATTTTTTAGATATATATATATTTTTTTATCAATTTGTATTAACGTACAGACAAAATTTTGTAGATTTTAAGTATGTAATTTATTACTGATTGAGTCTTAATTCGATTGGTTTCAATATTGTTGTCAGTACAAGAATATATGAGCTTGAGTGCGCTAAATATTGAGACTGAGTTATGGGTAGTTTTAATTATTATATAATAAAAAAATATACATCTTATTTGTCCATTAATTTTGACTCTTTTTGTCTATTTATTAATCGTATTCTTTTTGTAGTTTAATAATATATTCCTCGTATCAGTATATTCTATTTTGTCGATTTCTTAATCATATACATATCATTCTTTTTGTCGTAATATAAATCATTAATGTATTAACATTTTTGTCGATTTCTTAATCACACATTTAACTTTTTTTTGTCGTTGTGCGAATCGCCTCGTGTTCATATAATTTTTTTTTCATGATTCCATAACTATTGTAACGCCCTAAATTTTGACTTTAGTTCGTTAAATTTTTTTTCATAATTAAGTATTTGCTTTAGTGGTTAAGTGTTCTATTTATGCGCTTAAGGTTTGGGGTTCAAGTCCCATTTTTGAAAATTTTGCTACTTGTTTTGAATCAACCCTCACTTTTAAACTTTCAACTTAAGATTAATTTTGTGTAAATTTATGTTAAGAATGAGCTTGCTAGTTTAATGGTTAAACTTTTGTATACCCTTTGATCTTGTGTTCGAGTTTCTGCAAAAGCCATAAGAAAATATATTTATGCTAGTTTATAAAAATTAGTCTATTTTAAGGTAAAACTTCTTTCACGTTTTATTTCTTTCTTTCTCCTTCCTTTTCACTTGTTTTTTTTCTTCTTTCTTTCTTTTCTACTTTTCTTCCTCTGTTGATCTTGTTGCTGATTTGTCAAGGAAATTGTGTTGTTTTTTTGCGATTGAAGGGTTAATAGCATAAGTTCTGTTGTGAATTTTTGATAATGTTCATTTTGCTCGTTTTTGTCAAAATTGGGTTTTTTTGCTGTTTTGTTCAATTTCTTCGTTTAAGTGTTCAATTGGTTCTCTTTCTTAGGCGAAGGGGTTGCGAATCAAAATCCTCTAGCGTTTGAAGTCTTGTGCTGCTGTTTTAGTGTGAGGTTAAGCGTTAGTTTTCGTTTCAAGTCTTTGAGTCGAAGTGTTTCGATGTAGTTTCAGTTTCGATTGTTAGTTTAGCAAATTGGTTCGATTAATTCATTTGATTGGTCAATGTAATGACATTTTAGGTTTTCGAATCATTTTTGTTGCTTATACGTCAAACTCGTATCAGGTGTGTAACGAAAACCCGAGAATTTTGCGAACGGTAAAAGCCAAAATCCATGGTTGTCAACACCGCACGGTCGTGTCGTAAGTCATGTGAGCCACATAGTTGTGTATTAGGCCGTGTAAGACACTGACTTGGGTCACATGGGCTTGTGACACGGGTGTGTGTCCAGGCCGTGTGAGGGACTGTTTTGATTTTGAGTCACACGGTCGAATGACACGGGCGTGTTTCTAGACCGTGTAACTCTCTGACTTGAGTCACACGACCGTGTGTCAGGCCAGACAGTATAACTCTCTATCTTGGGTCACATGGCCGTGTGCCAGGTCGTGTGGGCCACACGGGCCATCTATGTAGGCCGTGTGAATCCACACGAGCGTGTGGGCCAAAATTCTAAAATTTTCCCTAGGGCCACAAACGTCGTTCGGATCGAACATAGGCCTTCCATAAGGTTCGTATGATCTGAATTAGGTTATATAACTTGATATATAATGACCTAATGATGAAAATTTTGTTATCTGATGTGATATTTGTTAAATGAGTATGATCCGCACTATCTGAATATGCTCTGAATTTGTATAACTGAATAAGCATCTCTGATATCTGATACCTTTGTATTTGCATTGGTTGGGGTTTGTGTAAAGAATGAAGTGTGGGCAGTTTAATGATCTGTCGATTCTAGTGGCTAAGCTATATATATATATTTGATTCTGGCGATTTATTACATTCTGATCTAGCAGCTAGTCTGCAACTATTCTGAAATGTGTCATACAGTCACTATGCGGTGTGTAGGGATAAACGGAGATGGTGTGTAGCGAAGAAGGGTCAGAGTAAGCTTAAGAGGGGTTTGGGTCCCTCTAGTTCAGTTCAATGCCCTAAGAAACAGGCTAGATTTAATGGCTCTCCGAGGGCTAAGGTCCCGGTTACATCGTCTAAGGTTCAGGCTTGTAGTGATTGTGGTATATGCCACCCGGGCAAGTGCTGGAGGAGGTTGGGAGCCTGTTTGCGATGCAGGTCGATGGGGCATCGCATTAGGGATTGCCCCCTTAATTCTGATCAGGTGCAAGCTTCTGCACAAGCTACAGCTCCGGGTCCAGTTCAGTCTCTAAGGGTTGCCCAACTACCACCTAAGAGTCGTGGTCCAGCCAGGGGTGGTAACGATTCTGGTAGGGGTCAGAGAGCACTGGACAGAGCTGTGAATCAGACTAAGGCACAACAACTTGCCTTAGTGTATGTGGCGAGGCACCTGTTTTGGTCTTCAGATGATGAGTTCTAAGGAACTCATAGTGTGTAACGGATGGATGGGTAGTCCTTTTGCATTGTTTTACATTCGAACATGCCCATGTATATACACTATTTACTGAACTGCCATTAACTATTATTGACATTGATATTGTCGATTATGTGCCCTACTATGATTGTTTGAATATATGCAAAACTAATGTTTGTTCTGTTAAGACTCACACTGAGCTTTTCAAGCTCACCTTTTTAGTTTACTTCTTACAGATAACCCTTAATGTTAGGATTGGAATCGACGATTCGGAGGTCTCGTCTCGGATTATTTAATAAAGCACTTTTAATTTTTATTTTATTTATTATGGTTTTTTTGGGACTGTAATTTTGTTAAATATGGACTATGGCATAGGTCATATTTATTTGGATTTTGCATGCATGGAACTTTGGATAAAAATCGAACAACTCTAATAACTGACCTAATATGGCATAAAATACGGTTTTTCGAATTAAGTTTAAGGGCATCACTTTTTCCGTCACGTAACAATGAAATGGAGTTTTAAAAGGTAAAACTACAAAATCAATTAAGTTTCCTAAAAATGACACGATTTTTAATAAACTGGATTTTAAGTTTCTAGCTTATAAATCTGATGTCTTGGAAAACCTAAGGCAATTACTAAAAGTGTTTTTTTTCTACAAATAGGACAAATAAATGTTTTGAAACTGAATGGATTTACTAGGCCATTTTGGTGGACAATGTAGCCCTCAGAATTCTGCCATAATGTCTAAGCTGAGTTTGGGAGGTTACATGCTCTTGAAATAGATTTGGACATTTTTTCTTTAGTAAAAAAAGATCGAAAGGCGACTTTCTTCATGAATAGGTTTTGGTTACCTTTTTTCGGTTGAATAATATTAGAAGACAAGTTTCTTCAAAACCAATATGATGTTCTTCAGGATTTCTTCAAGTTCTTAAGAAATTTCTTAAGATTCTAAAAAGAGCTTAGAGTCTATAAAATCTTCCCTTTTGAGAACTTTTAGATTTTTGAAGTTGTGAATGAGTAGAATGACTTTGAAGTGACCTCATTTTCTATTGTTAGTTCTTCGATTAAAAGAATTATTGTGAAATGTAAACTCTTTTAAATATTCGTTTACTATTATCCCTTGATTAATTTAATTTGTAATCATATAAAGTTTTATGGTTTACCTCTAAATTAGTTTAAATTAATTAGAGAAAAATAATTATGACATAATATGTGATATTATCATTTTAACTTATAGTGATTTCAACTTAACACGTTACATTTTATAATTGATTTCAATAATTTTTTTTGTCAACGATCATTATCACCATTAATTTTAATCTCACTATGAATCTACTATAAATTTTGGATAAACGTGGAGATACATAAATATTTTAAACCCTAAAATAAAAGTTTCTAACTCAATCCAACTTTAAATAAACAAAAAATTGCTATTTCGGCCCACAAAAGAAACCATTTATTGCTATTAGGCCGGGCCGAGCCCATTAATGGGTGCGTATCCATTTTTTTGTGGCTTGTATGCACTTTATCCTTGGGTCAGCGGTGATTGGTGAAGAGCATCGAGCAGAATATCTCAGGCCGCATCCAATCACAGCTTCCAACAATTGAGTATTCGCGACCAAAGAAAAAAGGAATCTGAAAAGTATCTTCCTTCCATTTGCGGCGGCTGGTTTGTTTGTTGCACGAGTCGTCACTGTTTCTTCTTCAAAATCATTTTAGAAACTGATAGTTAGGGTTTTATTTTCGCCAGCCATTGTAAGATGTCTCTGTTGCAGCCGTATTTCCAGCAATGCGCCTCCGCAGCCTTCTCAATCTCATTCCCTTCTCACTCTTTCTACGTTTCTGTTTCTAAACGTACCTTCATCTCTTGTTGCTCCTCCAAGTCCCAAACGGCCCTCGTCGACGCCCCAATCGATTCTAAAATAGCTGAAAGGGATGAGATTCGTCTCGGCTTGCCTAGCAAGGGTCGCATGGCTGCCGACACTCTCGATCTACTCAAGGTACCACTTTAACTCCCTGCTCTGCTTGGTTCAACATTAAATTATATTTTATTTGTTTAGAAATTTGATTTTAAGGCTAATTATGTCCATGAGACCTTATTTTAAAGGTAACTTTTCTAAGTAACAAATGTGTACATAATTTCAAATAATTATGCTTGAATGTGCGTTACATTTTAATCACTTCAATTGTACTTCCTTTTTTTGTTCTTTGAAAAATAATGTTCTGAAGCATTTCGATCTTCTGTATTTTCTACAAAAGGATTGTCAATTGTCGGTTAAGCAAGTCAATCCGAGGCAGTATGTTGCACAAATACCTCAGGTTTGTGTCATTTTTCGATCTCACGATTTGCATTGTACTTGGCATCTGTATCTCGTTTATGTATGATTGATATTCCATGTTCAATTTGTTCTTTCCCCAGCTTTCCAATTTAGAAGTCTGGTTTCAGCGGCCCAAAGACATTGTCCGCAAATTGTTATCTGGAGATTTAGATCTTGGTATCGTGGGGCTCGATACTGTCAGTGAATATGGACAAGTAAGTTTTGAAGTATAGGATGCCATTTAACTATGGTAATCCTTTGTAGTGCTTTGCCATTGTGAAAATATCACTAGTAACTGAAATATCCAATTCGGTGCAGTGATTATGTAATATGTAGAATTCCAGCCTTGAAATGTCATGTTAACTTTAGAACTAGCTCTTATATGTTATTGTTTGAGTTATCTAGAGTTGAGTTCGGTTGTAATGTGGTTTGTTCTGATACTGCATTTATCCTTGTCTTCATATAAGCAAAAAGAGTTGCCCTTGGAAAAATGAGTGCAGATTAAAGTCTTATTGTTTCAATACATTTACAGGGAAATGAAGATCTTATCATTGTTCATGATGCCCTTGAGTATGGAGATTGTCGTTTATCTCTTGCAGTAAGTGTTCTTTGTTACAAGTATTTATTGAGCTCCTGATGTCCCTGCTAGTGATGGTTTGTATTTTGTTTTTTCAGATTCCTAAGTATGGGATCTTTGAGAATATCAATTCATTGAGGGAGCTGGCTGAGATGCCCCAGTGGACTGTTGAGAAACCTTTAAGAGTTGCAACTGGCTTCACTTATGTATGATATGCCCTTCACTGATTCATGCTTTTCAGACTTTATTTGTCATACAATCTGTTGCAGTAGCTTATTGACCGAATTCTATTTGAATTTAATTTCTTTTTTGCCTTTCTGCACAGCTTGGTCCTAAATTTATGAAAGAACATGGAATGAAGCATGTGATATTTTCAACTGCTGATGGAGCTTTAGAGGCAGCTCCTGCGGTAAGAATTAAGTTCTCCCCTAGTACCTGTAATTTAGGGTTTTCTTTTGATTTTTTTTTTTCCTTATCATTTATTAGTTTAAATGTACCTTTCAATGTCTATCCGCCTCTTCTTTCTTTTCTGTCTTTCACCTAGTTGATATTTGATTGGACAAATTGTTGTTACTGTATTGAAGGGAGTGACTTTAAAAGGGATCTAGATAAGGAAAAAGCAATCTGGAAAACTAGTGATTCTGTTTGTTTATGTGATGTTTATAGAAATCATTTCTCTTGTTAATATAGATGGGAATAGCTGATGCAATTTTGGACCTTGTTAGTAGTGGGACTACATTGAGGGAGAACAATTTGAAAGAAATTGAAGGTGGAGTTGTATTAGAAAGCCAGGTAACCAGATCTTTGTCTTTTCCTGTTCATTCAATGTTCAAGATAGTGATCTTCTAGTCTGGAGTATGCAATTTGAAAAGGATTTGCTTTTAGAGTACCTTGCCTAATCTCAAGGGTCCATTTTACTCCAGGCTGTTCTAGTTGCAAGCCGGAAAGCGTTAATCCAGCGGAAGGGTGCACTGGACACCACACATGAGATTCTTGAAAGATTTGAGGCCCATTTGAGGGCACTTGGTCAGTTCACGGTGCGAATATTCATGATTCCAGTCTCTTGGATTTCATTTCCTTTTCTTCCCTGCATTCTTCCTGTTTATATGTTTTCTTATGGCAGGTAACTGCAAATATGAGGGGCGGTAGCGCAGAGGAAGTGGCTGAGCGAGTATTGAGCCAGCCATCTTTGGCCGGGTTGCAGGTGAAGTTTGAAAAAAATTTGTTCTCTACATCCATTTTTGGAATGAACTTGGAATCATTACAAAATTTACTTTGAATTACTTAAAGGATTTTCTTAATGCTATTGTTAAATCTACGAAGACTTTTAAAAGTTATTAATATTTACATTTTCAGGGCCCCACGGTATGTCCAGTTTTTTGTAAGCGTGATGGAAAAGTAACTGCTGACTACTATGCCATAGTCATATGCGTACCTAAGAAAGCTTTATACAAGTCTGTACAACAATTGAGAGCAGTAAGTCGTGATGAATTATAATAAAGTCTACCTATATGTTATGGCCACTGTTGCTCAAGTGCTTGCTCTATTCAATCCATTACACTTATGAAATTAAATCCAAGGCTAAATCTGTATTCCAATAAGCACACTACTTCCTCTTGTGTTTTTCCTTGCTTCTTAAAAGATTTCCCACCTACTGATGGTCATTATGAAAAGATGTACTTTTGGGGAGTTATGCACATAGTTTGGTCCCAAAATAAAGATAAGTACTTGTTGGGTTTTAAGAAGTGATCGCTTTGTACATGCTATCATTATAGGCAGTGGGGCCTGTTCCAACACCAATAGTTGTTTATTAAAAGTTTTGGTTAGTCTTAGGTTATATGCGTAGGTATAACAGCCCTCCCCCAACCTTAAAAAGGATTCGAGTGTTGTCACTGAACTTGATGTTGTGTGGTGCACAGATTGGAGGCAGCGGGGTGCTAATATCACCTTTGACCTACATTTTTGATGAAGAGACCCCAAGATGGAGAGAACTTCTTTCAAAGCTTGGTATCTAGTCCATTTGGGATTGATGCATGGGTGGTTTTACTTGCATTTCATATAAAAAGCTGAATAATTTGTAAGTGTCAAGGTGGTTGAAAATTTACTTTTGCCGAGAGATAGGGACCTTCAAAGTTTTGTCATGGTGGTCTTGTTTCTCAGTAGTGGCATTCTTCAGTCCCTTGTTTCTTTTGTCAATAATGTTTATTTTTTTATTTTTATTTTGCATTTCTCCTCTTTGTAACCGTATCGATGGTATACAAAGCATGTTTTCCTCTCTGTGCCGCTTGATGGATGTAAACTGTTAGGTTTCATGTTGTCCAAGGATTTTCAGTTTGCTTAAAATATCTGTATTTGACACTTATGACTTGCAGTTTTATTATGCTTCCTGTCGCCATTTGCAAGCTTCCACCTGTGAACCAATTAAGGCATATTAAGAATTTTTAGTATGGTTTCCTAACGAGTAATATAATTTTGGAGCAAAAATATATATATTTTTACATATTAGAGAAATTTCAAATTTGGTAACTTTTAAATTATTAAATTTTCATGCTAATATTTGGTAGGGAAAAAATTATATATAATGATCATTTTAAAATATTGAAAAATTAAATAAAGAAAATTTATTAATATCAACCAATTTTTGATAGTATCTAGTATAAAAAACATGAGAGGTTATAAAAAAAAATTAGAAGTATAAAAAATTAGAGGGAATACCAAATATTGATTTATCTTATAAAATTTATTTATTTTATTTATTTTCAATAAATTTATCATTATATATAATATTTTTAGTACAAATATGCAAAATTAGTAATTTAAAAATTACCAATTTTTTACTGTTAGCAAAATCCCATTAAAATTTATTAAGATGCAAAATAATATTTTTAACTCAAAAATATAATTTCGATCCCAAATCCTCTTTCCAAAAGCATACAAAAAAATTATTAGGGTTTATTAGAAGTTACAAAGGAATACAAAAAATTATGAGTATATAAAAAAAATATTAATGTAAGTTAAGTTATGTTTAGTTTGAGTTATTTAAACTGTAATCATTAAACTGAATTTGGTGTAGTTTAAGGTAACTTTATTTGAGTTAAATTTAGATTAGTTTGCTTATATTAATGTTTAGTTAATTCGAATCACTACAAATTGATTTAGTAGATTAATTTGTATATATTAAAGCTAATTTATTTGAATCGATACATGTAGACATGATGTAGGATAATTAGTGTTCGAGTAATATTTAAATTGAAATTATGTTTAACTTAGATATACAATCAGATTAATTTGACTTAAAATAATTAAAATTTGTTTAAAAATTAAAATCAGATTAATCACCTTAGAATTGATAACTTTGAATTGTTTTTAATGAATTCGTATATTTTTCTATATTGAAACGATAAGAGTTAGGTGAATTGTTGAAAGTGAATGTTGTTGAGGATTCCTCGTATCTAAGCATCGAACACTTAGAAGATTCGGTTTGTGATCTCTAAATTTCAATTGCCTTATATTGTGGTTAATTTAATTGTTTGAAATTTTAAAATTATTTTGCGATTCTTTCCATTCTAATAATTGATTTAATGCTACTTTTCTTCAGTGATTAAATGATACTCTATTTGAATTTCTATTTTTATTAAATGATAAAAATGCCCGGTAAAACTAGTAGGAAATTCATTGGATATAGTCGAGATGCCGTAGAGTGTAGGGGTCATTGTTGCGCTGATTGCTTAGAGCATCTGAGAGTATTGTCATTGTTGTGCTTTGCGTATTTAGTGTTCAGCTAGTCCTTGACTAAGTCGTGTTTATCACACTATCATTGTTGGCGCTTGTGCTATTTTCATCGATCGTTTTGTGTTTGGTTGGACACTCGTGTGTCCGAATGTCTTTGCATCTTGTGTTACTTGGGTCAATTTTAAAATGTGAATTTGTATCAATTCATTATAAAAAATTGATAAATTGTTAATGATGTTTATTGTGAAATGTAATACGGAAACAAACTTGCTATACTTGAGATATTTAAATTGTTTCTAAAGCTGGTTACAAAACGCTTTATTGAATTATTTCCTTTATTATCGAAATATTTAAATGCATCAAATATTTTATTTATTGAAATTGAAAAAATATGCAATTTGCTATTAAAAATGTTTTATTGAATTACACCACTTGGGAAAATTTTCAATTGTTATTGAAATGTTTTTCTTCCTTTATTCAAAATGACTTAACAAATTGTTAATAATGTTTTTATGAAAAATTGTTTTTGTAACATCTCGATATCCGATCCGGTCACCGGGTCCGAGCTACAAGGTGTCACATTTGTTGCCGGAGCAACTACGATAAATCTACATTTGATTTGTACATTAAATAATTAATTTCAAGTAATACATGCATATGATACGATATACATTTGTTTCTGGGTTTTATACGAGCTTAGGAAAGCTCTATTGCTAACCTGAGGTCAAATTAAGACCAAATTGTAAAGATTTCAAATTTTTGGGTTGACGTTGTGGCTTCAGGGGTTCCTCGTCGTGATGCAACTCACTGCCTGTGCTCGTCGCAACGTTGAGTATATGTCGTCGTGACGTAACTCTCTAGTTGATCTCGCCACGACGTTGGGAGTACATCATTGCGACACGACTCACTGTTTCCAAAAGAACCAACTTAGTACAAGTTTGAAAGACATGTAATAACAGTTAAACATCCCTAATACATCAATTCAATAATATACCAATTGCATTCAAGCCAAAATATGCTAAAATAGTACTTCAAGATAACATTAGTCAACCAAATTTCAGAACCAACCATTTACAATATAAAACCAACCTAACTAACCAAGAGAGAACTTTACAAACTTTGTTGAGTTGGTGAATCGCTTCTTGGATGTTGAAACTACTTCTCGTAATCCCAAGGATCACCTATACTTGCGCACGGAGAAAACAAACTGTATGCTGAGCAATAGGGCTCAGTGGTACATTCATGATTCAAGATATAAATAACAAGAGCATTAACAATATGGTTCAAGATAAAAATATGCATATATGCATCTAATATCCAACCAATTCATATTCCAAAGAGTCAAGCATTTTCAATCATCAATTTGTACATGTAGCATACCTATATCAATACCAAAACAACATATTCAACATTTTAACATATATAACCAATTGCAACTTGTTTAACAATTGACAATCATCCACTACATACCAATTCCATATCAATTCAAAAATCAAGAATTCATTTATTCATTTTTACAATATGTTATTAATACCAAGACATTCATGTTCCATGGTACTTATCTCTTTTACTTTGATTTCATACCATTCAACTCATTTCTGGAGTCTATCGACTCATTCGTAATTCATTCAGCCCCCAGGGCTTGTTTTCACTTGATTTTCTTAATCAGCAGTATAATTTTCAGTATTCCATTCACAATTAAACATGATTCAAATCAATAGCATCAATTGATATCATATTCATATAGTTTACCAATTGTATCTTTTACAACCCCTATTAACCTGACTTGGACTGGGATAGATACTCGGATCGTCCAACCAACACACCAAACTGGCACTGAAGTGCATCATCGGATAAACCAAAGTAGGGTAACTGGCACGTAATGTGCATACTAGCGTGCAAAATGCATCCTGGCACAAAAAGTGCATACTGGCACACAAAGTGCATCCTGGTGCACGAAGCGCATATATGGAACACGATGTGCATCTTGGCACACGAAGTGCATACTGGCATACAAAGTGCATCCTGTTGCACGAAGCGTATATCTGGCACACGATGTGCATCTTGGAACACGAAGTGCATTATGACGAATAAGCGCATAATCCCGTACACAAACCAGTTCTATAACATGCCAACTATATTTGACACAGCTCAAACTGTTGAAAAAAATCCGGTTCAAAAATGGTTTTCTTGTACAACAGAAAATTAAAAAAATTGAAAACCACCCGTTTTGTGATATTCATAGCAATAAATCCTTTACCGAAATCGCACCTGTGTTTTTAGCTAGACGGATCCTTATCATTCTTGGCTTTCAACTGAACGGCCTTCTCCGCTATTCTCGTACCATGAAATTCTTCCAGTGTGGGCTCGAACGAATTTGAATCAAACACAGAACCATAAATTATTTACTTTACTTTTAGTGCGAAAGTAAAATTCCCTCTTTAGTAAAAACTGGTAGAATTATTATTTCAGAAAATATAATTTATACTTAGAAAATAAATTCTCACTGTCGAAACCATTTTAAATTTTGATTTTGTAAAACGGGGTCGACTTTTAAAAACGAAAATGGAGTCGCCACCAATCCTTTTTTACTTAGGTGTGATTGGATCACCTTGAAAATCGTTTATTTTAAAATACTTATTTTGGCCCACGAAAAATAAGAAAAATGGGTTCGGGAGTCGGTTACGTATGAGGAAGGATTAGCACCCTCATAACGCCAAAAAATTGGTACCCAATCGATAATATCATGTCCTAATGTTGAAACTTTAAAAAATTTAGAAAATGGTCCTTTTATTTGAAGAAAAACAAAAGAAAATTAGACTTACCTACCCCAAAGAAATAAAACACTATACCCGGTAAGTTAGGATATAACATCTCATGACTTCGAAACTAGGCATGTCTTTATTTTAGAAAATCCCTATCTCGAGACACAAAACATCATATCCAGTAAGTTAGGACACAACGTTTTGAATTCCCAAGAATAGGTTTTTTGATTTAGAACTTGAGATTTCTTTGTTCTGAAAGAATATAAACATCACATCCATCACGTTAGGACACGATATTTTTAATTCTCGAGAAACTAAAACATCTCATAATTTACAAAACTTGTTAAAAGGATATTTAGTTATTTAGCCAAACCGAAAATCGCAACCCAGCACGTTAGGACACTATTTCCCGAATTTCTAAATACAAAATATTGCCTTATTTTAAAACATTTTGATAAAATTCAGTAATTTTGTAAAAAAAATGTATTTTATTTTAAAAAAAATAATTCATGAGATAATATCGTATTTATACATTATCAAACATAAATATCAAAAGCAATTATGACATACTAACATTCCATATCTATATAAATAATAAAGTAATAATAATATAATAAAAAAATAGCAATAATATAATATAAAATAATTAATAATAATATATATAAGGATTATATAATAATTTTGAATAAAAACATATATATACATAATACTAATCATAAAAATTATATATGTAATAAATAATGTAAATAAAATAGGTTATATAATATAATAAACTTTATATAAAACAAAATTTTAAAAATAATACATAATATATATTTTTTTTAAAAAAACATATAATATAGTAATTAATATATAAAAATAATATGTAATGAAAATAACTTTAAGCTAAATAAAAAATAATATATAATAATAGTTTAATATTGATAAACCGAAATAGTAACATATTTTAGGCCCACATTTAGTATGCTTTTGGATGAATTATCCCTTGATTTATGTAAAAAGGTGCTCTTAATCCTTTCTTTTCATGTTATATACTTAGAAAAGCACCAGGGGATGAAAAGAACGCATAAAACGGGCTTAAAACGGGACAAATGGGCCAAAGCATGAAATCGACACGGCCTGGACCAAAGATCACACAGCCGTGCCTCACTGATCATCTAGAACACGGTCTAACCCCGACTCACACGGCCGTGTCTCATTAAAGAAATTCGAACACGACTGGCCACGATTTACACGCGTGTGCCATGTGCTATGGCCGTGCTGCCGCTGTGGAAAAGAGCAATTTCATTCGGGAAAGGATACTTAGGAGAAAGAAACGTATTTCAAAAGCCTATAAATACACCCTAAGTATGACTGAAAGGGGGGAGCCCAAAACCATCGTCTAGGGGCGTCGTGCTAGGCCGAGAAGGCGATTTGTGGCGATTCACTCAGGGATAGCCAATTGATCCATCTCAAGAAGCTTTCTAATTATACTCAAGACGGAGGATCTCCTCTTCAATTCCTTCAGGGGTTTTAGGGATTTCTTATGTTTTGTTTTATCTTTTCTCTTGAGATGTTTTCCTTTATTGTTATGAACTAAACCTTCGGATACCCGAAGAGATGAAACCTATGATGAATCTTGTTATTTGATTAGTTCACTACACCATTACAGACTTTTAGCGGCGTTTTTAGTGGCGTTTTAAACAAAAACGCCACAAATATTATACATTAGCGGCGTTTGATGAAAAACGCCGCAAAAAGAAAATAGCGGCGTTTGTTTAAAAAGCGCCGCTAAAAATGATATATAGCGGCGTTTATTTGTAAAACGCCGCTAAAGGTCTGATCTTTAGCGGCGCTTTTACAGAAACGCCGCTAAAGGTCTGATCTTTAGCGGTGCTTTTGTAAAAGCGCTGCTAAAAGTCTGATCTTTAGCGGCGCTTTTACAAAAACGCCGCTAAAAGTTCGATCTTTAGCGCGCTTTTTACGTAAACGCCGCTAAAAGTTCGATCCAGAGCGGCGCTTTTACAAAACGCCGCTAAAAGTCTGATCTTTAGCGCGCTTTTCGTAAAACGCCGCTAAAAGTCTGATCTTTAAATTTATTTTTGGATACATATGACTGATTGTTTTTAAATTTATATATTAAATAATTTCTTATATAATTTTGATTCTAGTTTAAATTATTTAAAAGAAAAATATTTGATAAAAATGAAAAAAATATTAAATAATTTCTTATATTAATTTTAAAATGTTGAATTAATTCTCATGATTGTTTAGGGTTTATGGTTTAGCATATATAATTTAAGGTGTAAGGTTTACGAGTGACTATTTTAATGTTTAGGGATTATGGTTTAGGGTTTTAGGATTTAGGTTTTAGGGTTTATGGCTTAGGGTTTAGGGTTTAGGGTTTAGGGTTTATGGCCGGATAGAGGATAGGGGTTATGAATTTAGATTAAATTAGTGTATTTTAATTTATATATTAAATTATTTATAATATGGTTTAATTTAGGGTATATATAGTTTATAAGCTTTATTGTTTATGGTTTGGGGTTTAAGAATTAAGATTTATGGTTTCGGGTTTAAGAGTACGGGTTAGGTTATGGTTTAGGCCAGTGGTTTGGGGTTTAAGAATTAAGATTTATGGTTTTAGGTTTAAGAGTACGGGTTAGGTTATGGTTTAGGCCAGGTTTATAGTTTAATTTTTAGTTTTTAGATTTATATATTGGGTTTAGGGTTTAGTGCTTAAACCATATCGAACAACAAAGTTAGAGTGTTAGTGTTTAGAGATTTAATTGTTCAAGAATTTGATAAAAGAGGTAAAAATTAAATTCTTTTAGGGTTTAAGGTTTGCAATAAGATTATTTTTTTAATTACTTTTGCACCTTGTAATATACGTATGAGTTGCGGTTTAGGGTTTAAGGTGTATAAATAAGGGTTTATAGTGTATAATTTGTGTATAATTTAGGATTTTATGATTTAGGTATGAGAACTTAAATTAGAAAACTATATAAATTAAATATAGTGTTAGAAAGAGAACAAAATAATTTTAAAGGAATTTAATAAATAAATAAATTTAAAAAAATTATTGGTATTAGCGGCGTTTTTGCTCAAAAACGCCGCAAAAAGCATATTAATAAAAGAAAACGCACTGCCATGGGGCGGTAGCGGCGTTAGCTATAAAAACGCCACAATAGATTACTATTAGCGGCGTTTTATATCCGCAAAAAACTATTAATTTTAATTCAAACAGCGCCGTTTTCCTATAGTTTTAGTGGAACCAGTTAATTTAAAACGCAGTCGTTTTTGTAAGGGAGTTTAGTGGCGTTTTTTAAAAACGCCACAAAAAGCCAATTTCATTTAACAAAACGGCGCCGTTTCTTTTCCTTAGTTTGTACCCCGATTCATCCCCCCTCCCCCCCCCCAAAAAAAAAACATAACTCATCGCCTAATCCCCCCCCAGAAAATCCCTAAGTGCTCCCCCAAATCCCCTAGCGATCTCACCTGAAAACCCGCCGCTGCCGGTGTTCTCTCTGCTCGTCGCCTTCGCCGTCGCCCTTCTCTGTCGCAAATCGGCCGGTAAATATACTACTGAGTCTCTCCGCTCGCCATGGTTGCCGAGTTTCAGTGACTCGGGTCTTAGTAACTATAGTCTACTATTTTTTAGGCACTGATTTATACTTCAAGTGTTGTCTAAAATTTTTAGTTTTCAAATATTTCTTCTTTAGTTTTTAGTTTTCAAATAATTTTTAGTTTTGATTCAATATTCCTGTTACTTCTTTTAGTAAAAAATTCAAATATTTGAATTCGTTTATTCCTTTTACTTTCAAAAAAATCTATTTTAAATAAATAAAGAATTTTTTGTATATGAAATATTTGAAAACTAAAGAATTTTTTAGGCATTGAAGTATATTTCTTCTTCTACGTATAGTTTGTTTACACACTGCCGTTTGATATTTTGTTAATTACTTTTGCTTTGTTTGATATTGTGTTTGATATTGAAGTATATTTTGTTTGATATTTCTTCTTCTAAGTATATTTTGTTTGATATATGAGAAGTTTTGTGTGATTACTGGTATATGGCCATGTGGTGAAAATTCTTGAATTTTGATTGCAGTTAGAACTATATTCATCTCTGTTTACATGAATTTTGATTGCAGTTAGAATTATACTCAGTAATGGTAAATTCTAATTATAGTTGATATATATATATATATATATTGCTCGAATCAACAAGTTGAAATGTATATCATTGTTTTTCATGTGCAGAACTGTAAAGTAAACTGAAACTTGAAATGTAGAAATAATCAATATGGTCTAAGTTTTTATAATTTTTTTTTTTACATTTAGTCCATTTATTTTTTGAATTTAAAAATAGAAGTTCAATTGTCAATATTATCAAAATTATTATATGAAATTCAAGCATATTATAATGACTTTTTTATTACATAGCTATTAATTAAAAAAATTAATTTCAAAATGTGACTTTAAAAAATTAAATTAAAAATGTTAATGATGTAAATAAGTGAAATTAAATTTTAAATGGTTTGTATATATTTGCCGATCCGAAAGCTCTAAATTTGGCTTCACAGTAATTTTGAAAGTGAGTAGAATTGAAGAGGACTTCCGAGCCGAGGACTTGCCGCATTACCGTCTCTCTCTGCCACACATCACATCACTGCCGCTCTCCACCGCCACAGACAATCGGTAAACTTCAAGATTTGTATTTGCAGCTTGATTTTGAACTTCAAATTAACTCGTTGATGCTTGTGTAAAAGAAATGTCGTTTGATTATTTGTTGTTTTAATTTCTAATCCTCGAATACTTTGTTTATTCAGATTATATATATGTTTACATGTAAGTTACTTAAATGTGAAAAAGTATAGAGTTTAAGACCATGGCCAAGTTGAAGACCATAGACTAATTACAAGACTACAAGCAAAATTGATCCAAATTGATTTAATTGTCGCCAATTGGATTAGAGCTGAAAAAGTACAAGAACTAAAATTGATTAAATTAAAATATATAAGTATTAAATTTAGAATTTAAAAATAATATAGGGAGTAATAGCAAATTTTAACTTTGTTGTCCAATATAAAGCAAATTCTCATTGTTTATGATATAGTTTTTGAGGATACACTACTTTGGGAGTTTGGACCCAAATCTAAACATGCAGACAAATAACTTAACTATCTTAGCGAATAATAATATTTAAGCCTTTTAAGCTCATACAAATATATTAGAAGAAACAATAATTACATTATGGTTAGAACAAAATGTATACTTTTACAAGTTCAAGCATTCACATGGTAAGACAATAATGAACACTCGAGTGCATGCCCCATGCATTAACCTTATTAACCATATTGATCAATTTAAATGCTTAAGTTATCAATTTAAATGCTTAGGTTACTTAAATTGATCCCTTTTTTTCTATGTATATATTATGATATATATGTTTACATGTAAGTTATTGTTTGTAATTGTTTATGTTTAAGTTATTCTTTTAATATACGCTTTTAATATATATTTGTATGAAGTAAATTGATCTTATGTTGTTTGTATCTCGCCATTCGCTTCCCTCTCGCTTCCCGCAAATCGTTGGATTGGATTTGGTGGTAATAACTTAACAGGTATGAAATCATTATTATTCTTATTTATATGTTGTTGCTTGCTGGAGGTTGTTAAACCATTTTGTGAATATATATCCCTTTTGTGCTTTGCAAATTGATCATTAAATGTCAGAAAATGAAGTTTTAAACTATGGAATTCTGCTTTGTTTGATTTCTTTTCATTTTGCTAAGAATGTTGAGATTTGAAGCCGATAGTCAATGAAAGTTGTAATTGAATTTTTAAGCCTAGGATGCGTGGCTTGAGTGAAAGCCAAAAAAATTGAAGAAGAAAATGTGTATTTTCATTAACTTCAAATTGAGGCATAATGCCATTACATATAATAGGGTGATAAAAACAAACAGATTTCACCTAAACATCTACCTACTACCACTACTTACATTGAAACTAAACTAAACTTGCACACTTGGTAAAGTTGATTTATCACTCAAATGTCAACAAAAATACATCAAGTACATTAACAACTTGGTTCTAATTTAACTAAGTTAAAGGTATGGTAGTAATATTCTATTATCGTGATAATATTAATATTGGTCAAGATGTTAATATGTTTTATTATAAAAATAGATTTGTTTTAAAAGAAGTAATTTAAAAACTGTTTAAATTTAAAAACTTATAAATATTTTGTTATCAATATAATAATATAGATCATTATTTAAATATGTTTTAAAATAGAAAATAAATTCTTTTTTTAAAAGAAGTAAGTTAAAAACTTGTTAAATTTAACATCACAGCAAATTTCAATTATAACAAAACATATAATAACATTTTTTAAAATTATTTATATATCCCTTTTTTGCTGGAAATTGATCAATTTAAATGCTGTAAAATGAAGTTTTAAAAACTACAATATAATGCATGCCATATATGTTCACACCTCAACTGATTCTCGATTTGAAATTTTAATTTAACTTACATAATACGTAATACTTAAGTAACATAAAATTATTTAACTTACATAATAAATAACTTACATAACTCACATACCTTTCATCAAATTATCTAACTTACATAATACATAACTTACATAATACTTGTATAGATAAAAATAAAAAGATTCAAAGTATATAGGTTTGGAAACTCGACGAGAGTTGCCTTATATCTCACTGGAAGATATAACGGATCCTCTCCAGTGTAACAATGCCACGATATGAAGAATCTTAAAGAATACATAACTTACTTAATACTTGTATAGATAAAAATAAAAATATTTAAAGTATATAGGCTGGAAACCTGACGGGTTGCCGTGTAAATTATTGTCAACTTTAGACTTCAACAACAACGAAATGGATAGGAGTTGGATGAAATTGTCAAGGGTAAGCAATGGCTATCGAAATGGAGTAGAAACTTTTCTGAATTTCAGCATTTCAAAATGCAAGTCAAGAGAATATGATTCTTTGCCCGTAAGAAGTGTGTTGCAATATTAACTGGCATTATCGTGAAGTGGTCTATGAACATCTAGTTGTTGATGGCTTTGTCCGGAGGTACAAAATATGGTTTTTTCATGGAGAGTGTACATCTAGTGGAGCATCTTCATCGATGAATCTGGGGTATCCTCATAGTGCTTTCAATCAGAATGTTAGAGACGATAACATGGAAAACATGTTGCGGGATGCTTTTAATATGCGCAGTGATGGTTGCGGGTCATTTCCACCTGACTTGGGTGCAACCGATGATCATAATTTTGGTGGAAATACTTTCACCGAAGGGGGAAGAAGTGTGCCGGATGAACAGCCAAATGAAGAAGCGGCGAGGTTCTACACGTTGCTTCTTTGAAATGAATGAAGAACTGTATGAGGGTTCAAAATTTTCGAAACTGTCCTTCTGTATTCGGCTTTTTCACTTGAAATGTTTGGGGGGGTGGACTGGAAACTCGTTGACAATGCTGTTAGAGTTTCTGCAAGAAATGTTCCCGTTTGCAAAAATCCCTCAATCTTCCAAAGACATGAAGAAATTGATAAAGGATTTGGGTCTTGGCTACAACAAAATTCACAGTTGCCCAAATGACTGCATGTTGTATTGGGGCGACCGCATAAACCAACAATGCTGTCATGTATGCGGCCAATCTCGTTGGATTAATAGAAATACAGAGGACGGTAACGAGGATGAACACGATACACAGTTAAGGAAGCAGCCAGTTAAGATTTTGCGGTATTTTCCGCTAATACCAAGGCTTCAACGGCTTTTCATGTCGTCGAAGACAGCCGAAGCAATGACGTGGCACCGTGATGGACGAACAGATGATGGGTTGTTAAGGCATCCTGCGATTCTTTAGCTTGGAAAGCTTTTGACTCCAAATTTCCAAGCTTTGCAAGCGATCCTCGAGTGTGAGGCTTGGGCTAGCATCCGATGGATTTAACCCTTACAAACTCATGAGCACAACGTGTCAAGATTTGGCTGTGGTGCTTGTTCCCTACAATTTGCCTCCATGGGTTTGCATGAAACAATCTTCTTTTATCTTGTCTATGATTATACCGAGAGAAAGGGGCGGGGAATGATATTGACGTCTATTTGCAGCCACTTGTTGACGAGTTAAAACAACTATGGGCTGGTGTTCGTTTATCTGATGCAATGAGAAAAGAGAACTTTAATTTACGTGCGGCTTTAATGTGGACTATTAACGACTTTCCGGCGTATGCTAATTTATCCGGTTGGGGTACCAGGGGGCGTTATGCTTGTCCGTGTTGTCTTTGCTTGTGATATGTTCGCAATGGTTATATAATGGGAGGAAGTTCTCTTACATGGGGCATCGTCGGTGGTTACCGGAGAATCATACATTTAGATATCAGAGTGCTCAGTTTGATGGTACTGAAGAGTTCAGACCAGCTCCTTCACCGACCGGTGGATCCAAATATTCTTAATGTTGAAAGATATGAATTTTATGTATGGGAAGATGAATCAACCGCCAACCCGCAAAGAAATAGAAGATCTAGGGATGAATCGATGATGAATCTGATGAAGAGGATGATCGTAATGAGGCGGACTTGTGGAAAAAAAGAAGTATTTTTTTCGAGTTGCCTTATTAGAAGCATCATATTTTACGCCATAATCTTGATGTCATGCACATAGAGAAAAATGTCTGCGAAAACATCATTGGGACTATTTTGAATGTCGATGGAAAATCGAAAGACAATCTTCGAGTCGACTTGATTTAGTCCACATGGGAATTCGGCGTGAGCTTCATCCCGACAACTTCCGAATATGAAATATCGGTTGTCGCTTTATTTTTTTCAATGTCGAAGACGGAGAAAGAAGTGTTCATGCGGTGTTGAAGGATATAAAGGTCCCGGATGCGTATGCATCAAATATATCGCGATGTGTGAGTCTTAAGGATTGAAGACTATATGGCTTAAAATCGCATGATTATCACATCTTGATGCAAGACTTACCGCCGATTGCTATGCGGTGTTGTATGTCGAAAAAGGTGACGGCTCCTGTAATTGAACTGTCAAATATAATGAAAGGAATTTGTGGTAAAGTTTTGAATGTTCAAGAACTTGAGAGACTACAAGATCGAGCCGCATTGACTTTATGCAATCTGGAGAAGATCTTCCCGCCTTCCTTCTTCACTATTATGGTGCACTTGTTAATTCATCTCCCGCGTGAAGCACTTCTTGGTGGACCCGTTTTCTATCGATGGATGTATCCTATTGAAAGGTCTTACTTTACTTGCAAAATATTCCTTCATTCAGCTCAATGCCTTTAGTTGCAACTTTTGATAATGTTGTATACCGTGTTTAGGTTCCTTTCCAAATTGAAGTCATCTTTAGCAATAAACGTTATCCTAAGGATCAATTGCCGAGTGTAACACCCTCGAATTAGGGGTTATTTGTAAATTAAATAAATTTCATGTGGACTTCAAGAAATAAATAAATATTATTTTATTTAGCATGATTTAGGGTCTAGAAATAACCTCGATTTAGAGGCGAATTTGGGTTAAAAAAAGAAGAATTAAATTAAAGTACTTAAAAGGAGGGAGCTAGGTGGAGATAGGGTTTAAATAAAAATTGAGGGAAACATGACACAAGAATGCATTTGGTGTAGTGGCTTGGTGCGTCTAAGGGAGGGTTACAAGGGAGGAGGTTCGATCCGTGGAAGCAGCAAGGGGAATTGTTTTTTTGGCGTTAAAGGAAGGGCCTGTAAGGAAGGCCTTAAAGAAATTTTGGGTAAGGTTCATGGCATGAAAGTTTAATGAGGAGAAGTGGCAAAGGACGTTGGAGAGTGAGGGCTGCAGTGAGGACTCGGGTTCGACTCATGGTAGGCGCAATGACGTTGTTTTTTTAGGCTTTGGCGTTGAAAGGAAAAAGGGCCCAGTTATAAAGGCTTTATAAAAATGGAGAAGGGATTTGACATGAAAGTCAGGTTGGAAGAGTTGGTTTGGGGCGCTTAAAAGGAGGTTGCTTTTCACTTTGCTATGGACAGTCATTTGGTTCGAATAATACCAAAGAATCTTGGATTTTTTTTATTTTTGTATTTTTTTTCTTCTTCCTTCTTTGTGCTGGCGTATAAAGGGGGAATTTGGTTCAATTTAGGACTCCTAATTAGGCATATTTTTATGTCATAATTAGCTGGAAGAGGGGGAATTTTAGTGTTTTATTTGCTATTAAATTGTTGAGGGATTAGGAGATTAAAGCTAGATTTATTTTGTGATAATTCAAGGCTAAAAATTATCACAAAATAAAGAGAATTAACTGACTTTGGGACTCGTAGGGCTGTCCATAATTATTTTACACAAAGAAAGAAGGGCCAAAAGTTCTTTAATTTTTCTCTTCTCTTTCTCACTTGTTACTTGCCAAAATTCCCTAAGCAATTGCTCAATTCTCCAGCTTCTTTTCTTCTTCTTTTACAAGCCGAAAACCCCCTTGAACGCCCTACCACCTTGCTTGCCAAAATCTCCCAGGACAAAACGCCCCAAAATCTCTCAAAATTCCAGCATCATCTCTTGTTTTCCTTAGCTGAATCTACTCCCCTATTTGGTGCGCTTTTGGCGAACATCAAAGCAAAGGGTGCTCTTTTTCTTCAATCGGTTAGAAACAGGGAAGCTTTGGAATTATTTTTCAAGGAAAGTCGGTAAGCACATTCGGCTAAAGGCCTTTCAATTAAAAATTCTATGATTAAATGCCGAAACTAACGTATGCCATGGATTTAGGGACTAAGTTAGGCTTCGGGATTTGATTGGAAATCAAATCCATTCAAGGGACAAAAATCTAGTGTTGTAGATCGGATCTTCGGGATCTAGGAATTACGATAGCAAAAGGTGTGTAAACTCTTTACACACTTTATTATTAAACTTACAATATTATTGTCTTGTGTATGAATTTTGGTAGTGACCTATGATATGCTTGTGGGCTTAAACATGGATTCCGGTAAGTCCTGTGACGTGATCTATTGATATATGTTTGCATGCCATCACATGATGATTTAAAATGCATGATATGTGATATTGATATGTAAGCATGTGATGGTGGGATTGATGAGAGGAGGGGATGAAATATGGATCATCGTCGGTGGTTTTGACCACAAGATGGGTTGGCCCCATCAGATTATTTGTGACCTATGGTCATCGATGGTTTTGACCACAACGATTGAATATTCGCGACTAAGTCCCAAAGTGGTTTGGTACCACCAGATGGTTTTGACCACACTTGATATTTTGTGACCTATGGTCATCGGTGGTTTTGACCACACGATGGGTTGGCCCCATCATCCGATTTGTGACTCTAAGTCATCGGTGGTTTTGACCACCGTGGTGGTTTTGACCACACGGGGTAGGAAAGGAGTATGGATGGTTAGGTTGGGTTGCATGTGCATGTTTATTAATGACTTGTGTATGAGTTATCTTACCGGGTGGGGATTACACACTGAGTCTTGGTGACTCACCCCCTTCCTTTACCATTTTGCGATGAGTAGAACGCGGAGATGGAGCCGGAGAGGACTCGAGGCGCCATGCTTATCGTTGGATTTGATTTACCTTGCCATTGTTGAAATCAATTATTTTCTAAGTCTTTTATTTTTGTTAAGTTGTAATAAGGCCTCCTAGAATTATTTTATTATTGTTACATGCTTTGAATATTTGTTTAAAATACTTAATTATGTTAAAAATGAATTCACATGTTTTTCCCAATCAAACGTAAAATGTTTTAAAAATGCCATCGGGCACATTTGCAATCTATAAACAACCCGACTTAATAAATATTTCTAAGTAACACTAAGTATGGTTTTTAACAAGAGACTTGAAAACACAAGGTTTTCGACAAAACTTAAATCGGTTTTAAAATGGTTCTCAAATTGTTTTTTCTGTAGCAAACCAAATTCGGTCGTAGCGTTTGGGCGGGTTTGGGTGTTACAAAATGGTATCGAGCCAGTTCAAAGCTCATTGTGGGGGCCCAAGGCCCAAAAATGTTTTAATAGGCCTTTTGAATTGTTTTTGGGTTTTAAGCGGCATGGCCCGAGTCTCCTAAAACACCGATCCGCCTGTAAGTATATCTAAACCTCTTTGTGAATTATATTCAGTAGAAGGGTAGGAAGCATGGAACGTAGATAGACTTATAGGACTTGGACCCTAAGGTTAGATTACTCAAACACAACGAAGCATAAGACTTAAGGAACTAAACCAACCTATGACTTAGTCAATGAGCTAGGGGTGTGGTAACCCCATGCACGCATGTCTAGGATTGGATCCGGAAGAGCCATGTATTTAAGCGATCCTCGTGACTCACCTCCTCTTCGCAGTATCCTGCAGTGCGTAGCCGGTTCACCCTAACTCGAGGGGCTCGGTGGTGTGGTAACCTCTGCGCGCATGTCTAGAAAGGTTCGGTGAGAGCTTGGTATTTAAGCGGTCCGCGTGACCCACCTCCTCTTCACTCGAATTCTGCACAGTGCGTAGCTTGGGTTCACCACGACCAGAAGGCTCGGTCATAGGCTAAAAACAATGATTTAAAACCCGAAAAGGGAATTAGCCTTGTTTTTCAAAATAGAACGAGACAACAAACCCTAATGTTTTCAAAACTTGTGCAATAACTTTCTCAAATCCTAGAACATTACTTTTACAACGTTTTTCTCGAAAAACTTGACTTGTGAAAAATTACAGAAATACCCTTAGGAGTAAAATTACCAAAATGCCCCTGACCCATAAAATATTAATTCAATAGTTTTGCCCAAAAATTTTAACTATTTTACAAATATTCAACAACTTAGCTTTGGAAATCATCAAGAAAATATTTTGGTTCGGAAAATTACTGAAAATACCCTGTAGAAAAAACGAAAATACCCACGGGATAGAAATGGGCGAAATGTCCGATGAGTGAATAGGTATGGAAAGTATTAAGGAATGGATGCATGAACTTCTTTGTGTGAACTAGGAAAGAGAAGATGGAACATTGTTTGCTCGAAAGAATCTCTGATTAAATCTTATCCATAAAATTTCTTCGCGAGTAATAAAGTGAAACAAATGCTAACGCATAAAATTTTTCTTAATCAGATTAAAAGCGCGGTCGATAGAATGAGTTCTAGAGGACGTGGACGCCGTGGACGTGGTAGGGGTAGGATGACGATTATGCGAACCCGTCAGGTCAGGACAAGGTTCTGAAAATGAGGTACCACTGCCACCACCACCTCCTACTTTTAGAGCTGAGGAGCCGGATCAGACCGGTGGCGAGGCGGTATCGCAAGCTGTGTTGCGAGTCTTGGAGATGGTGGCTGAGGCTGGTGGAAATGTGGGAGCTCGGAAATCTGTTCCCGAGCGACTCCGATCTAACGGAGCGGAGGTATTCCGAGTGTGTCGGAGTGGCACCTAGTGCGTGAGAATCGGCTAGAGTCAACCGAAAGGATCATGGATGATCTTGACCGACCGAGGAAGAAAAAGTCGAGAGGCGATGCTCGCTTCTAAAGGATGAGGCGTATCAGTGGTGGCTTACGGTTCGAGATGGGGCTACAGCAGATGATTTGACTTGGGAGTATTTCAGAACCACCTATCAGAAGAAGTATGTGGGTACTAGCTACGTAGATGCACAAATGAAAGGCTTTCTTGAACTGGTCCAAGGCAATAAGACAGATGGCGGAGTATGAGGCCGAATTCCTTCGGTTGAGTAGGTATGCTCGTGGTATTGTGGGTACCGAGCATGAACGCTGTGTTAGATTCGAGGATGGGGTGAGAGATGAGTGAGGATGATGATAGCTCCACAACAGAACGAGTTTGCTGTTCTTGTGGAGAAGTCTAAAGTTCTTGAGGAGTAAGACAGTCCATTAAAGCGGAACCAAGAACGGAATTGGAATAAGAGAAGCTCGGAACCTTCAAGGTTCTTGGGTAATGAACAGAAGAGGACAAAGTTTGATGGGTCGGATCAAACTACTAGGCCCTGCTGTGCCAATACCCAATGGCCGCCACAATGTGCTCGGTGTGGCAAGCCTCACAAGGGTGAGTGTTGGAGTGGTAATCGAGGGTGCTTTGAGTGTGGATCGTACGATCACCGTGTAAGGGATTGTCCTCGGAAATTCGCTAAGAATCAACCAGAGGGTCAGAACCGTGCTCAGGTTAGAAATGAAGGACCACCACAGAGGGGTCGAGGTGCAGCTAGAAATAATGATAATGTTAGCAGGCATGGTCGAGGTGCTGACGGTGCAGAAGCGAGGCAACCAAGGTTGGTTTATGCAGTTGGCCGTCGCGAAGAGGAAGATGTGCCAGACATGACAACGGGTAAGTTTCTTATTTTTGGAATACCCTCAATTGTCTTGGTTATGGTCACGTTAGTTCATTCTTAAGTTGCTAGTAAAGTGTATGAAACTTGGATTATGAACGTAGGGAATGTTTCTAGAAAGTATGATAGATTATTAAGATCAGAGTGCGCAGCATAAGCATAGCACGGTGAGTAAAGATGTACGGTTATTCGTTAGTAAGTAATTTCGAGGACGAAATTATTTTAAGGGGGGTAGAACTGTAACACCCTGAATTAGGGGTTATTTGTAAATTAAATAAATTTCATGTGGACTTCAAGAAATAAATAAATATTATTTTATTTAGCATGATTTAGGGTCTAGAAATAACCCTGATTTAGGTCGAATTTGGGTTAAAAAAAAAGAATTAAATTAAAGTACTTAAAAGGAGGGAGCTAGGTGGAGATAGGGTTTAAATAAAAATTGAGGGAAACATGACACAAGAATGCATTTGGTGTAGTGGCTTGGTGCGTCTAAGGGAGGGTTACAAGGGAGGAGGTTCGATCCGTGGAGCGAGCAAGGGGAATTGTTTTTTTGGCGTTAAAGGAAGGGCCCAGTAAGGAAGGCCTTAAAGAAATTTTGGGTAAGGTTCATGGCATGAAAGTTTAATGAGGAGAAGTGGCAAAGGGCGTTGGAGAGTGAGGGTGCAGTGAGGACTCGGGTTCGACTCATGGTAGGCGCAATGACGTTGTTTTTTTTTTAGGCTTTGGCGTTGAAAGGAAAAAAGGCCCGATTATAAAGGCTTTATAAAAATGGAGAAGGGATTTGACATGAAAGTCGGGTTGGAAGAGTTGGTTTGGGCGCTTAAAAGGAGGTTCTTTGCTCTTTGCTTTGTGGACCAGTCATTGGTTCGAATAATACCAAAGCAAAGATCTTGGATTTTTTTATTTTTGTATTTTTTTTCTTCTTCCTTCGTTGTCTTTGGCGTATAAAGGGGGAATTTGGTTCAATTTAGGACTCCTAATTAGGCATATTTTTATGTCATAATTAGTTTGGAAGAGGGGAATTTTAGTGTTTTATTTGCTATTAAATTGTTGAGGGGATTAGGAGATTAAAGCTAGATTTATTTTGTGATAATTCAAGGCTAAAAATTATCACAAAATAAAGAGAATTTGGCCAGCTTTGGGACTCCGTAGGGGCTGTCCATAATTATTTTACAAGGAAAGAAGGGCCAAAAGTTCTTTAATTTTTCTCTTCTCTTTCTCACTTGTTACTGCCAAAATTCCCTAAGCAATTGCTCAATTCTCCAAATTCTTTTCTTCTTCTTTTACAAGCCGAAAACCCCCTTGAACGCCTACCACCTTGCTGCCAAAATCTCCCCAGACAAACTGCCCAAAATCTCTCAAAATTCCAGCATCATCTCTTGTTTTCCTTAGCTGAATCTACTCCCCCTATTTGGTGCAGTTTTGGCCGAACATCAAAGCAAAGGGTGCTCTTTTTCTTCAATCGGTTAGAAACAGGAAGCTTTCGGAATTATTTTTCAAGGAAAGTCGGTAAGCACATTGGCTAAAGGCCTTTCAATTAAAAATTCTATGATTAAATGCCGAAACTAACGTATGCCATGGATTTAGGGACTAAGTTAGGCTTGGGATTTGATTGGAAATCAAATCCATTCAAGGGACAAAAATCTAGTGTTGTAGATCGGATCTTGGGATCTAGGAATTACGATAGCAAAAGGTGTGTAAACTCTTTACACACTTTATTATTAAACTTACAATATTATTGTCTTGTGTATGAATTTTGGTAGTGACCTATGATATGCTTGTGGGCTTAAACATGGATTCCGGTAAGTCCCCACATGCGTGATCTATTGATATATGTTTGCATGCCATCACATGATGATTTAAAATGCATGATATGTGATATTGATATGTAAGCATGTGATGGTGGGATTGATGAGAGGAGGGGATGAAATATGGGTATCGTCGATGGTTTTGACCACAAGATGGGTTGGCCCCATCAGATTATTTGTGACCTATGGTCATCGGTGGTTTTGACCACAACGATTGAATATTCGCGACTAAGTCCCGGTGGTTTGGTACCACCAGTGGTTTTGACCACACTTGATATTTTGTGACCTATGGTCATCGGTGGTTTTGACCACCACGATGGGTTGGCCCCATCATCCGATTTGTGACTCTAAGTCATCGGTGGTTTTGACCACCGATGGTTTTGACCACACGGTAGGAAAGGAGTATGGATGGTTAGGTTGGGTTGCATGTGCATGTTTATTAATGACTTGTGTATGAGTTATCTTACCGGGTGGGGATTACACACTCGAGTCTTGGTGACTCACCCCCTTCCTTTACCATTTTGCGGATGAGTAGAACGCGGAGATGGAGCCGGAGGACTCGAGGCGGCCATGCTTATCGTTGGATTTGATTTACCTTGCCATTGTTGAAATCAATTATTTTCTAAGTCTTTTATTTTTGTTAAGTTGTAATAAGGCCTCCTAGAATTATTTTATTATTGTTACATGCTTTGAATATTTGTTTAAAATACTTAATTATGTTAAAAATGAATTCACATGTTTTTCCCAATCAAACGTAAAATGTTTTAAAAATGCCATCGGGCACATTTGCAATCTATAAACAACCCGACTTAATAAATATTTCTAAGCAACACTAAGTATGGTTTTTAACAAGAGACTTGAAAACACAAGGTTTTCGACAAAACTTAAATCGGTTTTAAAATGGTTCTCAAATTGTTTTTTCTGTAGCAAACCAAATTCGGTCGTAGCGTTTGGGCCGGGTTTGGGGTGTTACACCGAGGGCTACTTGGCAGAGGAATGTATGACTTTCTGTTCGAGGTATTTGGAAGATGTCGAAACAAGAATGAACAGACCAAGTAGAAATGCTGGGCTCACAGATCATAATTTGGCCGAAACTTATTTATTTCAAAGTTTCGGAGAACCGATAGGCAAAGTCGAAATTGCAGAATTAGACGATAGATCGTGGGTCCAAGCACATCGATACATTCTTTTTCATCACGATTCAATGGAACCATTTCGGACGTAAGTTCTAGAATTTGATAAATACTCATCAATTATAATTTGTTTGTCTTCTAACAAAGTACAACCTTTTTTACCGGATAGTGAGTACAAACAAATATTGAGAGCTCGTTCACGATCCCGAAGGTTAAATCAACGAGAAATTAATAAGTTGTTCACAGAATCATTCCATGAATGGTTAAGCCAAATGGTATGCAATTTAAGTTTTCATTGTCAAGTCATAATGTTTTCTCATAACATTCATAATTACTCGATTTACTTTCCATCAATAGGTTTGGAGTCGGAATGAATTAAATGACGACGTTAAATGGCTTTCACAAGGTCCAAACAGAATAGTTAAAAGATATAATGGCTTCCTCATCAACGGATACAGATTTCATACAAGGTATCGCGAGAGATTGAGGAGAACCCAAAATTGCGGAATTGTTGTTAATTCTTCGATTACAAGTTATGCTAGTGCTAGGGACAGTAATCCGGTCGAGGGGAATCTGGAGTATTACGGACTTATTACTGACATCATTGAGTTGGATTATTACGGCAAATGCAAAGTTGTCTTATTTCGAGGTGATTGGGCTGATGTGAATACGGCTCGCGGAATTAAAAACGATCAATATGGCTTTACAATGGTGAATTTCTCTCGATTGATTCACATCGGAGAACAACTGATGGACGGCGTATGTGTTTTCTTCTCAAGTTAAACAAGTTTTTTACTCCGAAGATCCAACTGATGAGGGTTGGTACATTGTACTTCGAAACACCCCTAGAGACTTGTTCGACATTGGCAGTGGAAGTAGAGATGATATAGTCGAAAGATCAGAAACTTTGCCTTTTCCAGAACAAGACTTAACTGAAAATATCCCTAGTACTAGTCAACAATTTCAATGGGTTCGTCAGGATGTGGACGAAGATATTTACGAAATATGATGTAGTAAGATTTAACGATTTATTATTTATAAGTAATACAACAACTGTATCATGTTGGTCATGTTATATAATTTAACTATTTTAAATGTCCTATTATTGTTGTTATTTGTTACTAAAATTTTGAACTATTTTATGTGTATTGCAGGAAAAATGCCTAGAAGACGATTACGAGGTTTAAATATTAGAAATTATACTCCAAATCCAGAAGACGTAAATAGTGGACAGGATACAGTTGTTGGATCTTCTAGTCTGCCGGACATAGATGACGAGCATGGAGAATTCCAAAGTAATGTTAAGTTTATTTTACATGCATGTTGAATTTTATTATTGATTCATTTTTCAATTTTAATATAATAATATATCATTTTTCAGGTGAGGGTGGTGGGGCCTTGAGAGCTCGGGGACGTACGTTACTTACAGATTTATATGACTTAGAGCCTACCCAGCGTGTTGAAGTAAGGAGAAACAATCATGGCCAGCCTATCGGACCTGAAGCTCGATTGTTGGCAGGCTATTTGGGCATTATAGCACGAAATTCGAATATGTTGCCCATTAACTACGAATCATGGCATCACATGCCTGATGCCAACAAAAATCAGGCTCTCGATAATATTAAGGTAATAAAATGTGAATGTAATTTATAATACTTTAATTTAACCTTCCTTTATATTAACTTTTTTTAAAAAAAAATTTCAGGGTAGATTTGCTTTAGAGGTCTCCGATGACTATGTTAAGAAGACGTTGGGTAAAAAATGGAGAGACAATAAAAGCGCCCTAAAAAAACAATATTTTAAGAAAGACATAAGCCTCGACGAAAAACTGCGAAATGTCCCGCCGGGAATGTTGAGGTACCAATGGGAAGATCAAGTTAGATTCTGGAATTCAAAGAAAGGAGAGGTATTACGTACTTTCAAAGTCTTAGAAATTTTTCGATTTATCGTATTTACTATATAAATAATTCAAATCCCATTATGTAGGACCGTGAGCGAGTTGGAACAACCAGCAGACAGAAACAACAATTCACGCACACCGCAGGTTCCGTGTTTTGCTCGTGTAGTGAAGGTGAGGTATTATAATTTATTACTTCTTTCAAATATTAATGATTTATACTATTAAATTATATTTTTACTGCTATAATGTAGGAAGTTTAAATCAGTCAAAAAGTTGGGCGCCTTCAACTTTTTGACATTACGCATATAGGAAGAAGGATGGATCTCCGATGACATCCAAGGCTGGAGAAATTTTGGTATATTTATTTAATAAATTTTGATTTTTTATAAATATTATCGTTTGTAGTTTTAAATTTCTAATTTTAAGTTATATTCCATTCCTTTTTATTATATATTTCGTTTCTAACTCTTTTATTATTTTATTAGGATAAACTAAAGGAGAAGAAGGCGGAGTATGAAGCGGTTGCTTCGTCTGACAGTTCTGTTAATCTCGAGGAGATTGATAACAGAATTATTACTGATGTTTTGGGTCCTGAAAGGTACATTGCTTGATTGATAGTTTTGTTAATCTTGAGTATATTTATAACAGAATTATCACTAATGTTTTGGGTCTTACAAGGTATGGCCGGGTTCGATGTCAAGGATCAGGTGTTACTCCGTCCCAATATTTTGGATCCGGCTCCAGACAATACATGCCTTCCGGGAGTCAATCTCGTCTGAAGTTCATAGACTGAAAGACCAGATATCTCTGATGGAAGCGAGCACAGCTGAGCAAATTTCTCAGCTTAGAGCGGAGGCGGCAGCGAGAGAGGCGGAGCATATTGCTCAACTTAGAGCGGAGGCAGCAGCGGGAGGAGGCAGCGAGAAAGAAAGTATGAAGAACTCCACTACAAATGCAGACTATGATGCAGATTGTTCAAAGAAATCGCGAGAGGCCGCCCTCTTAGACATTTCTTTTCTTATTGTAAGATTTTTTTAACATTGTTATAGTTAAACATTATTGTAAGAATTGTTTGAATTATGCTTCATTTATTAATAAATATCATATATCTTTTACTAAATTTGAAGTATCATTTAGATTTACTGCTTTTACTGAGATTTAAATGTTTTATTTGTTTGCCTTCGGTTGGAATTATATGCAATTGTTGCTTTGTTTTTGGTGGTTTTTAATGCGAGGAGGGTAGAATATTGGAAAAAAAAGCATAGCAGATCTGTGCAAATTAGCGGCGTTTGTTTGAGAAGCGCCACTAAAAGCCCCTACCTTTAGCGGCGTTTTTTTGGAAAGCGCCGCTAAAAGCCCCTACCTTTAGCGGCGTTTTTTGGAAAGCGCCGCTAAAAGCCCCTACCTTTAGCGGCGTTTTTGGGAAAGCGCCGCTAAAAGCCCCTACCTTTAGCGGCGTTTGTTTGAAAAGCGCCGCTAAAGGTAGGGGCCTGTAGCGGCGTTTTTATTAAAAGCGCCGCTAAAGATCCCTACCTTTAGCGGCGTTTTTGGGAAAGCGCTAAAAAGCCCCTACCTTTAGCGGCGTTTGTTTGAAAAGCGCTAAAGGTAGGGGCTCAGAAACAACGTTTTTATTAAAAGCGCCGCTAAAGATCCTACCTTTAGCGGCGTTTTTGGGAAAGCGCCGCTAAAAGCCCCTCCTACCTTTAGCGGCGTTTGTTTGAAAAGCGCCGCTAAAGGTAGAGAACTCAGAAGGCGGCGTTTTTATTAAAAGCGCCGCTAAAGATCCCCTACCTTTAGCGGCGTTTTTTTGAAAAACGCCGCTAAAAGCCCCCACCTGTAGCGGCGTTTTTTCACAACAAACGCCACTAACTTTTGTGGCGCTTTCTTTAGCGACGTTTTTTGCAGCGTTTGCGAAAGCGCTGCAAATACTATTAGTGGCGCTTAAAAACGCCGCTAAAAGCCCAAAAAAACGCCGCTAAAAGTCTGTTTTGGTGTAGTGGTTGAATTATATGATAAATACTTAGCTTGTTCTTAATTATGTGAGCTTAATCCAAATTTAATGTGCTTAGGTGGAGGAGGAATAGACCCAGCCTAAGAGTAGATCCAACATAATTAAGCGAAGTTGATCGCACGCCTAGAGATAGGGTGACGAGATTTTGTCGGATTAGGGTGAAACCTAATATGGGAATCCATAGATCGATTTACTGCTATTCTAGGGGGTTATTATAAGAGAACGAGAGTTCCACTAATTAACCTAGGGTTAGACGTTATTCGCCTCGAGAGAGGGTTTAATATACGTTAGGGAGTCTTACGGATCAAACTAAGTGAATAAATCGTATGGTTCAGTGTTAGATAACAAGTGAAGTCTAGGTGGATTCTTCCTAGGGTATCGTCTAAATCAACTGAGTTTTTCCCAAGTTATTTTCCAAATTCATTCTTCTTTGTCTTAGAGTCTTTAGGTTTGTAGTTAATTAATTTGGATTAATAAACAACTTCACTTATTTTAGGCTAAATAATAAAAAGAAAGTTAGTATTAGTACTTTTAGTTCCTTCGGGTTCGATAATCTGGTCTTGCCTAAACTATACTACTGTTCGATAGGTGCACTTGCCTTTAATCGTTGTCAGAGTTAGTTTCCAGGTTTGATCATTCTTTTATAAATTTTAAAACTCTGATTTACATCGATCAAGTTTTTGGCGCCGTTGCCGGGGAACTAAAATATTAAGAACGCTCTATTTTTATTACTTTAGCCATTATTTTTTTATTTTTCTTTTTCGCAATTTATTTTTCTTTTTAGTTTTTATTTTTGCTAAATTCTCTTTCTTTCTTTTCCTAGCAGGTACCTCTAGTTTATGACTAGAAGGAACCCGAGAGGACCTTTAGAATACGACAGTGATATTGAAGCTACCGCTCGAAGAAATCGCAGAGAAATTAGGCGAGCCCTAAATTACCAAGGAGAGCAAGAAGACAGATCCAATCCTACTGAAGGGATGGACGAAAATAATCTTCCACCACAAGATGTGGGAGAAAATAATACTCCTCGTACTATGTTTGATTATGCTAAACCGCATTTAACAGGAGCCGAATCTAGTATTGTTAGGCTGCTATAGCTTGCTAATAATTTTGAATCAAAGCCTAACACTATACAAATGATTCAACAGCTTTGTTCAATTTGATGGTTTACAGGATCTAAGATCCAAACACTCATATAGCTAATTTTTAGAATTCTCGTGATACCTTCAAAATAAATGGCGTTTCTGATGATGCCATACGACTTCGATTATTTTCCTTTTCATTAAAGAATAAAGCTAAACAGTGGTTAAACTCGTTACCACGAGGGTCAATCACTACATGGGAACAAATGACCGAAAAATTTATATTAAAATATTTCCCACCGGCCAAAATAGCCAAATTACGTAATGATATCTCTTCTTTTGTGCAGATGGATTTAGAGACATTGTACGATGCATGGGAGAGATATAAGGATCTCTTGAGAAGGTGTCCACATCATGGCTTACCATTGTGGCTCCAAGTCCAAACTTTTTATAATGGTGTGAACCCCTCAACGAGACAACTAATCGACTCAGCCGCCGGTGGAACCCTGAATAATAGAACTCCTGAGTAGCCTATGAGTTTATTGAAGAGATGTCGCTGAATAACTATCAGTGGCAAGTTACAAGAACAAGGCCAACAAAAATAGCCGGAGTTTACAACCTCAACGCAGTAACCATGCTATCAAATCAGGTAGAGTTGATGAATAAGAAGCTTGATAGTTTGTGTTCTTCGCAGGTACATTCAGTCATGCAGTGCGACACAAGTGGAACTGTGGCGAATCCTGAGTACCCACCCTACCAACCGGGCACAGAGAGCGAACAGATGAACTATATAGGTAACAATTTCAGATCTAATAATAACCCATATAGTAATAATTATAATCCAGGTTGGCGGAACCACCCAAATTTTTCGTGGGGAGGATAAGGAAATCAAGAAAATCAAAGACAACAACCTCCTCAAAATTTCCAAAATCAGCCCTATCCACAGGAAAAGAAGCCGAATCTTGAAGAGACATTGAACAAATTCATAGCATCCACAGAAGCCCGTTTTCGAAAAACTGAAGCAACACTCGAAACCCAACAAACATCGATCAAAACGATCGAGAACCAAGTTGGAGGACTTACAAAGGCAATCGAGGAAATTACCCAGTCAGTCGGAGAAATTGCAAAGCTATTATTCGAACGACCGCAAGGGTGTCTACCGAGTAATACTGAAATTAATCCAAAGGAGCAAATCCAAGCCATAACAGCTCAAGAAAGCGAAGAAGTAGACGAACCCAGTCCAACACAAGGAAACGAGGTAGAAAAAGGTAAAGTTGAGGTAACACAAGACAAGCCAAAATCGGTAATCAAGGAGTACCAACCTCGCGTACCTTACCCTGAGGCATTAAGAAGAGATGACACAGAAGAACAGTTCGGTAAGTTTCTTAAGCTTTTAAAGAAATTACATATTAACTTACCATTACTTGAAGCTCTTTCGCAGATGCCAGATTCTAGGAAATTTTTAAAAGAGCTTCTGACAAACAAACGGAAGTTAGACGAGTCGTCACATGTGGAACTTAACGCAAAGTGCTCAAAGAATTCTCCAAAATAGACTACCACAAAAGCTAAAAGATCCAGGGAGTTTTACAATTCCATGTTTAATTGGTAGACTAACTGTTGATAATGCGTTAGCTGATTTAGGGGCAAGCATAAATGTCATGCCTTATAAATTGTTTAAACAATTAGGTCTAGGGAAACCCAAACAAACTAGGATGAGCATTCAATTAGCTTATAAAATTGTTAGAATTCCTAGGGGTATTATCGAAGATGTTCTTGTGAAAATCGACAGATTCGTTTTCCCAGTAGACTTTGTTGTCTTAGACATGGATGAGGATAATTCGATCCCCCTAATTTTAGGAAGACCCTTTTTAGCGACTGCCAGGACTAAAATTGATGTTGCTGCAGGAGAACTCATACTTTGTGTAGGTAATGAGACATTCACCATCAAGGCTCTCGACTCAGCTAGAACATCGAGTAATCAAGGTGAGAACGTAAATTCTACTGATAACCATTCGGTTAACCCTTATTTTCAGGAAGCACCACCAAAGAATACAACTGAACCCGATCCTAAACCCCATGCCAACAAAGAAATAACTCATGAAGATCGAGGGATTCAGTTCGATGATCTAGATGAGTGGAAGACACACTTCAAGGAGAAATTAAGGATACACGACGAAGAAACAAAACCACACAAGATAAAACCGAAGGAGCCCCCAAAAGAGCTAATAGGAACAACAAACCACTTCAAAATAGGGGACCAGGTACTGTTAGATAAGGCAGATCCTCAAATATCTCCTCCAGACCCTAGCACAAACAAAGAAATATCTTTTAGGGTAACCAGTGTTTTCCCACACGGAACAGTCGAGGTAAGTAATCCTATTTTTGGTACTTTTTCTATAAACACATCTCGACTTAAATTTTTTCACAAAGACGCAAGTGATAGCATGAGGAAGGACTTCCAACTCCTCAAACCACCCTGACAAAGTGAACGAGAGGAGAGTCTAGCTTAAGACTATAAACGAGCGCTTCTCGAGAGGCAACCCGAGCACTAACACAATTTTTTTTTTATCTTGCTTTAAATTTTTTTTTCTTTTTTTTCTTATCTTCTTTACACCTAGATTTAAACTAACAAGGGGTGCAGAATTCTAGGACACACGGCCTTACACACGTAGGGCGTGGCGTGATGTGAAGCCGGAAGAAGACAAACCACGGACGTGCTAGTAACCGTGCATGACAAAGAATGATTTCTTTTCCCAACACAGTCTGCGATAAAAGCCACGCCCGTGCCGACTTCCGTGTGAGGTTCTTGACTTATTGAGCACGGGTGAGACACACGGCCGTGCCCCTACAACCGTCTTGAGGTTACTGACTTGATGAGCACGGGTTAAACACGCCCGTTCTAAAGGACCGTGAGAAGAATACACAGGTGTGCTACGAGACCCACGGTCGTGGTACAACACCTAAACGCGCCCAAAACTTAAAATCACGAAAAACACGGACTGATTAAACTCGAACAAGGGTGTGGACCATATCACTATTTAAATATTTACTTTTATTTCTATTTCTATTTCTATTTTTATTTTTATTTTTATTTTAATTTTAATTTTTATTTCCTTTCTTTTATTTTCTTTATTATTTTCTTCTTGTTATTCATTCCATTTAGATTTAGCTTAGGATACAAAAGAAATTAGGATGGTCAGCCGAGGACTCAACCAGATTCGAGACGCTTCCCACGCTCACCTCCAATCCTATCCGGTTTCTTTTCATTGGCTTCATCCAAAATTCAGGAAGTTTCCCTTCTTTCCCCATCTTACGATTTTATGATTATTTTGATATTGTCTACTTTTGTACATTGAGGACAATGTACATCTTAAGTGTGGGGGGGTTAACTATAGTATTATTTGAAAATCCCCGAATTATGCCTTGTTTGAAAGTAAATTACTCATATTACTAATTAGGATGGAATTTCTGATGATTTATGATTTTTATTGATATGTTTTAGATTAAGTCATTGATAATTGTGCATTGATAATTAAATTCTAAGAATACTAGAGAATCAAGCATGATAAGTCTATTTTTCAGAAATAAAATTTTTTTAGGATGTCTACCTGAATTTAAATATTACTTTGAAGTTTGAAATTTACGAGGTTGACATCAAAATACCCATAATTTTTGTGAGTTTTTGAGCCTTATAGAGCATAAATTCTTTTTCTTGCTCACTTTATTGATTATGAGTATGTCAACACTGATTTGTTATTCTAGAACTTGCATCGATTATACATGTCGAGACCATATTTTTTTTGATTTGATACACAGAGATGATAAAGGCACCTAGGATCTAACCCACTTACTCCATTTAAAAAGCCTACCTTCACAAATTGACCCCTAGTGAACCCCTTTTAATCCTAACAACCCTTTTTATTGACATAACAGCTAATATTAACCCAGAACCCCTTTGTTTTTGTTATCACCATTCCTTTTGACTACCCTTATATCGATATTTGATTTGATTAATAGCCTAACTATGTTTTTATTTCAGTAATTTATCTTTTATTATGTATTTATAGTTTGTTCTTAAAAAAAATAAAAAAAATTCATTATTAGTTATGTGATTAAACGAGCTTATACATTTAAATTCCAAATATCGAAGAAGAAGCTCGTATTATTAGTATTATTAGTTTTCAATTGATGTAATTATTATTATTAGTTCATTAGTTCTTAGTTAGGTAATTTGTCAATTCAATCTCGATTCTAACCCTCTAATTCAGCCTTATTCCACACCTTAACCCTAGCCCCGTTACAACCCTAACAAAGACCTTTTGATTTGTGTTTCATCTCATATTTCAGTGGTGGAGATTTGATTTTAATGCAAGCCTATGGGATTAAATCTTCATGTTTGACTTTTGAGTGCCTAAATTCTGAACCTTAAACACTTGGAGTGATTTGAGTGAATCTTTTGTGAGGATGTCAATCCTTGTCGATTTCAAAATAAAGGTAATTATCTAGATAAGGGGAGACGCCTATGTTTTCGAGCTACAAAATCTATGACTTATACTGTTTGAATTTTTAGGACACTTTGAATTGAATTATCCGTGTATAAATTATCTATGAATTATGATGAGACACTATTAATAACTATTATGAATTGAGGGAAGTTCGTTTTAATTATAAGTTGAGAATTTTGCTTGAGGACAAGCAAAAGCTTAAGTGTGGGGGTATTTGATAAACCGAAATAGTAACATATTTTAGGCCCCATTTAGTATGCTTTTGGATGAATTATCCCTTGATTTATGTAAAAAGGTGCTCTTAATCCTTTCTTTTCATGTTATATACTTAGGAAAGCACCAGGGGATGAAAAGAACGCAAAACGGGCTTAAAATGGGACAAATGGGCCAAAGCATGAAATCGACACGGCCTGGACCAAAGATCACACGGCCGTGCCTCACTGATCATCTAGAACACGGTCTAACCCCGACTCACACGACCGTGTCTCATTAAAGAAATCCGAACACGGCCTGGCCACGATTTACACGGGCGTGTGCCATGGCCGTGCCTCTGCCGTGGAAAAGAGCAATTTCTTTCGGGAAAGGATACTTAGGGAGAAAGAAACGTATTTCAAAAGCCTATAAATACACCCTAAGTATGACCTGAAAGGGGGAGCCCAAAACCATCGTCTAGGGGCGTCGTGCTAGGCCAGAGAAGGCAGATTTGTGGGGATTCACTCAGGGATAGCCAGTTGATCCATCTCCAGAAGCCAGAATTATACTCAAGACGGAGAATCTCCTCTTCAATTCCTTTAGGGGGTTTTAGGGATTTCTTATGTTTTGTTTTATCTTTTCTCTTGAGATGTTTTCCTTTATTGTTATGAACTAAACCTTCGAATACCCAAAGGGGATGAAACCTATGATGAATCTTGTTATTTGATTTGTTGAATTATATGATAAATACTTAGCTTGTTCTTAATTATGTGAGCTTAATCCAAATTTAATGTGCTTAGGTGGAGGAGGAATAGACCCAGCCTAAGAGTAGATCCAACATAATTAAGCGGAGTTGATCGCACGCCTAGAGATAGGGTGACGAGATTTTGCCGGATTAGGGTGAAACCTAATATGGGAATCCATAGATCGATTTACTACTATTCTAGGGGGTTATTATAAGAGAACGAGAGTTCCACTAATTAACCTAGGGTTAGACGTTATTCGCCTCGAGAGAGGGTTTAATATACGTTAGGGAGTCTTACGGATCAAACTGAGTGAATAAATCGTATGGTTCAGTGTTAGATAACAAGTGAAGTCTAGGTGGATTCTTCCTAGGGTATCGTCTAAATCAACTGAGTTTTTCCCAAGTTATTTTCCAAATTCATTCTTCTTTGTCTTAGAGTCTTTAGTTTAGTAGTTAATTAATTTGGATTAATAAACAACTTCACTTATTTTAGGCTAAATAATAAAAAGAAAGTTAGTATTAGTACTTTTAGTTCCTTTGGGTTCGATAATCCAGTCTTGTCTAAACTATACTACTGTTCGATAGGTGCACTTGCCTTTAATCGTTGTCAGAGTTAGCTTCCAGGTTCGATCATTCTTTTATAAATTTTAAAACTCTGATTTATAGCGATCAAATATATAAAGATATTACATAAAAAACAATATATAAATTTATACTATTAATATATTAATATATAAATAATAAAGAAAATAATATAAATTATCTAATATAGTAAAATAATTTAATATAATATTAAAAAAAAACAAAGAAACAGGGATTAAAATGGCAATTTTGCCAAGTTTCAAAAGGACGTCGTAATGATTATTAACCCTTAGTGCAGCCCGAGGGACTAAATTGGAATGTAAATAAACTTTGAGGCATAAATTAAAAAAATAATAAAAACTAGATTAAACAAATTAAAAATGCGGAAGGGTCTATTCGGCAAATAACCCATTTCACAAAAAAAAACACGCGGATCCTTCGGGTCGGGTCAACTGTACGCGGATCCTTGGTAAAACGACGTCGTTTTGGTCCTTACCTGACCACGCCAAAACGACGTCGTTTCCTTGGCGTATATAAATCACAGTTCAGAAAAAAAAAAATCATTCAGCCTTAGTTTTAAAAAAAAATTCAAAAAAAGCTCTCTATCCCTTTTCGCCTCTATTCCGAGTTCAGTCGCCGGACCTTTGGCTCCCGTGCCTCACGCGCCTCACGCGCCACCACAGACGGTAGCCGTAGGCCAAAACATCGCGTTTTCAGTACTGTCGAAAGGTAACTCGCACTCCTTTTATTTATTTATTTTTGAAATAGTATCTATATGTAAAAAAATAAGAACATAATAGAATAAAAAAAAAACCTCTGAAATGGCTTTCTATTTCTCTGTATTCGAATCTATTTCTTTGTGTATTCTGTTTTTCGATTGTCTCCGTCTGTTCGTTTTACAGGTCTTTACATGGGGTTTTATAACCCAAAAAAATGAAATAAACAAGGAAAATACATATTTCCATATCAACTTCTTTCCTTTTTTTTGCTGCGTTTCCCTTATTTTGCAGGGCGATCGACGGAAGATCTGGCGATGATGGCGTGATTCGGGCGCGGATCGTGGCACGACCGAAAGCCTGGCGTAGGTGAGAGGAGTCGACTTCGGCGCGACCGTTGGCCTGGCGCAAGTGCGAGGAGGCGGCGCGCAATCTGTTGGGTTCTCGCTTGCGCGCCTAGGGTTTCAGAAACCCTAGGCCATTGCTGATTCCATTTAAACATTGGGCCCTTTTGGGCCACGATCATTTTGGGTCTATTTGGGGTATTAGGACTGGGTCTATTTGGGGAAGGCAGCTTAGGTTTGGGTCAAGGTTTAAATGTTGGGCTCGGGTAGTTTAGGGTATTTGGGCTAAATGCAACAGACTTTTGGTTTATTGTTTTTGGTTTTTTGTAAAAGGACTGTATAAACATTTGGGTTAATTTTATTTTTTTGTTTTATTTTGATTTATTTCCAAGCCCGGGCAAAATGGGCTATTACAGCTGCCCCTCTTTGCTCATTGTTGTGAAACAAGAATAGAGCAAAGACAAATAAAGGACCAATTTTGCCCGGTCTTAGCCGAGCCTTGTCCTTGGTCCTCGTCTTCTTCAAATGGCTTCCAACTCCACTGCAATTGAACTTCATCTTAATTTCAAATAAGTCTGATGGCTTCAATCTGCTTCACTGCAACTTCAGGAAGACAAAATCTCATCGTTTTAGTCCGTTTCTCATCAACTCAGGGAGATCAGACTAATGTCTTCGATCTGCTTCCTGCAACTTCAGGAATGCCAGATCTACTATTTTCCGATCTACTCCACTGCAAACTCAGGGAGACAAGATCTGATGTCTTTGATCTGCTTCTTGCAACTTCAAGAATGCCAAATCTACTATCTTCGATCTGCTCCCTGCAAACTCAGGGATGCCAAATTGGTATCCTCGATCTGCTTCACTGCAATCTCAGGAATGCCAGATCTACAATCTTCAGTCTGCCCCACTACTATCTTGAAGGGACAAAATCTGAACTTTTCAATCTGCTTCCTTACTATCTAAGGAAGACTTCAATCTTTAGCCTGCTCCACTATCATCTCTAGGGAACAAAATCTGAACTTTTCAAATTTGCTTCCTTACTATCTTCAAGAAGACTTCATTCTTCAGTCTGATCCACTAGGGAACAAAATCTGAAATTTTCAATTTGCTTCCTTACTATCTTCAGGAAGACTTCAATTTTCAGTTTGCTCTACTAGGGAACAAAATCTAAAATTTTCAATTTGCTTCCTTACTATCTTCAGGAAGACTTCAATCTTCAGTTTGCTCCACTACCATCTCTAGGGAACAAAATCTGAAATTTTCAATTTGCTTCCTTACTATCTTCAGGAAGACTTCATTCTTCAGCTTGCTCCACTATCATCTCTAGGGAACAAAATCTGAAATTTTGCTTCCTTACTATCTTCAGGAAGACTTCATTCTTCAGTCTGCTCCACTAGGGAACAAAATCTGAACTTTTTGGTTTGCTTCCTTACTATCTTCAGGAAGACTTCAATCTTCAGCCTGCTCCACTATCATCTCTAGGGAACAAAATTTGAAATTTCGTTTCCTTACTATCTTCAGGAAGACTTCATTCTTCAGTCTGCTCCACTAGGGAAAAAAATCTAAAATTTTCAATTTGCTTCCTTACTATCTTCAGGAAGACTTCAATCTTCAGCTTGCTCCACTATCATCTCTAGGGAACAAAATCTAAAATTTTGCTTCCTTACTATCTTCAGGAAGACTTCATTTTTCAGCTTGCTCCACTATCATCTCTAGGGAACAAAATCTGAAATTTTGCTTCCTTACTATCTTCAGGAAGACTTCATTCTTCAGTCTGTTCCACTAGGGAACAAATTCTGAAATTTTCAATTTGCTTCCTTACTATCTTTAGGAAGACTTCATTCTTCAGCCTGCTCCACTATCATCTCTAGGGAACAAAATCTGAAATTTTGCTTCCTTACTATCTTCAGGAAGACTTCATTCTTCAGTCTGCTCCACTAGGGAACAAAATCTGAACTTTTTGGTTTGCTACACCGTCCTCTGAGGGACATGTCCTGTATATTCGAATGTATTATGGATGACTTTTTGCATGAATGCAGAATGTCATGAGAATGATGATTAGGATGCATGATCAAAATAAATCTAATGCTCCTAACTAAATGATTTTAAGGATGACATTTGCATGAATGCAGAATGTCATGAGAATGATTTCCTCCTCTCTTCTTTTTTTTTTTGTTTGAAAAACGATTAGGACACCATGATCGAAATGAATCAAATGCTCCTAATTGGAGATGTGAGAATGATCCCTTTTGTGTTTGTGTTGTCATTGCTCACGGTTCTTCAAGGTTCTATCTCTGATGCGTTACCATGCTTTCTTATTCAGCTAGTACCTTTGTCAGAAAACCCAAAGAAACAATCAATTTACTCTTTCAGCAAGCTTGCCTCATTGTAATTTGAGTCCCTTTCCTTGGACCTTAGGACATAAAATTTGTTCCTCCTACTACAACTTCGGAGAATAATCATTTGGTTCCTTGCATCTTTCTGTTACCACTGCAGAGGTACAGAACTTGTATCATTTTCAATCAACTTAATTTGTTATACCATTCTCTGGGAACAACCAGATGTATGTGCCTTTCAACATTTCCAAACCTTAGGCTTAGTGAGTTCTAAACAATAGTCCTGTTTCAGATTCCTATATCATTTAAAGAACTTCCAGAGTAATGTACGAAACTCTTTTTATGAAAATATTATTAGTCCAATAATCATTATTTCAATATAAAATGCTTGAAAAAGATCACAAAAAAAATGGACGAGAAAGAAATTAATCAGGAGCATGGCTCGAAACAAATAAGCTAATCAAAGATAACCAAGGCAATAAATGAAAACTTGATTGGTGTATCTTAAATAGAATAAACTAAACAAAGATAGCAAAGGCTATAAAAGAAAATTGATTGGAGTGTTTCTTTGAAAAGAATAAAGTAATCAAAGATAAAAAATTTAAAATGGGTAAGATGGGAAACTAGGTGCCCTAGATATCGCAGTCTGAGCTTCTCTGTTCTGATTTCTTGAGGACCGTTTTAAACTCAATATGTGTTTAGGGGATCCGGAGTACTTTGTCGATGCCCCAAGACGTGACATATTTCTTCATTATTAATTCAAATGTAGCAAAACTACTGCATGCCCCACTTTTGATCGAAATTTGAGCCGCCCTTTTCGGGTTTTCAACTCAAATCCCCTTTGGTCTCAAAGCGCCCTTTGTTTTTGCCTTGGCCTCTCCTTTTTCTTTTTCTTTCTTCTTCTTCTTCTTCTTTTTTTTTGATTTCAAGGCGCCCTTTACAGGTTTTCACATTGGTCTTTCCTCCTTCAGGTCAAATATTTCTTGACTGAACTTGAATTCACCAGATTGGGCAAATCTTCACCATCCGTCTCGGTCAATGTCAATGCTTTTCTAGAACAGGCCTTCTTTACAACATAAGGTTCTTCCCAGTTTGGCATCTGCTTTTCTCTGAAATCCTTTTGTAAAAGAAAGGTCATGTTCCCCTTTCGAAATTCTCCAGGATAAACATCTTTGTCGTAAGATTATATCATCTGAACGTGATGGATAACTTTGACCTTTTCTTCAATTAGGTTCAATTGGCAAAAACACTTTCATTCCACAAACCAATGGTAAGATGTTGCCCCAGCGAAGGTTCTGGCCAACGTTCAATAAGACAGAGGGTAAATAGTAACTTCTTTATGCCAATATTTACAAGTCTCAGTCATCTTTCCCATGATCCTTTTCTCTTTTTTTTGCCGCCTTTACTGGACTGCGATATAGTGTCTGACCTTTGAACAGACTAAAAACTTTTGAAATTTGTCCTTTTTTGGCATTCTTCGTTGGTAACTGATCTTTTCTTTTTCCTTTTTCTTTCTTCTTTTTTTTGTTTTTTGTTTTTTTTCGAGAATTTGATGACTATCGACTTTGTAACATTGGCATATGAGGCTACTTCCACACTCTTAGTGAAGCGAAAAACGACCATGACAATGAATCGATGTCGACTAGCAGCTTTTGACAAGATTGGCCCCATCACACCCATGCCCCACATATGGAAAATTTGTGAAGAAATGGAGAAGGCACATGAATCTTATCTCCTTAAATACAGCATTTGCGGTATAACTGATGCAATCCCCTTCCATGGTAGACCAACAATGCCCGATCCTCATGTTTAGCCCGCGCCTTACTAGCCCAGGCATGTCCTGATATGATCGTGCGAAAACATCTTTGAATTCTCGAAGATAATGTCTCACATTATTTCTTGATGAGCTAGGCTACAATCTTAACTCCTTTTCTAGGTTCGCAATATCCATTGACCCTATGTAAGGTAGGGTCTATTTTTCATCTTTTCACCATTCTTAACAAATTAGAAGATAAGTTACAATCTCTGTTATCTTCAAAGTCCTTAGATCCCCTAGACCCATATCTCATTCAAAAAGGAAGTCAGTAACAACGTCGCTCATGCCGTTGATATCTAGGTACCTAGGTACGAAGGCAAGAAATCCAAAGAATAAATGATTCTAAGGATGATTATTTGTATGGTATAGTCATGAATAAAAAATGAAAGAATATTATAAAAAAATGTACAGTATGAAATAGAAAGAATAAAATAATATGTACTAAAAAAGATGCATTTTATTGAAATAAAATTTCAGACACAAGCCTATTTCACAAAAAAGGGTTCTTGTTGCCTCTAGGCTTAAGGCAACAAGCATGTTTTGCACATTACTATAGATCAACTCTAAAAATATAAGGATCTCTTCCACAATCCCATTATTCAAAACACTCCCAAGTATACAAGGGTTTAGAAACTTCGTTCCCCTATTCCCTCTTCGCTTTTGATTTCTTCAAGGGATAACAACTTTCTTGTCTCCTCCTTCAATTATCACATTTACTGCCTCGTCAAAGTGATCAGGTTTTGATGAATCGTCAATCTTCACGATTTCCATTTTAATGAACTTTTCAACCAACTTTTTAAATGTAGTGCAATTTTCAATTGAATGACCCTTTATTCCTGCGTGGTACTCGCATTGGGCATTCTCGTTATACCATTTTGGGAACGGAGGTTGCAACGATTTCGAATAAAATGGGGACACCACGTGTGCGTCAAATAAACTTTGATATAGCTCCTTATACGTCATTGGGATTGGCGTAAATTAGAGCTTTTCAGAATTTTGCCTTGTGCCCGACTCTTGTCTCACCGACCCTTGTTGCCCAGCAGTGATCACCTTTGGCTGGTTAACAGTAATTGCTTTTGAGTACCCTTTGTTGTGTGTACTCATATTATTCACCTCGTCATCCTTTTTCCTAGGAGCAGACCTTTTAATCGTTTCCCCTACTTCAATCTTGCCACCTCTTATGGCATTTTCAATCATCTCTCCTTCCATTACTACATCTGCAAAGCTCTTGGTGGTATTTCCTATCATATGAGTAATGAATGGAGCCTTCAAGGTATTAATGAAAAGCATTGTAGTCTCCTTTTCTAGGAGTGGTGGCTGAACTTGCATGGCGACCTCCCTCCATCTTTGCGCATACTGCCTGAAGCTTTCATTTGACTTCTTCTCCATGTTTTGCAAAGTGATTCTGTCAGGCGTCATGTCTGTGACGTGATTGTATTGCTTCATGAAGGCTTGAGCTAAGTCTCTCCAAGATCTAATGTTGACATGGCTAAGTTTATTATACCACCTGGACGCTGCCCCTACTAAACTGTCTTGGAAACAATGAATCAAGAGTTGATCATTGTTCACGTAGCCAGTCATGCATCTACAGAGCATGGTGATATGGGCTTCAGGGCAACTAATCCCATTGTACTTCTCAAATTCCGGCATATTGAATTTATGAGGAAGTACCAGATCTGGGACCAAACCTAAATCCTTTGCGTCAATGCCATGGTGATAGTCGGTATTCTCCAAAGCTTTGAATTTTTCTTCCAACCATCTACAACGATCTTCTAACTGTCTTGACGATTCTGTTCTGATCCCCTCTCTCTCTGCCATGTCGAGATTAGGAATAACAAGATTGGCTGGGTTATCTCCCTGATTGGATCCAGAGCCGACTTGAAAATTCATGGACAGTTTAGTATCAGCTTGCCCCTGTTGAGGCCTAACTGTGACAGGCGGCCTTTGGTGATACTCCTTAGGTTGTACATGCGGTGGGGTGAAACCCCAAGGAAAATCCTCATTATCATCAGCGTTAACTATGGGACCCTTCCCTTTGTCCATTATCCCACTCATCATTTGGGCCATTTGGGCCATCATGTTCTTTTGGGCTTCCAGCATCTGGTCCTTCATCTCTTGCTGAAGTTTTGCCATCTGTTCCTGCATCTGGTCTTGAATGTCTCTTTGGAATTGTTCCATCCTTTGATCAATTTTCCTTGATTTAGCACGTGTATCGTAGGGGTGTTCAGCTTCCAGGTTTTCCTTCCCTTTTCTCTCACTTCTCTCTCACTCTGTTATAATTTCAACTAATTAGACTCTCCCTATGGACTTAAATGCAAATGATGTTATGTAATGCAAATGCATGAATACAAAGAAAGAGAGGCGTTGATTCTGAATTCAATTCCATTAGAAAAACTTTTCTAGAAAACAAATTTCTTTACATAAAATGGATTGCATATACAGCCTTGCCCTCATATTCCAAGCAAAAACATCAACCCCCTTCTTTGCAAAGGTCAAAATCTTGCAAACTTCTAGTAGATGCCTCATCTAGCTCCTTTTTGCTTGATCTGAGCGGTGACTCACTGTTCACTTATTTCCATAAAGCTTGTTAGCCTCTTCAAGATATTCAAGACCCTTGAATAGTCTTTGTCAGCTTGAATCCTTGTGCAATTAAGTCTTGTATTCCTTCACGGACTATCGGTCTTCTCTCGTCGTGTTTACTTGAAACATATTCGGACAACCGTATGATAATCCACTTTATCAAAAAATCCATTTCCTTATGACAAAATTTTCTATTTAGTAATCGAATTTGAATCAACACCTCTTTCCTATGATATGAATGCAATCCAATCAAAACAAAAGAGAACACGTTAACACAAAGAAATAAATAACACAATAGGGCACCTATCTGTGTGACCACTAGGGTTTGACATAGTTCTACCTAGGGTAAGTCCTTAGGTTTTCACTATATGCGGTTTAGTTCTAAAGTTGAGGTACCCGAACCAGCAGATTCCTCGATCCTCACCCATTATAGGCTCATACGGACCAAGTTCAGTTCAGGGGAATACATTTCCCTATGGCCATGCGGAAGTGAAAACTTCATGAAGACATAGGTATAGATGTATTCCGGAAGCAGTCCACTAGCCCATGCGGAGGTGAAAACCTCACGAAGGCATAGCTTCTCGCTCCCACTTAATGGTATGACCACGATGGTCATGTAGTGCAATGCAAAGAGATATATTTTTAAAATCACATGCAATAAAAGGATCATATTTTTAAAATCAGAATTTTAAATTCAAACAAAAGGACATCAAATCATCAATTTTACGGCTTGACTCTCTTATTGTCCCCAGCGGAGTCGCCAAGCTGTCGAAACCATTTTAAAATTTGATTTTGTAAAACGGGGTTGACTTTTAAAAACGAAAATGGAGTCGCCACCAATCCTTTTTTACTTAGGTGTGATTGGATCGCCTTGAAAATCGTTTATTTTAAAATACTTATTTTGGCCCACGAAAAACAAGAAAAATGGGTTCGGGAGTCGGTTACGTGTGAGGAAGGATTAGCACCCTCATAACGCCTAAAAATTGGTACCCAATCGATAATATCATGTCCTAATGTTGAAAATTTAAAAATTTTAGAAAATGGTCCTTTTATTTGAAGAAAAACAAAAGAAAATTAGACTTACCTACCCCAAAGAAATAAAACACTATACCCGGTAAGTTAGGATATAGCATCTCATGACGTCGAAACTAGGCATGTCTTTATTTTAGAAAATCCCTATCTCGAGACACAAAACATCATATCCAGTAAGTTAGGACACAACGTTTTGAATTCCCAAGAATAGGTTTTTTGATTTAGAACTTGAGATTTCTTTGTTCCGAAAGAATATAAACATCACATCCATCACGTTAGGACACGATATTTTTAATTCCCGAGAAACTAAAACATATCATAATTTACAAAACTTGTTAAAAGGATATTTAGTTATTTAGCCAAACAGAAAATCGCAACCCAGCACGTTAGGGCACTATTTCCCGAATTTCTAAATACAAAATATTGCCTTATTTTAAAACATTTTGATAAAATTCAGTAATTTTGTAAAAAAAATGTATTTTATTTTAAAAAAATAATTCATGAGATAATATCGCATTTATACATTATCAAACATAAATATCAAAAGCAATTATGACATACTAACATTCCATATCTATATAAATAATAAAGTAATAATAATATAATAAAAAAATAGCAATAATATAATATAAAATAATTAATAATAATATATATAAGGATTATATAATAATTTTGAATAAAAACATATATATACATAATACTAATCATAAAAATTATATATGTAATAAATAATGTAAATAAAATAGGTTATATAATATAATAAACTTTATATAAAACAAAATTTTAAAAATAATACATAATATAAATTTTTTTAAAAAAACATATAATATAGTAATTAATATATAAAAATAATATGTAATGAAAATAACTTTAAGCTAAATAAAAAATAATATATAATAATAGTTTAATATATAAAGATATAACATAAAAAACAATATATAAATTTATACTATTAATATATTAATATATAAATAATAAAGAAAATAATATAAATTATCTAATATAGTAAAATAATTTAATACAATATTAAAAAAAAAACAAAGAAATAGGGATTAAAATGGCAATTTTGCCAAGTTTCAAAACGACGTCGTAATGATTTTTAACCCTTAGTGCAGCCCGAGGGACTAAATTGGAATGTAAATAAACTTTGAGGCATAAATTAAAAAATAATAAAAACTAGATTAAACAAATTAAAAATGCGGAAGGGTCTATTCGGAAAATAACCCATTTCACAAAAAAAAAAAAAAACGCGGATCCTTCGTCGAGTCAATCACACGGATCCTTGGTAAAACGACGTCGTTTTGGTCCTTACCTGACCACGCCAAAACGGCGTCGTTTCCTTGGCGTATATAAATCACAGTTTAGAGAAAAAAAAAATCATTCAGCCTTAGTTTTAAAAAAAAATTCAAAACAAGCTCTCTATCCCTTTTCGCCTCTATTCCGAGTTCAGTCGCCGGACCTTTGGCTCTCGTGCCTCACGCGCCACCACAGACGGTGGCCATAGGCCAAAACATCGCATTTTCAATGCTGTCGAAAGGTAACTCGCACTCCTTTTATTTATTTATTTTTGAAACAGTATCTATATGTAAAAAAAATAAGAACAGAATAGAATAAAAAAAAACCTCTGAAATGGCTTTCTATTTCTCTGTATTCGAATCTATTTCTTTGTGTATTCTGTTTTTCGATTGTCTCCGTCTGTTCTTTTTACAGGTCTTTACATGGGGTTTTATAACCCAAAAAAAACGAAATAAACAAGGAAAATACATATTTCCATATCAACTTCTTTCCTTTTTTTTTGCTGCGTTTCCCTTATTTTGCAGGGCGATCGACGGAAGATCTGGCGATGATGGCGTGATTCGGGCGCGGATCGTGGCGCGACCAAAAGCTCCGGCGTAGGTGAGAGGAGTCGACTTCGGTAGCGACCGCTTGGCTCCGGCGCAAGTGCGAGGAGTGCGGCGCAACTGTTGGGTTCCTGCCTTGCGGCGCCTAGGGTTTCAGAAACCCTAGGCCATTGCTGATTCCGTTTAAACATTGGGCCCTTTTGGGTCTATTTGGGGTATTAGGACTGGGTCTGTTTGGGGAAGGCAGCTTAGGTTTGGGTCAAGGTTTAAATGTTGGGCTCGGGTAGTTTAGGGTATTTGGGCTAAATGCAACAGACTTTTGGTTTATTATTTTTGGTTTTTTGTAAAAGGAATGTATAAACATTTAGGTTAATTTTATTTTTTTTGTTTTATTCTGATTTATTTCCAAGCCCGGGCAAAATGGGCTATTACACTCACTATTTCTGGGTAGAATAACAATATCTCAAATTTGTGTATTTAGCCCTACCGGTGCCATCTGTTTATAGGGAGAAGAAGGGAAATCTTTGTTGAATTAGTAGAAGTCTATTTCAATAAAATAACTAAATCCTAGCCTCACTAGTTAAATAAACTAGGGTTTGTCGTCCCATGTGATAAATGATAAAACTAACATATTTTAATCCCATTCTTAATGCGTTTTTGGATGATTATTTATGTAAATTGGTGAATTTGATGCTCCTAATCCTTTAAATTCATGTTCTTATACTTAGGTGAGTATTTGGGAGCAGAAGGAGAGAAAAACGAGCAAAAATCGGAGAAAAGAGCAGATTTTAAGAGCCACACGGGCTGGGCACACGCCCATGTGAGCCACACGGGCTGGACACATGCCCATGTGCCAGCCCGTGTCGATTTCGCACCTTGCTTCCCAAACACGCGGAAAAACATAATTTTTAGGCTTTCTGAGCATTCTAAAGTCTACAAATACCAAATAGAAGAAGAGATATGAGAGCCATCAGAGAAGATCGAAGAAAACACTCAAGGAGCACCATTAAAGCCACTTCCGAAGTAGATTTCCATCAAGATCGAAGACCTCCTTTTAATTTCTTCTGAAGTTTTTATGAGTTTCTTTGTTTCTTGTGGTTTTTCTGACTTTGAGATGTTTTATTTTTAGAATTATGAACTAATTCCCTAGATACCTAGGGAGGATGAAACCTATGACAAATTCTATTATTTAATTTTTGTTTTACATGATAAATACTTGATTCTTGTTCACAATTATGTGTGCTTATTTCTTGTTTTAATATTTTTGGGATATTAATTCATGTTTAATATGCTTAATTCATCGGAGCAAAAGTCCCTATTTAAGAGTAGATCTAGCATAATTGAGTGGAGTTGCATGCAATCCTATAAATAGGATGACATAAATTGATGGTCACTAAACTAACTATAAATACAACAAAGGCAAGCGCACCTTTCGAATAATAATATTGCTATGGTGAGTAGGGAATATTGTATCCACGAGGACTAAAAGTACTAGTAATTATCGTTTTTCTATTATTTAACCGACAAATTGGAATGATTGTTTTTAATCTAAATAACTAAACTAATCTAACTAAGAACACAACAGAGAATGAAATAGGAAAATAATCGAAGATAACCAATGAGATAGACAATACCCAGGAAAGAATCCACCTAGACTTCACCTATTATTATGAATATGAATTAAACTATTTATTCACTTGTGTCTTGATCCGTAGAAATCCCTAAATTATGTTAATATCTCTTTCGAGAGTAAGAACAACTGACTCTAGGTTGATTAATTGAAATCTCTTTCTAATTAAAACCCCTATTGTCGCATTAACTCGATCTATGGACTCCCTTATTAGATTTGACTCTAATCCAGTAGATTTATGTCGTCCTATTTCTAGGATTGCGTGCAACTCCACTCAATTATGCTAGATTTACTCTTAAACAGGGACTTTTGCTCCACTAAATTAAGCACATTAAACAAGAATTAATATCCCTAGAAATATTAAAACAAGATATAAATATACATAATTGAGAACAAGAATCAAGTATTTATCGCGTAAATTAGATTTATCATAGGTTTCATCTTCCCTAGGTATCTAGGGAATTTAGTTCATAATCCTGAATAGAAACATATCAAAGTTAGGATAACCACAAGACATAAAAAAAACTCAATAAAACTTTGAAAGAAATTAAACGAAGATCTTCGATCTAGAGGGAGATCCGCTTCCGATTTAATTCTGATGACGTTTTTCGAGTCTTTTCTTCGATCTTCTCTGATTGCCCCCTTATGTCTTCTTCTAATTAGTATTTATAGACTTTAGAATGCTCAGAAAGCCTAAAAATTGAGTTTTTTAGCATATTTGGGAAGCAGGATGCGATATTGACACAAGCTGGCACATGGGCGTGTGGCCAGCCCGTGTGAAAATGCCTAGGCCGTGTGGATCCTGAAAACAACTCTATTTGTCTGATTTTGGCTCGTTTTTCGCTCCTTTCGCTCCCAAATGCTCTTCTAAGTATAGAAACATGAATTTAAAGGATTAGGAGCATCAAATTCACTAATTTTCATAATTAATCATCCAAAAACACATTAAAAATGGGATTAAAATATGTTACTTTTATAGCTTATCAAATATCCCCACACTTAAGCGTTTGCTTGTCCTCAAGCAAAATCCTCAAATCACATTAAAATTAATATTTCTCAACTTGTAATTCTCATCAATAATGTCTCAAATTAATTCATAAATAATCATGCATTGGAAATTTAACTAAAAGAGCACTAAAGTCTCAAACAATCCAAGCTAATATTTTTAAACACGAAAACATAGGTGTCTCCCCTTATCTAAGTAATTACCTTTAATTCAAAATCGACAAGAATCGACATCCTCACTAAAGATTCACTCAAATCACTCAAAGTGTTTAAGGTTCAAGTATAAGCTCTCAATAGTCAAACAGGAAAAGTCATTACCATAGGCTTGCATAAAAATCAAATCTCCACCACTATAAAATGATATGATACACAAATCAAAAGGTTTTTAAAAGGTTGTAATAGGGCTTAGGTTAAGGGTGTGGAGACAGGCCAGAAAAGTTGGTTATAATTGAGATCGAATTGATAAATTACCAAACTAGAAAAAATAAACAAGTGCTGAATTAAAAACAATTACATCAATCGAGAGCTATTCAAGAATAAAAACGAGCTTCTTCTCGAAATATGAATTTAACTGTTCAGGCTCAATCAACATAAAACTAAATACTAATCAATATATATATTTTAGAACAATAAAAAATAATTCAGCAAATCAAATAGAAGAGCATAATTAAGCAACTAACCAAATCAAATCTTGACAAAGAGGGAGTCAATAAAACGGGAAAAATTCTCAACGAATAAAAAATGAGTTATGGGTTAACATTAATGGGTAAATTAAGAAATGGTGTGTTAGGCTCAACGGGGTTCACTAAGGGTTAATTAAAAAGGTAGGCTTTTTATGGGATAAGTGGGTTAAAAACTAAGTGCCTTTATCATCTCAGTATATCAAATCAAAGCTGTGGTCTTGACATGCATAATCGAAGCAAGTTCTAGAATAACAAATCAGGTTGACATACTCATAACCAATAATAAAATGAGCAAGAAAAATGTATGCTCTAAAGGCTCAAAATCTCACAAAAAATCATGGTTTTTGATGTCAAACTTGTAAATCTAAAACTTCAAGATAATATTTCAATTTAGGGAAACAACCTACAAATTTTTAATTACTGAAAAATAACTTATCATGCTTAATTCTCTCATGTCTTAAAGTTTAAATCAACCAATACACAATTATCTCAAATTAATCCAAAACACATCAATAAAAATCTCAAATCGATAAAAATTCATTCTAATGAAAATATGAGAAAATTACTTAAACACAATGCATAATTCAGGGATTTTCTAATAATTATAAAAATAAACTCCCCACACTAAAGATGTACATTTTTCTTAATGTAAAAACAAATATAATCACAGTATAAGTAAAATATCATAAGAGAGGGAGAAAACTGAAACTGCCCTGAATATTAGATGAAATTGCCAGAATGGTGAAAAGCAAAATTGTAGACAAATCTAGATGTAGTGCATGATTCCAAGAAAACTAATAAGAAAATAATCACAAATAGTGAAGAAGATTAAAAGGTTACTCACTCGATTAGAAACAACCATAAAAATAAAAATATAGTTCAAAAGATAAGAAACAAAATAAGTCTAAGAAAATAATAAAAAGAACTAAAAATAAAAATAAAAAATAAAAATAAAAATAAAATAAATAAACTTAATGGTCCTCATCCTCAGAGGCGTTAGTGTCGTGAGTCGTCAGTGCTGACGAGGAGATATGGAGATGCTGTCAAATCTGCTATAATGTGGCGTCAATACTATCAAACCTCTGAAAGCAGTGCTGCTTGAAGCGAGTGAATCGCTTGGAGAGGTCCTCTAAGGTAGCAGCAGAAGAAACAAGACAGTGGCTTGAAGGTGGAGGATGAGGTGGGTCCTCATGATGGAAAGGGACATCATTAGTGAAGTCCTCGGGCTCATCTTGAGGGTCAAAACGAGATAATCGGTACTAAGGAGGATCCACTCCATGAAGGCGCTCGATCATCCTCATATGGGTCATGCTCGATATTCCTTGTGGGGACATCTAGCTGGCGAGTGTAAGCGAGGAGGACTGCTCCGGTGTGTCAATGAGACCGAAGTGTCGAGCGAGTCGAGTCACATAAGGGCCTAAATAGATAGGACCTTTTCTGTTGCGGTCTGTCTGATGGCGGAAGGTGAGGGCGATGAAGTAGGCTAAACAAAAAATATGCCCTATGTCCATGCTCATAAAAAATATGCATCGGTGGTACTGATGACTCCGGTGCTCTCCCTCCTACTGTTAAATGTGTGAGCTAAAATGGCATGAATATATCATAAAGCTGGAGGAAGAGAAGTCGCCTTCGAGTGACTCGCGTTATAAGGTGTCGTACTCGCCGTAAGATCTACCCAACAATGAGATGGTGAGTAGTGGATGTGCCAATGTAGGCGTAGAAAGTTCTCGGCACTTATAAACTCTTCAGTGTACAGTCCCAAAGCAACGCCAAACTCAGGGACACACATATGTCGTGCCAGGCCACCGAGTCTGAAAGTGATGGTGCCCGGCTGGTCATGAGTCGTCATCACATGCTGTAGAGTAAATGTAGAGCAGAAATCTAAAGCCAGCTCCATGTATGTGGGCTCGATGATGGAGAAAAACCGGTCCCATAGGGCTGTAGCAATAAAGGCTCGGACATGATCAGCTAACTAGACCTGCTCCAAAGCGGCCCAATCAATACAGCGGCCTAAACCGAATGGTTGCAGTCGAAGTAGCTGATATAAGTCCTCTAGAGGACCCACTGAAAATCAGATATAGGGGTGGCAGACCTCAGCGGAAGCACTCAAGGAGGAGGTCGCGCCAGGGGTCTTCCGCTTTTTTGAAGCAGGAACGGTGACTTTGGACTTGCCTCTAGTGTTCGTCATGGTGTACCTGAAAGATAGAATAATCCAATATTAGTAAAACAAGAACATAAATATCACCAATTAAACACATAGAGAGGCCTACGAATAAACATGTACATAATAAAAAATACGACTCTAATTATCCTAGCATGACAAATATCAAAAATAAAAGTGGCCTAGATGGATAATCCATTCCTAAAATTATATGCACTAATACCCAAGCATGCAAAAACTACGGACTAAATTTATCAAATAGGCATATTAAAACATAAAGAATAACACAGGCATGGAATGAAAATAGATAGGATGAAAGGAAAGCTAAAATGAATGATAATAATAATAAATTAATACGGAAAAGAAATAATAGTAAAATAATAAACGAAACCTAATGACAATGAAAACTAAAGTCAGTAATAAAAACAAGAATAATAAGAATAAGAAAGTAGTAGCAAAAACAATAAAAATGACTATAATAATTAAAATAAAACTAAAAGTAATGGGACTAAGAACAAAAGAATAACAGGAATAATAATAATATTAAAAATAGTAATAAGCATCATAAATAAAAATAAATAAATAAATAAAAATACAAATATTAAGGGCCAAACAGTGGAGACGACGGTGGTTGGTGGTCGTGGTCAGAGACGCGCGACGGTCGGTGTGGCTGGTCGGCGACGGGGAGAGGAGAGTGGAGGAATGGGGGGTTTGTGAGTGGTGGTGCAGCGATTTAAAAGAGGGAATAAGGGGTGGTTCGCATGGTTTCTCAACGAGGAAAGGGAGAATGGTCGAAGGAGTGGGTTGGAGGCAATCGACGACAGTTGGGGATGGTGCTTGGGCTATCAAGGAGAGGAAAGGGAAGGGAGGGTTGCGAGAGGAAGGAAAAAGGGGAGGGGCATGCGTGGCTTGAAGGGAGAAGCTGGTCGCATGGTCGGTGGTTGGAGGGCATGGGGGTCGGTATTGCTAAGGTGCTCGACCGGGAGGGGGAAACGGCAGCCAGAATGGGGGAAAAAGTGGGTGCGGCGGCTAAGGTTAAGGCTAGAGGAAGAAGACAAAGTAAAAAAATAAAAAGGGGGATTAGGGTTTAAAATATGACACAGTTGTGTGAGGCCCGTGTTGGGCCACACGGCCGTGTCACACGCTCGTTTGCGATAAAAATTTTCAACCCAGTCTTCACACGGCCTTGGACACGCCTATGTGTCCAGGCCATGTGTGTCACACGACTGTGTGTGCTCTCCTTCGCTTCTCTCACGCCCGTGTGAGTGCCCACACACCCGTGTGGCTTGGTCGTGTCTTGCACACACCCGTTTGCCTTGCTCGTGTAACTCTCTGACTTGATTTAAAGTTGAAAAAAAAGCTCAAGGTTTCACACGACCGTGTGGACTATTTCAGGCCGTGTAACCTTTGAATTTTTAAAAAATTAAGTCCCAGGATCCACACGGCCAAGGACATGCCTGTGTGCCCAGGCCGTGTGGGTCAAAAAATATATTTTTTTAATTTTGAAAATTAGTTTTAAAAATAACATGAAATGAAATTAAGAGAATTAGCAGTGTTAACACTCAGGTTGCCTCTCGAGAAGCGTTTATTTAAAGTCTAAGCTTCACTTACCTTGCGTGCGCGGTCACGATGGTTCGTGGAGCTAAGGCTCTTCTTTCTCGTTATCAATTCTATTATCAAAATAAGGTTTAAGTCGAGTACTATTTGCCTTAAATGTGCCAAATTTAGAATGAGTTACCTCGACTGTACTGTATGGGAAGACATTCAGTACCGTAAAGGGATTTGATCCGTTTGCATCAAGCTCCGAAGTGGCAATTCGAGGATCCGTTTTATCTAGCAGTACCTTGTCCCCAACCTTAAATTGATTTGTTCCATCCACATGTTCATCATGGCGTCGCTTTGGCTTTTCATCGTGCTTTTTTGGTTTCTCTGTGACATGTGTCTGCCATTCATCCAGTTCATCTATTTGTAACATTCGTTATTCATGAATCATTCTTTTTCTGTCACATGGACTGAAACGTGGCTCCATTACGTTTTTCCAAGGGGTTTCCTATAAAGAAGGTTGAGCCACATGGTTACTCATATTAACAGAACTTGTAAAATCAACTCGATCATTAGATGTCTTAACCGAATCACAAGTGATAAACCATAATTTACACATATTTTAACCCCATGCTTAGCTTACTTTTGGATGAATTTTGATTGAATTTGATGAATTCGATGCTCCTAATATCTTAATTTCATGTTTTATACTCAGGAGAGCTTAGGAAGTCGAAAAGGACGAGAAACGGGCCAAAAAGGGGCAAAACGAGCCTACCTAGGAAATCAACACGGCCTGGACCATTGGCCACGACTGTGTGTCACGTGCAGAATCAACCACAACCTAGACTATCGACCACGGGCAGATCACACGGCCGTATGTGGCGAGCGGAATCGACCACGGCCGAAGGAGTCCACCACGGGCGTGTCACACGGGCGTGTCCCTGCCGAAATCAGGATGAATTCTATTCGGAATAGGATACTTGTGGGCAAAGTAAGGCATCTCAAAGCCTATATAAACACCCTAGGGGGCAACCTAAAAGGGGAGCTCGACAGGACGTCAAATAGACGCCGAGTAGAAGGAGAAAATACTCCAAGATGTACCGCCGAGAACGAATTTTAGGAGAAGGATCTCCATCAAGACTGAAGATCTCCCATCAAGTTCTTTAGGAGTATTTTGGGTTTTCTTATGTTTTGTTGTTTTTCCTCTTTTCATGATGTTTCCCTCTTTTAGTATGGACTAAATCCCTTAAATATCTAAGGGGATGAAACCTAAGACAGATCTTATTATTATCTTATTTATGAGATAAATACTTGTGCTTATTCTTAATTGTGAGTTCTTATTCTTGATTGATAATTCAGGTTATTGATTCAAGACGAATGTGCTTATTCAGTGGAGCAAAAGTCCCTGTCTAAGAGTAGATCAACACAATTAAGCGGAGTTGATTGCAACCCTAGAAATAGGGCGACGAAAATATGCCGGATTAGGGTCAAACCTAATAAGGGAATCTATAGATCGAGTTAATGTGACAATAATGGTTTTAATTAGAAAGATATTTCAATTAATCAACCTAGAGTCAGTTGTTAGTAGCCTCGAAAGAGGTATTAATATAATTTAGGGATTTCTACGGATTAAGCCAAGTGAATAAATCGCATGAATCAAAAGTAATAAGTGAAGTCTAGGTGGATTCTTCCTTAGGTATTGCTTATCTAATATAAAAGTTGTTTAAAAGTATTTTCCCAATTTACTCTCTGTCGCGTTCATAGTTAGTTAAATTAGTTAGTAAATTTTAGATTAAAAATAAATCCCCCTTAATTATTAGGCTAGATAATAAAAAGATAGTTAATACTAGTGCTCTTGGTCCTTGAGGATACGATATTCCGGACTCACCACACTATACTCTTCGCTTGATAGGTGCGCTTGCCTTTGTCGAAATAATAGTTAGTTTCGAGCTCCATCAAGTTTTTGGCGCCTTAGTTCTTAAGACCGAGATATTAGGAACACTAAATTTTTATTACTTTAGCCATTATTATTTTTTTATTCACAATTTATTTTTATTTTAACTTGCTAATTTTTCGTTTCTTTGTTTCTGGCAGGTATCTCTAGTTTATGACTAGAAGAAACCCGTCAGGACCCTTGCTTTTTGACAGTGAAATTGAAAGTACATGATAAACCGTAATATATACATATTTTAATCCCACATTTAGCATACTTTTTGGATGATTTATCCCTTGAATTGTGGAATTCGATGCTCCTAATCCTTTAATTTCATGTTTTATACTTAGAGAAGCATAGGAGGATGAAAAGAACGAGAAACGGGCTAAAAACGAACCAAATGGGCCAAAGTAGGAAATCAACACGGCCTGGGCCAAGCCACACAGCCATGCCCCTTTAGCAGGCTCGACCACGGCCTGGATTCGATTCACACGAGCGTGCCCCTGCCGTGACAAAGAGGAATTTCACTCGGATTAGGATACTTGGGGGCCAAGTAAGGCATCCCGAAAGCCTATTTAAACACCCTAGAGGGAAACCTAAAAGGGGAGTCGACAGAAGCCTTCTGTCGGGGGCGTCCAGCTAGGCCAAGGAGCCAAGCCAGAGAGGTAAGAATTGTGGGATTTACTCGAAGAAAGCCAGTTGATTCATCTCAAGAAGCCGAAATCACGTTCAAGACGGAAGATCTTCCCTTCAATTTCCTTCAGAGGGTTTTAGGGTTTTCTTATGTTTTGTTTTATATTTTCTTCTGAGATGTATTCTTTTATGATTATGAACTAAACCCCTCAGATACCTGAGGGGGATGAAACCTAAGATGAATCTTGTTATTGTTTTCTGAACTATATGATAAATACTTGATTTGTTCTTAATGTTAGACATTAGTAGCCTCGAGAGAGGTATTAATATAAATTAGGGAATCCTACGGATCAGGTCAAGTGAATAAATCGTCTGGTTCAGAGTTAAATAACAAGTGAAGTCTAGGTGGATTCCTCCTTGGGTATTGTCTTAATCAATTGGTTTTTCCCACAAGTATTTCCCCAATTCATTCTCTTCGCCTTAGCGTCTTTAGCTTAGTAGTTAGTTAATTTTAGAATAAATAACAATCCCCTTAATTCTTAGGCTAAATAATAAAAAAAGAAATTCAGTATTAGTACTTTTGGTTCCTTTGGGTTCGACAATCCGGTCTTGCCACAAAGCTATACTACTGTTCGATAGGTGCACTTGCCTTAATCGTGGTGATAGTTAGTTTCTAGGCTAGATCATTCATTATATAAATATTAAGACTATCGATACCAACGATCAAGTTTTTAGGCGCCGCTGTTGGGAACTAAAATATTAAGAACGCTCAATTTTTATTACTTTAGCCATTTTTATTTTTATGATTTATTTTTATTTTGTTTTTAACTTTGCTAATTTTTCTTCTTTTATTTGTTCCTTGCATGTACCCCTAGTTTAGGACTAGAAGGAACCCGACAGGACCCTTAATTTTTGACACTGAAATAGAACATACCGATCGCAGAAACTGAAGAGATACACTGAATAATTATCAGTGGCAAGTCATGAGGACAAAGCCTAATGAAGCAACCGGTGTTTTCAACCTTGACGCGGTCACCATGTTATCTAACCAGGTAGAGCTTTTGAATAAAAAAATTGATGGTTTGTATGGTTCTACGCAGGTTCATCCGGTAATACAATACGATACAAATGGAGGAGGGGTGAACAACACAGAATATCTATCCTACAACCCTAGCACAGAGAACGAACAAGTCAACTATATGGGTAACTATTCTAGACCTCAAAATAATCTTTATAGTAACACTTATAATGCAGGTTGGAGGTACCATCCCAATTTCTCGTGGGGTGGTCAAGGTAATCAAAGACCGTAACTTCCTCCAGGTTTTCAACAACCACCTTACCAGCAGGAAAAGAAGCCGAATCTTGAGGAGATGCTAACGAAATTTATCTCGGTGTTAAAAACACGCTTCCAAAACACTGAAACAGCGCTTAAAAATCAGCAAGCGTCGATTCAAGGGATCGAGAATCAAATAGGTCAGCTTGCTAAGCTGATCTCAGAAAGACCACAAGGTATCTTGTCTAGCAACACCGAAACTAACCCAAGAGAGCAACCTCAAGCAATAACTGCTCACGATAGTGAAGGGTTAGATGAACCAAAATTGAAACAAGAGAATGTGGTAGAGGAAGGTAAGGTTGAGGTAAGCCATGATAAACCAAACCCGGTAATTACATAGTACCAACCTCGTGTGCCATACCCCAATGCGATAAAGAAAGACCACACAGAGGAACAATTCGGTAAATTTCTTAAACTTCCAAAGAAATTACATATTAACTTGCCATTTTTGGAGCTCTTTTGCAGATGCCAGATTCAAGGAAATTTTTAAAAGAGTTTTTGACAAACAAACGGAAGTTAGACGATACGTCGCATGTGGAACTAAACGCAGTGTGCCCAGCCATTCTACGAAATAAACTACCACGTGAGCTCACATTTCGTGTAAATGACGAAACGATCACTCTTCAGGTTCTTGACACGGCTAAGACATCGAGTATTAAAGGTGGAACCAATCACTTCAAAGTTGGGGACCAGGTACTGTCAGATACAACCGACCCTCGAATAGCCGCTTCAGAGCTTAATACAAACGGTGCAACTCCTTTTACGATACTTAAGGTCTTTCTATACGGAACGGTCGAGGTAACTCATTCTAATTTCGACACTTTTAAGGTAAATATTACCCGACTCAAACCATATGTTGATCGAATTGATAGTAAGAAAAAAGAGTTTCGACTCCGTGAACCACCATGGCCATACGAATAACAGGTAAGTCTAGCTCAAGACTTTAAACGAGCGCTTCTCGGGAGGCAACCTGAGCACTAACCCTGTTAATTTTCATATTTTTGAATTTTAGCATCTAACTAAAAAACTAACCAAATTTTTAAGGCGCAGGTTTCCCTACCCACACGGCCTTGAACACGGGCGTGGCCGTGTGGAGACAGGGCAAAACTTTTCCCCAAAACACGGGCTACGATAAAACGCCACATCCGTGCGATTCGACCGTGGTCGAAACTAAGAAATCTACACGGGCGTGCGACACGCCCGTGGGACATTTGAGTCCATTTATTTTTTTCTCTTTTTCTCTTATTTTCATTTTTAATTTCTTTTCTTTTATCCTTCTTGTCTTTAATTTATATTATTATATTTTGATTTCTTTAATTTAGGTTCAAGGGGCTGTTAACGAACGACCACACCACCACCGGAGTATCCTCCCCACCTTCACCTCTCTCCAACTTTACCGTTTCTTTTCATTGACTCCATCCAAAATTCAGGAAGTTTCACTTCTCTCCCTATCTTATGATTTTCTTACTACATTGCTATTATCTATCTTTGTACATTGAGGGCAATGTACATATTAAGTGTGGGGGGGGTTAACTACAGTATTATTTGAAAATCCCTGAATTACGTCTTATTCTTAAGTAATTTTCTCATATCACTGTTAGAATGAAATTTCTTTTGATTTATGATTTTCATTGATATGTTTTGGATTAAGTCATAGTTAATTATGCAGTGATGATTTAAACTTTAGGAGAATAGAGAATCAAGCATGATGAGTTTATTTTCAGAATTAAAAATTTGTTAGGTTGTTTACCTGAATCTAATGATTACCTTGAAATTTGAAATTTACAAAGTTGACATCAAAAGCCCATAATTTTTGTGAGATCTTGAGCCTTTTAGAGCATATTCTTTTTTTTTTCTTGCTCACTTTATTGATTATGAGTGTGTCACATTGATTTGTTATTCTAGAACTTGCTTCGATTATACATGTCGAGACCACACCTTTGATTTGATATACTAAGATGATGAAGGCACCTAGGTTTTAACCCACTTACTCCATAAAAAGCCTACCTTCACAATTAACCCCTAGTGAACCCCTTTGATCTTAACAAACCATTTATTGACTCACCCATTAATATTAACCCAAAAACCATATTGTATTTGTTATCACCACTTCTCTTGACTAACCCTTTTTGTCGAGATTTGTTTTGAGAAGTTGCCTAACTATGTTCTCTATTTTAGTTGTAAATTCTTTCCTATATTCGTATGATTTGTTCTTAAAAAGAAGTATATTCATTATTAGTTCTATGTTATTTGAGCTTAAACTGTTAAATTCACATCTTTAGAAGAAGCTCGTGTTAATAGTATTACAAGTTTTCAATTGATGTAATTATTCATTACCAGTTCGTTATTCTAAGTTAGGTAAATTGTCAGGTCAATCTCGATTCTAACCCTCTAATTCAGCCTTTATCCACACCTTTAACCCAAGCCCTGTTACAACCCTTTTAAAGATCTTTTGATTTGTGTATCATCTCATATTATAGTGGTGGAGATTTGATTTTCATGCAAGCCTATGGGATTAACTTTTCATGTTTGACTTACGAGTGCTTTTTCTTGAACTTTAAACACTTCGAGTGACTTGAGTGAATCTTTAGTGAGGATGTCAACCCTTGTCAATTTTGAATTAGAGGTAATTATTTAGATGAGGGGAAACACCTATGTTTTCATGCTACAAAAATATATGACTTAGATTGTTTGAATCTTTAGGACTCTTTGAGTTGAATTATCCATGTATGAATTATCTATGAATTATGATGAGACATTGTTGATGAGAATTATGAACTGAGGAAAATAAGTTCTTAATTGTAAGTTGAGAATTTTGCTTGAGGACAAGCAAAAGCTTAAGTGTAGGGATATTTGATAAACCGTAATATATACATATTTTAATCCCACATTTAGCATACTTTTTGGATGATTTATCCCTTGAATTGTGAAATTCGATGCTCCTAATCCTTTAATTTCATGTTTTATACTTAGAGAAGCATAGGATGATGAAAAGAACGAGAAACGGGCTAAACACGGACCAAATGGGCCAAAGTAGGAAATCAACACGGCCTGGGCCCAAGCCACACGGCCGTGCCCTTTTAGCAGGCTCGACCACGGCCTGGATTCGTGTAACACCCCCAAACCCGGCCCACAAGTCTCGTCCGGATATGGTTATGTCACTGCGGAATGACGGTCAAAAAAAATCTTTGTCTTTAGAGTAAAACTTGAAAACTTTGTTAACTTTCGGGAAGTAAGTCCATTAAAATTATTAAATAATATAAGCTTGGTTTGAATTAAAACTTTATTATAATTTGTTATAATATAACTCCTTTGTAAAAATATTACTAAGTACGATATAACCTTTATCAACTATAAATAGAGTACTTTAATCAAAAGTGGCCCTTATTACATCAAATAAATTAACCAAAATACGGATAATATAAAAATCACTATTAATTAGCTAAACAAGTAAAACATCTACTTCTGCATGAAAATCTGCTTCTGCATGGCCACCTTTGTATCCACCCCAACCCGGTCCATTACTCACGACTCACCTGCGATGTTGGATAAATAATTGGGTGAGTCATACAGACTCAGTGTGTAATTAAACCACTGATATCCACCCACATGTTAGCCACAAATCAACCCAAATATCAAATGAAACATATAAATATAATCATTTAAACATTACCACAATCTGGGCTTGGCCCACAATCAAATCATATCAAATACTGGGCTAGGCCCTTTTCTCACCAATCCACTGATCGCTGGGCTTGGCCCATTTCCACGTATGTTCTCAAAACATACAAATCCACAAGTCATATTGGGCTTGGCCCATTTCCATATCAATTCATAACGAAACCATGCAATCATGATACCCAACCCAATCCTAAGGTCCATCCGCTACACACCCCTTATCCAAATTTACCACACACGAGGGGACTATCGAGTCACCCTCTCCTTTTCCCTCCAAAAAGGCAACCAATGCCATCCACGATGTAGCGTATAGCTAACATCAAACCACGATGGAGCACACAACAATCCATCAAGCCACGATATGGCATAAAGCCCATATCAATCAAGGTAACCACGCCGAACTAAATCGCAAAGATCCACAACGCGACCTCGATCGGCGCCAATCCACGATGTAGCACAAAGTCGACATCAACCACGTGCACTCGAAGTACACCCGCATCTTCTTTCAAAACCCACCCATGCACATGTAACATGATATAATGACAATATGATGCATGTGCATGTCATTCACAAACATAGGCATACACTCATATTTAAATAAATGACAACAATAGTAACAATTTGCTATTTACCTGATCAGCGTCATACCCTGTTTAGGGTATCTATTACACTCTTACCACTGCACTTATTAGTAAACATATAACACAACAGATATCATACAAATCCCGGAAACAATGGTCTAACCACACACCTTATTACTTGGAGTTCTAGACTCTCGATCCTCGACGCTATCGTTTAGCGAAACTACGGCTATTTGCCTAACGTTTTCTGTTGTTGGCCCACACCCTGGTGGCCAATCTCGTACAGCAGAAATGGATCTCTTCTTGAACTTTGGGATGGGAGCTTTCCCTTGCCCACTTTGATTGGCACTCGCATCCATCGACGATACTTAATCAGAACCACACGATTAATCACAGCAATCAAAACCTACAAATATCGAATCTAGATCACCTATTAACATCCTTACCGAAATACTGAGATCCCGAAGGCTTTCCTTTGCTTCTGTCGATTTGCCCTATAACCAAAGTCAACATCGGTCAACACAAGAACATATCTAATGGCCTAAGGCCGAATACCCAAAGGATCACTTACCCACTTACTCAGATCCTGAAACACCAATAGTCTCAAGGAGTTGCCGAAAATCCCTGTTACAAAACCATTAGAATCGGCCTACAACAACAATCCATGAAAAGGCCCTTTTGGCCGAATACTCACCATCACTTTACCTTAGATGATCGAATCCAAGAGACTTCCTCAATGCTTCCTTCTTTTGGCTACACACAAGAGAACATACTTAATGGTACTATGACATTCGGCCATGTTATAAAAACTAAGACCAATCACTTGGTTTTGACGTATTCATATAAGAACTCAAAACCAATTGTTTAGAGTGACGATTACTTACCACTACACTTGAGACGAAATTAAGAGCAAGAGATCGGCAACACCATCTTAGGAGATTCGGCAATGGCTTTAAAGGTAATGAGATACTCGGCTCTTGAAAACAACAATGGTAAGAAAAGATGCTTGATGAGGCTTACTTAGAAATTCGGCTATCAATAAAACAAATGTGGAGTTGAAGATAAGAAAAGTGGAAGAACGGTAGGGACTTAGGAGCATTCGGCTTTCATAGGAACATAAAGAAATTTGGCCAACAACTAAAAAAACAAAAGAAAGAAAAAGGGAATGGGTGCTTACTCAAAGAAGAATTCGGCACTACCCCCTTCTATTTATAGAATTCGGCCACCCCCCCTTGAAGACTCCAAGATTCGGCCAACACCCACTAATTCAAATCAATTTGAATTAGTTTAATTCAAAAACAATTTGAATTGCTCCACTATTATCCCACTTATCAAAAAAAAAAAAATAATTATCCCATACTTCTAAATAACTAAATAGATAAATAAAAATAAAAAAAAACATTATCCTCATCTAAATAAAAGCCTTCTAGCCGTCCAACACCTTCAAAATTGCTGCCAAAAAGGAATAAAAATTTAAACTCCAAAACGCAACTCTCTTGGTTCGAACCTGGGACCAATCTGCTGCCCACCTTTCCCCCAACGCCCCAGGCCACTCGGCCTCAATGACTTTCATGCCATAAAGCCCCCACATTTATTTTTAACCCCTTCAGTACTTCAAATTTCCCATCACCAAACAACAAAGAAATAAAACTCCAAAATCCGCTCCAGCCCTCGAACCGCGCGCCTCTCTTCCTCCAGCGTCTAAAGTGACGCACGCTAGCCACTCCGCCAATTGGACTTTCATGTCCACCAAGCCACACCATTAATTTTTAAGGCATACTTAGCCCAGTCCCTTGACGCACAAAAATAAAACAAAAAATGCTGCCCCAGCAGCTCGAACCCTTGCTCCCCTAGGCGTCACCTTCCCAAGCAGCGCCTCCACGCCACTTTGCCAGATCCTTTCTTGCGTCCTAAACTCCCCCAATTTATTTTAAGGCCTTCCCCTTTCTATTTCCCTTTTTACCCTAAAAATCTAAAAATTTTCTAAGGCATTCCTTGCCTTCTAGGGTTCTCCAAACCCCTAAAAATTCCTCCAACATGACCATAAGCCTGTCAACCACTCGGGTTATGCTCCAAACGCATAACCCCTAAACCAGGGTGTTACAATTCGATTCACATGGGCGTGTCCCTGCCGTGACAAAGAGGAATTTCACTCGGATTAGGATACTTGGGGGCCAAGTAAGGCATCCCAAAAGCCTATATAAACACCCTAGAGGGAAACCTAAAAGGGGAGTCGACAGAAGCCTTCTGTCGAGGGCGTCCAGCTAGGCCAAGGAGCCAAGCCAGAGAGGTAAGAATTGTGGGATTTACTCGAAGAAAGCTAGTTGATTCATCTCAAGAAGCCGAAATCACACTCAAGACGGAAGATCTTCCCTTCAATTTCCTTCAGGGGGTTTTAGGGTTTTCTTATGTTTTGTTTTATATTTTTTTCTGAGATGTATTCTTTTATGATTATGAACTAAACCCCTCATATACCTGAGGGGGATGAAACCTAAAATGAATCTTGTTATTGTTTTTTGAACTATATGATAAATACTTGATTTGTTCTTAATTATGTGTTCTTAATTATTGTTTTGATATTTCAGGATATTGATTCAAGTATTGATGTGCTTAGGCAGAGGAGAAATAGACCCTGCCTAAGAGTAGATCTAGCATAGTTAAGCGGAGTTGATCGCAACCCTAGAGATAGGATGACAAAAATCTGCCAGATTAGGGTCAAACCTAATATGGGAGTCCATAGATCGAGTTAATGCAATTCTAGTGGTTTTAATTAGAAAGAGATTTCAATTAATCAACCTAGGGTTAGACGTAAGTAGCCTCGAGAGAGAGGTATTAATATAAATTAGGGAATCCTACGGATCGAGTCAAGTGAATAAATCGTGCTGTTCAGAGTTAAATAACAAGTGAAGTCTAGGTGGATTCCTCCTTGGGTATTGTCTTAATCAATTGGTTTTTACCACAAGTATTTCCCCAATTCATTCTCTTCGTCTTAGCGTCTTTAGCTTAGTAATTAGTTAATTTTAGAATAAATAACAATTCCCTTAATTCTTAGGCTAAATAATAAAAAAAGAAAGTCAGTATTAGTACTTTTGGTTCCTTTGGGTTCGATAATCCGGTCTTGCCACTAAGCTATACTACTGTTCGATAGGTGCACTTGCCTCAATCGTGGTGATAGTTATTTTCTAGGCTAGATCATTCATTATATAAATATTAAGACTATCGATGCCAACGATCAGTACAGTTTGCAGAAATCATAGAGAAATAAGGCGAAGCCTACAATACATAGAAGAAGAGCAAGAGGACGAAATCACTAATACCGAAGAGATGGCTGAAAATAATCTGTTACCCCCGGTGGTTGCCGAAAATCATGCTCCACGTACTATGTATATTATGCTAAACCTAATCTAACAGGAATCGAATCAAGTATTGTTAGACCTGCTATTGCTGCAAATAATTTTGAACTGAAACCTAACACTATACAGATGATTCAGCAATTTGTTCAGTTTGATGGTTTGCAGGATGAGGATCCAAACAATCACTTGGCAAATTTTCTAGAGTTTTGCGACACTTTTAAAATAAATGGCGTTTCTGATGATGCCATTCGTCTTCAGTTGTTTCCCTTTTTGTTGAGGAACAAAGCTAAATAGTGGTTGAACTCGTTACCACGAGGATCAATCACTATATGGGAACAAATGACCGAAAATTTTTTACTTAAATATTTTCCGCCTGCTAAAATGGCCAAGTTGAGGAATGATATCTCTTCTTTTGTGCAGATGGATTTAGAAACACTTTACGATACATGGGAGAGATACAAGGATCTACTGAGAAGGTGCTCTCACCATGGGTTACCATTATGGCTCTGAGTTCAAACCTTTTACAACGGTGTGAACCCTCAACTAGGCGATTGATTGATGCATCCATGGCGGTACACTAAAAAATAAAACACCGAGGTCGCTTATGAATTCATTGAAGAGATGTCACCAATAATTATCAATGGCAAGTTATGAGAACAAAGCCAACAAAAGCCGCCATGTTTTCAACCTCGACGCAAAGAAACCATGCTATCAAATCGGTAGAACTTTTAAGTAAGAAAATTGATGGTTTGTGTGGTTCTTCGCAGTACATCCAAAGATGCGATCGCGATACGAATGGAGGAGGAATGAATAGTATAGAATATCCATCCTACAATCCCGAAATAGAATGTGAACAGATGAACTATATGGTTAATAATTCTAGACCTCAAAATAACCCTTATAGTAACACTTATAATCCAGGTTGGAGGAACCACCCCAACTTCTCATGGGGTGGTCAAGGAAATCAGAGACAACAACCCCTACCAGGCTTCCAGCAGCAACCCTACCCACAAGAGAAGAAGCCGAACCTTAAAGAGATGCTAACAAAATTCATCGCGATGTCAGAAACTCGCTTCCAAAACACTGAAACAACACTCAAAAATCAGCAAGCATCGATTCAAGGGACCGAGAACCAGTTAGGACAACTTGCTAAACTGATCTCTGAACGACCACAAGGAAGCTTGCCAAGCAATACTGAAACTAACCCAAATGAGAAAATTCATGCCATTACTGCTCATGATAGTGAAGGGTTAGATGAACCAAAATTGATACAAGAGAATGTTGTAGAGGAAGGTAAGGTTGAGATAAGCCGTGAAAAACCAAAACTGGTAAGTACAGAATACCAACCTCGTGTGCCATATCCCAATGCGACAAAGAAAGACCGCACAGATGAACAATTTGGTAAATTTCTTAAACTTTTAAAAAATTACATATTAATTTACCATTTCTTGAAGCTCTTTCGCAGATGCCTAATTCAAGGAAATTTTTAAAAGAGCTTTTGACAAACAAATGAAAGTTAGACGATACGTCCCATGTGGAGATAAACGTAGTGTGCTCAGCAATTCTACAAAATAAACTACCACAAAAATTTAAAGATCCAGGGAGTTTTACAATTCCGTGCTTAATTGGTAGTTTATCTGTTAATAACACTTTGGCTGATTTAAGGGCAGGCATAAATGTTATGCCTTATAAAATGTTTAAACAGATAGGTCTAGGGAAACCCAAACAAACTAGGATGAGCATTCAATTAGCTGATAAGACTATTAGAGTTCCTAGGGTATAATCGAAGATGTACTAGTAAAAATTGATAAATTCATATTCCCGATGAGACTTTGTCGTTTTAGACATAGATGAGGACAATAATATTCCTTTAATTTTAGGAAGACCCTTTTTAGCAACTGCTAAAACTAAAATTGATGTTGGTACAAGGGAACTCATACTTCGTGTAGGTGACGAAACGATCACTCTTCAGGCTCTTGACTCGGCAAGGACATCGAGTAAAAAAGGTGAAAACTTAAATTCTATTAATGACCATTTGGTTCAGCCTTCTTTTTAGGAAGCACCACGAAATTACACATCTGAGCCACATTCTAGACCTCGTGCCAACAAGGAAATAACTCATGAGGAACGAAGGCTTCAGATCGATGAACTAGACGAGTGGAAGACACATTTCAAGGAGAGACTAAAAACACACGAAGCAAAAACGAGACAACTCCATGTCAAACTTAAAGATGGGACATACCAATTTCAAATCGGGGATCAGGTATTGTTGGATAAGGCAGACCCTCGAATCGCCATTTCAGACCTTAAAGAAGAGATCCCTTTCACGGTACTAAATGTCTTCCCATACGGAACAGTCGAGGTAACTAATCTTTAGTTCGGCACTTTTAAGGTAAACACCACTCGACTTAAACTATATAACGATAATCGAATTGATAGCAGGAGAGAGGAGTGTCAACTCCTCGACCCACTATGAGGCATACGAATGAGAGGTAAGTCCAGCTTAAGACTTTAAACGAGCGCTTCTCGGGAGGCAACTCGAGCTTTAACCCCTTTAATTTTTATATTTTTTACTTTTAGCACCTAACTAAAAAAAAGAAAAAAAAAGCTAACCAAATTAATAGGCGCAGGTTTCCCTACCACACGGCCTTGTACACGGGCGTGGCCGTGGCCGTGTGAACACCACGAATAGGCACATCGGCGTGGAAGAGACTACGCGAACCAAGGACGAAAATTTTCCCTACAACACGGGCTGTGATAAAATGCCACGGCCGTGCGATACGGCCGTGGTTGACACTAAAAAGGTAACACAGGCGTGCGACACGCCCATGCTCCTAGGCCGTGGCTGACACTGATTAAAATAACATGGGCATGGAAACCTCTACACAGGCGTGGGAGAAACGAACGAGCCACCACACGGTCATGCGATACAGCCGTGTGACCTAACACGCCCAGGGCACACGAGCGTGGAAAGCAACCAGATGCCACAATTTCTATTTAAACCCCCTTCTTCTGTTCACTTCCTTCCTCACTCTTTCTTCTCCCAAACCCCAGCCACCACACCCCTCTCCTTTTCTATTATCTTTCTCCCTCCATTTTCCTTTCCCCCTTCCCTTCATTCTTTCTTTACACCACCATCCCCATGTCGAAGAAGCGAAAGGACCCTAGCACAGTCTCCTCGTGCGAGATCGATCTACATAAGTTCATGCCGGCCGCTTCATTTACTTGACAAGACAAGGACCTTTAAGTCCATTTATTTTTTTTTTCTTTTCTCTTCTCCTTTATTTTCCTTCTCTTTATCTTTCTTGTGCTTAATTTATATTATTATATTTTGATTTCTATAATTTAGGTTCAAAAGGCTGTTAGGGAATCACCACACCACGACCCTAGTATCCACCTCCACCTTCATCTATGCCCAACTTACCGTTTCTTTTCCTTGACTCCATCCAAAGTTCAGGAAGTTCACTTCTCTCCCTATATTATGATTTTATACATTGTAGATATCTATCTTTGTACATTGAGGACAATGCACGTCTTAAGTGTGGGGAGGTGTCAACAATACTGTCCCTGAATGATATCTTGTTTTAAGTAATTTTCTCATATTACTGTTAGAATGAAATTTCTTTTGATTTATGATTTTCATTGATATGTTTTGGATTAAGTCATAGTTAATTGTGCATTGATGATTTAAACTTTAAGATATTAGAGAATCAAGCATGATAAGTCTATTTTCCGTAATTAAAATTTCTAGGTTGTTTTCCTAAATTTAAATATTACTTTGAAGTTTGAAATTTGCAAGGTTGACATCAAAAACCATAATTTCTGTGAGTCTTTGAGCCTTTTAGAGCATATTATTTTCTTGCTCACTTTATTGATTATGAGTGTGTCAACATTGATTTGTTATTCTAGAACTTGCTTCGATTATACATATCGAGACCACACTTTTGATTTGATATACATAGATGATAAAGGCACCTAGGTTTTAACCCACTTACTCCATAAAAAGCCTACCTTCATAATTGAACCTTAGTGAACCCCTTTGATCCAATTAAACCGTTTCATGATTCACCTTTAATGTTAACCCAAGACCCATTCTTTTTGATTCATTGAGAATTTTTCTATCTTGTTTTAACCCTCTTTGTCGAGATTTGATTTGAGCAGTTGCCTAACTATGTTCTCTAATTCAGTTGTTAAAGTTCTTTCTTATTATTTTATATTATTCTTAAAAAAAATTTATTCATTATTAGTTCTGTATTATTTGAGCTTAAGCAGTTAATTTCATATTTTGAGAAGAAGCTCGTGTTATTAGTGATAAGTCCTCAATTGATGTCATTAATCAGCGATTAGTCCATTTTTCTAGCTAGGTGTATTGTCAATTCGATCTCGATTGTAACCCTCTAATTCAGCCTGTATCCACACCTTTAGCCCAAGCCCCATTACAATCCTTTTAAAAGACCTTTTGATTTGTGTATCATCTCATATTATAGTGGTGGAGATTTGATTTTCATGCAAGCCTATGGTAATAACTTTTCATGTTTGATTTTTGAATGCTTAATTTTTGAACCTTAAACACTTTGAGTGATTTGAGTAAATCCTTAGTGAGGATGTCAATCCTTGTCAAGTTTTGAATCAAAGGTAACTATTTAGATAAGGGGAAATACCTATGTTTTTGTGATACAAAAATTTGTGACTTAGATTGTTTGAATATTTAGGACTCTTTTAGTTAAATTATCAATGTATGAATTATCTATGAATTATGATGAAACATTATTGATGAGGATTATGAATTGAGGGAGTTAATTTTAATTGTGAGTTGAGGATTTTGCTTGAGGACAAGCAAAGGCTTAAGTGTGGGGATATTTGATAAACCATAATTTACACATATTTTAACCCCATGCTTAGCTTACTTTTGGATGAATTTTGATTGAATTTGATGAATTCGATGCTCCTAATCTCTTAATTTAATGTTTTATACTCAGGAGAGCTTAGGAAGTCGAAATGGATGAGAAACGGGTCAAAAAGGGGCAAAACGGGCCCACCTAGGAAATCAACACAGCCTGGACCATTGGCCACGGCCGTGTGTCACAAGCAGGATCAACCACGGCCTGGACTATCGACCACGGGTAGATCACACGACCGTGTGTGGCGAGCGGAATCGACCACGGCTGAAGGAGTCCACCACGGGCGTGTCCCTGCCAAAATCAGGATGAATTCTATTCAGAATAGGATACTTGTGGGCCAAGTAAGGAATCTCAAAGCCTATATAAACACCCTAGGGGGCAACCTAAAAGGGGAGCTCGACAGGACGTCAAATAGACGCTGAGTAGAAGGAGAAAATACTCCAAGATAGCCGTCGGGAACAGCTTAGGAGAAGGATCTCCATCAAGACTGAAGATCTCCCATCAAGTTCTTTTGGAGTATTTTGGGTTTTCTTATGTTTTGTTGTTTTTCCTCTTTTCATGATGTTTCCCTCTTTTAGTATGGACTAAATCCCTTAAATATCCAAGGGGATGAAACCTAAGACAGATCTTATTATTATTTGATTTATGAGATAAATACTTGTGCTTATTCTTAATTATGAGTTCTTATTCTTGTTTGATAATTCAGGTTATTGATTCAAGTCGAATGTGCTTATTCAGTGGAGCAAAAGTCCCTGTCTAAGAGTAGATCAACACAATTAAGCGGAGTTGATTGTAACCCTAGAAATAGGGCGATGAAAATCTTTCGGATTAGGGTCAAACCTAATAAGGGAATCCATAGATTGAGTTAATGCGACAATAGGGGTTTTAATTAGAAAGATATTTCAATTAATCAACCTAGAGTCAGTTGTTAGTAGCCTCGAAAGAGGTATTAATATAATTTAGGGATTTCTACGGATTAATCCAAGTGAATAAATCGCATGAATCAAAAGTAATAAGTGAAGTCTAGGTGGATTCTTCCTTAGGTATTGCTTATCTCATACAAAAGTTGTTTAAAAGTATTTTCCCAATTTACTCTCTGTCGCGTTCATAGTTAGTTAAATTAGTTAGTAAATTTTAGATTAAAAATAAATCCCCCATAATTATTAGGCTAGATAATAAAAAGATAGTTAATACTAGTGCTCTTGGTCCTTGAAGATACGATATTCCGGACTCACCACAGCTATACTACTGTTCGATAGGTGCGCTTGCCTTTGTCGAAATAATAGTTAGTTTCGAGCTCCATCAACAAGCTTGGAGAGTAATCATTTCGTCACCTATACGAAGTACTAATTCACCGATACCAACATCAATTATAGTTCTATGGTAATATTATACCAACACGAAGTACTATCATCTCATATTATAGTGGTGGAGATTTGATTTTCATGCAAGCCTATGGTAATAACTTTTCATGTTTGATTTTTGAGTGCTTAATTTTTAAACCTTAAACACTTTGAGTGATTTGAGTGAATCCTTAGTGAGGATGTCAATCCTTGTCAGGTTTTGAATCAAAGGTAACTATTTAGATCAGGGGAAATACCTATGTTTTCGTGATACAAAAATTTGTGACTTAGATTGTTTGAATCTTTAAGACTCTTTTAGTTAAATTATCAATGTATGAATTATCTATGAATTATGATGAAACATTATTGATGAGGATTATGAATTGAGGGAGTTAATTTTAATTGTGAGTTGAGGATTTTGCTTGAGGACAAGCAAAGGCTTAAGTGTGGGGATATTTGATAAACCATAATTTACACATATTTTAACCCCATGCTTAGATTACTTTTGGATGAATTTTGATTGAATTTGATGAATTCGATGCTCCTAATCTCTTAATTTCATGTTTTATACTCAAGAGAGCTTAGGAAGTCGAAATGGACGAGAAACGAGCCAAAAAGGGGCAAAACGGGCCTACCTAGGAAATCAACACGGCCTGGACCATTGGCCACGACCGTGTATTACGAGCAGGATCAACCACGGCCTGGACTATCGACCACGGGCAGATCACACGGCCGTGTGTGGCGAGCGGAATTGACCACGGCCGAAGGAGTCCACCACGGGCGTGTTACACGGGCGCGTCCCTGCCGAAATCAGGATGAATTCTATTCGGAATAGTATACTTGTGGGCCAAGTAAGGAATCTCAAAGCCTATATAAGCACCCTAGGGGGCAACTGATAAACTGAAATATTAACATATTTTAATCCCACATTTAGCATACTTTTGGATGAATTATCCCTTATTTTATGTAAAAATATGCTCTTAATCCTTTCTTTTCATGTTATATACTCAGGAAAGCACCAGAGGATGAAAAGAACACAAAACGGGCTTAAAACGGGACAAATGGGCCAAAGCATGAAATCGACACGGCCTGGACCAAAGATCACACGACCGTGCCTCCTTAAAGATCTCGAACACGGTCTGGCCACGATTCACACGAGCGTGTGCCAGAGGCCGTGCCCCTGCCGCGGCCAAGAGGAGTTTTACTTGGATTTGGATACTTGGAGGCAAAGAAACACACTCCAAAGTCTAATTAAACCCCCAATTAGGAATTGCACTCAAATTAGGATACTTGGAGGCCAAGTAACACATCTCAAAGCCTATATAAACACCCTAGGGGGCAACTTAATCGGGGAGTTTGACAGAAACCCTCTGTCGAGGGGGGCCCAACGCCATCGTTTAGGGGCGGTCAGCTAGGCCAAGGAGTCGAGCCGAAATGGTCAGATTTGTGGGAAACTCTCAAGGGATAGCCAGTTGATCTATCTCAAGAAGCCGGAATTCTACTCAAGACGGAGGATCTCCTCTTCAATTCCTTCAGGGGGTTTTAGGGATTTCTTATGTTTTGTGTTATCTTTTCTTTTGAGATGTTTTTCTTTAATATTATGAACTAAACCCTTCAGATACCTGAAGGGGGATGAAACCTAGATGAATCTTGTTATTGTTTTCTCAACTATATGATAAATACTTGATTTGTTCTTAATTATGTGTGCTTAATTCTTGTGTTGATATTTATGATATTAATTCAAGTCGAATGTGCTTAGGTGGTGGAGCAAAGTCCCCGCTAAGAGTAGATCTAGCATAATTAAGCGGAGTTGATCACGCGCCTAGAGATAGGGTGATGAGATTTTGCCGGATTAGGGTGAAACCTAATATGGGATGTCCATAGATCGATTTACTGCTATTCTAGGGGTTTATTAATGGGAAAGAGATTTCAATTAATTAACCTAGGGTTAGACGTTATTCGCCTCGAGAGAGGGTTTAATATACGTTAGGAGTCCTACGGATCAAGTCAAGTGAATAAATCGTGCAGTTCGGTGTTAGATAACAAGTGAAGTCTAGGTGGATTCTTCCTAAGGGTATCGTTTTAATCAACTGAGTTTTTCCCAAGTATTTCCCCAATTCATTCTTTTTGTCTTTGCGTCTTTAGCTTAGTAATTAGTTAATTTAGATTAATAAACAACTTCACTTATTTTAGGCTAAATAATAGAAAGAAAGTTAGTATTAGTACTTTAAGTTCCTTTGGGTTCGACAATCCGGTCTTGCCTAAACTATACTACTGTTCGATAGGTGCACTTGCCTCAATCGTTGTCATAGTTAGTTTCCAGGTTCGATCATTCTCTTTATAAATTTTAAAACTCAGACTTCACAGCGATCAATAACCTAAAAGGGGAGCTCGACAGGACGTCAAATAGACGCCGAGTAGAAGGAGAAAATACTCCAAGACAGCCGTCGGGAATAGCTTAGGAGAAGGATCTCCATCAAGACTGAAGATCTCCCATCAAGTTCTTTAGGAGTTTTTTGGGTTTTCTTATGTTTTGTTGTTTTTCCTCTTTTCATGATGTTTCCCTCTTTTAGTATGGACTAAATGTAACACCCCTAATCCGTGTCTGTCATCGAATTAGGGTTACGAGGCATTACTCGTCTAACCACAAGTCATTACACTTTTATAAATACTATTTCAATAATCGATGCAAAATCAATCCATACTATCATGATTAAACATGTAATTCCACTTTAATAACAAGACGTTAACAAACATATCATTAATATAATATAAGAGCAAGTTTTCATTCAAATAGTAAAAATACTATTCATTTGGTCATTTTAGAAGCAAGGCCGAATATGCCTATGGTTCCATATATATATACATAAGCTTTGTCAATTACCATTATCACTCATTTACATTATCGGTCAATTCCTTATAAAGACATGATCATTAATAATAACTCACCTTCAAAAATTTCACATATAAAGTATGACTGGTTCTCTCATAACTGCTTTGTAAATACACATACAAAATAAGCTTAAGGATATACATCAACCAAATTGCATTACAAACCCTACTCAAACCAAGTTCATATACTCAAATATCACACCTAACATGGTATGAAATAAACTTCCAAGATAAACTTATAATATAATAGAACATACACAAATAATAACACCATATTCAAACATGACTAAACCATACTTAAGAATAAAAGCATAGCCATTTTCGCATGGCATATACATATATATAAATATCATTCGAACACAACCCAAGAAATATTGCCTATACATGCCATATGTTTCAAAAGGGGTACAACTTATAGAATACCGAAGATAGATGATAGTGCGAATGACTTTGTGAAGAACCCGAGCACGAGCTAGCCTTCAAGATCTATACAATAGTCCAACAAACACACATACGATAAGCTATTATAGCTTAGAAAGTTTTAAGCAATGGTAAAAATTATACAACTAATCGATAAACAATTTAATTAATCCAATATGAGCAATAATGAATTCATAAATACAAATATGCATAACTTGTCACCATTCAACAACCACCATATCTAATAGATCTTAAAACCGAATACTCAAGTACTATTTATCCATTTCGAATAAGCTCAAAGTTTAACATTCACATCTCATTTCTATATTTTCGTAACAAAAGTAACTTACCTCACTAGTACCTGATTATTAAGCTATCATGCTACACTTACTCATGTATCACTTCTCGTTTATCTCTCTTCATCAGTTTATGTTCTCGAAGTCTCTGTAATTTTGCACACATAGTGCAAATTACATAACGTATTGCACACTTAGTGCCGTTACGTGAGAAAGAGCACACATAGTGCCATTTAATAGTAATGTATCGCACACTTAGTGCCATTACTTATTATTCCGCACACACAGTGCCATTTAACGATGTGTATCGCACACTTAGTGCCATTACTTATTATTCTGCACACACAGTGTCATTTAACAGTAATGTATCGCACACTTAGTGCCATTACTTATTATTCCGCACACATAGTGCCATTTAACAGTAATGTATCGCACACTTAGTGCCATTTAACTGATTTCGCACACACAGTGCTGGTATTTTAGTTCGCACACTTAGTGCCCTTTAGCAGACCCTTTCTTTGTTCTTCAAAACATATATAATTTCATTCTCAATTATTCATACTCAATTTACCTTTTTCAAATACCAACACATTCAAGCGTACACACGTTACATATATCTAGCCATAGCATACATGTATTTTTCAACATCTCAATTTGCCTTTTTCACTTACCATTACATTCGGCAAACTCAATATACACATATATTTATTCATAGCATACATCCATCTCTCATTTCATAATCATATATAACTACCTCTTTATAAATGCTTATACTCATGTAACTCATTTAATCAACAATTACATATATATATATTTATATACACATCAACTTAACATTCGACTATTATAAATACATTTCATTTCATCTCATGATACATTCGGCAATAGGGGAATTATCATGCTTATAATTTATTTTCATATGCACATTAGTATATAATCAATTTCATTTCATCCAATTGCTTAAAAACTTACCTCGGAAATTGTGGTTTAGGTTTCCGGCTATTCGTTCAACTTCGCTTTTCCCCGATCCAATCCCAATTCTTTTTGTTCTTGATCTAAATAAATTTCAAATTAAGCTCATTCAAATATATTTTCATTCAATTTAATCCAAAAACACATAATTATGCAAATTACCATTTTACCCCTGACATTTACAATTTTTACAATTTAGTCCCTATTGCACAACTCACAAAATATTCAAAATTTGGCCACCATTCTTTAGAGCCGAATTTCCATCCTCCCATTACAAGTCTATACAACCCATTTATTTCACATTCCAACCTCCAAAAATTTTATTTTTACAATTAAATCCAAATTACCTAATTTCATCAAAAATTCAAGAACAACATTTGTTAATCTAACATATACAACCAATATTTCACCATTAATCAACAAAAACATCAAACTCCCTTCAATGGCATCACATGAAAAACACAACCATTTCAAAAATTTACACATGGGCTTACTAAAATACTAAGCAACGATCTCAAAAACGTAAAAATTAACAAAACCGAACAAAGAACATACCCGAATTAGGCCTCCTAAATGCCGAAACTTAAAGCTCCAAAAATGGTGTTTTTCTTTCTCACATTCGGCCTAGAAGAGTGATAATGCATGCCTTTTTATTTTATGATGTTTGATTATTAACATATAATATATTATAATGTTAACAATATAAAAACATATTAATATAAAATTTAAAGCCAAGTTGCCGTCCACTATTATTCTAAATGGAAAATTTGCAACATAAGGCCACATGCAAAAGAAGTCAAATCAATTAAACCACTCAATTTAATAAAATGCCACTTTTACCACTTATGCAATTTAGTCATTTTCCTTAAATTAAACACATAAACGAACAAATTAATCCACGATATTTTAGCACATGCTCAAACATATATTATAGATATTAAATATAATATAAAAATATTTTTCTAACTCGGATTCGTGGTCCCGAAACCACCGTTCCGATTAGGGTCAAAATCGGGCTGTTACAACTCTCCCCCCCTTAAGGGATTTTCGTCCCCGAAAATCTTATCAATGAATAAATGTAGGTAGCGTTCTTTCATAGAATCTTCGAGTTCCCAAGTTGCTTCCTCAACCCCGTGCTTATGCCACATAACTTTAACCAACGAGATTTTCTTATTATGTAATTCTTTCACTTCACGAGCTAAGATACGAATCGATTCTTCCTCATACGTCAAGTCAGGCTGAATCTCAATCTCTGCCGGGCTAATCACATGAGAAGGATCGGATCTGTATCGTTGAAGCATCGATACATGAAAAACATTGTGAATCTTGTCTAGCTCAGATGGCAACATAAGTCTGTACGCAACCGGCCCAATACGCTCAATAACTTTGTACGGCCCAATAAATCTCGGACTCAGCTTTCCTTTACGACCAAATCTAAGTATCTTTTTCCACGGCGAGACTTTTAAAAATACTCGGTCACCCACTTGAAATTCTATATCTTTACGTTTCAAGTCCGCATATGACTTCTGACGATCTGACGCAGCTTTCAAACTTTCTCGGATTACTTTTACCTTCTGCTCTCTCTCTAATTAAATCAACCCCGTGTATCTTGCTTTCACTCAGCTCGGTCCAATATAAAGGTGTACGACATTTGCGACCGTACAAAGCTTCATAAGGTACCATTTTGATACTCGATTGAAAACTGTTATTGTACGCAAATTTAATCAAAGGCAAGTATCGTTCCCACGTACCCTCAAACTCCAGAACACAACATCTCAACATATCCTCAAGTATTTGAATCACACGCTCGGATTGACCATCCGATTGAGGGTGAAAAGCAGTACTGAAGTGCAATTTGGTACCTAAAGCATCTTGCAGTTTCTTCCAAAACCGCGATGTAAACCTCGGATCTCTATCCGAAACAATAGAAATAGGTACTCCGTGCAATCGTACGATCTGAGATATGTATAACTCAGCTAACTTATCAAGTGAGAAATCCATACGTACCGGAACAAAGTGGGCCAATTTCGTCAATCTATCAACAATAACCCAGATTGAGTCTTTCTTGCTCGGTGTCAACGGCAACCCAGATACAAAATCCATCGTGACTTGATCCCATTTCCACTCAGGTATCATAATTTGTTGGAGTAGTCCACTCATCATCTATTTCAAAATCTGAATTCGTACTTGAGCCACAATGACTCCTTTTTACTTTTAAATCATCATCAACCACTTGAGCTTCACGAAACTGTTGTACAAATAGTGGTCTCGCCTTCAATTCTGCAATGATCACACTATCATCGGTCATATCTATATCCGCATTCATTGCACGTAGAGCAATTAGTGACTTTTGGCTAAGTGCATCAGCAACTACATTAGCCTTCCCCGGGTGATAGTCAATCACAAGCTCATAGTCTTTTAACAGTTCCAACCATCGACGCTGTCTCAAATTTAGATCCTTCTGAGTCATTAAATACTTTAGACTCTTGTGTTCCGAATAGACGTGGCATTTCTCACCAAATAGATAGTGACACCATATTTTCAAAGTAAAAACTATAGCGGCCAACTCAAGGTCGTGCGTCGGATAATTCCTCTCGTGCGGTTTCAACTGTTTCAAAGAATAAGCTACAACTTTACCCTCCTGCATCAAAACACAACCCAGCCTATTTAAGGATGCATTGCTGAAAATAACGAACTCCTTACCCGACTCTGGCTGAACCAACACTGGAGTTTTCGTTAGCAAAGTTTTTAGCTGATCGAAACTCTTCTGGCACCTGTCTGATCACTCGAATTTAACGTCTTTTTGTAATAGCTTTGTCATCAGGGCTGCTATTATAGAAAACCCTTTCACGAAGTGTCTATAATATCCGGCAAGTCCCAGAAACCTACGTACCTCAGAAACATTTCGCGGAGGTTTCCAATCCAGTATAACCGAAACTTTACTCGGGTCAACACGAATGCCCGATGCTGAAACAACATGCCCCAGGAAACTAACTTCATTCAACCAAAACTCACATTTGCTGAACTTCGCGTACAACTGCTTATCACGCAAAATTTGTAACACAAGTCTCAAATGCTCGGCATGCTCGGTTTCATCACGCGAATAGATCAGTAAGTCATCTATGAATACAACCACAAATCGATCTAGATACGATCTGAATACCCGATTCATCAGATCCATGAAAATAGCAGGGGCATTAGTTAGTCGGAATGGCATCACTAAAAACTCGTAATGGCCATATCTCGTACGAAAAGCAGTCTTTGGTACATATGAGTCTCTAACTCGCAACTGATAATAACCAGACCTCAGACTGATTTTTGAAAATACTGAAGCTCCCCTAAGTTGATCAAATAAATCATTGATACGTGGCAATGGATATTTATTCTTTACGGTCACTTTATTGAGTTGTCGATAATCGATGCACATTCTCGAAGTTCCGTCCTTCTTTTTCACAAATAGGACCGACGTACCCCAGGGTGAGAAACTTGGTCGAGCAAAACCTCTATCTGTCAATCCTTGCAACTGAGCTTTCAACTCTTTTAATTCGGTCGGTGCCATTCTATACGGAGCTATCGAAATCAGAGTTGTCCCTGGCACTAGCTCAATACCAAACTCTACCTCTCGAACAGGTGGCAATCCCAGCAATTCCTCCTAAAATACATTCGGATACTTACAAACAACCGGTACAGATTCAATCTTCTTTTCGGTTATTTTGCTATCAATCACATACGCAAAATAAGCTTCGCAACCCTTTCTCAAATGCTGCCGAGCCAACATCGAGGATATCACTGCTGGTAACCCATTCAAATCTGCAGATTCAATTCGAATTATCTCATTGTTTTGACTCCTCAAATAAATACTCTTTCGTCTGTAATTCACTACTGCATCGTGCACGGTTAACCAATCCATACCGAGGATAATATCAAACTCGTCAAATGGTAACAACATCAGATCTTCCGGGAAACATGAGTCTCGAATCATTAAAGGGCAATTCTTGCACACTCTATCAACTAGCACACAACGACCCAGGGGGTTTGAAACTCGAATCACAAACTCAGTAGACTCAACAGGTAGAGTCTTGCTGGATACTAATATTTCACACACATAAGAATGAGTTGAACCAGGGTCAATCAGAGCAATTACACTAGTATCAAAAAGAGTGAATATACTGGTGATGACATCTGGAGATGAAGCCTCCTCTCTAGCACGAATGGCATAGGCTCTAGCTGGCACACGGGCCTTTGATCGAATAGCTGCATCTGAAGTCCCTCTCTGAGTGCCGCTCCTACCTCCCACATTACGAGATTGTCTACCTTTAGCTGCAGTGCTGCACGGTCTCGCACTCTGAGCATTATCCTTTTCAGCTGTCTCTAGGCAATCCCGAATAAAATGATCCTGCGAACCACACTTATAGCAAGTGCGATTCTTAGATTTACCCCAACATTCACCAAAATGCCGTCTATCGCACTGTTGACACTCGGGCTTATTCGGTCTGGTATTGCCAAAATTAGCAATCGAGGTAGCCCGTGAACTCACTGGTGGTCGTTCTCGTATAGAGATCCCTGTGTTAGTTTTAGATCGGCTACTATCATTCTTGAATTTCTTTGTTGACGTTTGAGGAAATTTACCCGCAGATCTCTTTCGGAAGTCTCTAGCTTTAAACTTGGCTTTCCATTTTTCTTTCCCCGCTTCTTGGCTTTACAAGCTCGCTCAACAAGTACTACGAACTCATTTATTTCAAGTATGCCAACCAGTAGTTTTATATCTTCGTTTAGCCCTTCTTCAAATCTTCGGCACATAGCAGCCTCGGATGAAACACACTCGCGAGCATAGCGACTAAGTCTCACAAACTTGTGCTCATACTCAGATACGGTCATACGACCCTGTTTAAGCTCAAGAAATTCCTTGCGTTTAAAGTCTATAAATCGCTGACTGATGTATTTCTTTCGAAACTCCGTCTGAAAGAAGTCCCAAGTAACTCGTTCATTAGGAACAACCGATACAAGAGTATTCCACCAATAGTAGGTAGAATCTCGTAACAAAGATATGGCGCACTTCAGGCACTCATCAGGTGTGCAAGATAGTTCATCAAAAACACGAATAGTATTATCGAGCCAAAATTCAGCTCGCTCAGCATCATCATCATCTTCGGCTCTAAACTCTTGAGCCCCGTGTTTTCTAATTCTGTCAACTGGAGGCTTGCTTACTCTTTCTGAATTTACGATCGGGGTTACCACCGATACTATAGGAGGAGTGTTCTGATTCAGGGGTTGTTGAACAGCCGAATTGGTTCGAATATATTGACTGAACCAATCATTCATCATGCTATAAAAGGCTTGTTTAGCCCCCTCATCGGGATTACCCACAGCTGGTCGAGATTCCTCCGGCGTGGTCCCTTGCGCGGGAGAAGGCGCCACGCTCTCGACATCGTCAGCTATAGCTCGCTCGGGATTAGGATCCATTTACGATATGAAAGAAATAAACACATTTCACTGTCAGAAGTCATCACACTATCACATTATAAAATATGACATGTATAGCTAGACTCACACACGCTACGTTAGTCCGAGAACCGACTAAACCGTAGCTCTGATACCAATCAAATGTAACACCTCTAACCCGTGTCCGTCGTCGGATTAGGGTTACGAGGCATTACTCGTCTAACCACAAGTCATTACACTTTTATAAATACTATTTCAATAATCGATGCAAAATCAATCCATACTATCATGATTAAACATGTAATTCCACTTTAAAAACAAGACGTTAACAAACATATCATTAATATAATATAAGAGCAAGTTTTCATTCAAATAGTAAAAATACTATTCATTTGGTCATTTTAAAAGCAAGGCCGAATATGCCTATGGTTCCATATATATATACATAAGCTTTGTCAATTACCATTATCACTCATTTACATTATCGGTCAATTCCTTATAAAGACATGATCATTAATAATAACTCACCTTCAAAAATTTCACATATAAAGTATGACTGGTTCTCTCATAACCTGCTTTTGTAAATACACATACAAAATAAGCTTAAGGATATACATCAACCAAATTGCATTACAAACCCTACTCAAACCAAGTTCATATACTCAAATATCACACCTAACATGGTATGAAATAAACTTCCAAGATAAACTTATAATATAACAGAACATACACAAATAATAACACCATATTCAAACATGACTAAACCATACTTAAGAATAAAAGCATAGCCATTTTCGCATGGCATATACATATATATAAATATCATTCGAACACAACCCAAGAAATATTGCCTATACATGCCATATGTTTCAAAAGGGGTACAACTTATAGAATACCGAAGATAGATGATAGTGCGAATGACTTTGACGAAGAACCCCGAGCACGAGCTAGCCTTCAAGATCTATACAATAGTCCAACAAACACACATACGATAAGCTATTATAGCTTAGTAAGTTTTAAGCAATGGTAAAAATTATACAACTAATCGATAAACAATTTAATTAATCCAATATGAGCAATAATGAATTCATAAATACAAATATGCATAACTTGTCACCATTCAACAACCACCATATCTAATAGATCTCAAAACCGAATACTCAAGTACTATTTATCCATTTCGAATAAGCTCAAAGTTTAACATTCACATCTCATTTCTATATTTTCGTAACAAAAGTAACTTACCTCACTAGTACCTGATTATTAAGCTATCATGCTACACTTACTCATGTATCACTTCTCGTTTATCTCTCTTCATCGCTTTTATGTTCCCGAAGTCTCTGTAATTTTGCACACATAGTGCAAATTACGTAACGATCGCATACACTTAGTGCCGTTACGTGAGAAAGAGCACACATAGTGCCATTTAATAGTAATGTATCGCACACTTAGTGCCATTACTTATTATTCCGCACACACAGTGCCATTTAACAGTAATGTATCGCACACTTAGTGCCATTACTTATTATTCCGCACACACAGTGTCATTTAACAGTAATGTATCGCACACTTAGTGCCATTACTTATTATTCCGCACACATAGTGCCATTTAACAGTAATGTATCGAACACTTAGTGCCATTTAACCGATTTCGCACACACAGTGCTCGGTATTTTAGTTCGCACACTTAGTGCCCTTTAGCAGACCCTTTCTTTGTTCTTCAAAACATATATAATTTCATTCTCAATTATTCATACTCAATTTACCTTTTTCAAATACCAACACATTCGGCGTACACACGTTCCATATATCTAGCCATAGCATACATGTATTTTTCAACATCTCAATTTGCCTTTTTCACTTACCATTACATTCGGCAAACTCAATATACACATATATTTATTCATAGCATACATCCATCTCTCATTTCATAATCATATATAACTACCTCTTTATAAATGCTTATACTCATGTAACTCATTTAATCAACAATTACATATATATATTTATATACACATCAACTTAACATTCGACTATTATAAATACATTTCATTTCATCTCATGATACATTCGGCAATAGGGGAATTATCATGCTTATAATTTATTTTCATATGCACATTAGTATATAATCAATTTCATTTCATCCAACTGCTTAAAAACTTACCTCGAAAATTGACGGTTTAGGTTTCCCGGCTATTCGTTCAACTTCGCTTTTCCCCGATCCAATCCCAATTCTTTTTGTTCTTGATCTAAATAAATTTCAAATTAAGCTCATTCAAATATATTTTGATTCAATTTAATCCAAAAACACATAATTATGCAAATTACCATTTTACCCCTAACATTTACAATTTTTACAATTTAGTCCCTATTGCACAACTCACAAAATATTCAAAATTTGGCCACCATTCTTTAGAGCCAAATTTCCATCCTCCCATTACAAGTCTATACAACCCATTTATTTCACATTCCAACCTCCAAAAATTTTATTTTTACAATTAAATCCAAATTACCTAATTTCATCAAAAATTCAAGAACAACATTTGTTAATCTAACATATACAACCAATATTTCACCATTAATCAACAAAAACATCAAACTCCCTTCAATGGCATCACATGAAAAACACAACCATTTCAAAAATTTACACATGGGCTTACTAAAATACTAAGCAACGATCTCAAAAACGTAAAAATTAACAAAAACCGAACAAAGAACATACCCGAATTAGGCCTCCTAAATGCCGAAACTTAAAGCTCCAAAAATGGTGTTTTTCTTTCTCACATTCGGCCTAGAAGAGTGATAATGCATGCCTTTTTATTTTATGATGTTTTATTATTAACATATAATATATTATAATGTTAACAATATAAAAACATATTAATATAAAATTTAAAGCCAAGTTGCCGTCCACTATTATTCTAAATGGAAAATTTGCAACATAAGGCCACATGCAAAAGAAGTCAAATCAATTAAACCACTCAATTTAATAAAATGCCACTTTTACCACTTATGCAATTTAGTCATTTTCCTTAAATTAAACACATAAACGAAAAAATTAATCCACGATATTTTAGCACATGCTCAAACATATATTATAGATATTAAATATAATATAAAAATATTTTTCTAACTCAGATTCGTGGTCCCGAAACCACCGTTCCGATTAGGGTCAAAATCGGGCTGTTACACTAAATCCCTTAAATATCTAAGGGGATGAAACCTAAGACAGATCTTATTATTATTTGATTTACGAGATAAATATTTGTGCTTATTCTTAATTGTGAATTCTTATTCTTGTTTGATAATTCAGGTGATTGATTCAAGTCGAATGTGCTTATTCAGTGGAGCAAAAGTCCCTGTCTAAGAGTAGATCAACTCAATTAAGCGGAGTTGATTGCAACCCTAGAAATAGGGCGACAAAAATCTGCCGGATTAGGGTCAAACCTAATAAGGGAATCCATAGATCGAGTTAATGCGACAATAGGGGTTTTAATTAGAAAGAGATTTCAATTAATCAACCTAGAGTCAGTTGTTAGTAGCCTCGAAAGAGGTATTAATATAATTTAGGGATTTCTACGGATTAAGCCAAGTGAATAAATCGTATGAATCAAAAGTAATAAGTGAAGTCTAGGTGGATTCTTCCTTAGGTATTGCTTATCTCATAAAAGTTGTTTAAAAGTATTTTCCCAATTTACTCTATGTCGCGTTCATAGTTAGTTAAATTAGTTAGTAAATTTTAGATTAAAAATAAATCCCCCTTAATTATTAGGTTAGATAATAAAAAAATAGTTAATACTAGTGCTCTTGGTCCTTGAAGATACGATATTCCGGACTCACCATAGCTATACTACTGTTCGATAGGTGCGCTTGCCTTTGTCGAAATAATAGTTAGTTTCGAGCTCCATCAACAAGCTTGGAGAGTAATCGTTTTGTCACCTACACGAAGTACTAATTCACCGATACCAACATCAATTATAGTTCTAGCAGTTGCTAAAAAGGGCCGACCTAGAATCAAAGGTACGTCACTATCCTCATCCATGTCTAAAACAACAAAATCAACTGGGAATATGAATTTATCAACTTTTACAAGAACATCTTCAATAATAACCCTAAGAAATCTAATGGTTCTATCTGCTAATTGAATACTCATCCTAGTTTGTTTGGGTTTCCCAAGACCTAATTGCTTAAACATTTTATAGGGCATGACATTAATACTAGCCCCTAAATCAGCCAAAGCATTATCAACATTTAAACTACCAATTAAATAAGGAATAGTAAAACTCCTTGGATCTTTCAATTTGTTGGGTAGTTTATTTTGCAATATGTTCGAGCAAATTGCATTTAGCTCCACAGTCGACGAATCATCTAACTTCATTTTGTTCACTAAAAGCTCCTTTAAGAATTTAACGGAATTGGGCATCTCCGAAAGAGCTTCAATAAACGGTAAGTTAATATGTAATTTTTTTTAGAAGTTTAAGAAATTTACCAAATTTTTCATTCGTGTGGTCTCTCTTCGTCGTGTTAGGATATGGTACTCGAGGTTTATATTCCTTACCAATCAGCTTTTGCTCTTTCTGGCTTGCCTCAACCTTATCATTATTTACCACAATCTCTTGCATTGGTTCTGATTCAGATTCAACTAACCTTTCTTCATCTTGCACAATAATTGCATGAAGCTGCTCCCTCAGGTTAGTTACGATATTGCTAGGCAAACTACCTTGTGGTCGTTCTGAAATTAACTTAGCAAGTTGGCCTATTTGGTTCTCGAGCTCTTGAATGATGCTTGTTTATTTTTGAGTGCTACTTCAGTGTTTTGAAAGTAGGCTTCTGACACTGAGATAAACTTCGTTAACATCTCCTCAAGGTTCGGCTTCTTCTCTTACTGGTAATGTTGTTGTTGGAAGCCTGGAGGAGCTTGTGCTCTCTGATTTCCTTGACCACCCCAAGAGAAATTGGGATGGTTTCTCCAACCTACATTATATGTATTACTATAGGGGTTATTTTGAGGCCTAGAATTATTACCCATATAATTGATTTGTTCGTTCTCTGTGCTAGGACCGTAGGGTAAACATTCTGGATTGTTTATTCCACCTCCATTTACGTTGCACTACATCACCAGATGTACTTGTGTAGAAACATATAAACCATCAATTTTCTTATTTAATTGTTCTACCTGATTTGATAACTTGGTCACTGCATCTAAATTGAAAACACCAGCTACTTTAATTGGCTTCATCCTCATGACTTGCCACTGATAATTATTCAGTGCCATCTCCTCTATAAATTCATAACCCGCTTCAGGTGTTTTATAGTTAAGTGTTCCACCGGTTGCTGCATCGATAATCTATCTAGTTGAGGGATTCAAACCGTTGTAGAAGGTTTGAACTTGTAACCATAAAGGTAACCCATAGTGAGGGCACCATCTCAATAAGTCATTGTATCTCTCTCATGCATCATATAAGGTTTCTAAGTTGATCTGAACGAAGGAAGAAATATCATTCCTCAACTTGCTGTCTTAGCCAGTGGGAAGTACTTCAGTAGGAATTTCTCGGTCATTTGATCCCATGTAGTGATGGAATGTAACGCCCAAAAACCATCCTGAGTATTCGAAGAAATTAAAGTATTCGAAGAAACATTTTATTAGCCTGAGTTAAATTGCATCACTCCGAGACCTCTGGCATGCCAAGTCCAACAACAGAAAACGAGAGTACCTGAAAAGGGGAAAACTAAGGGGTGAGCTCCATGAGCCCAATGTGAGTTCGAATCTAAATGTAAGAAGCAAAAGACGAAGAATCAAACCATAATGCTCTTAAAATATTACCTGAACAACCGATCAAAAATACAAAATACGAATACAAAATTCACTAGCCGCGTTTACAAAATTCCAATCACACACAAGACTAAATACTATAGTGGATACATGATCGTGTGTCAGAGTTTTAAAAATTTAAATAACGAGAATGATCGAACCTGGAAACTACCTATGACAACGATTGAGGCAAGTGCACCTATCGAATAGTAGTATAGCTTAAGCAAGACCGAATTGTCGAACCCAAAGGAACTAAAAGTACTAATACTAACTTTTTTTTATTATTTAGCCTAAGAATTAAGCGAATGATTGTTTAATCTAAATTAATTAACTACTAGACTAAAGACTCTAAGACAAAGAAGAATGAATTTGGGAAAATAACTTGAGGAAAAACCAATTAATTCAGACGACACCCAAGGAAGAATCCACCAAGACGTCACTTGTTATCTAACTCTGAACCAGGCGATTTATTCACTTGACTTGATCCGTAGGATTCCCTAATGTATATTAAACCCTCTCTCGAGGCGAATAACGTCTAACCCTAGGTTGATTAATTGAAATCTCTTTCTAATTAAAACCCCTAGAATTGTATTAACTCGATCTATGGACTCCCATATTAGGTTTCACCCTAATCCGGCAACGCCTCATCACCCTATCTCTAGGCGCGCGATCAACTCCGCTTAACTATGCTAGATCTACTATTAGGCAGGGACTTTTGCTCCTCCACCTAAGCACATCAAACTTGAATCGATATCCACGAAATATCAACACAAGAATGAAGAACACATAATTAAGAACAAATCAAATATTTATCATATAGTTCAGCAAACGATAACAAGATTCATCTAAGTTTCATCCCCCTCAGGTATCTGAGGGTCTAGTTCATAACAATAAAAGAAAACATCTCTGAAGAAAAGATAAAACAAAACATAAGAAATCTCTAAAACCCCCTGAAGGAATTGAAGAAGAGATCCTCCGTCTTGAGTATAATTCCGGCTTCTTGAGATGGATCCACTGGCTATCCCTGAGCGAATCCCCACAAATCTGCCCCCTCTGGCCTAGCAAGATGCCTTTAAACGATAGCTTTCGGCTCCCCCTTTCAGGTCATACTTAGTGTGTATTTATAGGCTTTTGGAATGTGTTTCTTTGCCCCTAAGTATCCAAATCCGATTGAAATTGCTCTTTTCCGCGACAGGGACACAGTCATGGCACACGCCCGTGTGAATCGTCTTTAGGCCGTGTTTAGAATTTTAATGAAGTGACACGCCCGTGTATCTCGTGGCTAGACTGTGTTCGAGATTATTGAGGAGGCACGGCCGTGTGGTCTTGGGCCCAGGCCGTGTCAATTTTGTGCTTTGGCCCATTTGGCCCGTTTTAAGCCTGTTTCTTATTCTTTTCATCCTCCGGTGCTCTCCTGAGTATATAACATGAAAAGAAAGGATTAAGAGCACCTTTTTACATAAAATAAGGGGTAATTCATCCAAAAGCATACTAAATGTGGGATTAAAATATGTTACTTTTACGGTTTATCAAATACCCCCACACTTAAGCTTTTGCTTGTCCTCAAGCAAAATTCTCAACTTAGAATTAAAACGAACTTTCCATAATTCATAATAGTCATTAATAATGTTTCATCATAATTCAAGGATAATTTATACATGGATAATTTAACTCAAAGAGTCCTAAAGATTCAAACAGTCTAAGTCATACATTTGTAGCACAAAAACATAGGTGTTTCCCTTCATCTAAATAATTACCTCTGGTTCAAAACCTACAAGGATTGACATCCTCACAAAAGATTCAGTCAAATCACTCGAAGTGTTTAAGGTTCAGAATTAAGCACTCAAATGTCAAACCTAAAAAGTTAATCCCATAGGCTTGCATGAAAATCAAATCTCCACCACTGTAATATGAGATGATGCACAAATCAAAAGGTCTTTATCAGGGTTGTAATGTGGCTTGGGTTAAGGTGTGGATAAAGGCTGAATTAGAGGGTTAGAATCGAGATCGACCTGAAAAATTACCTAACTAGAAACAACGAACTGAAAAATAAATAATTACATGAATTGAAACTTTGAAACTAATAATACGAGCTTCTTTTTTCAATAAATAGACGTTAATTGTACAAGCTCACTTTTCATCATATTAATACTGAATATACTTCGATTTTTTTTAAGAACAAATAATCAAATATTTACAATAATAAGAAAGTACTTTAACAACTAAAATATAGAACATAGTTAGGCAACTGCTCAAAATCAAATCTCGACAAAAAGGGTAGTCAAGAAGAATGGTGATAACAAATACGAAGGGTTTTGGGTTAATATTAGTGGGTGAGTCAATAAAAAGGGTTGTTAGGATCAAAAGGAGTTCACTAGGGGTTAATTATGAAGGTACGCTTTTTATGGAGTAAGTGGGTTAAATCCTAGGTGCCTTTATCATTTCTGTATATCAAATCAAAGATGTGGTCTCAACATGTATAATCGATGCAAGTTCTAGAATAACAAATTAATGTTGACACACTCATAATCAAAAAGTGATCATGAAAAAGGATATATGCTCTTATAAGGCTCAAAATCTCACAAAAAATTATAGGTATTTTGATGTCAACCTCGTAAATTTCAAACTTCAAAGTAATATTCAAATTCAGGTAGACAACCTAGAATTTTTTTTTATTTCTTGAAAAATAGACTTATCATGCTTGATTCTCTAGTATCTTAGAATTTAATTATCAATGCAAAATTATCAATGACTTAATCTAAAACATATCAATAAAGATCATGAATCATAGGAATTTCATTCTAATTAGTAATATGAGAAAATTACTTAAAAACAAGACTAAATTCAGGGATTTGAGAATAATGCAAAAGTTTGGCACCTAATTTCAGAATTTGAGAATAATGAAAAAATTAGGCACCTTTTTAGGTTGTTCACCCCCCACACTTAAGATGTACATTGCCCTCAATGTACAAAGATATATATATATAGACAATTAAGTATAAATTCAAAAGATATGGAGAGAAGTGAAACCCCCTGAATGATGGATGAAATCCTTGTGTTGGAGGTAAAAGATAAGTTGGAGGGTTCGTTCTTTATGACGATCCTGCGCTAGATGAAGAAATTGGGTAGCTCATAGAGGATTAGCCAGGATATAATAATCATAATTAAAACTATACTATTTAAATAATTAAAGAAAAATAAGCTAAAGTGAAGAAAAATAAAAAGTGAACTAAAATTAAAAGAAAAGTTAAATGGACCGTAGAGTCCTTATTGTTGGGTGTGATTTCTCAGGCTGTGGATATGGTGGTGGTCGTGGTGTGATTCCCAAGCAGCCCGAAGAACTAAAAACCAAGAAACTAAAATAAAATGAGTTAAATTAAGCAGAAGAGAAGTAAAGATACGGAAATTGAAGCAAAAGAAAAAAATGAAATAAAAACTAAATGGCCTCAAATATCCTTGGCTCGTCGAATGATTGAAGCGGCCGGTATGAACTTATATAGATTGGTCTCCATGAGGGAGACTGTGCTGGGATCCTTCCGTTTCTTCGACATGGCCAAAACATTGAGAAGAATGCTATAAGGATGAAGAATGCTAAGAATGTATGGTGTAAGGGTGTAAAGGAGGAAGAAGGGTGAAAGTTAGGTGAGAAGAGGAAGGGGTGGGAGGTTTAAATAGAATTCTCAAATCAGGTACAACCCCACGCCCGTGTCTTGTGGGCGTGTTGTTTCACACGGCCGCCTCGCACGGCTGTGTGTGTAGGCGTGTTGATTCTCTCGCGCCCGTTTTTACAGATTGCCACACCCGTTTCTAATAAGTCAGTGTCATCCACGGCCGCGTCGCACGGCCGTGGCGTTTTGTCGGTGCCCGTGGGGGTGGTTGGAGTCCGTGACTCAAAGATTTGATTCTTTCTGACTTGTACCTCTTCTGCCATTATCAGTATGGAGATTCTGTGCTTCTACACGGCCACGGACACGGTCGTGTGTAAGGCTGTGTGGCCTGAAAATCTGCACTTTTGGTTAGTTTAAAACTAGGTGTTTAAGACTAAGATAAGAGAAGAAAATAAATACGAAAGTAATTAGGGTTAGTGCTTGGGTTGCCTCCCGAGAAGCGCTCGTTTAAAGTCTTAAGCTAGACTTTCCTCTCGTTTGTATCGTTAGGGTGGGTTGAGGAGTTAAAAGTCCTTCCTCATGCTATCTGTTTTATTATCATGATAGAGTTTAAGTCGAGATGCATTTATATTGGAAGTACCAAAAATAGGATTACTTACCTCGACTGTTCCGTATGGGAAAACACTGATTACCCTAAAAGGGATTTCTTTGTTTGTGTTTACGTCTGATGTGATGATGCGAGGATCTGCTTTATCTAACAGCACCTGGTCCCCTATTTTGAAGTGGTTTGTTGTGCCTATGAGCTCTTCTAGGGGCTCCTTTGGTTTTACTTCGTGTGGTTTCGGCTCTTCTTTGAATTGTGTTTTCCACTCTTCTGGTTCGTCGACCCTAAGGCTCCGTTCCTTATGTAATTCTTCTTTGTTGGCATGGGGTTCATGACTCGGTTCAGGTTTGTACCCTTGTGGTTTTTCCTGTGGTGAAAGTTGAACAACTTGGTTATCAACTGAATTTACTTTCTCACCTTCATCAATTGTTGTCCTGGCTGAGTCAAGAGCTTGTAAACTGATTGATTCGTTACCTACACGAAGTATGAGTTCTCCTGTACCAACATCAATTTTTGTTCTAGCAGTTGCTAAAAAGGGTCTTCCTAAAATAAGGGAATCGAATTATCCTCATCCATGTCTAAGACAACAAAATCTACTGGGAAAACAAATTTATCAATTTTTACAAGAACATCTTCGATAATACCCCTAGGAATTCTAACAGTTTTATCAGCTAATTGAATGCTCATCCTAGTTTGTTTGGGTTTCCTTAGACCTAGTTTTTTAAACAATTTATAAGGCATGACATTTATGCTTGCCCCAAAATCAGCTAACGCATTATCAACAGTTAGTCTACCAATTAAACATGGAATTGTAAAACTCCCTGGATCTTTCAGCTTTCGCGGTAGTTTATTCTGTAACATTGCTGAGCATTTTAATTCCACATGTGGCTCATCGTCTAACTTACGCTTGTTCGTCAAGAGATGTTTAAAAAAATTTCTCGAATCTGGCATCTGTGAAAGAGCTTCAAGAAGAGGTAAGTTGATATGTAATTTCTTTAAAAGTTTAAGAAACTTACCGAACTGTTCTTCTGTATCGTCTCTCTTCATCACTTCGGGATAAGGAATGCGAGGTTGGTAATTTTTGACTACCGATTTTGGCTTTTCTTGTGTCACCTCAACCTTACCGTCTTTGACCTCATTCTCTTGCCTTGAATTGGGCTCGTCTAACCCTTCACTTTCTTGAGCGATTATGGCTTGGATTTGCTCCTTTGGGTTAATCTCAGTGTTGCTTGGTAGACGCCCTTGTGGTCGTTCGGAAATTATCTTTGCGAGTTGTCCAACTGTGTTAGTAAGTTGTCCAACTGTCTTAGTAAGTTCCCCAACTTGGCTCTCGATCCCTTTAATTGATGCCTGTTGATTCTTAAGGGTGGTCTCAGTGTCTTGGAGACGATTATCTGTAGCTGCCATGAATTTTGTCAGCATCTCTTCAAGGTTCGGCTTCTTCTCCTGTGGATAGGGCTGATTTTGGAAATTTTGAGGAGGTTGTTGTCTTTGATTTCCTTGATTTCCTTGTCCTCCCCATGAAAAATTTGGGTGGTTCCTCCAACCTGGATTATCATTATTACTATAAGGGTTATTATTAGATCTGAAATTATTACCTATATAGTTCATCTGTTCGCTTTCTATGCCCGGTTGGTAGGGTGGGTACTCAGGATTTGCCATAGTTCCACTTGCGTCGCACTGCATTACCGGATGTACCTGCGAAGAACACAAACTATCAAGCTTTTTATTCATCATCTCTACCTGTGTTGATAGCATGGTTACTGCATCTATGTTGAAAACTCCGGCTGATTTTGTTGGTTTTGTCCTTGTAACCTGCCACTGATAGTTATTCAGTGACATCTCCTCTATGAATTCATAGGTCGCTTTCAGGAGTTACATTGTTCGGGGTTCCACCGTGGTGAATCAATTAGTTGCCTCATTGAGGGGTTTACACCGTTATAGAAAGTTTGGACTTGGAGCCACAAGTTAATCCGTGGTGTGGGCACCTCCTCAAGAGATCCTTATATCTCTCCCATGCTTCATATAATGTCTCTAAATCCATCTGCACAAAAGAAGAGATATCATTCCTTAATTTAGCCGTTTTGGCCGGTGGGAAATATTTTAATAAAAATTTTTCGGTCATTTGATCCCATGTAGTGATTGACCCTCGTGGTAACGAGTTTAACCACTGTTTGGCTTTATTCCTTAATGAAAAGGGAAATAATCGAAGCCGTATGGCATCATCAAAAACGCCATTTATTTTGAAGGTATGACAGAACTCTAAAAAATTAGCTATATGAGTGTTTGGGTCTTCGTCATGCAAACCATCAAATTGAACAAATTGTTGAATCATTTGTATAGTGTTAGGCTTTAATTCAAAATTATTAGCAGCTATAGCAGGCCTAACAATACTAGATTCGGCTCCTGTTAAATGAGGTTTAGCATAATCATACATAGTACGTGGAGCATTATTTTCTGCCACATCTTGGGGTGGTGGAATATTCTTGTCCATCCCTTCAGTAGGATTGGATTCGCCTTCTCGCTCTTTTTCTGTGTAATTTAGGGCTCGCCTAATTTCTCTGCGATTCCTGCAAGCGGTAGCTTCAATATCACTGTCGTATACTAGTGGTCCTCTCGGGTTCCTTCTAGTCATAAACTAGAGGTACCTGCTAGGAAAAGAAAGAAAGAAAATTCAGCAAAGTAAAAAAAAATAAAAATAAATTGCGGAAAATAATGGCTAAAGTAATAAAAATAGAGCTTTCTTAATATTTTAGTTCCCCGGCAACGGCGCCAAAAACTTGATCGTGTGTCAGAGTTTTAAAAATTTAAATAACGAGAATGATCGAACCTGGAAACTAACTATGACAACGATTGTGGCAAGTGCACCTATCGAATAGTAGTATAGCTTAGGCAAAACCGGATTGTCGAACCCAAAGGAACTAAAAGTACTAATACTAACTTTCTTTTTTTTATTTAGCCTAAGAATTAAGCGAATGGTTGTTTAATCTAAATTAATTAACTACTAGACTAAAGACTCTAAGACAAAGAAGAATGAATTTGGGAAAATAACTTGAGGAAAAACCAATTAATTCAGACGACACCCAAAGAAGAATCCACCTAGACTTCACTTGTTATCTAACTCTGAACCAGACGATTTATTCACTTGACTTGATCCGTAGGATTCCCTAATGTATATTAAACCCTCTCTCGAGGCGAATAACGTCTAACCCTAGGTTGATTAATTGAAATCTCTTTCTAATTAAAACCCCTAGAATTACATTAACTCGATCTATGGACTCCCATATTAGGTTTCACCCTAATCCGGAAACGCCTCGTCACCCTATCTCTAGGCGCGCGATCAACTCCGCTTAACTATGCTAGACCTACTCTTAGGCAGCGACTTTTGCTCCTCCACCTAAGCACATCAAACTTGAATCGATATCCGCGAAATATCAACACAAGAATTAAGAACACATAATTAAGAACAAATCAAATATTTATCATATAGTTCATCAAACAATAACAAGATTCATCTAAGTTTCATCCCCCTCAGGTATCTGAGGGTTTAGTTCATAACAATAAAAGAAAACATCTCAGAAGAAAAGATAAAACAAAACATAAGAAATCCTTAAAACCCCCTGAAGGAATTGAAGAGGAGACTCTCCGTCTTGAGTATAATTCCGACTTCTTGAGATGGATCCACTGGCTATCCCTGAGCGAATCCCCACAAATCTGCCCTCTCTGGCCTAGCAAGACGCCCCTAAACGATAGCTTTCGGCTCCCCCTTTCAGGTCATACTTAGAGTGTATTTATAGGCTTTTGGAATGTATTTCTTTGCCCCTAAGTATCCAAATCCGATTGAAATTGCTCTTTTCCGCGACAGGGACACGGCCATGGCACACGCCCGTGTGAATCGTCTTTAGGCCGTGTTCAGACTTTTAATGAAGTGACACGCCCGTGTATCTCGTGGCTAGACTGTGTTCGAGATTATTGAGGAGGCACGGCCGTGTGGTCTTGGGCCCAGGCCGTGTCGATTTCGTGCTTTGGCCCATTTGGCCCGTTTTAAGCCCGTTTCTTGTTCTTTTCATCCTCCGGTGCTTTCCTGAGTATATAACATGAAAAGAAAGGATTAAGAGCACCTTTTTACATAAAATAAGGGGTAATTCATCCAAAAGCATACTAAATGTGGGATTAAAATATGTTGCTTTTACGGTTTATCAATACAAAATAGTACATGCACCCCAACATTGTAACACCCCAAACCCGGCCTAGAAGTTAGGCCTGAATCTGGTGTGTCACATGGAAGTAAAAACCATCTTTACGATTATTAAAAACTTGCTTGAGAAATACAGCCTCTTTGTTAAAAACCAAAAACACTTAAGCAATTGTTAACTACTTGAAAACGTAATAATCTTTAAAAACCTTTTTGGTGGCGAGAGCATATTTGAAATAAACAATTTACGAAAATGTGATGTTTAGAAATAGAGTTGCAGAAGCACTTTGAAATCGTTGCGGAAACGTAGATAAAATACAATTATTTTTGAAAGATTGATTGATGAGTCAACAATCAAGGTAGTGAACTTTAAAACTGTGACTTTTGAAAATATCGTTTGATAGTTCGAGTGAAAACTTCCGTGTTAAATATTTGTAAAAGTTTATTATGAAATCCATTTGTTAATCGTTTTTGGAAAACCTTTATTTAAGTTTTTGAGAAAAATTATCGTTTTAACCAATTTAAGCAAAATAATAAGTATATCAACCATAAAGCAAATAATAAAACACTCCAGAGGCCTTATTACAACTTAAACCAAAATAGCAAAATAATAAAATAAACGGAAATAGAAATTTAAAATTTCATTAACACCATTTCTGAAGTATGGCTTCCACCGAGTCATCCATGGGCCCAAGTCCTCATTACGGAGCATTACCTACAAGGGTTAAGAAAAGGGGGAGTGAGTTACAAGAACTCAGTGTGAAACCCCTTATAGTCATCCACTGGGCCTGAACCCACATAACAATATCTTGGGCCTAAGCCCTTGTACAAAACAATCTTAAAATGAAGCAAATGTATGAATGTAATGCAATCCCAAACCAACCTAATAATCCATTCGCTACACACCACCCGTACCAACCAACACACCTGTGGGGATCTTTTGTCAACCCACCCCGCCAACACACCAATCGCAGGCATTTAGCCATTTATATAATTCGCAGGCAAGATGCCATTTAATTCGCAGGCAAGATGCCATTTCATAATATTTGTGGCTGAGCCACCGAATTTCACTTCCCCGATCATCAATATCCCAATCCCATGCAACTTATGTAAATGCAACATACATCGTAAATCATAATATTTACAATATAACCACGATAATTAATAACTCAGAGATTTATTACAAATAATTTGGCCCATTAACACTTTACAAAATCGGCCCATTAGGGCATTATATCAAATCGGTCCGTTAAGGCAATATATCAAATCGGCCCATTAAGGCAATATAACAAATCGACCCGTTAAGGCAATATAACAAATCAGCTCGTTAAGGCAATATAACAAATCAGCCCGCTAAGGCAATATAACAAATTAGCCCGTTAAGGCAGTATAACAAATCGGCCCGTTAAGGTAGTATAACAAATCGGCCCGTTAAGGCAGTATAACAAATCTGCCCATTAGGGGCATTTTCGTAATTCGGTAATCTTACCCACTAAGGGTAATTTGGTAATCTCGCAATCCAGGGGTATTTCAGTAATTTACCCTCTAAGGGTATTATGGTAATTCCGCAACCTAGACTTAACTACTAATGTGGGGCATAAAAATCGAAATTGTCCATCTGCATTGTACTGACTAAATTGACTATAACTCGAGTTAGGAATCTCGAAATCTAAATCCGTAAATTTTCCTTGAAACTAGACTCATATATCTTCTTACTACTATTTTCCAAATTTTTTGGCTAACCATTTAGTACAGTTTATTCCTTAAAATTTCCCTTGTTTCACTGTCCAACGATTCTGACCTCTCTTACCTTAATTTCAAATATCTCACTGTAAAGTTTTCATATGTTGATTCCACTTGTTTCTATTGAAAATAGGCTCACTAAGGAATCCATACATGTAACTTATAACTCATAATTCCCTTTTTACAATTTTAAACGATTTTTCTAAGACAGAACAGAGAATCGCGAAGTTGATCAGAACCAGTCTCACTAAAATTAAGATATCACAGACTTTAAAATTCCTTTTCCTTTTCCGCTTCTTCCATATAAAAATAGACACAGTAAGCTTTAATTCGATATCTTATTCACTTATTAATCCCTTTTCTCCTATTTTTCGTGATTTTTCAAAATCACGTCACTGTTGCTGACCAAAAACTGTTTCATTGCAAACTATGGTTACCACTACGAATATACGCACGCCCGAGTGGTCACGGATGCCGGTTTCCGGTTTTCTTCGGTATTTCGACCGAATCATAGAACATATCATACAAACATTCAGAGAGGTATGAGATTACACACCATTTCAAACATGTATTCGGAAGGGTACGGGATTACACACCTTGATTACGAGTTGTGCTTTCTACCGATTTCAACACCTATAATGATAGTTGATAGAAGGTTAGTCTCAACTTTGATAATCGTAACTAGAAACACTTTATTAGGCTAACTCCACTTACCACGAATGTGATCTCCCTCAGTGCACCAAGAATCGATCCTATCCTTTGACTACTGAAATCCCGTCCTAACAATATTTGGTGAGCGAAAGAGTTGTTAGCAATTATCCCACCTTTGGCCAAAACAAATCTCATAACAACGTTCTTACCCCACTTGCTTGATGAGTCGACGATAATGATTTGGTTAATACAAATCACTTGTGCTCCTTTACCTTGAATATTTTTAGGACCGATTCCCAACGATTGTCACGATAACTTCTAAGATTCAAAGTTTCGACCTTCCACTATATCACTATGAAGAAGGAAAATAATCTCGTTTGAGAGAGAATAAGGTGATGGTCTCGGTCAAAATGACCATCCCAAACCAAAACATAGATTCGGTATTAAGAGAAAGAAAATAAGAAATGTTGAGATGAACACTTACCGATTAATCAAGGATTGAGTGTAAATACAGATGAGAAGAAAAGATAGAAAAGAGATGAAGGTTCAGTTATAGAAGAAAATGAATACTGATATTCGGCTATGGAGGATAATCAAACAAGAAAATGTGATTTTATGGTGGTGTCGATTTAGATAAGAGAAAAGATTAGAGGAATGGTTAAAAGAGAAGGATGGAAGGTTGGATGGATGCTAGGTGATTCGGCTATCAAAGGGAGATGAACATGTTGCACAAATGTGCTAGGAGGTTTCGGCAAGGAAGAAAGAAAGAAGAAAAACTAAAACTAACAAAGAGTAGCAATTTGGAGAAAATGACACTATTGAAGCCAAAGGTATTTTTGACCAAAACAAACACTATAGTTTTACCAAAACACCAAGTAAAATTTGGTTACCTCCCTTTTACCACAAAACCGTCCACATTCATGACCATAATGGTCAAAAATTGGCCAACCACACTTTCCATAACACTTCCCTTGAAAAAGGCCACATGTTCCCCTTACTTTCCCCTTTCTCTTGATTTCTTTCCTCACCTTCATCCTTTCTTATTTTCCTTAGCCATCTTGCCAAAAATAAAAAGTCCACCTTGCCTTATTTACAAGCTTGGCTGACACTTAGGGAAAGAGTACAAAAAAAATAGTCAAAATTTTACACTTGATGGGATTTGAACCTCTTCCCTCCATGCTCTTCACTTGATGCCTTAACCTCCTTGCCATATGCTCTCTTATGCTAGCAAAATACACACTTATTACCTTAAGCCTTGATGCCACTTGCCTTTTCCCCTTAAGTACTCAAATACTAAAATTTACCTATAGCCTAACTTGAACCCGAAACTTCCTAGAAACCTCGTAACTTTCCAAAATCACCTTCCTAATAAGTCCAATTTGAAATAATGCCGTTCTCTTATTCTCAAAAATTTTTAAAACGCTTCTACGCTCAAGGCCCAATGGGCCCAATAGGTCCAATTCTACTAGGCCCAATTTTGGGATGTTACAAACGTGCAGACATACAACATGTAAACAGACGCAAATGGTATGTAACAAGTCAGAAAATAATCCCACCCATCCATCCAAACACCTCTCCGTCCCCCGTTCACTCCATGAATGAGCTATATGAAGCTCAACCAACCATAGACACCACATAGGACCTTGAAAGGCCCATCCAACCCTACACACCCTATATGTGGACTAGGCCACTTAGATGATAATATGCAACAGAGCTGACATATGTGTAGTACAGTGCGGTAAACCGCTGTACTAATGAATCGCAGTTAGAAACTGCCCAGAACAGATTAGACTCCCTCCTCTTCGCAACCAAACCCAAAAAAATTGATGCAAATGCGAAATGCACACCTTTCTATAGACAAAAAATACAAAATCCTAATACAGAATAAAAAATGCTCATACTCATTTGCACAGATACAATATCAGATTAACTCGAATCTTATCATTAAACAATGCTTCAGTTCATAAATCACACTACAACACACTTGAACAAATCAAAAGTTTGACACTATAATTACAAATAATCTCACAACTCTAAGCCGTATCGGAGTCCCTAACACTTATACGGAAGCCCCAACAAATGTTGGGCAACACAAGAAATAGAATGGGTCAAATTATGCTACAAAGCAAAAATTTGCGAAATAAGGCCACATGGCCGTATGGCTAAGGCACATGCCAGTGTGACCCAGAGACATGGCCGTGTGATCAAGCCGTATAACTCTCTACCCAAATTGGCTAAAATTAAGGTACAGGGCAGACACGACCATGTAGAAGTCTCACACACCCGTGTACCCACCTAACACGGCCGTGTGTCCAGAATACACGCCCGTGTGAAAATCGACTAAAATCCCCAAAATTTTCCACACGGCCGTGTGACACCAAAATTTGGCCGAAAAACCCTAATTCCCAAATGCACACGGCCGTGTGAACTATCCATGTGGGTCACCTGCCCGTGTGGCCACCTGATGAGTCACTAAACTAACTAAAATCATGACAAAGGCAAGCGCACCTATCGAATAGTAGTATAGCTACGGTGAGTAGGGAATATCGTATCCACAAGGACTAAAAGTACTAGTAATTACTAACTTTTTATTATCTAGCCGATAAATTGAGGAATTGTTTTTAATCTAAAATTATCTAAACTAATTACTAAGAATGCGACATAGAGCGAATTGGGAAAATATTTGAAGAAAACCAATGAGATAGACAATACCCAAGAAAGAATCCGCCTAGACTTCACTTATTATACTGAATTTGAATTAAACGATTTATTCACTTGTCTTGATCCGTAGAAATCCCTAAATTATGTTAATATCTCTTTCGAGAGTAATAACAACTGACTCTAGGTTGATTAATTGAAATCTCTTTCTAATTAAAACCCCTATTGTCGCATTAACTCGATCTATGGATTCCCCTATTAGATTTGACTCTAATCCGGTAGATTTATGTCGTCTTATTTCTAGGATTGCATGCAACTCCACTCAATTATGCCAGATCTACTCTTAAATAGGGACTTTTGCTCCACTGAAATAAGCACATCACACTTGAATTAATATCCTGAAAATATTAAAGCAAGAATTAAGCATACATAATTGAGAACAAGAAACAAGTATTTATCATGTAATTCAGAAAATCAAATAATAAGATCCATCAAAGGTTTCATCTTCGCTAGGTATCTAGGGAATTTAGTTCATAATTTGGAAGGAAAACATCTCAAAATTAGGAAAACAACAATACATAAAGAAACCCAAAAACTTCTAGAGAAATTGAATGGAGATCTTCAATCTTGAAGGAGATCCTCTTCTGAGTTGATTCCAACGGTGTTCTTCGAGTAATTTCTTCGTTCTACTCTGCGTGCTCCTTTAGTCCTCTTCTAATAGGTATTTATAAACTTTAGAGTGCTCAAAAACCCTAAAAATTAGGGTTTTCTGCATAAAAGAGAAGCAGGGTTAAGGCTGGCACATGGGTGTATGGCCAGCCTATGTGGCTCACACGGGCATGTGCCCAGCCCGTGTGGAAGTGCCCAGGCCGTGTGGTTCCTAAAAATAGCTCTTTTTGTCTGATTTTGGCCCGTTTTTCGCTCATTTCACTTCCTTATGCTCAACTAAGTATAGAAATTTAAATTTAAAGGATTAGGAGCATCAAATACACTAATTCACATAATAAATCATCCAAAAACATGCCAAGCATGGGATTAAAATAAGTTACTTTTATGATTTATCACCACCTGTGTGGTCATGAAACCACACCAAAACTGGTTGTAGGACGAGCTTTTGATGTTGAAACAGTTCTCAACCCTTGACAACTCAAAAATATACCAAAAAGCTCACCTATATTCAAACCGTTCCATAATAATCGACTCTTCGATTAGTCAATTCCAAAAACACACATATGATCACGGAAATAAGACATAAATTTGTTAACAAAAATGAAAGGTTTTCGAACACACACTTATTCACAATTTACAACGCCCAAAACTGAACAGCGCCTAAAATCCACCACCTTTGAAAACTCAATTACAAATACCCACAACATATTTTCAAAAGGAAACGACAATCAAACAGAATTGAATGCCCACAGAAAGAAAACGAATCACCAATTAAGAAAGAACACACTTACATGTAAGAATTCTGACGAACCCGATTGTTAATCCTCCCAAGGAAAAAAATAGGAACAAGAACTCGATATTGGGGAAAAATAAGATAAAATTTACATGACAAAAAAAGGAGGGTGGGAGCGTGAGAGAAAAAGTCAATTGGAAAAGAGGAGAGGAAAAAAAATAAAACAAAAAAACAAACGAGTGAGTTAACTTTTGGGTCTCATTAAAGAAAAATAATTAAAAATTAAATTAATGCAAAAAGAACAAAAAATTAAAACAAAGTATAAATCCTCTTAGACACACATGAGGATTCGAACCTAGAACCCAGAGGTAACCTAACCACCAAACTAGAAGGCCCATTCTGACATTAAAACGAGACAACAAACCCAATTGTCCCATCTAGCCACTGACCTTACCTATAAATCTCAAAACTTCAAACCCCAAAAACCAGGGTGTTACATGGAACCTCGTGGTAAAAAATTCAACCACTATTTAGCTTTGTTCTTCAACGAGAAAGGGAATAACCGTAGGCGAATGGCGTCGTCAGAAATGCCATTTATCTTTAAAGTATCACATACTTCCAGAAAATTAGCCAAATGAGTATTTGGGTCTTCGTCTTACAAACTATCGAACTGAACAAATTGTTGTACCATCTGAATAGTGTTTAGCTTCAGTTCAAAATTATTCGCAGCAAAGGTGGATCTCACAATACTCGATTCAGCCCCAGATAGAGTGGGCTTGGCATAATCGTACATAGTACGAGGAACATGATTTGAATTTGCAGGATTTACAACAGCTGCAGGAGGTAGCTGATTATTCTGATTATCACCCATCTCTTCAGTAATAATAATGTCCTTTTGCTCGTCTACTATATTTTTTCGACTCTGCCGTTCTTCTCTACAGTTTTTGCAAGCTGTGCTTTCAATTTCATTGTCAAATAATAATGGTCCTGACAGGTTTCTTCTAGTCATAAACTGAAGGAATGTAACATCCTGAATTTTTGGGCCTATGCGTTTAATGGGTGGATACGTTTAATATGTTAATTTGAGAATTTGAGGTGCAAATTGGGCTCAGGATTGGGCTGAAGCCTTAGTTAAATTTTTGTTTGGGCACTATAGGGTTTAAAAGGTGGTATCTGAGTTTAAAATATCAAAATAGGCTTGTGGCCAGTGGTCAGTGGCGCCAATTAGGGAGCAAGGAGGTGACGCCACACAAGGGAGTAAGGGGCCCAAATTTAAGTTACATGGAGCCCAAATTTTTTAATTTAAGTTAGCTAAATTTCGGCATTAGGGTTAGGTAGAGTGGACGGCAACAAGGCTAAAAAATAGGAGGATTTATGTGAATGGGATAATGTAGATAATATAGTTGATAATATGGAAGGAAAAAAAAAGGAGAAAAGATAGGAGCTATCTACAAGGCTAGGAGTTGGCCGAAATTCCATCACCTAGAGAACTGAAGAAACCGGTTTCTTTATGGCAAAGGGGGTGCCGAATTTTCCCTTTTTATTTGATTAATTTTTAGTTATCAGGAAGGGCACTTTCGGTTTTTCATAGGTAAGTGCCGAAATTTCTATAAATAGGAAGGGTTCTCTTCTTTATTTTTCGGCATTTAGGGTTTCCACCTTTTCTTTCTCTTCTTTCTTCTAAAAGCCGAAAACCCCATTATTCTTTTCTCTTCTTTCTCCTAAAAGCCAAAAACTCCATTATTCTCTTCTTTCTTCTAAAAGCCGAAAACTCCATTATTCTCTTCTTTCTTCTAAAAGCTGAATCTCTATAGATTTCTTCGAATCATCTTCTCTTCCTGATTTTTCGCAAAAAGCCGGAATCCTCTGGGAGTAGCCGAATCTTCTCTAGTAAGATCTATTAGATCTAAAAGCCGAAAACACTAGTTCCCGAATCTCATATCACTTTTTGGGATTTCAAGGCGGATAAGCGGTGGTGTTGGCTACGGATAAGCGTCGACTTAGAGGTCTCGTTCTAACAGAATCAGTGTGTAGATCTCTAACACACTAGTAATCTGTACTAAATATATGTTATGGGCTAAAAGCCGGAAAAAGGTCAGATAGTAATCTGTAATAAATATATGTTATGGGCTAAAAGCCGGGAAAAAGGTCAGTATAGACAGTCGGATTACCCAAAAGGGTAGGCAAGGGATGCAGTGCACGTAATCATAGAAACTTCTCTATGTGTATCGATGTATGTGATAGATCGTGAACTTTTAGGTAGTATATTGTTTTGATTACGCACATATGTATGCATGGGATGGGATTGATATGATGAAGGGGAAGAAGGTCGCATAGCGATCGGTGGCTTTGCCTGTAACATCTTAAAATTGGGGTTATTTGGGATTGAATTATTTTTTTCTCGTGTTTGAATTGCTGTGGTATTAATTGTGGTATAGTAAGGCTTAATTAGGGGTCTTGAGTAGGCTCGGAATAGTGGAAAAATATTTTTATAAGCTTTAAAAGTGGGGAGCCTTAGTAAGTAGGGGTTACAAGGATAAATGAGGGATGAATTGACACAGAAATGGCCTTGGAAAAGTGGCAAAATGGAGGCCACTTAAGAGCTGGAGTTGACGCCATCAAGGGAGCAAGGGGAGCTTGTGTTCGAGTCGCGGAAACCCCTCTTTTTGCTCTTAATTGGGACGGCATAGGGGGGAGAGATTTTCTCTCTTCAAACTCTTTTTGATAATAAGGATAATGTGGATGATATTAGCTTTTAATTGGATTTTTTTTTATTTGATTAATTCCAAGGAGAAAATATAGGCATTTGAGTATTCAAATTATTTTGAATATTTTTAAACAATTGGTCAAGAGCAATTCAAGGAGTTGCCGAATTTTTGAACTCCTTGATTGATAGGAGTGGACGGCAAGTATAGGGGGAGAGTGCCAAAATCCTTCATTTGATTCCCAAACTCTCTCATCTTCTATCCTTTCTTTTTCTCTTTTCCATCCTCTCCAAAACCGAAAACTCCCATTAACACCTTTCTCTCCTTTTTGTTTTGCTGAAACATCAAAATCTCCTCTCTTCGTCTTTCTTTGCCAAAACTCTATCTCCCTTTTAACCATTATTTTTCTCTATTTTAGCCGAATCTAGTTCCTATCTATGTGCCGAAATCTCTTCCTTTCTATTAAACTCACCTTGGCCGAATACTAAGTGTGGTGTTGATCTCTTTGGATGTTCCTTTCCAATCGGTTGGAGGAGGTAGGTGGGTTTGGCCGAATGCCTATGACTTCTTTTCCCTATTCTTGTCGACTTTGATAAAGGTAAGAGTTGGTTTCGGCAATTTTTGTTAAGGGTGCTAATCACATGTTGAAACCGATTTGTTATAGGGCCTTCGGGATTTGGAAGCAAGCAAGTGAGACCATCATCTTTGATCGAATTCGGTAAGTGAGGGTAAGGTCTATTTTAGTGTTCAAAAGCCGAAGGCTATTGTTTAGAATATTGTTGATTGACCGATTGTAGTTTGGTGAAGCAGATTCGTGTATCGTGTGCTGTAGTTAGTACTCAAAGGCGTTAGGTAATGTAACATCCCAAAAATGGGGTTATTTGGAATTTAATTATTTTTCTTATTATGAACTCATGATATTATTTATGGAATGTTAAGGCTTAATTATGGATTTTTAGTAAGCTCGAGTAGTGGGAAAAATATTATTTTCAGGCTTTGAGGTAGGGAGCCTTAACAAGTGGGGGTTATAAGAATAAATGGGGATAATTTGGGCATAAGATGAGCCTAGAATAAGTGGCAAAGTGAGGCCACTTAAGAGCTAACATGTGACGCCACATCAAGCAAGGGGGATCCTGGGTTCGAGTCACAAAATTCCCTTTCTTTTTGCACTATGTTTGGACGGCACAAGTGGGAGAATTTTTCTCCCTTCAAACTCTTTTATTAAATATTATTATTAAGGATAATATGAGAGTTTTATTTGTTTAATTATAGTGATAATAAGAGGATATTCATGGATAATTGATGGATTATTATGAGACTATTATTGAGTATTCAAAATTATTCAAATATTTTCGAATGGGTGGCCTAGAGAAAAACTAGGTGTTTGCCGAATTTGGAACTCCTTGGATGGGAGTGGACGGCAAGAAGCTTCCTAAGGGAGGCCGAATTTGTTTAGTAAACCATTTTGCTAATTTCGGCTAAGCACTCTCCCATGGTTCAACTCTTCTCTTCTTTTCAACCTTGAGCAAAACCGATAACACTAAACCCTCTCATTCTTCTTCTTCTTTTTCCTTTCTTCACAAAACTCTTGTGCCGAAACCTACCCTGCTGAATCCTCTCTTCTCTTAACCCCATTAGCCGAATATACATCATATTCTTGTGCCGAAACTTCTTTCTCTGATTTGGAGGTCTCTAGCCGAATCTCCTGTTCACTTCTTTAGCCTTGGCCGAATATCAAGGTGGTTAGATCCCTTCAAGTTATTGGTTGTCAGTCGATTTGGAAAAGGTGAGTAGCCATAGCCGAATGCTATTCTTCTCTCTTCTCTTATATGGATTTAAGGAAAGTCGAAATCCGACATACTCTAATGGTTGGCTAAACTTTCTTTTGAAGCCGATTTCACCTAGAACTTCGGGATCTCCATGCAGTAGGTTGAATCCTTCAAACCTTAAGCAATCGGTTTTGGGGTAAGGTGGTAAGATCGACTTTCTTTATTCATGATATTCATTTAAGCCGAAGGCTACTAACTTGGTTGAGTGCCGATTTTAGGGTGGTGAAACAAAAGGCGAGTACTCAAGACACGCGGGTAAGGTTTTGGGATCCATAGGAGAACCCTCTTAAATTTTGGGTTTGGCCGAATAGGCCATAGTACTAATCCCATAGTTGGCCGAATATAGGTACAGTGAGATCTAGGGTGGCCGACTTCTCTTTTCGGGATTTAGACTTCTCATCGACATCGTGTGTGTACATACACACGTATAATCATTTAAATGTGCTTTGAGTGTTTTGTATGCTAACTCGATTTGTGTAGCATCGGATTAATACCATAACGGTATGAGTGGTGGTTCGTGTAAGTACACATTAATATGAATGTGTTATTGATGCTTTTGGGAAGCATGGCTTATTGATACATGTGATAAATGCATGAGATCTGTTGAGAACTGTTTATCTACATGGGTTAAATGAGTGGAGGGGCGTGATATTTCGTCTTTGACGAGCACCGTGTTTTGGTAACACACTCGTGACTATATGTCACCAGAGGTTTGGTACCTCCGGAGGTTTGGTACCTCATAGCGACTCGTCCCTCGTGGTTAACACCACCGTGGGTTGGCCCCACTTGAGATATGGGATCGTCGCGGTGATTTGGTATCACACGATGGGTTGGCCCCATCACCCGATTTGTGTCTCACTTTGACACCGGTGTTTTGGTAACACATCGTGACTATATGTCACGGTGGTTTGGCACCACCAGTGTTTTGGTAACACATTGTGACTACGGTCACCAAAGTGGTTTGGTACCACATGGGGTAGACAAAGGCGTTTGGTTGGCTAGGACGGGTGCATGACTTAGTACATGATGATTGATTATATGTCATGTATGAAATTGTTTACATACGGGGAAGGGTTACATACTGAGTCTTGGTGACTCACCTTCTCCTTTAACATTTTTCAGGTGACTCGTAGATGGCGGTTGGGGAGCCGGTTGGACTCGAGGTGGCCATGCAGTGGACTTGAATAATTGAACTCTAAACTTAGCTATTTTATTTTATTATTGGTTTATTTTTATTCTGGATGTAATAAGGCCTCCATAAACTTTACTTTTGTGGTTTTTTTTTATGTTGGATACTTTGTTTTAAACTATATTATTAAAACTGCATTAAATTCACATGTTTTTCTTAAATTAACACGAAAATGTTTTATCATGCCATTGGGCACATTCGGAATTTGTATAATAACCGGACTCAATTAAATTTCCAAATTAAATCTAAGTATGGTTTCGGCAAGATAACCAAAAACGAGAGGTTCTCAACAAAACCTAAATTGGTTTTAAAATGGTTTCAAAAAGTTTTTTCCCGTAACAAACCAAATTCGGTCGTAATGTTTGGGCCGAGTTCGGGTTGTTACATGTAAGGTTTTCGGGTTCAAATATTAACCCTTGAGATTATTTTGGTTTGGCCGAATGGCCTTGATAGTAACTTTGGATAATGGCCGAATATAGGGCAAGGGAGTCTTGTGTGGCCGATTTGGTCTCTTCGGATTTAAGGCTATCGTTGGAATCAGGTGTGTACATACACACTTTATAACTATTAATGTGCTAAGTTTTGTGTATGCTAAATGCATTACATGTAGATTTGGATTTAATACCATCATGGTATAAGCAAGGATTCGTAAGTCCTTGTCGTTATGAGTTACTTTATGATGCTTTTGGGAAGCATGACATATTTGGTATATGTGACTTAAATACATGGTTATTGATAAATCCAGTGTATGTTGCTAAGTAAGCATGTTGGCATGATTTCTGTTAAATAACATTGATTGATGTGGGTTATATGAGTGGAGGGGGCAGTGATATTCGTGTCGACGGACACCAGTGGTTTGGTACCACATTGTGACTACGGTCACCAGAGGTTTGGCACCTCCAGAGGTTTGGCACCTCATAGCGTCTCGTCCCAATGGCTTCGTACCACAGTGGGTTGGCCCCACAGTTTACATTATGGGATTGACGCTAGTGATTTGGTATCACACGATGGGTTGGCCCCATCATTTGATTTGTGACTTCGAGTCACCGGTGGTTTGGCACCACCAGTGGTTTGGCACCACAATATGATTTGATTTCGTGACTATAAGTCACCGGTGATTTGGCACCACCAGTGGTTTGGTACCACACGGGGTAGAAAGGTGTTTGGATGGCTAGGTTGGGTGCATGGTTTAGTGCATGTTAATTTGTTATAAATTGTGTATGTTGTTGCACTAAATAGGGGAAGGGTTACACATTGAGTCTTGGTGACTCACCTTCTCCTTTAACATTTTTCAAGTGACTCGTAGATCGCGGATGAGGAGCCGGATGGACTCGAGGTGGCCATGCAGTGGATATTTGAATTAAATGAACTTTAAATTTTAGTTTATTATACTTTATTGTTGGTTTTGTTTTAATCAAGTTGTAATAAGGCCTCCTAGGATTATTTTTATTATTTTTACATGTTTTGAATATTTTGTTTAAACTATTTAATAATATTAAAATGGGTGCACATGTTTTCTGAAATCAAATGCAAAATGTTTTAAAGTGCCATCGGGTACATTCAAAATCGGTAACAACCTGACTTAATAGATCTTTAAATATAACTAAGTGCGGTTTCTTCACACACCTAAATGGTTTTAACAAAACAATATAAAATGAGATGTTTTCACCCAAACTTAAGCGGCTAAAGGAATTTTTACAAAAATGTTTTCCTCTGTAACATACCAAATTCGGTCGTAATGTTTGGGCCGGGTTTGGGGTGTTACAAAATTGGTATCAGAGCCCAGTTCAAAGCTCGGCTGTGGGGGCCCAAGGCCCAAAATGTAGTGGTAGACCTTTTTGGAATTATTTTTGGGTTTTTGAGCAGCATGGCACCGAGTCTCCGGCACCAATCCGCCCAGGTAAGTACTTCCAACTTCTTTGTGAATTATTACTTGTAGAAAGAGTAGGTATGGGACGTAGCTAGTATGATAAGTGTTTGAACCTTAGGACTAGTCTACCCCAACAAATACATAAGACTTAAAAAGCCTAATTAAACAAACCTACGACCAAGTCGCGAGTTAGGTGTGTGGTAACCCAGTGCGCATGTCTAGGATTGGATCCTAAGAGCTTGGTATTTAAGCGGTCCTCGTGACTCACCTCCTCTTTGCAGGAATCCTACCTGGTGCGTAGCTTTGGTTCACCCTAACCAAGAGGACTCGGTCATAGGCTAAACATACTAAATAAAACCCGAAAGGGATTAGCCATGTTTTATGAAAACCCTAATTTTAAAATCATTAAAATATCTCTTTAAAATAGTAGGACAAATTTATTCTTGGAGAATTTCAAAATATTCTTGGCTTATCAAAATTTCCAAAATGCCCCTAGTGACAAAATTACGAAAATACCCCTGTAGGAAAATGACGAAAATACCCCTGGGATAGAAACGGACAGAAATGCCCGAAGAGTGAATAGGTATGAAAAGTATTAGGGAATGGATGTGCTCTTCTGTGTAAACTAGGATAGAGGACTTAAAACTTTGATTGATCGAAGGAATCCCTATTGAACTTTTCATAAAATTTCTTCGCGAGTAACCAAGTGGAACAATTACTAATCCATAAAAATTTCTTAACCAGATTAAAGCGCGATAGTTAGAATGAGCTCTAGAGGACGTCGCCGTCGTGGACGCCAGTAGAGGCGGAGATGACCGTGTCGTAAACTCATTAGGTCGGGTCAAGGGTCGGAAAATGAGGTACCACCGCCACCACCACCTCCAATTTTTGGAGCTGAGGATCAGGATCAGACAGGGGGTGAGGCAGTATCGCAAGCTGTATTACGAGTCCTTGAGATGGTGGCTTAGGCTAGTGGAGGTATGGGAGCTCGGAAATCTGTTCCCTAGCGACTCCGATCCAACGGAGCTGAGGTATTCCGAGGAGTGTCGGGCGTGGCACCCAGTCGCGGTGGAATACTGGTTAGAATCGACTGAGAGAATCATGGACGATCTTGACCTGACGGATGAGGAGAAGCTGAAAGGAGCGGTGTCGCTTCTAAAGGATGAGTCATATCAGTGGTGGCTCACCGTTCGATATGGTGCTATGGCAGATGATCTTACTTGGGAGTATTTCAAAACTGCTTATCGGAAGAGTATGTGGGCACCAGCCTACACCGATGCTCGGAGGAAAGCCTTTTTGGGATTGGTACAAGGAAATAAGTCGATGATCGAGTATGAGGCAGAGTTCTTAAGGCTGAGTCGATATGCTAGAGGCATCGTGGCTACTGAACATGAACGTTGCGTCCGCTTTGAAGCCAGACTTAGAGATGAGTTAAGGTTGCTGATTGCTCCACAGTAGGAGCGTGAGTTTGCCGTGCTGGTGGAAAAGGCTAAGGTAGCCGAAGGATTCAAGGAGTCTGTGAAACAGAACTATGATAGGAACAAGCAGAAGAGAGGCTTTGGGTCGTCTGGGTCAGGTGGTAATGTTCAGAAAAGGGCTAGGCAGAGTGGGCCAAATCAGTCAGGAAGGCCCATGGCTACTAATCAGAAACCGGCCCAGTGTAATCGCTATGGAAAATCACATTGGGGAGGTTGTTGGACCGGTGAGAAGGGTTGCTTTGAATGTGGGTCGTTGGATCACCGTGTAAGGGATTGTCCTCGGAAGTTAGCCAAGAATCACCCGAGGGGCAAAACCGCACTCGTGGATAGAACTATGGGACCACAGAGGGGTCGTGGTAATGGTAGAGGAGGCAATGGTCCTAATCGAGGTCGCGGAATTCAGGGCAGAGGCGCAGGCAACACAGAGGCAAGGCAGCCTGGCTTAGTCTATGCAGCGAGGCGTCGCGAGGAGGGTGACGCACCGGACATCATAACCGGTACGTTCCTAATTTTTGGTCTCCCATATGTTGCATTAATAGATGTAGGTTCGACGCATTCATACGTTGCTAGTAGTGTGGTAGAGACTATGAACCTAGAATTTGAGACTGCTTCTAGGGAGATGACTGTAATTAGCCATCTAGGACACTCTGTAGTTGTAAACAAGCTATATAGGGATGTACCCCTAGAACTCCAAGGGGTCGTGTTTATGGCTGATCTGATGAAACTGCCGTTTGGGGAGTTCGATTTGATTCTTGGAATGGACCGGTTGGTTAAGTATCAAGCAAGGTTGGATTGTCTTTGCTAAGCGTATGGTTCTTAAGATGGTCAAGGTGATGAGGTGGTCATGATAGGTAATAGAAGAGATTACCTATCCAACGTGGTGTCGGCCTTGAAGGTGAGAAGATGGTCAAAAAGGGTTGTGAGGCGCGTCGGTTCGAATATGTGCCTTGGAGGCTAAGGAGTCAGCAGTTGAGAAGGTTCGAACGGTAGAGGAGTTCACTGATGTGTTCCCAGAAGAACTTCCGGGTCTGCCTCCAGATCGGGAAGTTGAATTTGGTATAGACTTGTTGCCTGGAACGGCGCCTGTGTCTATAGCACCCTACCGAATGGCACCAAAGGAATTGGTGGAGCTGAAGGCTCAAATTCAGGAGCTCTTGGATAGAGGGTTTATTCGACCAAGCATATCTCCGTGGGGAGCACCTGTGTTGTTTGTCAAGAAAAAGGACGGTTCGATGCGGATGTGTGTAGACTACCGCCAGTTAAACAAGTTAACGGTCAAAAACAAGTATCCGTTGCCTCGGATCGATGACTTGTTTGACCAATTGAAGGGTGCATCAATTTTCTCGAAGATAGATCTTAGGTCAGGTTATCATCAACTTAAGGTGAAGGAGGTGGATGTGCACAAGACGGCATTCCGTACTCGGTATGGGCATTACGAGTTTTTGGTGATGCCATTTGGGTTGACCAACGCACTGCAGCGTTCATGGACTTAATGAATAGGTGTTTCAAAGAAGACTTGGATCAATTTGTCGTGGTGTTTATAGACGACATATTGGTTTATTCAAAGACGGAGGAGGAGCATGATATGCATTTGCGTATAGTTCTACAAGTATTGAGGAAAAAGATTTATATGCCAAATTCGATAAGTGCGAATTTTGGCTTAGGAGGTGACTTTCTTAGGTCACGTGGTATCACCGGAAGGGATTAGAGTGGACCTCGCAAGGTTAAAGCGGTATTGGATTGGAAACCGCCTAGGTCGATGGCAAAAATTCAAGTTTTCGGGTGCAGCGGTACTATCGAAGATTTGTGGAAGGGTTCTCTCTAATCGCAGCGCCGTTGACTAAGTTATTAAGGAAAGGAGTTCCATTTGTTTGGCCGGAGAAACAAACAAAGAAAGTTTTGATCAGCTAAGGAAGATTCTCGACGGAAGCTCCGGTTCGTACACTGAGGCGGAAAATTGTTCACGGTTTATTGTGATGCATCCCATATGGTTTGGGATGTGTGTTGATGCAGGAAGGGAAGGTAGTGGCCTATGCATCCCGTCGGCCTAAGACCGCATGAGGTTAACTATCCAACTCACGACTTGGAGTTAGCGGCGAGAGTCTTCGCTTTGAAAATATGGAGACATTACTTATATGGGGAGAAGTCGATAGTCTACACGGATCACAAAAGTCCGAGGTATCTTTTGACCCGAAGGACTTGAATTTGAGCAATAATCGATGGATTGAATCATTAAAGGACTATGACCGCTCAATTGAGTACCATCCGGCAAAGCTAACGTGGTGGTGACGCTGTCGAGCCTTCCAAGGTCGTGACAGATTTAAGAGCGATGTTTGCTCACCTCGGTCTATCTGACGATGGAAGTCTTTTGGCGAACTTCAAGTTAAGCCAACTTGGATCGAGGAGATTAAGGAAAAGCAATTGGTGGATGATAGTTTGAATGCAAGGAGGTTGCAAGCTCAAGATAGTGGGTTAGAAGGGTATAGTTTGACCAGGTGATGGTGTACTATGTTTTCAAGGGCGGCCTTGTATGCCAAAGGATGTGGAGTTGAGACAAAGAATTCTCCAAAATGCACATAGCGACCCATACGCTATGCATCCCGGAGGAAGCAAGATGTATGGAGATTTGCGGAAGCGCTTTTGGTGGCCGTGGTTGAAGCGTGAGGTAACCGAATTCGTCGGTAAGTGTCCGACGTGTCGATGAGGTTAAGGTGAACATCGGTTGCCATCGTGGTTACTTCAACCATGAAGATCCTGCGGTGGAAATGGGAGAGGATTACTATGGATTTTGTCGTTGGGCTACCCCTCACGCCCGACAAGAAGGACGCGAGCTTTGGGTGATTGTGGACCGTCTGACCAAATCAGCTCACTTCATACCGGTGAGAGTGGATTACTCACTTCAGAAGCTAGCTAAGCTGTATGTGTCAGAATTAACACCCCAAACTCGGACAAGACACTACGCCCGAATCGGCATGTTACGGGAAAACGTCTTTGAGTGACCAGATTTTTTTCGTTTAGAAGTGGGGTGAAAACATAGTGAATTTGAGGAAAGTTTGAGTAGGCTTGTTTGATTAGATTTTGAAAACCTATCCAAGTATATAGTTAAAACGAGTTGATTTCATTTAGCACTTCCAATAGTTTCTTAGTGCCATTTTGACACATTTTAGACTTAGTAGAAAATCAAGTTTGATTCGGAAATCATTTGAGTTTATTGTGTAGCAAAACATAGCGAGATACCCGATGGTATAGTTTGAAACACATTTCGATATAATTTTGAAAACGTTGTCTTTCCAAGTTTTAGTAAAATTTCATGCCAAGTTATTTGTTAAGCAGGTTGAGAATCTAATTAAAGCATACCCATCATAGAACATAATTTAAAGGCCTTTTACAAATCCAAATTAAAACCTAAATGAAAGTAATTAAACTAAAGTACCCAAATGATAGAGTTGGAGTAAAACTTTATTAAGCATGGCATGAGCACCCCGAGTCCATCCCGGCTCCATGTCCGCGTCTACGAGTCACCTGAAATGTCAAAGGAGAGGGTGAGTCGAGTGACTCAGTGCATAAATCCCGCTCCCGATGAAACAACATGCTAACACACATCATACATAGCAACATAATTAATGCAACCCGATCCTAACCATCCGTATCTCCTTTTTCTACCCCGTGTGGTACCAAACCACTGGTGGTGCCAAACCACCGGTGACGTATAGTCACAATGTGTTACCAAAACACCGGTGTCCCAAAGACACAATGTGCTACCCAAGCACCGGTGACCGTAGTCACAATGATCGAATGATGGGGCCAACCCATCGTGTGATACCCAATCACTAGCGAGACGATCCCATATCTCATGTGGGGCCAACCCACGGTGGTGTTAACCACGAGGACAAGTCGCAATGAGGTGCCCAACCTCACGTGTCCCAAAGACACAAATGTGCTACCAAAGCACCGGGTGACCGTAGTCACAATAATCGAATGACGGGCCAACCCATCGTGTGATACCCAATCACTAGCAGACGATCCCATATCTCATGTGGGGCCAACCCACGGTGGTGTTAACCACGGGGACAAGTCGCAATGAGGTGCCCAACCTCTCGTGTCCCAAAGACACATATGTGCTACCAAAGCACCGGTGACCCAAAGTCACAAGGTGTGTTACCAAAACACTAGTGCTCGTCGGCACAAAATCATCACCGCCCCACCACTCATATCACCCATCAACAAACCAACTCATGTAATCATGCATATCATACAAATTATGCATATCATGCTAATATGTTTGACTCATGTCCCATATCACATACATACATAGTCATGATACCATATAGATCATCAGTAATCTAGTAACAATACTGACTTACCCGGATACGTACACATACCCCGTTTGGGTATCCAATAATCCATCATACTGTCATGATTTTAATAGGCAAACAGGTTTATTAATAATATTACTAAATATCAGTGTGTTAGTTTATACACACCTAGTAATCACGAGTCTAGAAATCCTGACAAAAGCGATCTAAGCCCTCGAGAACTAGCTCCTACAATCGGCCAAAGCATAGGGGTTAGGCATCCACACATTCGGCCAACAACATCTAGACCAAAAAGGGTTTGTCGAAAGCCCTTACCTTTCACCTGATTTGGTTTCCTACCAAATCCCGAACCAAAAAGTGGTTCCCTTAGACAATCGGCCAACCTATAAAGAAGGAAGTATTAATCTCTTGAAGCTTTGACTAAACGAGATAAAAGAATTAACTAATAGTACTTGCCCACACCAATACTTACCCCACTTGGCTAATCAGAGAACGAAGGCTCCACTTGATTGCTTCAAACTCCTGAATATCCCAACAAGAAATCGGTTTAACAAAGAGGAATAACACCCATCAATGGTTGCCATATTCGGCTCTTAAACAACCAACATCGACAAAGTATAAGGAGAAAAAGGAGATGGCCATTCGGCCAAGGACTTACCAATCTCCAAACGATTGAAGCAAAACCACAACACCAACAAGATTCGGCCAAGGTTTTTGAGAAGAAAAAAAAGAAAGTGATTATGAGGTAGATGCTTTTTCGGTTTTAAGGGAAAAATCGATATGAAATGGGAGCAAAGTTTCGGCAAGAATTGAGAAGGATGAATGGAAGAATCGGTTGGGAAGAAAATGGTAAGTTCGGCTCTTAAGAAAATGAAGAAACTATGTAAGGGAGAGAAGAGAGTATTCGGCTTACAAAGTAGAGGAAACCAAAGCAATTTCGGCTACCAAAAGATGTTGAGAGAACAAATGCACAATCGGCTAAGTGCAAAAGAAATGAGAAGAAAACGGCAATGTATGTTTGCTTTGGTCTTACGGTTTTCAAGAAGTAAAGAGGATAAGAAAGAAATTGAAGTTTCGGCTGGCTAGAAGACAAAAGAGAGAATTTGGTTTACCAAGCTAGTGACCAAAAAATGCTAAGAAAAATATGCCAAAAAAAGATGCTTAGACTTTCGGTTTGGTAAGGCACAAAGAGAGAATTGCTTCTAAAGATTTTGACCAAAACACCCCAAAACTCAAAGTGAATTTTCGCACTACCTCACACCCACACCATGCCGTCCACTCCCCACTCCAACACCCCACAAAATCGGCCAAAATCCTCCATTCACTCCACTCCCCACATTCAAACAACAAGACCAAGTCTTCCTCCTAAACTCACTCTCCTCCCACCATTTGAACGGTTTGACCAAGTCCAAAGAAGAATTTGAATTGCCTTCTACTTCCTCCTCCCATGCCGTCCAAAAAGAATGCAAAATGTGGCCACTCCGCAGCTTTGAACTCGGGACCCCGCCTCCTGCAATTGACGCCAACACACAGCTCCAAGTGGCGCATGCTTTGCCACTCCACCAGCTCCTCTTTTTGTGCTCAAGAACACCAAATAAAACTCTTATACCCTAGCTCCTCACGGCTCCACGACTTAACACCCAAAAATCAAAATTTTCCCATTCACTCGAGGCATACATTTAGACTTCAATTAAGCCCCCAAAACATAGAAATAGCCACGCAAAGACACTAGACACATGCAATATCATGCAACAACAAAATAGCCCCTAACCCGGATATTACGCTTCTACCCCCTTAAAATAATTTCGACCTCGAAATTACGATCGAGAAGAGTTGCGGGTATTCTTTGTCTCATCATATCCTCGGGTTCCCACGTAGCTTCTTCTACGCCATGATTCCGCCAAAGAACCTTAACCAAAGGCACGGACTTCTTACGCAGAACTTTCACATCCCGATCTAGAATCGCGCACGGGTTCTTCTTCCATAGTCAAATCTGGATTTACGTCGATCTCTTCCATCGCTACCACATGCGACGGATCTCGAACGCGATACCTCCAAGCATCGAAGCGTGGAATACGTCGTGAATCGACTAAGCTCTGGCAAACTCAAGGCGTACGCCATGCGGTCCAACTCGTCTCAATACCTTGTGCGGCCCAATAAATCTCGGGCTTAGTTTGCCTTTCTTCCCGAACCTCAACACCTTTTTCCAAGGCGAGACCTTCAGAACACTCGATCCCCACAAACTCTATATCTCTTCGCTTAAGATCGGCATAAGACTTCTGCCGGTCCAAGCTTCCTTCAATCGAGATCGAATCAACTTAACCTTGTTTTGGTCTCAACCAACCAACTCGGGTCCTAACAACCGGCGTTCACCCAACTCCGCCCAACACGTAGGTGAGCGACATTTCCTACCATACAACGCCTCAAATGCGGTGCCATCTTGATGCTCGCTTGGTAATCGTTGTTGTAAGCAAACTCACTAATGGTAGAAACTCCTCCCAACTACCTCTGAAATCCAAGATACAACCTCTCTCTCATATCCTCTAGGACTGAATGACCCTTTCGATTGACCGTCGATCTGCGGGTGAAAAGCCGTCTTTGAAATCCAAACGAGTACCCGAGCCCGATGCAACGCTTTCGAACCTTGACGTGAATCTAGGATCCGATCCGAGATTATCGAAACGCACACCGTGCAACCTCACTATCTCTCAAAACATACGGCTTCGCTAAGCTTCAAGTGAGTAGTCAACCTCACCGAATAAAGTGAGTGATTTAGTCGATCGATCCACCACTACCCAAACCGAATCTTTCTTGCTTGGCGTAGCGGTAACCCACCGACGAAATCCATGGTTATCCTTTCCCACTTCCATCGAGGAATCTTCACAGTGAAGCAACCCCGACGGACAGCGATGTTCAACCTTGACTGGCGACAAGTCGGACACTTCCCAACAAACTCTGTAACCTCCTTCTTCAAGCCGTGCCACCAAAATCGCTCTCTAAGATCCCTATACATCTTGCTACCTCCGGGATGCATAGCATATGGACTGCTATGTGCGTCTGAAGAATCTTACGCCTCAGCTCCAACATCTTTAGGCATACAAGCCTTACCTTGAAAACACAGAACCTCGTCACCGACAAGTCAGAACCATCCAAACCACCGCCCCGCATCGCAACCTTTGCGCACTCGTAACCTCATCCAATAATCTGCTTTCTCTACGATCTGCTCAACCCAAGTAGGCAACTCGCAACTCTGCGAATACTCCCATCGTCATACAAACTCAAATGGGCAAACAAAGCTCTTAAGTCCGAAACAACCTTGCGGCTCAACGCGCGTCGCCACCACGTTAGCCTTGCCCGATGATACTCAATCGAACGATCGTAATCTTTCAAAGAACTCAACCCATCTGCGGCGCCTCAAATTCAAATCCTTCGAGTCAACGGATACTTGGACTCTTGTGATCCGTGTAGACTATCGATCTCTCTCCGTACAAGTAGTGCCTCCAAATCTTTAAAGCGAAGACCACAAACTGCTAGCTCCAAATCGTGCGTCGGATAGTTGACCTCATACGGCCTCGGTGTCGAGAAGCGTAAGCCACAACCTTACCCTCTTGCATCAAAGACACAACCCAAGCCCGTATGTGATGCATCGCAATAAATCGTGAATTCTTTACCACCTCGAGTTGAATTAGAACCGAGCCTCGGTCAAAATATTCTTTAACTTGTCGAAGCTTTCCCGCCGCTTCTCGGTCCATACAAACGGAACTTCTTTCCTCAAAGAACTTGGTCATCGGCGCGCTATCAACGAAACCCTCAACAAACCTTCTGTAGTATCCGCCAAACCTGAAAACTCCGAATCTCACCCACCTCGACCTAGGCGGCTTCCAATCCAAAATCGCCTCAATCTTACGAGGATCTATTCGATCCCTCACCGACACACTACATGACCCAAGAAAGTCACTTCTCTAAGCGAACTCGCACTTACCGAACTTAGCATAGAGTCTTTTCCTCAAAGTTTGCAACACCACTGCGCAAATGCTTATCATGCTCTTCCTCTGTCCCTGAGTACACCAAGATGTCGTCTATGAAAACCACGACGAATCGATCCAGAATCTGCTTTGAAACACCTGTTCATCATATCCATAAACGCCGCTGCGGTGCGTTAGTCAACCCGAACGCATTACCGAAATTCGTAGTGCCCATACCGAGTCCGAAACGCTTGCTTTTTTATGGACATCCGCCTCCTTAACCTTCAATCGATGATACCCGGATCTCAAGTCGATCTTCGAGAATACCGCCGCACCCTTCAAATTGATCAAACAAGTCATCTATCCGTGGCAACGGATACTTGTTTTTAATCGTCGACTTGTTCAATTGGCGTAGTCTATACACATCCGCATCGAGCCATCTTTCTTCTTGACAAAGAGTACCGCGCGCACTTACGGCGAAACACTAGGCCTAATAAAACCTCGATCCAATAACTCCCGGATCTCGAGCCTTAAGCTCCACCAACTCCTTTGGCGCCATCCTATACGGAGCAATAGACACCGGCGCGATTAAGGTAATAGATCTATTCCGAACTCTACCTCGCGATCGGCGGCAAACCCAAGCTCCTCGGGAAAAACATCGGCAAACTCCTTAACAGTGCACGTAACCTTCTCCACAAGCAGACTCCTTAGCCTCCAAGGCATACACATGAACCACATACGCTTCACGACCCTTCTCGACCATCTTCTCCGCTTTCAGAGCGGATACCACATTTGATAAGTAATCTCTCCTATTACCTATCATAGCCACCTCTTCACCCTCGACCGTCTTAAGAACCATGCGCTTGGCGCGCAATCCAACCTCACCTGGTACTTGACCAACCAATCCATCCCAAGAATCGGATCGAACTCCCCAAACGGCGGTTCCATCGGATCGCTGACAAACACTACCCCTTGGAGTTCTAAGGGTACCTCTCTAAACAGTTTATCTACTACTACAGAGTGACCTAGAGGGCTAATCACGGTCATCCGCCTAGAAGATATCTCGAGTCTAAATCCATGGTCTCTACTATACTCACGGCAACATAAGAGTGCGTTGAACCCACATCAATCAAAGCGGTATAAGGAGAACCAAAAATCAAAAACGTCACGGTTATGGCGTCGGCGGTGCGCGTCGCCCTCCTCTCGGCGCCTCGCGGCATACACTAATCCAGGTATGCGCATCGAACTACTCGCACCTCTGCGGGTGCTCCACGGCCCCGACCGAACCATTACCACCTCTGCCATTACCACGGCCCCTCGCGGTGGCGGTCCACTACCTCTGAACCCGATTACGGCCGACTCTCGGGTGAATCCCTAGCCAACCTACGCGGGCGATCCCTCACACGATGCTCTAGAGAACCACACTCGAAGCAACCTTTTCCTCCATCCGGCAACCACCCCAATGAGATTTCCCACACCGATCACATCTGCGGCGGTCCACGCTGCGCGACAAACAAACCTAGCGGTGGTTCGCCCACTCGGTCTAGCCCTTTTTCTGCGGATTACTGACGATCCTAAGACCCAAAGCTCCTCTTATGTCGATTTCGATCCATGCCTTGTCTCACCGACTCCTTAACACCCTCGGCTACCTTAGCCTTCTCAACTAAGACGAAGAAACTCGCGCTCCTGGCGAGGAGCAATCAGCGACCTCAAGTCGTCTCGCGAGACCATCCTCGAAACGAACACACCTCTCATGCTCGGTGGCCACAATGCCCCACGCATACCTACTCAACCGGGAACTCGGCCTCGTACTCGAAAACCGATTTACTCCCACGAACAAGCCTCGAAATGCCTTCCATTGGGAGTCAATATAACTAGCTCAGATGTACTTCTTTTGATATGCGACCACTGAAGTAATCCCATGTCGAGATCCTCTGCGCCACAACATCCCGAACCGTGAGCCACCACCGATCGACTCATCCCGGAGAAGCGTCGATGCCCTTCACTTCTCTTGGCGGTCAAATCCGGATCATCCATGATCCGCTCGATCGCCTCCGCCGGTATTCAGCGATCTTTGGGGAGCAACACCAGAAACACCTCGGAAGAATTCGGCCCCATTGGCGAAAGTCGCTCAGAACAATTTCCTAACTCCGCGCCACTACCAACTCCTGCTACCCTTTCCAACACTCGCGGCATCGCGTGACATGTGACAACTGCGTCGTCCCGGTCGATCTTGGAACTCACCACCTCCACCGGTGGTGGCGGGCCGGTATCTCATTTTACGAACCCCGACCGGATCCTACGGGCTCGAAAACCGTCATCCTACCACGACCTGCGTCCACGACCACGTCCACCTCTAGCGCTCATGACTAATCTTCCTCGTGTCGATTAAAGAATTTTATGCATCGGTATTTATTCCACTTGTTTTTAAAAGCAAGTCTTATGATTATTTAAAGAGGATTTGTTCTCGCGAGTTCACAAAATCCTATCGGTTTCAATCTCTAAAGTAGTATACTATTGCTATTCATCGATCATATCACATCCAATCAATTCACAAGCAATAGTGCGGGTACTTACAGGCGAACCCAGTGCAGGAGACTCGGTGTCATGCCCTTCAAACCATTTATTTCAAACAAAACACTTAAAACAGGACTTTTGAAAGCATTTTGGGCCTCGGGCCCACAGTAGAAACCTTTGAACTGGCTCGATACCACAATTGTAACACCCCAAACTCGGACAAGACATTACGCCCGAATCGGCATATTACGGGAAAAACGTCTTTGAGTGACCAGATTTTCGTTTAGAAGTGGGGTGAAAACATAGTGAATTTGAGGAAAGTTTGAGTGCGCTTGTTTGATTAGATTTTGAAAACCTATCCAAGTATATAGTTAAAACGAGTTGATTTCATTTAGCACTTCCAATAGTTTCTTAGTGCCATTTTGACACATTTTAGACTTAGTAGAAAATCAAGTTTGATTCGGAAATCATTTGAGTTTATTGTGTAGCAAAACATAGCGAGATACCCGATGGTATAGTTTGAAACACATTTCGATATAATTTTGAAAACGTTGTCTTTCCAAGTTTTAGTAAAATTTCATGCCAAGTTATTTGTTAAGCGGTTGAGAATCTAATTAAAGCATACCCATCATAGAACATAATTTAAAGGCCTTTTACAAATCCAAATTAAAACCTAAATGAAAGTAATTAAACTAAAGTACCCAAATGATAGAGTTGGAGTAAAACTTTATTAAGCATGGCATGAGCACCCCGAGTCCATCCCGGCTCCATGTCCGCGTCTACGAGTCACCTGAAATGTCAAAGGAGAGGGTGAGTCGAGTGACTCGATGCATAAATCCGCTCCCGATGAAACAACATGCTAACACACATCATACATAGCAACATAATTAATGCAACCCGATCCTAACCATCCGTATCTCCTTTTTCTACCCGTGTGGTACCAAACCACCGGTGGTGCCAAACCACCGGTGACGTATAGTCACAATGTGTTACCAAAACACTTTGGTGTCCCAAAGACACAATGTGCTACCCAAGCACTGGTGGCCGTAGTCACAATGATCGAATGATGGGGCCAACCCATCGTGTGATACCCAATCACTAGCGAGACGATCCCATATCTCATGTGGGGCCAACCCACGGTGGTGTTAACCACGGGACAAATCGCAATGAGGTGCCCAACCTCTGGTGTCCCAAAGACACAAATGTGCTACCAAAGCACTGGTGACCGTAGTCACAATAATCGAATGACGGGGCCAACCCATCGTGTGATACCCAATCACTAGCGACGATCCCATATCTCATGTGGGGCCAACCCACGGTGGTGTTAACCACGAGGGACAAGTCGCAATGAGGTGCCCAACCTCACGGTGTCCCAAAGACACATATGTGCTACCAAAGCACTTTGGTGACCCAAAGTCACAAGGTGTGTTACCAAAACAACGGTGCTCGTCGGCGGCAAAATCATCAACGCCCCCACTCACTCATATCACCCATCAACAAACCAACTCATGTAATCATGCATATCATACAAATTATGCATATCATGCTAATATGTTTGACTCATGTCCCATATCACATACATACATAGTCATGATACCATATCGATCATCGAGTAATCTAGTAACAATCTTGACTTACCCGGATACGTACACATACCCCGTTTGGGTATCCAATAATCCATCATCTTGTCATGATTTTAATAGGCAAACAGTTTATTAATAATATTACTAAATATCGGTGTGTTAGTTTATACACACACAGTAATCACGAGTCTAGAAATCCCGACAAAAGCGATCTAAGCCCCTCGAGAACTAGCTCCTACAATCGGCCAAAGCATAGGGGTTAGGCATCCACACATTCGACCAACAACATCTAGACCAAAAGGGTTTGTCGAAGCCCTTACCTTTCACTGATTTGGTTTCCTACCAAATCCAAACAAAAAGTGGTTCCTTTAGACAATCGGCCAACCTATAAAGAAGGAAGTATTAATCTCTTGAAGCTTTGACTAAACGAGATAAAAGAATTAACTAATAGTCTTGGCCCACACCAATACTTACCCCACTTGGCTAATCAGAGAGAACGAAGGCTCCACTTGATTGCTTCAAACTCTGAATATCCCAACAAGAAATCGGTTTAACAAAGAGGAATAACACCCATCAATGGTTGCCATATTCGGCTCTTAAACAACCAACATCGACAAAGTATAAGGAGAAAAAGGAGATGGCCATTCGGCCAAGGACTTACCAATCTCCAAGCGATTGAAGCAAAACCACAACACCAACAAGATTCGGCCAAGGTTTTGAGAAGAAAAAGAAAGTGATTATGAGGTAGATGCTTTTCGGTTTTAAGGAAAAATCGATATGAAATGGGAGCAAATTTTTGGCAAGAATTGAAAGGATGAATGGAAGAATCGGTTGGGAAGAAAATGGTAAGTTCGGCTCTTAAGAAAATGAAGAAACTATGTAAGGGAGAGAAGAGAGTATTCGAAACACAAAGTAGAGGAAACCAAAGCAATTTCGGCTACCAAAAGATGTTGAGAGAACAAATGCACAATCGGCTAAGTGCAAAAGAAATGAGAAGAAAAGCGGCAATGTATGTTTGCTTTGGTCTTACGGTTTTCAAGAAGTAAAGAGGATAAGAAAGAAATTGAAGTTTAACTGGCTAGAAGACAAAAGAGAGAATTTGGTTTACCAAGCTAGTGACCAGAAAATGCTAAGAAAAATATGCCAAAAAAGATGCTTAGACTTTCGGTTTGGTAAGGCACAAAGAGAGAATTGCTTCTAAAGATTTTGACCGAAAACACCCCAAAACTCAAAGTGAATTTTCGGCACTACCTCACACCCACACCATGCCGTCCACTCCCCACTCCAACACCCCACAAAATCGGCCAAAATCCCTCCATTCACTCCACTCCCCACATTCAAACAACAAGACCAAGTCTTCCTCCTAAACTCACTCTCCTCCCACCATTTGAGCAGGTTTGACCAAGTCCAAAGAAGAATTTGAATTGCCTTCTACTTCCTCCTCCCATGCCGTCCAAAAAGAATGCAAAATGTGGCCACTCCGCGACTTGAACTCGGGACCCACGCCTCACGCAATTGACGCCAACACCGGCTCCAAGTGGCGCATGCTTTGCCACTCCACCAGCTCCTCTTTTGTGCTCAAGAACACCAAATAAAACTCTTATACCCTAGCTCCTACAGGCTCCCGACTTAACACCCAAAAATCAAAATTTTCCCATTCACTCGAGCATACATTTAGACTTCAATTAAGCCCCCAAAACATAGAAATAGCCACGCATGACACACTAGACACATGCAATATCATGCAACAACAAAATAGCCCCTAATCCGGGATATTACACAGAAATAATGAGGTTGCATGGAGTGCCAGTATCAATCATCTCAGATAGGGATCCCAGATTTACGTCAAGGTTATGGAAAGCGTTGCATGAAGCTTTGGGTACACGATTGGATTTGATCTGACTTTCCATCCACGATCGGCGGGCAATCGGAAAGGGTTATCTGATTTTGGAGGTTATGCTAAGAGGATGCGTTTTGGATTCGGTGGTAGTTGGGAGGAGTATCTACCATTGGCGGAATTCGTTTATAACAATAGTTACCAAGCAAGTATTCAAGTGGCACCGTCTGCGAAGCCTTGTATGGGCGAAAATGCCGTACTCAGATGTTTGGACGAGTTGGGTGAGCGACAAGTTACGGGTCTAGAGTTGGTGTGAACCGAAGATAAAGTTAAGGTGATTGAGCTCGTCTCAAGGAGGCATCGAGACGAGCGAAAGTCTTATCTTGATCTTAAGCGTAAAGAAATGGAGTATGCGATGGGAGATAAAGTCTTCTGAAAGTGTCACCTTGGAAGAAGGTGTTGAGATTTGGGCGAAAAGGAAGCTAAGCCCAAGGTTCATTGGCCCATATCTGATGTTGAAGCGAGTGGGACCGGTAGCTTATCATCGAATCTGCCGGCAGAGTTGAGTCGATTCATGGCGTATTTCATGTGTCGATGCTTAGGCGGTATCGGTCGGATCCATCACACGTTGTGCTGTGGCGAAGATTGATGTAAACTCGGACTTATCTTTCGAGGAAGAACCGATTCGGATCCTAGATCGAGAGGTCAAGGTTCTCTGAAGGAAATCGAGAACCTTTGGTGAAAGTGTTATGGCGAAACCATGGTGCGAGAAAGCTACGTGGGAACCCGAGTATGTGATGCGGCGTGACAATACCCCCACCTCTTCTAATCAAGGTAATTTCGAGGCCGAAATTATTTTTAAGAGGTAGAAATCGTAACATCCTAAAATTGGGGTTATTTGGGATTGAATTATTTTTTTCTCGTGTTTGAATTGCTGTGGTATTAATTATGGTATAGTAAGGCTTAATTAGGGGTCTTGAGTAGGCTCGAGAATAGTGGAAAAATATTTTTATAAGCTTTAAAAGTGGGAGCCTTAGTAAGTAGGGGTTACAAGGATAAATGAGGATGAATTGACACAGAAATGGCCTTGGAAAAGTGGCAAAGGGAGGCCACTTAAGAGCTGGAGTTGACGCCATCAAGGGAGCAAGGGAGCTTGTGTTCGAGTCGCGAAACCCTCTTTTTGCTCTTAATTGGGACGGCATAGGGGGGAGAGATTTTCTCTCTTCAAACTCTTTTTGATAATAAGGATAATGTGGATGATATTAGCTTTTAATTGGATTTTTTTTTTATTTGATTAATTCCAAGGAGAAAATATAGGCATTTGAGTATTCAAATTATTTTGAATATTTTTAAACAATTAGTCAAGAGCAATTCAAGGAGTTGCCGAATTTTTGAACTCCTTGATTGATAGGAGTGGACGGCAAATATAGGGGGAGAGTGCCAAAATCCTTCATTTGATTCCCAAACTCTCTCATCTTCTATCTTTTCTTTTTCTCTTTTCCATCCTCTCCAAAACCGAAAACTCCCATTAACACCTTTCTCTCCTTTTTGTTTTGCTGAAACATCAAAATCTCCTCTACTCTCTTCTTTGCCGAAACTCTATCTCCCTTTTAACCATTATTTTTCTCTATTTTAGCCTAATCTAGTTCCTATCTATGTGCCGAAATCTCTTCCTTTCTATTAAACTCACCTTGGCCGAATACTAAGTGTGGTGTTGATCTCTTTGGATGTTCCTTTCCAATCGGTTAGAGGAGGTAGGTGGGTTTGGCCGAATGCCTATGACTTCTTTTCCCTATTCTTGTCGACTTTGATAAAGGTAAGAGTTGGTTTCGGCAATTGTTGTTAAGGGTGCTAATCACATGTTGAAACCGATTTGTTATAGGGCCTTCGGGATTTGGAAGCAAGCAAGTGAGACCATCATCTTTGATCGAATTCGGTAAGTGAGGGTAAGGTCTATTTTAGTGTTCAAAAGCCAAGGCTATTGTTTAGAATATTGTTGATTGACCGATTGTAGTTTGGTGAAGCGGATTCGTGTATCGTGTCTTTGTAGTTAGTACTCAAAGGCGTTAGGTAAGGTTTTGGGTTCAAATATTAACCCTTGAGATTATTTTGGTTTGGCGAATGGCCTTGATAGTAACTTTGGATAATGGCGAATATAGGGCAAGGGAGTCTTGTGTGGCCGATTTGGTCTCTTGATTTAAGGCTATCGTTGGAATCAAGTGTGTACATACACACTTTATAACTATTAATGTGCTAAGTTTTGTGTATGCTAAATGCATTACGTGTAGATTTGGATTTAATACCATCATGGTATAAGCAAGGATTCAGGTAAGTCCTTGTCGTTATGAGTTACTTTATGATGCTTTTGGGAAGCATGACATATTTGGTATATGTGACTTAAATACATGGTTATTGATAAATCCGGTTTATGTTGCTAAGTAAGCATGTTGGCATGATTTACATTAAATAACATTGATTGATGTGGGTTATATGAGTGGAGAAGCGGTGATATTCGTGTCGGCGTACACGGTGGTTTTGGTACCACATTGTGACTACGGTCACGGAGGTTTGGCACCTCGGAGGTTTGGCACCTCATAGCGTCTCGTCGGTGGCCGCACCGCGATGGGTTGGCCCCACGATTTACATTATGGGATTGGCGCCGGTGATTTGGTATCACCGCGATGGGTTGGCCCCATCATTTGATTTGTGACTTGAGTCACGGTGGTTTAGCACCACCAAAGGGTTTGGCACCACAATATGGCCATTTCATGACTATAAGTCACCGGTGGTTTGGCACCACCGGTGGTTTGGTACCACACGGGTAGTAGAAAGGTGTTTGGATGGCTAGGTTGGGTGCATGGTTTAGTGCATGTTAATTTGTTATAAATTGTGTATGTTGTTGCACTAAATAGGGAAGGGTTACACATTGAGTCTTGGTGACTCACCTTCTCCTTTAACATTTTTCAGTGTGACTCGTAGATCGCGGATGAGGAGCCGGATGGACTCGAGGTGGCCATGCGGTGGATATTTGAATTAAATGAACTTTAAATTTTAGTTTATTATACTTTATTGTTGGTTTTGTTTTAATCAAGTTGTAATAAGGCCTCCTAGGATTATTTTTATTATTTTTACATGTTTTGAATATTTTGTTTAAACTATTTAATAATATTAAAATGGGTGCACATGTTTTAAAATCAAGCATAAAATGTTTTAAAGTGCCATCGGGTACATTCAAAATCGGTAACAACCTGACTTAATAGATCTTTAAATATAACTAAGTGCGGTTTCTTCACACACCTAAATGGTTTTAATAAAACAATATAAAATGAGATGTTTTCACCCAAACTTAAGCGGCTAAAGGGATTTTTACAAAAATGTTTTCCTCTGTAACATACCAAATTCGGTCGTAATGTTTGGGCCGGGTTTGGGGTGTTACATTGCCACATAGGTCACATAGTGATCGGTCTTTATGACAGGCAGCTCAGCTGTCAAAATACTACGATGTATTATTAAGGTCGCATGGCGATCGGTGGCTTTGCCACATAGGTCACACAGTGATCGGTCTTTAAGACAGGCAGCACAGCTGTCGATATGGTGTGTAGCGATTGGAGGGTTGATTGTAGAAATCCCCAAGGTGTGATGGTTGGTACGGGTTGGTGTGTAGAGGATGGATTTCTAGGCTGGGATGGGCCATGATGCATATATAGTTACCCTTGTATACGGGCCAAGGCCATAATGTGTTTGTGGGCCAAGCCTTTTATGTGTTTTCGGGATTTGCACACTAAGTCTTGGTGACTCACCCTATTATTTTTCCTAACTTTTCAGATGAGCAGTAGATCGTGGACATGGGAGCCGAGGCGGACTCGAGGGGCCAACAAGTCTTTTATTTATTAAATTTCCGTTTTATTATAAGTTTTATTTTGGGACTATTTGATGTAATGAGGCCTCCATAGCTTAGGTTATAAGTTGATATTTGTTAATGTTTATGTTTTTTTTTTATGATCAAAGACTTATGTTTAAAAGAAATAAAAATGGGATTTTCAAACCTTATTTAAATAACACCTGTTTTGGAAAAAGGAATAAAATTTCAAATATTTTCTACCAGTGCCACCTATTTAAAGATTATCTACAAAAACGACTAAGTTTTTTAGAATCATTCCAAGTAAAGTTTTTAACCTTAAAACCGTAGCATACCAGATCTGGTCGTAACGTTTGGGCCGGGTTTGGGGTGTTACAAGGAACCTGCCAGAAGCAAATGAAAGAAAAATTAGAAAATAAAAATTAAACTAAAAACAAAATAAAAATTATAATAAAAATAAAAATGGCTAAATTAATAAAAATCAAGTGTTCCTAATGTTTTAGTCCTCGGCAACGGTGCCAAAAACTTGATGGTCACTAAACTAGCTATAAATACGACAAATGCAAGCGCACCTATTGAATAATAGTATAGCTATGGTGAGTAGGTAATATCGTATCCATGAGGACTAAAAGTACTAGTAATTATCATTTTTCTATTATTTAGCCAACAAATTGGAATGATTGTTTTTAATCTAAATAACTAACCTAATCTAATTAAGAACGCAACAGAGAATGAAATAGGAAAATAATCGAAGATAACCAATGAGATAGACAATACCCAGGAAAGAATCCACCTAGACTTCACCTATTATTATGAATATGAATTAAACGATTTATTCACTTGTGTCTTGATCCGTAGAAATCCCTAAATTATGTTAATATCTCTTTCGAGAGTAAGAGTAACTGATTCTAGGTTGATTAATTGAAATCTCTTTCTAATTAAAACCCCTATCGTCGCATTAACTTGATCTATGGATTCCCTTATTAGATTTGACTCTAATCCGGTAGATTTATGTCATCCTATTTCTAGGATTGCATGCAACTCCACTCAATTATGCTAGATCTACTCTTAAACAGGTCCTTTTGCTCCACTGAATTAAGTACATTAAACATGAATTAATATCCCTAGAAATATTAAAACAAGAAATAAGCATACATAATTGAGAACAAGAATCAAGTATTTATCGCATAAATTAGAAATCAAATAATAAGATTCATCATAGGTTTATCTTCCCTAGGTATCTAGGGAATTTAGTTCATAATCCTGAATAGAAACAACTCAAAGTTAGGATAACCACAAGACATAAAGAAACTCAATAAAGCTTCGAAAAAAATTAAATGGAGATCTTCAATCTAGAGGGAGATCTACTTTCGAGTTGATTCTGATGGCTTTTTTCGAGTCTTTTTTTCGATCTTCTCTGATTGACCCCCTTATGTCTTCTTCTAATTGGTATTTATAGACTTTAGAATGCTCAGAAAGCCTAAAAATTTGGTTTTTCTGTGTATTTGGGAAGTAGGGTGTGATATCTACACGGGCTGGCACATAGGCGTGTGGCCAGCCCGTGTGGCCAGCCTGTGAGGAAATGCCTAGGCCGTGTGGATCCTGAAAATAGCTTTATTTGTCTAATTTTGGCTCGTTTTTCACTCCTTTCACTCCCAAATGCTCTCCTAAGTACAGAAACATGAATTTAAAGGATTAGGAGCATCAAGTTCACTAATTTGTATAATTAATCATCCAAAAACGCATTAAAAATGGGATTAAAATATGTTACTTTTATAGCTTATCACAAATCTACCAGATTAGAGTCAAATCTAATAGGGGAATCCATAGATCGAGTTAATGCGACAATATGGGTTTTAATTAGAAAGAGATTTCAATTAATCAACCTAGAGTCAGTTGTTTCTACTCTCGAAAGAGATATTAGCATAATTTAGGGATTTCTACAGATCAAGACACCAAGTGAATAATTCGCTTAAATTAGATTAATAATAATGGAAGGAGTTTAGGTGGATTCTTTCCTGGGTATTGTCTCTCTCATTGGTTATCTTTCGATTATTTTCTTAATTCGTTCTCTGTTGCGTTCTTAGTTAAATTAGTTTAGTAATTTTAGATTAAAACTCATCACTACAAATTATTGACTAAATAATAAGAAAACGGTAATTACTAATAATTTTAGTCCTCGTAGATACTACTCACTGTAGCTATACTATTGTTCGATAGGTGCGCTTGCCTTCGTCGTAAATTTTAGTTAGTACGGAAAACAAACATTACCATGTATCAATGTGAGAGGCTTTTGGGTCTTTCCCATATCGAGTCCAATTATAAGTATTTCATGGACTTTTAACTCAGTACTTTATAATTCAATCTAAGACCAATACTTGTTTTTCTATTTCCCAAAATAAATATCATAAATTAATTTAAATTAATTAATTAATTTCCCAATTAAATAATTTTCTCAACCTGATTCTAATTCCATTAAAATCATGACAACTCTACCATAAAAGAATCTATGAGAATTTTTTTTAATATTTATACATTCAACGGATTCACAATGACCAATTATTTTAATTCTATTTTCGAACTGCAATAATAATTCAAAAAACTATAAATTAATTTTCAGGTTATTTCCATTTAAATAAAGCCACATTCATTTTCAAATGTTTCCCATTTCTCTAACTTTACCATTTTTATCAATTTTTGTTCATTTGATTCAACATGCAATTCATTTCCGGTTTCAATGAGCTAGTGAAAGGACCGTTGGACATATATGATTAGGGCTCAAATGATTTATAATTGAGTTCCAACTTTTCACCTATTAATCATAAACTCATTTAATCACAAAGTCATTCCACTATAGTATCGTGACTAAGCTCCCCCTAATGACATACCATTACGAAAGCAACTCGACCAGTGCTCGTTCAATGACCTTGTCATAAGTGTGTAACCTCATAGGATATCCTTAATCTCTTTGTGATAAATCCGCTTTTCCAATATGATTCTATTTTATCTCATGGTAACCATTACATCTTCCTTCATGAAAAGTCAATTACTATCAAATAGTAATCAAGTCATTCATCACAAAGATGAACGACCCATGACCACTATTACTTTCCATTTATCATGTAATGCCAATGAGATGAAACCATTTACTCATATCTTAGACTATGAATTCTACTATTATGAATGATGCTACATGTCGAAACCATTTTTTCTAAAATGGGGTCGACTTTGAAAACAAAAATGGAGTCGCCACCAATCCTTTTTGTTTAGGTGTGATCGGATCACCTATAAAACATTTTATTATATTTAAAATAAATTAATTTTGGTCTACGAATTTAAAAAAAACGGGTTCTGGAGTCGGTTACGCACGAGGAAGGATTAGCACCCTCGCAACGTCCAAAATTGGTACCTAATTGATTAATTAATGTCCAAATGCCAAAAGTTTGAAACGATTTTAAAATACAATTTCATTTTAAAAAAAATTAAATAACTCGAATTGGATATTGAGATTTTCTTGTTCCGAAGGAATAAAATATCACATCCAGCACGATAGGATATGACGTTTCAAACCCTCGATGCCAAGATCTTCTCATGATTTCCAAAGTTCATGCATTGAGATTTTTATAAGGATATTCAATTATTTGGACAAACGAAAAACCGAATCCCAGCACGGTAGGGTACGATTTCTCGGACTTCCAAACACGAAACATTGCCTTTTATTTAGAAAACATGGACAAAATTTTAAAAGGATATTTGGTCGAACGGAAAACCGAAACCCAGCACGATAGGGCACGATTTCTCGAATTTCCAAGCACGAAATATTGCCTTATTTGGGAAAACTTTTGAATAAAATGGAGTAATTAAACGAGATACGTTTTTATTTAAGACGATGATCTATTAATAAAACCATTACATCAACAAAATAAGATACGAATACTAAAAGAAATATTACGAGAAAATTACATGACATATATCATTTAAATACTAACATTAATAATTAAAGAAAAATGAAATAAATAAATAATATAAGAAATAATTTGAAGTAAATAACATCCAAACAAGCTAAAATAAACAATATCTAATATTAATAATAATAATAATAATAATAATAATAATAATAAGAAAAGTAACAATAATAATAAATACATTATTAATAATAATAATATTAAAAACAATAACAATAATAAAATAATGACAATAATATTAAAATTAATTGATTTAATAACAAAAATAATAACAAAGGGTTAATTTTAACTTAAAACAATAAACTAAGGGCAAATCCGCAAATAAATAAAAAGAAAAGGACCATATTGAACGCGCGGATAACAGAGAAGGACCAAGAGAGAAATTAATCTTTGCCCTCTAAGCGATGTCGTTCGGATAAGGGCCCAATTGAAATTGCAATAAAACATAGGGCTAAATAAAAAAACTAAAAGGACTTGATTGCAGAATAATAAAAATACGGAAGGACTAAGGGCGCAAAAAGCCCCTTAGTCAAAAACACGCAGATCCTTCCTTCGGGTCGGGTCAGCACGCGGGTTTTGGCCTTAAAACGATGTCGTTTTATGTCTTAATATCTCATGCCAAAACGATGTCGTATGAACATCCTTTATATACCAAAAAATCACAGCCAAACTCATTTTTAAAACCGATCCTAAAAAAAAAAAAATCAACAAATTCTCCCTGCACCCCCTTAGAGTTCTAGCCTGAGATTGGCCTGACTCCGTCATCGGGCCACCGTGCTCCACCACCGTCTACCGTCATGCGCGGTGGTCGGAGACCCCAAAATTCGGCCATTTCAGACCCTTCAGGCACCCCAAGCCAGATCTAAACCCTAAATACCCGAAACCTTCACCAAAATAAAGAAATAGGAAACCATTCGAATTCGGGTTCTCCGATCATCACGAAAAGGTAAAAATTTGTATCCTTATTCTTTTTCTATATATATGTAGTATATTCGAAATGAAAATAGGCTGAAAAGTGGACCGAAAAATATACCTTTTTTCTATTTTTGTATTCAAAATACGTAAACAGTGGTTTCTTCGGCTCTTTTTATAGCCGATTTAAAAATAAAATCAAAATACAAGGTTTTTCTTTTTTGTTCTTTTTCTTTTCCGTATTTGCTGTTGCCCTGGTCTGATTTGTAGGTACAGAGGCGACGTGGCATTCGACGTGAGGCGTACGAAAGCTTGCTGGAGGTACGGAGGCGCGTGGTGGCATGCGTGGTGGCGCGCGTGGTGACGTGCGTGGAGGCATGCACGCGGCGCAAAATTGCTTCTGGAACCCTTAGGGTTCCTGTTTGTCGAAATTATTTGGGCCATTCGGGCTCTTCAGATTTGGTCATTTGTAATTTTGGGCCGCTAATTAGGTAGGGGTTAGGTTTGTTGGGCTTATTTGGGTTTCATTTTAGGCTGTGTAATGGACATTTGGTTGATTGGATTCTAGACCTTATTTATTTATTTTTTGTTTTAATTTTGGTTATGGTGTGGGCCCGGGCAGATTGGGCCTGCTACAGCTGCCCCTCTTTACTCATTGTCGTGTAACGAGAATGAAGTAAAGACTTATAAGAAGGGCCAATCTTGCCTGGTCTTGCCGAATCTTGCCCTCTTGGCACTTCTTCTCTTCGAGTAGCTTCATTCCGTCCCACTGCGTCTTCCAGGGTTTGGGAATTGATGTCTCAACTTGCACCAATTAAAATTTTAGGGAGAAGAGATTTGTAACTCAACCTACTCCACTGGAACTTCGAGGAGATAAGAATCCAGAGAGAAGAGATTTGTAACTTCAATCTTCTCTGCTGAAACTTCAAAGAAATAAGGATTGATCCTCAATGTAATCTCAGGGAAGCGGGATTTGTAATTTCAACCTACTCCGCTGGAACTTCGAGGAAATAAGAATTCAGGAAGAAGAGATTCGTAGTTTCAATCTTCTCTACTAAAACTTCAAGGAAATAAAGATTGATCCTCAATGTAATCTCAGGGAGGCGGGATTTCTAATTTCAACCTACTCTGCTGGAACTTCGAGAAAATAAGAATTCAAGGAGAAGAGATTCGTAGTTTCAATCTTCTCTACTGAAACTTTAAGGAAATAAGGATTGATCCTCAATTTAATCTCAGGGAGGCGGGATTTGTAATTTCAACCTACTCCGCTGGAACTTCGAGGAAATAAGAATTCGGGGAGAAGAGATTCGTAGTTTCAATCTTCTCTACTAAAACTTTAAGGAAATAAGGATTGATCCTCAATTTAATCTTAGGGAGGCGGGATTTGTAATTTCAACCTACTCCGCTGGAACTTCGAGGAAATAAGAATTCGGGGAGAAGAGATTCGTAGTTTCAATCTTCTCTACTGAAACTTCAAGGAAATAAGGATTGATCCTCAATGTAATCTCAGGGAGGCAGGATTTGTAATTTCAACCTACTCTGCTGGAACTTCAAGGAAATAAGAATTCAGGGAGAAGAGATTCGTAGTTTCAATCTTGTCTACTGAAACTTCGAGGAAATAAGGATTGATCCTCAATGTAATCTCAGGGAAGCGGGATTTGTAATTTCAACCTGCTCCGCTGGAACTTCGAGGAAATAAGAATTCAGGGAGAAGAGATTTGTAGTTTCAATCTTCTCTACTGAAACTTCAAAGAAATAAGGATTGATCCTTAGTCTACTTCACTGCTACTCCAAGCAGGCAGGATCTGTGAATTCGCTGATGTCGCCATATCGTCCTTAGTGAAGAAGACCTGTAGAATCGGTTTTATGTGCTTATGCTTATGCAAGATGATTAGGATGTTATGATCAGAATGAATCAAATGCTCCTAACTGAATGTATTATGGATGACATTTTCATGAATGAAGAATGTCATGAGAATGGTCTTTTTACAATGATTAGGATGCAATGATAAGAATGAATCAAATGCTCCTAACTGAATGTATTATGGACGACATTTGCATGAATGCAGAATGTCATGAGAATGGTCTTTTTACAATGATTAGGATGCAATGATCAGAATGAATCGAATGCTCCTAACTAAATAATATTATGGATGACATTTGCATGAATGCAGAATGCCATGAGAATGATCCCCTTTTTAAATGTTTAAGGTGTCATCTTTCATTGTTTATCAGGGCTTTATCTCTGACGTATTGTGCTGTCATCTTGTTCGGCTGGTATTCTTGACAGAAAACCCGAGAAAACAATTATACTTCACTCAATCGGTTTTCCCCACTATAACTTCAAAGTTCACCATGGTACCTCTAGGACCTGGGGGTTGTACCATCTTCAAACCATCTTACCGTGATTCAGGGGGATGAAACTTTTTTCCAATCCATCCCACCGCCATTCAGGGGTAGAGATCTTGTTTCATTTTTAATCTATACCACTGCAACTCAGGGGTAGAAGACCTGTATCATTTTTAATCCATCCCACCACAACTCAAGGGTAGAGGACTATAACTTGTTCAATCAACTGATCACTCCCTGGGAAATCTGCCTAGATGTGTATTCATGATATTCGTATGGATGAAGAATATCATTCTTCTTGAGAATGATTCCCCTCTCACGCTTGAGTTGATATTGCTCTCTTTTGTAAAGATTGTATTACTGACATAATATCTTGTCATTTTATTCAATCACCATTTTTGACAAAATCCGAAGAGATAACCTTAATTTGGACTTAAATATTTCCAACCCTTAAGCTTGGTGAATTCTAAACAGTCATCCTGTTTCAGGTTCTTGTATTATTTAGAAGTTCCCAGAGTAATATGCGAAACTCCTTTTGTGAAAGTGTTATTAGTCCACTAATCGTTATTTCAATGCGAAATGCTTGAAAAAGATCATAACCATGGATAATAATGAAATTAATTGAAGGTATAGCTCTAAACAAATAAGTTAATCAAAGATAGCAAATGCAATCCAGAAGGAAATTTATTGGTAGTGTATTTTGAAACGAATAAAATAATTAAAAATAGCAAATTCAGAATGGGTAAGATAGAAACTAGGTGCCCCAGATATCGCAGCCTGAGCTTCTCTGTTCAAACTTCTTGAAGACCATTTTAAACTCAATATGTGTTTAGGGGATCCGGAGTACTTTGTCAATGTCCCAAGACGTAACATGCTTCCTCATTGTTAATTCAAGCGTAGCAAGACTACTGTATGCCCCACTTTTGATCAAAATTTGAGCTGCCTGATAAACCGAAATAGTAACATATTTTAATCCCACATTTAGCATACTTTTGGATGATTTATCCCTTGATTTATGTAAAAAGGTGCTCTTAATCCTTTCTTTTCATGTCTTATACTCGTGAAAGCACCCAAGAATAAAAAGAACGAAACGGGCTCAAAATGACCAAAATGGGCCAAAGAAGAAATCGACACGGGCTGGACTAAAGCCCACACGGCCGTGCCTCCTCAATATACTAGAACACGGCACGAAGTCGATCTACACTCCGCGTGCCTCACTAACAGAGTCCAACACGGCCTGGCCACGATTCACACGGGCGTGTGCCATGGCCGTGCCCCTACCGTGGAGGAGAGTAATTTCACTCGGAAAAGGATACTTAGGGGCAAAGAAACCTATTTCAAAAGCCTATATAAAGACCCTAAGTATAACCTAAAAGGAGGCGGTTAGCTAGGCCAAGGAGCCGAGCCGAAAAGGTCAGATTTGTGGGAAACTCTCAAGGGATAGCCAGTTGATCCATCTCCGGAAGCCGGAATTCTACTCAAGACGGAGGATCTCTCCTTCAATTCCTTCAGGAGTTTTAGGGATTTCTTATGTTTTGTTTTATCTTTTCTTCTTGAGATGTTTTTCTTTATTATTATGAACTAAACCCTTCAGATACACGAAGGGGATGAAACCTAGATGAATCTTGTTATTGTTTTCTCGCACTATATGATAAATACTTGATTTGTTCTTGATTATGTGTGCTTAATTCTTGTGTTGATATTTTGCGAATATTAATTCAAGTTGAATGTGCTTAGGTGGTGGAGCAAAAGTCCTGCTTAAGAGTAGATCTAGCATAATTAAGCGGAGTTGATCGCGCGCCTAGAGATAGGGTGACGAGATTTTGCGGATTAGGGTGAAACCTAATATGGGAGTCCATAGATCGATTTCTTTGCTATTCTAGGGGTTTTAATTAGAAAGAGATTTCAATTAATCAACCTAGGGTTAGACGTTATTCACCTCGAGAGAAGGTTTAATATAAATTAGGGAGTCCTACGAATCAAGTCAAGTGAATAAATCGTCTGCAGTTCAAAGTCGATAACAAGTGAAGTCTAGGTGGATTCTTCCTAAGGGTATCGTCTTATCAACTGAGTTTTTCCAAGTATTTCCCCAATTCATTCTTTTTGTCTTTGCATCTTTAGCTTAGTAATTAGTTAATTTAGATTAATAAACAACTTCACTTATTTTAGGCTAAATAATAGAAAGAAAGTTAGTATTAGTACTTTTAGTTCCTTTGGGTTCGACAATCCGGTCTTGCCTAAGCTATACTACTGTTCGATAGGTGCACTTGCCTCAATCATTGTTATTGTTAGTTCTAGGATAGATCATTATAAATTTAAAACTCTGAAATACAACGAAGAATTTTTTGGCACCGTTGCCGGGGAACTAAAATATTAAGAAAGCTCTATTTTTATTACTTTAGCCATTATTTTTTTTATTTTCTTCAATTTACTTTTATTTTTAGTTTTAATTTTAAATTTGCTAAATTTTCTTTCTTTCTTTTCCTATCAGGTACCTCTAGTTTATGACTAGAAGGAACCCGAGAGGACCACTAGTATACGACAGTGATATTGATGCTACCGTTCGCAGGAATCGCAGAGAAATTAGGCGAGCCCTAAATTACACAGAAGAAGGATGAGAAGCCAGATCCAATCCTACTGAAGGGATGGACGAGAATAATCCATCACCACAAGATGTGGCAGAAAATAATGCTCCGCGTACTATGTATGATTATGCTAAACCTCATTTAACAGGAGCAGAATCAAGTATTGTTAGGCCTGCTATAGCCGCTAATAATTTTGAATTAAAACCTAACACTATACAAATGATTCAACAATTTGTTCAATTTGATGGTTTACAGGACGAATATCCAAATACTCATATAGCTAACTTTTTAGAGCTCTGTGTTACCTTCAAAATAAATGGCGTTTCTGATGATGCCATACGTCTTCGGTTATTTTCCTTTTCATTAAGAAATAAAGCCAAACAGTGGTTAAACTCGTTACCACAAGGGTCAATCACTACATGGGATCAAATGACCGAAATTTTTTTATTAAAATATTTCCCACCGGCCAAAACGGCCAAATTACGGAATGATATCTCTTCTTTTGTGCAGATGGATTTAGAGACATTATATGACGCATGGGAGAGATATAAGATCTCCTGAGAAGGTGTCCGCACCATGGTTTACCCTTGTGGCTCCAAGTCCAAACTTTCTATAACGGTGTAAACCCCTCAACGAGGCAACTAATTGATTCGATGCGCCGGTGGAACCTGAACAATAGAACTCCTGAAGCGACTTACGAGTTTATTGAAGAGATGTCACCAATAACTATCGGTGGCAGTTACAAGGACCAAACCAACAAAATCGATCGGAGTTTTCAATATAGATGCGATAACCATGCTATCAACACGGTAGAGATGATTAATAAAAAGCTTGATAGTTTGTGTTCTTCGCAGTACATCCAAAGAATGCGGTCACGACGTAAGTGGAACCGTGGCGAATCCACGAGTACCCACCCTACCAACCCGGGCACAGAGCGAATAGATGAACTATATAGGTAACAATTTCAGATCTAATAATAACCCATATAGTAATAATTATAACCCAAGTTGGAGGAACCACCCAAATTTTTCGTGGGGAGGTCAAGGAAATCAAGGAAATCAAAGACAACAACCTCCTCAAAATTTCCAAAATCAGCCCTATCCACAGGAGAAGAAGCCAAACCTTGAAGAGATGCTGACAAGATTCATGGAATCCAAAGAAAACCGTCTCCAAGACACTGAAACCACCCTTAAGACCCAACAAGCATCGATCAATGGGATCGAGAGCCAAGTTAGGGAAGTCACTAAGTCAGTTGAGGAAGTTTCTAAGTCAGTTGGACAACTCGCGAAGCTGATGTCTGAACGATTGCAAAGGGCGTCTACCAAGCAACACTGAGATTAATCCAAATGAGCAAATCCAAGCCATAACATCTCAAGAAAGTGAAGGATTAGACGAACCCAGTCCAATACAAGGAAACGAGGTAGAAAAAGGTAAAGTTGAGGTAACACAAGAAAAACCAAAACCGGTAATCAAGGAGTACCAACCTCGCATACCATATCCCGAAGCGTTAATGAGAGACGAAACAGAGGAACAGTTCGGTAAGTTTCTTAAACTTCTAAAGAAATTACATATTAACTTACCGCTACTTGAAGCTCTTTCATAGATGCCAGATTCGAGGAAATTTTTAAAACATCTCTTGACGAACAAACGCAAGTTAGACGAGGATCCACATGTGGAATTAAACGCAGATGCTCAAAGAATGTTACGAATAGACTACCACAAAAGCTAAAAGATACAGGAGTTTTACAATTCCATGTTTAATTGGTAGACTAACTGTTGATAATGCGTTAGCTGATTTAGGGGCAAGCATAAATGTCATGCCTTATAAATTGTTTAAACAATTAGGTCTAGGGAAACCCAAACAAACTAGGATGAGCATTCAATTAGCTGATAAAACTGTTAGAATTCCTAGGAGTATTATCGAAGATGTTCTTGTAAAAATTGACAAATTCGTTTTCCTAGTAGATTTTGTTGTCTTAGACATGGATGAGGATAATTCGATTCCCTTAATTTTAGGAAGACCCTTTTTAGCAACTGCCAGGACTAAAATTGATGTTTATGCAGGAGAACTCATACTTCGTGTAGGTAATGAGACGGTCACCCTCAAGACTCTCGACTCGGCCAGAACATCGAGTAATCAAGGTGAGAACGTAAATTCTATTGATAACCATTCAGTTAACCCTTATTTTTAGGAAGCACCACAAAAGAATACAACTGAACCCGATCCTAAACCCCATGCCAACAAGGAAGTAGTTCATAAAGATCGAAGGATTCAGATCGATGATCTAGACGAGTGGAAGACACACTTCAAGGAAAAATTAGGGATACACGGCGAAGAGCCGGAACCACACAAGGTAAAATCGAAAGAGCCCCCAGAAGAGCTCATAGGAACAACAAACCACTTCAAAATAGGAGACCAAGTACTGTTAGATAAAGAAGATCCTCGAATATCTCCTCCGGACCCTAACACAAACAAAGAAATACCTTTTAGGGTAACCAGTGTTTTCCCATACGGAACAGTCGAGGTAAGTAATCATATTTTTGGTACTTTTACTATAAACACATCTCGACTTAAATTTTTTCACGAGGATACAACTGATAGCATGAGGAAGGACTATCAACTCCTCAAACCACTCTGATGATGCAAACGAGAGGAAAGTCTAGCTTAAGACTATAAACGAGCGCTTATCGGGAGGCAACCCGAGCACTAACCCCATTAACTTTTACATTTTTCTTATTTATTCTATTTTATCCTTTCTTTATAGTATCTAGCTTTAAACTAACCAAAAGTACAGAATTCTCGGCCACACGGCCTTGCACACAGCCGTGGCTGTGGCCGTGTGGATGCCCCGGATCACCGTACTGACATGGCAAAGGTGATACGAGTCAGAGAGAATCAAATCTTCAAGTCACGGACTCCAACCATCGCCCCACGCACCGACGCGAACCCCACGGCGGCGTGCGATGCGTAGTGGACAACATCGACTTCTCACCAACGGCGTGGCAATTAGTAAAATGGGCATGGGTGAACCAACACGCCTATACACACGGCCGTGCGAGGCGGCCGTGTGAATCGACACGCCCTAAGGCGCACGCGCGCGTGGGGTTGTACCAGTTTGAAAATCTATTTAACCCCCTCCCTTCCCTCTTCTCCTATTAACTTTCAACCTTCAACTTTTCATTTTTTCCTACTCCTTTTCTCTATACCCTTGAGCTACACCAAAACAATGCCAAAGAAGCGGAAGAAGCCAAGCAAAGTCTCCTCAAGGAGACCGGTTTATATAAGTTCATGCCGGCGCTTAAATCACTCGCCAAGCCAAGGGTCTTTGAGACCAATTATCTGTTCTTTTATTTTTATCTTCTATTTTATTTTCCTTCCCTTTGACTATCTTATGCTTAATTTAGTTTATTTTAATTTAGTTTCTTAGTGTCGGGTTCTTGGTGCTTGGGAATCACACCACGACCACCACCATATCCACGACCTTAGAAATCACACCCAACTATAAGGACATTACGGTCCATTTATCTTTTCTTTTAACTTTATTTTATTTTTATTTTTCTTCACTTTAGCTTGCTTTTCTTTAAGTATTTAATTAGTATAGTTTTAATTATTATTAGTATATCTGGCTAATTCTCCATGAGCTACCCAATTTCTTCATCTAGCGCAGGGATCGTCATCCGTAACGACCCTCCAACATATCATTCATCCAACTCAAGGATTTCATCCATAATTCAGGGAGTTTCACTTATCCCCATAACTTCTGATCTGAACATTATATTTATATTATCTATCTTTGTACATTGAGGGCAATGTACATCTTAAGTGTGGGGGTTGAATCTTAGACGTGCCTAACTTTTTGCATTATTCTCAAATCCCTAAATTTAGTCTTGTTTTTAAGTAATTTCCTCATATTACTAATTAGGATGAAATTTCTGATGATTTATGATTTTTATTGATATGTTTTAGATTAAGTCATTGATAATTGTGCATTGATAATTAAATTTTAAGATACTAAAGAATCAAGCATGATAAGTCCATTTTTTTTCAATTAAAATTTGCTAGGTTGTTGAACTGAATTTAAATATTACTTTGAAGTTTGAAATTTACGAGGTTGATGTCAAAAATACCCATAATTTTTGTGAGTTTTTGAGCCTTATAGAGCATATATTCTTTTTCATGCTCACTTTATTGATTATGAGTATGTCAACATTGATTTGTTATTCTAGAACTTGCCTCGTTTATACATATGGAGACCACACCTATGATTTGATATACAAAGATGATTAAGGCACCTAGGTTTTAACCCACTAACTCCATTAAAAGCCTACCTTCACAATTAACCCCTAGTGAACCCCTTTTAATCTTAACAACCCTTTTTATTGACATAACCACTAATATTAACCCAAAACCCTTTGTATTTGTTATCACCATTCTTTTTCGACTTCCCTTATATCGAGATTTGATTTGATTAAGCTACCTAATTATTTCATCTTAGTATATGAATAGATGTATTATATAAAATATATATATTCAGTATTAGTACGATGAAAGGCGAGCTTGTACAGTTAAAGTCTATTTATTGAAGAAGAAGCTCGTATTATTAGTTTAAAGTTTCAATCCATTATGTAATTATTCAGTTTATTATTTCTAGTTAGGTAATTTATCAATTCAATCTCGATTCTAACCTTCTAATTCAGCCTCTATCCACACCTTAACCCTAGCCCCGTTACAACCCTGACAAAGACCTTTTGATTTGTGCATCATCTCATATTATAGTGGTGGAGATTTGATTTTCACGCAAGCCTATGGATTGACTTTTCATGTTCGAGTTTTGAGCGCTTTTTCCTGAACCTTAAACACTTTGAGTGATTTGAGTGGATCCCTAGTGAGGATGTCAATCTTTGTCGGTTTTGAATTAAAGGTAATTATTTAGATAAGGGGAAACGACTATATTTTCGAGCTACAAATCTATGACTTAGATTGTTTGAATCCTTAGGACTCTTTGAATTGAATTATCCATGTATAAATTATCTATGAATTATGATGAAACATTGTTGATAGGAATTATGAATTATAGAAAGTTCGTTTTAGTTGTAAGTTGAGAATTTTGCTTGAGGACAAGAAAAAGCTTAAGTGTGGGGGTATTTGATAAACTGAAATAGTAACATATTTTAATCCCACATTTAGCATACTTTTGGATGATTTATCCCTTGATTTATGTAAAAAGGTGCTCTTAATCCTTTCTTTTCATGTCTTATACTCAGCAAAGCACCCAAGAATAAAAAGAACGAGAAACGGGCTCAAAACAGACCAAAATGGGACAAAGAAGAAATCGACACGGCCTGGACTAAAGCCCACACGGCCGTGCCTCCTCAATATACTAGAACACAGCCTGAAGTCAATCCACACTGCCGTGCCTCACTAACGGAGTCCAACACGGCCTGGCCACGATTCACACGGGCGTGTGCCATGGCCGTGCCCCTGCCGTGGAGGGGAGTAATTTCACTCAGAAAAGGATACTTAGGGGTAAAGAAACCTATTTCAAAAGCCTATATAAAGACCCTAAGTATAACCTAAAAGGAGGCGGTTAGCTAGGTGATAACATGATTATTTTGCATGATTTCTTGTATTTAATTCGGTGTATTTTTGAATTAATCCCTGCTAATTTGTGTTTTTATGATTTAATTCTTGTCAGGGACGCAATTGATCGAAAATATGCTGAAAATGGCTAAATTGAAAGAAAATCATAGAAATAGGGCCAAATCAAAAAGATGGAGGAAGCCAAAGACTCATCTAATAATTTGACTTTGTAAAAAGCCAAAAATAGGAAATTCTATTTTAAGTTTATTTTAATTTATTTATTTTAAATTTTATTATTTTAGATTTTTTTTAATCTAGCCTATTTTTAGTAAATCCATTAGTATAAATAGGGGTTATTTGTATTTGGATAATCATCAATCAAATATCTATTTTCCTATTCCTATTTGGTTTTTAATTGCTCTCTTTCTTTGCTTTCTTCTATTTCGATTTGGAGTAGGATTTCTATTTTTTTTTCCTTTTCAAAGTCTGCGTCAGACATTCTGCCTATTTCAATTCCATTTGTTGGTTTTTCCAAAATTGGTGGAATTGCCTTCCAAGCCCCTTTCCCTTTCCAAAATTCCATCAACTTTCACACCAAGCCCAAACACCTTTCACAACCTTCAAGCATGATTAAATTCATGCCACACTAAATTCTATCTTAGCCTTAGGCCGGTACTCTGTTCGATCGGGTATCGTGAGATTTGTATCCGCGCAAATAATTCTTCAAATCAGTATTCACCTTTTTCCTAAGTATCGGGATTGATAACTCATCCCTTAAGGTTGAATTTGATCCCAAGTCAAAGTGCACGTTGGATTGGGGTCGTATTTGCTGATAGTTGGAGATTCGAGTCGGCCGTGCTGTATTCGAGTTTTCGAGAACAAATCAAGGAAGAGGTGATCGGGTTTAAATGACCCACGCGGTTGAGGCCGTTGATTCGAGTTGGGTTCTTCAGAATGCAAGGCTATCAAAATTTTCAATCGGGAACGCGTGTATCTCGGTTAGATAATCGGTAAGGGTTGGTTTGCAGGTCGTACCGGAACCGGCTACGAAAGGAGGAATTGGTGGTTAGGACATTCTTAATCACTATAACCAGCTTATCGTTTGGAGGAGAAGATCAATTTTCGAGGATCAATTCTTGACTCGAAATTTACCGAGTCTAAGGCTAAGGCTTATTTTCTCTGATTACAAAATCCGAATTTAATTTTCAATTTGATTTCTAATTTATTTAATTATTTATTTATGCTGTTTCAGTTATTTGATTTCTAAATATCTTAAACCCCCCCTAATTTATTTATTTTCTTTTTTTCAGGTTCGCTTGGAGTCGTGGGCACGACAACTGCCCAAACAAAATTCTGGTCGAGAGAGAACAATTTGAGTAAACCAGTCTCTGTGGGATCGACCCTACTCCCTATACTGCTTAAATTTGCAAATTAGGTGTAGGTTTAATTGGTGGAATCGACAACCATCATTTTGGCACCGTTGCCGGGGACTGGCAACACTTATAATTATTTAAATAGTCTTCATGACCTGGTCTTCATCAAGAGATCTCGAATACGACCCAGAGATCGAGAAATCAGCACGAGCGCGACGAAAAGAGACGGAAGCTCTTAAACACGCAAGTAAAGCAGAAGTTGAGCTAGGACAAGGGATCCTAGAATCCGACGTTGAAAAGTTGAGCGAAGCAATTCGTGCAGAGTCAATTCGACGTGGGAAACAAGTCGAAGTGGTTGAACTTGAGACCGAACCACTTTTTACAAAAGAAACGAAAGGCAACCTCGGTGAACCAGAAAGGATGGCGAACCGAACCATTCGTCAACTAGACGCTGCTCCCAACGAGCAAACACCGTTATGCATCAACTATCCAACCAGAGGAACCCCGTTCAAGCTGAAGTCAGGCTTGATTCACCTTTTGCCCACCTTTCGAGGCTTGAAGAATGAAAATTCACATACCCACTTGAGAGAATTCCATATGGTCTGCTCGAGCATGAAATCGCAGGGAGTACCCGAAGATGAAATTAAACTTCGGGCCTTTCCTTTTTCATTAGTTGATACAGCAAAAGAATGGTTATTTTACTTACCCCCCGGTTCTATCACAACATGGGATGACTTATCTCATGTATTTCTTGATAGGTTCTTCCCAGCATCACGAGTAGCTGAACTTCGGAGGGACATAGTGGGAATTCGCCAAATGGATAATGAATCGCTCTACGACTATTGGGAGCGATATAAAAAACTGTGTGCAAGTTGTCCTCAACACGGGTTGACCGAACAATCACTCCTCCAGTATTTCTACGAGGGATTGGTCCCTATGGAAATGAAGATGATCGATTCTGCAAGTGGAGGGGCGCTTGTCAATATGACCCCTCAAAGGGCAAGAGAACTGATATCCACCATGGCGGAAAATTCTCAACAGTATCGACCAAATTCGGAACCCACAAGACGGGTTCATGGGGTAAACGTTTCATCTTTAGAGGATAAATTGGATAAACTTACCAATGTTGTTCAGTCTTTACTTACAGAGAAGAAGAATCCGACCCAACTGTGTGGAACTTGTACGTCTGAACATCCGACGGATTCGTGCCCAATCCTTAATGACAATTCAACGGAACATGTTGAAGCTGTTGGAGGTTTTCCGGGACCTCCACAAAGACACTATGATCCTTTCTCCAACACCTACAATCCCGGGTGGAAGGATCATCTCAACTTGAGTTACGGAGGTAATCTTCGATATAATCAATCGTACCAGCCGAGACCTCTGCAACCACCACAACAGTAACCCAAGCCGAACACATCTCTAGAAGCTATTGTGGAAAGACTTGCTGTCGATGCTGTAAAATATCAACAGAGGACAGATGCGTCAATACAAGAACTAACTAATCAAGTTAGTAAACTCTCGATGGCAGTTAATCGCTTGGAGTCTCAAGGTAAATTACCTTCCCAGACAGAGCCGAATCCTCGACCAAATGCAAGTGCAATAACCCTTCGTAGCGGAAAGGTTTTGGAAACAGTGCCAGCCAAAAGTCGTGGGCAAGACAAGGAACGGGAAAAACAAATGCCGAATCCAACAGCTTCAGAAATTCAAAAACCAGTTGTGATGCCACCACCTTTTCCAGGGAGGCTTGCAAAGGATAAGAAAGAGAAGGAGGAAAAAGAAATCCTCGAGACATTCAGGAAGGTGGATGTAAATATCCCTTTACTCGACGCTATCAAACAAATCCCTCGTTATGCGAAATTCCTCAAAGAATTATGTTCTAGCAAGAGAAAGTTGATAGGTAACGAAAGAGTAAATGTGAGAGAAAATGTCTCCGCAGTACTGCAAAAGAAAGTTCCTCCCAAATACAAGGACCAAGGTATGTTTGCTATTTCTTGTAAGATAGGTAATGTAGGCATTAAGAAAACCATGTGTGATTTAGGGGCTTCAATTAATGTCATGCCTTATTCTATTTATAAGTTGATTAACGCGGTCCCTTGAAAGAAACAGAGTAATAATCCAATTGGCGAGCAATTCGGTCATCTATCCCCGAAGAAGCAGCTTGAAGACGTCCTAGTTAAAATTAACGAATTAGTTTTCCCTGCAGATTTCTACATTATCAATATAGAAGATGATAACTCAACTAATTCGTCTGATATTTTACTTTGAAGGCCGTTTTTAAGTACCGCAAGTGCAAAGATCGATGTTCGGAGTGGAACGCTGACAATGGAATTTGATGGCGAAATCATGAAATTCAACGTCTACGAAGCCATGAGTCATCCTAACTCACTATTAAATATTTCTAGCATTGATATTTTAGATTGCTTAACTCAATCTTATTCCGAATATCATGACTTTGACGAGTTGGAAACTGTCCTTTACAGAAGCATTGACATGGACGCTTTACATCATCTCGAGGAATCAGAAATCATAGAAGATCCGTTGAGAGAAATTGTCAAACACTTGGAAACGCAGCCATCGTTGAAGAACCGAGGTAACCAATTTGAACTATTACCGTCCCAAACTAAAATGTTGCCTTCGGTTTTGCAGCCACCAACCTTGGAGCTTAAAGAATTACCGGACCACCTTAAGTACATCTTTTTGGGAGAAAAAGACACCTTACCGGTGATAGTGTCAAATAAACTGACCCAAGACGAGGAGGAAAGTCTAGTCCGAGTGCTGAAAGATTATAAGGAAGCTATTGGCTGGACGATAGCCGACATAAAAGGGCTAAGTCCATCAACTTGTATGCACAAAATCTCCATCGAAGATAACACGAAACCAAAGAGAGATGCTCAAAGGCGTCTTAATCCACCCATGATGGAGGTAGTGAAGAAGGAGATCCAGAAGCTGCTAGATGCCAGAATGATATACCCAATTTCCGAAAGTGATTGGGTTAGCCCGGTTCATGTCGTGCCCAAGAAAACTGGCGTGAAAGTGGTGAAAAACTCGTCGGGGGAGCTGGTCCCTACACGAGTCCAGAATGGATGGAGGGTTTGCATCGATTACAGAAAATTGAATGCAGCTACACGGAAATACCATTTTCCACTTCCCTTCATCGATCAGATGCTCGAACGATTAGCTGGTAAAACCCATTACTGTTGTCTCGATGGATATTCAGGATTTTTCCAGATTCCAGTGGCTCCGGAGGATCAAGACAAAACGACTTTCACGTGCCCCTTCGGAATGTTTGCGTATAGACAAATGTCGTTTGGACTCTGCAATGCTCCGGCCACTTTCCAAAGATGCATGGTGAGCATATTCTCTGATTATATCGAGAAAATCATCGAAGTCTTTATGGATGACTTCACGGTATACGGTAACTCTTTTAACGAATGTCTCGATAATCTTGCTAAAATATCACAAAGATGCCTAGAATTTAATCTTGTTTTAAATTATGAGAAATGCCATTTCATGGTTGACAAAGGGTTAATTTTGGGTCATATAGTTTCCTCGGAAGGAATTATGGTCGATAAGGTGAAAACGGATATTATTAACTCATTACCTTACCCCACATCTGTGAGGGAAGTTCGTTCGTTTCTTGGCCATGCAGGATTTTACAGACGATTCATGAAAGATTTCTTGAAAATTGCGCAACCACTTTGCAGTCTGTTACAAAAGAATAAAGAATTTGAATTTGACCAGACTTGTAAAGACACATTTGACGTGCTAAAGCAGAAATTGGTCTCCGCTCCCATAGTGCAGCCACCAAATTGGGACTTCTCGTTCGAAATTATGTGTGATGCAAGTGACCAAAGTGTAGGAGCTGTTCTCGGCCAAAGAATAGGGAAAGAGCCTCATGTTATCTACTATGCCTCGAAAACTTTGGATGCTGCCCAAAGCAATTACACAACTACCGAGAAAGAACTATTAGCTGTTGTGTTTGCTTTAGATAAATTTAGATCTTACCTATTGGGAACTAAAGTAATTATCTTTTACGATCATGCGACTTTAAAGTACTTGATAGGGAAGAAGGAGGCAAAACCCCGATCGATCGGTGGATTCTGCTCCTACAAGAGTTCGACTTTGAAATACGAGATAAAAAGGATCACGAAAACCTAGTAGCTGACCATTTGAGTCGATTACCGGTTCCAGTAGACGACACACCATTGAAGGACAACTTTCCAGATGAAAACCTGTTTTCAGCAAATGCGGTTCATCCTTGGTACGCAGACATAGTAAATTACCTCGTTACAGACCAGGTAATTCGACGGTGTGTAGCTGAAACAGAGGTACGGTCTATCTTAAATTTTTGTCATTCTTATGCATGTGGAGGACACTTTGGCCCTAAACGCACCGCACACAAAATTCTCGAATGTGGACTATTTTGGCCAAACATATTTCGTGATGCCTTTTTATTCTGCAAAACATGTGAAAAATGCCAAAGAGTTGGCAACCTTAGCCGTCGAAATGAGATGCCCCTTACTTCTATTCATAATTGTGAAATTTTCGATGTGTGGGGCATCGACTTTATGGGTCCCTTCGTTTCTTCTTTCGGTAATTTTTATATACTCTTAGCTGTTGATTATGTCTCTAAGTGGATTGAGGCGAAAGCCACTCGTAATGATAATGCTAAGACCGTGGTTGACTTTCTTAAAAGTTCTATTTTTTCCAGGTATGGCACTCCACGAGCAATAATCAGTGACAGAAGAACTCATTTCTGCAATAAGCTCGTAAGTACACTGATGGAGAAATATGGAGTGACTCAACGAATTGCCACTGCTTACCATCCATAAACAAACGGACAAGCCGAAGTGTCGAATCGAGAGATCAAGTCCATTCTGGAAAAGACGGTTAAACCTAACAGGAAGGATTGGAGTTTGAGACTAAATGACGCACTTTGGGCTTATAGGACAGCTTACAAGGGGCCAATAGGCATGTCACCTTATCGACTCGTTTTCGGTAAACTGTGCCATCTTCCGGTCGAGTTAGAGCACAAGGCGTTTTGGGCAGTTAAGCAGTGTAATATGGAGATGGAGACTGTAGGAAAATATCGAAAATTGGACATCCAGGAACTCGAGGAAATTAGAAACGATGCATATGAAAATGCTCGAGTATATAAAGAAAAGACGAAGGCATTTCATGACAAGTTCATCACTAGAAAGCAATTTTCAATAGGACAAAAAGTTCTCCTATACGACTCCACCTTAAAAATTTTCGCTGGTAAGCTTCGATCCAAATGGATAGGACCATTTACTATTACTAATTTGTTTTTGAATGGTGCAGTGGAAATTCAAAGTGAAGAACCACGAAAGTGCTTTAAGGTGAATGGGCAACGACTAAAACCCTTTTTCGAGAATTTTCAAACGCACACAGTTGAAGAGATTGTTCTCGACGAGCCCAAAATTTGAATAAACAGGTCGTCGAGCTAACGACGTTAAAAAAATGTGCTTTTTGGGAGGCAACCCAAATTTCTTCTCATTTATTTAATTTTATATTTTTAGTAAATTTAGGGTGTAAATAAATAAATTTTTTTACTTAGTTCAATTAATTTGATGTTTTCGGAAAATAGTGGAGAGCATGAATTTTTCCCGAGAGTCGATAACGATGGTGGCGCGGGCACGACATGTTTACATGGTGACAAGTATTTACCAAAATAAAAAAATCCCCAACCCAAATTGCCAACCCAACAAAAACCCAATAAACACAACACCCATTTAACCCAAACACCAAAACCCAAGCTTAACCCAATACCCAAATTTAACCAATTTAAACCATACCCAAACACATACCCATTTACCAACCCAACAACACAAACCCAAACCCAAAATCCAATACCCAATACCCATCCATTTTGCCCAACAAATATAACCCAAAAATTTAACCTCCTTTACCATCCATCCATTTAACCCACCTAACCATACCCAATACCCAACCCAATTAAATTACCTACCCAAAAAAACCAAACTAACCCAACACCCACAAAGCCCAACCGAAATTCCTAGGAAAATATAGAAAAAAATAAAAGAAAAAGAAAAAGGAATTTAACACCCAAATTTTTAAACACCCAAAAACCCCTAACACCTTTTTCATCTTCTTCATCTTCTTCAACACACAAAAAGAAAAAGAAAAAGAAAACATTAACCCAAGACCTACCCACGCCGCCGCCGTCGTCCTACCACGCCGCCACCGTCGTCCTTCCTTCTCCATTACCGTCGTAACGTCGTTGATATCGCACGCCATCACCGACGCCGCCACCATCACCGTTTTTCTCCTCTCTCTTTGCCAACGCCGAACGCCCCAACCACCACCACTCCCCTCCATTTTCTCTCCACAACGTCGGCCCTCCACCGCCGTTTCACTCCCCCACTGCCACTATCGTCGGTCGACGCTAACACCTCCAGCCACCACCCTTCCCTTATTCATTTTCCTTATTTCTTTTCACAACAAAACCACCTTCCACCACCCTAAACAACAACACATTCGAACCCCCACCATCAACCATTTAAAAATCGGCCAAAACAAGCCATTCTTGGTCACCGTTGCCGCCGCAACCACCGCTGTGCGCCACCGTCGACCACCGTCGCCACCTTCGTCGGAACAGAGCCGAATCTTCATGTCGCTGCCACGGACATAATGGTCCAAACTCGAAACCAAACGGCCGACAATGTTCCGGTTTCGCTCAACCAAAATCGGTACTATTTTTCAGCACCTCCATTCGTTGATTTAGACGACGAAGACGCTCCTCCGCAACCTCCTCCACAACAAATGGCCGGCCCATCGAGAACCCAACGTCAACGAAGGCCGAACCCGATCAAGTCAGACACTTCAGATAGTCCCGAAGAAGTCGGGACCTCTAACGACAATGTTGAAGCTACCCCCACCGTCGACGAACGAGTCACTCAACGCCAAACCAGAAGTCGTCGACAATCAACACGAGAGCCATCGACACCCCCGAACAGCAGTACTGATGTTGCTGAAGAAGAAAACCCACCCGACCCGCCTAACGAGCACATTCGACCAACCCGAGATGGCCAACGCAACAGACGTAGTCGTGCCAATGTAATTCCAACGGAAAGTCGTCTTCGTGGGTTTCTCGACTTTTCGACATCGGAGCATCAAACACGATACGACACCATCCGACAACGCTTGCTCTCGGTCTGTAAGCAAATCGATTTTCCCACTCTTGAACTTTTAGATATGCATGATGCTGTGCTTCATTATTTTGATGCTATTGGTTGGACTTTATATGCTAATATTACATGTAATGCATATTATGAAATAGTATATGAATTCTACACCACATTTAGCTTCGATATTAATGCTTTGCAAACTGTTGAAATGCAAAATATTGTATGCTTTCGTTTGCTTGGGAGAGACTTTCGGATGTCAATTTCAGAATTTAACATTGCCATGGGTTTCGTCGACTCTGATGATTTTCAATCCGATTCTTATCATTCTGCTTTGTTAGATGTTTCGAACAACTTTGATGCTCAGCATGTTTATCGTGTTTTAACTAATTCTGATCATGTTTATAATCTGAAAACAACAAAAGATTTATTGGTGCATGAACCTGCCTTGAGATATATACACCGATTTTTGGCATTTAGCTTTTCAGGTAAAAATGATGCATCAGCGGCTTTGACTAAAACCGAACTATTCTTTTTGTGGTGCATGCATTCGGGTTTTAAAGTCAATCTAGGATATTGGTTTGCACAAAATTTTCATGCCGTTTTGCGTTACAATCGTCCACTTATACTTGGATCATTTATTTCAAATTTAGCCTCTCGACTTTTCTCTGAAATTGATTTCTCAAATTTCACATGTGCATATAGTATGAGTAGCCTAGATAAATATTGTTTGGATTCTATGGGATTGCATGCCGGCACCCCTACTTCATGTTATTTTATTCCTCCAGGTACGCGGACTACTCGCGAACATATGGTTTTTCGCCAACGCCCATACATCAACACTAGAGAGCGCGAGGAGCAACCTCTATCTGTGGAGGATCGTTTTGGTCGAATGGAGGCAAGACTTGGAATTATTGAAAATCAAGTCTCCACAATCCTTGATATCTTGCAAAGCCGTTACCCCCAACATCGACAAAATCATTGACGACATAAATGGGGAGTACTCTGAACTTTTTATTTTATTTATTTGAGCTGCTGTTTTTCTTCTCTATTATATGACACATGCTTGAGGACAAGCATAGAATAAGTAGGGGGGACGAATATAGTAAGTATGCATGGATGGTTGATTAATTTTTGATTAATTTTGGCTGCATGCTTTCTCTTTTGCATATGTTCAATCTTGCATTGAATTCATTCTATAGTTTATTTTCACATTGAGCCTTTAATCTCATACTTAGTCAACTTGGACAATTGGGCAAATTTTTTTGAATTTAAATGCTCAAGTATATAGATTAATCAACACTTGTATTTTAAGATTGATATATGTAGCTAGATTTTCATGAATTGATTGTTTGAAAAAAAATAATATATTTGCTTGTGCATGAATGAATAAAAAAAAAGGAAGAAGAAAAAGAAAAATGAAAAAATGGAAAAATATATAATAGTAAATAAAGGCTCAAGTTATGAGTGAAAGTTTCGAGAATGTGACCGGATTGAGTAACCGGGGTGAGGTGCTTGGGTTGTCATCTCATCTCGCGTAAAAAGGTTCGAGTGACAAGTCGATAGCTTAATAACATTCCGCTAACTGAGCCCAATAATAAAGACTGTTTGAACTGAGCAACCGGGATAGGGTGCTTGGGTTCTCATCCTAGTTCGTGCAAAAAGGTTTGACCATGTCTAATTTATTTTTCTAAAGCATAGTTAGTTAATAATGCCTTGCAATTTATTGGATTCGAACTCAATTTAATGAAATTATCTAGTTTGCATATTTTCAAATTTTATGATACTTGCCTTGTTGATTAAACTATATGTTATGAACATTTATTTAATTATTTTTGCCTATGTTGTTTGCATTGACTATGGATGTTGAAAAGAGGCTCAATTCCTAATAAATTGTAGAATTAATTCTATTGTTTGAACGAACAACATGCTTGAGGGCAAGCATGAGCTAAGTAGGGGGGATTTGATAACATGATTATTTTGCATGATTTCTTGTATTTAATTCGGTGTATTTTTGAATTAATCCCTGCTAATTTGTGTTTTTATGATTTAATTCTTGTCAGGGACGCAATTGATCGAAAATATGCTGAAAATGGCTAAATTGAAAGAAAATCATGGAAATAGGGCCAAATCAAAAAGATGGAGGAAGCCAAGGACTCATCTAATAATTTGACTTTGTAAAAAGCCAAAAATAGGAAATTTTATTTTAAGTTTATTTTAATTTATTTATTTTTAATTTTATTATTTTAGATTTTTTTAATCTAGCCTATTTTTAGTAAATCCATTAGTATAAATAGGGGTTATTTGTATTTGGATAATCATCAATCAAATATCTATTTTCCTATTCCTATTTGGTTTTTAATTGCTCTCTTTCTTTGCTTTCTTCTACTTCAATTTGGAGTAGGATTTCTAATTTTTTTTCCTTTTCAAAGTCTGCGTCAGACATTCTACCTATTTCAATTCCATTTGTTGGTTTTTCCAAAATTGGTGCAATTGCCTTCCAAGCCCCTTTCCCTTTCCAAAATTCCATCAACTTTCACACCAAGCCCAAACACCTTTCACAACCTTCAAGCATGATTAAATTCATGCCACACTAAATTCTATCTTAGCCTTAGGCCGGTACTCTGTTTGATCGGGTATCGTGAGATTTGTATCCGCGCAAATAATTCTTCCAATCGGTATTCACCTTTTTCCTAAGTATCGGGATTGATAACTCATCCCTTAAGGTTGAATTTGATCCCAAGTCAAAGTGCACGTTGGATTGGGGTCGTATTTGCCGACAGTTGGAGATTCGAGTCGGTCGTGTTGTATTCGAGTTTCTGAGAACAAATCAAGGAAGAGGTGATCGGGTTTAAACGACCCACGCGGTTGAGGCCGTTGATTCGAGTTGGGTTCTTCAGAACGCAAGGCTATCGGAATCTTCAATCGGGAACGCGTGTATCTCGGTTAGATAATCGGTAAGGGTTGGTTTGCAGGTTGTACCTGAACCGGCTACGAAAGGAGGAATTGGTGGTTAGGACGTTCTTAATCACTATAACCAGCTTATCGTTTGGAGGAGAAGATCAATTTTCGAGGATCGATTCTTGACTCGAAATATACTGAGTCCAAGGCTAAGGCTTATTTTCTCTGATTACAAAATCCGAATTTAATTTTCAATTTGATTTCTAATTTATTTAATTATTTATTTATGTTGTTTCAGTTATTTGATTTCTAAATATCTTAAAACCCCCAAATTTATTTATTTTCTTTTTTTCAGGTTCGCTTGGAGTCATGGGCACGACAACTGCCCAGACAAAATTCTGGTCGAGAGAGAACAATTTGAGTAAACCAGTCTCTGTGGGATCGACCCTACTCCCTATACTGCTTAAATTTGCAAATTAGGTGTAGGTTTAATTGGTGGAATCGACAGCCATCACTAGGCCAAGGAGCCGAGCCGAAAAGGTCAGATTTGTGGGAAACTCTCAAAGGATAGCTAGTTGATCCATCTCCAGAAGCCAGAATTCTACTCAAGGCGGAGGATCTCTCCTTCAATTCCTTCAGGGAGTTTTAGGGATTTCTTATGTTTTGTTTTATCTTTTCTTCTGAGATGTTTTTCTTTATTATTATGAGCTAAACCCTTCAGATACCTGAAGGGGGATGAAACCTAGATGAATCTTGTTATTGTTTTCTGAACTATATGATAAATACTTGATTTGTTCTTGATTATGTGTGCTTAATTCTTGTGTTGATATTTCGCAGATATTAATTCAAGTTGAATGTGCTTAGGTGGTGGAGCAAAATTCCCTGCTTAAGAGTAGATCTATCATAATTAAGCGGAGTTGATCGCGCGCCTAGAGATAGGGTGACGAGATTTTGTCGGATTAGGGTGAAACCTAATATGGGAGTCCATAGATCGATTTACTGCTATTCTAGGGGTTTGAATTAGAAAGAGATTTCAATTAATCAACCTAGGGTTAGACATTATTCGCCTCGAAAGAGGGTTTAATATAAATTAGGGAGTCCTACGGATCAAGTCAAGTGAATAAATCGTCTGGTTCAGTGTTAGATAACAAGTGAAGTCTAGGTGGATTCTTCCTAAGGGTATCGTCTTAATCAACTGAGTTTTTCCCAAGTATTTCCCCAATTCATTCTTTTTGTCTTTGCGTCTTTAGCTTAGTAATTAGTTAATTTATATTAATAAACAACTTCACTTATTTTAGGCTAAATAATAGAAAGAAAGTTAGTATTAGTACTTTTAGTTCCTTTGGGTTCGACAATCCGGTCTTGCCTAAGCTATACTACTGTTCGATAGGTGCACTTTCCTCAATCGTTGTTATAGTTAGTTCCAGGATCGATCATTATAAATTTAAAACTCTAAAATACAACGAACACTGCCCTTTTCGGGTTTTCAACTTAAATCCCCTTTGGTCTCAAAGTGCCCTTTTCGGGTTTTCGCCTTGGCCTCTCCTTTCTATTTCTTCTTTTTTTTTCTTGATTGATTCTTTTTTATTATTAATTTTTGATTTTTTGATTTTTTTTTATTTTTTTTTGTGGCGCTCTTTGCAGGTTTTTTACCCTAGCCACTCCCCTTTTAGGCAAAAACTTCTGGATTCACCAAATTGGGTAGATCTTTGCTATTCATCTCGATCAATATCAATGCTTCTCCGGAGGAAGCCTTCTTTACTACATAAGGTCCTTCCCCACTTGGCATCTATTTTCCTCTGAAGTATCTTTTTCATGGAAAGATATTCTTCAATATTCCTTCATGAAATTCTCTGGGGCGAACGTTTTGTTGTAAGCTCGCGTCATTTATTTCTGGTGCATTGAACCACGACGAATAGCTTTCAAGCTCTCCTATAGCTTTCAAGCTCTCATATTCCACTGATCATATTGAGATTGGATCCATTCTGCCTCATCCAATTTCAGCTCTGACAAGACTCGAAGAAAAGGAATCTCGACTTCAATGGGCAAAATCACTTCCATTCCATGAACAAATGAGAAAGGTACTACCCCGACGAAGGTCCTGGCTGACGTTTAATAAGCATAAAGGGTAAACGTAACTTCTATATGCCAATCTTTACAAATCTCGATCATTTTCCAATGATTCTTGTTTTTTTGTTTTTATTTTTCTTTCTATTTTTTTGGGTTGCCTTTACTGCACTGATATAGCGTCTGATTTTTGAACAGACTACATATTTTTGACATTGTGCGGTTATGCATGATCCTTTCTGGCATTCTTTGTTGGCACCTGGTTTTTTTTTTGCATTGAGAGTGGGGTTTGATGACTGTCGACATTATAAGATTGGCATAAGAAGCGACTTTCACCCCTTTTGGTGAAGTAACCAAAGACCACGAATATGAATTGATGTTGGCTAAAAGCTTTTGGGGAGATTGGCTTGATAACGTCCATGCCCCACATATAAGGAATCTGTGAAGAAATAGAGGAGGCGCATAAGTCCTGTATAACCTCCCTTTTCTGGTGGACCAGCAGTACCTAAACCTCATGATTAGCCTGACTATTGTAAAACCATTAGCATGCGTTCATTAAACACCCTTATGGACCTCTTTTAAGATTTTCCCAAGCGTGTCTTAATATGATCATGCGAAAACATCTTTGAATTCTTGGAAATAACTCAATGATGCCTTGCCTTATTCCTGTGGTGAGCTAGGCTTCCATCTTCATCTCCTTCTTTAGCTCGTAGTGTCCACTGACACTTCGTAAGGTAGGATCTACCATTCTTAACAAATTAGGAAATAAGTTGCAATATCTGTCATCTTCAAAGTCCTTAGATCCCTCTGACACATATCTCACTAAAAAGGGAGTCAGTAATAGCGTCGCTCATGTCATTGATATCTTGATAACTAGGTACGAAGGCAAATTCCAAAGAATAAATGATTCTAAGGATGATTATTTATATGATATGATCATGATTGAAGAATGAAAGAATATTTGAAAGAAGGTCTAAAGAACAAAAGAATCTTTAGAATAAAAGAATATCTACTTAAAAGAAATGCATTTTATTGAAATAAAGATTCTGAACACAAGCCTATTTCACAAAATAACTCTTATTACTTCTAGGCCGAAAGCAATAAGCGTGTTTTGAATATTACTCTAGATTAGCTTTAAAAATACATGTTTCTTCCACAGTCCCATTGTTCAAAACACTCTCAAGTACATAAAGGCAGATGTTTGGAAAACTTTTATTCCTCGGTTCCCTCTTCGGATACGCCATTGGTGTTCTGTGATAAACCGTAAAAGTAACATATTTTAGTCCCACATTTATTATGCTTTTGGATGAATTACCCCGTCTTTTATGTAAAAAGGTGCTCTTAATCCTTTCTTTTCATGTTTTATACTTAGGGAAGCACCGGAGGATGAAAAGAATAAGAAACGGGCTTAAAACGGGCCAATTGGGCCACATCACGAAATCGACACGGCCTGGGCCCAAGTCCACACGGCCGTGCCTCCTCAATAATCTTGAACACGGCCTGGACCAAAGACCACACGGCCGTGCCTCACTAACGGAGTCCACACGGCTTGGCCACGATTCGCACGGGTGCGTGCCATGGCCGTGCCCCTGCCGCGGCCAAGAGGAGTTTTACTCGGATTTGGATATTTGGAGGCAAAGAAACACATTCAAAAGTCTATTTAAACACCCAAATAGGAATTTAATTCAGATTTGGATACTTGGAGGCCAAGTAAGGCATCTCAAAGCTTATATAAACACGCTAGGGGGCAACTTATTCGGGGAGTTCGGCAGAAGCCTTCTGCCAGGGCTTTTTCTAGGGAGCCCAAAGCTATCATTTAGGGGCGTCTTGCTAGGCCAGAGAGAGCAGATTTGTGGGGATTCGCTCAGGGATAGCCAGTTGATCCATCTCAAGAAGCCGGAATTATACTTAAGACGGAGGATCTCCTCTTCAATTCCTTCAGAGGGTTTTAGGGATTTCTTATGTTTTGTTTTATCTTTTCTTCCGAGATGTTTTCTTTTATTGTTATGAACTAAACCCTCGATACCGAGGGGATGAAACTTAGATGAATCTTGTTATCGTTTATTGAACTATATGATAAATATTTGATTTGTTCTTAATTATGTGTTCTTAATTCTTGTGTTGATATTTCATGGATATTAATTCAAGTTTGATGTGCTTAGGTGGAGGAGCAAAAGTCCCCGCCTAAGAGTAGATCTAGCATAGTTAAGCGAGTTGATCGCGCGCCTAGAGATAGGGTGACGAGGCGTTGCTGGATTAGGGTGAAACCTAATATGGGAGTCCATATATTGAGTTAATGCAATTCTAGGGGTTTTAATTAGAAAGAGATTTCAATTGATCAACCTAGGGTTAGACGTTATTAAGCCTCGAGAGAGGGTTTAATATAAATTAGGAATCCTACGGATCAAGTCAAATGAATAAATCGTCTGGTTCAGAGTTAGATAACAAGTGAAGTCTAGGCGGATTCTTCCTTGGGTGTCGTCTTAATTAATTGGTTTTTCCTCAAGTTATTTTCCCAAATTCATTCTTCTTTGTCTTAGAGTCTTTAGTCTAGTAGTTAATTAATTTAGATTAAACAACCATTCGCTTAATTCTTAGGCTAAATAATAAAAAGAAAGTTAGTATTAGTACTTTTAGTTCCTTTGGGTTCGACAATCCGGTCTTACCTAAGCTATACTGCTATTCGATAGGTGCACTTGCCTCAATCGTTGTCATAGTTAGTTTCCAGGTTCGATCATTCTCATTATTTAAAATTTTAAAACTCTGACACACGATCAAGTTTTTGGCGTCGTAGCCGGGGAACTAAAATATTAAAAAAAACTCTATTTTTATTAATTTATTCATTATTATTATTATTATTATTTTACTTTGCTAAATTTTCTTTTATTTGATTTTGGCAGATAGAGGAGATGGCACTGAATAACTATCAGTGGCAAGTTATGAGGACAAAGCCAACAAAAGCGACCTATATCTACAACCTCGACCCAATAACCAGGCTATCAAACCGATTAGAGATGTTAAATAAAAAGTTTGATGATTTGTGTTCTTCGCAGATACATCCGATTATGCAAGACGAAAACAAGCGGAGCGTGGCGAATCTTGAGTACCCACCCTACGGATATGGCATAGAGAACGAACAAGTCCACTATATGGGTAACTATTCTAGACCTCAAAATAATTTTTATAATGACACTTATAATGCAGGTTGGAGGTACCATCCAAATTTCTCGTGGGATGATAAAAGTAGCCAAGGACTGGAACTTCCTCCAAATTTTCAACAACCACCTTACCAACAGGGAAGAGGAGTCGAACCTCGTGGAGATGTCGACAAAATTCATGGCGCCCACGGATAACCGTCTCCAAGACACTCGAGACCACCCTTAAGAATCAACAGCATCAATTAAAGGGATCGAGAGCCAAGTTGGGGAACTCACTAAGACAGCTTGGACAACTTACTAACACAGTTGGACAACTCGCAAAGATAATTTCCGAACGACCGCAAGGGCGTCTACCAAGCAACACTTAAACTAACCCAAAAGAGCAAATTCAAGCCGTAACAACTCATGACAGTGAAAGGTTAGTGGAATCTGACCCAAGGCAAGAGCCTGTAGTAAGTGAAGGTAAGGTTGAGGTAAGCCATGATTTACCAAACCCGGTAATTACAGAGTACCAAGCTCATATGCCATACCCCAAGGCGATAAAGAAAGACCACACAGAGGAACAACTCGGTAAATTTTTTAAAACTCCAAAGAAGTTTCTTATTAACTTGCCGTTTCTTGAAACTCTTTCGCAGATGCCAGATCCTAGACCTCGTGTCAATAAAGAAGAAATTCATGAGGAACGAAAGCTTCGGATCAATGAACTAGACGAGTGGAAGATACACTTCAAAGAAATACACGAAGCAAAAAACGAGGCAACTCCACGAGAAACTTAACGATGGGACAACTCAACTTAAGATAGGAGATCGGTACTCAAAATCTTCCCGGATGGAACAATCGAGTAACTAATCCTAAATTCAAAGACTTTTAAGGTAAACACTACTCGACTTAAACTATATATCAAAAACCGAATTGAACGCATGAGAAAGGATTTTCACCTCCTCAAACCACCCTGATAATGCGAATAAGAGGTAAGTCTAGCTTAAGACTATAAACGAGCGCTTCTCGGGAGGCAACCCGAGCACTAACCCCATCAATTTTTACATTTTTTCTTCTTTTACTTTTATTTTTCCTTTTTAGCACCTAACTATAAACTAACCAAAGTGCAGATTTCCAGACCACACGGCCTTACACACGACCGTGGCCGTGGCCGTGTGGCCATCACAAAAAGGTACAAGGGCGGGGGCAACCACCAGATCCATAATCTCTATTTAGACCCCCCCTTCTTCCTTTTTCTTGTTCAGTTGTCTTTCTTCTTTCATTTTCCATTATTTACTTTTATTCTTATTTTTATTTTCCATTATTTACTTTTATTTTTATTTTCTGTATTATTTTCTTCTTATTCTTCATACCATTTAGATTTAGGTTAGGACACAATAAAATCAGACCGGCTACTTTGAGGATTCAATTTCAAACGGTTCGAGACGCTTCCCCACATTCACCTCCACTCAATTCCTATCCGGTTTCTTTTCATTGACTCCATCCAAAATTCAGGAAGTTTCACTTCTCTCCCTATCTTATAATTTTATTATTATTTTGCTATTATTTATCTTTGTACATTGAGGACAATGTACATCTTAAGTGTGGGGGGAATAACTATAGTATTATTTGAAAATCCCTGAATTTAGTCTTGTTTTTAAGTAATTTTCTCATATTACTAATTAGGATGAAATTTCCATGATTTATGATTTTTATTGATATGTTTTAGATTAAGTCATTGATAATTGTGCATTGATCATTGAATTCTAAGAATACTAGAGAATCAAGCATGATAAGTCTATTTTTCAAGAAAATAAAAAATTTTCTAGGTTGTCTACCTGAATTTGAATATTACTTTGAAGTTTGAAATTTACGAGGTTGATATCAAAATACCCATAATTTTTTGTGAGATTTTGAGCCTTATAAGAGCATATATCCTTTTTCATGCTCACTTTTTAATTATGAGTGTGTCAACATTGATTTGTTATTCTAGAACTTGCATCGATTATACATGTTGAGACCACATCTTTGATTTGATATACAGAAATGATAAAGGCACCTAGGATTTAACCTACTTACTCCACTAAAAGCCTACCTTCATAATTAACCCCTAGTGAACCCCTTTGATCTTAACAACCCTTTTTATTGGCTCACCTACTAATATTAACCCAAAACCCTTTGTATTTATTATCACCATTCTTCTTGACTACCCTTTTTGTCGAGATTTGATTTTGAGCAGTTGCCTAACTATGTTCTATATTTTAGTTGTTAAAGTACTTTCTTATTATTTTAAATATTTGATTATTTGTTCTTAAAAAAATTGAAGTATATTCAGTATTGGTATGATGAAAAGCGAGCTTGTACAGTTAACGTCTATTTATTGAAGAAGAAGCTCGTATTATTAGTTTCAAAGTTTCAATTCATGTAATTATTTATTTTTCAATTCGTTGTTTCTAGTTAGGTAATTTTTTAGGTCGATCTCGATTCTAACCCTCTAATTCAGCCTTTAACCACACCTTTAACCCAAGCCCCATTACAACCTTGTTAAAGACCTTTTGATTTGTATATCATCTCATTTTATAGTGGTGGAGATTTGATTTTCATGCAAGCCTATGGGATTAACTTTTCAGGTTTGACGTTTGAGTGCTTAATTCTGAACCTTAAACACCTTGAGTGATTTGAGTGAATCTTTAGTAAGGATGTCAATTCTTGTCGGTTTTGAACCAGAGGTAATTATTTAGATGATGGGAAACACCTATGTTTTGTGCTACAAATGTATGACTTAGACTGTTTGAATCTTTAGGACTCTTGAGTTGAATTATCCATGTATAAATTATCCTTGAATTATGATAAAACATTATTGATGACTATTATGAATTATGGAAAGTTTGTTTTAATTCTAAGTTGAGAATTTTGCTTGAGGACAAGCAAAAGCTTAAGTGTGGGGGTATTTGATAAACCGTAAAAGTAACATATTTTAATCCCACATTTAGTATGCTTTTGGATGAATTACCCCTTATTTTATGTAAAAAGGTGCTCTTAATCCTTTCTTTTCATGTTTTATACTCAGGGAAGCACCGGAGGATGAAAAGAACAAGAAACGGGCTTAAAACGGGCCAATTGGGCCACTATTCGCGGCCAAGAGGAGTTTTACTCGGATTTGGATACTTGGAGGCAAAGAAACACATTCAAAAGTCTATTTAAACACCCAAATAGGAATTTAATTCATATTTGGATACTTGGAGGCCAAGTAAGGCATCTCAAAGCTTATATAAACACCCTAAGGGGCAACTTATTCGGGGAGTTCGGTAGAAGCCTTCTGCCAGGGCTTTTTCCAGGGAGCCCAAAGCTATCGTTTAGGGGCGTCTTGCTAGGCCAGAGAGAGTAGATTTGTGGGGATTCGCTCAGGGATAGCCAGTTGATCCATCTCAAGAAGTCGGAATTATACTCAAGATGGAGGATCTCCTCTTCAATTCCTTCAGGGGGTTTTAGGGATTTCTTATATTTTGTTTTATCTTTTCTTCTGAGATGTTTTCTTTTATTGTTATGAACTAAACCCTCAGATACCTTAGGGGGATGAAGCTTAGATGAATCTTGTTATCGTTTACTGAACTATATGATAAATATTTGATTTGTTCTTAATTATGTGTTCTTAATTCTTGTGTTGATATTTCGCGGATATTAATTCAAGTTTGATGTGCTCAGGTGGAGGAGCAAAAGTCCCTGCCTAAGAGTAGATCTAGCATAGTTAAGCGGAGTTGATCGCGTGCCTAGAGATAGGGTGACGAGGCATTGCCGGATTAGGGTGAAACCTAATATGGGAGTCCATAGATCGAGTTAATGCAATTCTAGGGGTTTTAATTAGAAAGAGATTTCAATTAATCAACCTAGGGTTAGACGTTATTCGCCTCGAGAGAGGGTTTAATATAAATTAGGGAATCCTACGGATCAAGTCAAATGAATAAATCGTCTAGTTCAAAGTTAGATAACAAGTAAAGTCTAGGCGGATTCTTCCTTGGGTGTCGTCTTAATTAAATTGTTTTTCCTCAAGTTATTTTCTCAAATTCATTCTTCTTTGTCTTAGAGTCTTTAGTCTAGTAGTTAATTAATTTAGATTAAACAACCATTCGCTTAATTCTTAGGCTAAATAATAAAAAGAAAGTTAGTATTAGTACTTTTAGTTCCTTTGGGTTCGACAATCCGGTCTTGCCTAAGCTATACTACTATTCGATAGGTGCACTTGCCTCAATCGTTGTCATAGTTAGTTTCCAGGTTCGATCATTCTCATTATTTAAATTTTTAAAACTCTGACACACGATCATTCTGATTTCCCGATTTCTAGGCTTCTGATGACTTCTTCAAGGAAACGCAACTCTCCTGCCCCCACTTTCAATTATCACATTTTACTACTTCGTCATCGAACTTCACAATACCCATGTTGATGAAATTTTCCACCAATTTCTTGAAAGTAAGGCAATTTTCTATCGAATGCCCTGTGATCCTCGCGTGGTACTCACACTGGGCATTTGGGTCATACCATTTTGGGTATGGAGGTTGCATTGGTTTCGGGTAGTGGGGAGACATAACGTGTGCATCAAATAAACTTTGATACAACTCCTTATACGTCATTGGGATTGGCGTAAATTGGAGTTTTTCAGTGTTTTACCTTGTGCCAGATTTTTTTCTTGATGAACCCTAATACCCAGTAGTCACTGTTTTTGGCTGATTAACAGTAATCGACTTTGATTACCTCATGCTTGTATTATTCACTTCATTTTCTTTCTTCCTTATGGCCATTCTCTTGTTACTTTCTCATGCCTCTATCTTTCCACTTTTTATGGCATTCTCAATCATTTCTCTAGTCATTACAATGTCCGAGAAGCTCTTTGTAGCGCTCCCTAGCATATGAGTGATAAACAGGGCCTTCAGTGTATTAATAAAGAGCATGGTTGTCTCTTTCTCTAAGAGTGGTGGTTGGACTTGCGTCGCCACCTCCCTCCATCGCTGGGCATACTGCCTGAGGCTCTCGTTTGTCTTCTTCACCATGTTCTAGAGTGTAATCACACAGGGCGCTATGTCATCACGTGGTCATTGTTTTATGAAAGCTTGAGCCAAGTCTTTCCATGCACCAATTTGGGAACGGGTTAACTGATTGTACCATTTGGCTGCTGCTCCCACAAGGCTATTTTGGAAGCAATGGATCAACAGTTGGTCATTATTAATGTACCCCGTCATTCTTCTACAAAACATAGTAATATGAGCTTCGGGGCAACTTGTCCCATTATATTTCTCGAATTCAGGCATTTTGAACTTGTATGGAAGCACCAAGCATGGGACCAAGCTTAAATCCTTAGCGTCAATTCCATAACAACTATCAGCACTTTCTATCGCCTTAAACTTCTCCTCCAACCATTTACATCTATCTTCTAGCTGCTTTGGTAATTCTACTTTTGTCCTCTCTCCTTCAGCTATTTCATCCAAATTAGAGACATTAGCATTGATTGGATTATCTCCTGAACCTGAGCCAGTTTGGAGATTTATTGAAACACTAGCTTCGAATTGTTGAGGCCTGGTCGTGACAGATGGCCTTTGTAAAGTTACTTCAGGCTGTGTTTCAACATGTGGTGGAGTAAAACCAGGGGGATATTGAGGATACTTAGTATTCTCCTCAGCATTAACCATGGGGCTCTTTCCTTTATCCATAAGCCCATTCAACAGCTACGTCATCTGAGTCATTTGAGTCATTATATTTCTCTGAGATTCCATCATTTTGTCCATCATGTCTTGCTGGATCTTAACCAGCTACTCTTGCATTTGTGTTTGCATCTGTTCTTGCATCTTCTTCTGCATTTGTTCCAAACTTTCTAGTCTTTTATCCATTGCTTTAGTCTTTCTTCGTGTACCGTAAGGATGCGTACTTGGTTGATTTTTGTCGGTTTCAGTTACATCAAATAATTTTTAATCAATTAGAGTCTTTCTACAAATTTTAATGTATATGATGTGATGTAATGCAAATGAATGAAATGCAATGCAAATGCATGGAATGAATGCAAAAAGAAAGAGAGGCGTTGATTCTGAATTCAATTCCATTAGAAGAACTTTTCTAGAAAATAAATTTCTTTACATAAAACGAATTACATATGCGGCCTTGCCCTTGTACTCCCGGTGAAGACCCTGATCTTTTTTTCATATCCGGATGTTACGGTCGAATCCTGCAAATCCTCCCAAAAGATGTCTCTCTTATTTCCACTCGGCTTGATCCGGGTCGTGGTTCGCTGCTCACTTATCCCTGCGATGTTAATTAGCTTGTTTAAGAAAGTTGAGGCATGACGGCTCTCAAATAATCCTTGTTGGCTCGAAACATCGGGCAACAAAGTCTTGTTTTCCTCCGCTGACTACCAGCCTTCTCTTGTTGTGTTTACTTGGACCACATTTGGACGGCCGTATTATATTCCACTTTATCAAGAAATTCATTTTCCTATGTCAAGCTTTTCTATTTAGTAATCGAATATGAATTAACACCTTCTTTCTATGATGATGCAATGCAATGTAGTCATAACAAAACAAAAAATGTTAGTATCATATATAGATAGTAAAAAACAAATTAAACAGAAAATAGTCAAACACCTATCCAGGTGACTGCTAGGGCTCAACATAGTTCTACCTAAAGTGGGCTCCTAGGGTTCACTATATGTGGTTTGGTTCTAAAGAGAGGGTATCTGAACCAGTAGATTCCTCAATCCTCACCCATTATAGGCTCATATGGATCGAGTTCGGTTCAGGGGAATACATTTCCCTATGGCCATGCGGAGATGAAAATCTCACGAAAACATAGGTACAGATGTATCCCGGAAGTAATTCACTAGCCCATGCGGAGGTGAAAATCTCACGAAGGCATAGTTTCTCACTCCCACTTAAAAGGTGTAACCACAACGGTCATGCAATGTAATGCCAAAGTATTTTATGAGACTCGACATTATTGTAATCATAGCACCAACAAATGCATCAAAAGAAACATGATTTTTCAAAACAATTTTCCAAATTTTCAATCAAAAGGACAAAAATTAATCAATCTATGGCCTGACTCTCAACCAATCCCCAGTGGAGTCGCCAAGCTGTCGAAACCATTTTTTTTCTAAAACGGGGTCGACTTTGAAAATGAAAATGGAGTCGCCACCAATCCTTTTTGTTTAGGTGTGATCGGATCACCTATAAAACATTTTATTATATTTAAAAGAAATTAATTTTGGTCTACGAATTTCAAGAAAAACGGGTTCGGGAGTCGGTTACGCACGAGGAAGGATTAGCACCCTCGTAACATCCAAAATTGGTACCTAATTGATCAATTAATGTTCTAATGCCGAGAGTTTGAAACGATTTTAAAATACAATTTCGTTTTAAAAAAAAATTTAAATAACTCGAATTGGATATTGAGATTTTCTTATTCCGAAGAAATAAAATATCACATCCAGCACGATAGGATATGACGTTTCAAACCCTCGATGCCAAGATCTTCTCATGATTTCCAAAGTTCATGCATTGAGATTTTTATAAGGATATTCAATTATTTGGACAAACGAAAAACCGAAGCCCAGCACGGTAGGGTACGATTTCTCAGACTTCCAAACACGAAACATTGCCTTGTTTTTTAGAAAACATGGACAAAATTTTAAAAGGATATTTGGTTATTTGGTCAAACGGAAAACCGAAACCCAGCACGATAGAGCACGATTTCTCGAATTTCCAAGCACGAAATATTGCCTTATTTGGGAAAACTTTTGAATAAAATGGAGTAATTAAACGAGATACGTTTTATTTAAGATGATGATCTATTAATAAAACCATTACATCAACAAAATAAGATACGAATACTAAAAGGAATATTACGAGAAAATTACATGACATATATCATTTAAATACTAACATTAATAATTAAAGAAAAATGAAATAAATAAATAATATAAGAAATAATTTGAAGTAAATAACATCCAAACAAGCTAAAATAAACAATATCTAATAATAATAATAATAATAATAATAATAATAATAAGAAAAGTAACAATAATAATAAATACATTAATAATAATATTAAAAACAATAACAGTAATAAAATAATGACAATAATATTAAAATTAATTGATTTAATAACAAAAATAATAACAAAGGGTTAATTTTAACTTAAAACAATAAACTGAGGGTAAATCCGCAAATAAATAAAAAGAAAAGGACCATATTGAACGCGCGGATAACAGAGAAGGACCAAGAGAGAAATTAATCCCTGCCCTCTAAGCGACGTCGTTCGGATAAGGGCCCAATTGAAATTGCAATAAAATATAGGGATAAATAAAAAAAACTAAAAGGACTTGATTGCAGAATAATAAAAATGCGGAAGGACTAAGGGCGCAAAAAGCCCCTTAGTCAAAAACACGCGGATCCTTCCTTCGGGTCGGGTCAGCACGCGAGTTTTGGCCTTAAAACGACGCCGTTTTATGTCTTAATATCTCATGCCAAAACGACATTGTATGCACATCCTTTATATACCAAAAAATCACAGCCAAACTCATTTTTAAAACCGATCCTAAAAAAAAAAAATCAACAAATTCTCCCTGCACCCCCTCAGAGTTCTGGCCTGAGATTGGCCTGACTCCGTCATCAGCCCACCGTGCTCCACCACCATCCGCCGTCATGCGCGGTGTTCGAATACCCCAAAAGTCGGCCATTTCAGACCCTTCAGGCACCCCAAGCCAGATCAAAACCCTAAATACCCGAAACCTTCACCAAAATAAAAAAAAACCGGAAACCCTTTGAATTCGGGTTCTCCGATCGTCACGAAAAGTTAAAAATTTGTATCCTTATTATTTTTCTATATATATGTAGTATATTCAAAATGAAAATAGGCTGAAAAGTGGACCGGAAAATATACCTTTTTTCTATTTTTGTATTCAAAAAATGTAACCCCATACAGTGGTTTCTTCGGCTCTTTTTATAGCCGATTCAAAAATAAAATCAAAATACAAGGTTTTTCTTTTTTGTTCTTTTTCTTTTCCGTATTTGCTGTTGTCGTGGTCTGATTTGCAGGTACGGAGGCGACGTGGCATTCGACGTGAGGCGTACGAAGGCTTGCTGGAGGTACGGAGGCGCACGGTGGCATGCGTGGTGGCACGCGTGGTGACGTGCGTGGAGGCACGCGCGCGGCGCGAAATTGCTTCTGGAACCCTTAGGGTTCCTGTTTGCCGAAATTATTTGGGCCATTCGGGCTCTTCAGATTTGGTCATTTGTAATTTTGGGCCGCTAATTGGGTAGGGGTTAGGTTTGTTGGGCTTATTTGGGTTTCATTTTAGGCTGTGTAATGGACATTTGGTTGATTGGATTTTGGACCTTATTTATTTATTTTTTGTTTTAATTTTGGTTATGGTGTGGGCCCGGGCAGATTGGGCCTGCTACACTACATACTGTAGAAGTCGTATACCCAACGCACCAGCTTTCAGTTCCTTATCTATTTGAACTTAGGCTTTTACTTACATCAAAGTATATGAGTCACGCATACATAGTTTGTCATCAACTCAGGGTTAATGTATGCCACACTATGAACATCACAAGTGAATAAATACACAAACGGATTCAAGATCTATTCTCCTTGGGTCTAGTCCGATGTACTGTTAGTCAAGTTAGTCACATCTATGTCTTTATCTTCTGGGAGTCACCTGCTGATGGGCGTTGAAACCACCAAATAAAAATTCCTACAAAAAATTAACTCTAGATAGTAGTAAAGAGTAGTAGGGATGAATCCATAGGGATTGGTTATTGTTATCCCATTTGGTTTTTTTCTTGTGAGCAGGATTTCTGTCATGGCAATAGTCGTGCTCGCGACTTGAAATGAACTCACTGAAAAATAAACAAACAAAATAAATTAGGAGAGTTGAAAATGTTTAAAAATTAAATAAGCGATATAGAAGAAATAAACAATTATATTAACTGAAAATAAAATAAAATAAAATAAGAAACTGATTTGAATTTTGTAAACAGAAATATAAAGCCTTAGCCTTAGACTCAGTGAATTTCGATTTTCTAATCGATCCTCGAAAATAGATTTTCTCTTCCAGACCATAAGTTAGTTATAGCGATCAAGAACGTCCTAACCGCTAATTCTTCTTTTTATAGATGATTCTGGTACGACTTACGAATCAACCCTTACCGATTGTCTAACCGCGATACACACGTTCGCAATTCAAGATCTCGATAGCCTTGCGTTATGAATAACCCAACTTGGATTAATGGCCTCAACCACACGGGATGGTTAAATCCGATCACTATCTCCCTTGATGAAAATCCCACTAGTATGACTGCGCCAGGACATGCCAATTTATTTGCTGGAATCCGAATATAGCACGGCCAACTCGTCTTCCCAACTATACGCCAAAACGACTCCAACCCAACGTGCACTTTGTGTTGAAATCAAACTAACTTTAAGGGGAAAATTTGCACTATCCCATATTCCGAAGAGATGGTGAATACCATTATGAAAGATTTTTAGTGCGGATTCATTTCTCACGATTTTTGACCAGAAAGAATACCGGCCTAAAACTAGGTTAGAAATTTAGTGAAGCATGAAATTAATCATGCTTGGTTGGTGTATAGAAATGGTTTAAATGAAAATTGTGGAAAATGGAAAGGTAAAAGGGACTTGGGGAGCAATTAAGCCAAAATATTGAAATAGAAATAAAAGTTGGCAGAATGCTTGCACTTCACGCGTGAAAAGAAAGAAAAAAAATGAATTGATTTTTTTCTATTCAATTTCCAGGTATTCAAGGTGTGTCTTTCAAAGGCCACTAGACACCCTATTTATACACAAACCATATACTAAAATTAGGGTAACCCACCTACCTACTAATTACATGAAATAAAATATCAAATTTTCTTTTCTAAATATGGCTTTTACAAAGTCAAAAATCTGATCAGCCCTTAAATGTCTCCAAATTTTTTATTCGGCCCCTCTTTTATTGCTCATGCTTCAATTTAATCTTTTTCTGCTTGTCTTTGAATTAAAGTATCCGAATTTCGTTCCTGACAAAATTTAAACATAAAATCACCAATTTAGCAAGAATTATTTCAAGAATTAATTGATTTGAACACGTAAAATATGCAAAATAAACATGCTATCACCCGATCCGATGCCCAAGACAAGACATCTCCCCAATTGGATTTGATAGACATCATATAAGTTTTTCAATTAGTTTGCTCATTTCCAATTAGACGAAGGACATGCTTAGGTTCGTCTATTAATATAAGTTATATTTCCGTATTACGATCTAACCACGTAATACCACTTAGTATTAGTTAAACATTTGACAACCAATGAGCTAATATTTGCTTCTATTTTGCTTTACATGCATAAACCATGTGAGGACTATATACAAATGATATTAATGTAATTTATAAATAATTTTATTAACCAATCTATTTGGAAAAAAATACAAGTGTACATAGACGAAAATACTACACCTAGGGCACCAGATCCAACACAAACAACTAATAGGGTACCAATATTCATTTCACTTACAATTTAGAACATATATCATTTCTCAATTATATTCACTATCACAATCCATTTTATCATCATATCACATATTTTCCATGACATTCAATATATTTCCACTCAATTCCATAACACACACATCATATTTCAAAACAATTCATGCAACTTTACAATTTATTCATTTTAGTCCTTTAATTCGACATTTCATATTCAAGCTCAATTTATGGGTTCATATTATCACTATCTACTCACCTTAACACCTTCAAATGCAGTTAATATGTTTATGCAACAATTCATAATGATCCGAAATCATAAATGTACAAACCGTGGTCTCACGTCACTCGCCAACAACTCTCGCTTTTCCTTTCTCACTCAAAGTTTCCACGTTGACGTTAGCTACAAATAGTCACAAAACATATCACACAATCAATTACCAATTATTAATTTATGCATTTGCAATTTATTAAATTTAGTCCCTGAAACCAGGACAAACGTAACTGTCAATCTAGAACTTCAGATTAAAATCCAATTTCACATATATTCATTAGGGACCCTTTACTTCCTATTCCTACCAAAATTTCATAATAATTTTAAATTTTATTCAATTTGGTCCCTAATGTACTAAACTAACAATTAAGCTTTACAATTTAGTTTTTTTCTTAATCTAAGCTTAATTTCTAACAATTTCACACCAATTTCATCTCTTTCTCAACAATGACAACTTTCAAAAACTTTAACAATTTTACAAATTGGTACATGGGCTAGCTAAATCGAAATCTCATAATTCAATTTCCATAAAAATCAAAGAAAAATGGCTAAGAACTTACTTGAAATTGAAAGGCCGAATGTATGAAAACCTAAAGCTTTCTCCTTTCATTTTTTCTTTGGTTGCTATGGTTTGATGAAGAAGATGACAGTTTTTTCTTTCTTTCCACTTTGTTTTTCTATTTATACTTAAATTAACATTTTTAATCATAATTAATTAATGTAAATTTTAGTTAATTACTCAATAATCACCATTAATTAAATCTAATGACATTCCATCATCATCATCCACTAACGTTTAATTTAAATTGGTTTATTAACCATTTTAGTCCTTTGAATAATTGCTATCTAAGTCCCCAAGCCTTTTCCTAATTAAAAATCTATAGCAATTAAACTTTTACAATTTATACCCTAAGCCTTAATTAACCCTATTTTCGACTAAATTGCTTACCCAAAATTTAATTTATCAATATAATAACTTTGTAAATATCTCTATTTAATATTTATGGACTCGGTTTACGGAAACAGGGTCTTGAAACTGTATTTTCCCATACCACTGGAAACTGGGTCGTTACAGTTTCATGAATTTATTTTTGCTAAGCTTGAACAGTTTAAATATGATTTTTAAATTAACTTTAATATTTGGTAAAATTAGAAATTGGATATCATCACTGAGTTGTTAAAAGTTCAAAATTTGGGGTTTTTTTTGTTGATATTTATAATTTTTTTAAAAATTTTGTGAAATTAATTTGAATTTTCAAATATTCTAAGTGAGCTTAATTAAAAATTTCAAATAAAATAAAATAAAATAAAAGTGATAACAAGAATTTTCAAAAATTTGGTAATTCTTTTAAATACTTCAAGAGAGAAATGAAAGTTTCCAAAATTTTTAGGGGTTAATTAAAATTTTCTAAAATTTTAAAGGAAAAAAATAATCATAGTTTCCTAAAGTTGGAGGGGGTTAGGGGTAGTCCCTTTAAACGGTCCACCTCTGCTTGTAAAAATATTTTCACTTAGTTTATCTTGGCTTAGTTTATTTTTGGCATGTATTTGGGATTTAATAAATTAATCGATGCGGTTACTTTGGTTTAATTTTAGAATTTATTGATTACTTTATTGATTTCTATTTATATGATTTTATTTTTTATTTATATGTTTAAATTTATAATTTTAATACGTAATGATTGAATGATTAATTAAATGTTTCGTTTCGACAATCATAATGAAGCTCTAGATTCGACTGGACTTTTGGGTCAAGTTTAAATGTTACAATGAGGAAGCACAACATATGGCTACCTATAACCTGTAAACAATGGTTTTTTATTTTTTTATTTTTTTTTATTTATCAATGTCACATATCTAAACTTTTTAAATCCAATGGCTATTTTTTTATGAACCTTCCCGCAAGCTTTTTTTTTCACTTTTCTAAGACCCCTCCCCACAAAAAAAAAAAAAAGCGCTTAGGTAAGAAAGTGTAGATTTAAAAAAAAAATTGATATTTTAAAATTATTTTTCTGATTCTTTGCATTCTAAATTTATTTTGCAAAGTAACTGATTTAATGCTATTTTTCTTCAATGATTAAGGTGAAGCATTATTTAAATTGCAATTTTTATTATATGATAAAAATGCCTGATAAAAAAAATTAGTGAGAAATTTTTCGGATATAGTCGGCATGCCGTAGAGTGTAGGGAGTTTCCATCGTTGCTTATTTGTGCGTACTGCCTTGAGCGTCTGGGGGTATTGTCATTGTTGTGCTTTGCGCATTTGATGTTTGGTTGGTCATTGATTAAGTCACGTTTATCGTGCATCAATGTATTGTCATTATTGATGCTTGTGCCATTTTCATCGACCGTTTGGTCTTTCTTGGGCACTTGCATGTCTGAATGTATTTCCATCTCGTGTTACTTGGGTAATTTTAAAATATGAATTTGTATTGATGCCTCATAGAAAATTGATAAATTGTTAATGATGTTTATTGTGAAATGCTATATGAAATATTTAGATTGTTTCTAAAGCTAGTTATGTTATATTCGAAATGTTTAAAATACATTAAATAATTTGTTTATTGAAATTGAAAAAAAAAATTTGCAATTTGCTATTAAAAATAATTTTATGGAATTGTACGAATTAGGAAATTTGCTACTGCAAAACATCAAAACCACTGCTGTAATTTCACCCAAATAGCAGCTCTTTATGCCATCCAGTAAGCTGCTACTCGATCCTTTAATTCGCAGCACCAAGTAGCTTTCCTTCAATGCTCTTTTGCTTGATCTTTGATTCCGTTTGGTGCTCCCATTTTACTGATTCGACATGCTGCTTATCTTCTCAATTTTGCTGCTGTGTCGCGCTTCAAGTTGCTGCCATCTGTGCTTGCTATTTCATTAATTTTGCTGCCTTCACCACCTCATTTATTGCGGTTAATTATCTCCAAAATTGCTGCTCTAAGATGCTGCCAATTTCCGATCATTACTCCTATATATTGTTGTTGTTAGTCGTTTCAAGTAAGGGGCCATTAAAATCGGTTTAGTTGCTGCACTTTTTAATATTATTGCGACTCGCTACTAGATTTAAGGTTAATTCTTGTTTCGGATTAACTGGTTAGTAGTGGAGTTATGAAGCTTTGTTTGATCAGTTAATTTGATGTCTCGGAAGACTGTTAAAATTAATTAAATAGTTTAAATTTATTTAGAATTAATTGATTGGATTAACTTGGATTTTTTTTAAGTTAAGGATAACTAGAATTCATGTAGCTTAATTTTAAATTAGCCTAGCTTTTAATTTGAAGGTTTAGATGAATTGGTATAAGCCTATCGACAATAATTGGGCTAAATAAAAATGATTAAATTGAATTTGGTGTAGTCGGAGATAACTTGGTTTGAGTTAAATTTAGATTAATTAATTGTGAGAGACTAGGGTAAATGTAGTGGAAGTTTTAGATTGGTTTGCTTATATTAAAGTTTATTTAATTCGAGTCACTCCAAATTGATTTGATAGAGTAATTTAATTTGAGTAATGTTTAGATTAATTTACATATATTAAAGCTAATTTATTTGAGTCGATACATGTAGAGATGGTGTAGAATAATTAGTGTTCAACTAAAAGGAAATACAACTTGATCACCAATGTGTTCAAGATTTGGTGAATCGAGGTCATCATCTTCGACACATCCTCAACCGCGTGTTCAACATAGTGGGACCAATGGTTCCTTTAAAACGCTGCTGCAAAAGCCACCGGTCAACGACTTGCTCAAGTCATGGCTTCGCAAACCACCTACGACAATGAGGCAAAAGATGATCTAGGGTTCTGGTTTGCTTACGTGGCAACGTCGCTCTGCGAAATCGTCGTGTATCCCAAATTTTCTAAAAAATTGGCCCAATTCCTTAATTTTTTTTCCAAAATTGGCATAATCTTCTATTTTTCCCCTAAAAACATCATATTATACTACAAAAAATGCAATAGTATAAGGCCATCTATATAATTTGACCAAACAAAAGACCCCATTGCACAGCGATGTTAGCCTGGATAAAGCAAGCTCTTGTATTATGAATTTGAAGATCATCTCTCAAGCCATAGATCCAATCCATGGGATCTTAAAAGCCAAAAATCGTTGACCTCTACAAGACAAAAAAAAAGAAAAAGAAAAGCTGAAGATGCTGAAGCAGCAATGGCATTGTATCGGCTATGACCACTGGCCTCAAGTATCATTGAGCTTTGTAGTGCTTCCCGATATCTCGATTGCAAGAAAATCCAATGATAGTCATTTGTCTATCTGTTATATATGTGCCTTTTCTGACTACGGATGTTTGGATGTGTATGCATGAGAAATGATCCACAAAAAAATGGTTCATCTTTCGATATTCAATCTCTTGTTCAGATACATTATGTTTAGTTTGCAGATTTGAACTTTCAAGTGTAAAAATCCTAAAAGTTCCAAATAAAGAGGAGTTCCTGTTCCTTAATTTCATAAACGTTAAAAATATTAATAGTTATCTATTGATAGCTGCAGAAAAATGGCATTTCAGGTGTACCAGAGCTGAAGAGATCAACAGCCTGCCAAGATTTCAGCAACCTAATTGATTCTTCAACGATTGGGACAGCGTACAAAGGGACATTGAATTATCTTTGTGTTGTGCCATTGAATTACATATGTATATATATTTCCTATTTGTATCATGTACAAAATAATGAGACATATGCCTATACATCCCTAAATCAACACATTTTACATGCCAAATATTGTTAAAGAAATATTTTGTTTTATTGATTTTTTTTCTCAACAAACAACTGCAGCAGAATATTTCTAGGTAAATTAGATTGAAAATATAAAGAAAAAAAGAGAAGAGTTGCATGGATTGATAGATGTTTCCAATACAAGAAATTCAAAAAATTAAGAAATAATGGCAAATAAAATTACAACCGCCTTGAATTTGGAACAACTCCAGTCCAATCTGAAATCTAGCTTCGTCTTCCTTGTTCAAGGAACAATTACGAGTGCAAAACATAGTTTGGAATTGACCCGAAATGACCACACTTGAATCACATCACCTACCTTCAAGTCATTACCTTCTACCACTGATTTCCACCCAGTTACTAAGACATAGAGGGAGCTGAAACGGCCTGTTGGCTTTGGCATGTCCCATATTCTCAAACTCATGTCCCTGGTTTTCAAACATGGCTCAATCACCAATGCTTCTATCCCCTCCTTGCTGCTTTGTTTCAGCTCTTCATCTGTAAGAAACTCGACCTCGACTTGATTCACGGGTATGGAGAGACGTCCGTGGTGCTTGCTCAAATCAGTTTTGTAGAGTGCCTTTTGTATAATTAGTTTCTCCTCGCTTCCATCCATGCATTTGATCATCTCTTTGAACCTTTGGGGCAAACAGGGTTGAGCCCCAAAAGTAGCCTCGTGCTTGAGCTTTTTCCTTTTCTGTTTCGGCATCGGCTTCTTTGCTCTACTTGACTCAACCCTTTCTTTTCGTTTCTTTGAAGAACCAGCTGGAGGCTGGTTCGTAATCACGTCTTCGTCGATGGCAGCAATAATAATATCAGTTCCAAATATTCTCACAGTTGTATAGTTTGTGGGTCGGGTATCAACGCCAGACGAGTTGTTGTCGTCAATTTTGTTCAACCCTTGTTTCAGTTTCAGTCTCATCGTTTCTTCGTCCAACCTCTCTACCAAGGCAGCCGCATCTAGCAAGCACTGGAAGGGGCTCCGATCTTCATCATTTTCCATTAAACCCATCGTTTCTTCTTTTCTTGAGTACGTACAATGCAGTGAAAAGGGCAGAGAAGGAGAAGAAGAAGAAGAAGAAGCAGAAGCTCTATAAAAAGTGGAATAAACCGACTTAGATCATATCAATTCTCATCAACATGAAAATTCCTATTTCTTTTGGAGTTTGAAAATTAAGTTTTCCTATACCTACAAGGATTCTCAGATCGTTTTTAAACTTATATAAAATTGGAAAACCCAAATAAAATAAAATAAAAATCCCACTTATACACTAACTAAGTTATATTTACTAGTGTAGATTTAAAAAAAAAAAAAAAAAAAAAGCAAGATATTCACAAGATTAAATAGTTTTGTATAAGCTGAAATTTGTAATAAAGGAAGACTTAGCCTTATCTTCAACGTAATAATTTTGAACTAATTCAGTTTGACTTAATATTTATTCGGTTAAATTGCTTAATTAGTCCCTGTACTTTACCAAAATTTTAGATTTAGTCCTTGTATTTTTCTAATTGGTCAATTTTAGTTGAAATTTTACTCCTAACCCAAACAATAACAGTTAAATCCGTTCGATTACTAGCCATTTACTATGCGTGTAGTCTCAGTACAAGCCTATGGATACTAATTGGGCTAAATTGAAATAATTAAATTGAACTTGATTTGAGTTAAATTTAGATTAATTAAATTGAATTTGGTGTAGCCGAAGATGACTTGATTTGATTTAAATTTAGATTAATTAATTAATTGTGAGAGGCTAAGGTAAATGTGGTGGAAATTTTACATTAGTTTGCTTATATTAAAGTTTATTTAATTCGGATCGCTATAAATTGATTTGGTAGATTGATTCAGCCGGAGTTATGTTTAGATTAACTTGCATTTCTTAAAGCTAATTTATTTTAGTTGATACATGTAGACATGTTGTAGGATAATTAGTGTTCGAATAATGATTAAATTGAAAATATGTTTAAACTAGATATACAATCAAATTAATTTGACTAATTGGAATAATTGAATTTTGTTTAAAGATTAAAACCACACTAATAGCCATGGAGTTGATAACTCATAATTGTTTCTAATGAATTCGTATGTTTTTCTCTATTGAAGCCAAAAAGTTAGGCGAATTGTTCTAAGTGAAGGTCGTCGAGGATTCCTCGCATCTAAGCATTAAACGCTTAGAAAATTCGATTTGTGACCATTGAATTTCGATCGCCTTATATTATGGTCAATTTAATTGCTTGATATTTTAAAATTATTTTGTGATTCTTTGCATTCTAAATTTTTTTTGCAAAGTAATTGATTTAATGCTATTTTTCTTCGATGATTAAGTGAAGCTCTATTTAAATTGCTATTTATATTAAATTCTTTGCGTATAGTCGGCATGACGTAGAGTGTGGGTGTTTCCATCATTTCTTATTTGTGCATATTGCCTTGAGCGTCCGGGAGTATTGTCATTGTCGCGCTTTGCGCATTTGATGTTCGGTTGGTCACTGATTAAGTCACGTTTATCGCGCATCAGTGTATTGTCATTATTGACGTTTGCACCGTTTTCGCTGACCATTTAGTGTTTGCTTGGGCACTTGTGTGTCTGAATGCAATTCTATCTTGTGTTACTTGGGTAATTTTAAAATATGAATTTGTATTGATGTGTTATGGAAAATTGATAAATCGTTGCAACCCTTACGTCTCGTAAACATATTTTCACTTAGTTTAGCTTTGGAATATACTTAGAATATGTTAAATTGGTCTTTTCTTCGTATTTCATTAAAAAAAAGGGGTATAACCTGCTGATTTTGAATTTAACTTCTTTGATCCATGATATGATATGAGTCAATAAAGCATTTCATAAATGAAATTCAAATAAAACAGGGGGTAAGTGTCTAATATGTGACTAGGCTAAGGCAAGATCTTATTTTAAAAAAAAAAAACTATTTTTTTTTCCTATTTGAACAGTAAAGAGGGAGGGAAATAAAAACAAGCAAGAAAACGAAGGGGGTTTCTTGTCCCTCATTGACCATTTATAACCATGGTAAGAGTTGGTTTATCAAAATAGAAAATTTAGGAAGAAATCTTTTTTTTTTAATTGCTTATCATCTAGATCCCTTTTACTTTCGAAATACGAACATGGGGATTATTGAAATGTTTGTTTGATTTTGATTGAAAGGGTGTTATTCATAGTGTTAGGATCTACCCGATTAAGCAACAAGTAAAAAAAATAGCGGAATAAATTGAGAAATTGGACACACAAATTTAACGTTGAAAAATCCCTCCAAAGAGGATAAAAAACCACGGGCAAAGATAATTTTACTATAATGACAAAAGAACGAAGAGTACAAAAGATGGAGATAAAAAACTAAACCCCGAAAACCCAAAAATAAAGATTCCTCAAAACGTAAACACAAAATTCTCTAAATGTGTTATGAGTTCTAATCTCTAATGGGTGTATTTTCTAAGGTTGTAAAAGAACCTATTTATAGGCTAAATTAGTAGGTCAAATAAACTATGCTAATAAATGCTAAATATATTATACTAATAAATACTAAATCTTCTAGAAAGAAAATATATTTTGTTTAACATGACTTGCAAGCAATCTCTTAGAATTTGGGTCACACAACTCTAACAATCTCCACCTTGACACGAATTCTTACAACGACGTCTTTGCCAAAGCCCGCCACGGGCCTATCTTGAACTATGCAGGGAATTAACTGAGTCGAATCTGTGCTTAGAAGCTGGAAGACTTCTAGCCTTTGACTTGTGCACTGTCAAATCAAAACTAACCCGGGTCTGATTTTTACGAACACAGTGCCCTAACTTTTCAAAACCTGCATCCAAAAGAGAACCTCTCTTCAACGAAACGGTCATACATTTTTCCCTCCTATGACCAAGTTGCCTCCTCTCCAAATGAGTTGACTTCGACTCTGTAACGGACGAGGGACGTCCGATTTCACCGGTCACTGTAGAACCTTCCAGAATATAAAGACTGCCTGTTATTTTACCTTTTAACAAAATGTGAGCTCCATGAGATACTTTAATGTCGCTCGACTCGATGTTGATTCTGCATCCTTTCAGGTCTAAAATACTCAAGGAGATGAGATTCTTTCGTAAATCAGGTACATACCTGACATCTGAGAGTGTCCTAATCGTCCCATCATGTATCCTAATTTTAACAGTACCAATGCCAATTACCTTACTAGATGAATCGTTTCACATGCGCACAACTCCACCTTCAACCGAACTGTATGTGGAGAACCATTCTCTATTGGGACACATGTGGAAAGAACATCCTGAATCTAGGATCCACTCGGATGTGAGCTTGGAGTTATTGCTTGTTAACACTAACAAGAAATCATCACCGCTTTCATCGGCCAAATTAGCACCAGCTACATCTTCCTCGTTACTCTCAGTAGCTCTTTTATTTCGCAGTTTATAACAATTTGCTTTGACGTGACCTAACTTTTTAAAATAGCGACACCTTTTGTCTCGTTTCTTTGATGCTACCAAAACGGAAGCTTGCCTATCTGCCTTGCTATCCAAACCAAACTCATTGTCGAGTTTGTCTCTACTCAACAAATGACCCTTCACATCTTCGAACAAGAGTTTGTCTTTGCCATAAATCAGGGTCTCCCTGAAAGACTTGTATGAACGGGATAAAGAGCACAAAAATAGCATAGCCTGATCTTCATCGTCAATATGAACTTCAGCATTCTTTAAATCATTTAAAAGAGTAATGAACTGACTGATGTGATCTCTAAAAAGCTCACCTTCGTTCATGCGAAACGTAAATAGACGTTGTTTTAACACTAAACGGTTAGCCAGAGACTTAGTCACATAAAGAGTTTTTAACCTTTTCCACAAGGCAGATGAGGACTTCTTCATCAATACCTCTTGCAATACCGTATTCGCGAGGCACAACTGGATTGCAGACAAGGCTTTGATGACGTCATGAACTAACTAAAATACGACAAAGGCAAGCGCACCCATCGAATGGTAGTATAGCTATGGTGAGTCGGGAATATCGTATCCACGAGGACTAAAAGTACTAGTAGTTACTATCTTTTTATTATTTAGCCGAATAAATTGAAGGGATTTATTTTAACCTAATCTTAACTAACCTAATTACTAAGACGAAACAGAGAATAAAGTAGGAAAATATTTGAAGAAAACCGATGAGAGAGACAATACCCAGGAAAGAATCCACCTAGACTTCACTTATTATTCTAAATCTCAATTAAACGATTTATTCACTTGTCTTGATCCGTAGAAATCCCTAACTTATGTTAATATCTCTTTCAAGAATAAAAACAACTGACTCTAGGTTGATTAATTGAAATCTCTTTCTAATTAAAACCATTATTGTCGCATTAAGTCGATCTGTGGATTCCCCTATTAGATTTCACTCTAATCCGGTAGATTTATGTCGTCCTATTTTTAGGATTGCATGCAACTCCACTCAATTATGCCAGATCTACTCTTAAACAGGGACTTTTGCTCCACTGAATAAGCACATCAATCATGAATTAATATCCTGAAAACATTAAAACATGAAATAAGAACACATAATTGAGATCAAGAACAAATATTTATCATGTAATTCAGAAAAAATCAAATAATAAGATCCGTCTTGGTTTTCATCCTCCCTAGGTATCTAGGGAGTTTAGTTCATACTTTGGAAGGAAAACATCTCAAAATTAGGAAAACAACAAAACATAAAGAAACCCAAAAACTTCGAGAGAAATTGAATGGAGATCTTCAGTCTTGAAGGAGATCCTGCTTCTGAGTTGAATCCATTGGCGTTCTTCGAGTCTTTTCTGCGTTCTACTCTGCGTGTCCCCTTTAGATCTTCTTCTAGGGTGTATTTATAAACTTTAAAATGCTCAAAAACCCTAAAAATTGGCTTTTTCCGCGTAAAAGAGAAACAAGGGGCGATATCGACACGGGCTGGTACATGGGCGTGTGCTCAGCCCGAGTGGGATTGGCTTGGTCGTGTGGGTCCTTAAGACAGCCCGTTTTGTCTGATTTTTGGCTCGTTTTCCGCTTCTTTTGCTCCCCTATGCTCACCTAAGTATAGAAACATGAAATTAAAGGATTAGGAACATCAAATTCACTAAATTATGTAATAAATCATCCACAAACATGCCAAGCATGGGATTAAAACATGTTACATTTATGGTTTATCAAATATCCCCACACTTAAGCGTTTTCTTATCCTAAAGCAAAATCCTCAACTCACAATCAAAATTAAACCTTCTCAATTCATAATTCTCATCAATAATATTTTATCATAATTCACAAATACTCATACATTGATAATTCAACTAAAAGGCACTAAAGATTCACAAAATCCAAGTCACACATTTTTAAAGCATGAAAACATATGTATTTCCCTTTATCTAAATAACTACATTTTAATTCAAAACCGACAAGAATTGACATCCTCATTAAAGATTCACTCAATCACTCAAAGTGTTTAAGGTTCAAAAATTAAGCACTCAAAAGTCAAACATGAAAAGTTATTGATCGCTGTAAATCAGAGTTTTAAAATTTATAAAAGAATGATCGAACCTGGAAACTAACTCTGACAACGATTGAGGCAAGTGCACCTATCGAACAGTAGTATAGCTTTAGGCAAGATCGGATTATCGAACCCAAAGGAACTAAAAGTACTAATACTCACCGTTTTTTTATTATTTAGCCTTAATATAAAGTGATGGTTGTTAAACTAAAACTAATCTACTTACTAAGCTAAGACGCAAAGACAAAAAGAATGAATTCGGGAAATAACTTTTGGAAAAACTCAGTTGACTCAAGCGATACCCTTAGGAAAAATCCACCTAGACTTCACTTGTTATTTAACCTTGAACCATATGATTTATTTACTTAGTTTGATCCGTGAGACTCCCTAACGTATATTAAACCCTCTCTCGAGGCGAATAACGTCTAACCCTAGGTTAATTAGTGGAACTCTCATTCGCTTATAATAACCCCTAGAATAGCGATGAAATCGATCCAGGACTCCTTATTAGGTTTTACCTAATCCGGCAAAATCTCGTCACCCTATCTCTAGGCGTGCGATCAACTCCGCTTAATTATGTTGGATCACTCTTAGGCAGGGTCTATTCCTCCTCCACCTAAGCACATTAGATTTGGATTAAGTTCACACAATTAAGAACAAACTAAGTTATTATCATATAATTCAAAAATCAAATAATAAGATTCATCATAGGTTTCATCCCCTTCGGGTATCCGAAGGTTTAGTTCATAACAATAAAGGAAAACATCTCAAGAGAAAAGATAACACAAAACATAAGAAATCCCTAAAACCCCCTAAAGGAATTGAAGAGGAGATCCTCCGTCTTGAGTAGAATTCCGGCTTCTTGAGATGGATCAACTAGCTATCTTCGAGTGATTCCCACAAATCTGACATTTTCGGCTTGGCTTTTTAGCCTAGCTTTCCGCCCCCTTTCAGCTGGTACCTAGGGTGTATTTATAGGCTTTTGAAACACATTTCTTTCTCCCTAAGTATCCTTTCCCGAATGGAATTCCTCTTCTCCACGGCAGAGGCACGACCATGGCACATGCCCGTGTAAATCGCGGCCAGGCCATGTTTGAGACTGTTGAATGAGGCACGGCCGTGTAAGTCGTGGTAAGGCCTTATTCTAGTAGGAATGGTGGCACGGCCGTGTGGCTTGAAGTCCAGGCCGTGCTGATTTCATGCTTTGGCCCATTTATCCCGTTTTAAGCCCGTTTCTCGTTCTTTTCGTCATCGGGTGCTTTCCTGAGTATAAGACATGAAAAGAAAGGATTAAGAGCACTTTTTTACATAAATTGGGCTTAAATCATCCAAAAGCATACTAAATGTGGGTTTAAAATATGTTACTTTTACGATTTATCAGTTATTACCATAGGCTTGCATGAAAATCAAATCTCCACCACTATAAAATAAGATGATACACAAATCAAAAGGTCTTTAAAGGGTTGTAATGGGGCTTGGGTTAAAGGTGTGGATAAAGGCTGAAAAAAAGAAGGTTAGAATCGAGATAGAGTTGATAAATTACCTAACTAGAAAAATAAACTAATACTAAATAATTACATCAATCGAAATTATTTAAGAATAACACGAGCTTCTTCTCATAATATGAAATTAACTGTTTAAGCTCAAAAACATAGAACTAGTAATAATCAACATATATGTATTTTTTTTCACTTTTTTTTTAGAACAATGGATAATAAGAGAAAAATTAACAACTAAAACAAAAGAACATAGTTAGGTAACTAACCAAATCAAATCTCGACAAAAAGGGAGTCAATAAAACGGGAACAATTCTCAACGAATCAAAAATGAGTTATGGGTTAATATTAATGGGTAAATCAAGAAACGATTTGTTAGGCTCATAGGGGTTTATTAAGGTTAATTATGAAGGTAGGCTTATGGGATAAGTGGATTAAAACCTAGGTGCCTTTATCATCTCAGTATATCAAATCAAAGGTGTGGTCTCGGCATGTATAATCGAAGCAAGTTCTAGAATAACCAATCAGTATTGACACACTCAAAACCAATAATAAAGTGAGCCAGAAAAGCATATGCTCTAAAGGCTCAAAAATCTAACAAAAATTACGGTTTTTGATGTCAATCTTGCAAATCTCAAACTTTAAGGTAATATTTAAATTTAGGGAAACAACCTAACAATTTTTAATTTTGAAAATAGACTTATCATGCTTGATTCTCTAATGTCTTAAAGTTTAAACAATCAATGCACAATTACCTATGAATTTAATCTAAAACATATCAATAAAAATCACAAATCGATAAAAATTCATTCTAATAGTAAAATGAGAAAATTACTTGAACACAAGACATAATTCAGGGATTTTCTAATAATAATATAAATAACTTCCCCACACTTAAAATGTACATTGTCCTCAATGTACAAAAATAGATAATCATAGTAGAAACAAAATATCATAAGAGAGGGAGAGAATTGAAACTGCCCTGAATATTGAATGAAATGCCCAGAATAGTGAAAAACGGAATTGTAGATAAATGTAGATGTAGTGCAAAATTCTGAGCAACTAATAAGAAGATAAACACAACACTGAAGAGGATTAAAAGGTTACTAAACCGATTAGAAACAACCATAATAAATAAAATATAGTTCAAAATATAAAAACGAAATACGTTTATGATCGTGTGTATCGATAGTCTTAATATTTATATAATGAATGATCTAGCCTAAAAACTAACTATCACACGATTGAGGCAAGTGCACCTATCGAACAGTAGTATAGCTTAGTAGCAAGACCGGATTGTCAAACCCAAAGGAACCAAAAGTACTAATACTGACTTTCTTCTTATTATTTAGCCTAAGAATTAAAGGGAATTGTTATTTATTCTAAAATTAACTAACTACTAAGCTAAAGACGCTAAGACGAAGAGAATGAATTGGGGAAATATTTGTGGGAAAAACCAATTGATTAAGACAATACCCAAGGAGGAATCCACCTAGACTTCACTTGTTATTTAACTCAACTGACGATTTATTCACTTGACTCGATCCGTAGGATTCCTTAATTTATATTAATACCTCTCTCGAGGCTACTAACGTCTAACCCTAGGTTGATTAATTGAAATCTCTTTCTAATTAAAACCCCTAGGATTGCATTAACTCGATCTATGGACTCCCATATTAGGTTTGACCCTAATCCGGCAGATTTTCGTCATCCTATCTCTAGGGTTGCGATCAACTCCGCTTAATTATGCTAGATCTACTCTTAGACAGGGTCTATTCCTCCTCTGCCTAAGCACATCAATACTTGAATCAATATCCTGAAATATCAAAACAAGAATTAAGAACACATAATTAAGAACAAATCAAGTATTTATCATATAGTTCGTAAAACAATAACAAGATCCGTCTTAGGTTTCATCCCCTCGTGTATCGAGGGGTTTAGTTCATAATCATAAAAGAATACATCTCAGAAGAAAAGATAAAACAAAACATAAGAAAACCCTAAAACCCCCTTAAGGAATTGAAGGAGAGATCCGCCGTCTTGAGTATGATTTCGGCTTCTTGAGATGAATCAACTGGCTTTCTTCGAGTAAATCCAACAATTCTGACCTCTCTGGCTTGGCTCCTTGGCCTAGCTGGACGCCCTCGACAGAAGGCTTCTGTTGACCCCCCTTTTTAGGTCATACTTAGGGTGTTTATATAGACTTTGGAATGTATTTACTCGCCCCTAAGTATCCTTTTCCGTAGTAGAATTACAACGGGTCACGGTGAGAGACACGCCCGCAAACACGCGTCGTGTGAATCGAATCCGTGCCGTGGTCGAGCCTGCTAAAGGGGCACAGCCGTGTGGCTTGGGCCCAGGCCGTGTTGATTTCTTACTTTGGCCCATTTGGTCCGTTTTCGACCCGCTTCTCGTTCTTTTCATCCTCTGATGCTCTCCTAAGTATAAAACATGAAATTAAAGGATTAGGAGCATCAAATCCCACGAATCAAGGGATAAATCATCCAAAAAGTATGCTAAATGTGGGATTAAAATATGTATATATTCTGGTTTATCAAATACCCCCACACTTAAGAATTTGCTTGTCCTCAAGCAAAATTCTCAACTCACAATTAAAACGAACTTCCTCAATTCATAACCTTCATCAATAATGTTTCATCATAATTCATAGATAATTCATACATGGATAATTTAACCAAAAAGGTTCCTAAAGATTCAAACAGTCAAAGTCATAGTTTTTATAGCACGAAAAATAGGTGTTTCCCCTTACCTAAATAATAACCTTTAATTCAAAATTGACAAAAGTTGACATCCTCACTAAAGATTCACTCAAATCACTCAAAGTGTTTAAGGTTCAAAAAGTAAGCACTCAAAAGTCAAACATGAAAAGTTAATCCCATAGGCTTGCATGAAAATCAAATCTCCACCACTATAATATGAGATGATACACAAATCAAAAGATCTTTAAAAAGGGTTAAAACGGGGCTCGGGTTAAAGGTGTGGATAAAGGCTGAATTAGAGGGTTAGAATCGAGATTGAATTGACAATTTAACTAACTAGAAAAATGAAATAATATTGAATAATTACATCAATTAAAACTTCATTACTAATAATTACAAACTTCTACTTCAAGATGTGGAATTTAAACGTATAAGCTCACTTAATCATAGAACTAATAATGAATATACTTCGATTTTTTTTAGAACAAATCATACAATAATAATAAAGAATTTAACAACTGAAATGGAAAACATAGTTAGGCAACTTCTCAAGTCAAATCTCGACAAAAAGGGTTAGTCAAGAGAGGTGGTGATAACAAATACAAGATGGGTTTCGGGTTAATATTAGTGGGTGAGTCAATAAATGGTTTGTTAAGATCAAAGGGGTTCACTAGGGGTTAATTGTGAAGGTAGGCTTTTTATGGAGTAAGTGGGTTAAAACCTAAGTGCCTTTATCATCTCTGTATATCAAATCAAAGGTGTGGTCTCGACATGTATAATCGAAGCAAGTTCTAGAATAACAAATCAATGTTGACACACTCATAATCAATAAAGTGAGCACAAAAAACGTATGCTCTAAAAGGCTCAATATCTCACAAAAATTATGGGCTTTTGACGTCAACCTTGTAAATTTCGAACTTCAAGATAATAATTAGATTCAGGTAGACAACCTAAAAATTTTTTAACTTTGAAAATAAACTCATCATGCTTGATTCTCTAGTCTCCTAAAGTTTAAATCATCACTGCACAATTATCAATGACTTAATCCAAAACATATAAATGAAAATCATAAATCAAAAGAAATTTCATTCTGACAGTAATATGAGAAAATTACTTAAGAATAAGACATAATTCAGGGATTTTCAAATAATATTGTAGTTAACCCCCCCACACTTAAGATGTACATTGTCCTCAATGTACAAAGATAGATAATAGTAATAAAATCATAAGATAGGGAGAGAAGTGAAACTTCCTGAATTTTGGATGGAGTCAATGAAAAGAAACGGTAAAGTTGGAGAGAGGTGAAGGTGGGGAGGATACTCCGGTGGTGGTGTGGTCGTTCGTTAACAGCCCATTGAACCTAAATTAAAGAAATCAAAATATAATAATATAAATTAAAGACGAGAAGGATAAAAGAAAAGAAATTAAAAATGAAAATAAGAGAAAAAAATAAATGGACTCAAATGTCCCACGGGCATGTCGCACGCCCGTGTAGATTTCTCAGCTTCAACCACGACCGAATCGCACGGCCGTGGTGTTTTATCGCAGCCCGTGTTTTTGGGAAAAAAATTTCCCTGTTTCCACATGACCACGGCCACGCTCGTGTGCAAGGCCGTGTGGGTAGGGAAACCTGTGCTTAAAAATTTGGTTAGTTTTTTTTAGCTAGATGCTAAAATTCAAAAATATGGACGTTAGTGGGTTTAGTGCTCGGGGTGCCTCCCGAGAAGTGCTCGTTTAAAGTCTTGAGCTAGACTTACCTGTTATTTGTATGGCCATGGTGGTTCACGGAGTCGAAACTCCTTTTTCTTACTATCAATTCTATCAACATATGGTTTGAGTCGGGTAATATTTACCTTAAAAGTGCCGAAATTAGAATGAGTTACCTCGACCGTTCCATATGGAAAGACCTTAAGTACCGTAAAAGGAGTCGCACCGTTTGTTTTAAGCTCTGAAGCGGCTATTCGAGGGTCAGTTGTATCTAACAGTACCTGGTCCCCAACTTTGAAGTGATTGGTCCCACCTTTAATACTCGATGTCCTAGCCGTGTCAAGAACCTGAAGAGTGTTCGTTTCGTCACTTACACGAAATGTGAGCTCACGTGGTAGTTTATTTCGTAGAATTGCTGGGCACACTACGTTTAGCTCCACATGCGACGTATCGTCTAACTTCTGTTTGTTTGTCAAAAACTCTTTTAAAAATTTCCTTGAATCTGGCATCTGCGAAAGAGCTTCAAGAAATGGCAAGTTAATATGTAATTTCTTTGGAAGTTTACGAAATTTACCGAATTGTTCCTCTGTGTGGTCTTTCTTTATCGCATTAGGGTATGGCACACGAGGTTGGTACTCTGTAATTACCGGGTTTGGTTTATCATGGCTTACCTCAACCTTACCTTCCTCTACCACATTCTCTTGTTTCAATTTTGGTTCATCTAACCCTTCACTATCGTGAGCAGTTATTGCTTGAGGTTGCTCTCTTGGGCTAGTTTCAGTGTTGCTAGACAAGATACCTTGTGGTCTTTCTGAGATCAGCTTAGCAAGCTGACCTATTTGATTCTCGATCCCTTGAATCGACGCTTGCTAATTTTTAAGTGCTGTTTCAGTGTTTTGGAAGCGTGTTTCGACAATCGAGATAAATTTCGTTAGCATCTCCTCAAGGTTCACTTCTTTTCCCGCTGGTAAGGTGGTTGTTGAAAACCTGAAGGAAGTTGTGGTCTTTGATTACCTTGACCACCTCACGAGAAATTGGGATGGTACCTCCAACCTGCATTATAAGTGTTACTATAAAGATTATTTTGAGGTCTAGAATAGTTACCCATATAGTTGACTTGTTCGTTCTCCGTGCTAGGGTTGTAGGATAGATATTCGTGTTATTCACCCTCCTCCATTTGTATCGTCTCAGACATTCTGGATGTACTGCGTAGAACCATACCAACCATCAAATTTTTTATTTAAAAGCTCTACCGGTTAGATAACATGGTGACCGCGTCAAGGTTGAAAACACCGGCGCTTTATTAGGCATTGTCCTCATGTCTTGCCATTGATAATTATTCGGTGACATCTGCTTGGGTTTCTCGCGAGTGGTATGTTTTATTTCACCATCAAAAATCAAGGGTCGACGGGTTTCTTCTAGTCATGAACTAGAAATACCGCTGAAGCAAAGAAAGAGAAAAATTAGCAAAGTTAAAATAAAAAAAAATAAATTGCAAATAAATAAAATGGCTAAAGTAATAAAAATTGAGCGTTCTTAATATTTCCGTTCCCCGGCAATGGCGCCAAAAACTTGATCGTGTGTATAGATAGTCTTAATATTTATATAATGAATGATCTAGCCTAGAAACTAACTATCACCACGATTGAGGCAAGTGCACCTATCGAACAGTATGGCAAGACCGGATTGTCGAACCCAAAGGAACCAAAAGTACTAATACTGACTTTCTTCTTATTATTTAGCCTAAGAATTAAGGGAATTGTTATTTATTCTAAAATTAACTAACTACTAAGCTAAAGACGCTAAGACGAAGAGAATGAATTGGGGAAATACTTGTGGGAAAAACCAATTGATTAAGACAATACCCAAGGAGGAATCCACCTAGACTTCACTTGTTATTTAACTCTGAACTGCATTTATTTATTCACTTGACTGATCCATAGGATTCCCTAATTTATATTAATACATCTCTCGAGGCTACTAACATCTAACCCTAGGTTGATTAATTGAAACCTCTTTCTAATTAAAACCCCTAGGATTGCATTAACTCGATCTATGGACTCCCATATTAGGTTTGACCCTAATCCGGCAGATTTTCGTCATCCTATCTCTAGGGTTGCGATCAACTCTGCTTAATTATGCTAGATCTACTCTTAGACAGGGTCTATTCCTCCTCTGCCTAACCACATCAATACTTGAATCAATATCCTGAAATATCAAAACAAGAATTAAGAACACATAATTAAGAACAAATCAAGTATTTATCATATAGTTCAGAAAACAATAACAAGATCCGTCTTAGGTTTCATCCCCTCAGTATCCGAGGGTTTAGTTCATAATCATAAAAGAATACATCTCAGAAGAAAAGATAAAACAAAACATAAGAAAACCCTAAAACCCCCTTAAGGAATTGAATGAGAGATCCGCCGTCTTGAGTATGATTTCGTCTTCTTGAGATGAATCAACTGGCTTTCTTCGAGTAAATCCTACAATTCTGACCTCTCGAGCTTGGCTCCTTGGCCTAGCTGGACGCCCCCGACAGAAGGCTTCTGTCGACCCCCCTTTTTAGGTCATACTTAGGGTGTTTATATAGACTTTGGAATGTCTTTATTCGCCCCTAAGTATCCTTTTCCGAGTAGAATTACAACGGGTCACGGTAGAGACACGCCCGTGCAACACGTCCGTGTGAATCGAATCCAGGCCGTGGTCGAGCCTGCTAAAGGGGCACGGCCGTGTGGCTTGGGCCCAGGCCATGTTGATTTTTTACTTTGGCCCATTTGGTCTGTTTTCGACCCGCTTCTCGTTCTTTTCATCCTCTGATGCTCTCCTAAGTATAAAACATGAAATTAAAGGATTAAGAGCATCAAATTCCACGAATCAAGGGATAAATCATCCAAAAAGTATGCTAAATATGGGATTAAAATATGTATATATTCCGGTTTATCAGTTTAATAAAATAAACATAAACAGAAAAATAAAAATAAAACTAAAAATAAAAATAAAAACAAAAATAAAATAAAATAAAATAAATGGACTCAATGGTCCTCATCATCGGACATATCATTGTCGTGAGTCATCGGCGCTGGAGGAGAAATATGAAAATGCTGACAAATCTACTGCAAAGTCGCGTCAATACTATCGAACCTCTGAACACAGTACTGACGGAAGCTAGTAAACTCTTCGGCGGATACTCCTCGAAAGCTCGCAACAGGTCGGTGACTCGAAGGTGGAGGCTGAGGTGGATCCTCGTGATAGGGACGAACATTATTAGCGAAGTCCTCGGGGTCATTCTGAGCGTCAGAATGAAACAATCTGTACTGAGGAGGATCTTATCCATGACGCCGCTCGATCATCCTCATGTGTATCATGCTCGAGATGCCCTGAGGGGACATCTGGCCTACCAATGTGAGTGTAGAGGACTGCTCCGGTGTGTCGATGAGACCGAAGTGCCGAGCGAGGTGAGTCACATAAGGGCCTAAGCAGATGGGGCCCCTCCTGTGGCGGTCAATCTGATGGCGAAAAGATAAAGCGATGAAGTACGCCAAATCAATAATATGGTCGTGGGCCATGCTCCAGAGAAAGTATGCGTCGTACATGCTAACGACTCCAGTGTTCTCTCTCTGTCCTGTCAAGGTGTGAGCGAGGAGTGCGTGAATGTACCGTAAGGCTAGAGAGAGAGAAGTCACCTTCGAGCGACTAGCCTCATATGGTGTCTGGCTACCGGTAAGATCGGTCCAACAACGCGATGGTGAGTAATGAATGTGCTGATGAAGCTGAAGGAAGTCCTCAGCGCTCATGAACTCCTCTGTGTAGAGTCCCATAGCAGCTCCGAAATCTGGGACGCTCATATGTCGCACCAACCCACCAAGGCGAAAGGTGATGGTGCCTGGCTTGTCATGAACTGTCATGACCTGCTGTACCGAAAATGTAGCACAGAACTCTAAGGTAAACTCCATGTAAGTGGGCTCGATGATAGTGAAGAACCTATCCTACAGAGCTGTGGCAATAATGGCGCGCACATCATCAGCTAATCGTACCTGCTCCAACGCGATCCAATAAATGCAGCGTCCTAGGCCGAGTGGTCGTACTCCATGGAGCTGGTATAAGTCCTCCTGAGGGCCCATCGCAAATCGGAGGAAGGGTTGATGTGCCTCGACGGAAGCGCTCGAGGAGGAGATCCCACCAGGACCCTTCCGCTTTTTCGAAGCGGGGACAGTGGTCTTGGACTTGCCACGATTGTTCGTCATGGTATATCTACAATATAAAACATTTTAATATCAGTAAAACAGGAACCAAAATATCACCAATCAAACACATCGAGAAGCCTACTAATGAGCATGTGAATAAGTCAAAGTTCTGACTTAAAGGACTCTAATGTGATAAAATAAAAGTGGCTAAGATGTATAATCTATTCCTATATGCACTAACCTCAACATGCAAAAACTAACAGTATGTGAATCTAAACTAACATCATACTAAACTAATTAGCAATAATAATAGCAAAAAGAAATAGCATACTAAACTAACATAGACAAGCCAATGCACCTAATGATGAAAAATAAGTAAATAATAAAGAAAACCCTAACAGAATTAACTACTAACCAAATCCAAAACTATGAAAAGGACCTATTATTTAGAAGAGTTAGTGAAATGAATAACAAGAATCAATATAGCAGAATCTCAAATCCAACTGTTCAAAACAATTGTTAATAACAAGAAGCATAAAATTAATAAAAATGAATAATATTAATAATAAAACTAAAACTAACAAAATAATAATCAATAATAAAATAGAAAATGACAAAAATCCAAAGAATTAGTAAATAAAAAAATAAAATAAAATAAAATAAAATAAAATAAAGAATATGGGGAAACCGACTGTTATGGTTATTGTCGGAGGTACGGACGGCAGTTAACGGTGACCGAACGGTGAGGGGTAGAGTGGTTCAGATCGGCGCTAGGAGGACGGGTCTGGTGCGGGTGTGGGGTTGTGCAGCTGGGGCTGTGGCTAGTTGGTGGTTGGAAAGGAGAGGGAGATGGGGGATGGCTGTTGCGTGTGGTGGAGAGGAATGGGCGAGGGTCGTAGAGGAAGGCTGATGGGTTAGGGTGGAGGAGTGGGTTTCGGTTAGGGAAGAAAGGGAGGCCAAGGGAAGAAGCTTTGGGTACAAGGGGAAAATCGGGGGGGATGTATTTGAGTGTTGCGGTTAGGGGAACGGGGATGGTGAGGGCGTGCGGGGTTGGGGGGTTTGTGTGAGTTTGTTCGGAGGGACAAGGAGAAAGGAGAGGTGAGGGGTAAGGGGACGGCGGTCTTAGTCATCGAAGCGGCGATCGAAAATAGGAGTATAGGAGTGGGAGCGACGGCTGAGGGAAAAAGGAGTTTGAAGAAGAAGAAAAAGTAAAAACAATTTAGGGTTTTAGGGTTAAAAGGGTGACACAATCGTGTGAGGCCCGTGTTGGGCCACACGGCCGTGTTAGACGCCCGTGTGGTCTCCTGTTCAGCCTATGTCGATTAAGAAAGAAAGCCCAGTCTGCACACAGCCTCGGACACGCCCGTGTGTCCAGGCCGTGTAGTCTACACGGCCGTGTTGCACGGCCGTGTGCGATCTCCTTTGTTTCTCCCACGCCCGTGTAACTTCTCACACGCCCGTGTGATCACACACACGGCCGTGTGTCCTACCCGTGTAACTCTCTGACTTGTTTAAAAATTGAAATTTTTTGCTCCAGGTTTCACACGGCCTAAGACACGCCCGTGTGTCCAGGCCGTGTGGTCCACACGGCTGTGTCACACGCCCATTTGGACTATTTTAGGCCGTGTCTCTGTCGATTTTTGGGAAAATTAAGTCTCTGGCTCCACACGGCCAAGGACGCGACCGTGTGTCTCGGCCGTGTGGGTTACACGGCCATGTCGCTAGTCCGTGTAACTCACTGTCGATTTGTTTCAAGTTTCAAAACTAAGTCAAAGGAGCCACACGGCCAATGACACGCCCGTGTGTCCAGGCCGTGTGGGTTTTAAAAACACATTTTTTTAAATTAATTAATTTCAAAAATATCATAAGAAAAAATTTGTAAATTAGGAATGTTAATGCTCGGGTTGCCTGCCGAGAAGCGCTTATTTAAAGTCTAAGCTCGACTTACCTCATATTCGCACGCTTACGGTGGTTCACGAAGTCGAAACTCCTCTTTCTCACTGTCAATTCTATTATCAATATAAGGTTTTAGCAGAGTAATATTTACCTTAAAAGTGCCAAATTTAGAATGATTTACCTCGACTGTACTGTATGGGAAAATATTCAATACCGTAAAAGGAGTTGCTCCGTTTGCATTAAGCTCTGAAGTGGCGATTCGAGGGTTCGTTTCATCCAACAATACCTGATCCCCGACCTTAAATTGGTTCGTTCCATTCTTGTGCTCATCATGGCGTCGCTTTGGTTCATCGTGTATTCTCAGTTTCTCCTTAACTTGTGTCTGCCATTCATCTAGTTCATCGATCTGTAATCTTCGTTCCTCAAGAGCCGTTCTGTTTTTGTTGCATGAGTTGGAACGTGGCTCCATTATGTTTTTCTGAGGGGGTTCCTGCAAAGAAGGTTGAGCCACAAGGTTACTCACATTAACAGAACTCGTATATTCATCTCGATCACTAGATATCCTAACAGAATCACGAGCTTGAAGTTTACTCATATCATCACCTACACGAAGTATCAATTCACCTGTACCAACATCAATGATAGTTCTAGCAGTCGCTAAAAAGGGCCGTCCTAAAATTAAAGGTACGTCACTATCTTCATCCATGTCTAGAACAACAAAATCAACTGGGAAAATAAATTCATCAATTTTGACAAGCACGTCTTCAACAATACCCCTAGGAAATCTGATTGTTTTATCTGCTAATTGAATACTCATCCTAGTTTGTTTGGGTTTCCCAAGACCTAGTTGCTTAAAACTTTTATAGGGCATGACATTAATACTCGCCCCTAAATCAGCCAAAGCATTATTAACATTTAAACTACCAATTAAACAAGGAATAGTAAAACTTCCTGGATCTTTCAATTTGTTGGGTAGTTTATTCTGTAGAATGGTTGAGCAAACGGCATTTAGTTCCACATGCGACGCATCATCTAACTTTCGTTTATTTGCTAAAAGCTCCTTTAAAAATTTCACTGAATTGGGAATCAACAAAAGAGCTTCAATAAACGGTAAGTTAATATGCAATTTTTTCAGAAGTTTAAGAAATTTACCAAATTGTTCGTTGGTGTGGTCTTTCTTAGTTGCATTGGGATATGGAACTCGAGGTTTATACTATTTACCGATCAATTCTTTCCTATTCTGGCTTACCTCAACCTTACCTTTACTTACCCCACTTTCTTGCCTTGGTTTCGGTTTAGGTTCAACTAACCTTTCTTCATCTCTCACAGTAATTGCATGAAGCTACTCCCTTGGGTTAGTTTCAGTATTACTCGGCAAGCTACCTTGTGGTCTTTCCGAAATCAACTTAGCCAGCTGACCTATTTGATTCTCAAGCTCTTGAATCGACGCTTGTTGATTTTTAAGTGTTGTCTTGGTGTTTTGGAAGCGAGTTTCTGACACCGAAATAAACTTCGTCAACATTTCTTTAAAGTTCAGCTTCGTCCTGCAAACCATCAAACTGAACAAACTGTTGAATTATTTGAATAGTGTTAGGTTTCACTTCAAAATTATTTGCAGCAACAGAAGGTCTAACAATACTCGATTCAGCCCCAGTTAAATTGGGCTTGGCATAATCGTACATAGTACGATGAGCGTGATTCAGATTCTGAGTTTACAAAGAAACCACAAGAGGTAGCTGGTTATTATGATTTTCTGCCATCTCCTCAGTATTAATAATAATATCCTCTTGCTCTTCTATTGTACTTTGTCGACTTTGCCTCGCTTCTCTACGGTTTCTGCGAGCTATGCTTTCAATCTCACTGTCGAATACTAAAGGTCCTGACGGGTTTCTTCTAGTCATAAACTAAAGGAACCTGCCAGAAGCAAATAAAAGAAAAAGTTAGTAAATTAAAATAAAAACAAAAAAAGCAATAAAAACAAAAATGGCTAAAGTAATAAAAATTAAGTGTTCCTAATATTTTAGTCCCCGGCAACAGCGCCAAAAACTTGATGACGTCATGAACTAACTCAAATATGACAAAGGCAAGCGCACCTATCGAATGGTAGTATAGCTATGGTGAGTCGGGAATATCGTATCCACGAGGACTAAAAGTACTCGTAGTTACTAATCTTTTTATTATCTAGCCGAATAAATTGAAGGGATTTATTTTAACCTAATCTTAACTAACCTAATTACTAAGACGAAACAGAGAATAAAGTAGGAAAATATTTGAAGAAAACCGATGAGAGAGACAATACCCAGGAAAGAATCCACCTAGACTTCACTTATTATTCTAAATCTGAATTAAACGATTTATTCACTTGTCTTGATCCATAGAAATCCTTAACTTATGTTAATATCTCTTTCGAGAATAAAAACAACTGACTCTAGGTTGATTAATTGAAATCTCTTTCTAATTAAAACCCCTATTGTCGCATTAACTCGATCTGTGGATTCCCCTATTCGATTTGACTCTAATACGGTAGATTTATGTCGTCCTATTTCTGGGATTGCATGCAACTCCACTCAATATGCCAGATCTACTCTTAAACAGGGACTTTTGCCCCACTGAATAAGCACATCAATCATTAATTAATATCCTGGAAACATTAAAACATGAAATAAGAACACATAATTGAGATCAAGAAAAAATATTTATCATGTAATTCAGAAAAAAATAAAATAATAAGATCCGTCTTAGGTTTCATCCTCCCTAGGTATCTAGGGAGTTTAGTTCATACTTTGGAAGGAAAACATCTCAAAATTAGGAAAACAACAAAACATAAAGAAACCCAAAAACTTCAAGAGAAATTGAATGGAGATCTTCAGTCTTGAAGGAGATCCTGCTTCTGAGTTGAATCCGTTGGCATTCTTTGAGTCTTTTCTACGTTCTACCCTGCATGTCCCCTTTAAATCTTCTTCTAGGGTGTATTTATAAACTTTAGAATGCTCAAAAACCTTAAAAATTGGCTTTTTCCACGTAAAAGAGAAACAGGGAGCGATATCGACACGGGCTAGCACATGGGCGTGTGGCCAACTCGTGTGATTCACACGGGCATGTGCTCAGCCTGTGTGGAATTCCAACGGTAAGGTTAATCTTGTAAGTTCTAGGTTGGAATTCGGTTAATTGCTGCTTTTTTTGTTTTTTCCAAGAATAGGTTTCCTATTTGTTTTTGTTTGATTCCTTTGTTTATGTGTCGATTGATCATCATTTTTAAGCAAAGATCTAGAAAGCAGCATCCTCTCAACGCGTTAGTTTGGTATATCATTGTTTTGTACGGGGTGAGTGCATAAATTTTTCGATATTGGTGTTCTTCGTCGAAGTTTTTTATATAATTGTTGTTCAACTTCTAAAGCGTTCCTTTGGGAATTAATTGTTGAAATGGTCTTTGATTGTTCGTTGTTAGGTCCCAAAGTCATTCTTGTTGCTTTTAAGTTGACTTTGCCTCAGGTGTGTAACGAAAACCCAATTTTTTGCAAGTTTCGAACATCGAAAAACAAGGTTGTCGATGCCACACGGTCGTATGGTAGGCCGTGTGTGTCACACAGTCGTGTGTCAGGCCTTGTAACTCATTGTTTGTGAATTAGGGTCACACAGGCCAGGGCCACAGGCGTTTGTTCAGGCTGTGTAACTCACTGTTTGTAAATTAGTGTCTGATAAACCATAATTTACACATATTTTAACCCCATGCTTAGCTTACTTTTGGATGAATTTTGATTGAATTTGATGAATTTGATGCTCCTAATCTCTTAATTTCAAGTTTTATACTCAGGAGAGCTTAGGAAGTCGAAAAGGATGAGAAACGGGCCAAAAAGGGGCAAAATGGGCCTACCTAGAAAATCAACACGGCCTGGACCATTGGCCACGGCCGTGTGTCACAAGCAGGATCAACCACGGCCTGGACTATCAACCACGGGCAGATCACACGGACGTGTGTGGCGAGCGGAATCGACTACGGCCGAAGGAGTCCATCACGGGCGTGTCACACAGGCGTGTCCCTGCTGAAATCAGGATGAATTCTATTCGGAATAGGATACTTGTGGGCCAAGTAAGGCATCTCAAAGCCTATATAACACCCTATGGGGCAACCTAAAAGGAGAGCTCGACAGGACGTCGAATAGACGCCGAGTAGAAGGAGAAAATACTCCAAGACAGCCGTCGGGAACAGCTTAGGAGAAGGATCTCCATCAAGACTGAAGATCTCCCATCAAGTTCTTTAGGAGTTTTTTGGGTTTTCTTATGTTTTGTTTTTTTTCCTCTTTCCATGATGTTTCCCTCTTGTTTGATAATTCAGGTTATTGATTCAAGTTCGAATGTGCTTATTCAGTGGAGCAAAAGTCCCTGTCTAAGAGTAGATCAACACAATTAAGCGGAGTTGATTGCAACCCCAGAGATAGGGCGACGAAAATCTGTCGGATTAGGGTCAAACCTAATAAGGGAATCCATAAATTGAGTTAATGCGACAATAGGGGTTTTAATTAGAAAAAGATTTCAATTAATCAACCTAGAGCCAGTTGTTAGTAGCCTTGAAAGAGGTATTAATATAATTTAGGGATTTCTACGAATTAAGCCAAGTGAATAAATCGCATGAATCAAAAGTAATAAGTGAAGTCTAGGTGGATTCTTCCTTAGGTATTGCTTATCTCATATAAAAGTTGTTTAAAAGTATTTTCCCAATTTACTCTCTGTTGCGTTCATAGTTAGTTAAATTAGTTAGTAAATTTTAGATTAAAAATAAATCCCCTTAATTATTAGGCTAGATAACAAAAAGATAGTTAATACTAGTGCTCTTGGTCCTTGAGGATACGATATTCCGGACTCACTACAGCTATACTACTGTTCGATAGGTGTGCTTGCCTTTGTCGAAATAATAGGTTGTTTCCAGCTCCATCAAGTTTTTGGCACCGTTGCCGGGGACTAAGATATTAGGAACACTAAATTTTTATTACTTTAGCCATTTTATTTCTTTGCAATTTTATTTTATTTTTATTTTTATACTTTTCTAATTCTTCTTTTTCTTTGCTTATGGTAGGAACCTTTAGTTTATGACTAGAAGGAACCCGTCAGGACCATTACTTTTTGACAGTGATATTAAAGGTATCGTTCGCAAAAATCGTAGAGAGATAAGGCAAAGTTTACAATACATAGAAGAAGAGCAAGAAGATGAAACTAATACTACAAAAGAGATGGCTGATAATAATCCGCTACCTCATGTGGTTGCCGCAAACCCGGTGAATCAAAATCCTGCTCCTCGTACTATGTATGATTATGCTAAACCTAATTTAACAGGAACTGAATCAAGTATTGTTAGACCTGCTATTGCTGCAAATAATTTTGAACTGAAACCTAACACTATACAGATGATTCAACAGTTTGTTCAGTTTGATGGATTGCAGGATGAGGATCCAAACAATCACTTGGCGAATTTTCTGGAATTCTGTGACACTTTCAAAATTAATGGCATTTCTGATGATGCCATTCGCCTTTGGTTGTTTCCCTTCTCGTTGAGAAACAAAGCTAAGAAGTGGTTGAACTCGTTGCCACGAGGATCAATCACTACATGGGACCAAATGACCGAAAAAAATTTACTTAAATACTTTCCGCCGGCTAAAACGGCTAAGTTGAGGAATGATATTTCTTCTTTTGTGCAGATGGATTTAGAGACACTTTACGATGCATGGGAGAGATATAAGGATTTCTTCGAGAAGGTGCCTCACCATGGGTTACCTTTGTGGCTACTGAGTTCAAACCTTTTACAACGGTGTGAACCTCTCAACTAGGCGATTGATTGATTCAAATTCACCGGTGGAACCCTAAATAACAAGACCCACAGCGGCTTATGAGTTTATAGAGGAGCTATCACTGAATAACTATCAGTGGCAAGTGATGAGGACAAAGCCAACAAAAGCCGCCAGCGTTTTCAACCTCGACGCAGTAACCATGCTATCAAACCAGGTAGAACTATTGAATAAAAAGATTGATGGTTTGTGTGGTTCTTCGTAGGTACATCCAGTGATGCAGTGCGATACAAATGGAGGAGGGTCGAACAATACAGAATACCCACCCTACAACCCTGGCATAGACAACGAACAGATGAACTATATGGGTAACAATTCTAGACCTCAAAATAACTCTTATAGTAACACTTACAATCCAGGTTGGAGGAACCATCCCAATTTCTCATGGGGTGGTCAAGGAAATCAGAGGCAACAACCCCCTCCAGGCTTTCAACAGCAACCCTACCCACAAAAGAAAAAGCTGAACCTTGAGGAGATGCTAACGAAATTTATCGCGGTATCAGAAACTCGTTTCTAAAACACCGAAACAGCATTCAAAAATTAGCAAGCATCGATTCAAGGGCTCGAGAACCAAATAGGTCAGCTTGCTAAGCTGATCTCAGAACGACCACAAGGAAACTTGCCAAGCAACACTGAAACTAACCTAGAGGAGAAAAGTCACGCCATTACTGTTCACGATAGTGAAGGGTTAGACGAACCAAAATAGAGGCAAGAGAACGTGGTAGATAAGGTTAAGGTTGAGGTAAGCCATGATAAACTGAAATCAGTAAGTACAGAGTACAAACCTCGTGTACCATATCCCAATGCGACAAAGAAAGACCGCACAGATGAACAATTCAGTAAATTTCTTAAACTTCTAAAGAAATTACATATTAACTTACCATTTATTGAAGCTCTTTCGTAGATGCCCAATTCAAAGAAATTTTTAAAAGAGCTTTTGACAAACAAACGGAATCTAGTCGAAGCGTCGCATGTGGAGCTAAATGCAGTGTGCTCAGCAATCTTACAAAATAGACTACCACAAAAGTTAAAAGATCAGGGAGTTTTACGATTCCTTGCTTAATCGGTGGTTTATCTATTAATAATGCTTTAGCAGATTTAGGGGCAAGCATAAATGTTATGCCTTATAAAATGTTTAAATGATTAGGTCTTGGGAAACCCAAACAAACTAGGATGAGCATTCAATTAGTCGATAAAACCATTAGAATTCCTAGGGGTATAATCGAAGATGTATTTGTAAAAATTGATAAATTCATTTTCCCAAAGAGACTTTGTTTGTGTTAGACATGGATGAGGACAATAATGTTCCTTTAATTTTAGGAAGACCCTTTTTGGCAACTGCTAAAACTAGAATTGATGTTGGTACAGGTGAACTCACACTTCGTTTAGGTGATGAAATGATCACTCTTCAGGCTCTTGGCTCGGTGATAAACCGTAATAGTAACATATTTTATCTCCACATTTAGCATGCTTTTGGATGATTTATCCCTTGAATTATGGAATTTGGTGCTCTTAATCCTTTAATTTCATGTTTTATACTCAGGAGAGCATAGGAGGATTAAAAGAACGGAAAACTGACTTAAAACGGGCCAAATGGGCCAAAGTAGGAAATCAACACGGCCTGGGCTCGAATCACACGGCCGTTCCACCTTAGCAGGCCCAAACACGGCCTGGGCTCGATTCACACGGGCGTGCTCCACGGGCGTGTCTCTGCCATGACCCGTTGTAATTCTACTCGGAAAAGGATACTTAGGGGCGAAGAAAGACATTCCAAAGTCTATATAAACACCCTAAGTATGACCTAAAAAGGGGAAGTCGACAGAAGCCTTCTTTCGGGGGCGTCCAGCTAGGCCAAGGAGCCAAGCCGGAGAGGTTAGAATCATGGGATTTACTCGAAGAAAGCCAGTTGATTCATCTCAAGAAGTCGGAGTCATACTCAAGACGGAAGATCTTCTCTTCAATTCCTTCAGGGGGTTTTAGGGTTTTTCTTATGTTTTGTTTTATCTTTTCTTCTGAGATGTATTCTTTTATTATGAACTAAACTCTCAGATACCTGAGGGGGATGAAACCTAAGACGAATCTTGTTATTGTTTGCTGAACTATATGATAAATACTTGATTTGTTCTTAATTATGTGTTCTTAATTCTTGTTTTGATATTTCAGGATATTGATCCAAGTATTGATGTGCTTAGGAAGTGGAGCAAAAGTCCCTGTCTACGAGTAGATCTAGCATAGTTAAGCGAAGTTGCTCGCGCGCCTAGAGATAGGGTGACGAAGATCTGCCAGATTAGGGTCAAACCTAATATGGGAGTCTATAGATCGAGTTAATGCAATTCTAGGGGTTTTAATTAGAAAGATATTTCAATTAATAAACCTAGGGTTAGACGTTAGTAGCCTCGACGGAGGTATTAATATACATTAAAAAATCCTACGGATCAAGTCAAGTGAATAAATCGTCTGGTTCAGAGTTAGATAACAAGTGGAGTCTAGGTGGATTCTTCCTTGGGTATTGTCTTAATCAATTGGTTTTTCCCACAAGTATTTCCCCAATTCATTCACTTCGTCTTAGCATCTTTAGCTTAGTAGTTAGTTAATTTTAGATTAAACAATAATTCACTTCAATTCTTAGGCTAAATAATAGAAAGAAAGTTAGTATTAGTACTTTTGGTTCCCTTGGGTTCGACAATCCGGTCTTGCCGCTAAACTATACTACTGTTCGATAGGTGCGCTTGCCTCAATCGTTGTCACAGTTAGTTTCTAGGCTAGATCATTCATTATATAAATTTTAAGACTCTGACATAACGATCACTCGGCTAGGACATCGAGTAATAAAGGTAAGAACATAACCATTCAGTTCAGCCTTCTTTTCAGGAAGCACCACGAAATTACACATCTGAGCCACATCCTAAACCTCGTGCCAACAAGGAAATAACTCATGAGGAACGAAGGCTTCAAATCGAAGAACTAGACGAGTGGAAGACACATTTCAAGGAGAAACTAAAAACACACGAAGCAAAAACGAGGCAACTCCATGTCAAACTTAAAGATGGGACATACCAATTTCAGATCGGGGATCAGGTATTGTTGGACAAGACAGACCCTCGAATCGCCATTTCAGACCTTAATACAAACAAAGAAATCCCTTTTAAGGTACTCAATGTTTTCCCATACGGAACAGTCGAGGTAACTAATCCTAAGTTCGGTACTTTTAAGGTAAACATTACTCGACTCAAATTATATAGTAATCATAGAACTGATAGCAGGGGAGAGGAGTTTCAACTCCTCAAACCACCATGATTATGCGAATAAAGGGGTAAGTCTAGCTTAAGACTTTAAACGAGCGCTTCTCGGGAGGCAACCCGAGCACTAACTTTACTAATGTCATAATTTCGATTTTTAGCACCTAACTCAAAACTAACCAAATTAATGAAGCGCAGTTTTCCCTACCACACGGCCTTGCACACGGGCGTGGCCGTGGCCATGTGGACACCACGGGTTTGTACACCGGCGTGGCAGAGATCGTACAAACCAAGGACAAAAAAATCCCCAAACCACGGGCGGTGATAAAATGCCACGATCGTGCGATACGGCCGTGGCCGACACTGAGAAAGCTACACTGGCGTGGAAACTTCTACACAGGCGTGGAAGAAACGAACGAGCCACCACACGGCCGTGCGATATGGCCGTGTGACCTAACACGCCCACGGCACACGGGCGTGGGCAGCAACCAGGTCCCTGATTCCTATTTAAAACTCCATTTCTTCTCACTTTCTCCCCAAATTCTTCTTCTCCCAAACCCCAGCCACCACACCCCTCTCCTTTTCTATTATCTTTCTCCCTCCATTTTCCTTTGTCCCTTCCCTTCATTCTTTCTTTACACCATTATCCCCATGTCGAAGAAGTGAAAGGACCCTAGCACAGTCTCCCCGTGCGAGACCGATCTACATAAGTTCATGCCGGCCGCTTCATTTACTCGACAAGACAAGGACCTTTGAGTCCATTTAATTTTTCTTTTTCTTTTCTCTTCTCCTTTATTTTCCTTCTCTTTTATCTTTCTTGTGATTAATTTATATTATTATATTTTTATTTCTTTAATTTAGGTTCAAAAGGCTGTTAGGGAATCACCACACCACGACCCTAGTATCAACCTCCACCTTCATCTATACCCAACTTACCATTTTTTTCCTTAACTCCATCCAAAGTTCAGGAAGTTCACTTCTCTCCCTATCTTATGATTTTATACATTGTAGATATCTATCTTTGTACATTGAGGATAATGTACGTCTTAAGTGTGGGGAGGTGTCAACAATACTGTCCCTGAATGATATCTTGTCTTAAGTAATTTTCTCATATTACTGTTAGAATAAAATTTCTTGTGATTTATGATTTTCATTGATATGCCTTGGATTAAGTCATAGTTAATTGTGCATTGATGATTTAAACTTTAAGATATTAGAGAATCAAGCATGATAAGTCTATTTTCCGTAATTAAAATTTCTAGGTTGTTTTCCTACATTTAAATATTACTTTGAAGTTTGAAATTTACAAGGTTGACATCAAAAACCATAATTTTTGTGAGATTTTGAGCCTTTTAGAGCATATCTTTTTCTTGCTCACTTTATTGTTGGTTATGAGTGTGTCAACATTGATTTGTTATTCTAGAACTTGCTTCGATCATACATGTCGAGACCACACCTTTAATTTGATATACTGAGATGATAAAGGCACCTAGGTTTTAACCCACTTACTCTATTGAAAGCCTACCTTCAGAATTAACCCCTAGTGAACCCCTTTGAAGCCTAATCAACCATTTCTTGATATACCACTAATATTAAACCAAAACCCATTTTGTATTTGTTACCACCATTTCTCTTGACTACCCTTATATCGAGATTTGATTTGATCAGTTGCCTAACTACATTCTTTATTTCAGTTGTTAAATTCTATCTTATTATTGTAAATACTTGTTCTTAAAAAAAAGAGGGAAATTTATTCATTATTAGTATTATGAGATTAAACTGTTAATTTCATTATCTTTAGAAGAAGCTCGTGTTATTAGTATTAAGTTTTCAATTAATGTAATTATTCAGTATTAGTCCAATTTTCCTAGTTAGGTAAATTATCAATTCAATCTCGATACTAACCCTCCAATTCAGCCTTTATCCACGCCTTTAACCCAAGCTCCATTACAACCCTTTAAAAGACCTTTTGATTTGTGTATCATCTCATTTTATAGTGGTGGAGATTTGATTTTCATGCAAGCCTATGGGATTAACTTTTCATGTTTGACTTCTGAGTGCTTAATTTGAACCTTAAACACTTTGAGTGATTTGAGTGAATCTTTAGTGAGGATGTCAATTCTTGTCGATTTTGGATCAAAGGTAATTTTTTAGATGAGGGGAAACACATATGTTTTCGGGCTACAAAAATTTATGACTTAGATTGTTTGAACCTCTAGGACTCTTTTTGTTAAATTATCAATGTATGAATAATCTATGAATTATGATGAAACATTATTGATGAGGATTATGAATTGAGGGAGTTAATTTTATTTGTGAGTTGAGGATTTTGCTTGAGGACAAGCAAATGCTTAAGTGTGGGGATATTTGATAAACCATAATTTACACATATTTTAACCCCATGCTTAGCTTACTTTTGGATGAATTTTGATTAAATTTGATGAATCCGATGTTCCTAATCTCTTAATTTCATGTTTTATACTCAGGAGAGCTTTGGAAGTCGAAAAGGATGATAAACGGGCCAAAAAGGAAAAAAATAGGCCTACCTAGGAAATCAACATGGCCTGGACCATTGGCCACGGCCGTATGTCACGAGCAAAATCAACCACGGCCTGGACTATCAACCACGGGTAGATCACACGGCTGTGTGTGGCGAGCAAAATCGACCACGGCTGAAGGAGTCCACCACGGGCGTGTCACACGGGCGTGTCCCTGCTGAAATCAGGATGATTTCTATTCAGAATAGGATACTTGTGGGCCAAGTAAGGCATCTCAAAGCCTATATAAACACCCTAGGGGGCAACCTAAAAGGAGAGCTCGATAGGACATCGAATAGATGCCGAGTAGAAGGAGAAAATACTCCAAGACAGCCGTCGGGAATAGCTTAGGAGAAGGATCTCCATCAATACTGTAGATCTCCCATCAAGTTCTTTAGGAGTTTTTTGGGTTTTCTTAGGTTTTGTTGTTTTTCCTCTTTTATGATGTTTCCCTCTTTTAGTATGAACTAAATCCCTTAAATACCTAAGGGGATGAAACCTAAGACAGATCTTATTATTATTTGATTTATGAGATAAATACTTGTGCTTATTCTTAATTGTGAGTTCTTATTCTTGTTTTGATAATTCAGGTTATTGATTCAAGTCGAATGTGCTTATTCAGTGGAGCAAAAGTCCCTGTCTAAGAGTAGATCAACACAATTAAGCGGAGTTGATCGCAACCCTAGAGATAGGGCGACAAAAATCTGTCGGATTAGGGTCAAACCTAATAAGGGAATCCATAGATCGAGTTAATGCGACAATAGGGGTTTTAATTAGAAAGAGATTTCAATTAATCAACCTAGAGTCAGTTGTTAGTAGCCTCGAGAGAGGTATTAATATAATTTAGGGATTTCTACGGATTAAGCCAAGTGAATAAATCGCATGAATTAAAAGTAATAAGTGAAGTCTAGGTGGATTCTTCCTTAGGTATTGTCCATCTCATATAAGTTGTTTAAAACTATTTTCCCTAATTTACTCTCTGTCACGTTCATAGTTAGTTAAATTAGTTAATAGATTTTAGATTAAAAATAAATCCCCTTAATTATTAGGCTAGATAATAAAAAGATAGTTAATACTAGTACTCTTGGTCCTTGAGGATACGATATTCCAGACTCACCACAGCTATACTACTGTTCGATAGGTGCGCTTACCTTTGTCGAAATAATAGTTAGTTTCGAGCTCCATCAAGTTTTTGGCGCCATTGCCGGGGACTAAGATATTAGGAAAACTAATTTTTTATTACTTTATCCATTTTATTTATTTGCAATTTATATTTATTTTATCTTTAACTTTGCTAATTTTTCTTTTATTTGCTTATGGCAGGTAATTCTAGTTTATGACTAGGAGGAACCCGTCAGGACCCTTGATTTTTGACAGTGATATTGAATGTACCGTTCGCAGAAATCGTAGAGAGATAAGGCGAAGCCTATAGTACATACAAGAAGAGCAAGAGGACGACACTAACACTACCAAAGAGATGGCTGATAATAATCCGCTACCTCCTGTGGTTGCCGCAAACCCGGTGAATCAAAATCCTGTTCCTCGAACTATGTATGATTATGCTAAACCTAGTTTAACAGGAACCGAATCAAGTATTGTTAGACCTGCTATTGCTACAAATAATTTTGAACTGAAACCTAACACTATACAGACGATTCAGCAGTTTGTTCAGTTTGATGGTTTGAAGGATGAGGATCCAAACAATCATTTGGAAAATTTTCTAGAGTTGTGCGACACTTTCAAAATCAATGGTGTTTTTGATGATGCCATTCGCCTTCGGTTGTTTCCCTTCTCATTGAGAAACAAAGCTAAACAATGGTTAAACTCGTTACCACGAGGATCAATCACTACATGGGAACAAATGACCGAAAAATTTTTGTTAAAATATTTTCCGCCGGCTAAAACGGCTAAGTTGAGGAATGATATTTCTTCTTTTGTGCAGATGGATCTAGAAACACTCTACGATGCATGGGAGAGATATAAGGATCTACTAAGGAGGTGCCCTCACCATGGGTTACCTTTGTGGCTACAGATTCAAACCTTTTACAACGGTGTGAACCCCTCAACTAGGCAGTTGATTGATCTAGCCGCCGGTGGAACCCTAAATAACAAAACCCCTAAGGCGGCTTATGATTTTATAGAGGAGATGTCACTGAATAACTATCAGTGGCAAGTTACAAGGACAAAGCCAACAAAAGCCGCCAGTGTTTTCAACCTCGATGTAATGACCATGCTATCAAACCAGCTAGAACTCCTTAATAAGAAAATTGATGGTTTGTATGGTTCTTCGCAGGTACATCCAGTGATGCAGTACGATACAAATGGAGGAGGGACGAACAATACAGAATACCCACCCTACAACTCTGGCGTAGAAAGCGAGCAGATGAACTATATGGGTAATAATTTTAGATCTCAAAATAACCCCTATAGTAACAATTATAATCTAGGTTGGAGGAACCACCGAAACTTCTCATGGGGTGGTCAAGGAAATCAGAGGCAACAACCCTCTCCAGGCTTTCAACAGCAACCCTACCCACAAGAGAAGAAGCCGAACCTAGAAGAGATGCTAACAAAATTCATCACGGTGTCAGAGACACGTTTCCAAAACACCGAAACAGCACTCAAAAATCAACATGCATCGATTCAAGGGATCGAGAACTAATTAGGACAACTTGCTAAGATCATATCTGAAGGACCACAAGGTAGCTTGCCAAGCAACACTGAAACTAACCCAAATGAGCAAATTCATGCCGTCTCTGTTCACGACAGTGAGGGGTTAGACGAACCAGAACTGAGGCAAGAGAATGTGGTAGGGGAAGGTAAGGTTGAGGTAAACCATGATAAACCAAAACCAGTAATTACAGAGTACCAACCTCGAGTGCCATACCCCAATGCGATGAAGAAAGACAACACAGATGAACAATTCGGTAAGTTTCTTAAATTTCTAAAGAAATTACATATTAACTTACCGTTCCTTGAAGCTCTTTCGCAGATGCCAGATTCAAGGAAATTTTTAAAAGAGATGTTGACGAACAAACGGAGATTAGACGAGGCGTCACATGTGGAGCTAAATGCAGTGTGCTCAGCAATTTTACAAAATAAACTACCACGAAAATTAAAAGATCCAGGGAGTTTTACAATTCCATGTTTAATTGGTAGTTTATCTATTAATAATTCCTTAGCTGATTTAGGGGCAAGCATCAATGTTATGCCTTATAAAATGTTTAAACAACTAGGTCTCGGGAAACCCAAACAAACTAGGATGAGCATTTAATTAGCTGATAAAACTATTAGAATTCCTAGGGGTATAATCGAAGATGTACTAGTAAAAATTGATAAATTCATATTCCCAGTAGACTTTGTCATTTTAGACATGGATGAGGATAATAATGTTCCTTTAATTTTAGGAAGACCCTTTTTAGCAACTGCCAGAACTAAAATTGATATTGATATAGGTGAACTCACACTTCGTGTAGGTGACAAAATGATCACTCTTCAGGCTCTTGACTCGGCTAAGACATCGAGTAATCAAGGTGAAAACATAAATTCCATTAATAACCATTTGGTTCAACCTTCTTTACAGGAAGCACCACAAAACTACACAACTTAGCCAGATCCTAGACCTCGTGCAAACAAGGAAATAACTCATGAGGAACGAAGGCTTCAAATCGATGAACTAGACTACTGGAAGCCACGTGTCAAGGAGAAACCAAGAACACACGAAGTAAAACCGAGGCAACTCCATGTCAAACTTAAAAATGAGGCATACCAATTTCAGATCGGAGATCAGGTTTTGTTGGATAAGAAAGACCCTCGAATCGCCACTTCGGACCATAATGCAAACGAAGAGATCCCTTTCACGGTACTGAATACCTTCCCATACGGAACAGTCGAGGTAACTAATCCTACATTCGGCACTTTTAAGGTAAACACCACTCGAATTAAACTATATATCGATAACCGAATTGATAGCAAGAATGAGGAGCTTAAACTCTTCAAACCACCATGATTATGCGAATGAGAGGTAAGTCTAGCTTAAGACTTTAAACGAGCGCTTCTCGGGAGGCAACCCGAGCACTAACCCTTTTAATTTTCATATCTTTGATTTTTAGCACCTAACTAAAAACTAACCAAGTTAATAAAGTGTAGGTTTCCGTACCACACGGCCTTACACACGGGCGTGGCCGTGGCCGTGTGGACATCACAAATTTGCACACTGGCATGGCAGAGATCGTACGACCCAAGGACGAAAAATCCCCAAATCACGGACGACAATAAAATGCCACGACCGTGCGATACGGCCTTGGCCGACACTAAGAAAATCACACGGGTATGAGACACGCCCGTGCTTTGAGGCCGTGGCTGACACTGAGAAGAATACACGGGCGTGGAAACCTCTACACAAGCGTGAGAGAAACGAACAAGCCACCACACAGCCATGCGATATGGCCGTGTGACTTAACACGCCCACAGCACACGGGCGTGGGAAGCAACCAGGTCCCTGATTCTTATTTAAACCCCCCCTTCTTCTCACTTTCTCCCCAAATTCTTCTTCTTCCAACCCACAGCCACCACACCTTTTTCTCTTCTCTCCCTTCATTTTTCTTTCCCCTTCCCCTCATTCTTTTTCTTTCACCATCCTCACCACCATATCCATGTCGAAGAAGCTAAAGGACCCTAGCACGGTATCCCCGTGCATGACCACTCTACATAAGTTCATGCCAGCCGCTTCATCGACTCGACAAGCCAAGGACATTTGAGTCCATTTATTTTTCCTATTTCTTTTCTCTTCTCCTTTATTTTCCTTCTCTTTATCTTTCTTGTGCTTAATTTATTTTATTATATTTTGATTTCTTTAATTTAGGTTCAAAAGGCTGTTAGGGAATCACCACACCACGACCCTAGTATCCACCACCACCTTCATCTACGCCTAATTTACCGTTTCTTCTCCTTGACTCCATCCAAAGTTCAGAAAGTTCACTTCTCCCCCTATATTATGATTTTATACATTGTAGATATTTATCTTTGTACATTGAGGACAATGTACGTCTTAAGTGTGGGGAGGTGTCAACAATACTGTCCCTGAATGATATCTTTCTTAAGTAATTTTCTCATATTACTGTTAGAATGAAATTTCTTTTGATTTATGATTTTCATTGATATGTTTTGGATTAAGTCATAGTTAATTGTGCATTTATGATTTAAACTTTAAGATATTAGAGAATCAAGCATGATAAGTCTATTTTCTGTAATTAAAATTTCTAGGTTGTTTTCCTAAATTTAAATATTACTTTGAAGTCTGAAATTTGCAAGGTTGACATCAAAAACCATAATTTTTGTGAGATTTTGAGCCTTTTAGAGCATATTCTTTTCTTGCTCACTTTATTAATTATGAGTGTGTCAACATTGATTTGTTATTTTAGAACTTGCTTCGAACATACATGTCGAAACCACACCTATGATTTGATATACTGAGATGCTAAAGGCACCTAGGTTTTAACCCACTTATTCCACTAAAAAGCCTACCCGTTTAATTAACTCCTAGTGACCCTTTTGAAACCTAATCAACCATTTCTTGACTCACCCATTAATATTAACCCAAAACCCATTTTGTATTTGTTATCACCATTTCTCTTGACTACCCTTATATCGAGATTTGATTTGATCGGTTGCTTAACTATTTTCTTTATTTCAGTTGTTAAATTCTATCTTATTATTATTGTATGCTCTTATTATAAAAAAACAAAGTATATTCATTATTAGTTCTATGTTATTTGAGCTTACATTTAATTTTACATTTTGAGAAGAAGCTCGTGTTATTAGTGATGAATTCTTAATTGATGTAATTATTCAAGTTTTAGTTTATTTTTCTAGTTAGGTAATTTGTCAATTCAATCTCGATTTTTAACCCTCTAATTCAGCCTTTATCCACACCTTAAACCCAAACCTCGTTACAACCCTTTTTAAAGACCTTTTGATTTGTGTATCATCTCATTTTATAGTGGTGGAGATTTGATTTTCATGCAAGCCTATGGGATTAACTTTTCATGTTTGACTTCTGAGTGCTTAATTTGAACCTTAAACACTTTGAGTGATTTGAGTAAATCCTTAGTGAGGATGTCAATCCTTGTCGGTTTTGAATCAGAGGTAATTATTTAGGTAAGGGGAGACACCTATATTTTTGTGCTATAAAAATTTATGACTTAGATTGTTTGAATCTCTAGGACTCTTCTAGTTAAATTATCTATGTATGAATTATCTATGAATTATGATGAGACATTATTGATGAGGATTATGAATTGAGGAAGTTATTTTTAATTGTGAGTTGAGAATTATGCTTGAGGACAAGCAAAAGCTTAAGTGTGGGGGTATTTGATAAACCATAATTTATACATATTTTAACCCCATGCTTAGCTTAATTTTGGATGAATATTCATTAGATTTGATGAATTCGATGCTCCTAATCTCTTGATTTCATGTTTTATACTCAGGAGAGCTTAGGAAATCGAAAAGAACGAGAAACGGGCCAAAAAGGGACAAAATAGGCCTACCTTAGAGACTCACACGGCCTGGGCTATCACCCACGGCTGTGTGTTTCGAGCAACAACCTAGACACGGCCTAGACTATCGACCACGGGCAGATCACACGACCGTGAGTGGCGAGCAGGATCGACCACGGCCAAGGGAGTCCACCACGGGCGTGTCACACGGGCGTGTCCCTGCCGTGGCCAAGATGAGTTTCATTCAGATTAGGATACTTTTAGGCCAAGTAAGGCATCTCAAAGCCTATATAAACACCCTAGAGGGCAACCTAAAAAGGGACCTCGACAGGACGTCGAATAGACGCCGAGTAGAAGAAGAAAATACTCCGAGACAGTCGTCGGGAACAGCTTAGGAGAAGGATATCCATCAAGACTGAAGATCTCCCATCAAGTTCTTTAGGAGTTTTTTGGGTTTTCTTATGTTTTGTTGTTTTTCCTCTTTTATGATGTTTCCCTCTTTTAGTATGAACTAAATCCCTTAAATACCTAAGGGGATGAAACCTAAGACAGATCTTATTATTATTTGATTTATGAGATAAATACTTGTGCTTATTCTTAATTGTGAGTTCTTATTCTTGTTTTGATAATTCAGGTTATTGATTCAAGTCGAATGTGCTTATTCAGTGGAGCAAAGGTCCCTGTCTAAGAGTAGATCAACACAATTAAGCGGAGTTGATCGCAACCCTAGAGATAGGGTGACAAAAATCTGTCGGATTAGGGTCAAACCTAATAAGGGAATCCATAGATCGAGTTAATACGACAATAGGGGTTTTAATTAGAAAGAGATTTCAATTAATCAACCTAGAGTCAGTTGTTAGTAGCCTCGAGAGAGGTATTAATATAATTTAGGGATTTCTACGGATTAAGCCAAGTGAATAAATCGCATGAATCAAAAGTAATAAGCGAAGTCTAGGTGGATTCTTCCTTAGGTATTGTCCATCTCATATAAGTTGTTTAAATGTATTTTCCCCAATTTACTCTCTGTCGCGTTCATAGTTAGTTAAATTAGTTAATAGATTTTAGATTAAAAATAAATCCCCTTAATTATTAGGCTAGATAATAAAAAGATAGTTAATACTAGTACTCTTGGTCCTTGATGGTACGATATTCCGGACTCACCACAGCTATACTACTGTTCGATAGGTGCGTTTGCCTTTGTCGAAATAATAGTTAGTTTCGAGCTCCATCAATTACTTACATTTACTTATGTTCTTTAAATTGTAAATGAATTGGCAAATTATACTTATTAATCATATGAACTTACTAAGCTATAAAGCTTACTCTGTTTATTTTTCCGTGTTTTTAGTGATTTCAAAGCTAACTTGGATTCGGGGATCGTCGGAGACTTCATCACACTATCAAGCTATCGTTTTGGTACTTTTTAATCTATGTTTTTGGAATATATGGCATGTATAGGAACTTTGGTCACTTTGGTATATAAGTTGATGAAGAATTTAGCCATTTGAATTGGCTTGTAAATGTTTATGGTTTGGTTTGTATATATAGTCATGAAAGTTGGCTTGATTTGGTTGGTTTGGTTGTGTGTATATATATATGTGTGTGCATATGGCTTATATTATGTGATTGAGGTTGGCTTTGTGATGCTTTTTGATAGTTGGTATTGTGGTTGTCAAATGGTCGATATTAGAGAAGATATATGCTTGTAAATTTGAGCATAATGATGCATGTTTGGAAATGTTTACTTAGTTGAATTGTATATGTGAATTAGGTATAATGTAATGAACCATTTTGTGACTTGTGTATATTGTGGATAATGGAATTGAGTTGGCATGATTTAGGCTTGATTTAGTTAGTTTGAATGCCTATATATGCTATGTTCTGGTGCCATTTGGTTTGGTGTAGGTGCATACAAATTTGGGTGGCAAAATGGCTTGGTAAATAGCCTATTTTTGTCCACACGGACAGAGACACGAGTGTGTGTCTCAACCGTGTGTGACACACGGTCAGGTTGCACGGCCATGTGTCCTCTGGTGTTGAATTAAAAATCAAGTCAGTATGCTCCACACGGCCTCACATACAGGCGTGTGACTTGGCCGTGTGGCATAAGTCAGTATACCCTACAGGATTGGCACGGCCTACCACACGGCCTGGTACACGGGAGTGTGTGGCCATTTTTAGGGCACACGGGCTAGCCACATGGGCGTGTGTGTTGGCCGTGTGACCCAAGTCAGAGAGTTACACGGGGTCGGACACAGGCTGGGACACGGCCATGTGCTCCCATTTCGAATGACCACATGGCCTGCGACACGGGCGTGTCTTTGGCCGTGTGAGACACACGGTCGAGCCACACGGGCGTGTGTCCCCTGTATTATGCAAAAATTTTCTAAGTGTTTGAAAAGTTTCTAAAGTTATCGGTTTAGTCCCGAACCACCTCGAATGCATGTTTTGGGCCTCGTAGGCTCGTATTAGGGACGATATGAATGTTGTTGATTGATGATTATATGAAATTTGAAAATGTATGTGAATTGTATGTGTTATTGTATAATATGTTCGGTAATGCTCCGTAACCCTATTCCGGCGTTGAATACAGGTGAGGGGTGTTACTTATCTTTTACTAGATATTTTATTTTTTGTTTAAACTTAAACTAACGTATGTTTTATTTTAGACTATGGTTGTAAACTCGGATTTCATGTTGATTTATTTAGTTAAGTGTTTTCTATAAAATGAATTTTAAGATACTTAGAAGTTGGTTTTGCTTAAACATGTAGCCTCCAGACTTGGTCTTAACATCTAATCCGGGTATGGGGTGTTACATTTATTTGGTTAAATTTTCCTATTAGTCCCTGTACTTTGCCAAAGTTCTAGATTTAGTTCTTGTATTTTTCTAATTGGTCAATTTTAGTCTATGTACTTTTCGAATTTTGAAATTTTATTCTTAACCCAAACAATAACAGTTAAATTTGTTCGATTATTAGTCATGTATTATGCGTACAATTGTGAATCTAGTCCATATTATCTAATTGAATCATTCTAAGTTCCTATAACTTTCAAATTTTGAAAGTTCAATCTTAATGCAAATGACAGTCATTAATCCATTAACCATATTTTTAGTGAGTAATATGTAGAAATAACAAGCTGACATGACATTCACATATAATAACATGTTTGATGCATCATATTTTGAAAATAGCAAAACTTAATGAATTTAACCGTTACTAGCTGGTGAGGATTGAAATTTTAAAATTTAAAAAGTATAGGTACTAAAAATGATCATATTAAAGTACAAAGATTAAATCTACAACTTTTGTAAAGTAGAGAGATTAATGACAAAATTTAACCATATCATATGTAAATATATATATATACTCTAAAGCAATTTGAACATGCAATTTTGGTAAGAATCTTATGTGTCACACTAAAATGACTTACACGTGTCACTCTTACGAAACGGAAGCATGGCTTTAGGTTATCAAATATTCCATAAATAATTGTGTGAGGTGTGTTTCGTGATTGGTGTGCTTTGGTTTTAATGGAGAGTCACTTCCGTGGTTAATGTGAGGTTCAAAACTTAGGTCGGGCCGTCCCGGCTGGGTTTGGGGCGCCACTGTCACACTTAAATGACTTAGACGTGTCACTCGTACAAAAAATTATTAGGTAGACCTTCCTGCCACATCAACCACAATTATTTTTCCATGTCGTTATCAACTAATACTACTTTTTTAAAACCCCTCCTCATTCATTGTGAAAGTAAATATGCAAGTTGTTTAATGTATGTGTTAATGAAGCACTTAAGTAAACTTCATTTATTTGTGTTGCATTGAATGCCAATGACTTATAAATAGAATCTTTGTGTGAGTGAAAAGAAAATACAAGAAAGTTCTCTGTTGATTTGATCTATTGTTTAATTTTTAGTGTTTTTTATTTGATTATTTTATAATATTTCCAAAAATTTGGCAGCTTATCTTCTTCCCTCACCCCACATGTTTCTCCATCCATCCATATTGTGTTTAGAGGGAAAAAATTGGATATGGAAGACACACACATATATTTATATATATGTACATTCAATTTGTTTCCTTCATGAATCATCATCACGTATGGCCCTTGTAATCTTCACTGCCTTACTTCTAATCATCTGTAATTTTTATTTTTTTTCAATTTTTGAAACTAGATAGAAAACACCATATCATTGCTAGGTGAACTTAAATCCAAAATTGATGTGATGATTAAATGCTTTTTATTTGTTTTTATAAGATCTTCATTTTTGGAGGATTTTGATCTAGTATAGTGGATATAATTACCAGTTTTGTTAATATATTTATTTTTTACTTTCTTATTAATATAATGGTGGATATAATATATATTTTTTCTTTTAATTTTTTAATCATGAAGAACAAATTAAAAAACAAAAAGGAAAATCTTCCATAGCCATTTTTTTTCTCTAAATACAGTATGTATACGGAGAATGCATGATGAAGATAGGTTAGAGGCGTGGGAAGATAGCTGCAAAACTTTTGGAAAGATTTTTTTTAAAAAAAAAAATATTAGTTGGTAATGACATGGAAAAATAATTTTAGGTGGCATTGGATGAAATCATGAATGTGATGAGATGCACTTACCTAATAATTGATTAGTCAACAACATAAATTATGGAGAAATTAGTACAAATTACGGAATAATATATTAATGGGAGGTAAGTATTATGCTTTGAAATATTTCCTTTGCTTTCATGAGCGAAAAACAAAATTGCTTTAATTACTTAATCAAGTAAACACTTTATTTGTAAAATAAATATAATTTAATTACTTAATAAAAAATTCAAAATAAAATATTATGAGTTTGTAAATGACAAATAAATATATATCATTTGAATTTAATTATTTTATTTTAAAAAAAATAAAAAAGTAATCCGATTATGACTCTTATGTAAACATAACTTAAGTAGTATATAACATTAAGTTTTGTCTAGGAAAAAGTGTAATCGAGGTAACTAGAGATAGAGAGAGCACAAATTTGTTCAAGTTAGGAACTTTTTATGTGTGCATTATTTTTTTAAGCAATTAAGAGAATCTTTTGTATTACAAAACTAAGCTTTTGAAGGGAAGCTTAGTGGGAGAGTGATCTAGTCATTGTAAAATGGTGAGATTACTAAATTGGTGAGAATTAGACTAATATTAGGACTTAAATAATTGATTGTGTCATGAGAAAGACAATGGACCATTTTTTCTGGGCAAAGCCCTACAGATGTAGACTGAAGTCGAATTACGTAAACAATCTCGGTATTCATCTTTATATTCTCACACTTTTGATTTCGTGGTTGAAACTGTTATCATATTTCAAGCACTATTTTAGTTACCGTTTCTATTTGCAAAGCAAGCACCCTCTTTTTTACATTCAGAATACAATAACCCAATTTTGAAGTGGAGAGAATAAAATTAGACTTGGCATGTACTAGTAAGTGAAAGAAAAGGGGTTTGCAATGTTTGCTTTAAATTTTCAATATGCCCACCATTTTCAAAAAGAAATCAGATGAAACTAAGCAAACAAAAAAAGTATTGCTAATTTGCAGCAAAAGATAGAGATGTAAAAGAACTTATACGAAGATCAAAGCTAAGTTTTTGAAACTAGCTAGAAAACACCATATCATGGTTCAGTGAGAATTTAAGCGCCAGTTATACACTAACTAGTTATACTTACGAGTGTAGATTAAAAAAAATGGTTTCAATCTGCTAGTGTTCCTGTAATCTCTTCACTTTTAAATTTTAATTTCTATATTTTAATTTTGAGACTTTGAGTTCTATATATTTTTCTATTTAAAATTCTTGAACCCTTCATCTAATTTTTCCACTAAAATTAACAGTGTCAAAAGTAAAATAATTTTTTTAGCTCTCAATATTTACATTTTTTTGTCAAGTTGATCCTTACCTTTTAAAAGCACCTAATTTTATTAAATTTTTTTTCATAGTTTAAATAAAAATTATAAAAATTTAAATATATATAATTTTTAAAAATAAAAAATTATGAAAAAAATGAAACTCTTTAAAATTCAAAAATAAAAAATAATAATGATTTTAAGAATATTAGAAAATTTCAATATTCAATGTTATTTTAAATGGATTGGATCGGCCAGATGTCGACTCCCTGTTCAGCGAGAGTGTAATGCCCCAAAATTTGGTTTACGTGATTTGTTAGATTTTGTCATAAATTAGTATTTGTTTTAGTGATTAAGTGCATTTAATTATGGGTTTGAGGTCTTGGGTTCAAGTCACATTTTTTTAGAAATTTAATTAATTTTTGTTCCTAGTCCTATCTTTGTTCGTTGGGCTTAAATATTATTTTCGATCAACCTGTAATAGAATGAGCCTGTTGATTCTATGGTAAGGTGTTAATGTGCTCTTGAGTCTTGTGTTTGAATCCTTATATGAGTAAGTTGATAATATTTTTACTATTTCTGTTTGGGTATGGGCTGACCATGTAGTAATTGTGGTCTAATTGAACTCTGTTTGTGGGGAAAATCTGATTAATTATTGTATCTTTGAATTAGTTTAAAATTGATTTTTTTTAAATAAATAAATAAATAATAATAATAATAAATTAAAGGATAAGTTTTTTTTTTTTTAAAAAAGGACAAGCCCAAAACCCCACATTTTCTTTCTTTGGTTCCTAAATCCCCATTTCACGCCGCCATTCTGCTATTTGCTTTTGGCAATTTGTTTCATGTTTTTTTTTTTTCTCTCTATTCTATTCTTTCTTCTTTTCTTAATTTTTGTTTTGTTACTTTCAATTTGGGCTGCCATTCGTCCTTTCTATTCTTAATTGCTCTTTGTTTCTATATCGTTACTTCGTATTCTTGCTATTTGATCGTTGTTCGTTGGTTGGGGTTGATGCATTTGTTCGACACATATTGTTTGGATTTTGTTTTAGCAAAGTTGGGTTCAGGTATATCTTTAAATCATGTTGTATAGTTAGCTTTCGAATTGATTGTGATTATGTTTCTTTCTTTGGCATGTTGTCAGTGGAGAATCGTGAGACGGTGGGTGATCCTTCTGCGAATTAGTTGTATTAGGACCTATTACGGACGTTGGGTAAGTTTTGAATGCCCAAGAGTTTAATTTTCGGGTTAGAATTGCTTATTTTGCGTTGTTGTTAAGTGGATTATTTTGGTGAAATTAAGGATTTGGATCTGATTTGGGACGATTAATTGTTGATTTTAGATGTTGGATATCTCGTGGTTGCTTTGGTATTGGAATCGTGTCAGGTGTGTAACGAGAAACTCAAAAATCAGTGAACGGCAAAAGCCCAAAAACAACACCCTCGACACCACACGACCGTGTGACAGGCCGTGTGCTGGATCGTCTGTGACACACAATCTGGGCCATTTGGGCCCCGTGGACCACACGGGCGTGTGGGCCACATGGGCTGGCTATTTGGGCTGTGTGGGCCACACAGGATGTGGGCCCAAAATTCTAAAATTTTCCCTAGGGCCGTTCACGTCATTTCGATTAACCGTGGGCCTTCTGTGTGGTCAGTATGTGCTTAAATGGACTAAAAAATATTAAGAAAAAAGTCAATTGTCTGCATGAATTCTGATATTAGTTTTGTATCTGAAACGTCATATGCCGAGTAAATTATGTAATGGGCTATAGGAAAACCTAGTAAAAAAATCGATATATATGTTCAGATCTCGTATATGTCTTTGTTAAGATTCATTCTTTTGTTTAAATCTGTTTGATATGCTTTAATTGTTTTAAGTTAATCGTTATACATTGAGTTTCGAAAACTCATTTTCTGTTTAACTGATATTTTCAGGTAATCCTAATACTTAGGCGGGTCGGTGTAATGGGAGCTCGGGTATAAAAGATCTTGCATTTATTTTAATTATTTAAATTTTGGGAATTTTGGTGTTTTGTAAATTTTGGACTTTTTGACTGTTTTGGTTTGTTTTTGAGGTTTTTATTTTCGCTTTGCATAAAATGTTGTTAAAATGTTTTTTCGATAAAAATCATTTTTTTTCTGCAAAAGTAACGGATTTCAAGCAATAAAGAGAGCATTTAAAAAAAAAATGCTATAAGAATTTTCCGCTGCAAAATTATGAGTTTTATAATATAAGCAAACAATGTTTTCAATAAAATAGCTAGACAAGGAATGTTTTCAAATAATTCGAAATTTTAAGAATTCAAAATGGATTTCAAAATTATATGAGAATTGAATTTTCAAACAAATACGTAACACTTCCTGATCTGGTCGTAACGTTTAGACCAGGTTTGGGGTGTTACAAAGAGGTAAAAAAACCAGTTGAACCCTAAAAAATTGATTGAACCGATTTCAAACTACTCTGATCAATTAGTTCCCAGAATGATTAGTTCGACCAATTCAAAGCAAATAAATTAGATTAAAAATAAAAAATATAAAAATTGATTCAATTGTCAATTCAATTGATTTTTTAGCCCAATTCAATCAGTCTGGACCAGTTTGCAAGCCAACCAATTTTTTACCTCTCATTGGATTGATACATCAATTGGTTCTTGATCCAATCAGTCCGGTCTAGTATAGATAACATTGAATTTTGGAAAAAAATTTATATTTTTTAAAAAAATTCTTTTGTTTTTTATTTTTAAATTTTAAAGAGTTTTTATTTTTTTCATCCATTTTTTTATTAAATTAAGAAAAATAATTTTTATTTTTTCTTTAAAAAAGTTATGTACTCTTAAAGTGTATGTATGAACTATACAAAAAAAAATTGTAATTGTTGTGGGCATTTAAAATTCTTAAAAATTGGTAGAATTGCGAATCAATAAGGACTAGCTCAACCTGACTAAAAAATTAATTTAATTAGTAATTTAATCATTTTTTATTTTTTATTTTTTATTTTTAATAATTTATTTGTTTTAAATTGATCAGGCACGATAAAGTCCTAGTGACTTTAACAGGATTAAAAGTGAATTCAAAAAATATTTTTATTAGGAAATTAATTAAATTTATTTTAATTAAACAAATAATTTAATTAAAATATTAACTAATTGGATTTAATTAATTTCTTAATTAAATTATTTTCTCAACTCAATTCTAATTCCTTTAAAGCCATGACGACTTTATCGTATTAGAATCAATGAATAAATAAATTGAATTAACTTGTTCACTAAAACTGAAATGACTAATTAATTTAATTTCCACTTTAAACTTCAATTATTTAATTACAATCAATTAAATAATAATTTGAAGAAATTAATTTAATCTCTAAATCATCTCTCGTATACAGCGAAAAAACACATTCAATGCGAATAGTGATACACACGATTTATTTCTCTAATTTATCGTTTTCATTTATTCATCATATTGAGTTATTTGTGAAACATCCGAGTTGTACCGAGCTAGCTGAGAGACCGATTAGACATATAATTAAGGCTCAAATAATTTGTAATTAAGTTTCAGATCTTCGTCTATTAATTACAATATTATTTAGTCATGGAGTCATTCCACTAAAATGCCATGACTAAGCTTGTCCAATGACCTTGCCATAAGTGTTTTACCCTCATAGGATATTCTTAATCTCTTTGTGTATAACCATCGACTCAATACCCGTCATGAATATGTACTTTATTTTAAGTCATCGTGGGATGATCTCAATGAGTAACATACATGACTAGTTGTCCTCTTATAGGAAGTCTCCCTAGTGACCCACAAAATAATCCTTACTGTAGGGTGCGGTTAAGGTAAAAATAACTCAAAGTATTATTATGCTATCACATAGAAACCATTCACAGAGGTTGTAGGTCTTGTTTAGGGACCTTTTCTCACTCAATATTTTAAAAACAATGCAAGGTTTTAAATATGGTTTCAAGTATGAATGATCAAATTATGAAGACAAGTATAGGTGACATTCTTCCTAGACTATATGACATGCTTGTTCATACGTATATGCATGGACATGCTTCTCGATTTATTTTGTTCAATCATAATATTCACAAATATTATAAGCAAGAAAATAAATTGGCTCTGACCAACCAAAAACTTCTATGGTTCCATCCTAAGGGAAAAATCAAAAATAAAATTACAATTAATATTTTATCCCAAAGCATTCTTTTGGTTTTCATGAATTGGGTCAAAGTCCAAAAAGTTTGAAAATGATCCCTCCAAACAAAAAAAGTTGTTGCCAACTACCACCGTCGATGTCATTACCATTATCGTCTGACCACCCTATCATCGATCAGCCCAACCCAAAGGCCCGACGTCCCTCAGCAAACCGTTCACCCTACTACCATTGTGCACCCATATGCATGGGCTCCATTGGCAGCCCCAATCGCATGCCCCTTGCACGGCACCCGCTAGACATGTCTATAACGACCCAGTTTCCAGTAGTGTTGGAAAAGGTGGTTTCGGGACACCATTTTCGTAAAATAAATATGTAAATACTAAATATAAATATAAATATATATGGAGTTATTATATTTTTTAATTGAAAATTGGTTAAGTAATTTAGCTTAATTAGTGACTATGTATGGATCAAGGACTAAATTGTAAAAGTCCAATAGATGTAGATTTTTAATTAAAAATGGCTTGATGACTTAAATTTCAATTAATCAAAGGTTTTAAATAGAAATTAGGCCAAATTTAAACATTTATTAGTGGACAGTCATGCATGTGGTTTAATTTAAGAAATTATTAGTTAAAAATATAATTAATTAAAACTAATTAAACATCAATGTATGTATAAAAGAAAGAATCGGGTGGAAAGAAAGAGAAAATATATCATCTCTTCTTCCTCACCAAGACCGTCCACCGTTTTCGAGCTAAGGGACCCTCAAACTTGAAGTTTCGGCTATAAATTGGTATGTTCATTTAGGTCATTTTCTTGTAATTTCTATAGATTTGAGATCGTGGGAGCTTGATCTAGCTAGCCCATATACTAATTTGTAAAACTGTTAAATTTTCAGGAAGTTTTCATTGTTGATTTCTTGAAGTTTTAGGTGTTAAATTGATATATTTTAAGCTTAGATGTGAAAAGGGCCAAATTATAAAGCTTAATTGATAATTTCGTACATTTGAGACTAAACTGAATAAATTGCAAAATTAACTGTAGAAATGAGAAATAGGAGATCCCTAATGAGTAATAGTGAAATCGAAATTCAATTTGGAGCTTCAAGTTGAAAGTGAGGTTAGTCCCGATTTTAGGGACTAAACTGAAAATTTCATATTAATTGGTATTTGATTATGAATTGGTTGTTTATTGATAATGTTATGTGTTTATGTTAATCCGTAGTTAACGTCGACCCAGATTCGTCGAGAAGGAAAGGAAAATCTAAAGTCGTCGACTAATAGCTCGAAATTTTCAGTTTGTATTTCTATGATTTAGGACCCATTTAATTTTTGCATTTTCATGTTATTCTATATCATGCATTATTGAGGTAAGTCATTGATGACTATTTGAGTTGATTTGGTATATTTGAGATTGAATATCGAGACAAGGACTAAATTGAATAAAATACAAAACTTAGGATTTACTTAATATCTAATAATTGGCACGGATTTGTGCTGAAATATGTTACATAAGTTATGAAATTGAGATATGCTTATTTGATTGGTGATTATTGAATTGTAAATTGAATTGTAAATAATGAATCGACAATGGAATACCCTATTCGTTGTTCGGACCAAGTCGGATATAGTTGGCATACCATAGGATTAGAGTACTGAGCAAAACCATCATTTTCGGGAAATCTGTGGTGGTAGATTTTATGCATTGAGTCATCATTGCCGGGAAACCCAGGATGACTGATTGATTGAGTTGAGAAAACCATTGGGGTGGTATTATGAATCATTATAGCGTCATCGTTGTCACTTGCCAGGCAACCCAAGGTGATGGATCCATGTATTCGTTCTGAGTCTGTGTTGGTTAATAGGGTTATAAATGATTGAATTACTTGATTGATATATGAGGTGGAAGTTTGATATACGAAATTAATTGAAAACGAGCCCTAGAGGCCGGTTGTGCATTAATGAGCCAATAGATTCAAAAATGATATAAATGTGGTATGAGATAAAAAACATGTGTAAAGATATGTATGTTAAACATCAAATGTGATGAATATAATTGTATCAAGATAAAGTAATTGAAATGAATCAAGCAGTATATAGAATTGTTGGAAAATTGTTAACTTGTGTGCAATATAATGAATTGGTAAATGAAATTGGTAGTATGCTTGCCTTTGCGAAAATGGAAGAGTTTTATATAGAGTAGTATGAAATTAGTTTAGAATTGAATGTATGCATGTTGCATAAGTGTATTTACTTTATCTTGAATCATAGATTTACCATTGAGCATTATGCTCAGCGTACGGTTTATTTTCTCCTTGCACAGGTTAGTTTCAATTCAAGATCCCGTACATCGACTTCAACATCCAACCAACGATCCTAGACTAAACAATATTTGTTTGTTTCCGTTTTTGTTTTTGTTTTTAACTTGGCATGTACCTAATTGGTTGAGTCATGTTGAATTTGATGTCTAAAAGATGGTATATACATAAATTTGTTAGGTTTGATATGTTCATACATATATGCAACTTAGAATTACCATAGTTTGATTAAGATATGAAATATAATATGGTGCCTTGAATGCAATGCATGTATGAATTAAGCAAATGGTTGACATGTTGTACTTAGGTGTTGTAATGCTAATGATATTGTATATTGAGTATGCATGTTTAGAACCAGGTAAGCTATGTTAACTAATTGATTTATAGGTATTATGACATCAGTAAATGGTTATATATGGTGTAATGATATCATGAATTGTTGCTTAGGTTTTGGTTATAATGGTTTTTGTGTTAGCTTAATTGGTTGGTAAATGAATGGTAAAGTTGTAGGTTGTTTAGCAAGAATAAATTGCAGAAACAGAATGTGACGTCACGACGAAAAAAGACTTATAATGTCACGACGAGACAAGGAAACTTGTTGTCTCGATAAGGCCAATACAGTAAGTGACATTGTGACGTGACAAACTATTTGGCGACGTCACGACGTCAACCCTGTATTTTGAAATTTTTACATTTCAGTCTTAATTCGATCTCAGGTTAACTTTAAAGCTTTTGTAAGCTCATATAAGACCCGAGAATGATTATTATTGTATTTTTTCTTTAAATTTCTATGTGAATTCGTATTAAATTTTATTGTAGTTACTTCGACAATGAATGTGGTACCTTATAGTTTAGACTCAGCGATCGGGTCGGGTATAGTGTGTTACAATGTCTTCCGATTCTACTAGGCGTTGTGGTCAACCCTTATCAATCGACTAGGGTTGCAAAACCCTGGCCCCTTCAGCCTTCCTAATTGCTTCCATTGCGTAAGGCAACAAGCCTGGGGCGTGATGCTCCTATTCAATCCGGGTAGTAAGTGCGCCCTGTTTGGGCTCAAAGCCTCGGCACCTGCGTTGGCCCACGACACTTGTTGGGGTGTAAGGCCTAGGTCACCGCTTGGTCAGTTGCATGCCCATTTAGGGCACGACACCTCGGCCTCCCCTGTCGGCCCTTGATTTTGTTCTTTTCATTCGTTTGTCTCGATCAAATTTAGTTTATCTACCCATCACACTTTCCTGGGTTTTGCAAAAAATATTTAGCTTACATAAAATTTAATCCTTTTTCGAGTCACAAAATTCTCTAATTTTATAACAAATAAAATTTAAAATCAACCTGCAAGGAACTGATAATCCACAATCTAATTACAAACTTTAAAAATTAATCTAAAAAATTATAACCAATTTAAATCTAGGAACCACAATTTTTGACAAATTTACTTTATAACAGTTTTATAAAATAAATAATTCATATATTCACATACATGAAATCCAAGACATGCTTATAATGTAAGAATGTCACCTTTTATCAAATTTGATCAAACAAAGAGGAAAGTTCGGAAATTTGGTAAACTGATTTATGCTATAAACATAGTATAATCTGGTTCTAACACCAATTGTTGGAAAAAATAGTTTGAAAATAGTGTTTGTAAGTACAGTGAAAGTTTAAAATTTTCTTTAAAACTTAATTGTTGTGACATTTATAGAAATATACCTCTTACTCTAATTATAACTATGCTTTTGGATTAGACGGACTTAGTCGTTTCTGACTTTCTACCACTCGATCTTCTCTGTTAATCTCGACTTTGGTTTGCTAAAGTGTGGGCTATATTTTCAAATCGATAAAAAATTAATGTGAACTTTCAAAGGGTTAGAAACCAAGGACGAATCCTGATGCAAATATATAATTTAATTTGGGAAAATAATTTAACTATATTTTGACAGAGTATCAGCGCAAAGTAATGTGTATTTAAACCTAGCCATCAATCTCTATTTATAGAGAAAACAACAAGAGTACCAATCAAACAATGAATAGTTAAATAATAATATTTTAATAGAAAAACACACTCCCACAGTGTATATATAGGGGTGGTGGCAACACTCTCTCTGGGACTAGGGTTTGTGGAACTTGCACCTTAAGAAGGATCATCTTTTTATGGGGTTTGACCTCATTGATGGTGGCGGTAGGTAGAGGATTCCTGTGTTTCATACTTGACTTAGGATTTAAGCCCTTGAGGATATGAGTGGTGTATAATTGTCAAATTCTACTCTGGGGATTCCTATATTTTTGTTTGTAAGTTATTTTTCCAAGCTGTAATGGTTCTGTTTTTAGCTAAGTAAAGGGGTTGTAAGAATTGTCACCCCCTCCCCAAACGATTTTTATAGCATGTGGAACATAGCTTTTCCTTTAAGATTGTTAAATGCCTTTTTAAAGAAAGATTCAAGTGTCGTTAGAAATTAACCGACTAGGGTTGGTATTCTTTATGTTGAGGGTGAGTTTGTTTGCAAGGGTTGGTGTAGGGAAGCCTCCCATTATGAAGTTACAATGACGAATATTTGGTGGCATAATCTTAGTGATTGGTCTTAGTTTACTAGTTTGAGGGGGAAGAGTACAAATAGAACAAGTTTTCGTAGCCATAATCATCTCGATTTTTGTGATTTTGAGAGGGTTTAATCTGATATCATTAGTCTGGTAGTTGGTAGCTTTATTAGATGTCATGAGTGTCTTAAGGGTTTTTTGAATAGGAAACTTTTGCAAGCAGAGACGTGGTCTATTCTGATTCTCACAAACGATGCCAATTGTTCATACAAAATTTTATGATAAAAGTTGGAGGTAGTTCACACTTACAGCCAATGATTTTAGGGTTGAGATTAGAGCAGGGATTTAAATTACGGTTGCGGCCGCGTTTTCGATCGCGTTGCATTTATCGCGGTTGCAAACATAACGGATGCTATTGTGGTCACTGCGGGAATCGCAGTCGTGAATTTTTTTAAAATTCACACAACTAATAACTAATAACAAAGTAAAAAAATAGATATCAACAGGAATAGCGGAAAAATAACGGAAATAGCGGCCCGTTATTGCCGCAATTGGCTGTTACCCGTTAAATTGCTGCCGCGATCCACTACTATTGGTGTAACTCCGCTTCACACTGCTATTTTCAGCAGTAGCGATTTTGGACGGTGCTGCTACCGCTATATAGCGGCCGCTATTCCACTATCCGATCGCTATTTTAATCCCTGGATTAGAGTATTCCATTAGAGAGAATTCTCTTGTCCCACGGTGATGATGAAGAACGACTATATAAAGGGGGTTTTCACCTCATGAGGCTTAGAGCCTAGCATGGGTCCCACCTGATTCGTACCCTACTGAGGTGGGACAAAAGCTAGGGTCAAAGAAAACCTTGGTAGGGTGTTGGAGAGTTGACACTAGAACCTTGAGACACATATTGACTTAACCGTGAGTCTGTCCTAAAAAGATTTCTTCAAAATTTGACAATAAGCACATTATTTCCAAATTGGCAAGAATCCACCTGGGCAAGCCCTCCTTTTGGATAGTCATCCTGGCACTCCTTTCGGACAAGATAAGCTAAGTTGTGGGTGGTCTCTTCTTCTAAGTGAGGTGAAATTATATATGTATAATAATTATAATATATATGTATATATGAAATTCTATTTTTTTCTATTGGATACAACAGTAGAAATGGATACATACATACATAATTTTTATTCAATCGTTACAAGTACGCATACTTCTTGATCAGGTATAGTTACCATGTTTATTAATGATTCATGGTTGAGCAAAAATCACATACTCCTATTTTTTAACAGTGAAGCCGGTATAAAATTTTTAAACCTTCTCTTAAGGAATGAAAGAAGACAAGAGTCAACAAATGGCCAAGTTGTTATGATGGCGATGTATGCCAGCAACCATATTGATTGCCTACTTCTCCGTGAAAGCTTATCGATGTGTCCTTGAACCAGAACAATCAATTTCTTAACATCTTGCTCGGCTTGTTGCATGGTATGCTTCTTCGGGTATAATTTAGCTGTGCAGTCGCCACTATTTTCTGCATCTGAATGTATATCTTCATCCTGCTTACTGTCAACCCTATGCTCATTTGACAAATAGTTTTCTGGTGAAGCATCGCTTGCTTCATTCCCCATTGCTGTCACCAGTCCATCTTCCATAACATTCAAATATGGCCCTTCATCAATTGAATATTGCAGTGGCTTTGCCACACTGCAGCCTTGCTTCTGCAATGAAATAAAAGAAAATTCTAAAAACCGGCAGTTAACGTCACACATGTACCTTTTCTCCACATATAAATTTAAAATGTTGAAGCTATTACCTTCTGTCTCTCTTTTATTAATGGGCTAGTCCTTAGAACACCAAAAAACTCATCAACAGCTCTTACCCACCTGCAATTCCACAAATAAGAAAATCGACACCAAATGAGCTTTATATGACAAGTTGCTAGATGATTAGACACAATTACAAGTATCTGAATATATGTATTTATACATACATGTCTCATTAGATGCTCAATCATGAGCAGTACTTTTAATTTCATTAACAACTCTACCAATGCTATCAAAATCTTATGCTGGGATTTTCGTGACAAGCAATCTCCAAAGGGAGTTTCAGTTTAGAAACTAGTATATGAGTGAGTGAAATACATAATAACATAAAGATATATGTGTGCCTATATGTATAATGGAAATGCCAATTACTGCTATCTTGGGATATGAAAATGTCTAGTACCATAAGCTTGATGCTGTTATGCCTTCATAGAAAGCTAGATGTCCTCCACGAGGCGTAGTAGCTAGGATAATATTTTCATTAACCCTGTAAAATAAATCAAATGGAAAGTTAGCTTCGAAGAGGGATATTAGTTATAATGCTGTAACTAGTTACTTGTTTGACAATGGAGTAATGGTGGGTTCACTTCATTGCCTTGATATAGAACACTGATATCAGAATAAGCAAGCTCTGCTTTTTACCCACGTGTCTGTGACTATGTATTAATTGCATGCAAAATGAAGCAATGCAAGCATGTAGCCCATAATGAGCTCGTTCAACCAAAGGACTCATGCTTAACTAAGTAGGATATTATATTAGAACCATTATTTAATGCGTATTAATTTAGAATTACAATAAAGAATCCAATAGCTTCTCTCTCATTCGACTCTACATGAAATAAGTGCCCCAATAAAAGGGGGGAAAGGCTTTTATAGAGAGGTGAACATAGCATCAAAGGTGATCTTCTACCTACATTCGTCCCATGGAATAGCTTCTCTGGTACACAGAGGATCATCTAAGGCACTGATGCAGAGGAGAGGCACTGACACGTTACTTACATGATTAACACTGCTTGAACGCCTATAAAATGTATCCACAGTCTGGAACGCAAGATGACTTTTGTTAGTAACTGGAAGTATGGAAAGAAATGAAATAATAATGCTTTACCTCAAACTTTCCAAGAATACGAGTAGCATGCTTGTCAAAGTCTCTAACAGATCTGGACTGCGAAAACACAAACAGAAAAGAATTAGGAGATCTTTCATTAGGAAAAGAAAATAAATTACAAAATTAATTCAAATACTGTTAGGAAAAAGAATGATTAAGAAACTGCGAGATGAGGCATTGCTTGCTTTGATGCAAGAGATTATCAGCAATGAAGACCTAGTACATCTATAACTTTCAATTTCTAAACCAAACCTATCTGCACCAAGATGGTGGCAATTCCATTCTTAATTTAGTATCCCTCTAAAATGCTTTAGTGATGTGATCAGCCAGGTTGTTTTTCATTTATAGATCAAACTTTTGAGTACCTTTGTAATGCCTTCCCAATCTGCAAGACGAGACAAGATAGACTGATGCCTGAATGAAAGCACAAAGTATATTTTGTAAAGACACTCTAAAGTAATTATACTGATACTGCAAATTAAGTAACGCAGACATACAATTGTGCATAACCTTTCAGGCCAACTGTTAGTGCTCTGTCATACATTTTCTGCACAGGTTTACGGTTGATGAATCTGTCACATATCTGCCAAGAAGTGATTTAGTACATAAACTTCCAAAAAGAGGATGAAGTGGCAGGACTTTTTCTTAGGGGATCATGAAAGAGACAAAGACACAAAGTAAGAGTGATTCAACCAGAAAGAGGTCATACTGTACCACTACAGCCATCCTTGATAAACTTGGCAGTAGTGGCAGCAGCAGAAGGTTCTAACTTTATATCTGCATTAAGAAATGTTGACATTTAAGCTTAAATGATGCAGCATCTTTTCAAATGTTGGCAGTACACATTCCCTGTTTTCCAGGTGAGACTTAAGGAGCAATTACTCAAAGACACAACGCAGAAATTTTATTCTAGAAGGGATTTTGGTTTAAGTTAAACACATATAGGGATCCTGGCAAGAGCCAGGTTTTCTTATTATCAGTATCCTCTTTTTTCCCCTCCATTTTAGGGAAAAGGAAGTATTTTCAATTGTATGATAGAATCTAACAAAGCGATATGGGAAGGGGCCATTGGTGAAAGAAGAGGATCGACCTCCAAAACTGAAAACTGCTGATAAAAGAGAGCTAAAAAATACAGAAAGAGACACTAACCAAGAGATCCCAAGGAGAGCATATAGCTGCAGCCCCGACAAGGGGAGTGTTAGTCCCATCCTCTTCAAGATATTTTACCTGAAAGTGGAACTCGGTCTTAGTGAGGAAAAAACATAAATTTGGGACTGCAAACAACATACAGAACAACTCTTTATATGGAAAAGCAAAATATATTAGAACTTTCCAATATGAATAACAACTTGTCGAACAAGACAGAGTTTCCCGTTTGGAGGACGAATCAAACACAAAAAAAAAAATGTGCATTTGCATCTAGACAGCATGAAAAGAGAGAATTATAATGCAACAGATAAAATGGTTTAATTCGTCCTCCAAACGGGAAACTCCAAATTCAACTCAGTCTCAGAATTGAAATCTCCTTTTACTTAACCTGCCAGGAGCATAGCAACAGAAAACTAAACATTAACGTAAAACTTTAAGCACTAACAATTCTGCAAAACTGCGTAGATGTTCAAGGCAGAAGCAGTAATAAAAGCTAAGTAGAAGCATTATCACTTCCAAGGAAACTTTTTAAAATGACATTCAAGTTCTAAGACTCAACTACATTTATGATGCCCGTGAACATAAAAACCAAGAACATCGGAAAATTTTCCTTTACCAGAATATTGGCACCAATGCTAGCTCCAACAGCGAAAAGAGGAGCTTCAGGATATTCACAATGAATATGGTCAATGAGTTTCCGTAAATCCTCTGTGTATCCAGCGTTATAAAAGCAATCAGACTGAAAATAGATGTAGCAAAAAGTTATGAAACTATGTAAGCTAATGGAGTTAACAAATTTGAAGCTGTTAATTTCCCATAAGAATTAGATTAACAGAATCTAGGCAAAGAAAAAAAGTTCCAAAACAAACTCACCGTGAGTGATACACCTCCCAGCCCACGATGGTTGCTTACAACAACATTCCAGCCATTTCTTGCCATGTTGAAGGCAAGATGCTTCGCATACTGTCCGCATAGCATAACTTATTTAAGTAGAACCACATGAGATGAAAGAAAGAAAGAAAGAAAAATGAAATGAACGTACAGCAGAAGAAGAATCGCTGGTTAAACCAGGAATCACAATCATAATCGGAGTTTTATCACGTTTAATAGCAGCTGAATCATCTATCACGCGGGAGCTACCCTCCGTAACTGTAATGCACAATACTGAAAATCAGGCCATACTGCAAATCTAAAATAAAATCACGAGGAGAAGAACAATATATATATATATATATATACACTGACCATCAGAATAAGTTAGCCAGTCGAGAGCAATGGTTCCACCATCCGAAGTAAGGAACAAATGTCTGAGAATAATTAATACTTAACACGTTAATATCTATGCAAACAACAAAGATGTAAAAGAATTGACCAACCGTCTATAAGTAACCGGAGGAGCCCTTCCAAAAACAGACAAGAAAACTGTCTGAAGATGAGGACCGGAAAGCCATGGAGTCACGGAGTACCTGTTCCATAATTTCACAAAATACAGAGACAAGTGACAAATGCTTTAAATTTGAATTTTTACGTATCGATGGAAAGGTTTTCACGAAATGAGAAGATTAAAATTACCAGCCGCGAAGGATATTACAGTTGGAAAGGAGTGATTGGCAAAGGTGGGAGGAAGAGTTGTAGGTCAAAGTAACAGGGTAGCCTCTGAAAAGAGTGAGTAAATCGTGAAGAAAATGAATCTCCAGAAAAGTGTATAAAAAAGCGAGGAATATAAAGAGAGCAGCGAAGAGATAATAGGAGATGGGGATTAAAGCAAGTGCTTGGACGAGAAGATCGTAGGGAGAGGCATTTGCCGCCAACATTCCGCTATCCATTGACGAACAGATTTTCAAAAAAAAAAGAGAAAAAGAAAATATCCAATCGAAAACCAAGACGGAGTTTTTTTTTTTTTTTTTTCCTTTAATCTATGCAGAAAGAAATAATAACACAGATTTTTTTATTTTTTTTTTAAAAGGAGAGAGAACATGTGAATTTGGGACGTTGGGTTTTGAGTGGCCGTTGAAAATCGATGGAGTGATGAGAAACAAAAAATCAGAAAGTGAAATATAACGTAGAGACAACAAATTTTAATCTACTAATAAAACGAGCTTATGTTCTTTCATAAATATTTTTAAAATTTTAAATAAAAAAATCAATAACTTTGATGTTGTTTCTTTTGAAAAATAAGTTTATATAATATTTTTTATTATTTTAAATATAAAATATTTATTTTTATGTCACAAAAGTTAAATATAAATAAAAATAAAATTCGATTTAATTAATGTAATTTTTTAACTTATAATTAAAATTGTCCAAATACTATAAATTCAAATTGATTTTCAATTTATCCAAAATTATATTGAGTGAACAAATTGTCTCTTGAACTTGCTTGTCCAATGTTATGTAAAGAAGTTTTGCACTTTTTTAATATATATGAATAAAAAAGTGTGCATATTATAGGGTAAATTACACCAATAGTCTCTTAACTTTGAGATAGCTGACAAAACAGTCACTCAGGTTTCAATTCAGTCACTCAACTTTTAAAAAATAACAAAATAATCACCACTAACCATTTTACATTACGTCTGTAACAGAGCTATTGTTTTCCGTTATTGACTTAACAGAAATGCCACTTTCCATCCCCCTCCCTCTTCCCCACCATCCCTACCCCTATCACAGGCCCCTTTACTTTTTTGTAGACCTTTCCACCATTGCCCTCTCCCCCTCTTCCCCTTATTCCTTCTTCACCATCATTCCTCTCACCCTCAACAGAGCTTCCAATCAATTAAGGATGTTGAAGTATATACAATTGTATTAGTTAACCAACAGAACCGGTAAAGACCTTCTGCAACCAACGCCGAGAGGAATGCTTCCCTAGCTTCATGACTGAGCATGCCTGCAAAAGAGAAAAAAAGTTATCTTCATATGTATGTACTACTCATGACCACAAACAAATGCACCATACAGTTTGAGAACTCTAATTAGATGGCTTAACCAGAACTTAAGAGAAACGGTTCTTACGTTCTATCACAGAATTTGAGAAAAGAGGAAATTCTTCCTCAAGCCTAATTATGAATATCTTCTAAGTTCTGCAGTAATCCAGAACCAGTTCCTTTCAAAGTTGTATTTGTTTCTCGCGAGTCTCCTCACTGGCTACATACAAATCAATCCCAATCCTTGAAAAGCTCGTTAACAATTCAGGTGAAATAAAATGACAAAGATGGTGACAATGGTGAAACTTTTCTAGAGAAAAAACTTTTCAGCTCCACTTCCATATCATGTTCTGGTACACATTAAAGAGTAAGAAATATTAATGCTCTATCTGAAATATACTTTGGACATGGAAGCTTTGCTGATGATGAGAGGAATGATGGTGAAGAAGGAATAGGGGGAAGAGGGGGAGAGGGAAATGGTGGAGAGGTCTACAAAAAAGTAAAGGGGATTGTGATAGGGGGAGGGATGATAGGGAAGAGGGAGGGGGATGGAAAATGGCATTTCTGTTAAGTCAATAATGGAAAACGATAGCTCCGTTATAGACGTAATGAAAAATGGTTAGTGGTGACTGTCTTGTTATTTTTTGAAAGTTGAGTGACTGAATTGAAACCTGAGTGACTGTTTTGTTAGCTACCCCAAAGTTGAGTGACTGTTGGTGTAATTTACCCTATATTATATTACAAAGTAAACAACTAAAAAAAAAGACAATCTTATGTAGCATTATATAATTCCCACAAGTGGCTGCTCTAATTAATATTGAAACTAAAATTGGATTTTCGAAATTAATCTTTAAATTTTGAAAATTTTTACTTCAATTATTTTCATGCTTGAATTTCTCAATTAGGTCAATGTAGATATTAAAATTTTCATTATGTTTGACTATATATGATTTGATAATTAATAATGGATATTTTGTTTTGTAAAGTGTATATATATAATGATTATTGAATTTTGTTGTAGCATCTTATTACTCGGGTCTGGCGATTGGATCGGGTAAGGGTGTTACATTTATTGGTATCCATTGAATATCAAAATAATAGTTAGGTCTAGTGGTGAAATTAAAAAAAAATTGGAGCGATAGAATTTGGATTATAAATTTTTAGAAAGTTTAAAATGTAATGTCATTATAGTATTAATGTAAAATTTTACAATTTTTAAGGGATTAAATAATAAAAAAATTTATTTTTAGAGAGGGCATAACTTAATTTTAAATTTTAAGATGTGTCAAAATACAATTTTATCATTAAATTAACTTAAAATTTTGTAAATACTTAAGGGACTAAAGGGGCAATTTTTTCATTTTTAAAGGCTAGGGCCATGCTTGCTCTTTATGTCACGGGTCGTAGATCAAAGCCCATGACGAATACATGACAGAACGTCCTATGGAGGTCAACTAATTAAATGAGGCTCATTTGACCCATTTTAATTGACCCGATTCGTGAAATATATGGAGAAGCCCATCTACGTAAAGCCTTGGTGGCCTAATAAAACACTCTACTAAAATTAGAGTTACTAGGGTAATTATTGTAAGTCCTAAGGGATAATATTGTATAGAGTTTAAATCCCTTAGATTCTCATCTTGTAAGTAGGCTTTAATTTTGATCGTTGATGTAATTTAAATTGTACCATTGGATATAGGGGAGCTCGACTATAAAGAAAGGTCTTCCCCTCATTTGTAATCATCCCTTGTACTTTCACTTCATTCTTGAGCTAAAGAATATATTTGAGAGCATTTGGTGTGCATTGATTTCTTGTGGCTTTTTTGTTCAATTCAAGTTCCTTTCTCTTTTGAGTTTGTTTCCTCTTCATTCGATGCCTTAGAGAATTTCAAGGAGAATTCTCATATTTCAAAAGTTAGGCTGACTTAGGCAAATTTGAAACAAAGAAATCACCTAATGCCACGCGATTCACTAGACTTTAGTTCTAGCCCTATGACAATTGGTATCTAAGTCAATGTTCGAAGACGTCGATTGAGATGACGAAAGGAGTAGATGATTTTTCGTAATTTGATATGTCAAATTAAGCTCTCCAAAACACTTGAGGAGCTTATTCTCAAGCAATTTACAAGTCTTTTACATACTTTTTTTGACTTTTAATTTTTATCATTAATAATCATGTTTGCTTAGTTTTACTCCTTTCGAGACCCAAATTGGAAAAATGTTGTCATGGGGAACCTAACGATGTGTTTGAGTTGCTGTAGGGAGACGACAATGGCCTAACATTGATGAAAACAACATTCAACGTGGGTATCACAACATTGATGCTATGGATGTTGTGACACCAAGTCCCTTTGTCTCAAAAGTGCAAGACTTCAACGAAAAATCAACCTGGAGCGGACTGTCAACAGAATCGCGACATTGAGGGTGTGGTGTCACAACATTGAGCCCAAAGTCATGACACCGAACTTCCAAGGTCGCGATATCACTGAAGGTTGTGAAACGGAGAAATCATGGTCATCACCAGGGATGTCGCGATACAGGTCAGTGGAAGTCGCAACGTCAAGAACGCCAAGAGCAAAAATTGTGCCACTGTCGAAGGTGTCGCGACACTAAAGCCTGGATGTCGCGACACTACTGCCTAACGGGGAGAAAAATGTTACAGGGGTATTCTTTTGTCCAACACAAACCCAAATCAACACACACTTTAAGGATAATTTTGTCAATGTTAGGGTTGAATTTCTCAGCTATTAAAAGACCTTTTTGATTATCAACTTAAAAGGAGCCAACTTTATTTCATCTTTTGAGCTTAGTTGTTAGTTTCTTCTCCACTTTTAGGTTTAGGTCATTTATTTTTCTGAGCTTAGTTGGTATGGTTGGTAGTTTAGTTAGTTTTTACTGTAGCTTCTCACTTCCTTTGCAATTTAGTACTTATGTTAACTTTGTATTTTGATTTCTATTTAAATCCTTCAGTATATTTCAATTTTATTTACTTTCAAAGTATAAAAATCTTAACTTTAGTTGTGTTTCCACCTCCATTGTTGTTGTCATCATCTTCTTCAAAGCATCTATCAAGAAATTCCTAAGCTTTCTCTAACATTGGTTTTGTGTTTACTTTAATGACCTATTTAAGCATGTGTTTGACTATTATTTGCATGATTATGATCAGTGATAACTAAATTTATGGTGGTTGGTTGATGGAAATGTTGCTTGATTAGTTTTTGGTAAAGGTACTAAATCGTAAAAGTTGGACTAAACCAAATAAACTTCAAAACTTAGAATTGACGAATCTAGGTGAATATTTAGGTAGGTGAGACCGAGAGGAGAGCCTATCGAGAACCAATTTGGTTGTCTCAATTTAGTTTGGTGAGGTTAAGAGATAAATCGTATTAAATTGTCTAATTTGGTAAAATGGTGACGAAGAGGTAAAATGGAACCAATTATAATTTTAAACCTTTTAGATCCCTAATCCAACAATTAATCAACAATATGGAAATCAACCAACCGCTTGTGTTCATTGAATTGTTAATTATGTAATTTTCACTATTTTGCAATTTAATCCTTTTTAGTATTAGCTAGTCAATTAGTGTAATTACCCCCTTAAATAGGATTTTTCATAATATGATACTCAACGAGTAGTTAGCTAGACTTCCTTTTTGCATGATTTTTCCACATTAATCACTTTGTCCCCGAACTCTCTTGGGTTCGATCCTTGGAATACTTAAAGTTTTCCATTGTAACACTTAAAAATATTACAGCTGACCTGTCACACTTGTAGTACACCACTAGATTTTTTATTTTATTTGTGTTTATTCATAGCCTTAGCGCACATACGCTAGGGCACGGTCAATAGACAAGTAGATTGAGCCTAAGGAGACCCGTGGTAAGGAAGGCATGAAAGCTAGCAGATCGAGAGATATGCTGTCAGCTTTAAATGGTAGGGTTGTCAAACTCAAGGGATCCATGGGTGACATAAGGGAGACCCTTGAAGAAGTTGAGGGACATACCACAAAGCTAGAATCGAGACAAGATCAACTCAAGGGGCAGGTGACATAGGCCTTTAGTGCTAATATGGATACAATGCAAGGGGTCCTCAATACCAATATGGATGAGATGACTGAGAATAATGATGCTCTCAAGGCCATGGTGTCGGTCTTGAAGGAACATATTTAGGAGCTCAATGGGGAGCTCATTATTTGCAAAGCTACTTTGGGTAATGAGGTGTTGGCTGCGACACCTAAGCTTAAGGTAGATGTCTCAAAGCCGAAAGAGTTTAATGGGATGAGGTCTGCAAATGATGTGGACAAATTCTTATGGGGAATGGAGCAATACTTCCATGCCAAAGGCATAATAGATGATGCTATTAAGGTAAATACTACTACTATGTATTTGACTAATGTTGCTTTGTTATGGTGGCGTCATAAGTCCATAGATGAGAAACGATGTGGAGCTACCATTGGGACTTCGGAGGAGTTCCAAAGTGAATCTAAGGGGCAGTTTTACTTAGAGTATGCCAAGGATGATGCTCGAGCTAAGTTGCATCGACAAAGCATAGTTAGGGAGTATATGAAGGAGTTCAATGAACCAATTCTCTAGATTTCTTATTTGGGTGAGAAAGAGGAATTTTACTCCTTAATGAATAGGTTGAAGCCTTGGACAAAAATAAGAGTTGCAACGTCGATGAGTCAAAGAACTTACAAAAGCCATGACCATAATGGAGTTCTTAATTGATCTTAATCCGAGGAAAGACAAGTTTAATTCTTCCAAACCTAATGAGAAGGGTAATGGTGGGGGAGAAAAAAAAGGACAGGTTAAAAACGGTAATGGTGATAATGGGAAACCACATAATGGGAAGTGGAAGTCCAACAACAAATCGAATGGGCCATTAGGATGCTTTCTTTGTAATAATCCGCATATGGTGAGAGACTATCCAAAATGATCCATGTTTTCTGCCATCGAAGGGGATGTTGATGTTGGGAAATGTTGTAACAGCCCAATTTCGGTGAAATCGGAACAATGGTTTCGAGACCACAAATCCGAGCCAAAAATAAAATTTATTTTAATTTTATTTTATGGTTTGTAATATGATAGAAATGTCATGTGAAAATTCTGATAAGAAAATTTTACCGATTATGTGCCTAATTGCGAGAAGGACCAAATCGCATAAAATGTAAAAGTTGAATTCTAGTAGCTGTAAGGATTAAATAGCTATGGAATTCAAAACTTAAGGTCCTTACATGGTAATTAGACCATAAATGAAAAGTATGTAGATATTTTTAGTGACTCATCCATGGAAAATTAGAAAAAGGCTAAGGACTAAATTAGAAATTAAAATAATTTAATTAATTAAAAGATGATAAAAGAATTATCATCTTATTTTTTTCATCTTCAACCCCAAATATTCCATGGAAACCCTAGGAAAGAGAAAGCAAGCTTTCTTGGCCAAATTAGGTAAGTTTTTTTGTCCCGTTTTTAGTAATTTTGATATTTTTGAAACCAGGATAGCTTAATCTATCTATTTGGGGGATTAATTTGAAGAGTTATCAAAGTATGGAAATTAGGTCGTGGATGAATATGCTGAAAATTTGAAATTTATGGTAGAAAATGAAAGGTTGTTGATAGATAAACAACTTTTACAAAGTGATTTTTGATGAAAACATGATTTAGGGACTAAAATGTAAAGTTGTGAAAATTGAAGAAAATTTCTGAAATTTATAGAATATATGTGCTGTAAATTGTATATTGAAATTTTGGTTAGGCTTGGAATAGGGAGTAAATTGCATAAATTTCATTTTCCGAGCCTAGGGACGAAATTGGAATTTATGGAAAAGTTAGGGGCAAAATGGTAATTTTGCCTAGGATGTAAATTGAGTCCACTTGTATTTGAAATGTGATAAATTGATGTTAAATTTACTCGTATAGATCCGGATAGACCAAATTCAGAGCTAGAACGAGGAAAAGAGGAAAATATCGGATTAGTAAATTATATGTACACGAACATTTGTCGAGGTAAGTCCGTGTAACTAAATTATGTTTATTTATATGCTTGAATTAAATGTTGTACTTTTGAATTGTATAAATGTTATATGTATATGACATTGGAAATAGACCTGACGAAGCTCGATCAACAATAAGGCCCGATAAATGATAAATGATAAAAAAAATGTTACTTATGTACTTGAAATGAATGTGGAATGTGTCTATTTGAATTATGTGAATATTATAAATGTATGAAATAATCACATGCCTGATAATACTTGGAAAATGTCAAATTCCGTTTGAATAAATGGAAAATTCGATGGATATGTGATTTCCCGAAATGACTGAGGTCCTGCATTTGTTGCAGACGAGATTTAGTTGGATGAATAATCCTATTGACCTCATTATAGAAAGTATTTAGCCCGGACGGGTATTCCTGATATAAGTCCTCTCGAGCATATGTTATGGATTGGATTTAGCCCGGACGGGTAATCCAGATCAAGCTCTTTAGAGCATATGTCATAAAAAGGATTTAGCCTGGACTGGTAATCATGTTGTATATATGTGTGGCTCGAGAGTGTACTCTCTGAAATTGTACTTTATGGGTACCAATGAATATGAATTGACGAATTTACTGATTTGTACACTTTTTGTGTACTACCTGTGTATCCATCGATATTCCGAATAAATTCAACGGGTAAAAAAAATCCTGACATGAGAAGATATGAATAAGAAATGAGTTATTACACGTATTTGTCTGAAATACATGAAAATGATGATACATGACAATTGATATATGAAAACATGAGATGATGATATTTGTACATGAAATTCATTTGATGAATATGTTCATCCTTGATTATAGACTTGTATACTTTGAGTTTACTACTACTCGTGTGACATTGATATTTCGAGTAATATGAGTAAAGTTCTGATATGAAATAATCTGAACTCGAGATGAACTATTATGATATTATACTTTTAATATAAAGAGATGATTTATACATGTTAAATGAATACATGTTGTGGAAAGCATATGTGCTTGGAAACTTGATTGTTGTTGAGCCCAAACATGTTTTGATGTTATTATGGAATATATGACTAACAAGGGCAATGAGGATATGTGTAGGGCTTGAGGTCGAATTGAATGAATGTGCCGTACATAGTTACCTCAAAATAGAATGAATGGTAAGTTAAGTACCATGTTATACGAACTTACTAAGCATGTAATGCTTACTTAGTTTTATTTCCCTGTTTTATAGTAAATCAGAAGCTCGTTGGATTGGAAGCTTGGCGGAGATCACTCACACTATCCATCGGCCCATGTCGGTACAATATGGTAAATCAATTATGGTTATAATGGCATGTATAGGTTATATTGGCCATATTGGCATGTAAATGTAAATGTTTATTGTAATCTAGCCATTGGAATGGCTAGTGATGATTATGTTTTGGTATATGTATATGTATTAAGTTTATTTTATGGAGATAACATAAGTTTTTGTTATTGATTGATTGAGAAAGGTTAAATGAGTATGCTTACTAAAGGGTAAGATTAAAAGCATGAATGCATGTAATAATATATCATGTTAGATGTTATAAATTACTTGAATTCAATGCTTGGATTGGTTGGTATTTGGATGAAAATTTTGATGTAGGTTATTGGCAAAATTTTGAGTGAGAAATGAAGCTAGAAGTGGATTTATTTTGTCCACACGGGCGTGTGTCTAGACCGTGTGTGACACACAGCCTGTTACATGGGCGTGTGGATAGGCCATGTGTCCCCTGCATCTTAAATTTGAGAAAAATAGAATGCTCAGAATTGAGCACGCGGGCAGAGACAAGGGCGTGTGCCTCAGTCGTGTGTGCTACACAACTTAGAACAAGGGCGTGTGTCTTGGCCGTGTGAAACCTGCACCTAATTTTCGAAAAGAATTAATTAACCACACGGCCTAGCACACGGGCGTGTGTCCGGCCGTGTGGCGCAAGTCAGAGAGCTACCTATCTTCGAACACGGCCTGTAGCATGGGCGTGTCCTAGGGTCACACGGGCGTGTCCCTTGGACCACACGGGCATGTGAGCCCTGCACCTTGGAAAATTTTTGAAATTTCGCGAAAAATTCTTAGAGTTTTCGATTAAGCCCCGACTCGATTCTAATACTCATATTGGGCCTCGAGGGTCCATTTAAGGGACGTTATGAATAAATCTCGGGAAATGAATAGTAATTGTTATGAATTATCAGAAAATGTTCTGAAAGTTTCGGTAATACTCTGTAACTCTGTTCTGGCGACGGACACGGGTTAGGGGTGTTACAAATGTGCCCATATTGTATAAACACGTAATTATTTTCTATGCATTGAACGATGAATAAATAAATAAATTTAATTTCATATTTCACTATTATGTCTTTTGTGTTTCTGTCTTTCATGTTTTGCATGCATAGCGAAATTGTGACAAGCAAATATTAGCTCATTGATTGACTAAGTTCAAACTGATGATAAGTGGCACTGTAAGAACGTTTACATTATGAGAAAGACAACTTACTTCAGTAGATAATCTAATCGAGTCCGTAATCACGTAAAAGAATCAAAGTGAGCATTTAATTCAAATACTTAGAAGGATTATTATCTCGTCTACAATTTAAATTGGAGAGATGGCTAGTCTTGGCTATCGGAGCGATTGACTCCAACGATAGAAACATAGATATATTCATTTGAATAATAATACATTGGACTAGACCCAAGTTGAATTAATCCTGAATCCATTTGTGAATTAATTCACTTGTGACGTTTATGATGTGATTTACCTAAATCTTGAGTTAGTCACTAACCATGCGTATGTAACTCATGTGCTTTGATATAAATGGAGGCTTATGCTCTAAAGATGATCGAGTTCATAGTCAATATGTTGGGTACATGACTTTTGTATGGCATGGCTTTACTAGCAACAATAAAATTCATAGCTCGATTAAAGAGTTAACGATATCCTCTTATTGGCATTGTGTAGATTGATAAATATGAACGTGGTCACGGGTTGCTTATTCTAGAATGAGAAATTTATCACAGTCATTTGTTGATAGTGATCATATTAATCATTAAGAAGACACAATGGTGACAATGAGATAAAACAGGATTGTATTGAGTGAACGAATTTAACTCAAAGGAATCAAGGATATCATATGATGGTAACACACACATGACGAGGTCATTGGACAAAGCAGTTGGATGAATTGCTTTCGTAAAGAGTACACAATAAGGAGTTTTCAATCATGGTACTTTTGGTGGACTGACTCCATGATTATATAAGTTACAAATTATCGGAATAATGCTTCTGGACATAATTCCAACTACTAAAGCCTAATTGTATATGTCTGATTACTCTCTCTACTAGCTCAACAAAAACTCGATCGGACTGCATTTGAATCAGAAGGAAATTTTACAACTTTGGAAATAATTTAATTGAGTCAATTTATTCGATGATGAACTAAATTAGGCGGTCGTGAGAATTATTTAACTAGAGAATTTGATTAAAGAATTTTCTTAAAAAATTAATTCGGAAAATCTTAGTGATTTTTGAGAAAATTAATTTTGATCACGTAAAATTAAATTAATCAAATTAAAATTAATATAATATTTTTGGAAATTAATTTTCAAGTTAGAGAATTGACCTAATGGGTAATTGAATATGAAAATTGGACTTGAGAGCGAAAATTGAAACTGAAAACCTAAAATCGAGACTGAGACTCAAAAATTGGTCGAATCAAACCTGGTATGTGAAACTAGGCTGACAGTCCAATCGGTGGCGGGATCAGACTAGTCGGGCCGTCACTGGCCCGGACCGAACCGGCAACAGTCGAACTAGCTCGAGGTGTCGTGAGGGTGTCGCACCTGCGATGGCATCACTGGACACGATGGTGCCAACAATGGCGACGGCGATATTTCGGTGGCCGGCAAGTGGTCCTTCGATGGTTTAACAGTGGAGGAATCACACTCCTACTGGGACTCTACTGGATAATTTAATTTCAAATTAATTATTCCAAAAATAATATTATTTTAATAAATTTAATATTAAATTTAATTTAATTTAATACTTATCTTGATAGTATTTTATTAATTCGATATTGAAGTTATTATCTTAATATTAAAATTAATTTAATATTTATCTACAAGATAAATATTCTATTAATTTAATAAGACTTAATATTAAATGTAATCTAATATTTATCTTGATAAGTATTATATCAATTTAATATTATAGTGATTAAGTTTAATTATAGTTTAACTTTCTAAACTCTCCCTATATAAAGAGAGTCATGAGTCATTATTTTTCACACACTTGAATTAAAGAAAAAGTTGTGGAGAGAAAATTATCTAAAGAAATTATTTTAGAAAATTTCTAGAGATATTTTTATTTACAATTTGACCCTAAAGTTTTAAGAAATTGTGAAATTACCCTACTGGTAATTTTGTGAAAATTTTTCTGATTCGAAACAAGCCCACACTCAGCAAACGTGAGCTTGTGGATAGTGGAGAAGACTACTCGGTCGAAGCGTTCATCCTAGATGAATTAATAAGGTACTATTGTGATTAAGTGTTTATTACTTTAGATATCATAACCAAGTTTTTATTTTTGGAAAAAAAATAACTATTTTTTCCTCAAATCTATTTTTCGTTATGTTTTCCAAACTCGTCTTCCCAACAATTAGTATCATAAGCCAGGCTGTGCTCTATCTTTAAGTATAAACAGATAATCAAAATAGATTTCTCTTCTTGAATTATTTGATTACATAGAAAGTGACATTCTTTAGATCTTATGCATGTTTTGAATTATATATGGGAATAGATGTGATATTATATATTTTTTATATAATTGTTATTTTTTGTCAATGTTGTGGTTCTTAAAAAATAGATCGTGGATTATTATCTCCACATAGGACTGGTTTTTGTTTTTAATTCATAGAATTCTTGTGAGCCAAAAATAAACATAGGACTTAGATGTAATTTTTCCAAAATGAGCCCATGATGAGGAGAAAATGAAGTGATGACAGTTGAGACCTAAGGAATATCTTGTGGTGAAAAATTGTGTAATTTTTATTTTTCATTTATTTTCTAGAAATAAAACCTTGGAAAATTTAGCTGAATATTTTATTTTAATTACTCATCTCCTTATATATCTATTTTATAATTGTTTATAATATTTATATTATGTAATGTTATAATTGTGATATATATGTATGAGATGATTCACAGTTGATTGGTTAAAGATAAGAAATGTGGTAATGTGAAAATACATGTGTTGTATTGTTCTATTCACTTCTTTAGGTTATTTGGTTGTTGTAAGAAATGTGGTAATAGGAAGGTGTATGTCTAGGAGTGGCTCTAGTAAGGAAAGACTTGATTTTTAAGCAGTTAAATAAGACTCACCTCCCTTTCCTAGGACCCTACCTGGTGCACGGTTCACATTCACTTTTTCAATCAAATAAGAATCAAAATTGTTTACTTTTATGATTGATTGATTCTTATGAATGAATGAATGAATGTGAATATTATTAAATTGTCATCGCATCTCATGCATATATCGGAAGCATGTCATATAAATTAGGTAAGAATGTCACTAGGACTATTGTATAATCATTCTTGAAAACTAGCATAAAAACCTTGCATGTTTTTAAAATATTGAGTGGGAGAAGGTCCCTAAACAAGACCTATGGCCTTCATTGATGGTCTCTAAGCGATAGTATGATAAAGTTTCAAGCTGGTTCCTACCTTGACCGCACCCCAAAGTAAACTTTATCATATGGGTTCATTGGATGGATTTTCTTTTAAGGACAACTAGCTATGCGTGACTCTCAGTGAGATTGTCCCAAGAGATGACTCACAAATGAAAGTATGTTCATGATGGGCATTGAATCAATGGTTACATAGTCAAGATCGTCTCTTATTAAATAGTTTCCTAAGAAACAATATTTAAATTAGATATGATGGCCAAACGTTAAACGGTCATTGGTTCGTGTGGAGTCTTGAGAATTAAGATTCACAAATTGATTGGATGTAATTCATGTTCTTGTTAGTTAAACATGGGACCCTAAGGCAACATGATTGATGGGTGTGAGAATGATCATAGCAGCGAAAAAATGTTTTTCAAGGTTTTAATACAAGACACATGCATCATACTGCATTCTTGATATGTTGCTGAAATGGAAATATTTGCTTAATAAAAAGATAGTAATTAGTGAATCTTTATTATTTTTTAGTTCAAATATGTCTCCTACTCTTCTTATTAGCATTCTTACTGAGAATAAATTGAATGGGGATAACTTTTGGGAATGGAAACTAAACTTGCTGATTGTTCTCAGCTATGAGAAACACAAATTCGTCCTTGAAGCTCAACCCAAAGCGAGAAATCGCTGGAGAGATTCTGACTCGATTGCTCTATGTTATATGTTAGCGAGCATGAGTAGTGTGCTGTAAAAGCAACATGAGAATTTTTGTACTGCTAAAGAGATCATGAAAAAATTGGAGGATTTACTCGGAGGCCAAGTCGCATTGGCTCGATAATCTATTATTACAAATTTGATGAATTCTCAGCAAAAACCTGACACTCCGGTCAAAAAACATATGCTGAAGCTTATGAGATTGTTTGCAGAAGCGGAGGACAATAGGGTTGAACTAGACATGAACACTTAGACTGAAATAGTGTTCAAATCCTTGACCAAGTGGTTCACTGGCTTTAGGACCGCTTACAACTTGGGGAACAAAACACTTACCTTGACTTAAATCATGAAGGAATTACAACCCTATGAGTTGATGTTGAATGGTGGTAAGCAGGTTTAGGAGAAAACTAAGGTAAACTTAGTTATGGGCCCCTCGTCCTCTAAGGGGAAACAAAAAGCTAAGGGAACCTACTAAGTCTTCGGCTCCACCTCGTGTGGATAGGAAGAAGACTAAGAAGTCAAAAGATCTTTAAAAGATCAAATATTTCTTCTGCAATAGGAAAGGACACTTCAAATCAAATTGTAAAAAGTATTTGGATTACCTAATCGAAAAGGGAAAAGTTATAGAACTCTTTGTGGTTGAAGCTTGCTTAGTGGAAGAATCAATTGAAAATTGGGTTATTGATTCTGGAGCCACTAACCATGTGTGCGTTTCTTTATAGGGGTTTAGCGAAATAAGAAGTCTGCATGACAGGAGCCTCTCGTTGCAGACCAGAGATGGGATATATGTTTCAGCCAAAACAGTGAGAGAAGTTATTTTACATTTTGATAATTTTAGGAAGATTGTTTTAAATGACATGTTTTATGTACCTTATTTTAAGAAGAACTTAATTTCTGTAGCATGTTTATTTAATGACGATTACTCTGTGACATTCAATAAAGGGATTGTTATTAACAAAAATCATTCTTTAATTTGTAATTGATGGATGGAAAAGAATATTTAATTTATCAAACCAAATAACTACTTGATGTTTCAAAATGAAATGGTGAATAAGAAGCTTAAAAATTCTCACTCTAATGATGGGTACCTATGGCACTTAAAACTTGGTCATATTAACCAAGAAAGAATCACTAGACTTGTGAAAGATGATCCCTTAAGTATGCTTAAGGAAGTTAGTCTTTCATAATGGTGAATCTTGCTTGGAAGGTAAAATGATTAAAAGAGGTCTTTTAATACAAAAGGTACAAGGGCCAACCAACCTTTAAAACTTGTGCACACTAACATTTATGGTCCCATGAGCATCAGTGCCCAAGGAGGTTACGATTATTATATGACTTTCATCAATGACTATTCTCGATATAGATATTAGTATCTAATGCACCTCAAAAGTGAAACCTTTAATAAATTTCAAGTGTTTCGTGCGGAAGTGGAAAAGCTATTAGGTTTATCTATAAAGAATCTTCAGTCTGATCGAGGTGGGGAATACTTGTTAGACAAGTTCTTAGGATACCTCATAGAGAATAGGATTTTATCCTAGTTGACTATGCAAAGCAGTTCACAGTAGAATGACACAACTGAGAGAAGGGATAGAACCTTGCTTAACATGGTTCATTCAATGTTAAGCTATTCATAACTCCCTACTTCCTTTTGGGATATGCGATACAAATGGCTTGTTGTATTCCGGATGATGTGTCAACCTAGTCTTCTTGTAAGACACCATATGAACTATGGTATGGAAAGAAACCCGCTCTAAATCATTTTAGAATATGGGGTTGTCCAACATACGTTCTGGATAAGGATGAAAAGAAGTTAGATGCATGGACAGAATTGTGCATGTTTATAGGATATTCGCAAGGAACAAAGGATGGATTATTCTACAATTCAAAGATAATACGATTAAAGTTTCTACTCATGCTACTTTCTTTGAGGAAATCTACATGGATAAATTTAAGCCTCGAAGTAAAGTGGTACTCGAGGAGCTTTTGGGAGTTGCAAAACAATGACCAAGTTCAATTCTCAATAAAGTTGCAGAAAGACTTACAAACAATCAACAGTATAAGGGAATCCATCGTAGTGGGAGAGTTTCTAAGAAACCAGACTTTTTCATCTATGATGGTAGTATTTATAATACAGAATCCAATCATGAGGATGATGATCCACTCACTTACGATGAGGCTATGCAAGATGTTGATTCCAAGCTTTAAAAATATGCCATGGATGCCGAGATGGATTCTATGAAATCCATTAAGGTGTGGGAACTTATAGACTTACCGGTTGGGATTAAACCCATATGGTGTAAATAGATCTACAAGAAGAAGAGAAATGTTGAAAGGAAAGTGGAAACACATAAATCTAGACTTGTAGGGAAAGGCTATACACAAAAAGAAGGCATCGATTGCGATGAGACTTTCTCTCCGGCAGCCATGCTCAAGCCTATCCGCATACTCTTATCTATTGTCATTGCTCTCAATTACGAGATCTGGCAAATGGATGTCAAGACAGCTTTCTTAAATGACTATCTTGATAAGACCATTTACATGGCTCAACCTGCAAACGAATACAACATGAACAGCCTCGTGTACAAACATCTCACGATCAGTCCAATTACGGTGCGTCTAGACTCCGCATAAAGACATGTGGCGGATAGCACATGCGGATATACATATTTCGAATAGTCTCACAAATAGACTTATAGCAATTTGACTTGGCGGACTCATACATACACAATGTTGTTGGAAAAACAGGTTTAGAAAACGCAATGAAAAATAAGTTAAGGGAAAACCTAGAGTTTTAAACTTTTTTTCCAAAAACAAGTACTTGGTTATGATATCTAAGATAATAAACACTTAATCAAAATTGTACATTTTTGATTCATTTAGGATGAATTCTTCGATCGAGTAGTCTTCTCCACTATCCTTAAGCTCACGTCTGTCAAGTGTGGGCTTGCTTCAAATCAGAAAATTTTCCATAAAATTATCAATAGGGAAATTTTGCAATTTCTCTAAACTTTTAGGGTCAAGTTGTAAATAAGAAAAATATCTCTAGAAATCTTCTGAAACAATTTCTTTAGAGAATTTTCTTTCTACAACTTTCTCTTGAATTCAAGTCTGTGTAAAATAATGACCCAAGGCTCTCTTTATATAGGGAGAGTATAAAGAGATCAACTAAGATTGAACTTAATCACTTTAATATTAAATTAATATAATATTTACCAAGATAAGTATTAGATTAAATTTAATATTAAATCTATTAAATTAATAGAATATTTATCTACAAAGTAAATATTAAATTTAATTTAATATTAAGATAACCACTTTAATATTAAATTTAAAAAATTACTATCAAGATAAGTATTAAATTAAATTTAATATTAATTTATTAAAATAATATTATTTTTGGAATATTTAATTTAAAAATAAATTATTTGGTAAAGTCTCAGTAGGAGTGTAATTCTTCCACTCCTCAACTATCGAAGGACCACTCCCGCCGACCATCCATCGGCCACCGAAATGTTGTCGTCACAGTCGCCGGCACTACAATGCCCGGTGGTGCAGGCGCGACACCCTCATGACACCCTGAGCCAGTTCGTCTGTTGCTAGTTCAGTCTGATCCAGCCACCGATAGGACCGTCGGCTTGGTTTCACATATCGGACCTGGTTCGACCAGTTTGGTCTTGGTTTCAATTTTCGATCTCAAGTCCAGTTTTCAAGTTCAATTACCCATTGGGCCAATTGTCTTACTTGGAAATTAATTTCCAAAAATATCATATTTATTTTAATTAATTTGATTAGTTTAATTTTGCTTGATCAAAATTAATTTTTCAAAAAATCACTAAGATTTTCCAAAATAAAGTTTTCAAGAAAATTCTTTAATCAAATTTTCTAGTTGAACAATTCTTACGACCGCCCAATTTAATTCCACATCAAATAAATCGACTCAATTAAATTATTTCCAAAATCATAGAATTTTATTCTTATTCAAATGCAGTCCGATCGAGCTTTTATTGAGCTAGCGGAGGAACCAATCAGACATATACAATTAGGCTCTGTAATTGCAATTATGTCCAGAAGCATCGTTCCTGATAATTCAAAGCTTATTTAATCATGGAGTCAGTCCACAAGAAGTACCATGATTGAAAACTCCTTATTGTATACTCTTTATGAAACCAATTCATCCAACTGTTTTGTCCAATGACGTCGTCATGTGTGTGTTACCCTCATATGATATCCTTGATTTTTTTGAGTTAAATTTGTTCACTCAATACAATCTATTTTATTTCATTGTCACTATTGTGTCTTCTTAATGATTAATATGATCACTATCAACAAATGACTGTGATAAATTGCTTGTTCGAGAATGAGCAACCTGTGGTCACGTTCCATAATTATCAATCCACATAATGGCAATGAGAGCATATCCTTAACTCTTTAACTGAAGTATGAATTCCATTGTTGCTAGTAAAGTTATGCCATACACAAGTCATGTACCCAACATACTGGCTATGGACTTTATCATCTTTAAAGCATAAGCCTCCACTTATATCAAAGCACATGAGTTACATACGCATGGTCTGTGGCTAATTTAGGATTTAGATAAATTACACCATGAATTTTCACAAGTGAATTAATTCAAAAACGGATTTAGAATTAATTCAACTTGGGTCCAGTCTAATGTATTATTCTTCTAATGACTACATCTATATCTCTACCAATGGAGTCAACTGCTCTGATAGCTAAGACTAGCCATCTCCACAATTGGAATTGTAGACAACATAATAATCGTTCTAAGCATTTGAATCAAATGCTCATTTTGATTCTTTTAAGGGATTACGAACTCGTTTAGATTAACTATTGAAGTAAGTTGTATTTCTCACAATGTAAACGTTCTTATAGTGCCACTTATCATTGGTTTGAACTTAGACAATCAATGAGCTAATATTTGCTTGTCAAAATTTGGTTATGTATGCAAAACATGAAAGACATAAATACAAAATATATAACAGTGAAATGCGAAATTAACTTTATTTATTCATCATTCAAATACATAGAAAATAATTACATGTTTACTACAATATGGGTACATTTCCCAACAAAAGCATCTGCGAACTGTTTCATAAACCGTAAGTGGTAGACAGTCATGCGAACATATAAATGGTGAACTATCATGCGAATAACAACCTGCGGCTTACCACTCTGACAATCCGACAACGGACAATTTATTTATAAATTCAAACCTAGCACATCCAGAGGGTTAACGAACATATCAAAATCTATACCACGCAAAAACATATATACAGAAGATCAAACAATCCATTCATCTTCAATCATGCCATAACATTAATTGCTTATACATTCACCATATAGGTACCAGTTTAATATGTCATATTTTATCAATTGAAGCAAGCTCAAATACCAAATGTGTGTATGCATATACATGATTCAGCTAACCAAAACACAACAAAACTATTAACCATTACACCTATTTATATGCCACTTATAATCGGCCAAAATGGTCAAAAGATAACTGAAATGATAGGTGGATAGTGTGAGCTCTGCAGATGATTCGATGGACTTGTTCCGCAAAATGTCAACTATAGAAACAGAAAATGAAACAAAGTAAGCATTAAATATGTTTAGTAAGTTTATATGAAATTTACTTAACCTACCTTGATATTCAAATAATCTAAGCAATTAAAACATATTGAAATTAAGCATGAAAATCCTTTGGCATCATATTACTTTTATATGTACATCAACAAATATTCAGAGATTAGTACGTTCTTATCATGAACTTATATCATATTCATACAGAACATAACAGTTTATCATATAGCATATACCAATTCAATCATGCTTCAATTCTAACATGAAAAATTCCATTCATATCAATATTTCAATCATTTACTACCACATAATGTTATTTTTGTTTCTATCTTTCACCCGAAGGCTACAATAATTTAAACTTAATTACATGGAACTGATTTACTTACATATACAGATGTATTTGAGCTGCTAGCACTAGCTTCATATTAGGATTGCTAACATTAGCTTAATTTAATGCTACTAATACTAGATTTAGAGAATCCGCAACATATGCGAGACCTTAAGCCATCGAATTAATTCCTGATCACAACACCCGTTTATTCATACAGACTGATATACTCGGGCCGCTAACACTAGCTTCAGATCAATGTTACTAACACTAGCTTAGTTCGATGCAGCTAACACTAGCTTCAGAGAATCCGCAACATATGTTGGACCTAAAGCCATCGAACTACCCTTGATTACGACGCTCGTTGTAACACCCCAAACCCAGCCTAGACGTTATGGCCGAATCTGGTAATGTCACAAGAAATGGGTTTTGGAAGCCGTGTTGACTTGGTAAAACAACAATCTTTCAAATTTACTAAAAACCACAAATTAGTCAGTTTCTTTACCAAAACTTATTACAGCAGAAGCCTTAGTCATTATAGTTTGAAAACGCAGTCGTGTTTTTAGGAAATCCATTGTTTACATAAAAATCATCGTTTTACTAAAACAATTTTACCAAAGCAATCAAATAGACAAACAATCCAAAAATAATCCGTTAAAAAACCAAATAGTCCAGAAAGTCCCCAAAAACTACAACTCTCAAATAAGTCTAAAATTTAAAATAAACCAAAAGAACTAAGTTTAACTGTTTTACGAAATAGTGGTCACCGCTGTGTCTTCGCCGCACCGATCCACCTAAGTCTGAGGATTACCTGACAGAACAGGCAAACGGATGTGAGTTTACATAAACTCAATGTGTAACCCAACAAAAATAGACAAGCAACATACAGAAACATTTCAGACAATCAGATACAGAATCGGGCTTATGCCCATCTCAGATACAGTTACAGATACATATGTACAGATCAGATATCAAATATGCAAAGTCCTACCCCCATCCTCTACACACCAGCTTCGACAATCTCATCACACCATATGTGGGGTTAAAAACACCCACCCATCCCTACACACCACATTGCGTCGTTACGACACATATCAGATATAGTGCAGCCAAGCTGCCAGAATATAGGCGATGTTCGCCATACAGAACACTTCCTCCACATATATATAAAACCCACCCCAAAAGAGATGCAGATATTAGATACATAATTATCAGTTTAAACATGCTCAACATGCTTTAAACAAATAACAGACACACTTATAACAGTATAATCAGGCTTACATTAGTATCCTAATCAGATCAGTCTAGCAGAATTTCATAACATACAGATAGGGGTTTAATTAGCCCTCACTGACCCTACGGTAGGTCCACAGTCGAACGGAACGACCCGCACGACCTTAGGGAATATTTTAGAATTATGGGTCCAAAGGCCCGTGTGGCTTGCTCGTGTGGGCACACACGCCCGTGTGGTCCACACGCCCAAATTGGCCTTAACCGTGTGGCCCACACGGCCAGGAGAAGAATCTACACGCCCGTGTGTCATGCCCGTGCTGTGTTCTCGCACACGGCCTACCACACGGGCGACCACACGCCCGTATGGCGTCGATAGTTTCGTTTTTCAGCTTTTGTCGAAGCTTCATTTTCTGCATTTCGAATACACACTTGGTATCGTTGCGATGCAAAAATAATCCTGAGACCACCAGAACCTATAATCGGCATACCAAAGCACAGAATCAGACTTAAAAACATGGTTAAACTGAGAATTTGAAACCAACCATAGTTCAAATCAAGCTCTTATCGCTTACCCCAACACTCCGAGCGACTAACTACGATTCTGTAAGAGAAGAATCACGATCCTCCTGATTTGCTGCTGCCAAAACAACCGTATAACCCCAATGAACGATGGAAAAAAACACAAGTTATAGAAAAGCAAAGCCTACTTACCCGAACGCGCGATGAAAACTGAAATAACAAGAATGAAGGTGCGACAGCCGACAAAAAGAAAACAAAAATCGAAAGTGGAAAAGGGGGAGAAACGGCAGAGAAAGGGACTAACATCAGAAACTTAGGGGAAAGACGAAAAGTAAAATTTGAAAAAAAAAAGAAAATAGAATCCCCAGCATGATAACGTAACCCCTAATTTTACTCCCACTAACACACTACTCAACCTCCTTAGAATTTCTGTTCAACCGAAACTCTTTCGGTTAAACGAGCAAAAATAAACTCCCCTGCTCGTGTAGGGATTCGAACACAGGACCTTCAACACACCAATTCCCTTACCACTTGAACCAGCAGGCTCATTCTGATATGGAATTACAGATAATTAAATATAAGCCCAGTGACAGAGATAGGGCTTAATTCCAAAAATAACAATTTTTTTACTAAAGGTAAGACTTGAACTTGGGACCTCTCACACACACCCAGAAAACTTAACCACTGAAGCAAACAGATATTTGTGTCAAATATTTACAAAACTCGAAATATATTATTTTGGACATTACAACTCTACCCCCTAAAAGAAATTTCGACCTCGAAATTTACCTGATCAGAACAGATGAGGATACTGCTGACGTATCGAATCCTCAGGTTCCCACGTGGCCTCCTCAGTGCCATGATTCCGCCACAGAACCTTCACTAAAGGAATGGACTTCCTCCTCAGAACCTTAACATCTCTATCCAGAATCTGAACTGGTTCCTCCTCAAAAGTTAAGTCTGGTCTAACCTCGACCTCCTCAACTGAGACTACGTGAGATGGATCAGACCGGTATCACCTTAACATCGAGACGTGAAACACATCGTGGATACGGTCTAACTGTGGAGGTAGCTCCAACTGATAAGCAACCGGCCCCACACGTTTCAGAATCTGATACGGCCCGATAAACTTAGGGCTCAACTTGCCCTTACGACCAAATCTCAGAACCTTCTTCCACGGTGAAACCTTAAGAATGACGAAGTCCCCCACAGAATACTCAATATCACATCTCTTCAGATCTGCATAGAATTTCTGTCTATCAGAAGCTACTTTCAGACGACCCCGAATCAGTCTAACCTTATCCTCGATTTTAAAAACCAAATCAGGACCCAAAACCCGACTCTCACCCAACTCAGTCTAACATAGCGGAGTGCGACACTTACGACCATACAAAGCCTCGTAGGGTGCCATCTGAATGCTAGCCTGGAAGCTGTTATTGTAGGCAAATTCAAATAACGGTAGATACTCCTCCCAACTACCTCGAAAATCAATCACACAACTCCGAAGTATATCCTCCAGTATCTGAATCACCCTATCATATTAACCATCTGTCTGAGGATGGAACACAGTATTGAAGTCCAATCTCGAACTAGAGTCTCGTGTAATTTCTTCCAAAATTGAGAAGTGAAGCGAAGATCTCTATCAGAAATTATCGAGACAGGGACCCCATACAGTCTTACAATTTCAGAAATGTAGAGTTTCGCTAGCTTTTGCAGAGAATAGTCCGTCCGAACCAGGGTGAAATGAGCAGACTTGGTCAATCGATCCACGATGACCCAAACAGAATCATTTTTAGTGGGTGTCAAGCGCAACCCACTAACGAAGTCCATCGCTACTCGTTTCCATTTCCATAAGGGAATCTTAACGGGTTGTAGCAAACCCGAAGGCAACTGGTGCTCAGCCTTAACTTACTGGCACGTCAAACAACGAGCAACGAAATCGGTAACCTCGCGCTTCAAACTCGGCCACCAGTAAAGTTCATGGAGATCGCGATACATCTTATTACCGTCGAGATGCATAGCATAAAGGCTACTATACGCCTCCCTCAGAATAGACTGCCTCAAATCATTATCATTCGGCACACAGATCCGCCCTCGGAAACACAGAACACCCTCACTATTCAACCCAAAATCTGAAGTACCGCCACTCTCAACCTGATGAAACCGCAAACCCAGAGACTCATCCCTCAACCGCTTATCTCGAATCTGTTCCACCCAAGTCGGCTTAACCTACAACTCGGCTAACAGACTCCCATCATCAAACAGACTAAGGCGAGCAAACATCACCCTCAAATCAGACATCGTTCTACGACTTAGAGCATCGGCCACCATATTGGCCTTACCAGGATGATACTCTATCATGCAATCATAATCTTTGAGCAGTTCAATCCAACGGCGTTGCCTAAGGTTCAACTCCTTCTGAGTAAGGAGATACTTGAAGCTCTTATGATCAGTGTAGATGATACACCTGTCACCATACAGATAGTGCCTCCAGATTTTCAATGCAAAGACTACCGTAGCCAACTCCAAATCATGCGTCGGATAATTCCCTTCGTGTGTCTTAAGCTAACTGGACGCATAAGCCACAACCTTACCATCCTGCACTAGAACGCAACCCAAACCAATGTGCGAAGCATCACTGAAGACCACAAACTCTTTACCAGATTCAGGCTGTATCAAAACAAGGGCCTGAGTCAGAACAGACTTGAGCTTTTCAAAGCTCTCTTGCTGTGCATCAGTCCAGACAAAAGGGTCACCCTTACGCAGAAGCTTAGTAAGAAGAGCTGCAATCAGAGAGAATCCCTTAACAAACCGTCAATAATACCCTGCAAGACCCAGAAAACTGCAGATTTTAGACACGTTCTTATGCTGTTTCCAATCTAACACAGCCTCAATGTTTCGAGGATCCACACGAATCCCCTCAGCAAAAACAACGTGCCCCAGAAAAGTTACCTCTTGCAACCAGAATTCACACTTGGTCAACTTAGCATAGAGCTGCTTTTCTCGGAGTATCTGAAGCACTACTCTAAGATGCTCATCATGCTCATACTCAGTCTTAGAGTATGCCAGAATGTCGTCGATGAAGACCACGACGAACAAATCCAGATAAGGCTGAAATACTCGGTTCATCAGATCTATGAATGCGACCGCCGTATTTGTCAGTCCAAAACGCATAACTAAGAACTCGTAATGCCCATAATGAGTCCTAAATGTAGTCTTATGAATATCCACATCCTTAACCCTCAGCTGATGATACCCAGATTAAAGATCAATCTTAGAAAACACCGAAGCCCCTTTGAACAGATCAAACAAGTCGTCAATCCTGAGAAGCGGATATTATTGTAACACCTTTCACCCGTATTCGACGCTGAAATAGGGTTATGAAGCATTACCGGACTTTCAACACTTTTAAACATACATTTCATATACAATTTATCAAATCAAATACAAACCAATCATAATCAATCATAATGTCCCTTAAATGAGCCTACGACGCCTTAAACATGCGTTGGGAGTGGTTCGGGACTAAACTGAAAACTTGAGAAATTTTTCAACACTTAGCAATTTTTCCTCCAAAACAAGGGACACACACCCGTGTGACCAGGTCATGTGTCTCACACGGCCACCAGACACGCCTGTTTCACAGGCTGTGTGGATATTCAAATTGCGAGCACATGGCTGTGTCTCAGCCCGTGTCCTACCCCGTGTCCAAACAAGTAAGGTTACTGACTTGGGTCACACGGCCAACCATACGCCCATGTGTCTAGCCCATGTGCCCTTCGAAATGGCCACACACGCCCGTGTGCCAGGCCGTGTGCTAGGCCGTGCCAAACCTGTAGGGTATACTGACTTATGCAACACGGCCAAGTCACACGCCCGTGTGCTAGGCCATGTGCCAATTAGGGGGTATACTGACTTGTGCCATACGGCCGATCACACGTCCGTGTGTGAGACCGTGTGGAGCATACTGACTTCATTTCAATTTCAACACCAGGGGACACACGGCCGTGTATAATGATCGTGTGTTACACACGGCTGAGACCAATGCCCGTGTCTCTGCCCGTGTGGACAAAAATAGGCTATTTACCAAGCCATTTTGCCACCCCATTTGATACACACCTTCACCTACACATATGACACCAAAACAAAGCATAATAGGCAACAAAATAACCAAATCAAACATAATTCCTACCATTTCATCTAAGCATTTCTTAGCTTTAACCTCAATCACAACATCATCAATTCATCAACCATTTCCAAGTAACATTAAACACCTCACAAAGTAGCGTTAACACATCTATAAACATTTTCCAAACATAATTCATTTAGTACCAATTCACAAGCATGATACTAATTCCACAAACTTCATAACATAAGTCATATACTTATATGTACATACACTATGCTCAAACATACCAAAACAAGCCAACTTTCATGGCTATATACACAAGCCAAAACAAATACATTTACAAGCCATCTCAAATGGCAAAACTCACTACCAAACATAACCAAAATGACCATAGTTCCTATACATGCCATATGATCAAACCATAAGCTCAAAAGTACCAAAGTGATGGTTGGATAGTGTGACGGAGCCTCCGACGATCCCTAAATCCGAGCTAGCTTTGAATTCACTATAAAACACGAGAAAAATAAACAAAGTAAGCTATAAAGCTTAGTAAGTTCGTACGAAATATGTTCAACAAATCATAATACACAAATCATCAATTTGAACTATTTAACATATAATTCATAATAACAACAAACTTTCCTCAGGCTTAATCATATGCTTTTATGCAAATTCATGACTTCTTCTATTTTAATATCATACTTTACATGTACATACCTGTACAAATTCATAACGAACTCATACCTTTTCGGAATACTGTCGAATACTCGATATTTCTTACACTGAGTGCTAATACCTAGCCGAAGCTATTATAATCTCACACGCTAAGTGCCTTACATAGCCGAAGCTATCTCAAATCACTCTTAAAGTGCCATACATAGCTGAAGCTATCTCGATCTCGCACACTAAGTGCTATATATAACCGGAGCTATGTCGAATAGCACACTAAGTGCCATATATAGCCGAATCATCGTTAAACATAACTTTAATCTCGTATACAAAATTTATGCAATATCAAAGCATTTAAAGCATAATTATAATAATGCTTGTTACATACAAACTTACCTCGGATGTGTAAACTACGAAATGAGTCGATCAGTCGATAACTTTATCTTTTCCCCGATCTAAGTCCGTATTTCGCTTTTCTTGATCTAAATATATTCAAAATTAACTAATTTAATCATCTATTCATTCAATTTAGTCCAAAACACTCCTTAAGAAACATTTACACTTTTGCCCCTAAACTTTCATATTTTTTACAATTTAGTCCTTATTCCATAAAATCACAAATTAATGAAATTCAAAATGAACCCATGCTAGCCGAATTTCTCTAGTACTCATATCAGCCTATATTTCTCATTTATTTCACATTTTAACCCCTAAATTTGCACATTTCATAATTTAGCCCCTAATTTGTATTTTCTTTAAAAATCACTTAACAAAACTTGTATATCTATCAACAAGCATTCAAAATCTATCATCAAACATCAAAACACGCATGTATTCATCAATGGCATCATTCAAAATCTTTAAAAATTTTGCAAATTAGTCCCTGGGCTAGCTAGACTAAGCTGCAACGATCTTAAAAACGTAAAAATAATTAAAAACGGGACAAAAACCATACCTAATTGAAGAAAAATGCCATGGCTGAATGAACCCTAAAGAAATGGCTTTCTTCTTCCTTCAAAATCAGCATAAGAAGATGAATGCCTTAATTTTTATGTTTTGTTTTAATTAAATTAACCTTTAATAACCAAATACCAAAAATAACCTTAATGAACATTAAGTATTTCAGATTTACCAAGCCAATATCATCCACTATCATGTTAATGGTCTATTTAAAACATAAGGACTTAAACTTTAAGATTCTATAGCTTTTTGACACCTTTAGCTAATAGAACATGCATTTTACACTTTACGCGATTTAGTCCTTTTTATAAAATTAACCATTTAAACGATAAAATTACTTCACGAAATTTTTACACATACAAGCTATCATGCTGTAAACATTAAAATAATAATAAAATAAATATTTTGACTTCAGATTTGTGGTCCCAAAACCACTGTTCCGATTTGACTAAAAACGGGCTGTTACACTTATTCTTCACGGTCAACTTATTCAGCTGCCAATAGTCGATGCACATCCTCATGGTCACATGCTTCTTCTTAACAAATAAAACCGGTGCCTCCATGTAGACACACTAGGATGGATGAAACCACGGTCCAGAAGTTCTTGCAGTTGAGCCTTAAGTTCTGTAAGCTCATTCGGTGCCATTCGGTAGGGAGCGATGGACACCGTAGCTATACCTGGAAGAAGCTCAATCCCAAACTTGACCTCTCGACTAGGAGGTAAACTCGGTAAATCCTCAGAAAGGACATCTAGAAAATCCCTTACAGTTTTGATATTCCTAACAGAAGAGTCCCCAGAATCAGAAACACTGATGTAAGCCAAGTACGCTTCATACCCTTTCTAAACCAGTTTCTCAGCCACAAGAACGGAGATCACGTTGGATAGATAATCTCGATGCTCGCTGATTACGACCACTTCCCTATCATCCTCATTCCTCAGTTGACCCTCTTAGTCGTGCAGTCCAAACTAACTCGGTGCTTGACCAACCAATCCATGCCCAGAATTAAGTCAAACTCCCCAAAAGGAAGCTCCATCAGATTCGCCAAAAAAATAGTACCTTGTACCTCTAACGGAACATCCCTATAGAGTTTACTAACCCGAACAGACTGCACCAACGGACTCAGTACAGTGATCTCACTAGAAGTGCTCTCAACAGAAACCCCTAAATTTTCAGATACAGAGCTAGCTACATAGGAGTGTGCGGAACCTATGTCTATAAGAGTAGTATATGGTACATCAAAAATTAAGAACGTACCTGTGATAACATCTGGAGCATCTTTGTCTTCTCGGCGTCGAGCAGTATAGACAAGTGCAGGTTGCCTCGTCTCAGTCTGACTAGCACTTCTACCCTGTGCTCTCTGTCCACAACCCATACCATTACCACCCCTAGCCTGTCCACGGCCTCTAGGTGGCTGCTGAACTATTCTCTGAGGCTACACAGAACCCGGTGCCGAAGCTTGCATTTGATCAGCCCTTTGCGGACACTGCCTAATACGGTGATTCAGAGACCCACACCTCAGACAAGCCCCTATCCTCCTCCAACACTCGCCCGGATGGCGTCTACCACAACCACTGCACGGCTGGATCCTAGTAGGAGCAACAAGAACCCTTACTCTAACTGGCCCATCAGATATGGCCTTTTTCTTAGGCCTTTGCACAGAACTTGAGGGCTCCGAATCCCTCTTGTTCTTACCCCTCTCTCGATCCCTGTTCTGGCACTCCACGCGTTTAACATCCTCGACAATCTTCGCCTTCTCAACCAAAATAGCAAACTCTCGCTCCCTCTGTAGAGCAATCAGTACCCTCAAACTATCTCTTAAGCCATCCTCAAACCGGACGCACCTTTCGTACTCAAACGCTACCATGCCTCGCGCGTAACGGCTCAACCTTAGAAATTCGGTCTCATACTCAGCCACAGACCTATCGCATTGCGTAAGGTTCATGAACTCACACTTACGAGCATCCACATAGCTTGCCCCCACGTACTTACTCTAAAAGGTGGTCTTAAAGAAGTCCCAACTCAATCGGTTAGGCTGAGTACCCTCTTCAACCGTCAACCACCACTGATAAGCCTCATCGCGAAGAAGAGAGACTGCACCCTTCAGTTTCTGCTCAGGAGTGCAGTCCAGATCATTTATAATCCTCTCCGTGGCCTCCAACCAATACTCGGCCACATTAGGGGCGACTCTAGTGACACCCCTAAACAACTCAGCACCATTAGACCGGAGTCATTCAATTACTGACCCTCGTCCCCCAAAACCAGAATGGGGTCCAGCGAACCTCTCTAATATCCTCAGCATGGCCTGAGACAGTGCGTCGTCCCCGATCGAACGGCTCTGAGACCCAGTCTCAGTAGTAGGCGAAACTAGTGTCTCGCTCGTATCCAGATGTGGCATACTACCCAAAGAGGAAGACTTAGCTCGAGCCCCCTACGGCCTCTTCCACGGCCACGAGTACCACGTCTGTGAATTCCACGTGTGCTTATTGTCTAAATTGAGTTTTATCTACATTAAAAATTTTATGCATCAGTTTCTGTTTGTTATCAGCAGATGTTTTATGCATAAATTATCGGAAGTTCAGAATCATTTTTAGAAGTTTCAGTTTCTAACTATCTCAGTACAGTTTCCCATAAATGCTATCTACAGAATTTTCAAAACAGTTCTAACTAAGTTTTAGAAGTACTTACAGGATCGGCGCTAGAGACTCGGCGTACCACATACTTTTTCAATTTATTCAAGAAATTTGAAAACCAATTCTTTTAAGACACAATTTTGGAAACCAAAATCCACAGCTGATTTTTAAACCTGGCTCTGATACCACTAAATGTAACACCCTAAACATTATGGCTGAATCTGGTGATGTCACAAGAAATGGTTTTGGAAGCCGTGTTGACTTGGTAAAACGACAATCTTTGAAATTTACTAAAAACCACAAATTAGTCAGTTTCTTTACCAAAACTTATTACAGCGGAAGCCTTAGTCGTTATAGTTCGAAAATGTAGTCGTGTTTTTAGGAAATCCGTTGTTTACATAAAAAACGTCATTTTACTAAAACAATTTTACCAAAACAATCAAATTGACAAACAATCCAAAAATAATCAGTTAAAAAACCAAACAGTCCAGAGAGTCCCCAAAAATTATAACTCTCAAACAAGTCCAAAATTTAAAATAAACTAAAAGAACTAAGTTTAACTTTTTTACGAAATAGTGGTCACCGTTGTGTCTCCGCCGCACTGATTCACCTAAGTCTGAGGATTACCTGACAGAACAGACAAACGGATGTGAGTTTACGTAAACTCAGTGTGTAACCCAACAGAAATAGGCAAGCAACATACAGAAACATTTGGACAATCGAATCTGAGAATCGGGCTTATGCCCATCTCGAGATCTGATTCTGAGATCTGAGATGTACATATCAGATATCAAATATGCAAAGTCCTACCTCCATCCTCTACACACCAGCTCCGACCATCCCATCACACTATATGTGGGGTTAAAAACACCCATCCATCCCTACACACCACATTGTGTCGTTATGACACGTATCAGATATAGTGCAGCCAAGCTGCCAGAATATAGGCGATGATCGCCATACAGAACACTTCCTCCACATATATATAAAACCCACCCCAAAACAGATGCATATATCAGATACATAATTATCAGTCTAAACATGCTCAACATGCTTTATACAAATAACAGACACACTTATAACAGTATAATCAGGCTTACATTAGTATCATAATAAGATCAGTCTAGCAGAATTTCATAGCATACAGATAGGGGTTTAATTAGCCCTTACCGACCCTACGGTAGGTCCATAGTCGAACGGAGCAACCCGCGCGACCCTAGGGAATATTTTAGAATTATGGGTCCACATGCCCGTGTTGGCCCACATGCCCAGATTGGCCTTACCCGTGTGGCCCACACGGCCTGACAAAAGAATCCACACGCCCGTGTGGGCCTACACGCCCAATTTGGCCTAGCCCGTGTGGCCCACACAGCCACACTCAAGCCATCACACGGTCATGTGCTGCGCACGGCCATGCCTTCATCGACCACACGGCCGTGTTCTCACACACGGCCTACCACACGGATGACCACATGCCCGTGTGGCATCGACAGGTTCATTTTTTGGCTTTTATCGAAGCTTCGTTTTCTGCATTTCGGATACACACCTGGTATCATTGCGATACAAAAACAACCCCGAGACCACCAGAACCTATAATCGGCATACCAAAGCTCAGAATCAGACTTAAAAACACGGTTAAACCGAGAATTTGAAACCAACCATAGTTCAAATCAAGCGGTTATCGCTTACCCCAACACTCCGAGCGACTAACTAAGATTCTGCAAGAGAAGAATCACGAACCTCCTGATTTGATGTTGCCAAAAGAACCGTATAACCCCAATGAACGTTGGAAAAAAACACAAGTTATAGAAAAGCAAAGCCTACTTACCCGAACGCGCGATGAAAACTGAAATAACAAGAACGAAGGTGCGACAGTCGACAAAAAGAAAACAAAAATCAAAAGTGGAAAAGGGGGAGAAACGGCAGAGAAAGGGACTAACATCAGAAACTTAGGGGAAAGATAAAAAGTTAAATTTGAAAAAAAAAAGGAAAATAGAATCCCCAGGCAAGATAACGTAACCCCTAATTTTACTCCCACTAACACACTACTCAACCTCCTCAGAATTTATGTTCAACCGAAACTCTCTCGGTTAAACGAGCAAAAATAAACTCCCCCACTCGCGCAGGGATTCGAACACAAGACCTTCAACACACCAATTCCCTTACCACTCAAACCAGCAGGCTCATTCTGATATGGAATTACAAACAATTAAATATAAGCCCACAGAACAGAGATAGGGCTTAATTCCAAAAATAACAAAATTTTTACTAAAGGTAAGGCTTGAACTTGGGACCTATCACACACACCTAGAACACTTAACCACTGAAGCAGACAAATATTTGTATTAAATATTTACAGAAACCGAAATATATTATTTGGGGTGTTACACTCGTTCTCCCTTTTGGGAGTTCAATAGCAAGCCATTTACATCTCAATTGTTTACTAAATTCACACAGCTTGATATCAAATTCGTATTGTTTATTTTCTGTAACTGTATACACTTTTCATATTTCAAATAGCAATTCATATACCCATTAAACATTATAACATCATCCTGTTTATATCATTCATTCATATAATAATTCCCAATTCATTTCACACTGCATGTCACATTTTCCATTTTAACTCTTTAGATGCCATAAATCATTAATATTTAACATGTATGTAATTTAACAAATATAATCATACAATTCAAACATAATATAAAATAACATAATAAGTTCTATATAAACTTACTTGGAAATACGGCAATAAACAAGGCATTAGGGATTACTCTAAAATTTCTCTTTTTTCTTGATTATCTACCAATTGATTCGAATCCCAATCTATAATGATTCATTACAATTTATCAATTTAACATTAAAAGCTTTAATATTCAACAATGGCAACATCTCAAATCTTTAACAGTTTTGAAAATCAACGTACGAGTTACCTAGATTAAGTTACAACGATTTGAAAAACATAAAATTTACGAAAAATAGGTTAATTTAAACTTACCATGCATGAATGGAAAGCTTGGTCGAATTCCTTCCCTTCAACAATGGTGATTTCGGTGAAAAGAAAAGAAATATCAAGAAGATGACCACTTTCGGTCATGTTTTAATGTTTTAATATTTTAACACTAAAGCTTAACTTAATACCAAATGAAATTTCCACTTAAAAACATGCACAAACCGTCTACTATCAAAATAAATGGCCTAATTACCATTTTAGGCATTAACTAAATTTTAATTAACCCTATTATCAAATAAAACCAATAGGAATCAATTTTTACAATTTTTATGATTTAGTCCTTATACACTAATTAGCCATCCAACCACTAAAATTTTTAGACAAAAAATCAATATAATACTATTTACTAACTCGGTCATTGGAATACGAAGTTTCAAAATCATCGTTTTCGGTACCACTGAAAAACGGGCTATTACAAACTCAACATCCAATCCGTAGCCCTCAACTAAATTTTTTTTGTATAGTCCCTTTTTAATTTTGATATATAGCATGTACCCAGGTTTCGGAGTCAGACTTATATCAATATGGTCATATTGAATTTAGGATTGGCAATGTAGTTTAATTTTAGTGCATATCTTCTTAAATACATACATATATATATATGAAATTGATATAAGTGGATGAAAATGGGTTAAATGATTTGGTACGTGGAATGTCATATGTGTTAAAGTTGGGATAATGAAATTGTGTAATGTATATGTATCTATGATGCTAAAGGCTAGAATTAAGTATATGGGAATGGTATTCTTTAATGAAATGGTACAATTGTGGCATTGGTTGTTTGTATAGGTGATGCAATTTGGTACCATTTGGACTATTTGGAAACAGACGGTCACGTCGCGACGCCGAGCCCTTTAACTTTGTGACGAGATCAAGTCAGTGACCTCTAAACTCGCAACAAGGTACCTCTGAAGTCGTGACGTCAACTCAATATTTTGAAATTTTTACAGTTTGGTCCTTATTTGACCCCGAGTCACCTAAAAAACTTTCGTAAGCTCGTAAAGGACCCAAAAATGAAGGTATAACATATTGTGAATGAGTATTATGATTGATAGCGTGTTTATAAGGTTAAATTGAATCGTAACAATGAATGTGACATCTCGTAGCTCAGACCCAACGCCCGAGTCGGGTATAGGGTGTTACATGTACTTGGCAACTCATTCTGTTGTATGCATATATGTTAGTTTCATGTTACTATGGTCTTGATATTGGATGTTATGTTATTGATGTTTTTTTGGTATGTGTATGCTTAGTTTTTAATCCATCCTTGGTCATTATTTGCTTTGATGTATGAATGTGTTTTACTGTAAGTTGCCATGATGTTTGGTTAGGGAAATTTGATGCTATGACGTGTTTTGAGCATGATTTTTGCATGGTTTTATAAGAACTTTTGAGTACGTTATATATTTACTTGAGAAATAAGTGTTTTGGAGTGATTTTGCAATGTTTTAAACTTGAATTTTTCGTCCTTTAGTTCAAAGTTTCAATATATTCCCTTTTGGTATCGAAATATTGAACTCAATTTTAGGTATATGGGTTCCAAATATTGGTACATGGCTTGGATGTAGCTGAACATCCAAGTCAATGGCTCAAAATTTATAGTACCTCCCAGATGTATTGAAACCTCTACTCTAGATTTGGGCCAAGGCACCGCTTTGGTCCCTTTCGACTCCGATTAAAGCCATCTAATCGCCTTAAACTTGATTTATTGAATTTTTATAATTATTTTAATGAATGATATTTTGAGAGTTCAAAGTTTTGAGTGTTGTTCTTTTGTTGTGGTAACATTTTCTATCCGTACCAATCATCAAGGTGGGTAAGAGAATTTACATTGACGGTTCAATCGTCGATTTGGTTTATGAAAACCTTATAAAAAAGCACCATATAACATCATTATACATTAAAATACTGCATACACAAATAAACTATATACAATATAAAAATAAATAATTTATTTATTAAAATATTACAAATAAATTAAAAGGTAAAATCTCATATGCATATTTGACAATCAAAATTTTATGATCATAATTGCACAAAATCAAAATTTACAAATCAAATTATTAGATCAAATTTGAAATTTCCCCTAGTGTCACTATTTTTTACCCACTTTACCCTTTCTCCAATTCGTGGATAGACTTGATAATGGGTCGAGTCAGGTTGGGTACAGGTTAGGCCAATGTAAAATTTTAAGCCCGAGCTCTACATAAAAAATGAGCTTAAAATTTTATCTAAGGTTAACCTATATTAAAAATGCTAAAACTGGACTCAACTCAGCTCCACTGTAATATTTTTTTAGATTAATTTTTATATAAAAAAATTAAAATATATAATACACCCCTGACACGAATCAGGCTCTCAAACATATTTTTTTACTCTATACTTCTACTCAAATCCTTTTTTTTTTTTTTTTTTTTTCGCCAGGTCAAGCCTAGAATACTCGCGTGAGCCATGACGAATTCCACTTTGGGTATAGTTGTCATTAAAAGCAGTGACGTTAGAAAAACTGAAAGAATCAATGACGACCGTAGGATTTTTGTCTATTGGTATGGAAATAATAGCTCTGAAAGTGTCGCTAAAGGCTTATGCAGATTTATTGGTTTCTTCCACTTTTAGCGGCGCCGTTAATCGATGATCGTCACGATTATCAGCTGAATTCTACTCTCGCTTACCCTTCAAGTTTGGGGCAGACGATTTCTCCTAAAATATTAGCTCATTCCTCCCACCTCAGTTCGACTTGAATTTCATAAGACAAAGGTAACTACTCTCTCAATTCAATCTAAACCTAAATAATCACTGTGATCGCTCGGTTATTTAGTTTAAGGAAAATATTAGCGAGAAATTAGTGCTATTGAAAAATTTGGGTTTGTGTGTGTGTGTGTTTTTTTTACAGTTTTAATATTTTAGAATAATTTATTTTTTAATCAAATTTTGCTCTAGTTTAATATTTTCCTATTATCTTGTTGATTGTATTGTTGGTTTTCTAGTTTACAACCATGAGCTGGAATTTGAAGTAATCTGCTTTCTGTAACGATCTTTGGCGTAAAAGAGAGTGTTTGAAGCTTTTAATTTGTTGAAAGAGAATGAGGACCAAGCGAAAACGAGCATGCAAGAAATCCCCAGCCAGAAAATCAGCTGCAGTGGCCAGAAATGGAAAAGCAACGACCCAAAGTGAAAAGGCAGTGAACCAAAATAAGGAAGCATTTTTAACTTCTATTAACAAAATTAACAAAGAAGACTCTGTGTCTGCAGACTCCAACGATTTGGAAGTAATTGATAAGTGTGATTCTGACCCTGATGATGCCAAGAGAAATTCATCATCATCGTCCTCTTCTAGTGACAGCGATGAGTCATTTAGTGCTGAAGATAGTAGCTCTGGTGACTCGCAATCAATTGATAGGAGATCTAGGAAATCAACTAAAGGACATGGTAATGGAAAGCAGAAAGCAAGTAAATTGCCAAAGAAAGGGAGGAAAGATGATGTTAAGTCATCTAAGTTATTGCGGTCTTCTGGTAAAAGGCAAGATGAATTTAAGATGCCTCAGCAGGATCCTCGCTACAATAAGAAAGAATTGGAAGCTGCATTGGAGGTATGCTGACAATCCTTATCAGTACCAAACTTCAGGCATTTGAGAAGGAAATAAAATGTAGTTACAAATTGCTAATGGAACAATGCCTGTTGTTACTGATATGCTTTTGAGGTTTTATGCATTTTGTACTTACTGTCATTTTTCTCAACTTATTAGGTGATAAAGAAAATTATGAAGATGGATGAGGCTCAACCATTCAATGTTCCTGTAGATCCTGTTGCTTCAGGGAAACCTGTAAGTATATGATACCTTGAAAGTTGTGAATGTAATGCCAAATTATCTTTAATAACCCCATGCTATGTGTTGAATGATTCTCCTAGGGTCAGCAATTGAATCTAGCCTAAGTTGAAGGCCTGCTTGCTTGTCTTGTCTCTTTATATTTTTTTGTTTGATATTCCCTTAGCTAGAATTAAAAATGATATACAAGTTACTGATTCACATTATTCACTCATGTTGCCTTAAGTATAAAATAAAAGATTCATTTGTATGGATATCATTTTTTGTTGGTACAGTGCACCTTTGAATGCATGTCCACTCTGATCAATGATATTGATTAATCTCACTAACTTTCTTTCTCTCCTCCCTCCTCCCTTTTCGGGTGTTGTTTACTGGAAACAGGATTACTATGCTGTAATAGATACTCCAATGGATTTTGGTATGATATGTAGCAATTTAGAAAGTAGCATAAAGTACTTGAACTCAGAAGACGTGTTTAATGATGTACAATACATTTGGGAGAACTGCTGCAAGTGCAACAAGAAAGGAGAGTATATAGTATATCTAATGAAACGAGTGAAGAAAAAGTTCATGAAGTATTGGACAGCTGCTGGCTTGAGCATTAAACAATCAAGACAGATTAATGGTATGGGTCCTTTATTGTTAATTGTTTCTTACATTCGGATGGTTTTCTCTAAAATTTATCAAGCCCTTTATGCTAGAGATGCAAAAACTATTACACAAGCTTCAGATGCTTCATGAAAAGAGATTTCCTGTTATATCGGCTACTTCATTTTTTTGATATTTTACCTTACTTGATCAACTAACTAGTTCAGTCAGTGTCCAAATAAGTAGCAATCCCGATATACATATTGAGTTAATTTCAGGGCTTACTGACATCTAGAAAGTTCCAAAAAATGTGTACATATATATAATTAGGGGAGCTCAAGTAGATACCATCTAGAAAGTTCCAAAAAATATATTCATCTATTACAATAAGACATTAAACCTCTCATTAGTGAATTATGAAATGATAGCAGACTAGCAATAAAATGTAATGCAAATTGCAAGGTGCTTATTCAATTGGTAGGTTAATGTTGAGAAATGAAGGTTTATTTATATGCACAATGTTGAGACATCTAATTCAAATGCCATGCTGTATGAATAGAGTAATAAATCTGAGATTTGTCTTGGATTCTCAAATCCAATTACAAATGCATTTTGAGGATTTTGTTTTGGCATTTATGTATTCGTATTTCAATTTTATTTATTCAGTGGGAACTTCGTACAAACCATCTACCACAGACTATGCTACAAGGCATAGTGGGCTTGAGCCCTTCTATCAGGTGAGCAGTGCAGTAGGAGGTGCCAGTCAGATGCAGCAGGATCAATTGGGTTTTAGTCAGCCATATGGATACATGCCTCCATTCAACTATAGCCAACCTCATCAATTACCACAACCTACACCAAGCACTTCATGGCCACAGTTCTCCCATTTGCCCCCAGTGAGTTATCATCAACATTGTCAGTCACAGCATCCACAGCCTAGCACCAACCAGTCCCAATTCTCCCTATTACAAGCTTTCACAGGCTGTAACAATGCAGGTAATATATTCATCATTTCTGTCAATCTTTTCTTGGATAAGTGTTTTAACTTTTTATTGTCTATCTTCCCTCTCGGCCTGCTCAATACTAATTTTATTTCAATTTCTAACCATGCCCCTTCAAAAAGTGCTAATTTTGAATTGCTTACCTTTTATTTAAAAAAATCATCAAGGCAAAAATTGGAAACTGAACAGTTCTTCATGTAGTCCAATAAATGCTTTCTTTCAATCTTTGTATGTAGCGAAAAAGGATTATAAAATTGTGAAGAAGGGATTATGTTGTTGTGTTTTGAGTTTGCAGAAATGGTTAGCATAATATATAATGAAACCATTTATCATGCCTCAAATCTACTAATGGTTTTCTGTTTTGATGTTATACTTGTAATTGACTCGGTTTATTTTTTTAAAGTATTCCAATCTTGCATGTGGAACACACTAACTCATGTTAATATTTTTGAAAGAATCTAAATTGTACTCTTTTTATCTTAATTGATCAGCCGTCAGTATCTGACAACTACGATCTAGCTATTTTCATTTCTCTTTGACACCAATAATGAATTTGTAGGATATTCGCATTTGCAACCACCTAAAGAAATTGCCCCAAAACACAAAAAGCATGAACCTTCATCAAAACAAAAAAAGAATGCAGCTATGGCTCCTGCTGCTTCAATATGTGGTGGTGCACCCAGTGATTCCCATGCACAACAGCCACAGTTAAGCAACAAGCAACCATATTTTCTGCGGCAGCGGCAGAGCATCAGCCCACTACAACCCTCTCAAATGCATGCTGCTGCAGATGGTGGTAAGCAAGCAAGCAGTTCAATAATCTTTTTACTGCTTTTTAACTTATAGTCAGTACATGCTCAAATGGTTATTTATTTTGTTCTCTGAGAATCCATTATTATAGCAGGTTCTGAGTTAGGAAGCATGCATTGTTTCTGCATTACCCTGACATTTAGTCCTCTTTGTTCATTTGTTTATATACTTTATTTCCATTTATTTATTTTTTTCATTTGTGACAAATACTGTATAGCTTTTTTCATTTCTATTTATCTCCTTTGCCATTTTCACTGTACTATGTTCATATTTTCATCTTCCTGCAGACATAGCCCCAAAACTCAAAAAACATGCATCTATGTCGAAACACAGAAAGAACTCGTCTATGAATCCTGCAGCCTCCATTCATGGTGGGCCACCTGGCCATTCCCAGACACAATTGCAAGCTGTTGTAAATGGTGGTAAGTGAATAAAGTAATTCAGAACTTCTAATCCTAAATGATCTTGTAATTAGGACACTACATTCTCAGTGATTCTCTATTTTGTTTATTTTAATAATCCATCCTTCTAGGTCAGAGTTCAGAAGCATGCTTCATTTCTGCATTACTTTAAATATTAGATTCTTCATTTATTTGTCTCTTTGTACTCAAGTTTTTCCCCCCAAAGGATTTGCGGTACATGTTTCAATGACATGTAAATTCCATGGTAGAGGAACTTCAACCATTATTTATTCACATTCTTTTACTTCGCTAGTAAAATTGCACTTGCCGCCTCAAGCAGATTATACAAGGTCCAGTGGTTATGTTCCCTTATATCCTGTGGATCCCATGGCTGTCCCTGGCCAATCTCATCCCCAACAGTCCCCGTTGAGCCGTAGTGAATCTAGTGAACCTCAGCAACTGCATCCAAAGGCAAGCCATTGCCGGCCTCAGTCATCCCAGCTGCAAGATAATTTAGATATTGGTACCATCTATATGCTATTTCTTTGTCACTCTATGAACCATCTACTTCCCGTGTATTTATATAACATTATATGGTTGGCTTTATCTTCTATTCAGTTTGACAATTTAACCATCTGCACCTGCATAAAAGCAGTAATGAAAATAAATAAATGCTAAACATGATCGTCAATATTAGTCTTTATTGACTTGTTAAGTTGCATTGGCTATTATGATGCTTATGTAATGTCAGATTCTATTTTCCTCTGTGCAAGTGCATTGATGTTTTCAGTCTTGATATAAATTTTTATATTAGCTTTTCATTTTGGATGGTGCGTCTGTTTCCCCCCTCTTTGCAGAATATTCACACATGTCACTTACAGATTCTGCCTTGAGGGGTATTAGATGTGCACTTGAGTATTCTGCCCGCCCCACAACCAACAAATCTAACAAAGCAAATCAGGACCAATTGGCCTCTGTCAATCTCCAGCCTGAGCAGACTCCACAAAGCCCGGAACATCCACAGCGCATAACAAAGAAGAAGAGAGGAAGAGGTCCCACTCGCTGCCGCTTCTTGAATGACTTGGCAGATGGTGAGCGGATTTTTGTTCATTTCAACAAGTTTGGACAGCCTGTTGGTCCTGAGTCATCCAAGCTAAGCAGCTTCCTGGGCACTATAGCACGGAATGGACACAAGGCACCACTTAATTTTGTTCACTGGAGAGCAATGCCAGATTCTTACAAAGAGGAAATGTGGGAATATGTTCAGGCATGATAAAACATTTACTCATTCCTTTTGTGTCATATTGCTTTCCTTTTGTAGTGACATTTTGCATATTCCATGTGCTATAGTCAAAGTTTGCCCTTGATCCAAGTGGCAAGTCCTGGGTCATGCAGTCTATTGCTACAAAATGGAGGAATTGGAAGGCAGATCTAAAGGCAACATATTATGATTCTCTTAAAACAGATGAAGAGCGCTTGAAGGTACGTGATCCAAGGATTGTTCCTGACCAATGGCCAAGCCTTATCTCATATTGGAGCTCTGATGACACAAAGGTATTTACGAAGCAGTGATTGTAAATTCAAGTTCCTTTATTGTGGTGTAAATTTTATTGGTACTTAACTTTAAAAATGTGAAAAATGTTATCTGTATTTTCCGTTGGTAGAAACATTGTGCTACGAATAGGGCTAACCGTTTAAAACAGAGGAGCGGACATTCTTCAGGGACTAAGAGTTATGCAAGGATACTTGAGGAGGAGGTAATTTCTTGTGTTTCTGAAATAATAGTTAAATGCGTGTTGCATAGTTTGTTTTGAAAGCCGTATTGAAAGAAATTTTTCTGTTGTTGAAATAGCGAAACAAAAGGCCTGATGGGAAGGAGCCAACTAGAGCTGAGCTTTATATCTTAACACATACACGCAAGAATGGACAGCCTGTTGATGAGACTGCGGCAGAATTAATTGTATGTAGATTTAACTCAACTGTACTTTTTTTAGATGTGGAGTTATATGTAAATATATGTGCATCTACCCTCTATCTGATAAATTTTGCAAGCTAAACAATTGGGTTTCTCTTTGCAGTCAAAGATCCGTGAACAGGAAGCTAAGAAAGAGACTACCTCACAATGTAGTGATGAGTCAAATGACACTTTTTGTCGAGTTATGGGAGAAGAAAACCATAACTGTGTGCGAACTTATAGAATGCGTTCCACTTGTACTGATCTTTTTGGTCCAATATCTAGCCGTGATGACCTGGTGAGAATGGCTTCTGAGGCCAAGAAGTCGGCAGATGAAGAGGTGCGCAAGATGGTAGTGAAAATGGAGGCTATGGAGGAAAAATATGCACGTATGGAAAACCATATAGCTAGAATGACTTCAAGCATGGAGAAGTTTCTCAAGAAGGTTGGTGGATCTTCAAATACTTTGGGTCTCGAACAGGTAATCTTCTGGTCTACTTTTGTTCAATGGTAGTTGATTTCTGTTTTATGTCTACTGTTATGCTGTTTGCATTTCAGTTTCATGATAATCCAAAATGTCCCTAGCACTCAAAGCAGCTACACGACATGGATCTGTGTGTTAGTTTTTTTTTTTTTCTAATTCTTTTGAAGGTTTCTTTTTCTCCTTATTTGTCCTGTACATATTTAATAGGAATGACCTTCTATTGCGTATGTTAACTAATTAGCTTAGAATTGGAAATGCACCGAGTTCTAATGAAAACACTAATTTGTTGGGGCTGTAGTTATAGTCTGCAGAGTATCTATGGTTAATTGGTAGAAAATTAAATTTCAAAAAACCTAGGGACCATATCTCAATTCTTGAAAACAAAAAATGTTGTAGAATAGCACACTATTGGAAGTAGCATTTCATGCATATGTAGTTTGATTTGTAAATTCGTTTTAGTATTTTTAGCACATATAACGTGGAAGTTTCGATATATGACATAGAAAAACTGTTTATTTTTTGAGATTCTACTGTCCTGTTTCTTGCCTTCCATGGATACTATGGCCTATTACTAGTCCGTTAAGTTTTGCTTTTGTTAACTTGTCAATGACTCAAGGAAAACTAGTTTTTGTCATTGCATATTGGCCCTTTGAAATCTGTGCACAATGATGGTTTGTCAGTCTGGTTATTCATCAGGGCTTAGATTATGCAAATGCAGTTCTGCCAATAACTTGAATAAAGCTTCTTTCTTTTCTCTTTTTTTTTTTTATCAGGCTGCAGAACCAGAAGAGGATGATGCTTAATGGACTTCTTCACCCACCTTTATGTTGAATATGGCTTTATGCTGATTCTATTTGTAAGTGTTTTTAATTTTGCATGTTGAACCTGTGGAACTTGAATCGTTGAAGGAATGCCCCTTCATTATTAATATCATTGGAACTGAAATTATTGTAAAATTGCAACAAATCTGTTTGTCTGAATGATTATGGAAGTTGTTAGGCAAAATGTACGAGCATACATAACATATAATACAAAAAGGGGGGTGTTCAAAGCATTACATAAATGGCCCCATTCTTAAGGTTTGACGCTTCCTCTAGCTATAGGCCACCCCTTAGAAAGGACAACCCTTTATATTGTGTCTAATTCTGTATGTCGTGTCACCAAATCTTTTATCCTTAAATCTAAAGGTGAAAGCTTATGAGACAAATATCTATAATATACATTTTGCAAATGGAAAACTATAACAATCAATTAAAACGCCATAAAACCCTAGATTTGAAAGAAAAAAAGGTTTCAAGTTCATTGAACTCAAATACCTAACTTTTCTGATTTTCTTCAAGATTTTCCTGTTGATACTGAATGAATGAAGATGAAGATTGGTACTTGAGAGAATGTCGAGGGAACTCCGATAGCATTTGAACCACCTCTCGCATGGTGGGACGTTCGATGCTATTTTCTTGTACACATAGCATTGCAATGAACAATAAGAGCATTGCTTCATCTTTGGGCACACTTGTTAGCCTTGGATCAACAATTCCAATAACTTCTCTTCGACATTTTGTCACTCCTTTCACCCATTGGACAATATCTACACCTTCAGTGAATCCACCCACTGGCCTTCGGCCAGTGATCAACTCTAAAAGTACCACTCCAAAACTATACACATCACTTTTCTCGTCCACTCTCAGTGTATATGCATATTCTACAACAGAACAAAAGTAACATTAATATTTGGGGAAAAAAAGTAACTAATGTTCCAAATTATGTTGGTATCTAATTGTAAATCAACTGATAATAGATTAATACAACAATTTCATAGGAACAAGCTACCAACTTAGATGAATACAAATTTCACAGTTTGACAAGCCAACAAGAGAATAAATTGTAAATATGGAGAAAACTTTTGTTGTATGCATACCAGGAGCAATGTAGCCATAGGAGCCTGCTATAGCTGACATGCACTCTGATGCAGCCCCATCGATCAAAAACTTGGCCAATCCAAAATCAGCAACGTGTGCTTCAAAGGTTGAATTGAGCAAAATGTTGTTTGATTTTACGTCTCGATGAATGACTAATGGTGAGCAATCATGGTGAAGATAGCACAGGCCTTTTGCTGCTTCGGCTGCAATTTTGCACCTCAAGTTCCATCCCAAGAATGCACCTTTTATCCCATGTAAAACTTCTCCAAGGCTTCCATTGCTCATGTATTCATAAACCAAGAGATTGGTTTCTTTGTTGGAGCAAAATGCTAGCAACCTGACAATGTTTCTATGTCTAATGTTTCCAAGTGTCTGGATTTCTGCTCTGAAACCGTGGTCATGGTTACTAGTGCCAAAGCCAAGAAGTTTTTTTACTGCAATTTCTGTACCATTAGGCATTTTTCCATGATAAACAATCCCTGCACCTCCTCTTCCAATCACATTTCCATCTTTAATACATTCAAGGATGTCAGCAGCTGTAAATTCCAGCTTTTGGAATGTTGTCATCTTCCAAGAATCCGTACCATTTTTCTTGAATGACTTGGCCTTGATTATGGCGGCAGTGGCAAATATTAGAGAGCATATTAACAGGCCTAGTGTGAAGATTAACTTAAAGTTCCTAGGGGCCTTTCTGGGGGGCCTTGTAATGGCAGAGAAATTGCAGGGATTTTTCAGGAGAGAACCACAAAGTTGAGGATTGCCTGCAAAAGATGAAGCGTTAAATACGGCAAATTGACCGGATTCTGGCAGCTTCCCAGAGAAATCGTTGAAAGAAAAATCAGCAACTGTAAGGCTTTTCATTGAACCAATGCTTCTTGGTATGGCTTGACTAAAATGGTTCCTCGATACATTCAAGTAACTCAGGATATGGACATTGGAAATCTCAGGTGGAATTGAGCCTGAAAGGTTATTCCGGCTCATATCAAGGTATGTTAGATGGACACAATTTCCAATTACTGGTGGAATAATCCCAGAAAGTAAATTTCTACTAAGATCAAGCTTCAGTACTTGCCTGAGTTCACCTAGAGAAGCTGGTATTGGACCTGAGAACTGATTTCCACCGAGTAGAAGGATTTCAACAGAAGTGAAGTTGGAAAATGAATATGGCAGTGGACCAGAAAGGAGATTGTTTGACAAATTAAGCTGGCCTAGCTTAACAGGTTTCAAGGAGCTATTCCGATTTTCGGATAATGTTCCTGTAAGGTAATTGTTCTGCAACTCTACTAAGTTTAGCTCAGGCAGGTAGATGAATCCATTTGGAATACTACCATTCAAGTAATTCTGCCCCAGCCTTACTCTACTGAGACTATAACATCTCTCCAGGCCTTCAGGAATGGTCCCAAAAAGGAAATTTTTCATGAGAACTAATACCCTTAACTGATTTGAAGCACACAAGTCTCGTGGGATCGTACCGGTTAGCTTGTTGGAGGAAAAATCGAGCAATTGCAGCTTCCCATTTTGACCAAGATTCTCGGGTATCACACCAGTAAAGTTGTTCATCCAAAGCCCCAGAGTTTCCAAATTAGGCAAGTCGGCTACATAGTCTGGAATAGACCCATGTAATCTGTTCATGAAGAGATTGAAAAGCCTAAGCTGCTTAAGATTGACCAACTCAGATGGGATTTCTCCAGTGAGTGCATTGTGGGAGAGATCAAGATTCACCAAGTTTGTCAAGTTGCCTAACTGCTTAGGAATTGGACCCGAGAGTTGATTGAGATGCAGATACAGAGTATCAAGCAACTGCAGGTTTCCCAACTCCTGAGGAATTGGACCATCCAGTTCACAACTTGAGAGATCCATGTGAACTAAATTTACCAAATTACCCAACTCCAAAGGGATACTGCCTTCGAAAACATTGTAATACCCCAAGTAAATCTCTCTCAGCTTTATGAGCTTGCCTAACTCACCAGGGATTTTTCCCTCAAGATCATTTCCGGCTAACGAAAGATACTCCAATCCCACTAGTGTTCCATAGCTTGGTGGAATTTTTCCATAGAAATAATTTCCACCAAGGTCCAAGTACTTGAGCTTCTTCAAGCCAACAATCCTAAGTGGCAGTAAAGCAGTGAAGTTATTATTATAAGCATCAAGTACTTCCAGGTTGCTGATACTTGCATAGTTCCAATCCAGGTGACCATTGAACTGGTTGTTTGAAATGTTAAGAAATCGAAGGTCACTTAAATTTGCCATCTCAATGCTGCCAGTGAAGTTGTTACCTGCAAGAGAGAGGTTGGTTAGCCTATCAAGTCTCGAAATCTGAGGTGAAACAGAGCCGCACATATTCATATCGGTCAAATCCAATGAAACAACTCGCCCCCAGGCGCATTCTATTCCTGCCCAAGAACAAACCGAACTTGGGTTTGAAGAATTCCACGAGCTTAAGAGAGGTTCAGGGAACTGAAACCCTTTCTTGAGCGTGACCAAGACATGAAAGTCATTAACTAATGAAGTTGAACAAGTGGTGCTTAGAAGAGAGAAGAGTGTCAAAACAACGAGAGGGACCATGTTTTCTATTCAAATAGTATGTTCCAAGATGAGTGAGTTTGAAGAAGCTAAGGCCAAAAGATTTTAAACGTTCAAAGGATAAAAGATTTTCTAGGAAAGGAGGGAAAAGTGAAGTGAATCTGAGAAACTTCAAGCCTGTATAGGCTTACGGAATCAAACATTTTCTTACAAAGAGTCTTCATATACAAGAAAGAACCTGAGCCTCTCCTTTTTGGCTCTTCTCTTTTCTCTCAAAGAAGTCAAAGCTGTTAGCCATGGTTTTTTAAACCATGAATTCATGGAAATTGGAATGAAAATTTAAAATTGGATTACAGACTTTTAAAGCTGAGAGTTAAGACTAGGGGAGGGAAAAAAAAGTAAAGCTGATGCTCTCTTCCTTTATTCATATGACAAAAATGCCCTTTAGCTTTAATCAAAGAAAGGTCTTTATTGCTTTGAATGAGAGATGGATGATGATGATGGAATTGCAGTTTCATTCAATTTTAAAAATGGCTCAATTGTTCTGTTGCTTTTCATCAACTGATGACCATGTAGTCCCATTTTTGTTTTCTCCTAGTAAGTCTTTTTATATAATTATCAATGGAAACATGTGGGGATATATAGTAACTAATGCTTGCTATAATTATCATGTTATTGTATTTTTTTGTCTCAAAACTTTGAGAACGATTCAAAAGTAAGACTCTTTTAGTCTCAAAAGTATATTGAGTTTAAAACATTCAATTTCTTACTGTACTATCTTTTGATTCTTTGGATTGGTTGAACATCTGGGGATCTTGCTAGTTTCTACATAAAACATCAGAACCTATATATAATTAGCTCCTCTGGTTAGGACATGTTAATTAATTCTCACCAATCTCAGAAGAAAATGGTGTTTGAATATTCTTCTAATGGTGTTTGAATATTCTTCTAAACTATGGTACTCGACTTTAGATAGTATAAATATATCCCTAGAACACCATGTTTTAGAGGTCCATGCAAATGTAGCACAAAAAAAAGAAAAAGGTAAAAGAATATGAGAAATCAATGGATAGACTTCTGAGAAATGCCGATATGTATATGTATATGTATATGTATATGTATATGTACGTATGTATGTTTGTATGTCCAAACAAAAGTAAAGAAACTTGCAGCGTGAGAAGCAAATTGTGATGAGTTTGATGACGCCTGTCATGACAACCTGACAGCACCATAAATCTCTTCAACCATAGGTTGGACCAGAAATGGAAATAAAGTGAAAACGCAGACATAGTTTTCATTTTGTGAGTATCTGAATACTAGAGGTAGTGAGATGTTTCAATATTTGAGTTGGAAACATGTGCCTGCAGCAGCAAAGAACTGTAAGGAGTAAAAAGATGGTGATTATTAGTATATCATTACAATGTTTGTTGAAAGATCTGTGTATGAAATTATAATTATTGAATGGATAGGTTGCAGGGATGGAGGGTTATTCCCATATCTCTCTATCTCATCTCCTTGCTTGCACTGCAGTGCAGTGCTGGGACCAACTATTAAGTTACTGCACCAATATTGTGTTTCAGCTTTAATGGAAGATGAAGATGAAGTCTTTGAAGAGTGGACTTAAAAGTAAAAGCAGCAGGGATATCTATCTGCTTTTTTATTTTCCACCTCAAAAGAAAAATCCATGCCATATATGTCCCTTTTTCATGAAAAGAGGGCTCTATTACAGCTCTCTCTCTTTCTTGGAAAGGAAAATCCATGGCTGATGCCAACCCCATACATGGGAAATTTTGTGATAACATGAAACGAGCTTCATTCTTATTCTTTTCCATCTCATGTGCCCCTCCTTCACAGCTACCTGCTTTGTGAATGGGGAAAAGCGATTTGAGCAAGGCGGGTGCTCTTTTGAGGTGTCTCTATCTATCTACCTTCTTCATGCCAGCTCTGGGCCCATTTAAACCTTCACCCTCCCAATGGCTGAAGAAGATATGCGCGCGCGCACACACACGCACACACATATATATAATATATATATATATATGTCCATTAAGTAAAAAAGTAGTGCTCATTCATATAAAATAATAATGATGATGATATTTAGTCATTGATGAAATTTTATCCTCTGAAATAACACTTTTTTTCATCAACTATATAATTATTTTACCTTTTTTTCTTTGTTTTGTAATAGTAACCATTGCTGTAATGACATTAACTTTGGAGAATCTTATCTGACAGCAAAAATCCAAGAGGGAACATATCTCAACTTGGCTTTTGTCTGAATCTTTCATGTAAAGAATATATCAAAATCAAAGCAGCCCCACTTGGCATTACAAATGCTTAGCTTCCCTTTATTGTAATGATGACGGAACTATTGTTAAATGTCCCACTTATGATCCTCAAAAAGGAAAAAAAAAAAAAAAACTGATTATTTGTTGGTTTTTGACAAGCTCCTCCAGATCCTCAAACACGGGGCCATTGTAATCACATTTGCTGCTATTATCTGGTGGAAATCTTGTTCCAATTGCAGTTTTCATAAGACATATAGTAACAATTGATACATACACACACACACACACACACACATAGACATACATGGAACTAATATATATGGTTGGAAAGAGACAAGAAACAGGACAATGTCAGCCCTTTTTGTACTGGTTTTTGATTCATTTACTTCATGAGTTGGGATAATCAACTAATCATTGGGTTATTGCAATGTGACAAGGAATTACTGGGAGATGGAATTATTGTGTTTGGTAGCCATGAAAATGAAATATATGAAGCTTCAGTAAGCTAAATGGAAAGACATATATTATTGGCTCTCAAATTCGCACTCCTCCAAAGTTCTATCACATCTTCACAAGTCCCATTTATCAGTAGCATTAATGCACAATTCAAGAGCAAAGAAAAAGGGTAATTTAAACGTAATGACTTGGGTTCAAATATCTAGAGGTGTACTTGAGGGTGCCAAAAGTTTGGGAGAACCTCTGAGTATTCAAAGAGGATAATTTTGGCTTATACTCTTACTATGACACGGCTCGGGTTAGGTCAGGTGATGGCAAAAAGATTAGAAGATTGATGAGAATCAACTCATTCACACCCACACCCGTAGAAATGAATCTGCTGCTAAAGGATAAAGGGGAAAAAGTGAGTTTAAAAGATGCCAATTCTAAAGCAAAAAAAAGATAAAAAAAAGGAAGGGGGGAAGAGGGACAGTGAACATGGGTCACACTCTTGGGGGGTAATTAAATGGCAGTAGAAAAACATAATTATTGTCTTTTTTTTTTTTTTGGTGGAAAGAAAGATAAATTACATCAATTACATAAAAGTACCATTGACTTTATCTTTTTGTAACAAATTTAAGATTTCCTTAGGCGCTTCATCAAAGACCTGTAAGGTTGATTTCCAATTCAGGCTAAGTTTAGCAAGACGATCAGCCACCCAGTTCTATTCTCTCGGTATGTGAAGGATCCTCCATTGTCCTTCTGAGCACAGTAATCCCTGACTCTTCCAAACCCATATCAGACAAGGCTTGGACAGCTTCAAGGCTATCTGTCTGAATTATGATCTGTCTATACCCTTTGTTAAGTGACAAAAGGATCCCATCTTGGATACTCTAAAATTTAGCCTCAAACGGTGAACAGACGCCTAAATATCGACCAAATCCCATGATCCAATTTCCATCTCTATCTCGTACCACGCCTCCTATTGCAGTATGGCCAGAATCTCTCGCCACCGTGCCATCAGTGGAAAATATCACCCATGTGCTTTCGGAAATATTAGCATGGTTCAAGGAGGAAACATTGCTCTTGTATCCACTAAAGTATAATTCAAATTGATGAGCCCAGCTTGTAGAGACTTTCACCACTTCAGTTGTCGACCAAGAGATGTTCTGAAAGATAAAGAGATTTCTATTCTTCTAGATACGCCAAGCAATTAATCCAAAGAGGCACGACCAAGTGACTCCACTATCCTGCAATCTCACATGACAAGAAAGATTAGAAGAAATCCAAGTCTGGAAGGAATCAGAAAAAAACCTGACACACGACCATACACATGGGCGTGTAGTCTGGTCGTGTGTCCCCTGCAACTTAAAATTTAGAAATAGAATGTCCAGAATTGAGCACACGGGCAGAGACATGGGCATGTGTCTTAGCCGTTTGTGCTACACGGCCTATGACACGGTCGTGTGCCTTAGCCGTGTGAAAACTGCACTTTAATGTTTTGCAAGTCAGAGAGTTACACGGGCTGGGGACACGACCGTGTGACCTATTTTATATACCACACAGCTTAGGACATGGGTGTGTCATTTGGTCGTGTGAGTTACACGGCCTACCCACACGAGCGTGTGACCCCTGTATATGAGAAAAATTGTGAAATTTCTCGAAAAATTCTCTGAGATTCCAATTTAGTCCCGACTCGATTCTAATGTTTATTTTGGGCCTCGAGGGTTCATTTAAGGGACGCTATGATTAATCTTCGAAAATGAATAGTAATTAACATGAATTATCTGTAAATGTACTGTAAACTCCGGTAATACTCCTTAACCCTATTCTGTCGACGAATATGGGTTAGGGGTGTTACAAAACCTTTGCTTTAGTTGATTTGGAAGCACATGTGTCCACACATCCTTTGCTGCCGAATAATCACGAAGAGCATATGTCATATCCTCAAACTCATGTCCACATATAGCGTAGGAATTACTTTGACCAATCCCCCTCCTCGTACGCTCCGAGTTTGTAAGAAGTCTCTGCTTAAAGGCAAGCCAAAGAAAAAAATTCACTCTCTGTGGACCTTGATATTTCCAAATAGTCTTCCAATTCTCGTCCCGAGAGCTCCAAGTGTCTTCTTTTAAAGTTTAGAAAGCACTGCGAATCGAAAAAGCACCTGATATTGATCGAGCCCATATCACCTTGTCCGATCCTGAATCAGGATGAGGAGGAGGGATACTAATAATTCTATTAATCACCTCCTCAGGAAACCAAACACGAAATAGCTCCAAGTTCCAGTTTCCATCAAAGTTGACCAATTCCCTAACAAAACAATTCAAATCAAGGTTAGAAGAAGATGGAATTTTAAAAAGTAGAGGACCCATATATGGGATCCAAGAGTCCTTCCAACACTTAACACTAGCAATGGCCCAAGCTAAATTTTCACGAAGTGATGGCCATATCTTAGCAAGAGACCGCCATAAATGCGAGTATTGACTCCTATTAATAGACTCTGGGATCTGCTCTTTCCATCCATACTTAGACCGAAGGACACGAACCCATAAAGCATTACTCTTCAGGACCAAACCGAATCCAATCTTCATAAGGAAATCCATATTTTGATCACTCAAGTGTCGAAGACCAAGCCCACCTCGAAATCGTGGTTGACATATAGAGTCCCAACCTACTAAAGACATTTTTGGTTGACCATTGGCACACCCCCAAATAAACTGTCTGACCAATCTTTCAATATCAGCACAAACTCCTTTAGGTATCGGCATCGACTGCATAAAGTAAGAAGGGATGGAAAGGAGAACGGATTGGGCCAAAGTGATTCTCCTCGCTATGGACAACTTCCTTGCATCCCAATTGTTGAGCTTATGCCTTACCTTCTCAACCAAAAAACTAAAGGTACTTTTAGTAACCCTATTATGCAGGATGGGACACCTAAATAATTGCCAAGATTCTGGACCTCCTGAAAGCCGAACATTTGAACAATCTGGTTACAAGCATCATTATTAATACCTATAGAAAAGTAAATATTACTTTTCCTAGTACTAATTTTATGGCCCGAAAACTCACAAAACCGATTTAAAATGTTCTTCAAGAGACTCACTTGATCAATTTGAGCTTTACAAAAAATCACCAAGTCATCGGCAAAGAAAAGATGGGAAATTACTGGACCTGTTCTTGGAAGTTGAATAGGCATCCACCTACCAATATCAATATCCGACCTAATAATATGCCCTAGCCAATCCATGCACAGCACAAAAAGGTAAGGTGATAAAGGACACCCTTGACGGATTCCTCTCGCTGGTTTAAACTTCTAGGTAGGCACGCTATTCCAAAGAATTTGCATGGAAGAGGAAGATTTAGCCGACATAATCACTTTCCGTAAGAACTCAGGAACCCCAACAGCCCGTCAACGATGCACTTATAAAGTCCCAACTTACTCTGTCGTATGCTTTTTCCAAATCCAACTTGATAGCCATCCAATTTTTTCTATTCCGCTTGCAATGCATAGAATATATGACTTCTTGTGCAAGTATAATATTATCTGAAATTTTTCGGCCAGCTATGAACCCAGTCTGTTCCTGGGAGATAAGCTTAGGGAAAACCACCTTAAATCGGTTAGCAATTACTTTCATAACCAATTTATACATAACAAAACACAAACTGATAGGCCGAAACTGGCTGAAGTCATCAGGGCAATCCTTTTTTGGAATTAAGACGATCAAAGTATTATTCAAATCCTGGTCAATCGGTTGTCCAGCAAATACACCCTTCACCCAGTTGCAAATATCATTACCAAGGATATCCCACTGGCTTTGAAAGAAATGAGCATGATATCCATCACTTTCGGGAGCTTTTAAAGGCGCCATATCAAATAGAGCCCTTTTGATCTCGTCATTTTTGATTAACTCCTTCAGAAAAGAAATCTTAGAGGAATTCAGACGGGAAAAAATAATATTAGGAAGATCCCCCAAGGCCTGAGGCACTTCACCATGAAGTTTCTTAAAGAATCCCACTGCTTCAGTTTGCAAAATTTCCTGATTAGAGCACCACTCCCCATTGCTAATACATAAGGTTGTAATACGATTAAATTTCCTTCTCATAATCGTACGACTATGAAAAAATTGGTATTCCTATCCCCCAAATGAAGCCAGTCACATCGAACCTTCTGTCTCTAAAGTAAATCCTCATGATTAAGAATGTTTTCCAACTCATCCCGAACTTCCTTCTCTTGTTTAACTAGAAAACTTGAGTTAGAGTGGTCTAGAGCCTTTTGAATGTTGTTGAGCGATCTCATAATGTGCCGCTTTCGGGAACCCAAAAAACCATAGACATCCTTGTTCCATTCTTAGACATAGGAGGTAAAAGTGTTCAAAGAATCTGCCATATTCCCCGCAAAATTCCACTTTTCTTTGACAAAGGCATGAAAATTATTATGCTTAGTCCAACCAGCTAAAAATCTGAACGGTCTACCTTTAGCCAAATTCAAGTCTGGTCTTGTAACCAAAAGAAGAGGCCGATGATCAGATTTAATGCGTGGTAGATGAGAGACTAAATACTGTGGGAAAGAAACCATCCAAGCGTCATTCGCAAGAGCTCGATTGAGTCTGAAAAAAGTACCACCTCTCTGCCAAGTGAAGGAAGGACCGCAAAATCCCAAGTCTTGCAATTCACAAGAGTCAACAAAATTACCAAATAAACCACATCTCTTACCCACGGTACAAGGACTTCGCTTATCCTTAGGTGATAAGATGGCATTAAAATCACCCATTAATAACCAAGGGACCGATTGAAGAGGCATCGCAGATTTAAGCTCATCCCAAAGGAATTTTTGTTTGGACGTATCTGGACTACCATAAACAATGGAGATAAGAAATGATTTATTAGGAACATGGTCATTAACACGGAGAAGAATAAACTGAGGATAATTTCGGAGTATTTGAATTCGCACGGAATCTTTCCAACCTACCCAGATACCTCTTGAAAAACCAACAGCCTCAACTCAGTGAGAAAAATTAAAACCCAATTGATCAATAATATAATTTGCTTTTTTACCACTCACTCTCGGTTCTAATAAGCAAACAATGTCAGGATGATGCTCCACATTATATTCTCGAAAAACACGTAAAAATTTCCTGCTTGCACACCCTTGACAGTTCCAAGTGAAAATCTTCAAATTTGAATTCATATCAAATATAACATAATAAATAATAAAACTTATATAAATAAAGTGTAACAGCCCGATTTAGGGGCTAGTCGGAATAGTGATCTCGGGATCACTAATCCGAGATTATAGAAATTTATTTTCATGTTATATTATGAGTCAGAGCATGATAGTATAAGTTCATGAGAATTTTGGTGCTTTAATTTTAGCGATTTCATGTTTAATCGCGAAAAAGGACTAAATCGCATAAAGTGCAAAAGTTCCATTCTATAGGATAAAGGTGCCAAATAGCCATAGATTGTTAATTTGAGGCCTTTAAAAGGAAACTTAGCCCCTTGAAAAGGATTGGCCGGCCATAGGGGACAAGGATTGACCAAGTTGGTCAAAGTGGGTGAGTAGGTGGTCTTAATTGATAGTTTAATATTAGAATAAGGAGATAAAAGATATCATCTTTCTCCTTCATCTCTCCCACCGAAAATTTACAGCCAAATAGAGGTTGAAAGCTTCAAAATTTTAGCACACTCTTCTTGTAACAACCCGAACCCGGCCCAAACATTACGACCGAATTTGGTTTGTTACGGAGAAAAACTTTTTGAAACCATTTTAAAACCAGTTTAGGTTTTGTTGAAAACTTCTCGTTTTTGGTTATCTTGCCGAAACCATACTTAGATTTAATTTGGAAATTTAATTGAGTCAGCTTATTATACAAATTTCAAATGTGCCCGATGGCACGATAAAACGTTTTCGTGTTAATTTAAGAAAAACATGTGATTTTAATTTAATTTTAATAATATAGTTTAAACAAAGTATCCAACATATGAGAGATAACAAAAGTAAAGTATATGGAGGCCTTATTACATCCAAAATAAAATAAACCAATAATAAGATAAAATAGCTAAGTTTAAAGTTCAATTTATTCGAGTCCACTGCATGGCCACCTCGAGTCCAACCGGCTCCTCAACCGCCATCTACGAGTCACCTGAAAATGTTAAAGGAGAAGGTGAGTCACCAAGACTCAGTATGTAACCCTTCCCCTGTTTTAAAAAAACAACATTTCCATACACAACATATAACAGTTAATATGCAGAATATTATGTGCCCCCAACCTAGCCAACCAAACGCCTTTGTCTACCCCATGTGGTACCAAACCACTGGTGACCGTAGTCACAATGTGTTACCAAAACACTGGTGGTGCCAAACCACTGGTGACATATAGTCACGATGTGTTACCAAAACACTGGTGTCCGTAGACACAAATCGGGTGATGGGGCCAACCCATCGTGTGATACCAAATCACTGGCAGACGATCCCATATCTCAAGTGGGGCCAACCCACGGTGGTGTTAACTCACGAGGACGAGTCGCTATGAGGTACCAAACCTCTCGAGGTACCAAACCTCTGGTGACCGTAGTCACGGTGTGTTACCAAAACACTTGGTGCTCAAAAGGCACAAAATATCACTGCCCCCTCCACTCATTTAACCCACAATAGTCAAATATTCATGAATAGATCTCATACATTTATCACATGTAACACATGAACCATGCTTCCCAAAAGCATAACAATCTCGTATTAACAGAGACTTACCGGGATCCTCGCTTGTACCCTTGAGGTACTAGATCCGTATCTATATCAAGCAGATTTACAGGCAACATCTATTTAACACAAACATTAATCGCTATAAGTGTGTATGTACACACCTGATGTCGATGAGAAGTCTAAATCCCGAAAAAGAAGTCGGCCACCCTAGATCTCACTGTACCTATATTCGGCCAACTATGGGATTAGTACTATGGCCTATTCGGCCATATCAAATAAATCTAAAGGGGTTACCAATTGAACCCAAACCTCACCTATGTGTCTCTAAGTACTCACTTCGGCACCTGGTTCACAAATCGCTTCACTTCCTACAATCGGCCATCATCATTATTAGTAGCCCTTGGCTTAATCGAATCCCAAAAGAATAGATCCTTACCAAAACCGATTTGAGGGATGAGGCTTGGATCGAACACTTCAAAATCCCGAGTACCTAAATAGAACCGATTCTATCATTGATTAGCCAAAAATAATTCAGCTTTTCTATTAACCAAGTCGTCGTGAGAGAATGGGACATGGAAAAGAGTTTCGGCATACTTACCCTTGCTTTAATATTCGGCCAAGACTTGAAAATATGGAGAGGGGAAATTCGGCTATGGCTAGAGAGTATGTTCGGCCAACTAAGAAAAAGAGAAGAAAAAGGTTGGGGATTCGGCCAAGGAGAGAGTAGAAAAGAGTTTCGGTTCAAGGAAGAGAAGAGAAGATAGCAATGGTGATTTCGGTATCTTAGAAGGAAAGAAAAGAGATAAAAGAAATGGGAGATGAGAGTGAGTAGGGAATTTCGGCAAAAATCTAAGAAAAGGAGAATGGTTTTCAGTTTTTGTTTGAGAGAGTTTGAAAAAAATAAAAGAGGTGCTAGCCGAAATTATCAAGAAGACTAAAAGAATTCGGCCCCCCTTCCACCTAAGCTTGCCGTCCACTTCTCCCCTTTGAAGAGTTCCAAATTCGGCAAATACCACAAATTGCTCCTGGCCACTACTTTGATTTAATTCAAAATAACTTGAATTAATCCCAATACTCAATCAATAATCCAAATAATACCCCTTTTATCTTCTATTATCTATAGAGTTAAACAAATAAATAATCCAATTTGAAATGCTCATATTATCTCTTATTAATAATAATAAAAGAGTTTAAAGGGAGGAAGACTCTCCCACTTGTGCCGTCCAAACATAGTGCAAAAAGAAAGGGGAATTTTGTGACTCGAACCAAGGCTCTCCCTTGCTCCTTGGTGGCGTCACAAGCAGCTTTTAGGTGGGCTTACTTTGCCACTTATTCTAGGCTCATCTTATGTCCAAATTATCCCCATTTATTCTTATAATCCCCTTCTGCTAAGGCTCCCTACCTTAAATATTAAAAACTGAAATTTTCTACCAAACCGAGCCAACACAAGGCCTTAAATTAACCCATATATTCCCATAAATAATATCACAGCAGTTCCAACATACCAGATAATTATTCAATCACCAATAGCCCCTAATTTAGGATGTTACAGTTCTACCCCCCTTAAAATAAATTTCGTCCTCGAAATTACCTGGTTAAAAGAGGTGGGGGTATTGCTGCCGCATCACATCCTCGGGTTCCCACGTAGCTTCCTCTGTACCATGGTTCCGCCATAGCACTTTTACTAAGGGCACCGACTTCCTACGTAGAACCTTCACGTCTCGATCTAAGATCTGAACCGGTTCTTCTTCAAAAGATAAATCCGAGTTCACCTCAATCTCTGCTACTGGCACAACGTGCGAAGGATCTGACCGATACCGTCTCAGCATCGATACATGAAATACGTCATGAATCTGATTCAGTTCTGCCGGCAGCTCTAGCTGATAAGCTACCGGTCCTACTCGCTTTACAACTGTATATGGCCCGATGAATCTTGGGCTTAGCTTCCCTTTTCGTCCAAATCTCAACACCTTTTTCCAAGGCGACACTTTCAGAAAGACCTTGTCTCCCACAGCATACTCCATTTCCTTGCGTTTGAGATCGGCATAAGACTTCTGCCTATCCGATGCTTCCTTGAGACGAGACCTAATCACCTTGACTTTGTCTTCCGTCTCCGTTACCAATTCTGGACCCAGAACTTGTCGTTCCCCCAACTCCGTCCAACATGTAGGAGTACGGCATTTTCGTCCATATAGGGCCTCATATGGAGCCATTTGAATACGTGCTTGATAACTATTGTTATAAGCGAATTCCGCTAATGGTAGGTACTCCTCCCAACTACCACTAAAGTCCAAGACACAACCTATTAACATGTCTTCTAAAATCTGTATCACCCTTTCCGATTGTCCGTCAGATTGTGGATGGAAAGCCGTACTGAAATCTAACCGTGTACCCAAAGCTTGATGCAACGCTTTCCAAAACCTTACCTGAAATTGGGATCCCTATCCGAGATAATCGACATTGGCACACCATGCAACCTCACTATTTCACCCACATACAACTTCGCTAAGCTTCGGAGTGAGTAATCCATTCTCACCGGCATGAAGTGAGTGATTTAGTCAGCGATCCACAATTACCCAAATCGCATCCTTCTTGTTGGGCGTAAGGGTAGCCCACTAACAAAATCCATGGTGATCCTCTCCCATTTCCATTGAGGATCTTTATCGGTTGAAGTAGTCCCGATGGTAACTCGATGTTCACCTTAACTTGCTGGCACGTCGACACTTCCCTACGAACTCGCTTATCTCACGCTTCAACCCCGCCACCGAATCAAGCGCAAATCTCCATACATCTTGCTTCCTCCCGATGCATGGCATATGGGCTGCTATGTGCATCCTGGAGAATTTTCCGCCTCAACTCCTTATCCTTCGGCATGCATGCTCGCCTCTTGAAAACATAGCACTCCATCCCTAGACAGCACTGCACCCTTCCAAACCACCATCCTGAACTTGTACCCTCTTAGCGCTCAAGCCTTCATCCACTAACCGCTTTTCCTTAATCTCCTCAATCCAAGTCGGCTTTACTTGGAGTTCCGCCAAAAGACTCCCATCATCATATAGACTCAACCGAGCGAACATTGCTCTTAAGTCCGTCACAACCTTCCGCTCAACGCGTCGGCTACCACATTAGCCTTACCGGATGGTACTCGATTGAATAATCGTAGTCCTTTAGTAGTTCAATCCACCGACGCCGTCTCGATTCGATCCTTCAGTCGGAAGATACCTCAAGCTTTTGTGATCCGTGTAGACTATCGACTTCTCCCCATACAGTAATGTCTCCATATCTTGAGCAAAGACGATCGCCGCTAACTCCAAGTCGTGCGTTGGGTAGTTAACCTCATGCGGTCTTAATCGACGGGATGCATAGGCTACTACCTTCCCATCCTGCATCAACACACATCCCAAACCGGTGTGAGATGCATCACAATAGACTGTGAATAACTTTCTGCTTCAGTCAGTACCAAAACCGAGCTTCCACAAAATTTTCCTTAGCTTATCAAAGCTTCATTGCTTGCTTCTCCGTCCATACAAATGGAACACCTTTCCTTAGTAACTTGGTTAATGGCGCCATATTAGAGAGAATCCTTCCACGAATCTCCGATAGTACCTGCTAAACCCGAAAACTTCGTATTTGACCCACCGACCTAGGTGGTTTCCAATCCAATCTCGCTTCAATCTTGCGAGGGTCTACTCTAATTCCTTCCGCCGACACCACGTGCCCTAAGAAAGCCACTTCCTCACCCAAAATTCGCACTTACTCGAATTTGGCATATAATCGCTTCTCCTCAATACTTGCGTAACCATCCGTAAATGCTTGTCATGCTCCTCCTCTGTCTTTGAATAAACCAATATGTCGCTCTATGAACACCACGACGAATTGGTCCAAGTAATCTTGTTGAAATACCCTATTCATTAAGTCCATAAATGCCGCGGTGCATTGGTCAACCCGAATGGCATCACCAAGAACTCGAAATGCCCATACCGAGTTCGGAATGCCGCCTTGTGAACATCACCCGCCTTCACCCTTAATTGATGATAACGACCTAAGGTCAATCTTTGAGAATACCGACGCACCTTTCGGTTGGTCAAACAAATCATCGATCCGAGGCAACGGTACTTGTTTTTGATCGTTAACTTGTTTAATCGACGGTAGTCGATGTACATCCGCATAGAACCGTCCTTCTTCTTGACAAACAACACAGTGCTCCCCACGGAGATATACTTGGTCGAATAAACCCTCTATCCAAGAGCTCTGAATTTGAGCCTTTAGCTCCACCAATTCCTTTGGTGCCATTCGGTATGGTGCTATAGACACAAAGCCGTTCGGTGTAGCAAGTCTATACCGAATTCGACTTCCGATCTGGAGGCGGACCCTAAGCTCTCTTCTGGGAACACATCAAAGCAAATTCCCCAACCGTTCGGACCTTTCCAACTACTAACCCCTTAGCTTCCAAAGCACGATTTGAACCAAATCGCCTCACAACCCTTCTTGACCATCTTCTCAACCTTCAAGGCAGACACCACGTTGGATAGGTAATTCCTCCTATCACCTATCATAACTACTTCATCACCTTCAACCGTCTTAAGAACCATGCGCTTAGCCGCGCAATCCAAATTCGCTTGATACTTAACCAGCCAGTCCATTCCAAGGATCAAATCGAACTCCCCAAACGGTAGTTCCATTAGATCGACCACAAATACTACCCCTTGGAGTTCTAGGGTGCGCCTCTATAAAGTTTGTCTACCACTATAGAGTGACCTAAAGGGCTAACTACAGTCATCTCCCTAGAAGCAGTTTCAGAGTTTAGGTCCATAGTTCCTACCACACTACTAGCAATGTACGAGTGCGTCGAGCCCACATCAATCAATGCAACATAAGGAAAACCAAAAATTAGAAACGTACCGGTTATGACATCCGGTGCGTCACCTTCCTCGCGACACCTCGCTGCGTAAACTAAGCCAGGCTGCCTAGCCTCTGTGTTGCCTGAACCTCTGCCCTGAGTTCCACGACCTCGATTAGGACCGTTGTTTCCTCTGCCATTACCACGACCCCTCTGTGGTCCCACACTTCTATTCTCGAGTGCGATTCGCCTCTCCGTGATTCTTAGCTAGTTTCCGGGACAATCTCTCGACACGATGCTCCAAAGACCCACACTCAAAACATCCTTTATCACCGGTCCAACAACCTCCCAATGGGTCTTTCCACAGCCAGTTACACGAGTCGGCCTTTGATTAGTAGTCGTGGGCCTTGCCGCCTGATTTGGCCCACTCGGCCTAGCCTTTTTCTGAGCACTACCGCTTGATCCAGCTGACCCAAATCCTCTCTTCTGATTATTCCTACTATAGCTTTGCTTCACAGCCTCCTTGATCCCTTCGGCTACCTTAGCCTTTTCCACTAGAGATGAGAACTCACGAACCTGCTGCGGGGCAATCAGTAACCTCAAATCATCTCGGAGTCCGTCCTCAAAGCGGACACAGCGCTCATGTTCAGTAGCCACGATGCCTCTAGCATACCTACTCAGCCTTAAAAATTCCGCCTCATATTCCGACACGGACTTAGTTCCTTGCACTAATCCCAGAAAAGCCTTTCTCTGCGCGTCAGTGTAGCTGGTACCCACATACTTCTTCTGATAGGTGGTTCTGAAATACTCCCAAGTCAAATCATCTGCTGTAGCCCCATCTCGAACCGTAAGCCACCACTGATACGCTTCATCCTTTAGAAGCGACACGGCTCCTTTCAGCTTTTCTTCCTCAGTCAGGTCAAGATCATCCATGATCCTTTCAGTTGACTCTAGCCATGATTCTGCGCTGACTGGTGCCACTCGACACACACTCGGAATACCTCCGCTCCGTTAGATCGGAGTCGCTCGGGGACAGATTTCCGAGCTCCCACATTTCCACCAGCCCCAGCCACCATCTCCAAGACTCGCAAAACAGCTTGCGATACCGCTTCACCACCGGTCGATCCGCGCTCTCGCCTCTAAAAGTAGGAGGTGGTGGTGGCAGTGGTACCTCATTTTCAGAACCTTGTCCTGACCTGACGGGTTCAGACACCGTCATCCTACCCCTACCACGTCCACGGCGTCCACATCCTCTAGAGCTCATTCTATCTACCGCGCTTTTAATCTGATTAAGAAAAATTTTATGCATTAGCATTTGTTCCACTTCCTTATTCACGAAGAAATTTTATGGATAGAGTTTTAATCAGAGATTCTTTCGAGCAAACAAGGTTTCAGTTTCCTATCTTAGTTCGCACAAATAAGTTCATGCATCCATTCCTTAATACTTTCCATACCTATTCGCTCATCGGACATTTCTGCCCATTTCTATCCCAGGGGTATTTTCGTCTTTTTCTTACAGGGGTATTTTCGTAATTTTCTAGAACCAAAATATTTTGTTGATGATTTCCAAAGCTAATTTGTTGAATATTTGTAAAATAGTTGAAATTTTTGAGCAAAACCATTGAACTGATATTTTATGAACCGAGGGCATTTTAGTAATTTTACCCCCTAAGGGCATTTCTGTAATTTTCCACCATCAAGTTTTTCGAGAAATAACGTTGTAAAAATAATGTTCTTGGATTTGAAAAAAAAGTTATTGCACAAGTTTTGAAAACATTAGGGTTTGTTGTTTCATTCTTTTTCGAAAACATGGCTAATTCCCTTTTCGGGTTTTAATCATTGTGTTTAGCCTATGACCGAGCCCTCCTAGTCAGGGTGAACCAAAGCTACACACCAGGCAGAATTCGAGTGAAGAGGAGGTGGGTCACGCGGACCGCTTAAATACCAAGCTCTCACTGAACCTTTCTAGACATGCGCACAGAGGTTACCACACCACTGAGCCCTTTGAGTTAGGGTGAACCGAAGCTACGCACTGCAGGATACTGCGAAGAGGAGGTGAGTCACGAGGACTGCTTAAATACCAGGGCTCTTCCGATCCAATCCTAGACATGCGTCTGTGGGTTACCACACCCTAGCTCATTGACTAAGTCATAGGTTGGTTTAGTTCCTTAAGTCTTATGCTTCGTTTGTGTGTTTGAGTAGTCTAAACCTAGGGTTCAAGTTCCTACAAGTCTATCTACGTTCCATGCTTCCTACCCTTCTACTGAGAATATAATTCACCAAGAGGTTTAGATATACTTACAGGGCGGATTGGTGCCTGAGACTCGGGCCATGCTGTTCAAAACCAAAAATCATTCCATAAGGCCTACCAAAACATTTTTGGGCCTTGGGCTACCACAAATTGAGCTTTGAACTGGGCTCTGATACCAATTTTGTAACAACCCGAACCCGGCCCAAACATTACGACCAAATTTGGTTTGTTACGGAGAAAAACTTTTTGAAACCATTTTAAAACCAGTTTAGGTTTTGTTGAAAACTTCTCGTTTTTGGTTATCTTGCCGAAACCATACTTAGATTTAATTTGGAAATTTAATTGAGTCACTTATTATACAAATTTCAAATGTGCCCGATGGCACGATAAAACGTTTTAAGTGTTAATTTAAGAAAAACATGTGATTTTAATTTAATTTTAATAATATAGTTTAAACAAAGTATCCAACATATGAGAGATAACAAAAGTAAAGTATATGGAGGCCTTATTACATCCAAAATAAAATAAACCAATAATAAGATAAAATAGCTAAGTTTAAAGTTCAATTTATTCGAGTCCACTGCATGGCCACCTCGAGTCCAACCGGCTCCTCAACCGCCATCTACGAGTCACCTGAAAATGTTAAAGGAGAAGGTGAGTCACCAAGACTCAGTATGTAACCCTTCCCCTGCTTTAAAAAAACAACATTTCCATACACAACATATAACAGATTAATATGCGAATATTATGTGCCCCTAACCTAGCCAACCAAACGCCTTTGTCTACCCCATGTGGTACCAAACCACTTTGACCGTAGTCACAATGTGTTACCAAAACACCGGTGGTGCCAAACCACTCGGTGACATATAGTCACGATGTGTTACCAAAACACTGGTGCCCGTGAGACACAAATCGGGTGATGGGGCCAACCCATCGTGTGATACCAAATCACCGCGACGATCCCATATCTCAAGTGGGGCCAACCCACGGTGGTGTTAACCACAGGGACGAGTCGCTATGAGGTACCAAACCTCTGGAGGTCCCAACCTCTTGGTGACCGTAGTCACAGTGTGTTACCAAAACACTGGTGCTCGTCAGCACAAAATATCACTGCCCCCTCCACTCATTTAACCCACAATAGTCAAATATTCATGAATAGATCTCATACATTTATCACATGTAACACATGAACCATGCTTCCCAAAAGCATAACAATCTCGTATTAACAGAGACTTACCGGGATCCTCGCTTGTACCCTTGAGGTACTAGATCCGTATCTATATCAAGCAGATTTACAGGCAACATCTATTTAACACAAACATTAACTGCTATAAGTGTGTATGTACACACCTGATGTCGATGAGAAGTCTAAATCCCGAAAAAAGAAGTCGGCCACCCTAGATCTCACTGTACCTATATTCGGCCAACTATGGGATTAGTACTATGGCCTATTCGGCCATATCAAATAAATCTAAAGGGGTTACCAATTGAACCCAAACCTCACCTATGTGTCTCTAAGTACTCACTTCTTTTGGTTCACAAATCTGCTTCACTTCCTACAATCGGCCATCATCATTATTAGTAGCCCTTGGCTTAATCGAATCCCAAAAAGAATAGATCCTTACCAAAACCGATTTACAGGGACTGAGGCTTGGATCGAACACTTCAAAATCCCGAGTACCTAAATAGAACCGATTCTATCATTGATTAGCCAAAAATAATTCAGCTTTTCTATTAACCAAGTCGTCAGAGAGAATGGGACATGGAAAAGAGTTTCGGCATACTTACCCTTGCTTTAATATTCGGCCAAGACTTGAAAATATGGAGAGGGGAAATTCGGCTATGGCTAGAGAGTATGTTCGGCCAACTAAGAAAAAGAGAAGAAAAAGGTTGGGGATTCGGCCAAGGAGAGAGTAGAAAAGAGTTTCGGTTCAAGGAAGAGAAGAGAAGATAGCAATGGTGATTTCGGTATCTTAGAAGGAAAGAAAAGAGATAAAAGAAATGGGAGATGAGAGTGAGTAGGGAATTTCGGCAAAAATCTAAGAAAAGGAGAATGGTTTTCAGTTTTTGTTTGAGAGAGTTTGAAAAAAATAAAAGAGGTGCTAGCCGAAATTATCAAGAAGACTAAAAGAATTCGGCCCCCCCTTCCACCTAAGCTTGCCGTCCACTTCTCCCCTTTGAAGAGTTCCAAATTCGCAAATACCACAAATTGCTCTGGCCACTACTTTGATTTAATTCAAAATAACTTGAATTAATCCCAATACTCAATCAATAATCCAAATAATACCCCTTTTATCTTCTATTATCTATAGAGTTAAACAAATAAATAATCCAATTTGAAATGCTCATATTATCTCTTATTAATAATAATAAAAGAGTTTAAAGGGAGGAAGACTCTCCCACTTGTGCCGTCCAAACATAGTGCAAAAAGAAAGGGGAATTTTGTGACTCGAACCAAGGCTCTCCCTTGCTCCTTGGTGGCGTCACAAGCAGCTTTTAAGTGGGCTTACTTTGCCACTTATTCTAGGCTCATCTTATGTCCAAATTATCCCCATTTATTCTTATAACCCCCTTCTGCTAAGGCTCCCTACCTTAAATATTAAAAACTGAAATTTTCTACCAAACCGAGCCAACACAAGGCCTTAAATTAACCCATATATTCCCATAAATAATATCACAGCAGTTCCAACATACCAGATAATTATTCAATCACCAATAGCCCCTAATTTAGGATGTTACACTTCTCTTCAAAAAGTAAGTGTTTTAGTGATCTTTTCTTAAAAATAGTTGTACTTTTGAGACCCCTAAAGCTTAAGCTTTCAAATGAGGGGACTAATGTGCAATATGGTGAAAAGTTTAGAGTTTTTCCATGAGAGATATTATAGTTATTTGCTGCATTTTTATGGAAGAAATTGAGTCTTAGTTGTTAGATGAACAACTTTTGTGAAATGTGTTGTCTTGAAAACACCTAATGCGACCTTAATGAAAAGGTTACAAATTTTTAGTAAATACGTGAAATGTTGAGTTTTGATGATAGCTATAAGAGTATTAAATGTTCACCTAGGCTTGTTGAAGGTAGAAATGTGATTAGAATTAATTTCCGAGCCTAGGGGCAAAATGGTTATTTTGCCAAAGTCTAGGGGCAAAATAGTAATTTTGCCTAAGCATGATTATTGAGATGCTTTTATTAACGTAGTGATTAAAATGAGCTAATTTACTATTATAGAGCAAGAAGAATTGAGAATCCACCTCGATCGGGGAAAGAACAAAGTCTCGGGCTAAACCGTCAAGCTAACTCATTTTGAAATCGAGGTAAGTTTGTATGTGATTAATGCAACATTTATGTTAGCATAATTGAGAATTCTTGATATCATATTGATGCATGACACTCCATTAAAATGATGCTGTATGAGATGTTGAGTCCTAGTGGACCATGTGAATATGAAAATACTATCATGGAGATATGAAATAGATAAGGTCCCGTATAAGACCATGTCCGGGACATGGCCTCGGCACCGAGTTGAGATCCCGTATAAGACCATATCCGGGATATTGATTCGGTAATGAATATGAAAATTGTATAAGACCATATCCAGGATATGGCATCGATACTTGATGTGAAAGTCCATATAAGACTATATTCGGGGTATGGTAATGGCGTTTAGAAGTAACTCCATGTAAGACCACCTCGGGGATGTGGCATTGGCTTCGTCCCTACATGAATGATGTTGAATATGCGTATTTGACTATCCCTAGTGATTAAAGGGATAAGTAGATGAGTTTAGAAGTAGAAATGAGATTTGTACTAAATTCATATGAATGAGTGAATACAGGTACTCGTGAATGAGTCACGAAGAAACGATCACGATATGTGGCACGGTATGTGTTAAATAAGGGCAATTGAGAGTAAGTATGGCAAGAAGCCTATGACTTGTGTATGGTTTGTTAATGTCATGGATGGATTATTTTATGAGCTTATCCATGCAAACTTACTAAGCTTTATGCTTACCCCTTTCATTGCTCTTTCTCCTTGTAGTATTGCCAAGATAACTCGTGGAACGAGGACGTAGGAGTTCGGAAATCACACTATCGACATCACTTTGGTATAATAATTTAGACTTATTTTGAGTATGGCATGTATAGGACTTGGATATTTTGTTAAGTTGTAATTGTTAGCCAAAGTGTTGGCTATATATGTTACTAAAGTCATTTTGTAAATAGCCTTAAGTTAGGAAAATACTTGGAAAATTCTTTTGCTTAAGGAAAGTGATTTTATTGAAGTGTATGCCCTTGTGTATAAATGTTGAATTGAGTATTTAGATGTGTCTTTAGGTCATGAATTACGTTGAATGGAATTGGAGTATTTAAGTATGCAATGTAGGGTGCCAAAGGGCTTGGTAGATAGCCTTCTAATTGTTCACATGGGTAGACACACGGGCGTGTGTCTAGACCGTGTGGGAGGCACGGCTAGCACATGGGCGTATGCCCAGGCCGTGTGAAGTCTGCACCTTGCATTTGGAATTTAAATTGCCACACGACTGAAGCACACGGCCGTGTGTATAGACCGTGTGGATATGTCAGAATGCCAAGGTTTGGCACACGAGACAGGGCCACGGGCGTGCCAAGGCCGTGTGAAGTTAGTCAGTGTCGACCACGGGTGGAAGACACGGACATACCTTAGGGGCACACGGGCGTGTCCCTAAACCCACACGGGCGTGTGGCCCCTGATTTGTTGAAAGGTTTCTTTTAAAAATGTAAAAGTTCCCGAGATAGTTCTAATACCTCTCGGGAGTATGTTTAGGGCCTCCTAGGCCGAGTATGTGTAAGGGATGGGTTTAAACGAAATTTTATAACCCTACTCGAGATGTTTAAGCAAGTTTAGTTAGGTAATGCCTCAAACCCTGTTCCGGCATCAATACGGGTAAGGGGTGTTACATTTATTGGTATCAGAGCTACGGTTTAGTCAGTTTTAGGACTAACGTAGCGTAAGTACGAGTCTCGCTATACATGCCAATTATAAGAGTGTCTGAGTAATGATAGTGTGATGGCTCCTAACGTATAAAATCGTGTTTCATGTAGTATATGGATTCTGATCCAAACCGAACTGCAGCCGATGACGCTGCGAGTAATGCGCTGGCTCCCTCTCAAGGGACCGCGCCAGCTAATAGTAGACCTGAGACCTTGGGTCAGCGGGAAGAGGCTCGAGAAGCCTTTCTCCACATGATGAACAACTGGTATACTGAGTATACCCGAGTAAATCCTAACGCTCAACCCCCTCCACCCCCACCAATCCCTCAACCTGCTCCAGTAGCTCCTCAAGTAGTTGAGGTGGTGAGAAGAGAAAGGCCTCCGGTGGATAAGATCCAGAAACAAGGAGTCGAGGAATTCCGGGCAAATAAGGACGATGACCCGGAGAAAGTGGAATTCTGGCTCGAGAATACCATCAGGGTATTCGATGAGTTATCCTGCACGCCTGAGGAGTTCTTAAAGTGCGCGGTATCTCTCTTGAGAGATTCAGCCTACCGATGGTGGAACACCCTAGTGTCGGTGGTTTCAAGGGAGAGAGTTAGCTGGGAATTCTTCCAAGAGGAATACCGAAAGAAGTACATCAGCCAGAGGTTCATCGACCACAAGAGGAAGGAGTTATTAGAACTGAAGTAAGGCCGCATGTCAGTGACTGATTACGAACGGGAGTTCGTAAGGCTTAGCAAGTATGCAAGGGAGTGCGTGTCTACCGAAGCTGTCATGTGCAAGAGATTCGAGGACGGATTAAATGAAGATATTCGTTTATACGTGGGAGTCCTCGAACTAAAGGAATTTGTAGTATTGGTAGATAGAGCCTGTAAAGCCGAAGAGTTGGCTAAAGAGAAGAGAAGAGCTGAGAATGAGTCTCGTGACTTGAGGAAGAGACAACTGAATAAGTCTCACCAATCCTCATCTAAGAAATCGAGGGATTTCGCTACTCGATCAGTCACTTCAGCGGGGTTTTCAACTCGAAGTAAAGGCAAGTAATTTTCGAGGTTGAAAGGGCAGACCACATCAGTTGCTAGTGTGGGCAAAGTCCGACCAAGTAGACCGAAATGCCCTCAGTGTGGCAGGCGCCATTTTGGTGAGTGTCGAGCTAATGAGAAAGCTTGTTTCAAATGTGGGTCCTTAGACCACTTTATCAGATACTGCCCCGAGGTGGGCGAGAAAGAAAAGTCTCAGAATGCAACATCGGGAAGTACTGCTAAGGGAAGACCACTGAGAAACTCGGGAATTGAGATGGGTAGCAAAAATCCATCTAGAGAGCAAGCTGCTAGAGTCGAGGGTAGAGCACCGGCGAGGACATATGCCATTCGTGCTCGTGAGGAGGCGTCCTCCCCTGACGTAATCACGGGTACCTTTTCTCTCCATGATACTCGTGTTATAGCTATAATTGATCCGGGATCTACCCACTCATACATATGCATGAAATTAGTCTCTAGCATGAGCATGCCTATAGAGTCTACCGAATTCATAATAAGAGTGTCTAATCCCCTAGGCAAGTGTGTGTTGGTTGATAGAGTTTGCAAAGGTTGCCCTTTGATGATTAAGGGTCATTGTTTCCCAGTCGATCTTATGTTATTGCCATTTGATGAGTTTGATGTCATCCTGGGAATGGATTGGTTAGTTACTCATGGTGTAATTGTGAATTGTGGGAAGAAGCATATTGAGTTGAGAGATGAAAATGGTAATCTTATTTATGTTGAATCAGATAAGCCAGATAGGCTACCCGTAGTGATGTCAACCTTGTCGACTTAGAAGTATTTAAGGAAGGGATACGAGGCCTATCTTGCCTTTGTGTTGAACACTAAATAGACTGATTCGAGAATTGAGTCGGTACCCACAGTATGCGATTACCCAGACGTTTTCCCGTAAGAGTTGCCAGGGCTACCTCCGGTTAGAGAAATTGAATTTGGGATTGAGTTAGCTCCGGGTATTGCCCCTATTTCTATTGCTCCATATAGAATGGCTCCAACCGAGCTAAAAGAGTTAAAAGCACAGTTGCAAGAACTAACGGATAAAGGCTTCGCAAGGCCGAGTTTCTCTCCATGGGGTGCTCCCGTTTTATTTGTAAAGAAGAAATATGGTTCTATAAGACTATGTATAGATTACCGACAACTCAACAAGGCAACTGTGAAGAACAAGTACCCGTTGCCCATGATCGATGATCTATTCGATTAATTGAAGGGAGCCACGATATTTTCCAAGATAGATTTGAGGTCGGGGTACTATCAGCTGAGAGTCAAGGACTCAGATGTGCCGAAAACCGCATTTAGGACTAGGTATGGCCACTATGAATTTTTGGTCATGCCTTTTGGTCTAACGAATGCCCCCGCGATCTTCATGGATTTGATGAATCGCATTTTTTGACCATACCTGGATAGATTTGTTGTAGTCTTCATCGATAATATATTGATCTACTCTCGAGATGAGAACGAGCACGCCGAGCATTTGAGTATGGTTCTGCAAGTTTTGAGAGAAAGACAGTTGTATGCCAAATTCAATAAGAGTGAATTTTGGCTCAAGGAAGTGGGATTTTTGGGGCACATTGTCTCGGGAGACGGGATTAGAGTCGACCCGAGTAAGATTTCAGCAATTGTGGATTGGAAACCGTCGAGGAGCGTAATTGAAGTAAGGAGTTTTCTAGGCCTAGCTAGCTATTATAGGCGTTTTGTCAAGGGGTTTTCCGTGATAGCTACCCCGATGACGAGACTTTTGTAGAAAGATGTGAAGTTTGTTTGGACAGAAGAGTGCCAATAGAGTTTTGAGAAATTAAAGACACTGTTGACTGAGGCTCCTGTTTTGGTGCAACCTGAATCGGGAAGAGAATTTGTGGTTTACAGTGATGCATCCCTAAACAGATTGGGTTGTGTACTTATACAAGAGGGTAAGGTGATTGCATACGCCTCTAGGCAATTAAAGCCATACTAGAAGAATTACCCGACTCATGATCTAGAATTGGCCGCAATTGTGTTTGCGTTAAAAATTTGGAGACACCATTTATTTGGTGAAAGGTGTCGTATTTTCACCGACCATAAGAGTCTAAAATATTTGATGACTCAAGAGGATTTGAATTTGAGGCAACGAAGGTGGTTAGAGCTGATTAAGGATTATGAATTGGTGATTGACTACCATCCGGGGAAGGCAAACGTAGTCGCCGATGCTTTGAGCAGAAAATCATTGTTTGCACTAAGAGCCATGAGTACTCAGATGGTCTTGTTGGATGATGGTTCCATTTTAGCCGAGTTGAGGGCTAAACCATTGTTTCTCCAAAGGATTTGTGAAGCTCAGAAAGATGATAATAGTTTGCAAGCCAAGAGAGTTTTATGTGAGTCCGATGTTGAGTCAGACTTTCGAGTAAATCCTGATGAATTTCTGACATTTCGAGATAGGGTCTGTGTACCCAGAAATGATGAGCTTATTCGTAAAATATTGCATGAAGCGCATAGCAGATGTTTGAATGTACACCAAGGCAGCACGAAGATGTACAATGATTTGAGGAAATGGTATTGGTGGCTTGGTATGAAGAAAGACATTTCCGAGTTTGTATCGAAGTACCTGATTTGTCAGCAAGTGAAGGCTGAACATCAAGTACCTTCGGGTTTACTTCAGCCCATTATGATTCCTGAGTGGAAATGGGACTGTATTACCATGGATTTCGTGACGGGCTTACCGTTAACTCCGAAGAAGAAAGATGCAGTATGGGTAGTGGTTGATAGACTCACAAAGTCAGCCCATTTTATACCTGTGTGAGTCGACTACTCGCTTGATAAATTAGCGGACTTGTACATGTCAGAGATAGTAAGACTTCATGGTGTACCATTTTCGATCATTTCGGATAGAGATCCGAGATTCACGTCACGATTTTAGAAAAAGCTGCAAGAGGCCTTGGGCACGAAATTGAGTTTCAGTACAACCTTCCATCCACAAATCGACGGACAGTCAGAGAGGGTAATCCAGATACTTGAGGACATGCTTCGATGTTGTGTTTTGGAATTCCACGGTAATTGGGAGAAATACTTACCGTTGGTGGAATTTGCCTACAACAACAGTTTTTAGTCAAGTTTGAAAATGGCGCCTTATGAGGCACTGTATGGACGCAAGTGTCAAACGCCTTTGTATTGGTTAGAACTCAGAGAGAAACAGATACACGGGGTCGATTTGGTTAAGGAAACTGAAGAAAAAGTAAAAGTGATATGTGACTGTCTGAAAGTCGCCTCAGATAGGAAAAAGTCATATTCATATTTGAAAAGGAAAGAGATTGAATTCCAAGTCGGGGATAAAGTGTTCTTGAGAGTATCACTTTGGAGAAAAGTCCTTAGATTGTTATGAACTAAACCCTCAGATACCTGGAAGGGCAAATTGAGTCCGTGTTTTATCGGACCTTACGAAGTTACCGAGAGGATAGAACCGATAGCTTATCGGTTGGCCTTGCCACCTGAACTAGAAAAGATTCATGACGTTTTTCACGTATCCGTGTTGCGCTGATACCGTTCAGATCATTCACATGTCATTGTACCAACAGAGGTAGAGATACAACCGGACTTGACTTATGGTGAAAAGCCGGTTAAGATTTTGGCGCGAGAGGTCAAACAGTTGAGAAACAAAAGCATAGCCCTAGTAAAGGTTCTATGGAAAAGGCACGAAATAGAAGAGGCTACATGGGAGCCTGAGGAAACGGTGAAAAATCAATATCCCAACCTTTTCACCGGTAAGATTTTCGGGGACGAAAATCCTTAAGGGGGGAGAATTGTAACAGCCCGATTTAGGGGCTAGTCGGAATAGTGATCTCGGGATCACTAATCCGAGATTAGAGAAATTTATTTTCATGTTATATTATGAGTCAGAGCATGATATTATAAGTGCATGAGAATTTTGGTGCTTTAATTTTAGCGATTTCATGTTTAATCGCGAAAAAGGACTAAATCGCATAAAGTGCAAAAGTTCCATTCTATAGGCTAAAGGTGCCAAGTAGCCATAGATTATTAATTTGAGGCCTTTAAAAGGAAATTTAGCCCCTTGAAAAGGCTTGGCCGGCCATAGGGGACAAGGATTGACCAAGTTGGTCAAAGTGGGTGAGTAGGTGGACTTAATTGATAGTTTAATATTAGAATAAGGAGATAAAAGATATCATATTTCTCCTTCATCTCTCCCACCAAAAATTTACAGCCAAATAGAGGTTGAAAGCTTCAAAATTTCAGCACACTCTTCTCTTCAAAAAGTAAGTGTTTTAGTGATCTTTTCTTGAAAATAGTTGTACTTTTGAGACCCCTAAAGCTTAAGCATTCAAATGAGGGGACTAATGTGCAATATGGTGAAAAGTTTAGAGTTTTTCCATGAGATATATTATAGTTATTTGCTGCATTTTTATGGAAGAAATTGAGTCTTAATTGTTAGATGAACAACTTTTGTGAAAGGTGTTGTCTTGAAAACACCTAATGGGACCTTAATGAAAAGGTTACAAATTTTTAGTAAATACGTGAAATGTTGAGTTTTGATGATAGCTATAAGAGTATTAAATGTTCACCTAGGCTTGTTGAAGGTAGAAATGTGATTAGAATTAATTTTCGAGCCTAAGGGAAAAACGGTCATTTTGCCAAAGTCTAGGGGCAAAATAGTAATTTTGCCTAAGCATGATTATTGAGATGCTTTTATTAACGTAGTGATTAAAATGAGCTAATTTGCTATTATAGAGCAAGAAGAATCGAGAATCCGCCTCGATCAGGGAAAGAACAAAGTCTCGGACTAAACCATCAAGCTAACTCATTTTGAAATCGAGGTAAGTTTGTATGTGATTAATGCAACATTTATGTTAGCATAATTGAGAATGCTTGATATCATATTGATGCATGACACTCCATTAAATTGATGTTGTATGAGATGTTAAGTCCTAGTGGACCATGTGAATATGAAAATGCTATTATCGAGATATAAAATAGATAAGGTCCCGTATAAGACCAAGTTCGGGACATTGCCTCGGCACCAAGTTGAGATCCCGTATAAGACCATATCCGGGATATGGCTTCGGTAATGAATATGAAAATCGTATAAGACCATATCCGGGATATGGCATCAATACTTGATGTGAAAGTCCATATAAGACCATATACGGGGTATGACATTGGTGTTTAGAAGTAACTCCATGTAAGACCACCTCGGGGATGTGGCATTGGCTTCGTCCCTACATGAATGACGTTGAATATGCATCTTTGACTATCCCTAGTGATTAAAGGGATAAGTAGATGAGTTTAGAAGTAGAAATGAGATTTGTACTAAAGTCATATGAATGAGTGAATACAGGTACTCGTGAATGAGTCACGAAGAAATGATCACGATCTGTGGCACGATATGTGTTAAATAAGGGCAATTGTGAGTAAGTATGGCAAGAAGCCTATGACTTGTGTATGGTTTGTTAATGTCATGGATGGATTATTTTATGAGCTTATTGTTGCTATTTATATCCATGCAAACTTACTAAGCTTTATGCTTACCCCTTTCATTGCTCTTTCTCCTTGTAGTATTGCCAAGATAACTCGTGGAACGAGGACGTAGGAGTTCAGAAATCACACTATCGACATCACTTTCGTATAACAATTTAGACTTATTTTGAGTATGGCATGTATAGGACTTGGATATTTTGTTAAGTTGTAATTGTTAGCTAAAGTGTTGGCTATGTATATTACTAAAGTCATTTTGTAAATAGCCTTAAGTTAGACAAATACTTGGCAAATTCTTTTGCTTAATGAAAGTGATTTTCTTGAAGTGTATGCCCTTGTGTATAAATGTTGAATTTAGTATTTAGATGTGTCTTTAGGTCATGAATTACGTTGAATGGAATTGGAGTATGTATGTATGCAATGTAGGGTGCCAAAGGGCTTGGTAGATAGCCTTCTAATTGTTCACATGGGTAGACACACGGGCGTGTGTCTAGACCGTGTGGGAGGGACGGCTAGCACATGGGCGTATGCCCAGGCCGTGTGAAGTCTGGACCTTGCATTTGAAATTTAAATGGCCACACGACTGAAGTACACGGCCGTGTGGATATGTCAGAATGCCAAGGTTTGGCACACGAGACAGGGGGTTTTAGGGATTTCTTATGTTTTGTTTTATCTTTTCTTCTGAGATGTTTTCTTTTATTGTTATAAACTAAACCCTCAGATACCTGAGGGGGATGAAACTTAGATGAATCTTGTTATCGTTTACTAAACTATATGATAAATATTTGACTTGTTCTTAATTATGTGTTCTTAATTATTGTGTTGATATTTTCGGGATATTGATTCAAGTTTGATGTGCTTAGGTGGAGGAGCAAAAGTCCCTGCCTAAGAGTAGATCTATCATAGTTAAGCAGAGTTGATCGCGCGCCTAGAGATAGGGTGACGAGATTTTTTCGGATTAGGGTGAAACCTAATATGGGATTCCATTGATCGAGTTAATGCAATTCTAGGGGTTTTAATTAGAAAGAGATTTCAATTAATCAACCTAGGGTTAGACGTTATTCACTTCGAGAGAGGGTTTAATATACATTAGGGAATCTTACGGATCAAGTCAAGTGTATAAATCGTCTGGTTCAGAGTTAGATAACAAGTGAAGTCTAGGTGGATTCTTCATTGGGTGTCGTCTTAATCATTTGGTTTTTCCTCAAGTTATTTTCCCCAAATTCATTCTTCTTTGTCTTAGAGTCTTTAGTTTAGTAGTTAATTAATTTAGATTAAACAACAAATTCCCTTTATTCTAGGCTAAATAATAAAAAGAGAGTTAGTATTAGTACTTTTAGTTCCTTTAGGTTTGACATTCCGGTCTTGCCACTAAACTATTCAACTGTTCGATAGGTGCGCTTGCCTCAAATCGTTGTCATAGTTAGTTTCCAGGTTCGATCATTCTTTTTATAAATTTTAAGACTTTGACATCGCAAAAACAACGATTAAGTTTTTGGCGCCGTTGCTGGGGAACTAAAATATTAAGAAAGCTTAATTTTTATTACTTTAGCCATTTTTTTATTTTTTATTTTGCAATTTAATTTAATTTTTTTATTTTAATTTTTAACTTAGCTAATTTTTCTTCTGTTATTGTTTCCTCCTTTCAGGTACCTCTAGTTTATGACTAGAAGGAACCCGACAGGACCCCTAATCTATGACAGTGATATTGAAAGAATAGTTCACAGAAATCGTAGAGAGATAAGGCAAAGCTTAAACTACATAGAAGGAGAGCAAGAAGGCGAAACCAATCCTACTGAAGGGATGGCTGAGAATCATCTGCCACCTCAAGAGATGGCTGAAAATCATGCTCCACGTACTATGTATGATTATGCTAAACCTAGTTTAACAGGAACTGAATCTAGTATTGTTAGGCCTACTATTGTCAGCAAATAATTTTGAATCAAAACCTAACACTATACGGATGATACAACAGTTTGTTCAGTTTGATGGTTTGCAGGATGAAGATCCTAACACACACTTAGCAAAATTTCTAGAATTCTGTGATACCTTCAAGATAAATGGTGTTTCTGATGATGCCATCCGTCTTCGGTTATTTCCCTTTTCTTTGAGGAATAAAGCCAAACAGTGGTTGCATTCTCTTCCACGAGGGTTGATCACTACATGGGATCAAATGACCGAAATTTTTTTATTAAAATATTTTCCACCAGCCAAATTGAGGAATGATATCTCTTCTTTTGTGCAGATGGATTTAGAGACACTTTATGATGCATGAGAGAGATACAAAGATCTGTTAAGGAGGTGCCCACACCACGGATTACCTTTGTGGCTACAGGTCCAAACTTTTTACAATGGTGTGAACCCTTCAACAAGGCAACTAATCGATTCAGCTGCCGGCGGGACCCTAAACAACAAAACTCCTGAAGCGGCTTACGAGTTTATAGAAGAGATGTCACTAAATAACTATCAGTGGCAAGTTACAAGGACAAGGCCAGCCAAAGCAGCCGGAGTTTTCAACATCGATGCAGTAACCGCGCTATCAAACCAGGAAGAATTATTACATAAAAAATTTGATGGTTTATATGGTTCTTCGCAGGCACATCCAGTTATGCAGTGCGACGCAAGTGAAGGAGTGGTGAATCCTGAGTACCCACCCTACGGACAAGGCATAGAGAGCGAACAAATGAACTATATGGGTAACAATTTCTGATCTAACAATAAACCTTATAGTAATACTTATAATCCAGGTTGGAAGAACCACCCCAATTTCTCATGGGGTGGTCAAAGAAATCAAAGGCAACAACCATCCCAAAACTTCCAACAACAGCCCTACCCACAGGAAAAGAAGCCAAACCTTGAAGAGATGCTGACAAACTTCATAGCAGCCTCAGAAATACGTTTCCAAAATACAGAAACACGTTTCCAAAATATAGAAGCAAAACTTGAGGCATTGACGCAAGAGTTCAAGGACCAAATCAGGCAACTCTCTAAGTTAATCTCTAAAACACGATTAGAAAGTTTACCAAGGGAAACAGAACAGGTACAGGCAGTGACACTAAGAAGTGGAAGGGAGTTAATCGAAACAAAGAAAGAGGTACCACATGAAACCGATAAGGCAAAGATAACACCAACCCGTGAGGAAATCAAACCAATAATTCCATACTCAGCAAAGCTAAAGAAAGACCGCTTAGACGGACAATATGGTAAATTTCTTGAACTTTTTAAACAACTGCATATTAACTTACCTTTTGTTGAAGCTATTTCGCAGATGCCAACATATGCAAAATTTTTAAAGGAGCTTCTAACAAATAAAAGGAAGTTTGAGGAAATTTCAACAGTAGAACTTAATGAAGAATGCTCAGCTATCATCCAAAACAAGCTGCCAACCAAATTGAAAGATCCAGGAAGTTTCACTATTCCTTGTTTAATTGGTAGTTTGAGCATAGAGAAAGCATTAGCTGATTTAGGTGCCAGTATTAATCTAATGCCTTATAAAATGTTTAAGCAACTTGGTCTCGAGGAACCAACACCCACTAGGATGAGTATTCAGTTAGCTGACAGATCTGTTAAGTATCCTAGGGGAATTATTGAAGATGTTTTGGTAAAAGTAGATAAATTTATATTCCCTGTTGATTTTGTTGTGCTCGACATGAATGAGGACGTAGAGGTACATTTAATTTTGGGACGACCCTTTTTAGCTACTACTAGGGCTGTCATTAATGTTGGTGATGGTAAACTTGCACTAAGGGTCGGAGATGAGGAAATTATTTTCCAAATTCATGATGCCATGCGATATTCTAGAGAACAAGATGATTCTTGTTACTTTGTTGAAGCCACTGATCACATTTTTCAAGAATCTTTGCAGGAAATCATGCACAGTGACACGATGGAACTGTGTCTTTCACAAGGTGAGGGGAAAAATGACGATACCGATGAAGAGAATCCCAATGCATCATCTTCTAGACATATGAAAATAGAGGACATCAAGATTAATGACGAATTAAAACAAAAACCCTCTATTGATGAGCTGCCCAAGCTAGAACTAAAACAATTACCAAAGCATTTAGAATATGCATTCCTGGGGGATAATTCTACGCTACCAGTAATCATCTCTTTGGAACTAGGACCCAAGGAGAAAGAAGAGTTGCTAAGGGTACTAAGGAAGCACAAAAGGGCCATAGCGTGGAAAATGTCAGACATTAAAGGAATAAGCCCATCATTTTGCACCCACAAAATTTTAATGGAATATGAGTATAATCCATGTGTGCAACCTCAGAGACAGTTAAACCCCAATATGAAAGAAGTTGTCAAAGCCGAGGTAATTAAACTTCTAGATGCAGGAATAATTTATCCTATTTCTGACAGCACTTGGGTAAGTCCTGAGCAGGTAGTTCCGAAGAAAGGAGGAATGACTCTGGTAACCAACGAAAAGAATGAATTGATTCCCACTAGAACAGTCACAGGTTGGAGAGTCTGTATAGACTATAGGAAGCTGAACGACGCCACCAGAAAAGATCACTTCCCTCTACCCTTTATAGATCAAATGTTAGAAAGATTGTCTGGGCATATGTACTACTGCTTCTTGGACGGACTCTTCGGCTACTTCCAAATCCCAATAGCTCCTAAAGATCAAGAGAAGACAACATTTACATTCCCATACGGTACGTTTGCTTATCGTAGAATGCCTTTTGGATTATGTAATGCTCCTGCTACTTTTCAGCGATGCATGTTGGCCATCTTTGATGAACTTGTAGAAGACATTATGGAGGTATTTATGGACGACTTCTCGGTATTTGGTAATTCTTTCCACCTTTGCCTTAAAAATTTAGAACGAGTTCTAATAAGATGTGAGGAAACGAATCTTGTCTTGAATTTGGAAAAATGTCACTTTATGGTTAGAGAAGGGATTGTGTTAGGACATAAGATTTCTAGTAAAGGGATTGAGGTAGATAAAGCAAATATTGAAACCATAGAAAAATTACCTCCCTCTAGTTTAGTTAAGACTATTAGAAGCTTTTTAGGACATGCTGGATTCTATAGAAGATTCATTAAAGATTTCTCTAAAATAGCTAAGCCTTTAACAAAATTACTAGAAAAAGATGTTCCTTTCAATTTCGATCAGGAATGTTTAGATGCATTTAATATCCTCAAAGATAAACTAATAAATGCTCCGATTATAATTGTACCTGATTGGAATTTACCCTTTGAACTAATGTGTGATGCAAGTGATTTTGCCGTGGGTGCAGTTCTGGGACAACGAAGAGACAAGCATTTTCAGCCAACCTATTATGCTAGCAGAACATTGACACCTGCACAAAAAAACTACACCACCACAGAGAAAGAATTGCTAGCTGTAGTTTTTGCTTTTGAGAAATTTAGGCAGTATTTAATATTATCTAAAGTTGTCGTTTACACTGACCATTCAGCTCTTCGTTACCTTTTAACTAAAACTGATGCAAAACCTCGACTCATACGATGGATCTTACTCTTACAGGAATTTGATTTGGAAATACAAGATAAAAAAGGAGCTGCAAATCTTGCAGCAGATCACCTCTCTAGGCTTGAGAACCCACATATCGAAGAGCTCGACGAAAGTGAGATAAACGACTCGTTTCTCGAGGAACAACTCTTTTCTATAACCAACTCTGAGATACCATGGTTTGCAGATATTGCGAATTATTTAGCTGCTAACATCTTACCAAAAAGATTAACACATCATCAAAAGAAGCGATTCTTTACTGATGCGAAAAACTATTTTTGGGAAGACCCCTTTCTTTTCCGTATATGTGCAGATCAAGTAATTTGGAGATGTGTTACAAAGGCAGAAGCGAGTAAAATCCTAGATCATTGCCATTCAGGACCTTCAGAAGGACATTACAGCGGGATTAAGACAGCACACAAAACGCTCGAATCGAAATTTTCTCGGCTAACTCTTTTCAAGGATGCCAACAGTATGCCGCTTCGTGTGATAAATGCCGGAGAATGTGTAATATCTCTAAACGCGATGAAATGCCTCAGACATATATGTTATCATGTGAGATATTTGATGTATGGGGTATTGATTTTATTGGTCTATTCCCCGGTTCATTCGGAAACAAATACATCTTAGTAGCAGTAGATTACATGTCAAAATGGGTGGAAGCCCAAGCTTTACCTACTAACGATGCTAGAGCTGTAGTAAAGTTTCTTAAGAAACTTTTCTCTCATTTTGGAACACCCAGAGCAATCATCAACGATAGGGGCACTCACTTTTGCAATACTCAATTTGAAAAAGTCTTAAGAAAATATGGAGTACACCACAGAACAGCTACCCCTTTATCATCCTCAAACCAGTGGGCAAGTGGAAGTGGCAAACCGAGAGCTTAAGTGAATCCTAGAAAAAAACAGTTGAATCAAATAGGAAAGATTGGGCAGTAAAAGTAGATGACGCTTTATGGGCCTCTGAGCAAAGATTTAAAACCCCTTTAGGGACATCCCCGTACAAACTTGTTTACGGAAAGAGTTGTCATCTACCATTTGAGTTAGAACACAAAGCCTACTGGGCTATAAAATTCTTGAATTACGATCTTAAAACTGTAGGTGAGAAGAGGATGATGTAGTTAAACGAACTGGATGAATGGCGAGCTAAGGCCTATGAGAATTCACGACTATATAAGGAGGCAACAAAACGACGCCATGATGCTCGTTTAAAACAATCAAAGCAATTCGAAGTAGGAGACTTAGTCCTGCTGTATAATTCAAGGCTCAAACTATTTCCTGGAAAGCTGGAATCAAGGTGGTCAGACCCATTCGTGATAAAATCTATTTTTCCTTACGGCACAGTCGAGGTAACCCATCCAACTCAAGGAACATTCAAGGTAAATGGCCATCGACTGAAACTTTATAAGGGTGAAGATTTCAAGGAATTGAGAGAGGAGCTTCAGCTCCGTGAACCTTCTTTCAGGAATGAAAACAGGGTGAGTCTAGCTTAAGAATTTAAATGAGCGCTCCTCGGGAGGCAACCCGAGCACTAACTTTACTAACCCCATTAATTTTTCACATTTTAATTTTATTTTTCTTTTTAACACCTAAATAAAACTAACTGATTCAGTAAAGCGCAAGTTTTTTTTACCACACGGCCTTACACACGGGCGTGCCCATGACCGTGTGGTCAACATGGGATGAAAAACGGGCGTGCAGGTAGACGTGTGAGAAAACAAATAGAAAATTTCCCCAACACGGGTTGGATAAAAAGACCACGGTCGTGCGATGCGACCGTGGTCTATCCTGAGTAACTAAGGACGGGCATGAGCCACGCTCGTGCCTACCAACCGTGTGAAACACTGACTATATACACACGGGCGTGGCGACCTAAAGCACGGGCGTGGGAGAAGCAAACATAATAGCACACGCCCAGGGAACACGGGCGTGGGCAACATCGCAAACGCGCCCAAATTTGAAAATCACGAAAAACACGGGCTGAATAAAAAACACACGGGCGTGGCCTCTGCCCGTGTCACCTTTCTTATTTAAAGAAACACAGCCCCGTTTTCCCCAAATTTCTTCCCAAACCCAAACCCTAGCCGTTCTCCCTCCAAAAGAGACTACCCCCTAATCCGACCACCAACTCACCGCAGCCTTAGAAATCACGCCCACCTCGCGAACCATCCAACAATAAGGACTCTACGGTCCATTGATCTTTTCTTTTAATTTTATTTCATTTTTTATTTTCCTTCACTTTAGGTTGCTTTTCTTTAAATATATAATTAGTATAGTTTGAATTATTATTATCATTTTCTCAAGCTAGTGCACACGAGCTACCCAATTTCTTCATCTAGCGCAGAGACTGTGGATGGCCACCATACCACCATCAGAAACACCTCATCCAACTTATCTTTCACCTCCAACGCAAGGATTTCATCCATAATTCAGGGAGTTTCATCTCTCTCCATATCTTTTGAATTTATACTTAATTGTCTATATATATATATCTTTGTACATTGAGGGCAATGTACATCTTAAGTGTGGGGGGGTGAACAACTTAAAAAGGTGACTAACTTTTTTCATTATTCTCAAATTCCTGAAATTAGGTGCCAAACTTTTTGCATTATTCTCAAATCCTGAATTATGTCTTGTTCTAAAGTAAGCTTCTCATATTATGATTAGAATGAAATTCCCTTTGATTTATGATTTTTATTGATGTGTTTTGGATTAAGTCATTGATAATTGTGCATTGATGATTAAATTTGAAGGATACTAGAGAATCAAGCATGATAGGTCTATTTTTCAGAAATTAAAAATATTTTTTGGTTGTCTACCTGAAGCTAATTATTACCTTGAAGTTTGAAATTTACGAGGTTGACATCAAAATACCCATTATTTTTTGTGAGATTTTGAGCCTTATAGAGCATATATTCTTTTTCTTGCTCACTTTATTGATTATGAGTGTGTCAACATTGATTTTTTATTCTAGAACTTGCATCATTTATACATGTCGAGACCACACCTTTGATTTGATATACATAAATGATGAAGGCACTTAGGTTTTAACCCACTTACTCCACTAAAAGCCTACCTTCACAATTAACCCCTAGTGAACCCCGTTTAATCCTAACAACCCTTTTTATTGACTCACCCATTAATATTAACCCAAAACCCTCTGTATTTGTTATCACCATTCCTTTTGACTACCCTTACGTCGAGAATTGATTTGATTAGTTGCTTAAATATTCTATTTATTTCAACCGTTAAATTCATGTTTTATATTTGACTTGTTCTTAAAAAAAAAAAAGAGTGCGAAGTATGTTCATTAGTTATGTGATTAAATGAGCTTATACATTTAAATTCCAATTGTTGAAGAAGAAGCTCGCATTATTAGTATTAAGTATTACAAGTTTTCATGTGATGTAATTATCTATTATCAATTCGTTGTTTCTAGTTAGGTAATTTGTCAAGTCAATCTCGATTCTAACCCTCTAAGTCAGCCTTTATCAACACCTTTCACCCAAGCCCCGTTACAACCCTGTTAAAGACCTTTTGATTTGTGTATCATCTCATATTATAGTGGTGGAGATCTGATTTTCATGCAAGCCTATGGGATTAACTCTTCATGTTTGACTTTTGAGTGCTTAATTCTGAACCTTAAACACTTTGAGTGATTTGAGTGAATCTTTAGTGAGGATGTCAATCCTTGTCAGTTTTGAATCAAAGGTAATTATTTAGATGAAGGGAAACACCTATGTTTTATGCTACAAATGTATGACTTAGATTGTTTGAATCTTTAGGACTTTTTGAGTTGAATTATCCATGTATAAATTATCTTTGAATTATAATGAAACATTATCAATGACTATCATGAATTGAGGGAAGTTCGTTTTAATTATGAGTTGAGAATTTTGCTTGAGGACAAGCAAAAGCTTAAGTGTGGGGGTATTTTGATAAACTGTAAAAGTAACATATTTTAATCCCACATTTAGCATGCTTTTGGATGAATTATCCCTTATTTTATGTAATTTGGTGCTCTTAATCCTTTATTTTCATGTTTTATACTTAGGGAAGCACCGAAGGATGAAAAGAACGGAAAATGGGCTTAAAACGGGCCAAATGGGCCAGATCACGAAATCGGCACGGCCTGGACCCAAGACCATACGGGCGTGCCTCATTAATGAAGTCCAACACGGCCTGGCCACGATTCACACGGGCGTGTGCCATGGTCGTGCCCCTGCCGTGGCAAAGAGAAGTTTCGTTCGGATTGGGATACTTAGGGGCAAAGAAACACATTCCAAAAGCCTATATATACACCTTAAGTATGACCTAAAAGGGGGAGCCCAAGGCTATCGTCTAGGGGCATCTTGCTAGGCCAGAGAAGGCAGATTTGTGGGGATTAACTCGAGGATAGCCAGTTGATTCATCTCTAGAAGCCGGAATTATACTCAAGACGGAGGATCTCTCCTTCAATTCCTTCAGGGGGTTTTAGGGATTTCTTATGTTTTGTTTTATCTTTTCTTCTGAGATGTTTTCTTTTATTGTTATGAACTAAACCCTCAAGATACCGGAGGGGATGAAACTTAGATGAATCTTGTTATCGTTTACTGAACTATATGATAAATATTTGACTTGTTCTTAATTATGTGTTCTTAATTCTTGTGTTGATATTTCCGGGATATTGATTCAAGTTTGATGTGCTTAGGTGGAGGAGCAAAAGTCCCTGCCTAAGAGTAGATCTAGCATAGTTAAGCGAGTTGATCGCGCGCTAGAGATAGGGTGACGAGATTTTGCCGATTAGGGTGAAACCTAATATGGGATTCCATAGATCGAGTTAATGCAATTCTAGGGGTTTTAATTAGAAAGAGATTTCAATTAATCAACCTAGGGTTAGACGTTATTCGCTTCGAGAGAGGGTTTAATATACATTAGGGAATCTTACGGATCAAGTCAAGTGAATAAATCGCCTGGTTCAGAGTTAGATAACAAGTGAAGTCTAGGTGGATTCTTCCTTGGGTGTCGTCTTAATCAATTGGTTTTTCCTCAAGTTATTTTCCCCAAATTCATTTTTCTTTGTCTTAGAGTCTTTAGTTTAGTAGTTAATTAATTTAGATTAAACAACAAATTCCCTTTATTCTAGGCTAGATAGTAAAAAGAGAGTTAGTATTAGTACTTTTAGTTCCTTTGGGTTCGACATTCTGGTCTTGCCACTAAACTATACTACTTTTCGATAGGTGCGCTTGCCTCAAATCGTTGTCATAGTTAGTTTCCAGGTTCGATCATTCTTTTTATAAATTTTAAGACTTTGACATCGCAAAAACAACGATCATGTATAAATGTTGAATTGAGTATTTAGATGTGTCTTTAGGTCATGAATTATGTTGAATGGAATTGGAGTATGTATGTACGCAATGTAGGGTGCCAAAGGGCTTGGTAGATAGCCTTCTAATTGTTCACATGGGTAGACACACGGGCGCGTGTCTAGACCGTGTGGGAGGCACGGCTAGCACATGGGCGTATGCCCAGGCCGTGTGAAGTCTGCACCTTGCATTTGGAATTTAAATCGCCACACGACTGAAGCACACGGTCGTGTGTATAGGCCGTGTGGATATGTCAGAATGCCAAGGTTTGGCACACGAGACAGGGCCACGGGGGTGCCAAGGCCGTGTGAAGTTAGTCAGTGTCGACCACGGATGGAAGACACGGGCATGCCTTAGGGGCACACGGGCGTGTCCCTAAACCCACACGGGCGTGTGGCCCCTTATTTGTTGAAAGGTTTCTCGAATTCGTAAAAGTTCTCGGGATAGTTCCAATACCTCTCAGGAGTATGTTTAGGGCCTCCTAGGCCGAGTATGTGTAAGGGATGGGTTTTAACGAAATTTTATAACCCTACTCGAGATGTTTAAGCAAGTTTAGTTAGGTAATGCCTCAAACCCTATTCCGACATCAATACGGGTAATGGGTGTTACATAAAGTATCTCAAACACCAAATAGGAGATAAGACCATAAACATGCGGTAATAAAAACACCCAATCTTACTGTCTAGGGAGTTCACCTCCCCTCTGCTGCTCTTCACCTTCTGGAGCTCCATTTGAATCAGGTTTGTCATCTCTTAAATTTGAAATGCTTTCAGCCAATTGCATCATAGATTCTTTTAGTAACACACGCTGGCTGCCATTGGATTTGAAACAGCTACTGCTGCTTAGTTGTATTTTATTTAAATTTTTTGTGAATCCCTTGCCTTTAGTTTTCACATCACTCCCACAACAAGTCCACAGCACATGATATAAGGCCAGATCGGTCTTTAAGGATGGAGAAGAGCTGTTGTTTTCCTTATTTTTTGAAAAGACCACCACCGAATGCTTTTCGGAATCGATTCTGCCTACCATCACAGCCACTTCACTAGGCAAGAGTTCTTTCATTGCCGAACTAGGAGCTGCAGGATTCACCGAAGGCCTTTCGTTAAAAAGGTTTAAGTCTCCAGCTTCTGGCTCCCTCGAATCTCATACCATCGCAGGAATATCATTGTTGCTGGTAGCACCAACCGACACCTTTTGGGCCATCAGTTGATACCCTAAATTATCCAACAAAGATCGGGCCTAAACAATTTTGGAGTTATCAAAGCCCACACTCCTATTAGCCACACTAGGCACCACACTCGAACCAGCATTATCAAGCCCATTAATAGTCGGGACCAATTTAATTTTAGAACCCATTGCTTTTGATTTCCCTTTGTTCTTATAATCTATAGCCTGCTGACCATTAGCAGGATATAGTCTTTTCTTGTTTTGTTGCTCCTCAATAATGATATCTTTTCCTTTATTGCATCTAAGAGCTGTTAAATCTCTGTCATTTATTTCTTGATTTAGATTCCTATTATTTAGGGCACTAAACCTGGAACCTTCCTTCTCCCTCTCAGAATTTCCATAAGATTGCTGCATATTATCCCTAAATTTTCGCCTAGGTCCCCTTTCAACGATCATCTACGACCCGTAATTTTCGTCTCCCTTCTCCTAACCATCCTCGACCATACTGTGAATTTTTGGTGGTTTTTTCGGCTGAGCTATTTCCTTTTCCATGATGATTTCAGTACTTCGGAAAGGGCAGTTGTCCTTTACATGACCATATCTTCCACAGTGAAAGCAAATGGTCAGAAGAGATTCGTACTCCACCCTTTATGAATGCCCATTGATTAAAATTTGAGACACCAAAGGCCTCTCCAAATTGATATAGACAACCATCCGAGCAAAACGGCCTCTCACCCTACTGTCAGCGTTCAAGTCTAACTTGACAACCTTCCCAACAATTCCTCCTATCTCAGCCAAAATTTTATGCTTATACAAATATCCAGGTAGACTAGGAAATCTGATCCACGCCATAACCACATTTGGAAAAGCCTAGGAAGGGTCAAAAGTCATCGTCCAGGGTTGTACAGTTAAGTACTGACCAAAAATGGTCCAAGGACCTTCAGAGAGAGCCTTCTCACAATCAATCTTATTCTGGAATTTAACAAGAAAATACCCATTTTCTATATCCATCATGTGTAGAGGAGCCGAAGGCTTCCACAAACTATAGATTGTATTCTGCAAAACCATAAAACCAATGTTACGACCCAATAGTTTTAAGACTACTGTGTTATCCATACCTTGAATGAGAATTTGATGAATCCTGTCAGAGAAAGAGATAGAAGGCACTCCATTCACAAAGGATTTTTGGATATCCCCTTCCAAGATATCAAAATCTTCCTTTTCCTCTGAGTCATTGTATCCAGACTTGGAAGACTGGCGTACAAGTTTATCCTTCCAAGAGATTGGTTGATCCATTGTCAGATCGATCATCATATCACTACGCGTATTATCATCTTTATCTCTTAATCGAACCTTTTTTTGTATCAATTCATCCACAAGATTAGTATCAGAATTCTCGTTTTCACAGAGAGAAAGCATAGTTCATAAAGAATATTGGCTCTGCTTCAACTTTTATAATTATTGTCCTTTAATTATGAATTTGAGGCACAGACAAGGCTTGCTCTTAGGTATTGGATGCTTTTACATTTCAACACCTTGGGCGAGCAGATGGTAAAAAAAAAACCCCACGGTTACAACTCGGCTCAGTCCGTTAGGGTTGGGTTTTATTTTTTTGAAAATTCGGATTTGGGGTGGATCAAATCGGGTGAAATTAGAAAAATAATCGGGTCAGGATCCGGTTTGAGGTAAATCCGCTCCGCCCCACCCTGCCCTGCCTAAATTATTTTACAAAAATGCCCTTAATATATATACATATATTAAGTTTTTCTTTCCATAAATAAATATATAAATAAAAAAATATTAAGTTTTAAGTCTATACTAAAAAAATTATTCTTATTTACTTCAAAATAAAAAAATAATATAATTAAAAATATAATTTTATTTTTTTCAATATAAAAAAATAAAAACAATTAAATTAAATTCGGGCTAATATGACTTTTTTTATTAATTTTTTCGATTTAGTCATTAAATTTTTGAAATTAAATATTTTAGTCACTCTGAGCTGATGTGGGTTTTTTTTTATTGGTCTAGTAATAAAATTAACCCTATAATGTTTACACATTCTATAAATTTGATCCTAAATATAAAAAAAAAATTTTAAAAAAATTAGCCCTCAATGTTTATAAAATTTGTCATTTTAGTTCTAATTCTAAAAAAATTAATAAATTTGGCCCTCAACATTTACAAAATCTAGCAATTTAGTCCTAACTCTAAAATTTTTTTAAAAATATTTAAAAAAAAATATATTCATTTTTAGCCATTTGTAACACATCGACTAACCCATGTGAGATATTTAAAAAAAAAAAAAGAGCACCCTCTTTCAAGTCACTTACAATAATTTTTTTAACTATGATTTAGGCTCCACACTGGATCAACCAATTGATTTGGAACCTATTTGGAATAATTGACTACATTACTACTCAAACAGATAACATTTTTAATGTCTTTATTTTATTTTGGATCTTAAATTTTTTTATGTTTTATCCCAACTGTTTAGAGTTCTTTTGCAATTGACTTGAAAAAGAGTGTTTTTTTTCCTTATTTTAATATATCACATGAGTTAGTCATAAGGATGACAAAAAAACCCGAATCTGACCCGATAGGGTCAAGTTTTTTATTGAAGTTAGGGGTCAGGGCGGAGCGGGTTAATTTTTTAAAACAGTCAGGTCAGGTTTAGAATGAAACCATCCACCCCTCCTCGAGATATTTACGAAATTACTCTCTCTATATATTAAATATTAATTAAATTAAAAATCCCTAAAATTTATCACTACTAATCTCATTCTACTGCCTCTATACTAGTCCCCTTTCACCCTTGTAAGGTTATTTTCTCCATTTTCTATCTTCTTAATTTAATAATTTATTAAAGAAATTTTTGTTCCTTCTTTTTTCTTTTGTGTTGTAGTCATAGTTTGTGTGTAAATATACATTAGCACATAACTCCAGAGATAAATCATTAAGCAAATCTAATAAGAAATTGTGTCAAAACCTTTCATTTAAAAAAAAATTAATCACAATTTTACAAAAAAATAAAAAAAAATTAAACTTGAGTCGGATTGGAGTCGAGTATACTATTAATTTTTGGGTTCGGGTTCGGGTTCAGAGTAGGTTAATTTTTTTAAAGTCGGGGTCGGAGCATGGCGGTAGAGCATTGGGTCGGGCCGAGGCAGATAAAAAACTGTTGCGTCTTGTTGCCATCACTAGTTAGGCGATGAGTTATAAATGGTTAAAAATGATTTTTTTTTAAAAGAATGGTTTTAAAATTTCTAGAGTTGAGATTAAAGTGACAGAATTTTTAAATATTGAGGGCCAAATTTATTGAATTTTTTAGAATTAGAACTAAAATGATAAATTTTATCAAAAATATTGATAGTTGGGTCACCAAAATAGGACGAAAAGTATAGTTGGGTGACTATTTTTATAGTTTACCCATAAAAAATTTCAACATCTTCCACGTCATTATTTAACAAAAAATTTTAACGTAGAAACTAATTTGAATGTTTTAAAATGTATAAAAACTAATTTACCTATTTTTTTAATAAAGTGATCGAAATGCAATATACTTCTAAATACATAGACTTCTCTAATTCTTTTAATCCGAATATATAAATTGTATATAAATTTTAATCCGGATCATATTGAATTCTTAATCCTTCTGTGTATTCTACTTGCATTTTATATTTGTATTTGTAAAATATTCTTTCTTTAAGGGAAAAAAAAAGAAAAAAAAAAGTGAACTGCTGGCTTGTGTTTACCGTATAGAAGGTTTGAAAGGAAGTGTGTTTGGTTGCCGTGGTCATTGTTGGGGGAAGGGGGGAAAAAACAAAACAAAAGCCAAAATTATGCTTCTAATAATAAAGCAATGGTGTTATAGTGTCCCTCACGATACAACTGTCTCTCCCATGATTCATCATCCATAATTGTATCACAATGAATAATAAAATTTTGTACAAACATTTGAAAACCTAACCTACATCACTCTAATTTGTCAAATTATTTTAAAATAAATAGAAAATTTAATATTTTTTAACTTCGCTAATGTGACATACATATAAATTATTACCTAGATGACACGTCAATATTTAATTAAATTTAAAATTAAAAATCATTAAAATTATTAAAATATCTTTTCAATTTTTAAAAATTAATTAACCACACGACAATCCACGTGTATGCCATATCAGCAAAGTTAACAAATGTTAACTTTTCTATCCATTTTGAGGTGATTTGATAAAATATACAAATTCAAGAGCTAAAAAAGACGAAAAATTAAATGGAAAACTAAAATTATTTTTTTATTAAGTTGGAGTATTATGCCAAACCATATATGTATGTATGCGCCATTTGACATTATGGTGTTGACCTTTGGGAATGGCCCGCGGCATTGGTGGAAATCCAAGTCGTATTCCATTAGGATTCTCCACTCCTTGTCTTCTTTCTTTATTTGGTTTTAGATGAGGACATATTAAGCATTTGACACATATAACAGATTTTCAACTATCAATCCTCCCAACTTCCCTAACCATACAAATTACAATAATAACAGTAAAAATTCATACAAGTCCTAATATTATATCTTAGTACTTGAAAACTGATCTCCAAGCAAAAATAGTTCTTTGGTTGAAATTCTACTGTTAAATAATATCAAGATACATTCGTATTTTTAATATATTTATTTTTAGTTAATTATCAAATAAAATGTTATTAAATTTATTTTTTCTTATCAGGAATGAAGTTGGTGTGTCGAATTCAAACTCTTACAAAAAGGAACTAAATTGAAATGAAAAGCAAAGAGGAGGGCTTGATTGAAAGATTGAAGATTCAAAGATGACTGGATAAAAATTGAAGGGTTGAATATTTTTTTAAAAAGTGGCTGGATAAAGATTGAAGGATTTTTTATAATGTTACAATTCTATAATTAGTTTAAATTTAATTTTTAAATTTTGAATTATTTAGTAATTATATTTAGTGATAATAGTTAGGATTTTAGTGATAATATTTAGGAAAAATCTAACTAAATTTTAGCACTAAAAATATGTATAAATACATAATAATTACAGCCAATTGAACACACACTTCGCTTTGGCATTTAATACATTCTTTAAACTTTCCTTACATGCGTCAGTGCTATATTCTGCCATTTCAATTTTTTTCTTTTACTTTCAACCTTTTAGTTTAATTGCCTTCCAAGGCCCTTCCCCTTTCCATCACTCACAATTCCACAAATCTATTTAATTAAATCATTTTTAGCTTTAGCCCGGAAATTGCTCCAATAAAACAATCGTGAAATACGAGCCCTCTTAAAAAAACCTCTCAACACAATATTTTCTCTCTCTGGTATATGGGATAGTACAAATTCGTCCTTTAAAGTTGATTCAGCTTCGATTCAAAAAGTACACGTTGGGTTGTAGTTGTTTAGTGTATAGTTGGGAAGACGAATTGGCCGTGTTGTATTTGAATTCCCGCGAACAAATTGGCATGTCTAGGTAGGAAAAGCCAATTGATTCCGTCAAGGGAGATAGAGATCAGATTTAAATGACCCACGTGGTTAAGACCATTGATTTGAGTTGGGCTTTTCAGATCACAAGGCTGTTGAAATCTTAAATTGTGAACACATATATCGCAGTTAGAAATTTGGCAAGAGTCAGTTTGCAGGTCGTACCGGGATTGACTACATAAGGAAAAGTTGGCGATCGTGACATCAATTCAGGTCACGGAAAAATGCAAAATTAGATAGTCAATCCTTGTGGATTCGACCCTATTGCTCTATACTACTAATTACTGTTATTTTGTCGGAGGAATTTATATTTGGTGGTTTCGACGCCCATCAATACTTATTATAAAATTATAATCCTATTAATTATCATAATGTCTTTTAACTATATCTAAAACCTTGAATCTTATTTATAAACATAATATCTACAAAGTCTAATGTATGAATTAAAAGAAGATACTTCAATAGGTAAACATGAAGCCAATATGAAACATACAAAGGCAGATTAAGTGGCTGTTTGTGGTGTGAAAAAAGGATATTAGATTACGTGCAGATCAAGAATGACATGCATCATAGGATTCCTCGTAACCTAACCTAAACACTTTTCACTTATACATGTATCCAATGTATATTCAAACACAGATGTAAAGATTCAAAATGCATATATGATAAAACATAAAAAACACATATATACCCGAATCGAGAGTCCGTGTAACACCTTACTAGATACATAAACTTGAGGAACCAATATTAGAAACAAGAAAAAAAAATTACATTATAAGATACAAATTGCAAGCAAGGAAAACAATGATACAGCCAACATCCTCAACGCACACCCAATCATCGTATCACCTTCAACCATCCCTTCTAGTTCTATCCCTGTAAACGTAACCGCTTATGTTTCAATTCTCTCTTCTTTTTTCGTATTCATATTTGTTTATACATGATGTGCGAGGAAAAACAAGGTGATAAGAGGTGAGAGAAAAATCTGCTACTGCTCCTCTAAGCCATCTTCATCAGGTAATATTGCAGTCAATAAAGAATACTGAACCCGGAGACGGATCCTTCCCTTCTCAACAACTAATCTTGCTCCCGAAACAACCCAATACCCAGGAGTTTCTTCTGGCCCTCTTGTCAGCTCTGTTGTATCGACGAATTTCAAAAGCTTGGGGACTTGGACTGGTACAGGCGGGCCTCCAGGATAAACAGCAGAGTTTATATTCACATCAGCTGGCCTTGGAGCTGGCCTCTGAACGGTTGTGAAGTGATGACTGATTAGTGTCGATATGAGTCCTGACTTAGGTGCCAACCCAGGTGATCCATCCCATTCTGGCTGCTTAAGAGACATAGCTCCCAAGACAGTTGAAAAGCGTAGCCGTAAAAAGAGAATATTTTTAAAACCATGATTCTCAACCTGCAGTTGTGCTCCAGTTACTATGGAAAGATCCTCTTCAGCCTCGACAGGAGCAGTGCATACATGAGAGTAGTTCTTCCAATAAACTTTCTCATAGTATTTACGATCACGAGACATTTGGCTGAAGTTCTCATTTGGATCATCTACAAGTTGGAAGATTTTTGGAAGAGAGGAAAGATGCTGCAAGTGGATGGCCAAGCGATTACTCCTTTTACCTTCTAGATATAGTCGGAGGCCAGTCACTGGCCTCTTACCTACATCAACCTGTTATGAAACTAGATATCAGCTATGGTTCCTTCCTTTCAACATGATCAAGGTATAAGACATTGCCAAAAAAAGGCCACAGCTTAAACGATGCAAGAATTAATGTTAGTTCTCAACATCACACCCACAATATGGAACAAAGTTGAATTATTCTCTTTAAGATACCTAAAGAAGATGAAGTATCATTGATATGAGTTCCCTTGAAGCATCCTATATATATGTATGTAATTATAGATAAATCTTGTCTCAGTACAAAATGTTATAACCTTTTAAACATACAATGCTGAAGAGACTCTAGTGATCATCTATAAATTCAACAGCAGCACATCAACATGTTTTGTAAGTTTAAGAACTACTCAATACATACATGGGCGAAACCTACATGGTCAAACACTCAGATGCATAAAAAAAAAAATTTCCAACGTTAGAAAATGCTTTACCGGAGTAGTGTTCACAAAAAGCTTGGGCCCCATGAAACTGAATTGCAAAGATGAAGTGCTTTGTTGCTTTCGTTGTGGGCCAAGAGGAAGTTCACTGAAAACTGGCGCCCACTGTCTTGGAAGTTGAAATTCCAAAAACTGGTGGAGTTCTTCAATCGGTGGTTTATCTGTAAGAGTAACAGCTTATGGATGAAACATGCATAGAGACTGTTTGCTATAAAAGAAAGAAATATCATTTGCACTTTGTAGCAGTGGGCAAATGAAGGAAATAACAAATGATCTTGTTTCATGGCAACATCAAATAAAATGCGACCTGACTTCTTGGTTCAAGCACCGCTAGTTAAGGATTCCATGACAATAAAAGTGATCTAAGATTACATCCTATTAATGCAATGTTGTATTTACTGAAAACTTATGGTCATTTAACAATTCAAATTCAACCAAAATAAGCTCAGAACTCATGACTTTGATTCTTATAACATAATAATAAGATGGTTAGTGAATTTATGATATTATTTCTTCAACAAAATTTAAAGAATATACAAAAATAAAAATAAAAATAAAAATCTGAAACATACTCCTTCCAGAAAATAAATGTATTCCATTAATGAAAGAAACAAAATAGATGTAAAAGTAGAAAACCAAAGTGCAATAGATATAGATCTTGCTTACATCGCAAATACAGATTTATGGCATGGCTCAGAAATCCACTACCAGGGACTCCATTCAACAGAGAAGTAATTGGGATAAAGGACATTGAAATCACGTCAGGCTCTGACTGAACTGTTTGTAACCAGTCATTATGAGATAGGTTTCTATTATCACTTCCACCTCTCCTTTTGTAAATGCTTATAATATCCTGCAATTTTTAACATCATCGATATTGGGGGAAAAAATTAACCTTTACACTTTTTAACTGTTCACTAACCACACTATATGAAAATCAGAACACAAACCTCTTTATGTGCATATGAGCTTGATGGACTGTTATGGGCAAACCTTAGCCGCTGCTCCCTGATTTCAAACTGAAATAGAGATGATTAGATAAGATACCTTAAAAAGCATCACAAATAATGCCAATGAGTCCACTAATAATTAACTACTGGCACAAAAATTAAACCCAATAACAAACTAAAAAAATAACTTCCACTATTAAAGATGGAAGCAGATCAGAACACACAGACGAAGAGATATAACTCTACTAACCTACGGCAAGCAATTAAAGCATAGTGTGTCAAAGTAATATCAAACAAAAACAAAATTACCAACATAATTAAAAGACAAAAAAACACCATTCTCATCAAACAGTGGCAAAGCAAAAACAGATTCAACTCCAAGTCCTGGTCCAAACCCTAAACATTTAAAACAGTAGCAGACTTTCTCTGATAACCATTTAACTGGTATCTCACAAGCAGTCATGAAATACCAATATGATGCTGGACTATAACTTAGCATATTAAGAGAGAAAGAGAAATCTCCCTTCCGAACTAAAAACAAATTTAGGAGCCAACATGCAACAATTCATAACAATTTCCAAAATAACATCCTGCTTGAAAGGTATCTCATGGGAACCATAAATTGATATAAAAGAATACTGAGTTCATTCCATCAAAACAATAGGCATGATTCATCAAGATATACAACTACAGATTTGAAGTGTATTATTGATAGTTCTATTGCAAACCTTGTCACTCTGGAAAACTTGCTCAGACACTGTTCCATAATGTTCATTGGCATCTAAAAACCTCTTATCAGCCATATCCTTCAACCTTTTCTGGATATCAGCAGGTTGAAGAGTTGAGGAATGCTGCTGTTTTATGTAAATAACATCCTTCCCTCCCATCTTCACACCAACAACAATGTGGGTGCCATAAGTGCCAATAAACCTGGGATGCCACCAAAATTATATAGCAGACCTCAAATACTATACAGCAGAAAGTAAAGAACATAAAATAAAGCAGGCCCTGGAAATCAGAAGGTTTATACCAACTAGCATAATAGCATTCTACTTATTTTCATCAAGCATATACAAGCTGAACCGGAACCAAAATGTTTGGAACTTGATCATTACATTATTCTCCATGTAATAGAAAAATTCAATGAAAAGGGAGAGAAATAAGCATAGGCTGAATTGCTGACACCCAATTTATCAAATGAAGGAAACAACACTACTAGATGCCAGGGTCTTATTTAAGAACTCTGGCGCCAGAGATCAAAGATCAAATGTGTAGAAATTCACCTTGCTAACGCTGCAGGTTCCCATGTAGATGGGACTGCTTTCTTGACATGATCACGTAGCACCATTTGAGATTTCTCCAGTGCAACTGAGTAGAGGGTGATGAACACCCCATCAAAAGCAAGTGTCTTAGTATTGGCAGCATCTCTTTGCCAACAACCAGAGAATTCAAACATGGAATTGAATAGGCCTGAAGGTATTTTTCCAGTCCAAGATATTTCTTGGTTAAACTGCTCTGACATCTGGAGAAAATAAAAGAAATGAAATGACAAAAAGCAGACTCTCATTACAAACACTGAAAAAACAGAATCAAACTGCAAACTTGACTGCCATTTCCTATACATCTTCCACAATAGTTGACTAATGCCACAACCATTGAAATATTAATATGATGATAGAAATAGATTATATCAGCTACTACGCAGGTATCTAGTGGTTTTCCAGTTTGAATGGGTTAGTACGCAAAGAAAAACACATAGAAGCTGAATAAATTGATAGGAAAGCGTCGGACAAAGAATAAAATTACCTGTTGGAAGGAGAGAACATCAGACCTGAATCGTGTGCGCTCCCCTTTATCACATTTTATTGATTTGGACACGTTGGGTACTGAAATTCCACCAGGCAAAACAATCTCACGTCCTCCATCTTCATCGATCTCAATAAGACATGGATCTTTAGAATCCACTTTACAGTATTTGAGCCTAATATCTGTACCGATATCATATCCACATCCAATGGACGCTATAGCAATCTCAGCCGCCTTTGAAGCAGGAACCCTTAGCGCCATTGCTCAGTGCATTACTCTTTTCAACCCTATACATGTTTTGTTTATTCAAACCAAACTTCAGTCCAAGCAAAGCAACATTCTTTCAATCATTTCCGTAAATGAACCTAATCCAAATTTTAGAAACAGCTCAACTCGTCAAAACCGAACAAAAACTAGCATACACACTTTTCTTTTTTCTCTTTTTTTCTTTTTAAGCATTTTTTACCAAAACTGAGCAGATCAGAAACCTATACAAGCGTAAATATTCAAATTAATATCAAATGGAGGCAAATTTCATACTCGTTTTCCACAAACAAGCAGAAATAGACACCAATTTAGCTCAAATTAACGACAAAATGAACCAATTTTCACAAACTGACGACACTGAAAACCCAAATATAGTTCAAATTGGACAAGTATCCTCAAATTCAAGGGAAAAAAAATCAGATCCCACAACTGCAAATAGACTAAAAAACAAAAAAGAAAAAAGAAAGTTACAACAAAATAGACCTAAAAAATATCATACGTTTTAGGCAGTGCAAGAACTAAAGTGGAAATCTTGGGTAGGATAGTTGGGGCAGATAGGGAAGCAGAAGAAACGAATGGAAACGAAGGTCATGCCATATGAAGCCGAAAATGCCAATCCCTTGGTTCTATTTCGAGGTGGATGGAAACTGCGAGAGTTTCACGTTGGAAAACTCCAACAACATACCCTAAAACCAGAAAGAAAATAAATAATAAAAGAGGGGTTGCTTGATAGAGAAAAGAAAATAAAAATAAAAGAAAAGTTAAAAAGAGAGAGGCTAAGGGGGGAAAGAGTTGAGAGAGACAGAAGAAGTAAAAATGGGGTTTGACTGAAATAGTGAGATTAGAGATTCTATTGATAATGTGACTTTCTCTTTCTCTTTCTCTTTCTCTCACACCTTTTTTTAACTGTGCTTTCAACATTGGCGACCTCACCTGTTATCTCAGTTGCCAATCTACTTTCATTAAACTTCTTTCTTTTTTTGAACTGTTAAATTTATCTTGTTGAATTTTCGTCATTTATTCAATTGGTTGTAACCCGTTATAATTGATTCAATTGGTGTCAATTTTAAAAAAGAGATATTACTCTAATGATGTGCTATTTTGATTTTTTTTTAGTTAAATTTTTTTATTTTTTTAACACATTAATCCATTGAGTGATTGATATTTAATATTTTTTTCTTAACTTTTAACTAAATTTAAAGAGAAGAAGTTTTGAACTAATTATAGGGACGTCCCTCAATTTTAGTCAAAACTAATCAAAATATATCACGTGCTAATAACTTAATGTGCTAATGTGCTATATTAGCAATCCATTTAAAGAAAACAAAAATTTAACTGTCGTGAGTAATTCACACAATTATCTTATTTAGAGTGACCAAATTAAAAAAAGAAATTGAAGTGACTAAATAAAACAGATCTTATTTTAAAGTGACCATGAGTGTAGTTTACCCTAAAAAAATATATGGGAATTAAAGATAATATAATATTTAATCTTTTAACTTCATCATTTTATTAAAATCTCATTTTGGTTTTATATAAATACATTTGTTTCATAATACTTTTTTACTTATCTTGTGATTGTATCTTTTAATTTATAAAAAGGATGTCTCCACTTACACCTATATAAAATAGAAATTGTTTTACACATTTTTCTTAACTTTTTATATGACCAAAAGTTTTTACACAAAATGATCTATATAAATGAGCAAGAAAATATGGCGGTGAGATTGTTAAAATATTAATCTTGAGAAGGGGGTAAACCACTCTAATTTTGCACCGATTTGAGTGGATGCCTCCTCATTTATAATATATCTATATTATCATTTAATCTTATTGAATTGGTATCGTAAATCAATTATGTATCAACTTAATTGAAAAATTACCAAATAACCAAAACTTTAAAACAAAAAACATATATTTGAAGGGTTACATAAGTAATTTAATTTAGTTTTAAAAAATAAAATAAAAAATAACTCATAAAAATTTGAATTTAAGTGTATGGCAACACAACAAAAAATCTAATTAGTAAAATTATTTATATATTTTATTAAATTATCGATAATTATTATTTATGAAAGAATCATTGGTTAAATATTATTTTATTCCGTAGAACTAATATTAATAAATTATATGATCAAGAACAACTTGATCCGTCTTTATTGCACTAAACTTAGAAGAATGATTAAATTGAAGTCTTTAATAAAATAAAAGTAAGCTGTTGAGTTATTAGATCTTATATTGGTATTTCATTTATGTCGACCTGCTTTAATATTTGCTTCTCTTTTTGTGTTTTTTGTTTTTTTACACACACAAACATATTCCTCTTTTGCCAAATCCTTTATGGTCTCTCTTATTATATATCTATACAACAAGATTGTTAATTTACAACTAAACAAAATCTATGGATAGTACCATATATATATATGAAGAAAATATAATCTGGAAATGCAGATTAAGGGTGAGTCAGACAAGTAAGTTTCTTTTACCTCTGTTTCATGGGTGACTTCAACTTTCAGTTAGTGTAAGAGCCAGTTATAAAGCATCCAACATTATAAGATGTCAAGTAGTCCAGAGTATTATAATGTGAAATAACTAGGCATTTCTAGCAAATTCATTCTGAGGAAGTGCTCTCCATCCGATATCCCGCCGGTAGAATCCTCCAGGCCACTTGATTTCTTCAACTGCATCATATGCTCTATCCCGTGCTTCTTTAAGATCTCCGCCCTTAGCAGTAACCCCAAGAACACGGCCTCCCATGGCAATGAAATTTCCATCCAAATCAAGTGCAGTTCCAGCATGGAATATCTTCACACAAGGAGCCACATTTTCAGCTTCTTCGAGGCTCTGAATCACAGTCCCTTTCTCATAGGAGCCAGGGTAACCTTGGCTTGCCATTACTACCACCATGGCAGACCCAGGGGACCAGTTTAGTGACACCCCTTTCAGCTCTCCTCTACAAGCTGCTAGCAGAACTTTCGCAAGATCAGACTCCAAACGAATCATCAGAACCTGTGTGGAAAACCCAACAAAACAATTTATGAATCTAAGATCAATTTATGCCCCAACCAACAATATTCTGCATGTCATAAGTAAAAATTAGCCGAGGATAATAACAGTCTAATGGAAAGCTTATACTTATCATATGCCATGTAAGCGCAATCTAATGTCCAATATCAACTTCTTCATCCTTTAGGCCTTCTGTCACATGGTCAGTTTGCAAAACTAGAGACTTTCTAATTCCAACCATCATTTTGTTTCTAACCTTGTTCACTAGGATAAGAAAAGAAATGCTACTAGTTATTTCGTATCATATGACTTTCAGGCCCTTCAAAATAACTCCAATGCACAAACACTGACTAATTGAAACCTGTAATTTCAGATAACTCCAAAATTTTACTCTACCAATTACTTCAAAGCTATAAGTTAGATAATTAATCTCAAAAATGTATACCACAACTGTAATAAATGAGAGTTCGGAACAAGATTGTTTGTAAGCAAAGTAGTTATACATAAAGGAATACGGTGTTAGAACTGCCAGGTTGTTCCTAGGGTTCTAAAGGAACATGTCATAAAATTATCCAACGGTGATTCCCAGGAATCTGGTTTCCTACATGATGGTTGTTATGTGCATCACTAAAGTGCATCAGACTACTGACCACTATCCCAAGGAATGGATCCCAGCAATAATATCATAGAAGAACTGAACAAGCAAAGGTATGAGAGAAGAGAAAGTGAAGCAAGGCAAATAAATAGCATAGCGGATGAGTACAAATTCTTATGCCTTTCCCTTGTAACATTTCCTGTCTTATCTTTTCCTTGATTCCAAGGTAACACAATTGCCCAAACGTCATTGTTAATAACACGAAATTGTTAACCTAATATGGACAAACAGATAGCAGAACTAACATATAAAGAAATAAACCTCCCAGCATTACATTGAGGAACTTACTGCTAAAGTGCTAATCAAGTTCTCACTTAAAGTAACAAAAAGGGCTGCACTGAATCCTTAAGTTAACAGAATGCACATACAGATACCGTGAACACACAAAATTCATATAATTGACATAGTGTTCCAAGGTGTTTATAATGCCTGGTCGAAGGTTTAAAAATATTAAAAGCTTAACTTTAAAACTAAATCATGCATATAAACCAACCAATAGCCTGTAACTGACCTGACACTCTGGATCTCCAAAGCGGACGTTGTACTCAATTAGTTTAGGTAAGTCAGACTTCTTCTCGATCATTAGTCCAGCATATAAGACACCAACAAATTTGCATCCCTCTGCTGACATACCCTTCACTGTTGGGAGAATAATGGATTCCATGACCAAAGATTGAAGTTCTTCCGTTAAGACTGGTGCAGGAGAATATGCTCCCATCCCACCAGTATTAGGACCTGTATCACCATCTCCGACCCGTTTATGGTCCTGAGCAGATTCCAGTGGTATGGCATTCTCTCCATCCACCAAGGCAAAGAATGATGCTTCTTCTCCTTCAAGAAATTCCTCAACAATGACACGGCAACCAGCAGAACCAAAAATACCCTCAACAAGCATTGAATCAACAGCCTCATATGCCTCCTCTAGTGTCATGGCAACAATAACTCCTTTTCCAGCAGCCAGGCCATCTGCTTTGATAACGATAGGTGCTCCTTGTTCTTTAATATATTGCTTTGCAGCTGATGCATCTGAAAATGTTTGATACTGCACCAAAAATTTAAACATAAACATAAGCAAAAAAAAGGATAAAAAATCACAACGTTATGATGCGGTAAGAATCAAGAACATTTGCTCAGCTTAATAAGGCCTTTTCTATTCTCGCACAACCCAACTAAAGGTGATAACACTATGCAATTAATACAGTAGTAAACAAGTTCACCATGTAAAGTCTATGCAAGAATATGTACTCACAAAAGAATAGAGGAAAAAATGTCAGCAAATTAAAATTTAGCAAGAATGTATTGTGGAACAAACCTTAGCAGTAGGAATCCCATATTTGTCACATATGCTTTTCATGAAGTTCTTAGAACCTTCCAAAGCAGCAGCCTCAGCTGAAGGGCCGAAAGTTGGAATTCCGACCTTTACCAAATCATTGGCAAGACCTGAAACAAGGGGAGCCTCTGGTCCTACAACAACTAACCCAACACCCCATTTGCGGCAGAAAGAAATTACAGCTGAGCTATCAGAAATGTCAAGCTCAGGAATACAAGTTGCATTCCCAGAGCTGGAAATACCAGCATTGCCTGGTGCACAGAAGACGGCATCACAAGAAGGAGAGCGCTGCAATGCATAGCAAAGTGCATGTTCTCTTCCTCCTCCACCAATAACTAGCACAACCAGTCTCTCTGTAGCAGTGGCAAATAACAAGATTTTGAGAAATTTTACTCAATTCAACCCCTTTTCTTCATTTTCCAGTAGTCAGTCACATTGGTAAAATAATGCAAACATGTGCGAACAGTACATCAAATCTCACCAAATCACAATTTAATAATAGAAGGCCAAAAGTAAAAGCTATTCACCGAAATAATCCATAACTTTGCCCTGAGTAAATAAAAACGAAAATTCGAACTAAAAGCAAGAAAAATGGAGAAATGGGTAATAGATAAAAATAGAGCAGTTGTTATCCTACCGGAAGCGCCGTTACTGCTGAGGCCATCAACCGGTGATTTCTGGGCAAAGCATCTGAAGGAAGTAGAGGAGCATGGTGAGGCGTTGATGTGGGGGCGACACGAGGTTTGATGAATGGTGGAGAAACTGAGAGTTGGCATCGAGAAAGAAGAAGTCCCAAGGAACAAATGTGATGATAAAAAAGAGTTGGATAATTGAGAATCGAAAAAGCCTTTGTTGTTGCTAACAATTCTTAGAGAAGAAGATAGATTGAAGGTCGCAAAAGCCATGGCCATGCTTTGCCTGCTATTCTATTCTATTGTATCGGAAGAAACAAGAGAAGCCAGTAGTAGGGTTTAAGGGTTCTTTTCTTTTGCATTTTCCATTTATACAACACTTATTCCTATGGCCGGTGACACGTGAGGTGAGGGGATTCGTATCTCTTAGCCAAAATTCCTCGGTATGTTGCGGTTTTTTTTTATTTACAGGTACTGATCATCTTGTGTCTAACCTAATGAGATAGGTTTGATGGTTTTGTGTTCAAACATGCTTTGAGAACAGGTAATCAGTCTGCTCACATTTACCTCAATTGGCTTTGTGTACCAAATTCAAGAATGAAAAAAATCATGAATTGTGCAACTGATGGTTCCAACATTCTTAAACATGCTTTGAGAACAGGTAATCAGTCTGCTCACATTTACCTCAATTGGCTTTGTGTACCAAATTCAAGAATGAAAAAAATCATGAATTGTGCAACTGATGGTTCCAACATTCTTAAACATGCTTTGAGAACAGGTAATCAGTCTGCTCACATTTACCTCAATTGGCTTTGTCTACCAAATTCAAGAATGAAAAAATCATGAATTGTGCAACTGATGGTTCCAACATTCTTACTTCTACAGGCTACATAACAAAATGGGCTCTACTCCAAATAATTAAAAGTAGCCCAATTTGGTGACATTGGAACCTATAAAATTAACACACTCAAAAATCAGATGTTGAGAGGAGGTCAGACTCGTTTTAGAAGACATCTTCGAAGTGTCGTCTACCAGGTGTTTGTGCTCGATTTTATCTTCATATTTTGTCTTCTAACTTCACGGAGAGTCTCAAAATGTTCGCACGTTAGAAGATTTGATAAAGTAAAGGGGTCATTCATGTCATTATCTCGTCTTTGAAAAAAGGATCCGTCATGGCATACTCAGGCTTCTTTCGCAATAGAGTAGCCTAACTTTCAAAGCGTTTAGGGTGTGTTTGGTTCACTGAATCCTAGATTACATTTTGTAATAAGATTATGAATGAAATGTAAGATTACTTGTTTGATTCATTTAATTTGGAATATAATATTCAAGTGTTTGGTTGACAAAATGTAAGATTACCTAACAATACATTGTAATATTGTCTTTGTTATAAAATTTTTGTTTTTACAAGTTCATTTAACATTTGTTAATATCAAAATTTTCATAAAATTATAATAAATTAATAAATTCATTTTTATTATACCTTGATTCAATTGAATCACCCCTAAACCTAATTATGGTAACTTATTTATATGGTTTATTATAGAGGATTTGGTTGCTTTTAATATGAAAAGAGAAATGAAACTAAAATTTTCTCAAAAGTAATTATCATTTACATATAGATATAAATGTAACACCCCTTACTTGGAGTGAACCGATTTCTCACAACCAAGGAATGTCACATTAATACACTAAGTTACTCAATTCGATCATAAATTTTGAAGCTTTGATTTAACATAGTTAGATTCCTTTGGTGTTATTCAAATCATTTCTAAGCTTTCCCTAAAGTCTAGTTTCAATCGGGGGCCAATTAAGCTTACTTAGATCAAAACAGGACAAATAGAGTAAATGTCGCGACACTGGGGTATGAGTGTCGTGACACCCAAAATAGATTACTCATTTGAGACTCCCATGCTCCAATGTTGCAACACTAGGGGTCTGATATCGCGACACTAAGCTAATGTCGCGACACTGAGCTAATGTCGCGACATTGAGTACTGGATGGTCACAACACCAGAGACAAATTGTCTAGAACATGTTTGAAACACTTAAAAACAAAATCCAAACATTCTTAATTCATTCCACAACACTTCCTAAACATTATCAAACATGGTTCCCCATCAAGACATTATATAATGCCACTTAAAACTAAATTAAACAAGTCCAAGTTTACAAAATTTGCATAGAGAATCAAATACTATCAAATGTTTCCACGAAAGTTCATCCACAACATTGTTAACATGACCCTATGTACATGCCATAAACTATTGCCAAAAATCAAAACATACTCTCTTCCAAGCTTCGGTTTGTAATGAGATGAGTCAGAATTGATCTTCACTCTAAAGTTTCAAAACAATCTTCACCTATACGTTAAAGAAACAACGCGTTAAGCTCGTGTAAAATCAACAATCATCAAATTTCACTTGACGTCTGATAATACTCTAGAACGTCATATTTTTATTTGCTAATTGCATATTTATTTTGAGTATGATTCTACTAATTTGGGCTATTTATGGTCTTTTATCTTTTAGGGACTATATTGAAGGCAAAAATAAATTTAAGGGCGAAAAGCGTGAAATTAAAGATGAATTGGGCCAACATGTGACAGAGGAAAAAATGTGGTGCCGAAAATACAAACATGGAAGACCTAAGGAAAAAAAAAGCAAAAGAATAGATTTTATAGCACAAGACTCTATTTAATGTTATTAGGATAATTATTAAGGATAATTATTTAGATTTAATTTTAGGATTTATTTTCATTTATCTTTATTTATCTTTAATTATCTTTATTTATTTGTATTTATCTTTTAGAATTTAATTAGGAATAGGCTAGGTTTTCTAGTACTATAAATAGGGGATGGATTGGCACATATTTGACATCTCTTTTTTCTGTAAACACTCATCCTCCCAAAAACTCTGTCTTTTGTTCTCTCCATATTTTCTTTAATAAAAATCTCATTTCTATTATATTTATTTCTTTCCCAAAAATCATGAGCCATTAAACCAATTTAGCCGAAGGTTGTCAAAATTCCCCAAAAAGGTTCATGAGGCTCAAACCCGCGCTTAGCCTTCTCAACAAGATATTCATCGCTTCTCCGTATTACGGGGCTGACGCTTCCGTCCATGTCCTTTAATAGGTGATCTTTTCAACTTGTGCAAGGAACGGCCGCTTTGTACGTTTTGGGAAGGTTACATAGTCGGTTCGTTGGCTTTCTGCGTCAGAGGTTCGCGAATCCAAGAGACAAAACGGCGTGGTATTCGCCGTTGGGAAGTGATGATCTAGCAGAAGATAGTCCCACAAAAGCGATTATTGGCTAGAGTCAGGCTCCACCAAATTTTAAGTCTAAATCCTTGGAGCTGGTGGTCGTAGGCGTCCTCTTCAACTATAACTGGACGCCATCAAGCAAATTCTGCGGTATGCTAAATTTCTTAAAGAGCTTTTCACCAACAAGCAAAAATTAACAGGTAATGAAAGGATGAATGTCGGTGAGAATGTATCCGCAGTGTTACAGCAAAAAATGCCGGCAAAATGTAAGGATAGGGGCATGTTTGCAATACCATGCAAAATAGGCCATTTGGGAATTAAGAAGGCTATGTGTGATCTAGGGGCCTCTATAAATGTAATGCCATATTCTATTTATGAATCACTTAACGCGGGTTTTTTGACAAAAATAGGTGTTATCATTCAGTTGGCTGACAGGTCTATTGTGCATCCAGAAGGAGTCATTGAGGATGTTTTGGTAAAATTTAACGAGCTCATTTTCCCTGCAGATTTTTATGTGATAAAAATGGAGGAGGATAACGCTCCTGCGTCTTCAGACATCTTGTTGGGGCGACCTTTCCTTTGTACTGCAAATACTAAGATTGACGTACGAAGCAGAACCCTCACGATGGAGTTTGATGGAGAGATCGTGAAGTTTAACGTTTATGGCACTATTAGCCACCCAAGTGAAGTCTTGGGCGTAACTTGAGTGTCGACATAATTAACTCATCGAGAGAAAAACTTTTGAGTCATCTTATGGAGATAAATCTAAAATAATGTTTGATGATTTTGAATCTGTTAATAAATTATTGGCTCCTATGGATACTAAACTTCTACTTTCTATTGTGCAGGCATCAGATTCGAAATTAAAACCACTTCTCGAGCATTTCAAATTCACATTTTTGGAGAATGATGAGACCATTGCCGACTTAAAAGGGATCAACCCCTTAGAGGAAAATATGAAACCAATGAAAGAGGCGCAAGGACGATTAAACCCAAATATGGTGTATGTGATAAAAAAGGAGAGTTTCCAAGCCCATACGAACGAAAAAATTCAGCCGGAACAACCCTAATACTAGTTGAGCGTCAAGCTAGCGACGTTAAACAAGCGCTTGTTGGGAGGCAACCCAATCTTTATTTTTTACTTTTCTTAATTTTTATTATTTATTATTTTATTTCATTTTATTAGTATTTATTATTTTATTTTATTATTTATTACTTTATTTTTGGATATTGATAAAATTCTCTTCTTTTATCTAGGTACACTAACGCGAAAATAGGGACAAAAAGGAGAAAAACTAAAAAATTGGCATGAAATGCGACTCTTATTCCATCCTTATTCCAATGCGAATAGCGCATTCCTGCCCTAGATTCCCTAAAACCTGCCTCCAAACACTCGCCCTTCAGCAAAACACCATTCCTATACACCCCCAAACCCTAAAAATAAATCTATTTTTACACCAAAAATCCCATCAGCCGCCGCACCTTCTTCCCCACCCCTCCATCATCGACTTTCAGCCACCAAGGTGAGAACCCGAAGCCGAGCCATCGTCGCACGCGTCACCTACCCCATCGCCACCCTTCACCGGTTCGCCTTCTTCTTCCCTTCCGCACGAAACCACCGCACCATCGCCCTCCTCTCCGCGTGTGCCGTCCTTTACGACAGTAATTACACGGGGAGTTCTTCTAAACTTTTTCCATCTATTTGTTTATTTTCTTCCACATTGAGGACAATGTGTTTTAAGTAGGGGAATATATTCCTCATTATATCTGCCGTTTTATCTGCTGCTTTTACTGTTGTGTTACTGTTGCTGTTGCCTTGTGCTTGTTTCTGCCCACATTTATTTTTTCGAATATTCTGCCGCTTTTCGTGCCCAAGAATTCGACCATGACTTGGCCACTGTTTGACATCCATGCACGATTCTTATCTACTGAGTTAATTATGATTTTGCTTGATAGATTTCATCTCCATTGTTTTATTTCTTTTAGTTAAAATAATTATGATTAATAGAGTTAACCCTATTTTGCTTTTAGTAAATTTGATTAAGTCTAAATACAAAGAGGACACTTAATATAATTGCATGCTTAAAATATGTTCATGACTATTAAGGTGGTTACTGAAACTTATTTTTGACACTTGATTGCTTTTCCTAAGTCCTCCAAAATTAAAATTTCGTTTAATAATAATAATGTTTCTGTGGTTATGAGTGCAGCTTAAGACGTGACTAGTTGAGTAACCGGGGTAGGGTGCTTGGGTTGTCATCCTATTTCGCGTCAAAAGGTTGTGTGACGTGTTAGGTAAAACTTCGCTAACCGGAATTAATTTTTAAGAATGTGTTGGGCTGAGTAACCGGGGTGAGGTGCTTGGCTGTCATCTCTCTTCACGTCAAAAGGTTCGATATGTTCTTAAGAAAAATAAAAATTAGGAATGTGTTAGGCTGAGTAACCGGGGTGGGGTGCTTGGCTGTCATCTCTCTTTGCGTCAAAAGGTTCAATATTTTCCTAAGTGAAAGTAAATAAACAAAGTTGAAATTAAAGTAAAAAAGAAAAAATAAATAAAGAAAAAAAGAAAAAATAAATAAATATGCATTAATAAAATTTGGGGACTAAAGGGAGAAATAAATAAGGTGTCTTGATAGGTTTGGTAAATTACCTAATTTTCATGAAATAATCCAAGTCGATCTTAATTTTGTGTTTGTTAATTGGAACACTTTTTCAATTTTACTTAAATCAAGCTAAGGGTTCTCTTTATTTTTCGTATGCATTTTGACTAATTTTTATAAAACTTTGGAGAATAATTTCTTTCATTGCAGGATCTAATTTTCACAGTGGACAGGAACCATACTTGAAGGCAAGCATGGGCTAAGTAGGGGAATTTGATAATACTCTAGAACGTCATATTTTTATGTGCTAATTGCATATTTATTTTGAGTATGATTCTACTAATTTGGGCTATTTATGGTCTTTTATCTTTTAGGGACTAAATTGAAGGCAAAAGTAAATTTAAGGGCGAAAAGCGTGAAATTAAAGATGAATTGGGCCAACATGCGACAGAGGGAAAAAGATGGTGCCGAAAATACAAACATGGAAGACCTAAGGACAAAAATGCAAAAGAAGAGATTTTATAGCACAAGACTCTATTTAATGTCATTAGGATAATTATTAAGTATAATTATTTAGATTTAATTTTAGGATTTATTTTCATTTATCTTTATTTATCTTTAATTATCTTTATTTATTGTATTTATCTTTTAGAATTCAATTAGGAATACGCTAGGTTTTCTAGTACTATAAATAGGGGATGGAGTGACACATATTTGACATCTCTTTTTTCTGTAAACACTCATTCTCCCAAAAACTCTTTCTTTTGTTCTCTCCATATTTTCTTCAATAAAAATCTCATTTCTATTATATTTATTTCTTTCCCAAAAATCATGAGCCATTAAACCAATCTAGCTGTAACGACCCGAATTTGGGCCTAGTAGAATTGGGCCTATTGGGCCTTGGGCGTAGGAGCTTCTAAAAGTTTTGAGAACAAGAGAATGGCACTAAGGCAAGTTGGACCTATTAGGCATGGGATTTTGGAGTGTTTAGAGGGTACTATGAAGTCCCGGGTTTAAGTTAGGTCAAAGGAAAATTTTCATTTTTGGCCCTTTAGTGGAGAGGACTGTTGGAAGCTAGACTTAAGGAAATTTGTTGGTGTTTTGCTAGCACAAGAGGAGCTTGTGGCAAGGTGGTGTGGCGTCAAGGGGAGTGTAAAGAGGTTGGAGGTTCGAATCTCACAAGTGTTATTTTGGTGGCTATTATTTTGTGTTTGGGAGAGGAAGAAGCAGAGTTGAGTTTAAACTCTACCAGGGTGGTTGAAGAATGAGTCAAATGGTTTGAATGAGAGGTGGAGAGGAAATGTAGGAGGAAATTGGGGAGGAAATCGTGGAAGTGATGGTGTGGGGAGTGTTTGGCCGAATATGGAGTGTATGGGAGGAGAATTTCGGTGTAGAGGGGTCACTTAGTAGCATATTCGATTTTGAGTAGTTAGTGTGCCGATTTTTCTAAAGTGTTCTTTTGTGAGTTTTTGACCTTTTTGCATTTTTGGTGATAGCATTTCAGGGCACATTGCTTGATATTTTTCTTTTCCGAAACCCCAAGCTTGCTATTCTTTATTATTTCTTTTTCTCATCTGTTTCAAAACATTTTTCTTTACTTATTAGTGCCTGAACAGTATTGGCCGAATTCTTCCCCAACCCCTTTTTCTTCCTATAGCCAAATCTTTTCTACACCTACCATTTGGGCTTGTGTTCTTCGATTTGTTTTCATTTCATTTTAGCCTCCATAGCCTTACCTTGAGTTCTTTTGGGCTTGCTGCTAGTGCCGAATCTTGTCATTCCATTTGGCTCATTGTTGGTATTAAGGTAATGGTCTTCTTCTTCCACTTCTTTCGTTCTTTCTTCTCTTGATTTTGTTTAAGCCAAAACTCTCACCTCTTGGTAAAGCTGAACTTAACCACTCGTTTCTTCTGTGAACCCCTTTTGTTCTCTTTTGGTTAGGGCCGAATCCTCCAAGGTGCAAACTCAAATCTTGTTTGTTCAATCCGCTTCGTGATTTTCTTCAATTGTTGGTAAGTGGGGGCATGGCCGATTAGGGGTGGAAGTTTCCCTTATCTTGCTGAGTTTCTTAAGGCCGAATAGCCTTGTCTTTGTGAACTTGGAACAACGGTATTGACTTATGTTCCTTTGTTAGGGACTCAAGTTTGTAATCGAAGGGAGTAACCAAACATTCAAGCATAGCAAGAAGTTGTCGTCGTTCTTGGTAAGTGTTGTGGATTGTGTTATCAATTTCAATTTTGGTATTGTCGAACAAGAAGACTAACTGATAGCCGATTATGTCCTTAGGTGCTTCGGAGAGTATCGTGATACGTATTTCAAATCAGGTGTGTAATCTCACACCCCTCTAGATGAATGCTTGTAATGTTCTGTGACTCAACCGAAAGCCAGAAAATCGGCAACTGTGACCACTCGAGCGTCCGAGCGCTCGTAGTGGTAAATCAAAACACGAATGAGGGCAGGAAGCCATATAGGGTGTCGCGAGCACTCTCGCGAAACTGAGGCTGTAACGGGCCAAATGGGCCCAATGAGCTATCCGGCCCACATGGGCAAAATCGATGGAAAACTGTCAAAGGATAAGTGCGGTTGCGAAATCTGAAAAACTGAGACCGAAACCATGCGAAATGGGCCACACGAGCGTGTGGGCCCGTTTGGGCCTGAAATGGATTTTAGGCCCAATAGTTCCGTAGAGACCAAAAAGGGTCCTGTGTCGCTCGAGGCGACAGTAGGCCTTCGAAAAGGTCGTTAATTGATAAAATTACCAAAATACCCCTAGAGGGTAAATTACCGAAATACCCTTGGAGGGTAAATTACCAAAATACCCCTGGAAGGGTAAATTATCGAAATACCCCTGGAAGGGTAAATTATCGAAATACCCCTGGAGGGTAAATGACCGTTATACCCTAGATTATGGTTGGTTATCATGTATATGCTTCATTTACTCTTTTGTATGTATGATGCATTGCATTTATATTATGTTGCATGGGTTGGGTTGATGATCGGAGGAAGTGTATTCTGGTGGCTCTGCCACAATCTGTGTAGTGGCTATGCCACGTATATTCTGTTATTCTGGTGGCTCCGCCTCAAATTCTGTGATTAGCCGCTTGTCTGCCATATTGGTGTGTAGGGCTGGGTGGGTTGACTTGGTCCGCACAGGTGTGTAGGGTTGGTACGGGGGTGTGTAACGGATGGATTATTGGGTTGGGCTGCATTACATTATTTGCATTATCATGTTTATAGGGCTAAGGCCCAGATTGTTATCGAATAGGGCTTCGGCCCAGTCTGCTTCCGTATGGGCTCGGGCCTAGTTAATGACCGATTAGGGGATTACACACTGAGTTCTCGTAACTCACCCCTCTGTTTTAACCTTGCAGGTGATCCTCAGCGTTAGAGGATTTGGAGCTGCGGTTGACTCTGTGGTGGCCATACGTCGGAGTATTTCTCACGAACCTTAGAAAATTTCCGTTTTGCTTTATTTTAAGATTATTTTTAATTTGGGTTTTAATATTATGTAATAAGGCCATTGGATTTTATTTTTTCCCTTAAACTTTCATTTCAGTTATATTCAAACTATAAATGGTTAAACTCTGGATTTTCTTAAAACGACAATAGTTGTTTTCAAAATATCACATTTTCGCAAATTATTAGATCTGATTTTTGCTATAAACAAAGTTTTCGCGAATAACCCTGATAACGTTTTTACAAGAAAACCATAAAAGCAAACCTGAATTTCACAAACAACAAAGCTCAAAGTTTCAAAAAGAATACAAACTTTTTAACGAACGCGCAGTTTTAAACAACCTTTCTATGTGACATGCTAGATCCGGTAGTAACGTCTAGGCCGGGTTTGGGGTGTTACACTAGCCGAAGGTTGTCAAAATTCCCTAAAAAGGTTCATGAGGCTTAGAACCCGCGCTTAGCCTTCTCAACACGATATTCATTGCTTCTCTGTATTATGGGGCTGACGCTTCCGTCCATGTCCCTTAATAGGTGATCTTTTTAACTTGTGCAAAGAACGGCCGCTTTGTACGTTTTGAGAAGGTTGCACAGTCGGTTCATTGGATTTTTGCGTCAGAGGTTCGCGAATCTAAGAGACAAAACAGCATGGTATTCGCCGTTGGGAAGTGATGATCTAGCAGAAGATAGTCCCACAAAAGCGATTATTGGCTAGAGTCAGGCTCCACCAAATTTTAAGTCTAAATTTTTTGAGCTGGTGGTCGTAGGTGTTGTCTTCCACTATAACCGGCTTATCCTGCTCGAGAAGGGTTACTTAAAAGCCAAGGATTGAACCCAAGGCGGAACGAGACAATCAGAGGCTAGAATCTCGCCACATAAGAAACTTACTCTTCCCTAAACTCTGTTTATTTTCATATTCCTCATTTTAATTTTCATAATTTATTTAATTTCGCAATTTCAATTCACTTTAAGTTCTGTTTTTATTTTTCCAGATCAAAATTCTTAATTCTATTTTTTTATTTTTCAGGAACGCAGGTTTTCTTGGCCAAGAAATTGTCCAGGATTTCAAGAAACGAGCATTCGTACAATCCGGTCCCTGAGGATTCGACCCTACTTCCACTTTACTGTTATTTTTACTATTTTACAGGGAATAGGATATTTTTGGTGCTTTCAACGACGCATCAAATTTTGGCACCGTTGCCGGGGACTGGCAACGTACTAATCTTGTTTTTTGTTTCTTATGACCAGATCTGCTCCAGGTACTCTTGCGTTCGATTCTAAAATAGAGAAGACTGCTAGAGCCAATCGCAAGGAAACAAAACTAAGGAAAAAACAGTCAGCGGTGGTTGGGACTCAAAGTAACCCAACGCCAGAAATCGAAGTCGACGAAGCTGAGTCTAGGGTTAACAAAAACCCTGCTCAAGAAATTGAAAGCGAAAAAGTAGAAGTCGACTCTCCTGAAGAAGTTCTTGAAACAAGGGTTAACGAAAACCCAAATTTAGCACAACAACCAATGGCTCAAACAATTCGACAACTGGCCAAAGCTCCGGCAGAACAACCGCCATTATGCATCGCTAATAAACCGTAAAAGTAACATTTTAATCCCACATTTAGTATGCTTTTGAATGAATTATCCCTTATTTTATGTAAAAAAGGTGCTCTTAATCCTTTCTTTTCATGTTATATACTCAGGAAAGCACCGGAGGATGAAAAGAATGAGAAACGGGCTTAAAACAGGCCAAATGGGCCAAAGCACGAAATCGACACGGCCTGGGCCCAAGACCACACGGCCGTGCCTCCTTAATAATCTCGAACACGGTCTAGCCATGAGATACACGGGCGTGTCACCTCATTAAAAGTCCGAATACGGCCTAAAGGTGATTCACACGGGCGTGTGCCATGGCCGTGTCCCTGCCGCGGAAAAGAGCAATTTCAATCGGATTTGGATACTTAGGGGCAAAGAAACACATTACAAAAGCCTATAAATACACCCTAAGTATGGCCTGAAAAGGGGAGCCCAAAGCTATTGTTTAGGGGCGTCTTGCTAGGCATGAGAGGGCAGATTTGTGGGGAATCGCTCAGGGATAGCCAGTTGATCCATCTCAAGAAGCCGGAAATATACTCAAGACGGAGGATCTCCTCTTCAATTCCTTCAGGGGGTTTTAGGGATTTCTTATGTTTTGTTTTATCTTTTCTTCTGAGATGTTTTCTTTTATTATTATGAACTAAACCCTTCAGATACCCGAAGGGGATGAAACTTAGATGAATCTTGTTATCATTTGCTGAACTATATGATAAATACTTGATTTGTTCTTAATAATGTGTTCTTAATTCTTGTGTTGATATTTCTGGGATATTGATTCAAGTTTGATGTGCTTAGGTGGAGGAGAAAAAGTCCCTGCCTAAGAGTAGATCTAGCATAGTTAAGCGGAGTTGATCGCGCGCCTAGAGATAGGGTGACGAGGCGTTGCTGGATTAGGGTGAAACCTAATATGGGAGTCCATAGATCGAGTTAATGCAATTCTAGGGGTTTTAATTAGAAAGAGATTTCAATTAATCAACCTAGGGTTAGACGTTATTCGCCTCGAGAGAGGGTTTAATATAAATTACGGAATCCTACGGATCAAGTCAAGTGAATACATCGTCTGGTTCAGAAGTTAGATAACAAGTGAAGTCTAGGTGGATTCTTTCTTGGGTGTCGTCTTAATTAATTGGTTTTTCCTTAAGTATTCTCCCAAATTCATTCTTCTTTGTCTTAGAGTCTTTAAGTTTGGTAGTTAATTAATTTAGATTAAACAACCATTCGCTTAATTCTTAGGCTAAATAATAGAAAGAAAGTTGGTATTAGTACTTTTAGTTCCTTTGGGTTCGACAATACGGTCTTGCCTAAGCTATACTACTATTCGATAGGTGCACTTGCCTCAATCGTTGTCAGAGTTAGTTTCCAGGTTCGATCATTCTCTTTATAAATTTTAAAACTCAACAGACATACGATCAAGTTTTTGGCACTGTTGCCGAGGAACTAAAATATTAAGAACACTCTATTTTTATTACTTTAGCCATTTTTATTTTTTGCAATTCAATTTTATTTCTTTTTTTATTTGCTAATTTTTCTTCTTTTATTACTTCTTCCTTCCAGGTACCTCTAGTTTATGACTAGAAGGAACCTGAAAGGACCTTTAGTATACGACAGTGATATTGAAGCTACCGTTCGTAGAAATCGCAGAGAAATTAGGCGAGCCCTGAATTACCAAGAAGAAGAATAACAAGACGAATCCAATCCTACTGAAGGGATGGACGAGAATAATCCACCACCACAAGATGTGGCAGAAAATAATGCTCCGCGTACTATGTATGATTATGCTAAACCTCATTTAACAGGAGCAGAATCAAGTATTGTTAGGCCTGCTATAGCTGCTAATAATTTTGAATTAAATCCTAACACTATACAAATGATTCAACAATTTGTTCAATTTGATGGTTTGCAGGACGAAGATCCAAATACTCATATAGCTAATTTTTTAGAGTTTTGTGATACCTTTAAAATAGATGGCATTTTTGATGATGCCATCCGTCTTCGGTTATTTCCCTTTTCATTAAGGATTAAAGCCAAACAGTGGTTAAACTCGTTACCACTAGGGTCAATCACCACATGGGATCAAATGACCAAAATTTTTTTATTAAAATATTTCCCACCGGCCAAAACGGCCAAATTACGGAATAATATCACTTCTTTTGTGCAGATTGATTTAGAGACATTATACGACGCATGGGAGAGATATAAGGATCTCTTGAGAAGGTGTCCGCACCATGGTTTACCCTTGTGGCTCCAAGTCCAAACTTTCTATAACGGTGTAAACCCCTGAACGAGGCAACTAATTGATTCAACCGCCGGTGGAACCCTGAACAATAGAACTCCTGAAGCAGCCTACGAGTTTATTGAAGAGATGTCACTGAATGACTATCAGTGGCAGGTTACAAGGACAAAACCAACAAAATCAGCCAGAGTTTTCAACCTCGACGCAGTAACCATGCTATCAACACAGGTAGAGATGATGAATAAAAAGCTTGATAGTTTGTGTTCTTCGCAGTACATCCATGTCTGCAAGGCGACGCAAGTAGAACTGTGGTGAATCCTGAGTACCCACCCTACCAACAGGGCACAGAAAGCGAACAGATGAACTATATAGGTAACAATTTCAGATCTAATAATAACTCTTATAGTAATACTTATAATCCAGGTTGGAGGAACCACCCAAATTTTTCATGGGGAGGACAAGGAAATCAAGGAAATCAAAGACAACAACTTCCTCAAAATTTCAAAAATCAGCCCTATCCATAGGAGAAAAAGCCGAACCTTGAAGAGATGTTGACAAAATTCATTGCAGCTACAGATAACCGTCTCCAAGACACTGAGACCACCCTTAAGAATCAACAGGCATCAATTAAAGGGATCGAGAGCCAAGTCGGGGAACTAACTAAGACAGTTGGACAACTTACCAACACAGTTGGATAGCTTGCAAAGATAATTTCCGAACGACCGCAAGGGCGTCTACTAAGCAACGCTGAGATTAACCCAAAGGACCAAATCCAAGCCATAACAACTCAAGAAACTGAAGGGTTAGACGAGCCCAATTCAAGGCAAGAGGATGAGGTCAAAAAAGGTAAGGTTAATGTAAATAATAATAAGCCAAAACCGGTAATCAAAGAGTACCAACCTCGCATGCCATATCCCGAAGCATTAAGGAGAGACGATACAGAGGAACAGTTCGGTAAGTTTCTTAAACTTTTAAAGAAATTACATATTAACTTACCGTTACTTGAAGCTCTTTCACAGATGCCAGATTCTAGAAAATTTTTAAAAGAGCTTTTGACGAACAAGCGAAGGATAGATGAGGCATCACACGTGGAACGAAACGCAATGTGCTCAGCAATCTTGCAAAATAAACTACCACAGAAATTAAAAGATCCAGGGAGTTTTACGATTCCATGTTTAATCGGTAGTTTACCTATTGATAATGCGTTAGCTGATCTAGGGGCAAGCATAAATTTCATGCCTTATAAATTTTTTAAACAACTAGGTCTAGGGAAACCCAAACAAACTAGGATGAGCATTCAACTAGCTGATAAAACTGTTAGAATTCCTAGGGGTATAATCGAAGATGTACTCATAAAATTTGAAAAATTCGTATTCCCAGTAGACTTTGTCGTTTTAGACATGGATGAGGACAATAGTATCCCCTTCATCTTAGGAAGACCATTTTTAGCAACTGCCAGGACTAAAATTGATATTAATGCCGGAGAACTCATACTTCGTGTAGGTAATGAGACAGTCACTCTCGAAGCTCTTGATTCGGCTAGAACATCGAGTAACGAAGGTGAGAAAACAAACTCTATTGATAACCATTCGGTTAACCCTTCTTTTCAAGAAGCACCACAAAAGAATACAACTGACCCCATCCTAGACCCAGTGTTAACAAATAAATAACTCATGAGGAACGAGGGATTCAATTCGACGATCTTAAAATTTATCCATCTATACAGGGCTCACACGCCCGTGTAAGATTTGGCACGCCTGTGGATGTCACACACGCCCATGGTCACTACCCGTGCATGAAAACCTAAAGCATTCTGCCAATGTCCCACGGTTAGGGCACACGCCCGTGCTCTCCACCCGTGGTGCACACTGACTACCTTAACACGGCCTAGAGTCTAGACACACGCCCGTGTAGTTAGCCCATGGCCAACACTGATTAACACACACGTTCTAAGCACACTCCCGTATGACTAGTCCGTAGTGTATTCTGATTTAAAATACTAACATGCAGGGGACACACGGCCAAGTCACACGCCCATGGGCTGACCGTGTGTCACACATGGCCTAGACACATGCCCGTGTGTCTACCCACATGGACAAGAACAAAGCTATTCGCCAAGTTCTTTTCACCCTTCTAGCATACACAATCATGCACTCATTCAACACATCCATAATCAACTAAAAGTCTTACAATCTCACATAGATAACTTCATCTTTTCATATAATAAAGTGCCAACAACTATGGCATTATACAAGAGATTATCCATCTAAAGGCCAACACATCATAGCCATAAACAACAAAATTCACTAACTTGTCTAGCCTCTATACATGCCATATACAAAACATTGAGTCTCATGTACCAGAGTGTGCTGACAGTGTGGACGATCTTCCAATTGATCCTCGTATCTCGATTCAACACTTTTGCTCTATAAGACAAGGGAAAAGAAAGAGAGTAAGCTTTGAGCTTAGTAAGTTCACACATAAATAATTAAGCACCATAGTATAAGCTAAACAACAATTAGCATTATACTAACATATAATGTACAACTATGCTTACTCTTTCTATCCCTTACCACATTTCCAACACATCATGAGTCACTTACTCATAACCATTGACATGCACCCCTGCATTCAATATCACATTTACACAATATACAACACAACATTATTTCTCAATAATACATCCACACAGCTATGCTACTCACTATCACATCCACACAGCAAATCTCTCGGTGGTTCCGCACTAAGCCCACCATAATCAATTGATAAGGTAGTATCGCACTTAGCCTACCAACAAGGTATTCATAGTGGTTTCGCACATAGCCCACTAGATAATATACCTAACGATAGCATCGCACATAGTCAGCTCATCGTCAATATGCATTAGGATGGTATCGCACTTAGCCCACCATTTAGCATTATCACAACACATTCACAAATCTACTTACTTAATCATTCATCCATTCTTTTCACTTGAACCACATAGGTTCTCAATCATTCTCAACCATGCTATACACTATCTAGCATTAGCAAATTGTAAGTATGAATGCATTGTTTATGCATAGACTCACCTCGATACTCAAAAGTATAGAAACGTGCAATTTAGTCCACCACTTTGCTCTTGCCTCGGTTTCGATCCGGGCTTTGTCTTTCTTGATGTATAATGAATAAATCAGCTTATTCAATACATACATTGACCAAATTGACCCACATCTCATACTTTGGCAAAATTACTCTTTTTCCCCAAATCTTTCTCATAATTACACTATTGCCCCCAAGGTTCGTAAAGTGATTTTTATTCAACTTTCTAGCCTTTCATGCTTAGCCGAATCACTTACTCAACTAAAGCAATCAACAATTCTCATCACAACACACATGTATGACCAAACTCAAGATTTTTACAAACTAGTCCCTACATGCATTTTCTATGGAAACTCATTTAGAAAAAGATGTTTCTACTACATCAAGCTTTCATAATCTTCCATAAAACATCAAAATACATGCATGTCATACATGACCACATTTTTGAACATCCATCATAGCTCATCAAATAGCTAAAAATAGCTTACTCATGCAACAAATACTTCAAAAATACAAAGAATATAAAAAACGAGGCTAGATGCACTTACTAGCAAGCTTGAAAATTTTGAAGAACCCTAACAATGGATCTCTCAAATTTTCGACAACCTTGGAGAAGAAAATGAATGAATTTTGTCATCTTTTCTCCTATTTTAATCACTTAATTGTTAAATGACCAAAATGCCCTTTTTGATAAACTTTCTATTTTAACTCATCCATGCCCAAATTTGTCCAAAAATTAAAAATTGGGAAAATTGCTATTTAAGGACCTCTAATTAATATTCTAAAGCTATTTCACACAAATAACTTCTAGAATCTCATATTTTGCAACTTTTGCAATTTAGTTCTTTTGGACAATTCAACCGCAATTTCACAAAATTACTTCATGAAACTTTCACATTAGCATGCATACATAGCTTAAAACTCAAAAACTCATTCATAAACCTCGAATTTGTGGTCTCACACCACTATTCTGACTAGGCCCTAAATCGGGATGTTACAACTCTCCCCTCCTTTAGAGATTTTCGCCCCCGAAAATCTTACCAGTAAAGAGGTTTGGATGTTGCTCTCTCATAGCTTCTTCCGTTTCCCACGTAGCCTCTTCCACACCGTGTTTCTGCCATAACACTTTCACTAGTACTATGCTTTTATTTCTCAACTGTTTCACTTCTCGAGCCAAGATCTTAATCAGCTCTTCATCATAAGACATATCCGGTCTTATCTCTATTTCCGTTGAAGGAATCACATGTGAAGGATCGGAGCGATACCGTCGCAACATCGACACATGAAACACATTATGAATCTTTTCCAACTCTACCGGCAAAGCCAACCGGTAAGCTACTGGCCCAACTCTATCTGTAATCTCATACGGCCCTATGAATCTTGGACTCAATTTTCCTTTTCGTCCAAATCTCATAATCTTCTTCCATGGGGACACTTTCAAAAACACTTTGTCGCCCACTTCAAACTCAATTTCTTTTCTTTTCAGATCCGCATACGACTTCTGTCGGTCCGAAGCAACTTCAGACTATTACGGATTATTTTCACTTTCTCCTTAGTCTCTTTCACAAGATCGACTCCATGGATCCGTTTCTCACTAAGCTCGATCCAATACAAAGGAGTCCGGCACTTACGACCATACAAGGCCTCATACGGAGCCATCCGTATACTTGATTGATAACTATTGTTGTAAGCAAATTCGACTAAAGGTAGATATCTCTCGCAACTACCTTCAAATTCTAACACACAGCATCGAAGCATATATTCGAGAACTTGAATCACTCTTTCAGACTGACCATCGGTTTGCGGATGGAACACAGTACTGAAATTCAACTTTGTTCCCAAAGCCTCTTGTAACCTCTTCCAAAATCTCGAAGTGAACCTCGAATCCCTATCCGATATTATAGACATAGGTACACCATGTAACCTCACTATCTCTGCAACATACAACTCAGCTAACTTATCCAGTGAATAATCAACATGTACTGGAATAAAGTGAGCCGACTTCTTTAGTCTATCCATAACAACCCACACAAAGATCTCTCTTTTTGGAGTCATCAAGAACCTCACATCACAAAATCCATGGTAACCCGATCCCACTTCCATTCGGTACCATCATCACTGGTCAAAGCAATCTCGAAGGCACTTGATGCTCAGCTTTCACTTGTTGACAAATCAGACACTTTGTCACCAACTCTGAAATATCTCTTTTCATACCCGACCACCAATAATACTTCTTCAAGTCATTATACATTTTTGTACTGCCCGGATGTACTGAAAACCATCCACTGTGGGCCTCATGCAAAACCTTTCGAATTAACTCCTCATCTCTAGGTACACAAATTCTGTCACGGTACAGCAAACAACCATTCGAGCCCACTCAAAAATCGGAATCACTTTCTGATTCACACTTAGCTCTCTTAGCTAGCATCTCACTGTCATTTCTCTGAGCCTCACATATCTGTTGAACAAATAGTGGCTTAACTCGCAACTCTGCCAGAATAGCACCATCATCAGACAATGCTAAACTCATCCTCATAACTCTTAGAGCATACAAGGATTTCCTACTCAGGGCATCCGCAACCACATTCGCTTTTCCTGGGTGGTAATCAATGACTAACTCATAGTCTTTCAACAACTCAAGCCACCGTCTCTGTCGCAAATTTAGATCCTTCTGATCCATCAAATATCTCAAACTCTTGTGATCCTTAAAGATTCGACACTTCTCACCATATAAGTAATGTCGCCAAATCTTTAACGCGAAAACAATCGTAGCCAACTCCAAATCATGAGTCGGATAATTCTTCTCGTGCGGTTTCAACTGTCTCGAGGCGTAAGCGACTACCTTACCCTTTTGCATCAACACGCAACCGAGACCATTAAACGACGCGTCACGGTAAACCACGAACTCTTTCCCCAATTCTGGTTGAACCAAAACCGGTGCCTCAGTCAACATTGTTTTCAGTCTCTCGAAACTCTGTTGACATGTCTCAGTCCATTCAAACTTGACATCCTTGTGCAATAGTTTCGTCATCGGGGTAGCAATTACAGAGAACCCCTTTACGAAACGTCTGTAATATCCTGCTAATCCCAAGAAACTTTTGATTTCCGACACGTTCCTTGGTGGTTTCCAATCCATAATAGCCGATATCTTACTCGGGTCAACTCTAACACCATCACCCGACATAATGTGTCCTAGAAATCCAACCTCTCGGAGCCAAAACTCACTCTTGCTAAACTTAGTATACAATTGCTTATCTCTTAAAGTTTGTAAGACAATTCTCAAATGTTCTTCATGATCGTCCTCATCCCGAGAATAGATCAATATATCGTCAATGAAGACAACTACAAACTTGTCCACATATGGTCTGAAAACACGGTTCATCAGATCCATAAAAATCACCGGTGTATTCGTCAAACTAAACGGCATAACCAAAAACTCATAATGGCCATACCTTGTTCAAAATGCAGTTTTCAACACATCCTGCTCTTTCACTCTCAACTGATAATAACCGACACCTCGGTCAATCTTGGAAAACATCAGAGCTCCTTGGTTGATCAAAAGATCATCGATCCTTGGTAAATGATACTTATTCTTAACCGTCACTTTGTTAAGGCATCATGTAGTCTATACACAACCTCATAGACCCATCTTTCTTCTTCACAAACAATATCGGAGCACCCCACAGTGAGTAGCTCAGTCTTGCAAAACCCTTATCTGTCAACTCTTGCAACTGAACCATCGGTTCTTTCAACTCTAAAGGTGCCATCCTATACGGAGCAATCGAAATAGGTGCTATTCCCGGAACTAACTCAATCCCAAACTCAACCTCTCTCACTAGAGGTAATCCGGGTAACTCTTCTAGGAATACATCCGGATACTCACAAACCATTGGCACTGTTTCAAACTCTACTCCAACCTCTCGAGTATTCAACACAAAAGCAAGATAGGACTCACACCCTTTTCTCAAGCATTTATCAGCCACTAAGGAAGAAATCATCAACGGTAGACTATCCGATCCACAGATTCAACCCGAACCACATCTCCACTCTCACATTTCAAATCAATAAACTTACTACCACAGTTCACTAAGACACTATGGGTAGTCAACCAATCCATGCCTAGGATTAAATCAAACTCATCAAACAAAGAACAACATTAGGTTTGCTTGGAAAGCAATGGCTCTCAATCATCAAAGGACAATTCTTACACACCTTGTCCACTAACACATGCTTACCTAACGGGTTTGACAACGATCGCTGTGAATCAGAGCTTTAAAATTTGTAAAAAGAATGATCGAACCTGGAAACTAACTCCGACAACGATTGAGGCAAATGCACCTATCGAACAGTAGTATAGCTTAGGCAAGATCGGATTATCGAACCCAAAGGAACTAAAAGTACTAATACTAACCTTCTTTTTATTATTTAGCCTAAAATAAGTGAAGTTGTTTATTAATCTAAATTAATTAACTACTAAACTAAAGACTCTAAGACAAAGAAGAATGAATTTGGAAAATAACTTGGGAAAAACTCAGTTGATTTAGACGATACCCTAGGAAGAATCCACCTAGACTTCACTTGTTATCTAACACTGAACCATACGATTTATTCACTTAGTTTGATCCGTAAGACTCCCTAACGTATATTAAACCCTCTCTCGAGGCGAATAACGTCTAACCCTAGGTTAATTAGTAGAACTCTCGTTCTCTTATAATAACCCCCTAGAATAGCAGTAAATCGATCTATGGACTCCCATATTAGGTTTCACCCTAATCCGACAAAATCTCGTCACCCTATCTCTAGGCGTGCGACCAACTTCACTTAATTATGTTGGATCTAGTCTTAGGCAGGGTCTATTCCTCCTCCACCTAAGCACATTAAATTTGGATTAAGCTCACATAATTAAGAACAAACTAAGTTATTATCATATAATTCAAAAAGTCAAATAACAAGATTCATCATAGGTTTCATCCCCTTCGGGTATCCGAAGTTTTGTTCATAATAATAAAAGAAAACATCTCAAGAGAAAAGATAAAACAAAACATAAGAAATCCCTAAAACCCCCTGAAGTAATTGAAGAGGAGATCCTCCGTCTTGAGTATAACTCTGGCTTCTTGAGATGGATCAACTGGCTATCCCTAAGTGAATCCCCACAAATCGCCTTATATCGGCCTATAGCACGCGCCCCTAGACGATGGCTTTGGGCTCCTCTACGTGAGGGATTCTCATCGAACTCCCCATTAAGTTGCCCCCTAGGGTGTTTATATAGGCTTTGAGATGTGTTACTTGGCCTCTAAGTATCCTAATTTGAGTGCAATTCCTAATTGGGGGTTTAATTAGACTTTGGAGTGTGTTTCTTTGCCTCCAAGCATCCAACTCCGAGTAAAACTCCTCTTGGCCTCGACAGGGGCACGGCCATGGCACACGCCCGTGTAAATCGTGGCCAGGCCGTGTTCGAATTTCTTTAATGAGACACGGCCGTGTGAGTCGGGGTTAGACTGTGTTCTAGATGATTGACTTGGCATGGCCGTGTGGGTCCAAGTCCAGGCCGTGTCGATTTACTCTTTGGCCCGTTTTGGTCCGTTTTGAGCCCGTTTCTCGTTCTTTTTATCCTTGGGTGCTTTCCTGAGTATAAGACATGAAAAGAAAGGATTAAGAGCACCTTTTTACATAAATCAAGGGATAATTCATCCAAAAGCATACTAAATGTGGGCCTAAAATATGTTACTATTTCGGTTTATCAAATACCCCCACACTTAAGCTTTTGCTTGTCCTCAAGCAAAATTCTCAACTTACAATTAAAACGAACTTCCTATAATTCATAATAGTCATTGATAGTGTCTCATCATAATTCATAGATAATTTATACATGGATAATTCAATTCAAAGTGTCCTAAAAATTCAAACAGTATAAGTCATAGATTTTGTAGCTCGAAAACATAGGCGTCTCCCCTTATCTAGATAATTACCTTTAATTTGAAATCGACAAGGATTGACATCCTCACAAAAGATTCACTCAAATCAATCAAAGTGTTTAAGGTTCAGAATTTAGGCACTCAAAAGTCAAACATGAAGAGTTAATCCCATAGGCTTGCATGAAAATCAAATCTCCACCACTGAAATATGAGATGAAACACAAATCAAAAGATCTTTAATAGGGTTGTAACGGGGCTAGGGTTAAGGTGTGGAATAAGGCTAAATTAGAGGGTTAGAATCGAGATTGAATTGACAAATTACCTAACTAAGAACTAATGAACTAATAATAATAATTACATCAATTGAAAACTAATAATACTAATAATACGAGCTTCTTTTTTTGATATTTAGATTTTAAATGTACAAGCTCGTTTAATCACATAACTAATAATGAATATACTTCATTTTTTTAAAGAACAATCATAAATACATAACAAGAGATAAATTACTGAAATAAAAAAATAGTTAGGCTACTAATCAAATCAAATCTCGATATAAGGGTAGTCAAAAGGAATGGTGATAACAAAAACAAAGGGGTTCTGGGTTAATATTAGCGGTTATGTCAATAAATAGGGTTGTTAGGATTAAAAGGGGTTCACTAGGGGTTAATTATGAAGGTAGGCTTTTAATGGAGTAGGTGGGTTAGATCCTAGGTGCCTTTATCATCTCTGTGTATCAAATCAAAAAATGTGGTCTCAACATGTATAATCGATGCAAGTTCTAGAATAACAAATCGGTGTTGACATACTCATAATCAATAAAGTGAGCAAGAAAAAGAATGTATGCTCTATAAGGCTCAAAATCTCACAAAAATTATCGGCATTTTGACATCAACCCCGTAAATTTCAAATTTCAAAGTAATATTTAAACTCAGTTCGACAACCTAGAAAATTTTTAATTTCTGAAAAATAGACTTATCATGCTTGATTCTCTAGTATTCTTCAAATTTAATTATCAATGCACAATTATCAATGACTTAATCTAAAACATATCAATAAGAATCATAAATCATCAGAAATTTCATCCTAATTAGTAATATGAGAGATTTACTTTCAAACAAGAATAAATTCAGGATTTTGAGAATAATACTATAGTTAACCCCCCACACTTAAGATGTACATTGCCCTCAATGTACAAAGATAGATAATAGAAAAATAATCATAAAATCATAAGATAGGGAGATAAGTGAAACTTCCTGAATTTTGGATGGAGTCAATGAAAAGAAACCGGATAGGATTGGAGGTGAACGTGGGAAAGCGTCTCGAACCATTTGAGTCCTCGAAGCAGCCGTCCTAATTTTATTGTATCCTAAGCTAAATCTAAATGGAATGAATAATAAGAAGAAAATAGTAAAAAAAAAGGAGAAAATTAAAAGAAATAAAAATAAAAATAAAAATAAAAGTAAATAATGGAAAATGAAAAAAAAAGAAAAACAACTGGAAAAGAAAAAGGAAGAAGGGGGTTAAATAAGAATTATGGATCTGCTGGTTGCCCCCGCCCTTGTACCTTCCTGTGGTGGCCACACGGCCACGGCTACGGCCGTGTGTAAGGCCGTGTGGTCTGGAAATCTGCACTTTGGTTAGTTTATAGTTAGGTGCTAAAAAGGGAAAATAAAAGTAAAAGAAAAAAATGTAAAAATTAATGGGGTTAGTGCTCGGGTTGCCTCCCGAGAAGCTCTCGTTTATAGTCTTAAGCCAGACTTTACCTCTCATTCCTATGGTCAAGGTGGTTTGAGGAGGTGAAAATCCTTTCTCATGCGATCAATTCGGTTGTGGATATAAAGTTTAAGTCGAGTAATGTTTACCTCAAAAGTGTTGAATTTAGGATTGCTTACCTCGATCAGTAGTATAGGAAGACATTAAGTACCTCAAAAGTGATTTCTTCGTTTGTCTTGAGGTCTGAATTGGTGATTCGAGGGTCTTCCTTATTCAACAATACCTAATCCCCTATTTTGAAGTGATTTGTTGTTCCTATCAGCTCATCTGGGGGTTCTTTCGGTTTCACTTCGTGTATTCCTAGTTCCTCTTTAAAGTGGGTTTTCCACTTGTCTAATTCATCGACCTGAAGCCTTAGTTCTTCATGAATTATTTCTTTATGGGTACGAGGTCTAAGATCTAGCTCAGCTAGGTGATTTTGTGATGCTTCCTGTAAAGAAGGTTGAACCAAATGGTTATCAATAGAATTAACGTTCGTACCTTTATTGCTCGATGTCCTAGATGAGTCAAGAGCTTGAAGAGTGATTGTTTCGTCGTCTACACGAAGTGTGAGTTCATCGACTTCTTCCTTTGTGTGGTCTTTCTTTATTGCATCGGGATATGGCACACGAGGTTGGTACTCTGTAATTGCCGGTTTTGATATATCATGGCACACTTCAACCTTACCTTCACTTACCATATGTTCTTCCCTTGGGTTTGGTTCATCTAACCCTTCACTATCGTAAATGGCTTGATTTTACTTACTCGGGTTAGTTTCAGTATTGCGTGGCAAGCTTTCTTGTGGTAGTTCTGAGATCAGCTTAGCAAGTTGTATAACTGACTTAGTAAGTTCCCCAATTGACTCCGTGACTTCCCTAACTTGGCTCTCGATCCCTTTGATCGATGCTTGTTGGGTCTCAAGGGTGGTTTCAGTGTCTTGGAGACGGTTATCGGTAGCTGCCATGAATTTTGTCAGCATCTCTTCAAGGTTCGACTCCTCTTCCTGTTGGTAAGGTGGTTGTTGAAAATTTAAAGGAAGTTCCTATCTTTGGCTACTTTGATCATCCCACGAGAAATTAGGATGGTACCTCCAACCTGCATTATAAGTGTCACTATAAAAATTATTTTGAGGTTTAGAATAGTTACTCATATAGTGGACTTGTTTGCTTTCCATGCCATGTCCGTAGGGTGGGTACTCAGGATTCGCCACGCCTCCGCTTGTTTCACACTGCATAACTGGATGTACCTGCGAGGAACCGTATAAACCATTAAATTTTTTATATAACATCTCTAACTGGTTTGATAGCCTGGTTACTGGGTCGAAGTCGTAGATATCGGTTGCTTTTGTTGGCTTTGTCCTCGTAACTTGCCACTGATAGTTATTCAATTCCATCTCCTCTATCTGTCAAAATCAAATAAAAGAAAATTTAGCAAAGTAAAAAAAAAAATAATAATAAAAAATAAATTGCAGAAAATAAAAAAAATGGCTAAAGTAATAAAAATAGAGCTTTCTTAATATTTTAGTTCCCCGGCAACGGCGCCAAAAACTTGATCGCTGTGAATCAGAGCTTTAAAATTTGTAAAAAGAATGATCGAACCTGGAAACTAACTCGACAACGATTGAGGCAAGTGCAAAATATCGAACATAGTATAGCTTAGGCAAGACCGGATTATCGAACCCAAAGGAACTAAAAGTACTAATACTAACTTTATTTTTATTATTTAGCCTAAAATAAGTGAAGTTGTTTATTAATCTAAATTAATTAACTACTAAACTAAAGACTCTAAGACAAAGAAGAATGAATTTGGAAAATAACTTGGGAAAAACTCAGTTGATTTAGACGATACCTAGGAAGAATCCACCTAGACTTCACTTGTTATCTAACACTGAACCATACGATTTATTCACTTAGTTTGATCCGTAAGACTCCCTAACGTATATTAAACCCTCTCTCGAGGCGAATAACGTCTAACCCTAGGTTAATTAGTGGAACTCTTGTTCTCTTATAATAACCCCCTAGAATAGCAGTAAATCGATCTATGGACTCCCATATTAGGTTTCACCCTAATCCGGCAAAATCTCGTCACCCTATCTCTAGGCGTGCGATCAACTCCACTTAATTATGTTGGATCTAGTCTTAGGCAGGGTCTATTCCTCCTCCATCTAAGCACATTAAATTTGGATTAAGCTCACATAATTAAGAACAAACTAAGTTATTATCATATAATTCAAAAAGTCAAATAACAAGATTCATCATAGGTTTCATCCCCTTCGGGTATCCGAAGGTTTAGTTCATAATAATAAAAGAAAACATCTCAAGAGAAAAGATAAAACAAAACATAAGAAATCCCTAAAACCCCCTGAAGGAATTGAAGAGGAGATCCTCCGTCTTGAGTATAACTCTGGCTTCTTGAGATGGATCAATTGGCTATCCATGAGTGAATCCCCACAAATCTGCCTTCTCTGGCCTAGCACGACGCCCCTAGACGATGCCTTTGGGCTCCCCTCGACAGAGGGTTTCTGTCGAACTCCCCCTATTAAGTTGCCCCCTAGGGTGTTTATATAGGCTTTGAGATGTGTTACTTGGCCTCCAAGTATCCTAATTTGAGTGTAATTCCTAATTGGGGGTTTAATTAGACTTTGGAGTGTGTTTCTTTGCCTCCAAGCATCCAACTTCGAGTAAAACTCCTATTGGCCGCGGCAGGGGCACGGCCATGGCACACACCCGTGTAAATTGTGGCCAGGCCGTGTTCGGATTTCTTTAATGAGACACGACCGTTTGAGTCGGGGTTAGACCGTGTTCTAGATGATTGACTTGGTATGGCTGTATGGGTCCAAGTCCAGGCCGTTTCGATTTCCTCTTTGGCCCGTTTTGGTCCGTTTTGAGCCTGTTTCTCGTTCTTTTTATCCTTGGGTGCTTTCCTGAGTATAAGACATGAAAAGAAAGAATTAAGAGCACCTTTTTACATAAATCAAGGGATAATTCATCCAAAAGCATACTAAATGTGGGCCTAAAATATGTTACTATTTCGGTTTATCAGACACCTTAACCACAAAGTCCGTAGACTCAACAGTCATACTCAAACTAGATGCCAATCTCATGCAAATATAAGAATGAGTAGACCCTGGATCTATTAAAGGAATAACAAGGGTGTTAAAGAGAGAAAAAGTACCCGTTATCACATCAGGGGAGGATGCCTCTTCGCGAGGGCGAATGGCATACGTCCTCGCAGGTGCCCAACCCTCCGGTCTCACAGCAAAGTCTCTAGATGCACCTCTACCACTATTCTCGCCTCTCGGGTTCCTTGTTGGTCTACCCCTTACAGACACATCACTTGATCTCATCTCTAGCTTCTCTTCCTTATCATCCCTCTCGGGGAAATTTTGGATAAAATGGTCGGGGGAACCACACTTTTAACAGTTTCGACTGTTACCCCAACACTCTCCGGTGTGATATCTACCACAACTTGGACACTCCAATTTACTCTTCGAATTGCCCACACTTTCCATCGAGGTAGCTTGGACTCTCGAACCCGAATGAATATTGCCCAAGTCTCGATGTGAATAACCCACTGGTGCTGTCGTCCTAGGACTCACTTTCTTGGACCTTTTCGACTGGGCTTGATACGACTTTCCCATCGGCCTCTTTCTAACATCTCGGGCTTCACTCACAGCTCTTTTCTTTTCTGTACTCAACTCTTCGGCCTTACTTGCCCTTTCGACCAACACTACAAATTCTTTCAACTCCAAAATACCCACTATAAGTTTGATGTCCTCATTCAGTCCGTCTTCGAACCTCTTACACAATATGGTCTCTATCGACACACATTCTTGAACGTATTTTCTAAGCCTAACAAAATCACGCTCATATTCCGCTATTGACATTCTTCCTTGCTTCAACTCAAGGAATTCCTTCCTTTTCCGACCAGTAAATAGTTGGCTTATATACTTCTTCCAGAACTCTTCCAGAAAGAAGTCCCACGTCACCTGCTCTCTCGGGACTACTGACGTCAACGTCTTCCACCAATGGTATGCCGAGTCCCTCAGCAAGGATACGACACATTTCAAGCTCCCTTCAGGAGTACAAGAAAGTTCCTCAAACACTCTCATCGAGTTCTCTAACCAGAACTCTGCCCTCTCAGGGTCATCATCAACCTTAGCTCTAAACTCTTCATCCCCGTGTTTTCTAATCTTATCTACTGGGGGTTTCGATATCCTCACTACATTAATACCTTGAGGAGCTACAGGAATTGGCTGAGGTATAGGAGGAGGAGGTGGAGGAGGTTGAGCATTAGGGTTTGCTTGAACATAATCCGAGTACCAATTGCTCATCATCTGGAGAAAGGCTTCCCGTGCCCCTTCCCCTTGACCCCTAACCTCGGGTCCACTTTGAACAGGCACGGTTCCTTGCGCAAGAGCTGGCGCATTACTAGCTGCTTCATCAGCAGTCAATGGATCGGAATCCATATTCTATATAAAACAAGATTTAAAATCATCAGAAGCCACCACACTATCATTGTACACTTATGGCATGTATAGCTAGACTCTTACACCCGCTACAGTAGTCCTAGAACCGAATAAACCATAGCTCTGATACCACTAAATGTAACACCCCTTACCCGTATTCAACGTCGAAACCGGGCACGAGGCATTACCGTATTAAGAACCTCAATATCACCACTAAGGCACAACATGACCACTCTCTTTGGCCATCACAACAACCTCAACCCTGAGTTACGAGGCCTCTCTCAAACACACGAGGGCTCTTGAGACCATATCGAAAACTCTTACGATCTTAAAATTTTTCCATCTATACAGGGCTCACACGCCTGTGTAAGATTTGGCACGCCCGTGGATGTCACACACGCCCATGGTCACTACCCGTGCATGAAAACTCAAGCATTCTGCTAATGTCTCACGGTTAGGGCACACGCCCGTGCTCTCCACTCGTGGTGCACACTGACTACCTTAACATGGCCTAGAGTCTAGACACACGCCCGTGTAGTTAGCCCGTGGCCAAAACTAATTAACACACACGTTCTAGGCACACGCCCGTGTGACTAGTCCGTGGTCTATTCTGATTTAAAATACTAACATGCAGGGGATACACGGCCAAGTCACACGCCCATGGGCTGACCGTGTGTCACACATGGCCTAGACACATGCCCGTGTGTCTACCCATATGGACAAGAACAAAGCTATTTGCCAAGTTCTTTTCACCCTTCTAGCATACACAATCATGCACTTATTCAACACATCCATAATCAACTCAAAGTCTTACAATCTCACATAGATAACTTCATCTTTTCATATAATAAAGTGCCAACAACTATGGCATTATACAAGAGATTATCCATCTAAAGGCCAACACATCATAGCCATAAACAACAAAATTCACTAACTTGTCTAGCCCCTATACATGCCATATACAAAACATTGAGTCTCATGTACCAGAGTGTGCTGACAGTGTGGGCGATCTTCCAATTGATCCTCGTATCTCGATTCAACAGTTTTGCTCTACAAGACAAGGGAAAAGAAAGAGAGTAAGCTTTGAGCTTAGTAAGTTCACACATAAACAATTAAGCACCATAGTATAAGCTAAACAACAATTAGCATTATACTAACATATAATGTACAACTATGCATACTCTTTCTATCCCTTACCACATTTCCAACACATCATGAGTCACTTACTCATAACCATTGACATGCACCCCTGCATTCAATATCACATTTACACAATATACAACACAACATTATTTCTCAATAATACATCCACACAGCTATGCTACTCACTATCACATCCACACAGCAAATCTCTCGGTGGTTCCGCACTAAGCCCACCACAATCAATTGATAAGGTAGTATCGCACTTAGCCTACCAACAAGGTATTCATAGTGGTTTCGCACATAGCCCACTAGATAATATACCTAACGATAGCATCGCACATAGTCAGCTCATCGTCAATATGCATTAGGATGGTATCGCACTTAGCCCACCATTTAGCATTATCACAACACATTCACAAATCTACTTACTTAATCATTCATCCATTCTTTTCACTTGAACCACATAGATTCTCAATCATTCTCAACCATGCTATACACTATCTAGCATTAGCAGATTGTAAGTATGAATGCATTGTTTATGCATAGACTCACCTCGATACTCAAAAGTATAGAAACGTGCAATTTAGTCCACCACTTTGCTCTTGCCTCGGTTTTGATCCGGGCTTTGTCTTTCTTGATCTATAATGAATAAATCAGCTTATTCAATACATACATTGACCAAATTGACCCACATCTCATACTTTGGCAAAATTACTCTTTTGCCCCAAATCTTTCTCATAATTACACTATTGCCCCCAAGGTTCGTAAAGTGATTTTTATTCAACTTTCTAGCCTTTCATGCTTAGCCGAATCACTTACTCAACTAAAGTAATCAATAGTTTTCATCACAACACACATGTATGACCAAACTCAAGATTTTTACAAACTAGTCCCTACATGCATTTTCTATGGAAACTCATTTAGCAAAATATGTTTCTACTACATCAAGCTTTCATAATCTTCCATAAAACATCAAAATACATGCATGTCATACATGGCCACATTTTTGAACATCCATCATAGCTCATCAAATAGCTAAAAATAACTTACTCATGCAACAAGGACTTCAAAAATACAAAGAATATCAAAAACGAGGCTAGATGCACTTACTAGCAAGCTTGAAATGTTTGAAGAACCCTAAAAATGGCTCTCTCAAATTTTCGACAGCCTTGGAGAAGAAGATGAATGAATTTTGTCATCTTTTCTCCTATTTTAATCACTTAATTGTTAAATGACCAAAATGCCCTTTTTGATAAACTTTCTATTTTAACTCATCCATGCCCAAATTTGTCCAAAAATTAGAAATTGTGAAAATTGCTATTTAAGGACCTCTAATTAATATTCTAAAGCTATTTCACACAAATAGCTTCTAGAATCTCACATTTTGCAACTTTTGCAATTTAGTCCTTTTGAACAATTCAACCGCAATTTCACAAAATTGCTTCATGAAACTTTCACACTAGCATGCATACATAGCATAAACCTCAAAAACTCATTCATAAACCTCGGATTTATGGTCTCGCACCACTATTCTGACTAGGCCCTAAATCGAGATGTTACACTTAGAACCCGCGTTTAGCCTTCTCAACAAGATATTCATCACTTCTCCGCATTACGGGGCTGACGCTTTCGTCCATGTCCCTTAATAGGTGATCTTTTCAACTTGTGCAAGAAACGACCGCTTTGTACGTTTTGGAAAGGTTTCACAGTCGGTTTGTTGGCTTTCTGTGTCAGAGGTTCGCGAATCCAAGAGACAAAACGGAGTGGTATTCACCGTTGGGAAGTGATGATCTAGCAGAAGATAGTCCCACAAAAGCGATTATTGGCTAGAGTCAGGCTTCACCAAATTTTAAGTCTAAATCCTTGGAGCTGGTGGTCGTAGGCGTCCTCTTCCACTATAACCTACTTATCCTGCTCGAGAAGGGTTACTTAAAAGCCAAGGATTGAACCCAAGGCGGAACGAGACAACCGGAGGCTAGAATCTCGCCACATAAGAAACTTACTCTTCCCTAAACTCTGTTTATTTTCATATTCCTCATTTTAATTTTCGCAATTTATTTAATTTCGCAATTTCAATTCACTTTAAATTCTATTTTTATTTTTCCAGATCGAAATTCTTAATTCTGTTTTTTTATTTTTCAGGAACGCAGGTTTTCTTGGCCAAGAAATTGTCCAGGATTTCAAGAAACGAGCATTCGTACAATCCGATCCTTGAGGATTCGACCCTACTTCCCATTTACTGTTATTTTTACTATTTTACAGGGAATATGATATTTTTGGTGCTTTCAATGATGCATCAACGTCTATTTTTCAACATTTAATATTTCACTTAAATACTTCATATCATCATTGTAATAGGCCCATTTCGCCCGGCCTATTTAAAACCAAAAATAAAATAAATAAAACAAAAAAAATATAAAACAAAATAAAGTCCAATATTAAATATAACAGTCCAATAAATAACAGCCCAAATATAAAAATTCCTAAACCCGAGCCCAAAACCCAATTGAAGCCCGGAACCAGACCCCAGCCTGAAACAAATCAGGACCAAAGGAAACCCTAGAGGTTTCCAGATTTTTCGTACGCCACAAATCTCTCCCACGCGCACCCCGCGTGCATCCACGCCGGCGGCCATCACGCACACGTGCGCCAGCATTAGCAGGGATCCCCTTCGCAGTTGTACCTGCAACAGAAAGTGAAAAAACAGTAGCAAGAGCCACAGAAAAGTGTAGAATACAGTAGAAATTATTCAGAAAAATGTGTATCTCGTTTCTTTTTTTGGTTATAAAAAGGTCGAATATTGTACACTATTTTTTTTACGAAGAGAGAAAAACAAATACAAAGAATACGAAATCGAAAAGCAAGAATCAAAAAGAGGTGATTTCATCTTTAAATCTAGAGTTTTTTTTTATATATTCCTTTACTATTGAATACGTAGGCGGAAATAAAAGAGGAAAATAGAGTTTACCATTTTTGATCTTCATCTTCTCCATCGCAATCGGAGTTAGATAAGGATCTGGTTTGAGAGCAAGGTGAATCGACGCATATAAAAACAGATCGGACCTTCGTGTATCACTCTTCGCTGAATACAATGGCGTTTTAGTGGTAGAACGGAGGGGTTTCCTAGATGCGGCTGAGAGCAAGCACATAGAAGGCTAGGGTTTTGTTTTAGGAAAAAGGATTTGGGGTTGAAAATCCTGGTTTCGGTTCATTTTTTAGGGGTTATAATTTATTAATGAAATGTCACCAGTTAGACTCAATCCGATAGTCTCAAAACGGCGCCGTGCGAAATTGCCCCGAGCCGATCTGATTCGAAACAACAGGATCCGCGTATCTTTTGTGAGAACGGAATATTTATGTAATTGGTCCTTCTTTATTATACTGTCTTTCGATTAGATCCATTATTCAATTTCTTTTGCTTTTCAATTTATTTCTGTAATTTGTTTGTATTTTCAATCTGATCCAATTAGTATACTGCGTTTTGGCCATGAGATTATTTGTACTTTTAATCCCTGATCACTTGCGTGCATTACACTTAAATCCTTATTATATTTAATAGTTTTGTTGTCTATAAATTAACCTTTTGATTTTGTTCAATTGAGTTGTATTTTTTATTGTTATTAAATTAATTGTTTGGTTGGTTTTTAATAAATCATTTTAAATTAACTTAATAATTTTGTAATATGTTTCAAATTATTTATGTGTATTTTATTATATAGTCTATTTTCTTGTATATAAAAAATGTTTATTTTTAATTCCTTTTTTAAATATTTGTACGATTCAAAATTAATATAATTTTAACTATAAATATTTTTTATCATTGTATTGTATGTACGAATGTTTTTATACAAAATTTTATTTAAATTATTTTCATTTTTTGTATATATTATCTTATGTATATATTTATATATTATCATTTAAATTTATTTGTATATATGTATCATGTCTTAGAAATACTTAATTTTAAATTATCTTTTGTTCATTTTAAACCTTACTTATTTATGTAAATATATATTTGTTTGCATTAAAACTATTCCTCGATATGGATTTATTATTGTTTTATGTATATATTTTATTTTAAACATATGTGTATGTTTTTTTTTATATAAATCTAGTTAAATAATTTGTATCTTTCAAAAGTTTCAACCTTATTCATATTTTTTATTTCAAGACTTTCATCATAAATTATTAAATTTTATGTCATATGTGTATTAATTTGATTTCTTAGTATTTTTATATAAATTTACATGTTATTGTTGCTATGGTTCCATATTTAATCTTATTGTTAATAATAATGCAAATTCTAGGCTTTATAAGTCTATTTAATTGTTCTTTTCTCAAATAAAATACATTTTGATTACACAAAAGATTTTCAAAATAAGGTCATATTTGGTGTTTTGGAAATCTGAGAAATTGTACCCTAACGTATTGGGTTGCGGTTTCTTCGTTTGACCAAAAAACTTAATATCCTTTTTAGTCGCATAATTTTGAAATAATAAGATGATCTCGACTTTGAGGGTCCAAGATAATGCATCCTAACGTACTGGGTGTAGTATTTAGTTCCTTTAGAGCGAATGAATCTTACATTTGGAATATTCCACCCGTTTTTCAAAGAAATTAAATAATCAAAACTTTTCAAATTTTCGACGTTAGGAAAACATTTAATCAATTTGGTACCAATTTTAGGCGTACGAGAATGATAACTCTTCCTCATACGTAACCGACTCCCGAACCCGATTTTTTAATTTACGTAGGCCAAAATTAATTTTAAAGATGAAACATTTTACGAGGTGATCCGATTACACCTAAACAAAAAAGATCGGTGGCGACTCCATGCATTTTAAAGTCGACCCTATTTTTCCAAAAAATTAAAAATGGTTTCGACAATCATCTATTTCACCCATCTAACTTTTACACTCTTTGCAATTTAGTCCTTCTCACCAATTTCACTACACATACACTTTTCAATTCATAATAAGAATACAATTTCACATTCAAATAAATTCCATAAAACAAATCATCATTTTCATATACAAATAATTCTCATGTATAATACTAAACCAATTTATCAAGTTTTCCATTTAGGGTTTTGTAGAGGCCCATCTTTGCCCGGGCCCATACAATAAAAACAAAAAAATAAAAATGTCCAGCTTCTTTTATTTTACAGTTCATTTTTACAAAACTAAACCAAACAAGCCCAAATATTGGCCCGTTACACTTTAACCCAAACCTAAAAACAGATTACCCCTAGCCCAATTACTAATAGACCCAATTACATCCCTTTTACCCGTACCTAAACTGCCTACCCATACCCATTACACCCTTAGCCCAACCTAAGACCCAAACTAGCACGGCCCAAGAGGGCCCAAAAATTAAACGATTTCAGAAACCTAGGGTTTATGGGAAACCCTAGGCGCCGCAGGAGCTAGCCTGCACCCAGCCCAGCCCCGACGCCGGCCTCTCTTCATGCCGCATTCAACGCACAGATGGGCTCCGTCCCGAGATATCCTCGTCTCTACCTGCAAAAAGGGAAAGAAACAAACAGTGAACATAGCAAACAAAACAGAAATCAATGTATTTCCTTTTTTATTTTTTTCCTCGGGTTATAAAAACCCTAAAAAACCTGTAACAAAGGGACGAAATTTTTCATATAATACAGAGAATATACACGAAATACAGAGATTTAGAACAAAAGGTTTCCTTCTTTCTTTTTATTTTTTTCGTAGCTATATATACATTTATAAAATCTTTTTTATAGTGTAAAAAAAATGGGGAGAAAGAAAACTCACCTGTTTCAAACACCAGCCGCCGTAAATGACGGCGTTGGATAGTGGCGGTCCGGCGACGTCGTAGGGTTTAAAAAAACCTGGCAGAGAAAAGGATTTCATCCTTTTTTTTATTTTTTTAATAACATAGTAGTAATAAAAAAAAAGGGAAGGAAATTTGCTTTTATAATAAGTTAAAACGGTGTCGTTTTCGGCTTATTTCAATAGCCTCAAAACGGCGCCGTATAAGGCCTTTTGACCCGAACCCGACCCGATGGGCAAAGAGATCCGCTTGTTTTTTTGTCAATGGTCTATTTACGGATCAGGTCCTTCCGCATTATTCTAAATTCACAATTATGTCCAATAGCATTTTTCTTTATTTACAATCTAGCCCCAAAACTCATATTCTGTTTCAATCTAATCCTTCGGGTTCTTCAAAGGCTAAATTCAAAACGTTGTCGTTTTTAAATCTGGTATAATTTCCATATTAGTCCCCATCGTTTAACGCGCTTTTTAATTTAATCCTTTTTATTTATTTTATTGCTATTTAAATCCTTATTCATTTTAAAACCTTTTTATTTTTTTAAAATTATTCTAATATTATACTTAATGATTTTATCATATTAAACTGTTTTATTATGTTATTTTATTAATTTTGTTAATAGTATGAAATGCATATATATATATTTATGTATTACTTTTATACATATAAAATTATTATTATTTATTATCTATTATTTTATTTGGTTTAAATATTATTTTTATATTATGATTTATATATTAATTATTATATTATACTCTTCTAATTTGTATATTATATAATATTATATCATATATTATTTTTAAAAAAATCATTTTATAAAAAATTATTTATATTATATAACCTATTTTATTTATACTTGTAATAATGTTTTTTTATGATTAATGTATTATATATATATTTTTATAAAATTATTATATACTATTTATTAATTATTTTTATTATGTATAATTATTTATATGCAATTAATTAGATATTTGTTATGAATATTCTTATTTTTTTATACTTTAAATTTTTATTCATTTTTATATTGTTTATATGTATATTAAATTATTTTAAAAATTGTCATAGTCTTTTATTTCTTTTTATTCAAAGTTTAAATATATTATTCCCTTTTCATTTAATTCTATTATTTCGTGGAAGTTTTAATTTATTTTATATGTTCATCTATTTATGTCTCTTTTAATCGATATTCTTGCTTCACATAATTCTTTGTATATTCTTTATTATTATATTTTTTTATTATTTACTGTTAGTATAATTCGTAGATATGTAGAATTACTATTAAAAAATGTATGTTGCAATGTCTTACTCAAACTATTATTTTATAAAAATACCTTTTTGATACATTTTTAATAATTTTAAATAAGGTGATATATGATATTTAGGGACTTCGAGAAGAATTGTGCCCTAACTCACTGGGTTTCGATTTTTCTCGTAGAACTTAAAGTATTAAATATCCCTTCTCCTTTAAAACCGAAACTTACAAATTTCAAATAAAAAAAACCTATTCTTAGGAATTCAAAACGTTGTGTCCTAACTTACTGAATATGATGTTTTGTATCTCAAGTTAGGAATTTTCTAAACTAAAGACGTGCCTAGTTTCTAAGTCATGAGATGCTGTATCCTAACTTACTGGGTATGGTGTTTTATTTCTTCGAGATAGGTAAGTCTAGTTTTTTTTAAATAAAGGGATCATTTTCTAAAAAAAATTCAAAGTTTCAACATTAGGACATGATTTTATCAATTAGGTACCAATTTTTGGGCGTTATGAGAGTGCTAATCCTTCCTCATACGTAACCGACTCCCGAACCCATTTTTCTTGTTTTTCGTAGACCAAAATCAGTATTTTGAAATAAAACATTTTTTAAGGTGATCCAATCACACCTAAATAAAAAGGGATTGATGGCGACTCCCATTTTCGTTTTTTAAAGTCGATCCCCATTTTTAAAATCAAACTTTAAAATGGTTTCGACTGGTTTAATTAAACAAGTAAAATTATTGATATACTTACATTAATCTAATACATGGATGAGTCATTTTCTTCTTCTTCACTCTTTTGCAACTCCCTTGCCTTTATCCCTAATCTGTGCTTCACTTCTCTTCTCCTTCTCTTCCATGACATAAAACACATTTACAATATTTACTACCAAAACAACAATTACATACTATTCCCATGCATTTAGATGAGATAGACATAAAATCCTAAATAATAAAAACTTCATCATTTTACCTTCCTTCTCAAATCCCTAACTTTTCTTTCCTCTCTCCACAAATATGTATTCTAGCTAACTTCACAAATGAATTAACTTGTCATGAAGTTGTTCTTGGGATTTCACTAAAAATCCATGGAGGAAATTGGAAGTTAAAGCTTGAAAGGGTTGGTAATGAAGAAGAAGGGACCAAAATGGAAGAAATTGAAAACTTGTTAAAAATGGAAGTGAGAGACGTGGGAGAGAAGGTAAAAAGATGATGATGGTTGACTTTCTTTTCTTTCTTTTTCTACATCTTTCCAATAAAAAATCTATCAAAATTCCTTTTTGTATATTAAATTTATTACTAATATTTAATTAAAGAAAAATCTAACCATAATCATTTCAAACAAATGGTCCCAAATCACTTTCAATCTCATTCACGTTCCCATGTACTTTTCATTATTAAAATTCTCTTCTAGTCATTCCTCCTTTTTTTTTATCCATCTAATTTAGTAATTTCTTATTTTTAATTTTTATACTATTGCCCAATATTTCTTATACTTTTACTATTTAGTCAATATCCTAAATTAATTTCTCTAAATTCAAAAGTCTTATAATATCCAATTACCTTCTTCACTAATTAAAAAAATACATATTTGATCTACTTTAAAAAATTCTAACATGTACAAACTCAAAATGACACTATTCTCATTTCAACGGGTGTTAGGAATGTTACAATAAATATCAATATTTAAAATGCAACGTTGTTCGATAAATGCTAATGATTTTTGTTTCTTGTTTGCTTAAGTTCATCCAATATGTAATCGCAACTTGAAAATTGGCTATTTGCTAAGTTTATGATCCAATGGTGTGTAAAAGTTTGTTTGCTTAGTTTTTTATTCTTTTATTTACCTTTGAATTTTTTGATGAGATTTGGGAACATGATTCTTTGATTCACTATTGATTTTTATTATTATAAAATTTGGTAAATTTGGGAGCCCTTTGGCTTTAATTTGTTCTAGTTGTGCTATCTTATATAAGAAAGAAAGAAAGAAATACTCATGTTGTCATATGTTTTGCAAGGAAATAGTAGTGAAAATATATCATCATCATTATCATATAATGTTCAACCCTTAAATTTACGTTATTTATTAAATTACCCCAAAATGGATGGAAAAATTAATGTTTACTAATTTTGCTAATACGTCATACAAACCCTAAACTCTACTTATTTTATTAATAAGATATAAAGATGTTAATTGCATAAAAAGATAACTTTGTACAAAAACAATAAAACTAGGACGAAATACAATTTACTTCTAAAATATATAGGGACTTCTTTAGAAACTTCCCTTTTCTTCCTCCATTCTCTTGCTTTGCTCTTCATATAAGTTGTTTTACATCTCTATCTTTTGCTACAAATTAGCAATTTTTTAAATGATGGCATTCCATTAAAAATCTGGAATAAAACTGATATAAAGTAAAAAAATTTTAAAAAGTTAAATGCACAAAATGGTAAAATAAAATATTTAAAAAAACATAGTGGAATTTTTTTTTATAAAAAAACAAATTAAGTAATAACTAAATTAATTAAAAGATAAAAAAACAATTATTTAACAATAATAATCCAAACAATCAAATATACTACCTTTAATTCTCGTTTGTGTGATCTATGTGATGAAAATTTCTTCTTTGCCCACGTACTTTGCATTATATATGAAAAAAAATCTGCAAAAAAAAAAAAAAAAGCATGAGTGAAAATTTTGTTAATATAGGAGCATGTAAACTAATTCGGAATATTGAAAAATTTAAGCAAACATTGCAAACTCCAATATTTTCACTTAGTGGTATGTGTCAAGTAGAGTACTTGATTATGGATTGCGTCGGATTGATGTTAAATTTTAGGCTCATTTCTTAAATGGAACTAAAATTTTGACCAAGTCTTACCTAAATAAAAAAAAAAGTTAAACTTGAGTCCGACTTGTATTAAATTTTTATATAAAAATAAATTTTTAAAAAATAATACATCAAATATAATTGTAACTTAGCAAGTAAATGCCTCTAAAATAGAGTAAAGTTAACAAGAAAAATAAGAGTTATACAATATCCAAACAATAACAACAAAAATAGTAGTAATATAATAGCAAAATGACAGCAAAACAACAAGAAATAGTAGCATGAAAAATCTTTAGACAGATTCGGGCTAGCCGAGCCTAGGCTAAAAAATCTTACCCGAGACCCGACCTGTTTAGAAAATAAGCCTTATTTTATGTTCAAGTTTATTTTTTAAGTTTATATTTTTGCTCAAATTCTTTCACTTTTCGAATAAACCTTCATATCTAAACAAATGATCCGATTCAAGATCAATTCTAATGGAAAAATCTACTTCAAAAATCGGCTATTGCATTCGGAATGAGATTTGCAATATTTATAGTGAAAAATAGGATTAATTGGAACCTAGAAGAATTTGCATTAATTAGTATTTTGACTACATTAATTTATAGAAATAGGTAATATATAAAACTGATTGTTGTAAAGTACGTTAAAATGAGCAATACATTACATAATTTATTTGTCAACATCATAAAATTTAGAGAAATTAATATAATATATGAATATGGAAATGATTATAGTCAAATATATGGAATTGATTAACTAACAGCACAAATTATGGAGAAATTAGTACAAATTACGAAATAATATATTAATGGAAGGTAATTATTTAAGAGAAAATGTCAATTTTTTTAATATTTGTGGGATTAGGTTGATTTTTGAAAATGCAGACGTGTTTTCAATGTACTTTATAAGAAAACACGTTGAGCTAGACGCGTTTTCTCATTCTCTCCCTTAAACCAGTTTAGGGTTTCTCTTTTATGTTTTTAGGAGGCATATTAGGGTTTATGGGATAAATGTTTAGGGTTTAGGTCATTCTAATGATGTTCATGTTTAAGGGTTAAAACCCTCAAGTTTTTGAATTTACCAATTCAACTCCAAATCTTAACACCAATAAATTTTTTATTAAATTTGCTGGAGTGATATTTTAATTTTTCTGTTAAATATATGATGATCATGTAACAAAAAAAAAAAAAATCCCAATAGACATAAATTTATTAGATAATTTTTGTAGCTAATGTGGAATTTAAAAAAAAAAAGTTTATTCCAACACATCATGCAAAAGAAATTTTATTGTTAGAACGATGTTTTGTTTAAAAATTCACATAAATTTTTTTTATCAAAGTAATCAACAATATTAACTATTTGAAGTAAACATTATAATAAAAAATAAAAATAAAAATAGGACCAAATAAATCAATCTATGTATCAATATTATAACTTTACTTTTATGTACACATTCTTTAATTATAATTGTATTTGATTGAATTGCACAATTGATTGATTAATCGATTGAATTCTTAATTGTGTTTGTGTTTGAGGTAGACATTGCGAAAGGGGGGTTGACAATGGGAATAAGTAAATATGCAAAAGCTACTCGCGTGCCTTGAAAATATTATCCGTGAATCCCTGGATATCTGAAGAACTCTCGCGTGAGGAAAACTTTTCACAATATACAAACCTTTTTCCTCAGAAGCATGGCCTGCAAAAATATCATTTGAAGGATTCCCGGGTGAGGAAAACTTAGCTTTACAATTAAGATTTACATGAGAAATACGGAAAAAATCATCGGCCTGGTCGAACCGAATGTGTGCCAGACTAGATGGGCGTCAGTTGCGAGACAAATTTATTCTTCGTACAAGTTGTGGTTTCGACTCTTCATCCTCTTCTTCATCTTCGTCGATTGTGAGACAGGTTTCTTCTTCGTGTTCATCTTCATCTCCTTCACCCGTTGTTGAGTGAGGTGTGCTCCTACATTGCTATCGTCTCTCCTCCGTTCTAGGAATAGGTGCTTGTGAAGATGATCCACCTTAGTAGAAAAATGATGCCCGGGGTGTTGGTGACACTAACGACATATAAATGTGTGGTGTCCCAAACACTGGTGGTATAAAATATGGTGAAAATGTCGTTGGTGGCACAAATATCACCGACGGATACATCAATGACAGCGGATACATCATCGTCGGTGGATACGTCGAAGTCATCAGACTGTAATATGCTAGGGACGGAGGTGGTGCAAAAAACCTTATACCTGTAGAAGTTGTAGAAACAAGGAACAAAGGTGGTGCAAATAACATACATGAACAAAAATAAGTATAGCCATACTGATTGCGAGAAGGTGCGGACGGTTGTGTCTCTTGTTGTGTTGGTGTCGATGATGGACCCGCTTCAGCACCTGCTCTAGACCTTGGATTCCTAAGTGGTCGTCGTGGCCTCCTTAAATGAAGTTGCCTACCTCTCGCCTCCTCCGATAGTAGATATGGCTTTTCATGGTGTCTAAACCATGACATGTATGATGGATTGACAACTAATTCACAAGCAATAATGCGTTCGCGATTAGGAAAAATGTCAAACCTATGCTCCCAAATGTTGATATATTGCTTGTAGAATTTAGCCTAATCTTTCTAGGTTCTCCCCTGCAAGTCGATCTTGTGCAGGTCTCCAATGTCTTGGGGTGGCGGTGAAATCATTTCCCTAAACCTAAACTGCTGCATAACTCGATCAAATTCATGCATCTCCACCGTAGCATAAACTATCAATGACACCTTCACGTGCCAGATGTTGGGATTCACTAAGAATTCGGATGGGATGCATGCTTGAATTCTCGAATTGGAGCATGACGTCCATTCAAACTATAGTACAAAATAATAATTTCAATTATATACTTACTAATAAATTTTAAATCCTTACATCAATATTATATAATTAAAATTTTAGAAATTCTAACATTCACTTCCGATCGTTGATGTAATAAGAGTCGTATATCTTGAAGCTCCTCCGGTAGTCCCACATAACTTGGCTCATGGTTCCACCTATTGAAATAATATGTTAAATTTAAAATTTAAAATTTTAAAAAAATTATTATGATAAATATATTATCTAATAAAATTTACCTTGTTACGAGTAGGAATGTTTATGGGTAGTCAACTCGAGGACGTAAAAATGGCAACCGATACCACGTCCATGATTGCACCAGGAGCATGCAATCACCGATTTTAATTTTTTGTGATTGCATCGCCCGATACATCTCTCGGTACAATGTTGCCAACACAGTTGATTCCCAACTGAGTTGACCTGTAACACCCCTTAACCTTTATCTGTCACAGGAACAGGGTTACAAAGCATTATCAGACTTTTCATATCAAATATGAACATTACATAATCATTTAACATACACATCATAATTTAATCATATTGTCCCTCTTTAGAGCCCTCGATGCCCAAAATATGAGTTAGAAACAAATCGGGACCAAATCGGGTATTCTAGAATTTTTTCGTGAAATTTCAAAAATTTTCCTAGATGCAGGGCACACACGCTCGTGTGGTCAAGGGACACGCCCGTTCCTCAAGCCGTGTCCGACCCCGTGTAACTCTTTGACTTAGGCCACATGGCCAGCTACACGCTCGTGTGCTAGGTCGTGTGCCTCACACGGCTGAGACACACCCGTGTCTCTGCCCGTGTGAAATTACCTGAGCATTCTGTTTTGAAATTTTAAAGTTGCAGGGGACACACAGCCAAACCACACGCCTATGTGTTAGCCGTGTGTCTCACACGGTCCAGTCACACGCCCATGTGTCTGGTTGTGTGGACTCAAAATGAACCTTAAACATCAAGTTTACCATTCCCTGCAATCTTAGACATCAAGTAATTCAAAAACCAATCTTCAACCAATTCAAATCACAACCAAATACATCTAAATCATGTCAAAACTATCAACCTAATGACCTATCCAATGAATACTTATAGGTATTTCACATATATTATCCAAACAATCCATTAAAACACCATTTCAAGCTAAGTCAAAATTTCATACCATTTCAACCCAAAATTTTCCTATTTCATACTTACTTATACATAAACTTAAACGTTCCATATTAAACCTCAACATAACGCATATATTCATTTATATAAGTAACTAATATCATTTTATAACATCATTTACATTCATTTTCCCAAAATGACAACTTAAGACATCCTAGGTGAAACACCCCAAACCCGGCCCACGAGCTTTGACCAGATTTGGTATGTTCCTCAAGTAAACCGATTCAAATTCTTTCGTAACTGTAACATCCTGGAAAGGGCCTATGCATTTTCGGTTTAATTGTACGAAGTGACATGTTTTGTGTACTAAGAATAAATTTTGAACATTTTGGAAACCTAAAATGAATGGAAATGATTTGAAATAAACATTTTTTTGAAACTCGAAAATGTATGGAAATGTTAAGTTTAAAAATGGGAAGTGAACATTTTGGAAACTAGGAAATGTAAGGAAATGATGTGGAAATGATTCAAAAGAGGAAAGTGAACATTTCTGGAAAACTTGGAAATGTAAGGAAATGTCAAGTTTACAGAGCCGAACGAAAATTTTTGAAAACTTAGAAATGACTTAGAAATGTCGAGTTTTAAAGTTTAAAAGAGGAAATTAAGGCAAGGTGGCCTTAAAAGAAAAAGTTTGTGAAATTTGACACACAAACAGGCTTGGAAAAGTGGCCTGGAGATGCCACTTAGGGCCTCTGGAAATGACGCCACATGCAAGGTGTTGGGCCTGAGTTCGAGTCACTTGGGAAGCAAATAAAAGGAGTTTTATTTTTGCTTCAGGTGGACGGCACAAGCCTTCTAGAAAGGAGGAGTTTTATTGTCATAAATATTCGATTAATAAGGTGATAAATAAGGGATTTAATTTGGATTATTTTTAAAGAGATAATAAAGGATTATTCTCTAATTATTTTAAATTAAGGGATTATTATTTTGATAATTCAAAGGATAAAGCTATCAAATAAAGAAGAGTGGTGGCCAAGTAAGGGATTCTGAGTAGTAGTTTCGGCTATAAAAGGAAGAAAATAGGGCTACTCATCAAATTTTCTTCCTCCTCTTCTCTCTCTTTGAATTTCTCGAGTACTCTCCTCTCTTCTCTTCTCTTTTCCTTTTGTCAAGATGAATCTATAGTCCACCATTGTCAAAATTCTCAAGTTTTCTTTTCTTCCTATTTCTTCTTACCAATCCATTCAAAAGCCGAATCTTGGAAAGGCTTCAAGCATAGGTGTCTTGTCGATTTCTTCAAAGGTAAGAACAAGTTTGATTTCTAATCTTTTCTTTTAGATTAGCCGAGAGATAATCTAACCCCATACATATTATGGTTGCCGAATATGGAAGGACCTTTCGAGATTATCGAGTGTAGTCGACTAAAAGGAGGAGTATTCGGGATTTCTAAGATTAAGGTAAGACATGTGAATATTCGGCCAAAGGCCTTGATTTATGTTTTGATGATTAAGATTAAGTCTAACGTAAGGTTTTAGGGATTTCGACATTCCTAGGAAACAAGGAACAGCTTTAGGGATTTGTTGGTGTTCCAATCGGCAACAAGGTAAGAATACTAATCCTACTAGGATTTGGAATTTTGGCGAATGGCTTTTTATTAAGGTAATAAGTGATAAATCAATGTAGGGATTAAGGATCTAAGCATTAGATCAAGCTTTTCGGGATCTCAAGGAAATTTTAAGCGAATCAGTGTGTACCCCACACTATCCCATAATATGTTTTATGGCATGATTGATTAATATATGTGATATTAAGTATATGAAAGTGGCTAAGGTACCATGTTATGGTACAAAGTACTCAGGTACGTTTCCTACTTCTACTAGGAATATGAAAGATGTTATTTGTAACATGAGAATATGATAAGATTGTGAACTCGGCATATTATGCATATTATTATATGGGGCATATGGGTTATTGAAAGGGAAAGTGAATGTGGTGACCTAAGACCACGAACACGGTGACCTAAGACCGTGATATCTCAAAAAGTGGTGACCTAAGACCACGATGTCTGAAAGTGGTGACCTAAGACCACGGTGATGCGGTGACCTAAGACCGCAGATTTGGAGTGTAGCGAAAGGAGGGTCGACTTAGTAGTCCCCCACGGTGTGACCGGCAGTGCGGGGTGTGTGTAGCGGATGGACAATTAGGTTTGGGTTTGGGAATGCATCATAACCTCGTATTCTATGTTTTGAATGTGTAATATGTGATATGCCTGTTTCTATTATGATTTAGTGTCGTGTACACATTGAGTCTGCTTTGACTCACCCTGCTGTGGGACTATGTTTCGGTGATGAATGTGATGGACCGGGACGGCGAGAACTTGTGGTGGCCATGCTCAATATGAAGTTTATATTTTTATGGACTCTTGAATTTATTTTAGTACTTTGAATTATTTTTGGGATTTTTTTTTTGATGTAATAAGGCCATAAGGCCATGATGAACGATTTTATTTCTACTTGTTTTATTGTGTTACAAACTTTGATTAAGTTAAAGACTAAGTATTTTATTTTAAAATATACTAGATATGTTTATTACTTAAAATCAAAAAGGGGTTTTCTAATTTAAAAATCCAGTTTGTTTTCAACACAAGCCCAACCCAAACTATTTTTTTTTAAAAAAATCACACAAGTTTTTCACCAAGTAACGAAAGAATTTGAATCGGTTTACTTGAGGAACATACCAAATCTGGTCAAAGCTCGTGGGCCGGGTTTGGGGTGTTTCAGTTTGGTATCAAAGCCCAGTTTTAAACTCTCGGCCTGGGGTTTAAGGCCCAAAACGTTTTCAAATCGAGCCCAAATAAGTTTTGTGAAAAAATTTATGAAATAAGCAGGTTTTCTGGCATGGCACCTAAGTCTCCGACCCGCAGTCCACCAGGTAAGTACCCCTAACCATTTGTGTGATTTATATGAATTGTAGAAGGGTAAGAATGGAACGTAGAATAGTATGATAGGTACTTGAACCCTAGGACTAGTTTACCCCGACAATTACATAAGACTTAATGCCTAATTAAACAACCTTGTGACTTAGTCGCCGAGTTAGGGTGTGGCAACCTTTGTGCGCATGTCTAGGATTGGATCCGGAAGAGCTTGGTACTTAACCAGTCCTAGTGACTCACCTCCTCTTCACTGGAATCCTACCTGGTGCGTAGCTTCGGTTCACCCTAACCAAGAAGACTTAGTCACAAGCTAAACACAATAACTAAAACCCGAAAGGGATTAGCCGTTTTTATGAAAACCCTAGTTTTAAAACCACTAAATTACTCCTTTAACTAGTAGCAAAAACTTGTTTTTGAAAATTTTCAAAGAATCTCCGATTTGCAAAAATTACCTAAATACCCCTAGTGGTAAAATTACAAAAATGCCCTTGGTTTATAAAATGTCCAAACTACCCACAGTTTTATCAAAATTTCCTTACTCAGTAACAAGTCCAAAATACTTAAATTGTAAAATATCAAAACACCTTGATTTTGGAAAAGAAATTACGAAATTGCCCCTAACTTACAAAATTACCAAAATGACCCTAATTTCCAAAATTTTTGCAACATCATCATTTTGAAAAGTACAATTCTCAAAAAGAACCCCCAAATTTTTGCAACCTTTGAAATATTCCTGATTTATTAAATTCTACAAACTTACCCCGGTTTGTGAAAAATTACCGAATTACCCCCGAGGTCTGAAATTACCGAAATACCCCCAGATTTTAAAATTTCTCCAAAATACCCCGGGAATTTAAAAATACCAAAATACTTTGTGACAAAATCACCAAGGAACTTTTTCTTCTGAAAAATTACGAAAATACCCCTGTAGGACAAAATTACGAAAATACCCTCGGCTAGTGGAAAAGCAGCAACAATGAAAACTACAACATTTCTCTGAATGAACGAAAGTTCATAATTGTTTGATGGATGTATGAATGAATGAGAAGACTGTGTGTATGTATGAATACCGAAAGAACCACTCCTAAATTCTTTTTCATAAAACTTCTTCGTGGGTAATCAAGTGAAACAAAAGTACTAATTCATAAAACTTCTTAATCGATCTCGACGTTAGAAATGAGCTCTAGAGGACGTGGTCGTCGGGGACGAGGTACAGAAAGGATGACTGTGTCAGAACCCGTTAGATCGGGTCAAGGGACTGACAACGAAATACCACCGCCACCACCACCCCAAGCTGTTGGTGTTGAGCGGCAAGCTCGACGGGGAAGATGCGTGTCGCAGTCAGTCTTTGCGAGTTTTGGAATTGGTGGCTGGTGCAGGAGGAAATTCGGGAACCCGAAAGTCTGTGCCTGAGCGGCTCCGAGCTAATGGAGCCGAAATGTTTCGAGGAGTATCTGGAGTGGCACCCAGTACAGCTGAGTATTGGTTGGAAGCAACGGAGCGCATAATGGATGAGCTTGATTTGACCCCTGAGGAGAAGTTAAAGGGAATGGTGGCACTGTTACGCGATGAAGTGTATCAGTGGTGGTTAACTGTTCGGGATGGTGCCACGGCTGAGGATCTGACCTGGGAATATGTTAAGGAGGCATTTCAAAGGAAGTATGTGGGAACCAGGTATACTGATGAGCAAAGGAAGGCTTTTCTGGGGCTGGTTCAAGGGAACAAGTCTGTTGCAGAATATGAGGCTGAATTCCTGAGGTTGAGCCGTTATGCTCGAGGTGTAGTGGCAACTGAGCATGAGCGCTGTGTCCGTTTTGAGGACGGGCTAAGGGATGATCTGAGACTGTTGATAGCACCGCATCAGGAGCGGGAGTTCTCTACTTTGGTAGAAAAGGCCAAGGTGGCCGAGGGAATCAAGGATTCTACAAAGCAGGCTATGGATAGGAATAGGCCCAAAAGAGGTTTTGGATCATCTGGAAAGGTTCATAAGAGGCCTAGAGTTGATGGGCCGCGAAGTCAGCAAGTTGGTCCAGAAGGGCGGTATCGTCCTTGTGATGTGTGTGGAAAGAAGCACTTGGGAGAGTGCTAGAGGAAAACATGAGGATGTTTTAGGTGTGGGTCCAAGGACCATGTGATCAAGGATTGTCCCAAGAACTTAGAGGAAAGCCGACCAGCAGCTCAGAATGTTAGTCAGGCTGGTAGAGGAGGACCGCAGCCTCAACGAGGTCGTGGTTCGAGTAACCGAGGTAATGGTACTGGCAGAGGCCGTGGAACACAGGGCAGAGGTGCTGCTAATGCTGAGGCAAGGCAACCGGGTTTGGTTTATTTGGTTCGCCGGAGGGAAGATGGAGACGCGCCGGATGTTATAACCGGTACGTTCTTTATTTTTGGCAAGCCCTATTTTGCTCTAATTGATGTGGGTTCGACTCATTCATATGTTGCATGTAGTGTAGTGGAAACACTAGGCCTAGACTCTGAACTTTCTGATAGGCAGATGACTGTAGTGAGCCCATTAGGCCAAACTGTAGTGGTGGATAAGATCTTTTGGAACGTACCCCTAGAAATTCAGGGAGTGAACTTTCGGGCTGACTTAATGGAATTACCCTTTGGAGAGTTTGAACTTATACTCGGAATGGACTGGCTAGTAGAGCACCGAGCCGTGTTGGACTGTGCGGCTAAACGAATGGAATTAAGGACCCCGAAGAATGAAGTAGTAGTAATGATCGGAGAAAGAAGAAACTACCTGTCTAACGTAGTTTCGGCATTGAAGGCTGAGAAAATGGTTAGGAAAGGGTGCAAAGCATTCTTAGCCTTCGTAAGTGCGTTATATGGAAAGGCAGAAGGTGTCAGTAGAGTTAGAACGGTAAGGGACTTCGTGGATGTGTTCCTAAAGGAATTACCAGGAATACCCCCAGATAGGGAGGTGGAATTTGGAGTAGATTTGCTACCAGGAACGGCTCCTGTGTCAATCGCTCCATACCGAATGGCGCCAAAGGAGTTAGTTGAGCTCAAGGCTCAAATCCAAGAGTTGTTGGATCGTGGGTTCATTCGACCCAGTGTGTCTCCATGGGGAGCACCAGTTCTGTTTATAAAGAAGAATGATGGAACTATGCGTATGTGCATAGATTATCGTCAGTTGAATAAGCTAACCATTAAGAACAAGTATCCCTTGCCAAGGATCGATGACTTGTTCGATCAGCTGAAGGGGGCCGCAGTATTTTCAAAGATAGATTTGAGGTCAGGATATCATCGATTGAAGGTGAAGGAGGCGGATATCCATAAGATCGCGTTTAGGACAAGATATGGCCATTTTGAGTTTGTGGTAATGCCGTTTGGATTGACGAACGCTCCACCGCGCTCATGGATATGATGAATCGTGTTTTCAACCCCACTTGGATAGGTTCGCTGCTTGTGTTCATCGACGATATCTTGGTGTACTCTAAGTCCGAAGAGGAGCATGATGAGCATCTCCGGTTGTCTTTGCAAGTGTTAAGGGGGAAGAGCTTTCATGCCAAATTCAGCAAGTGTGAATTTTGGCTTAAGGAGGTGGCATTCTTAGGACATGTGGTATCCGCAGAAGGAATAAGAGGGATCCTAGGAAGATCGAAGCGTTGTTGGATTGGAAACCACCGGGTCCGTGGTGAGATCCGAAGTTTCTTGGGTTTAAGCGTGATATTATAGATGGTTCGTAGAAGGATTCTCGTCAATAGCCGCGCTTTGACAAAGTTGCTAAGGAAGGAAGTACCTTTGAATGGACTGATAAGCAACGTAAGAGCTTTGAAAAGCTTAAGAAGGTGTTGACGGAGGCTTGGTGTTAATTCAACCGGAGGTCGGGAAGGATTTTGTGGTGTAATCGTGGCGCTGCCATACACGGATTAGGATGTGTCCTAATGCAAGATGGAAAAGTAGTCGCTTCGTGTCTCGCGACTAAGGCCTCATGAGGTTAATTACCCAACTCATGACTTGGAATTGGCGTGATGGTTTTTGCCCTTAAGGTGTGGAGGCACTACCTTTATGGAGAAAAGTCAATAATCTACACAGCACCACAAGAGCCTTAAGTATCTGTTGACTCGAAGGAGTTGAACTTGAGGCAAATGAAGGTGGGTGGAGTTATTGAAGGATTATGATTGCTCGATAGAGTACCACCCGGCAAGGCAAATGTGGTAGCCGATGCCTTAAGTTGGAAGGTTGTGTCGGATCTAAGGGCTATGTTCGCTCACTTGAGCTTATATGATGATGGATGCCTGTTGGCAGAATTACAAGTCAAGCCCACGTGGCTGAAGGAGGTGATAGAGGGACAGTTGGCTGATAAGGACCTAAGTGCTAAGTTACAGCAAGTACAGAACGGAGGATTAAAGAATTATGGCGTTAGTGACGAAGGAGTATTATGCTACAAAGGAAAGGTCTGTATGCCAAGAGACGAGGAGTTAAGACAAAGGATTCTTCGGAAGGCGTATAGTAGCCCTTATGCTATGCATCCCGGAGGCATTAAGCTGTACAGAGATCTAAGGGAACAATTTTGGTGGTCTGATCTTAAACGAGAAGTTACTAAATTCGTGGGAAAATGTCTGACGTGCCCGGCAAGTTAAGGTGAACACCAAGTTCCATCGAGATTGCTTCAACCAATTGAGATTCCGCAGTGGAAGTGGGAGAGAATTACCATGGACTTCGTTAGTGGGCTTCCCCTTACGCCTACTAAGAAGGACTCAGTATGGGTGATAGTGGACCGTTTGACCAAGTCCGCGCACTTCATTCCGGTAAGAGTTGACTATTCTCTTCAGAAGTTGGCCAAGTTATATGTGGCGGGAGTTGTGAGGTTACATGGAGTACCAGTATCGATCATCTCCGATAGAGACCCAAGGTTTACGTCTCGGTTTTGGAGGGCGCTTCATCAAGCTTTAGGCACTAAGTTGGACTTCACTACGGCTTTTCATCCACAATCAGACGGGCAGTCTGAACGGGTTATACAAGTGTTGGAGGATATGTTGAGAGGCTGTGTGATGGATTTCCGAGGAAGTTGGGAAGATTACTTGCCTTTAGCCGAGTTCGCCTACAACAACAAATTATCGTCAAAGCATTCGGATGGCACCATATGAAGCATTGTATGGTCAAAAGTGTAGAACTCCTACTTGTTGGACCGAGTTAGAGAACGCCGAGTTTTGGGTCCAGAGTTAGTGGCGTAAATCAAGAGAAGGTTGATATAATTCGAGCACGATTAAAGGAAGTCTCTGATAGGCAGAAGTCGTACGCAGACCTCAAACGAAAGGAGATATAATTTGAAGTGGGAGACCAAGTGTTCCTGAAAGTCTCGCCTTGGAAGAAGGTAATGAGGTTCGGTCGCAAAAGGAAGTTAAGCCCAAGGTTTATAGGGCCCTATCGAGTACTAAAGCGAAGTTGGGCCAGTGGCATACCAACTGGAGTTGCCACCAGAGTTGCAGCAGATGCACAACGTATTCCATGTATCCATGCTACGTCGTTACCGATCGGATCCATCTCATGTGGTACCTGTTGAACAAGTGGAGCTAAGGCCAGACTTATCCTATGAGGAAGAGCCGATCCAGATATTGGAACGTGATGTGAAAGTGCTACGGAGGAAGTCAGTTCCTCTAGTCAAGGTGTTATGGTGCAATCATGGAGCGGAAGAGGCTTCGTGGGAACCAGAAGAGGCGATGCGACGATAATACCCTCAATTATTTTAGATAGAAAATTTCGAGGACGAAATTATTTTAAGGGGGGTAGAACTGTAACATCCTGGAAAGGGCCTATGCATTTTCGGTTTAATTGTACGAAGTGACATGTTTTGTGTACTAAGAATAAATTTTGAACATTTTTGGAAACCCAGAAATGAATGGAAATGATTTGGAAATAAACATTTTTTTGGAAACCTAAAAATGTATGGAAATGTTAAGTTTAAAAATGGGAAGTGAACATTTTTGGAAACTAGGAAATGTAAGGAAATGATGTGGAAATGATTCAAAAGAGGAAAGTGAACATTTCTGGAAAACTTGGAAATGTAAGGAAATGTCAAGTTTACAGAGAGAACGAAAATTTTTGGAAACTTAGAAATGACTTAGAAATGTCGAGTTTTAAAGTTTAAAAGAGGAAATTAAGGCAAGGTGGCCTTAAAAGAAAAAGTTTGTGAAATTTGACACACAAACAGGCTTGGAAAAGTGGCCTGGAGATGCCACCTAGGGCCTCTGGAAATGGCGCCACATGCAAGGTGTTGGGCCTGAGTTCGAGTCACTTGGGAAGCAAATAAAAGGAGTTTTATTTTTGCTTCAGTGGGCCGGCACAAGCCTTCTAGAAAGGAGGAGTTTTATTGTCATAAATATTCGATTAATAAGGTGATAAATAAGGGATTTAATTTGGATTATTTTTGAAGAGATAATAAAGGATTATTCTCTAATTATTTTAAATTAAGGGATTATTATTTTGATAATTCAAAGGATAAAGCTATCAAATAAAGAAGAGTGGTGGCCAAGTAAGGGATGCTTAAAAAAAAACTTACTTGATTTATGAAAATTACAAAAATACCCTTAGTGATAAAATTACCAAAATGCCCTTGGTTTATAAAATGTCAAACTACCCAAGAGTTTTATCAAAATTTCATTGCTTTATAAATGTTCAAAAACCCTAACTCGCAAACTATCAAAAATACCTTGATTTTGGAAAATTACAAAATTGCCCCTAACTTACAAAATTACCAAAATGACCCTAATTTCCAAAATTTTTGCAACATCATCGTTTTGAAAAGTACAATTCTCAAAAAGAACCCCAAAGTTTTGCAACCTTTGAAATATTCCTGATTTATTAAATTCTACAAACCTTCCCCCGATTTGTGTAAAATTACCGAATTACCCCCGAGGTCTAAAATTACCGAAATACCCTCGGATTTCAAAATTTTTCCAAAATACCCCGGGAATTTAAAAATACCAAAATACTTTGTGACAAAATCACCAAGGAACTTTTTCTTCTGAAAAATTACAAAAATACCCACAGGGACAAAATTACGAAAATACCCCCTGGGTAGTGGAAAAGCGGCAACAATGAAAACTACAACATTTCTCCGAATGAACGAAAGTTCATAATTGTTTGATGGATGTATGAATGAATGAGAAGATCGTGTGTATGTATGAATACGAAAGAACCACTCCTAAATTCTTTTCATAAAACTTCTTCATGGGTAATCAAGTGAAACAAAAGTACTAATTCATAAAACTTCTTAATCGTGATCTCGACGTTAGAAATGAGCTCTAGAGGACGTGGTCGTCGGGGACGAGGTAGAGGAAGGATGATCGTGTCGTAACCCGTTAGATCGGGTCAAGGGGTGACAACGAAATACCACACCACCACCACCCCCACCGTTGGTGTTGTTGAGCAAGCTCGGGACGGGGAAGATACTTCGTGTCGTAGGGTCGTGTCTTGCGAGCTTTGGAATTGGTGGCTAGTGCAGGAGGAAATTCGGGAACCCGAAAGTTTGTGCCTGAGCGGCTCCGAGCTAATGGAGCCGAAATGTTTCGAGGAGTATCTCGAGTGGCACCCAAAGATACCGGTGAGTATTGGTTGGAAGCAACGGAGCGCATAATAGATGAGCTTGATTTGACCCCGAGGAGAGTTAAAGGAATGGTGGCACCGTTACGCGATGAAGCGTATCAGTGGTGGTTAACTATTCGGGATGGTGCCACGGCTGAGGATCTGACCTGGGAATATGTTAAAGAGGCATTTCAAAGGAAGTATGTGGGAACCAGGTATACTGATGAGCAAATGAAGGCTTTTCTGGGGCTGGTTCAAGGGAACAAGTCCATTGCGTAATATGAGGTGAATTCACGAGGTTGAGCCGTTATGCTCGAGGTGTAGTGGCAACTGAGCATGAGCGCGGTGTCCATTTTGAGGACGGGCTAAGGGATGATCTGAGACTATTGATAGCACCGCATTAGGAGCGGGAGTTCTCTACGTTGGTAGAAAAGGCCAAGGTGGCCGAGGGAATCAAGGATTCTACAAAGCAGGCTATGGATAGGAATAGGCCCAAAAGAGGTTTTGGATCATCTGGAAAGGTTCATAAGAGGCCTAGAGTTGATGGGCCGCAAAGTCAGCAAGTTGGTCCAGAAGGGCGGTATCGTCCTTGTGATGTGTGTGGAAAGAAGCACTTGAGAGAGTCTTTGGAGGAAAACAGGAGGATGTTTTAGGTGTGGGTCCAAGGACCATGTGATCAAGGATTGTCCCAAGAACTTAGAGGAAAGCCACCAGCACTCGTAATGTTAGTCAGGCTGGTAGAGGAGGACCGCAGCCTCAACGAGGTCGTGGTTCGATTAACACAAGGTAATGGTATCGCGCAGGCCGTGGAACACAGGCGTAGGTGTCTTTGCTAATCTTTGAGGCAAGGCAACCGGGTTTGGTTTATGCGGTTCGCGGAGGGAAGATGGAGACGCGCGGATGTTATAACCAGATGACGTTCTTTATTTTAGGCAAGCCCTATTTTGCTCTAATTATTGTGGGTTTGACTCATTCATATGTTGCATGTAGTGTAGTGGAAACACTAGGCCTAGACTCTGAACTTTCTGATAGGCAGATGACTGTAGTGAGCCCATTAGACCAAACTGTAGTTGTGGATAAGATCTTTTGGAACGTACCCCTAGAAATTCAAGGAGTGAACTTTCGGGCTGACTTAATAGAATTACCCTTTGGAGAGTTTGAACTTATACTCGGAATTGACTGGCTAGTAGAACACCGAGCCGTGTTGGATTGTGCGGCTAAAAGAATGGAATTAAGGACCCCGGAGAATGAAGTAGTAGTAATGATCGGAGAAAGAAGAAACTACCTGTCTAACGTAGTTTCGGCGTTGAAGGCTGAGAAAATGGTTAGGAAAGGGTGCAAAGCGTTCTTAGCCTTCGTAAGTGCGTTAGATGGAAAGGAAGAAGGTGTCAGTAGAGTTAGAACGGTAAGGGACTTCGTGGATGTGTTCCCAGAGGAATTACCAGGAATACCCCCAGATAGGGAGGTGGAATTTGGAATATATTTGCTACCAGGAACGGCTCCTGTGTCAATCGCTCCATACCGAATGGCGCCAAAGGAGTTAGTTGAGCTCAAGGCTCAAATCCAAGAGTTGTTGGATCGTGGGTTCATTCGACCCAGTGTGTCTCCATGGGGAGCACCAGTTCTATTTGTAAAGAAGAAGGACGGAACTATGCGTATGTGCATAGATTATCATCAGTTGAATAAGCTGACCATTAAGAACAAGTATCAATTGCCAAGGATCGATGACTTGTTCGATCAGCTGAAGGGGGCCGCAGTATTTTCAAAGATAGACTTGAGGTCAGGATATCATCAGTTGAAGGTGAAGGAGGCAGATATCCATAAGACCGCGTTTAGGACAAGATATGGCCATTTTGAGTTTGTGGTAATGCCGTTTGGATTGACGAACGCTCCAGCCGCGTTCATGGATATGATGAACCGGGTTTTTCAACCCCACTTGGATAGGTTCGTCGTTGTGTTCATCGACGATATCTTGGTGTACTCTAAGTCTGAAGAGGAGCATGATGAGCATCTCTGGTTTGTCTTTGCAAGTGTTAAGGGGAAGAAGCTCATGCCAAATTCAAAGAAGTGTGAATTTTGGCTTAAGGAGGTGGCATTCTTAGGACATGTGGTATCCGCATGAAAGGAATAAGAGTGGATCCTAGGAAAATCGAAGCGATGTTGGATTGGAAACCACCAGGTCCGTGGTGAGATCCAAATTTCTTGGGTTTGGCAGATATTATAGATGGTTCGTAGAAGGATTCTCGCAATAGCCGCGCTTTGACAAAGTTGCTAAGGAAGGAAGTACCCTTTGAATGGACTGATAAGCAACAAAAGAGCTTTGAAAAGCTTAAGAAGGTGTTGACGGAGGCTCGGTGTTAATTCAACCGGAGGTCAAAGGGAAGGATTTTGTGGTGTCTTGTGACGCCGCATACGGGATTAGGATGTGTGCTAATGCACGAAGGAAAAGTAGTCGCTTATGCGTCTCGGCAACTAAGGCCTCATGAGGTTAACTACCCAACTCATGACTTGGAACCGCAGCAGTGGTTTTCGCCCTTAAGGTTTGGAGGCACTACCTCTATGGAGAAAGGTCAGTGATCTACACAGACCACAAGAGCCTTAAGTATCTGTTGACTCGTAAGGAGTTGAACTTGAGGCAACGAAGGTGGGTGGAGTTGTTGAAGGACTACGATCGCTCGATAGAATATCATCGTGGCAAGGCGAATGTGGTAGCCGATGCCCTAAGTCGAGAAGGTTGTGTCGGATCTAAGGGCTATGTTCGCTCACTTAAGTTTGTACGATGATGGAAGCTTTGTTAGCGAGTTGCAAGTCAAGCCCACATGGTGAAGGAGGTGAAAGAGGGGCGCTTGGTTGATAAGGATCTAAGTGTTAAGTTACAACAAGTGCAGGCACGGGAATTAAAGGATTATGGCGTTAATGATGAAGGAGTATTGTGTTACAAAGGAAAAGTCCAGATGCTTAAGAAGACAAGGAGTTAAGACAAAGGATTCTTCGGGGGCGCATAGTAGCCCTTATGCTATGCATCCCGAGGCATTAAGTCGTCATGAGATCTAAGGGAACAATTTTGGTGGTCCGATCTTAAGCAAGAAGTGATCGAATTTGTGGGCAAATGTTTGGCGTGTCGACAAGTTAAGGCTGAACACCAAGTTCCATCAGGATTGCTTCAACCAATCGAGATTCCGCAATGGAAGTGGGAGAGAATTACCATGGATTTCGTTAGTGGGCTTCCCTTACGCCTACTAAGAAGGACTCGGTATGGGTGATAGTGGACCGTTTGACTAAGTCCGCGCACTTCATCCCGGTAAGAGTTGACTATTCTCTTGTGAAGTGGCTAAGTTATATGTGGGGAAATTGTGAGGTTACATGGTGTACCAAAGATGTCGATCATCTCCGACAGAGACCCAAGGTTTACATCTCGGTTCTGGAGGGCACTTTATCAAGATTTAGGCACTAAGTTGGACTTCACTACGGCTTTTCATCCACAATCAGACGAAGCGATCCGAGCGGGTTATACAAGTGTTGGAGGATATGTTGAGAGGTCAGTGATGGATTTCAGAGGAAGTTGGGAAGATTACTTGCCTTTAGCTGAGTTCGCCTACAACAACAAACTATCAAAGTAGCATTCGGATGGCACCATATGAAGCATTGTATGGTCGAAAGTGTAGAACTCCTACTTGTTGGACTGAGTTAAGAGAACGTCGAGTTTTGGGTCCAGAGTTAGTGGCAGAAACTGAAGAGAAGGTTGATATAATTCGAGCACGATTAAAGGAAGCCTCTGATAGGCAGAAGTCGTACGCAGACCTCAAACGAAAGGAGATAGAATTTGAAGTGGGAGACCAAGTGTTCTGAAAGTCTCACAGGGAAGAAGGTAATGAGGTTCGGCCGCAAAGGAAGTTAAGCCCAAGGTTTATAGGGCCCTATCGAGTACTAAAGCGAGTTGGGCGATGGCATACCAACCGGAGTTGCCACCAGAGTTGCAAAGATGCACAACGTATTCCATGTATCCATGCTACGTCGTTACCGATCGGATCCATCTCATGTGGTATCTGTTGAAGAAGTGGAGCTAAGGCCGGACTTATCCTATGAGGAAGAGCCGATCCGGATATTGGAACGTGATGTGAAAGTGCTACGGAGGAAGTCGGTTCCTCTAGTCAAGGTGTTATGGTGCAATCATGGAGCGGAAGAGGCTTCGTGGGAACCGTAAGAGGCGTCGACGACAATACCCTCAATTATTTTAGATAGAAAATTTCGAGGACGAAATTATTTTAAGGGGGTAGAACGTAACATCTGGAAAGGGCCTATGCATTTTCGGTTTAATTGTACAGTGACATGTTTTGTGTACTAAGAATAAATTTTGAACATTTTTGAAACCTGAAATGAATGGAAATGATTTGAAATAAACATTTTTTGGAAACCTAAAAATGTATGGAAATGTTAAGTTTAAAAATGGGAAGTGAACATTTTTGGAAACTAGGAAATGTAAGGAAATGATGTGGAAATGATTCAAAAGAGGAAAGTGAACATTTCTGGAAAACTTGGAAATGTAAGGAAATGTCAAGTTTACAGAGCCGAACGAAAATTTTTGGAAACTTAGAAATGACTTAGAAATGTCGAGTTTTAAAGTTTAAAAGAGGAAATTAAGGCAAGGTGGCCTTAAAAGAAAAAGTTTGTGAAATTTGACACACAAACAGGCTTGGAAAAGTGGCCTGGAGATGCCACTTAGGGCCTCTGGAAATGGCGCCACATGCAAGGTGTTGGGCCTGAGTTCGAGTCACTTGGGAAGCAAATAAAAGGAGTTTTATTTTTGCTTGAATGGGATGACACAAGCCTTCTAGAAAGGAGGAGTTTTATTGTCATAAATATTCGATTAATAAGGTGATAAATAAGGGATTTAATTTGGATTATTTTTGAAGAGATAATAAAGGATTATTCTCTAATTATTTTAAATTAAGGGATTATTATTTTGATAATTCAAAGGATAAAGCTATCAAATAAAGAAGAGTGGTGGCCAAGTAAGGGATTCTGAGTAGTAGTTTCGGCTATAAAAGGAAGAAAATAAGGCTACTCATCAATTTTCTTCCTCCTCTTCTCTCTGCTGAATTTCTTAGTACTCTCCTCTCTTCTCTTCTCTTTTTCTTTTGTCAAGCCGAATCTATGGTCCACCATTGTCTAAATTCTCAAGTTTTCTTTTCTTCCTATTTCTTCTTACCAATCCATTCAAAAGCCGAATCTTGGAAAGGCTTCAAGCATAGGTGCTGTCGATTTCTACAAAGGTAAGAACAAGTTTGATTTCCAATCTTTTCTTTTAGATTAGCCGAGAGATAATCTAACCCCATACATATTATGGTTGCCGAATATGGAAGGACCTTTCGAGATTATCAGAGTAGTCGACTAAAAGGAGGAGTATTCGGGATTTCTAAGATTAAGGTAAGACATGTGAATATTCGGCCAAAGGCCTTGATTTATGTTTTGATGATTAAGATTAAGTCTAACGTAAGGTTTTAGGGATTTCGACATTCCTAGGGAAACAAGGAACAGTTTTGGGATTTGTTGGTGTTCCAATCGGCAACAAGGTAAGAATACTAATCCTACTAGGATTTGGAATTTTGGCTGAATAGCTTATTATTAAGGTAATAAGTGATAAATCAATGTAGGGATTAAGGATCTAAGCATTAGATCAAGCTTTTCGGGATCTCAAGGAAATTTTAAGCGAATCAGGTGTGTACCCCACACTATCCCATAATATGTTTTATGGCATGATTAATTAATATATGTGATATTAAGTATATGAAAGTGGCTAAGGTACCATGTTATGGTACAAAGTACTCAGGTACGTTTCCTACTTCTACTAGGAATATGAAAGATGTTATTTGTAATATGAGAATATGATAAGAATGTGAACTCTGGCATATTATGCATATTATTATATGGGGCATATGGGTTATTGAAAGGGGAAGTGAATGTGGTGACCTAAGACTACGAACACGGTGACCTAAGACCGTGATATCTGAAAAGTGGTGACCTAAGACCACAGTAATCTAAAAGTGGTGACCTAAGACCACGATGTCACGGTGACCTAAGACCGCAGATTTGGAGTGTAGCGGAAGGAGGGTCGACTTAGTAGTCCCACGGTGTGTGGCGGCAGTGCGGGGGTGTGTAGCGGATGGACAATTAGGTTTGGGTTTGGGAATGCATCATAACCTGTATTCTATGTTTTGAATGTGTAATATGTGATATGCCTGATTCTATTATGATTTAGTGTCGTGTACACATTGAGTCTGTTTGACTCACCCTGTTGTGGGACTATGTTTTAGGTGAGGAATGTGATGGGCCAGACGGCAGAACTTGTGGTGGCCATGCTCAACATGAAGTTTATATTTTTATGGACTCTTGAATTTATTTTAGTACTTTGAATTATTTTTGGGAATTTTTTTAAACCCGGCCCACGAGATTTGCCCAGATTTGGTATGTTCCTCAAGTAAACCGGTTTCAAAATTCTTTCGTTACCTAGAGAAAACTTGTGCGATTTTGAAAAAAAAACATTGTTTGGGTTGGGCTTGTGTTGAAAACGAATTCATTTCTTTATATTAAAAATTTTACTTAAACTTTAATAGGTAAAACTCATAATCATAATAAATAGAAATAAATGGAAAACAATTCAACTATGGCCTTATGGCCTTATTACATCAAATAATTTCCATGTAATTCAAGTACTTAAATAGAAATAGTAGTTCATAAAATAAAAACTTCATGTTGAGCATGGCCACCACAAGTTCTCGCTGGTCCCTGGTCCATCACTGCTCATCACCTGAAACATGGTCCCACAATGGGTGAGTCAAACGGACTCAATGTGTACACGACACTAAGTCATAATAGAATCAGCATACAGGAGTTACACCTTCAAAACATAGAATACAAGTTATGATGCATTCCCAAACCCAAACCTAATTGTCCATCCGCTACACACCCCCGCACTCAACCATGCATGCACACCGTGGGACTACTAAGTCGACCCTCCTTCCGCTACACTCCAAATTGCGGTCTTAGGTCACCGCGATTGCGTGGTCTTAGGTCACCACGCTCAGACATCTTGTGGTCTTAGGTCACCACTTTCAGACATCGTGGTCTTAGGTCACCACTTTCAGATATCACGGTCTTAGGTCACCGTGTTCATGGTCTTAAGTCACCACATTCACTTCCCCTTTCAAACAAACCCATATGCCCCATATAATAATGATATGCATAAATATGCCAGAGTTCACATTCTTATCATATTCTCATGTTACTAAGGACCTTTTTCATATTCTTTGTAGAAGTAGGAAAGCGTTCTAGTACTTAGTACCATAACATGGTACCCTAGCCACTTTCATATTCTTAATATCACATATTTTAATAAAACAGGCCATGAAACATATTAAGAAGTAGTGTGGGGTACACACCGATTTGCTTAACCACTTCACCGAAATCCCAAATCGATCTCTTGCCTTAGATCTCAAGTTCCTACAATTGATTAATCACTTACTATTTAGCACAAAGCCTATTCGGCTAGAAAACCAAATCCTAGTAGGATTTGTATTCTTAAAGCTTACCTTGGTGTCGATTTGATGATTTAATCAAATCCCGAAACTCGTATTTTTCCCTTTGAAATCGGCTAGTCACTAAATCCCTTGAATTGGTTAGTTTTCGGCTTAAAACACATAATAATAGATCTACTACTAAAATAGGCCTTGGCCAAATTATCCTTTGTTCTTACCTTCCAAATCTTAAATCCCGAATTGGATCCTTGCTTCTTTATTGTCTTTGTTCGAAATCCCTATGTACCCATGTTAGATCCAATCTAACATTAAATCATAATAATATAGCTTATGGCCGAATGGTATTCATAACTTACCTTAGATCTTAGAAGTTCAGAAAGATACCTTCTTGTAGTTGACAATTTCTTAAATCCCAAAACACCCTTCCATAACTCACCAAAATCCATAATAGAGATTAGTCCCTAAATTTTAGATAGGTTTAAAATATAAAAGAATTGAAACCAAACTTTGGATCTTACCCTTTTTAAGAAATAGGTAGCACCCTTGTTAAAAGCCCCTTAAAGAATCGGCCTTGATGACTAGATGATAAAGTTTCACTTTTGGGATTTAATGGAGAAGTCGACTAGAGGTTCTCTTGGGGTATTTGGTTTCCACGAAAATAAGGAAAGAAACTTGAGAATTTTGGCAATGGTGGACTATAGATTCGACTTGACAAAAGAAAAGAGAGAAGAGAGAGAGGAGAGACTCGAGAGTAAATTCGACAGAGAGAGAGGAGGAGGAAGAAAAATTGATGAGTAGCCCTATTTCCTTCTTTTATAGCCGAACTACTCCTCAGAATCCCTTACTTGGCCACCACTCTTCTTTATTTGATAGCTTTATCTCTTAATTTAAAATAATTAGAGAATAATCCTTTATTATCTCTTCAAAAATAATCTAAATTAAATCCCTTATTTATCACCTTATTAATCGAATATTAAAGAGAATAAAACTCCTCCTTTCTAGAAGGCTTGTGCCGTCCACCTCAGAGCTTCTCGAAGCAAAAATAAAACTTCTTTTATTTGCTTCCCAAGTGACTCAACCTGTGCCCAACACCTTGCATGTGGCGCCATTTCCAGAGGCCCTAAGTGGCATCTTGAGCCACTTTTCCAAGCCTGTTTGTGTGTCAAATTTCACAAACTTTTTCTTTTAAGGCCACCTTGCCTTAATTTCCTCTTTTAAACTTTAAAACTCGACATTTCAAAGTCATTTCTAAGTTTCCAAAATTTTCGTTCGGCTCTGTAAACTTGACATTTTCTTACATTTCCAAGTTTCCAGAAATGTGCACTTTCCTATTTTGAATCATTTCCAAATCATTTCCATCCATTTCCAAGTTTCCAAAAATGTTCAAAATACATTCATAACACATAAGACATGTCATTTCGCACAATTAAACTGAAAATGCATAGGCCCTTTTCAGGATGTTACACTAGGTACATGCCATTACCAAAAAGAAATATACATCACGTTTTGAGATCAGGATTGTTGTGGATGCCAAATCAACGATCAACTTTAACACCTAACCTGCGCACAGAAAATAAATCGTACACTGAGTATGTACTCAGTGGTATTTCTATAATCCGAATACTTAAAAGTAAGTAGTATAACATGTACATTAAAGTCATACAATATCTATCAATATTCAATTATTCAATATAAAGATAATCATTTATTACACATTCAATTTTCTTCATTTGCTATCCCAGATAGCTTTTCACAATTGAACACAATTCATATGCCTTTAACTATAATCCAATTCACCATTCAGTTTCAACCATAACACTATTTTATTCATTTATCCCTATTAACATGACTCGGACTTAGACGGATACACGAATCCAACCAAAACACACTGTAATAGGCCCAATTTGCCCGGGCCCGTATAAAAATAAAAAAATAAAATTATAAATGTTTTTCTCAGTCCATTTACAAACCATTTACAGCCCAAATCCTACCCCAAACCCAATAGACTTTGACCCAATACCAGAACCCAAACACCTAAATAGTTTACCCGAATACACCCTGGCCCAAGACACCCTCAGCAATAGGCCCTAACCCGAAATTTACACAGCCCAAAGAAGCCCAAAATCTTTTCCAGTGGCCTAGGGTTTCTGAAACCCTAGGCGCCGTAAGAGTTAGCATCCCCTCCTTCGTGCCGCAAACGCCGCAGCCACCGACCCTCATCAGACCGTGATTCGCGCGAGTAAAGCCCTATCACCACCGCTCTCTTCGTCGTTAACCTGCAAAAAAAAGAAAGAAAACAGCAGCAGACATGGGCAATATTGTTTTTCCTTTTTTATCTTTCATTTCGATGGGTTATAAAAACCCATCAAATTTGTAAACACAGGGGGAGAAAAAAATACAGAAATAAAAACATAAGGATTTTTTTTACAGAGGTGATTCTCTACTTATTTTTTTCTTCGATTCATTTTTTTTCTTTCGATTTATGCATATTTTGTACACGAAAATATAACAAAGAAAAAGGGGGAGAAAAATACCATCGAAGGGGAGAGATTTAACTCTCCGGCCACTGATTGCGGCAGCGCGCATGGCGCGTGAGGGCAAGGGGCCTAGAGGTCCGACAATCGAAGCCAATGAAGGGATTTCAGAGCATTTTTAAGTTTTTTTTTTTTCAAAACTGTTTTTAAAATGATTTTTAAACCAATTTTTTTACTTATATAACATATAGGAAACGACACCGTTTTCGCTTAACCTAATAAGCGCAAAACGACTTCGTTTGGGGCAACAGATCTGCGCGCCGCCCCGATTTGACCCGAAGGATCCGCGTGTTTAGGTCAATGGTCTATTTACGGAGCTGGTCCTTCCGTATTTTTTCAAATTTATAATTACGCCCAAATGCATTTTTCCGTATTTACAATTTGGCCCTAAAATTTACATGCTGTTTCATTTTAGTCCTCAGGCTCTTTAAAGGTAAAATTTGAACGGCGTCGTTTTGAAAAAGAGGCATAATTGCCATATTGGTCCTTGAGATTTAACGCGCATTCAAAATTAATCCTTTTTATTTATTTTAATTGCTATTTAACTCCTATTTTCTTTATTTTAATTTTATTTTTATCCTTTTATTTTATTTTATGATTTTACATTATTTTAAATTATTTTATTAAATAGTTTATATAGTTGTCTTTATTATAATTTATTAAATTTATATATATATTTATATGTAATATCCTTATATATATATATTATGATTATTATTTATTATTTTATTTAGCTTAATATTATTTTTATGATTTATGTATTAAGTACTATATTATGTTTTTAATTTGTATATTATATAATAGCACATTATATCATATATAATTTTTGGAATTTTTGTTTTATAACATATTTTATTACATATGTAATTTTTATGACTATTGAATTATATATATGTTTTATATAGAAGTATTATATATCGTTTACTAATTATTTTATATATATATATATATATTAAATTATTAACTTATATTTATTTATCATAAATACTCTTTTATTATTATTATTATTATTATTATTATATATGTATATATGTTAAATCATTTTAAAAATTGTTATATTCTTTTTATCTTTTAATGTTTGAACATATTATTCCTTCTTTTATTTGATTTTGTTTTTTTATGAAAATTTCAATTATCATTATCTATCTTAAATTACATGTTTATTTATTTTTATTCTTTAGATCGTGTATTATTGTTTAGCATAGTTCATTATATATTTATGTTGTATTATTATTTTATTATTTATTGTTTGATAATTTATAAATATATAAAATTGCTATTAAATATATAGGTTGTATATTCAAACCATTGTTTCATAAAAATCTTTTTTTGATGCATTTTTTTAATAAGTGATATATGATATTTGGGGACTTCGAAAAGAATCTTGCCCTAACTTACTGGGTTTCGATTCTTCTCGTGGAACTTAAAATATTAAATATCCTTTCTCATTTCAAATAAAAACTTATTCTCGGGAATTTAAAATGTCTTGTCCTAACGTGTTGGATGTGACATTATGTCATCTCGAGGTAAGGTTTTTGAAAATAAGGTAATGTTTTGTATTTAGAAATTCGAGAAATAGTGCCCTAACGTGCTGGGTTGCGATTTTCCGTTTGGCTAAATAACTAAATATCCTTTTAACAAGTTTTGTAAATCATGAGATGTTTTTGATTACGAAGGTTTTTTAAAACATCGTGTCCTAACGTGCTGGATGTGATGTTTATATTCCTTCGGAACAAAGAAATATCAAGTTTTAAATCAAAAAACCTATTCTTGGGAATTCAAAACGTTGTGTCCTAACTTACTGGATATGATGTTTTGTGTCTCGAGATAGAGATTTTCTAAAATAAAGATGTGCCTAGTTTTAAAGTCATGAGATGCTATATCCTAACTTACTGGGTATGATGTTTTATTTCTTTGGGATAGGTAAGTCTAAATTTTTTTCAAATAAAAGAACCATTTTCTAAATTTTTTTAAAGTTTCAACATTAGGACATGATTTTATCGATTAGGTACCAATTTATTGGGCGTTATGAGGGTGCTAATCCTTCCTCATACGTAACCGGCTGCCGAATCCATTTTTGTTTTTTTTTCGTAGACCAAAATCAATATTTTGAAATAAAACGTTTTTTAAGGTGGTCCAATCACACCAAAGTAAAAGGATTGGTGGCGACTCCCATTTTCGTTTTTAAAAGTCGATCCCCGTTAATTTAATTCAAATTTTAAAACGGTTTCGACAGGTTGACGACTCCGCTGGGGACAATAAGAGAGTCAAGCTATAAAATCGATGAATTCATGTCCTTATGTCTGAATTTAAAATTCTGGTTTAAAAATTATGATCCTTTTTTGCATGTGATTTTATTTGTATATAATATTTTTGCATTGCATTGCATGACCGTTGTGGTCACACCCTTAAGTGGGAGCGAGAAGCTACTCCTTCGTGAGGTTTTCACCTCCGTGCAGGATAGTAAACTGCTTTCGAGATACATCCATACCTATGTCTTCGTGAGATTTTCATCTCTGTGCAGCCATAGGGAAATGTATTCCCCTGAAATGAACTCGGTCCATATGAGCCTATAATGGGTGAGGATCGAGGAATCTGATGGTTCAGGTACCTCAAATCTAGAGCCAAAACCACATGTAGAAAACCTAAGGGCTTACCCAAGGTAGAACTAAGTCAAACCTTAGTGGTCACCCCGATAGGTGTTTGTTTATTTCACTTGCTTTATATTCCATGGTACTAACTTGTTGTTTTTTATTCTTTTGTGCATATCATTCCATACTTTAAGAGGTATTGATTCACGGTCAGTTTCTAAGTTAGAAAGCTGGTTATGGAGAACGAATTCCTTGATAAAGTGGAAGACAATGCAGTCATTAGTATATGTTCAGAGCTAAGGCAATTAGAGAAGGAAGGGTATGGATTTGTTTGAGCAAGAGGGAAATAGGGCAGCACTAGAATCCCTGCCACCTATGCCTCCTGATGTTGTTCCGATCAAAGCAGTATCGGATGCGAAGAAGATTGTACGACACCCTGTGGCAAGGCGTGGTGTTGGAACTAAAGGGCAGAAAGTAACTATACTCACCAATCACTTCAAAGTGAGCGTGGGAAGTACAAATGGACACTTCTACCATTACAGTCACTTAAGTGGACGGACGTATTCTGCTAGCACCAAGGTTAAGAGTAGGCAATAGTGAAGATTTCTTTCCACGGAATGGGCGTTGGAATTTTAACAACAAGAAATTGGTGGAGTCATCTAGGATTGAAGGATGGGCTATTGTGAACTTCTCGGCTCCTCGTTGTGATCCAAACAACATTACAAGGGATTTGATTCGTTGTGGAGAAATGAAAGGAATTCGTATTGATCCCCCATTTGATATATTCAATGAGATTAACCAGAATAGACGCTTCTCACCTATGGTTAGAGTTGAAAAAATGTTTAAACAGATATAATCTAAACTTCTTGGAGATCCACGGTTCCTTCTTTGTATGCTCCCTGATAGGAAAAACTCTGATCTTTATGGGCCATGGAAGCGAAAGAATCGGGTATAGTAACTCAGTGTATGGCACCAGCTAGGGTGTATGATCAATACTTTATAAATCTTCTTCTGAAGATCAATGCTAAGCTTGGATGGTCTCTTCATCACCATCGAAACCATAATTTCGTGATCAAGTCTGAACAAGATCGAGGAAATGAAGGGCAAGATTGAAGAGTTAGAATCGGTATTGCGCAACTGTGAGCTCTGGATCGAGCTTCTTGAAACAAGAGAAGGGCGCTTAAGGGAAGAGCTTCACCATTCTCATGATCAAGTTAGAAGCCGGGATTATCTAATGAGGGAAGCCATAGTTTAGATTTGAAAGGTAGCTGATCACCTACAGACTTTGGCAGCCCAGGCTGATATTTTGAGCATGAAGTATGAGCTACAGTCAGATTGTAATCAAGAGCTAGTTTTGTTATTTGGGAAAGTTAAGACTTTGGGCCTTAGGGCGAAAGCATATTTATAGTCCGTTTTATGTATAGGATTTTATTTTCTAATAAAGTTTTCAAAAATAAAGTTGATTCAAAATCGATGCCTCCTCTTTGCATTCATGCATTTGTATTACATTGCATCATTTGCATTTGATTCTTATAAAAGGACCCTAATTAGGTAAAATATTTCAGTTAACATGGAAAACATGGAACAAATGTTGGAGAGAATAGAACAGATGCAAATACAGATGCAAGGGCAATTGACCGAGATTCAACAAGAAATACAAGAACAAATGCTAGAACTCCAAAGGAATATGATAAGCCAGCTAGCCCAGTTATTAGCCGGAGGTCTTGAAAAAAGGAGTGGCCCAGTGATCAACAGTGTGGATAATGATGAAGACATCATTTATTCCCCGATAGGTGTCTCGACTCAATCAGATGTGCATTCGCATGGGATACCCGTCATTATTGGACCCCATTGTCAGACTGATACTTCGGCCCTATTGAGTGTCCCGATGGGTTCAGGTGTTAACCCAGATGATGGTCAAGCTAAACAAGTTGTGCTAGCAGAATCAAAAGGAAAAGAAAAGTGTACTTTAAAAGCCCTAAAGAAAAAGGAAAATAAAGCGGAGGGCTATTCAGAGCTGATTATAGTAAGCCAGCCAATGATAGTAATTACCAGACATCGGATCTCCCCAAGGCAAGAACCCAATTCAAGACCAAACTTAGAGAAACCTTAGTTTGCACCTATTCCAGTAACATATAGGGAATTGTACCGAGTTCTGTTTGACGCACATGTCATATCCCCTTTTTATATAGAACCAATATAGCCCCCGTACCCTAAATGGTACGACATAAATGGTCAATGCGAATACCATGGGGGAATCACAGGGCATTCGATCAAAAATTGCATCGCTTTTAAAAAGATGATCGAAAAACTCATCAAATTGGGTGTCGTAAAATTCGATGATCCCTCTGGTACAGAAAATTCGTTACACAACCTTTCTATTAAAGGGGTAAACATTGTGAGCTCCATGATAGATAGGGGCAGGAGATCCAAGAATGCATCGAGCTCAGGACCCTAGTGCATGGTTTGATTGAGGAGATCAAGGACCCGATGGGAATGTTGGGGAATCTAAGCATTAACGGCATGTTTGAATTGGGGAATAAAAGTTTCCAAGTCCTTACATACTTGGGAAGATTTTAAATAATGGAACTGTGGAAAGGATCATTGTATTTTTAGAGTGGATTTAGAGTAATATTTGAAACACGCTTGTTGCCTTAAGCCTAGAGGCAATAAGAACCCTTTTGTGAAATAGGCTTGTGTTATGAAATTTTATTTCAATAAAATGCATCTTTTTGAGTACATATTCTTTTATTCTTTCTATTTCATACTGTACATTCTTTTGGTTTTTTTAAGAATATTCTTTCATTCTTTATTTATGACCATACCATACAAATAATCATCTTTAGAATCATTTATTCTTTGGATTTCTTGCCTTCGTACCTAGGTACCCAGATATCAACGACATGAACGATGTTGTTACTGACTCCCTTTTTGAATGAGATATGGGTCTAGGGGATCTAAGGACTTTGAAGATAACAAAGATTGTAACCTATCTTCTAATTTGTTAAGAATGGTGAAAAGATGAAAAATAGACCTTACTCTACAAAGGGTCATTAGATATTGCGAGCCTAGAAAAGGAGTGAAGATTGTAGCCTAGCTTATCAAGAAATAAGGCGAGACATTATCTTCGAGAATTCAAAGATGTTTTCGCACGATCATATCAGGACATGCCTGGGCTAGTAAGACGCGGGCTAAACATGAGGATCGGGCACTATTGGTCTACCATGGAAGGGGATTGCATCAGTTATACCGCAAATGCCGTATTTAAGGAGACAAGATTCATGTGCCTTCTCCATTTCTTCACAAATTTTCCATATGTGGGGCATGGATGTGATGGGGCCAATCTTGTCAAAAGCTACTAGTCGACATCGATTCATTGTCGTGGTCGTTGTTCGCTTCACTAAGAGGGTAGAAGTAGCTTCATATGCCAATGTTACAAAGTCGATAGTCATTAAATTCTCGAAAAAAACAAAAAAAAAGAAGAAGAAAGAAAAAAAAAGAAAAGATCAGTTACCAACGAAGAAAGTCAAAAGAGGACAAATGTCAAAAGTTTTTAGTCTGTTCAAAGATCAGACACCATATTATAGTCCAGTAAAGGCGGTAAAAAAAGAGAGAGAGAAAAGTATCATGGGAAAGATGACCGAGACTTGTAAAGATTGGCATAAAAAAGTTACTATTTACCCTCTGTCTTATTGAACATTGGCCAGAACCTTCGCTGGGGCAACATCTTGTCATTGGTTTGTGGAATGAAAGTGTTTTTTTCCAATTGAACCTAATTGAAGAAAAAGTCAAAAGTTATCCATCACGGTCAGATGATACAATCTTACGACAAAGATGTTTATCCTGGAGGATTTCGGAAGGGGGACATGACCTTTCTTTTACAAAAGGATTTCAGAGAAAAGCAGATGCCAAACTGGAAAGGACCTTATGTTGTAAAGAAGGCCTGTTCTAGAAGAGCATTGACATTGACTGAGACGGATGGCGAAGACTTGCCCAATCCGGTGAATTCAAGTTCAGTCAAGAAATATTTTACCTGAAAGAGGAAAGACCAAGGTAAAAACCCGCAAAGGGCGCCTTGAGTTCCAAAAAAAAAAGAAGAAGAAAAAAGAAGAAAAAGGAAAAAAGGAGAGACCAAGGCAAAAACCCGCAAAGGGCGCTTTGAGACCATAGGGGATTTGAGTTGAAAACCCGAAAAGGGGCGGCTCAAAATTTGACCAAAAAGTGGGGCATACAGTAGTCCTGCTATGTCTGAATTAATAATGAAGAAGTATGTTACGTCTTGGGGCATCGACAAAGTACTCCAGATCCCTAAACACATATTGATCTTAAAATGGTCCTCAAGAAATCAGAACAGAGAAGCTCAGACTGCGATATCTGGGGCACCTAGTTTCCCATCTTACCCATTTTAAGTTTATCTTTGATTACTTTATTCTTTTCAAAGAAACACACCCTAATCAATTTTCTTTTATAGCCTTTGCTATCTTTGCTTACTTTATTCTTTTCAAGATACACCAATCAATTTTCATTTATTGCCTTGGTCATCTTTGATTAGCTTATTTGTTTCGAGCTATGCTCCTGATTAATTTCTTTCATGTCCATCGTTGTGGTCTTTTTCAAGCATTTTATATTGAAATAATGATTAATGACTAATAACACTTTCATAAAAGGAGTTTCGCATATTACTCTGGAAGCATCTAAATAATATGAGAATCTAAAATTGGACTATTGTTCAGAACTCACCAAGCCTAAGGGATTGGAAACATTGGAAAATGATTATCTCTTCGGATTCTTATTGGATAAGACAATTCCGTTGGTGATACCATATCGACAAATGACGAACAAGGTCAACCCAAGTATAAAAGGAGATCATTGTCGGGATACCATGCATTCATGTAAATTTCAGACACATACATTGGGTCATTACACCCAGGGAATGGTGTAACGGATCAAATTGATGAAAAATGATACAAGTTGTATACCTCTGAGTGGTAACAGATTGGATGAAAGAAACCAAATGTTATTCTCCTGAAGTTGCAGTGGGAGGTACAAACTTCATGTCCCAAGGTTTGAGTGGAGTGGACTCAGAATTACTACAGGGTAAAATAATTGAGCAAGAAAATGATACTTCAAGGGGAACGAAGATAAAACCTTGACAGATAAATGAGTGATAACACCTTGAGCGAGAATCATACTCATATCATTCTTACATTCATAGCATGTCTAATTAGGAGCATTTGATGCATTTCGATCAAGGCATCCTAATTATTAGACATAAGCATATACCCATTCTACAGGTTATGTCCTCTAAAGGACAATGTAGTAAGATTGAAGATTCCAGTCTGTCATCCCTGAGTTTGCAGTGGAGCAGATTGGAGATAGCAGATTTGGCATTCCTGAAGTTGCAGGAAGCAGATCGAAGACATTAGTTGAAACACCCCAAACCCGGACCACAAGCCCCGACCGGATCTGGTATACTTCTTGAGAAAAACTTGTTTTGTCGGTTTGTAAATCATGTGATTTCGTGGTAGGAAAAATGGATTTGAAGTACGATTTTATTGAAAAAAACCGTTTTTGTGATTAAAATTGTATCTTATTAAATCATTAAACTTTATGATTTTGTAAATCAAAAGAAGAACCGAATTTAGAATTTATGATTAAGTTGAAAACCATAGTAATTAGGTGTCATAAAAATTTTAGGGCGTTCACAAAAATATTTAATTATTTGGTTGAAATTAAGCGTTATGAAATAAAATTTAGAACGTATAAATAAATCAGTTTATGGCGGCTTTATTACAAAACATAATCCAAAATAAATAAAGATAATGTAATAAGTTTAATTATAAAGAAAACCAAATCTGAGTTGAGCAATGGCCACCACGTAGTCCTCGCGATCCGGTCCAAATCAATGTGTATCACCTGAAAAAAAGTTATCCCACGAAGGGTGAGTCAACGAGACTCAATGTGTAACAATACACTAAAGGCCCAAACGATCGTGATAAATAAAGCCCGTTACATAACAAATCATATTATCACATGTACATATAAAATGAAAATACAATCCCGATCCCACCTAGATATCCATCCGCTACACACCACCCGTACCTGCCAATCACACCGTGGGGATTACTAAATCGACCCTCCATCCGCTACACACCATCGAAGGCGCTTGCTGCGATCAACATGCACATCGCCCTTATAAATTGTGGCATAACCACCAAATAAGTGTGACAGAGTCACCGGATTCAGAATATGTGACCGAAGTCACCGGATTCATAATATTGTGACCGAAGTCACCGGATATTGTGGTAAAAACCAACGGAACACTTCCCCTTTATCAATATCACCCATATGCCCATGCAATAAACATATTATTTCGATATCATGCCATATACCCCAAAATCGTAATTGAATCATACTTATTTCATATCCATGCTTATAGCATTATTAACGGTATTAGGGGTTTAACATACACGAAAATCATGTACCATTGAATGGTACCCGAAGCCATAATCATTCATATTACTTATCAACAACATGCTAACATTAATATTATTAATGCATCGGAAATTTAGTGTAGGGCTACACACCTTGTAAACACAAAGAACGATAGAATACTTAAGATTTTCGACTTTGGCCTACAACGTCGACAGTACCTACATAACACTATATGAGAAATCGATTATCACTAAAAAGATATGGCCTTTGGCCGATTATCAAGCTTGCTTACCTTGGATCATTCAAATCCCGAATAATCTCCCCCTAAACGTCGACTACAGAGAAATCCCGTAACTTTCCTTCAAGATTCGGCCAAAGAAAATAGGGAATTAGAGTTTCGCTTTTCAACCGTCAGAAAAAGAAAGAGATAAAGAAATCAGTCTAAAAGAGATTCTTACCGAAAAGTAATGACCAAAACGCAAATGGTCACTAAACTCCAAGGAATTGACAAGAAGAACTTGAAGTGGAGAAATCAATTTAGATGAGAAAGATGATAAGTTTTTGGTGCTTAGGAGCAATCGGTTTCAATGGTGTTAATGAAGTGAAACTTTCGGCTTAAGGAAAAGAATAGCAAGGGTTATAGTTTCGGCTTTAACAAAATAGAAAGAAAGGAAGAGAAAGAAAAAGAAGAAGAGAAATGATCAAAAGGCTATATGGTTTCAGTTATGGTAGAAATTGAACAAAGAAAAAGTTTTTAATATTGATGCACATACGGTCAAATAAGAAAAAGAATGAAAGAAAAATGCCTTCAAAAGTAATAATATTTCGATACCAAAAGAAAGAAAAACTTGAGAGGAAAAGAAGAAAAAGGAATACCAATATGGTCAAAGATGGTAGCCAAAACAAAACAAAATTTTCACCTAATGCCCATGACAAATTCGGCTAAGGAGAAAGATTTTGGAGAAAAGGGAAAAAGATGCACAAAATGCCAAGAATTTGGCCAACTATCTTCCCCCTAATCCCATACAATAATCGGCCAACCCCCCTAGCCCCCTAAGCCGTCCACATTCATGGTCAAAATGACCAAAAAAAAAATTCCAAAACATCACCCATACATCAAGCCTTATGTCCCTTATTCTTCCATAACACCTTGATTCCATTCCTTAACTAATAACTTGCCTTTTTCCAATAGTCTACTATCCAAAAATGAAAGAAAATCCATCCATACCAAAAATAGAGTTTGACCGACACAATAGGAAAGAGAACAAGAAAAATAAAAATCCTTCCAATTGCTAACCAAGGGATTCGAACCTCTCCCTTCATGCATCCACCCAAGCGCCAACACCACTTTGCCAATAACTCTTCATGTGCTAATTTCAAACACTTAAATTAACTTAAGCATCATAATCACTTGATCCACTTCACTAAATTCTTCATACTAACAATTATTCTAGCTTCGAATAATTCTAAGCCTTCACAAGATTATATTAGGCACACAATAAAATCATATCCAAGCTATCACAAGCAACAAGATGATACTCAAATTTTAGGATGTTACAACTCAACCCTCCTAAAAGAAAATTTCGTCCTCGAAATTACCTGGCTAGAATAAATGAGGGTATTGCTGTCGCATTGCCTCTTCCGGCTCCCACGAAGCCTCTTCCGATCCATGATTACGCCATAACACTTTGACCAGAGGAACTGATTTCCTCCGCGACACTTTCACATCCCGTTCCAGAATCTGAATCGGCTCTTCCTCGTAGGACAAATCTGGTCGTAGTTCCACTTCCTCAACTGGTACTACATGAGATGGATCCGACCGGTAATGTCGTAGCATCAAAACATGGAACACATCGTGCATTTGCTTCAACTCCAAAGGTAACTCTAACTGATATGCCACAGGTCCAACCCTTTTTAAAACCCGATAAGGTCCTATAAACACGGGACTTAACTTTCTCTTGCGACCAAATCTCATCACCTTCTTCCAAGGTGAAACCTTTAGGAACACTTGATCCCCACAAAGAAATTCTATATCCTTCTTCCGCTTAAGGTCTGCATACGACTTTTGCCTATCGGATGCCTCCTTCAACCGCGTGCCCGAATTACCTTGACCTTTTCTTGATTACGCCACAATCTGGACCCAAAACTCGACGCGTTCCCTAATTACGTCCAACATGTAGGAGTGCGACACTTCCGTCCATATAGTGCTTCATACGGTGCCATCCGAATCGGCTTGATAAGCGTTGTTGTACGCAAATTCCGCTAAAGGCAAAAACTCTTCCCGACTTCCTCTGAAATCTATCACACATCCCCTCAACATATCTTCTAACACTTGGATTACTCGCTCAGACTGGCCGTCCGATTGAGGATGAAATGCCGTACTGAAATCCAACTTGGTGCCTAAAGCCTGATGTAATGCTTTCCAAAATCGAGACGTAAACCTCGGATCCCTATCCGAAATAATCGACACCGGCACTCCATGCAACCTCACAATCTCTGCCACATACAACTTCGCCAACTTCTGCAAAGAGTAATCAACTCGCACAGGTATGAAATGTGCAGACTTCGTCAATCGATCCACTATCACCCATACCGAGTCTTTCTTAGTAGGCGTAAGGGGAAGCCCACTAACAAAGTCCATGGTGATTCGCTCCCACTTCCACTGCGGAATCTTAATCGGCTGAAGCAATCCCGAAGGTACTTGATGTTCAGCCTTAACTTGCTGACACGTTAAGCACTTCCCTACAAACTCCGTAACTTCCCGCTTAAGACCAGGCCACCAAAACTGATCCCACAAATCTCGGTATAACTTGCTCCCTCCAGGATGCATAGCATAAGGGCTACCATGCGATTCCTGAAGAATCCTTTGTCTCAGCTCCTTATCCTTGGCATCTGATACCTTACCCTTAAAACACAATACTCCATCATTTGTTAATACCATAATCTCTCAACTCCCCACTCTTCACCGCGCGCAGACTTAACACTTAAATCATCATCTACCAACTGTCTTTCTTTCACCTGACTCAACCACGTCGGCTTTACCAGCAATTCCGCCAACAAACTTCCGTCGTCATAAAGACTAAGATGTGCAAACATCGCCCTTAAATCTGACACTACTTTCCGACTTAAGGCATCCGCCACTACATTCGCCTTGCCCGGTGATACTCTATAGAACAATCGTAGTCTTTCAACAACTCCACCCACCTTGTTTGTCTCAGATTCGGCTCATCCGAGTCAACAGATACTTAAGACTCTTGTGATCCATATAGATTATTGAATTTTCTCCATACGATAATGCCTTCACACCTTAAGAGCAAAGACTACCGCTGCTAACTCCAAGTCATGCGTCGGATAGTTAACCTCGTGTGGCCTCAATTGCCGAGACGCATACGCAACCACCTTCCCGCCTTGCATCAGAACACATCCCAATCCAGTGTGAGACGCATCACAATACACCACGAAATCCTTCCCTGCCTCAGGCTGAATCAAAACCGGAGCTTGATCAAAACCCTTTTTTAAGCTTCTCGAAGCTCTCCTGCTGCTTATCTGCCCACAAGAAAGGTACCTCCTTTCTCAACAATTTCGTCAAAGGTGCAGCTATCGATGAAAATCCTTCGATGAACCTTCTATAATAGCCCGCTAAACCCAAGAAACTGCGAACCTCAGCTACAGACTTAGGTGGCTTCCAATCTAACACTGCCTCAACCTTCCGAGGATCCACCCTTATCCCTTCTGCAGACACCACATGCCCTAAGAACACAACTTCCTTCAGCCAAAATTCGCACTTGCTGAATTTGGCATAAAGCTTCTTTTCCCTTAACACTTGCAACACTATCCGAAGATGTTCATCATGCTTTACCTCAGACTTGGAATACACTAGGATGTCGTCTATGAATACCACGACGAACTGATCCAAGTAGGGTTGAAAAACCCGATTCATCATATCCATGAACACAGCTGGGGCATTCGTCAATCCGAATGGCATTACCAAGAACTCATAATGCCCATATCTTGTTCGGAAAGCTGTCTTATGGATATCCACTTCTTTCACCTTAAGCTGATGATATCCCGACCTTAGATCTATCTTTGAGAATACCGTAGCTCCCTTAAGCTGATCGAACAAGTCATCTATCCTCGGCAAAGGATACTTGTTCTTGATGGTCAGCTTATTCAACTGTCGGTAATCTATGCACATACGCATAGTCTCGTCCTTCTTCTTCACGAATAGGACCGGTGCTCCCCATGGGGACACACTAGGTCGAATAAACCCACGATCAATCAACTCTTGAATCTGAGCCTTAAGCTCAACCAACTCCTTTGGTGCCATTCTATACGGAGCGATAGATACTGGTGCCGAACCAGGCAACAAGTCAATCCCAAATTCCACCTCCCGATACGGAGGCAATCCTAGAAGTTCTTCCTGAAAGACATCAACGAATTCCCTTACAGTCCTGACTCCTTCAACAGTTGCCTCCTTAGCCTCTAAGGCACTGACCAACATAAGAAAAGCCAAACAACCCTTCCTAACCATCTTCTCGCGCCTAAGAGCGGATACCACATTTGATAAATAGTTTCGTCTCTCGCCCATCACCACAACTTCCTTATCGTCAATAGTTCTTAATAACATCTGCTTAGTAGCACAATCCACATTTGCACGGTACTTCACTAGCCAATCCATGCCTAAGATCAGGTCAAATTCTCCGAATGGTAACTCCATTAAATCAACCCGAAAACTGCGTCCCTTGCACTTCTAAAGGCACTTCCTTAAAGAGCTTATCTACTACTACAGTCTGCCCTAAAGGACTAAGTACAGTTATCTTCCTAGGTACAGTTCTCGAGTTCACATGCAGAGTTCCAGATACTTCACTAGCGATGTAAGAATGAGTTGACCCTATATCTATCAAAGCAATAAAGGCAACCTAAAAATAATGAACGTATTCGTTATAACATCAAAAAGCGTCACTATCTTCCCTCCGATGAATCGCATACACCAAACCTAGTTTGTCTCGCCTCGGTGCTACCACCGCCTCTGCCGGGGTCCGCGACCTCTACCGAGAACCATTACCTCGCCATTCGGACCACTACTCCTCATCGGTTCTTTGTCCACCTCTGCCGGCTTTGATTAGAACCCTGACCTCTTTGAGCGGTTCCTCTCTGTATCCATCGGACAATCCCTAATCATATGATCCTTGGATCCACACTTAAAACATCCCCGTCTTCTTCCAACATTCTCACGGGTGCATCTTTCCACACCCAACACAAGTACGCGGTATTGTCCTCCCGTAGCAACCTCTGCGACTTCACGGCCCATCAACTCTAGGTTTCTTTTGGAAATTCCTGGATGACCACAAGACCCATAGCTCCTCTTATTCTTATTCGACCTCGGTCTCGGTTCGCCTCTCTCTCGGTCAAAAACTTCTTCAAACTATCCGCGCCTATCCACTAAGACCGCAAAGTCCCTCTCTCGATCTTGGGGCAATCAACACTCGCAGCCTCATCCCTTAAACCATCCTCAAATCGACGACACCTCTCGTGTCGTGAGCTACAATCCCTCTAGCATACCGACTTAACCGCAGAAACTCCGCTTCATACTCATTATCGACTTATTTTCTTGTACTAAATTCGTAAACGCCTTCACCGAGAGTCAATGTAGCTAGCTCAAGCGTATTTCCTTCAAACTTAACCTTAAAATACCCCCAATCCACTCGATCTGCAGAATACTCTCCTGACGATGAGCCACCACCGGTAGGCCTCCTCTCGAAGCGGTAAAACAAAGACACCTTTTAGCTTTTCCTCGATGCATACCCAAATCGTCCATGATCCTCTCGATTGCCTCTAACGATTACTCGCTACATTCGAGCTACCCAGATACTCCCTAAAAACCTCGGCTCCGTTTGATTTAAGTCTTTCAGATACTGACTTTCGAGCTCCATTACCCATACTAGCTCCCGCTACTCGCTCTAGAACTCGCAGCATAGCCTGCGATACTGCGTCATCTCCTCTAGTTTGCTCTTGAAATTCTGCCCCTACAGCCGGTGGCGGTGCCTCATATTCAGAACCCTGACCAGACCTAACTGGTTCCGACATAGCCATTTTGCCTCTACCGCGTCCACGACGACCACGTCCCCTAGAACTCATGTCTATTTAGCGTCTTATCTGATTTTACAATAATTTTATGCATTAGAGTCTTTTCACTTCTTGTTTAAAGAAAGTCTTATGCAACAGGGATTTAATCAATGGTTTTTTTTTTCGTGGAAGTACACATATACCTAGGGTCCATGTCTCTAAAGTACAATTTCCTAGGCCTATCAACATACTGAAATCAATTTATCAACAAAAGAACTTACCTGACGGACCTGGGCCGAGAACTTGGGTGCCATGCTTCTATAAAAACCAGTTTAACCAAAAATTTTCAAAAAATCATTTGGGCTTAAATTTTTTTTTTAAACGTTGTGGACTTCAAAACCCAAGGCCAAGTGTTTAAAACTGGGCTCTGATACCAAGTTGAAACACCCCAAACCCAGCCCACAAGCCCCGACCGGATCTGGTATGCTTCTTGAGAAAAACTTGTTTTATCGGTTTGTAAATCATGTGATTTTGTGGTAGGAAAAATGGATTTGAAGTACGATTTTATTGAAAAAAAACCGTTTTTGTGATTAAAATTGTATCTTATTAAATCATTAAACTTTATGATTTTATAAATCAAAAGAAGAACCGAATTTAGAATTTATGATTAATATGAAAACCATAGTAATTAGGTGTCATAAAAATTTTAGGGCGTTCGTCAAAAATATTTAATTATTTGGTTGAAATTAAGCGTTACAGAAATAAAATTTAGAACGTATAAATAAATCGGTTTATATGGCCTTATTACAAAACATAATCCAAAATAAATAAAGATAATGTAATAAGTTTAATTATAAAGAAAACCGAATACTGAGTTGAGCAATGGCCACCACGTAGTCCTCGCCGATCCGGTCCAAATCAATGTGTATCACCTGAAAAAAAGTTATCCCACGAAGGGTGAGTCAACAGACTCAATGTGTAACAATACACTAAAGGCCCAAATGATCGTGACAAATAAATCCCGTTACATAACAAATCATATTATCACATGTACATATAAAATGAAAATGCAATCCCGATCCCACCTAGATATCCATCCGCTACACACCACCCGTACCTGCCAATCACACCGTGGGGATTACTAAATCGACCCTCCATCCGCTACACACCATCGAAGGCAGTTGCTGCAGTCAACATGCACATCGCCCTTATAAATTGTGGCATAACCACCAAATAAGTGTGACAGAGTCACCGGATTCAGAATATGTGACCGAAGTCACCGGATTCATAATATTGTGACCGAAGTCACCGGATATTGTGGTAAAAACCACCGGAACACTTCCCCTTTATCAATATCACCCATATGCCCATGCAATAAACATATTATTTCGATATCATGCCATATACCCCAAAATCGTAACGGAATCATACTTATTTCATATCCATGCTTATAGCATTATTAACGAAGTATTAGGGGTTTAACATACCTGAAAATCATGTACCATTGAATGATACCCGAAGCCATAATCATTCATATTACTTATTAACACATGCTAACATTAATATTATTAATGCATCAGAAATTTAGTGTAGGGCTACACACCTTGTAAACACAAAGAACGATAGAATACTTAAGATTTTCGACTTTGGCCTACAACGTCGACAGTACCTACATAACACTATATGAGAAATCGATTATCACTAAAAAGATATGGCCTTTGGCCGATTATCAAGCTTGCTTACCTTGGATCATTCAAATCCCGAATAATCTCCCCCTAAACGTCGACTACAGAGAAATCCCGTAACTTTCGGCCAAAGAAAATAGGGAATTAGAGTTTCGCTTTTCAACTGTCAAAAAAAGAAAGAGATAAAGAAATCAGTCTAAAAGAGATTCTTACCGAAAAGTAATGACCAAAACGCAAATGGTCACTAAAATCCAAGGAATTGACAAGAAGAACTTGAAGTGGAGAAATCAATTTAGATGAGAAAGATGATAAGTTTTTGGTGCTTAGGAGCAATCGGTTTCAATGGTGTTAATGAAGTGAAACTTTCGGCTTAAGGAAAAGAATAGCAAGGGTTATAGTTTCGGCTTTAACAAAATAGAAAGAAAGGAAGAGAAAGAAAAAGAAGAAGAGAAATGATCAAAAGGCTATATGGTTTCGGTTATGGTAGAAATTGAACAAAGAAAAAGTTTTTAATATTGATGCACATACGGTCAAATAAGAAAAAGAATGAAAGAAAAATGCCTTCAAAAGTAATAATATTTCGATACCAAAAGAAAGAAAAACTTGAGAGGAAAAGAAGAAAAAGGAATACCAAAATGGTCAAAGATGGTAGCCAAAACAAAACAAAATTTTCACCTAATGCCCATGACAAAGTCGGCTAAGGAGAAAGATTTTGGAGAAAAGGGAAAAAGATGCACAAAATGCCAAGAATTTGGCCAACTATCTTCCCCCTAATCCCATACAATAATCGGCCAACCCCCCTAGCCCCCTAAGCCGTCCACATTCATGGTCAAAATGATCAAAAAAAATTTCCAAAACATCACCCATACATCAAGCCTTATGTCCCTTATCCTTCCATAACACCTTGATTCCATTCCTTAACTAATAACTTGCCTTTTTCCAATAGTCTACTATCCAAAAATGAAAGAAAATCCATCCATACCAAAAATAGAGTTTGACCGACACAATAGGAAAGAGAACAAGAAAAATAAAAATCCTTCCAATTGCTAACCAAGGGATTCGAACCTCTCCCTTCATGCATCCACCCAAGCGCCAACACCACTTTGCCAATAACTCTTCATGTGCTAATTTCAAACACTTAAATTAACTTAAGCATCATAATCACTTGATCCACTTCACTAAATTCTTCATACTAACAATTATTCTAGCTTCGAATAATTCTAAGCCTTCACAAGATTATATTAGGCACACAATAAAATCATATCCAAGCTATCACAAGCAACAAGATGATACTCAAATTTTAGGATGTTACATTAGTCTGGCATTTCTAAGTTTGCAGGAAACAAATTGAAGAGATTAATCTGGCATCCCTGAGTTTGCAGGGAGCAGATTAAAAAAGCAGATCTGGCATTCTTGAAGTTGCAAGAAGCAGATCAAAGATACCAGTCTGGCATCCCTGAGTTTGCAGTGGAGCAGATTGAAGATAGTAGATTTGGCATTCCTGAAGTTGCAGGAAGCAGATCGAAGATACCAGTCTGACATCCCTGAGTTTGCAGTGGAGCAGATTGGAGATAACAGATTTGGCATTCCTGAAGTTGCAGGAAGCAGATCGAAGACATTAGTCTAGCATTCCTGAGTTTGCAGGAAGCAGATTGAATAGATTAATCTGGCATCCCTGAGTTTGCAGGGAGTAGATTAAAATAGCAGATCTGGCTTTCTTGAAGTTGCAAGAAGCAGATCGAAGATACCAATCTAGCATCCTTGAGTTTGCAGTGGAACAGATTAAAGATAGTAGATTTGGCATTCCTGAAGTTGCAGGAAGCAGATCAAAGATACCAGTCTGGCATCCCTGAGTTTGCAGTGGAGCAGATTGGAGATAGCAGATTTGGCATTCCTGAAGTTGCAAGAAGCAGATCGAAGACATTAGTCTGGCATTCCTGAATTTGTAGGAAGCAGATTGAAGAGATTAATCTGGCATCCCTGAGCTTGCAGGGAGCAGATTAAGATAGCAGATTTGATATTCTTGAAGTTGCAAGAAGCAGATCGAAGATACCAATCTGGCATCCCTGAGTTTGCAGTGGAGTAGGTTGAAGATAGTAGATCTTACGATTCCTGAAGTTGTAGGAAGTGGATCGAAGACACCAGTCTGGCGATCCCTGAGTTTGCAGGGAGCAGATTGAAGATAGAAGATCTTTGGCGATTCCTGAAGTTGCAGGAAGCAGATCGAAGACACCAGTCTGGCGATCCCTGAGTTTGCAGGGAGCAGATTGAAAATAGCAGTCTGGCTATCCCTGAGTTTGCAGGGAGCAGATTGAAGATAGCAGATCTGGCGATTCCTGAAGTTACAGGAAGCAGATCAAAGACATTAGTTTGGCATTCCTGAGTTTGCAGGAAGCATATTGAAAAATAGCAGATTTGGCATTCCTGATGTTGCAGGAAGCAAATCAAAAACATCAGATCTTATTTCCCTGAGTTTGTAGATCTGGCATTCCTGAAGTTGCAGGAAGCAGATTGAAAACATCAGACTAATTGAAACTAAGATGAAGTTCCAGTACCCCTGAAGATGCAGTGGAGTTGGAAGCCATTTAAAGAGGACGAGGACTAAGAAGTCAAGGCTTGGCCAAAACCGAGCAAAATTGGTCCTTTTATGGTCTTTGCTCTATTCTCGTTACACGACAATGAGCAAGGAGGGGCAGCTGTAATAGGCCCAATTTGCCCGGGCTCGTATAAAAATAAAAAAATAAAAAAATAAATGTTTTTCTCAGTCCATTTACAAACCATTTACAGCCCAAATCCTACCCCAGACCCAAAAGACTTTGACCCAAGACCAGAACCCAAACACCTAAATAGTTTACCCGAATACACCCTGGCCCAAGACACCCTCAGCAATAGACCCTAACCCAAAATTTACACAGCCCAAAGAAGCCCAAAATCTTTTCCAGTGGCCTAGGGTTTCTGAAACCCTAGGCGCCGTAAGAGTTAGCATCCCCTCCTTCGCGCCGCAAACGCCGCAGCCACCGACCCTCGTCAGACCGCGATTCGCGCAAGTAAAGCCCTATCACCGCCGCTCTCTTCGTCGTTAACCTACAAAAAAAGAAAGAAAACAGCAGCAGACATGGGCAATATTTTTTTTCCTTTTTTATCTTTTATTTCGATGGGTTATAAAAACCCATCAAATTTGTAAACACAGAGGGAGAAAAAAATACAGAAATAAAAATGTAAGGATTTTTTTTACAGAGGTGATTCTCTACTTATTTTTTTCTTCGATTCGTTTTTTTTCTTTCGATTTATGCATATTTTGTACACGAAAATATAACAAAGAAAAAGGGGGAGAAAAATACCATCGAAGGGGAGAGATTTAACTCTCCGGCCACTGATTGCGGCAGCGCGCATAGCGCGTGAGGGCAAGGGGCCTGAAGGTTCGGCAATCGGAGCCAATGAAGGGATTTCAAAGCATTTTTAAGTTTTTTTTTAAAACTGTTTTTAAAATGATTTTTAAACCGATTTTTTTACTTATATAACATATAGGAAATGGCGCCGTTTTCGCTTAACCTAATAAGCGCAAAACGACGTCGTTTGGGGCAACAGATCCTCGTGCCGATCCGATTTGACCCGAAGGATCCGCGTGTTTAGGTCAATGGTCTATTTACGAAGCTGGTCCTTCCGCATTTTTTCAAATTTATAATTACGTCCAAATGCATTTTTTGTATTTACAATTTGGCCCTAAAGTTTACATGCTGTTTCATTTTAGTCCTCAGGCTCTTTAAAGGTAAAATTAGAACGGAGCCGTTTTGAAAAAGAGGCATAATTGCCATATTGGTCCCTGAGATTTAACGCGCATTCAAAATTAATCCTTTTTATTTATTTTAATTGCTATTTAACTCCTATTTTCTTTATTTTAATTTTATTTTTATCCTTTTATTTTATTTTATGATTTTACATTATTTTAAATTATTTTATTAAATAGTTTATATAGTTGTCTTTATTATAATTTATTAAATTTATATATATATATATTTATATGTAATATCCTTATATATATATATATTATGATTATTATTTATTATTTTATTTAGCTTAATATTATTTTTATGATTTATGTATTAAGTACTATATTATGTTTTTTAATTTCTATATTATATAATAGCACATTATATCATATATTATTTTTTGGAATTTTTGTTTTATAACATATTTTATTACATATGTAATTTTTATGACTATTGAATTATATATATGTTTTATATAGAAGTATTATATATCGTTTACTAATTATTTTATATATATATATATATTAAATTATTAACTTATATTTATTTATCATAAATACTCTTTTATTATTATTATTTATATATGTATATATGTTAAATCATTTTAAAAGTTGTTATATTCTTTTTATCTTTTAATGTTTGAACATATTATTCCTTCTTTTATTTGATTTTGTTTTTTTATGAAAATTTCAATTATCATTATTTATTTTAAATTACATATTTATTTATTTTTATTCTTTAGATCGTGTATTATTGTTTAGCATAGTTCGTTATATATTTATGTTGTATTATTCTTTTATTATTTATTGTTTGATAATTTGTAAATATATAAAATTGCTATTAAATATATAGGTTGTATATTCAAACCATTGTTTCATAAAAATCTTTTTTTGATGCATTTTTTAATAAGTGATATATGATATTTGGGGACTTCGAAAAGAATCTTGCCCTAACTTACTGGGTTTCGATTCTTCTCGTAGAACTTAAAATATTAAATATCCTTTCTCATTTCAAATAAAAATTTATTCTCAGGAATTCAAAATGTCTTGTCCTAACATGTTGGATGTGACATTATGTCATCTCGAGGTAAGGTTTTTGAAAATAAGGCAATGTTTTGTATTTAGAAATTCAGAAAATAGTGCCCTAACGTGCTAGGTTGCGATTTTCCGTTTGGCTAAATAACTAAATATCCTTTTAACAAGTTTTGTAAATCATGAGATGTTTTTGATTACGAAGGTTTTTTAAAACATCGTGTCCTAACGTGCTGGATGTGATGTTTATATTCCTTCGGATCAAAGAAATCTCAAGTTTTAAATCAAAAAACCTATTCTTGGGAATTTAAAACGTTGTGTCCTAACTTACTGGATATGATGTTTTGTGTCTCGAGATAGGGATTTTCTAAAATAAATACGTGCCTAGTTTCAAAGTCATGAGATGCTACATCCTAACTTACTGGGTATGATGTTTTATTTCTTTAGGATAGGTAAGTCCAAATTTTTTCAAATAAAATGACCATTTTCTAAAAATTTTCAAAGTTTCAACATTAGGACATGATTTTATCGATTAGGTACCAATTTTTTGGGCGTTATGAGGGTGCTAATCCTTCCTTATACGTAACCGACTCCCGAATCCATTTTTGTTTTTTTCGTAGACCAAAATCAATATTTTGAAATAAAATGTTTTTTTATGGTGATCCAATCACACCAAAGTAAAAGGATTGGTGGCGACTCCCATTTTCGTTTTTAAAAGTCGATCCCCGTTAATTTAATTCAAATTTTAAAATGGTTTCGACACACACCAGTTTGGCACTCAGTGCATCCTCGGATAATTCGAAGAATTAAGTTGACACCCAGTGTCTCATCGACTATGCCGGAGCAATTTGGTACCTAGTACCTCATCAAATTTATCCGAAGTAATAAATTGACACCCAGTGTCTCATCGACTCGAAGTCGAAGTATTTCTGAACTCTTTCAATCCTATGGCATGCAAACTATATCCGACTCAGCCTGATATAGTTAATAGGGTTTCAATTCACTTTTCAAGTATAACAATATCCAATGTTCAATTTCCATAATAATCACATATTCATATCAATTTCAATTCAATATCAAGATGATAATACTCACCTTAATTACTTACCATAAACATTAAATCAAAATACAACAATTAATAACTAGTTTCGGATTATAGAAAATACAAACTAGAATTTCCGGCTACTCCTCGTCGACTTTTTCCTTTCCCTTCTTAGCCGAGGTTTCCGGCACAACGTTAGCTACAGAAATTAAACAATTAAAAATCATCAACACATCACAATTTCACATTGAATATTTAAATTTTTATTCAACTTTTGCCTAATTTCTAATTTAGTCCCTAAACCGAGACTATCTTTATTTCTTTAAAACTAATTCCATATTTTCATTCAATTTCCACTTTAGACTAAATTCAACTTTCTAATTTCATTTAAATCCCTAAATGTTGAAATTTTCTCAATTTAGTCCCTATTACTCAAAACTTATAATTTATTTTACAATTCAATCCCTTTTTCATTTCTAACTTAAAATTCTAGCAATTTAACCCTAAATACTTAAATTATCCAACATGAACATCATCTAAAATTTCAATATTTTCTAAAATTTCAACATAAATTAAGTAGTATTTAACTCAAGAATTCTAAAAACATAAAAATTACAAGAAAATGGACTAAATTGACTAACCAATTTAAGCTTGAACCCTTGAAATCCCTAAATTTCTCCTTCTTTTCTTTCTCTTTTTGTTTTCTCCCTTTTTTTTCCTATTCGTTTTCTATTATGTTCTTTTCTATTTCATTTCTTTATTTATTTGTTTTATTCATTTATTTAATTATACTATTATAATATAATAATATAATAATAATAATTACTTAAATAATAAGTAAATATATATAATATAATTTAATATATGAATTTTATTTTAACACATGTCATCATCTACACCATCCACTTGTCAATTTAGGTTTAATTGCTTATTTAGTCCCTTCACTTTTCTCCAATCTATAATTAAACTTTCACCCTTTATTCAATTTAATCCTTACACCCAATTACCCTTAATTCAAGCTAATTCACCTAGCCAAAACCTAATTAACCACTCAATTAACTTCGTAAATATTTTTAATAAATATTTACGCATCCATTTTACGAAAACGAAAACCTGAAAATACATTTTTCGATACCCATGACTATCGGGTTGTTACATGACCCACTTCTTTTAAGTCCACGAGTTGTAGTAGGCACCTTAAATGGACAAGAGTTCATGATTGGCTGAGTATTAGAAGACCCCTGATTATCTTAAGTATGCATGCCCAAGCATATTGTTCCCTTTCAAGTGGACTCAACTGGTGTGTCGTTGAAAGCACCAAAAATAACCTGTCCCTAAAAAATAACAAAAATAATAGTATAATGGAAGTAGGGTCAAATCCTCAAGGACTAGATTGCTACAACTTCTTCTTCCTCGAAATCTCGGGCATAGTCGTGCCCAAGAAAAATGACATTCCTGGAAAAAAAAAGACCGAATTAAAAATATGGATGAATTGAAATTGTAAAAAGAAACAGAATTGAGGAAAATGATTTTTTGATTTAAGGGATTCCAGCTACCGGTTGTCTCGATCCTCCTTGGGTTCAATCCTAGGCTTTTAGGTGATCCTTCTCATAACAGAATAAGCCAGTTATAGTGGAAGAAGACGCCTATGACCACCAGCTCCACTTAGATTTTAGACTTACGACTTAAAAGAGCCTGGATCTAGCAAACTGTCACTTTTGTGGGACCGTCTTACACTAGATCATCACTTCTCAATGGAGAATGCCACGCCATTTTGTCTCTTGGGCTCGACAACCACTGATGCAGTAAGCTAACAAACTGACTGTGCAACCTTCCCAAAACATACAAAGCGGCCTCCTTTGCACAAGATAAAAAGATCACTTTTGGAAGGACATGGATGGAAGCGTCAGTCTCGTAATGCGAAGAAATGATGAATACTCGTTGAGAAGGCTAAGTGCTGATTTTAAGCCCCATGAACCTCTTTTTGAGGAATCTCATCAACCTTTGGCTAGATGAGTTTAGTGACTCATGCTTTTTGAGAAAAAAAGAAATAAGTTTAATCAAATGGAATTTTATTGAATAATAAAAGGAACAAAAAGCTAGAGCTTTTTGGGAGAGGGAGCTTTTACAGAAAAGATGAGTGTCAATTTGTGTCACTCCATCCCCTATTTATAGTATATGGAAAACTTAGTTTGTTCCTATTTAAACTCTAAAGGATAAATGAAGATAAAAGCTGAAATTAAATCTAAATAATAATCTTAACAATAATCCTAATAAAATTCAAATTTAAATAGAGTCTTATGTTTATAAATCTCTTCTTTGAATTTTTGCCCCTAAGTCTTCCACACTTTGTATTTTTGGCACCACTTCTTTCCTATTTCACATGCTGGCCCATTTTGTCTTCAAATTCATGGTTTTTTCCCCCAAATTTCCTTTTGCCTTCAATTTGGTACTTAGAAGATAAAAAACCATAAAAAACACAATTTAATAGAATCATACTCAAAATATATATGCAATTAACACATAAAAAGTATGTCATTTTAGAGTATCATCATATTCCCCCTACTTAGCCCATGCTTACCCTCAAGTATGATTCCTATCCACTGTGTAATTTAGATTTTGTCACAAAAGAAGTATCATTCCAATGTTTTATAAAAATTAGGCATAATGCATATAAAAAATAAAGAGAACCTTTAGCTTGCTTTAAGTAAAATTTGAAAAAGTATCCCAACTTAAACACACAAAATTAAATCGTATTGGATTATTTCATGAAAATTAGGTAATTTACTAAACTTACCAAGACACCCTGTTTGTTTCCACCCTTAGTCCCCAAATGCAATTCTTTATTATTGTTTTTTTACTTGTTTTTCCTTCTTTTTTTCTTTTTTTTTGTTTTTCTTTTCTTAAGAATATATTGAACCTTTTGACGCAAAGAAAGATGACAACCAAACACCCCACCCCAGTTACTCAACCTAACATACTCCTAATTTATTATATTTATATATGTTTTCTTTTCTTAAGAATATATTGAACCTTTTGACGTGAAGAGAGATGACAACCAAACACTCTACCCCGGTTACTCAGCCCAACACATTCTTAAAAATTTTTTGTTTAATTTCGGTTAGCGGAGTTTTACCTAACACGTCACACAACCTTTTGATGTGAAGTAGGATGACAACCTAAGCACCCTACCCCGGTTACTCAGTCAGTCATGTTTTAAGTTGTGCTCATAACCACGTAGGCATCAAAATTTATTATTATCATGAAACAGAATTTTAATTTTGGAGGACTAGGAAAAATAATAATCAAGTGCCAAAAATAAGTTTCGGCAGCTACCTAACAATCATGAAAATATTAGCATACAATTGTATTAAGTGTCCTCTTTGCATTAAACTTAATCGATTTTACTATAAGCAAGATAGGGTTAACTTTATTAATCATAATTATTTTAGCCTAATAAAAATAAAACAGTAGAGATGAAATCAATATAGCAAAATAATAATTAACTCAGTAGACAAGAATCATGCTCGTAGGTCAAACAATGGGTAATTCCTAGTCAAAATCTTGGGCATGAAAAAGGACAGGATATACTAAAAAAATAAATGTGGGTAAAACAAGTACAATGCAGTGGAAACAGTAACAAAACAGCAATGACAATGAGGAATGCCTCCCCCTACTTAAAACACATTGTCCTCGATGTGAAAGAAAAGAAACAAATAGGTGAAAGAAAAAAAAAGTTTAGAAAAACTCCCCATGTAGTCACTGTTGTTTACGCAGAACTGCAATGAGATCAACCATCTACTAGCCGAAGGTGTCGAGTCATGCTTTAATGCACTCCAAACATTGCTCGATGGTCATGAAAGGTCGACCTTGATTAGGTACCTCGTGCTGAGTTTGCTGCCTAAAGATTCGTTCAGCCGGTGAAGATCAGATACCTGTAGGGACAAAACGAAAGAAAGAAGGAGTGCCAAGAAGCAATCCCATTGAGTCGAGACAGCGAGCATCTAATGGATCGGCTTGGCAAGCAATATGTAAGTCCGAAATAAGAGCATTAGAGCCATGTAAAGAGAATAACAGTTGTGTAACAAAAGAGCCTAAAATTAGAGGATGCTTTGCATTTATAATATGCTCAAATTGAAGTGCATACCAATAGCCCAAATTTACCGGACGACCGGTGTACATACACCATAATAAGAATAATTCCTTCTTTGAAACGGTAGTCGGTGCATCTCTCCGATCTGAAAAATTGTAAGCCAAATAACGGTGTATGTAGCATAAGGCAGGGTTATGAAACCATAAATCTTTTGATATTTTAGGGCTATATGTGGTTTCAGCATTGTCTGTTAATAATGCAAAGGCCTCGGTAGCCTTGAAGTCGACTGGAAAGGTACACAAATTGTTCTCATAATTAGTGGAAATAGCATAATCCTCTGTCACAAAATCCAATGCAATATTAAAATCAGTGAGGGACAAACTGTGTGTGGTACCAAGCAATCGAAATGTTATAATAACAGGTGTGTCCAATGAGAATTGGCCATGCCGTTGAAAATGGAAGGTGGAATAAAATTCTAAAATCAGTTCGTAGTAAGTGCAGTGAATGATATCAAAATTACCAACCCAACCAATATTGTGAAAATAATCGGTAACAATAGTGTCAATATGCAAAGCATTAAAAATAGACAGTGATAAAAATTTGCAAGACACTACTTGTTTGTGTCGAAAACGACCATACCTATCCCAATTGGCAGCATTATCAAATGTTAAGTTACCGTTTAAATGGAATTTTGGTGGCAGAATATTCACTTGAGAGTCCTGCCTCAGGTGGGCAATGATTGGTGGTCGTCGTGACTTCCTGTTGTACAGGAGCGTGTGGGACGGTCGTGGGTGTCGGCGTTAGAGTTAGACTCGGGCTTGGGGTTGGTAGACTCAGAGGAGGTGGTAGCATCAAATGCGGCTGCTGGTTGGGCCGAAGGAACTTGTGGCCGTCGACGAGTCCAACGACAAGAGGGGGCATGAGCCGAAGATGATGGTGGCAATGGTGGGTGTGAAGCGATCGGTGAGGGTGACGGTGAGGGCGATGGTGAGGGAAGGGAAATCTGTAAGGGTGGTGGTGGAGTCGAGTGGGAAGGTGCAAGTGGAGGAGGAGAAGGAGAGGGTTCGCACGGATGAGAGGGAGATGGAGAGTGTTCGGCATCCCGTGGAGGAGAGGAAGATGGAGAGTGTTCGGCATCGCCTAGGTGGATGTGTTGGGTAGCCAAGAACCAGTGCCGGTGACTGTTGACGGCAAAGAACAGTTCGGTGGCGATGCAGCTTCTAGTCCTAACCATGGTGGTTCAAAAATCAGTGGTGGGGGTAAAGGAGAGGGCTAACAGTGGCTTGAGGGATTTTTTGGTGAAAATGGAGGAAAAATTAGGGTTTGAAGGTGTAGAAGGAAGGGTGTTTGCCTGTAGGGTGGATGTTTGGACGTAGGTTTGGGTAAGTTTAAAGCATGGATGCGCTATTCCTACATGGATTAGGGTAGAATATGGGGTGTTTTTTGAAGCATGCCAATTCCTTCAAGATGTCGTTCCAAGTTAAATTTTTTTCTTGTCGGTTTGCCTAGACAGAAGAAGAGAAATTTATTAATATGTAAACAAAACAAAATAATAAATAATAAAATAAAATAAAATAAAAAAGAATTGGGTTGCGTCTCATTAAGCGCTTGTTTTACGTCATTAGCTTGACGCCCCAATTGGTATTATAGAGGTTCTAGTTGAATTTTTTCATTCGTGTAGGCTTGAAAATTCTTGTAAAATGGCTTCAACCGTTGACCATTAACTGTGAACCATTTCCCGACTCTTTACCTTCTATTTCAGCTGCACCATGTGTGAATAACTTGGTTACAATAAATGGTCATTGCCATCGAGATCGAAGCTTACTTGGGAATAATTTTAGCACGGAGTTGTAAAGTAACACTTTTTGTCCTATCGAGAAATGCTTTTGAGATATTTTCTTGTCATGGAACAATTTTGTTTTGTCCCTATAAATATGAGCATTCTCGTAGGAATTATTACGAATTTCCTCTAATTCTTGGATGTCTAATTTCCTTGCCCTCCCCGTGGGTTCTAATTCCATGTTACATTGTCGTATAGCCCAGTAAGCCTTATGTTCCAATTCTACCAGAAGGTGGCAAGCCTTGCCAAAAACAAGCCGATATGGGGTCATGCCAATTGGTCCCTTATACACCATCCGATAGGCCCAAAGTGCGTCATTTAGCCGAAGACTCCAATCCTTTTGGTTAGGTCGAACTGTTTTCTCCAAAATGGTCTTGATTTCTCGGTTCGAGACTTCCGCTTGGCTGTTCGTTTGGGGATGGTAGGCTGTAGCTATACAGTGGTGAACTTCGTATTTTTTTCATAAGTGCCTCCATGACTTTATTACAAAAATGGGTTCCACGATCGTTGATCATGGCTCGAGGTGTGCCAAACCTAGAAAAAATAGTTCGTTTTAGAAACTCCACGACAGTTTTAGCATTGTCATTGCGAGTAGGCTTTGCTTCTATCCATTTAGAAACATAGTCTACTGTAAGAATTATATACACATTTCTAAATGAGAAAATAAACGGACCCATGAAGTCGATGCCCTACACATAAAAAATCTCACATAAATTAATTGAGGATAGGGGGATTTGATTTCGCTTAGTTATGTTACCTGTATGTTGGCATTTATCGCAAGACTTACAAAAATTATATGCGTCTCGAAAAAAATTGTGGGCCAGTATATCCCACACTCTAATACCTTATGAGTGGTCCGTTTAGGGCCAAAGTGACCTCTACAAGCTTCGGTATGACAAAAAGTAAGGATAGAAGCTACCTCAGTTTCTGGAACACATCATCTTATTATCTGATATGAGCAATGTTTCCACAGGTATGAGTGATCATTATGTCAGAGTCTTAAAATTTATATAATGAATGATCTATCCTAGAAACTAACTGTGACAATGATTGAGGCAAGCGCACCTATCGAACAATAGTATAGTTTAGTGGCAAGACCAGAATATCGAACCCAAAGGAACCAAAAGTACTAATACTAACTTTCTTTCTATTATTTAGCCTAAGAATTGAAGTGAATTATTGTTTAATATAAAATTAACTAACTACTAAGATAAATACGCTAAGACAAAGAGGATGAATTGGGGAAATACTTGTGGGAAAAACCAATTGATTAAGATGATGCCCAAGGAAGAATCCACCTAGACTTCACTTGTTATTTAACTCTGAACCAGACGATTTATTCACTTGACTTGATCCGTAGGATTCCCTAATGTATAATAATACCTCCGTTGAGGCTACTAACGTCTAACTCTAGGTTGATTAATTGAAATCTCTTTCTAATTAAAACCCCTAGAATTTCATTAACTCGATCTATGGACTCCCATATTAGGTTTGACCCTAATCCGGTAGATTTTCGTCATCCTATGTCTAGGGTTGCGATCAACTCTGCTTAATTATGCTAGATCTACTCTTAGACAGGGACTTTTGCTTCATTGCCTAAGCACATCACTACTTGAATCAATATCCTGAAATATCAAAACAAGAATTAAGAACACATAATTAAGAATAAATCAAGTATTTATCATATAGCTCAGAAAACAATAACAAGATCCGCCTTAGGTTTCATCCCCCTCAGGTATCTGAGGGGTTTAGTTCATAATAATAAAAGAATACATCTCAGAAGAAAAGATAAAACAAAACATAAGAAAACCCTAAAACCCCCTGAAGGAATTGAAGGAGAGATCTGCCGTCTTGAGTATGATTTCAGCTTCTTGAGATGAATCAACTGGCTTTCTTCGAGTAAATCCCACGATTCTGACCTCTTTGGCTCAGCTCCTTGGCCTACCTGGACGCCCCCTGGCAGAAGCCCCTATTAGGTTATACTTAGGGTGTTTATATAGGCTTCAGAATGTGTTTCTTCGCCTCTAAGTATCCTAATCCGAGTGAAATTCCTCTTTGTCACGGTAGAGACACGCCCGTGTGGCATGCCCGTGTAAATCGAATCCAGGCCGTGGTCGGGCCTACTAAAGGGGCACGGCTGTGTGCTTTGGGCCCAGGCCGTGTTGATTTCCTACTTTGGCCCATTTGGCCCATTTTAAGCCTGTTTTCCGTTCTTTTCATCCTCCTATGCTCTCCTCAGTATAAAACATGAAATTAAAGGATTAATAGCACCAAATTCCATAATTCAAGGGATAAATCATCCAAAAGCATACTAAATGTGGAGATAAAATATGTTACTATTACAGTTTATTAATGAGTCATCCCAAATGTAATATCGAGCTTCCCTTCTAAGCTTGTCCTTCACGGAACGTGCTAACCCAATGGGCAATGATCCCGTGGCAAGGAGATTTACCATATCCGCATACCATAGGAAATGTGCTTTAGCTGAAAATAGGCCCTCATCAAGAAACTTGTCCTTTATAGGAGTGTCATCACAAAGTATTTTTAACCTACTCAAGTGGTCAGCCACCAAGTTTTTGCATCCTATCTTGTCTCGAATCTTGATGTCGAATTCTTGAAGTAGTAAAATCCATCTAATGAGCATTTTTTCGCTTCCTTCTTTGTGATCAAGTACCTAAGAGCTTCATGGTTAGAAAAGTAATCACTATAGATCCCAATAAATAAGACCGAAATTTATCCAAAGCAAATACAATAGCTAAAAGTTCTTTTTCTGTGGTGGTGTAGTTGCTTTGTGTGGCATCTAGGGTTTTCGAGGCATAACAAATGACATGGGGCTCTCTGTCTATCTTTTGCCCTAACACGGACCCCACACTTTGTTCACTTACATCGCACATGATTTCAATTGGGTAGTTCCAATTTGGTTCTTGTATTATAGGAGCGAAAACCAATTTATGTTTGAGTGTGTCAAAAGCCTCATTGCATTTTGGGCCAAACTCAATTTCTTATCGTTCTACAATAATTCGCATAGTGGTTTAGCTACTTTTGAGAAGTTCTTTATAAAGCGCCTGTAAAACCCTGCACGGCCAAGTAAAGAACAGATTTCCCTTATAGTTGAGGGATATGGCAAAGAATTTATAATGTCAGTTTTGGCCTTATCGACCTCAATCCCTTTAGCTGAAACTATATGTCCTAGAATCAAACCTTTTTCTACCATAAAATGACACTTTTCATAATTCAAGACAAGATTAAATTCTATGCATCTACTTAAAATTATCGTAAGGTTTTAAGGCATTCAACAAAACAGTTCCCATACGCAATAAAATCATCCATAAAAACTTCAATAATGTTTTCTACATATTTAGAAAATATACTCATCATGCAACTTTGGAAGGTGGCTGGTGCATTGCATAGTCCGAATGGCATCCTTCTGATACGCAAATGTGTCGAATGGGCATGTAAAAGTGGTCTTTTCTTGGTCCTCTGGTGCAACTGGGATTTGGAAGAAACCTGAGTATCCATCAAGACAACAAAAGTGCGTTTTACCAACTAAATGTTTAAGCATTTGATTTATAAAAGGAAGAGGGAAATGCTCTTTTCTAGTATAAGAATTCAACTTCCTGTAATCAATGCAGACACGCCACCCATTTTGCACTCGGGTTGGTACCAGGTCGTCCTCAACATTTTTCTTTACTGTCACGCCTATTTTCTCAAGCACGACCTGCATTGGACTTACCCATCTGCTGTCAGAAATGAGGTAGATTATGTCAGCATCCAGTAGCTTAATTATTTCCTTTTTTACCACATCCATAATGTTGTGGGCCTATTTTGCCAGGGCCCAAACCAGAAACCCAAAATAAAAAATAAAAAAAATAGTAATGGTCTAATATCAAAGTCCAGTTACATTTATAGGACCAAATGGCCCAATAATCAGAAAACCCTGATGGCCCAAAAACTAAACTATTTTTAGCAAAAAAAAAAGAAGAAGAAGAAACCCTAGCCGCATGTCTGTGCCGCGCTACCTCTCCGCGTGCGATCTGACACCCCTCTGCCACCACCACCATCAGCCACTCTGCTGCCACTGTCACCTGCAAAGAAGAACAAATGCGCAACAGTAGATAGCAGAGAAGCAGTAGCAAAAAAAAGCAAAAAAACAAACAGAATATTGTAACTATTCGGCCATAAATGCCATGAAAACATCAATGTATTTTTTTTACGGAGAAAATATACAAAAAAAAATTGAATACAAAAATTGCCAATCGATTTGAAAACAGTAAGGTTTTTTTTTTTTACATTCATTCTTTTATTATTTTCGAAATATATATAGTAATAAATAAAATATTTTACCTTTTTTCCGGCGTCTCGCCCTTCGTTTTGGAAGACCAACGGACCCTTGGGGGTTCGTTGAATGGTTGCAAAGGAAGTGGGTAGAAACGAAGGGTTCTTTGTTTCTTTTTTATTTTTGAGGGCTTTTTTTGGCTATTTTTAACCCCAAATCGGGGTTCTACTCGAAAAAAGGAACAAAAGGCGAGACTTTTGGACTTTTCGACCATCGTGGACGGCGGCGCCATCGCCGGTGACCAGTGGCCGCCACAATGGCCGATGGCCGGAGTCAGGCCGGAGTTGGTTTTGTTTGAGAGAAAAAAAGAGGCTTTCGATTTTTTTTTAAAACAAAGGGCTGAAATGATTTTTCTTGTCAAACTTGAACATATATACCCATGCGAAACGGCTTCGTTTTGGGATTCAAGTTCAGACGCCAAAACGGCGTCGTTTTGACGCAACCTGTAGCCCGATCGGATCCATCCCTTAGGATTCGCGTGTTTTTGCCTGAAGGGGATATTTATGCTTTCGGTCCTTCTACTTTTATGGCCCATTGCAATTTAGTCCTATTTCATTTTTTCTTTTAATTTTACCCTATAATTTTATTTTTATTTCACTTTAGACCCTGGAGAATGACGTCTGATAAACCGAAATAGTAACATATTTTAAGCTCACATTTTGCATGCTTTTGGATGAATTATCCTTTATTTTATGTAATTTGGTGCTCTTAATCCTTTATTTTCATGTTTTATACTCAGGAAAGCACCGGAGGATGAAAAGAACAAGAAACAGGCTTAAAACGGGCCAAATGAGCCATATCACGAAATCGACACGGCCTGGGCCCAAGACCAAACAGTCGTGCCTCCTTATCAGACCTGAACACGGCCTGGCCACGATTCACACGGGCGTGTGCCATGGGCGTGTCCCTGCCACGGCCAAGAGGAGTTATACTCGGATTAGGATACTTGGAGGCAAAGAAACACATTCCAAAGTCTATATAAACACCCAAATAGGAATTTCCTTCAGATTAGGATACTTGGAGGCCAAGTAAGGCATCTCAAAGCTTTTATAAACACCCTAGGGGACAACTTAAGCGGGGAGTTCGGCAGAAGCCTTCTGCCAGGGCTTTAGTCGGGGAGTCGACAAAAGCCCTCTGTCGGGGTGTCCAGCTAGGCCGAAGGAGGCAGATTTGTGGATTTTACTCGAAGAAAGCCAGTTGATTCATCTCAAGAAGCCAGAATCATACTCAAGATGGAGGATCTCTCCTTCAATTCCTTCAGGGGGTTTTAGGGATTTCTTATGTTTTGTTTTATCTTTTCTTCTGAGATGTTTTCTTTTATTATTATGAACTAAACCCTCAGATACTTGAGGGGGATGAAACCTAAGATGAATCTTGTTATCGTTTGCTGAACTATATGATAAATATTTGACTTGTTCTTAATTATGTGTTCTTAATTCTTTTGTTGATATTTTCGGGATATTGATTCAAGTTTGATGTGCTTAGGTGGAGGAGTAAAAGCCCCCGCCTAAGAGTAGATCTAGCATAATTAAGCGGAGTTGATCGCGCGCCTAGAGATAGGGTGACGAGATTTTACCGAATTAGGGTAAAACTTAATATGGGATTCCATAGATCGAGTTAATGCAATTCTAGGGGTTTTAATTAGAAAGAGATTTCAATTAATCAACCTAGGGTTAGACGTTATTCGCTTCGAGAGAGGGTTTAATATACATTAGGGAATCTTACGGATCAAGTCAAATGAATAAATCGTCTAGTTCAGAGTTAGATAACAAGTGAAGTCTAGGTGGATTCTTCCTTGGGTATTGTCTTTATCAATTGTCTTTTCTCACAAGTATTTCTCCAAATTTATTCTTCTTTGTCTTAGAGTCTTTAATTTAGTAGTTAATTAATTTAGATTAAACAACAAATTTCCTTTATTTTAGGCTAGATAATAAAAAGAAAGTTAGTATTAGTACTTTTAGTTCCTTTGGGTTCGACATTCCGGTCTTGCCTTAACTATACTATTGTTCGATAGGTGCGCTTGCCTCAAATCGTTGTCATAGTTAGTTTCTAGGTTCTATCATTCTCATTATAAATTTTAAGACTTTGACATCGCATAAAAAACAACGATCAAGTTTTTAGCGCTGTTGCCGGGGAACTAAAATATTAAGAAAGCTTAATTTTTATTACTCTAGCCTTAGTTTATTTTTGCAATTAAATTTTATTTTTATTTTGCTAATTTTTCTTTTAGTTTCTTTTGACAGGTAACTTTAGTTTATAGAGGAGATGACACTGAATAACTATTAGTGGCAAGTTATGAGGACAAGGCCAACAAAAGCAGCCGGAGTTTACAACCTTGACGCAGTAACCATGCTATCAAATCAGGTAGAGATGTTACATAAAAAAATTGATGGTGTATACGGTTCTTCGCAGGTACATCCAGTTATGCAGTACGAAACAAGCGGAGGTGTGGCGAATCCTGAGTACCCACTCTACGGACAGAGCATGGAGAGCGAGCAAGTTAACTATATGGGTAACTATTCTAGACCTCAAAATAATTTTTATAGTAACATTTATAATGCTGGTTGGACGAACCACCCCAATTTCTCATGGGGTGGTCAAGGAAATCAAAGGCAACAACCACATCAAAACTTCCAACAACAACCCTACCCACAGGAAAAGAAGCAGAACCTTGAGGAGATGCTGAAAAAATTCATAGCAGTCACATAAACAACACTTAAAAACCAGCAAGCATCGATACAGGAGCTCGAGAACCAATTAGGTCAGCTTGCTAAGCTGATCTCAAAAAGACCACAAGGTATCTTACCAAGCAACACTGAATCTAACCCAAAGGAACAAATTCAAGCCATCACCACCCAAAATAGTGAAGGGTTAGACGAACCAAACCCAAGGAAAGAACCTGTGGTAAGTGAAGGTAAGGTTGAGGTGAGCCATGAAATACCAAAATTGGCAATTACAGAGTACCAAACTCGTATACCATATCCCGAAGCAATGAAGAAGGACAACACAGAGGAATAGTTTTGTAAGTTTCTTAAACTTTTAAAGAAATTACATATTAACTTACCGTTTCTCAAAGCTCTTTCACAGATGCCCGATTATAGAAAATTTTTAAAAGAGCTGTTGACAAACAAACGGAAGCTAGACGAGGCATCGCATGTGGAGCTAAATGCAATGTGCTCAGTAATTCTACAAAATAAACTGCCACGGAAATTAAAAGATCCAGGGAGTTTTACAATTCCATGTTTAATTGGTAGCTTATCTATTGATAATGTTTTAGCTGATTTAGGGGCAAGCATCAATGTTATGCCTTATAAAATGTTTAAACAACTAGGTCTAGGGAAACCCAAACAAACTAGGATGAGCATTCAATTAACTGATAAAACTATTAGAATTCCTAGGGGTATAATAGAAGATGTTCTAGTCAAAATTGATAAATTCGTATTCCCAGTAGACTTTGTAGTTTTAGACATGGATGAGGACAATAATATTCCTTTAATTTTAGGAAGACCCTTTTTAGCAACTGCCAGAACTAAAATTGATGTCGACGCAGGTGAACTCATACTTCGTGTAGGTGATGAATCAATCAGTCTTAAAGCTCTTGACTCAGCTAGGACATCAAGTGATAGAGGTTAGAAAGTAAATTCAATTGATGACCAAACTGTTCAACCTTCCTCACAGGAAACACCACGAAGCTACAAAACTAAACCTGATCCTGGATCCCGTGCCAATAAAAAAGTAATTCATGAGGATCGAAGGCTTCATATCGATGAACTAGACGAGTGGAAGACACACTTCAAAGAGAAACTAAAAACACACGAAGCAAAAATGAGGCAACTCCACGACAAACTTAACGATGGGATAACCCAGCTTAAGATAGGAGATCAGGTACTCAAAATCTTTCCAGATGGAACAATCGAGGTAACTAATCCTAAATTCAGCACTTTTAAGGTAAACACTACTCGACTTGAACTATATATCAATAACCGAATTGATCGCATGAGAAAGGATTTTCACTTGCTCAAACCACCCTGATAATGCTAATGAGAGGTAAGTCTAGCTCAAGACTTTAAACGAGCGCTTCTCGGGAGGCAACCCGAGCACTAACCCTACTAATTAGTTTAGTTTTATTTCTTTTCATATTTAGGCGCAGGTTTCCATACCCACACGGCCTTGCACACGGTCGTGGCCGTGGTCGTGTGGGCACCATAGGTAGGTAAAAGGGCGTGGCCGTAGACGTGTGGCAACAGAATTTTTTTTTCCCAAAACATGAGCTGCATCTCTATTTAAACCCCCACTCTTCCTTTTTCTTTCCCAATTGTCTTTCTTCTTTCATTTTCCATTATTTACTTTTATTTTTATTTTTATTTTTATTTTTATTTATTTTATTTTTCTTTTATTTTTCTTTATTATTTTCTTCTTATTCTTCACGCCATTTAGATTTAGCTTAGGATACAATAAAATCAGGCCGACTGCTTCGAGGATTCAAATTCAAACGGTTCAAGGCGCTCCCCCACGTTCACCTTTGCCAATTCCTATCCGTTTTCTTTTCATTGACTCCATCCAAAATTTAGGAAGTTTCACTTTTCTCCCTATCTTATGATTTTATTATTATTGTGCTATTATCTATGTTTGTACATTGAGGGCAATGTACATCTTAAGTGTGGGGGGGTTAACTATAGCATTATTTGAAAATCCCTGAATTATGCCTTGTCTTAAAGTAAGTTTCTCATATTATGATTAGAATGAAATTCCCCTGATTTATGATTTTTGTTGATGTGTTTTGGATTAAGTCATTGATAATTGTGCATTGATAATTAAAATTGAAGGATACTAGAGAATCAAGCATGATAAGTCTATTTTTTGAAATTAAAAATTTTCTAGGTTGTCTACCTAAATTTGAATATTACTTTGAAATTTGAAATTTATGAGGATGACATCAAAATACCCATAATTATTTGTGAGATTTTGAGCCTTATAGAGCATATATTCTTTTTCTTGCTCACTTTATTGATTATGAGTGTGTCAACATTGATTTGTTATTCTAGAACTTGCATCGATTGTACTTGTCGAGACCACACTTTTGATTTGATATACAGAGATGATAAAGGCACCTAGGTTTTAACCCACTTACTCCACTAAAAGCCTACCTTCATAATTAACCCCTAGTGAACCCCTTTGATCCTAACAACCCTTTTTTTATTGACTCACCCACTAATATTAACCCAAGACCCTCTATTTTTGTTATCACCATTCCTTTTGACTACCCTTATATCGAGATTTGATTTGATCAGTTGCCTAACTATGATCTTTATTTCAGTAGTTAAATTCATCCTTTATTATGTATTTGACTTGCTCTTAGAAAAAATAAAAAAAATCAAAGTATATTCATTATTTAGTTCTGTGATTAAGTGAGCTTGTACGTTTAAATCCCAATTGTTGAAGAAAAAGCTCGTATTATTAGTATTACAAGTTTTTAGTTGATGTTGAAGAAGGTTCGTGAAATATCAAACGCTTGGAACCAAACCAGTAGAATGAAAAGATTTGCCGCAAATCCGATGACAATCCCCAAATATGGTTAGTGGTGGGGTAAAAGAGTCAATGACAACATCCCTGTACCAAGTCAAGAAGGCCCTCGACCAATGGAAGAACACCTGCAAGTGATCCCGTCTGAGCTAGAGATTATAAAGCAGGATGTTGAAAAAAGGAATTCGGAGCTAGGAAAGAATATAGAATAATTGGACGAGGAAAATATGCAATTGGGATTAGATGTTGACATCCAGAAGTTAGAAGCCAAGAAATTGAGAAACGGAAAGAACAAGGCTAAGGAAGACTTGAACAGTCTAAAAACATATTATAAGAAGTTGCGCTTGTCGATGATGACTGCCGGTCTGGGAAAAACATCAGAATAATGGCGGCAAGAAATCAAAGAAGAAAAGAGTAGAGCCGATCAGTGGGAAAAGAAATTCCAAGATGCTCGAGTTCGAGAAAATGCTCTAGAAAGAGACCTATTGGAAAGCCGAAATGAATAGGTGGGATTAAGAGCTCGGGTAGCAGAATTAGAGAGGTCACTGCACCAATATCGTAGTCGTAATTTCGCGATTGAGTTGAGAGCAAGCCTATACAAGATTGAAGAGTTGAAAGGAAAGATAGGAGAGCTCGAGGCCTCATTGCAAAATTGTGAACTTCGAGTTGAGTTTTTTTGAAACAAACAATGAGCACTGAAAAGAGCAACTCCAATGCTCTCAAGGTTAGATTAGGGATAGAGATTACATCATGGGTGAAGTTGTGACTCAAGTACGGGAAGTAGCCGACCATTTGCAAACCCTAGCAGTTCAAGCCGACATACTGAGTTTAAAATACGAATCAGAATTAGATCGGGGTCGAGAATTAGCTTGGCTTCTTAGGAAAGTTAAGACTTTGAGTATTAGGGAAAAGCCTTATATGTAATCTGTTTTATGTAAAAAATTTGTTTTCTAGTAAAGTTTTTCTAATAGAATTGAATCAGAATCAAATCTTCTTTATCCTCATCATGCAAACCATCAAACTGAACGAACTGTTGTATCATCTATATAGTGTTAGGTTTCAATTCGAAATTATTTGCAGCAATAGTAGGTCTAACAATACTAGATTCAGTACCAACTAAACTAGGCTTAGCATAATCATACATAGTTCGAGGAGCATGATTTTCGGCCATCTCTTGAGGTGGGGGATTATTCTGGTCCATCTCTTTAGTGGTATTGATGATGTTTTCTTGCTCTTCTTCCGTGTATTGTAGACTTCGCCTAATTTCTCTCCTGTTTTACGCAGCGGTTGCTTCGATCTCACTATCGTATATTAAAGGTCCTGTCGGGTTCCTTCTAGTCATAAACTAGAGGTACCTACAAGGGAAAAAACTAAAATTTAGAAAGATAAAAATAGAAAATAAAATAAGAGTAAAATTGCAGAAAATAAAAATGGCTAAAGTAATAAAAATTGAGTGTTCTTAATATTTCAGTTCCCCGGCAACGGCGCCAAAAACTTGGTCGGTGTGTCATAGTCTTAAAATTTATAATGAGAATGATCGAGCCTAAAAACTAACTATGACAATGATTGAGGCAAGTGTACCTATCGAATAGTAGTATAGCTTAGTGGCAAGACCGGATTGTCGAACCCAAAGGAACTGAAATTACTAATACTAACCTTCTTTTTATTATTTAGCCCTAAAATTGAAGTGAATCGATTTAATCTAGAAAATTAACTAACTACTATGCTAAAGACAATGAGACAAAAAGAATGAAATTGGGGAAATACTTGTGGGAAAAACCAATTGATTAAAACAATACCCAAGGAAGAATCCACCTAGACTTCACTTGTTATTTAACTCGAACTGCATTTATTTATTCATTTGACTTGATCCGTAAGATTCCCTAAATTATATTAATACCTCCATCGAGGCTACTAACGTCTAATCCTAGGTTGATTAATTGAAATCTCTTTCTAATTGAAACCCCTAAGATTGCATTAACTCGATCTATGGACTCCCATATTAGGTTTCACCCTAATCCGGAAAAATCTCATTACCCTATGTCTAGGCGTGCGATCAACTCCGCTTAATTATGCTAGATCTACTATTAGGCAGGGACTTTTGCTCCTCCACCTAAGCACATCAAACTTGAATTAATATCCGCAAAATATCAACACAAGAATTAAGAACACATAATTAAGAACAAGTCAAATAATTATCATATAGTTCAGCAAACGATAACAAGATTCATCTAAGTTTCATCCCCCTCAGATATTTGAGGGTTTAGTTCATAATGATAACAAAATACATCTCAAAAGAAAAGGTAAAACAAAACATAAGAAAAACTCTAAAACCCTCTGAAGGAATTGAAGAGAGATCCTCCGTCTTGAGTATAACTCCGGCTTCTTGAGATGAATCAACTGGCTTTCTTCGAGTAATTTTCGCAATTCTGATATTTCTGGCTCGGCTTCTTGGCCTAGATGGACGCCCCCTGAAAGTTGGCATCTAGGGTGTTTATATAGGCTTTTAGAGTGTGTTTCTTTACCCCTAAGTATCCAAATCTGAGTGAAATTCCTCTTCTCAACGCAGTGGACACGCCTGCTTGGCGTATGCCCGTGTCAATCGTGGCAAGGCCGTGTTCAGGTCTATTTAGGGAGGCACGGCCGTGTTGTATGGGCCCAGGCCGTGTTGATTTTGTGATTTGGCCTATTTGGTCCGTTTTAAGCCCGTTTCTCATTCTTTTCATCCTCCGGTGCTTTCCTGAGTATAAAACATGAAAACAAAGGATTAAGAGCACCAAATTACACAATTCAAGGCTTAAATCACCCAAAAGCATGCTAAATGTGGGTCTAAAATATGTTACTATTTCGGTTTATCAGTGATGAATCAATCGCCTTGAGCTTTCGACTCAGCTAGGACATCGAGCAATCAAGGTGAGAAAATAAATTCTATTAATGACCATTCGGTTAAACCTTCTTTCCAGGAAGCACCACGGAACTACACACCCGAAGGCTTCAAGTTGATGACCTAGACGAGTGGAAGACACATTTCAAAGAGAAACTAGGAATACACAAAGTAAAACCGAAGGAACCACCAGACGAGTTAGTAGGAACAGCAAATCACTTCAAAATAGGGGATCAAGTATTGTTAGATAAAACAAACCCTCGAATTATTCTGCCCGACCCTAATACAAACAAATAAATCTCTTTTAAGGTAATCAATATTTTCCCATACGGAACAGTCGAGGTAAGTAATCCTATCTTCGGCACTTTTAAAGTAAATACTACTCGACTCAAACTTTATCATGATAATAGAACTGATAGCATGAGAGAGGATGTTCAACTCTTCAAACCACCCTGATTATGTGAATGAGAGGTAAGTCTAGCTTAAGACTATAAATGAGCGCTTCTCGGGAGGCAACCCGAGCACTAACTCCATTAATTTTTACATTTATATTTTTACTTTTACTTTTCCTTTTCAGCATTTAATTATTAACTAAACAAGGTGTAGATTTCTATACCACACAGCCTTGCACACGGGCGTGGCCGTGGCTGTGTGGATACTACGGACTCCTGTACTGACATAGCAGAGGTAGTACGAGCCAATGACGAAATATTCCTAGATCACGGATGACTACAAATTGCCACGACCGTGTGATATGGCCGTGGCCGACACTAAGGGAAGTCACACGGGCTCCAACTAACTCGCCATGGCGTTGCGATGTGGCCGTGGTCGACACTGTTTGATCCTACACGGGCGTGGTGACTGAACACAGGCGTGGGAGAAATGAAAAGAAGCATAACACAACCGTGCGACATGGCTGTGTGACTCGACACACCCATGGTACACGGGCGTGGGGGTGTACCAGACATGGAAATTCTATTTAAACCCCTCCTTCTTCCTCTCACCTACTCCCTACCTCCTTTCTCCCATCCTATTCTTCAGATCCCTCCCCTTCCATACTTTTCTTCTCTAATATTTCCCCAACTATCAAGCCACACCATGTCGAAGAAGCGGAAGGAACCAAGCACAGTCTCCCCGTGGGAGACCGATCTACATAAGTTCATGCCGGCCGCTTCAACTACTAGACAAGCCAAGGGTCTTTGAGGCCATTTAATTTTTCTTCTTCTTTACTCTTCTCCTTTATTTTCCTTATCTTTACTTCTCTTCTTCTTAATTTAATTTAATTTATTTTGGTTTCTTAGTTTTAGGTTCTTCAGGTTGCTTGGGAATCACGCCACAACAACCCTAATATCCACCTCTACATAAATGTCTTCCTCCAACGCAGCCCGAATATTGTGACCCCATAAAAATTTTTAGGGAGTTTCACCTCTAACCCTATCTTTTGATTTTCTATATCTATATCTATCTTTGTACATTGAGGGCAATGTACATCTTAAGTGTGGGGGGTGAACCTAAAAAGTGCCTAACTTTTTTCATTATTCTCAAATCCCTGAGTCAGTTCTTGTTCTTAAGTATGAAGAGGTGTTAACAATATTAATTCTGAATTATATCTTGTTCTTAAGTAAAATTTCACATATTACTGTTAAAATGAAATTTCCTATGATTTATGATTTTTATTGATATATTTTAGATTAATTCATTGATAATTGTGCATTGATGATTAAACTTTAAGATACTAGAGAGTCAAGCATGATAAGTCTATTTTTCAGAATAAAATTTTTTTCTAGGTTGTCGACCTGAATTTGAATATTACTTTGAAGTTTGAAATTTACGAGGTTGACATCAAAAACTTATAATTTTCTCTTGTGAGATTTTGAGCCTTTAGAGCATATATTCTTTTTCTTGCTCATTTTATTGATTATGAGTGTGTCAACATTGATTTGTTATTCTAGAACTTGCATCGATTATACATGTCGAGACCACACCTTTGATTTGATATACAAAGATGATGAAGGCACCTAGGTTTTAACCCACTCACTCCACTAAAAAGCCTGCCTTCATAATTAACCCCTAGTGAGCCCCTTTGATCCTAACAACCCATTTTATTGACTCACCCACTAATATTAACCCAAAACCCTTTGTATTCGTTATCACCATTCTTCTTGACTACCCCTATATCGAGATTTGATTTGATCGATTACTTAACTATTTTCTTTATCAGTTGTTAAATTCTATCTTCTTATTACTTGATTTGTTCTAAAAAAATGAAGTATATTCATTATTAGTTCTATGTGCTATGAGCTTAAAACAGTTAAATTCACATCTTTAGAAGAAGCTCATGTTATTATTAGTATTATGAGTTTTCAATTGATGTAATTATTTACTATCAGTTCGTTGTTTCTAGTTAGGTAATTTGTTAGGTCAGTCTCGATTCTAACCCTCTAATTTAGCCTTTATCCACACCTTTAACCAAGCCCCGTTACAACCCTATTAAAGACCTTTTGATTTGTGTATCATCTCATATTATACTGGTGGAGATTTAATTTTCATGCAAGCCTATGGGATTAACATTTCATGTTTGACTTATGAGTGCTTTTTCTTGAACCTTAAACACCTCGAGTGATTTGAGTGAATCTTTAGCGAGGATGTCAATCCTTGTCGATTTTGAATCAGGGGTAATTATTTAGATGAGGGGAAAACACCTACGTTTTCATGCTACAAAAATGTATGACTTAGATTGTTTGAATATTTAGGAATCTTTGAGTTAAATTATCCATGTATGAATTATCTTTGAATTATGATGAAACATTATTGATGAATATTATGAATCGAGGAAGTTTGTTTTAATTGTGAGTTGAAAATTTTGCTTGAGGACAAGCAAAAGCTTAAGTGAGGGGGTACTTGATAAACCGTAATAGTAACATATTTTAAGCCCACATTTAGCATGCTTTTGGATGATTTAAGCCTTGAATTGTGTAATTTGGTGCTCTTAATCCTTTTTTTTCATGTTTTATACTCAGGAAAGCATCGGAGAATGAAAAGAATGAGAAACGAGCTTAAAACGGACAAAATGGGCCAAATCACGAAATCGACACGGCCTGGCTACGACTTACACGGGCGTGTGCCAAGGGCGTGTCCCTACCGTGGCAAAGAGAAATTCTATTCGGATTAGGATACTTAGAGGCAAAGTAACACATTCCGAAGCCTATATAAACACCCTAAGTATGACCTAAAAGGGGGGACCCCATGCCTTTTGTCAGGGGGCATCCAGCTAGGCCAAAGAGGTCAGATTTGTGGGATTTACTCGAATAAAGCCAGTTGATTCATCTCAAGAAGCCGGAGTCATACTCAAGATGGAGGATCTCTCTTCAATTCCTTCAGGGGGTTTTAGGGTTTTTCTTATGTTTTGTTTTATCTTTTCTTCTGAGATGTTTTCTTTTATCATTATGAACTAAACTCCTCAGATACCTGAGGGGGATGAAACCTAAGATGAACCTTGTTATTGTTTTCTGAACTATATGATAAATACTTGATTTGTTCTTAATTATGTGTTCTTAATTCTTGTTTTGATATTTTCGGGATATTAATTCAAGTTTGATGTGCTTAGGTGGAGGAGCAAAAGTCCCTGCCTAAGAGTAGATCTAGCATAATTAAGCGGAGTTGATCGCACGCCTAGACATAGGGTGACGAGGTTTTGCCGGATTAGGGTGAAACCTAATATGGGAGTCCATAGATCGAGTTAATGTAATTCTAGGGGTTTTAATTAGAAAGAGATTTCAATTAATCAACCCAGGGTTAGACGTTAGTAGCCTCGACGGAGGTATTAATATAACTTAGGGAATCCTACGGATCAAGTTAAGTGAATAAATCTTCTGGTTTAGTGTTAGATAACAAGTGAAGTCTAGGTGGATTCTTCCTCGGGTATTGTCTTAATCAAATTTTTTTTTCCACAAGTATTTCCCCAAACTCATTCTTCTTTGTCTTAGAGTCTTTAGCTTAGTAGTTAGTTAATTTAGATTAAACGACAATTCCTTTTATTTTAGGCTAGATAATAAAAAGAAAGCTAGTATTAGTACTTTTAGTTCCTTTGGGTTCGACAATCCGGTCTTGCCTTAACTATACTACTATTCGATAGGTGCGCTTGCCTTAAATCGTTGTCATAGTTAGTGTCCAGGTTCGATCATTCTCTTTATAAATTTTAAAAATTTGACAAATCACAGCGATCAGGCTTTATCACCGACATATTGTGCTGTCATCTCGTTCAGCTGGTATTCTCAACAGAAAACCCGAGAAAACAATTATATCTTACTCAACAGATTTACCCCATTATAATTTCGGAGTCCCTTCCACTGTACCTTCTGGGACATAAACTTTGTACCTCCTACTGCAACTTCAGGAGAATAACATTCGGTTTCTCCAATCCATCCTGTTGCAACTCCGAGGTATATGATTTGTATCATCTTCAATCAATTTGATTTGTTTCACCATTCGCTGGCTGTAATGACCAGATGTATATGCCTGATATTTGCAGAGTATCATTTTTCTTTTCCCGAAATGACCCCTCGTAAACTTGGGGTTGACATTGCTCGTTATTTGTCGAGGTTGTATCACCGATGAAATGTCTTGTCTTTTGTTCAACCAATAAAAAGTCCAAAGAGATAATCATGTTTCTCCAATATTTCCAAACCTTAGACTTCGTGAGTTCTATACAACAGTCCTGTTTCAGGTTCTTGTATTATTTAGAAGCTTCCAAAATAATATGCGAAACTCCTTTTATGAAAGTATTATTAGTCCAATAATCGTTATTTCAATGCAAAATGCTTGAAAAAGAATATAACAAGAAAGAAATTAGTTAGGAGCATAGCTCGAAACAAATAAGTTAAGCAAAGATAGCAATCGCGATCAAGAAGGAAATTTATTGTGGAAATATTTTGAAAAGAATAATATAATCAAAAATAAAAAAATTAAAATGGGTAAAATAGAAACTAGGTGCCCCAGATATCGCAGCCTGAGCTTCTCTGTTCAAACTTCTTGAGTACCATTTTAAGCTCGATATGCGTTTAGAGGATCCGGAGTACTTTGTCGATACCCTAAGACGTAGCATACTTCTTCATTGTTAATTCAGGCATAGTAAGACTGCTGTATGCCCCACTTTTGATCAATATTTGAGCCGCCCTTTTCGGGTTTTCAACTCAAATCCCCTTTGGTCTCAAAGCGCCCTTTGCGAGTTTTCGCCTTGGCCTCTCCTTTTTTTTTTCTTTTTTTGGAAAACTTTTTATTGAATCTGAATTCACCGTATTGGGTAGGTTTTTACTATCCATCTCGGTCAATATCCATGCTTCCCTAGAATAAGCCTTCTTTGCTGCATAAGGTCCTTCTCAGTTTGGCATCAACTTTCTCCTGAAGTCCCTTTTGCATTTGAACAATCTTCTTCAAAGCCCTATCATGAAATTTTCTAGGGTGAACATTTTCGTTGTAAGCTCGCATCATCCGATCGTGATGATAGCTTTTAAGATTTTCTCTTCAAATTCAATCGATCATATTGGATCCATTCTTCCTCATCCAATTTCAGCTCTTGACAAGACTCAAGAAAAGGAATCTAAACTTCAATGGGCAAAATCACTTCCATTTCATGAACTAATGGGAAAGGTGTTGCCTCGACGAAGGTCCCGGCTGACGTTTAATAAGCGTAAAGGGTAAACGTAACTTTTATATGCCAATCTTTACAAATCTCGATCATTTTTCAATGATTCTTTTTTTTTTTTTTTTGCCTTTTTTATCAGATGATATAGCGTCCCGATTTTTGAACAGACTATAAATCTTTGACATTGTGCAATTATGTATGATCCATTTTGGCATTCTTTGTTGGCACCTAGTTTTTGCTTTTTTTTTGACATTGAGAGTGGGATTTGATGACTGTCGACATTATAAGATTGGCATAAGAAGCGACTTTCACCCTTTTGGTGAAGTAACCAACGACCATGAATATGAATCGATATTGGCTAAAAGCTTTTGAGGTGATTGGCTTGATAATGTCCATACCCCACATTTAGGGAATCTGTGAGGAAATAGAGGAGACGCATAAGTCCTGTATTCATCCATCTGGTATTTATGGCATAACTGATGCAATTCCCCTTTCTCGGTAAACCAGTAGCCCGAACCTCTTGATTTGCTTGGTCATTGTAAGATCATTAGCGTGTGTTCTTCAGATACCCTTATGGACCTCTTCTAAGATTTATTTAGCCTATACGATCAGGCGAAAATATCTTTGAATTCTTGGAATAACTCAATGATGTCTCGCTTTGTCTCTCAGAGTGATCTGAGCTCCGATCTTCACCTCTTTCTCTTCTCCTGGGCTCAAAATTCCCACTGATTCTTTGTAGGGTAGGATCTATTTAATCTTATTCTACCATCCTTAACAAATCAGGAGATAAGTTACAGTCTATGTCATCTTCAAAGTCCTGAGATCCCTCTAGATACATATCTTGCTCAAAAGTAGATTCTCAGTCGATGAATGATTATTCGCTCGTGTCGTTGATATCTAGGGACTGTTGTAGGTATGAGGGAATATTCAAAGAACAAATGAATCTAAGAATAATTATTATGTGGTATGAATAATGAATAAAATAAAGGCATAAAAGAATATTTGATAGAGAGCTCAAAGGATAAAAGAATTCATAGTATGAAATGGAAAAAAAGAAGAAAAAATAAAAGAGTACTTGCTCAAAAGATGCATCTTATTGAAATAAAGATTTTGGACACAAGCCTATTTCACAAAATGAATCTTATTACCTCTAGGCTTAAGGCAACAAGTGTGTTTTGAATATTACTCTGAGTTAATTCTAAAAACATAGGGATCTCTTTCACATTCCCATTGTTCAAAACACTCTCAAGTACATAAAGGCAGATGCTTGGAAAACTTTTATTCCTCGGTTCCCTCTTCGGATACACCATTAGTATTCTGATTTCCCTGATTTCTAGGCTTCTGATGACTTCTTCAAGGAAACACAACTCTCCTGCCCCTACTTTTATTTATCACATTTTACTGCTTCACTATCGAACTTCACAATACCCATGTTGATGAAATTTTCCACCAATTTCTAGAAAGTTAGGAAATTTTCTATCGAATGCCCTGTGATCCCTGCGTGGTACTCACACTGGGCATTTGGGTCATACCATTTTGGGTATGGAGGTTGCATCAGTTTCGAGTAGTGGGGGGATACAACGTGCGCATCAAATAAACTTTGATACAACTCCTTATACATCATTGGAATCAGCGTAAATTAGAGTTTTTCAATGTTTTACCTTGTGTCAGATTCTTTTCTTGATGAACCCTGATACCCAGTAGTCATTATTTTTGGCTGATTAACAATAATCGACTTTGAGTACCCCATGCTTGTATTATTCACTTCATTTTCTATCTTCCTTGTGGCCATTCTCTTGTCACTTTCCCTTGCCTCTATCTTTCCACTTTTTATGGCATTCTCAATTATTTCTCCAGTCATTACAATGTCCGAGAAGCTCTTTGTAGCGCTTCCTAGCATATGAATGATAAACGGGGCCTTCAGTGTATTAATAAAGAGCATTGTGGTCTCTTTCTCCAGAAGTGGTGGCTGGACATGGATGGCAACCTCCCTCCACCTCTGTGCATATTGTATAAAACTTTCATTCGCCTTTTTCTCCATGTTTTGAAGAGTAATTCTATCGAGTCATGTCCGTCACATGACTGTATTGTTTCATGAATGCTTGAGCCAGTCTTTCCATGAACCAATTTTGAGTACGACTCAACCTGGTTATACCATTTGGTACATTGCTCCCACCAGAGCTATCTTGGAAACAATGGATCAACAGTTGGTCATTATTAATGTACCCCGTCATTCTTCTACAAAACATAGTAATATGAGCTTCGGATAACTTGTCCCATTATATTTCACAAATTCGGGCATTTTGAACTTGTATGGAAGCACCAAGTTTGGGACCAAGCTTAAATCCTTGGCATCAATTCCATAATAGCTATCAAGCATTTTCTATCTCCTTAAACTTCTCCTCCAACCATTTACATCTATCTTCTAGCCGCTTTGGTAACTCTACTTTTTCCTCTCTCCTCTCATTATTTCATCCAAATCGGGGACATTAGTATTGATTGGATTATCTCCTGAACTCGAGCCGATTTGGAGATTTATTGAAGCACCAACTTGGAATTGTTGAGGCTCGATCGTGACAGATGGCCTTTGTAAAGCTACTTCAGTTGTGTTTGCACATGTGGTGGAGTAAAACCAAAGGAAAATTGAGGATACTCGATTATTCTCCTCGAGCGTTAACCATGGGGCTCTTTCCTTTATCCATAAGTCCATTCAACAACTGCGTCATCTGAGTCATTTGAGTCATCATATTTTTTTGAGATTCCATCATTTTGTCCATCATGTCTTGCTGGATCTTAACCACCGCTTCTTGCCTTTGTGCTTGCATCTGCTCTCTGCATCTCCTTCTCGCATTTATTCCAACCTCTCTAGTCTTTTATCCATTGCTTTAGTTTTTCTTCTTGTATCGTAAGGATGTGCGCTTGGTTGATTTTTGTCGGTTTCCAGATTACTAAAATAATTTTACTTAATTAGGGACCTTATGTGAAAATCTAATGCACAAAATACAATGCAAATGATGTAATGCAAATGCATGAAATGCAAATGTATGAAATGAAATGAATGATAGAAGAAAGAGAGACGCTGATTCTCAATTCAATTCCATTAGAAGAACTTTTCTAGAAAACAAATATCTTTACATAAAATGGATTACACATACGGCATTGCCCTCATAGTCCAGTGAAGACACACAATCCTTTTCTTTGCTTTCGGATGTTATGGTCGTGTCCCGTGAACTTTCTCAATAGATGTCTCTTCTAGCTCCTTGTTGCTCAATCTCGGCCGTGACTCTTCACTCACTTATCCTTCGTGATGTTCATAAGCTTCTTTAAGAAAGTCGAGACATGACGGATCTTGCACAGTCTTTGTCAATTTGAATCCTTCGGGCAAGGTTTTTGCATTCCTCCGCAGACTATCAACCTTTTTCCGTTGTGTTTACTTAGACCATGTCCAGACAACCATATTATAATCCACTTTATCAAGAAATTTGTTTTCCTATGACAAACTCCTCTATTTAGCAATCGAATATTAAACAACACCTCATTTTTATGATGATGCAATACAATACAATCAAAACAAAAGAAAACATGTTAGTATAAGAGAAATAAACAACACAGAACACTTGTCCGGGCGACCACTAGGGTTTGGCGTGGCTCTATCTAGGGTAGGCTCCTAGGTCTCTCTATATGTGGTTTGGTTCTAAAGTTGAGGTACCCGAACCAGCAAATTCCTCGATCTTACCCATTATAGGCTCATACGGACCGAGTTCAGTTCAGGGGGACACATTTCCCTATGGCTGCACGGAGATGAAAATCTCACGAAGACATAGGTATGGATGTATCCCGAAAGCGATCCACTATCCTGCACGGAGGTGAAAACCTCACGAAGGAGTAGCTTCTCACTCCCACTTAAAAGGGTAAGACCAAAATGGTCCCTATGCAATGTGATGCGAGACTCAAACCATAATAATTATAAAATAACAATACGAACAAATGCAATAAAAGGATCGTAATTTTTCAAATCAGATTTTCAATTTTTGACAACAAGACAGAAAACAATCAATTTTACTGCTCGACTCTCTAATGTCCCCAGCGGAGTCGCCAAGCTGTCGTAACCATTTTTTTGGAAAACGGGGTCGACTTTGGTTTCGAAAATGAAAATGAAAAATGGGAGTCGCCACCAATCCTTTTTGATGAGGTGTGATCGGGTCACCTCGTAATTCAATCATTTTAATAAAAATTTTATTTTACTAAAACGATGATTTTTGGTCTTCAAATCCAAAGAAAAGGGGTTCGGGAGTCGATTCATGCATACGAAAAGGGTTAGCACCCTCGATATGCCCAAAATTGGTACCTAATTGATTATTTGATGTATTTATGTCAAAAAATTTGAAAAGATTTAAAAATACGATCCTCTTTATTTAAAAGAAAACTTGAATAAATCAAAATGGATGCTAAGACCCTCTTATTTCGAAGAAGTAAAATGTCACACCCAGTAGTTAGGGTACGACATTTTGAGTTCCCAAAACTGAGCTTGTCTTTTGACTTTTAAAACTCGTATTTAAGTTTGAGGAGGATATTCGATTATTTCTCAAATGAGAAACCGAAACCCAGTAAGTTAGGGCACGATTTCTCAAAATTCCAAATAAAGAATATTGCCTTTATTTACAAAAAATCTTATCTCGGGGTAACAAGATGTCATGGCCAGTAAGTTAGGGCACAACACTTTGTATCTCCGAGAACAAGTGTTTTATTCAAAACTTGTATTGCGATTTAAAAAGGATATTCCGTTATTCAGATTAAATGAGAAAAATCGGAACCTAGTAAGTTAGGGCATGATTTTTCTCGAATCTCTAATACGAAATATCGATTATTTTAAAACTTGATGTATCGGATAAAGGTTAATGTGACAAGTAGTAATGTAAAAATACGATGCTAGCAAGTATATAGAATCAACACATTAAATACAAATGACAATAATGAAACGAAAATAGAATAAAATGAATAAAAACAATAAGCTAAATGATAATAATAGGAAACAAAAGGATAAATGGCAAGATGAAAGTTTTACAAGAAGAAAAGAAAAGAAAAATGATAATAATAATGATAATAACAGTGATAATGAAAATAATATTGATATATAAATGTAAGCAGAAATATATAAAATATGATAATAATGTGAGTGAAAATAGAAATACATGTGAAATAATATAAGTATAAATAGATGAATGAAAATTAAATAAATAATAATAGTATTAAGCTAAGAAAATAAATATAGATACAAATATAGTAATAATAATACTAATATCAATAGTAGAGGTAAACAAATAGTAGTGACAAAAATAATGTTGATTAATGATAATAATAATAAATAGTAATAATAATAGACAATAGTAAAATAAATAAATAAAAGTAATAATATCATAATAGTAGTAGTAATGATAATAATAATAATAATAATAATAATAAAATAATAAAATAAGGGAATAATAATAATAATAATAATAATAATAATAATAATAATAGTAAGGTAGAAAAAATAAAAATAATAATAGTGATGATAATACAAGAAAATATAGTTATGAAAATAATGACAATAATAATAATAATGATAAAGGATAATAATAATAAATAGATAATAGTAAAACTAAAAATAATAATGTAAATAATAATAATATAGGGATATTAAATTAATTTTAATAATAAAATAACAAAAAAGAATTAAAATGACTGAATTAAAATCAAGACAATTTTGGGTGCAAATCGGGAATGAAAAAATAAGGCGGAGGATCAATTTGTAACGCGCGTGAAGGGAGGGGGACCAAAAAGGAAATTTATCCAGGCCTCCAAAACGACGTAGTTCCTTGAGGACTAAATTTTAAAATCACAATAAATTAAAAATAAAAGGAAATCTAATTTTAAAAACTGAAAATGCGGAAGGACCAAATGGGCAATTAGCCCCAAAAGTAAAAACACGCGGATCCTTCTGGGCGGGTCGGGTCGACACGCGGATCCCATGGGCAAAACGACGTCGTTTTGGTGCCTGAGAGGCCTGCCCAAAACGACGTCGTTTTGGTGGCCTATTTAAGGCAAAAAATTTTCAAAAAAAAAAAAGCATTTCAAACCTATTTCAAAAAAAACCCCCCACCCTCTGTTTTTTTTCTCTTTGCAGGGGTGAGCTTCCGCTGGATTCCCGGTCGCCGGACCACTGCGCCTTCGTCGCCGGCGCCGCCTTCTGTTTTCTTAGGTATATATATATATCCTGCTTTCTTAGAAAATAAAAAAGGGGTAAATGCATGTATATTATTCGAATGAGTAAAATAAAAAAGAAAAAAAAGAAGAAAATAAACACAAAAAAAAGGAATATAGACCTTCTGTTTGAATCTCTTTTTTGTATTCTATTGATTGAAGAAAATTTTTTTTTATTATTATCCAAAAATAAATCCCCTTTTGTATTGATTTCACTGTTTTTTTTTTGTACTCCAAAAAAGGTCCTCTTTACAACCGGTTTGGATCGACTTTTATAGCCAATCATGCTACTGTTTTGCTTTCTGCCTTTTCTCTTTGTTTTGCAGGAATTTGGGCGGCGCTGCTTGGCGGTGGTAGGCTAGGGGGTCAGACAAGTGGACCTAGGTGCGGCGCACCTAGGGTTTGTAATTTTATTTTCTGTTTTTTCTTCTTTTTTTAATTTTGTGGTTAGGTGGGTTTAGGCTGGGTTTGGGCTTTGATGTTGTAGTGGGCTAGTGGGTTTCAGTTGGGTCTAAGGTTATTGAGTAATGGGTTAATGTTTTCGGTTTGTAAAATGGGCCAGGCAATTTTGGGCTTATACAACCGTTAAATTAAAAGTTAGACTAATTTAAAATTAAGCTACTTGAATTCTAGTTACTCTTTAGCTTCAAAACAACCCAAGTTAATCTAGTCAATTAATTCTAAACAAATTTTAGCTATTTAATTAATTTTAACAATCTTCCGATTACATCAAATTTTAATCAAATTAACTGATCGAACAGAGCTTCATAACTCCACCACTAACCAGTTAATCCGAAACAAGAATTAACCTTAAATTTAGTAGCCAGTCACAATAACATTAAAAATTGCAGCAACTAAACCGATTTTAATGGCCACTTACTTGAAACGACTAACAACAACAATATATAGGAGTAATGATCGGCAATTGGCAGCATCTTAGAGCAGCAATTTTGGAGATAATTAACCGCAATAACTGAGGTGGTGAAGGCAGAAAAATTAATGAAATAGCAAGCAGAAATGGCAGCAACTTGAAGCACGACACAGCAGCAAAATTGAGGCGATAAGCAGCATATCGAATCAGTAAAATTGGAGCACCAAACGGAATCAAAGATCAAGCCAAAGAGCACTGAAGGAAAGCAGCTTACAGGATATATGGCATAAAGAGCTGCTATTTGGGTGAAATTACAGCAGAGGCTTCGATGTTTTGCAGTAGCAAATTTCCTAATTCGTACAATTCCATGAAGTTATTTTTATTAGCAAATTGCAAATTAGCTTTAATATATACAAATTAATCTAAACATAACTCCGACTGAATCAATCTACCAAATCAATTTATAGCGACCCGAATTAAATAAATTTTAATGTAAGCAAACTAATGTAAAATTTCCACCACATTTACCTTAGCCCCTCACAATTAATTAATTAATCTAAATTTAAATCAAATAAAGTTATCTTCGGCTACACCAAATTCAATTTATTTATTTTATTAATCAAAATTTAACTCAAATTAAGTTCAATTTAATTATTTCTATTTAGCCCAGTTAGTATCCATAGGCTTGTACCGAGACTACACGCATAGTAAATGGCTAGTAATCGAATGGATTTAACTGTTATTATTTGGGCTAGGAGTAAAATTTCAACTAAAATTGACCAATTAGAGAAATACAAGGACTAAATCTAAAATTTCGGTAAAGTACAGGGACTAATTGAGAAATTTAACGGAATAAATATTAAGTCAAACTGAATTAGTTCAAAATTATTACGTTGAAGATAAGGCTAAGTCTTCCTTTATTACAAATTTCAGCTTATACAAAACTATTTGATCTTGTAAATATCTTGCTTTTTTTTTTTTTTAAATCTGCACTAGTAAATATTACTTAGTTAGTGTATAAGTGGGAGTTTTATTTTATTTTATTTGGGTTTTCCAATTTTATTATAAGTTGAAAAACGATCTTAGAATCCTTGTAGGTATAGGAAAACTTAAATTTCAAACTCCAAAAGAAATAGGAATTCTCATTTTGATGAGAAATTGATATGATCTAAGTCGGTTCATTTCACTTTTATAGAGCTTCTGCTTCTTCTTCTTCTCTGCCCTTTTCACTGCATTGTACGTACTCAAGAAAAGAAGAAACGATGGGTTTAAAGGAAAATGACGAAGATCGGAGTCCCTTCCAGTGCTTGCTAGATGCGGCTGCCTTGGTAGAGAGGTTGGACGAAGAAACGATGAGACTGAAACTGAAACAAGGGTTGAACAAAATTGACGACAACAACTCGTCTGGCGTTGATACCCGACCCATAAACTATACAACTGTGAGAATATTTGGAACTGATATTATAATTGCTGCCATCGACGAAGACGTGATTACGAACCAGCCTCCAGCTGGTTCTTCAAAGAAACGAAAAGAAAGGGTTGAGTCAAGTAGAGCAAAGAAGCCGATGCCGAAACACAAAAGGAAAAAGCTCAAGCACGAGGCTACTTTTGGGGCTCAACCCTGTTTGCCCCAAAGGTTCAAAGAGATGATCAAATGCATGGATGGAAGCGAGGAGAAACTAATTATACAAAAGGCACTCTACAAAACTGATTTGAGCAAGCACCACGGACGTCTCTCCATACCCGTGAATCAAGTCGAGGTCGAGTTTCTTACAGATGAAGAGCTGAAACAAAGCAGCAAGGAGGGGATAGAAGCATTGGTGATTGAGCCATGTTTGAAAACCAGGGACATGAGTTTGAGAATATGGGACATGCCAAAGCCAACAGGCCGTTTCAGCTCCCTCTATGTCTTAGTAACTGGGTGGAAATCAGTGGTAGAAGGTAATGACTTGAAGGTAGGTGATGTGATTCAAGTGTGGTCATTTCGGGTCAATTCCAAACTATGTTTTGCACTCGTAATTGTTCCTTGAACAAGGAAGACGAAGCTAGATTTCAGATTGGACTGGAGTTGTTCCAAATTCAAGGCGGTTGTAATTTTATTTGCCATTATTTCTTAATTTTTTGAATTTCTTGTATTGGAAACATCTATCAATCCATGCAACTCTTCTCTTTTTTTCTTTATATTTTCAATCTAATTTACCTAGAAATATTCTGTTGTAGTTGTTTGTTGACAAAAAAAAAAAATCAATAAAACAAAATATTTCTTTAACAATATTTGGCACGTAAAATGTGTTGATTTAGGGATGTATAGGCATATGTCTCATTATTATTTTGTACATGATACAAATAGGAAATATATATACATATGTAATTCAATGGCACAACACAAAGATAATTCAATGTTCCTTTGTACGCCGTCCCAATCGTTGAAGAATCAATTAGGTTGCTGAAATCTTGGCAGGCTCTTGATCTCTTCAGCTCTGGTACACCTGAAATGCCATTGTTCTGCATCTATCAATAGATAACTATTAATATTTTTAACTTTTATGAAATTAAGGAACAGGAACTCCTACTCTTTATTTGGAACTTTTAGGATTTTTACACTTGAAATTTCAAATCTGCAAACTAAACATAATGTATCTGAACATGAGATTGAATATCGAAAGATGAACCATTTTTTTGTGGATCATTTCTCATGCATACACATCCAAACATCCGTTGTCAGGAAAGGCACATATATAACAGATAGGCAAATGACTATCATTGGATTTTCTTGCAATCGAGATATCGGGAAGCACTACAAAGCTCAATGACACTTGAGGCCAGTGGTCATAGCCGATACAATGCCATTGCTGCTCCAGCATCTTCAGCTTTTTTTCTTTTTCTTTTTTTTTTTTTTGTCTTTTAGAGGTCAATGATTGTTGGCTTTTAAGATCCCATGGATTGGATCTATGGCTTGAGAGATGATCCTCGGATTCATAATACAAGAGCTTGCTTTATCCAGGCTAACAACGCTGTGCAATGGTGTCTTTTGTTTGGTCAAATTATATAGATGGCCTTGTACTATTGCATTTTCTGTAGTATAATATGATGTTTTTAGGGGAAAATTAGGCGAATATTACAATTTTCGAAAAAAGAAAAAAATAAAAGAGGTGGGCCAATTTTTTAGAAAATTTGGGATACACGCCGATTTCGCAGAGCGACGTTGCCACGTAACCAAACCAGAACCCTAGATCGTCTTTTGCCTCATTGTCGTCGGTGGTTTGCGAAGCCATGACTTGAGCAAGTCGTTGACCGGTGGCTTTTGCAGCAGATTTTTTAAGAAACCATTGGTTTCACTTTGTTTAACACGCGGTTGAGGATGTGTCGAAGATGATGATCTCGTTTCACCAAATCTTGAACACATTGGTGATCAAGTTGTATTTCTTTTTAGTTGAACACTAATTGTCCTACACCATCTCTACATGTATCGACTCAAATAAATTAGCTTTAAAATATGCAAGTTAATCTAAACATAACTTAAATTAAATTAATCTATCAAATCAATTTGCAGTGATTCGAATTAAATAAACTTTAACATAAGCAAATTAATGTAAAAATTCCACCACATTTAACTTAGCCTCTCACAATTAATTAATCTAAATTTAACTCAACAAGTTATCTTCAGCTACACCAAATTCAATTTAATTATTTCTATTTAGCCCAATTATTATCGATAGGCTTATACTTATTTACCTAAACCGTCAAATTAAAAGTTAGACTAATTTAAAATTAAGCTACTTGAATTCTAGTTACTCTTTAGCTTAAAAACAACCCAAGTTAATCTAGTCAATTAATTCTAAACAAATTTAGCTATTTAATTAATTTTAACAATCTTTCGATTACATCAAATTTTAATCAAATTAACTGATCGAACAGAGCTTCATAACTCCACCACTAACCAGTTAATCCGAAACAAGAATTAACCTTAAATTTAGTAGCCAGTCACAATATCATTAAAAATTGCAGCAACTAAACCGATTTTAATGGCCGCTTACTTGAAACGACTAACAACAACAATATATAGGAGTAATGATCGGCAATTGGCAGCATCTTAGAGCAGCAATTTTGGAGATAATTAACCGCAATAACTGAGGTGGTGAAGGCAGAAAAATTAATGAAATAGCAAGCAGAAATGGCAGTAACTTGAAGCACGACACAGCAGCAAAATTGAGGCGATAAGCAGCATATCGAATCAGTAAAATTGGAGCACCAAACGGAATCAAAGATCAAGCCAAAGAGCACTGAAGGAAAGCAGCTTACAGGATATATGGCATAAAGAGCTGCTATGTGGGTGAAATTACAGCAGAGGCTTTGATGTTTTGCAGTAGCAAATTTCCTAATTCGTACAATTCCATGAAGTTATTTTTATTAGCAAATTGCAAATTAGCTTTAATATATGCAAATTAATCTAAACATAACTCCGACTGAATCAATCTACCAAATCAATTTATAGCGACCCGAATTAAATAAATTTTAATGTAAGCAAACTAATGTAAAATTTCCACCACATTTACCTTAGCCCCTCACAATTAATTAATTAATCTAAATTTAAATCAAATAAAGTTATCTTCGGCTACACCAAATTCAATTTATTTATTTTATTAATCTAAATTTAACTCAAATCAAGTTCAATTTAATTATTTCTATTTAGCCCAGTTAGTATCCATAGGCTTGTACCGAGACTACACGCATAGTAAATGGCTAGTAATCGAACGGATTTAACTGTTATTATTTGGGCTAGGAGTAAAATTTCAACTAAAATTGACCAATTATAGAAATACAAGGACTAAATCTAAAATTTCGGTAAAGTACAGGGACTAATTGAGAAATTTAACGGAATAAATATTAAGTCAAACTGAATTAGTTCAAAATTATTACGTTGAAGATAAGGCTAAGTCTTCCTCTATTACAAATTTCAGCTTATACAAAACTATTTGATCTTGTAAATATCTTGATTTTTTTTTTTTTAAATCAACACTAGTAAATATAACTTAGTTAGTGTATAAGTGGGATTTTTATTTTATTTTATTTGGGTTTTCCAATTTTATTATAAGTTGAAAAACGATCTTAGAATCCTTGTAGGTATAGGAAAACTTAAATTTCAAACTCCAAAAGAAATAGGAATTCTCATTTTGATGAGAAATTGATATGATCTAAGTCGGTTCATTTCACTTTTTATAGAGCTTCTGCTTCTTCTTCTTCTCTGCCCTTTTCACTGCATTGTACGTACTCAAGAAAAGAAGAAACGATGGGTTTAAAGGAAAATGACGAAGATCGGAGTCCCTTCCAGTGCTTGCTAGATGCGGCTGCCTTGGTAGAGAGGTTGGACGAAGAAACGATGAGACTGAAACTGAAACAAGGGTTGAACAAAATTGACGACAACAACTCGTCTGGCGTTGATACCCGACCCATAAACTATACAACTGTGAGAATATTTGGAACTGATATTATAATTGCTGCCATCGACGAAGACGTGATTACGAACCAGCCTCCAGCTGGTTCTTCAAAGAAACGAAAAGAAAGGGTTGAGTCAAGTAGAGCAAAGAAGCCGATGCCGAAACAGAAAAGGAAAAAGCTCAAGCACGAGGCTACTTTTGGGGATCAACCCTGTTTGCCCCAAAGGTTCAAAGAGATGATCAAATGCATGGATGGAAGCGAGGAGAAACTAATTATACAAAAGGCACTCTACAAAACTGATTTGAGCAAGCACCACGGACGTCTCTCCATACCCGTGAATCAAGTCGAGGTCGAGTTTCTTACAGATGAAGAGCTGAAACAAAGCAGCAAGGAGGGGATAGAAGCATTGGTGATTGAGCCATGTTTGAAAACCAGGGACATGAGTTTGAGAATATGGGACATGCCAAAGCCAACAGGCCGTTTCAGCTCCCTCTATGTCTTAGTAACTGGGTGGAAATCAGTGGTAGAAGGTAATGACTTGAAGGTAGGTGATGTGATTCAAGTGTGGTCATTTCGGGTCAATTCCAAACTATGTTTTGCACTCGTAATTGTTCCTTGAACAAGGAAGACGAAGCTAGATTTCAGATTGGACTGGAGTTGTTCCAAATTCAAGGCGGTTGTAATTTTATTTGCCATTATTTCTTAATTTTTTGAATTTCTTGTATTGGAAACATCTATCAATCCATGCAACTCTTCTCTTTTTTTCTTTATATGAAAAATATAACGTCGGTAATGACAAATATATCTCAAAGAAAAGAGAAACAAAAATAAAGAACACAAAAATTTTGCTTGAGGACAAGAAAAAGCTTAAGTGTGGGGGTATTTGATAAACCAAAATAGTAACATATTTTAAGCTCACATTTTGCATGCTTTTGGATGAATTATCCTTTATTTTATGTAATTTGGTGCTCTTAATCCTTTATTTTCATGTTTTATACTCAGGAAAGCACCAGAGGATGAAAAGAACAAGAAACAGGCTTAAATCGGGCCAAATGAGCCATATCATGAAATCGACACGGCCTGGGCCCAAGACCAAACAGTCGTTCCTCCTTATCAGACCTGAACACGGCCTGGCCACGATTCACACGAGCGTGTGCCATGGGCGTGTCCCTGCCACGACCAAGAGGAGTTCTTCTCGGATTAGGATACTTGGAGGCAAAGAAACACATTCCAAAGTCTATATAAACACCCAAATAGGAATTTCACTCAGATTAGGATACTTGGAGGCCAAGTAAGGCATCTCAAAGCTTTTATAAACACCCTAGGGGACAACTTAAGCGGGGAGTTCGGCAGAAGCCTTTTGCCAGGGCTTTAGTTGGGGAGTCGACAAAAGCCCTCTGTCGGGGCGTCCAGCTAGGCCGAAGGAGGCAGATTTTTGGAATTTACTCGAAGAAAGCCAGTTGATTCATCTCAAGAAGCCAGAATCATACTCAAGATGGAGGATCTCTCATTCAATTCCTTTAGGGGGTTTTAGGGATTTCTTATGTTTTGTTTTATCTTTTCTTCTGAGATGTTTTCTTTTATTGTTATGAACTAAACCCTCAGATACCTGAGGGGGATGAAACCTAAGATGAATCTTGTTATCGTTTGCTGAACTATATGATAAATATTTGACTTGTTCTTAATTATGTGTTCTTAATTCTTGTGTTGATATTTTCGGGATATTGATTCAAGTTTGATATGCTTAGGTGGAGGAGTAAAAGCCCCCGCCTAAGAGTAGATCTAGCATAATTAAGCGGAGTTGATCGCGCGCCTAGAGATAGGGTGATGAGATTTTACCGAATTAGGGTAAAACCTAATATGGGATTCCATAGATCGAGTTAATGCAATTCTAGGGGTTTTAATTAGAAAGAGATTTCAATTAATCAACCTAGGGTTAGACGTTATTCGCTTCGAGAGAGGGTTTAATATACATTAGGGAATCTTACGGATCAAGTCAAATGAATAAATCGTCTGGTTCAGAGTTAGATAACAAGTGAAGTCTAGGTGGATTCTTCCTTGGGTATTGTCTTTATCAATTGTCTTTTCTCACAAGTATTTCTCCAAATTTATTCTTCTTTGTCTTAGAGTCTTTAATTTAGTAGTTAATTAATTTAGATTAAACAACAAATTTCCTTTATTTTAGGCTAGATAATAAAAAGAAAGTTAGTATTAGTACTTTTAGTTCTTTTGGGTTCGACATTCCGGTCTTGCCTTAACTATACTATTGTTCGATAGGTGCGCTTGCCTCAAATCGTTGTCATAGTTAGTTTCCAGGTTCGATCATTCTCATTATAAATTTTAAGACTTTGACATCGCATAAAAAACAACGATCAAGTTTTTGGCGCTGTTGCCGGGGAACTAAAATATTAAGAAAGCTTAATTTTTATTACTCTAGCCTTAGTTTATTTTTGCAATTAAATTTTATTTTTATTTTGCTAATTTTTATTTTATTTGCTTTTGACAGGTAACTTTAGTTTATAGAGGAGATGACACTGAATAACTATTAGTGGCAAGTTATGAGGACAAGGCCAACAAAAGCAGCCGGAGTTTACAACCTTGACGCAGTAACCATGCTATCAAATCAGGTAGAGATGTTACATAAAAAATTTGATGGTGTATACGGTTCTTTGCAGGTACATCCAGTTATGCAGTACGAAACAAGCGGAGGTGTGGCGAATCCTGAGTACCCACTCTACGGATAGAGCATGGAGAGCAAGCAAGTTAACTATATGGGTAACTATTCTAGACCTCAAAATAATTTTTATAGTAACATTTATAATGCTGGTTGGACGAACCACCCCAATTTCTCATGGGGTGGTCAAGGAAATCAAAGGCAACAACCACATCAAAACTTCCAACAACAACCCTACCCACAGGAAAAGAAGCAGAACCTTGAGGAGATGCTGAAAAAATTCATAGCAGTCACATAAACAACACTTAAAAACCAGCAAGCATCGATCACGGAGCTCGAGAACCAATTAGGTCGACTTGCTAAGCCGATCTCAAAAGACCACAAGGTATCTTACCAAGCAACACTGAATCTAACCCAAAGGAACAAATTCAAGCCATCACCACCCAAAATAGTGAAGGGTTAGACGAACCAAACCCAAGGAAAGAACCTGTGGTAAGTGAAGGTAAGGTTGAGGTGAGCCATGAAATACCAAAATCGGCAATTACAGAGTACCAACCTCGTATACCATATCCCGAAGCAATGAAGAAGGACAACACAGAGGAATAGTTTTGTAAGTTTCTTAAACTTTTAAAGAAATTACATATTAACTTACCGTTTCTCAAAGCTCTTTCACAGATGCCCGATTATAGAAAATTTTTAAAAGAGCTGTTGACAAACAAACGGAAGCTAGACGAGGCATCGCATGTGGAGCTAAATGCAATGTGCTCAGTAATTCTACAAAATAAACTGCCACGGAAATTAAAAGATCCAGGGAGTTTTACAATTCCATGTTTAATTGGTAGCTTATCTATTGATAATGCTTTAGCTGATTTAGGGGCAAGCATCAATGTTATGCCTTATAAAATGTTTAAACAACTAGGTCTAGGGAAACCCAAACAAACTAGGATGAGCATTCAATTAATCGATAAAACTATCGAATTCCTAGGGGTATAATAGAAGATGTTCTAGTCAAAATTGATAAATTCGTATTCCCATGAGACTTTGTAGTTTTAGACATGGATGAGGACAATAATATTCCTTTAATTTTAGGAAGACCCTTTTTAGCAACTGCCAGAACTAAAATTGATGTCGACGCAGGTGAACTCATACTTCGTGTAGGTGATGAATCAATCAGTCTTAAAGCTCTTGACTCAAACTAGGACATCAAGTGATAGAGGTTAGAAAGTAAATTCAATTGATGACCAAACTGTTCAACCTTCCTCACAGGAAACACCACGAAGCTACAAAACTAAACCTGATCCTGGATCCCGTGCCAATAAAAAAGTAATTCATGAGGATCGAAGGCTTCATATCGATGAACTAGACGAGTGGAAGAAACACTTCAAAGAGAAACTAAAAACACACGGCGAAAATGAGGCAACTCCATGACAAACTTAACGATGGGATAACCCAGCTTAAGATAGAGATCAGTACTCAAAATCTTTCCAGATGGAACAATCGAGGTAACTAATCCTAAATTCAGCACTTTTAAGGTAAGCACTACTCGACTTGAACTATATATCAATAACCGAATTGATCGCATGAGAAAGGATTTTCACTTGCTCAAACCACCCTGATAATGCTAATGAGAGGTAAGTCTAGCTCAAGACTTTAAACGAGCGCTTCTCGGGAGGCAACCCGAGCACTAACCCTACTAATTAGTTTAGTTTTATTTCTTTTCATATTTAGGCGCAGGTTTCCATACCCACAAGGCCTTGCACAGTGGTCGTGGTCGTGGTCGTGTGGGCACCATAGGTAGGTAAAAGGGCGTGGCCGTGAGCGTGTGTGCAGCAATTTTTTTCCCAAAACATGAGCTGCATCTCTATTTAAACCCCCACTCTTCCTTTTTCTTTCCCAATTGTCTTTCTTCTTTCATTTTCCATTATTTACTTTTATTTTTATTTTTATTTATTTTATTTTTCTTTTATTTTTCTTTATTATTTTCTTCTTATTCTTCACGCCATTTAGATTTAGCTTAGGATACAATAAAATCAGGCCGACTGCTTCGAGGATTCAAATTCAAACGGTTCAAGGCGCTCCCCCACGTTCACCTTTGCCAATTCCTATCCGTTTTCTTTTCATTGACTCCATCCAAAATTCAGGAAGTTTCACTTTTCTCCCTATCTTATGATTTTATTATTATTGTGCTATTATCTATGTTTGTACATTGAGGGCAATGTACATCTTAAGTGTGGGGGGGTTAACTATAGCATTATTTGAAAATCCCTGAATTATGTCTTGTCTTAAAGTAAGTTTCTCATATTATGATTAGAATGAAATTCCCCTGATTTATGATTTTTGTTGATGTGCTTTGGATTAAGTCATTGATAATTGTGCATTGATAATTAAAATTGAAGGATACTAGAGAATCAAGCATGATAAGTCTATTTTTTGAAATTAAAAATTTTCTAGGTTGTCTACCTAAATTTGAATATTACTTTGAAATTTGAAATTTATGAGGATGACATCAAAATACCCATAATTTTTTGTGAGATTTTGAGCCTTATAGAGCATATATTCTTTTTCTTGCTCACTTTATTGATTATGAGTGTGTCAACATTGATTTGTTAGTCTAGAACTTGCATCGATTGTACTTGTCGAGACCACACTTTTGATTTGATATACAGAGATGATAAAGGCACCTAGGTTTTAACCCACTTACTCCACTAAAAGCCTACCTTCATAATTAACCCCTAGTGAACCCCTTTGATCCTAACAACCCTTTTTTTATTGACTCACCCACTAATATTAACCCAGGACCCTCTATTTTTGTTATCACCATTCCTTTTGACTACCCTTATATCGAGATTTGATTTGATCAGTTGCCTAACTATGATCTTTATTTCAGTAGTTAAATTCATCCTTTATTATGTATTTGACTTGCTCTTAGAAAAAATAAAAAAAAATCAAAGTATATTCATTATTTAGTTCTGTGATTAAGTGAGCTTGTACGTTTAAATCCCAATTGTTGAAGAAAAAGCTCGTATTATTAGTATTACAAGTTTTTAGTTGATGTAATTATTAGCTCATGTTTCTAGTTGGGTAAGTTGTCAATTCAATCTCGATTCTAACCCTCTAATTCAGCCTTTATCCACACCTTTAACCCAAGCCCCATTACAACCCTTTTCAAAGACCGTTTGATTTGTGTGTCATCTCATATTATAGTGGTGGAGATTTGATTTTCATGCAAGTCTATGGGATTAACTTCTCCTGTTCGACTTATGAGTGCTTTTTCCTGAACCTTAAACACTTCAAGTAATTTAAGTGAATCTTTAGTGAGGATGTTAACCCTTGTCGGTTATGAATCAGAGGTAATTATTTAGATGAGGGGAAACACCTATGTTTTGTGCTACAAAAATGTATGACTTAGATTGTTTGAATCTTTAGGACTCTTTGAGTTGAATTATCCATGTATGAATTATCTTTGAATTATGATGAAACATTATTGATGAATATCATGAATCAAGGAAGTTTGTTTTAATTATGAGTTGAAAATTTTGCTTGAGGACAAGAAAAAGCTTAAGTGTGAGGGTATTTGATAAACCGAAATAGTAACATATTTTAAGCTCACATTTAGCATACTTTTGGATGAAGTATCCTTTATTTTATGTAATTTGGTGCTCTTAATCCTTTGTTTTCATGTTTTATACTCAGGAAAGCACCTGAGGATGAAAAGAACAAGAAACGGGCTTAAAACGGACCAAATGGGCCATATCACGAAATCGACACGGCCTGGGCCCAAGACCACACGGTCGTGCCTCCTTATCAGACCTAAACACGGCCTGGCCACGATTCACATGGGCGTGTGCCATGGGCGTGTCCCTGTCATGGCCAAGAGGAGTTCTACTCGGATTAGGATACTTGGAGGTAAAGAAACACATTCCAAAGTTTATATAAACACCCAAATAGGAATTTCACTCAGATTAGGATACTTGGAGGCCAAGTAAGGCATCTCAAAGCTTATATAAACACCCTAGGGGGCAGCTTAAGCGGGGAGTTCGGCAGAAGCCTTCTGCCAGGGCTTTAGTCGGGGAGTCGACAAAAGCCCTCTGTCTGGGCGTCCAGCTAGGTCGAAGGAGGCAGATTTGTGGATTTTACTCGAAGAAAGCCAGTTGATTCATCTCAAGAAGCCGGAATCATACTCAAGACGGAGGATCTCTCCTTCAATTCCTTCAGGGGGTTTTAGGGATTTCTTATGTTTTGTTTTATCTTTTCTTACGAGATGTTTTCTTTTATTGTTATGAACTAAACCCTCGGATACGAGGGGATGAAACCTAAGATGAATCTTGTTATCGTTTGCTTTGAACTATATGATAAATATTTGACTTGTTCTTAATTATGTGTTCTTAATTCTTGTGTTGATATTTCCGGGATATTGATTCAAGTTTGATGTGCTTAGGTGGAGGAGCAAAAGTCCCCGCCTAAGAGTAGATCTAGCATAATTAAGCAGAGTTGATCGCGCTCCTAGAGATAGGGTGACGAGATTTTGCCAGATTAGGGTGAAACCTAATATGGGATTCCATAGATCGAGTTAATGCAATTCTAGGGGTTTTAATTAGAAAGAGATTTCAATTAATCAACCTAGGGTTAGACGTTATTCGCTTCGAAGAGAGGTTTAATATACATTAGGGAATCTTACGGATCAAGTCAAATGAATAAACCGTCTGGTTCAGAGTTAGATAACAAGTGAAGTCTAGGTGGATTCTTCCTTGGGTATTGTCTTTATCAATTGGCTTTTCTCACAAGTATTTCTCCAAATTTATTCTTCTTTGTCTTAGAGTCTTTAATTTAGTAGTTAATTAATTTAGATTAAACAATAAATTCCCTTTATTTTAGGCTAGATAATAAAAAGAAAGTTAGTATTAGTACTTTTAGTTCCTTTGGATTAGACATTCCGGTCTTGCCTTAACTATACTATTGTTCGATAGGTGCGCTTGCCTCAAATCGTTGTCATAGTTAGTTTCCAGGTTCGATCATTCTCATTATAAATTTTAAGACCTTGACATAGCATAAAAAACAACGATCAACGTCATTTTGGGGACAGGGAATAATTCCCCAGTTGGTCCCCGCCCTTTCACGCGCGCTATATTTTAGTCCTTCTGGATAATGGTGCACATAAAGACAATGGACATTTTCCTATTCAGTCCTTATCCTTTTTAGCGCGTTGCACATTGATCCTTATCAGTCTATTTTTTTTTATTTTCAATTTATGACCCCTTAATTTCCTTTAGATTTCAATTAAATCCTCTGTTTATTTAATTTCAACTTAATACTGTTTATTTATTTATTACTTCCTTTTTTTACACTTAAAAATTAAATTGTTTATACCCTCTTATTTGTGCATTTGTTAATTATTGTCGTTATTATTTGACTTTTTTTTGTCTTGTGCACTTGTTATTTTATTATTATTAATATTTTTCATGTCATGTTTCTTTATCTTTTTAAGTATGCATTTCCCATATTCATTTTTATTTTAAGTTACTCTATCGTTTTAAATATTACATTTGTTATTATTCAAAAAAGGAATTTTTAAAAATAGGCAATGTTTCGTATTTGGAGATTCGAGAGCTTGTACCCTTACTTACGGGGTTTCAATTTTCCCGTTGAACCTAAATGACCGAATATCCTTTCAAAATTAAAATACATGAGATTTAAATAAAAAAAAAGGCAAGCTTATTCTCAAGGATTCGAGGTGTCGTGTCCGAACTTACGGGATTTGACATTTTGTTACCTCGAGATGAAAGGGTCTTTAACATAAGTTTCGATTTATTCAAGCAATTTTTAAGTAAAATTAACATTAATACAAAGAACGATCGTATTTTAAACTCTTTTCAAGTTTTCAAGTTTCGACACTAAGACATTAATTAATCAAATAGGTACCAATTTTAGGCGTTACGAGGGTGCTAATCCTTCCTCGTGCGTAATTGACTCCTGAACTCATTTCTCGAAGTTTATAGACCCAAAATCGTTGTTTTAGTAAATCAAATCATTTATTAAAATGATCAAATTACGAGGTGACCTGATCACACCTCATGAAAAAATGATTGGTGGCGACTCCCATTTTTATTTTTATTTTTTTCTATTTCAAAAAAATGGTTTCGACAGCTTGGTGACTCCGCTAGGGACAAAACAAGAGAGTCAAGCCACGAGTTGATTACTTCATTTCTTTTTGTCGAAAATAAATAATTTGATTTAAATTTATGATCCTTTCATTGCATTTTATCCGTCATTTTTGTGGTCTTCATCATAACGATATGTTTGCCTTATCGGTGCGAGTATTTTAGTCTATCTCCGCATATTGCATCGTATAACAGGTCGATTATACCCTTTTAAGTGGGAGTAAGAAATTATTCCTTCGTGAGGTCTTCACCTCCGTATAGGGTAGTGGGTCGCTTTCGGGATACATCCGTACCAATGTCTTCGTGCGATTTTCATCTCCGTATAACCATAGGGAAATGTATTCCCCTGAACTGAACTCGGTCCGCATGAGCCTATAATGGGTGAGGATCGAGGAATCTGTCATTCAGGTACCTTTACTTTAGAACTGAACCGCATATAATGAGCCTTAAAAGCCTACCCGAGGTAGAACCACACCGAACCCTAGTGGTTACCCGAATAGATGTTTTATTTATTATTTCTTGCTTGCTTTGAATTCTAGCTTTGTATGAAACATACTGACTTGCTTTGAATTTGATTGCATGGTATTTCATCATAAAAAAGTGTTGATTCACGTTCAGTTACTAAATAGAGTGCTTGCCATGGAAAAGGGATTTCTTGATAATGCGGCTGTCCGAATATGGTCTGAGAAAACGCAACAAGAGAAGGGTGATAGTCTGATGGAGGGATATGTGTTAGAATTGTGGGATATCACTCGCATCAGTGTGACTCAGAACAATCTCCAAGAGTTGAAAGAAATATGAGACCAATGGGAAGATGAAACTAAATAGTTATTCTACTATAACTATGGTGATCTACCCTATTTACTCGGTGTCAAGGTGGATAAGCACTTGTTTCGAGCTCTGACTCAATTTTAGAGTCCCGCCTACAGCTGCTTTACCTTTGGGAAGGTAGATTTGGTACCTATTGTGGAGGAGTATACAAATTTGCTTCGATGCCCGAGGATTCAAGCCGACAAAGCTTACTCTAGAGCTGCCAATGTCCCAACTTTCTTTAAGAAGCTAATGAGCACCACGGGGATGAGTGAGTAATGGGTCACTGCCCGGATCAAGCAGAAAGGAGATAGTAAATGTATCCTTTGGAAAAGTTTACGAGATTTAATTTTGGCACATTCAGACACGAAAAAATGGGTCGATGTCTTTGCCTTGAGTATCTACAGGTTAGTAATTTTCCCCAAAGCCATAGGGTACATAGACGAGGCAGTTTCATATTTATTTGACTGACTTGACAAAAGGGTCACGCCCGTCCCACCAATTTTGGCCGAAACCTTCAGATCTTTGAGTGCATGCCGAAGAGCGGGTGAAGGAAGGTTTATTGGGTGTGCGTAACTCTTGTTAGCATGGTTTCATAGCCACTTTTGGAAGGTAGAAAAAGTTTCTTATCGAGTATTCTCTGTGAACTACTATCCATTGAAAGAATTAGTGGCTACACCGAGGCGAGACGACATTTCGAAAGAAAAATGGATGGCAATTCTCCAGAATCTCCAAGACGAAGACATTGAATAGAGGTCTCCTTGGATGATCCTTGATGAAATTTTGTACCGGTGTGGAGACTTTGATTAGGTCCCTCTACTCGGGATATGGGGAGCTATTGGATATGCTCCTCTACTTGTGTTGAGGCAGTACAGATCAAGGCAGTTCATACCAGTGACACGAGGGTTGGCTCAGTGTGAGTTTACGTACAAGGGTGATAATTATAAGAAGAAGGTTCGTGAAATATCAAACGCTTGGAACCAAACCAGCAGAATGAAAAGATTTGCCGCAAATCCGATGACAATCCCCAAATATGGTTAGTGGTGGGGTAAAAGAGTCAATGACAACATCCCTGTACCAAGTCAAGAAGGCCCTCGACCAATGGAAGAACACCTGCAAGTGATCCCGTCTGAGCTAGAGATTATAAAGCAGGATGTTGAAAAAAGGAATTCGGAGCTAGGAAAGAATATAGAATAATTGGACGAGGAAAATATGCAATTGGGATTAGATGTTGACATCCAGAAGTTAGAAGCCAAGAAATTGAGAAACGGAAAGAACAAGGCTAAGGAAGACTTGAACAGTCTAAAAACATTTTATAAGAAGTTGCGCTTATCGATGATGACTGCCAGTCTGGGAAAAACATCAGAACAATGGCGGCAAGAAATCAAAGAAGAAAAGAGTAGAGCCGATCAGTGGGAAAAGAAATTCCAAGATGCTCGAGTTCGAGAAAATGCTCTAGAAAGAGACCTATTGGAAAGCCGAAATGAATAGGTGGGATTAAGAGCTCGGGTAGCAGAATTAGAGAGGTCACTGCACCAATATCGTAGTCGTAATTTCGCGATTGAGTTGAGAGCAAGCCTATACAAGATTGAAGAGTTGAAAGGAAAGATAGGAGAGCTCGAGGCCGCATTGCAAAATTGTGAACTTCGAGTTGAGTTTCTTGAAACAAACAATGAGCACTGAAAAGAGCAACTCCAATGCTCTCAAGGTCAGATTAGGGATAGAGATTACATCATGGGTGAAGTTGTGACTCAAGTACGGGAAGTAGCCGACCATTTGCAAACCCTAGCAGTTCAAGTCGACATACTGAGTTTAAAATACGAATCAGAATTAGATCGGGGTCGAGAATTAGCTTGGCTTCTTAGGAAAGTTAAGACTTTGAGTATTAGGGAAAAGCCTTATATGTAATCTGTTTTATGTAAAAAATTTGTTTTCTAGTAAAGTTTTTCTAATAGAATTGAATCAGAATCAAATCTTCTTTATCCTCATCATGCAAACCATCAAACTGAACGAACTGTTGTATCATCTATATAGTGTTAGGTTTCAATTCGAAATTATTTGCAGCAATAGTAGGTCTAACAATACTAGATTCAGTACCAACTAAACTAGGCTTAGCATAATCATACATAGTTCGAGGAGTATGATTTTCGGCCATCTCTTGAGGTAGGGGATTATTCTGGTCCATCTCTTTAGTGGTATTGATGATGTTTTCTTACTCTTCTTCTGTGTATTGTAGACTTCGCCTAATTTCTCTCCGGTTTCTGCAAGCGGTTGCTTCGATCTCACTATCGTATATTAAAGGTCCTGTCGGGTTCCTTCTAGTCATAAACTAGAGGTACCTACAAGGGCAAAAACTAAAATTTAGAAAGATAAAAATAGAAAATAAAATAAGAGTAAAATTACGAGAAAATAAAAATGGCTAAAGTAATAAAAATGAGTGTTCTTAATATTTGAGTTCCCAAGAACGCGCCAAAAACTTGGTCGGTGTGTCATAGTCTTAAAATTTATAATGAGAATGATCGAGCCTAAAAACTAACTATGACAATGATTGAGGCAAGTGTACCTATCGAATAGTAGTATAGCTTAGTGGCAAGACCGGATTGTCGAACCCAAAGGAACTGAAATTACTAATACTAACCTTCTTTTTATTATTTAGCCCTAAAATTGAAGTGAATCGATTTAATCTAGAAAATTAACTAACTACTATGCTAAAGACAATGAGACAAAAAGAATGAAATTGGGGAAATACTTGTGGGAAAAACCAATTGATTAAAACAATACCCAAGGAAGAATCCACCTAGACTTCACTTGTTATTTAACTCTGAACCAGACGATTTATTCATTTGACTTGATCCGTAAGATTCCCTAAATTATATTAATACCTCCATCGAGGCTACTAACGTCTAATCCTAGGTTGATTAATTGAAATCTCTTTCTAATTGAAACCCCTAAGATTGCATTAACTCGATCTATGGACTCCCATATTAGGTTTCACCCTAATCCGGAAAAATCTCATTACCCTATGTCTAGGCGTGCGATCAACTCCGCTTAATTATGCTAGATCTACTATTAGCCAGGGACTTTTGCTCCTCCACCTAAGCACATCAAACTTGAATTAATATCCGCAAAATATCAACACAAGAATTAAGAACACATAATTAAGAACAAGTCAAATAATTATCATATAGTTCAGCAAACGATAACAAGATTCATCTAAGTTTCATCCCCCTCAGATATTTGAGGGTTTAGTTCATAATGATAACAAAATACATCTCAAAAGAAAAGGTAAAACAAAACATAAGAAAAACTCTAAAACCCCCTGAAGGAATTGAAGAGAGATCCTCCGTCTTGAGTATAACTCCGGCTTCTTGAGATGAATCAACTGGCTTTCTTCGAGTAATTTCCGTAATTCTGATATTTCTGGCTCGGGTTCTTGGCCTAGATGGACGCCCCCTGAAAGTTGGCATCTAGGGTGTTTATATAGGCTTTTAGAGTGTGTTTCTTTACCCCTAAGTATCCAAATCTGAGTGAAATTCCTCTTCTCAACGGCAGGGACACGCCCTTGGCAGATGCCCGTGTCAATCGTGGCAAGGCCGTGTTCAGGTCTATTTAGGGAGGCACGGCCGTGTTGTATGGGCCCAGGCCGTGTTGATTTTGTGATTTGGCCTATTTGGTCCGTTTTAAGCCCGTTTCTCATTCTTTTCATCCTCCGGTGCTTTCCTGAGTATAAAACATGAAAACAAAGGATTAAGAGCACCAAATTACACAATTCAAGGCTTAAATCACCCAAAAGCATGCTAAATGTGGGTCTAAAATATGTTACTATTTCGGTTTATCAGTGATGAATCAATCAGTCTTCAGGCTTTCGACTCAGCTAGGACATCAAGCAATCAAGGTGAGAAAATAAATTCTATTAATGACCATTCGGTTAAACCTTCTTTTCAGGAAGCACCACGGAACTACACACCCGAAGGCTTCAAGTTGATGACCTAGACGAGTGGAAGACACATTTCAAAGAGAAACTAGGAATACACAAAGTAAAACCGAAGGAACCACCAGACGAGTTAGTAGGAACAGCAAATCACTTCAAAATAGGGGATCAGGTATTGTTAGATAAAACAAACCCTCGAATTATTCTGCCCGACCCTAATACAAACAAATAAATCTCTTTTAAGGTAATCAATATTTTCCCATACGGAACAGTCGAGGTAAGTAATCCTATCTTCGGTACTTTTAAAGTAAATACTACTCGACTCAAACTTTATCATGATAATAGAACTGATAGCATGAGAGAGGATGTTCAACTCTTCAAACCACCCTGATTATGCGAATGAGAGGTAAGTCTAGCTTAAGACTATAAACGAGCGCTTCTCGGGAGGCAACCCGAGCACTAACTCCATTAATTTTTACATTTATATTTTTACTTTTACTTTTCCTTTTCAGCATTTAATTATTAACTAAACAAGGTGTAGATTTCTATACCACACAGCCTTGCACACGGGCGTGGCCGTGGCTGTGTGGATACTACGGACTCCTGTACTGACATAGCAGAGGTAGTACGAGCCAATGACGAAATATTCCTAGATCACGGATGACTACAAATTGCCACGACCGTGTGATATGGCCGTGGCCGACACTAAGGGAAGTCACACGGGCTCCAACTAACTCGCCATGGCGTTGCGATGTGGCCGTGGTCGACACTGTTTGATCCTACACGGGCGTGGTGACCTGAACCTGGGCGTGGGAGAAATGAAAAGAAGCATAACACAGCCGTGCGACATGGCTGTGTGACTCGACACACCCATGGTACACGGGCGTGGGGGTGTACCAGACATGGAAATTCTATTTAAACCCCTCCTTCTTCCTCCCACCTACTCCCTACCTCCTTTCTCCCATCCTATTCTTCAGATCCCTCCCCTTCCATACTTTTCTTCTCTAATCTTTCCCCAACTATCAAGCCACACCATGTCGAAGAAGCGGAAGGAACCAAGCACAGTCTCCCCGTGGGAGACCGATCTACATAAGTTCATGCCGGCCGCTTCAACTACTAGACAAGCCAAGGGTCTTTGAGGCCATTTAATTTTTCTTCTTCTTTACTCTTCTCATTTATTTTCCTTATCTTTACTTCTCTTCTTCTTAATTTAATTTAATTTATTTTGGTTTCTTAGTTTTAGGTTCTTCACGTTGCTTGGGAATCACGCCACAACAACCCTAATATCCACCTCTACATAAATGTCTTCCTCCAACGCAGCCCGAATATTGTGACCCCATAAAAAATTTTAGGGAGTTTCACCTCTAACCCTATCTTTTGATTTTCTATATCTATATCTATCTTTGTACATTGAGGGCAATGTACATCATCTTAAGTGTGGGGTGAACCTAAAAGTGCCTAACTTTTTCATTATTCTCAAATCCACGAGTTAGTTCTTGTTCTTAAGTATGAAGAGGTGTTAACAATATTAATTCTGAATTATATCTTGTTCTTAAGTAAAATTTCACATATTATTTGTTAAAATGAAATTTCCTATGATTTATGATTTTTATTGATATATTTTAGATTAATTCATTGATAATTGTGCATTGATGATTAAACTTTAAGATACTAGAGAGTCAAGCATGATAAGTCTATTTTTCAGAATAAAATTTTTTTCTAGGTTGTCGACTGAATTTGAATATTACTTTGAAGTTTGAAATTTACGAGGTTGACATCAAAACTTATAATTTTCTCTTGTGAGATTTTGAGCCTTTAGAGCATATATTCTTTTTCTTGCTCATTTTATTGATTATGAGTGTGTCAACATTGATTTGTTATTCTAGAATTTGCATCGATTATACATGTCGAGACCACACCTTTGATTTGATATACAAAGATGATGAAGGCACCTAGGTTTTAACCCACTCACTCCACTAAAAAGCCTACCTTCATAATTAACCCCTAGTGAGCCCCTTTGATCCTAACAACCCATTTTATTGACTCACCCACTAATATTAACCCAAAACCCTTTGTATTCGTTATCACCATTCTTCTTGACTACCCCTATATCGAGATTTGATTTGATCGATTACTTAACTATTTTCTTTATCAGTTGTTAAATTCTATCTTCTTATTACTTGATTTGTTCTAAAAAAATGAAGTATATTCATTATTAGTTCTATGTGCTATGAGCTTAAAACAGTTAAATTCACATCTTTAGAAGAAGCTCGTGTTATTATTAGTATTATGAGTTTTCAATTGATGTAATTATTTACTATCAGTTCGTTGTTTCTAGTTAGGTAATTTGTTAGGTCAGTCTCGATTCTAACCCTCTAATTTAGCCTTTATCCACACCTTTAACCAAGCCCCGTTACAACCCTGTTAAAGACCTTTTGGTTTGTGTATCATCTCATATTATACTGGTGGAAATTTAATTTTCATGCAAGCCTATGGGATTAACATTTTATGTTTGACTTATGAGTGTTTTTTCTTGAACCTTAAACACCTCGAGTGATTTGAGTGAATCTTTAGCGAGGATGTCAATCCTTGTCGATTTTGAATCAGGGGTAATTATTTAGATGAGGGGAAAACACCTACGTTTTCATGCTACAAAAATGTATGACTTAGATTGTTTTAATATTTAGGACTCTTTGAGTTAAATTATCCATGTATGAATTATCTTTGAATTATGATGAAACATTATTGATGAATATTATGAATCGAGGAAGTTTGTTTTAATTGTGAGTTGAAAATTTTGCTTGAGGACAAGCAAAAGCTTAAGTGTGGGGGTACTTGATAAACCGTAATAGTAACATATTTTAAGCCCACATTTAGCATGCTTTTGGATGATTTAAGCCTTGAATTGTGTAATTTGGTGCTCTTAATCCTTTTTTTTCATGTTTTATACTCAGGAAAGCATCGGAGAATGAAAAGAATGAGAAACGAGCTTAAAACGGACCAAATGGGCCAAATCACGAAATCGACACGGCCTGGCTACGACTTACACGGGCGTGTGCCAAGGGCGTGTCCCTACCGTGGCAAAGAGAAATTCTATTCGGATTAGGATACTTAGAGGCAAAGTAACACATTCCGAAGCCTATATAAACACCCTAAGTATGACCTAAAAGGGGGGACCCCATGCCTTTTGTCAGGGGGCATCCAGCTAGGCCAAGAGGTCAGATTTGTGGGATTTACTCGAATAAAGCCAGTTGATTCATCTCAAGAAGCCGAAGTCATACTCAAGATAGAGGATCTCTCTTCAATTCCTTCAGGGGGTTTTAGGGTTTTTCTTATGTTTTGTTTTATCTTTTCTTCTGAGATGTTTTCTTTTATCATTATGAACTAAACTCCTCGATACACAGGGGATGAAACCTAAGATGAACCTTGTTATTGTTTTCTGAACTATATGATAAATACTTGATTTGTTCTTAATTATGTGTTATTAATTCTTGTTTTGATATTTTCGGGATATTAATTCAAGTTTGATGTGCTTAGGTGGAGGAGCAAAAGTCCATGCCTAAGAGTAGATCTAGCATAATTAAGCGGAGTTGATCGCATGCCTAGACATAGGGTGACGAGGTTTTGCCGGATTAGGGTGAAACCTAATATGGGAGTCCATAGATCAAGTTAATGCAATTCTAGGGGTTTTAATTAGAAAGAGATTTCAATTAATCAACCCAGGGTTAGACGTTAGTAGCCTCGACGGAGGTATTAATATAACTTAGGGAATCCTACGGATCAAGTTAAGTGAATAAATCTTCTGGTTTAGTGTTAGATAACAAGTGAAGTCTAGGTGGATTCTTCCTCGGGTATTGTCTTAATCAATTTTTTTTTCCACAAGTATTTCCCCAAACTCATTCTTCTTTGTCTTAGAGTCTTTAGCTTAGTAGTTAGTTAATTTAGATTAAACGACAATTCCCTTTATTTTAGGCTAGATAATAAAAAGAAAGCTAGTATTAGTACTTTTAGTTCCTTTGGGTTCGACAATCCGGTCTTGCCTTAACTATACTACTGTTCGATAGGTGCGCTTGCCTTAAATCGTTGTCATAGTTAGTGTCCAGGTTCGATCATTCTCTTTATAAATTTTAAAACTTTGACAAATCACAGCGGTCAGGCTTTATCACCGACATATTGTCTCATTATCTCGTTCAAATTGGTATTCTCAACAGAAAACCCGAGAAAACAATTATATCTTACTCAACAGATTTACCCCATTATAATTTCGGAGTCCCTTCCACTGTACCTTCTGGGACATAAACTTTGTACCTCCTACTGCAACTTCAGGAGAATAACATTCGGTTTCTCCAATCCATCCTGTTGCAACTCCGAGGTATATGATTTGTATCATCTTCAATCAATTTGATTTGTTTCACCATTCGCTGGCTGTAATGACCAGATGTATATGCCTGATATTTGCAGAGTATCATTTTTCTTTTCCCGAAAATGACCCCCTCGTAAACTTGGGTTGACATTGCTCGTTATTTGTCGAGGTTGTATCACCGATGAAATGTCTTGTCTTTTTGTTCAACCAATAAAAAGTCCAAAGAGATAATCATCTTTCTCCAATATTTCCAAACCTTAGACTTCGTGAGTTCTATACAACAGTCCTGTTTCAGGTTCTTGTATTATTTAGAAGCTTCCAAAATAATATGCGAAACTCCTTTTATGAAAGTATTATTAGTCCACTAATCGTTATTTCAATGCAAAATGCTTGAAAAAGAATATAACAAGAAAGAAATTAGTTAGGAGCATAGCTCGAAACAAATAAGTTAAGCAAAGATAGCAATCGCGATCAAGAAGGAAATTTATTGTGGAAATATTTTGAAAAGAATAATATAATCAAAAATTAAAAAATTAAAATGGGTAAAATAGAAACTAGGTGCCCCAGATATCGTAGCCTGAGCTTCTCTGTTCAAACTTCTTGAGTACCATTTTAAGCTCGATATGCGTTTAGAGGATCCGGAGTACTTTGTCGATACCCTAAGACGTAGCATACTTCTTCATTGTTAATTCAGGCATAGTAAGACTGCTGTATGCCCCACTTTTGATCAATATTTGAGCCGCCCTTTTCGGGTTTTCAACTCAAATCCCCTTTGGTCTCAAAGCGCCCTTTGCGAGTTTTCGCCTTGGCCTCTCCTTTTTTTTTTCTTTTTTTGGAAAACTTTTTATTGAATCTGAATTCACCGTATTGAGTAGGTTTTTACTATCCATCTCGGTCAATATCCATGCTTCCCTAGAATAGGCCTTCTTTGCTGCATAAGGTCCTTCTCAGTTTGGCATCAACTTTCTTCTGAAGTCCCTTTTGCATTTGAACAATCTTCTTCAAAGCCCTATCATGAAATTTTCTAGGGTGAACATTTTCGTTGTAAGCTCGCATCATCTGACCGTGACAGATAGCTTTTAAGATTTTCTCTTCAAATTCAACTGATCATATTGGATCCATTCTTCCTCATCCAATTTCAGCTCTTGACAAGACTCGAAGAAAAGGAATCTCGACTTCAATGGGAAAAATCACTTCCATTTCATGAACTAATGGGAAAGGTGTTGCCTCGACGAAGGTCCCGGCTGACGTTTAATAAGCGTAAAGGGTAAACGTAACTTTTATATGCCAATCTTTACAAATCTCGATCATTTTTCAATGATTCTTATTTTTTTTTGTTTTTTTTTATTTTTTGCTGCCTTTACTGCACTGATATAGCGTCTGATTTTTGAACAGACTATAAATCTTTGACATTGTGCAATTATGTATGATCCATTTTGGCATTCTTTGTTGGCACCTAGTTTTTGGTTTTTTTTTGACATTGAGAGTGGGATTTGATGACTGTCGACATTATAAGATTGGCATAAGAAGCGACTTTCACCCTTTTGGTGAAGTAACCAACGACCATGAATATGAATCGATATTGGCTAAAAGCTTTTGAGGTGATTGGCTTGATAACGTCCATACCCCACATTTAGGGAATCTGTGAGGAAATAGAGGAGATGCATAAGTCCTGTATTCATCCATCTGGTATTTATGGCATAACTGATGCAATTCCCCTTTCTCGGTAAACCAGTAGCCCGAACCTCTTGATTTGCTTGGTCATTGTAAGATCATTAGCGTGTGTTCTTCAAACACCCTTATGGACCTCTTCTAAGATTTATTTAGCCTATACGATCAGGCGAAAATATCTTTGAATTCTTGGAATAACTCAATGATGTCTTGCTTTGTCTCTGTAGTGATACAGGCTCCGATCTTCACCTCTTTCTCTTCTCCTGGGCTCAAAATTCCCACTGATTCTTTGTAGGGTAGGATCTATTTAATCTTATTCTACCATCCTTAACAAATCAGGAGATAAGTTACAGTCTATATCATCTTCAAAGTCCTGAGATCCCTCTAGACACATATCTTGCTCAAAAGTAGATTCTGAGTCAGTAACAGTGTCGCTCGTGTCGTTGATATCTAGGGACCTGTTGTAGGTCTGAGGGAATATTCAAAGAACAAATGAATCTAAGAATAATTATTATGTGGTATGAATAATGAATAAAATAAAGGCATAAAAGAATATTTGATAGAGAGCTCAAAGGATAAAAGAATTCATAGTATGAAATGGAAAAAAAGAAGAAAAAATAAAAGAGTACTTGCTCAAAAGATGCATCTTATTGAAATAAAGATTTTGGACACAAGCCTATTTCACAAAATGAATCTTATTACCTCTAGGCTTAAGGCAACAGGTGTGTTTTGAATATTACTCTGAGTTAATTCTAAAAACATAAGGATCTCTTTCACATTCCCATTGTTCAAAACACTCTCAAGTACATAAAGGCAGATGCTTGGAAAACTTTTATTCCTCGGTTCCCTCTTCGGATACACCATTGGTATTCTGATTTCCCTGATTTCTAGGCTTCTGATGACTTCTTCAAGGAAACACAACTCTCCTGCCCCTACTTTTATTTATCACATTTTACTGCTTCACTATCGAACTTCACAATACCCATGTTGATGAAATTTTCCACCAATTTCTAGAAAGTTAGGAAATTTTCTATCGAATGCCCTGTGATCCCTGCGTGGTACTCACACTGGGCATTTGGGTCATACCATTTTGGGTATGGAGGTTGCATCAGTTTCGAGTAGTGGGGGGATACAACGTGCGCATCAAATAAACTTTGATACAACTCCTTAAACATCATTGGAATCAGCGTAAATTAGAGTTTTTCAATGTTTTACCTTGTGCCAGATTCTTTTCTTGATGAACCCTGATACCCAGTAGTCACTATTTTTGGCTGATTAACAATAATCGACTTTGAGTACCCTATGCTTGTATTATTCACTTCATTTTCTTTCTTCCTTGTGGCCATTCTCTTGTCACTTTCTCTTGCCTCTATCTTTCCACTTTTTATGGCATTCTCAATTATTTCTCCAGTCATTACAATGTCCGAGAAGCTCTTTGTAGCGCTTCCTAGCATATGAATGATAAACGGGGCCTTCAGTGTATTAATAAAGAGCATTGTGGTCTCTTTCTCCAGAAGTGGTGGCTGGACATGGATGGCAACCTCCCTCCACCTCTGTGCATATTGTATAAAACTTTCATTCGCCTTTTTCTCCATGTTTTGAAGAGTAATTCTATCGGGAGTCATGTCCGTCACATGACTGTATTGTTTCATGAATGCTTGAGCCATGTCTTTCCATGAACCAATTTTGGTACGACTCAACTGGTTATACCATTTGGCTGTTGCTCCCACCAGGCTATCTTGGAAACAATGGATCAACAGTTGGTCATTATTAATGTACCCCGTCATTCTTCTACAAAACATAGTAATATGAGCTTCGGGACAACTTGTCCCATTATATTTCACAAATTCAGGCATTTTGAACTTGTATGGAAGCACCAAGTTTGGGACCAAGCTTAAATCCTTGGCATCAATTCCATAATAGCTATCAGCATTTTCTATCTCCTTAAACTTCTCCTCCAACCATTTACATCTATCTTCTAGCTGCTTTGGTAACTCTACTTTTTCCCTCTCTCCCTCAGCTATTTCATCCAAATCAGGGACATTAGTATTGATTGGATTATCTCCTGAACCTGAGCCGATTTGGAGATTTATTGAAGCACCAGCTTGGAATTGTTGAGGCCTGATCGTGACAGATGGCCTTTGTAAAGCTACTTCAGGTTGTGTTTGCACATGTGGTGGAGTAAAACCAAAGGAAAATTGAGGATACTCAGTATTCTCCTCAGCGTTAACCATGGGGCTCTTTCCTTTATCCATAAGTCCATTCAACAACTGCGTCATCTGAGTCATTTGAGTCATCATATTTTTTTGAGATTCCATCATTTTGTCCATCATGTCTTGCTGGATCTTAACCAGCTGCTCTTGCCTTTGTGCTTGCATCTGTTCCTGCATCTCCTTCTGCATTTATTCCAACCTCTCTAGTCTTTTATCCATTGCTTTAGTTTTTCTTCTTGTATCGTAAGGATGTGCGCTTGGTTGATTTTTGTCGGTTTCCAGATTACTAAAATAATTTTACTTAATTAGGGACCTTATGTGAAAATCTAATGCACAAAATACAATGCAAATGATGTAATGCAAATGCATGAAATGCAAATGTATGAAATGAAATGAATGATAGAAGAAAGAGAGACGCTGATTCTGAATTCAATTCCATTAGAAGAACTTTTCTAGAAAACAAATATCTTTACATAAAATGGATTACACATACGGCATTGCCCTCATAGTCCAGGTGAAGACACCAATCCTTTTCTTTGCTTTCGGATGTTATGGTCGTGTCCCGTGAACTTTCTCAATAGATGTCTCTTCTAGCTCCTTGTTGCTCAATCTCGGCCGTGACTCTTCACTCACTTATCCTCCGTGATGTTCATAAGCTTCTTTAAGAAAGTCGAGACATGACGGATCTTGCACAGTCTTTGTCAATTTGAATCCTTCGGGCAAGGTTTTTGCATTCCTCCGCAGACTATCAACCTTTTTCCGTTGTGTTTACTTAGACCATGTCCAGACAACCATATTATAATCCACTTTATCAAGAAATTTGTTTTCCTATGACAAACTCCTCTATTTAGCAATCGAATATTAAACAACACCTCATTTTTATGATGATGCAATACAATACAATCAAAACAAAAGAAAACATGTTAGTATAAGAGAAATAAACAACACAGAACACTTGTCCGGGCGACCATTAGGGTTTGGCGTGGCTCTATCTAGGGTAGGCTCCTAGGTCTCTCTATATGTGGTTTGGTTCTAAAGTTGAGGTACCCGAACCAGCAAATTCCTCGATCTTACCCATTATAGGCTCATACGGACCGAGTTCAGTTCAGGGGGACACATTTCCCTATGGCTGCACTGAGATGAAAATCTCACGAAGACATAGGTATGGATGTATCCCAAAGCGATCCACTATCCCGCACGGAGGTGAAAACCTCACGAAGGAGTAGCTTCTCACTCCCACTTAAAAGGGTAAGACCAAAATGGTCCCTATGCAATGTGATGCGAGACTCAAACCACAATAATTATGAAATAACAATACGAACAAATGCAATAAAAGGATCGTAATTTTTCAAATCAGATTTTCAATTTTTGACAACAAGACAGAAAAACAATCAATTTCTTGCTCGACTCTCTAATGTCCCCAGTAGTCGCCAAGTCATCGTAACCATTTTTTTGGAAAACGGGGTCGACTTTGGTTTCGAAAATGAAAATGAAAAATGGGAGTCGCCACCAATCCTTTTTGATGAGGTGTGATCGGGTCACCTCGTAATTCAATCATTTTAATAAAAATTTTATTTTACTAAAACGATGATTTTTGGTCTTCGAAATCCAGTAAAAGGGGTTCGGGAGTCGGTTACGCACGAGAAAGGGTTAGCACCCTCGATATGCCCAAAATTGGTACCTAATTGATTATTTGATGTATTTATGTCAAAAAATTTGAAAAGATTTAAAAATACGATCCTCTTTATTTAAAAGAAAACTTGAATAAATCAAAATGGATGCTAAGACCCTCTTATTTCGAATAAGTAAAATGTCACACCCAGTAGTTAGGGTACGACATTTTGAGTTCCCAAAACTGAGCTTGTCTTTTGACTTTTAAAACTCGTATTTAAGTTTGAGGAGGATATTCGATTATTTCTCAAATGAGAAACCGAAACCCAGTAAGTTAGGGCACGATTTCTCGAAATTCCAAATAAAGAATATTGCCTTTATTTACAAAAAATCTTATCTCGGGGTAACAAGATGTCATGGCCAGTAAGTTAGGGCACAACACTTTGTATCTCCGAGAACAAGTATTTTATTCAAAACTTGTATTATGATTTAAAAGGATATTCCGTTATTCAGATTAAATGAGAAAAATCGGAACCTAGTAAGTTAGGGGCACGATTTTTCTCGAATCTCTAATACTGAAATATCGATTATTTTAAAACTTGATGTATCGGATAAAGGTTAATGTGACAAGCAGTAATGTAAAAATACGATGCTAGCAAGTATATAGAATCAACGCATTAAATACAAATGACAATAATGAAACGAAAATAGAATAAAATGAATAAAAACAATAAGCTAAATGATAATAATAGGAAACAAAAGGATAAATGGCAAGATGAAAGTTTTACAAGAAGAAAAGAAAAGAAAAATGATAATAATAATGATAATAACAGTGATAATGAAAATAATATTGATATATAAATGTAAGCAGAAATATATAAAATATGATAATAATGTGAGTGAAAATAGAAATACATGTGAAATAATATAAGTATAAATAGATGAATGAAAATTAAATAAATAATAATAGTATTAAGCTAAGAAAATAAATATAGATACAAATATAGTAATAATAATACTAATATCAATAGTAGAGGTAAACAAATAGTAGTGACAAAAATAATGTTGATTAATGATAATAATAATAAATAGTAATAATAATAGACAATAGTAAAATAAATAAATAAAAGTAATAATATCATAATAGTAGTAGTAATGATAATAATAATAATAATAATAATGACAACAACAACAATAATAATAATAATAAAATAATAAAATAAGGGAATAATAATAATAATAATAATAATAATAATAATAATAATAATAATAATAATAATAATAATAATAATAATAATAATAATAGTAAGGTAGAAAAAATAAAAATAATAATAGTGATGATAATACAAGAAAATATAGTTATGAAAATAATGACAATAATAATAATAATGAAAGGATAATAATAATAAACAGATAATAGTAAAACTAAAAATAATAATGTAAATAATAATAATATAGGGATATTAAATTAATTTTAATAATAAAATAACAAAAAAGAACTAAAATGACTGAATTAAAATCAAGACAATTTTGGGTGCAAATCGGGAATGAAAAAATAAGGTGGAGGATCAATTTGTAACGCGCGTGAAGGGAGGGGGACCAAAAAGGAAATTTATCCAGGCCTCCAAAACGACGTAGTTCCTTGAGGGACTAAATTTTAAAACTGCGCGAAATTAAAAATAAAAGGAAATCTAATTTTAAAAACTGAAAATGCGGAAGGACCAAATGGGCAATTAGCCCCAAAAGTAAAAACACGCGGATCCTTCTGGGCGGGTCAGGTCGACACGCGGATCCCATGGGCAAAACGACGTCGTTTTGGTGCCTGAGAGGCCTGCCCAAAACGACGTCGTTTTGGTGGCCTATTTAAGGCAAAAAAATTTCAAAAAAAAGCATTTCAAACCTGTTTCAAAAAAAACCCCCCACCCTCTGTTTTTTTTCTCTCTGCAGGGGTGAGCTTCATTGATTCGGTCGCCGGACCATCTGCGCCTTAAACGTCATGCGCATATATACTGCTTTCTTAGGTATATATATATATATACTGCTTTCTTAGAAAATAAAAAAAAAGGGGTAAATGCATGTATATTATTCGAATGAGTAAAATAAAAAAGAAAAAAAAGAAGAAAATAAACACAAAAAAAAGGAATATAGACCTTCTGTTTGAATCTCTTTTTTGTATTCTATTGATTGAAGAAAAAGTTTTTTTATTATTATCCAAAAATAAATCCCCTTTAGTATTGATTTCTCTGTTTTTTTTTTGTACTCCAAAAAAGGTCCTCTTTACAACCGGTTTGGATCGGCTTTTATAGCCAATCATGCTACTGTTTTGCTTTCTGTCTTTTCTCTTTGTTTTGCAGGTATTTGGGCGGCGCTGCTTGGCGGTGGTAGGCTAGGGGGTCAGACAAGTGGACCTAGGTGCGGCGCACCTAGGGTTTGTAATTTTATTTTCTGTTTTTTCCTCTTTTTTTTTGATTTTGTGGTTAGGTTGGTTTAGGCTGGGTTTGGGCTTTGATGTTGTAGTGGGCTAGTGGGTTTCAATTGGGTCTAAGGTTATTGAGTAATGGGTTAATGTTTTTGGTTTGTAAAATGGGTCAGGCAATTTTGGGCTTATACAACCGTTAAATTAAAAGTTAGACTAATTTAAAATTAAGCTACTTGAATTCTAGTTACTCTTTAGCTTAAAAACAACCCAAGTTAATCTAGTCAATTAATTCTAAACAAATTTTAGCTATTTAATTAATTTTAACAATCTTCCGATTACATCAAATTTTAATCAAATTAACTGATCGAACAGAGCTTCATAACTCCACCACTAACCAGTTAATCCGAAACAAGAATTAACCTTAAATTTAGTAGCCAGTCACAATAACATTAAAAATTGCAGCAACTAAACCGATTTTAATGGCCGCTTACTTGAAACGACTAACAACAACAATATATAGGAGTAATGATCGGCAATTGGCAGCATCTTAGAGCAGCAATTTTGGAGATAATTAACCGCAATAACTGAGGTGGTGAAGGCAGAAAAATTAATGAAATAGCAAGCAGAAATGGCAGCAACTTGAAGCACGACACAGCAGCAAAATTGAGGCGATAAGCAGCATATCGAATCAGTAAAATTGGAGCACCAAACGGAATCAAAGATCAAGCCAAAGAGCACTGAAGGAAAGCAGCTTACAGGATATATGGCATAAAGAGCTGCTATTTGAGTGAAATTACAGCAGAGGCTTCGATGTTTTGCCGTAGCAAATTTCCTAATTCGTACAATTCCATGAAGTTATTTTTATTAGCAAATTGCAAATTAGCTTTAATATATACAAATTAATCTAAACATAACTCCGACTGAATCAATCTACCAAATCAATTTATAGCGACCCGAATTAAATAAATTTTAATGTAAGCAAACTAATGTAAAATTTCCACCACATTTACCTTAGCCCCTCACAATTAATTAATTAATCTAAATTTAAATCAAATAAAGTTATCTTCGGCTACACCAAATTCAATTTATTTATTTTATTAATCAAAATTTAACTCAAATTAAGTTCAATTTAATTATTTCTATTTAGCCCAGTTAGTATCCATAGGCTTGTACCGAGACTACACGCATAGTAAATGGCTAGTAATCGAACGGATTTAACTGTTATTATTTGGGCTAGGAGTAAAATTTCAACTAAAATTGACCAATTATAGAAATACAAGGACTAAATCTAAAATTTCGGTAAAGTACAGGGACTAATTGAGAAATTTAACGGAATAAATATTAAGTCAAACTGAATTAGTTCAAAATTATTACGTTGAAGATAAGGCTAAGTCTTCCTCTATTACAAATTTCAGCTTATACAAAACTATTTGATCTTGTAAATATCTTGATTTTTTTTTTTTTTTAAATCAACACTAGTAAATATAACTTAGTTAGTGTATAAGTGGGATTTTTATTTTATTTTATTTGGGTTTTCCAATTTTATTATAAGTTGAAAAACGATCTTAGAATCCTTGTAGGTATAGGAAAACTTAAATTTCAAACTCCAAAAGAAATAGGAATTCTCATTTTGATGAGAAATTGATATGATCTAAGTCGGTTCATTTCACTTTTTATAGAGCTTCTGCTTCTTCTTCTTCTCTGCCCTTTTCACTGCATTGTACGTACTCAAGAAAAGAAGAAACGATGGGTTTAAAGGAAAATGACGAAGATCGGAGTCCCTTCCAGTGCTTGCTAGATGCGGCTGCCTTGGTAGAGAGGTTGGACGAAGAAACGATGAGACTGAAACTGAAACAAGGGTTGAACAAAATTGACGACAACAACTCGTCTGGCGTTGATACCCGACCCATAAACTATACAACTGTGAGAATATTTGGAACTGATATTATAATTGCTGCCATCGACGAAGACGTGATTACGAACCAGCCTCCAGCTGGTTCTTCAAAAAAACGAAAAGAAAGGGTTGAGTCAAGTAGAGCAAAGAAGCCGATGCCGAAACAGAAAAGGAAAAAGCTCAAGCACGAGGCTACTTTTGGGGATCAACCCTGTTTGCCCCAAAGGTTCAAAGAGATGATCAAATGCATGGATGGAAGCGAGGAGAAACTAATTATACAAAAGGCACTCTACAAAACTGATTTGAGCAAGCACCACGGACGTCTCTCCATACCCGTGAATCAAGTCGAGGTCGAGTTTCTTACAGATGAAGAGCTGAAACAAAGCAGCAAGGAGGGGATAGAAGCATTGGTGATTGAGCCATGTTTGAAAACCAGGGACATGAGTTTGAGAATATGGGACATGCCAAAGCCAACAGGCCGTTTCAGCTCCCTCTATGTCTTAGTAACTGGGTGGAAATCAGTGGTAGAAGGTAATGACTTGAAGGTAGGTGATGTGATTCAAGTGTGGTCATTTCAGGTCAATTCCAAACTATGTTTTGCACTCGTAATTGTTCCTTGAACAAGGAAGACGAAGCTAGATTTCAGATTGGACTGGAGTTGTTCCAAATTCAAGGCGGTTGTAATTTTATTTGCCATTATTTCTTAATTTTTGAATTTCTTGTATTGGAAACATCTATCAATCCATGCAACTCTTCTCTTTTTTTCTTTATATTTTCAATCTAATTTACCTAGAAATATTCTGCTGCAGTTGTTTGTTGACAAAAAAAATCAATAAAACAAAATATTTCTTTAACAATATTTGGCATGTAAAATGTGCTGATTTAGGGATGTATAGGCATATGTCTCGTTATTTTGTACATGATACAAATAGGAAATATATATACATATGTAATTCAATGGCACAACATAAAGATAATTCAATGTCCCTTTGTACGCCGTCCCAATCGTTGAAGAATCAATTAGGTTGCTGAAATCTTGGCAGGCTCTTGATCTCTTCAGCTCTGGTACACCTGAAATGCCATTTTTCTGCAGCTATCAATAGATAACTATTAATATTTTTAACTTTTATGAAATTAAGGAACAGGAACTCCTACTCTTTATTTGGAACTTTTAGGATTTTTACACTTGAAATTTCAAATCTGCAAACTAAACATAATGTATCTGAACATGAGATTGAATATCGAAAGATGAACCATTTTTTTGTGGATCATTTCTCATGCATACACATCCAAACATCCGTAGTCAGGAAAGGCACATATATAACAAATAGGCAAATGACTATCATTGGATTTTCTTGCAATCGAGATATCGGGAAGCACTACAAAGCTCAATGACACTTGAGGCCAGTGGTCATAGCCGATACAATGCCATTGCTGCTCCAGCATCTTCAGCTTTTTTTCTTTTTTTTTTTTGTCTTTTAGAGGTCAACGATTGTTGGCTTTTAAGATCCCATGGATTGGATCTATGGCTTGAGAGATGATCCTCGGATTCATAATACAAGAGCTTGCTTTATCCAGGCTAACAACGCTGTGCAATGGTGTCTTTTGTTTGGTCAAATGATATAGATGGCCTTGTACTATTGCATTTTCTGTAGTATAATATGATGTTTTTAGGGGAAAATTAGGCGAATATTACAATTTTCGAAAAAAGAAAAAAATAAAAGAGTTGGGCCAATTTTTTAGAAAATTTGGGATACACGCCGATTTCGCAGAGCGACGTTGCCACGTAACCAAACCGTAACCCTAGATCGTCTTTTGCCTCATTGTCGCCGGTGGTTTGCGAAGCCATGACTTGAGCAAGTCGTTGACCGGTGGCTTTTGCAGCAGCGTTTTAAGAAACCATTGGTTTCACTATGTTTAACACGCGTTGAGGATGTGTCGAAGATGATGATCTCGTTTCACCAAATCTTGAACACATTGGTGATCAAGTTGTATTTCTTTTTAGTTGAACACTAATTGTCCTACACCATCTCTACATGTATCGACTCAAATAAATTAGCTTTAATATATGCAAATTAATCTAAACATAACTCAAATTAAATTAATCTATCAAATCAATTTGCAGTGATTCGAATTAAATAAACTTTAACATAAGCAAATTAATGTAAAAATTCCACCACATTTAACTTAGCCTCTCAGAATTAATTAATCTAAATTTAACTCAACAACTTATCTTCAGCTACACCAAATTCAATTTAATTATTTCTATTTAGCCCAATTATTATCGATAGGCTTATACTTATTTACCTAAACCGTCAAATTAAAAGTTAGACTAATTTAAAATTATGAAAAATATAACGTCGGTAATGACAAATATATCGCAAAGAAAAGAGAAACAAAAATAAAGAACACAAAGATTTTACGTGGAAATCCTTTCGGGAAAAAACCACGGGCAGAGGAGAAGAAAATTTACTATGTCGAATTCGAATCAATTACAAGAGGAATAGACTATGTCTATTTATAGGCTTGTAAAGCCATATTCAAATAGGAGTGTAGTAAGATTGAAACTCCTTATTCTAATCAGTATCAAATAGATGGAGTTTAATAAGGTTTAAAAACCTTATTTAAAATAAAATAAAAGAAGTGTAATTCTATAGGGATTCATCTTTTATTTTATTTTACTATGTATTTTATTTAAATAAGGATTCGGGTCACTTAATTCTAACAATCTCCACCTTGACACAAATTCTCAATGAACAAGTTCTTCATCGCGAACTCTCAACGAAAAAGTTCTCCACCCCTTCCATAAAACCCCTTAAGGGTTTAACTTCAACAATGAACACCAACCAAGTCTAAGCAATGCTCAAACTTGGTTATAGGAAGTGACTTAGTCATCCTATCTGCAGGATTTTCATGAGTACTAATTTTGCTCACAACAATATCACCACGAGCAATAATATCACGAACAAAATGATACCGAACATCAATGTGTTTTGTTCTCTCATGAAACATTTGATCTTTTGTAAGGAAGATGGCACTCATCATGTGTCAAAATCTCGTGTTGATTTGAAGGTCTTCATTGAGCTCACTAAAGAGTCCCTTCAACCAAATAGCTTCTTTACAAGCCTCGATGAATCGCCATGTACTCGGCCTTGATGGTAGACAAAGCGATCGTAGTTTGCAAAGTAGCTTTCCAACTGATTGCACAACCTCCGATTGTAAAGACATAACCAGTGAGAGATCTTCTTCTATCAAGGTCTCCAAAAAATCAGCATCAACATACCCAATGACTCCATCTCTAGTTCTTCCAAACGTAAGCAAACATCGTGTAGTACCTCGTAAGTATCTTAAAATCCATCAATCGCTTTCCAATGTTCTTTACCGGGATTCGCCATGTATCTCGCTAATCGCACCGATGCATATGATAAATCGGGGCGTGAACAAATCATAGCATACATGAGAGATCCCACTTTGCACTAGAGTATGGAACATGTGACATGTACTCAATCTCATCATCCGATTGTGGAGACAAAGCCGATGAAAGTCTGAAATGGGCGCTAAAGGAGTACTAACAGGCTTAGCACTCTGCATATTGAACTCGCAAAGAACTTTCTCAATATACCCCTTCTCGACTTAGGTATAATTTACTTGCTTTTCTATCTCTCGAGAATCTCCATACCAAGTATGTTCTTTGCTGGTCCCAAATCTTTCATCTCAAATTCTTCACTTAGTTGGGCTTTGACCTTTCTTATCTCTCCTTTATCATTTGCTATCAACATGTCATCAACATAAACAAGTAGATACACAAAAAGAACCAAAGACTGCTTTTTCTTAAAGTAAACACAATTTGTCAAAACTACTTCTTTTAAAATCATGAGAAGTCATAAAGGAATCAAACCTCTTGTACCACTGTCTTGGTGATCAAGTTTCAAACCGTAAAGGGACTTTTTAGCAAGCAAACATAGTCCTCTTTTTCTCGAGATCAGAAACCCTCTGTTTGTTGCATATAAATATCTTCCTCAAGTTCTCCATGCAAAAATGCGCTTTTACATCTAATCGCTCAAGCTCCAAATCATGCATGGCCACAATACCAAGCAAAGCTCGAATCTAACTATGCTTCACAACTAGGAGAACACATCCGTGAAGTCCACTCCTGGAATTTGATCAGAACCTTTTGCAACAAGCCTTGCTTTATATCTAGGTTCTTCAACTCTTGGAGTCCCTTCTTTCTTTTTAAACACCCATTTACAAATGAACAACCTTTTTACCTTTAGGAAGTTTCACAAGATCCCATGTTCTATTTTTATGGAGTGATTCCATCTCCTCTTGCATAGCAAACATCCACTTTTCTCGAGTCTTCACACTAACCGCCTCAGAATAATTAGACGGCTCTTGGTTTGCATCTATATCTTCGGCCACATTTAAAGCATAAGCAACTAGATCAGCCTCGGCATACTTATTTGGAGGTTTAATTTCTCTTATAGTTCTGTTTTTGGCGATAGAGTATTGTGGTGAAGAAGCAACTCTATTCTCAATTTTGTAATCGGCTTGAGGAGTCGACTCTGTATTAACTCGATGCTCCACCGCTTTTGATTTTCTTTATTGGAAGAGTCTTTAAGAGATAAGTTAGGTAGCATAGCAGTTTCATCAAAACAAAGACATCTCTGCTAATCACAACTTTTCTATTTTCAGGACACCATAACTTATACCCTTTTACACCATCTTTATAACCAAGAAAAACACATTTAATGGATCTAGGTTCCAATTTTCCATTATCAACATGAGCATACGCAGGACACCCAAAGATCTTTAAATCAGAATAATTAGCAGGATTACCAGACCATACCTCTTGTGGAGTGTTTTTCTCAATGGCAATGGATGGAGATCGGTTGATTACAAAACATGCAGTAGAGGCTGCTTCGGCCCAAAACGACTTTAGTAAGTTGGCATTTGACAACATACATCGAACTTTCTCCATGATCGTTCTGTTCATTCGTTCTGTAATGCCGTTTTGTTGTGGAGTATGACGAACTGTCAAGTGTCTCATGATCCCTTCTGACTTGCACAATTTATTAAACTCATCAGAACAAAACTCTAAGCCATTGTCTGTGCGGAGGTGTTTTATTTATTTTCCCATCTGTTTTTCAATCATAGTTTTCCAAGACTTAAATGCGAAAAACACATCGCTTTTCTGCTTCAGGAAGAATGCCCAAACTTTTCTGGAAAAATCATCAATAAAAGTTAGTATATAATTAGCTCCACCTCTTGAAGGCACTCTTGATGGCCCCCACAGATCAAAATGAATATACTCCAACGTTTCCTTCGTGTTATGGATTCCTCTGGTGAATTGAACTCTCTTTTGCTTCCCAAAAACGCAGTGCTCACAGAACTTCAGTTTGCAAATTCCTTGCCCATCAAGAAGTCCTCTTTTGCTCAATTCTGCCATGCCATTCTCACTCATATGCCCTAGGCGCATATGCCAAAGTTTAGTAATATCATCATCTGACAAGGAAGAGGAAGCAACAACTGCATCACCAATAACAGTAGAACCCTACAAAACATATAACTTGGCAGTCTTTCTCTACCCTTTTATCACAACGAGGGAACCTTTGGAAATCTTCAAAATCCCATTTTCAGCTGTGTATTTGTACCCTCTTGAATCAAGAGTACTCAACGAAATTAAATTTCTCTTCAATTTTGGAACATGCCGTACGTCACTAAGTGTTCTAACAACTCCATCAAACATCTTAACTTTAATTGTTCCAACACCTGCGATTTTACACGAAGCATTATTTCCCATCAAAACAACACCTTCGCATAATCGTTTAGTAATTTGTAAACCAATCCCGATTGGGACTCATGTGGAAGGTGCAGCCTAAATCAAGTATCCACTCCTCGCTCACTTTAGAATAGTTGACAGAAGCGACTAGAAGTTCACCATCGCTGTAGTCTTCTACAACATCAGCTTCACCAGAATTTTTTGGTTGTTTTCCTTTTGATTCGCAGCCTCCTTTTAATCTTGTTACGTAGTTTATAACACTCCAGATTTAATGTGCCCTTTCTTCTTGCGTGTTACAAGTTTTACCTTTGTTTGAAGACTTGATCTACCCTTAGATTTACCGCGAGGATTCTGTTCCTGTGTCCTTTCACGATCATCATCAGCATCCCGATCTTGTCTCCCACGAACAATGAGACCCTCTCCCTGAGAGTCGGGTTTAACCACAAGATGCTTCATCTTATCATACGAGGTCAAAGAATCATAAACCTCATCAACTGTGAGAGACTCACGGCTATATAGAATCGTGTCTCTGGAAGGTTGAATAAGCGGGGGCAACGAACAAAGTAGAATCAACCCTAGATCTTCCTTATCATCTTCGAACCTCCATGGCCTCCAAGTTTGAGAGAATTTCTTTAAACACTGTTAAGTGTTCGTGCACAGACGCACCTTCCTCCAAACGATGAGCATAAAGACGTTGCTTCATATGCAACTTGCTGGTTAGAGTTTTCGACATACATATTTGTTCTAGCCTCTTCCATAATGCCGCGACGGTCTTCTCCTTCATCACATCTTGCAAAATTTCGTTAGACAAATGCAGATGTAACTGTGTTAACGCCTTTCGATCCTTGCGCTTTTTCTCTTCCTCCGTCAATGTCGAAGGCATCTTATCTACCCCTAGCAGGGCTTCCTCTAAATCCATATGTGCAAGAACTGCCTGCATCTTTATTTGCCACAACGCAAATCTGGTATTGCGATCCAACAGCGAAATTTCATACTTTAAAGACGCCATTACCGTGATCGAGATGAAAAAACCCGGAAGCTCTAATACCAATTTATGAAAAATATAACGTCGATAATGACAAATATATCGCAAAGAAAAGGGAAACAAAAATAAAGAACACAAAGATTTTACGTGGAAACCCTTTCGGGAAAAAACCACGGGCAGAGGAGAAGAAAATTCACTATGTCGAATTCGAATCAATTACAAGAGGAATAGACTATTTCTATTTATAGGCTTGTAAAACCATATTCAAATAGGAGTGTAGTAAGATTGAAACTCCTTATTCTAATCAGTATCAAATAGATGGAGTTTAATAAAGTTTAAAAACCTTATTTAAAATAAAATAAAAGAAGTGTAATTCTATAGGGATTCTTCTTTTATTTTATTTTACTATGTATTTTATTTAAATAAGGATTTGGGTCACTTAATTCTAACAAAAATTAAGCTACTTGAATTCTAGTTACTCTTTAGCTTAAAAACAACCCAAGTTAATCTAGTCAATTAATTCTAAACAAATTTTAGCTATTTAATTAGTTTTAACAATCTTCCGATTACATCAAATTTTAATCAAATTAACTGATCGAACAGAGCTTCATAACTCCACCACTAACCAGTTAATCCAAAACGAGAATTAACCTTAAATTTAGTAGCCAGTCACAATAACATTAAAAATTGCAGCAACTAAACCGATTTTAATGGCCGCTTACTTGAAACGACTAACAACAACAATATATAGGAGTAATGATCGGCAATTGGCAGCATCTTAGAGCAGCAATTTTGGAGATAATTAACCGCAATAACTGAGGTGGTGAAGGCAGAAAAATTAATGAAATAGCAAGCAGAAATGGCAGCAACTTGAAGCACGACACAGCAGCAAAATTACGGCGATAAGCAGCATATCGAATCAGTAAAATTAATTCGAGCACCAAACGGAATCAAAGATCAAGCCAAAGAGCACTGAAGGAAAGCAGCTTACAGGATATATGGCATAAAGAGCTGCTATTTGGGTGAAATTACAGCAGAGGCTTCGATGTTTTGCAGTAGCAAATTTCCTAATTCGTACAATTCCATGAAGTTATTTTTATTAGCAAATTGCAAATTAGCTTTAATATATGCAAATTAATCTAAACATAACTCCGACTGAATCAATTTGTCAAATTAATTTATAGCGACCCAAATTAAATAAATTTTAATGTAAGCAAACTAATGTAAAATTTCCACCACATTTACCTTAGCCCCTCACATTTAATTAATTAATCTAAATTTAAATCAAATAAAGTTATCTTCGGCCACACCAAATTCAATTTATTTATTTTATTAATCTAAATTTAACTCAAATCAAGTTCAATTTAATTATTTCTATTTAGCCCAGTTAGTATCCATAGGCTTGTACCGAGACTACACGCATAGTAAATGGCTAGTAATCGAACGGATTTAACTGTTATTATTTGGGCTAGGAGTAAAATTTCAACTAAAATTGACCAATTAGAGAAATACAAGGACTAAATCTAAAATTTCGGTAAAATACTGAGGACTAATTGAGAAATTTAACGGAATAAATATTAAGTCAAACTGAATTAGTTCAAATTTATTACGTTGAAGATAAGGCTAAGTCTTCCTTTATTACAAATTTCAGCTTATACAAAACTATTTGATCTTGTAAATATCTTGCTTTTTTTTTTTTTTTTTAAATCTACACTAGTAAATATAACTTAGTTAGTGTATAAGTGGGATTTTTATTTTATTTTATTTGGGTTTTCCAATTTTATTATAAGTTGAAAAACGATCTTAGAATCCTTGTAGATATAGGAAAACTTAAATTTCAAACTCCAAAAGAAATAGGAATTCTCATTTTGATGAGAAATTGATATGATCTAAGTCGGTTCTGTAACATCCTAGGAAGGGCCTATGCATTTTTCAGATCAATTGTATGAAATGACAAGTCTTAAGTATTATGAATAAATTTTTGATACTTTTGGAAACCTAGAAATGAATGAAAATGGAAATGAAAATGAAAATGGAAATGAAAATGGAGATGGAAATGAAAATGGAAATGGAAATGGACATTTTTGGAAACTTAGACATTTTTAGAAACCTAAACATTTTTTGAAATGATCCAAAAATGGAAACTTGAACATTTCGGGAAACTTGAATAATAAGAGATAAATAAAGGAGTTTTATTCACATAAATATGTGAATAATAAGAGATAAATAAAGGAGTTTTATTCACATAAATATGTGAATAATAAGAGAGAAATAAAGGAGTTTTATTCACATAAATATGTGAATAATAAGAGATAAATAAAGGAGTTTTATTCACATAAATATGTGAATAATAAGAGATAAATAAAGGAGTTTTATTCACATAAATATGTGAATAATAAGAGAGAAATAAAGGAGTTTTATTCACATAAATATGTGAATAATAAGAGATAAATAAAGGATTATTTTCTAATGAGATAATTGAGGAGATAATTGATGGATTAAAGGCTTTTATCTTTTAAATAAAAGAGATAATATTATCAAAAAGAGGAGTGGTGGCCAAGTAAAGGACTCCTAGGCTGATAACTTTGGCTATAAAAGGAGGACAGGAGGGCTACTCATCAACATTTGCTCCCTCTTCCTCTCTGCCAAAATTCTCCCTAGGCAAAACCCCTCTCTGCCGAATTTTCATTAAGCAAAAATCCCTCTCTTTTCTTCTATTTTCTTCTCCGTTCTCTTTCAAAGTTGAATCTTTGTGGATTCTAAGAAAGAGGGCAATCATCCACAACATCAAAAGGGGATCTTTCGGAAATCTAAGGATCTAAGGTAAGGATTATAAATATAAATATGTGGTTAAAGATTATGATTCACGTTTTCAAAGTTAGATCTAATCTAACACGAAGTTATAGGATTTCAACAGGCTTATAAAGGAATCCTCTTGATTTGGAATCCTATCATAAGGTAAGGGATATTCGGCCAAGGCATAAATTGTTTAAGTGTTTTCCATTATTTCAAAAACCGAAACCGACTTGGTTACATACCTAGTATTAGCCGATTTCAAGGAAGAGGAATTCTAGCAACTGTTGGGACTTGATTAAATCAATTCGGCAACTAGGTAAGTAATTCTACTTCTAGTAGGATTTGGTTTTAAGACCAAATAGGTTTATTTATATGTTTTAATTAATGGCCGAATATAGGAGTGAAAGATCTAGATCGGTAGATCGCTCTCTGAGAATTCACGGAAACTATTAAGCGAAAAAGGTGTGTACTCTTACTAACTTTCAATAAATTGCATGGCAATCATTAAATATATAAATATGTAACAATATGTGAATGTGGCTAAGCACCACAAATGTGGTAAGGAGTACCAGTGCGTTTCCTACTTTTGATAGGATTGTGAATGTGATATATTTTGAACATGTGATTAGTAACATGAATGAAAATTAAGTATGTGAAATATGTTATGAAATAATTGGGGCATTCGGGATATTTGTGGAGGAAGAAAGTGAAGGTGATGACTACGGTCTCACCAACGTAAAGTGGTGACTACGGTCACATAAAGTGAAAAGTGGTAACTTCGTTACATCTAGTGAATACAGATGTCTAATGACACAACATAAGTGGGCGATGAGCACGTCGATTGCAAATGCGATCGCTTTCGATGGTGTGTAGCGGATGGAGGGTCGACTTAGTAGTCCCCGCGATTGTACAGAGTTGGTACGGGTGGTGTGTAGCGGATGGACAAATAGGTTTGGATTTGGGTTGCATCATCCTTTATTTTGTATGAACATGATATTGATATGACGTGTATGCCGATTTGTTGGAAATTAGTACTATGTACACATTGAGTCTGTTGACTCACCCGTTGGGAATTATTTTTCAGGTGATGAGCGGTAATGGACCGGGTGGCAGGAGCTAAAGGTGGCCATGCATCGCTTGAAGAAATTATTTGGAATTTGGACTTTATGAAATTTTAGTACTTTAAACTTTATTTTGGGTTGAATGATGTAATAAGGCCATAAGGCCCAGTTGGATTTTCTTTATTCCTGTTTATTTTTATTTAAATATGATACAAATTATGTTTGATTAAAGATAAGTAAATTTATTTCTTTTAAAATAATAAACCCAAAAATTATTTTGTCACCTTATTTAAGTTGGATTTCCAGAATTTATTAAATAGGTTTCAAATTAAGCCCAACCCAAAACAATTTTTTTTAAAATTACACAAATTTTCTCTAAGTCATTTAGAACATTGAAAAACCGATTTATTTAAGGAACATACCAGATCCGGTTCAAGCTCGTGGGCCGGTGTGGTGTGTTTCGATTGGTATCGAGCCCGCTTTAAAACTCTCGGCCTGTGGGCTCAGGCCCAAAACGTTTTCAATTCGAGCCCAAATGAATTTCTTTGAAATAAGCAGGTTTTATGGCATGGCACCTAAGTCTCCGACCCGCAGTCCACCAGGTAAGTACCTTTAACCATCTGTGTGATTATGTGAATTATGAATTGTAAAAGGGTAGCAAAGGCATGGAACGTAGAATAGTGTGATAGGAACTTGAACCCTAGGATTAGACTACTCAAACACTTGAAACTCATAAGACTTAATGAACTTAACAAACCTATGACTAAGTTATTAAGCTAGGGTGTGGCAACCCCCCATGCATGTCTAGGATTGGATCCGGAAGAGCACAGTATTTAAGCGATCCTAGTGACTCACCTCCTCTTCGCAGTATCCTACCTGTGCGTAGCTTCCGGTTCGCCCTAACTCGGAAGGCTCGGTGGTGTGGCAACCTCTGCGTGCGCATGTCTAGAAAGGTCGGTGAGAGCTTGGTATTTAAGCGATCCGCGTGACTCACCTCCTCTTCATTCGAATCCTGCACAGTGCGTAGCTTTGGTTCACCCCGACCAAGAGGGCTCGGTCATAGGCTAAACACAAAGAATAAAACCCGAAAGGGACTTAGCGTTTTTTTCTTTTATAAAAAAATGTATAACCAAAATTTAGTTTTAAAACTCTTAGAAACTTATGAGAACTATTCTACAACATATTCTTCTAAAAAAAAAAAAATACCATTGGTTTATAAAATGACCAAACCACCCATAGTTTTAACAAAATTTCATTACTTTATCAAATGTTCAAAAAACCCTAATTTGTAAAATATCAAACTATCTTGATTTTGGGAAATTACAAAATTGCTCCTAACTTACAAAATTACCAAAACGACCCTGATTTCCAAAATTTTTACAATATCATTGCTTTGAAAAGTGTAACTCTCAAAGGAACCCTCAATGTTTTACAATCTTGGGAAATATCCCTAACTTAATAAATTTTACAAATTTACCCTGATTTTTGGAAAAATTATCAAAATACCCCTGAGATCAAAAATTACCGAAATACCCCTGGATTTCAAAATTCTTCCAAAATTTCCCCGGAACTTTAGAAGTACCAAAATACTTTCGTCAAAATCACCAGGGAACTTTTTATTTTTGAAAATTTACGAAAATACCTCAGTAGGATAAAATTACGAAAATGCCCCTGGGTAGTGGAAAAGCAAAATAACGAAAACAACAACAAGAATTACAACGTTTCTTTGAATGAACGAAAGTTCATATTTGTTGATGGATGAATGAATGAATGCAAGACTGTATGCATGTATGAATACGAAAGAACCACTCTTAAACTCTTCTTCATAAGATATCATCGCGGGTAATAAGTGAAACAAGAATACTAATACATAAAATTCCTTAATCAGATCTAAATCGATAATGAGCTCAAGAGGACGTGGTCGTCGTGGAAGAGGTAGAGGAAGGATGACCGTTAGATCGGGACAAGGTTCTCGACAATGAGATACCACCACCACCATCACCCCACCGTCAATGTTGAGCGTGCAGGCTCGCATGAGGAAGATGCCGTGTCGCAGTTGTCTTTGCGAGTTTTGGAATTGGTGGTGGTGCGAAACAATTCAGAAATCGTAAGTCCGTGCTGAGCGGCTCGTGCTAATGGAGCTGAAATGTTTAGAGGAGTATCGGAGTGGCACCCAAGATCTGGTGATCTATGGTTGGAAGCAATCGAGCGCATCATGGATGAGCTCGACTTGACCCCGAGGAGAAGTTGAAAGGGATGACGGCACCGTTACGCGATGAAGCGTATCAATGGTGGTTAACCGTTCGGGGCGGTGCCACGGCGGAAGATCGACACAGGAATATGCTAAGGAAGCATTTCGAAGAAGTATGTGGGAACCGTATATAGATGAGCAAAGGAAGGCTTTTTCGGGGTTGGTACAAGGAAGTAGGTCTCACACCGAATATGAAGCGGAATTCTTGAGGTTGAGCCGATATGCCCGAGGAGTAGTGGCGATCGAGCATGAACGCTGTGTTCGTTTGAGGACGGACTTAGGGACGATTTGAGACTTTTGATAGCACCGCATCGGGAGCGGAATTTCTCTGCCTTGGTGGAAAAGGCTAAAGTGGTGAGGAATTAAGGACGCCACCAAGCGGTGTGGGATGAAAATAAGCCCAAAAGAGGTTTTGGGCCATCCGAAAAGGCCACAAGAGGCCTAGAGTTGACAGGGACACAAAGTCAACAGTGGGTGCGGCCGGCAATTTTGCCCTTGTGAACATTGTGGAAGGAAGCACGGGGAGAGTGTTGGAAAAAGGCGGGACGATGTCTCAAGTGTGGGTCCAAGGACCATATGATTAAGGATTGCCCCAAGCTATTAGATGAGAGCCAACCAGCAGCTCTCGGAATGCTAACCAGTGGGGTAGAGGCGGACAGCTGACCTTAAAGAGAGGTCGTGGGTCGGCCAACGAGGTAGTGGCGGAGGCCGTGGAGCTCGGGCCGAGGTGCAAACTAACGCCGAAGCAAGGCAACCGGTTTGGTTTACGCGGTTCGCGGAGGGGAAGAGGGAGACGCGCGGGATGTTATAACCTGAGTGCGTTCTTTATTCATGACAAACCCTATTTTTCTCTTATTGATGTGGGCTCAACTCATTCCTATGTTGCATGTAGTGTGGTTGAAACACTAGGCCTAGACTCGAACTTTCGATAGGCGGATAAGCGTAGTAAGCCCTTTAGGCCAAACGGTGAGGATAGATAGGATCTTTCTGAATGTACCCCTAGAGATTCGGGGAGCGAACTTTCTGGGACTTAATGGAATTACCCTTCGGAGAGTTTGAGCTTATACTTGGAATGGATTGGCTAGTAGAGCATCGAGCCGTGTTGGATTGTGCGGCTAAACGTATGGAACTAAGAACCCCGGAAGATGAGGTAGTAGTGATGATCGGAGAAAGGAGGAACTACTTGTCTAACGTAGTTTCAAACCACCAAGGCCGAGAAAATGGTTAAGAAAGGATGTAAGGCATTCTTAGCCTTCGTGAGTGCGTTAAGAGGAGAAGAGGAAGGTGTTAAGGGAGTTAGAACAGTAAGGGATTTTGAGGATGTATTTCCGGAGGAGTTGCCCTAATACCCCGGATAGAGAAGTGGAATTTGGAATAGATTTGCTACCGGGAATAGCTCCTGTGTCAATCGCTCCCTACCGAATGGCACCAAAGGAGTTAGTGGAGCTCAAGGCTCAAATCCAAGAGTTGTTGGATCGTGGGGTTCATTCGACCCGATGTGTCTCCGTGGGAGCACCGGTTCTCTTTGTGAAGAAGAAGGATGGAACTATGCGGATGTGCATAGATTATCGTCGATTGAACAAATCGACCATCAAGAACAAGTATCCTTTGCCAAGGATAGATGACTTGTTCGACCAACCGAAAGAAAATTTGTGTTCTCAAAGATCGACTTAAGGTCGGGGTATCATCAACTGAAAGTGAAGGAGGTCGATATTCATAAGACCGCTTTTAGGACAAGGTACGGTCATTTTGAATTTGTGGTGATGCCGTTTGGGTTGATGAACGCACCGGCCGCGTTCATGGATATGATGAATAGGGTTTCCAACCCTACTTGGATAGATTCGTCGTGGTGTTCATCGACGACATTTTGGTGTATTCCAAGACGGAGGAGGAGCACGATGAGCATCTCCGAGTTGTGTTAGAAGTGTTAAGGAAAAGAAGCTTTATGCCAAATTCAGCAAGTGCGAATTTTGGCTCAAGGAAGTGGCGTTCCTAGGACATGTGGTATCCACGAAGGAATAAGAATGGATCCTAGGAAGATCGAAGCGTTGTTGGATTGGAAATCACCTAGGTCGGTGGCTGAAATCGAAGTTTCTTAGGCTTGGCGAGCTATTACGGAAAGGTTCGTGGAAGGATTCTCGTCAATAGCCGCACCTTTGACAAAGTTACTAAGGAAGGAAGTACCGTTTGTGTGGACGGATAAGCAACAGAGAGCTTTGAAAAGCTTAAAAGGTGTCGACAAAGCTCGGTGTTAATTCACCGAGGCGGTAAGAACTTCGTAGTATATTGTGATGCTTCGCGCACACGTGGTTAGGCACATGTGCTAATGCAAGAAGGAAAGGTAGTCGCTTATGCATCTCGACGCTTAAGGCCGCATGAGGTGAACTACCCAACTCATGACTTGGAACTCGCGGCGGTGGTTTTCGTCCTCAAAGTTTGGAGGCACTACCTTTATGGAGAAAGGTCGATAATTTACACGACCACAAAAGCCTTAAGTATTTGTTGACTCGTAAGGAGTTGAACTTGAGGCAACGAAGGTGGGTGGAGTTATTGAAAGATTATGACTGTTCGATAGAATACCATCCGGCAAGGCGAATGTGGTAGCCGACGCCTAAGTAGGAAGGTTGTGTCGGATTTAAGGGCTTTGTTCGCTCACTTAAGTTTGTATGAAGACGGCAGGCTTTGTTGGCGAGTTACAAGTCAAGCCAACTTTGGTGAAGGAGGTGAAAGAGGGACAGGTTGGCGGATAAGGACTTAAGTACTAAGTTACAGCAAATACGGCAAGGAGGATTAAAGGATTATGGCGTCAATGATGAAGGAGTCTTGTGCTACAAGGAAAAGGTTTGTATGCCGAGGGATAAGGAGTTGAGACAAAGGATTCTTCGGGAAGCGCATGGTAGTCCTTATGCTATGCATCCCGAAGGCATCAAGTCAGTATAGAGATCTAAGGGAACAATTTTGGTGGTCGGACACAAACGAGAGGTGACCGAATTGTGGGGAAATGTTTGACATGTCGCAAGTAAAGGCTGAACACGAAGTCCCATCAGATTGCTTCAACCAATTGAGATTCCCCAATGGAAGTGGGAAAGAATTACCATGGACTTAGTTAGTGGGCTTCCCACGCCCCCACTAAGAAGGACTCGGTATGGGTGATAGTGGACCGTTTGACCAAGTCCGCACATTTTATCCCCGTGAGGATCGACTATTCCCTTCAAAAGTTAGCCAAGTTATATGTGGCGGAGATCGTGAGGCTACACGGGTACCGATGTCGATCATCTCTGATAGAGACCCAAGGTTTACGTCTCGATTTTGGAAAGCACTTCATCAAGCATTAGGCACTAAGCTAGACTTCACTACGGCTTTTTCATCCACAATCGACGGCGGCAGATCAACGGGTTATACAAGTGTTGGAAGATATGCTAAGAGGTCATGTGATGGATTTCAGAGGAAGTTGGGAAGATTACTTGCCTCTAGCCGAGTTCGCCTACAACAACAAATTTATCGTGCAAGCATTCGGATGGCACCATACGAAGCATTGTATGGAAGGAAATGTAGAACACCAACTTGTTGGACCGAGTTAGGAGAACGCCGCGTTTTGGGTCCAGAGTTAGTGGCGGAAACCGAGGAGAAGGTGGAATTAATTCGCACGGTTGAAAGAAGCTTCGATAGAAGTAAGTCGTGCGCAGACCTTAAGAGGAAAGAAATTGAGTTTGAAGTAGGAGACCAAGTGTTTCTAAAGGTCTCACCTTGGAAGAAGGTTATGCGGTTCGGTCGCAAAGGAAGCTAAGCCCAAGGTTTATAGGGCCCTATCAAATCTTGAAGCGAGTTGGGCGATGGCATACCAATTGGAGTTGCCACGAGTTGCATCAAATGCACGACGTATTTCATGTGTCCATGCTACGTCGCTATCGATCGGATCCGTCTCATGTGGTACCTGTTGAAGAAGTGGAGTTAAGGCCGGATCTATCCTACGAGGAGGAGCCGATTCGGATCTTGGGCGTGGCGTGAAAGCACTACGAAAGAAGTCGGTGCCTTTAGTCAAGGTGTTATGGCGCAATCATGGATCGGAAGAAGCTTCGTGGGGGAGCGGAAGAGACAATGCGACAAAGAATACCTCAATCTGTTTAGTTAGGAAATTTCGAGGACGAAATTTTATTTAAGAAGTAGAACTGTAACATCCTAGGAAGGGCCTATGCATTTTTCGGATCAATTGTATGAAATGACAAGTCTTAAGTATTATGAATAAATTTTTGATACTTTTGGAAACCTAGAAATGAATGAAAATGGAAATGAAAATGAAAATGGAAATGAAAATGGAGATGGAAATGAAAATGGAAATGGAAATGGACATTTTTGAAACTTAGACATTTTGGAAACCTAAACATTTTTGGAAATGATCCAAAATGGAAACTTGAACATTTCGGGAAACTTGAATAATAAGAGATAAATAAAGGAGTTTTATTCACATAAATATGTGAATAATAAGAGATAAATAAAGGAGTTTTATTCACATAAATATGTGAATAATAAGAGAGAAATAAAGGAGTTTTATTCACATAAATATGTGAATAATAAGAGATAAATAAAGGAGTTTTATTCACATAAATATGTGAATAATAAGAGATAAATAAAGGAGTTTTATTCACATAAATATGTGAATAATAAGAGAGAAATAAAGGAGTTTTATTCACATAAATATGTGAATAATAAGAGATAAATAAAGGAGTTTTATTCACATAAATATGTGAATAATAAGAGATAAATAAAGGATTATTTTCTAATGAGATAATTGAGGAGATAATTGATGGATTAAAGGCTTTTATCTTTTAAATAAAAGAGATAATATTATCAAAAAGAGGAGTGGTGGCCAAGTAAAGGACTCCTAGGTGATAACTTTGGCTATAAAAGGAGGACAGGAGGGCTACTCATCAACATTTGCTCCTCTTCCTCTCTGCTGAAATTCTCCTAGGCAAAACCCCTCTTTGCGAATTTTCATTAAGCAAAAATCCTCTCTTTTCTTCTATTTTCTTCTCCGTTCTCTCATTAAAAAATTTGAATCTTTGTGGATTCTAAGAAAGAGGCAATCATCCACAACATCAAAGGGGATCTTTCAGAAATCTAAGGATCTAAGGTAAGGATTATAAATATAAATATGTGGTTAAAGATTATGATTCACGTTTTCAAAGTTAGATCTAATCTAACACGAAGTTATAGGATTTCAACAGGCTTATAAAGGAATCCTCTTGATTTTGGAATCCTATCATAAGGTAAGGGATATTCAGCCAAGGCATAAATTGTTTAAGTGTTTTCCATTATTTCAAAACCGAAAACGGACTTGGTTACATACCTAGTATTAGCCGATTTCAAGGAAGAGGAATTCTAGCAACTGTTGGGACTTGATTAAATCAATTCGGCAACTAGGTAAGTAATTCTACTTCTAGTAGGATTTGGTTTTAAGACCAAATAGGTTTATTTATATGTTTTAATTAATGGCCGAATATAGGAGTGAAAGATCTAGATCGGTAGATCGCTCTCGGAATTCACGAAACTATTAAGCGAAAAAGGTGTGTACTCTTACTAACTTTCAATAAATTGCATGGCAATCATTAAATATATAAATATGTAACAGTATGTGAATGTGGCTAAGCACCACAAATGTGGTAAGGAGTACCTGTGCACGTTTCCTACTTTTGATAGGATTGTGAATGTGATATATTTTGAACATGTGATTAGTAACATGAATGAAAATTAAGTATGTGAAATATGTTATGAAATAATTGGGGCATTCGGGATATTTGTGGAGGAAGAAAGTGAAGGTGATGACTACGGTCTCACCAACGTAAAGTGGTGACTACGGTCACATAAAGTGAAAAGTGGTAACTTCGGTTACATCTAGTGAATACAAAGATGTCTAATGACACAACATAAGTGGGCGATGAGCACGTCGATTGCAAATGATGCCTTCGATGGTGTGTAGCGGATGGAGGGTCGACTTAGTAGTCCCCGCGGTGTACTGAGTTGGTACGGGTGGTGTGTAGCGGATGGACAAATAGGTTTGGATTTGGGTTGCATCATCCTTTATTTTGTATGAACATGATATTGATATGACGTGTATGCCTGATTTGTTGGAAATTAGTACTATGTACACATTGAGTCTGTTGACTCACCCCGTTGGGGAATTATTTTTCAGGTGATGAGCAGTAATGGACCGGGTCGGCAGGAGCTAAAGGTGGCCATGCATCGCTAGAAGAAATTATTTGGAATTTGGACTTTATGAAATTTTAGTACTTTAAACTTTATTTTGGGTTGAATGATGTAATAAGGCCATAAGGCCCAGTTGGATTTTCTTTATTCCTGTTTATTTTTATTTAAATATGATACAAATTATGTTTGATTAAAGATAAGTAAATTTATTTCTTTTAAAATAATAAACCCAAAAATTATTTTGTCACCTTATTTAAGTTGGATTTCCAGAATTTATTAAATAGGTTTCAAATTAAGCCCAACCCAAAACAATTTTTTTTAAAATTACACAAATTTTCTCTAAGTCATTTAGAACATTGAAAAACCGATTTATTTAAGGAACATACCAGATCCGGTTCAAGCTCGTGGGCCGGGTGTGGGATGTTTCAGGTTCATTTCACGTTTTATAGAGCTTCTGCTTCTTCTTCTTCTCTGCCCTTTTCACTGCATTGTATGTACTCAAGAAAAGAAGAAACGATGGGTTTTAAGGAAAATGACGAAGATCGGAGTCCCTTCCAGTGCTTGCTAGATGCGGCTGCCTTGGTAGAGAGGTTGAGCGAAGAAACGATGAGACCTGAAATCAAACAAGGGTTGAACAAAATTGACGACAACAACTCGTCTGCGCGTTGATACCCGACCCATAAACTATACAAGCGTGAGAATATTTGGAACCGATATTATAATTGCTGCCATCGACGAAGACGTGATTACGAACCAGACCTCCACCGGTTCTTCAAAAAACGAAAAGAAAGGGTTGAGTCAAGTAGAGCAAAGAAGCCGATGCCGAAACAGAAAAGGAAAAAGCTCAAACACGAGGCTACTTTTGGGGCTCAACCCGGTTTGCCCCAAAGGTTCAAAGAGATGATCAAATACATGGATGGAAGCGAGGAGAAACTAATTATACAAAAGGCACTCTACAAAACCGATTTGAGCAAGCACCACGGACGTCTCTCCATACCCGTGAATCAAGTCGAGGTCGAGTTTCTTACGGATGAAGAGCTGAAACAAAGAAGCAAGGAGGATAGAAGCATTGGTGATTGAGCCATGTTTGAAAACCAGGGACATGAGTTTGAGAATATGGGACATGCCAAAGCCAACAGGCCGTTTCAGCTCCCTCTATGTCTTAGTAACTGGGTGGAAATCAGTGGTAGAAGGTAATGACTTGAAGGTAGGTGATGTGATTCAAGTGTGGTCATTTTGGGTCAATTCCAAACTATGTTTTGCACTCGTAATTGTTCCTTGAACAAGGAAGACGAAGCTAGATTTCAGATTGGACTGGAGTTGTTCCAAATTCAAGGCGGTTGTAATTTTATTTGCCATTATTTCTTAATTTTTTGAATTTCTTGTATTGGAAACATCTATCAATCCATGCAACTCTTCTATTTTTTTCTTTATATGAAAAATATAACGTCGGTAATGATAAATATATCTCAAAGAAAAGAGAAACAAAAATAAAGAACACAAAGATTTTACGTGGAAACCCTTTCGGGAAAAAACCACGAGCAGAGGAGAAGAAAATTCACTATGTCGAATTCGAATCAGTTTACAAGAGGAATAGACTATGTCTATTTATAGGCTTGTAAAGCCATATTCTAATAGGAGTGTAGTAAGATTGAAACTCCTTATTCTAATCAATATCCAATAGATGGAGTTTAATAAGGTTTAAAAAACCTTATTTAAAATAAAATAAAAGAAGTGTAGTTCTATAGGGATTCTTCTTTTATTTTATTTTACCATTGTATTTTATTTAAATAAGGATTCGGGTCACTTAATTCTAACAATCTCCACCTTGACACGAATTCTAAATAAACAAGTTCTTCATCGCGAACTCTCATCGAACAAGTTCTCCACCTCTTCCATAAAACCCCTTAAGGGTTTAACTTCAACAATGAACACCAACCAATTCTAAGCAATGCTCAAACTTGGTTATAGGAAGTGACTTAGTCATCATATCTGCAGGATTTTCATGAGTACTAATTTTGCTCACAATAATATCACCATGAGCAATAATATCACGAACAAAATGATACCGAACATCAATGTGTTTTGTTCTCTCATGAAACATTTGATCTTTTGTAAGGAAGATGGCACTCTGATTATCGTAAAATACTGTACTGATTTGAAGGTCTTCGTTGAGCTCACTAAAGAGTCCCTTCAACCAAATAACTTCTTTACAAGCCTCGATGAATTGCCATGTACTCGGCTTGATGGTAGACAAAGCGATCAGTAGTTTGCAAAGTAGCTTTCCAACGATTGCACAACCTCCGATTGTAAAGACATACCACCAAAGAGAGAGATCTTCTTCTATCAAGGTCTCCATGAAAATCAGCATCAACATACCCAATGACTCCATCTCTAGTTCTTCCAAATCGTAAGCAAACATCGTAGTACCTCGTAAGTATCTTAAAATCCATCAATCGCTTTCCAATGTTCTTTACCGGATTTGCCATGTATCTGCTAACTGCACTGACTACATATGATAAATCTGGACGTGAACAAACCATAGCATACATTAGTGATCCCACTGCACTAGAGTATGGAACATGTGACATGTACTCAATCCCATCATCTGATTATGGAGACAAAGTCGATGAAAGTCTGAAATGGGCTGCTAAAGGAGTACTAATAGGCTTAGCACTCTGCATATTGAACCTGCAAAGAACTTTCTCAATATACCCTTTCTGACTTAGGTACAATTTACTTGCTTTTCTATCTCTAAGAATCTCCATACCAAGTATGTTCTTTGCTGGTCCCAAATCTTTCATCTCAAATTCTTCACTTAGTTGGGCTTTGACCTTTCTTATCTCGCCTTTATCTTTTGCTGCTATCAACATGTCATCAACATAAAGAAGTAGATACACAAAAGAACCATCACTATTTTTCTTAAAGTAAACACAGCTGTCAAAACTACTTCTTTTAAAATCATGAGAAGTCATAAAGGAATCAAACCTCTTGTACCACTGTCTTGGTGACTGTTTTAAACCGTAAAGGGACTTTTTCAACAAGCAAACATAGTCCTCTTTTTCTGAGACTTTAAAACCCTCTGGTTGTTACATGTAAATATCTTCCTCAAGTTCTCCATGCAAAAATGCAGTTTTTACATCTAACTACTCAAGCTCCAAATCATGCATGGCCACAATACCAAGCAAAGCTCGAATTGAACTATGCTTCACAACTGGGGAGAACACATCTGTGAAGTCCACTCCTAGAATTTGACTGTAACCTTTTGCAACAATCCTTGCTTTATATCTAGGTTCTTCAACTCCTGGAGTCCCTTCTTTCTTTTTAAACACCCATTTACAGCGAACAACCTTTTTACCTTTAGGAAGTTTCACAAGATCCCATGTTCTGTTTTTATGGAGTGATTCCATCTCCTCTTGCATAGCAAACATCCACTTTTCTCGAGTCTTCACATTAACCGCCTCGAGAATAATTAGACGGCTCTTGGTTTGCATCTATATCTTCGGCCACATTTAAAGCATAAGCAACTAGATCACCTCGGCATACTTCTTTTGGAGGTTTAATTTCTCTTCTAGTTCTGTTTTTTGCGATAGAGTATTGTGGTGAAGAAGCAACTCTATTCTCAATTTTTAATTGGCTTGAGGAGTCGACTCTGTATTAACTGATGCTCCACCGCTTTTGATTTTCTTTATTGGAAGAGTCTTTAAGAGATAAGTTAGGTAGCATAGCAGGTTCATCAAAAACAGACATCTCTGCTAATCACAACTTTTCTATTTTCAGGACACCATAACTTATACCCTTTTACACCATCTTTATAACCAAGAAAAACACATTTAATGGATCTAGGTTCCAATTTTCCATTATCAACATGAGCATACGCAGACACCCAAAGATCTTTAAATCGGAATAATTAGCGGGATTACGGACCATACCTCTTGTGGAGTGTTTTCTCAATGGCAATGGATGGAGATCGGTTGATTACAAAACATGCGATGAGGTCGCTTCGCCCAAAACGACTTTAGTAAGTTGGCATTTGACAACGTACATCGAACTTTCTCCATGATCGTTACGTTTCATTCGTTACGTAATGCCGTTTTGTTGTGGAGTATAATGACGAATCAAGTGTCTCATGATCCTTCGACTTGCACAATTTATTAAACTCATCGAACAAAACTCTAAGCCATTGTCTGTGCGGAGGTGTTTTATTTATTTTCCCATCTGTTTTCAATCATAGTTTTCAAGACTTAAATGCGAAAAACACATCGCTTTTCTTCGCTTGGAAGAATGCCCAAACTTTTCTCGGAAAAATCATCAATAAAAGTTAGTATATAATTAGCTCCACCTCTTGAAGGCACTCTTGATGGCCCCACAGATCGTAATGAATATACTCCAACGTTTCCTTCGTGTTATGGATTCCTCTGGTGAATTGAACTCTCTTTTGCTTCCCAAAAACGCAGTGCTCACAGAACTTCAGTTTGCAAATTCCTTGCCCATCAAGAAGTCCTCTTTTGCTCAATTCTGCCATGCCATTCTCACTCATATGCCCTAGGCGCATATGCCAAAGTTTAGTAATATCATCATCTGACAAGGAAGAGGAAGCAACAACTGCATCACCAATAACAGTAGAACCCTACAAAACATATAACTTGGCAGTCTTTCTCTACCCTTTTATCACAACGAGGGAACCTTTGGAAATCTTCAAAATCCCATTTTCAGCTGTGTATTTGTACCCTCTTGAATCAAGAGTACTCAACGAAATTAAATTTCTCTTCAATTTTGGAACATTCCATACGTCACTAAGTGTTCTAACAACTCCATCAAACATCTTAACTTTAATTGTTCCAACACCTGCGATTTTACACGAAGCATTATTTCCCATCAAAACAACACCTTCAGACACTGTTTCGTAATTTGTAAACCAATCCCGATTGGGACTCATGTGGAAGGTGCAGCCTAAATCAAGTATCCACTCCTCGCTCACTTTAGAATAGTTGACAGAAGCGACTAGAAGTTCACCATCGCTGTAGTCTTCTACAACATCAGCTTCACCAGAATTTTTTGGTTGTTTTCCCTTTTGATTCGCAGCCTCCCTTTTAATCTTGTTCTGTAGTTTATAACACTCAGATTTAATGTGCCCTTTCTTCTTGCAGAAGTTACAAGTTTTACCTCTGTTTGAAGACTTCGATCTACCCTTAGATTTACCGCGAGGATTACATTCTCTGTGTCCTTCCACGATCATCATCAACATCCCGATCTTGTCTCCCACGAACAATGAGACCCTCTCCCCGAGAGAGTCGGGTTTAACCACAAGATGCTTCATCTTATCATACGAGGTCAAAGAATCATAAACCTCATCAACTGTGAGAGACTCACGGCTATATAGAATCGTGTCTCTGAAGGTTGAATAAGGCGGGAACAACGAACAAAGTAGAATCAACCCTAGATCTTCCTTATCATCTTGAACCTCCATGGCCTCCAAGTTTGAGAGAATTTCTTTAAACATCATTAAGTGTTCGTGTACGACGCACCTTCCTCCAAGCGATGAGCATAAAGACGTTGCTTCATATGCAACTTGCTGGTTAGAGTTTTCGACATACATATTTGTTCTAGCCTCTTCCATAATGCCGCGACGGTCTTCTCCTTCATCACATCTTGCAAAATTTCGTTAGACAAATGCAGATGTAACTGTGTTAACGCCTTTCGATCCTTGCGCTTTTTCTCTTCCTCCGTCAATGTCGAAGGCATCTTATCTACCCCTAGCAGGGCTTCCTCTAAATCCATCTGTGCAAGAACTGCCTGCATCTTTATTTGCCACAACATAAATCTGGTATTGCGATCCAATAGCGGAATTTCATACTTTAAAGACGTCATTACCGTGATCGAGATGAAAAAACCCGGAAGCTCTGATACCAATTTGTGAAAAATATAACGTCGGTAATGACAAATATATCGCAAAGAAAAGAGAAACAAAAATAAAGCACACAAAGATTTTATGTGGAAACCCTTTCGGGAAAAAACCACGAGCAGAGGAGAAGAAAATTCACTATGTCGAATTCGAATCAGTTTACAAGAGGAATAGACTATGTCTATTTATAGGCTTGTAAAGCCATATTCTAATAGGAGTGTAGTAAGATTGAAACTCCTTATTCTAATCAATATCCAATAGATGGAGTTTAATAAGGTTTAAAAAACCTTATTTAAAATAAAATAAAAGAAGTGTAGTTCTATAGGGATTCTTCTTTTATTTTATTTTACCATTGTATTTTATTTAAATAAGGATTCGGGTCAATTAATTCTAACACTTTATATTTTCAATCTAATTTACCTAGAAATATTCTGCTGCAGTTATTTGTTGACAAAAAAAATCAATAAAACAAAATATTTCTTTAACAATATTTGGCATGTAAAATGTTATGATTTAGGGATGTATAGGCATATGTCTCGTTATTTTGTACATGATACAAATAGGAAATATATATACATATGTAATTCAATGGCACAACACAAAGATAATTCAATGTCCCTTTGTACGCCGTCCCAATCGTTGAAGAATCAATTAGGTTGCTGAAATCTTGGCAGGCTCTTGATCTCTTCAGCTCTGGTACACCTGAAATGCCATTTTTCTGCAGCTATTGATAAACCGTAAAAGTAACATATTCTAAACCCACATTTAGTATGCTTTTGGATGATTTAAGCCCCAATTTATGTAAAAAGGTGCTCTTAATCCTTTCTTTTCATGTCTTATACTCAGGAAAGCACCCGAGGACGAAAAGAACGAGAAACGGGCTTAAAACGGACCAATTTGGGCCAAGCCACGAAATCGACACAGCCTGAACTCCACTCCACACGGCCGTGCCACCATTCCTACTAGAACACGGCCTTGCCTAAGACTTACACGGCCATGCCTCATTTAACAGTGTCAAACACGGCCTGGCCACGATTTACACGAGCGTGTGCCATGGCCGTGCCTCTACCGTAGAGAAGAGTATTTTCATTCAGGAAAGGATACTTAGGGAGAAAGAAACGTATTTCAAAAGCCTATAAATACACCTTTGGTACCAGCTGAAAGGGGGGCGGAAAGCTAAGCTAAAAAGCCAAGCCGGAAAGGTCAGATTCGTGGGAATCACTCGAAGATAGCCAGTTGATCCATCTCAAGAAGCCGGAATTCTACTCAAGACGGAGGATCTCCTCTTCAATTCCTTCAGGGGGTTTTAGGGATTTCTTATGTTTTGTTTTACTTTTTCTCTTGAGATGTTTTCCTTTATTGTTATGAACTAAACCTTCGGATACTCGAAGGGGATGAAACCTATGACGAATCTTGTTATTTGATTTTTTGAATTATATGATAATAACTTAGTTTGTCCTTAATTGTGTGAACTTAATCCAAATCTAATGTGCTTAAGTGGAGGAGGAATAGACCCTGCCTAAGAGTAGATCCAACGTAATTAAGTGGAGTTGATCGCACGCCTAGAGATAGGGTGACGAGATTTTACCGGATTAAGGTGAAACCTAATATGGGAGTCTACAGATCGATTTACTGCTATTCTAGGGGGTTATTATAAGCGAACGAGAGCTCCACTAATTAACCTAGGGTTAGACGTTATTCGCCTCGAGAGAGGGTTTAATATACGTTAAGGAGTCTCACAGATCAAGCTAAGTAAATAAATCATATGGTTCAAGGTTAAATAACAAGTGAAGTCTAGGTGGATTTTTCCTAAGGGTATCGCTTGAGTCAACTGAGTTTTTCCAAAAGTTGTTTCCCAAATTCATTATTTTTGTTTTTGCGTTTTAGCTTAGTAAGTAGATTAATTTTAGTTTAAACAACCATCACTTTATATTAAGGCTAAATAATAAAAACACGATAAGTACTAGTACTTTTAGTTCCTTTGGGTTCGATAATCTGGTCTTGCCTAAACTATACTACTATTCGATAGGTGCACTTGCCTTTAATCATTGTCAGAGTTGGTTTCCAGGTTCGATCATTCTTTTATAAATTTTAAAACTCTGATTTACAGCGATCAAGTTTTTGGCGCCATTGCCGGGGAACTAAAATATTAAGAAAACTCTATTTTTATTACTTTAGCCATTATTTTATTTTTCGCAATTTATTTTTATTTTTAGTTTTTAATTTTAAATTTGCTAAATTTTCTTTCTTTCTTTTTCTAGCAGGTACCTCTAGTTTATGACTAGAAGGAACCCGAGAGGACCTTTAGAATACGATAGTAAAATTGAAGCTACCGCTCGAAGAAATAGTAGAGAAATTAGGCGAGCCCTAAACTACACAGAAGAAGAGCGTGAAGACAGATCCAATCCTACTGAAGGGATGGACGAGAATAATCCACCACCACAACACGATGTGGCGGATCAGAATGCCCCTCGTACTATGTATGATTATGCTAAACCTCATTTAACAGGGGCGGAATCGAGTATTGTTAGGCCTTCTATAGCTGCTAATAATTTTGAATTAAAGCCTAACACTATTCAAATGATTCAACAATTTGTTCAATTTGATGGTTTGTAGGACGAAGATCCAAATACTCATATAGCTAACTTTTTAGAGTTCTGTGATACCTTCAAAATAAATGGCGTCTCTGATGATGCCATACGTCTTCGGTTATTCAGCTTTTCATTAAGGAATAAAGCTAAACAGTGGTTAAACTCGTTACCACGAGGGTCAATCACTACATGGGAACAAATGACCGAAAAATTTCTATTAAAATATTTTCCACCGGCCAAAACGGCCAAGTTACGTAATGATATATCTTCTTTTGTGCAGATGGATTTAGAGACATTATACGGTGCATGGGAGAGATACAAAGATCTCTTGAGGAGATGCCCACACCACGGATTACCATTGTGGCTCCAAGTCCAAACTTTTTACAACGGTGTAAATCCTTCAACGCGGCAATTAATTGATTCAGCTGCCGGTGGAACCCTGAATAATAAAACTCCTGAGGCAGCCTACGAGTTTATTGAAGAGATGTCACTGAACAACTATCAGTGGCAAGTTACAAGAACAAGGCCAACAAAAATAGCCGGAGTTTACAACCTCGACGCAGTAACCATGCTATCAAATCAGGTAGAGTTGATGAATAAAAATATTGATAGTTTGTGTTCCTCGTAGGTAAATCCAGTGATGCAGTGCGACGTAGGTGGAACCGTGGCGAATCCTGAGTACCCACCATACCAACCAGAGAGCGAACAGATGAACTATATAGGTAATAATTTCAGATCCAATAATAACCCATATAGTAATAATTATAATCCAGGTTGGAGGAACCACCCAAATTTTTCGTGGGGAGGACAAGGAAGTCAAGGAATTCAAAGACAACAACCTCCTCAAAATTTCCAAAATCAGCCCTATCCACAGGAAAAGAAGCCGAGTCTTGAAGAGACGTTGAACAAATTCATAGCATCCACAGAAGCCCGTCTCCAAAAAAATGAGGTAACATTCAACACCCAACAAACATCGATCAAAACAATCGAGAACCAAGTTAGAGGACTTACAAAGGCAATCGGGGAAATTACCCAGTCAGTCGGAGAAATTGCAAAGATATTATCCGAACAACCGCAAGGGCGTCTACCAAGTAACACTGAAATTAATCCTAAAGAGTAGATCCAAGCCATAACAGCTCAGGAGAATACAAGGGTAGATGAATCCGTCTCAACACAAGGAAACGAGGTAGAAAAAGGTAAAGTTGAGGTAACACAAGACAAGCCAAAATCGATAATCAAAGCATACCAACCTCGCATACCTTATCCCGAAGCATTAAAGAGAGACGACACAGAGGAACAGTTCGGTAAGTTTCTTAAACTTTTAAAGAAATTACACATTAACTTACCACTCCTCGAAGCTCTTTCGCGGATGCCCGATTCCAGAAATTCTTAAAGAAGCTTCACAAACAAGCGGAAACTAGACGAAGATTCGCATGTGGAACTCAACGCAAAGTGCTCAAAGCAATCTTGCAAAATAAGCTACCACGAAATTAAAAGATCCGAGGATTTTACAATTCCATGTTTAATTGGTAGACTAACTGCTTGATAATCGTTAGCTGATTTAGGGGCAAGCATAAATGTCATGCCTTATAAATTGTTTAAACAATTAGGTCTAGGGAAACCCAAACAAACTAGGATGAGCATTCAATTAGGTGATAAAACTATTAGAGAATTCCTAGGGTATTATCGAAGATGTTCTTGTAAAAATTGATGATTCGTTTTCCCATGATTTTGTTGTCTTAGACATGGATGAGGATAATTCGATCCCCTAATCTTAGGAAGACCCTTTTTAGCAAATCTAGGACTAAAATTGATGTTGATGCAGGAGAACTCATACTTTGCGTAGGTAATGAGACAGTCACCATCAAGGCTCTCGATTCGGCTAGAACATCGAGTAATCAAGGTGAGAACGTAAATTCTACTGATTTACCGTAAAAGCTTAAGTGTGGGGGTATTTGATAAACCGTAAAAGTAACATATTCTAAACCCACATTTAGTATGCTTTTGGATGATTTAAGCCCAAATTTATGTAAAAAGGTGCTCTTAATCCTTTCTTCTCATGTCTTATACTCAGGAAAGCACCCGAGGACGAAAAGAACGAGAAACGGCTTAAAACGGACCAAGTTGGGCCAAGCCACGAAATTGACACAGCCTAAACTCCACTCCACACGGCCGTGCCACCATTCCTACTAGAACATGGCCTTGCCCAAGACTTACACGGCCGTGCCTCATTTAACAGTGTCGAACACGGCCTGGCCACGATTTACACGGGCGTGTGCCATGGCCGTGCCTCTGCCGTGGAGAAGAGTAATTTCATTCGGGAAAGGATACTTAGAGAGAAAGAAATGTATTTCAAAAGCCTATAAATACACCCTAGGTACCAGTTGAAAGGGGGGCGAAAAGCTAGGCTAAAAAGCCAAGCCGGAAAGGTCAGATTCGTGGGAATCACTCGAAGATAGCCAGTTGATCCATCTCAAGAAGCCAGAATTCTACTCAAGACGGAGGATCTCCTCTTCAATTCCTTCAGGGGGTTTTAGGGATTTCTTATGTTTTGTTTTACTTTTTCTCTTGAGATGTTTTCCTTTATTTTATGAACTAAACCTTCGGATACCCGAAGGGGATGAAACCTATGACGAATCTTGTTATTTGATTTTTGGAATTATATGATAATAACTTAGTTTGTTCTTAATTGTGTGAACTTAATCCAAATCTAATGTGCTTAGGTGGAGGAGGAATAGACCCTGCCTAAGAGTAGATCCAACGTAATTAAGCGGAGTTGATCGCACGCCTAGAGATAAGGTGACGAAATTTTGCCGGATTAGGGTGAAACCTAATATGGGACTCCACAGATCGATTTACTGCTATTCTAGGGGGTTATTATAAGCGAATGAGAGTTCCACTAATTAACCTAGGGTTAGACGTTATTCTCCTCGAGAGAGGGTTTAATATACGTTAGGGAGTCTCACGGATCAAACTAAGTAAATAAATCATATGGTTCAAGGTTAAATAACAAGTGAAGTCTAGGTGGATTTTGCCTAAGGGTATCGCTTGAGTCAACTGAGTTTTTCCAAAAGTTGTTTCCCAAATTCATTTTTTTTGTTTTTTGCGTTTTAGCTTAGTAAGGAGATTAATTTTAGTTTAAACAACCATCACTTTATATTAAGGCTAAATAATAAAAAGACGGTAAGTACTAGTACTTTTAGTTCCTTTGGGTTCGATAATCCTGTCTTGCCTAAACTATACTACTGTTCGATAAGTGCACTTGCCTTTAATTATTGTCAGAGTTGGTTTCCAGGTTCGATCATTCTTTTATAAATTTTAAAACTCTGATTTACAGCGATCAGCTATCAATAGATAACTATTAATATTTTTAACTTTTATGAAATTAAGGAACAGGAACTCCTACTCTTTATTTGGAACTTGAGCAAGTCGTTGACCGGTGGCTTTTTTAGCAGCGTTTTTTAGAAACCATTGGTTTCACTATGTTTAACACGCGGTTGAGGATGTGTCGAAGATGATGATCTCATTTCACCAAATCTTGAACACATTGGTGATCAAGTTGTATTTCTTTTTAGTTGAACACTAATTGTCCTACACCATCTCTACATGTATCGACTCAAATAAATTAGCTTTAATATATGCAAATTAATCTAAACATAACTCAAATTAAATTAATCTATCAAATCAATTTGCAGTGATTCGAATTAAATAAACTTTAACATAAGCAAATTAATGTAAATATTCCACCACATTTAACTTAGCCTCTCACAATTAATTAATCTAAATTTAACTCAACAACTTATCTTCAGCTACACCAAATTCAATTTAATTATTTCTATTTAGCCCAATTATAATCGATAGGCTTATACTAATTTACCTAAACCGTCAAATTAAAAGTTAGACTAATTTAAAATTAAGCTACTTGAATTCTAGTTACTCTTTAGCTTAAAAACAACCCAAGTTAATCTAGTCAATTAATTCTAAACAAATTTTAGCTATTTAATTAATTTTAACAATCTTCGGATTACATCAAATTTTAATCAAATTAACTGATCGAATAGAGCATCATAACTCCACCACTAACCAGTTAATCCGAAACAAGAATTAACCTTAAATTTAGTAGCCAGTCACAATAACATTAAAAATTGCAGCAACTAAACCGATTTTAATGGCCGCTTACTTGAAACGACTACCAACAACAATATATAGGAGTAATGATCGGCAATTGGCAGCATCTTAGAGCAGCAATTTTGGAGATAATTAACCGCAATAACTGAGGTGGTGAAGGCAGAAAAATTAATGAAATAGCAAGCAGAAATGGCAGCAACTTGAAGCACGACACAGCAGCAAAATTGAGGCGATAAGCAGCATATCGAATCAGTAAAATTGGAGCACCAAACGGAATCAAAGATCAAGCCAAAGAGCACTGAAGGAAAGCAGCTTACAGGATATATGGCATAAAGAGCTGCTATTTGGGTGAAATTACAGCAGAGGCTTTGATGTTTTGCAGTAGCAAATTTCCTAATTCGTACAATTCCATGAAGTTATTTTTATTAGCAAATTGCAAATTAGCTTTAATATATGCAAATTAATCTAAACATAACTCCGATCAAATCAATCTACTAAATCAATTTATAGCGACCGAATTAAATAAATTTTAATGTAAGCAAACTAATGTAAAATTTCCACCACATTTACCTTAGCCCTTCACAATTAATTAATTAATCTAAATTTAAATCAAATAAAGTTATCTTCGGCTACACCAAATTCAATTTATTTATTTTATTAATTTAAATTTAACTCAAATCAAGTTCAATTTAATTATTTCTATTTAGCCCAGTTAGTATCCATAGGCTTGTACCGAGACTACACGCATAGTAAATGGCTAGTAATCGAACGGATTTAACTGTTATTATTTGGGCTAGGAGTAAAATTTCAACTAAAATTGACCAATTAGAGAAATACAAGGACTAAATCTAAAATTTCGGTAAAGTATAGGGACTAATTGAGAAATTTAACGGAATAAATATTAAGTCAAACTGAATTAGTTCAAATTTATTACGTTGAAGATAAGGCTAAGTCTTCCTTTATTACAAATTTCAGCTTATACAAAACTATTTGATCTTGTAAATATCTTGCTTTTTTTTTTTTTTTTAAATCTACACTAGTAAATATAACTTAGTTAGTGTATAAGTGGGATTTTTATTTTATTTTATTTGGGTTTTCCAATTTTATTATAAGTTGAAAAACGATCTTAGAATCCTTGTAGGTATAGGAAAACTTAAATTTCAAACTCCAAAAGAAATAGGAATTCTCATTTTGATGAGAAATTGATATGATCTAAGTCGGTTCATTTCACTTTTTATAGAGCTTCTGCTTCTTCTTCTCTGCCCTTTTCACTGCATTGTACGTACTCAAGAAAAGAAGAAACGATGGGTTTAAAGGAAAATAACGAAGATCGGAGTCCCTTCCAGTGCTTGCTAGATGCGGCTGCCTTGGTAGAGAGGTTGGACGAAGAAACGATGAGACTGAAACTGAAACAAGGGTTGAACAAAATTGACGACAACAACTCGTCTGGCGTTGATACCCGACCCATAAACTATACAACTGTGAGAATATTTGGAACTGATATTATAATTGCTGCCATCGACGAAGACGTGATTACGAACCAGCCTCCAGCTGGTTCTTCAAAGAAACGAAAAGAAAGGGTTGAGTCAAGTAGAGCAAAGAAGCCGATGCCGAAACAGAAAAGGAAAAAGCTCAAGCACGAGGCTACTTTTGGGGCTCAACCCTGTTTGCCCCAAAGGTTCAAAGAGATGATCAAATGCATGGATGGAAGCGAGGAGAAACTAATTATACAAAAGGCACTCTACAAAACTGATTTGAGCAAGCACCACGGACGTCTCTCCATACCCGTGAATCAAGTCGAGGTCGAGTTTCTTACAGATGAAGAGCTGAAACAAAGCAGAAAGGAGGGGATAGAAGCATTGGTGATTGAGCCATGTTTGAAAACCAGGGACATGAGTTTGAGAATATGGGACATGCCAAAGCCAACAGGCCGTTTCAGCTCCCTCTATGTCTTAGTAACTGGGTGGAAATCAGTGGTAGAAGGTAATGACTTGAAGGTAGTGTTGGTTGAGGGTCCCACTATGTGGGAATCCCTCAAAATCTGCCATGTTTTATGGCATTTCTTTTTCTTTTTTTCTATCATTTTCTTTTGTCTTTTTTAAGAGTGTGGGCAGCCATACTTTAACGTGAGAGAGAGCCCAAAATCAGATTTCAGAAAAGGAGAGAAACAGGCGAGAAACAGAGAGAAAAACTGAAGCAAAATCAGTTTTTCAAGTTTGGTGCAGCAGTGATCAACTCTTCGATCGGAGGTCCCTCCGTGGTTCGATTGAGCTGATTTTTGGACAGCAGCTAGACGACAAGCTGTTCTTGACTTTGTACGGTCGGATTTTTCATCCGAGTCCTGTAGCGTCAGAAATACACGTTTTTCAGCAGCTGCAATTTTGGTGATGTTCTCCTATTTTTCTCTCTTTTGCTAAAGATTACATATTGTTAGCCTTGTTGGAGTTGAATGCTTGTTGTAGGCTTGATATTGTGATCTTGTAGCTGAACATTTGATAATAGTGGAGCTTTTGATCGGACTCTAAAGTCCCGTGGTTTTTACCCTTGATTTAGAGGGGTTTTCCACGTAAAAATACCGGTGTCTCTATTTATTATTTTTTTGTTGTGGTTGCATTGGTCGATTTGTGGTTGATTAAGGTTGCTAGAGAACATATTTTTGTGCTATTGTGCTTGCCATAATATTTGACAGGAGTTACAGGGAGAGAAAGAACACCGGTTGTGCTTCGCTTCCGTTCGGTTGTTCGGTTTCTTCCCAATAAACTGGTATCAGGAGCTCGGTTATTGTGTCAAATAATTATGGAAATCAATACGAGCAAGATGATTATGTTGAATGGCACAAATTATCAACTTTGGCAGAATAAAATGATGGACTTGTTGTTTGTGAAGGCTTTGCATCTTCCGGTCTTTGCTACTCAAAAACCCGATTCGAAAAGTGATGAAGAATGGGAATTTGAGCATCAACAAGTGTGTGGCTTTATTCGGCAATTTGTTGAAGAAAATGTTTACAACTACATTGATCAGGAGACACATGCTCGAACATTGTGGGAGAAGCTTGAAAGCTTGTATGCTTCGAGGTCGGGCAATAACAAGTTGTTTTTGCTGAAGAAAATGATGGCGTTGAAATACAAAGAAGGAACGTCTATAGTTTACCATGTTAGTGATTTTCAGAGTGTGATGAATCAGTTGCTTGGTATGGGTGTCAAATTTGATGACGAGATTTTAGGGCTTTGGTTGCTTGCTACTCTACCAGACTCTTAGGAGACCTTTCGGGTCTCGCTCATTAATTCTGCCCCAAAGGGTATTATTACTTTGGATTTGGCTAAGAGTGGTGTGTTGAATGAAGAGGTTAGAAGAAGATCTCAGGGTTCTACATCACAGTCCGAGGTGTTGGTTACCGAGAACAGGGGGAGGAACAGAGACAAAGATGGAAAGGGTAGAGATAAAAGCCGAAGCAAGTCAAGATCGAGATACAAGAATCTTGAGTGCCATCATTGTGGTAAGAAAGGCCATATCAAGAAATATTGCTTCAAGTGGAAGAAAGAGAACAAAGGTGGTGGTGATAAACACGATCGGAATGATGATGAAAAATCCGAACTTGTTGCTACTGTTACTCGTGAAGATATGTTGGTCATTTGTGATGAGAATTTGGTCAACCTAGCATCTGACGAGACTAGTTGGGTGATTGATACTGGTGCATCACTTCATGTCACGTCGAGGAAGGATTTCTTCACATCTTATACTCCTAGTGATTTTAGGGTATTGAAGATGGGTAATGACGGTTTGGTTCCGGTTGTTGGTATGGGAGATGTTAGCTTGGTGAGTAACAATGGAACAAAGTTAACTCTCAAGGATGTTAGACATGCACCGGATATCCGTTTGAATTTGATTTCTGCAAGAAAGCTTGATGATGAGGGATTCTGTAACACCTTCAATGAGGGGCAGTGGAAGCTGACTAAAGGCTCCTTGGTTGTGGCTCGAGGAAAGAAGAGCTCAAATTTATACTTGATGCAAGCTTCAGCTTCTCGAGGGATGGTGAATGTGACAGTGAATGACAGCTCAACTGAGTTGTGGCATAAACGACTCAGTCACATGAGTGAGAAGGGGCTTAACTGTTTAGCGAAGAAGAATCAACTTTCGGGTTTGAAGAATGCTACACTGAAGAATTGTGCTCATTGTCTAGCAGGAAAGCAGAGAAGAGTTTCATTTAGAAGTCGTCCTCCTCATAGAAGATCAGAGTTGCTAGAGTTGGTCCATTCAGATGTTTGTGGTCCGATAAAAGTAAGGTCACATGGCAGTGCACTTTATTTTGTGACTTTCATTGATGACTGTTCAAGAAAGCTATGGGTTTACACTTTGAAGTCTAAAAATCAAGTCTTTGAGGTGTTTAAACAGTTTCAAGCATCAGTTGAAAGGGAAACAGGGAAGAAGTTGAAGTGCATTCGTACTGATAATGGTGGCGAGTACATAGGGCCGTTCCATGAGTATTGCCAGAGAACACCACCAAAGACTCCACAGTTAAATGGGTTAGCTGAAAGAATGAACCGAACATTGATTGAGAGAGTCAGATGTTTGTTGTCAGATGCAAAGTTGCCAAGATCATTTTGGGCTGAAGCTTTGAATACAGTGACACATGTGATAAATCTGTCTCCTAGTGTTCCTTTGCGAGGTGATGTGCCAGATAGAGTTTGGTTTGGTAAAGACGTGTCATATGATCATCTACGTGTGTTCGGTTGTAAAGCAATGTTCATGTTCCAAAGGATGAAAGATCCAAGTTGGATGCCAAGACTCGACAATGCATTTTTATTGGTTATGGTCTAGATGGTGAGTTTGGTTATAGACTCTATGATCCAGTTCAGAAGAAACTCGTGAGAAGCAGAGATGTTGTCTTCATTGAGGATCAGACCATTGATGACATTGATAAGACGGAGAAAGTGAATTCACAAGATAGTGGTGATTTGATCGATGTGAATCCGGTTCCCCTAAACTCTTCACCAGGTCCTATACAAGATGATGTGCATGGTGATGTTAGTGATGACCATCAGGATATAGGTGACTTTGATACTCCCATGGATGATGTTGTGAATGATCAACAACAAGCACCTATAGCTCCACCAGCAGTTCCACTTCGAAGGTCTTCCAGAGATCGATGATCTTCTGTCAGGTATTCTTCTGATGAATATGTTCTTTTGACTGACGGGGGAGAACCTAAATGTTATGAAGAGGCTATGGAGAGTGAATGCAAAGATCAGTGGGTTGAAGCGATGAAAGATGAACTTCAATCCTTGCATGAGAACCATACCTTTGAGTTGGTGAAATTGCCCAAGGGCAAAAGAGCCTTAAAGAATCGGTGGGTTTACAGGTTGAAGCAAGAAGAGAAGTCTTCATCTCCACGATACAAGGCTAGATTGGTCGTCAAGGGTTATACCCAGAAAAAGGGGGTTGATTTTGAAGAAATATTTTCTCCGGTTGTGAAGATGTCCTCTATTAGAACTATACTGAGCTTGGCAGCTTGTTATGACTTAGAGGTTGAACAAATGGATGTGAAAATTGCTTTTCTTCATGGTGACTTGGAAGAAGAGCTTTACATGGAGCACCCAGAGGGGTTTGTTGCACAAGGGAAAGAGGACTATGTGTGCAGATTGAAGAAGAGCTTGTATGGCTTGAAGCAAGCTCCAAGGCAATGGTATAAGAAGTTTGAGTCTGTTATGGGGGAGCAAGTCTACAAGAAGACTACTTCTGATCATTGTGTGTTTGTTAAGAGATTCTCTAGTGATGATTTTATAATTCTTTTGCTCTATGTTGATGACATGCTTATTGTTGGTCAGAATGCTTCTAGAATTGAGAAGTTGAAGCAAGAGTTGAGTAAATCTTTTGCAATGAAGGATTTGGGGCCAGCAAAGCAAATTATTGGCATAAAGTTGACACGTGATAGAAAGGCCAAGAAATTATGGTTATCACAAGAGAGGTACATCGAGAAAGTACTTCAAAGGTTTAACATGGACAAAGCTAAAGCGGTGAGCACTCCCTTTGCTACACACTTCAGATTGAGTGTTAAGCATAGTCCTTCCACAGAAAAGGAGAAGGAAGAGATGCAGAAAATTCCTTACTCTTCAGCCGTGGGGAGTTTGATGTATGCAATGGTTTGCACGAGACCAGACTTGGCTTATGCCGTTGGTACAGTTAGTCGTTTTCTTTCTAATCCGGCAGAGCATTGGAATGCGATGAAGTGGATTATGAAATATCTTCGTGGCACTTCCAACATGAAACTTTGTTTCGGCAATGAGAAACCTGTTCTTGTTGGGTATACAAATTCAGACATGGCCGGAGACATTGACTCGAGGAGATCTACTTCAGGTTACTTGATCACTTATGCAGGGGGAGCTGTGGCATGGCAATCGAGATTGCAAAAGTGTGTTGCATTGTCCACCACCGAATCAGAGTTCATTGCAGCAACCGAAGCATGCAAAGAGATGCTTTGGATGAAGAAGTTTATGCATGAGCTTGGTTTTATTCAGGAGAAGTATGTCCTGTATTGTGATAGCCAGAGTGCTATTCATCTTGGTAAGAATCCAACTTTTCATGCTAGGTCTAAGCATATTGATGTGAGGTACCATTGGATACGAGATGTTCTTGAAGCTAAGCTGTTAGAGCTTGAGAAGATACATACTAATGATAATGGTGCTGATATGTTGACGAAGGCTTTACCAAGAGGAAAGTTTGAAGCATGTTGTTTGACCTCCGGTATGGAGGCATTCCCCACATAGTTGGAGGGGGAGATTTGTTGGTTGAGGGTCCCACTATGTGGGAATCCCTCAAAATCTGCCATGTTTTATGGCATTTCTTTTTCTTTTTTTTTTATCATTTTCTTTTGTCTTTTTTAAGAGTGTGGGCAGCCATACTTTAACGTTAGAGAGAGCCCAAAATCAGATTTCAGAAAAGGAGAGAAATAGGCGAGAAACAGAGAGAAAAATTGAAGCAAAATCAGTTTTTCAAGTTTGGTGCAGCAGTGATCAACTCTTCGATCGGAGGTCCATCCGTGGTTCGATTGAGCTGATTTTTGGACAGCAGCTACTTTTGGGGCTCAACCCTGTTTGCCCCAAAGGTTCAAAGAGATGATCAAATGCATGGATGGAAGCGAGGAGAAACTAATTATACAAAAGGCACTCTACAAAACTGATTTGAGCAAGCACCACGGACGTCTCTCCATACCCGTGAATCAAGTCGAGGTCGAGTTTCTTACAGATGAAGAGCTGAAACAAAGCAGCAAGGAGGGATAGAAGCATTGGTGATTGAGCCATGTTTGAAAACCAGGGACATGAGTTTGAGAATATGGGACATGCCAAAGCCAACAGGCCGTTTCAGCTCCCTCTATGTCTTAGTAACTGGGTGGAAATCAGTGGTAGAAGGTAATGACTTGAAGGTAGGTGATGTGATTCAAGTGTGGTCATTTCGGGTCAATTCCAAACTATGTTTTGCACTCGTAATTGTTCCTTGAACAAGGAAGACGAAGCTAGATTTCAGATTGGACTGGAGTTGTTCCAAATTCAAGGCGGTTGTAATTTTATTTGCCATTATTTCTTAATTTTTGAATTTCTTGCATTGGAAACATCTATCAATCCATGCAACTCTTCTCTTTTTTTCTTTATATTTTCAATCTAATTTACCTAGAAATATTCTGCTGCAGTTGTTTGTTGACAAAAAAAATCAATAAAACAAAATATTTCTTTAACAATATTTGGCATGTAAAATGTGCTGATTTAGGGATGTATAGGCATATGTCTCGTTATTTTGTACATGATACAAATAGGAAATATATATACATATGTAATTCAATGGCACAACACAAAGATAATTCAATGTCCCTTTGTACGCCGTCCCAATCGTTGAATAATCAATTAGGTTGCTGAAATCTTGGCAGGCTCTTGATCTCTTCAGCTCTGGTACACCTGAAATGCCATTTTTCTGCAGCTATCAATAGATAACTATTAATATTTTTAACTTTTATGAAATTAAGGAACAGGAACTCGTACTCTTTATTTGGAACTTTTAGGATTTTTACACTTGAAATTTCAAATCTGCAAACTAATCATAATGTATCTGAACATGAGATTGAATATCAAAAGATGAACCATTTTTTTGTGGATCATTTCTCATGCATACACATCCAAACATCCGTAGTCAGGAAAGGCACATGTATAACAGATAGGCAAATGACTATCATTGGATTTTCTTGCAATCGATCGGGAAGCACTACAAAGCTCAATGACACTTGAGGCCAGTGGTCATAGCCGATACAATGCCATTGCTGCTCCAGCATCTTCAGCTTTTTTTCTTCTTCTTTTTTTTTTTTTTGTCTTTTAGAGGTCAACGATTGTTGGCTTTTAAGATCCCATGGATTGGATCTATGGCTTGAGAGATGATCCTCGGATTCATAATACAAGAGCTTGCTTTATCCAGGCTAACAACGCTGTGCAATGGTGTCTTTTGTTTGGTCAAATTATATAGATGGCCTTGTACTATTGCATTTTCTGTAGTATAATATGATGTTTTTAGGGAAAAATTAGGCGAATATTAAAATTTTCGAAAAAAGAAAAAAATAAAGGAGTTGGGCCAATTTTTTAGAAAATTTGGGATACACGCCGATTTCGCAGAGCGACGTTGCCACGTAACCAAACCAGAACCCTAGATCGTCTTTTGCCTCATTGTCGTCGGTGGTTTGCGAAGCCATGACTTGAGCAAGTCGTTGACCGGTGGCTTTTGCAGCAGCGTTTTTAAGAAACCATTGGTTTCACTATGTTTAACACGCGGTTGAGGATGTGTCGTAGATGATGATCTCGTTTCACCAAATCTTGAACACATTGGTGATTAAGTTGTATTTCTTTTTAGTTGAACACTAATTGTCCTACACCATCTCTACATGTATCGACTCAAATAAATTAACTTTAATATATGCAAGTTAATCTAAACAAAACTCAAATTAAATTATTCTATCAAATCAATTTGCAGTGATTCGAATTAAATAAACTTTAACATAAGCAAATTAATGTAAAAATTCCACCACATTTAACTTAGCCTCTCACAATTAATTAATCTAAATTTAACTCAACAAGTTATCTTCAGCTACACCAAATTCAATTTTATTATTTCTATTTAGCCCAATTATTATCGATAGGCTTATACTAATTTACCTAAACCGTCAAATTAAAAGTTAGACTAATTTAAAATTAAGCTACTTGAATTCTAGTTACTCTTTAGCTTAAAAACAACCCAAGTTAATCTAGTCAATTAATTCTAAACAAATTTTAGCTATTTAATTAATTTTAACAATCTTCCGATTACATCAAATTTTAATCAAATTAACTGATCGAACAGAGCTTCATAACTCCACCACTAACCAGTTAATCCGAAACAAGAATTAACCTTAAATTTAGTAGCCAGTCACAATAACATTAAAAATTGCAGCAACGAAACCGATTTTAATGGCCGCTTACTTGAAACGACTAACAACAACAATATATAGGAGTAATGATCGGCAATTGGCAGCATCTTAGAGCAGCAATTTTGGAAATAATTAACCGCAATAACTGAGGTGGTGAAGGCAGAAAAATTAATGAAATAGCAAGCAGAAATGGCAGCAACTTGAAGCACGACACAGCAGCAAAATTGAGGCGATAAGCAGCATATCGAATCAGTAAAATTAATTGGAGCACCAAACGGAATCAAAGATCAAGCCAAAGAGCACTGAAGGAAAGCAGCTTACAGGATATATGGCATAAAGAGCTGCTATTTGGGTGAAATTACAGCAGAGGCTTCGATGTTTTGCAGTAGCAAATTTCCTAATTCGTACAATTCCATGAAGTTATTTTTATTAGCAAATTGCAAATTAGCTTTAATATATGCAAATTAATCTAAACATAACTCCGACTGAATCAATCTGCCAAATTAATTTATAGCGACCCGAATTAAATAAATTTTAATGTAAGCAAACTAATGTAAAATTTCCACCACATTTACCTTAGCCCCTCACATTTAATTAATTAATCTAAATTTAAATCAAATAAAGTTATCTTCGGCTACACCAAATTCAATTTATTTATTTTATTAATCTAAATTTAACTCAAATCAAGTTCAATTTAATTATTTCTATTTAGCCCAGTTAGTATCCATAGGCTTGTACCGAGACTACACGCATAGTAAATGGCTAGTAATCGAACGGATTTAACTGTTATTATTTGGGCTAGGAGTAAAATTTCAACTAAAATTGACCAATTAGAGAAATACAAGGACTAAATCTAAAATTTCGGTAAAGTACAGGGACTAATTGAGAAATGTAACGGAATAAATATTAAGTCAAACTGAATTAGTTCAAAATTATTACGTTGAAGATAAGGCTAAGTCTTCCTTTATTACAAATTTCAGCTTATACAAAACTATTTGATCTTGTAAATATCTTGCTTTTTTTTTTTTTTTAAATCAACACTAGTAAATATAACTTAGTTAGTGTATAAGTGGGATTTTTATTTTATTTTATTTGGGTTTTCCAATTTTATTATAAGTTGAAAAACGATCTTTGAATCCTTGTAGGTATAGGAAAACTTAAATTTCAAACTCCAAAAGAAATAGGAATTCTCATTTTGATGAGAAATTGATATGATCTAAGTCGGTTCATTTCACTTTTTATAGAGCTTCTGCTTCTTCTTCTTCTCTGCCCTTTTCACTGCATTGTACGTACTCAAGAAAAGAAGAAACGATGGGTTTAAAGGAAAAGGACGAAGATCGGAGTCCCTTCCAGTGCTTGCTAGATGCGGCTGCCTTGGTAGAGAGGTTGGACGAAGAAACGATGAGACTGAAACTGAAACAAGGGTTGAACAAAATTGACGACAACAACTCGTCTGGCGTTGATACCCGACCCATAAACTATACAACTGTGAGAATATTTGGAACTGATATTATAATTGCTGCCATCGACGAAGACGTGATTACGAACCAGCCTCCAGCTGGTTCTTCAAAGAAACGAAAAGAAAGGGTTGAGTCAAGTAGAGCAAAGAAGCCGATGCCGAAACAGAAAAGGAAAAAGCTCAAGCACGAGGCTGCTTTTGGGGCTCAACCCTGTTTGCCCCAAAGGTTCAAAGAGATGATCAAATGCATGGATGGAAGCGAGGAGAAACTAATTATACAAAAGGCACTCTACAAAACTGATTTGAGCAAGCACCACGGACGTCTCTCCATACCCGTGAATCAAGTCGAGGTCGAGTTTCTTACAGATGAAGAGCTGAAACAAAGCAGCAAGGAGGGATAGAAGCATTGGTGATTGAGCCATGTTTGAAAACCAGGGACATGAGTTTGAGAATATGGGACATGCCAAAGCCAACAGGCCGTTTCAGCTCCCTCTATGTCTTAGTAACTGGGTGGAAATCAGTGGTAGAAGGTAATGACTTGAAGGTAGGTGATGTGATTCAAGTGTGGTCATTTCGGGTCAATTCCAAACTATGTTTTGCACTCGTAATTGTTCCTTGAACAAGGAAGACGAAGCTAGATTTCAGATTGGACTGGAGTTGTTCCAAATTCAAGGCGGTTGTAATTTTATTTGCCATTATTTCTTAATTTTTTGAATTTCTTGCATTGGAAACATCTATCAATCCATGCAACTCTTCTCTTTTTTTTCTTTATATTTTCAATCTAATTTACCTAGAAATATTCTGCTGCAGTTGTTTGTTGACAAAAAAAATCAATAAAACAAAATATTTCTTTAACAATATTTGGCATGTAAAATGTGCTGATTTAGGGATGTATAGGCATATGTCTCGTTATTTTGTACATGATACAAATAGGAAATATATATACATATGTAGTTCAATGGCACAACACAAAGATAATTCAATGTGCCTTTGTACGCCGTCCCAATCGTTGAAGAATCAATTAGGTTGCTGAAATCTTGGCAGGCTCTTGATCTATTCAGCTCTGGTACACCTGAAATGCCATTTTTTTGCAGCTATCAATAGATAACTATTAATATTTTTAACTTTTACGAAATTAAGGAACAGGAACTCCTACTCTTTATTTGGAACTTTTAGGATTTTTACACTTGAAATTTCAAATCTACAAACTAAACATAATGTATCTGAACATGAGATTGAATATCGAAAGATGAACCATTTTTTTGCGGATCATTTCTCATGCATACATATCCAAACATCCGTAGTCAGGAAAGGCACATATATAACAGATAGGCAAATGATTATCATTGGATTTTCTTGCAATCGAGATATTGGGAAGCACTACAAAGCTCAATGACACTTGAGGCCAGTGGTCATAGCCGATACAATGCCATTGCTGCTCCAGCATCTTCAGCTTTTTTCTTCTTTTCTTTTTTTTTTTTTTTTTGTCTTTTAGAGGTCAATGATTGTTGGCTTTTAAGATCCCATGGATTGGATCTATGGCTTGAGAGATGATCCTCGGATTCATAATACAAGAGCTTGCTTTATCCAGGCTAACAACGCTGTGCAATGGTATCTTTTGTTTGGTCAAATTATATAGATGGCCTTGTACTATTGCATTTTCTGTAGTATAATATGATGTTTTTAGGGGAAAATTAGGCGAATATTACAATTTTCAAAAAAGAAAAAAATAAAGGAGTTGGGCCAATTTTTTAGAAAATTTGGGATACACGCCGATTTCGCAGAGCGACGTTGCCACGTAACCAAACAAGAACCCTAGATCGTCTTTTGCCTCATTGTCGTCGGTGGTTTGCGAAGCCATGACTTGAGCAAGTCGTTGACCGGTGGCTTTTGCAGCAGCGTTTTTAAGAAACCATTGGTTTCACTATGTTTAACACGCGGTTGAGGATGTGTCGAAGATGATGATCTCGTTTCACCAAATCTTGAACACATTGGTGATCAAGTTGTATTTCTTTTTAGTTGAACACTAATTGTCCTACACCATCTCTACATGTATCGACTCAAATAAATTAGCTTTAATATATGCAAATTAATCTAAACATAACTCAAATTAAATTAATCTATCAAATCAATTTGCAGTGATTCGAATTAAATAAACTTTAACATAAGCAAATTAATGTAAATATTCCACCACATTTAACTTAGCCTCTCACAATTAATTAATCTAAATTTAACTCAACAAGCTATCTTCAGCTACACCAAATTCAATTTAATTATTTCTATTTAGCCCAATTATTATCGATAGGCTTATACTAATTTACCTAAACCGTCAAATTAAAAGTTAGACTAATTTAAAATTAAGCTACTTGAATTCTAGTTACTCTTTAGCTTAAAAACAACCCAAGTTAATCTAGTCAATTAATTCTAAACAAATTTTAGATATTTAATTAATTTTAACAATCTTCCGATTACATCAAATTTTAATCAAATTAACTGATCGAACAGAGCTTCATAACTCCACCACTAACCAGTTAATCCGAAACAAGAATTAACCTTAAATTTAGTAGCCAGTCACAATAACATTAAAAATTGCAGCAACTAAACCGATTTTAATGGCAATTTTGGAGATAATTAACCGCAATAACTGAGGTGGTGAAGGCAGAAAAATTAATGAAATAGCAAGCAGAAATGGCAGCAACTTGAAGCACGACACAGAAGCAAAATTGAGGCGATAAGCAGCATATCGAATCAGTAAAATTGGAGCACCAAACGGAATCAAAGATCAAGCCAAAGAGCACTGAAGGAAAGCAGCTTACAGGATATATGGCATAAAGAGCTGCTATTTGGGTGAAATTACAGCAGAGGCTTTGATGTTTTGCAGTAGCAAATTTCCTAATTCGTACAATTCCATGAAGTTATTTTTATTAGCAAATTGCAAATTAGCTTTAATATATGCAAATTAATCTAAACATAACTCCGACTGAATCAATCTACCAAATCAATTTATAGCGATCCGAATTAAATAAATTTTAATGTAAGCAAACTAATGTAAAATTTCCACCACATTTACCTTAGCCCCTCACAATTAATTAATTAATCTAAATTTAAATCAAATAAAGTTATTTTCGGCTACACCAAATTCAATTTAATTATTTTATTAATCTAAATTTAACTCAAATCAAGTTCAATTTAATTATTTCTATTTAGCCCAGTTAGTATCCATAGGCTTTTACCGAGACTACACGCATAGTAAATGGCTAGTAATCGAACGGATTTAACTGTTATTATTTGGGCTAGGAGTAAAATTTCAACTAAAATTGACCAATTAGAGAAATACAAGGACTAAATCTAAAATTTCGGTAAAGTACAGGGACTAATTGAGAAATGTAACGGAATAAATATTAAGTCAAACTGAATTAGTTCAAAATTATTACGTTGAAGATAAGGCTAAGTCTTCCTTTATTACAAATTTCAGCTTATACAAAACTATTTGATCTTGTAAATATCTTGCTTTTTTTTTTTTTTAAATCTGCACTAGTAAATATTACTTAGTTAGTGTATAAGTGGGAGTTTTATTTTATTTTATTTGGGTTTTCCAATTTTATTATAAGTTGAAAAAGCGATCTTAGAATCCTTGTAGGTATAGGAAAACTTAAATTTCAAACTCCAAAAGAAATAGGAATTCTCATTTTGATGAGAAATTGATATGATCTAAGTCGGTTCATTTCACTTTTTATAGAGCTTCTGCTTCTTCTTCTTCTCTGCCCTTTTCACTGCATTGTACGTACTCAAGAAAAGAAGAAACGATGGGTTTAAAGGAAAATGACAAAGATCGGAGTCCCTTCCGATTGCTTGCTAGATGCGGTTGCCTTGGTAGAGAGGTTGGGCGAAGAAGCGATGAGATGGCGAAAGCAAACAAGGGTTGAACAAAATTGACGACGACAGAACTCGTCGGCGTTGATACCCGACCCATTGTTAGACAATAGAAAAGAATGAAGAACGAAGCAATAATGCCACTGCATTAATCATGAAAAGTAACTTGACCTGAATATACATGCATGAAGTGCATTTATAACGTCACACTTCAACTGCTTTTGTAACAGCTAATAGCTAACAGCTAACAGCTTAACTAACTATTTAACTGCTAACCACCTTCATTAGTTACCCTAACATTCTCCTGGTTTTCGTTCTTTGTAAAAAACAATTCCTTAGGCACTATGCAAAGAGCCTGTTGAAAGAAACTGAAACGTTTAGGGGTGATGGGTTTTGTGAAGACATCAGCAACTTGTTGATCTGATGGACAAAAATTGACCTGCAACATACCATCCAATACTTTCTCTCGAACAAAATGATAGTCGATCTCAACATGTTTGATTTTTGCATGATGAGTTGGGTTGGCAGCTATCGACACTGTGGATGAGTTATCACACCAAATAACAGGCGACTGAGGAAGAGTCAGACCAATCTCGGACAGTAATTGAATAATCCACAGAAGTTCAGAGACACAATTGGCGAGACTGCGATATTCGGCCTCTGAGGAAGACCTAGACACAACGGCCTGTTTCTTTGAACACCAGGCAACTGGATTTGAACCAAGGTAAATGACATACCCAGTAGTGGATCGTCTGTCTTCAACGGATGAAGCCCAGTCTGCATCAGCATAGCAAGTGAGTTGAAACTATCCTCTGGAGTAACAAAGTCCATGGGAGATCGTGCCTTGAAAATAACGAAGAACACGTTTGACTGCCTTCCAATGATTATCATTAGGAGTATTCATGTATTGACTGAGCTTATTGACACAGTAGGACAAATCCAGACGAGTTATACAGACATATTGAAGCATACCGATTATACTCTGATAGAGGCGACTATCAACCAACTGTGCACTCTCATCAGTTGCAACCAGTTTTGGAAAACTCACCATGGGAGTTGGTGTAGGTGCTGCTGTGGCCATGCCTGCTTTAACTAGAGTCTCACGAATATATTTCTGTTGGATGAGGAATAGACCTTGAGAGGTATGGTGAACTGCAATACCTAAGAAAAAATTGAGAGACCCCATGTCTTTGAGAACAAACCGTTTGTGCAACAAGTGAATCACATTGTTAACCTCTTGAGCAGAATCGCCAGTGAGAACTATATCATCAACATATGCCATAAGAAGAAGTAGCCTGCCAGAAGATGTACGAATAAACAATGAAGGATCTGCCTTGGATGCATGAAAGCCGAGGTGATTAAGCAGAAACTGCCGGAGGGTTTAAAACCATGCCCGAGGGGCTTGTCGTAGTCCATAGAGAGCCTTGTTGAGTCGACACACAAGCTTTTGGCCATTAGGGCCAGATTCTTCAAAACCAGGGGGCTGCTGCATATAAATCTCTTCAGTCAAGTCTCCATTGAGGAAGGCATTGTTGACATCAACTTGCCTTAATGACCAGCCTTTCATGACAGCAAGAGCAAGAACCAAATGAATGGTAGTGGCTCGAACAACAGGACTGTATGTATCTCGAAAATCTAGGCCTGCATGTTGAGAAAAACCTTTAGCAACAAGACGAGCTTTGTATCTTTCAACTGTGCCATCAGCAGTTGTTTTCACCTTAAACAACCATTTACAGCCAACGGCTTGTCTGTTGCCAGGTAGAGGACATAAGGACCACGTGTTATTTTGAGCAAGAGCTTGAAGTTCTTTGAAAACAGCATCCTTCCATAAAGTATTAGACATCGCAGCATGTATATCCTTTAGAAGATCATCAGCAGAAGGAATTGCAGTGCTCAGAAACACCTTTGGTTTAAAGATACCCGCTTTTCCACGTGTGACCATTGCATGCGTGTTGCATGGAACAGGCATAAAAGGGACGTGAGTCGGAACAGGGATAGGTATATTGGAAGATAGAGGTGTAAGGGTAGGACTAGTAGTACCAGGAGGTGTAGTGATAGGACTATGGGTAGTAGTAGGAGACATAGGGTTAGAACTAACTGTAGGAATAGGTATAGGCTGTAATTGTTGAGGTGGTTGTCTTGGAAAAAGAGTTGGAGTGCAATCTGATGATAAAACAAGTAATTTTGAACTGGACGCTGGTGGGTTTGAAGAAAAAACTTGTGTTGGAGGAAGTTTTTGAAATGGGAAGGTCATTTCATGAAAGGTAGCATTACAGGTAACATATATTCGACCATTGGAATCAAGACATCGGTATCCTTCATGAAGAGTTGAGTAACCTAAAAAAATACAGGGTGTTGACCGAAACTGTAATTTGTTTGAGTTGTAAGGTCGTAGATTTGGAAAGCAAAGACACCCAAAAACACGAAGGTAGGTGTAGGTGGGCTGAGTGTGGAACAATTTTTCATAAGGTGAAACAAAGTTAAGAGGCTTGGAAGGTAATCGGTTGATCAAGTGAATAGCATTAGCAAAGGCATCATTCCAGAAATTTAATGGCATAGAAGCATGAGCTAGCATGGACAAGCCAGTTTCAACTATCTGCCTATGCTTTCGTTCAACTAAACCATTTTGAGCTGAAGTGTAAGGACATGTAAAGCGATGCACAATCCCTTGTTGAGCAAGATACATTTTTAAACTTTGAAACTCTCCTCCCCCATCAGTTTGTAGAGTTTTAAGTTTACAACCAGTGACACGTTCAACCTGTCTATGGAACTGTCGAAACACTGTTAAAACATCGGACTTCCTCTTTAGAAAATAAACCCATGTGTATCTTGTACAAGCATCCGTAAAAGCAACATAGTAGTGAAAAGTATTAGAGGGTAGCGGGGCTGGTCCCCAAACATCAGCAGCCACTAGTTGTAGTGGTTCAGTATACACAGTATTTGATGAGAAAAATGGTTGTTTGTGTTCCTTGCCCAAATGACAGTCAGTACATGAGAAAGAGTTTTTATATGACCCAAGAGGTATATTACATTTGAGTAATGCCTTTGTAAGAACATCTTTGCATGGGTGGCCTAGTCTATAATGCCATAGATCAAAAGGAACAGATGAATGAACAGTAAGACATTGAGGTGAAGTAGTCGAACTCGTCTGAACTGAATCAGGAATATGAAGCTTGTATAACCCATGATGAACAGACCCCTTAAGAAGCACCTCTCCTGTATGCATATCACGAACCTGACACTATGTAGGCATAAACTCAAAAATCACCTTGTTATCTTTAGTAAACTTTGAGAAAGATAAAAGATTCTTGGTTATCCCAGGTACACACAATAAAGATCTCATAAATAGGGGTCTTGAACGTGTAAGTAAAGAAGACTGACCAGAATACAGAACAGGAAGTGCATCACCATTTCCAACATACACCATACCTGGACCCTTGTAGGATGTGGTTTCAGTTAAAGCAGCAGGAGAATGCGTGAGGTGATGTGTCGCACCAGAATCAGGGTACCAAGCATTGTCTCCAACTGTCTCAGGAGTGGCAAGAAATGCTTGAGACTGAGAACTCGAAGGAACCGAAGCACTGCTTGCTGGAAAACCACTGTTGACAAAAGGATTGGACCACCCATAAGGAGACATCGCAGACGGAGGAAGCCAGTTTGACTGGGTATTGGGAACAGAAGGTGACACCCAAGGCATTATGGGAGAGCTAGCACCAAACATGCAAAGGTTGGCGTGTGCAGGCTGCGGTGGTGGTCTATATCCAGCACTTTTGTATGAAGAATCAAATCTATAATAGCAACGATCGACAAGGTGACCCTGTTTTCCACACAATTGGCATTGAAACCGTGAACCAGACATTCTACCACGGCCTCGCCCTCGATTGCTAGAAGGACGATAGGTAGGCGTAGCATTACTATCAGCCTGTCTTGTGGACTGACTTGTGACTATATTAGCAGAAGCAGGAACCTCGGAGACCAAGGAACATTGCCGTGTCTCTGCATCTAAAAGCAGAGTAGTAACCCCTTGTACAGTATAAGGGATTTGACTGGCTGCAATGATTGTAATTACAGACTCATATTCTGAAGGTAACCCATTAAGAATAGCAGTAACGTGCTCATGATCGCTGATAATTTCACCACAGCTGGCAAGACTAGCACAATACCCCTTAATTTTCATCAAGAAATCTCGCATAGTCAAATCTCCTTTGCGTTGAGAGTGTAAAGCTCGTCTATAAAGCATTAGTCTAGAAGTAGTTTTGCTGCCATACAAGTTAACAATTGCATTCCAAATTTGGGCACTGGTGTCCATACCTATAAGATGCGGGAGCACGGCTTGACTGACAGACGACAAGAGCCAAGACGCAAGAGCACTGTCTTGCTGCTCAAACCTAGTGAACTCAAGATTTTCTTGAGGAACACCATTAGCATCTGGAAGATATTGAACAGGAGCCACAGTTCGAGGATCCAAGAAACTTCGAAGCTTGAAAGTCTGGACCACAAGCAAGATCTGTTGACGCCATAATAGAAAGTTAGTATCATCAAGAACCACACTAACCTTCTTTGTCGAGAAAAACCGACTATCAACACCATCAGAAACACTGGACGCCATCACAGGTGCAGCAGATTGAACAGCAGATGGACTAGAAGGACGAGACATTAGAAAAGAAAGCAACCCACTAGGATCAATGGCAATCTGATACCATGTTAGACAATAGAAAAGAATGAAGAACGAAGCAATAATGCCACTGCATTAATCATGAAAAGTAACTTGACCTGAATATACATGCATGAAGTGCATTTATAACGTCACACTTCAACTGCTTTTGTAACAGCTAATAGCTAATAGCTAACAGCTTAACTAACTATTTAACTGCTAACCACCTTCATTAGTTACCCTAACACCCATAAACTATACAACTATGAGAATATTTGGGCCCGATATTATAATTGCCGCCATCGACGAAGACGTGATTACGAACCAGCCTCCACCGGTGGTTCTTCAAAAAACGAAAAAGAAAGGGTTGAGTCAAGTAGAGCAAAGAAGCCAATGCCGAAACAGAAAGGAAAAAGCTCAAGCACGAGGCTACTTTTGGGGCTCAACCCTGTTTGCCCCAAAGGTTCAAAGAGATGATCAAATGCATGGATGGAAGCGAGGAGAAACTAATTATACAAAAGGCATTCTACAAAACTGATTTGAGCAAGCACCACGAACGTCTCTCTATACCCGTGAATCAAGTCGAGGTCGAATTTCTTACAGATGAAGAGCTGAAACAAAGCAGCAAGGAGGGGATAGAAGCATTGGTGATTGAGCCATGTTTGAAAACCAGGGACATGAGTTTGAGAATATGGGACATGCCAAAGCCAACAAGCCGTTTTAGCTCCCTCTATGTCGTAATAACTGGGTGGAAATCAGTGGTAGAAGGTAATGACTTGAAGGTAGGTGATGTGATTCAAGTGTGGTCATTTCGGGTCAATTCCAAACTATGTTTTGCACTCGTAATTGTTCCTTGAACAAGGAAGACGAAGCTAGATTTCAGATTGGACTGGAGTTGTTCCAAATTCAAGGCGGTTGTTATTTTATTTGCCATTATTTCTTAATTTTTTGAATTTCTTGTATTGGAAACATCTATCAATCCATGCCACTCTTCTCTTTTTTTCTTTATATTTTCAATCTAATTTACCTAGAAATATTCTGCTGCGGTTGTTTGTTGCCAAAAAAAATCAATAAAACAAAATATTTCTTTAACAATATTTGGCATGTAAAATGTGCTGATTTAGGGATGTATAGGCATATGTCTCGTTATTTTGTACATGATACAAATAGGAAATATATATACATATGTAATTCAATGGCACAACACAAAGATAATTCAATGTCCCTTTGTACGCCGTCCCAATCGTTGAAGAATCAATTAGGTTGCTGAAATCTTGGCAGGCTCTTGATCTCTTCAGCTCTGGTACACCTGAAATGCCATTTTTCTGCAGCTATCAATAGATAACTATTAATATTTTTAACTTTTATGAAATTAAGGAACAGGAACTCCTACTCTTTATTTGGAACTTTTAGGATTTTTACACTTGAAATTTCAAATCTGCAAACTAAACATAATGTATCTGAACATGAGATTGAATATCGAAAGATGAACCATTTTTTTGTGGATCATTTCTCATGCATACACATCCAAACATCCGTAGTCAGGAAAGGCACATATATAACAGATAGGCAAATGACTATCATTGGATTTTCTTGCAATCGAGATATCGGGAAGCACTACAAAGCTCAATGACACTTGAGGCCAGTGGTCATAGCCGATACAATGCCATTGCTGCTCCAGCATCTTCAGCTTTTTTTTCTTTTTTTTCTTTTTTGTCTTTTAGAGGTCAACGATTGTTGGCTTTTAAGATCCCATGGATTGGATCTATGGCTTGAGAGATGATCCTCGGATTCATAATACAAGAGCTTGCTTTATCCAGGCTAACAACGCTGTGCAATGGTGTCTTTTGTTTGGTCAAATTATATAGATGGCCTTGTACTATTGCATTTTCGGTAGTATAATATGATGTTTTTAGGGGAAAATTAGGCGAATATTACAATTTTTGAAAAAAGAAAAAAATAAAGGAGTTGGGCCAATTTTTTAGAAAATTTGGGATACACGCCGATTTCGCAGAGCGACGTTGCCACGTAACCAAACCAGAACCTTAGATTGTCGTCGGTGGTTTGCGAAGCCATGACTTGAGCAAGTCGTTGACCGGTGGCTTTTGCAGCAGCGTTTTTAAGAAACCATTGGTTTCACTATGTTTAACACGCGGTTGAGGATGTGTCGTAGATGATGATCTCGTTTCACCAAATCTTGAACACATTGGTGATCAAGTTGTATTTCTTTTTAGTTGAACACTAATTGTCCTACACCATCTCTACATGTATCGACTCAAATAAATTAACTTTAATATATGCAAGTTAATCTAAACATAACTCAAATTAAATTATTCTATCAAATCAATTTGCAGTGATTCGAATTAAATAAACTTTAACATAAGCAAATTAATGTAAAAATTCCACCACATTTAACTTAGCCTCTCACAATTAATTAATCTAAATTAAACTCAACAAGTTATCTTCAGCTACACCAAATTCAATTTTATTATTTCTATTTAGCCCAATTATTATCGATAGGCTTATACTAATTTACCTAAACCGTCAAATTAAAAGTTAGACTAATTTAAAATTAAGCTACTTGAATTCTAGTTACTCTTTAGCTTAAAAACAACCCAAGTTAATCTAGTCAATTAATTCTAAACAAATTTTAGCTATTTAATTAATTTTAACAATCTTCCGATTACATCAAATTTTAATCAAATTAACTGATCGAACAGAGCTTCATAACTCCACCACTAACCAGTTAATCCGAAACAAGAATTAACCTTAAATTTAGTAGCCAGTCACAATAACATTAAAAATTGCAGCAACTAAACCGATTTTAATGGCCGCTTACTTGAAACGACTAACAACAACAATATATAGGAGTAATGATCGGCAATTGGCAGCATCTTAGAGCAGCAATTTTGGAGATAATTAACCGCAATAACTGAGGTGGTGAAGGCAGAAAAATTAATGAAATAGCAAGCAGAAATGGCAGCAACATGAAGCACGACACAGCAGCAAAATTGAGGCGATAAGCAGCATATCGAATCAGTAAAATTGGAGCACCAAACGGAATCAAAGATCAAGCCAAAGAGCACTGAAGGAAAGCAGCTTACAGGATGGCATAAAGAGCTGCTATTTGGGTGAAAGTACAGCAGAGGCTTCGATGTTTTGCAGTAGCAAATTTCCTAATTCGTACAATTCCATGAAGTTATTTTTATTAGCAAATTGCAAATTAGCTTTAATATATGCAAATTAATCTAAACATAACTCCGACTGAATCAATCTACCAAATCAATTTATAGCGACCCGAATTAAATAAATTTTAATGTAAGCAAACTAATGTAAAATTTCCACCACATTTACCTTAGCCCCTCACAATTAATTAATTAATCTAAATTTAAATCAAATAAAGTTATCTTCGGCTACACCAAATTCAATTTATTTATTTTATTAATCTAAATTTAACTCAAATCAAGTTCAATTTAATTATTTCTATTTAGCCCAGTTAGTATCCATAGGCTTTTACCGAGACTACACGCATAGTAAATGGCTAGTAATCGAACAGATTTAACTGTTATTATTTGGGCTAGGAGTAAAATTTCAACTAAAATTGACCAATTAGAGAAATACAAGGACTAAATCTAAAATTTCGGTAAAGTACAGGGACTAATTGAGAAATGTAACGGAATAAATATTAAGTCAAACTGAATTAGTTCAAAATTATTACGTTGAAGATAAGGCTAAGTCTTCCTTTATTACAAATTTCAGCTTATACAAAACTATTTGATCTTGTAAATATCTTGATTTTTTTTTTTTTAAAATCTACACTAGTAAATATAACTTAGTGTATAAGTGGGATTATTATTTTATTTTATTTGGGTTTTCCAATTTTATTATAAGTTAAAAAACGATCTTAGAATCCTTGTAGGTATAGGAAAACTTAAATTTCAAACTCCAAAAGAAATAGGAATTCTCATTTTGATGAGAAATTGATATGATCTAAGTCGGTTTATTTCACTTTTTATAGAGCTTCTGCTTCTTCTTCTTCTCTGCCCTTTTTACTGCATTGTACGTACTCAAGAAAAGAAGAAACGATGGGTTTAAAGGAAAATGACGAAGATCGGAGTCCCTTCCAGTGCTTGCTAGATGCGGCTGCCTCGGTAGAGAGGTTGGACGAAGAAACGATGAGACTGAAACTGAAACAAGGGTTGAACAAAATTGACGACAACAACTCGTTTGGCGTTGATACCCGACCCATAAACAATACAACTGTGAGAATATGTGGAACTGATATTATAATTACTGCCATCGACGAAGACGTGATTACGAACCAGCCTCCAGCTGGTTCTTCAAAGAAACAAAAAGAAAGGGTTGAGTCAAGTAGAGCAAAGAAGCCGATGCTGAAACAGAAAAGGAAAAAGCTCAAGCACGAGGCTACTTTTGGGGCTCAACCCTGTTTGCCCCAAAGGTTCAAAGAGATGATCAAATGCATGGATGGAAGCGAGGAGAAACTAATTATACAAAAGGCACTCTACAAAACTGATTTGAGCAAGCACTGTCAAGAATTGGCCTGCAATGCAACATGGAACCAGTAGCAACAGAACCAGCAGTTCAGCTAGCAGCAAGCTTGGTTCGTGGGAGCAAATCTCTTTTGTTGATTTTGTAATCTAGCCTAATCTTTTGTAATGAGATAGCTAAGCTTATAGGACATGATGACTACCTTAATGTGATGTAATGGCTAATATCTTAGCTATTATTTTATGTACAAGTTGAATATGTATTAGTCAAGTCTATAGGGAGTTGGTAATTCATTAGGTAATTGTCTTTGACTATTCAACTCTTGTATTTTATGTATATATTCACATATCAATGAAATGGTTATCAAGTTTTTAGCCATTATCTCTTGTGTTCAAACTTCTTTTTTCATTCTTTTGGTTTCCATCCTTCTTCTTCATTGTTGTTCACATATCATCACATGCAAACTTCATGCATATTGCATGCTGAGTTGCTGCCATTGTTCCAACAATTGGTAATCAGAGCCTACCTTCTTTGAGGACCTCTTTTGTTGGTGTTTTTTGGTGAAAACAAAGCTTAAGAAGAAAGAAACCTCTTTGTTATTGATCTATTTTGTTTTGTTGCTGAAACATGAGCTACACACCACCTCCACCACCAGTGTTCACTGGTGAAAACTATCACATTTGGTCTGTAAAGATGAATACTCATCTCTTGGCAGAAGACTTGTGGAGTGCAGTCGAGAGTGATGCTGAGCCACTTCCATTGAGAGCCAATCCCACCATTGCTTAGATCAGACAGCACAGTGAGGAGCGAGCCAAGAAGCACAAGGCTATGGCCTGCCTACAGAATGGAGTGTCTGATGTAATCTTCACTCGAATCATGGCCTGTGATTCACCTAAGCAAGCATGGGAAAGGCTGAAGGAAGAGTTTATGGGCTCGGATAAGACAAGGCACCAACAAGTGAACAACCTTAGAAGAGAGTTTGAGAACTTGAAGATGAAGGAGTCAGAGACTATCAAGCAGTACTCTGATAGAATAATGACAATAGTGAACAACATAAGGCTCCTAGGAGAAGACTTCAGTGACAGCAGGGTTATTGAGAAGGTCATTACCACTCTCCCTGAAAGGTTTGAGTCAAATATCTCCTCATTGGAGGACTCGAAGGATCTCACAACCATTACCTTGTCTGAGTTGGTGAACTCCCTCTATGCACTTGAGCAAATAAGGGCAAACAGACAGGAAGAGCATCCTGAGGGAGCTTTCCAAGCAAAAGCCAAAGATGGTTCGAGCTCAAGTCAGAGACCAAAGAAGCCTTGGACTGACAGAAGGGAAATAACAAGGAAAGATGCAGGAAGAATGAGGTTCCCACCTTGCATACACTGCAAGAAGACTAACCACCTGGAGAAGCACTGCTGGAATAGACCAAATATTCAGTGTAAGAGTTGCAAGAAGTTTGGTCACCATGAGAAGGTTTGCAGGAACAAAGACAAACCACAAGCTGAACAGCAAGTTCAAGCAAAGACTGCTGAAGACTTTCAAGCTCAGGAGAAGCATGTTTTTACAGCCTCATGCTTTGCAACCACAAGCAAAGCTAAATGTAATTGGCTGGTGGACAGTGGCTGCTCACATCACATGGCAACTGATGAGGGCCTTTTCAAGAAGCTTGACAGAACCTTCACCTCAAGGATCAAGATTGGCAATAGGAGCTTGATTGAAGCAAAAGGCAGAGGTGATGTTTTGATCAACAAAGGTTCAGGTAACAAGTTGATTTCAGATGTGCTTTATGTGTCTGACATAGATCAAAACTTGCTTAGTGTTGGTCAGTTGGTTCAGAAAGGTTATTCTCTAGTTTTCAAGAATGATTCATGCATTATTCAAGATTGTCATGCCCAGGAAATTGTCACAGTACCTATGGCAGATAAATGTTTCATGTTTGATGTAAGTCAGCTTGAACACAAGGCTTACACAAGCCTAGTTGACAATACTGGCCTATGGCATAGAAGATTAGGCCATGCCAACTTCAGATCATTGGATTTGATGCACAAACAGAACTTGGCTGAGGACATGACCAAGATTGAAGCTATTGATGTTGTTTGTGAAGCTTGTCAGCTTGGTAAGCATGCCAGATTGCCTTTTCCAATCAATAAGGCAATGAGAGCTCAAGAGAGGCTTGAGCTGGTGCACTCTGACATCTGTGGTCCAATGAAGACCCCTTCACTCAATGGCAGTAAGTATTTTGTGCTGTTTATTGATGACTTAACCATATTCTGTTAGATCTATTTCTTGAAGCAGAAGTCTGATGTGTTTGAGGCCTTTAGCAAGTTCAAAGCTCAGGCAGAAAATCAAGCAGGTTTCAAGATCAAGGCATTGAGGACAGACAATGGGGCTGAATACCTATCTGAAAGGTTTCAGAAGCTGTGTGAGCAGGCTGGGATTCATCATCAGCTAACCACAGTGTATACTCCTCAACAAAATAGAGTGTGTGAGAGAAAGAACAGAACCGTAATGAACATGGCCAGATGTTTGCTGTTTGAAAGCAAGTTGCCAAGAACCTTTTGGGCTGAGGCTGTCAACACCTCAGTGTACTTGCTCAACAGACTTCCAACACATGCTGTGAAGGATATGACTCCATTTGAGGCCTGGCATGGACACAAGCCATCAGTTTCCTACTTGAGAGTGTTTGGATGTGTGTGCTATGTGCATGTACCTGCTGAAAGAAGGACCAAACTTGAGAAGAGATCAGCCCCAGCCATATTTGTAGGCTACAGCAGTACCAATAAGGGCTATAGGCTCTATGATCCCTCAACCAAAAAGATTCTGGTGAGTAGGGATGTCAAGTTTGATGAAGCAAGGACTTAGAGCTGGGATGGTTCAAATGCAATGCAGATTGATGAAGACTTGATCGATGGCAGTTTAGAACCAGCTGAACATGAGTCCAGCAATGCAAATGTGGATGACTTACCTGTGAGAGGTACCAGGACCATTGCTGACATCTACCAAAGGTGCAATGTGGCCATAGTTAAGCCTTCAAGCTTTGAAGAAGCTGTCAAAGACAAGCAATGGAAGAATGCTATGGAAGCTGAGCTTGACATGATTCACACGAATCAGACTTAGGACTTGGTAGATAGACCTGTCCAGAAGAAAGTCATTGGTTTCAAGTGGGTTTTTCGAGTCAAATTCAATGCTGATGGCTCATTGAACAAACACAAGGCAAGGCTTGTGGTGAAAGGGTATAGCCAACAGTATGGAATTGATTTTATGGAGACTTTTGCTCCAGTAGCAAGGCTGGACACTATCAAACTCCTGTTTGCCTTGGCTGCTCAGAAACAATGGAAAATTCACTAGTTAGATGTCAAGTCAGCCTTCTTGAATGGTTTCCTTAAGGAGGAAATATACATCGAGCAGACTGATGGTTTCAAGGTCCTAGGAAATGAGGACAAGGTTTACAAGTTGAGGAAGGCACTCTATGGTCTGAAACAGGGACCTCGAGCCTGGTATGACAGGATTGACAACCACCTGTCCAAGTTGGGATTTGAGAAAAGTCTGAGTGAGCCAACACTCTATGTGAAGAAGTCCAACAATGAGACCTTGTTAATAGTCTCAATCTATGTAGATGACTTACTGGTAACTGGAAGCAAGGAGGACTTGATTCATGAATTCAAAACACAAATGCAACATGTGTTTGACATGACTGACTTGGGAATCATGACATACTTCCTTGGCATGGAAGTAAATCAGACTGATCAAGGCATTTTCATCAGCCAACATGCCTTTGCTTTGAAAGTACTCAACAGATTCAGCATGGAAAATTGCAAGTCAGTAAGCACACCTATGGCTCAAGGAGAGAAGCTGACAAGTATTGAAGAACATGAAAGAGTTGATGAAAGGCAATACAGAAGCTTAGTTGGTTGTTTGCTTTACTTGACAGCAACTAGACCAGATCTTATTCATGTTGTTTGTTTGCTTTCAAGGTATATGCATTGTTTTAATATGATGCATCTCAAGGCTGCCAAGAGGGTGCTTAGATACATTAAGGGAACATTAAGTCATGGGGTCAAGTTCAAAAGGGAAAATGAGCTTAGACTGGTTGGCTACTCGGACAGTGACTGGGCTGAATCTGCTGAAGACATGAAAAGCACCTCAGGCTACTTCTTTAGCCTTGGTTCAAGTATGTTTTGCTGGTGCTCGAAGAAGCAACAAACAGTTGCTCAGTCCACAGCTGAAGCTGAGTATATTGCAGCAGCAGCAGCAGTGAATCAAGCCATTTGGCTTAGAAAGTTGTTAAAAGATCTTAATGAAGAGCAACTTGGTCCAACTGAAATCTTCGTTGATAACCAGTCAGCAGTTTCCATAGCTAAGAATCCGGTTTTTCATGGCAAAACAAAGCATTTCAAGATTAAATTGCATTTTGTTCGAGAGGCTGAACAATCCAAGGAAGTTAGTCTTGTTCATTGCAGCTCACAAAACCAATTGGCAGACATTTTAACTAAGCCACTTGGTACATCAAGGTTTGAGTTCTTGAGGAGTAATATTGGTGTTTGTTGCATACAGTCCAAGGACGAGTATCAAGAATTGGCCTGCAATGCAACATGGAACCAGTAGCAACAGAAGCAGCAGTTCAGCTAGCAGCAAGCTTGGTTCGTGGGAGCCAATCTCTTTTGTTGATTTTGTAATCTAGCCTAATCTTTTGTAATGAGATAGCTAAGCTTATAGGACATGATGACTACCTTAATGTGATGTAATGGCTAATATCTTAGCTATTATTTTATGTACAAGTTGAATATGTATTAGTCAAGTCTATAGGGAGTTGGTAATTCATTAGGTAATTGTCTTTGACTATTCAACTCTTGTATTTTATGTATATATTCACATATCAATGAAATGGTTATCAAGTTTATAGCCATTATCTCTTGTGTTCAAACTTCTTTTTTCATTCTTTTGGTTTCCATCCTTCTTCTTCATTGTTGTTCACATATCATCACATGCAAACTTCATGCATATTGCATGCTGAGTTGCTGCCATTGTTCCAACAAGCACAACGAACGTCTCTCCATACCCGTGAATCAAGTCGAGGTCGAGTTTCTTACAGATGAAGAGCTAAAACAAAGCAGCAAGGAGGGGATAGAAGCATTGGTGATTGAGCCATGTTTGAAAACCAGGGACATGAGTTTGAGAATATGGGACATGCCAAAGCCAGCAGGCCGTTTCAGCTCCTTCTATGTCTTAGTAACTAGGTGGAAATCAGTGGTAGAAGGTAATGACTTGAAGGTAGGTGATGTGATTCAAGTGTGGTCATTTCGGGTCAATTCCAAACTATGTTTTGCACTCGTAATTGTTCCTTGAACAAGGAAGACAAAGCTAGATTTCAGATTGGACTGGAGTTGTTCCAAATTCAAGGCGGTTGTAATTTTATTTTCCATTATTTCTTAATTTTTTGAATTTCTTGTATTAGAAACATCTATCAATCCATGCAACTCTTCTCTTTTTTTCTTTATATTTTCAATCTAATTTACCTAGAAATATTCTGCTGCAGTTGTTTGTTGACAAAAAAAATCAATAAAACAAAATATTTCTTTAACAATATTTGGCATGTAAAATGTGTTGATTTAGGGATGTATAGGCATATGTCTCGTTATTTTGTACATGATACAAATAGGAAATATATATACATATGTAATGCAATGGCACAATAAAAAGATAATTCAATGTCCCTTTGTACGCTGTCCCAATCGTTGAAGAATCAATTAGGTTGCTGAAATCTTGGCAGGCTCTTAATCTCTTCAGCTCTGGTACACCTGAAATGCCATTTTTCTGCAGCTATCAATAGATAACTATTAATATTTTTAACTTTTATGAAATTAAGGAACAGGAACTCCTACTCTTTATTTGGAACTTTTAGGATTTTTACACTTGAAATTTCAAATCTGCAAACTAAACATAATGTATCTGAACATGAGATTGAATATCGAAAGATGAACCATTTTTTTGTGGATCATTTCTCATGCATACACATCCAAACATCTGTAGTCAGGAAAGGCACATATATAACAGATAGGAAAATGACTATCATTGGATTTTCTTGCAATCGAGATATCGGGAAGCATTACAAAGCTCAATGACACTTGAGGCCAGTGGTCATAGCCGATACAATGCCATTGCTGCTCCAGCATCTTCAGCTTTTTTTCTTTTCTTTTTTTTTTTGTCTTTTAGAGGTCAACGATTGTTGGCTTTTAAGATCCCATGGATTGGATCTATGGCTTGAGAGATGATCCTCGGATTCATAATACAAGAGCTTGCTTTATCCAGGCTAACAACGCTGTGCATATGGTGTCTTTTGTTTGGTCAAATTATATAGATGGCCTTGTACTATTGCATTTTCTGTAGTATAATATGATGTTTTTAGGGAAAATTAGGCGAATATTACAATTTTGAAAAAGAAAAAAATAAAAGAGTTGGGCCAATTTTTAGAAAATTTGGGATACACGCCCGATTTCGCAGAGCGACGCGTTGCCACGTAACCAAACCGAACCCTAGATCGTCTTTTGCCTCATTGTCGCCGGTTGTTTGCGAAGCCATGACTTGAGCAAGTCGTTGACCGGTGGCTTTTGCAGCAGCGTTTTTAAGAAACCATTGGTTTCACTATGTTTAACACGCGGTTGAGGATGTGTCGAAGATGATGATTTCGTTTCACCAAATCTTGAACACATTGGTGATCAAGTTGTATTTCTTTTAGTTGAACACTAATTGTCCTACACCATCTCTACATGTATCGACTCAAATAAATTAGCTTTAATATATGCAAGTTAATCTAAACATAACTCAAATTAAATTAATCTATCAAATCAATTTGCAGTGATTCGAATTAAATAAACTTTAACATAAGCAAATTAATGTAAAAATTCCACCACATTTAACTTAGCCTCTCACAATTAATTAATCTAAATTTAACTCAACAACTTATCTTCAGCTACACCAAATTCAATTTAATTATTTCTATTTAGCCCAATTATTATCGATAGGCTTATACTAATTTACCTAAACCGTCAAATTAAAAGTTAGACTAATTTAAAAATAAGCTACTTGAATTCTAGTTACTCTTTAGCTTAAAAACAACCCAAGTTAATCTAGTCAATTAATTCTAAACAAATTTTAGCTATTTAATTAATTTTAACAATCTTCCGATTACATCAAATTTTAATCAAATTAACTGGTCGAACAGAGCTTCATAACTCCACCACTAACCAGTTAATCTGAAACAAGAATTAACCTTAAATTTAGTAGCCAGACACAATAACATTAAAAATTACAGCAACTAAACCGATTTTAATGGCGGCTTACTTGAAACGACTAACAACAACAATATATAAGAGTAATGATCGGCAATTGGCAGCATCTTAGAGCAGGTGTGTCACAGTTTTAAAATTTATAATGAGAATGATCGAGCCTAAAAACTAACTATGACAAAGATTGAGGCAAGTGTACCTATCGAACAGTAGTATAGCTTAGTTGCAAGACCGGATTGTCGAACCCAAAGGAACCGAAAGTACTAATACTAACTTTCTTTTTATTATTTAGCCTTAAAATTTAAGTGAATCGGTTTTATCTAGAAAATTAACTAACTACTAAGCTAAAGACGATGAGACAAAAAGAATGAAATTAGGGAAATACTTGTGGGTAAAACCAATTGATTAAAACAATACCCAAGGAAGAATCCACCTAGACTTCACTTGTTATCTAACTCTAAACCAGATGATTTATTCATTTGACTTGATCCGTAAGATTCCCTAATGTATATTAACCCCTCTCTCGAGGCGACTAACGTCTAACCCTATGTTGATTAATTGAAATCTCTTTCTGATTAAAACCCCTAGAATTGCATTAACTCGATCTATGGACTCCCATATTAGGTTTCACCCTAATCCGGCAAAATATCGTCACCCTATCTCTAGGCGTGCGATCAACTCCGCTTAATTATGCTAGATCTACTCTTAGGCAGGGACTTTTTCTCCTCCACCTAAGCACATCAAACTTGAATTAATATCCCGGAAATATCAACACAAGAATTAAGAACACATAATTAAGAACAAATCAAATATTTATCATATAGTTCAGCAAACGATAACAAGATTCATCTTAGGTTTCATCCCCCTTAGGTATTTGAGGGTTTAGTTCATAATGATAATAGAATACATCTCAAAAGAAAAGATAAAACAAAACATATGAAAAACTCTAAAACCCCCTGAAGGAATTAAAGAGAGATCCTCCGTCTTGAGTATAACTCCGGCTTCTTGAGATGAATCAACTGGCTTTCTTCATGTAATTTCCACAATTCTGATCTTTCTAGCTCGGCTCCTTGGCCTAGCTGGACGCCCCCTTGAAAGTTTGCCTCTAGGGTGTTTATATAGGCTTTTGGAATGTGTTTCTTTACCCCTAAGTCTCAAAATCTGAGTGAAATTCCTCTTCTCCACGGCAGGGACATGCCCTTGGCACACGCCCGTGTGAATCGTGGCCAGGTCGTGTTCAGGTCTGCTTAGGGAGGCACGGCAGTGTTGCTTGGGCCCAGGCCGTGTCGATTTCGTGATTTGGCCTATTTGGTCTGTTTTAAGCCCGTTTCTCATTCTTTTTCATCCTCCGGTGCTTTCCTGAGTATAAAACATGAAAACAAAGGATTAAGAGCACCAAATTACACAATTCAAGGCTTAAATCACCCAAAAGCATGCTAAATGTGGGTTTAAAATATGTTACTATTTTGGTTTATCAAATACCCCCACACTTAAGCTTTTGCTTGTCCTCAAGCAAAATTCTCAACTCATGATTAAAACGAACTTCCTTGATTCATAATATTCATCAATAATGTTTCATCATAATTCAAAGATAATTCATACATGGATAATTCAACTCTAAGAGTCCTAAAGATTCAAACAATCCAAGTCATACATTTTGTAGCATGAAAACATAGGTGTTTCCCCTCATCTAAATAATTACCTCTGATTTAAAACCTGACAAGTATTGACATCCTCACTAAAGATTCACTCAAACCACTCAAAGTGTTTAAGGTTCAAAAATTAAGCACTCAAAAGTCAAACATGAAAAGTTATTACCATAGGCTTGCATGAAAATCAAATCTCCACCACTATAATATGAGATAATACACAAATCAAAAGGTCTTTAACAGGGTTGTTACGGGGCTTGGGTTAAGGTGTGGATATAGGCTGAATTAGAATGTTAGAATCGAGATTGACCTGACAAATTACCTAACCAGAAACAATGAACTGATAATAAACAATTACACCAATTGAGAACTTGTAATAATAATACTATTACTAATACGAGCTTATTTTTCAACCATTGGGATTTAAACGTATAAGCTCACTTAATCACTAATCGTTGTTTTATGCGATGTCAAAGTCTTAAAATTTATAATGAGAATGATCGAGCCTAAAAACTAACTATGACAACGATTGAGGCAAGTGTACCTATCAAACAGTAGTATAGCTTAGTGGTAAGACCGGATTGTCGAACCCAAAGGAACCAAAAGTACTAATACTAACTTTCTTTTTATTATTTAGCCTTAAAATTGAAGTGAACCGGTTTAATCTAGAAAATTAACTAACTACTAAGCTAAAGACGATGAGACAAAAAGAATGAAATTAGGAAAATACTTGTAGGAAAAACCAATTGATTAAAACAATACCCAAGGAAGAATCCACCTAGACTTCACTTGCTATCTAACTCTGAACCAGATGATTTATTCATTTGACTTGATCCGTAATATCCCCTAATGTATATTAAACCCTCTCTCGAAGCGAATAACATCTAACCCTAGGTTGATTAATTGAAATCTCTTTCTAATTAAAACCCCTAGAATTGCATTAACTCGATTTATGGAATCCCATATTAGGTTTTACCCTAATCCGACAAAATCTCGTCACCCTATCTCTAGGCGTACGATCAACTCCGCTTAATTATGCTAGATCTACTCTTAGGCAGGGACTTTTGCTCCTCCACCTAAGCACATCAAACTTGAATTAATATCTGCAAAATATCAACACAAGAATTAAAAACACATAATTAAGAGCAAGTCAAATATTTATCATATAGTTCAGCAAACGATAACAAGATTCATCTTAGGTTTCATCCCCCACAGGTATTTGAGGGTTTAGTTCATAATGATAATAAAATACATCTCAAAAGAAAAGATAAAACAAAACATATGAAAAACTCTAAAACCCCCTGAAGGAATTGAAGAGAGAACCTCCGTCTTGAGTATAGTTTCGGCTTCTTGAGATGAATCAACTGGCTTTCTTCAACTGATTTCCACAATTCTGATCTTTCTGGCTCGGCTCCTTGGCCTAGCTGGACGCCCCCTTGAAAGTTGGCCTCTATGGTGTTTATATTGGCTTTTGGAATGTGTTTCTTTACCCCTAAGTATCCAAATCAGAGTGAAATTCCTCTTCTCCACAGCGGGGACACGCCCCTTGGCACACGCCCGTGTGAATCGTGGCCGTGCCGTGTTTGGGTGCAGTTAGGGAGGCACGGCCGTGTGAATCGTGGCGGGCGTGTTCAGTCGATTAGGGAGGCACGGCCGTGTTGCTGAGCCCGGTGCCGTGTCGATTTTGTGATTTGGCCTATTTGGTCCGTTTTAAGCTTGTTTCTCGTTCTTTTCATCCTCCGGTGCTTTCCTGAGTATAAAAAATGAAAACAAAGGATTAAAAGCACCAAATTACACAATTCAAGGCTTAAATCACCCAAAAGCATGCTAAATGTGGGTTTAAAATATGTTACTATTACGGTTTATCAATCACAGAACTAATAATGAATATACTTCGATTTCTTTTTTTTTTTAAGAACAAATCAGATATATATAATAATTGATGAATTTACTATCGAAATCAATAGGCAATCGATCAAATCAAATCTCGATATAAGGGTAGTCAAAAGGAATGGTGATAACAAAAATAAAGAGTTTTGGGGATAATATTAGTGGGTGAGTGATCGCTGCGAATCAGAGTTTTAAAATTTATAAAAAGAATGATCGAACCTGGAAACTAACTCTGACAACGATTGAGGCAAGTGCACCTATCGAACAGTAGTATAGCTTAGGCAAGATCGGATTATCAAACCCAAAGGAACTAAAAGTACTAATATTAACTTTCTTTCTATTATTTAGCCTAAAATAAGTGAAATTGTTTATCTAATCTAAATTAATTAACTACTAAACTAAAGACTCTAAGACAAAGAAGAATGAATTTGGAAAATAACTTGGGAAAAACTCAGTTGATTTAGATGATACCCTAGGAAGAATCCACCTAGACTTCACTTGTTACCTAACACTTGAACATACGATTTATTCCACTTAGTTTGATCCGTAAGACTCCTAACGTATATTAAACCCTCTCTCGAGGCGAATAACGTCTAACCCTAGGTTAATTAGTGGAACTCTCGTTCTCTTATAATAACCCCCTAGAATAGCAGTAAATCGATCTATGGATTCCCATATTAGGTTTCACCCTAATCCGGTAAAATCTCGTCACCCTATCTCTAGGCGTGCGATCAACTCCCCTTAATTATGTTGGATCTACTCTTAGGCAGGGTCTATTCCAACTCCACCTAAGCACATTAAATTTGGATTAAGCTCACATAATTAAGAACAAACTAAGTATTTATCATATAATTTAGAAAACAATAACAAGATTCATCATAGGTTTCATCCCCTACGGGTATCCGAAGGGTTTAGTTCATAACAATAAAGGAAAACATCTCAAGAGAAAAGATAAAACAAAACATAAGAAATCCCTAAAACCCCGAAAGGAATTGAAGGAGAGATCCTCCGTCTTGAGTATAATTCCGCTTCTTGAGATGGATCAACTCGCTATCCACCGAATGAATCCCCACAAATCGCCATCTCGACCTAGCACGATGCCCCTAGACGATGGCTTTGGGCTCCCCTCTTAGGTCATACTTAGGGTGTATTTATAGGCTTTTGAAATCGTTTCTTTCTCCTAAGTATTCTTTCCCGAATGAAATTTCTCTTCTCCACGACGGAGAGCACGGCCATGGCGCACGCCCGTGTGAATCGTGGCGGGCCGTGTGTTCGGATTTCTTTAATGAGACACGGCCGTGTGAGTCGAGGTTAGGCCGTGTTCTAGATGATTGACTTGGCACGCCGTGTGTGGGTCTAAGTCCGAGCCATGTCGATTTCCTCTTTGGCCCGTTTTGGTCCGTTTTGAGCCCGTTTCTCGTTCTTTTTATCCTTGGGTGCTTTCATGAGTATAAGACATGAAAAGAAAGGATTAAGAGCACCTTTTTACATAAATCAAGGGATAATTCATCCAAAAGCATACTAAATGTGGGATTAAAATATGTTACTATTTCGGTTTATCAAATACCCCCACACTTAAGCTTTTGCTTGTCCTCAAGCAAAATTCTCAACTTACAATTAAAATGAACTTCCTATAATTCATAATAGTCATTGATAGTGTCTCATCATAATTCAGGGATAATTTATACATGGATAATTCAACTCAAAGCGTCATAAAAATTCAAACACTATAAGCCTTATATTTTGTAGCACAAAACATAGGTGTTTCCCTTCATCTAAATAATTACCTTTGATTCGAAATTGTCAAGGATTGACATCCTCACTAAAGATTCACTCAAATCACTCAAAGTGTTTAAGGTTCAAAATTTAGACACTCAAAAGTCAAACATGAAGAGTTAATCCCATAGGCTTGCATGAAAATCAAATCTCCACCACTGAAATATGAGATGAAACACAAATCAAAAGGTCTTTATTAGGGTTGTAACGGGGCTAGGGTTAAGGTGTGGAATAAGGTTGAATTAGAGGGTTAGAATCGAGATTGAATTGACAAATTACCTAACTAAGAACTAATGAACCAATAATAATAATTACATCAATTGAAAACTAATAATACTAATAATACGAGCTTCTTCTTCGATATTTGGAATTTAAATAAATGTATAAGCTCATTTAATCACATAACTAATAATGAATATACTTCATCGTTTTTTTTAAGAACAAACTAAATACATAATAAAGGATAAATTACTAAAATTCATAATTAGGCAACTAATCAGATCAAATCTCGATATAGGGGTAGTTAGAAAGAATGGTGATAACAATTACAAATCGTTTTGGGTTAATATTAGTGGGTGAGTCTATAAATAGGGTTGTTAGGATTAAAAGGGGTTCACTAGGGGTTAATTTGTGAAGGTAGGCTTTTAATGGAGTTAGTAGGTTAAAACCTAGGTGCCTTTATCATCTCTGTATATCAAATCAAAAGTGTGGTCTCGACATGTATAAAAAGGGTTTTGGGTTAATATTAGTGGGTGAGTCAATAAATAGGGTTGTTAGGATTAAAAGGGGTTCACTAGGGGTTAATTTGTGAAGGTAGGCTTTTAATGGAGTTAGTGGGTTAAAACCTAGGTGCCTTTATCATCTCTGTATATCAAATCAAAAGTGTGGTCTCGACATGTATAAACGAGGCAAGTTCTAGAATAACAAATCAATGTTGACACACTCATAATCAATAAAGTGAGCAAGAAAAAGAATATATGCTCTATAAGGCTCAAAATCTCACAAAAGTTATGGGTATTTTTGACATCAACCTTGTAAATATCAAATTTCAAGGTAATATTTAAATTTAGGTAGATGACCTAGAAAATTTTTAATTCAGAAAAATAGACTTATTATGCTTGATTCTCTAGTATTCTTAGAATTTAATTATCAATTCACAATTATCAATGACTTAATCTAAAACATATCAATAAAAATCATAAATCATCAGAAATTTCATCCTAATTAGTAATATGAGTAAATTACTTAAAAACAAGACTAAATTCAGTTTCCTATAGTCGATGCAGACTCTCCAACATGTGACTGTTCTTGTTGGAATTAATTCATTCTTTTCATTAGCTATGACAGTCATGCCTCCTTTCTTTGGAACAACCTGCACAGGTCTTACCCAAGAACTATCAGAAATAGGATAAATAATTTTAGCGTCTAGAAGTTTAATTACCTCGGTTTTGACAACTTCCTTCATATTGGGATTTAATTATCTTTGAGGTTGCACACATGGTTTATATTCATCTTCCATTAAGATTTTGTGGGTGCAAAATGATGGGCTTATCCCTTTTATGTCAGAGATCTTCCAGGCTATGGCTCTTTTATGCACTTTTAACACCTGTAGTAACTCTTCTTTCTCATTGGGTTCTAGGTCTGAAGAAATGATTACCGATAGTGTAGAATTGCTCCCAAGGAATGCGTACTCTAAGTGTGTTGGTAACTGTTTTAATTCCAATTTCGGGGGTTCTTCAATAGAGGGTCTTTGTTTAGATTCATCGTCTATTTCAATGCCCTCATACTCTTTCTGTCTTAGGGAGAGGCTATTGGGATTTATTTCAATTTTTGTCTCCCCTATCTCATTGGCATCGTCATCTGCCTCCTCGCCTTGAACAAGACATAGTTCCAACGTGTCTTTATGTATTATTTCCTGAAAAGATTCTTGAATAAAATGATCAATAGAGTCCATAAAATAACAGGAATCATCTTGCTCTTTAGAGTATTGCATAGCATCATAGATTTTAAAGATAATTTCCTCATCACCTACCCTAAGTGCAAGCTTACCATTACCTACATCAATATTGGCCCTAGCAGTGGCTAGAAATGGACGTCCTAAAATTAAAGGTACTTCAACATCCTTATCCATGTCAAGCACAACAAAGTCAACAGTGAATATGAATTTATCAACTTTAACTAAAACGTCTTCAATAATTCCCCTAGGGTATTTAATAGACCTATCGGCTAGTTGGATACTCATCCTAGTGGGTTTCGGTTCACCAAGACCGAGGTGTTTGAACATTTTATAAGGCATCAAATTAATACTGGCACCTAAGTCAGCTAATGCTTTCTCAATATTTAAACTACCAATTAAACAAGGAATAGTAAAACTTCCTGGATCTTTTAATTTGGTTGGCAACTTATTCTGGAGAATAGCTAAGCATTCCTCGTTAAGCTCCACGGTTGACAGTTCTTCAAGCTTCCATTTATTAGTTAAGAGTTCCTTTAGAAATTTTGCGTATGTAGGCATCTGCGAAATGGCTTCAACAAAAGGTAGGTTAATATGTAATTGTTTAAAGAGTTCAAGAAACTTACCGAATTGTGCGTCCATGCGGTCTTTCTTTAACTGTGCTGGATATAGAATTGGTGGTTCTTTAGGTGCCGGCGTTACATTCTCATTCACTTCCTCTTCTTTTTCTTTAGTAATTTCCTTTGGCATCTTCCTTTCAGTTTCAACCAACTCCTTTCCACTCCTTAGTGTAACTGCTTTCACATGCTCTTTTAAGTTAGGTGGATTACCTGGTTGCTTTTCAGAGACTAACTTGACTAGCTGTCCGATTTGATTCTCAATCCTTTGAAGTGATTCTTGTTGAGTTTTTAATGCCGTTTCGGTATTTTGAAAATGATTCTCTGATGTCGAGATGAACTTTTCCAGCATCCTCTCAAGGTTTTGTTTTTTTTCCTGTCGGTAAGGTGGTTGCTGAAATCCCGGGGGGAGTTATTGTCTCTCATTTCCTTGACCACCCCATGAGAAGTTTGGATGATTCCTCCAACTTGGACCATAATTGTTACTATAGGGGTTATTTTGAGATCTAAAGTTATTACCCATATAGTTTATCTGCTCGCTTTCTACGCCAGGATTGTAGGGTGGTTATTCCATATTCTTCGATCCTCCTCCATATGTATTGCACTGCATTACTGGATGTACCTGTGAGGAACCACACAAACCATTAATTTTCTTACTTAAGAGTTCTACCTGATTTGATAGCATGGTTACTGCGTCGAGGTTGAAAACATTGGCAGCTTTTGTCGGCTTTGTCCTCATAACTTGCCACTGATAATTATTCAGTGACATCTCTTCAATGAATTCATAAGCAGCCTCAGGTGTTTTATTGTTTAGTGTACCACCGGTGGATGCATCAATAAGCTACCTAGTTGAGGGGTTCACACCGTTATAAAAGGTTTGAACATGTATCCATAATGGTAACCCATGATGAGGGCACCTTCTAAATAAATCCTTATATCTCTTCCATGCATCGTAAAGTGTCTCTAAATCCATCTGCACAAAAGAAGAGATATCATTCCTCAACTTAGTCGTTTTAGCCGGCGGAAAATATTTTAACAAAAAATTTTCGGTCATTTGCTCCCATGTAGTAATTGATCCTCGTGGAAGAGAATTCAACCACTGTTTGGCTTTATTCCTTAAAGAAAAGGGAAATAACCGAAGGCGAATGGCATCATCAGAAATGCCATTAATCTTAAATGTATCGCATAACTCCAAAAAGTTCACTAGGTGTGTGTTAGGATCCTCGTCCTGCAAACCATCAAACTGAACAAACTGTTGTATCATCTGTATAGTGTTAGGTTTCAGTTCAAAATTATTTGTAGCGACAGCATGTCTAACAATACTTGATTCAGTTCCTGTTAGGTTTAGCATAATCATACATAGTATGAGGAGCATGATTTTCGGCAACCACAGGAGGAAGTGGATTATTCTGGGGATCAGCCATCTCTTCCGTGTTATTAGTATCGTCCTCTTGCTCTTCTTGTGTGTATTGTAGGCTTCGCCTAATTTCTCTTCGGTTTCTGCGAACGGTTCCTTCTATATCACTATCGTAAAGTAGAGGTCCTGTCGGGTTTCTTCTAGTCATAAACTAGAATACCTGCCAGAAGCAAGGAAAAAGAAAATTAGCAAAGTAGAAATAAAAATAAAAAGTTAATTGCAAAAATAAAAATGGCTAAAGTAATAAAAATCAAGTGTTCCTAATATCTTAGTTCCCCGGCAACGGTGCCAAAAACTTGATCGTGTCTGAGAGTTTTAATATTTATATAATGAATGATCGAGCCTAGAAACTAACTATCACCACGATTGAGGCAAGCGCACCTATCGAACAGTAGTATAGCTTAGTGGCAAGACCGGAATGTCGAACCCAAAGAAACCAAGAGTACTAGTAGTTACTATCTTTTTATTATTTAGCCTAAGTATTATGAGAATTGATGTTTATCTAAATAATTACTAAACTAAGGATGCTAAGACAAAGAGAGTGAATTGGGAAAATACTTTTGGGAAAAACCAGTTGATTAAGACAATACCCGAGGAAGAATCCACCTAGACTTCACTTGTTATTTATTTAACTCAACTGCACGATTTATTCACTTGACTTGATCCGTAGGATTCCCTAATTTATATTAATACCTCTTTCGAGGCTACTAACGTCTAACCCTAGGTTAATTAATTGAAATCTCTTTCTAATTAAAACCCCTAGTGTTGCATTAACTCGATCAATGGACTCCCATATTAGGTTTGACCCTAATCCGTGATTTTCATCATCCTATCTCTAGGGTTGCGATCAACTCCGCTTAACTATGCTAGATCTACTCTTAAGCAGGGACTTTTGCTCCACCGCCTAAGCACATCAATACTTGAATCAATATCACGAAATATTAAAACAAGAATTAAGAACACATAATTACGAACAAATCAAGTATTTATCATATAGTTGAAAAACAATAACAAGATCCGTCTTAGGTTTCATCCCCCTCAGGTATTTGAGGGGTTTAGTTCATAATTATAAAAGAATACATCTCAGAAGAAGATAAATAACAAAACATAAGAAAAACCCTAAAACCTCCTGAAGGAAATTTGAAGGGGAGATCTTCCGTCTTGAATGTGATTCTGGCTTCTGAGAAGGATCAACTGGCTTTCTTGGAGTAATTCCCTGAGTTCAGCCCTCTCTGGTTTCGCCCCTGACCAAAGACCACTTTTTAGGTTATATTTAGGGTGTTTATATAGGCTTCGGAATGTCTTTCTTGGCCCACAAGTATCCCATTCCGAATGAAACTCATCTTGGTTAAAACAGGGACACGCCCGTGTGACACACCCGTGGTCGACTCCCTTTGCCGTGGTCGATCCTATTTGCCACACACGGCCATGCGATCAGGCCGTGTACAATGTTCTAGGCCGTGTCTCAGTTGTTACTCGAAATACACGGCCGTGGGTGATAGTCCAGGCCGTGTGAGTTTCTAAGATAAAACATTTTCTCCGTTTTTGGCCCGTTTCTCGTTCCTTTCATCCTCCGATGCTCTCCTAAGTATAAAACATGAAATTAAAGGATTAGGAGCATCAAATTCAAAAATTCACAGGATAAATCATCCAAAAGTATGCCAAATGTGGGATTAAAATATGTATATATTACGGTTTATCAAATACCCCCATGTGCTAACCGTGTGTCACACATGGCCTAAACATACTGCCGTTGATTAGCCCGTGGTCTATTATGACTTAAAACACTAATGTGCAGGGGACACACGGCTTAGACACACGCCCGTGTGTCTATCCGTGTAGGCACCTAGAGGCTATTTTCCAAGCCAATTGCCACCCTGATATCAAGATCAATCCAATACTCAATTCAATAACTCAAGTATTACATCTAACATGAACAAGGATGCATACTTCATTGATAGATAAAAACATACATACTTAATCATTCATGACCCACCTCTTTGGCCATATACAAAAAAAAGAATACTAAGCTTGATAGCTGTAACACCCCAAACCCGGCCCAAACACCATGACCGGATCTGGCATGTCACTAAGAAGATTTAGTAAAACATGTTGCATTTTTTTTTGAAAAAAACGTTGATTAAGTCTAAACATTTATACCGGAAAACTTAATAATTTGATAATTTATATAAGATATAAATTATATATGATGCCTTTATGAATTACAAACCAAAACTTAGTACATGCCACGGTTTCAATTTTATCGGATAATTCAAGTGTCCAAAGTAAAGCCCAAAAATCGAAAATATAAAACTAATGGCCCATGGCCTTATTACAATGAATTAATGAACCAAGGTAACTAAAAATATTAAGAATAAATAATTTTAACAAGCCCTTTTTCTAAATCAAATAAACTCCTCACATGGCCACCTTGCGCTCCTCCCGGCCGGCCTCGATGCACTAGGTGTCACTGGAAAAATGTTAAACAACGGGGTGAGTCACGAGACTCGGTGTGCAACCCTCATGCACCATCAGAGGTTGGGCCTTAGCCCACGAGCGAGAATAACGAATATCATACAACGAAAATTATGCAAAGCCCCAATCCTAGGTTTCCATCCGCTACACACCACCCTTTACCGCCAATCACACCCTTGGGGATTTCTACAATCAACCCACGCCGCTACACACCATCTATGGCGGTCATGCTGCAGCTTAGCTACTCATCGTCGACGGTGACATAGTCACGAGAACGGATCGTGGCGCAGCCACTACAACGGATCGTGGCGAGCCACGAGCAATAACACTTCCCTTTCATCAATCACTCAACCCCGTGCATATATAGAAATCGGCATACATATAAAACATATCATCTCAACAGAAACATTCAATTATGAATGACAGAAATCACTAACCTGGTGATTCGCCTTTACCCTCCACGGGTTTTCAACAACCATGCCGGGATTTCGGCATTTAACAGAATATAGACAGATTCATGCATATATATATATCAGACAACAAAGATGGTGTGAGAAATTACACACCTGATTAAGCTTAATGCTATGCTATCAAAATTGATGCTTTCCCTAGCCAGAATCGTGATTATCAGATCACTATGCCATCGGTCAAAGACTTCACTTTAAGAGATTGATTTGAGTAACCACCCAACAAGGTTAAATGTCAGATTGGAGATAAATCGATTTAATAAAACGACGAAGATAAATCTCCTTACCTAAATTGATTGAATCCCGAAAGTAGTATAATTCGAGTGCTACCGATTAGAATCCTAGACGATTAAATCTCCTTCAAATTCCGGGATGCCGCCCATGAAACAAAACACAAGATCAGTCCACCATGTAGCCATTCGGCTATGGTCTCTAAAAGTCGGAGAAGATTAGAAAAATATAGCACAATCGACACTTACCTCTACAGAAGGTTTCGGCTACCCCTTTGCAGAAAGATTCGGCAATCACAGAAGAAGATCAAAGCGTAGAAGATTAGAGATCTAGGAATTTCGACTTTTAAGAAAATCCCGAAAAAAGATGAACAAGAAGAATGCTGTCTTACAAGGGATATTCGGCCAATGTGTTTGAAAGAGAAGAGACAGAAAATAACAGTGTTTTGGCGATTGATGAGACTTCAGAGGGTTTTGACTAGAAGGAAAAAGAAAAGAAAGTGGAGAGGGAGAGTGAAGTGGTGATTTCGGCAGAAAAGAAAAAGATGACAAGAACTCAGTAGGCAAATTTTTGGCACACTCCTTGCCTATACTAAACCGATTCTCCCCCCTCTCCTGTGTTTGATTTTCGGCCAACACTAGCCTCCTTGATAGATCCTCATCCTATCCCTTATCTTTCTCAAAACACCCATCCAAAAGTGTCCTACATCACACCACTTCCTCCCTCCTTTATCCGAATAATATCACATATTTTAAAACATTAAAAATCCCCTATATTTTAGCCTTGTTGCCGTCCCTCCCTAGCCTCCTTTAGGTGCCGAATTTGGCCCAAAACATGGGCTCCAAGTGGTCCAAAACTTGGACCCTTAGTGACGCCAACTCCCTTCCCTCTTAGTGGCGCCATTTTGCCACTGGGCCACAAGCCCACTTTGATATTTTAAACACAGATACCTATCTTAAATGCTCTAGAGTGTCTACCCAAGAATTTAGCCAAGGCCTCAGCCCATACCTGAGCTCAATATGAACCCTTAACTCTTAAATTAACACATTAACATATATCACACCAAAATGCACAGGCCCATTAATTCGGGATGTTACAGTTCTACCCCCTTAAAATAAATTTCGGCATCGAAATTTACCTGATCAGAAGAGATGGGGATACTGTTGTCGCATAACATCCTCTGGCTCCCATGTCGCTTCTTCCGCACCGTGGTTTCGCCACAGCACCTTGACCAAAGGGACGGACTTCCTTCTCAACACCTTTACGTCTCGATCCAAGATTTGCACTGGTTCCTCCTCAATAGACAAATCTGGCCTTACTTCAATCTCTTATACTGGCACAATATGCGATGGATCCGAACGGTATCTTCTTAGCATCGAGACATGAAACACATCATGTATCCGCTCCAACCCTGGAGGCAACTCCAATCGATACGCTACTGGTCCCACACGTTCTAGTATTCGATAAGGTCCAATAAATCGGGGACTTAGCTTACCCTTCCGACCAAACCTCATCACCTTCTTCCACGGCGACACTTTCAAAAAGACTTCATCTCCCACTGCAAATTCCAACTCCTTACGCTTTAGATCCGCATAAGATTTCTGCCGATCAGACGCTTCTTTTAACCGAGCCCGTATTACCCTAACTTTTTATTCGTCTCCGAACTAGTTCGGACCCAACACTGACGCTCACCCAACTCTGTCCAACAAGTAGTAGGTACGACATCTCCGTTCGTATAAAGCTTCATAAGGTGCCATTTGAATACTAGATTGGTAGCATTTGTTGTTGTGCGACTTCGCCGAGGTAAATACTCCTCACAACTACCCCGAAATCAATGATGCAACCTCTTAACATATCCTCTAAGATCTGGATTACCCTCTCAGACTGACCATCCGTCTGCGGATGGAAAGCGATACTAAAGTCTAACCTTGTTCCCATCGCCTGATGCAGAGCCTTCCAGAATCGTGACGTGAACCTAGGGTCTCTATCCGATATGATCGACACAGGTACACCATGCAGTCTCACTACCTCGGCCACATACAGCTTAGCCAACCTTTGCAGAGAATAGTCAACACGAACCGGTATGAAGTGAGCAGACTTCGTCAGCCGATCAACAATCACCCAAACCGAATCCTTCTTAGTGGGCGTAAGAGGTAACCCACTAACAAAATCCATCGTGATTCTTTCCCATTTCCACTGCGGAATCTTCACCGGCTACAACAACCCCGAAGGCAACTGGTGTTCCGCCTTCACCTGCTGACACGTCAAACATTTACCCACGAATTTTGTTACCTCTCGCTTCAGACCTGGCCACCAGAATTGCTCTTGCAAATCTCGATACATCTTCACCCCTCCAGAATGCATAGCGTAGGGGCTACTATGTCCCTCCCGCAGAATCATCTGCCTTAACTCAACATCTTTTGGCATACAAATTCTCTCACGAAAACACAGAACCCCATCACCATTCAAACTATAGTCCTCTCCTTCGCCACTTTGTACTTGCCGGAGTCGAGCACTCAAGACACCATCTAGAAGCTGCTTCTCTTTGATCTGACTGGTCCACGTTGGTCTCGCTTGGAGTTCAAACTACGGTGCCGCCATCCTCAAATAGATCGGGATGAGCGAACATCGCCTCAACTCCGCTATTGCCTTCCGACTCAACATGCGCCACCACGTTAGCCTTGCCCGATGATATTCGATCGAGCAGTCATAGTCCTTCAAAAGTTCAATCCACCTACGTTGTCTTAGATTCAACTCCTTCTAGGTGAGAAGATACTTCAGACTCTTATGGTCAGTGTAAATAACCGACTTCTCCCCGTACAGGTAGTGTCTCCAGATCTTCAGAGCGAACACTACCGCAGCCAATTCTAAATCATGCGTGGGGTAGTTCAACTCATACGGTCTTAACTGTCGCGACGCGTAGGCAACAACCTTTTCCTCTTGCATCAACACACATCCTAAACCCGTGTGTGACGCATCACAGTAGACGGTAAACTCTTTTCCCGCCTCTGGCTGGATTAACACCGGTGCTTCTGTCAAAATTTTCTTTAACTTCTCAAAGCTCTCCTATTGTTTGTCGGTCCAAACAAACGGTACTCCCTTCCTCAACAACTTAGTTAGAGGTGCCGCAATTAATGAGAACCCCTCAACAAACCTCCTGTAATACCCTGCCAATCCTAAGAAACTTCGAACCTCTACCACAGACCTCGGCGGTTTCCAATCCAATACAGCTTCTATCTTCCGAGGGTCAACCCTAATTCCCTCTGCAGAAACCACATGCCCTAAGAAAGTTACTTCCCTTAGCCAGAACTCACACTTACTGAACTTAGCGAACAGCTGCTTCTCCCTCAAAACTTGCAACACCACAAGAAGATGTGCCTCATGCTCCTCCTCGGACTTGGAATAAACCAGGATATCGTCAATGAACACCACGACAAACCGATCAAGGTATGGTTGGAACACCCGATTCATCATATCCATAAATGTTTCTTTGGCGCGCGTTTGTTAACCCGAACAGCATCACCAAAAATTCATAATGACCGTAGCGAGTTCGAAATGCCGTCTTATGAATGTCCCCTTCCTTTACCTTTAACTGATGATAACCCGACCTTAAATCTATTTTAGATAAAATCGAAGCTCCTTTAAGCTGGTCGAATAGATCGTCGATTCTCGGCAGTGGGTACTTGTTCTTAATCGTTAACTTATTCGGTTGACGGTAGTCCACACACATACGCATGGATCTGTCCTTCTTCTTCACAAATAGGACCGCGCTCCCTGAGAGACACACTCGGTTGGATAAAACCACGATCCAACGGCCTCGGATCTCGAGCTTTGAGTTCCACCAACTCCTTCTTGGCGCTATTCTATAAGGAGCAATGGACACCTGAGTCGTGCTCCTAAGTAGCTCTATTCCAAACTCCACTTCGCGATCCGGGGTAACCCCGGCGGTTCCTCGGGAAGACATCCGCGAAATCTTGGACTGTTCGAACCTCGTCGACAGTCATCTCCTTAGCATCCAAAGCACTGATAAAAGCTAGAAACGCGTTACATCCTTTCCGAATCATCTTAACAGCTTTCAGGGTAGATACCACGTTGGACAAATAATTCCTTCCTTATCCTAACACAACCACCTCCCCGCCTTCCGGGGTATTCAACACCATGCGCTTAGTCTCACAATCCAACTTAGCATGATGTTTCGTCAACCAATCCATTCCTAAGATAAGATCAAACTCTCCAAACGGTAATTCCATTAAGTCTGCCGGGAACACTACCCCTCGCGTCTCTAAAGGTACGTTCCTAAACAGTTTGTCCACTACCCTAGATTGTCCTAAAGGACTAACCACAGTCATCTTCCTAGAAGTTGTTTCAGAGTCTATACTTAGGGTCTCAGATACCGAGCATGCAATGTAAGAGTGGGTTGATCCAATATCAATCAAAGCAAGAAATGGATTATCACTATAAGAAACGTGCGGTTATGACGTCCCGGTGCCACCATCCTCCCGTCGACGAGCCGCATAAACCGCACTGATCGTCTCGCATATACATTATCGGCACCTACTAGGGGCTCCACGACTCGAGCGCACCCATCTCCTCCTCCGATCGGGCCACGACCCTCGATGGTGGTCAGCCCACCCTTTCGACTGATCGGAACCTCGTCCACCGGGTCGCACTGCTCCACCTATGGACGCCTCTCACCATATGATCCATAGACCCACACTTGAAGCACCCACCACCCTCCTCCTACACTCCCCGAAATGTACTTTCCCGCACAAGTTACATGATCAATTCTGACTCCTAGTAGCAGATGTCGGAGCACGAGCCGCCCATCAAACCTAGGCCTTTTCCTCAAAACTCCCGGATGATCCCGACGACCCAAAATTTCTCTTATTCCTATTCCGATCCTTATCCTTATTTTGCTTCTCACCCGCTTCACCTCCTCAGATATTTTAGCTTTCTCAACCAGGACGGCAAAGTCTCTTTCTTGCTGCGGTGCTACCAACACTCTCAACTCATCCCGTAATCCATCTTCGAACCGTACACAGCGCTCATAGTCAGTCACTACAATTCCCGAGCGTAACGGCTCAAACGCAAAAAAAGTCTCGCCTCATACTCGGACACGATTTACTTCCCGCACTAAATTCGTAAATGCCTTCCTCATGCATCCACATAGCCGCCCCAACGTATTTTCCCCTGAAAATGATTCCTTAAAGAAATCCCGATCCAATCCGGTCTCTGCGACAAGTACCTTCCTTTACCATGAGCCACCATCGTAAGCCTCGCCTCGCAGAAGAGACACAACCCCTTTCAACTTCTCCTCCACCGTGAAGTCGAGGTCATCCATTATGCGCTCACTCGCTTCTAACCAATACTCAGCTGTGTTAGGGGCTACGCCAGAAACACCCCTAAACATCTCTGCTCCATTGGCTCGAGTCGTTCGGCCGCACGATTTCCAAGCTCTTGAACCCGTGCACGCCTTGACAAAGAATCTTTTCGAGGACCCGCAACATCGCCGAGATACCGCATCATCTCCAGCGCTGGTCCCAAAATTCTCCCTCCACAATGCGGCATATCCAGGCATCTCGCTTCTCGACCCGTGGCGCACCTGGCACGCTCGACACGGTCATCCTACTCCCTACCACGACCACGCGGCGGGCGTCCCCGACCCCTTGTACTCATTCTTCCGATTGACGTTTATCTGATTAGAAATTTTATGAATTAATAGGTTTATTCCACTGATTAACCACGAACAGTCTTATGAACAGTAGTTTAAGAGTAGTTCTTTCGAATTTGAAATTACATCCACAAGTTTCAGTCTCAAGTTTGTCTCCTAGTTCTAGGAAACTACATACACTCAACAATCAACATACAGACAACATCCACGAACCCACCTTCAACACATAGAGTATTTTCGTCATTTCACTACCCAGGGGTATTTTTGTAATTCATCCTACAGGGTATTTTCGTAATTTTTTGAAATAGAGTTCCTTGGTGATTTTGTGAAGAAAAGGGTATTTTGGTAATTTTGCAATCCGAAGGTATTTCGGTAATTTTACAAATCAGGGATATTTTGGTCACTTATAAATCAGGGGTAATTTAGTAATTTTACAAAATAGGATGGCTGGTCCCTTTCGTGTTTTAGTTATAAATTTTGGCCACAACAAGTCCTCATGACTAAGGTGAACAAATACTACGCACTGCAGGATTCTAGCGAAGAGGAGGTGAGTCACTAGGACCGCTTAAATACCAAGCTCTCCCTGAATCCAATCCTAGACATGCGTATGCCTGTTGCCACACCCTAATCTCGCGACTTGTTCACAGGTTTGTTTGGTTGGATTAAATCTTATGAATTTAGAGAGTTGTTTAAACTAACCCTAAAGTCCATCAAATTCTAATTAAAATAATCTACTTCCCTTAAAGCCCATCAAGCCCACATACATATATAACACACAGTGAGTTCTGAATACTTACCTGGCGGAGTTGGGCCGGAGACGCAGGTGCCATGCTGGGAAGACCATCCTGTATTATTTATAAACATGCATGTTTCCAAAACCCATCTTTAGAAAATGTTTTGAGCCCAAAATCCCCAAAGTCGAGTTTTGAACCTGGCTCTGATACAAATTTGTAACACCCCAAACCCGGCCCAAACACCACGACCGGATCTGGCATGTCACTAAGAAGATTTAGTAAAACGTGTTGCATTTTTTTTGAAAAAAACGTTGATTGAGTCTAAACATTTATACCGGAAAACTTAATAATTTGATAATTTATATAAGATATAAATCCTATATGATGCCTTTATGAATTACAAACCGAAACTTAGTACATGCCCTGGTTTCAATTTTATCGGATAATTCAAGTGTCTAAAAGTAAAGCCCAAAAACCGAAAATATAAAACTAATGGCCCATGGCCTTATTACAATGAATTAATGAACCAAGGTAACTAAAAATATTAAGAATAAATAATTTTAACAAGCCCTTTTTCTAAATCAAATAAACTCTCCCGCATGGCCACCTTGCACTCCTCTCCACCCGGTCCGATGCACTAGGTGTCACCTGGAAAATGTTAAACAACGGGGTGAGTCACGAGACTCGGTGTGCAACCCTCATGCACCATCAGGTTGGGCCTTAGCCCACGTAATGTAATAACGTAATATCATACAATAGAAATTATGCAAAGCCCAACCCAATCCTAGGTTTCCATCCACTACACACCACCCTTTACCGCCAATCACACCCTTGGGGATTTCTACAATCAACCCACGCCGCTACACACCATCGATGGCGCCATCATCGCAGCTAGTCGCTCATCGCCGATTTGTGACATAGTCACTGAACGGATCGTGGCGAGCCACTACAACAGATCGTGGCAGAGCCACCAGAACAGAACACTTCCCCTTTCATCAATCACCCAACCTCGTGCATACATAGAAATTGGCATACATATAAAACATATCATCTCAACAGAAACATTCAATTATGAATGACAGAAATCACTAACCTGGTGATTCACCTTTACCCTCCACGGGTTTTCAACAACCATGCCGGGATTTCGGCATTTAACAGAATATAGACAGATTCATGCATATATATATATATCAGACAACAAAGATGGTGTGAGAAATTACACACCTAATTACACTTAATGCTATGCTATCGAAATTGATGCTTTCCCTAGCCAGAATCGTGATTATCAGATCACTATGCCGCCGGTCAAAGACTTCACTTTAAGAGATTGATTTGAGTAACCACCCAACAAGGTTAAATGTCAGATTGGAGATAAACCAATTTAATAAAACGACGAAGATAAATCTCCTTACCTAAATTGATTGAATCCCGAAAGTAGTATAATTTGAGTGCTACCGATTAGAATCCTAGGCGATTAAATCTCCTTCAAATCCCGGGATGCCGCCCATGAAACAAAACACAAGATCAGTCCACTATGTAGCCATTCGGCTATGGTCTCTAAAAGCCGAAGAAGATTGGAAAAATATAGCACAATCGACACTTACCTCGACAGAAGGTTTCGACTACCCCTTTGCAGAAAGATTCGCAATCACGTAAGAAGATCAAGCGTAGAAGATTAGAGATCTAGGAATTTTGGCTTTTAAGAAAATCCCAAAAAAAGATGAACAAGAAGAATGCTGTCTTACAAGGGATATTTGGCCAATGTGTTTGAAAGAGAAGAGACAGAAAATAACAGTGTTTCGGCGATTGATGAGACTTCAGAGGGTTTTGACTAGAAGGAAAAAGAAAAGAAAGTGGAGAGGGAGAGTGAAGTGGTGATTTCGGCAGAAAAGAAAAAGATGACAAGAACTCAGTAAGCAAATTTTCGGCACACTCCTTGCCTATACTAAACTGATTCTCCCCCCTCTCCTGTGTTTGATTTTCGGCCAACACTAGCCTTCTTAATAGATCCTCATCCTATCCCTTATCTTTCTCAAAACACCCATCCAAAAGTGTCCTACATCACACCACTTCCTCCCTCCTTTATCCGAATAATATCACATATTTTAAAACATTAAAAATCCCCTATATTTTAGCCTTGTTGCCGTCCCCCCTAGCCTCCTTTAGGTGCTGAATTTGGCCCAAAACATGGGCTCCAAGTGGCCAAAAACTTGGACCCTTAGTGACGCCAACTCCCTTCCCTCTTAGTGGCGCCATTTTGCCACTGGGCCACAAGCCCACTTTGATATTTTAAACACAGGTACCTATCTTAAATGCACTAGAGTGTCTACCGAAGAATTTAGCCAAGGCCTCAGCCCATACCTGAGCTCAATCTGAACCCCTAACTCTTAAATTAACACATTAACATATATCACACCAAAATGCACAGGCCCATTAATTCGGGATGTTACAATAGCCAAAACTTTGGCTAATTCTAAAACATAATTCAAAATGAAATGCTTCCTATACATGCCATACTTAATATAAACAATTTGGCTATACCAAAATAGCGATTGATAGTGTGCTCCGAGCTCCGATGACGATGATGCACGAGATTAGCTTGGCGGGACTACATGAAAAGAAAGAATTAAAGACGTAAGCATTTCGCTTAGTAAGTTTGCATGTAATGCATATAACAACGTATATATATATATATATATATATATACTTAACATACTCATTCATCATAAGCAAAGGCATTGTTAAGTTCACATGCTTGAGCTTACTTACTCTTAATGATTCTTACACTTATCATGGTACTTACTAGTCTCGTGCTTGTAAGGTAAACAAGGTACCTGTATCACTTAATCATATAGATTAGCATACTTTGTTACGGTAAGCATAATCTTAACTTCATCATTCATAACATGAATAATACTCTTAGTTAACTTTGACTAGCATACTTTGATGATAGCTTTACTTGCTTAACTTTCTTGCTTTCTCATTTATTCTTTACTCTTTTCCCCGATGAATTACTATGAATAACCGAGGATACTGAATCTCATCTCACAAATATCTCGATGCCAAGCCATACTCTAGATATGGTCTTACATGGGATCTCTCAACTTGGTGTCGATGCCATGTCTTGACATGGACTTATACGAAGTCCTCTTTGTGTGTTCCATTGGGAACTTACCATTGCCATGTCTTGACATGGTCTTACTTGGTATCTTTACTCATGAACCGGTTAATACCGGGCCTTGGCTTGGACTTACATGAAATCTTTGTTGTTACTCACCAATGCCATGCCTTGGCTTGGACTTACATGGGATCTCTATCTCATGATGGCTTTTCAATGCCAAGACTTGTCTTGGACTTACATGACATCTTTACATGGAGACTCACCAATGCCATGCCTTGGCTTGGGCTTATATGGGTCTTCATCTCATAATAACTCTTCAATGCCAAGACTTGTCTTGGTCTTACATGATAACTTGCTTGATTGCCGATGCCATGCCTTGGCTTGGTCTTATACGGACTTCCTTGTCTCATGTGATAGATCGAGTATCCTAAGTAATTCAACTTCAATCAGGACTTTCTCATACTTAATCTCATTGATTTCTTTGTTTAACATAGCATCAAAAATCTCATGGAATTAAGATATATTCTACATCATATTAAGCAATTCAATGATATTAATCATAAAGCTTAGAGATAATACAAACTTACCTCAATGTACAAAATGTATGTAGAAATGCAATTTAGTCCTCGACTTTGTTCTTGCCTCAGTTTCGATTCGGGCTTTGTTTTTCTTGATCTATAATAATTTAGCTCATTTAATACACACATTGACTAAATTGACTCTTAACTCATACTTTAGCAAAATTACCATTTTGCCCCTAAACTTTCTCATAATTACACTTTTGCCCCAAGGCTCGTAAAGTGATTTTTATTCAAATTTCGAGAACTTCATGCTTAGATGATTCATTCTTTTAACTATAGCAACATTCAATTCTCACTATTTCTATCATGTATGAAAATTTTCACAACTTTTACAAACTAGTCCTTACTAGCATTTTTCATGAAATTCATTTAGGAAAAGATGTTTATCTAACATCAAACTCTCATAATCTTTCATAAAAAATCATTTTACAAGCATGTCATACATGGGTAGATTTATGAACATGAATTCTAGCTCAACTTATAGCTATAAATAGCTAATTCATAATACGAAGACTCCAAAAATACGAAGAATATTAAAAACGGGGCTAGGATGCACTTACTAGCAAGCTTTAAAAATTGAAGAACCCTAGCTATGGAGTCTCTCAAATTTTCGGCACAAGGGGAAGAAGATGAATAAGATTTTTGTCATCTTTTTTCCCTTTTTAATCATTTAATTGATAAATGACCAAAATGCCCTTCTCACTAAACCTTCAAAATTTCTAACTCATGTCCATTTTTGTCCAAAAATTATAATTTGGGCAAATTACTATTTAAGGACTTCTAATTAATATTCCAAAGCTATTTCATACTAAAAGCTTCTAGAATCTCAAATTTTGCAACTTTTGCAATTTAGTCCTAATGGACCATTCAATGATAATTTCATAAAATTTCTACATGAAACTTTCATACTATCATGCAAACATATCTTAAACCTCAAAACTCGTTTTACTACTTCAGATTTGTGGTCTCGCACCACTGTTCCGACTAGGCCCTAAATCGGGATGTTACAATTCTCCCTCTCTCTTAGGATTTTCGTCCTCAAAATCTTACCAAAGAAATAGGTTTGGGTACTTGGTTTCTCATGCTCTCTTCTGGTTCCCACGTAGCTTCCTCTATCCCATGTCTTTGCCACAATACTTTCACTAGGGTAATACTTTTATTTCTTAGCTGTTTGACCTCCCGAGCTAAAATCTTAACTGGTTCTTCACCATAAGTCATGTCGGGATGAATCTCTATCTCTGACGGGGCAATTATATGTGAAGGGTCTGATCGGTAGCGTCGCAACATGGACACGTGAAACACATCATGTATCTTTTCTAACTCTGATGCCAAAGCCAATCGATAAGCTACCAGCCCAACTCTCTCAAATCTCGTATGGTCTGATAAAATGTAGACTCAACTTGCCTTTATGGCCAAATCTGAGAACCTTTCTCCATGGTGACACTTTCAAGAAAACTTTATCCCTGACTTGATACTCTATCTCTTTTCTTTTTAAATCTGAGTAGGATTTTTGTCTGTCAGAAGCAGCCTTTAAACTTTCTCGAATTACTTACACCTTCTGTTCGGTTTCTCTAACCAAATCAACCCCGTGAATCTGGTTTTCCTTGAGTTCAGTCCAATATAAAGGCGTTCGAAACTTACGCCCATATAAAGCCTCATAGGGCGCCATCTTCAAGCTCGACTGAGAACTATTATTGTAGGAAAAGTCTACTAATGGGAGAAACTTTTCCCAACTGCCTTGGAATTCAAGAATACAACACTCGAGCATATCTTCGAGTACTTGTATTAACCTCTCTGATCGACCGTCACTTGAGGATGAAAAGTCAGACTAAAACTCAATTTTGTACCCAATGCCTCTTGTAACTTCTTCCAAAATCTGGAGGTGAATCTCGGATCTCTATCCGATATGATTGACAAAGGAACTCCATGTAGCCTTACTATTTCTCAAAACATACAAGTTTGCCAACTTGTCGAGTGAGTAATCCACTCGCACATGTATGAAATGGGCCGACTTGATAAGTCCACAACCACAACCCATACAAAGATCTTTCTTGCTTTGTGACAACGGTAAACTCGTTACAAAATCCATGGTGATACTTGTTCCATTTCCACTCGGAATCGAAATGGGTTAAAGCAAACTGAAGGTACTTGGTGTTCAAATTTTTTACTTGCTAACAAATCATGCATTTGAAACAAACTCAAATATCTTTCTTCATTCTTGGCCACCAATACTCGTTGCTTCAAGTCATTATACATCCTGGTACTACCTTGATGTACAGATAAACATCCGTTATGTGCCTCATGCAAAATTTTTTGAATAAGCTCCTCCTTTCTCGGTACACAAGTTCTATCTTTGAACATCAAACTTCCATTGGGACTAATGGAAATCGGACTCAACATCCTGCCTCGTGACCGAGCTCTCTTGACTTGCAATTCACTATCTTCTTTTTGAGCTTCAATGATCTCTTAGAGAAACATTGGTCTAGCTCTCAACTCAGCTAGAATAGAACTATCGTCGAATAAAGTCATCCGCGAATTCATTGCCCTTAATGCAAATAGAAACTTTCTACTCAAAGCATCGGTGACAACATTCGCCTTCCCGGGATGGTAGTCAATGACCAACTCATAGTCTTTTATCAACTCTAACCATCTCCGCTGCCTTAAGTTCAACTCTTTCTGCGTCATCAAGTACTTCAAACTTTTGTGATCGGTGAAAATCTGACATCTTTCACCATATAAATGGTGTCTCCAAATCTTCAATGTGAAGACTATGGCAGCCAACTCTAAATCGTGCGTCGGATAATTCTTCTCATGGGGCTTTAGCTGTCTTGAGGCATAAGCAATCACTTTGCCTTCTTGCATAAGTACACAGCCTAATCCGTTTAAGGATGCATCGTTGTATATCACAAACTCTTTCCCTGTCTCGGGTTGTACTAAAACTGAAGCTTCTGTCAATAATACCTTTAGTTTCTCAAAACTTTGTTGGCATCTTTCTGTCCACTCAAACTTCACATTTTTCTATAACAATTTCGTCATCAGAGTTGCAATCATGGAAAACCCCTTGACGAATCGTCTATAATAGCCAGCTAGGCCTAGAAAACTTCTAATCTCAGATATATTCCTTGGTGGATTCCAGTCTATTATGGCTAAAATCTTACTTAGATCTACTCGGACTCCATCTCCCGAGACAATATGTCCCAAAAATCCTAATTCCTTGAGCCAAAATTCACTTTTACTGAACTTGGCATAAAGCTGATTTTCTCGTAGAGTCTGCAAAACCGTTCGTAGATGCTCAGCATGCTCATTCCCATCTCGGGAATAAATCAATATGTCGTCAATAAAAACAACTACAAACTCTTCGAGGTATGGCCTGAAGATGCGGTTCATTAAGTCCACGAATACCGCAGGAGCATTGGTCAATCCAAAGAGCATGACTAAAAATTCATAATGCCCATACCTCATTCGAAAAGCGGTCTTGGATACATCTGAATCCTTTACTCTCAACTGGTAGTACCTAGATCTCAAGTCTATCTTATAGAACACAGTGGCCCCCTTCAATTGATCGAACAAATCATCGATCCTTGGCAATGGGTACTTGTTCTTTACTGTCACTTTATTAAACTGACGATAATCTATGCACAATATTATGGTGCCATCTTTCTTTTTCACAAATAAAACTAGAGCACCCCATGGAGAACAACTTGATCTTGCAAAACCTTTATCTATCAGGTCTTGCAACTGTGACTTCAACTCTCTCAACTCCGTTGGAGCCATTTTGTAAGGAGTAATAGATATTGGTACAGTATCAGGATATAGCTCAATGCTGAACTCAATCTCTCTAATTGGTGGTAGTCCTGGTAATTCCTCGGGAAAAACATCCAAGTACTTACATACTATCGGTACTGACTCAATCTTTAACTCTGTTTCTCTATCATTCATCACAAAGGCCAAATATGCCTCATATCCTTTTCTTATGTATTTCTATGCCGTCGTGTGAGAAATCATTACCGGCGATCTACCTTGTCCGTCTAATTCTACATGGAGAGTGTCCCCATTCTCACATCTCATGTAATATCCCGGGTTAGGGGCTGTTTTGTTGTTGCATGATATTGCAGGTGTCTAGTGTGCTGCGTTGCTATTTCTATGTTTTGGGGGCTTAATTAAAGTCTAAGTGTATGCCTGAGTGAATGGGAAAATTTTGATTTTTGGGTGTTAAGTCAGGGGAGCTGTTGGAGCTAGGGTATAAGAGTCTTATTTGGTGTTTTGTTGAACAAAAAAAGGTGAGCTGGCAAAGTGGCAACCATGCGTTGCTTGGGAGCTAGGTGTGGCGTCAAATGCATGGGGTGGAGGTCTAGTGTTCGAGCTGCAAAGTCCCCATTTTGGCATTCTTTTTGGACGGCAGGGGAGGAGGAAGTAGAAGGCAATTCAAATTCTTCTTTGGACTTGGTCAAACCGTTCAAATGGTGGGAGGAGAGTGAGTTTAGGAGGAAGACTTGGTCTTGTTGTTTGAATGTGGGGAGTGGAGTGAATGGAGGGATTTTGGCCGATTTTGTGGGGTGTTGGAGTGGGGGTGTGGACGGTTTGGTAAGGGAAGTGAGGTGTGCCAAATGCACTTCTCATTTTGTGCATTTTCGGCCAAGGCATTAGTGAAGCCAGCATTTTCTTCTCTTGTCGAAAGCAACCCGAAACTTCAGAGAGTTTTTCTCCTTTCTTCAAACCGAATGACCAAACCCCATAGCCTTGCCGAATTTGCATTTCTTTTCCCTTAATTTTTGTGTGTGGCCGATGTTCAACCCCATTTCTTCTTCTTTTGTTTAATTGTGTTAAAACTGAAAGCATCAAACCCCTTTAGTTGCCGAAAAGTTGCTTTGTTTTCTTGATTTTGAGCTTGTGGCCGAATGTCCCTTCCACATCTTCTTCCTTCTTCATTTGAGTAAGCCAAATTATAAATCCCTTCTCTCTATACTCTTTTCTTTGTTTTGAAAACCTTGATAGCCAAAAACCCCATTCTCCAAAATACCTTTCTCCATTGCTTCTTCTTTCAAACCGAAAGCACTCTTCTTTTCTTTGTTCCTTTTTGTTAGTTAGCCAATATCAACCCCTTGTTTCCCCACTTTTCTCTTGAGTTCTCTTCCTTGGTGTGAAGCCAAACTTCTTTCCCCTCTTTTTAAGGTGTTAGCCGAATCTTTTCCTTCTCTTAGTGGTTCATCTTGGCCAATCCTAGAGAAGTGTTGATCTGGTTGGGGTTCGTTTTTCAATCGATTGGGGCTAGGTAAGTGCTTGGCCGAATGGCCATTTCTCCTCTCTCTTGTGCTTTATCGTGTTGGGTTGGTTAAGAGCCGACTTTGGGTTCGTTTGGAAGGAATTAACCTTTTGTTAATCATCGCATTATAGGGCTTTTGGATTGTGGAAGCAAGCAAGAGGAGCCGTTTTCTTCTGCCAATTATTGGTAAGGGGTAAGTGATTGGTTGTTGTTAGTTTAATCGTTTGGTTTCGATTAAGTCGTGAATGATAAAAGATTAACTGCTATTCTTTTCAAGGTGGTGGCCGATCATCTTAGAAGGACCATTGTGGTTCGAGATTTGGTAGGAAACCAAATCGAGTATAGAGGTAAGGGTGATTCGACAAACCCCTTGGGTTAATTATTGTTGGCCGAATGTTAGATGTCTAACTCCTATTTGGCCGATTGTAGGATCAAGGATACAAGGAGCTTTAGATCGTTTCTTTTAGTATTAAAGGTTGCGCTTTAGCAGTGTGTAAACTAACACACCCATACTTAGTGATATTGTTATTAAACCTGTTTGCCTATTAAAATCATGACAAGATGATGGATTATTGGATACCCAAACGGGTATGTGTACGATCCGGGTAAGTCAAGATTGTTACTAGATTACTTGATGATCTATATGGTATCATGACTATGTATGTATGTGATATGGGGCATGAGTCAAACATATTAGCATGATATGCATAATTTGTATGATATGCATGATTACATGAGTTGGTTTGTTGACTGGGTGATATGAGTAGAGGAGCAAAGATATTTTGTGCCGACGAGCACCAGTGTTTTGGTAACACACTTTGTGACTTTGGGTCACCAAAGCTTTGGTAGCACATTTGTGTCTTTGGGACACCAGAGGTTGGGCACCTCATTGCGACTTGTCCCCGTGGTTAACACCACCGTGGGTTGGCCCCACTTTGAGATATGGGATCGTCTGCTAGTGATTGGGCATCACACGATGGGTTGGCCCCATCATTCGATTATTGTGACTACGGTCCACCAAAGCTTTGGTAGCACATTTGTGTCTTTGGGACACCGGAGGTTGGGCACCTCATTGCGACTTGTCCCCGTGGTTTGACACCACCGCGGGGTTGGCCCCACATGAGATATGGGATCGTCCTGCTAGTGATTGGGTATCACACGATGGGTTGGCCCCATCATTCGATTATTGTGACTACGGTCACCAGTGCTTTGGTAGCACATTTGTGTCTTTGGGACACCAAAGTTTTGGTAACACATTGTGACTATATGTCACCAGTGGGTTTGGCACCACCAAAGGTTTGGTACCACACGGTAGAAAAAGGAGATACGGGTGGTTAGGATCGGGTTGCATTAATTATGTTGCTATGTATGATGTGTGTTAGCATGTTGTTTCATCGGGGCGGGATTTATGCACCGAGTCATTCGACTCACCCTCTCCTTTGACATTTTAGGTGACCAGTGAGACGCGGACATGGAGCCGGGTGGACTCGGGTGCACATGCCATGCTTTAATAAAAGTCTTGCTCGACTATTCACTTTGGGTACTTTAGCTTATTTACTTTTATTTGAGATTTAATTTGGATTTGTAAAAGGCCTTTAAATTATGTTTTTTTTTATGATGGGTATGTTTTAATTAGATTCTCGACCTGCTTAACAAATAACTTGGCATGAAATTTTACTAAAACTTGGAAAGACAACGTTTTCAAAATTATATCGCAATGTGTTTTGAACTATACCATCGGGTATCTCACTATGTTTTGCTATAAAGAAAACTCAAGTGATTTTCAAACCAAACTCGATATTCGACTAAGTCAGGAAGGTTTCAAAATAGCACTAAGGAACCATTGGAAATGCTAAATGAAATCAACTCGCTTTTGTCACTATATACTTTGGATAAGTTTTCAAAATCTAATCAAACAGCCTACTCAAATTTTCTTCAAGTTCACTATGTTTTCGCCCGCTTATAAACGAAAAATCCTATCTCTCAAAAACGCTTTCCCCGTAGCATACCAAATTCGGACGTGGTGTCCCGTCCGGGTTTGGGGTGTTACAATTGTGGTATCGAGCTAAGTTCAAAGGCTCTACTGTGGGCCCGAGGCCCAAAGTGTTTTCAAAAGGTTGTTTTGTTAGTCTTTATTCTTAAAGTATGGTTTGAAAGGCGTGGCACCGAGTCTCCTGCACTGGGTTCGCTCTGTAAGTACCGTATTATTGCTTGTGAATTGATTGGATGTGATATGATTTGATGAATAGCAATAGTATACTACTTTAGAGATTGAAACCGATAGGATTCTCGTGAACTCATGCGAGAACAAATCCTCTTAAAATATTCATAAGACTTGCTTTTAAACAAGTGGAATAAATATCGATGCATAAAAATTCTTAATCGAATACGAGAAAGATTAGTCATGAGCGCTAGAGGTGGACGTGGTCGTGGACGCAGGTCGTGGTAGGATGACCGCTTTACGAGCCCGTAGGATCCGGTCGTGGTTCGAAAATGAGATACCGCATCGCCACCACCGGAGGTGGTGAGTTCCAAGATCGATCGTGGACGACGCAGTTGTCACAGCGATGCTGCGAGTGTTGGAAAGAGTAGCCGTGTAGGTGGTGGTTCGTGAGTTAGGAAATTGCTTCTGGCGACTTCGCCCAATGGGGCCGAATTCTTCCGAGGTGTTTCGGTGTTGCTCCCAAAGATCTTCTTGAATACCGCTAGAGGCAACCGAGCGGATCATGGACGATCCGGACTTGGCGATGAAGAAGAGAAGCCGGCGGGCATCGACGCTTCTCCGGATGAGTCATATCGGTGGTGGCTCACGGTTCGGAGACAAAGTGGCGCAGAGAGATTTGACATGGGATTATTTCGTGCATATCAAAAGAAGTACATCGGAGCTAGTTATGTCGACTCCCAAAGGCTTTTCGAGGCTTGTTCAGGGAGTAAATGCTTCGAGTACGAGGTGAGTTCCCGGTTGAGTAGGTATGCCGGGGGCATTGTGGCCACCGAGCATGAGAGGTGTGTTCGTTTCGAGGATGGTCTCATGAGACGACTTGAGGTCGCTGATTGCTCCTCGCCAGGAGCGCGAGTTTGCTTGTCTTAGTTGAGAAGGCTAAGGTAGCCGAGGTGTTAAGGAGTCGCGAGGCGGGGCATGGATAGAAATAGGCATAAGAGGAGCTTTGGGTCTTCTCGATCGCTCGGGTAATCCGCAGAAGAGGGCTAGACCGAGTGGGCCAACCACCGCTAGGTTTGTTGCTTTGCTAGGGCGAGGACCGCCGCAGCGTGATCGCATGCGGAAAATCTCATTGGGGTGGTTGCTTTGGATCGAGAGAAAAGGTTGCTTCGAGTGTGGTTCTCTCGAGCACCGGTGAGGGACTCGTCCGCGTAGGGTTGGCGAGATTCGGTCGAGAGTCGGGCCGTAATCGGTTCAGAGGTAATGGACCGCCACCGCAGAGGGGCCGTGGTAATGGCGAGGTGGTAATGGGTCCGTCGGGGCCGTGGAGCACCGGCGAGGTGCGCGAGTAGCTCGATGCTAGACACCGGATTAGTGTATGCTTTGCGAGGCGCCGAGAGGAGGGCGATGCACCGGACGTCATAACCGAATGCGTTTTTGATTTTTGGTTCTCCTTATACCGCTTTGATTGATGTGGGTTCAACGCACTCTTATGTTGCCGATGAGCATAGTAGAGACCATGGATTTAGGCTCGAGATATCTTCTAGGCGGATGACCGTGATTAGCCCTCTAGGTCACTCAGTAGTAGTAGATAAATCATTTAGAGAGGTACCCCTAGAACTCCAAGGGGTAGTGTTCGATCCGATGGAACTGCCGTTGGGGAGTTCGATCCGATTCTTGGGATGGATTGGTTGGTCAAGTATCGGCGAGGTTGGATTGCGCGCCAAGCGCATGGTTCTTAAGACGGTCGAGGGTGAAGAGGTGGCTATGATAGGTAGTAGGAGGGATTACTTATCAAATGTGGTATCCGCTCCAAGGCGCAGAAGATGGTCGTGAAAGGCCGTGGAAGCGTATGTAGTTCATGTGTATGCGTTGGAGGCTAAGGAGTCTGCTGTGGTGGAGAAGGTTCGTGCACTGCTAAGGAGTTTATCGATGTTTTTCTTGAGGAGCTTCCGGTTTGCCGCCGATCGCGAGGTAGAGTTCGGAATAGATCTATTACCCGAATCGCGCGGTGTCTATTGCTCGTATAGGATGGCGCCAAAGGAATTGGTGGAGCTTAAGGCTCGGATCCGGAGTTATTGGATCGAGGTTTTATTAGGCCAAGTGTTTGGCCGTGGTGCGCCGGTACTCTTTGTTAAAAAGAAAGATGGCTCGATGCGGATGTGTATAGACTACCGCCGATTGAACAAGTCGACGATTAAAAACAAGTATCCGCTGCCACGGATAGACGATTTGTTTGATCACCGAGGGGTGCTGCGGTATTCTCGAAGATCGACTTGAGGTCCGGTATCACCGCTTAAGAGTTAAGGAGGCCGATATCCATAAAACAAATTTGGACTCGATATGGGCACTACGACTTCTGGTAATGCCATTCGGGTTGACTAACGCACCGGCAAAGATTTATGGATATGATGAATAGGGTGTTTCAACAAGATCCGGATCGGTTCGTCGTGGTTTTCATAGACGACATCTTAGTGTACTCAGGGACGGGGAAGAGCATGATAAGCATTTGCGCAGTGGTGTTGCGCATTTTGAGGAAAAGCGGCTCTATGCTAAGTTCGGTAAGTGTGAGTTACGCTTAGGAAGTGACTTTCTTGGGTCATGTAGTGTCGGTGAGGGAATTCGAGTAGATCCTCGTAAGATTGAGGCGCTTTTGATTGGAAGCCGCTAAGTCGATGGTCGAGATTCGGAGTTTTCTGGTTTGGCCGGATACTCACCGAAGGTTTGTTGAGGGTTTCGTTGATAGCGCACCGATGACCAAGTTGCCGAGGAAAGAAGTTCCGCTTTGTGTGGACCGAGAAGCGGCAGGAAAGCTTCGACAAGTTAAAGAAGATTTTGACCGAGGCTCCGGTCCTAATTCAACTTTGAGGTCGGTAAGGAATTCACGCCTATTGCGATGCATCACATACGGGCTTGGGTGGTGTGCTTGATGCAAGAAGGTAAGGTTGTGGCTTACGCTTCGACACACCGAGGCCACATGAGGTCAATTATCCGACGCACGATTTGGAGCTAGCAAATGTAGTCTTCGCTTTAAAGATTTGGAGGCACTACTTGTACGGAGAGAGATCGATAGTCTACACATCACAAGAGTCCGGCATATCTACTTGACTCGTAAGGATTTGAATTTGAGGCGTATGCAGATGGGTTGAGTTGTTTGAAAGATTACGACCGCTCGATTGAGTATCATCCGGGCAAGGCTAACGTGGTGGCGCACGCGCTTGAGCCGCAAGGTTGTTTCGAGTTAAGAGCATTGTTTGCCCATTTGAGTTTGTATGACGACGGGAGTATTCTCGCAGAGTTGCGAGTTAAGCCTACTTGGGTTGAGCGGCATCGAGAGAGAAACAGCTAGAGGATGTGATTCTAAGTGCGCGAAGGTTGCAAGTGCGTAATGGTGGTGTGGATGGTTACGCCTTGTCCGTGACGAGGTTCTGTGTTTTTCGTGGTAAGGCTTGTATGCCTAAAGATGTTGAGTCGAGGCGAAGATTCTTCAGACGCACATAGCGCCTCTTATGCTATGCATCCCGGAGGTAGCAAGATGTATAGGGATCTTAGAGAGCGCTTTTGGTGGCCTGGCTTGAAGAAGGAGGTGACAGAGTTTGTTGGGAAGTGTCCGACTTGTCGCCAGTCAAGGCTGAACATCGATTGCCGTCGGGATTGCTTCACTGTGAAGATTCCTCGGTGGAAGTGGGAAAGGATAACCATGGATTTCGCTCGTTACCGCTTACGCCAAGCAAGAAAGATTCTGGTTTGGGTAGTGGTGGATCGATCGACTAAATCACTCACTTTATTCCGGTGAGGGTTGACTACTCACTTCGCTAAGCTAAGCCGTATGTGTCGAGATAGTGAGGTTGCACGGTGTGCCGCTTTCGATAATCTCGGATAGGGATCCTAGATTCACGCCAAGGTTCCGAAAGCACCGCATCGCTCTGGGTACTCGTTTGGATTTCAAAGACGGCTTTTCACCCATGATCGACGGTCAATCGTAAAGGGTTATTCAGGTCTTAGAGGATATGCTGAGAGGTTGTATCTTGGATTTCAGAGGTAGTTGGGAGGAGTTTCTACCATTAGCTGAGTTTGCCTACAACAACAGTTACCAAGCGAGCATCAAGATGGCACCGTATGAGGCGTTGTATGGCAGAAAATGTCGCTCACCTACGTGTTGGACGGAGTTAGGTGAACGTCAGTTGTTGGGACCCGAGTTGGTTGCTGAGACCGAAGACAAGGTTAAGCTGATTCAGTCTCGATTGAAGGAAGCTTCGGACCGGTAGAAGTCTTATGCCGATCTTAAGCGAAGAGATATAGAGTTCGCTGTGGGGGATCGAGTGTTCCTGAAGGTCTCACCTTGGAAGAAGGTGTTGAGGTTCGGGAAGAAAGGCAAGCTAAGTCCGAGGTTTATTGGGCCGTATAAGGTTCTGAGACGAGTTGGACCAGTGGCGTATCAGCTTGAGTTGCCAGCAGAGCTTAGTCAAATTCACGACGTATTCCACGCTTTGATGCTTCGACGTTATCGCTCGGATCCGCCGCATGTAGTAGCAAATGGAAGAGATCGAGGTAAATCCAGATTTGACCATGGAGGAGGAACCTGTGCAGATTCTTGATCGAGATGTGAAGGTTCTGCATAAGAAGTCTGTGCCTTTGGTTAAGGTTCTTTGGCGGAATCATGGCGTAGAAGAAGCTACGTGGGAACCCGAGGATATGATGAGACAAAGAATACCCGCAACTCTTCGATCGTAATTTCGAGGTCGAAATTATTTTTAAGGGGGTAGAACTGTAATATCCCGTTAGGGGCTGCTTTGTTGTTGCATGATATTGCAGTGTCTAGTGTCTTTGCGTGGCTATTTCTATGTTTTGGGGGCTTAATTGAAGTCTAAGTGTATGCACAGTGAATGGGAAAATTTTGATTTTTGGGTGTTAAGTCGTGAGCCGTTGGAGCTAGGGTATAAGAGTCTTATTTGGTGTTTTGTTGAACAAAAAGGTGAGTCGGGCAAAGTGGCAACCATGCGTTGCTTGGGAGCTAGGTGTGGCGTCAAATGCATGGGGTGGAGGTCTAGTGTTCGAGCCGCAAAGTCCCCATTTTGGCATTCTTTTTGGACGGCAGGAGGAGGAAGTAGAAGGCAATTCAAATTCTTCTTTGGACTTGGTCAAACCGTTCAAATGGTGGGAGGAGAGTGAGTTTAGGAGGAAGACTTGGTCTTGTTGTTTAAATGTGGGAGTGGAGTGAATGGAGGATTTTGGCCGATTTTGTGGGGTGTTGGAGTGGGGTGTGGACGGTTTGGTAAGGGAAGTGAGGTGTGCCAAATGCACTTCTCATTTTGTGCATTTTCGGCCAAAGGCATTAGTGAAGCCAGCATTTTCTTCTCTTGTCGAAAGCAACCCGAACTTCGAGAGAGTTTTTCTCCTTTCTTCAAACCGAAAGACCAAACCCCTATAGCCTTGCCGAATTTGCATTTCTTTTCCCTTAATTTTTGTGTGTGGCCGAATGTTCAACCCCATTTCTTCTTCTTTTGTTTAATTGTGTTAAAACCGAAAGCATCAAACCCCTTTAGTTGCCGAAAAGTTGCTTTGTTTTCTTGATTTTGAGCTTGTGGCCGAATGTCCTTCCACATCTTCTTCCTTCTTCATTTGAGTAAGCCGAAATTATAACTCCCTTCTCTCCATACTCTTTTCTTTGTTTTGAAAACCTTGATAGCCGAAACCCCATTCTCCAAAATACCTTTCTCCATTGCTTCTTCTTTCAAACCGAAAGCACTCTTCTTTTCTTTATTCCTTTTTGTTAGTTAGCCGAATATCAACCCCTTGTTTCCCCACTTTTCTCTTGAGTTCTCTTCCTTGGTGTGAAGCCGAAACTTCTTTCCCCTCTTTGTTAAGGTGTTAGACGAATCTTTTCCTTCTCTTAGTGGTTCATCTTGGCCGAATCCTAGAGAAGTGTTGATCTGGTTGGGGTTCGTTTTTCAATCGATTGGGGCTAGGTAAGTGCTTGGCCGAATGGCCATTTCTCCTCTCTCTTGTGCTTTATCGTGTTGGGTTGGTTAAGAGCCGACTTTGGGTTCGTTTGGAAGGAATTAACCTTTTGTTAATCATCGCATTATAGGGCTTTTGGATTGTGGAAGCAAGCAAGAGGAGCCGTTTTCTTCTGCCAATTATTGGTAAGGGGTAAGTGATTGGTTGTTGTTAGTTTAATCGTTTGGTTTCGATTAAGTCGTGAATGATAAAAGATTAATCGCTATTCTTTTCAAGGTGGTGGCCGATCATCTTAGAAGGACCATTGTGGTTCGAGATTTGGTAGGAAACCAAATCGAGTATAGAGGTAAGGGTGATTCGACAAACCCTTGGGTTAATTATTGTTGGCCGAATGTTAGATGTCTAACTCCTATTTGGCCGATTGTAGGATCAAGGATACAAGGAGCTTTAGATCGTTTCTTTTAGTATTAAAGGTTGCGCTTTAGCAGTGTGTAACTAACACACCCATACTTAGTGATATTGTTATTAAACCTGTTTGCCTATTAAAATCATGACAAAGATGATGGATTATTGGATACCCAAACGGGGTATGTGTACGTATCCTGGGTAAGTCAAGATATTGTTACTAGATTACCGATGATCTATATGGTATCATGACTATGTATGTATGTGATATGGGGCATGAGTCAAACATATTAGCATGATATGTATAATTTGTATGATATGCATGATTACATGAGTTGGTTTGTTGACGGGTGATATGAGTAGAGGGAGCAAAGATATTTTGTCTTGATTTGAGCACCAGTTGTTTTGGTAACACACTTTGTGACTTTGGGTCACCAAAGCTTTGGTAGCACATTTGTGTCTTTGGGACACCGGAGGTTGGGCACCTCATTGCGACTTGTCCCTCGTGGTTAACACCACCGTGGGTTGGCCCCACTTTGAGATATGGGATCGCCTCACTAGTGATTGGGTATCACACGATGGGTTGGCCCCATCATTCGATTATTGTGACTACGGTCACCAAAGCTTTGGTAGCACATTTGTGTCTTTGGGACACCAGAGGTTGGGCACCTCATTGCGACTTGTCCCTCGTGGTTTGACACCACCGCGGGTTGGCCCCACATGAGATATGGGATCGTCACTAGTGATTGGGTATCACACGATGGGTTGGCCCCATCATTCGATTATTGTGACTACGGTCACCAAAGCTTTGGTAGCACATTTGTGTCTTTGGGACACCAGTGTTTTGGTAACACATTGTGACTATATGTCACCAGTGGTTTGGCACCACCAAAGGTTTGGTACCACACTGGTAGAAAAAGGAGATACGGATGGTTAGGATCGGGTTGCATTAATTATGTTGCTATGTATGATGTGTGTTAGCATGTTGTTTCATCGGAGCGGGATTTATGCACCGAGTCATTCGACTCACCCTCTCCTTTGACATTTCAGTGACCCGTAGACGCGACATGGAGCCTGGGGTGGACTCGGGGTGCACATGCCATGCTTTAATAAAAGTCTTGCTCAGACTATTCACTTTGGGTACTTTAGCTTATTTACTTTTATTTGAGATTTAATTTGGATTTGTAAAAGGCCTTTAAATTATGTTTTTTTTTTATGATGGGTATGTTTTAATTAGATTCTCGACCTGCTTAACAAATAACTTGGCATGAAATTTTACTAAAACTTGGAAAGACAACGTTTTCAAAATTATATCGCAATGTGTTTTGAACTATACCATCGGGTATCTCACTATGTTTTGCTATAAAGAAAACTCAAGTGATTTTCAAACCAAACTCGATATTCGACTAAGTCAGGAAGGTTTCAAAATAGCACTAAGGAACCATTGGAAATGCTAAATGAAATCAACTCGTTTTTGTCACTATATACTTTGGATAAGTTTTCAAAATCTAATCAAACAGGCCTACTCAAATTTTCTTCAAGTTCACTATGTTTTCGCCCCGCTTATAAACGAAAAATCCTATCTCTCAAAAACGTTTTCCCCGTAGCATACCAAATTCGGACGTGGTGTCCTGTCCGGGTTTGGGGTGTTACATCTCATCTCAATGTATTTCTTCCCACAATTTACTATTACATCATGGGTGGTCAACCAGTCCATACCAAGAATGAGGTCAAACTCATCAAATGGTAACAACATCAGGTTTGCTTTAAAACAGTGACCTCTAATCATCAATGGACAGTCTTTACATACTTCATTAACTAAAACACTCTTACCTAAAGGATTAAACACCTTAATCACAAATTCTGTAGAATCTATAGGCATACTCATACCAGAAACTAGTTTCATACAAATGTAAGAGTGTGTGGATCCGGGATCTATTAAAGCAATAACTTTAATATCATGAAGAGAAAAGGTACCCGTAATAACATCTGGAGAAGATGCCTCTTCGTGAGCGCGAATGGCATAAGTCCTCGCAGGCGCCCTACCCTCGGGTCTCGCGGTCTGCTCTCTAGGGTTACCTCTCCCACTTGCCCCATTTCCTGGGTTCCTCTGCGATCTTCCTCTGACCATACTCCCGCATCTCGTGGTTTTGAGCTCTCTCTCCTTCATCGTCTCGTGGCAATCTTTTATAAAGTGGTCTTGGGAACCACATCTCAAACAGCATTTTCATGTGCTCGGTATTCTCCGAGATGACGTCTGCTGCATCTTGTGGGCATTCAGGCCTATCTGATCAAATGTTCCCCACACTACCAACTCAAGTAGTCTCATACCTTATTTCCCTGATCATCGCTTACTCTTGTCTTTCCTTGAAAACCTAGTGGAAGTAGCCGATCTAGTGGAAAAATCTCTTAACTTCTTGGATGAGGATTGGAATGACTTACCCCACTGTCTCTTTCTAGAGTCACGAGACTCCATTTCAGATCTTCTTTTCTCTTTTACTAGCTCTTTGGCTTTACAAGCCCGCTCTACTAGCACAACAAATTCTTTTAATTCTAGGACAACAACAAACAACTTAATGTCCTCATTTAGACCATCTTCGAATCTCTTGCTCATGATGGCCTCGATGGATACACACTCTCGAGCGTATTTACTGAGTCATACAAACTCACGCTCATAATCAGTTACGGACATCTTGCCTTACTTCAGTTCTAAAAATTTCTTTCTCTTCTGATCGACAAATCTTTGACTGATATACTTCTTTCTGAACTCTTCTTGAAAGAACTCCCACGTGAACTTTTCTCGTGGTACCACTAACACTAAGGTGTTCCACCATTGGTAAGCAGAATCTCTTAAAAGAGAGACTACACACTTCATGCATTCCTCAGACGTGCATGACAATTCATTGAATACCCTGATGGTATTCTCTAACCAGAACTCGGCCTTTTTCGGATCATCATCCTTTTTAGCCCAAAATTCTTCTGCCCCATGTTTCCTGATCCTATCAACTGGAGGCTTCTCTCCTCTTACCACCTCTACTACTTGAGAGGCTACTGGGATAGGTTGAGGAATAGGCGGGGTGGAGGGGTTTGAGCATTCGGGTTCGTACGAATGAACTCCGTATACCACGTGTTCATCATATGGAGGAAGGCTTCTCTAGCCTCTTCTCCTCCTCTCTGACTCACCGTAGTGGGTGATCGCTGTGAATCAGAGTTTTAAAATTTATAAAAAGAATGATCGAACCTGGAAACTAACTCTGACAATGATTGAGGCAAGTGCACCTATCGAACAGTAGTATAACTTAGGCAAGACCGGATTATCGAACCCAAAGGAACTAAAAGTACTAATACTAACTTTCTTTCTATTATTTAGCCTAAAATAAGTGAAGTTGTTTATCTAATCTAAATTAATTAACTACTAAACTAAAGACTCTAAGACAAAAAAGAATGAATTTGGAAAATAACTTGGGAAAAAATTAGTTGATTTAGATGATACCCTAGGAAGAATCCACCTAGACTTCACTTGTTACCTAACACTGAACCATACGATTTATTCACTTAGTTTGATCCGTAAGACTCCCTAACGTATATTAAACCCTCTCTCGAGGTGAATAACGTCTAACCCTAGGTTAATTAGTGGAACTCTCATTCTCTTATAATAACCCCTAGAATAGCAAAGAAATCGATCTATGGATTCCCATATTAGGTTTCACCCTAATCCGGCAAAATCTCGTCACCCTATCTCTAGGCATGCGATCAACTCCGCTTAATTATGTTGGATCTACTCTTAGGCAGGGTCTATTCCTCCTCCACCTAAGTACATTAAATTTGGATTAAGCTCACATAATTAAGAACAAACTAAGTATTTATCATATAATTCGGAAAATAATAACAAGATTCATAATAGGTTTCATCCCCTACGGGTATCCAAAGGGTTTAGTTCATAACAATAAAGGAAAACATCTCAAGAGAAAAGATAAAACAAAACATAAGAAATCCCTAAAACCCCCTGAAGGAATTGAAGGAGAGATCCTCCGTCTTGAGTATAATTCCGGCTTCTTGAGATGGATCAACTGGCTATCCCTGAGTGAATCCCCACAAATCTGCCTTCTCTGGCCTAGCACGATGCCCCTAGACGATGGCTTTGGGCTCTCCCTCTTAGGTCATACTTAGGGTGTATTTGTAGGCTTTTGAAATACGTTTCTTTCTCCCTAAGTATCATTTCCCGAATGAAATTGCTCTTCTCCACGGCAGAGGCACGGCCATGGCACATGCTTGTGTGAATCGTGGCCAGGCCGTGTTCGAATTTCTTTAATGAGACACGGCCGTGTGAGTCGGGGTTAGACCGTGTTCTGGATGATTGACTTGGCACGGCCGTGTGGGTCCAAGTCCAGGCCGTGTCGATTTCCTCATTGGTCTATTTTGGTCTGTTTTGAGCCTGTTTCTCGTTCTTTTTATCCTTGGGTGCTTTCCTGAGTATAAGACATGAAAAAAAAGGATTAAGAGCACCTTTTTACATAAAATAAGGGATAAATCATCTAAAAGCATACTAAATGTGGGCCTAAAATATGTTACTATTTCGGTTTATCAAATACCCCTACATTTAAGCTTTTGCTTGTCCTCAAGCAAAATTCTCAACTTACAATTAAAACAAACTTCCTATAATTCATAATAATCATTAATAGTGTTTCATCATAATTCAGAGATAATTTATACATGGATTATTCAACTCAAAGTGTCCTAAAAATTCAAACAATATAAGCCTTATATTTTGTAGCACAAAACATAGGTGTTTCCCTTCATCTAAATAATTACCTCTGATTCGAAATTGTCAGGGATTGACATCCTCACTAAAGATTCACTCAAATCACTCAAAGTGTTTAAGGTTTAAAATTTAGGCACTCAAAAGTCAAACATGAAGAGTTAATCCCATAGGCTTGCATGAAAATCAAATCTCCACCACTGAAATATGAGATGAAACACAAATCAAAAGGTCTTTTTTAGGGTTGTAACGGGGCTAGGGTTAAGGGTATGGATATAGGCTGAATTAGAAGGTTAGAATCGAGACTGAATTGACAAATTACCTAACTAAGAACTAATTAACTAATAATAATAATTACATCAATTGAAAACTAATAATACTAATAATACGAGCTTCTTCTTCGATATTTGCAATTTAAATGTATAAGCTCGTTTAATCACATAACTAATCATGAATATACTTCGTTTTTTTTTTAAGAACAAACTAAATACATAATAAAGGATAAATTACTAAAATTCATAATTAGGCAACTAATCAGATCAAATCTCGATATAGGGGTAGTTAGAAAGAATGGTGATAACAATTACAAAGGGTTTTGGGTTAATATTAGTGGGTGAGTCAATAAATAGGGTTGTTAGGATTAAAAGGGGTTCACTAGGGGTTAATTTGTGAAGGTAGGCTTTTAATGGAGTTAGTGGGTTAGATCCTAGGTGCCTTTATCATCTCTGTGTATCAAATCAAAAAAAATATGGTCTCGACATGTATAATCGATGCAAGTTCTAGAATAACAAATCAGTGTTGACATACTCATAATCAATAAAGTGAGCAAGAAAAAGAATTTATACTCTATAAGGCTCAAAATCTCACAAGAATTATGGGTATTTTTTACATCAACCTTGTAAATAAAAAATTTCAAGGTAATATTTAAATTCAGGTAGACGACCTAGAAAATTTTTAATTCAAAAAAATAGACTTATTATGCTTGATTCTCTAGTATTCTCAGAATTTAATTATTAATGCACAATTATCAATGACTTAATCTAAAACATATCAATAAAAATCATAAATCATCAGAAATTTCATCCTAATTAGTAATATGAGTAAATTACTTAAAAACAAGACTAAATTCAGGATTTTGAGAATAATGCAAAAAGTTTGGTACCTAATTTCAGAAATTTGAGAATAATGAAAAAAAAGTTAGGCACCTTTTTAAGTTGTTCACCCCCCCACACTTAAGATGTACATTCCCCTCAATGTACAAAGTTAGATAATATAAATGTAATGTTCAGATCAGAAGATATGGAGATAAGTAAAACTTCCTGAATTATGGATGAGCTCCTTGAGTTGGCAGTGGTCGTGGTGAAAGGTAAGTTGGAGGGGCGGTCTGGGTGACGATTGCCCACGAGTTCTGCGCTAGATGAAGAAATTGGGAAGCTCATAGAGGATTAGCCAGGGATTATTAAGACGTAATTAAAATAAACTAAATATATAATTAAGGACAAGGAAGATAAAGAGAAAGAAAATCGACATTGAATTAAACTAATGCTAAAAGATAAAGGGGCTTGAGAATCCTTATTGGTAGATGGTTCGCGAGGTGGGTGTGATTTCTACGGCTGTGGTGGTGCTGGCGGTGGTTGAGGTGGTGTGATTCCCAAGCAGCGTTTAGAACCTAAAATTAGGAAACTAAGATAAAATAAACTAAATTAAGCATAAGATTGTTAAAGGGAAGGAAATTTAAAAAAAAAAAAGAGAAAAATGAAATAAAAACTAGATAGCCTCAAATATCCTTGGCTTGTTGTTTGGATGAAGCTGCCGGCATGAACTCATGTGAATCGGGCTCCTTTGAGGAGATTGGCCTTTTACGCTTCTTTGCCATGGATATGATTTTGTTGTAGCTCAAGAGTGATAGAGGCTTTGTTTCTAAGGAAATGGGAGAGATTTTTGAAAGAAAAAGAAGATGGAAGAAGGTGGGGTGAAGGGGGAGGGCTGTGGGGTTTAAATAAAATTTTGTATATGAGGTTCTCCCACGCCCATGGACGGAGGGTGTGTCGATTCACACGGTCGCCTCACACGGCCGTGTTCTAGGGCGTGTTGGTTACCTGCGCTCGTGTCTAGCCTGTGTTCGACAAGTCAGTATGTTGGCACGGTTTTAAGGCACGGGCGTGTTCAGCCCGTGCTTGGAAAGTTAGTAGCTTCACACGGTTATGGGGCACGACCGTGCCCCTTTGTCGGTGCCCCTGGTGTAGTGGTTGGATCCGTGACATCAAAAAGTGGTTGGAATTGATTCGCACGGCCTCTACTATGTCAGTACGGGGATTCTTATGGTCTACACGACCGTGTGCAAGGCCGTGTGACTTAGAAATCTGCACTTCTGGTTAGTTTATAACAAAGTGTTCAGAAAGAAAAGAAGAAAAGAAAAATAAATTTAAAGCAAAATGTGAGAATAAATTATATTAGTGCTCGGGTTGCCTCCCGAGAAGCTCTCGTTTATAGTCTTAAGCTAGACTCTCCTCCAATTTTCATTGTCAGGGTGGTTTGAGGAGTTGGAAGTACTTCCTCATGCCATCATTTGTATCTTCGTGAAAAAATTTAAGTCGAGATGTGTTTATAGTAAAAGTACCAAAAATAGGATTACTTACCTCGACTATTTCGTGCGGAAAAACACTGGTTACCCTAAAAGGTATTTCTTTATTTGTGTTAGGGTCCGAAGGAGATATTCGAGGATCTGCCTGATCTAACAGTACCTGGTCCCCTATTTTGAAGTGGTTTGTTGTTCCTATTAGCTCTTTTGGGGGGCTCCTTCGGTTTTATCTTGTGTGGTCCCGGTTCTTCGTCGTGTATCCCTAATTTCTCCTTGAAGTGTGTCTTTCACTCGTCTAGATCATCAAACTGAATCCCTCGATCTTTATGAAGTACTTCCTTGTTGGCTTGAGGTTTAGGATCGGATTCAGTTGTATTCTTTGGTGGTGCTTCCGACTGGTTATCAGTAGAATTTACGTTCTCACCTTGATTACTCGATGTTCTAGCCGAGTCGAGAGCCTTAAGGGTGACCGTCTCATTACCTATACAAAGTATGAGTTCTCCTGCATCAACATCAATTTTAGTCCTGGCAGTCGCTAAAAAGGGTCTTCCTAAAATTAGGGGAATCGAATTATCCTCATCCATGTCTAAGACAACAAAATCGACTGGGAAAACGAATCTGTCAATTTTTACAAGCACATCTTCGATAATACCCCTAGGAATTCTAATAGTTTTATCAGCTAATTGAATGCTCATCCTAGTTTGCTTGGGTTTCCCTAGACCTAGTTGTTTAAATAATTTATAAGGCATGACATTAATGCTTGCCCCTAAATCAGCTAACGCATTATCAACAGTTAGTCTACCAATTAAACATGGAATTGTAAAACTCCCTGGATCTTTTAGCTTTTGTGGTAGTCTATTCTGTAACATTGCTGAGCACACTGCGTTTAATTCCACATGTCGATCTTCGTCTAATTTGCGCTTATTCGTCAAGAGATGTTTCAAAAATTTCCTCGAATCTAGCATCTGTGAAAGAGCTTCAAGTAGCGGTAAGTTAATATGTAATTTCTTTAAAAGTTTAAGAAACTTACCGAACTATTCCTCTGTATCGTCTCTTGTTAACGCTTCAGGATATGGTATGCGAGGTTGGTATTTCTTGATTACCGGTTTTGGCTTGTCTTGTGTTACCTCAACTTTACCTTTTTCTACCTCGTTTCCTAGTGTTGGACTAGGTTCATCTACTTCTTTGCTTTCTTGAGCTGTTATAGCTTGGATTTGCTCCTTCGGATTAATTTTAGTATTACTCGGTAGACGCCCTTGCGGTCGTTCGGACAATAGCTTCGCAATTTGTCCGACTAACTGGGTAATTTCCCCGATTGCCTTTGTAAGTCCTCTAACTTGGTTCTCAATCGTTTTGATCGATGTTTGTTGGGTGTCGAGTGTTACCTCAGTTTTTTGGAGACGGGCTTCTGTGGATGCTATGAATTTGTTCAACGTCTCTTCAAGATTCGGCTTCTTTTCCTGTGGATAGGGCTGATTTTGGAAATTTTGAGGAGGTTGTTGTCTTTTATTTCCTTGATTTCCTTGTCCTCCCCATGAAAAATTTGGGTGGTTCCTCCAACCTGGATTATAATTATTATTATATGGGTTATTATTAGATCTGATATTGTTACCTATATAGTTCATCTGTTCACTCTCTGTGCCCGGTTGGTAGGATGGGTACTCAGGATTCGCCACAGTTCCACTTATGTCGCACTGCATTACTGGATGTGCCTGCGAAGAACACAAACTATCAATATTTTTATGCATCATCTCTACCTGTGTTGATAGCATGGTTACAGCATCTATGTTGAAAACTCCGGTCGATTTTGTTGGTTTGGTCCTTGTAACCTGCCACTGATAGTTATTCAGTGACATCTCTTCAATAAACTCGTAGGCTACCTTAGGAGTTCTATTATTTAAGGTTCCATCGGCGGCTGAGTCGATTAGTTGCATCGTTGAGGGGTTTACACCGTTATAGAAAGTCTGGACTTGGAGCCACAAGGGTAAACCATGGTGCGGACACCTTCTCAAGAGATCCTTATATCTCTCCCATGCATCGTATAATGTCTCTAAATCCATCTGCACAAAAGAAGAGATATCATTACGTAATTTGGCCATTTTGGCCGGTGGGAAATATTTTAATAAAAATTTTCAGTCATTTGTTCCCATGTAGTGATTGACCCTCGTGGTAACGAGTTTAACCACTGTTTGGCTTTATTCCTTGATGAAAAGGGAAATAATCAAGTCGTATGGCATCATCAGAAACGCCATTTATTTTGAAGGTATCACAGAACTCTAAAAAGTTAGCTATATGAATGTTTGGATCTTCGTCCTGTAAACCATCAAATTGAACAAACTGTTGAATCATTTGTATAGTGTTAGGCTTTAATTCAAAATTATTAGCAGCTATAGCAGGCCTAACAATACTTGGTTCGGCTCCTGTTAAATGAGGTTTAGCGTAATCATACATAGTACGAGGAGCATTATTTTCTGCCACATCTTGTGGTGGAAGATTATATTCGTCCATCCCTTCAGTAGGATTGGATCTGTCTTCTCGCTCTCCTTCTTTGTAATTTAGGGCTCGCCTAATTTATCTGCGATTTCTCCAAGCGGTAGCTTGAATATCACTGTCATATTATAAAGGTCCTCTCGGGTTCCTTCTATTCATAAACTAGAGGTACCTGCTAGGAAAAGAAAGAAAGAAAATTTAGCAAAATTTAAAATTAAAACTAAAAATAAAAATAAATTGCGAAAAATAAAAATAATGGCTAAAGTAATAAAAATAGAGCTTTCTTAATATTTTAGTTCCCAAGAATGCGCGACAAAAACTTGATCGTGTGAATCGTAGTTTTAAAATTTATAAAAAGATTGATCGAACCTGGAAACTAACTCTGACAACGATTGAGGCAAGTGCACCTATCGAACAGTAGTATAGCTTAGGCAAGACCGGATTATCGAACCCAAAGGAACTAAAAGTACTAATACTAACTTTCTTTCTACTATTTAGCCTAAAATAAGTGAAGTTGTTTATCTAATCTAAATTAATTAACTACTAAACTAAAGACTCTAAGACAAAGAAGAATGAATTTGGAAAATAACTTGGGAAAAACTCAGTTGATTTAGATGATACCCTAGGAAGAATCCACCTAGACTTCACTTGTTACCTAACACTGAACCATACGATTTATTCACTTAGTTTGATCCGTAAGACTCCCTAACGTATATTAAACCCTCTCTCGAGGTGAATAATGTCTAACCCTAGGTTAATTAGTGGAACTCTCGTTCTCTAATAATAACCCCCTAGAATAGCAGTAAATCGATCTATAGATTCCCATATTAGGTTTCACCCTAATCCGGCAAAATCTCGTCACCCTATCTCTAGGCGTGCGATCAACTCCGCTTAATTATGTTGGATCTACTCTTAGGCAGGGTCTATTCCAACTCCACCTAAGCACATTAAATTTGGATTAAGCTCACATAATTAAGAACAAACTAAGTATTTATCATATAATTCAGAAAACAATAACAAGATTCATCATAGGTTTCATCCCCTATGGGTATCCAAAGGGTGTAGTTCATAACAATAAAGGAAAACATCTCAAGAGAAAAGATAAAACAAAACATAAGAAATCCCTAAAACCCCCTGAAGGAATTGAAGGAGAGATCCTCCATCTTGAGTATAATTCCTGCTTCTTGAGATGGATCAACTGGCTATCCCTGAGTGAATCCCCACAATTCTACCTTCTCTGACCTAGCACGACGCCCCTAGACGATGGCTTTGGGCTCCCCCTCTTAGGTCATACTTAGGGTGTATTTATAGGCTTTTGAAATACATTTCTTTCTCCCTAAGTATCCTTTTCCGAATGAAATTGCTCTTCTCCATGGCAAAGGCACTGCCATGGCACACGCCCGTGTGAATCGTGGCCAGGCCGTGTTCGGATTTCTTTAATGAGACACGACCATGTGAGTCGGGGTTAGACCGTGTTCTAGATGATTGACTTGGCACGACCGTGTAGGTCCAAGTCCAGGCCGTGTCGATTTCCTCATTGGTTTGTTTTGGTCCGTTTTAAGCCCGTTTCTCGTTCTTTTTATCCTTGGGTGCTTTCCTGAGTATAAGACATGAAAAAAAAGGATTACGAGCACCTTTTTACATAAAATAAGGGATAAATCATCTAAAAGCATACTAAATGTGGGCCTAAAATATGTTACTATTTCGATTTATCGTGGGTCTATTCTCATTCTCGTTAGGCACCGTCCCTTCAGCGGGAGCCTGCATGTTACTTTCTACGTCATCCGCTACAGCACTTTCGGGATCCATTTACTATATGTATAAACATAATTTAAGTCGTCAGGGGTCGTCACACTATCATTAAAAAAACATTCTTACGTATGGCATGTATAGCTAGACTCGTGCTCGTGCTACGTTAGTCCTAGAACCGACTAAACCGTAGCTCTGATACCACTAAATGTAACACCCCATACCCAAGTTCGAGATTGAGACTGGATACGAGACATTACCATACTTGAACTTAAGGAAACATGTACTTACGGGCTGTAAAATTTTGTTTCGAAACAGAAACTTCTCTTTCTTAATCAAAAAATATGTTTCATGAGCCTACGAGGCCTTAAACACCTATCCGAAAACTTTTAAAACTCAATCGGGAACTTTTCCTCGAAACAGGGGTCACACGCCCATGTGACTTGGGACACGCCCGTGTACCCTAAGACATGCCCGTGTCTTCCACCCGTGGTCGACACTGACTAATTTCACACGGCCTTGACACGCCCGTGGCTTTGGCCTGTGTGCTAAACTTTGGCATTCTGACTTATCCACACGGTCCATACACACGCCCATGTACTTCAGCCGTGTGGCAATTCAATTTAGAAGTGCAAGGTGCAGACTTCACACGGCCGAGGCACACGCCCATGTGCTAACCGTGTGTCACACACGACCTAAACATACGACTGTGTGATTAGCCCGTGGTCTATTCTGACTTAAAACACTAATGTGCAGGGGACACACGGCTTAGACACACGCCCGTGTGTCTATCCGTGTGGGCACCTAGAGGCTATTTTCCAAGCCAATTGCCACCCTGATATCAAGATCAATCCAATACTCAATTCAATAACTCAAGTATTACATCTAATATGAACAAGGATGCATACTTCATTGATAGATAAAAACATACATACTTAATCATTCATCACCCACCTCTTTGGCCATATACAAAAAAAAGAATACTAAGCTTGATAGCCAACACTTTGGCTAATTCTAAAACATAATTCAAAATGAAATGCTTCCTATAGATGCCATACTTAATATAAACAACTTGGCTATACCAAAATAGCGATTGATAGTGTGCTCCGAGCTCCGATGACGATGATCCAGGAGATTAGCTTGGCGGGACTACATGAAAAGAAAGAATTAAAGATGTAAGCATTTCGCTTAGTAAGTTTGCATGTAATGCATATAAAAAAGTATATATATATATATACTTAACATACTCATTCATCATGAGCAAAGGCATTGTTAAGTTCACATGCTTGAGCTTACTTACTCTTAATGATTCTTACACTTATCATGGTACTTACTAGTCTCGTGCTTGTAAGGTAAACAAGGTACCTGTATCACTTAATCATATAGATTAGCATACTTTGTTACGATAAGCATAATCTTAACTTCATCATTCATAACATGAATAATACTCTTAGTTGACTTTGACTAGCATACTTTGATAATAGCTTTACTTGCTTAACTTTCTTGCTTTCTCATTTATTCTTTACTCTTTTGCCCGATGAATTACTATGAATAACCGAGGATACTGAATCTCATCTCACAAATATCTCGATGCCAAAGCCGTACTCTAGATATGGTCTTACATGGGATCTCTCAACTTGGTGTCGATGCCATGTCTTGACATGGACTTATACGAAGTCTTCCTTGTGTGTTCCATTGGGAACTTACCATTGCCATGTCTTGACATGGTCTTACTTGGTATCTTTACTCATGAATGGGTTAATGCCGAGCCTTGGCTTGGACTTACATGAAATCTTCCTTGTTACTCACCAATGCCATGCCTTGGCTTGGACTTACATGGGATCTCTATCTCATGATAGCTTTTCAATGCCAAGACTTGTCTTGAACTTACATGACATCTTTACATGGAGACTCACCAATGCCATGCCTTGGCTTGGGCTTATATGGGTCTTCATCTCATAATAACTCTTCAATGCCAAGACTTGTCTTGGTCTTACATGATAACTTGCTTGATTGCCGATGCCATGCCTTGGCTTGGTCTTATACGGACTTCCTTGTCTCATGTGATAGATCGAGTATCCTAAGTAATTCAACTTCAATCGAGACTTTTTCATACTTAATCTCATTGATTTCTTTGTCTAACATAGCATCAAAAATCTCATGGAATTAATATATATTCTACATCATATTAAGCAATTCAATGATATTAATCATAAAGCTTAGAAATCATACAAACTTACCTCAATGTACAAAATGTATGTAGAAATGCAATTTAGTCCTCGACTTTGTTCTTGCCTTGGTTTCGATCCGGGCTTTGTTTTTCTTGATCTATAATAATAATTTAGCTCATTTAATACACACATTGACTAAATTGACTCTTAACTCATACTTCGGCAAAATTACCATTTTGCCCCTAAACTTTCTCATAATTACACTTTTGCCCCAAGGCTCGTAAAGTGATTTTTATTCAACTTTCGTGAACTTAATGCTTAGCTGATTCATTCTCTTAACTATAGCAACAATCAATTCTCACTATTTCTATCATGTATGATAAATTTCACAACTTTTACAAACTAGTCCTTACTAGCATTTTTCATGAAATTCATTTAGGAAAAGATGTTTATCTAACATCAAACTCTCATAATCTTTCATAAAAAATCATTTTACAAGCATGTCATACATGGGTAGATTTATGAACATGAATTCTAGCTCAACTTATAGCTATAAATAGCTAATTCATAATGCGAGGACTCCAAAAATACAAAGAATATTAAAAACGGGGCTAGGATGCACTTACTAGCAAGCTTCAAAAATTGAAGAACCCTAGCTATGGAGTCTCTCAAATTTTTGGCATAAGGGGAAGAAGATGAATAATATTTTTGTCATCTTTTTCCCTTTTTTAATCATTTAATTGATAAATGACTAAAATGACATTCTCACTAAACCTTCAAAATTTCTAACTCATGTCCATTTTTGTCCAAAAAATATAATTCGGGCAAATTGCTATTTAAGGAATTCTAACTAATATTCCAAAGCTATTTCATACTAAAAGCTTCTAGAATCTCAAATTTTGCAACTTTTGCAATTTAGTCCTAATGGACCATTCAATGACAATTTCATAAAATTTCTACATGAAATTTTCATACTATCATGCAAACATATCTTAAACCTCAAAACTCATTTTACTACTTGGGATTTGTGGTCTCGCACCACTGTTCCGACTAGGCCCTAAATCGGGATGTTACACTCCCCCCCTCCGCGACCAAACTTTCCCCCATCGCCGCCTATACCTCGCACCACCACAAACAGCCTTACCCTCACCCCTCACAACACCGTGACTTCTTCCCCGGTCCCCTACGCGCTGCAACCGACCCCTTCCCCCCTCTTCTCCTTTCTTTTCTCTTTCACCGTCGACCAACGCCATTCTTATCATTCCCCTTTCCTTTTTCTTCCCTCTACAACCCTTCACCATCTGCCTCTCTTCTCGATTTCCTCCCCTGCGCCAATCATCGCCAACCCTTCTTCGCCGTGTGCGCCACTCACCGTAGCCATCCACCTTACCCACCGTTTGCTCCTTCCTCTACCCTTTCCATTTCATTAATTATTAATTTTTATTTATTTAATTTTTAATTATTTTTATTACTGATTTTTAATTACTAATTAAATGTTTTTTTTTTGTTTTCTTATGCCTTTACTTACTATTTTTTTTTATTTTTTTGAATTATTTTTACTCTTTACATTTTGTATTTCATTTTATTTATTATTATCGCTAGTTTGTTATTCATGTTATTATCCTTTTTAGGTTTAATTTTATTATTTTCCTTAGTTTAATTTGTTATTTTTTATTAATGTTTTATTATGCTTAGTATTTATTCCACTTGTTATCTCAGGAGTAGTATCTTGCTATATTGGTATTTTGTTTTGGTTTTCATACTGTGTTTATCCGTTATTGATGCAATTTTTGCTTGCGTAATTGGTGATGCTTTATTTATTATTTTCTAATATTGGATTCTTTTATTTTCAGGCACACCATGACGAACACACACAGCAAATCTAAGGTTGCCATCCCCGCTTCGAAAAAACGGAAGACTCTAGGCGTGACCACCTCCTTGGACGCTTCCGCTGATGCCCACCATCCATTCTTATGATTTTCACAAGGTCCCCAAGAGGACTTATATCAGCATCTTCGACAGAGGCCATTTGGATTAGGCTGATGTATTGATTGGGCCGCTTTAGAGTAGGTTCAGTTAGTTGATCGAGTCTGCACCATCATTGCTACAGCTCCTTGGGACCGATTCTTCTCCATCATCGAGCCCACCTATTTGGAGCTAACCTTAGAGTTTTTTTTGACATTTCTCTTACAGCAGGTGATGTCGACCCATGACGAGCCGCGCACGATTACTTTCTGACTCGGCGGTACGGCACGTCATATGAGCATCCCAGAGTTCAGAGCTGCATTAGGACTATACACTGAGGAGTTCATGGGTGCCAAGGGGTTTCTCCGATTATACCGGCACATCCACTACTCGTCATCTCTTTATTGGGTAGACCTCACGGTGAGTACGATGCCTTATAACCCGAGTCGTTCGAAGGCGACTTCTCTTCCTCCAGCCTTGCACTACATTCATGTCATCTTGGCTCACACATTGACCACTAGGAGAGAGAGCAATGGAGTCATCGGTACAACCGACGCATATGTTTTGTGGAGCATGGCCATAGGGCGCACCATTGATCTTGCTTATTTCATCGTCCTAGCTATCCGCCATCAGACAGAGCACAGTAGGAAGGGTCCTATCTGCTTAGGTTCTTACGTGACTCGTCTCGCATGCCACTTTGATCTCCTCGACACATCGGAGCAGTCTTCCTCATTTACACTAGTTGGACAGATGTCCCCGTAGGGATTATCTAGTATGAGTCACATGAGGATGATCGAGCGACTGCGTGGAGTGGATCCTCCTTAAGACCAATTATCTCATTCTGACCCTCAGGTTGAACATGCAGACTTCACTGATGATGTCCCCTTCCACCACAAGGATCCACCTCATTCTCCATCTCAGAGTCACCGTCCTGCTACATCTGTTGCCACCTTAGCGGACCTATCCGAGCGGTTCACTCGCTTCGAACAACACTGCTTTTAGCGATTCAACAGTATTGATGCGACCTTATAGCAGATCTGTCAGCATCTCCACATTTCCACTTCAGCGCCGATGACTCACGATACTGATGCCTCTGACGATAAGGATCATTTATTTTATCTGTTTTCTTTTTCTTTTTATTTTATGTCTATGTTTATTTTTATTTTTATTTTTAGTTGTTTTATTTTTATTTTCTTAGACTTATTGTGTTTATTATTTTTTAAACTATATTTTTCTTTTGATGGTTGTTTCTAATTGAGTTGTAACCTTTTAATCTTCTTCACTATTTTTGTTTATTTTCTTATTAGTTTGCTCGGAATCATGCACTACATTTAGATTTGCCTACAATTTCGCTTTTCACCATTCTGGCAATTTAATCCAATATTCAGGGCAGTTTTAGTTTTTCTCCCTCTCTTATGATATTCTGCTTATACTGTGCTTATTTCTATTTGAACATTGAGGAAAATGTACATCTTAAGTGTGGGGAGATTATTCATGTAATTATTAGAAAATTCCTGAATTATTTCTTGTATTTAAGTAATTTTCTCATACTTCCATTAGAATGAATTTTTATTGATTTAGGATTTTTGTGGATGTGTTTTGGATAAATTTGTAGATATTTTTGCATTGATTGATTTAAACTTTAAGACATGAGAGAATCAAGCATAATTAGTTATTTTTCAGTATTAAAAAATTTTAGGTTATTTCCCTAAATTGAGGTATTATCTTGAAGTTTTAAATTTGCAAGTTTGATATCAAAAACCATGATTTTTTGTGTGATTTTAAGCCTTTAGAGCATACATTTTCCATGCTCATTCTATTATTGGTTATGAGTGTGTCAACTTGATTTGTTATTCTATAACTTGCTTCGATTATGCATGTCGAGACCACACCTTTGATTTGATATACTGAGATGATAAAGGCACTTAGGTTTTAACCCACTTATCCCATAAAAAGCCTCCCTTTTTAATTAACCCTTAGTGAACCCCATTGAGCCTAACATCCAGTTTCTTGATTAACCTGTTAATGTTAACCCATAACCCATTTTTTCGTTGCGACTCTTTCCCGTTTTATTGACTCCCTTTTTGTCGAGATTTGATTTGGTTAGTTGCCTAACTATGCTCTTCTGTTTGATTTGCTGAATTATTTATGATTGTTCTAGATAATAATAAAAAGAAAAAAATTGAAAAAAATATTTATTTATCAATTTTTATTTAGTTATTTGTTGATTGAGCTCGAACAATTAAATTCATATTTTGAGAAGAAGCTCGTTTTTATTCTTGAATAATTCTTGATTGATGTACTTGTTTTTAATTCAACATTTGTTTATTTTTTCTAGTTTGGTAATTTATCAACTCAATCTCGATCATAACCAACTTTCCTGGCCTTTTTCCCACACCATTAACCTAAGTCCCATTACAACCTCTTAAAGACTTTTTGATTGGTGTGTCATATCATTTTATAGTGGTGAAGATTTGATTTTCAAGCAAGCTTATGGAAATAACATTTCATGTTCGACTGTTGAGTGCTTAAACACTTTGAGTGATTTGAATGAATCTTTAGTGAGGATGTCAATTATTGTCGATTTTGAATTAAAGGTAATTACTTAGATAAGGGAAGATACCTATGTTTTCGTGCTTTAAAATTTTCGACTTGGATCGTTTGAATCTTCAGTGCCATTTTAGTTGAATTTCCAATGCATGATTATTTGCGAATTATTTTGAGACATTATTGATGAGAATCATAAGTTGAGAAAGATTAACTTTAATGAGAGTTGATGATTTTTCTTGAGGACAAGCAAACGCTTAAGTGTGGGGATATTTGATAAATGATAAAACTAACATATTTTAATCTCATTCTTAATGCATTTTTGGATGTTTATTTATGCAAATTGGTGAATTTGATGCTCCTAATCCCTTTAATTCATGTTATTATACTTAGGTGAGCAAAATGGGAGAAAAAGAGCAGATTCAGGGGCCACACGGGCTGGGCACACGCCCATGTGAGACACACGGGCTGGCCACATGCCCATGTGCCAGCCCGTGTCGATTTCGCACCTTGATTCCCAAACACACGGAAAAACACAATTTTTAGGCTTTCTGAGAATTCTAAAGTCTATAAATACCAAATAGAAGAAGCGATATGGAGCCATCAGAGAAGATCGAAGAAAACACTCAAGGAATAACATTAGAGCCACTTCCGAAGCAGATTTCCATCAAGATCGAAGATCTCCTTTTAATTTCTTCTGAAGTTTTTATGAGTTTCTTTGTTTCTTGTGGTTTTTCTGACTTTGAGATATTTTTATTCAGAATTATGAACTAATTCCCTAGATATCTAGGGAAGATGAAACCTATGATGAATTCTATTATTTAATTTTTGTTTTACATGATAAATACATGATTCTTGTTCTCAATTATGTGTGTTTATTTCTTGTTTTAATATTTCTGGGATATTAATTCTTGTTTAATGTGCTTAATCCAGTGGAGCAAAAGTCTCTATTTAAGAGTAGATCTAGTATAATTGAGTGGAGTTGCAAGCAATCCTAGAAATAAGACGACATGAATCTACCGGATTAGAGTCAAATCTAATAGAGGAATCCATGGATCAAGTTAATGCGACAACAGGGGTTTTAATTAGAAAGAGATTTCAATTAATCAACCTAGAGTCAGTTGCTTCTACTCTCGAAAGAGATATTAGCATAAGTTAGGGATTTCTACGGATCAAGACACCAAGTGAAAAAATCGTTTAAATCAGATTAATAATAATAGGAGTCTAGGTGGATTCTTTCCTGGGTATTATCTCGCTCATTGGTTATCTTTCAATTCCTTATTCGTTATCTGTTGCGTTCTTAGTTAAATTAGTTTAGTAATTTTAGATTAAAACTCATCACTCCAAATTGTCGACTACATAATAAGAAAGCGATAATTACTAATACTTTTAGTCCTTGTTAATGGGCGTCGAAATCACCAAAACTAATTCCTACAAAAATAACAATAAATAGTAGTAAAGAGTGGTAGTAGGCTCGAGTCCACAAGGATTGGATGTTATAATCAAATTACGCATTTCACTTGTGATCAAAATTTTTGTCGTGTCGAAAGTCGTGGCAGAAGTCGTGCCCACTACTCCAAACGGACCTGTAAAAAAATAAACAAATAAATCAGGGGAGTTTTGGAATGTTTAGAAATTAAATAATTGAAACTGCATAAATAAATAATTAAATAAATTAGAAATTAAATTGGAAATTAAATTCGGATTTGTAGTCAAAGATAATAAGCTTTAGCCCTAGACTCGGTGGATTCCAGATTTTAAATCGATCCTTGAAAATTAATTTTCTCCTCCAAACAATAAGCTGGTTATAGCAGTTAAGAACGTCTTAACCACCAATTCTTCCTCTAGTAAGTAGTCCGGTACGACCGGCAAACCAACCATTACTGATTATCTAACCAAGATACACGTGTTCCCGATTCAAGATCCTGGCAGCCTTGGGCTCTGAAGAACCCAACTCGAATTAACGGCCTTAACCGCGTGGGTCGTTTAAACCCGATCACTTCTCCCTTGATTTGTTCTTGGAGATCCGAATACAGCATGCCCGACTCGTTTCTCCAACTGTCAGCAAACACGACTCTAATCCAATGTGCACTTTTTGACTTGAAATCGAGTTAACTTTAAGGGATGAGTTGTCAATCCCGATACTTAGGAAAAATGTGAATGCCGATTGGAAGGATTTTTAGTATAGATACGTATCTCACAATTCCCGGCCAGAAAGAACACCGGTCTAAAGCTAAGATGGAATTTAGTGAAACATGGATTTAATCATGCTTCATAGGTTTTGAAAGGTGATTTGATGATAATGGAGGAAACGGGGAAGAGAAAGGATTTTAAAGGCAATTAGACAAATTTTGGTAAAGGATAAAGAAATGGAAATGAAAGTAGCAGTATGCTACTGACGCATCAAATTGGAAGGAAAAAAATAATTCTTATTTAATTCCAAATGAATTCCAATGTAAAATATAATGTGTCTTTCCAAGGTACCTTAAAGCCCTATTTATATGCATGATATTTACTAAATTTGGCTTTAACCACTTCAACATATAATTAAAATTAAATAAAAATAAAACTAGATTTTTTCTAATTTTGGCTTTTACAAAGTCAAAAAAATCTGATGAGTCCTTGGCTATTTCCACATTTTTTATTCGGCCTCGGTTTATTGATTGTGTTTCAATTTGGTCATTTTGTACTCGTTTTTGACTCATAGCATCCCAATTGCACTCCTGACAAGATTAAAACATAAAAGCATTAATTCAGTAGGGATCAATTCAAAAATTAACCGAATTAAACACAAAAAGTCATGCAAATTAACATGTTATCAAATTTCCCTACTTAGCTCATGCTTGTCCTCAAGCATATTGTACTTTCAAACATTAGAAATTATTCAATAATTTATTAAAAATCGAGCCTCTTTTTCGCATCCATAATCAATGTAAACATTATAGGCAAAAAATAAATAAATGCTCAAAATACCTAGTTTTATCAACAAGTGTCATAAAACTGAAATATGTTAACTAAATCATTTTACCAAATTGAGTTTGAATCCAAAATTTGCAAGGTATTATTAATTAACCACGCAGTAATAAAAATTTTAGACATGGTCAAACCTTTTTACGCGAACTAGGATGACAACCCAAGCATCCTATCCCAGTTACTCAGTTCAAACAGTCTCTTTTTTTTTTAGGCTCGGTTAGGAGAATGTTTGTAAGTTTTCGATTTGTCACTCGAACCTTTTTACGCGAGATGAAATCACAACCAAGCACCTCACCCCGGTTACTAAATTCGGTCACGTTTTCGAAACTTTCACTCATAACTTAAGCCTTTATTTATTTATTTATTTTTCATTTTATTTATTTATTTATGTACAAGCAAATATTTTTTTCAAACAATCAATTTTTTTTATGAAAAATCTAGTTACATATATCAACTTTAAAACACACATGTCGATTAACCTAGATATTTGAACACTTTAATTAAAAAATTACCCAATTGTCCAAATTGACTAAGTAATAAGATTAGAGGCACAATGTCAAGTAAATTATCGAATAAATCTAGCATAAGATTGAACATACGCAAAAGAGATTTTTGTGGTGCTGACTCCACTGGAGCCTCTGTGTCAAGTTTCTTCTCATCTCGACCAGCGTCGTAGGCACGACTCACGCCAAGTACGGGTTCCAAAACCTTCCCACTCCTCAACGTCATAGCACTTACATTGTGTCGAGGATTAGGCTCAGTTTGGGACGGCAGCTTACCTTGGGACTCTAAACGGCTAACCGTGAGCGCAAGCTTGCTCACTTGCTTATCTAATTCCTACAAATGCATTTCAATTTTTTGCTAAAACTTCTTACTACTATTGGCTAGCCTTTCCACTATGGCTTCCAAAGATGATTTTGGGGGCGGTGATTATTGATTCGGAGGCAGCCTTTGTTGGTAAGGTTGATTGAACTGAGGATTCGACCCATAACTTAGATTTGGGTGATCTTTCCACCCCGCATTATATGAGTTCGAGTAGGGGTCATATCTCCTTTGGGGCAGTCCTGGAAAGTTCCCGACAACATTTTCTTGTTCTGTCAAATCCTCATGTAAAATCGAACAAGAGTCCGTCAGGTGGTCTGGCTTAACGCAAATTCCACACAACCGTACTGGGCCTGTTTTATCTATAAGCAAAGTTTGAACAATGTTAGTCAGCTTATCAATTTTATTTTCTAGAGATAGAAAACTTAACCCATGAACCCGTATCGTGGGTTCTGTAACCAGTCGAAATAGCTGAGAGTTAGCAGCCATTGTCGATATCAACTCTCGTGCTCTCTGAGGAGTCATGTTAACAAGTGCCCCTCCACTTGCAGCATCTATCATTTTCATTTCCATCGAGAGCAAACCCTCATAGAAATAATGCAAGAGTGACTTTTCAATCAGTCCATGTTGTGGGCAACTTGCACACAACTTTTTGTATTGCTCCCAGTAATCATAAAGCGATTCAGTCTCCTTCTGACGGATTCCTACGATGTCCCTCTTTAGTTCGGTCACTCGAGCTGCAGGGAAGAACTTGTCAAGAAAAAAATGAGACATGTCAAACCATTTTTTGACAGATCTCGGGGGTAAATAAAATAGCCACTCTCTAGCAGAGTCGACTAATAAGAAAGGAAAAGCACAAAGTTTGATTTGGTCTTCGATTACTCCCTGAGGCTTCATGCTTGTGCGCACCATATGAAACTGTTTAAGGTGGGTGTGCGTATTTTTGTTCTGTAATCCATGGAAAGTGGGTAGTAAATGAATCAAACCCAACTTTAACTCGAACAGCGTTCCTCCCGCCGGATAGGTTATGTAACATCCTGGAAAGGGCCTATGCATTTTCGGTTTAATTGTACGAAGTGACATGTTTTGTGTACTAAGAATAAATTTTGAACATTTTTGGAAACTAGGAAATGTAAGGGAATGATGTGGAAATGATTCAAAAGAGGAAAGTGAACATTTCTGGAAAACTTGGAAATGTAAGGAAATGTCAAGTTTACAGAGCCGAACGAAAATTTTTGGAAACTTAGAAATGACTTAGAAATGTCGAGTTTTAAAGTTTAAAAGAGGAAATTAAGGCAAGGTGTCCTTAAAAGAAAAATTTTGTGAAATTTGACACACAAACAGGCTTGGAAAAGTGGCCTGGAGATGCCACTTAGGGCCTCTGGAAATGGCGCCACATGCAAGGTGTTGGGCCTGAGTTCGAGTCACTTGGGAAGCAAATAAGAGGAGTTTTATTTTTGCTTCAATTGGGCTGGCACAAGCCTTCTAGAAAGGAGGAGTTTTATTGTCATAAATATTCGATTAATAAGGTGATAAATAAGGGATTTAATTTGGATTATTTTTGAAGAGATAATAAAGGATTATTCTCTAATTATTTTAAATTAAGGGATTATTATTTTGATAATTCAAAGGATAAAGCTATCAAATAAAGAAGAGTGGTGGCCAAGTAAGGGATTACGAGTAGTAGTTTCGGCTATAAAAGGGAAGAAAATAGGGCTACTCATCAAATTTTCTTCCTCCTCTTCTCTCTGCTGAATTTCTGAGTACTCTCCTCTCTTCTCTTCTCTTTTTCTTTTGTCAAGCCGAATCTATAGTCCACCATTGTCAAAATTCTCAAGTTTTCTTTTCTTCCTATTTCTTCTTACCAATCCATTCAAAAGCCGAATCTTGGAAAGGCTTCAAGCATAGGTGCTGTCGATTTCTTCAAAGGTAAGAACAAGTTTGATTTCCAATCTTTTCTTTTAGATTAGCCGAGAGATAATCTAACCCCATACATATTATGGTTGCCGAATATGGAAGGACCTTTCGGGATTATCGAGTAGTCAACTAAAAGGAGGAGTATTCGGGATTTCTAAGATTAAGGTAAGACATGTGAATATTCGGCCAAAGGCCTTGATTTATGTTTTGATGATTAAGATTAAGTCTAACGTAAGGTTTTAGGGATTTCGACATTCCTAGGGAAACAAGGAACAGTTTCGGGATTTATTGGTGTTCCAATCAGCAACAAGGTAAGAATACTAATCCTACTAAGATTTGGAATTTTGGCCGAATGGCTTTTTATTAAGGTAATAAGTGATAAATCAATGTAGGGATTAAGGATCTAAGCATTAGATCAAGCTTTTTGGGATCTCAAGGAAATTTTAAGCGAATCAGGTGTGTACCCCACACTATCCCATAATATGTTTTATGGCATGATTAATTAATATATGTGATATTAAGTATATGAAAGTGGCTAAGGTACCATGTTATGGTACAAAGTACTCAGGTACGTTTCCTACTTCTACTAGGAATATGAAAGATGTTATTTGTAACATGAGAATATGATAAGAATGTGAACTCTGGCATATTATGCATATTATTATATGGGGCATATGGGTTATTGAAAGGGGAAGTGAATGTGGTGACCTAAGACCACGAACACGGTGACCTAAGACCGTGATATCTGAAAAGTGGTGACCTAAGACCACAGTAATCCGAAAGTGGTGACCTAAGACCACAGTATGCGGTGACCTAAGACCGCATATTTGGAGTGTAGCAGAAGGAGGGTCGACTTAGTAGTCCCCATGGTGTGACTGGCAGGTATGGGGGTGTGTAGCGGATGGACAATTAGGTTTGGGTTTGGGAATGCATCATAACCTGTAATCTATGTTTTGAATGGGTAATATGTGATATGCCTGATTCTATTATGATTTAGTGTCGTGTACACATTGAGTCTGTTTGACTCACCCCGTTGTGGGACTATGTTTGTGTGATGAATGTGATGGACCTGGGCTGCGAGAACTTGTGGTGGCCATGCTCAACATGAAGTTTATATTTTTATGGACTCTTGAATTTATTTTAGTACTTTGAATTATTTTGGGAATTTTTTTGATGTAATAAGGCCATAAGGCCATGATGAACGATTTTATTTCTACTTGTTGTTTTATTGTGTTACAAATTTTGATTAAGTTAAAGACTAAGTATTTTATTTTAAAATATACTCGATATGTTTATTACTTAAAATTAAAAAGGGTTTTCTAATTTAAAAATCCAGTTTGTTTTCAACACAAGCCCAACCCAAACTATTTTTTAAAAAAATCACACAAGTTTTTCACCAAGTAACGAAAGAATTTGAATCGGTTTACTTGAGGAACATACCAAATCTGGTCAAAGCTCGTGGGGCCGGGTTTGGGGTGTTTCAATTTGGTATCGAGCCAGCTTTAAACTCTCGGCTTTGTGGGCTAAGGCCAAAACGTTTTCAAATCAAGCCAAGTAAGTTTTTTGAAATAAGCGTGTCTTCCCAAGATGGCACCCAAGTCTCCGAATGATCCACACTGTAAGTACCCCTAACCATATGTATGATTATGTGATTTACGAATTATGGAAGGGTAGAAAAGGCATGGAACGTAGAATAGTATGATAGGAACTTGAACCCTAGGACTAGATTACCCCAACTATTACATAAGACTTAATACCTACTTAAACAAACCTATGGCTAAGTCGCGAGGTTAGGGTGTGGCAACCTCTGTGCGCATGTCTAGGAATGGTTTCGGTGGGAGCTTGGTATTTAAGCAGTCCGCGTGACTCACCTCCTCTCCATTCGAATCCTGCCTGGTGCGTAGCTTTGGTTCACCCTGACCAAGAGGACTCGGTCATAGGCTAAACGCAATGACTAAAACCCGAAAGGAAACTAGCCGTGTTTTATAAAAACAACGAAACCCTAGTTTTAAAACTCTTAAAATTTCTCTTTTAATCCACGAAAACTATCTTTACAAAATTTTCCCAAAAAAATTCGATTTATGAAAATTACAAAAATACCCTTAGTGATAAAATTACCAAAATGCCCTTGGTTTATAAAATGTCAAACTACCCAAGAGTTTTATCAAAATTTCATTGCTTTATAAATGTTCAAAAACCCTAACTCGCAAACTATCAAAAATACCTTGATTTTGGAAAATTACAAAATTGCCCCTAACTTACAAAATTACCAAAATGACCCTAATTTCCAAAATTTTTGCAACATCATCATTTTGAAAAGTACAATTCTCAAAAAGAACCCCAAAGTTTTGCAACCTTTGAAATATTCTGATTTATTAAATTCTACAAACTTACCCTAGTTTGTGAAAAATTACCAATTACCCCCGAGGTCTAAAATTACCGAAATACCCCCGGATTTCAAAATTTTTCCAAAATACCCCGGGAATTTAAAAATACCAAAATACTTTGTGACAAAATCACCAAGGAACTTTTTCTTCTGAAAAATTACAAAAATACCCATGTAGAACAAAATTACGAAAATACCCCCGGGTAGTGGAAAAGCAGCAACAATGAAAACTACAACATTTCTCTGAATGAACGAAAGTTCATAATTGTTTGATGGATGTATGAATGAATGAGAAGACTGTGTGTATGTATGAATACGAAAGAACCACTCCTAAATTCTTTTTCATAAAACTTCTTCGCGGGTAATCAAGTGAAACAAAAAGTACTAATTCATAAAACTTCTTAATCAGATCTCGACGTTAGAAATGAGATCTAGAGGACGTGGTCGTCAGGGATGAGGTAGAAAAATGATGATCGTGTCGAGAACCCGTTAGATCGGGTCAAGGGATCGACAACGAAATACCACCGCCACCACCACCCCCACCGTTGGTGTTGGCGACAAGCTCGAGACGGGGAAGATCTTTGTGTCACAGTGTCAGGCCGCGAGTTTTGGAATTGGTGGGTGGTGCAGGAGGAAATTCGGGAACCCGAAAGTGCAGGCGTACTGGCGGCTCCGAGCTAATGGAGCCAAATGTTTTTCGAGGAGTATCTGGAGTGGCACCAAGTCACACCAGTATTGGTTGGAAGCAACGGAGCGCATAATGGATGAGCTTGATTTGACCCACGAGGAGAAGTTAAAGGAATGGTGGCACTTTACGCGATGAAGCGTATCGGTGGTGGTTAATCGTTCGGGATGGTGCCACGGTGAGGATCGACACAGGAATATGTTAAGGAGGCATTTCAAAGGAAGTATGTGGGAACCAGGTATACTGATGAGCAAAGGAAGGCTTTTCTGGGGCTGGTTCAAGGGAACAAGTCTGTTGTAGAATATGAGGCTGAATTCCTAAGGTTGAGCCGTTATGCTCGAGGTGCAGTGGCAACTGAGCATGAGCGCTGTGTCCGTTTTGAGGACGGGCTAAGAGATGATCTGAGACTGTTGATAGCACCGCATCAGGAGCGGGAGTTCTCTACTTTGGTAGAAAAGGCCAAGGCGACCGAGGGAATCAAGGATTCTACAAAGCAGGCTATGGATAGGAATAGGCCCAAAAGAGGTTTTGGATCATCTGGAAAGGTTCATAAGAGGCCTAGAGTTGATGGGCCGCGAAGTCAGCAAGTTAGTCCAGAAGGGCGGTATCGTCCTTGTGATGTGTGTGGAAAGAAGCACTTGGGAGAGTGCTGGAGGAAAACAGGAGGATGTTTTAGGTGTGGGTCCAAGGACCATGTGATCAAGGATTGTCCCAAGAACTCAGAGGAAAGCCGACCAGCAGCTCGTAATGTTAGTCGTTGGTAGAGGAGGACCGCAGACCTCAACGAGGTCGTGGTTCGAGTAACCGAGGTAATGGTACTGGCAGAGGTCGTGGAACAAAGGGCAGAGGTGCTGCTAATGCTGAGGCAAGGCAACCGGGTTTGGTTTATGCGGTTCACCGGAGGGAAGATAGAGACGCACCGGATGTTATAACCGGTACGTTCTTTATTTTTGGCAAGCCATATTTTGCTCTAATTGATGTGGGTTCGACTCATTTATATGTTGCATGTAGTGTAGTGGAAACACTAGGCCTAGACTCTGAACTTTTTGATAGGCAGATGACTGTAGTGAGCCCATTAGGCCAAACTGTAGTGGTGGATAAGATCTTTTGGAACGTACCCCTAGAAATTTAAGGAGTGAACTTTCGGGCTGACTTAATGGAATTACCCTTTGGAGAGTTTGAACTTATACTCGGAATGGACTGGCTAGTAGAGCACCGAGCCGTGTTGGACTGTGCGGCTAAACGAATGGAATTAAGGACCCCAAAGAATGAAGTAGTAGTAATGATCGGAGAAAGAAGAAACTACCTATCTAACGTAGTTTCGGCGTTGAAGGCTGAGAAAATGGTTAGGAAAGGGTGCAAAGCGTTCTTAGCCTTCGTAAAAACGCGTTAGATGGAAAGGAAGAAGGTGTCGAGAGTTAGAACGGTAAGGACTTCGTGGATGTGTTCCCGCAGGAATTACCGGAATACCCCAGGATAGAGAGGTGGAATTTGGAATAGATTTGCTACCAGGAACGGCTCCTGTGTCAATCACTCCATACCGAATGGCGCCAAAGGAGTTAGTTGAGCTCAAGGCTCAAATCCAAGAGTTGTTGGATCGTGGGTTCATTCGACCCAGTGTGTCTCCATGGGGAGCACCAGTTACATTTGTAAAGAAGAAGGACGGAATTATGCGTATGTGCATAGATTATCGTCAGTTGAATAAGCTGACCATTAAGAACAAGTATCCCTTGCCAAGGATCGATGACTTGTTCGATCAGCTGAAGGGGGCCGCAGTATTTTCAAAGATAGACTTGAGGTCAGGATATCATCAGTTGAAGGTGAAGGAGGCAGATATCCATAAGACCGCGTTTAGGACAAGATATGGCCATTTTGAGTTTGTGGTAATGCCGTTTGGATTGACGAAACGCTCCAAACCGCGTTCATGGATATGATGAACCGGGTTTTCAACCCCACTTGGATAGGTTCATCGTTGTATTCATCGACGATATCTTGGTGTACTCTAAGTCTGAAGAGGAGCATGATGAACATCTCCGGGTTGTGCTGCAAGTGTTAAGGGGGAAGAAGCTCTATGCCAAATTCAGCAAGTGTGAATTTTGGCTTAAGGAGGTGGCATTCTTAGGACATGTGGTATCCGCAGAAGGAATAAGAGTGGATCCTAGGAAGATCGAAGCATTGTTGGATTGGAAACCACCGGGTCCGTGGTGAGATCCAAGTTTCTTGGGTTTGGCGGATATTATAGAAGGTTCGTAGAAGGATTCTCGCCAATAGCCGCGCTTTGACAAAGTTGCTAAGGAAGGAAGTACCCTTTGAATGGACTGATAAGCAAATGTAAGAGCTTTGAAAAGCTTAAGAAGGTGTTGACGGAGGCTCCAGTGTTAATTCAACCGAGGGTGGGAAGGATTTTGTGGTGTACTGTGACACTTCGCATACGGGATGAGGATGTGTCCTAATGCAAGATGGAAAAGTAGTCGCTTACGCGCGTCTCTGCAGCCTAAGGCCTCATGAGGTTAATTACCCAACTCATGACTTGGAATTGGCGGCAGTGGTTTTGCCCTTAAGGTGTGGAGGCACTACCTTTATGGAGAAAAGTCAATAATCTACACGCACCACAAGAGCCTTAAGTATCTGTTGACTCGAAGGAGTTGAACTTGAGGCGTGAAGGTGGGTGGAGTTATTGAAGGATTATGATTGCTCGATAGAGTACCACCCGAGCAAGGCAAATGTGGTAGCCGATGCCTTAAGTCGGAAGGTTGTGTCGGATCTAAGGGCTATGTTCGCTCACTTGAGCTTATATGATGATGGAAGCTTTGTTGGCGGGAATTGCAAGTCAAGCCCACATGGTGAAGGAGGTGAAAGAGGGACGGTTGGTGATAAGGACCTAAGTGCTAAGTTACGGCAAGTACAGAACGGAGGATTAAAGGATTATGGCGTTAGCGACGAAGGAGTTTTGTGCTACAAAGGAAAGGTCTGTATGCCAAGAGACGAGGAGTTAAGACAAAGGATTCTTCGGGAGGCGCATAGTAGCCCTTATGCTATGCATCCCGGAGGCATTAAGCTGTACAGAGATCTAAGGGAACAATTTTGGTGGTCTGATCTTAAACGATAAGTTACTAAATTCGTGGGAAAATGTCTGACGTGCCAGCAAGTTAAGGCTGAACACCAAGTTCCATCAAGATTGCTTCAACCCATTGAGATTCCGCAGTGGAAGTGGGAGAGAATTACCATGGACTTCGTTAGTGGGCTTCCCCTTACGCCTACTAAGAAGGACTCAGTATGGGTGATAGTGGACCGTTTGACCAAGTCCGCGCACTTCATTCCGATAAGAGTTGACTATTCTCTTCAGAAGTTGGCCAAGTTATATGTGGCGGGAGTTGTGAGGTTACATGGAGTACCAGTATCGATCATCTTCGATAGAGACCCAAGGTTTACGTCTCGGTTTTGGAGGGCGCTTCATCAAGCTTTAGGCACTAAGTTGGACTTCACTACGGCTTTTCATCCACAATCGGACGGGCAGTCTGAACGGGTTATACAAGTGTTAGAGGATATGTTGAGAGGCTGTGTGATGGATTTTCGAGGAAGTTGGGAAGATTACTTGCCTTTAGCTGAGTTCGCCTATAACAACAGCTATCAGGCTAGCATTCGGATGGCACCATATGAAGCATTGTATGGTTGAAAGTGTAGAACTCCTACTTGTTGGACTGAGTTAGGAGAACGTCGAGTTTTGGGTCCAGAGTTAGTGGCAGAAACTGAAGAGAAGGTTGAGATAATTCGAGCACGATTAAAGGAAGCCTCTGATAGGCAGAAGTCGTACGCAGACCTCAAACGAAAGGAGATAGAATTTGAAGTGGGAGACCAAGTGTTCTTGAAAGTCTCGCCTTGGAAGAAGGTAATGAGGTTCGGTCGCAAAGGGAAGTTAAGCCCAAGCTTTATAGGGCCCTATCGAGTACTAAAGCGAGTTGGGCCAGTGGCATACCAACTGGAGTTGCCACCAGAGTTGCAGCAGATGTACAACGTATTCCATGTATCCATGCTACGTCGTTACCGATCGGATCCATCTCATGTGGTACCTGTTGAAGAAGTGGAGCTAAGGCCAGACTTATCCTATGAGGAAGAGCCGATCCAGATATTGGAACATGATGTGAAAGTGCTACGGAGGAAGTCAGTTCCTCTAGTCAAGGTGTTATGGCGCAATCATGGAGCGGAAGAGGCTTCGTGGGAACCAGAAGAGGCGATGCGACGACAATACCCTCAATTATTTTAGATAGAAAATTTCGAGGACGAAATTATTTTAAGGGGGTAGAACTGTAACATCCTGGAAAGGGCCTATGCATTTTCGGTTTAATTGTACGAAGTGACATGTTTTGTGTACTAAGAATAAATTTTGAACATTTTTGAAAACTAGGAAATGTAAGGGAATGATGTGGAAATGATTCAAAAGAGGAAAGTGAACATTTCTGGAAAACTTGGAAATGTAAGGAAATGTCAAGTTTACAGAGCCGAACGAAAATTTTTGGAAACTTAGAAATGACTTAGAAATGTCGAGTTTTAAAGTTTAAAAGAGGAAATTAAGGCAAGGTGGCCTTAAAAGAAAAATTTTGTGAAATTTGACACACAAACAGGCTTGGAAAAGTGGCCTGGAGATGCCACTTAGGGCCTCTGGAAATGGCGCCACATGCAAGGTGTTGGGTCGAGTTCGAGTCACTTGGGAAGCAAATGAAAGGAGTTTTATTTTTGCTTCAAGTGGACGGCACAAGCCTTCTAGAAAGGAGGAGTTTTATTGTCATAAATATTCGATTAATAAGGTGATAAATAAGGGATTTAATTTGGATTATTTTTGAAGAGATAATAAAGGATTATTCTCTAATTATTTTAAATTAAGGGATTATTATTTTGATAATTCAAAGGATAAAGCTATCAAATAAAGAAGAGTGGTGGCCAAGTAAGGGATTCTGAGTAGTAGTTTCGGCTATAAAAGGAAGAAAATAGGGCTACTCATCAAATTTTCTTCCTCCTCTTCTCTCTGCTGAATTTCTGAGTACTCTCCTCTCTTCTCTTCTCTTTTTCTTTTGTCAAGTCGAATCTATAGTCCACCATTGTCAAAATTCTCAAGTTTTCTTTTCTTCCTATTTCTTCTTACCAATCCATTCAAAAGCCGAATCTTGGAAAGGCTTCAAGCATAGGTGCTGTCGATTTCTTCAAAGGTAAGAACAAGTTTGATTTCCAATCTTTTCTTTTAGATTAGCCGAGAGATAATCTAACCCCATACATATTATGGTTGCCGAATATGGAAGGACCTTTCGGGATTATCAGAGTAATCGACTAAAAGGAGGAGTATTCGGGATTTCTAAGATTAAGGTAAGACATGTGAATATTCGGCCAAAGGCCTTGATTTATGTTTTGATGATTAAGATTAAGTCTAACGTAAGGTTTTAGGGATTTCGACATTCCTAGGGAAACAATGAACAGCTTTAGGATTTGTTGGTGTTCCAATCGGCAACAAGGTAAGAATACTAATCCTACTAGGATTTGGAATTTTGGCCGAATGGCTTTTTATTAAGGTAATAAGTGATAAATCAATGTAGGGATTAAGGATCTAAGTATTAGATCAAGCTTTTCGGGATCTCAAGGAAATTTTAAGCGAATCAGGTGTGTACCCCACACTATCCCATAATATGTTTTATGGCATGATTAATTAATATATGTGATATTAAGTATATGAAAGTGGCTAAGGTACCATGTTATGGTACAAAGTACTCAGTGCACGTTTCCTACTTCTACTAGGAATGTGAAAGATGTTATTTGTAACATGAGAATATGATAAGAATGTGAACTCGCATATTATGCATATTATTATATGGGGCATATGGGTTATTGAAAGGGGAAGTGAATGTGGTGACCTAAGACCACGAACACGGTGACCTAAGACCGTGATATCTCGAAAAGTGGTGACCTAAGACCACAGATAATCCGAAAGTGGTGACCTAAGACCACGGTATCACGGTGACCTAAGACCGCAGATTTGGAGTGTAGCGGAAGGAGGGTCGACTTAGTAGTCCCCATGGTGTGACTGGCAGGTACGGGGGTGTGTAGCGGATGGACAATTAGGTTTGGGTTTGGGAATGCATCATAACCTGTAATCTATGTTTTGAATGGGTAATATGTGATATGTCTGATTCTATTATGATTTAGTGTCGTGTACACATTGAGTCTGTTTGACTCACCCCGTTGTGGGACTATGTTTCAGGTGATGAACAGTGATGGACCGGGACGGCAGAACTTGTGGTGGCCATGCTCAACATGAAGTTTATATTTTTATGGACTCTTGAATTTATTTTAGTACTTTGAATTATTTTTGGGAATTTTTTTTTGCCGTAATAAGGCCATAAGGCCATGATGAACGATTTTATTTCTACTTGTTGTTTTATTGTGTTACAAATTTTGATTAAGTTAAAGACTAAGTATTTTATTTTAAAATATACTCGATATGTTTATTACTTAAAATTAAAAAGGGGTTTTCTAATTTAAAAATCCAGTTTGTTTTCAACACAAGCCCAACCCAAACTATTTTTTTTAAAAAAAATCACACAAGTTTTTCACCAAGTAACGAAAGAATTTGAATCGGTTTACTTGAGGAACATACCAAATCTGGTCAAAGCTCGTGGGCCGGGTTTGGGGTGCTTCAGGTTATACATAAGGGTTGTTATTCATTCGGTGCCGCTGCGAGTTGGCGTATAGTTTGTCCGCCCATCTCGTATGGTTCGTCAAACTGGAAATTTCCTCGGTGTAAGATATGGTTTCGAATCCTGGATTCGATCGTTTACCGCGTCGAATGGCTTCTTTCCGCAGTTGTCAGGCCAATTTCTCAATTTCTGGTTCAAACTCTAGAGTTCCCGGTTCTGATCTGGTCATAAGGTAAACAAACAAAAATTAGAAAAATATCTTCAATCCCCAGCAACAGCACCAAAATTTGATGAGCGTCAAAATCACCAAAAATAATTCCTACAAAAATAACTCTAAATAGTAGTAAAGAGTGGTAGTAGGGTCGAGTCCACAGGGATTGGATGTTATAATCAACTTCTGCATTTAACTTGTGATCAGAATTTTTATCGTGTCAAAAGTCGTGCCTACGACTCCAAACGAACTTGTAAAAAAATAAACAAATAAATCAAGGGAGTTTTGGAATGTTTAGAAATTAAATAATTGAAACAACATAAATAAATAATTAAATAAATTAGAAATTAAATTGGAAATTAAATTCGGATTTTGTAGTCAAAGATAGTAAGCTTTAGCCCTAGAGTCGGTGGATTTCGGATTTTTGAATCGATCCTTGAAAATTAATTTTCTCCTCCAAACAATAAGCTGGTTATAGCAGTTAAGAATGTCCTAACCACCAATTCTTCCTATTGTAGCTGGTCCCGGTATGACATGCAAACCAACCCTTACCGATTATCTAACCAAGATATACGTGTTCCCGATTCAAGATTCCGGCAACCTTGCACTCTGAAGAACCCAACTCGAATTAACGGCCTCAACCGCGTGAGTCATTTAGACCCAATCACTTCTCCCTTGATTTGTTCTTGGAGATCTGAATATAGCACAGCCGACTTGTTTCTCCAACTTTCAGCAAACACGACTCTAACCCAACGTGCACTTTTTGACTTGAAATCAAGTTAACTTTAAGGGATGAGTTGTCAATCCCGATACTTAGGAAAAATGTGAAAATATCGATTGGAAGGATTTTTAGTATGGATATGTATCTCATGATTCCCGATCGGAAAGAACACCGGCCTAAAGCTAAGATGGAATTTAGTGAAACATGGATTTAATCATGCTTTATAGGTTTTGAAAGGGGATTTGATGATAATGGAGAAAACGAGGAAGGGAAAGGATTTGAAAGGCAATTAGACAAATTTTGGTAAAGGATAAAGAAATAGAAATGAAAGTAGCAGTATGCTACTGACACATCAAATTGGAAGGAAAAAAGTAATTCTTATTTAATTCCAAATGAATTCCAATGTAAAATATAATGTGTCTTTTCAAAATACCTTAAAGCCCTATTTATATACATGATATTTATTAAATTTGGCTTTTACAAAGTCAAAAAAATATGATGAGTCCTTAGCTTTTTCCACATTTTTTATTCGGCCTCACTTTATTGACTGTGTTTCAATTTGGTCCTTTTCTGCTCGTTTTTGACTCATAGCATCCCAATTGCATCTCTGACAAGATTAAAACATAAAAGCACTAATTCAGCAGGGATCAATTCAAAAATTAACCGAATTAAACACAAAAGTCATGCAAATTAACATGTTATCACTCGTGGATACGATATCTCTACTCACCATAACTATACTATTGTTCGATAGGTGCGCTTACCTTTGTCGTAAATTTTAGTTAGTACGGAAAACACACATCAATGGTATTATGCTAGTTTAGTATTATTATTATTAGTCTTATTATTATTGATGTGTTGATTATGCCTTATTTATTGTTTTATTATTCTTGTTGTTAGCTTTAGGTTGTTAGTTTAGTATTGGTTGTATGTCGTATTAGGAATAGTTTTTAATAATAGTAGTTAAGTGATCCGTTTGTCGTCTTGAGATGAATTGCATGCTGATTTGTGTTATTTAATATGTCAATTTATCTATTTGCTCGATTAATTGTTGGTGATACTGCTTTTTTTGGTTAACTAATATTTGATTTTATCTTTTATTTCAGGTACATCATGACTAATACCCGCTGTAAATCTAATGTCGCAGTTCCCGCTTCGAAAAAGTGGAAGACTCCGAGCGTGACCTCATCCTCGGGCCCCACCTCAGGCACACGCCATCCATGTCTCCAGTTTCCACCGAGTCCTCACGAGGACCAATATCAGCATCTCCGACAGCGACCCTTGGGATTGGGCCGTCGTATCGACTGGGCGGCTCTACAGGAGATTCACTTAGCCGAGAAAGTGCGAGCACTGATCGAGACAGCTCCATGGGATCGACTTTTCTCCATCGTCGAGCCTACCTACTCAGAGGTTACATTGGAGTTCTGCTCGACATTTTTTCTGCAGCACGCAATGTCGAGATATGATGAGCCACGCACCGTCTCTTTCCAGTTGGTATTAATTAATTAATCTAAATTTAACTCAAATCAAGTCATCTTCAGCTACACCAAATTCTATTTAATTATTTCTATTTAGCCCAATCATTATCGATAGGCTTATACCAATTTATCTAAACCGTCAAATTAAAAGTTAGACTAATTTAAAAATTAAGCTACATGAATTCTAGTTACTCTTAACTTAAAAACAACCAAAGTTAATCTATTCAATTAATTCTAAACACATTTCAACTATTTAATTAATTTTAACAATCTTCCGATACATCAAATTTTAATCAAATTAACTGATCAAACAAAGCTTCATAATCCACCACTAACCAGTTAATCCAAAGCAACAATTAACCTTAAATCTAGTAGCGAGTCACAATAACATTAAAAAGTGCGACAACTAAACCAAATTTTAATGGCCGCTTACTTGTAGCGACTAACAACAACAATATATAGGAGTAACGATCGGCAATTGGCAGCATCTTAGAGCAGAAATTTTGGAGATAATTAACCGCAATAACTGAGGTGGTGAAAGCAGCAAAATTAATGAAATAGGAAGCACAAATGGCAGCAATTTGAAGCACGACATAGCAGCAAAATTGAGGCGATAAGCAGCATATCGAATCAGTAAAATGGGAGCACCAAACGGAATCAAAGATCAAGCCAAAGAGCATTGAAGGAAAGCTACTTAGTGCTGCAAATTAAAGGATCAAGTAGCAGCTTACTGGATGGCATAAAGAGCTGCTATTTGGGTGAAATTACAGCAGAGATTTTGATGTTTTGCAGTAGCAAATTAACGACAAAGAAAACAGCAAAAAACAATGGTTTGAAGGAGCTGGCAATACTTAAGGCTTTGGACTGCGATTTCTGTTGAAGTTTTATTATGTATTTAAGAAAATTACACAATCCCATATTCTTGAAATAAACCTACCAAGGTAATGTTGAAATAAACCTATTAATAGAAGTATTTGTTAAATCGTGACAATATCTTTAGAGTGATCCTTACAACTCAAGCAACAGTTTCAAATTTCTAACCCTCGGAATTCTAACAATTTGATGGCTATTTTGGAGTAGCTGAAGCAAATAGAAACAGTAAATTGAAGGATGATCGGCACCAATTCGCAGCAAACTGAGGCAATTTTGGTCGGAAAACAAGCAAGAAGATGGCCAACAATTTGGAACCACTAAAACACCAAAGGTGGTGAAGGCAAAAAGTGACAAGGCAGCGGTGGAATTTAGAAAGAATGATCGCAGAGGTTCAAAACAACGTATTTCTAACCCTAAATTTTATGATGGAGATCGAAACAAACGGGAGTAGGGTTTTGAAGCTAATTAAAGTAGCATGGACGGCTCAGATAAAATAGAAAGGGAGAGAAACTAAAAGGAAAATTATGAATTGAGGACTTCCAGTTTTAAAAGATTTTTAATTATCTTAATATACCTAACAAAATTTCTTAAGAAAATCCCCACAATCATAATCTAATGTAAACAACAATAACAATAATAATACGACACAACACACGCCGCTAATATATTGAAAATGAAAAACAACTTAATTCTAACTTTAATCTCCCACTAATTTTTGAAAATTGTGGAGGCAATATGAGCTGACATTCGATAATGCGAACAGCAAATTACCACTAAAGTAGTTTATTATTTACCTTATTTGATTTTACAATTTAATGAAGAAAACTTTGGGCCTATTCATGTATTGTTTTATGAAAATATTATGATCCATCTATGGAAACCAATCCATGGCTTTTGACGATTGAACTGGATACAAGTGAATCAATTCAACCCTTAAAATATGGAGATTTCATCGAGATTGTATTGTTGATTTTGGAGACCATATCTTCGATTGATTATGCTTTGATTGTTAATGATGTAATAGTTATTTTAAGGAGTTACTTTATATTCACTTGAATTCTATGTCAACAAACCGAAATCGATATATGCTTTTGAGAGATGCCTAGGTATGTATGAGAGTTTGTTGAGTGCATTCTAGTCTATTCATTGAGGAAATATTTTTTTGAGAGTGCAAATTGTTATTGTAAACATTATTGAGTGTTTACTGCCAAGTTCTTAGGGAGAGGATTTGGAGGTGAGTATTCTAGTATTTAGGTATAACGGTGAGATCTCTATACTTGGAGAGTGATAGAGTTTGAATCACGTGTAGTATTTGTGAACAAAGATGGTGAAACTACTCACTAAGCTAAGCTCCGTAGATGTAGGAAAACCGAACTGTGTAAACAAATCCTTGATGTTATTTGTTATCTTGTTTGCACAGTTTTTGTAATGCCAAGCTGTAATGGCCACTGCAGTCTAACACCTCCATTGTAGATATCATTTTAAGCAAACAAGTAACTTATGGTAGCAACAAAATTTTAATTTAATCCTTAAAACAAAATCGAATGTCAATTTAGTCATGAAATCAAGCTAAAATTTCAAATAGGTTCATAAAAATACTGAAAATCTAAATTTGATAATTTAGTACAAAATTGTTTAATAATTTATTATAAAAAAGTTTTATTGATTTTATCTCGATTCGGTGCAAAATTTTATACCAAAAATTTTGAGGCGTTACATTCATGTTTTTTGGTATTTCCTTAAAATTTTATGTATTCCCTCATAATCTTTGGCACTCTCTCATGTTTATTGGTAATCTCTCATTATTTTTGGTACACACCTCATAATTTTTTTGTACTCCCTTATGTATTTTGGTATGCTTTTATAATTTTTTGAGTCTCTTCATAATTTTTAATACGCTTTCGCAATAATTGGAAATATAATTTTCTTTAGTGAAAAATATTATTTTTCATATTAAAAATTTTAATGGGATTTTATTGAAGGGAAAAATTGATAATTTTTAATTATTAATTTTGCATACTAATATTCAATACTAAAAATATTATATATAGGGATAAATTTTTAAAAAATAAAAAAAATTAAATAAATAAAACAAACTAATATTTGATAATCCATTATAATTTTTGATACTTCTTCAATTTTTTTGTAAACCCAACTCTCATACTTTTTGGTACTTTCTTATAATTTTTTGTATTCTCTTATAATGTATTTTTGGTATTTCGTCATTATTTTTTGTACTCTCTCGTGTTTTTTTATATGCTCTCATAGTTTTTTTATGTAAACCTTCATAATTTTTTATATGCTTTGGAAAAGAGGATTTGGGATCAAATATATATATATAGTTAAAAAAAAATTATTTTGCATGTTAATAGGATTTTGTTGACGAAAAGCTTTAAAATTATTAATTTTACATAGTGTAAAAGAAAGAGAAGCTTTCTTTCTGGATGCGGTTGAGTCTGTGATGTCAGTCTATTCAGTAGGGGAAGTTGAGGTTTTAATCGATCGTTTATTTTGAAAATGGCAATGGAACCTCCAAGACTATGCCTTCTCAACCTACTTATCTAGCAGTGGGTTAAAAGGCCTACTCTAGTGGGACTTCCCTATACACTGACTGCTCATTTCTTGCCACATCGGAAATTCACTTCGAAGCGCAACAAAAGGGAACCTTCTCTCTAATAAAATGAACCACCATCAGCTCACTACATCCTTCCCCCATCCTCTCTTTCTTTTTATTTCCTTTTCAATCTACCTATATAAATATATACATATTGAAAAACAAATAGATCAACATTATATATAATAAGGGATAATTTCTTAATCCATAAGCCAAACTTGAATCTCACTGAAGAAGAAAGCTGAGATACAGGACGAAAACTTACCAGCAGATGGTAAAATACATATATAGCTTCTCACCATTCTAGTATTACTATGGATCCCCAATGCATATACATTAAGAACACAAGTTGATACTACTTATAATAATTGCATCCACAAAATGAACAGCAAAACAGCTTCACCAGCATTCAAAGCCTTGCCTCTCCTCCCTTCTACTCACTTGTTCTCTAACACTTCTTTCACTACATCGATGACGCAAGTCGGGTCAGGGATCTTTTGCTTATGTTGATACAGATCAAATGGCCTCAGATTTGCTAGTAGGAACCCAAGAAACTTGGAATGGTTGCTAAGTGTGCAGTGCCATGAATAAATTCTGCTTGCAAGCATGCTCCGGAATAAGTTTCTTGACAACTTCAGGAGGGATACCAGAGAGCTCTGCCGATTAAGAGGAAAAAGAGAGCAAGAGGTTAAGACCACTCAGCAGGTTGGAAAGTCCTCAAGATACGATTAACCAATTGAAACAACGTATTTACTAGATAGATTTTATCATAGTTCTTCTTCTTCTTCTTTTTATGCTATGATGATTTGTCAATGAGTGTTCTCAGCAAAATAAAGCAACAATGCATCTAAATGACATAAGATGCTAAGTGTATTTAAGTACCAAGCGGAACTGACCTTGAGGCTTGAAATTGAAGAGTGGTGGTAGCGGACGGCCGTTGGGAAGGCGAACATTTGGGTCCCTCAATTCATCAAAGAAAGGGTGAACGCAAGCCTCCAACTAAAGAAGTACCAGTACAAGGAGATACACATGGAAACGGGAGAAAGAAGAGGCTGATTATTGAATTATATTTTTACCATTACTTATCAAGGAAGCAAACTTAAGAATGTCACACTTACAGCAGTGCATCGCAAATTAGGAGAGTACTGAAAAAACCTACAGACAAGGTCTACTGCTTCTGGAGGTAAACGCTTTTGGAAGACCTGTTGCAAAAATGTATTATGAACTTTGAAAAAGAAAATATTATGACAAAGGCACAAAAAATGGAGAAGAAAAAAGAACATGCATATACCTTGTGCCATGGATGTGGTTTTATCTGGGGAAACTTGAATTCAGTGTAGTTCGGGTTCATGCACTTGATCTCCTCCCTTGTTGGAGTCCCCAAAACCTAAACAACAATTAAAAATATATAGAAGCTTTCTTAGGGCCATCCAAAAGGCACCAAACAAATAGTTATGGTGCAAACTATATCCGGCAGTACTTTTTAACATATTCAAATCCCCAAATACTGAATTTATTTGGTTCAACATTTTTTTCTCTATTCATCAAAAGGAAGAGTGACACCATAGAAACTCATTTCTAACTTCTGTGAAACATGTCAACTTATATTCGGAGTTTATAAACCAACCCAAGAGTACATTTAGTTTCATTCTTAACATAACTGAGTTTAAGAAAAAGTTAGTGTACACTGATTATAAAAATTTATGGTTTATTTTATTAGTATCCTTTTGGTCAATCTATAATCTTAGAGTTGGGTTGGGATGTCATAAACTTCAACTGATTTGTCCAATTCTAGCCAATGGTCAAAATTAAGTAACAGATTAATCATGCCTCAAAAGCATATACTCCAAAAAATTTATGAGAATTGGTAGAAGCAATCACCTTAATGATTTCAACTAATTGGTCGACCCCGCTCTCACCAGGAAACAGTGGCTGCATGGTAAGTTAGAAGTCAGAAACAACTGACTTATTAAGCCAACAGTAACTTATAACAGTATTCTGATTATACAAACCTGTCCAAGAAGCAACTCAGCCATCACACAACCAGTGGACCATATATCTATAGCAGTTGTGTACTCTGTAGCACCAAATATGAGTTCAGGAGCACGATAATATCTCGAGCAGATGTAAGAAACATTCGGCTCTCCCTTTACCTGAAAACATTGGAAAGGAACCATGCTCAGGTGATGAAAACAGAACTGGCCACAAAAATTAATATTGTATCAAGCTTACCAGCATTTTAGCACTCCCAAAATCACAAATTTTCAGCTGATGTGTATGTGGATTCACCTGGGCATGAACCATAGCAGTTCTCATCAAATGGAGGATAATTTGAAACCAAATATGAAGCCAGTTTAACATTTTCTTTTTTCCTCACATAAAAGGAAAAAAATAATAAATCCTCAAGCTACCTAATCTATATCAGGGTAGCTCCACATAACTACTATATGTCTAGCAAAGATAAAAAGAACGAAGCCAATAATTCAAAGGTCTTTATAAGGTCAAGAGACTTTACCACCAAGAGTAACAAACAATACATTTATGAGCGAAGTGTACACTATTACATGAAAAATATCTCTTTCTGCGGCAAATACATGATTCCTGAGAAGAAGAGTCTTACAAGTAAGTTTTGAGGTTTAATATCACGGTGACATATACCAATGCAGTTGTGTATATAGGCAAGTGCTCTGCAAATCTGCAAGCCAAAAGAAGACAATTAACTACAGCTTTCTTCTATTCAATTAAAATCTTTTTGCATTTAAACTAGACTGAAGAAAGGGATTAAAAAAAGCAAATTTATCTCAAAAGAAATTAAAATATTTGACCAACCTTATGGGAAAGCAATAGTTTGAATTTAAAATTGAAGGATGACTTCTCATTATATTACCATATGAGATAATAACAATACCGGAGAAGTTAGACCACAAATCATTTTTCAAACAATTTTGAACTACCCAATTACCCAGTAAAAGGTAATCCAAAGTAAGAAACATATTCCAACTCCACCAGTCCATAAATCAACAAAATATATAAGGATATGCTTCCATAAAACAGGGACGCACCTGATAGGTATAGAGTTTAACATATATTAAAGGCATTCGCGTGTTGATCCGGCTGTAACTTCTTGCCGTGCGATTAACAGTCTCAGGAACATACTCAAGAACAAGATTGAGGTAGAGTTCCTCCTTGTCTGTTTTTGAGAAAAAATAATGCTTAAGGGACACTATATTTGGATGGTCCAGCATTTGCATAATCTGTAACTCCCTGTTCTTGTAACGCTTGTCTTGTAGAACCTTCTTGATGGCAACAATTTCTCCAGTTTCACGACATTTTGCCTGCAGCAATCAGACGACTCATTTCAAGGTTATAATCTATTTGAATAAATTCAAGAACATATTTACAGACAGGAGTATAATAGAAGTACATACTTGGAAAACAACACCAAAAGAACCAGTTCCAACCACATGCTCAGCAATATAACTGACATTCTGTCAATCAAAACAAAAAGTAAAATGATGCGGGTCAGTAACAAAACCAAATAAATTGAATTTCACAAGAAAATTTGCAAGCTAATTTATTTTTCTTCCAACCTGCTTTGAATGACCATTTCGACCACCAATGGTTGTTCTTATCACATGCCCTGTTTCAGCACCCACTCCATCAACTACATCAGGTTCACTATCCTGCATGGACAACAAAAGGGGTCACTTACAAGTATAAAAGCATTTTGCAAAGATTGTGAACTTCTACTTAAGGTTTCAACAGGCAAACAACCATATTTTCAATTAGATATTTTGGCACGTCCAATCCCCCACCCCAACCCCTCTCTATATATAAATTGAGCTGCTTACTCTGTCTTCGTCATGGTCCACTTTGTCTCTCAATCTCATTTCAAGCATTTCTCTCCCCAGCCAATCAACAGAACTAGAAGAACTTTTGAAACCGTTGACAGACCTTGAACTACCTGCTCCACCATTTCCTAGGCTTGCAGAAGCCATAATTCAGCCAGGAAACCTTAATAGATTCTCTAGTATTTGCTATCCACCATATACTCTGCAGTGCAGCTGCCCATCCCGTCCAAGCACCAATCTTCCTAACAGATTCCCGAAATTAAGAGTCAGAAACCTTAACAAAGATAAATATAGAATGATTTGTTAACATAAATAGCCACCAACTGAGATAAAAAGATCTGATAAGAAGAAAAAGAAATGCATCAAGAAAATAGCTTCCTAGACAACATCACAAGAATAAACTCCTCAAATAGAAACAATTATATGCTTCTAGGAGAGGTGAACTTAATCGTTTACATATTAGAACAAATAACAACAAGATAGATAAAATGGAATATTGAAAACATGTTGGAATTAAAATTATCAGTTCTTTGCGTAGGATATAATTTTAGGAATTTGTGTCAGAAGAAATGCAACGAAACAAGGAAACTGGGAAACAAAGAAGAAATATATTCTCAGTCAAGAAACGAACTGTTAAGACAAACAGACCAGAGCTTGACTTCAAAATAGTGAGATCAGCTATATAAATTCATTTCCATGTAAAAGTTAAAGTCTAATGTCGTACTTTCTGAAAGATGCCCTAGATTTACTGTTTTGCTTAATCTTCAGTCAATTATTTTACCTTAAAAAATGAACCTTCTTTCTATTTAAAAAAAAAAAAAAAGCTTACTTCTTAGCAATTAGTTTCCATAAAATAATCATTGTGATCTCAAAATAATGTAAAAGAAAAATCGAGGACAAAATAGTAACAAAATTAGCAAAAAGAGAAGAAAATCTCACAGTGACTCACAATCACAACGTGAAATCATCCGTCTAACTGGTAACGAGCTTCGATCAGATCCAACCCTAATCTAACCAATCGAAACACAAGAAACCACACCTATGTCCACTCTAAGGATAAATTTATAGAAGAAAATCCTTAAAAAAGCACTTCTGCTTATAATTAAACCTAAACTATTTCACTTTAAAAAAAAAAAAAAAAACAGATCGTGAAAACATTGTTAGCGTTTCGGATACTTACTGGGAAGAGTTGGAAATGAAACTTGGAACAGATCAAGCGCATCTTTCTCTTCCAATCTCCGGCGTCCACTTACGAATTCAAAGCAGCTCTTGCAATAAAAAAAAAAAAAAAAAAAAAAAAACTAAACTAAGAACAGTTTCTGATCTGATCAAGTATTCTATTTTCTTGATTTTCCTTTTTTTTTTTATTTTTTGTAATTTACATTTTTCTATATTCTTTTGAGTGGAGAGAGAGATGGGGATATATATATATATATGGAGAGAGAAAGTGAGTGTTTGGAGTTTTATGGATGTTTTTGGGAATGAAATTGAGAACTGAAAATTACCTGACAACCTTCATTTAACCTAATAATTATAATCATCATTGCTATTTTCTTTTAAACAAATCCCTTCACTGTTGCTTCTATTCCGCTTCCATTCATTCTAAATTATTTTTTTGTTAATCAGTTTAAATCAACTTCTTCAATCCCTCAGAATATACTTGTTTTCCTTTTTCAAACTAAATAACCACGTAAATTTATACCTAATTTAAAATAACATTTTATCCCTAACGAATCCAACATTATTATCCAATCTAATTATAAATTTCATTCGTCCAACCCTACAAAAATTGGAAATTTATTTTTTTTATATTTTAATTTATTAGAATTTCATCTTACATTTAAAATAAATAAATATAATTCAATTATCAATAACCACATAAAACTGAACTTTAAACGGCTGTTTTTTTTTTTTAAAAGTAGTGATTTAATAGCAAAATTTAAAAGTATTATCCAATTACATAAAATTTTCAATTTTTATAAAGTAGAGAGGTAGAAATTTAGAATCTGACGTGTGCCTAATGACTTTACCAGATCTATAATATCAACAGAATGAGTTCAATTATTTTGATTTGGAATAAAAATAAGAACCATATATATTACGCCACCTATTTCTTTAACTAATTTTGTTTATTTCTTACTCTTCATATTATATATAATCATAATACAACTTTTTTTTTAATTTGTTTAAAATGACGAGGAGAATTGTTAGTGAAGCTTTTTGCATTGTTGATCAAAGCTTAGTATTTACAATTTTCTTTTATTTTAGAGGACGAGATAAGATTAAAAGAATTGAAGGCATCAACGTGTTAAAATGACTTGCATTGAATTACTACTTTTTTGAAGGCCAAATTTTCATTTAATTAAAGAGCTACAAGAGATTAAATTAAAATATTAAATTGAAGAAGGCTTGAAAAGGCAATTATACCATTACCTGCTTCCATTGGTTAACCCAGTTATCATGCCATTCTTTCATATTAATTTGATTTTATTTTATAATTATTCGGATATGATAATGTTATACTTGTGATTGTATTGAATTTGAATGAGAATTAGGAAGAATTCCATGCAGTTGTTATAGATAACTGGATGGTAAATCTGATTTATTATTATAGACTCAACCCAATAGACTGGAAATTATCAAATCATATACCTTATGAATTTAAAATTAGTTGATATGATTAAAAATTGCTATAATAAACTCAAATCAGTGCTTATATAATTGTTTTTTTTTTTAAAAAAAATTCGTAAGATATTGCATAAAATGATAAAACAGGAAAGGAGAGTAGCCAAGGCCCAAGTGTCATAGTCATGGGTAAGAAAGGGCAATTATATAAATGTCGACTTAAGGTGTCCTCCTCCTCCACTAAACATACATATATACATACCCTCTGTAACGATATAAAAGTGCTTTGTTTATCTATAAGAAAAAGAAAGAAAAGAAAAACACTAGTTATGGTCCACTACATAATTAAAGAAAAAGAGTGTACATATGGACATGTTCTGCCCCAACTTGTCTCTAAAATTCTATCTAATTTACATCTCTCTATTTTTTCTATTCTAAAATTATTTCATTTTTAGATATACGAACGTTGAATGATCAAGATCCAACAAAACATAATCTAAAAAAGGAACAGTATTCTGAGGAGTTCTGGACTCCTCTGATAGTGCATGAATACGAAGGGTAACGTCTAAACCTAACAATCTATGAATGTACTACAAAAATTTACATAATAGAAATGTGGCGCTCGTTTCGCTTCAAAAGATACTCGTCTTTTTTGTTGAAATACCTTATAAAAATTCTTGTTTTTTTTACTATTATTATTATTATTTTGCCAGAAAGTATAATTTATTTGGAGAAACACTTGTCCAATTTTCAACCAGCACTTTATTAAGAGAAAAAGAAAAGAAAGAAATCTCGTTGGGCAATCACATCAAATGGCATCATCAATTTGAGTAACATGGAGAGGTGGGTTCCCAACGACATTTAAATTTACCATATTCCTCCAAAACACTCAAAAAGTATCAACGAAGTCAAAGAAATAAAGATCCAAAACAAGCTGCGAAGGAGGGTGACTTCCCTTCTCTTGCACAAAACCCACCTGAAAACTTGTGGGGGCTGGCTGGCTGCCTTTTATACACAAAGTGCTAACCCTAAACTAAAGTCCAGCAAACAAGACCACACCGCTGCATTTATATTTACAGTTCCAGTTGAGTCCTCAACTGGATAATATCTGCAGGGACCAAGAAAACAGTTGTATCGTGTGATTAGAAAATCATAACCTCCTCCAATTCTCAACCATCTTTCACAAAGATGGAGATTTCTTCACCCTCCCGTGTGTTAATTACAGTGATACCATCTGCAACCTCTGTAGGTCACCCAACCTTCTGCGATAAGATCATGGGTACCAAGACAGCCTACAGCAATTGCAACTGCATGCTCAAAATTCAAGTGACAATGCACTGTGCTGCATAAATAATGATACAAAGTGAGAATGACTATAATACCTTGAAATAAAAATAAATGTATGTTGCATCCGACAACACAAATCAAATAGTATGAACCATGCAATGAGGCAACACCCTACCTACGCTGGAATTTTCTTTCATGTGGCAAAATGGAAGATGACAGTCCCACTCCTCAAGACAACAATCCAATTCAATAAACCAATTTGTTTCACAGCCACGACAAACAAATTTTACTCGGATGGATGAATTCAAGCAGATTTTAATATTCCATACTCTAGATGAGATTTATGATCAATGTCTCATTCATAATATATTATCAGTAACACAGATTAACATTTCAAGGCACAGCTTCCGAACTTTTTCTTTTACATCACCGCTTTTCATAATTTGTAAAACTTCCGTCGAGATTCTTGTGTTTTGTTTGACAAAAGAATTAATCACAAGCTAATAACAGGAACACACTAATGGTTGCATTAGACCAAGTTCAAACAAGTTAGCTATGGTTTGACAGATGTTTCGAGTCTTAAGTTAACTTGGCAACCACCTAACTAATTCAAGGTGAACATTCGAGGCATTACCTGGCAAAAGGTTTAGACCTTCAACTAGACTCAAAAAAACAGACTGATTATGATCTAACTGGCCATTCCCTGAATTTCCAATACAGCACTCCAACAGGCTGAGAAATCAGTCCAACTACATACTTCCTTTACAAGAACAAATAGTTCACATCATGCTCTAAACTGTGTAACTTTCAAGCTGGTAAAGCAGTAGCCAACAAATTCAAATCATTACAATAAATGCGTTCACAATAATTAAGTGCTTACCATTTTAAAAATTCATTAAGAACCTGAACTAGATTTCTGTACCCAGACTTGTTTCTGCAAATTTGGAGAATAAACATTAACAGAATAACACTATTAAACATATGAGATATTACAGCACAAATATAATCACCTCATGAGAACCATAGGCAGAAGCATTGCCTCTCTTCCCTGGCTTCCCATCACTCACAACAGATGATCCATCAGCAACTGCTCCGCATCGGCTACCATGTTTAGAGAATCCTGCATAAATTTACAAGAAATATTGATGAAATGCAAACAAACACAAAACAGACAGTTAATCAGCTTCCAAACACAAAGCTAACCACCATCAAAAGAACTGTTACGTCCACTTCTGACAGTTTTAGGTTGCATGCTCCGAACATTAGATAAATCAACTTTAGTATCACCATAAGCCCCTGCCAATTGTATATGGAAAAAGAAACATCAAAAGTTGTTCTTCCTAAGGAAAATTATGTTTTATGCAGTTCTGGGTTGCTGCTGCTACTCACAGAGCACATAATGCAAAATCCCAAGTGCAAACATATGCAAGTTCTCAATTCAATGTGTCATGATAGCAATCAACTACATTTAGTAGAAAATCCCCAGGATAATGATTATCCTAAGTAACAATAATAGCTGAGATTTAACATACCTTCTGAAGAATCTAAAGGTATCTGTGCAGACTGAGAAGCAGACGATGACAAGGACTCATCACTTGCATATGATCCATCAGAACGGCGAAGGGTCCATACACCACGGTCTGGCCTGTCTTTGTTTCTCCTACGCCTCTCTGGCTTCTCACTACCATGCAAGTCACTCCCGACCTTATTGTCTGAACTGTTAGTATCCTTCAACATTAATTGTGCATGTGAATGCCGAGAAGGTCGTCTGTCCTTTTCCAAATTTGGGGTCTGAAGCTGCTGCTCTGACTGGACCCGAGAAGACTGACGAGCATCCTTGTTTAAAAGTACACCTCTGATAATTCTGCCTTCACGCCCAACATTTTGTTTGATAGGAGTTGGGCCAAGTATTTTTGTAATTGGCGATGCAATATCCTGTTGACGTAACATGCTTCCAGCCACCTGTGCAAAGAATTATAATCATAAGGAATGCAAAATCGCAAAACATGGTGATTGAGAACTATAATTCCTTCCGGTATCCATGTGAAAACAACAATCTTATTAGCAACAATATCACATATAGAATGAGAGTAGCATTGTTCCTTTCTCCCCCAATTTAACCTACCCCCCCACCAAAAAATAATGATAAAATAAAATCCTTACCCACTCCCCAAGTATGCATAAATGCACTCTAGAACATGACAAAAAAGGAACAAGAGGCTCACATGAGAAAATTCTCTCTCTTTCCCTTTAAGAAGCAGAACTTTCTTTTTACCAGCATCAGTAATTCCAGAAACTCCTGGAAAAACAAGAATGAGAAATTTAAACTGGAAACATGAAACATGAGAATGCAACCACAAAATGAAAATTTCTGACTGATTACAATGCCAAATAAAACATACATAATGCAAAGAATAATAGCTCATTAAACAAAGGAAAATTAGAATAAAATATATTAGGCATTTATCCATTATCACCCATACCACTTTCCTCTTCAGATATTTGAGTTCCCACAGGTGAAGCTAAGGTAGCATGCTTATCAGAAAGTTGCTTATCATCCCTTTTGGAAACCAGAATGTAAGCGGACTTGTCTTTGCCACTTGCATTTTTCAAGCTATCCCTTAGAACATACTGCCACCAAAGGGACAAGGAATTAATGATAAAGAAACTTCCAATATCCGACCAGGAAATCCATCAAGGTCAACTAGATTTATTATTAAAAGGGGGAAAAAATCAAAAGCAAATGTATCGGTAAATACCCAAATCTACACATCTTTACAACATGAAATTACAACTCCATTACTATGCAAGACAGAAAGATATCAACTCAAAAAATATTATATAGTTTTTCCCTAAATTAACCAAATATACACATACCACCGTAGTACTACCCCTTCGCTTTTCAGAACCTCTTCTGGATGATGCTGAACTTGGACTTCCACCAGATAACCCACCAGCTCTTTTGCTCACTTTCCCATTAGACAGTGACCTCTGTGATAAAAACACTATTAGAACCAGTAAGTTGCATATGATGAATTGCTGGCACAAATAGCTCACAAAAAAGCACTGAAAGAAAATCAGAAACAAATTAAAAGCATAAATAAAAGGTCCGAACTTCGACAAGTCTGAGATTCAGGCTCTGTAATTAAAAAAGTTAAAAATGAAATCCTCATACTTTTTAGATTTAAAAATTCAAGTCTATTTGGGGAAACCGTTAGCATTTTCTATCAAAATTTGCTTTCTATCAAATATGCTTCTGAAGTTTGTAGGGTTGTAAGAGTGTACTGATGGTAAATTTTGAAGGAAGTCAACAATTGGACCACAATTTGACATCTAAAAAAAGATTTATTCTTAAAATTTTGAAGTATAGGGACTAAATCTCAAACTCCATTCAAGTAAAGGGACTAGCTGCATATTTTGACCTGAATAACATAAAATAAAACCAGGAAAGGAAAAGTTGGGGGAAAAAAAAAGACAGCTTACTTCAGTCCATTTATCAATATGTCAAAAGGTTGGAGGAGAAAAGTATTGAATCCTTGGATAACATTTTATCATTCTTCAGTAATGATGTCAATGATTGATTTTAAGATCGTATTTCCCTATCAAATCACATTATAGTGAATGAAAGAAAAGCCTATTTGACTGTAAAGGCAAAGCTTGGTAAGAAAAACACCAAATTATAGCAAACACAACACAGCTCCTAACTTTTGTCAACTATAATAGGGTTGCAAATATTACCCGAGATGCACCCTTAGCAGCTCTTTTCTGTCTAACAAAATCCATTAAAGGTGTAACTATTGGACTATCCTTTGATACACCTGAAAAAAGCCATTGTGGCATAACAGAAAAATAGCAATACATAAAGATAATTTTTAGTCAGTCAATATAACTACAAAAATTTTCTTCTTGTTTTTCCAAAAGGATCAAAATAACAACTTCAGAGATATGAATAAGATTCATCTATCTAACCAGCTCTTTCTGCCTCCCTTCTCTCTAATTGTATCTCGGCACTAGGAAGATTCTCAACTGGCTTTGCAAGGAATTCAAGGAACTCCAAATACTCAGGATCTAGATGTTTATCAAGAAAAACTTGAATTCATGAACAGGAAAATAGTGGCATAGATAAGTTTTCACAAATTCCACTTCTTTTCAATTATGATTAAATAAAATCAGCTTATTACCTTTGGATATGGTCCCTTCACGACCATCCTTTTTAGAGAACTGCTTTGGAACACGTTGAGAAGGTGCATACTCAACAACAGCTTTGAACTGAGCCCCTGAAAAAGAGAACAGATATTTTACTTTGAAATCTACATGTAGAATCACTTTATTGCAAACAGAGGCTAAGATAAACAGGGTATTAAAGAAAATGAGATATTCTACATAAGCTTGTCAAAAATCTCTTTTCCATTAGGCAATCAAGGTGCTCTAACATCCCCAAACAACTCGTAGTTTTCTGAGGTGTGGATTAAAGACAGATTCAGATCATATGCCTATTTGAGACTTAAAAGAGGATTAAGTTTTATCCTGCTGCAATAAAAACTAAAATAGTATTGCTTATAACAAATGAAAGCTACACTACATCAATTTCTAAGAAGTTAAAGGTTCAAGAAGCATACCCTTCTCACTAACAAATACATGACCATTAAAGAACTCTGCAAACTCTAAAACATCCTCTGGCCTCTTGAAGTCCACGTATGCTCTTGAATAAGACAAATTCTTCTGACTACAAATAATTTTGAAAAGTAAAACCATAATAAGATAATCTTTTGCTGTAAGCAACCCCTAGAATTTCCGTTATGAAAAAAATACAACGTGATAATGCAAGACCAGCTGGATTAATTAGTCTCTCAGCAGTATCTAAACGATTTATTCATATTTGATCGGAAGAATCAAGAACATGGCAAAAACTAGTACAAGATCAACACTCCTACTAAAGAAAGACACTGAGACTCTGAGTAAGCAAAGCAAGGCCAAACATGTCCCTTTACAAGAGACCCGCAATTAACCCCACAATGGCATAATCTCCACATAAGACACATTGGATATATATATATATATATAGAATCAACCTTTATGAGGGCTGAAAGCAGTAATTTACTGTAAATGCAAAGGAAAACACCCATGCAATTCACTAAAGGAAAATACGGCCAAAGTTAAAGAAATAGAGACCGAGAGGGACTCCATTAACAAAAAGAAAAAACAAGGATAAGAAAATACTAAAAAAGTCCAACGAAGAATATGATCCAACCCCCCAAAAAAAAAAAAAAAAAATACGAAAGAAAGAAAGGACCAACCTACTCTTCCCGGGACGAAAGGAGAGCCAGTTGTAACGGCCAGAAAAGGCACTATCAACTTGTTCGAGAAGCACGGACTCCGTGATGGACGGAGGTAAGTGGCGGAGAATCACCTTGGTTCGATCTAAAGTCCCCTTCATGCCTTCAAAAACCCTAACCCTAAAAATCACAAACCACAACAAAATCCCCCTCAAAAACCCTTTAACGAGTTTGAAATTTAAGAAGGAAAAAACGCGAGAGTCGCTGTGAGATCACATCTTCAATGAACGGAATTGGGAATCGACCGATTAGCACATCGGAGCCCTAATTTTTGCGATTTGAAGCCCAAATCGCCATGCAGGAGTGCTTAACACTAAATGAAGAAACATAATAAAAAAAGGATTCCTAGGAAGAACTTGTAAATTCTTTATTTATAATTTATGATATTTCGGTTATGTCTTCATTCTATTTTAGGCTATTTTAGTTTCATTCTTTTTATTTTATTTTAAAAAGTGCCCGAACTTTTGAGTAAATTTGATATATATATATATATATATATGGTTTTTAGAAAACAATTAGGGATGATTTTTTTTATATTTAGGGTAAAAAAGTTCATAATTTTTTTTCCAAACCATTAATTTATTTGGTATATAAATTTAAGCAATTGTTTTCCTTTTGCATCCAGATCTTATTCTCTTATTTTCTCAATTGATTCATTTTATCCATTCTCAATTTTTCATTCAATTTCTCTTAACTTTATATTTCGTAATATTTTTTTGTTTTTAATTGATTTTTATAATAACAATTTTGTATATTTATTTCTATAACAATTACATTTCTAACGCTCAATTGCAAATGGTAAAAAAATATTATTAAAATTTTTAATTTTAATTAAGTTTATTAGTAAGTTGTTAACCTTATTAATTTTATAATTATTTTTATGTTTATATAATCAGGCCAAAGATCGAATTTCAAATACATACATACACAATTTAATTGTGCGTGTTATTGAATAACACTTGCAAGAGGGGGGATTTTTGCACATGTCTCGTATGCTCGAGGAGACTAAATTGGATCCCACACTTATCAGCGCTTTGGCGGAAAGATGGAGACTTGAGACACACACATTTCAATTTCCGTGCAGCAAGTGTACAATTACACTCAAGGACGTAGCTTTACAACTCGATTTACCACTGGATGGGTTAGTCATTACAAGGGCAGTGGTTGTTGGCGATTGGAGCACAATTTGCGAGCAACTATTAGATAAGGTGTCGGACAAGTTTTTTGGTAGTCGGATAGAGATGAAATGGTTGGAAGAAAATTTCAATTATATCGACAACTTCGCGAGTGCCATTGAAAGAGAACAATACGCCCAAGCATTCATCTTGAGGTTAATCGGAGGTCTTCCAATGTCTGACAAGTCTCGAAATCTGGTACATTTAAGGTGGCTACTATAACTTATTGACTTGAAAGAAGCGGGGCGACTTAATTAGGGATCAGCTATGTTGACCATATTGTAACAAGAGATATGTCAGGCAACGCAACCACAAAAAATTAAAATTGGTGGTTGCATTCTCATTCTGTTGTCATGGGCATGGTACCGACTATCATTTTTACGTCATTGAGTGAACACCCATTATTCTTTCCCACTCGTAATAAGGTAGAACAATAAGGCGAGTCATGTGGGTATAACGAACGAGCTCAAAGATATCCAACAACTGTTAGATCAACAATCGGAAGCCGAGCTTAGTTTTTGAATTTTTAAATTATATAATATTTACATAAGGATTTAAAATTTAATATTAGATAAATAATAAAATTTAGGCGTAAGGGTGTAAAAAGCCCTCAAACTTCTTCAAAAAAGCAATTAAGCCTCTACTCTTATTAAAAATTAGAAAAAAATTAATAATAAATAATAAATTTTAGAAAAATTATTAAATTTTAATAAAAATTAAAAAATTTTAAAAATTAGAATTTTAAAAAAAATTGTAAAAAATTAAAAAATTGTAAATTTTATAAAAATCATAAAAATATTAACGACCCCTAGTTTTTTTCAATTAAAGTCATCACGTGTCGCAACACAACTAGAGGTGTCCATGGGTCAGGCCAGGCCCAATCAAAGTTTTAGGTCTGTTTGCTAGGCCCGACCCGGAAAATGGATCTAAAATTTTGCCCAAGCTCAGCCCGGATAAAAATGCTAAAACCCGAGCCCAACCCATATTAATTTTTTATATGATTTTTTAATATAAATTTTTTAAAAATATATATAGTACATCAAAAAACTAAAAACATTAAAATAAATATTTCCTAACAAATTGAAAATAATTTTGAAAAAATATGTATACTTAAATAACACTATATGTGCAAGTTAACAAGCAATTGCCTCTAAAATAATAACAAAATTAACAATAAAACAAGAGTTATACAATATCCAAACAATAATAATAAAATAGTACCAACATAATAGTGAAAAGGTAGCAAAATAGTGAAAAAAAAAATAAAAAAATAGTAATAAAACAAACAGCAAGGAAAAGCAGCATGTTTTTTTTTTTTTTTGCATATTCGAGCCGGGACGGGCCCGGGCCAAAAAAGCTTTACCCGAGGCCTGGCCTGTTTTCTAAACGAGCTTTATTTTTATTCACAAGCCTATTTTTCGAGTCTTTATTTTTACTCAAACCCTCCCACTTTTCAGGCTGGCCTTCGAGCCGGGTCGGGTGACCCGACCCATGGACAAGTCTAAACACAGCGTGACACGTGGCAAAAAATGATAAAAAAATAAAAATCAATAAAAGTTATAGAAAAATTATAAAATGCTTCTTTTGGTACGATAATTTTTATAAAAAAAAAATTTACGAAATTTATATTTCTTTGCATTTTGTATAATTTTCTTACGACTTTATAAAATTTTATACTTTTTTATATCTCTATATATTTTATAATTTTTTACAATTTTTATATTTTTTTCTAATTTTTAATAAATTTTTAATAATTGATTTTTTTATTAAAATTTAATAATATTTATAGCTTTTATTGATTTTATTTTTTTATAATTTTTTTTCTAATTTTTAATAAAAGCAGGGGCTTAATTGCTTTTTTTTTTAAATGTTTGAAGGTCTTTTTGATGCATTTTGAAAGATCAAGTGCCTAATTGAGTGCAAAAAAAAAAATAGAGGCTTAATTGTTTTTTTTTTTTAAAAAGGTTTGAGAGCCTTTTTGATGCATTTTGAAAGTTAAAGTACACAAATGAGTGCAAAAAAAAAAAAGTAGGGGCTTAACCAGGGGCGAAGCCAGGGAGGGGCTAGCATGGGCTCCGGCCCCCCCTAAAATGTAAAATTGTTGTTTAGGCCCTTAAAAATTTTTAAAAATTTTAAATTAGTAAAAGTAAAATTGTACTTTGGCCCCCCTAAAATTATAAAAATTCAATTTAATCCTTTACAAATTATAAAGATATAAACTATAAAAAATTAAAATTTCATCCGGCCCCCCCTAAAAATTGTTCTGGCTTCGCCCCTGGGCTTAACTGCTTTTTTTTAAAAATGTTTTGCACCCTTAAGTCTAAAATTTACAATTTCATACTATAGTTTGAATGGATGTCATACGCTGATCCAAGAATTCAAGAATGCATCCCGATCGAATTTTTGGCCAACCGTAATATCTAGCACGTCAAGGTGTCATTGATAGTTTTTGCGACGACGAAGATGCACAAATCCGATCGAGTGCTGCACCAGTTTGGGTTTAGGCAAAGTATTCCGCCGTCACCCTAAGACATCAAAGAACTACACAATGTCAACTTGTGAGAAAGAACCGACGAAGATTGGGCAAAATTCTTTGACAAATATATCTACATTTGGGAGAATATGTATGATTTCATACCTATATGCGAACCAATTCTCGAATTGGAATTGGCGACCTCTACGGATTACATGATATGATTTAGACATCACGGTAAGCCATATCTACTGCCAGAAGAGGAAAGGACTAGGCAACTTCGTCGTAGGAGGCCAAGACAACCCCACATGAATCCTAGGTCGGGAATACATACCTTGATGGAGTTACCATTAGCTCCAACCCCACACATGGTACCGATGGTTGCCCTACGTCCTAGTCAATATGGTTCATATTATTTCGGTGCTTTCACTAACCCTATGTTTTATACACAAGCACCGCACTGTATCATGTATCAACACTTTTTGCAGGTGTATTTTTTACACCACCTCCATCCCCAGCACCACATGGAGCGCCAATGCCAGTAACAACACCGATGTATCCGCCATCTCCGACAATTCCAACATTTTATTCGAAACCAGGTTATGCGACATCATACACTTATTGACTGACAGTGTCGCAAACACCTTGGCGTCATTGTTCTACCAAGGTGGCTCATCTTTGCAACCACCTATTACTCGAACGGACGATATACGAGGGCAACCTAAGACGACACGATGCTCAAGCATGGAGGAACGAGAAGAAGATGAAGATAGAGCTCGAGGTGAAGATGAAGATGAAGAAGATGAGGAGCCGAAACCCCAACTACAAAGAAATCTTATTGGCAACCGGTACCCATCAGGTTGTGGCACACATTCGGCCGACGACACAGATTATTTTTTAAAAAAAATTTGTCATGTAAATCATCATTTACTTTGTTAACTTTTAATTTGTATTGTGTTACTTTTTTCATGCATAATGTACTTATTCCAATTATATAAAAAAAGGCGATATGTTGTATTTTACATCAATAATATACTTATTTACAGTCTAAGAAAAAAATTAAAAAACTGGCTATTGTATTTTTCATATCAGTAGTATATATGACCGCCTGCAGCCGTACCAACGTCCAGAGTAGAAATCCTGCACAAAATATATGAAGAAGCGATGTCAACAAGTATACGGGTCAGGTTGTAATATAGTTACAATGGAGTAGATGAGTATTACGAGGATCGTACCCAAGGGAGGCGAACACTAAATTAATTCTAACCTAAGCATAAATAGATCTAATTAGTACTTTAGATGAACTATATTACGATAAAATAAAAAGAAAGGTTTTTAAGATTCTTAATAATGATAAAAAACAAAAAAATGAAATAATGAGAAATCAAATAATAAATTTATCAAATCCGAGCATGGGTGATTAGCTTGTTTCAGGTTTTCTTGTTCAATCAACTAGCTGATATCCCAGCAGGATCTTCCGATCTTCTACAATAATAATGAGTCGGCAAGAACTACTTATCTCTCGACCTCACAGTCTAGACCAGACCAGTTCAGGGTTAAGGTGTTCACGGATAGGTCATACCAATTTTGGGTTAATTCCCACCTTAATGACTTCCTAGGGTTGTCAGGCCTAGGGTTTAAGTTCTTCATTTCCTGAACAACTGATCCGCTTAAGAGAACCCTACAAAATAGTTAATTAATCATACCTCCACTTGCTAATCCCCCACAAGAGGATTAGTTCCTCATGGATCTCATAAACAATATAAACTTGATATAAAGAATAGGCATGAACAATAATTCAAGAATATAAGGTTTAGAAGAAGCATGGTTTATATTAGAATAGAATGTTGAATCCTGAACTACTTATACAAATTTCAATCAACTATAACTTACTTTATTACAAATTTGAAACTAAAATACATAAGTAAATACAATGAGTAAATACAGATACAACACGAGGCAATTAAATTATAATGATATCAAAATTGAAACCCTAATTTATTACAAATACTTCAAGTGTGGATTTCTAAGAAGTATTTTAATCTTTGAACATGCCGCCAAGCTCAATATGTATTCATAATATCCTAATACGCCATTTTTTTTGGCGTAATCTTGGCATCATTCCTCCTAGTGCATACTCATAATCAGCCTGAAGCAAAAATATAAACTCATGTAAGCTCATAAGAACTTAGTGAGAAAAATGTCCTTTACCTGCACAATGCTTGCACATTGTTACTGAAGAATTGTTAAGACTTTCTTATTATCCTGGTCTTCCAACTTGTTTCTGGCAAATATTTTTCTTAGAATTTCATTCTTCATTCTCTATGGATATCATGCCTTACTTTGAACTCATTACTTACCCATCAACACCTTCGATACGCCACTTACCTCTTTCAAGATGATTTTTCATAAGTCTTTACTCATTTCCTTTACAGAGGTGCATACGATCGAAACACCGTTACTCTTGTATTCGTAACTTTAAGCCATCGTTTCATCACAGTTCATGTTTGATCACATATAAAGATAGCAGGTGCCTTCAGATATACGATTAGAAAAATCCTTTTTCAAAATATGCTTCTTTTATGTTTACTCATCACCTCTTCCACATCTCATCACTTCATTACTCATAGCCGAATCATGGTCTTGCATAACACTTTACCATAGCCCATAAAGACACTGTGCCTTTCTAATCTTTCTAATCACACTTACAAGTCATATTGAATGTTCCAAAACAATTTAGCACAAAATCCGCTACCAGAAATCATTCCTTTAGGGTACGCCATTGAGAGCCTTACTATGATATGCCACAAGGGCACTGTTTTCATAATTCACTATATAAGTCATTCCTTCAGAGTGCGCCACAAGGGTTTGTCTTTTAAATTATTGCTACAAAGGCTATCATTGCAGGTTTCACCATAGAGGCTATCCCTTCATAATTCACCACAAAGGCATTCATTTCATATTGCGCCACAAAGGCTTTCTTTATTTCCTGACATGTTTATAATATGGATTTGCCTAAACTCACGTTATGTGAGATTTGCCCATCATCATCCTGGGACACGCAAAGAACCCCATTGGGAAATCACCGTTCTTTAGTTCCTTTCAGAAGGTGTCATGACCATGGGTTTTTCCTTCAAGATTTATATCAGAGATTGTGTTTTTAATCCCAATGGACCCCTTTAGACTCCACCGTGGTGAACAGACACAGATTCTCTTGACAAGCTTTTCATATTCTAACATTATTTAAGACTCAACACTTTCATGCATTAACATACACCTAAACTAATTCACATCCCTTTACATTTTTACCAGATGTACTCATACAACCATGCTTCAACATTAGGATACTTATCTCATACTTAAGCTTGACAAATTTCATACGAACTATACATGCCATTCCTAGCAAAACATTCTTACTATATTTTTCTAGTTTCAATTTCATAGTTCAGTAAATTTCCACAAAGGTATCTCATATGAATAGTATACCTACAAGAGTCAACTTAAGGACTCACTTGACAACCAAGGATAGCAGTTTGAACTCTAGATCCAACCTTCATCAAGATACTGCAGCAACCACTACTTACAAAATAGAGGAACGCAATTAAAGCTCATTCGGGTAACCATACTATCATCTCAAACCCAGATGAACCACATACAAAGCCTTTCTTCTTCATCTTGCTATTCATGCACTCATACAGACCTACTCTTTCATAACACAACATGTAGAGCCATAAAACTTACCTTGACATGGAGCAATCACTAATAAAATCTGGGATCTCAACTTCAGCTTAGAGAAATGCCTTTAGTTCTTCAAGCCTTAGATAACCTTACCTTAGAAGAAAGAATAAGATAATTCCCCTTTTCCAAACATAAATATCTATTATTATAATCTAAGTCCTTATTGAAACTTGACAAATGTCACATTATTACTAAATTATCTTATCAAAAGTTTACAACTTCCAAGAAACCTAATTTAATATTCCCTTATCTTTTAACTATCCTGGTTCACATTCAGTTGGTTTCTAACCAGCTTACCTTGCAACTTAACTTGCACAATACCACAATTAACGGACGCACTATATCCCTAATGTGAACTCATACTTTTGATACCATTTTACTTGGTCATCATTTTTATTCCAATTAATATAGTAACCTGACAATGAACCTTTATTAACTTAACCACATAATTGTATATGCTCGCTCTATACGCCGAAAGACGTACTTGGGCAAAGCTTATTCCGCCAATCATACTACCTTAGGACTGTACGCCAAACCTTGTGCCTGTTAGAACTGGGGTGTTACATAAGAAGCGATTTGTTTGAAGGGAAAAATAAAAATATTAGCCTTATAAATTAAGAATCTGGTGAGCTGGTAACCTTTCTAACTCTTTTGTATCTTTTTTATTGAATGAAAAAGGTAAGAAACTTGTAAGTTATGGTAAAGTTCATGGATGTGAAAAAAAAAAATCTTAGATAGCTTATAAAGATAATTTGCATGTTAATGGATTTCGACTGTCTCACTTATGAATGCTATCGTTTTGATTGTCGAATGGTTATTTTGTTTAGCTAACCAAGGAGGAGGCCTAAGTAACAAAGGAAAGGTTAAACAGGTGTAGGGTTCAAGCATCCTGGTGTTTTGCGGATGAGTTTCTGAACTCCAACTCTCAGTTTTCATTCTGCATGTTACAGGGCTGTGATAGTTGGGTTATGTTTGTTGGAAAATTCTGCTGTAACATTTGGTGATGTTGAACTTTGTTGTTGCTATAATGTTGTCAATGTTGTTTTGTTGAATGTGAAAGGGTATGTAAACCTCATACCATTGAGGTATTGATTGATATATGAATTGCTCTTATGTTGGTGAGCTGTAAAACTTAGAATGGGAGGCATGCTAATGTCTTCTTGATAGTAAATAATGTGTCCAGGAATAAGATACAATATGACGCATTGGCGTTGTGGCGGGATATTGATTAATGAAGTTCTGGTGTTGTGGCGAAATGTTGATTGAATGATGTATCAGTGTTGTGGTGGAATGATAATTGAAGAAGTATTGGTGTTGTGGCGGGATATTAATTGAAGGAGGACTAGAGTCCGCAAGGACTTGTTCTCGTGGTTATAAATTATGATAGTCCGCGGGGACTTGCCCTCAGGTTACAAGTCATGATAATTCGCACTTGACTTTAAGAGCACAAGTGTGTAAGCTTGAATTCGCATGGATTGTTATCTAAGTATGAGTTTGCAGGATCATCTGTAAGCATCAGTTCGTAGGGACTATCTTTCCAGTATGATTCCATAAGGACCATATTGTATGTAAGATAGTCAGCAAGTCTTGTTTTCAAGCTTCTAGGCCAAGTTGGTCCATTGAGACTCCGCTATATGCAAGTTAATGGAAATAAGTCCGAAAAGTACAAGTCCGCGTGAACAAATTCACATAATGCGATTCTACGAGGCTAAGTTCTCCAAGCATGATTGCATGAGAAATATTCATCAAATGTGAGTCTACAAGAACTATCTGTAAGTATAGATTTGTATAAACGAGTGCAGGTATGAATCTGCAAATCTGAGTTCACAAGTATATGTCCGCAAACATAAAGCCACAAATGTGAATTCACAGGCATGTGTTTGGGGTGTATTAGCCAAGTATAACTTCGCCAAGATTTTTCACCCTGTATAAGTTGCATTGGGTAAATCCACCTAGATATTCCGTAATGCGTATGTCCACATAGAGTAAAGGTGATCGATTTATATGAGCAAAGTGTGTGTATGCGTGTTACTTATACTCATACATGAACTGTTAAAGGTACTATTTGTCTTTATGCGTAAATTATATTCTTCGCAAGCTATATGTGTGGGCGAGTAAGCAACTTGCAAATTCACTAAGTTCACCTTGAACTTACCATGTTCCTTGATCTATTTTGTTTTCGGGTAACAAAAGCTATTTTGAACTTAAAGGGAGGGACTAAGCCAGAATTTGCTGTATCTTGCGTGAGCCTAGCAACTTTTTGAGTTTTAAACATGTACATATTGGGGGCGATCTATAGGCTTAGCTTATGAAATTGTAAATATTGAAAGTCTTGTTCCAACTATGATGTGTATATATTTAACGTTGGGTAGATGAATGAGGAAATTATATTGTAAGAATAGTATTCGTTTTGGTGTAAGCACTGTGAATAGTAGATTGAGTGGTAAAAGTTTTAAAGATAAGACAAACTGTTCGCCAAGTCTGAAATCTATCCGAGTAGCATCCCGGAAGGGTGTTACAGATGACCCTAAAAATAAAAAAGCCATGCGACAAGAAATAGAAGAACTTATCTACAAAAGATTGGCTCTTGAAGTTATCTGAGGTATGCAAAATTAAGAATTTAAATACTGCTGCTATTCTTCGCGCTTGGTTCAATTACACGACGAACTTCGATTTAAAATTTGACGTGGGTTGCTTCAAAATTAAGATCTTCATGTTAGAATGAAAAGCAAAAACTGCAATCAATTTGGATAAGAAAATTTGAGTCCTGCAACTTTGCTTTTATTAGACAAAGAAAGTAGAGCCTTACATGACCAAGGATTTACACTTTCGATTATACGAGGACTTCAACAGGAAATCAAATTCTAGTCAACATTGCAGACTGCAGACTCCACAATTATTTGAAATTATAAAAAGGTTGCAAGCGGTTAAAAAAAGAAAAATGGCACTTGCTTTAGCCACGTTGTATGGAGATTGGAGAAATGGTGATCAGGGAACGGATGAAGTGGAGCATGAAGCTAAGCTGGCGGTGGAAAATGAAATAAAAAAAAAATTAATTAATTTTGATTTTTTTTTTTTTTTTGCGCATGAAATGAGATATGATGAATCAAAATTTAAAAAAAATATTCTATCAAAGTTGAAAGCTCAAGATACAAATATAATCGAGCATCAAGATGAGACCAAATTTCAAGGTTGTCTCTTTCGCAACACGCAGAACTTTCATATACGTAATTAAATTTTGAGAGAGTATTTGTAGATGAACTAAATTTATGGATGAATTACGAAGTATTATATAGATTAAGTTAAAATTATTGTAGGTCAAAGTTAAAATTATCATGATGATATCATGTGTCATAATTAATTTAATTAAGAAATTCATTAATAAAAATAAAATAGTTGAAAGTGATAATATGAAGTAAATTAATAAGAAATAAAAAAATGAATGATAATTAAAATTATTTTGTTGAAGAAAAGATTGATTAAAAAAAGGGAGAAGTGAAAGAATTGGCATATAAAGTCGTAATACAAACAGCCTAATAATGATAGAAGAATTTGGATGATAACATCATATCGAGAATGACAATTGAAGAAAAAAGGATTAAAAAATCCAAACATTTTTATTTCACATGTTTCACGACGACACAATAAAAAGAATTTGTGCATGAGAAAAAGTGAAAAAAAGATAAAAATGATGGGTGAGGTAAAAAATTGAGAGGGTATAAATGGAGCAAAACAAAGCATCATAAGAGCGTTGTTGGGAGTAGGGCTTTAGTCTCTTTGATTGACACTCTGCTCCACATAAAAAAAGAGGGCAGCAGACTTTGCATCTCTGCCCCTTTTTGCTCTTTTGCTTATTAGCTTAGCTTTCTTCATCTGCCACTTTCTCCCTTTCCTTTCATCAAAGTAAGTTTGGGTTTTCCTCTTTAATGTTTATATACGTGTTTCTACGTAGGATTCTTGATTTTGATTACCTTTTCTTTTTCTAACATATGTTGAATGAATGAAGCAGGAATAAGGGAAGGTGATTTATATATATGATGGGGGAGAGGATCCCACCAGGGAGTTACTTTCAGTATCCGCCTTCTGGAGTTCCTGCTTCTCCTCATAGGGCTTCTTCTCTTCCTACAGATCGTGATAGGTCCCATTTTTTTTCTTAAATTACTTTAATCAATCGAATCCCATGTTCTGTTTTGGTTCTTTTGCGAAAGTTTTACTCCAATTTTTGATGGTTTTCTTTTATTGATCTAATAATTGAAGTTTTCTTCTGCTGATCGATATGGGTTCTTGAAGTCGGTTTAAGGAAAAAACTTTTCTGTTTCTATCTTCTTGTTTTTGTATGATTGGTTGTTATGTTTTCAATTGATGGTTATGTTCTTTTGCCCCTCAGGTTCATAGTTCATTTGTGTGTGCTTTACATATTCCATTTTATCTAGATATGGTTTTACTTTATCATTGTTATCTTCAATGTTAACTTACAATCTAACAATGGCAGATATTTAGCTGAATTATTGGCAGAGAAACATAAGTTGGTACCTTTTACCCAAGTTCTGCCTCTATGTACCAGGCTTGTTAATCAAGGTTATTGATTTTTTCCCCTTTTTTCTGCAATATAAGATTCATTAGCACTTATCGTTGGTATCGTTGGAAACTGGTTTTGATTATTTTTTGGTTGAATGAACATCACACTAAAAGTAAATCTATCTGTATCTATTCATGTTATGCACTTCTCAAGGATGTAAATATAAATTTCATTTTACTAGATTGTTATCTTAGATTCATCATCATGAGTGCATTGTCGGTTTGCTTCTTCCAAGAATAAATCTCTCATGTTAACGATATTGAACTGAAATTGTAAACAAACAACAGCCTAGTACAAACTGTCCACCTAGCTATAGTTGACCTACTATTAGTCTAAACTAGCAACATATGATTTTAAGTTATTACAGGCTGAATTGATCCTAGACTAGATGGTTGTACTAAAACATGTGGCCTAAGCCAAAAAATAAACCCCAAATGTTCACTTTTACCTTTGAGGTAATTTTGACTGCATATTGTCACTTTTGTTTTTTCTCATGTAACTGCAGAGATCAGAAGGGTCTCAAGTCTTACTCCTAGTTTTGTCAATCAAGAGCGATTTGAACATGATAGTCCTTTCAGGTCATTAGGTCAACATCCCAATGGGAGACAGATGGATTTGGAGAGTTGGTCTGTAATGCAAACAGAGGTAATGCTGCTTAATGGTTATATACAAATCTATTGTTTTAAATTAAAATTTGTAATTGCTTACCAGCTTAATAAATTTCAACTGCCTTGTTATTGGCTCCCACTGTGATTTATTCTTACGATGAATAATTTGCTTCTCATTAATATTAAATGAAAGGAAATGAAATTTGTTAAATGTTGTTATCTTGCTTCCAGGAAAATGGGCATATGCAACGAGTTCCTCCAATTCAAGCTGCATCAGTGGGTTGGCCCGGTTTGCCTAGAGCCCCTACAACTCCGATTGTAAAGAGAGTTGTTAGACTTGATGTTCCTGTGGATAAATATCCAAATGTAAGTTATGTTGAAAATTGTTAGTTTTCATTTTCTTCTTTTGTAAGATAATAGTTCAGACTCAGTGCCCTTGCAGTACAATTTTGTTGGCCGAATTTTAGGACCACGGGGAAACTCCCTAAAGAGAGTTGAAGCCATGACAGAGTGTAGGGTGTACATAAGAGGCAAGGGTTCAGTCAAGGATTCTGTAAAGGTGAAGTCAGTCATGAATTCTTTTTAATTTCCAGCAAGTAATTTTGGTAAAAGAGTGTAGTTTGATATGCATCATAGGTCAAGTCTTAAGCTACTTCTAGCCTGGTCATTTATACAAGTTCTGATTATAACGGAACTGTGCAAGTGTTTTCTACTTTCTCTTGAAAATTGGAGTGTAGCTGGTTCTTGGGCTAGTTTTAGGAGCATGTTTTTCATATTTTTTTCCCTCTCAATGGCATTTTAAATTGTAGTTGATGTGAAATTTGCTAATGTAACTTCATATATGCTAGTAATCTGCTTCTCCATTTGCATATGACATGCTTTGCAGCCAATTTCGGTATCATGTTTATTTGGGTTTTGTTTTGGGCTTTTTGCTGTTTGTCTCTTGTTTATAGTTAATGTGTATTTTATGCTTTTCACTTTTCTACTACAAGAAGCAAAAAGTAAAAGCATCATCAAAATGGCAACTTAGTCTTTTGCATTTTTGGACAAGTGACTATTGTGGATCAATCAATGCAGTGATCACCTTTACTACATAAAGTAACTCCTTAAATTCAATAGTGCAGGAGCTAGTTCTGACAGTTTCTGCTTAAGTATAAGATCAAGTTTTCCTTGTTTGTTTGCCCACTTGTTATCCATTCCTACTTCCTTTAAATTCTCACAACTGGCGGCTGGCTTTTTCTACAGGAAGAGAAACTGAAAGATAAACCTGGATACGAACACCTTAATGAGCCACTGCATGTGTTGGTGGAGGCTGAATTTCCCGAGGATATGGTAAATTCTCGTCTGGAATATGCTGTTGCGATACTAGAAAACCTTCTGAAGCCAGTGGTATGAATGAGCAAAAGCAATTTGTGATATCTTCTATGGATAGCTAACCCTTCCATTCCATTTCTGTTTTTGTGCTAACCCTTCTCCATTCCACCATTTCCAGGATGAATCCTTGGATAGCTATAAGAAACAGCAGCTTAGGGAGTTAGCTTTGCTAAATGGTACCTTAAGGGAAGAGAGCCCAAGCATGAGCCCAAGTATGAGCCCAAGCATGAGCCCAGGTATGTCGCCTTTCAACAGTACGGGAATGAAGCGGGCGAAGACGGGAAGATGAAGAAATCCCTTGTTTTCTGCTGGTTCTATCATCAATTGAAATCGAGATGGCTTGGCTTGGCTTTTGTGATGGATGATGTATTTCACCTTAACTTAGGGAGGCTGAGTTAGGAAGATCTAAGTCAAAACTCCCATCAGTTTTTGGGCTGCATATGGGTTTTCTTCTCCACTGATATTCCTTTTCTTTTCCTTCTTTTATGTATTATTCATTGCCCCTCCCATAAGGTTTGACGTCAGTCTCTATTTCCACTAGTTCAAAAATAACTTGTTTCCCTAATTATTTTAGCCTGCTTCCGATGTGCTCCCATGATTCTTTGTACTGACAATTTTACATGCATATTTCTATGTATGCTCATCGTCATAAGATACAATCAGTCCATTGTATTATCTTTTATCTTCATAGCAAGTATTATCTCTCTATCTTGTTCATTTTACGTTAGCCTGGTTTTGCATCCACTGGTGTAATGCTTCCATCCACTCCAATTTCTGGAATTCATGGCTGCCTTCTTGCGAGGATTAATGAAATATGCATAGCAAAATGATGCAATCTTAGAAACTATATCTCCTTAATATAACATAAATAGAGCATTTCAAATCCAACATCTGAGAACATAAAAACTTAATTGTAATGTTACCTTAATCAAAAACTGAAAACAGCGACCTATAAATAAAACCTGACATGCAAAACGGTACCAGAAATATAAAAAAGTAAAATTGAGAACATATTCCATCACTTAAAGCACTTGGCATCCAAGAGAGGCTCTCCCTCAAATGGCTCGCAGTCTTCAATCATCTGATTCACCCGTTCCTTCTGGGCTGCATCGGAGAGGTCAACCTTCTTCCACTCGTAGAGTTCCATGTCATAGCACTCGTCAATCACAAATTGAGGAATCTCTTGCCCACGGAAAAGCCATAGTCCTTTCACCTTGAATGGAGGGTTAGCACCGATCACCAACATCTTCCCAAATGCATACTTGCGGGCCAAATCCATTCTCTGCAGGAATCCTCCAACCTTGTTCATTGTGACAAATGAAACTGTATTCTCCTCATTGTACTTGTAGTCACAAAACCACAGTGAGTATCCCTCGGGATCATACATGTCCCAGAATCCTGACACGAATCAAGTATCAGATATCACAAGTCCAAACATTGCTTTTAAAAGGGAGTGCTACTGTGAAAACAACAGGGATACCTTTAATTGCAACCTCTCGGAAATTGGTCTTTGTGTTAGAGTAAAGCCTCTTCCAGTCATCCAGTACCATCTTACTTGGAGGCAGCAAATCAAGAGGATTCTTTGGTTTGGGCTTTGGTGCCTCCTCCTCCTCGGTGGCCTCTGCCTTTGCTGCCTGCTTCTCAACCTCCTTTTTGGCTTCTTTCTTTGGTTCAGCCTTTGCTTTAGTTTCTTTTGGCTGGGCAGCAGGCTTCTTTGAAGGAACAGGCGGTAGAGAGACTGCCTGCTTCACTTCACCAAGAATCTTCTTGATTTTTGGCTGATTAACCAAGGTCCAAAAGTACCTCTCAACATGAGGGAACTCTGAGGTAAAACTCTTGGTCATGATCTGGGAGAAACCCAAGTAGAGATTACATGTCATGATAATGTCAGCAAGGGTGACAGAATGTCCAACAAGAAATGTGTTGGAAGCAAGATGAGTGTTCAAAGCTCCAAGGGCTCTCTTCAATGCAGCAACAGCAGCTTCCTCAGCCTACATGCAAAATACAAATAAGAGATTAAAATGAAATAGATGGGCAAAATCATACCATTGAAGTAAAATGAGCTACTACTGAATTACAAAAATAAAATTTAACTCTTAATATAGATTAATAAATACATCAGAATGGGGGAGAAAACAACCTAATCTCTTAAAAAAATAATGAGAAAACCCATGCCTACTTGATTATCAATTCAATGGGCATTCCCTTCTACCAAAATTACTTAATAGTGCTTGAGTTGATTCCTTTCCAGAAACTATGCATGGGAAAACACTACCACATTAACCATGTGCTAAATGTTGTCTAACTAATCCTCTCCAAAATAAATAAAACAAGAATCACAGACAGGTAATCAATGCCAATTTTCCCTTCACCATTCCCTCCTTAATATTTTGTATTTCGATGACTAAGTTGCCTTATTCCAATTTTAACATGGGACCTATTGTCTTATAATTAGAAAGAAACAAAGACTAAGTATGGCCCCAGCAAATCAAGCCTAATTAAAATGACAAAAGAATCTGCGAGGAAAGACAGTAGAACTTACTGGAGGAAGGTAAACACCGTAACCAAGTCTTGGATACAACCATTTTGCAATATTAGCATCAATTTCCATGGCTGCAAAATCAATCCATTGCTCGATATGACCCTAAGAAAGCCAAAGTAATACATACAAACAATTACTTCCATGGTTTAAAATAAACTTAACTGATGACAGAAGAAAACAAGACCATTGTACTATAAGAATCTTACATAATCAATCAATGTAGAACCACATATAGGGTTGTTAACCTTTGAGCGAGCAACTGCAGAGAAAAGTATACCAATAAGTAAACAAACATTAGAGGAAGAAAATTTAGGATATGGAGTCAGCAGATCTTCTCACCATAACGAGCAATGGCATTGCTCTCAAATACAGGACCCTCGGGTGTTTCCAACACAGGAACCTAGAAGAGTTATAAATATCTTCAGTGAACTGACCTAGAAAAAAGGTTACATAACATGTATAAAAAAAATCACTAATTTAAATCTATTAATAGGAGTTACAAGGTCACCTTCCCCAAAGGGTTCATCTTGATGAACTCAGGAGTCTTATTTGACACACCCATCTCAAAATTCTCAACCATTTTGACCTGCACACCACTATATTCTGCAGCAATGAGTGCCTTAAAGGCATTTTTGTTTGTTTTTCCTGCATGTAAGACCTGCATGTAAATCAACACACCACATTGATTAGAAGAACCGGTTGATTAAGAAGTTGAATTGAATGTCAAACACCAGTCACTCCCTACAACTAATCCAGTAAAATCCTGAAATTGATCCTTTTCGCCCCAAAAATTCTCTTAAAGACCATTCACTTTACATTCTAAACTACTAAACGGTACTCGGCATTTCCATCTACCATACACAATTAACCTAATTGACGTAACATCTCGCCATCCATCTTTCTTCTGGTCAATGGTTCCCAATTGAAATCGAAGGTGGTAGAGTTAAAATCAAAATCAATTTTTTTTATCGTTATGATTAGTTTCTATGAATCCATAAACTATTCCATTGATAGTAACTATATAAAACATATTCAATCTGCCACTTCCTTCGCAATGTAAAAAAGCTAGTTACAAATTTCACTTTCTAACTCTACTCGAAATAACTTCCACCTAATCATTAGGTGTCAATTAAACTACCACAAGAAAGGAAACTAATATATATACACAGATATAAAGCTTACCAGAGCCATGGCTTGATAGAAAAGAGCGCTACGATTTGAGAACTGAGATCTGGAAATTGAAAAACAGAGAATAAAATAAAAGGAATAAGGAAAAATATTCAAGCAGGAGAACTTGATTCCCATGTATTAAGGAGTAAAAATGAGTGAAAGGATTAAGAAAGAACCTTGAAGACGAAATCGCAGCGAGAAGGAGCGGGAGAGACTGCGGGACAAAGAGAGAATAAAAGAAAAGGGGACTAGGGTTTTTGTAGAGGAGAGCGAGTGTGATGTGGGGTTATCAGTTTGGGTTCCGGTTTAGATCCAGATTTACTAACCCCTTTCTTTTTCCGGTTTTTTAAGCGTGTCTTTCAGGTAATAAGTGGGTGAGTTACAACTAGTTTAATGGGATGGGATTACCATTTAAAGAATAATTAAATAAAAATTATAAATTATAAATTATATAAAAAAATTCTCATAACCATTCAACCATTGTTTTTCTCCAATTTTCTTTTTCACAACAGTTTTACTTTTTATGTAATTACACACAACTAATTAACTGGATCGATTGGATCACTAATTTTTAATTTAATTATTTAGTTTACTCTGAACAACACTACTTTTCTCAATTTTTTTTTTATTTTGTGTCTAATTTTTTTAATTACCAATATAAATTAATTTGGAGTATAATGATTTATATTTTTGCTCATGCTTGTTGAGGTTCTTTGTTTAGATAAAAGTTAACTCAAGTGAGTTGTATTTAATTAGAAACTCTATTGGTTTAGGTTTAAACATTATTATATATGAATTTTTATTTTAAAAAAAAATAAACTACTTTTGAATAATCTAATGTATTTTAAATATGAAAAATATTTTTGTAATTTTTCAAACTAAATTGATGTTCGGTTAACTCCTAATACTAACTCAACCAAAGGTTTAAATAATAATATAGGTTATTGCATTTTAATTAATTTTTAGAATAAGTATGTTTTGGAATTATTTCTAAAAATATGTTTTTTTGGTGCACCTCAATAGTCAACACTAATAACTCATTTCCCTAAACTCTAGACCCCTAATTTCAACAAAGTGCATAATTGTTGAAATGTCCACTTGTTGGTCTAAGCGGCAAATGCAAAGCACCAAGATCATTTTTTATGCACTAAATCATCCACGGTGTTATTATATTGGCTTACCTCAAATCAAACAATTTTTACTGATCCCCATTGTAACTACTATAATAGAAAATCTTACCCATGCCCCTCAACCTAACATTAGACAACTCGATGATTTTTGTTAATCATCACGCTTAAATAAACCCATAAAAAGTTTACATGTATAATTGAGAAACCTTAACCCATCTCCTTAAACCGTAAATCTCTAGAGTCGTGAGTTGAGTAAGCTAGAAACCAAGGGGAATTTTTTTTAACTTGGCATCTCTTTCAAATAACAAAAAAAACCCTAACTCATTTTTCTAAACCTTAACCCCAAAACTTTAATCCCCAAACGAAACCTTAAACACTAAATAGAAACATTTAATAAACTCCTATCAAATTCTTTCCTCTAAGGGTTTTTATGCATCTCTAACTTCAATAAAAAGTAACATCAACTCTCAGATTCAGATGCCTTTTGTGATAATGGATTTCCTCAAGTGTTGGAGCGCCAATTGAGTATGAAAGTTCTTTTAAACTAACTTTAAATAGGCTATAGGGTTTATGATAAACCTTGTTTATGATTAGTAGGAAAGATTTCACTATATCAAAACAATGTTTCAACAACACTTGTGGAAACCCATGATCTAAATCAAGAAAGTTCAAGTTTTCCTTGATTGAAGTTAGATTTTGGTCGAAATCATTGATCTAAAAGATTTTATCAAAATTTTAATTTAGGGTTTAAGGTTTGAGGGGAAAGGGTAAATATTTAAGGGTTAAAAGATTTTGGTTTGGGGTTAGAAGGAAAATGTTAATGTTCAACTCTTATTCATTAGGTAAACTTACTACGATCTTGACACCTATTAGAATTAAGTGACCCGAATCTTTGTTTAAATAAAATACAATGGTAAAATAAAATAAAAGAAGAATCCCTATAGAACCACACTTCTTTTATTTTATTTTAAATAAGGTTTTTTAAACCTTATTAAACTCCATCTATTGGATATTGATTAGAATAAGGAGTTTCAATCTTACTACACTCCTATTAGAATGTGGCTTTACAAGCCTATAAATAGACATAGTCTATTCCTCTTGTAAATTGATTCGAATTCGACATAGTGAATTTTCTTCTCCTCTGCCCGTGGTTTTTTCCCGAAAGGGTTTCCACGTAAAATCTTTGTGTTCTTTATTTTTGTTTCTCTTTTCTTTGCGATATATTTGTCTATTTGTCATTATCGACGTTATTTTTTTTTCACAAATTGATATCAGAGCTTCCGGGTTTTTTCATCTCGATCACGGTAATGGCGTCTTTAAAGTATAAAATTTCACTGTTGGATCGCAACACCAGATTTACGTTGTGGCAAATAAAGATGCAGCGCTTCTTGCACGATGGATTTAGAGGAAGCCTGCTAGGGTAAATAAGATGCCTTCGACATTGGAGGAAGAAGAAAAAAGCGCAAGGATCGAAAGGCGTTAACTACGATTACATCTGCATTTGTCTAACGAAATTTTGCAAGATGTGATGAAGGAGAAGACCGCCACGGTATTATGAAAGATGCTAGAACAAATATGTATGTCGAAAACTCTAACCAAACAAGTTGCATATGAAGCAACGTCTTTATGCTCACCGTTTGGAGGAAGGTGCGTGCAGGTACCTAACACTTAATGAGTGTTTAAAGAAATTCTCTCAAACTTGGAGGCCATGGAGGTTCGTGGTATGATAAGGAAGATCTAGGGTTGATTCTACTTTGTTCGTTGCCCCGTCTTATTCAACCTTCAGAGACACGATTTTATATAGCCGCGAGTCTCTCACGCTTGATGAGGTTTATGATTCTTTGACCTCGTATGATAAGATGAAGCATCTTGTGGTTAAACTCGACTCTCGGGGAGAGGGTCTCATTGTTCGTGAGAGACAAAATCGAATCATGATGATGATCGTGGAAGGACACAGAACGGAATCCTCGAGGTAAATCTAAGGGTAGATCAAGTCTTCAAACAGAGGTAAAACTTGTAACTTCGCAAAGAAGAAAGGGCACATTAAAACCGAGTGCTATAAGCTACGAACACAAGATTAAAAGGAGGCTGCGAATCAAAGGGAAAACAACCGAGAAAATTCCGGTGAAGTGATGTTGTAGAAGACTACAAATGATGGTGAACTTCTAGTAGCTTCACAACAATTCTAAAGTGAGCGAGTGGATACTTGATTCAGCCGCACCTTCCACATGAGTCCCAATCGGGATTGGTTTACAAATTACGAAACAATGTCTGAATGTGTTGTTTTGATGGGAAATAATGCTTCGTGTAAAATCGTAGGTGTTGGAACAATTAAAGTTAAGATGTTTGATGGAGTTGTCAAAACACTTAGTGACGTACGGCATGTTCCAGAATTGAAGAGAAATTTAATTTTGTTGAGTACTCTTGATTCAAGAGGGTACAAATACATAAATGAAAGTGGGATTTTGAAGATTTCCAAAGGTTCCTCGTTGTGATGAAAGGCGTGGAGAAAAACCGCCAAGTTATATATTTTGCGAGGTTTTATCATTATTGGTGATGCAAATTGCCGCTTCCTCTTCCTTGTCAGATGATGATATTACAAACTTTGGCATATGCGCCTAGGGCATATGAGTGAGAATGGCATGGCAGAATTGAGCAAAAGAGGACTTCTTGATGGGCAAGGAATTTGCAAACTGAAGTTCTGTGAGCACTGCGTTTTTGGGAAGCAAAAGAGAGTTCGATTCACCAGAGGAATCCATAACACGAAGGAAACATTAGAGTATATTCTATCTGATCTGTGGGGGCCATCAAGAGTGCCTTCAAGAGGTGGAGCTAATTATATGCTAACTTTTATTGATGATTTTTCCAGAAAAGTTTGGGCATTCTTCCTGAAGCAGAAAAGCGATGTGTTTTTCGCATTTAAGTCTTGGAAAACTATGATTGAAAAACAGACGGGAAAACAAATAAAACACCTCCGCATGAGACAATGGCTTAGAGTTTTATTCGATGAGTTTAATAAACTCGTGCAAGTCGGCGGATCGTGAGACACTTGACAGTTCGTCATACTCCACAACAAAACGGCGTTGTAGAACGAATGAACAGAACGATCATGGAGAAAGTTTGATGTATGTTGTCAAATGCCAACTTACCAAAGTCGTTTTGGGCGAAAGCGACCTCTCATCGTATGTTTTTTGATCAACCGATCTCCATCCATTGCCATTGAGAAAAAGACTCCACAAGAGGTATGGTCTGGTAATCCTGCTAATTATTCTGATTTAAAGATCTTCGGGTGTCCTGCGTATGCTCATGTTGATAATGAAAAATTGGAATCGAGATCCATTAAATGTGTTTTTTCTTGGCTATAAAGCTGGTGTAAAAGGGTATAAGTTATGGTGTCCTGAAAATAGAAGAGTTGTGATTAACAGAGATATTATTTTTGATGAAACTGCTATGCTACCTAACTTATCTCTTAAAGACTCTTCTAATAAAGAAAATCAAAAGCGGTGGAGCATCAGTTAATACTGAGTCGACTCCTCAAGCCAAGATAAAAATTGAGAATAGAGTTGCTTCTTCACCACAATACTCTATTGCCAAAAACAGAACTAGAAGAGAAATTAAACCTCCAAAGAAGTATGCCGAGGCTGATCTAGTTGCTTATGCTTTAAATGTGGTCGAAGATATAGATGCAAACCAAGAGCCGTCTAATTATTCTGAGGCGATTAGCTGTAAAGACTCAGAAAAGTGGATGTTTGCTATGCAAGAGAAGATAAAATCACTCCATAAAAACAGAACATGGGATCTTGTGAAACTTCCTAAAGGTAAAAAGGTTGTTCGCTGTAAATGGGTGTTTAAAAAGAAAGAAGGGACTCCAGGAGTTGAAGAACCCAGATATAAAGCAAGGCTTGTTGCAAAAGGTTACAGTCAAATTCCAGGAGTGGACTTCGCAGATATGTTCTCCCCAGTTGTGAAGCATAGTTCGATTCGAGCTTTGCTTGGTATTGTGGCCATGCATGATTTGGAGCTTGAGCAGTTAGATGTAAAAGCGCATTTTTGCATGGAGAACTTGAGGAAGATATTTACATGCAACAACCGAGAGGTTTTACTGATCTCAAAAAAAGAGGACTATGTTTGCTTGCTTGAAAAAAGTCCCTTTACGGTTTGAAACATCCACCAAGACAAAGTGGTACAAGAGGTTTGATTCTTTTATGACTTCTCATGATTTTAAAAGAAGTAGTTTTGACAACTGTGTTTACTTTAAGAAAAACAGTGATGGTTCTTTTGTGTATCTACTTCTTTATGTTGATGACATGTTGATAGCAGCAAAAGATAAATGAGAGGTAAGAAAGGTCAAAGCCCAACTAAGTGAAGAATTTGAGATGAAAGATTTGGGACCAAAGAAAGAAGATACTTGGTATGGAGATTCTTAGAGATAGAAAAGCAAGTAAATTGTACCTAAGTCAGAAGGGGTATATTGAGAAAGTTCTTTGCAGGTTCAATATGCAGAGTGCTAAGCATGTTAGTACTCCTTTAGCAGCCCATTTCAGACTTTCATCGGCTTTGTCTCCACAATTAGATGATGAGATTGAGTACATGTCACATGTTCCATACTCTAGTGCAGTTGGATCTCTCATGTATGCTATGGTTTGTTCACGTCCGGTTTATCATATGCGATCGGTCACGATTAGCGATACATGGCGAATCCGGTAAAGAACATTGGAAAGCGATTCGGTGGATTTTAAGATACTTACGAGGTACTACTGATGTTTGCTTACAGTTTGGAAGAACTAGAGATGGAGTCATTGGGTATGTTGATGTTGATTTTGCTGGAGACTGTAACACCCCAAACCCGGCCCATGCGTTAAGACCGGATCTGACATGTCACATGAGGAAAACATGTTAAATCCTTTTGAGAAAACGAGTTGATTTGAAATATTTGATAAAGTACTACTAACCTCGAAGGTTGTTTGATAAATCAATAATTTGAACTAGAAATCTTTATAAATCGTGACTTTTGAAAATATCGTTGATAGTTCGAGAAAAACTTTCCGAGTTAAAATATTTGTAAAAGTTTGTTATGAAATCCATTTGTTAATCTATTTTGGAAAACCTTTATTTAAGTTTTTAGAAAAATACCCATTTAAAAATCATTCAAGCAAAATAGTAAGTACGACAAACATAAATCAAAAATAAAATATTCCAGAGGCCTTATTACAACATAAAAACCCAAAATAGTAAGAGTAGTAAAATAAGCGGAAATAGAAATCTAAAGTTCAATAACACCATTATTGAAGTATGGCCTCCATCAAGTCATCCATGGCCCAAATCCACATCACTGAGCATTACCTACAAGGGTTAAGAAAAAGGGGGAGTGAGTTACAAGAACTCAGTGTGAAATCCCCTTACCGTCATCCATTGGGCCTGAACCCATATAGCAATATCTTGGGCCTAAGCCCTTTTATATAACAATTCTTAAAATGAAGCAAATGTATGAATGTATGCAACCCAACCCATCCTAGATATACATCCGCTACACACCACTCGTACCATCCCATCACACCTGTGGGGATCAAGTCAACCCACCCCGCCAAACACACCAATCGCAGGCAATGCAGCAGTCCGATTTTGACCCTAATCGGAACAGTGGTTTCGGGACCACAAATCCGAGTCCGAAAAATATTTTAAAATTATTTTCCATATTTATTATGTGTGAATTTGTTTGTGTTAAATTTTCGTGACTTAATTTTATCGTTTAGGTGTCCGATTTAATAAAAGGACTTAATCGCGTAAAAGGTAAAAGTTACAAACTAAAGTGTAAGTGCCATATTAATAGTGGCTTTTTAATATGGGATCCTTAAAGGGAAAATAGCCCATTTTAGAAGTTAGTGGGCGGCATGTGACAACATTTTCTATATTATTATGTTTTATAATTAAAACATAATTTGGTTAAAATATAAAATAGTTATAAATTTATATTATATGTTATAATAACATAAAAATAAAAATAAAAATAAAAAGAAAAACAAATCCACTATCTTCATCTTTTAACTTGGCTGAATGTGTGCTGAAAGAGAAGAAAGAAAACCTAGGAAAGTTTTGGCCATTTGAAGCTTAATTAAGGTATGATAGTTATTCGGTTTTTAATAATTTTTACGTTTTTGAGATCGTTGCTATGAGATGTACAAGACCCATGCTTTAATTTTTGAGTTTGATGAATATTTTGAGTTGAGCCATTGTTGATAGCTTGATGTTTATGTTGTTTAAGGATGAATTATGTTAAATATGTATTAGATTAACAAGTTTTGTCTTTGAATTTTTGATGAAATTGAGTATGTTGAACTAAATTGCAGAAATAAATTTTTGAGGGACTAAAATGTGAAATAAATGAAATGCATGGACTTGTATGAAGACTAGGAATATTCGGCCCTTAGGGTGTTTAGCCAAATTTTGTGTATTTTGTGTTTTGTGCAAGTAGGACTAAATTGTAAAAATGTGAAATATTAGAGGCAAAATGGTAATTTGCCCATTTATGTGTTTTTGGATTAAATTGAATGTAAATATATTTGAATGAGCTTAATTTGAACATGTTTAGATCAAGAACCAAAGAAAACGGATTTGGATCGGGGAAAAACGAAAATAGTCGAATAGCCGGTTTTCGTCGTCCGTCGATATCCAAGGTAAGTCTTTAAGCAATAAAACCTGGTAAATTAAGTACGTAATCTAATATATGCTGATTTGGAAATTTTGTATCTATATTATTGAATAACCGAATGTGGTTAAATCTAAGATTCAATGTGTTTAAGTTGTTCGATGGTGATATGATATTTGAATGCTCGTACAAAGACTACGAAGTGTATTAAAGATTCAATATATGAAATATGTGTGTGTGTGATAGCTTAAAAGTATGGTTATTCAGGCTGTGAGCCTAGCAAGCCTTGGGCTGGTGTACTTAATCGGGATTTGTGCCTAGCAGGCTTATTGCCGGTGATTGAATATCAGACCTTAGGTCTAGCAGGCCTAGTGCCGGTGTGTGTGTTTCAGGCTTATGCCTAGTAGGTTTTATACCGGTGATCTAATTTCAACTTATAAATTATAAGACTTCTTAATTATGTGATCATTGAGCAAGTAAGTTGATAAAATGAGTTTGTATACTCGGCCAAACAGGTATGTGCATATGAGATATTTTAATTGAACTTGTATATTCGGCCAAATGGGTAAGTGCACATGTGATGTTTATTGAGCAAGTATGTGGCAAAATGTTCTTGTATATTCGGCCTTCTTGATATGTGGATAAAATGATATTAAATACTTGTATACATGTGATGTTTAATGGATATATATATTCGGTTATATGTGACTAGAATGTACATGGTATTTACTTATTCGATTGTATATATGAACATATTGAACTATATGTATGTGGTAATATGAGTAGGTTATTAAGAGATGATATTTAATATCTTAAACCTTTTGCTAAATTGGTAAGTTTGTATATTTAAAGTAAGATCGTGATGAGTGTTATGCTATGTAAGGATAATAGCATTCGGCCATGATAGTCTATTTGTGCTAAGTTATTATTTCAATGTCATAAAGTGATTAGTTTAAAATGTTTGAATGTTCAATTGATTTGTTATACTTGCTTAAGACTTACTAAGCTAAGTTAGCTTACTCTGTGTGTTCTGTTATTCTGTTTTATAGATTTCGGTTGTAAGCTACGAGCTCGGGATTCGCCATCGAAATCATCCATACTATCGACTTATTTTGGTACTTTAAAAGTTGGGATTTTGAATTTAAGGCATGTATAGGCTAGCCTAATATTTGGATGATGTTTTGATGTTGTAAATATAAGCCATGCGAAAATGGCTTGTCCATCTTGTTAATCTTGGAATTTATATGTTGGCTTGATGATTATGTTTGGTTGTGGTTTTGGTTGATTTGGTTTTAGTATATATATAAGTATGGTTAATGTATAGAGTTTAAATGAAATGGAGTAAAGATGTTATAAACTAGTTAACCATATTTTGCAATAAAACAGTTTTTGGTTAGCAGCAGTGATGTGATTTTGAAAAATCACCAAAAATAGGAAAAATGGAATTAGAAAGTGAATAAGATATATAATTAAATCTTATTGTGTCTATTTTTATATGAAAGAAACAGAATAGGAAAATAAATTTTATATTATGAGATATTTAAATTTTAGTGAGACTGGTTCTGAATGAATTCGTGATCCCCTGTTCTGTCTTGGAGAAATTATTAAAAATTGTATAAAAATAATCATGGAGCATAGTTTATATGCTTAGAATCCTTAATGAGTATATTTTTTATTAGAATAAATGATAAAATTATTTGAATTCTTTACAATGAGATAATTGAGTTTTTGTGAAGATAGGTCAGAACCATCAAACAGTGAAATAGGGGAAACTTTAATGATTAAACTGTACTAATTTGCCACATGAAAAATTCTATAAAAATTATAGTAAGAAGATATATGAGTCTAGTTTCAAGGAAAATTTACGGATCTAAATTTTGAGTTTTGTAACTCGAGTTATAGTCAATTTAGTCAACATGACGCAGATGGATAGTTTCAATTTTTATACCCCGAATTAGTAGTTAAGTCTAGTATGTACATGTGTAAAGTTTTATATTTATGTGTTTTGAATTATTGAAGATTACTTGGTCTTGTTGATTCGATTTTAATCTTATAAATGAATTGATCTATATTTTGTTTGGATGTTTGTAATTGGCCTATTTTGAATTAGGTTAAACAAAGTTTATGCAAATACATATATGTATGTTCAGTTTTGGTAATTGATAATTTGTTTAGTAAAGTAATTATGAACATGTGCATATTGGGTCAATGTGACTTGAATGACCAAATGAATAGTAACCTTTGTATTTGTTGACAAATGCTTATGTGTGAAATTAGCTAAATGGATTTCAAATATGTACATTATTGTTTTAGCATACTATGAAAATGCATTACTCATAACGCATTCGGATATGACCTTATAAACAGTAAATAATTGATATGACCTGTGTTTTGCATGTTAATACCTTGTAACCCTATTCTGGCGACGGATACGGGTGAAGGGTGTTACAGGCAAGTTTCCATATACAGAATTCGTGGCGAAGCCACCAGAATAACAGATTATACGTGGCATAGCCACGAGATGAAATTGTGGCGAGCCACCGAATCGAAATATATCGCTGCAGTCAAACTACTTTTCATAATATTTGTGGCAAAGCCACCAGGCTACACTTCTCTTCAACATTTTTCCCATCCCATGCAAAATATGTAAATGCAACATACATAATAAAGCATAATATCCACATATATAAACAACAACCATTAATCCAAAGAATTTATTACGGTAAATCGCCAATTATAGAACTTGTAATTCGCCCACTAAAGCATTCTAGCAATTCGCCCATAGGGCATTTTAAGTAACCTACCCGTAGGGCATTTTCGTAATTCGACCCATAAGGGCATTTTCATAATTCGGTAATCTCGCAACCCAGGGGTATTTTGGTAACTTACCCTCCAAGGGTATTTTGGTAATTTCGCAACCCAGACTTAACTACTAATGTGGGGCGTAAAAATTGAAACTGTCCATCTGCGTCATACTGACTAAATTGACTATAACTCGAGTTAGGAAACTCGAAATTTAGATCCGTAAATTTTTCTTGAAACTAGACTCATATATCTTCTTACTACAATTTTTCCAGAATTTTTGGCTTAACCATTTAGTATAGTTTATTCATTAAAGTTCCCCTTGTTTCACTGACCAACGATTCTGACCTCTCTTACCCTAAATTCAAATATCTCACTGTAAAGTTTTCATATTTGCTCCCACTTGTTTCTATTGAAAATAGGCTCACTAAGAAATCTATACATATAAATTATAACTCATAATTCACTTTGTACAATTCTAAACGATTTTTCCAAGACAGAATAGGGAACCACGAAGTCAATCAGAACCAGTCTCACTAAAATTAAAATATCACAGAATATAAAATTTCTCTTCATCCTCTGTTTCTTTCATATAAAAATAGACACCGTAAGCTTTAATTCTATATCTTTTTCACTTTCTAATTCCCTTTATCCTATTTTTCGTGATTTTTCAAAATCACGTCACTGCTGCTGACCAAACTGTTTCATTGCAAAATATGGTTACTACTACGAACATACGCACGCCCGAGTGGTCAAGATGTCGGTTTCCAGTTTTTCGGTATTTCGACCGAATCATAGAACATTCCATGCAACATTCAAAGAGGTGTGAGATTACCCACCATTTCAAACATGTATTCGGAAGGTGCGGGATTACACACACGATTTGGATTTCCTAAAGAACCACTCTTCGTTGCCCCCACAATCGTGATCCTTCCTACTAGATTCAAAAATCCGGCCTTGCACCTTGGCTATTGCAACGAGTTCCTAAAGTAAATAAGTGATGTACCAAAGGGGTTAGCCTTCATCCAATATTCGGCCCTTCCACAAGAGTAGGAAGTCGATATCTTCACCACAAAATAGAATCACATGAGCGGCGCAAAACATCGAAATAAAGAGTAACATCTTACCACCAATATTCAGCCTAATCACCCACTTACAAATCAACTTCCAAACCAAGGCTAAGAGAATGATAAGTAGCAACAAAGGATGGCTTGATTCGCCTTTAATAACAGGATGAGTCGAAAGGGATAACAAGGTTTGGCACTAGCAACATGACAACAACTCTAGGTTCGGCTATGGAGACTATACTTAAAAAGAAAACCAATCAAAGAACAAGCTATTAAAGAACACAAACCGAAATGGTAGCTATAGGAGAGATTCGACTAAGGAAGAAAAGGGTTAGAAAGACATGGTGAAGTTGAGGTTTTTGTTAGGAAAAATTGAAGAAGACCCCAAAATGCCTCAAAAGGAAAAAGTGATCCCAAAAATGTGAAAATGCAAGGAGAGCTAGAGAAATTCGGCTCCCCTCTTCCCCTAACAAAACCATGTATCATCTTTACCAAAAGATGAGTGTTGACCAAAATGCTTTCCAAAACATCCTCCACATAATAGGCCAACATGTTTCCTTCTCTTACCTTTTTCTTTTGATTCTTTCATTCATTATCCCTTATCTTCCTCCTTACCATAATCCTTAGCCACCTTTCCATAATTTAAAAGTCTTCCTTGCCTTAAATACCACCATGGCCGACACTATGGATGAATAGCATAAAAATTAATCAAAATTTGCACTAGATGGGATTTGAACCCCTTCCCTCCATGCTCTCCACTTGATGCCATAACCTCCTTGCCATATGCTCATTTATGTTAACAAAATATTTTATTTCCTTAAGCCTTGATGCCATTTACCTTCTCTCCTTAAAGTGCTAAAACACAAAAATTTTACTAAGGTCCAATTCAACCCCGAGCCTTCTTAGAACCCCTATACATACACAATTAATATTTTAAACTAGCCTATCACATGATATAACACAAAACATAAGTTCTCGAATTTTAAACGCTACTACGCCCAAGGCCCATTGGGCCCAATTCTACTAGGCCCAATTTTGGGATGTTACAGAGACCTTGATAGAAGAAGATCTCTTACTGGTTATGTCTTTATAATCGGACGTTGTGCAATCAGTTGGAAAGCTACTTTGCAAACTACAGTCGCTTTGTCTACCACTGAAGCTGAGTACATGGCGATTACTGAGGCTTGCAAAGAAGCTATTTGGTTGAAGGGACTTTTTAGTGAGCTCAATGAAGACCTTCAAGTCAACACACAGATTTTTGCGACGATCAGTGCCATCTTCCTTACAAAAGATCAAATGTTTCATGAGAGAACAAAACACATTGATGTTCGGTATCATTTTGTTCGTGATATTATTGCTCGTGGCGATATTATTGTGAGCAAAATTAGTACTCATGAAAATCCTGCAGATATGATGACTAAGTCACTTCCTATAACCAAGTTTGAGCATTGCTTAGACTTCGTTGGTGTTCATTGTTGAAGTTAAACCTTAAGGGGTTTTATGGAAGAGGTGGAGAACTTGTTCGTTGAGAGTTCGCGATGAAGAACTTGTTTATTTAAAATTCGTGTCAAGGTGGAGATTGTTAGAATTAAGTGACCCGAATATTTGTTTAAATAAAATACAATGGTAAAATAAAATAAAAGAAGAATCCCTATAGAACTACACTACTTTTATTTTTTTTAAATAAGGTTTTTTAAACCTTATTAAACTCCATCTATTGGATATTGATTAGAATAAGGAGTTTCAATTTTACTACACTCCTATTAGAATATGGCTTTACAAGCCTATAAATAGACATAGTCTATTCCTCTTGTAAATTGATTCGAATTCGACATAGTGAATTTTCTTCTCCTCTGCCCGTGGTTTTTTCCCAAAAGGGTTTCCACGTAAAATCTGTGTGTTCTTTATTTTTGTTTCTCTTTTCTTTGCGATATATTTGTCATTATCGACGTTATTTTTTTTTCACAACACCCATGGGTTGTTCAGCTTTAGTATTAATAAAATGCAAACAAATACATAACAAACAATTTTTCATCTTCCAAAATCAAAGCTAACCACTATTTAAAGATGTTGGGTCTAGTACCCTAAATGTAGTATATTCATTTTGTATAGTTGTATTTTTTGAGAAAATTGGTTTAATAAAAATATTCATTGATTACATTAATAGCCTTTATATATTATCCTCAACGATTTTGTATGCAAAGCAAAATGGAAACAAAGATTGGCTCACTAGTTATCTAACATTTAACTAATACTAAATGGTATTACATGGTCGGATAGTAATACAAAAAGACAACTTGTATTAGTAGATAAACCTAAATAATTCCTTAGTCTAATTGGAAATGAGCAAACCGGTTTAAAGACTTAAGTCGTCTACCAAGTCCAATTGGGGAGATGCTTTGTCTTGAGCATCAGAACGAAGGACTCCTAGAAGATAGAGACGTAGATGTCACTGACTGGACTGACAATACATTGGACAGGACCTAAGTAGGATAGATCCTAGATTGGTTTATGAATTTATTCACTTGAGACATTCATAGTGTGGCATACATTAATCCTGAGTAAATGATGGACTATGTATGTGTGACTCGTATACTTTAATGGAAATAAAAGCCTGAATTCAAACAAATAAGGAACCGAAAATCGATATATTGCGTACACGACTTCTACAACATATAGTATCATTCACAATAGTGGAATTCATAGCTCAAATAATAGGTAAATGATATCCTCTCATTGGCATTACATGATAGATGAAAAGTAAACGTGGCCACGAGTCATTTGTCTTTGTGATAAATGACTTGATTACTATTTAATAGTATTAGGGACTGCAAACCCTAGTATATTTAACTAGGGTTGCCGCCCCGCCCCCCAATCCTAGTTAGACTAGGATTATGTTTTTCTATTGAAATAGACTTCTAATAATTCAACAAGGGTTTCATTTCTTCTCCCTATAAATAGATGGAAATGGTAAGCCTAAATAGAAAACTTTGTGATATTGTTACTCTGCCCAAAAATAGTGAGAATTTATTTTCTAAGTATAAATTCTATTTTCTAGAATATAAATTCTATTTTCTAGAATAACAATTCTACTGGTTTCTATTAAAGAGAGATTTTCTTTTCGACTAAAAGTAAAGTAAATAATTTCTGGTTCTGTGCTTGATTTGAATTTGTTCGAGCCTACAACTGAAGTAGTTCGTGGTACAAGAATAATAAAGAAGGTCATTCGGTTGAAAGCCAAGAACGACAAGGATCCATTTAATCGAAAACACATGTGCGATTTTTGTAAAGGTTTTATTGATATAAATATCACAAATCGGCTTGATTTTCAAAATTTAAATTTTTCGCTGTGCAAGAAAACTGTTTTCAAATCAATTTTTTTCCAACATTCATATTAACCAAGAAAGAATAACTAGACTTGTGAAAGATGGTACCTTAAGTTTGCTTAAGAAAATTGATATTCCACAATGTGAATCTTGCTTGGAAGGTAAGATGACTAAGTGATCTTCACGTGTTGGATAAAGATGTGAGGAAATTGGATTCACAGATAGAGTTGTGTATGTTTGTGAGATATCCAAAAGGAATAAATGGTGGTTTGTTTTATAACTCGAAAGAGCAAATACTGATAGTGTCGACTCATGCTACCTTCCTTGAGGAGAGTTACATGAACGAATTTAAATCTTGAAGTAAAGAAGTACTTGAGGAACTTTTGGGAAGTACACAAATCCTTGGTTTCGGATCCAACTCCTAATAATAGACCTGCAAACAATCATCAACATAAGGAGCTTCATTGTAGTGAGAGGGTTTCTCGTAAGCCCGAGTTCTTCTAGTCTGGCAGAAGTGTTTTAAACATTGAGTTTTCTGAACAGGAAGATGATGACCAACTTACATTTAAAAAACGATACAGAGTGCTGATTCCATGCTTTGAAAAATAGCTATAAAAGCTGAGATGAATTCTATGAAATCCAGCTAAGTGGATATACAAGAAGAAAAGAAATGTGAATGGAAAAGTGAAAACATATAAGGCTAGACTTGTAGCAAAGGGGTATACTCAGAAAGAAGGTATCGATTACGAAGAAACCTTCTTTTTGGTTGCCATACTCAAGTTAATTTGCTTATTGTTATCCATTGCAGCGACTCTTAATTATGGATCTGTCAAATGGATGCTAAGACGATGTTCTTGAATGACTATCTTGAAGAGAGCACCTATTAGCATAAAATTTACAAATTGCTTAGATTCATATATGGACTTAAGCGAGCATCCCGCTCATGGAATCAAATATTTGATCAAACGATCAAAACTTTTGAATTTGAGAAAAATATTGATAAACCTTCTATTTATAAACGTATTAAGGATGGAAAGGTGGTCTTTCTTATTGTATATGTCAATGACATTCTACTCATTGGAAATGATTTAAGTACATTGTCATCGGTTAAATTGTGATTAACCCAACGATTTAGCATTAAGGATTTAAGAGAAGTTATCTTTGTTCTAAGCATTTGAATCCTAAGGGATAGAAAGAACAAAGTGATAGCATTATCACTAGGTATATACATAGACAATATATTGAAAAGTTATGCGATAACCGATTCAAAATTTAGTCATTATGCTATAGTGGAATAACTTCACGACTAAATAAGTTTATAATTAATAGGCGAAAAGTTGGACATTGATTATAAATTATTTGAGCCCTAATTACGTATGTACAATTGGTCCTCCCACTAGCTTGTTGAAACAAAAAATGAATTGCATGTGGAACAAAATGAATAGAAATGAATGGAAATGATAAAGTCAGAGAAATAGGTCACATTAACAAATTAATGTGTTTTCTCACTAGGTATAGAAATGACTTGAGAAATTAATTTAAGGTTTTCGAATGATTATTTAATTAATTATAATTATAATTAAAGTTAAAAAATTAAATTAAATTAATTTTCCATTATGAATCTTTTGAATAATGAAATTAAATATATTTCCTCATATAATATTTTACAATAAAGTTGTTATAACTTTAATGGAATTAGAATTGAGTTGACATAATTATTTAATTGGGTAATTAATTTAGTTAATTAAATTAATTAATTAAAAAATATTTATTTTTGAAAATAGAAAATAAACATTAGGTTGGATTAATTTATAAAATGCTAGGTTAAAAGTTTGGGAAACTCATATAATTGAACCCAATACATGAGAGGCTAACATTGTCTCGTATAACATGTGAGCAGCAGCAACCCAAAAGGAATTTAAGAGGGTGTGTTGCCTCCTCTCTCTTAGTTAGACTAAGAGAGTGTTTTCTATTAAAATAATTGTTGAGTATGACTCCTATTTCAGTCAAATTTGAAAAATAATATTCCAGTTAAACTTTGTTTATTTGTTTCAATCAAACACTGATTAATCTAGATTATTTTATTATTATTTGACCTATGAATTTAGCCTATAAATAGGCTCTTTTACAACTTTAGAAAATACACCCATTAGAGATTAGAACTCATAACACTTTTGGAGAATTTTTGTGTTTACGTTTTGAGGGTTCTTTGTTTTTTGGGGTTTCAGGGTTTAGTTTTTATCTCCATCTTTGTACTATTCGTTCTTTTGCCGTTATAGTAAAATTATATTTACCCGTGGTTTTTTATCCTATTTGGATGGATTTTTTCACGTTAAATTTGTGTGTTCAATTTCTCAATTTCTTCCGCTATTTTTACTTGTTCGTTGCTTAATTGGGTAGATCCCTAACAATAACATTATTTGTTTAAGCCTTATTCAACCAAGATTCTTCTATCTCTCTCTATAAATAGATAGCACCGATTGACTTAAAAAACACACTTATTGGTTATTGATTTATCATTATTCTACCAAAAAATAGTGATAATTTATTCACTTAGAATAAATTATATTTTCTGGGAATTACGATTTTTACCAGTTTCTTGAGAGAATTATTTTCCTACTGAAAGTAATAATAATTTCTTGTTCTTTGTTTGGTTCGTGTTTCTCGAGCCCACACTCAACCCAAATCCATCTTGCACAATGTACAGGTACTTTTCGGTAAAACGTTTATTGCTATAAATATCACAAATCGGTTCAGTTTTTAAAATTTTTAAACTTCTGCTATAACTATAAATCGTTATGAGGGATTTTGAAAAACCACATTTTTAAGTGGAATTGGAAAAAGGAAATTGAGCTACTGAGATCCCCTCTTGAAATTACTTATAGATTCTGAAATTCTCTAATATATTTACCCAAACAAATAAATTCATTTTTAGATATTTAAAAATCTTGATAAAAATAAAATCCCTCCTATAAATCCCTCACCCAAACACACTTTTAAGTACCTATGCAAGTTGAGAAGCAAATGATGATAAGGACTCATTACTTACAAATGATCCATTAGAATTACTAACCAGCATTACGCGTGTGTGTATAAAACAACAAATTTATAAAACAATTTTTATAGCACGGTTTTACTACAAGCATGCAGGTCAGTTGTAATATTTGTAGTGTTACAATGGAACACCGAAGTATTCCAAGGATTGAACCCAAAGGAGTTGGTGATTTAGTGATCTGCCACGAATTATTGACCGCCTCCAGACGTACTAACGTCTAGAGTGTGAATATTGCAGCAAAAGATATATATATATAAATGATGCGGTATCTGCAAGTATACGGGTCGGGTTGTAATATAGTTACAACGAAGTAGGTGAGTACTTCGAGGATCGTACCCAGAAGAGGCTAGTACTAGCTTAATTTCAACCTAAACACCAAAAGATCTAATTAGTACTTGAAATAGGTTATATTATGAAAATATAAGTAATAGAGATTTTTGGGGGTTTTTTATAATAATAAAAATATGACAAGTAATTAAGTATCGAGAAATTGAAAAGTGAAATTGATCAAATCTGATTATGGGTGATTAGCTCGTTTCATTAATCTTCAATAACTGCCGCTTCAAGTTCCTCGTCAATTAACTAGTTGATATCCTAGCAGGATCTTCCGATACATCCACTAGAATAACAAGTCAGTAAGGACTACTTATCTTCCGACCTCACAGTCCCGACCGGTTTGGGGTGAAGGTGTTCACGAATAGGCCATACCAATTTTAGGTTAATTTCCACCTTGATAACTTCTTAGGGTCGTCAAGCTTAGGTTTTAGGTTCTTCCTTTCCCAAACATCTAATCCGTTGAGTAACCTTACAAAACAGTTAATAGACCATACCTCCACTTGCTAATCCCCCTATAAAGGGATTAGTTCCTCATGGTTTTCGTAAACAATATAAAGTTGATATAAAATGTAAACATGATAATTGAACCAAAAGTATAAAGTTTAAGAAAAAGCCTAATTTGTATTACGAAGAAGAATGAATCCACAAAGTTTAATCGTATCCACAAGCCATATTTCCCAAGATAAAACAAAGAACAAGCTGAAATAAATCTAAAACCTAAGAAAAGAGAAATACTAAACTAAAAATAAAAAAGAGAGATTCTAAGCTAAGTAATCAGTGTCTATAACATAAGTCAAATTAGCCTATTTATAGATTTGAGGTAATCATCGTCCTTAACCCTAGGTTAGCTGACATTACCGAACTTTAAGTTGGATTGTGCGGACCAAAATGTCCCTTGGCTCGTACTAATTCCCATCCAGAGTCGATGTTGCGACACATCAGGACCTGTATCGCGACATAAAAGTCAGTATACTTTTTTTCAAGGTGTCTTCAGGGGTGTGTCGCGACACCCTTAGGCTGTGTCGTGACATCAAAGGCAGTCTCGAAATTCCTCCATTCTGCTCCCTATGTTGCAACATCGAATCCTCCGTGTTGCGACATAGTGACCAATATCGGTTTAGCACGCCTTCTAATGGTCTCCCGTATACTCACAAAGTTCATTAGCTCACCCTTAAACCTTATTCGGCCCCTAAGGTCAATAAAAGACTCAATTTGCACATTTTATTGAATTTAATTAAACTTACTAAAACATAATTAAAATCTAATGATAATGCTTATTTTCAAGCTCTTAAAATACAAAAATTAGTTTAATCTGCTACACCCAATTATGACAGATCAATTATATTATTACTTACATCACTTTTTACACATAATTATAGCTTGTTTAATAGTAAATCAAATTATCTTAGTATATATTTATGTTTTCATACTTGAAGTAATGATGTATGCTTTTTAGTAGTTTTTATTACATTTTAGATATATAAATATGGTTACATGGTCTTGTAGGACAAATCGGGAGCTAAAGATGCATATTCATGATGGAACTGTTGCCTATGTCGCGACACCAAGACACCGATGTCGCAACATCGAAGACAGAAGCAAAAACAAGTCATGGAGCGAAACTGCTTGGTATGTCGTGACATAGCCTTACTATCTTGGAGCGAAGACCCAATAAACTAGACATAAATTGAAACCTTGAACTCTTCCCTATCCTTTGTCCTTTAATACATTACAAAATAGACGTTAGGCCATAGATATTGAGGGTTTAGGTAGATACATCACGGTGGTTTCAAAAAAATTTAGAGCGAGAAAGGAAGAAACAATATGATACAATGATTATAGGTCGAGCAAAAATGTGTGAAAAAAGAAAAATCTAGAAAAAGTAAAAAGTAAAAATAAGAAGAAAAAGTACAAAATAAAAGCAAAAGCATTGTGACTGAGAAAAAAAAGTAAAAAGTTAAGTGACAAAACAAAAAGTCACAAAAGTGAGAGAAAAAACTCAGTCATCAATGCACAAAAACTCGTTGAGCCAACCATAGTTGTTAGTATTATATTGTATCTTCCTACATGGAGAGATAATGAAGGTGAGAGAGGGAGAAAAAAGACGGTGAGCTTGAAAGGGGCACCTAGGGGGAGAGAGGGAATAATGTCATGTGCCTAACTATTTATAGTGTTTGAACTGTTTTTAGCTATATCTTTCTTTGAACTCGTACCGCCCTAAGCCTTAGAACGTTACAAGCCTAGAAGACCAATGTGACTTAAGCGTTCTCTGTGCATAATCTTCCGGTATGTCTAACAATTGTACTTAATGAAAATTTTTTATTCACATGATTGTATCTGCTACATATCTATTTGATTTTTGTTAACGGTGATATTGTTAAACATTTGGTTATGAGAATTGCTTCTAATTTATTAGTAATGTAACTTTGTAAACTAATCTTAATTTACTTTAAAAAGTTTTCAATGCATCGAAATATCAAGATTAAGTTTCATGTGCGATAAAATTTTTTATACCTTTACTATTTGACAACCATATTCGTAGTAGTAATAAATTCCAAGGGGCGTCTTCTTTTTGCATGCTATATGTCTAAACTTGGTTTGCTTGAGGACAAACAAAAAGTTAAGTGTGGGGGAGTTTAGGTGTGAGATTCTTATTTACATCCATTTTCACTAACTTTAGCTTTATTTAAATAAAGAAATCAAGTCATTTTCGTATTATTTTTTTTCTTTTTGCCATATATGTGTTTTGGTTACTTGAGGACAAGCAACATGTTAAGTGTGGGGGAGTGATCTACCACGAATTATACTATTATTTACATCCCTTTTTACACATAATTGTATCTTGTTTAATAGTAAATCAAATTATCTTAGTATATATCTATGTTTTCATACTTGAAGTAATGACATATGCTTTTTAGTATTTTTGTTACATCTTAGATTTATTAAAAAGGTTACATGGTCTTGTGGGACAAATCGGGAGCTAAAGACGTATAAACGAGCCAAAAATGTTACCTATGTCGTGACACCAAGACACCGATGTCGCAACATCGGAGAAAAAAACAAAACAAGTCATGGAGCGAAACTGCTTGTTATGTCGTGGCATAGCAGGCACCAAATTCGATTTTGCAACACTGCATGCCTATGTTGCAACACCACTTCTATGCGGCCCAAAAGTCTTAGTACGTGACAGTTGTGTTTTTTAAGGAAATTAGGAGTATTTTTTCTAGTCAAACTCTAACAGCATGTTTGGTTTGGGGCTTAAGAATAGATTCCAGCCCAATTCCGCGGGCCCACCACCAAACATTAGTTTTGTTGGCTGTAATGCTATTACAGCCCGAATCTATTCAGGGTGTATTACGGGGAAAAGGCTGAATAGCCATTCCCTTCCCTCACCATTGAATAGCTATTCATTCCCGTGCAAAGTAAAATTTTTTCCCCTTTTCAATTTTTGCCCTCATCTCTACCTAGAGAATGAAGAAGCACTACAACCATCATCTTCTCCCCCCGTTCATAGGTAAATTTTTTTTCATCTCTATGTTTCCCTTTTTCCTTTTGATTTCAGAAAAGACCTAGGTCAATCTATTCTTCGTTTTTTCTTCTTTTTCTCCAGTCAATAAAACTTGCAGAATTTGTCATCGGCCAACAAAAGGCAAAGAAGGTAAACCCTTCCTTCTACTTCCAATGCCTGTTTTGAATTGAATTCCCTGACTTTTCTGGTTAAGTATGTTCTGAATTTTGAACAAATAAATCTTAACTTTGCTTCAACGCAAGAGAGATTACTCAATGAATGCGGGTAAGGAAGCCTTTTCGTCTTAAAAAGGTTTTTCAAGGTTTCCTTCTCTGTAGTTGTTAGAATGGAAGGGAGAACAATGGAGGGAAGGAAAGACAGGGGATTTTTGTTTTTAGCTACACATGTTTTGTATAAGATATGGATAACGGAAGGAAATAAAAAGTTAGCTTCTTTGTAATGGCTTCCCCTCTGTGCTCATAAACTAACACTTGCTCTTGTAATTTGAAAATGAAACCTAGCTTGTACTAAAACTGCATTTTAATTTGCACTGGAGAATGGAACAAAGAATCATGCAATTTATATAATGGAATCATTTTATATACTGTGAAGCTTACATCTTTGATGAGTGTATTTTTTTAGTAACAGTGAAGAAGGGATAACCTCACTTGTATTTTTTCTTGTTGCACATTGGTTCTCTACCTGCTTGTGTTCTTTTGCTACTGTTTAGCTTCTTTGTATTGGCTTCCCCTTTGTGTTCATAAACTGACACTTTCTCTTGTAATTTGAAGATTAAGAGAGAAGAAGAGAAGGCCAAAAAGGAAAGGAAGAAAGAAAAGAAGGAGAAGAAAGAGAAAAAACGGGAGAAGAAAGAAAGAGATAAGTCTCGGGACAGTGGTGAAGCTGAAAGTAAAAAGCATGGTCATAAGAAAAGGCATAAAGACGAGAGGAGCAAAGAAGATCAAAAAGGAGGAGACCGTCAAAAGAAAAGAGAGAACAAAGTGGAATGTTTTGAGAAGAGTACGCTTAGTGAAGAACATGGTCAGGCGGTTGGACCACAGAACTCTTCCGATAGCAACCTTAACAGCAGTAAAAGACAGAAGCTGAGCTCACCTCCCGACAGTGGGCAAAATCCTGGTGAGTGTGCTTGTATCTCTTCCTTTCCTGGGGGAGGCTGTTTACTTGTTAGGTTTGTTTACTTCACATGGGCACTGATGTTGTGTATTCAAATTGTTATTATTAATGTGAAGGAAGCATTATCCGAATCCGATTGCCTTCCCAAAGGCATAAAGATCCTGAAGTGCTACCCAGCAAGGAACAGCCTTGCTCTACCTCAGGAAACACTGATGAGGCCTTTGTTCAACGGGTGCATGAGCATGCTCCTAGACCAGGCAAAGAACTGGAAGAACAACCTTGTTCGACTTCCGATATTAAACGCCCGGAGCTAACTTTCAAGCTCGGCAAAGAAAAAGCTTGCTCCTCTTCTCGCACATCAGAAACTCTTGCTCATAATGCCAAGGCACCAACGCTGTCAAACTTGTGTACCACTTGCCCTCCGAAATTAGCTTTACAATTCAAAAACCTTGTGGAGGATTGGGTTATGCCTACACTGCAAAGCGAGTTAACCAGTTCTGGCGATGATGACTGCCTGTTTCAGAAGAAGCAAAACCTCAACAGCTGAGGTTAAAACCCCCAAAGATGGAAATCTTAACTCTAACTAAATGAGCTCGGCAACTTGGCCACGTGCTTGCTTCTTGCCCGAGGCCGATATATACGCATTACCATTCACGGTACCGTTCTGAACTATATTTTGCATAGGAGAAAAAGGCATGCAAAGTGTGAGAAACTAGAAAAAAAATAGTGGTTAATTTTAGTTCATGGTGCTGCAAGTGCGAAGGGTTTGTTGCCAGCATTTCAGCTCCTTAATTTCATTTTAATTTTGGGAATTAGGACCCCCAATTTGAGGAGAGGATAAATTTTGTGCGGCGACCCCTTAGAAAAAAAAAATGGCTACTGAGGGCTTTTTCTTTTTAAACCATTATTGGTAAAAAAAGAGAAAGAGGTTATTGATGTATTACGAAATTCAATTCTTTCTAGTAATATGGGTATCGTTCTTTGTTCAAATGATCATGTTGAACTTAATTTCCTATTTTCTTGTAATTCATTGGGGCTTTTGTGCTTATGGTGAATATGATGCAAGTGACATTGAATAGTTGGTTATGGTAGGGATAAATATCAGTAAGATTCAATTTTTATTAATATGACTAAATTAGTGTTATTTTATCCAATCAATATTTTATTTTAAATTAAAATAAAATTTCATGTATTAAATTGTGTATTAAAACAAAGAATAAAAATTTTAAATATCGATTTAATGAAAAATTAGGTTCATTTCTTGTTCACATTAGTTTTTAGTTTTGATATTTTTCTAAAATACTTAGGATTGTTACAAGTTAATATATATGTATATAATTCAAATACTAAAATAAATCTAATTGCCAAATTAAATTAATACTAACAAAAGAAATTAGGTTTACGATATATGCAATATGAAAATGGCTTACACGAAAAGGATGATTAAAAAGAGGCATCAAAATAATCATACAACACACTGGTACTGGTGCGTGATAACTGAACCAAAGAATGAATGCTTATAAATAGGCATAAACAGATCATATATACGAAGATGAAAGGACTCGTTTCAATCCAAAACGAACGATTTACAAGAAAATAAGGACAGAAAAACAAAAAATACGAACATAAATCGATACAAAATGATAAAATTAAAGACTGTCAGAGCAGTTTCCTAACTAACATCGATCTATTTCATTTTGAACAATTAGAGATGACAAAGGAGTTGCAATAACATAATATACTACTGAACCATAAGATGCTTCGCGATGATCCTTGGTTGTGTCGGTTTGGGAGATCAAAATCCGGGGTACTTCTAATTTCTTCGAGTGCAAGAAAAGAAAGGGAAAGAACGGGGTTCTACATTTTCTGTTTCTACTTACATTATCGAGCATGGTTTGTTCTTCTTTTTCTTCTATTTAGAAGTTTGAAGAACGATTTTAATGGCTGAATCGAAAATCGACTTCACGTTCTGTTATTAAATATTATTAAATATTATATTAAGAATGTTATTAAATTATATATTATTTTATTAAATTGTATTTAATAATAATTATGTTAAAATATGATTAATTTTTTATTTTTATTTTTATTAAAATATATTTAACAATAATCTTATTAAAATTTAATAACAATAATCATCTATCTACAAAAATTCTGTTAAGGGTACTTTGGTCATTTAATCCTTTTTCCTTATACTATTACAACATCTATTCCATTCAACCAAACACAAGAATTCTATTACAGCTCTATTCCATTCCATTCAACTAAACAATTGAATTACTGATTACAGCTCTATTCCATTACAGCTCTATTCAATTACAGCCCTATTCCATTACAGTGAACCAAACGTACCCTAAGTACTTCAAGGATAGTTTAGGCACTTTAATATTACGAGTTTAGCCTATATAAAGGCCATTGTAATAAGTTCAAAACACACCATTTTAAGGAGACAAAATTATTCTTAGGTTTTTATTTCGTTCTTAGTTTCTACTTAGTTTATTTTATGTTCTTGTAATCGAAAGACCCTATTCCAAAGTGAGACTTTCGCGAGCGGAGATTGTTCGGAGCCATGCTTTCATCGATAAATCCATGAGCATCTCTTTCCTTTATTTTATTCTTTATATTTCTTTATTTAACATTGTTAATTGAATGTTTGTGTAAAGATTAGAATCAATTTATACTTTATATATATTTTGCATGTTTCAACTGTACTAATCTTATTAATTGATTGATTGATTGAGTTCATTTGGATTGGTTAGATCTGGTTGAGTGTTATTAAACCCTAGGATTGACGACCCTAGGAAGTCATCTAGGTAGGAATTAACTTGAAATTGGTATTGCCTAAAAGCATCATTTAGCAGATCAGTGGTTAGGGAAGGAAAAACTTAAACCCTATGATAGATGACCCTAGGAAGACATATAGGTATGAATTAACCCGAATTCGGTTATGCTTATCCATGAAAACCTTACCCTACCCCGGTCTGAACTGCATCATTGAGAGGTGAGTTGTTCTTGTCGTCTAGTTAGGTTAGTAGAAGTTGAGAAGCCCTGCTAGGTTAATTAGTAACCAACTATTTAGATCCATACATCAATAATTAATTAGGTAAAACAATTGGATCTAGGCTTAAGGAACTCCCGTAGTCGAAACAAGGGATAGGAGAAGTTGATACATGAACTTAGGAGTAGATTTAAGTTTAGTTCAATTTATTTGGTTATTATTATTATCATCTTACTTTCAGATTAACACTACTAATTCGTAACTTTAGTAGATTAGTAGTTATTTTCGGTAATTTGCTTAATAGTAGTTTTTTTTTCAAACTGCAATCCCTAGGGTACAATCTTCGGAATACTTACCAAGTGTTTCATTGTAAACAAACTATATTACAACCTGACCCGTATACTTGTGGACACCACCTCAATTCCATATATTTTGTAACAGTATTCATGCTTTCAATGTCGGTATGTTGGGAGGCGGTCATTTAGCGATTTCTATTCAAAAGTAAATGCAAGAAATGAGTCTAGTTAGCTACTCACTAATTGCTACAGTACGACAAACCATTAATGAATTTAATTAAAGCTAATTACTTATCTAAGACAAAAAAGGACTAAATTGTAAATAACGTAAAACAAAAAAACTACTAATTACAATAATAGACAATGGATGGTTGATTTCCATGTTGTTAATTAACCCTCGAATTAGGGATCTAAATCGCTCACACTCCCAAGTTGGCTCAATTTTATCTTCTGATCTCAATTTTACCGACTTAGACGATTTAATTCTGATTTCATCGATTAATCCGGGACTAATGGATGGATGCACAACAAGATTACCTTCCGGTTTCACTTGCCTAAATATTCCCTTAGAGGCGTCACTTCCTAAGTTTTTAGATTTATTTGATTTATTCCAATTTTGCAATTTAGTCCCCGAACTCAAAAACTAACCTAAAACATTTTCATCAACCAACCACCTAGTGTTTAGTTACCCATGACCATATTAAAGCTAACAAACATGAAAGAAACAACTATGGAACCGGTTAACATAAACTTGAACAAAAAGATAAAAGTTTTGATTTTTAACTTAATTTAAATGAAAAGCAACTAACACAAAGATAAAGAAACAAGAACACTAAAGATGAGAGCTTTAACAGATGAAAAGAAAGAAAACTCATATAACATTAACTCGAAGATTAAAGAGTGATTACAACTAAGTTTAAAGTATTTAACATGTAAATAAAAATAAGCTATAGCAAAAACTAACTTAACTAACAACTATAAAACTAAGTAAAACCAGAAAGAAACATAAACTAAAACCTTGAAACTATAGAGAAGAAAACTACCCTAGAGGTGATCATGGGCCGGGCCAGGCCGGGCCCAGACAAAATTTTAGGCCCGTTTTCTAGTCCCGAGCCCGGCCCGGCCTGAAATATGGGCCTACAAATTTGTCCAAGCCCGGCCCGAACCCGAGCCCGACCCGGCCCGGCCCATATTAATTTTTTTTTTAGCTTTTTTCATTAAATAAAAATTTTAAAACAAATATTAAAACAAATAAACAAATAAAAAATATGTAAATTTAAAAAGTATATTTGATTAAAAATAAAATATATATTTAATATATAATTTGGGCCCGGGCGAAAAAAGTTTTACCCGAGGCCCGGCCCGTTTTCTAAACGGGCCTCTTTTTTTGCCCAAACCCATATTTCGGACCTATATTTTTATCCGAACCCTCCCATTTTTCGGGCGGGCCGTCGGGCCGGGCCGGGTAGCCCAACCCATGATCACCTCTAAACTACCCTACTCCTAAGTTAGAAGATGAAAGAAACCTTAAAACTAAAGAGCTTTCTATCCTAAAACTACAACATTCTTTTTCTTTTCTTAGCCAATAGTGGCTTTTAATAGTTGATTTCTGACCCCAAAAATGTTGCCTAAATTTTACACATCAATTTGTGGTAGATCAATGACAAAGGGTCTATACACCACAATTTGGTCTATCTTTGTTTCTCCTATGTCTCTCAAGCTTTTCACTACCATTCAAGTCACTCCCAACCTTACTATGTGAAGCACTGTTTGTATCATTCAACTTTGATTGTGCATGTGAATGCCAAGAAGGTCGTTTGTCTTCTAAATTTGGGGCCTAAATTTGTTTCTTTGACTGGACCCAAGAAGATTGACTTTGACAAGCATCATTATTTAAAAGTACACACCTATGATAATTTTTCCTTCAAACCCAAAATTTTAGTTAATAGAAGTTGAACCAAGTATTTTGTAATTGGTGATGTCATATCCTGTTAATGTAGCATGCTTCCACCCACCTATAGAAAGAATTATAATCTGTTGTAAGATAGCCATTCATGCAACAACTCGCACGTCTGGTGAACAGGTTAAATGCTAGAATGGTGCACTGCCAGTTGGTGGATTATCAAGCAAAAAGACTTTGGCAAAAAATGTGGCGAACAATCCAAGTGTAAGGCATAATGGCGGACAATATAACCACCAACTGTCTTGAAGCTTTTGTTACAAGCTAAAAAGTTGTCAACTTGTTTTGTAAAGCTGCTAGATTATTTTATTTATCTTTATTTTGACAGGTTAATGTAAACAGTGCTGATTAGACAAAAATCAGCTAATGAGTAGGTTCCATGTATTTAGACTTACCGACTTGTCAAGTTGCAGTTGGTACTTTTCTATTTAAAGCTATACATTTGATTGCTAATCTTTGCTCTGTTTTCTTTCTTCCTTTGTATCAAAAACAAACAATTGGTATATAGAGCCAATCATCTTTGAGGGCATTTGATTTATTAAGAAAGAAAGAACAACCTATGTTTCTTTGTTGTTTTGTAAAAATGTCTTCAGCTAGTTTTACACCTCCTGCACCACTAGTCTTTAATGGTGAAAACTACCATATTTTGGTAGTCAAGATGAAGACTTACTTACAATCTCTTAACTTATGGGAAGTTGTGAATTTAGATGTAGAGCCACCATCATTGAGAGCCAATCCGACAATAACACAAATTAGGCAGCATAATGATGATCGTGCTAAGAAATTCAATGTGATGTCATGCCTTCATAATGGTGTTTCTGATGTGATTTTCACCAAAATTATGGCCTATGAGACACCAAAACAAGCTTGGGATAAGCTGAAGAAAGAATTTCAAGGTACAAACAAAATAAGGCAGTAACAAATTATCAACTTGAGGACAAATTTTGAGAACCTAAAGATGAAGGAGTTTGAAATTGTTAAACAGTATTCTGACAGAATCATGGCCGGTATAAACAACATAAGATTGGTTGGAGATCAGTTTCCTGATAACATGGAAGTTGAGAAGGTGATCATTACACTTCCTAAGAGGCACGAGTCAAAAATCTCCTCTCTTGAATATTCAAGAGACCTATCAACAATCTCTCTATCATAACTAATAAATGCCTTGTATGCTCAAGAACAAAGGAGAGTTGCAAGGTAGGAGGAGCATGTTGAGGGAGATTTCCAAGCAAGAAATAGGGAAGGCTCGAGCTCCTCTAATAATAAAGGAAAGAAAAGCTGGTCAGAAAAGAAAGAAAAGTCGATGAGAGAAGGTGTAAAGAAGAAATATCCATAATGCTCTCGCTGCAAAAGGATTACTCATTTTGAGAAGTTTTTTTTGGTTCAGATCAGACATACAATGCAGAGCTTGCAAGTAGTTTGGACACATGGAGAAGGTTTGCAACAATAAGGTGCGAAAACCCAATAGCCACAACCACATCAGAATATCCAGGCTTAGGCAACTAAGGGAAATCATGCTCAGGAGGAGCAAGTGTTCGCAGCCTCTTGTTTTGCACCTAAAAACAATATCGCAAAAGGTTGGCTAATCGACAATGGATGCACCAACATATGACCTCAAATGAAAGCATCTTCAAAAAGATTGATAAAAGCTGCATTTCAAAAGTAAGGGTTGGAAATGGAAAACTCATACAAGCCAAAGGCAAAGTAGATGTACTGATCAATACGCTATCAGGTACAAAAGTAATTTCAGATGTTCTTTTAGTGCCTGAAATAGATCATAATCTTCTTAGCATTGGTCAACATCTTAAGAAAAATTATAGTGTTGTTTTCAAAAATAGTGGTTGCACTATGTTAGACTTGTTGGGATATGAAGTTATTACAGTCTCGATGAAATATAGGAGCTTTGTATTGGACTAGAACCTGGCGAACTCAAGAGCTTATGCCAGTTCAGTTGATGAAATGAAACTTTGGCATAGATGATTGGGACATGCGAACTACAAGTCCCTCAGTCAAATGAGTAGGACAGATTTGGTTAAGAATATGGCTAGAATTGAATATTAGAATGGCGTTTGCAAAGTTTGTCAATTTGGAAAATAGGCAAGGCTTCCATTTCCAGCAAATAAAGCTTGGCATGCCAATGAAAAGCTTCATTTGGTTCACTCTGATGTATGCAGACCAATGAAGACACATTCTTTGAATGGCAGCAGATACTTTATCTTATTTATTGATGATTCGACAAGGTATTATTGGGTTTATTTTTTGAAAAAAAATTGATGTAGTTGTAGTTTTTGGAAGTTTAAAGTACAGGTTGAAAATTAAAGTGACATCAAGCTAAAAATGATCAGATCTGATAATGGAATCGAGTACACTTCAAATAAGCATGAAAGCTACTATGAAGAAGTTGGGATTCATCACCAGCTCACCAATATTTACACTCCATAACAAAATGGAGTGTGTGAGAGGAAAAACAGGACCGTGATGGGCATGGCGAGGTGTCTATTATTTGAAAGCAAGTTGCGAAAAGAATTTTGGGTTGAGGTAGTTAACACTTCAGTCTATTTGTTGAACAGGCTGCCAACCTAGGCTGTGAAAGAGAATACTCCATTTGAAGATTGGTACGGGTATAAGCATTTTGTTTCTCATTTGAAAGTATTTGGCTGTATTTTCTTTTTGTTCATGTACCTCAGGTGAAAAGGAGCAAACTAGAAAGGAGATCGCAGCCTGGGATTTTTAAGGTGCTACTATCTGATTCTTAAGGAAATACCAACATTTCTTCCTCCCTTGAGCTGGAAGCTGCGATTTTGGGTTGTTATGAGGAGATATTTTATGTTTAGATAAGTAATATGACTTTGTATGCGAGTTCTGGAAGAGTAAGTTTGTTAGATATGGTAAAACAGTAAGATAAAGATATGAGGCTTTGTTTGGGGACTTCTAATGATAGAAATGTTAGTAAAAAGGTATATGAATAGATTTTGATGTGCTTTTATGTTTTGTATCAATGGTTGCTGTTAATTTCATGATGAGAGTCCAGATCTAGAGTTTTGCTTTGCGACGGGTGAGAATCAGGTGAGTCTCTAAACTGACTCTTGTGTGTATTATTCATACTAGAAAAGTTATAGGAAATTGGTTGGAAGGTGATGTGTGATCTTGTAAGTTACAATATGTTGTGTATGTGACTTAGGAGTGACTATTAAAGGATATATATGACTGTGTGAATGTTTGTTAAGAATGGAATGCATATCTGGTATGAATATGATAGTTCTAGTAAGGCAATGTGAAGTATGGTTGCATCTGAATGTCATGAATGTATATGTGCGTGTCTTGGATGTATGCTATGAGGAATGTTCTGTTAAGAGCAATTTGTTATTCAAATGGTGAATGTGGATCGTGTCAGTACATGTAGAGTATGTGTCTGTCTTCACGGTATTGTCTAAAGGAGTCTGTTGGGACTTTAAGCACGAATTCTGAAAAGAAAATTCTATGGCCATGGCACCTTCCGAAAGGAACTAAAGGACGGTGATTACCAAATGAGGTTATCTACGTGTCCCAGGATGATGATGGGCAAACCTCAAGCAACGTAAGTTTAGGAAAATCCATATCGTAAACACGTCAGAAAAGGAAGCTTTTGTGGATAACTCTAAAAAGAAAGCCTTTGTGGCTAACTCTGAAAAGGAAGCCTTCATGGCGAACTCTGAAGGAATAGCCTCTATGGCAAATTGTAATAGGATAGCCTTTGTGGCGCAATGTAAAAGGAACACCTATGTGGCGAATTATGAAAAGAATAGCCTTTGTGGTGGATTATGAAAGAGCATCATTCGTAGCAAACTTCGAATGGGCTGCCCTTGTGGCATGTCTTAATAAGGCTCTCAGTGGGAAAACTTTAAAAAGATGTCCCTTGTGTCAATTTTTGAATTAAGCTAATTGTCGTATTCAATCTGGCTTTTAAATGTATTCAGAACACAATCAGCAAGGCATAAGTTATCTATTAATTATACGGTGAAGTATCACATAGGAATATCAATCGATTAGAAGTATTGAATTGAAGAGATATAGAGAAATAAGGAATTAGTATAGAAAGTGTATTCAGAATAAGGATTTGAAATTGTACGTTTGAAGAAGGTATCTGTCATCGACGCACATGATCATTCTTGAATCATGGTGAAGTGATGGCTTAGAACTAAGTATGGTACAGTAATAGTGTGTTGGTTAAGTTGATCTTGGAAAGGAAATGCAAAGATACTTATAAATGCTTGGATGAAAGGCGTGCGTGATGTATCAAATGCCCCAATGGAAAAAGAGTTAATTTCTGAGTAAGGCATGATATATATAGGGCATGAAAAATGGAATTTGAGGGAAGCAATCGCCAAAGACAGGTTACTGGGCAAGAACAATAAGATCATCTCATTGAATCATCAACTGTATTGTGCAAATATTGCATAGGTAATTATTATATTCCTCACTAAGTGTGTATGAACTTATCCATGTGTGTGTTATATTATAGGTTTGATTGCGAGGCTGTGCCAAGAGGGACGATATCAGGACTACACCAAAGGAGTGGCATATTGGGCTATTATGAATACAGAACCAGTTAGTTGATATGTTCCTTAGAATTCATATTTTTTGTAATACGTTAGGTTTTTAAATTAGAAATATTTATACCTTAATTACTATGTGTTGGAAATGTAGCTACCTATTAAACATACTTATATGTTTAGCTTGAAATCTGCAATTGAATAAGTTTTAATTGTTTGAAATTTGTATAAGTAGGTTAAGTTTTTGTTTGTTTATATTGGTAATGCCCAATATTTGGATCCGACAAATCGGACCAAGCTCAACAAAGGACTTCGCCTCGGCCATAGCTACAGTAAGCTCAGTGATGCATTGTCGGTGCAAATCATATTTTTCCCAAAACTTCAATCCGTCTTCAAACTAGTAGAATGCTTCTTTCTCACTTATATCAGAGATTTGAAGCATTAATTCACTAAACTCCCGAACAGTGCCTTGTTGAGTAAGCCAGTGCAACTTAGCCCGAGCCTCTTTCTCAGCATACTATGGGTAAAATTATTTTTTACCTCCTTTTGGAACTCCTCCTAAGTTCCAATTGTAGTCCCACCACGTTTCTCATCCGTGAACCTACGATGCCACCATAAGAGAGTAACATCAGTAAAATAAATTAAATCAGTGTTTACCCTAGTGACATCATCCTAATACCCATCGAATGGTAGTGTTGTTCCATTTTCCACAAGAAGTTGTCCACTTCCCTAGTGGACCTTCCCCCTCAAACTTCTCCAATTTGGGAACATCCATCTTCTGTTGATTTGGTTTCGAAGCCAACATCTCATGGCTCAAATTAGCCTTATAGATTGTGAGCTCCCCATTGAGCTCCTCAATTTGTTCCTTCAAGGTAGTCATTGTGGCCTCAAGAGCATCATCCCTCACGGTCAGCTTATCCATAATGGAACTGAGCATCCCTTGCATCACTTCCACATTAGAACCGAGAGACTCCAAGACAAATTCCTTGAGTTGCTCCTTCATCGAGTTTAACTCACTGGTGCGTCCCTTAACTACCTTGAGTGTCTCCCTCATATCTCCAATGGGCTCCTCGAGATTGGTCACTTGACTTTCCAAAGCCGACAGCATTTCCCTCGATCGATTAGCTTTTCTAGACCTCCCACGGGTCTCCATAAGCTCAATGATCTTCTACTCCTTTCGTCATATCGAGTGGCGCTTTCAAAATCTTAGCTATGATACCAACTATCACGAGGCTAAAACTTTAGTCTCGCAATCTGTGCGGCCTTAGGCAATTTCTTAGGACAAAGTGAAAATTCTTGATAGAAATTCTCTAAGGTGCCAAAAATAAAGCGAAAGCAAATCAAAACGAAAGAACATAAAATGCCACAAAAAAGCAAAGTACATCAAGTGTTTGAGTAAATGTTCTCAAAGTATTCTATTACTCTAGAAATAATACAAAGAATAGGATAAGATCCAATGGAATATTACAAATGAGGGGAAATGCCTCTATTTATACTTGAGCTCCCCAAGCCAACGATACAGATTGAGTTACATTAATGATTGAGATTAAATCCTATCTACAATTGAGATTCTTAAAGGATTGACTCAATATTTTAAGATTACAAAATCAAGTCTTATCATGTTACATATCTTCTAAGATTGGTTTCCTTATTTTCCAATATAGCCCTAATTTTCCATAAATGCTTCAATGGACCACCAAGGCTTCAAATAGACGGGCTTCTCCACATGATCTACAAATCGAGCTAGTTCAAATGTGTCGAATAAGCCCCATTTCATCATTTGACCTCCATGGGACAATCTTTGCACATTCATCACGAGCTCTGATCCGTGGCCTATGACATAAGCACATAAATGTTTAGTAAGTTCAATTGGCAAGCATTATACTTACCTTGCTAGGTGGACCTACAAATTCATTGCTCAACAAGCTTCATATTCTCATGTTAGTTACTTAGCATAAGATAAGGCAAATGTATAGGTAACCATGTTCATTAAGACCATACAAGCAAATTATAACATGTTTAATAAGTGTTCATTATATTCTATTGATCACATGTGCACCTATTTCCAATTTATTACAACCTTTCAATTCCAATTCACAAGTTAAGATAATCAAGTTCATACCTTTTTCAACCTTAATTCTTTTATTTAACCATTTTTTGTCCGATTTCAACTTTGTAGCCCATGTAATCTTAGTAAAATAGGACTCGGGTACTATGAGAAAACCAAAAACTGTATGAGCATCGAAGTGCTAAGCCCGAAGGCTATCACATATCATATCATGTAGGCCTCCAAAGAGGTATTGAAAGTCTAATGGTCTACAACAAATGTTCTACCAAGCGTAAGTTAGAACTGGGTCTTTAGAAAACAAGCCACATGCCTCTGAACCTTACACCACAACAAAAGTACTTAAGTGTAAGACACGAAGGCAACATATAACAAATAGGCTCAAAGGCGACATACACATATGACCCTAATTGACATGCCAATCGTATCCTAACCTTTCTACCAAGTTTACATGAGGTATCATTAACATACTAAAGAATTCACATTAAGTACCATTAAGGCAATTTTTCACATGTATCGTCATATTTCCATAATGCCACACTTTAATCACACGAGTTAAGATCTTCAATTGAGGTTTTCATACCACATGAATTTACGTGTTTTTCATTCACATTAACATGGTTACGTATATCATAATCATACTAAATCTTAACTTGACATAGTCAATTACCATATTTAACACCTTGTTTCATATTTAATTCTTTGCACAACATAGTTTAGTCTATAAACATATTAACTAGTATATTCCATTAAGGTTCTATCAATATACTCATTAATTAATCGTCCATTCATGATCTTAGCATGTTATATTCATTATGCATCAAATTAAATGTTGTTGAGCTATTTAACACTTATAAACATTGTACTAAAGACACATTATAAGCAAATATTGTAAGTTCAAGTGAACTTACCTATTAAGATATGGCTAAAATGAATGAAAGATCATTTAATGATCATCAATTTAAATTTTCATTTCGTTAACTTAAGCCTCATTTTGGTTAGTCTTATTCTACTCAAAATACACACAACACATACAAGCATTGAATTAATAATTTGAATCTCCTTTGGTTAGTCTTACAAGCATTGGATTAATTGAATTCAACACTTGATAGCCATATAGTGGCCATTTTACTTGTTGAAAATTCAAGAATGCTTAACCTTTGACGCTTAGACTTTTATATCCAAAATTGATAATAACTCCTAATTTTCCTATTCAATTTTTGTTCCAACTTTAAAATTATAATTTCAAGACCTCAAATGATCCAAAAACATGTTTAAACTCCAAAGTTCTCATCATTATCTCTAAGGCTTCTTAAGTACTCAACAATGGTGGTATGAACATCCTTTACCCAATTTTTAATCTACCTTCTTTTCTAACTTACTTACACTCTTCTAAGTTCATCCCAACAAAAGCATTGAACTATCATGATCAAGCTTTATCTCTTTAAGTTCCAAGCATTCATCTATGATTATCTAAGGATTTTTCTCATCAATTTTAACATCGAAATGAATGGGCTCATGCTTATCTATTATTTTATGCTATCAATTAAACCAAAATTCAAAGGAAACTCATCAATTTCTTGAAGAGCAACTCACGGCACCATGAAAATTTTCTTTTTCTTATTTGTTCTTAAACGATGGAGAATGGATGAGGATGACCATGTAATAAGCTTATTCTCTCACCCACTAAGCATATATATACCTAATTAATCAATTTATTAACCTTTAATAATAATCATCCAATGTTGGGATTTAAGCATGGCAAATTGAGCGGAAATCTATGGCTTTTGCCATGCTTCTCCACTGAGTAAATAAATGATGGTTTATTTGTCATTTTAAGGCATTTGATTAATTTTTCATCCAATCCTCCAAACCTTGCTAGTTCACATTTAGATCTTATGCATCAATTACTAATTTATGAATTTAATCCCTTAATAATTCTCGACAATATTTCATATCTACCTCATTAACTTCTCGATTAATAATAAATTTTCGAAACGGCTTGATTGAGAAATCGAATTATTCCTATCACAGCGAAAAATGGACCATCAAACTATTTTAATTTGATTTATTAATGTCTTTTCCAAATTCGTATTTAATTAATAAATATTCCACAATAACCAACACTCGACAACCGTCATTTTGGGAGTTCATTTGAGTTACTTTGCCATTTCCCTTTTGCTTGGCTTGTCTTTTTTTTTTTTCTTTTTCTGATTACCTTGTTCCCTTGACAACCTTCATTAATTGATAATTTTTCCTTGTATTATAGGAGATTTATAGATATTCATATTGTAGCAAAAGTACACTCAATTTAAAGTGCACAAGGAAATAGTCAAATATCTCAACTTCAAGAGCATTTAATTAAGCCACAATGTGTTCGCACACTCTATTAACACTAGTGAATTTCATTAATGATAATTTGATCATTAGAGTACTAGCTAAAATTTTATCCCAAGATTCAAATTGTCTTTCAATAAATCCTCGGAATTTTTGTGGTTGTGGTCTCCAACTCAAAAATTTTATACTTCTGTGATCATTCATAAAGAACAACTTCAGCAAGTAATTCATCTTTATGAATAGTCATCACTAATTAAACCATGCATATTAAATTTGATATCATAAAAGTTACAAGTCGCATCATAAATACATAATTGTGATATATTTGAATTGTTTTCCACCTCAGCATAGGCTTATTTTAGAGTAAATTTGTATGCGTTTTAGTCTTGTTACAGTATCCAAGCCTAATGCCAATATTAAAGTATACCGTAATAGTAATTATTCTCTCTATCTAGTACTCGAAACTGGTTTTAAATATCTTCCATTCACTCAACAAATAGTTATGGTCTAAAGAAATTTCTGGAATTCATGGCTGCCTACTTGCGAGAGGACTAATGAAATATGCGATGCAAGGTGATGAAATCTTATAATTTGTAATATAAAAAACAAAAACAATACCTCCTTAATAACATAAATAACACATTCCATAATCAACATCTGAGAATTTAAAACTTAATTGTAATGTTGGCTGAACCAGAATCAAAAAGGGAAGAAAAGAAAAATAAAGTCCGAACCTGAAAAAAGTGACCGTATAAAAAACTCTGACACAGGCAGAACAGTAGCAAGCAACATAAAACCAAGACATATTATCACTTAAAGCACTTGGCATCCAAGAGAGGCTCTCCCTCAAATGGCTCGCAGTCTTCAATCATCTGATTCACCCGTTCCTTCTGGGCTGCATCTGAGAGGTCAACCTTCTTCCACTCGTAGAGTTCCATGTCATAGCACTCGTCAATCACAAATTGAGGAATCTCTTGCCCACGGAAAAGCCATAGTCCTTTCACCTTGAATGGAGGGTTAGCACCAATCACCAACATCTTCCCAAATGCATACTTGCGGGCCAAATCCATTCTCTGCAGGAATCCTCCAACCTTGTTCATTGTGACAAATGAAACTGTATTCTCCTCATTGTACTTGTAGTCACAAAACCACAGTGAGTATCCCTCGGGATCATACATGTCCCAGAATCCTGACAAGAATCAAGTATCAGATATCACAAGTCCAAACATTGCTTTTAAAAGGGAGTGCTACTGTGAAAACAACAGGGATACCTTTAATTGCAACCTCTCGGAAATTGGTCTTTGTGTTAGAGTAAAGCCTCTTCCAGTCATCCAGTACCATCTTACTTGGAGGCAGCAAATCAAGAGGATTCTTTGGTTTGGGCTTTGGTGCCTCCTCCTCCTCAGCGGCCTCTGCCTTTGCTGCCTGTTTCTCAACCTCCTTTTTGGCTTCTTTCTTTGGTTCAGCCTTTGCTTTAGTTTCTTTTGGCTGGGCAGCAGGCTTCTTTGAAGGAACAGGTGGTAGAGAGACTGCCTGCTTCACTTCACCAAGAATCTTCTTGATTTTTGGCTGATTAACCAAGGTCCAAAAGTACCTCTCAACATGAGGGAACTCCGAGGTAAAACTCTTGGTCATGATCTGGGAGAAACCCAAGTAGAGGTTACATGTCATGATAATGTCAGCAAGGGTGACAAAATGTCCAACAAGAAATGTGTTGGAAGCAAGATGACTGTTCAAAGCGCCAAGGGCTCTCTTCAATGCAGCAATAGCAGCTTCCTCAGCCTACATGCAAAATACAAATAAGAGATTAAAATGAAATAGATGGGCAAAATCATACCATTGAAGTAAAATGAGCTACTACTGAATTACAAAAATAAAATTTAACTCTTAATATAGATTAATAAATACATCAGAATGGGGAGAAAACAAACTAATCTCTTAAAAAATAATAAGGAGAAAACCCATGCCTACTTGATTATCAATTCAATGGGCATTCCCTTCTACCAAAATTACTTAATAGTGCTTGAGTTGATTCCTTTCCAGAAACTATGCATGGGAAAACAATACCACATTAACCATGTACTAAATGTTGTCTAACTAATCCTCTCTAAAATAAATAAAACAAGAATCATAGACAGGTAACCAATGCCAATTTTCCCTTCACCATTCCCTCCTTAATATTTTGTATTTCGATGACTAAGTTGCTTTATTCCAATTTTAACATGGGACCTATTGTCTTATAATTAGAAAGAAACAAAGACTAAGTATGGCCCCAGCAAATCAAGCCCAATTAAAATGACAAAAGAATCTGCGAGGAAAGACAGTAGAACTTACTGGAGGAAGGTAAACACCGTAACCAAGTCTTGGATACAACCATTTTGCAATATTAGCATCAATTTCCATGGCTGCAAAATCAATCCATTGCTCGATATGACCCTAAGAAAGCCAAAGTAATACATAAAAAAAATTACTTCCATGGTTTAAAATAAACTTAACTGATGACAGAAGAAAACAAGACCATTGTACTATAAGAATCTTACATAATCAATCAATGTAGAACCACATATAGGGTTGTTAACCTTTGAGCGAGCAACTGCAGAGAAAAGTATACCAATAAGTAAACAAACATTAGAGGAAGAAAATTTAGGATATGGAGTCAGCAGATCTTCTCACCATAACGAGCAATGGCATTGCTCTCAAATACAGGACCCTCAGGTGTTTCCAACACAGGAACCTAGAAGAGTTATAAATATCTTCAGTGAACTGACCTAGAAAAAAGGTTACATAACATGTATAAAAAAAATCACTAATTTAAATCTATTAATAGGAGTTACAAGGTCACCTTCCCCAAAGGGTTCATCTTGATAAACTCAGGAGTCTTATTTGACACACCCATCTCAAAATTCTCAACCATTTTAACCTGCACACCACTATATTCTGCAGCAATGAGTGCCTTAAAGGCATTTTTGTTTGTTTTTCCTGCATGCAAGACCTGCATGTAAATCAACACACCACATTGATTAGAAGAACCGGTTGATTAAGAAGTTGAGTTGAATGTCAAACACCAGTCACTCCCTACAACTAATCCAGTAAAATCCTGAAATTGATCCTTTTCGCCCCATAAATTCTCTTAAAGACCATTCACTTTACATTCTAAACTACTAAACGGTACTTGGCATTTCCATCTACCATACACAATTAACCTAATTGACGTAACATCTCGCCATCCATCTTTCTTCTGGTCAATGGTTCCCAATTGAAATCGAAGGTGTATCGTTATGATTAGTTTCTATGAATCCATAAACTATTCCATTGATAGTAACTATATAAAACATATTCAATCTGCCACTTCCTTCGCAATGTAAAAAAGCTAGTTACAAATTTCACTTTCTAATTCTACTCGAAATAACTTCCACCTAATCATTAGGTGTCAATTCTTTCAACAGTTAAACTACCACAAGAAAGGAAACTAATATATATACACAGATATAAAGCTTACCAGAGCCATTGCTTGATATAAAAGGGCGCTACAATTTGAGAATTGAGATCTGGAAAATGAAAAACAGAGAATAAAATAAAAGGAAACAGGAAAAATCTACAACGAGGAGAGCTTGGTTCCTATGAATGAAGGAGAAAAAAATGAGAGAAGGAACCTTGCAGACGAGGTCGCAGCGAGCAGGAGAGGCTGCGGGAATAAGAGGGCGATAAATATAAAAGAAGGGGGGACTAGGGTTTTTGTAGAGTGGAGTGAGTGTGATGTGGGGTTCTTTATCGGTTCGGTTTCGGGTTCCGGTTTGGATCCAGATTTGCTAACCCTCCTTTTTTTGGTTTTTTAAGCGTGTCTTTGGTGTTGCAAGTTGTAGGTGTTACAAGCATCAATTTACGGATATCCTCTTTTAGGTTAAAATATGCCTATAGTCCTTGAACTTTTCAACCATTAAAAATTTAGTCCCTGTACTTGTGTTTTTAGATTTTAGTCCCTCTATTTTTCAGATTTTAAAATTTTAGTCCAACTGTTAATACATTTAATTTGTTTGGTCAAATTTGTTGCTGTGACATTTTGAAATAAAAAAATCACTCACTTGATAACTATGTAATTAAAAAATGACTTTACAATTAACTTGAATTTAACAAAAAAAAATTAACAATATTAACAGTTAGACCTAAATTTTAAAATATGAAAAGTAGAGAGACTAAATTCCTAAAATATAAATATCAAAACTAAATTCTTAATTTTTCAAAATTACAATAATTATAGGCATATTTTAACCCTTCTTTTAATTATTTTAATTGAAACTATGATTTTTTTTCTTAATTATTTTTTCAAAAAAAATTCAATCAAATATTTTCAATTTTCATTTCAATAGATTCAACTATGAAATCAATAATAATTAAATAAAAATAAAAATTATAAAAAATAACACTCAATTATTGAACCGATTGAACGATTTCTTTTTTCCTATTTTTTTCTAATTTTTCATGAGTTTACAAGTATGTGCTCTCTTTGCAACAAACCAATGTAAATAAAGAAACAACGGCTCATGCTTGTAAATATTATAAATAGGTATGTTGTTTTTTATTCAATATTTTCTCTTTTAATTCGCCTATTGAACATGTTGGAATAAGTAATAGGTATTTTTTATGTTTTTTCTATTAGTTTTTAAGTTATAAGTGTTAGAAACATAAAATAAATCTAAAGCTTAATAAATCAAGATCTATCATGTTAAATCATCAGTCAAGAGCAAAACTAGATGCGGAAGCGTACCTAAATTCACTGATTTCTTAAAATCTAAGTATTTTGCGATTTCAAATTAGCACACAAGAAATTTTAAGAAGGTGACTCTCTCTTTTCTAAAGATGGGATATTAGATCTATTAACAATTAACTTTTGCAGCTTTTACGATTTAGTACTTTTTTCCTTAATTAACTACTTAAACTATAAAATTTTTAAACCAAAATTTGACACGACTCTAAAATAACTTTAATAACATCAAATAAATAGAAAAAGAAAAAAATATGTTGTCTCACTGGTCGAAATTGTGGTCTTGAAACCATTGTTTTCGACACCACTGAAAATGGGCTGTTACAAATAAACTTTATTTCTGCAGAAAATAAACTTAATATCCGTAAACTGAAATAATTGAAAATGTATTTATAGCATAAAAACATTTAAAAGTACAAACTCCCATTAAAACCAAATATCCTTAAATGACATTACACCCATATGAGTAGTGTGCTCATGAAAAACCTTGGGTGTAATCCCTTAGTAAGCGAGTCCGCAATCATGGAGTTTGTCTCAATATGCTTTATAGGCACCTAACCATTTTGAGCTTTTACTTTAACAACTAGGAACTTAAAGTCTATGTGCTTTGACTTTGATGTGCTCCCTTTGTCATTGGAATAAAGGACTATCAATTATTGTCACAATTTGCACCCTAATGACAAAATTTTGCATTAATATTCCATCAAAATTGGAGTTTGTATACCTAATGATCTCTAACTTATCAAACCTCCGATATGTGAGCTATTGGGAAATGTGCCCATATTGTAGTAAATATGTAATTGTTTTCTATTTATTTGAACAATGAATAAATAAATAAATAAAGTTAATTTCACTATTATGTCTTTCGTATTTAGGTCTTTTATATTTTGCATGCATAGTAAAATTGTGACAAGCAAATATTAGCTCATTGATTGTCTAAAGTTCAAACTGAAGATAGGTGGCATTGTAAAGAACGTTTACATTGCGAGAAAAATAACTTACTTCAGTAGATAATCTAAATGACTCCGTAATCCCGTAAAGGAATCAAAGTGAGCATTTGATTCAAATACTGAGAAGGATTATTATGTCGTCTACAATTCCAATTGGGGAGATGGCTAGTCTTGGCTATCGGAGCAATTGACTCAACGAGTAGAGACATAAATGTATTTATTGGTAGAATGATACATTGGACTAGACCCAAGATGAATTAATTCTGAATCTGTTTGGGAATCAATTCACACGTGATGTTCATGGTATGATTTACCTAAATCTTAAGTTAGTCACTGACCATGCATATGCAACTCATGTGCTTTAATATAAGTAGAGGCTCATGCTCTAAAGATGATTGAGCCCCATAATCGATATGTTGGGTACATGACTTGTGTATGGCATGGCTTTACTAACAACAGTGGAATTCATAACTCAATTAAAGAGTTAATGATATCCTCTCATTGGCATTGTGTGGATTGATAAATATAGAACGTGGCCACAGGTTACTTGTTCTCGAACGAGTAATTTATCATAGTCATTTGTTGATAGTGATCATATTAATCATTAAGAAGACACAATGGTGATAATGAGATAAAATAAGATTGTATTAAGTGAACGGATTTAACTCAAAGGAATCAAGGATATCATATGAGGGTAACACACACATGACGAGGTCATTAGAAAAAGCAGTTAGATGAATTGCTTTCGTAAAGAGTATACAATAAGGAGTTTTCAGTCATGGTACTTCTTTTAGACTGACTCCATGATTAAGTAATTGCGAATTATCGGAACGGTGCTTCTGACATAATTGTTGTAACACTCATTTCTCGTTCTGTTATCGGAATAGGGTTACGGAGTATTATCATACAAGTTGAAACATTTCATTTCAATTAACATCCAAATATAAAATAATTTCATAAATTTAAATAAGATTCAATATGAAATAGAACATACATTCACGGGCCTTAAATCGAGCCTTCGAAACTCTAAAAAAAAGTTACGAACATCTAGGGACCAAATCGGAACGAATCAGAACATTCAGGGAAAATTTGAAAATTTTCAAAATAGGGGTCACATGGCCGTGTGGAACTTCTAGGCCAGGTGATGCAGGGACATGGTCGTGTGGATAACTATGCTTCAGGCTGTGTAATATTTGAATTAATTCTACACGGCCGTGTCGTGGGCCGTGTGCTAGCCCATGTACCATTCGAAATACCCTTACACGACCGTGTGTTAGACCGTGTACAATTCGATGTTGGGTCACACGGCTGTGTCTCAGACCGTGTGAATATTGCACTTAAACACGTTTAGGGCACACGCCCGTGTGTCACACACGGCCGTGTGATAGCTCGTTTCCTAGGCCGTGTGTGCCCAAAATTGACCCAAATCATACTCTTTTCTTCACCCATATGCATAGGTTCCTAGACATATTAAAACATACCATTTACAATCCCATCAAACACATTCAATAACATTTAAAACATGTACATACAATCAACCTAGGTGCCTAACCCATGTGCCATCATTGACACTACAATGTAATTCACTTCCATAGTTGCTTATTCAAGTTACAATTTACACATTAAAATTCTAAATCCATTTCATTTCATATCATAATTCAACATAGTGTCATTGTAGTTCATTCTTGATCAACCAATTCAACTTAAGTAAAACATGCATACTTCCATAAGTTATTTAAACACAATAACACAAGTTAAAGGTATAACTTGCACAAACCAAGTACTTATACATCCTATCTAAAATGAGTCATATTACATGCCATATATACCAAACCAAAATCAAAGTCTACCAAAGATTCCTGGATAGTGTGATTTCTCTTGTTGACTCGATCTTCTGAGCCCACGAAAACATAATTTACAAAAAAAAAAATAAACCAAATACAGGTAAGATTACATAAAGCTTAGTAAGTTCGTTTGAATAATCAATAAAATTTACTGACTTAAACATGATAAATCAAACTTTGCATTTAGGCAATGAAATTACCGACAATCACAACTTCCATCAAATGAATAATATTCGGAGCATTATTTCAGGGTTCGTTTCTCAATCATCGGTACAGAAGAATCTTATTCAGTATAATCAGTGGATATTGCTCGTTTTGAGCAAACATTCAGTATAATCAATGGATATCGCTCATTTGAGCAAACATTAAGTATGACCAGTGGATATCGCTCGTTTGAGCAAACATTCAGTATGACCAATGGATATCGCTCGTTTGAGCAAACATTCAGTATAATCAGTGGATATCTGTAACACCTCTAACCCGTATCCATCGCTGGAACCGGGTTATGGAGCATTACCGGAGTTTACAGATCAAACAGACAGAAATTTCAAACATTTCATATCATCAAAACATATCATCAAAGCATCATTCATATCCAAATTATAAACATACCAAATTCAATTCATTTTGCCATGTTCATAAGCACTTAAACATCAACTTAATTTCACATGCAGATATCTAGATTTGGTTTAATTTACCATGCCATAATATGGCTTCAAAAACAAATACATGTTTATATATATATACCAAACCAATATTAAACTTATAACCTTATTTACAATCAATCCACAAAATAACTATTATTTAAACACCCTAGGTACATACCGACACAAAAGATAGACATCACCACATTTGAGTTCGGGATTGTTGTTGGATGCTGAATTGGCGATCAAAAAGTTAAGTACCTAACCTGCGCACGGAAAACAAAACCGTACTCTGAGTAAAACTCAGTGGTATTTCTATAATCCGAATCTTTAAAGACAAGAGATTACAAATGCATAATTGAAATATAGACACATATTAATATTTTTAAAAAATCACAACTACCATATGTCAACTCTTTGAATTCATACATAATAGCATATCATATTTCATTTGTTTCACAAATATCCCAATTCTCATACTTGCTATATAAATAGCTTTTCACATTTGATTCACATTTCATTTAAACAATGGCATTATCAATTCCATATTCAATTCATGAGTATATAACTCAAATATTCCATGATTTACAACATATTTCACATTTTATGCTCAATTCACTATATCACTTTCATTTCTCATACAATGCCATTTCAATATCAATTATAGAACTTTATTATTTATTTACCCCTATTAACACGACTCGGACTCGGACGGATACACGAATCCAACCAACACACCAGTTTGGCACCCAGTGCCTCATCGGATAAATTCGAAGTAGTAACTGCACTGCATCCAACGCTATATAAATTTGACACCCAGTGTCTCATCGGTTAAACCGAAGTAAATTGGCACCCAGTGCCTCATCGGCTCGAAGTCGAAGAAATCCCTGAACTCTTCCTATCCTATGGCATGCCATTTATATTCGACTCAGCCCGATACAGTTAATAGGGTTTCAATTCACTTTCCAAATACAACCAATATCCAATTATCATATTTGCACATTATCACATTTACACATATATATTCATAATATATATAAATCAATTCAATCCAATTCAATCAAGTTTAATTCAATTCAATAATCAATACATTCAATATGTATCTACCAATTCAATCCATTTCAATCAATTATCAAATGTCAATTACTCACCTCAATACTTACCATATGCATTAAATTGAATTATAACAATTAACAACTAGGTTCGGATTATAGAAATACAAACTAGGAATTCCGAGCTATTCGACGTCGACTTTATATTTCCCCTTTTTAGTCGAGGATTCCGACATGACATTAGCTACAGAATTAAAACAATTAAAATTCATCAATATAACACAATTCAATTTCATATTGAATATTTCAATTTTTTACTCAATATTTGCCTAAATTTCAATTTAGTACCTAAACCGAGACTAATTTTTATTCTTCACATTTAATTCTATATTTTCATACAAATTCCACTTTAAACTAAATTTAACTCATTATTTTCACTTAAATCCCTAAATTTTGAATTTTTCACAATTTAGTCCCTATTACTCAAAATTTACAATTTATTCTACAATCTAATCTTTTTTCATTTCTATCTTAAAAATCTATCAATTTAATCCCTAATACTAAAATTATTCAACATTAACAACACTTAAAAACTTAATAATTGCTAAAATTTCGACATGGGTCGGGTAATACTCAACACTGAAATTCCAAAAACATAAAAATTATAATAAAAAAATGGGCTAAATTGACTAACCAATTAAACTTTGAACAATTTGAAACCTTAGACTTGCGTCTTTCTCCTTTCTTCTTTTCTTTTTCTTTCTTTTCTTTCTAGTTCGTATGGCTTTCTTTCTTTATATTTTTTTATTCATTATTTTAATACTTTTGTTTTATTATACATTAAATTATTATTATAATATAATATGATATATATACTATTTTTTTGAAAAATTATATGATATATATACTTAACAATTAAGATTTCACATTATAATATAATATATGTAACACCCCTTACCTGTGTTCGACGCCGGAACAGGGTACGAGGCATTACCGGACAATAACACAAACATTCATGCAAAACCGGGCCATAAATTTCTTTTGAACTTTAAAACTCTTCATTCATAATCATATAGTCCCTATTACGGGCCTACAAGATCCGAAACATACAAATATAGTGAATCGGGACTGAACTAGAGGCTTACGAATACTTAGAAATTTTTTACTCAAAACAGGGCCATACGCCCGTGTGGAAAGGAACACGCCCGTGCGGGCAGGCCGTGTGGTCACACGTGCCCATGTCCCTAGTCCGTGTGGATTTTATTTTTCATTTCGAACCTACAGAGGTTTCACACGGCCTGGCACACGCCCGTGTCTATGGCCCGTGTCCCTCACACGGCCATGGCACGCCCGTGTCTTATCCCGTGTGTGAAAACCTTGACATTCCGTTTATGACGTCAGCAAACACTTAGGGTCACACGACCGAGTCACACGCCCGTGTGCTAGCCCGTGTGACGTACTGAATTTTTTGCAATTTAGATGCAGGGGACACACGGCCAGGCTACACGCCCATGAGATAGACCGTGTGTCATACACGGTCTAGACACATGGCCATGTGTCTCACCGTGTGGACAATTATAAGGCTATTTACCAAGCCCTTTGCCACCCTGAAAAACATCCACACTTAAACCATTTCCAACCAACTTAACATGCTATTATTAGACATCTATTTGTCCACATTAAGAGCATTCACGTATCATTTAATAACCATTCTCATCATGTATAACCACACTTATACCTAACCATCACACATGCAACTACACAACCATTCACATGTCACACTTCCCACACTTCAATTCCATGCTATCATTCATTCCCACTTAGGCAAGCAAATTCATTCATGAAAGGCTTCATCGTAGACTTATAACACAACCAATATTAGCCACATCACATGGCCCTATACAAAATGATATATCAAATGACGTAGACCGTATTCTTGGCCAAACAATTATGACACTTACAAAATAACCAAATTCCTATACATGCCATAATTCAATGTAAATCTCAATATACCAAAATGTGTAGATAGTGTGGATGATCCTCCGACGATCTCCGTATCCTGAGCTGGCTTGGCGACACTATAAAACAAGGGAAAAGAGAAGGGAGTAAGCTTTAAGCTTAGTAAGTCTATATGCAAACAATGAACATCATACCACATACTTATCAATCAAAAACATTGCATACTAATCAAGAACAATTCAGATCCTAGTAGTTGTACTTACTCATTTCAAACCTTACCACATTCCAAATACATATCATAGACATTGCTCACAATTACATGCACTTATAACCCTGCACTTGTCATCACATTGTCACACATAATTTCACTTAATCAAATTTTCCCGATGAACACTTCGGAATAATACCGGATACATATACGTACGGTGGTATCGCACACAGCCCATCATTAATGGTAAATACGGTGGTATCACACCCAGCCCACCAATAATAGTAAATACGATGGTATCACACACAGCCCACCAATAATAGTAAATACGGTGGTATCGCACACAGCCCACCAATAATAGTAAATACGGTGGTATCGCACACAGCCCACCAATAATAGTAAATACGGTGGTATCCGTACCCATTTCCTATTCCGAAGGTTCATCCGGGAATTTCTCCACTTTTCAACGTTTCAATAAATATCAATAATATGCACTCACAATTCACATAAGACATTAATATGTAAAAACATAAATAAAAAGGATGTATCGTTTACATATAAACTTACCTCGATACAAAATGTGTTAATTTGCAATTTAGTCTGAAACCTTGCCTTTTCCTCGGTCAAGGTCGATTCTACGTTCTTCTTGATCTATAATGACACACTTAGCTTATTTAATATACACATTATTCGAACCAGTCCAAAATCTTCCTATGACAAAATTTACAATTTAACCCCTAACTTTCTCAATTTTTACCTTTAGTCCCTAGGCTCGTAAAATGAAATGTGTTCATTTTTCACACACCCAAGCCTAGCCAATTCATATTCTCTCTTATAGCAGCCCAAAATTTTAACTATTTTACATTTTATACACATGTTATTTCATCTTTTGCAAATAAGTCCTTTTTATCAATTTCACCAAAAATCATCTAGTAAAAGTTGTTTATCACACTTTAAACTTTCATATTCTACCACTAGACATCAAAATACATGTATATCATCCATGGGTAAAATTTTAAACACAAGCTCTAGCTCAAAATAGTGGTAGAAATAGCTAGATCGAGCTACGAGGATTTCAAAAATACGAAGAATATTAAAAACGGGGCTATGAGGTACTTACAATCAAGCTTGAAAGTGAAGCAAAACCCTAGCTATGGCTCCCTTGAAATTTTCGACTAGGGAGGAAGAAGATGGACAACATTTTAGCCTTATTTTCCCTTTTATTTCTTTTATTAACCAGATGACCAAATTGCCCTTCCTTAAATCCTTTAGATATTTTATCCCTCTATGGGCATTTTGTGTCCAAACTATAATACAATGGTCTAATTACCAACTAAGGACTCCCAATTTGAAAACCCATCTCAATCAAGTACCTATATAGATTATAATACACACTTTTCACCCATTATAATTTAGTCCAACTTATCAAATTGGACATTTAAACAATAAAATTTCTTAACCAAAATTTCACATAAACATTCTATCACTCAATAAACACTAAAACTCAATCGGAATAAATATTTCGACCTCGGATTCATGGTTTCGAAACCACTGTTCCGTTTAGGCCCTAATTCGGGCTGCTACAATATATAAATTAAATTTACATATAATATATATCACTAACCGTCCTACTTAAAGAACAATGGTAAAATTGCTTCTTTAGTCCCTTTAATTATTCTTTAATCTATGATTCAACTTTCACCCTATATGCAATTTAGTCCTTATACCTAATTATTTTTAATTCAAGCAAATTCACTTAACCGAAAACTAATTAACTACACAACTAGCTTAAAAATATTTACGAGTCTGATTTACGAGAATGGAGTCCCGAGAATGTACCTTTTTTTTCAATTTGGTCCTTTTTAATTAATTAACTATCGAAACGTTAAAATTTCTTAACGAAAATTTAATACCACCTTAATGACACTCCGTAAATATTTATAAAAATATTTATGGCTCGGTTTATAAAAAAAAGGTCCCGATACCTCATTTTCTAAAACCACTTGAACTTAATAAATCACTTATATAACATAAATTATCAAATCAAAAACCTTTTTAAAAATCACACTTATCTTGTAAATATTAAATAACAATATTTACGAACTTATTCGTCAGATTTGGTGGCTCCGAAACCACTGTTTCTGACACCACTGAAAAACGAGCTGTTACAATATCGCTCATTTGAGCAACTTTCAGTATATTCAGTAGACATTGCTCTTTTGAGCACGTTCAGTATAATTAGTAGATATTGCTTGTTTGAGCAACTTTCAATATAATCAGTAGACATTGCTCTTTTAAGAACGTTCAGTATAATTAGTAGATATTGCTCGTTTGAGCAACTTTCAATATAATCAATAGACATTGTTCTTTTGAGCACATTTAATATAATCAGTAGATATTGCTCATTGAGCACATTCAGTATAATCAGTAGATATTGCTCGTTTGAGCACATTCAGTATAACTAGTAGATATTGCTCGTTTGAGCAACTTTCAGTATAGCCAGTAGACATTGCTCTTTTGAGCACGTCCAATATAATCAGTAGATATTGCTCGTTTGAGCACATTCAGTATAATAAGTAGATATTGCTCATTTGAGCATATTCAGTATTTAACCGATTCACGATACTGCTCATACAAGCTTCAGAGTGTCCGCAACATATGCAGGACCTAAAGCCATCGTTACGGTCCATATCACCAGCTCAAACCCTGATAGTAAATCACCTACCCAAGGCCTGATAGATAACTCGTATTCCATTTTCGTTTTCAACATCATACCATTGTACAATATAACATTTTATAAAATTATAATAACATAGAATATATAAGAATCAACATAAATATAATAAACGTACGAACTTACAGGATTGATTTGTAGTAACGACTCACAGTATCTCAATCGGTGATCGACGTAATATCAATTCATTATTTCCATTTTCAATTAAACACATCAATATAATCTAACATTATGAAATTAGATTAATATATTCATTTAAAAATTATACTAAAATTAAACCGAACGAACTTACCAGACTAACTGCAGCAATAATGGAAGTTTAGGGACTATTCAGTAATTTTCTCTTTTCCTCGATTATTAGCTTGTCCTTGATCAAAATAATAATTTCATTCAATTATAAATTTCCAGCAACATAATTAACTATTTTATGCAACTAAATCATTTTTGACATTTTTACAAAATTACCTCTGACATTTTACTTTTATGCAATTTAGTCCCTAAGCTCAAAACTTGCAATTTAACTAATTTTAATCAAATTTAAATTCAGCTGAATTGTATAGGGCCCCATACAACCCATAATTTTTGTTATTTCACAAAAATTCCTATAATTTTATCACTTTCACGATTTAGTCCTTAAACATTAAAATTATCAAAAATTACTTTACAAAATAGTCCTATTTAACATTCAAGCTTTATAATCTACCATAAAACTTCAAGAATATCCAAAACTCATCAATAGCATAATCCATAATTTTTAAGCATTTTGAAAACAGAGAAACGATTTAGCTGGACCTAGTTGCAACGATCTTAAAAACATAAAAATTACAAGAAACCGGTTAAAATTGGCTTTACCAAATTGAAGGACAAGCTTGGCCGAAGCTTCCTTCACCTCCAACAATGGTGTTTTGGCATTTTTGGGAGGAGAACCAAAGAAATTACATTGTAATTTAGCTTTTATTTTAATTATAATTCATTTAGTTACAAAATTATTATTATAACCTTTTAATTATAACGTATATAATTTATAAAACATATCCATAAATGTTTGATATATAAGTATATGGTATAATTACCATCCAAGAAAGGTTTAATTGCACAATTAGTCCTTTAATTGTTTCAAATTATTGATTAATTAAGTTTTATTTCAATTTAAACCTAAACTAATTAGGACTAAATGAGCAAATAGCCAAAAAATTAGTGGATTTAATCATGTCACCACCGCTTGGACCTTTTGACCATGGTTTAATCACCATTTTGGTCTCTTTAGTAGTTTAAATCTATAGCAATTAACTTTTATCTCTTTTACAATTTAATCATTTTACCTTAATTAAGCAATTAATCGTAAAAATTACCAGACCAAACTTCAGCTCACCTATAATAAGACTCTATAAATATTTGATAAAAATATTTATGGCCTTAAATTACAGAAACGAGGTCCTAATACCTCATTTTCAATAACCACTTGACTTTTGAATCGAACCACCTATACTAACTTTTAATTCAGTTAGTTAAAATTCCTCAAATTAAAATTCAATATTTTTTGTTGTTGAATCGTATAATTTAAATACTAATTATACGAACTCACTCATCAAATTTGTGGTTCTGAAACCACCGTTTTCGATTCCACTGAAAAACGGGTTGTTACAATTGCAATCACTAAAACATAATTGTATATGTCCGATTGGTCCCTCCGCTATCTTAACAAAAGTTCGACTAGAATGCATTTGAATCGGAAGAAAATTTTAGGACTTTAGGAATACTTTAATTGAGTTGATTTATTCGAGGTGTAATTAAATTAGGTGGTCGTGAGAATTATTCAACTAGAGATGATGAGTCACGAAACTAACTAAAAATACGACAAAGGCAAGTGCACCTATCGATAAATAGTATAGCAACGGTGAGTAGAGATATCGTATCCACGAGGACTAAAAGTACTAGTAATTACTGTTTTCCTATTATTTAACCGACAAATTGGAGTGATTGGTTTAAGCTAAAATCTACTAAATTAATTAATTAAAGAACTCAAAAAAGAATAAAATAAGAAAATAATTAAATAATAACCAAGAAGCTAAACAATACCCAGGAAAGAATCCACCTAGACTTCATCTATTATTATAAATCTGAATTAAACGATTTATTCACTTGGTATCTTGATCTGTAGAAATCTCTAAATTATGCTAATATCTCTTTCGAGAGTAAAAGCAACTGACTCTAAGTTGATTAATTGAAACTTCTTTCTAATTAAAACCCCTATTGTCGCATTAACTCGATCTATGGATCCTCCTATTAGATTTGACTCTAATCTGGTAGATTTATGTCGTCCTATTTCTAGGATTGCATGCAACTCCACTCAATTATGCTAGATCTACTCTTAAACAGGGACTTTTCCTCCTCTAATTTAAGCACATTAAACATGTATAAATATTCAGGAAATATTAAAAACAAGATATAAGCACACATAACTGAGAACAAAAATCAAGTATTTATCGCGTAAAATAGAAATCAAATAATAGAATTCATCATAGGATTCATCTTCCCTAGGTATCTAGAGATTTAGTTCATAATTGTAAATAAAAATATCTCAAAGTCAATATAACCACTAAAAATAAAGAAACTTATAAAAACTTCAAAGAAATTAAAAGGAGGTCTTCAATATTTGATGGAAATCTACTTCAGAGTTGACTTCAATGGTGTTCTGCGAGTTGTTTTCTTCAATACTCTCTAATGGCTCCCTATTCTCTTCTTCTATTTAGTATTTATAGACTTTAGAATGCCCGAAAAGCCTAAAAATTATGTTTTTCCGCTTGTTTGGGATGCAAATAGCGAAATTGACACGGTCTGGCAAATGGCCGTGTGTCCAGCCCGTGTGGCTCCTGAAATCTGCTCTGTCCGATTTTAGCTCGTTTTTCGCTCATTTTGCTCTCAAATGCTCTCCTAAGAATAGGAACATGAATTTAAAGGATTAGGAGTATAAAATTCACTAATTTACATAAATAATCATCCAAAAACACTTTAAGAACGGGATTAAAATATGTTACTTTTATCACTTCTCAAGAGAATTTGATTAAAGAATTTTCTTGAAAAATTAATTTGGAAAATCTAAGTGATTTTTGGAAAAATTAATTTTGATAAAGTAAAATTAAATTAATCAAATCAATTAAAATTAATATGATATTTTTGGAAGTTAATTTTCAAGTCAAACAATTGACCCAATGGGTAATTGAACTTGAAAATTGGACATAAGATCGTAAATTGGGCTCGGGAGCCCAAAATTGAAACCACTAACCAAAAATTGGTTGAACCAAGCCCGATATGTGAAACTGGACTGACGGTCCAACCGGTGGATAGACCAGACTAGTCAGATCGTCATTGACTCAGACCGAACCAACAGTAGCCGAACCGGCTCAGGGTACCGTAAGGGTGTCGCACCTACATCGCCGGACACGGCGGTGCCGATTGCTGTGATGACGACGTCCCGATGGTCGGCGATGGTTGGTCGTCGGTGGTTGAGCAGTGGAAGAGTTACACTCCTATTGGGACTCTACTAGAGAATTTGATTTCAGAATAATTATTCCAAAAATAATATTATTTTAATAGTTTAATATTATATTTAATTTAATACTTATCTAAATAGTATTTTATTAATTTAATATTAAAGTGATTATCTTAATATTAAATTAAATTTAATGTTTATCTTGTAGATAAATATTTTATTATTTTAATAAGATTTAATATTAAATTTAATCTAATATTTATCTTAATAAATATTATATTAATTTAATATTAAAGTGATTAAGTTTAACCATAATTGAACTCTCTAAACTCTCCCTATATAAAGAGAGCCTTTGAGTCATTATTTACACACACTTGAATTCAAGAGAAAGTTGTAGAGAGAAAATTCTCTGAAGAGAATTTTTTAGAGATATTTTTCTTATTTACAACTTGACACAAAAGTTTAGAAAAATTACAAAATTACCCCACTGGTAAGTTTTGTGAAAAATTTTCTGATTCGAAGTGAGACTACACTCGACAGACGTGAGCTTGAGGATAGCGTAGAAGACTACTCGGTCGAAGCGCTCATCCTAGACGAATCAAAATGTACAATTTTGATTAAGTGTTTATTACTTTAGATGTCACAACCAAGATCTTGTTTTGGAAAACAAAATTAAAACTTTGGTTTTTCCCTAAATTTATTTTTCGCTGCATTTTCCAAACTCGTTTTTTCCAACATGAGCATGTAATCTTTTGTTCTCTGAAGATATCTCATAACCTTCTTGGCTGTTATCTAATGGTCCATACCAAGATTGCTTAAATATCTGCCTAACATCCCAACAATGTACGCAATGTCCGAATGCGTACATACTTGAGCATGCATTAGACTCCCCACACTTGAGACGTAAGGAACCTTGCGCATTTCTTTAATCTCAAAATCATTCTTGGGGTATTGGTCGAGACTTAACTTATTATTGACAAGCAGTATGTCATTAACATATAAAACCAAATATAGAATCTTACTATTGCTGAACTTTTGGTACATACAATTATCGACCAAATTCATCTCTAAACTAGATGAGATAATCATTTGGTAAAATTTGTAATACTATTGATGGGAAATCTGCTTAAACCCATAGATGGAGTTCTTTAATTTGCAAATCATTAACTTTGCATCACCAGACACAAAATTTTTTAGTTGCACCATATAAATGTATGATCAATGTTACCATTGAGAAACCATTAACTTAACATTCATCTGATGCAGTTTAAGGTCAAAATATTTCACTAAAGCCATTATAACTTTTTCTCTAGTGGACCTTCTTAATGACATTTGTTCTTGAGGCTGTTGAGTTTGTTCTTCTGGAACAATTACCTCATCTTGAATAAGGAGTTGTTTAGTATTGTCTTATTGAAATTGACTTCTTGATCAATGATAGGTATGAGAACCTGAACATTGTCAAAAGTGATAATAGTAACTAAGTTAGAATCCAATTCATCCTCAAAAGCAACATCTCTAACCTTATTTCTCCTTCCAAACTCAACATCCTCAAAAAATGTTGAAGTTCTCATCTAAAAAATATTCCTAATTCTGGTTGTCTTTAGAGGCACTGTCCAAATGAGCACTTTCAGACATATCATGTTTCAACCTTTCTTCCTCTTGGACACAATGAGAAATGGCTCATTTAGAGTCCATTGCTCCTTTTGACAGTTATAACTAATTTTAAATTGGTTAAACTATGCAAGAAGCAATACCAAAACCATAAGAACAAGCAATTCCTCAGAAAGCTTGATTTTAAGTACCTTAAGTCTTGAAGCAACATGGAACATCTCCATAATGTACTCCCTCACATTTCCTTGACTCATATACTTCATAAACATCAAAGAAGTCAGAAGTGATGTCATCTCAACCTTATCGTTTTTAACAATTTCTCAATTTCGTCAAGGAAACCCTTGGCATGAGTAATCTCTTCAGATTTGTGCCCTTAAAGGCTTCTAGAATGTTATGCTTCATGATCATTAGACTCATACGATTTGAATGATCCCACGTCTCAAAATCCCTTTTAGCATCAGGGGTGTTTTCCGTATTGAGAGGTGCGGGTTGTTCTTCCCTTAGTGCAAGACCTATGTCCATATAACCAAGCACTATAAGTGCCTTTTCAATTCCTTGGAATTAGTCCAATTAAGCATGGGTATAGAATTTATATTCGCAGATATTATGGCAGCATAAGATGAACTAGCTAAATATGGAACAAAATAGATAAAAACAAGCTCACATGAATATTCATATTCATAAGTAAACAATAAATTCAAAATAGTGGCTTCAATCCCAAGATACCGAACACTGGATTAATATCAAGTCTTTGGACAGTAATATTAATAGTAAGCGATACTCTTTTTGTAGCAATCAAACATTAACAATAAATTATGTCAAACAATGAAAAAATCTTTGGACTAACTTATTGCTCACATAAAATACCTTATAATTGTCACACATTTATCATCACAGATGTGTTGAAATTCTACCAAATATTAACTTACCTTTGGGTCAATTAATAAACTCATGAATCACAAAAACATATAATCATCTTGATATTTTAAATAAACTAATCTACGTAAAAGAGGTCACTTTGGTGGCATTTTGTTTCAACTAATCTATTTAAAATATTAGACATCCTTAACTAAATCCTAAAGCCAAAATCTAAATTTATTTGTTTCAAAATATTTCAAATTTAAACCAAAATAATTTGAATAAAGGTAAATCTCATCTCAAGATATCGGACACTTCATTAATATTTCATCTTTGGACAAAATATTAACTTGTAAGTGATATCTGAGTATAGTAGTCAAACACTGTCAATTAGAATATGTTTTTTATTTTAATTACTTGTATTTTTAGCTTGTAAATAGGCTTAGCCACCCACTCATATCATCATGGGGTGAAATATATTTTTCATGTGAAATTGTGTTAATTTTTTGTGAGATGTAAAGAGTATTTTGAGGATTAAAGTGATTTGACTCTTAGTTTTTTTAAGTTTATTACTTTCTAAGCGTTTCGGAACTTCAAGGTTTTCAACATGAAAGAACTGAGTGATATTTGCTAGAAAGTTGAGTAATGCCAAAAACAGTGATACAAGCAATACCAATTGCTTTAGGCGCTGATGAAGAACAAAGATGAACACAATAACATGTTTACGCAATTTGATTTTCCTTATACAACAAGTGATTACAAGTTCTGACCCTTATCATATTAGCAACCTCATTATTGCACTTAAGATTTGTATCACTCTCCTCTAAGTTTTTAGGAACTTAGACTGAAAACAAAGTAATTAAATTATTTTTAAACTCAATGCACTTACAATTACAAGTTCATTATTGAACAAATAAGTGCTAAAATTCTTTCTACAAAACCTATACAAATCTCAAGTGTATAAACTACTTTCGATTTGCTAACATACTAGATCAATTACAATCAATCTCCCCCATTAAACTAGCAGGATAATAAGCTCAGTGAATATCTTCAATAAGTCCAAGATAAGTCTTCAATATTCAAAATCTAATCCAATCTCTTCAAAACAGGGAAGTCGATTTGCTTGATCTAATCCAAACCAATCTTTAAGATATGTTCGTATAACAGGTTTGGATATCATAAATGGGCTTACACATGTCCAACCTATAACAGATCTGGATATCATAAATGGGCTTGCACATGTCCAAAGTATCAACAAAGATCACTCTTATTTCTTTGCATTTAAAGCTCAAACTTGCCAACACACACCTATTACAAGTTCACCAATTATTTGTTATTTCTCCTTGCATTTTAAAGAGTGTAGTTAAGGTTTTTTTAGATATAAAACCATAAGGAATTAGATAAGTTCCAATTGAGCCTTTGTAAAAGCTAAAGGGTTTTTGCTAAGATATAAAAATTAGCGGAAAAGTTCTATATTAGCTAAGGTAGTAGAAGTAGACAATTAATGATGAACTACTATAAATCGATTGTCCAAGATTTTCTTTCTTTTTAACTCTTTTATTTTAGAAAAGTTTGTTGAAATTTTAAAATATTAAGTCATCTCTCTTTGTATTTTTAGGCCTATCAAAATATATGAAGAAACTAATTAATTTTTAATAATTTTGCAAGGGTTTAATTAATGTTTTATATATTTTCCAATGAGTTTTTTTTAACATTTAAGCCTAAATTTTTTAAAAATGATTAAACATTATGAAAATAATTTTAAAATTTAAAATTTATTGAAATTTTTTTAAGAATTACAAAAAGTTATAAAATTAAAATTATAAAATTTATCAAAAATAATAAATGTTTATAAAAAAATTAGTATTTTAAAAAAATAAAATAAGTATAAATAAGTATAGATACTTGTTTTATTTTACAAAGAGTTTTTGGTTTCAATAATAAAAAAATGAAAAGAATGAATGGAGAGTTGAGTGAGAGGCTGGGATGATGATGTGCTTAGTGCTTGGAACAATTGTTTTAGTTGAGGAATTGTGATTCAATTGAGGTCTATGAATCATGATTTGTATCAAATTAAGTACAATTTTTGAACGATGGACTTAATTGATTTTTTAATTATTTTCAAAAGGCTTATTTGACATTTTAACCAATAATAATAATAATAATAATTAAAGTTGAAACATTTTATTGACAAATTATAAAAATCTGTCCATTGTTTTTAATTTTCTCTCACAGATCCATCCTTCCATCCCTTGAAATACAAAGGACTTCGCTGCTATTCTCAATTTCATTTTTTATCCTAAAACGCTTAAAAAAAAACCAACTAAAAAGATGGCGAGGAGACCGGACGAGGAATACGATTACTTGTTTAAGGTAGTACTAATCGGCGATTCTGGCGTTGGAAAATCTAATTTGCTTTCTCGATTTACTCGGAACGAGTTTTGCTTAGAATCTAAATCTACCATCGGCGTCGAATTCGCCACCCGCACTCTCCAAGTAATAAATCTCCCCTTTTTCTGCTCTTTTTTTTCGTTAATTTATTTGTATATCTGTAATGAAGTGTAATTTTGGTTTACTTTAGATGCTTAGATTTAGATCAATTATTTCCCGTTCTTAACGTGCGGTAGATCTGATTTGTTCGTTGTTTAATCGTTCTTTATAATTTGAATTTCAACTACTTTACTTTCAAAAAAAAAAAAAAAATCTCCAGTTTTTTCTTGAATGTATGATATTTTAGATTGAGCCAATCAGTGATAATAGTATTTGAAAGAAAATGGAGTTCACTCTTGATTTTGATAATCTTTAGTATTGAATTGTGTTGAAGCTATGTGAGACATGAATATGTAAAATTTTTCTTTGATTGTGAAGGATTTGATAGACGCCTATTTGGCGGTGGATTTGAAATAACTATATATCATTAAATATTTGTTAATTAACTGAAATGAAATTAGGTGGTTACCTATTAAAATATATGTAGTTCATTTGCACGATCTCATCAGTTCGGACATTTGGATCAAGTTTGAATTTTAGAGTCTATTTGAATCCGCTCCCGGCCCGAACAGAACTAATTCTAGATTACAAAACGAATGATGATACTTGTGGTTATACCCAAAAAAAACAAAAAAGTGTGGCTGCTATCGGATTAGGTGGCCGCTGGTGAGTTTAGTCATGAGTTATCAGCCCTTATAGGGGATGATTAAAGGGCAACAGGTTCCTGGCTATGCCAATCCATTTTTCTTGATGGAAAATGTGCGAGTTTTCTTGGTTAACTGATATTTATGACTAAAGGGTATCTTTTTAATACCAAAAATGTTGAATGGGGGAATAAGATATTAGCTAAATTTAATTATTATAAATAGACATTTTAGTTCTCGTATGAAAATAACTGTAAAAGCTGAAAAATAATACATTGTTATTTGTACTAACTTGGCTGTTATGATCAAACAAGGTTGAAAATGTTCATCTAAATCCAAAGTCGCAACCTTTTAAGAGCTGAGTTGCACACATGTCATGTTATTTCGCTCAGTCTACTTGATGGCCTACCTTGTTACAACTAATCTAACATAAATAAGTTTAGATTTTAGTCTTTTTCTTTCTCTCTTGTCGGAAATGACTGAAAATGTGGAGTTGGTCTTTTTTACAGAGAGAATATAGGTAATGTCCATTTCTTGGAGAAAGCCTCGAATGTGTCTGGTCTCTCTGTTTGCCTTTTCCCCTGCATGTTAGGCATGAGAAATACGGTTACGAGTCTGGTTGTTATAAGTTAAATGTTCTTAATACGGCTTCTTTCAGGTTGAAGGGAGGACTGTGAAAGCTCAGATATGGGACACTGCTGGTCAGGAACGGTACAGAGCAATAACCAGTGCTTACTATAGAGGTGCTCTTGGAGCTCTTCTGGTGTACGATGTTACCAAGCCAACGACTTTTGAAAATGTGAGCCGATGGCTGAAAGAACTCAGGGACCATGCGGATTCTAACATTGTAATTATGATGATTGGGAACAAGACTGATCTGAAGCATCTCCGAGCAGTTGCCACAGAGGATGGTCAAAGCTATGCCGAGAAAGAAGGCCTTTCATTTATTGAGACATCTGCACTAGAAGCAATAAATGTTGAGAAGGCTTTCCAGACCATTCTCTCTGAAATATACCGCAAAATTAGTAAGAAGTCACTTTCTTCAGATGAGCCAGCACCAGCAAGTATTAAAGAAGGGAAGACCATTGATGTTGGAGCACCCGAAGCCAACACCAAAAAGGCTTGCTGCTCATCATCTTGAACATGTTACAATTTTCATTCCTTTCTTTTGTGTAATCAATGTGTTGTATTGTCAAGACATTCTTGTTGTTGCTATTACGTTATTTTGTATCATTACAAACATTTGAACTATTCATGTTCTTGTGTTGTTGCAAGTTATTGATTATTTTGACATGGCTGTAATTACCATCTCCTCCATCAATGACCTTAAGGGGGGTAATAATTTTTGACTGTTTCAGATACCGGGATTTTATCATCATTTTTGTGAAGGCTTACAGGTTAAACATTGAAGGTATTGCACCCACTAATCCTCAGTTTTGTCACTCATGCATTTCCTGTGGTTTGAATCTTTTTGTCCTCATGAATACCAGAATATTAGGAATTACTAATAATGGTTCCTGCACTCAAGTTCAGTACTTCAACATTTTGTTTTTCAGCAAATACGGTATATAATCTAACGAAAATATAAGATACAGAGGAACATGCATTGGTACTTCAACTTACACAGAAAAAGTTCAAGTAGGCAGCATTTTAGTTTCTGAAACATTCATATGATATGCAACATGTTTACGATCTAAAAGAGTTCCGGCTACTAGCCACAGCAATTGTTCTTTTGTTCGATCGGTTGTCCCTTCATTTGAACAGTTCCGGCTGACTTGTTCCCAGTTGGCTGGTTACCCATTCTGCATAAAATTGGATAGAAAACCAGATAGGTAAACTTCGTAATTAAAGATATGGCATATAAAAGAACTAGAAATAAATAGAAAGTGGAGATTTTAGACAATAAATAATGTGAACGATTTTCATATGAACGTCTGGTGAAACTCCAGACTAAGCTAGCAATGTGAAAGATCAATTATCAGAAGCATGATCATTACATTAAATACTCTGTGGTGCATTAAGAAACTATTGGTGGGTGACCATGACAATTGTGACATCTTACCATAAACAACATTCATTTAATAGCAAATAGGTAAAAAGATTATGGATTTTGAAAGAAAAAAAAAAAAAAAGGAAAAGTACGATAGAGTGGAACTCATTGTACTTTTTCTTAATCTCGCCAGCCATGGTTAAGAAAGCCTGCTCCACATTGATTGAATCTTTAGCACTTGTCTCCAGGAAAGGAATCCCAATTTCATCTGCAAATGCCTGTAGTTCAATGAAGAACAGAACTGCAAATTAATCAAATTATGATTGCCTGCAGTAAATTATATCTAATCACCAGCTGCAGATTACAGTAGTGTAACCAAACTGTTATCTTATCCATTCATAACCAGCGAGAAATTTCAAGAGGACCTAAAGCATCTAGAAATATCAAAGAGATTAAAAACCTTCAAGGAACACCCCGGGTAAACAAGACAATTAACTGATGATAACTGTCCCAACATTAAAAATAACAAAACAAACCTTCGCTGTCTGCGTGTCGACAACCTTGTTCTCAACTAAATCACATTTGTTCCCAACCAGAAGCTTACATACACTGTCATTAGCATATCTGTCAATCTCGTTCAACCACTGCTTGACATTGTTGAAGCTCTCCATCTCGGTAACATCATAGACGACCTGTTGTAATACCAACAAAATGATTCTGAGACACTTAACAGGGTCAGATATGAAATAAGAAAGTAAAATGTTTAACAATAAAAATATATGTTCTATGTTCTTTGACATGCTAGGATTTGATTTTGACAATTTTTTTATTATTATATAAATTTCAGGGTGTTCAAACAGCAGTATGGACTTATATTCACCTAGCTGACCAATGGAATCAGTAAATGGGAGGCAATTAGCAAGAGCTACAGTAAACATTTCTGTCACACATTCCTGATTGGAAATAAATTTACACACCCAAAATAGAATATTCAAAACAGCAGTAAAAAGCCAATAATATGTATGTTTAGTAAAGCAGGCTCCTCCTCTTTCACCAACTTGAGAATTTAAAAATAAGGTAGTTTTGGGCTCACATTACAATTAGCATGACGCAAGAACATCCAGAATACTGACTGCAAGTTAATTATATTTGCAAGAAAGAAAATGGATATCAATTAGCAGATAACCTGATGATCATATTTTCTTGAAACACATCCCAATACCCACCCTGAAGGTCTAGTTGGGATAAAATTTTATGATCTGAGATCAATCAGGTTCAGTTTCTTACTATTATCCCATGAGCTCCTCGGTAGTAGCTGCTAGTAATAGTCCGAAAACGCTCCTGTCCAGCAGTATCCCACTAAAAGAAACAAGAGCAAACTGTTACACATTAATTGAGAGCCAGTGAGAAAGGGGGAAAAACTTTAGAGGAAAGTGATGCATGGCTCTTCCGTCACTAATTTCAACAGTAAATAACAAATTCTAACAATAAATGTTAACTCTATTGAAACTTGGACTTATTTGATTTTTTTTAATAGTACAAGGACTAAATTGATCAATTTAACAATAGAGAGAGACTAATTTGATCCAATCCCTATAATAGAGGAACCTGCTAGGTACATTCACCCCAATTCCGGTGTATCAAAATTAAGTCATTAGATTATGCAAGCCCTTCTTGGTAGGAAATTGATATATGGCACTATCTTCTCTCAATCATTTACAACAAAACCATCTATATATAAAGCCAAACACTAGTAGCAGCCTTTATTGACAGTTGGGTCATATACTAGTATTCTTCTACCAAGACAATAATTTGACACGGGACTCTCGCAAGCCCATATGGCTTCCCTACATGACAACAAAATTATATAGGGTTGTAAATTTAGCGACATTCAAAAAAATTTTGACCATAAATAACTTTGAAAGAACGAAAATATCAGTTTAAATTAAAGAAGATTGGAAATGCATTGTAATTGGCTTTGAAAAGTAAATTACATTTAGTAAAGAAACAAATTATACTCACAATTTGCAGCTTGATTGTCTTGCCATCCAACTCCACTGTTCTGATTTTCTGAATATAAACAATTAGGTAAATTAATTTTCACATTTTTAGCAGATGAAAGTATGAAACATCTTCCATTAAAAACATTTGTCCAGCAACTAAAAAAAAACTCACGAAATCAACACCGATGGTACTGATGTAGCTATCCACGTAAGAATCATCCTGGAAAAAAAAAACAAAGTAAAAAACACTTAAAATTCATAACCCTAATTACTCTAACATTAACCTTAAAATCAAGTTCATTACTCATTCTTCTTCTTAATTTACAACAAGAAAGAGGGGAAAACCCAGAAGGCCAAAACCAAACCGACAATGCAAAAAATCGAAAATAACAACTGAAAAGCAATTTAAAGAATAGTAAGAAATTAAAATTTACAGCAAATCTGAGAAGCAAGCAGGATTTTCCGACGGAGGAATCGCCGATAAGCAGAAGCTTGAACAGATAATCACTAAAAACCAACAAGAAAGAATAGTTTTGAAATGAAATGTGAGTAGAAATATATGGAAAAATTACTAATAAATGGAAAGAGAAAAGGGAAGAGGAAATGGTGGACTCACTATTCGTTACTCATGATTGAATCGAAAAGGGGAAATTTTTTGAAACAATTTCAGAGAAAGAGGAAGGGAAAGCTTTGGCCGTCACTCTATCCCCTTCTTATTGTAGACAAATTAAATATTAAATATTCTTATTTTTATTATATAAGGGTAATAAAACGTGCCAAAGGCTTTGAAAGCCTTCCAACAAATTATTATATACGGACACCCATAATCTGTATGGTAAAAATTGCCTATACTAATATTTATAATTCTTCCTAAATTGGTATCATCCTCCCATGCAATTCATACTCGAATCAGGTAAGTCATTCATTCGTGAATCTAATCAGTTTCACGGGTCTAACTCATTTATAAGATTCGATTTAATAAATTATTAAAAAATTTATAAAAATAAAATAATATTTTAAAATAAAAATAGTTTTATTATCGGTTCAATCAGTTTACAGGTTAATCGATCTGATACCTCTCTTAAACTTGTATCTCAACTAATTCAACAAGTATGACTGACCAGTTCGATCTGGTTCAAATAACCATACCTTCAATTGAATTCTAATTCAGTGGAGAATTTATAAAAAATCTCTCATTTTTACAAAGCAATAAATATTATTTTGAGCGTAATTTTATCTTTTCATATAAATAAAAAACATTTACACATGATGAAATTTAAACTTAAAACATTAAAATTTTTAACAACTCGATTTTACCATTTAAATAAAACCATATTTTGATATTACATAAAAAAAATTTAAATTTATTACATAAATTTTATAATCTAGTACTTAAAAAGATTATATAAGAATTAAGTTTTTGCTTAAATGATAAAATTAAAATTTTAAAAATCATTTTTTTTTCAAATACAATGGTTTTTTTATTGATTTTAAAGTTTTATTTTTACTCAAACAATCATCATTTCCTAAAATACTTTTTTTTTTAAATATATTGTTGTCGATTTTAGTGAGAATGTTTACACAATCAAATTTTTCATGCTCCATTTTTGTTAAAGTAATTTAACTAATCTGAATAAATTTTAACAAAAATTTAAATGGATCTGAACACATATTGCTGTCGAGTTTCATTTTAGAATCCTAATAAAACCTTAATTTTTTGGATAAAATAATCGTACATTAAATATTAATAGCATCCAGCATTATAAATTCATGGATAAAGATTATCAAAAAAAAAAGAAGAAGAAGCAGCAAAATATCCATACTATCATGTGTCTAACAAGCTAAATAGTGCGAAACTGAATTACCAATACAATTAACATACGGAAGGAAATAGAGGTAAAACAACTAATGATGTTATAACCCTCTAAAATGTGCACACCATGGATTCACCCTCGATCACAAGTTCATAAAAAAATACATTAATTAAAAATAATAATTAAAAAATATCATCAAAATTAAAAAAAAATTAAAATAATATGAAATAAAAAATACATTAATATACTTATAAAAATAATGGATCCTCAGACTCAATGATGTAATTGCAATTATCTAACCATCTAACTAAAGAATTAATATGTTAAAAAAATTAATTAAAATTTTTAAAAAGCTTAAAGCAACATAAAATAAAAAAAATACAAATGTGTATAAGAGAAAAATCAAACCCAATACTTAAAGGATAAAAGCATTAACATCTAACCATTTAGCCAAAGCCAAAAGCACATCCAATTAAAAGCGTTTTTTGCCATATCCATTGAAAATGCGTCTACCCAAGATTGACGTAATCCGGTAATTATGATTAAAAATCAACATTTTGGGGTAATTCACCCCAATTCCATAATTCTCATTTAATATTAAATACACATGATTGGGTACTGAAAATGATACTTTCACCGTTTTCTCGACATAATTAATATATTTACAATATAGTCCTTATGCTATCAAATCTTTTCAATTTGGTCTCGAGAGTGATTTTTATTACGCTAACATATAATCTAATTTATTCTCATACCAATTAGTCACTAATAATTCACATTTTCCTATTTTGGTCAAATTTACACTTTATTCCTCAAACTTTTTAAAATGTACAATTTAATCTTTTTTACCACATTCTCCCTTTTAAAATTCTTTTCATTATTTCCCATTCTGAAATTAACTTTGACTTAATAAGGATTCTTAAATGACTCATTTTTCAAATTTCTCGCAAATTCATGATATCTGCTACTAAAATAATACCACGTGCCAAGTCAAAAATTTTGGGATATAACACTCCCCTCCTTAAAAAAAATTCATTCTCAAAATTTCATCCAGAAAGTCACCGAGTAACTCTCTTGATGCATTGATTCTTTTTCCATAATTTCTTATTACTTGCTTAAGGCATCAATTCTAGTTTCTTCTTATTTCACTTGCCAATACATATGATCTTAATCCCAATAGTTATTAGATTGTGCTAATCGTTAATCCATTAGAACGAACAGAACAAAACAAATAAAGACTTACAGTGAATCCAAAACATGCAGGAATAAGTTTTAGATTTCGTATCACAAGTTCCGAGTTCGTATCCATACATAAAGCTTATCAAGTTTCAGACTCAATTTCTTTCTTACATATCTTTAGACTCATGACACATCATCTCTTCGGAGGATTCCTACTATCCGAGGTGTTCATCTGTTCAGATTGCACTTAATATTCTCCAGGTCTCCCGAACGGATTAAATCCACATGACTATCTTATTTCGGAAGAAATCACAACTCCCATTTAGTACTATATAACCTTGTAGGGTCTTTACTAACACTTATGGCATGAGCCGTATAGCACCAAAACCACTCACTCTCCCTAGTCATGCTCAGCTTTTCTTAACGTCTATTTTTATCAACCTCCTCATTTTTGGTACAAGCCTTTCATGACTCATTGTCCCAACGGGGTAGTCACGGTGGATTTGTGTTTGGTGACGACTCTCTATAATTTTTGCCCTCACTGAGAATTCTTTTAGTTTGCTAATGTCTCTAAAATACAACATAATAATAACAATGATTTAACTAAGAAAGCCCTTTCATATAAATAAATAAAATAATGAATGAATGAATGAGTTCATCTTTACATGTAAGAATTCTATCGACAACTAACCATGAACAAATAGAATTTGAAAGAATGACACAACAATACTTCTTCGGAATTTTATACTTTTCTTAGAACATTTTGGACTACTAACATATACCACACACCATTCTCTATTCTCCCATCTTTTTATTTTGTTACTGCTTCAGATTGAAATGGGATGAAATAGTTATTATCCAGCAGTCAACTTGAAATCCATGGCAATTTCATGATTACTGAATCTCTTGTGGCAGCAAGACTAGTCAGACCTCCAAATGGAGTTATTCTTTTCCCTAATACTTCAATTGGCACTCTGCTCACCACCTTCTGTATCAAAATAAAGCCCGTAAAAGCTTCTTTTCCAATTTTCGCCAACCAGTTCAGTTTGTCCAATATCATCCAAATTACTTTTTACCTGTCTTGTCTAAACGAGCTTTGCGGACAGCATCTTGGATCTGTCTCTCGTGCTCTTTAAGCATTTCGTCATGGTTTTCTCCAGGAGGCATCAATGGTCCAGAATAATGGATTCGGTTGTTCGGGGGAACATAAGCCTGGATTAACACACAAAAGTAGGCATTAGTGACTCACTCCAGACAGATGAGACATTAGGAAACGTTATAAACTTTGTTCTTTGCCAAGTAAAAGCTTCTAGCTTCAAATTTTTGCCAATTTTTTAAGATATGGCAATCAGATAAAAGCTTTGCATCCAACGATCAGTTGTCAGAAGAATGGATATAGAATCTGCCACTAAAGGAAAGATATATGATGTCTAGGACAAAACACGTGATTGATAAAACTGTCCATAATTCTCTTACCACAGTTGATTCCTTGGAAGACAATAGTTCATCCATTACAAGTGAAACTTTTGGCCTACCACGTAATTGATGTGACCATTCCCACTCTTTGAAGGAGCCAGAATTATCCAGATGGTTACATCTGTTGCCAAGACACCCCTCTGGCCAATGTGGATTTATAGTATTTTCTTTGGTCATATCAAACCGTGAACTGCCACTAGCTGCAACCGAGTTAGAAAATCGAGACAATTCCACTGCTTCACGATGAGCATTTGCTGTCTGAGTTCTTGGCTCTTCAGTATTCCTTGGAGAGCCAAATGCTTGAGCAGAAGCCTTCACGGACTCAATCTCATTTGCCTTCATACTCGGTGAAGACCCAAAGTTGGCAGGGGGCAATGATTGGCCAGAACGAGAGTATACAGCTCTTGCCGTTCCTTTTGGAGGTTCAATAAGGAAGCCGGCACTCCCATCCTTTTGAGGATAGCTTACTCCACTCACACTTTTAGCATTGAAATGTCCTTGCCGCTTCTGTCTCAAGCAATACAATAAATATAAGTCCCGATCAAGGGGATGACTTCCATTGAGAAAAGTTCAAACACCATAGTTACATACTATCATAATATATGTATTATGCATAAGCAAATAAAACTCACAAGTTAGAAAGTACCTTTATGGATGCTCGTAACTCAGCATTTAGCTCTGGGACTGGAACAGCTCTAGAAACCTTTCTAACTGAATCATGCCTACGCAGTTTCCCACCAACTACTCTTTGCCTGGCTTTCCAATTACCAAACAGGCAGGACAGTTGTTTTTGTACTTTATCAGAAAATATTAAAGAACGCCCAAATGACAAATTCACAAAACTTCAATGAAGAATAACAAATTTTCAATACAAAAAGCAGAAACATACCTTCTGGATTCATCATCTCGAAGCTTGACATCAAACTCCTTACTAGGTGGGTACTTAGGCAAATTAGATGGATCGCAGGGAAGAGGATTTGTTGTAAAGAACTGGATGAAAAATTCCAGAGTTAAAACAAACTTACCAAAATGAAATACTGTAAACAAAAAGAATGTTAAGATCCAATGATTAACTACCCAGCAGGGCACAAACACATGTTGTGCAATACTATTCCCTAGATAACTTTAGCAAAAATGTCATTTCTCAAGTAAAATGAAAACCTGATGTGTACCAATATACCAACAAGTTGGATATCTGAAACATCCCACCATATGTGGAAGATTACACTATTAAAGATCATAAATAATGGCATCCCAACTGAAGGTAAAATGCTAAGGAATACCGAAAAAGAGTTAAAATGCTAAGAAAGGCTTCTTGCTTATTATACAGATATTTCAAATTCCCAACTAAACCATGAAGAGTTCTCTTATGAAGATTGTGAATGGTAGATGTCAGAATGCTACCTTTACTTGTTCTCAAGGAAAAAGTACACAAAGAAGCAGTTGGACTAACAAAAAGATTGATCCCAAAAAGAAGTATATGTATAACTAAAAGAGCTGTCATAACCTAGATAAAAATGTATAACTTGGAGGGAAACTAGCTTTACCTCACTCTCAAGTGCTGAAGAAGCAGTTCCACGACACTCAGGTTCTATTGCAAGGAGAACCTCTAAAAGGGCCAACACATTGGTAGGGAAGTCCTTGAATGTCTCAGAAACACAACGTTTATAAGGATGCTGAGGTTTGAAAATAGTTGCATGAGGCAATTTTGATCTCTTCCAATACTCTTCGGAAGGTGATCCACAAAGTTTGAAGATTTTATGCATCTGCTCAACCTACAAAAGATAAATGTTGAGATCACCACACTCCAGAAATGTTCAACTGTAGGACTAAGTGTACTGCACTTGGATAGTTCTATGGGTAAATTCTGAACATTTATAGACAATTCTAGTGTAGACAATACATTCATTGTATGTTCATAATTATGTCATGCCAGTAAAAAGTACGACAGAAATAACAGTTCATCAGATAATGCATGCTCCAGTAAATTCTCAACTAAAAGTAAACCACATCAGCTCTGTGGATACGCACTACACCAAGAGCAATGCCTCCCTCTCCCCTGCAGACTACATTAAAAGCAAACATTGACACAACACAAACACAAACTCATACCTCTCTCCTGAAAGAGCAAATAATTTGACACCTACAAGAGAAATGAGGTGACAAGTAAATTCACAAAGCCTAATCCCTAAATAAGATCATAGTTTTGGTCTAAGCAATTCTGTACCTAGATCATAGAACAGTGCCACTATGCCTGCAGAATTTGAAGCAAAATAGTCAATTTGCTGTATAGTATGACTTGAAAGTCTAGCTTTTAGCATCCTGGTCTGCCAGTTTCATAATGTGAAAAGAAATGCAGAAGTCTCTTTGCATGTATATTTTTCCATTCTTCATGCATGTTCACCAACATCCACACCCGCAAACACATACAACTATATATATAGCCATGGATGCATACAAACAGTAATAATTCTACTAGAGGATTTATTTCTTCTAACATAAGAGACACAAAACTTCATCAGAAGCTTGATGTACAAAAGAATTTCCAAAATACAGGTTAATACCCCCAAAACTTAAATAAGTACCTCAGTTCTTCCAGGCATGATAGGCTTTCCAGCAAATAATTCAGCAAGAATGCAACCAGAACTCCACAGGTCAACAGCAACTCCATAGTCTGTAGAACCGAGCAAAAGCTCAGGGGGGCGGTACCATAAAGTTACTACACGACTTGTTAAAGTCTGCTTCTGGTTGGGACGGAACAGTGTTGCCAGTCCAAAATCACCAATCTTGAGGTTGCCATTATAATCTATCAAGAGATTTGCGCCCTTGATGTCACGGTGCAAAACACCTCGACTATGGCAATGGTCAAGACCACGAAGCAGCTGTTGCATATAACACTTGATCTGCAGAGATAACACATAAAATTTAGCATTTGAGCACAAACAACTAAGTTTAATGCTTTCATTTGAGTTAAAAAAATGAAAAGGGGTATATAATTCTTCAGAAATCAAATAATGGCACACCATAATGGAAGTTAGACAAACTGCTACCAAGTGTAAGTAGCTAATATCTGAAGATTGGTGTTTCCACCAACTGTTTTGTATTTAAGCAGTGAATGCTAACAAGTTTATGCATCATGCCCAATATGTACAATCAAAAACCAAAGAAAAGCCACAGTTCAAGATGTAGTAGAGTTCTTGTAAAATAGTGTTCTTCACCATCCATATATTGTTTAGAAGCCCAGAAGATCTTTATGGTTATTTGAACAACATTAATGAAATAGCCAAATAAACATCGAAGATGAATATACCTGAGCCTCAGTGAACTTGATCCCAGGTATTGCCACAAGCCCTGCAAGATCATGCTCCATGTATTCAAATATAAGATATAAACTTCCAGACACCCTAGAACTAATTAGACCTTCTAGCTTCATGACATTAGTGTGATCAAGCCTACGTAAAAGAATAATTTCTCTCGACATGAAGCGAACACTTTCAGGGTCCATATTAGCAAACCGCACTTTCTTCAAGGCAACTATCTTGTTTGATTCAAGGTCGCGAGCTTTGTACACACTGCTGTAAGTACCTTGACCGATCTACATTATTAGCAGGACAGTCAAGGTTTGGAAAAGGAAAAAAGAGTCAGTAGGCATAAAAGATTGCGACAATAATTCTAAGAGCTACATCAACAAAACATACGCTCATTTTAACCACATACACTAGCTAGTATATAGAATATAAATTTCAAAGCAAGCATATATAAGAAAGACACAAATTTCTGAACCATTTAATACAATTAGCACTAGAATCAAAACTATAAATGAATTAAGTAAGAAAAGGTAAAACCAATTTGTAGACCTTTTCCAACTTTTCAAACGACTCAGCCGTTCGAGGTATCCACCCATTGATGGCTTCTCCAGCTACAGCTGCAAGCCAAGAAGGCCAGCCAGCAACCACCTGTGCACCTTTCTCACCACCAGTGACATCTATGATCCTGGAAATCCTCATCTGGTTATGTCCACTCCTGTCCCCGGCCTCCATTGACAGGCTTTGCGAGTGGGATGGGGCCTTTTTAGGCCTCTCAACAACAGACAATACAGTCTTCTTTTCCTCATCATCAGAAGAGGATGCAGCCTGAGAAACTGCATTGTCCTTCTTAGAGAAAACAGGAAACCTTTTTGCGGTTTTTGTTGAGTCTTTGTGGGCCTTGCCTTTTATGTGACGGTTATTTTCGAGATATTTAGTTGATCGATTTCCTTTCCAGCAAATGCAACCCATGATTTGAATGCTTCATACAACAGGGTTTTCTTCTTGTGTTGTAGGATTCAAATCAATGGCCCCAGAAATAATAAGGTCCCCGGTATTAGAACCCAAGTTTCGTCCACAAATGCAGGTTTCGAATTGAATAAGGAAGATCCCAAAAGGCTTATAGTACAATCAACAAGAACTCAGATCCCGAAATCAATGAAAACAGCTCAAAAAGTGAGAAGCGGATCGGAATGGGGATTCTTTGGATCAAACTACGGAACCCCAAAACACAACTTTGCCCCTCTCACAACAATTAAAATAAATTTGCATGTAAAATTAACCACCAACTAAAAAAAAACATTTTTTTTTGTAAATAAGAAAAAATTGTGCTGTCTAAATTTGTAAAAAGAAAAACAGAATATGAAGTTAAAGTTTCATTAAATTACAACTCTCACCTAGGGAAAAGTTACTAAAAATATTTTTGGGGAGGTATTTAAGAAATTGAAACACTTGGTTTTTACTTGGAACAGTATTACCTTTTTTAGAACATTCAAAATGTCAGTTCTTACCAAAAAGAGAGATTGAAATACGGATCAAAGCATCAAAAATAGCCCTTAATATGATAACTTTGGTTATTCAGGCAGAGCAGCCATAATTTGATCCTCTCTTTTTTAAAGCAAAACCAGATTGTTTATTTTTATTATTTTCTACAATACCCAAATAAAGAAACTATTATGATAAACCAGAGGAAGAGCAAATAAAGGAAAGTTGCGCTCTGTTTTGAGCCAAGAAAAAGGAAAGCATTGTTGTGTTTTCTGTTTAGGACATGGGAAAACAGAACCAACAGATCTCTGCTTCACGACAGTGGAGGCTTGACTTTGACTTTGACTTTGACTTTGGTCTCCGCGGAGAAATATCCTGAGTGATAGAGACGTGACGGAAAGGAATGAGCTGCGCTAACCTAAGTTGGTGGCTATTTTACCAAACTAACTTAAAAAAAATTAAATATTTATAAAAATAATCTAAAAAATAATCACAAAAATAATCTAAAATAAACAGTAGATAGAGGTTTTGGGCTGTCAATGGTCGGCCCCTCTTGTATTTTGAACTCATGATTATCAGATTATTGTGTCAGACTTTAAAAAATTGTTTTTTTTTTGTTTCGGCCTGTCAATGGCCGGCACCAGAGTATTTTTTTAAATCGTATAAAACAGGTATACAAAAAATTTAAAAAAGAAAAAAAATCAAAAAAATAATTTTTTTTGTGCTGGCTTGTCAATGGCCGGCACCCCTGTACCAGAAAAAAAAATTTGGGTGCTGGCCTGTCAATGGCCGGCACCTCCTGTACCAGAAAAAAAAACTTTTTTTTGGTGCTAGTCTGTCAATGGCCGGCACCCCTGTGCGAAAAAAAAAAAAATTGGGTCTTTGGCTTGTCAATGCCGAACACCCCGCATACTAGAAAAAAAAAAATTTTTGGGTCTTTGGCTCATCAATAGCCAGCACCCTGTACTAAAAAAAAATTTTTTTGGTGCTAGCTCATCAATGGCGGCACCTCTGTGCAGAAAAAAAAAAAAATTGGGTCTTTGGCTTGTCAATGGCCGCACCACATACTAGAAAAAAAAAAATTGGGTGCTAGCTTTGTCAATAGCCAGGCACCCCTATACCAAAAAATTTTTTTGTGCTAGCTCACAATGGCGGCACCTCTGTGCACTGAAAAAAAAAATTTGGGTCTTTGGCTTTGTCAATGGCCGGCACTTTTGTACTGAAAAAAAATTTGGTCTTGGCTTTGTCAATGGCCTACACCCCTGTCTGAATTTTTTTTTTTCTTTAACTTTACAATGGCCGACACCAAATGTATCTTATATATATATGTATTTTATCTTATAATTTTTTTTGTTTAATTTTTTTTTTCCTTTGTTCAGAAGAAAGCAAAAATTTTTTAAAATGAGTTCCCAAACGTTGTTTGTTTATGTTCATTTCGATGGAGAAATGATAAATACAACTGAAGAAGGCTGTGTATTTCAAAGTTGGAAAAAAATAGGAATGAGATTCAATAAGCGGATTTCGCTGTCGGATTTAAAACGAAAAATCAGTTCAAAAATAGCAGCTTGTTGCGGAAAGTAAATGTTGAGATTATTTTACAAATTTTCGGTTTCAACTGATCCGCTAAAGTTCTCAGAAATGGAGCTTGAAGATGATGATGATTTAGGGACAATGATGGCAATTTATTGCCCAGTTGAGATAGAAAATCTCAACCCAGTTGAGTTGTTCGCGGAGATAGCTGAACCGGATCCCATTCAAGTGGTAATTCCAGTAAGCCAGCGCTCCGGAATTGATTTTGATCTTAACGTCTCTTGGGAAGATCAATCGGGTTTTGGACGGTCAACGCCAACTGTCGAAAATCCAAACACCGGTGGTTGTTCGTATAACATCCCAAACTCGTGTCCTCGTCTACAGATCCATCTAGAGGTGTTTGCCACCATCGAAGATAGTGATGAAGGGTCCGATAACGATGATCAGTCCCACCGTGATCCCAACGATGATTTTAGTAACCCTAATTTAGATGACATCCCTGAAGACATAGACGATGAAGGGCCAGTGGCGGGTGAAAATACGAACCCCTATTCGGCCGGAAACACGGGCCCTGGCATAGTTATAAGAAATAATCCAGGGTCCTTCATGACCGACGTGGATCCTGATGCGGCTCTTGCACGCGAGTTCCCAGAATATACAAATATTGTGCCGGCTCACCTAGTTGACAATGAATTCGACGAAGATGAGTTGTTTGTAGGACAACAATTTGATAACAAAAAAGACTGTTTACATGCTATAAAACAACTTAGCTTGAAGTTAGGTGTGGATTATAAAGTAACGAAGTCGACGCAGTCTCTGTACGTAGGAGAATGTTGGAAATCGTCGAGTGGTTGTAAATGGCGTGTCCGAGCCGCGTTAATGCAGCGGACACAGATGTGGATGATAAGGAAACTAGAAGGTCCACACAAATGCACGTCCGCTCGTATGTCGCAAGACCATGGAAAGTTAGATGCAAAAACTATATGCAACTGCATCATCCCTTTGGTGAAAGAGTCGCCCACCATTCAAGTGTCGGTCCTTATTGCGAATATGCAAGATCGATTCAAGTACAAAGTGTCGTATTAGAAGGCATGGTGGGCAAAGCAAATGGCGATGCGAGAGTTGTATGGTGACTGGGATACGTCATACAACGAGCTTCAAGGGTGGATAGCCGGGATGCATGAGTATGTGCCCGGGACAGTGACTGATTTGCAAACACTGCCGTATAAAGGCCCTGACGGGGAGATACAATTAGGGAAAAGAGTTTTTCACAAATTGTTTTGGACATTCGAGCCGTGTGTTAGGGCCTTCCCTCAATGTAAGCCAATGGTGCAGGTAGACGGGACATGGTTGTATGGCAAATACACGCAAATCCTCCTGATTGCTGTTGCACAAGACGGCAATCGAAATGTACTTCTGATCGCTTTCGCCATCGTGGAGCGTGAGTGCTTCGAGTCTTGGGAATTTTTCCTCACAAATCTCCGGAGGCACGTCGTCAGAGAAGACAACATTTGCCTTATATCAGATAGATCGAAAGGATTACTTGTTGCTGTAAGGCGATCGAGGGTTCCGTGGAGGTCTGTTTATTGCATCTGCCATATCGCGGAAAACTTTCATAGAGATTATAAGAATAAAGATTGGAAAAAAGAACTCGTCAACATGGGTAAAAAAAATTATTTGTATTTATTTCAAAAATTACTTCGCAATTTTTTTGTTGTTTTTAAACTGGTGATTTCAATTTAAATATGCAGCCCATGAGTTAGAACCGAGAAGATTCAGGCAGAGGTTTGCAAGGCTTGAATCTTAGATGTCATCTTTACCAACAAATATCCAGACATGGTTGGGCAGCATGGAGAACTGGCAATGGACTCAATGTTACGATGAGGGGTTTCGATATGGGCAGATGACGACTAACCTGGTAGAGGCGATCAACTCTGTATTGAGGCGCACACGCCATCTCCCGATTTCTGCTGTTTTCTCTGCAACATTTTATAGGTTGGCGACATTGACGCCTAAGATGGGGTTGAGACAAGCTAAGCAGATCGATGCCGGACACGTGTACGTAGAGGCCGTCTGAAAGGCCATGGCGGTAAATAGTCGAAGGGCCGCCACAATGAACGCAGAATTGTATTCGCGCGACTTGAAGACTTTCCGAGTTCAAGAGTACATCAGCCGTCGTTCGGGTCTTCCTCCTAGATCGTACGCAGTTGATCTGCGAAACAGGCGATGCGAGTGCGGGTTATTTCAGACTCTTCGATATCCGTGTGCGTATGTTCATGCAGCGTGTGCGAGAGCAAACTTAAATGTTGAACAATTCATAGATGATATCTACACGTTGCAACGAACATTACGTATATGGGGGAACGAATTTCCTGTAATGCCCGATGTCTCAAACTGGGAAGTTCCACCGCCTGCTATCGAGATAATGCCTGACCGTAGTCTCCGCAGGCTTCCTAAAGGTCGACCACAATCGACGAGAATTAGAAATGACATGGATGTTAGGAGACGGGTGAACCCAAATCGTAATCGCGTGTGTGTCGAACATCGGGACACAACCGATCAACATGCCCACATCGTGTCTACGTTTTCGGTCAATCGTCTCGTAATGCTGGACTCCAAGATGATGAGTGATATATTATTCAGCGCATGTTCTTGTAAAAATATTGTAAATATTTAAAAACAATGGGCAATTTTAATGTAATGAGAAAAATGTTGAAAGTAAATTAAATTTAAATGAAATAAAGAGAAAAAAATTTGCATTGAAAAATTAAAATTTAAATATAAAATGAATGAGAAAAAAAAATTTGCATTGAAAATATAAAATTTATATGAAATGCGGAAAATGTTAAATTTTTGTTAAAATGAAATATATGAATTGAGAAAAAAATAAATTGAAATTGAAAAAAATATAAATTTTAAATGAAATAAAAGGGAAATGGGAATTAAAATGAAATTGAAATGGAATAAAAATAAAATGAAATTAAAATGAAATGAAAATTAAATAAGAATGAAATGAAATGAAAATTAAATATAAATGAAATGAAATGAAATGAAAAAAAAAAAAGGTTGAAATGACCCATCTGCATCAGGCCTGTGTCAGGCCTGGGTCACTGGCCAATTTGGCCTTACAATAGCCGGCCTTACACCCCTTTTTTTTTGCATTTTTTTTTTCACATTAGAAATTGAAATAACTGTTATCAGGCCTAATAATTTTGATGTAAGGCCAAAAAAAAAACCAAAAAAATAAAATTAGATTTTTTTAAAAAATATATAAAATTTTAATTGACCACAAAAATAAATAAATGAAAATATTTAAATAAAACATTAAATACAAAAATTGAAATTAACTTTATTTTAACAAATTTAATTTATCTAAATGATATCTCAGGCCTAAAAAAGCCACAAAAAATAAATTTTTTACAACAAGTTTTAAATTTAAATTGAAAAATTTAAAATATAAAAAAAATTTAAAAATGAATAAAAAAATTAAATTACTCTGATATTAATAAAATTTAAATGAAACTTAAATAAAAGGTACTGACATTAAAATAGGGGCTATTTTATCAAAATAACCTAAAAAAATTAATATTTACAAAAATGACCCAAGTTTAAAAACAATCACCAAAATGACCTGAAATGAACAGTAGATAAGGTTATGGTCTGTCAATGGCCGGCACCACCTGATATTTTGAACCCATGATTGTCTGATTATTGTGTCAGACTTTAAAAAATTAAATTACTCTGATATTAAGAAAATTTAAATGAAGTTTAAATGGGGGTAATGACATTAAAATATCTTTTGAATAAAAAAAAAACTTAAAGTTACCCATCAAAATAGGGTGTCAGTCCTTACAACCCTCCAAAAAATTGAAATGACCCATCAAAATGGGCAATTTTTTTTTTTCAATAGCCATCTTCATCTATAAATAGGCATAATGGTCCCCCACTTTACATAAGTAACTTTTCACCTTCAACCACCATCGACGATCGCCGCTTTTCACCTTCAACCACGCTGAGTGCCGCCGATCACTCCATGGATCGTAATCCGAATGTTCTTTTAAATGACAACGACCACATTGCAAGCAATGTGCATAAGGTAAACGAGAAATAAAATGTATTATTTAATTTTAAATATTCTTTTAAATTATTTTTAAAACGAGAAATATAATATTATATATTTACTATAAACGCAGGATTTATACAGAATTGTTCGACCCCGGTTGCATGATCCCGATTATTTTCCAGATCGAAGAGTTATACCATATTTGAATGTCGCAGGTTTTGGGGTTGCCGCTTACATTCAGATATCTGAGCTACGAGCCGATTTAATATCGGCATTAGTTGAGAGATGGCGACCGGAGACACATACGTTCCACCTCCCGTGTGGGGAGGTAAATATTACATTGCAAGACGTAGCAGTACAACTCGGGCTGTCTATAGACGGCGAAGCAGTGACCGGGCTTGGAAAAGTGCCCGATCCGTGGGCCACTTGCCAGCGGTTACTTGGAAGAGTGCCCCCGGACAACGAGGAAGGACGCTTAACATATATTAAATTTAATTGGTTAAAAGAAAACTTCCAGCATCTTCCGAGCAGTCCAACGCAGATGGACATTATCTACGCTGCAAGAGCGTTCATTCTTCAACTGATAGGTGTGATACTTTTGTCGGACGTCAATCATAATAGAGTATCAATAATGTATCTCCCCTTATTAGAGGATCTCGAGCTTGCCGGAAGATTTAGTTGGGGCTTTGCAGTGTTGGCATGCTTATACTGCGAGCTTTGTCGAGCGACAAAGCCATCTACGAAAACAATGGGCGGTTGTTGGCTTCTACTGCAGTCTTGGGCATTATACCAAATGCCGTTTCTTGCATCAGTGAGCCACCAACCGTATGTCTGGCCACTAGTTAATAGGTATATATATAGTTCTATTTTGCCATCTTTTTTTTATTGTATACTATAATATACTTATTTTTTGCATGAAAAAAATAATTTGATAATTTTTCTTTTTTTAGATGGGCAACTGTACCGGGAATCGGGCGATCGTTCACCGTATCGATGTACTGTATGATGATAGAGACTCATTCTGGGGATGGCGTAAAATAAGATTCCGAATATTTCTTTTTTAAATACAATAATTGCAAAAGAAAAAAAATAACGTGTAGTCTTTATTATGCAGTTTATATGGATGCTATATAATGAGGAAAATATCGCGCCGCTCATACCATCCTAGGTTATCGAGCAGCAACAGCTATTCGTGACAAATGTGCCGTTAATTCATTTCCATATGGTCGAGTGGCACGATGGAGGTCGGGTTTTGAGGCAGTTCGGTTGCGCACAACCTATCACGAACCCTCCCGTCGACATCAAAGAAGTCTACGGAATGGACAAAAAAGGTTCGGGTCGGGACGCTTTAAATTGGGCGCAAAAACATGAACCGTATATCTTTCTGTGGAATTAGCGACATTCGAGGCGTCCCCCCTTGTATGTCATAGAGGGAGGGTTCTCTCCTACGCCCGAGTACGCAACATGGTATATGGCACACAGGAAACCCTTTATATTCCAAGGTCAGTACATGCTGATCCAAAGAGACGCGCAACCTGAATCTTCTCGATGGAAACCAAGGAACGCACAACCACGCAGCAACTGAGTTCCGCCATTCGGGAACATCGAGTCCGAATCTGCCTCGAACCCCGATCTCGATGCCCAATATGAAGAATCCGGCTCGTAGGCACAGAACATGGATCCAACTCCACTGCATCAATTTCCTTCATACTTCGAAGGAATTTTTGGTGACAACGAGCCTCAACACACGACACGATCCGGATCATCCTCATACCACCCGGAGTTCCATCCCGAAGCACGTACACCCACCACTGAGGATATTTTCCCTTCGGCACCTCCGGTCACGCAATACAATTTAACTCCTGATTATAATGTATATGATTATTCTACCTTTCTAAGTACAGCGGACGGGACACCGGACGTCGGACCGAGCAACTATCAAACGCCTGAGCAAGGTGCACGGCATCGCCGACGGAGGCATCCGGACCGTTACACGCCAGCACCAGGAACGTCCCCGGGATCGCGACAATTTTAATTTTTTTTTTACTTTTTACTTTATTTTAAATTTATGCTGTAATTTTTTTTATTTTTAAATTTTTTTGTTTTTTAATATCAATTTTATTGTTCTAAAATAATTATTTTTTCTTAATAATTGACTTCGTAATATTTAAAAAATAATCATTCAAATAAGTAATACTACACGACAATTTAAATTTACATACACAATAAAATACAATCATTCTACAATATTAAATTTACAGATATAAAAAAATACAAACATTCTTAAGAAATAATACAATTATTTTCAATACTACTTTCTTCATAATTAATCGTCTTCTGCTTGAATCAGGTCTACGTTGCATCGATACTAGTTTCTTCACAATTAATCGTCTTCTGCTCTAGACCTTTTCTTCTATTGTCCCATGAGATATCTTTGCATGGAGACTCTACCAACCGGTTCCAACCACAACCTAATTGCGGAATAAACAGTATTGCACCATAGATAATGTCCATCTGCGTTGGACAACTCGATTAGCCATCTATGGCGCAAATAATCATCCAACCCTTAATGGCATAACCTTTAGGGTGGACATGACAGTATATAATTCAACTCCGTTGAAATATGACAGTATATAATTCAACCCCGAAATTCGGTTGTACACTACAAAAAACTCTATATATAATCCACTCCAAAAAAACTCATTTGATGATATACTACAAAACACTCTCATTTTGATGGATCTCTCAAAATTTTTTTTTCTTTCCATTTACACAATTAGCACCCAAATCACCCACTATATATAAGCTTTGATGCCGGCCATTGTGAGCCAAAGACCCAAAAAAATTTTTTTCAGGTACACGGTGCCGGCCATTGTGAGCCAAAGACCCAAAATTTTTTTCAGAGTGCGAGGTGCCGGCCATTGATGAAGCCAAAGACCCAAAATTTTTTTTTTTCGATATGGGTGCCGGCCTTTGAGAGGCCAAAGACCCAAATTTTTTTCAGTGCGAGGTGCCGCCATTGACGAGCCAACACCCAAATTTTTTTTTCGTATGCGAAGTGCGGCCATTGATGAGACCAACACCCAAATTTTTTTTTTCTGCTACAAGGGTGCCGGCCATTGACAGGCTAGCACCCAAAAAAAAATATTTTTTTCCGATGCGAGGGTGTACGCCATTGTGAGCGATACCCAAAATTTTTTTTTTCAGTAGGTGCTCTGCCGGCCATTGACAAAGCCAAAGACCCAAATTTTTTTTCTAGTCTACGAGTGCGAGCCATTGTGAGCGGCCAAAGACTCAAAATTTTTTTTTATTTTTTTATTTTTAAAAATTTTTGTATACCAGTTTTATACGATTTAAAAAAAATACCCTGGTGCCGGCCATTGACAGGTCGGAACCAAAAAAATCAATTTTTTAAAGTCTGACACCATAATCAGGCAATCATGGGTTCAAAATACAAGGGGGTGCCGGCCATTGACAGGCCAAAACCCCTATCTACTGTTCATTTCAGGTCATTTTTGTAATTATTTTTAAACCTGGGTCATTTTTATAAATATTTAATTTCTTTTAGATTAGTTTAGTTAAATAGCCTAAGTTGATATATACGTTTGGCCCAATCCAAACCAGGGTAATAATACAATGTCAGTTATCTTCTTTGGTATGACGCCATTAAATTCTCCTCATTAGATTATAATGGGGTGTGGTTTTTGAAAATATTAATTAAAATTTTGAGAGGGTTCACTATTTTATTAAGAATTATAATAAATTTCCAAAATTCTCTCATAAAATAAAATATAAATTTAACATTTTTCAATGATTACTTTATTATTAATCTTAAAATATATATTTTATTATTAATAAACAAGCAATTTAATATTTCATTTTTAAATAAAAATAAATTAATATATTTATCTCATTAATATATGATTAAATTGAATATAAATTTTAAACATTTCAAATTTATTAAATTAGAGTATAATTTAAAATTTAATTCATTAGTATCTAAAAATTGTGAATAGGGGAAAAAGTAAGGCATAAAAATAATGAAAATAATAAATAAGAAAAAGAAGGATAATTTTATCTCAAACATAAATCTGTACTTTTCAATTATACATATCTTCCCGTCAATCTTCAAAAGAATCACATTCTCATATTTAACAAAAGGATAATGGATTTAGCATCCTAACCGCGAGTGCCACTCTTATATCAATTGGATTTTTAAAAAATAATTATTTTTCATCATACTAAGTGTATTTTAATAGTAAGATCAAAGTTAATGGTAAATAAATATTTGGATTTAAGGAGAATCGTAGTGGTGATGTGATGATATAAAAATTAATATATATATATATATATATATAATATGTAAGTTTTTAAATTATTTGATACATATGAAATTAATAAAAAATTAAAAATAAAATTGTATTTAAAATAATAAACTTATTAATGAAATGATGAAAATATCTCATTATTGATATAAACGTTTAAGGTTTAATTAATTATTATTTACATTAGTTTCGTAGAGCAGTAATTATGTTAATGGCATTCGACATTTAAATTTCTCTAATGCTATTTTATAGGTTTATTTAAATAATTGATTGTTTTTACTTATTTATTATATTGAATTATAAATATAATTTAAATGAATTAAGTAATTAACTTATTTTTAGTAATGAGATGTGAATGAAAAGAAACATGCAAGGGCTAGGACTGAAAATATATATACACATTTTATCATGGTAAATTATATAAGTAGTTACTCAATTATGATTTTTTTTTTGTCACCTCACTATAAAAAGTTACAAAACGATCACCTAATTATTTTTTTTCCTTTTTGTTCACCCAATTAGGGGTGAGTAAAACTCGATTCGACTCAAAAAAATTGAATTTTTTTCGAATTTCGAGTTGGAATCGAGTTGAGTTTTCGATTTTTAATAATTCGAATAAACCGAATACCAAACTATAATATTTTACATTTTTAACCCAAACCCCTAAATCTTTTTACTTTCCCCCTAAATCGAATACTTAGATCTTTTTAATTTTCCCCAAAACTTTTACCTCAAACCCCTAAATCGAGTTGAGTTTTTGAATCGAGAAAATTTCAAATCGAGTTAGGATGATAAAATATGATTCGTTAACTCGATTAACTCAAAAATTTTTCATTCGATTAAATTCGATTGAACGCTTACCTCTACACCCAACTATGAAAAGTTACAAATTGGTTATCTAACTATTCAATTTTGTTTTTTTATTGTCACCAATTGACTAATGTAAAAATGAAAATACCCAAAAATTCAAGATAATTAGGTGACCAAAAAAGACAAAATTAAATAATTGAGTGACCATTCTGTAACTTTTCGACTAAAAAAGAAAAAAAAATTATAATTAGATGACTACTAATATAGTTTAGAGAGAGAGAGTGGGCATAAATGTGAAAAGGAGGGCTATTTTACCAAACTGACCCAAAAAAATTGATATTTATAAAAATGACCCAGGTTTAAAAACAATCACCAAAATAACCTGAAATGAACAGTAGAATGGGGTTTTGGCCTGTCAATGGCCGGCACCACCTGGTATTTTGGCCTCATGATTGCCTGATGATTGTGTCAGACTTTAAAAAATTAAATTTTTTGGTTCTGGCCTTCCAATAGCCGGCACCAGGATATTTTTTTTTTAAAATCGTATCATACTGGTATACAAAAATTTAAATTTTTTTTTGCGGTCTTTGATCTGTCAATGGCCGAGACCGCATACGAGATATTTAAAAAAAAATTTTGGTCTTGGCTTTGTCAATGGCGGCACGGACTCGATAATTAAAAAATTTTTTTTTTTGATACTGGCCTGTCAATGGTCGGCCCCAGACTCAGTAATTTTAAAAAAAAAAATTTGGTCTTTGGCTTTGTCAATGGCGGCACACTGAGTACATTATTTAAAAAAGGTTTTTTTGCCGACTTTAATCAATAGCGAGCACGGACTCAAATTAAAAAAATTTACAGTATTTAAATTTTTTTTTTGGTGTTGGCCTTTCAATGGCGGCACACTGACTCGATATTTAAAAAAAAATTGTGTTGGCTCAGTAAATGGTGGCACGGCACTCGATATTTAAATTTTTTTTTGGTCTTTGGCTTTGTCAATGGTTTACACACGGACTTCGATATTTAAAAAAATTTGTTTTTGGTCTTTGGCTCGTCTCAATGGCCCGGCACGAGTTTTTGTACTGCGGTGCGGCCATTGACAGAACCAATCTAATTTTTTTTTTTAAATATTGAGTCTGGTGTCGGCCATTGACAGGCCAACAATTTTTTTTTAAAATATCGTACTGCGTGCGCGGCCATTGATAGGCCAAAGACCAATTTTTTTTTTAAATCATCGAAGTGCGTGCCATTGTTGACAAAGCCAAGATTAAAATTTTTTAAATTATCGAATCGCGCCGCCATTGATGAAAACAAAGTACAATATTTTAAAAAAAAATATTTTTGGTCTTTGGTCTCATCAATGGTGACACGGACTCGATGATTTAAAAAAATTTTGGTCTTGGCGACAATGGCCGCACCGAGTACTGATATTTTAAAAAATTTCAGGCCAGCACCAAATTATTTTTTTTTTAATTTTTGTATACTAGTATGATACGATTTAAAAAAAAATACCTGGTGCCGCCCATTGGAAGGCCAGAACCAAAAAATTCAATTTTTTAAAGTCTGACACAATCATCAGGCAATCATGGGGCTAAAATACCAGGTGGTGCCGGCTATTGACAGGCCAAAACCCATTCTACTGTTTATTTCAGGTCATTTTGGTGATTGTTTTTAAACTTGAGTTATTTTTATAAATATCAAATTTTTTTAGGTCAATTTGGTAAAATAACCCCAAATATCACTGTAATGATGTTACCCAAACACCAACTAAAGCAGGTTTGAAAGCTGAAAAGCTTCTAAGTTTAAAGCAATCCAAAGGTACCCATAAATAGATAACTTTTTTGGAGTGTTGTTGAGATATGTTTGTATTAAGAAATTGATTTCTAGTTATTAAAAATGAAATATTACTGTTTGAATGCTAAAACTCATGTTTTCCTGTTAGTCTATACATCGAGGATCCATCCTTGTATAAAGGATAATATAAATGTTATTTTGGCTAGCGGGCTAATATAAATTTAGGTGGAGGGATAAATTTATTACAATTGAGATTAAATTGATAAAATGTATAAATATTAAAAATTAAAATTATGTTAATATATTAATTAAAAAAAAGTCACTTTATCATTTCGGTTAATGATTTAAAAAAGAGCGATCAAAATAAAACCGATAAAAAATGTTAGTGAAAAAATTGAAAATTTTTGTAATTTGGTGACCAAAACAAAAATACGCTAATAGTTTAGTGATTAATGGTAGAATTTATTTATTTTATGTAAGGAAAACAAAACTATTTTGAAGAAAAGGTTTACCTCATGTGTTAAAATTTGAAAGGTTAAAATATGCTTTAAGTCCTTGTATTCTTTGTAAATTTAAAATTTAATTCTTCTATTTTTATTTCATGGAATTTAGTCCATATATTTTTTAAATTTCAAAATTTAGGTCCAATTATTAATGTCTCCTTAAAATTCATCTGTTAAATTTAATGGTGTGACATTTATAAATTTAAAAAAAATACTCACTTCATTACCATTTAACAAAAAAGAACATTCTAATAACTTGAATTTAACTGAAAAACTTTAATAATATTAACAACTGGACTTGCATTTTTAAATTTGAAAAGTGGAGGGACTAAATTCCTTAAAATAAAAATAGGAAGACTAAATTCCAAATATACGAAAAAATATAGAGATTTAGAACATATTTTAACCAATTTAGACACATGGTGACTATTTTAATAAGTTTAAATGATAAAAAAATCATAAAGTAATCATCATAATAAAAATTATGATTCTTAATATTAAGGAAAAATTTATTATATAAATTAAATTAATTCACATCAGATTTTTTTTCCCATGTCATACTTACACATAAGCTCTCCAAATCACCTATTTTTTCTTCCTTAAAAAAAAAGGTGAACAAATGACCGGCAGCCAATAATAGTAGTGTTGTTGATTTTCCGACAAATCTAAATGCAGCACTGCCTACACATTCATTGCTGCAAAACCTGATGAAGACATGGCTGCCGCTATTGGGCTGTTTTGGTACATTGAATCAAGCAGTAATATATGACAGCCACATCCAAGAATGAAGGGATGCGTTGATGACCAACTCCTTTAGCATTTGTAAACACTTATTGTAATCCTAGTGCTGATATGTTGCTCCAAGAAAACCAACTTGATTAACTCTACAACTACACTAAAAACACTGTGAGAAGATATAAGCTGTTGGTGAGTGAGGATAAAAATTTACTTATAAGAAATTAATAAAGGTTTTAAGGCGTGTATTAATGTCACATTCTTTAAGGTTCTATTCGCCCCACCTATATTATCACATGTAAAAGAGTTATTGGCAAATAAAACTCGAGGATACAATGAAAGTCCAATGACTATTTACGTTTTGTATTAACAGAAATAATCCATCAAGCACTGAGCGGAGCATAGCAATGATATCAATTTCTATAAAGAATTTATGCAATAATTCTTTATAGATTAATCTAGTAATATAAAAGATGGTGGGAGATCAGAAAGAAACTTTTTTTTATATTGTTTAGTTTATCCTACAAATGAAACTCCTTTCTTATTTATAGGAGGTCTCATATGTCTCTTCATAAGGACATAACTACCCAAACAAATAGTCATATATTTAACCACAAATATAATTATTCAATACGTATCAACTTGAATGATGATGACCCTTTGTTATTAAGTAGGTGATATAACTTTTGGTGACAAGAGATATAACCGATCGCTATGGAGAGTGACAGCCCAAACTTAATTATCAAATGGTAATATTTTTAGATCATATGTAACTTTTCAACTATATCTATAGAACATTATAAATATTTTGAAAATATTACAACATAAATTAGTATCTAAGGCATTCTAAATATAATAGTTAATAGATTCAGTTTTTGCTTCTATCGTTCTACATGGGGTTGTGTAGTTCAAGTAAACAGACTTTTAAAAAGACAAGTTTGAACCTTTTTATTATCGGTCAAAAATGTTTTTATATGAAATATGCTTTCATTTCTAAAGAGTACTCCAGGTGTCAAATGCCCTTTTGCGGCAATGGTGAGGTTATATTTAGATTTCTTCGTGTGTCGAGGTTGGAAATTTAAAAAAAATTAGGTCCAATATATTTCTGTTTAAAAAATAATAAAATAATAAAAATATATTATTTTATATTAATATTTATATATTTTATAATTAAATTTAAAATAAAAAATATTAAAAAAAAGTTCAATGTGCTAAATCGGGTTGAGGTTGAAATTTAAATACAATATATAAATATAAAATGATATTATATCAGTAACTTTGTTAATAATTTGTGAGAATTAAATCAAATCAAAATTTTATGGATAAATTTATACATAATCAAAGTTCATGTATAAAATTACACATTAGATCAAATTTCATGTATACTTTTAAAATTCATCCCAAAACACCTTAATGTATGTTTTAATATTTACATTGTAATACTATATATTTAATTTTTATACAATATAAAATACATAATATATAAAAATAAAAGAAAATAACATTTCATAAATTAGATTTGGAGCTTGAATATAGACCTGATCATGAGTTGGGCCGCTCGCCCGGAAAGTGAGAGGGTTTGGGGAAAATATAGGTCCAAAAAATGAGTTTGGATAAAAAATAAAGTTAATTTTCTAAACGGATTGGTTCTCGGGTAGGATTTTTTGGCCCATATTCGACCCACCCCAATTGGTTGTTTCGTTTTTGTTTTGCTACCACTTCACTATTATATTGCTAAGTTGCAACTATCTTAGTGTTATTTAAGTATAAAGACTTTTTTTAAATATATTTTCAATTTGTTGGAAAATATTTATTTTAATATTTTTAGTGTATTTGATGTATTATATTTTTTAAATTTATTTTTATATAAAAAATGATCTAAAAAAATTTAATACGGCCTGGCCAGATCGAGCTCGGGTTTAGCATTTTTAATCTGGGTCGGGCTTGGGTAGAATTTTAGGCCCATTTTTGAGCTAGGTTGAGCCTAGAAAATAGGCCTACAATTTGCATCAACTCGACCCAAACCTGGCCTAGCCTGACCAATGATCAAGTCTACTTGAATGTTAGAACACAAATCCAGCTAATATTTTAAATGTTTTTTTTTTGTGTGTGTAAAAACTCAATTTTTGAACATGATATTTTTATTTTTATCTAAAACATCCATAGTAGAGTTTTGAGTATAACGAATAATGCAATCATGAGATACAGTGTGTTAGTTGTTCACCTCATCCCTTAACCATGTGGTCAGGGGGGTTTGATCCCCTGCTCATGAGAATTAAATACATTTCATGGCTAGCTATTTACTTTTTCAAAGAGTACCTATAGCGAAATTAATCATTATTACTGGTAGTGGATACCCTATTTACAACAATAACAAAAGAAAAAAATTGACAATTATTTGATGGCTGAAAAAGTAGGGTAAGGGTGTGTTTGATAAACCATTGAATTTTCATTTTCATATGTTTAACAATTATTTGATGGCTGAAAAAGTAGAGTAAGGGTGTGTTTGATAAACCATTGAAAATTTTCATTAAATGAAAATTTTCAACATTTAATATTTTAAACGTGTTTGATAATTATTTTAATTTTTTATTTAATATAAAATTTTCAACCAAAAAATATTGAATAAGATAAGTAAGTAGGTAGCTACTTACCATTTAATATAAAATATTAAGTTGATTTTATTTTATTTTATTAAAAATTAAAATAATTTATCATTTTTAAAAAAATAAGATATTCAAATTACTATATTTATCTTTCATCCAAAACTATCCAAAATAATATAAAATATTTTATTAATAAGATTAAATTTTAAAAAAAATCAATATTTACTTTTATTAAACAACATATGTCACACCCTAAAAATCAACGATTTCAGAAAGACGAGTAAAGTATGTATGTAAACTATTTGGCGCGCTGTGGTAGCATAATCCGTCACCCTGTTGGCCTGATGACGAGTCAAAGTATTGGCGCATACTAATAAAAAACTCGCTCGTTGGCGGTATTTAAGGATTTAATTGCAGAGTAACTTCAAGTGAAGAAAGAGTACGCTCTAGAGTTTTGATTGAGCACTAAGAACTTACCAAGTGTATGAGAAAACGGTAAGGGACTTAATTGTCCTTAAGACCACGCCATACATGAGTCATTGCTAAGAAATGATATGCCTGATCTACATGAATACTATTCAAGTAGATTTGTATCGGGTTTGTTGGGAGTTTTTGGGATTCTGCAGCATTAGAAGCAGAGATCAAAGTAGCAAGATGTATGAAAGGTTGCTTGTACACTAAAACAAGCAAACTAAACAAATTATCACAACAACATGGTTGGCCACTTCTCAATAGGAGTAAATTGGATTGATTTGACCCTCCCCGTGACTGGTTAACAATAAGGTAAACCTCCGCTGAATTTTATTTTACCTACCTTGAATTGGGTAGGGAAATCAGGGGGACCGAGAGTATATTTACGAGAGGGGGGATATTTCATATGATTTGTCTTTCTACTTAATGACCAGGTTCTTTTTTCTAACCTCAACACTCTCTTATTCTTCTTCATTAAGACCAAACTAAGATCTCGTTTAATCAGTAGATGATTCAGCCTTTTGGTAAGTTTTATAACTCTGTATGTTACTATTGTTGAAGAGTGGGGAGCTTGTGGAAGACCTTGCTTGGGAGGGGGGTCCCACATAGTTGAAACGTTAGTGAACTATCTGTAAATGAGGATTCTAATGCAAATTCCATAATCTTGTAAGCAGTTGCTGCTGCTGGATCGGGACGGACGATCAAAACAGAAGCTCTGGACCGAGGTAAAGGTGAGTCTCCTTGAGAAGATATCTGTATAGATGTAAAGGAAGAGTATTGATGTGTGTTTGAATACAAAGTATCATAATAAGTGTCTTTGCTGTTAAAGAGTTGGTACGTCATCTTTGGAATGTGTGGGTGATAATAATTAGTGTTATATGTGTGTATAGTCAAAGTCTAAGTAAAAAGACCTTTGTTGTGGTACAAATCTAGTACATGCAAGTCTGTGGTATGTATAAATGTGGAAAAAATTATATATTGTGTAGCCTTCGGTAGGTTAGGTATATTGCTAATCGGACAGACAGATCACTGTGAAAATGGAGATTTATTGTGTAGCCTCTGGTAGGGCAGCTATAATGCTTATCGGATTGGCAGATCACAGAATAAAATTGTGGAAAGTCTATGGCCATAACATCACATGATAATACTCCAAGAGGGTGTAAAGGTATAAGACCATGTAAGAGAAGCTTCATTGCATCCACAGGGATGGTCCGCTGGGATAATAAGCACTGATTACTTGAAAAACCTTTATTATGAGATACCTGAAAAGCCTTTGTAGCGTATTACAGGGGAAAGCCTTAATGCCATAGCAATCGGGAAATCCTGAGAGATAAATTATCTAAAGAGCTTGTATGGCGAATTTTGTAAATATTACGTGGGGTCTTCTATGGAGAGCCTTGGTGACAAGCCATCTGGAAAACCTGTGTAATGAATTCTAGCGTATGAGCCTAACTGAAAATTTATTAGTCAGCCATATGGTGAAATGTGGGTATGCCTTCGAGGCATTTTCTGAATGAATTCTCAAAACAAGTGTGATAGACTGGGGAATACGCCATAGTGGCCGTCAGGACATAGAACTTTGTGTATTTGAAATTTTGGGTGGTGCAAGTGTTTGTCAAACCTGAAATTTCTTAGATCCTGTATTGGAGACATCTAAGAATCTATTGCTTGAATTAAATTGTTATATCCTTTTAAGCAAGTCTGTTGATCTGGACTAATTTGGAGATACGATGTAACTAGTGTTCTGATAATCACTGGATCTTGTAGAAGAATCCGTCAAGAGTAGCATCCACTGAGTATCATTCTGAGAAGCATATCCAACTATTATATGTAAAGAATTTGTGTAATGGGATTTGAGAAATGGTATAAAGTCTGTGATCCGCCAATCGAGCGAAGTGTGTATAGGATGGTTTGGTGTGGAGATTGACATATGATTACCCACCAACTGGGGATCAGAAAAGTATCTATCAAAGTCTGAAAGGAAGTTTAGAATTCTTAATTCAGGGGAAACTCAATGTCGATTAAAGGTAATAAGGGTTAAGATTCACTAAGTTCTGTTGAACTTACAGACGTCTATTTGTAATGCAGGTGTAATAGGCCAATTTAGCCCGGGCCCATACAAAAAAATAATAAACTCAAAATAATAAAACAAAGTCCAAGTCCAGTCCAAAATATATCATTTGGCCCGATCGGAATGGCCCATTACTTGAAAAGATTGAAGGTCCATCTACAAGCTTGACGTATATGGAAACACAATCTTCAAGGATATGCAATCTTAGATATGATATGCAAATCTTAGATATGATATGCAATCCTAGAAGATATGATATGCAATCTTAGATATGATATGCAAATCTTAGATATGATATGCATTCTTAGAAGATATGGTATGCAATATTAGAAGATATGATTTTGTAATCTTAGAGATTTAATTTGTAGATACCTTTTAATCTTAGCTGTTGATGTAATTGATCTGTACCGTTGGATTTGGAGAGGCTCAACTATAAATAGAGGCCTCTCCCTTCATTGTAAAGGACTTGAATTTGGAGTAATAAAAAATTCTTGAGAGCATTCACTCAAATTTCTCTCTCTTTTACGTTCTTATTTTCTGTGGCTTGTTCCTATTTTGTTCTTCGCTCATCTTCGTTTCTTTTTGAGTTGCTTCCGTTCGAGTTAGATTTTGGTGGAGGAATTTCGTTGAGTCCACATATTGCGGGAGTTAGGTTGACTTATGCGTTTTTTTAACTTTTTTTTATTTATCCATTTAATTGCTTAATCATTATTTATTAATTTATTTTAATTATTTTAAACTTGTTTTTCTTTTTTGCTTTTCCCTATTTACGTTAAATTATTTTATCATATATATTATTATTTTTATTTGTTATATATTATCTATATATTATATATTATTTAACTTTAATCATATTATGTATTATTTGAAAATTTGTATGTTGTACATCATCTAAATTGTTTTATTATTAAGGCAAAATTTTCCATATATTGTTTATTTAAAATATGTATATTATCTATTTTTAAATGGTATATTATATAATTATTATAAGTTATCCCTTATACATTTTTATTCAAAGTTTTTATATTATTTATTTAAAAAATATATATTTATTTTATTATGTATATATTAACTATTTTAGATTTTGTCATATCATTTTTTTATTTTTTATTTCATTTTTTCTAAAAATTGTTATAATATTCATTAATTATTTTGAGTATATTATTTACCTTATATTATTATTTTTTATTTGAATTTAATCTTGTGAATAATTTTTTTTCCTTAATTTTTTCATAGATTCTTTTAAAATTGCTATTATCTACTCTATATTTTTTATTTTGATTGTTCATTTTTTTAAAAAATTTTTGAATCCATTATCTTTGTTTACCTTAACATTATTATTATTGCTTGTCATTCTTTTACTTAATTGTTTATGTTAGTGCTAATTGTTAATATAATCTGTAACTTTAGTAAATTGTACTTTTTTGTAATAACTTAATGTTACTTTTTTCAAATCTTTGTTTAAAAATATCTATCTTCTTTAATTACCACATTTTATCCAAAAGTTTTTCTTAAATAAGGCAATGTTTTGTGTTTAGAAATTCGGGAAATAGTGCCCTAACGTGCTGGGTTTCGATTTTCCGTTTGACTAAATAACTAAATATCCTTTTAATGAATTTTGTAAATCATTAGATGATTTTGGTTACGAGGGTTTAAAACATCATGTCCTAACGTGCTGGATGTGATGTTTGTATTCTTTCGGAACAAAGGAATCTCAAGTTCCAACTCAAATTGCTCAAGTTTTTAAAGAAATCATGTTTTCAAATCTTTTCGAATTTTCAACATTAGGACAATAACTAATCAATCCGGTACCAATTTTAGGCGTTACGAGGGTGTTAATACTTCCTCGTACGTAACCGACTCCCGAACCCCTTTTTTTGAATTTCGTAGGCCAAAATCAATGTTTTGAAATAAAACGTTTTATAAGGTGATCCAATCACACCTAAGCAAAAAGGGATTGGTGGCGACTCCTGTTTTCATTTTTTTAAAGTCGATCCCTGTTTTTTCAAAAAAAAAATGGTTTCGACAGCTTGACGGCTCTGCTGGGGACATAATAAGAGAGTCAAGCTGTAAAATTGATTATTTTCTGTCCTTTGTCGGAAATTTGAAAATTTGATTTGAAAATTACGATCCCTTTCATTGTATTTGTTTGTGTCATTGCATATGATTGTTATTTTCTTGCGCACATTGCATTGCATGACCGTTGTGGTCGCACCTTTAAGTGTGAGTGAGAAACTATGCCTTCGTGAGGTTTTCACCTCCGCATGGGCTAGTGGATTGCTTCCGGGATACATCTGTACCTATGTCTTCGTGAGGTTTTCACTTCCGAATGGCCATAGGGAAATGTATTCCCCTGAACTGAACTCGGTCCGTATGAGCCTATAATGGGTGAGGATCGAGGAATCTGCTGGTTCGGGTACCTCAACTTTAGAGCTAAACCACATGTAGAAAACCTAAGGGCTTACCCTAGGTAGAACTATGCCAAACCCTAGTGGTCACCCAGATAGGTGCCCTATTTTGTTATTTATTTCTCTTGTGCTAACGTGTTCTCTTTTGTTTTGATTGCATTGCATTCACATCATAGAAAAGAGGTGTTGATTCAAATTCGATTGCTAAATAGAAAAGTTTGTCATGAGAAAATAGATTTCTTGATAAAATGGATTATAATACGGTCGTCCGAATATGGTCCAAGTAAACACAACGAGAGAAGACTGATAGTCCATGAAGGAATACAAGACTTTATTGCCCAAGGATTTAAGCTGACAAAGACTATTCGAGAATCACCACGTCTCAGCTTTCTTAAAGAGGCTAACGAGCATTGTGGAAATAAGTGAGCAGTGAGTCGCGGCCCAGATCAAGTAAGAAGAGCTAGTAGAGACTTCGCGAGATTGGACCTTAATATCTGGATAAGAAGAAAGAGATCAATGTCTTCGCTTGGAATATGAGGGAAAGGCCGTATAAATATCCGTTTTATGTAAAGGAATTTATTTTCTAGAAAAGTTGTTCTAATGGAATTGAATTCAGAATCAGTGCCTCTCTTTCTTTTTGCATTCATTTCATGCCTTTGCATTACATAGCATCATATGTATTAAAATCCATAGAAGGACCCTAAGTAGTCGAGGCTAATTCAGAAAAAGAGAGAAAGAGAGAAAGATAATCTGGAAACTAAATATCGTTACAGTACTCGCGCTAAGACGAAAGACATGGATCAGAGACTCGAACAGTTCCAAAGAGACATGCAAGACCAGCTGCAAAAGCAATTGGTGAAGATCCAACAAGATATGAGGGACAAAATGATGGAAGCCCAAAAAATATGGTTGCTCAAATGACTCAGTTGTTGAATGGGGCAATGGACAAGGGAAAAGGTCCCATGACTAATACGGGAGAAGATAATGAAGACTATCCTCCGGGTTTCACCCCACCACATGCACAGATATAACCTGAGGTGCATCCTCAAAGGCCATCTGCCACGATTAGGCCTTAACAAGGTCAAGCTGATACTGGAGTGCCCATGAACTTCCAAGTTGGCTCAGGATCTAACCTAGGAGATGACCCAGCTAATCATGTTATCCCTGATTTAGATATAACGGAGGGAGAAATGACAATATTTGAATTGCCAAGGTAGTTAGAGGACCGTTGTAGGTGGTTGGAAGAAAAATTCAAGGCCTTGGAAAACGCTGATAATCACCATGGAATTGATGCTAAAGACTTGAGCTTGGTTCTAGATTTGGTGCTTCCTCACAAGTTCAAAATGCCCGAATTTGAGAAGTACAATGGGACTAGCTGTCCTGAAGCCCATATTACCATGTTCTGTAGACGGATGACTGGGTATGTTAATAATGATCAATTGCTAATCCACTGCTTCTAAGATAGTTTGGTGGGGGCAGCATCCAAGTGGTATAATCAACTGAGCCGTGCTAGGATTAATTCGTGGAGAGACCTAGCACAAGCATTTATGAAGCAATACAGTCATGTGACAGACATGACCCCTGACAGAATCACCTTACAGAACATGAAGAAAAAATTGAATGAAAGCTTCAAGCAGTATGCACAAAGATGGAAGGAAGTTGCCATGCAAGTTCAGCCGCCGCTTTTAGAAAAGAAATCCACAATGCTTTTCATTAATACTCTAAAAGCCCCATTCATTAACCATATGTTGGGAAGCGCCGCCATAAGCTTTTCAGATATTGTAATGTCCAGTGAGATGATTGAAAATGCGGTAATGAGTGAGAGGATAGACACGGGAGAAAGCGCCAAAAGATCAGCCCCGAGAAACAAGGAAAATGAAGTAAGTATCTTGAGCATGCATCCCAAATCAGTCACCGTAGGCCAGCCGAGGGCTGTAACCACTAGCTATCAAGGATCTTCAAAGTAGGAATCTAACTTGAGGCCAAATGCAGAAAGGCTCCAGTTCACACGCATCCCGATGACATATAAGGAGCTGTATCAGAATCTTTTTGATGTGCATGTGGTGTCTCCGTCCTACTCGGAACCCATGCAACCTCCGTTCCCAAAATGGTATAATGAGAATGCCCAATGCGAGTACCACGCGGGAATAACGGGTCACTCAATTGAAAATTGTACGATGTTTAAAAAGTTGGTCGAAAGGTTCATTAAAATGGGAATTGTGAAGTTCGACATTTCATCAGAACCTGATCACTTTGACGAGGCAATAAATGCGATAATTGAAGGAGGAGACAAGAAAGTTGCGAATCCTTGAAGAAGTCCAAAGCGAATAGGGAACCGCGGAACGAAGTTTCCAAGCCCTTGCATACTTGGGAGTGTTTTGAATAATGGGACTGTGGAAGAGATCCCTGTATTTTTAGAGCTAATCTAGAGTAATATTCAAAACACGCTTGTTGCCTTAAGCCTAGAGGAAATAAGAACCCTTTTGTGAAATAGGCTCGTGTCTAAAATTTTTATTTCAATAAAATGCATCTTTTTGAGCAAATATTCTTTTATTTTTTTTTATTTCATGCTGTACAAACAATTGTTCTTAGTTTTTTTTTTTCTTTTGTTTGTTTTTTGGACTTTCTTTCAAGTATTATTTCATTCTTCATTCATGACCATACAAATAATCATTCTTTGAATCATTTATTCTTTGGAATCTTCCTTCAAACCTACAATAGGTCTCCAGATATCAACGATGTGAGCAACGCTGCTACTAACTCAGAGTCTCCTTCGAGTAAGATATGTGTCTAGAGGGATCTCAAGACTTTGAAGATGACAGAGATTGTAACCTATCTTCTAATTTTTTAAGAATAGTAGAACAAGATGAAAAACAGATCCTACTCTACAAAGGGTCAGTGGATATTATGAGCCTAGAAAAGAGGTGAAGATTATAGCCTAGCTCACCACAGAAATAAGGCGATACATCATTGAGTTATTTTCAAGAATTCAAAGATGTTTTTGCACGATCATATCAGGACATGCCTAGGCTACTAAGACGCGGGCTAAACATGAGGATCGGGCACTGTTGGTCTACCATGGAAGGGGATTGCATCGCTTATACATAATCATCTTGAATTAAAGAAGACAAGATTTATGTGACTCCTCCATTTTCTTCACAGACTTTACTATATGTAGGGCATGGATGTTATAGGGTCGATCTCGTCAAAAACTTCTAGTTAACATCGAATTATCTTTGTGGTCATCGATTACTTCACTAAGAGGTTGAATGTTGCTTCATATGCCAATATTGCAAAGTCGACAGTCATAAAAAAGAAGAAGAAAGGATCATGTTTAATAATGCATAACTGTACAATGTCAAAGTTTACAGTTTGTTCAAAGATCAGACAGCATATCACAGTGCAACAAAGGTTGCCAAAAGAAAAAAATACAAAAAGAAAAAACAACAAAAAAATATGAAAGGTGACCAAGACTTGTAAAGATTGGCATAAGAAGCTACCATTTACTCTCTATGCTTATCAAACGTCGACCAAGACTTTCGCTGGGGCAACACTTTTCCCATTGGTTTATGGAATAGAAGTGGTTTTGCCCATGAAAATCTAGATTCCTTTGCTCCAAGCTTTGATTGAGTCAAGAATTGGATGAAGTAGAATGTCTCCAGTAAACTTGGCTGAAGAAAAGGGTTTGAAAGTATTCATCATAGTCAAATGTACCAAAAATAGATGATGCTGATTTATGTCGAAAATGGTCCACCCAAGGGAATTTCATGATGGGGACCTGGTATTGAGGAAGATCCTTCTTATACAAAAGGATTTTAGAGGAAAACAGATGCCAAACTGGGAAGGACCTTATGTAGTAAAAAAGGGCCTGTTCTAGAGGAGCATTGATATTGACCGAGATGGATGGCGAAGACTTTCCCAATTCGGTGAATTCAGGTTCAGTCAAGAAGTATTTTACCTGAAAGGGGAAAGACCAAGATGAAAACTCACAAAGGGCACCTTGAGATCAAATTCAAAAAAAAAAAAGGAGAGGCCAAGGCGAAAACCCGCAAAGGGCACTTTGAGACCAAAGGGGTTTTGAGCCGAAAACCTGAAAAGGGCGGCTCAAATTTTGATCAAAGATAGGGCATGTGGTAGTCTTGCTATGCGTGAGTTAAAAATGAGGAAGTATGCTACGTCTTGGGGCATTGACAAAGTACTCCAGATCCTCTAAACACGTATTGAGCTCAAAATGGTCCTCAAGAAGTTTGTACAGAGAAGCTCAGGCTGGATATTTGGGGCTCCTAGCTTCTATCTTACCCATTTTGAATTTGCTATCTTTGATTACTTTATTCTTTTCAAGATACACCCCAATCAATTTTCTTTTATGGGCTTGGCTATCTTTGATTACTTTATTCTTTTCAAGATACACCCCAATCAATTTTCTTTTATTGCCTTGGTTATCTTTGATTAACTTATTTGTTTTGAGCTATGTTCCTGATTAATTTCTTTCTCGTCTATTGTTGTGATCTTTTTCAAGCATTTTATATTGAAATAACGATTAATGGACTAATAATACTTTCATAAAAGGAGTTTCGCATATTACTCTGGAAGCTTCTAAATAATATGAGAATCTGAAACAGGACTATTGTTTAGAACTCACCAAGCCTAAGGGTTGGAAATATTGAAAGATGATTATCTCTTTGGATTTTTATTGGTTGAACAAAAGATAAGACATTTCACAAATGATACCTTCTCGACAAATAACGAGCAATGTCAACCTAAGTGTAAAAGTGGATCATTTCTGGGAAAAGAAAAATGATACTCTGCATTCATGCAAATTTCAGGCATATACATCTGGTCATTACACCCAGGGAATGGTGTAACAGATCAAATTGATTGAAGATGATACAAATTCTATACCTCTGAGTGGCAGCAGGATGGATGGAAGAAACCAAATGTTATTCCCCTGAAGTTGCAGTGGGAGGTACAAACTTTATGTCCCAAGGTTCAAGTGGAGTGGACTCAGAATTACCATGGGGCAAATTATTTGAGCATAATATGATTGATACTTCGAGAGGAACGAGGATGAAGAACAAATGAGTGATGACACCTTAAGTAAGAATCATGCTCATAACATTTCTTCATTCATATATCATGGCGCGTCTAATTAGGAGCATTTGATTCATTTCGATCAGGGCATCCTAATCATTTGACATAAGCATATACCCATTCTACAGGTCATGTCCTCTATAGGACAATGTAGTAGGGTAGATTGACGCTTTCAGCCTGACCTCTCTGAAGTTGCAGTGGAGCAGACTAAAATAGTAGATCCGGCCTTCCCGAGGGTACAAAGAAAGTCGATCGAAGACATCGACCTTGTCTCCCCGAGTTTGCAATGGAGCGAGGCTAAAAGATAGCGAATCTTGTCTTCCCGAGGTTGCGATGAAAGCGGATCAAAAATACCACCGCATCCTTGAGTTTTCGGTGGAGCGATTGAAGATAGCGAATCTTGTCTTCCTGAGGTTGCAGTGCAGCGGATCGAAGATACTCATCTGGCATCCCTGAGTTTGCAGTGGAACAGACTAAATATAGCAGATCTTGACTTCACGAGTTTGTAGCAAAGCGGATCGAAGATACTTGTCCGCATCCCCGAGTTTGCGATGGAAGCGGACTAAAGATAGCGAGATCTTGTCTTCCCGAGATTGCAAATAAACGGATCGAAGATACCTGCCTGGCATTCCCGAGTTTGCGATGGAATAGACTAAAGATAGCGAGATCTTGACTTCCCGAGTTTGCGTGCGCGGATCGAAGATACCGCCCGCATCCCCGAGTTTGCGATGGAGCGGACTAAAGATAGCGAGATCTTGTCTTCTTGAGATTGCAAAGAAAAGCGGATTGAAGATACCCGTCGGCATCCCCGAGTTTGCGGTGGAAACGGACTAAAGATAACGAGATCTTGTCTTCCGAGATTGCGATGAAGCGGATCGAAGATACCGATCTTGTTTCACCGAGTTTGCGATGGAGCGATTAAAAGATAGCGAGATCCTCGCCTTCCGAGTTTGCAGGGAAGCAGATCGAAGACACCAGCCTTGTCTCCCTGAGTTTGCAGCGGATCAGACTAAAAATTGCAGATTTTGTCCTCCTGAAGTTGCAGTGAAGCAAATCGAAGACATCAGCCTGACCTCCCTGAGTTTGCAGCAGAGCAAACTAAAGATTGCAGATCTTGTCTCCCTGAAATTGCAGCGAAGTAGATCGAAGACACTAGCGTTGCCTCTCTGAAGTGATAGTGGAGCAGATCGAAGAAAGTAAATCTTATGGAAAATCTTATTTTCCTGAAGTTGCAAATGAAGGCATTGAAGCCCTCGGACTTATTTCCACTGAAAGAAGCGATGAGAACAGATAGTCCAATACTTCTGAAGTTGCAGTAGTTGTAGAGAAGTAAAGTTAAGTTGAAATTCCAATACCCCTGAAGTTGCAATTGGGTTGGAAGCCATTTGGAGAAGACGAGGACCAAGAAGTCAAGACTCGGCAAGACCGGGCAAAATTGGTCCTTTTATAGTCTTTGCTCCATTCTCGTTACACGACAATGAACAAAGTGGGGCAGCTGTAATAGGCCAATTTAGCCCGGGCCCATACAAAAAAATAATAAACCCAAAATGATAAAACAAAGTCCAAGTCCAGTCCAAAATATATCATTTGTCCCGATCAGAATGGCCCATTACTTGAAAAGATTGAAGGTCCATCTACAAGCTTGACGTATATGGAAACACAATCTTCAAGGATATGCAATCTTAGATATGATATGCAAATCTTAGATATGATATGCAATCCTAGAAGATATGGTATGCAATCTTAGAAGATATGATTTTGTAATCTTAGAGATTTAATTTGTAGATACCTTTTAATCTTAGCCGTTGATGTAATTGATCTCAGACGTTGGATTTGGGAGGCTCAACTATAAATAGAGGCCTCTCCTTCATTGTAAAGGACTTGAATTTGGAGTAATAAAAATTCTTGAGAGCATTCACTCAAATTTCTCTCTCTTTTACGTTCTTATTTTCTGTGGCTTGTTCCTATTTTGTTCTTCGCTCATCTTCGTTTCTTTTTGAGTTGCTTCCGTTCGAGTTAGATTTTGGTGGAGGAATTTCGTTGAGTCCACATATTGCGGAGTTAGGTTGACTTATGCGTTTTTAACTTTTTTTATTTATCCATTTAATTGCTTAATCATTATTTATTCATTTATTTTAATTATTTTAAACTTGTTTTTCTTTTTTGCTTTCCCCTATTTACGTTAAATTGTTTTATCATATATATTATTATTTTTATTTGCTATATATTATCTATATATTATATATTATTTAACTTTAATCATATTATGTATTATTTGAAAATTTGTATGTTGTACATCATCTAAATTGTTTTATTATTAAGGCAAAATTTTTCATATATTGTTTATTTAAAATATGTATATTATCTATTTTTAAATGGTATATTATACACTTATTATAAGTTATCCCTTATACATTTTTATTCAAAGTTTTTATATTATTTATTTAAAATATATATATTTATTTTATTATGTATATATTAACTATTTTAGATTTTGCCATATCGTTTTTTTATTTTTTTATTATTTCATTTTTCTAAAAATTGTTATAATATTCATTAATTGTTTTGAGTATATTATTTACCTTATATTATTATTTTTTTATTTGAATTTAATCTTGTGAATAAATTTTTTTTCCTTAATTTTTTCATAGATTCTTTTAAAATTGCTATTATCTACTCTACATTTTTTATTTTGATTGTTCATTTTTTTTAAAAAAATTTTGAATCCATTATCTTTGTTTACCTTAACATTATTATTGCTTGTCATTCTTTTACTTAGTTGTTTATGTTAGTGTTAATTGTTAATATAATCTGTAACTTTAGTAAATTGCACTTTTTTTGTAATAACTTAATGTTACTTTTTTCAAATCTTTGTTTAAAAATATCTATCTTCTTTAATTACCACATTTTATCCAAAAGTTTTTCTTAAATAAGGCAATGTTTTGTGTTTAGAAATTCGAGAAATAGCCCTAACGTGCTGGGTTTCGATTTTCCGTTTGACTAAATAACTAAATATCCTTTTAATGAATTTTGTAAATCATGAGATGATTTTGGTTACGAGGGTTTAAAACATCATGTCCTAACGTCTTCGGATGTGATGTTTGTATTCTTCGAACAACGGAATCTCAAGTTCCAACTCAAATTGTTCAAGTTTTTAAAGAAATCATGTTTTCAAATCTTTTCAATTTTCGACATTAGGACAATAACTAATCAATCCGGTACCAATTTTGGGCGCATTTAGGTGCTAATCCTTCCTCGTACGAATGTAAACCGACTCGAACCCGTTTTCTTGAATTTCGTAGGCCAAAATCAATGTTTTGAAATAAAACGTTTTATAAGGTGATCCAATCACACCTAAGCAAAAAGGGATTGGTGGCGACTCCCGTTTTCATTTTTTTAAAGTCGATCCCTATTTTTTCAAAAAAAAAATGGTTTCGACAGCAGGTTTTTGAGTTGAACTCGTCTGCCAGAAGGGACCAAGCCAGGAAATGCGCTGAGGTGGCTGATCGTAGGGCGATGTCATGTATACTGAGGGACACTTTTAGAAACATATTTTCAAATGACAAATAGTAATATATGCTACGAATATATCTATCTTATCAAGTATTTATGTTGTAAGACTTTATATTACTTTTGAGAGTCTGTGATAAACGATAAATGTTTCATTCAAACTTTTTGTCTTAAAAAGGATTTTAAATAAATAAGAGATATATTTAGTATGATTTTCGCAGATTGTAAAATTTTGTTAAGTATGTAAGTATTGTGACATCTTATATTTGGATCCAGTAAATTGGGTCGAGTATAGAGTATTACAACATAATTATATTTAATACTTATATTTATTATTTTATCAAATATTTTTTAATATAAAATTAACATTTATATAATTTAGTAATAAAACACTTAAAATTTCAATTTATGAAATATGTAAATGTTAGGCGGAAAAAGGTACATATAAGCCATTGGCCATAGTTACCATAGCTAGTTTTGGACGTGTATCTAGAATGGTCTAGAATCTGCCCTTTAATTCCACCATTTATACCTGCCTTTAGTAAATTTGTAGTACCGACAAAATAAATAGGATGCCGAATGGGACTGTCATCAAGCTCAACGCTTCCAAAACATGTTCTTTTCACACATTGAAGTAATCAAATTATTTTACTTTATTAAACCCCAAATAAGGGCCACATACTCATATATACCAAAAATTTTTTTTTTACAGAAAATGACCGTTTTTTTTTAAATTTACGGAAAATGACCATTTTCCCTAAAAACACGTCCACGTCAGCGCGTTTTGTGGGGATGCAGCAGGAAAGCGCGCTCTCGGGGGAGCGCTTTCACCACATCAGCACAAAGCGCGCTGACGGGGACGCGTTTTGCTGATGTGGCAAAAGCGCTCCCCCGAGGGTGCGCTTTTGCTGCAACGGTCAAAAAATTTATTGTAATTTAATTTTAATATCTTTAATAACATAGAAATTGTTTAATTTTTTTATTGTAATTTAATTTTAATATATGTAATATAATAAAATAAGAAGTTGTTTTTTATTTTTTGTAATTTAGTTTTAATATATTTAATAAAATAAATAGTTGTTTTTATTTTTAATTTTTTGTAATTTAGTTTTAATATATTTAATAAATTAAATAGTTGTTTTTATTTTTTTATTTTTTGTAATTTAGTTTTAATATATTTAATAAATTAATAGTTGTTTATTTTTATTTTTTTTTGTAATTAAATTTTAATATATTTAATAAAATAGAAGTTGTTTATTTTTTTATTGTAATTTAATTTTAATATCTTTAATAACATAGAAATTGTTTATTTTTTTATTGTAATTTAATTTTAATATATGTAATATAATAAAATAAGAAGTTGTTTTTATTTTTTATTTTTGTAATTTAGTTTTAATATATTTAATAAAATAAAAAGTTGTTTTTATTTTTAACTTTTTGTAACTTAGTTTTAATATATTTAATAAATTAAATAGTTGTTTTTATTTTTTGTAATTTAATTTTATTATCTTTAATAAAATAGAATTTGTTTAATTTTTTTATTGAAATTTAATTTTAAAAATAAAAGTCCAATATTTGTAATTTTATTGTAACTTAAAGGTTTTTTTTATCCAAATTAGTCATTCTACAAAAGTTCACCGTTTTCATCAACAAATAAATAGAATTTACATAGACACCAAGAGACAAAAAAGTTAAGAAGACTGTCAACTATTCCGATTTGGACACGAGCGAGATGTATGGTCTGGGTTCCTACACCATCCGCACAACCTACGTTGGTTGCTCGTTTCTCGGATATCCATATTGTTGCGTATTCTACTCGAGCAAGGTCGATCTTTTGGTTTGCGCCTCAGTTGTCTATCCGGCAACAGCTTATACGGTGCAAGCGATACCGACGGCCACTTACGTTCATCTGGGACTGGTGGGAATACGTGTCTCCACACGTTGTACATGTTTTCTAATTTATACACTTCGTCGACATAGCTCATAGGATCAAGACGAAGATTCTGACAAGCCGCAAGTACATGAGCGCATGGGTAACAAAGTGCATCAAATATCCCACAGTCGCAGGTCCTATTTGTCAAGTGTACACGATACTGCCCGCCAACAATACCTTGGTTCGGTCTGTCAAACTCCGTCACACGAAACCATAGGCTGTCGCGATCGTGACACACTGTGTGCATGGTGCTGGCCCGTGTCTTCCCCCTGTTAATTTCTCGCAAGACCTTCGCGCTCCATACATGGCCTCCTTGCATTTGGCCTTTATAACTCGCTGCTCGCTTCGGAAATAGTGTCGCTAAACGAAAATATGTCTCTCGCACAACCGATGTTATCGGCAGATGACGCGTTCCTTTTAGAATAGAATTTATGCATTCTGCCAGGTTTGAGGTCATATGACTATATCGTAGGCTGCCGTCGTATGATTGTGTCCACTGTTCGAAAGGAATATTGCACAGGTAGTTTGTGCCTTCTTCGTTATCTGATCGCAAACTCGCCAACATCTCCTGAAAACGGGCCTTATTGATCTCGTACCCTACCAATATACGTTGATAGCGAATATTACATACCACTCTTCAATTGAGAATAAATTGAATATTACAAACGAAATTATATTAATAGATATTACATACCCATATCGGTCACTTGCCGTCGCTGACTTTTAGATCGATGTTGCCCGTAGTAGTTGGATGCAACATGCCTTAGGCAATATCGATGGTGTGTGCGATGCCACAGGCCTCCCTGGCGCTCTATTGCGGCTAGTATTCCAGGGCCCCGATCCGATATAACGCATATATCAGGTTGGGGGCAGACATGCCTCCTTAACCTAGATAGAAAGAAATCCCAGTCATCAGCTGACTCCCCCGGTGTTATTGCGAATGCAATCGGAAGGATTCTCCCACTGCCGTCCTGTGCCACAGCTAGCAATAGTCGATGCGTATATCTACCATACATAAAGGTACCGTCAATTTGTACCAATGGCTTGCAGTATATAAATGCATCTCGGCATTGCTTAAATGTCCAGAAAAGATGCTTGAACACTGCGCATCCACGGAGCAAACGATCGTTGTAGTACGCCGCCCGTTTCAAGGTCTGTTATCTTTTGCTCGGGACATATCTCTCCAAAGACTGACACCACTGCCACACTTCATTATATGAAGCGTCCCATTGACCATGCAAATTTTCCAACGCCTTCTGCTTGGCTATCCAAGCCTTCCTGTAAGAAGGCGTGTACCCCAATTGGCTACGAATATTGCCAATTAAGGCTGGCACTGTAGTCTTGGGATCGGCCTTCACCGTCGGTATTATTAAGTCAGCCAACATCTCTAAATCCATCTTCGGATGATCTTGTGTAACACCTGTCATCGAAGAACGTTAAATAATGCAACATTACGTAATATTAGTATTATTCAAAAACATTGAACACATAATGGTACTGTACCGGCAAGACATGTATGTGGACCTTTGTACTTTTTGATCTCCCACACGCCTGTCCTTTTCCTCAACGAGGCCATGATTTTCCAAGAACATGTACCGTCTTGCACTGCACACTTCGCCTCGTACTTATCGAGCTTGGATTTAACCACGTTGTAGTTAACCCCGTTCTTGATCTTTATCGTTTCAATGCAGCAAGAAAAGCATCCCTGTTGGAAAACTCGTTACCAACTTCTAATTCACCCGAATCCACGACGAAGTTGTACGGTCACGCGTCCGGTGTGGTAGTTCAGGAAACTCCAATGCATCGTCTTGAGATAGATCGATATTATGCATGTGGGCTGGAGGCGAGTACACCCTGAATAGTGGATCTTCTTCTTCGTCCCTCGAATCGCCTCAACATCTTCGTGCAATGTTGGAAACAGATCCGATTCAGAAAATAATCCAACTTCTGCACCATCGAGCCCGGGCTCTCGAGGTGGGTCCACATCCGACTCATCATCCGATCCACCATAATCTGCAACGAACGAGGGCCCCTTGCCGGTGGATGTCGTGGGGAGTACATTATCCCTCCTTAAACATCTTTCGTAACGTTCCCAATCATATGTGGATTGCCAACCACTAGAAGTTGATGACGTTCCCCAATAAGTATTTTTATCATCGGACGTCGAAGGAAGGATATGCATGTCCCATCCACCAACCGAGTGTCGTGCAGGGGTTATGTTTTCCATACTACCACCAAACACGGGCACTTCCGTATTCTGCCTCCCACTAACAGAGTGTCGGCTTGGGGTCGTGTATTCCCCTCGAACAGAAGTAGATGTTGAGGTCGAAGGGAGATCACTTGGCGATGAAAATTCTACGTATACCTCAAGATAGGGTGATCCACTGGCAAGATGAGTCTCCAACATTGCCTCAAAGCTCCGAGGACCTTTGATGTCGAATGATTCATATCTCACTGGATCAACCGAAGCGCAAAATCTATACTTAATAGACTGAACTTTCATTGGCGTTGTTCCGAAGATTTTACGCCTAATTCTTTTGCGAAGTTCTAACAAATCTATGTTCCGATTAAAACCCAGTCGCGCTGTGTTCTCCGATAAAAAAATAACACCATTTTCGGTGTCACAAACCTCACCATCGTAGTAAATAACAACATTAATACGTTCACTCATTTTCAGTTTCTATTTTTCTTTTGCCTCAATTTCTGTTATGCAACCTGAGAATGCAATTTGGCTGATTTATAGTCTAAGGATTACCACAGAATACTGTAGCAAAAGAGCGTCCACGTGGGAGCTCTTTTCAGTACTCTTGCTGACAGTGCATCCTGCTTGAAGCGTTTTTGGCAACTGTTTGTTCAGAAACGTCTTCTCAAAATTATTTTGCCAGATACAACTGTCAAAAAAATTCAAATAACTTTTTTTGGCTAATATATTTTGCCCAAAACTCTAAATATATTTTTACTAAACCCTAATTAACCCTAATCTACTCCATAAACCTTAAAATTTCATACCCTAACACTAAAAACAGCTGAAAGGGCAGACGGGGAAGGAGGGCAAAAACGCGTCCACGTCAGCGCATTTTGTGGGGATGCAGCAGGAAAGCACGCCTTCGGGGGAGCGCTTTTGCCACATCAGCAAAGCACGTCCCCGTCAGCGCGCTTTGTGCTGATATGGCGAAAGCGCTCCCCCGAGGGCGCGCTTTCCTGCTGCATCCCCACAAAACGCGTCCACGTCAGCGCGTTTTGTGGGGAAGTGACCCTTTTCCGTAAATTTTAAAAAAACCGGCCCTTTTCCGTAAATTTTTTTTTTGGTATATATGGGTATATTGCCCCCCAAATAATCCACCTTTTTTTTTTCAATTTTCCTTGGATTTTATCTTCCTTCGTCAAAAAAGATAGTGAGATAGGTTGAATGCTGATGAAAATTCTAAAATTAGGGGCTTGGATCCGTTTCCAAGGTTTACTATTCTTAAAAAAAAAACATAAATCTCAAAATTATAGATAAATTTTGATAAAATATGTAATATTATACATAAATTTTAATTTTTTTAATTTTAATTAAAATTTTTATTTGATTCAATTTTTAAAAATTGCAAACATAACTATCAAAATTTATGTATCAAATTACACATTGGAGCAAAATTCATGCGTGATTTTAACATTTGCCTTTAAAAATGAGAAAGAAAAGGAAAATAATAAGTTATATATATATATATATATAAGAGCATAAGTTTGGAGAAACCTTCGAATTGATGAGAATACCTTTAATTTTCTATCATATTATTAAATTAACTTTAAAAATAATTTAATATTAATTTAGAAATATTAGTTAAAAAGATTGTGTTAATTTTAAAATAGAGTTGTTACTTGAATACAACTCCAAGCATAAAAGATATAAAAAAGTTGTGATAAGTATAATTATAATTTATTTTATAATTATTAGTTAAAAAATTAAGGTTAATTTTTTTAAAATTATGATACTTTTATTGATGTAAAAACAAAGTTATTACTTGAACATAACTCTTTGCATCTTATTTATCGCTTAATTAATATAAAGTTATATACCAATTAAAATTTAAGTTTAGCGTAGTAGTTAGGCATATTCAATCAAGTAGCATCTAAGAAAAAATAGCGGTAAAAAATGGAGATTGTTAGCGTCAATAAGTTAGTATTATATAAAAAATAAAAGAGCATTAAAGTAATGGTTCTCTGAAGAGGCAATATTGAATCATATTCGAACAACAATTATACCAGAGAGTGATCAAAGATGATTTTAATTGCTCAACGTGCGGACTGTTATTTCCATACGCAGGTGACAATTAGCTCTCAGATTGATCGATGAATGTCAAAAGCATCCAAATTCACATATTAGCTCAACTAAAATCTCTGTAAGGTTTTGTTATGTTTTGTGAGTCGTAATGGCATGTACCTAGGTAACTAAGAGTCCTATAGGATCTTTTGATTAATATGGATTGTAGATATTTATGTCGTGACTTATTTGGCCACTTTGTAATCTTAATGATGGCATTTGGTCAAGTAAGCATAAGTCTTGAGATTGCTAATTAATGAATCATGTTTATCTAAGTGTGTTGCATTGATTGAGATGATATTAGGTATTGATAAAGTGATTTTAGATGCTAAAAATTTATTATTTGTCAATTGAGTGCTAGGATGGCTTTGCATATTTATATCTAGCTAGTTAGGGTGACATATTGAACCTTGGTAAGGTATCGATATTATGGTCCATTTTGGTAACTTGAATGTGTTGGCATCTTGTAACCTAAGTGTGTATATATGTTGTAAAATGGCATACTAGGATCTTTGCATAATGTTTAAATTATATTCTCTGTGTTACTTACATTCCAAGTTAACCAAATTGATGTTTGATTTTGATATCGAGTAACCATGGAGGTGCCTTATGTATCTAAGTGTGTTTTGTTGAGTTTTATGAGTCCTTGAACATAGAATGTTAACACTTTTAGTCATGGAATTGCTTTGGTTTGAAATAAGGTCAAGATTTGTACATTTTGGAAAGGTTCATGCTAGATAGTAAGTCACACCGTGACATCCTTTGTCGTGATGCCATGACATTCTTACTCTTCGTCGCGACCTAGCCGTTCCTTATCACAACCATGCTTGGCATGAAAGGACACCGCGACGTCCCCTATTTTCACGTCGCAACCTAACTTGTTATTTTCAGAGTAAGTCCTTTAAAACATATTGTAGATTCACGGTTGCTTTTGTAAGCATGTTTAGAATCAAAATGTGTTTCAAAAATGTTTTAAAAGACCTTTTAATTTTTTTTGGGCCCGTGTAAATATTTTATAAATTTGTTTCTATTGGAATGAAATGTATGATTGAATTGGAGTTGCTCCGATAGCGAATGTGGGCATCACGCACTTGGATATGGCGACTAGGTCAGGTGTGGGGTGTCACACAAACAAAATAGCTCATTGCTAATATACTTGCGAGGGTTAGTAGCACTCTGCAACTAGCAACATGAAGGCTATAAAATTGTTAAAGAGATTATGGAAAATTTGGAGGACTTGTTAGAAGGCCAAGTGTGTAACGACTGAATTTCCAGTGGTATCGAAAATTACCATTTCGAAATGTCATTTCCGTAAACTGTGTTTGTAAAGATTAAATATTAATAGTTACGAGACTAGTATAGAAATATGATAAAGCTTGGCCTAATAATTTTGTTTAATTAATAGTTAACTAAGGTACAAGTGTAATGATCATAAAGTCAGTGGTATCGAAAAATTTGATTTCGGGACCCATTTTCGTAAATCAAGATCGTAAATATTTTTAATAAATATTTAGGAAATTATATTCTAGGAGAATTGAATTTTGGATAGGTAATTTTATCAAATTAGTAATTAATTAAGGTATAAGGACTAAATTGTAAAAATTGTAGAAGTTCAATTGCTAAAGAGTATTCATTTAGATCATAGTCAATGGACTTATGTGGCAATTATTCCACCATATTATTGTTAGGATTGACCCGATTAAGCAACAAGTAAAAAAAAATAGCGGAATAAATTGAGAAATTGAACACACAAATTTAACGCAGAAAAACCCCTTCAAAGAGGATAAAAAACCACGGGCAAATATAATTTTACTATAATGGAAAAAGAACGAAGAGTACAAAAGATGGAGATAAAAACTAAACCCCGAAAATAAAGAACCCTCAAAACGTAAACACAAAATTCTCTAAATGTGTTCTTAGTTCTAATATCTAATGAATGTTTTTTCTAAGATTGTAAAAGAGCCTATTTATAGGCTAAATTCATAGGTCAAAAAATAATAAAATAATCTAAACTAATCAGTGTTTGATTGAAACAAATAAATAGAGTTTAACTAGAAGATTATTTCTCAAATTTGACTGAAATAGGAGTCATACTTAACAATTATTAATAGTGGACGGTGGTGGATGGTTTGATAACGAGTTTTAGTATAAAATTTAATTAATTTATAACATTTATAATAAAAATAAAATAAAACAAATCATGTAATAAAACTTGAAAGTGGAAAGAAAGATAAGTTACTCTCATCTTTCCAAAATAGCCGAATCCACCATAGGAGAAAAAGAAACATTCGATCATAAGGGTTTTGAAGTTTCGAGCTTTAGCGCAGTTTAGCATTGTTTTTAAGAAGCATTGCTTTTAAGAAGCATTTTTGAAACAAAAAACACTTTTGAGATAAAAGCATTGCTAAACAAGATATTTTTGAGCTTTTCAAAAGTGCTTTTGGGACAAAGATACTTTGTAAAAGCACTTTTTTAGTCAAAAGCAAAAGTAGAAAATTTTATCTTTTGCTCAAAATTGCTTTTTGGTACAAAAGTACATATAAGAAACAATGCTAAACTCAGCCATAATTGGTTAGTACACTTTAGTCATTTTCTTGTAATTGTTATGTTTTGGGAATCCCGAGAGCTTAATCTAGCTAACCCGTGTGTTATTTTTTGTAATTGTTAAAGTTTGGAAAGACGCCATTGATGAATCTTTGAAGTTTTAGGTACTTGATAGATTTTAAGCTTAGAAGTGAAAAATGACTAGATTGTGAAGTTGTTTGATAGTTTCGTACAATAGGGATGAAATGCATAAATTCTAAAATTTGTGTTAGAAATGAAAAATAGGAGGTCCAAATTGGACTATGATGAAATCGGGTTGAATATTTGAGTTTTAAAATTGAAAGTTAGGTTAGTCCCAATTTTAGGAGCTAAACTAAATAAATTGTAAAAGTTGTTTAAATTTGCAATTGAGTGTGAATTTGTTTGCATATTGATGATTTGATGTGTTTATGTTAATCCATAGCTAACGTCAACCCAGATTCCTTAAAAAAAGAAAGGAAAAGGCAAAGCCGTCCACGAATAGCTCAGATTTTACGGTTTATATTTCTATAACTCGAACCTTTTCAATTGCTGCATTTATGAACTCATTTACATGGTAAGATCATAAGGTGGGTTATAAATGATAAATCGAGTGAAATCGATTTGATTTGATTGGTTGTTTGTGATAAAGATTAAATTGAATAGATATTAGAAGTATTGTATATTATTGAAAATTTGAAATTGAATTCGTATTGAGATGATTTAAATGATGTCGGAAAGTTGTTAAATGGCAGATTTAATTACTGGAAAATTTTGGTGTCTGATTGTCTGCTTTGATGATATTAAAGGTGCTTAAAATGACGTTTGAAAGTGGTAAAGTGGCAGTTTTAATTGCTGTGAATTTATGGTGTTGGAAGCTTAAATTTGGACATTTAAATACCTGATTTGTTGCTGATTAGTTTGGTCTGAAATAGTGCAAAAATTTAAATGTCCCAACCAGTGTAATGCCTTGTATAATTGTGCCTAAATTTTTAATAATTGCTTGTGTTATTATTGTACATGTAAGACCATTTAAATGCTAGTTTTGAATTGAATAAATTATTGTAATTATGGTTATTACTAAACAACTTGGAATGTATTATAATGTTGTTTGAATTTGCATGCTTAAATAATTGATAAAAAATGTGTATTATATGGCTACTTGAAATTGCATGGTTATAAGGATTTGGTTTAGTGCGTTAAAATGTTGATCGGATTGCATGCTTGGTGTTTAATGGATGGTTGAATGCACATTAGTTAAATACCTGCATTGTTATTATTGGGGATCGACCCGATTAAGCAACGAACAAGTAAAAGTTAGTGGAAGAAATTTAGAAATTGAACACACAATTTTAACATGGAAAAACCTCTTCAAAGAGGATAAAAAATCACGGGCAAAGATAATTTTAATATAATGGCAAAAGAACGAAGAGTACAAAGATAGAGATAAAAACTAAATCCCGAAACTCGAAAAACAAAGAATCCTCAAAACGTAAACACAAAATTCTCCAAAAGTGTTATGAGTTCTAATCTCTAATGGGTGTATTTTTTAATGTTGTAAAAGAGCCTATTTATAGGCTAAATTCATAGGTAAAATAATAATAAAATAATATAGACTAATCAGAGTTTGATTGAAACAAATAATCAGAGTTTAACTGGAAGATTATTTCTCAAATTTGACTAAAATAGGAGTCATACTCAACAGTTATTGTAGTGGTGATGTATTGCTGGTTAAATACCCTGTTTAAAATGTTGAATGATGAGGTCTAGATGGATGCAAATTCATACTACTTGAAATCTACCAATTGATACGTTCATATGCTAAAATTAATGAGGTTTGCAGGCTGAAATATTTAAGGGGTCGAAAGTTGCAATTACTAGTGTCTGAAGACTAAATTTTAATGTGTCCAAATGCTTCTAAACTAAGATGATAAATTTTGCAAAAATATTGACGTAATGTATTGTATGATGTTCAATTTATTATTGCTCCAAAATAGGATAGAACTAAGGAAATCTTATATTTATGTCATGCTAATTTTGAAGGATGATATGGTTTTTTGATATAGTTGTGTATATATTATTGTTATTTGAGATTATTTGGATCATGTATGTATATATATAGAGAGAGTTGGTTGAATGTTTTGATGATGCTTGGTAGAATAATTATGAGTAATGTTAGGAAGAATTAAATGTAAAAGAAGTTGAGTTGAGTATGCAATTGGTATGTTTGTGATGTTGTGAATGTGGTTTGAGTGGCTGGAAATGAAATGACCATAAATTGAATAGAATGGTATGAATTGTTATAAGGATGATTGTTGATTGAGAAGCTTGTAATGTAACGACTCGAACTTGGGCCTAGTAGGATTGGGCCCAATGGGCCTTGGGCGTAGGAGTGTTTAAAATTTTTGAGAACAAGAGAACGACATTATTTCAAGTTGGAATTATTAGGAAGGTGATTTTGGAAAGTTACGAGGTTTCTAGGAAGTTATGGGTTCAAGTTAGGCTATAGGTAAATTTTTGTATTTGAGCACTTAAGGGGAAAAGGCAAGTGGCATCAAGGCTTAAGGTAATAAGTGTGTATTTTGCTAGCATAAGAGAGCATATGGCAATGAGGTTAAGGCATCAAGTGGAGAGCATGGAGGAAGGGTTCAAATCCCATCTTTTGCAAATTTTGGATTTATTTTTTGTGCTATTCATCCAAAGTGTCGGTCAAGGCTTTAATAAGGTAAGAAAGACTTTTTAATTTGGGAAAGATGGCTAAGGAATATGGTAAGGAGGAAGACTAGGGAAAAAGAGGGAAAGAAATGAAGGAAAAAGGTAAGAGAAGGGAACATGTTGGCCTATTATGTGGAGGATGTTTTGGAAAGATTATTTTGGGTCAACATTCATTTTTTTGGTAAAGATGATACATGGTTTGGGAAGTGTGTTTAGGGAGCATATTCGGCCATTAGTATGTGAGTGTGCCGAAAGTTGTTGGCATTTTTGTGCATTTTGAAGACTTTTACTTCAAGCGTTTTGGGTTATTTTCTCTCAACTTGTGTTGTCAAATTTCTTTGTGATATTTATTTCTATTCTCAACCCTTTCTTCAGTCTTCTTTTTCCTTCAACCCATAACCGAAACATCAACTTCATCTCATAGCCGAAACTTGGTTCTTGTGGTTTCAAAGCTTCTTTGTCTTCTCGGGTTTTCGGTGGTTGTAAGGCGAATCTATTCTTTGCTAGTTCCATCTTCTTGGTTCTCTTGGTGTGGGCGAATCGGTAGAGTGTTAGCTTACACTCTCATCATCTTTCTAGCCTTAAGGAAATCGATAGAAGGGGATCTATTATTGTCAAGGGACAAATCGCTCGATCACCTATCCCTCGTAATAAGAGACTCGGATTGTTGGTGCCGCGAGAGTATCGTGTTACGCTGATTCTCGAATAAGGTGTATAATCCCGCACCCTTCCGAATACATGTTTGAAATGGTGTGTAATCTCACCTCTCTGAATGTTTGCATGAAATGTTCTGTGATTCGGTCGAAATACCGAAGAAAACCAGAAACCGGCATCCGTGACCACTCGGCGTGCGCATGTGATGTTCGTAGTGGTAACCATAGTTTGCAATGAAACAGCTTTTGGTTGTAGCAGTGACGTGATTTTGAAAAATAACGAAAAATAGGAGAAAGGGAATTAGAAAGTGAATAAGATATAGAATTGAAGCTTACTGTGTCTATTTTCATATGAAATAAATGGAGTAGAAAGAGAAATTTTATATTCTGTGATATTTTAAGTTTAGTGGGACTGGCTCTGATTGACTTTGTGGTTCCCTGATCTGTCTTAGAAAAATCATTTAAAATTGTAAAAAAGTGAATTATGAGTTATAATTTATATGTATAGATTCCTTAGTGAGCCTATTTTCAATAGAAACAAGTGGGAGCAACATATGAAAATTGTACAGTTAGATATTTGAATTTCGGGTAAGAGAGGTCAGAACCGTTGGTCAGTGAAACAAGGGAAAATTTAAGGAATAAACTGTACTAAATGGTTAAGCCAAAAATTCTGGAAAACTTTTAGTAAGAATATATATGAGTCTAGTTTCAAGGAAAATTTACGGATTTAAATTTCGAGTTTCCTAACTCGAGTTATTGTCAATTTAGTCAGTATGACGCAGATGGACAATTTCAATTTTTATGCCCCAAATTAGTAGTTAAGTCTGGGTTGCGAAATTACCATAATACCCTTAGAGGGTAAATTACCGAAATACCCCTGGGTTGCGAGATTACCAAATTACCCTTAGTGGGTAAGATTACTGAATTACGAAAATGCCCCTATGGGTCGAATTGCTAGAATGCTTTAGTGGACCGATTTACAAAGTTCTATAATTTGCCGATTTACCGTAATAAATCTCTAAATCAATGATTGTTGTTTATATTTGTGGATATTATGCTTTATTATGTATGTTGCATTTACATAATTTGCATGGGATGGGAAAAATGTTGAAGAGAAGTGTAGCGCAGTGGCATTGCCACAAAAATGTTTGTTATTATGTTTCATTCTCGATTCGTGGCTCACACAAATTCGATAATGGCTATGTGCCAACCTAAATATGGCTTTGTGCCATTGTGATTATGGCTTTGTGCTAAACGTATTTACCCGGGGCTATGTGCCTAACATATGAATTAACGACTGCATGTGTCGATCATTTTTACCAAGGTCATGTGCCAATTATATTACCGTATATGATATTCGGTGGCTCGCCATTAATCAGATAGTGGCTACGCCACGCGCATAATTATGACTCGGTGGCTCACCCACAAATATTATGAAATGGCATCTTGCCTGCGAATTAAATGGCATCTTGCCTGCGAATTAAATGGCATCTTGCCTGCGAATTATTATAAATGGCAACTTGCCTGCGATTGGTGTGTTTGGCGGGGTGGGTTGACTTGATCCCCACAGGTGTGATGGGATGGTACGGGTGGTGTGTAGTGGATGGATATCTAGGATGGGTTGGGTTGCATACATTCATACATTTGCTTCATTTTAAGATTGTTATGTAAAAGGGCTTAGGCCCATGATATTGGTATATGGGTTCAGGCCTAGTGGACAACGGTAAGGGAATTATACACTGAGTTCTAGTAACTCACCCCGTTTCCTTAACCCTTGCAGGTAATGCTCAGTGACGTGGACTTGGGCCATGGATGACTCGGTGGGGGCCATACTTCAAAAATAGTTTTTATTGGACTTTAGGTTTCTATTTGGTTTACTTATTACTTTTACTATTTTGGGTTTTATGATGTAATAAGGCCTCTGGAATATTTTATTTTTGCTTTATGTTTGTCGTACTTACTATTTTGCTTGAATGATTTTAAATGGGTATTTTTCTAAAAACTTAAATAAAGGTTTTCCAAAATAGATTAACAAATGGATTTCATAACAAACTTTTACAAATATTTTAACTCGGAAAGTTTTTCTCAAACTATCAACGATATTTTCAAAAGTCACGATTTATAAAGATTTCTAGTTCAAATTATTGATTTATCAAATAACCTTCGAGGTTAGTAGTACTTTATCAAATATTTCAAATCAACTCATTTTCTCAAAAGGATTTAACATGTTTTTCTCATGTGACATGTCAGATCCGGTCTTAACGCATGGGCCGGGTTTAGGGTGTTACATTTTATGGTATCAGAGCCCGGTTGCAAAACTCGGCTGTGGTTTGGGTTCAAAAGTGTTTTCAAAGCTGATTAAAAATTTTAATTTATAAATGCATGTTCTAAAGGAAGTATGGCACCACGGGTATCCGGTACCAAGTCAAGTAAGTATATGTTATCATTTTATGATTATGATTATTGTGGTATGACTGTAGAAATACTCTAGAACTCTTAGATATAGGAGCTGAAACTATAGAGATTGAGACTTTAGGATACGTTGTGCGAAAACATCTTTACTTCCTATACTCCATAAAACATTGTTTAATAAACACTGAAATAGCATAATGATTCATAAGACTCTTAGTCAAATTAAATCGACTTAGCAAATATGAGCTCTAGAGGACGTGGACGTAGCGGACGCGACCGTGATAGAGGCCGAGGTGCTAGGGGCTGGATTTTTGACACCGAGGCATGTGCCCAAAAGGGAGGCGCTGGCATCACCAGTGGCTGAGACGGGATCTCATGATCGAGCTTGGGTTGTTGAGCTGACTCAGATAGTTAAAGAGGTATTGGAGGAGGTTAAAGGAATCAGTGAAGCACTTCGAGTTGGGTGTATGGACTGTAAGAAGAAAAGAGATCGCAGTTCTTTTGGGTCGCAGTCTCATTCCGTAAAGCGTGTTAAGGCACGTCCAAACTTTCCGGCTTGTGAATATTGCAAAAAGCGACATCTGGGTGAATGTTGGAGAAAGTCTGGAGCATGCTTGAGATGTGGGTCTAAGGAGCATAAGGCTCGGGATTGTTCCATCACCATTAAGTCAGGTATGTCTTGGTTGGATGAGGTGTTTGAATGTAGAAAATCTTATGAATGCGTGATAAGTACCTGTTTGCTTTTGTGGTTGAATATCTGGTCGGGTGAAGAGATTTCTAGATTAGGTTAGAAGTGTATTAGTGTTATTAAGATCAGAGTGCATAGCGAAAGCATAGTGGTGTGATTTGAGCGGTGCGTTTAGTAGTTGGTTGGAAATTTCGAGGATGAAATTTCTTTAAGGAGGGTAGAATTGTAACGACCTGAAATTGGGCCTAGTAGGATTGGGCCCAATGGGCCTTGGGCGTAGGAGTGTTTAAAATTTTTGAGAACAAGAGAACGGCATTATTTCAAGTTGGACTTATTAGGAAGGTGATTTTGGAAAGTTACGAGGTTTCTAGGAAGTTATGGGTTCAAGTTAGGCTATAGGTAAATTTTTGTATTTGAGCACTTAAGGGGAAAAGGCAAGTGGCATCAAGGCTTAAGGTAATAAGTGTGTATTTTGCTAGCATAAGAGAGCATATGGCAAGGAGGTTAAGGCATCAAGTGGAGAGCATGGAGGGAAGGGGTTCAAATCCCATCTTTTGCAAATTTTGGATTTATTTTTTGTGCTATTCATCCAAAGTGTCGGTCAAGGCTTTAATAAGGTAAGAAAGACTTTTTAATTTGGGAAAGATGGCTAAGGAATATGGTAAGGAGGAAGACTAGGGAAAAAAAGGGAAAGAAATGAAGGAAAAAGGTAAGAGAAGGGAACATGTTGGCCTATTATGTGGAGGATGTTTTGGAAAGATTATTTTGGGTCAACATTCATTTTTTTGGTAAAGATGATACATGGTTTGGGAGGTGTGTTTAGGGGGCATATTCGGCCATTAGTATGTGAGTGTGCCGAAAGTTGTTGGCATTTTTGTGCATTTTGAAGACTTTTACTTCAAGCTTTTTGGGTTATTTTCTCTCAACTTGTGTTGTCAAATTTCTTTGTGATATTTATTTCTATTCTCAACCCTTTCTTCAGTCTTCTTTTTCCTTCAACCCATAACCGAAACATCAACTTCATCTCATAGCCGAAACTTGGTTCTTGTGGTTTCCGAAGCTTCTTTGTCTTCTCGGGTTTTCTGTGGTTGTAAGGCCGAATCTATTCTTTGCTACTTCCATCTTCTTGGTTCTCTTGGTGTGGGCCGAATCGGTAGAGTGTTAGCTTACACTCTCATCATCTTTCTAGCCTTAAGGAAATCGATAGAAGGGGATCTATTATTGTCAAGGGACCAAATCGCTCGATCACCTATCCCTCGTAATAAGAGACTCGGATTGTTGGTGCCGCGGAGAGTATCGTGTTACGGATTCCGAATAAGGTGTATAATCCCGTACCCTTCCGAATACATGTTTGAAATGGTGTGTAATCTTACACCTCTCTGAATGTTTACATGAAATGTTCTGTGATTCGGTCGAAATACCGAAGAAAACCAGAAACCGGCATTCGTGACCACTCGGGCGTGCGTATGTTCGTAGTGGTAACCATAGTTTGCAATGAAACAGTTTTGGATTGCAGTAGTGACGTGATTTTGAAAAATAACGAAAAATAGGAGAAAGGGAATTAGAAAGTGAATAAGATATAGAATTGAAGCTTACTGTGTCTATTTTCATATGAAAGAAACAGAGTATAAAGATAAATTTTATATTCTGTGATATTTTAAATTTAGTAGGACTGGTTCTGATTGACTTTATGGTTCCCTGATCTGTCTTAGAAAAATCATTTAAAATTGTAAAAAAGTGAGTTATGAGTTATAATTTATATGTATAGATTCCTTAGTGAGCCTATTTTCAATAGAAACAAGTGGGAGCAACATATGAAAATCTGTCTGATTAGATATTTGAATTTCGGGTAAGAGAGGTCGAATCATGGTCGATGAAACAAGGGAAAATTTAAGGAATAAACTGTACTAAATGGTTAAGCCAAAAATTCTGGAAAACTTTTAGTAAGAATATATATGAGTCTAGTTTCAAGAAAAATTTACGGATTTAAATTTCGAGTTTCCTAACTCGAGCTATAGTCAATTTAGTCAGTATGACGCAGATGGACAGTTTCAATTTTTATGCCCCAAATTAGTAGTTAAGTCTGGGTTGCGAAATTACCATAATACCCTTAGAGGGTAAATTACCGAAATACCCCCGGGTTGCGAGATTACCAAATTACCCTTAGAGGGTAAGATTACTGAATTACAAAAATGCCCCTATGGGCCGAATTGCTAGAATGCTTTAGTGGACCGATTTACAAAGTTCTATAATTTGCCGATTTACCGTAATAAATCTCTAAATCAGTGATTGTTGTTTATATTTGTGGATATTATGCTTTATTATGTATGCTTTATTATGTATGTTGCATTTACATAATTTGCATGGGATGGGAAAAATGTTGAAGAGAAGTGTAGCCCATGGCATTGCCACAAAAATGTTTGTTATTATGTTTCATTCGATTCGTGTGGCTCGCCACAAATTCGATAATGGCTATGTGCCAACCTAAATATGGCTTTGTGCCATCGTGATTATGGCTTTGTGCTAAACGTATTTACCCGGGGCTATGTGCCTAAAATATGAATTAACGACTCTGAGTCGATCATTGTAACATCCTAAAATTTGGAATTTTATGTGTTGCATTATTTTTGGTGCTAAGCTAGTTAGATTATTAATTGTGTATGTTTAGGAGGTCCTGAGAAGGCTCGGGGTTTATTTGGACCTAGTAAATATTTTTGGCATTTAGCACTTTAAGGAGATAGAGTAAGTGACCTTAAAGCTTTTGGAAATAAATGAGTAAATAGCTGGCATAATTGAGCAATTGGTAAAAAGGATATGGCGCCACATGAAGTACTTTGAGGGAAGAGGTTCAAATCCCTTTGTGTGCAAATTTTGACTATTATTTTTGCATTCTTTGCCTAAGTGTCGGCCAAGTATGTAAATAAGGCAAGGTGGACTTTTTATTTTTGGCAAGATGGCTAAGGAAAATAGGAAAGAATGAAGGTGAGGAAAGAAATCAAGAAAAATGGGAAAGTAAGGGGAACATATGGCCTTTTTCAAGGGAAGTGTTATGGAAAGTGTGGTTGGCAAATTTTTGACCATTATGGTCATGAATGTGGACCGTTTTGTGGTTAAAGGGAGGTAGCCGAATTTTACTTGGTGTTTTGGTAAAACTATAGTGTTTATTTTGGTCAAAAATACCTTTGGCTTCAATAGTGTCATTTTCTCCAAATTGCTACTCTTTGTGAGTTTTAGTTTTTCTTCTTTCTTTCTTCTTTGCCGAAACCTCCTAGCGCATTTGTGCAATTTTTCTTCTCTTTTGTTTGGTCAAAACATTCACCTCATGCTCATCTCCCTTTGATAGCCGAATCACCTAGTATCCATCCAACCTTCCATCCTTTTCTTTTAACCATTCCTCTAATCTTTTATCTTCTCTAAATCGACACCACCATAAAATCACATTTTCTTGTTTGATTATCCTCTATAGCCGAATTTCAATATTCATTTTCTTCTATAACCGAACCTTCATCTCTTTTCTATCTTTTCTTCTCATCCGTATTTACACTCAATCCTTGATTAATCGGTAAGTGTTCATCTCAACATTTTTATTTTCTTTCTCTTAATACCAAATCTATGTTTTGGTCTGGGATGGTCATTTTGGACCGAGACCATCACCTTTTCTCTCTCAAACAAGATCTTTTTCTTCTTCGTAGTGATATAGTTGAGGGCCGAAACCTTGATTCTTCCGAAGTCATCGTATAATCGCTAGGAATCGGTCCTGAAAATCTTTATGGTAAGGAGTTCTTCAAGGATTTTATAAATCGTTCTTATTTCGTTAAAGATGTTATTGGAATAGTGGTGATTAACCGATTATAATTATAGGGATTAAATCGCTCGATCTATCCAACCGTTGATCACTCATAATTAGTGGTAAGCCGATCTTTACCCTTTGTCAATCCATATTTCATCGTAATATCGATCTATATAAGATCTAATTGAATGGAGGCTTGTGGTACCGATCCAAAAGGAAAGTCGAGTGGAGATCTCAAAAGGATCGGATTAGCGATCCCTACTCCTAAATTCAAGTGAAGGGCGGTATCGACAATTCGGGACTTTTCACCGGGTTGCGGACCCTCATTCGGTGAGAATCGACTATTCGCGGTCGTTCACAATTTTAAGGCATCAGCGATTCGGGATTTTCCACCGGGTTGTGGACCGTCAACCGGGGAAAACCGACAAATTATGGTCATTCACGATTCCAAGGGTAAGCGCCGTAGATCATTCATTTTAGTGTTGATTAATAAATCGCGTATGTCGACTAATCAAGCGTTATTATATTTTAGGTGTCGACGATCATGAAAGCTTAGTGCTTACCATAATCAGGTGTGTAATCTCACACCGTTTTCCGTGGGTTAAAGATTAGTATCATATTGGTAGTAAATCGCTTGACTAAAATCGTATTATGGTGAAACCGGGAAAATTGGCTTAGATATCACTGTTTTGATAAAATTGACAAAATCAGTATTAACACCGTGAAAGATTACAAAAATGCCCCTTATAGGCCGATTTGATAATTTGCTATATGGGCCGATTTGATAATTTGTTATATGGGCCGATTTGATAATTTGCTATATGGGCCGATTTGATAAATTGCTATATTGGCCGATCTGATATTTTGTTATATGGGCCGATCTGATATTTTGCTAAATGGGCCGATCTGATATTTTGCCATATGGGCCTAATTGATAATTTGTTTTAATGGGCCGTACTGTTGATAATGAATATCCAAATAAATTACTGTTGTTATATTGTAAAAATCATGAATTGTTATGCATTATATACATGATTTTGCATGGGATGGGATAATATTGAAGAGAAGTTCTGGTGGCTCTGCCACATAATTTTGGTGGCTCTGCCACAAATCTGTATAGTGGCAATGCCACGTAAATTCTATTATTCTGGTGGCTTGTCCACAATTATTTTGTTATAAATGGCTTAATGCCTGCGATTGGTGTGTTGGCGGGGTGGGTTGACAAAAGATCCCCACAGGTGTGTTGGTTGGTACGGGTGATGTGTAGCGGATGGATTACTAGGTTTGGTTTGGGAATTGCATTTCATACACATGATATAATTGATACATTATTATCATTGTAAATGGGCTTAGGCCCAAATTTTTAGCTTAATGGGATTTTGGCCCAAAGGACAACGTAAAGAGGGTTATACACTGAGTTCTAGTAACTCACCCCGCTTTTCCTTACCCCTTTTCGTAATGATCGATGATGGAGACTTGGGCCATGGATGACTCAAAGGAGGCCATACAACAAAAACGGTTTAATTTGGAATTTGGATTTCTTTTTAGTACTTTTAATTACTTTACTATTTTGAGTTAAGGTTGTAATAAGGCCTCTGGATTAATTTATGTTTTGTTTATTGTTTGACGAATTTATAATTTGCTCTAAGTACTTCAAATTGAGGCTTTTCTAAAAGCTTAACTAAACGTTTTCTTAAAATGGATATACAAAAAGGGTTTCATAATAAACTTTCATAAATATATTTTTAACTCAGAAATTTCTCAAATAATTTTCATCAACATTTTTCGAAAATTATTTCCAAATTCTTCTCGAACTATTAACGATATTTCCAAAGTCATGGTTTTTAAGATTTTATCTCAAATTTATCGATTTATCAATCAATCTTTATTCAATAATACTTTATTAAAATTTTTTAAATGGGAGTTGTTTTAAATGATTTTAAATCTAAATCTTTTTATGTACAAATGAAAAAGGACTTAGTAGTATTTTTCTCATATGACATGTCAGATCTGGCCTTAACGCATGGGCCGGGTTTGGGTGTTACATTTTATGATATCAGAGCCCGGTTCAAAACTCGGCTGTGGTTTGGGTTCAAAAACATTTTTTGAAAGCTGTTTTGAAATGAAAAAAAAATAGAACGTATGTTTTTAAGGAAGTATGGCACCACGGGTATCCGGCACCAAGTCAAGTAAGTGTATGTTATTATTGCATGATTATAATGATTATGATATGATTGTAGGAATGCTTTAGAACTTCTAGTTTTAGGTATTGAAACTATAGAGATTGAGACTATAGGATGCGATTACGAAAATGACTTTACTTCTTATGTTTCATAAAACATTGTTTAATAAACACCGAAATAGTATACTGATTCATAAGACTTTTAGTCAGATTAAATCGAATTACCCAATATGAGCGCTAGATGACGTGGACGCGGTAGACGTGGCCGTGGTAGAGGCCGAGGCGCTAGAGTTGCGTCTGAAGCGTTGGGACATATGCCAGAAATGGACGCACCTGCGTCACCCGTGACTGAAACTGGATCACATGACCGTATGAGGGAGGACATTGCTCTGTCCCAAGCAATGTTTCGAGTCTTGAAAAGGGTTGCTGGGGCTAAAATTGGGCCAGCAGCTCGTGGGTCAATTTTGGAACGACTCAGATCAAATGGTGCTGAGGTTTTTAGGGGTATCTCGGGTGTAGCCCCAAATGTAGCAGAGTATTGGCTCGAGGCAGTGGAGCGGATCATGGATGATTTGGAGTGCACCACCGAGCAGAAACTGAGAGGAGCTGTGTCCTTGTTGAAAGACGAGGCGTATCAATGGTGGCTTACTGTTCGAGAAGGCACTCAGGCCGATCGTGTTACCTGGGATTTCTTCAAAACTGCATTTCAAGGAAAGTATGTCGGGGCTAGCTATGTGGATGCCCGAAGGAAGGAATTCCTAAATCTGGTCCAAGGAGGTAAGACTGTGGCAGCTTACGAGGTAGAATTTCTGCGTCTGAGTCGTTATGCCCGAGGTATAGTGCTAATTGACTACGAACGCTGTGTGCGTTTTAAGGACGGGTTGAGTGATGAGTTGCGGGTACTGATAGCCCCACAACAAGAAAGGAATTTTGCCACACTTGTGGAGAAAGCTAAGATAGCTGAAGAGGCTAAGCACTCGGAGCGGCAAAACCGAGAAAAAGATAGAGGCAAGAGCAAGAGGGATTTTAAGAACTCAGGTCCTGCTAGAAGGTTTCAGAAGAGGCCCAGGAATGATGAGCCAGCTCGAACTAGAGTACCAGCTGCTACCAATCAGATACAGCCATGTGCGGATTGCGGAAGACGACACCCGGGTGAATGTTGGAAGAGAACTGGTGGTTGTTTCAAATGTGGTTCCAAGGACCATCAGCTTAAAAATTGCCCTCGACAGACTGCTCAGACTCAGGATGCTCGTAACTATGATGCACAGCCAGCGAGAGGCGCTCAGCAACCACCGAGAGGTCGTGGGCCAGGTCGAGGTTGTAATGGCGTAGGACGAGGTCAGGGTGCACCGGGTAGAGGTACTGGTTTTAGAGGTAACGCGGAGGCGAGGCAGCCAGGGTTGGTTTATGCGGTCAGACGCCGAGAGGATGGCGATGCACCTGATGTGATAACCAATCGTTCTTCATATCCGATGTACATTGCATCGCTTTGATAGATATCGGATCCACCCATTCGTATGTTGCAAGTGCTGTATCTGGAAATCTGAACATTAGATTTGAGATTACTGCTAGAGAGATGACGGTAATTAGTCCTTTAGGATAGTCTGTGATAGTGAATAGATTATTTAGAGATGTGCCCCTAGAAATTCAGGGAGAAACATTTTTGGCGGATTTCATGGAACTGCCTTTCGGCGAGTTCGACCTTATTTTGGGCATGGACTGGTTGGTGAAACACCGTGCGAACTTGGATTGTGCTGCAAAGCGGATGACGCTTAGAACCCCGGAAGATATGGAAGTGGTGATGATAGGTGAAAGGAGAAACTATCTATCAAATGTGGTATCTGCTTTAAAGGCAGAAAAGTTGGTGCAAAAAGGGTGTGGAGCATTTCTAGCCTTCATTAGTGCGTTAGATGCCAAGGAATTGTCGGTGGAAGGTGTTAGAACGGTGAAAGAGTTTTCAGATGTCTTTCCTGAAGAACTTCCTGGATTGCCTCCGGATCGGGAGGTAGAGTTTGGCATTGAGTTATTGCCAGGAACGGCTCCGGTGTCCATTGCTCCATATAGAATGGTGCCGAAGGAGTTAGCGGAGCTTAAAGCTCAAATTCAGGAGTTGTTGGATCGGGGATTCATTCGACCGAGTGTGTCACCGTGGGGAGCGCCGGTCTTGTTCGTCAAGAAGAAGGATTAGTCGATGCGTATGTGCATCGATTATAGGCAGTTGAATAAATTGACGATCAAGAATAGGTATCCGTTGCCGAGAATCGATGACCTGTTCGATCAACTACGAGGAGCTTCGGTTTTCTCAAAGATAGATTTGAGATTTGGTTATCACCAACTTAAGGTCAAGGAGGCGGATATTCATAAGACTGCGTTTCGAACTCGTTACGGACATTATGAGTTCTTGGTGATGCCGTTTGGGTTGACTAATGCACCAGCTGCATTTATGGACATGATGAACCAGGTCTTCCAACCCTACTTAGATCGGTTTATGGTGGTGTTCATATATGACATCTTGGTATACTCGAAGAATGAAGAAGAGCATGATTCACATCTGCGGGTGGTATTACAGATATTACGGGAAAAGTAACTTTATGCCAAATTCAGTAAGTGTGAATTTTGGCTGAAGGAAGTGACCTTCTTGGGGCATGTTGTGTCGGCCGAAGGAATTAGAGTTGATCCCCGAAAAGTAGAGGTCATGTTGGATTGAAACCGCCAAGTCGAGTGGCTGAAATTTGAAGTTTCCTAGGATTGGCTGGTTACACAGGCGTTTCGTTGAGGGGTTTTCGTTGATTGTTTGCACCTCTAAATAAACCACATTGCGCAAGGGAGTACCATTTGTGTGGTCGGACCAAAGCAGAAGAGAGCTTTGAGAAATTGAAGAAGATTCGACTAAGCGCCGGTGATTGATTCAACTCGAGGTGGAAAAAGAGTTTATTGTTTCTCGTGATGCGTCACACACGGGCTTGGGATGTGTGTTGATGCAAGGTGGAAAAAGTGGTGGCTTATGCATCTCGTCAATTAAGGCCGCACGAAGTGAATTATCCCACACATGATTTGGAGTTGGCTACAGTGGTGTTTGCTTTGAAGATTTGGAGACACTACCTGTACGGTGAGAAGTCGATCATCTATACGGATCATAAGAGTCTAAAGTACCTCCTTACCCAAAAGGAGTTGAACTTAAGACAATGGAGGTGGATAGAATCATTAAGGATTATGACTTCTCAATCGAGTATCATCCCGGAAAGGCTAACGTGGTGGCAGACGCATTGAGTCGTAAGGTGATATCGGATTTGAGAGCAATGTTCGCTCATCTCAGCTTGTATGAAGATGGTAGTCTGCTAGCTGAACTTGTGTGAAGCTGCGTGGGTAGGTCGACAAGGAAAAGCGCTTATCGATGAAAAGTTGGGTTCCATACTTCAGCAAGTGGAAAGTGGTGTGATAGGGGATTTTGGATTGAATAATGATGGAGTATTGTGTTTCCGCGAAAGAATTTGTATGCCCAAAGATTCAGAATTGAGACAAATGATTCTGCGTGAGGCGCATAGTAGTCCTTATGCTATGCACCCCGGGGGAAATAAAATGTATCGAGACCTTCGTGAGCAGTATTGGTGGCCAGGGTTGAAACGAGAGGTTACTGAATTCGTAAGTGCTTGACATGTCAGCAAGTGAAGGCAAAACATCAATTATCGTTGGGATTACTTCAACCGGTGAAGATTCCATTATGGAAATGGGAACGGATAACGATGGATTTTGTTAGTGGGTTACCCTTATCGCCTACTAAGAAAGATTCTGTCTGGGTAGTAGTGGATCGGTTGACGAAGACTGCCCATTTCCTACCTGTTCGTACGGATTACTCATTGCAAAAGTTGGCCAAGTTGTACGTAGCAGATATCGTGAGGTTACATGGGGTACTAGTGTCTATCATTTCGGACAGGGACCATAGGTTTACATCACGATTTTGGAAAGCCTTACATGAATCTTTGGGAACAAAGTTAAATTTCAGTATGGCATTTCATCCTCAGTCAGATGGTCAGTAGGAGAGAGTAATCCAGATTCTGGAAGACATGTTAAGGGGCTGTGTGATTGACTTCAGGGGTAGTTGGGAGGATTTCCTACCGTTGGTAGAGTTTGCTTATAACAATAGCTATCAATCCAGCATCCAGATGGCACCCTACGAGGCATTGTATGGTCGTAGGCGTCGTACTCCTACTTGTTGGACCGAATTGGTGGAGTGACAGTTATTGGGTCCTGAGCTGATATCAGAGACGGAGGAAAAAGTAAAGGTAATTCGGGTCGTTCACAATTTTGAGGCATCAGCGATTCAGGATTTTCCACCGGGTTGTGGACCGTCAACCGGGGAAAACCGACAAATCGTGGTCATTCACGATTCCAAGGGTAAGCACCGTAGATCGTTCATTTTAGTGTTGATTAATAAATCGCGTATGTCGACTAATCAAGCGTTATAATATTTTAGGTGTCGACTATCAAGAAAGCTTAGTGCTTACCATAGTTAGGTGTGTAATCTTACACCGTTTTCCGTGGGTTAAAGATTAGTATCATATTGGTAGTAAATCGCTTGACTAAAATCGTATTATGGTGAAACCGGGAAAATTGGCTTAGATCTCACTGTTTTGATAAAATTGACAAAATCGGTATTAACACCGTAAAAGATTACGAAAATGCCCCTTATGGGCCGATTTGATAATTTGCTATATGGGCCGATTTGATAATTTGTTATATGGGCTGATTTGATAATTTGCTATACGGGCCGATTTAATAATTTGTTATATGGGCCGATTTGATAATTTGCTATATGGGCCGATTTGATAAATTGCTATATTGGCCGATCTGATATTTTGTTATATGGGCCGATCTGATATTTTGCTAAATGCGCCGATCTAATATTTTTCCATATGGGCCTAATTGATAATTTGTTTTAATGGGCCGTACTGTTGATATTGAATATCCAAATAAATTACTGTTTTTATATTGTAAAAATCATGAATTGTTATGCATTATCTACATGATTTTGCATGGGATGGGATAATATTGAAGAGAAGTTCTGGTGGCTCTGCCACAAATCTGTATAGTGGCAATGCCACGTAAATTTTGTTATTCTAGTGGCTTGTCCACAATTATTTTGTTATAAATGGCTTAATGCCTGCGATTGGTGTGTTGGCAGGGTGGGTTGACAAAAGATCCCCACAGGTGTGTTGCTTGGTACGGGTGGTGTGTAGCGGATGGATTACTAGGTTTGGTTTGGGAATTGCATTTCATACACATGATATAATTGATACATTATTATCATTGTAAATGGGCTTAGTCCCAAATTATCGCTTAATGGGATTTTGGCCCAGTGGACAACGGTAAGAGGGTTATACACTGAGTTCTAGTAACTCACCCCGTTTTTCTTTACCCCTTTTCAGGTAATGATCAGTGATGGAGACTTGGGCCATGGATGACTCGGTGGAGGCCATACTACAAAAACGGTTTAATTTGGAATTTGGATTTCTTTTTAGTACTTTTAATTACTTTACTATTTTGAGTTAAGGTTGTAATAAGGCCTCTGTATTAATTTATGTTTTGTTTATTGTTTGACGAATTTATAATTTGCTCTAAGTACTTCAAATTGAGGCTTTTCTAAAAACTTAACTAAACGTTTTCTTAAAATGGATATACAAAAAGGGTTTCATAATAAACTTTCATAAATATATTTTTAACTCTCGTAAATTTCTCAAATAATTTTCATCAACATTTTTCGAAAATTATTTCCAAATTCTTCTCGAACTATTAACGATATTTCCAAAGTCATGGTTTTTAAGATTTTATCTCAAATTTATCGATTTATCAATCAATCTTTATTCAATAAAACTTTATTAAAAATTTTTAAATGGGAGTTGTTTTAAATGATTTTAAATCTAAATCTTTTTATGTACAAATGAAAAAGGACTTAGTAGTATTTTTCTCATGTGACATGTCAGATCTGGCCTTAACGCATGGGCCGGGTTTGGGGTGTTACAATCATTTTTACCAAGGCTATGTGCTGATTATATTACCGTATATGATATACTGGTGGCTCTGCCACAATCTGTATAGTGGCTACGCCACGCATAATTATGACTCTGGTGGTTCAGCCACAAATATTATGAAATGGCATCTTGCCTGCGAATTAAATGGCATCTTGCCTGCGAATTAAATGGCATCTTGCCTGCGAATTATTATAAATGGCAACTTGCCTGCGATTGGTGTGTTTGGCGGGGTGGGTTGACTTGATCCCCACAGGTGTGATGGGATGGTACGGGTGGTGTGTAGCGGATGGATATCTAGGATGGGTTGGGTTGCATACATTCATACGTTTGCTTCATTTTAAGATTGTTATGTAAAAGGGCTTAGGCCTATGATATTGCTATATGGGTTCAGGCCCAGTGGACAACGGTAAGGGAATTATACACTCGAGTTCTAGTAACTCACCCCGCTTCCTTAACCCTTGGCTTTGGTAATGCTCGATGACGTGGACTTGGGCCATGGATGACTCGGTGGGGCCATACTTGTAAATGGTTTTTATTGGACTTTAGGTTTCTATTTCGTTTACTTATTACTTTTACTATTTTGAGTTTTATGATGTAATAAGGCCTCTGGAATATTTTATTTTTGCTTTATGTTTGTCGTACTTACTATTTTGCTTGAATGATTTTAAATGGGTATTTTTCTAAAAACTTAAATAAAGGTTTTCCAAAATAGATTAACAAATGGATTTCATAACAAACTTTTACAAATATTTTAACTCGGAAAGTTTTTCTCGAACTATCAACGATATTTTCAAAAGTTACGATTTATAAAGATTTCTAGATCAAATTATTGATTTATCAAACAACCTTCGAGGTTAGTAGTACTTTATCAAATATTTCAAATCAACTCGTTTTCTCAAAAGGATTTAACATGTTTTTCTCATGTGACATGTCAGATCCGGTCTTAACGCATGGGCCGGGTTTGGGGTGTTACATGTAATGCTTGATAGAATTGCTTATGTTATTATATTTGAATGGTGTATCTTGGTGCCAATTAGGGCATGGTAATAGAATTTGTCTTGGTGTAGGATGTATAGATGAATTGTAGATTAATTGGGCTAGTTTTACAGGTCTATGAGGGTACCTAAAGGTCACCATTTGGGAATGTTTTGGGCATGAAATTTGATACTCAATGGCTCAATCATTCATCACATGGACTGACACATGACCGTGTGTCACACACGAACTGGTGACACGACTGTGTGACCTATGGTAAAAATTGGACTTTTAACCCACATGGTCGTGTGACCCATGTTTTGCATAATTGCCCTATTCTTTTGAAAATGTTACAATTTAATCATTGTTTGTTCTCGAATCTTTCGTAAGCTAAATTTTAAACCCGATTTTAGTTTCAAAGCATGTTTTATGTGAATGTATGCGGTTATTCAATGTTTAATCGAATTTTGGAGTTTACAGGTCAGGAATTTGAAAATGAACATGTGACAACCAGTCGGTATGACTAAAAATGTGATATGAAAGGATTATGTTCTTATAATATAATTTAACATATTAAACTGCTTAGAAACCTTTGATTTTTATTTATATCCTTACATAATTTATGTTATGTTATAATATTAGTTATAGAAATGCCACTGAGTTGATTACTCAATGTTCAATTTGTTTTCTGTGTACAAGTTAGATTCAATCGTTTGCACTCATTGTTATTAGCATCCAACAGAAAATCCTACACTCATCGAGTTGGTGAAACTCTTGCTATTTTGGTTGGCATGTACCTATAGGATTTTATGTTATATTAAGCTTAGTTGGAGAATTATTTCATACTTCGAAATGTTTTATAAATAGGCATATATGATAGTTGGTAATGGTTTTTACTTATATATGTTTGATGTTTATGTTACTTTGCGTGTATTTAAATGAGGTTATAATGCTTTAGATGTGAATCAGTATATATATAGTTGGAATAGAGGATGCATGAAATGCAATGAACAAATAGGTTAATAGTTGAGATATTGGTATATTAATCATGACATGGGTCTAAATGTATGATTTGAATTTATTATGGAATGAATGATGTCAATTACTCCAGCAACGAATGTGATATCTCATTGCTTGGACCCGACGATTGGGTCGGGTAATAGGGTATTACAAAGTAGCCCTGGCTCGATAGTCCGACATAACTAATTTGATGAACTCTAAGCCAAATCCTGAATCTTTGATAAAAAAGTATATGCTTTCGCTTATGGTATTCTTTACGAAAGTGGAGGATAATGGGATTGAACTGAATCATAACACCCAAATTGCGATGGTGTTTAAAACTTTGTTTAAGGAATTTGTAAGCTTTAGGGTCGCCTATAACTTAGGGAATAAAGAGTCAATCATTTCACCATGAAAGATTTACAATCTTATGAGTTGATGTTGAATGAAAGGCACCCAATTAGAACAAAGTAGAAGTTAACTTGGCAGTTGCTTCTTCCTCCAAAGGGAAGAAAAAACGTGCTAAGGGAAAGAAAAAGGCTAAGACTTTGGTTTTTTCTTAGGCAAATGAAAAGAAGGATAAGAAGCCTAAGGACTTATCCAAGTCCCAATGTTTCTTCTATAGTAAGAAAGGACACTTCAAAGCTGATTACAAAGAGTGCAAGGACTACCTAGCCTCGAAAGAGAAAGGTAAAAAAATCTTAGTCGTTGAAACTTGTTTAGTAGAAGATTCAAAAGACAATTGGGTCATTGATTTTGGAGCCATTAATCATGTATGTGTTTCTTTGTAGATATTAAGGAAACGAGAAATCTATAAGATAGACACATGTCGTTGTGAACTAGAGATGTGAGCATTGTGATAGCCAAAGTAGTGGGAGAAGTACATCTTTATTTTGATAGTTTTTGAAAGATTATTTTGAAATATGTCATTTATGTTCCTAATTTTAGGAGAAACCTAGTTTTATATGTTTTCTTATTTCATGACGGTCATGAAGTGACATTTAATAAAAGTGTTCCAATTCATAAAAATCGCTCTTTTATCTATTGTGGATGGATCAAAAATAATTTTTATTTTATCAAACCAAAGACGTACTCACAGTTTGAAACTAAACTTGTGAATAAGAAACTTAAAACTTTTCACTTTAATGAGGCGTACTTGTGAAATTTAAGATTTGGACATCTTAAACAAAAAAGAATTATTAAACTTGTGAAAGATGAAACTTTAAGTTCACTTAATGAGGTTCATATTCCATAATGTGAATATTTCTTGAAAGGGAAAATGACCAAGAAGTCTTTTAATGCCAAAGGTACAAGGTTCACTCAACTCCTAGAACTTGTGCACACTGATGTATACAGTCTTATGAACATTAGTGCGCGAAGAGGCTATGATCGTTGCATAACCTTCATAAATGATTATTCCATATTTGGATATGGTTACCTAATGCACTGCAAGAGTGAGGTTTTTGATAAATTTTAAGAAATTATTGTAGAAGATGAGAAGCAATTAGGTTTATTCATTAAGGGCACCAAACACTCCACAATAGAATATTTAGGCAGAGAGAAGGAATAAAATTTTACTGGACATGGTTCGTTCAAATGTTAAGTGATTCACAAGTGCTAGTATCCTTTGGGGATATGCATTAAAGCTGCTTACTATATTTTGAATGATGTGTAATGGCTCGATTTTCAGTGGTATTAGAAAATACAGTTTCTGTAACAGTCCAGTTTATACCCTAGTCGAAACAGTGGTTTTAGGACCATAAATCCGAGTCCGTGTAATATTTTAATATTATTTTCTGTGCCGTTGATATGTGACTGAGCATGTGGTAAATTTCCATAAGTTAATTTGTCCGTTTGTGTGTTTAACTTGACAAAAGGACTGAATTGCATAATTGGTAAAAATGGCCTTTTATTTGATTAATGGCTAAATTGATGTGGCTTTGTTAAAGTGAAGTCCTTAAAGGGCAAATATCCCATTTTTATTTATAGTGGACGGTAACATGGCTTTATAACATGTTTTTATATGTTAACTTTATATGTTAAAAGTTATAATATTTATTTTATAAGTTATAATTATAATATAAATAAAAGAAACATGAAAGTGGAGTTCATTCTTGTATTCTCCACCGAAAATCAAAAGAAAAAAGAAAAGGTAGAGCTCTTCAAATATTCGGCTACTATCAAGTTAAATTCAAGGTTCTTTTTTGATCGGTTTTCGATAATTTTTACGTTTTTATAATCGTTGTTTTGAGAGCTACAAAACCCATGTATTAATTTTGTGAATTGGTTATGCTTGTGTGATATGCCATTGATGATATGTTAAGCTTTTTGATGATTTATGGTGTTAAATGAAAGATTGAAGCTAGATGAGCATACTTTGTTCTTGAAGTTTTGATAAATTTAGCTAAATAAGGCTAAATTGTGAAAATAGCAAATTGAGGGACTAAATTGCTAATTTGATGGAAAATATGGGCTTGTATGATGTGCATATATATTCGGCTATGCATGGGTGTGAACAAATTTTGTGAATTTGATGTTTTGTGAAAAATAGACTAAATTGATAAATTATGCAAATATGAGGGCTAATTTGCAAATAGCCCTAAATATATGTCTTTGGATTGAATTGAATGAGTTAGTGAATAAAAAAAGGTTAATTCTGAATATGTATAGATCAAGAACCGAGGAAAATGGACTTAGATCACGGGAAAACGAAAATAACCGAGTAGCCGTTTCCATTTCGATAAATCAAATTCAAGGTAAGTCATATTGCAAATAAATGTAATTGTATTGAATTGATTTTATTTCCATGAGTGTAAATGATAATGAATGCTTATGAGATGCCATGTATATGAATTTTGGGATAAGTTCGATATAGTGATAAGTCTGAGAAGTCCCGTACGAGCTTAGGAATACAAAGGTATCTATTCTGTGTTAACGAGTAAGGCCTTGTCTGGGACAGTGGCATCAATATCTGAATACGAGTAAGACCACATGCGGGACAAAGGGCATCAATATCTGAATACGAGTAAGACCGCATGCGGGACAAAGGCATCAATATCTCGAATACGAGTAAGACCGTCTGGGACAGTGGCATCAATATCTAAATACGAGTAAGACCCTGTCTGTGACAGTGGCATCAATATCTGAATACGAGTAAGACCCTATCTGGGACAGTGGCATCAATATTTGATTACATTTAAGACCACGTCTGAGACGTTGGCATTGTATTACTATTCCGGGCACCCTACCTATTCTATTAGATTACAAACGGTTCAATGGTCAAGTTCGATAAGCAAAGAATATGTAAATTGTATATTTGTTTCAGGTATGTTTGATAAGTACACTATGTGTGTATAAGAAGGTCGTAATAGCTACTGAAGGCTCGGGACCGTTGTGGATCGTCATCACACTAATAAACTCATTTTGGTACATTTTGAAAATGTATAAAGCTAGATATGGCATGTATAGGCTAGTGTTTTTTTTTTTAGTATAAGTTTGCTATATGAACTTAGCCATGAGATTTGGCTAGTTATGAGTTGAGAAATTGCTTGAATGAATGTGGTTTGTGAAGTATGTTTTGGCATGGTAGTTGATGCATGAAATGGTCAAATTTTGATTAGTAAAAGAATGAATTATGCTTGATATATGAAATGGTTAGGTTTTGGTAAGTATATATATGAATGATGCTTGTGTATACTTGAGATTTAGTTATGCAAATTGGTATGTATGGATTTGTATTGATTGTATAGATTGACTGGTCAATTTAGTATGTTTTTGGCTGCCATATATGCATGATATGTGATGGTAAATGTTGCTTGTAGGTTTGACCTTTATAGGTGGCATTTTGGCCTTGTAAATGGCCTATAATGTCACACGGTTGTGGCACACGGGCGTGCCTAAAGACCGTGGGTGAATTGGCAGAATGTAGCTTAATAGCACACGGCCTCGACACGGGTGTGTCTAGTAGCCGTGGTGTACAAGTCAGTAGCTAGCTAAGAGCACATGGCCATGGCACACGGGCGTGCTTGGTGGCCGTGGTGGGGAAGTCAGTATATGGCCTATTAGCACACGGTTATGGCACACGGGCGTGCCTAGTGACCGTGTTGATATAGTCAATATTTAGACACGGATGGACACACGGGGGTGTCTAGAAGCCGTGGAGGACACACGGTCTCCTCCCACGGGCGTGTCTCCCCTGTATTTTAGAAAAGTTTAAATTTTTCCATGAGATTCTGTATGTGTTTCAGTTTAGTCCCAACTCGGTTTATATGCATGTTTAGGGTCTTGATGACTCATCTAAGGGACACTATGATTGTTAATTATGAATGTAATGTATGAAATGTTATGTAAGTTTCTGATCTGTCCGGTAATGCTCCTAACCCTAGTCCGGCGTCGGTTACGGGTTATGGGTGTTACAGTTTCGAAACCCTATTTCCATAAATCAAGTCTGTAAATGTAAAATAAGAATATTTACGAGGTTAATATAAAAATATATTGAAGAAAGGGTGAGTAATTTAGTCGATAAAATAGTTAATTAAGGATCAAGGATTAAATTGTAAAAGCCCAATCGTTATAGAGTTTTAATTAACAAAATGCTTGAGGACTTATCTGACAATTAATCGAAGGTCCAAAATGGTTATTAAACCATTTTCCATAGGGAGGTAGTGGAGGATGATGATATTTTTCATTTTATATGATTAAGTGATAGTTATGTTAATTAAACTAGGTTAATTAGTGACTAATCAAGGTATATAAGCATAAGTGAGTGGAATTTTATCATCATCTTCGTTAGCTCACTGTCCTCCATGACCAAAAATTGAAGAAAAATCCAAAGTTTGCCCTTTTACATTCAACCATTTGCTAGGTATGAAAATTAAGTCATTTTCTTGTAATTTTTATAAATTTACAATCACGGGAGCTTGATTTAGGTAGCCTATGTATCAATTTGATCAATTTTTGAAATTTAAGCAAATTGACATTGTTGATAAATTGATGAATTAGGCTTAGAATTGATAGATATTGATCATAAAAAAAGACTAAATTGTAAAGTTAGTTAAGCATGTTTGTTAGCTTTGTAACATTAGGGAACAAATTGAATAAATGTAAAACCTGTCATGAAATTAAGCTAGAAATAGAAAGTATAATGTCCCTAATGAAAGTATTTGAAATTAAATTTTAATCCAAAGATAGGAATCGAAAGATATGTTTATCCGGAGTTCAAAAACTAAATTGAATAAAATGTAAAATTATGTGGGAAATCAAAAAAATGAAATTATTTAGGATCATGCATCTCATGACATTGTGTGATAATGTATGGTATTGGTTTGGTATATAAAATATTTGTCTAGGCAAAGAATTGGACCAAAGTGGAGCTAATAGGGGAAAAACAAAAATTGTGGATTAGCACTTGAAGATTCTACTCGTTTTGTGTTTTGAAAATGTAAGTTCATTTGGAGCTTACTATCTTTCCTTATGTTATATGTATGCTTGTGTTTTTTTCATTATAATTATGCTTGAATATAATTTGATATGTTAATGGAAATTGGCATACAAGGCAATTGGATGAAATGAAATGAGATAAATGCTTGTTATGTAATAGTATATTGTATAAGGTATGAAATGCAAATGTAACCGATTACAAGGTATGATATGTAAATGAGAATGATTACATGGTATGAAATGTAAATGTTAATGATTACAAGGGTTAAATACACAGATATGAATATTTGATGCCCATGTGAACTTAGTAAAATGTTAGGATACGATTGACATGGCAATAGGGTCATATGAACGCTTGTACGAGATATGTGATGATACAGAGATTATGAAAGGTTAGATGGAGATCCAACATCTATTTCAGATCATTGAGTATTGTCCGACTTCGCGCATACGCATTAAAACAACTAATTTATGAAACAATTTTTAAAGTCCATTTTTACTGAAATCATACAGGTCAGTTGTAATATTTATAATGTGACAATGAAACACGAAATATTCTAAGGATCGAACCCAAAGGAAGAGGCGATTAAGCAATAAATAGCATACACAATAGAGGCTAAGTGGCTACTAATACGATTTTATATTACGACGATTCATAAAATATAAGTTTGTAAGAAAATTAAATATTCTACTCTAGGGACTAAATTACAAGAAATGTAAACTAGACGGACTGTCTAACAAATGACTAAGGGGGGTTGGTTGACTTCGATGTGGTTCACCAAATCTCGGACTAGGAACATAAATCACGTAAATTACCAAGTGGCTCCATTTTATCTTCCAATCTCAATTTTATCTACTTAGATGAATTAGGTCCGATTTATCTTTCGATCTTGTCGGTTAATCCAGGACTAATGAATGGGTGTGCGACAAGATTACCTTTCGGTCTGACTTTATCTTAATATTCCCTTAGGGCGTCACTACCTAAGTTCTTAGTTCTATTCAAATTAGTCCAATTTGTTACGATTTAGTCCTTTGTCCAAAGATTTTAGTTTATCCATGTCTCCATCAACCAACCTCCTTAAGAATTTAGCTACACATGCTCAAAGTCAAGAAAATAAATATAATAATGGAAAACAAAGCAGCCATAAAAGTAAAACGTAAGAAAAATGTGAAAGTTGAGATTTTTATGCAAAAAAAAGCTTTAATAGCATGAAACCAAAAGCATTTAACAAAGAATTCTAAAGCAAGAAACACAAAAGGGAAAAAGCTTTAACAGATTTGAAGTAAAATAAACTTAAATACATTAAACTAAAGCTTAAAGAGTCTTGAAAACAAGGTACATGGACTGGAAATGTAAAGAAACCTTACCTACAGTGTTAACTATCTTACCTAACATAAAGAACATCAAGAACAATAAGTAAATGTAGAAAAATAAACTCTAATGTAAGGTAGAAGAAGAGAAAAATAAAAATTGTAGAGAAGTGCAGAGAAAAACTAAAGAAAACCTAGAGAAAACTAAACCTAAAACTAAGCTAAAATGTATCTCTTTCCTCCTTAGCAATTTTTGGTTGTTTTGAATGGTGTTCTAATGATTTTTCGATGCAAAAATTGCCCATACATGGGCCTTGTGTGATTGGTGGGTCGGGTAGAAAAAGGTTACCCTTTTTGTCCAAGTTTTTCCCTCTGACGAAGGCGATATTGCCATACCTAGAAGAGGACATCGCGATATCTCAGGTAGTGTTGAAATTGGGGGTCTTCCTTAAGAGGCGGATATCGTGATAGCCAAAGAGGATGTCGCGATACCACTGAAAGGTCTGCTTGGTATTCTATACTGCCGGAGGTATTGTGATTCCAGGGGTTGGATATCACAATACCTTTTCCCTAGATGTCTTGCTCGCTCGTTTTCGACCTCTGACACGTCCCTACACCACTCAAACACACGTTAGGCCTCCCAATGGCACTATCGGCCAAATTGGGTAAAAAAATAGATAAAAACGAGAGTTTTTCACTTATTACCCGAAAAATATAAAAATATGAAAAATAACGAAAAACTAAGCTAGAAAGTCTATTTTTCTCAAGAAAAAGCTCTTTAAGTGTGTTAGAAAAGCCTAATTTGCCACATTGATTTGTGGCAGGTCAAGTATTATTTGTTTTTACGGAGACTTTGGTGTGGTGGAGGGATGTAACTGAAAATGTCTATACATTTGATACGTACGGGCTTTGTATTTTGGTGCCTTGGTGAGGTGTAGTTTAAGCTCATATGAGCTATCTTGTGTACTGTAGTTCACCCGTGTATCCGAGTCTGTTTTACTAGGGTTCCATTGGGAAAAAAATTGAAATTAAAATAAATTAAATAAACAAAATTTGATATGGTATTATGATATGTAACTTAAATTGAAATGGCATGATTTTTTGAATTGATGATTATGTATGAAAGTGTAATGATATAGTATGAGTTGGAATGAGTTGGTGATATTTTTGGATATGTTATAATGTCTAACCCATTTGAATACATATGTTGTTCTGCATTTAGTTGTGATATTAAGTGTTAAGTTTTAGCCAAATGTATGCCAAAACTATGGTAGTTAACATGCTCATCTATGAGCAAGGTAAGTGTTGTAATTTTCTATTCGAGCTTACTAAGAATTTGAATGCTTACTATCGTTGTTTATCCTACTTGTAGATCTCCAACTTGCGAAACTTACCGAGCCGGATCAGTGCGGATCACACACTATCATCGAGATAGGAAAATTATGTTCATTTTGAGTCCTAATGTTGTGGCATTGATAAGTCATAAAAGTAACATATTTTAATTCCATTCTTAATGTGTTTTTGGATGATTAATTATGTAAATTAGTGAATTTTATGCTCATAATCCTTTAAATTCATGTTCCTATACTTAGGAGAGCATTTGGGAGCAAAAGGAGCAAAAAACGAGCCAAAATTGGGCAAATAGAGCTGTTTCCAAGATCCACGCGGCCTGGGCATTTCCACACGGGCTATCCACAAGCCCGTGTGAGCCACACGGGTTGGCCACACGCCCATGTGCCAGCCTGTGTCGATATCGCACCCTATTTCCCAAATACATAGAAAAACCCAATTTTGAGGCTTTCTGAGCATTCTAAAGTCTATAAACATCAATTAGAAGAAGATCTAAGGGGGCACTCAGAGAAGATCGAAGAAAAGACTCGAAGAACGCCATTGGAATCAACTCGGAAGTGGATCTCCTTCAAGATTGAATATCTCCATTTAATTTCCTTCGAATTTTTATTGAGTTTCTTTATGTCTTGTTATTATCCTAACTTTGAGATGTTTTCATTCCAGATTATGAACTAAATTCCCTATATACCTAGGGAAGTTGAAACCTAGGATGAATCTTATTATTTGATTTCTGATTTACATGATAAATACTTGATTCTTGCTCTCAATTATGTATGCTAATTTCGTGCTTTAATTTTTTCGGGATATTAATTCATGTTTAATGTGCTTATTTCAGTGGAGCAAAAGTCCTTGTTTAAGAGTAGATCTAGTGATAAACCGAAATAGTAACATATTCTAGGCCCACATTTAGTATGCTTTTGGATGAATTATCCCTTGATTTATGTAAAAAGGTGCTCTTAATCCTTTATTTTCATGTCTTCTACTCAAGAAAGCACCCAAGGATAAAAAGAACGAGAAACGGGCTCAAAACGGACCAAAACGGGCCAAAGAGGAAATTGACACGGCCTGGACTTGGACTCACACGGCCGTGCCAAGTCAATCATCTAGAACACGGTCTAACCCCGACTCACACGGCCGTGTCTCATTAAAGAAATTCGAACACGGCCTGGCCACGATTCACACGGGCGTGCGCCATGGCTGTACCTCTGCCGTGGAGAAGAGCAATTTCATTCGGGAAAGGATACTTAGGGAGAAAGAAATGTATTTCAAAAGCCTATAAATACACCCTAAGTATGACCTAATAGGGGGAGCCCAAAAGCCATCGTCTAGGGGCGCCGTGCTAGGCCAGAGAAGGCAGATTTGTGGGGATTCACTCAGGGATAGCCAGTTGATCCATCTCAAGAAGCCGGAATTATACTCAAGACGGAGGATCTCTCCTTCAATTCCTTCAGGGGGTTTTAGGGATTTCTTATGTTTTGTTTTATCTTTTCTCTTGAGATGTTTTCCTTTATTGTTATGAACTAAACCCTTCTGGATACGAAGGGGATGAAACCTATGATGAATCTTGTTATTGTTTTCTAAATTATATGATAAATACTTAGTTTGTTCTTAATTATGTGAGCTTAATCCAAATTTAATGTGCTTAGGTGGAGGAGGAATAGACCCTGCCTAAGAGTAGATCCAACATAATTAAGCGGAGTTGATCGCACGCCTAGAGATAGGGTGACGAGATTTTGTCGGATTAGGGTGAAACCTAATATGGGAGTCCATAGATCGATTTACTGCTATTCTAGGGGGTTATTATAAGAGAACGAGAGTTCCACGAATTAACCTAGGGTTAGACATTATTCGCCTCGAGAGAGGGTTTAATATACGTTAGGGAGTCTTACGGATCAAACTAAGTGAATAAATCGTATGGTTCAGTGTTAGATAACAAGTGAAGTCTATGTGGATTCTTCCTAGGGTATCATCTAAATCAACTGAGTTTTTCCCAAGTTATTTTCCAAATTCATTCTTCTTTGTCTTAGAGTCTTTAGTTTAGTAGTTAATTAATTTAGATTAGATAAACAACTTCACTTATTTTTAGGCTAAATAATAAAAAAGAAGGTTAGTATTAGTACTTTTAGTTCCTTTGGGTTCGATAATCCGGTCTCGCCTAAGCTATACTACTGTTCGATAGGTACACTTGCCTTTAATCGTTGTCAGAGTTAGTTTCCAGGTTTGATCGTTCTTTTTATAAATTTTAAAGCTCTGATTCACAACGATCAAGTTTTTGGCGCCGTTGCCGGGGAACTAAAATATTAAGAAAGCTCTATTTTTATTACTTTAGCCATTATTTTTATTTTTTGCAATTTATTTTTAATTTTAATTTTATTTTTAAATTTGATAAATTTTCTTTCTTTCTTTTCCTAGCAGGTACCTCTAGTTTATGACTAGAAGGAACCCGAGAGGACCTTTAGAATACGATAGTGATATTGAAGCTACCGTTCGCAGGAATCGTAGAGAAATTAGGCGAGCCCTAAATTACACGGAAGGAGAGCGAGAAGGCAGATCCAATCCTACTGAAGGGATGGACGAAAATAATCTTCCACCACAAGATGTGGCAGAAAATAATGCTTCTCGTACTATGTTTGATTATGCTAAACCTCATTTAACAGGAGCCGAATCTAGTATCGTTAGGCCTGCTATAGCTGCTAATAATTTTGAATTAAAGCCTAACACTATACAAATGATTTAACAGTTTGTTCAATTTGATGGTTTGCAGGACGAAGATCCAAATACTTATATAGCTAACTTTTTTAGAGTTCTGTGATACCTTCAAAATAAATGGCGTTTCTGATGATGCCATACGTATTCGGTTATTTCCCTTTTCATTAAGGAATAAAGCCAAACAGTTGTTAAACTCGTTACCACGAGGGTCAATCACTACATGGGAACAAATGACCGAAAAATTCTTATTAAAATATTTCCCACCGGCCAAAACGGCCAAATTACGCAATGATATATCTTCTTTTCTGCAGATGGATTTAGAGACATTATACGATGCATGGGAGAGATATAAGGATCTCTTGAGAAGGTGTCCGCACCATGGTTTACCTTTGTGGCTCCAAGTCCAGACTTTCTATAACGGTGTAAATCCATCAACGAGGCAACTAATAGATTCAGCCGCCGGTGGAACTCTGAATAATAAAACTCCTGAAGCAGCCTACGAATTTATAGAAGAGATGTCGCTGAATAACTATCAGTGGCAAGTTACAAGAACAAGGCCAACAAAAACAGCCAGAGTTTACAACCTCGACACAGTAACCATGCTATCAAATTAGGTAGAGTTGATGAATAAGAAGATTGATAGTTTGTGTTCTTCGCAGTACATCCAAATCATGCGATGCAGCGCAAGTGGAACTGTGGCGAATCTTGAGTACCCACCCTACCAACCGGGCACAGAGAGCGAACAGATGAACTATATAGGTAACAATTTCAGATCTAATAATAACCCATATAGTAATAATTATAATCTAGGTTGGAGGAACCACCCAAATTTTTCATGGGGAGGACAAGGAAATCAAGGAAATCAAAGACAACAACCTCCTCAAAATTTCCAAAATCAGCCCTATCCACAGGAAAAGAAGCCGAATCTTGAAGAGACGTTGAACAAATTCATAGCATCCAGAGAAGCCCGTCTCAAAAAAACTGAGGTAACACTCGACACCCAACAAACATCGATCAAAACGATCGAGAACCAAGTTGGAGGACTTACAAAGGAAATCGGGGAAATTACCCAGTCAGTCGGACAAATTGCAAAGCTATTATTCGAACGACCGCAAGGGCGTCTACCGAGTAATACTGAAATTAATCCAAAGGAGCAAATCCAAGCCATAACAGCTCAAGAAAGCGAAGAAGTAGATGAACCCAGTCCAACACAAGGAAATGAGGTAGAAAAAGGTAAAGTTGAGGTAACACAAGACAAGCCAAAACCAGTAATCAAGGAGTACCAACCTCGCATACCATATCCCGAAGCGTTAACGAGAGACGATACAGAGGAACAGTTTGGTAAGTTTCTTAAACTTTTAAAGAAATTACATATTAACTTACCGCTACTTGAAGCTCTTTCACAAATGCCAGATTCGAGGAAATTTTTAAAACATCTCTTGACAAACAAGCGAAGGATAGACGAGGCATCACACGTGGAACTAAACGCAATGTGCTCAGCAATCTTGCAAAATAAACCTCTACGGAAATTAAAAGATCCAGGGAGTTTTACAATTCCATGTTTAATTGGTAGACTAACTATTGATAATGCGTTAGCTGATTTAGGGGCAAGCATTAATGTCATGCATTATAAATTGTTTAAACAATTAGGTCTAGGGAAACCTAAACAAACTAGGATGAGCATTCAATGAGATGATAAAACTGTTAGAATTCCTAGGGGTATTATCGAAGATGTTCTTGTAAAAATCGATAGATTCGTTTTCCCAGTAGACTTTGTCGTCTTAGACATGGATGAGGAAAATTTGATCCCCCTAATTTTAGGAAGACCCTTTTTGGCAACTGCCAGGACTAAAATTGATGTTGATGCAGGAGAACTCATACTTTGTGTAGGGAATGAGATAGTCGCCCTCAAGGCTCTCGACTCAGCTAGAACATCGAGTAATCAAGGTAAGAACATAAATTCCACTGATAACCATTCGGCTAACCCCTATTTTCAGGAAGCACCACCAAAGAATACAACTGAACCCGATCCTAAACCCCATGCCAACAAAGAAATAACTCATGCGGAACGAGGGATTCAGATCGATGATCTAGACGAGTGGAAGACACACTTCAAGGAGAAATTAGGGATACACGACGAAGAAACGGAACCACACAAGGTAAAACCGAAAGAGCCGCCAGATGAGCTCATAGGAACAACAAACCACTTCAAAATAGGAGATCAAGTATTGATAGAAAAAACTGACCCTCGAATATCTCCTCCGGACCCTAGCACAAACAAAGAAATATCTTTTAGGGTAACCAGTGTTTTCCCACACGGAACAGACGAGGTGAGTAATTCTAATTTTTTTACTTTTACTATAAACACATCTCAACTTAAATTTTTTCACGAAGACACAAATGATAGCATGAGAAAGGACTTCCAACTCCTCAAACCATCCTGAAGAAGCAAATGAGAGGTAAAGTCTAGCTTAAGACTATAAACGAGCGCTTCTCGGGAGGCAACCCGAGCACTAACCCCATTAACTTTTTATTTATTTCTATTCTTATCCTTTATTTATAATATCTAGCTTTAAACTAACAAGGGGTGCAGAATTCCAGGTTACACGGCCTTGCACACGGCCGTGGCCGTGGCCGTGTGTACCTCAAGAATCTTGGTACTAATATAGCAGAGGCCGTGCAAATCAGTTCCAACCACTTTTCAATGTCACGGATCCAACCACTACACCACAAGCACCGACAAAGGGGCACGGCCGTGCCCCATGACCGTGTGAAGCTACTGACTTTCCAACCACGGGCTGAACACACCCGTGCATGAAAATCGTGCCAACATGCTAACTTGTCAAACACAGGCTAGACACGAGCGTGGGTAACCAACACGCCCTAGAACACGGCCGTGCGATGCGGCCGTGTGAATCGACACACCCTCAACCCACGGGCGTGGGAAACTGCCAGACCTGAAATTTTATTTAAACACCATACCCCTCTCCTTTCTCTTCTTAACCCACTTTCTTTCTTTCTTTTCTCCCTCTTTCTTTTTCCTTTTCCTAATAAATCCTTAGACTCTTGAGCTACAACAACATCATATCCATGGCAAAAAAGCATAAAAGGCCAATCGCAGTCTCCTCAAAGGAGACCGATTTACATGAGTTCATGCCGGCAGCTTCATCCAAACAACAAGCCAAGGGTCTTTGAGACCAATTATCTGTTCTTCTATTTTTATCTTCTCCTTTATTTCCCTTATCTTTACTTCTCTTCTACTTAATTTATTTTATTTTTTTTAGTTTCTTGTTTTTAGGTTCTTAAGGGTGCTTGGGAATCACACCACTTCCACCATCACCAACACCTCCGTCACCTTCAAAGTCACACCCACCCCTCGAACCATCTACCAATAAGGATTCTCAAGCCCCTTTATCTTTTAAACTTAGTTTATTTTCCTTCTTAGTCTCCCTCTCTTTATCTTTCTTGTCTTTAATCATATTATTAGTATATTATTAAGGTTTCTTTAGATTTCTTGGCTAATCCTGCATGAGCTTCCCAATTTCTTCATCTAGCGCAGGATCGTCACCCAGACCGGCCCCTCCAACGTATTTTCCACGTCCTCCAAGGATTCCATCCATAATTCAGGGAGTTTTACTTATCCCCATATCTTCTGATCTGAACATTACATTTATATCTAACTTTGTACATTGAGGGCAATGTACATCTTAAGTGTGGGGGGGTGAACAACTTAAAAAGGTGGCCAATTTTTTTTCATTATTCTCAAATTTCTGAAATTAGGTACCAAACTTTTTGCCTTGTTCTCAAAATCTTGAATTCAGTCTTCTTTTTAAGTAAATTACTCATATTACTAATTAGGATGAAATTTTTGATGATTTATGATTTTTATTGATATGTTTTAGATTAAGTCATTGATAATTGTTCATTGATAATTAAATATGAAGAACACTAGAGAATCAAGCATGATAAGTCTATTTTTCAGAAATTAAAAATTTTCTAGGTTGTCAAACTGAGTTTTAATATTGCTTTGAAATTTGATATTTACAAGGTTGATGTCATAAATACCCATAATTTTTGTGAGTTTTTGAGCCTTATAGAGCATATATTCTTTTTCTTGCTCACTTTATTGATTATGAGTGTGTCAACATTGATTTGTTATTCTAGAACCTGCATCGATTATACATGTCGAGACCACACTTTTGATTTGATATACAGAGATGATAAAGGCACCTAGGATTTAACCCACTTACTCCATAAAAAGCCTACCTTCACAAATTAAACCCTAGTGAACCCCTTTTAATCCTAACAACCCTATTTATTGACTCACCCACTAATATTAACCCAAAACCCTTTGTAATTGTTATCACCATTCTTTCTAACTACCCATTGATAAACTGTAAAAGTAACATATTCTAAGCCCAAATTTAGTATGCTTTTGGATGATTTAAGCCCCAATTTATGTAAAAAGGTGCTCTTAATCCTTTCTTTTCATGTCTTATACTCAGGAAAGCACCCGATGAGGAAAAGAACGAGAAACGGGCTTAAAACGGACCAAATTGGGCCAAGCCACGAAATCAGCACGGCCTGGACTTCAAGCCACACGGCCGTGCCACCATTCCTACTAGAACATGGCCGTGCCTCATTTAATAGTGTCGAACACGGCCTGGCCACGATTTACACGGGCGTGTGCCATGGCCGTGCCTCTGTCGTGGAGAAGAGTAATTTTATTCGGGAAAGGATACTTAGGGAGAAAGAAACGTGTTTCAAAAGCCTATAAATACACCCTAGGTACCAGTGAAAGGGGCGGAGAGCTAGGCCAAGCCAAGCCGAAAGGTCGATTTGTGGGAATCACTCGAGAGATAGCAGTTGATCCATCTCAAGAAGCGGAATTCTACTCAAGACGGAGGATCTCCTCTTCAATTCCTTCAGGGGTTTTAGGATTCCTTATGTTTTGTTTTATCTTTTCTCTTGAGATGTTGTCTTTTATTATTATGAACTAAACCTTCTGATACCCGAAGAGATGAAACCTATGAGGAATCTTGTTATTTGATTTTTGAATTATATGATAAAAACTTAGTTTGTTCTTAATTGTGTGAACTTAATCCAAATCTAATGTGCTTAGGTGGAGGAGGAATAGACCACGCCTAAGAGTAGATCCAACATAATTAAGCGGAGTTGATCGCACGCCTAGAGATAGGGTGACGAGATTTTGCCGGATTAGGGTGAAACCTAATATGGGAGTCCACAGATCAATTTACTGCTATTCTAGGGGGTTATTATAAGCGAATGAGAGTTCCACTAATTAACCTAGGGTTTGACGTTATTCACCTCGAGAGAGGGTTTAATATACGTTAGGGAGTCTCACGGATCAAACTAAGTAAATAAATCATATGGTTCAAGGTTAGATAACAAGTGAAGTTTAGGTGGATTTTTCCTAAGGGTATCGTTTGAGTCAACTGAGTTTTCCCAAAAGTTATTTCCCGAATTCATTCTTTTTTGTCTTTGCGTCTTAGCTTAGTAAGTAGATTAGTTTAGTTTAAACAATCATCACTTTATATTAAGGCTAAATAATAAAAAGACGATGAGTATTAGTACTTTTAGTTCCTTTGGGTTCGACAATCTGGTCTTGCCTAAACTATACTACTGATCGATAGGTGCACTTGCCTTTAATCGTTGTCAGAGTTGGTTTCCAGGTTCGATCATTCTTTTATAAATTTTAAAACTCTGATTTACAGCGCTCAAGTTTTTGGCGCCGTTGCCGGGGAACTAAAATATTAAGAAAACTCTATTTTTATTACTTTAGCCATTATTTTTATTTTTCGCAATTTATTTTTATTTTTAGTTTTAGTTTTAATTTTAAATTTGCTAAATTTTCTTTATTTCTTTTCCTAGCTGGTACCTCTAGTTTGTGACTAGAAGGAATCTGAGAGGACCTTTAGAATACAACAGTGATATTGAAGCTAGTGCTCGAAGAAATCGCAGAGAAATTAGGCGAGCCTTAAATTACCAAGGAGAGCGAGAAGACAGATCCAATCCTACTGAAGGGATGGACGAAAATAATCTTCCACCACAAGATGTGGGAGAAAATAATACTCCTCGTACTATGTTTGATTATGCTAAACCTCATTTAACAGGAGCCGAATCTAGTATTGTTAGGCCTGCTATAGCTGCTAATAATTTTGAATTAAAGCCTAACACTATACAAATGATTCAACAGTTTGTTCAATTTGATGGTTTACAGGACGAAGATCCAAACGCTCATATAGCTAATTTTCTAGAGTTCTGTGATACCTTCAAAATAAATGGCATTTCTGATGATGCCATACGACTTCGGTTATTTCCCTTTTCATTAAAGAATAAAGCTAAACAGTAGTTAAACTCGTTACCATGAGGGTCAATCACTACATGGGAATAAATGACCGAAAATTTTTTATTAAAATATTTCCCACCGGCCAAAACGGCCAAATTACGTAATGATATCTCTTCTTTTGTGCAGGTGGATTTAGAGACATTATACGATGCATGGGAGAGATATAAGGATCTCTTGAGAAGGTGTCCGCACCATGGTTTACCTTTGTGGCTCCAAGTCCAAACTTTTTATAACGGTGTGAATCCTTCAACGAGACAACTAATCGACTCAGCCGTCGGTGGAACCTTGAATAATAGAACTCCTGAGGCAACCTACGAATTTATAGAAGAGATGTCACTGAATAACTATCAGTGGCAAGTTACAAGAACAAGGCCAACAAAAGCAATGGAGTTTACAACCTCGACAAGAAGAACCATGCTATCAAATCGGGTAGAATTGATGAATAAGAAGATTGATAGTTTGTGTTCTTCGCAAGTACATCCAAATCATGCATGCGACGCAAGTGGAACTGTGGCGGCACTCAGTACCCACCCTACCAACCGGCACGCAGAGAGCGAGCAGATGAACTATATAGGTAACAATTTCGGATCTAATAATAACCCATATAGTAATAATTATAATCCGTGTTGGAGGAACCACCCAAATTTTTTTGTGGGAGGACAAGGAAATCAAGGAAATCAAAGACAACAACCTCCTCAAAATTTCCAAAATCACCCTATCCACAAGAAAAGAAGCCGAGTCTTGAAGAGACGTTGAACAAATTCATAGCATCCACGAAGCCCGTCTCCAAAAATGAGGTAACACTCGACACCCAAAAACATCGATCAAAAGATCGAGAACCAAGTTGGAGGACTTACAAAGGCAATCGGAAATTACCCAACGATCGGAGAAATTGCAAAGTTATTATCCGAACGACCGTAAGGGCGTCTCACCGAGTAATACTTGAAATTAATCCAAAGGAGCAAATCCAAGCCATAACAGCTCAAGAAAGCGAAGAAGTAGACGAACCTACCCAACACAAGGAAACGAGGTAGAAAAAGGTAAAGTTGAGGTAACACAAGGCAAGCCAAAACCAAGAATCAAGGAGTACCAACCTCGCGTACCTTACCCCCGAGGCATTAAGAAGAGACGACACGGAAGAAACAGTTCGGTAAGTTTCTTAAACTCTTAAAGAAATTACATATTAACTTACCATTACTTGAAGCTCATCGCAGATGCGATTCGAGGAAATTTTTAAAAGAGCTTACGACAAACAAACGGAAGTTAGACGAGTCGTCACATGTGGAACTTAACGCAAAGTGCTCAGCAATTCTCCAAAATAGGCTACCACAAAAGCTAAAAGATCCAAGGAGTTTTACAATTTCATGTTTAATTGGTAGACTAACTGTTGATAATGCGTTAGCTAATTTAGGGGCAAGCATAAATGTCATGCCTCATAAATTGTTTAAAAAATTAGTTCTAGGGAAACCCAAACAAACTAGGATGAGCATTTAATTAGCTGATAAAAATGTTAGAATTCCTAGGGGTATTATCGAAGATGTTCTTGTGAAAATCGACAGATTCATTTTCCCAGTAGACTTTGTTGTCTTAGACATGGATGAGGATAATTCGATCCCCCTAATCTTAGGAAGACCCTTTTAGCGATCGCGGACTAAATTTGATGTTGATGCAGAGAACTCATACTTTGTGTAGGTAATGAGACAGTCACCATCAAGGCTCTCGACTCGGCTAGAACATCGAGTAATCAAGGTGAGAATGTAAATTCTACTAATAACCATTCGGTTAACCCTTATTTTTAGGAAGCACCACCAAAGAATACAACTGAACCCAATCCTAAACCCCATGCCAACAAAGAAATAACGCATGAAGATCGAGGGATTCAGTTCAATGATCTAGACGAGTGGAAGACACACTTCAAGGAGAAATTAGGTATACACGACGAAGAACCGGAACCACACGAGATAAAACTGAAGGAGCCTCCAAAAGAGCTAATAGGAACAACAAATCACTTGAATAGGGGACCAAATCTTTGTTAGATCGAGGTAAATCCTCGAATATCTCATCCTAGGACCACGGAACAAACAAAGAAATATCTTTTAGGGTAACGATGTTTTCCCACACGGAATAAGTCGAGGTAAGTAATCCTACTTTTGTACTTTTACTTTAAACGCATCTCGACTTAAATTTTTTCACGAGGATACAGATAATAACATGAGGAAGGACTTCCAACTCCTCAAACCACCACTGGAGATGCAAATGAGAAGAGAGTCTAGCTTAAGACTATAAGCGAGCGCTTCTCGGGAGGCAACCTTGAGCACTAATACTAGTATTTTTTTATATATTCAGTTTATCTTAATTTTCCTTTTTATCTTCCTTTTTAGCAACTAACAACCAACTAACCAAGTGCGAAATTCCGAGGCCACACGGCCTTGGCGTGGTGGCCGTGTGGGGTCTCGACGCTTTGAACTAACGAGAGCGAGAGAAGGTACATGTCGGGGCAAAATAGATTTTTAGAATCACGGACCCAACTACTACCCCACGCGAGCAAAGTGGCACACCCGTGCTTTACGACCATGTGAGGCTACTAACTTGCCAACCACGGGCTGAACACGCCCGTCTTGGGATAACCGTGCCAATATACTTGACTTGTCGAACACAAAGCTAGACACGGCGTGGGGAACCAACACGCCCTAGAGCACGCATTGCACGTGCGGGCGGCCGTGTGAATCGACACACCTCAACCCACGGGCGTGGGAAACTGCGATCTGAAAGTTTATTTAAACACCATACCCTTCTCCTTTCTCTTCTTAACCCACTTTCTTTCTTTCTTCTCCTTTCTTTCTTTTTCTTTCTTTCTTTCTTTCTTTCTTTTCTCCCTCTTTCTTTTTCCTTTTTCCTAATAAATCCTTAGACTCTTGAGCCACAACAATATCATATCCATGGCAAGGAAGCGTAAAAGGCCAATCACAGTCTCCTCAAAGGAGACCGATTCATATGAGTTCATGCCTAGACTTCATCCAAACAACAAGCCAAGGGTCTTTGAGACCAATTATCTGTTCTTTTATTTTTATCTTCTCCTTTATTTCCTTTATCTTTACTTCTCTTCTACTTAATTTAGTTTATTTTGTTTTAGTTTCTTGTTCTTAGGTTCTAAAGGCTGCTTGGGAATCACGCCACCACCACCACCATAACATCAGCCTTAGAAATCACACCCAACAATAAGGACCTCCCAGTCCATTAATCTTTTCTTTTAATTTTAGTTTTCTTCTTAGTCTCCTTCTCTTTATCTTCCTCGTCCTTAATTTTACATTTAGTTTACTTTAATTATGTCATAATGATCCCTGGCTAATTCTCCACGAGCCTCCCAATTTCTTCATCTAGCGCAGGTTCGTCATTCAGACGGCCCATCACCACCACCAAAGGCACAATCTCCTCTCAAGGAATCATCCGAAAATTCAGGTAGTTTTCACTTATCCCCATATCTGATGATTTTATTACAAGGTTATTATATATTTTTGTACATTGAGGGCAATGTACATCTCAAGTGTGGGGGGGTGAACAACCTAAAAAGATACCTAACTTAAATCCCTGAATTTAGTCTTGTTTGAAAGTAAATTACTCATATTACTAATTAGGATAGAATTTCTGATTATTTATGATTTTTATTGATATGTTTTAGATTAAGTCATTGATAATTGTGCATTGATAATTAAATTCTAAGAATACTAGAGAATCAAGCTTGATAAGTCTATTTTTCAGAAATTAAAAATTTGCTAGGTTGTCAAACTGAGTTTAAATATTATCTTGAAGTTTTAAATTTACGAGGTTGACATCAAAATACCCATAAATTTTGTGAGTTTTTGAGCCTTATAGAGCATATATTATTTTTCTTGCTCACTTTATTGATTATGAGTATGTCAACATTGATTTGTTATTCTAGAACTTGCATCGATTATACATGTCGAGACCACACCTATGATTTGATATACAGAGATGATGAAGGCACCTAGGTTTTAACCCACTTACTCCACTAAAAGCCTACCTTCACAAATTAACCCCTAGTGAACCCCTTTTAATCCTAACTACCCTATTTATTGACATAACCACTAATATTAACCCAGAACCCCTTTGTTTTTGTTATCACCATTCCTTTTGACTACCCTTATATCGAGATTTGATTTGATTAATAGCCTAACTTTGATTTTATTTCAGTAATTATGTATTTATGATTGTTCTTAAAAAAAAAATGAAGTATATCCATTATTTATTATTAGTTATGTGATTAAATGAGCTTATACATAAATTCCAAATATCGAAGAATAAGCTCGTATTATTAAGTACTATTAGTTTTCAATTGATGTAATTATTATTAGTTCATTAGTTCTTAGTTAGGTAATTTGTCAATTCAATCTCGATTCTAACCCTCTAATTCAGCCTTACTCCACACCTTAACCCTAGCCTCGTTACAACCCTAACAAAGACCTTTTTCATCTCATATTTCAGTGGTGGAGATTTGATTTTCATGCAAGCCTATGGGATTAACTCTTCATGTTCGACCTTTGAGTACCTAATTGTGAACCTTAAACACTTTGAGTGATTTGAGTGAATCTTTTGTAAGGATGTCAATCCTTGTCGATTTCAAATTAAAGGTAATTATCTAGATAAGGGGAGACGCCTATGTTTTCGAGCTACAAAATCTATGACTTATACTGTTTGAATTTTTAGGACACTTTGAATTGAATTATCCATGTATAAATTATCTATGAATTATGATGAGACACTATCAATAGGAATTATGAATTGAGGAAAGATCGTTTTAATTGTAAGTTGAGAATTTTGCTTGAGGACAAGCAAAAGCTTAAGTGTGGGGGTATTTGATAAACCATAAAAGTAACATATTCTAAGCCCACATTTAGTATGCTTTTGGATGATTTAAGCCCCAATTTATGTAAAAAGGTGCTCTTAATCCTTACTTTTCATGTCTTATACTCAGGAAAGCACCCGATGACGAAAAGAACAAGAAACGGGCTTAAAACGGACCAAATTGGGCCAAGCCACGAAATCAGCACGGCCTGGACTTCAAGCCACACGGCCGCGCCACCATTCCTACTAGAACACGGCCTTAACACGACTTACACGGCCGCCGCGCCTCATTCAACGATGTCGAACACGGCTGGCCGCCATGATTTACACTTCGCGTGTGCCATGGCCGTGCCTCCTGCCGTGGAGAAGAGCAATTTCATTCGGGAAAGGATACTTAGGAGAAAGAAACGTGTTTCAAAAGCCTATAAATACACCCTAGGTACCAGCTGAAAGGGGGGCGGAGAGCTAGGCCAAGAAGGCAAGCCGAAAAGGTCAGATTTGTGGGAATCACTTGAAGATAGCCAGTTGATCCATCTCAAGAAGCCGAAATTCTACTCAAGACGGAGGATCTCCTCTTCAATTCCTTCAGGGGGTTTTAGGGATTCCTTATGTTTTGTTTTATCTTTTCTCTTGAGATGTTGTCTTTTATTATTATGAACTAAACCTTCTGATACAGAAGAGATGAAACCTATGAGGAATCTTGTTATTTGATTTTTTGAATTATATGATAAAAACTTAGTTTGTTCTTAATTGTGTGAACTTAATCCAAATCTAATGTGCTTAGGTGGAGGAGGAATAGACCCTGCCTAAGAGTAGATCCAACATAATTAAGCGGAGTTGATCGCACGCCTAGAGATAGGGTGACAAGATTTTACCGGATTAGGGTGAAACCTAATATGGGAGTCCAAAGATCGATTTACTGCTATTCTAGGGGGTTATTATAAACGAACGAGAGTTCCACTAATTAACCTAGGGTTAGACGTTATTCGCCTCGAGAGAGGGTTTAATATACGTTAGGGAGTCTCACGGATCAAACTAAGTAAATAAATTATATGGTTCAAGGTTAGATAATAAGTGAAGTCTAGGTGGATTTTTCCTAAGGGTATCGTTTGAGTCAACTGAGTTTTCCCAAAAGTTATTTCCCGAATTCATTCTTTTTTGTCTTTGCGTCTTAGCTTAGTAAGTAGATTAGTTTAGTTTAAACAATCATCACTTTATATTAAGGCTAAATAATAAAAATACGGTGAGTATTAGTACTTTTAGTTCCTTTGGGTTCGACAATTCGGTCTTGCCTAAACTATACTACTGTTCGATAGGTGCACTTGCCTTTAATCGTTGTCAGAGTTGGTTTCCAGGTTCGATCATTCTTTTATAAATTTTAAAACTTTGATTTGCAATGATCACCCCTATATCGAGATTTGATCTGATTAGTTGCCTAATTATGAATTTTAGTAATTTATCCTTTATTATGTATTTATTATGTTCTTGAAAAAAAAACGAAGAAGTATACTCATTAGTAGTTATGTGATTAAATAAGCTTATACATTTATTTAAATTCCAAATATCGAAGAAGAAGCTCGTATTATTAGTATTATTAGTTTTCAATTGATGTAATTATTATTATTAGTTCATTAGTTCTTAGTTAGGTAATTTGTCAATTCAATCTCGATTCTAACCTTCTAATTCAGCCTTATACCACACCTTAACCCTAGCCCCGTTACAACCCTAACAAAGACCTTTTGATTTGTGTTTCATCTCATATTTCAGTGGTGGAGATTTGATTTTCATACAAGCCTATGGGATTAACTCTTCATGTTTGACTTTTGAGTGCCTAAATTTTGAACCTTAAACACTTTGAGTAATTTGAGTGAATCTCTAGTGAGGATGTCAATCCTTGTCGATTTCAAATTAAAGGTAATTATTTAGATAAGGGGAGACGCCTATGTTTTCGAGCTACAAAATCTATGACTTAGATTGTTTGAATTTTTAGAACTCTTTGAATTGAATTATCCATGTATAAATTATCTATGAATTATGATAAACATTGTTGATAGGAATTATGAATTATAGAAAGTTCGTTTTAATTGTAAGTTGAGAATTTTGCTTGAGGACAAGCAAAAGCTTAAGTGTGAGGGTATTTGATAAACCGAAATAGTAACATATTCTAGGCCCACATTTAGTATGCTTTTGGATGAATTATCCCTTGATTTATGTAAAAAGGTGCTCTTAATCCTTTCTTTTCATGTCTTATACTCAGGAAAGCACCCAAGGATAAAAAGAACGAGAAACGGGCTCAAAACGGGCCAAAGAGGAAATCGACACGGCCTGGACTTGGACTCACACGGCCGTGCCAAGTTAATCATCTAGAACACGGTCTAACCCCGACTCACACGGCCGTGTCTCATTAAAGAAATCCGAACACGGCCTGGCCAAGATTCACAAGGGCGTGCGCCATGGCCGTGCCTCTGCCGTGGAGAAGAGCAAATTCATTCGAGAAAGGATACTTAGTGAGAAAGAAACGTATTTCAAAAGCCTATAAATACACCCTAAGTATGACCTAATAGGGGGAGCCCAAAAGCCATCGTCTAGGGGCGCCGTGCTAGGCCAGAGAAGGCAGATTTGTGGGGATTCACTCAGGGATAGCCAGTTGATCCATCTCAAGAAGCCAGAATTATACTCAAGACGGAGGATCGCTCCTTCAATTCCTTTAGGGGGTTTTAGGGATTTCTTATGCTTTGTTTTATCTTTTCTCTTGAGATGTTTTCCTTTATTGTTATGAACTAAACCCTTCGGATACCCAAAGGGGATGAAACCTATGATGAATCTTGTTATTGTTTTCTGAATTATATGATAAATACTTAGTTTGTTCTTAATTATGTGTGCTTAATCCAAATTTAATGTGCTTAGGTGGAGGAGAAATAGACCCTGCCTAAGAGTAGATCCAACATAATTAAGCGGAGTTGATCGCACGCCTAGAGATAGGGTGACGAGATTTTGTCGGATTAGGGTGAAACCTAATATGGGAGTCCATAGATCGATTTATCGCTATTCTAGGGGTTATTATAAGAGAACGAGTTCCACTAATTAACCTATGGTTAGACGTTATTAAGCCTCGAGAGGGTTTAATATACGTTAGGGAGTCTTACAGATCAAACTAAGTGAATAAATCGTATGGTTCAAAGTGTTAGATAACAAGTGAAGTCTAGGTGGATTCTTCCTAGGTATCATCTAAATCAACCGAGTTTTTCCCAAGTTATTTTCCAAATTCATTCTTCTTTGTCTTAGATTCTTTAGTTTAGTAGTTAATTAATTTAGATTAGATAAACAACTTCACTTATTCTTAGGCTAAATAATAAAAAGAAGGTTAGTATTAGTACTTTTAGTTCCTTTGGGTTCGATAATCCGGTCTTGCCTAAGCTATACTACTGTTCGATAGGTACACTTGCCTTTAATCGTTGTCAGAGTTAGTTTCCAGGTTCGATTGTTCTTTTTATAAATTTTAAAGCTATGATTCACAGCGATCATCTAGCATAATTGAGTGGAATTGCATGCAATCCTAGAAATAGGATGACATAAATCTACAGGATTAGAGTAAAATCTAATAAGGAAATCCATAAATCGAGTTAATGCGACTATAGGGGTTTTAATTAGAAATAGATTTCAATTAATCAACCTAGAGTCAGTTGTTCTTACTCTCGAAGGAGATATTAGCATAATTTAGGGATTTCTACGGATCAAGACACAAGTGAATAAATCGTTTAATTCGGATTCAGAATAATCGGTGAAGTCTGGGTGGATTCTTTCCTGGGTATTGTCTTTCTCATTGGTTATTTTCAATATTTTTCCCATTTCATTCTCTGTTGCGTTCGTAGTTAAATTAGATTAGTAAATTTAGATTAAAAAAAATCACTTCAAATTATCAGCTAAATAATAGGAAAACAGTAACTGCTAGTACTTTTAGTCCTCGTGGATACGATATTCCCTACTCACTATAGCTATACTATTTTTCGATAGGTGCGCTTGCCTTTGTCGTAATTATAGTTAGTTTAATGACCATCAGGCATGTATATAGGGTCTTGAATGTGTAAAAGGTCATCCCTAATGGTGAATGTCAATATGGTATTTGAGATTATGGTATGTTTGAATGTTAAGCATGACTTAGGGCTTAGTGTATGCTTTGTTTGATTCATATTAAGGCCATTTAAAATCTTGTTTTCCAAATTGCATAGGCATTATATGTTGGAACTTGAAAATAGAGTAACTTGGTATGACTAGGTTGATAAATGGCTTGGATATGCCTAGATGATAATCATGTGTTTTATGCCATATTAAATGCTTGATTTCAAATGTTCATATACTTTGATTGGTATAGATTGGTACAAAATGATGTTGTGTTGTTTTTGGAAAGATCTCATGAATGTACAAATGTGTTTGATAAGAAACATCAAAAGTGTACCAATGTGATTTTTTCCAAAACAGGGGCAATGTCGAGACCACAAGTATCCAATGTCGCGACATAGGTTGAAAATGAGTGGTTTTGTGATGTCAAGTTTTCTAAAGTCGCGATATAACTCACTGATTGATGATGTCGCAATGTGAGCCCATTGTTGGATCTAGTGCCCCAAGTGTAATATATTCGTTTGTAAACTTGTAACTTTTTTTTGAACAAATTGATTAATAAAATGATTCATGGAGTACATTAATATTCTTTATATAATGTCCTCATGTGATTTTTTCATGCAAAGCAAAATAGAATTAAATATTAGCTCAATGATTGTCTAATGTTTAAACTAATACTAAGCGGTATTACGTGAAAGGAGTGAAATACTGATGGGCTCGAAACTAACTAATAATTCGACAAAGGCAAGCGCACCTGTCGAATAGTAGTATAGATATGGTGAGTCCGGAATATCGTATCCACAAGGACTAAAATTACTAGTAATAACTATCTTTTTATTATTTAGCCTAATAATTAAAGGGTTTTGTTTTAATCTAAAATTTAACTAACTAATTAACTATGAACGCGACAGAGAGTGAAGAAAGTAATCGAAATAAACCAATGAATAAAGACAATACCCAAGAAAGAATCCACTTAGACTTCACTTATTATTATGACTTTGAATTAAACGATTTATTCACTTGTCTTGATCCGTAGAAATCCCTGAATTATGTTAGTATCTCTTTCGAGACTAAGAACAACTGACTCTAGGTTGATTAATTGAAATCTCTTTCTAATTAAAACCCATATCGTCGCATTAACTCGATCTATGGATTCCTTTATTAGATTTGACTCTAATCCAGCAGATTTATGTCATCCTATTTCTAGGGTTGCAATCAACTCCGCTTAATTATGCTAGATCTACTCTTAAACAAGGACTTTTGCTCCACTGAATAAGCACATCAAACTTGAATTAATATCCTGAAAATATTAAAGCAAGGGTTAAGAACACATAATTAAGAACAAGAACAAGTATTTATCATGTAATTCAGATAATTAAATAATAAGATTCATCATAGGTTTCATCCTCCCTAGGTATTTAGGGAGTTTAGTTCATAACGTAAAAGGAAAACATCTTAAAATCAAGAAAACAACAAGACATAAAGAACCCAAAAACTTCTAAAGAACTTGATGGAGATCTTCAATCTTGGAGTGGATCTGCTTCCGAGATGAATCTGACGGCTTCCTTCGAGTAATTTCTTTGTTCTACTCTGCGTGCTCTGCGTCCTCCTTTAGGTCCTCTTCTAGTGTGTATTTATAGACTTTAGAATGCTCAGAAACCCTAAAAATTGGGTTTTTCCGTGTAACAGGGAAGCAGGGTGCGAAATCGACACGAGCTGGCACATGGGCGTGTGGCCAGCCCGTGTGGCTCACATGGGCGTGTGCCCAGCCCGTGTGGATCCTGAAAACTCTGGTTTTGGCCCCTTTTTCTCTCATTTTGCTCCCAAATGCTCTCCTAAGTATAGAAACATGAATTTAAGGGATTAGGAGCATCAAATTCACTAATTCTCATCATAAATCATCCAAAAATATGCCAAGCATGGAATTAAAATATGTTACATTTATGGTTTATCAAATATCCCCACACTTAAGCATTTGCTTGTCCTCAAGCAAAATCCTCAACTCACAATTAAAATTAAGCTTTCTCAATTCATAATTCTCATCAATAATGTTTTATCATAATTCATAAATAATCACACATTGATAGTTTAACTAAAAGAGCACTAAAGATTCAAACAATCCAAGTCACACATTTTTATAGCATGAAAACATAGGTGTTTCCCCTTATCTAAATAATTTCCTTTAATTCAAAACCGACAAGATTCGACATCCTCACTAAAGATTCGCTCAAATCACTCAAAGTGTTTAAGTTTCAAAAATTAAGCGCTCAAAAGTCAAACAATGAAAAGTTATTACCATAGGCTTGCATAAAAATCAAAACTCCACCACTATAAAATGAGATGATACACAAATCAAAAGGTCTTTAAAGGGTTGTAATGGGGATTGGGTTAAAGGTGTGGATAAAGGCTGAAAAAGAAGGTTAAAATCGAGATCGAATTGAAAATTTACCTAACTAGAAAAATAAACTAATACTGAATAATTACATTAATTGAAAACTTATCAATAATAACACGAGCTTCTTCTCAAAATGTGAAATTAACCGTTTAAGCTCAAATAACATAGAACTATTAATAATTAAAATAGATGTACATTTATTTTCATTTATTTTTTACTTTTTTTTCACTTTTTTTTTGAGTTAAGGATAAAAGAGATAATTTAACAACTGGAACAAAAGAACATAGTTAGGCAACTGACCAAATCAAATCTCGACAAAAAAGGGGGTCAATACAATAGGAAAAATTCTCAATGAATCAAAAAGAATGAGTTATGGGTTAATATTAAGGGTAGATCAAGAAACGGTTTATTAGGCTCAAAGGGGTTCACTAAGGGTTAATTATGAAGGTAGGCTTTTTGGGATTAGTGGGTTAAAACCTAGGTGCCTTTATCATCTCAGTATATCAAATCAAAGGTGTGGTCTCAATATGTATAATCGAAGCAAGTTCTAGAATAACAAATCAATATTGACACACTCATAACCAATAATAAAGTGAGCAAGAAAAGTGTATGCTCTAAAGGCTCAAAATCTCACAAAAATTACGGTTTTTGATGTCAATCTCGTAAATCTCAAACTTCAAGGTAATATTTAAATTTAGGGAAAAAACCTAGCAATTTTTTTATTTATTTTGAAAATAGACTTATCATGCCTGATTCTCTAATGTCTTAAAGTTTAAACAATCAATGCACAATTACCTATGAATTTAATCTAAAACATATCAATAAAAATCACAAATCGATAAGAATTCATTCTAATAGTAAAATGAGAAAATTACTTGAATACAAGACATAATTCAGGGATTTTCTAATAATCATATAAATAACCTCCCCACACTTAAGATGTACATTGTCCTCAATGTATGAATATATATAATGACAGTATAAGTAGAATATCATAAGAGAGGGAGAGGAGTGAAACTGCCCTGAATTTGGATGAAGTCCTCAAATTAGTGACTAGTGGAATTGTAGAGAAGGCTAAATGTAGTGCATGATTCTGAGCAAGCTATTAAGAAAATAAACACAACTGGTGGAGAAGATTAAAGGATTACTCAATTAGGAACAACCATAATAACTAAAATATAGTTCAAAATATAATAGACAACTCTTTAAAAGATAATAAGAAACATAAAAGACAAATAAAATAAAAATAAAAATAAAAACAAAAATAGAAATAGAAATAAGATAAAACAAGAAAAGAGAAAAGGGGTTAGGGTTTTTATGGGGTGATACGGTTGTGTGAGGGTCCCTGTTGAGCCACACGCCTGTGTGGCTTGTTTTCAACCCGTGTTCATCGAGGGAAAAAAATGGCCTAGTCTTCACACGGCCTCGTACATGCCCGTGTGTCCAGGTCGTGTGGTTCATACGGCCGAGTCACACGGCCATGTATATCATCCTTCGTTTCTCCCATACCCGTGTGACCTCCCGCACGCCTGTGTGGCTAGGCCGTGTCTCGCACACGGCCGTGTGCCTTGCCCGTGTAACTCTCTGACTTGTTTTAAAATTCAAAAATTTTGTTCCAGGTTTCACACGGCCGTGTCGTATGCCCGTGTGGTTTAATTTAAGGCCGTGTCTCTGTCAATTTTTGGGAAATTTTAGCCCTGTTTCCATTCGGCCAAGGACACACCTGTGTGTCCAGGCCGTGTGGGTCAAAAACCTGTATTTAAACATGAAAAGAAGTAAAAATAAACTAATTAGTAGGGTTAGTGCTCGATTTGCCTCCCAAGAAGCGCTTATTTAGAGTCTAAGCTCGACTTACCTCTCATTTGCATGGTCATGGTGGTTTGAGGAGTTGAAACTCATCTCTCCTGCTATCAGTTCTAACATCAAAATAAGGTTTAAGTCGAGTACTATTTACCTTAAAAGTACCAAATTTAGAATGAGTTACCTCGACTGTATCGTATGGGAAGACATTTAGTATCGTAAAGGGAGTTGCTTCGTTTGCATTAGGCTTTGAAGTGACAACTCGAGGATCCATTTTATCTAACAGTACCTGGTTCCCAACCTTAAATTGATTGGTTCTATCCTTAAGCTCGACATGGTGTTGCTTCTGTTCCTCTTTAACATAAGTCCGCCATTCGTCTAGTTCATCTATCTGTAGCATTCGTCTTTCATGGATGTTTCCATTGTTGGTGCATGAACCAGAACGTGGCTCATTTGTGTTTTTCGAAAGAGTTTCCTTTAAAGAGGGTTGAATCCCATGATTAGTCTTATTAACGAGATTTATAGAATCGTCTTTATTACTTGATGTCTTAACCGAATCACGAGCTTGGAGCGTGATCGTATCATCACCTACACGAAGTGTGAGTTCACTTGTACCAACATCAATGATAGTTCTAGCAGTTGCTAAAAAGGGGGCGTCCTAAAATTAAAGGGACATCACTATCATCATCCATGTCTAGGACAACAAAGTCAACTGGGAATATGAATTTATCAATTTTTACGAGTACATCTTCAACAATACCCCTAGGAAATCTAATGGTTTTATCTGCTAATTGAATGCTCATCCTAGTTTGTTTGGGTTTCCCAAGACCTAGCTGTTTAAACATTTTGTAAGGCATGGCATTAATACTTGCCCCTAAATCAGCTAAAGCATTATTTACATTTAAACTACCAATTAAACAAGGAATAGTAAAACTCCCTGGATCCTTCAATTTGTTGGGTAGTTTATTTTGTAAGATAACTGAGCACACTGCATTTAGCTCCACGTGCGACAAATCATCTGACTTCCGTTTGTTTGCTAAAAGCTCCTTTAAAAATTTAACTGAGTTGGGCATCTACGAAAGAGCTTAAATAAACGGTAAGTTAATATGTAACTTTTTCAAGAGTTTAAGAAATTTACCAAATTGCTCATTGGTATGGTCTTTCTTCGTCGCGTTGGGATATGACACACGAGGTGTATACTCTTTACTTACCGGTTTTTGTGCACTGTGGCTCACCTCAACCTTACCTTTACTTACCACAATTTCTTGCCTCAGTTCAGATTCAGATTTTACTAACCCTTCTTCGTCGCGCACAGTGATGGCATGGAGTTGCTCCCTTGGGTTAGTTTCGGTGTTACTCGGCAAGCTACCTTGTGGTCATTCTGAGATTAGCTTAGCAAGCTGACCTATTTGGTTCTCGAGCCCTTGAATCGATGCTTGCTGATTTTTGAGCGCTGTTTTGGTGTTTTGAAAACGAGTTTCGGACACCGAGATGAATTTTGTTAGCATCTCCTCAAGGTTTGGCTTCTTCTCCTGTTGGTAGGGTTGTTGTTGGAAGCCTGGAGGGGGTTGCGGTCTCTGATTTCCTTGGCCACCCCAAGAGAAATTGGGATGGTTCCTCCAACCTGCATTGTAAGTGTTACTATAGGGATTATTCTGAGGTCTAGAATTATTACCCATATAGTGGACTTGCTCATTCTCTGTGCTCGGGTTGTAAGATGGATATTCTGTGGTGTTCATCCATCCTCCATTTGTGTTGTATTGCATCACCGGATGTACCTGCGAAGAACCATACAAACCATCGATTTTCTTATTTAAGAGATCTACCTGGTTTGATAGCATGGTGACCACGTCAATGTTAAAAACACTGGCTGCTTTCATTGGCTTTGTCCTCATGACTTGCCATTGATAATTATTCAGTGACATCTCCTCTATAAACTCATAAGCCTCCTCAGGTGTTTTTTTATTTAGGGTACTGCCGGCGGCTGCATCGATCAGTTGCCTAGTTGAGGGGTTCAAACCGTTGTAGAAAGTTTGAACTTGTAGCCATAGAGGTAACCCATGGTGAGGGCACCTTCTCAATAAGTCCTTATACCTCTCCCAAGCACCGTAAAGAGTTTCTAAATCCATCTGCACAAAAGAAGAGATACCATCCCTCAACTTTGTCATTTTAGCCGGCAGAAAATATTTTAATAAAAACTTTTCGGTCATTTGTTCCCAAGTAGTGATGGAACTTCGTGGTAACGAGTTCAACCACTGTTTAGCTTTATTCCTCAATGAAAAATTAAATAACCGAAGGCGAATGACATCGTCAGAAACGCCATTAATTTTAAAAGTGTCGCATAATTCTAAGAAATTAGCCAAATGAGTATTTGGGTCTTCGTCCTGCAAACCATCAAACTGAACAAATTGTTGAATCATTTGAATAGTGTTAGGTTTCAGTTCAAAATTATTTGCAGCAATAGCAGGTCTAACAATACTCGATTCAGCCCCAGTTAAATTGGGCTTAGCATAATCATACATAGTACGAGGAGCAGGATTTGCGGTAACCACAGGAGGTAGCTGATTATTCTGATTTTTAGCCATCTCCTCAATAATAACAATAACTTCCTCTTACTCTTCTATTGTACTCTGTCGACTCTGCCTCGCTTCTCTACGGTTTCTGCGAGCTGTACTTTCGATCTCACTGTCGAATACTGGAGGTCCTGACGGGTTTCGTCTAGTCATAAACTAAAGGAACCTGCCAGAAGCAAATAAAATAAAAGTTAGTAAATTAAAATAAAAAAAATAAATTGCAATAAAAAATAAAAAAAAATGGCTAAAGTAATAAAAATTAAGTGTTCCTAATATTTTAGTCCCCGGCAACGGCGCCAAAAACTTGATGGGCTCGAAATTAACTAATAATTCGACAAAGGCAAGCACACCTATCGAATAGTAGTATAGATATGGTGAGTCTGGAATATCGTATCCATAAGGACTAAAATTACTAGTAATAACTATCTTTTTATTATTTAGCCTAATAATTAAGGGGTTTTGTTTTAATCTAAAATTTAACTAACTAATTAACTATGAACGCGACAGAGAGTGAAGAAAGTAATCGAAATAAACCAATGAATAAAGATAATACCCAAGAAAGAATCCACTTAGACTTCACTTATTATTATGACTCTGAATTAAACGATTTATTCACTTGTCTTGACCCGTAGAAATCCCTGAATTATGTTAGTATCTCTTTCGAGACTAAGAACAACTGACTCTAGGTTGATTAATTGAAATCTCTTTCTAATTAAAACCCCTATCGTTGCATTAACTCGATCTATGGATTCCTTTATTAGATTTGACTCTAATCCAGCAGATTTATGTCGTCTTATTTCTAGGGTTGCAATCAACTCCGCTTAATTATGCTAGATCTACTCTTAAACAAGGACTTTTGCTCCACTGAATAAGCACATCAAACTTGAATTAATATCCTGAAAATATTAAAGCAAGGGTTAAGAACACATAATTAAGAACAATAACAAGTATTTATCATGTAATTCAAATAATTAAATAATAAGATTCATCATAGGTTTCATCCTCCCTAGGTATTTAGGGAGTTTAGTTCATAACGTAAAAGGAAAACATCTTACAATAAGAAAACAACAAGACATAAAGAACCCAAAAACTTCTAAAGAACTTGATGGAGATCTTCAATCTTGGAGTGGATCTGCTTCCGAGATGAATCCGACGGCTTCCTTCGAGTAATTTATTTGTTCTACTCTGCGTGCTCTGCGTCCTCTTTTAGGTCCTCTTCTAGTGTGTATTTATAGACTTTAGAATGCTCAGAAACCCTAAAAATTGGGTTTTTTTTCGCGTAACAGGGAAGCAGGGTGTGAAATCGAGACGGGCTGGCACATGGGCGTGTGGCCAGCCCGTGTGGCTCACATGGGCGTGTGCCCAGCCCGTGTGGATCCTGAAAACTCCAATTTTGGCCCATTTTTCGCTCCTTTTGCTCCTAAATGCTCTCCTAAGTATAGAAACATGAATTTAAGGGATTAGGAGCATCAAATTCACTAATTCTCATCATAAATCATCCAAAAATATGCCAAGCATGGAATTAAAATATGTTACATTTATGGTTTATCAAATACGAAAAGACAACTTATATCAGTTGACGAACCTAAACATGTACATAGTCTACTCGGAAATGAAAAACCGAATGAAAGATTAATATGTCGTCTATCAAGTCCAATTGCTTTTTGATGAGCTTTGAGTACATTCAAGAGTGCTTTCTCCTGCTCCCCTGATAAATCGGCTGCAATGACTATTGGTAAAGTGTTGTTGTCACCTGGATACCCATATTTCAAGTCTGTGGGAAGTGATTTTAATTCCAACACAGGTGGTTTGAAAATTTACGGAGTCATCTTTGCTGGAAGATTCTCTAATTGACGCAAATGTCTTTTCCAATCCAGCTAATAAACGTGTTGCAACTACTTTTCGAGTTGTTTTTCAGAACATCCGTCTTCTAGGATTTCTTCAACATCTAAAGTGCAATCTTCATCTTCGCTCAATTTCTCTTCCATGCTTTCCTCATTGTCTTTTTTTGCCTCATCGATGCTCATTACTTCTTCTGCCGGTTCTACTTCTCTGATTTTTCTCCATGTATAATTGTTAATGCTCACTATTTCAAGGAGCATAACAATTCCTCCAACCATTATGTCAAACTGTTCTTTTCTCTCTTGATCTAAACCTACATAAAAGTGATGTAATTGAATGACTGTATTAATTCCACCCTCAGATCCTTTCGTACAATTATCTTGAATCTATCTCATGCTTGACCAAGTGTTTTGATCAGACTCCATTTGTAACACCCCTAACCCGTATCCGTCGCCGGAATAGGGTTTCAGAGCATTACCGAGTAATCGTAATTCAATCATTCATTTCAAAAATCATAAAATGATTCATCATTAACATGCATAGAGTCCCTTATTAAGCCTTTGAGGGTTTGAAATCACTTTAGAAACAATTTGAGACTAAATTGGGAACATTTGAAAATTTTAGGAAAAAGTAGAAAAATTTTAACTGCAAGGTTCACACGGCCAGGTCACACGCTCATGTGTCTGGCCGTGTGGGCATTCGAAGTAGGGACACACGGCCGTGTCCCAGCCCGTGTCCGTGCCCATGTAACTCACTGACTTGGGTTACACGGCCAAGCCACATGCCCGTGTGCCTGGTCGTGTACCCTTCGAAATGATCTCGCACGCCCGTGTGTCTGGCCGTGTGGACCTAAAATGTACCTTAAACAACAAGTTTACCATTTCCTACATGCTTGGGCATTAAACCACTCAAAAACCATTCGTTTAACATGTTCAAAACACAATCAAACACATTCAAAACATGCCAAAATAATCATCCTAAGTGCCTAACCAATGTACCCTCATTGGTACCACATTTATATCACCAAAACATATCATCAATGCATCATTCAAATTAAAATTATAAACATGCCAAAATCCATCAATTTGGCCTAGCTCATATCTACCTAAAACATTAACTCAAATTCACATGCACATACCAAGCTTTGGTTCAATTTACCATATCATACTATGGCTTCAAACACAAACACATGTTTATATATATACCAAACCAACATTACACTTATAACCTCATTTACAATCCATCCACAAAATAACTATAATTTAGGCATCCTAGGTACATGCCGAAACAAAAGATAAACATCACCACATTTGAGTTCGGGATTGTTGTTGGATGCTGAATCGACGATCAAAAGAGAAGTACCTAGCCTGCGCACGAAAAACAAAACCGTGCGCTGAGTAAAACTCAGTGATATTTCTATAATCCGAACATCTAAAGACAAGAGATTACAAAATGTACAATTGAAATATAAACACATATTAATGACTAAGATCATAACTATCATATGTCAACCTTTTGAATTCATACATATTAGTACATCATTTCAACATCATTCCGTACTATACTCAAATTGCACATGCTAACATCTTTTATTTGATTAACAATGTTCCAATTCACACAATTGCTATATAAATAGCTATTCAGATATCAAGCCATAATTGTTTATACATTGGCGTTAGCCATTCAATACTAATTCATGAGTACATAACTCATGTATCTCATTTAGTCACAACATATCTCATTTTCATGTTTCAAATCTCTATCCCATTTTCCAATTCACATACAATATCATCCAATATCAATTATAGAACCGTTTTATTTAATTACCCTAATTAACACGACTCAGACTCGGATGGATAAACGGATCCAACCAACACACCAGTTTGGCACCCAGTGCCTCATCGAATAAATCCGAAGTAATAACTGTGCCCAACGCTATATAAATTTGACACCCAGTGTCTCATCGGTTAAACCGAAGTAAATTGGCACCCAGTGCCTCATCAACTCGAAATTGAATAAATCCCCGAACTCTTCCTATCATATGGCATGCCATTTATATCTAACTCATCCCGATACAGTTAATAGGGTTCTAATTCACTTGCCAAATTCAACCAATATCTAATTATCATATTTGCACATTCATAATATATATACCAATTCAATCCATTTCAATCAACTTTAATTCAGTTCAATATCAAAGTGCCAAATACTCACCTCAACCACTTACCATATGCATTAAATCAAAATACAACAATTAGTAACTAGGTTCGAATTGTAGAAATACAAACTGTGAATTCCGAGCTATTCGACGTCAATTTTGTCCTTCCCCTTTTTCGTCGAGGATTCCGGTACGACGTTAGCTACAGAATTAAAACAATTAAAATTAATCAATACAACACAATTCAATTTCTTATTGAATACTTAAATTTTTACTCAATATTTGCCTAAATTTTAATTTAGTCCCTAAACCGAGACTAATTTTTATTCTTTACAATTAATGCTATATTTTCATACAAATTTCTCTTAAAAATAAATTTAACTCCCTATTTTCAATTAAACCCCTAAATTTCAAATTTTCACAATTTAGTCCCTATTACTCATGTAACACCCCAAACCTGGCCCAAACGCTACGACCAGATCTGGTATGCTACGGGTTGAACTTTAAAAACTTTGCTTTGAAGGGACTTGATATCTTGGTTTGTTTATTTAGGTATTCATTCAGAAAAACGATATTTAATGAAAACCTTTGTTTTTTTTTTTATTGAACATGTTTGAAAATCCCATTTTATTACTCCTTATGACTTAAGTCCATGATCATAAATTTATAAATTGCAAACATTGACAAATAGAAAATCGAAACCTAAGCCATGGGCTTTATTACATAAATAATCCAAAAAATTAAAACTTTAAAAAAAACCGAAAATAGTTTATGAAAATAAAAGACTTGATGGCCCCTCGAGTCCGCTTCGGCTCCCATGTCCACGATCTACTGCTCATCTGAAAAGTTAGAAAAATAATAGGGTGAGTCACCAAGACTCAGTGTGCAAATCCCAAAACACATGAAAGGCTTTAGGCCCACAAACACAATATGGGCCTTGGCCCATACATAACGGCAACAACATATTTACATGCAACATGGCCCAACCCAACCTAAAAGTCCATCCTCTACACACCAGCCCGTACCAGCCAACACACCTCGGGGATTTCTACAATCAACCCGCCGACCGCTACACACACCATATCGATAAATATGCTTTATCGGTTATAATGCCGATCATCATGTGACCTTATAATCCACTGTGGCAGAGCCACCGATCACTATGTGACCTCATAATCAAGTATGGCAGAGCCACCGATCACTAATGTGACCTAACTGTACATATCGTGGTTTTACCACCGATCACTGAGTGACCTATTAGCATGCTCTTCCCCCTTCATCACATTAACCCTATCCCATGCATACATCCATGCAAAATCACATAATATACTACCTAAATGATCTCAGGTTTTTACATACATCGATACACACATCGATACCTAGCATCCTTTGCCTACCCTGTTTGGGTAACACGACTGTCCATACAGCCTTTTTCCGGCTTTTAGCCCATAACATACATATTACAGTTTTAATTAGTATGTTAGAGATCTACACACCTGATTACAGATTAAGACGACACTTTCTATGTCGACGCTTATCCGTAGTTCACACAACCGCAATTTGCCTAAGGTGTTATTCGAGACGCCGGGTCCACACCCGATGGCCAATCTCAAACAAAGCAGACACGCGCGCGCTTCTTGAACTTTAAATTGGGACTATAGATCCAACTCCTTCCTTTGATTTGCTGACATTCGAGTCCATGAGTAATCTTGGTCAGAAGGTACTACGATGATTGCTTAACGAACCATTAGGTTAAGACACGAATAATGAAAAGAGACCGATTGATCAACTTAAGGAGAACCAAAAACTTTACCTTGAAATCCCCAAAATAATATGATTCGTATGCTACCGGTTTCTGGCTTAGAAACCTAGACGATTAGATCTCCTTCAAATCCCGGAATGCCGCCAAAGAGAAAGAACACAAGATCAGAGAAAACGTCAAACTAAGGATGGCCCTAACCACCATCTAGCCATTCGGCTATGGTCTCAAAAACTGAAAAAGAAAGGAAGCAGAAGAAATCGGCACTAACCAATAACACCAACAGATTCGGCTTCTCCTAACAGATTCCGGCTTCTGCGACAATCAAAAGAAAGATGGTGCACATGGATCTATGGGGGTTCGGCTTACTGAAGAGTTCGGCAAAGAGAAAAGAATGAACAGGGGAACATTTGGCTATAGCAATGGAGATGAGAATGGGGTTTAGGATTTCGACTTTTAGAAAGAACTAATCGAGAGAAGAAGAGTAATATCAAACGTAAAGAAGTGATAGGAACGGTATAGGAAAAGAAAGAATTTTGGCAAGGCTAGGGCAGATTTGGCTATGGCAGACAAATGTGAAAAGAAAGAATGCTTAAGGGAGTTTTCGGCTCTTATTTAGAAAAGAAGGGAAAGAGAGAAGATAAGAACCCTAAATGCCGAAAATAAAAAAGCGAACCCTCACCTAACTATTTAAAATTTCGGCACTTATCACCCCAAAAGCCGAAATTTGCAAGTAAAGGAAAGCACTGAGTCCTATGGCTAAAGAGAATTCGGTACACCCTTGCCCAAGCCAAAACCGATTGCCTCCTCTCTCAAGAGTTTGAAATTCAGCCACCACCTAGCCCTTCAGAAAATTCCTAGATTTTCTCCCTTATCCTCATCTGATCCCTCATCCACAAGTGGCATGAATAACACCACCTCTTCTTCCCTTTATCTGCCACAATATCCATATTATCTACATTATCCAAACAAATAAATCTTCCTATTTAAAAGCATCCTAGCCGTCCCACTCTGCTCCATTTTAATGCCAGAAATAATTAAAATTAAATAAGGGAATTGGGCTTCATGCGACTCGAACTTGGCCTCCTCAGCTGACGCCACCTCCCTGCTCTCTAAGTGGCGCCACTTTGCCACTGGGCTACAAGCCCATTTTGTGTCCTAACCCACAGATAACATCTTTTAAGCCCCATCTTATCAGGCTTTCTCCTAGAGTGTTCAAACAGAAAATTCAATTAAGGCCTCGGCCCAACCCTGAGCCCATTCTGGACCCCTAACACTTACGTTAAACATAACCACACATAAACGCAAAGGCCCATTAATTCAGGATATTACAGTTCTACCCCCTTTAAAGAAATTTTGACCTCGAAATTACCTGGTCAAAATAGATGTGGGTACTACTGCCGCATCGCTTCCTCTGGTTCCCAAGTAGCCTCCTCAGAACTGTGATTTCGCCATAGAACCTTGACCAACGGAACCATCTTCCCACACAATACCTTGACATCACGGTCCAAGATTTCCACTGGCTCCTCTTTAAAGGATACGTCGGGTCTCACTTCGATTTCTTCCACTGGCACCACAAGAGATGTATCCGAACGGTAACGTCTTAGCATTGAGACGTGGAATACATTGTGAATCTGGCTTAGCTCAGAAGGTAACTCTAGCTGGTAAGCTACCGGTCCCACTTGTTTCAACACCCGATAAGGTCCAATAAATCTGGGACTTAATTTACCTTTCCGTCCGAACCTCAGTACTTTCTTCCATGGCGACACCTTCAAGAACACCTTGTTACCCACTGCAAATTCTATCTCCTTACGCCTCAGGTCAGCATAGGACTTCTGTCGGTCTGACGCTTCCTTTAATCGAGCCCGAATTAACTCTACCTTCTCCTCTAGCTCGGTAACCAACTCCGGACCCAAAATCCAATGTTCCCTTAATTTCGTCCAACAGGTAGGTGTACGACACCTCCGCCCGTACAATGCTTCATAGGGCGCCATCTGAATACTTGACTGGTAGCTATTGTTATAAGCAAACTTCGCTAATGGTATAAATTCTTCCCAACTACCCTTGAAATCAATGACACTTCCTCTCAACATGTCCTCCAAGATCTGGATTACCCGCTCAGACTGTCCATCGGTCTGAGGATGAAACGCCGTACTGAAATCTAACTTCGTACCCAACGCTTGATGCAACGCCTTCCAAAATAGTGAGGTGAACCTAGGGTCCCTGTCCGATATGATTGATACTAGTACCCCATGCAACCTCACTAACTCCGCTATGTATAGCTTAGCCAATTTCTGCAGAGAGTAATCGACACGTACTGGTATGAAATGAGCAGACTTCGTCAAGTGATCAACAATCACCCAGACCGAATCTTTCTTAGTAGGCGTGAGGGGTAGCCCACTAACAAAGTCCATTGTGATCCTTTCCCACTTCCATTGTGGAATCTTCACCGCCGCAACAACCCCGATGGTAATCGATGTTCCGCTTTACTGCGACAGGTCAAAACACTTCCCCACAAATTCGGTCACCTCTCGTTTAAACCCCGGCCACTGTAATCGATCTCGCAAATCTCGATACAACTTACTTCCTCCAGGGTGCATAGCGTATGGACTACCATGCGCTTCTTGCAAAATCTTATGCCTCAACTCAGGATCTTTCGACATACACACTCTCCATTGAAAACATAATAGACCTTCCTCATTCACACTAAATTCGGTTGATCCTTCACTTGATCCTACCGGAAACTTCTCCTTTAGCAACTCGTCAGTCTGCTGTTTCTCCTTAACCTGACTGACCCAAGAGGGTTTCACTTGAAGTTCAGCTAATAAACTCCCATCATCGTATAAACTGAGGTGAGCAAACATTGCTCTCAAATCAGAGATTACTTTACGACTCAGAGCATCCGCCACCACGTTGGCTTTTCCTGGATGGTACTCAATCGAGCAGTCATAATCCTTTAACAACTCAATCCACCTCATTTGCCTTAGATTCAACTCCTTCTAGGTCAAAAGGTATTTTAAGCTCTTATGATCGGTATAAATGATGGATTTCTCCCCGTACAGACAATGCCTCCAAATCTTCAAGGCAAAAACCACCGCCGCCAATTCCAAATCATGGGTGGGATAATTTGCTTCGTGCGGTCTCAACTGCCGAGATGCGTACGCAACAACCTTTCCATCTTGCATCAACACGCATCCTAATCCCGTGTGTGAAGCATCACAATAAATCACGAATTCCTTCCCAGCCTCCGGTTGAATCAATACCGGAGCCTCCGTCAAAATCCTTTTTAACTTATCAAAACTCTCTTGCTGCTTACAAGACCAAACAAACGAAACTCCTTTCCGTAACAACTTAGTCAACGACGCCGCGATCAATGAAAATCCTTCCACAAACCTTCTGTAATACCCGGCTAACCCAAGAAAACTCCGAATTACTACTACCGATTTAGGCGGCTTCCAATCCAACACCGCTTCAATCTTCCGAGGGTCAACCCTAATCCCCTCTACCGACACAACGTGACCTAGAAAAGTAACCTCCCTTAGCCGAAATTCGTACTTACTGAATTTGGCATACAACTGCTTCTCCATCAAAACCCGCAGAACCACCCGAAGATGTGAATCATGCTCCTCTTCCGATTTTGAATAAACCAGAATATCATCTATGAATACCACGACGAACTGATCCAAGTAGGGTTGAAATACTCGGTTCATCATATCCATAAATGCTGCTGGTGCGTTAGTCAACCCAAATGGCATCACCATGATTTCGTAGTGTCCATAGCGAGTCCTAAAAGCCATCTTATGAATATCTGCCTCTTTGACCTTAAGCTGATGGTACCCTGACCTCAGATCTATCTTTGAAAAGACTGAGGCCCCCTTCAGCTGATCGAACAAGTCATCGATCCTTGGCAACGAGTATTTGTTCTTGATTGTTAACTTATTCAACTGACGATAGTCAATGCACATATGCATTGATCCATCCTTCTTCTTAACGAATAACACCGGCGCTCCCCAATGCGACACACTTGGTCGGATAAACCCTCTATCCAGTAACTCCTGAATCTGCGCTTTCAATTCCACCAACTCTTTTGGCGCCATCCTATACGGAGCAATAGATACTGGCACTGTTCCCGGAAGAAGATCAATACCAAACTCCACTTCACGATCCGGGTAATCCCGGAAGCTCTTCTGGGAAAACATCAGGAAATTCCTTCACCGTCCTGACATCTCCGACAGTTAGTTCCTTGGCTTCCAGAGCCTGAACAAACATTAGAATTGTCTCGCATCCTTTCCTCACCATCCTTTCGCCCTTAAAGCGAGACACCACATTTGACAAACAGTTCCCCTTTCACCTATCACCAACACTTCACCACCATCGGAGTTTTTAGCACCATACGCTTGGTCGCACACCCAAATTCGGTTGATACTTCACTAACCAATCCATTCCTAAGATCAAATCGAACTCCCCAAACTAGGTTCCATTAGATCACCCCAAAAGCTACCCCTTGAACTTCCAGGTACATCCCTATACAAATCTGCTTCACCACTACAGCTTTGTCCTAGAGGGCTCACTACGAGTCATCTCCCTAGAAGAAGTCTCATAATCTAAGTTCAAAGTTCCCGCTATAGCACTAGCAACATAAGAGTGCGTCGAACCAATATCAATCAAGGCGTTATAAGGCAAACCAAAAATTAAAAACGTACTGATTATAACATCCCGTGCGTCGCGCCTCCTCTCGACGTCTGCAAAGATAGACTAACCCTATTGTCTCGCCTCGGTGTTTCTCGGCCCTTGGCTCGGTGCTCCACGGCCCCGGCCGGAACCGTTACCACCTCTGGGCCGGACCCACGACCTCTCGTGGTGGTCACGACCACCTATTCTTGGTCGTGCATTCCCTTGCCCGTGGGCCCTTCACTGCCCCGTTGCTGCGGACAATTTCTAACTTGGTGGTCCGTAGATCCACACCTAAAGCACTTCCCACTGCCTGCCCAACACTCACCTACGTGGAATTTACCACATCGAGCACACTTCTGTGTCTGATTAACAGCAGCAGGTCTCTCATCCCGCCTCGGCCCGTCTGACCTAGGCCTTTTCTGAGTACGCCCAGCTGCCCCTGACGATCCAAAATTCCTCTTACTTCCACCCCTATCTCTATCCCGATTCAATTTTTCTGTCCGCTTAACCTCCTCAGCTATCTTAGCTTTTTCCACAAGCACAGCAAATTCCCTCTCCCGCTGTGGTGCTATCAATACACGCAGATCATCCCTCAGACCATCTTCAAATCGAACACAACGTTCATGGTATGTGGCCACCATTCCTCGAGCATAACGGCTAAGGCGTAAGAATTTCGCTTCGTACGCAGCCACTGACCTACTTCCTTGCACCAGATTCAGAAATGCTCTACGCTGCGCATCCACATAACTCGACCCAATGTATTTACTCTGAAACGCCGTTTTGAAGAGACCCCAGGTGATATGGTCAGCCACCGTACCATCCTTAATCGTAAGCCACCATTGATAAGCTTCGTCTCGCAGGAGAGATACAACCCCTTTCAGTTTTTCCTCTTCCGTGAAATCCAGATCATCCATTATACGCTCAACCGCCTCCAATCAATACTCAGCTGTACTCGGGGCTATACCGAAAATTCCCCTAAACACTTCTGCCCCCATTAGCTCTAAGTCGCTCCGACACAGATTTCTGGGCTCCTGTGCCCATGCCTGCCCCAGCAACCCTCTCTAAAACCCTTAACATTGCCTGGGACACCGCATCATCTCCGTGATCCGGTCTCGAAATTCCACCTCCGCACTTGGTGATGCGGCATCTCGTTTCTGCACCCATAACCGATCCTACTGGGTCGAATTACGCCCATCCTACCCCTACCACGGCCACGCGCAGGACGTCCACGACCCCTTGTACTTATTCTACCGATTCGCGTTTATCTGATTAGAGATTTTATGAATTATTAATTTCTTTCACTGATTAATCACGAACAATCTTATGAACAGTAATTTTAAGAGTAGTTCTTTCGAATTCGCGATTATATCTACGGTTCAGTTTCAAGTCTGTATCTCCTAGTTCTAGGAACCTCATACATCAACCATCATACATCAACATACAAGTAGCATCCATGAACTCACATTCATCACATAAGGATATTTTCGTCATTTCACTACCCAGGGGTACTTTCGTAATTTTATCCTACAGGGGTATTTTCAAAATAATAATTTTTTTTCAAAATAGGGTATCTTGGTGATTTTACGAAATAAGAGTATTTTGGTAATTTTGCAAAACAGGGGGTATTTCGATAATTTTACAAACCTAGGGATATTTTTAGTAATTTGCTAAATAGGGTGGTCGGTCCCTTCCGGTTTTAATTATAAATTTTGGCCCGTCAAAGCAAGTCATCGTGGCTAAAGTGAACAGTCACTACGCAACAGGTAGGATTCCAGCGAAGAGGAGGTGAGTCACTAGGACTGCTTAAATACCAAGCTCTCCCTGAATCCAATCCTAGACAAGCGCATGCTCATTGCCACACCCTAACCCAAATGATCGGTTTACTGGACATGTTTAGTTAGATTAAGTTTTATGAATTTAAAGAATTGTTTAAACTAGGCCTAAAGTCCATTAATTCCTATCATACTAGTCTACGTCCATGAAGCCCATCAACCCAACATGTATATCACATCAAGAGTTAGAATACTTACCTGCGTGGATCGGGTGCCGGTAGACTCGAAGGCCATATCTCAACCACAGCATTTTACCAATTTATAAACTACTACTGGACTCATTTCACAGCCCGAGTTTTGCAACCGGGCTCGATACCAAAATGTAACACCCAAACCCTACCAAACGCTACGACTGGATCCGTATGCTACGGGTTGAACTTTAAAAACTTTGCTTTGAAGGGACTTGATATCTTGGTTTGTTTATTTAGGTATTCATTTAGAAAAATGATATTTAATGAAAACCTTTGTTTTCTTTTTTTATTATTGAACATGTTTGAAAATCCCATTTTATTACTCCTTATGACTTAAGTCTATGATCATAAATTTATAAATTGTAAACATTGACAAATAGAAAATCGAAACCTAAGCCATGGGCCTTATTACATAAATAATCCAAAAAATTAAAACTTAAAAAAAATCAAAAATAGTTTATGAAAATAAAATACTTGATGGCCCCTCGAGTCCGCTTCGGCTCCCATGTCCACGACCTACTGCTCATCTGAAAAGTCAGAAAAATAATAGGGTGAGTCACCAAGACTCAGTGTGCAAATCCCAAAACACATGAAAGGCTTTAGGCCCACAAACACATTATGGGCCTTGGCCCATACATAACGGCAACAACATATTTACATGCAACATGGCCCAACCCAACCTAAAAGTTCGTCCTCTACACACCAGCCCGTACCAGCCAACACACCTCGGGAATTTCTACAATCAACCCGCCGACCGCTACACACCATATCGACAGTCATGCTGTCAGTTATAATGCCGATCACCATGTGACCTTATAATCCACTGTGGCAGAGCCACCGATCACTATGTGACCTCATAATCAAGTGTGGCAGAGCCACCGATCACTAATGTGACCTAACTGTACATATCGTGGTTTTACCACCAATCACTGAGTGACCTATTAGCATGCTCTTCCCCCTTCATCACATTAACCCTATCCCATGCATACATCCATGCAAAATCACACAATATACTACCTAAATGATCTCAGGTTTTTACATACATCGATACACACATAGAGCAGTTTCTATGGTTACGTACATGGCATCCTTTGCCTACCCTGTTTGGGTAACACGACTGTCCATACAACCTTTTTCTGGCTTTTAGCCCATAACATACATATTACAATTTTAATTAGTGTGTTAGAGATCTACACACCTGATTACAGTTAAGACGACACTTTTTATGTTGACGCTATCCGTAGCCGACACAACCGCTATTTGCCTAAGGTGTTGTTCAGAAGCCGATCCACAGCCCGGTGGCCAATCTCGAACAGCAGACACCGCGCGTTTCTTGAACTTTTGGGTTGGGACTACAGATCCAACTCCTTCCTTTGATTTGCTGACATTTGAGTCCATGAGTGATCTTGGTTAGAAGGTACTACGATGATTGCTTAACGAGCCATTAGGTTAAGACACGAATAACGAAAAGAGACCGATTGATCAACTTAAGGAGAACCAAAAACTTTACCTTGAAATCCCCAAAATAATATGATTCGTATGCTACCGATTTCTGGCTTAGAAACCTAGACGATTAGATCTCCTTCAAATCCCGGAATGCCGCCAAAGAGAAAAACACAAGATCAGAGAAAACGTCAAACTAAGGATGGACCTAACCACCATCTAGCCATTCGGCTATGGTCTCAAAAACTGAAAAAGAAAGGAAGCAGAAGAAATCAGCACTCACCAATAACACCAATAGATTCGGCTTCTCCTAACAGATTCTGTCTTCTACGATAATCAAAAGAAAGATAGTGCACAGGGATCTATGGGGGTTCAGCTTACTGAAGAATTCGGCAAAGAGAAAAGAATGAACAAGGGAACATTCGACTATAGCAATGGAGATGAGAATGGGGTTTAGGATTTCGGCTTTTAGAAAGAACTAATCGAGAGAAGAAGAGTAATATCAAACGTAAAGAAGTGATAGGAACGGTATAGGAAAAGAAAGAATTTCGGCAAGGCTAGGGCAGATTCGGCTATGGCAGACAAATGTGAAAAGAAAGAATGCTTAAGGGAGTTTTCGGCTCTTATTCAGAAAAGAAGGGAAAGAGAGAAGATAAGAACCCTAAATGCCGAAAATAAAGAAGAGAACCCTCACCTAACTATTTAAAATTTCGGCACTTATCACCCCAAAAGCTGAAATTTGCAACTAAAGGAAAGCACTGAGTCCTATGGCTAAAGAGAATTCGGCACACCCTTACCCAAGCCAAAACCGATTGCCTCCTCCATCAAGAGTTTGAAATTCGGCCACCACCTAGCCCTTCAGAAAATTCCTAGATTTTCTCCCTTATCCTCATCTGATCCCTCATCCACAAGTGGCATGAATAACACCACCTCTTCTTCCCTTTATCTGCCACAATATCCATATTATCTACATTATCCAAACAAATAAATCTTCCTATTTAAAAGCATCCTAGCCGTCCCACTCTGCTCCCTTTTAATGCCAGAAATAATTAAAATTAAATAAGGGAATTGGGCTTCATGCGACTCGAACTTGGCCTCCTCAGCTGACGCCACCTCCCTGCTCTCTAAGTGGCGCCACTTTGCCACTGGGCTACAAGCCCATTTTGTGTCCTAACCCACAGATAACATCTTTTAAGCCCCATCTTATCAGGCTTTCTCCTAGTGTGTTCAAACAGAAAATTCAATTAAGGCCTCGGCCCAACCCTGAGCCCATTCTGGACCCCTAACACTTACGTTAAACATAACCACACATAAACGCAAAGGCCCATTAATTCAGGATATTACAACTTAAAATTTACAATTTGTTCTACAATTTAATCCTTTTATATTTCTATCTTAAAAGTCTATCAATTTAATCCCTAATACTAAAACTATTCAACATTAACAACATTTAAAAACTTAATCAATGCTAAAATTTCAACATGGGTTGGGTAGCTCTAGGTATCGGGATTCCAAAAATATAAAAATTACAAGAAAAAGGGGACTAAATTGACTAACCAATTGAAATTTGAAAATTTGGAGCCCTTAGGCCGTGCATCTCCTTTCTTCTTTCTTTCTCTTTTTCTTTCTTAAATTTTGTATGTCTTTCTATTTCTTTTTTTTTCTTTATTCTTTCTTTTAATATTTATTTTGTTTTATTATACTAATTATTATTATATAATACATATATACATTTACTTAATTATTAATATTTCTTAATATTATAACATATTTTTATAACATATGCCATCCACTATACACATATATAGGTATAATTACTATATTGGCCCTTTAATTAATTTTTAATCTATAATTCAACTTTCATCCTATACGCAATTTAGTCCTTATACCTAATTACTTTTAATTCAAGTAAATTTCTTAACCAAAACCTAATTAACTATACAACTAGCTTCGTAAATATTGTAATAGGCCAATTTAGCCCGGGCCCATACAAAAAATAATAAACCCAAAATAATAAAACAAAGTCCAAGTCCAGTCCAAAATATATCATTTGGCCCGATCGGAATGGTCATTACTTGAAAAGATTGAAGGTCCATCTACAAGCTTGACGTATATGGGAACACAATCTTCAAGGATATGCAATCTTAGATATGATATGCAAATCTTAGATATGATATGCAAACCTAGAAGATATGGTATGTAATCTTAGAAGATATGATATGCAATCTTAGATATGATATGCAAATCTTAGATATGATATTCAATCTTAGAAGATATGGTATGCATTCTTAGAAGATATGATTTTGTAATCTTAGAGATTTAATTTGTAGATAGCTTTTAATCTTAGCCGTTGATGTTGTAACACCCCAAACCCGGTCAATACGCCACGACCGAATCTGGTATGTCACTAAGGAAAATATTTTTGAAAGAATCGGATTAACAATTAAATTTTGTGAAAAACTCTTTGAAATTCTTTATTTGTCGAAAATAAGTTAAAACTGAGATTTACTTTGAATTACATAAAACTTAAAAACTTAGTTGATGAATCATAGGATAAAAAAACATTTATACCTTGTTAAGATAATTTGAAATATCACTTTGAAAATCCGTTTGCAATTGAGTATAGAAACTTGAATTTTGGAAATCACTTAATTTGTTGAAAACACTTAACTTGTAATGTTTTCTATCGAACTATTCCTATTACCCGATGGTAAGATTTTTAAAACCATTGCGAGTTTTTAGTTTAGAAAACTTTGAGCTCAATTTTTAGATTAACCAAGTGACATGCTTAAACATGTTTAGAATAAATCCCAAAGCATATAAATAATCCAAAACATAAATTAAAGAGGCCTTATTACAAATCCATAAAATATGAAAACCCAAATTAAAATGTAGTACCCCAAATGGAAGTTCATGTAAAACCAAACTTTATTGCATGGCCTCCTCGAGTTCATCCGGCTCCACATCTGCGATCTCACGAATCACCTGAAAATATAAGGGAGAAGGTGAGTCACCAAGACTCAGTGCATATTCCCTCTCCCGGGTAAATACCACATACTTACACAAATTATAACAAGGCAACATATATGTATAATGCACCCAACCTAGCCATCCATAACTCCTTTTCTACCCCGTGTGGTACCAAACCACTGGTGGTGCCAAACCACTGGTGTCCAAAGACACAAATGTGATACCAAATCACTGGTGACCGTAGTCACGAATAATCCATCTGTGGGGCCAACCCACGTGTGATACCAAATCACCGGACGATCCCATATCTCAAAAGTGGGGCCAACCCACGGTGGAGTTAATCCACGAGGACGAGTCGCTATGAGGTGCCAAACCTCCGGTGTCCAAAGACACGAATGTGATACCAAATCACCGGTGGTGCCAAACCACCGTGTCCAAGACACGAATCATCAAGTTGTGGGGCCAACCCGTGTGATACCAAATCACCGCGATTTATCCCATATCTCAAAAGTGGGGCCAACCCACGGTGGTATTAACCACGGGGGACGAGTCGCTATGAGGTGCCAAACCTCCGGTGTCCAAGACACGAATGTGATACCAAATCACCGGTGGTGCCAAACCACTGGTGTCCGAAGACACGATATCAATCTTCCCCCTCCTCTCATATTGCCCATACCAATGCAATATATATAAACAAGTCATATCAATAAACTTTGATGTGTATCTCATAACGAATATATCATAAATCGTAGATCATGATTTCAATCCACATGTATTAACAACATATTGAAACGGACTTACCCGAATCCTCATTCATACCATCATGGTATCATATCCAGATCTCATCGATTTACCCACTTTCATAATATGATTAGTTATAACACACATAAATACATATATTAACCAAGTTATAAAGTGTGTAAGATACACACCTTTCACCAAAGCAATAACTAACGTCCAAAGATCCGATCTACCACTAGATCACCTTGTCCTACAATCGCCAATATTAAGATTATGAACAAAGGCCATTCGCCATAACACTAAATCCCGGATAATTATCCTTTGAAAAACCAAGTCTTACCTAAACTTACCCAAAACGATTGTCAACGAATCGAGACTTAGATTGATTGCTTCCAACGTCCAAAGAGCCTAAAAGAAATCGGTTTCTAAGAATGATTAGAACCTTGCAAACCAATGCCCATAGATTCGGCCTTAGTCCACAAGAAAATAACATAGAGACGAGAAAAGAATTGAAGAAGAAACGGCCAAGAACACTTACCCTTTTCCAAAATCGATTGAAGAAAAATCAAAGAGAGTCTACCCTTGAATATTCGGCCAAAAATAATACTAAAAGGAAGTAGAAAAATTCTGGCTATGGTGAAGTGAAAAGAAAAGAGAAATAGAATGGTAATGGATGTTTAAACTTTGAGTGAAAGAAAAGAAATGGAATTTGAGATGGGTAAAGATTCGCCAAGAGAGGATGAAAGAAAATGTGATTAAACAAAAGTCAAATGAAGAAAAGAGAGATGTGGGAGAGAGAGGTTCGGCCAAACACTATTTTGCCAAAGAAGAAAAGTGCACAAAAGTTCCAATGTTGTTTCGGTTTCAAGAGGACAATTGAAAGAAGAGAAATGGTATTTGGTTCACACAAAATAAGGCTAAAACCAAAAGCAAAAATTGCACCAAAATGCACAATAACATTCGGCCAAAGAGAGTGTTTTTGGAGAGGGAAAACAAAAATGCAAAAGATGTTCAAAAGGAAAAAAATTGACCAACTATTCCCCCAAAGCTACTTACAAAATTCGCCACCCCTAGACACCCATGCCGTCTACATTCATCCACTAAAGGCCTAGGATTACTTTCCAAAACATCCTCCATATTCCATGCCTTTTGTCCCCTCTTAATACCATAACTTCAAGATTCTTATCCCCAACATCATGCTTTCCTTAAACAAAATTCAACTTACCAAAAGAAATAGTCCAACCTATCATAAACATAGGTTGACCGACCATCAATGCTAGAACAAAAATAAAGTCTTCAAAAAAAATGTTTTCCATGATACTCGAACCTCTAACCTCAAGCCACCTTTCAAGCTCCTTAACCAACTTGCCACTTACTCCTCTTATGCTTTAATTTAACACTTAAATTAACTTAAGTGTTAAGTTTACTTAATCCACTTCATTAAATAAACCATACTAAAATTTATTCTAGCTTCCTAAATAAAATCAAGCCTTCATAAGACTATGCTAACACACAAAATTCATACCCAAACCAACACAACAGATACTCAAATTTTAGGATATTACAGATGTAATTGATCTATACCGTTGGATTTGGGGAGGCTCAACTATAAATAGAGGCCTCTCTCTTCATTGTAAAGCACACTTGAGTTTTGGGGGAAGCAATAAGAATTCTTAAGAGCATTCACTCAAATTTCTCTCCTTCTTGCGTTCTTATTTTCTATGGTTTGTTCTTATTTTATTCTTCATTCATCTTCGTTTTTTCAATCTTTTTTATTTATCCATTTAATTGTTTAATTATTAGTTATTCTTTTATTTTATTCGTTTATTTATTATTTCTGTATAGAGATTTATTTTATTTTCACACTTTTGCAAATTCGTATTTTATTTATTTATTCCAAATTTTTACGTGGTATTTATTTCAAGCTATTTTATTTTATTATTTTAGATATTAATTATTTCAAATAGTTTTATTTTGATTAAGTTTTTTATATTATTACTTTAAATTATCTTATATATCATTCATTTTTCTTATTGTTTTATATAACGATTATTTTAAAGTGGTTTTATTTTATATCATTTTAAACTATTTTATATTATCTATTTTAAGTTTTCGTATATTGTTTATTTTAAACTTATACGTATCTTTTTAGGATTTGTCACATATCATTTTCTTTAAGTCATTTTGTATATTATTTATTTAGATTGATATATAAATTGTTTTATATATTACTTATTTAAACTTACTTCTTATATAATATTTATTTTAAAATTTATTTATATATTATTATTTCATATATTATTTATTTATTTATTTATTTTGGATTTATTTCAAACTTTTACATATATTACCTACTTTAAAATTTTTATACATGAATTTTATTTTTAAGTTGCTTTTTATTGTCGATTTCAAAATCCTTTTCTTTCACATTATTTGTTTTAACATTGTCCATTATTATTTGAAAGCTTGGTACATTTTGTTTTTTATTTTTTTAGATTTGTTTTTTTAAAAAAATCATTAATCTTTATTTATTAATGTGGCCAAATATACCTTCATATTTCAAAATCCATGATTTTTCAAATTAAAAATAAGGCAATATTCGATATTTGGGAGTTTTGAGAAAATCGTGCCCTAACTTCTCTGGGTTTTGATTTTTCTCATTAAGTCCAAATGATTGAGTACCCTTTTGAAATTAAAACATATGAATTTTTAAATAAAAACCTATTCTCGGAATTTAAGATGTTGTGTCCTAACTCACCGGATGCGACGTTTTGTCATCTTGAGGCAAGGATTTCTAAAAACAAAGGATATTCTTGTTTGGAAAATTCGAAAGATCGTGCTCTAACTTACTCGATTTTTGATTTTTCTTTAAAATCCAAATAATTGAATGTGCATTTAAAATTAAAGGACATAAGTTTTAAAAATCAAAAGGATCGTGTTTTAAAATATATTCAAATTTTTACATTAGGACATTAATTAATCAATTAGGTACCAATTTTTGGGCGTTATGAGGGTGCTAATCCTTCCTCGACGTAAATCGACTCCCGAACCCGCTTTCTTGAATTTCGTAGGCCAAAATCAATGTTTTGAAATAAAATGTTTTATAAGGTGATCCGATCACACCTAAGCAAAAAGGGATTGGTGGCGACTCCATTTTCATTTTTAAAGTCGACCCCCGTTTTTAAAATCAACTTTAAAAATGGTTTCGACAGCTTGGCGACTCCACTGGGGACAATAAGAGAGTCAAGCCGTAAAATCGATAATTTCATGTGTTTTTGTTCGAATTTAAAATTCTGATTTAAAAAAACCATGATCCTTTTATTGCATGTGGTTCTAATTTTTAATATATATCTCTGCATTGCATTACATGACCGTTGTGGTCGCGCCTTTAAGTGGGAGCGAGAAGCTATGCCTTCGTGAGGTTTTCACCTCCGTATGGGCTAGTGGATTGCTTCCGGGATACATCTGTACCTATGTCTTTGTGAAGTTTTCACTTCCGCATAGCCATAGGGAAATGTATTCCCCTGAACTGAACTCGGTCCATATGAGCCTATAATGGGTGAGGATCGAGAATCACGTTCAGTACCTCAAATTTAGAGTCGAACCACATATAGACAACCTAAGGGCCCACCCTAAGTAGAACTATGTCAAACTTTAGTAGTTACCCAGATAGGTGTTTGTTTATTTTACTTGCTTTACATTTTATTCCGTGGTACTAACTTGTTGTGTTTTATTCTTTGTGCATGTCATTTCATATTTTAAGAGGTATCGATTCACGGTCAGTTTCTAAGTTAGAAAGCTGGTTATGGAGAATGAATTCCTTGATAAAGTGGAAGACAATGCAGTCGTCCGCATATGGTCAGAGCAAAGGCAATTAGAGAAAGGGGATAGCTTAGTGATCGCTGTGAATCAGAGCTTTAAAATTTATAAAAAGAATGATCAAACCTGGAAACTAACTCTGACAACGATTGAGGCAAGTTCACCTATCGAACAGTAGTATAGCTTAGGCAAGACCGGATTATCAAACATAAAGGAACTAAAAGTACTAATACTAACTTTCTTTTTATTATTTAGCCTAAAAATAAAGAGAGATTGTTTATCTAGTCTAAATTAATTAACTACTAAACTAAAGACTCTAAGACAAAGAAGAATGATTTTGGAAAATAACTTGGGAAAAACTCAGTTGATTTAGATGATACCCTAGGAAGAATCCACCTAGACTTCACTTGTTATCTATCATCAAACCATATGATTTTATTTACTTAGTTTGATCCGTAAGACTCCTAACGTATATTAAACCCTCTCTCGAGGCGAATAACGCCTAACCCTAGGTTAATTAGTGGAACTCTCATTCTCTTATAATAACCCCCTAGAATAGCAGTAAATTGATCTATGGATTCCCATATTAGGTTTCACCCTAATCCGACAAAATCTCGTCATCCTATCTCTAGGTGTGCGATCAACTCCGCTTAATTATGTTGGATCTACTCTTAGGCGTGGTCTATTCCTCCTCCACCTAAGCACATTAAATTTGGATTAAGCTCACATAATTAAGAACAAACTAAGTATTTATCATATAATTCGTAAAACAATAACAAGATTCATCATAGGTTTCATCTCCTTCTGTATCCAAGGGTTTAGTTCATAACAATAAAGGAAAACATCTCAAGAGAAAAGATAAAACAAAACATAAGAAATCCCTAAAACCCCCTGAAGGAATTGAAGGAGAGATCCTCCGTCTTGAGTATAATTCCAGCTTCTTGAGATGGATCAACTGGCTATCCCTGAGTGAATCCCCACAAATCTGCCTTCTCTAGCCTAGCACGACGCCCCTAGACGATGGCTTTGGGCTCCTCCTTATAGGCTTTTGAAATACGTTTCTTTCTCCCTAAGTATCCTTTCCCGAATGAAATTTCTCTTCTCCACGGCAGAGGCACGGCCATGGCGCACGCCCGTGTGAATCGTGACAAGGCCGTGTTTGGATTTCTTTAATAAGACACGGCAGTGTGAGTCAGGGTTAGACCGTGTTCTAGATGATTGACTTGGCACGGCCGTGTAGGTCCAAGTCTAGGCCGTGTCGATTTCCTCTTTGGCCCGTTTTAGTCCGTTTTAAGCCTGTTTCTCGTTCTTTTTATCCTTGGGTGCTTTCCTGGGTATAAGACATGAAAAGAAAGGATTAAGAGCACCTTTTTACATAAATCAAGGGATAAATCATCCAAAAGCATACTGAATGTGGGCCTAAAATATGTTACTATTTCGGTTTATCAAATACCCCCACACTTAAGCTTTTGCTTGTCCTCAAGCAAAATTCTCAACTTCCAATTAAAACGAACTTCTTATAATTCATAATAGTCATTGATAGTGTCTCATCATAATTCAGGGATAATTTATACATGGATAATTCAACTTAAAGTGTCCTAAAAATTCAAACACTATAAGCCTTATATTTTGTAGCACAAAACATAGGTGTTTCCCTTCATCTAAATAATTACCTCTGATTCGAAATCGACAAGGATTGACATCCTCACTAAAGATTCACTCAAATCACTCAAAGTGTTTAAGGTTCAAATTTTAGGCACTCAAAAGTCAAACATGAAGAGTTAATCCCATAGGCTTGCATGAAAATCAAATCTCCACCACTGAAATATGAGATGAAACACAAATCAAAAGGTCTTTGTTAGGATTGTAACGGGGCTAGGGTTAAGGTGTGGAATAAGGCTGAATTAGAGGGTTAGAATCGAGATTGAATTGACAAATTACCTAACTAAGAACTAATGAACTAATAATAATAATTACATCAATCGAAAACTAATAATACTAATAATAAGAGCTTTTTCTTCGATATTTGGAATTTAAATAAATGTATAAGCTCGTTTAATCACATGAATATACTTCATCATTTTTTTTAAGTACATAATAAATACATAATAAAAGGATAAATTACTAGAATTCATAATTAGGCAACTAATCAGATCAAATCTCGATATAGGGGTAGTTAGAAAGAATGGTGATAACAATTACAAAGGGTTTTGGGTTAATATTAGTGGGTGAGTCAATAAATAGGGTTGTTAGGATTAAAAGGGGTTCACTAGGGGTTAATTTGTGAAGGTAGGCTTTTAATGGAGTTAGTGGGTTAAAACCTAGGTGCCTTTATCATCTCTGTATATCAAATCAAAAGTGTGGTCTCGACATGTATAATCGATGCAAGTTCTAGAATAACAAGTCAGTGTTGACATACTCATAATCAATAAAGTGAGCAAGAAAAAGAATTTATGCTCTATAAGGCTCAAAAACTCACATAAATTATGGGTATTTTTGACATCAACCTTGTAAATATCAAATTTCAAGGTAATATTTAAATTCAGGTAGACGACCTAAAATTTTTTTTTCTGAAAAATAGACTTATCATGCTTGATTCTCTAGTATTCTTAGAATTTAATCATCAATGCACAATTATCAATGATTTAATCTAAAACATATCAATAAAAATCATAAATCATCAGAAATTTCATCCTAATTAGTAATATGAGTAAATTACTTAAAAACAAGACTAAATTCAGGATTTTGAGAATAATGCAAAAAGTTTGGCACCTAATTTCAGAAATTTGAGAATAATGAAAAAAGTTAGGCCACTTTTTAAGTTGTTCACCCCCCCACACTTAAGATGTACATTGCCCTCAGTGTACAAAGTTAGATAATATAAATGTAATGTTCAGATCAGAAGATATGGGGATAAGTAAAACTTCCTGAATTATGGATGAGCTTCTTGGTGGATGTGGTTGTGGTGAAAGAAAAGTTGGAGGGGCGGTCTCGGTGACGATCCTGCGCTAGATGAAGAAATTGGGAAGCTCATGCAAGATTAGCCAAGAAATCTAAAGAAACCTTAATAATATACTAATAATATAATTAAAGACAAGAAAGATAAAGAGAAGGAGACTAAGAAGGAAAATAAACTAAGTTTAAAAGATAAAGGGGCTTGAGAATCCTTATTGGTAGATGGTTCGAGAGGTGGGTGTGACTTTGAAGGTGACGGAGGTGTTGGTGATGGTGGAAGTGGCGTGATTCCCAAGCAGCCTTTAGAACCTGACACTAAGATGTTAAAATAAAATAAACTAATTTAAGCAGAATAGAAGTACAGATAAGGAAATTCAAGCAAAAGAGAAAAATGAAATAAAAACTAGATAGCCTCAAATATCCTTGGCTTGTCGTGAGAATGAAGCGGCCGGCATGAACTTATGTAGATCGGTCTCCTTTGAGGAGATTGTGCTTGATTCCTTCCGCTTCTTTGGCATGGTTCTAGCGTAGCTCAAGAGTGATAGAGGCTTTGTTTCTAAGGAAAGGGGAGAGATTTTTGAAAGAAAAAGAAGATGGAAGAAGGTGGGGTGAAGGGGGAGGGCTGTGGGGTTTAAATAAAATTTTGTATCTGAGGCTCTCCCACGCCCGTGGACGGAGGGTGTGTCAATTCACACGGCCGCATCGCACGACCGTGTTCCTAGGTGTGTTGGTTACCCCACGCTTGTGTCTAGCCTGTGTTCGACAAGTCAATATGTTGGCACGGGTTTAAGGCACGAGCGTGTTCTGCCCGTGGTTGGAAAGTCAGTAGCTTTACACGGTCATGGGGCACGGCCGTGCCCCTTTGCCGGTGCCCGTGGTGTAGTGGTTGGATCCGTGACGTCGAAAAGTGGTTAGAACTGATTCACACGGCCTCTGCTATGTTAGTACGGGGATTCTTATGGTCCACACGGCCACGGAAACGGCTGTGTGCAAGGCCGTGTGACTTAGAAATCTGCACTTCTAGTTAGTTTATAACTAGGTGTAAAGAAAAGAAGAAAAAGAAAAATAAATTTAAAGCAAAATGTGAAAATAAATTGTGTTAGTGCTCGGGTTGCCTCCCAAGAAGCGCTAGTTTATAGTCTTAAGCTAGACTCTCCTCTCATTTTCATCTTCAGGGTGGTTTGAAGAGTTGGAAGTCCTTCCTCATGCTATCATTTGTGTCTTCGCGAAAAAGTTTAAGTCAAGATGTGTTTATAGTAAAAGTACCAAAAACAGGATTACTTACCTCGACTGTTTCGTGTGGGAAAACACTAGTTACCCTAAAAGGTATTTCTTTGTTTGTGTTAGGGTCCGGAGGAGATATTCGAGGGTGTAACACCCTGATTTAGGGGCTATGCAGGTTGGGTGTAATTCGTGTTCTAGTAGGTTTTGGGTATGCTTGGATGTGTGTGAGAGGTGTTATGAATGCTCGGATTAAAGGGGAAGACTTTGGAAAATTTTAGATTTTTAAGTGCAAAAAGGGGAGCTTGGCGATGGGTGTCTTAAGAGAATTATTTGGGAGATTATGACACAAGAATTGGGCTGGTGGAGTGGCAAGGGAGACGCCACTAAGAGCTTGGGGAGGTGACGTCTCAGGTGCAAGGGAAGGGGCCAGTGTTCGAGCTGCGAAGGCAGCACTTTGGCCTTTATTTTTGGCGTCAGAGAGGTAAGAAGTTGGGTGGCTTTTGGATGCTTAAAAGATGGAGAAAGACTTGGTCTTTGTTTTTAAATTTTGGCTAGGAAGAGGTTTGACTCATTCAAACTTTTTGAATGAGTGTTGGGGAGGAATTGTAGGAGCAAATAATGGGATTTGAAGGGGAGTTGAGTAGTGGCCGAATTTGGGGAATTGTGGAGGGCATTTTCGGCTTTGTGGGGTAAGCTTAGGAGGGGCCGAATTCTATAAATAGGGGTGTGCTCTTCACTTGTTCATTGTGGCCACCCTTTTCCTCTTTTGTTTTCTCTCCTTGCCGAAAAGTGCTTCACTATATCCTTTGGCCGAAACTTCAAGGTCACTTAGCTACCTTCTTCTCCCCATTTCATTTGAGCCAAAACCACTCCATTTTATCCCCTCAAACTTTCATTTTCTTTTCTCAAACCCTATTGCCGTAACCCCTATCCCTTTGCATCCGTTTTTCCTTCAAGCCGAACCATAAGTGAGTGGTTATTAAGGTAAGGCTGCAATAGCCCTTATTTATTTTGGGATTTATGTTTTGGCTGAATGGTCTTAGTGCTGATATTCTTGCCTTGGCCGAATGGCCCTAGGTGTTCTCTGATTTTGTGTTAAGGCCGATTGTAGGGGGGAGAAGAACCTAACGTAGGAGACCTTTTCGGGATTCAATCGTTTGTGCCTTAGCAGGTGCGTAATCAACGCACTATTTCTACGATTGTTGGTTTGTTAATGTGTTTACATATATGTGATGTGTGGTTGCCGAATGTGATGGCTTGTGTGGTGAATGGTTATTTTGGGTAACCATATGTCAGGTGAGTAAAGTCTTTTGTATGAAATTATTTATGATAAATACATGATTTGGTATTTAACATGAGATGCCTTCTCTTTTGTTATGATCTGACATATTACCTTTTTCATACATATATGGGAGGTGGATTGATTCGGTGGAGGAAGAAGTGTACACATGATGTACGTGGTCTAATGTTGGCTCAGTTACATTAGCGCTTGATGGTCACTTTGTGCTACATCAAGGGAGGTGTTGGCTAGGTGCCCATCTCTCGGGTCGATGGCTATGTGCATCACCGTAGGCAGAGTATGTTGTTGGATCACTTTGGTTGATCGGTGGCTCAGCCACGGCCTTGAGCAGTGAGCTTGCCAAGGTAAGATGTTAGGGATCACGATGTGATCGGTGGGGAGTATCCACGGCCTTAGGCGAGGAGTCTGCCGAGGTTGGTGTCACGGTTGGATATTAAGTGGGGTGAAGTGCATTCTTGCATGAACTGCTTCGATGGTCATGTGGGTATGGGCCAAGCCCATACATGTGGAAATCTGTGTTTTGGTTATGCATCGAGTCCGTGACTCACCCAATTATTTTCCAAACATTTCGGTGATTCATGAGATGGACCGGGATCGAGAGGACACATGGTGGCCCATGCCAAGGCATTGTTTTTAGTTTTATTAAATATTAAGTATTTCTTTTAAATAATGGTTGTAATAAGGATTTATTTTATTATTTTTGGTATTATTTTATTATCAACTCTATGATGGTTTGTTCAAATTGAAACACTATGTGACGATGGGTATATTCTTATAACTTACTTATTCAATTATGGGATTATTAAACATGTGGCTATAATTGCAAAAGAACATGGTTTCCAAGAGCAAATAAATTTTTACTATTTTAAATTCTAAGTAAAGAAACATATTTTCACTAACATAACCAGATTCGGTCGTAGTGAATAGGCCGGGTTTGGGGATGTTACAGAGGGTCAGTTTTTTTTATTAATACTTGATCTCCTATTTTGAAGTGGTTTGTTGTTCCTATGAGCTCATCTGGGGGCTCCTTCGTTTTTACTTTGTGTGGTTCCATTTCTTCGTCGTGTATCCCTATTTTTTTCTTGAAGTGTGTTTTCCACTCGTCTAAATCATCGAACTGAATCCCTCGATCTTCATGAGTTATTTCTTTGTCGGCATGGGGTTTAGGATCGGGTTCAGTTGTATTTTTTGGTGGTGCTTCCTGAAAATAAGGGTTAACCGAATGGTTATCAGTAGAATTTACGTTCTCACCTTGATTACTCGATGTTTTAGCCGAGTCGAGAGCCTTGATGGTGACTGTCTCATTCCCTACACAAAGTATGAGTTCTCCTGTATCAACATTAATTTTAGTCCTGACAGTTGCTAAAAAGGGTCTTCCTAAAATTAGGGGGATCGAATTATCTTCATCCATGTCTAAGACAACAAAATCTACTGGGAAAACGAATCTGTCAATTTTTACAAGAACATCTTTGATAATACCCCTAGGAATTCTAACAGTTTTATCAGCTAATTGAACGCTCATCCTAGTTTGTTTGGGTTTCCCTAGACCTAATTGTTTAAACAATTTGTAAGGCATGACATTTATGCTTGCCCCTAAATCAGCTAACGCATTATCAACAATTAGTCTACCAATTACACATGGAATTGTAAAACTCCCTGGATCTTTTAACTTTTGTGGTAGTCTATTCTGTAACATTGCTGAGCACACTGCGTTTAATTCCACATGTGGATCCTCGTCTAACTTGCGCTTATTCGTCAAAGATGTTTTAAAAATTTCTCAAATCGCATCCGTGAAAAGAGCTTCAAGTAGCGGTAAGTTAATATGTAATTTCTTTAAAAGTTTAAGAAACTTACCGAACTGTTCCTCTGTATCGTCTCTCGTTAACGCTTCGGGATATGGTATGCGAGGTTGGTATCTCTTAATTACCGATTTTGGCTTGTCTTGTGTTACCTCAACTTTACCTTTTTCTACCTCGTTTCCTTGTGTTGGACCGGTTCGTCTACTTCTTTGCTTTCTTGAGTCATTATGGCTTGGATTTGCTCCTTTGGATTAATTTCAGTATACTCGGTAGACGCCTTTTGCGGTCATTCTGATAATAACTTCGCAATTTGTCCGATCGATCGGGTAATTTCCCGATTGTCTTTGTAAGTCCTCCAACTTGGTTCTCGATCGTTTTGATCGATGTTTGTTGGGTGTCGAGTGTTACCTCAGTTTTTTAGAGACGGGCTTCTGTGGATGCTATGAATTTGTTCAACGCCTCTTCAAGATTCAAATTTTCTTTTCCCGTGGATATGGCTGATTTTGGAAATTTTGAGGAGGTTGTTGTCTTTGATTTCCTTGATTTTCTTGTCCTCCCCATGAAAAATTTGGGTGGTTCCTCCAACCTGGATTATAATTATTACTATATGGGTTATTATTAGATCTGAAATTGTTACCTATATAGTTCATCTGCTCGCTCTCTGTGTCTTGTTGGTAGGGTGGGTACTCGTGGATTCGCCACGCTTCACTTGCGTCGCACTGCATGACCGGATGTACCGCGAAGAACACAAACTATCAATCTTCTTATTCATCAACTCTACCGATTTGATAGCATGGTTACTCACTGCGTCGAGGTTGTAAACTCCTGCTGCTTTTTGTTGGCCTTGTTCTTGTAACTTGCCATCGATAGTTATTCAAATGACATCTCTTCTATAAATTCGTAGGTCGCTTGGAGAGTTTTATTATTCAGAGTTCCACCGGCGGCTAAATCAATTAGTTGTCTCGTTGAGGGGTTTACACCGTTATAGAAAGTTTGGACTTGGAGCCACAAAGGTAAACCATGGTGTTGACACCTTCTCAAGAGATCTTTATATCTTTCTCATGCATCGTATAATGTCTCTAAATCCATTTGCACAAAAGAAGATATATCATTGCGTAATTTGGCCGTTTTGGCCGGTGGGAAATATTTTAATAAGAATTTTTCGGTCATTTGTTCCCATGTAGTGATTGACCCTCGTGGTAACGAGTTTAACCACTGTTTGGCTTTATTCCTTAATGAAAATGGAAATGACCGAAGACGTATGGCATCATCAGAAACGCCATTTATTTTAAAGGTATCACAGAACTCTAAAAAGTTAGCTATATGAGTATTTGGATCTTCGTCCTGCAAACAATCAAATTGAACAAACTATTGAATCATTTGTATAGTGTTAGGCTTTAATTCAAAATTATTAACAGCTATAGCGGGCCTAACAATACTAGATTCTGCTCCTGTTAAATGAGGTTTAGCATAATCATACATAGTACGCGGAGCATTATTTTCTGCCACATCTTGTGGTGGAAGATTATTTTCGCCCCATCCCTTCAAAAGAGGATTGGATCTGCCTTCTCGCTCTCCTTCTTGATAATTTAGGGCTCGCCTAATTTCTCTGCGATTTCTTCAGACGGTAGCTTCAATATCACTGTCAGATTCTAAAGGTCCTCTCGGGTTCCTTCTAGTCATAAACTAGAGGTACCTGCTAGGAAAAGAAAGAAAAAATTAGCAAAATTAAAATTAAAACTAAAAATAAAAATAAATTGCAAAAAATAAAAATAATGGCTAAAGTAATAAAAATAGAGCTTTCTTAATATTTTAGTTCCTCAAGAACGGCGCCAAAAACTTGATCGTGTGAATCGAGCTTTAAAATTTATAAAAGAATGATCGAACTCGAAACTAACTCGACAACGATTGAGGCAAGTGCACCTATCGAACAGTAGTATAGCTTAGGCAAGACCGGATTATCGAACCCAAAGGAACTAAAAGTACTAATACTAACTTTCTTTTTATTATCTAGCCTAAAAATAAAGAGAGATTGTCTATCTAGTCTTGATCGCTGTGAATCAGAGTTTTAAAATTTATAAAAGAATGATCGAACCTAGAAACTAACTCTGACAACGATTAAAGGTAAGTGCACCTATCGAATAGTAGTATAGCTTAGGCAAGACCGGATTATCGAACCCAAAGAAACTAAAAGTACTAATACTAACTTTCTTTTTATTATTTAGCCTAAAATAAGTGAAGTTGTTTATTAATCTAAATTAATTAACTACTAAACTAAAGACTCCAAGACAAAGAAGAATGAATTTGGAAAATAACTTGGGAAAAACTCAGTTGATTTAAACGATACCCTAGGAAGAATCCACCTAAACTTCACTTGTTATCTATCACTGAACCATATGATTTTATTTACTTAGTTTGATCCGTAAGACTCCCTAACGTATATTAAACCCTCTCTCGAGGCGAATAACGTCTAACCCTAGGTTAATTAGTGGAACTCTCATTCTCTTATATTAACCCCCTAGAATAGCAGTAAATCGATCTATGGATTCCCATATTAGGTTTCACCCTAATCCGGCAAAATCTCGTCACCCTATCTCTAGGCGTGCGATCAACTCCGCTTAATTATGTTGGATCTACTCTTAGGCAGGGTCTATTCCTCCTCCACCTAAGCACATTAAATTTGGATTAAGCTCACATAATTAAGAACAAACTAAGTATTTATCATATAATTCAAATAATCAAATAACAAGATTCATCATAGGTTTCATCCCTCTTCTGTATCCGAAGGTTTAGTTCATAACAATAAAGGAAAACATCTCAAGAGAAAAGATAAAACAAAACATAAGAAATCCCTAAAACCCCCTGAAGGAATTGAAGAGGAGATCCTCCGTCTTGAGTATAACTCTGGCTTCTTGAGATGGATCAACTGGCTATCCCTGAGTGAATCCCACAAATCTGACCTTCTCGGCTTGGCTTCTTGGCCTAGCTTTCCGCCCCCCTTTCAGCTGGTACCTAGGGTGTATTTATAGGCTTTTTAAACACGTTTCTTTCTCCCTAAGTATCCTTTCCCGAATGGAATTGCTCTTCTCCACGGCAGAGGCTCGGCCATGGCACACGCCCGTGTAAATTGCGGCCAGGCCCTATTCGACACTGTTGAATGAGACACGGCCGTGTAAGTCGTGGTAAGGCCGTGTTCTAGTAGAAATGGTGGCACGGCCGTGTGGCTTGAAGTCCAGGCCGTGCTAATTTCGTGGCTTGGCCCAATTTGGTCCGTTTTAAGCCTGTTTCTCGTTCTTTCCGTCATCGGGTGCTTTCCTGAGTATAAGACATGAAAAGAAAGGATTAAGAGCACCTTTTTACATAAATTGGGGCTTAAATCATCCAAAAGCATACTAAATGTGGGCTTAGAATATGTTACTTTTACGGTTTATCAAATACCCCCACACTTAAGCTTTTGCTTATCCTCAAGCAAAATTCTCAACTTACAATTAAAACGAACTTTCCTCAATTCATAATAGTCATTGATAGTGTCTCATCATAATTCATAGATAATTTATACATGGATAATTCAATTCAAAGTGTCCTAAAAATTCAAACAGTATAAGTCATAGATTTTGTAGCTCGAAAACATAGGCGTCTCCCCTTGTCTAGATAATTATCTTTAATTTGAAATCGACAAGGATTGACATCCTCACAAAAGATCCACTCAAATCACTCAAAGTGTTTAAGGTTCAAAATTTAGGCACTCAAAAGTCAAACATGAAGAGTTAATCCCATAGGCTTGCATGAAAATCAAATCTCCACCACTGAAATATGAGATGAAACACAAATCAAAAGGTCTTTGTTAGGGTTATAACGTGTAACATCCCCAAACCCGGCCCATTCACTACGACCGAATCTGGTTATGCTAGTGCGGAAAAGACGGTGGAAAATCTATTTAACTTAGAAAAATTTAGTAAAACTTGCTAACTTTCGAAATTATAGCCACATGTTTAATAATTCCATAATTGAATAAGTAAGTTATAAAAATATATCCATCTTCACATAGTGTTTCAAATTCCTCAAACCATAATAAATACTAATAAAATAATAGCTAAAATAAATAAGAGTCAAAGGCCTTTATTACATATTCTATTTAAAACAAAATACTTAAAGTAAGCCTAAAACGTTTAAACTCTTCTTTCTGCATGGGCCACCATGTGTCCTCTCCGAACCCGATCCAACTACGCGTCACCTGAAATGTTAGAAAAATAATGGGGTGAGTCATAATGACTCAGTGCATAATCAAAACACAGATTTCCACATGTATGGGCTAGGCCCATACCCACACAGTCATCGTAACGAAAACATGCAAGAATGCTTTTCAGCCCAACCCATTGTCCAACCGTACACCAACCTTAGCAGACTCCCTGCCTAAGGCCGTGGATAACCCACCACTGATCACATCGTGATCCAAAATCCTTACCTTGGCAAACTCACTGCTCAAGGCCGTGGCTGAGCCACCGATCAACCAAAGTGATCACAATATCGCAATCTGCCTACGGTGATGCACCTAGCAATCAACCGCCGAGATGGGCACCTAGCCAACACCTCCCTTGAGGTAGCACAAAGCTAACCCTCAAGCGCTAATGTAGCCTGAGCTAACATTAGACCACGTACATCCTGTGTACACTTCTTCCTTCTTCAATCCAATCCCATGTCCATGTGTCAATAAATCATGCAAGAATATCTTATAGAATGAGTATTTATCACTTATCACTACCACATTGTACATATATAAATGTATATCAAGATTAACTTACCATCACCAGTTACTCATCACTTATGCCATTATAAACGGCTATTACACATAATACACATATAAACATGTTAGCAAACCAAACCACAGAAATAGTGCGATGATTACGCACCTAATTGATACCAATGACCAACTCCCGAAACGCTACTTAACCAAAACTCTGTCGACACACCCTTGATGAATCGAACCTACGAGTCCTCCCTACCGCTCCTCCTGGCCTTCACAATGACTAGAGCAGAGACCCAAACGCTCCACCCCCTCTCTCGCTTAAGATTCGCCAACCACCACTAGGACAAGGAGAAAGGTTTCGGCAATAGAGAAAGAAAGAAGGTATGAGGGGACAATATGAAATGGTTTCGGTTTAGGAAAAAAAATGGAGAGAACCAAGTAGGAAAATCGGCTAGGTGACCTTGAAGATTCGGCCAAAGTGCATAGGTGAAGAGAAGGGATATTTTTAGTGTTGGTAGAGTATGGAAGACAAATGGATGAAGGCTTAAGAAAGAACTAGGATTCGGCAAAGGGTCCAAAAGGGATTCGGCACACGAAGAAATGGGAAACAAGTCAAGAAAGCACAAATGGTGAATGAAAATGAGCACCTCCCCTCCCCCTATTTATACTATACGGCCTAGCTCCAACCTCCCACAAAAATCCCACTATTTGCTCCTACAATTCCTCCCCAACACCCATTCAAAAAGTTTGAATGAGTCAACCTCTTCCTAGCCAAAATTTTAAAAAAAAGACCAAGTCTTTCTCCATCTTTCAAGCCTCCCAAAACCGTCCAACTCCTTACCTCATTGACGCAAAAACAAAGGCCAAAGTGCTGCCTTCGCAGCTCGAACACTGGCCCCTTCCCTTGCACATGAGGCGTCACTTCCCCAAGCTCTTAGTGGCGTCTCCCTTGCCACTTTACTAGCTCAATTCTTATGTCTAATTCCCCCAAATAATTCTCTTAAGACACCCATCGCCAAGCTCCCCTTTTTGCACTTAAAAAATCCAAAATTTTCTAAAGTCTTCCCCTTGAGTCCAAACATTCTTACCACCTCTCAAACACATCCAAGCATACCCAAAACCTACTAGAACATGAATTATACCCAACATGCATAGCCCCTAAACCAGGGTGTTACATAACGGGGCTAGGATTAAGGTGTGGAGTAAGGCTAAATTAGAGGGTTAGAATCGAGATTGAATTGACAAATTACCTAACTAATGAACTAATAATAATTACATCAATTAAAAACTAAATACTAATAATACGAGCTTCTTCTTTGATACTTGGAATTTAAGCGCATAAGCTCATTTAATCACAACTAATGATGAATAATGAATATACTTTTTTTTAGGTACAACTAAATACATAATAAGGGATAAATTACTAAAATTCATAATTAGGCAACTAATCAAATCAAATCTCGATATAAGGGTAGTCAAAAGGAATGGTGATAACAAAAACAAAGGCTTTCTGGGTTAATATTAGCGGTTATATCAATAAAAAGGGTTGTTAAGATTAAAAGGAGTTCACTAGGGGTTAATCATGAAGGTAGGCTTTTTATGGAATTAGTGGGTTAAATCCTAGGTGCCTTTATCATCTCTGTGTATCAAATCAAAAAAAAATATGGTCTCGACATGTATAATTATGCAAGTTCTAGAATAACAAATCAGTGTTGACATACTCATAATCAATAAAGTGAGCAAGAAAAAGAATGTATGCTCTATAAGGCTCAAAATCTCACAAAAATTATGGGTATTTTGATGTCAACCTCGTAAATTTCAAACTTCAAAGTAATATTTAAACTAAGTTCGACAACCTAGAAAATTTTTAATTCAGAAAAATAGACTTATCATGCTTGATTCTCTAGTATTCTTAGAATTTAATTATCAATTCACAATTATCAATGTCTTAATCTAAAACATATCAATAAAAATCATAAATCATCAGAAATTCCATCCTAATTAGTAATATGAGAAAATTACTTTAAGACAAGGCATAATTCAGGGATTTTCAAATAGTACTATAGTTAACCCCCCACACTCAAGATGTACATTGTCCTCAATGTACAAAGGTAGATAATATCAAAATAATCATAAAATCGTAAGATGGGGAGAGAAGGGAAACTTCTTGAATTTTGGATGAAGCTAATGAAAAGAAACCGAATAGGATTGGAGGTAAGCATGGGGAAGCATCTCGAACTGGTTGAGTCCTCGAAGTAGCCATCCTAATTTCTTTTGTATCCTAAGCTAAATCTAAATGGAATGAATAACAAGAAGAAAATAATAAAGAAAATAAAAGAAAGGAAATAAAAATAACAATAACAATAAAAATACAAATGAAAATAAAAATAAAAATAGAAATAAAAGTAAATATTTAAATAGTGATGCGGTCCATGCCCTTGTTCGAGTTTAATCAGTCTGTGTTTTTTTCGTGATTTTGAATTTTGGGAGCGTTTAGGTGTTTTACCACGACCATGGGTCTCATAGGATGCCCGTGTATTCTTCACACGGTCCTTTAGAACGGGCGTGTTTAACCTGTACTCGTCAAGTCAGTAACCTCGCACGGTTGTAGGGCACACCCGTGTCTCACCCGTGCTCAATAAGTCGCGAAACCTCACACGGAAGTCGCAGACGGGCGTGGCTTTTCTCGCAGCCCGTGTTGGGAAAAGAAATCACTCTTTGTCATGCACTGGTTACTAGCACGTCCGTGGTTTGTCCTTCCGCTTCCACATCGGCCACGCCACGGCCGTGTGCAAGGCCGTGTGTGAGCATGGAAATCTATACCTTGGTTAGTTTATGGTTAGGTGCTAAAATGAAAAATAAAAGTAAAAATAAAAATGTAAAAATAATAGGGTTAGTGCTCGGGTTGCCTCCCGAGAAGCGCTCGTTTATAGTCTTAAGCTAGACTTTACCTCTCATTCGTATGGTTAAGGTGGTTTGAGGAGGTGAAAATCCTTCCTCATGCGATCAACTCGATTTTTGATATAAAATTTAAGTCGAGTAGTGTTTACCTCAAAAGTAATCGAATTTAGGATTGCTTACCTCGACTGGCCTGTATAGGAAGACATTAAGTACCTCAAAAGTGATTTCTTCGGTTGTGTTGAGGTTTGAATTGGCGATTCGAGGGTCTTCCTTATTCAACAATACCGATCCCCTATTTTGAAGTGATTTGTTGTTCCTATCACTCAAATCTGGGGTTCCTTCGGTTTTTCTTCGTGCGGTTTCGGCCCTCTTTAAAGTGTGTCTTCCCTCTTTTAGTTTGTTGATCTCAAGGCCTCGTTCCTCATATGCTTCTTCTTTGTTGACACAAGGTTCTGCTTATTTCTCGGTTCGTAGTTACGTGGTTGTTCTGCGGTGAAATTTGAACAGTTTGATTATCAACCGATTTTACTTTCTCACCTTCATCGATCGATGTTCGCCGAAAGTCAAGAGCTTGTAAACCGATTGATTTGTCACCTATACGAAGAATGAGTTCTCCTGTACCAACATCAATTTTAGTCCTGACGGTTGCTAGAAAGGGTCTTCCTAAAATTAAAGGGATCGAATTGTCCTCATCCATGTCTAAAACGACAAAGTCTACTGGGAATACGAATTTATCAATTTTGATTAGAACATTTTCAATTATACCCCTAGGAATTCTGATAGTTTTATCAGTTAATTGAATGCTCATCCTGGTTTGTCTCGGTTTCCCTAGACCTAGTTGTTTAAACATTTTATAAGACATAACATTGATGCTTGCCCCTAAATCAGCTAAAGCATTATCAATAGATAAACTACCAATTAAACATGGAATTGTAAAACTCCCTGGATCTTTTAATTTCCATGGCAGTTTATTTTGTAGACTTGCTGAGCACATTGCGTTTAGCTCCACATGTGATTCCTCATCTAGCTTCCGTTTGTTTGTCAACTGCTCTTTCAAAAATTTTCTATAATCGGGTATCTGTGAAAGAGCTTCGAGAAACGGTAAGTTAATATGTAATTTCTTTAAAAGTTTAAGAAACTTACCAAACTGTTCCTCTGTGTTGTCCTTCTTCATTGCTTCGGGATATGGTACACGAGGATGGTACTCTGTAATTGCCAATTTTGGTATTTCATGGCTCACCTCAACCTTACCTTCACTTACCACAGATCTTGCCTTGGGTCGATTCCACTAATCTTTCACCACATGAGTTATTACAGACTTGAATTTGCTCTTTTGGGTTAGTTTCAGTGTTGCTTGGCAAGCTTTCTTGTGGTTGTTCTAAGATCAGCTTAACAGGCTGTCCTAAATGATCCTCGATCCCTTGAATCGATGTTTCTTTTTTTGTTTCTATATTTTGGAGACGTGCTTCTGTGTTTGCTATGAATTTTTCCAGCGTCTCTTCAAGGTTCGACTCATCTTCCTGTTGGTGAGGTGGTTGCTGAAAATTTGGAGGAAGTTCCTTTCTTTGGCTGCCTTGATCGTCCCACGAGAAATTGGGATGGTACCTCCAATCTGTATTATAAGTGTCACTATAAAAATTATTTTGAGGCCTAGAATAGTTACCCATATAGTGGACTTGTTCGTTCTTCATGCCATATTTGTAGGGTGGGTACTCAGGATTCGCCACGCCTCCTAGATTCGAGTTATATTGCATAACTAGATGTACTGCATGAGAGACTACACAAACCATCAATCTTTTTATTCATCATCTCTAACGGTTTGATAGCCTGTTATTAAGTCGAGGTTGAAGACATCGCGCTTCATTGGTGTTGTCCTCATAACTCGCCACTGATAGTTATTTAGTGCCATCTTCTCTATAAACTAAAATTATATAACAAAAACAAATAAAAGAAAAATTAGCAAAGTAAAAATTTAAACTAAAAATAAAAGTAAATTGCGAAAAATAAAAAGAATGGCTAAAGTAATAAAAATAGAGCTTTCTTAATATTTTAGTTCCCAAGAAGCGCCAAAAACTTGATCATTGTGAATCGTAGTTTTAAAATTTATAAAAGAATGATCGAACTCGAAACTAACTCGACAACGATTGAAGGCAAGTGCACCTATCGAACAGTAGTATAGCTTAGGCAAGACCGAATTATCGAACCCAAAGGAACTAAAAGTACTAATACTAACTTTTTTTATTATTTAGCCTAAAATAAGTGAAGTTGTTTATTAATCTAAATTAATTAACTACTAAACTAAAGACTCTAAGACAAAGAAGAATGAATTTGGAAAATAACTTGGGAAAAACTCAGTTGATTTAAACGATACCCTAGGAAGAATCCACCTAAACTTCACTTGTTATCTATCATCAAACCATATGATTTTATTTACTTAGTTTGATCCGTAAGACTCCCTAACGTATATTAAACCCTCTCTCGAGGCGAATAACGCCTCTAACCCTAGGTTAATTAGTGGAACTCTCGTTCTCTTATAATAACCCCTAGAATAGCAATGAAATCGATCTATGGATTCCCATATTAGGTTTCACCCTAATCCGCAAAATCTCGTCACCCTATCTCTAGGCGTGCGATCAACTCCGCTTAATTATGTTGGATCTACTCTTAGGCGAGGTCTATTCCTCCTCCACCTAAGCACATTAAATTTGGATTAAGCTCACATAATTAAGAACAAACTAAGTATTTATCATATAATTCAAATAATCAAATAAAAGGATTCATCATAGGTTTCATCCCCTTCGGGTATCCGAAGGTTTTGTTCATAACAATAAAGGAAAACATCTCAAGAGAAAAGATAAAACAAAACATAAGAAATCCCTAAAACCCCCTGAAGGAATTGAAGAGGAGATCCTCCGTCTTGAGTATAACTCTGGCTTCTTGAGATGGATCAACTGGCTATCCCTGAGTGAATCCCACAAATCTGACCTTCTCGGCTTGGCTTCTTGGCCTAGCTTTCCGCCCCCCTTTCAGCTGGTACCTAGGGTGTATTTATAGGCTTTTGAAACACGTTTCTTTCTCCCTAAGTATCCTTTCCCGAATGGAATTGCTCTTCTCCACGGCAGAGGCATGGCCATGGCACACGCCCGTGTAAATCACGGCCAGGTCGTGTTTGACACTGTTGAATGAGGCACGGCCGTGTAAGTCGTGGTAAGGCCGTGTTCTAGTAGGAATGGTGGCACGACCGTGTGGCTTGAAGTCCAGGCCGTGCTGATTTCGTGGCTTGGCCCAATTTGGTTCGTTTTAAGCTCATTTCTCGTTCTTTCCATCACCGGGTGCTTTCCTGAGTATAAGACATGAAAAGAAAGGATTAAGAGCACCTTTTTACATAAATTGGGGCTTAAATCATTCAAAAGCATACTAAATGTGGGCTTAGAATATGTTACTTTTACGGTTTATCAAGTCTAAATTAATTAATTACTAAACTAAAGACTCTAAGACAAAGAAGAATGAATTTGGAAAATAACTTGGGAAAAACTCAGTTGATTTAGATGATACCCTAGGAAGAATCCACCTAGCTTCACTTGTTATCTATCACTGAACCATATGATTTTATTTACTTAGTTTGATCCGTAAGACTCCCTAACGTATATTAAACCCTCTCTCGAGGTGAATAACGTCTAACCCTAGGTTAATTAGTGGAACTCTCGTTCTCTTATAATAACCCCCTAGAATAGTAGTAATCGATCTATGGATTCCCATATTAGGTTTCACCCTAATCTGTCAAAATCTCGTCACCCTATCTCTAGGCGTGCGATCAACTCCGCTTAATTATGTTGGATCTACTCTTAGGCAGGGTCTATTCCTCCTCAACCTAAGAACATTAAATTTGGATTAAGCTCACATAATTAAGAACAAACTAAGTATTTATCATATAATTCGAAAAATAATAACAAGATTCATCATAGGTTTCATCTCTTCTCGTATCCGAAGGGTTTAGTTCATAACAATAAAGGAAAACATCTCAAGAGAAAAGATAAAACAAAACATAAGAAATCCCTAAAACCCCCTGAAGGAATTGAAGAGGAGATCCTCCGTCTTGAGTATAACTCTGGCTTCTTGAGATGGATCAACTGGCTATCCCTGAGTGAATCCCACAAATCTGACCTTCTCGGCTTGGCTTCTTGGCCTAGCTTTCCACCCCCCTTTCAGCTGGTACCTAGGGTGTATTTATAGGCTTTTGAAACACGTTTCTTTCTCCCTAAGTATCCTTTCCCGAATGGAATTGCTCTTCTCCACGGCAGAGGCACGGCCATGGCACACGCCCGTGTAAATCGCGGCCAGGTCGTGTTTGACACTGTTGAATGAGGCACGGCCGTGTAAGTCGTGGTAAGGCCGTGTTCTAGTAGGAATGGTGGCACGACCGTGTGGCTTGAAGTCCAAGCCGTGCTGATTTCGTGGCTTGGCCCAATTTGGTTCGTTTTAAGCTCATTTCTCGTTCTTTCCATCATCGGGTGCTTTCCTGAGTATAAGACATGAAAAGAAAGGATTAAGAGCACCTTTTTACATAAATTGGGCCTTAAATCATCCAAAAGCATACTAAATGTGGGCTTAGAATATGTTACTTTTACGGTTTATCAAGTCTAAATTAATTAACTACTAAACTAAAGACTCTAAGACAAAGAAGAATGAATTTGGAAAATAACTTGGGAAAAACTCAGTTGATTTAGATGATACCCTAGGAAGAATCCACCTAGCTTCACTTGTTATCTATCACTGAACCATATGATTTTATTTACTTAGTTTGATCCGTAAGACTCCCTAACGTATATTAAATCCTCTCTCGAGGCGAATAACGTCTAACCCTAGGTTAATTAGTGGAACTCTCGTTCTCTTATAATAACCCCCTAGAATAGCAGTAAATCGATCTATGGATTCCCATATTAGGTTTCACCCTAATCCGGCAAAATCTCGTCACCCTATCTCTAGGCGTGCGATCAACTCCGCTTAATTATGTTGGATCTACTCTTAGGTAGGGTCTATTCCTCCTCCACCTAAGCACATTAAATTTGGATTAAGCTCACATAATTAAGAACAAACTAAGTATTTATCATATAATTCAGAAAATAATAACAAGATTCATGTAACACCCCAAACCCGGCCCAAACATTACGACCGAATTTGGTATGCTACAGAGGAAAAACCTTTGAAAATCCCTTTTTAAGTCGTTTTAAATTTTGATAAAAGATATTGTTTTGATTTAAAACAGTTGAGGTGTTATGAAGAAAGCATTACTTAATGTCATTTAAAAAAAAATATACTAAGTTAGGTTGTTACAGTTTCAAATGTACCCGATGGTACTTTAAAACATTTTGCGTTTAATTTGAGAAAACATGTGCATCCGTTTTAACATCATCAAATAGTTTAAACCAAACATTCAAACACGCAGCAATAATAAAAGTCGTACTAGGAGGCCTTATTACAAATAAGTAACATAAACCAAAAAGAAAGATAATTAAAATCCAAAATTCATTTATTAAAAATCTCCACTGCATGGCCACCTCGAGTCCATCCGGCTCCTCATCCGCGATCTACGAGTCACCTGAAAAATTAAAGGAGAAGGTGAGTCACCAAGACTCAATGTGTAACCCTTCCCGATTTAATGTAATAACATACACAAATTATAACCAATTAACATGCATAAGTTTAAATGCACCCAACCTAACCATCCATACGCCTTTTTCTACCCCTTGTGGTACCAAACCACCGGTGGTGCCAAACCACCGTGACGATAGTCACAAATGTGATACCAAATCACCGGAGATACCAAATCTCTGGTGTCCAAGACACAATTGTGTTACCAAAACACCGTGACCGAAGTCACAAATAGATGATGGGGCCAACCCATCGTGTGATACCAAATCACCGCGATAAATCCCATATCTCAAAGTGGGGCCAACCCACGGTGGTATTAACCACGTGGACAAGTCGCTATGAGGTGCCAAACCTCCGAGGTACCAAACCTCTGTGACCGTAGTCACGATGTGTTACCAAAACACCGGTGTCCGCTCGACACGAATATCACTTTGCCCTCCTCTCATCAACCCATAACAATCATTTATATGCATGTACCACAATTCATGTTGATAGATTTATTTAACAACATCCAATCGATTTATCATAAGCCATATATCAAATAATACACATACCAAATGTGTCATGCTTCCCAAAAGCATCAAATAATAATCACATAGTAATAAGAACTTACCCAAATCCTTGTTAATACCATGAAGGTATTTCATCCATGTCTACACAAAACGTTAGGCATAAAATAACACTTAGCATATTAAAAAGTTATAAGATGTGTATGTATACACACCTGGCACCAAAAAGAGTTCTAAATCCCGAATAGACAAATCGGCCACACAAGTAATCTTGCCCCTATATTCGGCCAAAAATGAATATTAGAACCATGGCCTATTCGGCCAAACCAAAATAATTGAGAAAGGTTCCTTGTGAACCTAAAATCTTACCCAAAGCCTTCGAACACTTATCCAACACACTCCTAAAAGAATCGGCCTCACTTCCCTACAATCAACCATCATCAATACGGTTTGTTTATTAGCCTTCGGCTTAAACGAAACTTAAAATAAAAATCCTTCGAAATAAACCTTACCACCTTACCAAAACCAATTTCTAGAGAAGTCCCGATGATAACTATCTTACCTTCAATATTCGGCCAAAGATAAATTTAAAGAAAGTAGAAGATTTGGCTATATGGTTATGGAAAATGAAGAATATGTGAAAGAAAAGAGAATTGAAATGAGAGAGAATTCGGTTTAATCAACAAAAGAAAAGAGAGAGCAACAAGAAGAGAATGGTTCGCCCAAAAGAAAGAGAAAGAGAAAGTGGTTGAGCAATATTGAAAGAAAGAAAAAGAGAGAAAAGGGAGTAAGAGTTTCGCCAACACCTAGTTATCAAAGAAGAAAAAGATGCACAAAAGTTCCCATGTTGTTTCGGTTTCAAAAGGACAAATGAAAGAAAAGAAATGGTATTTGGTTCACATGAAATGAGGCTAAAAACCAAAAGAGAAAAATTGCACCAAAATGCACAAGACACCTTCTACCAAAGAGAGGAATTTTGGAGAGAAAGAAAAACAAAGCAAAAAGATGTTCAAATGACAAAAAAATTGGCCAACTATTCCTTCCCCAAGCTACCTATCAAAATTCGCCACCCCTAGCCATACATGCCGTCCACATTCATCCACTAAAGGCTTAGGAAACTTTCCAAAACATCCTCCACCCTTCATGCCTTTTGTCCCCATCATACCATAACTTCAAGATTCTTATCCCTACTATCAAGCTTTCCTTAATCATATATTCAACTTACCAAAAGAATTAGTCCAACCTATCATAAATAAGTTTGACCGACCATCAAAGCAAGGATATAAAAATAAACCTTCAAATTGCTAAACATGCTACTCGAACCTCTAACCTCAAGCCAAACTCCATGCGCCATTACCAACTTGCCATGCACTCATCTTGTCACTTATTGCTACTTAAATTAACTTAAGTGCTAAGCTCATTTAATCCTCTTCTTTAAATAAGCCATACTAAAAATTATTCTACTAAACCGAGCTTACTCAAGACCCCTAATTAAGCCTTATATCATCACGAATAATATCACGAAATTCAAATACAAGAAAAATAATTCAATCACAAATAACCCCTATTTTGGGATGTTACAGCTTCTACCCTTTAAAATAATTTCGACCTCGAAATTACCTGATCGTAAAAGGTGAGGGTATTGTTTGCCGCATCACCTCCTCGATTCCCACGCCGCTTCCTCCGCACTACATGGTTTCGCCATAGCACTTTCACTAAGGGTACCGACTTTCTCGCAACACCTTGACATCACGATCTAAAATCTGAATCGGTTCCTCCTCGAATGATAAGCCGGAGTTAACCTCAATCTCGCTCTCGCACGATGTGCGATGGATCTCGACCTATACCGCTCTAAGCATCGACACATGGAAGACATCGTGAATCGACTCAACTCTGCTGGCGCTTCGAGCCGATAAGCTACCGGTCCTACTCGCTTCAACACGTTATACGGGCCGATGAACCTTGGACTTAATTTCCTTTTTGCCCAAAGCGCAACACCTTTTTCCAAGGCGACACCTTCGTAAAGTCTTTATCTCCTACTTCAATTCCATTTCCTTGCGCTTGAGATCGGCGTAAGACTTCGCCTATCCGACGCTTCCTTGAGACGAGCCCGAATTACCTTAACTTTATCTTCGCTTCACCACCAATTCTCGGACCCAAGACATGTCGTTCACCTAGTTCCGCCCAACACGTAGGAGTACGGCATTTTTAGATCCATACAAATTGCTTCATATGGAGCCATTTGGATACTCGCTTGATAACTATTGTTATGCGAATTCCGCCAACGGTAGATACTCCTCCCAACCGCCATCAAATCCGAACACAACCTCTCGAGCATATCTTCTAAGATCCGAATCACTCTCTCCGATTGTCCGTCGGATTGCGGATGAAAAGTCATGGTTGAAGTCCAATCTCGCACCCAAAGCTTGATGCAACGCTCTCCAAAACCTCGATGTAAACCTCGATCCCTATCCGAGATAATCGACATCGGCACACCATGCAATCTCACTATCTCGGCTACATATAACTTAGCTAACCTGCAAGCGAATAATCTACCCTTACAGTATATAAAATGCGCTGATTTAGTCGACGATCCACAATCACCCAAATCGAATTCTTCTTGCTAGGCGTAAGAGGTAATCCACTAACAAAGTCCATGGTGATCCTCTCCCACTTCCATCGAGGAATCTTCACCTACAAGTAAACCGTGATGGCAACCGATGTTCAATTTGACTTGTTGACACATCGCACACTTACCCACGAACTTAGTTACTTCCTGCTTCAAACTCCGCCACCAAAATTGCTCTCTCAAATCCCGATACATCTTGCTACCTCCGTGATGCATAGCATATGGGCTACTATGTGCGTCCCGAAGAATCCTTTGTCTCAACTCCACATCCTTCTAAGATACAAGCTCTTCCTTTAAAGCACAAAACTCCATCACCGGGACGGACTAAAATCCTCTAATCCTCCATTCGACTTGCAACCTCCGATCATTCAAACCATCATCCTCTAACCGCTTCTCCTTAATCGCTTCTAACCAAGTCGGCTTGACTTGCAATTCGCCAAAAGACTCCCATCATCGAACGTACTAAGTCGAGCAAACATCGATCTTAAATCCGATACAACCTTACGACTCAACGCGCATCCGCCACCACGTTAGCCTTACCAGATGATACTCGATCGAACAATCGTAGTCCTTCAACAACTCAATCCATCTACGCCGCCTCAAATTCAAATCCTTCCGAGTCAAGAGATACTTAAGACTCTTGTGATCCGTATAAACTATCGACTTCTCTCCGCATAAATAGTGCCTCCATATCTTCAAAGCGAAGACTACACCGCTAACTCCAAGTCATGAGTCGGATAATTAGCCTCATGTGGTCTCAATTGCCGAGATGCATAAGCCACTACCTTCCCTTCTTGCATCAAAGACGCATCCCAAACCAATATGTGATGCATCGCAATAAACCGTGAATTCCTTGCTCGCCTCGAAGTTGAATCAAACCGAGCTTCAAGAATCTTCTTCAATTTGTCGAAACTTTCTTGCGCTCCTCGGTCCACACAAATGGAACTCCTTTCCTCAACAACTTGGTCATCGGTGCGGCAATCAAAGAAAATCCTTCCACAAATCTTCTGTAATACCCGCTGCACCTAGAAAACTCCGAATTTCAGCCACAGATTTAGGCGGCTTCCAATCTAACATCGCCTCAATCTTTCGAGGATCCACTCTAATCCTCTACCAAAACAACGTGACCCAAGAAAGTCACCTCCTTAAGCCGACTCGCACTTACTAAATTTCGCATACGCTTGCTTTTCCTCGAATCGCAACACCACTCGCAAATGCGCATCATGCTCCTCTTCCGACTTCAATACACCAAAATATCATCTATAAAGACCACAACAAACCGATCCAAAAGTCATTGAAATACCCTATTCATCATGTCCATGAAAGCCTTTGGTGCATTAGTCAAACCAAACGGCATCACCAGAACTCGTAGTGTCCATACCGAGTACGAAATGCCGCCTTATGGATATCACCTCTTTCACCTTCGCTTGATGATATCCGGACCTTAAATCAATCTTAGAGAAAACCGCAAATTTCTTTCAAATTGATCAAACAAGTCGCTCTATCCTCGGCAAAGGATACTTGTTTTTAATCGTCGCCTTATTCAATCAAGCGGTAGTCTATACACATCCGCATCGTACCATCCTTCTTCTTGACAAAAAGTACCGGCGCTCCCGGGTGAAACACTTGGTCGAATGAAACCTCGATCCAACAACTCTTGTATCCGAGCCTTCAATTCCAACAATTCCTTCTGTGCCATCCTATACGGAGCTATAGACACCGGCGCTGCCTGGTGCAAATGATCTATACCAAATTCGACTTCACGATCCGAGGCAATCCTTAAGTTCTTCAGAAATACGCCAAGAAATTCCTTTACAGCTTGAACATTTCCCACGAAGACTCCTTTAGCTTCCAAAGCACACACATGAACTACGAACGCTTCACTGACTTTCCCGACCATCTTTATCGCTTTCAACGCAGATACCACGTTGGATAGATAATCTCTCCTATTACCTATCATGACCACTTCTTCACCTTCAACCGCCTTCAAAACCATGCGCTTAGCGGCACAATCCAAACTTGCTTGGTACTTGACCAACCGGTCCTATCCCAAGAATCGATCAAACTCCTCAAACGGCGGTTCCATCGGATCGGCTACAAACACTACCCCTTGGAGTTCTAGGGGTATATCTCTATACTGACTTATCTACTTCTACAGAGTGACCTAAAGGACTAAGTACACCATCCTCTTAGAAGCGATCCTCCTGAACTAAACTCATGGTCTCAACTATACTACTAGCAACGTAAGAGTGCGTCGAACCCACATCTATCAAGGCGTTATATGGAACACCAAAAATTAAAAACGCATCTCTGCTATGACGTCCGTGCGTCTCCTTTCTCACGACGCCTCGCAAAGATACACCAAACCAGCCGCCTAGCCTCCGTGTTGCCAATACCTCTGCCGCTGCTCCGCGACCTCCACTAGAGCCATAACCACCTCTACCATAACCACGACCTCTCTCGCGGTGCTGGTCCCTCCTTTCTCGAATCGGGCACGACCTTGACCTTCGATCGATTCCTAGCTTGCTTACGCGACGAGTCCCTCACACGATGTTCTAGCGAACCACACTCGAAACATCCTTTCCTCCGGTCCAACATTCACCCCAATGAAACTTTCCACAACTTACACTCGGGCGGTCTTTGATTAGCAACTGTGGACCTCCTCGCTGATTTGACCCACTCGCCTAAATCTTTTCTCAACATTACCACCCGACCTGCACGATCCAAAGCCTCTCTTCACTTGCTCCTATCATAACTTTGCCTCGCGGACTCCTTGATTCCTTCTGGCTACCTTGGCCTTCTCCACCAAGACAAAGAAACTCACGTTCTTCTTTGTGGAGCAATCAATGACCTTAACTCGTCTCTAAGTCCGCTCTTCAAAACGAACACAACGATCATGTTCCGATGCCACTATTCCCGAGCATAACGACTCAAATTTCTTTAGGAATTCGCTTCATACTGAGAGACGGACTTATTCCTTGCACTAACCCCGAAAAGCTTTCCTTTGAGCGCCAATGTAGCTTGATCCAACATACTTCTTCCGATATGCACTTTGAAGTACTCCCAAGTGAGATCATCTGCGCCGTAGCACCATCTCGGACCGTGAGCCACCATCGATATGACTCATCCTTGAGAAGTGACACCGCTCCTTTCGGTTTCTCCTCATTTATCAAATCTATCTCATCCATGATTCTTTCTTGCCGATTCCAAACCAATACTCACCAGTGTTGGGCGCTACACTGCACACACCTTGGAAAAATTCAGCTCAGTTAGCTCAAGTCTCTCAGAACCGACTTCCGAGCTCCTCCACTTCCACCAATTCCAGCTACCCTTTCCGAACCCGTAGCATCGCTTGTGACACAACATTGCCACCACGTCGATCCTCGCTCTTCACTCCAAAGGTTGGGGGTGGTGGTGGCGGTATCTCATTCTCAGATCCTTGACCCGACCCGACAGGTTCTGATATGGCCATCCTTCCCCTTCCGCGTCCACGACGGCCACGTCCTCTAAAGCTCATTCTAACTATCGCGCTTTAATCAGATTAGGAAATTTTTATGAATTAGTACATGTTTCACTTGATTATCCGCGAAGAAATTTTATGAAAAGAGTTTTAATAGAGATTCTTTCGATCAAACAAGGTTTTAAGTCTTCTATCATGGTTTACACAGAATAATACATCCATTTCCTATACCTTTCATACCTATGCACTCTTCGTGCATTATCATCCGCTTTCTAACCTGTGGGTATTTTCGTCATTTTTCCTAAAGGGTATTTTGGTAATAAACCGAAGAAATTTGAAAATTTTAACAAATCGAGATATTTTGAAAATTTTCGAAGATAAATTTGTCCTACAAAAATAATTTACTGATTTTAAAACTGAAGTTTTTCCTTAAAACATGGCTAATCCCTTTCGGGTTTTATTTAGGATTTCGCCATGACCGAGTCCTCTTGGTTAGGGTGAACCGGTTCTACGCACTGGTAGGAATCCCGTGAAGAGGAGGTGAGTCACAAGGACTGCTAAGTACCAAGCTCTTCCGATCCAATCCTAGACATGCGCACTGCTGTTACCACACCCTAACTCGGCGACTTGGTCGTAGGTTGGTTTAATTAGGCTCTTAAAGTCTTATGTCTTTGTTTGGAGTAAACTAGTCCTAAGGTTTAAAATACTATCACTATCTACGTCCCATGCTTCCTACCCTTCTACAAGAAATAATTCATACAAAAAGTTAGTGGTACTTACCAGGCGGATCGGTGGTCGAGACTCAAGATGCCATGCTTATTCAAAACCATAATATTTCAAATAGACCTACCAAAACATTTTTGGGCCGTGTTGTGCTTCGTGTCGCACGGCCGTGTTGTGCTTCGTCCATTTCTCCCACGCCCGTTTCGTGGTCACCACGCCCATGTTTGATAAAATAAAGGTCAACCATGGTCGTATTGCACGGCCGTGGTGTTTAGTCGGAGCCCGTGTGACTTCCCTTAGTGTCAGCCACGGCCATATCACACGGCCGTGGCAATTTATAGTCATCCGTGATCTGGGAATCTTTTTTCATTGGCTCGTACTACCTGCGCTATGTCGAGACGGAGTCCGTAGTGTCCACATCGGCCACGCCACGCGTAGTGTGTGTAAGGCCGTGTGGTCTGGAAATCTATACTGGTTAGTTTATAGTTAGGTACTGAAATAAAAATAAAAATAAAGGAAATTAATAGTGTTAATGCTCGGGTTGCCTCCCGAGAAGCGCTCGTTTATAGTCTTAAGCTAGATGATAAATAAAAATAGTAACATATTTTAATCCCACATTTAGTATGCTTTTGGATGAATTATTCCTTGATTTATGTAAAAAGGTGCTCTTAATCCTTTCTTTTCATGTTTTATACTCAGGGAAGCACCGGAGGATGAAAAGAACAAGAAACGGGCTTAAAATGGGCCAAATAGGCCACATCACGAAATCGACACAGCCTGGGCCCAAGACCACACGGTCGTGCCTCACTCAACAGTTTCGAACACGGCCTGGCCAAGATTCACACGGGCGTGTGCCATGGCCGTGTCCCTGCCGCGGCCAAGAGGAGTTTTACTCGGATTTGGATGCTTTGAGGCAAAGAAACACACTCTAAAGTCTAATTAAACCCCCAAATAGGAATTGCACTCAAATTAGGATACTTGGAGGCCAAGTAACACATCTCAAAGCCTATATAAACACCCTAGGGGGCAACTTAATCGGGAGTTCGACAGAAACCCTCTGGCTGAGGGAGCCCAAAACCATCGTCTGGGGCGCCGTGCAGTGCTGGCAGAGAAGGCGATTTGTGGGGATTCACTCGTGGATAGCCAGTTGATCCATCTCAAGAAGCCGAATTATACTCAAGACGGAGGATCTCTCCTTCAATTCCTTCAGGGGGTTTTTAGGGATTTCTTATGTTTTGTTTTATCTTTTCTCTTGAGATGTTTTCCTTTATTGTTATGAACTAAACCCTTCTGCAATTCAGAAGGGATGAAACCTATGATGAATCTTGTTATTGTTTTCTCAATTATATGATAAATACTTAGTTTGTTCTTAATTATGTGAGCTTAATCCAAATTTAATGTGCTTAGGTGGAGGAGAAATAGACCACGCCTAAGAGTAGATCCAACATAATTAAGTGGAGTTGATCGCACGCCTAGAGATAGGGTGATGAGATTTTTCCTGATTAGGGTGAAACCTAATATGGGAATCCATAGATCAATTTATCGCTATTCTAGGGGTTATTATAAGAGAACGAGAGTTCCACTAATTAACCTAGGGTTAGACGTTATTCGCCTCATGAGAGGGTTTAATATACATTAGGAGTCTTACTGATCAAACTAAGTGAATAAATCGTATGGTTCAGTTGTTAGATAACAAGTGAAGTCTAGGTGGATTCTTCCTAGGGTATCGCCTAAATCAACCGAGTTTTTCCCAAGTTATTTTCCAAATTCATTCTTCTTTGTCTTAGAGTCTTTAGTTTAGTAGTTAATTAATTTAGATTAATAAACAACTTCACTTATTTTAGGCTAGATAATAAAAAGAAAGTTAGTATTAGTACTTTTAGTTCCTTTGGGTTCGATAATCCGATCTTGCCTAAGCTATACTCTTCGCTCGATAGGTGCACTTGCCTCAATCGTTGTCGAGTTAGTTTTCGTGTTCGATCATTCTTTTTATAAATTTTAAAGCTCGATTCACAATGATCAAGTTTTTGGCGCCAAGTTCTGAACTAAAATATTAAGAAAGCTCTATTTTTATTACTTTAGCCATTATTTTTATTTTTCACAATTTATTTTTATTTTTAGTTTTAATTTTAAATTTGCTAAATTTTCTTTCTTTCTTTCCCTAGCAGTACTTCTAGTTTATGACTAGAAGGAACCCGAGAGGACCTTTAGAATACGACAATGATATTGAAGCTATCGCTCGAGAAATCGCAGAGAGATTAGGCGAGCCTTAAATTACCAAGAAGGAGAGCGAGAAGACAGATCCAATCCTATCAAGGGATGGATTTAAAATAATCTTCCACCACAAGATGTGGCGTAAAATAATGCTCCTCGTACTATGTATGATTATGCTAAACCTCATTTAACAGAGCTGAATCTAGTATTGTTAGGCCTACTATAGCCGCTAATAATTTTGAATTAAAGCCTAACACTATACAAATGATTCAACAGTTTGTTCAATTTGATGGTTTGCAGGACGAAGATCTAAACACTCATATAGCTAACTTTTTAGAGTTCGTGATACCTTCAAAATAAATGGCGTTTACGATGATGCCATACGCCTTCTGCTATTTCCCTTTTCATTAAGGAATAAAGCCAAACAGTTGGTTAAACTTCGTTACCACGGGGTCAATCACTACATGGGAACAAATGACCAAAATTTTTTATTAAAATATTTCCCACCGGCCAAAATGGCCAAATTACGTAATGATATCTCTTCTTTTGTGCAGATGGATTTAGAGACATTATACGATGCATGGGAGAGATATAAGGATCTCTTGAGAAGGTGCCCGCACCATGGTTTACCTTTGTGGCTCCAAGTCCAGACTTTCTATAACGGTGTAAACCCCTCAACGAGGCAACTAATCGACTTAGCCGCCGGTGGAACTCTGAATAATAAAACTCCTGAAGCATCCTACGAATTTATAGAAGAGATGTCGCTGAATAACTATCAGTGGCAAGTTACAAGAACAAGGCCAACAAAAACCGCCAGTGTCTTCAACCTCGACGTGGTCACCAGGTTATCTAACCAGCTAGAGATGATGAATGAAAAGATGGATGGTTTGTATAGTCTCTCGCAGGTACACCCAGAAATGCAATATGACTCGAATCTAGGAGGCGTGGCGAATCCTGAGTACCCACCCTACAGATATGGCATGGAAAACGAGCAAGCTCACTATACGGGTAACTATTCTAGACCACAAAATAATTTTTATGATAATACTTATAATGCAGGTTGGAGGTACCATCCCAATTTCTCGTGGGGTGATCAAAGTAGCCAAAGGCCGGAACTTCCTCCAAACTTTCAACAACCAGCTCACCAACAGGAAGAGGAGTCGAACCTTGAAGAGATGCCGACAAAATTCATGGCGACTACTGAGATAACCGTCTCCAAAAATCGAGACAACCCTTAATGACCAACAAGCATCGATCAAAGGGATCGAGAGCCAAGTTGGGGAACTTACTGAGTCAGTTGGGGAACTTACTAAGTCAGTTATACAACTTGCGAAGCTGATCTCAAAACAACTACAAGAAAGCTTACCAAGCAACACTGAAACTAACCCAAAAGAGCAAATTCAAACCATCACAGCTCATGATAGTAAAGGGTTAGATGAACCCAACTCAATACAAGAACACGAGGTAGAAGAAGGTAAACTAGAGGTAACACGAGAAAAGCTAAAACCGGTAATCAAAGAGTACCAACCTCGCATACCTTACCCCGAAGCATTAAAGAGAGATGATACAGAGGAACAGTTCGGTAAGTTTCTTAAACTTTTAAAGAAATTACATATTAACTTACCTCTACTCAAGCTCTTTCAGAGATACCAGACTCTAGAAAATTTTTAAGGAGTCATTAACTAAAAAGTGAAGGATAGACGAGGAATCACATGTGAAACTCAACGCAAAGTGCTCGGCAATTCTACAAAATAGACTACCACAGAAATTAAAAGATCCAAGGAGTTTTACAATTCCATGCATAATTGGTAGTTTATCTATAGAAAACACGTTAGCCGATTTAGGGGCAAGCATAAATGTTATGACTTATAAACTGTTTAAACAACTAGGTCTAGGGAAACCCAAACAAACTAGGATGAGCATCCAATTAACTGATAAAACTATCAGAATTACTAAGGGTATAATAGAAAATGTTCTAATCAAAATTGATAAATTTGTATTCCTAGTAGACTTTGTCGTTTTAGACATGGATGAGGACAATAATATTCCTTTAATTTTAGGAAGACCCTTTTTAGCAACTGCCAGAGCTAAAATTGATATCTATGCAGTGAACTCGCATTCTTGTAGGCGGCATTTAGATAGTCACTCTTCAAGCTCTTGATTCGGCCAGAACATCAAATGATAAAGGTGAGAAAGTAAATTCAGTTGATAACCAACTTGTTCAACCTTCATTGCAGGAAACACCACAAAGCTACAAACCGGAGCCAGATCATAGACCTTGTGCCAATAAAGAAGAACTATATGAGGAACGAAGCCTTAAGGTCGACGAACTAGACAAGCGGAAAACACACTTTAAAGAGAAACTAGGAATACACGAAGTGAAACCGAAGGAAACCCCAAACGAGCTGATAGGAACAACAAATCACTTCAAAATAGGGGATCAGGTATTATTGAATAGGAAAGACCCTCGAATCACCAATTCAGACCTCAAGACAAACGAAGAAATCACTTTTGAGGTACTTAATGTCTTCCTATACGACACGATCGAGGTAAGCAATCCTAAATTCAACACTTTTGAGGTAAACATTACTCGACTTAAACTTTATATCCACAACCGAATTGATCGCATGAGAAAGGATTTTCACCTCCTCAAACCACCTTGACCATACGAATGAGAGGTAAAGTCTAGCTTAAGACTATAAACGAGCGCTTCTCGGGAGGCAACCCGAGCACTAACCCCATTAATTTTTACATTTTTTTTTCTTTTTTTACTTTTATTTTCCCTTTTTAACACCTAACTATAAACTAACCAAAGTGTAGATTTCCAGACCACACGGCCTTACACACGGTCGTGGCCGTGTGGCCACCACAGGAAGGTACAAGGGCAGGGGCAACCACCAGATCCATAATTCTTATTTAACCCCCTTCTTTCTTTTTCTTTTCCAGTTGTTTTTTTTTTCATTTTCCATTATTTACTTTTATTTTTTTATTTCTTTTAATTTTCTTTTATTTTATTTATTATTTTCTTCTTATTATTATTCATTCCATTTAGATTTAGCTTAGGACACAATAAAATTAGGACGGCTGCTTCGAGGACTCAAACGGTTCGAGACGCTTTCCTACGTTCACCTCCAATCCTATCCGGTTTCTTTTCATTGACTTCATCCAAAATTCAGGAAGTTTCACTTCTCTCCCTATCTTATGATTTTATGATTATTTTGCTATTATCTATCTTTGTACATTGAGGGCAATGTACATCTTAAGTGTGGGGGGGTTAACTATAGTATTATTTGAAAATCCCTGAATTATGCCTTGTCTTAAAGTAAGTATCTCATATTATGATTAGAATGAAATTTCTGATGATTTATGATTTTTATTGATATGTTTTAGATTAAGTCATTGATAATTGTGCATTGATAATTAAATTCTAAGAATACTAGAGAATCAAGCATGATAAGTCTATTTTTCAGAATTAAAAATTTTCTAGGTTGTTTACCTGAATTTAAATATTACTTTGAAATTTGAAATTTACGAGGTTGACATCAAAACACCCATAATTTTTGTGAGTTTTTGAGCCTTATAGAGCATATATTCTTTTTCTTGCTCACTTTATTGATTATGAGTGTGTCAACATTGATTTGTTATTCTAGAACTTGCATCGATTATACATGTCGAGACCACAACTTTGATTTGATATACAGAGATGATAAAGGCACCTAGGATTTAACCCACTTACTCCATAAAAAGCCTACCCTCACAAATTAACCCCTAGTGAACCCCTTTTAATCCTAACAACCCTATTTATTAACTCACCCACTAATATTAACCCAAAACCCTTTGTAATTGTTATCACCATTCTTTCTAACTACCCCTATATCGAGATTTGATCTGATTAGTTTCCTAATTATGAATTTTAGTAATTTATCCTTTATTATGTATTTATTATGTTCTTGAAAAAAAAACGAAGAAGTATACTCATTATTAGTTATGTGATTAAATGAGCTTATACATTTATTTAAATTCCAAATATCGAAGAAGAAGCTCGTATTATTAGTTTTCAAGTGATGTAATTATTATTATTAGTTCATTAGTTCTTATTTAGGTAATTTGTCAATTCAATCTCGATTCTAACCTTCTAATTCAGCCTTATTCCACACCTTAACCCTGGCCACGTTACAACCCTAACAAAGACCTTTTGATTTGTGTTTCATCTCATATTTCAGTGGTGGAGATTTGATTTTCATGCAAGCCTATGGGATTAACTCTTCATGTTTGACTTTTGAGTGCCTAAATTTTGAACCTTAAACACTTTGAGTGATTTGAGTGAATCTCTAGTGAGGATGTCAATCCTTGTCGGTTTTGAATTAAAGGTAATTATTTAGATAAGGGGAGACGCCTATATTTTCGAGCTACAAATCTATGACTTAGATTGTTTGAATCCTTAGGACTCTTTGAATTGAATTATCCATGTATAAATTATCTATGAATTGTGATAAGACATTGTTGATAGAAATTATGAATTATTGAAAGTTCGTTTTAATTGTAAGTTGAGAATTTTGCTTGAGGACAAGCAAAAGCTTAAGTGTGGGGGTATTTGATAAACCGAAATAGTAACATATTTTAATCCCACATTTAGTATGCTTTTGGATGAATTATTCCTTGATTTATGTAAAAAGGTGCTCTTAATCCTTTCTTTTCATGTTTTATACTCAAGGAAGCACCGGAGGATGAAAAGAACAAGAAACGGGCTTAAAACGGGCCAAATGGGCCACATCATGAAATCAACACGGCCTGGGCCCAAGACCACATGGCCGTGCCTCACTCAACAGTTTCGAACACGGACTGGCCACGATTCACACGGGCGTGTGCCATGGCCGTGTCCCTGCCGCAGCCAAGAGGAGTTTTACTCGGATTTGGATGCTTGGAGGCAAAGAAACACACTCCAAAGTCTAATTAAACCCTCAAATAGGAATTGCACTCAAATTAGGATACTTGGAGGCCAAGTAACACATCTCAAAGCCCATATAAACACCCTAGGGGGTAACTTAATCGGGGAGTTCGACAGAAACCCTCTATCGAGGGGAGCCTAAAGCCATCGTCTAGGGGTGCCATGCTAGGCCAGAGAAGGCAGATTTGTGGGGGATTCACTCAGGGATAGCCAGTTGATCCATCTCAAGAAGCCAGAATTATACTCAAGACGGAGGATCTCTCCTTCAATTCCTTTAGGGGTTTTAGGGATTTCTTATGTTTTGTTTTATCTTTTCACTTGAGATGTTTTCCTTTATTGCTATGAACTAAACCCTTCGGATACCCGAAGGGGATGAAACCTATGATGAATCTTGTTATTGTTTTCTGAATTATATGATAAATTCTTAGTTTGTTCTTAATTATGTGAGCTTAATCCAAATTTAATGTGCTTAGGTGGAGGAGGAATAGACCACGCCAAGAGTAGATCCAACATAATTAAGCGAAGTTGATCGCACGCCTAGAGATAGGGTGACGAGATTTTTCAGGATTAGGGTGAAACCTAATATGGGAATCCATAGATCGATTTACTGCTATTCTAGGGGGTTATTATAAGAGAACGAGAGTTCCACTAATTAACCTAGGGTTAGATGTTATTCGCCTCGCGAGAGGGTTTAATATACGTTAGGGAGTCTTACGGATCAAACTAAGTGAATAAATCGTATGGTTCAAAGGTTAGATAACAAGTGAAGTCTAGGTGGATTCTTCCTAGGGTATCGTCTAAATCAACTGAGTTTTTCCCAAGTTATTTTCCAAATTCATTCTTCTTTGTCTTAGAGTCTTTAGTTTAGTAGTTAATTAATTTAGATTAATAAACAACTTCACTTATTTTAGGCTAGATAATAAAAAGAAAGTTAGTATTAGTACTTTTAGTTCCTTTGGGTTCGATAATCCGGTCTTGCCTAAGCTATACTACTGTTCAATAGGTGCACTTGCCTCAATCGTTGTCAGAGTTAGTTTTCAGGTTCGATCATTCTTTTTATAAATTTTAAAGCTTTGATTCACAGCGATCATTAGACTTACCTTTCATTCGCATAATCAGGGTGGTTTGAAGAGTTGAACATCCTCTTTCATGCTATCAGTTCTATTATCATGATAAAGTTTGAGTCGAGTAGTATTTACTTTAAAAGTGCCAAATATAGGATTACTTACCTCGACTGTTCCGTATGGGAAAAACTTGATTACCCTAAAAGAGATTTCTTTGTTTGTATTAGGGTCAGGAGGAGATATTCGAGGATCTGCTTTATCAATAATACATGATCTCCTATTTTGAAGTGATTTGTCGTTCCTATTAGCTCGTCTGGTGGTTCCCTCGATTTTACTTCGTGTATTCCTAGTTTCTCCTTGAAATGTGTCTTCCACTCGTCTAGGTCATCAACTTGAACCCTTCGATCCTCATGAGTTATTGCCTTATTGTTATGAGGTGTAGGATTGGGTTCAGTTGTGTTCTTTCGTGGTGCTTCCTGAAAAGAAGGGTTAACCAAATGGTTATTGATAGAATGTACATTCTCACCTTGTTTTCTCGATGTTCTAACCGAATCGAGAGCCTAAAGAGTGACTGTCTCGTCACCTACACAGAGTATGAGTTCACTGCGTCGACATCAATTTTAGTCCCGCGCAAGCTAAAAGGGCCTTCCTAGAATTAAAGGGATACTATTGTCCTCATCCATGTCTAAAACGACAAAGTCCACTGGGAATACGAATTTATCAATCTTTACTAGCACATCTTCGATTATACCTCTAGGAATTCTAACAGTTTTATTAGCTAATTGAATGCTCATCCTAGTTTGTTTGGGTTTCCCTAGACCTAGTTGTTTAAACATTTTATAAGGCATGACATTTATGCTTGCCCCTAAATCAGCTAATGCATTATCAATAGATAAACTACCAATTAAGCATGGAATTGTAAAACTCCCTGGATCTTTTAATTTTCGTGGTAGTTTATTTTGTAGAATTGCTGAGCACATTGCGTTTAGCTCCACATGCGATGTTTCGTCTACCCTTCGCTTATTTGTCAAGAGCTCTTTTAAAAATTTCCTAGAATCTAGCATCTGCGAAAGAGCTTCAAGTAGTGGTAAGTTAATATGCAATTTGTAACATCCCAAATATGGGGTTATTTGGAATTTGATTATTTTCTTGTTATGAACTGCTGTGATATTATTAATGGAATAATAGAGCTTAATTTAAGGCTTTGAGTGTGCCCGGTTTGATAGGAAAATTTCAGTTTTTAATTTTAAAAGAAGGGAGCCTTAGCAAGAGGGGTGTTATAAGAATGAATGGGTGTAATCTGACACTAATTAGGCCTTGGATAAGTGGCAAAGCAAGCCCACTTAAGAGCTAGCATGTGACGCCACCAAGGAGCAAGGGAGAGCCTTGGTTCGAGTCACAAAATCCTCCTTTTTGCTCTTTATTTTGGACGGCAAAAGAGAGAGAAATGCTCAATTCAAACACTTCAGGATAATAAGGATTTTATTTGGGGTTTTATTTGAATATTTGTTTAAAAGTTGGCAGAGAGAAAAAGTAGGAACCTGATTAATTCAAACTCTTTTGAATGATTTTAAACAATTGGCCAAGAGTAATTCAGGGTGTTGGCCGAATCTAGGACTCCTTGTTGGAGAGGAGTAATCGGCAAGGGAACTATGTAGAGGGGGAGGCCGAATTCTCTTAGTCTCTTACTTGACAATTTCTTTAGGCATTTTCTCACCTTCCACCCCTTTTCCTTCTTTTTCATCTTTTCTCAAAACCAAAACTCTCTCTACCCTTTCTTCGTCGAATCCCTACTTTCTTTTCCCCTTCTCTTCTTTTTCTCTATTAGCCGAATCTACTCCCTACCTGTGCCGAAATTCCTTCTCCTATCTAAAAGCACTTTGGCCGAATATTAGGAGTAACATAAGTCTCTTCGGGATTTCTTTTTCAAACGATTGGTGAAGGTAGGTATGGTCGAATGCCATCTTTCTCCTCCTCTGTGTTTTTGTCGATTTCTATTAGGGGAGGGATAAGTGCCGATTTCGGCAATGGTAATCGTGGTTTCTAAATGCTTTCGAATTGATCTCTGCTAGGTACCCCAAGATTGTGAAAGCGATTGACCCAAGCCCTAATCTCTAGCAATCGGTTTTGGTAGTAGTGGTAAGAAGATTTCATTTAGTTGGTATTCGATTAAAGCCGGAAGGCTCTTGACATTGTCCATTGACCGATTCTAATGTGTGAACCAGTTTCGTGATTTGGGTGCCGAGACTAGTATTCAAAGCGAGTAGGTAAGGATTCGGGTTCAAGCAATAACCCTAAAAGGATTATTTGGTTTGGCCGAATGGCCCATGTCACTAACACTATCTTGGCCGAATATAGGGGCTAGGGGATCTAAGGTGGCCGACTCCTTCATTCGGATTTAGATTATTCGGGGTGACAGTGTGTACATACACACGTATAGCGATTAATGTTGTGTTGTATATATATATTTTGTATGTAAATCGCTTGATGTAGATGCGGATTGGTACCTTAACTGTACAAGTGAGGATCCCGTAAGTCTCTCATTAATATGAGATTACTTCAATGCTTTTGGGAAGCATGGCTTATTGATACATGTGATAAATGCATGAGATCTGTTGTTAATCATTTACCTACTATGGGCTATATGAGAGGAGAGGGGCGTGATGTTTCGTCTTGACGAGCACCACCAAGTTTTGGTAACACACTTTGTGACTATATGTCACCAGAGGTTTGGTACCTCCGCAGGTTTGGTACCTCATAGCGACTTGTCCTCGTGGTTAACACCACCGTGGGTTGGCCCCACTTGAGATATGGGATCGTCGCGGTGATTTGGTATCACATGATGGGTTGGCCCCATCACCCGATTTGTGTCTCACGGACACCAGTGTTTTGGTAACACATTGTGACTATACGTCACCGGTGGTTTGGCACCACCAGTGTTTTGGTAACACATCGTGACTACGGTCACCAAAGTGGTTTGGTACCACATGGGGTAGACAAAGGCGTTTGGTCAAGGTTGGGCACACGATACTCTGCATGTTAAGCGATATATGTTGTGTATGAAATGTTGTTTTTCTTTAAAAACGGGGAAGGGTTACATATCGAGTCTTGGAGACTCACCTTCTCCTTTAACATTTTTCGTGACTCGTAAATGGCGGTTGAGGAGCCGCTTGGACTCGAGGTGGCCATGCAAAGGATTTAAATTTATAGAACTTTAAATTTGGTTATTTTTATTTTGGTTGTAATAAGGCCTCCATAAACTTTATTTGTGTTTTTTTATATGTTGGATATTCACTTTAAACTATATTATTAAAATTGAACTGAAATCACATGTTTTCTTAAATTAACACGAAAATGTTTTATCGTGCCATCAGCACACTTGAAATTTGTATCATAACCTGGACTTAATTAAACTTCCAACTTAAATCCAAGTGTAGTTTTGGCAAGATAACCAAAAACAAGGGGTTTTCAATGAATCTTGAATTGGTTCTAGATGGTGTTCAAAAGTTTTTCTCCGTAGCAAATCAAATTCGGTCGTAATGTTTGGGCCGGGTTTGGGTTGTTACAAAATTGGTATCGAGCCAGTTCAAAGCTCTCACTTGTAGGGGCCCAAGGCCCAAAAATGTTTTAGTAGGCCTTTTGAATTGTTTTTGGGTGTTAAGCAAAGATGGCCCGAGTCTCCTGCACTCGATCCGCCTGTAAGTACATCTAAACCTCTTTGTGAATTATATTCGTAGAAGGGTAGGAAGCATGGAACGAGATAGACTTATAGGAACTTGAACCCTAGGTTTAGACTACTCAAACACACAAACAAGACATAAGACTTAAAGAACTAAACCAACCTATGACTTAGTCAATGAGCTAGGGTGTGGTAACCCACAGACGCATGTCTAGGATTAGATCCTAAAGAGCCTGGTATTTAAGCGGCCTCGTGACTCACCTCCTCTTCGCAGTATCCTACCCGGTGCGTAGCTTCTGTTCACCCTAACTCGAGGCTCAGGTGGTGTGGCAACCTCATGCGCATGTCTAGAAAGGTTCAGGAGAGCTTGGTATTTAAGCGGTCCGCGTGACCCACCTCCTCTTCACTCGAATTCTACCTGGTGCGTAGCTTTGGTTCACCCCCGACCAGAGGGCTCTCGGTCATGGGCTAAACACAATGATTAAAACCCGAAAAAAGGGAATTAGCCTTGTTTTTCAAAATGGAATGAAACAACAAGCCCTAATGTTTTCAAAACTTGTCCAATAACTCTCTTAAACCCTAGAACATTACTTTTACAATGTTTTTCTCGAAAAACTTGACTTGTGAAAAATTACGTAATACCCTTAGAGTAAAATTACCAAAATGCCCCGACCCATAAAATATTAATTCGATGGTTTTGCCCAAAAATTTCAACTATTTTACGAATATTCAGCAACTTAGCTTTGGAAATCATCAAGAAAATATTTTGGTTCCGAAAATTACGAAAATACCCTCAGTAGGAAAAAAGACGAAAATACCCTCAGGTTAGAAATGGGCATAAATGTCCGATGAGCGAATAGGTATGGAAAGTATTAAGGAATGGATGCATGAACTTCTTTGTGTGAACTAGGATAGGAAATCAAACTTTGTTTGCTCGAAAGAATCTCTAATTAAACCTTACCCATAAAATTTCTTCATGAGTAATAAAGTGAAACAAATGCTAACGCATAAAATTTTTCTTAATCGATTAAAAGCGCGGTAGATAGAATGAGTTCTAGAGGACGTGGACGCCGTGGACGTGGTAGGGGTAGGATGACGGTGTCCAAACCCGTCAGTCGTGACAAGGTTCGAAAATGAGGTACCATCGCCACCACCACCTCCTACTTTTAGAGCCGAGGAGCCGGGATGCACGGCCGGTGGCGAGTCGGTATCGCAAGTCGTGGTTGCGAGTTTTGGAGATGGTGGTCGGGCTGGTGGAAATGTAGGAGCTCGGAAATCGTCCCCGAGCGACTCCGATCTAACGGAGCGGAGGTATTCCGAGGTGTGTCGAGTGGCACCCAGTCACGTGGAATCAAGCTAGAGTCAATCGAAAGAATCATGGATGACCTTGACCTGATCGAGAGGAAGAAAAGTCAAAGGCGATGTCGCTTCTAAAGGATGAAGCATATCGCTGGTGGCTTACGGTTCGAGATGGGGCTACAGCAGATGATTTGACTTGGGAGTATTTCGTAACCACCTATCGGAGAAAAAGTATGTGGGCATCGCCTACACCGATGCGCAGAGAAAGGCTTTTCTCGGGATTAGTGCAAGGAACTAAGTCCGTGTCGAATATGAGGCGGAATTTCTAAGGTCGAGTAGGTATGCGAGAGGCATCGTGTCCACTCGAACATGAGCGCTGTGGTCCGCTTTGAGGACGGACTCGAGATGATTTAAGATTACCGATTGCCCCGCAGCAGGGTTCGTGAGTTCTCATCCCTAGTGGAGAAGGCTAAGGTAGCCGAAGGGATCAAGGAGGCCGTGAGGCGAGCTATAGTAAGAACAATCGTAAGAGAAGTTTTGGGTCACCGGATCAAGCGGTAGTGCTCGAAAAAGGCTAGGCCAGTGGGCCCAATCAGTAGCAAGGCCCACGATCGCTAATCGGCGAGGCCGACTTCGGTGCAATCGCCGTGGGAAAGACCCATTGGGGAGGTTGTTGGACCGGTGACAAAGGATGTTTTGAGTGTGGATCTTTGGAGCATCGCGTCGAGATTGTCCCTGAAACTAGCTAAGAAGCGACCAGAGGGGCGTAACTGCGCTCGGATAGAAATGTAGGACCGCAGAGGGTCGTGGTAATGGAAGAGGAAACAACGGTCCTAACCGAGGCCGTGGAACTCAAGGCGAGGTTCAGTAACACAGAGGCTAGGCGGCACTGGCTTGGTTTACGCAAATGAGGTGTCGCGAGGAAGGTGACGCACCGGATGTCATAACCGATCGTTTCTAATTTTCGGTTTTCCTTATGTTGCATTGATTGATGTGGGCTCGACGCACTCGTACATTGCTAGTAGTGTGGTAGGAATTATGGACCTAAACTCTGAAACTGCTTCTAGGGAGATGACTGTAGTTAGCCCCTTAGGTCACTCCGTAGTCGTAGATAGACTTTATAGAGGCGCACTTCTAGAACTTCAAGGGGTAGTATTTGTAGTCGATCTAATGGAACTACCGCTTGGGGAGTTTGATTTGATCCTTGGTATGGATTGGTTGGTTAAGTACCACGCGAGTTTGGATTGCGCGCTAAAGCGCATGGTCCTTAAGACGGCTGAAGGTGATGAAGTGGTTATGATAGGAGATAGAAGGAATTATCTAGCCAATGTAGTGACTGCCTTGAAGGCTGAAAAGATGGTCAAGAAGGGTTGTGAGGCGTATTTGGTTCAAATCTGTGCTTTGGAAGCTAAGGGGTTAGTAATTGAAAAGGTCCGAACGGTTGGGGAATTTGTTGATGTGTTCCCGTAAGAACTTCCGGTCCGCCTCCCGGATCGGGAAGTCGAATCGGTATAGACTTGCTACCGAACGGCACTGTGTCCATAGCACCATACCGAATGGCACCAAAGGAGTTGGTGGAGCTAAAGGCTCAAATTCAGGAGCTCTTGGATAGAGGGTTTATACGACCAAGTATATCTCCGTGGGGAGCGCCGGTGTTGTTTGTCAAGAAGAAGGACGGTTCTATGCGGATGTGCATCGACTCACCGCCGCGATTAAATAAGTTAACGATCAAGAACAAGTATCCGCTTGCCTCGGATTGACGACTTGTTTGATCAACTGAAGGGTGCCTCGGTGTTTTCAAGATAGACCTTAGGTCGATATCATCAACTTAAGGTGAAGGAGGTCGACGTTCACAAAAGCGGCATTCCGAACTCGGTATGGGCATTTCGAGTTCTTGGTGATGCCATTCGGGTTGACTAATGCGCCGCGCATTTATGGACTTGATGAATAGAGTATTCCAAAGAAGATTTGGACCGATTCGTCGTGGTGTTCATAGACGACATATTGGTTTATTCAAAGACGTAAGAGGAGCATGACAAGCATTTACGGATAGTTCTGCAAGTATTGAGGGGGAAGCGATTATATGCCAAATTCAATAAGTGTGAATTTTGGCTTAGGAAAGTGGCTTTCTTAGGTCATGTAGTGTCACCAAGGAATTAGGGTAGACCTCGCAAGATTGAAGCAAAGATTGGAGTGGAAACCACCTAGGTCGGTGGTCGAAATACGAAGTTTTCTCGGGATTAGCAGGTACTATCGGAGATTCGTGGAAGGATTCTCTCTAATAGCAGCGCCAGCTTGACCAAGTTACTAAGGAAAGGTGTTCCATTTGTATGGACGGAGAAGCAACAAGAAAGCTTTGATAGGTTAAGGAAAATTCTGACGGAAGCCCCAGTTTTGGTGCAGCCTAAAGCAGGAAAGTTATTCACCGTCTATTGTGATGCATCTCACACCGGTTTGGGATGTGTGTTGATGCAGGATGGGAAGGTAGTAGCCTATGCATCCCGTCAGTTAAGACCGCATGAGGTTAACTACCCAACTCACGACTTGGAGTTAGCGGCGGTCGTCTTCGCTCTGAAGATATGGAGACATTACCTGTATGGGGAGAAGTCGATAGTCTACACGGATCACAAAAGCTTGAGGTATCTTCTGACTCGGAAGGATCTCGAACTCGAGACAGCGGCGTCGGTGGATTGAACTACTAAAGGACTACGATTGTTCAATCGAGTACCATCCGGTAAGGCTAATGTGGTAGCTGACGCATTGAGCCGGAAGGTGGTGACGGACTTAAGAGCAATGTTCGCTCGGTTAAGTCTGTATGGTGATGGGAGTCTTTTGGCAGAACTTCAAGTAAAGCCGATTTGGATTGAGGAGATTAAGGAAAAGCAGTTAGTGGATGAAGGCTTGAGCGCTAAGAGGGTACAAGTTCGGGATGGTGGCTTGGAAGGGTGCAGTTTGTCTAGTGATGGAGTGCTTTGTTTTCAGGGACGAGTATGTATGCCAAAGGATACAAATTAAGGCGAGAAAATTCTCCAAGATGCACATAGCAGCCCATACGCTATGCATCCCGGGGAAGCAAGATGTATGGAGATTTGCGGAAAGCAGCTTACGTGGCTGTGGTTGAAGCGTGAGATAACGGAGTTGGTAGGAAAGTGTTTGACATGCCAGCAGGTTAAGGCTGAACATCAGTTACCATCGGGATTACTCCAACCGATAAAGATCCTCAATGGAAATGGGAGAGGATCACCATGGATTTTGTTAGTGGGCTACCCCTACGCCCACCAAGAAGGATGCGCTTTGGGTAATTGTGGATCGCTTTGACTAAATCACTCACTTTATGCCGGTGAGAATGGATTACTCACTCCGAAGCTAGCGAAGCTGTATGTGGGGTGAAATAGTGAGGTTGCATGGTGTGCCAAGATCGATTATCTCGGATAGGGATCCCAGATTCACGCTCAAGGTTTTGGAAAGCGTTGCATCAAGCTTTGGGTACACGGTTAGATTTCAATCACGGCTTTCCATCCACAAATCGACTGACGATCGGAAAGGGTGATACTGATTTTAGAAGACATGTTAAGAGGTCGTGTCTTGGATTTTAGTGGTAGTTGGGAGGAGTACCTACCATTAGCGGAATTCGCTTATAACAATAGTTATCAGCGAGTATTCAAATGGCTCCATACGAGGCCCTATATGGACGAAAGTGTCGTACTCCTACATGTTGGGCTGAGTTGGGAGAACGACAAGTTCCAGGTCCGTTGGTAACGAGAGACGAGGACAAAGTCAAGGTGATTCGGTCTCGCTCAAGGAAGCATCGGATAGGCGTAAGTCTTATGCCGATCTCAAACGCAAGGAAATGGAGTATCTTTGTGGGAGACAAAGTCTTTCCAAAGTGTCGCCTTGGAAAAAGGTGTTGAGATTTGGACGGAAAGGGAAGTTAAGCCTAAGGTTCATCGGGCCATATACAGCTTGTAAAGCGAGTAGGACCGGTAGCTTATCGCCTAGAGTCACGCCGCCGAATCGAATCGATTCATGACGTATTTCATGTGTCAATCTTTGAGACAGTGTCGGTCGATCCTTCGCACGTTGTGCGATGCGCGGAGAGATTGAGGTGAGTTCGGATTTATCTTTTGAAGAAGAACCGGTCAGATTGTAGACCGAGATGTGAAGGTTCTACGTGGGAAGCGGTGCCTTTAGTGAAAGTGTTATGGCGAAACCACGAGTGGAAGAAGCTACGTGGGAGCCCGAGGAGGTGATGCGGCAAAGAATACCCCCATCTCTTTTGATCAAGGAATTTCGAGGACGAAATTTATTTTAAGGGGTAGAATCGTAACATCCCAAATATGGGGTTATTTGGAATTTGATTATTTTCTTGTTATGAATCTTTGTGATATTATTAATGGAATAATAGAACTTAATTTAAGGCTTTGAGTGTGCCCTTTTGATAGGAAAATTTCAGTTTTTAATTTTAAAAGAAGGAGCCTTAGCAAGAGGGGTGTTATAAGAATGAATGGGTGTAATCGACACTAATTAGGCCTTGGATAAGTGGCAAAGCAAGCCCACTTAAGAGCTAGCATGTGACGCCACCAAGGAGCAAGGGAGAGCCTTGGTTCGAGTCACAAAATCCTCCTTTTGCTCTTTATTTTGGACGGCAAAAGAGAGAGAAATGCTCAATTCAAACACTTCAGGATAATAAGGATTTTATTTGGGGTTTTATTTGAATATTTGTTTAAAAGTTGGCAGAGAGAAAAGTAGGAACTCGATTAATTCAAACTCTTTTGAATGATTTTAAACAATTGGCCAAGAGTAATTCAGGTGTTGGCCGAATCTAGGACTCCTTGTTGGAGAGGAGTAATCGGCAAGGAACTATGTAGAGGGGAGGCCGAATTCTCTTAGTCTCTTACTTGACAATTTCGGCTAGGCATTTTCTCACCTTCCACCCCTTTTCCTTCTTTTTCATCTTTTCTCAAAACCGAAACTCTCTCTACCCTTTCTTCGTCGATCCCTACTTTCTTTTCCCCTTCTCTTCTTTTTCTCTATTAGCCGAATCTACTCCCTACCTCAATCTAAAATTCCCTTCTCCTATCTAAAAGCACTTTGGCCAATATTAGGAGTAACATAAGTCTCTTCGAGGATTTCTTTTCAAACGATTGGTGAAGGTAGGTATGGCCGAATGCCATCTTTCTCCTCCTCTGTGTTTTTGTCGATTTCTATTAGGGGGGGAGGGATAAGTGCCGATTTCGGCAATGGTAATCAGGGTTTCTAAATGCTTTCGGGAATTGATCTCTGCTAGGTACCCCAAGATTGTGAAGCAGTTGACCCAAGCCCTAATCTCTAGCAATCGGTTTTGGTAGTAGTGGTAAGAAGATTTCATTTAGTTGGTATTCGATTAAAGCCGAAGGCTACTGACATTGTCCATTGACTGATTCTAATGTGTGAACCAGATTCGTGATTTGGGTGCTGAGACTAGTATTCAAAGCGAGTAGGTAAGGATTCGGGTTCAAGCAATAACCCTAAAAGGATTATTTGGTTTGGCCGAATGGCCCATGTCACTAACACTATCTTGGCCGAATATAGGGGCTAGGGGATCTAAGGTGGCCGACTTCTTCATTCGGGATTTAGATTATTCGGGGTGACAGTGTGTACATACACACGATAGCGATTAATGTTGTGTTGTATATATATATTTTGTATGTAAATCCGCTTGATGTAGATGCGGATTGGTACCTTAACGGTACAAGTGAGGATCCCGGTAAGTCTCTCATAATATGAGATTACTTCAATGCTTTTGGGAAGCATGGCTTATTGATACATGTGATAAATGCATGAGATCTGTTGTTAATCGTTTACCTACTATGGGCTATATGAGAGGAGAGGGCGGTGATGTTTCGTGGCCGACGAGCACCAGTGTGTTTTGGTAACACACTGCTGTGACTATATGTCACCGGAGGTTTGGTACCTCCGCAGGTTTGGTACCTCATAGCGACTTGTCCCCGTGGTTAACACCACCGTGGGTTGGCCCCACTTGAGATATGGGATCGTCGCGGTGATTTGGTATCACATGATGGGTTGGCCCCATCACCCGATTTGTGTCTCACGGACACCGTGTTTTGGTAACACATTGTGACTATACGTCACCAAAGGTTTGGCACCACCAAAGTGTTTTGGTAACACATCGTGACTACGGTCACCGGTGGTTTGGTACCACATGGGGTAGACAAAGGCGTTTGGTGGCTAGGTTGGGCACACGATACTCTGCATGTTAAGCGATATATGTTGTGTATGAAATGTTGTTTTTCTTTAAAACGGGGAAGGGTTACATATCGAGTCTTGGTGACTCACCTTCTCCTTTAACATTTTTCAGTGACTCGTAAATGGCGGTTGAGAAGCGGTTGGACTCGAGGTGGCCATGCAATGGATTTAAATTTATAGAACTTTAAATTTGGTTATTTTTATTTTGGTTGTAATAAGGCCTCCATAAACTTTATTTGTGTTTTTTTTTATATGTTGGATATTCACTTTAAACTATATTATTAAAATTGAACTGAAATCACATGTTTTCTTAAATTAACACGAAAATGTTTTATCGTGCCATCAGGCACACTTGAAATTTGTATCATAACCGGACTTAATTAAACTTCCAACTTAAATCCAAGTGTAGTTTTGGCAAGATAACCAAAAACAAGGGGTTTTCAATGAATCTTGAATTGGTTCTAGATGGTGTTCAAAAAGTTTTTCTCCGTAGCAAATCAAATTCGGTCGTAATGTTTGGGCCGGGTTTGGGTTGTTACACAATTTCTTTAAAAGTTTAAGAAACTTACCGAACTGTTCCTCTGTGTCATCTCTCTTCATTGCTTCGGGATATGGTATGCGAGGTTGGTACTCTTTGATTGCCGGTTTTGGCTTGTTATTACTTACCTCAACCTTACCTTCTTCGACCATATTCTCTTGCCTTAAATTGGGCTCATCTAACCCTTTACTTTCTTGAGCTGTTATGGCCTGGACTTGCTCCTTTGGGTTAGTCTCGGTGTTGCTTGGTAAGCTTCCTTGTGGTCTTTCAAATGATCGCGTAGCTATTTGCCCTAACTGATTCTCGATCCTTTGAATCGATGCTTGTTGATTTTTTAAATGTTGTCTCGGTATTTTGGAAACGTGTTTCTGTGGCTGCCATGAATTTTGTCAGCACCCCCTCGAGGTCCGGCTTCTTTTCATGTGGGTAGGGCTGTTGTTGCAAGTTTTGTTGCCTTTGATTTCTTGACCTCCCCATGAGAAATTGGGGTGGTTCTTCCAACTTGAATTATAAGTATTACTATAAGGGTTATTATTATATCGGAAATTGTTACCCATATAGTTCATTTGTTCGCTTTCCATGCCCTGTCCGTAGGGTGGGTACTCAGGATTCGCCACGCCTCCACTTGCGTTGCAATCGCATAATGGGTCAGACTGCGAGGAACCGTATAAACCATCAAATTTTTTATGTAACATCTCTACCTGATTTGATAGCATAGTTACTGCGTCGAGGTTGAAAACTTCGGCTGCTTTTGTTGGCCTTGTCCTTGTAACTTGCCACTGGTAGTTATTCAATGACATCTCTTCTATAAACTCGTAGGCCACTTCAGGAGTTTTATTATTCAAAGTTCCGCCGGCGGCTGAATCGATTAATTGCCTTGTTGAGGGGTTCACACTGTTGTAAAAAGTTTAGACCTGTAGCCACAAGGGTAATCCATGGTGTGGGTACTTTCTCAACAAATCCATGTATCTCTCCCATGCATCGTAAAGTGTCTCTAAATCCATCTGCACAAAAGAAGAGATGTCATTCCTTAACTTGGCCGTTTTAGCCGGCGGAAAATATTTCAATAAAAAATTTTCGGTCATTTGGTCCCATGTAGTGATTGACCCTCGTGGAAGAGAATGCAACCACTGTTTGGCTTTATTCCTCAAAGAAAAGGGAAATAACCGAAGACGTATGGCATCATCAGTAACGCCATTTATTTTGATGATGTCACAGAACTCTAGAAAATTCGCTAAATGTGTGTTAGGATCCTCATCCTGCAAACCATCAAACTGAACAAATTGTTGTATCATCTGTATAGTGTTAGGTTTCAATTCGAAATTATTTGCAGCAATAGTAGGTCTAACAATACTAGATTCAGTACTAACTAAACTAGGCTTAGCATAATCATACATAGTTCAGGGAGCCTGATTTTCGGCCACCTCTAGAAGTAGCAGGTTATTTTCAGCCATCTCTTCGGTGGTATTGGTGACGTTTTCTTGCTCTTCTTCTGTGTAATTTAAGCTTCGCCTAATTTCTCTTCGGTTTCTGCGAGCGGTTACTTCAATTTCACTGTCGTAAATTAGGGGTCCTGTCGGGTTCCTTCTAGTCATAAACTAGAGGCACCTGAAAGGAACAAAAGAAAGAAAATTAGCAAAGTTAAAAACAAAACAAGAAATAAAAGTAAATTGAAAAAAAATAAAAAACGGCTAAAGTAATAAAAATTGAGCTTTCTTAATATTTTAGTTCCCCGGCAATGGCGCCAAAAACTTGATCGTTGTTTTATGCGATGTCAAAGTCTTAAAATTTATAATGAGAATGATCGAACCTGGAAACTAACTATGACAACGATTTGAGGCAAGCGCACCTATCGAACAGTAGTATAGTTAAGGCAAGACCGGATTGTCGAACCCAAAAGAACTAAAAGTACTAATACTAACTTTCTTTTTAGTATCTAGCCTAAAGTAAAGGAAATTGGTTGTTTAATCTAAATTAACTAACTACTAAACTAAAAACTCTAAGACAAAGAAGAATGAATTTGGGGAAAATACTTGTGGGAAAAACCAATTGATTAAGACGATACCCAAGGAAGAATCTTGATAAACCGTAAAAGTAACATATTTTAATCCCACATTTAGCATACTTTTGGACGATTTATCCCTTGATTTTTTGTAAAAGGGTGCTCTTAATCCTTTCTTTTCATGTTTTATACTCAGGAAAGCACCGAAGGATGAAAAGAACGAGAAACAGGCTTAAAACGGACCAAATTGGGCCAAAGTGAAAAATGACACGGCCTCGACTTGAGCCAACACGGCCGTGTCTCCATGATAGACTAGAACACGGTCTGATCACGATTTACACGGGCGTGTCACCTCATTAAAAGTCTGAACACGGCCTAAAGACGATTCAAACGGGCGTGTGCCATGGCCGTGTCCCTGTCGTGAAGAAGAGTAATTTCACTCGGAAAAGGATACTTAGGGGCAAAGAAACCTATTTCTAAAGCCTATATAAACACCCTAAGTATAACCTAGAAGGGGGTGAGCTAGGCCAAGGAGCCGAGCCGAAAAGGTCAGATTTGTGGGAAACACGCGAAGATAGCCAGTTGATCCATCTCAAGAAGCCAGAATTCTACTCAAGACGGCGGATCTCTCCTTCAATTCCTTCAGGGGGTTTTAGGGATTTCTTATGTTTTGTTTTATCTTTTCTTCCGAGATGTTTTCTTTTATTATTATGAACTAAACCCTCGGATACCGAGGGGGTGAAACTTAGATGAATCTTGTTATCGCTTTGAACTATATGATAAATATTTGACTTGTTCTTAATTATGTGTTCTTAATTCTTGTGTTGATATTTTCGGGATATTGATTCAAGTTTAATGTGCTTAGGTGGAGGAGCAAAAGTCCCCGCTAAGAGTAGATCTAGCATAATTAAGCGGAGTTGATCACGTGCCTAGAGATAGGGTGATTTAGATTTTGCGTTATTAGGTGAAACCTAATATGGGAGTCCATAGATCGAGTTAATGCAATTCTAGGGGTTTTAATTAGAAAGAGATTTCAATTAATCAACCTAGGGTTAGACGTTATTCGCTTGAGAGAGGGGTTTAATATACATTAGGGAGTCTTACGGATCAAGTCAAGTGAATAAATCGTCTGGTTCAGAGTTAGATAACAAGTGAAGTCTAGGTGGATTCTTCCTAAGGGTATCGTCTTAATCAACTGAGTTTTTCCAACGGTATTTCCCCAATTCATTCTTTTTGTCTTTGCGTCTTTAGCTTAGTAATTAGTTAAATTTAGATTAAAAAAACAACTTCACTTATTTTAGGCTAGATAATAAAAAGAAAGTTAGTATTAGTACTTTTGGTTCCTTTGGGTTTGACAATCCGGTCTTGCCTAAGCTATACTACTGTTCGATAGGTGCGCTTGCCTCAAATCGTTGTCATAGTTAGTTTCCAGGTTCGATCATTCTTTTTATAAATTTTAAGACTTTGACATTACGAAAACAACGATCAAGTTTTTGGCGCCGTTGCCGGGGAACTAAAATATTAAGAAAGCTCTATTTTTATTACTTTAGCCATTATTTTCCGCAATTTACTTTTATTTTTATTTTTATTTTTGTTTTGTTTTTAACTTTGCTAAATTTTCTTTCTTTCTTTTCCTAGCAGGTACCTCTAGTTTATGACTAGAAGGAACCCGAGAGGACCACTAGTATACGACAGTGATATTGAAGCTACCGCTCGCAAGAATCGCAAAGAAATTAGGCGAGCCCTAAATTACACAGAAAAAGAGCGAGAAGGCAGATCCAATCCTACTGAAGGGATGGACGAGAATAATCCACCACCACAAGATGTGGCAGAAAATAATGCTCCGCGTACTATGTATGATTATGCTAAACCTCATTTAATAGGAGCAGAATCAAGTATTGTTAGTGTAACACCCCATACCCGAGTCTGAGGCTTAGACCGGATACGAGACATTACTATGCTTGAACTTGCTTAAACATGTATTTGCGGGTTATAAAATTTCGTTCCAAATTAAAAACTTCTCTTTCTTAAACAACTCATACGTCTCATTGCCCTACGAGGCCTTAAACTTGCTTCCGGAAACTTTTACAAGCTAAAAGAATTTTTTCTTTAAAACAGGGGCCACACGCCCGTGTTGGTATAGGGACACGCCCGTGTGCCCTTAAGACATGCCCGTGCCTTCCACCCGTGGTCGACATCGACTAAATCCACACTACCGACACGCCCGTGGCCCTGGCCCGTGTGACAATTAAATTTCTAAGCGTCAAGTGCAGACTTCACACGGCCTTGGCACACACCTATGTGCCAACCGTGTGTATCACACGGCCTGAACAAACGGCCGTGTGACTAGCCCGCGGTCTAATCTGACTTAAGACACCAAGGTGCAGGAGACACACGGCCTAGACACACGCCCGTGTGTCTATCCGTGTGGGAACTTAGAGGCTATCTACCAAGCCTTTTTACCACTCACATTTACATACATCATCACATAACTCCACATAGCATCAATTTAACTCTTGAATTAAAGACATTTAATCATTTAAAGAGACAAGGACTTCATCCCATACACCAGGGAGAACTATTTTCCCATGTAATTTCAAACAACTTAAGCCATCATCTATGGCTATACATAAACAACTATAAGTTCTCTTAAACCAACACAATTTGGCTACATCAATTAAAACTTAATCAACCTTAAACACTAGCCTTATACATGCCATGACCCATAAGGACTTGATACCTCACATCAAGTGTCTTCTCGATAGTGTGAAATCATCTCTGGCGGCCTCCAACCCGAGCTAGTTAAAATAACCTATAAGGGATGAGAAAAGTAAAGGAGTAAGCAATAATGCTTAGTAAGCTCATCTGCATAATGTGTCAAATATTGATATTCTTTGAATATACATAATTACAAAGTATCATGAAGAGTGCCTCTCATAAACTCATGGTTACTTGCTCAAATATTCTTGAAGCTTACTCACTCTATCTCTTACCGCATTCTAACCGTGCCATGAGCCAATTGCTCATTTAACTATCATACAACCCTGCACTGATTACCACATGATCATATAAAACAACGCATCAAGCATTTTCACTAAGCCACTCATACTACTAATTTCTCGGTGGTTTCGCACTTAGCCCACCATCAGTCTCTAGTAGGGTGGTATCGCACATAGCCCACCAATTATTTATACTTGTGGTGGTATCGCACTTAGCCCACCGAATGATTTTATAAGCGATGGTATCGCACACAGCCCATCGATTAATAATTTACTAGGTGGTAACGCACACAGCCCACCGTTAATAACATAGTTGATGGTATCGCACATAGCCCATCGATTAATGATTAATCAGGTGGTAACGCATTACACATTTCACCGTTAATAACATAGTGATGGTATCGCACACAGCCCATCACTAACCATCAATAAGATGATATCGCACTTAGCTCACTGTTATTTTACGTTCATGGATAGTTATCCACATGAAATTCTCTATTTTAAATGTTCACCCAGGAACATCCTCACACACTACTATACTTACTTAACCTTCTACGATATTCGTTTGCATTCACACAATGCATTAATAAATCTATCTCATGCAATTAAAGTGCATTAGTTACACATAACCCACTAGGGTTCATTATTTACTGAATTCATCTCCATTCAATTCTAACACACACTTGTGCTTCTCATGGTACAACCACATACGTTCTCACCTTCACTTACCCGTTGAATCACTCAAATTGTTAAATGACTCTCTTGAGTCTCATACACATAGTGTCGCCTTGACATCATACCCCAATAGGGTCTCACTTGCACTAAAATGTCAATGCCATCTCCAAGACATGATCTTATACGAATTCTTACACCGAGGTCATATTCCAATCTGGTCTCACACGGAACCTTAACTATCATCATTTCTTACTATTTACATCTCTTACTATTCTTAGGTTCAATTCACTTAACAACTTATCAACAAGTACTTAATACATTCATTGCGTAATTATACATTTCGCACAACATTGGAATATTTAAAATAACTCATACGTAATTACCACATCTGCACATGAACTTACCTCGATGACGAAAAGGCCAAAAAGGACTTTTTGCCCACATTTCTCTTTTCTCCCGTTCTAGGTCTAAAACTCGTTTTCTTTGATCTAGAACAATGAAATTTAGTGATTTAATCACTTATAAATCATAATTCACCATAAACTACACTTTAGGCAAAATGACTATTTTGCCCCTACATTTTGGCAAAATTACGATTTTGCCCCTAGGCTCGTAAATAAATTTTCATCACATTTTCTTGTTAAACAAGCCTAGATGAACATTTAATCCTCTTACAACTATCCACAATTCCAACTATTTCATGCCTTAATGAACAAATTACAACTTTTGCATTTTAGCCCAAATTAGGTGTTTTCATAACAACACCTTTCACAAAAGTTGTTTATCAACATCCTATCATTCATTTTATTCCATAAAAACTCATCAAACAACATAAAATCTATCATGGTAAGTCCCTAAACTTTCAACCATGTTGCAAATTAGTCCCCCCATTAGTTAGCTCAAGCTTTGGGGACTCTAAAAATGCAATTTTTTATTAAGAAAGATCATCAAAATCACTTACTTGCTAGGGAATTTGTTGGCTGAAAGTTTGAGCTCCAAAACCCTTGTTTTTCTCTTCAAATTTTCGGTGGTTGAAGGTGAATGAATAGTAAAAGATGATAACATCTTTTATTCATCTTATTTTATTCATTTTATCACCTAATTCCCACCAATTTTGACCAAAATTAAATGCTCTTGTCCCCCCTATGTCACATGGCCGGCCAACCCACTTAAACAAGGCCAAATTGCACATTCGGGACCTCCAATTAATAATCCATAGCTATTTGGCACCTCTAGCAAATAAAATAGAACTTTCACACTTTACGCGATTTAGTCCTTTTTAGCGATTAAGCATGAAATCGCTAAAATTAAAGCACCAAAATTTCCATGCATCCTTATAAACATGTTATAACACATAACATAACATGAAAATAATTTTCTCCAACCTCGAATTTGTGATTCCGAGATCACTGTTCCGACTAGCCCCTAACTCTCGGTTTTATTACGATTAGGCTTCGCTTATAGTCGCTAATAATTTTGAATTAAAGCCTAACACTATACAAATGATTCAACAATTTGTTCAATTTGATGGTTTACTGTGATCGAAGACCCAAATACTCATATAGCTAATTTTTTAGAGTTCGTGATACCTTCAAAATAAATGGCGTTTCGATGATGCCATCCGTCTTCTGCTATTTCCCTTTTCATTAAGAAATAAAGCTAAACAGTGGTTAAACTCATTACCACGAGGGTCAACCACTACATGGGATCAAATGACCGAAAAAATTTTATTAAAATATTTCCCACCGGCCAAAACGGCCAAATTACGCAATGATATCTCTTCTTTTGTGCAGATGGATTTAGAGACATTATACGACGCATGGGAGAGATACAAGGATCTCTTGAGAAGGTGTCCGCACCATGGTTTACCCTTGTGGCTCCAAGTCCAAACTTTCTATAACGATGTAAACCCCTCAACGAGGCAACTAATTGATTCAAACACCGGTGGAACCTGAACAACGTAACTCCCGGCGACCTTCACGAGTTTATTGAAGAGATGTCACCGAATAACTATCGGTGGCGGTGTTACAAGGACAAAACCAATAAAATTCGCGAGTTTTCAACCTCGACGCAGAGAACCATGCTATCAACGCAGTAGAGATGATGAATAAAAAGCTTGATAGTTTGTGTTCTTCGTAGGTACATCCAAAGAATGCAAGGTCACGACGCAAGTGGAACCGTGGCGAATCGAGTACCCACCCTACCAACCGGGCACGAAGCGAGCGGATGAACTATATAGGTAATAATTTCGGATCTAATAATAACTCTTATAGCAATACTTATAATCCAGTTGGAGGAACCACCCAAATTTTTCATGGGGAGGTCAAGGAAATCAAGGAATTCAAAGACAACAACCTCCTCAAAATTTCCAAAATCAGCTCTATCCACAGGAGAAGAAGCCGAACCTTGAAGAGATGCTGACAAAATTCATGGCAGCTACAGATAACCGTCTCCAAGACACTGAGACCACCCTTAAGAATCAACAGGCATCAATTAAAGGGATCGAGAGCCAAGTTGGGGAACTCACTAAGACAGTTGGACAACTTACTAACACAGTTGGACAACTCACAAATATAATTTTCGAACGACCACAAGGGCGTCTACCGAGCAACACTGAGATTAACCCAAAGGAGCAAATCCAAGCCATATCAGCTCAAGAAAGTGAAGGGTTAGACGAGCCCAATTCAAAGCAAGAGAATATGGTCAAAGAAGTTAAGTTTGAGGTAAGTAATAATAAGCCAAAACCGAAAATCAAAGAGTACCAACCTCGCATACCATATCCCGAAGCATTAAGGAGAGACGACACAGAGGAACAATTCGGTAAGTTTCTTAAACTTTTAAAGAAATTACATATTAACTTACCATTACTTGAAGCTCTTTCACAGATGCCAGATTCTAGAAAATTTTTAAAAGAGCTTTTGACGAACAAACGAAGGATAGAAGAGGCATCACACGTGGAACTAAACGCAATATGCTCGGTAATCTTGCAAAATAAACTACCACGGAAATTAAAAGATCCAGGGAGTTTTACGATTCCATGTTTAATTGGTAGTTTACCTATTGATAATGCTTTAGCTGATTTAGGGGCAAGTATAAATGTCATGCCTTATAAATTGTTTAAACAACTAGGTCTAGGGAAACCCAAACAAACTAGGATGAGTATTCAACTAGCTGATAAAACTGTTAGAATTCCTAGGGGTATTATCGAAGATGTTCTTGTAAAAATTGATAAATTCGTTTTCCCAGTAGATTTTGTTGTCTTAGACATGGATGAGGATAATTCGATTCCCTTAATTTTAGGAAGACCATTCTTAGCAACTGCTAGAACTAAAATCGACATTGATGCAGGATAACTAATACTTCGTGTAGGTAATGAGACAGTCACTCTCCAAGCTCTCGACTCGGCTAGAACATCGAGTAATCCAGGTGAGAAAACAAATTCTATTGATAACCATTCGGTTAACCCTTCTTTCGTGAAACACCAGAAAGAATACAATCGAACTCGGATTCTATACCATGTGCCAACAAAGAAATAACACATGAAGAATAAGGGATTCAGGTCGATGATCTAGACGAGTGGAAGACGCATTTCAAGGAAAAATTAGGAATACACGAAGCAGAACCAGAGCCACTCCACGAAGCAAACAAGTTCAAAATCGGAGATTAGGTATTGATAGAAAAAACAGACCCTCGAACATCTCCTCCTGACCCTAACCCAAACAAAGAAATATCGTTTAGGGTAATCAGTGTTTTCCCATACGAAACAGTCGAGGTAAGTAACCCTATTTTTGGTACTTTCAATATAAACGCTTCTCAACTTAAACTTTATCAAGGAAATAGAACTGATAGCATGAGGGAAGATATTCAAATTTTTAAACCACCCTGATTTGTTGCGAATACGAGGAAAGTCTAGCTTAAGACTTTAAACGAGCGCTTCTCGGGAGGCAACCCAAGCACTAACCCTGATTACTTTCGTATTTGTATTCATTTTATTTTCTTCTCTTATCTTAGTCTTAAACACCTAGCTTTAAACTAACCAAAAGTGCAGATTTCCAGCCCACACGGCCTTGCACACGGCCGTGGCCGTGGCCGTGGCCGTGGCCGTGTGGAGGTACAGAATCTTTGTACTGACAATGTCAGAAGAGGTACAAGTCAGAAAGAATCAAATCTTCAAAGTCACGGACTCCAACCACTACCCCACGGGCACCGACAAAACGCCACGGCCGTGCGACGCGACCGTGGACGACACTGACTTATCACCAACGGGCGTGGCAATCAAAACATAGGCGTGGGAGAAATGATACGATGCATAACACGGCCGTGCGAGGCGGCCATGTGAATCAACACGCCCATGGTACACGGGCGTGGGAATGTACCTGACTTGAGAATTCTATTTAAACCACCCACCCCTCCCTCTTCTCACCCATTCAGCCCATTTAGTTTTTCTTTTCTTTCTCAACCCTCTCCCTACTTTTCTACTCCAATACATTCCCAAAACCCTTGAGCTACACCAAATGCCGAAGAAGTGGAAGGAATCAAGCACAGTCTCTTCAAGGAGACTGATCTATATAAGTTCATGCCGGCCGCTTCAATCATTCGACGAGCCAATGATATTTGAGGCCATTTAGTTTTTATTTCGTTTTTCTATTTTGCTTCAATTTCCTTATCTTTACTTCTCTTCTGCTTAATTTAACTCATTTTATTTTAGTTTATTGGTTTTAGGTTCTTCAAACTGCTTGGGAATCACACCACGACCACCACAATATCCACAGCCTTAGAAATCACACCCAACAATAAGGACTCTACGGTCCATTTATCTTTTCTTTTAATTTTAGTTCACTTTTTATTTTTCTTCACTTTAGCTTGCTTTTCTTTAATTATTTAATTAGTATAGTTTTAATTATTATTATTATTTCCTAGCTAATCCTCCACGAGCTACCCAAATTTTTCATCTAGCGCAGGATCATCATAAAGAACGACCCCTCTAACTTATCTTTTACCTCCAACGCAAGGATTTCATCCATCATTCAGGGAGTTTCACTTCTCCCCATATCTTTTGAATTTATACTTCATTGTCTATATATATATCTTTTTACATTGAGGGCAATGTACATCTTAAGTGTGGGGGTGAATATTAAAAGTGCCAAACTTTTTGCATTGTTCTCAAATCCCTGAATTATGCCTTGTCTTAAAGTAAATATCTCATATTATCATTAGAATGAAATTCCCATAATTGATGATTTTTATTGACATGTTTTAGATTAAGCCATTGATAATTGTGCATTGATAATTAAATTCTAAGATACTAGATAATCAAGCATGATAAGTCTATCTTTCAGAAATAAAAAAAATTTTCTAGGTTGTCTACCTGAATTTGAATATTACTTTGAAATTTGAAATTTACGAGGTTGATATCAAAATAACCATAATTTTTTTTGTGAGATTTTGAGCCTTATAAGAGCATATATCCTTTTTCATGCTCACTTTTTGATTATGAGTGTGTCAACATTGATTTGTTATTCTAGAACTTGCATTAATTATACATGTTGAGACCACATCTTTAATTTGATATACAGAAATGATAAAGGCACCTAGGATTTAACCCACTTACTCCATAAAAAGCCTACCTTCATAATTAACCCCTAGTGAACCCCTTTTGATCCTAACAACCCTTTTTATTGACTCACCCACTAATATTAACCCAAACCCTTTGTATTTGTTTTCACCATTCTTCTTGACTACCCTTTTTGTCGAGATTTGATTTTGAGCAGTTGCCTAACTATGTTCTATATTTCAGTTGTTAAAGTACTTTCTTATTATTGTAAATATTTGATTATTTGTTCTAAAAAAAATCGAAGTATATTCATTATTAGTTTTGTGATTAGGTGAGCTTATACGTTAAATTCCAATTATTGAAAAAGAAGCTCGTATTATTAGTTTTCAATTGATGTAATTACTTCTATTTAGTTCATTGTTTCTAGTTAGGTAAATTGTCAATTCAATCTCGATTCTAACTCTATAATTCAGCCTTTATCCACACCTTAACCCAAGCCCCGTTACAACCCTTTCAAATGTAACATCCCAAAATTGGGCCTAGTAGGATTGGGCCCAATGGGCCTTGAGTGTAGGAGTGTTTAAAATTTTGAGAACAAGAGAATGGCATTATTGCAAATTGGACTTATTAGTTAAGTGAATTTGGAAGGTTACGAGGTTTCTATGAAGTCTCGGGTTTAATTGGGCCTTAGGAAAAAATTTGGTATTTTAGCACTTTAAGGAGAGATGGTAAGTAGCTTCAAGACTTATAGAAATAAATGAGTAATGTGCTTGCATAAATGAGCTATTGGTAAAGAGGTTATGGCATCAAGTGATGGACTTTGATGGAAGAGGTTCAAATCCCATTGTGTGCAAACTTTAACTACTATTTTTTCACTCTTTCCTTAAGTGTCGGCCAAGCATGTAAATAAGGCAAGGTGGACTTTTATTTTTGGCAAGATGGCTAAGGAAAATAGGAAAGGATGAATGTGAGGAAAGAAATCAAGAGAAAGGGGAAAGTAGGGGGAACATGTGGCCTTTTTCAAGGGATGTATTATGGAAAGGGTGGTTGGCAAAATTTTGGCTATTAGGGACATGAATGTGGACGGTTTTGGGGCTAAAGGGGGTGATAGCCGAATTTTGCTAGGAGTTTTTGGCAAAGCTAGTGCTTGAGAGGTTGTTCTCTTTAGTTTTTTGTATCATTCTCTTTCTCTCCAATTTTCCTCTTCTCTTTGCCGAATTTTCAAGCCTTTAGTGTGCATTTTTGTTTCTTCTTTTCTTCCTTGTTGCCGAAAGTACCTAAGCCTTGGAGATCAAATTGTTCACTTGTTTTCCTTTGGAAAAACCGAACCCTTCATTTCTTCTTTATCGTTCTTCTCATCCGTATTAACACTCACTCCTTTGATCAATCGGTAAGTGGTTCTATTTAAACATTTTTTATTTTTTCTTTCTCCTAGCCGAATATATGTCTTGGAATAGGATGGTCCTTTTAACCGAGACCATCATTTTATTCTACCCTCTCAAATGAGATTATTTTCTCTTTTTCGTAGTGTTTTAAGTGGGAGACCATGTATTGTTCTAACCGAAGTCAAACAGTGGAAATTGGATCCAATATCGATAAGGTAAGGGGGTTCATTTTGGATTTTTCGTTATATCTCTATTTGGCTATGTTGTAAATCGGATTGAAGTTTCGACTAATCAATTATGTTTTAGGGACGAAACCACTCGATATATCCTATTTGCAAATCCTTCGGATATAGTGGGTCAACAAAGAGTGGTTCTTTAGGGAATCTTAATCAAGGTGTGTAATCCCGTACCTTTCGTATACATATCTGAAATGATGTGAAATCTCACACTTCTCTGAAAGTTTGTATGAAATATTCTGTGAATCGGTCAAAATATTGAAGAACACCAAAAACCGGCATCCGTGATCACTCGGGCGTGCGTATGATCGCAGTGGTAATCGTATTTTGTAATAAAACAGTTTCGGTTAGAAGCAGTGACGTGTTTTTGAAATATCACGAAAAATAGGAGAAAAGGAATTACAAAGTGAATAAGATATCAGATTAAAGCTTACTGTGTCTATTTTGATATGGAAGAAACGGAGAAGGAAAAGGAATTTTATATTTTGAGATATCTTAATTTTAGTGAGACTGGTTCTGAATGACTTCGTGGTTCCCTGATCTGTCTTGGAAAAATCTTATAAAATTTTACAAAGTGAATTATGAGTTATAAGTTATATGTATGGATTCCTTAGAGAACCTATTTTCAATGGAAACAAGTGGGAACAGTATATGAAAACCGTACAGTGAGATATTTGAAATTAAGGAAAGAGAGGTCAGAATCGTTGGATAGTGAAACAAGGTAAAATTTAAGGAATAAACTGTACTAAATGGTTAAGCCAAAAATTCTGGAAAAATAGTAGTAAGAAGATATATGAGTCTAGTTTCAAGGAAAATTTATGGATTTAGATTTCGAGATTCCTAACTCGAGTTATAGTCAATTTAGTCAGTACGACGCAGATGGATAGTTTCGATTTTTATGCTCCACATTAGTAGTTAAGTCTAGGTTGCAAAATTACCGAATTACCCTTAGTGGGTAAATTATCGAAATTACAAAAATTCCCTAAAGGGCCGAATTACAAAACTGTTATATGGGCCAATCTGATATTTTGATAAATGGGCCGATCTGATATTTTGTTATATGGGCCAATCTGATATTTTGATAAATAGACCAATCTGATATTTTGATAAATGGGCCAATATGATATTTTGATAAATGGGCCAATCTGATATTTTGATAAATGGGCGATCGATATTTTGCTATATGGGCCAATCTCGATATTTTGCTAAATGGGTCAAATCGATATTTTGCTTAATGGGCCTTTTGATTAATTGCTGTAATGGGCCATAATTTTGTAATAAATATCTGAATAAATTGCCGTGAATGGCTATGCATTATATACATGATTTGCATGGGATGGGATAATGATGAAGAGAAGTTCTGGTAGCTCTGCTACATAATTCTGGTGGCTCTGCCACAAATATGAAAAATGGCGATGCCATGTAAATTCTGTTAATCTGGTAGCTTGTCCACAAATTTGATATAATCGGCTTAATGCCTATGTTTGGTGTGTTGGCGAGGTGGGTGACTAAAGCTCCCCACAGGTGTGCTGGTTGGTACGGGTGGTGTGTAGCGGATGGAAAACTAGGTTTGGTTTGGGAATTGCATATCATATGCATATTATATTTGATACATTATTGTTGTTGTAAATGGGCTTAGGCCCAAAATATTGCTAATTGGGTTCCGGCCCAATGAATAACGGTAAAGGGATTTCACACTGAGTTCTTGTAACTCACCCCCCTTTCTCTTAACCCTTGTAGGTTATGCTTGATGATATGGACTTGGGCTATGGATGACTCGCGGGAGGCCATACTTCGAAAATGGTTTATTTGGACTTTAGACTTCTTTCTCGTTTATTTTATTACTTTACTATTTTGGGTTAAATATTGTAATAAGGCCTCTGGACTATTTTTATTTTTGCTTTTTGGTTGGGATATTTTTATTATTTTTCTTAAATTTTTTAAAAAGGGGAATTTTCTAAAAACTTAAACAATAGTTTCCAAAATCGATTAACAAATGGATTTCAAAATAAACTTTTACAAATATTTTTAACACGGATATTTTCTCTCGAACTATTAACGATATTTTCAAAAGACTTGGATTCTCTTTTGAATTTTCAACGTCGCTTTCAAAAGTCACGGTTTTGTAAGATCATTAGTTTTGATTATCGATTTATCAAACAACCTCTCAAAATACTTGTATTTTATCTACGTTTCCGCAAGTTTTCAAAATGCTTCTGCAACTCTATTTATAAACGTCACATTTTCGTAAATTGTTTATTTCAAATATGCTTCCGCAAACGAAAAGGGTTTTTAAAGATTATTATGTTTTCAAGTAGTTAACAATTGCTTAAGTGTTTTTGGTTTTAACAAAGAGGCTGTATTTCTCAAGCAAGTTTTTAATAATCGCAAAGATGGTTTTTACTTCCATGTGACACACCAAATTCGGGCCTAACTTCTAGGCCGGGTTTGGGGTGTTACATTTTATGGTATCGAGCCCATTGCAAAGCTCGACTGATTTGGGTTCAAAAGCGTTTTCCAAAGTCGCTAGAATTTTGATTTATAAATATATGTTCTAACTGGAGTATGGCACCACGAGTATCCCAGCACCAAGTCAAGTAAGTATTTGTTTTCCGATTATTGTGTTATTATCGTGGTACGAAAATTCTACTAAATAGAAATATTCTAGAACTTTAAGCTATAGGAGCTGAAACTATAGAGATTGAGACTTTAGGATGCGTTGTGCGAAAACAACTTTACTTCTTGTACTCCATAAAACATTATTTAATAAACACTGAAATAGCATAATAATTCATAAAACTCTTAATCAGATTAAATCGACTTAGTAAACATGAACGCTAGAAGATGTGGACGCGGTAGACGTGGACGTGCTAGAGGCCGAGGTGCTAGGACTAGATCTTCAACATCGGGGCATGTGCCCGAAAGGGAGGAGTTGGCATCGCCAGTGGCTGAGACGGGATCTCATGATCGAGCTGGGGTTAATGAGCTGACTCAGATAGTTAAGGAGGTATTGGAAGAGGTTAAAGGAATCGGTGAAGCGCTTCGAGTTGGGTCTGTGAGCTGTAAGAAGAAATTAGATCGTGGTTCTTTTGGGTCGCAGTCACGTTCTGTAAAGTATGTCAAGGCACGACCAAACTTCCCGGCTTGTGATTTTTACAAGAGGCGTCATCCGGGAGAATGTTGGAGAAGGTCAGGAGCATGCTTGAGATGCGAGTCTAAGGAGCATAAGGCTCAGGATTGTTTCATCACCATCAAGTCAGGTATGTTTTGGTTGGATGTGATGATTGAATGTAGAAAATTCTAAGTATAAATGGTAGATAACGGTTTGCTTCTATGGTTAGACGTTTGGTTGTGTGAAAGAGGATTCAAGATTATGTTAAAAGTACATTAATGTTATTAAGATCAGACTGCGCAGCGAAAGCTTAGTGGTGTGATTTGCGCGATGCGTTTAGTAGTTGGTTAGAAATTTCGAGGACGAAATTTCTTTAAGGAGGGTAGAATTGTAACATCCCAAAATTGGGCCTAGTAGGATTGGGCCCAATGGGCCTTGAGTGTAGGAGTGTTTAAAATTTTGAGAACAAGAGAATGGCATTATTGCAAATTGGACTTATTAGTTAAGTGAATTTGGAAGGTTACGAGATTTCTATGAAGTCTCGGGTTTAATTGGGCCTTAGGAAAAAAATTTGGTATTTTAGCACTTTAAGGAGAGATGGTAAGTAGCTTCAAGACTTATAGAAATAAATGAGTAATGTGCTTGCATAAATGAGCTATTGGTAAAGAGGTTATGGCATCAAGTGATGAACTTTGAGGGAAGAGGTTCAAATCCCATTGTGTGCAAACTTTAACTATTATTTTTGCACTCTTTCCTTAAGTGTCGGCCAAGCATGTAAATAAGGCAAGGTGGACTTTTATTTTTGGCAAGATGGCTAAGGAAAATAGGAAAGGATGAATGTGAGGAAAGAAATCAAGAGAAAGGGGAAAGTAGGGGGAACATGTGGCCTTTTTCAAGGGATGTATTATGGAAAGGGTGGTTGGCAAAATTTTGGCTATTAGGGACATGAATGTGGACGGTGTTGGGGCTAAAAGGGGTGATAGCCGAATTTTGCTAGGAGTTTTTGGCAAAGCTAGTGCTTGAGATATTGTTCTCTTTAGTTTTTTGTATCATTCTCTTTCTCTCCAATTTTCCTCTTCTCTTTGCCGAATTTTCAAGCCTTTAGTGTGCATTTTTGTTTCTTCTTTTCTTCCTTGTTGCCGAAAGTACCTAAGCCTTGGAGATCAAATTGTTCACTTGTTTTCCTTTGGAAAAACCAACCCTTCATTTCTTCTTTATCGTTCTTCTAATCCGTATTAACACTCACTCCTTTGATCAATCGGTAAGTGGTTCTATTCAAACATTTTTATTTTTCTTTCTCCTAGCCGAATATATGTCTTGGCATGGGATGATCCTTTTAACCGAGACCATCATTTTATTCTACCCTCTCAAACGAGATTATTTTCTCTTTTTAAGTAGTGTTTTAAGTGGGAGATCGTGAATTGTTCTAGCCAAGTCAAACGGTGGAAATTGGATCCAATATCGATAAGGTAAGGGGTTCATTTTGGATTTTTCGTTATATATCTCTATTTGGCTATGTTGCAAATCGGATTGAAGTTTTGACTAATCAATTATGTTTTAGGGACGAAACCACTCGATATATCCTATTTGCAAATCCTTCCTGATATAGTGGGTCAACAAAGAGTGGTTCTTTAGGGAATCTTAATCATGGTGTGTAATCCCGCACCTTTCGTATACATATCCGAAATGATGTGTAATCTCACACTTCTCTGAAAGTTTGTATGAAATATTCTGTGAATCGGTCAAAATACTGAAGAACACCAAAAATCGGCATCCGTGATCACTCGGGTGTGCGTATGATCGCAGTGGTAATCGTATTTTGTAATAAAACAGTTTCGATTAGAAGCAGTGATGTGTTTTTGAAAAATCACGAAAAATAAGAGAAAAGGAATTAAAAAGTGAATAAGATATCAGATTAAAGCTTACTGTGTCTATTTTGATATGGAAGAAACGGAGAAGGAAAAGGAATTTTATATTTTGAGATATCTTAATTTTAGTAAGACTGGTTCAGAATGACTTCGTGGTTCCTGATCTGTCTTGGAAAAATCTTATAAAATTTTACAAAGCGAATTATGAGTTATAAGTTATATGTATGGATTCCTTAGAGAACCTATTTTCAATAGAAACAAGTGGGAACAGATATGAAAAACCGTGCAGTGAGATATTTGAAATTAAGAAAAGAGAGCTCGAGAATCGTTGGACAAAGAAACAAGGTAAAATTTAAGGAATAAACTCAGACTAAATGGTTAAGCCAAAAATTCGAAAAAAATAGTAGTAAGAAGATATATGTGTAGTTTCAAGGAAAATTTACTGATTTAGATTTCGAGATTCCTAACTCGAGTTATAGTCAATTTAGTCGATCTGACGATGGACAGCTTTCGATTTTTATGCTCCACATTAGTAGTTAAGTCTAGGTTGCGAAATTACCGAATTACCCTTAGTGGGTAAATTATTGAAATTACAAAAATGCCCTAAAGGGCCAAATTAAGAAACTGTTATATGGGCCAATCTGATATTTTGATAAATGGGCGGATCTGTTATTTTGTTATATGGGCCAATCTGATATTTTGATAAATGGGCCAATCTGATATTTTGATAAATGGGCCAATCTAATATTTTGATAAATGGGCCAATCTGATATTTTTATAAATGGGCCGATCTGATATTTTGCTATATGGGCCAATCTGATATTTTGCTAAATGGGTCAAATCTGATATTTTGCTTAATGGGCCTTTTGATTAATTGCTGTAATGGGCCATAATTTTGTAATAAATATCTGAATAAATTGTTGTGAATGGCTATGCATTATATACATGATTTGCATGGGATGGGATAATGATGAAGAGAAGTTCTGGTAGCTCTGCTACATAATTACGTGGCTCGCCACAAATATGAAAAAATGGCGATGCCATGTAAATTCTGTTAATCTGTGGCTTGTCCACAAATTTGATATAATCGGCTTAATGCCTATGTTTGGTGTGTTAGGCGGGGTGGGTGACTAAAGCTCCCACAGTGTCTTTGGTTGGTGCGGGTGGTGTGTAGCGGATGGAAAACTAGGTTTGGTTTGGGAATTGCATATCATATGCATATTATATTTGATACATTATTGTTGTTGTAAATGGGCTTAGGCCCAAAATATTGCTAATTGGGTTCCGGCCCAATGAATAACGGTAAGGGGATTTCACACTGAGTTCTTGTAACTCACCCCCCTTTCTCTTAACCCTTGTAGGTTATGCTTGATGATATGGACTTGGGCTATGGATGACTCGAGGGAGGCCATACTTCGGAAATGGTTTATTTGGACTTTAGACTTCTTTCTCGTTTATTTTATTACTTTACTATTTTGGGTTAAATGTTGTAATAAGGCCTCTGGACTATTTTTATTTTTGCTTTTTGGTTGGGATGTTTTTATTATTTTTCTTAAATTGTTTAAAAAGGGGAATTTTCTAAAAACTTAAACAATGGTTTCCAAAATCGATTAACAAATGGATTTCAAAATAAACTTTTACAAATATTTTTAACACGGATATTTTCTCTCGAACTATTAACGATATTTTCAAAAGACTTGGATTCTCTTTCGAATTTTCAGCGTCGTTTTCAAAAGTCACGATTTTGTAAGATCATTATTTTCGATTATCGATTTATCAAACAACCTCTCAAAATACTTGTATTTTATCTACGTTTCATAACGTTTTCAAAATGCTTCGCAACTCTATTTATAAACGCTACATTTTCGTAAATTGTTTATTTCAAATATGCTTCCGCAAACGAAAAGGGTTTTTAAAGATTATTATGTTTGCAAGTAGTTAACAATTGCTTAAGTGGTTTTGGCTTTAACAAAGAGGCTGTATTTCTCAAGCAAGTTTTTAATAATCGCAAAGATGGTTTTTACTTCCATGTGACACACCAGATTCGGGCCTAACTTCTAGGCCGGGTTTGGGGTGTTACATCAAAGACCTTTTGATTTGTGCATCATCTCTTATTACAGTGGTGGAGATTTGATTTTCATGCAAGCCTATGGGATTAACTTTTCAGGTTTGACATTTGAGTGCTTAATTCTGAACCTTAAACACTTCGATTAATTTGAGTGAATATTTTGTGAGTATGTCAATCCTTGTAGGTTTTGGATCAGAGGTAATTATTTAGATGAGGGGAAACACCTATGTTTTGTGCTACAAATGTATGACTTATATTGTTTGAATCTTTAGGACTCTTTGAGTTAAATTATCCATGTATAAATTATCTATGAATTATGATGAGACATTGTTAATAGGAATATTGAATCATGGAAAGTTTGTTTTAATTGTAAGTTGAGAATTTTGCTTGAGGACAAGCAAAAGCTTAAGTGTGGGGGTATGTGATAAACCGTAAAAGTAACATATTTTAATCCCACATTTAGCATACTTTTGGATGATTTATCCCTTGATTTATGTAAAAAGGTGCTCTTAATCCTTTCTTTTCATGTTTTATACTCAGGAAAGCACTGGAGGATGAAAAGAACGAGAAACGGGCTTAAAACGGACCAAATTGGGCCAAAGTGAAAATCGACACGGCCTCAACTTGAGCCAACACGGCCGTGTCTCCCTGATGGACTAGAACACGGCCTGATCACAATTTACATGGGCGTTTCACCTCATTAAAAGTCCGAACACGGCCTAAAGACGATTCAAACGGGCGTGTGCCATGGTCGTGTCCCTGTCGTGAAGAAGAGCAATTTCACTCGGAAAAGGATACTTAGGGGCAAAGAAACCTATTTCGAAAGCCTATATAAACACCCTAAGTATAACCTAGAAGGGGGGTGAGCTAGGCCAAGGAGCCGAGCCGAAAAGGTCAGATTTGTGGGAAACACGCGAAGATAGCCAGTTGATCCATCTCAAGAAGCCGGAATTCTACTCAAGACAGCGGATCTCTCCTTCAATTCCTTCAGGGGGTTTTAGGGATTTCTTATGTTTTGTTTTATCTTTTCTTCTGAGATGTTTTCTTTTATTGTTATGAACTAAACCCTCAGATACCAGAGGGGGATGAAACTTAGATGAATCTTGTTATCGTTTGCTGAACTATATTATAAATATTTAACTTGTTCTTAATTATGTGTTCTTAATTCTTGTGTTGATATTTCCGGGATATTGATTCAAGTTTGATGTGCTTAGGTGGAGGAGCAAAAGTCCCTGCTTAAGAGTAGATCTAGCATAATTAAGCGGAGTTGATCGCATGCCTAGAGATAGGGTGACGAGATTTTGCCGGATTAGGGTGAAACCTAATATGGGAGTCCATAGATCGAGTTAATGCAATTATAGGGGTTTTAATTAGAAAGAGATTTCAATTAATCAACCTAGGGTTAGACGTTATTAAGAGAGAGGGTTTAATATACATTAGGGAGTCTTACGGATCAAGTCAAGTGAATAAATCGTCTGGTTCAGAGTTAGATAACAAGTGAAGTCTAGGTGGATTCTTCCTAAGGGTATCGTCTTAATCAACTGAGTTTTTCCAATGGTATTTCCCCAATTCATTCTTTTTGTCTTTGCGTCTTTAGCTTAGTAGTTAGTTAAATTTATATTAAAAAAACAACTTCACTTATTTTAGGCTAGATAATAAAAAGAAAGTTAGTATTAGTACTTTTGGTTCCTTTGGGTTCGACAATCCGGTCTTGCCTAAGCTATACTACTGTTCGATAGGTGCGCTTGCCTCAAATCATTGTCATAGTTAGTTTCCAGGTTTGATCATTCTTTTTATAAATTTTAAGACTTTGACATCGCGAAAACAACGATCAAATCTACCTAGACTTCACTTGTTATCTAACTCTGAACCAGACGGTTTATTCACTTGACTTGATTTGTAGGATTCCCTAATGTATATTAGACCCTCTCTCGAGGCGAATAACGTCTAACCCTAGGTTGATTAATTGAAATCTCTTTCTAATTAAAACCCCTAGAATTGCATTAACTCGATCTATGGACTCCCATATTAGGTTTCACCCTAATCAGGCAAAATCTCGTCACCCTATCTCTAGGCATGCAATCAACTCCGCTTAACTATGCTAGATCTACTCTTAGGCAGGGAATTTTGCTCCACCACCTAAGCACATCAAACTTGAATTAATATCCCGGAAATATCAAAACAAGAATTAAGAACACATAATTAAGAAAAAATCAAGTATTTATCATATAGTTCAACAAACGATAACAAGATTCATCTTAGGTTTCATCCCCCTCAGGTATCTGAGGGTTTAGTTCATGATAATAAAAGAAAACATCTCAGAAGAAAAGATAAAAAAAAAACATAAGAAATCCCTAAAACCCCCTGAAGGAATTGAAGGAGAGATCCTTCGTCTTGAGTATGATTCTGGCTTCTTGAGATGAATCAACTGGCTATCTTCGAGTAAATCCCCACAAATCTGCCTCCTTCGGCCTAGCTGGACGCCCCCTGACAAAAGTCCTGAACCCCCCCTTTTAGGTCATACTTAGGGTGTTTATATAGGCTTCGGAATGTGTTACTTCGCCTCTAAGTATTGTAATCCGAGTGAAATTTCTCTTTATCACGGCAGGGGCACGGCCATGGCACACGCCCGTGTTAATCGTGGCCAGGCCGTGTTCGAGGCTGCTGAAGGAGCACGGCCGTGTGGTCTCGGGCCCAGGCCGTGTCGATTTCGTGATATGGCCCATTTACTCTTTTTTTAGGCCCGTTTCTCATTCTTTTCATCCTCCGGTGCTTTCCTGAGTATAAAACATGAAAACAAAGGATCAAGAGCACCAAATTACATAATTCAAGGCTTAAATCATCCAAAAGCATGCTAAATGTGGGCTTAAAATATGTTACTATTACGGTTTATCAGAAATCTTAAGGGAGATTGTAAGGTTAAACCTTGTCTTCAAAGGTTATCAAATTAGTGAATTTGAGAAAATCCTTAGTTGTGGAAAGCTAAGGTAGTGGAGTAGGTAACTGGGGCCAAACCACTATAAATTGAAGTGTTCATTGTCTTTATCCTTTTCATAGCAACCAGAAATTTTTAAGAGGCCAATTCACTCCCCTCTTGGTGATTTCGAGCTGAATTATCAAGCTAACAAATAAACAATAAAATAAACAAACAATTAAACCAATCAAGAAGGTTAACTCATTTCAGGGGTTGTAATTAACTTCGGATTCGAGTAATAGGGTGGTTAGCTATCAATTATTCAATTATTACCTCCCGACCTCTAATTGATTAATTAACTGGTTGATACTCACTTATCTCTCGACCTCACTTTCCCAACCAGGATAAATTACGATTTACTCAACAAACTTATCTCCTGATCTTGTTTAACCTTTGATTACTTCCTAGGGTTGTCAAGCCCAGGGTTTAAGAACGCATAATCTATACCAACTAATCCTATCGGGAAACCCTTACTCATTTGTTAATCACGTTCCCATCCACTCGTTAATCACCCCTAAGGGATTTAGCCACTCAAGACATTCATAATCTCAAACTCAATTGATATAAACATGTAAAGAACATGATTAAACAGAAAGAGGAAAGAGATGTAGAAATAATCTTGTGGATGTCGATTGAAGTGCGGAGTAGAAAATCTCTCAATTGGGATAATGAATCATCTCGCTTGCAAAGGCAAATAAATTGGATTACTTTGATGTTATAAAATAAATATTAGATTGAAATCGATTCCAAGAGAAAAGAAAAGAGCATTTTAAGAAAAACAAGAGAAAACTAAACTTAAATCCTACTTCTAAACTACGAAGGTTTTTTGATGCGTCTAAGATGACTTAGTTACATCAAACCCTTGAGGTTTTATTTATAGATGTGTTAGCAGCCCGAATTAGGTCTTCGACACATCCTAGGTCTTCGTATAAAGTTGATTGTGCGGATGAAAATAACCCCGGAATGCTTGGGCACCATGTCAACCCTATGTCGTGCCATACACAAGCGACTTGAGACTTTGTCATGCTTTCGCGACTCGAGAAGCTTTTGCACCGCTCGTCCCACGTTCCTACGTCTATTGAGCTTATAATTCATCATCCTACAAACTCAGTAACACCAATTAGAACTACTTAAAGCCCGTGTCTACCTAAAAAGTCACTGACACTCAAAATTGTGTTGAAAAAACTTATTTTATTAACTTTGGATACTAACAACTAAATATAAAAAATGCAATAATTAAAAATAAAAGTGCTATAAAACAAGCTCCTTAAGTGTGGAAATATACCCGAATTTCTACTACATTTGATGTCAAGTCACCCCATTGGTAATTTTGTGAAAAAAAATTTGATTCGAAGTGAGCTTACACTCGGCAGACGTGAGCTTGAGGATAGTGGAGAAGACTGCTCGATTGAAGTGTTCATTCTAGACAAATCATAAAGGTACAGTTTTGATTAAGTGTTTATTATTTTAGATAACACAACTGAATTCTTTTGTTTGGAAAAAAATTTCAAAACTCTGGTTTTCCCTTAAACCTATTTTTCGTTGTGTTTTTTAAACCCGATTTTCGAACACATAATACATATGAGGGGAAGCACACCCTATTAGCGTATCTCTCTCCTAGTTCAACTAGGAAATTATTTTTCTATTAAATAGACTTCTACTAATTCAACAAGGGTTTCACTTTTTCTCCCTATAAATAAATAGAACCGAGTAGGGCTAAATACATAATAAGTTTTAACAATTTTGAGATATTGTTAATCTTCTTGAAAATAGTGAGAATTTCTTTCTAAGTATAAATTCTATTTTCCCAAGTAACAATTCTAACAATTTCTATTAATGAGAGATTTTTGATTTCTAACTAAAAGTAAAGTAAATAATTTTTGGTTCTGTGTTTGATTTGAATTCGTTTGAACCCACACTCGCAGTGGTTCATGGTATGAGAATAGTGGAGAAGGTTGTTCGGTTGAAAGTCGGGAACGACAAGGACCCGTCTAGCTGAAAACACATGTGCAATTTCGAGTAAAGTTTATTGCTATAAAAATCACAAATCGGCTCAATTTTAAATTTTTTAATTTTTCGCTGTGCAAGAAAATCGTTTTCAAACCGAACTTTTTCCAACACCTGTAAGTTTGAAAACTTTTCAATTAAGTCATTAAGTGACCTTAGGTTAACAAAAGAGCTTTCGTAAGCCCATATAAGACCTAAAAATGTTTTTATATCATATTGAAAATGTGCTTTATACTTGTTTGTATGTTAAATTGGTTAAATTGTATTGAAAATGGTTGTAGTTGCTCTAGCAACGAATGTGACATCCTGAAGCTCGGACCCAGCGATCGAGTCGGGTAAGGGGTGTTACACGATGTGCCAACTAAGTTTGCACCTAAGACTTCATACAACATGTGGCACGACAAGAAGCCTAACCTAAATCATTTTAGGATATGGGGATGCCCAACATGTAACACCTCATAGCCGGTCCGGTCGTCGAACTCGAGCTATGAAGCACCACATTAGCCACCTAAGTGACTCTCCATTAACACCCAACCTAACAAATTAAAGCAAATAAAACATGTATAGGTTTAAGAAAGTCCGTTATCACGAACTCACTTCGCTTGCTTCATGGTATGGAACGGGAAAACATGTGATCCTATTTTGTATACAATGACTTAACTTACTCTATTCCTGAAATCATAATTATTTGAAGGAAGGAAATAGGATCATTCGAACCCTAAGTTTTGTAAAAAAAATGTATACAACAGTTCATCTATGTGATATTGGGGTTCGTACCCCTGCATTGCTCGTACAATCTAAGTCTTTCATGGAGTAAGTTTCTTTAAAAAAGGTAGGTCTCGTGAACTACTTCTATGTGTTCTTTTAGATACTGCGAACACGGTTCACAGGGTTTCTCTTTTACTATATATCTAAATTCATTAAGGGTGCACAGATAAAGGTTTGCTAAATGTTAGGGTTCGCACTTAGCATAGTTCGACAACCCTGTCACTTGCAACGAATTTGGCAAACCTTATATAAGTTTGTTCTGTTTTAAATATTTCATGCTATTGTTTATGGCGGACACTATGCTTAGAAATTAAGTACTTAAGAGTGAACTTATAAATAATGAAAACTTCAATTAAACTTGGACTATATTCATATACTTAAATTTTAGATGTGTTATTATCGGTTCGCAAATAAAAACTAGAGAAAACATAAGAAATCATAAGAATGACAAGTCCTTGAACATTCAGTGAAGTCAACAGAAAGATATCTCTAAGCCCAAGTAGAATCTCACATTGCCTTTTATCAAGAGTTCCCTTGTTCACCTTTTCAGTATTATTGCTTCGCCTGGATCACTTGCCTCGTCGTTACTCACTGTGCGGTCTAACCATCTGTAGTGTTTAGAAAGAAGTGTGTGAGCTCTTGCAAACTTAGTGAATATACTGGAAAGAATAACCACATAGCACACATAGATCATAAGTTGAACAAAAATCTTTGGCAAAATCACTGAATTGTGAATTGGGTTAGCCATACTTAAGCAAAGTCCAATTCGCAGATAATTACTATCAGATAGCTTTTAGACTGTAAAACACAATATTCCAGAAAACATAATCTTATTTATATATTCTTTACTATTGGATAAGCAGATCTCTTTATGGCGCCTCAGAATGACTCAAAGAGTCTTAACATGTCCTATAAGTGTAGCATAAAGCTAAGCACTCTCCAACATACCAAAATGTTCCATTGAATGGAGCTTAGCTCGACATTTCCTTATCTCTCCATCTTGTCCCAAGGCCTTTCGCCCAAAACACAAAACATAAAGGTGAGTACTCACAATCCTATGGCATGCCATTATATCCAACGATTTCAAAAGATCATAAGACATAAACTTGAAACATAAAGCTCGCAAATCATGAGAAGCTCATAGCGTACTGTTCAGATTGAGTTTGCAATATAGAGCTCGCATATCACTATTCATATAAACACATATATAATCACAAAACAGAGTTTAGAAAAGACTTAATCTCAGAACTTAGGTTAAAGCCCTAAGCTCATGATTAACATTATGGTCCGCACATACAATTGGCGATCCCTGAATACTCACCAATTTGCTAAAAATTTTAGACAAGCTTTTCTTTTCCCTTGTCTTTACTTGTAGATGGTTCTATTAGGTTCACAATTTCACAAACATACACAAGTCACTTAACAAAAAAAAAACACATTAAAACTTGTTAGAACATCGGTACACCCCATGGCACAGCGGAAAAATAAAATTCAACGATCACATCCAGGGATCCATGTGCGAGGAATGAATCGGGGTGAGAAGGGAATGAACGATTACCTTAAATCATCTAGAAAACCAAATATAACTGTTGTGAAACTCATTACGCAATTGTATGTCGATTCCAAGCTGCCACGAAAATTTTCAGCCTCTACGTAATCCACCCAGTGTGACAACAAACGGCAAGAACTCTCTTAAACTTTTCAGAGAGAATTCACTATATAACGGCTGCTAGATGTCACTCTCTTTTATTTTAGGTACATTAGGTTTTCTTAAAAACCCTATATTTCCTAATTCGGGAATATTTGATATTTTAATATGAATCAAAATTCATTATAATAATTAACTTAATATAATAATTATAATTACCATAATTATAATCATGTTTGACCAAAAAATTACAATTACAAGAATTATAATAATATTCGATCGTAAACTATAATTACAATAATTATAACAAGGATTTCGGTAAATTATGTTTAGTTAAATTTTATACAAATCAAATTCATATATATTAATTTAACCATGTTCTCATTATGTGTACAACATACTTGTACATATAATTCGTTCGATATTTAACTACCTAACTAAATTAATTCTATAATCAATTTAATTCATGTAACAACTAAAAATAATACCAACTATGTTTGGATTCCGTTCGTTTCAACCATAGAGTGTGACCCTGTAGGTTTTTGTAACGTTAGCAGTAATACTAGAACGATTCTAATATTACAAAAAATGAGTGGCGTCTAGCAATGCATCATTGCTACCTAAGTTACAAGAAGTCATGATTCAGCATAACCTCTCTGTGATTGACCCTTCATGTATTAAATCCTTTTGTCCTTTATATCTAAAATGGACACAAGTCATGAAATAGTCAAACTTGCATAGTCCATCTAATGTTTCTTGATATCCTGAGTAGACTATGATAAACAAATAAGTATGATATCTTATTTGAGCATGGCCATGCATTTCTAGTCTCACTCAATCAAGCGGGCTAATATATTACTCCCATTATGTAGGAGAGACAAATCCTATATTGATCAACCATATCCCACTACATAGATTGTGGTATATCCAACATCAGCCTTTATAGAATAACCAGTTACGGTGGATGTTTGACTGTATCAAAATATACAACTCACGTTGTTGGGATATTGACAGTCTCAAGTCTGAGGATCATATACATAGTAACCACTATGAGTAATATTGTGACTATTACATAAAAATCCAAGAAATATACTCATAGCGGGTCAGTCCAATATGTTGTTCTCTAACACACATACTCATGTATTGATTTTGACATCCCATGTCAATGGCAACACTTTGTCATCAATAAACTACACGTTAGTCTTAATGCATTATTATTGTCCAAGCCCACAATAATATTTGATTAAGGACTTTTTAAGAATAATGATATTATTCTCAGGACATTATTATAAAATAATTTATTTATATATACAGAAAAGAAACTAAAATTATAATGGCAATGCCTTATATTAATAAACGATGTAAAACAAGTATGTTATTACAATCATCTCGTGATTGGTCTTTAGGCATACTCTAACAAAACTCATAGATAATCACAAGCAAACCTAGGTTATCACATGCTAATATTTGGTGAACCTAGTTTCTTTTATTGTGAACCTTTCTTAATTACCTCTAAACACCAACACATCAGAGAAACAAAGTTTTACCTTAGATCCTAAGAGCTAAGTTCTGGGTAGAAACTTGAAAATGAGATAATCAATGAGAAATTTGAGAGAATTTTCTCGTTAAAAAGAATATGGAATTTCTTAATGAGAAGAACTTAATTTATAGGCTGTAAGTGTTTTGATGTTCTTAGGATACCCTAGTTGCAGTAAAAGTAGGAAAGAGTTACGTGCATGGATGGTGTTACGAAGAGAAAAGTAAGTTAACTTCCTAATTTTGGTATAATTACCTGCAACCTCCCAAACACGGCCTAGACGTTAGGGCTAGATTGAGAAGGCTACATTAGCCACCAAAATGGCTAAGCTGACTTACGTTACTTTTGAATACCTTAAATAAACTTATTTTAGAGAAAAACCATAGTTGTACTTTGAGTTAACTTAAAAGCATTCATTTATTAGGTTGTGTATACTTAGGATTCACCTTATTATTGGCGATGTTGTATTAGAAAAAAAAAACGTTTTTTCGTCATTTTACTTTGTAAAAACTTGTTGTTAACTAATGCAGTGGAAAAACTATTATTCATGTGATTTTGGAAATCTAGTCACCTTATCGATTTTTTTTCAAAAACGATTTCTTTACAATGTAATGAAAATTAGGGATCAATTTCAAATTTTACTTAAGCTAGATATCATGCGTTTTCTAGTTTTATGCTTGAGAAATTCATGCATGCAAAATCCCCAAATGAAATGTTACCAAGCCACAGACCAGAAATAATTGAAAATTACAAAACCAAAACCAATAAAGACTTAATAATACTTATTAAAAATAGTCCGAGGTCCAAGGTGATTCTCCATATGCCAAGTCCGGTTCTAGTTTCGAGGTTTACCTGAAAAGTTAAACACTATAGGGGTGAGCTTATGAAAGTTCAGTGTGAGTTAAACAATTATCTAAACGAACATAAATATCAAATACAGTGAAACATATTAGCATTAATAGAAGAACACAAAACCATCATTGAAATTTCGTATCATTACATAACGATTATCAAATCGATGTCAAACGATGTATGAGTATGGGTCATCATTCATTCGAATAACAATCATTAATTTCGATACCATTCAATACAACACAATACAATACAATACAATATAATACAATACAATACATAACATAAATAAATAACATTCGAGTATGTCGTGAGCATGATGCAATGCAAAAGGGTTCCTACCCAAACCATCCGCTACATACCACGACTTCCTCAGAACCTGTCTGTAAAACTCCAACGAATGAGAGCAAAGCTCGATGTGGTAAAAACCATCGTATATCATAAATGCAGAAATTTTGTCGAATAACATATAATGTAATAAAATCGCCAATCCCCTCAGTATTTCAGGTATAGTGCACTAACTACGTATAAATGCAGACTTAATATGCCGTCAGTACTCCATGGAACTCCTTCATCAACCACATTAATTACCCACCCCAATGCACATGCAATATGTCTCACAATCTCATACAAAGCCATAATTCAATACTTTCACATTTAATGGGCATGTTCAACACGCCCTCAATTATCAAATACTTTCAGAGTATGGAATCAATAATCCAAATTTCATATTACCATTAAGATGGTATCATTCACAAATCACAATTTCATGTACATACACAACTTTTTCTGTGTGCATGTACAGCGGTCTTACGAATGTTTCATAGTAATTCACTTTGTAAAAATATATCATTAATAAGCCTTATTTTCAGTCAAAAATATGATATACATACAATCAATCATGCATCAAATTAACCAAACATTCATGAAAATGTCAATCATTCAATCAAACTAGCAACAATTCTACCATGCCAAGCAGTTAGGGCTCGAAACATACTTGATTCGGCCACTCACAAATTTAATTACTTATTAAGCCAAGCCCAATCAGCAAGCTAAATCATCAATTAAATCATAATAATTATTGTTTCCAATCAAGTTATTGAGTTTAGGACCCACACCTTACTTTATGCTATTTTGCAGCACACTAACGAATCTTGTGGTTTCTCTAATAAACTTTAAAACGAACCTAAATTAAAAATTAGTATAAAATTCAATCAATACACCTATTAAACAACCCCTAAACACCCACTTATGGGTTCAATCCATTCGTCACAAATACATGAATTTTCTAAATCCAAACTAGTTAGTTTCTTACACTAATTTGAGGCGATAGAACTCGCAAACGTCTTTTGGCTTTATTGCTGATTTGGGGCATTTAATTCGACACCTAGACACATTTAATTACTAAACAATCAGTAGCTAATCTATGATTAAAAATTTATTATTTGATCAATTAACAACTTTTCCCAATATCTAAACTGAAACTATTCACTAGCTTACCACACTTACGCTTCCCGAATTGTTAGATCTGAATTGCCGATTGATCAAGATTGAGTTTTTTTCCTAATTATACACGATTAAAGGCTAATTAGAAAGGTTTCAAGAACCCAAGACTTTTCTTTAATTAAATGGAAGAAATTAAAGAAACAACAGCCCCCTTTCTTGAGCCCTTAGGCGCACGCACCACCGCCAATGATGGCCAAATTGGGGCTGATTTAAAAGCACATTTAAAAGCACTTGGAAGGCTGGAAAATACCATTTAAAACTTTAAAAATCATCCAAATTTTAGATCTAGAAGTTTGGGCTTTTATTTAACAAGATTTATCAAGAAATCGAGAGAAAATGAGATCTTACACAAGCTAGATGCTAGGGTCGGCAATGGCACTTCTTGGCAACGATAGGAATCGATCTTGGAGGTCCAAGATTTCATATTTGGGCCTGAATATTTTAGGAAAAAATGGAAGCAAGATGGTGGAGGAGATGATGCAAAATCTTGTGGCAAAAAGAAAAGAAAAATATGATAAATCAAGTCTATGGGCGGCACAACAATGGAGAAAGAAAGAAAAAATTGAAAACAAAGGGGATGAGAGAATGAGAGGGATGGCTAGGGTGAGAAAAAAAAGAATTAAAGGCCAATCATTTTGTGTAAAAATAATATTTATACCTAGGTTAATAAGGGCATTGATGGCACACTCATTAAAAAATACAAGGGATTTTGCAAAATTTAATTATTTTACAAAGGAAGGGATTTGAACTTTGGACCTTAATTTACTTTTCATTATTTTTTATTTATCAATTAACCATTAGGCTATTTCCTTATTTTTGAAATAATTTTGCATTATTTATTTTAAAAACAAGGCGTGTCACATATTAGGGTTTGAACTTGGGTTTCAAGGAACGTTTCACTAGCATTTAACCAACAAACCAACAACTCATTTATTTCCTAAAAACACAAAGATAATCTCAAAAATTAGGGCATGACCACTCTCTCTCTATTCACAACCCGATTCTACTAACCCTCAATTTTTGGGATATGACATTACCCTTTGATACTACTTTTGTCTCTCGATCCAAAACAATGATAATAGCTCGTCAGGCCCTCTAGAGACCCCAGCTCGTTAGGCCCACTGGCGATCCCTACTTCGCCAAACCTATTGGTGATCACAGTTCGCTGAATCCACTGGCGAACACTAGCTCGCCAGACCTGCTGACGTACACCATCTCACCAGACCTGCTGGCGTACACCATCTCGCCAAACCTACTGGCGTACACCATCTCGCCAGACCTAAAGCTCCTAGGCTCTATTCTAGAATGTTACACAACACATGTACTAGTTAAGGATATAAAGAAGTTGGACTCATGGATGAATTTGTGCCTATTTGTAGGATATATGAAATGAAGAAAGGTTGGATTATTTTATAACTCAAACGACCAGACGATTAAAGTGTCGACACATGCAATTTTCTTACAGAAAATTAATTAAATGTTGAAGTAGATTGTTACTAAAGGAAATTTTGAGAAATAAAGAAAACCCTTAAGCCTCAATTTAAATTCTATTCCAAATAATAAGCGTACAAGTAATCAACAACATAAGGAACATCATCATAGTGGGAGAGTTTCTAGAAAATTGGATTTCTTCATGTACAATGGTAATGTTTGTAACATAGAAATTGCTAAATAAGATGACGATCTCCTTACATATGATGATTTTATGTAAGATGTTGATTCCAAGCTCTGGAAAGAAGTTTTTTTTATGCTGGAATGGATTCTATAAAATATACAATTTGGGAACCTATAGACTTATTAGAGGGGATAAAACCCATAGGGTGTAAATAGATCTACAAAAGGAAAAAAACGTGGAAGAAAAAGTTGAAACCTATAAGGATAGACTTGTAGCAAAGAATTATATGCAAAAAGAAGGTATTGATTACGAGGAAACTTTCTCGCTAGTAGCAATGCTCTAGTCTATTCGCATTCTCTTATCCATTATGGTAGGTCTCGACTACAAGTTTGGCAAATGGATGTCAAGACTTCATTCTAGAATGACTATCTTGAAGAAAGCATATATATGGTGTAACCTATTGGTTATATAGCTAAAAGAAAAGAGCATAAAGTTTGCAAGTTGCTAAGATTCATTTGTAGACTTAAGCAGGCATCCCACTCATAGAACCAAAGGTTTGATCAAGTAATAAAAACCTTCGAATTTGAACAAAAAAAATGATGAAACTTGTGTTTATAAGTGTATAAATTATGGAAATGTAGTCTTTCTCATTCTATATGTGGATGATATTCTACTCAATGGGAGTTATGTAGGGACAATATCATTGGTTAAATTTTGGTTAACTAAAAATTTTAGCATAAAAGAATTCGTTGAGGTTGGTTACGTTCTAAGAATCTAAGTCTATAGAGATTGGAAGAACAACATGAAATCCTTGTCGCAAGCTTCATATATATAAGATTCTGGAGGGTTTTGCAGTGATCGATGCAAATAAAGGTGCACAACCTTCTGCATCAAGTTTCAATCTTTCTTTGGATGATTATCTTAAGACAAAAAAAAAAGAGAGCATATAAGAAATGTTCCATACACTTCGACAATAGAAAGCCTTATATATGTCATAGTTTGTACACGCCCAAATATCTACTTTGCAATAGGAATGGTGAATTAATATCAGACAAATCCTGAACCTAAACATTGGCAAATAGTTAAGTATATACTCAAGTATTTACAAAGAATGGGGGATAGTATGCTTGTATATTTTAGAAGGGACCTAACACCCCTTAGATATAAAGATTTTGACTTCCAAACATAAAAAGCTTCAAGGAAATCGATATTAACTTGTGCTTCTGTCCTAAGCGGTGGAGTCATCGTGTGGAGATGTGTCAAGCAGACTTGTACAGTTGACTTCATTATGAAGGTCGAATATGTGACTGCTTCTGAAGCAACAAAAAGAAGCAGTCTAGCTTTGAAAGTTTTTTTAATAGATCTTCAGGTCATTCCTAGTTTGGAAAAACTATCACACTGTATTGCAATAATAGTGCAACAATAGCTAATATTAATGAAACAATAAATCATAAGAGGACAAGACACATTGATCACAAATATCATACTATATAAGAGGTGGTAGTTGATGGAATAGTAAATGTAGTCAAAGTGTCATCATGGTTAGACATATTGAGGATGCTAATCAACTCAATGCTTTTAGAGAACAACAACTAGCGAGACAGCTAAAGTATATTGCTTGGGCAAAGTCGCCAGTGGGTTGGATAAAGGTAAACACTAGTAAATCTATTAAACATAAATTTGTTATGGTCGTTGTAGATGGTTTGATGTGAGATATAAGTGGTGTCACACCCGAATATCTTTAAAGACTCGAATCTAGAAGAATTTTGGGACTTAATTGAACAAGGTAGAGAGTTGGCAGACTCTACCATAAATTTTGGATAAAAATTATCTACGATTGAGTAAATAGTTGAGTTCTAATTTTGGTTTGGTTAGGATGAAACCAGCTAGTTCCATATAGGGAGACATAATGATTGCCAATGATTGGCTAAGAGGGTTGGGAAACCATGTATATGAGTTATATATATATGTGAAAATAGCAATTCTGGCAAAAAAGAAAATTTCTCTTTAATTTAGTCTGTGAGTTTCTTTTTACTTGTTTTGTCTTCTTTGGTTGCTCCGGAGAATAAGAGAACTTAGGAGAGCTCTGCATGGAGTAGAAGTTGTGAGAATTAGAGTCTGAAAGTGGAGAAATAGAGTAACCAATAAGCTATCTTATCCTTCTGTAGTCGAGGATTTAAGGAAGGAGAAAGTAAGAGCGCCTAATAGATTTCTATAAACTAGGTTCTGGGTTGTAAGGTTTAAATGTCTTGAAATTAACCGAGATAAATAGTTGTCATGCTTAGTTTCTAGGACGAATGAGGCTCTGGCGTTGGGTTGCATCGTGGAATGATATCGATTGGCTCGCTAGAGCGACACTGTGATGACGGTCTATCAACTCTATGAAGCGACACCTTAACAGCAGTAAGGTCCTTCGGGGCGACACCGTGGACATAGTTCAAGGTGTAAGGCCATAGCTCGGCTATGGCAACCAATAGAGTTCGCCAGGACGTTAAACATGGGGTTACATGTGTAAGACTACAGTTCGACTATGGAAGCATTGGGTAGTCTACCAGGACAGTAAACACGGGGTAGTCTATCGGGACAGTAAACATAGGGTAGTTCACCGAGACAGTAAACATAGGGTGGTCTGCTAGGACATTAAACATGGGATTACGAGGTGTAAGACCATAGCTCACTATGGAAATGGATAAATGTCCGCCAAGTCAGTGAACCAGGAAGCCGACATGATAATGAAAAGAATAGCGTTGTATGACTCACATGGAAAGTAGTATGATGATGATCAAATGCTCAAGCGGAACCTAAACCTAAGGATCCGTGGGTAAAAAAGGGAAGCCAGGGACGGGTAAGTCCGCCAAGGTCCACTCAGAGATAATGATCGCTTGAACAGACTAATTGGTAGAGCCCATCATGAATCTACAAATAGGAAGAATGTTTGACTAGGATTAGGTAATGCCGGATGGACCACATGGTACATTCAGAGGAAAAATTTTGCCAAGGACTACCTTGGGCGGACAGTTTGTCGAAAAGTGATGGAGGGAAAGGATCGATAGAAACTAACCATTAAACCTAATTTTTCAGAAGATTTGGAACAAGGCGAACAAGTAGCTTTGGGCTAGATTGTAAAGTACGAACCCATCGGGTTGGTGGGGTACCCATTCAGTAGCTTGACAATACATTTAGTTCTGTGAGTTTGGGGGGGATGTGTTGAGGTGGAAAATCCTAAAGTCTATTCTAGTGTCAGATGAATTAATCAAGGTAAGGATTCGAATTTTTACAGGAACATAAATAGAGGACAATCAGGGGAAGGCCACAAACTTTATAACCAAGGGTAAGGATAACGGCGAGAGTTCAGTTTGTAACTTATAAAGGGAACGAGAACAAGGTGGAATCAGGCCAGTACCACAGAAAACCTTTAGCGTAAAGAATATGCTTACGTCTAAGATAGATAATAAGTCCCCCAGCGGTGAGCTGGGGAAATAAGGCTAGGCATTGGCCACGCTAATGAAAATCCACGGAAGGCCAAGGATAAACAAGGAGTTTGAAATATATGCTTTAAAATTTTTGTCTTTTGAAAAATTTTGATTTAACATTGTTACACTACATCATAGAAACTCACTAACTTCATCCGAACTTACGACCGTATTATTTTGGTTGCAAGATCAAATTAATATAGTCGTTGAGGGAGAAGATAAAGCCAGACACCCCATCTTTGTGCGAAGGGCATGGTAGCCGTATAATGCGTATAGAGGGGCATTTCTAGAAGCTACGCCTCAGGGATTAAATTAGATGTATCATTTTCATAAACTTAAGTTAGAATTGTAAATACTGCCAGATTTGATAATGTAGACAATTTGTAATAATTGTAAAGTCGAATAATGAAGATTATAACTGAAATTAAATCTTGTAATTTGATGGAGCCAAAATATTTAAGCCAGTCAGTCTAGAAGTCTTGATAAGTTATTCGGTTTGTTTGTGACATTCGGTATCCAGACGTATCGATCGGGTTAGGTATAAGGTGTTACAAGTGGATTGTGGATCAAATGATTTATGTGTATCACAGGTTGCTCGTCTGTTATTTAAGCTAAACTGTAGGTGTTTATGAATGTTTATCATTGGCCTAGGCTTGTGGATTTCGCAAGGTTATATTGGAATTAGATAACTTGGCCGTGGTGCAATTGTTACAACATACTAAGAAGGTGGGCACCTTTGCCTCGGTCAAATCGATGTGGCAACTAAGGTACAAGGATTGAGAGGTAGTGATTAAGCATGTATTTAAAGAAGGGAATCAATGTACAAATCATTTAGCAAGTTCGATGACTAATATGCCTTTTGGGTTTCTTGTCATCAACAAAGTTCAACAAAGCTTAAATCATTACTTATTTGTTGATAGGATGAGGGTCTTAGTACTAAGAATGTGTCCAACTAGTGTTTAAGCTTGTGCCTACTTTTTTGTATAAAAAAATATATTTTAAATAATTATAATTAGAATTCATCATTAGAATGCATGGTATTTGCAATTTTATGCACAAGTGGCATGTCTGTAGAATAATCCCAAAAGAGAAAAAAAAAATAAATTGACAGTAACTGAAATAAATTATAGATGCATCACCTTGATCAAATCGTTGAAAATTGTATCCTAACCTCGCTATCATTTGGCCAACTTGACGATGAACTTTAGTTAATAAAAAAAAAACAACTACCAAAAGCTCTAAAAGACCACCGCATCAGTGATGCATAAAAAACCAACTCTCAAATGGCCTATCCTCCTACTCATCGTCTTGAATTTCAATTTTACCATAATATAATTCAAATAGTTAGAATTAGAATTAATCATTAAAATGTATTATCAAATTTAATTTATAATAATTAATATATCTGGATTTAGTTCACTCTGGAACATGAAAATTCAAAGTTTCATTTATCTCAATTTTACTATTAAGCTAATTCTTTATTGGCAAAACAATAGATATTATTAATTTCAAATGTAAGATACAATAATTATGAAAATTATATTTTAAAGTAATTATTAAGAAAGTATTTTAAAGTTTGTTAAAAAATAGTATTTGAAAAATTAAACTAAAATTTTATGTATGAAATGGACTCGAAACCGATTATAGTCGACTAGTAAGGAAAAAGACAATGGCAAGAATCTAATATTGAGATACCTCCCGCGTAAAAAACAAGCATAATAACTGGATTATATAATTTTCTTTGAAATTTTCATCTCATTTTTAACTTGTTTTCTCTTGATTCAAGTCTTGTTCAATAATACCCCCAGCCTCTGATTCGAAGTTACTCTTTAAGAAAACAGAGCTTGCGTGCTAAATTTCGCGTCGAGATTAGTTGATAGAGAAAGGGACTTGATTAATTACCTCAGAAATCTTTCCACTTACATTATTTGGTTAATGGAATAAAAAATAATTTCAAAACGATTTTAGAAATGTAAAATGTAGTAGCACTTTATAACATAATTAAGGTTGAATATTTTCTATGAGTCACATTGATTATAATTGTAACTTAAAAAAAAAAAGATATAGGATCATAAAATAAAAACCTAAAAGTCAAGGGGCTTAAATTGAAATAGCATAAATTATAAGACAACAAGATCAGCTTACAATGTGTGGGGGGCAGGATACAAAAACGTCGTCTTTTGATTAATCTTAACATGTTTTCTCCAAATCTCATAAGCCCATTCCTATAAATTTGAAGATTCAAGCATTTGATCTTTGTTTCAACATTGTACCAAACCTTTCTTTTCCTATAACCCATTTCAGGTTCTGGTCAAAGCTTCTCAGGTTAGAGACTTCACTTTTTTTTCTCATGTATTATTTCGTGATCTTTTATACGTATAATGTATATTATAAGCTTATTCGTAGTTTTATCAGTATATCTATCTATTGTCAATGTTTTTGAAGTTCTATTGGCCAGGCAGATGATCAGTGATTGCAGGGAAATAGGTTATTAATCGATATGGAATTTTAGCCGTTCACTACTTTTATGTATGCATGTATGTATGTAGGCATGAAGGTATTGGATATTGATTTGCCTACAGTTAGTTTTAAGCATGTTATGTGTTTGAACAGAATCAATTCCAATGAACTTGGAAATATTGGTTTTGCTGTATACCATTTTAGAGTCTATGGATCTTAAATCTAATTTCTTAATCTGATGAATCTAGGATAAAATTTAGAAATAAAGCTAAAAGAGGGGATTTGAAATTCAGTAGAAACCAAATTTCAACAAAAAAATGTAAAAGGTATCTTGAAGCCTTATCATGGCATTCTTGTTGTGGAGAATGATAATTGTAAATGCTGTCTGGAGTTATTAATATGTAAGTTCTAACTTTGTATTTTATTCTTTTGAAAGACTTGTACTTCTTTGTATTTGCTAAAAGGGTGGAGAAAGGAAAAAAGTATGTATGAAGCTATGCAGAATTAGAACCCTTTTTTCAAATTTTATAGTTTTATTGTTCTGATGTCCTTATTGCAAGTTGTTTGAAAGCAATTAAGCTGATTTATTTGCTATTCACTTATATGTATATTCAGGAAAGATGTCTGAGAGAAAGATCCTGGATAATGGTTTTGATGAAGGAGATAAAGACACATCTAATCATTCAATAAATAAGGTGAGTCACGTTTAAATTTTGGGGCGCTAATAATTTGCACTTCTGCTTTATGGAATTCAGGTAAGGCCTCTTTCTACTTGTTTTTGAAGGGTTTGACTTCATTTTGTTCGAGTTAGAAGCCTTCTATAAAAGGTGGATATAAAAAAAGTTATAATTGTTGTTAAAGTCACATATACAAGACCTAAAGGCTTCTGATCCTTATTAGAAAAAGAAGCTTATGATCCAGCCAAACCAGATCATGAAGTCTGATGAATTAAATTTTTATTCATTTCCTAGTCTTTTGATGTTGAAGCCAACATGCAGCTCTCCCCGTTTTCATCTACCATTCGTAACTCATCATATGAATGAAGGATGCTTAATTGCTTATGATATTAAAAGTCTAGGAAAGATTCTGTATCCAATAAATCTCTCATTGATGACTGTCAATGTCACTACTGCTTTTATGTTTAAGAGTTGTATTCAGTGTCTGATAATGATTTCTATAGTCATAGGCTTCCAACTTGCATTTTGCTACTTAGAAGGCTTTTTTGTACATATTTATATTTCTGATGCTTTTGCCTGTTTTGCTTCAGGTTGACACTGGGAAACCGCCATCACTGACTTGGAGGCGAAAACTAAATGGTGAGGGACGAGTTCCTTCAATGTTCACTCTAACTTTTCAAGAGAAGCTTCAGATGGTATGTTTAGACAGCAAAAATTTTCATGGTTTTTGCAAATCATAAACCTCGTGACATGTATATTGTGTAATTTACTTTTGTTGTTTCAGATGTAAATGCATAACACTCTTAAAGAGATATTTTCAAAAGGATAAACAGAAAATAGCTTAAGCTGATTTGGACATAGGCAATATAATTGTGAGTGAGCACCTATTACAGTTATAGGCTGTTAAGCATGGAATTCCAACTCTCTGCATCAGAATTTGTTTACAAAATTGCACAGCATTTCTTTTTACTGTAGTCAAATATATAACACTATGATTGAGAGAATGAGCTTATATGAGATGAATCATGCAAGTAGGGTTAATATATAAGGAGGTACCTGAACTTGACAATCTATACCTCCTTGGTACCTAAACTCTTTTTGGACCTAATTGGTACCTAAACTTGGAAACTATAAGCCAACTTGATACTTTTTTAGGTACCTGACTAATGCTGTTAAAGTACGCTGATGTGACATTGATGACCAATAGCATGGTGACACATGGCAGCCTCACATTTTGACAATTGGGGAAAATAAAAAATTATAATTTTTTTTATAAATTATAAATTTTTTGTTTTTTGCCACATGTCAAAATGTGAAGCTGCCACATATCACCATGCTAATGGTCGTCAATACTACGTCAACGTATTTTAACGGTGTTAGTATCTAAAAGAAAATATCAAGTTGGCTTATGGTTACATAGTATCAAGTTGGCTTATGGTTACAGTTTCTAAATTTAGGTACCAATTAGGTCCAAAAAAAAAAATTAGGTAGTGCCGGTAGCTCCGTATATATTAACCCTAATATAAATTATCTAAACAAAATGTACAAGATTTCCAATACATTTTATTGTAAATGAATTTTAGCTCTTGAAATTTGCCAAAACCAAGTTGACACGCCATGTCAAACATGGTAGAATTTGAGTTTAGTTTTGTCAAGTGTCTTACAGCCAATACTTTTTAGAATCTCCAATAAATAATAACACCCTGGTATGAGATACTAAAACATGAAGTAGGTTTGAAGTGGTATAAAAAGAACACGGAGAAGATAGAGTTTGACAAACATTTATCAATGCATTTTCTGGTGGCAATTATTACAATGTTTGACCTTGTTTTAACCAGATATAGACAAGTTCTTTACAGTATAATGCACATTTGATAGAAGCATTTGGAAAATGCATACCTTTTCTTATTATTTGATCCACAAACCATTGTTTTGCTTTGATAGGCTCCCATAGGTATTCGGCTGTGGCAGCTGATCCGAGAAAGCTCAGCCAAAGGAAGGGTGATCTACTTAATTACGTCTTCTTAGCTTCATGTGTTATAAATAGTAAATATTACCATTTGACCTAATTTTTCTGTTCTGTTTTCTGACACATCTTTACGTTTGTTTTGAAGCGGGGTGTTATTATCGACCCATTTGCCAAGCGCTATATCACATCTTCTCACGGTATTCCTCTAGGTGGTGTTGGGTATGTCTTCATTTACTTGCTGACAATTCTTATTTCAGTTTACTTCTATACGTAACATTAAAGAATGAATGCTTATTAATTTATTGGTCATATGTTTCTTTGGGATGTAAAGTCACCTTAAACCATTCCTATGCTTATTACTTTACAAATCAAATAAAAACTTTTTAACCTTTGAATTATTTATGCATTTAAGCAGCACATATCCATATTAGTTTTATGGATTTTCAAATATGACAATTTGTCTGAAAAATGTTAGCAGCAACATAATGTTCTTTGAGATTTACCCACTTTATGTGCCTTGTTGTTGTTGTTCTTTTCCTGAGTACTAACTCTTTTAATATTCTTATCCCTCTTGTTCCACTTCTCAATAATGACTTTCAGTGCCGGAAGCATTGGAAGAAGTTACAAAGGTGAATTTCAGCGTTGGCAACTATTTCCTAGAATATGTGAAGAGAAACCAGTTTTAGCAAATCAGTTTTCTGTAAGTCGGTTATCCCTAGCCAGCCTAGAGAAAGGAATATACTGGTGTTGCATCATTTCTATTGCCAGCAGCTATAATGTAAACTAGACGCATGTTCTATCAAAAGTTGGCTTGTCAAAAACCGGGAAATTTCTAACAAGCATTTTATGTTATGCTTCTTTAAATCTTTGAGTCTGTGACATTGTTAGTTGTTGATGAACATGACTTTCTGGCAGAAGTATCTGCAAGATAACCGAAGTTGTGATTAAGAAGTTGCCCCCTTTTCCACTGTTTTTTTTCAACTGTCATTACCATTACCCTTTTGATTGTAGGGGATGATGTGTAAGATTCATGGCATTGATAATCTGTGTTAATGGACTTTAAATGTTTCTTGCAGGTTTTTGTTTCACGCTCAAGTGGCGAAAAGTATTCCAGTGTACTGTGCCCGGCAAGTTCTGAGCTAGTCAAGTAAGCAGATATTCTTTTATCTCTATGTTTAATAAATGCATGCTGTTGATTATTGCTTGAGAGCAATACGCTTTGTTTGGTACATTGGAAGAACAAGAGAAGGTTATCTTACCAATAACGAATATTATGTGCATTAAAGAGAAGATGCAGTTTCTGGAATTGGTTCCTGGGACTGGAATCTGAGGGGTAATAATTCTACATATCATGCTTTATACCCAAGGGCTTGGACAGTATATGAAGGTATCCACATTACCAAGTGGTGAACCTTTTGCCTTTATTCTTTTACGACCACATTCTTGGATGTATCATCTTATAGGGTGGTCACAATCTTGTCTTAAAATGCAGGTGAACCTGACCCAGAACTTAAAATTGTTTGTCAGCAAATTTCACCTGTTATTCCTGATAATTACAAAGAAAGCAGCTTTCCCGTTTCAGCTTTTACTTTCACCGTGAGAATGGATCTTCTAAAAATTTTCTTTACTATGGTGAAGACGACTTGCTTTGGAATTGATCAGTTTGATTTTTGATAGTTCAGCTATATAATACTGGAAACACCAATGCAGATGTCACGTTGCTTTTCACTTGGGCTGTGAGTAACTATTTTCCTTTTAATGTGTTTATCCCTCAATTGACCATTAGCAGCTAGTATTCATGCCATATTTTTGTGTATATCTTCTCAGAATTCCGTGGGAGGAGTATCTGGATTTTCTGGTCGTCACTCCAATTCAAAAATAATGTAAGCATGTCATGCTTGTATACGTATTCACACACCTGCACATGCACACATACGCATACACACACAGACTTGTATAGATGTGTGTGCGGATGTGTCTGTATGCTAATTTTCAGTTTCACTCATTCTACATATTACTTGTTTATTTATTTGTTTCCTTTTATCGGAATGTTCTTATCTTTGTAGCAAATTTTGGTTTATACTACTAACATATCAACTGATTTTGCTAGGATGAAGGATGGTGTGCACGGTGTCCTTTTACATCACATGTAAGGTCATCAGTGAAGCTGGGGGATAAAAAATGTTTCAACTTGGTTTGATCTGTTTATTAGCTTTTTCATTGCTTCTTTGTGGTTTCTATAATTAACACCTTGTATTACTGCTACAGGACTGCAGATGAACAACCTCCTGTGACTTTTGCAATCGCTGCCCAGGAAACCGATGGCATTCGTATTTCAGAGTGCCCCTGCTTTTTGATATCTGGAAACTCACAAGGCATAACTGCAAAAGAAATGTGGCAAGAAATAAAAGAGGTATGTTTATTTTTTCCCCTTCAGATCCCTTGTGTACTATTCACAAAGATTGCCTCTGAGCTACTTAAGCGTGGGGGCAAAATTACTGGGTCAACATTGATCATCATTTCACTGAACTTGAGACATCTCAAAATGTTTTTGTAGCATGGCTCCTTTGAGCATTTAAAATCCACTGAAGCATCAGTGCCTTCAGAACAAGGGTCGTCTATCGGGGCAGCCATTGCAGCTTCTGTGACAATTCCATCTGATGCTGTACGTACTGTTAATTTTTCATTGGCATGGGACTGTCCTGAAGTAAACTTTATGGGTGGAAAGACTTATTACAGGTTTGTGATTACATACTTGTAGAAGAAATATCCCTATTTGAAAGCTTATTTGCTTGCTGAATAGTGTATTATTTACAGGCGCTATACGAAGTTCTATGGATCTAATGGGGATGCTGCAGCAAATATTGCACATGATGCTATTCTTGGTAATATTTTTCTGTTTTAATTATGTTAATCATGGTTTCTAAAATTATAAGAATAAATTTTTCTAGACTTTATAAGATTTGTTAATGGAAAAAGCCCTCAAATTTTAAGTTTACCAGTTTCTCAAATCAGTTGCTTATAGTCCTTATTGCATTTGCATGTTCATTTTCTTGAAACATAGAGCACAACAGTTGGGAATCACAAATCGAAACATGGCAAAGGCCTGTACTCGAAGACAAGAGGCTTCCTGAATGGTTAGTTCTTGTCTTATTATTTGTAATTACCCATGCTATCAGGCTCTAATTTTCCTGAACTCGTCCAACAGGTACCCCGTCACTTTATTCAATGAGCTCTATTTTCTTAATTCAGGGGGAACGATTTGGACAGGTACCTAGATATTAACTCAATTCTTAAAATTGGATTTCTTGTAGATGACTTGTGCCAATCTTTCCCTTTTTGTTTGTACTGCAGATGGGTCATCTCCGGTCCATAGTTTAGTAAGCATTGGAGGAAAGAAGTTTTCCCTTGATAAATCCCAGTTGGGATTGAAAAGCATAATTGGTGTTCCCCATAAAAATGATACTGCCATTGACATTTTGGGAAGGATGACTTCTATACTCGAGCAAATACACACTCCAATTACATCAAATTCGGCTTTAGGAACAAATTTGCTTCAAGAAGGAGAGGAAAATATTGGTCAATTCCTTTATCTTGAAGGAATTGAGTATCACATGTGGAACACCTATGATGTCCATTTTTATGCATCTTTTGCACTAATCATGTTATTTCCGAAACTACAACTCAGCATCCAAAGAGACTTTGCAGCTGCAGTAATGATGCATGATCCTAGTAAGATGAAACTTTTACATGATGGACAACTGGTACCAAGAAAGGTTCTTGGAGCTGTTCCACATGATATTGGAATGGATGACCCATGGTTTGAAGTAAATGCTTACTGCCTTTATGACACTGATCGATGGAAAGACTTGAATCCAAAATTTGTTCTCCAAGTTTACCGGGATGTCATTGCCACAGGTGACAAAAAGTTTGCGCAAGCCGTTTGGCCCTCTGTTTATGTTGCAATGGCTTATATGGATCAATTTGACAAGGATGGTGATGGGATGATTGAGAATGACGGCTTCCCTGATCAGACATATGATACGTGGTCTGTATCTGGTGTAAGTGCCTATAGTGGTGGGCTATGGGTGGCAGCCTTACAGGCTGCATCTGCCTTGGCACATGAAGTAGGAGACAAGGGTTCTGAAGATTATTTTTGGTACAAGTTTCTGAAAGCAAAAGACGTCTATCAGAAATTGTGGAATGGCTCTTACTTCAATTATGACAACAGTGGCAGTCGCACAAGTTCATCTATTCAGGCTGATCAATTGGCTGGCCAATGGTCTGTAATGATGGATGTAACTTAAATTCTAGTCCAGCATTTACTTTCAGGCATAATCTAGAATATGTTTTCGTTAGAATTTTATGTTTCTTAATTCTCATTTCAAAAGCATTTTCTTTATTCTGAACCTAGGATTTTCTCTCATTTATTTTTCTGATTAGAAAATATAAGCAGTACCCTTAAAAGATGATATTGGCATGCATCTATCACATAATGTTTTTAGGTCTAAGCATGAATATTTTCACAATTTGCTCAAGCTAATTGAAATTTTGACCAATGTAGGCATGAAATTATTATTTTTGTTAATCTTGTTGCATGTTCCTTTTCATCCCAACAAAATTTCTTAATATTGTTTTATTCACGTGGTAATGAATTACAATGTCTTTGTAGGTATGCAAGGGCATGTGGTCTTTTTCCAATAGTCGATGAAGACAAAGCAAGAAGTGTGTTAGAGAAGGTATACAACTACAATGTCTTAAAAGTGAAAGGTGGAAAGCGGGGGGCTGTAAATGGGATGCTGCCTGATGGAAGAGTTGATATGTCATCCATGCAAGCAAGGGAAATATGGTCTGGAGTTACATATGCGGTGGCTGCCACAATGATCCATGAAGATTTGGTGGATATGGCATTTCATACTGCAAGTGGCATCTTTGAATCAGTGTGGTCTGAAGAAGGACTTGGGTAAGATGGCTTTTCTTTCTTTTTCTTCTCTCTTTTTTCTTTTTTCTTTTTTCTGTAGTTGACATATGATTTTTTTGGAAAGCCTCCCCACTAATGTTTGAGTGACATAAGAACAGATACTGAAGGATTTAAAACCAAATGGAATTCACAGATTGTAAAAGTTTCCTCTTGATGTTGATTTTTTTTTTCTCCCATGGCTCAGACCTCAGAAGAAAGTAATCCTTCTTGAGATTTGAGATTGGAGTTTTTTATCGATTTCTTCAAATGTCTAGTCTTTTGGGATACTTCCTTTTACTTTAGGACGGTGGCAAGTACAAACTTTACTCCACTCCAAATATAATCCTTAGATGTAATGTAGGGGAACTCCATATTGTTGTCATTGAAACCATAAAATAAGATTGTAAATGTGTAAGATGATAAATTTCGAGCTCTGCTGAAAAACTAGATCAATGTCGGGATTTTTTACCCTTTGAAATACTTGCACTGGAAACTTTCCATGCTTCTGCATCTACTTGTTGAAACAAGACATTGATGATTATTGTTCTAATATTCATCTTTTGCTCACTAACATGTTGCTAATATGTTTACAGTTACTCATTTCAAACTCCGGAAGCTTGGAACACAGATGATCAATACAGGTCTCTAACTTACATGCGCCCGTTGGCCATATGGGCAATGCAATGGGCCTTATCAAGACCAAAACTTCCAAAGCAGGAGCTAAAACCTGAAATGGAGGCAGATTCGCTACGTATACACCATGCCGGCTTCTCCAAAGTTGCTCGCCTTCTAAAATTGCCTGGAGATCAAAGATCCAAAAGTCTTTTACAGATTATGTTCGATTATACTTGCAAGAGAATGTTGACTTGATTGATTGGTGCAATTATTATTGTGTATGATGAGTGTGCAATGCATTATTCAATAATTGGAAAACTTGAGTATTTGCAAAATTATATTGTTATTGGAAAATAGTGTATTCAGTACTTCAAAATATAATAATTTGCAGTGTAAGCAGATCTATTCTCTAAACTAGTTTTGATTATCTTCATTTGCAACCACACCCCTAATTTTGTTCACTAAATGGTTGTTGCCGTTGCCATTGCCGTTGCCGGGCCTTTTTTTTTTTTTATGGGTAAACTATATCACAATCTAATTATGAGTTTTTTTTTTTTTTTTCTGTTATCCAACTATGATTTTTTTTTTTTTTAAATTGGTCACCCAATTAATCAGAGATTGTTTTTTGTTCTCCATTTTTGTTAATTGCACTATCTGGAGGATAACATGATAGTTGGAAAATTGGTATAATAACAAATTTAACTCTCAATTTTTATATATTATATTAATTTAGTGATTGAACGCCAGGGGAAGAGGCAGATGGGGAAGGGGTTTTTTATTTAATATTAATATAAAATTTAAGAAAATTCAACATAATATAAAATTTAAATTTATTATTATATTTTAAAAAAATATTTATGTATTTTTATATATTTCTTTGAAGTTTTTAGAATTAGGACCAAATTGTGATCATTTGTAAATTTTGAGGTTAATTTTTTAAAATTATAATTAAATTGATATAATATGTAAAAATTAAAGAACTAAATTTGTTATTATATAATTTTTTTTAACTGCCATGTTACCCTATTCTTAGTGCAATTAATGGAGATGGGACTAAAAAAACAATCTTGTTTAGTTGGATGTCCAATTTAAAAAAAATTCATTGGGTGACAAAATTGAGACAAATCCATAATTAGGTAACCAATTTTTTTTTAAAAAAAATCATAATTGGGTGACAAAGAAAAAGACCTGGGAGACCTATGATGTAGTTTACCCTTTTTTATTTGAGAGGCATGCTCAAAAAGAGAAGTTTCCATGCATCTTTGGTCGTGTTGTCGATGTATTATGTGATCCAATAATTCAGAAACATTCTGCATTGCTTCAAAATTTTGCATTATTAACAATGCCAATAGGAACACCAAGAAAGGAAAAAAAAAAAGAACAATGGCAATAAGAACAAAAGGAAGCTGAAATGGGTATAAATCGTGAAACATTAAATATCATGCATCCAACTCCAATGAAAAGCCTTTTCCATTTCCTTTTACTTCCATGTCCTAAACCTTCCAACATGAAATCTTACATAAGATATAGCATGTAGGCTAAATACCTTTCTTGACAATATATATTCACCCTTCTCGTGATCTGGTGCATGATCATACACAATAAACAATATAGTTCCACAGTTTGGAGCAAAACTAATGCACCAAAACACAATCTAAACCTAGGTTTTTCTGCAGCTCTCCAATATGTCAATTGTGAGATGAAACCATCTACATATGCAAAGTCAGTTGCTTAAAAATGTTCAACAATGGCAGCAAGACAACGTGGTTGAGGGCAAGGCAGTGATTCTAACATCCTCCGAACCGTAAGCATTGCATCTAGTGATCAGAAGCAGTGGCAACATCTCCTTCCAAGCCTCTCCGTTTCTTCTTCCCTTCCCCATGCCTTGACCTCCTGGGTGCCTCATCCTCACTTTCACTGTCATCATTTCTGAAGCTGTTTCCTGCAGCAAACTGATCTTCATGGTGAGCCTTTTGTCCTTCTTGCTGATACTGTGTCTCATCTTCCAACCCGCCCCCTGGACCACCCATTTCCTGACCTCTACCCTGCTCTGATCCTGCACTAGATCTGTCATTGGTTGGTGTCCTCTGATCTCTTTTAATAGCCCGGCCAGAGTTCTGAGAGGCAGGTGCTGGAGGTAGGGGAAACATAGGAGGCATGCCAACGGGCCGGCCACCTCGAGCAGGATTATTACCTGTGGGCCCCATACCCCCCATAAATGGTGCACGCCCTGGACCCATCATCATCCCGATTCCACCAGATGGAAACATTCCCCCAGGCTGTGGAGGTCGCCCTGGAAACATCATGCCAGATGCAGGACCTGTAAAATCTCCAGAAAACCTGGGTCCATACGGTGCAAAAGGACGAGGAGCACCAAAAAGATCTGGCATCCCAAAACCATCAGGTGTAACTGGTCCATAAGAAAAGCCATCACCACCCATCATCATCGGTGGAAAACCTCGCATTCCAGGCATGGGTCTGGCACCACGGGCTAGTGGCATGTGAGGGGGCCACATGATTCCTCTGCCTCTTCCTCTGCCCTGAGCTGCAGCACCAAAGCTTTCATCCTCCTCTTCACTTTCTTCCTCTTCCTCTTCTTCATTGTCCTCAAATGGAACAATGTCAGGGTTCTCTGCATTATCTGAATTGACTCCCTTTGCTTTCTCTTCTTCTCTTTTTGATTCTGCTGCCAGTGAAATTGCCTGTATCCCAAGGGATTAAACAATTGAATACATCGTACAAATTCATTCATTGTGGGTATCCAATAACATGAAGGGCAAGTCAAAATGTAAGCCTTATACAGCATCCTATTTGTCTCAACCAAAAGCATGGCAAAATGAAAGCAATGCCATAACCCAAACAAAATGCCAGTGAAATTGCCTGTATACCATGGGGATTAAACAATTGAATAAAACATACAAATTCATGATGTTTCAACAGCGTTACCTTCTTTAAGTAGTTCAAAACAATACTAGTATTTAACTTCGACAGACTATTAGCAAGCTGCAATGTGTCTCAAACAGTTAGTTTCTAACCAATTTCCCACGGAATATCAAGTACAAAAATACATTGCTCTAGTAAGCACAACATGATAACTCAACTCCCCAAAACACTCTGGAGTCCACAAAACCTTATCACTACTGCCACCAGCATAATATGATTTATTAGGACACTATTAGCCTGCACGAGTCTTTAACCCATACTCATATATCATACAAGGACCTCATATTAGGGTATGTAAATAAGATCATACTAATTAGCGTCTAATCAAGTAAACACAAGATTTGGTTCCTTCTCTGTTTATTCCTAATTTTCAACTTTCCCACACTTTTCTAATAATTATATTTCTATTGTTTTCAAACTCGGGTATCAAAAAATAAAATAGCTCAGAATTCAGAAAAATAAAATAGAATAAGCATACCATAAGCTCACTATCTGGCTCAAGATAAAGCAAGGAGGCCAACTGCTCACCAACAGAAGGCTCTAACTCCTGGCAATCTCTACTTATCTGCAAGTGCACAAAGTACAGCAGTAAGGTTAAACTATAATCACACCAAAAACAACAGCATCACATGGTAAAATATTGTGATATTGTCTATTGCATACAGTATATTAAAGCTAAATTATACACGGTAAAAGCAGATAAATAATTCATATAAACCAGAGTATTAACCTAATTACATGACAAAATTATTGCCAAGTTATACTCAATCAATGTTAAGGCTTAACCTTCAAAGGCTGGAATTATACCTTCACTGGTAAGTTCTCATTGTAGGGGTTCCTCAAATGCCGAGTTTTGTGGAAAGACAGCTCACATAACTACATATCAAGCAGCAGTTAGTCATCAGAATCTCAGAAAATTTGTGGATGCATGCCCAAAAAATTCAAATTATTGCATCTAACAGAGAGCACAAAACCAATCAGCCAGTGCAGCAATATTATATCTAATAAACACAAATTGTCAAAACTACCTCCATGCTAAGAATATCTTTAATGTTTTTAGTTCCTTAAAACTTAGCTTCATAGAAAATTTTATTTTAAAAGGAGAGGGGGGAGAGGGGGGGGAGGGGGATAGAGAAACACACCTTTAACCATTTTACTGAGAAATTACGTCCATAATGTGCAGTTCCATGAGCATATTTCCAGTTGCCTCCAGCAACAGATCCACCAATTTTGGATGTCATTTTGGCACAACCCTAATAAGACAAGACAATGTAATAACTAAGACATCATACAACATAAAAAGGCAACATTTTGGACTATTGATTATATAATGATCTATTGAAGACTGACTAAACAGTAATGCAAGACCTATGGATGACAAGTTATTTCAGAATAACACAAATATGAATTCTCAAATTGAATATAGAGGATACAGAATAAGTTATTTCAGAATAACACAAAGGTATGGGTTCTCAAATTGAATAGATGGAGGATATTAGATTTCTGAACTACCTGGAAATGCCGTGTACGGTTAACGGAGAAGACCAAAATCACATTTTCAGCAGAATCAAAAGCTTCATTCAGTTTAGCCTCATTGCTTCTTTGAGTTGCCCATACTCCTTGTTGAACAGATAGTTCCAGATTTTCACGGTTGCAACTTTTAACAATAAAATACCTAGGGTGCCATTTTTAAGAGTAATCAATTATAATCAAGTTTTTCACAGCAATGAAACATAACACTGCCAATAATGTAAAATTCAGAAAATAATAGAACAGCAAACAGAATCTGTCAGCTTGGTATAAGGTAGATGACTACCACAGCAACAGTTAAGATGGAATTTCACAACAGTAATCAATCATTAAACAAAGAACAAAGTATTATAATAAGAAGGCAATGGCTTACTGTCGATTATAAAGCCGAATTTATACTTAAGGATTTTTAGACATATTAGTTGAAAACCCGTTGGAAAGACTGACAAATGCAAAACCAATGCACTCACTATTTACAGATTTTTACGTAAACTTAAGCATAGATCTACAGTTAGGGTTCTTACTACAGAGCATTTTAATTCATTCTACAACAGAGTTACAACAATAACCTTCTTCCTCTATTGTTCATGTAAATCATTTTCTTGTTCATATAATCTCTAATCTGTCATTTCTCTCACTGGATCCACCATAGCATATAAAGTAGAAAAGAAGAAGCTGTAAACTTAATAACCAAATCCAGCAAAATAAGCATGCCACTGGAATAGAAGGAAAAGAAAAAGGTGATTGATTTTCTTTCAGATCTAAACCAACAAAACTAGGAAATAAACACACTGATACCAGAGTACATAACGCCTTTGTAAACAAGATGGCCTAGTTGTATAAAAATATTTTGAAATTCTAAATAAAGAAAATGATAATACATTAAATTTCTCAAGCCTTTTCACCACAAGAAAGTTGTTCGTTGTATCTAAGGCTTCAACAAGTTTAGTTTATAATAACTTCATTTCTCTTTGTAGACAGAAGAGAAAAGGAGAAGAAAAATGATAAATTTATTCAACCCTTAACTGTACTATCTAGTCCAAAAGTTTACAGGCATCAACATATTTTTAGATGCCCCTGCAAAATAAAGAATACAAGAGCTTGAAAGAGGAAAACAACGCAGAAAAGAATAGTAAATCATTCAATTGTCAAATTTGAATAATACAGTATAAACGTGTAATAAAAAGAACAACTACCTATTTCAGGTTTTATGATACCAATTACACCTTATAGATAATGACAATTCCTTTGGGCAATTATTATTGAATAAAAGATGTATCTTAACTGTATTCAAAATAAAATACAATTAATGATTTACAGAACTCAATTAAAGACCCCAGGACTCTGAACACACCTAGATATTCCTTGAGGCAAAGGTATAGCAGTTCTGTTTGCCTGGTTAGACTGACCATTGGGGACATTTTGTATCTGGGTCTGGCTGACCTGTTGTTGCGGTTGTTGAACTTGTTGTTGCTGCTGCTGCTGCTGCTGCTGCTGCTGCACGTTAGTAGATTCAGTTGCTGAAGGTTTTCCAGCTGCTCCTTGGTTTACATTGTTTTGTGCTTGTGGAATCTGTGATTTTTCAGTTTGTTGGGGGAAGCCAGCATTCCGCTGTTGATAAAATTTGTTGTTATAATTGTAAGCACTTAATTGCTGAATCTTCTGCAGGACTTCTTCCACAGGAGGAGGAGGTCCTGGGAGCTTTGCATGCCTATATCGGCAGTCAGGACCATTAGGACAAAAACCTAGCTTGTACCTGCAACCGCGGAATTTTGCATATTAATAAACATTCTTAATGATAAAACAGAATTGGTACTAATATATTCAAGAAATTCCAGGGTCTGTTTTAGGGTGCATGAAAGGTAAGCTCTTTACTGAATTCGAGGAAAACAAAATGATTTGGATGTCCCAGTGACGTCCAAAGGAAAATACCCATCATTCCTTATAGTTAGTTTTACCAATGTAAAGCACAATTTCTATAAGCTATTAACAAATTTCATTGAAGATAAAAGGAAGGACAATCTCGCAAGTTACATTCAATATAAAGTAGCACCATTTTAGCTTATATCTAAGTGTTCCGCTAACCCAAATCCTAAAAAAAAAAAAAATGGTGCTAGCTATTGATTCAAGTAAAAGAAGAAAATACAAGTATAATTAAGCCAAAAAGCAAAAGAAAAACGCACATGTTACACTCTTTGATATCCTCGTTGGTGTGTTTGTACACACAATCTTGCTCCCGGCACTCACCAAAAAGCCGAAAAAAACGGCAGACGGGCATGCGGGACTTGTCGTACTGGTGAAGGAAGCCACAGGCATCACCCTTCATGCAGAGACTGCGGAGCCAATGCCGGCAAACAGTCTGACGGAAGCTCCTTCGGCCAGCTCCACCACCTTGATTTGCGACGGGATCATTTATCGAAGCCTGAACACCTCCAGGGGCGGTAAAATTGTTGGTATTGTTAGCAGCAGAAGGATCGGAATTGACGACAGGCATGGAGGCAGTGGGGGCGGGAGGACCGGCATCGAGACCGCCCTCGAAATCGAAGCTGAGACCTCCCTCCGCGTCATCCATAGTCGATGCGCTTGTGTTTTCGTTTTTTGGGTTGGTTTAGGGTTTAATGTTAGAAATCAAATGCTTTTACCAAGTGAGAGTGTTTCTCCAAAACAGGGTGGGCTTTCACCTTTGAACGTTGGGTTTGGTTTAAAAGTGAATCGATGGAAAATTGCTAACTTCAAATCGTTTTTATTTGTAAGTTTTCACATATCCATGTAAAAAATTATATCATACAATACTAAAATTCCAACACTCCAATTTACTCCAATCCATCATAACGAAGTTACTTGAATGTGAGTTAAATTTGAGGTGCTTATATATTAAGTCATATATTTAGACTCAGGTTTAGCCTCACCTAAAAAATGAGTTTATTTTTTTCTTAAATTCGATTCAATTTAAGAAAAGTAAACATGAGTCTGAATCGGCCCACTCATATTTTATTCATTTAAAATTAATTTTTTAAAAATATAATGCACTAAAAAAAAGGCTAAATTGAAAATTTTCTAACACATTAAAAAGTATTTATATTAAAAAACGCTACCATAAATATAATAAATGTTTTATTATATTAAAAAATATTAAAAAATATAATAAATGATTTATTGTATTAAATATAAATTTTAAAATTTTATATTTTGGGTTAGGTTATTTAGTTGGGTAAATTTTCTTTTAGGTTTTGGGTAATGGGTTTAATTGTTATTGGGTTGGGTTATATTTGGGTCGAGCCGGGCTCAGATGAAAAAAGATTTTGCCCAAGGTCTGGCCCATATAGAAAACGAGCCTTAAATTTTATCCAAGCTCCTTTTTTGAGCCTCGTATTTTGTTCAAATCCTCCCACTTTTCGGGTGGGCCTTGAAGCCTGGACGGGTGGCCCGACTCATGAGCAAGTCTAAGTGGAGTGGGTGAAATTTTTTTTTGCACTGTGAGTAGGGAGCAATTACAGTAATTGTTTGCCCTGCCTCGTCCAGTTTCATTATATAAAATTATCATTTTATCCTTGTATATATATATCCATTAAAAGAGTAAAAATGTAATAATATATTATAAAAAATCATATATTTTATGTTTAAATATTTATCCAACGTTAGAAATATTGAAATTATTAAAGATGAGTAGCAAAATTAAATTAAAGCGGAACGGGGTGGGGTGGAGATAGATGTATCCAACTTTCATAGAAATTATAGTAGTTTTCAAAATTATATATTCATTGTGGAGCAGGGTGGGTAGTAAAGTGAAACGTGCCAACTGTGGGACGGTGGTGGATTTAGCAACATCGACCCCCATCCTGCTCTATTGTCATTCCTAATTATCGAAATGGCAATATTAAGGCTTACAAGATCATGAAATCTTAGGTTTAAATTATAATATGTGCTTATTTTTCTAGATTAGTTTATATTTAAATTGATTTTTATATATTTTATATAAAATATAACAAAGGTTTTTAATTATGTTCTAATTGAGTTGGGTAGTAAAGTGAAACGTGCCAACTGTGAGGCAGTGGTGGATTTAACAACATCCACCCTTGTCCTGCTCTATTGTCATCCCTAATTATCGAAATGATAATATTAAAACTTACAAGATCATGAAATATTAGGTTTAAATTATAATATATGTTTTTATTTTTTTTTAGATTATTTCATATTAAAATTGATTTTTATATATTTTATATTAAATATAATAAAGAGTTTTAATTATGTTCTAATTAATTTTATATTTAATTAACTCGTAATATACATATACATACATAGGAAATGATCTACTTGTTAAAGTTGGTCTGCATGCAGCCCATGAAGCAGCTAAGGAGCAAACCATGCAGCCCAAGTCATGCAGATGAAGTGCATGCAACTTGTAAACATGCTGAAGCACGTATGCTTGCTGTAATATTTTCGGATGAAGTACATGCAAACATGCTGCAGCACGTATGTTTGTTGTAACAACAAGGTTTTCTTAGTTCAGTTGATGTCATGTAATCTAGTTTGTTTTTAAACTTGGTTGGTGATGTATTTAATGTAATTAGGTAGTGTTGGAGCTATTAAATCAGCTTTGTTAAAGTGTACAAGTTTCATTTTTCAAGTTTCAATATACTTAGTGGTAGTAGGTGATGATTAGGCGATGTTAGTGACATTTTGACCAGCTCATGAACTGGTATTTGTAATGGCTCAATGCCCTTATTTCGTGTGGTTAATGAAATCATTGAATTTTATAAAAAAATACTCTCTCTTTTCTTTGTGTTTCATTTTTGCTCTCTAAGCCCGATTCTATTTATTTTCTCCAGCAAACATACAGCATTGTTGCTCAACCTTCTGTTAACCTTCATTCATCTTTGTCAAAAACCCAACAATTGGTATCAGAGCTAAATTATTAGTGGACCTGTCATATTTCAATCCTTAAAACCATGTCTTCCTCAGGTTTTTCACCAGCTGCACCACCTGTCTTCAATGAAGAAGGCTACCACATTTGGGTAGTAAAAATGAAGACCTACCTACAGGCATTTAACCTATGGGAGGTTGTCAACTCAGATGTTGAACCAGTACCTCTAAGAGCCAATCCAACAGTGGCTCAGATCAGACAACATGCAGATGAAAGAACCAAAAGGCATAAAGCTATGTCTTGCATTCAAAACAGTGTGTCAGATGTGATCTTTATAAGGATCATGGCTTGTGAGTCACCAAAACAGGCCTGGGATAAGCTGAAGGAGGAGTTTCAAGGGACTGAAAGAACAAGACAGCAACAGCTACTGAATTTGAGAAGGGATTTTGAAAACTTGAAGATGAAGGAGGAATAAACAGTGAAGCAATACTCAGACAGAATCATGGCTGTGGTAAACAGCATTAGATTGCTTGGAGAACAGTTTAGTGAAGCAAGAATTGTGGAGAAGGTGATCTCAACCTTGCCTGAAAGGTATGAGGCAAAGATATCATCCCTTGAAGACTCGAAGGACCTGACCAGTATCTCATTGACAGAGCTGATCAATGCTCTTTATGCTCAAGAGCAAAGGAGAGCTAGCAGACTGGATGAGCATCAAGAAGGTGCCTTCCAAGCCAGGAGCAAACCTGTCTCGAGCTCCTCTGCCTACAAAGGAAAGAAGACCTGGTCAAACAAGCCTAGAGCAGACGGTGCAAGAAGATATCCACCCTGCCCACACTGCAGAAGGCTAAGTCATCCAGGTGAAGTTTGTTGGTTCAGGCCTGATGTGCAGTGCAAATTCTGCAAAAAGATGGGCCATGCTGAGAAAGTCTGTAGAAACAAAGGCAAGCTGAGAAAAAAACAATCTCAATAGCCAAGAGCTGAAGCTCAAGTAGCAGAAGAAGGTAGTGATCAAGAAGAGCAAGTCTTTGTAGTCTCTTGCTCATCTGCCAAAAGAAAAGCTGCTAATGGATGGCTAATAGACAATGGTTGCACAAACCACATGACTCCTGATGCTGCTATCTTCAAATCAATTGACAGAAGCTTCAAAACTAAGGTGAAAGTTGGAAATGGACACTTCATCAAAGCTGAAGGCAAAGGAGATGTGCTGATAGACACTCCTACAGGTACCAAACTTGTTTCAAATGTCTTGTTTGTGCCTGAAATTGATAGAAACATGCTCAGTATAGCTCAGTTGCTAAAAAAGGGTTATTCAGTGGTGTTCAAAGGCAAGGAATGCCTAATCAGTGATCCAAGTGGATCCAAACTCATGTCAATGACCATGGCTGACAAAAGCTTTGTTGTTGACTAGAACAAAGACTTAGATAGTGTCTACACAGCTGTTTCAGATGAATCTAAGCTGTGGCACAAAAGGCTTGGCCATGTTAACTATAGATCAATGGCTCAGCTAACCAAAGAAGACCTGGTTGAAAACTTTACTGATTCAGTTGAGAAAGAGGAGGTTTGTGAAGTTTGCCAACTAGGAAAGCAAGTCAGGCTTCCATTTCCTTCAAACAAAGCCTGGAGAGCCTCTGAAAGATTGCAGCTAGTCCACACTGATGTGTGTGGCCCTATGAAGACACTGTCTTTGAATGGCAGTAGGTATTTTATCCTTTTCATTGATGACTACTCGAGGTATTGCTGGCTCTACTTCTTGCAGCATAAGTATGAAGTAGCCTCAGTGTTTTGAAAGTTCAAGGCTGCAACAGAAACAGAATCAGGATGCAAGCTCAAGACTCTGAGGTCTGATAATGGAACTGAGTACACCTCAGCTCAATTTCAATCCTTTTGTGATGAAATAGGCATCAAACACCATCTCACCAACACCTACACACCTCAACAGAATGGTGTTAGTGAAAAAAAGAACAGAAGTTTGATGGATATGGCCAGATGTTTATTGTTTGAGAGGAATTTACCCAAAACCTTGTGGGCTGAGGCAGTTAACACTGCTGTGTACCTCCAAAACAGGCTTCCAACTAAGGCTTTAGTTCAGAAAACTCCATTTGAAGCTTGGTTTGGGTTCAAACCATCACTGGCTCACTTGAGGGTCTTTGACTGCATCTGTTATGCACATGTTCCTGCTGTCAAGAGGGACAAGTTGGCTAAGAAAGCTCAACCTGGTATCCTGGTGGGCTATAGCAATGTGAAGAAGGGCTACAGAATCCTAGATCCTTCATGCAACAAAGTTCTTGTGAGCAGAGATGTTGTATTCGATGAGAAATCAGCCTAGAATTGGGACAAGAATGAGCCAGAGGCTGCTGCTGAAGATCTTGTAACAAATCAGACTGAAGCTGATCAAAATGGTCTTGAAATAGACATTGATGATGAACCAGTCAGAGGCACTAGACCATTGGCTGAGATTTATGAAAGAGCTCAAGTGGCTGCAGTTGAATAAAGTTGCTTTGAAGAGGCTGAAGCTCAACAAGGCTGGAAACAAGAAATGGCTGATGAAATCAATATGATTGAGAAGAATCAGACCTGGCAGCTAGTTGAGAGACTAGCAAACAAGAAGGCCATTGGAGTGAAGTGGGTGTTTCGAGCCAAGCACAATGCTGATGGAAGCTTGAACAAGCTGAAAGCAAGGTTGGTAGTAAAAGTATTCAGCCAAAAGTATGGCATTGACTACTTTGATACCTTTGCACCAGTGGCTAGGCTTGACACCATAAGGCTGCTAGTTGCCTTAGCAACACAAATGCAGTGGAAAATTCATCAGCTTGATGTAAAATCAGCATTCCTAAATGGTTTTCTTGATGAAGAAATCTATGTTGAGCAGCCTGAAGGTTTCAAAGTTATTGGTGAAGAGGACAAGGTGTACAAACTGAAGAAAGCCTTGTATGGCTTGAAACAGGCACTAAGAGCCTGGTATAGCAGGATCGATGGCTACCTAGCTAGCCTTGGATTTGAAAGAAGCATCAGTGAACCTACCTTTTATGTGAAGAAGCAAGGTAGTGAAACTCAACTGATAGTGTCCCTATATGTTGATGACCTGCTAGTGACAGGAGGAGATCAAGCAATGTTGACAGACTTCAAATGCAAAATGCAACAAGTGTTTAAGATGTCTGATTTGGGACAAATGTCTTACTTCCTTAGTATGGAAGTGACTCAAAGACAGCATGGAATCATTCTAAGTCAGAAGGCTTTTGTCTCCAAAATTCTGAGCAAATTCTCCATGCAAAATTGCAAGGCAACAAGCACACCAGTTGCCATTGAAGAGAAACTATCAAGCCAAGGTGATTTTGAGCAGGTTAGTGAATCAACCTATAGAAGTTTGGTTGGATGTTTGCTATATCTCACTGCAACAAGACCAGACATCATGTTTGTAGTAAGTTTGTTGTCTAGATTCATGCATTGCTGTAATATGAAGCATTTTCAAGCTGCCAAAAGAGTTCTCAGGTAAATTAAAGGTACACTGAGCTATGGAATGATGTTTAGCAAAGCTGAAAGCATGAAATTGGTTGGTTATGCTGATAGTGATTGGGCTGGTTCGATAGATGACATGAAGAGTACCTCAGGGTATGTTTTTACTCTTGGATCAGCCATCTTTTGCTGGAGTTCGAAGAAGCAAAATGTTGTTGCTCACCAATCATTTGAAGCATAGTATGTGGCAAACGCAGAGTCATCAACCAAGCCATTTGGCTAAGGAAAATCATGGCTGATTTAAATCAACACCAAAGGGAAGCACAGAGATCATTGTGACAATCAATCTGCTGTTGCAATTGCAAAGAATCTAGTGTTCCATGGAAGAACAAAGCACTTTAAGATCAAGTTTCATTTTGTTAGATAGATGGAGCAAGCACAAGAAGTGAGACTGATTCATTGCAATTCTGAAGAACAACTAGTTGATATTTTGACTAAGCCCCTTAGTGTGTCAAGATTTGAAGATTTAAGAGCCAAAATTGGAGTATGCAACATGCAAACCAAGGAGGAGTGTTAAAGTTGGTCTGCATGCAGCCCATGAAACAGCTAAGGAGTAGACCATGCAGCCCAAGTCATGCGGATGAAGTGCATGCAGCTTGTAAACATGCGAAAGCACGTATGCTTGCTATAATATTTCCGGATAAAGTACATGCAAACATGCTGCAGCACGTATGCTTGTTGTAACAACAAGGTTTTTTTAGTTTAGTTGATGTCATGTAATCTAGTTTGTTTTTGAACTTGGTTGGTGATGTATTTAATGTAATTAGGTAGTGTTTGAGCTATTAAATCGGCTTTGTTAAAGTGTACAAGTTTCATTTTTCAAGTTTCAATGTACTTAGTGGTAGTAGGTGATGATTAGGTGATGTTAGTGACATTTTGACCAGCTCATGAACCGGTATTTGTAATGGCTCAATGCCCTTATTTCGTATGGTTAATGAAATCATTGAATTTCATAAAAATACTCTCTCTTTTCTTTGTGTTTCATTTTTACTCTCCAAGCCCGATTCTGTTTATTTTCTCCAGCAAACATACAGCATTATTGCTCAAGCTTTTGTTAACCTTCATTCATCTTTGTCAAAAACCCAACACTACTTTAATGTAAAATTAAGGACTAGAACAAAAATCGTTGAGATTAAATCTGTTATTTTATCATTATTTCTTTTATTGGTTAATTTTTTTTACTAATCTTTTATTTATCTTTTTCGTCACTTTACATGTCAACTTTGTTGGCAATAGGGCTTACCCTAGCAGGTGGCGCCATGGTAAATGTACCTGCCTATTAAAACACTAGGTCATAAGTACCAACAATATAAAGATTGATAACAAAGAAAAACAAGGCAAAAGGTTAAGAACCAAAGGCATACCTAGAGTGGGTAAAGACATGTGTAAAGTACAACACTTGTTAAAGAGTAGCAACGCATGGTCCAATTACTGTGTCAAAGGGTACATCAATGGAACTTGCAGTAATAGGAGCAGAAACAACCCGTCTCTGTGACCATCGAAACAAGACAACATAGCAAACACTCTGAAGTAGCAAGAACGAGGCACAGTAACCTTTCACCGGAGTATTTTGAGTTGAGCCCCCTCCTCTCTAAATTGTTTAAGATCTCTTTTGATGAGCCCCAATGTTCAAACTGTTGAGCAGGGCCTGCTCAACATCAGCCTCCTCACTACTTGAAACATTGTTTGGGGCGGTAGCCATTTCACCTACACAAAATCAAACAAAGTAGTTAAATCCCTATATATGCATGTTAGTAATAATAATGGAAAAAATATATTGAAGTGATATTATGAGATAAAAAGCCCACGGGGTAGTCCTCTATGTATCTATTGAACCACTCTTGCCTCCTTTAAACCCAATTCATCAACTTAGAAATGTCAATAACAATGTTAATACCCTCGTAATCACCAATAAAGAAGTGTTGGAATTGCCCCTAACTATCACTGGACCCCTTATCAATATGCACCACTTCTTGAGAAGCATTAACAACCCGAGAAACTCTAGCTCCCCCTAAGCTAACAATGTCACCTACCCCTTCAATCAACCCATGTAGCACCCCTCACCCGTATTCAACGCCGGAATAGGGTTACGAAGCATTACCGAACTTTTAACATATATAACAGTACTTTTCTCATACATTCAACCATTTCATACAATCATCATTCAATTTGTCCCTTACAATAGCCTACGAGGCCTTAAACATGCTTTAGGAGTGATTCGGGAGTAAACCGATAACTTATAAAACATCTACAAAACTTTGAAAATTTTTCCCAATACAGAGGACACACGCTCATGTGACCAGGCCGTGTGTCTCACACAGCCACCAGACACGCCCGTGTCGCCAGCCGTGTGAAAACAGGGGGTACATACTGACTTGGGTCACACGGCCAACCACACGCCCGTGTGTCTAGCCCGTGTGCCCTTCGAAGTGGCCACACACGCCCGTGTGCCAGGCCGCATGCTAGGCCGTGCCAAAACTGTAGGGTATACTGACTTATGCAACACGGCCAAGTCACACGCCCGTGTGCTAGGCCGTGTGCCAATTAAAGGGGTATACTGACTTGTACCACACGGCTAGTCATACGCCCGTTTGTGAGACCGTGTGGAGCATACTGTCTTGGTTCTAATATCAACACCAGGGGACACACGATCGTGTAACATGACCGTGTGTCGTACACGGCTGAGACACGCGCCCGTGTCACTGCCTGTGTGGACAAAAATAGGCTATTTGTAAAGCCATTTTGCCACCCTATTTTCATATACATGCACAAGTGTATTATGCAACATTTCATAACCCAATAGGCAGCCAATCCACAACATTTCGAACACATTTTATACCAATTCAACATAGTATTCAAATACCTAATTTATATTATGCATTTTCCATTCATAAGTCTACTACTTATCAAGACAACATTTGCATATTTTCATTCCATCTACTACTTGCCAAAATATACCAAATTTGAACACTTATACACAACCAAAACATTACACCAAGTTAAGCCAAATCACATGGCTTTAACTTATACCACATCATGTACCAAAATCACTATATTAAATAACCATAACTATCATCTTTATAACTAGCCTATACGTGTCATATTTACAATAACCAATAGTTCAAAAGTACCAACAGCAATTGGATAGCGTGATGCGTAACTCTGACTTTATCCGGATCGAGCGAGTTATCGAACCTCTACAAAACATGGAAAAGAAACAGAGTAAGCTTTAAAGCTTAGTAAGCCCGTATAATTCAAAATTAAGCTTACCATTATACATAATCAAATAAGTAAACAAAGTATATCAAATTCACTTGCCAAATGCCTATACACAAGCATTCATCAATAAGTTAGTCATATAAGTACATGTAATCATCCATTATCTCAATTTAATACTCAATACATTGTATCATATCAAATTCACATATATCATGTACATTATTTATAATATTTCATTCTCAATCATATAAACAGTAATTCATTCGATAACAGTAATAGTAACTCATTCGTAATTACAGTACTTCATCTATATAACACATATCTTTTTTCACATAACCAATAACAGAATTTATGCCCATTGAACCTATTAGAATATCGAGGGATGCTCGGGTGATATACATAACATATAAATCAGTAATCCGTCAATTCATTATCATTTTTGCCCTTTCGAGCTATGATCAGTAAGCTCATCCTGAGCTGATGGACAGTAAGCTCTATTGAGCTAAAATAATAAGCTCTAACGAGCTGAAAACAGTAAGCTCTTACGAGCTGATACATCGGTAAGCTCATACGAGCTGCAGTGAGTCCGCAACACATGCAGGATCTCAACCTAAACAGTAACCCTAGTGACATGTCACTCGTATCCTACGAATTCCTACGGTTCAAACGGGGCTCGGTAAGGCATTCAAATTTCAAGTGGATCATTTACTCAATTACATACATTCATTTCAAATAATTACAAGTATTTAAAAGTTCGATTCTAATTATACGAACTTACCTCGTATTGCTCGGATAGCAAATATAGGCTATTCGTCCACTTTTCTTTTTCCCTGATCTAATTCTGATCTCGACTTATCTTGATCTATATAATATCAAAATTAACTCATTCAATATTCATTCCATTCATTTTAGCCCAAAAATCACCTTATGGCAAAATTACACTTTTTCCCTACTTTTTTTACATTTGTACAATTTAGTCCTTAGCTCGTAAAAATGCAAATTCATGCAATTAGACCCTTAACTATGCTAGCCGAATTTTAATGGAGTCCCTAGCAGCCCATATCTTTTGTTTAATCACACTTTTACCCAAATAATTTTACAATTTCACAATTTAATCCCTTTTTGACATTTTTGTCAAAAATCACTTTACAAAACTAGTTTAACTATCAACAACTATTCAAAATCCATCATCAACCATCAATTTACTCAAGCATTCAACAATGACAACATGATAAATCTTTAACAATTTCAAAATCTAAGGTACGGGCTAGCTAAAATACGAAGCAACGATCTCAAAAACGTAAAAATCATTAAAAACCGAGCTAAAATGGACTTACATGCTCAAAGACAAAGTGACCGAATGCTTAAGCCCTAACTATGGCTTCCTTTCTTCAAATTTTCGGCTAGTAAGGAAGATGATAACATGTAATTGTATTTGTTTTATTATAATTAACTTAAATAACTAAATTACACTATTAACCTTATTATAAAACATTAATATATCACATAAACCACGGACATAAATGTCCACTAACCTTTCAAATGGCTTAATTACCATTTAAGGCCTCCATAATTAAAATTCAAAGCTATTTGACACCTTTAACTAATAGAATATGCATTTTACATTTTACGCGATTTAGTCCTTTTTCTCGAATTAAGCATTCAAACAGTAAAATTTCTTTACGAAACTTTCACACAATAATTCTATCATGCTGTAAACTTTAATAAATTAATAAAATAAATATTTTTACCTCAGATTTGTGGTTCCAAAACCACTGTTCCAATTTGACTAAAAATGGGCTGTTACAACCCACCCCTCGTCAAAGGCAATTCCATCCCCACTTCCTCCTCGGAGAGCACCACCTCATTTTTGTTTCTTGGTGCTCCACTTACAATCAGGACACAACTTGTATGTCATAATGTACAACTAGAGCTCCTAGGTTACTCCAAAGAATAATCGGGTCACCTCTTCCTCACAACCGTAAGGCCATGATTCCAAGTGATGTGGAATCCTTCTGGCCCCATTTTAAAAACCCTATTGAAGTCATTGTCTCTGTACCCATTGGGGCTACACCCATCAAACAATGCTTAAACATCTTTCTGACCATGACAACCTTGGAGACATCTAAGGGATTACCCTTTCGAAGGGCATTGAACTGTGTTGTTTTAAAGTTATCAACCAATTTTGGCTCAAACAAACACAGCTTGCTTGGAGGCAATGACCACGTGGTTGGAATAGTGAGGTCATCGATGAACTTGTGCTCCACCAAGATATACTTGGAACGATCCGACCCCAACTTGCTCCCTTTTCCAAGCAGTAGATGCTCAATCCTCATACCATTTATTGAAACACAACATCCTAGGATGCTACCGATCATGGTTTGTCGAAGTGAAGTTGAACAAATTTTGAAATACCTTTAGATAGGGTACCTCATCCCTCTAATGACATAGTATAAGAAACCCAATCAAAATCCACCACGAGGCTCCAAACAGTTGCCTAGGGGCCACTCTATATTAATTCGAAACCGCACAAATGAATTCATGTGGTAGGTGAAAGCCAGCTTCCAAGGCATATAAGGGCAAATAGAACCCTAGTTTTCCACTGTCGTATTTTGGCCCGCTGACTGTGATTAATTCGTTCTCTCTTTGAGGAATGTTAAACTCGAACTCATAGTTATGCATCAACAAGCCCTTACATTGCAACAACTATCGCATCTCATTCTATCACAAACGGTTCTTTGCAGCCTCTTTGCCTTCGATTTTCGTCGGTCCCCTTTACCCACGCTACTACTAGCCTTTCCATACCGATTTCCCCTAACCATACTCAATTAAAAGAAACCCTAAAAAGTAATATGGAACAAACAAACTTACTAAAAGTCACCCTTAATGCTGGTCTGACTCACGTTGGTGAAGTACAAACTCAAAACGAAGACGAAAAAGTTTAAAACTTAGAAAAACTCAAAGTCTGAAAAACTGAAAAACTTAGAAAAAAAATTCTACTTTGGTAAGAAGAAACATTAATGAAGCCGAGCACTTTATAAACCTTTCTATCTAAGGAAGATTCTAGAATACATTTCGACAAGCACTAATGAGAACTAGACACCTGGTGAGTTGAAACGTTGAAATACCAAGTAATTATTAGTAGTGTTTTTTCATAATGCACTGTAACGCATAACCATAAATGGAAGTATTCACACGCGCATGCCTCTAAAAAACATGGATCCTTTGTATATCCCACTTGCAAATCCCCAATATTTCAAAATTTGAAATTCAAATGCGATGTAGTAATTCTCACCCAACGCCTCCAACAACTTCACACTTGACAATATCTCGAGAGAGGCTACTATATAATCTCGTTTTAGATTGAGAAAGATTGTTATACATTCACCCCTCGAGCACACCTTTCGAATCTATTTCTTAAGAAAGCCCCACTTACTTTTTGGACATACCCTTCGAAAACACTAATTAACTTGCATTCATTTAAGCTCATGTGAACCACATTTGCTAACTATCGCTTCTGATCTCATCTGTCATATCCCATCTAAGTGATTGAAAGCACATCAATCTCCACCCTAGTTAAACTTATGACGGTAAACTACTTTACTAGTTTTCCCTAACCCTCTGATAAAGACGTAACACATGATACCTCGAGATTAGAGCTAAAGCTATAAAGCTTTTAACTCTGACTAAAAAGGGAACTTCTTTATTCTCTTTCTCTCTCTTCTCCTTGAACCTCTTGATCAGACCTCAATACCACATTTACTTGAACACCCTCTACGATGACTCCGTCATCTACCAAATAAGGTGAAGCATCCAATTCCACCATTATCTCTGCCTTTCTAGATCCAAGCATCAACAAAGTTCTATTAAGGGCTTAAGTTAGCAAGCACTAAAGGTTAATTTTTCTTTGCGATTTTCTCTTACTATTGTCATTCTAGAGTTCAAATTCTTTCGGGCAAAAAAAGCTTAAAAGGAATTAAAGGTGCTATCTTGCCTTATAACCACAAATATTTCATTCTCATTAGCTTGGCAAGGAAAGCCAAAAGAGAGGAAGTAGGCAAGGAAGACTGAACTATAAATACTTGTCATTTTCTCTATCTTTCTCTAAATTTTCAAAGTTTTAAAAACTAGTTCATCCCTCCTTAGTATTTTAGCCTTCTTTTTTGCTTACAATTAGGCATTTTAATCACACTCCTAGCTAAACAAGCTTGGAGACACTCTTTCTTGAGAAAGTTGTCTCACAAAAGAAACATTGGTAAGGAAGTTCTGCACAAACAGAATTTCATGGATACAAAAGACATAAATCAAGTGCATCTTGGACATGAAAGGATATACTGTTTGGAAGGGATCTATGTTCAAGGGCAACAGACCACCGAATCTAGGGTGGCAAACATCTATATTTCAGGAGGGCAGATTGATTTTCAAGAAGCATAATGAGATTCTAAGAATAATAAAAAAGGAGCATAATGATATCAATAGCAATCAAAGTTTGGTCCCTACAAGGAACCTTATGACAGTATGAAGGGGTAAAATCTGGAAGAGATCGAACCAATAGAAACGAGCCATGACATGATGAAGGATAAGGTGTTCTCTATGGCGGGAATGATAGGAGCTTTTCGGCAGTACCACTTATCAGGGAAGTACACTGTCAAAAACCGCTTTTCACCTACTTACAAATGGGGAGATTATGATTTGCCTTTCAAGATTATCCTCTTTCTTCCAATGATCTTCCTTGTACTCATGAGATAGGGAAACGGATATAGACTGTCAACTTGCACACTTCCTCGTGTCATGAAGAGCAAGAGTCAGCAGACCACCTTCTCTTTTCTGCAATCTCGCACGAGTAGCATGGTTTGGATCTAATATCAGCTTGTGAGTATCAGAACTACCCTAACAGAACGTTAGTATAATCCACCATAATTGGACAACTGAAAAGGAGTGTAACATACCAGAGCAAACTGCGAGTCTATTATGGTGCATTTGACTTCAAAGTTTGAGAAACAGAAGGTTAACCCTATGGCAACTATTTATAAAGCAAAAGAGTTAGCATGTCAGTGGAGCAAGGCATTTAACGGGGAAATACATGCCCATGATACAAACAACCTGGTAGGAAAGAAGGCTCACCCGAACTTCACAATGCATTTTAACCATCATCAAGTTTACATGCCATGGAAGAAAGGAGAAGTAAAAAAGGATATGGTTCGGCGTTCCATTTCAAAGATACTAGAAATACTAGTTTGAGCTCTTACTCTCTTTTTGAACACTAATCACATAACACTTGCAAAACTTTACCTACTACTATAGGTTCTCTATTAGCAAAAAGGCTGAACGCCATTTATCTGCCATGCAAGCCAGCTGATAAATTGTTACAAATGGTTTTGCAGGGAGACAAGGGGACAACGCATTGGAAGTATGATCTTATCTTGTCGAGCATTAGCAAATTATGCAGCAATGTGATCTTCCAACAAAACACCAGCAATGACACCAGCAACTGGACGGAGTTAAGAAATAGGCAAGACAAGCAGCTCAAGGAACCATAATCATGTAGTGTCTGTTATCTGGTTTTTTTTTTTTTTTTTTTTTGCAGTTCTAGGCAGTTTTTTGGATGCTTGTTCCGCTATCAGAAGAAGAAGAAGAAAAGAGTACATGCTAAACCAGAAAGCAACATGATCCGATCCAAATAAAACAGGTGCTATAAAAGATCAGTTCATATGAGACTAACAACAAACATCATGTTTCTGTTTCCAGTTTCACCATGGATAAGTTAAATAAGATTTGTACAACAATACTAGACAGTGTTCTGCGAAAGTGGGAAAAAGGTCAAAGAGAGCAAAAAATGGAATAATTGACACGCCTTAACAACCAGTTTATGTTGCTTTATTGACATTATCACAATAAACAGATATCTGTTAATACAGTTGCTCCTTCTTTTACCAATCTATACCCAATTCTCTTGAAAGGAAGAGTTTGTCAATGTACAAAATGACAGGACTGGATGCTGCAACATAGTGTTGCATTTGAATCCTCGCCGATGCCTCTGCAAGAAAAGTAGAGAATTAATATCAATGCATGTCAATACTTTTAAACAAAAGCTCACATTCATTTTTCTGATTTTTCACTTCTCTCAGGTGAAGAAATCACTGAAAGGCCATTTCCCTTATGAGATGAAGACATTCATGACATGAAAGTTTAAGGCTATGCAATAGTTCAACTGATACAAATTCAAACTATGATTTTCCAAACATGAACAAAGACACATCTTCATCCAATCCTGAAGAATACATGTTGATGCAAACCAACCCCTAAGCTAAAGGTTGAACTGTATCCTTGTACAAATCTGTTATGAAATTGTTAAACATATCCCTGGAGAATGCAGACAGGTTTTGTATGTCTATGCTAGACAGGTTTCGCTTTGTGCCACCAAACCACGTTCCAATGGATGCACCATTTTCAACCATGAGCTAATCGAAACAGAAGTAAATATTTGCAAGAAGTTCATTACTTAAGAGTTATTTGATAACTAAAGCAAAACCATACATCCACTTACCATCTTCATTTAGTTTCTTCATTAGCTGTGCCTTTGTAGGGAGGGCATACATCCCAGCAGCTACAGCTTTCCTGATTGCCCAGCCGTGGTGGGGTGCAAATACCTGTGCATAGGCCTTGGAAGCTGGATCTTTTAAGGAATCCCCCCTGCCAAGGAAAGATTTGATGAGTTCTAAAATTTAGGACTATAAATGAACCAAGCATGAATGAACAGACTTCTATTCATGTTAGTTTATTTATATCTAAGCTTGTTAGTGTTCAATTGGTATTCATTAAGAATTTCAAAATTATATTCATGTTTGTTTACTTGATTATATATGTTCATCTTCACTCTTTTAAGTTTAACAAACGTGTTCATGAACAATGTTAATGAGTAATAAACAAAGAGACAACAAATAAACATATATCTTAACTGTTAGATACAAAATAATCAAATATAATATTAATAATTACATTATAAATAAAATAAGCACAAAAACAATAATATTATTAATTATATAATAATCAAACAATAAACTAGTTTTAAATAATTTATTAAACAAGCTTTAAGCAAACATAAACGAGCTTGTTCATGAATATAAATGAACTGAACAAGTCAAATATAATATTAATAATTACATTATAAATAAAATAAGCACAAAAACAATAATATTATTAATTATATAATAACCAAACAATAAACTAGTTTTAAATAATTTATTAAACAAGCTTTAAGCAAACATAAACGAGCTTGTTCATGACTATAAATGAACTGAACAAGCTTTATTTGTTTTTGGTTGTTTAATAAACAAGCCTCAAAATTCCCTTCATGTTTGTTTATTTAGCTTGATAAACAAACATAAACAAAGAGAAACTGAATTGTTTATGAACCATTCATCGAACACTCTAATCATTTACATCCCTACTAAAATCTCATTCAACAACTTCAACTTCAAATTTAATCAGTCTGTTTATATCTGCAAGTCTTGACCATCACTTGCTTGTTTTGTACCTCCAAATGAGATATCCCTATACAGTTAACCATAGAGGTCACTACATAACAATGTTAATGTGGCAAACTAGCATTAAAAGGAGCATGATTAACCATAAACATAAAGGTCACTGCAGAACAATGCTGATATACCAGGCAAATTAGCATTCAAAGGAGCATCAGCTACTATTGTCGGAACTTAACAATAGAACTTTGCTTGATCATTCCGTTAGAATTCTAAAGAAACACAAAGTGGCTCCAAAGATCTAGTAAAACTTCTCTCAAAAGAGAAAAAGTTTCTAGAAAAATTATGTATAAAGCCTGCAGCAAATGATAGAAGCTCTGACAGAAGATTAAAGAAAAGGCATATAATTCTATTCCCTGTAACATGGTTTATAGTAAAGACTAACTAAAAAGTGGTTTTATCGGGAGCTCATTGAAAACAATGATAATCAACTAAGCCAGTCCTAATTAATTAGATGCAATAATATTACAGAACACAGAAGAGACATGTGACCTGGTTCACTTGGCACACCCTAATGACAATGTTCTTTGAAAATAGTAATCACTACTCAGCACTCCAAACTTGCCAGAAATGTAGCACAATATATAGGTTGCGTGACCAATAACAAAGATAATCTGGAGCAGCTAGCCAAGATATGTAAATTCATGACAAGCCACAGAGCTAATCCCGAAAAATGTGGCAAGATTCTTAGGATTACTTCACTTATGGGATGTCCTAGTGTCACACCCTAAAAATGGTGCATGCCATGGTAATATTACCATAGAACGATGCTCTATAACGTAGAGCTAAGTTCCAAAGTAGTGTAAAGCCTTCTTGATAGACAGAAAACTGATATCTACCACTATCCAAAGAATAATCTACAACCCAAGTTATACAAGATGAGAGCTTGAGTCACTTGCACAAAAAAAAAAATTAGAGCATTAATATCACAAGAAAAAGAATTGAATTAAAAAGGCTATATTAGACCCCAAGTTAAACTCTTAGCTACCAATGTTCTAGATTCATCCATCTATATATCTGAAAGAAAAGGTGAAGATAAAGGGATGACCAACTATTGCTCAAGGTCATAGTAAGGTCATTAGCAGCACAATTGAGTTATAACAAATTGGAAACAGCTTAACAATTTAGTTTCAATTGAGTATACGTATTGAGGTTCTTAGTTCTTACTCTGTAGCCAGAATTTGTTCAAAGAGTACCCTGACCATGTCAAGCCCACGTTTCACTCTCAAAAGGTTTCTTGTATGGCTCCCAGCTTTCCTCACACAATTCCCTTCTATATCCCTATCAAGTATTGCGTTTAGCGTTGCAATAGACTTTGACGCCTCTGCAAGATCACCAACCTGTTACACCAAAACCAATGATTATAGATAGGAATTCAATTTGTTTAAATTTAATGAATCAAGCGGTTTAGATTGAAGGAATCATGGAAAATTCGCACCTTTGCAACGTAATCCATTTCCGCGAACTTGAAGGCGATGCCTAAACAACCAAAGAGAGGAGAAACGAAAGAACATGCGCGTGAAAAAGGGGCCACCTCCATATCCGGCGTTTGCGAGTTTACCGTAGCGGCAAGTTCCTTGAAGGCATCGGCCATTTTTCTCAGTATCTTTTCGTTCTCCGAATTCGCCATAGCTGATCTGTGTATGTGGTTCTAGAAGTTAAATACTTTGTCCGTGGGTATGGTCAATTTGGAGAAGGAAGGTTCTTGGCTGCGCTTGGACGCAGGGAATACAGGATGCTTAGGGGTTTGTTTGGCGGTATATTCTGCTCTAGATTTAAGACTGTTCGACGCTTGGTTTTGGAGTTTGTACAGCTCAGCTTCTTTCAGCGTTTAGCTTGGTCCTCTCCACGTGATCTCCCTCAATCCGCGTGCGTCTATGCTTTTCAGCCTTTAAGTACATGAATGTTTCATAATAGGGTGTGGAATGTTGTCAGTCTATATATCTGATTAATTTGGGTGAATTTCGAATCAATATTTTTAAGTTTATTTTAGGTTAGATTTATTTTATTTGTATGTTTTTAGGTTTGAGTCTTATAATTAATAAAGTTTAATTTTTAAGTTAGATCATTTACTTGTATATGATATAATTTAAATCATTATTTATACAAATTTAAAATATTACATTATTCCTCTACGAAAGGTTTTGCTAATTTCATTGTTTTTATCTTTAAGTTAACCTGCTCGTATCCCACTACTCTCGTGATTGAGTTATTTTAATTTCTTATCATATTTCCCAGCAATCTTTCTCAAAATATACAGAGAAATTTAATCTCTTTTTTTGAAAAAAAAAATCTATCTCTCTAATATTAAAAATTGAGAAGATAAAAATAATCAATGATAGTGTTAATTATTTCGACTACAAGAAACAATTTAGCCCGAAATTAAGCAAATAAACACAATTTGAGTGACAATAATTATTTTTGTTTATTGAAAACTAACACCTCTAGAAAAATTGAATGAAAAGCATACCTTGTATGAATATGTAAGTGGTTGAAATTAACAAATTAACAAAAATATATATAATATTCATAAAATTATAAAATATTCTAAAAATTTTAAATATATATAATTCAAAAGAATAAAAATAATAATAAGTTCTTTAAAGAATTTTTAAATATTTTACTTTTTTTTTTCATTTTGGAAACATTTATTAGTTTTTGAATATTAATATTTTTTATTTTTTTATTTTTAAAATTCAACCAATTGAGGATATACACATGTAAATATTTTTCACTATTATATATATATTTTTTTGTTCTTCCCACCACATCACTTTTTACAAACCTAACAATAAATGACATATTCAATTATTCTTATTTGTTCACTTTTAAATAATATATGAACTAAGTTACTCTATTTAATTTGAAAGAGACTAAATAGATAATTGCATAATGGTTTTTTTAATGGGAATAATTAATGTTATTATCAGTTGTTCTTTTTTGCTCATTTTTTAATAGTATAAGACTAGATTGGTTAGTTTATTTTGATAGAGATTAAATTGCTCCTAATCCTATAATACAATAACTTTTTGAGTATTTATTCATTTTTTGTATTACTTGTTATTACTTGGAATACCAATTATAAGTTTACCCTGTATTGCTTGAAAGAATTGAGCAAGTTGACTCTCAACATTTGGAGGCCCAAATGTCACACCCGATTTTCATTAAGGACCCGAATTTAAAGAAGAGACGGGGACAAATTGAATAAAAACAGAAGTTGGCAGCTCTATTGGGAAATTTTGGAAAATTTGTGACTGTTGAGCAATTAGTTGAGTTTCGAATCTGGTTTGGTTAAGATGGAACCGGTTGTTTCCATAATGGGAGATACAATGATTGCTGATGGATGGCTATTTGAGCTACGGAGGCTGTGCAAGAGGAGTTATAAATTTGGGTGAGAAGGGATATTCCTACTAAAGGAATTATTCTTAATTCTGTTTGCAAATTTCTTCTCCTCTATGTTGTCTTCTTTGGTTGTTCCGAAGAAGAGGAAAATTTGGGAGAGCTCTGCATGGAGCAGTAGTCGTGAAATTTGGGAGAGCTCTTCCTGTTACGTGGCTCACATGAGCTTCCCGTTATATGGCTCGAGAGAGGGGTTCCCGATTATGTGCTCTAATGAGCGCTCCCGAATATGAATTGACGGTTTACAGTTTTGTACACTTCATGTGTACTACCCTTGTATCCATCGATATTTTAAAAGATTCAACAGGTAAGATTCCAATATGAAATGATATGAATTCAAGATGAATTACTATGAGAAATACTTGAAATACAAAGATATGAAATGTACATGTTCTTGGATACTTGGATTGATAAATACATGTATGTAGAAAGCTTATGTATATGAAAGTTGTTACATGATGAGCTCATACTTGATTATTGATGTTTACATGAAATACATGACTAACAAGTTTCTTGAGGTTATATGTGTTTAGGCAAATTGCCAAATTTCTTTGGATGAATTTGTATGCTTACCTTAAATGAAGATGATTGGTAAGTTGATTTTTCGTTATACGAACTTACTAAGCATTAAATGCTTACTCTGTTTTATTTCTTTTGTTTTATAGTACTCGGAAGCTCGTAAAGTTTGAACGTGGGTCGGAGCAACATCACACTATCCTTCAACTCGTTTCGGTATAAATAGAAAACTTCATTTTGGTATAATGGCATGTATAGGTTAATTTGGCCAAATGATAACATATAAATATTTGGTTGTAATTAGCCATTGGAATGGCTAGTGATGATATAGATATTGATGTATATATGTGTGTTTTTATCTAGTTATTGTGTATGGTAAAAAGATTGAAGTGAAGTGAGTATGGATTATGCATATGAATATTTGATCAAGTAGGTAAGTAAGTAAGTTTGTATACTTGGTTATATGAGGTAATATACAATTCATAAGACTTGGATTTGGCTTGGTTTAAATGTTTTGAATTGGCTTGGGAATGTGTTGAAGTGTTAATGTAAGTGTAAGGCAAATTTGGGTGAGAAAAGTGGCCTTGGAATTGGCCTATTTTCGTCCACACGGGTAGAGACACGGGTGTGTGTCTCGGCCGTGTGTGACACACGGCCTAGCACATGGACATGTATTCTGGCCGTGTGTCCCCTGCATCTTGAAATTTCAGAACAGAATGCTCAGGATTTTTCACACGGCCTGGCACATGGGCGTGTGGCTTGGCCGTGTGACCCTTGCACCTACACACGGCCTAGCACACGGGCGTGTAACTTGGCCGTGTGACCCAAGTCAGTAAGCAACCTAAAATGGACACGAGTTGGGACATGGCCGTGTGCCCCTATTTCGAATGTCCACACGGCCTAGGACACGGGCGTGTATCCCTTGCACCTAGGAAAAATTTTAAAATTTTGCGAAAAATTCTCTGAGTTTCCGGTTTAGTCCCAACTTGTTTTAAATGCATATTTTGGGCCTCAAGGGCCCATTTAAGGGACACTATGATTGATTTCGGATATGAATAGTAAATGATATGAATTAACTGTATTTGATCTGTAAACTCCGGTAATGCTCTATAACCCTGATCCGATGAAGGATATGGGTTAGGGGTGTTACACTATGCCAATCGAAAGAGTCTACTAGGACGTTAAACATAGGCAATTCTGATGTGTAAGACTATAGCTCGACTATAGCAATGAGTAAATGTCCATTAAGATAATAAACCTGGAAACTGACAGGATGAGGAAAAGAAGATTGTTGTATGGTTCTCGCAAAGTTAAGCATGATTGGATGGAAATGGTGCACTTGAGAATGCAGTAAGCGGGATCGTCAAATATCCGCGGTATGAGTCCACAGGTTTTGGTTAATAAACCAAAATTGGTAATGATCGTGAGATGTTCTAGCGGGACCTAAAACTAAAGATCCTTGGGTAGAAAGGTATATCTAGTGAATGGTAATTTCGTCGAGGTCCATGCGGAGATAATGGTCACCTGGACGGTCAGGTGGTGGAGGATGCTAGGACACTTATCAATAGGTGAGTAAGTTAACTAGGAATATGTAACGCAAAGTAGGCCACATAGAAGTCCGCCAAAGGCTATTTGGATGGAAATTCTACCAAAAGGCAAGAGAGAGTATGTCTCGATAAGGATTTATTTGTTAACATCAATCGTTCTGACAACTAGGAGCAAGACGAACAGTTAGCCAGGGCAAAATGGTATAGTGCAAAACTACCACGGCGGTAAGGCATCAACTCATATGGCTTATCCACATAGTCCGAATTGTGAATGCTAAGCTGGTTAATGTAAAAAGGAAATTGGAATGAGGCAAAATCATGTCAGTACCATCGAGAACCATTGTTGCGGAGAACGTACTTGTGTCTAAAACAATGAATAAAGTCCACCAACGGTGAGCTGTGGAGTAGGGCAAGGAATCGACCTCACCAACAAAATTTACAGAAGGCTAAGAATATACAGGGAGTTGAAATCTCTACTTAAAATTTTTTGTCTCTTAAGAACTTCGAAATATGATTATTACATTGTTTCACTGAATCTCACTAAGTTCATATGAACCAATGATTGTACTGTCTTGGTTACAGGGTTAAAAATTAACATAACCACTATGGGAGAGTACCCTCATTTATCTTCTCATTTGCGGAATTGGTAGCCCCAAAATTAGCCACACCAAACATATCCTCCTCCCTCAGCCATACACTCTTTGGCGCCACCGCCTACCTAGTTGGAGCACGCAAGGAAATATCCCATCCTAGTATGAAATCTTGCTTCTCTTGCAAAATTCTAACAGGACAAAAACTTTCACCATGCCTTAGTATGCCACAAAGAAAACAAAACAACGTGAGCTTTTCGCACGCAAAACTCACATAAGTCTGTGTTCCATTTGGTAAGATAATCTTCTTCTTTCGCTTTAGCGGTTTCTGAATGTCGAATTTGACTCTAACCCTCATTATTCCTTTACACCCCAAAGAAACAACTTTCACATCATACTCAAGAAACATCCCTATGAAATTTCTCATCTATTTTGCCACTAACTCAGACATAAATCCATGTGGTAAATCTTGAACTAAGACCCAAAAATCCACATTAAACAGCGGCATAGTTTTAGGATCATCCCCATCTCTTAATCTGCGCATGACTAGAAGATGAGAGTTAAAATTCCAGGGACCGCCAACCTTGATACGATTCGTAATATAATCGAAAAAGAAATCTGCCTTTATTTAGATTCGAGATAGAAATGCCCCCAATCGGATGCCAAACATTTGCCAACGTCGCTCGCATTGATTGAAAATTAACCACTCAATATCAAAAAAGAGCCCACAAAACAGTTTTCAAAAGAGGCCCTTAGATCTAATCTCTTTGAAGCCAACTGCACCACCACCTCCTCCTCATCTTCAAGAGATAAATCAGCAAAATTTCCTTCCACATCTGCCATCCTCTAACCCAATCCCAAAAACTGTAAACAGTGAAACAGAAAAACTAAAAGAAAACTGAAACAACCAAATCAATCAAAGAAACGGAAGAAAAATAGAGGAAAAGAACCAAAACTTGCTATAAAGCTGAGGAAAACGTGCTATAAAGCAGTGCAACCCAATTTTCCAACCTAATTCTATGTCACATGATGTTTTTAATTAAAAATATATAAAAATAGAAATAATTATATAAAAAGATTCAAAAAATATATAATAAAAAGGTATAAAAAAATTCATTAATTCCATAAAATAATTAAATGTTTTTAACCCTAAAAATCTAACAAATTTTTTGGATGTTCATCATGTGAGAAAAGAGAAGAATTAAGTTCTCTTATATTTTTTTCACAATAATCTAAACAAAAACAATCTCAAAATTGTTTACAATCTCCTTTAATTAAAATTTTTCTAAATTACGGCGTCAATGGCCACCATGCTCCACCGTCGGTTAACATTTAACCAATAGTCGTTTGAGTCCAAATTCATCATTCTCTTGTTTTACATCCCCTCTTTTCATTTTCAACGTTTATTTTTTCAGAAGAACACTAGATTTTTGTAAATCTATAAATAAATATCGAAACTTTAACACCAAATTTAAGTGTTTTTCCCCGTCAAATCCTCTTCAAGTTTCAATATATTCTTCCCCTCTTTATAAGCTTCTCTTTCATTATTTAGATTGACCAAACAATACCCAAAAGATTCATTCTTACTTTGATCGAAATTTGGGTTGATGATTTTTTATATATTTTTTGTGTTGGTGTATAGTGTTAATAATTATGGTAAGAATATGCACGTGGTAATGGAGACAAAAAAATTAGCTATGGTAGTTTGTATTGGAAAGAAAGAGTGGGGAAGAAGATGGTGGAAAGAGGAAGAGAGAAGGTGAGAAAAAATGAATTAAAATAATTTTTATTAATTAAATTAAAATTTAATAAATATATTTTTAAGTAAAAAATAATTTAAGTAATATTTTTTATGAAAATATGAAGAGCACTATGTGACATTCTCTAATTGGTTGGAAAAAAAAATTTAAAGTCTAAACTTTTGGACTAAAAACCATAACTGAAGGATATTTCAGGTATCAAATTGAGACAAAATAAAGTTTAAATACCAAAATGGAAAAATAAGTACACTTTGAGGACCCAATAGTGAATTAAGCCTTATATTAATATTATAATAAACTACTATTATTTTTAAAGAAAAGAAAGTAAACAAAATAAAATAATGCCATTGGTCAGAATGGCAGAAAAAGAATGAATGCAACACTTTGACAACATGGGAATAGAGGGCAAAGCCTATATGCACAGTAACACAAATACAGTCTCCATTGAATAATCAAACCAGAAACTATGTGAATAAAGTTACAACATCTCTACGATACCCTCTTACCATCAAAAGTCTGGGCAAATTATCGACCAACAAATCCATGTATTCCATGTAGCAGTATGCTGGGTGGCTCACAGGAGGTGGCGGCAAGCTTACAAGCACAACCGCAGCCATTCTAGAATATCTTAATATCGTTGAATTCAGCTTCAAAGTTGTATATAGAAACTTCTCCACTTGTTGCTCATTCACAATTACAGGCTTTCCATCAGCCATCAATGGGGTCCCTTCTTTCTTTGCTGTTTCCTTTATTTCTGCCATGTAATCAGCCACCCGTTGCTGAGCAGCGGTAAATGCCTCTTTTGACTCATCTGGCTGAGATCCATTCTCTGGTTGTACATCCCATGACTTGATCGCTATAACAAACACTTCAGCCTGCATCCGAAGATCATATAGAAACTTCTTCACATCAGCCTTGAGGCCCTCTGCATCGGTATCCTCTTCCGCAATGCAGAAGACCTGAATCTTACAGCTCTCGAAGCTCTCTTTCGTAAGAAGAAGCTGTGACAGAAGAAGCATGAGACCACCATCTCTCACAATCCAATACAAATCAATGGTACCATATTGCCTTTGATACTCATTGGGCCATTCATCCAGGCCCTTGACAATGACAACTGCCTTATTTGCAACAATACAGTCGTTAATTATACCAACAAATCTGCCTGGGATTTCTTTTAGGTTCTCACGACGCCATATTTCTGGGTATCGCATCACTACAATATTGGGCTTAAGGTTGCCGAGACCCATTGTCTGCACGACTCCACGGAAGCCTTCACTCATATTGGGTGCCACAACTATTTCTGCAACACCTTCACAGTTCTTGTAGTTAATGTAGGTATCAAGCTGTTTGCAGGCAGCCTTGGCATCTTCAGCATGTTCATGATAGTCCCCATCTAGTATATTGATAAATATGGACATTCCACGGCCTTTCTTCTTCATGCAGTTAGCAAAGTCGGCAAGTTTTGGATGGCAAGGTACATTTTCTGGCAGCTTACCCCAAGGCCGGCAGAATATAAGAGGAATGGGATACCAATTCTTTGGATGAACTTGGTTTGCTGCAAACAAAACGATAGGTCAACAGGAACACAAGACGCAATACTCGTGTCTATATGCATAAAATACAAGTAGAGCATGCATATACATACAGAAATGCAATTGGTAAAGATATGCATAATGTATGACGTACCTCCTAAAGATCTAAGGCTGCGAAGAGCTAGTTGAAAATAAGCACTTTTGAAACCATCCCCCCAGTCCCCAGCTTTTCCTTTAATGCTCACATAATAATATATCAGGCTTGCAAGGGCCAGAGACACTACAGTGAATGACCATGAGATCAAGAACATGATCACTGCAGCAAACAAAACAGCTGTGACCATTACTTTCCAATGAAATTATAATTAGCCAAATGCATGCTAATATACAGGATTTTTTCTTTTTCCAACTAGAAGGGGCACTAATTGTTAAATACAATGGATGCAATTCGGCCTACCAATACAAAGTGATGCTCCAAGGAGAGAGAAGCTCCAGTGATGAAATTTCCATCGAGGACGCCAACTGGGAGCATCTAGAAGATCTAGAAGGAAGCAGGACAAGTTCACACCAGAATAGCATAGAAGGAAAAACATGGTTACAGTTGGCGTGATAAGATCCAGGTTCCCGATAATCACACAACCCATACAGATAAAGGCAGTAAAAAGGGTAGCCATATAAGGCTCACTCCCTTCTGCAACTTTGAAGTAATTGAGAACAGGAAGAATATCATCATTGCTTATTGCTGCGAGAAGGCGAGGGGCACCAGTCAAGCTTTGAAGCGCTGCACCTAAAGTTGAAAGAATAATTCCGATATGAATGATAGCTGGAAAAGGCCAAGCAATTGTAGCCGTAAGTAGCCTGCATTAAAAATGGTTTAGCATTATGACAATACCTTAACTCCTAAAGAAAAGAATGCAAAGGAGAAATGTTGCCGGCAGAATCCATGGAGAATTTTAGTGAGAAAAAGAAAATATGATACCTGTCAGTCAAAAGCTTGTCTCTGGTGGCTACAGCTCCAAAAAGTAAGACGGAAACTAAATAGAGTCCAGTAGTAGTAAGTGTGGCAGCCAATGTCCCGATGGGGATAGAACGTTGGGTGTCTTTAAGTGAGGCGGATCGATTTGAACCAGCCATGATTCCTGTCACAGCTGGGAAAAAGAGACCGACCAAAGCACTGAAGAAACATAGAAATAAAAAGCAGTTAGAAACTATATGAAAGAAAAGAATCCATCACATCAGGCTTGAGACAAAATGTTGGTTAATGAATATCAAAACTTGATGGCAGGGGAACAACATTTTCCTTCTTTGGATAGTTAGGTGGAGAAAGAGATTTGGAATGGCAGTATGGCCACCGATTAAGCTTAGGATCTGTTTCCTCCAAACTCCATTATCAAACAAGTTTCAATACAATTAGGTGAAAGTGTACTTATTGGTGCTTTATCTGTAGGATCAACAACAGGAATTGAACATAATCAAGAGAACCAGACGTTTGTCTAAAATTGTCCTCCAGAGATAATGCCTTATCCTTTGATCATGAACAATCGGAACACGAGCACTTTATCAAAATTTAACTCTGGTAATTACAAAGGTAGGAGCCTTGAAGATTCTTACTGAAAGTTCCAGTGCACATTTCCTTCAGCATCAGGGATCCCAGCACTATTTGTATTCTTATAATCTGAACTCCAGTTATCTTTAAAGCTTTCTAAACTCAAGCCCGTAACTCCAGCTGTATCAAGCATCACAAGCAACATGTTTCACTTAGATTGACTTTGAGCAATAACATAGAGCTTGCAACAAGCAATATGCCACTGTTATGTTATATATATAGAGAGAGAGAAAGACAGAAAGAACACTCACGTGCAGGATCATCCTTCTTAGCCAGAAAAATCCCAATGAATATGCAAAATATCGAGAATAAAACAGGTATAAGGAAAGCAGGGGCAACCCTATTGATCATTTTCACCCCACCAAACACAATAAAGCAAAGTATTATAGTCACAACGATCCCATAAATTTGCAAGTCGTGTGTACTTATACTTTGTATTGGTTCTGAGACCGTGCCATTGACCTTTGTAGTGGTCTCTGCATTGCAAGCAAGGTGATATTAGAAATGAATTGGTATAAAGTTCTTTTCAATACATTTGAATCTGTACCATGACTATTACTACCAATAACCAGTAAATACGGTACAGAACTAATTTATCAGCAACTGTGCTGTTGACAGCAGTCAACCTTACCAGTAAAAATCCCAGCAGAAGGAAGAGCTTTTAGAAAGGTTTCTACAGCTCCCAACACATAACTACAGCCATAACCAAAAGCACAAAGAAGTTACCAGTATTAGCATGAGCAAAATGTTGTTAAATACATAACACATTAAGCTATCAAGGTAGCAGAACTCACTGTGAGCCATGCAGAAAATAGTATCATAAAAATAAAAAAGCAAAGAACCAGAAGATACACTCACAGAGCTCCTGCAACTGCATTGCCAAGAAAGAAACATAATCCAATGCTAACTCCAACCTCAGGACCAAGGGCGCGACCAATGAGATAATATGGACCACCACCCTAGTAGTAATTAACAAGAAATAATTAACAAGAAAGTCGCTAGATTCCCGGCACAGAATTATTTAGTGAAAGAAATCTCCAAAATCAATGTAAGAACACTGGAATCCAACTCCAAAGTAATTCATTTGCCTAAGACATCACAATCTCTAAGATATGAGAGTCACATGAGATCTGAAAAATGACTGTCAAGGATATATAACTATAAAGAATTTGTACCTTCATTGCACCATTGGTTGCAATAGCACTCAATGATATTCCTGTCAAGAAAGTACAAAGACCACAAAGTGATACCAGCAGCAGTGCATCACCAATGCCACCCATGCCAACAATCCTGCAATATGTTACAGTTCAAGGGCATAAAATCAGAATAGGCTTCTTCTTTTTTCCCTAACGGAAACCCTTTTATTAGACAACACAAAGAAAAGGACTCATGGATATATATATCTGTACAGCATTAATAAAATAAAACATAACAATGTCCTGTGAAATTCATTTCTTGCAAAAGAAGCTCAGCTTAAAATTTAAATCCAGCACCATTAATTAGAAACAAAGAATGCATTCAATTTACATTTGCACATGCACTTCTGCACATCGGTGTTGTCAAGGGATGCGCCTAGGCACAACTGCACTAGATAATAAAAGCATCTCAGTCCCTTTTGGGCAACACCCATTTGATCAGGCACATGCCTAGTGCGCCTAGGCGCACCTTTTTTTGGAAGGCGAAAGGCATAAAAAAGCCCACCTAATTAAAGCTCTCTTTGATTTCTTTTGTTCTCACTTCTTTCATTAGATATACTTTTACTAGTAAGAAAAGGATAGTTTCAAAATCTGTATTTGAGTATTGAACAGACATGAACTACAAGAAAATCATGCATATCGACTAATAAAAAATTTGTGTGTTTAGTAGATAAACTAGATTATACTTTTGTGTTTATTATATATTTTAAGCCATATTACATATATATACATATGTATTCACACACAAACAGAAACTTGCACATAAACATATTGACCTTTACTTTACTCAGGCTAGCGCCTTTTTTGCGCCTTGCACCTGAGGTAATATAAGGATTCTAGTCCCGGACAACACTGTTGCATATACATGATAAGACAAAATAAACATCAAAAGAGATATTGACTTACCAAGAAAACCGGATATAGTAGATAATACCCAAAATACTTTGCAAGCATGGGACAAATACCCCCATCATTGTACCCATTTTGACAGCAGAAGGCTGCATGATATAAGCACAGAGCATGGAACAGCATGAGTAGGATGTAAGGTACAGTTTACTATGTTTTGTTAAGAAAGAGGACAAGGAATAAACAAAATTAAACAATGCTTGCTAGTATTTCAACTGAGACAAACATAATTGACAGGCAAGCAGTAATTGAAGGAAATTAAGCAAGGGTATCATTCCTAGCTTCAACATTCCACATAAATTAATTTCTAAATACTCCATCAAAATTTGGACATGATTGACATATACGCCTAGAAGGAAGGAAATCAAATTAGTTTTTTCAACAATTCTCTATACTAGAAAACAGAAAAGTACTAAAAAGCTAATAACAGGGTAATATCGCAAATCCATAGTATCACCCGTATTCTTCAAAGGATTCTTCTTTTATCAATGTATCACAGCTTGTTTTCTTTCGCTCAACAAAACAACATTGACATTGAAGATGAAACACAATGCCAACTAAAGAAGGATACCATAAGAGTAATCAATCAAGCTAAAGTGAAAGGAGCGCTTACCTTTGGTTGCCCACTGGTGATGGAAACATCTTCACCATCTCTAGGGCTCGAGAGTGCAGGAGCTTGCTCTCCTGTCATACTGGAAAACAAGTCAAACGCAGATAATAATTATAAGTTCAAAAATTCAGATGTAAAGGAAACTTGTCCAGCAACCGAAAATTAGTCATTAGGCAATTATACTTTGAAACATTAATCAGCAAGTACTAACACGAAGCAAACATCTTTCAATTATTGAGCACAAAATCAGAGAGTAAGCATTAACGAAAACTTACCTTTTAAGACCAAGAATACTCACAAGAGAATCAAAACCAAACAATTCCAACTTATGTTCCTGGCAAGGACCATTGGCTCCTCCATTTTCAGGATTCGAACCTTCCCTTCCATCAGAATCCAAGTTCCCTAGCGTTCCTGCGTTATTTTTCCTGCCAATATAATAGATAACTATAGAATATGATAAACGAAAAAAAATATCAGTAAAAGAGAAAGAAAAGGGGTGATTACCTGACACAAGATTTGGAATCGGAGGAAGATCCGGGATCCATAGAAGACATCTCGAGAACGGCGCGATCGTGAGCCCCGACCGGGCTATATTTGCGGCCGCCTTTTCCATGAAAGGCTAAGTCTCCGCCGCCACCTTCTAAATCTCCATTGTCCATTTTTGGATTTTTATTTCAAAGCATATATCTAATAGATCTAATTCTTTTTATTCAGATCCAAAAAAGAAATGGCCAACCTTCAAAAGATATAAACTAGAAAACCAGCCAAGCAATGCTGCAGCAGGAAGAGATCTGTGATTATATTTGTATTTTATTTTAACATTATAAGTAAATATATAAGGAGGCGTTTTTTTTCCCTTTTCTTTATATAATAATTAAATCTGAAGAAACAACTCTGAACTGAAGCGAAGAGGAAACTTCAAATTATAAAAATTTGTAGCCCCCTTTTTCTTTTTTGTAGTCTTTTAAAGTCAGGTAAATACCAAAACCAAATATTTATGCGTTGAATTGAATCTTCAGTTCTTCATGTTTTCCTCTTCACATAATCCTTAATAATTACTACATGTTTTTCCATCTATTCGTTAATTAGATGAAATTATAGTTAAATTTTACTTAAGAATGTAAAGGTTGGATATAAATATTCTCATTGACAATTTCTTTTTGGTCTTTCTAGAAAAGCTTTTGACTGGCTGCAAAATGTTTAAGAGAATCGAAATATATAAATAAAATTGTTACAAAATATATTTTAAAATATAATAATTTTAAAACTAACAAAGGTTTTACAGGTTTTTTTTTGAAATTTTATTTTATACGTTGCTGTAACAAATCATTAAAAGTATTTAAAATGTATAAAAAATGTAAAAAATATTTTTAAATTTAAAAAAAATTAATTAAATGCTGACATATCATTTATGTGACCATCTACACATGCCATATCAACAAAGTTAATTTTTACATCCATTTTAAATGATTTAAAAAAATATAAATTCAAGAGTTAAAAAACAAAAAAAAAATTATTACACCTAAGCAATACAAGCACTAATACCAACTCACATAATCTCGAATTACCTTCTATTTTTATTAGAATTATATACAATTTCTACTTAAAAATACCTTCCTCTTGAAGAACTATAAGTAAAATAATCATACAAAAGGCTCATTAAAAAACAAGTTAACATGCACAAAAATATTTTCCTCATAAGAAAATATTATCTTCCAAAAATTAATCTTTATACATAATCTAGTTTCTAAATGTATTAATATAATTCCTCCTATGATTCTTATAGAGTAGTGGTTAGATTTTCCTTCTACATAGATTTAAACTCTATCATTCCTCCACCTTAATATTATAATGATAAAAAATATTAAGATAACTTCTATATTTGTTGCAAATAATCTATCTATAAAAATTAATTATCAAAAGTCAAAATTCTAAATTTAAGTGTCATTTGTAGTCTATAACAATCTGTATTTCAGTAGTGTCGGAAACGGTGATTTTAAAATCTTATTTTCGATGTTCGAGCCCATAAATATTATTATTTAATATTTACAAGTCTAATTTAGTAATATATTAAATTATGGTTTAGTAATTTTATTGAATTGATAGTTAATTAAGTTAAAAAGACTAAATTATAAAAGTTATAAAAATATATAACTATAAATTTTTTAATTACTAAAAAACAAAAATAGTAATTAAACTAATGTTTTAAATGGAAATTATACATTAGAGAACTTAGAGCACAGTTAGGTGGCTTTTGTTTATGTAAAATTATTATATTATAATATAATTATAACTAAATGTGATAAAACATATGTTATATCATAAAATTAAAAGAAAAGAAAGCCATTTCTTCTTTCATTCATCTTTATTTTGGTCGAAACTTAAAAGAAGAGAGCTTGGAGTTCAATCTTTTTATCCTTACATGGTAAGTTTAATTTATTCTGTTTTTTCATAAATTTTATATTTTTTTTAAATTGTGGAATTTCGATTTAATCCGTATATTATTTTTCAAAACTATTAAAGTTTTAATTGTTGATTAATTGATGAAATTGGTGTTAATTTTTTAGATTTCAAGCTTAGAAGTGAAAAAGGACTAATTTGTAAAATTTAATTGTTAGTTTTTTAACATAGGGACTAAAGTGCATAAATTTCAAAATTGATGTTAAATTTTTTGTAAATATAGAAAATATAAGGTTATAAAAGGATTTAATTTAATATCAATTTCAAATTTGAGACTCAAATTTGAAAGTTATGGAAATTTCGGTTTTAGGGACTAAATTGAATAAAATGCAAAATTTTAGGAAACCTTTAAAAAGTGAAATTGAATTGACTTATGCTTATAATAGAATACCATAAGGTAATTGGAATTGATAAATTGAAATGAAATTATCGTATAGATTGGGAATTGAATCAAATAGAGGATAATCGAGGAAAAGGCAAAATTATGTATAAGTCCTTGACATTTTATTTGTTTTTGTCTTTGCTAGGTAAGTTCATATGAGACTTAATTTATTAATTCATGATATATTTGTATTATATGGTTTTGCTTTTTAGTTTGAATTGTTATGTATATAATGTTTTTGGCATCAAACGGACTAAATTGTAAAATATGAGATAGATGATAAATAAGAATAGATACATGGTATTGAATGGATGTGAAATTGTTATATGATTGAATGACATGTATATGATGATGTTACAAGTTTTAAAATGTATATGGATTGCTATTTGAAATATGAAAAGTGTGTGAACGACTACAGGGTTTGAAGTAATATGATAACGGTAACGGTGCCCGTGTGAACTTAGTAAATGATTAGGATAAAAATGGCATGCCATTAGGGTCCCAAAAAGGAATATGGATGTTTGATCAAGGGTTTATATGATGATTTGAGGTCCAGCATGTCTTGCAAATTCTTTGAAAGCTTCTGTGAGCAATCATCGAACTTAAACGGAAGGCTTGTGTGAGCCATTTCATAATGGAAGGCTTGTGTGAGCCAATTTTTTATATGATAGCTTTTGTGATCATACAAGTCTGATATCCAAATTCAATTTAATTTATTTCTTTGGGCGAAAATAAAAATGAAAACGATAATTAAAAAGAAATGAAATAGTTGAAATGTAAGGATTGGATCTGAATTGAATTGTTTATGTTAGAAAATTGAACATAGCTTGGTTAGTATATGGTATAAGATGGAAATGGTTGTATATGTATATGACTTTGGTGTTATGTTTTGTTATGCAAATGAACTAACATGTTTATTGTATAGTTGTATTGTGTCACACCCCAAATCTGGATGATCCGAATTGAAGGCGTGTAGACATGAAGTTGTCTGTTCTGGCGCACTCTGGTAGCTAGGTCGCCAAATTGTAGCTTTTGGCGAATTAATGTTTTGGCGAAGTGAGTATCCGTCCATGAAAATATATCAAGATTTAGTCTTTGATGTGTTCTTCAGTAAAAGAAAGAATTCGATAAAAGAAAAGTAGGCTTTGTGTAGGTTACCGCCAAAGGTATAGTACGTTTAATTGTTCAAGCATTGTGAAGAGCAAGTCTTGGTAACTAAATCTGGTTGTAAACCAACTAAACTGACTGGTCAAATAGCATATGGAAAAGACTTTCATTTATGTTTCTTCTGGATTCTGTTGGCCATTAGGAAAGGCATATTCTGAATTTCTTGACACTTGTCAAATTCCACTACACAGAAGTAAATTATATATGTCACATCCCAAAAACGAGGTTAGTAGAAATGGGGTTAGGGAAACCAAGAGTGGTCACGTCCTGTTTTTGAGTTAAGATTGTGGAAATTTTGTCAAGGGAATTAATCTGGTTCAGTGGTTAGATGTTGTGTTTGTGTTAAGAGTGGTCACATCCTTTTCTTTACATTTTTGCTATTTTTGCCTAAACCTTTATCTTTGAATGTCTGCCTTAAAAATTAATTTTGCCCAACTGTTAGCAAGAATAAGCCCACTGGTTCAGTGGTAAGGCTTTAACTGACCCAATGGTCCCAAGTTCGAGTTTCGTTGTGTCTAAAGCGGAATTTACTTTTATTTTTTATTTTCCATCGTGGGCCACCCTAGTATTGGTTTGTTGGATCGATTTAAATTTTGAGTAATTGGATAGGATAATTAGGAGTTGGTTGGATTTAGTAATATTTATCTTTATTTTAAAAAAAAAATAGTAATTATCTCAACAACCTCCTTACTTGTCGTCCCACATTCCCACATTCCCTATTTGTTTCTTTTGATTTTTGACTCTTTAAAATTGCTAAGAATTTCTTTCAATCATTGTTTCTATTCCCTATTACTCTTCTCTTTTTTCCCTCGCTTGTCTAGTTATCATACTTCTTTGGAGATCGTGCCCTTGCCTTAGTTCCTTTTGGTTTTGTTAAATTGATATCTTGCCTCTATATTGCCATCAACATTATGGTGTCGTGTTCTTAAGCAGGGGAGAGTAGTGTCGTCTCGGTGTAAGTACTATTGTCTGTATCTTCTCTATTTATTTGATTAATATCGTTTTTGCGTTCAAGGTGGGTGAGTTAATGATTCGATAATCCACGTTCTAATTGATTCGATAAATCTGATAGGTGAGGGTTGTGGTTCACAAGACGTATGTCTGGCGAGTTAGGAGGTTTCAGGGACTATTGTTATGTTTTGGGTAAGTTTTGGAATGCCGAGAGGCTTATTTGCATTTTTTGTTAATATCTAAAGTTAATTGGTTGTGGCCGAATTTGTGAGTGAATTCTTAGTAATTCGTGTTAATTAATCGATTTCCAAATGTTGGTTTAGGTACTAGAATCCTTACAATGGTGTTAGCATCAGAAAAAAAAACATGTGTGTAATGGAAAACTCGAAAAATAGTGAATGGCGCGATCCTTAAAAACCTACTATAGACATCACACGACTGCGTGACAGACTGTGTGTGTCATACGGTTTGGGTTAATTGGGCCATGTGGACTACACAGGCGTGTGTTAGGCCGTGTGAGCCCATTTTTGAGAAATTTCCCCTAGGGCCGTATTTATCTATGATGAGTATTTAGCCACTCTGTACAGTCCATATTGTATAAATAGGACTTGAAAACATGATATTTGATAATTTGATGCTTTAAGTAATGTGGAAAAGGTACGTGAAACATATATGCATGATCTGTATACTGATAATTCTGATGGTATGTTCTGTTTTGCTAAGTTTGTATATGAGCGTATGATGTCTAATTATGTTATTTAGTATATCTCTAAATCTGTTATATGACCATGCATGTGACATTATGGCGAAATCGATTTGCTTTTGTTGAATTTGTGACACAATTGTTTTGCAAAAGCGTGGAATTTTTATGCCTTTTGATTTCTGTTATTGTACAACTGCATGTCTTGCATGCTTTTCATTTAGATTCTGTATTTACATGCCATTTCACATTGCACGGGGTTGGGATAATATTGTAAGGAGGAAGTTTTGGCAGTTTATTGATCTGCACTATCTGGTGATTTAACCACATTTTTATTTTGGCAATTTGACAGCAATTTTAATGGTTCGATCACATATATCTATTCTGGCAGCTTGGCTGCAATATAGTGGCTTGACCACATATATCTGATCTACCAATTTTAACTGCAACTCTGGTGGCATTGTCTACAATTATCTGTTGGTGTGTTTTTGGATGGAAGAGTTCTGGGAAACTCTAATTTGGTGTGTAGCGGAGTTGGGTAGGAAGTTTTCTGAAAATATGCATTTTGTTTTCTGAAAACACTGCAGTGACATAATCATACATGCACAATTTTTCCATTTGAGTTTGATGAATTTCTCTGTAATATTTTGATCTATTTATTATGTTATTTGTGTTTCTATTTGAGTTTTGTTACACACTAAGCTTGTTAGCTCACCTTTCTATATTTGACCTTTCAGGTAATTAACAAATTTAGGACCGGGCAGTGTGTTGGAGCTCGAATTATTTTCTCAATTAATTTAATAAGATAGTTTATGTTTTTAAATATTTTGGACTGTAAATTTGTTTTTAGACTTTATTTTTGAGTTTTGTTTTGTTCGTCACTTTTTGGTGTTTTTAACTTTAAACTGCAAAATCGTACGATTTACCAAACTAAAACTCTGAAAATTTCTGCTGCAAAATTAAATGTTAAATTAAGTTCTTTTCCGAAAAATAAATAAGTTTTGCACGTGTGTTTTTCTAAATAACATGTAAGAGTATTCAAAAATAATATAATTTGGAATCACATGGTTTTTGAAACTAGATTTAAAATTCTAGGTTTTCTTTTATTTTAAACAAACTAATGTAATTCCTCTAGATTCGGCCGTAACGTCTAAGCCGAGTTTTGGGGTGTTACAATATATATGTGTGAGAAGGCTTCGAGAGAAGGTTTCTTTTTCCTTCAGAATAACTCTTTAATATTTTTTTTTCTTAAGTATTAAATGTTATTTGCTAGTTGCTCTTCTTATGTAAGCTAGAAGCTAAGGATTCTTGGAAAATACAGAGATGTTCCTTCTCTTGGTAAGTCTGATAACTTTGTATGTTAAGAGTAAGGATGCTATGAAGTATATGGGTAGTCAGTTACAAATAAGAAGCCTTACATGAGGATTTTCTATAAAAGAAATGTTAGCAGTCTATCTGTAAATGGGTTTAATAGTGAATTCATGTTCTTTAAGCAATTGTTGCTATTGGTTTGAACTGGATGTCTGAATCTAGAACTAGTAGCTGCGGTAGGTGAGTATCAAGTGAGTCTCTAATATTGACTCCTACAAGTCTTTCTAGATAAGTCTCTTGTGATCGATGTTCCAAAAATGGTGAATGAGTACATGAATGATTGCTGGAAAATAAGTATGTATTCCTAACCGCCACTGGACGTACTAATGTCCATAGTGTGAATACTGCAACTAAAGATATAAAACTGAGGCGGTGTCCGCAAGTCTACAGGTCATGTTGTAATATAGTTTTTACAATGGAGTCAGTAAGTTCTCCAAGGATCATACCCAACGGAGGCGAGTACTAAAGTAATATTAAACTAAATGTAAATAGATCTTATTAGTACTTTAGATAAATTATATTACGACAAAACATAAAGTAAAGAATTTAGGTTTTGTAAGAAAATAATAAAGCATGCATAAAATAATGAAAACGAAAAACTAATGTGTGACTCAACCAAATCTAAGTATGAGTGATTAGCTTGCTTCAGTAGTCATAACTAATTCCTATTTTTGGTTTTTACTCAATCAACTAGTTGTTACCCTAGCAGGATCTCTCGATCTTCCACTAAACTAACAAGTCCGCAAGAACTACTTATCTGTCGACCTCACAATTCAGACTGGATTGGGGTAAGGGCTTCACGGATAGAAAATACCAATTTTGGGTTAATTTCCACCTAGATGACTTCCTAGGGTTGTCAGGCCTAGGATTTAAGTTGTTCCTATCCCAAAAAATTGATTCCCTAAGAAAACCCTACATAGACATTAATTAATCACACATCCACTCACTAATCCCCTATAAAAAGATTAGTTCCTCATGGGTCTCATAAATAATATAAACTTGATAAAGAAAGTAAACGTGAATAATGAATCAAGAACAAAAGTTTAAGAAGAAATCCTAATTGTATTGATTGATTGAGGCGCAGAAATCTACAAAGTGTTTGGTTGAATCCATAAATCAGATTCTCCAAATGTCATGAACGAATACAAACTAAAATAAATCCTAAGTCTAAAAAGAAATAAAAATTGAAAACTAAATTGAAAGAAAAAATTTAAGTTACAGAAGAGGTCCATTCTCAAGTGTTTAATGAGCCTATTTATAATGTTAGGGTTGGTCGTCGTCCTTAGCCTTAGGTTGGCTAACATTTTTACTTTTATTTTCATTATGTGGACCAAAACGCCCTCAGTTCATTAATGCTTTCATGTACAGGGCCGATGTCACGGCATCCACTGCCTGTGTCGCGACACTGAAGGCAATTTGCTTGGCTCAGGCTTAGCTTCAAGGGTTTGTCGCGACATCCACTAGCTATGTCGCGACACCAAAGGCAGACTTGGTATTTTGGCACTCTATTCACTATGTTGCGACATTGAACTCCTCATGTTGCAACATTGTGACCAACCTTGAGTCCTCATGCCTTTGAATGGTGTCCTGCATACTTATTAAGTACGTTAGTCTTCCCTTAGGCCTCCTTCGGACCCTAAGGTCATAAAATGACTCAATTACACTTTTTATTAAATGAAAACTAAGATTGGAAAAACTAAATAAAACATAATAAATGTGCTCATATTTAAGCTCCTTAAGTATAAAAACTAGTTTAATCCGCTACAACGAATTACGGCAGATCAATTCCTGATATAGGTTCTTGTGAGTGTAGAATATGATGAATTGTGTGTATGGGCGTATGAGCAACTATGTGTGTGCTTAGAATGAATACTATGTGATGTGATTGTATTGATGCGTATGAAGCATGTGTTGAAGTATGATTTGGTTAAGAAAATGAGTTAGCCTACCTGAATATTGTTTATATTGGATATGTGATGTGAGATTAAAAATGTTTGGGAATGGGGTGTATTTGAGTGTGGAGAGGTTGTAATGTAAGTTTGGTCACTGCAGTGGTATTCAATAAAGTCCGCCAGGACAGTAAACATGAATTCTGACATGAAAATTCTAAAGAAAAGTCCATGGTCATGGCACATTTTGGAAAGGGCAGATAAGCCAAATTTATCGACTGGGTTCTCTGTGTGTCCTAGGGCGATGATGGGCAAACCTCACGCAATGTGAGTTTAAAAAAATCCATACCGCAAACACGGTAGTTCATGAGGTGCCTAGGTGGCATTCTGTTAGCTTTTATGGCATATTCTAATTTGGCCATTGTGGTATTCTGCTAGCATTTGTGGCGTACTCTATATATTGCCTTTATGGCGTATTCTGTATGTTGCCCTTGTGGCGTTTTTGTCTGGACCTTGTGGCATACTTTGGTAAGTCTATGTTAAAGATATAATCTATCTGAAGTTTTAGTGTGAGAAGTTCTGTGATAAAATTGAATAAGTCTTAAAGGAAGTTTCTTGAAAAGAAGTATGATTCAGTATGTTCAGAGAGGGTATCTGTCGTGGTTATTTGTTAGTTAAATATATGGGCGTGTTCAATATAAGAGTTCGTCAGTTTGAGTTAACCAGGCTATTAAGGTTGAAATTCTGAACTATCTGATAATCATTGTGTCTCTATATTATCATGTCTTTTTCTGAACTATGATGGAATTTGATTTGTTTGTTATATTGGATGTCTTGTGCTTGTAACAAAGATGTGTATAATTCTTTTGAACAATCTGGAGGGTTCCTCATCAATTATGAGTTTGTATTGTGTAACACCCCTCACCCGTATTCAATGCCGAAATAAGGATACGGAGCATTACTGGATTTACAACATTTATAATCATACATTTCATATACAATTTGTCATATCAAATACAATTCAATCACAACCAATGATAGTGTCCCACACCCGAGCCCACGAGGCCTTAACATGCATTAGAAATGGTTCGGGACCAAACCGGTAACTCGGGAAATTTTTGGAAACTTAGAAAAAAATTCAACCATACAGGGGTCACACGCCCGTGTGAACAGGCCGTGTGCCTCACACGGCTCCAGACACGCCCGTGCCTCTGGCCGTGTGGAAATAGGGCATACATACTGACTTGGGTCACACGGCCAACCACACGCCCGTGTGTCCAGCCCGTGTGCCCTTCGAAGTGGCCACACACGCCCGTGTGCCCTTCGAAGTGGCCACACACGCCCATTTGTGAGACTGTGTGGAGCATACTGAGTTCAATTCAATTTACACACCAGGGGACACACGGCCGTGTAACATGACCGTGTGTCACACACGGCTGAGACACACACCCGTGTGGACAAAAATAGGCCATTTGCAAGGCCAATTTGCCACCCCATTTTGCACATACCTAAAAAAGTACAAATGGTACCATTTCAAGGCACAAATATGCAGCCAAAAGTTATTAACCAATACATAAATCTTACTATATCTATCTCCAACCATGCAAGTCACAAATATGTCACAACTTGCCATTTAATTACATACCTAATTCACATATACAATTCAATTTAGTAATTCATTTCAAACATGCATTATCAAGCATTAATTCACAAACACATAACTTCCAAATTATCAACTTCAATCACATAACATAAGTCAATTTACCAAACTCAAAATAGAACCATTTGCACATTTATAAACATCATCATGTTCATCATCTTATGCCAACCCAAATGGCCTAAATACATATCCACCAAACATACAAAAATGACACAAGCCTATACATGCCATATACCATATTTACATGACTCAAAAGTACCAAATAGATGTCCGATAGTGCGATGAAGTCCTTGACGATCCCCGGATCCGAGCTAGCTTTGAAGTACTATAAAACATAAGAACAAATAAACAGAGTAAGCTATAAATTTAGTAAGTTCGTATGTAAATATAAAATAATCTCATCATTCATTAACATTTCTAAATTGATAACATAAATTGCACTAAAGCATCAATCACTAAATTAACATAAAATTCTTGACTTTCATCAGCTCGTTACTAGAATAGTTTTCCGTACATACCTGTATTGATAAATATCTATTCTCACCAATTCACTTATCAAATCACTTTGAGTTTATAAATGTTTACGATACGAGTACGTCGATTTTCCGATGCCATAGTCCAACTATGGTCTTACACATACATTTCCAAGGCCCTGCCGTGGTCTTTCATTCACATGCCATAACCCGGTTATGGTCTTATTATTCGATTTTACCATAGCCCAGCGATGGTCTTATTTAGCAACTCGTTTACTTAAACCGTGCATTTAATTTAATATATCCATATTTATCTAATAGAATAAATACTATCTGAATTTCATCCATCAAATGAATATATACACATTTAAGTTCAGTTATACGAACTTACCTCGTGTACGGATTTGACGAAATGAACCGACTACTCGATAACCTTGCTTTTCCCCCGATCTAAATCCGAATTCTTTCTTTCTTGATCTATATGAATTCAAAATTAACTTATTCAATCACATATTCTTTCAATTTAGTCCATATCACACTTTAAAGCACTTTTACAGTTTTACCCCAAGTATTTAACAACTTTTACAATTTAGTCCTTATTTCACAAAACACAAAATTCACATAATTTCAATAAAACCCATGCTTGGCAGAATTACAAATAGGTCTCTAGTAGCCCAAAACTTTCATTTATTTCACATTTCAACAACTCAATTTGGACTTTTCACAATTTAATCCCTATTATGCATTTTCATCAAAAATCACTTAACAAAACATGTAAAACTATCAATAAGCTTTCATATTTCAACATTAAACATCAAAGAACACATAGATTCAACAATGGCAACTCTCAAAATATTTAACAATTTCGAAATTAAAGGTACGGGCTAGCTAGATTGAGCTGCAACGATTACAAAAACAAAGAAATCATCAAAGACCGAGCTAAAATACATACCATGCAAGAGGAGGAGCTTAGCCGAACCTTGAAGCTCTTTTAATGGAGTTTTTCTTTGCTTAATTCGGTTAGATGATGAAGAAACAAGATGATCTCTTATTTTTCTTTAATTTAATTTACTTTAATACTAATTTACTTATTTAACCCTTATTTAATAACCATTAAAATCACTTAATAAATGCCCAAAATTGTCCAATCACAATTAAAATCTAATTACCACTTAAGGATGTTAACTTTAAGGTTCTATAGCTATTAAATACCTTTAGCTAATAGAACACAACTTTTACATTTTACGCGATTTAGTCCTTTTTATCAAATTAAGCATTTACAAAATAAAATTTCATAACGAAAATTTCACAAAATAATATTATCATGTTGTAGAAATTAAAATAATAATAAAATAATTATTTCAACTTTGGATTTGTGATCTCAAAACCACTGTTCCGATGTGACCAAAAACGGGCTGTTACAACTCTCCCCCTTAGGGATTTTAGTCCCAAAAATCTTACCAGTGAATAGGTTCGGGTATTGTTTTCTCATAGCATCCTCGGGTTCCCATGTAGCTTCTTCGACCCTGTGTCGATGCCATAATACTTTCACTAATGCAATTCTCTTATTTCTCAGCTCTTTGATTTCACGAGCTATAATTTGAATCGGTTCTTCAGCATATGACATATCAAACTGAATTTTAACCTCGGTCGGGGAAATGACATGTGAAGGGTCGGATCGGTATCGTCGAAGCATCGACACATGAAACACATTATGTATCTTTTCTAACTCAGACGGTAAGGACAACTGATATGCCACTGGCCCAACTCGCTCAGTAATTTCATACGGTCTAATGAATCGCGGACTCATTTTCCCTTTCCAACCAAACCGCAATATCTTTTTCCATGGCGACACTTTCAAAAACATTTTATCCCCGATTTGGAACTTAATATCTTTCCGTTTCAAGTCTGCATATGATTTTTTTCGATTCGAAGCTGCTTTCAAACTATCGCGAATTACTTTCACTTTTTCTTCTGTTTCTCTGATCGAATCAACCCTGTGAATCTTATTCTCACTAAGCTCAGTCTAGTACAACGATGTTCTACATTTACGACCGTATAGAGTTTTGTATGGTGCTATCTTTATACTCGATCGGAAGCTATTATTGTAAGCAAATTCAATCAGCGGTATATATTTTTTGCAGCTACCTTCAAACTCAAGAATGCAACAACGCAACATATCCTCAAGTATCTGAATAACTTGTTCGGATTTACCATCCGTTTGCGGGTGAAACGCATTGCTAGAATGCATCTTCGTACCCAAAGCTTCTTTTAATTTCTTCCAAAATCTCGATGTAAACCTCGGATCTCTATCCGTAACAATAGATAGGGGAACACCATGTAATCTCACAATTTCAGAAATATACAACTCAGCTAATTTATCAAGCGAGAAATCTGTACGTGCCGGAATGAAATGAGCTTATTTCGTCAATTTGTCAACAACAACCCAGATCGCATCTTTCTTTTTCGGAGATAAGGGCAAACCCGATACGAAATCCATTGTTACTCTATCCCACTTCCACTCAGGAATCACAATAGGCTGTAATAAACCTGACGACACTTGATGCTCAGCTTTGACTTGCTGACAAATCAAACATTTTGTAACAAATTCTAAGATAACTCGTTTCATGCCATGCCACCAATAAAGCTGTTTCAAATCGTTATACATTTTCGTGCTTCCCTGATGTACTGATAAACAACTACTGTGGGCTTCGTTTAGAATCTTCCGAATGAGCTCAGAATTTTTTGGTACACATATTCTATCACGAAACATCAAACAATCACCGAGCCCTATTCGAAACTCTGAATCAGAAGTCGACTCACACTGAGCTCGTTTTTCTTGCAATATGTTATCAAATTTTTGAGCCTCACAAATCAGAAATAACGGTCTCGCTTTCAACTCGGCTACTATGGAACCTTCGTCAAACAAAGCTAATTGTGTGTTCTGTATAGCCCAATTATTGCCCGGGGCCCAAACAAAACTAAACAAAAAATAAACCACTAAACCCAATAGCCCGATCAAGACCCAATTACCAGCCCAATACCTAAAAAGCTAACCCTAGCCCAATACAAACAAAATTTTCAGCAGCCACCGCCCCCGCGCCTTTTGGCCTATTCGTGCGCCGCACGTCATCTCTGCCACCGCCTATCACGCCTCCACCTACTCCTCCACGCGCGTCTGACACCTGCAAAGCAAGAAGAACACTCAACAGAGGCCAACAAGCAATAGAAAACAAATAACAAAGAAACAAAAAATAAAAATAAAAAAAGTCTTGTAATCTGGCTATAAAAGCCATGTTCAACATCTTGTATTTTTCTCTTCTTCGGCTTCATTTTTTACGAACTTTTACGAACAATCAGCAATAAAAAAGCAAAAAAAAAACATTAAAGGTTGATTAAATCCCTCTGTTTACATTTTTCTTCTATTTTATATTTTTTTATTTTTGTTTATTTTCAAAATTTTTACCAGCAATAATAATAAACAAGAAGAAAAAGAAAAAAAAAACCTTACTTGAAACCCCATAAGCGCGGCATCGGAAGCCTTTTTCTGTTGCTGCCTTCGATTTCGAAATGGGGGACCGAAAGTTTTCCTCCTTCGTTTATGATGAGGCGTCGTGGTCGGGCTTCAAAAATGGGGTTTTGAACGGGGTTAAAAGGGCCCAGTCTTGGGCATCGCCGGCCACCGATACGGTGGTGCTGCGGTGATGCGAGGGGTGGCCAGAGAACCCCTTTCAATCGGGGAAGACAAGAAGGGGAGAGGGCTGAGTGGCTGCCGAATTTTTAAAAAATTTTCTAGGGTTAGAATGAGGTTTTCAGAAAATTTGGGGCTTTTAAATATGGGGCAAAACGGCACCGTTTGGATACAAGAGAAACTGTGCATTCCCTTTAAAAGGGATATTTGCGCGACGAGTCCCTCCCTCTTGCGGCGTTGTTTGATCGGATCCTGTTTTGCATTCTTTTCTTTTAAAATTTTGCCCCGTTATTTCATTTCATTTTCAATTTGATCCGTGCCTGGGCCATTTGAAACGTCGCGCATTCAGGGGCTGGGTTATTCACCCATTTAGTCCCCATAAGTTCGCGCGCATTACGTTATGGTCCCTGGCGCCCCTTTTATTATTTGTTATTTGCACCTCTCATTTTACTTTGATTGTAATTCAGTCCTTAACCTTTTTTAAAAAAAAAAAAAGAAATCTGTTTTTGTATATTTTATTTTAGATTTTCTTATATATATATCTTATTTATTCTTATTTTTTTACTTTTAGTATGTGTATTGTATTTTATATATTATTTGTTTTAAATCATTTTACATATCATTTCATTTTCTTTGTATACCGTTTATTTTAAACTATCTTTTTATTATGTATTTTTTGAATTATTTTATCATTGTCAATCTTTTGTATATATATTCCTTTTAGTTTATTTATTTTCAATTCTTATACACCGTGTTTAAATTTTTATACATTATTCATTTTAAATTTTTACATACACTATTTATTTTGGTTATCTTTCACATATTATTTATTTTGAACGTATTATATATTATTTAAGTTATTTTATCTGTTAAGTGTTTTAAATTCGTATATATCATTTAGTTCAAATTACGCTATATGTTATCCATTTTTAATCTTTATTACTATTATTCGTTTAAAATTGTTTTGTTATTACTTATTCTAAGATTTTGTTCATTGTTTATATTAAGCTGTTCCGCTTTTTTATATATATGTTATTATTTTAGAGTTCTTTTTACATACTATTTACTTTAGACTTTTTTTCATAGTATTATTTTTAATTGTCACCTATATATTATTCATTTTAAATTGCTTTATGTTATTTATTTCATTTTTTTTACTACTAATATTGGTATTTAAGTAACGTATGTTGTGTGATTATCGCCATTGTGTGTATTATGATTCATTTATTCGTATTTTCATGTCATTGTCATTCTCATGTATAATATTGTGTTCACGAATTATTGCTCCATGATCATTACTATTTTATATCATGCCATCGCATAGTGAATTAAATCCCAACATATTTATCCAACTTAGATCGTTTCACTCAATTTCAAACAAAATAAATGTATACCTTTACATGTTGTATTCGCTATTATTCAAAAACTGAAAAATTTTCAAAATAAGGTAATATTTCGCGTTTTGGAAATTTGAGAAAATTGTGCCCTAACTTACTGGGTTTCGACTTTTTTCGTTTAACCTAAATAACGAAATATCCTTTTAAAACAAAATACAAGTTTAAAGTAAAAAGCTTATTCTCGAGAGTACAAAATGTTGTGCCCTAACTTGTTGGGTGTGACATCTCGTTACCTCGATATAAGAATTTCTAAAAATAACAATATTCCGTATTTAGAAATTCGAGAGACCGTGCCCTAACTTACTGGGTTTCGGTTTTTCTCGTGTAATCTAAATAAATGAATATTATTTTAAAATTAGAATACACGTGCTTTTAAATAAAAGGCGGGCTTATTCTCAATGAATCGGGGTGCCATGTCCTAACTTACTGGATGTGGCATTTCGTCGCCTCGAGATAAGATGGTCTTTTATGATTATTCCAATTCATTCAAGTGTTTTAAAATCAACATAAATAAAAAAGGATTGTATTTTAAATTCGTTCTCGGTTTTCAATTTTCGACATTAAGACGCTAATTAATCAATCTGGTACTAATTTTGGGCGTGACGAGGGTGCTTATCCTACCTCGTACGTAACCGACTCCCGAACCCATTTTCTTGAATTTCGTGGACCAAAACACCGTTTTAGTAAAACAAAACGTTTTATTAAAACAAAGGTGATTCGATCACACCTAATAAAGATCGATGGCGACTCCCGTTTTTCGTTTTCATTTTCAAAATAAAAGTCGACCCCGTTTTACAAAAAAATGGTTACGACAGCTTGGCGACTCCACTGGGGATCATCGTAAGAGAGTCAAGCCACGAGTTGATTACTTTTCGTCTTTTTGTCAAAATTTGAAAACTCGGTTTAAATGTACTATCCTTTTGTCGCATTTCATCCGTCTTTGTTGCGATCTTCATCATTGTGGTTTATAATTGTTGTGTTGGTTTAAGTTTTGGTATCTTCTGCACATTGCATCGCATGATCGGTCGATATTACCCTTTTAAGTGGGAGTGAGAAACTACTCCTTCGTGAGGTCTTCACCTCCGTGCAGGATAGTGGATCACTTTCGGGATACATCCGTACCTATGTCTTCGTGAGATTTTCATCTCCGTGCAGCCATAGGGAAATGTATTCCCCTGAACTGAACTCGGTCTATATGAGCCTATAATGGGTGAAGATCGAGGAATCTGCCGGTTTGGGTACCTTTACTTTAGAACCAAACCTCATATAGCAAGCCTTAAGAGCCCACTTTAGGTAGAGCCACGCCAAACCCTAGTGGTTACCCGAGTAGGTGCTTTATTTCTTGCTTGCTTTAAGTTGTGTGTAAAATACTGACTTGTTTTGTTTTATTTTTGAATGACATTTTCATCATACTTAGTTCACTTCCGTGCATCATATTGCATAATCGTCCGATTGCTACCCTCTTAAGTGGGAGTAAGAAACTACGCCTTCGTGAGGTTTTCACTTCCGCATGGGCTAGTGGATTGCTTCCGGGATACATCCATACCTATATGCTTCGTGAGATTTTCATCTCCGCATGGCCATAGGGAAATGTATTCCCCTAAACCGAACTCAGTCCGTATGAGCCTATAATGGGTGAGGATTGAGGAATCTGCTGGTTCAGGTACCCTTCTTTAGAACCGAACCCCATATAGTGAGCCTTAAGAGCCCATCATAGGTAGAACCATTCCAAACCCCTAGTGGTCACCCGGATAGGTACTCTATTTTGTTTATTTCTTCTGTGCTAACATGTTTTGCGTTGTTTTTTATTGCATTGCATCGCATCATCTTAGAAAGGAGGTGTTGATTCATATTCGATTGCTAAATAGAAGAGTTTGTCATAAGGAAATGGGTTACTTGATAAAGTGGATTATAATACGGTCGTTCGAACATAGTCCAGGTAAACAACGAGAGATGGCTGATAGTCCGCAAAAGAATACAAGACTTTGCCCGAGGATTCAAGCCAACAAGAATTATTCGAGAGTCATCATCAAATACAATTCAATTACAACCAATGATAGTGTCCCATACCTGAGCCCACGATGCCTTAAACATGCATTAGAAACGGTTCGGGACCAAACCGGTAACTCGGGAAATTTTTAGAAACTTAGAAAAAATTTCAACCATACAGGGGTCACACGCCCGTGTGAACAGGCCGTGTACCTCACACGGCTCCAGACACGCCCGTGCCTCAGGCCGTGTGGAAATAAGGCATACATACTAACTTGGGTCACACGGCCAACACACGCCCGTGTGTCCAGCCCGTGTGCCCTTCGAAGTGGCCACACACGACCATGTGCTAGGCCGTATGTTAGGCCATGCCAAACCTGTAGGGTATATTGACTTATGCAACACGGCCAAGTCACAAGCCCGTGTGCTAGGCCGTGTGCCATTTAGGGGGGTATACTGACTTGTACCACACGGCCAGTCACACGCCCAAATGTGAGACTGTGTGGAGCATACTGACTTCAATTCAATTTCAACACCAGGGGACACATGGCCATGTAACATGACCGTGTGTCACACACGGTTGAGACACACGCCCGTGTGGACAAAAATAGGCCATTTGCAAGGCCAATTTGCCACCCCATTTTGCACATACCTACAAAAGTACAAATGGTACCATTTCAAGGCACAAATATGCAGCCAAAAGTTATTAACCAATACATAAATCTTACTATATCTATCTCCAACCATGCAAGTCACAAATATGTCACAACTTGCCATTTAATTACATACCTAATTCACATATACAATTCAATTTACTAATTCATTTCAAACATGCATTATCAAGCATTAATTCACAAACACATAACTTCCAAATTATCAACTTCAATCACATAACATAAGTCAGTTTACCAAACTCAAAATAGAACCATTTGCACATTTATAAACATTATCATGTTCATCATCTTATGCCAACCCAAATGGCCTAAATACATATCCACCAAACATACAAAAATGACACAAGCCTATACATGCCATATACCATATTTACATGACTCAAAAGTACCAAATAGATGTCCGATAGTGCGATGAAGTCATCCGAGCTAGCTTTGAAGTACTATAAAACATAAGAACAAATAAATAGAGTAAGCTATAAATTTAGTAAGTTCGTATGTAAATATAAAATAATATCATCATTCATTAACATTTCTAAATTGATAACATAAATTGCACTAAAGCATCAATCACTAAATTAACATAAAATTCTTGACTTTCATCAGCTCGTTACTAGAATAGTTTTCCGTACATACCTGTATTGATAAATATCTATTCTCACCAATTCACTTATCAAATCACTTTGAGTTTATAAATGTTTACGATACGAGTACGTCGATTTTCCGATGCCATAGTCCAACTATGGTCTTACACATACATTTCCAAGGCCCTGCCTTGGTCTTTCATTCATATGCCATAACCCGGTTATGGTCTTATTATTCGATTTTACCATAGCCCAGCTATGGTCTTATTTGGCAACTCGTTTACTTAAACCGTGGATTTAATTTAATATATCCACATTTATCTAATAGAATAAATACTATCTGAATTTCATCCATCAAATGAATATATACATATTTAAGTTCAGTTATACGAACTTACCTCGTGTACGGATTTGACGAAACGAACCGACTACACGATAACCTTGCTTTTCCCCCGATCTAAATCCGAATTCTTTCTTTCTTGATCTATATGAATTCAAAATTAAATTATTCAATCACATATTCTTTCAATTTAGTCCATATCACACTTTAAAGCACTTTTACAGTTTTACCCCAAGTATTTAACAACTTTTACAATTTAGTCCTTATTTCACAAAACACAAAATTTACATAATTTCAATAAAACCCATGCTTGGCAGAATTACAAATAGGTCCCTAGAAGCCCAAAACTTTCATTTATTTCACATTTCAATAACTCAATATGGACTTTTCACAATTTAATCCCTATTATGCATTTTTATCAAAAATCACTTAACAAAACATGTAAAACTATCAATAAGCTTTCATATTTCAACATTAAACATCAAAGAACACATAGATTCAACAATGGAAACTCTCAAAATATTTAAAAGTTTCGAAATTAAAGGTACGGGCTAGCTAGATTGAGCTGCAACGATTACAAAAACAAAAAAATCATCAAAGACCGAGCTAAAATACATACCATGCAAGAGGAGGAGCTTAGCCGAACCTTGAAGCTCTTTTAATGGAGTTTTTCTTTGCTTAATTCGGTTAGATGATGAAGAAACAAGATGATCTCTTATTTTTCTTTAATTTAATTTACTTTAATACTAATTTACTTATTTAACCCTTATTTAATAACCATTAAAATCACTTAATAAATGCCCAAAATTGTCCAATCACAATTAAAATGGTGTAATTACCACTTAAGGACGTTAACTTTAAGGTTTTATAGCTATTAAATACCTTTAGCTAATAGAACACAACTTTTACACTTTACGCGATTTAGTCCTTTTTATCAAATTAAGCATTTACACAATAAAATTTCATAACGAAAATTTCACAAAATCATATTATCATGTTGTAGAAATTAAAATAATAATAAAATAATTATTTCAACTTTGGATTTGTGGTCTTAAAACCACTGTTCCGATGTGACCAAAACGGGTCACACAACTCTCCCCTTAGGGATTTTCGTCCCAAAAATCTTACCAGTGAATAGGTTCGGGTATTGTTTTCTCATAGCATCCTCAGGTTCCCATGTAGCTTCTTCGACCCTGTGTCGATGCCATAATACTTTCACTAATGCAATTATCTTATTTCTCAGCTCTTTGATTTCACGAGCTAAAATTTGAATCGGTTCTTTAGCATATGACATATCAAACTGAATTTCAACCTCGATCGGGGAAATGACATGTGAAGGGTCGGATCGGTATCGTCGAAGCATCGACACATGAAAAAAATTATGTATCTTTTCTAACTCAGACGGTAAGGACAACTGATATTCCACTGGCCCAACTCGCTCAGTAATTTCATACGGTCTAATGAATCGCGGACTCATTTTCCTTTTCCAACCAAACCGCAATATCTTTTTCCATGGAGAAACTTTCAAAAACACTTTATCCCCGATTTGGAACTTAATATCTTTCCGTTTCAAGTCTGCATATGATTTTTTTCGATCCGAAGCTGCTTTCAAACTATCGCGAATTACTTTCACTTTTTCTTCTGTTTCTCTGATCGGATCAACCCTGTGAATCTTATTCTCACTAAGCTCAGTCCAGTAAAACGGTGTTCTACATTTACGACCGTATAGAGCTTCGTATGGTGCTATCTTTATACTCGATTGGAAGCTATTATTGTAAGCAAATTCAATCAGCGGTATATATTTCTTGCAGCTACCTTCAAACTCAAGAATGCAACAACGCAACATATCCTCAAGTATCTGAATAACTTGTTTGGATTGACCATCCGTTTGCGGGTGAAACGTATTGCTAAAATACAACTTCGTACCCAAAGCTTCTTGTAATTTCTTCCAAAATCTCAATGTAAACCTCGGATCTCTATCCGTAACAATAGATAGGGGAACACCATGTAATCTCACAATTTTAGAAATATACAACTCAGGTAATTTATCAAGCGAGAAATCTGTACGTGCTGGAATGAAATGAGCTTATTTCGTCAATTTGTCAACAACAACCCAGATCGCATCTTTCTTTTTCGGAGATAAGGGCAAACCCGATACGAAATCCATTGTTACTCTATCCCACTTCCACTCAGGAATCACAATAGGCTGTAATAAACCTGACGACACTTGATGCTCAGCTTTGACTTGCTGACAAATCAAACATTTTGAAACAAATTCTAAGATAACTCGTTTTATGCCATGCCACCAATAAAGCTGTTTCAAATCATTATACATTTTCGTTCTTCCCAGATGTACTGATAAACAACTACTGTGTGCTTCGTTTAGAATCTTCTGAATGAGTTCAGAATTTCTTGGTACACATATTCTATCACGAAACATCAAACAATCACCGAGCCCTATTCGAAACTCTGAATCAGAAGTCGACTCACACTGAGCTCGTTTTTCTTGCAATATGTTATCAAATTTTTTAGCCTCACAAATCAGAAATAACAGTCTCGCTTTCAACGCGGCTACTATGGAACCTTCGTCAAACAAAGCTAATTGTGTGTTCAAAGCACGTAAAGAAAATAAGGACTTTCGGCTCAAAGCATCAGCAACTACGTTCGCTTTCCCCGGATGATAGTCAATCACTAACTCATAGTCTTTTAGCAATTCTAACCATCTCCGTTGTCGCAAATTCAAATCTTTTTGAGTCATCAGATATTTCAGGCTTTTTTGATCGGTATAAATATGGCATTTCTCACCAAACAAGTAATGACGCCAAATTTTCAATGCGAGCACTATCGCAGCTAACTCTAGATTGTGCGTTGGATAATTCTTGTCGTGCAGCTTCAATTGTCTCGAGGCATAAGCTATAACTTTGCCTTCCTGCATCAAAATACAACCTAGGCCATTTAACGATGCATCACTGAAAACTACGAATTCTTTACCCGACTCAGGCTCAACTAACTCTGGTGCCTCTGTTAATAATGCTTTCAACTACTTTAAGCTCTGCTGACACTTTTCTGACCACTCAAATTTAACATCTTTTTGAAGAAATCGTTTCATCAGAGTCGCAATCATCGAGAAGCCTTTCACAAATCGTCTATAATAGCCGGCTAGTCCCAGAAAACTACGGACTTCGGATACATTTCTCAGAGGCTTCTAATCTATAATCACAGAAATTTTGCTCGGGTCAACTCGGATACCCGCGGCTAAAACTATATGTCCCAAAAAACCAACCTCTCGTAGCCAAAACTCACATTTGCTGAACTTTGCAAACAACTGTTTATCTCTCAAAGTTTGTAACACGATTCTGAAATGCTCAGCATGCTCATATTCAATACAAGAGTAAATCAAAATGTCATCAATAAATACAACTACGAATCAGTCTAAGTACGGCCTGAAAATTCGGTTAATCAAGTCCATAAAAATAGTAGGTGCATTTTTTAGTTTGAAAGGCATAATAAGAAATTCGTAGTGTCCGTACCTTGTCTTAAATACAGTCTTTGGCACATCTGAGTCTTTAACCCGCAACTGGTAATAACCCGTCTCAAATCAATTTTCGAAAACACTGTTGCCCCTTTTAACTGATCAAACAAAACATCTATTCGTGGCAAAGGGTATTTATTCTTGATCGTCACTTTGTTGAGCTGTCGATAGTCTATACACATTCTCATCATGCCATCTTTCTTTTTCGCAAATAACACCGGTGCACCCCATGGAGAGAAACTCGGTCTAGCAAAACCTCTATCTGTCAACTCTTGCAACTGAGTTTTCAATTTTTTTAACTCTATCGGAGCCATTCTGTATGGAACCATCGATATCGGCATTGTTCTCGGTACTAATTCAATACCAAACTCAACCTCTCTGATAGGTGGTAAACTCGGTAACTCTTCGGGAAATACATCTGGATACTCACACACAACTGGTATTAATTCAATCTTTGTTTCTGTCACTTTCGTAACAAGTATATAAGCAAGATACGCTTCACACCTCTTTCTCACAAATCTCTGAGCTAACAGAGATGAGATCACAACTGGCAAACTATTCAGATCATCAGATTCAATTCTAATAGTCTCATTATTCTGACATTTCAGTTCAATTATCTTTCATCTACAATTCACTATAGCATCATGCATCGTTAGCCAATCCATACCCAGAATCACATCAAATTCATCGAATAGCAACAACATCAGATTAGTTGGAAAACAGAAATCCCGATACATTAACGGACAATTCTTGCAGACTTTGTCAACCAAAACACATTTGACTAAGGGGTTCGATACTCTAATCACAAATTCAGTAGACTCTACAGGAAAAGTCTTACTAGATACTAAATTCATACATATATAAGAATGAGTTGATCCTAGATCTATCAATGCAATCACATTAGTATTATAGAGTGTGAAAGTACTGATGATAACATCTGGAGATGACGCTTCTTTGCGAGCACGAATAGCGTAGGCTCTAGCAGATGCTCTGGCCTCGGGTCTCACAGTAGTATCTCGTGTCTTACCTCTACCACCACTCACATTTCCAACATTAAGGAATGGTCTTCATCTCACAGTCGTGTTGCTTTGTCTTACATTCTGAGATTTATCTTTCTCATCTAAATCAGGACAATTTCGAATGAAGTGTTCGTGCGAACCACATCTAAAACAGGCTTTATCATTCAATCTACACTCTCCAAAATGTCCTTTTCCACATCGTCCACATTCAGGTTTGTTCGGTCTAACATTACCCACACTTGCCACTGACATAGTTGGAGTTTTTAAACCCGTAAATTGCTTCCCACGATCTCGATTAGAGTACTCCACTGGTGCATTTGATCGACTATACGAATCTCAGGATTTCTTTAATGAAGAGTGATAGGGTTTATTCATCAATCTCTTTGTCGAATCTCTAGCTTCCAAATTAGCCTTTCTCTTTTCTTTGCCCAGTTCTTCAGCTTTGCAAGCACATTCGAATAACACAACGAATTCTTTTAAATCCAATATCCCGACCAAAAGTTTAATATCTTCGTTCAGCCCATCAACAAACCTCTTGCACATTATCTCTTTGGTAGAAACATATTCTCGAGCATACTTGCTCAACCGTACAAATTCTCTTTCATATTCAGTTACGGTCATACGGCCCTGTTTCAATTCTAAAAATTCTTTATGCTTTTGATCAATGAACCGTTGGCTGATGTATTTCTTCCGAAACTCGGTCTGAAAGAATTCCCAGGTCACTCACTCTCTCGGTACTACCGACACTAAAGTATTCCTCTATTGATACACAGAGTCTCTCAGAATAGAAATAGCACACTTTAAGCATTCAGCTGGCGTACATGAAAGTTCATCAAACACTCGAATAGTATTTTCTAGCAAGAACTCGGCTCTCTCAGGGTCATCATCAACATTAGCCCTAAACTCTTCAGCCTCGTGTTTGTGAATCTTATCAACTGGAGGCTTATTCAATCTTAAAAGCTCGACTCCTTGAGAAGCTACAGGTACAGTTTGAGGAATAGGAGGAGGTGGAGGTTGTTGAGCAGCCGGATTTGTCCGAACATATTGAGTGAACCACTCTTTCATCATCTGGAAAAAAGGCTTCTTTAGCCTCATTTTCATGACTACTCTACACGGGTCTAGATTCGGAAGGTGCTGTCCCTTGAGCAGGAGCTGGTGCATTACTCTCAACATCATCCGCTACAGCTTATTCGGGATCCATTACTATATGAAAATACAATTTAAGCTGTCCGGAATCACCACACTATCGCAGAGTATATATGGCATGTATACCTAGACTCTCACACATGCTACGTTACTCCAAGAATCGACTAAATCGTAACTCTAATACCAATAAATGTAACACCCCTCACCCGTATTCAACGCTGGAATAAGGTTACGGATCATTACCGGATTTACAACATTTATAATCATACATTTCATATACAATTTGTCATATCAAATACAATTCAATCACAACCAATGATAGTGTCTCTTACTCGAGCCCACGAGGCCTTAAACATCCATTAGAAATAGTTCAGGATTAAACCGGTAACTCGGGAAATTTTTGGAAACTTAGAAAAAATTTCAACCATACCGTGGTCACACGCCCGTGTGAACAGGCTGTGTAACAACCCGAACCCGGCCCAAACATTATGACCGAATTTGGTTTGTTACGGAGAAAAACTTTTTGAAAACCATTTTAAAACCAATTTAAGTTTTGTTGAAAACTTCTCGTTTTTGGTTATCTTGCCGAAACCATACTTAGATTTAATTTGGAAATTTAATTGTTTCAGGTTATTATACAAATTTCAAATGTGCTCGATGGCACGATAAAACATTTTCGTGTTAATTTAAGAAAAACATGTGATTTTAATTTAATTTTAATAATATAGTTTAAAACAAAGTATCCAACATATGAGAAATAACAAAAGTAAAGCATATGGAGGCCTTATTACATCCAAAATAAAAATAAACCAATAATAAAATAAAATAGCTAAGTTTAAAGTTCAATTTATTCAAGTCCACCGCATGGCCACCTCGAGTCCAACCTGGCTCTCAACCGCCATCTACGAGTCACCTGAAAAATGTTAAAGGAGAAGGTGAGTCACCAAGACTCGATATGTAACCCTTCCCCGTTTTAAAAACATTTCCATACACAACATATAACAGCTTAATATGCGAGAATATTATGTGCCCCAACCTAGCTAACCAAACGCCATCGTGTACTACCATTGTGGTACCAAACCACCGGTGGTGCCAAACCACCGGTGACATATAGTCACGATGTGTTACTAAAACACCGGTGTCCGTAGACACGAATCAATTGATGGGGCCAACCCATCGTGTGATACCAAATCACCGCGAGACGATCCCATATCTCAAGTGGGGCCAACCTACGGTGTGGTGTTAACCACGAGGGGACGAGTCGCTATGAGGTACCAAACCTCCGGAGGTACCAAACCTCGGTGACCGTAGTCACAATGTGTTACCAAAACATCGGTGCCCGCGGCACGAATACACCGCCCCTCCACTCATTAATCCCACATCGAGTCACATATGTACATGTTTCATGTCATCACATACTTAAATCTCATGTATCAATACATCATGCTTCCCAAAAGCATCAATAACACATTCATATTAACAGGTACTTACGAATCACCACTCATACCGTTATGGTATTAATCCGATGCTACACAAATCAAAGTTAGCATACATAGCACTCAACGACATTTAATTAGTTATACGTGTGTATGTACACACCTGATATTACGATGGTCTTAATCCCGAAGAAAACCAATCGGCCACACTCTAAGTCCTTGCCCCTATATTCGACCAACTATCAAAGTTAGTGAAATGGCCATTCGGCCAAACCAAATAATTCTATAGGGTTATTGCTTGAACCCGAATCCTTACCTACTCGCTTTGAATACTAGCTTCAGCACCCAAATCACGAATGGTTCACAAACTATAATCGGTCAATGGACAATGTCAGTAGCCTTCGGCTTTTAATCACTTAGAAGAATAATCTATTACAAGTAGGCACTTACCACCACTTACCCAAATCCGATTGACAGAGACTGGAGAGTTAGATCTACTGCTTGGAAGATCCCGAAATTCCTAGATGACATCGATTTCAAAGAAAGATTAGCCGAACTATTACCAAATGCCGGATTTCGACTTTTCCTCACATCCAAATCGACAGAACATAAGAGAAATTATTAGTACATTCGGGTAATGCCCCTTACCTACTGAAACCGATTGAAAGGAAAGTCTCGAAGAGTCTTATACCACCTTTAGTGTTCGGCAAAAGTGCTTCCAAAGAGGAGAAGGGAATTTCGGCACTCTAGAGAGGTATATTCGGCCAAAACTTGAAAATATGGAGAGGGGAAATTCGGCTATGGCTAGGGAGTAGGTTCGGCTAACTAAGAAAAAGGGAAGAGGAAGGATTGGGGATTCGGCAAAGAAGAGAGTAGAGGAGAGTTTCGGTCAAGGAAGAGAAGAAAAGAGGAAAATGGAAGATGAGAGTGAGTAGAGAATTTCGGCAAAAATCTAAGAAAAGAAGAATGGTTTTCAGTTTTTTTTTCTTGAGAGAGTTTGAAAAACAAAAAGAGGTGCTAGCCGAAATTATCAAGAAGACTAAAAAAGGATTCCCCCCCCCTTTCACCTATGCTTGCCGTCCACTTCTCTCCTTGAAGTGTTTAAAATTCGGCCAACTCCCTGTTTTCTCTTGGCCACTAATTTGAACTAATTCAAAATAATTTGAATTAGCCACATGCCTATTTTTCCTCTGCCAACTATTTAGATTATTCAAGTAATAATCCAAATAAAAATTCATATTATCCTCCTTATTAAAAAGAGTTTAAACTGAGAAAAACTCCCCCCTGTTGCCGTCCAAAATAAAGAATAAAAAGGGGACTCATGACTCGAACACAATCCCCCTTGCTCCCTTGATGGCGTCATCCATAGCTCCTAAGTGACTCTCCTTTTGCCACTTTTCCAAGGCCCTTTTGTGTCAAATTATCCCTTATTTATTCTTGTAACCCCTACTTGCTAAGGCTCCTTTCCTTAAAGCTTATAAAAATAAAAATTTCTACTATCTCGAGCTAACTTAAGACCCTTAATTGAACCTTATCATTCCATAAATAATACCATAACAATTCAAACACAAGGAAAATCATTTAATCACAAATAGCCCCGGTTTTAGGATGTTACAGTTCTACCCCCCTTAAAATAAATTTCGTCCTCGAAATTACCTGGTTAAAAGAGGTGGGGGTATTGTTTGCCGCATCACATCCTCGGGTTCCCACGTAGCTTCCTCTCTGCACTCATGGTTCCGCCATAGCACTTTTACTAAGGGCACTGACTTTCTTCGTAGAACCTTCACATCTCGATCTAAGATCTGAACCGGTTCTTCTTCAAAAGATAAATCCGAGTTCACCTCAATCTCTGCTACTGGCACAACGTGCGAAGGATCTCGACCGATACTGCCTCTCGGCATTGATACATGAAATACGTCATGGATCGATTCGATTCTGCCACAAGCAACTCTAGCCGATAAGCTACCGGTCCTACTAAACTTTTACAATCAGCGTATGGCCCGATGAATCTTGGGCTTAGCTTCCTTTTCGTCCAAATCTCAACACCTTTTTCCAAGGCGACACTTTCGGAAAGACTTTGTCTCCCACAAAGATACTCCATTTCCTTGCGTTTGAGATCGGCATAAGACTTCACCTATCTCGATGCTTCCTTGAGACGAGACCGAATCACCTTGACTTTGTCTTGAGTCTCTCGTTACCAGTCTGGACCCGAAACTTGTCGTTCCCCAACTCCGTCCAACATGTAGGAGTACGGCATTTTCGTCCATATAGGGCCTCATATGGAGCCATCTGAATACTCGCTTGATAACTATTGTTATAAGCGAATTCCGCTAATGGTAGGTACTCTTCCCAACTACCACTAAAATCCAAGACACAACCTCTTAACATGTCTTCTAGGATCTGTATCACCCTTTCCGATCGTCCCGTCGATCGTGGATGGAAAGCCGTACTGAAATCTAACCGTGTACCCAAAGCTTGATGCAACGCTTTCCAGAACCTCGACGTGAATCTGGGATCCCTATCTGAGATAATCGATACTGGCACACCATGTAACCTCACTATTTCACCCACATACAACTTCGCTAGCTTCTGGAGTGAGTAATCCATTCTCACCGGCATGAAGTGAGCTGATTTAGTCAGGCGATCCACAATTACCCAAACTGCATCCTTCTTGTTGGGCGTAAGGGGTAGCCCACTAACAAAATCCATGGTGATCCTCCCATTTCCATTGAGGGATCTTTATCGGTTGAAGTAGTCCCGATGGTAATCGATGTTCACCCTAACTTTCTTGGGGCATGTCGACACTTTCCTACGAACTCGGTTATCTCACGCCTCGGCCCGCCACTGTAATCTGCTTCAAATCTCCATACATCTTGCTTCCTCCCGGATGCATAGCATATGGGCTGCTATGTGCATCATGGAGAATTTTTCGCCTCAACTCTTCATCCTTCTAAGATGCATGCTCGCCCTTGAAAACATAGCACTCCATCCCTAGACAGACCGTACCCTTCCAAACCACCATCCTGAACTTGTACCCTCTTAGCGCTCAAGCCTTCATCCACTAACTGCTTTTCCTTAATCTCCTCAATCCATGTTGGCTTTACTTGGAGTTCCGCCAAAAGACTCCCATCATCATATAGACTCAACCGAGCGAACATTGCTCTTAAGTCCGTCACCACCTTCCGGCTCAACGCGTCAGCTACCACATTAGCCTTACCCGGATGGTACTCGATTGAACAATCGTAGTCCTTTAGTAGTTCAATCCACCGACGCTGTCTCAGATTCAGATCCTTCTGAGTCAGAAGATACCTCAAGCTTTTGTGATCCGTGTAGACTATCGACTTCTCCCCATACAGGTAATGTCTCCATATCTTCAGAGCAAAGACGACTGCCGCTAACTCCAAGTCGTGCGTTGGGTAGTTAACCTCATGCGGTCTTAACTGACGGGATGCATAGGCTACTACCTTCCCATCCTGCATCAACACACATCCCAAACCAGTGTGAGATGCATCACAATAGACTGTGAATAACTTTCCTGCTTCAGTCGTACTCAAAACCGAGCTTCCACAAAATTTTCCTTAGCTTATCAAAACTTCCTTGCTTTGCTTCTCCGTCCATACAAATGGAACACCTTTCCTTAGTAACTTGGTTAACTGCTAGTTTGCTATTAGAGAGAATCCTTCCACGAATCTCCGATAGTACCTGCTAAACCCGAAAACTTCGTATTTCACCCACCGACCTAGGTGGTTTCCAATCCAATATCGCTTCGATCTTGCGAGGGTCTACTCTAATTCCTTCACCGATACTACATGACCTAAGAAAGCCACCTCCTAAGCCAAAATTCGCACTTCATCGAATTTGGCGTATAACCGATTCTCCTCAATACTTGCGTAACTATCCGTAAATGCTTGTCATGCTCCTCCTCTGTCTTTGAATAAACCAATATGTCGCCTATGAACACCACGATGAATTGGTCCAAGTAATGTTGAAATACCCTATTCATTAAGTCCATAAATGCCGCGGCAGCATTGGTCAACCCGAATGGCATCACTAAGAACTCGTAATGCCCATACCGAGTTCGAATGCCGCCTTGTGAACATCACCCTCCTTCACCCTTAATTGATGATAACTCGACCTAAGGTCAATCTTTGAGAATACCGACGCGCACCTTCAGGTTGGTCAAACAAATCATCGATCCGAGGCAACGGTACTTGTTTTTGATCGTTAACTTGTTTAATTGACGGTAGTCGATGCACATCCGCATAGAACCGTCCTTCTTCTTGACAAACAACACAGTGCTCCCCACGGAGATATACTTGGTCGAATAAACCCTCTATCCAAGAGCTCCTGAATTTGAGCCTTTAGCTCCACCAATTCCTTTGGTGCCATTCGGTATGGTGCTATAGACACAGTGCCGCCTCGGTAGCAAGTCTATACCGAATTCGACTTCCCAATCTGGAGGCGGACCGGGAAGCTCTTCGGGGACACATCAAAGAAATTCCCCAACCGTTCGGACCTTTCCAACTACTAACCCCTTAGCTTCCAAAGCACGATTTGAACCAAATACGCCTCACAACCCTTCTTGACCATCTTTTCACCTTCAAGGCGCGGACACTACATTGGATAGGTAATTCCTTCTATCCCCTATCATAACCACTTCATCACCTTCACTGTCTTAAGAACCATGCGCTTAGCCGCGCAATCCAAATTAAACTTGATACTTAACCAGCCACCCATTCCAAGGATCAAATCAAACTCCCCAAACGGTAGTTCCATCGAGATCAGCCACAAATACTACCCCTTGAAGTTCTAGGGTGCGCCTCTATAAAGTTTGTCTACCACTACAGAGTGACCTAAAGGGCTAACTACAGTCATCTCCCCTGAAGCGGTTTGAGTTTAGGTCCATAGTTCCTACCACACTACTAGCAATGTACGAGTGCGTCGAACCCACATCAATTAATGCAACATAAGGAAGATCAAAAATTAGAAAAGTACCGTTATGACATCCGGTGCGTCACCTTCCTCGCGACACCTCATTTGCGTAAACTAAGCCAGGTGCCTAGCCTCTGTGTTGCCCGAACCTCTCCGCTCGAGTTCCACGACCTCGGTTAGGACCGTTGTTTCCTCTGCCATTACCACGACCCTCTGCGTGGTCCCACACTTCCATTCTCGAGTGCGATTACGCCTCCCACCGATTCTTAGCTAGTTTCCGGGGGACAATCTCTCGACACGATGCTCCAAAGACCCACACTCAAAACATCCTCTATCACCGGTCCAACAACCTCCCCAATGGGTCTTTCCACAGCGGTTACTACACCGAGTCGGCCTCTCGATTAGTAGTCGTGGGCCTTGCCGCTGACTTGGCCCACTTGGCCTAGCCTTTTCCTGAACACTACCGCTTGATCCAAATGACCCAAATCCTCTCTTCTGATTATTCCTACTATAACTTTGCCTCACAGCCTCCTTGATCCCTTCGGCTACCTTAGCCTTTTCCACTAGAGATGAGAACTCACGAACCTGCTGTGGGGCAATCAGCAACCTCAAATCATCTCTAAGCCCGTCCTCAAAGCGGACGCAACGCTCATGTTCAGTAGCCACGATGCCTCTAGCATACCTACTCAGCCTTAAAAATTCCGCCTCATATTCCGACACGGACTTAGTTCCTTGCACTAATCCCAGAAAAGCCTTTCTCTGCGCGTCAGTGTAGCTGGTGCCCACATACTTCTTCTGATAGGTGGTTTTAAAATACTCCCAAGTCAAATCATCTGCTGTAGCCCCATCTCGAACCGTAAGCCACCACTGATACGCTTCATCCTTTAAAAGCGACATCGCCTTTTCACTTTTTCTTCCTCGGTCGGATCAAGGTCATCCATGATTCTTTCATTGACTCTAGCCAATATTCATTTGCAGACTGGTGCCACTCGACACACCGGAATACCTCCGCTCCGTTAGATCGGAGTCGCCTCGGGACGATTTCCGAGCTCCCACATTTCCACTAGCCCCACCCACCATCTCCAAGACTCGCAAAAACGACTTGCGATACCTCCTCACCACCGATCTGATCCTGCTCCTCGGCTCTAAAAGTAGGAGGTGGTGGTGGCGATGGTACCTCATTTTCGAGAACCTTGTCCCGACTGACGGGTTCGGATAACCGTCATCCTACCCTACCACGCCCACGGCGTCCCACGCCCTCTAGAACTCATTCTATCTACCGCGCTTTTAATCTGATTAAGAAAAATTTTATGCGTTAGCATTTGTTCCACTTTCTTATTCACGAAGAAATTTTATGGATAGAGTTTTAATCAGAGATTCTTTCGAGCAACCAAGGTTTCAGTTTCCTATCCTAGCTCACGCAAAGAGGTTCATGCATCCATTCCTTAATACTTTCCATACCTATTCGCTCATCGGACATTTCTGCCCATTTCTATCCCAGGGGTATTTTCGTCTTTTTCCTACAGGGGTATTTTCGTAATTTCCAGAACCAAAATATTTTATTGATGATTTTTCAAGCAGGGTTGAATATTTGAGAAGTAATTGAAATTTTTGAGCAAAACCATTGAACTGATATTTTATGGACCGAGGGCATTTTAGTAATTTTACCCCCTAAGGGCATTTCTGTAACTTTCCACAATCAAGTTTTTCGAAAAAACGTTGTAAAAATAATGTTCCCGGATTTAAAAAAAAAAGTTATTGCACAAGTTTTGAAACATTAGGGTTTGTTGTTTCATTCTTTTTCGAAAACATGGCTAATTCCCTTTTCGGGTTTTAATCATTGTGTTTAGCCTATGACCGAGCCCTCCTAGTCGTGGGGTGAACCAAAGCTACGCACCAGCGCAATTCGAGTGAAGAGGAGGTGGGTCACGCGGACCGCTTAAATACCAAGCTCCCACTCAACCTTTCTAGACATGCGCACAGAGGTTGCCACACCACCGAGCCCTCTCGAGTTAGGGTGAACCGGCTACGCACTGCAGGATACTGCGAAGAGGAGGTGAGTCACGAGGATCGCTTAAATACCGAGTGCTCTTCCGGATCCAATCCTAGACATGCGTCATGGGTTACCACACCCTAGCTCATTGACTAAGTCATAGGTTGGTTTAGTTCCTTAAGTCTTATGCTTCGTTTGTGTGTTTGAGTAGCCTAATCCTAGGTTCAAGTTCCTATAAGTCTATCTACGTTCCATGCTTCCTACCCTTCTACTGAATATAATTCACAAAGGGGTTTAGATGTACTTACCGGCGGATCGGTCTGCAGAGACTCGGGCCATGCTGTTCAAAAACCAATAATCATTCCATAAGGCCTACCAAAACATTTTTGGGCCTTGGGCCCCCACAAAAGCTTTGAACTTGGCTCGATACCAATTTTGTAACAACCCTAACCCGCCCAAACATTATGACCGAATTTGGTTTGTTACGGAGAAAAACTTTTGAAAACCATTTTAAAACCAATTTAAGTTTTGTTGAAAACTTCTCGTTTTGGTTATCTTGCCGAAACCATACTTAGATTTAATTTGGAAATTTAATTGTGTCGAGTTATTATACAAATTTCAAATGTGCCCGATGGCACGATAAAACATTTTCGTGTTAATTTAAGAAAAACATGTGATTTTAATTTAATTTTAATAATATAGTTTAAAACAAAGTATCCAACATATGAGAAATAACAAAAGTAAAGTATATGGAGGCCTTATTACATCCAAAATAAAAATAAACCAATAATAAAATAAAATAGCTAAGTTTAAAGTTCAATTTATTCAAGTCCACTTTGCATGGCCACCTCGAGTCCAACCGGCTCCTCAACCGCCATCTACGAGTCACCTGAAAAATGTTAAAGGAGAAGGTGAGTCACCAAGACTCGATATGTAACCCTTCCCCGTTTTAAAAACATTTCCATACACAACATATAACGATTAATATACGAGAATATTATGTGCCCCCAAACCTAGCCAACCAAACGCCACTCGTCTACCCCGCCGTGGTACCAAACCACCGGTGGTGCCAAACCACCGGTGACATATAGTCACGATGTGTTACCAAAACACTGGTGTCCGTGAGACACGAATCAATTGATGGGGCCAACCCATCGTGTGATACCAAATCACCGGCGACGATCCCATATCTCAAGTGGGGCCAACCCACGGTGGTGTTAACCACGGGGACGAGTCGCTATGAGGTACCAAACCTCCGGAGGTACCAAACCTCTGGTGACCGTAGTCACAATGTGTTACCAAAACATCTGGTGCCCGTCGGCACGAATACACCGCCTCCACTCATTAATCCCACATCGGTCACATATGTACATGTTTCATGTCATCACATACTTAAATCTCATGTATCAATACATCATGCTTCCCAAAAGCATCAATAACACATTCATATTAACAGTACTTACCTCGAATCACCACTCATACCGTTATGGTATTAATCCGATGCTACACAAATCAAGGTTAGCATACATAGCACTCAGCACATTTAAATAGTTATACGTGTGTATGTACACACCTGATATTACGATGGTCTTAATCCCGAAGAAAACCAATCGGCCACACTCTAAGTCCTTGCCCCTATATTCGGCCAACTATCAAAGTTAGTGAAATGGCCATTCGGCCAAACCAAATAATTCTATAGGGTTATTGCTTGAACCCGAATCCTTACCTACTCGCTTTGAATACTAGCTTCAGCACCCAAATCACGAATCTGGTTCACAAACTATAATCGGTCAATGGACAATGTCAGTAGCCTTCGGCTTTTAATCACTTAGAAGAATAATCTATTACAAGTAGGCACTTACCACCACTTACCCAAATCCAATTGACAGAGACTGGAGAGTTAGATCTACTGCTTGGAAGATCCCGAAATTCCTAGATGACATCGGTTTCAAAGAAAGATTAGCCGAACTATTACCAAATGCCGGATTTCGACTTTTCCTCACATCCAAATCGACGTAACATAAGAGAAATTATTAGTACATTCGGTAATGCCCCTTACCTCATGAAACCGATTGAAAGGAAAGTCTCAAGAGTCTTATACCACCTTTAGTGTTCGGCAAAAGTGCTTCCAAAGAGGAGAAGGGAATTTCGGCACTCTAGAGAGGTATATTCGGCCAAAACTTGAAAATATGGAGAGGGGAAATTCGGCTATGGCTAGGGAGTAGGTTCGGCTAACTAAGAAAAAGGGAAGAGGAAGGATTGGGGATTCGGCAAAGAAGAGAGTAGAGGAGAGTTTCGGTTCAAGGAAGAGAAGAAAAGAGGAAAATGGAAGATGAGAGTGAGTAGAGAATTTCGGCAAAAATCTAAGAAAAGAAGAATAGTTTTCAGTTTTTTTTTCTTGAGAGAGTTTGAAAAACAAAAAGAGGTGCTAGCCGAAATTATCAAGAAGACTAAAAAAGGATTCGCCCCCCCTTTCACCTATGCTTGCCGTCCACTTCTCTCCTTGAAGTGTTTAAAATTCGGCCAACTCCCTGTTTTCTCTTGGCCACTAATTTGAACTAATTCAAAATAATTTGAATTAGCCACATGCCTATTTTTCCTCTGCCAACTATTTAGATTATTCAAGTAATAATCCAAATAAAAATTCATATTATCCTCCTTATTAAAAAGAGTTTAAACTGAGAAAAACTCCCCCCTGTTGCCGTCCAAAATAAAGAATAAAAAGGGGACTCCGCGACTCGAACACAATCCCCCCTTGCTCCCTTGATGGCGTCATCCATAGCTCCTAAGTGACTCTCCTTTTGCCACTTTTCCAAGGCCCTTTTTGTGTCAAATTATCCCTTATTTATTCTTGTAACCCCTACTTGCTAAGGCTCCTTTCCCTTAAAGCTTATAAAAATAAAAATTTCTACTATCTCGAGCTAACTTAAGACCCTTAATTGAACCTTATCATTCCATAAATAATACCATAACAATTCAAACACAAGGAAAATCATTTAATCACAAATAGCCCCGGTTTTAGGATGTTACAGGCTGTGTGCCTCACACGGCTCCAAACACGCTCGTGTCTCAGGCCGTGTGGAAACAGGGCATACATACTGACTTGGGTCACACGGCCAACCACACGCCCATGTGTCCAGCCCGTGTGCCCTTCGAAGTGGCCACACACGCCCGTGTGCCAGGCCGTGTATTAGGCCATGCCAAACCTGTAGGGTATACTGACTTATGCAACACGGCCAACTCACACGCACGTGTGCTAGGCTGTGTGCCATTTAGGGGGGTATATTGACTTGTACCACACGGCCAGTCACACGCCCGTGTGTGAGACCATGTGGAGCATACTGACTTCAATTCAATTTCAACACCAGGGGACAAACGACCGTGTAACATAACCGTGTATCACACACGGCTGAGACACAAGCCCGTGTCTCTGCCCGTGTGGACAAAAATAGGCCATTTGTAAGGCCAATTTGCCATCCCATTTTGCACATACCTACAAAAGTACAAACGGTACCATTTCAAGGCACAAATATACAGCCAAAAGTCTTTAACCAATAAATAAATCTTACTATATCTATCTTCAACCATGCAAGTCACAAATATGTCACAACTTACCATTTAATTACATACCTAATTCACTATACAATTCAATTTACTAATTCATTTCAAACATGCATTATCAAGCATTAATTCACAAACACATAACTTCCAAATTATCAACTTCAATCATATACCATAAGTCAATTTACCAAACTCAAAATAGAACCATTTGCACATTTATAAACATCATCATGTTCATCATCTTATGCCAACCCAAATGGCCTAAATACATATCCACCGAATATACCAAAATGACACAAGCCTATACATGCTATATACCATATTTACATGACTCAAAAGTACCAAATAGATGTCCGATAGTGCGATGAAGTCCTTGACGATCCCTAGATCCGAGCTAGCTTTGAAGTACTATAAAACATAAGAACAAATAAACAGAGTAAGCTATAAATTTAGTAAGTTCGTATGTAAATATAAAATAATCTCATCATTCATTAACATTTCTAAATTGATAACATAAATTTCACTAAAGCATCAATCACTAAATTAACATAAAATTCTTAACTTTCATCAGCTCATTACTAGAATAGTTTTCCGTACATACCTGTATTGATGCATATCTATTCTCACCAATTCACTTATCAAATCACTTTGAGTTTATAAATGTTTACGATACGAGTACGTCGATTTTCCGATGCCATAGTCCAACTATGGTCTTACACATACATTGCCAAGGGGCCCTTCCTTGGTCTTTCATTCACATGCCATAACCCGGTTATGGTCTTATTATTCGATTTTGCCATAGCCCAGCTATGGTCTTATTCAGCAACTCTTTTACTTAAACCGTGCATTTAATTTAATATCTCCACATTTATCTAATAGAATAAATATTATCTCAATTTCATCCATCAAATGAATAGATACACATTTAAGTTCAGTTATATGAACTTACCTCGTGTACGGATTTGACGAAACGAACTGACTACTCGATAACATTGCTTTTCCCCCGATCTAAATCTGAATTCTTTCTTTCTTGATCTATATGGATTCAAAATTAACTTATTCAATCACATATTCTTTCAATTTAGTCCATATCTCACTTTAAAGCACTTATACACTTTTGCCCCAAGTATTTAACAACTTTTACAATTTAGTCCTTATTTCACAAAACACAAAATTCACATAATTTCAATAAAACCCATGCTTGGCCGAATTACAAATAGGTCCCTAAAAGCCCAAAACTTTCATTTATTTCACATTTCAACAACTCAATTTGCACTTTTCACAATTTAATCCCTATTATGCATTTTAATCAAAAATCACTTAGCAATACATGTAAAACTATCATCAAGCTTTCATATTTCAACATTAAACATCAAAGAACACATAGATTCAACAATGGTAACTCTCAAAATCCTTAACAGTTTCGAAATTAAAGGTACGGGCTAGCTAGATTGAGCTGCAACGGTTATAAAAACATAGAATCATCAAAGACCGAGCTAAAATACATACCATGCAAGAGGAGGAGCTTAGCCGAACCTTGAAGCTCTTTTAACGGAATTTTTCTTTGCTTAATTCGGTTAGATGATGAAGAAACAAGATGATCTCTTATTTTTATTTAATTTAATTTACTTTAATACTAATTTACTTATTTAACCCTTATTTAATAACCATTAAAATCACTTAATAAATGCCCAAAATTGTCCAATCACAATTAAAATGGTGTAATTACCACTTAAGGGCGTTAAATTTAAGGTTCTATAGCTATTAAATACCTTTAGCTAATAGAACACAACTTTTACACTTTACGCGATTTAGTCCTTTTTATCAAATTAAGCATTTACACAATAAAATTTCTTGACGAAAATATCACACAATCATATTATCATGCTGTAGACATTAAAATAATAATAAAATAATTATTTCGACTTCAGATTTGTGGCCCCGAAACCACTGTTCCGAATTGACCAAAAATGGGCTGTTACATATTGGGTTGAATTAGGGTAAGGTCTATGATCTATCGTAATTCGATGTAGTAGATTAAACTAGTTTTCATGCTCAAGGAGGTTGAATACAAGCAATTTTAGTATGTTTTATTTATATTTTCTTAGTTTAGTTAAATTCAATAAAAAGTATATTTTGAGTCTTTTATTGACCTTAGGGGTCGGATGAGGCCTAAAGGCGAGCTAACATACTTAGTAAATATGCAAGAGTCCATTCAAAGGCATTGGAACTCCAAGCTGGTCACTATGTTGCAACACGGGGAGTTCTATGTCGCAACATAGGGAGCAAAATGAGATTTTTAAGGGCAATTAGGGGTATTTTACATCCTAAAACCCTAATTGACATTATAAACGAAAGGGCACTGTAGTCTTTTAGATTTTTCGCCTATATAAACAACATTATAACCAGATTCAAGGGGACTTCAACCTAGACGATATTACTTAACTTTTAGTTTTTAGTTTTCTTTGTAAATTAGGTTTTATTTTTTAGTTTTTCATTTGAGTTATTTTCATTATTCTTTGCAATGATTGTGGATCTTCAACACTATCAACAGATTTCAATTTTTGCACTTAAATTTTTAATCAGGATTTAATTTCTGTGTCTTTACTTTGTTTGTTAATATTATTATGATGTTTGTATTCAATTTAGAGTTTGAATTTATTATGTCCATGGGTAACTAAATTTGTAGAGAGATTAACAAGTAGATGTGGGAATAGTTAATAATTGTTTTAGGGTTTCTTAGCAGATTAGTTGGTTGGGAAAGAAAGAACTTAAACCGTAGGCTTGACAACCCTAGGAAGTCATTTAGGTAGATATGAACTCGAGATTGGTATAGTCTAACGTGAAAACCTTAACCCAACCTAGTCTAACTTGTGGCATCGAGAGATAAGTAGTGCTTGCCGACTCATTAGGTTAGTAGAAGGCTGAGAGGCCCTGCTAGGTGATAAACTGAAATAGTAACATATTCTAGGCCCACATTTAGTATGCTTTTGGATGAATTATCCCTTGATTTATGTAAAAATGTGCTCTTAATCCTTTCTTTTCATGTCTTATACTCAGGAAAGCACCCAAGGATAAAAAGAACGAGAAACGGGCTCAAAACGGACCAAAACGGACCAATGAGGAAATCGACACGGCCTGGACTTGGACCCACACAGCCGTGCCAAGTCAATCATCTAGAACACGATCTGACCCCGATTCACACGACCGTGTCTTATTAAAGAAATCCGAACACGGCCTGTCCACGATTTATACGGGCATGCGCCATGGTCGTGCCTCTGCCGTGGAGAAGAGCAATTTCATTCGGGAAAGGATACTTAGGGAGAAAGAAACGTATTTCAAAAGCCTATAAATACACCCTAAGTATGACCTGAAAGGGGGGCCCAAAGCCATCGTCTAGGGGCGTCGTGCTAGGCCAGAGAAGGCAGATTTGTGGGGATTCACTCAGGGATAGCCAGTTGATTCATCTCGAGAAGCCAGAATTATACTCAAGACGGAGGATCTCCTCTTCAATTCCTTCAGGGGGTTTTAGGGATTTCTTGTAACACCCCAAACCCGGTCAATACGCCATGACCGAATCTGGCATGCCACGAAGGAAAACATTTTGAAGAAAAACAAGTTAACGATTAAATTTTAGTGAAAAACTTTTTATTATTCTAAATTAAGTAGAAAATTAAGTTGAAAACTGATATTTTACTTTGCAATTCCGTAAATAGATTTTTAAAACTTAGTCGCAAACTTAGGTTCGTAAACCATTTATAAATTAAAGAGAAACTAAAGCAATTAGGTTGAAAATCGTATCTAATAGAAATTTGGAAACTTAAGTTTTGTAAAATAGTTTGAGTTATCGAAAATACTTAAGTTGTTAAAAATTATCAATTTATTTAGGTTACCCGATGGTAACGTTTTAAAAACCATTGCGCTTTGTATTTTAGAAAACTTTGTTCACATATCATTAAATCAATCGTGTAATTTGCAAGTTATTCCTAAAACAAATCCAAAGCATATAAATAATCCAAAAAAACATAATTTAAGAGGCCTTATTACAAACCCATAAAAATGAAAACCAAATTAAAATCAAGTACCCAAATGGAAGTTCATGTAAAACCAAATTTCATTGCATGGCCTCCTCGAGTTCATCCGGCTCCTCATCCGCAAATTCTGAATTACCCGAAAAAGTAAGGGAGAAGGTGAGTCACCAAGACTCAGTGCATATTCCCTCTCCCGGTAAATACCACATACTTACACAAATTATAACCAAGCAATATATATATTATGCACCCAACCTAGCCATCCGTAACTCCTTTTTCTACCCCGTGTGTACCAAACCACCGGTGGTGCCAAACCACCGTGACCAAAGTCACAAATAATCAAGTTGTGGGGCCAACCCACTTGTGATACTAAATCATTGGCGACAATCCCATATCTCAAAAGTGGGGCCAACCCACGGTGGTGTTAATCCACGAGGGACGAGTCGCTATGAGGTGCCAAACCTCTGTGTCCCAAAGACACAAATGTGATACCAAATCACTTTGGTGACCAAAGTCACGAATAATCAAGTTGTGGGGCCAACCCACGTGTGATACCAAATCACCGGCGACAATCCCATATCTCAAAAGTGGGGCCAACCCACGGTGGTGTTAATCCACGGGGACGAGTCGCTATGAGGTGCCAAACCTCCGGTGTCCCAAAGACACAAATGTGATACCAAATCACTGGAGGTGCCAAACCTCTGGTGTCCGAAGACACGAATATCAATCTTCCCCCTCCTCTCATATTGCCCATACCAATGCAATAGATAAACAAATCATGTCAATATACTTTGATATGAACATATAACCAATACATATCGTAGATCGTGATATTAAACAACATATAGCAACATCATATCGAAACGGACTTACCCGTATCCTTGCTCATACCCATCAAGGTATCATATCAATATCTCATAGTTTCGGCTTTAACAACTTGAATAGTTATTTAACACACATATATATATATAAACCAAGTTATGAAGTGTGTAAGATACACACCTTTCACTAATGCAAATACTAACTTCCGAAGGTCCGATCTATTGCACTAGATCACCTTGTCCTACAATCGACCAATACTTAGATTATAAACAAAGACCATTCGGCCATACCACTAAATCCCAATGAGTTATCGCTTGAAATACCAAGTCTTACCTAAAAGCTTACCCAAAACGATTGACAAAGAAACGAGGCTTAGATTGATTGCTTCCAACGTCCCGATGAGCCTAAAAGAATAATCGGTTCCTAAAAATGGTTAGAACCTTGTAACAAATGTCCATAGGTTCGGCCTTTGACCACAAGAAAACGACATAGAAAAGAGAAAGAAATGAAGGAAAAACGGTCATGAACACTTACCCTTTTCCAAAATCGATTGAAGAAAACCCAAAATGAATGCCTACCCTTGATGATATTCGGCCAAAACAATACAAAAAGGGAGTGGGAAGTTTCGGCAATATGGTTATGAAAGAAGAAAGATATGTGTATAAAAAGTAAGGAAGTATGTGAGTAGAAAAGAGAATAAAAAAAAAATGAGAGAGAGAGGATTCGGTTTTAGCAACAATGGAAGAAAATAAAAGTGAGTTTGGGGAAGAAAGAGGTTCGGCCAAATGAAAGAAAAAGGAAATGTGGTTGAGCAAATATCAAAAGAAGAAAAGAGAGAGATGGGAGAAAAAGGTTCGGCCAAGCACCTAGTTTGCCGAAAAGAAAAATGCACAAAATGTAAAAAAGAGTTTTCGGTTTCAAAAGGAAAAATGAGAGAAAGAAAATAGTATTTGGTTCAAACAATATGAGAGCTAAAAACCAAAAGTAAAATTGCACAAAATGCTTATGGTGCATTCGGCCAAAGAGGGATTTGTTTGGAGAGGAAGAGAAAAATATGCCAAAAGGTGCACAATTGCTAAAGTTGGCCAAATATCCCCCCCAAACCTCCTATCAACATTCGGCCACCCCTCTAGCCACACATGCCGTCCACATACATGCACTAAAGGCCTTGGAATAGTTTCCAAAACATCTTCCTTAAGCCAAGCCTTGAAATCCTCTACATTCCCAAAGTTGAAGGAATTTTATCCCCAAAATCTAGCAATTCTATCCCTTATTCATGCTTACCATAACCTTAAGTCTTCTTGCCAAAAAAGAAAATTGTCCATCTTATCCATATGTATAGTTGACCGACACTTAATGCTAGGATGTACAAAAATAAAATCCTCAATATGCTTTCCATGCTACTCGAACCACTTCCCTCAAGCAACCTTTCAAGCTCCTTATCCACTATGCCACTAACTCCTCATGTGCTTTAATTTAACACTTAAATTATCTTAAGTGTCAAGCTCACTTAATCCACTTCACTAAATTTTCCACACTAAAAATTATTCTAGCTTAGCTAATATTTCCAAGCCTTCACACAAATATACTAAGCACACAATAACAATCATATCCGAGCTAACACAAATAACAAGATGATACTCTAATATTTTTAGGATGTTATAATTCTACCCCCCTTAAGAAAATTTCGTCCTCGAAATTACCTGCTCAAAAGAGTTAAGGGTACTGCTGCCTCATCGCATCCTCCGGTTCCCACGTAGCTTCTTCCACGCCATGATTCCGCCATAAAACCTTCACTAAAGGAATGGACTTCCTACGCAAAACTTTCACATCTCGATCTAGAATCTGCACAGGTTCTTCTTCTATCGTCAAATCTGGACTCACCTCTATTTCCTCTACTGCCACGACATGCGATGGATCAGAACGATAGCACCTAAGCATGGAGACATGGAACACATCGTGAATCTTACTCAACTCTGATGGCAACTCGAGCTGATAGGCTACTAGTCCCACTCGTCTCAACACCTTATACGGTCCAATAAAGCTTGGACTTAGCTTGCCTTTTCTCCCAAATCTTAACACTTTCTTCCATGGCGAGACCTTCAGAAAAAGTTTGTCACCCACGGCAAACTCTATATCCCTCCGCTTGAGATCAGCATATGACTTCTGCCTATCTGAAGCTTCCTTCAGACGAGCCTGAATCGTCTTAACCTTATCCTCAGTCTCTGCAACCAACTCTGGTCCTAACATCTGACGCTCATCCAACTCTGTCCAACATGTAGGTGTGCGACACCTCCTACCATACAACGCCTCATATGGTGCCATCTTAATGCTTGCTTGGTAACTATTGTTGTATGCGAATTTAGCTAACGGTAAAAACTCTTCCCAGCTGCCTCTGAAGTCCAAAACACATCCTCTCAACATATCCTCCAAAATCTGAATAACTCTTTCTGACTGCCCGTCAGACTGTGGATGAAATGCCGTACTGAAATCCAACCGCGTACCCAAAGCTTGATGTAACGCTCTCCAAAACCTCGACGTAAATCTAGGATCTCTATCCGAGATGATCGACACTGGCACACCGTGCAAGCTCACTATCTCAGCCATATACAACTTAGCTAACCTCTGAAGAGAGTAATCCACCCTTACCGGAATGAAATGAGCTGGCTTAGTCAGACGATCCACAATCACCCAAACTGAATCTTTCTTACTTGGCGTAAGGGGTAATCCACTGACAAAGTCCATAGTGATCCTTTCCCACTTCCACTATGGAATCTTCACCGGCTGAAGTAACCCAGACGGCAACTGATGTTCCGCCTTGACCTGCTGGCACGTCAGACATTTACCCACAAACTCGCCACCTCCCGCCTGCACACGCCACCAAAAGCGCTCTCTTAAATCCCGATACATCTTGCTACCTCCGGGATGCATAGCGTATGGGCTGTTATGTGCGTCCCGAAGAATCCTTTGTCTCAACTCAACATCCTTTGGCATACAAGCTCTCCCTTTAAAACATAATACTCCATCACTGGACAAACTATAATCCTCTAAACCTCCATTCTGAACCCGCAACCTCCGATCATTTAAACCATCATCCTCTAACTGCTTCTCCTTGATCTGCTCTAACCAAGTCGGCTTGACTTGCAATTCTGCCAAAAGACTCCCATCATCATATAAGCTAAGACGAGCAAACATCGATCTTAAGTCTGATACAACCTTACGGCTCAACGCGTCTGCCACCACGTTAGCCTTGCTCGGATGATACTCAATCGAACAGTCGTAGTCCTTTAACAACTCAATCCATCTACGCTGCCTCAAGTTCAAATCCTTTTGAGTCAAAAGATACTTAAGACTCTTATGATCCGTGTAGACTATCGACTTCTCTCCATACAAATAATGTCTCCATATCTTCAAAGCAAAAACCACTGCAGCCAATTCCAAATCATGTGTCAGATAATTAACTTCATGTGGTCTCAACTGTCGAGATGCATAAGCCACTACCTTCCTTCTTGCATCAAAGACACATCCCAAACCAAGATGTGATGCATCACAGTAAACCGTGAATTCCTTGCCTGCCTCGGGTTGAATCAAAACCGGAGCTTCAGTTAGAATCTTCTTCAACTTGTCAAAACTTTCTTGCTGCTTCTCGGTCTAGACAAATGGAACTCCTTTCCTTAATAACTTGGTCAAAGGTGCTGCGATCAAAGAAAATCCTTCCACAAATCTTCGGTAGTACCCCGCCAGACCTAGAAAACTCCGAATCTCAGCCACTGACTTAGGCGGCTTCCAATCCAATACTGCCTCAATCTTCCGAGGATCCACTCTAATCCTCACCGATACTACGTGACCCAAGAAAGTCACCTCCCTAAGCCAGAACTCGCACTTACTAAATTTAGCATACAGCTGCTTTTCCCTCAGAATCTGCAACACTACTCGCAAATGCGCATCATGCTCCTCCTCTGACTTTGAGTATACCAAAATATCGTCTATAAATACTACGACAAACTGATCCAAAAACTGCTGGAATACCCGATTCATCATGTCCATGAATGCTTTGTAGCGTTAGTCAACCCAAACGGCATTACCGTAAATTGTAGTGCCCATACCGAGTGCGAAATGTTTGTCTTATGGATATCGACCTCTTTCACCTTTAGCCGATGATATCCGGACCTTAAATCAATTTTGAGAAAATTGCTGCCCCTTTAAGCCGATCAAACAAATCATCTATCCTCGGCAAAGGATACTTGTTTTTATCGTTCACTTTATTCACCGGCGATAGTCTATACACATCCGCATCGAACCATCCTTCTTCTTCGAGAAAAGTACCAAGCGCTCCCAAAGGCGAAACACTTGGTCGGATGAAACCTCGATCCAACAACTCCCGAATCGAGCTTTTAATTCCACTAATTCCTTTGGCGCCATCCTATACGGAGCAATAGACACCGGCGCAGCCTGCAATGTGATCTATACCAAATTCAACTTCACGATCCGGAGGCAATCCGGAAGTTCTTACGGAAATACGTCAACATATTCCTTTACTGATTCGGACATTCCCCACAAAAGAATCCTTAGCCTCCAACGCACACACATGAACCACAAATGCCTCACACTTCTTCCCGACCAACTTCACGACTTTTCAACGCAGATACCACGTTGGATAGATAATCTCTTCTATTACCTATCATAACCACCTCTTTGCCCTCAAACCGTCTTCAAAACCATGCGCTTAGCAAAAGAATCCAAACTTGCTTGATACTTGACCAACCAGTCCATCCCAAGAATCGGATCAAACTCCCAAATGGCGGTTCCATCGGATCGCCTACAAACACTATCCCTTGGAGTTCTAGGGGTACATCTCTATACTGACTTATTTACTTCTACAGAGTGACCTAGAGGGCTAAATCTCTGTCATCTTCCTAGAAGTAGTCTCGAGTCTAGATTCATAGTCTCTCACGATGCTACTAGCAACATACGAATGTGTCGAACCCACATCTATCAAAGTCGTATATGGTACACCAAAGATTAAGAACGTCACGGTTATAACGTCCGCGTGCGTCGCCTCCTCGGCGTCGACGCCTTGCATACACCAAACCAGCCGTCTTGCCTCGGTCTTTGCTGCACCTCGCCCCGAAGCTCCGCGCCTCGACCGTAACCATTACCTCCTCTACCATTACCACGACCTCTCTCTGGTGGTGGCGGTCCCTCATTTCTGAACCGAGCACGACCTTGACCCTCGGGATCGATTCTGGCTAGCTTACGTGGACAATCCCTCACACGATGATCCAAATGAGCCACACTCAAAACATCCTTTCCCTCCGGTCCAACATTCGCCCCAATGAGATTTCCCATATCGGTTACACATGTCTTTGGTCCTCGATTAGCGATAATGTGCCTCCCAGATTGATTCGGCCCACTCGCCTAACCCTCTTACGAGAATTATCGGTGACCGGATGATCCAAAACCTCTCTTATGTTTATTCTTGTCGTGCCTCCGCTCTTGCACGATTCCTTTATCCCTTCGGCTATCTTAGCCTTTTCAACTAAAGCAAGAACTCGCTCCCGATGTGGAGCAATCAAAGCAATCTCACTCATCTCTCAAACCGTCCTCGAACCGGACACATCGCTCGTGCTTGAAGCCACGATACCTCCAAAGATACCGGCTCAATCTTAAAAATTCGCCTCATATTCTCGATACGGACTTACTCCCTGGACCAAACTCGAAAATGCCTTACGCGCGGTGCATCAATGTAACTAGACCCAACATATTTCTTCCGATACGCCGCTTAAAATAATCCCAAGTGAGATCCTCCGCAGCAAAGACTATTCGCACACGTGAGCCACCACCGATATGACTCATCCCGAAGAAGCGACACTATCCCTTTCGACTTTTCTTCAAGACTCGGATCCAAGTCATCCATGATTCGTTCCGTCTCCTCTAACCAATACTCTACCGTACTGGGAGCCACACCTGAAACACCTCGAAATACCTCAGCTCCATTGGCTCGAAGTCGCTCAGATACGGATTTCTGAATTCTCGCGCCTCCACCTATTCCAACTACCCTCTCAAGAACTCGCAGCATCGCTCGAGACACTGCATCATCCCCGCTTGATCCTCGATGCTCAACTCCAACCGCCGGTGGTGGTGGGGTGGTGGTACCTCATTCTCGAATCCTTGACCAGCACCTCACCGCCTCGCACACGCCCATCCTACCCCGACCACGTCCACGAGTAATACGACCTCGACCACGAGTACTCATGTCTAAAGTCTCGACTTATCCGATTTAAAAGTTTTATGCATTAGTCAATATTCCACTTTCTTTAAAGCACAGTTTTATGAAAAGTTTAAATAAGAGGTTGTTTCGCGAGTACACCAAACCTATAGTTTTGGGTCTCTAGAGTAGTTCCTACTACTATACAGTCATTCCAACATCATTATATCATATCATCAAAATCAACAGTTTGATGTACTTACTGTATGATTGATGTCGGAGACTCGGGGCCATGCCTTTCCAACCATACAATTTTCAACAAAATCATTTTAAAACCATACTTTAAAACATTTTGGGCCTCGGGCCCACAGCCGAGTTTTTAAACTTGGCTCTGATACCAATTTGTAACACCCCAAACCCGGTCAATACGCCATGACCGAATCTGGCATGCCACGAAGGAAAACGTTTTGAAGAAAAATAAGTTAACGATTAAATTTTAGTGAAAAACTTTTTATTATTCTAAATTCGTAGAAAATTAAGTTGAAAACTGATATTTTACTTTGCAATTTCGTAAATAGATTTTTAAAACTTAGTCGCAGCTTAGGTTCGTAAACCATTTATAAATTAAAGAGAAACTAAAGCAATTAGGTTGAAAATCGTATCTAATAGAAATTTGGAAACTTAAGTTTTGTAAAATAGTTTGAGTTATCGAAAATACTTAAGTTGTTAAAAATTATCAATTTATTTAGGTTACCCGATGGTAACGTTTTAAAAACCATTGCGCTTTGTATTTTAGAAAACTTTGTTCACATATCATTAAATCAATCGTGTAATTTGCAAGTTATTCCTAAAACAAATCCAAAGCATATAAATAATCCAAAAAAACATAATTTAAGAGGCCGTATTACAAACCCATAAAAATGAAAACCAAATTAAAATCAAGTACCCAAATGGAAGTTCATGTAAAACCAAATTTCATTGCATGGCCTCCTCGAGTTCATCCGGCTCCTCATCCGCAAATTTACGAATTACCTGAAAAAGTAAGGGAGAATGTGAGTCACCAAGACTCAGTGCATATTCCCTCTCCCGGGTAAATACCACATACTTACACAAATTATAACCAAGCAATATATATATTATGCACCCAACCTAGCCATCCGTAACTCCTTTTTCTACCCCGTGTGGTACCAAACCACTGGTGGTGCCAAACCACTGGTGACCAAAGTCACAAATAATCAAGTTGTGGGGCCAACCTACTTGTGATACCAAATCACTTTGGCGACAATCCCATATCTCAAAAGTGGGGCCAACCCACGGTGGTGTTAATCCACGGGACGAGTCGCTATGAGGTGCCAAACCTCCGGTGTCCCAAAGACACAAATGTGATACCAAATCACTTTGTGACAAAAGTCACGAATAATCAAGTTGTGGGGCCAACCCACGTGTGATACCAAATCACCGGCGATAATCCCATATCTCAAAAGTGGGGCCAACCCACGGTGGTGTTAATCCACGAGGGACGAGTCGCTATGAGGTGCCAAACCTCCGGTGTCCCAAAGACACAAATGTGATACCAAATCACCGGAGGTGCCGAACCTCTGGTGTCCAAGACACGAATATCAATCTTCCCCCTCCTCATATTGCCCATACCAATGCAATAGATAAACAAATCATGTCAATATACTTTGATATGAACATATAACCAATACATATCGTAGATCGTGATATTAAACAACATATAGCAACATCATATCGAAACGGACTTACCCGTATCCTTGCTCATACCCATCAAGGTATCATATCAATATCTCATAGTTTCGACTTTAACAACTTGAATAGTTATTTAACACACACACATATATATATATATATATAAACCAAGTTATAAAGTGTGTAAGATACACACCTTTCACCAATGCAAATACTAACTTCCGAAGGTCCGATCTATCGCACTAGATCACCTTGTCCTACAATCGACCAATATTTAGATTATAAACAAAGGCCATTCGGCCATACCACTAAATCCCAATGAGTTATCGCTTGAAATACCAAGTCTTACCTAAAAGCTTACCCAAAACGATTGACAAAGAAACGAGGCTTAGATTGATTGCTTCCAACGTCCCGAGGAGCCTAAAAGAATAATCGGTTCCTAAAAATGGTTAGAACCTTGCAACAAATGTCCATAGGTTCGGCCTTTGACCACAAGAAAACGACATAGAAATGAGAAAGAAATGAAGGAAAAACGGTCATGAACACTTACCCTTTTCCAAAACCGATTGAAGAAAACCCAAAATGAATGCCTACCCTTGATGATATTCGGCCAAAAAAATACAAAAAGGGAGTGGGAAGTTTCGGCAATATGGTTATGAAAGAAGAAAGATATGTGTATAAAAAGTAAGGAAGTATGTGAGTAGAAAAGAGAATAAAAAAAAATGAGAGAGAGAGGATTCGGTTTTAGCAACAATGGAAGAAAAGAAAAGTGAGTTTGGGGAAGAAAGAGGTTCGGCCAAATGAAAGAAAAAGGAAATGTGGTTGAGCAAATATCAAAAGAAGAAAAGAGAGAGATGGGAGAAAAAGGTTCGGCCAAGCACCTAGTTTGCCGAAAAGAAAAATGCACAAAATGTAAAAATGAGTTTTCGGTTTCAAAAGGAAAAATGAGAGAAAGAAAATAGTATTTGGTTCAAACAAAATGAGAGCTAAAAACCAAAAGTAAAATTGCACAAAATGCTTATGGTGCATTCGCCAAAGAGGGATTTGTTTGGAGAGGAAGAGAAAATATGCCAAAAGGTGCACAATTGCTAAAGTTGGCCAAATATCCCCCAAACCTCCTATCAACATTCGGCCACCCTCTAGCCACACATGCCATCCACATACATGCACTAAAGGCCTTGGAATAGTTTCCAAAACATCTTCCTTAAGCCAAGCCTTGAAATCCTCTACATTCCCAAAGTTGAAGGAATTTTATCCCCAAAATCTAGCAATTCTATCCCTTATTCATGCTTACCATAACCTTAAGTCTTCTTGCCAAAAAAGAAAATTGTCCATCTTATCCATATGTATAGTTGACCGACACTTAATGCTAGGATGTACAAAAATAAAATCCTCAATATGCTTTCCATGCTACTCGAATCACTTCCCTCAAGCAACCTTTCAAGCTCCTTATCCACTATGCCACTAACTCCTCATGTGCTTTAATTTAACACTTAAATTATCTTAAGTGTCAAGCTCACTTAATCCACTTCACTAAATTTTCCACACTAAAAATTATTCTAGCTTAGCTAATATTTCCAAGCCTTCACACAAATACACTAAGCACACAATAACAATCATATCCGAGCTAACACAAATAACAAGATGATACTCTAATATTTTTAGGATGTTACATTTCTTATGTTTTGTTTTATCTTTTCTCTTGAGATGTTTTCCTTTATTGTTATGAACTAAATCCTTCGGATACCCGAAGGGGATGAAACCTATGATGAATCTTGTTATTTGATTATTTGAATTATATGATAAATACTTGGTTTGTTCTTAATTATGTGAGCTTAATCCAAATTTAATGTGCTTAGGTGGAGGAGGAATAGACCCTGCCTAATAGTAGATCCAACATAATTAAGCGGAGTTGATCGCACGCCTAGAGATAGGGTGACGAGATTTTGGCGGATTAGGGTGAAACCTAATATGGGAATCCATAGATCGATTTACTGCTATTCTAGGGGGTTATTATAAGAGAACGAGAGTTCCATTAATTAACCTAGGGTTAGACGTTATTCACCTCGAGAGAGGGTTTAATATACGTTAGGGAGTCTTACAGATCAAACTAAGTGAGTAAATCATATGGTTCAGTGTTAGATAAAAAGTGAAGTCTAGGTGGATTCTTCCTAGGGTATCTCCTAAATCAACTGAGTTTTTCCCAAGTTATTTTCCAAATCCATTCTTCTTTGACTTAGAGTCTTTAGCTTAGTAGTTAATTAATTTAGATTAATAAACAACTTCACTTATTTTAGGCTAAATAATAAAAAGAAAGTTAGTATTAGTACTTTTAGTTCCTTTGGGTTCGACAATCCGGTCTTGCCTAAGCTATACTCTTGCTTCGATAGGTGCACTTGCCTTTAATCGTTGTCGAGTTAGTTTCGTGTTCGATCATTCTTTTATAAATTTTAAAACTCGATTTACAGATGATCAAGTTTTTTGGCGCCGTTGTTTGTGGGACTTAAAATATTAAGAACGCTATATTTTTATTACTTTAGCCATTATTTTTTATTTTTCTTTTTCGTAATTTTTTTTTTAAATTTGCTAAATTTTCTTTCTTTCTTTTCCTCGCAGGTACCTCTAGTTTATGACTAGAAGGAACCGGTGAGGACCTTTAGAATACGATAGTGATATTGAAGCTACCGCTCGAATAAATCGCAGAGAAATTAGGCGAGCCCTAAATTACCAATGAGAGCGAGAAGACAGATCCAATCCTACTGAAGGGATGGACGAAAATAATCTTCCACCACAAGATGTGGGAGAAAATAATGCTCCTCGTACTATGTTTGATTATGCTAAACCACATTTAACAGGAGCCGAATCTAGTATAGTTAGGCCTGCTATAGCTGCAAATAATTTTGAATTAAAGCCTAAAACTATACAAATGATTCAACAGTTTGTTCAATTTGATGGTTTACAGGACGAAGATCCAAACGCTCATATAGCTAATTTTTTAGAATTCTGTGATACCTTCAAAATAAATGGCATTTCTAATGATGCCATACGACTTCGGTTATTTCCCTTTTCATTAAAGAATAAAGCTAAACAATGGTTAAACTCGTTACCACGAGGGTCAATCACCACATGGGAACAAATGACCGAAATTTTTTTATTAAAATATTTCCCACGGTCAAAACGGCCAAATTACATAATGATATCTCTTTTTTGGTGCAGATGGATTTAGAGACATTATACGATGCATGGGAGAGATATAAGGATCTCTTGAGAAGGTGTCCGCACCATGGTTTACCTTTGTGGCTCCAGGTCCAGACTTTCTATAACGGTGTAAACCCCTCAACGAGACAACTAATTGATTCAGCCACCGGTGGAACCTTGAATAATAGAACTCCTGAGGTAGCCTACGAGTTTATTGAAGAGATGTCGCTGAATAACTATCAGTGGCAAGTTACAAGAACAAGGCCAACAAAAATAGCCGGAGTTTACAACCTCGACGCAGTAACCATGCTATCAAATCAGGTAGAGTTGATGAATAAGAAGCTTGATAGTTTGTGTTCTTCGCAGTACATCCAAATCATGCAAAGTCGACACAAGTGGAACTGTGGCGAATCCTCGAGTACCCACCCTACCAACCGGACACGAGCGAATAGATGAACTATATAGGTAACAATTTCAGATCTAATAATAACCCATATAGTAATAATTATAATCCAGGTTGGAGGAACCACCCAAATTTTTCGTGGGGAGGACAAGGAAATCAAGGAAATCAAAGACAACAACCTCCTCAAAATTTTCAAAATCAGCCCTATCCACAGGAAAAGAAGCCGAATCTTGAAGAGACGTTGAACAAATTTATAGCATCCACTGAAGCCCATCTCTAAAAAACTGAGGTAACACTCGACACCCAACAAACATCGATCAAAAAGATCGAGAACCAAGTTGGAGGACTTACAAAGGCAATCGGGAAATTACCCGATCGATCGGAGAAATTGCAAAGCTATTATCCGAACGACCGCAAGGGCGTCTACCGAGTAATACTGAAATTAATCCAAAGGAACAAATCCAAGCCATAACAGCTCAAGAAAGCGAAGAAGTAGACGAACCCAGTCCAGCACAAGGAAACGAGGTAGAAGAAGGTAAAGATGAGGTACCACAAGACAAGCCAAAACCGGTAATCAATGAGTACCAACCTAGCATACCATATCCCGAAACGTTAACAAGAGACGACACAGAAGAACAGTTTGGTAAGTTTCTTAAACTTTTAAAGAAATTACATATTAACTTACCATTACTTGAAGCTCTTTCACAGATGCCAAATTCTAGGAAATTTTTAAAAGACCTTCTGACAAACAAACGGAAGTTAGACGAGTCGTCACATGTGTAACTTAACGCAAAGTGCTCAGCAATTCTCCAAAATAGACTACCACAAAAGCTAAAAGATCCAGGGAGTTTTACAATTCCATGTTTAATTGGTAGACTAACTGTTGATAATGTTAAGTGATTTAGGGGCAAGCATAAATGTCATGCCTTATAAATTGTTTAAACAATTAGGTCTAGGGAAACCCAAACAAACTAGGATGAGCATTCAATTAGCTGATAAAACTGTTAGAATTCCTAGGGTATTATCGAAGATGTTCTTGTAAAAATTGTGATTCGTTTTCCCGAGTAGACTTTGTTGTCTTAGACATGGATGAGGATAATTCGATCCCCTAATTTTAGGAAGACCCTTTTTAGCAACTGCCAGGACTAAAATTGATGTTGATGCAGGAGAACTCATACTTTGCATAGGTAATGAGAAAGTCACCATCAAGGCTCTCGACTCGGCTAGAACATCGAGTAATCAAGGTGAGAACGTAAATTCTACTGATAACCATTCGATTAACCCTTATTTTCAGGAAGCACCACCAAAGAATACAACTGAACCCGATCCTAAACCCCATGCCAACAAAGAAATAACTCATGAAGATCGATGGATTCAGTTCGATGATCTAGACGAGTGGAAGACACACTTCAAGGAGAAATTAGGGATACACGACGAAGAACCAGAACCACACAAGATAAAACCGAATGAGCCCCAAAAAAGCTAAAAGGAACAACAAACCACTTCAAAATAGGGGACCAGGTATTGTTAGATCAGGCAGATCCTCGAATATCTCCTCCGGATCCTAACACCAACAAAGAAATACCTTTTAGGGTAACCAGTGTTTTCCCATACGAAACAGTCGAGGTAAGTAATCCTATTTTTGGTACTTTTACTATAAACACATATCGACTTAAATTTTTTCACAAAGACACAAATGATAGCATGAGGAATGACTTCCAACTCCTCAAACCACCCTGACAAAGCAAACGAGAGGAGAGTCTAGCTTAAGACTATAAATGCGCGCTTCTCGAGAGGTAACCCGAGCACTAACACAATTTATTTTTACATCTTGCTTTAAATTTATTTTTATTTTTCTTCTCTTCTTTACACCTAGCTTTAAACTAACAAGGGGTGCAGAATTCCAGGACACACGGCCTTACACACGGCCGTGGCCGTGGCCGTGTGGACCACAAGAATCCCAGTACTGACATAGCAGAGGCCGTGCGAATCAATTCCAACCACTTTTCGACGTCACGGATCAAACCACTATACCACGAGCACCGACAAAGGGGCACGGCCATGTCCCATAACCGTGTGAAGCTACTGACTTTCCAAGCACGGGCTGAACACGCCCGTGCCTGAAACCCGTGCCAACATACTGACTTGTCGAACATAGGCTAGACACGAGCGTGGGGTAACCAACGCGCCTAGGAACACGACCGTGCGATGCGGCCGTGTGAATCGACACACCCTCAACCCACGGGCGTGGTAAATTGCCAGACTTGAGATTCTATTTAAATACCATGCCCCTCTCCTTTCTCTCATTACCTACTATTCTTCTTCTTCCTTTTCTTTCTTTTCTCCCTTTTGTTTTTCTTTCCTTTTCCTAATAAATCCCCAGACTCTTGAGCTATAACAAAATCATATCCATGGCAAAGAAGCGTAAAAGGCCAATCTCCTCAAAGGAGACCGATTCACCTGAGTTCATGCCGGTAGCTTCATCCAAAAAACAAGCCAAGGGTCTTTGAGACCAATTATCTGTTCTTTTATTTTTATCTTCTTCTTTATTTTCTTTATCTTTACTTCTCTTCTACTTAATTTAGTTTATTTTGTTTTTATTTCTTGTTTTTAGGTTCTTAAGGCTGCTTGGGAATCACGCCACTTCCACCATCACCAACAACTCCGTCACCTTCAAAGTCACACCCACCTCTTGAACCATCTACCATAAGGATTCTCAAGCCCCTTTATCTTTTAAACTTAGTTTATTTTCCTTATTAGTCTCCTTCTCCTTCTCTTTATTTTCTTTAATTAATATATTAGTATATTATTAAGGTTTCTTTAGATTTCTTGGCTAATCCTGCATGAGCTTCCCAATTTCTTCATCTAGCGCAGAATCGTCACCCAGACCGCACCTCCAACTTATACTTCACCACGACCACTGTCAACTCAAAGAGCTCATCCATAATTCAGGGAGTTTCACTTATCCTTATATCTTCTGATCTGAACATTACATTTATCTTATCTAACCTTGTACATTGAGGGCAATGTACATCTTAAGTGTGGGGGGTGAACGACCTAAAAAGGCACCTAATTTTTTTCATTATTCTCAAATTTATGAAATTAGGTGTCAAACTTTTTGCATTATTCTCAAATCCCTGAATTTAGTCTTGTTTGAAAGTAAATTACTCATATTACTAATTAGGATGGAATTTCTGATGATTTATGATTTTTATTGATATGTTTTAGATTAAGTCATTGATAATTGTGCATTGATAATTAAATTTGAAGAATACTAGAGAATCAAGCATGATAAGTCTATTTTTCAGAAATTAAAAATTTTCTAGGTTGTCGAACTGAGTTTAAATATTACCTTGAAGTTTGAAATTTACGAGGTTGACATCAAAATACCCATAATTTTTGTGAGTTTTTGAGCCTTATAGAGCATATATTCTTTTTCTTGCTCACTATTGATTATGAGTGTGTCAACACTGATTTGTTATTCTAGAACTTGCATCGATTATACATGTCGAGACCACATTTTTTGATTTGATACACAGAGATGATAAAGGCACCTAGGATCTAACCCACTTACTCCATTAAAAGCCTACCTTCACAAATTAACCCCTAGTGAACCCCTTTTAATCCTAACAACCCTTTTTATTGACTTACCTGCTAATATTAACCCAAACCCTTTTTATTCGTTTTCACCATCCTCTTTAACTACCCTTATATCGAGAGTTGATTTTGATTAGTTGCCTAACTATGATTTTTACTTCAGTAATTTATCCTTTATTATGTATTTAGTTTGTTCTTAAAAAAAAGACAAAGTATATTCATTATTAGTTATTTGATTAAACGAGCTTACACATTTATTTAAATTCCAAATATCGAAGAAGAAGCTCGCAGTGTTAGTATTATTAGTTTTTAATTGATGTAATTATTATTATTAGTTCATTAGTTCTTAGTTAGGTAATTTGTCAATTCAATCTCGATTCTAACCTCTAATTCAGCCTTATTCCACACCTTAACCTAGCCTGTTACAACCTAACAAAGACTTTTTGATTTGTGTTTCATCTCATATTTCAGTGGTGGAAATTTGATTTTCATGCAAGCCTATGGGATTAACTCTTCATGTTTGACTTTTGAGTGCCTAAATTTTGAACCTTAAACACTTTGAGTGATTTGAGTGAATCTTTTGTGAGGATGTCAATCCTTGTCGATTTCAAATTAAAGGTAATTGTTTAGATAAGGGGAGACACCTATGTTTTCGAGCTACAAAATCTATGACTTATACTATTTGAATTTTTAGGACACTTTGAGTTGAATTATCCATGTATAAATTATCTCTGAATTATGATGAAACACTATCAATGACTATTATGAATTATAGGAAGTTCGTTTTAATTGTAAGTTGAGAATTTTGCTTGAGGACAAGCAAAAGCTTAAGTGTGGGGGTATTTGATAAACCGAAATAGTAACATATTCTAGGCCCACATATAGTATGCTTTTGGATGAATTATCCCTTGATTTATGTAAAAAGGTGCTCTTAATCCTTTCTTTTCATGTCTTATACTCAGGAAAGCACCCAAGGATAAAAAGAATGAGAAACGAGCTCAAAACGGACCAAAACGGACCAATGAGGAAATCGACATGGCCTGGACTTGGACCCACACAGCCGTGCCAAGTCAATCATCTAGAACACGGCCTGACCCCGATTCACACGGGCGTGTCTTATTAAAGAAATCCAAACACGGCCTGTCCACGATTTACACGGGCGTGCGCCATGGTCGTGCCTCTGCCGTGGAGAAGAGCAATTTCATTCGGGAAAGGATACTTAGGGAGAAAGAAACGTATTTCAAAAGCCTATAAATCCACCCTAAGTATGACCTGAAAGGGGGGCCCAAAGCCATCGTCTAGGGGCGTCGTGCTAGGCCAGAGAAGGCAGATTTGTGGGGATTCACTCAGGGATAGCCAGTTGATTCATCTTGAGAAGCCAGAATTATACTCAAGACGGAGGATCTCCTCTTCAATTCCTTCAGGGGGTTTTAGGGATTTCTTATGTTTTGTTTTATCTTTTCTCTTGAGATGTTTTCCTTTATTGTTATGAACTAAATCCTTCGGATACCCGAAGGGGATGAAACCTATGATGAATCTTGTTATTTGATTATTTGAATTATATGATAAATAATTGGTTTGTTCTTAATTATGTGAGCTTAATCCAAATTTAATGTGCTTAGGTGGAGGAGGAATAGACCCTGCCTAAGAGTAGATCCAACATAATTAAGCGGAGTTGATCGCACGCCTAGAGATAGGGTGACGAGATTTTGGCGGATTAGGGTGAAACCTAATATGGGAATCCATAGATCGATTTACTGCTATTCTAGGGAGTTATTATAAGAGAACGAGAGTTCCACTAATTAACCTAGGGTTAGACGTTATTCACCTCGAGAGAGGGTTTAATATACGTTAGGGAGTCTTACGAATCAAACTAAGTGAATAAATCGTATGGTTCAGTGTTAGATAACAAGTGAAGTCTAGGTGGATTCTTCCTAGGGTATCTCCTAAATCAACTGAGTTTTTCCCAAGTTATTTTCCAAATCCATTCTTCTTTGACTTAGAGTCTTTAGCTTAGTAGTTAATTAATTTAGATTAATAAACAACTTCACTTATTTTAGGCTAAATAATAAAAAGAAAGTTAGTATTAGTACTTTTAGTTCCTTTGGGTTCGACAATCCGGTCTTGCCTAAGCTATACTACTGTTCGATAGGTGCACTTGCCTTTAATCGTTGTCAGAGTTAGTTTCCAGGTTCGATCATTCTTTTATAAATTTTAAAACTCTGATTTACAGCGATCACTAGGTTAATGACTAGCTGATTGAATAGAACCCTAAATTAGAGGTTAACTAGGAACATTGAAGCGAGTTAGTTTACCATTTTTATTTTTGATAGATCTCCAATCTTGTGATTTTATGCTATTTAATTCTTTTGCCTATTTTATTTTCTTTTTATTCTTTCAATTATGATCTCTCATAATATGGTTTTGATTCAATACTATTTAGATTTATTTGTGTAAAAGTAATTATTAGTTTAAGCAAATCTCCCTTGGATACGACCTTCGGAGTACTCTCAGTACTTCGTTGTACTAATAAACTATATTACAATTTGACCCGTACACTTGTGGACACCGACTAATTTCCTATCTTTTGTAGCAGTATACACACTTTTAAGGTTAGCCCGTCTAGAGGCGGTCAAGTTATTGGCGTCGTTGCCAGGGAGGTTTCGACAATAGATTAAATTTTATTTTTTCACATGATAAACTAAGTAGGAACTGCTGTAGACCATATATACGGTTTTATGCTTCATTATTTTTATCAATTTTATAATAACTAACTTAATTTGGTTTTATAAATTGATTCGTTTGTATAGATAGTGTTCTAACTTTTATTCATTAAGTATTTTTATTTTAGAGTACTCATTTTTCACTTTTATCTTTGAGTAATTTTTTTATTTCGTTTAGTTACCTTGTTGACAATTTGATTTAATCATGGATGAATTTGATTATAGGTGAAACAATGATGAGAGTGTTGGAAAAACAGGTTTAAAAAGTTAAGCGGGAAATAAATTTAGGGAAAAACTAGAGTTTTAAAAATTTTTCCAAAACAAGATTTTGGTTGTGATATCTAAAAAAATAAACACTTAATCAAAATTGTACCTTTTCGATTCATCTAGGATTAGCGCTTCGACTGAGTAGTATTCTCCGTTATCCTCAAGCTCACATCTACCGAGTGTGGGCTTGCCTTGAATAAGAATATTTTTCACAAAAAATTACCAGTGGGGTAATTTTGCAATTTCTTTAAACTTTTAGGTCAAGTTGTAAATCAAAAAAATATCTCTAGAAATTTTCTGGAATAATCTCTTCAGAGAATTTTCTCTCTATAGGTTTTTTTTTGAATTCAAGTGTGTGAAAATAATGACCCAAACTCTCTTTATATAGGGAGAGTTTAGAGAGTTCAACTATGATTAAACTTAATATCTTTAATATTAAATTAATATAATATTTATTAAGATAAATATTAGATTAAATTTAATATTAAATCTTATTAAAATAATAGAATGTTTATCTATAAGATAAACATTAAATTAAATTTAATATTAAGATAATCACTTTAATATTAAATTAATAAAATACTATTAAGATAAATATTAAATTTAATTTAATATTAAACTATTAAAATAATATTATTTTTGGAATAATTAATCTGAAATCAAATTATCTGGTAGAGGCCCAGTAGGAGTGTAACTCTTCCACTGCTCAACCACTGATGACCAACCGCCGTCGACCATCGGGACGCCGCCGTCGTAGCCACCGGCACCGTTGTGTCTGGTGATGTAGGTGCGACACCCTTACAGCACCCGAGCCAGTTCGGTCCGGGTCAATGACGACCAGACCGGTCCAGTCTAGCCACCGGTTGGACCACTAGCCCGGTTTCACATATTAGGCCCGGTTTGACCAGTTTTGGGTCTTGGTCTCGATTTTGGGCTCCAAGACCCAATTTACGATCTCAGGTCCAATTTTCAAGTTCAAGTACCCGTTGGGCTAATTATTTGACTTGAAAATTAACTTCCAAAAATATAATATTAATTTTAATTGATTTAATTAATTTAATTTTACTTGATCAAAATTAATTTTTTCAAAAATCACTTAGATTTTCCAAATTAAATTTTCATGAAAATTCTTTAGTTAAATTCTCTAGTTGAACAATTCTCACGACCATCTAATTTAATTGCACATCAAATAAATTGACTCAATTAAATTATTCTCAAAGTCGTAAAATTTTCTTCTGATTTAAATGCAGTCTGATCGAGCTTTTGTTGAGGTAGCGGAGAAACTAATCAGACATAGACAATTAGGCTCTAGTGATTGCAATTATGTCTAGAAGGATCGTTCCAATAATTCGCTATTACTTAATTGTGGAGTCAATCTACAAGAAGTACCATGATTGAAAACTCCTTATTGTATACTCTTTACGAAAGCAATTCATCCAACTGCTTTGTCCAATGACCTCGTCATGCGTGTGTTACCCTCATATGATATCCTTAATTCTTTGAGTTAAATCTGTTCACTCAATACAATCCTATTTTATCACATTCTCACCATTGTGTCTTATTAATGATTAATATGATCACTATCAAAAAATGACTATGATAAATTACTCTTTCGAGAACAAGCAACCCGTGGCCACGTTCCATATTTATCAATCCACACAATGCCAATGAGAGGATATCATTAACTCATTAATTGAGCTATGAATTCCACTGTTGCTAGTAAAGCCATGTCATACACAAGTCATGTACCCAACATACCGGCTATGGGCTCGACCATCTTTAGAGCATAAGCCTTCATTTATATCAAAGCGCATGAGTTGCATACGCATGGTCAGTGACTAACTCAGGATTTAGGTAAATCACCCCATAAATGTCACAAGTGAATTAATTCGCAAACAGATTCAAAATTAATTCATCTTGGGTCCAGTCCAATATATCATTCTACCAATGAGTACATCTATGTCTCTACTCGTGGAGTCAACTGTTCCGATAGCCAAGACTAGCCATCTCCCAATTGGAATTGTAGACGACATAATAATCCTTCTCATTATTTGAATCAAATGCTCACTTTGATTCTTTTACGGGATTACAGACTCATTTAGACTATCTACTAAAGTAAGTTTTTCTTTCTCGCAATGTATACGTTCTTTACAATGCCACTTATCTTCAGTTTGAACTTTAAACAATCAATGAACTAATATTTTCTTGTCACAATTTCGCTATGCATGCAAAATATAAAAAACATAAATACAACGACATAATATTGAAATGTGAAATTAACTTTATTTATTTATTAATCGTTCAAATAAATGGAAAATAGTTACATGTTTACTACAATATAGAAACATTTCCCAATAATCTCCCACTTGCCCTAGTGAAGAAAACGTGTCATGTTTCGCATTCCCATATCCTCGACGTGTTTGTTAAAACTCCTAGTTACAAGAGACTTAGTAAACAGATCTACAAGGTTACTTTCAGAAGCTACTTTCATCACATCTACAATTCCTTCGGCTACTACCTCTCGTATCAAGTGATACTTCTGATCAATGTGTTTCGTCCTCTTGTGACTTCTCATTTCCTTGGTATTTGCTATTGTAGCACTATTATCACAAAACAATGTTATAACTTTTTCCATACCAGGAATAACTTCAAGTTCGGTTAAGAACTTCCAAAGCTATATTGCTTATTTCGTTGCCTCAGAAGCAGCCACATACTTGGCCTTCATAGTAGAGTCAACAGTGCAAGTTTGTTTTACACTTCTTTATACTATGGCTTTACGGCCTAGAACAAATACATTTCCCGGAGTTGATTTCCTCGAATCTTTGCAGGTTTGGAAGTTTGAGTCAGTGTATCCAACAGGAGTAATGTCTCCCCAGAATACGCAAGCATATAATCATTGGTTATTTTAAGATACCTTAATATATGCTTTACAGCTTGCCGATGCTTGAAACCTGGATTCGCCTAATATCGACTAACCATTCTTACTACGAAATAGATATTTGGACATGTGCAAAGCATCGCATACATAAGGATTCCAACTGCCGAAGCAAATGGAACCTTACTCATATGTTCATTTTCTTTCGTTGTCTTAGGACAATCATCTTAAGAAAGATGAAAACTTGATGCAGTCGGATGAACGCCTGGCTTTGCATCAGTCATTGCAAAACGTTCCAGTACCTTATCGATGTATGAAGCTTGAGATAGTGCTAGCGTTTTATTCTTTTGATCCCTAAGGATTTGAATTCCAAGAATATAACTAGCTTCACCCAAGTCCTTCATGCTAAACTGTTGAGCTAACCACAGTTTAACCAATGACAATTCTCCTACATCGTTTCTGATAAGTAGAATATCATCGACATACAAAATAAGGAAGACCACATTGTTGTCCTTTATACGCTTATAAACACAAGGTTCATCAATGTTTTGCTCAAATCCAAAAGTCTTGATCGTTTGATCAAATCTTTTATTCCATGAGCAGGATGTCTACTTAAGTCCATAAATGGATCTTAGCAGTTTACAAACTTTCTGCTCCTTTCCTTTGACAACATAACCAATAGGTTGAGCCATGTAAATGGCCTCATTAAAATAGCCAATCAAGAATGCTGTCTTGATATCCATTTGCCAAATCTCGTAATCGAGAGTAGCAAAAATTGATAAGAGTATGCGAATAGACTTGAGCATGGCTACCGGAGAAAATGTCTTATCGTAATCGATGCCTTCTTTCAATTTATAGCCTTTCCCTGTAGGTCTAGCTTTATGCGTTTCCACTTTCCCTTCCATATTTCTCTTCTTCTTAAAGATCCACTTACACCCTATGGGTTTAATCCTAATCGGTAAGTATACAAGTTCCCACACCGTATTGGATTTCATAGAATCCATCTCGGCATTCATAGCCTATTTCTAGATCTTGGAATCAACGTCCTGTATAATCTTCTCGTAAGTGAGTGGAACATCATCCTCATGATTGGCTTCTGTATTATAAATACTACCATCATAGATCAATAAGTCCAGTTTCTTAGAAACTTTCCAACTACGACAGATTCCCCTATGATGTTGATCGTTTGTAAGTCTTTCTACAACTTTCTCGAGAATTGAACTCGATGATTGTTCTACCACTCTCGAAAGTTCCTCGAGTACCACTTTACTTTGAGGCTTAAAGTTATCCATGTAGCTTTCCTCAAGAAAAGTAGCAAGAGTAGAAACTTTAATCGTATTATCTTTCGGATTGTAGAATAATCCTCCTTTTGTTCCTTTTGGATATCCTACAAACATGCACAATTCTGTCCGTACATCCAACTTCTTTGCATCCTTATCCAGAATGTGTGCTGGACAACCCGTATTCTAAAGTGATTTAAAGCGAGTTTCTTTCCATGCCACAGTTCATAAGGTGTCTTCCAAGAAGACTTGGTTGGAAAATCATTCAGAATATAGCAAGTCGTTTGTATTGCATATCCCAAGAAGGAAGTAGGAAGTTGTGAATAGCTTAACATTGAACGAACCATGTCAAGAAAGGTTCTATATAGACAACATTATAATCATATTGAAGGGGACTTCAACCTTAGACGATTTTACTTGACTTTTAGTTTTTAGTTTTCTTCGTAAATTAGGTTTTATTATTCAGTTTTTCATTCAAGTTATTTTCATTGTTCTTCGCAAGGATTGTGGATCTTCAAAACTGTCAATAGATTTTAGTTTTTGCATTTCAAGTTGTAATAAGGATTTAATTTCTCTTTCTTTAATTTGTTTGTTAATATTATTATGATGTTTACATTCAATTTAGAGTTTGCATTTATTTTGTCTATGGGTAACTAAATCTGTAGAGAGATTAGTGAGCGAATGTAGGAATAGTTAATAACTATTCTAGGGTTTTTTAGCGAATCGGTTGGTTGGGAAATGATGAACTTAAACCTTAGACTTGACTACCCTAGGAAGTCATTTAGGTAGATATGAACTCGAAATCGGTATAGTCTACCGTGAAAACCTTAACCCGACCTGCTCTGACTTGTGACATAGAGAGATAAGTAGTGCTTGCTGAATTATTAGATTAGTAGAATGCCAAAAGGCCTTGCTAGGTTAATAACTAGTTGATTGAATAGAACTCTAAATCAAAGGTTAACTAGGAACACTGAAGCGAGTTAGTCTATAGTTTTTATTCTTGATAGATCTTCAATCTTCTGATTTTATTCTATTTAATTCTTTTACCTATTTTATTTTCTATTTATTATTTCAATTATGATCTCTCGTAAAATGGTTTTGATTCAGTACTTGTCATAACCCAAAAATCGGGTTAGTGGAATTGGGTTAGAAAATCGAAAGTTAGTGAATCGAGAATCGTAATTAGATTAGATAATAAAATAAAATAAAATATTAAAATAATTAGAATTAAATATTAAGGTTAACACTTCATTTGGTTCAATGTAATGGCAAAGCCATTACGGGACGATTCCAGATTCTACAATAAAGTAGAGGTTTGGCTCATTGGGAAGCTTAAAATGCCGAATGGTGAGAATATAGCTTCATTCTAAAAATCGTTGAATAGCCATTGAGGGGAGAATGTGCCGAATTGGTTATTCCAGCCTCTCCACCGAATGAACTTCTTTTCCCCTCCGAAAACACCCTTAGGCTGAAATTTCTTAACTATTTCACTTTTTTTCTTTGGCCATCAACAATTTCACGCTCAACTGAAAGGAAGCAAATCAAATTGAAGGGCAAATACTCACACTTTGTTTACCACTCCTAAGCGATTCCAACCCATCACTGGAATCGCCTGGTGCTTACCAAGGCCCTGCTTGTTTTGATGGTAAGTTATTTTTCTTTCTCTTGAATATAAAAGTAAATTAATGGCTTATAGTTGTATTCATTCAAAGAGTTATCCATTATCTACATGGTCCAAAAACAAACTTTCAGGTTTCATTTTTCTTTTCCAGATTGCCATCTTATTTTATTGAATATTTGTACTTGAAAAAGGTTGAATTTTTTTTCTAGGTTCAAAATGAAGATCTTTTTCATTAGGTCATGGGTTTTCAATTTGCAGAACTCCCTATGTTAAATGTTCACAAAAGCTGGGTGAACAATCACTGAGCATTTCCAGAGTTGTTGAAAAGTGGGTCTAAGATTGAACTTAATTTATCAAAATATTAAATTAGAAGTCCAAAGTTACGAAATTTTTTAGGGTGCAGGAAACCAGTGAAGAAGGCTGGAAACAACGAGCATCACTTGTGGAAGAAAAGAGATTTAGCTGGCTTTGGACAAAAGGCACTCAATCTTGTTAGAATTGTAAGTTTAAATTGCTTATTTGTTCTATATTGGGTACAATTTTTAGTTATAGTATGGATTTAGTATTTGAAGTTTAATTTCGATTTTTAATGATGTTTGTGTTGCATTTGTTTTGTGATTCTACCGTTACACTATACCCACTAATTGAAATTTGTTTTTACTAATGTTGTTGGAGTTATTCTATTATTTACTGAGAACTCATTTTTTTTGAAATTTTAGGAGCCATTTTATTTTTTCCTATAAATTAGGGCTATTGTTCCTTCTGCAACCATAGAAGACTTTGGCTACTATCAATAACACCATTTGCAGCTTGAACCAAACTTGCTTTATCCTGGGCATCACTTTTGATTGCAATCAATTTCTTTGTCCGGGCCTAATTTATATACAGTTTTAGTTGTAATGATTCTTAAGTTTGATTGACTATATGATTAATTTGGTACAGTGGATACAATATGCAAAGACAAAGTTAGATTGTATTACCAAAAATTATGGAAGCTTTGTTCCTAGAGAAAAGAAGAAGAAGCAAGAAAAAAAAGGTGATAACCTTGCGTTTTAGTTCTTTGAATTGATAGATGCATAATGCATAGTCTTGAAAATTTTTCTTTATTCTTTTCTCAAAGGTTGAAATTTACTTCTAGATTCTGCTCACAAGTTACGTGTTTACTGTTTAGTTTATTGTCAATCTTCAATTCAAAGTTTTATTTATTGTTCTCAAAATGTTAAATAAATTCTTCTTTCAGGAAGAGCTGTGTCTTGTGCTTTGAAGTGAGCATTTAGATTAAGGTATTTGTAATTGTAGAATGCTAGGTTTGGCTTGTAACAATGCTAAGATAGTGGGCTTCTTTTTGACATATCATGTATGTTTTTTTTATAGGGAAAACAAGAACATATATGACTTGGTTATTACTAGTGTTAACATGCTAGACATTGATGCCTTTTAAGCTTTTTGAACTCGTGGGGCTTGAAATGGACCTACTTATAATCAGTAAGTATTAACCCTTTTTTTTCCATTTTATGGAACTAAATTATTCCTATTTGATTTTTTCTCTTTCCCTTCTTTTTTCTTTTGAATTATTTGTGGAATGAATGAAAAAAAAATTTGGGTGAAGTTTGATGGTTTTATAAACCCGTAATTATTCTGGATCTAAATTTGATTAGTAGATTAGAAGTTTTTGAGAATGATTTACCCTATTTTATTATTCTTGATGAAATTCCAGTGTTGTCAGCTCATGGCGATACAAAGCTTGTAAAGAAGGGGATTACTCATGGCACTTGTGACTACTTATTGAAGCCTGTTCAGATCGATGAGCTAAAAAACATATGGCAACACGTTGTGAGAAAAAACAAATTTGACTTCAAAGATCACATTAATGCATTGAATCAAGATAACAAACACGAAGATGAGGATCCCTCAATCCAGGAAAAGCCTCGAGTTGTTTGGTCTGTAGAGGTACACAGGAAGTTTGTTTCAGCTGTCAACCAATTGGGTCTTGATAGTGAGTTTTAGGCTGTTTAGATTAGTGTCTCTTACTATGACACAACATGTAACAGTCTGGTTTATACCCTAGTCGGAACAGTGGTTTCGGGACCACAATTCCGAGTTAGTAAAATATTTTAATATTATTTTCTGTGTCTTTGATATGTGATTAAGCATGTGTTAAAGTTCCGTAAGTTAATTTGTCCGTCTGTGTGCTTAATTTGAGAAAAGGGTTAAATTGCATTAAATGCAATATTTGCATGCTATTTGCTAAAGTACCAATGTGTTGTGGCTTTTAAATGTTGTGGCCTTATGAGGCAATTAATCCATTATCTAGTTGGTGGATGATTAAATGACAAAATAGCCTTATTGATTATTTGTCTTATATGCTAATAAAAAGGTTAAAATTGGAAATTGGTTATTAAGTTATATTTACATAAAATAAAGGCTTAAAAATAAGCCATTATCATCCATTGTTAACCGAAAATAGCAAAGAAAAAGAAATGAGAAAGAAGCTAGGTTTCGGCTAGCTTTTGATTCAAATTCAAGGTATGTTTTTAATCGGTTTTTGATAATTTCTACGTTTTCGTAATCATTGCTTTGTTCTCTACAAAACCCATGTCTTAATTTTGTGAATTGATGATGTTTTTGAAATGAGCCTTTGGTGAACTCATGTGTTTTATGATGTTTGATGTTAAAAAATGAAAGATATGTGTTTGATTATCATAGTTTGTATTTAAAGTTTTGTTGAATTTGAGTATTTTGGACTCAATTGAAAGAATAATGTTTTCAGGGACTAATTTATGAAATAAATGAAATGTATGGAATCATATGAATATGAGTGAATTCGGTTAGACATGGGTACAAGTTAATTTGAAGTATTTTGTGATTTTGTGAAATAGGGACTAAATTGTCCAAATGTGAAAATATGAGGGCTAATTTACAAATTGCCCTAAATATGTGTTCTTGGATTAAATTGAATGAATTAGTTAATAAAAAGATTAAATTTGAATATGCATAGATCAAGCACCGAAGAAAACGGATTTAGATCGCGGGAAAGCGAAAGTAGTCGAATAACCGAATCCGATCAACTATCTGAATCCGAGGTAAGTCGATATACAAATAAATGTATTTGTATTGAATTATATATGTTCATATGATTATTGATAAGGATGAATGCACATGAGATGATGTATACATGAATTTCGAGATAGAATCGACATAGTGTCAACGTCCGAGAAGTCCCGTTTGAACCTAGGAATAGATAGGATAGTATATGTCATGACATAGGTGTCCGATATGTGATATCATGTAAGACCACGTCTGGGACATTGGCATTGATTCGAGATTTCGTGTAAGACCACGTCTGGGATGTTGGCATCGATATGAGATTTACGTGTAAGACCATGTCTGGGACATTGGCATCGTATTAATTCATGTAAGACCCTGTCTGGGACAGTGGCATCGATATCTGGTTACATGTAAGACCACGTCTGGGATGTTGGCATTGTACGACTATTCCGATCACTCTGAGTATCCTATTAGATTCCGAACGGTTCAACGGGCAAGTCCGAGATACGAATGACTATATGGTTTGCATATCTGTTTCAGGTACGTCTGATAAATACACTTTGTGTGTATACGAAGGTAAGTATATTCATAAACTTACCTAGATGAATTGTGTATTTGAATATGAAAATGTAAATGTGATACATGAATGGAAAAGCTATGAGCTAACAAGTATATGATGATATGCAAGATTGAAAGATGAATGGCTAAGTAAATGTGCCAAGAAGAATTATGGCTATGCACTTGAGCTATTAGTGAATTCGTATTGATTATATGTCATGAATGCTTAAATGTAAAGTTTATTTGTATATGGCTTACTAAGCTTTTAGAAGCTTGCCTTGTGTGTGTTTGTTCTGTTTTATAGATCGTCGAAGCTACTGAAGGCTCAGGGACCGTCGAGGATCGTCATCACACTACTCAAACTTGTTTTGGTACTTTGAAAATGTGTATATAGCTAAATATGGCATGTATAGGCTAGTTATTTGGTATAAGTTTGATATATGAATTTAGCCATGTGATGTGGCTAGTATTGTGTTGGTATTATGCAATTGTGAATATGGTATATGATGTTGTTTTTGGCATGATCTTATGACTAATAAATGGTTATATGAAAGGTAAGTGTAGATGAATCATAATTGAATGTATATGTGTTCTGGTTGTGCAAATTGATAGATTAGTTAGCATGATTTGAGTTGAAATTGGATAAGATGGCATGTTGATCTTTTGACATGATTTTGGTTGTCAATTGTGCATGAGATGAATTGGGATATTTCTTGTGAGTATGACCCTAATGTGGGTGGCATTATGGCCTTGCAAATGGCCTGTTTTGCTTACACGGCCATGGCACACGGGCGTGCCTAGTAGCCGTGTGGTTAAGTCAGTAGCTAGCCTAGTTATTCACAGCCATTGTACACGGGCGTGTCTGGTGGCCGTGTGGATAAGTCAGTATACATGCTCTGTTTTGGCACGGCCAGGACACATGGGTGTGTCTAGTAGCCGTGGGAGGCACACGGCCTGACTGCACGGGCGTGTGACCTCTGCAATGTTGAAAAAGTTTTAAATTTCCGAGAAATTTCGTATGTATCCGGTTTAGTCCTGACCCTATTCATAAGCATGATTAAGGTCTCGATGACCTATAAAGGGGACACTTTGATTGTGATGAATGAATTATATTATAAAATGTCCGTAAAAAGTTTTTGATATGTCCGATAACGCCTTTAACCCTAATTCGGCGACAGATACGGGTTAGGGGTGTTACACAACATACCAGCTTCATTTTTAGTTTTAACTTTTCATTTTCTCTTTATTTAAATGATTTAGAGGATGTTCCGAAGAAAGTTCTTGACCTTATGAATGTTGAAGGCCTTAAAAGGGAAATTGTAGCAAGCCATCTACATGTAATGTCCTTATGAATGTTGAGGGCTCACAAGGGAAAACGTAACAAGCGATCTGCTAGTTTTAGTAGAGTGTTTTGTTACCATTTTACTCCTTGTTAGGATTAGCACATTGTTAATGAAGTTATTGAAACTTCAATTCAATCTTTTGGAAGAGTTAGGCTGGGCCATACACATGGGAGAATTGCATATACTTGAAGTATGAGCTTTTATAAAAGTGTGCAGTATTTAAGCTTACTATCTTTTGTTGTCTTGTAGAAATATAGGCTTTACTTAGGACTCAGCAGTGTTGTTGCATTAGGCAGTAAAGATCCGTCTTACTTGCGCATGGGTCCACTGGATGGCTTTGGATATTTTTGCACATTGACTGGATCTGGAAGGATTTCAAGTGCTTCTCTGCCATCTTATCAACCAGGTGGAATGTTTGGGAGACTGAACTCCTCAACTACTTTAAGCCTACATGGGATTTCTTCTAGCGTAATTCAACCTGGACATTCTCAAACATCGAACAATCTGATCAATGGTTCTAGGAAGATCCAACCAGCTGTGGTACCTGCAAACTAGAATCAAAATGGAACTTTGTTTCAAGGGATCGCAACATCGATAGATCTCAATCAACCGTCGCAGAACAAGCCTACCAACGGCTCTGGAGAATTTAATCGCGTTAATGATCTGAACTTCCAAGATGCCAAAGTGGCGGTTGGTGGCTTGTGTAATACTCTACCTATTTCCTCAGGCAACCCTTTGTTGTTACAATCAAACACACAACAAACAAAACATAGTGGTGCATTTGGAAATCAATAATCCCTTAGTACCATCCTTCTTGATCTTTATTCTTTCAAGGCAAAGTCAGCAAATTTGGAGGACTTTAAAGGAGACATCTCCATTGTTGGTCTAAATAATTATATCATTGTGAATATGGATTACGCGACAAAGCAACAATGGGGAGACAACAGACACGATTACAATGGCAATACGAATCATTCATTTAGCCGAGCGGATACCTAATGACTCGATCAATAAGAAGTCTCCAATATGAATTATTAGTTACTTTCTGAGTGTCATCATAGTGTTTCTAGAGTGGCATAACACAAATTGATAACTGTGATGTGTGCTTGTAATGTAATTGTTGGATGTAAAATATAATTATTTTTACAAAAATAAAAACATAATGCTTTTAAAAACATAATTATATTAAAAATGTTATTACAAAAATAAAAATATAATTATTAAATTATATATTTTTATCAAATTATATTTAATAATTATATTAAAATATGATTAAATTATTTATTTTTATTTTTATATGTAATAATAATCCAATTAAAATTTAATAATAACAATAATCATCTACTTGAAAGAATTCTGTTAAGGGTGCTTTGGTCATTTCAACTTTCTTCATATGCTATTACAATCTCTATTCCATTCAACCAAACACAATAATACTATTACAGTTCTATTCCATTCCATTCAACCAAACAATTGAATTATTGATTACAACTCTATTCCATTACAACCCTATTATATTACAACCCTATTCCATTCTAGTGAACCAAACGTGGTGTAAGGAATTAAAATTAGGTGTCCCAAAATTAATTTCCTTGAAACATATATTTAAAACAAGGTTGGATTTGAAAATAATTTAGAAAATAAGTTTTAATTGAAAATAAGGACCTATTTGAAAAAGGAAGAAACTGGAGGTGGTTAAAGGTGTAATGACCCAATTTTTGAAAATTGGTTGCCTATTTAACAACCCTCATCGTGCCTTTCCCTCTCATTTTCCCTCTTCATTCAAAAATTTCTCAAACACCAAATTAGAGCTTTTCTCTCAGAATTGATTCACCCTCTTTGATTTTCAAGCTTTCCAAACACAAATTCCTCTTTTTATTTCAAAGAATATTCAAGTTTTATTCCTCTATTTCTCTAAAGTTCTTCACACGTTCTAGCTTGAATTTGACACATAACTCGTCGTTTTCGTTAAATTAAGGTAACATTCTGACTTTTTATGATTAAACTAAGCAAGTTGTTATTTCAATTCAAGTTTTAATTGATTTAATCAAGATCTCCAAAGATTTAATGAATCTGTGATTTTAGAGTGATTTAGTTGTGTTTGTTGCTGTTTGTAATGCTTTTGAATTGTGTTTTATGTGTATGTAAAGAGCTAACTCGACTGGAAGTTTCTACAAGCAAGGACGAAGGCAAGCAAAAGCTTATTTGTGTTTTGGCTTTGAAGCAAAGCTTGATCAAGGTGAGTGGTCTGGTGTGCTATGTTTAATGCACAAATCGATGAGCTAAAAGGGGACTTAGGTGGCCTAATAAGCTAATCTAGGTCCCAAGAGTAAGTGTTCTTACTTGAGCTTGATATTTTGCAAATAAAGCCTACATGAGTTGTAATATGCTTAAGTGTGTGATATGATTATATGTGTGTTGAGTATATGTCTAAACATGCCTTGAACAATTGGTTTTATGCACACACATCTAGTATGAAAGTGTATGTGGCTCAATAAGCAAGCTCTTGCACTTGAGAGTGCATGATATGAATATGTGAAAAGTGATGTGAATGTGATATATGTGTAAGTGTGCATAAACCAGAAAAAAAGTGTGAAAAGGATATATTGGCCTTGTGAAAATTTGAAAACATTAGATATAGTTGGCATGGATTTTATTACTCATTTATATGCTTTGATATTGGGACATGTTTGGAGGGATAAGGAAATGTAAAGAATTTCTCCATTCATTAGGATTTGTCGGTGTGTTGGAGAGTGTTAGCTTAATGCTACACTTACTTGGGACATGTAAGCTCTTTTGAGTCATGGTGTGATGGAGATCCAAGTATCCAATTAGAGGTATTTGTATACATTTTCATATTCACAAGTTGCCAATGTATCAACATGATATGATCTTTGAAAATACTAAGTGATAAATTCGTTTAGCATGCTTGTTTTTAACTCTTATTTTTGTGATTTGTTGTCGCATCTTAAACACTCATTGAGCTTGTTTAAGCTCACACTCTTTTGTGTTTATTTTTGCAGAGAAATAACTTGAGTGGAGTAGTGAAGTGAGCAAGCTTGTGATCCCAAGGCAAAGCATCTTGATTGTGCATGTGAGATGGTTTCTTGGTTAATAAGAGATGGTAATATGGGTGCATACTTGAGGGATTAGACTTTAGTTTTTGTTCTGGTTTGTAAATGAACTTTCCATGGACTGTTTAAGAACTTTTATAACTGGTTTTTGGATGTTTTGATTGCTTGGATTTGTTGCAAGAAGTATGCTAGATGAATGGTTAGGTTATATGTTGGTTAGTATGCATGTGCCTTAGTGAATTGTGGTTAGAAATGATTAAATGACTTGTTGAATGCTTGGACAGATGCAAAATGACCAAATGGAAAGGTATGTACCTATATTGCACTTTAAATTGCCTTCTATGTAAATTTGGTATGTTAAGTAATTGAATTGAGACTTACAAAAGCATGTTAGTATAAGAGATTGGATTGGATGCCAAAGTATGTTAATGTCTGATCTTGTGTGATTGAACATGACTTATATGATCCATGTATGCCATATGACATGTTAGAATAGGTATTTTGGCAAGAAATCACGAAAGGTTATGTGTATTTGAGTGTCAAAGTGTCATATGCTAAAGCTGCAAATGTTCTGTAATATACTGCACTTTATCGTTGTGACGAGCCTCAACGGCGTTGCAACGAGAACCCGTCGTCAGGATGCTGTTATCACGTCTTTGAGACAATAGTTCCCTTCCAGGAAAAAGACGTCATGACGTGATTTTTCGCGTCATATCAACTTGGTTGCTGAATGAACTAGGCATGTTTTGTTAACTTTGCAATTAAGTCCTGATTTCTAAGCAATGCAAATGGAGACCTTAAACACCACGAAATGTTTTGAAAATTTACATGACAAGGTTTTGTATGTTAAATTATAAAATGCTATCTTCAATTTCATAAAAAAGTTTACCGGGATATTTTGTATAATTTACATTTTAGTCCTTAAACTTCCTTTTAAAATTGAATGAGTTTTAACTGTCGTTTTTAATTGGATTTTTCATATATGGTTTAAAATAAAATTCCCATGGCACTTTTTTGATTAATTTCATGAATTATGAGTATTTTGCATATATTTTGTAAATTGACATTTTTACCCCTTATATTATTTTGTTGTACTGTGATAGATGAAGCATGTTTTAGGCTTTGTATGGTTAAAATTACTTGACTATGCATGTATTTGATTGGTGTGATGGGTGGTTTGTGGTGTGATTGGTGATTGGTGATTGGTATGGAGAGTCATGTAAGTGGCTAATATGATGTTCCGGGTTTGAGTCGATTCATCCTGGCCGGGTTTGAGGCGCCACAATACTATTTAGATTTATTTGTGTAGAAGTAATTATTAGTTTAAGCTAACCTCCCTTGGATAAGACCCTCGAAGTACTCTCAATACTTCATTGTACTAAAAAACTATATTACAATTTGACTCGTACACTTGCAGACACCGCCTAATTTCCTATCTTTTGTAGCAATATACACACTCTCGACGTTAGCCCGTAGGGAGGCGATCAAACAACCACTCACACCCAATGCTATTCCAGCCCGTTATGCAGGACCAAATCCAACAACTTATTAATTTGCTAAATATTGGAAAGAGCGGAATGACTTAGCCAGAGTTTGCCTACACAAGGCAAGTAAGCGCAACAAAAAGTGGGCTGATCATAATTACAGAGATGTGCAATTTTAGGTTGGTGACTCAGTTCTTGCTAAATTGCACTTGATTTTGCGCTATATTGGCTTTGACAAGGGGTTTGTGCAACAGTATGAGAGACATTTCAGAGTTCTGAATAGAGTAGGCAAGTGACCTACAAACTAGAGTTGCCAGCAAAACTAAGGTTCATTTGGTGTTCCATGTCAGGATACTTAAAGCCTTTTTATGAGGATCAAGAGAATCCAAATCGAGGAAAATCTGAATGAGCGCCAATGGGGTAAATGTCTCCTATGACCGTGATGTCAAGTGCATCATGATCGAGTGATCTGGCGAAAGTATTACAGGTCAAGGTTTTATGAAAGTTCTAAGAGAAGATAGACCAGTTCCATACCGAGGATGTGACGAAGGCATCGCGAGAACAGGTGAGGGAGAATGTCACGGGTCGCACAAAGAATCCTGCAACTGATACACACATTTCAGATGCTTCATGTTCTCTTGGGGTCATTCGGCCCAACAGGACTGACCCATTGCTTGGAAGAGACTCAAGGCACATCTACTTGGATCCTAGTTAAAATGTAAACACTTCAGTAAATTGTATTTTACATGGATAATTATTGTAAATCCTAAAGGATAAACATGTATAGAATTTAAATCTATTAGGACTTTCTTATTGTAGATGGGAACCAATCTCATCCATTGATGTAATTCGATCTGTATCGTTGGATCTGGGGGAGCTTAACTATAAATAGAGTAATCCTTCTTCATTTTTAATCACTTCATTCTTGAGTTAAAGAATACTTTGACAACATTTACTCAAACACTTGGTTTGCGCTAATTTTCCTTTAGCTTTTCTGTTCGTTCGTGGTTTCTTTCTCTCTCGAGTTTGCTTCTGCTTTACTTTAGTGCCTTAGAGAATTTCTGCATGAATTCTTAGGCGGATTTGAACCCAAGAAATTGCCTAAGGTTGTGCGGTTTGCCAGACTAAAGTTCTAGCCCTGTGACACTAGCATCATTAGTAGTGAGTCTCTCCATAACAATCTCACATAAGGTGTGTTTAGTTGCCATCTTGTTAGTAGTTTTTCCGTACCAAATTATGTTAAACCGTTAGTAGCTTTCTTTAATTATTGTCGAAACTAACAAATAACGAGTGTTCTTCGACACCCCATTTACACACTCTACAAGGATAGATGTCATATGCCTATATCATTGGCTTTCATTGTATGATTGCACACATTACTTTGATCAAAGGCTTTCCATTAATGTTCATGCTTTTTCGTCCACTGCTTTGATAAGGTTTACCCTTTGTTAGGATTTGGGATGAATTAACTTATACACTATTCAACATAATATATTTACAATCCCATAATAACATATTACACACAACATATTCAAATTTATGAAATTAATGGTATGTACCTACATTTACTAGTTGTCACATCAGTTTTTGTTTTGGAATCCCTATGAAGTTATGGGTGATATGTCGAATATATAATACATGACATGCTTGTGGTTACCCCAAACATTCCCTGAATTTCACATCATAGCCAAAATTCTTGTGGCTTCGTCAGATATCAAACATAACCCCTTAATATTCCGAGCCATATATAATCACATACATGTTAGAAAGAATGCCCAAGCCTCCTCCATCTCTTGCTCTACCATGGAAAAAGCGGATCAACGTTTTATTCCAATCCTAAGAAACAACCACCAACAATTTCTTCTTGTACTTACCATAGAATGTGTCGTTTATTTGGACAATGGGTTTAAAGTCTAAAAAACTTCAATAAGCAGCTTGAATGTCTACAATAGACTATAAAATATATGTGTTCCTTCAACAAAATTAGTACCAGAATATGTGGAATCATTTCCATTTCGAATATTATATCGAAAGCATGTTCCTAAGCCATATCTCCCCAACTATGTAGCTAGTTGTACGATACACCCGGTCATTATCTAATCACTTCGTAAACTTTTACTTCACCTACCATGCTTTCTTGTATGAGATGGAATAATGATATCTGCTTTGAATCTCGAGAATTAAAACTACAACGAGCATGAGCAGATTTGATTCGAGCAATGCAATGATGGAATCACAAATTAAACTAGAATACAATTTCGAATGATCTTTAGGTACCCTTGTTGCAACGCATGTATGTGGATTGTTGTATTTGTAAATTTTCCACATATGTTTCTTTTGTATATAGGTTACTCGAATCAATCACATTCATTCCTAGTTATATTTAATGCATTTACATGCATAATCGTTAGCATTGACTCTATGACCTTGAAATCCGATGACTATAATGTTGTAATCCTCAATTCTTCTCTTCATAACACTTTTCGATGGAAAAAAGTAGACCAAATGCGAGCTCACCATTGTCATCAATTGGAGGGTAAATCAAATCAAATAATTCGTGAGCATATACGAGAAATTCATGGCCGCAAGTGTGGACACCTAACAATGATTGTGACTCATTCGGATAGAAACTATTGGTTCGTGTTACAACTTAAGATCATTGGTAACTACAGCTTCAACATCAACTTCTTTCTGGGCTTGAGCTTGAGCTTGGGCTCTGGCTTTAGTGAACTCACCAAAGTCATCATATGTAATTTTCCCCATCTCCAGTATCAAGTCTTTGAAGATCATTTAGAGAAGAAGTGAGGCTAACAGGCAGGGCAGACTGTGCATCAGCAATCCAGTGGGGTGAAGCTTGCCCTCTCTTCTGACCATCTAACCGCGTGGCATGTTCCTTACTGAACCCTTTTTCCTCACCTTCAAGAACTAAGCTACGTAAGTATTCGGCATTTGCAGGCCCTGTACACTGAACCATTTTCGAGAATGCACTTTCTCTGTTAACTAGCAGTTCCTTTGGAGTATTGTGTTCTAGAACCTGAAAGAGCAACATCAGAAGTTATCTAGTCACCAGTAATGAGTACCTTCGTTTTTATTCCCCAATCCAAAGGCAACTTAATCAAGCACAGTAAATTATATAGTTGGTAAATATTTGCCAAGTCACTCTCACAATGGAGTCAATTTTGCCTTGAAGATATCATATAGCTACAAGCAATATATTAAATGAGATGGAGATTTTGCAGAAAGGAAAAGAAGCCAGAAATATGAAGGAATAAAATAAGTGAGAAGGAGCACCTGACCAGCATCAAGTACAAGAATCCGGTCACAGTCGATGATAGTATTTAGTCTGTGAGCAATAATCAGCATGGTGCAAGATTTGAATTCTTCACGAATGGTTTTCTGGATAAAAGCATCAGTCTTAACATCCACTGCCGCAGTTGCTTCATCAAGAACCAGAATCTTTGACCTTCGCAACAATGCTCGGGCAAGACACAATAATTGTCTCTGCCCAACACTAAAATTCTCCCCACCCTCCAAAACCTTGAGGCAGACGATGAGAAAATTATTTCAACAGTTGACTTCTTGCTTTGAATAATATATACATAAGTTTCTTCATTCACAAAAGGTTATACATATTAAAGTCTACTTCAAATACCATTAAAAGCTTAATAGACATAGAGTTCAAGCAAATATTTGCAGAAACACTTGATTTCCTTTTTATTTTTTACTATTTTTCTATTAATACCTCTGCATCCAGACGGAAAGAGTTCCTCAAGATGACATCCTTCAAATGTGCCCTTTCTAAAGCCTCCCAAAGGTCATCATCATTGTGCTCATTAAATGGATCCAAGTTTAATCGCACAGTTCCTGGATAAATTAAAAACGACCATAAAGATGAGAAACTTTAATGTTGGATGATATTCTCTAGCAATTATTGTGCCATAAAAGCACAATAATTTAAAACTTAATACGAGCACTTGGCTGTGAACACTCAAAAGTTAAAGTGATTACCAGAAAAAAGAACAGGGGATTGTGGTATAATACTAAGAACCTTCCGCACGTCTGTCAGTCCAAATCTGGCAAGATCACAACCATCAATCAAGATTCTTCCTTTTTCCAGCTCTACAATCCGAAACAAAGCATTCAGCACACTGGATTTCCCCGCACCAGTTCTTCCAACTATCCCTAGCTTCTCACTTGGAGAAATAATAAAGGACAATCCACACAAGACCGGTGGAAGTTCAGGTCTATAACGTAGGACAACATCCTCAAATTGAATTGACCCAGATGATGGCCAACCAGGTGGAGGACGGTGGCTCTCGATTATGTCTGGAGCCTCTGGAGGCAAATTGATATATGTACCCACACGTTCCACAGCATTCAACCTGTTCTCGGCTTTGCTTGCCTGTCTTAAAACACCACTCAATAGCCTAGTGATATTTAATGTATAACTGAGAAGTAGACCCATTGTTGATGCAAATGCTGCCTTGTTTTCTGCTCTTCCATTCTGCAGAACAGCGATGGTTGCTGTTAACCAAATAATGAGGCCTCCTAGTGTTTCTAATCTTATAGCCAACCAATGATTTGAACTAATATTTGCCAGAGTGAATCTGATATTATTATCCATGGACCTCCCAATAACATTGGCAATCCGATCATAAGCTCTGTATGCACGAATGGATGAGAAGCCATCGAATGCTTCTCTAAATTGTGCGTAAACAGGTGAGCTGGTAATAGAATCTAAGCGTTTTACTTCACGAGATGTGCTCTGCAAAAGCAAATGGTCATTGAAATTTGTGAAGAGAATAGCTGTGCTAGAAGAAAGATAATAATCAGCAAAGAATACTTCAATGTCAAGAAACTAAGGTAGAAAAGAATACTTCAATGTCAAGAAACTAAGGTAGAATACTTGCTTATATACATACTGAACTAGGAAAATAAAATGGCATTTACAGATTACAAATTGAGTGAAAATTATGATGCTGGAAACTAGTCTCAACTTTCAACCTATGTCATTTGGACATTCATTTTCCCAAAGTACCAGCGTCCAAAAAATACTCAAACATGGTATGAGGTCTGGTCCTCAAAATATATGGAAAAACTTAGAAAAAATTGAGCATACACATATACGAGGCACACACCCCTGGGTCCAGGTAATATAGGTCTCTGGTAATTAAAAAGTATTTTTTTTCTTAAATTTCCATATATAACTGACAATTGTGTAGCATACCTGATAATATAGATAGGCTGCATAAAACAAGATGAGAAGTGGCACTATGGCCCAAAATGAAAATATGCTCACGATGCTTATCAGCGTAAAAGTTGAAAGAAGCTGCCACAACTGATTCAAAAACGTATCCATAGAAGTGGCAACATTACAATCTATATCACCTAGATCTCTTGAAAACCTATTGATTACTCGCCCAATTGGATTAGTCTGGAAAAACAACATTGGAGCTCTTAGGATGGAATTTAGCATCATATCATGCAATCTTCTGGCTGCACCGAGACTTGAAGTAATAAGCCAAAACGAGTTTGTCAGCGTCACAGTTACCTGAATCCATTAAAATGGTAAGTAACTCTTCTTAATAAGCACTAAAATAAAAGATGAAACAGCTAATGCTTTATGAATCAATTTTTGGTTCTGGCAGGAAGACAGACAGACCAGAGAAAATGCCTAACATGTTATGCTGTTAAGACTTCTTGGAATTCTTCTCCATATCACTGCATTCATTGCATATTTTACAGTATATAAACGTTATGTCCTACAAAATTACTGCTCATTTAAAAAGAGAACTTGCTCTTTGAATAATCATATTGAAAGCAAAGCCATCGCTTTTAGCTTTCTTGATAAGATAAGCAGAGAATAAATAGATATCAATACAAACCACTTGTTAGATGCAGATAAGGATGCACCAACCTGACTAAATCCTAGAAGCGCATAAATGAGAATGTAAAATTCAGGCTTATAACTCTTTGAAGCACTCCTATCTGTCCAAAAGCGTAACCACGTGCTGCTTAAAATTCTAAGAACTTCAGTTGAAAAGTAGAATGCAAAAAGTATCATAACCACCCATAGGCCTCCTATAGCATCCTTATACCTGCAAAACAGTAAAAGAAAATAGGTTCTATGCCTATCTCAAGTTGAATTGATGTGAAGTGCAGTTGATTTACATGTGAATTATGTTAAGCATCTAACCTGAAACCAATTGTCAATAGGTGGAGAAACTCGACTCAAACAAAAAATCATAGGAAATCTAATAGTTAATTGTTGAGAGATAACACCACTTAACATTGTATCATTTGGTAGCTTAATAGGGGCCTACACATGGACAGCCTCATATCTTTTACTTTTAGGAAACCTGTGTTAAGATTTTTTTTTTCTTTATTGTGTCATTTTATGTAATCTCTTATTTCCAGTATCTGATTCTTTTTTCCTTTATTAGGATTTGTTTAGATTTTATTTGATTCTTTTTTCTATCTCCATTGTCTATTTAAAGGGAGGACAGTTTTCATAAAATACAGAGAGCATTCCCTTAGCCTTTTTCTCTCTATTTCTTTAATAAGATGGAAGAAATTATTAAAATCAAATTTAATATGAAAAGTATGAGGTTTAGTGTACTAATGAGTATAGGGTGTTATCCTATATTACCTCATAAGAACATTCCAGCTGACCAGACCTGTTTCCCTTTCTTCTTGCTTTACAAGTATAGCTTTCATGCCTTTCCTCCTCTTTGCAGCATTTGCATATTTTAGAATATCATTTATCTCATTCTCAACCATCTTATTGGAATTTGGTTCTAATTTTTCCATGTCTATGTATCTTCCATCGCCCTTCCTTTCTCGTTTTTCCATTTTCCCAGCATTTTCCATCAACTTCTGAAATATCCTTCCTTTTCTGGAGACTTCCTCAAAGGTACCCTCTTCTTTAATTACACCATTAGAGATAAGAAGGATGTAGTCTACATGTGGAAGAAAATGCAGCTGGTTTGTGACAAGTATTCTGGTTTTTCCTTGTAATTCTTCCTTGATACACCTGCTGAAAACCTGCAAATGACTTCAGATTAGACCATATAGCATAACCACAAGAAATCTATTTTGAGATCAAAGAATGTTGAATGTTCAAATCCAAAAGGTTGAAAATACATTAGAAAGAAACTGGAATTGTGGAAAGAATATATGAGAAATATTTGTGCTTATATTCTTTGGGTTTCCTGCTGTTATTTTTCATTTATGACTTTGGAGCTATTTTAAGCCAAGTTTATTCAAAAGCTTCCTCAACCTTGCTGGAAAAGAAGTTATAAATCTGTAGTTTCCCACTGGAATCTTAGGAGTCTATATATATTATGTGATCTTTACACTAAAAAAAGAACTATCCTCATATAAGATTTCAGCACTGCTGCTCTTATTTCTTCACCTAGGTAAATCTCATTTCTTTACCTCAACTTCTAAACCTATCAAATCTCACACAAAAACTAAAATTCTTTGGCTATGTCCACCTTTTTGACCTTATTAATCCGAACACTTAGCCTCAAAACTTAGTTTTCTTGTATCCAACAGAAGCCCTAGATTCATATTAGTTTGATGCAAACCTTCATACTTCCATGTAGAATGTGAAAGAAATTGCATTTATCAGAGTAAACAAGTTACCTGTTCTGCAACATGAGCATCCAGGGCACTTAAAGGGTCATCAAATATGTACACATCTGAATTGGAATAGACAGCTCTAGCCATGGAAACTCTCTGTTTCTGCCCACCACTTATATTCACACCTCTTTCACCGATCTCAGTGAGGTCATGATCCTGAAGGACAATGTTAAATAGTTAAGGAGACATTCCATAATAGAAAAAGAAATTACAAGATGTTTTAAATCCACATAACAGGAAGGATGTCAAGATCCTGCTGTAGAGCTGTCACATCAATTGTCTTCCAATACCGTTCTAGTTGAAAGCTAGACCCAAACAAAATGTTGTCACGAACCTGTGAAAATAAATTTTAAGTTCATAAGCAAGCATGCTAGTAGAAAGGAAAATTTCTTAGTCAAAGAATATTGGAAGCTGTAGAAATTTGAAATGAAAGTAAACATCAATAATGAACATAAGCAACACTGCAACTTACAGTAGCATTAAAAATCCATGAAACTTGAGGAACATAAGCAACAGTCCCTCTTATAACGACACTTGAATTTGCATCTGGAGGAAGCTCCCCTAGAATAGCCGATATAAGGGATGTTTTTCCTTCTCCAGTTCCACCCACAATTGCGAATAAGCTGCCAACTGGTACATCTATATTGATATTTGATAAAGTGGGCTTCTCTGCCTGAAAAAAGAAAGAAAAAATCCAAATTGTCTTTATCCAGAAAAGTAGCTTCTTGCAATATTAACAATGTTGAGGTTAATAAGTGCACGAGATCTTCCTCACTATAAAGCAGGAAGTAGTGCATGGTAAATCACTAAGCTGCTATTGCTATTTCTGAATTATCATGTCCTATGTAGTATATCCAAAGCTATAACTCTACAGTTGATCCCTCCAGACAGAACATAATATCTAACAAGTCAACTTGCTTTCCGTCTTTCCATTCACTTACAGAGCATGAGACAAACCATATTTATTGACTGATGATTAGTAAAACCCTTCACAAGCAATATTAAATACAGAGTTCCAGTCTAGAAAGCACTTGACTCATAATTTGAGAGGTATGGAAACAAGAACAGAACTTTGAAATGACCTTTAAATCCCATGAAAAGTTTCCATTCTTAATTGAGATGGCTGGAAGCCCTGGCTCAAGAGGTGGATTTGGTGCTAGAATTCTCTCTTCAGCTAAGAAAAGCTCCTCAAGACGTTGCAACGATATATTTGCATTTGCAACCTAAAAACGAAGTATTAGACCGTCAAGAATCCAATAGAAGCTATTTAATAACTCCATTAAGCTTAATGACTGGCGAATCTTGAAAATTGTAGCAATTACATTGCAAATAGTGATCAACTAAAAACTAAATACATACACCTTTTAAGCTTGTTTCTCATTCATGGCCGTAACATCATAAATTTTCTTTGCCATCTATCAAGTTGATGAGTGACAAACCAGTTTTATTGTCTGGCCAACAGGTTGATTGTTAAGTACTTTGATAAATCAGAACAACTAATGAAGGTACAAAAAGTTTACCACATGAAACTCAATTCTCAATAAACGAAAAATAAATACCTGAGAAACAAACTATAAAAGTTTCCCCTCCAATAAGATTTCAGCAATGAAGAATATACAGCTGTAAGCCAATTCAATTATGCTAAATATAATGATGGTGAAGTAAGTTAAACCTGACTTAACAAATTAGGAAGACATTCCAGAGGAATTCGTAGCAATGCAAACAATGAAAGTGATGTGAATGCCCTTGCTGGTGTCAGATCCCCACCAAGCAAAGTGAACATCCCAAATGAAACTACTGTTACAACAACTGGTATGCTGTTCAATATGAACCTGTTAAACTGCAACAAAAGGCAACTTATTAAAACAAAATATGGTAAAACAATCATAGTTTTTGTAGCCTGAAGACTAGCAGCATGAATAGCTGCCGCAACAAGAGTAATTTAAGATTAGCCACATAGATAAATAAGCATTAAAGTGTGTTTACATGGCATGCAACTTGCATAACTGACATACATACTATAACATCTAGTTTATAAATCATGGATTTGTAGTCACAAGATAGACCACCTATTCCCGAAAACTTGCTTAAAATGGAGGTTCAAATATTATGGTGGTGGCCACTGGCCGCCATAATCACATTTCCCTTGGAAAAGAAAATATACCAAATGATGAAAGCATTGCATGTCCAGGATTATGTTTGATGACCAATAACCGCATTTTCCAGTGCAAAAGCAAGTGCAACTTGTTGGAATTCTTTCAACCTCCCAATTTCACTTGTATCATCTCCTGTCACTATTATATCGTCCGCATAGACAATGAGAATGCAACATTTACCTTGTTCCGAATGCTTGTAGAACATGGTGTGGTCTGCCTGTCCTTGAGTGTACTTTCTACTCATCATAGCTTTTGCAAATCGACTGAACCATGCCCTTGGAGATTGTTTCATCCCGTACAATGACTTTTTCAACTTACACACTTGGCCCTTGCTTTCTTCAAATCCAGGTGGGAAGTCCATGTATACTTCTTCATTTAACTCCCCGTTGAGGAAAGCATTTTTAACATCCAATTGAGTCAAGTGCCAATTAAGATTGACAGCAAGAGATAGAAGGACTCGAGTTGTGTTTAGTTTGGCAACCGGTGCAAATGTCTCTTCATAATCAAGCCCATAAGTTTGAGTGAAACCCTTAGCCACAAGTCGAGCCTTGTATCGGTCAATATGGCCATCCGGTTTGAATTTAGTAGTAAAAATCCATTTGTAGCCTACTGCTTTCTTTCCTTTAGGCAGATCCGAAACTTTCTATGTTCCATTATTTTTGAGGGCCTCAATTTCTTCCATCATAGCTTGTCTCCATTCAGCTGATTCAAATGCTTCTTCTATAGTTTTTGGAGTTTTTACAGAATCAACATTAGTCACAAAAGCTTTATAAGACTTAGATAAGTTTCCATAGGATACAAACCGAGAAATAGGGTGTTGAGTGCAGCTTCTTGTGCCCTTTCTCACTGCAATTGGAAGATAGATGGATGGTGATGGAGGTGAGACTTCATTTTCAGAACAGTCCCCGGTTGGAGATGCAATTGGCACTGTTGTATCAGTTTCAGGACGGCGATTTTGTCGGGAGTAAACCTGCAGTTCGGGCACTCTTTATTCTTTGCTTTCCTTGATCGGTAAATTTATTTAAGTAGTATTGTGCTAGTTTCTTGCGGCATAGGAGGAACAGTAATAGTATCTAAATTGAGGGTAGGTTTAGTGATAGTGGTGGTAGGGTCGTGAGGTATGATGAGGAGAGTATTAAGGTTCTCATCTTCATTAAAAGTCTCCCCCTGAAGATGAGAAGCTCCAAAGTATGGTTCGGTTTCAAAGAAGGTAACATCCCGAGAGACAAACATCCGGCGCAAGGTTGGTGAGTAACATTTATAGCCTTTTTGAGTGGGGGAATACCCAACAAATATACAGGGGTGGGCTCGAGGATCCAGCTTGGATTGATTTGGTTGATGATTATGGACAAAGGCTTTGCAACCGAATATTTTTGCTGGAAGATTAGGAACACGAAATAGAGGAAATGATTTGAGAAGAGTGTTTAGAGGTGTTTGGAAGTTTAGGACTTTTGATGGCATTCGATTTATGAGGTAGCAGGCAGTAAGGACAGCTTCTCCCCATAAGTATTTTGGGACAGTCATGGTGAACATTATGGTCTGAGCTACAGCAAGGAGATGTCGATTTTTTCTCTCGGGGATCCCGTTTTGTTGAGGAGTGTCAGGACAAGAGCTCTGGTGTATGATGCCTTGTTCCTAAAGGTATGGACTTAGGACAGAATTAAAGTATTCTCTCCAGTTGTCAGTGTGGAGAGTATGGATGGTAGAGTTGAATTGAGTTCGAACCATTGAGTGAAAATTTTGAAAGACTTTGGGTGTTTTAGATTTTTCTTTTAATAGATAGACCCAACAGACCCTAGTGTGATCATCAATAAATGTTATAAACCACTTAGCACCAGTAATGTTTTTCACTCGGCTAGCTCCCCATAAGTCACTGTGGATTAATGAAAAAGGTTGGGACTGAGTATATGGTTTTAAAGGGTATGGTACACGGGTATGTTTGGACAATTCACAGATTTCACACTTCAAAAAATTTATTCTTTTATTTCGAAATAACAGCGGAAGATGCTTCTTTAGATACAAGAGAATTGGATGTCCTAACCTACGGTGCCATAGCATAATAGTGTCCTCTTTGGAAGTAGATAGAGCCAATCCCCCTTGTGTGCTGTCTTTATTCCAAACATATAATCCATCATCAACTTTAGCAGTGCCAATCATCCTCCCCGATTTTTGTTCCTGTATTACACAACCAATTTCAGAAAATTCAGCAAGCATTTTTCCATCTTTAGTAAGTTTACTTATTGAAAGTAAATTACAAGACAAGTTTGGGACATGTAGAACATTATCAAGGGAAAAATTTTCTGTTATCTTTACTTTCCCTACTCCAGCCACAGGTGAGTATGAACCATCAGCTATGCGGATTCTGGACTTGTTATGACAAGTGGTATAGGTTTGAAACAGAGTGGAGTTACCTGTCATGTGATCCGAGGCACCCGAATCTAGTATCCAAGAGGATTGGTTATTAGATTCAAGGGCAATATTAAGAGCAGTACCTTGAGTGGCTAGGGTCCCATGACCAGTAGAGGTACTAAGTATCTTATAGAGATTTTCGAGTTGAGTTTTGGTTAGGCGAACATCGAGCACCTCATCTGCAGCATTGGAGGATAACATAGCAGTTTTCTTATCTTTCTGTTTTTTATCTGGATAACCATGGAGTTTAAAACACTTTTCCTTTGTGTGACCAACACGGTTGCGATGGGCTACACCATGGTCTGCTCGATCCGAATCATTTCCAAAGACGTGGTTTTGTGTGTCGTGGACCTTTGGAGACGAGCGAGAAGATTTAGTAGGCTGGTTTCGGAAGAGATTATCGGTTTGGGTTCTCCCATCATGACAAGACGACGTTTTCTTCTCTTCTCACTACGCAAAAGATTCACCAATGGTTGGGAGAGGTGATCTCGCCCAAAATTCTGCCTCGGACCTCATCTAACTCATGCCTCATCCAGCTAGAAACTCATAGAGACGTTCGTTGTTGAGATGAGTCATAAACCTAGTGTGTTCTAAGCCTTCACCCCAATCTACCTCATAGTACATATCTAACTCCTGCCACAAGATTTTCGATTGTTGTAGTAGTGAGTTACCTCGAGTGTCCCTTGTCGAATATCTTTTAACTTGAGTTTGATCTCAAATACTTGGGAAGCGTTTCCAATGTCGAGTAGTTTTCTTTAACTTTGCATCCCACATGTCTTTTGCGATCTTGAAGAGGAGATAGGTTTGGCTTATATGGCCTTCCATCGAATTAATCAGCCACGCCATAACAATGGAGTTATTGAGTTCCCAAGTAGCATAAGTAGGGTCAGCTACATTCGGTCGTGGAAGTTCTCCATTGATGTATCCTAATTTGCCTCGGCCACGGATCACCATAAGAACGGATTGAGACCATTGTAGAAAATTCTTCCCATCTAGCCGATGACTAGTGATCATAAGTGAAGAATTAAGATCACTTTGATTGATTCCTGGTTAACATTCTGAGATATTTGTGAAATCTCAGTTTCAGACAAGGCTTCATTAAGGTCACCCATGGGAGAAAAAACAGAGGAATTTTTAGGAAGATGGATGAGAGGATCGAATAATTCCTAGAGCTCCGATACCATGTAGAAATTTAGAGATAAGATTCATATATATTTCTGCTTGTTAGCTTACAAATATATAGAGAGAAATTATCCTAAGGTAAGAAACAATCCCTAAAAAATAGGAACATCCTAAGAATCAGTAATTAGGATTAGTTTCTATTTACAGAAGATCTCCTAGTAATCTATCCTTAATTTTAGGAATTCAACACAACTATTGGTGAAAGATAATTTTCGCATGCCAACTAGAAACATCATTTTATGTTTTGGAATGTTCAATAAAAAACACACAAACACTCAGAAGCAATATTATAATTCAAATATCATACAGCAGATAGTAGTTGAGCTCTCTAAAGCCATGATAGCTCATCATTCCGTATATTGTGAACTCTAGACTGAAAGCATTTCTCCCATGCATAAAATCTGAAAAATTATCAAGCACAGATCAGTAATCACTGTCAAATATCAAGATAATATAGTGAAACCTAAGGAAGTGCTTTCTGAATTTGACCATACTTCACAATGTCCACAGCAGATAGAATTTCATTCGTAAGATTGATTCTCGTGTCAGTCCACTCTAGTCTTTGCTTAGTCATCTTTTGCATTTTGCTAACCACAACAATCTGTCTCCATGTGTAAAACAGAGAAATCAGTTAACACATGATCAATCATCAGATAGATGGTTTAAATTATTTCATCTTCAATGACAATAGTTATCAGAGGATCATTAACATGGAAAATGATTTCCCAATTTAAAATCATTTTGCTTGCCTTGCTGGCAGATTTATTAGTGAGACAACATTTAATCTAATAATTTGGTTTTTCTAACTATGTCATTCTTTGATGCTCTTTTGCTCTCTTTCTTTTTTCTTTCCAATAGAAGTAGACTGCATGAGTTATGGAGGTTGGTTATCAGTAAACTTCATGGACAGGGTTTAAACTACAATTAAGTTGGCAGAACATCATGCCAATGACTAGCATCAACTTATCAAGTAAATTCTCACTTTGCTAAGAAAATGAAATTGTCGAATAATGTGGTAACATCTGTGAGTGCTTTTGTTTTGGTGGACAGTATATCAGAGATAAGTATTTTAATTTTGTAGGATGCTAGTTACTAATAAGTTTTCCTAGTTTGATGGGATCAAAAATTAATTCCAGTGAAATCAATTCTCCACATGGTATCAAATGTTTTTGGTTCTTTCCTAAGAAGTGTTATTTTTCTGGTCGAATTCTTGCCTCTCATGTTTATTCTATGGTATTAGATGTTTTTGGTTCTTTCCTAAGAAGTGTTTTCTTTTCCTGGTTGAAATCTTGCTTCTCTTGTTCATTCCATGGTATCAGATGTTTTTGGTTCCTTACTAAGAAGAGTTTTTTTTCTTGGTTGAATTCTTGCTTCTCCTATTCTATTCCCAAGTCCTTTCTTTCCCTATCATGTTAGACTCAACCAAAATCAGTCTTATTGTAGAAACTACCGTGATTTAAAACACGGTTGCTTTAATCACTAGAGCTGGAGATTTACAAAACATCCAACCGATTTGATTGAACAGTAAGGATTATTTGAAATGGACACAACTGGTTCATACATTCTTGAAGGTCCGAGGGAAACTAAGTCACTTGTTGGTCCTCCTAAAGAAGATCCTAAATCAGAGGCATGGATGAACAAGATTCCATGTGATGTATTGGTTATGGGATTCAATGCTTCCAATGATTAGTTATACATGTATGTTCATTTCCTCTACCAAGGAGATTTGAGATGCCATTCAGCAAACATATTCCAAGTGTCACGTAAGAATTTTTGAGAGTAGGAGAAAACAGAACGATAGGAAGAAGAAGAAGTTGAGAGAAATCAGAAAGAAAGAATAAGAGAGAAAATTGTATATATTCACTAACTGCCTTCCCCTTCCCTTGATTGGTGCTTTTAGGGTGGGTAACGGCCTCTCAAATGAACAGACAGCTGTTTAAAAATGCACCGTTTTCATTAAACAACAAACACTCCCAAAACGAGGCCATTTCAAACCACACTAGACCCCTCTCTAAACGCGCCGTTTCATTAAAACATTAAACTAAACATTGCGTTTTACAACCATTATGCTAATAACAGAAATTAGCAGAAATTTATACATGACCGTTGTGCTAACCATTGCCCTAAAATTCATTCCATGACAAATATCCCTCCCTCGAACCTGATCCTTGTGCTCAAGGATCAAAAGATGGATACTTCTGCTTGAGGTCACTCCAATTCTCCCAAGTAGTCTCTTCTAGGAAGGTGTCAGCCCATTCAACTAAGAATTCTATAACGGCTTAATTTCCTTTCCTTACCATTCTCCTCTCGAGTACTTTCACTAGTTCTTTCAAGAGAGAACCATTTGCTCCAGCTGGAAGTAACACTAGTGAACTTATAGCTGATCCAATATGTTTTTTTAATTGTGAGACATGAAAAGTGGAATGTATTCGAGCTTCCTTAGGCAACATCAGTCTGTAAGATACTTTCCCAACTTTGGCTTCTACTGGATAAGGCCCAAAATACTTTGGGTGACAACTTCAGGTTCCTAAGCTTTCTCATCGAATGTTGTCTGTAAGGTTAAAGTCGCAGGTACACCAAATCTCCAACCTGAAATTCCCTGTGTGGCCTTTTTTTATCAGTCATCTGTTTCATTCTCTCTTGAGCCCTTTTCAAATGAAACCTAAGCAACTTCCTCATGGTTTCCCTATGTTGAAGGCTTCTTACCACCTTTTCCACTTTAGAAGACCCTGCTAGGTAGGGCAAGTGTAGTGGAGGCTCCTGTCCATAGAGAGATTCATAGGGAGTGGATTTGATAATTGAGTGGTGGGTAGTGTTGTACCACCATTCCGCTAGTGGCAACCAATGCACCTAGTCCGAGGGTCTCCCCTGTCATGCACCGAAGATACCCCTCCAAACATTTGTTCAAAATCTCGGTTTGGCCATTGGTTTGGGGGTGATAGGTCGTGGATAAATGCAGCTTGGTCCCAAGGTGTTTGAAAAGCTCCTGCCAGAATTGGCTAAGGAATACTTATCTCTATCTGAAACAATTGATTCTGGCATGCCATGTAGCTTGTATACCTGATTTAGATACTCTTGTGCCACTGTTAATGCGTTAAAGGGGTGTGCTAAAGCCAAGAAATGATCGTATTTAGTCAATCGATCTACCACCACCAGGATTGTGGACTTGCCCTTAGATGCAAGTAAGCCCTCCAAAAAATCCATGCTAATGGCTGCCCAAACCCTGTCTAGTATAGGGAGAAGTTGCAGTAACCTTGGTGATGCTAACTGATCACTTTTGCACCTTTGATAGGTAACACATCCCTTAACCCACAGTTTCACATCTTTGGAAAAACCCTTCTAATACAATAGGATATATATCTTATGCCTTGAAGCATGCACACCAGAGTGGCCACCTAATAATCCTCCATGACAAAGATAAAAAAAAAGTCCTCCTAAGACTGCTATTGTTGCCCACAACTACCTTTCCTTTCCTTCTTAGAACAATACCATCCCATGAATACTTGGGATGAAGTTCAAACTGTTGTTGGAGCTCCTGAATCAATTGCTGAAGTTTGGTATCACTCACACATGAATCAATGGTTTGGTCCCACACTTCAGACCAAGAGAGTTGCATACTACCAACACATCGGAAAAGCTAGTGTTCCTATTCATGAGCCCTCCTAGAAAGTGCATTAGCCCCAATATTTTGAGCCCCTCTCCTGTAGGAAATAGAGTAGTCATACCCTAACATCTTAGCTACCCACTATTGCTGATAAGGAGTGATTGCTTGTTGATCAGACAAGAATCTCAAGCTCTGATGATCAGTCTTGATCTAAAAGTGCCTTCCTACCACATAGGGATGCCACTTCTTCACTGCTAGCATTACTGTTAGCATTTTCTTGTCATATATGAACAAGGCTTGATGTCTAATTCCTAGAGCCTTACTAAAGAAAGCCACAGGTCTTCCTTTCTGCTGCAATACTACCCCAACACCTTGCCTACAAGCATCAGTCTCTACACAGAATGTCTCCTGAAAATCGGGTAAAACTAGCACTGGAGCTTGGCAAATGGCTTCCTTGAGTTGCTGAAAAGCCCATGTGTGAGATTAGTCCACTGCCAAGGGACATCTTTTTTTAATAAAGTAGTGAGAGGTTTAGCCATGACCCCATACACTTTGATAAACCTTCTGTAGTAGCCGATAAGCCCAAAAACCCCCTTAGATCTTTAACAGACTGTGGAGTAGGCCAGTTGAGGACTCCTTCAACCTTAGATTGATCCATGCTGACTGTTCCTTAAAAAATAATGCCCTAAATATTCAATTTGAGTATTGCCAAACTTGCACTTACTCTTTTTTGCAACCAACTGGTTGGCTCTCAAAATTTGCAATACTTCCTTCACATGTGTCATATGATCTGACCAACTTTTAGAATATACCAAGATGTCATCGAAAAACACCAAAATTAATCTCTTTAGCAACTATTTGAAGACAGCATTCATCAAGGATTGAAAGCTAGAAGAGGCATTGGTCAGGCCAAAGGGCATGACCATGAATTCATAATGCCCTTCATGTGTCCTGAATGCTATTTTATGGATGTCTCTCTCCCACATCCGGATTGGGTGGTAGCTAGACCTCAAATCCAACTTGGGAAAGTACTTGGCCATCTAGGAGCTCTTCGATTACAGGTATGGAAAATTTATCCTTGATGGTCAGTTGGTTGAGCTGCCTGTAGTCTATGCACAATCTCCAACTGCCATATTTTTTTCTTCACCATTACTACTGGTGATGCAAAAGGGCTGTTTCTATCTCGAATTATCCCAGCTTGCAACATCTCATGTATGAGCTTCTCAATTTCTGTCTTTCACATTGTTGGATAACTGTAGGGTCTCACCTTAACCACCTTTTTCTCATCAAGTAAAGGGATTCTGTGATCTTTTAGTCGAGGTGGGGTAGTCCTTTTGGTGTCCGAAACACATCATCAAAGTCTGCAAGAAATGCCAACATATCTGAAAGCGTCTGTATAGGAGACAAAGTCAATGTTGTCTGAGCACAAGTTGCAAGTAGCATAGGACAAGGCCTTTGACCTGCCATATTGAAACATTTAGATAACTGTCCACCAGACATAATTTGCAAAGCACCAAGGATAATGCCTTGGAGTACAGTTCTTACATTGTCAATGATGAGAAGTTCCACATGATTGAGCCTAGGGATAACAACCACTGAATGCCCAACACAAGGTCACATCCCTTCACTAGTAATACCATGAAGTCAGTAGTGAAACTATATCCTTGTGCCTTCCACTGAACAGCTCGACATAATCCCTGAGTAGTCAACCTAACTCCATTAGCCACCATAACATGAAGTTGGCTAGATTGCTCCACTAGTATTCAACATCCTGACCAGTTTGGAATCCTAGAAATTATGTGTACTACCTGAATCAACCAGAACAATAACATCTAAGTGACCAATACAAGTTGCAAATCGCATGGTGTTAAGCCCTTAAGAGCCTTAAAGGGCATGTAAGGACAAAACCGGGGCAGAAGGTTTAAACTCTTGTTCCACTGCTTTCAATTGCTCAAGACAGTCTTGAAATCCTCAGATGCTGGACTTCTACCATCACTTTCATGTTTTGGATATAGTTCTACAATCAACTGGTAAAGTTGTGACTTGGTGCACTTGTGACCTGATTTATATTTGGAAGCACACCAAAAACAAAGTCCTTTCTTCCTTCTTTCCTCTATTTCAGCCTGAGAGAGGGATTCAGCATGAGTCTTTTGTCCCAAGTTACTATTGGAAGGTCCACTCAATCCTATGAATTACTGGAGTGGCGATGCATCTTAGGTCCAAGAGATAGAGGTTTAAGCTGTCCTATTCCCCCACCTACATTCAGACTTTTCTTTGGAGACCCCATTACAATACATTTAACCTGTCTAGCTAACTGATACCCTCTACCAGTGTTTGAGGCTTAAACAACCTTAAGTATTGTCCCATCTCAGGTTTCAAATTGCAAGTGAAGATACTTAATGCATAAACCTTAGGTAAGTGTAGCTAGTTAAGTAGACTTACAAACCTATCATGAAATTGGTCTACTGTCCCTTGTTGCTTGAGTGAAACCAGCTCTGACATAAGGTCTAAGAAGGAGCCAGACCCAAAACGTTCCTTCAACCCTCGAGCATATATCTCCCAAGTTAGATGATGCAACCCTCCCTACCTTTGCACAAAGAAATTATGTCAATCTAGAGCTTTACCCTCTAAGTGCAACATTACCATTTTAACCTTGGCCTACTCCCCCACACTTTCAACTTCAAAGAACAGCTCTAACTTGGACCACCAGCCTCGAAAATTCGTCCCATCAAACCGTGGACAGTCCAATCTAAAAGGCTTGTTAACCGGATCCATGAGATTAACACAAGGAGTACCCATGTGTCCTAGATTTGGCATAGGTGACACTTCTAGTTGCTCCTTGCGATGGAATCCAGGAGGTGGGCCTAGCTACACTAGCAGAAGAATTATGACCAAAATACTGCTCAAAGAGAGAATCCTTTAAACGTGAGTCGATCTTAGTAGCAGTCTGATTAAACTCCAACTACAGCTGAGAGAGCTCGTGTTGTAGCATCCCCATCTCCTTTTGTGGCCTGGTGGTGACTCCACCATTTTCCATGAGGACCGACCGAAGCTTTGATACCTTTTCCACGTAAGAATTTTTGAGAGTAGGAGAAAACAGAACGATAAGAAGAAGAAGTTGAGAGAAATAAAAAAGAGAAGAGAGAAAACTGTATTCATTCACTAACTGCCTTCCCCTTCCCTTGATTGATGCTTTTAGGATGGGTAACAGCCTCTCGAACAAACAGACAACTATTCAAAAACGAACCGTTTTCATTAAACAACAAACACTCCCAAAACGAGGCCATTTCAGACCACACTAGACCCTCCTCTAAACATGTCGTTTCATTAAAACATTAAACTAAATGTTGCATTTTACAACAATTATGCTAATAACAAAAATTAACAGAAATTTAAACATGACCGTTGTGTGGACCGTTGCCTTCAAATTCATTCCATGACACCAAGGTCAATGATGCTGCCCAAATCTATGAAGTTAAGGCAAAAATTTCAACAACCAAATAAGGGAATCGATTTGTTATGGAATATTTGAGCCTCTTACAAGGTTTATAGCAAGAAATGGATCAATACCATTAAATATATATAAGCTGTAGTAAGGATGTTGCAACCCTAAAATGGTTCATGGAAAAGGATTGCCTTCTTGATGAGGAAATATCTATCATTTAGAATGAAGAAGGAAAAAAGGGTGTTATGTTGGAGAAACCAATGGTAGATGGATTTGCTATTGTTACCAACGCTGCCAGATTCAAGGACTGAAGCTCTGCAATTGACTAAAGTCTGGAGGTGGTAGGAAACAACTAGATGGTCGCTTCTGCTTATGTTCAATCCAAACTACTAAACTTTCCAAACCATGCCCAAGGACTTTGTTTTAAGTCATACAAGGATTTCTTCAAAGATAAACTTTCCTATACTCCCCATGAGCAACAAATCTTGGTGGTTACTCCATATAAACTTCTTCTTGAAGATCTTTATGTAAGAAATCGTTTTTTAGTATCCATCTGGTGTAACGGCCAGTCATGAACAGCTACAAATCAAGATTAATCTTAATTGTAAATACCCACTTGCATCCAACAACTCTTTTCTAAGAGGAAAATCAGTCAAGTCCCAAATATCATTTGCATCTAATGCATTTATTTCCTAGATCATTGCATCTCGCCAATCGAAATGACTCGAGGCCTCTTGAATAGTAGCGTGAATAGACACAGAATCTAAAGAAGTGATTAAAGAACAAGACAAAGGGAATAGGTGATTATATAAAATAAAATTAGCAATTGGGTAGGTGTATAGACATTTACATATGCCAGATAAGAATTCCAATTTTGTAGGATGCTAGTTTTCGATAAGTTTCCCTAGTTTGATAGGATCAAAACTCTGTATAATTAGGAGACTGTAGAAGTATTTTCACAATTGAATTAATTCCAGTGAGATCAGTTCTCTACAAAAATTACCTGAAGTGGGACGATGAGAACTAGAATTAGGGATCCGAGAAGTGCAGCAACACCAAGTTGTTGATAAAGAAGAACCATGGCATTAATAATACTAAACGGAGCAGACCAAAATATATGAAGCTGTTGGCATACTTGCTGAACAAAGTAATAACAGTTCAAATCAATCCTCTAACTTCCATGAAGAGATAAACACAAGATTATGGTCTTATCACTTCTAGTTGAAACCAAAAGGTTAAATAAAAAATAAAGAAGAATAAGTGCATCAATTGCAACTCACAAATTTTATGCATAACCTGCAACAGTTTAAAAGTTCCCATATATTATGTTTCTCTTGTTAGGTCAATCAGGGTCCAGAAAAATCAAGTTATGATAGGAGAAGGTGTCAGATTTTAACATATTTTTCACATTATAAATTTTGTTTTTGAAGAAAAGTGCCCAATATATCCCATGTTTAGAAGGTGTAGTACTTCATTTGATGTTCCAAAATGTCAATTTTCAGTTTGACAGATATTGATAGTAGTAATTACTGTGAAAATTGGTTCAACAACAATCTTTTCTTTCTTCTGAATTACAATCAAAGGATCATCATCAAGAAATAAAAAGGCATAATTCAAAAATATTTCAAGATATATACCAATATGCTATCTTCTGTCTTCATGGTGGATTCTGATTCTGAATGCATAATGTACATTTTGGCATCTATGAACATTAGCATTTTCACATAAATTAAACAAGAGTCATACCTGAATTGCATTTACATCTGTTGTGATCATATTTGTTATCCTCCCAGATGGGAAATTCTTGCGAACCTCATGAGTCAATCTCAAAGATTTGTGAAATATAGCTGCCACCTACAAAAGAAGTAGTAAAATATAAGGACATGAATCAATCTCATACATTAACTTCCTATTCTAGGGGCTTACATGAAAATACTGAAGTATATATTATGAGAGTGTGGAATGAGTGTATATATAGACCACTGAATTGAAATGGATAACTGAAAGGCCAAATGTCTTCCAACTAAAGCAATAGTGCTATAATTGAAAGGCAAAGGAGGCATAATTTAACACCTTCAAAATAGCTCCATGCTAGTTTTTATCTATTCTAGGATGAAGAAACATGTTACCAGAGTAGACCGTAGACGAAAACCAACACGCCAGATATTCTGCACATACTGAGCCTCAAGTAGTATAAAACATAACTGACATGAGGTGAAACAAGTCAAAACATCAGAACCACAGCAGCAGCTTTCCAAGGAATCATTTCGTTGATTAAATTCTTATCAATTACAGGAAGAGGTAACAGAAGCCACAATTTTTTATCTTTGGCTGAAAGAGCAAACTAAAAACCTACTTTGCACATGGAATTACTTGACCTAATGGATGTAACAGCATTTGCATGGAATGAAAAGAAATAAAAAAAAATGGAATAGTTTTCAAAAAATATATGGATAAAAGCAATGTTACCAACACCTATTCAAATAACAGACAAAATGAATGTCAATTTTGAAAAGCCCAACGACCATTCAGTAGGTGAAAACCACCACTGAGATTCAGAAATTGTTGAAAAAACATAATCCATAGCGCAGATATCATATTATGTTATGAATTAATTTGTACAAAAGAAAATCTCAAACTGAATGATTTGATTTGTATTGAACCAGAAGTCAAGATAAGGAACATTTTCTTAAACTAGAAGTCACAATAAGGAAACACGGAATAGGGATCATACCACTCCAAGAAACATCAAGAAGGCATAGGTGTAACCAAACCAGGCAGGATCACCTTGTTGTATTGACTGCAAATTTTAACAAGAGAATTACAAATTTAACACAAGGCATCATCTCTAAAATTGGTCAATTAAAGGATTTGACTACCACAAAATTTTCTGTGGCTAGTGAAAGAAATTATTGTTTTATTGTTATTATTTAAAATTTCTCCAATTTCTTTAAATCTGAATATCATCATGGAACACTAGGATTGGCAAATCAAAAGAAAAAGAATAAAAAGCTCAATCAAATACTCCTTGAGAAAATAAACTAACCTGTAAGAGATGGTTTACTAAAATAGGCCCTGTATACTGGCAAAGGATAAACACAACCTGTGATGTTCAAATATGAATCTATAAGCTTGCATTCAAAAGTATGTTTCAGATTCTTTACCAAACAATCAAATCTTCATGAAATGTTAAAACCCCATATGAAAGTGACACTTCATTGAAAAAATGTGAACGGTCCACAATGGACTCACCAAGAGATTAAATATAAAGAATTTTAAATTTAAGCAAAAGAATAAAAAAGGTTGATCAAATACACCTTGAGAAAATGAGGTTATCTGCATTATACCTCAAGATTAATATACCCAAGACACATTGTCACGACCTAGCCAGACCAATCAGACCTTGTCGTGAATGCATAATCAGGAATTGTCCTCTTTAGGCATCCACAGGTCCCTCAAGGTTTTGCCACCCTCAAGTGCTCCTCCACAGATTCCAACCGACATCCTCACATACAAAGAGTGCACTCTACAGAACAGATAGATTTGGTATCTGTTCTACATAGTACTTTCATTTGTGTGTGAGGATGCAGGTTCGAATTTATGGAGGTGCAAGGGTGCCAAAACCTTAAGAGACCTACAGATAACCAAAGAGGAAAATTCTAGATTATGCATTCACAAAACTGTCTAACTAGTGAGGCTGGGTTGTGACATTAAAAGACACCTTTTTATGTCATAACCCAACCCAGCCAACTGGGCCACATCGTGAGACACAAACCAAAATTGTCGTTTTTGGGTACCCACAAATCCCTCGAGGTTTTCTCAACCTGAGGTGTGACTCCACAATGTCAAACCCACATCCTCACACACAAAGAGTGCACCCTGCAGAATGGATACCAATTGATTTATGGGTACCCAAAGAGGACAATTTCAGATTACAACCCTACTAAATATATACATGGAGACCCATACCTAATTGAAATAAGAATCCCTGAAAAATAAGGATTAAAATTGATTTTGTTTACAGAAAAAAAGGAAAATTATCTAGAGCTCTAACTACGGAAATAAATTTAAATTTCCATTGACCTTAACCAATGCCATAAACTGCTCACACAGAATTATCTATTCTGACAATTTTGATTTGTTTTCTTAATTTCTTTACTTATTTCAACCTATGTAGCCTGCATAAATTGTCTGACCTCTGAGGTATATATACAACACATTAATCTTCACTTTCTATCTCCGTAAATTCTTATTTGTCTTCTATTTTCATTACTAGAAACGTGTGAGAGGAATGCTCATTACCTTGACAACACCTCCCCACCAAAACCTGCATTACTCATTTAAAAATAAGAGTTTCAGTGACTCAGTATATATGAGACAATATGAAATCTATACTTGATAGAGAAGTCCTCAGGATGGATAAGTTTTCATTACAACTATACAGGAAAAAGAAAAACGAAATGATTTAGCTAACAAACCTTCTTCCTAAGCTATTATTCAAAGCTCTCAAAAGCCATGGCTTAGATCTTTGGGTTTCTTTGGCCCAACATGTATGGAACCTGCAAAATAAAAATTGTTATCATCAGGTAGCTGTGCGTGGAAGAAAATGCAAGGGAAGCAACAAAAATCCCGACTTTTGAATCAACGTTTCAGTCTGATCCCATGTATCTAACTTCCAAACATCATATTCAGTGATAGGACTTCTATAACCTTGCTGCAAGAGGGGAGTAATCCATCCAAAAGAAATTCCTGCCATAGCATAAAGCAGCAAAGTTTCAAAAACTCATAAGATTGTAGTAAGCATCCCTTACTAAACATTCGGACAGAACTGATGTTGCAACATGATGCTTACAGTTAAAACTCAACTCAACACGACCCAACTCTTTCCTAGTAACCCCAGTAACTGTAACCTGATATATGGCCCTCTTTGGATATAGACAGGTGGAGAAAAGTGAACATGGTATGGGGCCTCAACCCAACTGTCTGTCTTAGTACACAAGTGAAATAACCTAAAAGGAATACCAAGGACTATTATGCACTCTTCAATCTTCTTGTTAGACACTTATCCAACTCGTCAAGTGGACATGGTATGGGGCCTCAACCCACCATATAAAAGGGAAAATCTAGAAAATATGGAATGCACCAGTGTTGGACACCTACCCAGCTCCAATACTTCTGATTCTGAGCAACATGGCCCAAGGATACCAGGCTACTGGTAAAGAATATATATATATATATATATATATATGCATGTATACATATTAATTATATCCATTTCGCAATGTAAAGCATCCCAAAACACAGGTTGCTTTTTCACAGTCCAACCCAGTCATTACCTAGTTAGTTATAGTTCCATCAAAATGGAGCTTTTCAACAGATAACTAGCAAGCCTGCTGCTATTTTAACTTTTCTCAGACTTGCAGTACCATCACCAGTCCATCGGAGTACTTACTTGAAATAAAGTTGGCATGCCTCTCAGGGCAAATTTGCTCTGTTCCAGAAAGTGGTTTATATTCTTCATCATCATATGACTCATTTTGTACCAAAATATATCCCGGACAGGGATTGAGATTGGGAAAATAAACAAGTAAAAGAATCCCAAATAAAATCTGCATCAGAAAATAAGCACAAGTAAATGAAACTGCTTTAAAATTACTTGAAAACAAAAGCACTAAAAGCATTTAAATAAAGGGCCCAGGTTTTCTGTCCCACCTAATTTAATTTTAGATCGCACTAGAAAGTATTGGCATTTGATCTGGAGCTTGAACTTAGTTACTTCAAACCCAAGAGGTTATAAAGGCTTAAATAAATTTGGGAGCAATCTGGACAAAACACTAGTAATGATCTCTCCACTTCGGTTTTAAGACCAAACATATTTTGTCAATATATTATCTTTTTAGTATAGTAAGTGGAAAGAATGTAACGAAGAAAAAAATGGAGGTTGCCTAAATTGATGCCAAGTCATGTCAGCCTAAAGAGACATGTAAGTGGTTAACTGGCATCAAGGCAAATATAAAAGCAGGAAAACAAATATTTTATGGAGACATTGGGAAAAATAGAGTAGGATTTAAGGAAAATATACACAACAAACCTTGCAGAAAAAGGTACTGATGCTCAAATATATGGCATAGCTGCATGAGCAAACAAACTTGTAATTGTGAGTGTCCTAGCGACATATTTAAGTACAGTATATTTTATCTACTCAGGGCTCAAACAGATAAAGTTTAAATAGATGAACGTGAGGAATCTAGCCTGCGGAATAAATCCTTCACGGGCAGAATGAGATTGAGTAGCACAACATTGCCCAGAAGAACATAAACAATGCCAAAACGCACATACCACCGAAACTCACAGATGTAACTTTTTGTTTCCAACCTTATCATAATAAGCACAGAGCACCAAGCAGTAGCCTCAATGATCAAAGAAGTTGCCTGTAAGGGAGTAAATTACAAAGCACATACAAGTTTGAGCAAGCTGCAGCATTGCACATAGTAGATAACCAAAATGAATTCTGAGAACTAATGGTAACATCTAAGAATCACCAGGAATCAAGTAAATTAAATTAGATGAAATCAGAAAACAAATTCAGTACAAGTATACCAGTGGTCTGGTTTTTTAGCCATAATAGTAGCTATAACGGTCCTCGAAAATTTAAACTTAGAAATAAAGAACCTATTCCACTAAAGTTTAGTAAAATATTCTTGATTGTATGGTGTTATACTAGAAGATAAAGTCCAAGCCAGTAAGGCTACAAACAAGTACAGCACCGCCTACAAGTTTGAACAGAAACTCACCTCATAGGGAGCAAGACCAGTCTCTCCATTCAAATTAAAGATAGAAATACCCATCAACAATCTTAGTAGCGGCTCGGTGGTACAACAACCAGCCAACAAACCAAGTATACAACTATAGCATTTTGAACTCAAAGAAAACCTCTGAACTTTGGAATTCTTCTTTATCAGAAATATCCGATAACAGCACAAGCCCAGTAAAACCAAATGAGAAATGGAAATCACCATGGAGTTGATAGCACAAGATGTGTATACACCAAAAGCACCATCAACCACTTTTGTCCAAGCCGTATTTGCCACTGGCTGACAATACCAAACCAAGGGTTCAAATGCCATCACCAGCAGCCACCTGAAAGAGAGGGAGAAAAGAAAAGTTTGATTAGACATTTACTCAACTCATCTTCTCCTTCTCATGATAGAAAATAAGAAATGTAAAAGGAAATTTTGTGCCTAGTTGTTTTTACTTACTACACAGTCCTTGCTCTTCAACAATGTACTATCTGCATTAAAAGAAACAGCTTCAACATTTAACAAATTTGTAGCAAATGGTAATCCCATATACATCCCAACAGAAATCATACAGAAAATGAGAATAACAAATGGGTAACTATGATCCCAACTAAATCCACATCCGGACATAAAGTAATACAAAACATTTTAATTTATAATGTTTCAGAACCAAGTCTATAAGACTGTAACTCATACAAGGAAAATGGGATTAAAAATCAAAGTTTCAAGTTTCAGCAACCATCCCCATCTTTTCATAAAGGGTATATATGTACAAAATATGAAGCATATCAAACATGTAATTCAAGATAAACTATGAAACTTGTTCCATTACTAAGCAATTATGAAACCCAAGCACTCAGATTCGTCTTTCACAGGGATTTAAATTGCGGTCGCGGTCGCGTTTTCGGTCGCATTGTGTTTATCGCGGTTGCGGACAAAATGAATGCTATTGCGGTCACTGCGGTATTGCGGTCGTGATTTTTAAAAAAAATTGTAAAATATAATAGCGGTTTCTGCAGTAGCAGTTTTGAACGGTGCCGCTACCGCTATATAACGGCCGCTATTTCGACGGACCGCTATTTAAATCAACACAACAAGAACGAGAGCAGCTAAGATTGAAAGATACCTCTAGGCTACAGGGACTAGGACATGACAGTGTTCTGGGAATTTGAGTATCGTTGTCCAGCAAGCCAGTTGAATTCAGTAGGAAATGGAGGGTTCAAGGTTGTTTCCATAATATATATATATAAGAAATAAGGCAGGGCGGCTTAAGCTAACCACTGAGGCACTTGTACATTATTTTATTAAGAAAAACGACAGAGACGCATGAAATAAAGAAAGACCTTTGTCTTTGCGAGTCTTCCTTATAATCTATGTTTACTTAATGGAGGGTTCAAGGTTGTTTCTATAATATATATATATATATATATATATAAGAAATAAGGCACGGCGGCTTAATCTAACTACTGAGGCACTTGTACATTATTTTATTAAGAAAAACGACAGAGACGCATGAAATAAAGAAAGACCTTTGTCTTTGCGAGTCTTTCTTACTAAAGTAAACATTTTCTGGGGGTGGGGGGAAAATTGAATTGCAAAAAAAGAAGTTTCCGCTTAAAAAGAACGAAAATTGAATAAAGAATGCACGATTACGATTAAAGAAAGACTGAAACCTTGACCTTATTCTTTAATTCCATCTTTCTTTAACGCTTTTTACAAATCCTAACGCCAAAACGCAGCGTATTCATTAAAGTACCCCTCCCCCAAAACGTGCCGTTTTGTGCAACATAATTAGTTCAACAGTTTAAACAGAAATTAACTACTTTTTAACCCCATAATTATATGCCATAACAGTGTCACTTCTCTTTACCCGTAACCATAAGAAACCCGTAAATCCGTTCAGGCAATGGCGCCACTTTCATTAGTCCGCCAAGAGGGGTATTTTTTTTTAAACTGAAGTAAACCACCTCAGTAGTATTTTAGTTTTTCTTATTTTGATGACTTTATTTTTATTTTGTTAATTTCATCATCGTTTAAATTCATCTCTTCTTCCGTTAAATTTATTTTTTTATTTTTTTAAATTTATTTTCCCTTTCTTTACTCTTTATTATTTTTTCCTTTTTTTCCTCTCATCTCATTTTCATCACTTCTTTTTTGCAGCATTCATCCTTAACCATCGCACTCTAGTATTGCTACTAGTTGAAAAAGCTCCCACAACCCATATTTCCTTTCTGTTTCGATCTTCTTGTTCAAATCTTCTCAAAACCCACATGAAAGGCACGAAAATACTAAGTCAGTTTTGAATTTTTCTTGTCTTGATCTATCACCTCAATTATTCAATTTTGTGGCTCTCCTTGGACTAATACACTCCCATCACCTTTCAGATTGTCAAATGGAATCTCAAAGCTTTAAAACTGAACTCAAACCGAGATAAGTCCGCCTCTTTTTTATTTTTCATTTCCTTTTTCCTTTTTTGTTGAATACTGGCTTTTTTCTTTATTTTTTGCAAGTTTGGTTTAGCTTCTTTGAAATAATAGGGAACAATTCTTTTTTTTATTATGTTAGTTGAATTTTTTGTGTGTTGGGTTTTTGGTATAGGTGATTGTTTATAGTTTGGGTTTTGAGTGTTTTAGTGTGGTACTTAAAGTAATAGATGCTTCTAGGTTTAATGCTGAGGAAGCGGGTGGAGGCAACAATGGTAAGGATAAGAGTGTTGGATGATGAAAATGATGTAGTGTTGAAGAGGATGGTGATAAGAATGTTGAGTGGTAAGGATTATGCTAAATATAATGATGGTGGTGAGGGATTGGAAGTCGAGAGAAAAGGCCAGAGAGGGGAATGTGTAAGCTTGCTATTGGTGGGTTAGACAATGGATAATGGGAATGGTGAGAGAGGTGAACCTGGTGGTAAAGAAAACGAATGGAAAGAATAAAAAAATTGAGCGAGAAAGAAAAAATAATAAGGGAAAAAAAGAAACTATAAAAGATGTAAAAAATGAGCTTAACAGTGGAAGAGATAGATTTAACCGTAGAATAATCGGTACAATGATCACCAAATTGTTTAGAAACAATCATTATTTAAAGTGATTAACAAAATAATTTACCCAAAAAAATGATATAATAATCAAATATGACTTTAGCTACAATGGTGAAATTAAAATGTTCGGGTTTGATTTTTATCATGTACACATATTTTTTTAAAATTTATATGAAAAAGACAAAAAGCACTTTGTAAAAATAAAGAGTTTTTGGTAAATTTTTCATTGAGTTGAAATTTGATTGAAGGGTGACACAAATTCGATAAGAATTTTAAATATTAATATTGATACTAAGTTAGTCTTAAATATTAATATTGATACTAAACTTAATTTAATTAAAATTTAGGGTAAACTACACAAATAATCATTCAACTATGATAGTGTTTTTATTTTGGTCACCCAACTATAATTTTTTTATATTTTGTCACCAAAGTTTTTGAAATTAAATTTTTTAGTCACCTGACGTTAAGTTAATAAATGAAGTCTAACATGACATTTTCTTATTGGCTTAAAAATAAATTTAATCCTTCAATATTTAGACATTATATCAATTTAATCCTAATTCTAAAAAATAATTTTAGGTCTCAACATATAAAAAATGCAAGCCTTTTAGAATTAGATCGACAATCGAATCAATTAAACCACTGGTTCTAGTCTGATCAGTTTGTCTGATTCAATTGAATAAATTATTAAAAAAATCATAAAAATAAAATCTATATTTGCAAAAAAAAAAAAAGAAAAAAAACTTATTCAACTATCAATTCAATCGATTTTGCTTGTTTGCCGGTCAATCAGTCCAACTGTTGGGAAGTAGTGACCTTAGTATAGCGATTTCGTCTACGTACTTGTTATTTTCTGAACAAATTGATTTAATAAAAATAAACTATTATCATTAATATCTTTTGAATATTATCCTCAACAATTTTTGAAACACCTCATACCCGACCCGATCACCGAATCCAAATACGCGATGTTACATTTTGTTATCGAAGTAACTCAAGCTATCTCATTACATAATCATAAATTTACTTATCAATACTCATCGTATATACAAGTTTAACCACAATTTAACACTTATCAAGCTATGTATTCAAAACAAATCATGGAAGCACAAACTAGAATAGCTACTCGTCTATGACCTTCGCCTTTCCTTTATCTCGAGATGGCCCAACATCTTCTTTAGCTACGTACAATAATTCGCATATAGAAACGGTATTGGTTTTCACATTATCACATGTAAGCACATAAATTAAACATAGTTTGTGTGACACCCCAAACCCAACCGGAACAGACCGACCCAAATCTAAAGCGACACATTAGCCAATGAAGTGACTCTCTAGCACAAAACCACCCCAAAACACACCCCAACTTTATAACACCTAAATTCTAACTAATAACTGTCTAATCTTATTGCGGAAGTGGTTTGTGAACCATTTTAAAACTATTTTTAAGGATTTAACCCTAAGAGTATTTTAGTCATTTTACCACTTAAAACTAAAAGATCCCGATTTTAATTCTAAATGGTTACCAACTTCCTTTTAATCAATTTTGGGAAACCCCTAAAATTCATTTTAATTAACCATTTTTCCTTAATCCATTTACTAATTAAGGCTATATTAGCTAAGTTTTATTACTTTAATCATATATATATATAATTTTAATTAATCTAATTATAACTAATAAACAACATGTATTCATAATTTAAACATTCAAAATCATGCTTAACAAACAACAATTAAATCATACAAGAGACTTACTTTAGCCACAAAGCTATCCACTCATTGACAAGCTACAATTAAAATGTATTAGTAAAAAATTCATGCTTCAATCACCATGATATCACTTAGCAACATACCATAGTCCACACAATATTTAACCATAATATCAATCATAAAAAAAACAAGTATAACATCTCAAAATTAAAATCCAAATAAAAGTCTCAAATGTCCATTACAAGTATATCAAATTATCCCAATTGAGTGCCACAATGCCCTCTAATGTTTCTAAAGAAAGTCATTAATCTATACTACCAAATAGCCTTAGACTTGGACCAACCTTGCCCTTGCTCCTCAACTCCCCAAAGTCGAAAAAAAAAACTCTGCACAAAGCAGTGAGGGTGTGAGCTGAAAAAGCTCAGTGAGTGGCCATAAATTCAATAAGTAAATCACACCAAAAATATACTTAAACAAAGGCAAACCATGTATCAAATTTCAAGTATATGAATCATAATTTCAGTTATATTTTCATGCTCAATTATAGAATTCAATGGACTGAAATTTCCAGCAATAATGCAACATCAAAACATCATAATTCCATATGTTATTCCACGAGTAAAAATCACATTTATTATGGCATATGGAAACATAAATTTAATTAACAAGCAAACACTTATATTGGCAAATGACATCCATGATAAAATATAAACATGTGAAATATCGAATATAATACTCCGATTGAATGGGGCGTAGCCACACACTCCCTTATATCACATCGAAATCGCCAATAATTGAGTGGAGAAAAATGCTCAAAATTCCCTTATCCACTCCAACAAAATCAATACTCCTAGAGCCATATGCTCACAAAGAACACATATAGTGGTGAGTACTCACTAATCCTATGGCATGCCATCTATATCCAATGGATCCACCATGCAATGTTGCCAATATAACCAATCATACAGGGCATAAAAACTAATATTTGAACACTTAATTCATGATATAAAAATTCAATTTAAATCATGTCACTTAGCAATTTTAGTACCAATATTGATAAGCACAATAAGTGTTTTTGTCCGTGGATCTAAAACCAATCATAAAACCATCATCAAGTGTCTAATATGCAGTAATCCATGCTCCAATTATTATTCGATACAACCCAAATCAATCATACCAAACACAAAATTCACAATTTCCATAAATCATTTACAAATATGCTTATATAAAATTAAAATCAATTTTAATAATTAGAAACACAATTCAAAACCCCAATTTACAAATAAGCATGCCAATTGCCTTTAAAAACCACCCGCCTTCACACTTTGTTTCTCAAGCCAAAGTATATCAAGTAGTTATGTTTGGACCTCGATTCTGATTAGCAATGGCCTCTCCTCGTTGTGGAGCTTAAACAAAGATAAAATACATGTTACAAGCTATCATTAACAACAAGAAAATTGAAAAAAATCATGAACTACACGGATCGAAAACGTCTCTCCAATCTACCTTATCGAAAACTCACGGTATAGCCGAAACACAAATTTCAGCCCCTAAATGACCTTCTCTGCACCAAAAACTATTTCTAAACATTATTCCTAATCTACCAACACAAAACCTAAGCATCAATTTCATCAAACAAACCGTTTCATAATTTTCCGGAAAATCAACTCATGTTCTTAGTTAAAAACGAATTTGTCAAAATTGATCAATCAAACATGTTTAATCTTTTGTTTTCTAATCAAAACATCTTAATAAACATGATTTGAGCTTAGATATCCATTTAAACTTGAATTCAAACTCAAAACCATGAATTCACCATTGATGAATTTCATGTCCAATTGAGAAGAGATCAAGATTTGATAAACCATTTTAATCAATTTAAATCGAAAATAATGATTAAAAACAACTTTAAAATTTAGAGTTGAGAAATTACCTTCAATCGATCTAGAATCATCAATATTGAAGATTGGATCAAGACCTTTGAAGAACTCGGATGAGTTTTTTTCCCAACTTTGAAAATCTTTTTTGAAAATTTTTGAGAGAATTTGGAGAAAATAAAATGTGAGATCTAATCTTTGATATGTGGACTTTGAAAATGAAAAAGAAAAACGAGAGAAAATGTTTAGAAATTGGGTGAAAATTGTGTGTGAAGTGAGGGGGTTGCAGTGTTTTTGAGCTTAAGAACCCATACTTGAATTTCAAAAATTAGGGAAATTGCCATCAGGTCACTCCCACAATTCCCTTGTTTTACAAAGTAATCATTTCCCTCCAAAATTTAAAAAATATGAGTAATTTACCATAAAACCACTCAAACATTTCCCTTATTTTTCAAAATAGTCCTATATAATTAATATTTTAAATTCTCTCAATTAAACCCCCATTTTAATTTATTTTTCAGTTCTAATTTGACCCAAAATATTTATTTTACCCAAAAATTATTTAAAACTATAAAATTATTTTTAAAAAATATTTTTATTTTTCGGAACATTATGTCCCGATTTTTTAAAATGAAATAAAGCCAACTAAACTAATAGAAAAATTACTGATAACCCCGATTAACTCCTAATCTTTTCACTCGGAACCCGGTAAATTTACCCAAAACTACTAGACCTATTTTTAGGGCCTTACAATTTACATTTTTTTTTAGTTCCTATATCCAAAATGCTTATATATTTCAATATTTTGTATCGAAACAAAATTCGATTTTATATTTACTAACTAGGGGCCTCATCCTTTTAATCTATAATATAATTTCTTAACAACTTTCAATTTATTCAATTTAGTCTTTATTAACGTTAATATTTGAGACACTCGTATTTCACCCGATCAAATTTAAATTTGGGTTAATAAATATAGTACAGGGGACCTTCTAACACTATTATTTTACTATCAACCACAAAATTTTTATCCCTTACAATTTAGTCCTAAATAAAACATAATTTATCAATTAATCTAAGTTTGATTCAATATCACCTACCACATTTCTCACATATTTTTCCATCACTTAATTTAACTAGGTTCATGCATGAATTCAAATTATATCAAGATTTGCAAACTTTATTAATCAATAATTATACAAAAATTAAAAGTATAACTCACCTATCTTTCCCAATTGAAGTTACGGCAATGGTGGAAGAAAAGGAAAAATCTTTCTTTTCTTTCTTTAGTTTGGACAGCAAGACTGGGTAGAGAAGGTAACCTTCCTCTCTCCCACTTATACCACATATATATACTTAGATTAGAATTGTAATTAAATTTAATTAATCTCCTTTAGTTAATTAACAAAAACCATTACTTAATATAATTCATAATGATGATGGCGGATGAATTTAATCATGCCATCCCACTAACTACTAACTTGGTCTAATTATCATTTAGTCCTTAGTTTAATTTCTAACTAGGTCCTTCTCCCTTTTCCTAAATTTAAATTTAATAGTGGCTATTTTTACAATTTAATCCCTGTTCTATTTTTAATACCCGATTTAATTCAATAACATTTAATAACTCAACCTTTCTGATCTGTACTTGACTCGTAATTATTCTATTTTAATTATTTACTAACTCAACTCAATTAATTTGATCTAAAATCGAATTTTGCAACATCGTTGAAAACTAGGTTGTTACAGTTTTTGCATGCAAATTAAAATGAAAACAAATATTGGCTCACTGGTTATCTAACATTTAAACTAATATTAAGCGGTATTACCTTGTCGGATTATAGTGCGAGAAAACAATTTTTATTAGTAGATAATTTAAGCACGTCCTTAGTCTAATTGAAATTGAGCAAATTGATTGAAAGACTAATATGTTGTCTATCAAGTCCAAATGGAGAGATACATTGTCTTGGGTATATGACTCCTAGAAGATAGAGACATAGATGTGACTGGTTGGACTAATAGTACATCGGACAAATCCGTTATAAGCATATTAATTGTTGTTGTATCGAACTATTATAAGCATATTAATCGCTACCTTATTGATCTGTTATAAGCATGTCATACTACATTGCAGGGTAGGACGATATCTATGGAGGAAGATTGGCGGTTTATCTGCATATTTTGTTGTGCAAACCATAGCCATCAGCAGTCTATCTGCAAACTTGTCGTGCACTCACCGCCATCGGCAGTGTTATAACACCCCAAACCCGACTTAGACGTTATGGCCAGATCTTGAAGGTTACATTAACTTCTAAAATTTTTTTATTGTTGCTATCTGAAACTTCTACTTGTTTTTCTATAAAAGTAAATTCTTAAAAAAAAAAAAAAACTCTTTTTTCACTTATTAGTTGCAAAAACAAACCATTATACACTAGGGGTTTCTTTAACACATTTGTTCTTTACTACTGAGTTGAAATAATAGATGTATTGTTAACTCGCTTATTTTTCAGAAAACTAGATTGCTCATTTTGTTTTGCAGCGAAAAATCTTTAACTTGTTTAATTTTAAAAATTGAACATTTATTCTAATTAACAGAAATCATGCAAAAAAAATTTTAACTAATTAACTAAAAACTCAACAAAACCCAAAACCAAAATAAATATCCGAAAATTAGTCCGACAGTCCAAAAGTCCATAAATTTTAATTAATAATTACTTAAAATGATCTTATGCAAGAAAACCAATTCGAGCTCCCGAACGACGCCCAATCCTAAGTCTGTGGGTTACCTGAAATATTAAGCAAATGGGGTGAGCTAAAAAGCTCCGTGTGGTTTTAACTCAAGTATACAAACAATTAACATATCAAATAGAACAATTTATTATAAAGAACTTACAAATTTTAAATTTGCAAATTTCAGTATGCATGTTTATGATAATGCAGATTTTTCAGAAATTCCCTACCCAACTCCGCTACATACCAAATATAGTTCCCCAGAACTCGTCAATCCAAAACACACCGATAGATAATTGTGGACAATGCCACCAGAATTGTAGACAAGCTACCAGAACAAATATGTGATTAAACCACTAGATAGTGCATATCATTAAATTGTCAGAGCTTCCTCCTTACCATAGCGTCCCAACCCCATGTAATGTGATATGGCATGCAAATACAGAATTAGAACAGTAAGCATGTTGCACATGCAATCATATATTTAATAGGAATCGGTAGGCGATTTCATGCTTTGCAGAATAGATATGTCAGATTTTAATAATAGTAAATCAATTTAATCAGAATAGCCATAATGTCATATACCATTAGAATTAGAACAAAACATAACTTATCAATAATTATTTAACATATTTAAATAGAATACTTACCTTCTTTCAACACAAAAATCCTTTAACATATTCGACCACTTTTAGATACTTGTAATAATTTTCACATTACTAAATTAATCAAAAATCAAAACATGTTATCTACTTATCACACGAGATAAAACACACACCTTAAACCAACCATCCAAAATCACCGATCTAAAATGTATCAGCTCTTCGTCACAAAAACTTGAACCACTTATTAACTAACCACTTCTTGAATTTGTGATTGATTTGATATGTTTGTAACGAATCTTTCAAACCAAAATAATTTGTGGTTAGCATGAACACTTTGTCCAACAACGAAAATCAAGATCTAAATATCAAATCAAACTCACTCTTTAAAATACTTACGTTTTAGATACTACGGATGAGTCAAAACAACTCTATGACTTAATTGAGGATTTGGTTGGAATTGATGTGAGAATCTATAACCCACAAGATGAAGAAAAGGGACGACAAAAAGGAAAAGAATAAGGGTTGTCGAAACTATTTTAAAAGTTTTTGAAAAATGGGGTCGACTTTTAAAAATAAAAGTAGGAGTCGCCACCAATCCCTTTTTACTTAGGTGTGATTGGATCACCTTGTAAAACGTTTTATTTTAAAACATTTGATTTTTGGTCCACGAAAAACAAGAAAATGGGTTTGGGAGTCGGTTACGTATGAGGAAGGGTTAGCACCCTCATAATGCCCAAAAATTGGTACCTAATCGATAGAATCATGTCCAAATGTTTGAAAATTAATAAACATTTAAAATATGATTAAAAAACTGAACAATTTGATTTAAAACTTGAAATTTCTTTGTTCTGAAAGAATATAAACATCACATCCAACACGTTAGGACACGATATTTTTAAACCCTCGTAACTAAAAACATCTCATAATTTACGAAATTTTATTAAAAGGGTATTTAATTATTTAGCCAAATGGGAAATCGCAACCCAGCACGTTAGGGCACTATTTCCCGAATTTCTAAATACAAAACATTGCCTTTATTTTAAAACCTTTTGATAAAATACAATAATTTTGTAAAAAGAATGTATTTTATTTTAAACAACGATTAATGAGACAATATCGCATTTATATATAAATATTAAAAGCAATTATGACATACTAACATTTCATATTTATATAATAAAGTAATAATAATGTAGAATAATGACTAATAAAAAAAACTATACAATGGCAATCATGAATAAATAAATAAGAGAATATGGGCAAATAAAATATATACATAAAACAATAAATATCAAAATAAAAAGAAAATTACTAATAAATATGAAATTTTTTATGCAAGATTAAATAATAAATAAATAAATAAAAATTACATACATATATAATATAAACAATATAAACGATGTATAAATAAAAAAGGTATATAATGATAAAGATATATAAAATTACATGTATATATATAATGTAAATAGAATATGTTATACAATATAAATAAATTTTAGTTAAAAATAATATACGATATAATATAATATTACATAATGTACAAAATTTTAAAATATAATATAATAACTAATATATATAATACTAAAATAATATGTAAATAAAAATAATTAAACAAAATAAAATAATAAATAATAATAATTATATGATTTTTATAATATTAATAAATTAATATATATAATTACTAAAGATAATATATATAAAAAGAAATTAAAAAAGAACCAGGGGTTAAATTGAAACAAAAATGCATTTTTAGGGCTAATTTAAAAAATAAAAAAAAGCTGTTTTGGACGAAATTAAAACCAATGAAATTATGAGGGACTAAATTCCCTTTTTTTAAAACGCGCGGATCCTCCCGGGTTTTCGGGTCAACGCAGCGGATCGGTTTTAAAGCGACGCGTCGTTTTGTTTGTTTATTGATTAAACAAAAACGACGCCGTTTTGTTATTAGTATATAAGTAAAGAATCAGTTAAAAAATCTCATTTTGCCATTCAAAAAAAAATCAGAGACCCTCCCCCCTTCTCTGAATTCTCTCTGGCCTTCGGCCTAAGGTCAAGGTTCTGTCACACTCGTCGTCATGCCTTTTTCATATCCATACGCGCTGCGCTCTCACTGACTCTCAGGTATGAAATTTCGTCCCTTTTTACTTCAATATTGTTTTATAAATAAAACATGCACGAAACAAAAAAAATAAAAATAAAATAATAAGAAAACACTATGCGATTCACCTTCGTAAATAAAAATTTATTTCTCGGTAGATTTGTAACTGTTTGCGTATCACTGTTTGTATCTTTTGCCTATTCTCTGAGTATTTTTTTTTTGTGTATTCTATCTAAATTGTGTGTATTTTTTTTGCCTATTCTCTCTGATCGTATTTGAGTGTGTCCTTTACATGTTTTTTGTAAGGCTTATATAGCCTTAAAAATAAAAAGTAAAAAAGGAAGTAAAAGACTGGTTGCCATATTTTGCCATTTCTGCTGCGATTCTTTCCTCCTCTGTGTAGGTCGAAGGCGGTGAAGGCATTATCCGCGCGCGAATCACGGTGGCGATGGGGGATCGTGCGCTGATTGCGGTGCGATCGAAGGTGTGCGCGAGGCTTGCGGCGCGACGATTGGGATACTGCTCTTGCGGCGCCTAGGGTTTCAGAAACCCTAGGCCACTGCTGATTCTGTTTAACGCTTGGGCCTTCTTGGGCATCACTGATTTGGGCCTGATTAGGTTTAGCTAGGCCAATCGGGTTTGGGTCTGGTTTGTAGCTGGGCTAGGGGTTTGTAATTGAGTCAGGGTAGTCTGATGGCATCTGTTTGGGTATTGGGTAGGATTTGGGCTAGTGGTTTAGTATTTTTGGGTTTGGGCTTAATGTTGTAACTGGACTTTTTAAAAATAAACACTGGTTTTATTTATTTTTATTTTTTATTTTGGTTTATTCCAGCCCGGGCAAAAATGGGCCATTACAGCTGCCCCTCTTTGCTCATTGTCGTGAAACGAGAATAGAGCAAAGACTATAAAGAACCAATTTTGCCCGGTTTTGGCCGAGCTTTGACTTCTTGATCCTTGCCTTCTTCAAACGGCTTCCAATCCCAAGCGCATCTTGAGTACTGGAACTTCATCTTGATTTCAATTAGTCGATGTTTTCAATGCGCTTCCCGCAACTTCGGAATGACGGATCTATTATTTTTGATCTGCTCCACCGCAAACTCGGGGAGATAAGATCGATGTTTTGATTTGCTTCCTGCAACATCGAGAATGCCAAATCGCTATTTTTCGATCCGCTTCCTGCAACTTCGGAATGCCAAATCTGCTATCTTCAATCGCTCCCTGCAACTTCGGGGATTGCGGTGATGTCTTCGATCTGCTTCTGTAACATCGAAATGCCAAATCGCTATCTTCAATCGCTCCTGCAACTTCGTGGATTACAAGATCGATGTCTTCGATCGCTTCCTGCAACTTCGGAATGCCAAATCGCTATCTTCAATCTGCTCCCTACAACTTCGGGGATTGCGGATCGATGTCTTCGATCGCTTCCGCAACTTCGGGAATGTCAAATCGCTATCTTAATCGCTCCCCCGCAACTTCGGGATTGCCGGTGATGTCTTCGATCGCTTCCTGCAACTTCAGGAATGCCAAATCTGCTCCCTACAACTTCAGGGATTGCCAGACTGATGTCTTCGATCTGCTTCCTGCAACTTTAGGAATGCCAAATCTGTTATTTTCAATCTACTCCCTGCAACTTTAGGGATTGCCAGACTGATGTCTTCGATCTGCTTCCTGCAACTTCAGGAATGCCAAATCTCCTATCTTCAATCTGCTCCCTGTAACTTCAGGGATTGCCAGACTGATGTCTTCGATCTGCTTCCTGCAACTTTAGGAAGATAAGATCTTCTTTCTTCAGTCTACTCCACTACAACTTCAGGGAGATAAGACTAAAATCTTCTTTTGATCTGCTTCTTGCAACTTCAGGAAGATAAGATCTGCAAATTCACCGATATTGCTACACCGTCCATTGAAGGACATGTCCTGTAGCCTCAGTTTAGTATGTTTATGTCACATGACTAAGATGCTATGATCAGAATGAATCAAATGCTCCTAGCTACATATAACATGTCATGAAGATGATTCCTTTTAAAGGATTAGGATTAGGATGCAATGATCGGGATGAATCAAATGCTCCTAATGAAATTTGCTATAATACAAAAATGTTATGAGTATGACTCCTACTCTAGGTGTTTATCACTCATTTGTTCTCCATTCTTGTTCATCAATCCTGTCCTGCTCAACAAGTTTTGCCCCAATGTAATTTCTGAGTCAACTCCGCTTGATTCTTGAGAACACAAGGCTTGTGCCATCGTACCACAATGGGAATTGAAACTTTTTCAATCTGACCCATCTAAAATTTTTAGGGTATAGGGTTTATTTCGAATTCAACCCATTCCACCACAATTCAGGGCTTCTTAGTTCATCACACCACCCCCGAATGTTATGACCTGATGTCATCACTTACTTCCATCACATCAACTCATTTACTTTGTCCATTTATCCAGTGAACAAAGAATTCAGAGAAATAGTCTCTATCCAGACTCTTCTTTCTCAAATGTTTCTATGCACATGGAAATTCTAAACAATTGTCCTGTTTTGGTTCCCTGTTTTATCTAGAAATTTCCAAAGTAATATGTAGAACTTCTTTTTGTGAAATTATTAGTTCGTCAATCATTATTTCAATGCAACACATTTATGAATAATGGGTAACAAACAAATTGATCTCAAAAAGAATTAAAATTGAATAAATTATCAAGAATACAAAAAAAATTAACTGGGAACATATCTTTGAGAAGAAAAAGAATCCCAAAGATAATAAAATGAATAGGATAAAAAAATTAGATGTCCTAGATATCGCTGACTGAGCTTCCGTATGCAAACTTATGAAGACTGCCTTGAGCTCGACATGTGTTTAGAAGACCCAAAGTACTTTGTTGATGCCCCAATATGCAACATTCTTCATTTCATTATTGATTCAAGTGCAGCAAGATGACTGCATGTCCATTCAGCATTTGAGCCGCCCTTCTCGGGTTTTCAACTCAAAACCCCTTTGGTCTTAAGGCGCCCTTTGCGAGTTTTCGCCCTGGCCTCTCTATTTTTTTTTTAGAAACTCAAAGCGCCCTTTGCGGGTTTTCACCTTGGCCTCTTCTCCTTTTCAAGAAAAATACTTTTTGACTGAGTCAGAGTTCACAGGGTTGGGTAAACTTTTCCCATCCATTTCGGTCAAGATCAGTGCTCCTCCAGAGAAGGCCTTCTTCACCACATATTGTCCTTCCCAATTTGGCATCCACTTTCCTCTAGAATCCTTTTGTATGGGAAGAATCTTTTTCAATACAAGGTCCCCTTCATGAAAATCTCTTGGGCGAACTTTCTTATTATAGGCTCGCATCATTCGTTTTTGGTACATTTGACCGTGACGAATAGCCCTTAGCCTCTTTTCTTCAATTAAGTTCAACTGATCATATCGAGCTTGAATCCATTCAGCCTCATCCATCTTTAATTCTGACAAAACTCGAAGAGAGGGTATTTCTACTTCAATAGGTAAAACTGCCTCCATCTCATAGACCAATGAGAAAGGTGTTGCCCTAGTAGAGGTTCTGACGGACGTCCGATAAGCATAGAGTGCAAACGGTAGTTTCTCATGCCAATCTTTATAAGTCTCAGTCATCTTTCCTACTATCTTCTTGATAATTTTGTTGGCTGCTTCCACTGCCCCATTCATTTTTGGACGATACGGAGACGAGTTATGGTGTTTGATCCCAAATTGGCTACAAATTTCTGCTATCGTGCTGTTGTTCAAGTTTAGCACGTTATCTGATATGATCCTCTCGGGCATTCCATATCGATAAATGATCTCCTTTTTCAAGAAACGACTAACTACTGACTTAGTGACGCTAGCATATGAAGTAGCCTCTACTCATTTCGTGAAGTAGTCAATTACCACGAAGATGAATCGATGTACATTCGAAGCTTTTGGTGAAATTAGTCCAATAACATCCATGCCCCGCATAGAAAATGGCCATGGAGAAGTCATAACATGCAAAGGTGATGGAGGCACATGAATTTTATCTCCGTAAATCTGGCATTTATGACATCTCTTAGCATAGTTGATACAATCACCTTCCATGGTGGACCAATAACATCCAAATCTCATTATCTGTCTGGCCATTGTGAATCCATTAGCATGGGTTCCACAAACGCCCTCATGTACTTCCTCTAGGATCTTCCTAGCTTCAACATCATCAACGCATCTCAATAGTACTTGATCTTTTCTCTTTTTGTACAAGATATCCCCGTCTAAAACATAGTCAGAGACCAATCTTCTTAAAGTCCTTTTCTCATTCTTAGTTGCGTGGTCCGGGTATTCACGATTTCTTACGTATCGTAATATATCCTGATACCAAGGGTGGTCATCTCTTTCCTCTTCTTCTATGTCATAACAATGAGCTGGAACTTCAAAGATACTCATCTGAATAGGTCTCATATCCTTTGGTCTGTTTACTTTGATCATAGAAGCCAAGGTCGCCAAAGCATCTGCCATCTGATTTTCATCGCGTGGGAGGTAATTGAAAGTAATTTCATCAAATTCCTCAATCAATCCCAGAACTATTTTTCGGTAATCAATTAGTTTGGGATCTCTTATCTCCCACTCTCCCTTAAACTGGTAGATTACTAGGGCAGAATCTCCATATACTTCTAGCACTCTGATCTTGCGCTCTAAGGCTGCTCGAATTCCCATGATACGGGCTTCATATTCTGTCATGTTATTTGTGCAATCAAAATCTAATTTGCATGTGAATGGATAATAATCACCACTAGAGGATACCAAGACTGCCCCAATTCCATTTCCAACAGCATTTGACGCTCCATCAAAGTTTAGCTTCCACGGACAATATTTAGTATTCGCCACATACATCAGCTCTTCATTGGGGAAATCAAAGCTCAAAGGTTCATAATCCTCCAAAGCTCTGCTAGCCAAAAATTCTGCTACTGCACTTCCTTTTATAGCCTTTTGGTTCACATAGACTATATCGAATTCAGACAGTAAAATCTGCCACCTAGCTATCCTTCCATTTAAAGCAGTGGACTCCATCATATACTTTAACGGATCAAGCTTTGAAATTAACCAGGTAGTATGGTATAGCATGTACTACCTCAATCTCCGAGTTGTCCAAATCAGGGCGCAACATAGTTTTTTAATCGATGAATATCTCATTTCACATTCAGTGAACTTTTTGCTGAGATAGTATATCGCCTTTTCTTTCCTTCCTGACTCATCATGTTGGTCAAGTACACATCCCATGGAGTTATTGAATACTGACAAATATAGTATCAATGGCCTATCTGGATTAGGCGGGGATAGTACTGGTGCATTTGACAGATACTGCTTGAATTTATCAAAATCCCTCTGGCATTCATCGTTCTATACACCTTGGTTGTGTTTCTTGAGAAGACGAAATATGGGATCACATTTCTCAGTTAATTGAGAAATAAACCGAGTAATGTAATTTAACCTTCCAAGAAAACCCCAGACTTCCTTCTGAGTGCACGGTGGAGGCAACTCTTGTATAGCTTTGACTTTATTTGAGTCAACTTCAATTCCTCTCTGGCTGACCACGAAACCTAATAATTTTCCCGATCGAGCTCCGAAGGTACACTTTGCCGGGTTGAGCTTTAATTGAAATTTTCTCAACCTCAGAAACAATTTCTTCAAAACCTCAATGTGTTCCTTTTCCGTTCGGGATTTGGCAATCATGTCATCAACATATACTTCAATCTCTTTGTGCATCATGTCGTGGAACAATGTTACCATGGCCCTTTGATATGTTTCACCAGCATTCTTTAGTCCGAATGGCATCACTTTATAGCAAAAGGTACCCCACAATGTTATGAAGGTAGTTTTCCCCATATCCTCAGGGTGCATCTTGATCTGATTGTATCTTGAAAAGCCGTCCATGAAAGAAAACAATGAGTATCCCGCCGTATTATCCACCAATGTGCCGATATGCGGCAAAGGGAAATTGTCTTTTGGGCTAGCTTTATTTAAGTCCCTATAGTCCACACACATCCGGACCTTTTCATCTTTCTTAGGGATAGAAACAATGTTGGCAACCCATTCTGAGTATTTGACCACTTGTAGAAAACCAGCATCAAATTGTTTCTGGACCTCTTCTTTTATTTTCAACACTACATCAGGCCTCATCCTTCGTAGCTTTTGCTGAACTCGCTTACACTCTTCTCTTACGGGAAGGTGATGTACCACAATATCAGTGTTTAACCCGGGCATATCTTGGTATGACCATGCAAAGACGTCCTTAAATTCCCGTAACAACTCAACAAGATCTTGTTTTATCTCATCGGCTATGCGCGTCCCAATTTTCACCACCTTTCCTTCCTCCAAGGCTATGTTCTCTACCTCCTCCTCATGGGGTAAGATCTGTTTCTCCTCTTGGTTTACCATCCTTAACAAATCTGGAGATAAATCACCATCTCGGTCACCTTCAAAATCCTGAGGTTCCTCTAAACACATATCTTGCTCAAAGTAGACCTCTGGATTTGTATTATCATTGCTCACATCATTGATATCTAGGGACCTGTGATGGGTGCCAAAGAATGTACAAAGAACAAATGAATTCGAGGACAACTATTCACATTATATGAATGAAAAATTTGGAATGAAATTAGAAAGTCAAAAGAATGGAATGAAAGAATATTTGCTCAAGTTAATTATCAAAATTGTATTTTATTGAAATAACAATTTCTGAACATGAGCCTATTTCACAAAAGAAATCTTATTGTTCCTAGGCTAAAAAACAACAAGAGCGTTCTGAATATTACTCTGTATAATCTCTAAAAACTACAGGAAGTTCCTCTGCAGTCCAATTGTTCAGAATGCTTCCAGGTTCATAAGGACGAATGATCAACAGGTTTCTTTGATCAACTTCTTCCCCGTGTATGGCATTGATGTGAAGACTTTCCAACAATCCTCTCTCAGGGTGAATTATCCCTCCGGATATAAAAGACTGAGATATGTGGGGGAATATCATGGATTCCCACTAGACTTCTTCTCCATTCAGACGTGCCTTTCTTCTCTCCTGCTTCTTCTCTATTTCCTTTCTCTTTTGTTTGGCATCTGGCCTGAAACCCAAGCCAAAACGGTCTCTCTTTTCTTTCAGCATTGGCACCTACACTTCCCCTTGGAGATGTCTGCCCAGTCCTTTTCCTGGTAAGGCTCTCTTCCCGACCATCATTTACAGGCCCATCTTCGTGGTCCTGGATATCTTGGGCACTGGAATTTCATTCCCCTCCAAAATAAATGTCGCGTTGACGAACTCTAAAGACCAGAAAGAACACTCAATGGCCTCCTCATTTGTCTCTACATATGGAGCATCATTAGTAACAGTGGCTATGATGTCTTCCTCCACATTTATAGTGACCAGTCGACCATCCGTCACCAGTTTTAATTTTTGATGAAGGGATGAGGGCACTACCCCTGCCGAATGAATCTAGGGCCTTCCCAGCAAGCAATTGTACGAGGGCTTAATATCCATCACCAGGAAATCAACTTCGTATGTGTTTGGCCCGATCTGCAACGTTATATCAATTCTTCCCATCACTCTTCTCTCAGTGCCATCGAACGCTCTCACTATGTTCTGACAAGTCTTCATGTGAGAACTGTCTATTGGCAACCTCTTCAGTGTTGACAATGGTAAGAAATTTAAGGCTGATCCATTGTCGATTAATACACTTGGCAGAGTGTATCCCTTGCAACGAGTGGTGATGTGCAAGGCCTTGGTTGATCCCATACCTCCAGGTAGAATTTCATCATCGCTGAAGGAAATAAAGTTGTCAGCACTTATGTTACTAACTAATCGGTCAAGTTTATTGTTAGATATATCTTTAGTAACATAAGTCTCGTTTAGCACTTTCATTAATGCCTCACGATGTACTTCCGAACTTAAAAGTAAGGCTAGCACTGATATGCGAGCCGATTACTTGCGCAGCTGCTCTACTACACTGTATTCACTGTGCTTTAAGAATTTTAAAAATTCTTTAGCCTCTTCCTCTTTCACAGGGACAATAATAAGGTTGCCAGGTCCTTTCTCCAGTTCAACTGCCACAGTCTTTGATTTTGCTGGTTCTGTTCTGACGTTTACCGAGTCGTAACGCCTCCCACTTCGTGTGTGGAATCCCTCACTTTGAACCTCCTTAGAAGTGCTAGCTGAGTTTTCCACTCTCGGAGTCATTACATTACAGTCATAATTCCATGGTACCATCTTGTCATCCTTGTAAGGAAAGGACACAGGTTTCTGGATTACAACTTTAGGCACGATTTGTGCTCCGCATTCTGTGTTTCTCGGTCAGGAAATGATGATCCTCGGATAACTGACTTTCTGGTTTGTCAACTCTTCTTCAGTTACACATACATTTCATTCCCTCGAGCCTTCTTCGTAAAACTCTAATTCCTTATTATCCATAAGGCTCTGTATCAGGACCCTAAACTCAGTACATTCCTGGATCCCATGTCCCTCTGCTTCGTGGAACTCACAGTAGTTCCTTGGTTCTTCACCTCCTTTCTCAGAACTTGATTCTATCAGTCCCCTTCTTACCATTTCCCTCCAAACCATTATCAACGGGGTTTTCACCTCTAAGATATCCCCCTTGGTCTTTCTCACCACATCCTCTCCGATCGCGTTTATCTCATTGTCTCCATGGTTGGGTAATGGGTTCTCCGCACTAGGTGTATCATCAACCTTGACAATTCCCAACTTGATGAGCCTCTCAACTACCTTTTTGAAGGCAGTGCAGTTTTCTATCGAATGCCCCGCTATTCCTGCGTGGTAATCACAATGAACGTTGGAGTCATACCATTTAGGATATGGGGGCTGTAATGGCTGTAGATAGTATGGGGACACTACGCGTGCCTCGAATAAACTTTGATATAGCTCTTTATACGTCATCGGGATTGGCATAAATTAGAGCTTTTCAGAATTCTGTCTAGGGCCTGATTCTTGTCTTGTCGACCCTTGTTGCCCGGCAGTAACTACTTTCGGCTGGTTAACAGTAACTGCCTTTGAGTACCCTTTATTGTATGTACTCGTATTGTTCACCTCATTGTCCTTCTTTCTAGGAGCAGATCTTCTAGTACTTTCTCCTGCTTCAATCTTACCACCCCTTATGGCATTTTCTATCATTTCCCCTGCCATCACTATATCTGCGAAGCTTTTGGTGATGCTTCCTATCATATGGGTGATAAATGGTGCCTTCAAAGTATTGATAAACAGCATGGTGGTTTCCTTTTCCAAAAGAGGTGGTTGAACTTGCATGGCCACTTCCCTCCATCTTTATGCGTATTGCCTGAAGCTTTCATTAGATTTCTTTTCCATGTTTTGCAACATGATTCTATCAGGCGTCATGTCTGTGACATGATTGTATTGCTTCATGAAGGCTTGAGCCAAGTCTCTCCATGAGCTAATATTAGCGCGGCTAAGTTGATTATACCACCTAGACGCTGCTCCCGTCAAACTATCTTGGAAACAATGAATCAAGAGTTGATCATTGTTCACATAGCCAGTCATGCGTCTACAGAACATGGTGATGTGGGCTTCAGGGCAACTAGTCCTGTTGTACTTATCAAATTTTGGCATCTTGAACTTATGAGGAAGTACCAGTTCTAGGACCAAACTCAAATCCTTTGCGTCAATGCCATGGTGATGGTCGGCATTCTCCAAAGCTTTGAATTTTTCTTCCAACCATCTACAACAATCTTCCAACTGTCATGAAGATTTAGTTCTGATCACCTCTCTCTCTTCCATGTCCAGATCAGGTATAACAGGATTGGTAGGGTTATCCCCTGGGTTGGATCCTATGCCAACTTGAAAATTCATGGGCATTCCAGTGTCAGCTTGCCCTTGCTGAGGCCTAATTGTGACAGACGGCCTTCTGGGATATTTCTCAGGCTGTGCTTGAACGTGTGCTGGAGTGAATCCCTTAGGAAAATCCTCATTATCCTCGGTGTTGACTATGGGACCCTTTCCCTTGTCCATTGCCCTGCTCAGCATTTGGGCCATTTGAGCCATCATATTCTTTTGTGCCTCCAACATTTGGTCCCTCATCTCTTGTTGAAGTTTTGCCATTTGCTCTTGCATCTGGTCTTGCATGTCTCTTTGGAATTGTTCCAATCTTTGATCCATTTTCTTCGATTTGGAACGAGTACCGTAAGGATGTTCAGCTTCCAGATTTTCCTTCACTTTTTCTCTCTCTCTCTCTCTCTCTTTTTCTCTGTTATAAAGTCAACTAATTAGACTCTCTCTATGAACTTAAATGTAAATGGTATGATGTAATACAAATGCATGAATGCAAAGAGGCATCGATTCTGATTCAACTTCATTTTAGAAAACTTTATTAGAAAACAAAATCCTTTACATAAAATGGATTATAAATACGCTTTCGCCCTAAGTCCTAAGGTTTTGGTTTTCCCAAGCAAGGTAGCTAGCTCTTGACCACGATCAGACTGCAGCTCATACTTCATGCTCAACGTATCAGCCTGTGATGCCAAAGTCTGTAAATGATCAGCTACCTCTCGAATCTGAACTATTGCTTCACCCATGAGGTAATCCCGACTTCTAACTTGGTCCTGAGAATGGTGATGCTCTTCCTTCCAACGCCCTTCTCTCGTTTCAAGTAGCTCGATCCGAAGTTCACAGCTATGCAGTGCTGATTCTAACTCTTCGATCTTACCCTTCATTTCCTCGATCTTGTTTAGGCTTGACCTTAACTCGATCATGGAATTATGACTTCGATGGTGATGAAGAGATCGTCCAAGTTCAGCCACTCTAACTTTTAATTCTTCCTTTTCACTTCGACTTTCTGATAAACACTTCTCTAAGGCCTCATTTTGCGCTTGCATTTCTCGAAACTTCCTCTCCCAATAGTCAGCTTTGGCCTTTTCCTCCTGGACCTCTCGTTGCCATTGTTCAGAAGTCTTCCCCAATCCAGCGTTCTTCATCGTCAGTCGCATCTTCTTATATTCAGTCTTCAAGCTATCTCGATCTTCCTCAATCTTCCTTTTCTCCTTTCTTACTTTCTCGGCTTCTACTTTCTAGATATCCACATCTAGCCTCAAGTACATCTTTTCCTCCTCTAGCTTCTCTATCTTCTTTTCGAGCTCTGAACTTTGCCTTTTGAAGTCTTGCTTTATAATCTCTAACTTCAATGGGGCCACTTGTAAATACTCCTTCATCGGTCGAGCACCCTCCAAACTTGGCCCAGGGATATTATCATTGATCCTTTTGCTCAACCAATCCTTATATTCTGGGGTTATCATCGGCCCTCCAGTCAATATCTTCATACAGCGAGCTTGCTTCCAAGCCTCAGAGATCTCTCGAATCCCCTTCTTATAATTATCCCCCTTATATGATAATTCACTTTGAGCTAACCCATGTGTCACCGACATGAACTGTCTTGCCTTATATTGTCTTAGTACGAGCAACGGTACGTATCCAATAGCTCCCCATATTCCAGGCAGAGGCACCCAATCAAAATTTCTGCACCGATAAAGGACTCCATCGGGAACCATCTAAGGGGCCTTCCGCTCAACATCTTCCTCTCAAAGGTTTTGGAGAAATTTCGTCCATCTTTCCTCTGATATATCGTCTCTCCTTGTCGTAGCTGTGGCCTCCTTTAAGGGAGAATAACTTTCAAAGAACACTCGGCAAGGAACCTTGTCAATCTTCCAAAAATGACTGTGGAACCAAACCATTAATAACTGTGCGCATCCAATGAATCTACCTTCACCAGCTCTCCGACATGCACTTAAGGATCTGAACGTCTCGACTAATATCGCAGGTACAGGTGTGACCCCTTTGTTAAGTCGATCAAATAAATCTGTAACTGCTTCATCTATATGCCTTAGAGCCTTAGAGAAGACCACCAAACCATAAATACATAAGGCAAAGATTTCGATCTTCTTCTTTTCATCTGGATGTGCTAGGATCAGGTCTCTCAAACTAACCCAAGGTATGCACTTGCCTTCACCTTTCTCTTGGATTCTAGCTGTAACCCACTGTTCACTCATCCCTGTGATACCCATCAACTTTTTCACAAAAGTTGGAACATTGGCAGCCCTAAAATAAACTTTGTCGACTTGGAACCTCGAACAGCGAAGCAAGGTCGTATACTCCTCGAGCGTGGGCACTAAATCTACCTCCCCGAAAGTAAAACAACCATAAGCAGAGTTCCAAAATTGAGTTATAGCCCGAAATAGATGCTTATCTACCTTGATGTTTAGCAAGTAAGGTAGATCACCGTAATTACGATAGAATATCTGCTTTGACTCATCGTCCCACTGGGTCCATATCTCTTTCAACTCTTGGAACTCATTCTGTGTAATACTAATACGAGTAAATTCCCATAGTTCAGATACATACCCGTCAACCAAGCTATTCCCTTTTTCTGATTGCATTTGCTCTGACCATGTGCGAATAGCTGCATTGTCTCCCACTTTATCAAGGAACTCATTCTCCATAACCAGCTTTCTAACTTAGAAACTGACCGTGAACCGATACCTCTAAAAATATGAAATGACATGCACAAAAATGAAACACAACGAGTTAGTATCACAGAATAAAATATAAGGCAAATGAAATAAGCGCACACCTATTAAGGTAACTACTAAAGTTTGGCATAGCTCTACCTAAGGTGGGTTCTTAGGGTTTACTATATGCGGTTTAGTTCTAAAGTTGAGGTACCTGAACCAACAGATTCCTCGATCCTCACCCATTATAGGCTCATATGGACCGAGTTCAGTTCAGGGGAATACATTTCCCTATGGCCATGCGAAAGTGAAAACTTCACGGAGACATAGGTACAGATGTATTCCGGAAGCAGTCCACTAGCCCATACGGAGGTGAAAACCTCACGAAGGCATAGCTTCTCGCTTCCACTTAAGGGTGTGACCACGACGGTCATGTAGTGCAATGCAAAAAGATATATTACCAATTAAAAAGAACATACGATAAAAGGATCATTTTTTAACAAAAATCGAAATTTTAAACTCGAACAAAAGGACATGAAATTATCGATTTTACGGCTTGACTCTCTTATTGTCCCCAGCGGAGTCGCCAAGCTGTCGAAACCATTTTAAAAGTTTTTGAAAAATGGGGTCGACTTTTAAAAACGAAAGTGGGAGTCGCCACCAAATCCCTTTTTATTAGGTGTGATTGGATCACCTTGTAAAAGGTTTTATTTTAAAACATTTGATTTTTGGTCCACGAAAAACAAGAAAATGGGTTCGGGAGTCGGTTACGTATGAGGAAGGGTTAGCACCCTCATAACGTCCAAAAATTGGTACCTAATCGATAGAATCATGTCCAAATATTTGAAATTTAATAAACATTTAAAATATGATTAAAAAAATTAACAATTTGATTTAAAACTTGAGATTTCTTTGTTCCGAAAGAATATAAACATCACATCCAGCACGTTAGGACACGATATTTTTAAACCCTCGTAACTAAAAACATCTCATAATTTACGAAATTTTATTAAAAGGGTATTTAGTTATTTAGCCAAACGGGAAATCGCAACCCAGCACGTTAGGGTACTATTTCCCGAATTTCTAAATACAAAACATTGCCTTTATTTTAAAACCTTTTGATAAAATACAATAATTTTGTAAAAAGAATTTATTTTATTTTAAACAACGATTCATGAGAAAATATCGCATTTATACATAAATATTAAAAGCAATTATGACATACTAACATTTCATATTTATATAATAAAGTAATAATAATGTAGAATAATGACTAATAAAAAAAAAACTACACAATGGCAATCATGAATAAATAAATGAGAGAATATGGGCAAATAAAATATATACATAAAACAATAAATATCAAAATAAAAAGAAAATTACTAATAAATATGAAATTTTTTATGCAAGATTAAAGAATAAATAAATAAATAAAAATTACACATATATATAATATAAACAATATAAACGATGTATAAATAAAAAAGGTATATAATGATAAAGATATATAAAATTACATGTATATATATAATGTAAATATAATATGTTATACAATATAAATAAATTTTAGTTAAATATAATATACGATATAATATAATATTACATAATGTACAAAATTTTAAAATATAATATAATAACTAATATATAATACTAAAATAATATGTAAATAAAAAATAATTAAACAAAATAAAATAATAAATAATAATAATTATATGATTTTTATAATATTAATAAATTAATATATATAATTACTAAAGATAATATATATAAAAAAAAGAAATTAAAAAAAGAACCAGGGGTTAAATTGAAACAAAAACAGATTTCTAGGGCTAATTTAAAAAATAAAATAAAACTGTTTTGGACGAAATTAAAACCAATGAAATTGTGGAGGGACTAAAACAATAAATTCCCCTTTTTTATAAAACGTGCGGATCCTCCCCGGGTTTTCGGGTCAACGCGCGGATCTGGTTTTAAAACGACGTCGTTTTGTTGTTTATTGATTAAACAAAAACGACGCCATTTTGTTATTAGTATATAAGTAAAGAATCAGTTAAAAAATCTCATTTTGCCATTCAAAAAAAAAAATCAGAGACCCTCCCCCCTTCTCTGAATTCTCTCTGGCCTTCGGCCTGAGGTCAAGGTTCCTTCACACTCGCCGTCGCACACGCTTACGCGCCGTCGCCTACGGCGGCTCTCAGGTATGAAATTTCGTCCCTTTTTTACTTCAATATTGTTTTATAAATAAAACATGCACGAAACAAAAAAATAATAAGAAAACACTATGCGATTCACCTTCGTAAATAAAAATTCATTTCTCGGTAGATTTGTAACTGTTTGCGTATCACTGTTTGTATCTTTTGCCTATTCTCTGAGTATTTTTTTTTTTGTGTATTCTATCTGAATCGTGTGTATTTTTTTTGCCTATTCTCTCTAATCGTATCTGAGTGTGTCCTTTACATGTTTTTTGTAAGGCTTATATAGCCTTAAAAATAAAAAGTAAAAAAGGAAGTAAAAGACTGGTTGCCATATTTTGCCATTTCTACTGCGATTTTTTCCTCCTCTGTGCAGGTCAAAGGCAGTGAAGGCATTATCCGCGCGCGAATCGCGGCGGCGATGGGGGCTCGTGCGCTGATTGCGGCGCGATCGAAGGTGTGTGCAAGGCTTGCGGCGCGACGATTGGGATACTGCTCTTGCGGCGCCTAGGGTTTCAGAAACCCTAGGCCACTGTTGATTCTGTTTAATGCTTGGGCCTTCTTGGGCATCACTGATTTGGGCCTGATTAGGTTTAGCTAGGCCAATCGGGTTTGGGTCTGGTTTGTAGCTGGGCTAGTGGTTTGTAATTGGGTCAGGGTAGTCTGATGGCATCTGTTTGGGTATTGGGTAGGATTTGGGCTAGTGGTTTAGTATTTTTGGTTTTGGGCTTAATGTTGTAACTGGAATTTTTAAAAATAAACACTGGTTTTATTTATTTTTATTTTTTATTTTGGTTTATTCCAGCCCGGGCAAAAATGGGCCATTACAGCTGCCCCTATTTGCTCATTGTCGTGAAACGAGAATAGAGCAAAGACTATAAAAGGGCCAATTTTGCCCGGTTTTGGCCGAGCTTTGACTTCTTGATCCTCGCCTTCTTCAAATGGCTTCCAATCCCAACTGCATCTTCAGGGGTACTGGAACTTCATCTTGATTTCAATTAGTCTGATGTTTTCAATCGCTTCTTCCCGCAACTTCAGAATGACAGATCTATTATTTTTCGATCTGCTCCACTGCAAACTCAGGGAGATAAGATCTGATGTTTTTGATTTGCTTCCTGCAACATCAGGAATGCCAAATCTGCTATTTTTCGATCTGCTTCCTGCAACTTCAGGAATGCCAAATCTGCTATCTTCAATCTGCTCCCTGCAACTTCAGGGATTGCCAGACTCATGTCTTCGATCTGCTTCCTGCAACATCAGGAATGCCAAATCTGCTATCTTCGATCTGCTCCCTGAAACTTCAGGGATTGCAAGACTGATGTCTTCGATCTGCTTCCTGCAACTTCAGGAATGCCAAATCTGCTATCTTCAATCTGCTCCCTGTAACTTCAGGGATCATTCTGGTGGTTGATGTAATCTCTCGAATTCAGGCCTAACGTCTAGATCGGATTGAAGAGATTACAAATAATACACTGCAAATAGAAACAAATGAATTATTCACAGTATTTATTAAGAAATTCAATTACCAAAATTTAGTGATTGAAATCAATTAATTCAGCTATAATTCAAGATATTTACCTTTAGTTATTGTTATATAAAAAACAATTCTACTTTATTTCTTCGCAATTTAAAATGAATATATAAAAAAAAAAACCTTCTGATTTAAGGTATTTAATAAAAATAATATTAAATAATTTAATCATGTTTTAATATAATTATTATTCAATATATGTAAAATTTACTCTAATAAAATAGTAAAATATTTAATAAATATAGTAAAATTTAATTAATATATAAGCTATTTTTCTTATTTTTTTTTTTACTTTTTCTTTCTCTCCCTCAAATGCTTTCTCCCTTACACTTTTAAAAAGATGAACGTTGATCTTTTTTTTTTCCAAAAAACCACCTTCACTACCATGCACCGCCACACCAACCATCATGTGTCGCCATCATCTGGCGACTTTTCTTTCTCAAAATTTTAGATTTGGATGATTTCAACATCCTTTTTTTCGATTCTTTTGTTAGTTTTCTCTAAATCAACTCCTAATACCGTAGATCTACAAAAAGATTTTAAAGTTGCCACACACATTCTACCATCTTTGGCCGCTTCGACAACCATGATTTTTTGACATTTTATTCTCCCTTCTCTCTTTTACCTCCTTCCCTAAGTTAGAAGCCCCAAAACAAGTAACCAAAAGCAAACCCAGTAAATCATTAAAGAAAAAAATAAATAAGCTTCAAGCCCCTCTCTCTCTTTCTCTCTCTTTCAGATTTATTTCTTATTTAGTGTTGTAACAACCCGTTTTCAGTAAAATCGGAACAGTGGTTTCGGGACCACAGATTCGAGTCCGAAAATAAAAATTATTTTAATACTATTTTATGATCTACAGTATGATAATAATATTGTGTGAAAATTTCGTAAGGAAATTTTATCGATTACATGTTTAATTTAATAAAGGACCAAATTGCACAAAGTGCAAAAGTTGAGTTCTAATATATAAAGGGATTAAATAGCTATAGAACTTTAAATTGGAGGTCCTTATATGGTAATTAGACCATTAAAAATACTTAGTTGTTAAGGATGATGATTCATCCATGGAAAATAAAATTAAAGAAAAGGACAAAATTGGAAAGATGAAAAATAAAGATGATAAATAATAAAAAGATGAAAATATCATCATTTATCATCATCTTCCCCAAATATTTTGCATGGAAACCCTATGAAAGAAAAAGCAAGCTTTCTTGGCCAAATTAGGTAAGTATTCAAGTCCCGTTTTTAGTAATTTTATATTTTTGAGATCGGGACAACTTAATCTAGCTATTTTGGGGATTAATTTGTAAAGTTATCAAAGTATGAAAATTTTTCCATGGATGAATATGCTGAAAATTTGAAATTTATGGTAGAATATGAAAGGTTGTTGATAGATAAACAACTTTTACAAAGTGAATTTTGATGAAAACATGATTTAGGTACTAAATTGAAAAGTTGTAAAAATCATGAAAAAAAATATGAATTTTATGAAATACATGGGCTTTAAATGTTACAAGTAAAAATTGGTTAGGCTTGGAACACGGATTAAATTGCATGAATTTCATTTTCCGAGCCTAGGGATGAAATCATCATTAATTAAAAGTTTAGGGGCAAAATGGTAATTTTGCCTAATATGTAAATTGGGTTGAATTGAGTTTAAATTGTATTAAATTGATGTTAAATTTAATCGTATAGATCCGGATAGACCAAATTCGGAGCTAGAATGAGGAAAAGAGGAAAATATCGAATTAGTAGATTTTACGTACAAGAACATTTGTCGAAGTAAGTTTGTAACAGCCCGATTTTGGGGCTAGTCGAAACAGTGGTTTTGGAACCACTAATTCGAGGGTGAAGAAAATTATTTTGATATTATTTTATGTGTTATAGCATGTTTTCAAGGATGTATGAAAATTTTGGTGCTTTAATTTTAGCAATTGTATGCTTAATTGTGGAAAAGGACTAAATCGCATAAAGTGTGAAAGTTCTATTGTACAAGGTAGAGGTGTCTAATAGCCATAGAATATTAAATTGGAGGTCCTTAAAGTGAAATTAGGCCATTAAGAGGGTGTGGCCGGCCATAAGGAACCAAGAGAGACAAGAGCATTAAATGAGTCAAAAATTTGGTGGTGTTAGGTGACTAAAATGAATAAAATAAGATAAGTAAAGAGAAAGCTATCATCTTTTTCATTTCTCTTCTTCTTCTACCGAAATTTTCAGAAAGAAATAGGGGTTTTGAAGCTCAAACTTTCAGCCAACATATCCTCTAGCAAGTAAGTGATTTTAGGGGTCTTTCTTGATAATTTTTGTACTTTTGGAACCCCAAAGCTTAAGTTAGCTAATGAGGGGACTAATTTGCAAAATGGTTGAAAGTTTAGGGACTTGCCATGAGAGTGTTTGTGTTGGTTACTGAGTTTTTATGGAAGAAAATGAATGTTAGTGAGCTAAGGAACAACTTTTGTGAAAGGTGTTACCATGAAAACACCTAAAATGGACTTAGTTGTAAAAGTTGTAATTTAGTAATAAATTCATGAAATAATTGGTTTTGTGAGTTGTTGTAAGAGAAATAAATGTTCAACTAGGCTTGTTTAATGAGAAAATATGATAAAAAATGATTTACGACCTAGAGGCAAAATCGTAATTTTGCCAAAGTAGAAGGGCAAAATGGTCATTTTTTCCTAAGTAGAAATTTTGATATGCCATGAATTATAAAGTGGTTGAATGAGTGAATTTTATTATTATAGATCAAGAAGAGTGCGGAAACAACCTTGACCGAGGAAAAGGCAAGGTTACGGACTAAAACGTCGATTAATACATTTTGCACCGAGGTAAGTTTATGTGTAAATGATACATCTTTAATACATATGTTGTTACTTATTGATGCATTGTATGAATGATGTAACATCCCGATTCAGGGCCTAGTCGGAATAGTGGTGCGAGACCACAAATCTGAGTTAGTAAATTGAGTTCTTAAGGTTTATGACATGTTTGCATAATAGTATTAAAGTTCCATATAGAAATTTTGTGAAATTGACATGGAATGATCAAATAGGACTAAATTGCAAAAGTTGAAAAATATGAGTTTCTAGAAGCTTTTTGTATGAAATAGCTTTAGAATATAAATTAGAAGTCCTTAAATAGCAATGTGCCCAAATTATAAGTTTTGGACAAAAATGGACATGAGTTAGTAATTTGTAAATTTTTAAAGAGAAGGGCATTTTAGTCATTTAGCAATTAAATGATTAAAATGGGAAAAAGATGATAAAAATTTCATTCATCTTCTTCCTTGTGTCGAAAATTTGGGAGACTCCATAGCTAGGGTTCTTCAAATTTTTGAAGCTTGCAAGTAAGTCATCCTAGCCCCGTTTTTAATATTCTTCGTATTTTTGGAGTCCTCGTATTATGAATTAGCTATTTTTAGCTATAAGATGAGCTAAGAAGCATGTTCAAAAATCTACCCATGTGTATCATGCATGTAAAATGATATTTTATGGAAGTTTATGAGAGTTTGATGTTAGATAAACATCTTTTCCTTAGTGAATTTCATGAAAAATGATAGTATGGACTAATTTGTAATAGTTATGAAATTGGTCATACCTATTAGAAATAGTGAGAATTGATGATTGTTATAGTAGAGAAAATGAATCAGCTAAGCATGATGTTTAAGAAAGTTAAGTGAGAATCATTTTACGAGCCTAGGGGAAAAAGTGCAAATAAGAGAAAGTTTAGGGGCAAAATAGTAATTTTTCCAAAGTATGAGTTAAGAGTCAATTTAGTCAATGTGAGTATTAAATGATCTAATTATTATTATAGATCAAGAAAAACGAAGCCCGGATCGAAACCGAGGCAAGAACAAAGTCGAGGACTAATTTGCATATCTACATACATTTTGTATATTGAGGTAAGCTTGTATGATTTCTAAGCTTTATGATTATTATCATTGATTTTCTTAGTATAATGTACATTATTACCATAGAAATGCTTATTGCTATGTTGAATAAAGAAATCAATGATATTTAGCATGAGAAAGTCCCGATTGAAGTTGAATTACTTAGGATACTCGATCTACCACACGAGATAAGAAAGTCCGTATAAGACCAAACCAAGGCATGGCATCGGCAATCAAGCAAGTTATCATGTAAGTCCAAGACAAGTCTTGACATTGAAGAGTTATTATGAGATGAAGACCCATGTAAGCCCAAGCCAAGGCATGGCATTGGTGAGCCTCCAAGCAAAGATGTCATGTAAGTCCAAGACAAGTCTTGGCATTGAAAAGCTATCATGAGGTAGAGATTCCATGTAAGTCCAAGCCAAGGCATGGCATTGGTGAGTAACAAGAAAGATTCCATGTAAGTCCAAGCCAAGGCATGGCATTGGTAAGTAACAAGAAAGATTTCATGTAAGTCCAAGCCAAGGCTCGGCATTGACCAGTTCATGAGTAAAGATACCAAGTAAGACCATGTCAAGACATGGCAATGGTAAGTTCCCAAGGGAACACACAAGGAAGACTTTGAGTAAGTCCATGTCAAGACATGGCATCAATACCAAGATGAGAGATCCCATGTAAGACCATATCGAGGATATGGCTTTGTCATCAAATTATGTGGGATGAGATTCAGTATCCTCGGTTATTCGCAAAAATTCATCGGGAAAATGAGTAAAGTTAAAATGATAACAAGAAAGACAAGTAAGAAAAGCTATTATCAAGTTAGAAATGAGTATTACTCATATTATGAATGATGAACTAGAGATTATAATTATTATTGTAGAGTATGCTGATCTATGTGATCAAGTGATACAGGTACCTTGTTTACCTCATGAGTATGAGACTAGTAAGTATCATGAGATATGTAAGAATCAGTATGAGTAAGTAAGCTTAAATAGCTGAAATTTATGATACCATTGTTTATGTTAAATGGTTATATTGAGCAAGTATGTTGCTACGTGCGTTATATGCAAACTTACTAAGCTAAATGCTTACGTCCTTTATTCTTTCTTTCCATGTAGCCCCGCCAAGCTAATCTTGTGGATCATCGTCACCGGAGCTCGGAGCACACTATCAATCGCTATTTTGGTATGGCCAAGTTGTTTATATTAAGTATGGCATGTATAGGAAACTTTTCATTTTGAGTTATGTTTTAAAACTAGCCAAAGTGTTGGCTATCAAGCTTAGTATTCTTTTTGTATATGGCCATAGAGATGAGTCATGAATGATTAAGTATGTATATTTTAATCTATCAATGAATTATGCATCCTTGTTCATGTTAGATGTAAAACTTGAGTTACTGAATTGAGCATGAGTTTGGTCTTGATTTCAGGGTGGAAATTGGCTTGGTAAATAGCCTCTAAGTGCTCACACGGTTGGACACACGGGCGTGTGTCTAGGCTGTGTGCACCCCTGCCTTTGTATCTTAAGTCGAGAATAGACCACGGACCATCACACACAGGCGTGTGTTTAGACTCTAGGCCGTGTTAAGGTAGTCAGTGTGCACCACGGGTGGTAAGCACGGGCGTGTGCCTTGGCCGTGGGGCATTGGCAGAATGCTAGGGTTTTAGGCACGGTTTGGGGCCACGGGCGTGTCAAGGCCGTGTGTAAATTTCCAGTATCCACCACGGGTGAAAGACACGGGCATGTTTAAGGGGTGCACGGGCGTGTCCCAAGTCACACGGACGTGTGACCCCTGTTTGGAGAGAAAGTTTCCAGATGAGTTCCGAAAGTTTCGGGACGCAAGTCTGAGGCCTCATAGGCCCATGAAATGTCTGATTTGACTAAGAAAGAGAAGTTTTTAATTCGGAACAAAATTTTATAGTCCGTAAGCACAAGATTAAGTTATTTCAAGCATGGTAATGTCTCGTATCCAGTCTTAGTCTCGGACTCGGGTATGGGGTGTTACAAATGAGATCAATTATGATTGAGATTGATTGAAATTGATAGATGGTGAGTAGTTTTCTTATGAACCTCAGAATAGATATGTAAGTAAGGAAAAATATCCGTAATGATTAATTGGTTGGTTGTGTGCGATACCACCGTAATCATCCTTTTTGGTCGGCTATGTGCGATACCACCTTATTACTTATTCACGAAGGGCTGTGTGCGATACCATCGTTTATGTTATCATTTGGTGGGCTATGTGTGAAACCACCTTAATTACTCTTGTTGGTGGGCTATGTCCGATACCACCCTATTATTGATTAACGGTGGGCTGTATGCGAAACCACCAGGTACATAGTATTATTCTGAGGGGTTCATCGAGAAATGGTATAAGTAAATGTTTCATGTTGCTTTGTGGTGATGAGTGCAGGGAATGTGTACAAGCAATTGTGAGCAATATAATTGTTATGTGATTGGAATGTGGTAAGAGATGAGATGAGTAAGCATGATTATGGAAATGTGAATTGTTCTTGCTTAGCATGTGATGTTATTGATTGATTAGCATATGTGATGATGCTTATTGTTTACATGTAAACTTACTAAGCTTAAAGCTTACTCCTTTTCTTTTTCCCTTGTTTTATAGTGTCAAAGAGTCGGTTCAGGATACGAAGATAATTTGAAAATCATCCACACTATCAGCTCATCTAGGTATATTTAGACTTAGCATTTTGAGTATGGCATGTATAGGGGCTAGAATTAGGGGAAATGTCTTGTTGTTTTGGCCAAGTGTGTTGGCTCCTTTAAAGATAAACACTTTTGTAAATGGCCATATTCAATGGCCCATTATCATTATATATATGAAAATATGAGGTTATTCATGAATTTGTATTATACATGAATGAGTTGCTTGGTAAATGGTTGAATGCGATTGATGTTGTATGATTTAGGGTGATAAAAAGAGCTTGGCAAATAGCCTTATTCTTGTCCACACGGGTAGGCACACGGGCATGTGTCTAGGCCGTGTTTGATGCACAGTTAGTCCCATGGGTGTGTGACCAGGCCGTGTGTCCCCTGCATGTTAGTGCTGCAAGTCAGTGTCGACCACAGGCTAGACACACAGGCGTGTGCCTAGGCCGTGTGCCCCTTATTTGGTTGCTGACGTCACCAACAGAATACCCAGGTTTTCACACACGGGCGTGTCTAGGCCGTGTAGAGGACACGGGCGTGTGTCTGGCCATGTGAAAACCCCTGTTGGTTCGAATTGAAAAATAAATTCCACACGGGCTAGGGACATGGGCGTGTGTGACCACACGGCCTGCCCACACGAGCGTGTGGCCTTGTTAAGGCAAAATTTTCCCAAGTTTACAAAAGATCTCGGTTTGATTCCAAGGCCCTCCGTTTGCATGTGTAAGGCCTCGTAGGCCCATAATAAGAATGTTATGAATGTGAATGAAAGATTTTATATTGGAATGAAATTTGATAGCCCAAAGTTCTGTGTTCAAGCGAGATGAGTCTGGTAATGCCTCATACCCGATTCCGGCGTTGAATACGGGTAAGGGGTGTTACATTTAGTGGTATCAAAGCTATGGTTTAGTCGGTTCTCGGACTACCGTAGCATGTGTAAGAGTCTAGCTATACATGACATAAACGTATATTGATAGTGTGGTGACTTCTGACAATTCTAAACTTTGTTTTTATATAGTAAATTGATCGTGTCTGGGAGTTTTAATATTTATATAATGAATGATCGAGCCTAGAAACTAACTATCACCACGATTAAGGCAAGCGCACCTATCGAACAGTAGTATAGCTTAGTGGCAAGACTGAAATGTCGAACCTAAAGGAACCAAAATTACTAGTACTGACTTTCTTTTTATTATCTAGCCTAAAATAAAAGGGATTGATATTTATCTAACTAATTACTAAGCTAAGGATGCCAAGGCACAGAGAATGAATTGGGAAAATACTTTTGGGAAAACCAATTGATTAAGACAATACCCGAGGAAGAATCCACCTAGACTTCACTTATTATTTAACTCTGAACCAGATGATTTATTCACTTGACTTGATCCGTAGGATTCCCTAATTTATATTAATACCTCTCTCGAGGCTACTAACGTCTAACCCTAGGTTGATTAATTGAAATCTTTTTTTAATTAAAACCCCTAGTGTTGCATTAACTCGATTTATGGACTCCCATATTAGGTTTGACCCTAATCCGACAGATTTTTGTCATCCTATCTCTAGGAGTGCGATCAACTCCGCTTAATTATGCTAGATCTACTCTTAAACAGGGACTTTTGCTCCTCTGAATAAGCACATCAATACTTGAATCAATATCCTGAAATATTAAAGCAAGAATTAAGAACACATAATTAAGAACAAATCAAGTATTTATCATACAGTTTAGAAAACAATAACAAGATCCGTCTTAGGTTTCATCCCCCTCAGGTATTTGAGAGGTTTAGTTCATGCTTATAAAAGAATACATCTCAGAAGAAATTAAATAACAAAACATAAAGAAAAACCCTAAAACCCCCTGAAGGAAATTGAAAGGAAAATCCTCAGTCTTCAGCGTGATTTCGGCTTCTGAGATGGATCAACTGGCTTTCTTCGAGTAATTCCCTATATTCAGTCTTCTTTGTCTTCGCTCTTCGTCAAAATCCCTGACAAAAGGCTTCTTTCGAACTCCTCTTTTAGGTTGCCCTCTAGGGTGTTTATATAGGCTTTCAGGATGCCTTACTTGGCCCACAAGTATCCTATTCCGAGTGGAATTAAAACGGGTCACGGCAGGGACACACCCGTGTGAAACGCCCGTGTGAATCGAGCCCAAGGCCGTGTTCGAGTCTGCTAAAGTGGCACGGCCGTGTGGTGAACTCTAGGCCGTGTTGATTTCTTATTTTGGCCCATTTTCTCCGTTTTTGGCTCGTTTCTCGTTCTTTTTGACTCCCTAAGCTCTTCTGAGTATAAAACATGAAATTAAGATATTAGGAGCATCGAATTCATCAAATCTAATGAATATTCATCCAAAATTAAGCCAAGCATGGGGTTAAAATATGTGTAAATTATAGTTTATCAAATACCCCCACACTTAAGCGTTTACTTGTCCTCAAGCAAAATCCTCAACTCACAATTAGAATTAACTTCCTTAATTCATAATCATCATCAATAATGTTTCATCATAATTCATAGTTAATTCATTCATAGATAATTTAACTCAAAGAGTCCTAAAGATTCAAACAATCTAAGTCATAAATTTTTGTAGCCCGAAAACATAGGTGTTTCCCCTTACCTAAATAATTACCTTTGGTCCAAAATCGACAAGAATTGACATCCTCACTAAAGATTCACTCAAATCACTCAAAGTGTTTAAGGTTCAAATTAAGCACTCGAAAAGTCAAACATGAAAAGTTAATCCCATAGGCTTGCCTGAAAATCAAATCTCCACCACTGTAAAATGAGATGATACACAAATCCAAAGGTCTTTAAAAGGGTTGTAATGGGGCTTGGGTTAAAGGTGTGGATAAAGGCTGAATTAGAGGGTTAGTATCGAGATTGAATTGATAAATTACCTAACTAGAAAATAACTAAAACTTAAATAATTACATTAATTAAGAATTCATCACTAATAACACGAGCTTTTTCTCAAAATGTGAAATTAACGCATAAGCTCAAATAACATAGAACTAATAATGAATATACTTCGGGTTTTTTTAAAACAAATCATACAATAATAATAAGATAGAATTTAACAACTGAAATAAAGAAAATAGTTAAGCAACCAATCAAATCAACTCTCGATATAAGGGTAGTCAAGAGAAATGGTGATAACAAATACAAAGTGGGTTTTGGGTTAATATTAATGGGTGAGTCAAGAAATGGTTGATTAGGTTTCAAAGGGGTCACTGGGGGTTAATTAACCGGGTAGGCTTTTTAGTGGAATAAGTGGGTTAAAACCTAAGTGCCTTTATCATCTCAGTATATCAAATCAGAGGTGTGGTTTCGATATGTATGATCGAAGCAAGTTCTAGAATAAAAACTCAATGTTGACACACTCATAATTAATAAAGTGAGCAAGAAAAGAATATGCTCTAAAAGGCTCAAAATCTCAAAAAAATTATGGTTTTTGATGTCAACCTTGCAAATTTCAAATTTCAAAGTAATATTTAAATTTAGGAAAACAACCTAGAAATTTTAATTACGGAAAATAGACTTATCATGCTTGATTCTCTAATATCTTAAAGTTTAAATCATAAATGCACAATTAATTATGACTTAATCCAAAACATATCAATGAAAATTATAAATCAAAAGAAATTTCATTCTAACAGTAATATGAGAAAGTGGCTTGAGAAAAAGACAAAATTCAGGGATTTGAGAATAATGCAAAAAGTTAGGAAAAATTCACCCCCCCACACATAAGATGTACATTGTCCTCAATGTACAGAAATAGATATCCACAGTATAGTAAGAAAATCATAAGGTAGGGAGAGAAGTGAAACTTCCTGAAGTTTGGATGGAGTCAAAGAAAAGAAACGAGGAAAATTCGGGCCGAGTTGGAAGAGGAGACGCCGGTGGTCATGGATACTAGGGTCATGGTGTGGTGATTCCCTAACAGCCTTTAGAACCTAAATTAAAGAAATCAAAATATAATAATATAGATTTAGCACAAGAAAGATAAAGAGAAGGAAAATAAAGGAGAAGAGAAAAGAAAAAGAAAAAGAAAAACTAAATGGACTCAAATGTCCTTGGCTTGTCGAGTTAATGAAGCGGCCGGCATGAACTTATGTAGATCGGTCTCACATGGGGAGACTGTGTTAGGGTTCTTTCGCTTCTTTGACATGGAGATGGTGGTGTAGAGAAAGAGTGAGGAAAAGGGAAAGAGGAGAATGAATGGAGAAGATAGTGAGAAGAGAAAGGGGCTGTGGTGGCTGGGGGTTGGGAGAAGATGAATTTGGGGAGAAAGTGAGAAGAAGGGGGTTTTCAATAAGAATCAGGGACTTGGTTGTTTCCCACACCCGTGTGCTGTGAGCGTGTTAAGTCACACGGCCATACCGCATGGCCGTGTGGTGGCTTGTTCGTTTCTCCCACGCTTGTGTAGAGGTTTCCACGCTCGTGTATCTTTCTCAATGTCGGCCATGGCCTCAAAGCACGGGCGTGTCTCATACCCGTGTGACTTTCTCAGTGTCGACCACGACCGTATCGCACGGCCGTGAAATTTTATCGATGTCCGTGATTTGGGGATTTTTCGTCCTTGGTTAAATGCGATCTACGCCACGCCCGATTATGCAAACCCGTGATGTCCACATCTTTGCCACAACCCACGCCGTGTGCAAGGCCGTGGGAGTGCGAAACCTACGCTTTATTAACTTGGTTAGTTTTTAGTTAGGTGCTAAAAATCAAAGATATGAAAATTAAAGGGGTTAGTGCTCGGGTTGCCTCCCGAGAAGTGCTCGTTTAAAGTCTTAAGCTAGACTTACCTCTAATTCGCATATTCATGGTGGTTTGAGGAGTTGAAACTCCTCTCCCCTGCTATCAGTCCTATGATTCTTATATAGTTTGAGTCGAGTGGCGTTTACCTTAAAAGTGCCGAATGTAGGATTAGTTACCTCGATTGTTTCGTATGGGAAGACATTGAGTACCGTAAAAGGGATCTCTTTGTTTGTATTAAGATCCGAAGTGGCGATTTGAGGGTATTTTGTATCCAACAATACCTGATCTCCTATCTTAAACTGGGTTGTCCCATCTTTAAATTTGACATGGTTTTGCTTTGGTTCTTCGTGTTTTTTCGGTTTTTCCTTGACGTGTGTCCGCCATTCATCTAACTCATCGATTTGTAACCTTCGTTCCTCATGAACAGTTGTATTTTCAGTATGAACACTAGATCCTGGCTCTGTTATCTTTTCCTGAGAGATTTCCTGTAAAGAAGATGTCATCACCTACACGAAGTGTTACTTCCCCTGTATCAACATTGATAATGGTCCTAACAGTTGCTAAAAAGGGCCGTCCTAATATTAAAGGAACATCATTATCCTCATTCATGTCTAAAACGACAAAGTCTACTGGGAATATGAATTTGTCAATTTTTACTAGTACATCTTCGATTATACCCCTAGGAACTCTAATAGTCTTATCAGCTAATTGAATGCTCATCCTAGTTTGTTTGGGTTTCCCTAGACCTAGCTGTTTAAACATTTTATAAGGCATAACATTTATGCTTGCCCCTAAGTCAGCCAAAGCGTTATTAACAGATAAACTACCAATTAAGCACAAAATTGTAAAACTCCCTGGATCTTTTAATTTTCGTGGTAGTTTATTTTGTAGAATTGTTGAGCACACTGCGTTTAGCTCCACATGCAACGTATCGTCTAACTTCTGTTTGTTTGTCAAAAGCTCTTTTAAAAATTTCCTTGAATTTTGCATCTGCGAAAGAGCCTCAAGAAACGGTAAGTTAATATGTAATTTTTTAAAAGTTTAAGAAATTTACCTAATTGTTTATCTGTGCGGTCTTTCTTTGTCGCATTGGGATATGGCACACGAGGTTGGTACTCTGTAATTACCGGTTTTGGTTTATTATGGCTTACCTCAACCTTACCCTCCTCTGCCACATTCTCTTGCCTTAATTTCGATTCATCTAAACCGTCACTATCGTGAGCAGAAACGGCATGAAGTTGCTCCCTTGGGTTAGTTTCAGTGTTGCTTGGCAAGCTACCTTGTGGTCGTTCAGATATGATCTTAGCAAGTTGTCCTAATTGGTTCTCGATCCCTTGAATCGATGCTTGTTGATTTTTGAGCGCTGTTTCGGTGTTTTGGAAACGTATCTCTGACACCGCGATGAATTTGTTAGCATCTCTTCTAGGTTCAGCTTCTTCTCTTGCGGGTAGGGTTGCTGTTGAAAACCTGGAGGGGGTTGTTGTCTTTGATTTCCTTGACCACCCCATGAGAAGTTTGGGTGGTTCCTCCAACCTGGATTATAATTGTTACTATAGGGGTTATTTTGAGATCTAAAATTATTACGCATATAGTTCATCTGCTCGCTTTCTACGCCAGGGTTGTAGGGTGGGTATTCTGTATTGTTCGTCCCTCCTCCATTTGTATCGCACTGCATCACTGGATGTACCTACGAAGAACCATACAAACCATCAATTTTCTTATTAAGGAGTTCTACCTGGTTTGAAAGCATGGTCGCTGCATCGAGGTTGAAAACACTAGCAGCTTTTGTTGGCCTTGTCCTTGTAACTTGCCACTGATAATTATTCAGTGACATCTCCTCTATAAACTCATAAGCCACTTCAAGGGTTTTTTTATTTAGGGTTCCACCGGCGGCTGAATCAATCAACTGCCTAGTTGAGGGGTTCACACCGTTGTAAAAGGTTTGAACCTGTAGCCATAATGGTAACCCATGGTGAGGGCACCTTATCAGTAGATCCTTGTATCTCTCCCATGCATCGTAAAGTGTTTCTAATCCATCTGCACAAAATAAGAGATATCATTCCTCAACTTAGCCGTTTTAGCTGACGGAAAATATTAAAGCAAAAATTTTTTGGTCATTTGATCCCATGTAGTGATTGATCCTCGTGGTAACGAGTTCAACCACTGTTTAGCTTTGTTTCTCAACGAGAAGGGAAACAACCAAAGGCGAATGGAATCATCAGAAATGCCATTGATTTTGAAAGTGTCGCACAACTCTAGAAAATTTTCCAAGTGATTGTTTGGATCCTCATCCTGCAAACCATCAAACAGAACAAATTGCTGGATCATCTGTATAGTGTTAGGTTTCAGTTCAAAATTATTTGCAGCAATAGCAGGTCTAACAATACTTGTTCAGTTCCTGTTAAAGTAGGTTTAGCATAATCATACATAGTACGAGGAGCAGGATTTTGATTCACTGAGTTTGCGGCAACCACAGGAGGTAGCGGATTATTATCAGCCATCTCTTAGGTAGTGTTGGTTTCGTCCTCTTGCTCTTCTTGTATGTACTGTAGGCTTCGCCTTATCTCTCTACAATTTCTGCGAACGGTATCTTCAATACCACTGTCAAAAAGTAATGGTCCTGACGGGTTCCTTCTAGTCATAAACTAAAAGTTCCTGCCAGAAGCAAAGAAAGAAAAATTAGAAAAGTTAAAATAAAATAAAAATAAATTGAAAATAAATAAAATGGCTAAAGTAATAAAAATTTAGTTCTCCTAATATCTTAGTCCCCGGCAACGACGCCAAAAACTTGATCGTGTCTGAGAGTTTTATTTTATATAATGAATGATCGAGCCTAGAAACTAACTATCACCACGATTAAGGCAAGCGCACCTATCAAACAGTAGTATAGCTTAGTGGCAAGACTGAAATGTCGAACCCAAAGGAACCAAAATTACTAGTACTGACTTTCTTTTTATTATCTAGCCTAAAATAAAGGGGATTGGTATTTATCTAACTAATTACTAAGCTAAGGATGCCAAGGCACAGAGAATGAATTGGGAAAATACTTTTGGGAAAACCAATTGATTAAGACAATACCCGAGGAAGAATCCACATAGACTTCACTTGTTATTTAACTCTGAACCAGACGATTTATTCACTTGCCTTAATCCGTAGGATTCCCTAATTTATATTAATACCTCTCTCGAGGCTACTAACGTCTAACCCTAGGTTGATTAATTGAAATCTCTTTCTAATTAAAACCCCTAGTGTTGCATTAACTCGATTTATGGACTCCCATATTAGGTTTGACCCTAATCCGGCAGATTTTTGTCATCCTATCTCTAGGAGTGCGATCAACTTCGCTTAATTATGCTAGATCTACTATTAAACAGGGACTTTTGCTCCTTCGAATAAGCACATCAATACTTGAATCAATATCCTGAAATATTAAAGCAAGAATTAAGAACACATAATTAAGAACAAATCAAGTATTTATCATACAGTTCAGAAAACAATAACAAGATCCGTCTTAGGTTTCATCCCCCTCAGGTATTTGAAGGGTTTAGTTCATGCATATAAAAGAATACATCTCAGAAGAAATTAAATAACAAAACATAAAGAAAAAACATTAAAACCCCTGAAGGAAATTGAAGGGAAAATCCTCAGTCTTCAGCGTGATTCCGGCTTCTGAGATGGATCAACTGGCTTTCTTCGAGTAATTCCCTATATTTAGCCTTCTCTGGCTTCGCTCTTTGTCAAAAGCCCTGACAGAAGGCTTCTGTCGAACTCCTCTTTTAGGTTGCCTGTAGGGTGTTTATATAGGCTTTTGGGATGCCTTACTTGGCCCACAAGTATCCTATTTCGAGTAGAATTAAAACGGGTCACGACAGGGACACACCCGTGTAAAATACCTGTGTGAATCGAGCCCAAGGCCGTGTTCGAGTATGCTAAAGTGGCACAACCGTTTGGTGAACTCCAGGTCGTGTTGATTTCTTATTTTGGCCTATTTTCTCCGTTTTTGGCCCGTTTCTTGTTCTTTTCGACTCCCTAAGCTCTCCTGAGTATAAAACATGAAATTAAGAGATTAGGAGCATCGAATTCATTAAATCTAATGAATATTCATCCAAAATTAAGCCAATCATAGGGTTAAAATATGTGTAAATTATAGTTTATCATAAATCGATCCTGACCGAGCGGCTGTTGATGACGCTGCTAGTAACGCGCCGGCTCCCACGCAAGAGACCGCGCCTATAGAGAGTAGACCCGAGACTATGGGTCAAGGAGAAGAGGCTCGAGAAGCTTTTCTCCAAATGATGAGTAACTGGTACACCGAATTGGTACGAGAAAACCCTAATGCTCAACCTCTTCCACCCTCACCTATACCTCAGCCAGTCCCTGTGGCTCCTCAAGGTATAGATTTGGTGAGAATGACTAAACCCCCGGTCGATAAGATTCGGAAACAAGGGGTCGAGGAATTCAGAGCTAATATAGACGATGACCCCGAGAGGGCGGAGTTCTGGCTTGAGTAATCAATTCGAGTATTTGATGAACTCTCCTGCACACCTGAGGAGAGCTTGAAATGAACCGTGTCATTGCTGAAAGACTCGGCATATCGTTGGTGGAAAACATTGACGTCAGTGGTTCCATGAGAGAGAGTGACGTGGGAGTTCTTTTTGGAAGAGTTCCAAAAGAAGTATATAAGGCAGAGATTTGTGGACCAGAAACGGAAAGAATTCCTTGAGTTGAAGCAAGGTAAAATGACTGTGGCAGAGTATTAGCGTGAGTTTGTTAGGCTCAGCAAGTATGCACAAGAGTGTGTGTCCACAGAAGTTATCTTGTGCAAGAGGTTTGAAGATGGGCTGAATGAGGATATCAGACTCCTAGTGTGGATCTTTGAATTGAAAGAATTTGTGGTGTTAGTTGATAGGACATGCAAGGCCGATGAGTTGAATAAGGAAAAGAGAAAAGCCATGAGTGAGGCCCGAGTTGCAAAAAAAAGACCAATGAGAAAATCGTACCAAACTCAGTCAAAGAGGTCTAAGGAAATAAACCCTCGGACGACTGTGTCAGTTGTATATTCACACCAAGATCGAGGTAATACATATTCGGGCTCGAGATTTCAAGCCACCTCGATGGCAAGTGTGGGCAATCTAAAGTCTAATAAAACGGAGTGTCCAAATTGTGGTAGGCAACACACTGGGGAGTGTTGGGGAAACAACCGTAATTGCTATAAGTGTGGTTCACCGGATCATTTTATCCGGAATTATCCTGAGAGGGATGAGAAGGCAAGAAAGCAAGAAGTAGGATCAAGCAATGTGTCTTCGAAGGGTAGATCGTAAAAAAACCCGGGAGATGGGACTAGTAGCAGAGGTGCACCCAATGACACTGCTGTGAGATCGGAGGGTCGAGCACCTGCAAGGACTTATGCCATTCGTGCTCGCGAAGAGGCATCCTCTCCAGATGTGATAACGGGTACTTTTTCTCTTCATGATATCTCTGTTGTTACTTTGATCGATCCTGGGTCTACCCATTCTTACATTTGCATGAAATTGAAATCTAGCATGAGTATGATTGTTGAGTCTAAGGAATTTGTAGTAAAGGTGTCAAACCCGTTAGGCAAACATGTGCTAGTTAATAAGGTGTGTAAGAATTGTCCTTTGACAATTAGAGGTCATTGTTTTCCGGCAAATCTCATGTTGTTGCCGTTTGATGAATTTGACTTAATTCTTGGTAGGGACTGGTTGACTGCTCATGATGTTTTAGTGAACTATGGTAGTAAGTTTATTGAATTGAAATGTGTAAATGAAGATGTCATTCGGGTTGAATCAAGTAAATCGGATAGTATACCTGTGATAATTTCATCTATGGTAGCCGAGAGATACTTGAGAAAAGGATATGAGTCCTATCTCGCCTTTGTGCTGAATACTCAAGAGTCAGAGGTAAAGATTGAATCAGTGCCGGTAGTATGCGAGTAGTCAGATGTGTTCCCGAAAGAGTTACCCAGATTGCCTCCAGTTAGAGAGGTTGAGTTTGGGATTGAGTTGGTTCCGGGTACAGCACCTATTTCGGTGGCCCCGTATAGGATGGCACCGTTAGAGTTGAAAGAGTTAAAAGTTCAGTTTCAAGAATTAACGGATAAGGGTTTTGCAAGACCGAGATTTTCACCGTGGGGTGCTCCAGTACTTTTTGTAAAGAAGAAAGATGGGTCGATGAGATTGTGCATAGACTACAGACAACTCAACAAAGTAAAAGTGAAGAATAAGTTTCCTTTTCCAAGGATAGATGATTTATTTGACCAATTGAAGGGAGCTACGGTGTTCTCTAAGATAAACCTAAGGTCTGGTTACTACCAGTTGAGGGTTAAGGAGCAAGATGTGCCGAAAACTGTATTTCGGACGAGGTATGGCCATTATGTAACATCCTAAATTTTTGGGCCTATGCGTTTAGGGTGTGGATGCATTTAATGTGTTAATTTGAGAATTAGAGGTGCAAATTGGGCTCAGGCTTGGGCTGAGGCCTTGATTAAATATTCTGTTTAGATACTCTAGGGCTTAAAATAAAATTTTGGTAGCTTAAATGGCAACATGGGCTTGTAGCCCAGTGGCAAAATGGCGCCACTAAGAGGGAAGGGAGTTGGCGTCAATAGGCAAGTGAAGAGGCCCAATTTGTGGCCGTTTGGAGCCCATGTTTTTGGGCTAAATTCGACACTTATAAGGAGGAGTAGGTTGGATGGCAACAAGGCTATTATTTAGGGGATTTTATTGTTTTAATATGTGGATAATTAAAGCTGATAAAGGAGGAAAGAGTTGGAGATAATTAAGCCTCTTTTAGATGGGTGTTTTGATAGGGATAAGGGATAGGATGAGGATCTATCAGGAAGGCTAGTTTTGGCCGAAAATCAAACACAAGAGAGGGGGAAAAATCGGTTTTGGTTAAGGCTAGGGGGTGTGCCGAATTTTCATTTGTTTTCTCTGAGAATAGCCTTTAGTTTTTCTCTCTTTCGAATCATCTCTTCTTCTTTTTCTTTTCTGTCAGAAACCGAAACCCCTAAAGTCTCATCAATTGCTGAAATCTTGCCAACCACCTTTTCCTCTCCTTAATATTCATTGGCCGAATCTCTCTTGGCCATCTCTTCAATTCTTAGTTCTTTCAAAAGCCGAAAATACGTCAGATCATCTTTTCGGGATTTTCTTAAAAGCTGAAATTCCTAGATCTCTAATCTTCTACGCTTCGATCTTCTTCTGTGATTGCCGAATCTTCCTTCAAGGGGGTAGCCGAAATCTTCTGAAGTGGTAAGTGTCAATTATGTTATTCTTTCAATCTTTTCCGGCTTTTGGAGACCATAGCCGAATGGCTAGATGGTTGACTAATCTCGTATTTTCTTTCATGGGCGGCATTTCAGGATTTGAAGAAGATCTAGTCGCATAGGTTTCTAAATCGGTAACACTGAAATCATCCTACTTTTGGGATCTAATCGTTTTAGGTAAGGAGATTTGTTTATTTAAACATATAAATTCGGGTAAATAGTAATCCTTGGCCGAATGTAGGGGAAGCTTTATCTTCGCGTTCTTCCGGCTTTTGAGCAAAGCTGTAGCCAAAGGACAGTAGATCCGATTAGCGAGGGTATCGACATAGAAGGTAGTCCTACGTATTAATCAGGTGTGTACCATTCTCACACCATTTGGATTGCTTGTTAGTATATGTTTATAAATCACATTATATTACGCTAAATGCCAAATACCGGCATGGTCATTTGAAAACCCGAGGAGGGTAAAGGCGAATCACCAGTTAGTGAACTCTGTCATTCTAAAGTGAATGTTTCGCGATTTGGTATGATGAACATGTATGCCGGTTTACGTGATTGCATGGGGTTGGGTGATTGATGAAAGGGAAGTGTTCTCGTTGTAGTGGCATTTGCCATGATATGTTGTTGTGGCTTTTACCATGATGCATTTGTAGTGGCTAATGCCATGATCTCATTGTTGTAGTGGCTATTGCCATGATCGACGATGAGCGACTATCTGCGGCATGACCGCCATCGATGGTGTGTAACGGTGTGGGTTGATTGTAGAAATCCCCAATGGTGTGATTGGCGGTAAGGGGGTGGTGTGTAGCGGATGGAAACCTAGGATTGGGTTGGGCTTTGCATATTTTCCGATATATTATACTCTGTTATACGTTACGTGGGGCTAAGGCCCAATCGATGGTGCACGAGGGTTGCTGCTGAGTCTCGCGACTCACCCCATTATTTAACATCTTTCGGTAGCACCTAGTGCATCGGACCGGGTTGGAGAAGAGCACAAGATGGCCATGCGAGGATTATTTTGATTCAAAAAAAGACTTTACTAGTTTATTTATTTTTAATATTTCTAATTAGTGGGTTTAAATTTCATTGTAATAAGGCCATGGGCCACTAGCTTCATATTTTCAGTTGTTTTGGGCTTTTATTATTATTAGACATTTACATTTTACGTTTTAATTAAGTTAAGGCATGTATCCAATTTTGGTTTTTTTTAATCCACTAAGGCAGAAATATAAAATGTATATCTTTTACAAATCATCCAACCATTTAGTTTTCTCGAATAAAGTGTTAAACTCAAGAAAAATATTTTCTGAAATTGAGACATCTTTTAAAATCTCCCTAAGTGACATGCCAGATCCGGTCATGGTGTTTGGGCCGGGTTTGGGGTGTTACAAATTGGTATCAGAGCCCAGTTCAAAACTCGGCTTTGGGCTTTTGGGCTCAAAACATTTTCTAAAGTTGGGTTTTTGAAAACATGCATGTTTATAAATAATACAGGATGGTTTTCTCGGCATGGCACCTGCGTCTCCAGCCCAAGTCCGCCAGGTAAGTATTCAGAACTCACTGTGTGTTATATATATATGTGGGCTTGATGGGCTTTAAGGGACGGAGATTATTCTTGTTAGAGCTTGATGGACCTTAGGCCTAGTTAAACAACTCTTCAATTCCATAAGACTTAATTCAACTGAACAAACCTAGGATTGGATTCAGGGAGAGCTTGGTACTTAAGCAATCCTAGTGACTCACCTCCTCTTCGCTGGAATCCTACCTGGTGCATAGTGACTGTTCACCCTAGCCACGAGGATTTGTTGTCAGGCCAAAATTTATAACTAAAACCCGGAAGGGACCAGCCACTCTATTTTGTAAAACTACTAAATTACCCCTGATTTCTAAATGACCAAAATACCCCCGGTTGGCAAAATTACCAAAATACCCCCGAAATGCAAAATTACCTTATTTTACAAAAGAACCCTATTTTGGAAAATTATGAAAATACCCCTATAGGATAAATTATGAAAATACCCATGGGTAGTGAAACGATGAAGACACCCCTACATGATGAATGTAAGTTCGTGGATGCTACTTGTATGTGGATGGTTGATGATTGAACGTATGTGCTTCTTAGGACTAGAAGATGTGAACTTGAGACTGAAACTTGTGGATGTGATTCCGAATTCGAAAGAACTACTCTTAAACTACTTTTCATAAGACTGTTGTGGTTAATCAGTGGAAGAAAACTAATAATTCATAAAATTTCTAATCAGATAAACGTGAATCAGTAGAATGAGTACAAGGGGTCGAGGACGTCTGCCGCGTGGTCGTGGTAGGGGTAGGATGACCGCGTAAGAGCCAGATGGGGTCCGCCACAGTCGAGAAATGAGATACCGATCTGCCGATCAGAGAGGAGAATTTCGGGATTAGGCACCGAGATGATGCAAAGATATCTCGAAGCGATATGCGGGTCCTCGAAAGAGTTCTTTGCGCGAGCACACGGGTTCGAGAGCTCGGAAATGCAATGTCGGAATGACTCTGAGCCAACGGAGCGGAGATGTTTAGGGGTGTATCTGGCGTAGCCCCTAACACAACTGAGTATTGGTTAGAAGCGAGTGAGCGCATAATGGATGACCTAAACTTTACGGTAGAGGAGAAGTTGAAGGGGGTCGTGTCTCTCCTTCGAGATGGGGCTTACCAGTGGTGGCTCACGGTAAAAGAGGGCACTGCCGCAGACCGGATTGACTGGGATTTCTTTAAGGAGTCATTTCAGGGAAAGTACGTTGGGGCCAGCTATGTGGATGCACAGAGGAAGGCATTTCTGAATTTGGTGCAAGGAAGTAAGTCTGTATCTGAATACGAGGCAGAGTTTCTACGGTTGAGCAGTTACGCTCGAGGGATTATGGCGACTGACTATGAGCGCTGTGTACGGTTCGAGGATGGACTAAGGGATGAGCTGAGGGTATTGGTAGCACCGCAGCGGGAAAGGGACTTTACGGTTTTGGTTAAGAAAGCTAAGATATTTGAGAAGGTTAAGCGGACTGAGAAACAGAATAAGGATAAGGATAGGAATGGGAATAAGAGGAATTTTGGGCCGTCGGGATCGTCTAGGAGTTTTCAGAAAAGGCCTAGGTCTGATGGGCCAGCTCGTGCTCCGACGGGTCAGAATTGATCATGTCCTTCGTGTGGGAAGGTACATTATGGGGAGTGCAGAAGGAGAACTGGTGGATGCTTCAGGTGTGGGTCTATGGATCATATGATAAAGGATTGTCCACAGAAGGATCAGGTGCAGCCAGCTGGACGAGGTTCTGGTCAGGTTGGGAGAAGAGGTCAACAACCACCAAGAGGCCGTGGTCAAGTCAATGGTGGCAATGGCACAGGACATGGTCGTGGAGGTCCAGGTTATGCTGAGGCGAGGCAGCCAGCTTTGGTCTATGCAGCATGTCGCCAAGGGGACGAGGATGCTCCAGATGCGAATACCGGTGCGTACTCTATCATATTATCCTAAGTGTTTCTTTTGGCTTTAGAATTAGAGTTCGCAGCGGAAGCATAGTGGTGAGACTTGGGTAGTACGATTAATAGTCAATTGGAAATTTCGAGGATGAAATTTCTTTAAGGGGGGTAGAACTGTAACATCCAAAATTTTTGGGCCTATGCGTTTAGGGTGTGGATGCGTTTAATGTGTTAATTTGAGAATTAGAGGTGCAAATTGGGCTCAGGCTTGGGCTGAGGCCTTGATTAAATATTCTGTTTAGATACTCTAGGGCTTAAAATAAAGTTTTGGTAGCTTAAATGGCAAAATGGGCTTGTAGCCCAGTGGCAAAATGGCGCCACTAAGAGGGAAGGGAGTTGGCGTCAATAGGCAAGGGGAGAGGCCCAATTTGTGGCCGTTTGGAGCTCATGTTTTTGGGCCAAATTCGAAACTTATAAGGAGGTGTAGGTTGGATGGCAATAAGGCTATTATTTAGGGGATTTTATTGTTTTAATATGTGGATAATTAAAGCTGATAAAGGAGGGAAGAGTTGGAGATAATTAAGCCTCTTTTGGATGGGTGTTTTGATAGGGATAAGGGATAGGATGAGGATCTATCAGGAAGGCTAGTTTTGGCCGAAAATCAAACACAGGAGAGGGGGAAAAATCGGTTTTGGTAAAGGCTAGAGGGTGTGCTGAATTTTCATTTGTTTTCTCTGCGAATAGCCTTTAGTTTTTCTCTCTTTCGAATCATCTCTTCTTCTTTTTCTTTTCTGTCAGAAATCGAAACCCCTGAAGTCTCATCAATTGCTGAAATCCTGCCAACCACCTTTTCCTCTCCTTAATATTCATTGGCCGAATCTCTCTTGGCCATCTCTTCAATTCTTAGTTCTTTCAAAAGCTGAAAACACGTCAGGTCATCTTTTCGGGATTTTTTTAAAAGCCAAAATTCCTATATCTCTAATCTTCTACGCTTCGATCTTCTTCTGTGATTGCCGAATCTTCTTGCAAGGGGGTAGCCGAAATCTTCTGAAGTGGTAAGTGTCGATTATGTTATTCTTTCAATCTTTTTCGGCTTTTGGAGACCATAGCCGAATGGCTAGATGGTTGACTAATCTCGTATTTTCTTTCATGGGCGGCATTCCGGGATTTGAAGAAGATCTAGTCGCATAGGTTTCTAAATCGGTAGCACTCGAATCATCCTACTTCCGGGATCTAATCATTTTAGGTAAGGAGATTTGTTTATTTAAACATATAAATTCGGGTAACTAGTAATCATTGGCCGAATGTAGGGGAAGCTTTATCTTCGCATTCTTCCGGCTTTTGAGCAAAGTCGTGTAGCAAAGGGCGATGATCCGATTAGCGAGGGTATCGACATAGAGGGTAGTCCTACGTGTTAATCGTGTGTGTAACATTCTCACACCATTTGGATTGCTTGTTAGTACATGTTTATAAATCATTATATTCGCTAAATACCGAAATACCGGCATGGTCATTGAAAACCCGAGGAGGGTAAAGGCGAATCACCAGTTAGTGATCTCTGTCATTCTAAAGTGAATGTTTACATCGATTTGGTATGATGAACATGTATGCTGGTTTCGTGATTGCATGGGGTTGGGTGATTGATGAAAGGAAGTTTTACATTGTAGTGGCTTTTGCCATGATGCATTGTAGTGGCTTTCGCCATGATCTGCTGTAGTGGCTAATGCCATGATCTCATTGTAGTGGCTATTGCCATGATCCGACGATGAGCGACTATTTGCGGCATGACCGTCATCGATGGTGTGTAGCGGTGTGGGTTGATTGTAGAAATCACCAATGGTGTGATTGGCGGTAAGGGTGGTGTGTAGCGGATGGAAACCTAAGATTGGGTTGGGCTTTGCATATTTTCTCGATATATTATACTCTGTTATACATTTCGTGAGGCTAAGGCCCAATCGATGGTGCGCGAGGTTGCACTGCTGAGTCTCGCGACTCACCCCATTATTTAACATCTTTCAAGTAGCACCTAGTGCATCGGACCGGGTTGGAGAAGAGCGCAAGGTGGCCATGCGAGGATTATTTTGATTCAAAGAAAAGACTTTACTAGTTTATTTATTTTTAATATTTCTAATTAGTGGGTTTAAATTTCATTGTAATAAGGCCATGGGCCACTAGCTTCATATTTTCGGTTGTTTTGGGCTTTTATTATTATTAGACATTTACATTTTACGTTTTAATTAAGTTAAGGCATGTATCCAATTTCAGTTTTTTTAATCCACTAAGGCATAAATATAAAATGTATATCTTTTACAAATCATCCAACCATTTAGTTTTCTCGAATAAAGTGTTAAACTCAAGAAAAATATTTTCTGAAATTGCGACATCTTTTAAAATCTCCCTAAGTGACATGCCAGATCCGGTCATGGTGTTTGGGCCAGGTTTGGGGTGTTACACATTATGAGTTTCTCGTCATGCCATTTGGCTTAACAAATGCTCCTGCGATTTTTATGGATTTAATGAACCGTATCTTCCGACCGTATTTGGATAAGTTTGTAGTTGTCTTTATCGATGACAGATTGATTTATTCTCGGGATGAGAGTGAACATGCAGAACACCTGAGAATTGTTTTGCAGACTCTAAGAGACAAACAACTGTCTGCTAAATTCAGCAGGAGTGAGTTTTGGCTCCAAGAGGTCGGATTCTTAGGACACAATGTGTCGGGTGATGGTATTAGAGTTGATCCGAGTAAGATCTCGGCTATTGTAGAGTGGAAACTGCTAAGGAATGTGTCGGGAATTAGAACCTTTTTGGGTTTGGCAAGTTACTACAGACGTTTCGTAAAGGGGTTCTCCTTGATTGCTACCCCGATGACGAAACTATTGCATAAAAATGTTAATTTTGAATGGACTGAGAAATGCCAACAGAGTTTCGAGAAATTGAAAGCATTGTTGACTGAGACGCTGGTTTTATACAACCTGAGTCGAGGAAAGAGTTTGTGGTTTACAGTGATGCGTCATTAAATGGTCTTGGCTGTGTGTTGATGCAAGAGGGTAAGGTAGTAGCTTACGCTTCGAGACAACTAAAACCGTATGAGAAAAATTATCCGACTCATGATTTGGAGTTGGCTGCGATCGTCTTTGCTTTGAAGATTTGGCGTCATTATTTATATGGTGAGAAGTGCCGAATCTTCACCGATCACAAGAGTTTGAAGTACTTGATGGACCAAAAGGATTTAAATTTGCGACAACGGCGGTGGCTCGAATTATTGAAGGATTATGAGTTAGTAATTGATTACCATCCGGGGAAAGCGAATGTGATTGCGGATGCCTTGAGCAGAAAATCACTGTATGATTTGGGAGCTATGAGTATGAGCTTAGCGTTGTCTGAAGATGGTGCTATATTGGCTGAGTTGAGGGCTAGACCATTATTTATTCAGCAGATATGTGAAGCTCAAAAGAATGATAGTGGGACACAAGATAAGAGAGCTCAGTGCGAATCGAGAAATGACTCTGATTTTCGGATGAGTTCAGATGGTTGTTTGATGTTCCATGACAGGATTTGTGTACCTAGGGATGATGAGTTGATCCGAAAAATTTTAAATGAAGCGCATAGTGGTTGCTTGTCAGTACATCCAGGCAGTACGAAAATGTACAATGATTTAAAGAAATTGTATTGGTGGCCGGGTATGAAAAGAGACATCCCCGATTCGTTACAAAATGTTTGATCTATCAACAAGTGAAAGCCGAGCATCAAGTACCTTCGGGATTACAGTAGCTAGTGATGGTTCCAGAGTGGAAATGGGATCGAATCACCATGGATTTTGTAACAGGGTTACCTATGACTCTGAGAAAGAAAGATGCTGTGTGGATTATTGTGGATAGATTAACGAAGTCAACTCACTTTATACCGGTGCGTGTGGATTACTCACTTGACAAGTTGGCTGAGTTGTATATTGCTGAAGTGGTGAGATTGCATGGGGTAACTATATCTATTATCTCGGATAGAGATCCGAGATTTACTTCGAGGTTTTGGAAGAAGCTACAAGAAGCCTTGGGTACAAAATTGAATTTTAGTACAGCGTTCCATCCTCAAACCGATGGCCAATCTGAAAGAGTGATTCAAGTTCTTGAGGATATGCTTCGATGCTGTGTGTTAGGGTTCGAAGGTAGTTGGGAAAAATATCTACCTTTGGTTGAGTTTGCCTATAACAACAGTTATCAGTCGAGTATACGGATGGCACTGTATGAAGCTTTATATGGTCGCAAGTGTCGGACTCCCTTGTATTGGACTGAGCTTAGCAAGAAGCAAATTCACGGGGTCGATCTAGTTAAAGAGACCGAAGAGAAAGTGAAAGTGATCCGTGATAGTCTGAAAGCGGCTTCAGATCGACAAAAGTCATATGCAGATTTAAAAAGGAAAGAAATTGAGTTTCAAGTGGGTGACAAAGTATTTCTGAAAGTATCCCCGTGGAAGAAAATATTGAGATTTGGTCAAAAGGGCAAATTGAGTCCATGTTTATAGGGCCGTATAAGGTTATTGAAAGGATTGGACGAATACTATACAGGTTGGCTTTGCCAGCAGAGTTAGAAGGAATACACAACGTGTTTCATGTGTTGATGTTGCGACGATATCGTTCCGATCCTTCGCATGTGATCCCTCCAACAGAAATTAAGATACGACCGAACATGACTTATGAAGAGGAACCAATTAAGATATTGGCTCGAGACGTTAAACAGTTGAGGAACAAAAGCATAGCCTTAGTGAAAGTGTTATGGCAAAAACACGGTGTGGAAGAGGCTACATGGGAACAATACCCAAACCTTTTTACCGGTAAGATTTTCGAGGACGAAAATCTCTAAAGGGGGAGAGAGTTGTAACAACCCAATTTTGGGGCTAGTCGAAACAGTGGTTTCGGAACCACTAATCCGAGGGTGAAGAAAATTATTTTGATATTATTTTATGTGTTTCTTGATAATTTTTGTACTTTTGGAACCCCCAAAGCTTAAGTTAGCTAATGAGGGGACTAATTTGTAAAATGGTTGAAAGTTTAGGGACTTTTCATGAGAGTTTTTGTGTTGGTTGCTGAGTTTTTATGGAAAAAAATGAATGTTAGCGAGCTAAAGAACAACTTTTGTGAAAGGTGTTACCATGAAAACACCTAAAATGGACTTAGTTGTAAAAGTTGTAATTTAGTAATAAATGCATGAAATAATTGGTTTTGTGAGTTGTTGTAAGAGAAATAAATGTTCAACTAGGCTTGTTTAATGAGAAAATGTGATAAAAAAACCAATTTACGAGCCTAGGGGCAAAATCGTAATTTTGCCAAAGTAGAAGGGCAAAATGGTCATTTTTGCCTAAGTAGAAATTTTGATATATCATGAATTATAAAGTGATTGAATGAGTGAATTTTATTATTATAGATCAAGAAGAGCGCGGAAACAACCTTGACCGAGGAAAAGGCAAGTATACGGACTAAAACGTCGATTAATACATTTTCCACCGAGGTAAGTTTATGTGTAAATGATACATATTTAATACATATGTTGTTACTTATTGATGCATTGTATGAATGAGATCAATTATGATTGAGATTGATTGAAATTGATAGATGGTGAGTAGTTTTCGTATGAACCTCAGAATAGATACGTAAGTACAGAAAAATATCCGTAATGATTAATTAGTGGGTTGTGTGCGATACCACCGTAATCATCCTTTTTGGTGGGCTATGTGCGATACCACCTTATTACTTATTAACGATGGGTTGTGTGCGATACCATTGTTTATGTTATCATTTGGTGGGCTATGTGCGAAACCACCTTAATTACTCTTGTTGGTGGGCTATGTGCGATACCACCCTATTATTGATTAACGGTGGGCTGTATGCGAAACAACCAGGTACATAGTATTATTCCGAGGGGTTCATCGAGAAATGGTATAAGTAAATGTTTCATGTTGCTTTGTGATGATGAGTGCAGGGAATGTGTACAAGCAATTGTGAGCAATATAATTGTTATGTGATTGGAATGTGGTAAGAGATGAGATGAGTAATCATGATTATGGAAATGTGAATTGTTCTTGCTTAGCATGTGATGTTATTGATTGATTAGCATATGTGATGATGCTTATTGTTTACATGTAAACTTACTAAGCTTAAAGCTTACTCATTTTCCTTTTCCCTTGTTTTATAGTGTCAAAGAGCCAGTTCGAGATACGAAGATAATTTGAAGATCATCCACACTATCAGCTCATCTCGGTATATTTAGACTTAGCATTTTGAGTATGGCATATATAGGGGCTAGACTTAGGGGAAATATCTTGTTGTTTTGGCCAAGTGTGTTGGCTCCTTTAAAGATAAACACTTTTGTAAATGGCCATATTCAATGGCTCATTATCATTATATATATGAAAAGATGAGGTTATTCATGAATGTGTATGATACATGATTGAGTTTCTTGGTAAATGGTTGAATGCAATTGATGTTGTATGAGTTAGGGTGATAAAAAGAGCTTGGCAAATAGCCTTGTTCTTGTCTACACGGGTAGGCACACGGGCGTGTGTCTAGGCCGTGTGTGACGCACGGTTAGTCCCATGGGTGTGTGACCAGGCCGTGTGTCCCCTGCATGTTAGTGTTGCAAGTCAGTGTCGACCACGGGCTAGACACACGGGCATGTGCCTAGGCCGTGTGCCCCTTATTTAGTTGTTGACGTCCCCAACAGAATACCCAGGTTCACACATGGGCGTGTCTAGGCCGTGTGGAGGACACAGGAAAAGGACACGGGCGTGTGTCCGGCCGTGTGAAAACCCCTGTAGGTTCGAATTGAAAAATAAATTCCACACGGGCTAGGGACATGGGCGTGTGTGACCACACGACCTGCCCACACGGGCGTGTCCCATATCACACGGGCGTGTGGCCCTTTTAAGGCAAAATTTTCCTAAGTTTACAAAAGATCTCGGTTTGATTCTGAGGCCCTCCATTTGCATGTGTAAGGCCTCGTAGGCCCATAATAAGAATGTTATGAATGTGAATGAAAGATTTTATATTGGAATGAAATTCGATAGCCCAAAGTTCTGTGTTCAAGCGAGATGAGTCTGGTAATGCCTCATACCCGATTCCGGCGTTGAATACGGGTAAGGGGTGTTACAAAGTTCGTGTAACTAGATTGTGTATATTTATATGCTTGAATTAGATGTTGTGTATGTGAATTGTATAAATATCATATATGTATGACATTGAAAACATATCTGACAAAATCCGATAAGAGATAATACCCAATAAATGATAAATTGTAACACCCCTAACCTGTATCCGTTACCGGAGTAGGGTTACGAGGTATTACCGATCAATACATATCATTTAACATACATAACTCATACATTATGCATTCATACTCAAATATCATTTAATCACAATCACATTGTCCCTTATAAGGGCCTACGATGACTTAAACATGCTTTAGAAATGGTTCGGGACTGCACCGATAACTCGGGAAATTTTTGAAAACTTAGAAAAATTTCAACCATTCAGGGGTCACACACCCGTGTGCATAGGCCGTGTGCCTCACACGGCTCCAGACACGCCCGTGTCTCAGGCCGTGTGGAAACAGGGCATACATACTGACTTGGGTCACACGGCTAACCACACGCCCATGTGTCCAACCCGTGTGCCCTTCGAAGTGGCCACACACGCCCGTGTGCCAGGCCGTGTGCTAGGCCGTGCCAAACCTGTAGGGTATACTGACTTATGCAACACGGCCAAGTCACACGCCCGTGTGCTAGGTCGTGTGCCATTTAGGGGGTATACTGACTTGTACCACACGGCCAGTCACACGCCTGTGTGTGAGACCGTGTGGAGCATACTGACTTCAATTAAATTTCAACACTAAGGGACATACGACCGTGTAACATGATCGTGTGTCACACACGACTGAGACACATGCCCGTGTCTCTGCCCGTGTGGACAAAAATAGGCCATTTGCAAGACCAATTTGCCACTTCATTTTGCACATACCCATACAAGTACAAATGGTACCATTTCATGGCACAAATATGCAGCCAAAAGTCATTAACCAATACATAAATATTGTTATATCTATCTACAACCATGCAAGTCACAAATATGTCACAACTTGCTATTTAATTACATACCTAATTCACATATACAATTCAATTTACTAATTCATTTCAAACATGCATCATCACGCATTAGTTCACAAACACATAACTTCCAAATTATCAACTTCAATCATCTAACATAAGTAAATTTACCAAACTCAAAATAGAACCATTTGCACATTTATAACATCATCAAGTTCATCATCTTATGCCAACCCAAATGGCCAAAATACATATCTATCAAACATACCAAAATGACATAAGCCTATACATGCCATATACCATATTTACACAGCTCAAAAGTACCAAATAGATGTCCGATAGTGAGATGAAGTTCGTATGTAAAAATGAGATAATCTCAACATTTATTAGCATTTCAAAACGGATAACATAATTAGCATTTAGAGAATTAATCAACGAGATTACATATAATTAAACCACATCGTAACTCATAAGTCCTCAACTTCTTCTAACTCATTACTTGAGCAGTTTTCCGTACATACCTGTACTGATACATATCTATTCTCACCAATTTGCTTATTGAATCACTTCGAGTTTATAAATACTTACAATATAAGTATGTCAATTTTCTGATGCCATAGTCCAACTATGGTCTTACACATAAATTGCCAAGGCCCTACCGTGGTCTTTCATTCACATGCCATAACCCGATTATGGTCTTATTATTCGATTTTGCCATAGCCCAGCTATGGTCTTATTCAGCAACTCGTTTACTTAAACCGTGCATTTAATCTAATATCTCCACATTTATCTAATAGAATAAATACTATCTCAATTTCATACATCAAATAAATAGATACACATTTAAGTTCAGTTATACGAACTTACCTCGTATACGGAAATGACAGATCGGGTCGACTACTCGATAGCCTTGCTTTTCCCCCGATCTAAATCCGAATTATTTCTTTCTTGATCTATATGAATTCAAAATTAACTTATTCAATCACATATTCTTTCAATTTAGTCCATATCACACTTTAAAGCACTTTTACACTTTTGCCCCAAGTATTTCACAACTTTTACAATTTAGTCCTTATTTCTCAAAACACAAAATTCACATAATTTCAATAAAACCCATGCTTTGAAAAATTATTAATAGGTCCCTAGAAGCCCAAATCTTCCATTTATTTCACATTTCAACCACTCAATTTGCACTTTTCACAATTTAATCCCTATTATGCATTTTCATCAAAAATCACTTAACAAAACATGTAAAACTATCATCAAGCTTTCATATTTCAACATTAAACATCAAAGAAAACTTATATTCAACAATGGAAACTCTCAAAATATTTAATAGTTTCAAAATTAAAGGTACGGGCTAGCTAGATTGAGCTGCAACGATTACAAAAACATAAAAATAATTAAAAATCGAGCTCAAAATTACTTACAGTTGGAGCATGCATTAGCCAAACCTTAACAAGCTTCAATTATTTATTTTTCCTTTGATATTAGGTCACCAAGGAAGAAGATGAACACAATTTCATGTTTTGTTATAATTTTATTAACTTAATTTATCAATTTACTTATTTACCCTTAATGAATAAACATAGAAATTTATAATGCATGCCCATTAATGTCCATTAAAATAACCAATGGTATAATATCATCATAAGGAATTTTAATTTAATTAATCATAGAAATTAAACACCTTTTAACAAGTAGAATGCAACTTTTGTATTTTACGCGATTAAGTCCTTTTTATCAAATTGACCAACCAAACGATACAATTACTTCACGAAACTTTCACACATACATACTATCATGCTATAAACACTTAAAATAATATTAAAATATTTTTTTAACCTCAGATTTATGGTTCTGAAACCACTGTCCCGATTTAGCTAAAACTAGGTTGTTACATAAATGATAAAGATGTTACTTTTATGCTTGAAATGAATGTGAATTGTGTTTATTTGAGTATTGTGAATATTATAAATGTATGAAATAATCACATGCCTGATAATGCCTAAAAAATGTTAAATCCCGTTTGAATAAATGAAAGTCAATAGATACATTATTTTCTCGTATTAATATTAAGGTCATGTATATGTTGCGGATGGGATTTAGCTCGGACGAGTAATCCTGATAAAAGCCCTCTCGAGCATCCTGTTATATAGTTCTTGTGAGCATCCTGATCGGTAGTAATTTAGCATGTGTTGCGCACTACCGCAGCTCTTTGTGAGTGTCCTGATATGTGATCGGTTGTGTTTCTGCATATAATGCGGACACAAACATAGTTCTTCATGAGCGTCCTATTAAGCTCGCTTGAACTCTCTGCTACCTTATGCGGTGCTTCCTAATAGTATCTCTTCAAAGATATCTGATAAGCTCTATGAGCTTCCTGAATAAAACTCTTATGAGTTTCCTGATTAGCCTGGATAAGTGTCCTGTTACATGGTTACATAGCTCATCTGAGCATCCTAATATGTGGCTCGAGAGTGTGCTTCCTGGTTATGTGACCTAACGGGTACCCTTGAATATGAATTGACGGATCCTGTTTTGTACACCTTGAGTGTACTACCTGTGTGCCCATTGATATTTCAAACAAATTCGACGGGTAAAAATCTTGACATGAGAAGATATGAATAGGAAATGAATTATTACACATATCTGTCTGAAATACATAAAAATGATGATACATGATATATGGAAATATGAGATGATGGTATTTGTACATGGAATTTATTTGATGAAAACATTCATCCATGATTATAGATTTGTACACCTTGAGTGTACTATTTGTGTGACATTGATATTTCGAATGATTTAATGAATAAAGTTTCAACATGGAATAATCTAAGCTTGAGATGAATTATTATGAAATTGAACTTGAAATACAGGGATATGATTTGTACATGTTACATGAATACATGATGTGAAAAGCATACGAATATGGAAATCTTATTATTGTTGAACCTATATATGTTTCTTGATGTTATAGTGGAATGTATAACTAACACGGGTGATGAGGATATATGTTAGGGCTCGTGATTCAATTGACTGAATATGCCTTGTATGTTTATATTGAATTTAAATGAATGGTAAGTTTATTACCATGTTATACGAATTTACTAAGCATAATATGCTTACTCTATTTTATTTTCCCCTGTTCTATAGTAATTCGGAAGCTCGTTGGATTAGAAGAATTGGCGGAGATCACTCACACTATCCATTGACCTATTTCAGTATATATTGTAAATCAATTATGTTATAATAGCATGTATAAGTTATTTAGCCAATGATGGCATATAAATGTTTTGAATGAAACTAGCCATTGGGATGGCTTGTGTTTGACATATTTTGATATATTTATAAGTGGTTCTATCATGTTTAAAGAATGAATGTGATATTACATATATGCATTTAGTAACTAGATGAGTACGAATAATAGATTAACATGAAAATAAATTATCATCTAAGGTACCTAAGGGTACATTGGTTGTATGTTATAATATGTCATGTTCAAGACATGATTTAGACTTGTTTTGAATGCTTTGACATGGTTTACAAAGATGTTCAAGTATTAGTGTAGGTGAAAGACAAGAAGGGTGATAAATGTGGCTCAAAAAATAGCCTATTTTTGTCTACACAAGCAGAGATACGGGCGTGTGTCTCAATTGTGTGTGACACACGGCCTAGCATATAGGTGTGTGATCTGTCCGTGTGTCCTCTGCATCTTTAAAATGTCAAATCAGAATGCTCAGAATTGATCACACAGCCTGGCACACGGGCGTGTGGCTTGGCCGTGTGACCCCTACGCCTGCACACGGTCTAGTACACAGGTGTGTGACCTGACCATGTGACCCAAGTCAGAGAGTTACACGGCCTGAGACACGGGCGTGTCCCTGGCCGTGTGAACCACACGACCTGACCACACGGGCGTGTGACCCCTGCACTTAATAAAAATTTTAAAATTTTACGAAAAATTTTCTGACCACCCGGTTAAGTCCCGACATGATTCTAACACATGATTTGGGCCTCGAGGGCTCATGCAAGGGACTATATGATTAAATTTGATTGAAATATGATATGAACGCTAAACATTTATGAAATGTCTGTTGTTTGACTCAAAAACTTTGATAATACTCCGTAACCCTGTTCTGACGACGAATTCGGGTTAAGGGTGTTACATTTATTGGTATCAAAGCTACGATTTAGTCGATTCTCGGACTAACATAGCGTATACGAGATTAGCTATACATGCCATTATATAACTTGTGATAGTGTGATATCTCCCGACTCTGATGAGAATTGTGTTACTAATAGACAGAGATGCTTTCCAACTGAGCTAATTCCGACAACGTTGAAAGTGATACTCAAGTATCTGAGTAAAAAATGTTGCTTATGATGAGTAGAGATTCATAAAGGTATGACATAAATGTTTTATAATGAACATGTTGGTGATAAATGTTATGTTATACGTGTGTATATATGAAAGTTAAATTTAGAGGCTTTACGACCTCCACCCCCTTACCGGTATAGTTTTATACAATGAAGTTCACAATATTTATATTGATTAAGTTCACAAGTGTGAAACTGAAGAGTTTAGTAGCTAAATGATTAATAATTTAGTCAGAGTTGAGAATGGGTTAGTAAGTAAAGACGATTTTAAAAGAGATATCAGATTTATTCTGAAGATTTATTCGGGAAACGCAATTTCACTGTTAAGGAAGAAGTTATTCATGAGTAATTGACCTATTCAGGTACGATATCTACAGAATGGATTAACCAAAAATTTCTTCTGAATTGGTTCCTTCAGTAAATTGAATAATGTGAGATTATTGACGCTTTTTTTAGACAGTGGAATAGTGATGAAATTGCAAAGATATCTGAATGCAGTTGTTATAATTGGGTATTTCATAGCAATTTCTTCTGGGTATTCTATATGTTCTGTTATTCTCAGAGGCATATGAAATTGTTCATGTTCAGATGCAATATTTATCATATAGAAAGGTTGGTGAATCATGATATTAGACAGAATTATTGTTAGTTTGATTGATTCATGAGCGGTATTGCTCTATCTTCCCCTGGTTTTCTAAACTAATATGTTTGAGAGAAGACTTGATCGTTGTTTTATGCGATGTCAAAGTCTTAAAATTTATAATGAGAATGATCGAACCTAGAAACTAACTATGACAATGATTTGAGGCAAGCGCACCTATCGAACAATAGTATAGTTAAGGCAAGACCGGAATGTCGAACCCAAAGGAACTAAAAGTACTAATACTAACTTTCTTTTTATTATCTAGCCTGAAATAAAGGGAATTTTTTGTTTAATCTAAATTAACTAATTATTAAACTAAAGACTCTAAGACAAAGAAGAATGAATTTGGGGAAAATACTTGTGGGAAAAACCAATTGATTAAGACGATACCCAAGGAAGAATCTACCTAGACTTCACTTGTTATCTAACCCTGAACCAAACGATTTATTCACTTGAATTGATCCGTAGGATTCCCTAATTTAAATATAATACCTCTCTCGAGGCTACTAACGTCTAAACCTAGGTTGATTAATTGAAATCTCTTTCTAATTAAAACCCCTAGAATTACATTAACTCGATCTATGGACTCCCATATTAGGTTTGACCCTAATCCGACAGATTTTCGTCATCCTATCTCTAGGGTTGCGATCAACTCCGCTTAATTATGCTAGATCTACTCTTAGATAGGGTCTATTCCTCCTCTACCTAAGCACATCAGTACTTGAATCAATATTCTGAAATATCAAAACAAGAATTAAGAACACATAATTAAGAACAAATCAAGTATTTATCATATAGTTCAGAAAACAATAACAAGATTAAATCGAGGTTTCATCCCCTCAGTATCCTGAGGTTTAGTTCATAATGATAAAAGAAAACATCTCAGAAGAAAAGATAAAACAAAACATAAGAAAAACCTTAAAACCCCCTGAAGGAATTGAAGAGAGATCCTCCGTCTTGAGTATGACTTCGGCTTCTTGAGATGAATCAACTGGCTTTCTTCGAGTAAATCCCACAATTCTGCCCTCTCTGGCTCGGCTCTTTGGCCTAGCTGGACGCCCCCTGAAAGTTGGCCTCTAGGGTGTTTATATAGGCTTTTGGAATGTGTTTCTTTATCCCTAAGTATCCTAATTCGAGTGAAATTCCTCTTCTCCACGGCAGGGACACGCCCTTGGCACACGCCTGTGTGAATCGTGGCCAGGCCGTGTTCGGGTCTGATTAGGGAGGCACGGCCGTGTTGCTTGGGCCCAGGCCGTGTCAATTTTGTGATTTGGCCCGTTCGGTCTATTTTAAGCCCATTTCTCGTTCTTTTCATTCTCCGGTGCTTTCCTGAGTATAAAACATGAAAACAAAGGATTAAGAGCACCAAATTACATAATTCAAGGCTTAAATTATCCAAAAGCATGCTAAATGTGGGCTTAAAATATGTTACTATTGCGGTTTATCAAATTTTCTGAATAACATGGATTTGGGGCTTTGATTTTGTTGTATGATGATTTTGTAAAGTGATTTTGTTAAATATTGATTTTAGGATTAAATTGTGAAAATGTCAAAATATTAGTGTTTGATAGTGAATTTTGGGTTTATTAGGGGCTGTATGAGGGCCTACAATATTTGGATAGGTTATTGATTGAGAAAATTAGTTAATTTGATAGATTAACTAATTAAGGGATTGATAAACCGTAATAGTAACATATTTTAAGCCCACATTTAGCATGCTTTTGGATGATTTAAGCCTTGAATTATGTAATTTGGTGCTCTTAATCCTTTGTTTTCATGTTTTATACTCAGGAAAGCACCGGAGGATGAAAAGAACAAGAAACGGGCCTAAAACAGAGTAAATGGGCCATATCACGAAATCGACATGGCCTGGGCCCGAGACCACACGGTCGTGCTCCTTCAGCAGCCTCGAACACGGCCTGGCCACGATTCACACGGGCGTGTGCCATGGCCGTGCCCCTGCCGTGACAAAGAGAAATTTCACTCGGATTAGGATACTTAGAGGCGAAGTAACACATTCCGAAGCCTATATAAACACCCTAAGTATGACCTAAAAGGGGGGACCCAGGACTTTAGTCAGGGGGCGTCCAGCTAGGTCGAAAGAGGCAGATTTGTGGGGATTTACTTGAAGATAGCCAGTTGATTCATCTCAAGAAGCTGGAATCATACTCAAGACGGAGGATCTCTCCTTTAATTCCTTCAGGGGGTTTTAGGGATTTCTTATGTTTTGTTTTATCTTTTCTTCTGAGATGTTTTCTTTTATTATTATGAACTAAACCCTCAGATACCTGAGGGGGATGAAACCTAAGATGAATCTTGTTATCGTTTGCTGAACTATATGATAAATACTTGATTTGTTCTTAATTATGTGTTCTTAATTCTTGTGTTGATATTTCTGGGGTATTAATTCAAGTTTGATGTGCTTAGGTGGTGGAGCAAAAGTCCCTGCCTAAGAGTAGATCTAGCATAGTTAAGCGGAGTTGATCGCACGCCTAGAGATAGGGTGACGAGATTTTGCCGGATTAGGGTGAAACCTAATATGGGAGTCGATAGATCGAGTTAATGCAATTCTAGGGGTTTTAATTAGAAAGAGATTTTAATTAATCAACCTAGGGTTAGACGTTATTCGCCTCGAGAGAGGGTCTAATATACATTAGGAAATCTTACGGATCAAGTCAAGTGAATAAATCGTCTGGTTCAGAGTTAGATAACAAGTGAAGTCTAGGTAGATTCTTCCTTGGGTATCGTCTTAATCAATTGGTTTTTCCCACAAGTATTTTCCCCAAATTCATTCTTCTTTGTCTTAGAGTTTTGAGTTTAGTAGTTAGTTAATTTAGATTAAACAACCAATTTCCTTTACTTTAGGCTAGATAATAAAAAGAAAGTTAGTATTAGTACTTTTAGTTCCTTTGGGTTCGACAATCCAGTCTTGCCTTAACTATACTACTGTTCGATAGGTGCGCTTGCCTCAAATCGTTGTCATAGTTAGTTTTCAGGTTCGATCATTCTCATTATAAATTTTAAGACTTTGACATCGCATAAAACAACGATCAAGTTTTTGGCGCCGTTGCCGGGGAACTAAAATATTAAGAACGCTCAATTTTTATTACTTTAGCCATTTTTCTGCAATTTATTTCTTAGTCTGTTTTTAACTTTGCTAAATTTTCGTTCTTTTACTCCTTTCAGGTATCTCTAGTTTATGACTAGAAGGAACCCGACAGGAGCCTTACTTTACGACAGTGATATTGAAAGAAACGATCCAGAAAATCGTAGAGAGATAAGGCGAAGCTTAAACTACATAGAAGAGGAGCAAGAAGACGAAATTAATACCACCAAAGAGATGGACGAGAATAATCCACCACCTCAAGAGATGGCCGAAAATCATGCTCCTCGAACTATGTATGATTATGCTAAACCTAGTTTAACAGGAACTAAGTCAAGTATCGTTAGACCTGCTATTGCTGCAAATAATTTTGAACTGAAACCTAACACAATTCAGATGATACAGCAATTTGTTCAGTTTGATGGTTTGCAGGATGAAGATCCAAATAATCACTTGACAAATTTCCTAGAATTTTGCGATACTTTCAAGATAAATGGCGTTACTGACGATGCCATCCGTCTTCAGTTATTTCCCTTCTCTTTGAGGAATAAAGCCAAACAGTGGTTGCATTCTCTTCCACGAGGGTCAATCACTACATGGGATCAAATGACCAAAATTTTTTATTGAAATATTTTTCGCCACCAAAACGCCCAAGTTAAGGAATGATATCTCTTCTTTTGTGCGGATGGATTTAGAGACACTTTACGACGCATGGGAGAGATACAAAGATTTGCTGAGAAGGTGTCCACACTATGGATTGCCCTTGTGGCTACAGGTACAAACTTTTTACAACGGTGTGAACCCCTCAACAAGGCAATTAATCGATTCAAATTTACCGGTGGAACTCGAATAACAAAACTCCCGAAGCGACCTACGAATTTATAGAAGAGATGTCATTTGAATAACTATCGATGGCAAGTCGAAAGGACAAGGCCAACAAAAGCAAATGAGTTTTTTCAACCTCGACGCAAAGAACCATGCTATCAAATTAGGTAGAGTTGTTACATAAAAAAATTGATGGTTTATACGGTTCCTCGCAGGTACAACCAGTTATGCAGTGCGACGCAAGTGGAGGCGTGGCGAATCTTGAGTACCCACCCTATGGACAGGGTATAGAAAGCGAACAAATGAACTATATGGGTAATAATTTTTGGTATAATAATAACCCTTATAGTAATACTTATAATCTAGGTTAGAAGAACCACCCCAATTTCTCATGGGGTGGTCAAGGAAATCAAAGGAAACAACAATCCCAAAACTTCCAATAACAGCCCTACCCACAGGAAAAGAAGCCGAACCTCGAGGAGGTGCTGACAAAATTCATGGCAGCCACAGAAACACGTTTCCAAAATACCGAGACAACATTTAAAAATCAACAAGCATCGATTCAAAGGATCGAGAATCAGTTAGGGCAAATAGCTAAGGCGATCGCTGAAAGACCACAAGGAAGCTTACCAAGCAACACTGAGACTAACCCAAATGAGCAAGTCCAGGCCATAACAGCTCAAGAAAGTAAAGGGTTAGATGAGCCCAATTTAAGGCAAGAGAATGTGGTCGAAAAAGGTAAGGTTGAGGTAAGTAATAACAAGCCAAAACCGGCAATCAAAGAGTACCAACCTTGTATACCATAGCCCGAAGCAATGAAGAGAGACGACACAGAAGAATAGTTCGATAAGTTTCTTAAACTTTTAAAGAAATTGCATATTAACTTACCACTACTTGAAGCTCTTTCGCAGATGCCAGATTCTAGAAAATTTTTGAAGGAGCTGTTGACGAAAAAGCGAAGGATAGACGAGGTATCACATGTGGAACTAAACGCAATGTGCTCAGCGATCTTGCAAAATAGACTACCACAGAAATTAAAAGATCCAGGGAGTTTTTCAATTCCATGCTTAATTGGTAGTTTACCTATTGATAATGCGTTAGAGCATAAATGTCATGCCTTATAAAATGTTTAAACAACTAGGTCTAGGGAAACCCAAACAAACTAGGATGGGCATTCAATTAGCTGATAAAACTGTTAGAATTCCTAGGGGTATAATCGAAGATGTGCTAGTAAAGATTGATAAATTCGTATTCCCAGTGGACTTTGTCGTTTTAAACATCGATGAGGACAATAGTATCCCTTTAATTTTAGGAAGGCCCTTTTTAGCAACTGCCAGGACTAAAATTGATGTCGACGCAGGTGAACTCATACTCTGTATAGGTGACGAGACAGTCACTCTTCAGGCTCTCGATTCGGTTAGAACATCGAGCAAACAAGGTGAGAACGTACGTTCTATCAATAACCATTCGGTTAACCCTTCTTTTCAAGAAGCACCACGAAAGAACACAACTGAACCCGATCCTACACATCATAACAATAAGGCAATAACTCATGAGGATCGAAGGGTTCAAGTTGATGACCTAGACGAGTGGAAGACACATTTCAAGGAGAAACTAGGAATACACGAAGTAAAATTGAGGGAACCACCAGACGAGCTAATAGAAACAACAAATCACTTCAAAATAGGAGATCAGGTATTGTTAGATAAAGCAGATCCTCGAGTATCTCCTCCTGACCCTAATACAAACAAAGAAATCCCTTTTAGGTAATCAAGGTTTTCCCATACGGAACAGTCGAGGTAAGTAATCCTATATTTGGAACTTTTAAAGTAAATACTACTCGACTCAAACTTTATCATGATAATAGAACTGATAGCATGAGAGAGGATGTTCAACTCTTCAAACCACCCTGATTATGCGAATGAGAGGTAAGTCTAGCTTAAGACTATAAACGAGCGCTTCTCGGGAGGCAACCCGAGCATTAACACTATTAATTTCCTTTATTTTTATTTTTATTTCAGTACCTAACTATAAACTAACCAAGTGCAGATTTCCAGACCACACGGCCTTACACACGGCCGTGGCCGTGGCCGTGTGGACACTACGGACTCCCGTACTGACATAGCAGAGGTAGTACGAGCCAATGACGAAAGATTCCTAGATCACGGACGACTATAAATTGCCACAGCCGTGTGATATGGCAGTGGCCGACACTGAGGGAAGTCACACGGGCTCCGACTGAACACCACGGCCGTGCGATACAGCTGTGGTCGACACTATTTGATCCTACACAGGCATGGTGACCCGAACATGGGCGTGGGAGAAATGAGAGAAGCATAACACGGTCGTGCGACACGGCCGTGTGACCCAACACGCCCATGGTACACGGGCGTGGGAACGTACCAGACTTGAAATTTCTATTTAAAACACCCACCCCTCCCATCTCTTCCATCCCATTTTCTTTTCCCTTTCTTTCTTAGACCTTTCCATACTTTTCTTCTTTAGTCCTTCCCCAAACCCTTGACCTCCACATCTATGTCGAAGAAGAGGAATGATCCAAGCACAGTCCCTTTGTGGGAGACCGATCTACATAAGTTCATACCGGCCGCTTCAATTATTTGACAAGCCAAGGGTTCTTCAGGCTGCTTGGGAATCACCCCACCACGACCTCTGCCAACATCACCGGGGCCTTAGAAATCACACCTACCTCGCGAACCATCCAACAATAAGGACTCTTTAGTCCATAAGTCTTTTCTTTTTCTTATTTTTTACTTTTTACGATCTTTCTCTTTCTCTTTCTTGTCTTTAAATAAATAATTAGTTTATTTTGAAGTTTTATTAGTATTTCTTGGCTATTTCTTCACGGGCTACCCAATTTCTTCATCTAGCGCAGTAATAGTGGGTAGCCCCCATATCACCACCAGAGACGCCTCCTCCAACTTATCTTTCACCTCCGAATCAAGTTTCCACACCTCCAACTCAAGGAATCCATCCAAATTCAGGAAGTTTCATCTCTCCCTATCTTTTATGAATTTCTATCTATCTTTGTACATTGAGGGCAATGTACATCTTAAGTGTGGGGGGTGAATCTTAAAAGTGCCAAACTTTTTGCATTATTCTCAAATCCTGAATTATGCCTTGTTTCTTAGAGTAAATCTTCTCATATTATGATTAAAATGAAATTTCCTTTGATTTATGATTTTTCATTGATATGTTTTGGATTAAGTCATAGTTAATTATGCATTGATAATTTAAACTTTAAGATACTAGAGAATCAAGCATGATATGTCTATTTTTCAAAATTAAAATTTTTTTTTAGGTTGTCTACCTAATTTTGAATATTACTTTGAAGTTTGAAATCTACGAGGTTGACATCAAAAACCCATAATTTTTATGAGATTTTGAGCCTTTAGAGCATATATTCTTTTTCTTGCTCACTTTATTGATTACGAGTGTGTCAATATTGATTTGTTATTCTAGAACTTGCATTGATTATACATGTCGAGACCACACCTTTGATTTGATATACTAAGATGATAAAGGCACCTAGGTTTTAACCCACTCACTCCACTAAAAAGCCTACCTTCATAATTAACCCCTAGTGAACCCCGTTGATCCTAACAACCCTTTTTATTGACTCACCCACTAATATTAACCCAAAACCCTTTGTTTTTGTTATCACCATTCCTTTTGACTACCCTTATATCAAGATTTGATTTGATCGATTGCCTATTTATTCCAATAGTAAACTCATCATTTATTATGTGTACTTGATTTGTTCTTAAAAAAATCGAAGTATATTCATTATTAGTTCTGTGGTTAAGTGAGCTTATACATCTAAATTCCAATTGTTAAATAAGAAGCTCGGATTAGTAGTAGTATTATTATTACAAGTTCTCAATTGATGTAATTATTTATATCCAGCTCATTGTTTCTAGTTAGGCAATCTGTCAATTCAATCTCGATTCTAACCTTCTAATTCAGCCTATATCCTCACCTTTAACCCAAGCCCCGTTACAACCCTATTAAAGACCTTTTGATTTGTGCATCATCTCATTTTACAGTGGTGGAGATTTGATTTTCATGCAAGCCTATGGGATTAACTCTTCATGTTTGACTTTTGAGTGCTTAATTCTGAACCTTAAACACTTCAAGTGATTTGAGTGAATCTTTAGTGAGGATGTCAATTCTTGTTGATTTTGAATCAGAGGTAATTATTTAGATGAGGGGAAACACCTACGTTTTGTGCTACAAAAATGTATGACTTAGATTGTTTGAATCTTTGGGACTCTTTGAGTTGAATTATCCATGTATGAATTATCTTTGAATTATGATGAAACACTATTGATGAATATCATGAATCGAGGAAGTTTGTTTTAATTATGAGTTGAGAATTTTGCTTGAGGACAAGCAAAAGCTTAAGTGTGGGGGTATTTGATAAACCGTAATAGTAGCATATTTTAAGCCCACATTTAGCATGCTTTTGGATGATTTAAGCCTTGAATTATGTAATTTGGTGCTCTTAATCCTTTGTTTTCATGTTTTATACTCAGGAAAGCATCGGAGGATGAAAAGAATGAGAAACGAGCCTAAAACAGAGTAAATGGGTCATATCACGAAATCGACATGGCTTGGGCCTGAGACCACACGGCCGTGCTCCTTCAGCAGCCTCGAACACGGCCTGTCCACGATTCACACTGGCGTGTGCCATGGCCGTGCCCCTGCCGTGACAAAGAGAAATTTTACTCGGATTAGGATACTTGAGGCAAAGTAACACATTCCGAAGCCTATATAAACACCCTAAGTATGACCTAAAAGGGGACCCAGGACTTTAGTCGAGGCGCGTCAAATAGGCCGAAGGAGGCAGCGGTTTGTGGGGATTTACTCAAGATAGCCAGGTTGATTCATCTCAAGAAGCCGGAATCATACTCAAGACGGAGGATCTCTTCTTCAATTCCTTCAGGGGGTTTTAGGGATTTCTTATGTTTTGTTTTATCTTTTCTTCTGAGGTGTTTTCTTTTATTATTATGAACTAAACCCTCAGATACTTGAGCGGGATGAAAACTAAGATGAATCTTGTTATCGTTTGCTGAACTATATGATAAATACTTGATTTGTTCTTAATTATGTGTTCTTAATTCTTGTGTTGATATTTTCGGGGTATTAATTCAAGTTTGATGTGCTTAGGTGGTGGAGCAAAAGTCCCTGCCTAAGAGTAGATCTAGCATAGTTAAGCGGAGTTGATCGCACGCCTAGAGATAGGGTGACGAGATTTTGTCGGATTAGGGTGAAACCTAATATGGGAGTCCATAGATCGAGTTAATGCAATTCTAGGGGTTTTAATTAGAAAGAGATTTCAATTAATCAACCTAGGGTTAGACGTTATTCGCCTCGAGAGAGGGTCTAATATACATTAGGGAATCCTACGGATCAAGTCAAGTGAATAAATCGTCTGGTTCAGAATTAGATAACAAGTGAAGTCTAGGTAGATTCTTCCTTGGGTATCGTCTTAATCAATTGGTTTTTCCCACAAGTATTTTCCCCAAATTCATTCTTCTTTGTCTTAGAGTTTTGAGTTTAGTAGTTAGTTAATTTAGATTAAACAACAAATTTCCTTTACTTTAGGCTAGATAATAAAAAGAAAGTTGGTATTAGTACTTTTAGTTCCTTTAGGTTCGACAATCCGGTCTTGCCTTAACTATACTACTGTTCGATAGGTGCGCTTGCCTCAAATCGTTGTCATAGTTAGTTTCTAGGTTCGATCATTCTCATTATAAATTTTAATACTTTGACATCGCATAAAACAACGATCAGGGATTAAATTGCAAAAATTGTAAAAGTTTGGGGTAATTGCATAAATTCAAAAAATAAAAGGGTATTGATTGTAAAATTAATTAGAAATAAAATATATGCTAATAAATGAGTAATTTTATATTTTAGATCAAGATCCCATAGATACTCGTGAAAAAAGAAAAATAACGGAATAGTCCCTGAACTTCTGCAGTTACTACAATTCAGTTTAAATTGAATGCGAGATTTGAGTACATTCGTGATTTGGTGTATGACGGGGGTTTGGAGTGGAGATGGTATTGGAGGGAGATATTGGCATTTTACCCAAGTAAATCGGGGTTTAGCATTTGTTGCGAAATCTTGTGTTTTACTTTTTGTTTGGCGTGATTGGCCGGATTAGCTCTTACGAGCTTCTGTTCACCTTTCGAGCTTCTGTTGGTGTATTTGGGAGGACTAGCTCTTATGAGCTTCTATTGACGATGTACTCTTATCCGTAAGTCGTTCTTCGAATGGAGAAATCTCAGTAAGGTGATTTATTTAATGAAATTGAAAGACATGTTACTTATATTTGTAATGATTTGATACAGATGTACTTATCAATTGAAGTTGTAAATGACAGGGAGTTGTCATGGATGATTTTTATTACTTAATTTATTATAGTTAGTTTGGTAAGATTTTTAATTAACTCGTTGAACTTACTAAGCTTCATTAAGCTTATTTGTATTGTTTAATGTCATTGTATATTTTCAAAAGGTTGGATGATCGGATCAGCACTCAAGTCACATTATCCAGCTTATCTCAGTATTTTTTGAAACGATAAATACAGTTTATATGGCATGTATAGGCTTTTGTACGGTCTTGGTCAAAGTTTAGTTTATATAAATATTATGAATAATATTTTGTTTATATAACCAACTTATATATTGGTATGAGAATAAGGTATAATTGTGATGTTAGTATGAGTGATATATGTATGTATGTATTTGAATTGTAGTGAACTTTGGTAACTTTGTTAGGTAAACTAATTAGGTAAGTTTGGATACTTGGTTGACATGTTTTTAAGTTGTCATTTGAGGTGCCTAATGGCATATTGGTTGTATGTGGTGATAATACATGTCTAATACTTGATTTTAGCTTGTTTTGAATGCCTTGTTATGGCTTGTTGATGTGCAATTTGTTGAGTCTAGGTTGATGTCAATTTGGGTGAGAAATGTGGCTTGGAAAATGGCCTATTTTTGTCCCCACGGGCAGAGACTCGGGCGTGTGTCTCATCCGTGTGTGATACACGGCCAAGTGACACGGCCGTGCGACCCCTATATCTTCTTAAGAATGCAAGTTAGTGTGCTCACACGACCTAACACATGGGCGTGTGGCTTGGCCGTGTGACCCAAGTCAGAGAGTTACACGGGCACGGACACGGGCTGAGACACGACCGTGTGTCCTTATTCTGAATGCCCACATGGCCCGAGACACGGACATGTCTCCTGACCGTGTGAGTCACACGGCCGTGTGACCCCTGCAGCTTTGAAACTTTTTTACTTTTTCAGAAAAATTCTCTGAGTTTCCGATTTAGTCCTGACTTATTTCTAATGCGTATTCCAGGCCTTAAGGGCTCGTATAAAGGACAGTAAATATGATTTTAATTGGTTTTTATTATGAATATTGATATGTAATGAAACGTTTGAAATTTCTGTCTGATTGATCCGTAAACCTCGGTAATGCTCTGTAACACTATTCCGGCAACAGATACGGGTTAGAGGTGTTACATTACAACTCGCATGACAGTTTATGTGAAAATGCAACGAGATTTTGATAATGTTTGATGATGATTATCTTTGAGAGTTTCGTGTTGGGACATTCTAGTAATTGGGGAGAAGATGGGATAGTGAATCTTCTAAGTGATCGTAATGTTGCAATGAAATTTTACAATAGAAATAAGGATACACGTTTTAAGCCTGACAACAAGATTTTTGTCATAACATGATTTTGATTTGTGATGCAATACTACTAGATAAAAGAGAGAATTCCTTACATGGCCTTAGAGTCAAAATTTTAATTTTTGGAATTTTGATTATCGATTGATATAATGAGAAAATGTAAATAGTAGCAAGACCATGTCATAATAATTCGAGCTATAAAGGAAGCTAAGAGGAAAATCTAAAGGATGCTAAGTATGATCGTTTTGGATAAGTGTTTTGCTTGATACGAGCCCTCAAAAGAGTTAATATGATGTGAATATGAGATTATTAAAGAAAGATCTGAATTTGGGATTTGATGAGACCATGTGTATCCACAAGTGAAACAAAAGGATAATGAATCAATGCCTTAAATGAGTAATAAGGGATCATGGAAAAAGAATGAGTGCATCAAGAGAGTTACTTGGTCATCATTCGAATGAAATTTTAAGGAAGAATTTTTTTTAAGAAGGGGAGAGTTGTAACATCTTAAAAAAATTTTATTAGAAACGTGGCATTATTCCAATATCGAATTAGTGAATTTGTAAGAAAATTTGGAAAACAAGTTAGAAAAAAGATTATTATGAGAATAAAGTTGATTTTGGATATGAGAATTAATGAGAAAATTTTAGAAGTGAAAATATGATGAAAGAATCAAATTATAAATTTTGAAAAGTTCAACGATTAAAGTACAAATTTTACCAAAATAGAAAAATGTATTATTATTGATTATTTAGCATGGAAATTAATTGGATTATATGGTAGGGCATAATTCTCAAGAATTACAGGCCTAGTCTCGATACTTGCTGCCTATGTATTTAGACTTGCGGCCCTCAACCTGTACAACTTAATTTTTGAGCTATTGGAATTCCGTTTTATGTTTTGGGCATATTCAAACTCATGAGAAATGTTCCAAAATGATTTTAAAATTGTATTCAAGCTTTCTAAATCTTAAAAATGAGTTTAAAAAAATATTAAGTTTTTAAATGATATTTCTTAAAAGAAAAAAATTATACGAGTTAAAGAAGTGTTCCGGTAACATCTCTCATTCGTATTGTACATCAAAATAGGTGAGCGGTGTTACAAATCAACTAAACAAAGCTTTTGAAGCTGAGCTGAAGTGTGGGAGACTGTTATAAAGGGTAGTATATCACTGAATTTTTTATCAAGTTTTTTTTCATCTTGTTCCTTTTTTGTTGGATCATTTAATAATTTTAACTTTAGGCAGATCCTAAAGTTGCAAAATAGCGATACATGAAGGTTCATGCTTATGGGAAGCTATATGAGCTCTATTTAAAAGATAGAGCTAATGGTAAGGGAGCCTATAGTGCAAAAGAGAGAGTTCGTCAATGGAGTATCGAAGAAAATAATGTTGTTCCATCGATTGTGTTAGAACAAGTTGTGAACCACCATCTCTTACATTCGAAACTTGGTTACATGTAACACCCCAAACCCGGCCTAGACGTTATGGCCGAATCTGGCGATGTCACATAATAGCGTGTTGAAACTAAGTTGTTACGATAAAACCGTTTTCATTTATTTACTCTTGTTGACTCCAAAATCGCTTACTTATTTAATCGATTGTTTTAAAACACAATTCGTTGCGGAAGCTTTAGAAATAATTTATTTTATGAAAACCTGAGTTAATTAGGTAAATCCGTTCATTTTATTAAAACCCCTTTGTTTTAGAGAAAACCGTTTGTTCGTTGAGTTTGTGCAGTTTTTAAATCCACAAAAACAGTCTAAAATCCGAAATAAAAGCAAACATTCCAAAAGTTAAATTTACATAAAAATAACCTGAAAAATAATTAAGAAATAAATACCAAAACTGAAATTAAAACAGTTTAAAATATGTGTGGCCACCGCCGAGTCCTCCGTTGCACCGATCCACAAGTCCGGGGATTACTCATGCACATTAAACAAAAAGGTGAGTTTACGTAAACTCGGTGTGTAATCCCGTAGAAAACAAACAAACAATCGTATTCGTGGTGCACAGCTTGAACAATCTTGGGCCTAAGCCCTTTTCGATGATCGATGACATTTGGGCCTTAGCCCATCTCAAATCTGATGTCAAATGCGAAGAGGGCGTAGCCCATCACAAAGATCGATAGCGATAATGATTATGCAAGAGCAAAATCCTACCCAACCAGCCTCTACACACCATCTCTGTCCAACCCTACACTCCATGTGGGGATATAATCAACCCACCCATCCCTACACTCCAAGTAGTACCGAATGCGGCACAATACAGTAGTTTGCAGCTGAGCTACCAGTAAATTAGGCTTAAATCCTTTCAGTAATCTTCCTTCGAATAACAACCCCCAACCCAATGCAATGCAACACACAATGGATGACATGCTATTATGCAATTTTAGTACATATATTCAGTTCAGATATTAACATGCCCAGTAAGATATCATTCAGTCAATTGCACACATTTAGGGGTCTAAGTAGCGCTTACCGACCCTACAGTAGGTTCACAGTCGACTTGGGCGACCCGTGCAACCTTAAAAACATTTCGGTAAAAATGGGCCCACACGCCCATGTGATCTGCCCGTGTGGGCCCACACGCCAGTGTGGCCCACTCGGCCCAAATTGGCCTTGGCCGTGTGATCCATTTTTAAAGTAACCCATGCTAGCTCAATACTCATATATGTTTTCACTATTTACTTATATGTTTATCCAAGGCTGTCTACTTGAGTCATTATCACTAAATTATTTATATCTTGACCTACAAAATTCCAAATTAAGATCCGCTTGATGTTTTTGAAACTAGACTAAAATACCTTTCTACCATAAAATTTTCAAAATTTATAGTTTATCAAATAAGTACAGTAAAATCTTTAAAGTTATCCCTATTCTGCTATTTGACAGCTTCGACCTTTCCTTACTAAAAATTATTTATCTCTTAGTACGGAATTTAGATGATGTTTCTATTTGTTTTTATTGAAAATAGACTCTTTAAGGATTTAAACATATAAATTTAAGCCCTTAATTATGTTTTTACAATTTTTGATGATTTTCCAAAGTCAGAACAGGGGAACCCGAAATCATTCTGACCTTGTCTCACAAAATTTATTATAACTCATGATTTACAATTCCATTGCTTACACTGTTTCTTCCATGGAATACTAGACTCAAGAAAATTTAATTTCATATTTTATTCAACCTCTAACTCAATTTACACTATTTTTGATGATTTTTAAAAGTTAGACTACTGCTACTGTCCAAAACTATTTTAGTGCAAAATGTTGATTTCCTAATTTTTAATACCCTTATTTCCTTTCTCTACAATTTTTCGCATCATTTTCTCTTATTTATCTTATTTCTCGACAGCAAGCAATTTCGGCTTTTCACCGAACCCCGTTTTCTGCGTTTCAGGTACACACCTGGTATCGTTTTGATGCCTAATCACTCCCGAGCACTTCAAGGCCTAAAATCAAGATACTCAACATCAATTTAACGGATTTACAAGCGAATTGACAACCAAGAACGAACAGAAACCCAACTTACCGCCAACGATAACCCTCCGTTTAACTATTGTTAAAACGAGAACACTGAATTCACCAGTCCGAGCCTCCTCCTACGCCCAAATCGCAGAGAAAAAATATTACCACTTCAGTCGCTAAGAGATTCATGACAATAATGAAGAGAAACACTTACCGAAACTAAGCAAGCACTAACCGCGTGCGAAAACGAAGGAAAATAAATGGATTAGGGAAAAATCAAGAAGAAGAAAAAGAAGAGAAAGATGGAAAAACTCAAAGAATTTCGGCAAGAGGAGAGGGAGAAGACTAGACGGTAGAATTTTTTTTTTTGAAAAATGGAGCTAAAATTCGGTTATGGGAATAGAATAAAATAAAATCCCGATAACCCCCAAAATCCCTTAATCTTCTCCCCTAATTCCCACTTCACATCCACTACTCAGAATCCCCCTATTACACAACTATATCCTGAAATCTGAGCAAAAAAAAATAATACATTTGCCTATGCAGGGATTCGAACACAAAACCTCCACCATAATAAACACCACTTAACCACCAGACCAATAGGCACATTCTAATGTAATTTATCCAACATTTAAACTTAAGCCCTTTGCATAAGGTTAAGGCTTTATTTATAAAAATACCAAAATTTGCCCAAGTAAGGCTTGAACTTGGGACCTCACACACACACCCAAAACACATAACCACTGAAGCAGATAGACATTGTGTGTCATACATACACGAAATTAAAAATTAAAATTTTGGGGCGTTACATTACAGGTTAGTATAGTAATGAATTATTGTTTCGATGAGAGTTCTTCTATTGGATGGGTGGAGTGAATGCTTTGGTTTAGACTTTTCTATTTATGGTTAAGGCTTCAAGCCTTTCGGATTTTAGAAGCCGAAGTTTCTGCCCACATCTTTTCATTACCGCTGATGGTTTTTGGAAGAGAAAATCCTTGTGTTTATTAATCTGATTAGGCCATAGTTTTAGGTTATCATATGATTCTCAATTTAGCATATCTCAAATATTGTCTTACTGACTAATGGTGTTAGTTTGGCATATTACAAATAAATTTTTTTATTGTCAAAGCAATCAAAAATCATCTATGAAAAAAGCTTGTATGAAGACTTATTTGAAAAGCAAATTGAAGTCGCAATGAGCAATATGACTGAAGTGATAAAATAATGAAATGTCATTGCACAAATTGCTGAGAAAGAACTTGTTATTGCTAAAAGAAAAAGGAAAACCACATTGCTATTCTGAAGCTGAGGTATCCAATGAATTGCTGAAAATTGATGTCTCAAATCTATATCAAAAAAGGGTGAGAATTTTTTATTTTTTTTTTTGAGTTCCAATGCAATGCCATAAAGAACTACTCTTGATAATTTCTAAATCTATATCAAAAAAGGGTGAGAACTTTTTTTTGGAGTTCTAATGCAATGCCATAAAGAACTACTCTTGATAATGATGTTTGGACAAAATGACTTTTAAAAATTTAAGAGTTAATATATTTTGAGAAATATTGTTTGTTTGTTAAATCTTTTCTATATGTTTAGACTTGTAAAATATTCATCCATGAATTTTTAGATAATTTACCTAAGAAATTATTTTTTTGTTATTAACTTTTTAATATATTTTAGTTAGGTTATTTGCTTATGTTTATTTTTCATTTTTTTTTTTGCATTTACAAAAATTCATAAATAAAATTCATATTTCTTTCCTTTGTTTTCCTATTTCTCTTTTTCTTTTCCTCTTGTTCTTTTTCTCTTTATTCTTTATTGTATAATATATTTTTTTATTTATCATAAGTATTTCTTAAATATTAAAAATTTTTATTTTATAAAAAATATATTTAAAGCAAAATCCTAATAAATGTCAATATAAAAAAGAGAGATGTTTATACTTTATAAGGATAAAATGGTAAATATATCTTTATTTTTATTTTGTGCAGAAAACAACAGAAAATAAGGAAAGCTTGTTTTTGGCAAGAAAATATTAAGAACAGCAACCAATCTCAACAAAAACAATATATTTTGTTTTTCTTAACCATAAGAATGGAGTTTTTTTAAAGGGTTTGACCTAGACTTAGGGGAACTCAGTTTAGCAACCAACCCACCATAGAAGGTCAAAGACCCACCAATAGGATATGAAAATAACAGAGAAAATACTCATTGATGAAGAAAATGGTCATTGACAGAATCGCCCGGCAAGACGAGTTTCTTCATACATGGGATTGCTGAGGTAGAAGTATGTATGACATTATTCCAATAGAAAATACTGTTCTATTATTGAGCCTAAATGACCCAAACCCAAGTGCATTTTTCCTGTAAAAATCCCATTACTGTTTTTTTCACAGGAATTGAATTACTTTGCTTAAAATTTGGAATAAAAATTTTGGTGATGATAGCCAACTGTTTGCGACTGACTTGACTAGTTACAAGTGTTAGAATATCAGATATGAAACCGGCAATTTAATATCAGTGTCAGCAGGATGTAGATGTCCACTACAGTCTTCAAATTCCAGGGATCTGCTTTATTATATTTCAATCTCGTCCTAATCCACGGATCTGTCTTCAAATTCCAGATCTAATTGTAGAAGCCTGTTATTTTGAGCTAGCCTGCTCATTGCAGCAAGACCTGAAACAAGAACCAATTATTGATGATGAACAATGATAATACAATGAAACAAAACTTTATTCCAAGATTTGCTTAAAGCTGACTTTCAAATCTTCATCCAATGGTTGCTATTCTCTGGGTCAATATTACTGATCTTAAAGAGTTTTGAGCGCTAAGTAAAACGCAGCAGCCAAATTCTTTAGGTGAAACTAGATCATTGTTTCACATTTTTGTAGTTGATAAACCCATTCTTCCATAGGATAATTTACTAGGACAACAGAGAAAAGAGCATGTAAATCTCTGGGAACACTCATTTCTATCATCTTATGAATCAATCGCAATGTAAACCGTGGAGCTTTGATCACTATTTTTGTTTCCTCCTACCATCCTATAATCAAGTAAACTAAACATCACTGGCAACCCCTCATAAAATTGACTTGCACAACGTGTGGATTTTTTAGGGGTAGTTTACGTGCATGAGAGATTACTATATGCATACCGTCAATTATTCTGTAAAGAGCTGACCACCATCAATCTCTGGGAACTTGGTGTTGCTGAAGCATATCATCTATAACTTCATCATGCTTTCCCTCCAAAACACTCTGCAGAGTTATGATTCCATCTTCAGTTTTCTTGACGACATTGCTTGTATCTCCAATATCAAACCTTTTAAGGTCATTCTGTGAAGAAGTGAGGCTAACAGCTAGGGCAAATTGTGCACTAAGTCGTAGAACTTCCTCTGGGTGCTGCCCTTGCCATAGTATCTTCTTTTTGCTTACTGCAAATTGCATAGTCAAGGAGCTGAAATCCCATAAAATCGGACCAAGGGTACACAACCATTTAACCCCCAAAATCACATCAAACCCTTCTAATGGTATTGTATAAAAATCAGCTTGAAAGTTGTCATTGGCCACAACGAACTGTACTGATTTACAAACGCCTATGCTAGGAACCCGTTCTCTATTTGCCACACATACTTGCAGCCCATATTTGTTTTGTACTTTTAGTCCCAATCTTGGCACTAAACCTTCACGTAGAAAGTTATGCGTACTGCCCAAATCAACGAGAACTAACACTGTTTTTCCTGACACCTTTGCTGTTAGTTGCATAGTAGATGAATTGCAAGTTCCTCTAATGGCATGTAAAGATATTTCAAGATCATCTACCTTATCATCATCTTGCTCATCTTCAATATCTGGTACTTCTATTCAAAATAACCTTTTACATTGTGTCCCATGGAGTAAGACTCGTCACAATTATAACACAATCCCTTAGCCCTTCTTTCCGCCATTTCTGCTCATGTCAATCTCTTGATAAATGGTGCGGAAGAACCATTTTGCTGTTATTCCCCATTGTTTTCATTGTTTGTCCCCCTGCCTTTGCAAAGCTCTTAGTTGTTGGAATAATTGAATTGCTGCCAGCGTTTTGGAAGCTGGCCAGTTTAGATTGGTTTGAGATAACATCTTGGAAGAGACTTTTTGGTTACGTTCCAAAGCTCGAGCCATATTCATTGCAACTCCAAGGTTTCCCAGTTGTTGCATCTCAATATCAATTCTAAGTTCCTCTACCAATCCGACAGTAAAAAGATTTACTTATTGTCGAGGTTTAAGATCAGTAGTCCTGGCCAGTAGTGATTGAAATTGGCGTTGATATTCTTCTACAGTCTCAGTTTGTCTCAGGTTTGCAAGTTCGCCCAAGCGGTTATTACTCATAGGTGGCTCAAACCTGACATGACAACACTCTCTGAAGCGCTCCCAATCCAGATTTTCTCCTCTTCTTCGATTTGAACAAACCACAATTGTGCCTCTCCTAAGAGATGGAATGAAAGCCTACTTTGTCTTCTTCGTTGGTCCGTTGATTGCGAAAAAAAATTTCACATCTTTTCAACCATCCTAAAGGATCTCCAACACCATCATAAGTGGGAAATTCCATCTTAGAGTATCGTGGTACCATGCCCCACCGTGTTGCGAATATGAATTTCTTTTCTTGCCTCCACTGCTACCCTATTCTTCATTATTTTTCTTTGAATCCCCTTTCATTGTCTTTTGGACCAAAAGAGATAACATCGCCATTTGCTCCTCTAATGCTTGTTGCCTTGTAGCCATTTGTTCCATGAATGCGTCCAGCTTGGCTATCAAAGTTTTTTAGTCACCCATGACAGCTGACTCCGATACCAAGTTGTTATGTGCCTTGGCGTAAGATCTAGTCACAGGTCTAGATGAGAAAGGATTCTTACTTCAACCTATGGTTACTCAAAAGACAGATTCATCATTGACTGAACCCCTTCCCAAACTAAGTTTGTGATAAAAATAAGCTGCTTGCTTTTTATTTCATATTGACAGCCTTTTTATAGGCTGTTAATTACAAAGGAAAAGTCCCGATAGAATTCCTAATTTAGAGTTTATAAGGAAAATATAATAAGTAAAACTAAAACTCTTAATAAACCTGATATAATAAAGAAGTTAAATAAATCTAAAACTCTAATTCCTATTCCTTCTATGATATTGGAAAAACATCCACATCAGATGCCTGCCATCTCATCCGACCATCTAACCGTGTGGCATGTTCTCCAATCAACCTATTCTTCTCAACTCCAAAAACTAAGCCTAGTAAGTATTCAGCATTTGCAGGCCCTGTACTTTGAACCATTTTAGAGAATGCGCTTTCTTCATTAGCTAGCAGTTCCTCTGGAGTACTGTGCTCTAGAACCTGAAAGAACAGAATCAGAAGATATCTGGTCACCAGTAATTTCCCAATCCAAAGAAGACTTAATCATAGCATACAAAAAGTCCTTGTATATTTAAGCTAGACTTTGCCAAGCCATTCCTGGAAAACAGTCAATCTTGCCTTAAGGAGAAATGTCCATTAAACAGGAGGGAAAATCGAAGAAAGAAAAAGAACCAGAAACATCCAAGAATAACAACGAGTGAGAAGGCACACCTGACCAGCATCAAGCACAAGAATCTGGTCGCAGTCAATGATGGTATTTAGTCTGTGAGCAATAACTAGCATCGTGCAAGATTTAAATTCTTCACGAATTGTTTTCTGGATAAAAGCATCAGTCTTAACATCCACTGCTGCTGTTGCTTCATCAAGAACAAGAATCTTTGACCTTCGCAGCAATGCTCGAGCAAGACACAATAATTGCCTCTGCCCAACACTGAAATTCTCCCCACTCTCTAAGACCTTGGACAAGAATGGAGCAGAATTATTTCATCAACACTTCCCTTTCTCTTGTTTCAAACGATATATAAAAAACTTTTTCCAATATAAATGGTTACAAACGTTAAATGTAATCTTACTTTAGACACAATGACCAATTTAACAGGCACGGAGTTATGACTGTTTACCTGAACACTTGATTATACTCCAACTTCCATGAGCATAGCTACATGCTCATATTTTATACAATAAACGACAAAGAAAAGATGCCTTAAATAACAAGACGTCTATGATAATTTAAGCCTGTTATTCGACCATTTTACTCATTTTTATTTGTTTTAAGTTTTAACCGAGAGATAGCTCAACAAACATACTCGCATCACTATAATTATTTTGGCAGCCCTAAACACCAAAACTAGTTTTTTAGATTAACAGTTAGCTGTGGGAGAGAGTTCAACAAACATACATCACAATTATTATTTTGGCAGTCCTAATCACTAAAACTAGCTTTCTAGATTAACAATTATATATAGACCGTTTCATTTTCTATTTGAATACCTCAGCATCCAGACCAAAAGAGTTTCTCCTGATTACATCCTTCAAATGCGCCCTTTCTAAAGCCTCCTAAAGGTCAGCATCATTGTGCTCATTGAATGGATCAAGGTTTAATCGAACAGTTCCTGGATGAATTAAACATGACTATGAAAATGAGAAATTTCAATCTTAGGAGATTTGTATTAGAAAATACTGAGGAAATACGCAGAAATATTTTAAATTCTCACTTTCGAATGTTTCTCCCTACCTGAAGGTATTATTATTCCAACAGAGAAAAGTGAATGCATTGATCAAACTTTGACAGAAAATTATTTCAGAAAACTTGAATAAAATAGAATTATAGGGTTGACGAAGTATTTTAAAGATTAAGCCAAGCACTTCACCTAGTATAATCAAAAGTTAAAGTGAGTAACTGAAAAAAGAACCGGTGATTGTGGTATAATACTAAGAGCCTTTCGCAAATCTGAGAGTCCAAATCTCGAAATATCACAACCATCGATCAAGATTCTTCCTTTTTCCAGTTCTACAATCCGAAATAGTGCATTCGGCATGCTGGATTTTCCTGTACCAGTTCTTCCAACTATCCCTATCTTTTCACTTGGAGAAGTAGTAAAGGACAATCCACTAAGAATGGGGGAAGTTCAGGTCTATACCGCAGGACAACATCCTCAAACTGAATTGAACCAGATGAAGGCCAACCAGGTGGAGGACGGTGACTCTCGATTACATCTGGAGCCTCTGAAGGCAAATTGATATATGAACCCTGTTGAAGATTGGTCAGCATGCAACACCAAATGCAGCAAATTGGCATGCCATGCAGCCTAGCCATGCAGAAGCTGTTATTTTATGTGTAGCTCAAGATGTTTTTGTTTGTTTTGAAACATTTTGTTAATGCAATGTAATCTAGTTTCTTTTGAACTATGTTAGGTTGATATTTGATGTATTAGGTAGTGATTGAGCTGACAAATCAGCCTTGTTTATGTGTACAAGTTAAGTTTTACTTGTTTCAAAGCTTAATTAGTGGTAGTAGGTATTGGTTAGGTTACCATACTGATTTTGACAAGCTGATAGCTTGGTTTATGTATTGGCATTATGCCATTTTTTCAATTTGAATGAAATACAATTAAGTTTCCTTCCAAAAACTCCATCATTCTCAGCTTTGCTTTGTTTTTCTGTTAGTTTCTTGCTTTGTTTCTTCTGCAAGTCACGAGGCTTGCCACTCAAGCTTCATCAGCTGAGATTGTTGCTTACTGCTAATACCACCAACAATTGGGATCTAGAGCTCTTTGTCTTAGTAGACCTGTCAAACCATGGCTTCATCAGGCTTCTCACCAGCTGTACCACCAGTCTTCAATGGAGAGGGCTTTCACATTTAGGTAGTCAAAATGAGGACCTACCTGCAGGCATTCGACCTATGGGAGGTGATCAACTCAGATGTCGAGCCAGCACCTCTCAGAGCCAACCCAACAGTGGCTCAAATAAGGCAACATGCAGATGAGAGGACCAAGAGGCACAAAGCCATGTCATGCATTCAGAACTGTGTGTCTGATGTAATCTTCACCAGGATCATGGCATGTGAAACACCAAAGCAAGCTTGGGACAAGCTCAATGAGGAGTTCCAAGGCACAGAGAGAACAAGGCAGCAGCAGTTGTTAAACTTGAGAAGGGATTTTGAGAATTTGAAAATGAAAGAAGAGGAAACAGTAAAGCAATACTCTGACAGGATAATGGCTGTTGTAAACAGCATAAGGCTCATTGGAGAGCAATTCAGTGAAGCTAGAATTGTGGAGAAAGTGCTGTCTACCTTACCAGAAAGGTATGAAGCAAAGATATCCTCTCTAGAGGACTTTAGTGATCATTCAACTATCTCCCTAACAGAGCTCATCAATGCTCTATATGCACAAGAGCAGAGAAGGGCTAGCAGAATGGAGGAGCACCAAGAAGGTGTTTTTCAAGCCAAGACCAAGTTTGCTTCGAGCACTTCTGCCAACAAAGGCAAGAAGACTTGGAAAAACAGGCCTAAGCCTGATGCTGCAAGAAGAGGTGATCAGCTTTGCAGATACTGTAAAAAGCCTAGTCATCCAGAAGAAAGATGTTGGTTCAGACCAGATGCACAATGCCAGCATTGCAAGAAGATGGGGCATGTTGAAAGGGTTTGCAAGAACAAGGGCAGACCAAGGCAGAATCAAACACAACAACAAAAGGCTGAAGTTCGAGTAGCTGAAGACAGTAGTGACCATGAAGAGCAAGTTTTTGCAGTGTCATGCTCACCTGGTCAGATGAAAGCTTCAAAAGGTTGGCTTTTGGATAGTGGTTGCACTAACCACATGTCCCCAGATGCAACCATCTTCAAGACTTTGGACAGAAGCTGCAAAACCAAAGTAAAAGTTGGCAATGGTCAGTTTATCAAAGCTGAAGGAAAAAGGGATGTGTTGATATGCACTTCCACAGGTAACAAGCTCATCTCAAATGTGCTGCTAGTACCTGAAATTGACAGAAACCTTCTTAGTATAGCTCAATTACTAGAGAAAGGTTACTCAGTGGTGTTCAAGGGCAAAGAGTGCCAGATTACTGATCTAAATGGATCAAGGCTCATGTCAGTCACCATGACTGATAAAAGTTTTGAAGTCAACTGGACAAATGACTTAAACTTGGCCTACACAGCCTCAACAGAAGAATTCAAATTGTGGCACCAAAGGCTTGGTCATGCCAACTACAGATCAATGGACCAGCTATCCAAAGAAGATCTAGTTGAGAAATTTATCAAATCAGTTGAAAAAGAGGAGGTCTGTGAAGTATGTCAACTGGGGAAGCAGGCCAGGCAACCATTTCCTTCAAACAAGGCCTGGAGAGCCTCAGAAAAACTTCAGCTTGTGCACACTCATGTCTGTGGCCCCATGAAGACTGAATCACTCAGTGGTAACAGGTACTTCATTCTTTTCATTGATGATTGTACCAAATATTGCTGGATTTACTTCTTGAAGCACAAATCAAAAGTGGCTTCAGTGTTTTGGAAATTCAAGGCTCTTGTAGAGACTGAAACAGGTTGCAAGCTCAAGACACTAAGGTCAGACAATGGAACTAAGTACACCTCAGCTCAATTTCAAGTTTTTTGTGATGAAGCTGGTATCAAACATCAGCTTACCAACATTTACACACCTCAACAGAATGTTGTGAGTGAAAGAAAGAATAGAAGTTTGATGGATATGGCCAGGTGTCTCATGTTTGAGAAGAATTTGCCCAAAACCTTGTGGGCTGAGGCAGTAAACACTGCTGTCTATCTTCAAAATAGGCTTCCTACAAAGGCTTTAGCTCAGAAGACTCCATTTGAAGCTTGGTTCGAATTCAAGCCATTACTGGCTCATCTCAGAACCTTTGGTTGCATATGTTATGCACAAGTCCCAGCTGTGAAAAGAAGTAAGCTGGATAAGAAAGCTCAAGCAGGCATACTGGTAGGCTATAGCTCAATCAAAAAGGGCTATAGAATTTTGGATCCCTCAACAAATAAAGTTCTAGTGAGCATAGATGTAGTCTTTAATGAAAAAGCAACCTGGAATTGGGAGAAGAATGAACCAGAGGTAGTTTCTGAAGAACTTGCAACAGAACAAGTTGAAGCTGATCAAAATGGTCCTGAAATGGACATTGATGATGAACCAGTGAGGGGCACTCGACCATTGGTTGAGATTTATAAAAGAGCTCAAGTAGTTATAGTAGAGCCAAGCTGTTTTGAAGAGGTTGAAGCTCAGCAAGGCTGGAAACAAGCCATGCTTGATGAAATCAACATGATTAAGAAGAACCAGACTTGGGAATTGGTTCAGAAACCAGTCAACAGGAAGATCATTGGGGTGAAGTGGGTCTATCGAGCCAAACACAATACTGATTGGAGCTTGAACAAACTCAAAGCTAGGCTAGTTGTGAAAGGGTTTAGCCAAAAGTTTAGTGTGGACTACCTAGAGACCTTTGCACCAGTGGCTAGACTTGACACCATCAGACTGCTAGTTGCCTTAGCAGCTCAAATGAAGTGGAGGATCCACCAACTTGATGTAAAGTCAGCCTTTCTCAATGGCATTCTTGAAGAAGAGATATATGTTGAACAACCTCAAGGCTTCAGGGTGGCTGGTAAGGAAGAATGGTGTACAAGTTGAACAAAGCCTTGTATGGCTTGAAACAAGCACCAAGGGCCTGGTACAGCAGAATTGATGGCTACTTGGTCAGTTTGGGATTTGAGAGGAGCATTAGTGAGCCTACATTATATGTCAAGAGGGAATGACTGCAAACACAGCTCATTGTGTCACTCTATGTTGATGACCTGTTGGTAACAGGAGGAGATTAAACAATGCTGGTTGATTTCAAGACCAAAATGCAACAAATGTTTGAGATGTCTGACTTAGGACTAATGTCCTACTTGCTAGGCATGGAAGTCACACAAACTCAGAAGGGAATTTATCTAAGTCAGAAAGCTTTTGCTATGAAGATTTTAAACAAGTTTTCAATGCAGAATTGTAAAGCAACAAGCACATCAGTTGCTGTAGGAGAAAAGCTATCGAGCCAATGTGCCTTTGAGAAGGTATGTGAATCATCTTATAGAAGTCTAGTTGGTTGTTTGTTATACTTAACTGCCACTAGGCCAGACATAATGTATGCTGTTAGCCTACTCTCAAGATTCATGCATTGTTGCAATGAAAGTCATTTGAAAGCTGCCAAGAGAATTCTCAGGTACATCAAAGGTACTTTGAGCTATGGCATGCTGTTTGCCAAGGCTAAAAATTTGAAGTTGGTAGGCTATATAGACAGTGATTGGGCTGGTTCAATGGATGACATGAAGAGCACATCAGGGTATGTTTTCACCCTTGGCTCAGCCATCTTTTGCTGGAGTTCGAAGAAGCAAAATGTGGTTGCTCAGTCGACTGCTGAGGCTGAGTATGTGGCAGCTGCTGCAGCTGTAAATCAGGCCATTTGGATTAGAAAGATCCTGGCTGATCTTAATCTTAAACAAAGGGAAGCAACATAGATATTCTGTGATAATCAATCTGTTGTTGCAATTGCAAAGAACCCAGTCTTTTATGGAAGAACAAAACACTTCAACATCAAACTCCATGCTGTCAGGGAAATGGAGCAAGCTTGTGAAGTAAAACTGGTTCATTGCAGTTCTGAAGAGCAATTGGCTGACATTCTAACAAAGGCCCTTAATGTTTCAAGGTTTCTACACTTAAGAGAAGAGATGGGAATGTGCAACATGCTAACCAATGAGGAGTGTTGAAGATTGGTCAGCATGCAGCACCAAATGCAGCAAATTGGCATGCCATGCAGCCTAGCCATGCAGAAGCTGTTATTTTATGTGTAGCTCAAGATGTTTTTGTTTGTTTTGAAACATTTTGTTAATGCAATGTAATCTAGTTTCTTTTAAACTATGTTAGGTTGATATTTGATGTAGTTAGGTAGTGATTGAGCTGACAAATCAGCCTTGTTTATGTGTACAAGTTAAGTTTTACTTGTTTCAAAGCTTAATCAGTGGTAGTAGGTATTGGTTAGGTTACCATACTGATTTTGACAAGCTGATAGCTTGGTTTATGTATTGGCATTATGCCATTTTTTCAATTTGAATGAAATACAATTAAGTTTCCTTCCAAAAACTCCATCATTCTCATCTTTGCTTTGTTTTTCTGTTAGTTTCTTGCTTTGTTTCTTCTGCAAGTCACGAGGCTTGCCACTCAAGCTTCATCAGCTGAGATTGTTGCTTACTGCTAATAACACCAACAAACCCACACGTTCCACAGCATTTAAGCTATTCTCAGCTCGACTTGCTTGTCTTAAAACACCACTCAATAAACCAGTGATATTTAAAGAATAGCTTAGAAGTAGACCCATCGTGGACGCAAATGCTACCTGGTTTTCAGCTCTTCCATTTTGCAGAACTGCAAAGGTTACTGTCAACCAAATCATAAGGCCTCCTAACGTTTCTAACCTTATTGTGCGCCAACAATTTGAACTTGTATTTGCAAGGGTGAATCTGATATTGTTATCCATGGATTTGCCATTAACATTAGTAACCCGTTCATAAGCTTTGTACGCAAGAATGGATGACAGACCATTTAAAGCTTCTCCAAATTGTGCATAAAAAGGCAGTCTGGTAATCGAATCCAAGCGTTTCACTTCACGAGATGTGCTCTTCCATTGCAAATGATCATTGAGACTTGTCCAAGAGTGCATTTGCATAGAGAACTTTAAATTCGAACAAATTTGAAATTAAAGTATTTTAAATACATCATTTCAAAATGCTAATATTTGTAATTATTTTGTTTGGATAAATAATTTAAAGAAAATTTAAGTTTTGGAATTTCATGATTAAAAAATAATTATAAAGAAAATTAGTGGTATTAAAAAAATACATATATGTATGGATAATGATGAAATTAGAGATGACTACTCTAGTGTATTGAGGAAAAACTTACTTAAAAGTATGTATCTCTTAGAAATATGTACAATTATATATACATGAAGCATTGAATCAATTAAGGAAAGAACATCTCTAATTAGAATCTCTAAAAATCAGCTATAATCTCTAAAGATTTGATATTAAATGCTATCAAATAATCAAATATTCTCAACATTCCTCCTCAAGTTGGTGCATAGATGTCTTGCATGCCCAACTTGTAAAGAAGATTATGATAAGTCTTACAGTTAAGCCCTTTAATAAAATATCAGCTAACTGCTTTTCGAATGTTAGATAAGATAAACTTAAGGCACCACTGGCTACTTTCTTCTTGATAAAATGACGATATATTTCAATGTGCTTGGTTCTATCGAGCTGCACTGGATTTTAAGCTATGCTGATGGCCACTTTTGTTGACACAATACAAGTTGATCCATTTTCATTCAACAACTTTAGCTTTTCCAATACCTTTTATAGCCATAAAAGCTCACAAACACCTTGAGTCATGGCCCTATATTCAGCCTCTGCACTTGGTCGAGCCACAACATTTTGTTTCTTACTCCTCGAAGTGACTAAGTTTCCTCCCACAAGAGTAAAATAACCTGATGTAGACTTTATGTAATCAAAAGAGCCCACCCAATCTGCATCTGTAAATACTTCTATCTTGAGATAACTATTTTTGGAGAAGAGAATACCTTTTCCCGGTGCAGACTTCAAATAGCACAAAATTGGCAATACTGCCTGCATATGGGCTTCACAAGGATCATGCATAAATTGGTTTACCAAACGAACCGCATAGGCTATATCAGGTCGAGTATGAGTGAGATAAATCAATCGTTCGACGAGTCTTTGATATCTCCATTTATCCATCATTTCATCGATCCCTACTTGTAACTTGTAATTACTCTCAATAGGTGATTCTGTTGGTTTGCAACCTAACATGCTAGTCTTTATCAGAAGATCTAAAACATACTTTCTTTGGGAAATAAAGATTTCCTCTTTCGATCTGGCCACTTCTATTCCAAGGAAATATTGTAACTTTCTCAAGTCTTTGATTTCAAATTCCTGAGCCAACTGTTTCTTAAGTCGGGTCATTTCTTTTTTGTCATCTCCTGTCATAATTATGTCAACAACATAAACTACAAGGAGAGTATTCTTACTCTTGTGATGTTTTATAAAGAGGGTATGATCAACATTAATTTGTCGATAGCCAAACGATACCATGGCCTTACTAAATCTGTTAAATCAAGTTTTGGGAGATTACTTTAGTTCATATAAAGCCTTTTTCAGTCTACATACCTTTCCTTCAGTATTTTTATCCTGAAATCCTGGAGGAACTTTCATATACACTTCTCCTTTCAGATCTCCATGTAAGAAGGCATTCTTTACATCAAACTGTTGTAAGTCTTAGTCAAGATTTGCTGCACATGATAAAAGGATCCTAATCTTGGTCAACTTAGCAACTGGAGCAAATGTTTATTGATAATTCACTCCATATGTCTGGTGAATCCTTGCACTACTAATCAGGCTTTGAGTCTCTCAATTGAACTATCAGGCTTATACTTGATAATAAACACCCATTTGCAGTCAACCATTTTCTGCCCCTCAAGAGGATTAACCAGTTCTGACGTATCATTTTTTTCTAAACCCCTCATTTCTTCAATCATAGCCTTCTTCCATCTTGGATCAGTGATAGGTTCTCTCCAATCCCGTGGAATAGACATAGAGAACAAAGACAATGAAAAAGCTCTATAGGATAGGGACAAAGAATCATAAGAGACAAAGTCAGAGATAGGATGTAAAGTGCAAGTTCTAACACTTTTTCGTTGGGCTATTGGTAATTCTAAATTAATAACGAACTCAGGTAAAGAAGACTCACTTGACAGTGAAGAGCTAGGGCATAAAGTAGATTGTATAATGGCATCTTCTTGCTTGCCTTTTCTAGTGTATGTCCTTAAATCAGGCCTATCCAACAATCGTCCATTAGTTTTCTCTTGAACCAAAGCCTCTGCTGGAACTAAATTCTCCCTCAGAAAAGCAACAGAACAAGGTGTCATCTCTTCATTTTAAATAACCTCCCCTTGAAGAGATAGTTGTGATGAAGAAAAGTAGAGTTCATCCTTACGAAATGTTACATCCATACTTACATAATACTTTCTAAATTGCGAATGATAACATTTGTAATCTTTCTGTGTGGAAGAGTATCCAATGAAAACACATTTGTCTGTTCGAGGATTCAGTTTGCTCCCATGTTGAAGATGAGCGAAGCAAACACAACTAAAGACCTTCAGTGAAATTGGATAATCTATCTTACCCTGTAAGGTTTCTATGAGACTTTTAAAATCAAGGACCCGAAGAGGCATCCGGTTAATGAGATAAGCAACAACCAAAATCACATCCCCCCAATAAGGCTTTGGGAGGTTCATAGTGAACATAAGTGATCTAACAACCTCTAAAAGATGCCGATTTTTTCTTTCGGCAACACCGTTTTGAGCACTTGTACTTGAACAACTTGTCTAATGCAAAATCCCATATGATTCTAAATTATCATTAAAGTTATACTCGGTTCCATTATCAGTTCACAAAATCTTAACCTTAGCATCAAACTGAGTAGTAATCAATTTATGCAAAGAATGGAAACACCAGAAAACATCACTTTCGGACTTTAATAAAAATACCATGTCATCCGAGTGCAACAGTCAATAAATGTAACAAACCAACGATTACTAGATAAAGAAGTCGAGTAAGGCCCCAAACATCCAAATGAATAATCTCAAAAGGAATAGTATTTCTATTATTACGTAAAGGATAATTTTTTTTTGTATGCTTAGCAAACTCATAAGAATCACAAACTAAAAAGTCTAATTGAGTCCTTGAAAACAAAGTACGAAACATCTTGGCAAGAATAGTAAATGATGGATGTCCTAACCACCTATGCCACTGAATTATCTCCCGGTTGGCATCTTTATTGTCTCCAAATAAGACTGTAAGAACCCAATTTTTCCCGGGCTTAAACAAACCAGAATTAAAAAAAAATAAAAAAAATGTCCATGTTTATAGTCCATTTACAATAAAACGGGCTTAAAGCCCAAACCCAAACGCCAGAACCTGTTACACCCCAAAGCCCAATTACACCCATACCCGAACTAACCCACTACCCGAACAGACCTAAATCAATAAACTACCCAGACCCAAAACAGAAACGGCCCACAAGGCCCAACACTAAACGGTTTCAGCCTAGGGTTTCTGAAACCCTAGGCGCCGCAAGCGCCGCAGCCACCAGCCCCTCGTCAAGCCGCGATTCACGCGAGTAACGCCCCTATCGCCGCCGTACTGTTCGTCTCCACCTGCAAAAAAGGGAAAGAAACGACAACAAAAAAGGCAGAATCAGTGTTTCCTTTTTTTTTTCATTTTTTTCTGGGTTATAAAAACCCCAATAAATTGTAACACACACAGAGAAAATACGAAAAAAGAGACAAAAAAAGAATACAAAAATATTTTCGAAATATAGAGAAAAAAAATCAGAAACTTGATTGCAGAAGGTGATTTTCAATATTTCATTCTGTTTTTATATTTTTTATTTCTCTATACATTTTTATATACGAATACTGTCTTAAAAAATAAAAAGGATGCGAGTTTACCTTTTGATGGCGAGGTTTTAGCCTCGGAAGCCGCCACGGACGACGGCGCGTATGGCACGTGAGGCACATACGAGGACGGCCGAAGGTCGGTAGACCGATGAAGGCTGAGCGTTTTTTTGGAGAGGATTCTATTGTTTTTTTTTTAGAAAACCTAATTGAAATGTTTTTTTTTCTATTATTTTGGCTTATAAGGGCTACTGGAACGGCGTCGTTTTGGTAAAGCCAGCTAATGACCAAAACGACGTCGTTTTAGAAGGGGGATCCGCGCGTTGACCCGAAAACCCGGGGAGGATCCGCGGATTTTATAAAAAAGGGAAATTTACCATTTTAATCCCTTTGCAATTTTATTTGTTTTAATTTCGTCCAATTTAATATTTTATTTATTTTAAATTAGTCCTGAAAGTCTGTTTTTATTTCAATTGAGTCCTCGGACTGCTTTAAGGGCTAAAAATCAGAACGACGTCGTTTTAGAAAGAAGGCATAATTGCCTAATGAGTCCCTACAGTGCGGCGCGCGTTTTAATTTAGTCCATTTATATTTATTTTATTGCTATTTAATCTTTAAAACCTTTTTATTTTATTTTTTTAAATTATTCTAATACTATATTTAATTATTCTATTCTATTAAAATGTTATATTATTCTTATTATTTATATATTAATTTTGTTAATAGTATAAAATTCATATATATATTTTGTTATATATTATTTACTTGGTTTAACATAATTTATATATTATTTTATAATTTTTATATTATTTATTATATTATATTTTTTAATTTGTATATTGTATAGTATTATATTATATCATATATTATTTTTAAAATTTTATTTCGTATAAAATCTATTTATATTATATAACATATTTCATTTATATTGTTTATTACATATGTAATTTTATTATATATATATATATATGTTTTTACATAAAAATTTTAAATATTATTTATTAATCATTTTTATTATATGTAATCATTTATATATGTATTAAATTATTAAATTATATACATTTATTATAAGTACTTTTTTAAAAAATTATATATATATATTAAATCATTTTAAAAAAATTGTCACATTCTTTTATTTTTTTATTCAATGTTTAAATATATTATTCCCTTTTTCATTTGATTTTGTTATTTCGTGAAAGTCTTAATTATCGCTATTTATTTTATACCACATGTTTATTTATTTATGTTCTTTTGATCGTTTATTATTGTTTAACATAGTTCTTTATATATTTATGTTATATTATTCTTTTATTATTTATTGTTAGTATAATTTGTAGTTATATAGAATTGCTATTAAATATGTATGTCATAATATCTTACTCAAACCATTGCCTTATAGAAACACCTTTTGAATTGACACATTTTATTCAAATAGTTTTAAAAAATTCAGTTATATCTAATATTTTGGGGCTTCGAGAAAAATTGTGCCCTAACTCACTGGGTTTCGATTTTTATCGTTGAACTTAAAATATTAAGTATCCCTTTTCTTTTAAAATTGAAATTCATAAACTTCTAAATTAAAACTTATTCTTGGAAATTCCAAACATTATACCCTAACTTACTGGATATGATGTTTTATATTTCGAGATAAGAATTTTCTACAAAATAAAAGCGAGCCTAACTTCGAAGTTGTGAGATGTTATAACCTAACTTACTGGATATAACATTTTATTTCTTTGAAATAAGTAAGTCTTGGTTTTCTTTCTAATAAAAGAATCATATTTTAAAATTTTTCAAATTTTCAACATTCGGACATGATTTTATCAATTAGGTACCAATTTTTGGGCGCTATGAGGGTGCTAGCCCTTCCTCGTACGTAACCGACTCCCGAACCCATTTTCTTGTATTTCGCGGACCAAAATCAATGTTTTAAAATAAAACGTTTCATAAGGTGATCCAATCACACCTAAGTAAAAAGGGATTGGTGGCGACTCCCGTTTTCATTTTTTAAAATCGACCCCCATTTTTATAAACTTAAAAATGGTTTCGACAGCTTGGCGACTCCACTGGGGAACAATAAGAGAGTCAAGCCGTAAAATCGACAATTTCATGTCCTTTTGTTCGAATTTAAAATTCTGATTAAAAAAAAAAACATAATCCTTTTATTGCATGTGGTTCTAATTTTTAATATATCTCTCCGCATTGCACTGCATAACCGTTGTGGTCGCACCCTTAAGTGGGAGCGAGAAGCTATGCCTTCGTGAGGTTTTCACCTCCGCATGGGCTAGTGGATGGCTTCCGGGATACATCTGTACCTATGTCTTCGTGAAGTTTTCACTTCCGCATGGCCATAAGGAAATGTATTCCCCTGAACTGAACTCGGTCCATATGAGCCATCGACTATTACACAATCTACCACTGCCAATCGTCTTCCCTGTCTGAAGGTCCTAAAAGACACAGTGATTGGGAAAGAATTCAAGTTTACAATTTAAGGCTTTAATGGTAGTACTAACAAATAAAAGGTTAACTAAGAATTTAGGGACATGGAGGATAAAGGATAAAGTGATATTGTGAGTACAAACAATTGAACTTGTTCCAGAGACGGAGGTAAATGAGCCATCGACTATTCGCACACTATCTTTAGATAGAAAAGTAGTATAGTTAAATAAGCTTTTGTTTAACTCTGTCATATCTATTCGCACCGGAATCAATAATTCAAGATTCAGAAGTAGATGGAGCATTTAAAACAGTAAATGGTTTCACATGATTAGACTTAGCAATCAAGGTAGAGTTATTGAGACAAGAGACGTCAGAGATGTTGAATCTCATCTGAGGTAAAACTCCCAGCAGAAGTAGACTTGTCATCTGTTATTACAGAGGCTGATAAATTTGCTTGAGACCGAGAATTACCCCCTCATTTTCCACCACGCCCTCAAGTGGGGTGACCATGTAACTTCCAACATAAATCTTTAGTGTGCCGAGGCTTACCACAATAGTCACACGTCAAGTGATCCTTGTCAGACTTACCACCCGATGGACCATCCTATTTAGCAATGAGGCCAGCTTTTTAAATAGGTGGATTAATAGCATAACAACACGACGACTCTCCTCCTGTTGTACATAGGAGTATGCCTCATTGAAAGAAGGGAACAGAGTTTTGCCAAGAACTTGAACCCAAATCCGATCATACTCAATATTCAACCCAGCCAAGAAATAAAAAAACGCGCTTCTTTTCCACCATCTTTTGAAATTTTTCGCCATCATTGGTACAAGTCACCTGAAAGTCTTAATAATAATCAAGTTCCTGCCATAACACACTTAATTTAGCAAAATATTGAGAAATTTGCGCATCATTCCCAATGCGAGAATAGGTGAGAGCAGCAGCATTCCAAATCTTTTCCGCAGTATCAAGCAACAAATAAGTTTTAGAAATATAGAGGTGCATAGAGTTGATAAGTCATGCCATAGAAAGAGAGTTTGTTGAATCCCACTGACTAAAGATTGAATCAGTGAGTTCAGGTTTTGACGTTTTACCGGTGATGTTTCCTTACAAGCCACCAGCCTTGATAAACAACAAGCAAGACCTTGACCAAGAAAGATAATTATGTCCATCAAGCTTCACAAGACTAATTTGCAACGAGAGATTATTGGTTGGAATCACAAGCTTCTCGTCCTCAGACATAATGACAAAAAACTTAGCCAAAATACACCACCAATCAGAGGAGAATGACCTGAAGGGAGTAGAGAGCACAACAACAACGTCGAAAAAAACATGGTGGTAGCAAGTGAAGCCCACGCGCGGGTCTTCTAGTTATCGAATTTTGGGGTTTCTCCAGCAAGTGGATGCTGACTCCAATGGTAGGGGCGGTGAAAAAAATAAGGCTAGGGTGGAAAGTACCAATTTAGTGTTTCTAGGGTTGTTTTGAAAAGACTTTGAAAATCAGAAAAGTCATCCCACAAATCGGATAAAAAACTGATACCATGATGAAATTAGAGATGAATACTCTAATGCATTGAGGAAAAACTCACTCAAAAGTATGCATTTCTTAGGAATATGTACAACTATATATATGTGAAGCATTAAATCAATTAAGGAAAGAATATCTCTAATTAGAATCTTTAAAAATCAACGGTAATCTCTAAAGATATGCTATTCAATGCTAACAAATAATTAAAGATTCTCAACAGAAATTTATTCAATACGGATATCATTAGAATTGTAAAAATATGTCAATATTATTTTGACAATATAAAATATATATTAAAATTAATAAAATGAGTTTGTGGTTTAATTTTTTTATTTTGTAGTGAGGTAATGTGAATTAAAAAAGAAGATTTTGAATAAAATATTTGAGTTGCTTGAATTCCTTTTTCAAAATCCAAGTAAAATTTGAAATTCCTCCTTAATTTTAAACATAAACGCACAAAAAAAAAACTAAATTCATTTTTGTTATTTTGAACACATTGTTAGAAATGAAATCCTTCTAAATTCTTCATCCAGTCACACCCTAAATGGAAGGTAATAATCACCAGAATATTTGAAGTGCATGCAACTGAGGTAGTACACTTGCTTATTTTAGACCCAACTTGGAAATTAAATTATCCACAAACTGAATGCACCCTATGATGGTGGAAAAGTCAATGTGCTGTACATTCTCAAAGCTTAAGAAACATAAAAACCCAAGGCTTAAAATAGATGAGAAACTGAAAATTATTGGACATACCTGATAATATACATAGGCTGCATAAGACAAGATGAGAAGTGGCATTATCGCCCACAACAAAAATATGCTCAGCATGCCTATTAGTGCAAATGTCGAGAGAAGCTGCCACAACTGATTCATAAGCATATTCATGAAATTAGCAACATTACGATCTATATCACCTAGATCTCTTGAAAACCTATTGATTACACGCCTGGTGGGATTGGTCTGGAAAAACAACATTGGAGCTCTTAGGATGGAGTTTAGCATCATATCATGTAATCTTTTAGCTGCACGAAGACTTGAAGTGATCAACTAAAAAGAGTTTGTCAGCATCACAGCTACCTGAACTCATTAAAATGGTAAATAACTGTTAGAAGATGGCCTTCCATGCAACACATGCAGCTCATGCAGCAAGGAGCATTTCATGCAATCCGAGCCATGTAGAAGCTGTTATTTCATGTGCAGCTAGTAATTATTTTGTTGATTTTGTAATCTCTAGTCAATGTAATGTAATTTAGTTCACTTTGAACTATGTTAGGTTGATATTTTATGTGATGTTGATATGATTGAGTGATAAATCGCCTTTGTTCATGTGTGCAAGTTATTACTTCAAGTTTCCATGTAATTAGTGGCATTAGGTAAGTATTAGGTGAAATCTTGCTTGATTTTGTTTAGTCCAAGACTGATATATGTAATGGCAATATGCCAATGTTTTTTCTTAATGAAAAATATCAGATTTCATTTCATATATGCTCCATCTTTCTTGTTTCTCGTTTCTGTTCTTGTTTTCTTAAGCAAACTTCTGCTTTGTTTCTTCACCACGAAATGAGGCTTGTTGCACAAGCTTTCTTCTCAATTTACTAAGCCTTTTCAAAACACCAACAATTGGTATCTAGAGCTTTTTTCTTAGAGGACCTGTCCTTAATTCGAATGGCTTCTTCAGGATTTTCTCCAGCAGCACCACCAGTCTTTAATGGTGAAGGGTTCCACATATGGGTGGTCAAGATGATGACTTACCTGCAGGCCTTTGATCTGTGGGAAGTTGTCAACTTAGATGTCGAGCCAGCACCCCTCAGAGCCAATCCCATTGTGGCTCAGATTAGGCAGCATGCTGATGAGAGAACAAAGAGGCACAAGGCCATGTCTTGCATACAAAACTGTGTGTTAGATGTGATCTTCATAAGGATCATGGCCTGTGACACACCAAAGCAGGCCTGGGACAAGTTGAAAGAAGAGTTCCAAGGCACAGAGAGAACAAGGCAGCAGCAGTTGCTGAACCTGAGAAGAGATTTTGAAAATCTAAAGATGAAGGAAGAAGAGACAGTGAAGCAGTACTCAGATAGAATCATGGCTGTGGTCAACAGCATAAGGTTACTAGGAGAACAATTCAGTGAGGCAAGAATTATGGAAAATGTGCTCTCAACATTGCCTGAGAGATATGAAGCAAAAATCTCATCCCTTGAGGATTCGAGAGACCTTGCAAGCATCTCCTTAACTGAGCTTATCAATGCCCTTTATGCTCAGGAGCAAAGGAGAGCTAGCAGGACGGAGGAGCATCAAGAAGGTGCTTTTCAAGCCAAGGCCAAGGCTGCCTCGAGCACCAATGCCTATAAAGGCAAGAAGATTTGGAAAAACAGGCCTAAGCTTGATACTGCAAGAAGGGGAGATCACCTCTGCAGGCACTGCAAAAGACCAGGTCATCCTAAAGATAGATACTGGTTTAGGCCAGATGCAACATGTCAACATTGCAAGAGAAAGGGGCATGTTGAAAGGGTCTGCAAAAACAAAGGCAGACCAAGGCAGAATCAAGCACAACAAAAAAATGTTGAAGCTCAAGTAGTTGAAGACAGCAGTGACCATGATGAGCAGATCTTTGCTGTGTCATGCTCAGCTGATCAGAAGAAGGGCTCAAAAGGTTGGCTACTAGACAGTGGTTGCACTAATCACATGTCACTAGATGCAACTATCTTCAAGACTTTGGATAGGAGTTGCAAAACCAAAGTAAAAGTTGGCAATGGTCAGTTTATTAAAGCTGAAGGCAAAGGAGATGTGTTGATATGCACTTCCACATGTAACAAGCTCATCTCAAATGTGTTGCTAGTACCTGAAATTGATAGAAACCTTCTTAGCATAGCTCAACTGCTGGAGAAAGGTTACTCAGTGGTGTTCAAGGGCAAAGAATGCCAAATTGCTGATCCAAGTGGATCAAGCTTTATGCCAGTCACTATGACTGATAAATGCTTTGAAGTTAAATGGCCAAGTGGCTCAAACTTGGCCTACACAGCCTCAACAGAAGAGTCCAATTTGTGGCACCAAAGGCTCGGTCATGCCAACTTCAGATCAATGGCTCAGATGATCAGTCAAGAACTAGTTGAGAACTTCACTAACTCAGCTGAGGAAGAGAAAGTTTGTGAAGTATGCCAGCTTAGAAAACAAGCCAGGTTGCCATTTCCTTTAAATCAAGCCTGGAGAGCTTCAGAAAGGCTTCAACTAGTGCACACTGATGTGTGTGGCCCCATGAAGACTGAATCACTCAGTGGTAACAGGTACTTCATTCTTTTCATTTATGATTGTACCAGATATTTGTTGGGTTTATTTTTTGAAGCATAAGTCTGAGATAGCTCAAGTGTTCCTGAAGTTTAAAGCTGCTGTGGAGACTGAAACAGGCTGCAAGCTTAAGACCATAAGGTCAGATAATGGAACTGAATACACATCAGCTCAGTTTTAAGCTTACTGTGATAATACAGGCATCAAGCATCAGCTAACCAATGCCTATACTCCCCAGCAGAATGGGGTAAGTGAAAGAAAGAACAGGAGCCTTATGCATATGGCTAGGTGCCTATTGTTTGATAAGAATATGTCTAAAACTCTATGGGCTGAAGCAGTTAACACTGCTGTGTATCTTCAAAACAGGCTCCCAACCAAGGCTTTGGCTCACAAAACTCCATTTGAGGCTTGGTTCGGGTTCAAGCCATCATTGGCTCATTTAAAGATCTTTGGCTGCCTATGTTATGCCCATGTACCATTTGTGAAGAGAGACAAGTTGTCAAAAAGGGCCTAACCTGGTGTTCTAGTAGGCTACAGCTCAGTCAAGAAAGGTTACAGGATCTTGAATCCTTCTACAAATAAGATCCAAGTAAGTAGAGATGTGATCTTTGATGAAAAGGCATGCTGGAATTGGGAAAGAAATCAGCCAGAGGCTACTTCTGAAGAACTCATAGCAGGTCAGATTGAACCTGATCAAGTTGGTCCAGAAATTGACTTTGATGATGAGCCAGTCAGGGGAACAAGGTCCTTGGCAGAAATTTATGAAAGGGCACAAGTAGCCATAGTAGAGCCAACCAGTTTTGAAGAAGCTGAAGCACATGAAGGGTGGAAGCAAGCCATGGTTGATGAAATCAAGATGATTCAAAAGAATCAGACATGGGAGCTACAAGAAAGGCCTGCCAACAGAAAAACTATTGGTGTTAAATGGGTCTATCGAGCCAAAAAAATGCTGATGGCAGTCTAAACAAGCTGAAAGCTAGGCTTGTTGTCAAGGGGTTCAGTCAAAGGTATGGTTTGGACTACATGGAGACTTTTGCACCAGTAGCCAGGCTAGACACAATCAGATTGTTGGTTGCTTTGGCTGCATAAAAGCAGTGGACCATTCATCAGTTAGATGTGAAGTCTGCATTCCTAAATGGCCTCATTGAAGAAGAAATCTACATTGAACAGCCCCAAGGTTTTGTTGTGCCAGGAAAAGAACACATGGTGTACAGGCTTAAAAAGGCCTTGTATGGCCTAAAGCAAGCTCCTAGAGCCTGGTATGCTAGGATTGATAGCTACTTGGTTAGCTTGGGATTCGAGAGGAGCATCAGTGAGCCAACACTGTATGTCAAGAAGGAACAAGCTGAAACACAGCTTATTGTGTCCCTTTATGTTGATAAACTCTTGGTGACAGAAGGATATCAAGTCATATTGACTGATTTTAAGGGCAAAATGAAGAGTATGTTTGAAATGTCTGACTTAGGACAGATGACATATTTTCTTGGAATGGAGGTGTTGCAAACTCAAAGTGGAATCTTCTTGGGACAGAAGACATTTGCTGCAAAAATCTTAAGCAAATTCTCTATGGAGAAATGCAAGCCAACAAGCACACCTATGGCTGTTGGAATAAAGCTGTCAAGCCAAGATGACCATGATCGAGTAGATGAATCTGCCTATAGAAGTCTAGTTGGATGGTTACTGTATTTGACAGCAACCAGACCAGATATCATGTTTGTTGTGAGTATACTATTGAGGTTCATTCATTGCTGCAACAAGCAGCATCATCAAGCAGCAAAAAGAGTGCTCAGGTACATCAAAGGCACCTTGAGCTATGGATTACAGTTTAGCAAAGCTGAAAACCTGAAGCTGATAGGTTACACTGATAGTGACTGGGCTGGTTCAAGGGATGACTTGAAGAGTACTTCTGGTTATGCATTTACACTTGGCTCAGCAATGTTTTGCTAGTGCTCAAAGAAGCAATCGATGGTAGCTCAGTCAACAGCAGAAGCTCAGTATGTTGCAACTGCAAATGCTGTTAACCAAGCCATTTGGCTGAGAAAAATCCTAGCTGATTTGAACCTACATCAAGGGGCAGTAATAGAGATCTTTTGTGACAACAAGTCTGCTGTTGTAATTGCAAAGAATCCTGTCTTCCATGGTAGAACTAAGCACTTTAGCATCAAGCTACATGTGGTAAGGGAGATGGAACAAGCTCGAGAGGTGGAGCTGGTTCATTGCAATTCTGAAGAACAAATTGCTGATATCTTCACAAATGCCTTGAATGTAACAAGGTTCATTAAACTAAGGGAGGAGTTAGGATCCTGCAGCATGGAGACCAAGGAGGAGTGTTAGAAGATGGCCTTCCATGCAGCTCATGCAGCAAGGATCACTTCATGCAATTCGAGCCATGCAGAAGCTGTTATTTCATGTGCAGCTAGTAATTATTTTGTTGATTTTGTAATCTCTAGTCAATGTAATGTAATTTAGTTCACTTTGAACTATGTTAGGTTGATATTTTATGTGATGTTGATAGTGATTGAGCTGATAAATCAGCTTTGTTCATGTGTGCAAGTTATTACTTCAAGTTTCCATGTAATTAGTGGCATTAGGTAAGTATTAGGTGAAATCTTGCTTGATTTTGTTTAGTCAAAGACTGATATATGTAATGGCAATATGACAATGTTTCTTCTTAATGAAAAATATCAGATTTCATTTCATATATGCTCCATCTTTCTTGTTTCTCATTTCTGTTCTTGTTTTCTTAAGCAAACTTCTGCTTTGTTTCTTCACCAAGCAACGAGGCTTGTTGCACAAGCTTTCTTCTCAGCTTACTAAGCCTTGTCAAAACATCAACAATAACTCATTCTAATAAGTACTAAAATGGAAGGTAAAAGAGGGTATCATTATAATCTGTCATTACAGCAACTACAAATGAATACCAATGTAAATCATCTATTAGCTACAGACAAAGACACGCCTACCTGAATAAATCCTACGAGAGCATATATGATAATATAGTACCCAGGGTTATAACTACTTGAAGTACTTTGATCTGTCATAACCAAGTGCTGCTTGAAATTCTAAGAACTTCAGTAGAAAAGTAGAATGTAAAGAGTATCATTACCACCCATAGGCCGCCTAGAGCATCCTTATACCTGCAAAATGGAAATAAGTTCTATGCTCATATTGAATTGAATTGATATAACTTCTAATTTCTTCAGGGTTTCCATATGAAGTAATAAGTTGTTCATGCATTTTACATGTGAGTTCAAATGTAGAGTTAAAACTCAAGAAGAACAAAAGAGCACTGCCATAAAGTCCAATAGGCAAAACTTTTAGCAAATGACCAGTGAAAAGTAGGTATCGTTTGTAGGATGCAAGACACTACTGTTGTACTACTTTTTGAGTGAACTTGATATATAGGAGCTTCAACTTTTATACACTAGTTCTGCCAGCACTAAACTTTTTAAGTCATCAAACAAAGTTGGATGATCACCCCTTAAAGTTGAAAATACATCCTGATAGAAACTGAAAAAATCATTTTCCTTAAAAGGAAGAGATAGCTAATTTAGTTTCCAAAGAAGAGTTTGCTGAGAATTTCTTTTCTCGTTTTTTTTTGTGTGGGAGGGGTCCTTGAAGGACATTGGTATCATGCAGAAGACAAAGTTGAAAAGTCAAGATTAGATTCCAAGAATAATTCTGATTATTGCTTCTTCTTCTTTTTTTTTTTATTTTTCAGTTTAATTATGGCCTGAAGCTATTTAAGCCATGTTTTTATTAGAGCCTCCTTGCTGGACAAGAAGTACTAGTTTAATAATTTCTTATTAGGGTTAGGAGTCAATATATAAGAAAAAGAATTACCATTATAGAACTTTTCAGCATTTTTGGTCTAATTTCTTCATCTAAACTTTAAACCGACACCAAATCTCATCCAAACTTTAACTGCTCTGAAAAATTTCCATCCTTTTGAAATCGGTTAACCGTTATGTAAGACCCAATTTATGCCCGGGCCCGTTTTACAACCAATAAAATACAAAAACCAAATAAATCCAAATACCCATTAACAGCTCAATATCCAAAGATACAAAACCTTCAAATTTCAAATATTTTAAACAGATCTAAATCGGCAGAGGCCCAAACCATAAACCTAACCCTTAACCCATTTACAGACCCACTAAACCAACCCCAACCCAATTTTAGAACTGGCCCAATACGTTTGACGCTCCAGAAACCCTAGGAGGGCTTCCAGAATGTTCCAGCGCCGCCTCAGCTTCCCTCGTACGTGCCTCCACGCGCGCAACCGTTCGTACCTCCGCATGCCCCACGCGCTCCACCCATGCGCAAGCTTTCACCAGTAGCGCCTCCATCGCTTCCAACAGATCGTGTCGTATGACCTCCGCACCTTGGCCACGTCTGTACCTGCAAACGAATAGCAAAAGAACGATAGCAAATAGAAATAACAGATATTGTATAAATCAATTTTAATTTTTTTTCTTCTTCTGGGATATAAAAGGAAAGCAAGAAACATTTTGTAAGGGGTACGATTTTTCAAATACAAAAAAAAGGATACCAAAAGTAGAGGTATTTTCATTTTGTAGTCTATTTTTCATTTTGAATGTCATACATGCACAGAAATAGAATAAAAATATAAACTTTTACCTTTTCGTGAGATTGGAGTCTCGAATCCGAAGCATTTTGGGTGGGTTTTTCGATTTTAATAAGGGATTTGGCTTTAGTTCTTTTAGATCTGTGTTTAGGGCTCATAAAGGAGTTTAAATCGGCTTTTTTTGAGCCTCCGGCCACCGCGCACGATGGCGGACGGTGGCAGAGTACGGCGGCCTGATGATCAGAACTCGACCGAGCATGAGTCGGTGTTCGGAGGGCAGAAGGTTTTTTTTTTGAGAGAGTTTTAAATTTTTTTTTAAAAGGGATGTTTAAAATGATGATTTTTGGGGTTTTTTTGGTATTTAAAGCAGACCCATGCAATGTCGTTTTGGCATGGGTCTTTTGAACCCAAAATGGCATCGTTCAAGGGCGATACCCGCGCGAGTGACCCGACCCGGGGAAGGATCTACGCGTTTTGAGTAAATGGGTTATTTACGTTTATAGCCCTTCCATTTTTCCTTGTGTTTGCAATTCAATCCTTTTGTTTCTTCAAATTCACCTGTTAATTTTATTATTTGTTCGCTTTAGTCTAGTATAAAGAGACATCGTTTGAATAGCGCGGGAATATTCTCCTTTTTAATCCGTGCATCTTTGCGCATGTTTCATTTCAGTCCCTAGCAACGTTTTATTATTTGTAATTTTAACCCCGAATTTATTCAAATTTCAAGTTGGTCCTTAACCTGTTTTAATCTATTTGTTTATTCACTTTTCGAAAAAGGTTTTTTTTTATTGTTGTATTTTTTTTTTCATATATTATCTCTATTAAATTCATATAGTATTTATTTTAAATATTTTCTTCATATTATTTACTTTGAACATTCATATATATATATATATATTAGTTAATTTAAATTATTTCATACTTTTATTTATCATTTTAAAAATTGTTTTACGACTACTTATTTTAATACATTATAAATTAATTATTTTGATTATTTCACGCATATCTTATCTTTAAATAATTTTATATAATATTGGTTTTTAATTACTCTTCATTTTACATTCATTTTTGTATATTATTTTGCTCTATTTTCTTCAATAGCTAAGGTCGAAATTGTGTTATATGATGTTGGTTATTGTATGGATTATAATTCTTAACTTGTAACTATCAATTATTTATGATTCATTAGTGTAAGACTGCGTGTATGTATCGCTACCCTGCTTTATATATTATCATTCCATTGTGGTTTTATCTGTAAAAAAAATCATGTTTTAATATCATTCGAGTTTAAAAACCGTTCCATTCAAAGGTTTTTAAAATAAGGCAATGTTTCGTGTTTGCGAAATCCGAGAGATCGTGCCCTAACGTGCTGGGTTTCGGTTTTTCGTTCGACCAAATAACCGAATATCCTTTTAAGATTTTATTCGCGTTTTCTTAGCTTTAAAAATAAGGCAATGTTTCGTGTTTGGAAATCCGAGAAATCGTGCCCTAACGTGCTGGGTTTCGATTTTCCGTTTGACCAAATAACTAAATATCCTTTCGAAATTTCATCCATATTTTCTTAAATTAAAAACAAGGCAATATTTCGTGTTTGGAAATTCGAGAAATTGTGCCCTAACGTGCTAGGTTTCGATTTTCCGTTTGATCCCAAATAAAAAAATACCCTTTTAAAATCTCAATGCATGAGTTTTGAGAATTTTGGGATGATCTAGAATTTGAAGACTTAAATTGTTGCATCCTAACGTGCTGGATGTGATGTTTTATTCCTTCGGAACCAGAGAATCTTAATATTCAAACTCAAGTATCTTCAAATGGGTCAAAGAAGTTCGTAATTTTAAAATCTTTCAAATTCTAGACGTTAGGACATTAATTAATCAATTTGGTACCAATTTTGGGCGTTGCGAGGGTGCTAATCCTTCCTCGTACGTAACCGACTCCCGAACCCATTTTCTTAGATTTCGTAGACCAAAATTATTGTTTTAATAAATCAAAATGTTTTATTAAAATAATCCATCTCTAGGTGATCCGATCACACCTCGAATAAAAGATCGGTGGCGACTCCATTTGTTATTTTAAAGTCGATCCCTGTTTCTTCAAACTTGTTAAAAAATGGTTTCGACAGCTTGGCGACTCCGCTGGGGACCCTGAAAGAGAGTCAAGCCGTAAAATTGATTAATTTATGTCCTTTAGTCGAAAATTGAAAATTTTATTTTAAAAATTACAATCCTTTTATTTGCATTCGCTTGCGTCATCTCATTTGATTGCTATGGTTCAAGTCTTGTAGAATACTTTTGCATCATATTGCCTGACCGTCGGGTCACACCCTTTTAAGTGGGGGTGAGAAGCTACTCCTTCGTGAGGTTTTCACCTCCGTGCAGGATAGTGAATCGCTTTCGGGATACATCCGTACCTATGTCTTTGTGAGGTTTTCATCTCCGTGCAGCCATATAGGGAAATGTATTCCCCTGAACTGAACTCGGTCCGTATGAGCCTATAATGGGTGAGGATCAAGGAATCTGCTGGTTCAGGTACCTCAACTTTAGAACTAAACTGCATATAGAAAGCCCTAAGAGCCCACCCTAGGTAGAGCTGTGATAAACCCTAGTGGTCACCCAAATAGGCGTTTGAATGTTTTTCTACATGCTTTGAATTTTGTTTCTATTGTACTGACTTTTTTTATCTTTGTTACTTTGCATGCATTTTCATATTAGAGAGGGGTGTCGATTCGGGTTCGATTGCTAAATTAGGGAGCTCGGCATGGAGAACGAATTTCTTGATAAAGCGGAAGACAATATAGCTGTTCATATATTTGTAGTCCGTTTCATGTAAAGAATTTTGCCCTCTAGTAAAGTTTTCTAAAGGAAATTGAGTCAGAATCGACACCTCTTTACATTCATTTCATGCATTCACATAGCATTACATCACATGCAATAGATTTTATGAGAAGACCCTGATTGATTAAAAATTATTTCAGTAACCTGGAAACCGACAAAACCTTTCCAGAAACGCATCCCTACGGCACAAGAAAAAAGCTCAAGCAATGGATCAAAGATTAGAAAAGCTTGAACAACTCCAAAGGGAGATGCAGGATAAATTTCAGCTGCAAATGCAGGAACAGATGGTTAAGATCCAACAAGATATGATGGACCGGATGATGGAATCACAAAAGACTATGATGTCTCAATTGACTCAATTACTGGCGGGAGGAATAGACAAAGGGAAAGGCCTTATGGATAATGTTACGGAAAGTAATCAATACCCTTCTGGTTATACTCCAATGCATATACATGCACCACCAGAGATAAATCCCCAAAGGCCATCTGTCTCTATCAGGCCGCAACCGATTCAGACCGGGGCCTCGACACCGATAAATTTCCAGGTTGGCTCAGGCTCTAACCCTGGCCATAATTCAAACAATCCGATTGTTCCTGACTTGGATGAAGTAGTAGGAGAGGAAAGAGTAACGACGGAATCCTAAAGGCAATTAGAGGAGAGGTGTAAGTGGCTCGAAGAGAAGTTTAAAGCAATGGAAACTACTGAAGTTTAAAGTGCCAAAGTTCAAGAAGTACAATGGGACTAGCTGTCCTAAAGCTCACATAACGATGTTCTGTCGGAGAATGACAGGATATGTCAACAATGACCAGTTATTAATCCACTACTTTCAAGAAAGTCCGCCGCCCACGGCCAAGTGGTACAATCAGTTGACCCGTTCCCAAATTGGCTCATGGAAGGACTTGGCTCAAGCTTTCATGAAGCAGTACAGCCACGTGACAAATATAACACCCGACAGGATTACACTCCAGAACATGGAGAAGAAGACGAATGAGAGCTTTAGGCAGTATGCCCAGCGATGGAGGGAAGTAGCGACGCAAGTCCAACCCCCACTCTTAGAGAAAGAGGCGACTATGCTCTTCATCAAGATTTTTTAAAAGCTCCTTTATCACTCATATGCTAGGAGGAGCGCTACAAAGAGCTTCTCAGATGTCGTAATGACTGGAGAAATGATTGAGAACGCCATAAAAAGTGGAAGGATAGAAGCGGGAGAAAGTGTTAAAAGATCAACCCCGAGAAATAGGGAAAATGAAGTGAACAGCTCGAGCATGCATTTCAAATCAGACACTGCAGGTCAACCGAGGGCTGTGACCACTGGTCATCAGGACTCATCAAAACAAGAATCCAGTGCAAAGTAACTCCAGTTTACACCAATTCCAATGACATATAGGGAGTTGTATCAAAGCCTATTTGATGCACACGTGGTGGCTCCTCATTACATGGAACCAATACAACCCCCATACCCCAAATGGTATGATTTGAATGCTCAATGCGAGTATCACGCGGGAATAACGGGTCACTCAATTGATAACTGCATTGCATTTAAGAAATTGGTCGAAAGGCTTATTAAAATAGGGGTTGTGAAGCACGATGAGCTGAACGAAGCGGTAAATTGAAGGAGGGGGAAGGCAGGAGAGTTGCGATTCCTTGAAGAAGTCATCAGAAGCCTAGAAATCGAGAAATCAGAACACCAATGGCGTATTCGAAGAGGGAACCGAGGAATAAAAGTTTTCCAAGCATCGGCCTTTATATACTTGAGAGTGTTTTGAACAATAGGACTCTGGAAGAGACATGTATTTTTAAGGCTAATCTAGAGTAATATTCAAAACACGCTTATTGCTTTCAGCCTAGAAGTAATAAGAGTCATTTTGTGAAATAGGCTTGTGTTCAGAATCTTTATTTCAATAAAACGCATCTTTTTGAGCAAATATTTTTCCATTCTTTCTATAGATTCTTTTGTACTTTGGATTTCTATTCAAATATTCTTTCATTCTTTATTCATGATCATACCATACGAATAATCATCCTTAGAATCATTTACTCTTTGGATTTTCTGCCTTCATACCTAGGTACCCAGATATCAACGACATGAGCGATGTTGTTACTGACTCCCTTTTTGAATGAAATATGGGTCTAAGGGATCTCAGGACTTTGAAGATGAAAGAAATTGTAACCTATCTTCTGATTTGTTAAGGATGGTATAACTGGATGAAAAACAGATCCTACGTCACGAGCCAAGGAAGGAGATGAAGATCAAAGCCTAGCTCAATGCAGAAATAAGATTTCCTATATGTAGGGCATGGATGTTACCAAGCCAGTCTCATTAAAAGTTTCTGGCCAACATCGATTCATTTTCATGGATGTCGGTTACTTCATTAAAATGGTAAAAGTCGCTTCATATGCCAATATTACAAAGTCGATAGTCATCAGAACAAAAAAGAAAAAAGAAAGAAAGAGTACCAAAAAATGTCGAAAAGATCATATTTAACCGCACAATGTCAAGAGTCTGCGGTCTGTTTGAAGATTAAGTGCCACATCACAGTGCAGCAAAGGCAGCCAAAAAGAAAAACAAAAGATCAAAAAAAAAGACCGAGACTTGTAAAGATTGGCACATAGAAATTACTATTTACCCTCTATGCTTATCAAACATTGGCCAGGACTGTCACCGAGGCAACACATTTCTTATTGGTTTCGCCCATTGAAGTCGAAATTCCTTTTTTCGAGTTTTATCAGAACTGAAGTTGGATGAGGCAGAATGGATCCAATCCCGATATGATCAATCAAATTTGTGAGGAAAAGTTAATAGCTATCCGTTACAGTCAGATGATGCGGGTTTGCGACAAAGAGGTTCATCCTAGAAAATTCCCAAAGGGGGACCATATATTGAAGAAGATCCTTCATATACAAAAGGATTTGAGAGAAAAATGGAGGCCAAACTAGAAAAGACTCTATGTAGTGAAAAAGTGCATTGGAAACATTGACCAAAACGGATGGCGGGATATGCCCAATCCTGAATTCAGTCAAGAAGTATTTCACTTAAAAAAGAGAAGACAAGGTGAAAACCTGCAAAGGGCACCTTAAAAAAATAATTAAAATCTACAATAAAAAAGAAAAAAGAAGGAGAGGCCAAGGCGAAAACCCGCAAAGGGCGCTTTGAGACCAGAGGGGATTTGAGTTGAAAACCCGAAAAGGGCGGCTCAAATTTTGATCAAAAGTGGGGCATGTAGTAGTCTTGCCATACTTGGATTAACACTGAAGAAGTATGCTACGTCTTGGGGCATCGACAAAGTACTCCGGATCCCCTAAACGCATATCGAGCTTAAAATGGTTCTCAAGAAGTTTGAACAGAGAAGATCAGGCTGCGATATCTGGGGTACCTAGCTTCCATTTTACCCATTTTAAATTTGTTATTTGTGATTATATTATTCTTTTCAAAATATGTTCATAATAAATTTCCTTTGATTGCATTTTCTATCTTTGCTTAACTTATTTGTTTCAAGCTATGCCCCTAATTAATTTCATTATTATCCATGGTTATGATCTTTTCAAGCATTTCGCATTGAAATAACGATTAGTGGACTAATAACATTTTCACAAAAGGAGTTTCGCATATTACTCGAAGCTTCAATAATACAAGAACTTGAAATAGGACTATCGCTTAAAACTCACCAAGTTTAAGGGATTGAAATATTGGTGGAGGAGGAGTCTAAACTGAGACTATCTCTTCGGACTCTTTTCAAAAATGGTGGTTGAACAAATGACAAGATATTGCGTCAGTAATACAATCCTGACGAAAAAGGGGCATTGTTAACCCAAGTGTAAAACGGGAATCATTCTCGAAAAAATGATATTCTGCATCCATGCGAGCATCATGCATACACATCCGTTGGGTCACCCGGAGTGATCAATAGATGGAAGTCGATACTGAGATCCTATACCTTTGAATAGCAATGGGATGGATTAAAGAAGAAACAAATCCTACATTTTGGAGTCGCAATGGGATGGATTCGCATCTTATACCCCTAAGTCACAATGAGATTAACCCCTGGTTACAAAGGGGGCAAATCTGAGCAAGATATTTGTTTTCTGGGTTTTTCATCAAGAATACCAAATTAACAAGATGGAAGCATAATACGTCAATGATAAAGCCCTGATCAACAATGAGCAATGACAACCCTAAGCATTTAAAAAAGGATCATTCTCAGGAAATTCTGCATTCATGCAAAACACATTTAGTTAGGAGCATTTGATTCATTCTGATCATTGCATCCTAATCATTATAAGAAATCATTCTCATGACATTTTGCATTCATGCAAATGTCGTCCATAATACATTTAGTTAGGAGCATTAGATTCATCCTGATCATTACATCCTAACCATTTTGCATAAGCATAAACACATAAAACTGATTTTATAGGACAGGTCCCCCAGAGGGCGGCGTCGCAACATCGATGAATTCGCAGATCTCGCCTTCCTGAGAGAAGCGGATCGAAGATATTACTCCTATCTCCCTGACCAGCAGTGGAATAGGTCGAAGATTGTAGATCTTGTCACCCTAAGTAGTAGTGGACCAAGATCGAATGGCAAATCTTGTCTCCCTAAGCAGTAGTGGAACAGATTTAAGCCACCAGCCCTATCTCCCTGACCAGCAGTGGAGTAGGTCAAAGATTGTAGATCTTGTCACCCTAAGCAGTAGTGGACCAAGATCGAACGATAAATCTTGTCTCCCTAAGCAGTAGTGGAATAGATTTAAGCCACTAGCCCTATTTCCCTGACCAACAGTGGAGTAAGTCGAAGATTGTAGATCTTGTCACCCTAAGCAGTAGTGGACCAAGATCGAACGACAAATCTTGTCTCCCTAAGTAGTAGTGGAACAGATTTAAGCCACCAGCCCTATCTCCCTGACCAGCAGTGGAGTAGGTCGAAGATTGTAGATCTTGTCACCCTAAGCAGTAGTGGACCAAGATCGAACGGCAAATCTTGTCTCCCTAAGCAGTAGTGGAACAAATTTAAGCCACCAGCCCTATCTCCCTAACTAGCAGTGGAATAGGTCGAAGACATCAGATCTTGTCTCCCTGAGTTTGTAGTGGAGCAGATTGAAGATAGCAGATCTGGCATTCCGAAAGTTGCAGGAGCAGATCGAAGCCATACAAGTCTTATCTCCCCAAAGTTCCAGTGGAGTAGGTTGAGGCTACAAATTCCTCCTCCCTAAGTTTACAATGAGGATCAATCCGTATTTCTTTCAAGTTTCAGTAGAGAAGATGGAAACTACGAATCTCTTCTCCCTGAAATTTCATCGGAATTGGATCAAAGTGCTGGTTTCTCATGCCCCCAAGATGCAAAGGGGCCAGGCGGAACGGCTACTCGAATAAGAAAAGCACCGAAAGAAGTCAAGATCCAAAGCAAGACCGTGCAAAATTGGCTTTTTAAGGTCTTTGCTCTATTCTCGCACACGATAATGAGCAAAGAGGGGCAAATTGTAAGACCCAATTTATGCCCGAGCCCGCTTTACAACCAATAAAATACAAAAACCAAATAAATCCAAACAAATCCATTAACAGCTCAATATCCATTATACAAAACCTTCAAATTTCAAATATTTTAAACAGATCTAAATCGGGCAGAGGCCCAAACCATAAACCTAACCCTTAACCCATTTACAGACCCACTAAACCAACCCCAACCCAATTTTAGAATTGGCCCAAATGGCCCAATACGTTTGACGCTCCAGAAACCCTAGGAGGGCTTCCAGAATGTTCCAAAGACCGCCTCGGCTTCCTCGCGCACGCCCCTCCACGCGCGCAACCGTTCGTATCCCCGCATGCCCCACGCGCTCCACCCACGCGCAAGCCTTCACCAGCGTGCCTCCGTACTGCCTCCAGCGTATCAATGTCGTACGACCTCCGCACCTTGGCCACGTCTGTACCTGCAAACGAATAGCAAAAGAACGACAGCAAATAGAAATAACAGATATTGTATAAATCAATTTTTATTTTTTTCTTCTTCTGGGATATAAAAGGAAAGCCAGAAACATTTTGTAAGGGGTACGATTTTTCAAATACAAAAAAAAGGATACCAAAAGCAGAGGTATTTTCATTTTGTAGTCTATTTTTCATTTCGAATGTCATACATGCACAGAAATAGAATAAAAATATAAAATTTTACCTTTTCGTGAGATCGAAGTCTCGAATCCGAAGCGTTTTGGGTGGGTTTTTCGATTTTAATAAGGGATTTGGCTTTAGTTCTTTTAGATCTGCGTTTAGGGCTCATAAAGGAGTTTAAATCGGCTTTTTTTGAGCCTCTGGCCACCGCGCACGACGGCGGATGGTGGCGGAGTACGGCGGCCTGATGATCGGAACTCGGCCGAGCATGAGTCGGTGTTCGAAAGGCAGAAGGTTTTTTTTTTTTTTGAGAGAGTTTTAAAAATTTTTTAAAAGGGATGTTTAAAATAATGATTTTTGGGGTTTTTTTGGTATTTAAAGTAGACCCATGCGACGTCATTTTGGCATGGGTCTTTTGAACCCAAAACGGCGTCGTTCAAGGGCGATACCCGCGCGAGTGACCCGGCCCGGGGAAGGATCTGCGCGTTTTGAGTAAATGGGTTATTTACGTTTATAGCCCTTCCGTTTTTCCTTGTGTTTGCAATTCAATCCTTTTGTTTCTTCAAATTCACCTGTTAATTTTATTATTTGTTCGCTTTAGTCCAGTATAAAACGACATCGTTTATAGCGCGGGAATATTCTCCTTTTTAATCCGTGCATCTTTGCGCATGTTTCATTTCAGTCCCTAGCAACGTTTTATTATTTGCAATTTTAACCCCGGATTTATTCGAATTTCAAGTTGGTCCTTAACCTGTTTTAATCTATTTGTTTATTCACTTTTCGAAAAAGGTTTTTTTTTTATTGTTGTATTTTATTTTAATTTTTTTTTACATATATTATCTCTATTAAATTCATATAGTATTTATTTTAAATATTTTCTTCATATTATTTACTTTGAACATTCATATATGTATATTAGTTAATTTAAATTATTTCATACTTTTATTTATCATTTTAAAAATTGTTTTACGACTACTTATTTTAATACATTATATATTAATTATTTTGATTATTTCACGCATATCTTATCTTTAAATAATTTTATATAATATTGGTTTTTAATTACTCTTCATTTTACATTCGTTTTTGTATATTATTTTGCTCCATTTTCTTCGATAGCTAAGGTCGAAATTGTGTTATATGATGTTGGTTATTGTATGGATTATAATTCTTAACTTGTAACTATTAATTATTTATGATTCATTAGTGTAAGACTGCGTGTATGTATCGCTACCCTGCTTTGTATACTATCATTCCATTGCGGTTTTATCTGTAAAAAAAAAATCATGTTTTAAAAACCGTTCCATTCAAAGGTTTTTAAAATAAGGCAATGTTTCGTGTTTGAGAAATCCGAAAGATCGTGCCCTAACGTGCTGGGTTTCAGTTTTTCGTTCGACCAAATAACCGAATATCCTTTTAAGATTTCATTCGCGTTTTCTTAGCTTTAAAAATAAGGCAATGTTTCGTGTTTGGAAATCCGAGAAATCGTGCCCTAACGTGCTGGGTTTCAATTTTTCGTTTGACCAAATAACTAAATATCCTTTCGAAATTTCATCCATATTTTCTTAAATTAAAAACAAGGCAATATTTCGTGTTTGGAAATTCGAGAAATTGTGCCCTAACGTGCTGGGTTTCGATTTTCCGTTTGATCCCAAATAACAAAATATCCTTTTAAAATCTCAATGCATGAGTTTTGAGAATTTTAGGACGATCTAGAATTTGAAGACTTAAATTGTTGCATCCTAACGTGCTGGATGTGATGTTTTATTCCTTCGGAACCAGAGAATCTTAATATTCAAACTCGAGTATCTTCAAATGGGTCAAAGAAGTTCGTAATTTTAAAATCTTTCAGATTCTCGACGTTAGGACATTAATTAATCAATTTGGTACCAATTTTGGGCGTTGCGAGGGTGCTAATCCTTCCTCGTACGTAACCGACTCCCGAACCCGTTTTCTTAGATTTCGTAGACCAAAATTATTGTTTTAATAAATCAAAATGTTTTATTAAAATAATCTATCTCTAGGTGATCCGATCACACCTCGAATAAAAGATCGGTGGCGACTCCATTTGTTATTTTAAAGTCGATCCATGTTTCTTCAAACTCGTTAAAAAATGGTTTCGACACCTTAAACATACCCTTAAAACTAATTCTCTCATTTTGCAGTAGTATAGATTGTCACATTCTAGTCTGATCAGCATCTATTTCCTGTCCTACATTACTGCAAAATGAACTATGATCAGTGTAGAATGTGACAGAAATTGTAAATGTTGATCGGAGTAGATAGACTACCTGCTGTGCAACATGCGCATCGAGGGCACTTAAAGGGTCACCAAATATATACACATCCGAATTGGAGTAGACAGCTCTAGCCATGGAAACTCACTGCTTCTGCCCACCACTGATATTCACCCCTCTTTCACCGATCTCAGTAAGATCATGATCCTGAAGCCCAGTATGAGATGGTTAATTTATGGAGACATTCACAATAATCAAAAGAAATGACAAGTAGATGTATTAAATCCACTTAACAGGAAGTATGTCAAGATCATGCCGCAGGGCTGTAACATCAATTGTCTTCCAATATCGTTCAGGCCGAAAGCTACACCCAAACAATATGTTGTTACGAACCTGAGAAATAAAGTTTGAAGGTCAGAAACAAGTGGTAGTAGAAACTTCCATTTCCAAAGAATACTAAAATTTGAAATGGAATAAATTATCAGTGAAGAACATAAGCAATCTGCAACCTACAGTAGCATTAAAAATCCATGAAACTTGTGGAACATAAGCGACAGTCCCTCTTATTACAACACTTGAATTAGCATCTGCAGGTATCTCCAGCATTGCTGATACAAGTGATGTTTTCCCTTCTCCAGTTCCACCAACAATCGCAACCAGGCTGCCAACTGGCACCTCCAAATTGATATTTGATAAGGTAGGTTTCTCTGCCTGGAAAGAAAATCTAAAAGTTGTCTTTATCTACGATAGAAGCACATTGCAATATCAATAATGTTGATGATAAGTACGCAAGAACTTCCTAATTATAAAGCTGGGAAAGCACAACCTACAGAGACTACACTGCTTAGTATAGTAGTCAACTTTATCCTAAGCACCAATCAAAGAGTCGCAAGTTTTTTTAAATAAGCTGCACTTCTGGGATCTCATTTAAGTAAATAGCATGTGATGAAGTTGGACAAGTCAGGTGCTCCATATATGACAGCAGTACCATATTCAGTGAAACAGAATTGTTATAATCCATTATTAAGGGTTATATTCTTTTACAGCATGTTTGGATTTCTTAAAAATAAAGGAAAGCTAAGTAAATCAAGGGAAAGGATAATGCTTTCCCTTGTTTGGATGACATATTTTGATTAAGCAAGGGAAAGTAAATGATGTTGGGAATCCCTCACTTTCCCTTCCCTTGTTTTCCTTTATTTTTTAATCCCCCAATTTGAGGGAATGTGAGGGGAAGAGAAACCTAAAACAATTTGGATTATGTAAAAAACCAATTTTGTCCTTCAAATATTTTATTATTAACAATTTATATTTATATTTGCTAAAAATTAAAAAGAATTCTTTTTAACCTATCAAAGGTTGTATTTAATCTTTGGGTAAATTACACCAACAGTCACCCAACTTTGGGGTAACTGACAAAATGGTCACCTAGGTTTCATTTTAGTCACTCAACTTTTAAAAAGTTACAAAACAGTCACTAATTAACAATTACCGTTAGGGTGTTAACGGAATTGCTGATGTGGCAAGTTAACCAGCTGATGTGGCAAGTTAACCAGCCACGTTGGTGAAGCAGCTCCATTTTCCTCTTCTTCTTCTTCTTCTTCTTCTTCTTCTTCTTCTTCTTCTTCTTCTTCTTCTTCTTCACCAAAGGATAGTACACCCCTATTCTTAAAAATGTGCATCATCAACAAAGATTTCTATACAAGATTTTCAGTTTTGTATCCTAAAAACAAAATATTTTATCCTATCCATCAGTTATTATTATTTATTTTCTACAGCAAGTTTCCACCTCCCTCATTTACCCCCACCCTTTTCTTCTTTTTCATTGCATCTTTCTCTATATAATAAACAACAAACTACATATATATATATATATATATGTATGTATGAATGTATGTATGCTTGTATGTATACAATCTATATAACTATATATTATAAAATTTACCTATGGCCTCAAGAGATAAAATTTGGCACTAAATCAATCACACTCAAAGAAACAATGAGGCTGATTCATCTAATCTCGCCTAATAACCAAAATCTCAAATCTTTTTATCCCAATACTCCCAAATGCTTCGAGACACTATAATTTTGACGACTATATCAAGAATTATGTAACATGATATCGATACTTGACCCCACTCTACTTGGAAATTTAATTAAGAGTACCAATGAGTCTTGGAAGTTGATATGGAGGACGAAATATCCCATCTCCCATTGACCCCAACATTGCCGCTTGTTGTTTCTGCAATGGAGGGGTTTGTGTAGCCGGGCCGAGCAGAGTGGCAATTGAACCATTCCTATCTCTGCTTTCCACGCTCCCATCATTGCTATCCCCATGGAATCTCTTGCTCGTCCGATGGTCCAGGGTTTCATCGTCAGTCCAGTAAAGCTACGGGAGGATCCTTTTGAGAGGGTTAACCATGGAGGAAAATGGAGCCTTTAAGAACACCAAAACGGTGGAGGAAGACAAGTGGTCATTAATGTTGCCGGTGAAGGGCCAAAATGGTCTTCTTCAAAAGAAGCAGAGGAAAAAGGGATAGGGGTGTACTATCCTTTGGTGAAGAAGAAGAAGAAAAAGAAGAAGAAGAGGAAAATGGAGCTGCTTCACCAACGTGGCAAGTTAACTTGCCACATCAGCTGGTTAACTTGCCACATCAGCAATTCCGTTAACACCCTAACGGTAACTGTTAATTAGTGACTGTTTTGTAACTTTTCGAAAGTTGAGTGACTGAAATGAAACCTAAGTGACTGTTTTGTCAGTTACCCCAAAGTTGGGTGACTGTTGGTGTAATTTACCCTTAATCTTTTTAGAAGATTAGATATATATTTATTAAATTTGTATTTAAAATTTTAACAATCTTATCAGTAGTTTTTATCTTTTATGAAGAATATTCGTATTTTTCTATAATATTTAATTTAATTTAATTATTAATTATTTATATAAAGAATAGATTTGGAATTTTCATTAAAAGAAATAATTTCCATTTTTTTCCACAATTTACCCGAACAAAACATGTTAGAATTCCTTTCCTTTATAAATTTTAATTATCCAAACAATAATTAAATATATATTTTCCTTTCTTTTAACATTCTCCTACTTTCTTTTCTTTTCCTTTAATTATATTTAACCAAATAGTGTTAAAAATCTAAAACAATGGGAACCTCCAAAATAGTACCTAGAATCCATTGTTAAGGGTTATTTTCTTTTAAAGATCTAACATAATGGAAATTAAATATATTCATGGACCAATTCGAGTTTAAGCATAATACATTTTATACTTGCTCAAATCTAGCTCAAAATATGAGCTTAAAATTTTACCTAAACATACTCATATTTGTAAATGGCAAACCTAAGCTCAATTGACGCCCAACCATATTATTTTTTCTTTTAAATTTTTTAAAAAATATTTATATTATTTTAAATTTAATATTTAATACTTTCATATTTTCTTTCATTTATTAAAATTTTATATGTACGAATCTTAACATTTTTTTAAATGTTTATATTAGAATATTATATATTACTATAGATTTAATTATTACATGTTATAAATTATGTAACATATAAATAACATAATATAATATATAATAAACTTAGAAAACGGGCCAAATCAAGCTTAGGCCTTGAATGTACAAGCTTGAGCCAAACTCATATTTAAATGGGCTTAATTTTTTTTGTTTAAGCTCATTTTTCAACCCTAATATTTTTGTCCAAACCTTACCAAATTTTAAATGCACCTTTGGGTTTGGACAAGTAACCCAGCCCATAGACAGATCTAATAGAAAGCCTCCAAAATATCACCTTAATTTCTATAGACTTGTAATTTAGTATAAGTTAACTCATAGGGGCACAAAGATAATTTTTTTTAAAGGATACTAGTAGTGTTTAATGTTGCTTCCATTGCTACTGTTGCTAAAGCAACGTGTCCTATGTAATATCCGAAGCTATAATGCTTCAGCCTGAAGCCTTGACACAGACTCAATTTCTAAAACTTTATTTCAATCTTTCCATTCTCGCAGAGTATGACACAGACTAAATATATTGAGTGGTAATCAATACTAAATGCAAAAGTTCTATTTTAGCAAAGTAGATGACTCAAAAATTAAACAGCATAAAAACAAGAATAACACTTTAGAGTAACCTTTGAATCCCATGAAAAGTTTCCATCCTTAATTGAGATGGCTGGAAGCCCTGGCTGAAGAGGTGGATTTGGTGCTAGAACTCTCTCTTCAGCTAAGAAAAGCTCCTCAAGACGTTGCAATGATACATTTGCATTTACGACCTGAAAAACCAAGCTTTAGATTGTCGAATAGACAACTGAAACTATATGAATCTTTTAGCACTTCTACTGAACTTAATGACAAGTAAACCTTGAAATTTGACAGGGCCGCATAACATTACGAATAAGGTTCAACAAAAAATGACATGCATTATTAAATTCTTTAAGTTTACTTTCCTTTCATTACCATAAACTCTTTAGATTTCATCAAATAGCTCTTAAGTTATTGAGTGACTAAACGGTTTTCTAGTCTAGCCAATAGATCAAAGCAAAAGTGTCTTCAGAGGTAATGTGTAAACCTGACTTAACAAATTAGGAAGTGTGCTCAACGGAAATCGTAGCATTGCAAAGAGCGAAAGTGATGTGAATGCCCTGGCTGGTGCTAAATCCCCACCAAGCAAAGTGAATGCCCCAAGTGAAACTACTGTCACAACAACTGGTATGCTGTTTGTCGAAACCATTTTTTGAACGAGTTTTGAAAAACGGGAATCGGCTTTAAAAATATGGAAATAGAGTCGCCACCAATCCTTTTTTGTTTAGGTGTGATCGGATCACCTATAAAAATATTTTGGTCTACGAAATTCGAGAAAACAGGTTCGGGAGTCGGTTACGCACGAGGAAGGATTAGCACCCTCGCAACGCCCAAAATTGGTACCAAATTGATTAATTAATGTCTTAATGCCGAAAATTTGAAAAGATTCTAGATTACGATCCATTTACTTAAGACACCTTTGGACAGAATCATATTGTATGCCAAAACTTCTTATTTCGAAGAAAATAAAATGTCGTACTCAGTAAGTTAGGGCACAACATCTTATGTTCTCAAAATTAGATTTATCCTTCGACATTCAATACTCATACATTTAAAAATAAGAAGGATATTCAATTATTTGGGTCAAATGAAAAATCGAAACCCAGTAAGTTAGGGCACTATTTCTCAAAATTCCCGAATACGGAATATTGCCTTTGTTCTTTTGAAATTCTAATCTCGAGATGATAAAATATCACACCCAGTAAGTTAGGGCGCAATATCTCAAATTCCCGTGAACAAGTTTTTTATTTGAAATATTATGCATTTTAATTTAAGAGAGAAATGATACTCGGTTGCTAGGTTTTAATGAGGAAAATCGAAACTCAGTAAGTTAGAGCACGATTTTCTCGAAGCCTCTAAACACGAGCATTGCCTTGTTTAAAAACTTTGAGTAAAAATGATTTTAAAACCGAAATGATATTAAAACACTACATTTTTCATAAGATACAATAGAATACTAATATACAAAGCAAGATATTAATCCATACATCAAATATTACAAATAATGAATCACAAATAATTAACCAATAATTAAGAAATACAAATCACATAATAACAATAATTATAACATACAATTTCTCTATTAATTATTAAAGAAAATGGAGTAATAATAATAATAATAGTAATGAGAATAATAGTAGAAGTAACAGTAAAATAAAAATAGTATTAATAATAATAAAATAATAATATTATTAAAAATAATAGTAATATAAAAAATAATAGTAGTAAAAATAAAATAATTATACTAGTAATAATAATAACAACAATAACAACAACAACAACAACAATAATAATTATTATTATTATTATTATTATTATTATTATTATAAAGATAATTAATATTAAAATACACAAAATAATAAATGGATTAAATGAAATAACATAAAGAAATAATCAATATAAAATTATAGGGATCGAATTGAAGTTAAAATAAAATTGCAGGGGTTAAAATATAATGAATAAATAATTAAAAGCATTAAATTAAAATTTAATCGGCAATTTGGGCAAAAATCGGAAATAAAGACAATAGGCATGACTGAATTGCAATGCGCGAATAATATGGGGGATCAAATGGGAAATATTCCCAACCTCCCAAAACGCGGCATTTTAAGCCTAAATCGAGGGATCAGATTAGAACACAAACGAAATTTGAGAAACAAATTAAAAACAAGGAAAAGGACTGAATTAAAGACGAAAAAAATGCGGAAGGACTGACGCGATAAATAACCCTTTTTAACAAAACACGCGGATCCTTCAAAGAAAGTGGTCGGGTCACGCGCTTTGAGGTTGAAACGACGCCGTTTAGGCGTTTAAAAGCTCGCGCAAAACGACACCGCTTTTATTCTCAGATATAAGGCTATTTTTTCTAAAAAAAAAAACATTTCTCACCAAAGTTAAAAGAAAATGTAAAAGGGCTTCCCCTTTTCTCTCGGAAATAACCTGATTCCGCCATGGAGACCACCGAGATCGTTACACGCGCCACCGTGTACGGTGGCCGGAACCCCAAAAGGTATGTTTTTCTTCCCCTTTTTTTTATATTATACTTTAACACGTATATGTATAGTTTAAAATAAGAATAAAACTTTTATGAATGTATAAACAGTTTAGAATAAAACGAAAGGAAAAGAAAAAATAAAAGAAAATACAATGGACCTTTGCTGATCTTTTCTTTGTATTGATTTCGTCAAAAAAAAATGTTCCCCTTACAAATGGTTGCTTCGGTTTCTGTAACCGAAAAGAAGAGAAAAATAAAAAAAATGAAAATTACAACTGTTTTTCGTTTGTTTTCTTTGCTGCTCGTTTGTTGTTTTCGCAGGTACGAATGATGCGGACGTGGCGTACGGAGGCGCGTGGACGCTACGAGGCGCGCGTGGGATCTGTTCGTGGGAACCTGAAACGGTGCGCGTGTATAGCACGCGGGAAGTCAAAGGGGCGCGCGTGGGGGTGGCTTGCTATTGGGGGCTTGCGGTGCATGGAAGTGACAGAAACCCTAGGGTTTCTGTTTGTTCTAAAAATTTTGGGCTAATCGGGCCAGGTTTTGCATTGGGCTTGGTTTATTAATTTGTAATGGACTGATGGACTTTATTAAATTTTTTTAATCTGATTTCTTTCTTGTTTTTTTGGTTAATGGGCTTCAAATGGGCCGGGCAAAAATTGGGTCTTATAACTGCCCCTCTTTGCTCATTGTCATGTAATGAGAATAGAGCAAAGACTTTAAAAAGAGCCAATTTTGTCCGGTCAAGCCTCATTCAGTGCTTTTCTTCTTCGAGTAGCTTCGTTCCATCCCGCTACATCTTCAGGGGCCTGAGAACTAGCGCTTCAATCTGCTCCAATGTAATTTCAGGGAGACGAGATTTGTAGCTTCGATCTACTCCATTGGAACTTCGAGGAGATGAGAATTTAGAGAGAAGAGATTCGTAGTTTTAATCTTCTCTGCTGAAATTTCAAAGAAATACGGACTGATCCTCATTGTAAACTCAGGGAGGAGGGATTTGTAGCCTCAACCTACTCCACTGGAACTTTGAGGAGATAGAAATTCAGAGAGAAGAGATTCGTAGTTTCAATCTTCTCTGCTGAAATTTCAAAGAAATACGGATTGATCCTCATTGTAAACTCAGGGAGGAGGGATTTGTAATTTCAACCTACTCCACTGGAACTTCGAGGAGATAGAAATTTAGAGAGAAGAGATTCGTAGTTTCAATCTTCTCTACTGAAATTTCAAAGAAATACGGACTGATCCTCATTGTAAACTCGGGGAGGAGGGATTTGTAATTTCAACCTACTCCACTGGAACTTCGAGGAGATAGAAATTTTGAGAGGAGAGATTCGCAGTTTCAATCTTCTCTACTGAAATTTCAAAGAAATACGGACTGATTCTCCTTGTAAACTCAGGGAGGAGGGATTTGTAATTTCAACCTACTCCACTGGAACTTCGAGGAGATAGAAATTTAGAGAGAAGAGATTCGTAGTTTCAATCTTCTCTACTGAAATTTCAAAGAAATACGGACTGATCCTCATTGTAAACTCAGGGAGGAGGGATTTGTAATTTCAACCTACTCCACTGGAACTTCGAGGAGATAGAAATTTAGAGAGGAGAGATTCGCGGTTTCAATCTTCTCTACTGAAATTTCAAAGAAATACGGACTGATCCTCATTATAAACTCAGGGAGGAGGGATTTGTAATTTCAACCTACTCCATTGGAACTTCGAGGAGATAGAAATTTAGAGAGAAGAGATTCGTAGTTTCAATCTTCTCTACTGAAATTTCAAAGAAATACGGACTGATCCTCATTGTAAACTCAGGGAGGAGAGATTTGTAATTTCAACCTACTCCACTGGAACTTCGAGGAGATAAGACTTGTATGGCTTCGATCTGCTCCTGCAACTTCAGGACTACCAGATCTGCTATCTTCAATCTGCTTCACTCAGGAGAGCAAGATATTCGAATTCACTGATGTTGCGACGACGTCTTCTAGTTGTAAAATCAGTTTTGTGTTTATGCTTATGCAAAATGGCTAGGATGCAATGATTAGAATGAATCTAATGCTCCTAACTAAATGTATTATGGATGACATTTGTATGAATGCAGAATGTCATGAGAATAGTCTTTTTACAAAGATTAAGATGCAATGATCGGAATGAATCAAATGCCCCTAAATAGATGTGTCTTATGGATGACATTTGTATGAATGCAGAATGTCATGAAAATGATTTCTTACAATGATTAGGATGCAATGATCGGAATGAATCAAATGCTCCTAAATGTGTCTTGTATGAATGCAAAATTTCATGAGAACGATCCCTGCTTAAGGTGTCATCGTTCATTGTTCATCAGGGTAATATGCTGCCCTCTTGTTCGGCTGGCATTCTCGACAGAAAACTCGAGAAGACGACTATATCTTGCTCAATAGATTTTGCCCCCCTGTAACTCCAGGGTTCATCTCATTGTGACTTAGGGGTATAAGATCTGAATCGAATCCACTGCAACTCTAAAATGTAGGATTTGTTTCTTCTTCCATCCACCCCATTACTATTCGAAGGGTACAGAACTTGTATCATTTTCCATCCATGCCACTACAACTCGTGGTAGAGGATCAGAATTTGTTCACCAATGATCGCTTTCCCGGTGACTTAACCACATGTGTATGCATGATATTTATATGAACGTAAAATATCATTTTTCTTGTGAATGATTGCCCAATTTTCGTTAAGATTGTATCACTGACGCAGTATCTTGTCGTTTGTTCAACCACCATCTTTGACAAAAATTCAGAGAGAAAATCTCAGTTTAGACTCTTCCTTAAACTTGGTGAGTTTTAAACAATAATCTGCTTTCTGTTCTTGTATTATTTAGAAGCTTCCAGAGTAATATGTGAAACTCCTTTTATGAAAGTATTATTAGTCCACTAATCGTTATTTCAATGTAAAATGTTTGAAAAAGATCATAACAATGGACAAGAAGGAAATTAATTAGGAGCATAGCTCGAAACAAATAAGCTAGGCAAAGATAGCAACTGCAATCAAAAAGGAAATTTATTGTGAACATATTTTGAAAAGAATAATATAATAACAAATAACAAATTTAAAATGGGTAAAATGGAAACTAGGTGCCCCAGATATCGCAGTCTGAGCTTCTCTGTTCCAACTTCTTGAGGACCATTTTAAGCTCGATATGTGTTTAGGGATCTGGAGTACTTTGTCGATGCCCCAAGACATAGCATACTTCTTCATTATTAACTTAAGCATAGCAAGACTGCTATATGCCCCACTTTGATCAAAATTTGAGCCGCCCTTTTTGGGTTTTCAACTCAAATCCCCTTTGGTCTCAAAGTGCCATTTGCGGATTTTCACCTTGGCCTCTCCTTTTTTCTTTTTCTTTTCCTCTTTTTTGTTTGTTTTTCTCTTTGAAAAACTTTCTATTGAGTCTGAATTCACCGGATTAGGTAGGTCCTTGCTATCTATCTCGGTCAATATTCATGCTTCCCCAGAACAGGCCTTCTTTGCCGTATAAGGTCCTTCCCAGTTTGGCATCCACTTTCTTATGAAGTCCCTTTTCTATGGGAAAAGTCTTCTTCAAAGCCCTATCATGAAATTTTCTAGGGCGAATCATTTTTTTTGTGAGCTCGCATCATCTGACCATGACGGATAGCTTTTAACATCAACTGATCATATTGAGATTGGATCTATTCTGCCTCATCCAATTTCAGCGCTGACAGAATTTCGACTCCAATGGGCAAAACCAATGAGAAACGTGTTGCCCCCGTAACAGTCTTGGCCAAAGTTTGATAAGCATAGAGGGTAAATAGTAACTTCTGTATGCCAATCCTTACAAGTCTCGGTCTTTTTATGATCCTTTGTTTTTCTCTTTTGTTGCACTGATATGTGGCACCTGATCTTTGAACAGACCGTAGACTTCTTGTGTGGCTAAATGTGATCTTTTTGACATTTTTTCTTCTTTTTTTTGGTCAGTATTCTTTCTTTTTCTTTTCTTTGTTACGATGACTATTGACTTTGTAATATTGGCATATGAATCGACTTTTACCATCCTAGTGAAGAAATTGACAACCACGAAGATGAATTGGTGTCAGCCAGAAGCTTCTGATGAGACTGGCCTGATAACATCCATGCCTCACATACAGGGAATCTTGTTTCTGCATTGAGCCAGGCTTTGATCTTCATCTCCTTCCTTGGCTCGCAATGTAGGATCTGTTTTTATCCAAAGATTAACAAATCGTAAGATATGTTGCGATTTCATCATCTTCAAAGTCCTGCGATCCCTTAGACCCTTATTTCATTCAAAAAAGGGAGTTAGTAACAGCGTCGCTCATGTCATAGATATCTGGGTACCTATTGTAGGTACGAAGGCAAATTCCAAAGAATAAATGATTCTAAGGATGATTATTTATATGATATGATCATGAATAAAGAATGAAAGAATATTTGCATAGAAATCCAAAGGACAAAAGAATCTATAAATAGAAAAATATTTGCTCAAAAGGATGCATTTTATTGAAATAAAAATTCTGGACACAAGCCTATTTCACAAGAGGACTCTTATTGCCCTAGGCTGAAAGCAATAAGTGTGTTTCGAATATTACTCTAGATTAGCCTTAAAAATACATGTCTCTTCCATACCCTATTGCTCAAAACACTCCCGGGTTCATATTTCGCATTTTGCATGTCATCTAATTTCACAATACCCATGCCGATGAATTTTTCACCAATTTCTTGAAAGCAAGGCAATTTTCTATCGAATGCCCTGTGACCCCCGCGTGGTACTCACACTGGGCATTTGGGTCATACCATTTTGGATATGGAGGTTGCATCGGTTTTGGGTAGTGAGGAGCCACCTCATGTGCATCAAATAGGCTTTGATACAACTCCCTATATGTCATTGGAATTGGTGTAAAATGGAGTTGCTTTGCATTGGATTTTTGTCTTGATGAGCTCTGATGGCTAGTGGTCACAACCCTCGCTTGACCTCTGATGACTAATTTGGGACGCTTGCTCAAGCCGCTCACTTCATTTTCCTATTTCTCGGGGTGATCTTTTGGCACTTTCTTCAAAGATCTATCTTTCCACTCTTTATGGCATTCTCAATCATTTCTCCAGTCATTATGACGTCCGAGAAGCTCTTTGTAGCGCTCCCTAGCATATGAGTGATAAACGGGGCTTTCAATGTGTTGATGAAGAGCATAGTGGTTTCTTTCTCCAGAAGAGATGGCTGGACCTGTATGGCAACCTCTCTCCACCGCTGCGCATAATGTCTAAAACTTTCATTCGCCATTTTCTCCATGTTTTGAAGAGTAATCCTATCAGGGGTCATGTCTGTCACATGACTATACTGCTTCATAAACGCCTGAGCCAAACCTCTCCATGAGCCAATTCTGTCATGACTCAACTGGTTATACCATTTAGCCACGGCTCCCACCAGGCTATCCTGGAAGCAATGAATCAGCAGTTGGTCATTGTTAATGTATCCTGTCATTCTTCTACAAAACATGGTAATATGAGCCTCGGGGGAACTTGTCCTATTACACTTATCAAATTCGTATTTTGAACTTGTATGGGAGCACCAAGTCCGGGACCAAGCTTAAATCTTTGGCGTCAATTCCAGAATAGCTTATCAAAGCACTTTCGATCGCTTTAAACTTCTCCTCCAACCGTTTATATCTATCTTCTAGCTGTTTTGGCAATTCTGCTTTTGTCCTTTCTCCTTCTGCTATTTTATCCAAATCGTGACATTAGTAATGATTGGGTTATTTCCTGAACTCGGCGATTTGGAGGTTCATTGAAGCATCGACTTGGAATTGTTGAGGCTCGACGTGATAGATGGCCTTTGTACAGTCATTTCAGGTAGTGTTTGCACGTGTGGTGGAGTAAAATCCTGGGGATATTGATGATGCTCAGTATTCTCCTCAATATTAATTATGGGGTTCTTTCTTTTATCCATAAGCCCCTTCAACAATTGCGTCATCTGAGTCATCATAATTCCCTGAGCTTCCATCATTCGATCCATCATATCTTGTTGGATCTTAGCCAACTTCTCCTGCATTTGTAGCTGAAGTTTCTCTTGCATCTCCTTTTGGAGCTGTTCAAGATTTTCTAGCCTCTGATCCATATCTTTCATCTTGATTCGGGTACCGTAGGGATGTTTGGTTTTACCGGTGTCCAGGTTAATGCTGAAATAATTTCAACCAATCAGGGTCTTTTCATGAAATCTAATGCATATGATGCAATGTGATGAAAATAGCGTAATGCAAATGATGTAATGCATGAAATGCAATGCAAATGCATGGAATGAATGCAATGCAATGCAAATGGAGTCGATTCTAATTCAATTCCATTTAGGAAACTTTATTTGAAAACAAAGCTCTTTACATAGAGCGGATTACAAATATACGAACATCCGTATTGTCTTCCGTTTTATCAAGAAAGTCATTTTCCATGTCGAGCTCCCTAATTTAGCAACCGAACCCGAATCGACACCCTTCTCTAACATGAAAATGCATGCTGAGTAACAAAGATAAAAAATCAGTACAATAGAAACGAAATTCAAAGCATGAAAAAAAACCATTCAAACTCCTATCTGAGCGGCCACTAGGGTTTATCACAGCTCTACCTAGGGTGAGCTCTTAGGGCTTTCTATATGCGATTCGGTTCTAGAGTTGAGGTACACAACCAAAGAGATTCCTCGATCCTCACCCATTATAGGCTCATATGGATCGAGTTCGGTTCAGGGGAATACATTTCCCTATGGCTTCACCGAGATGAAAATCTCACGAAGACATAGGTACGGATGTATCCCGGAAGCGATTCACTATCCTGCACGGAGGTGAAAACCTCACGAAGGAGTAGCTTCTCAATCCCACTTAAGGGTATGACCCAGCGGTCATGCAATATGACGCAAAGTATTCTATAAAACTCAAACTAAAGCAATCAAATGAGATGAAGCGAGCGAATGCAATATAAGGATCGTAATTTTTCGAACCAAATTTTTAATTTTCGACGAAAAGACAGAAAATAATCAAGCTTACGGCTTGACTCTCTTATTGTCCCCAGTGGAGTCGCCAAGCTGTCGAAACCATTTTTTGAACGAGTTTTGAAAAACGGGAATCGACTTTAAAAATATGGAAATAGAGTCGCCACCAATCCTTTTTTGTTTAGGTTTGATCGGATCACCTATAAAAATATTTTGGTCTACGAAATTTGAGAAAACAAGTTCGGGAGTCGGTTACGCACGAGGAAGGATTAGCACCCTCGCAACGCCCAAAATTGGTACCAGATTGATTAATTAATGTCTTAATGCCGAAAATTTGAAAAGATTCTAGATTACGATCCATTTACTTAAGACACCTTTGGACAGAATCATATTGTATGCCAAAACTTCTTATTTCGAAGAAAATAAAATGTCGTACTCAGTAAGTTAGGGCACAACATCTTATGTTCTCAAAATTAGATTTATCCTTCGACATTCAATACTCATACATTTAAAAATAAGAAGGATATTCAATTATTTGGGTCAAATGAAAAATCGAAACCCAGTAAGTTAGGGCACTATTTCTCAAAATTCCCGAATACGGAATATTGCCTTTGTTCTTTTGAAATTCTTATCTCGAGATGATAAAATATCACACCCAGTAAGTTAGGGCGCAATATCTCAAATTCCCGTGAATAAGTTTTTTATTTGAAATATTATGCATTTTAATTTAAGAGAGAAATGATACTCGGTTGCTAGGTTTTAACGAGGAAAATCGGAACTCAGTAAGTTAGAGCACGATTTTCTCGAAGCCTCTAAACACGAGCATTGCCTTGTTTAAAAACTTTGAGTAAAAATGATTTTAAAACCGAAATGATATTAAAACACTACATTTTTCATAAGATATAATAGAATACTAATATACAAAGCAAGATATTAATCCATACATCAAATATTACAAATAATGAATCACAAATAATTAACCAATAATTAAGAAATACAAATCACATAATAACAATAATTATAACATACAATTTCTCTATTAATTATTGAAGAAAATGGAGTAATAATAATAATAATAGTAATGAGAATAATAGTAGAAGTAATATAAAAATAAAATAGTATTAATAATAATAAAATAATAATAATATTAAAAATAATAGTAATATAAAAAATAATAGTAGTAAAAATAAAATAATTATACTAGTAATAATAATAACAACAATAACAACAACAATAATAATAATAATAATAATAATAATAATAATAATTATTATTATAATAAAGATAATTAATATTAAAATACACAAAATAATAAATGGATTAAATGAAATAACATAAAGAAATAATCAATATAAAATTATAGGGATCGAATTGAAGTTAAAATAAAATTGCAGGGGTTAAAATATAATGAATAAATAATTAAAAGCATTAAATTGAAATTTAATCGGCAATTTGGGCAAAAATCGGAAATAAAGACAATAGGCATGATTGAATTGCAATGCGCGAATAATATGGGGATCAAATGGGAAATATTCCCAACCTCCCAAAACGCGCATTTTTAAGCCTAAATCGAGGATCGATTAGAACACAAACGAAATTTGAGAAACAAATTAAAAACAAGGAAAACGACTGAATTAAAGACGAAAAAAAATGCGGAAGGGCTAACGCGATAAATAACCCTTTTAACAAAACAAGCGGATCCTTCAGCAGGCGGGTCGGGTCACGCGTTTTGAGGTTGAAACGACGCCGTTTAGGCGTTTAAAAGCCTGGTGCAAAACGACACCGTTTTTATTCTATATATAAGGCTATTTTTTCTAAAAAAAAATCATTTCTCACCAAAGTTAAAAGAAAACAGAAAAGGGCTTCCCCTTTTCTCTGTAAAATAACAGTTAACACTGCATACGGTGGCCGGAACCCCAAAAGGTATGTTTTTCTTCCCCTTTTTTTTATATTATACTTTAACACATATATGTATAGTTTAAAATAAGAATAAAACTTTTATGAATGTATAAACAGTTTAGAATAAAACGAAAGGAAAAGAAAAAATAAAAGAAAATACAATGGACCTTTGCTGATCTTTTCTTTGTATTGATTTCATCAAAAAAAAATGTTCCCCTTACAAATGGTTGCTTCGGTTTTTATAACCGAAAAGAAGAGAAAATTAAAAAAAATGAAAATTACAATCTGTTTTTCGCTTGTTTTCTCTCTTTGCTTGTTTTGTTGTTTTCGCAGGTACGAATGATGCGGACGTGGCGTACGGAGGCGCGTGGACCCTGCGAGGCGCGCGTGGGATCTGTTCGTGGGAACCTGAAACGGTGCGCGTGTATAGCACGCGGGAAGTCAAAGGGGCGCGCGTGGGGGTGGCTTGCTGTTGGGGGCTTGCGGCGCATGGAAGTGACAGAAACCCTAGGGTTTCTGTTTGTTCTAAAAATTTTGGGCTAATCGGGCCAGGTTTTGCATTGGGTTTGGTTTATTGATTTGTAATGGACTGATGGACTTTATTAAATTTTTTTAATCTGATTTCTTTCTTGTTTTTTTGGTTAATGGGCTTCAAATGGGCCGGGTAAAAATTGGGTCTTACACTGTTCAGTATGAAACTGTTAAACTGCAAGAAAAAGAAGTTGTTAAATGGAAAATAAATAAAAATAGAAATAAACTCAAATTGTGGTAAAACACATCAATACTTCATGTAGCTTGATCACTAGTAGTGTGAAGAGCTAGTGCGACATGCATAAATCAGCTAGACAGAGAAATGAGTACTTGACCAAGTTCATTTTCAGAGCAACTTGAATAATGGGCAAAGATACTGATGTAGCAGCAGATCACGGGTATGTGTCACAATTTATCATAAATCAAAAACAAGGTAGCAACAATGTAAGCCATCTTTCCCATAAGCTGGATTAAAATGGGGAATCTGAGATTATGAATGATTACAACCATAATCACATTTTCCCTCAAATCAAATTGTGAAGGCATACTTGTAATTTTTATGGTTGGTGTTACATTTTCCGGTGCAAACGGAAGTACGCCCGTTGATTTTACATGGCAATTGGCAACTTCATACTCTATTTTGGCATTCCATACACATGCAAAGAAAAAATGGACTAGAATTTCAAATATCATAGAGCAGATAGTAGCTGAGCTCTCCGAAGCCATGACAGCTCATCATTTCGTATACTGTGAACTCTTGTCTGAAAGCTCTTCTCCCATGCATAAAATCTGAAAATTTTCCAAGCATAGGGCCAATAAGCAATGTCAAATGGCGAAAAATATATTGAAAATCCAAGGGAAATGCTTTCTACCTTCAACCATACTTCACTGTGTCCATAGCAGCTAAAATTTCGTTCATAAGGCTGACTCTCCTGTCAGTCCACTGTAGTCCTTCCTTGGTCATTTTTCGCATTTTGCTAATCACAATAGTCTGTCCCCATATAAATAGAGATAATGTTAAGGCATGATCAATCATCACAAAGATGGTTTAAATAATTTCATCTTGCAGGAAACCAAAAATAGAAGACAATAGCTTGCATTGACTGGCAGACTTCTCTGTGAGACAAGATTTAATCCAATGATTTGGTTTTTCTACCTATGTCACCACTCATGCTCTTTCTGCTTTCTTTCTCTTTCTGATCTAAAAGTAGTCTGAATGAATTAAGATCACTGCTCTGTAACTCCAGAGAAAGGGGGTTTAACTACAGCCTTAAATATGGGAAGAAGGCAGAAAATGATTACAATGGCTGGCATCAACTTCATCAAGTAAATTCTCACTAAAGAATTGGAAATGGTAGGACGCAATTAAAAACAAAGAGTTTCAATAAAATATTAAAAAAGGAAGGCAATAAAGATTTGTACCTGCAGTGGAACCATGAGAACTAGAATTACTGTTCCAAGAAGTGAAGCAACACCTAGTTGCTGATAAAGAAGAACCACGGAAATAATGAAACGAAACGGAGCTGACCACAACTCGTGAAGTTGTTGGCATATTTGCTAAACAAAGTAAACTAGTATCAACAATAGTTCAGATAAACTCTCTAACCAACATGGGAAGGATAAACAAAGTGAAGAAAAGATGGATGCAAAATACAAGATTAATTGCAACTTGCAAATGTTAAGCACATTTTGTTCTAGGATCACAAGAGTATAGATGTCCTTCCATGTTATGTTATGTTCTTGTTAAGTCAACAAGTGTTAAAAAGGAAAGTAGATTAATTTAAGATATGCTAGTGGTAAGATTATTGTAATTATAGAATAATTAACTTGTATTAATTAGGAAATTATTAAATTACTATTAGATTGTTGGGCTGCTATTACCTATATATATAAGTGTTGTATCACAATTGTAAAGATATAAGAAATAATATTCTTTTCTTATTTCCTATCTAGTTTCTATTTGGTATTAGCGCTGGAATTTTTTTCCTAGAAACCCTAAAAATATTTTCAATAGTTCTTAGCCATGTCAGAAACTTTATCAAACTCTACTTTCTCATCTGCCCAACCAAAATCTATTGGAAATCTTGTTTCCAACTCTGAATCGCATTATCACCAATATCAAATCAAATGGTGATAATTTTTTGCATTGGTCTCTATCCGTCCTAATGTATATTTGGGGGCGAGGAAAGATTGGCTACTTGACAGGAGATAAGGAAGCACCAGCAAAGGAGGACCCCTCTTATGCTCTTTGGTACGCTGAAAATTCCATGGAGGAAGATATTAGTTCCAACTATATGTGCTATTCTACAACCAAAGAACTCTGGGATAATGTTAATCAAATGTATTCTGATTTGGGAAATCAGTCTCAAATTTATGAGTTGACTATAAAACTTGGAGAGATTCGTCAAGGAGAGGACAATGTCACCAAGTATTTCAATTCATTGAAAAGATTATGGTAAGATTTGAATTTGTTTAATGATTATGAATGGAAGTCTCCAGAAAATTGCAAAAACTAAAAAAAGATGGCAAAAGACAATCACATTTACAAATTTCTTGCTGGATTAAATGTTGAATTTGATGAAGTAAGGGGGAGAAATATAGGTCGGCAGCCTTTACCTCCCATTGGTGAAGTATTTGCATAAGTTAGAAGAGAAGAAAGTTGTAGAAATGGGATGCTTGGAAAAAGGGAGACTATTGTACCACTTGAGAGTTCAGCCCTAATGACTTCTGATGCCAATAAAGCCTAGCTGAGGCAGCGAGGACAAAATTCTCAAGTGTGGTGTGATTTCTGCAAAAAACCACACCATACTCGAGAAACTTGCTGGAAAATTCATGGCAATCCAACAACTTGGAAGGGTAAAAGATCCAGCGATAAGCCTAATAGTGCTTTTTCCTCTACAAGTGAAGCTGAGACAGGTCCGTTCAATAAAGAGCAACTAGATCAACTTCTAAAACTGCTAAAATCCAATTCCTCATCTGGTATTCCCAGTGGTTCTCTTGCTCAAACAGGTAGCAACTCTAATGCTCGATCTTGTAGTCAAAATTCTTTGCCATGGATCATTGATTCAGGAGCTTCTGATCACATGACCTCTCTATCACACTTGTTTGATACCTATTCACCTTGTTCTATGAAAGAAAAAGTTAAGAGTTGCAGACGGTAATTTTTCGTCTATTGCAGGAAAAGGAAAGATAAAAATTTCAAAGGATATACATCTTGAATCTGTTTTGAATGTTCCTAATTTTTCCTGCAACCTATTATCAGTAAGCAAATTAACTAAAAATTCTAATTGTTATGTTGTTTTCTTTGATTCTCATTGTGAGGTTCGGGACCGAAACTCGGGGAGGATGACTGGCAGTGTTAAGATGATCGACGACCTATATTATTTTGATGATTATTGTTTTGCGAATAAAACATCTCAAGGCTTGAGTGGTATTAGTTCAAGTTCTATTCGTAACCAAATTATGCTTTGGCATCATAGATTAGGAAATCCTATTTTTTCTTATCTAAAATACTTGTTTCCAGATCTGTTTAAAAATTTGAATTGTTCTTCTTTTTAATGTGAGAGTTGTGTTTTATCTAAAATTCATCGTGCGACTTATCTTATAAAACCATATTGTGCATCAAAACCGTTTTACCTAATTCATAGTGATGTGTGGGGACTTTCTAATGTTACCACCACGTCTGGAAAAAAAGTGGTTTATAACTTTTATTGATGATCATACTCGTCTATGTTAGGTCTACTTGATGCATGAAAAATCAGAAGTAAAGAATGTGTTTCAAGAATTTTATAGAATGGTTGAAAACCAATTTCAGTCTAAAATCAACATTCTACGTTCTGATAATGGAACTAAATATTTCAATGATTTTTTGGGAATTTTTTTAAAAGAAAAAAGCATTTCGTGATACTCTTCAACAGAATGGAATTGCAGAAAGAAAAAATAAACATTTATTTGAAGTGGCTCGTGCCATTATGTTTTCTATGCAAGTTCCAAAATATTTGTGGAGAGAAGCTATTTTGACTGCATCATATTTTATCAATAGGCTGCCTACTCGTGTTTTGAAATATATCACACATGTAGATCATTTTAAAAGTTTTTTTCTGAGTGTAGAATCTATTTAGATTTGCCATTAAAAAATTTTGGGTGCATTGTTTTTGCTCACATACCTAACAGGTTTTGCTCTAAACTTGATCCGAGAGCAGAAAAATGTGTTTTCATTGGTATGTTCCGAGCAAGAAAGGTTATAAGTGTTACAATCCAGTAACTAAATTTTTTTTTTGTAAGCATGGATGTCACATTTTTTTAAAACCAACCTTATTTTCCTACAAAAAATTTTCAGGGGCAACAAGAAAGAGAAGTGAAAAATTTTTGGGAAAATTTTACACTATTGCCAAACCCTGTTTTTAATGATTTATCATTATTTCTAGAAAAAGTAATTCAAGATGAATGGTATAAGGAACATCCTAATCTATTACATGAGTCACGAACAAGGGGAGAAATACTACAAAAGGACAAAATCAGTCCTGAACCTGAGCTCTTGGTTTATTCACGGAAAAAGACTCAGAAAAAGGGTAATGAGTTGCTGATCACTCTACCACAAAAACCATTCAAAATCCTTGGGGGAAAGTTCTACACCTGATTCTGGTAATCTCCATCCTATTTTGACTTCTCTACCTTTTTCTGTTTCTGTCTCTAATTCCAATTCATCTCTTTCCAACAAACCTTTTTAGCTTGACATCCCTATAGCCCTTAAAAAGGGAACTCGAACATGTACCCAACATCCTATTAGTAATTATTTATCTTACCATAGGCTTTGAACTCGTCATAGAGCATTTGTTAGTAAATTGTCTAACGTGTTTGTTCCGAGAACTATTCAGGAGGCTTTAGATGATCCAAATTCAAAGTTAGTAGTTATGAAGGAAATGAATGCTTTGAAGAAGAATGATACTTAGGAGATAGTAAATTTCCCAAAGATAAACAAATTGTGGGATGTAAATGGGTATTCAACGTGAAATGCAATGCTAATGGAAATATAGAAAGGTATAAGGCAAGGCTCGTTGTTAAAGGTCACCCAAACCTTTGGCATTGATTATCAAAAAACTTTTGCTCCCGTTGCGAAACTATTCAATTCGAGTTTTATAGTCCTTGGCTGTGAATCAAAATTGGTCCTTACACCGGTTGGATATTAAGAATGCTTTTCTAAATAGGGATTTAGAGGAAGAAGTTTACATGAGTTTACCTCCGAGTTTTGATAAAGGGTCAGGAGAAAATAAAGTCTGTAGGTTAAGAAAGTCTTTATATAGGCTCAGACAGTCACCTAGAGTCTAGTTTGAACGGTTTGGAAGGACGGTAAAAGCTCTTGGTTATTGTCAAAGTCAAGCAGATCATACCATGTTTTACAAGCATTCGGTTATAGAAAAAATAGCTATTTTGATTGTGTATGTGGATGACATAATCTTGACAGGTGATGATCATATTGAACTAGAGAAGTTAAAGAAATGATTGGCTAAACAATTTGAGATAAAAGATTTGGGAGCAATCAAATATTTCCTTGGGATGGAGTTCTCTCGATCTAAAGAAGGTATTTTTGCTCAAGGAGATAGGTTTGCTTGGATGTAAAGCAGCTGAAACCCCATTTGAACCCAACCTGAAATTGGAGCATGCTGAAGGTGAAAATGTGGTGAATGTTGACAAGTTTCAAAGACTCATTGGGAGGTTACTTTACTTATCCCATACACGTCCAGATATTACATTTGTTGTAAGTAAAGTAAGTCAGTGCATTCACCAAGACAAGATCATTTTGAAGTTATATACATAATTCTAAGATATCTAAAGGGGACTCCTGGTAAAGGGTTGTTGCTTAAAAAGCATGAACATTTGTTGGTCGAAGTCTACACTGATGCTGATTGGGCTGGAAGCACTATTGATCGAAAGTCTACATCAAGTTATTGTATTTTCATTGGAGGAAATTTAATCACTTGGAGAAGTAAAAAGAAAAATGTGGTAGCTAGTAGTGCCGAAGCTGAATTTAGAGCAGTTGCCCATGGTATTTGTGAAGTTTTGTGGATTAAAAGGCTAATGGAAGATTTAAGAACTTCATGTTCTTTACCCATAAAAGTCTTTTGCGATAACAAAGCTGCAATTGAAATTGCTCACAACCCTGTTCTTCATGATTGAACGAAACGTGTAGAAATTGATAAGCATTTTATCAAAGAAAAACTTGAAAAGAGACTGATTTATATGTCATATGTACCAACGACTGAACAGGTTGCAGACATACTTACAAAGGGACTGCACAAGAAGCAATTTGATCACTTAATTGGCAAGCTGGCAATGGAAGATAATTTTTAAACCAGCTTGAGGGGAGTGTTAAAAAGGAAAGTAGATTAATTTAAGATATACTAGCTGTAAGATTATTGTTATTATAGAATAATTAACTTGTATAGATTAAGAAATGATTAAATTACTACTAGATTGTTGGACTGCTATTACCTGTATATAGGTGTTGTATCACAATTGTAAAGATATAAGAAATAATATTCTTTTCTTATTTTCTATCTTGTTTCTATTACAAGTTATTTACAAGTTGTGATAGAAACATGAATATTGTTTTTAACAATATTAAAAGAAAAGGTTAACTTTGTTTAAACTATACATGTTCAAGGACCAACCTATCCATCCAAAATAAAAAATGAGTTTAGGCAATAATTTTAGGCCTAAAAAATGAGTTTAGGCAAAATAATTAGTCTCATTTAAAATATAGTTTGGGCCCCTTTTTTAAGTTTTTAATATATTACGTTATGTTATTTTTATATATTATTTAATTTATAACACAAAAAAGCTAGATCTATAGTAATATATAATACCATAATGTAAATTAGAAAAATGTTAAGTTGCCTATATATAAAATTTTAATAAATAAAAAAGTATATTAAATTATTAAATACATTAAATTAAAAGAAACATAATTTTTTTTTCAAAAAAATTTAAAAAATAATATAGGTGAGCTTAAAATAGGCTTGGGTTAACCATTTAAAAATATAGGTGGACTTAATTAAAATTTTAGACTCATATTTCGGACCGGGACAAGCTTGAGCAAATATAAAATGTGTTAATTCGTGCTTAAGCCTAGCTCAAACCTAACCTAGCCTATGAACATCTCTAATTTAAAGATCATAAATCCACACTTAAAATTTTCTATTTTTGTAACTAAAATGGCCAATATATAATTCGCTAGATGTTTCAAAATCTCAAATTTCAGTTGACAATTATATCAATTATATCAATGGCAACATTGTAGAATGAACATTGGCTCAAGTGCAATTTTTGTATTCATCTTGATACTGTCAAAGGATCATCATCTTTCTTAAAGTACCGACAGAAGGCAAAGTTTTAAATATAGCAGGATATATACTAAAAATTTTCTAAAATATACTGTACTTTGTCGTTATGGACTTCGATTCTAAATGCATAATACACCATTTTTGGAATCGATTAACACTTGCATTTTCACAACAATCAGACAAGGACCATACCTGAAGTGCAGTAGCATCTGTTGTAATCATATTTGTTATCTTTCCAGAAGGGAAATTCTTGCGAGCCTCATGAGTCAATCTCAAAGATTTGTGAAATATAGCTGCCACCTATGAAAGAAACAGTAAAACACAATTAAGTCACCAAATTGAAATGGATAACTCAGCTCCAACTAAAGCAACTTTGCTCTACTCGAAAAGAAAAAGAGGCTCCATGTGCTTGTTTGTGTCTATTTTAGGAGGAAGGAACTATATTACCAGAGTAGACCGTAGACGAAAACCAACACGCCAAACATTCTGCATGTACTGACCCTCAAGCAGTAGAGCACATAACTGACACGAGTCGAAATAATTCACATTATCAGAAAAGCAGCAGCAGCTCCCCAAGGTACCATTTCTTTGAACTTCATGAACAGCTAATATAAGCAATAGCCTTCTTTTGTTGAAGAGAAACAAACATATGGACAAGGACAATGATAACAACACAACTATTCATATTACATAAGAAATGAGAGAAAGCGTGAATAAAACCCTTCAGTTAAACACACCACAATATTCAGGTTTGTTGCAAAAAACATATACAATGCTATGCTATGAAATAATTTGTACAAAAGAAAACTCTAAACTGGGAGAATCAGGGTTTATACTAAAAAAGGAAATCCAGATATGGAAACACAAAATTGGGACCATACCACTCCAAGAAACATCAAGAAGGCGTAGATGTAACCAACCCATTCTGGGTCACCTTGTTGCATAGACTGCAAACCATAATAAGAGAATTGTAATTTTAACACAGAGCATAGAATTACAAAGTAGAATCATCACTAAATGACGAAAAATTAAAAAATTGTCTACCACAGTATTACTTCGGCCAGAGAAAAATAATTGTGTTACTTGTTATTACTTAAAATTTCTATAATTTCTTAAAATACATACATCATCAGTAGAATAATAGGGTTATTGAATCTGAAATCAACATTTCTCTTCTATAGCAGAATAAACAAAGAGATACAAGAAGTCATTTCTTTAATTAGGCCTTAACCAGGAAATAGGAAAATAAACATAAACCTGTAAGAGATGGTTCAACAACATAGGCCCCGAAAATTTACAAAGGTCATACCCAATCTGCAATGTTCAAAAAGGAATTCATAAGCCAACATTCAAAAGTTTGTTACAAACAGTGCTCTCAAGAGCCATGGCTTAGATCTTTTAGCTTCTTTTTCCCAACATCTATCGAATCTGTAGAGGTAGAAATCGCTATCTTTGAGTGATTGTATGCATTATCATGTGGAAGCAAATGCAAGGAAAGTAGCAGAATGCTAACTTATGAATCAGTATTTCGGTCTGATCCCATGTATCCAACTTCCAAACATCCCTCTCAGTGATAGGTCTTTTATAACCTTGCTGCATGAGCGGAGTAATCCATCCGAAAAAAATTCCTGTCATAGAATATTGCAGATAACTTTGAACTAGAAGCTCACAAGGCATCACTTTTCTATGATTTGTGCAAAATTTATATTTGCAAAAATCAAAGAAAACATTTAATATCTGTAGGACAGACCAAACTGTCTATATATATAAAAGGACTATGTTGTTTTGGCTATTTACTTTTCCCCAAATACCCATGTTAGACAATTTCGGAAACCTTACAGTGGACATGTGTATGGGGACTCAACCCCTAAACCTTCCAAATATTATGGGGGGAATCAAATGCAACGGATGAACACGTAGTCATGTTCGACACTTCTCTCGAGTTCCAAGCAACATGGACCAAGGATGCCAGACTTCTGATAAAGAGTATATAGATTCTTTGCACAAGAACATCCAAGACATGCACATATCATTATCAAATTGACAGACTAGCCAAGTCATTACCTAGTTATAGTTCGATCATAATGGTTATTTTCTACAAATAACCAGCAAACCTGCAACCAATTGAACTTTTTGAACTTGTGGTATCATAATTAAACAGTCAGAGGACTTACTCGGATAAAGGAAATGCATACATTCATACACATACATACATAATTATAAATATATATTCACAATGTAAAACATCCCAATCCCAGTACTTGCACATATTAATATAACATCTGTACTTGTTAACAGTCTAGCCCAGCAATTACATAATTATAGTTCTATCAAAATGATGCTTTTCTAAAAATAATTAGCAAACCTGCAGCATTTGTACTTTTTTGAACTTCTGGTATCATAAGCTGTCAGTCAGAGTACTTACTTGAAATAATGCTGGCATGCCTCTCAGGGCATATTTGCTCTCCTCCAGAAAGTGGTTCATATTTTTCATCATCAAGAGAATCACTTTCAATCAAAAGATAACCAGGGGAGAGATGGAGATTAGGAAAATAAACAAGTAGAAGAATCCCAAATAAAACCTACAACCAGAAAATAAGCACAAATAAACCAAACTGCCATAAAGACTTGAAGACAAAAATCATTAGAACTCATTGTCAAAGAAATTGTCCAAATTTCTGTCCCAAAGGGTTTAAATTTAGGCCACCCTACCAAGTATTAAAATTTGACCAAAAGCTTGAACTTGATTAATTCAAATCCAGAATAATTAAAATGACACTAATTCATGTCAACCTAAAATGAGACATTAGAAGCCAAAGTGATGAATGCTTGGAAAAAGAGGTGATGTCAATATTTCTAGAGAGAGAGAGACAGAGAGAGCTATTGTCTCTCTTTAATTTTCGTTAAGTTTTTGTACTGCACAACTTGCTAGTGACACAGCTTTTAGCCAGACTTCAAGAGGTTCGTAAAACTGGAAAAGGTATTATGGCACCAAGGCAAATATAAAAGCAGGTAAAGACTAATTCTATAGAGATACTAGAGAAAAACGAATATGATAAAAGGCAAATACACAGAACAAACCTGACAGAATACTGTGCTGATGGTCAAATACAATGCGTAGCTGCATGAGCAAATAACCTTATCAATGATGTGTTCTGTTTACACAGTTTAATGGACTATATTAAAGAAATAAAAAATATATGCTTGAAATAAGTCTTTTCCTTTGAACGATATCAGTCCATATCTCCAACTAATTAACTGTTCTCAAAAGTATGAAAGTTTCTATATGATCCAAAATAGTTTCCTGTGGTCAAATTTCTTTAGTACATAATTTTAGAAGCTAAAAGAATCATTACTGCTGATGGTGGGTCTTCTAGAAATACTGGTATGTGAGAATGAAAGGAGAAGAAAAAAGAAAAGATAAATGACCTTCCCCGTAATATATTACTATTCCAGAACCAGAAAGGTATTTTTGCTTAGAGATTTATGAACTGACAAACTGATCCCAAAATATTCATAGGATGAGACTTAAAAAGAGCATGTATAAGAGAAAAGGATTATAGATCATATAAAAACGCTTTTTGCTCATATTACACCCCCAATTTGAGAAAAAGAAAAGAAAAATGCTTATGGAATTTTATTTTTTTAAAGCGGCTTATGGTAAATGAACTTAAAATGAGGAATGGGAGGGATCTAACCTATTGTGCAGATCCTTCACTGGGAGAATGAGATTGAGAAGCACAGCATCCCCAACCAGAACATAAACAACTCCAAAACGCACATACCACCGAAACTCACGGATGTAACTTTTTGTTCCCAGTCCTATCATAATAAGCACAGAGCACCAAGTTGTAGCCTCAATGATCAAAGAGGTTACCTGCAAGAGCGTAAATTATAAAACATACAAAACTTTTAGCAAGCTGCTATATTGCAATAGCAAATAACAAAATGGTATTGCAGGAACATATGGTAACACCTGACCATGACCAAATAGAGTAAATAAATTGGATGAAATAAGCAAATAAACTCAGCAAAAGTGTTAAGCCACATGTTTAAGCTGCCACTCATCCATTTTTCTGTTTTGTTTGAATAATTCTCCTTGATTTTAGGAGATAGTTACCAGATTTCTTTGTTTATTTTTAGATCTAATCTCTATTTTAGTTATGGATACTAGTATATAAGTCTTGGAGTATTCAATAAAAAAGTGTATTCAAGTCTTCAAGTTTCATTCTAATCTAGAGCTTTCTTCTCTTCTCTTCAATATTTTTTTAGAATATTATCAGCAAATTTAGTGTGTAAACACTAACAAAGTGGTATCGGAGCTTCTTTCTTGAGGGATCTGTGAGGTTATTCAAGTGATTTAATGGAAGGAGAGTCCAGTTTTTCAGCCATGGCACCACCAGTCTTCGATGGAGACAATTACGGATGTGGGCGAAGCGCGCATGGAGACTTACCTGGAAGCTTTGGATCTTTGGGAAGCTGTAGAAAAGGACTACGATATTCTATCACTTCCAGCAAATCCTACGGTGGCACAGATTAAAACGCAGAAGGAAAAGAAGACGAGGAAGTCAAAGGCAAAAGCTTGCCTGTTTGCAGCCGTGTCTCATATGATATTTATACGGATAATGTCCCTGAAGTCAGCAAAAGCAATCTGGGATTACCTCAAGGCAGAGTATGCAGGAGATGAGAGGATTCGTGGAATGCAAGCGTTGAATCTAATTAGGGACTTTGAATTGCAGAAAATGAAGGAGTCAGAATCAGTAAAAGAGTACTCTGACAGACTTCTTAGTATTGCCAACAAGGTGAGGTTGCTTGGATCTGAGTTGAGTGACTCGAGAATAGTGGAAAAGCTGCTTGTAACTGCTCCAGAGAAGTTTGAAGCCACTATAACCACTCTGGAAAACACAAAGGACCGATCGAAGATCTCTCTTGCAGAGCTCTTAAATGCTTTGCAAGCACAAGAGCAAAGAAGGGCCATGAGACAAGAGGGAGTGGTAGAAGGTGCCTTACCTGCCAAGCATCAAGATAACAAAGGTATAAAAGAAGAAGAACTTGAAGAACCAAACACAAGTGGAGAGAATTCATTCAAGAATTACCAAAAGGGCAAAGGAAGAGACTCAAAGAAAACTTATCCACCCCGCCAACATCAGGAAAGAAAGGCCATTCACCATTCAAATGTTGGAGAAGACCTGACGCCAAATGTTCCAAATGCTACCAACTTGGACATGAAGCAGTGATATGCAAAAACAAAACTCAGGTGCAAGAGGCAGATGCTCAAGTTGCTGACCAAGAAGAGGAAGATCGATTGTTCGTGGTCACTTGTTTCTCAAGTAGAGAATCAAGTGAGAGTTGGTTGATTGACAGTGGTTGCACTAACCACGTGACATATGATAAGGAACTCTTCGAGGAATTGAGAACTACCGAGATTAAAAGGGTGGGGATTGGCTGTAACGTCTCTTACCCGGGTTCTACACCGGGAACCGGGCCCGAGGCGATACCGAACTCAAACCACTTGATCGTCACTTAAGCTCAACGTAATTACTCTCTATAACCTCATTCTCGACTTACGAGGCCTCACTCATACACACGAGGGCTCTCGAGACTAATCCGGAACTTTTTCCAATCTTAAAATTTTTCCTTTCAAAATAGGTCTTACACGCCCGTGCAAGATTAGACACGCCCGTGCATAGACATGCACGCCCATGTCCCTTGACCGTGCCTAAAAACCCAAGCATTCTGCCAAATGCCCACGAGTAAGGCACACGCCCATGCGGTTTGGGAACACATCCGTGTACCCTATTACACATCTGTGCCTTCCACCCGTGGTCGACACTGACTAATCACACACGGTTTTGACACGCCCGTGGGCCTAAATCGTGTGCCATATGTAACACCCCTAACCCGTATCCGTCGCCGGATTAGGGTTACGGGCATTACTAAACCAAACAAAGGTCATTTCCAAGTAAAAGTCGAATAGGTATAATGTACTTATTCATTTATTCTATTGCTATTAACATCCATACATTCAAACACACACACACATATATATATATATATATAATTATTTCTTGTTAAGCACATCTTGTCAAGACTTTACATTTATGAATTAACCATATATATAGCTCATGGCCGAATATAATACATATATATCTAAGGGAGAATCTAAGCTTCAAACTAAACAATCATGGTTGAACATCTATAAATAAGTACACATTAAATTGTTCATTAACATTATTCACCTTTGATAATTGCATACATAAAAAAAAGTGACCTATTCGATTCATATCTAGCAAATTGGCACATTCAAATAATTATACCACAAACGTTTTATCAACTCAATGTCTTATACCATATTCAACCAAACCTACGAGCTCAAAAATTCACATATAACTTATTATGGAATAACTTTCAACTAGGCTCTTTAATAAATATACTAAAGTACTCAAATAATAATAATTCCATATATAAAACATGATCAAACCAACTCAAACATAAAAGCATAGCCATTTTCACATGGCATATACATATATATATAATTATCATTCGAACATGACCCAAGAAATATTGTCTATACATGCCATATGTTTCAAAAGGTACAACTTATAGAATACCGAAAATAGATGATAGTGCGAATGACTTCGACGAAGAATCCCCGAGTACGAGCTAGCTTCCACAAATCTATACCATAGTCAAACAAACACATACACAGTAAGCTAATATAGCTTAGTAAGTTTTAAGCAATGGTACAATCTATGCAATTAAACATTAAATAATTAAATTCCTCTAATATGATCAATACTGGATTCATAAGTACAAGTACAATTTAAATCACCATTCATCATCTATCGTGTCTAACATAAAGCTCAATTATCATATATTCAAGTATCAAATACTCCTCTTTAAAACAAGTTCAAGGTTTAATAATCACATCCCAGATCTATATTCACTTAACTAATAAAACTCACCTCACTAATACCTGTCCATTAAACTACCTTGCATTACATATTCATGTATCGTTTTTCATTATTCTACATTCAATAGCTTATGTCTCCAAAGTCTCGGTAACTCCGTACACACAAGATATTTTTTTAAACGTAACGCATACACACATAGTGCCGTTACTGGAGTAAGAGTACACAAAGTACCATTCAACAGTAATGTATCGCACACATAGTGCCATTACTATTTAATCCGCACACATAGTGCCTTTTTATAGTAATGTATCGCACACATAGTGCCATTAATATTTAATCCGCACACATAGTGCCTTATTGTAGTAATGTATCGCACACATAGTGCCATTACTATTTAATCCGCACACATAGTGCCTTTTTGTAGTAATGTATCGCACACATAGTGCCATTACTATTTAATCCGCACACATAGTGCCTTTTTGTAGTAATGTATCGCACACATAGTGCCATTACTATTTAATCTGCACACATAGTGCCTTTTTATAGTAATGTATAGCACACATAGTGCCATTACTATTTAATACATTCACAATTTATCTTATTTAAGTACTAACACATTCGGCATTTACTCAATTTACCTAGCAATGTTCATAATATATATACATTTATTAACAATTCGATTTCATCTTCCATTACCATTTCATTAGGCAATTTCACCCTTTTTCATTCACAAATGAATACAATTTTTTTTTTATCATCTCTTCTCATTTTCCACTTCCATTTATAAACATATCTATTCCTTAACACAAACACATATATTTAACCAATTCAAATTTTCAATAATTTCACATATTTACTCACATATACCAACTCATATTCGGACATTATATATCCATCCCATTTATTTCATGATGCATTCGGCAATTAGGAGATAAAAATATCTACATTTTATAATCATATGAACAATAGTATACAAATTGAATTCAATTCATCCAACTACTTAAAACTTACCTCGGAAATTGTCGAATTAAGGTTTCCTACTACTGCAGATTTCGTTTTTCCCGATCCAATCCCGTATCTTTTGTTCTTGATCTAAATAATTTCCAATTGAGCTCATTCAATTACATTTTCATTCAATTTAGTCCATAAATACATAATTATTAAATTTACTATTTTACCCCCCAATATTTACCATGCTTACAACCTAGTCCTTATGGCTTAAAAAATGCAAAATAGCAAGAATTTGACTTCACATATAAAGGGCCGAATGTTCATGTACACCCTAACTACTCATTTTTTCCATAAATCTTGCTATTTAGCCCTTTCAAAAATTTCCTTTTTCACGAAATCATCCCTATACTAAGTTCCAATAAGATTTTAAAGAAAAATCTTGCTAATCTAACATGCTTTTATTCTATTCTATCATTAACTACCCACACATCAAGTTTTCATCCATGGCAACATTCACTTTACACAACCAAATCAAAAATTCGGGTATGGGCTATATATATATCATGGTAACAACCTCAAAAATGCTAAAATTATAAAAAATCAAATTCAAACTCTCACCTTAATTAACCATGCAAATAGCCGAATGTTGAAAGCTCATTCCTTTACTATCTTCTTTTTGTTTCGGTAAAAGAGAGAAGAAGATGATGATAATTCCTATGCTATCATGTTTTTCTTATTTTAATGTTATCTAATTATAATATATTATTTCCACCCGCTTACTACACTTAAAATATAATTTAACACTTCCCCCACTAATTTCACAAGTCAATGCCATACATTATCTCATCATTAAGGTAAATTTGCCACTCAAGTCCTTATATTAAAAGAAAACTATTAAATTTGGCCACTTATTAATATAATAGCCATTTTTCTTAGTTACTCAATTTAGTCCTTTCACTTAAATTAATCACCCAAATACACAAATTAATAAACAATATTTTATCACATGCTTAACCACATAGAATAGATATCAAATTAATAATTAAAATATTTTTCTATACCGGATTCGTGGTCCCGAAACCACCGTTCCGATTAGGGTCGAAATTGGGCTGTTACACCATACCTTGATATACTGACTTGTTCAACATGACCGAGGCACGCCCGTGTGCTTTAACCGTGCGACCATTCAAATTCCAATTTCAAGGTGCAGACTTCACACAGCCTGGGCACACGCCCATGGCTTGATCGTGTGTCTCACACGGCCTAGACACACGCCCGTGTGCCTACCCATGTGGACAAGAACAAGGCTATTTGCCAAGCTCTTAGCACCCCTATAGCTTACATTACATGAATCTATTCAACATGCTAATAAACATCTCATAATTTTCATCATGAACTCCCATAGATAACCTCAAAATTTCATAGATGGTAAAATGAGCCATCATGCATGGCAAGTTACAAAATTAAATGTCTTAACAAGAGACAATACACCTTTGGCCAAAATAACAAAATAATCTAACTAGTCTAGCCCCTATACATGCCATTTACAAAATCATTAAGTCTAGGTATACCGAAAGGAGCTGATAGTGTGGGCGGTCTTCCGGTTAGCTGCGTATCCCGGCTCGGCTCTTAAACTCTATAAAACAAGGGAAAAAGAGAAAGGGGGAGTAAGCTTTAAGCTTAGTAAGTTTACATATAAACAACACAACATTATAACATGTATTGAACAAATACATAGCATTACGTACTACGCAAGAAGCAATTTACATTCATGACATGCTTACTCATTTTCTCCATTCTCACATTTCAACCATCTCACATCTTAATGCACACACTCATTAAGAGTTTCCCTGCACTTAGTATCACAAGGTCACATAATACAACATTCACTATTTCTAATTCTATTTCACACAGTCAAGTCACTCGGTGGTTTCGCACTTAGCCCACTAAAAAGATTAGTTATGGTGGTATCGCACATAGCCCACCAAAAGATGAATAGACGATGGTTTCGCACATAGCCCATCGTAAATTAAACAGCAAGATGGTACCGCACTTAGCCCACCAAAATATTTTAGACGATGGTTTCGCACATAGCCCATCGTAAATTGAGCAACAAGGTGGTATCACACTTAGCCCACCAAAAGTATCGACATTACATATTTATATGACTATTTCATTATTCATACAATAATTATTTAACAATTTCCACATTCAATCCATTTGAACCACACATGTTCTCGATCTTGCCATACACTATTTAACCACACAATATTTACACAATCATGCATTTTTTACACATAAACTTACCTCGGTGCAAAACGTGATAACCAACGATCTAATCCGTCACCTTGCCTTTTCTTCGGTCAAGGTTGATTCCGCGCTCTTCTTGATCTATAACAATGAAATTTATTCGTTTAGATCATTCTATGATCATAATACTTTAAATTCTACACTTGGGTAAAAATGACCATTTTGCCCTTGTACATTGGCAAAATTATGATTTTGCCCCTAGGCTCGTAATTTATTTTTTCAACACATTTTCTCAATGAACAAGCATAGATGAACATTTATTTCTCTTACAACTACTCACCATTACAACTATTTCATGCATTTATGACACAACTTAAATCTTTGCATTTAAGTCATATTTAGATGTTTTCATGCTAACACCTTTCACAAAAGTTGTTTCTCATCTCACTAACATTCATTTTCTTCCATAAAAACTCAGTTAACAACATAAAATCTCTCATGGCAAGTCCCTAAAACTTCAGCCATTTGACAAATTAGTCCCCTCATTAGCTAGCTTAAGCTTTGGGGACTCCAAAAATACAAAAATCATCAAGAAAGATCTCTAAAATCACTTACTTGTGAATAAGATGAGTTGCTGAAATTTTAAAGCATTCAAAACCCCTCTAAGCTTGAAATTTTCGGTGGAGAGGAAGAGTGAATAGTGAAAGATGATAGCTTTTCTCTTTTCCATATTTTATTCATCTTTTCTCACCTAATTCACCCAAATTTTGACCAAGAATTAAATGTCCTTGTCTCCCCTATGCACATGGCCGGCCATCACTAGATAAATGGCCTAATTGCACTTTAAAATCCTCCCAATTACATTCTTTAGCTATTAGACACCTCTACCATGAAAAATAGAACTTTCGCATTTTATGCGATTTAGTCCTTTTTCGCAATTAAGCATGCTATCACTCAAAATAAATCACCAAAATTTTCATGCATCCATATAATCATGCTACAGCACATAAATTAACGTCAAAATAATTTTCCTCGACCTCGGATTAGTGGTCTTGAAACCACTGCTCTGACTAGCCCCAAAACCAGACTGTTACAACTCTCCCCCTCTTTAGGGATTTTCGTCCTCGAAAATCTTACCGGTAAAGAGGTTTGGATATTGCTCCCTCATAGCTTCTTCCAGTTCCCAAGTAGCCTCTTTTACACCGTGCTTTTGCCATAACACTTTTACTAAGGTTATGTCCTTGTTCCTCAACTGTTTCACCTCTCGAGCCAAAATTTTTATCGGCTCTTCCTCATATGTCATATGCGGTCGTATTTCGATTTCTGTTGGAGGAATCACATGCGAAGGATCGGAGCGATAACGCCTTAACATTGATACATGGAACACATTATGAATTTTCTCTAACTCTACCGGTAAAGCCAACTGATATGCCACTGGCCCAATCCTCTCGGTAATCTCATACGGCCCTATAAATCTAGGGCTCAATTTACCTTTTCGACCAAATCTCAATATTTTCTTCTACGGTGACACTTTCGTAAATACCTTGTCGCCCACTTGAAATTCAATTTCTTTTCTTTTCAAATCCAAGATACGACTTTTGCCTGTCCGGCGACCTTGAGACTATCCCGATAACTTTCACTTTCTCCTCGGTCTCTTTAACCAAATCAACCCCATGAACTTGCTTCTCACTCACTTTCGGTCCAATACAAAGGGGTCCGACATTTACGACCATACAAGGCTTCATATGGTGCCATTCGTATGCTCGATCGATAACTATTGTTGTAAGCAAATTCGACCAAGGGTAGGTATTTTTCCCAACTACCTTCGAACTCTAACACACAACATCGGAGCATATCCTCAAGAACTTGGATTACTCTCTCGGACTGACCATCGGTTTGAGGATGAAATGCAATACTAAAATTCAACTTCGTACCCAAGGCCTCCTGTAACTTCTTCCAAAACCTCGAAGTAAATCTCGGGTCTCTATCCGATATAATGGATACAGGCACACCACGCAATCTTACTATCTCTGCCACATACAACTCAGCTAATTTATCCAGTGAATAATCAACACGTACTGGAATAATGTGAGCCGACTTCGTTAGTCTATCTACGACAACCCACACAACATCTTTCTTCCTCGGGGTCATAGGCAAGCCCGTAACAAAATCCATGGTAATCTGATCCCATTTCCACTCGGGGACTATCACTGGCTGAAGCAATCCCGAAGGCACTTGATGCTCCACCTTCACTTGTTGACAAATCAGACATCTTGTTACATACTCCGAGATGTCTCTTTTCATTCCCGGCCACGAATAGAATTTCTTTAGATCATTATACATTTTCGTGCTGCCCGGGTGTACTGATAAATAACTACTATGTGCTTCCCGTAAAATTTCTCGGATCAACTCGTCATCTTTAGGCACACAAATTCTATTATGGAACATTAAGCAACCATCCGAACTCACCCGGAATTCAGAATTAGTTCCTGATTCACACTTAGCTCTTTTAGCTAGTATCTCACTATCATTCCTTTGAGCCTCACATATTCGTTAAACAAATAGTGGTCTAGCTCTCAGCTCGGCCAGTATAGCACCATCATCAGACAATGAAAAATTCGTGCTCATAGTTCTCAAATCATACAAGGATTTTCTACTTAAAGCATCTGCAACTACATTCGCTTTCCCCGGGTGGTAATCGATCACTAGCTCGTAGTCCTTCAATAATTCAAGCCACCGTCGTTGCCGTAGATTTAATTCCTTTTGATCCATCAAGTACCTCAAACTCTTATGATCAGTAAAGATTCAGCAATTCTCACCATATAGGTAATGGCGCCAAATCTTTAACGCGAAAACAATTACGGCCAGCTCCAGATCATGAGTCGGATAATTCTTCTCATGTGGTTTTAGTTGTCTCGAGGCGTAAGCGATCACCTTACCCTCTTGCATCAACACACAACCAAGACCATTTAATGACGCGTCACTGTAGACTACAAACTCTTTTTCCGACTCAGGTTGTACCAAAACCGGTGCCTCTGCCAACAATATTTTCAATCGCTCGAAACTCTGCTGGCATTCTTCACTCCATTCAAATTTAACATCCTTGTGTAATAGTTTCATCATTGGAGTAGCAATCATAGAGAATCCCTTCACAAACCGCCTATAGTACCCTGCTAAACCCAGAAAGCTTCTAACTTTCGGCACATTCCTCGGCGGTTTCCACTCCACAATAGCCGAGACCTTTCCCGGATCTACTCTAATACCTTCACCCGACACAATATGTCCTAGAAACCCTACTTCTCGAAGCCAGAACTCATTCTTACTAAGTTTAGCATATAACTGCTTGTCTCTTAAGGTCTGTAAGACAATTCTTAGATGTTCTGCATGATCACTCTCATCTCGAGAATAAACCAATATGTCGTCAATAAAGACAACCACAAACTTGTCCAAATACGGTCGGAAGACACGGTTCATTAAATCCATAAAAACCGCAGGAGCATTCGTTAAACCGAATGGCATGACCAGAAACTCATAATGGCCATACCTCGTCCGAAATATCATTTTCGGTACATCTTGCTCCTTAACCCTCAACTGGTAATAGCCGGACCTCAGGTCAATCTTGGAGAACACCGTAGCTCCCTTCAGTTGATCAAATAAATCATCTATTCTCGGTAAAGGATACTTGTTCTTCATAGTTACTTTGTTGAGTCATGCGTAGTCTATGCACAATCTCATCGACCCATCTCTCTTCTTTACAAAGAGTACCGGGCACCCCACTAGTGAATAGCTCGGTCTTGCAAAACCCTTATCCGTCAATTCTTGCAACTGAACTTTCAGTTCTTTCAACTCTAGTGGGGCCATCCTATACGGAGCAATCGAAATGGGTGTTGTTCCCGAAATTAACTCAATTCCAAACTCGACCTCTCTAACTGGGGACAATCCAGGCAACTCTTTCGGGAATACATCTGGATACTCACATACAACCGGTACTGTTTCAATCCTAGCTTCAGATTCTTGAGTGTTTAATACAAAAGCGAGATAAGATTCGTACCCTTTTCTCAGATATTTCTCAGCTATCATGGAAGAGATCATCACCGGTAAGCTATCTAACTCACCTGATTCAACCCGAATAACATCTCCATTTTCACAATTCAATTCAATAAATTTACTACCACAATTCACTAAAACACTATGGGCAGTCAACCAATCCATACCAAGAATCAAATCAAATTCATCAAACGGTAACAACATAAGGTTTGTCGTGAAACAATAACCCTTAATCATCAGAGGACAGTTCCTACACACCTTGTCAACTAACACCTATTTACCTAGTGGGTTTGGCACTCTTACTACAAATTTAGTAGACTCAACAGTCTTACTCAAATTAGATGCCAGTCTCATACAAATATAAGAATGAGTTGATTCCGGGTCAATTAAAGCAATAACAGAGGTGCCATAGAGAGAAAATGTACCAGTTATTACATTCGTTGATGACGCCTCTTCTCGAGCGCGAATAACATAAGTTCTTGCTGGCGCTCGACCCTCTGGCCTCACAGTGGTGTCTCGTGATACACCTCTACCACTAGTTCTGCCTCCCAGGTTCTTTTGTGGCCTACCTCTAAAGGATGCACTGCTTGATCTTATCTCTTGCTTCCTCTCCTTGTCACCCCTTTCAGGACAATTTTAGATGAGATGGTCGGGGGACCCACACTTATAGAAATTTTGATTATTTCCCCAACACTCCCCAGTGTGATGTCTGCCACAACTTGGGCACTCTGGTTTGGGCCTTGGATTGCCCACACTTGCCGTTGAGGTAGCTTGAACTCTTGAACCCGAATACATGTTGCCTCGCTCTCTCTACGAATACTCGACTGATGTAGTTGTCCGTGGGTTCACTTCCCTGGACCTCTTCGATTGAGCTTGGTATGATTTGCTCATCGGCCTCTTCTTCGCATCTCGAGCCTCACTCAGGGCTTTCCTCTTTTTCTTACTCAATTATTCGGCCTTACTAGCCCTATCCAACAATACCACAAATTCTTTTAGCTCTAAAATTTCGACTAAGAGTCTGACATCTTCATTCAACCCATCTTCAAATCTCTTGCATAAGGTAGCTTCCGTGGATACACATTCTTGCTCATACTTGCTTTGAGCCTAACAAATTCGCGCCATATTCTCGCTTACGCTCATTTTTCCTTGCTTCAACTCAAGGAATTCTTTCCGTTTCTGGTCTACAAACCGTTGACTTATATACTTCTTTCGAAACTCTTCCAAAAAGAAGTCCCACGTTACCCTATCTTTAGGAACCACTGATGTCAATGTTTTCCACCAATGGTATGCCGAATCCCTCAGCAAAGACACAGCACATTTCAAACTCTTCTCAGGTGTGCAAGAGAGTTCATCAAAAACCCTTATTGAGTTCTCAAGCTAGAACTCTGCTCGCTTAGGGTCGTCATCTATATTAGCTCAAAAATCCTCAGCCCCTTGCTTCCGAATTTTGTCTACCGGGGGCTTAGCCGTCCTCACCATTTCTATACCTTGGGGAGCCACAGGAATTGGCTGAGGTATAGGTGGGGGTGGAAGAGGTTGAGCATTGGGGTTTGCTCGTACATACTCAGTGTACCAGTTATTCATCATTTGGAGAAAGGCTTCCGGAGCCTCTTCTCCTTGACCCCTAGTCTCGGGGCTACTCTGCACAGGCGCAGTCCCTTGCGCAGGAGCCGGCGCATTACTAGCTGCGTCATCTGCAGCCGATTGTTCGGGATCCATATGCTACAATGAATAAGTTTAAAATCATCAGAACCCACCACACTATCATCATACGCTTATGGCATGTATAGCTAGACTCCTACCCACGCTATGGTAGTCCTAGAACTGACTAAACCATAGCTCTGATACCACTAAATGTAACGCCCCTTACCCGGGTTCTACACCGGAAACTGGGCCTGAGGTGATACCGAACTCAAACCACTTGATCGCCACTTAAGCTCAACGTAATTACTCTCTATAACCTCATTCTCGACTTACGAGGCCTCACTCATACACACGAGGGCTCTCGAGACTAATCCAGAACTTTTTCCAATCTTAAAATTTTTTCTTTCAAAATAGGTCTTACACACCATTGCAAGATTAGACACACCCGTGCATAGACATGCACGCCCATGTCCCCTGACCGTGCCTAAAAACCCAAGCATTCTGCCAAATGCCCAAAGGTAAGGCACACGCCCATGCGGTTTGGGAACACGTCCGTGTACCCTATTACACGTCCGTGCCTTCCACCCGTGGTCGACACTGACTAATCACACACGATTTTAACACACCCGTGGGCCTAAACCGTGTGCCATACCTTGATATACTGACTTGTTCAACACGGCCAAGGCACGCCCGTGTGCTTTAACCGTGCGACTATTCAAATTCTAATTTCAAGGTGTAGACTTCACACGGCTCGCACACACGCCACGCTTGATCGTGTGTGTCTCACATGGCCTAGACACACGCCCGTGTGCCTACCCATGTGGACAAGAACAAGGCTATTTGCCAAGCTCTTAGCACCCCTATAGCTTACATTACATGAATCTATTCAACATGCTAATAAACATCTCATAATTTTCATCATGAACTCCCATAGATAATCTCAAAATTTCATAGATGGTAAAATGAGCCATCATGCATGGCAAGTTACAAAATTAAATGTCTTAACAAGAGCCAATACACCTTTGGCCAAAATAACAAAATAATCTAACTAGTCTAGCCCCTATACAAGCCATTTACAAAATCATTAAGTCTAGCTATACCGAGAGGAGCTGATAGTGTGGGCGGTCTTCCTAGGTTAGTCACAGTATCCCTACTTACTCTTAAACTCTATAAAACAAGGGAAAAAGATAAAGGGGGAGTAAGCTTTAAGCTTAGTAAGTTTACATATAAACAACACAACATTATAACATGTATTAAACAAATACATAGCATTACGTACTACGCAAGAAGCAATTTACATTCATGACATGCTTACTTATTTTCTCCATTCTCACATTTCAACCATCTCACATCTTAATGCACACACTCATTAAGAGTTTCCCTGCACTTAGTATCGCAAGGTCACATAATACAACATTCACTATTTCTAATTCTATTTCACACAGTCAAGCCACTCGGTGGTTTCGCACTTAGCCCACCAAAAAGATTAGTTATGGTGGTATCGCACATAGCCCACCAAAAGATGAATAGACGATGGTTTCGCACATAGCCCATCGTAAATTAAGCAGCAATATGGTATCGCACTTAGCCCACCAAAAGATTTTAGACGATGGTTTCACACATAGCCCATCGTAAATTGAGCAACAATGTGGTATCGCACTTAGCCCACCAAAAGTATCGACATTACATATTTATATGACTATTTCATCATTCATACAATAATTATTCAACAATTTCCACATTCAATCCATTTGAACCACACATGTTCTCGATCTTTCCATACACTAGTTAACCACACAATATTTACACAATCATGCATTTTTTACACATAAACTTACATCGGTGCAAAACGCGATAACCAACGATCTAATCCGTCACCTTGCATTTTCCTCGGTCAAGGTTGATTCTGCGCTCTTCTTGATCTATAACAATGAAATTTATTCATTTAGATCATTCTATGATCATAATACTTCAAATTCTACACTTGGGTAAAAATGACCATTTTGCCCTTGTACATTGGCAAAATTACGATTTTGCCCCTAGGCTCGTAATTTATTTTTTCAACACATTTTCTCAATGAACAAGCATAGATGAACATTTATTTCCTTTACAACTACTCACTATTACAACTATTTCATGCATTTATGGCACAACTTAAATCTTTGCATTTAAGTCCTATTTAGGTGTTTTCATGCTAACACCTTTCACAAAAGTTGTTTCTCATCTCACTAACATTCATTTTCTTCCATAAAAACTCAGTTAACAACATAAACTCTCTCATGGCAAGTCCCTAAACCTTTAACCATTTGACAAATTAGTCCCCTCATTAGCTAGCTTAAGCTTTGGGGACTCCAAAAATACAAAAATCATCAAGAAAGATCTCTAAAATCACTTACTTGTGAAGAAGATGAGTTGCTAAAATTTTAAAGCATTCAAAACCCCTCTAAGCTTGAAATTTTTGGTGGAGAGGAAGAGTGAATAGTGAAAGATGATAGCTTTTCTCTTTTCCATATTTTATTCATCTTTTCTCACCTAATTCACCCAAATTTTGACCAAGAATTAAATGCCCTTGTCTCCCCTATGCACATGGCCGGCCATCACTAGATAAATGGCCTAATTGCACTTTAAAATCCTCCCAATTACATTCTTTAGCTATTAGACACCTCTACCATGAAAAATAGAACTTTCGCATTTTATGCGATTTAGTCCTTTTTCGCAATTAAGCATGCTATCACTCAAATTAAATCACCAAAATTTTCATGCATCCATATAATCATGCTACAGCACATAAATTAACGTCAAAATAATTTTCCTCAACCTCAGATTAGTGTTGTCGAAACCACTGTTCCGACTAGCCCTAAAACCAAACTGTTACATTGGCAACGGTGAACACTTGGCAGTGAAAGGAAAAGGCACTGTAGCTATCACAAGCTATGAAGGTGCAAAAACCATTACAGATGTTCTTTTTGTGCCAGAGATTGATCAAAATCTTTTGAGTGTTGGTTAATTGTTGGAAAATGGCTATAAAGTGTTGTTTGAAAATAAACGGTGCTTAATCAAGGATGTTGATGGCAGAGATTTGTTCAAATTCGAAATGAAGGAAAAAAGTTTTGCTCTCAATCCAATAGAGGAGGAGCAAATGGCCTTTAAATCCAAAGTAAGTGTCACTGAAATTTGGCACAAAAGACTCAGGCATTTTCATCATCGAGGGCTGCTTCAAATGCAGTCAAAGAAGCTGGTGGAAGGGCTTACTGATCTTGAAGGTGATCTGTCCTACTATCGAGCATGCAAATTTGGGAAACAGCATGGGCAAACATTTCCTAAGCAAGCCTAGAGAGCTTCGAAGAAGTTGCAGCTTGTTCATACTGATTGTCGAAACCATTTTTTTTGAAAAAAGGGGAATCGACTTGGTTTTGAAAACGAAAATAAAACGGGAGTCACCACCGATCTTTATTAGGTATGATCGGATCACCTTTTTTAATAAAACATTTTGGTTTACTAAAACGGTGTTTTTTGGTCTACGAAATTCGAGAAAACGGGTTCGAGAGTCGATTACGTGCGAGGAAGGGTTAGCACCCTCGTCACGCCCAAAATTGGTACCGAATAGATTAATTAGTGTCTTAATGCCGAAAGTTGAAAATTAAAAAAAAAAGATTAAGAATACGATCTCTTTTAAAAATATTTGATTTTTCTCGAATTGAATATTAAGATTTTCTCGCTTCGAATGAACAAAATATCACATCCAGTACGTTAGGACACGATAATTTAAATCCTGAATCCAAGATCATCTCATAATTCCCGAGACTCATGCATTAAAAAAATATCAAAAGGATATTCGATTATTTGGCCAAGTGAAAAACCGAAACCCAGCACGTAGGGCACAATCTCTCGGGTTTCCAAACATAGAATATTGTCTTATTCTGAAAACTTTTGTTTTTAGATGAAAGTTATAAAAATTTTAAAAATGATACACGTTCGGTAGATTATGCTTTAAAGAAACATTATTTAAAGCGTGAATAGGGGTTATGCTCGACGAATAATGGTAATGTGACACAAATGATGATAACATAATACACAATATATAACATTGGTATCGTTGATCTAAAACATTAATACGCATGAATAATAATACTGATAATAGAACAATAATATAACAATAATAACGATGATGATAATATCAATGATATAGAAATGCGAACAAACAAACTATAATACACACAAGAATGACAATCACATAGCTTATATTATTTAAATATCAACATTAATAGTCTAAGAATAATGAACTAAACAATTTTAAAAATAATAATACATAAAACAATTTTAATAAAAAATAAATAAATTAACAAAATCGATTTCAAGTAAAGAATACAAAAAAAAAATAAAGTAAATAATATATGAAACAATTTAAAATAAAGTCAAAATTTAAAATCAACAGTATACATAAAGTTTAATAAAAATAATATACAAAAACTTTAAAAATAAATAATAATAATAGTAAAATTTTGAAGAAAAATAAAAAAAAACCTTTTAACACAGGTCGAAAACTAGATTAAAACCAGAATAAAATATTGAGGACCAAAATCGCAAATATAAAAAAAAGGGACGGACAAGGACCAGATTGAAACACGATGGAAATAATAGGGTAAGATTTAAAAAAAAATAAAAAGGAACGTGAATGGGACTTGATCAACAAGCACCGAAAAAGGGGGGACCAAGCGTGCAATTATCCCTTTTAAGGGATATGCGCAGATCCCCCTTTAGCAAACGGCGCTGTTTCGCTTGATGTTTATAAGGCCTGATATTTCCCACTAGAATCAGATTTTTTTTAACCCTAAAATTCTCTTAAAAAACCAGCAGCCAACATCTCCTTTTTTTTCTCTCTCTTTTTCGATCGGTTGGGCTCCCTCCGGTGAGCTTGTTTGCTGCCCGTCGCACCACCACCGCACGATGGTCAACGGTGCACGAAAGAAGCGTTCAGCCTCTGATTCAAAGCGCCCTCGAAGCCGAGCCCTTGAACCCCGTTTTCGAACCCCTTGGCGACAACGGAACGAGTCCTCCGACGACGCATCTGTGGGTTCGGGTAAGATCCTTTCCCCTTTTTATTTTCGTTTTGTGATTAGAATTTGTATTAGATTTCAAAAACAGTAGTAAAAAATATATAAAAAAGAAAAAAAACAAGAGACAGTGTTAAACAATCAGAGAATAAAAACAACAGATTTAAAAAAAACACCTTCTAAAATTTCTTTTTTTGTTTTTGATTTCTGAATGTGTGAAGGTTCGTCCCCCAAAAAAAAGAGAGAGGCTACAATGGTTTCACATCGGTTTTTATAACCGATTTTTTACAGATTCGAATTTGTTCCTTTCCATTTTGTTTTTTTCTGTTGCTTTTGTTTTTTCCATTTTGTTTTCTCTGCTATTTGCGTGTGGCCTCTGCTATTTTGTCGTTTTTCTTCTTGTTGTTTTCGCTTGGTTTCTGTTGCATGTTCCTTTTGTATTTTGTAGGTAGTGGTGCAGAGGCTGATGGCTGGTGACTGGCGCGCATGGTGGCTACTGGCAACGCACGTGGTGTCCCTAGAGGAGGGCAGGTCGAAGGTCGCCACATTAGGGACTAGGGTTTGTGGTCTTGCTTTTCTTTTCCCTTGTACCGGGCCGATAAATTGGGCTTGGGTTTGGGCTTGTTGGGTATAATTCAATTTGGGTCTGTTTGATTTGGGCTAAACTGTAAATGGACATTTATTTTGGACGATTTATTATTTGTTTATTTTGGTATTGAATTCTGTTGGGCCCCGGGCAGATTTGGGCCTGTACAGCTGCCCCTCTTTGCTCGTTGTCGTGTAACGAGAACGGAGCAAAGACTTTAGAAGGACCAAATTTGCCCGGTCTTGCCGAGTCTCGACACTTCGCTTCTTCTTCAAGTAGCCTCGCTTTGACCCACTGTAACCTCAGGGGTGTAGGGATTGTCGCTTTGAATCTGCTCCACTGCAAACTCAGGGAGACAAGATCTGATGTTTTTGATCTGCTCCTGCAACTTCAGGAATACCAGATCTGCTATCTTCGATCTGCTCCTGCACTTCAGGAATGCCAGACTTACTATCTTCGATCGCTCCTTGACGCCGGGGAATGTCGACCGCGCTATCTTCGATCTGCTCCTGCACTTCAGGAATGCCAGACTTGCTATCTTCGATCTGCTCCTGCACGTCAGGAATGCCAGACCTGCTATCTTCGATCTGCTCCTACACGTCAGGAATGTCAGACCTGCTATCTTCAATCGCTCCCGCACGTCGGAATGCCGACTGCTATCTTAGATCCGCTCTTGCACGCCGTGAATGTCGACCGCGCTATCTTCGATCCGCTCCGCACGCCGTCAGAATGCCGACCGCTATCTTCGATCGCTTCAGACGTCGTGAATACCGACCTTCTATCTTTGATCCGCTTCCGCGACGCCGGAATGCCGCACCGCTATCTTCGATCTGCTCGCTTCGCGTCGCCAGAATGCCGGACCGCTATCTTCGATCCGCTCCCGCACGTCGAATGCCGGACTGCTATCTTCGATCGGCCCATCGCCGGTCGTGAGATTTCACCGTGAATCCACCGATGTTGCTACATTGTCCTCTGGGGGACATATCCTATAGACTCAGTTTTATATGTTTATGCTTATGCAAATGATGTGGATGCTATGATCGGAATGACTCAAATGCTCCTAACTAAACATGCTTAGGACAACTTTTGCAGAATACCATGAGAATGATGATTTTCCACAATGATTAAGATGCAATGATCAGAATGAGTCAAATGCTCCTAACTAAATGTGCTTTGAATGATGATGTATGAATGCAAAATGAAATGATCCCTTTTTGATGCTTAGGGTTGTCACTGTTCGCCATCCATCAGAGTTGACGCATTACACTTGTCTTCTTATTCAGTCAATATCTTTGAGGGTCACAAGTTGGATCACTTTTTTCTCAATTATTTCCAACCCTTGAACCTGATTAGTTCTAAATAATGGTCTCACTTCAGGTTCTTGTAATATTTAGAAGTTTTCAGAGTAGTATGCAAAAATCCTTTTAAATATTAATAGTCCATTAATCGTTGTTTCAATGAAAATGTTTAAAAAAGATTATCACAATGGACAAGGTGGAATTTCATTGAGAGCAAAGCTCGAAACGAACAAATCGGTCAAAAGATCAGACTTTGACAAAGTACAAAAAGAGAATAAGTTAAGAAAGCAAATTTGCTAAAGAAGCAAAATTGAATAAATTAATCAGGAATAGCAAAATTTGCTGAAATATAAAATGAATAACACAAAAATAGGTGCCCCAGATATCATAGCATGAACTTCTCTGCACAAAATTTCTTGATGTCCCCTTTTGAACCTGATGGGTATTGGGCGGACTTAGAAGACTTCGTTGATGCCCCAAGATGTAACGTCTCTCATTCTTGTTAGTTCGGGCATAGCAAGACTATTACATGCCTCCCCTTCAATCAACAATTCGAATTGCCCATTCTTGGGTTTTCAATTCAAAACCCCTTTGGTCTCAAGGTGCCCTTTGCGGGTTTTCACCTTGGCCTCTCCTCTTTTCTTTTCTTTTTTCTTTCCTTTTTTTTGAGCTCAAGACGCCTTTTCAGGTTTTTGCCTTGGTCCATTTCCTCTTTTTTAGCCCCAAAACGCCCTTTGTGGGTTTTCGTTTTGGGTCATTTCCCTTTTTTTTAGGCGAAGTATTTCTTGACTGAATCTGAGTTCACAGGATTAGATAGGCTTTTGCCGTCCATCTCTGTCAAAATCAACGCTCCTCCAGAGAAAGCCTTCTTGACCACATAAGGTCCCTCCCAATTCGGCATCCATTTTCCTCTGAAGTCCTTCTGTATGGGGAGGATCTTCTTCAAAACAAGGTATCCCTCATGGAACTCTCTAGGGCGAACCTTCTTATTATAAGCTCGCATCATTCGCTTTTGGTACATTTGTCCATGACGAATGGCTCTTAGCCTCTTTTCTTCAATTAGGTTTAGCTGATCATACCGAGATTGAATCCATTCTGATTCATCCAACTTCAGTTCAGACAAGACTCGAAGGGAAGGGATCTCAACTTCAATAGGAAGTACTGCCTCCATTCCGTAAACTAAGGAGAAAGGGGTTGCCCCAGTAGAGGTTCTGATTGATGTTCGATAAGCATAAAGAGCAAATGGTAACTTTTCATGCCAATCTCTGTAAGTCTCGGTCATTTTTCCCACAATTCTCTTGATATTCTTATTGGCTGCCTCGACTGCGCCATTCATTTTTGGACGGTACGGCGAAGAGTTGTGGTGCTTGATTTTAAACTGCCTGCAGACCTCCGCTATGGTACTATTGTTCAAGTTCAGTGCATTGTCAGATATGATCCTTTCGGGCATTCCATATCTGCATATGATCTCCTTTTTTAAGAACTTGCTGACTGCCGATTTTGTGACATTTGCATATGAAGTGGCTTTCACCCACTTGGTGAAGTAGTCGATAATCACAAAGATAAATCGGTGTCCATTCGAAGCCTTTGGTGAGATTGGTCCAATATCGTCCATGCCCCACATAGAGAATGGCCATGGAGCAGTCATGACGTGAAGAGGCGAATGAGGCACGTGGATCTTATCTACATAAATTTGGCATTTATGGCACTTCTTGGCATAGCTGATGCAGTCTCCTTCCATAGAGGACCAATAATACCCGAATCTCATGATCTCGTCGGCCATTGTAAAACCATTAGCGTCGTTCCATGCATACCATCATGGACTTCTTCCAGATTTTCTTAGCTTCAACAAAGATTCACGCATCTTAAAAGCACATGATCCTTCCTTCTCTTATATAGGATCTCTCCATCTAAGACATAATCACTGGCCAGTCTTCTCAGCGTCCTCTTATCGTTCTCGGTGGCTTGATCGGGATACTCACGATTCTTCACATATTGCAGTATATCATGATACCAAGGGTGATCATCTTTTCCTTCTTCTTCGTCGATGTTGTAGCAATGTGCCGAAACCTCATAAATACTCATTTGGATAAGCTTCACTTCCTCTTGTTTGTTTACTCGATCATAGAAGCTAAGGTAGCCAATGCGCGGCCATATCCGGTTCTCTTCTCGTGGGAGGTAAAAGAAAATGATGTCATCAAACTCCTTAGTTAACTCCAAAACCAGCTTCCGATAACTGATCAACTTGGGATCTCTTGTTTCCCATTCGCCCCTGAGCTGATAGATCACTAGGGCAGAACCGCCATATACCTCTAACATTTTGATCTTGCGTTCAATGGTCAGTCGGATATACCCATGATGCATGCTTCAGATTCGCCATGTTATTTGTACAATCAAAATCCAATTTGCTCGTGAAAGGATAATGATCTCCGCTTGGGGATACTAGATCGCCCCAATTCCGTTACTTTGCATCATTTGAAGCTCCGTCAAAATTTAGTTTCCAAGGATGATCCTCCTTTTGAGCGCATTCTTCATGGTTGCCACATACATTAGGTCCTCATTCGGAAATCAAAGTTCGGTGGCTCGTAATCTTCTAAGGCCTGTTTGCTAAAAAGTCTGCTATTGCACTTCCTTTTACTACCTTTTGATTTACATAGATTATATCGAACTCGTAAAGTAAGATCTGCCACCGAGCCATTTTTCCATTCAATGCGGTCGACTCCATCATGTACTTGAGAGGATCTAGTTTTGAGATAAGCCAAGTGGTATGGTATAGCATGTACTGTCTCAACCTCCGGGTCGTCCAAATCAAAGCGCAACACAGCTTCTCAATTAGCGAATATCTTGTCTCGCATTCAGTAAACTTCTTGCTGAGATAGTATATCGCTCTTTCCTTCCTTCCCGACTCATCGTGCTGGCCTAGTACGCATCCCATAGAATTTTTGAATACCGCCAAATACAATATCAGTGGTTTATCTGGGCAAGGTGGCATCAATACTGGGGCTCTGGACAAGTAATGCTTGACCTTATCAAAAGCTTCCTGGCACTCCTCATTCCATACACCTGGGTTGTGTTTCCTAAGAAGATGGAATATAGGGTCACACTTCTCCGTTAGTTGTGCAATGAACCGGGCGATGTAGTTTAGTCTTCCTAGGAAACCTCGAACTTCTTTTTGAGTACGTGGTAGAGACAACTCTTGGATAGCCCTTACTTTATCTGGATCAATCTCAATCCTCTTTCACGACTACAAATCCTAGCAACTTTCCCGACCTAGCCCCAAGGTACATTTCTTTCGATTGAGCTTCAGTTGAAATTTCTTCAACCTTAGGAACAGTTTCCTCAAGACTTGTACATGCTCTTTCTCGGTCCTGGACTTTGCAATCATATCACCTACGTAGACTTCAATCTCCCTGTGCATCATATCATGGAAAAGGGTTACCATGGCTCTTTGATATGTTGCCCCCGCATTTTTCAGTCCGAAGGGCATTACCTTATAACAAAACGTTCCCCACATGGTTACGAACGTGGTCTTCTCCATATCTTCGGGGTGCATCTTAATCTGGTTGTACCCGGAGAAGCCGTCCATGAAAGAGAAAAGTGAATAACCAGCCGTGTTGTCTACCAAGGTATCAATGTGGGGCAAAGGGAAATTATCTTTCGGACTAGCCTTATTCAAATCCTTATAATCCACACACATCTGTACCTTCCCGTCTTTCTTAGGAACGGGTACTATATTGGCTACCCACTCTAAGTACTTAACCACATGCAAGAAACCGGCATCAAATTGCTTCATGACCTCTTCTTTTATCTTCAACAAAACATCAGGCCTCATCCTTCGGAGCTTCTGTTGAACTGGCTTACACTCTTTCTTTATGGGCAGTCGGTGTACCACGATATCTATATTTAACCCAGGCATGTCCTGGTATGACCAAGCGAAGACGTCCTTGAATTCTTGGAGTAACTCAATGAGGTATCGCTTTGTTTCTGTGGTAATGCTAGCCCCAATCTTCAACTCTTTTCCTTCTCCTAAGCTCACAACTTCCACTGACTCCTTGTGAGGTAAGATTTGTTTCTCGTCTTGCTCTACCATCCTTAATAAATTAAGAGATATGTTACGGTCCTGGTCGCCTTCAAACTCCTGAGAATCGTCCATACCCACATCTTGCTCAAAAAGAGATTCTGAGTCAGTAACAGTGTCGCTCATATCATTGATATCTGGGGACCTGTCAGAAAGGTAAAAAAAAATACAAAAGCAAAAGAATCTAAGAATAATTATTTGCATGATTGGTTATGAATGAAATGTAAAGAATATTTGGTTATGAATGAAAAGGATAAAAGATCACTTGCTCAAAAATGATACAAAAAAAGTTCGTTTTATTGAAATAAGATATTTGGACATATGCCTATTTAACAAAAGGATTCTTATTGCTCCTAGGCTTAGGGCAACAAGTGTGTTTTGAACATTACTCTGAATTAATTCTAAAGGTTACAGGAATCTCTTCCATGGTCCAATTGTTCAGAACACTCTCAAGAGGGTAAGGGCAAATCCCAGATGAATCTCTTTCTTCGGTTTCTTCCTCGGATACAGCGTTTATGCTCAAATTTCCTAATATTTCCATCACTACTTCTTTTTCTGTCATTCTTTGTTCAGGGTATATGGTCCCTCCTGAAACAAATGTCTTCGATAAATGAGGAAAGGTCATTGGCTCCCATTTGACTTCTTCTCCGCTTAAGCGCGCCCTTCTTCTTTCCTGCTTTTTCCCTACCTCTTTCCTTTTTCGCTTCACATCCGCCCGAATCCTAAATCAAGCGGTCTCTGTTTTTTTCAAAGACTGCAGTACCTCAGTCTTTCCTTGAAGGCTTTTCCCGAGTCCTTTTCCTGGTAAGGCTCCCTTCCCTACTGTCATTTGCAGGCCCATCTTTGTGGATTTGGATATTTTGGGGATAGGGATCATGTTGCCTTCGACAACGAAGGTAGCGTTGACAAACTCAAGTGATCGAAAAGAACATTCTATCGCTTCGTCGTCTGCCCCTATATATGGAGCGTCACTGGTAACAGATGCTATAATATCCTCCTCCGCGTTTATTGTGACCAATCTACCTTCAGTTACTAATTTTAATTTTTGGTGTAGTGAGGAGGGCACTGCCCTGGCCGAATGAATCCAAGGTCTTCCTAGCAAGCAGTTGTAAGAAGGCTTGATGTCCATCACTAAGAAGTCCACTTCGTATGTACTCGGACCAATCTGAAGAGGTATATCGATCCTCCCCATGACCTTTCTTTCAGTGCCATCGAAAGCTCTCACAATAATTTGACACGTTTTCATGTGGGAGCTATCCACGGGAAACTTGTTTAGGGTGGACAAGGGTAAGACATTCAGGGCCGATCCATTATCCACTAACACCCCTGGCAACGTATATCCTTTGCATCGTGTGGTCATGTATAGGGCCTTTCTAGATCCCATACCACCTGGAGGTATCTCATCATCATTGAAGAAGATGAAATTGTCGGCGCTTATGTTGTTGACCAAACGGTCCAGCTTGTTGACAGAGATATCGTCCGTGACGTATGTTTCGTTCAACACTTTCATTAATGCACTACGGTGGGCCTCTGAACTCATTAGCAATGCCAGTATCGATATGCGGGCTGGTTGTTTGTGCAATTGCTCCACAACACTGTACTCGCTGTGCTTTAGGAATTTTAGGAATTTATTGGCTTCCTTTTCAGTCACTGGCTCGTTGATGGGTAATTCCACTCTAACCGACTTTTCCTTCTGTTGTTCCACCTCCAAGGCCTTTCCTTTTGCTGGTTCTGCCCTTACTTTCGGGGTATAATGCCTTCTGCTGCGTGTAAAGAATCCTTCGTCTTGACTTTCCTCCGGGGTGTTAGTCGAGTTTTCCTCTTTCGGGGTCATTACATTACAGTCGTAATTCCATGGAACCCTTTTACTATCCATATAAGGGAAAGCTACAGGCTTATGGATTATGACCTTCGGCACGATTGGTACTCTAGCTTCACTAACCCTTGGTCGCGAGATAATTACCAAAGGGTGATTGACCCCGTAAACCTTCTTAGTCGATCCCTCCTCTGACGCACAAACCTCTCCTTCTTCTGATCCTTCGATCTTTTCATAAAATTCCATTTCTTTATTATTCATGAAATTTTGTACCGTGTCCTTGAACTCAATGCATTCTTGGATGTCGTGACCCTCCTCGGCATGGAATTCACAGTATCTTTCCACACATTCGGGTTTTTCTCCCGATTCTTTCGTGATTAAGCCTCTGTTTACCATTTGTTTCCAAACCCGTCTCAATGGGGTTTTTACTTCAAACAAGTCAGCCTTAACTTTCTTGCCTCCACTATCGATTACTGCGTTTACCCCTTTGTCAGAATGATTGGGTAACGGGTTGCCTGCTACGTTAGGCCTTGTAGAGTTACCAAATTTTACTACGCCCATCTTTATAAACTTTTCAACTATCCTTTTGAAGGCGATGCAGTTCTCAATCGAATGTCCAGCAATTCCCGCATGGTATTCGCATTGAGCGTTAGCGTCATACCATTTTAGGAACGGAGGTTGCAGAGGGTTCAGGTGGATAGGGGCTACCACATGTGCATCGAATAAAGTTTGGTACAATTCCCTATATGTCATAGGAATCAGCGTGAATTGGGTTCTTTCCATGATAGGCCTTGGGTTGGAATCTTGCCTCGGTGGGCCCTGATGGCTAGCAATTACTGTTATCGGTTGACTTACAGTGGCTGGCTTTGAAAAACCCTTACTTTACACACTTGCATTGTTCACCTTATTGTCTTTCTTTCTCGGGGCCGGTCTCCTTGCACTTTCTCCCACGTCTATCTTCTCGTTCCTGATTGCGTTTTCTATCATCTCCCCAGACATCACTATGTCTGAAAAGCTCTTAGTAGCGCTTCCTAACATGTGGTTGATGAATGGAGCCTTCAGCGTGTTGATAAAAAGCATGGTTGTTTCTTTTTCTAGAAGGGGGGGTTGGACTTGTGTGGCTACCTCTCTCCATCTCTGGGCGTACTGTCTGAAGCTCTCACTCGGCTTCTTTTCCATATTTTGTAATGCTATTCTGTCCGGTGATATGTCTGTTACGTGGCCGTATTGCTTCATAAAAGCCTGTGCCAAATCACCCCATGAATTAATTTGAGCACAGCTGAGCTGGTTGTACCACTTGGCCGCCGATCCGATCAAGCTGTCTTGAAAGCAGTGAATCAACAGCTGATCATTATTGACATAACCTGTCATCTTCCGACAGAACATCGTAATGTGAGCTTCCGGGCAGCTAGTCCCATTATATTTTTCAAATTCTGGAGTCTTGAACTTCGGTGGGAGTATAAGGTCTGGGACCAAACTCAAATCTTTAGCATTTACCCCGCCACGGTAGTCTGCGTTTTCCATTGCCTTAAACTTCTCTTCTAACCATTTACACCGGTCTTCAAGTTGTTTAGACACATCTATCCTCACCTTCTCCATTTCTGCCAGTTCATCAAGGTCGGGAACGACGGGATTAGTTGGATTGTCCCCAGGATTGGAGCCCGAGCCTATTGGACAGTTCATCGGCATTGAAGCACCAGCATGATATTGGGGTCTAACGGTAACATGCACCCTTTGTGGGTTTACATCTGGTTGCGCTTGGGTGTGCGCTGGGGTGAGTCCTGGAGGATAAGGAGGTTCTTCATTGTCGTCACCCGGATTGGTCGCCGGGCCTTTTCCTTTGTCGGATCCCCCGGCCAATAACTGAGCTAGCTGGTTCATCATGTTATTTTGGGATTCTTGCATCCGCTCTATCATGTCCTGTTGCATTTTGGCTAATCGTTCTTACATTTGAGCTTGCAACTGGTCTTGCATTTCCCTCTGCATCTGTTCCAGTCTTTCTATCCTCTGATCCATTGCTTTTGCTTTACGACGGGTGTTGTAGTAATATATAATAGGTTGGATTTCGTCGGTTTCCAGGGTAACTGTCATAATTTTAATCAATTAGGGTCTTTTATAGAATTTAATACAAATGATGTAATGTAATGCGAATGAATGAGATGAATGCAAAAAGGCGTTGATTTTGATTCAATTCCATTAGATAAACTTTACTAGAAAATGAATTTTTTACATAGAACGGATGATTACATATACGACTTCGCCCTAATACCTAAATCCTTAACTTTCCTAAGAAGCCAAGCTAAATTCTGGCCTCGATCCAATTTCGACTCGTACATTAGACTTAATACATCAGCCTGAATAGCCAAGGTCTGTAAATGGTCGGTCACCTCTCGAACTTGAGCCACGGCCTCGCCCATAACATAACTCTATCTCTGATCTGATTTCGTGAGTGGTGGAGCTGCGCTTTCCAATGTTCATTACCAGCTTCCAGAAGTTCAACTCGAATCTTACTATCTTGTAGTGCAGTCTCGAGCTCCTCCATCTTTCCTTTCAGCTCCTCAACCTTGTTTTGGCTGGCCCTTAATTCGATTATCGAGTTGCGACTACGGTGCAGATGCAGTAACTTTTCCAATTCTGCTACTCGGGCTCGTAACTTCTCTTTTTCACTTTGACTTTCCAACAGACTTTTTTTCAAAGCGTCCTCCCTTGCTCGAGCATCTTGGAACTTCTTTTCCCACTGATCGGCTCTGGTCTTTTCTTCTTTAATTTTCTGCCGCCGTTGCTCTGATGTTTTACCCAAACTAGCAGTTCTAATTGACATGCACAGCTTCTTGTAGTCCGTCTTTAAGCTGTCCAAATCCTCTTCGACCTTAATTTTTCCTTTTCTCAATTTCTTGGCCTCGAGCTTGTGGATGTCGATGTCTAACCCTAACTGCATCTTTTCCTCCTCTAGTTGCTCTATCTTCTTTCCCGATTCCCGACTCCTTTTTTCAAAACCTTATCTGATGATTTCTAATTCAGATGGGATTACTTGTAATTGCTCCTCTATTGGCCGAGCGTTTCCTTGACTCGGTATCGGGATATTGTCATTGATTCTTTTACCCCACCACTAATCATATTTGGGGGTCGTCATTGGTCCTGCGGTGAGTCCCTTCATTCTTCGGGTTTGGGTCCACGCACTCGATATCTCGCGAACTCTCTTCTTATAATTATCGCCCTTGTATGAAAACTCGCACTGAGCTAACCCATGCGTCGCAGGTATGAACTGCCTTGATCGATACTGCCTCATTACGAGTAGTGGAGCGTACCCAATAGCTCCCCATATCCCGAGTAAGGGAACCAGTCAAACTCTCCACACCGATACAAGATCTTGTCAGGGATCATCCACGAAGCTCTCCATTCGACATCTTCAGCTTGTAAGTTCTGGAGAATCGTTATCCATTTCTCTTCAGAAAGGTCATCCCGCCTTGGCGTAGCTGCTAACTCTTTCAAAGGAGAGTAATTCTTGGAAAAAACTTTATACGAGACCTTTTCCACCTTCCAAAAGTGGCTATGAAACCACGATAGCAAAAGCTGCGCACATCCTATGAACCTTCCTTCACCCGCTCTTCTGCAAGCACTCAATGATCTGAAAGTTTCGGCTAAGATTACAGGGACGGGTGTGACTCCTTTATCAAGTTTATCAAATAGGTCCGAGACTGCTTCCTCTACATATCCTAACGCATTGGGAAAGACGACCAAGCCGTAGATGCTTAAGGCGAAAACGTCAACCCTCTTTTTCATATCAGGATGCGCTAGGATCAAATCCCTCAAATGTATCCAAGGGATGCACTTACAATCCCCCTTTTGCTTGATCCGAGCTGTAATCCACTGTTCGCTCATCCCTGTGATGCTCATCAGCTTTCTTAAGAATGTCGGCACATTAACAGCTCTCGAATAAGCCTTGTCAGCTTGAATCTTTGGGCAACGGAACAAGGTTGTGTACTCTTCTATGGTAGGTACCAAATCCACTTTCCCGAAAGTAAAGCAACTATAAGCGGGGTTCCAAAATTGGGTAATAGCTCGGAATAGGCGCTCGTCCACCTTGACATCAAGCAAATAGGGCAAATCACCATAACTACAGTAGAATAGATGCTTGATCTCGTCGCACCATGAATTCCATATCTCCTTTAACTCTTGCAGGTTATTCTGAATCACACTAACACGGGTGAAATCCCACAACTCTGATTCATGTCCCACGACCAGACTGTCTCCTTTCTCCTGTTGTATCCTCTCGGACCATATTCGAACAGCCGCATTATCCTCCACTCTATCTAGAAACCCCTTTTCCATGTTAAGCTTTTCTATCTAGTAACTGAACGTGAATCAACACCTTTTCATGATGAAATTCCATGCAATAACAACAAAACATAACAAGTCAGTACTATGTACAAAAAACTCAAAACAAATAAGAAATAATCAAACACCTATTCGGGTAAACTCTAAGGTTTGGCGTGGTTCTACCTAGGGTTGGTTCTTAAGGTTTACTACATGTGGTTTGGTTCTAAAGAGAGGTACCCGAACCAGCAGATTCCTCGATCTTCACCCATTATAGGTTCATATAGACCGAGTTCAGTTTAGGGGAATACATTTCCCTATGGCTGCACAGATATGAATATCCCACGAAGACATAGGTACGGATGTATCCCGAAAGCGATCCACTATCCTGCACAGAGGTGAAGACCTTACGAAGGAGTAGCTTCTCACTCCCACTTAAAAGGGTGTGACTATACCGTCATGCAATGCAATGTGTGAAGATATACAAAACTTGAAATACAAATACATGAATAAAATGATGATAAACCGTAACAAAAACGGATGAAATGCAATGAAATGACCGTATATTAAAACCAAATTTTCAATTTTCGAAAAAAAGGCAAAAATTAATCAATTCACGGCTTGACCCTCTTAGTTCCCCAGTGGAGTCGCCAAGCTGTCGAAACCATTTTTTTGAAAAAATGGGAATCGACTTGGTTTTGAAAATGAAAATAAAACGGGAGTCGCCACCGATCTTTATTAGGTATGATCGGATCACCTTTGTTTTAATAAAACATTTTGGTTTACTAAAGCGGTGTTTTTTGGTCTACGAAATTCGAGAAAACGGGTTCGGGAGTCGATTACGTGTGAGGAAGGGTTAGCACCCTCGTCACGCCCAAAATTGGTACCGAATGGATTAATTAGTGTCTTAATACCGAAAGTTGAAAATTTAAAAAAAAGATTAAGAATACGATCTCTTTTAAAAATATTTGAATTTTCTCGAATTGAATATTAAGATTTTCTCGCTTCGAAGGAACAAAATATCACATCCAGTACGTTAGGACATGATAATTTAAATCCTCGAATCCAAGATCATCTCATAATTCCCGAGACTCATGCATTAAAAAAATATCAAAAGGATATTCGATTATTTGGCCAAGCGAAAAACCGAAACCCAGCACGTAGGGCACAATCTCTCGGGTTTCCAAACATAGAATATTGCCTTATTTTGAAAACTTTTGTTTTTAGATGAAAGTTATAAAAATTTTAAAAATGATACACGTTCGGTAGATTATGCTTTAAAGAAATATTATTTAAAGCGTGAATAGGGGTTATGCTCGACGAATAATGGTAAAGTGACACAAATGATGATAACATAATACACAATATATAACATTGGTATCGTTGATCTAAAACATTAATACGCATGAATAATAATATTGATAATAGAACAATGATATAACAATAATAACGATGATGATATTATCAATGATATGGAAATGCGAACAAACAAACTATAATACACACAAGAATGATAATCACATAGCTTATATTATTTAAATATCAAAATTAATAGTCAAAGAATAATGAACTAAACAATTTTAAAAATAATAATACATAAAACAATTTTAATAAAAAATAAATAAATTAACAAAATCGATTTCAAGTAAAGAATACAAAAAAAATAAAGTAAATAATATATGAAACAATTTAAAATAAAGTCAAATTTTAAAATCAACAGTATACATAAAGTTTAATAAAAATAATATACAAAAACTTTAAAATAAATAATAATAATAATAGTAAAATTTTAAAGAAAAATAAAAAAAACCTTTTAACACAGGTCGAAAACTAGATTAAAACCAGAATAAAATATTGAGGACCAAAATCGCAAATATAAAAAAAAGGGACGGACAAGGACCAGATTGAAACACGATGGAAATAATAGGGTAAGATTTAAAAAAAATAAAAAGGAACGTGAATGGGACTTGATCAACAAGCACCGAAAAAGGGGGGACCAACGCGCAATTATCCCTTTTAAGGGATATGCGCAGATCCCCCTTTAGCAAACGGCGCCGTTTCGCTTGATGTTTATAAGGCCTGATATTTCCCACAAAAATCAGATTTTTTTTAACCCTAAAATTCTCTTAAAAAACCAGCAGCCAACATCTCCTTTTTTTTTCTCTCTTTTTCGATCGGTTGGGCTCCCTCCGGTGAGCTTGTTTGCTGCCCGTCGCACCACCACCGCACGATGGTCGACGGTGCACGAAAGAGGCGTTAAGCCTCTTATTCAAAGCGCCCTCGAAGCCGAGCCCTTGAACCCCGTTTTCAAACCCCTTGGCGACGATGAAACGAGTCCTCCTATGACGCATCTGTGGGTTCGGGTAAGATCCTTTCCCCTTTTTATTTTCGTTTTGTGATTAGAATTTGTATTAGATTTCAAAAACAGTAGTAAAAAAATATAAAAAAGAAAAAAAACAAGAGACAGTGTTAAACAATCAGAGAATAAAAACAACAGATTTAAAAAAAACACCTTCTAAAATTTCTTTTTTGTTTTTGATTTCTGAATGTGTGAAGGTTCGTCCCCCCAAAAAAAAGAGAGAGGCTACAATGGTTTCACATCGGTTTTTATAACCGATTTTTTACAGATTCGAATTTGTTCCTTTCCATTTTATTTTTTTCTATTGCTTTTGTTTTTTCCATTTTGTTTTCTCTGCTATTTGCGTGTGGCCTCTGCTATTTTGTCGTTTTTCTTCTTGTTGTTTTCGCTTGGTTTTTGTTGCGTGTTCCTTTTGTATTTTGTAGGTAGTGGTGCAGAGGCCGATGGTCGGTGATCGCGCGCATGGTGGCTACCGCGCGCGCGGGTGTCCTCGGAGGAGGGCCAAGGTCGGCGGCCGCATTAGGGGACTAGGGTTTGTGGTCTGTGCTTTTCCTTTGTACCGGGCCGATAAATTGGGCTTCGGTTTGGGCTTGTTGGGTATAATTCAATTTGGGTCTGTTTGATTTGGGCTAAATCAGTAAATGGACATTTATTTTGGACGATTTATTATTTGTTTATTTTGGTATTGAATTCTGTTGGGCCCCGAGCAGATTTGGGCCTGTACACTAATCTTTGTGGGCCTCAAAGAACGCCATCATTAAATGGTAACCTCTATTATATAGCCTTTATTGATGATCTAACAAGAATGTGTTGGATTTTCTTTTTGAATAAAAAATTAGAATTTGCTTGGGTATTTTGGAAATTTAAGGCCAGGGTAGAAAATGGAAGTGGCTGCATAATTCAGATTTTAAGATCTGATAATGGCAAGGAGTATACTTCAGAAACTTTCAATCGGTATTGCGAAGAGGCTGGAATCGAGCATCAATTAACAGCACCGTACACTCCACAAAAAAATGGAGTTAGTGAGAGGAGAAATAGATTTATAATGGAGATGACTCGCATGCTTCACGAGAAGAATCTTCCAAAGAGTTTTTAGGCAGAAGCAGCAAACACTGCTGTGTTTTTGCAAAATCAGATTCCAACAAAGGCTGTGAAAGATCAGACGCCATTTGAAGCTTGGTATGGATATAAACCATCTCTAAAATTTCTTAAAGTGTTCGGCTGCCTGTGTTTCACTTACATTCCACAGATCAAGCGTGACAAGCTTGACAAGAAGGCAATAGCTGGCATTTTTATTGGCTATAGTACTGTCTCCAAGGCTTATAGAGTGTTTCAACCACAAACTGGACGCATTATTGTGAGCAGAGATGTTCACTTTGTGGAAGATGAGCAGTGGAGTTAGGAAGACTCAAAAAAGGCAAATCAGACTTCAAGTGTGCCAAAACACTTGACCACTATCAGCATGCTAGAGGAACTTGAAGATGAGGAATGGCAGGATGCGCTAACAGATGATACACCTGTTAGAGGTACAAGGCTGCTCTCTGATATATATCAGAGATGTAATGTGGCTATTTGTGAGCCTGCAGGGTACCATGATGCAAAAAAAAGTCGACATTGGATGGCTGCAATGAAGGAGGAGCTCTAAATGATTGAGAAAAATAGAACTTGGGAGCTAGTTGATAGACCTCTTGACAGAAAAATAATTGGAGTGAGATGGGTGTTCAGGACTAAGCTAAATCCTGATGGCTCAGTCAACAAGTTCAAAGCAAGGCTGGTAGTCAAGGGATATGCTCAAGTGTTTGGAGTTGATTATTCAGACACGTTTGCACCGGTTGCTAGGCTTGACACAATCAGATTGCTTCTCGCTCTTGCTACTCAAAAAAACTGGAAAGTGTTTCAGTTGGACGTCAAATCAGCATTCCTCAATGGTTTTTTACAAGAAAAATTTTTTGTTGAACAACCTGAAGGCTTTGTGGACAAAAGAAATGAAGACAAAGTGTACTTGCTGAAGAAGGCATTGTATGGCCTAAAACAAGCTCCACGAGCCTGGTACAGTAGAATTGATGATTATTTGGTTGGTCTCGGGTTTAAAAAAAGTCAGTCTGAGCTCACTCTATATGTCAAACATGAAGGTACAAACATTTTAGTCATCTCTCTTTATGTAGATGATTTGTTAGTTACTGGGAGTAATATTGATCAGATTGATCAGTTCAAGTTGGAGATGAAGAAGGTCTTTGAGATGACAGACCTTGGCTTAATGACTTACTTTCTTGGAATGGAAATTAAGCAAAGTCAAGATGAAGTGTTCATTTGTCAAAAGAAGTATGCAAAAGAAATACTTAAGAAGTTTCAGATGGAAGATTGCAAGGCAATGAGTACTCCTATGAATCAAAAGGAGAAGCTGGTCAAAGACGATGGAGCTGCCAAAGTTGATGAAGCTGAATTCAGAAGCTTGATAGGATGTCTAATGTATTTGACAGCTACAAGACCTGACATTCTAAATGCAATAAGCATTCTATCCAGATTCATGCATTGTCCGAATAAGACTCACATGAGGGCTGCAAAGAGAGTCATCAGATACATCAAGGGAACTTGGAACTATGAAGTTAAGTTCTTGAAGCATAGGGAGTTCAAGTTAATTGGTTTCTCTGACAGTGATCGGGGTGGTTCAAGTGATGACATGAAGAGTACTTCTGGTTATTGTTTTTGTCTTGGATCAGGGATGTTTTCTTCGAGCTCGAAGAAGCAAGAAATTGTAGCTCAATCCACTGCTGAGGCAGAATTTGTTGCTGCGACTGCCACCGTAAATCAAGCTCTCTGGTTAAGGAAGATCCTAACTGATTTGAATCTAGAGCAGAAGCAAAGCACAGAGATCTTTGTTGATAACCAAGCTGCTATTGCAATCTCTAACAATCCAGTGTTTCATGGCAAGACTAAGCACTTTAACATCAAACTGTTTCTTTGTACGAGAAGTGCGTAAAAGTGGTGATGTATCTCTTTGTTATCAGAATCTGAAAATCAAGTTGCAGATATCCTCACCAAACCATTGCCACTTAGCAAGTTTGAAAGCTTCATGAAGAAACTTGGAGTTTGCAGCATCTAAACAAGGAGGAGTGTTAAGCCACATGTTTAAGCTACTGTCACTCATCCATTTTTCTGTTTTGTTTGAATAATTCTCCTTGATTTTAGGAGATAGTTACCAGATTTCTTTGCTTATTTTTAGATCTAATCTCTATTTTAGTTATGGATACTAGTATATAAGTGTTGGAGTACTTAATAATAAAGTGTATTCAAGTCTTCAAGTTTCATTCTAATCTAGAGTTTTCTTCTCCTCTCTTCAATATTTTTTTAGAATATTACCAGCAAATTTAGTGTGTATACACCAACAAAAAGAAACAAATGGTCTGTTTTTAAAGCTATAATGGTCCAACAATTAAACTTAAAATACAGAAACTTACCTTATAGGGAGCAAGGCCAGTCGTTTAGTTTAAATTAAAGATCGAACTACGCATCAACAACCTTAGTATTGGCTCAACGGTACAATAACCAGCCAAAAAACCAAGTATATAGCAATAGTATTCTGAACTCAAAGAAAACCTTTGGACTTTGGAATTCTTCTTAATTAGCCATATACGATAACAGCACAGGCCCAGAAGAACCAAGTGAGAAATGAATAACACACCAGAGTCGATAGCACAAGGTGTGTATGCACCAAAAGCACCATCAACTAGTTTTGTCCAAGCTTCATTTTGCTTTGGTTGACAATACCAAACCAATGGTTCAAACGCCATCACTAACCACCACTCCGAAAGACAAAATCGATTAGCTATTTGTTGAACTCATCTTCTGCTTCACGTGATTTGAAATGTAACAGGAAATTTTATGCATGGTTAATGACTTAATAAAACGTCATGTCTGCATTGAAGAAAAGAAAACGGCACTCGTGCTTAAAAATTAAAAAAATTTGTAGTAAATGAAAACTGTAGACACCTCAACACGAATAATACAAGGAAAGAAAGAAAAAATCCAACCAAGATTCCAACATAATAAAACCACATAAGGTTACTTTGCAACTAAAACCACATTCGGAATAAAGGAAGACATAACCATTTCAATCTATGCTATTAATGTGATTAAAGATTCAAGTTTTAAGTTTTCAATAATCGTCCCCATTGAGACCAAAAAAAAAAATGTACGTCAACAAAAGTCTCAGTGGCACTTTAAATGATTAAACTTGTTCCAGTTCTAAGCAATATGAAATCCCAAAGCTCAGAATTGTGATTCAAGTTCCCTCTTCCTGCAATCAATCTGAACAATAACGAGAGCAACAAAGATGGATACCTGTAATTGTAGGACAGGACAGTGTTGTGGTAGTTGAAAGGCTTTGAGTAGTAAAGCTATGAGAGTTTTAAGGAACCTAGGATTCTGGGTTACGGCAATTGGGATGCATGATTAATCATGTATATATATAGTTTGACAATAAATCAGAGAATAAGGAAGAGGGTGGCTTGGATTATTTTAAAAAATAAAACGTAGGGGATGGGGATGATGCTGACAAAGAGACAAGACAAAGGCAAAAATAGATGTAGCGACAATCATACATTAAAAAAATTAATGCTCCAAGACTCACCATTACTTTGTAAACGTTCGGTCTTTTTTTAATATAACTCATATATTATAAAATTAATACAAGTGGTGAGTCTTTAAATGTTATTTAAGGGTAAAAGGTTAAAACTCTATGGTAGAAGTCTATGTATCATATATAATCTGAATCTTAATAGAGTTAGAAGATAAAACTGACTTAATTTGGGAATAATATTAATTTGTTAACGAATTTATTAGTTCCGAATAGATAATATTTCAAAAAAAATTTCAAAAGAAGTTCACTTCCCTCTCAATAATAATCATTTCAACTTTTTTCTTGTTTAATTTATTTGAAACCGGCGTGATAGGCTGAGACCTTATTTATTACATAACTATCACATGACTTTCAAATGACAAGACATTTGGTAGCCTTTATAAATAACAAGGTTAGGTGATAAGCTTTCACTTATATCCAGATATGTTTTAAGCATTACTCATCTTTTATTCAACTTCAATTATTTTTGTTTCAATTTATCTTCAACCAATAATCACATATTACAAGTATAGTGTTCATGGATCGAGTGACCCCTTCAAATAATTTGGCTCAACTCATCTTGGGTCAGGTTTAGATAAAGATTTTTGTCTTCAGGCTAACCAAACTTTACTTGTATTGAAATTAAATTGTTTTAAAAAAATTATTTAATTTTAATTATAAAAATATATAAATATTAATATAACATTATATTTTTTAAATATTTTTAAACAATAATATTTTATTGTTTTATACATTTTAACATGTAAAATTATATAAATATTTTATTATGTTAATATTAAAATTATACATTTTAATATTAATTTAATATTTATATTAATATAAAATTATATATTTTATTTCTTAAAAATATAATAATATTAATATATTATTTTTAAACAGTAATACATTTATTTCATTATTTTAAAATATAAAATTAATATTTGTTATTTAATATTGGTAACTCCTTTTATAAAATTATAAGTCTTTCTCATTATTTTATAATATAAATTTTCATTTTAAAAAATAATAATACAGTTATTTAAAAGTTAAATAATAAGTGTGTTGTGTTGTGTTGTTAAAAATTTAGAATTAAGACAAAATACAATTTGAAGGGATCAGTACACAAATAATCAGCATTTGTTTTATAAAAATTATTTTCAAAATAAAAAGTATAAGGATTATATTATAAAATAATTTAATATATTTTTATTGATATACAATTAAATTTATACATTGAGCAGTAATGACATTCAATAAAACCTAGAAAAAAAGCTTTTTGCTTTTAAAAATATTGGGAAGATTAAAAGTAATGTTGTGGATGTGTTTGTTAAAATGCAAGGGAGATTGTTGAAATTTAGATTCCGTTTGTTTTAACGGAAAAGTTTTTATGAAAAATATTTTGTCTTTTCTGATATTTGTTTCATGCAAAATAGGATGATTAAGGTGAAAGATTTTTCAGTTAACATAAAATTATTCTTTCATTCTCGTAAAATGTTTTACCAAATTTTGTTCTATAAGATATTTTTCAAATTGATAATGTTTTGTTCACGGTGAAACCCCCATACCCGGCCCGAACATTGGATCAAAGCATTGGGATGTTACATTCTCTATTACAATTTTCACTTATCAAATATTTTCTTATAAACTTTCATAACTTTTCAATTTATTCCCTTTTTGTCATAAAAGTTAAATATTTACTAATTAATCATATTAAATTAATTTTCTTTATTGTTACACTTTAATCACATGATTTATCTTAAAATCTTGTTTCACATATTAAATTTCTATGTATTTCACTTATATCATTTCATCCATATATTTTCTCAAGTTTAACAATTTAATTCTTGCCAATATAAAAATTTCACTTTTGAATATCTTATCCTTCCTCAAAATTCCAACGATTTCCAGATACATTAAAGGGACTGCTGGTAGTCCTTTAGTTGAGGAATTTATGCTCGACAGAGATGTTGTCCTCACTTTTCTTGGGCAGAATCTGTCTAAAGCACAGGCTCAAATGAAACGTGCGGCTGACACACTCCGCCGTGAGGTGGTTTTCCAGGAAGGAGTTAGGTTTATGTCAAACTCCAACCCTTTCGTCAAAACTCAGTGCGCCTCCAGCGACATCACAAACTTGGTAGGAGATTCTTTGGTCCCTTCAAGGTCCTACACCATGTGGGGCAAGAGGCTTACAAGTTGGATTTACCCACCACAGCCAGCATTTACCCTGTTTTCCATGTGTCCCTCTTTCGGAAATGCATCGGCAACCTGGAACACCAGGTCACCCCACTGCATCTTGTGGACGATACCAACACAATGATCTTGAAACCTGTAGCGATTCTGGATAAAAGAGTCATCGACTGTTCAGGCCATTTGATTGATCAGTTACTTATTTAGTGGGATGGTCTTCCCCCTATAGCAGCTACTTGGGAAGCTAAGGACCACATCCTAAAGTGTTTCCCTGACTGGAACCTTGAGGACAAGGTTCTTTCGAAACCGGAAGGTATGTTATGATTGAGCCCCACGAGGAGTTGCCTACTGCCTCAATAATTCCAGGAGAAGATCAACCAGAACCCATTAACCAAGGCATGGACCAGCAAAAACCAGGGAGACATACACGCAAAGGAAGTTTCCAAAGAAATATGTTGATTTTGTCATTTCGTACATGTCAACATCATAATAGCGGTTTGGGAGGCTATAAGATGACAGAGAAAATTTCTAGTTGGTTATGATATTGTTATCTTGGAAATCCAATTTCTGATTCCTCTCATCCATATTATTATGAATATTGGCTAAGTTTTTCTAATATTTGTAGTTGAGCACGAATATCATACACTATTCTATTGATATTATCACACTTTTGTATCCCTTGTTCTATCTATCTAGGCACATTACACCATATCTAACTTGAAGATCTAAATTTTATATGAATTAATTTAATAGAATCAAATAAATTTTAGGGATTAAATTGAAATAAAAATAAAAACCATATGATAGTAATAATGAGGAACTTAAAATTTTTCTTAACACAAGTAATTATGTACAGATATTTCTAAAAATTAGCACACAAATTAAAAAATTACAATTCTTTAATATCATTTACTAAATTTTAATCTTTATCTACATAAAAACCATTCTCTATTTTATCTCACTTTACAATTCTTCCACCGAAGAAGAATTTTGTTCCCATGAAGATTCAAAAGTTCTAAGTAAGTTTTCTCAATAGCTAACTCACACATATATATTTTAATTTTTGTTATTACGTTTAACTAGTTTTTATTTATTTATTTATTTATATTTCTAATTTTTTGCGTTAATAATTTTGTTCAATTTAATTTTTATTACTCTGATTTTTTTTTTAACTTTTTTAGTGTGACACTACAGGAAAATAGGGTTTTAGCGGCGTTTGGACAAAAAACGCCACAAATATTAAACAATAGCGACGCTTCGGTGAAAACGCCACTAAAAATAGTGCAATAGCGGCGCTTTTGTGAAAACGCCACTAAAAACAGTGGAATAGCGGCGCTTTTTGTGAAAACGCCACTAAAAATAGTACAATAGCGGCGCTTTGGTGAAAACGCCGCTAAAAATAGAGCAATAGCGACGTTTTTGGCACAAGCGCCGCTAAAAAACAGTGCAATAGCGGCGCTTTGGTGAAAACGCCGCTAAAAACAGTGCAATAGCGGCATTTTTATGCTCAAACGCCGCTAAAAGTTGAGCAATAGTTATATTTTCATCTAGGGTAACCGACACTCGTTTCGATTTGATTCGATGTAATTTTCATTTTTTTCTTATTTTTGTTTTGAATTTAATTTTATTTTGCTATTTGAAACTGACTTAATTATGAAAAGTTACAAATGATAACTAAACTATTTAGAAGTTTTGCTTTATCGAAACCCCTAAACCCCTAACTAGTTATATTAATTAAAATACAATTTATTTTTAATTGAATATTTAAAATATAAATATTTTTTTCTTAATTAAAATATAAATTATTTTTAATCAAAAAAAATAATGACACTTAGAAAAAATTTGAAAGTAAAAACATAGAAAAATATTTGTTAAAAATGAAAAAAAAATTATTAAATAATTTATTATATAATCGTAAAAGAGATAGTATTAATTTTAAAATATTGAATTAATTCTCATTATAGTTTAGGGTTTATGGTTTAATTTAGGGTATATAGTTTATGGTTAATTTATGCTTTATGGTTTAGGGTTTGGGATTTCAGATTTAGTATTTAGAGTTTAGGGTTTATAGATTTAAGAGTAAGGGTTAGGTTAGGGTTTAGGCCGGGTTTATAGTTTAATTTTTAGTATTTTAGATTTATGGGGTTTAGGGCTTAGTGCTTAAACCATATCGAATAATAAAGTTAGAGTCTTAGTGTTTAGGGATTTAAGTGTTAGGAATTTTGATAAAAGAGATAAAAATCAAATTATTTTAGGGTTTAGGGTTTGCAATAAGATTATTTTTTTAATTACTTTTGCACCTTGTAATATATATATGAGTTGCGGTTTAGGGTTTAAGGTGTATAATTTAGGGTTTCTGGTGTATAATTTAGGGTTTAGAGTTTATGATACACTTTTTAGGTGTATAATTTAGGGTTTTATGATTAAGGTATGAGAAATTAAATTATAAAACTGTACAAATTAAATCCACTGTTAGAAGCAAAACAAAATTAATTTAAAGGAATTTAATAAATAATTAAACTAAAAAAATTTATTGGTATTAGCGGCGTTTTTGAGCAAAACGCCGCAAAAAGCATATCAATAAACAAAACGACGTCGTTTACTTGGAGGCATTAGCGGCGCTAGCCATTAAAACGTTGCAATAGATTAGTATTACCGGCGTTTTTTCTAAAACGCCGCAAAAAATAATTAATTTTAATTGAAACGGCGTCGTTTTCTTTAGAGTGTTAGTGGCGCTTCCTCTGAAACGCCAAAAAAAACCCAACCATTTAATTGAAACGACGTCGTTTTATTTAGAGTGTTAGTGGAACCAATTAATTCAAACGTCGTCGTTTTTGTAGGGGATTTTAGTGGCGCTTTTTGAAAACGCCACAAAATTTTATTTAACAAAACGGCGCCGTTTTTCTTTCTCAGTTTATACCTCTGCTTACCCGAGCCATCCCCCTCCCCTCCAAAACAGAACCCCTAATCCCTAATTTCTCCCCAAAATCCCCTAGCACTCTCGGTGTCCTCCCCGACCGAACCGCCGCTGCCGGTGTCCTCTCTGCTCGTCGTCGTCGCCATCGCCCTTCTCTGCCGCAACCCAGACTATGCACGAGTTGCTCATCTTGGTAACCTACTAACCTTATTGGAATGTTCGGTGCATTTTTCATTTGGTTCGTGTGTGAACGAGCTTCACTTATTTAAAAGGTACTTCATGACAATTTCATTTGTCATGATACTTGACCTTATGGTATTAAGATGAATATGATAAATTGATAGATAGTTTCTTCTGTTGGGCTGCCCATTTAGGTGGATTTTTATGAGTCTACAACCCTCCCCCCACAACACACACACATAAAGGCTTTAATCTAAACTAAGGTGGTGATATTAGAAGGTTTGTTTGCTATATGCATGCCTAATTCCATCAAAAGAAAGTCATTTTAAACCTTTGGACCAGAAATGAATCGCTTAGTTTTTAAATTTCTTGCTTATGTCTCCTTTTCTCTAATTCTTGGTTTACTTGCTTTTAATAACTTATATTGGTATACAATTTTGCCTTGTGGAAACTGGATTTTTGTTTTAGTTCATTTAACTTGAGAGTTAATGCTCGAGCGTTTTCTACTTATAGAAGGTTATAGGAATTCAGTAGTTGGTCACTCTATCGATTTCTCGAATTCTTATTTCCCAAAATTGATTTTATTTCTAATCTGCTCCAGTGTCTGCAAAATCTTTCTCGCTTTGAACTTGGAGGGTCGCCATTCATGACTTCGTGCTTTGATACTCTTTCGGTATATATCTTTTCATCCATACTGCTAACCAATTTGAGCCGATGGAATCTGAACCGCAAATTGCAGCTCTGTTCTCTTGTTAAAACGTGATGTTTCATTTAAATCATCCATTCCCTTGCCTTTTCTAGTTCAAGATTTTGGTGCTCGTGATAAGAATCGCTTTTGGGTTTATAAATCAGTATGGGAACTCCCGATTGTGTTTCTTATCGATTTCTCTTTAATTTCAACATTTTATCATGTTATTGTGGGAAAATTTCAAATTGATCGATCTGTTGTATAAAATTTAATTATTTATTGCTTCACGTGCACTTTGACATAAACATGACATTCTTGACATTTTTCTTTTTTCTTTTCGTAGCGCTTGTATCTCTGTTATTTTTTAATCTTAGCAGATGCAATTTATCCGATGATGGATGTGAGAAGCTTTCTAGTAAGTTTCATATTTACCCATTCCATGTTTGTAGAGTTAAAAAAGTTCTGAGATGGCCTTTGACTTATGGGTATTTTCTTTTGACAGAGCTTGGTAATCTGAAAGTATTGAACTTGGGTTTCAATGACATCAGTGATGCATGTTTGATACACCTAAAAGGTGCTCTCTCACGTTGTTAGGTAGCATAATAAACTATGTATTTTGGTTTAATATATGTCGACTATACTATTTTGGAGATCTGATAATGAGGAGGATATTGGTAGAACTGAAATTATTTATCTACATAATGAGATTATTCTTTGTGGAACATGTTATAAAGTGTCTTGTGATATATGTATTTTTTGTGAAATTTCTTAAATTACTTTCATGGGACCTACAGTCCATTTCTTTTATAATACTTATTCAAGTTTGACAAATTTGGAGAGCTTATTATTAAATTTACAATAATAGCTGACTTTTTCTCCAACCTTATTCATTTTTAATTTGTTCGAAAAATATAAGCTTTTAATTGATATATTATGTATTTTTATAATGGTATACCTTAATATTATCGAGAGCTTGATTTTTGTTTCCATCAGGCATGTGATGCCATGATTCGTAATTGATGGGCAACATATTTGCATTTCGTGCAATAATGCCCAAATAGCTCGCTAAAAGTCGAGCTTCAGGCCAACAGTGGCCATGATCAAGCTTCTCCTTACTTTCACACGCTCGACAGATTTAATTCGCATAAATCTCTAAGCAGCGTACGTCCGCGACCTCTGCGCGTCCCACCACTCTCAGATGAACAATGAGATATTATTATTATATTAAACTTGAAAAATGAATCAATAATAAAAGTCATCATGCATGTAAAATAAACTTAACATTACTTTGTAAAATAAGCTTTCAGTTGTAAGAATACTTTAAGTTATACTTCATTTATTAATTTATATCATATATCTTTTATTGAATTTGAAGTATCATTTAGAATTAATGCTTTTGGTGGGATTTCTATGCTACATTTGCTGTTTTGGGTTGAAATTATATCCTACCTTTGCTGTTTTTGGTTGGTTTAATGCAGGAAGGGTATGATATTGGAAAAAAAGGCCTATTCCAAATCTGTACAAATTAGCGTCATTTTTGGAAAAAGGGCCGCTAAAAGTAATGACCTTTAGCGGCGTTTCCGGGAAAAGCGCCGCTAAAAGTCATTACCTTTAGCGGAGTTTGTTGTAAAAGCGCCGCTAAAAGTCATGACCTTTAGCGGCGTTTGTGGGAAAAGCGCCGCTAAAAGTCATGACCTTTAGCATCGTTTTTTGGAAAAGCGCCGCTAAAAGTCATGACCTTTAGCGGCGTTTTTTCTCATAAACACCGCTAAAGTTTGCGGCGTTTGTTTTAGCAGCGTTTTTTGTGGCGCTTTTAAAAGCGCCACAAATACTATTAGTGGCGCTTATAAACACCGCTAAAAGCCTAAAAAAATGCCGCTAAAAGTCTGTTTTGTTGTAATGTGACTTTCACATAATATTGAAATCAATTAGATTAACTTGACACCCAACTTTTAAAAGGTAAAAGTGAAAGATATTGGTAGTTGTAGAAATATTGATATTTGTTTTGTAGTTGAATCAGAACTTTTAAAAGATAAAAGGTGAATGGATTACTGAGTATAGTAGAAATATTGGTATTTGTTCTGTAGTTGAAGTAGAACTTTGGGCTATTATGGATGGGTTGGATATAGCATGGAGGAGAGGAATAAAACAACTGTTAGTGGAGAGTGACAGTTTAGTTGCAGTGAATACAATTTGTGGTCAATCTGAGGAGGTTGGATCGAACTTAGTGCGAATTATCAGAGAACAACTAACAAGGGATTGGCGCATAAAGGCATCATACACTCCAGGATCAACGAATATGATTGCAAATTCTTTGGCAGAGTTAAGCAAGAATGATTCTGTTGGTCTGAAAATTTATGAGTATCCTCCTAATCAGATTGCTAGGGGTGTGTTACAAGAAAGCATTGGTAACCACAACAAGTTTAATCATGGCTAGTTGTAATTAGCTTCTTTATTTACAAAAGAAGAAGAAGAAGAAGATAAAAGTGAAAAATTACAGCTACAATACAAAAAAAATAAATGCTAACCAAATCTATAGGAATAAAAGAGATATTAACCAATTTATTTTGTTGATTAGTTTCTTTTAAATATGTTACACCTAATGTTCCCTATTAATTTTTTTAAAGAAATTATATTTCCATTTTGATTATTCTTTAAGAAAACCTTATTAATTACTTAGGTAGTTTTCTAAGAAATCAATTTTAATAAACTCCTAAATTATATTGTAAATACTGTTTTTTAACTTAGAGAAATTTAAGCAACTTCAGTAAGTCCTAAAAATTATACATTATTTACTGGGTAAATTATAAAAAAAGTCACTTTTGTTTGCTTCATATTACATTTTAGTCAATTATGTTTGAAATGTTACGTTTTAGTCACTTATGTTATTGCTTTGTTACGAAATGGTCACTCTACCATTAAACTCCATTACCTCCCTAACGACAATCCTACGTGGCAGTCCAAATGAGTTTTAAATGCCAACTTGGATGTCCAATTGTTGGGATGAAAATAGGTTTTTAATTAAATAAATTTAATCTGGACTACCACATAGGACATCCAAGTTGGCAGTTAAAACCCATTTGGACTACCACGTAGGACCGCTGTTAGGTAATGGAGCTTAACGTTAGATTGACCACTTTGTAACAAAACGATAACGTAAGTGACTAAAACGTAACATTTCAAATATAAGTGACTAAAATGTAATCTGAGGCAAACAAAAGTGACTATTTTTGTAGTTTACCCTTCTTTACTCGATATTAAGGCAAATTATCAAGATTTAATATCATTTTTTTATTGTGAAATGTTACGCCATTATTGCATTCTGCGGAAATATTTTAATTAATTTACTTTTTGGGGGGGTAAATAAAGGTAGTAGAAACTATTACAAACATCTCATTTAGTCCTAGTCAATCCCTCCAAATCATCATGAATCAACTTCAAAACATGATCGGTTGGCTGCAAGAATTTGTAAAAACCTAGCTCCCATATAAGGGCTTATTTAGCCAATGCAACTGCAACCCTATTACATTTCTTGTTGACATGTTGTATCTTCACTTCCTATTGGTTCTGAATCAATTATTTAACATCTCAAGCCATTGCATATCGAGATACATCTGATAATTAATTAATTTACTTTGACTATGACAGTTTGCAAAAAAAAAATTAAAAATTGTGTTATGAATAAAATCCACCTTCATAATATTTATTTCATTTACATAACCTTAAAAAAAGTTACCACATTTATAACACTTGTTTAAGGAATAAATTACAAATTTTATTGTTGTCTTTGACAGCGAAAGCATTGATTCAGAATTGAATAACTCGCTTATCGTGCTTATCCCTAAAATTCAAAATCTGAAGGGCTTCGCTCACTTTCGACCTATTAGTTTATGTTCTGTCCTTTACAAACTGGTTATGAAGGTCATTGCAAATTAGTTTAAGGTGATCTTTTCGAGAATTATAGCTCCCAAACAGACTAGTTTTGTAACAAGACTGGACATCACGGATAACATCATCACTGCACAAGAGATTATACACTCTATGAGGAGCACGCAGAGGAATAGGAGATGGATGGCCATAAAAATTAATCTAGAGAAAGCTTATGATCGATTACGATGGGATTTTATCGATGCGTCGCTTCAAGCTGCAGATATTCCTAGTTTCATTTGTAATGTTACTATGTCTGCAATTTCTAGCTCTACTATGCAAGTTTTGTGGAATGGGATTCCAACTCCTAAATTTCGGCCAGTTAGGGGCGTTCGCCAAGGATGTCTTTTATCTCCTTACTTGTTTATCATGCGCATGGAGTGGTTAGGCCATAGAATCCATGCTGCTATTGATGTCGATAACTGGTCCCTTATTCGATTGGCTCGTAATGGTCCACCGCTATCACATCCGTTTTTCGCAGATGACTTGATTCTTTTTAGCCAAGCTAAGGAACATCAAGCTCGGGTAATAAAAGACATTCTCGATTAGTTCTGTGGTTACTCAGGACATAGGATTAATATGAGGAAGATGAATATTTTCTTCTCTAGAGGGGTTGATGGCAGTGTAGGGAGGTGTAACAGCCCATTTTCAGTGAAATCGGAACAGTGGTTTCGGGACCACAAATCCGAGCTGAAAAGAAAATTTATTTTAATATTATTGCAGGGTCCATATTATGATAGGAATGTTATATGAAAATTCTGATAAGAAAATTTTACCGATTATATGCTTAATTACGGAAAGGACCAAATTGCATAAAATGCAAAAGTTGGATTCTAGTAGCTAAAAGGATCAAATAGCTATGGAATTTAAAACTTGAGGTCCTTATATGGTAATTAGACCATTAAAGAAAAGTTAGTAGATATTTTTGATGATTCATCCATGGAAAAATTAGAAAAGGCTAAGGACTAAATTGGAAAGTGACAAAATTAAAAGATGATAACTAAATTAAACAGATAATATCATATTATTTTCATCTGCTTCCCCAAAATATATATGGAAAACCTAGGAAAGATAAAACAAGCTTTCTTGGCTTAAATTGGTAAGTATTTAAGTCTCGTTTCTAGTAATTTTTATATTTTTGAAACCGGAATAGTCTAATCTATCTATTTTGGGGATTAATTTGAAAATTTATCAAAGTATAGAAATTTTTCCATGGATGAATATGCTGAAAATTTAAATTTTATGGTAGAAAATGAAAGATTGTTGATAGATAAACAACTTTTACAAAGTGAATTTTGATGAAATTGTGATATAGGGACAAAATTGTAAAGTTATGAAAATTTAAGAAAAATTCTGAATTTTATAGAATACATGTGCTGTAAATTTTTATACTGAAATTTCGGTTAGGCTTGGAATAAGGAGTAAATTGCATGAATTTCATTTTCCGAGCCTAGGGACAAAATTGGAATTTATGGAAAGTTGGCAAAATGGTAATTTTGCCTAGAGTGTAAATTGAATATAATTGAATATGAATTGTATTAAATTGTATTAAATTGATAATTAAATTCATTTATATAGATCCGGATAACTCAAATTTGAAGCTAGATTGAGGAAAAGAGAGTTTCGGATTAATAGATTTTCTTATACAAACTAATATCGAGGTAAGTTCGTGTAACTTAATTATGAATGTTAATATGTTTGAATTAAATGATGCAATTGGTTTGAATGTGGCATGTAATTATGTGATTTATATGTATGTTAAATGTACATGAAAGATTATATGATTGAAAATGTTATAAAGTTATTAAGTTCCGCTTGAACAATGAAAATCGATGGATACATGTGATTTCCCGTACATGAAATGTTATTCTGCATATGTTGCAGACGGGATTTATCTCGGTCGAGTAATCCCGATGTAAGCCTCTCGAGCATTCTGTTATATAGTTCCTGCGAGTATCCTGATCGGTAATGATTTTGCATTATTTGCACATTATGATCGCTGTGAATCAGAGCTTTAAAATTTATAAAAAGAATGATCGAACCTGAAAACTAACTCTAACAACGATTGAGGCAAGTGCACCTATCGAACAGTAGTATAGCTTAGGCAAGACCGGATTATCGAACCCAAAGGAACTAAAAGTACTAATACTAACTTTCTTTTTATTATTTAGCCTAAAATAAGTGAAGTTGTTTATTAATCTAAATTAATTAACTACTAAACTAAAGACTCTAAGACAAAGAAGAATGAATTTGGAAAATAACTTGGGAAAAACTCAGTTGATTTAGACGATACCCTAGGAAGAATCCACCTAGACTTCACTTGTTATCTAACACTGAACCATACGATTTATTCACTTAGTTTGATCCGTAAGACTCCCTAACGTATATTAAACCCTCTCTCGATGTGAATAACGTCTAACCCTAGGTTAATTAGTGGAACTCTCGTTCTCTTATAATAACCCCTAGAATAGCAAAGAAATCGATCTATGGACTCCCATATTAGGTTTCACCCTAATTCGGCAAAAAATCTCGCCACCCTATCTCTGCGGCGTGCGATCAACTCCGCTTAATTATGTTGGATCTACTCTTAGGCGTGGTCTATTCCTCCTCCACCTAAGCACATTAAATTTGGATTAAGCTCACATAATTAAGAACAAACTAAGTATTTATCATATAATTCAGAAAACAATAACAAGATTCATCATAGGTTTTATCTCTTCTGTATCCGAAGGGTTTAGTTCATAACAATAAAGGAAAACATCTCAAGAGAAAAGATAAAACAAAACATAAGAAATCCCTAAAACCCCCTGAAGGAATTGAAGAGGAGATCATCCGTCTTGAGTATAACTTCGGCTTCTTGAGATGGATCAACTGGCTATCTCTGAGTGAATCCCCACAAATCTGCCTTCTCTGGCCTAGCACGACGCCCCTAGACGATGGCTTTGGGCTCTCCTTTTCGTGTCATACTTAGGGTGTATTTATAGGCTTTTGAAATACGCTTTTTTCTCCCTAAGTATCCTTTCCCGAATGAAATTGCTCTTCTCCACGGCAGAGGCACGCCATGGCGCACGCCCGTGTAAGTCGTGGTCAGGCCGTGTTCGGATTCCTTTAATGAGACACGACTGTGTGAGTCGGGGTTAGACCGTGTTCTAGATGATTGACTTAGCACGGCCGCAGGGTCCAAGTCCAAGCCGTGTCGATTTCCTCATTGGTCCGCTTTGAGCCCGCTTTCGCTCTTTTTATCCTTGGGTGCTTTCCCGAGTATAAGACATGAAAAGAAAGGATTAAGAGCACCTTTTACATAAATCAAGGGATAATTCATCCAAAAGCATACTAAATGTGGGCCTAAAATATGTTACTATTTCGGTTTATCAAATACCCCCACACTTAAGCTTTTGCTTATCCTCAAGCAAAATTCTCAACTTACAATTAAAACAAACTTCCTATAATTCATAATAGTCATTGATAGTGTCTCATCATAATTCATAGATAATTTATACATGGATAATTCAATTCAAAGTGTCCTAAAAATTCAAACAAAGATAAGTCATAGATTTTGTAGCTCGAAAACATAGGCGTCTCCCTTATCTAGATAATTACCTTTAATTTGAAATCGACAAGGATTGACATCCTCACAAAAGATTCACTCAAATCACTCAAAGTGTTTAAGGTTCAGAATTTAGGCACTCAAAAGTCAAACATGAAGAGTTAATCCCATAGGCTTGCATGAAAATCAAATCTCCACCACTGAAATATGAGATGAAACACAAATCAAAAGGTCTTTAACAGGGTTGTAACGGGGCTAGGGTTAAGGTGTGGAATAAGGCTGAATTAGAGGGTTAGAATCGAGATTGAATTGACAAATTACCTAACTAAGAACTAATGAACTAATAATAATAATTACATCAATTGAAAACTAATAATACTAATAATATGAGCTTCTTTTTTCGATATTTGGATTTTAAATGTATAAGCTCGTTTAATCACATAACTAATAATGAATATACTTCATTTTTTTTAAGAACAATTAAATACATAATAAAGGATAAACTACTAAAATTCATAATTAGGCAACAAATCAGATCAAATCTCAATATAAGGGTAGTCAAAAGGAATGGTGATAACAAAAACAAAAGGGTTTTGGGTTAATATTAGCGGTTATGTCAATAAATAGGGTTGTTAGGATTAAAAGGGGTTCACTAGGGGTTAATTATGAAGGTAGGCTTTTTATGGAGTAAGTGGGTTAAATCCTAGGTGCCTTTATCATCTCTGTGTATCAAATCAAAAAAAATGTGGTCTCGACATGTATAATCGATGCAAGTTCTAGAATAACAAATCAGTGTTGACATACTCATAATCAATAAAGTGAGCAAGAAAAAGAATGTATGCTCTATAAGGCTCAAAGTCTCACAAAAATTATGGGTATTTTGATGTCAACCTCGTAAATTTCAAACTTCAAAGTAATATTTAAACTCAGTTTGACAACCTAGAAAATTTTTAATTTCTGAAAAAATAGACTTATCATGCTTGATTCTCTAGTATTCTTCAAATTTAATTATCAATGCACAATTATCAATGACTTAATCTAAAACATATCAATAAAAATCATAAATCATCAGAAATTCCATCCTAATTAGTAATATGAGTAATTTACTTTCAAACAAGACTAAATTCAGGGATTTGAGAATAATGTAAAAAGTTTGGTACCTAATTTCAGAAATTTGAGAATAATGAAAAAATTAGGCACCTTTTTAGGTTGTTCACCCTCCACACTTAAGATGTACATTGCCCTCAATGTACAAAGTTAGATAATATAAATGTAATTTTCAGATCAGAAGATATGGGGATAAGTGAAACTCCTTAAATTATGGATGAATTCCTTGAGCTGGATGAACGATATGTTGGAGGGGCCAGTCTGGGTGACGATCCTACGCTAGATGAAGAAATTGGGTAGCTCATGTAGGATTAGCCAGGATATAATAATAATAATTAAAACTATACTAATTAAATAATTAAAGAAAAGCAAGCTAAAGTGAAGAAAAATAAAGATGAAACTAAAATTAAAAGAAAAGATGGATGGACCGTAGAGTCCTTATTGTTGGGTGTGATTTCTAAGGCTGAAGATATGGTGGTGGTCGTGGCGTAATTCCCTAGCAGCCTTTAGAACCTAAAATTAAGAAACTAAGATAAAATAAACTATATTAAGCATAAGATTGTTAAAGGGAAGGAAATTGAAGCAAAAGAGAAAAATAACATAAAAACTAGATAGCCTCAAATATCCTTGGCTTGTTGTTTGGATGAAGCTGTCGGCATGAACTCATGTGAATCGGTCTCCTTTGAGGAGATTAGCCTTTTACGCTTCTTTGCCATGGATATGATTTTGTTGTAGCTCAAGAGTTATAGAGGCTTTGTTTCTAAGGAAAGGAGAGAGATTTTTGAAAGAAAAAGAAGATGGAAGAAGGTGGGGTGAAGGGGAGGGCTGTGGGGTTTAAATAAAATTTTGTATCTGGGGCTCTCCCACACCCGTGGATGGAGGGTGTGTCGATTCACACGGCCGCCTCGCACGGCCGTGTTCCTAGGCGTGTTGGTTACCCCACGCTCATGTCTGGCCTGTGTTCGACAAGTCAGTATGTTGGCACGGTTTCGGTCACGGGCGTGTTCAGCCCGTGCTTGGAAAGTCAGTAGCTTCACACGGTTATGGGGCACGGCAGTGCCCCTTTGTCGATGCCCGTGGTGTAGTGGTTGGATCTCTGACGTCGAAAAGTGGTTGGAATTGATTCGTACGGCCTCTGCTATGTCAGTACGGGGATTCTTATGGTCCACACGGCCACGACCACGGCCGTGTGTTAGGCCGTGTGTCCTGGAATTTTGCACCCCTTTTTAGTTTAAAGCTAAGTGTAAAGAAGAGAAGAAAAAGAAAAATAAATTTAAAGCAAGATGTAAAAATAAATTCTGTTAGTGCTCGGGTTGCCTCCCGAGAAGCGCTCGTTTATAGTCTTAAGCTAGACTCTCCTCTCGTTTGCTTTGTCAGGGTGGTTTGAGGAGTTGGAAGTCTTTCCTCATGCTATCATTTGTGTCTTTGTGAAAAAATTTAAGTCGAGATGTGTTTATAGTAAAAGTACAAAAAATAGGATTACTTACCTCGACTGTTCCGTGTGGGAAAACACTGGTTACCCTAAAGGATATTTCTTTGTTTGTGCTAGGGTCCGGAGGAGATATTCGAGGATCTGCTGATCTAACAAAGACTGGTCCCCTATTTTGAAGTGGTTTGTTGTTCCTATTAGCTCTTTTGGGGCTCCTTCGATTTTATCTTGTGTGGTTCCTGCTTCTTCATCGTGTATCCCTAATTTCTCCTTTAAGTGTGTCTTCCACTGCGTCTAGATCATCGAACCAATCCTCGATCTTCATGAGTTATTTCTTTGATGGCATGGGGTTTAGGATCGGGTTCATTGTATTCTTTGGTGGTGCTTCACGAAAATAAGGGTTAACCGAATGGTTATCGAGTAGAATTTACGTTCTCACCTTGATTACTCGATGTTCTAGCCGAATCGAGAGCCTTGATGGTGACTGCCTCATTACCTACGCAAAGTATGAGTTCTCCCGCATCAACATCAATTTTTGTCCCGGCAGCTTGCTAAAAAGGGTCTTCCTAAAATTAGGGGATCGAATTATCCTCATCCATGTCTAAGACAACAAAATCTCACTGGGAAAACGAATCACAATTTTTTACAAGAACATCTTCGACAATACCTCTAGGAATTCTAACAGCTTTATCACTAATTGAATGCTCATCCTAGTTTGTTTGGGTTTCCTAGACCTAATTGTTTAAACAATTTATAAGGCATGACATTTATGCTTGCCCCTAAATCACCAACGCATTATCAACGCTTAGTCTACCAATTAAACATGGAATTGTAAAACTCCTGGATCTTTTAGCTTTTGTGGTAGTCTATTTTGGAGAATTGCTGAGCACTTTGCATTAAGTTCCACATGTGACGACTCGCCTAACTTCCGCTTATTTGTCGAAGCTCTTTTAAAAATTTCTAGAATCTGCATCTGCGAAAGAGCTTCAAGTAATGGTAAGTTAATATGTAATTTCTTTAAAAGTTTAAGAAACTTACCGAATCGTTTCTTCCGTGGTCGCCTCTTATTAATGCCTCGGGGTAAGGTATGCGAGGTTGGTACTCCTTGATTACCGGTTTTGGCTTGTCTTGTGTTACCTTAACTTTACCTTTTTCTACCTCGCTTTCCTTGTGTTGACTGGGTTCGTCTACTTCTTCGCTTTCTTGAGTCAATGGCTTGGATTTGCTCCTTTGGATTAATTTCATATTACTCGGTAGACGCCTTGCGATCGTTCGGATAATAGCTTTGCAATTTCTCCGATCGATCGGGTAATTTCCCGATTGCCTTTGTAAGTCCTCCAACTTGGTTCTCGATCGTTTTGATCGATGTTTGTTGGGTGTCGAGTGTTACCTCAATTTTTTGGAGACGGGCTTCCGTGGATGCTATGAATTTGTTCAATGTCTCTTCAAGATTCGGCTTCTTTTCCTGTGGATAGGGCTGATTTTGGAAATTTTGAGGAGGTTGTTGTCTTTGATTTCCTTGATTTCCTTGTCCTCCCCACGAAAAATTTGGGTGGTTCCTCCAACCTGGATTATAATTATTACTATACGGGTTATTATTAGATCTGAAATTGTTACCTATATAGTTCATCTGTTCGCTCTCTGTGCCCGGTTGGTAGGGTGGGTACTCAGGATTCGCCACAGTTCCACTTGTGTCGCACTGCATAACTGGATGTACCTGCGAAGAACACAAACTATCAAGCTTCTTATTTATCAACTCTACTTGATTTGATAGCATGGTTACTGCGTCGAGGTTGTAAACTCCTACTGCTTTTGTTGGCCTTGATCTTGTAACTTGCCACTCGATAGTTATTCAAATGACATCTCTTCAATAAACTCGTAGGGTCGCCTCGGAGTTCTATTATTCAAGGTTCCACCGTGGGCACGAGTCGATTAGTTGTCTCGTTGAGGGTTTACACCGTTATAGAAAGTCTGGACTTGGAGCCACAAAGGTAAACCATGGTGCGGACACCTTCTCAAGAGATCCTTATATCTCTCCCATGCATCGTATAATGTCTCTAAATCCATCTGCACAAAAGAAGATATATCATTACATAATTTGGCCGCTTTGGCTTGGTGGGAAATATTTTAATAAAAAATTTTGGTCATTTGTTCCCATGTAGTGATTGACCCTCGTGGTAACGAGTTTAACCACTCGCTTAGCTTTATTCTTTAATGAAAAGGGAAATAACCAAGTCGTATGGCATCATCAAACGCAATTTATTTTGAAGGTATCACGCAATTCTAAAAATTAGCTATATGAGCGTTTGGATCTTCGTCCCCGTAAACCATCAAATTGAACAAACTGTTGAATCATTTGTATGGTGTTAGGCTTTAATTCAAAATTATTAGCAGTTATAGCAGGCCTAACAATACTAGATTCAGCTCCTGTTAAATGAGGTTTAGCATAATCATACATAGTACGAGGAGCATTATTTTCTCCCACATCTTGTGGTGGTGGGTTATTTTCGTCCATCCCTTCAGTAGGATTGGATTTGTCTTCTCGCTCTTCTTCTTGGTAATTTAGGGCTCGCTTAATTTCTCTGCGATTTCTCCGAGCGGTAGCTTCAATATCATTGTCGTATATTAAAGGTCCTCTCGGGTTCCTTCTAGTCATAAACTAGAGGTACCTGCTAGGAAAAGAAAGAAAGAAAATTTAGCAAATTTTAAATTTTAAAAATTAAAAGTAAAAAATAAATTACAAAAAATAAAAATAATGGCTAAAGTAATAAAAATAGAGCTTTCTTAATATTTTAGTTCCTTAGAACGCGCGCCAAAAACTTGATCGTGTGAATCGTGGCTTTAAAATTTATAAAAGAATGATCGAACTCGAAACTAACTCTAACAACGATTGAGGCAAGTGCACCTATCGAACAGTAGTATAGCTTAGGCAAGACCGGATTATCGAACCCAAAGGAACTAAAAGTACTAATACTAACTTTCTTTTTATTATTTAGCCTAAAATAAGTGAAGTTGTTTATTAATCTAAATTAATTAACTACTAAACTAAAGACTCTAAGACAAAGAAGAATGAATTTGGAAAATAACTTGGGAAAAACTCAGTTGATTTAGACGATACCCTAGGAAGAATCCACCTAGACTTCACTTGTTATCTAACACTGAACCATACGATTTATTCACTTAGTTTGATCCGTAAGACTCCCTAACGTATATTAAACCCTCTCTCGAGGTGAATAACGTCTAACCCTAGGTTAATTAGTGGAACTCTCGTTCTCTTATTATAACCCCCTAGAGTAGCAATGAAATCGATCCATGGACTCCCATATTAGGTTTCACCCTAATCCAAGCAAAATCTCGTCACCCTATCTCTAGGCGTGCGATCAACTCCGCTTAATTATGTTGGATCTACTCTTGGCGGTGGTCTATTCCTCCTCCACCTAAGCACATTAAATTTGGATTAAGCTCACATAATTAAGAACAAACTAAATATTTATCATATAATTCGAAAAACAATAACAAGATTCATCATAGGTTTCATCTCTTCTGTATCCGAGGGTTTAGTTCATAACAATAAAGGAAAACATCTCAAGAGAAAAGATAAAACAAAACATAAGAAATCCCTAAAACCCCCTGAAGGAATTGAAGAGGAGATCCTCCGTCTTGAGTATAACTCCGGCTTCTTGAGATGGATCAACTGGCTATCCCTGAGTGAATCCCCACAAATCTGCCTTCTCTGGCCTAGCACGACGCCCCTAGATGATGGCTTTGGGCTCTCCCTTTTAGGTCATACTTAGGGTGTATTTATAGGCTTTTGAAATACGTTTCTTTCTCCCTAAGTATCCATTCCCGAATGAAATTGCTCTTCTCCACGGCAGAGGCACGGCCATGGCGTACGCCCGTGTAAGTCGTGGCCAGGCCGTGTTTGGATTCCTTTAATGAGACACGGCCGTGTGAGTCGGGGTTAGACCATGTTCTAGATGATTGACTTGGCACGGCCGTGTGGGTCCAAGTCCAGGCCGTGTCGTTTTCTTCATTGGTCCGTTTTGGTCCATTTTGAGCCCGTTTCTCGTTCTTTTTATCCTTGGGTGCTTTCCTGAGTATAAGACATGAAAAGAAAGGATTAAGAGCACCTTTTTACATAAATCAAGGGATAATTCATCCAAAAGCATACTAAATGTGGGCCTAAAATATGTTACTATTTTGATTTATCACATTACCGCAGCTCTTTGTGAGCGTCCTGACATGTGATCGGTTGTGATCCTGTATATAATACGGACACAAACGCAGCTCTTCATGAGCGTCCTATTAAGATCGCTTGAACTCTCTGTTACCTTATCCAAAACTCCCTGATATTATCTCTTCGGAGATATCTGAAAGGCTCTATGAGCTACCTGAGTAAAAACTCTTACGAGTTTCCTCCTGTTACATGATTACATAGCTCATTTGAGCATTCTGACATGTGGCTCGAGAGTATGCTCCCTGAGTATGTGCCTAATGGGTACTCTCAATTATGAATTGACGGTTTACAGATATGTACACCTTGAGTGTACTACTTAAGTATCCATTGATATTTCAGTAATTCAACGGATAAAACTCCCGACAAGAGAAAGTGTGAAATAAATCGAATTATATTTTAAATGATTCTGGGTATTCTGATGAATTGTTTCATGATGAGCTCATCTATGCTTATTTGATATACATGAGACTTATGTAACTAACTTGTTTGATTCAGTGTATGTGTTTAGGCAATTTGCCAAGTTGATGGAAAACATGTTATTGTATGCTTAATTTTAATAAATGAGATTGGTAAGTTTAATTTCTGTTATACGAACTTACTAAGCATATAATGCTTATTAGGTTTTATTTTCTCTGTTTTATAGTGCTCGGAAGCTCGCGAAGGTTGGAGATCAGTTGGAGCATCATCACACTATCCACTAGCTTGTTTTGGTATAAATAGTAAACTCCTTTTGGTATAATGGCATGTATAGGTAACTTGGTCATTGTTGGCTTATAAATGTTGTTTGTAATCTAGCCATTGGAATGGCTAGTGATGATTATGTTTGGTATATCTATTAAGGTTATTTTATGGTAATAACAAAATAATATATTATGGATTGATCAGTATGCAAAATGAATATATCTATTAAAGATAAGATTATAAATATGTATGCATGTAATGATATACCATGTTAGATGTTAGAATTAGCTTGATTATAATGCTTGAATTAGTGAGTATATGGTTGCAAGTTTTGGTGTAGGTTATTGGTAAAAAAATTGGGTGAGAAATGAAGCTAGAAATAGTTTTATTTTGTCCACATGGGTAGACACACGGGCGTGTGTCTTGACCGTGTGTGACACACAGCCTGGTACATGGGCATGTGGTTAGGTCGTGTGTCCCTTGCATCTAAAATTTGAAAAACAGAATGCTCAGTATTGAGCACACGGGCAGAGACACGGGCGTGTGTCCCAGCCGTGTGTGCTACACGGCCCAGAACATAGGCGTGTGTCTTGGCTGTGTGAAACCTGCACTTAATTTTGAAAAATTAAATTAATCACACGGCCTATACACGAGTGTGTTGCACAAGTCAGAGAGTTACTCGGGGTCGGACACGACTTGTGACATGGGCATGTCCTATGGTCACAGGGACGTGTGCCCTGACCACACGGGCGTATGTGCCCTGTATCTAGGAATTTTTTTTTGGGAATTTCACGAAAAATTCTCTGAGTTCTCGATTTGGTCCCGACTAAATTATAATGTTTATATTGGGCCTCGAGGGTCCATTTAAGGGACATTATGAATAATCTCGGTAAAATGAGTAGTAATTGACGTGAATTATCTGTAAATTTTTTGAAAACTCTAGTAATGCTCCGTAACCCTGTTCCGGAGACGGACACGAGTTAGGGGTGTTACAGGAGGAGTATTAGTAGAATTTTTGGTTTTCAGGAGGTGAGTAACTTGGGAACGTATCTGGGTGTGCCTTTTCCATAAGAAGGTTACCAACAATACGTTACGCTTTGTGCTTGATAAGGTGCGTAGTAAATTGTCTAGTTGGGATGCAAGAAAACTTTCTTTAGTAGGAAGGGTGACCTTAGCTCAACCGGTTCTGCTTTTAATTCCAAGCTATTTTATGCAGACGATGATGGTCCTCAAAGGCCTATGTTGTAATGGCCTAAATTTTCAGTGGTGTCGGAACGGTGATTCGAGGTCACTAAATCCGACAAGTGAGTAGAAAATATTATTAATTTAGCGAGTATAAGTTAAATGTGAAGTTAGGAATATTTTTGAAATAGTGAATAGTGTACTAGAAAAAAAAAATTAAAATAATTAGAATCGAAAACGAGGTATCGAGACCTCAGAGATTTTTAATCTAGCCATAAATATTTCATAAATATTCATGGAGTGTTAATAAGTTAGTATTAAAGTTTCGTCAAGAAATTTTAAAGTTCCGATAGTTAATTGAACAAAAAGGACTAAATTGTAATAAATGCAAAATTATGGGAAATGATTAAATAGTTTAAATGATAAAAGAAAGAGGGCTTAAAAGGCAAATAGACCCAAGGTCTATTTGGGCTGGACGGCAAGGGCATGAAATCAGCAAGGAAATAAGGAGAATTAAGGGCAAAATTGGAATATTGAAAATTTTACTTACTAAAGCTAGGAATAAAGTGGAATTATCTAGATTTCTCTTTATTTTTCTGCATTCTCATCAGCAAAAACACCGTAGAAGGGTTTCCTTAAGCTGGTTTTCATATTTTACTGCAAGTAAGTTCAATTCTTGATTATTTCTTGAAATTTTTGTGTTTTTGTGACTTTTACAACTAGGTCCACTTGTTGAATTCATTAGTTTTAGATTTTATGAATGAAGTTGGAAGTTTCTATGACTATGTGCTGGAAGTATATGATGATTTAGCATGGAATTAGAGTTTTAAATTGTTTATATGCCTATTTTATTGAAAGAATTGAATAGAAAGTGAATGTTTGGGACCTAATTTTAAAAGAATTTGAAGTTAGGGTTTTATGTGGAAATTCTGAATTTCAATAGTTGTGAAATAACTTATAATGTCTAGGTAAAGTAATTTATAGAAAATTAGCTCAATTGAGGTGTTAATTGAGTAAGGACTGAATTGTATGAATTGTGGAATTGGGACAAAATAGAAATCAACATATTATACTAAAGCAGTTCTGGACAGTAGCAGTTGTCTAACTTTGAAAAATCACCAAAAATGGTAGAAATTTAATTAGAAGTTGAGTAAGATATATAATTAAATCTTGTTGAGTCTATTTTCATACAAAAGAAACAGAGCAAGCAAAGGAATTCTACATATTGAGATATTTAAATTTTTGTAAGACTGGTTTAGAATAACTTCGCGATCCCCTGTTCTTACTTTAGAAATTCACTAAAAATTGTACAAAAATAATTATGAGTTATAATTTATATTTTTGTATTCCTTAGTGAGCCTATTTTCATTAGAAATAATCGGAAACACTATATGAAAATCTTACTATGAGATAATTAATTTTTAGTGAAGAGAGGTCAAAGTCGTCGAACTGTGTAACAGGGGAGAACTTAACTAATAAACTGTACTAATTGGCTACACCAAAAATTCTGGAAAAATTATAGTAAGAATATATGTGAGTCTAGTTTTAAAAAAGATTAACGGATCTTAATTTGAAGTTCTGTAGCTCAAGATAAAAATAATTTAGTGACTGTGACACGGATGGACAGCTTGAATATCCGCATAAGTAAATAGTAAAATTATAAATAATGTTACTTATATGCGGGTTATAAACATTAAGGATGTGAAATAGAGTAAAGGTGAAATCAATACTGATAAGTGAATGATTTTACAATGATAGATCGAGAACCCGAAGCAAGTCGAGGAAAAGAAAAAGTAGCTGATTAGTCCCTGAATTTTCACAAATTCTGCAAATCGACCCAGGTAAGTTCATATGGCTAAAATTTGATGATTAAATGCTAATTTCATGAATTATATAATGTATGATGAGATATATTTGTTGATGAATTGAGAATAAAACAACAATGCGAAAACCGAATAAATGATCAAATTGAGCGGAACATCGGATTTGAGTACTTCTGATCAGTGACAAGTGATAAGTGGTAGCTTTAGCTACACTTATCTGATCAGTGACAAGTGATAAGTGATAGCTTTAGCTACACTTATCTGATCAGTGATAAGTGACAAGTGACAAATGTGATCCTTGTAAGACCGTAGCAGGGCTATGGCTTCGGAACGTGATAAGTGACCATATGTAAGACCATAGTTATACTATGGCAAAGTGGAAGTGAAGTACTCAATTTTCCGTAAACGTTCCCTAATTTGATTAAGGATGGTAAGTGACAAAAGGGCCCAAAAGAGTTAAAGTAAATAGATAAGTGGTAGTGAGTTTATACAAGACGACTCACCAAATTGTGGTTGACAGGTGAACTTAGTAATTGTGTATAATGCATAAGTGTTTGAATGTTTGGTAAGATTTATATTTTATGCCTATGAACTTACTAAGTTTCTATAAACTTACTTGAGTGTATTCAATGTCTCATGTAGATTGACGTAAAAATATACGGAGGATCGGATCAACACTGAGGATCACACTATCAAGACTATCTCCGGTAGCTTTTGTAAATTCCCTTTTTGATTTATATGGCATGTACATGGTTTGGTGATTATATAAATACCAAAACTTATTTAATGAATATGTATTAAAGTAAAGAGTGATGAATATGCTAAATAGTATAATTATAGTAGAAGTATGATTTGGTGTCAAATTGATTGAATTGGATTTGATTGGTCGGTTTAAAAATTTCAGGGAAGATTGGATATTTTATAAAGGGACTATATTGAATTCATAATAATAATAAAAATAAAAATAATTCGTTAAACTTTGGTAATGCCTCATACCCTATTCCGACGATGAATACGGGTAGGAGGTGTTACATATGTGAAGAGATTGAGCGCATTGTACAAAAATTCGTTTGGGGATCTTTTAGTAGCAGTGCAAAGATGGCCTTGGTAAGTTGGGATTCGGTGTGTCAACCGAAAACTCATAGTGGTCTTGGCCTAAGGTATTTGAAAGATCACAATACCTCTTTTATGATGAAGGTTGGTTTCAATGTTATATTAAACGGTGATGCCCTTTGGGTTTGGATCCTTCGGTCGAAGTACAGGGTTTCTAGCGAATTGCCTAAGAATTTAGCACGGGGAAGCTGCTCTTTTTTATGGAAATCCATTTCTAAGGTATGTCCCCTTATTCGCGAAAACCTTTTATGGTCTTTCGGAGATGGAAATAGTATTCAATGTTGGCGCGACCCTTGGATTTCAAATTGTGGTATCTTATTTGTACAGATTCCATCTCTTTCTAACGTTAATATGGATTGTCCTCTTAGTAGTATGGTTACAGGTGACGGATCATGGAATTTAGACCTTTTCAAATTGTGGGTCTCAAAAGAGATCATTAACAAAATTATAGGTGTTCCACCACCACACCCCTCTTCGGGTCCTGATAAAATAACTTGGGGAGCTACTTCAACTAGTTTTTTTCTCTTAAAAGTGTTTATGGGAATATTCGAGAAGGTACATTGAATTCGAAAGATCAGATTTGGGAGATACCTTGGAAATTTAAAAGCCCTCAATGGATCTGTTTCTTTTTATGGCTCACCCTCAAGCAACGCCTACTTACGAATGCTGAAAGGGTAAGGCGAGGCATTGGGAGTAGCAGCGCTTGTGGGTTTTGTGGGCAGGATTATGAGGATGTGTTGCATGTACTTAGAGATTGCCTTGCTGCTATAACTATTTGGGATAAACTCATTCCAGAAGACAGACTCTCTAGGTTTTACACCAGTTCTGTAACAGTCCATTTTTAGTAAAATCAGAACAGTGATTTCGGGACCACAAATCTGAAGTAGGACAATTTTATTTTTATTATTATTTTATGTTCTATTGTATGATAGAAATACAGTATAAAAATTTCGTTTAGAAATTTTATCGTTTACATACCTAATTCAATGAAAATGACTAAATTGCATTAAGTGCAAAAGCTAAGTTCTAATAGCTAAAGGTATTAAATAGCTATAGAATTTTAAATTGGAGGTCCTTTATATAGTAAATAGACCATTAAAATGCTTAGTGGTTAAGCATGAATAGTCATCATTGACAATTTCATGAAACATTTCTTTGGATGAGGTGGATTGGTCATGCCTCTTTGGGATCATTGCTTGGCGTATTTGGAAGAACCGGAACTTGCTTACCTTTCAAGGCATTTCTTGGAGTAATTATGAGATTATTAAAATTTTGTTTAGTTGGGCAAAGCAATACATTTTAATCTCCAAAACTGCACTTCATAAGCCTTACAATTATCTCCACACTTCACCTTTAGCTAGTAGTTGGGTTTGTTTGAGAACAGATGGTTCAATTAGGCGTAACGAAGGTTTTGCAATAGCTAGAGGTACATATGTGATCATAGTGGAGGGTGGATCATTAGGTTCTGTTGATATCTGGGTAATTGCACAGTGACGGAGGCTGAGCTTTAGGGGATCTTGGATGGGTTAATTATTCTTTTGGAAAGACGATTCGATAGGGTCTCAATCCACACTGACAGTATTGAGGCTGTTAACATTATTCAAGATGACTCTTCTAGAAACTCTAATTCTACCCTAATCAGGAAAATACTTCAAGTCCTGAATATGTTTAAGCAGTGGAAGATTCAATATTTGCATAGAGAAGAGAACTCAATTGCAGATAGTTTGGCTAAGTTAGTTTGCACTAGAAGCCTCGGTTTAAGATTGTTTGAGTATCCTCCTTTGTTGATCTAGTTTAATTACTTTATAATTTTAATTTTTCACCAAAAAAAATTACAACTCTTATTATTCTGCCAAAAAAAAAAACTATATATAATCCTTCAAAATTTTCATCAAAAAAATATATTTTAAATGTCTGCAAATAACATTATCATACATGTGCAAAATTAACATGCTTTTACATCATTTCATAATTTTTTCTACGATTAATATTTTAAAATTTCAATTGTTAGATTTAATAATATAATTTTATTTTTCATGGATTTAAAATTTAAAATTATCCAATATCTCTATCATTTTGACTTAAAATATTGTTTAAACAATATATATTTAACATTTAAAAAAGATAGTTAAAATTTTTTCTTTACTTCAAACACTTAACATGCATTATTTACATGAATAGAACATGAAATTCACGGGTTGAATTGTTAAAATATCAATTGTAAAAAGAGATATGAAATGGTGTAAAACCATGTTAGGTTTATAGTGGTGTAAGTAGATTCCTCCCTATATATGTTATAAGGTTTTAGGCTCCCGGTTGACATGGAGGCCTAACTTTGTACGTGTACTTTAACATCAATAAATATATCTTTCAAATATTGTTATATCAATAATTTTGATTAATATATCGATATTAATAACAATCTTATAAAACATAGAGTAATCTATAGATGGCATAGGAAACAAATGAATTATTGTTTAATTAAGAAATTCAAATACCAAAATTTAGTGATTGAAATCAATCAATTCAGCTATAATTCAAGAGATATACCTATTGTTGACTTCTTTACTCGCAATAGATCTTGCATGCAATATAAAAGTAGTCCTTCTTTTTCTCTTTATTCTTTATTGTATAATATATATTTTTGTTTATCATAAGTTTTTCTTAAATATTAAAAAAAATATTTAAAGCAAAATCCTAATAAATGTCAATATAAAAAAGAGAGATGTTTATAACGATAAAATGGTAAATATATCTTTTTTTTTTCTTTTTTTTTTCTACTTTCAACTTTACCAAGAGAGAGAATGTTGATAATCAACTTACAAATTATATTAATAATTTAAAAAGTATTTAAATTTTATATTTTTTATCACTATATTAAATTATATAGATATCATTTAAGATATTTTGTTTTTTGTTTTGTTTTTTGCTTTCCATCATCCAACAACAAAACCAAACACTTGAATTAACAGAACTCTCTTTTTTTCCAGCACTTTTCAAAACTTTTTTTTTTTTTTCTAAAACAATTTTTAGACTGCTAAACCTAAATCATCAAAGTGCTTTAGTTTCTCATCCTTGATCTTCTTGTTGATTCTATTCTCTTTCTTTTTCTTTGATCAATCAACTGACGCAAGTCTTCTTGGGATCCAGAATTCTGATGCAAAGTTAAACCTGAAGTATTGAAATTTCCACTCCATATTATATTTACACCAAAATCACAGCTGAAACTAATGAAATTTTCAGGATAAATCTAACCTCAAAGACAATAGTACCCTATCTTTAGGTAAGCTACAACGCAACACAAGTTTATTTCCCAGAAAACATAGAACCAATAGAGGAAAACAGCTGAGAAAGATTGAACAGATGGGCCCTGTGTCTGAGGAAGGAATCTATCATATACCTGGATCGAAGGATTTCACTGACAACTGGACACATGTATCTCAAACATCAACAACAACAGAAAACACTTGTGCAGCATGAATATTCACAACAGAAAAGAAGGAAAGCTTGTTTAGGCAAGAAAATATTAAGAACAGCAACCAATCTCAACAAAAACAATATATTTTGTTTTTTTTAAGGGTTTGACATAGACTCGGGAACTCAGTTTAACAACCAACCCACCAATAGGATATGAAAATAACAGAGGAAATACTCATTGATGAAGAAAATGATCATTGACAGAATTGCTCCGGTAAGACGAGTTCATTTATACATGGAAGTGCTGAGGTAGAAGTATGTACGACATTATCCCAATAGAAAATACTGTTCTATTATTGAGCCTAAATGACCCAAACCCAAGTGCATTTTTCCTGTAAAAATCGCATTACTGTGTTTTCACAGGAATTGAATTACGATGCTTAAAATTTGGAATAAAATTTTGGTGTTGATAGCCAACTGTTTGCGACTGACTTGACTAGTTGCAAGTGTGAGGATATCAGATATGACACCGGCAATTTAATATCAGTGTCAGCAGGATGTAGATGTCTACTACAGTCTTCAAATTCCAGGGATCTGCTTTATTATATTTCAATCTCGTCCCAATCCACGGATCTGTCTTCAAATTCCAGCTCTAATTGTAGAAGCCTGTTATTTTGAGCTAGCCTGCTCATTGCAGCAAGACCTGAAACAAGAACCAATTATTGATGATGAACAATGATAATACAATGAAACAAAACTTTATTCCAAGATTTGCTTATAGCTGACTTTCAAATCTTCATCCAATGATTGCTATTCTCTGGGTCAATATTACTGATCTTAAAGAGTTTTGAGCGCCAAGTAAAACGCAGCAGCCAAATTCTTTAGGTGAAACTAGATCATTGTTTCACATTTTTGTTGTTGATAAACCCATTCTTCCATAGGATAATTTACTAGGACAACAGAGCAAAGAGCATGTAAATCACTAGGAACACTCATTTCTGTCATCTCATGAATCATCGCAATGTAAACCGTGGAGCTTTGATCACTATTTCTGTTTCCTCCTACCATCCTATAATCAAGTAAACTAATCATCACTGGCAACCCCTCATAAAATTGACCTGCACAACGTGTGGATTTTTTAGGGGTAGTTTACGTGCATGAGAGATTACTATATGCATACCGTCAATTATTCTGTAAAGAGCTGACCACCATCTATCTCTGGGAACTTGGTGTTGCTGAAGCATAACATCTATAACTTCATCATGCTTTCCCTCCAAAACACTCTGCAGAGTTATGACTGCATCTTCAGTTTTCTTGACGATATTGCTTGTATCTCCAATATCAAACCTTTTAAGGTCATTCTGTGAAGAAGTGAGGCTAACAGATAGGGCAAATTGTGCAGCAGCAGCCCAGCGGGATGATGCCTGCCATCTCTTCCGACCATCTAACCGTGTGGCATGTTCTCCACTCAACCTATTCTCCTCACCTCCAAAAATTAAGCCTCGTAAGTATTCAGCATTTGCAGGCCCTGTACTTTGAACCATTTTAGAGAATGCACTTTCTTCATTAGCTAGCAGTTCCTCTGGAGTACTGTGCTCTAGAACCTGAAAGAACAGAATCAGAAGTTATCTGGTCACCAGTAATTTCCCAATCCAAAGAAGACTTAATCATAGCATACAAAAAGTCCTTGTATATTTAAGCTAGACTAGCCAAGCCATTCCGGGAAAACAGTCAATCTTGCCTTAAGGATATTGTAGAGCTAGAATATGTCTATTAAACAGGAGGGAAAATCGAAGAAAGAAAAAGAACCAGAAATATCCAAGAATAACGAGTGAGAAGGCACACCTGACCAGCATCAAGCACAAGAATCTGGTCGCAGTCAATGATGGTATTTAGTCTGTGAGCAATAACTAGCATCGTGCAAGATTTAAATTCTTCACGAATGGTTTTCTGGATAAAAGCATCAGTCTTAACATCCACTGCTGCTGTTGCTTCATCAAGAACAAGAATCTTTGACCTTCGCAACAATGCTCGAGCAAGACACAATAATTGCCTCTGCCCAACACTGAAATTCTCCCCACTCTCTAAGACCTTCAACAAGGATGGAGCAGAATTATTTCATCAACACTTCCCTTTCTCTTGTTTTAAACGATATATAAAAAAGTTTTTCAAATATAAATGGTTATACACGTTACATGTAATCTTACTTTAGACACAATGACCAATTTAACAGGCACGGAGTTATGACTTTACCTGAACACTTGATTATACTCCAACTTCCATGAGCATAGCTACATGCTCATATTTTATACAATAAATGACAAAGAAAAGATGCCTTAAATAGCAAGACGTCTATGATAATCTAAGCCTGTTATTCGACCATTTTAATCATTTTTATTTGTTTTAAGTTTTAACCGAGAGATAGCTCAACAAACATACTCGCATCACTATAATTATTTTGGCAGCCCTAAACACCAAAACTAGTTTTGTAGATTAGCAGTTAGCTGTGGGAGATAGTTCAACAAACATACATCACAATTATTATTTTGGCAGTCCTAATCAATAAAACTAGCTTTCTAGATTAACAATTAGAAACCGTTTCCTTTTCTATTTGAATACCTCAGCATCCAGACCAAAAGAGTTCCTCCTGATTACATCCTTCAAATGCGCCCTTTCTAAAGCCTCCCAAAGGTCAGCATCATTGTGCTCATTGAATGGATCAAGGTTTAATCGAACAGTTCCTGAATGAATTAAATATGACTATGAAAATGAGAAATTTCAATCGTAGGAGATATTGTATTAGAAAATAGTGAGGAAATAAGCAGAAATATTTTAAATTCTCACTCTAGAATGTTTCTCCCTACCTGAAGGTATTATTATTCCAACAGAGAAAAGTGAATGCATTGGTGAAACTTTGACAGAAAATTATTTCAGAAAACTTGAATAAAAAAAGAATGATAGGGTTGACGAAGTATTTTAAAGATTAAGCCAAGCACTTCACCTAGTATAATCAAAAGTTAAAGTGAGTACCTGAAAAAAGAACCGGTGATTGTGGTATAATACTAAGAGCCTTTCGCAAATCTGAGAGTCCAAATCTCGAAATATCACAACCATCGATCAAGATTCTTCCTTTTTCCAGCTCTACAATCCGAAATAGTGCATTCAGCATGCTGGATTTTCCTGCACCAGTTCTTCCAACTATCCCTATCTTTTCACTTGGAGAAGTAGTAAAGGACAATCCACATAAGACTGGGGGAAGTTCGGGCCTATACCGCAGGACAACATCCTCAAACTGAATTGAACCAGATGAAGGCCAACCAGGTGGAGGACGGTGACTCTCAATTACATCTGGAGCCTCTGAAGGCAAATTGATATATGAACCCACCCGTTCCACAGCATTTAAGCTATTCTCAGCTCGACTTGCTTGTCTTAAAACACCACTCAATAAACTAGTGATATTTAAAGAATAGCTCAGAAGTAAACCCATCGTGGACGCAAATGCTGCCTGGTTTTCAGCTTTTCCATTTTGCAGAACTGCAAAGGTTGCTGTCAACCAAATCATAAGGCCTCCTAACGTTTCTAACCTTATTGTGAGCCAACGATTTGAACTTGAATTTGCAAGGGTGAATCTGATATTGTTATCCATGGATTTGCCATTAACATTAGCAATCCGTTCATAAGCTTTGTACGCACGAATGGATGACAGACCATTTAAAGCTTCTCCAAATTGTGCATAAATAGGCGATCTGGTAATCGAATCCAAGCGTTTCACTTCACGAGATGTGCTCTGCCATTGCAAATGATCATTGAGACTTGTCCAGATCAAAGATGCATTAAGAGTGCATTTGGATAGACAACTTTAAAATTTCAAACAATTTTGAAATTAAAGTAGTTTAAATACATCATTTCAAAATGCAAATATTTGTAATTATTTTGTTTGGATAAATAATTTAAAGAAAATTTAAGTTTTGGAATTTCATAATTAAAAAAAATTACAAAGAAAATTAGTGGTATTAAAATATATATATATATATATATGTATGGAAAATTATGCAATATGGATATCATTAGAATTGTAAAAATATGTCAATATTATTTTGACAATATAAAAAATGTATTAAAATTAATAAAAAGATTTCGTGGTTTAATTTTTTTTATTTTGTAGTGAGTTCATGTGAATTAAAAAAGAAGATTTTGAAGAATTTGAATGAAAATTTTGAATTGCTTGAATTCATTTTTGAAATTCCAAGTAAAATTTAAAAATCGTCCTTAATTTTACACACACACAAAAAAAAATCATTTTTGGTATTTTCAACACATTGTTAGAAATGAAATCCCTCTTCTAAATTCTTCATCCACACACACCCTAAATGAAAGGTAATAATCACCATAATATTTTGAAGTGCATGCAACTGAGGTAGAACACTAGCTTATTTTAGACCCAACTTGGAAACTAAATTATCCACAAACTGAATGCACCCTATGATGGTGGAAAGTCAATGTGCTGTACATTCTCAACACTTAAGAAACATAAAAACCCAAGGCTTAAAACAGATGAGAAACTGAAAATTATTGGACATACCTGATAATATAGATAGGCTGCATAAAACAAGATGAGAAGTGGCATTATCGCCCACAATGAAAATATGCTCACGATGCCTATCAGTGCAAATGTCGAGAGAAGCTGCCACAACTGATTCATAAACATATTCATGAAATTAGCAACATTACGATCTATATCACCTAGATCTCTTGAAAACCTATTGATTACACGCCCAGTGGGATTGGTCTGGAAAAACAACATTGGAGCTCTTAGGATGGAGTTTAGCATCATATCATGTAATCTTCTAGCAGCACGAAGACTTGAAGTGATCAACCAAAAAGAGTTTGTCAGCGTCACAGTTACCTGAATTAATTAAAATGGTAAATAACTCATTATAATAAGTACTAAAATGGAAGGTAAAAGAGGGTATCATTATAATCTGTCATTACAGCAAGTGCAAATGAATACCAATGTAAATCATCTATTAGCTACACACAAAGACACGCTTACCTGACTAAATCCTAGGAGAGCATATATGACAATGTAGTACCCAGGCTGATAACTACTTGAAGTACTTTGATCTGTCCAAAAGCGTAACCAAGTGCTGCTTGAAATTCTAAGAACTTCAGTAGAAAAGTAGAATGTAAAGAGTATCATTACCACCCATAGGCCGCCTAGAGCATCCTTATACCTGCAAAATGAAAATCAGTTCTATGCTCATATCGAATTGAATTGATATAACTTCTAATTTCTTCAGGGTTTCCATATGAATTAATAAGTTGTTCATTGCGTTTTACATGTGAGTTCAAATGTAGAAGAGTTAAAACTCAAGAGGAACAAAAGAGCGCTGCCATAAGTCCAATGGGCAAAACTTTTAGCAAATGATCAGTGAAAAGAAGGTATCGTTTGTAGGATGCAAGACACTACTGTTGTACTACTTTTTGAGTGAACTTGATATAAAGGAGCTTCAACTTTTATATACTAGTTCTGCCAGCACTAAACTTTTTAACTCCTCATAAATTGTTGTTTGATTTTGATTGCTGTAGAGAGACAGACACCATTAACCAAAAGAAGCTGACAGGAAGTTTTTCCCAACTGAGTTCACGTTTTAGAAAAAAAAAAAGAAACAATAAATAAAATCAAGTTATTGAAAAGGCCGGAGAATGATTAAGTTGTAGTTATAAAATCAAAGATTGGTCCATGCTACCTCATCAAAACATTCCAGCTAACAACACCTGTTTCCCTTTCTTCTTGCTTTACAAGTACAGCTTTCCTTCCTTTTCTTCTTTTTGCAGGATCTGCATTTTTTTGCAGCTCATTTATCTCAACCATCTCATTTGACTTTGGTTTCAAGTCTTCCAGGTCAAAATTTTTCCCATCATCCTTTTCTTCTTGTTTTTCCATTTTCCCGGCATTTTCCATCAGTTTCTGGAATAACCTTCCATTTTTGGAGATCTCCTCGAAGGTACCCTCTTCCTTAATTACACCATTAGCGACAAGGAGGATGTAGTCTACATGTGGAAGAAAATGTAGCTGGTTTGTGACAAGTATTCTGGTTTTCTCTTGCAACTCTTCCTTGATACATTTGCTGAAAACCTGCAAATGACTTCAGATGAGATCAATATGGCATAGCCTCAAGCACCCACCTTGGGGATCAAACAAAGTTGGATGATCACCCCTTACAGTTGAAAATACATCCTGATAGAAACTGAAAAAAGCTTTTCTCTTAAAAGGAAGAGATAGTTAATTCAATTTCCAAAGAAGAGTTTGCTGAGAATTTTTTTTTTTTTTTGGGGGGGGGGTCCTTTAAGGACACTGGTATTATGCAGAAGACAAAGTTGATCTCAACTTATTCAGATTATTGCTTCTTTTTTTCGTTTTCTAATGGGTTTGATCTTATTCAGTTTAATTATGGCCTGAAGCTATTTAAGCCATGTTTTTATTAGAGCCTCCTTGCGGGACAAGAAGTACTAGTTCAATAATTTCTTGTCAGGGTTAGGAGTCAATATATAAGAAAAAGAATTACCATCATATTACTTTTCAGCACTTTTGCTCTAATTCCTTCATCTCAACTTTAAACCGACACCAAATCTCATCCAAACTTTAACTGCTCTGACAATTTTCCATTCTTTTAACCTTGATTAACCCTTAAACATACCCTTAAAACTAATTCTCGCATTTTGCAGTAATATAGATCGTCACATTCTAGTCTGATAAGCATCTATTTCCTGTTCTACAGTACTGCGAAATGAACTATGATCAGTGTAGAATGTGACAGATTGTAAATGTTGATCAGAGTAGATAGACTACCTGCTGTGCAACATGCGCATCGAGGGCACTTAAAGGGTCATCAAATATATACACATCTGAATTGGAGTAGACAGCTCTAGCCATGGAAACTCTCTGCTTCTGCCCACCACTGATATTCACCCCTCTTTCCCCGATCTCAGTAAGATCATGATCCTGAAGCCCAGTATACGATGGTTAATTAGTTATGGAGACATTCACAATAATCAAAAGAAATGACAAGTAGATGTATTAAATTCACTTAACAGGAAGTATGTCAAGATCATGCCGCAGGGCTGTAACATCAATTGTCTTCCAATACCGTTCAGGTTCAAAGCTACACCCAAACAATATGTTGTTACGAACCTGTGAAATACAGTTTGAAGGTCAGAAACAAGTGGTAGTAGAAACTTTCAAATCCAAAGAACGCTAAAATTTGAAATGGAATCAAATATCAATGAAGAACGTAAGCAATCTGCAACCTACAGTAGCATTAAAGATCCATGAAACTTGTGGAACATAAGCGACAGTCCCTCTTATTACAACACTTGAATTAGCGTCTGCAGGTATCTCCCCTAGCATTGCTGATACAAGTGATGTTTTCCCTTCTCCAGTTCCACCAACAATTGCAACCAGGCTGCCAACTGGCACCTCCAAATTGATATTTGATAAGGTAGGTTTCTCTGCCTGGAAAGAAAATCTAAAAAATGTCTTTATCTACGATAGAAGTACATTGCAATATCAATAATGTTGATGATAAGTATGCAAGAACTTCCTAATTATAAAGCTGGGAAAGCACAACCTACAGAGACTACACTGCTTAGTATAGTAGTCAACTTTAGCCTAAGCACCAGTCAAAGAGTCACAAGTTTTTAAATAAGCTGCACTTCTGGGATCTCTTTTAAGTAAATAGCATGTGATGAAGTTGGACAAGTCAGGTGCTTCATATATGACGGCAGTACCAAATTCAGTGAAACAAAATAGTTATAATCCATTGATAAGGGTTATAATCTTTTACAGCATGTTTGGATTTCTTAAAAATAAAGGAAAGTTAAGGTATCAAAGGTTGTATTTAATCTTTTTAGAAGATTAGGTCTGTATTTATTAAATTTGTATTTAAAAATTTAACAATCTTATCATTAGTTTTTATCTTTTATGAAGAATATTCGTATTTTTCTATAATATTTAATTTAATTTTGTTATTAATTATTTGGAAATTTCATGTAAAATAAATAATTTCCATTCCTTTTCACAGTTTACCCAAACAAAAGATGTTAGAATTCTTTTCCTTTACTTTCCTTTATAAATTTTAACTATCCAAACAATAATTAAATATATATTTTCCTTTCTTTAGCATCCCCCTACTCTCTTTTCTTTTTCTTTCCTTTAATTATATTTAACCAAACAGTGTTAAAAATCTAAAACAATGGGAAGCCCTCCAAAATATACCTAGAATCCATTGTGAAGGGATATTTTCTTTTAAAGATCTAATACAATGGAAATTAGAGGTGTTCATAGGTCAGTTCCGGTTTAAGTATAATATTAATGCACTTTATGCTTGCCCAAATTCAGTTCAAAAATGAGCCTAAAATTTTACCCAAACATATTCATATTTGTAAATGGCAACCCAAGCTCATTTGAGGCCCATCCAGATTGTTTTTTAAATTTTTAAAATATATATTTATATTATTTAAATTTAATATTAATACATTTATATTTTTTTCATTTATTAAAATTTTATATAAGAATCTTAAAATTTTTTTGAATGTTTATATTAGAATATTATATATTACTATAGATTTAATTATTATGTGTTATAAATTACATAACCTGTAAATAACATGATATAATATATAACAAACTTAGAAAATAGGCTAGACCAAGCTTAGGCCTTGAATGTACAAGCCTGAGCCCAACTCATATTTAAATGGGCTTAATTTTTTTGTCTAATCCCATTTTTTAGACCTAATATTTTTGTTAAAACCCTGCCAAATTTTAAGTAGACCTTCAGGCTTGGACAAGTAGCTTGGCCCATGAACATATCTAATAGGAAGCCCTCGAAAATATCACCTTAATTTCTACAGACTTGTAATCAGAAGTGATTCTAGGGTGGGTTGGCATGGACCCCGGCCCCCCAAAATGAAAAATTACCATTTAAGTCTTTTAAATTTTTTAAAGTTTTTAAATTAGTAAAGGTAAAATTACATTTTGACCCCCCTAAAATTATAAAAATTCAATTTAATTCTTTAAAAATTATAAAGATTTAGACTATAAAAAATTAAAATTTCATTCAGCCCCCCCTAAAAAATTGTTCTGGCTTCGCCCCTGCTTGTAATTTACTATAAGTTAACTCAGAGGGGCGCAAAGAGATGTTTTTGTAAAGGATAGTAATAGTGTTTCAGTGTTGCTTCCATTACTTCTGTTGCTAAAGCAACGTGTCCTATGTAATATCCGAAGCTATAATTCTTCAGCCTGATGCCTTGACACAGACTCAATTTCTAAAACTTTATTTCAATCTTTCTATTCTCGCAGAGTATGAAACAGACTAAATGTATTGAGTGATCATCGCTAAACCCTTCACAAGCAATACTAAATGCAAAAGTTCCATTTTAGCAAAGCAGATGACTCCAAATTTAAAACACCATAAAAACAAGAATAACACTTTAGAATGACCTTTGAATCCCATGAAAAGTTTCCATCCTTAATTGAGATGGCTGGAAGCCCTGGCTGAAGAGGTGGATTTGGTGCTAGAACTCTCTCTTCAGCTAAGAAAAGCTCCTCAAGACGTTGCAATGATACATTTGCATTTACGACCTGAAAAACCAAGCTTTAGATTGTCAAATGGACAACTGAAACTATTTTGAATCTTTTAGCAATCCTACTGAACTTAATGACAAGTAAACCTTGAAAATTGTCGGGGCTGCATAACAATACAAATAAGGTTCAACAAAAAATCACATGCATTATTAAATTCTTTTAAGTTTACTTTCCTTTCATTACCATAAACTCATTAGATTTATCAAATAGCTCTTAAGTTATGAGTGACTAAATGGTTTTCTAGTCTAGCCAATAGATCAAAGCAAAAGTGTCTTCAGAGGTAATGTGTAAACCTGACTTAACAAATTAGGAAGTGTGTTCAGAGGAACTCGTAGCACTGCAAAGAGCGAAAGTGATGTGAATGCCCTTGCTGGTGTTAAATCCCCACCAAGCAAAGTGAATGCCCCAAATGAAACTACTGTCACAACAACTGGTATGCTGTTCAGTATGAAACTGTTAAACTGCAAGAAAGAGAAGTTAAATGGAAAATAAATAAAAATATAAATAAACTCAAATTGTGTGGTAAAACACATGAATACTTCATGTAACTTGATCGCTAGTAGTGTGAACAGCTAGTGCAACATGCATAAATCAGCTACATAGAGAAATGAGTATTTGACCATGTTCATTTTGAGAGCATTTTGTATAATGGGCCAAGATACTATGTAGCAGCAGATCACGAGTATGTGTCACAACTTATTATAAATCAAAAACAAGGTAGCAATAATGTAAGCCATCTTTCCCATAAGCTGGATTAAAACAGGGAATCTGAGATTATGAATGATTACAACCATAATCACATTTTCCCTCAAATCAAATTGTGAAGGCATACTTGTAAATTTTATGGTTGGTGCTACATTTTCCGGTGCAAAAGGAAGTACGCCCGTTGATTTTACATGGCAACTGGCAACTTCATACTCTATTTTGGCATTTCATATGGCAAAGACACATGCAAAGAAAAAATGGACTAGAATTTCAAATATCATACAGCAGATAGTAGCTGAGCTCTCCGAAGCCATGACAGCTCATCATTTCGTATACTGTGAACTCTTGTCTGAAAGCTCTTCTCCCATGCATAAAATCTGAAAATTTTCCAAGCATAGGGCCAATAAGCAATGTCAAATGGCAACAAATATATTGAAAATCCAAGGGAAATGCTTTCTAAATTCAACCATACTTCACTGTGTCCATAGCAGCTAAAATTTCGTTCATAAGGCTGACTCTCCTGTCAGTCCACTGTAGTCCTTCCTTGGTCATTATTCGCATTTTGCTAATCACAATGGTCTGTCCCCATATAAATAGAGGTAATGTTAAGGCATGATCAATCATCACAAAGATGGTTTAAATAATTTCATCTTGCAGGGAACCAAAAATAGAAGATAATAGATGCAAACCACGAAAATATTTTTACCAACTTGAGTGTCACAGTAACTTGCATTGACTGGCAGACTCCTCCGTGAGACAAGATTTAATCCAATGATTTGGTTTTTCTACCTATATCACCACTCATGCTCTTTTTGCTTGCTTTCTCTCTCTGATCTATAAGTAGTCTGAATGAATTAAGGAGATAACTGCTATGTTAACTCCAGAGAAAGGGGGTTTAACTACAGCCTTAAATATGGGAAGCTGGCAGAAAATGATTACAATGACTGGCATCAATTTCATCAAGTAAATTCTCACTTTGATAAGAAAATGAAATCTATCACTTCAAGAATTGAAAAGGGTAGGAAACAATTAAAAACAAAGAGTTTCAATAAAATATTAAAAAAGGCAATAAAGATTTGTACCTGCAGTGGAACCATGAGAACTAGAATTACTGATCCAAGAAGTGAAGCAACACCTAGTTGCTGATAAAGAAGAACCATGGAAATAATGATACGAAACGGAGCTGACCACAACACGTGAAGTTGTTGGCATATTTGCTAAACAAAGTAAAGTAGTATCAATAATAGTTCAGATCAACTCTCTAACCAACATGGGAAGAATAAAAAAACTGGAGAAAAGATGGATGCAAAATACAAGATTAATTGCAACTTGCAAATGTTAAGCACATTTTGGTCTAGGTCATAACAGTATAGATGTCCTCCCATATTATGTTCTTGTTAAGTCAACAAGTTATGATAGAAGAAGCTACCTTATATTAACATGAATATTGTTTTTAACACTATTAAAAAAAAAGGCCAACTTAGTTTAAACTAGACCTGTTCAAGGACCGGCTTACCCAAAATTTGGGAGGATTTGGGCAAAAATATTAGGCATCAAAAATGAGCTTGGGCAAAAAAAATTAGTCTTGTTAAAATATGGCTTGGGTTATAAAAATTAGATTTATGGAAATATATAATACTATAATGTAAATTAGAAAAATGTTAAGTTGTCTATACATAAAATTCTAATAAATAAAAAAGTATATTAAATTATTAAATATTAAATCAAAAGCAATATAATTTTTTTTTCAAAAAAATTAACAAAAAATATGGGCGGGCTTAAAATAAGCTTGGGTTAGTCATTTACAAATATAGGTGGACTTAAATAAAATTTTAAGCCCATATTTTGGACCAGGCCAGGCTTGGGCAAGTATAAAATGTGATAATATCGTGCTTAAGCGTAACCCAAACTTAACCTAGCCTGTGAACACCTCTAATTTAAAGATCATAAATCCACACTCAAAATTTTCTATTTTTGTAACCAAAATGGCCAATATATTCGCTAGATGTTTCACAGTCTCAAATTTCAGTTGACAGTTATATCGATTATATCAATGGCAACATTGTAGAATGAACATTGGCTCAAGTGCAATTTTTGTATTCATCTTGATACTGTCAAAGGATCATCATCTTTCTTAAAGTACCGACAGAAGGCAAAGTTTTAAATATAGCAGGATATATACTAAAAATTTTCTAAAATATACTGTACTTTGTCGTTATGGACTTCGATTCTAAATGCATAATACACCATTTTTGGAATCGATTAACACTTGCATTTTCACAACAATCAGACAAGGACCATACCTGAAGTGCAGTAGCATCTGTTGTAATCATATTTGTTATCTTTCCAGAAGGGAAATTCTTGCGAGCCTCATGAGTCAATCTCAAAGATTTGTGAAATATAGCTGCCACCTATGACAGAAACAGTAGAATGCAATTAAGTCACCAAATTGAAATGGATAACTCAGCCTCTACTTGAAAAGCAAAAGAGGCTCCATTTGCTTGTTTGTGTCTATTTTAGGAGGAAGGAACTATATTACCAGAGTAGACCGTAGACGAAAACCAACACGCCAAACATTCTGCATGTACTGACCCTCAAGCAGTACAACACATAACTGAAATGAGTCAAAATAAGTCACGTTATCAGAACAGCAGCAGCTCTCCAAGGTATCATTTCTTTGAACTTTCATGAATAGCTAATATAAGCAACAGCCTTCATCTTTTGTTGAAGAGAAACAAACATATGGACAAAGACAATGATAGCAACACAGCTATTCATATTACATAAGAAATGAGAGAAAAGCATGAATAAAACGCTTGAGTTAAACACACCACAATATTCAGGTTTGTTGCAAAAAACATATACAACGCTATGCTATGAAATAATTTGTACAAAAGAAAACTCTAAACTGGGAGAATCTGGGTTTATACTAAAAAAGGAAATCCAGATATGGAAACACAAAATTGGGACCATACCACTCCAAGAAACATCAAGAAGGCGTAGATGTAACCAACCCATGCTGGGTCACCTCGTTGCATAGACTGCAGACCATAACAAGAGAATTATAAATTTAACACAAAGCACAAAATGACAAAGTAGAATCATCACTAAATGATGAAAATTTAAAAAATTGTCTACCACAGTATTACTTTGGCCTGAGAAAAATCATTGTGTTACTTGTTATTACTTAAAATTTCTATAATTTCTTAAAATACATACATCCTCAGTAGAACTATAGGGTTATTGAATCTGAAATCAACATTTCTCTTCTATAGCAGAACAAACAAATAGATACAAGAGGTCATGTCTTTAATTAGGCCTTAACCAGGAAATAGGAAAATAAACATAAACCTGTAAGAGATGGTTCAACAACATAGGCCCCGCAAACTGACAAAGGTCACATCCAATCTGCAATGTTCAAATAGGAATTCATAAGCCAGCATTCAAAAGTTTGTTACAAATTCTTTAGACAATTTAGTCATATTATCATGAAATGCTAAGTCTCCAATATGACTTTCTAGTAGGAAAACTCTACATTTTATCTAAAGAAAATATGCACAGTCAAAATGGCTAAGACTTATTATTGGTCGAGATTAGCATAGGCAAGACTCATGCTCATGAACAGGATGAGGATTGCAAAACTTAAATTTATTACCGTTTCAAATAGAAGTTACTGAAGGAGCATCTAAACTACAACACATATGGTAAAGGATGCAAAATTCTTCAATACAGTAGATGGCGTAGATAAATGAAGAAAAACACCTACCATGTATAAAATAAATTATAATTACTAACAATTTCGAGCTCACAAAACACAAAACATGTTTCACCTAAATATGATCCTGTTCTCTTAATTCAAATAACTTAATAATTTATCATCAACTTAATTTCCATGAGAAATACGAATAGCATGCTCATTACCTTGAAAACACCCCCCAACCAAAACCTGCATGATTCATTTATAGAGAAATAGTTAATATAGGTAAGGCAAGATGACATCTAGACTTGATAGAGGAATTCTTCAGGATGCATAAGTTCTCATTAGTCATTACCGCTATTATAAAGGAAGGGAAAAGTGTAACCACATAGTTAACTAACCTTCCTCCCAAGCTACTATTCAGTGCTCTCAAAAGCCATGGCTTAGATCTTTTAGCTTCTTTGTCCCAACATCTATGGAATCTGTAGAGGTAGAAATTGCTATCTCTGAGTGATTGTATGCATTATCATGTGGAATCAAATGCAAGGAAGTGACAGAATGCTAACTTATGAATCAGTATTTCGGTCTGATCCCATGTATCCAACTTCCAAACATCCCTCTCAGTGATAGGTCTTTTATACCCTTGCTGCATGAGTGGAGTAATCCATCCGAAAAAAATTCCTGTCATAGCATATTGCGTAAAACTTTGAACTAGAAGTTCACAAGTTCATAGTAAAGCATCACTTACCTATGATTTGAGCAAAATTTATATTTGCGAAAATCATAGAAAACATTTAATATCCGTAGGACAGACCAAACTTTTATATATAAATGGACTATGTTGCTTTGGCTATTTACTTTTCCCAAAATACCCATGTTAGACAATTATCGGAAACCTTACAGTGGACATGTGTATGGGAACTCAAGCCCTAAACCTTTCAAATATTATTTTGGGAATCAAATGCAATGGATGAACACGTAATCATGTTCGACACTTCTCTCGAGTTCCAAGCAACATGGACCAAGGATGCCAGACTTCAGATAAAGAGTATATAGATTCTTTTGACAAGAACATCCAAGTTGACAGACTAGGCAAGTCATTACCTAGTTATAGTTCCATCATAATGGTTCTTTTCTACAAATAACCAGCAAACCTGCAATCAATTGAACTCTTTGAACTTGTAGTATCATGACCAAACATTCAGAGGACTTACTCGGATAAAGGAAATGCATACATACATACATACACACACACACACATAATATATAATATAAATATATATTCTGTTCACAATGTAGAACATCCCAATCCCATTACTTGCACATATTAATATAACATCTGTCCTTATTTACAGTCTAGCGCAGGAATTACATAGTTATAGTTCTATCAAAATGATGCTTTTCTAAAAATAATTAGCAAACCTGCAGCATTTGTAATTTTGAACTTGTGGTATCATAATCTCTCAATCAGAGTACTTACTTGTAATAATGCTGGCCTGCCTCTCGGGGCATATTTGCTCTCCTCCAGAAAGTGGTTCATATTTTTCATCATCAAGAGAATCACTTTCAATCAAACGATACCCAGGGGAGAGATGGAGATTAGGAAAATAAACAAGTAGAAGAATCCCAAATAAAACCTACACCAGAAAATAAGCACAATAAACCAAACTGCCATAAAGACTTGAAGACAAAAATCATTAGAACTCTTTGTCAAAGAAATTGTCCAAATTTCTGTCCCAAAGGGTTTAAATTTAGACCACCCTACCAAGTATTAAAATTTGACCAAAAGCTTGAACTTGATTAATTTAAATCCATAATAATTAAAATGAAACTAATTCATGTCAACCTAAATTGAGACATTAGCAGCTAAAGTGATGAATGCTTGGAAAAAAGAGGTGATGTCAATATTTCCAGAGAGATAAAAAGAGAGAGTTATTGTCTCTCTTTAATTTTCGTTAAGTTTTTGTACTGCACAACTTGCTAGTGACGCAGCTTTTAGCCAGACTTCAAGAGTTTCGTAAAACTAGGAAAGGTATTATGGCACCAAGGCAAATATAAAAGCAGGTAAAGACTACTTCTATAGAGATACTAGAAAAAAACCGAATATGGAAAAAGGCAAATATACAGAACAAACCTGACAGAATACTGTGCTGATGGTCAAATACAATGCGTAGCTGCATGAGCAAATAACCTTATCAATGATGTGTTCTGTTTACACAGTTTAATGGACTATATTTTATCTAGTCAGGCAAAAGAAATAAAAAATATATGCTTGAAAAAAGCCTTTTCCTTTGAATGATATCAGTCCATATCTCCAACTAATTAACTGTTCTCAAAAGTATGAAAGTTTCTATACGATCCAAAATAGTTTCCTGAGGTCAAATTTCTTTAGTACATAATTTTAGAAGCTAAAAGAATCATTACTGCTGATGGTGGGTCTTCTAGAAATACTGGTATGTGAGAATAAAAGGAGAAGAAAAAAGAAAAGATAAATGACCTTCCCCCTAATATATTACTATTCCAGAACCAGAAAGGTATTTTTTGCTTAGAGATTTATAAACTGACAAACTGACTCCAAAATATTCATAGGATGAGACTTAAAAAGAGCATGTATATGAGAAACGGATTATAGATCATATAAAAAGCTTTTTGCTCATATTACACCCCCAAGAAAAAGAAAAGAAAAATGCTTATGGAATTTTATTTTTTTAAAGCGGCTTATGGTAAATGAACTTAAATTGAGGAATGGAAGGAATCTAACCTATTGTGCAGATCCTTCACTGGGAGAATGAGATTGAGAAGCACAGCATCCCCAACCAGAACATAAACAACTCCAAAACGCACATACCACCGAAACTCACGGATGTAACTTTTTGTTTCCAGTCCTATCATAAAAAGCACAGAGCACCAAGTTGTAGCCTCAATGATCAAAGAGGTTACCTGCAAGAGCGTAAATTATAAAACATACACAACTTTTAGCAAGCTGCTATATTGCAATAGCATATAACAAAATGGTATTGCAGGAACATATAGTAACACCTGACCATGACCAAATAGAGTAAATAAATTGGATGAAATAAGCAAATAAACTCAGCATAAAGAAACAACTGGTCTGTTTTTAAAGCTATAATAGTCCTCCAACAATTAAACTTAAAAATACAGAAACTTACCTCATAGGGAGCAAGGCCAGTTGTTCCATCCAAATTAAAGATTGAACTACCCATCAACAGCCTTAGTATCGGCTCAATGGTACAATAAACAGCCAAAAAACCAAGTATATAGCAATAGTATTTTGAACTCAAAGAAAACCTTTGGACTTTGGAATTCTTCTTAATTAGCCATATACGATAATAGCACAGGCCCAGAAGAACCAAGTGAGAAACTAAGAACACACCAGAGCCGATAGCACAAGGTGTGTAAGCACCAAAAGCACCATCAACTAGTTTTGTCCAAGCTGCATTTTGCAATGGTTGGCAATACCAAACCAATGGTTCAAACGCCATCACTAACCACCACTCTGAAAGACACAAAACCGATTAGCTATTTGTTGAACTCATCTTCTGCTTCACGTGATTTGAAATGTAACAGGAAATTTTATGCATAGTTAATGACTTAATAAAACGGCATGTCTGCATTGAAGAAAAGAAAACGGCACTCATGCTTCAAAATTAAAAAATTTGTAGTAAATGAGAACTGTAGACATCTCAACACGAATAATACAAGGAAAGAAAGAAAAAAATCCAACCATGATTCCAACATAATAAAACCACATAAGGTTACTTTGCAACTACAACCACATTCGGAATAAAGGAAGACATGACCATTTCGATCTATGCTATTAATGTGATTAAAGATTCAAGTTTTAAGTTTTCAATAATCGTCCCCATTCAGACCAAAAAAAATGTACGTCAACAAAAGTCTCAGTGGCACTTTAAACGATTAAACTTGTTCCAGTTCTAAGCAATATGAAATCCCAAAGCTCAGAATTGTGATTCAAGTTCCCTCTTCCTGCAATCAATCTGAAAGTTCCCTCTTCCTGCAATCAATCTGAACAATAACGAGAGCAACAAAGATGGATACCTGTAATTGTAGGACAGGACAGTGTTGTGGTAGTTGAAAGGCTTTAAGTAGTAAAGCTATGAGAGTTTCAAGGAACCCAGGATTCTGGGTTACGACAATTGGAATGCTACAATTGGGATGCATGATTAATCATGTATATATGTAGTTTGACAAGAAGTCAGAGAATAAGGAAGAGGATCGCTTGGATTATTTTAAAAATAAAAAGCAGGGGATGGGGATGGGCATGATGCTGAAAAAGAGACGAGACACAGACAAAATAGATGTAGCGTCACGGCTTACGCTGTATCAATCATACTTCAAAAAAATTAATGCTCCAATGCTCACCATTAGTTTGTAGTGGTTCGGTCTTTTTTTAATATAAATAATATAGATATAAAATTAATACAAGCAGTGGCTTATATGTCTTTAAATGCTAGGGGCAAAGGTTCAAACACACGAGACTCTATTCTTTTAGTAGCTTATATGTCTTTTAATGTTAGGGGTAAAGGTTGAAACACTACCCCACACACACACCAGAGACTGTTCTTTTGGTACAAGTCTACATATCATGCATAACTCTGATAGAGTTAGAAGATAATATTTTGAATCAATTAAGATATGTTTTTATTTAGCTTAAATTATTTTGTTTCAATTTTATCCTCTCCAATAACCACATATTATAAGTACAATTGTTAACAGGTCGAGTGACATGCGCAATTAGGTTGGCCAACCTATTTTGGGCTAAATTTGGATAAATTTTTTTTCCTTAAATTGACTAGACCTGACCTGTATTTCAATTAAATGATTTTCTAAAAGAATTATTTAAATTTAATTATAAAAACATATAAATATTAGAATAAAAATATTTTTTTATTATATTTTTAAATTATATAAAAGAATAAAGATGTTAAGAGTAAGATGATAAATTACAAATAGTAAACACATAATAAATAAAAAAAATCCATATATCACAAATTTCAACAAAATAAACACCTTGATGTATCTATTATTTTAAAACTTGAGTGTTATTTAAGTAACACCCCCATTTTAAATTAATCATAACAAAAGTAACCTTTATTCAGTAGAGAGAAAAACAAATATATTTAGGTATGTTGGGGATAAGCCTTTAAATACAATATTTTTCAAAAAAAATGGCAATTCCTTCCTTTTTACAAAATTATAAGCCTTTCTCATTATTTTATAATATAAATTTTCATTTTTAAAAAACCATAAAACAATAATTGAATTAAGACAAGATAGAATTTGAAGAGATGAGTACACAAATAAGCGACATTTGTTATATAAAAACTAATTTAAAAAAAAGAAAGTATAAGGATTATATTATAAAATAATTTAGTATATTTAAACTCATGCATTTCACAGCTATGCAAATTAATATAATTATGTAGTTTAGTTTGATGGCATTCAATAAAACCCAGAAAAAGGATTTTTAAAAATATTGGGAAGATTAAAAGTAATGTGTTGGATGTGTTTGTTAAAAGGCAAGGAGATTGTTGCCACTTAAAAGAAAATTTTGATTCCCATAAATGGATTGTTTAGTAATGATTATAGACTAATTTATTGAAAATAAAAAAAAAAGTTTTGAGCAATTATTCTGAAAATTTTAAAATTTATCGATTTATATTGTTTTTGGAAGAAAAGAAAATGTGTCCACATCAGTGAAAATTCACCCTGTAAGATGCGTTTTCCTTTTAACGGTAACTTTTCTAATAGCTATAAGGGCTCCAACAGTCATAATTTTTCCAATATAAATCTCTCTAAACTTCATCCTTTACAATCCTCAATCCTCAATTCTCAATTCTCAATTCTAAATTATTATTTTTAAATCTTTTTTCTAAATCTTATTTTCTTCGATTTTATTTTATTCCTTATAATTTGTAAAATGATAAATCAGCTCATTTGTTTAGATAACAAGCATATCTCCGGCGTTCAATTACAAATGATAAGAAAATATTATTAAATTATTTAATTTTAAATAGTTAATTATTAAGCTGTTAACATTATTAATTTTTTATGTTTATATGCTCAAGTTGAAGATCGAATTTTGGAGAAGTACATAAACAATTTAAGCGAAAGTGCATCGGATGTCATTTATGGACACTTGCGAGATGTAAGATTCTTATACATGGCTCGCATACTTGGGGGGACTACATTAGATACCCCACTTATCAGTGCTTTGGTCAAAAGATGGAGATTGGAGACACACACATTTCATCTTACCTGCGGTGAGTGTACAATTGCACTCAAAGATATTAGTTTACAACTCAGTCTACCGATCGATTGGGAAATCATTACGAGGCCAGTGCTTAGTGCCAATTGGAGGGCAACATGTGAGCAATTACTAGGGAAGGTATCGAACAAGTTTAGGGGTAGCTGGATCGAGATGAGATGGTTGGAGGATAACTTCAAAACTATCAAGGCTTCCGCAAGTGACGTTGAAAAAGAACAATTCGCGCGCACATTCATTTTGAAGTTGATTGGGGGTCTGCTCATGCCAAATAAATCTCGAAAATCTGGTACATTTAATGTGGCTATTACTACTAGCCGACTTGAAAGAAGCGGGACGATTTAGTTAGGGATCAGCGGTGCTAGTGATATTGTACCAAAAAATGTGTCAAGTGACGAAACTAGAAAAAGTTAAATTCAGCAGTTGCATGCTCCTTCTTCAATTTGGACATGGTATCGACTACCATTTTTATGCCCCCGAGTAGACCCCATTTATGAATTTTCACTCGTAATATGGCAAAATTCACTTGATAATATCATTATTATTTTATTTTTTATTTTTTATTATTGTAATTTTGAAATAACATGTTCTTTGAATAGGTGAAACAACCTCGTGAGACACAGCGGTATACCGACCAAGCTCGAGGATATCCGACTAGCTTTAGATCAACAAACCGAAGAGGAGGTTAGTTTATGAATTTCAAAGTTATCGATTTTTTATTCCAACATTTGAAATTAAATATTAGGCACGTGCTAAAATTTTATAAATTCGTATTGCAGTTTGTATAGATGCTATATGTGGATCCGAGGATTCAAGAATGCGTCCCAATCGAATTTTTGGCAAATTGCAACATTTGGAACGTCAAAGTGCCATTGATCATTTTTGCAACGGTCAAGATGCACAAATCCGACCGAGTGATGCGGTAGTTTGGGTGTACGCAACGTATCACGCCGCCAAGCCAATGGCTCAATGACCTGCATAATATCGACTTACAGGGGAGACTCGAGGAAGATTGGCCAACATTCCACAAGAAGTATATTGAGATTTGGCAGTGTAAGTACGATTTCTTGCCAACGCGTGAACCATTTCTCACACTGGAGTTGGCGACTTCGTCTTAGGAGGCTAACGCGAGGGCTCATCAATCCTAGGTCAGGAGAACATGCTATGGGGGATCAACATCTGTTCTAGCTCTATATGATGACCTAATTGTTGTGCAACCTCCCAGTTAGTATGATTTATATATTTTTGGTGCTAACCTAGTTTATTTTACATAAGAACCACAACACGCACAATCATTCCCTGCATCAACACCTTTTCCAGAGGTATGTTTCGCACAACTGCCACCCATCGTACCATATTACACGCCGATGCCACCAGAAACACCGACGCATTCGGTATCGCCGACAATTCTCACCTTTTATCCATAATCGGTCCATGCAACACCATACAATTATCTGCTGATAATGTCACAAGCACCCTAACATTATTATTCTACCGAGGTGGGTCATCCTCGCAACTGTCGACTCATACAGGAGGGATGTACGATGGGCGACTAGGACCCAGACGCAATCAACCACAGAGAAAGGAAATGAATAAGAAGATCAACATGGACTTGCACGTGAAAATGAAGACGATGTTGATGAAGAGCCGCCAACCCAAATAGTGCGACAGAACCCTAGGCATGCTTGACACCCACCCGGTTGTAGCACACATTCAGGATGTTGATGATTATGTTATTTGTAATTTTTCCCAAATTGTCTACTTTGTTTTGCATCCCAAATGTACACTTATTTACAATTTACGAAACAAATTTATTAAATTGGTTTGCTTTGTACCATATCGTATGGTGAGTTCAAATCATTTTTTTCATTTCTGTTACTTTTTCATTTAAGTTTTTCTCCATCCATTTGTTAATTACAATATTTGCAAAAAGCAAAGATTTGTTGACAAGGTACGAGAAAAAGATTAAGGTCACACGGTCTCTCACACGGCCATGTAACTCTAAAACCATAGGATAGTTCGAATCTTACACGGCCAAAAACTCTCCACACAGCCTACCACACGGCAGTGTCTCCCTTGTAGATTAATTTTTGCATTTGCCACACAGCCATAGTTTTTTCATTCAATTGAGTCCATGATAATATGAATAATGTTGGAATCCATGATCTAGTTGACTAAATTATTATTGTATATGAATGTTACATGTGTACCGTCACTGTACTTTTGATGAACTGATAATGTTTTCCATACCACTATGTTACTGATTGCATGACATACATGCATACTGTTATTGTTAAACTAAGCTCATGTTAAGCAAGTTTATTGCTACTGTAATGATCCATTATAAGCATGTTATTGCTATCGTATCGATTTGTTGTAAACATGTCATGTTGCATTACATAGGGTGAGACGATATGAACGATGGAAGTGTGAGCAGATTATTTGCACCGTTGAGTGGTTTATCCATATCGTATTAGCAGTTTTAATCTGCAAATATGTTGTGCATCCACAACCTATTGGTAGATTGTCTGCAAAAACTTTTTTATAAAAAAAGACCTCAGTGGTTCATTCATTTTTTTTTTATTACTAATGGTTTATCCACAACAAGCGGTACATCCACAACGATGAGTGGTTTATCCACAACGTCGTGTAAAGGTAGAGAAGTTCTGGGGAACTCCTACTGTGGTGTGTAACAGTGGGGTAAGACATTTTCTGATAAATTGAAATAGCACTGCATTCATAAGCATTTGTATAGACGTGAATATTGAGATATTATGGTGATGAATTTATTCGAAATACCGAAATTCTGAACTGATATTAAATTGTGATCATTCTATGAGTTGATATTTTATACAATTTGTCTATTGTTTGCACTGGTTTTCTTGTGATTGAACTCACACTGAGCTTTATAGCTCACTCCTCCTCTTATTTCCATTTTTATAGATAACTCACCAGGTTAGAATGCGGACTGACATACGGAGGACTCGGCTCAAATTGATCTTTTTATTAAAAAGTATTTTAGATTTACTATTTGAAATTTTGGTTATTTTGGGAACTGTGTTATTTTATTTGAATTGTGGCATGAGACTTTGGTTTTGGGTTTGTTTAGCATGCATGGTAGTTATTTTGAATTTAGGATATTGAAACATTCAATTTAGAATTAATTGTGCATAAAATTAACTTGATTTTACTTAATTAAAACTAAGTCGAATTTAACCTTTCCGCTACTAGATTATAAGTAAATTTTGAATAATAAATAACTTGGAAATTAACTAAGTTTTCGAAAGTTGTTATCGTTACAGGAAAAAAAAATAAACTAAATCGGTTTTTGTTAACTTGTGAATTTTATGTAAATGAATTAAGTTTTCTTTTAAGATCAACAAGTGTTTTAATAAGACTATTTTAAAAACTCCAATAGCTTCTTGGGATATTTCGGTGGCTAATGTAATTTTTTAAATTCGGGCCTAACATTTAAGCCGAGTTGGGAGGTTACAATTGTTGTTTGTGTTACACACATGATATGTATCCTAGCACCCTTAAAAAACATATGGTTGTTGATGGGTTTAGTTAAATTAGTATTTATAATTGAATAATAATCCTAAATCAATCATTAGATGAATACATAAAAGTAGTAATTCAGATAAATTTTAAGTGATATGTTTTAAATTAGATTTTGTCATGTAAAACATATTTCATTTAATTATATTATATTTAACAAAAGAATTTATTAAATTATGTTGTAAAAATAAACATTCAATTATCATATTTTTTATATTAATTTAAATATTTTATTTTATTTTAGTTTTTAATAATTTAATAAAAAATTAATATTTAAATATAAATATATTTTTAAAAATTGAATACATAATTATAATTACAACCTTTTTATTTAAAAAAAAAAAGAATTAAAGGATACATAAAAATTGTATAAATTTAAAATGCATATCTTTAAAAATAAAATAAAATATTAAGTTATATATTAACTTTATTCGAAAAAAATACTTTTTAAATGATAAGAATCCATAAAACTGCACTCTCAAGTGTTTATGTTTCGTTAGGATTCTATTGTTTACCTTCCTGATATTTAGCGATTTGTTTTCCTTAAGAATAACTCCACATCTGTTATCTCTAGCAGATTTCTTAGCATGTCTTTTGTATATAAACTCATATCAATCAATTAAAAGAGAGACAAGTGATAACATTCCAAAAGCCAGTTGTTTCTTCATGATGTCAGAGCCACTCTCATACGAGATTTAGGTTTTTTTTTTTTTACAAAAAAAACCTCCTTCACCTCTTCCTCAATTTCTAATCACAGTTCTACTCATGGCCACTGGAAATACTCAAGTTACCCTCCCAAACACTCAAGACCCAGAACATCCTCTCACCTTGGTCACATTCCACAACTCCATAAAACTTACCTCAAGTAATTATCTCTCCTGGAAAACTCAGATAGAATCCATTCTTATTGGCTATGATCTCTACAAATTTATTGATGGTTCTTATCTATCCCCTCCCACACCATCACCGCCAACAATACACCCTCTCCCAATCATGCATATCAAACGTGGCTAAGGCAGGACAAGCTTTTATTTGGAGCACTCGTCGGCACGATCTCAACTAATCTTGTGCCGCTTATTACCCAATCCAAAACATCTCGTGATGCTTGGCGTATCCTCGCCAACACCTATGCTCGTCCCTCTCGTGGCCATATCAAACAGCTCAAAGACAACTTGAAGAATATCACCAAAAGGTCACAATCTATTACTGACTATATGCAAGCCATCAAAACCAAAGCTGATGAACTTGCTGCTCTTGACAAGCCCCTTGATCATGAAGATTTAATTGAAAAAGTCTTGGAAGGCCTTGACGACCCCTACCAATCTGTCATTGATGCAGTCAACAGTAGAGATACTCCAATCATCTTTGATGAACTTCATGAAAAGCTCATTCACAAGGAGCTATCCCTGCACACCATCTCACCCTCCCTACCATTACTAGCCTCTGCCCACCTCGCCAATACCCGCTCCAACCCACGAACTCCAACTTTTCGTCCCTGCGGGTCAGTTCAAAATCGGCCATATCAATTAGTTCCTAATCCACCCAATCGACCTACTTCTCAACCCCGTCGACCTTTTCTTGGCAAGTGTCAGTGGTGTCGTGCTCAAGGACATGTTGTTTCTCAGTGTCCCACCTTCCGTAACCAATTTCCCCATGTTTCTCCACCACCACCACCACCTAGCAATGCTTATCTCATCCATGCACCTCCTTCTTGGCAAGCTCAAGCTCATATTGCTACATCTTCCCCTGCACATGACTCTTGGCTACTGGACAGTGGTGCCACTCATAATATTACAACTGATCTTCAAAATCTTGCCCTTCACGAACCTTATAGCGGCACTGACGAAATCATGATTGGTGATGGCTCAGGTATTCCTATCACACACACGGGTTCCATATCTTTCAAAAATCCCTCTAAGTCTTTTACTCTCTCTAATGTTCTTTGTGTACCAACTATGAAACAAAATTTAATTTCCATTTCTCAATTTTGCAAATCTAATAATGCCTCTGTTGAGTTCTTACCCTCCTCTTTCTATGTGAAGAATCTTCAAACGGGCTTGATTCTCCTCCAAGGCAAAACTAAGAATGGCATCTATGAGTGGCCTAGTTCTTCATCATCATCCCATCTCCTTGTTTTCTCCACAATAAAGACCACATCCAATAATTAGCATCACAGACTTGGTCATCCATCAATGCCGACATTCAAGAAAATGGTCTCCTCCTTTAACCTAGATGTCTCTGGTTCTTCTCATTTTAATTTTCATTGTAATTCCTATCATTGAAACAAGAGCCACAGATTACCATTTTCTATGTCTACTTTATCCACTTCGTCCCCTCTTGAAATTGTCTTTACAGATGTTTGGACTTCACCAGTTTATTTAGTTGACAGTTTCAAATATTATATTATCTTTGTTGATGACATTATTATCACTGGCAATACATATTATGCTGTACATGACTTTCTTCAACAACTCTCTACACGTTTCTCTTTAAAGGATCTTGGAGACTTACACTACTTTCTGGGCGTTGAAGTCCTATCTCATGCTGATGGCCTGTTTCTCAGTCAGCGAAAATATATTGCTGACCTCCTTCAGAAGACTCATATGGTCAATGCCAAACCCGTTTCCACCCCTCTTGCAACAACTCCGTCTCTCACCTTGCATGTAGGTACTCTATTGTCTGATCCTACAAAGTATTGTACCACTGTTGGGAGTCTTCAGTATCTTTCCCTCACTCGCTCAGACATCGCGTACACAGTCAACAAATTGTCTCAGTTCATTCATAAACCAACAACGGAGCATTGGGCTGCAGCCAAACGTTTACTTCGCTATATCTGTGGCACCTTGGATCATGGCATCACACTTTGTCGAACCTCCTCTCTTAGCCTTCATGCGTTCTCGGATGCTGACTGGGCTGGCAACAAGGATGATTTCACTTCCACGAGTGCTTACATTGTTTATCTCAGCCACAATCCTATTTCTTGGAGTTCCAAGAAACAACAGACTGTTGCTCGTTCCTCTTCCGAAGCTGAGTATCGCTCTGTTGCAACTATTGCCGCTGAATTACGATAGATTTGTTCTCTTCTACTTGAACTTGGAATTCACATTCCCAATCCGCCCGTCGTTTACTGTGATAATGTTGGAGTGACAAATTTGTGTGCTAATCCTGTCTTTCACTCTCGCATGAAGCACGTTGCCTTGGACTATCATTTCATCCGGGAACAGGTGCAAAATGGCCTTCTTCGTGTTTCCCGTGTCTCATCGTCTGGTCAACTTGCCGATGTTCTCACAAAACCGCTACCTTGTCACCAATTCACCACGGTTACTTACAAGATTGGACTAACTTCGCATCCGTCCATCTTGCGGGGGCATGATAAGAATCCATAAAGCTGCACTCTCAAGTGTTTATGTTTCTTTAGGATTCTATTGTTTACATTCTTGATCTTTTAGCGATTTGTTTTCCTTAAGAATAAGTCCACATCTGTTATCTCTAGCAGATTTCTTAGCATGTCTTTTGTATATAAATTCATATCAATCAATGAAAAGAGAGACAAGTGACCCAGTTGTTTCTTCATTAAATATTTTTTTACTTTTAAAATTAATTTAAACTTTTTGTTTTGAAAGTAAACTTCAAAAATTAAACATTAACAAATTTAAATTTTAAATAAGAAAAATTGTAAATTAGAATATAACAAATTTAGATATTTAATTTTTCAATATTTTTTTAAAATTATTTAATTATTAACATATTCTTAAATTTAGAATTTATTTTTTATTATTTTTTAAATAATCAAATTTATAAATTTAAATAAAATCTGTGTTGTTAAAAATAGTTTTAAAACTTTTTCTTATACAATTGTTTTAAATTTTTTAACATTAGAATAATAATGCTTTTGACAGATTTTAAATATTTAATAAATGATAAAAATATATTTTACGTAAAGAGTAGTAATTTTTTCAAATATTCTTTTAAATTTAATTAAATATTCAAATCTAATTATAAAAATAAATTTATTTTATTTATTTAAAAATTTTAATTTTTAGAATAAATATGTTTACAAAAAGCATGAAATTATTTATCATATATTTTAATTATTCTTAATTTTTATTTCGATCCTTTAATTTAAAAAATTATTTGAAATTATATTTAACTACAGTTTTAATTTTAAAAAAATAAATATGTAAATTGATTTAATTATTATTTTAAGAGTTATACAAATTTAAAATTAAAACAATTGATATTTTAATTCTTAATGGGTTTTGTAGAAACAAATTTAAAAAAGTTGTGTACATTGTCACACAATTAAAGCACAAATTTGGAGAAAAAAACACCAAAAAAAAAAATTATAATAAAGTTTCATTTGGTCATTTATGAAAATATAAAATATTCAAGGATTTTACCTGCAACTTTCTTTGAAAGTCAGTTAAAAGCTTAGGTTGAAACTTGTTGGTGTTTTATCATTACAATTTTTATGCTTCACTGAACGCTCAACAACTTTTAACATTCAATTCCCTTAGGTTAGATGGTTAATTGTTAGTGTTTTTAGCCTTAAGTCTTGTGTTCAATTCTTCTCCTACTCACATTTGTATTTTTATTTCATGTTGTTTAAAGTTTTTTTTTTTAAATTAATATTTTTAACACATTAGCTCTTTTGGTTAATTGGCTAGATAATTGTGATCTTATCCTTGAGGCTTAATTTCAATTCCCTTAAAAGCATTTTAATATGTATTTTTTATTTCATGTTGATTCAAGCTTCTCTTTTTTAATTAATAAATATATTGTTTTTAATTTTTTTATTTTTAATTAATAACTCTTATCTAATTATTTAAAAAAAACATCAACTAATTCTTTAGATATATTTTTCTTTATATATAATATTTATTTTCTCCACCTATTTTGTGAGGTATGGTGATTTCTAATATTATACAATCAAATAATTATTTCAAATATAATTATTATTTAAAATATGTAAAATATTTCAAATGTTATTGTTTTTCATCTACATTGTGGGTATGATATTTCATATATTTTTTTCTCTCTAAAAATAGCGTAAATGGGTAAATTTCGAAAATTTCAGCATACTTTCTTGAATTAGTTAGAAAGTTATAAAATATTATTTTTTAAATTATAGAAATTAAATGGATATTGAAAAATTTTAAAAATTATTTAAAAAAATTATAGAAAAAGAGGAGATGCGTCGGGATTATGTACAGTTTTATAACTTGTTCAATTTATTTATAAAGTATTTATGTTAGACAACATTTAATGTTCAATTTTATAATTTGATGTTAAAGAATATTAAATGAATATAATATAATTTATTTAAATTAATATAAAAAAATATGATATCTGAATGTTGATTTTTGAATCATAATTTAATTTATAATTTATTTAAATTATGTTAAAGAATATTTAATGTTTAATTTTAGAATTTAATAAATAAATAATTGAAAATTTAGTAAAATTTATTTAAATTAATATACACAAAACACATGAAATTATTTATCATATATTTATCATATAATTTAATAAAATTTACTTTTTTTTTATTGTATACACACAAAAAAAACTATGATAATTGAATGTTCAATTTTTATATTAAAATTTTAAAATAAATATAATATAATTTATTTAAATTAATATTTTCATTAATTACCAATAAAATAAAGTAAATATAATAAATAGGAAGGCCTTAAATATAACAATTGATGTTATTTTTAGTTTTAATGCATTAAATCGTCATATAATTGAATGTTCATAGTTTTAGTGCGAAAATGAACATATTATTATTATTAGGTTTTTAATTATATTATTAATTTTTTAGTTATAAATTATGGTTTAAATGAACATATACGAAGGCCATAAATATTAACTAGGTTTTATCATGTAAAAACAATATTTTAATTTAAGATATGGTGAAAATAATATGATTTTATTAAAAAAATAATGGATATTTAAAAATAAAAATTAAATAGAAAAACATGGTTGTGCCACTTGTTGCAATTTTAGTGTGTACTTTGTTATATAATATTATATATATATATATGATTTCTTTAAATTATTATTTAATTGTTTGTAGTTTGAAGAAACAAGAAGACTTGAGACAAATTTCTTCATTTTTTCGATCTTGTGTTTGTAGCTAAGGGATTGGGTTTTCAATACAATCTCTATGGTCTGCTTTAATTTTAGGATGTAGGAGCAAATGAAAGTTGAGAGGAAATTATAAAAAATAAAATACAACTGAGATGAGATGTATTGTCACTTGCATTGATTCATGATTTCTAATGCCTGCCCATGCATTCATACAACAAATCTGAAAAAACATTAGTAATTAGTTTACACACTCCATATCATGCATGATTTATACTTTTTTGTTGTGATTTTGTTTCTTTTTTTTTATTGTTTATTGCTTTTTATTGAATTTATTATTTTTTGTCTTCTTGAGATTTGTTGAAGTAAATAGGATATCGAAAGATGAAAAATAAATGTTGATTGTTGTTGTTGTTATAAAGAAGATAATTATGATGCAGTTCTTTTAACAATTCAACTAAATTGTCCGACAATTATGGGGTTCAAAATTTTGTGCGCAAGCTCAAAATTACAAAAAAAAAAGGTTATCAGACAAAGATTCATGGCTAACAATCCTTGATGTAAACTTTGGACAATTTTCAGATGCTACACTCCAAAACGCATTCAGTTATGAATCCAAAATCCAGACGGGAGAGATTGAACTCTACATTTCAGTTTGATCCCAGTCGATTGATCTGTCTTCGAAACCATAATCAGATTGATGAAGCCTGCTCCTTGCCAATTTGCTCATTATAGCAAGACCTGGATGAGGAAGAAAAGCAGAAATTTGTAAGATGATTAAAGGAACAAACAGAAGGTACTTAAGATTATTTGGGCTAATATCGGATACAAGGTCGATGTAAAAGCAATAGAAGGCATGTTAGTTTTTGTACCTTCAACCATTCTGTAAAGTGCTGACCACCATCCATCTTTAGACATCTGACGCTGATCTAGGGACTCTTCGATTGTTTTATCATGCTTCCCTTCCAGAACTCCCTGAAGAGTTATCACAGCATCTCTCGTTTTCTTGAGGATACTGTTCTCATCTTCGATTTCCAAGCGAGTAAGGTCATTTTGCGATGAAGTAAGGCTAACAGCAAGTGCAAACTGGGCAGCAGCAGCCCATCGAGAAGATGCCAGCCATTTCCTCTGTTTATCCAACTGCCTATTCTCTTCTCTGCCTACACTGTCCTCTCCCCCTCCGAGTGCTAGACTTCGCAAGTATTGTGCATTAGCAGCCCCTGTACTTTGAACCATCTTGGAGAAAGAACTTCCTTCATTTGACAATAGTTCCTCTGGCGTATCATATTCCAGAACCTGGCATCAAAATAAACATCGATGCATCAACCAAAAGCCAAACACAAAAAAGAGAATAAACCAACGATCAATAAAACCAAGAAAGATTTCAATGAATTAAACAAACTCAAGAATTATGTATATACCCTGCCAGAATCAAGCAAAAGAATACGATCACAGTCAATTACTGTATTGAGTCTGTGAGCAATGATGAGCATGGTACATGATTTGAATTCTTCCCGAATTGTTTTCTGAATAAGAGCATCAGTTCTGACATCGACAGCCGCAGTTGCTTCATCAAGAACAAGTATCTTTGATCTCCTCAATAATGCACGAGCAAGACTTAGCAATTGCCTTTGCCCGACACTAAAGTTTTCCCCAGCCTCTGAAACCTGGACAAAACACAGGATAAGTAGTCAATAGTTGTCATCGAAGAACCATACTGATTTCAGCACCTATGGACACTTCCAAAAAACTGACCAACTGATCATCTCTCTTTTCAAAGCATTGGAAGAAATTGATTAGCAAACTGTCAATAAAATTCCTATCAGAATTTTTTTAATAAATACCTCAGCATACAGACCAAGAGAATTCCTCCGAATGACATCTTTCAGGTGTGCTCTCTCTAAAGCTTCCCAAAGGTCAGCATCATTGTGTTCACTGAAAGGATCAAGATTAAATCTCACAGTTCCTGGCCCAAATAAAAACAAAATGGACATAAATATTATATATTTTAATTGGAACAAAATAAGAAAGATGAAATCCAATAGACATAAATGTTACATGTTAGATTATCTCCACTTTAGAAGTTAACATTTATTGGGGAAAGAAAATTTATGATAATGCTAGTAAAACAGAAAAAAGGAATTCTAAGTCAAATCATGGGAGATACACAGAAAAGCTTTCACTAAGCTATTATGTAAATATAATCTAGATCATTGGTGGGGCGTACCAGAGAAAAGAACGGGTGCTTGTGGTATGATCCCAAGTACTTTACGCAGGTCCATCAGTCCGAATTTTGCAATATCACAACCATCAATTAAGATCCTTCCTCTTTCCAGCTCTACAATTCGAAACAAAGCATTTAACATGCTTGATTTTCCAGCCCCTGTCCTTCCAACAATGCCTACCTTGTCACTAGGAGAAATTGTAAAAGACAACCCATGCAGGACAGGCGGAAGTTCAGGCCTGTAACGAAGGACAACATCCTCAAACTTGATAGATCCGGATGAAGGCCAAGCAGGAGGGGGACGGTTGTTCTCAATAATAAGTGGTGCTTCTGAAGGCAGCTCTATATATGTACCAACACGCTCCACTGCATTCAAACTATTTTCAGCCAAACTGGCAAGCCTGAGTACAGCGGTCAATAAACTTGTAATGTTTAGAGCATAACTAAGAAGTAGACCCATAGTAGATGCATATTCTTGCTGGTTCTGTGCCCTTCCATTTTGCATGACAGCAAAGGTTGCTGTAAACCAAATCATGAGTCCTCCCAAAGTTTCCAAACGGATTGCAAGCCAACGATTGGAGCTCATGTTCACGAGAGTGAATCTTATATTATTGTCCATGGATTTTCCATTCATGTCAGCCATGCGATCATAAGCTTTGTAAGCACGAATAGTAGACAGACCATTCAGTGCTTCTCCAAATTGTGCATATACAGGTGATCTAGTTACAGAATCTAAGCGCTTCACTTCACGAGCGGTACTCTGTGGAGTTAATAAAATGATGATTACATGAGAAACATACAAATAGAAACATCCAGTTGCAGAAACCTCCATATGCTAAATTTACTGACTACTAAAAAATCAGAACTGGTAAAAGACAGGCACTTTCTACGAGGAGAATTTATAAATTTCAGTGTTAGAGAAGAAAAACAAAAAAATCAGAAAAGCAAAAGACAAAGACAAGGTCAAGTTTAATTACCTGGTAGTATAAATAAGCAGCATAAAACAAAACCAAAAGTGGCATTATGGACCACAATGACATAGTGCTTACAACTCCTATCAAGACAAAAGTAGAAAGGAGCTGCGACACTTGACCCAAAAACATATTGACGAATGGAGCGACATTTCGATCAATGTCACCTAAATCCTTTGCAAATCTATTAATAATCCGTCCAAGTGGGTTGGTGTGGAAGAAGGTCATTGGAGCTCTAAGTATGGAAGTAAGCATGGCATCGTGCAACCTTCTGGCCGCATAAAGACTTGATATGATTAACCAATATGAATTAACCAATGTCACCAAGACCTGAAACCAGATGAGGGAGAAAATGAAGATAAAATATGAGATATATAAAACCAGTAAACCTATTCCCTGAAATGCTTTGCTAATTTTTCTGAAAATAGGAAGTAATATTATGTATTCAAATATAGGGAAGAAAACTTCCCAACCCTTCAGGAGAATAGAACTACTCTATTTATGTAAACGAGTAAAATGTCAGAAAGATCTGTAAGAACTTAAGCATTAACTCAAAGCCAATTAGCATATAACAAATTCATACCTGACCAAATGATAGAAGTGAATAGATCAAATTGTAATAACCGGGTCCATGCATCTTTGTAGTACTTTGATCTGTCCAAGAGCTAAGCCACGTGCTGCTTGAAACTCGTAAAATTTCTGTCAGGATGTAACAGGTAAAAAGCACCATTACCACCCATAAACCTCCCAATGCATTCTTGTACCTGGAAAGAAAAGAGAAAGATAACACACTCATTGAGGTTTGCTTTTTCCTTTATAACAAAATTCAAAAACAAAGGAATTCAGAATAAATCACAGCAGAGATGTTAAATCTTTTCCTCCCTTCCTACTCGCACACAATAAATAGATTTCCAATTACCTAAAGCACATTTAGTTAACATAATGAAACCATAAATCTGCTCAGTGAATCTTCATTAAAAAAGGAAGAACAAATCTATAAGTAGAAGATAGGAAAATTTGTAAGTGTACTGCAGTGAGATAGACCAGATGGAACTTTTAATTAGTTGCATTAAGGGTCCATATATGAGAGCCATCAATATGAGAAAATGTTGTCACCTTCCTTCTAAGCATAAAAAAGGGGTCAAATTTAGTGATTGAGAAGGTTAAGAGAAGTCTACATATTGAATACTGAGAAAGATGATGTTCAAAGAACACTATATTTTTAACATTAGCTATATCTATCAATCAATTTAAGTAGAGTTGAGGAGCTAGTTATCATAGAATTTGGGGACTCTTAAAAGATATGGTAATAGCAGTATATACAAGTAACAATGCAATGTGAGGAAGAGGAGTGAAAATCAAAATATTTAATATTCTACCTCACTAAAACATTCCAGCTAACAACTCCTGTTTCCCGTTCTTCCTGCTTAATGAGAACAGATTTGCCTTCTTTTGTTTTATTTGATTGGCTTGCACTTTTGGGCATGTCATTTGGTACTCCATTAGCAACAGGTTTAGAGTCCTTCTGGTCAACTATATCACTGTTCTCATTTTCCTCTGCATACTCTTCCATTTTTCCAGCATTCTCCATTAGCTTTTGGAACAGCCCACCATTATTACTGAGGTCCTCAAAAGTTCCTTCCTCTTTCACCATGCCTTCATGAACCAGAATAATTCTATCAACCTGTGAAAGGAAGTGAAGCTGGTTTGTGACAAGAACTCTTGTTTTGCCTCTCAATTCTCCCTTGACGCATTTATCAAAAACCTGAAAATTATTGGTAGCAGAAATCAGGCCAATATCACATCAAAATTGAAAGTAACTAACATTACCAAATTTCCAAATACACTGTGTTTTCAAGGAACAGCAAATGGGATATGAAATAAAATAAAATAAACAAAAAAACATAACAGAAACAAATAAAAGAATGTAGTGCACGTTAACACCTAAAAAGCAAGTTTTGAAGATCATATACATATATCAGATTTTCTATGAGCATATATGTGACATGCTTGACTTATTTCCTATTTTAATAAGAATAGTATTGTTCACCTTACCCAGTGCAACAATATGTTATGCACATCACGATGATATCGGGACCAGGTCTAGTTCTTGATTCTTAAAAGCTTCAAAAAGTTAAAACTGAAAAAATGGGACCAAGGGTATTAACATGCAAAAACAAGAAGGGACTAAACCACATGAATTCTTTTATGACATTGTGCTCTATTAGGGGCAATATCCTGAGTAAGATCAATAAAGATCAGTTTCTTTACATGGTAATATAACATAATTCTGCTCAGCAAAAACAAAAGGGCAACTGAGGAGCAAAAAGAATAAAAAAAAAAGGCTACATTGAACCAGTTACCTGCCGAGCCACATGTGCATCCAGAGCACTCAAGGGGTCATCAAAAATGTAAACATCTGAATTGGAATATACAGCCCTAGCCATGGAAACCCTTTGCTTCTGCCCACCACTAATATTAACACCTCTTTCACCAATCTCAGTAAGATCACCACCCTAACATCAAAAAATAAACTATTGAGATAAAACTGTTGGGTAGATAAAAGACTTCTGTCTATTCACTACATCGTGTCACAACTTTTCTAAAATGCTTACAGGCAGTAGCTCAAGGTCGTGCCGCAATGCAGTAACATCTAATGCCTTCTCATATCTTGCTGATTCAAAAGAAGATCCAAACAATATGTTATCACGTACCTGCAAGTATAAACTCCAAAGATCAATAACTAACATTAAGGCAATTAAACTTCTTAAGGTTGAGGGGTATGGACTTTTCAGCATGTTAAGCTACTAAATCTAAGGTCACAAGACAAGCCATCTTAATCATCTTGGAGGATATAAAATATACTAATATTCCTTAGTTCCAAAAAGTTTTAACAATATAGTAACAAAACTAACCGCCAATAACTAAACAAGTGAGATTGCATGCCATAAAAGCACTACCACATATAAAAACGAGATAAGCAAGCCAAACTTACAGTTGCATTGAAAATCCATGAAACTTGAGGAACATAAGCAACTTTTCCTCTGATAACAACACTGGCTTCAGATATTGGAGGAAGCTCCCCAAGCATTGCAGATATAAGCGAGGTCTTTCCTTCACCGGTACTACCAACTACTGCAACCAGGCTACCAACTGGTATATCTAAATTAATATTAGACAATGTGGGCCTCTCTGCCTGAAATAATAAACAAGAATTTTATGTCAAAAAAAATAAATGAAAGTGCGCACTTTATACTATGACATGTCATCAGAGACGTAAAAAACAAAAGGAAAACTTTTGTCTCAGCAAGACATAAAAGTGTAAAGCTTTTTCAGCTTCAGGATAGTACAAACAGAATCAAAGGGTCATTTCATATAAGAGGAAGAAACCAACAGATAAAATATGTACTCTTTAACAACCATATCTAAGGTTCATGAATTTAAGTTCCATAATATGATTATCATATTAAATCAATTATTGATCAACTTAAACATATATGCTGTAAACATTCATGTAAATTGCAGACTAAAAAAGAAAAGAAGTGTCAGAAATTAAAACTAGACCTTAGAATCCCATGAAAAAAAACCATCTCTTATTTGGATTGCTGGAAGTTCAGGATCAAGAGGAGGATTTGGCAGAAGAACTCTCTCTTCAGTCAAGAACAGCTCCTCCAGACGTTTTAGTGATACATTTGCATTTACCACCTGTCAGACTACAGCATTAGGAACCAAGAAAAGCACCCTACTAGTTTTAATACATCCCACATTTCTATGTACCATAGGAATGTATACCACCAATGTAAAGTAACAGATCAAGGGCAGAGAAACACAATCATACGTCCTATCTACTACCAAAAATGCCAGTTAAAACACCACTGCACTAAATGGTCTAGCCCAAATACCTGAAAGAGGCAAAGAAAATCACCTGAGTAATAACGTTTGGAAGCATGAATAAGGGGAAACGAAGAACCGCAAAGAGAGAAAGAGATGTAAATGCCCTTGCAGGTGTTAAGTCGCCTCCAAGCAAAGTAAACAAGCCAAATGAAATCACAGTCACCACAACTGGAATGCTATTCAGCATAAAGCCATTACACTGCAAACAAGAGATAGAATAAGACAAATAAAAAGGAAGCTGTTGAAATGATCCTACCCAAACACCTATATGGATACATCCATATCAATGTCAACAACTAGATCAAAATTAATGAAATTGATTACCCATGAAAAGCATTCTTCATGCAGAACTGTACTCACAACTCAGAAGCAAAAACAATCTAGTTTGTAACATGTAACTCTCTCTTGAATAACCAAAAGGTTATACTATCTTTGTTTTTCTTAAGATCAGTAAATATTTTATTAGACAATTTGTAAAAGCAATAGCACGTAAATAAACCACTATTATGTACATGATGTTAATTTTAAGATGGGTGTTCGGTGTTGCACAGAACAGATATAGACTATGGTAACTAAATTAGCAATTCAACATACATTTTTCTTTCAAATTTTACAAAAACAGTTAGAGCTGACATATTTTTATCATAGCCAAATCAAGACTTCCACAACCAGAAAGAAAGAGAACGAATTAGGAGCTTAGATCAGGGGGATACCGCTCCAAGCAGGGATGCTTTGCGGAACCATGACAACTCATCATCCCGGACATTTTGGACTTTAGACTGGAAACTGTTCTCCCAAGCATAACATCTGAGACATTACAGCATAAATACAGAATCATAACTAAAAGCCCTAGTACTGTACTCAAAAGCTCTGTAAAAACAAATAAAAATGAAAATTAAACAGTTTCCTAGAAACAAATCATACTTTACAGTGTCCATTGCAGCCAATACTTCATTCATGAGGCCTATTCTCTTATCTGTACGTTGTAAACCTTCCTTTGACAACTTTTGCATTCGGCTTATAACTACTGTCTGTTTGCCAAATAAAAAAAAGGGAGTAAGAATTAAAAAAACAAAGCCAATAAAATAAAATGCGTACCCTAAAAAGTTTAACATCATATAATTCTCTTTATTCAAGGAATAAAAAGTGTAACAACCACTATGAAATTAATAATTTATCTTAAAGAAAGAAAATGGGAAAAGCCAGAGAGCAAAGGCACATACTTGCACGGGAAACATAAGGACTAGCATTAATGCACCAAGAAGTGAAGCAACACCCAACTGCTGATAAAGAAGGACCATTGCAAAAGTAATACGAAATGGAGCTGACCACAAAGTGTGAAGTGATTGACATATTTGCTGCAAAAAGAATATGATAAATATTTCATTACTAAGAGCTGAAAAATTTTAAAAATGCACTGATATGTTTTCACAACCACAGTTTGGTCATTCCTCCCCCATAAATAACAACATGCTCTAAAGGGAAACTAGTTCTGAACTTCAAAATGATCCAAAGTCGAGCTATAAACTGAAAACAAGGAAAATTAGTAATACTACATGCTTAGAAGATTAACCACTTTTAACATTTACAACCATCTTCAAGGACATTATTCAGGTTAAAAGCAGAGGATAACCCCCTCCCCCCAATTAACATAAAAGAGGTTAGTCAGTAGTGCACTTCTAACAGCTAGCAGAGTGCTTACAAGAAACAGTAGACTGTGTACAGAATCTCATTCCACGTCATAGAACGTCAAACTAGTTTCAGCAATATCAGCCATAAAATATGTCATATACACATAAGATAAAGTAATAAACGATCATGCCTGCAGTGTTTCAGCATCTGTTGTCATCAAGTTGGTTATTTTCCCTGATGCAAACTTCTTGCGCCCCTCATGAGTAAGCCTAAGAGATTTACGGAACACAGCAGCAACCTACAGAAAATAAGAATATCGTCAGGAAATGGTGAAGAAAAGCACAAATATTTCAGCAACATCTAGAAAAAAAGCCATACAAGGCTCTAACACAGACAACTCTAATACATTACAAAGCAAAATGAAAGTTAAATAGAAAACAAGAGGTAGAAGTGCTCAGAGCTTACAATTACACCAAAGTAATATGCAACTCAAGCCTCAATAAGATTTACACTTGTAACCAATAATTTAAGTAATATGATCTATAACTAGTAATGCCAACTAATCACATGCATCCAGACAGGTACTGAGAATGTAAAATCATTCTTCTGGATAAACAATTCTTCCAGAAAAACAAAATCCAAATGTAGGAAGCTAAAACCAAGCCAAAATAACCTAGATAATGAAAACTTAGAAGAGAATGTAAGGCAATTATCAATGAGACAAAAGGCACTCTCAGCCTGCCTTCAACACATGAAGAAAAGAAATAAGCTTGTTGATACTCCAGAAAAACTGAATGAAATAAATTGTTTCCAAGATAAAAACAAGTTTACCAAAGTAGATCTCAGCCGAAATCCAACACGCATGACATTCTGGAAATATTGAGCTTCACATAACACCCCAAGGGCCTGGATCAAGTTTCAACAATAAAATTAAATGCATATTCTCATTAAGAAAGTAGCTAGAACCTCCAATAGAAGGATTAAATTCATACCACTCCAACGAAAATTGAGAAGGCATAGATGTAACCAATCCACGCTGGATCACCTTGTTGCATGGACTGCAGGAAGTTCATTTAACACATAAGTGAAGAAACTTGATGATAAAGTAAAAAAGACAATAAAGAAACTAGATAACTACAAAGATACAGTACCATTGTGCAGAGTTCTTATATCTAAACTTGATATGTACGAGTCAACTACAGATACATGTTTTACAGTGTGTTATTTGCCCAATAACAATAGAAAACTGAAGATCTTGTAGTGACAGATTTATTTATGCCTTTGTGTCTAAATAACATGGACTCTCCATCATAAGTTACTTAAACTTTTGAAGTACTTAAGAATGACTCATGCAAGAGTATTACCATTAAGAGCATAACATATATATATAAAAGTACTACTAAATTTAGAAGAACAAATCAAAATACCCACTAATAGGCATAAGAGAACATTACAATCATGAATCATAAATCTAAAATAGAGACATGCAAGATGAACAAAGGACTCCTATACACAGATTTAATTTTTCTTTAATGTTTGCCATGAGAGATTAAGTAGAGGTTCCCCTAATTAAAGGAATGAGAAGTTGAGTTCCATACACTAAAAAAGAACTCAATGACAGGCAAATAGCCAAATTCAGAAGAAAGCATATAAACAAGTAGCAAACCTGTAACAGGCGGTTCAGTATAAGCGGCCCCACAAATTGAGACAGATCGTTAAAAATCTACAGGTTTAAAGAACAAGCCAGAAAGTTTAAGGGACAAATATTAGGGTAAATCAATTGTGCAAAACAGAGAATAGCATTAATCAATTGAGAAACCTTTTGTAGCATAAGAAAATGAAGATGTTCAAAAATGTGACCTGTCTAAACTCTAAAATATAGAAAAACAACCTTCAAAAGCCATCAACAGTTCTATAATGAAAGGCCGTTATGTTCCTATGCAATTAATTTGGAGGGATAAGCCCCCTGAGAGGTAGGACTAGCCTCAGGTCAGTACTTCGAATTACAGTGGGGTAGATAAATATTAGGCCAAGCCTCATGGTAGAAAGGTGGAAAATGTTAAATGAGGAAATTTTGAGCAGATTCTTTCCCAATATGCTAAAGTGAAACATTTGATCATACATTTTAAGTAAGGATGCTATGAAACACAATGATATGGCCTTTAAGATAGACAAGCCTCTTCGATGTTCATGTACATGCAGAAAGCTTTTAGGATCAAAGCCAACTCTTTCCAGACGTAGCATATGAATTGGATTCATTTAAAATACTCCGGAAAATCTATGACTTTATTGTAAAAGTTCCCTAAATAAAAGGAATCAGAAATTTCCAGGAACATAGGTTGGTAAACAATTTTCAATAACACGAAAGATGTTATAATACCATGTCTCTATAAGAATCAAATAATGATGCAACATTTTAAGATGAGATTATTACCTTCCAGAAGCCTCCCCACCAAAACCTAAAGACAAAGAAGGGGATGAATTAGAAAAAGACGAAGACAGTGATGAACTTTCACAAGCAATATCTAGTATTAACTACTTCACCAGAAGAATATATGTCTCATCCAAGTACATGCTAAAGGACCGAGCTCAAGATTGAACAACTTTAAAATTTGATTGTCTCCATAAAGGCATAAACAATACAGTCAACCTTCACTAGAAACAATGGTGCCATAATTTTCATTGCCATTTGTCTAGTTACTTGTTTCATTTTTTTCTTCAAACAACTAATGCAATAATATGAAAAGGAATGGAGCAAAATATCTTAAGACATATAACCAAATATGAAAACAGACATAAGTAAGTCCATATTTCACTACCTTCCCCCAAGGCTACTATTCAGTGCTCTTAAGAGCCATGGTTTAGGCCTTCGTGATTCCTCAGCCCAACATTTCTGAAACCTACAAAGTCAGAAACAGATATCACACATTACCACAATGCATAAAATATTTAAGAACCAAAATACAATTAAAAAAAGAACAGCACATACTTGTTGTTTAGTGTTTCTGTCCGATCCCAAGTATCTAACTTCCAGACATCCTTCTCTGTTATAGGTTTTTTATAACCTTGCTCCATAAGGGGACTCATCCATGAAAAAAATATTTCTAGCAAAAGGGAAATGAGCAAAAGAGCATCAGAAGTGAATTACAAGTACAAATTTATTCATTGATCCTCGAGACATATCTACGGTTATCATTTGCATCATGATATAATTAGGGCTAAGAAGAAATGAAATAGGGAGGACTGCTAAACTATAACCCTTATATCCATTATTCCATCAGAGTAATTTCATAGTTAAAAAGCAATGAGCATATAAAATTCCCATTGCAATAAAACATGCCATATCATTGTAAATTAAAAGCTAAATTACTCAGCATGAGTGTGCAATACCAGCTGAAATGTCATATATGGGCGAACCATGGCAGCATACTAGGCATCAAAGATGTAAGGATTTACACTATTGTCAATTTTGAGAATAAGTATCTACATCTCAATCAACATATAATGTTAATTCAGGGCTCAACTAGGCATCAAAGATAAGTAGAGCAAGATATACATACTGGAAAAGATATTAACATGCCTCTCAGGACATATTTCCTCTCCTCCGGGAAGTTCTTCATATCCAGCATCATCTACAAATTCAGTCCGCATTGGAGTATAACCAGGATATGGATCCAAATCAGGAAGATACACCAGCAAGAGTATCCCAAACAAACCCTAAACAAGAACAGCAACCGATCTTTAAGAGTGCAATCAGAAAGGGAAAGAAATAAGTAAAATTGATGCAATTTAATAATTGCATCACTGGCCATGTCATTATTGTCCTCGGGTTTTTAACGCAAACTCATCATTATCCCTAACAATAGCCTTTTGAGGATAGAAAAGAAATGAAAGATAACACACCTGAACTAGGACCTCACTTAAGTAAAGATACAGGATGGAGCTGCACAAGTATAACAGAATATGAGTCTCAGCTAACCGTCTTAATCAAATATGCAAATTTGAACACATTAGTAAAGTTAAAGACGAAGAAAAGTATCATGTTCAAAACAAAGCCAACCTAAGCAACCAAGAGAAAATACCTATCATAAAACTCCCTTACAGAAAGAATGAGATCGAGCATCACTGCATCCCCTATCAACGTATAAAGGAGGCCAAATCTGACAAACCATCGAAATTCACGAATATAGACTTTAGTTTCCACCCCAATCATGACAAAAATAGAGCACCATGTGAGAGCTTCCACGACCAAAGAAACAATCTGCACAAAGAATGAAATCAAAAAGCTTCAGATATGATTTACATTAGCCCCCAGGACTAAATAAAATATCATAACAGATAGATAGCTCGAGCCTTCTTGAACTAATCTTGATAGCAGGCTCATTATATACCAAACTAACTTAGACGAATAAAGAATAGCACTAGAATCTAGAAATATTCATATAAATAGTCAATAAAACAATTCAGACCACACACATCCTTCTTCCAGCATGTATATATATAACACATAACATAGTATGCTAGTTGCCACAAAGCCATATATATAGAAGAAGTTAAATATACGAAACATCATAAACCACCATAAGACGTCAATTGCTGAAAGCATCTTCAACCAGGAAAACCTGACAGTGAGATACAGCAGCCAGCGTGGAAGAAGCTATACAATAAAGTGTGTTTAATGCTAGTTCCAGTAGGGCTATAAAGAAAATGCTAAACCATCTTTGCATCTGGAATTTCCTCACTTTCTCAGCAGGCGAAAGATTGCAAACTCATGAAATGCAGCTTATTGGCTGCCATTTACTCCATCCTCCAATAGGGACAAAAGCATTTGAACAAAGATATAACCCAATTTCACATAAAAATAGAAGCTATTACAGATTAAGGTCAACTACTCATCTAAAGAGTAATGTACAACAAAAGATTTACACATCCAAAATATCAGCAAAACCTACAAAAACAAAAAAAAAATAGATAATCAGGCAACACATGGTGAAGTCCTACCTCAAATGGAGAAAGACCTGACTGTCCATCCAAATTTAGAACTGAAATCCCCATGATCAACCTGAACAAAGGCTCAGCAGTAGCATAAAGAGCCAACAGACCGAGCATATAATTATAATATTTGGACCGAAGACAGAAGCGCTGAGCTTTGAAATCTCTCTTGATCAGCCATATACGATAAACACAAAGACCCAATAACACCAGATGAGATAGGGTGACAACCAGCGAATCAGTTGCACAGGGTGTGTAAGCACCAAAGGCATTAGACACGGACCTTTTCCATACCCCGTCAGCCACTGGTCTACAGAACCAAACCAATGGCTCAAAAGCCATTATGTTCTTGTTGATGCTTTACACAATTCTCTTCACTTAAAATGTACGAAATCGTCCACCCTCTTACAGATGACTCATCGTTTTGCCTGCAACCGATTTGAAGTAAATTTAGACTTAAATCAATAAACAAAACCGAAATATAAAGCGCAAAGACCATTTCTCATCCTATTTATCTGCTCTCAGCTAAACTTGAGTGGCGTTGACATTGAAATATTAAAGTTTTCTCAGCATCCAAACAAAAACAAGTGCCCAACCCCAACAACAAGTATTGTTCATTTCTACCGATGTAAACGACTAAAAACGCATTTTCTACATAAAACCCAAAGGCGTGAATGAGAGTGAGAAAAGTATACCTGTGATTCAAGGTTTCAGTTAAAAGAAGGCTTCAGAAAATAAAGAACACAAGTTTTTGGATCAGAGAAAGGGAGAGAGAGAAAAACTAAAAAAAGGCAGTAATAATTCAATATTGTCTGCTAGTATTTCTAAAGCGAACAAAAAATTATTTTCGTTTTCCAACAAAAAAGATCTTAAAAGTTTTCCGGAAGGATTCTGGAGCACTTACCCCTTTTTGTTCCCTCTCTCTCTCTCTCTCTCTCTCTTGGCTCACTTGGTGAGAAGAGAATTGGATTCGTTATCAACTTTGAGGGAGAAACAACGTCGTTACTCTTTAAGTCATTTATCTAATCCAAATATATATTTACGAAATTTTGGCCAAATGTCGTTCCTGGCTACGAGGAAACTGCGTCACCGCTTACGAGTTTTATATTATTTTATTACGTTCAAATAAACAGCCCATCTTAGCAAATGAAAAATGAAGAAAAAACATTATTTATTTATGAATGGAAGACAAGTACAAAAGTTATTTTTAAATATTATATAAAAATATGAATCATAATAATATTAATTATCTTACGCATATTTTAATAAATTCGTAATTAAATTACTGTTGACTTGACTCGTGACACCAACTCAATTAATCATATAAATAATATATTCAAATAATTATAATTATAATTAATCATCATTTATATTATTTTATCCACAATTGAATTGAGAAACTATTAAAATATATAATTTTTTAAAAATAAATTTTATAATAAATAATTGTAGTGCATTTAATATTTTTAATATAATATATTTACGTGTTTAAATGGTATATGTTATTATTAATTAATTTTAAATATACATATATAAAAATTTCACTTTTTTAATAAATTTGTAGTTTTAAACAATTTTAATGGATTATATTTTTAGATATTTGTTTCCACGTGTATAAATAAAAATAAAAACTCACCGATAGTATAGTGAAAGTGAGCATACCAAAACAATTTATGAACCATAGAAGTATGGGATATTTTATTTTTATCATGTGGGAGGGAGGCTATCCTTGTCTTTTCATAATCTGGTTTTGGTCCATTCAAGTTGGCTGCCTTTTTTAATTCACAAGTTGGTTTGGTGGCTAGTTAATTGGTAGAACCACAAACAAAATATATAATAGTCGGATGCATATTATAGTTTTTGGCACATCATATTTTATATTTGAAGGCATTACCTTTTAATTCTTTTTTAATTTTATTCCATGCCTTTTATTTATTTGTATTTATATTTTTTATATGTTAAATATAAAATTGATTTTAATTATCTCTTTTGTTTTAATATTTTATTTAACTGAATTAACTTTTAATATTATCATATTAAAATTAATAATTATTAAATTATTAAGCTAAAAAAAGATAAATATTAATAGCATTTCTCAGATTAAATTATATTTAAAATATACTAAAAGTTAATTACATTTTTTGTTAGAGTCAAGCAAAGATAAATATAAAATTATAAAAAAAAGTCGAATATTAACACTTTTGAAAGTAAAACAAATTAATCTAAAAATAAACTGAAAATTATTAATAATATTATTTAAATTATAATACATTAATATTAATATTCAAACTATAATGAATTTTTGTATTTTTTTATTTAATATTTTTAAAATTAAATAAGATTAATATAATCTATTCTAAATTAGCTAGATATTTTTAAATATATTTTGTAATTCATTCGTTTTTTTTTTTATTTATTAATTACTCTTTGAAAAAATTCATTAAAAAATTAAACAAAATTAATGTTATAGAAAATATTATAAATTTAATATACACAACTAATCCGTGCCTCGCACAAGAATTCAAAATAGTTATTTAATATCTCTTCATACTTTTATAAATTATAATTTTGATCTTTTAATGTTTCTTTTTGTACGAATTAAAGAAAGTGAACACGGGTCAATAAGCCACAACTTGGATTCTACTTTTTTTTTTCCAATATCTTAAATATAAACACAAATTATTAGAGGTGTAAAATTTTAAAAATGAATATTATATCTATTCGAACGATCTCATTATAAGTTTTTTTATTATATCTATTTTTTTTTTTACACATTACCTATAACTACCCATAATCCCTCTCCAACCCATAAATAATAGGATAATGCACTTCAGCGCACTCAAACTGACATCCTCTTGCATTGGCAACAAATATTATATCTATTTTATATAAAAGATTTTTCTTTCACTCACATCATAGTTGTGAAAAGTCATTGGTTTGCTTTTGTTTCAAATTATTGTTTCTTTTCTTGTCCTAACCAAAAAATACAAGAAGATAGTTTTGTATGACAAATGTGTTAGTAGGACAAAAAACTTGTTTATTTATAAAAAAAAATATATTTTTATGGTATAATTAAATTAAAATTAAAATTTTACACCTATAATTACACTAATCAAAATCGTATATCATATTACGTACGTGCAAGTTGAAGAAAAAAATATAAATAAATCATGAATTACAATATAAAAAGTAAAAACTAGATGTGATGGTAAATTATAAATAAATCATGAATCACATAATTAAAATTAAAAAATGGATGTGAAGGTATGGTTAATGCCTTAATGGAATGTTTGGTCTGACCATTGAGTGGTAGGAATTTGTCAAAATTCAACCTCTTTTTTGCTTTTCAACTTGTTTCTACTTTTCCATGTATCTTTAATATATGATTGGGAATCTGAATTTTATATTTTTTTTAATACAGTATTCATATTATTTTTTTGGTTTAATTTAATATTTATATTTGATTAAAGTTATATATTTTAGTATTTAAATGTAATGGTGCTGACTTTTTAGTGTTTAATTCAAGTTTTAAGGTTGATTTAGTGAAAGTTAATTGCTAATATTATTATATTTGAATTTTCAATGATTATGTTAATTGAATAAATTTAGTATTAATTTGAATTTGTTTAATTTTGTATTTAATTTGTCAAATATAGTCCAATAAATTTGATTTAATTTACGTTTTAAAGTTGATTTGATGAAAATTAATTATAATTGTGAATTTTCATCGAAACAACTCTAAAATTCGAATTAAACACTAAAAAATTAATATTATTACCCTTGAATACTAAAATATTTGTCAAATGTAAGTGCCAAATTAGACTAAAAAGAACACAAGTATCGTATTACAAAAAAAATGTCAAATTTAGGTATCAAATTTGGAAAAAAAAAACAATCATTAAATCATTACCTTTTTGTTGAATTTTGATGAAAAAAATTACCAAAAAATTTATAATAGGAAAGGATAGTTGTGAATTTTGTTTTTTTGGAAGGAAATGAAAAATGTTTGTCAGAAATTTTAAATAAGATATTATTAAGTGTCATCTCTATCTATTGTTTTTTTAAGAGTCTCATTATAGGTTTTTTTTATTATATTTGTTCTTTTTCACATTATATCTAAAATTACTCATAACTCTTTCCTAAACCATAAATAGGAGAATAATGCACTTCAACACGCTTTCTGAGAAAATACCACACAAATATTCTACCATAGTAGGTATTCAAGAATCAATCCATAAAATTTTAACAAATTTGAAAGAAATTGTATTGAGAATGAATTTGTATGGAACTCGTAACGCCTTTATTTGTGCCAAGGGTCCCGAATATGTAACTACTCAAGACATCATCTTACCACCTTCCATGGAAATCGTTGATAATACACAGCATGTAGCCCGCCTAACCGAACTGATTGATTTGTGTATTAGATTACAAATCGAGAGAAATAGAGGATACGGTATAAAAACGCCAAAGAACTTTCACGACAGAAGTTATCCTATAGATGATGTATTCATGCCTGTTCGAAATGTGAGTCACAGTATTCATTGTTATGGGGATGATAATGAAAAACAGGAGATACTTTTTCTAGAAATATGGACAAATGGAAGTTTAACTCTGAAAAAAGCACTTCATGAAGCCTTTCACAATTTGATTGATTTATTTATTCATTTTCTACATGTGAAAGAAGAAAACTTACATTTAGAAAACAATCAACACGATGTTACTTTACATTTTTTTTCTGTTTCATGATAGATTAGTTAAACTAACAAAAAAAGAAAAAAAAATAGCATTGAAATATATTTTTATTGACCAATCAGAATTGCCTCCCAAGACCTATAATTGTCTCAAAAAGTCCAAAAAGTTTTGGGAGTTAAATCTCCCCCCAAAAATCAGAATCGCCATTTGGCGATTTACATATGAGTATATTCCTACTGCAGCTAATCTCTACAACAGAAGAATAAGTTCATCCCCAATGTGTCCTAGCTGTGGGGAGGCTATTGAGAATTTTATGCATACTCTTCTAATGTGTGGCCCTGCAAAAAATGTTTGGCGATCAATCCGTGTTGACTGGTCAAAATTTAATGAAAATATGGATTTCTACACCTGGCTTAATGTTGTTTTTCAAAATAAAGGGCATGATTTTGGTGAGATTGCTGCAACCACGGCTTGGGCACTCTGGCAAGCCCGAAATAAGCCAATAATAGAGGGAAAGAGACAATTAGTCCAAGATATCTGCTCTATTATTTTCAGTCTTGTAAGGGAGATGAGGGAGTTGAGAGATAAAATACCTGCTCAGGTGAATACAATGAACCCGATATGGAAGCCCCCTCAAGAACCTTTTGTTAAGGTGAACTTCGATGCTGCGTTCAAATCAACCCTCCACCATTCCTATTCCGGTTTTGTCATTAGAAATAGCAGAGGTTTGGTTATGGGCAGCGGAGCTGTACTTAATAAATTTGTCTCAGACTCTTTTACAGCAGAAGCCATAACTTGTCTCCAGGCTTTGAATTTCTCACGGGAAATGGGTTTTACTCATGTTCAAATGGAGGGTGATTCTCGGACAACGATTGTCAAAATAAATCAAGTGCTACCAAATTTTTCAGATATGGGTACTTACATTGAAGAGATAAAGATAAAGGCGAGTTCTTTTCAGCACATCTCCTTCCACCATGTTGGTAGACGAGCAAATATGGTGGCTCATATGATAGCAAAAGAGAGGATGTCATTACCAGAAGATAGGTTTTGGGTGGACTTACCAGCGGCGGCAGAGGTTTATTTAGCTAGAGATCTCTCGGGACTGATTTCTTTGACTTGAGGGATTGGAGGAGTTGGGATTTAATTTAGAGAAAAAAAATTTCTTTCTTTGCTGCTGTTTAGTGTTTAGCTTGATAGTGGGTTTACTTTATGTCTTTTCATTTACACACAAAGCTGCCGAGAGTTATGGTTTAGCTTTATGTTTTCTTCGGTGTGTTACAGCTAAGGGTGGACACTTACTTTCCTGTTTTGCCCTCACTCTGTAATTGCTTTTTCTTTACTCTAATAAAACTATTGGTATTTATATCAAAAAAAAAAAAACTCTACCACTATTTACCCACCAAAGAGAAGTGAGCATTAAACCAAAATATTTTTGTATTGTTTTAATGTTAAATATTTTGTAGATTAAATAATATGACTTAATCCACAAATTGGTACTAAACTATGTTTTTTCCCACCTTAGCACCTAAACTTTTTTTTTGGGTCACAAGTAGTACTTGAACTATTTTTTTTCTCCCAAGCTAATATCTCTATTAGTCCAACGGTTAATCAAACTGTTAAGTCTATTTCAAAAAAAAAAAAAGTTTAACCCACAAATTAGTACTTAAACTATCATTTTTTCCCAAGTTGGTATATAAACTTTTTTTTGGGTTAAAAGTGGTACCTAAACTATTTTGTTACCCATTTTACACCAAAATATCATATTTGTTAAAAACAATTCTAATCAATAATAGATTGCCATGTCATATAAACTTTAATAAATATTTTTTAATTATTTTATTTTATTTTTACATTATTTCTCTCTTTGTTGTTTTTCTATTTCCCCCTCCCCTTTTTCTTTCTTTCTTCTTCCTTTATAATGTTTAGGAATGCCAGTAGTGCTTGAAATTGGCTCTCCCAAGGTCATGACGCTAGCAATTAATCTATTTTTGAACTTCATCGCGCAGTTGATCAACTTGATGGAATCGAATGAGTTTTTTAATGATCAGAACTAGTGTATTCAAAACCAGATTGGATTGTTTGGTTGGACTAGGAATCAGTCAGGGTACCATTCCAGAGATAATAGTTGAATCGATTAACTTGCGAATTGATACAGTTAAGTTGTACAGAGCTTTAAAAAAACTGGTTGAACCAATTGAATTGTTTTCTCTATTTTTTTTATTTTTATGAATTTTTAATATTTTTAAAATATATAAAGAAACCAACAACTTTTGTTTCTTTCACTGTATAGTTATTTTTAATTGATTATCTTTTTTTAAAAAATAAACTTGACAATTTGACAAACTATTGAACTAACAGGGATATCAACTTAGGGAAAAAAAAAAAGTAGTTTATGTACCACTTATTTACCAAAAAAAATATTTAGGTGCCAAAATAGGAAAAATAATATAGTTTAGGTATTTGTGAGTTAAGAGTTTTTAAAAATAAAATTAATGGTTTGACTAGTAGTTTGACTAACAGAGGTATCAACTTGAGAAAAAAGTAGTTTAGGTACTACTTGCGACAAAAAAAAAATAGGTACCAAGATAGGAAAAAGGATATAACTAAGGTACCACTTTATGAGTTAAATCAAATAATATTAATATAATTGATTTTAAATTAGTTAAATATTTTTAAAAATATTTTGTAATTAAATTATTTTTCAAATGAATTTAAACAAAAATTGAAATTATAAAAAAATATTATAAAACTAACACATAATTAATACATGTATATAAACTAGTATATAAATATAAGTAACTTTATCTAATCTATACTATTAATAATACCTCTGACAGAGTTGGTGTCACCCTCAACCGGGTCCTTAACTTGGTTAAGAAGTTACGAGAATGCTTTTCCGTAATTAAAAGAAGTAATATTATTTAAGGATATGTTAACCTTTTTACTTTAAAAATACCAAAAAAAATATGCATATGATAGAATTCAAACTCACACCAATTGATATTTTTATACATTTTAATTTTATTATGCACACTTTATTATATCCATTAGTTGTATATCTATACTATTAATAAATCTCTTGACTGAGTAGGTGTCACCCTTAACCGAGTCACCAACTTGGTTAGGAAGTTACGGGAATGCCATTCTATTATTAAAATAAGTAATATTATTTGAGGGCGTTTTAGTCTTTTCACTTAAAAAACAAAAAAAAAATGCTTATGGTGGAATTTGAACCCACATCAATTGCATTAGTAAAGCTTTATTTTGATATATTTATACATTTTAATTTTATTATGCACACTTTATTACCTTCGTTAGTTAAGTATATATTAATAATATATTTGATTGAGTTGCTGTCATAAGTTAACTCGACACTGATTCAAGATTGGTGACAACACCATGATAAACTATTTAATCTAATTTTTTTCATTTTAAAAAGTTAAAAATTCATATGTTATTATTAATTCGTTTCAAACTATACATTTCATTGTTTATTGTATGTTATTTTTGAACAAACATTTGTGTTCTAAATTTGTGGTTTCTACACTCATATGTGTATGATAGGATTTCTAGTATAAATGATTAATTTTAAAAAAAATTGGTGAAAAGAAATGATACTTACCAAGTTACAAAACTAACTTATCCCCCCTAGTGGGAGACCTCATACAAGCATAAATTAAATGTTCTATGATGAGCTAGTTTAAACGGTCTATCTGCATCCTGGTTATCTTCTCTAGGGATGTGACGAATATGCCAATGATTGAAATGTGTCAACAACTTATGAATTCTCCGAACCAAAGCAGAATTAGAGCCACTTGACGTCTTCTCATGAATAACTTGTACGCTCTCAAGATTGTCAGTTTGGATCAAAATCTATCGTAGCTACAATCTATTAAGAGAGTCAAGCCATCCAAAATGCCCTATAACTCGACATAAAAAATAGAGAAATTTCCCAAATATCTGTTGAAGCCCAGAATCCACTCCCAATCACATGTTTTCATTATTCCCCCAGTCGTAGCAAATCTACCTTCATTCCGTACAGACCCATCCGTATTCAAACATGCCCAATTACCATCTATTTTCAGCCATGAGTTTGTCCTTTGGGAGGTAGTTGCAAATTTACTATTTAGAGAGGTGTACTGCTTTGTCCAACTATATGAAACCTTAATAATTTCATTCACATTCCAGGTATCGTTCTGAAAAATGAAAGAATTGTGGTTCTTCCAAAGTCACCACGCGATAACCCCAAAAAAACTTTACCACTCCACATCTCCCGAACGCCACTTTTGATGGTACTACAAATTTTAAAACATTTTAAACAAGACAACAAAACATAAATATACACATTATTACATTTAAGTATCTTTCCGAAACTCACGACTTATATGGAGTGGTACTTAAAGTTGTTATCAAACACCCATTTGACACATGGTAATCTTGTATAAAAAACATAATAACTTATTTAGCCTCCAATTTTTTTTTTAAAAAAATTATTTTAGCCTTTCATTTAATTTTTTGTCTTTTTTTAATCTTTACACTTGTGTTATTTGTCAAATTATTCCGAAACAGATGAAAAAATTAATATATGTTAACTTTATCGATGTGATGTACCGTGAATTGATATTGAAATGTCACATCAATAATTAATTAAATTTTTAAAATTTAAAACATTAAAAAATAATAATAAAATTTATTTAAAAATAAAAATTATTAAAAACGTATAAAAATACATTTTTTTTTAAATATTTTTAACTTTTTGAAAAAAAATGATGAATTGCTAACTGTGAACAAAATTAATGTGATTTCAGAAACAATATAAATTTAACAATTAAAGTAAAGAAATGAGTAAAATGATTTTTTTTTTATTTTATAAAATTGAAAGCTGAAATAATTCATTATACTTACCTAACAATATCTTTGGGAAAGCGAGATCCAAAGCTTCATTAATATCTGAGCACTGAGCAGAGAGATTCTGTTTGTTTTTAATTTATTTTATATACGTTTCATTTTTATTTTTTTTACAAAAAAAAAAAAAAAATCTGTATAGGCAGACTGCAATACTTCTCCAATTGAAAACATGAGTTCAACTTAAGAGATTAAGGGTGTGTTTGGATGGGCGGTGCGTTTACTTGTGGTTAGTGTAAAAATAGCGGTAGCGGTAAGATTAGATAATGTAGCGATACTGTAGCGTGAGACAAAAAGTAAGCTAAACGCACCGCACCGCACTCAATCGCCCATCTAAACTCACCCTAAATTTCTGTACTTTATTTTTAGAAAATAACATTCAATTCAATAAATTGAAAAGGCAACACTAATAATTTTTTATATTTGTAAAGGAATAAACAACTCATTTTAAAAAAAAAAATTAAATACATTTTTTTGAACAGATCAAGTAAAATTAACTACTTTAAATGCAATATAATTTATTCAATCAATGGAATTATATAATTCAGAGAGGAATTAATAGCAAACACTTATTGTAGATGGTGAATGACAAGTTTCATCAACACAACAAATGATTGAGCCTCAACATCGATAGAACATTATAACACGCTGACAATTGACTTTGCCACAACTCAAGCACGACATATCTGGAGTGATTTTAAGCACTTAATACGATAAGGAAATCAACCCCAGATAGTCCAAAGTGGCGAGTGAAAATCGACAAAAGAATCGAGCATTCACCAAACTAGAGAGGACAGCAACAAAATCATCCCTAAAATCACTTGTAAAACTAAGATTACATGCATAAGCAAGTCTAAAAAACGTGCTACAAGAGCTAATAAAAGCTTTTAAAACTGAAGACTTATTAAACAATGGAAAAACAAACAAAAAACATGTAAAACTTAAGACAATACAGGTCCAAATCGACATGTGAAATCATTTATTATTCTGAAAATACTCTCAAAACAGAAACAAATTAAGAAGTTGACGAATGGCCACTCACTTTCCAAGAAAAACTACTAGTGGCCGATAGAGTTTTAGTGAAGGACAAGCATCATTATCTCCATCACAACTTGTAAAGACAACAAAGATACTTATAAAATAGATCTGCAAACTGAAAAGAGAGAAGACGTGTGTAGTAAATGAGAAGAAAAAAGAAAGAAAGAAAATGTTGATAGGAGAGGAAAAGAGTAGGCGATAGCCAGCCTGGAGACTGACGTCATTGCTGAGCAAAACAAAATATAAGAAGCAAACGATTTGGTGAAAAAAAAAGGAGCTCTTTAACTGCAATATTTAAACATAATATAAATAAATTAAAAATGGATAAATTGTAAATCATACAAATAAAAAAATTGATTATTATAAAAATATTTAATAATATATATTTAAATTTTCAACTGCGTTAATATAAATTTCAATATGTGACATGTATATCAATTATCTAAATAGCATTTAAAAATAAAATAATAAAATTGAATATAAAAAATTAAAAAAAATCAATAAACTATTCTAAGTTAGTTCAGTAGAAATATTAAATTTATTCATCAATAATCAATAAAATGATATAAAAACTTTCCTTCTAGTGGATATCAATCCTAAATCAACTTGTAAATTATAAATTACAAAAAATAAAACAATATTATAAACAAAAATGCTACTAATAAAAATACTAATAATTAAATCTATATAATTAATTAATTATTTGTAAAATTACAAATACATTTTTCATTTTTACGAAATCAATTTTTAAATCATTACTAGTTTTAAATGGTTTAATAAACATCATTCATTCACTTTTTATTACTGTTATCAAATATATATTCTTACAATTTTGTTATATATAGATAAAAATTAAATTAAATGTTACATTTAGTAATATTATCATAATGTGGAGCATGCCTCGCATTTCGGTCAAATTTAGGCACAAACAAAGAGCAACGTTGCGGCGACACGAAAGGAGACGTCACGACATGTCATGTAATTTTTTTGGTTTTCTTCTCCTAGTTAAACTCTGAGTATTTATTTCAGTCAAACTCTAATCGGTGTAGATTTTTTTTTAATTTATTTTACCTACGAATTTAGCTTATAAATATGCACTTTTCCACCTTAAAAAGATTTAACCCATTACACATTTAGGTATAAACTTTTACAAGCTTCCAGAGATTTTTGCGTTTATATTTTGATTGTTCTTATTTTGGGTTTCAGGATTTAGTTTTATTTCCATCTTTGTACTCTTCGTTTTTTCCATTATAGTGAAATTATATTTGCCTGTGATTTTTTATCCTCTTCGAAGAGGTTTTTCCATGTAAAATATTTGCGTTTGATCTTTTCAATTTCTTTGATATTTTACTTGTTTATTGCTTAATCGCAGGGGCGAAGCCAGGGGGGCTGGCATGGGCCCCGGCCCCCCTTAAAAGGTAAAAATGCTATTTAGGCCCTTGAATTTTTTTTAAAATTTTAAATTAGTAAAGGTAAAATTGCACTTTGACCCCCCTAAAATTATAAAAATTTGATTTAATCCTTTACAAATTAGAAAGATATAAACTATAAAAAATTAAAATTTCATCCGGCCCCCTTAAAAAATTTTCCTGACTTCACCCCTGCTTAATCGGGTTTATCCCCAACACATAATGTATCCCTAATTTGTTACGCTTATACAAGTTCAAATAAAATACTTCATCAATTAATGTCTTGAAAATATTAGAATTTTTCAAATTACTTTTTGAAAATAAAAACTTAAGTTAAACAATAGCTTTACATATATAAAATGGATACCTTGAATATCAATTATTATTATGGTTAATTCAAATTTTAGTATCAAATTTAAAAATCTAAAAACATTTGAATTAAAGTCAAAATGAATTTCAATAACTCGTATGCACTATATATCAAAACCGAACAATAAACAAATATTCAAATACGTAATAATCATACAATTTGGGGGAAAAAATAACAAACACCTGTCATAGGCTGTGAAGGATAAGATCCATCAACACAACAAAAGTTTCAACCTCAACATCAATAGAACATTATGACATGATGATATTTAGCTTTATCACAACTCAAGCATGACATATCAGGAGTCAACAATTAATATGATAAGGAAATCAACCCTAGATGGTCTAAAGCGGCGGATAAAAATCAACAAAAGAATCGAGTATCCACCAAACAGAAGAGGACGGCGATAAAACCATTCCTAAAACCACTTGCAAAAGTAAAACTACGTGCATAAGTAAGACTAAAAAATCTGCTACAAGAGCAGACAAAAACTTCTAAAAGTGAAGACTTACTAAACAATGAAAAAAAAAAACAAAAAAAAATATAAAAGTTAAGACAACATGGGTCCAAACTGACTTATGAAATAATTTATTATTCTAAAATACTCTCAAAACAGAAATAGATTAAGAGCTAAAGAGGAGCTACCCACTTTCCAAAAGAAAATATTAGTGGTCAGTAGAGTTTCAGTGATGATAGGCACCATCATCTATCCATCACAATTTATGAAGATAACAAATATATCAACAAAATATATTTACAAACTAAAAATAGAGTGTTGGTGGGAGGGAGAAAAAGGCAGGCAGTAACCAACTTAAAAGCTAGTAGCCTGGCACTGCCGTTGAGCAAAACAAAAAAGAAAAATCAAATGGCTTAGAGAAAAAAAGAGAAGAGAAAAATTGATAGAGTTTCAAATGGTTTATAACTTTTAATTGTCCACTTAATGACTATATATATTTATATAATAAAAGTATATGTTGTATTGGGGTTGTCTTATGTGTAAATTACTTTAGATAAAATTATAGTTATGGTTTTTTTACTATGGTAAATTTGGAATTTAACTTTTAAATTTTAATTTGACATAATTTAATTTCTCTATTTTTATAATATTATTAGTTAGTACAAATGATTAACACACTTAATTATTTCAATTAAAATGTTCATATGAATTTTTTTTTAAAACCACAAATTTTAAGATTTTTTATGGTGTTAAAATAATGTTTTAAGAGTTAATTTTTAATTAAAATAGTTATTGATATTAATTATTTAGAAGAATAAATAATATTATAAAAAAATTATTAGGAACAAATAAGGACTGAACACAATAAAAATATTAAAACCATAGCTTAATATAATAAAATAAAGGACAGGTGTCGCTATCTCCTACCATGGGGATTGTTGTAGAATAAGACAAGAAGTTGGAAATTGGGTAGAGTATAAGATTATGTCAGGCTCATATGTTGAATCAAAAGTGTTGCGTATTGAGCAGTGTGGAAACAATAATTTATATTTGAAAATGGTCAAAATGGTGGGAAAATCAGCATGGTGGCAAACTATGGTCCCAGGCTGTGGAGTGTGAGTCAAAAGATTCTGCCTACATTAATTTCATTTTATATGCCTATCATACGTATTTTCCAAACTTACTTTCTAAACCTAATTCAACACCTATCCATTGGACCATCTACTCACCACAAAATTTTGTTACATTTATTAGGAGAAAAGTATTATTAGCTTTAAAAAATGTTTTTAAAAAGTATTTTGAAAAAGTGATTTTAAAAAAATATTTTTGAAAAGTTTAGATTCAGTGTTTAGTATTGCTGTTAAAAAATATTTTTTAGAAATAAAATGTTTATTTTAGACATGGTGTTATAAAGTAATAAATAAATATTTAAATAATATTTAAATTAGTTAATATTATAATATTTTAATAATACTATAAAAAATAATTTATTATAATTTGTTTTTAATATTTTAATATATGAAAAATAAAATTTAAATATTTTTTAAGTAATTAACCCGAGAAGGAAAAATACCATGTGTTGGAGGGGTGAAAAAGTAATTAAGCTATCAAAAGTGTTTTTAGAAGAGAAAAGCTACAAATTTTAATTTTTCCATTTAGGTAAAGTACTTTTGAAAAATCAAAAATTTTATTTCAAAAGTTGCTTATTTAGCATTCCTTTTGCTTCAAATATGATTTTTATATCAAAAGTGCTTCTAAAAAGTACTATTAAACTCAACCTAAATAAATAAAGAAATACTTATTGTATGTTAAAGAAAAATACAAGTTCACCTATCTATTAAAATTTCATATAATATGTACTATAATTAAGTAATGATTTGATTTTGTTTTATTTTTCTTTTATATAAGTCACATGGAAACAAATGATGAGTAGGATTAGGTAAAAATACCATGTTAGCCCCCTTGTATTAGGAGTCGGGTTGTATTTTACCCTTCTACTCAAAAATGAGAAAACTAATAATGGATCATTCTGTTAAAAATTCCATCCATTTTTATTGTTAAATGTTGATGTGGCTGACAAAGAAACTAGGCACTAACACATGATGTGCTACGTGTATCTCATGCTAACGTGACAATATTTTAAAAAAATAGAAAATTCTAAAATATATATAATTGTTTAAAAATCACATCCAAGATTAACCTAGATAAATGGTTGTCCTAGTTCATTTCATCCTCAATGTGGTTTTTCAAAAAAGTATAAAATCATAGAGAATTATTTAAAAAATATTAAGAATTACAAAAAAGTTTTAAAATTATTAAAAATTGTAAAAAAAAAATGTCCAAAATGATCCTGAACAAATGATTCATTAGGTTTATTTGATGACGGTATATGGCATAGGACCATGGATGAAATATGCTATAACAGTAGGGTACAAGGTAAAATATATATGGTGTAAGACCATAGATGAAAAAGGCTATGACAGTCTAATATAAGGTATACGGTGTAAGACCATAGATAAAAGATGTTATGACAACCAGGTATAATGAGTAAGACCAATGATGAAAAACTCCACGACATCATATGATAATACGCCAAGATAGTGAATCGGTATAAGACCACGGATGAAAGACTTCATGACATCCACAGAGATAGTCTGTTGGGACAGTAAACACAGAACAGGTAAAGTCCATTGGGACAGTAAACACAGAACAGATAGTTTGCTGGAACCATAAACAAAGAACAGATAATGCTCGTCGGGACAATAAACATGAGGTAGGTCCACTGGACAGTAAACACGAGGTAAGTCCAATGGGACGCAAAGAACGAAAAAGAAGGGTATAAGACCATAGCTTGACTACGACAACCCCTAGAGTCCGCCATGAAATAGATGCGGTAAGTCCGACAGAACCTCAAGTGAGGAGTATAGGCCTGTGCGCCAAGTATGAGAAACCACGCAGATGAAAGAATAGGCAAAAGAAAGTGTAAGTAGTGGCAAACAGATCTTGAGGAATTTGCCAAAATGATGAAAGCTAACAAGGCATGGGCAAAGACCCGACGAGAATTAGAGGAAGATAGGACAGGTGAGAATTAGCCTGTTCATGGATATGAAGAAAGGAAAGTTATCCGAGGATCGCAAGCAAGGATCAATCATGAAGAGCCACTAGGGAGAGTTCAAGAAAGTCATGTGCGAAAAGCAAACCTCGAAAGATAGAGAGAAATTTCACTCCTAGAATGAGGATTCTATCTGGGGGACAGAATGTCTGTCAATACTATTCCTCTTTGTGGAAAGTCTATTGCGGGTACACTGCCATAATGATAGCCATAGGGAGGAAACGAGCAAGTAAGATGGCAGACTAGGATAGTCTTATGAGCGACGGCCTACCAGGACGATAAGATAATTGTTCACTTCATAGGACGGTAGAGGTCCTAGGTTAGATTGTGCATAGGCAGATTACTAGAAATAATACATATTGCTAACATTACGGTGTAAGGATCCGTCAAAGATCTTTGATGGAATAAAACAATGTGTGATATAGAGTTGTGGCAAGAGAAGTTGGGACACATTCACTATCAATGTCTGCAAAGACTAGTTCGATATGATGCAGTTCAACACTCGTCAAAGCTAGGAGGAACAATCCCTAAAGTATGTGAGGCTTACTTTAAAGGGAAGCAACATAGAGAGTCACATAAACTATAGGCACAAGTTCTAATCACAACTCTATTTCAGCTTCTTCACACATATCTTTTTGGTCCAATGCAAACTGAAAGTATGGGAGGTAACATGTATGTATTGGTATGTGTGGATGACTTCTCTCGTTACACTTAGGTGAGATTCTTAAAGGAGAAATTAGATACCTTTAGAGTTTTTAAGAAACTTTGTAAAAGGCTCATGATCGAGAAAGAGAGAACCACTGAAGTTATTGTTGGGATTATGAGTGATCATGGCAAGGATTGAAAATAAAGAGTTTGTTGAGTTTTGTGATGATGAAGGAATTTGATCATAAATCTTTTGCTGCCAAGACTCCTCAGCAAAATGGAGTGGTAGAAAGGAAAAATAGATTCATAAAAGAGATGGCTCGAGTAATGTTGAAAAGTAAGGGAATAACTTACATGTTTTGGGTTGAAGGAGTTCATACTATTGCCTATGTCATCAACAAAGTCCACTTGAGGCCAAAGACCTGCTCAACTTTATATGAATTACAGTGTGGTAAGAAACCTAATGTTAATTATTTCCATTTATTTGGCAGTGTGTGCTATATTCTTAGAGACAGGGAATGCCAAGGGAAGTTCGATGAAAAGAGTGATGAAGGGGTCTTCATTGGGTTCTTATATAGAAGCAAGGCTTATAGGGTCTACAATAAGCGTCTCAAGAGGATCATGGAGTCACTTAATGTTGTGCTGCAAGATGAAACAATGCAAAAAGTTACTGATGACAAAGAGGAATGTGTGACGTAAATAGTGCCTGAATGTAACAACCCGTTTTTGGTCAAATTGGAACAGTGGTTTCGGGACCACAAATCCGAAGTAAAAATTATTATTATTATTATTATTTTATTATTTTAATGTTTACATTATGATTTAGTGATTGTGTGGAAATTTTGTTAAGAAAATTTATCGTTTGAATGGTCAATTTGATAAAAAGGACTAAATCGCGTAAAGCGTAAAACTTCAGTTCTAACAGCTAAAGGTGTCTAATAGCTATAGAACCTTAAATTAAAGGTCCTTATGTGGTAATTATACCATTAATATTGTAAGTGGACATTCTTGGACATGATTAAATGATTTTTAATGAATTATAACAAAGGTTAATAATGTAATTTGGTATTAAATGATGAATTAAATAAAAGAAAAACAAGATGAGATATCATCTTGTTTTCTTCTTCATCTAGCCGAAATTAGGAAACAAAACACCATTAAAAGAGCTTCAAAGGTTCAGCCATAAATCTTTAAGCATGTAAGTCCATTTTTAATCAGTTTTTAATGATTTTTATGTTTTTGTGATCGTTGCAACTAGTACTAGCTAGCCCAGGAATTATTTTGCAAAACTGTTAAAGATTTTGAATGATGCAATTGATGAATACATGTGTATTTTGAAGTTTCTTGATAGATTATGAATATTTGGTGTTAGTTAAACAAGTTTTGTTAAGTGATTTTTGGTGAAAATGCAAATTAGGGGCTAAATTGTGAAATGTTGAAAATGTGTGGTTGAAATGTGAAATAAATGAAAAATATGGACTTCTAGGGGCACTATGGTAATTTGGCTAGCATGGGTCTATGGTGAAATTCATTAATTTGTGATTTTGTGAAATAAGGACTAAATTGTAAAAATGTAAAAATTTAGGGGCAAATGTGTAAAATAGCCCTAATGTGTGTTTTGGATTAAATTGAATAAATAGTTGATTAAATAAGTTGATTTTGATTACTTATAGATCAAGAAAAGAGGAATTCAGACTTAGATCGGGGAAAAAGCAAAGTAATTGAATAGTCGGTCCGTTTCGTCATTTCCGTACACGAGGTAAGTTCGTATAATTGAACTTAATTGTACATTTGTTTAATTGATGGATAGAATTGAGATTGTATGTATTCCATCAGTTAAATTTGGAGATATTGAATTTAAATGTACGGTTTAAGCATACGAGTTGCTGAATAAGACCATAGTTGGGCTATGGCAAATCGGATAATAAGACCATAACCGGGTTATGGCATGTGAATGTCAGACCATGGCAGGGCCTTGGCAATGTATGTGTAAGACCATAGTTGGACTATGGCATCAGAAAATCGATGTATTTTTTTCGTAAGCATATATAAGCTCGAATTGATTTGGTAAGAGAATTGGTGGTAAATAGATATGTATCGGTACAGGTATGTACTGTAAACTATTCTTGTATCGAGTTGAAAGAAGTTGAGGATTTATGAGTTACGATATAGTTAAACTTTATGTTTGTTCATTGATTAAAGCTTTAAATGTTAATTATGTTATACATTTTGAAGTGTTAATGATTATTGAGATTATTTCATATTTACATACGAACTTACTAAGCTTTATGGCTTACTTTGTTTATTTTTCTTCTATGTTTTATAGTATATCGAAGCTAGCTCGGAACCGGGAATCGTCAGAGACTTCATCGCACTATCGAACATCTATTTTGATACTTTTGAAGTGTGTATATATGGTATATGGCATGTATAGGCTTGAGTCATTTTGGTATGATTGTTGAATATGTATTTGGGCCATTTAAGTTGGTTTGTGATGATGAATTTGTTAATGTTTAAAGATGTGTAAATGGCTTTGCTGTAAGTTTGGTAATTGACCTATATTGAGTGAATAAGGTTGAATTGATAATGCATGTTTGGAATGGTTTAATTTAAGAAGTTATATATGTGAATTATGTCTAGTAAAGCAAGATGAGTTGATAGGTACTTGAATTGATAAATGGTATTGAATTGAGTATTAGAATGGTTGAAAAAGATATAGTATGATTGTGTATTGATTGATGACTTTTGGCTGCATATTTGTGTCTTAAAATTGTACCAATTTAGCTTGTGTAGGTATGTGCAAAATGGGTGGCAAAATGGCTTGGTAAATAGCCTATTTTTGTCCACACGGGCAAAGACACGGGCGTGTGTCGCGGCCGTGTGTGACACACGGTATTGTTACACGGCTATGTGTCCCCTGGTGTTGAAATTAAAATGAAGTCAGTATGCTTTACACGGTTTCACACACGGGTGTGTGATCGTCCGTGTGGCACAAGTCAGTATACCCCCTAATTGGCACACTGCCTGGAACATGGGCGTGTGACTTGGCCGTGTTGCATAAGTCAGTATACCCTACAGGTTTGGCATGGCCTAATACATGGTTTGGCACACGGGCGTGTGTGGCCACTTCGTAGGGCACACGGGCTAGACAAACGAGCGTGTGGTTGGCCGTGTGACCCAAGTCAGTATGTACCCCCTGTTTTCACACGGGCGTGTCCTCACACGGCCTGGCCACACGGGCGTGTGTCCTCTGTTTGAAGCAAAAAATTTCTAAGTTTTACCAAAATTTTTCGAGTTATCAGTTTAGCCCCGAACCATTTCTAATGCATGTTTAAGGCCTCGTAGGCTCGTTTAAGGGACACTATCATTGGTTGTGATTGGATTGTATTTGATATGATAAATTGTATATGAAATGTTTGTTTATAAATGTTGCAAGTCTGGTAATGCTCATTAACCCTATTCCGACGTTGAATACGGGCGAGTGGTGTTACACTGAAACTATGCCTATTGTTTCTGGCACAAAAAAGGTGATCAAGCAGCCTGATAAAAAAATCCATAAAGTTGTGAATGTTGATGAAATCATTGATTCTAATTATTCAAATGGACCTATTCAACCTTCAGTAAGAGTCATAAAGAACCATTCCAGGAAATATGTTTTAGGTGATCGTTGAAGTGGTGTTAGAACTAGAGGAAAGTCAAGGCCTAACTACAGAGATATTATCATATTGGCCTACTATATATCCTAGATGGAGCTTAAGAAGTTATAAAATGCCTTGAAGGATGTTATTTGGATCCATGCAATGCAAGAAGAGCTTCAACAATTTGATAGAAACCAGGTCTGAAAATTGGTTCCCAAACCAGTCCACCGCAGTATGATTGGTACTTATTGGATTTTTAAGAATAAAACTGATGAGAATGGTCACATAAAAAGGAATAAGTTAAGGATGGTAGCTCAAGGGTATACACAAGTTGAATGTATAGATTTCGATTAGACCTTTGACCTTGTTGTTAGATTGGAGGCTATAAGGATACTCCTAGCTATGGTCACACATTTGAACATCAAATTGTATCAAATGGATGCGAAAAGTGTCTTTTTGGGTGGCTACTTAAAGGAGGAAGTCAATGTGGCTTAACCAAAGGGCTTTGAAAACTCAGCACATCCAGATTATGTCTACAAGCTGAGGAAGTCTCCCTATAGCCTAAAAGAGGAACTTAGGGCCTGATATGATAGTTTAACTCTATTTCTTTTAGGATAATGTTATCAAAGGATATTAGTGGACAAAACCTTGTTCATCAAGAAACATCAAGGCCACATTTTCATTGTATAGATCCATGTCGATGACATAATCTTTGGTTCAATTTCAGCCAGTGCAAAGGATGAATTTGTGAAGATGATGATGAGATAAGCCTTGTTGGGGAACTCTTATATTTCCTTGATTTTTAGATTAAGCAGCTTGATGATGGTATTTTCCTTTCCCAAGTAAAGTAAGCTAGGAACCTTGTGAAAAGGTTTGGATTAGAATCTGTAAAGGCTATCACGACACCTATGTCAACTAGTGTGAAACTGAGTTTGGATGCTGAAGGAGTGCCTACAGAACAAAGCATATTTTGAAGCATGATTGAGAGTTTATTGTATTTAACAGCAAGCAGGCTTAGGGTTCCAATCCAAAGGAATCTCATGTCAAAGCTGTTAAGAGGGTGATCAGGTATGTCAGTGGGACTCTTGACTATGGCATTTGATTATTTAAAGATAGTACTATATCCTTGGTAGGCTACAATGATTCAGATTGGGATGGAAATGTGCATGATCAAAAGAGCACATCTGGTGGTTGATTCTATCTTGGTTCAAACTTAATTTCCTGGTATAGTAAGAAGTAAAACTCCATCTCATTTTCCATAACTGAGGCAGAGTATATAACCCCTCAAACCCGGTCTAGACGTTATGGCCAAATTTCGGAAGCTACATCAATAGACTTTCAATTTGATTGTGCTTAACTTGTCTTTTTGGAAAACATTGGTTATTTTTAATAAGAAATTTGTCAACAATTTTTTTTATTAAAATACGTTTAGTTTAAGTATATTTCGTAGTAGTTCAGGTTGTTACTTTTTGATAGTTTGAATAGAAAACTTGCCTTGCAAATTTTAAAACATTATTTTTCAAAAATTCGATTTTAAAAATTTCGCAGCGGAATAAATGATAACTTTGTAATTTTCTTAAAAATTATTCCAATATAATAAAATGTTTTAATTTCTAAAATAAGTAATTAAATCATTTAAAAATCCCAAGTTTATGCATGCAATCTAATTATGAAATTAAAAATCCCATGTCATTTTTTAAAAAAACAATCCAAAGTTCAAAACAAGTCCAAATGAGTTTTTAGATACTTTTATTTAAATATATCCAAGAACCTCTTCCAAATGTTGCATCCAAGTCCTATCCACGAGTGTTATCTGAAAAATTTAAAGAAAACTAAAACGGTGAGCTAAAAAGTATCACAGAGAATTTAACATTCAATTGTACAAAATTATACTAAACAAAACAAAGTATCACAGAGAATTTAACATTCAATTGTACAAATTTCTATAAGCATGTTTATGACAGTGCAATATTTTTCATAATATAACATATATGCAGATTTTTCAAAAATTTCCTACCCATCTCCACTACACACCAAATACAGTTCCCCAGAACCCGTCCATCCAAAACACACCAACAGATAAATGCGGACAATGCCACCAGAATCACAGACAAGCTGCCAGAACAGATATGTGGTTAAACCACCTGATAGTATAGATTATTAAATAGCCATAACTTCCTCCTTACCATATAGTCCCAATCCCATGCAATGTGACATAGCATGCAATTACAAAATCAAAACGGTGAGCATGTTAGACATGCAATCATTTATTACTCAAAAATTAATAATCATGGAAATCTATGCTTTACAGAACAAATATGTCAAATCTCAATTAGAACAGATAATTTTAATCAGATTTGTCATGACATGCCATGAGAATTAGAACAAATCACATAGTATCAACAATCATCATATCAAACAGTAGGGATTAAAATCAAGATACATACCTTAAGTCCAATTAATCACACACCATGATATTTTTAGCCTCAAGATTATACTTACAATAATATTTAATCCATTTATATATATTATAATCAAAATCATCTTTTTCACACAAAGTGCTTAAATAAGACACACACCTTTAATTTTTGTCCAAAACGCAAAATTCTAAATCGAACTCACGGTACGTTTGGTTCACTGTAATGGAATAGGGCTGTAATTGAATAGAGCTGTAATGGAATAGAGCTGTAATGGAATAGAGCTGTAATAAGTAACTCAACTGTTTGGTTGAATGGAATGGAATAGAACTGTAATAGTATTCTTGTGTTTGGTTGAATGGAATGATGTTGTAATAGCATAAGAAAAAGAACTAAAATGACCAGAATACCCTTAGCAGAACTTTTTTTAGGTAGATGATTATTTTTATTGTTATTAAATTTTAATAAGATTATTATTGAAAATAATTTAATAAAAATAGTAAATAATTTAACCATATTTTAACATAATTATTATTAAATATAATTTAATAAAAAATACAATTTAATAAAATTCTTAATATAATTATTATTATATGAATTAAAAAATCAAAATATATAATACTATAAATATATATATAATCTACTTTATTATTTTTAAACTGTAATACATATTTAATGTGCTAAAATATCATTACTGAAACAAATAATTTAATTATTCTACAATAAAAAATAATTAAATATTAGAAGTAATAAATAACTTGAGAATTATATTTCACATCCAAGCATAATATTCATATATTAACAAAAAGTTACATGATTTCATTAGTTTATATGTCATAATCCATATGTTTTGAAATTTTACAACATCAAAAAGTTACAACATTGTAATGACATTCTATCATGTCATTATACCATCCAAATATTACAAACACAAAAAGATACCAAAATATAATCCACACAACCATGATTTTTAATGGTCAGCAAGAAATCTTCTGACCCATTCCAACCGCACAGCAGAAGGTAAACTAAAGAAAATGAGCATTTGCGTTGGATGATCTGGAATTTTGCTCAATGCTCGATAGCGCTCATCCTCAATTAAACCTTCTACTTCACATAATGTTGGATATAATTTCAGAGCACTTTCTTGAATGGTCATTTCTGACTTTTGCTGAATTAGCACTTCGGAGGCAATACTCTTACTAATTTCAAGGCCAATAGTCCGTATATTTTCCGCCAATAAAGTGGCAGCATCATTAAATGAAGTAAAAGAATCACTTGTATCAGAAATCATTTTTTTCTTCTTTGAAGATGTAGAATCACCTTGATTTCTAATTGGTTGCGGTTGTGTAGCTGAAAGATCCATGTCATCCAAAGAAACATCAGCTTCGCATCCTTGGAAATCGTTTCTTTCTTCATTAGTATTTGTAGCAGCTACATCCTCAACATCTATTTCTTTAATAATATCAGCGGCTGTTTGAGCATCTTTCCCCGTGGCTCGATCTTTTGCGTAGATGGCAGTAAGTTGGTCATAATAAGGGAAACTCCGATGTCTGGATTGAGCAGCTTCTTTATGACTCTATAAAAATGAGGAATTTATATTAGATATAAGTTTGATAAAAATAAGATAATAAAGACTTGAAATAATTCTTACATTTATATATGAGTTCCACACTGCATCTTCAGCAACAACAAGCTGCCTATGCTCATCCCAACCAAAGCCGCTATTGTTTTTTTCCACTAAGCATGTCATAAACGATTGACCAATCCCTTTTCAATGTCCTAATCCTCGATTCAAGATTAGGTTTAGCCTTCAACATAGAATGGGGTAAAACTTTTTCTAACATTTTTTCCAATTCATTTAAATAGCCGCTTTGAATCCGTGATTCGCATTAAAGGTTCCAAAGATTGTGCAAGTCGACCATACAAGCAACCAATGCAGCATCTTCTTCTGGAACCCTTCCTTTTGGTTCCTTGAGAACTTTGGGAAGAAACACTTGATTGTGAAAAACCTGACATAACTATCTTAAGAAAAAACGCAAATTAAAATTAAGTTCAATATTAAGCATTAAAAGGTCAACACTTTATAAAATTATAACACATGATGAATCAAAAGAAAATAAATTATCATTCAACAAGTCTAGTACAATACAAAAAAACAATTCAAACACCACCAAAGTTTCATAAACTAGATATATAAAATAACATAAACAACTTAACGTTTACTATTTTTACCCTAAACCTAACTAATTTCTAGATGCTTGCCATTCATCGAACATTTGGTTGGCTAGTTCCATCCTCCAAGTAGCCCATGCATCCGATGGATGAATATTTACGATATTCGGTTCATCGTCATCTATCACATTACTAGGTAATCCTTCTCCCAACTCCGCTTCAATAGGATCAAGACTCATATAGGTTCGAATAAAATTATGGAGCAAACAACATGCAATAATGATTCTATTGTGCACCCTCACAGGATAGAATGATGGACTTCTGAGTATTCCCCATCTAAGTTTTAATAACCCAAAACATCTTTCAATAACATTACGCTACCAAGCATGTTTCATATTGAAAAATTCTTCCGAGTACTTGGTCGGTAACCCCGACGCCACTCATTCAAATGATATCTTTGTCCTCTAAAAGGCGCAAGAAATCCTCACAATTTGTGTATCCAAAGATCAACTAGATAATAACAACCTATAAAAAGAAACTATTTGTCATGATTAATTTCTCAAAAAAGTATGATCTTAAAAATTAATTCATATTTCTCTAATTTTACACTTTACCATGAGGAACTTTTAGTCCATGTCTCCTACTAATGGCATCTCGAAGAACTCGTCCATCAGAAACAGAACCTTCCCAACCAGGAAGAATATAAACAAAATGCATATCAGGTGTACAAACAGGGGCGAAGCCAGGACAATTTTTTAGGGGGGGCCGGATGAAATTTTAATTTTTTGTAGTTTATATCTTTCTAATTTGTAAAGGATTAAATCGAATTTTTATAATTTTAGGGGGGGCAAAGTTTAATTTTACCTTTACTAATTTAAAATTTTTAAAAAACTTAAAGGGCTTAAATGGAAATTTTACCTTTTAGGGGGGCCGGGGCCCATGCCAGCCCCCCTGGATTCGCCACTGTGTACAAACACCTAACATATTTGTTGCTATGTCACCTTTTCGCGTTCGATATCTAGATTTATCAACTATTGGAACCCTAATCTTGATGTGGGTTCCATCTAAAGCACCTAAGCAATTCTACATCACATGTATAAAACCTCGAGTTAGGATACTATATTTAAATCTAAATGGACTAAATTATGTACGAGCTATATATAGAACTCACTCTAATACCTTGAACCATTTCCACCTTGGGTCTGTAGAATTAGTTGTAATTGGCTCTGCCTTTTAAAATAACACATCTTGTAAGTGCATGACAGCATTTAAAACATTGTGAAATGATCTGCTAACGGTTTCCCCGGACCTATTAAAGTGATGCTTGATAACTCTATTTTTAAGGTGGTGAGAAATGATATGTAAAAACATTGCCACTTGCTCATCAACAAGCATGTTCCTTGACGACTTCAATCCCCCTAAAGTTTGTAACATCTCACATAGTTTAAAAAAGGTAATTCTATTCATCCTAACTTGTTCAATACAGTCTCGTCACTAGCATATACAAGTCTTTTCACATAATCTCGGTTTTGCATAAAAATCTAAAATATAGGATCTAATCCTTTGTCTATAAGTATGTAGGCTATGGATGGCACCCAATGCAACTAAGAACCAACTCAGCAATTGTACACATTTGCAACCATATTGTAATAGCAAGACCAATTCTTTTACGCCTCTCACTTTGTACAATTAAAGGCAGATTTGAGCCATTATCATAAGATATTAAAGTGTTACATATCTTCAAATCATATTAAAAGGGTCACATTTCTTCAATACTAATTTCAATAACAAGAAACAAAAATCAAATAATTTAATTTGTAAAGAACTTACAAAGTGGTTCAGTGAATACAAGAAGCTTAATCAGGGGTGGAAGAAGCAATCAAGCAAACCAAAGAAGAAGAGGAAGCAATAACACACTGTCAAAGAAAAATGAACAATACATATTTATCAAATTTCATTCAACAAAATCGGCTCTTGACTTAGCAAATAATAATGGCTTGAACATTAAAAGAAAAATTAATAATGAACATCTAATCTTGAAATACATCCACATCAATGTTCCTCTCATACACATTTATACTGAAAATACCCACAGACATGAAAATAATTTATTGTCCAAAACATTTTATATAATACCAACTTGATTTCTCACTAGTAATATAAAAAACAAAACAAATTTTGACAAGGCAGCACAAACTTGGTCTACGAATACTTGGATAAATACGAATAACTTGACGTAATAATTAGAATGGTCAGCCTTGTAAACACCATTCTGTCTATAAAATTAAATGATCCAATTGCTTTAAATTAATTTGAGATTGCAAGTTTTCCTCCCCCGCGGTTTTTATGTATCTATCTAAGAAAATTAAAAAGTGGATTGTGAATAAGTCTTAAGTCATGATATCAGTATACATGAATTTCAATTTGTATATACTGCAATCTCCCTATATATGAAAATCAATATTATAGGGATCTCCCTACATATTAGCCTAATTCTTTGGTCCTTCCACTTCTTCTCTATCAAATTTGGTGAAATGTAAATTACCTACACAATATAAGTATATATGAGTAATTGTATCGGTTTACAAAAAGTGAAATTTAATTCTACAAAATAATTGAAAAAAATAAGAATTTCTTCACATAAAAATTAGAATGGTCAAGATTTTAAACATCATTCTGTCTATAGTAAAGCAGGTTTTATTTGAGTTCTAAAGAAAAAAACATTTAGGAGGCTTTTTAATGTGTTCTTCCTTTTTTTTAGTAGCGAGATTGCTTTGCACCCTGCTTTTATTTATATATATATATAGCATACATATGTGTTTTCCTGATTGTATCAATCTCACATATTTCTTGATATTATATGAAACTTTTTATAATGTATTGGGAAAGATGAAACTTTTTACATGCCATTATTAACATGTTTAAAATGCTTCCAGCACCATATTGTCAGCAACTATTATTAAGCATTGGAACTGTATCAACAATAAACCAAAAACTTACTATGACAACAGTAATTTACAATCAACTCAACAAAAATATCCCATAAGAACCTCAAAACCAATAAAAAGATGATAACATTTGGGGTTACAGGCAAGAACCATTTCAGTAGCAAAAGCTCTTTTATGAATGATTTGGTATGTAACTGCAACATGCATAACTGCTGGCTACTGCAGAGACAAGATTCGATTCAAACTTTTTTTCCTGCTAATTTCTATTCTTATCACTTTCGGTTCCAATCTATATGACCTCTGGGTAGTACAAAGTAAACCTCTTCAGCAAAGGCAGGTAGTGACCTAAGCTTTAAGAGCCTGTACAAGGGAGGAGCCCTCTCTTTCTTATTTAGCATTGTATGGTTATTATGCATCAATGGTAAGTAAAACTGCAATTTTCTGTTAATCATTCCCAAAAGAGAGCACATAAAGCTTAAAAGGCTTCATTACTGCTATGCATTATGTAGAGTGGGAAAATAAAGGTTCTATGTCATAACTCATAAGAAATGCTCACTCTAATAAACAATATAAAGCATCAAATTCAATTAAATTAATTAATAAGAACTAAATAAAATACTTAAAAATTTATCTTCTTTGAAGCAGAATACTTCAAGTAATTTAAAAAGAAAAAATTTAGTGCAACAAATATACACAATACTGAAGTTACCCAACGGACATGCTTATCTCATAGATTAATAAATCATACTGCTTGTAAGCTGAAAATCAGAAGTGGAAGAAGCATAACAATAGATAAGAACTTAGCACATGAAGGAGTTAAAGTTTAACTTGGAAAAACTTAAATGTCATATCTTGAAAATTAAAAGAACAATTTGATTTTATTTAAGAGGAATCCAAGCATTTAAGGACGAATAACATACAAGTCAGCAGTAAAGGTTTGTAACATGATAAATCATAAACCTTCATGAAAAATGTTAAATGGAAAACCGTTGCTCAGACACACAAATAAAACTCAAGGTCTAATCCCTCTACTTGATGAAAACTAAAAATTTAATCTATTTAATTTATTAGAATTTGGTCTTCATACCTTACAAAAACTGAGAAATTAGTCTGATTGGCTAATATGCCAATCCTTCTCGTTAAATCACTAATTGAAAATCAACGATTCAGCCACTAACAACTATACTACCTTGTTAATTTTCTAACAAATTAAAGTAAATGGACAAACAATCAATTTTTGTAAACTAAAGGGATGAAATTCAGAATTGGACAGAAACTCAATATTCTTATTTTTTAAAAAAATATTCTTAAATATTTAAAAGGGCAGAAGAGAATTTCAAATTTACAAATAAATTCTTATACTTATTTCAGATTCACTAAGATACAACAAATTCATGATTTTGAAAATCATATTTGCATATGCTTTATCATACAATTTATGCTAAATTTGGAAACTGAATCCCAATCCAAGTTTGCAATCAGCAATCAAAAGTAAACTCCATAAGAAATTAATGAAGACATATAGTGCAACAAATATGCCAGTTCAGAAGAGAATAAATTTAAGAAAGCCTAAAGAATTTAGAACACTGAAAATTTAGTTAACTTGGAGTCATTATATTTTAGGCATACCTTCTTCTGAGCTGTCAACTTTAGCTTCTGCCAGAACTTATCTATCAAAAAGAATACATGCATGTAAACAAGAAAGTTGTAAGCCGTCCATTATTTCCCCAAAGTTTGACATATAAATGGATCAATTGACAACATATCAAAATTATTATCCGTACAGTTTTAATAAATACCGCCTCATTTGATGCTGAACAAGAAGCTGCTTGTCTAGATGAAGCAGACTCGGCCTGAAATGAATCTAAAAATTTAGTATCAGAATGACTGCTGTCATAACCGTAAACATTATTGCATGCATCAACAGCTTTCAGTTATAAAAATCAGAAATTAGATAATTAAACTAGAAAACTGCCACCCGTCAAGCAATTTGTGAATGCAACTAAAGCCAAGTAAGAATCTCAGATGTTTCTATTCAATAGTGAGACAATTAAATCCATAAACAACTTAAAAAAGCATCATTTTGACAACATCGAACAAAAACATTAGCACTAACAGAATTGGTTTCATGCTTAAGTCCCGTAAAAACCCTTACAATACTCTCTTTCCAAATACAGAGGCATGAAACACACAGATCATCAATCAAATCCAAGAAAAAGTCGTCACAATCACAAAAAACCGATTTAAATATGGTAAGACATAAGATTATTATAGCACTGAAACAAAACGAGGATATTTCAGAACGTCTTACATTGTGGAACTAACGCAATTCACAAACCTTAAACCTATCAATTCAGGGCGGAAAAAGAAGAAAAAAAAGGTGAAATTGACGGAAAATATCGATGAGAGAGCCAGAGATAAATGAACAACAAAAGAATGATTAGAATTAGAAAATGGTGTAGAAAAAATAAAGAGGGGTTTTGAAATTTACATGGTAATCACGAGATTATACTGTTCCAAAATGAAAAACCTTAAAATCCGTTCCTAATTCCTTGAAAAAGAGTGTAGCCTAATCGAAAAACCTAATCGAAAAAGAGAAAAAAAAGAGAAAAAATGAAAAACCTAAAAATGACAAAGAATGTAGCCTAATCGAAAAAGAGAAAAAAAGAAAAGAGATTCATATGGATCCCCATTTTCTTCCTTAAAGCATTTACAGGTGAGTGGGTGATGAAAGTTTACCTGAGGGAGGACAATAAAGGCAGGAGACGAAGGAAGCAAGGGGGTCGGGACTGAGATGGCTGAGTGGGAGGCAGGAGACGAAGGAAGCAAAGGGGTCGGGACTGAGATGGCTGAGTGGGAGGGTAAAATGGAAAAGAAATGTGTATTCAGTGGTGATTCAGTGCATTTTTAACGGAATAGAAAAGCCCCTTATTCCATGCTTAAACAGTTAGAAAATATTGAAATCACAAAAGGTCTACGGTTCTCGTATTAAATCCTTCAATCCAAAATAATCTCTTAGTTAGAAAATATTCAACCACTCCTAATAATCAAAACTTCACAAAACGAAATAGAGCTTACTTCTCCAATTTTATTACCGAAAAGTCTTTAAATAACAACTAAGATTGATGATGATCCAATTTGGTACGAGGATCTAATCATCAAAGAAAAGAAAGAATTAATCAAAGAGAACTTATTATTTAAAAATAATAAGATGAAAAGAAAAAAGAAAGAGTAAATAAAATACGGTGGTTTTCGGTGGTGGTCAGTGGCGACGAATGGTGGTGCACGGTGATTGACAAATGTGGTAATTCAAAAATATGTTGAGTAAAAAAAGAACAATGACCGATTATTTAGATCAAAAAAAGAGAAGAAACGAGAAGAAGAAGAGAAAAGATAGAAAGATTAGATAAGAGTGATGGTGCAAAATGAAAGTTGGTGAAGAGTGGTGGTACAATGTGGTTTTCATGGTGGTTATAGGCGGCAAGTGGTGGTGATATGGTGGAGGAAAAATCTTGACCGGCACACAACAATAGAAAAATAAAAGAAAAATGGTGAAGAACTTGTAAATGAGGGTGGCTCACGGTGGTTGATAGGGAGGTGAAAAAGAGAGGATTGAATGATAAAAAATAAAAAGGATACTAAGGGATGGCACCACCTTGCAACCCAATTCAAAATCCAAAATTCCAACTCCCAACAAGGGAGTTAGAATGAATTGATGGTGAATAAACATAGGAGCTTAAAAAACATAACATGAATGAATTTTAAAATGGATGTTACAAATTTGAATAGGAGTTACATTCATGCATGGATGGTTTGCATGGATAGATTGACCAACTTTTGTTCAAAATTAGAAAAAAAGAAAAGAGAGTATGGAGACTTGAACTTGGTACACAAGGGATTTACTTAAGGTTCTTAACCACAAAGCCAAATCATTTGCTTGTTAAGGAACTAACATCAACAATTAAAAATTTTGGGATGTGGCATTAAGTCGAGCAAGAGCCTTCTAAGGTTGATTTTGATGGTGGCGTGTCCATCAAGAAACTGATGCTTGGTGGGATGACAAGAACAAAAAGGCCTAATGTGTCTCTCTCCAAAACAACCTACTAAAAGCTTTAAGGATACAGACCTTCGAAAGCTTTCTAAGAAAGAGAAAGCTGTATGAAAACAAGTTGTTGCAAACTTATGATTGAGTCTTCATCACCATTGCTAGTGCCAAAAGGCATGCCCTCTTGACAAAGAACAACATCATTGAAGAGGAAAATATCAATGAAAAAGTTTTGGTGATCATGCAATCAACTCTATATCAGACAAGAATAATATTCTCATATCTGCTCAATTCGTGAAGCCCTATGTCAAGTAGGTGGTACTGGAATTCTATGCCAACCTATTGAAAAGTATAAATAACCCCACTAGTTGTTGAAAAATCCGGTTTAAAAATGGTTTTCTATCACAACGAAAAATTAAAATTTAGAAAACTGAGTCGATATGTGGTATTTATAGCAATAAACCTTTTCCCAAAAAATATTTGTGCTTTGTGTGAGATGGGTTGTAACACCTCGTTACTTGACCTGATCGTCGGGTCTGAGTAATAAGGTGCCACATTTGTTGTCGAAGCAACTACGATAAATTTACATTCAATTAAAACCCATTAAACATTCATTTATAAGTAACACATATGTATAAAATGATGCATAATCATTTTCGGGTCTTATACGAGCTTACGAAATCTCTGTTGCTAACTCAAGGTCGAAGTAGGACCAAATTGTAAAGATTTCAAAACTTTGGGTTGACATCACGACGTCGGAGGCTCCTTGTTGTGACACAACTCTTTGACTTAGGCTCATCTTGACCTCGAGTTTGAGGATATGTCGTTGCGACGTGACATATTGTTTCCATAAAAATCAATGTGGTACAAGTTTGGGAGACATTTAATAATACTTAATATTTCAATTACAACCAAAACAACAATATGCCAACTGATTCAAGCCAAAAGATGCTCAATATGATACTTCAAAACACCATCAACTACCAAAGTCCAACTTCAACAATTTAAAATACAAAACCATCCTAAGTCCTAGGTATATGCCCTATACAAATCAAAGAGTACATTACAAACTTTCCTGAGACAGAGAATCGATTCTTGGATGTTGGAGCGACCTCTCGATTTCTCGAGGATCACCTACACCTGCGCTCGGAGAAAAAAACCGTACGATGAGCAATAAAACTCAATGGTACCTTTATTAATATAACATAACATCGTAATTTTTCACATTACATACATGCACAAAACTAGTGGTGAGTATTCGATCGGATCGAGTCGAATCGAGTAAATTTTTTTCGAGTTAGTCGAGTTGACGAATCTTATTTTAGTAACCGAATTCAATTTGAATTTTTTTCAAATCGAGTCAAAAAATTTCGAGTCAAGTCGAGTCGAGTTAATGAATTCTATTATTTATACTCAAATTTTCGAGTCGAGTAGTAAACGAAGTACAAGATTATTTAACTGCATAAACAATTTAACTGTCAAAATGACGTAGTTTTGCCTTTTAACTTAATGGTTTTGATTTTAACTTTAGAAAAGGAAAACATTTATCAAAACAACGTAGTTTTGCCTTTTCTTATTCGAATTTTTGGATAACTCGAATTGTGTAATTTATATTCGAGTTAAACCGAAAAACTTAATTTTTTATTCGAGTTGATTTGAATAACTTGATTAACTCAAATAACTCGAACTATTTAATTTAAAATTTGAATTTTTTATCGAGTTTTTCGAACCGAATCAGATTTTGCTCATCCCTACACAAAACTATCCAAATTATGTGCTATAATTCCAAGCACTTCTATTGACACATACACATGTGAGTATACATCATTAATTGGTAAAAACCAATTCATTCAATATAGTAAGAGAATTAAACCAATCAAGTTATTTGTTAGGCACCCAACTTTAAGCCATTCATGAAATCTCACATTATACCATATATAATTCAATTTTATTCAACAACAATGATTATTTATCTTACCATTCAAGTATATTGTTGGAGTCTATTCACTCATTCGTATTCGTAATGGCCCCCAAGGCTTGTTTCTAACCAATTCATATAGTAAATCATATTCTTTCTCTATTATGAGTCACAATTACATAATATGTTAATTTGCTCATCATTCCATAACTCTTACTCTACTATAGTCATCTCGAGTTTTCAGACAATGATGAATTCTACAATTTACACAATTTACCATCCCAAGTGTTTCAACAACGATGATTCACACAAATCAAATATATTACCATTATGGATGGCATGACAATGATGGTTCATTCTATTCAATATATTACCATCTCGAATGGCTCGACAATGATGGTTAATTCTATTTCAATATTCTACCATCCAGAATGGCCCGACAATGATGGCTCCCATTATACTTACGTTTCACCATCTCAGGTGGTGCAGTAACTATGGTTATCACATTTTACCTATGCTACCATCCCGGATGGTCCGAAAAAGATGGCGCTCATGATCTATACATTCTACCATTTCGTATGGCCCGGCTACGATGGTTTTTGATCTGCTGTTGATAATACTCTAAAATGACATACTTTTATGTGTTAATTTCATATATATTTTGAGTACGATCCTACTAATTTGGGTTGTTTATGGTTTTTTTTTTATCTTGTAGGGACTAAATTGAAGGCAAAAGGAAATTTGGGGGCAAAAATCATGAATTTAAAGATAAAATGGGTTAGCATGCAAAATAGGGAAGAAGTGGTGTCGAAAATAAAAAGTGTGGAAGACTTTGAGAAAAATTTCAAAGAAGAGATTTATGAACATAAAACCTTGTTTAAATTTGAATTTTATTTTTAGGATTATTATTATATTGTTTAGATTTAATCCCTTAAACATTATCATCTAGAGTTTAAATAGGAACCAACTAGGGTTTTTCATGTACTATAAATAGGGGATGGAGTGACATGAATACTCACTCATCACTTCTGTAAAAAACTCCTTCCCCCTAAGGCTTTTAGCCTTTTGATTCTTTTCCTTTCCAAAAAAAATTCGTTTTATTAAACTTGTGTTTTTATTCCCTAAAAGCATGAGTAGCTAAACTCGTCTAGCAAAAGGTTATCAAGTGATAAGCTATAAAAGTAACATATTTTAATCTCATTCTTAATGCATTTTTGGATGATTAATTATGTAAATTAGTAAACTTGATGCTCCTAATCATTTAAAATCATGTTTCTATACTTAGGAGAACATTTGGGAGCGAAAGAAACGAAAAACGAACCAAAATCTGACAAATAGAGCTGTTTTCAGGAGCCATATGGCCTGGGCATTTCCACACGGGCTGGAAATACGCGCGTGTGAGCCACACGGGCTGACCACACGCCCATGTGTCACCCTATGTCGATTTCGCATCTTGCTTCCCAAATACACGGAAAAACCCAATTTTTAGGCTTTTTGAGCATTCTAAATTCTATAAATACCAATTAGAAGAAGACATAATGGGGTAATCAGAGAAGATCAAAGAAAACACTCAAAGAACACCATTGGAATCAACTCGGAAGTGGATCTCTATCAAGATTCAAGATCTCCTTTTAATTTGTTTTGAAGTTTTATTGAGTTTCTTTATGTCTTGTGATCATTTTGACTTTGAGATGTTTTCATTCAGGATTATGAACTAATTCCCTAGATACCTAGGAAGGATGAAACCTATGATGAATCCTTCTATTTAATTTCTATTTTTACGCGATAAATACTTGATTCTTGTTCTCAATTATGTATGTTTATTTCTTGTTTTAATATTTTCGGGATATTAATTCATGTTTAATGTACTTATTTTAGTGGAGGAAAAGTCTCTGTTTAAGAGTAGATCTAGCATAATTGAGTGGAGTTGCATGCAATCCTAGAAATAGGACGACATAAATCTACCGTATTAGAGTCAAATCTAATAGGGGAATCCATAGATCGAGTTAATGTGACGATAGGGGTTTTAATTAGAAAGATATTTCAATTAATCAACCTAGAGTCAGTTGTTCTTACTTTTGAAAAAGATATTAACATAATTTAGGTATTTTTACGAATCAATACACAAGTGAATAAATCGTTTAATTTAGATTCATAATAAAAGGTGAAGTCTTGGTGGATTTTTTCCTGGGGATTGTCTATCTCATTAGTTAATATTTGATTATTTCTTTGATTTATTCTCTGTTGTGTTCTTAGTTAAAGTAGTTTAGTAAATTTAGATTAAAAACATCACCCCAAATTGTCGGCTAAATAATAGAAAAATAGTAATTACTAATACTTTTAGTCCTCGTGGATACGATATTCTCTACTCACCATAGCTATACTATTGTTCGATAGGTATGCTTGCCTTTGTTGTATTTATAGTTAGTTTAGTGACCATCAAGTTTTTGGCACTGTTACTGGGGACTAAAATATTAGGAACACAATATTTTTATTAATATATTCATTTTTTATTTTATTTTTATGTTTTTGTTTTTGTTTTTAGTTTAATTTTTACATTCTAATTTTTCTTTTATTTATTTCTAGTAGGTTCCTTTAGTTTATGACTAGAAGAAACCCGTCGGGACCACTGTTATTTGACAGTAAAATTGAAAGTACAGCTCGTAGAAACCGTAGAGAAGTAAGGCAGAGTCGAGAAAATTTAGTAGACGAACAAGAGAACATTGTTATTATTGAGGAGATGGGTGATAATCAGAATAATCAGCTACCTCCTGCAGTTGTTGCAGATCCAGATCCTGTTCCTCGTACTATGTACGATTATGCCAAGCCCACTTTAACTGGTGCTGAATCGAGTATTGTGAGACCCACCATTGCTGCAAATAATTTTGAACTGAAGCCGAATACAATTCAGATGATACAACAGTTTGTTCAGTTCGATGGTTTGCAAGACGAAGATCCAAATACTCATTTGGCCAATTTCTTGGAAATCTGCGATACTTTCAAGATTAATGGCGTCATTGACGACGCCATTCATTTACAATTATTCCCTTTCTCGTTGAGGAACAAAGCTAAACGGTGGTTAAAATCTTTCCCACGGGGTTTAATCACCACATGGGCTCAAATGACTGAAAAGTTCCTTCTAAAATACTTCCCATCGGCTAAGACAGCCAAGTTGAGGAATGATATCTCCTCCTTTGTGTAGATCGATTTAGAGACTTTATATGATGCATGGGAGAGTTATAAGGACTTATTGAGACGGTGCCCTCACCATGGGTTACCTTTATGGTTACAAGTTCAAACCTTCTACAATGGTTTGAATCCCTAAACTAGGCAATTAATCGACGCAGCTGCCGGTGGAACTCTTAATAAGAAAACACCTGAAGTGGCTTATGAATTTATTGAGGAGATGACACTGGCTAATTATCAGTGGCAAGTCATGAGGACGAAGTCGATAAAAGCAGCCGGTGTTTTCAACTTAGATGCGGTCACCATGTTATCGAATCAGGTAGAACTTTTAAATAAGAAAATTGATGGTTTATATGTTTTTACGTAGGTACATCTGATGATGCAATGCGATGCAAATGGAGGTGGAATAAATAATCCAGAATGTTTACCCTGTGGACCTAACACAAAGAATGAACAAATCAATTATATGGGTAATAATTCTAGGCCTCAAAATAACCCTTATAGTAATAACTATAATGCAGGTTGGAGGAACCATCCCAATTTCTCTTGGGGTGGTCAAGGAAATCACAGAGCATAAGCCCCTTCAGGCTTCCAACAACAACCTTACCAGCAAGAGAAGAAGTCAAACCTTGAGGAGATGTTGACGAAGTTTATCTTGGTGTCAGAAAAGCGTTTTCAAAACACTGATGCAACACTAAAAAATCAGCAAGCTTTGATTCAAGGACTCGAGAATCAAATCGATCAACTTCCTAAGTTAAACTCAAAAAGACCACAAGGTAGTTTGCCTAGCAATACCGAAACTAAACCAAGGGAGCAGCTTCATGCAATTATTGTTCGAGATGAAGAAGGGATAGTTGAATCTGAACAAGAACCAAAGTAAGAAATTGTGGTAAATAACGATAAGGTTGAGGTAAGCCAGAAAGAGCAAAAGCTGGTTGTTAAGGAATATAAACCTCGAGTTCCATATCCTAACTCGACGAAGAGAGACCACACGAATGAACAATTTGGTAAATTTCTCAAACTCTTAAAGAAATTACATATTAACTTACCGTTTGTTGAAGCTTTTCCGCAAATGCCCAATTATGTCAAATTTTTAAAGGAGCTGTTGGCAAACAAATGGAAGTTAGATGATTCATCGACTGTGGAACTCAATGCAGTTTGCTCGGCCATATTACAGAATAAACTACCCAACAAACTGAAATATCCAGGGACTTTTACTATTCCTTGTTTAATTGGTAGTTTAAATATTGATAATGCCTTGTCTGATTTAGGGGCTAGTATTAATGTAATGCCCTATAAAATGTTTAAACAATTAGGTCTTGGGAAACCCAAACAAAATAGGATGAGTATTCAATTAGCGGATAGAACCATTAGATATCCTAGGGGTATTAATGATGATGTGCTTGTTAAAATAGAAAAATTCATATTCCCCGTTGATTTTTTTATGTTGACGTGTTTTGGATTAATTTGTAGATATTTGCGTATTGGTTGATTTAAAATTTAAGACATGAGAGAATCAAGCATGATAAGTTATTTTTCAGAAATTATAAATTTTTAGGTTGTTTCCCTAAATTGAAGTATTATCTTGAAGTTTGAGATTTGCAAGTTTGACATCAAAAACCATGATTTTTTGTGAGATTTTGAGCCTTTAAAGCATACATTTTTCTTGCTCATTTTATTATTAGTTATGAGTGCGTCAACCTGATTTGTTATTCTAGAACTTGCTTCGATTATGCATGTCGAGACCACACATTTGATTTGATTTACTAAGATGATAAAGGCACCGAGGTTTTAACCCACTTATCCTATAAAAAGCCTACCTTCGTAATTAACCCTTAGTGAACCCCGTTGAGCCTAACACGCCGTTTCTTGATTTACCCATTAATGTTAACCCATAACTCATTTTTTCGATGAGATTTTTTCCTGTTCTATTGACTCCCTTTTTGTCGAGATTTGATTTGGTTAGTTGCTTAACTATGCTCTTCTGTTTGTTTTGCCGAATTATTTCTGATTGTTCTAGATAAATAAATAAATAAATAAAATCGAAAAAAAATATTGATTATTATTTAGTTATATGTTGATTTAGCTTAAACAGTTAAATTCATATTTTGAAAATAAGCTCATTTTCTTATTCTTGAATAGTTCTTGATTTATGCTTGTTATTAATTCGGCATTTGTTTTTTTTTTCTATTTTGGTAATTTATCAATTCGATCTCGATTATAACCAACTTTTCTGGCCTTTCTCCACACTCTTAACCTAAGCCCTGTTACAACCTCTTAAAGACCTTTTGATTTGTGTAATCATCTCACTTTATAGTGGTGGAGATTTGATTTCATTCAAGCCTATGGTAATGACATTTCTTGTTTGACTATTGAGTGCATATTATTGAGCCTTAAACACTTCGAGTGCTTGAGTGAATCTTTAGTGAGGATGTCAATTTTTGTTGATTTTAAATTAAAGGTAACTACTTAAATAAGGGGAGACACCTATGTTTTCGTGTTTAAAAATGTTAGCTTGGATTGTTTGAGACTTTAGTGCTCTTTTAGTTGAATTGCCAATCCATGATTATTTGTGAATTATTTTGAGGCATTATTGATGGGAATTACAAGTTGAGAAAGATTAAGTTTAATGTGAGCTGAGGATTTTGCTTGAGGATAAGCAAACGCTTAATTGTGGGGATATTTGATAAGCTATAAAAGTAACATATTTTAATCCCATTCTTAATGCGTTTTTGGATGATTAATTATGCAAATTAGTGAATTTGATACTCCTAATCTTTTAAATTCATGTTTCTATACTTAGGTGAGCATTTGGGAGCGAAAGGAGCAAAAAAGAGCCAAAATATGACAAATAGAGCTATTTTCAGGAGCCACGCGGCCTAGGCATTTCCAGCCGTGTAAGCCACAGGGGATGGCTACACGCCCATATGCTAGCCCGTGTCGATTTCACACCCTGCTTCGCAAATACACGAAAAAACTCAATTTTTAGGCTTTTTGAGCATTCTAAAGTCTATAAATACCAATTAGAAGAAGACATAAGGGTGAAATTAGAGAAGATCGAAGAAAACACTCGAAGAACACCATCGGAATCAACTTGGAAGCAGATCTCCAAAAAGATCCAAGATCTCCTTTTAATTTCTTTCAAAGTTTTATTGAGTTTCTTTATGTCTTGTGGTTATTCTGCCTTTGAGATGTTTTCATTTAGGATTATGAACTAATTCCCTAGATACCTAGGGAGGATGAAACCTATGATGAATCCTTCTATTTAATTTCTATTTTTACGCGATAAATTCTAGATTCTTGTTCTTAATTATGTATATTTTTTTCTTATTTTAATATTTCTAGGATATTAATTCATTTTTAATGTACTTATTTCAGTGGAGGAAAAGTCCTTGTTTAAGAGTAGATCTAGCATAATTGAGTGGAGTTGCATGCAATCCTAGAAATAGGACTACATAAATCTACCCGATTAAAGTAAAATCTAATAGGGGAATCCATAGATCGAGTTAATGCGAAGATAGGGGTTTTAATTAGAAAGAGATTTCAATTAATCAACTTAGAGTCAGTTGTTCTTACTCTCAAAAGATATATTAACATAATTTAAGGATTTCTACGGATCAAGACACAAGTGAATAAATTGTTTAATTCAGATTCATAATAAAATGTGAAGTCTAGGTGGATTCTTTCCTAGGTATGTCCTATCTCATTGGTTAATATTCAATTATTTCTTTGATTTATTCTTTGTTGCGTTCTTAGTTAAATTAGTTTAGTAAATTTAGATTAACACACATTACCCCAAATTGTCGGCTAAATAATAGAAAAATATTAATTACTAATACTTTTAGTCCTCGTGGATATAATATTCTCTACTTACCATAGCTATACTATTGTTCGATAGGTGCGCTTGCCTTTGTCATATTCATAGTTAGTTTAGTGACCATCATCAAGATTCCTCAAAAAGAGTTCATGAGGCTTAGAACTCGTAATTAACCCTTCTCAGCGAGTATTCATAATTTCTCTGCATTATGGGACTGACGCTTCCGTCCATGTCTTTCTAAAAGTAATCTTTTCATCTTATGCAAAGGCAGTCGTTTTTTATGTTTTGGAAAGGTTGCACAGTCAGTTCACTAACTTACTACATCAGAGATTGTCGAGCCTAAAAGACAAAATGGTGTGGCATTTGCCATTGAGAAATGATGATCTAGTGTAAGACAGTCCCACAAAAGTGACGGTTGGCTAGAGTCTGGTTCCTCTAGACCGTAAGGCTATAACCTAAGTGGAGCTGGTTGTTATAAGTGTCCTCTTCCACTATAACTGGCTTATTCAGTCATGAGAATGATCACCTAAGAGTCTATGATTGAGCCAAAGGAAGATCGAGATAACCGGAGTTTGGAATCCCTCAAATCAAAAAACCCATTTTTCTCAACTCTACTTCTTTTTACAATTGCAATTTCGATCTATTTAACTCATCCACATTCTTAATTCTGTTGTTTTCCCAGGTCAGCTATTTTTCTTAGGCATGACTGCGCCTAGGATTTCGAGGAATAAGTAGTTGTAGCGATCCTGTCTCTGAGGATTTAACCCTACTCCCATTATATTATCTCTTTTCATTATATAGGGATAGGATATATTTGGTGCTTTCAACGATACACTAGCCGTAATTCAGTGTAGTAGATTAAACTAGTTTTCACACTTTAGGAGCTTGAACATAAGCATTTTAGTTAAGTTTTAATTACATTTTCGTAAGTCTAGTTAAGTACAATAAAGTGTGTAATTTGAGTCTTTTATTAACCTTAGGGGCCGAATGAGGTCTAAGGATGAGCTAATATACTTTGGAAGTGTGCAGGAGAACATTAGAAGGTGTGATAACTCGATACTGGTCGCTAGGTTGCAACATGGAGCACTAGATGTCGCAACATAGATAACAGAATAGAAGAATTCCAAGTCTGCCTTCGATGTCGCGACATATCCCTGAAGATACCCTGAAGTTGAGCATACTACCCTCGATGTCGAGACACAGGACCCAGTGTGTTGTGACTTCATCTCTATACGAGAAATAAATACGAGCCAGGGGCATTTTGGTCTGCACAATCAAATGCTAAACATGAGGACGACAACTGACCTAGGGTTAAGGACGATGATCACTCTAAAGTCTATAAATAGGCTCATTTAACACATGTTATAGGCACCTTTTAATATTGTATAATTTTCTCTTTAGTTTTAATATTTAGTTTTTCTCTTTTTTTAGGTTTTAGATTTTATTTCATTTTTTGTTATTTGCTTTTATGGGGAGATCAAATTTGTGAAACACTATCAAACTTTGTGAGGATTCGACCTTTAAATCTAAATACAAATAAATCTTCTTATAAACTTTATTCTCTTGAATTATCCTTCATGTCTATTCTTTTTATCAAGTTTATATCGTTTATTAGATCCATGAGGAACTAATCTTCCTGTAGGGGATTAACGAGTAGAGGTATGATTGATTAACTATTTTGTAAGGGTTTCTTAACAGATCAGCTATTTAGGAAGAACCTAAACTCTAAGCTTGACAACCCTAGGAAGTCATTAAGGTGGGAATTAACTCAAATTTGGTATGGCCTATCCGTGAACACTTTAACCTTGAACTGGTCTAGACTGTGATGTCGAGAGATAAGTAGTTCTTGTCGATTCATTATTCTAGTAGAAGATCGGAATATCTTACTGGATATCAACTAGTTGATTAAACGAGAAAACCTGAAGTGATAGTTAATTATGACTACCAAAGCAAGCTAATGACCTATGACTAGATTTGATATATTTTACTCTTTGATTTCTCGTGTTTTATTTCTTTACTTTCTTTTATTATTATTTTTAGAATTGTCTATCAAAACCCTTCTTTTTATTTTTCGTAATATAATCCAGTTAAAGTACTAATTAGATCTATTCATGCTTAGGTTAGAATTAATTTAGTGCTCGCTAGAATTAATTTAGTGCTCACCTCCCTTGGGAACGATCCTTGGAGTACTATCCTACTTCGTTCTAACTATATTACAACTTGACCCGTATGCTTGCGGATATCTTCTTTCATATATTTTGTGCAGGATTTATATTCTGGACATTGGTACGTCCAGAGCCGGTTAGTTTTCACTATATACATCTCCTACCATCCCGGATGGCACAACAACAATGGTTTTCAACCTAAGGAATGCCAACTAAATCAACGGTACTCGAGACCGTTATTAGGGTAATACCAAATTAATACACATTAAAACCAAGCAACATATTTCGATCTCATCATCAGTTCATTAATAAAAAACATACATTCATATCATATACATTTTATATTCAATTTCCACAATACATATCACATTTCAAGGTAATATATATCATCTATCATCTTATTCATTTCAGTCCTCTATTTTGAGATCTTCTAACACATTCAACATTACAATCCACTTTATCATGGTATACTCATCTTGACTATACAGTTAGCAAATATGTGTAAACAATTAAAACGATATGAATCATAAAGGTACAAACCAGAGTCTCGCGTCACTTGTTGATAACTCTCGCTTTTCCTTTCCCTCTTAATGGCCCAGCATCGACGTTAGCTATGTACAATCATAAAACATATATCAATGTAAATTTCCAATCAAATTCACAATCAAATACCAAATCATGCATATTTTGTAATTCATTCAATTTAGTCTCTATACCCGGGACATACATAATCTTCAATCTAAAGTTTCGAATTAAAATTTGATTTCTTATATACTCGTTAAGGACCTTGTAACGCCCCATTTTTTTTTAATTTCGGCTTTTGTAAATTTGTGACATAAATCTGTATCTGCTTCAGTGGTTATGTGTTCTGGGAGTGTCTGAGAAGTCTTGGGTTCAAGCCTTAGCTTGGACAAATTTTGGGTTTTTATGGAATAAAGCATTATCTTTGGTTAGTAGGCTTATAAATATTTATTTGTAAGAGTATATCAGAATGGGCCTGCTGGTCTGGTGGCTAAGAGATGTGTCAAGGTACTAAATGTCCTGTGTTCGAATCCCTGAGTGAACATTATTTTTGCCTGTCACGTCAAGAGAGTTTGTGTTGGACTAAAACTCTGATTAGTGGGGAGAGAGGTTGAGAGAATTTAGGAGGGAATCAGGGGATGTGGGGGGGGGGAGTTATCCAAAATCTGATCACATTCTCCTCTTTCGAAAACATTGGGTTCTCTCTGCAGTTTCAGCGTTCTTTCCCCTTTCTTTGGCTGCCAAAATTTTACTTTCTCACACCCCTCTCTTTTCTGTTTTCCTTTCCATCTCTTCCACTCTACGCTAGCGCGCGATCGGTAAGTTACACTTTTGCTTAAGTTTATCTGTTCCTCTTAAATGGTTACTAAAGAGGAGTGTTTCGTGTTTAGGAGCGCAGTAAGTGGCTGTGGTTCCTAAACAGTGCCGACTAAGTACGTGTTCATCGGTGTTCGCTCAAAGGTAAGGGTTTTTGTTGAGATTTAGGTTTCACCTGTCCATATTAACTCATGATAAGTGATTGATTTTGGACTCAGGATGATCGATTTTTAGTTTCTGGAGTGCTCAGGAATCGTTTTAGCTTCAATCGAAACCAGGTTGTACCCAGAAATGCAGAAAACGAGGTTTCGGTAAAAGCTAAAAACCTTTCTATCGACGCCACACGGACGTGTGGTCGCCCGTGTGGTAGGCCGTGTGCAAGATTGTAAGTCTCCACACGGCCGTGTGATCGACGAGCCAGGCCGTGCGCAGTTAACACGGCCGTGTGATGGCCGAGCGAGGCCGTGTGTGAGGTACAGGCTCGACCAATTAGGCCGTGTGGGCCACACGGGCGTGTGGGCCCACATGGGTGATCCACACGGGCGTGTGGGATTCTGGGCCACACGGCCAAGGCCAATTTGGGTCGTGTGGGCTCACACGGGCAGACCACATGGGCATATGAGCCCATTTTTCTGAAATGTTCTGTAAGGTTGCACGGGTCGCCCAAGTCGACTGTGGACTTACTGAAGGGTCGGTAAGTAGTATTTAGACCCGTAGTTATGTGATTTGATTATGTGAAATCTGTACTAAGCATGGTATACTTAGCTTGTATACTGATTTGAATGTATAAACTGTTACCTGCATAATAGCATGACATACTTTGTATGTTGCATTGCATCGGGGTGGGTTGATGATTCTAGAGGAAGTGTCTGAAAGGCTCTTAAGCTCGATATCCGCACTTTCACCAAATTTCGATTATGTGCCGCTTCTGATGCAAAGCATGGTGTGTAGGGATGGGTGGGTTGATTTTATCCCCACATGGTGTGTAGGGTTGGACGGAGTTGGTGTGTAGAGGCTGGTGGGTAGGACTCTGCTATTCTGTTCTGATCTGCATTTTATGTCTGAAATGGGCTAAGGCCCTAGAGATTATCTGATTCTGTATCTGAGTGGGCTAAGGTCCACACCGTTTCTGTAATGGGTTCAGACCCGAACTGTGAATTTATGTTTGTTTTCTGATATTATATTGTGTGCATGTTTTCTGTGGGGATTACACACTGAGTTTGCGAAAACTCACACTTTTCTGTTTAATATGTTCAGGTAATCCCCAGTAGTAGATGGGTCGGTGCGGCGGAGGACTCGGCGGTGACCACGATTCTGGACTTTTACGGTTTCTTATTTTTATTTATGTTTTTGATTTTATCCGGGAAGAGTTTTATTGTAAATGGCCTTTATGGGTTTTTACTTTAATTTGGGATTTTTATTTTGATTTTAACTTCTAGGGGTAGGATAAGACACGAGGTTTCAAAAAGACAAATGTTTTAGCAAAATATCACGAATACGCAACTTATGCAAAAGCTTCCGCAGTAAACGACGTTTTGAAAAATTAAAAACGTTTTAAAGTGAATAACTTTTTGATAATGAATCAGGTTTTGAAAATGAATGACACATCTTGGAATCGTCATAAAACAAAACAAAAGGGTTAAATAGAAAAGCGGTTTTCATCGATATCACTCTTTACGAAAAACACTTTAATGTGACATCGCCAGATTCGACCATAGCGTCTAGGCCGGGTTTGGGGTGTTACATTTAGTGGTATCAGAGCCAGGTTTTAAAACTTGACTGTGGATTTAGGGTTTAAAACAAAATAGTTTTTAAAAAATGATTTTAAGTGATTTAAAATATTTTTAGTATTAGTATGTGGTACACCGAGTCTACGGCGCCGATCCTGTAAGTGTTCTTAAATCCTTTTTAAATTTAGCTAAAAGTACTACTAGCATGCTTGAAACAGCCAATAGGTAGTATACTTTACCGAAAACACTCTAGGTATTGTAAACTAAAAATCGTAGTGAGACTACAATTCGTGATAACGAACTTTGAACTTCTGATACTGTTCTGCATAAAACATCTGTTAACAAATATTAGAACTGTAACTAATGCATAAAACTGTTAATCCAGATAAACTCTAAATTTACGATGAACGCATGAGGTATCTGCGGACGGGGTACTAGAGGCCATGGTAGAGGCCGTAGGGGGGTTCGAGCTGGGTCCTCAGCATCTGAAAATCTGCCTAATATGGATACGAGCGAGATGCCGATCTCACCTGCTACAGAGACTGGGTCTCATGATCGTGCGGCTGGGGACGACGCACTGTCCCAAGCCATGTTACGAATTCTAGAGAGGGTCGCTGGGCCTAACACCAGATTTGGGGGTCGAGGGTCGGTTACGGAACGACTCCGGTCTAATATGGCTGAATTATTCAGGGGTGTCACTGGAGTCGCCCCTAATGTGGCCGAATATTGGATGGAGGCCACAGAAAGAATTATGGATGACTTGGATTTGTCCACTGAGCAGAAGCTTAATAGGGCTATTTCCCTGCTTCGCGATGAAGCTTACCAGTGGTGGCTGACGGTTAAGGAGGGCACCCAGCCCGACCGACTGACTTGGGACTATTTTAAGACGGCTTTCCCGAATAAGTATGTGGGAGCCAGCTACATCGATGCTAGGAGACGTGAGTTTCTTAATCTCACACAAGAGGATCGTTCAGTGGCCGAGTATGAGGCCGAGTTCTTGAGATTGAGCCGTTATGCCCGGGGCATAGTGGCGACCAAGTCTGAGCGATGCGTCTGTTTTAAGGACGGACTCAGAGACAATTTGCGAGTCCTGATAGCTCCGCAGATGGAGCGTGAGTTTGCTACACTGGTTGAGAAGGCGAAGATCGCCGAGGAGGTTAAGCGCTTTGAGCGCCAAAATCGCGAGAAAGGAAGGAATAAGAGGGAATCAGATCCCTCGAATTCTATGTTGAGGCCTAAGAAAAAGGCCAGATCTGTTGGGCCAGTGTGAGTTGGGCCTCCTGTTGCACCTACTGAGGTGGCGCTTTGTGGGCACTGTGGTAGGCGTCATCCGGGCGAGTGTTGGAGGACGACTGGGGCATGTTTGAGATGTGGGTCGACTGAGCACCGTGTTCGGAATTGTCTGTTGAGAACTGATCAGATGCAAGCTACGGGTATTGGTACTGCGCAGCTGCCAAGAGTAGTTCAGCAGCCACCTAGGGGCCGAGGTCAGGCCAGGGGTAGAAACGGCATGGGTCGAGGGTAGAGAGCACTGGGAAGATGTGCTGGACCGACTGAGGCGAGGCAGCCAGCCCTAGTTTATGCTGCACGTCGTCGAGAGGATGGTGATGCTCCGGACGTCATTACGGGTACATTCTTAATTTTTAATGTACCTTATACTGCATTGATAGACATAGGATCCACTCATTCTTATTTTGCATGCTCTGTTGCTGAAAACTTGAGGATTTCAGTTGAGAGTACCCCGAGTGAAATTACGATATTAAGTCCATTGGGGCAGTCCATCCGGGTTAATAAGTTATTTAGAGACGTCCCTTTAGAGATACAAGGAGTTATCATTCTGGCCGATCTAATGGAACTCTCTTTTGGAGAATTCGATCTGATACTGGGCATCGATTGGCTAGTCAAGCACCGAGTGAACTTGGATTGTGCCACTAAACTGGTGGTATTGAGAACTGAGGAGGACAACGAAGTAGTTGTAATTGGGGAGCGTCGAAACTACTTGTCGAATGTGATTTCTGCATTGAGGGCCGAAAAGTTGGTTCGTAAGGGATGTGAGGCGTAACTGGCCTACATCAGTGTTTTAGATTCTGGGGATTCTTCTATTAGGGAAATCAGAACGGTTAATGACTTTTCAGACGTCTTCCCTGAATAGTTACTTGGGTTACCACCGAACCGCGAAGTAGAGTTTGGGATTGAGCTCTTTCCTGGTATAGCTCCGGTGTCCATCGCCCCTTACAGAATGGCACCGAAGGAGCTTGTGGAGATTAAGGCTCAGATTCAAGAGTTACTGGATCATGGGTTCATCCACCCTAGTGTGTCTCCGTGGGGAGCACCTGTGCTGTTTGTGAGAAAGAAGGATGGATCCATGCGTATGTGTATCAACTACCGTCAATTGAACAAGCTGACCATCAAGAATAAGTACCCCCTACCGAGGATTGTTGATCTGTTTGACCAGTTTCGAGGAGCTTCGATTTTCTCTAAGATTGATCTACGATCAGGGTATCACCAGTTAAAAGTTAAAGAGGCTGACGTGCATAAGATGGCATTTAGGACCCACTACGGCCATTACGAGTTCCTAGTGATGCCATTTGGACTGACGAATACACCAGCAGCTTTTATGGATCTGATGAACCGAGTGTTTCAAATTTCTATTTAGATCAGTTCGTGGTAGTTTTCATTGACGACATTCTGGTGTATTCGAAGACTAACGGCTAGCACGATGAGCATCTCCGAGTGGTATTACAGACTCTGCGTGAGAAACAGTTGTATGCGAAGCTCAGTAAGTGTGAATTCTGGCTCCGGGAAGTAACCTTTTTGGGGCATATGGTTTCTACGGAGGAGATTCGTATTGATCCTCGTAAGATTGAGGTTGTGCTAGATTGGAAACAGCTGAAGAATGTGTCTGAAATCCGTAGCTTTCTGGGGCTGGCGGGTTATTATCAACGCTTCGTAGGAGGGTTCTCCTTGATTGCGGCACTGTTAACCAAGCTTCTGCGCAATTGAGTTCCCTTTGTCTGGACTGATAAGCAACAAGAGAGCATCGAGAAGCTCAAATCTATTCTGACTCAGGCTCCTGTCCTGATACAGTCGGAGCCTGGTAGAGATTTCGTGGTATACAGTGATGCGTCGCATGTGGGTCTGGGTTGTGTTCTGATGCAGAATGGTAAAGTGGTAGCTTATGCGTCTCGTTAGTTTAAGACGCATGAGGCTAACTATCCAACGCACGATTTGGAGATGGCAGTAGTAGTCTTCGCTCTGAAGATTTAGAGGCACTATCTGTATGGTGAAAAGTGTACTATCTACACTGATCACAAAAGCCTCAAATATCTTCTCACTTAGAAAGAGTTAAACCTTAGGCAGCGTAGATGGGTTGAACTGCTTAAGGATTACGACTGCACCATCGAGTACCATCCTGGTAAGGAAAATGTGGTGGTAGATGCTTTGAGCCGTAGGGCTATGACCGATTTGAGAGCGATGTCCTCTCAACTCAGCTTATTCGACGATGGGAGTCTGTTAGCAGAACTTCAGGTTAAGTCCACGTGGATTGATCAGATTAGGGGTAAACGGATATGGGATAAGTCTCTCGAGTTGCGTTTCCGTCAGGTTGAGGCTGGTGATGGTACTGATTTTGGGATTAACAATGATAGGGTACTTTGTTTCCGCGGTCGAATTCGTGTACCGAGTGATGAGGAGTTACGACAGTCGATTCTGAGGGAAGAGCATAGCAGCCCTTACACTATGCATCCCGGTGGGAACAAGATGTACCGAGATCTCCGAGAGTTGTACTGGTGGCCAGGGTTGAAGCGTGAGGTTACGGACTTCATTGCTCGCTGTTTGACTTGTCAGCAGGTTAAGGCTGAGCATCAGTTGCCTTCGGGGTTGCTGCAGCCGGTGAAAATTTCGATGTGGAAATGAGAACGAGTAACGATGGACTTCGTTAGTGGGTTGCCTTTAACCCCCACTAAGAAGGATTCTGTCTGGGTCATCGTGGATCGATTAACCAAGTCCGTTCATTTCATTCCGGTCAGGACGGACTTTTCTCTCCAGAAGTTAGCCAAGCTGTACATATCTGAAATAGTGAGACTGCATGGGGTTCCTGTCTCGATCATCTCCGATAGGGATCCTCGTTTCACGTCTCTATTCTAAAAAAAATTGCATGTGGCTTTGGGTTCGAGGTTGGACTTCAGTACTGCTTTCCATCCTCAGACAGATGGTCAGTCGGAGAGGGTGATTCAAGTACTGGAGGATATGTTGAGAAGCTGTGTTATAGATTTTTGAGGTAGTTGGGAGGAGTATTTTCCGTTGGCAGAGTTCGCCTATAACAACAGCTATCAGTCTAGCATCCAGATGGCACCGTACGAGGCCATGTATGGCCGTAAGTGTCGCACTCCCTTATGTTGGACTGATTTGGGGGAGCGACGTGTTCTGGGTCCGAAATTGGTTTCTGAAACTGAAGATAAAGTCTGATTGATTCGAGATCGACTGAAAGCGGCATCTGATAGGCAGAAGTCCTATGCCGATATGAAGAGGAATGATATTGAGTATTCTTTGGGGGACTTAGTTTTTCTTAAGGTCTCGCCATGGAAGAAGGCTTTGAGGTTCGGTCACAAGTGTAAGCTGAGCCCTTGGTTTACTGGGCCGTACCGTGTTTTGAAACGAGTAGGGCCAGTTGCGTACCAGTTGGAGCTTCCTCCGTAGTTGGATCGCATTCATGATGTGTTCCACGTCTCAATGCGAAGGAAATCTATCCCCTTAGTGAAAGTGCTGTGGCGGAATCATAACACTGAGGAGGCCACTTGGGAGCCGGAGGATTCGATGTGCCAGCAGTATCCTCACCTTTTCTGATTAGGTAAAATTTTGAGGATGAAATTTTCTTTTAGGGGGTTAGAGTTGTAACGCCCCGATTTTTTTTTAATTTCAGCTTTTGTAAATTTGTGACACAAATCTGTATCTACTTCAGTGGTTATGTGTTCTGGGAGTGTCTGAGAAGTCTTGGGTTCAAGACTTAGCTTGGACAAATTTTGGGTTTTTATGGAATAAAGCCTTATCTTTGGTTAGTAGGCTTATAAGTATTTATTTGTAAGAGCATGTCAGAATTGGCTTGCTGGTCTGGTGGCTAAGAGATGTGTCAAGGTACTGAATGTCCTGTGTTCGAATCCCTGAGTGAGCATTATTTTTGCCTGTCAAGTCCAGAGAGTTTGTGTTGGACTAAAAATCTGATTAGTAGGGAGAGAGGTTGAGAGAATTTAAGAGGGAATCAGGGGATGGGGGGAGTTATCCAAAATCTAATCACATTCTCCTCTTTCGAAAAACATTGGGTTATCTCTGTAGTTTCAGCGTTCTTTCCCCTTTTCTTTGGCTGCCGAAATTTTACTCTCTCACACCCCTCTCTTTTCCGTTTTCCTTTCCATCTCTTCCACTCTACGCTAGCGCGTGGTCTGTAAGTTATGCTTTTGATTAAGTTTATCTGTTCCTCTTAAATGGTTACTAAAGTGGATTCTTTCGTGTTTAGGAGCGCAGTAAGTGGCTGTGGTTCCTAAACAGTGCCGACTAAGTACGTGTTTATTAGTGTCCGCTCAAAGGTAAGGGTTTTTGTTGAGATTTAGGTTTCACCTGTCCATATTAACTCATGATAAGTGACTGATTTTGGACTCGGAATGATCAAATTTTAGGTTCTGGAGTGCTTAGGAATCGTTTTAGCTGCAATCGAAACCAGGTGTGTACCCAGAAATGCAGAAAACGAGGTTTCAATAAAAACCGAAAACATTTCTGTCGATACCACACGGGCGTGTGGTCACCCGTGTGGTAGGCCGTGTGCAAGACTGTAAGTCACCACACGGCCGTGTGATCGACGAGCCAGGCCATGCGCAGTTGACACGACCGTGTGATGGCCGAGCGAGGCCGTGTGCGAGGCACAGGCTCGACCAATTGGGTCGTGTTGGCCACACGGGCGTGTGGACCCACACGGGTGATCCACACGAGCGTGTGGGATTCTGGGCCAGGCCGTGTGATCCATACTGCCAAGGCCAATTTGGGCCGTGTGGGCCCACACGGGCAGGCCACATGGGCGTATGAGCCCATTTTTTTGAAATGTTCTGTAAGGTTGCACGGGTCGCCCCAAGTCGATCGTGGACCTCATCGAAGGGTCGATGCGATGACTTAGACCCGTAGTTATGTGATTTGATTATGTGAAATCTGTACTAAGCATGGTATACTTAGCTTGTATACTGATTTGAATGTATAAACTGTTACCTGCATAATAGCATGACATCCTTTGTATGTTGCATTGCATCGGGGTGGGTTGATGATTTCTGGAGGAAGTGTCTGAAAGGCTCTTAAGCCTGATATCTGGCAGCTCAGCTGCAAATTTCTGATTATGTGCCGCTTTCGATACAGCATGGTGTGTAGGGATGGGTGGGTTGATTTTATCCCCACATGGTGTGTAGGGTTGGACGGAGTTGGTATGTAGAGGCTGGTGAGTAGGACTCTGCTATTCTGTTCTGATCTGCATTTTATGTCTAAAATGGGCTAAGGCCCTAGAGATTATCTAATTCTGTATCTGAGTGGGCTAAGGTCCACACCGTTTCTGTAATGGGCTCAGACCCGAACTGTGAATTTATGTATGTTTTCTGATATTATACTGTGTGCATGTTTTCTGTGGGGATTACACACTGAGTTTGCGAAAACTCACCCTTTTTCTATTTAATCTGTTCAGGTAATCCCCAGTAGTAGACGGGTTGGTGCAACGGAGGACTCGGCGGTGACCACGGTTCTGGACTTTTACGGTTTCTTATTTTTATTTATGTTTTTGATTTTATCCAGGGAGAGTTTTATTGTAAATGGCCTTTATGGGTTTTTACTTTAAATTGGGATTTTTATTTTGATTTATAACTGCTAGGGGTAGGATAAGACGCGAGGTTTCAAAAAGACAAATGTTTTAGCAAAATATCACGAATACGTAACTTATGCAAAAGCTTCCGCAGTAAATGACGTTTTGAAAAATTAAAAACGTTTTAAAGTGAATAACTTTTTGATAATGACTCAGGTTTTGAAAATGAATGACACGTCTTGGAATCGTCATAAAACAAAACAAATGGGTTAAATAGAAAAGCAGTTTTCATCGATATCACTCTTTACGAAAAACACTTTAATGTGACCTCGCCAGATTCGTCCATAGCGTCTAAGCCGGGTTTGGGGTGTTACAGACCCTCTATTTCCTATTCCTACCTCAATTTCATAACAATTTTTCATTTTATTCATTTTGGTTTCTAATGCGCGAAAGTATAAATTAAGCTTTAGTATTTAGTTCTTTTTATAAACTAAGCTAAATTTCTAACAATTTCACCCTAAATTCTTCAAGTCAACAATGGAAACTTTCTAAAATTTAACAGTTTTACAGACTGGTACATGGGCTAGCTAAATCAAGCTCTCATAACCTCAAAACTATAAAAATTATAAAAAAAATATTAGATTGCATTACCTATTTTATGGCTGAAAATTTGATGAAAACCTTTGAAATTTTCTTATTTTCTTCAATGGTTGCTACGATTTTGGGGAAGAAGATGACAACATTTCATCTCTTTTCCCACTTCATTCTCTATTTTTAGTATGGTTTAATTATAATTAAACTAGTTTAATTAACTTAACCTTAATTATTTAAACTTTAATCACCAATTAACTTAATTTAATGACACCATCCATCATGAACACTAACATCCTTTTAGAATTGGTTTATTAACCATTTTGGCTCTTTGGGTAACTGCAATTCAAGTCCCCAAGTCTTATCCTATTTAAAAACCCATAGCGAGTAAACTTTTACAATTTAGTTCTTGGGCCTAAATTAAGCAGAATTTCAACTAAATCACTTAGCCATTATTCAATTTAACAATATATTAACTTTGTAAATATTTATATTTAATATTTAATATTACAGACTTAATTTATGAAAATGAGGTCTCGAAATCGCAATTTCTGACACCACTAGAAATCGGGTTGTTAATTTTCTCCCTCACTAAGAAATTTCATCCTCGAAATTTTAACTCAAACTTGGTGGGAACGAGTTGTCGAAAAATTTTACGCTGAATTCAGGGTAGCAATGGGAACCTTTTTAACATTTTTTGAAAAATTACGAGCTAAATGCTCAAAGGAACCACATCAAAGGCATGCTCCCGATTTCCTCCAATATTCATTACTATGCCTCTTCTCACAATGCTCACAGTTCAAGATGTATACATTCCTTTCTGAATCCTCAGCATCACCATTACTCACTAACAGTTGTGTAACAGTCTGGTTTAGACCCTAGTCGGAACAGTGGTTTTGGGACCACAAATCCGAGTCAATAAAATATTTTAATATTATTTTCTGTGCCTTTGATATGTGGTTAAGCATGTGTTAAAGTTCCGTAACTTAATTTGTCTGTTTGTGTGCTTAATTTGAGAAAAGGATTAAATCGCATAATTTGTAAAAATGATTTTCTATTTGATTAATGGCTAAATTGATGTGGCTTTTAGATGTGGGGGCCTTATGAGACAATTAGCCCATTAATGATGTTAGTGGGTGGCAAAGGACAAGTATGCCCTTAGTGTATATTTGTTTCTAATATTAATTGAAAGGTTAATATGGTAAATTGATAAATTAGTAACATTAAATAAAATGAGAGCCAAAAATGTTGTCATCTTTTAAGTTCATCCACCGAATATTGAGAAAAAGAAAGGGGTTTTGAGCTTTGTTTCATTCGGCCATTTCTAAAGCTTGATTAAGGTAAGTTTTGACTTCGGTTTTTGATAATTTCTACGTTTTTGCAATAGTTGCTTCGTATACTTCAAAACCCATGTCTTAATTTTGAGAATTGATGATGTTTTTGAAATGAGACTTTGATGAACTCATGTGATTTGTGATGTTTAATAGTGAAATATGAAATATATGTGTTTGATTATCATAGTTTGTCTTTAGAGTTTTGTTGATTTTGAGTAATTTGGAGTAAATTGAAAGAATAATGTTTTGAGGGACTAATTTGTGAAAGAAAGGAAATATATGGACTCATATGTGTATGAGTGAGATTCGGCTAGGCATGGGTGATATGTTATTTGATGCATTTTGTGATTTTGTGAAATAGGGACTAAATTGTTCAAAAGTGAAAATATGAGGGCTAATTTGCAAATTACCCTAAATATGTGTTCTTTGATTGAATTGAATGAATTAGTGAATAAAAGGGTTAAATTTGAATAATTATAGATCAAGAACTGAAGAAAATGGACTTAGATCGCGGGAAATCGAAAGTAATCGAGTAGCCGTATCCGTTTCCGTTAAACCGAATCCGAGGTAAGTCAATATACAAATAAATGTATTTGTATTAAACTATTTGTGTATTTATGGAATATGAATTTCCATGAACATCCATTGTGATGGAATGTATATGAAATAATAGTTACGAACAAGTCGACAAGTTGATAATGTTCGAGAAGTCCCGTTTGAACCTAGGAATAGATAGGAAGTACATATGTCATGACATAGGTGTCCGTTATGTGATATCATGTAAGACCACGTCTGGGACGTTGGCATTGATTTGAGATTTCGTGTAAGACCACGTCTGGGAAGTTGACATCGATATGAGACTTACGTGTAAGACCATGTCTGGGACATTGGTATCGTATTGATTCGTGTAAGACCCTGTCTAGGACAGTGGCATCGACATCTGACTACATGTAAGACCACGTCTGGGACGTTGGCATTGTACGACTATTCCGAGCAATCTAAGTATCCTATTTAGTTTCGAACGGTTTAGCGGGCAAATCTGAGATACGAATGACTATGTGATTTGTATATCCGTTTCAGGTACGTTGATATGTACACTAAGTGTGTATGAAAGGTAAGTGTCTATATGAACTTACTAAGATGAATATGTGCAATGAAATGATGGAATGACATGTGAAGATATGCTTAAATGGGCTATGTGTATATGTGATATTTGAGTTGAAGAATGTGGTAAGATATGGCTAAGTATATGAGCCAAAGAATTTGTGATGAATTTGCTGTGAGAACTATAAATTCCATTGTATTAATATGGTTATGTGTTTTTATTGTTAAGTTTATTTGTATATGGCTCACTAAGCTTTTGAAAGCTTACTCTGTGTGTGTTTGCTCTGTTTTATAGATCGTCAAAGCTACTGAAGGCTCGGGGATCGTCGAGGATCGTCATCACACTACTCAAACTTGTTTTGGTACTTTGAAAATTTGTATATAGTTAAATATGGCATGTATAGGCTAGTCATTTTGGATTATGTTTGAAATATGTATAAATAGCCATGAGATGTGGCTAGATAAATGTGGGTAATATGCATGAGTGAATATGGTATATAATGTATGTTTTGGTATGGCTTGTTGGCAATGAAATGTCATTATGAAAAGTAAGCTTATTGATGAATTGATGCCATAGTGATTTAGTGAAGTTGTGAATGGTTTATGCTTGGATTTACATGTGAGTTGATTGTGAAAATTGGCATGTTTAGAAGTAAGATTGAATGGGATAACATGATGATCATTTGGTGTGTTTTTGGTTGCCATTGTATTAAGAAATATGCTTGTAGGGTTGATCCTTGTATGTGTGGCATTTTGGCCTTGCAAGTGGCCTGTTTTGCCTGCACGGCCATGGTACACGGGCGTGCCTGGTATCCGTGTGAATAAGTCAGTAGCTGGCTTAATTTTACACGGCCATAGCACACGGGCGTGTCTGGTGGCCGTGTGAGTAAGTCAGTAGTTAGCCTAATTGTACAAGGCCATGGCACACGGGCGTGTCTGGTGGCTGTGTGGATAAGTCAGTATACATGCTCTGTTTTGGCACAGCCTGGACACATGGGTGTGTCTAGTAGCCGTGGGAGGCACACGGCCTGATTGCACAGGCATGTGACCTCTGCAGTTTTGAAAAAGTTTTAAATTTTCGAGAATTTTCATATGTGTACGGTTTAGTCCCGGCCATATTCTAAAGCATGATTAAGGTCTCGTTGATCTATAAAAGGGACACTTTGATTGCGATTGATGAATTGTATTATGAAATGTCTGTAAAAGTTTCTGATCTGTCCGGTAACGCCTTTAACCCTAATCCGGCGACGGATACGGGTTAGGGGTGTTACAGGTTGATTCGCTCAAATTTTCTCTGATTTCATATTCATTTGAGCCAATTTCCAAGATCCTCATTTAGATAGAGGTTGCAAACTAGTGGTCTCGACTCTTTTTTCGAATACTTGGGGATGTTCTACCTTCTTATCTAAGCCCATGGCTTGTTCAACCAATTTCGCTCGTTCAGTCAAGTCAACAAACTCTTTATTTTATGAAAGACCAATAGAACTTGGAGTTCATCCTACAATCCTAGAATAAACCGCTTGCAACTTTCCTCTCTTGTGGGCACCAACTCAAGAGTATATTTTCTAAGTTGCAAAAACTCTCGTTCATAATAGACTACTAACATGTCTCCTTGCTTTAACATCATACTTTCTTGCTTTTTAACTTCCACATATATTTAATCGATATACATCTTTTCAAATTAAGATAGAAAAAATGCCCAGGTAATCTAACTTACTGGTACATGACGAGTCATAGTTTTCCACCGTTGATAAGCTTCTTCTTTTAAAGGAGACACCGCACATGTAACACATTACCCAGTGCATATTCTAACTATTGGAAAACTTATTTGGCCGACTCTTAACTAATTTTCAACTAAAGAAAGGTCAACACCTCTTACTTTTAAAACTTGATTACTCCATACCTTCGTAGCTCTTTTATCGAGCTCACCGAGCTGCAGCTACTGGTGCAGCTCGCGGAGTAGCTCTCGCTATTCTCTACAGAATTTTTGCTATCGTGCAGAGCAAATTCTCATCATCTTAACCTTCTCGTTGAGATCTATCAGCTCTATTCTATCGAGCATCGATTGGATCATAACCAGGTGCATCGACCTCAATCCTATTCTCACTCTCAACGGAGTGATTGCTGCTATTTATATCATCATTAACAACGTTTCTCGGTTCCTAAGACATATTCGGATATAAAACAAAGGAATTTAATAATCAGCATCCAAATCCCGACTCAAACTCAACTTAAACTTAGCATGTATCTCTAGACTCAATTTGAGCTTGATTTAGTCCAAGAATCGGCTAAACGTATAGCTCTAATACCACTAAATGTAACAGCCTGTTACCCGATCCGATCGTCGGGTCCGAGCTACAAGGTGCCAAATTCGTTGCCAGAGCAACTACTATTAATTTAAATTTGATTAAGACACATTAAACATTCATGTATAAGTAACACATATGTGTAAGATGGTGCATAATTGTTTTCAGGTCTTATACGAGCTTACAAAAGATTTTTTGGTAACCCGAGATAGAAGTAGGTTTAAGGGGTTTGACGGATGGTACAATATGTCCATATTTTCAACATTGTACATATATAATTCTTTAATATTGTAAAAAAATAAAAAAATATAAATATGTATATTCTCGTGCACAGTATATACTATTGAACACTAGTATTAAATGAAATAAATAAATAAAACACATTCTATGTTAGAACATTTACATTTTTTAATTTATTTAAATTGATTTTTATAAAATGCATGCACAAAAGTCAACTGATAGAAGATATTAGTTTTAAAATATTTTATTTAATTATTATATTTTAATATATGTGTCATAACAAATGAGACAAATGAAAAACATGAAAGGATTTAAAAAACAAATAAAATAAGGAAAAAGATTTTTTAAAAGAAATTGTGTTAAAACCATCAAATCACCATTTATCACACACTTTTTTTTTTATAAATAGAAAAAAAAGTTACATCAAATGAAATTGAGTGAAAAAATCACTAGTTTTGTCTTGTTGAAGGAGTTTCGAAACCTCGATCGGTGTGATATCAAAAACTTGTAGACTTGACCTCCATATTAAACTAAAATTGGCTAGACAATAGGAAACTAGATTACATTATCTAGGAATATATCTTATCCTCCATTGTCCTTTAGCCCTCATAATCCACTAGATCCTCCTAAACACAATGATTTCTAAATCCTCCATTGCATTGTTTTGCAAAATTCTGACCACTTCTAGGTTATCTGTCTGAATATTGGCCCTTGTGATACCATTGTTAAGTAGAACAAGAAGGCCATCTAAAATGCCCCATAATTCAGCCTTAAAAGCTGTACATCTTCCCAAATAATGTCTAAACCCCAAGATCCAATTCCCATATTGGTCTCGCAACACACCACCTATCGAAGCATTCCCATTATCTCTTGCCATTACTCCATCAGTGGATAAATTCACCCACGTTCCTTCCAAGGCTACATGGGAGTCAATATGATGGCTAGTGCGTTGGACTCCCAAAAGGCTTAACTCATACTACTTTGCCTAATTAAATGAAACATTGACAATCTCAGTAGTCGTCCAAGTTATGCCTTGGAATATAAACAAATTCCTGTTTTTCTATATTCTCAAAACAAGAAGATCATACAGGCAAAACTTCATAACCCCTCTACTAGGTACCTTCACTGTTAGATTTGTAAAATAAATCTAACATAAGGGGTGTTTTCCACAGTAAGAGGTGCGGGTTGTTCTTCCCTTAGTGTAATGTCTATGTTCAAACAACCAAAGACTATAAGTAAGTGCCTTTTCCATTCATTGAAATTAGTCCCATTAAGCATGGGTATAGAATTTATATTAGCAGATATTGTGGCTGTAGAAGATGAATTAGCTGAATATAGAACAAAAAATAAATAAAAATAAGCTCACATCAATATTCATAAATAAATAATAAATTCAGGATAATGGCTAATCTCATCTCAAGATACCAAACACAACATTAAAATGAAGTCTTTGGACAGTAATATTAAGAGTAAGCGGTACTCTTGTTGTAGCAATCAAATATTGACAATAAATTATGTCAAACAATGAATTAATCTTTGGACTAACATATTGCTCACATAAAGTACCTTATAATTGTCACACATTTATCACCACAGATGTCGTTGAAATTCTTCCAAATATTAACTTACCTTTGAGTCAATTAATAATAAACGCATGAATCACCAAAACATATAATCATCTTGATATTTTAAATAAACTAATCTACGCAAAAGAGGTTACTTTGGAGGTATTTTGTTTCAACTAATCTATTTATAATATTAGACATCCTTAATTAAAACCCAAAGCCAAAATTTGAATTTATTTGTTTCAAAATATTTCTCTTAATTTCATCTTTCCATCAAATTAAAAGATAATAGTATGTATATGTATATATATTTATCCCAAAAGAACATACAATGATGTTGGCATACAATAATAGCCAAATAAATCAAAATAACCTTACATAAGACTTTAAATTTAAACCAAAATAATTTGAATATAAGGTAAACCTCATCATATCGGACACTCCATTAGTATTTCATCTTTAGACAAAATATTAACTTGTAAGTGATAAATTAGTGTAATAATCAAACATTGGCAATAAAAACATGTCGAACCATAAATCTTCCTTGGGGTCAATTTATTGCTCACATGTAAAACCGAATAATTATCAGATGTTTATTACTATAGTTGCAAATGTAATATTATTAACCTTCATTTGGGCCGATCAATATTAACATAACTTAAGCTACATGCACATAACCTTTTATATTTTAAAACAAAATAATTTATACAAAAAAAAATTCACTTTGGTGACTTATCGCTTCAATTAAGTTATTTTAAAATATATATAACCATACCAATATTCAAATTTAAAATTTACCCAATAGTCAAATGTCAAAACTATTTTTTTTTATTGTTTTATAGACTCCGAAATAACCCAAAATAAGATTGTCTTAATAATGCAATAAAAAACCAAAAACCTTAATTTTTGACTATTTCTTTTTTGTTCCAAAACCATATATATCAAAACCAAACAGAAATAATGTCGTGGTTCAAAGCCAAATAATTAATAAGCACATTAATTCATAATTTTGGCATGGATAAAAAATACCAAAGCAATTCACGCATATACATGTATTCATTATCAAATAAAAAAACTTACCCTGAATATACCATGTAAATCCAAAATTATATTTATGATTAAACAGAGATTCGCATAAATACTTGAGAAATATTTTCAAGCCAATAAATCTCAAAAGCAAAATCATAATAGTTGGTATATCCTACAATTCATACAATAAACCATATCATCATAATGTAACCAAATATTTGGAACCATAAAATGCCAAATTCTATATTATAGAACCAAATTTAAAACCAATTATATTATGATTAACATGAGTTTACTTCAAAACATCCAAAAACTGAATAAATATTCATAGCATAAAATTAACAATTTCAATGAATATTCTTTAAATCAATTTGACAAAAAATCATAATTTAACTAAATATTTAAAATCAAGGAGAATAACAATAATTCATCCTAAAAAAGTTACAAGAAAATACATGTCTTTCAAATTCAAGCAGATTTAATCCAAGAATATAGTAATAACTAAAAGGAAATCTCAACCAAATTGGTGCAACACTTAATACATGTTTTCAATGACCTTAGGCATTTCATGCTTTTAATTCCTCTGCTCAATAAGAGACCAAACGGAATAATTGTTGTTTAATATTATATTAAATATTTCAATCATATATAACAATCCACCAAGACTCATACAATAACATTATAGCCACATTCATAGTATATGGAATTCAATCGTTAATATAATTGAAGCATATATATATATATATATATTATATGTTAATGTCAGTTTTGTAAATATAAAATCAAATTTGATATATGAAATACAAAACTAAACTAAAATAGAACAAGATTTGGCAGAAGGACAAAATCAAATTTCAGAGAAAAAATCACATGATTTGGTGAACAAAACGAAGGAAATAAAAACCCTAAAATCTTTAATAACCTTAAACTCTTAAAAAAAAATTCAACCCCCCATTCGTAATAACTTCAAATTAATCCAAACTTAAAAAATATCACGTTGGCTCAATCCAAATTAAAAGTAGAATATTTTTATAAAATTGGCCTACGGATATAGAAGTATAGTAAACGAAATAACAAATACATCCTTAATCTTTGAATAGCGATTGAAAGAGAACCACCCCAAATATAATAATGCATTCAATCTAAATCGTAAAACTCTAAAAGTTTAATTTAAAGAATCAAAATCCAAAAATTTTATCAAGAATCTTAAAGATTCAACCTAATGTATAATTGAAATATCAAATCCATAAAATTAAAAAAGAAAAACGAATCAATCCAAAAATAATAAAGAATCAATTCGTTCTCAATGATTTAACATGACGAAGTTCGGATGCCACTTGTTAGATTTGTAAATTAAGAATAAATTAAGAACAAAACTAGATACGAAAGTGTACATGAATCCATGAATTCCTTGAAGTTTTTCGAATCTTGGGGATTTGATCTTCCAAATTAGCACACAAGAAATTCAGAGAATATTTGCTCTCTCTTTCCTAAGGATGGGATATTAGAAAAGTTATCTTGTATGTAATTTGGGGACAATAACCCTAATATATATAACTTTGGCACATTAGTCCCAATTCCTAATTAGCCCATCATTAATTAGAAATTAATTACTAGAGTATCTACACATATTTGACCCATACTTTATCTAATAATTAAAGCCCAATGAAATTTTAACCAAACTAGATCACTTTTAATTTGAGCTAACGTATCATGATAGTAAATAATAACATGTAATTACCCTTATTATATATGTGATGTTCATATTTTCCAACATTCACATGACAACCTAGATTAGAAGTAAACCAATCATGTATAGATCAAGAGAAAAACATGTTATGCTGGCTGAACGAGACAACCTGTTTCCAAACTTCCTTCACAACCAGGCAGTCCCTAAGCACGTGAAGGATATCCTTTATTATGCTTTGCATTAGTTAGCAGTTTCTGTAACACCCCTAACCCACATCCGTCGCCGAAATAGGGTTTCGGAGCATTACCGGTCAAACAGACATAATTTCAAAACATTTCATATCATATAATATTCAAGTCAAAACCAATCAAACACATCTAAAACATGTCATAACAATAATCCTAGGTGCCTAACCAATGTACCCTCATAGGTACACAATTATATCAATAAAACAAATCAATAGAACATCATTCAAATCCAACTTGTAAACATGCCAAATTTAATCTATTTTACCTAAATCATGTTCATCTTAGCATTAACTTAAAATATGCCATAATATGACCTCAAATATAAACACATATTATATGTATATAACCAACCAATATTAAACTTATAATCCTATTTACTTTACAATCAAACCACAAAATAATTATTATTTAGACACCCTAGGTACATGCCGACACAAAAGGATAAAACATCACCACGTTTGAGTTCGGGATCATTGTTGGATGCTGAATTGGCGATTAAACTTAATTACCTAACCTGTGCACGGAAAACAAAACTGTACGCTGAGTATAAACTAGTGGTATTTCTATAATCCAAATATTTAAAAGCAAAATTAATATAACATGCACATTTAATCATACAATAACAATAGCCATTCAATTAATCATTTCATAACAAATCATTCATAACATATTCAATTCTCATTATTTGCTATCTCAAATAGCTTTTCACAATATGATACACAATCCATGTGTTTCATTTTGATTTCACATTCAATGCTTTCCAATACCAATCATAGTATCATTTCATTTAATTACCCCTATTAACACAACTCGGACTATGACGGATACACAGATCCAACCAAAACACACCGGTTTGGTACCCAGTACCTCATCGGATAATTCGAAGTAATAATTTGACACCCAGTGTCTCATAAGCTAAACCGAAGTAAATTGGCACCCAGTGCCTCATCGAATTAATCCAAAGTAAGAGATTGACACCCAGTGTCTCATCGACTCAAAGTCGAAGAAATCCCTGAACTCTTCCAATCCTATGGCATGCCATCTATATCCGACTCAGCCCAATACAGTTAATAGGGTTTAATTTCACTTTCCAATAATAATATCCAATTTCACTTTCCAATAATAATATCCAATATCATATTTGCACAATATTACATTTACACATATGTATTCATAATATATATTCCAATTCAATTCAATAATTTCATCATATACCAAATCAATCGATTTCAATTGCAAATCACAAATATTCTCACTTCAATATTTACCATATACATTAAATAAAAATTACAACAATTAATAACTAGCTTCGGATTATAGAAATACAAACCAGAAATTCTGAGCTATTCCTCGTCAACTTTATCTTTCCCCTTTTTAGTCGAGAGTTCCTGTACGACGTTAGCTACGGAATTAAAACAATTAAAATTTATCAATACAATACAATTTAAATTTCATATTGAATATTTCAACTTTTTACTCAACATTTCTCTATATTCCAATTTAGTCCCTAAACCGACACTAACTTTTATTCTTCACATTTAATTCTTTATTTTCATGCAAATTCCACTTTAGACTAAATTCAACTCCCTATTTTCACATAAATTCCTAAATTTTGAATTTTTCACAATTTAGTCCCTATTACTCAAAATTTACAATTTATTCTACAATTCAATCATTTTTCATTTCTAACTTAAAAATCTATCAATTCAATCCCTAATACTCAAATTATTCAACATAGTCAATATTTAAAAGCTCAATAATTTCTAAAATTTCAATATAGATCGGGTAGTATTTAATATCGGGATTCTAAAAACATAAAAATTAAAAGAAAATGGACTAAATTGACTAACCAATTGAACTTGGAACTTTGAAACCCTAGTTTCTTCTTTCTTTCTTTCTTTTCTTTTCTCCCTGTTTCATTTTCTGCTTTGTTCTTTCTATTCTTTTTCTTTTCTTTGTTTATTTCATTTACTTATTTATTTTATTTTATTTACTTTATTATTATATTATATATATTTACTTAAATATTAAGTAATACATATTTTTATTAATATATACATATGTATATTATTTTTACACATGTAATCACTATTACCATCCACTTGTTGAAATAAGGCTTAATTGCTTATTTAGTCCCTTTACTTTTTCTTTAATCTATAATTCAACTTTCACTCTTTATGCAATTTAGTCCTTTTACCTAATTACTCTTAATTCATGCAATTTCACCTAACCAAAACCTAATTAACTACACAACTAACTTCGTAAATATTTTTAATAAATATTTACGAGTCTGATTTACGGTAACGGAGTCTTGGAAATGCATTTTCTGACACCCGTAACTATCGGGTCGTTACAGTTTCTTCTTAGATGCTAACCAAAGGAAGATTTTCACTCACTATAGTCCCTGATATTTCCAACTGAACTTCCACATGGGATCTACGGGATTCCAAAAATTTTCCTTCAGAGTCCAAAAGCAATACAAACTATAAAGGCCCCTGATGATGTGCAATTCCAAATAACCCTACCCAAGCCCAAAGATGGATGATGAGGAATGATATTTACTATCTGCTTAACAACATTGTCAGCCAACCAGACATGAAACAAATTAAGGTTCCAACCTCCATCGAGTGTAACCATATCTCTGACAAGGAAATTCAAATTAAGATTGGTGTGCATTGAAATATGCCCAATTAGAGGGCCTATAGCTGGAACCTAAGGATCCATCCAACATTGTATACTAGTACCATCACCAACAGACTAGGCTAAATTCTCACAAAATAAAGTGATAGCATGTTAATTTTGCATGTTTTATGTGTTTAAATCGATTAATTCTTGAATTAAGTCTTGCTAAATTGGTGATTTTATGTTTAAATTCTGTTAAGAACACAATTGGGATGCTTTAAGTAAAAAAACATACAGAAATGATTGAATTGGAGCAAAAAGCAGAATGCGGGGGTAGAAATACAATTCCAAAAAGTGTGGGCTGTAGAAAGAAATAATAAAATTTGAAGAATTCAAATTTGTTCAAAATTTTGTTAAATAAATCTTTATCTTTATCTTTATTTTCATTTTCATTTTCATTTTTAATTTATTTTATTTTATTTTAAATTTGAAAAGCTTGATTTTAGGAGGGTAGTTTATTAAGAATTAGTATAAAAGGGAAGTAAAGTGGGGCATTCAGAGACAGCTTGCAATGGAGAATTAATTTCGATTCTCTTGTAGTTTCTGGCAAACTTCAATTTAAAGCTACTGCCACCTTATTATTATTATTATTATTTTGGCAAATTTGCTATTTGTTTCTTCTACATTTCTTCCCTTATTCTATCCACTACTTAAAAACCCAACTAAGCATGACTAATTTCATGCTTAGCTAAACTTCTATTTAGCTTTAGGCCGGTATTCTTCCCGGACAAGAATCGTGAGAAACAAATTCGCACTAAAAAATCTTTCATAACGATATTCACCATCTCCCCGGAATATGAGATAGTAAAAATTCATCTGTTAAAGTTAATTCAATTTCAACACAAAGTACATGTTGGGTTGGAGTCATTTTTTCGTATAGTTGGGAAGTTCAGTCGGTCGTGCTGTATTCGGATTTCCATGAACAAGTTGACATATCTTGGCAAGGTCATACTAGTGGGATTTTTCGTCAAGGGAGATAATGATCGGATTTAAACGACCCGCGCAGTTGAGGATGTTGATCCGAGTTGGGTTCTTCAGAACGCAAGGCTACCAGGGTCTTGAATTGTGAACGCGTGTATCACGATTAGATAATCAGTAAGGGCTAGTTTGCAGGTCGTATCGGAATTAACTACAAAACGTAAAATTGGCAATTGGGACGTTCTTGGTCGTTATAACCAGCTTATAGTTTGGAAGAGAAAACCCATTTTCAATGATCGATTCGGAACCGGAATTCACTGAGTCTAAGGCTAAGACTTTACACTATTGCTTACGAAATTCAATTCAATTTTCTTATTTTATTTTATTTTATTTTTTATTAATATAATTATTTATTGCTATTATTTCACTTTATTTAATTTCTGAATATTTAATGTCCCCTTACTCTTTTTTTCCCAGAAAGTTCGTCACGAGTCGTGGGCACGACTATTGCCGCGACAATAATTCTGGTTGTGAGAAAAGGTGAAATTAGATAACCAGTCCTTGTGGATTCGGCCCTACTACTCTATATTGCTATTTATTATTATTCTGTCGTAGGAGTTTATATTTGATGGCTCAGCACGCATCAAATTTTGGCGCCATTTTCGGGGATTGGAAATATTTTTTTCTAATTTTCTTTTGTTCTCCTTATGACTAGGTCCAAACCGGGGACTCTAGAATTTGAACCGAAAATAGAGAAGTTGGCTCGAACACTGCAAAGAGAAGCTATTCGGAGCGATAAAATACCATAACTTAAGTTCGAAACAAGATCTTATACCAAAGTTATTTTCTCATTTGACGAACTAGACGAAATGCCAGATCAAATTATACGCCTACTCGCAGCTGCACCAGATGAACAACATCCACTATGCATAACTTATCCGGTGGGAGGAACGTCGTTCGAGTTGAAATCGAGCCTAATTCATCTATTTTTCATCTTCTGTGGATTGCAAAATGAAAATCTGCATACCTATCTTAAAGAATTTTACATGGTTTGCACAAGCATAAAACCTTAAGGAGTGATCAAAGATCAAATTAAACTTCGTGTTTTTCCTTTCTCGTTAGCGGACTTTGCTAGAGAGTCGTTATTTTATTTACTTCCTAATTCAGTTAATACATGGTCTGATATGTCTCGTTTATTTTTGACAGATTTTTTCCAGTAGCTCAGGCAACCGAATTAAAAAGAGACATTGATAGTGTCCAAACTAACTATGACAACGAATAAGGCAAGCGCACCTATTGTTCGGTAGTATAGCTATGGCAAGACCGAAAATATCGTATCATCAAGGACCAAGAGTACTAGTAGTTACTATCTTTTTACTATCTAGCCTAAGTATTAAGGGAATCGATGTTTAATTAACTAATTACTAACTAAGGATGCTAAGCCACAGAGAGTGAATTGGGAAAATACTTTTGGGAAAACCAGTTGATTAAGACAATACCCGAGGAAGAATCCACCTAGACTTCACTTGTTATTTAACTCTGAACCAGATGATTTATTCACTTGACTTGATCCGTAGGATTCCCTAATTTATATTAATACCTCTTTCGAGGCTACTAACGTCTAACCCTAGGTTGATTAATTAAAATCTCTTTCTAATTAAAACCCTTAGTGTTGCATTAACTCGATCTATGGACTCCCATATTAGGTTTGACCCTAATCCGGCAGATTTTCGTCATCCTATCTCTAGAGTTGCGATCAACTCCGCTTAACTATACTAGATCTACTCTTAAACAGGGACTTTTGCTCCACTGCCTAAGCGCATCAATACTTGAATCAATATCCTAAAATATTAAAAAAAGAATTAAGAACACATAGTTAAGAACAAATCAAGTATTTATCATATAGTTTATAAAACAATAACAAGATCCGTCTTAGGTTTCATCCCCCTCAGGTATTTGAGCGGTTTAGTTCATAATTATAAAAGAATACATCCCAGAAGAAAGTAAATAACAAAACATAAAAAAAACCCTAAAACCCCCTGAAAGAAATTGAAGGGAAGATCTTCCTTTTTGAGCTTGATTCCGGCTTCTGAAATGGATCAACTGGCTTTTTTGGAGTAATCCCCTGAGTTCAGCCCTCTCTGGCTTCGCCCCCGATCAAAAACACTTTTTAGGTTATACTTAGGGCGTTTATATAGGCTTCGAAATGTCTTTCTTAGCCCACAAGTATCCTATTCTGAATGAAACTCATATTGGCTATAGCAGGGACACGTCCGTGTGACACGCCCGTGGTCGACTCTCTTGGCTGTGGTCGAACCTGTTTGCCACACACGGCCGTGTGATCTGGCCGTGTATGATGTTCTAGGCCGTGTCTAGGTTGTTACTCGAAACGCACGGCCGTGGGTGATAGTCCAGGTCGTGTACGATCTCTAAGGTAAGCCTATTTTCTCCGTTTTTGGCCCGTTTCTTGTTCCTTTCGACCTCCAATGCTCTCTTAAGTATAAAACATGAAATTAAAGGATTAGGAGCATCAAATTCCACAATTCAAGGGATAATTCATCCAAAAAGTATGCTAAATGTGGGATTAAAATATGTATATATTATGGTTTATCAAATACCCCCACACTTAAGCATTTGCTTGTCCTCAAGCAAAATTCTCAACTCACAATTAAAATAGAACTTCCTCAATTCATAACCTTCATCAATAATTTTTCATCATAATTCATAGGTAATTCATACATTGATAATTTAACCAGAAGGTTCCTGAAGATTCAAGCAATCAAAGTCATAGTTTTTGTAGTACGAAAACATAGGTGTTTCCCTTTACCTAAATAATTACCTTTAATTCAAAATCAACAAAAATTGACATCCTCACTAGAGGTTCACTCAAATCACTCAAGGTGTTCAAGGATTCAAAAATAAGCACTCAAGAGTTGAACATGAAAAGTTAATCCCATAGGCTTGCATGAAAATCAAATCTCCACCACTATAAAATGAGATGATACACAAATCAAAAGGTCTTTAAAAGGGGTTGTAACGGGTCTTGGGTCAAAGGTGCGGATAAAGGCTGAACTAAAAGGGTTAGAATCGAGATTGAATTGACAAATTACTTAACTAGAAAGATAAACTAAAACTCGAATAATTACATCAATTGAAAACTTAATACTAATAACATGAGCTTCTTCTAAAGATAATAAAATTAACAGTTTAAGGTCAAATAACATAGAACTATGAATATACTTTGTGTTTTTTTTTAAGAACAAATCAAGTACAATAATAATAATAAGATAGAATTTAACTGTCTTAAATAAAGAAAATAGTTAAGTAACCGATCAAATCAAATCTCGATATAGGGATAGTCAAGAGAAATGGTGATAACAAATACAAAGTGGGTTTTGGGTTAATATTAATGGGTGAGTCAAGAAATCGTTTATTAGGTTGAAAGGGGTTCACTAGGGGTTAATTATGAGGGTAGGCTTTTTATGGAGTAAGTGGGTTAAAACCTAGGTGCCTTTATCATCTCAGTATATCAAATCAAAGGTGTAGTCTCAATATGTATAATCGAAGCAAGTTCTAGAATAACAAATCAATGTTGACACACTAATAATCAATAAAGTGAGCAAGAAAAATATATACTCTAAAAGGCTCAAAATCTCACAAAAATTATGGGCTTTTGATGTCAACCTTGTAAATTTCAAACTTCAAGGTAATAATTAGATTCAGGTATACATCCTAATAAATTTTTAATTCTAAAAATAAACTCATCATGCTTGATTCTCTAGTCTCCCAAAGTTTAAATCATCATTGCACAATTAACTATGACTTAATCCAAAACATATCAATGAAAATCATAAATCAAAAGAAATTTCATTCTAACAGTAATATGAGAAGATTATTTAAGAACAAGATATAATTCAGGGATTTGAGAATAATGCAAAAAGTTAGGCACTTTCACGATAAAATTCACCCCCCACACTTAAGATGTACATTGTCCTCAATGTACAAATAAAGATAGTAACCATATAGTAATAGATCATAAGAGAGGGAGAGAGGTGAAATTTCCTGGATTTCGGATGGATATCTTGAGTTGGAAGTGTGGAAAATTGATTAAGAGGTGAAAGATAAGTTGGAGGGGGCGTCTCTAGTGGTGGTATGGTGGCCGCCAACATTCACTGCGCTAGATGAAGAAATTGGGTAACTCGTGAAGAAATAGCCAGGAAATAATAAGAAAAATTCAAAATATACTAAATATGTATTTAAAGATAAGAAAGATAAAGAAAAGGAAAATAAAGGAGAAGAGAAAAGACATATGTGGAATAAATGGACTCAAATGTCCTTGGCTTGTCGGGTCGATGAAGCGGCCGGCATGAACTTATGTGGATCGGTCTCGCACGGGGAGACTGTGCTAGGGTCCTTTCACTTCTTCGGCATGGGGATGGTGGTGAGGATGGTGAAAGAAAAGGAATAAGGGAAAGGAGAAGAAGGGGGTCTTAAATAAGAATCAAGGACCTGGTTGCTGCCCACGCCCGTGTGCTGTAGGCATGTTCGGTCACAAGGCCGTATCGCACGGCCGTGTGGTGGCTCATTCATTTCTCCCACGCCTGTGTGCAAGGTTTCCATGCCCATGTCTCTTTCTCAGTTTCGGCCACGGCCTCAAAACACGGGCGTGGCTTATACCCGTGTAACTTTCTCAGTGTCTACCACGGCCGTATCGCACGACCGTGGCATTTTATAGCCGTCGGTGATTGGGGATTTTTCATCATTGGTTCGTACGACCTCTACCATGCCAGTGTGTAAATCCGTGATGCCCACACGGCCACAGCCACGCCCGTGTGCAAGGCTGTGTGGTATGGAAACCTATATTTTATTTAATTTGGTTAGTCTTTAGTTAGGTGCTAAAAGTTAAAGATGTAAAAATTAAAGGGGTTAGTGCTCGGGTTGCCTCTCGAGAAGCGCTCGTTTAAAGTCTTAAGCTAGACTTACCTCTCATAATCATGGTGGTTTGAAGAGTTGAAGCTCCTCATTCTTGCTATCAATTCGGTTATCGATATATAGTTTAAGTCGAGTGGTGTTTACCTTAAAAGTGCCGAATTCAGAGTGAGTCACCTCGACCGTTCCATATGGGAAGACATTGAGTACCTTAAAAGAGATTTCTTTGTTCTTTTTAAGGTCTGAAGTGGCGATTCGAGGGTCTTTCTCATCTAACAATACCTGATCTCCTATTTTGAAGTGATTTGCTGTTCCTATAAGCTCGTTTAGGGGTTCCATTGTTTTGCTTCGTGTGTTCCTAGTTTCTCCTTGAAATATGTCTTCCACTCGTCTAGTTCCTTGACCTGAAGCCTTCGTTCCTCATGAATTACTTTCTTCTTTACATGCGATCTAGGATCTGGCTCAAATGTGTACTTCTGAGGTGCTTCCTGAAAAGAAGGTTGAACCAATTGGTTATCAATAGAATTTATGTTCTCACCTTTTTCACTTGACGTCCTAGCTGAGTCAAGAGCCTGAAGAGTGATCGTCTCGTCACCTACACAAAGTATAAGTTCTCTTGTACCAACATCAATTTTAGTTCTGGTAGTTGCTAAAAAGGGTCTTCCTAGGATTAAAGGAATATTATTGTCCTCATCCATGTCTAAAACGACAAAGTCTACTGGGAATATAAATTTATCAACTTTCACTAGCACATCTTCGATTATACCCCTAGGAACTCTAATGGTTTTATCAGCTAATTGGATGCTCATCCTAGTTTGTTTGGGTTTCCCTAGACCTAGTTGTTTAAACATCTTATAAGGCATAAAATTGATGCTTGCCCCTAGATCTGCTAAAGCATTATTAATAGATAAACTACCAATTAAACAAGGAATCGTAAAAATCCATGGATCTTTTAATTTCCGTGGTAGTTTGTTTTGTAGAATTGATGAGCACACTGCGTTTAGCTCCACATGCGACGCCTCGTCTAACCTCCATTTGTTTGTCAGAAGCTCTTTTAAAAATTTCCTTGAATCTAGCATCTGCGAGAGAGCTTCAAAAAACGGTAAGTTAATATGTAATTTCTTTAAGAGTTTAAGAAATTTACCAAATTGTTCCTCTGTGTGGTCTTTCTTCATCGCATTAGGATATGGCACTCGAGGTGTATACTCTTTAATGACAGGTTTCTGTGTATCGTGGCTTACCTTAATCTTACCTTTATTTACTATGGGTTCTTGCCTAGGCTCAGATTCGGATTCTACTAACCCTTCACTATCGTGATCGGTAATGGCATGAATTTGCTCATTTGGGTTAGTTTCAGTGTTGCTTGGCAAGCAACCTTACGGTCGTTCTGAGATTAGCTTAGCTAGCTGACCTAACTGGTTCTCGATCCCTTGAATTGGTGCCTGCTGATTTTTGAGCATTGTCTCGTTGTTTTGAAAATGGGTTTCTAACACTGCGATGAATTTTGTCAGCATCTTCTCAAGGTTCGGTTTCTTCTCTTGTGGGTAGGGTTGCTGTTGAAAGCCTGGAGAGGGTTGTTGTCTCTGATTTCCTTGATTTCCTTGACCTCCTCATGAAAAATTTGGATGGTTCCTCCACCCTGGATTATAAGCGTTACTATAAGGTTTATTTTGAGGTATAGAATTATTACCCATATAGTTCATCTGTTCATTTTCTATGCCAGGGTTGTAGCGTGGGTATTCTGTATTGTTCGACCCTCCTTCATTTGCATCACACTGTATCACTGGATGTACCTGTGAGAAACCACACAAACCATCAATTTTCTTACTTAAGAGTTCTACCTGATTTGATAGCATGGTTACTGCGTCGAGGTTGAAAACACTGGCGGCTTTTGTTGGCTTTATTCTCATAACTTGCCACTGATAATTATTCAGTGACATCTCTTCAATGAATTCATAAGCAGCCTCAGGTGTTTTATTGTTTAGTGTACCGCCGGCGGATGCATCAATCAACTGCCTAGTCGAGGGGTTCACACTGTTGTAAAAGGTTTGAACCGGTAGCTATAATGGTAACCCATGATGAGGGCATCTTCTCAATAAAACCTTATATCTCTCCCATGCATCGTAAAGTGTCTCTAAATCCATCTGCACAAAAGAAGAGATATCATTCCTCAACTTAGCCGTTTTAGTCAGCGAAAAATATTTTAACAAAAATTTTTCAGTCATTTGCTCCCATGTAGTGATTGATCCTCATGGAAGAGAATTCAACCACTGTTTGGCTTTATTTCTTAAAGAAAAGGTAAATAACTGAAGGCGAATGGCATCATCAGAAACGTCATTTATTTTAAACGTATCGCATAATTCCAAAAAGTTCGCTAAGTGTGTGTTAGGATCATCATCCTGCAAACCATCAAACTGAACAAACTGTTGTATCATCTGTATAGTGTTAGGTTTCAGTTCCAAATTATTTGCAGCGACAGCAGGTCTAACAATACTTGATTCAATTCCTGTTAAATTAGGTTTAGCATAATCATACATAGTTCGAGGAACAGGATTTTGATTAACCGGGTTTGCGGCAACTACAGGAGGTAGCGGATTATTATCAGCCATCTCTTCGGTAGTGTTGGTATCGTTGTCTTGCTCTTCTTGTATGTACTGTAGGCTTCGCCTAATTTTTCTTCGGTTTTTGCGAACGGTTCCTTCTATATCACTATCGTAAAGTAGAGGTCCTGACGGGTTTCTCCTAGTCATAAACTAGAATACCTGCCAGAAGTAAGGAAAAAGAAAAAAAAATTAGCAAACTAGAAATAAAATAAAAATTATTTGCAAAAATAAAATGGCTAAAGTAACAAAAATCAAGTGTTCCTAATATCTTAGTCCCCAGCAACGGCGCCAAAAACTTGTTCGTGTCCAAACTAACTATGACAATGAATAAGGCAAGCGCACCTATCGTTCGGTAGTATAGCTATGGCAAGACCGAAAATATCGTATCCTCAAGGACCAAGAGTACTAGTAGTTACTATCTTTTTATTATCTAGCCTAAGTATTAAGGGAATCGATGTTTAATTAACTAATTACTAACTAAGGATGCTAAGTCACAGAGAGTGAATTGGGAAAATACTTTTGGGAAAACCAGTTGATTAAGACAATACCCGAGGAAGAATCCACCTAGACTTCACTTGTTATTTAACTCTGAACCAGACGATTTATTCACTTGACTTGATCCGTAGGATTCCCTAATTTATATTAATACCTCTTTCGGGGCTACAACGTCTAACCCTAGGTTGATTAATTGAAATCTCTTTCTAATTAAAACCCCTAGTGTTGCATTAACTCGATCTATGGACTCCCATATTAGGTTTGACCCTAATCCGGCAGATTTTCGTCATCCTATCTCTAGGGTTGCGATCAACTCCGCTTAACTATGCTAGATCTACTCTTAAACAAGGACTTTTGCTCCACTGCCTAAGCACATCAATACTTGAATCAATATCCTGAAATATTAAAACAAGAATTAAGAACACATAGTTAAGAACAAATCAAGTATTTATCATATAGTTCAGAAAACAATAACAAGATCCGTCTTAAGTTTCATCCCCCTCAGGTATTTGAGGGGTTTATTCATAATTATAAAAGAATACATCCCAGAAGAAAGTAAATAACAAAACATAAGAAAAACCCTAAAACCCCCTGAAGGAAATTGAAGGGAAGATCTTCCGTCTTGAGCTTGATTCCGGCTTCTGAAATGGATCAACTGGCTTTCTTGGAGTAATCCCCTAAGTTCAGACCTCTCTGGCTTCGCCCCCGATCAAAGACACTTTTTAGGTTATACTTAGGGCGTTTATATAGGCTTCCAAATATCTTTCTTAGCCCACAAGTATCCTATTCCAAATGAAACTCATCTTGGCTATAGTAGGGACGCGCCCGTGTGACACGCCCGTGGTTGACTCTCTTGGCCGTGGTCGAACCTGTTTGCCACACAAGGTCGTGTGATCTGGCTATGTACGATTTTCTAGGCCGTGTCTAGGTTGTTACTCGAAATGCACGGCCGTGGGTGATAGTCCAGGCCGTGTACGATCTCTAAGGTAAGCCCATTTTCTCTGTTTTCGGCCCGTTTCTCGTTCCTTTCGACCTCTGATGCTCTCCTAAGTATAAAACATGAAATTAAAGGATTAGGAGCATCAAATTCCACAATTCAAGGGATAATTCATCCAAAAAGTATGCTAAATGTGGGATTAAAATATGTATATATTATGGTTTCTCAAACATTGTAGGAATTCAACAAAAGGAGACTGAATTGCTTTATGATTATTGGGAGTGGTTCAAAAAGTTGTGTGCAAGTTGTCCACAACATGGTCTGACTGAACAATCACTTTTGCAATATTTCTATAGGGGTTACTCCTAATGGAAATGAAGATGAGAGATGCTGCTAGTGGAGGGGCACTTGTAAATATGACGCCTTAGAAAGCAAAAGAGTTAATTTCGACCATGACTGGGAATTCTTAACAATCCGGCTGGCTACAAAACCCATGAGACGGGTTCATGGGTTAAGTATTATATCTTCAGAAGATAAAATTAATAAGCTCATTAATGTAGTTCAAAATTTGCTTACAGATAAAACAAGCCCTGCCTGGTTGTGTGGAATTTATGCTATGCCAGATTACCCGATTATCCTATTTTACATGAGGGTTTGATAGAACAAGCGAATGTTGTCGAAAACTTTCTAAGGCTACCCCAAAGGTGATATGATCCTTATTTGAATACTTATAATGTAGGGTGAAAAGATCATCCAAATCAAAGTTATAGGTCGAATCCTCAATTCAATCAGTCATACCAACAAAGGTTGCTTCTGAATCAACAATTACCACCTCCAAAATCATCTTTGAAAGCCATAGTGGAAAGGATAGTTAATAATACTAAAAATTTTCAACAAAAAATTGACCTGCATTTGCAGGAAATAGATAAGCAAGTGAGCAATTTTGCATTCACGGTTAGTCGTTTGGAGTCCCAAGATAAGTTGTTATCTCAAACTGAACCTAATCCTCGACATAATGCAAATGCTATGACATTGAGAAGTGGAACAGTTTTGGAGTCAGCTCCTAACACGATTCGTACCCATGATCCAGAACGGAAAAAACAGAAGCCCGATCCAGCGTGTACTATGGATTCGACTCCTCAAAAGTCATTTGCAGTACCGCCTCCATTTCTTAGAAGACTCGTCCAATGTAAAAAAGGAGCGAAAAGAAAAAGAGATCCTTAACACTTTTCGAAAGGTAGAAATAAACATTCATTTTCTTGATGCGATTAAACAAATTCCACGATATGCAAAATTCTTAAAAGAATTATGCACAAGTAAGAAGAAGCTCCTGGGTAATGAAATGGTGAGTGTCAGAGAAAACGTCTTCGCTGTTTTACAAAAGAAAATCCCACCTAAGTGTAAGGACCAATGTATGTTTTCTATATCTTACAAAATAGGTAGTGTTGAAATTAAAGAATCCATGTGTGATTTAGGTGCATCTATTAATGTTATGTCTTTATCCATTTATAAACTACTAAAGCTAGGTCATTTGAAAGAAACATGTGTAATCATTCAGCTTGCAAATAGATCTGTAGTGTATTCGGAAGGAGGGCTAGAAGATGTTCTTGTCAGGGTAAATTAACTAATTTTTCCTGCAGATTTCTACATCATCGACATGAAGGATGACAACTCGGCCAATTCTTTTGATATACTACTTGGGAGACAATTTTTGAGTACTGCACAAACAAAGATTGATGTGCACAGTGGAACACTCACTATGGAGTTTGATGGAGAAGTGGTAAAATTTAATGTTTTTGAGGTCATGGGTTGTTTCGGCACAATTACGAATGTTTCTAATGTTGATATAATTAAGCCTTTAATTGAGCTGCATTTTGAATATCATGAAAAAGATGGGTTACAAACTGTGCTTTGCAAGAGTTTAAACCTCGATACTATGGATAAATCGGAGGAATTAATGATGCTCGAAGAGCCAATTCGTGAAGTCGTTATTCTTATAGAGGCTCCACAATTTCCCAGAAGTCAAGGTAAAAATTTTGAATTGTCTATTTCTAAAACTAAACTTTTGCCTTCCATTTTGCAGGACCCAGAATTGGAACTCAAACCATTACCGGAACATTTAAGGATTCTGATAGAGGAAAAGACAAACTCGGACGGAGAAGCTCAAAGACACATCAATCCATCGATGATGGAGGAATCTGAGAACTATTTCAAGGTCAATGGCAAAGGTTGAAATCTTTTTTATGAGAACTTCCAATTGCACATGGTGAAAGAATTAATTCTTAAGGAACCAAATGAATAACACTCAGGTCGTCGAGCTAACGACATTAAACAAAAGCGCTTTTTGGGAGGCAATCCATATTTATTTATTTTAATTTATTTAATTTTGAATTAAGTTTAATTTATGTTGAAAATAAAAAATAATATGATTATTATTTAATCTATTTTAATGTGTTGTTTTCTAGGAACGATGGCGGAGGCTATCCCTTTTCATCCAAAAATAAATCAGAATCAGATTTCTTTTGTGGCAAGGGCACGTCTTGTGAAATTTTAGTGCTGCCATTTGTTGAAACATACACCTAAGACCGAACCGACCAGAACCAACCCGAACTGCCCAAACCACCCTCTATCGAATTAAACATACACGGGGAGTACACTTGACCCTTCTCTTTCTTATTTATTCTTTTATTATTACACATTGAGGACAATATGGGCTAAGTAGGAGGTGTTGGATTAGTAAGTATGCATGCTTGTTTCTCTTTCATATGTATTAATTCTTATGTTGGGATTATTTGTTAATTTGTTTGACATTGAGCCTCTAATTCCTATGCTTAGTCAATTTAGATAGTTAAGTGGTTCTTGAATTAAAGTGTTTATTATATAGTTTAATCAATGTATGTGTTATAAAGTTGAAATATTGTAATTAGATTGTTTCTTGAAAATTGATTCTTTATAAATTTGCTTGGTAAGTATATCATTCTTAGTTAATTGATTTTAAATGTATTTGCTAATGGAAAAAAAAAAAAACAATTCTACTCCATTGATGGATTAAGTTATAAGTGATGATTTAGGGAATGTGACCGAATTTAGTAACTGAGATGAGGTGCTTGGGATATAATATCATTTCTCTTGAAAAGGTTTGAGTGACGAACTGAAAACTTGCAAACACTCCGCTAACCGAGCTACCATGAGTAGGGAAAAATAGTCCATTTGGAGACGTGTCAAATTGAGTAACCGAGCTAAGGTACTTGGGTTGTCATCTCATTTCGCGTAAAAAGGTTTGACTATGTCCTAAATTTACTGCATAATTAATTGAGAATAAATAATTTGGTGAAATGATTGAATTTACATGTTTAAATTTTATGGACACTTGTTGATTAAACTGAGTATTTGAATTCTTATTCATTTTTCACCTAAATTGTTTGCATTGATCATGGTTGCTTAAGAGAGGCTTGATTTTTGATATATTGGATAGTTTTCTAATGTAAGAACATACAATATACTTGAGGACAAGCATAGGCTAAGTAGGGGGATTTGATAACATGTTAATTTTGCATGTTTTATGTGTTTAAATCGATTAATTCTTGAATTAAATCCTACTAATTTGGTGATTTTATGTTTAAATTCTATTAGGAACGCAATTGGGATGCTTTAAGTAAAAAACAAGTATACTGAATTGGAGCAGAAAGCAAAATGCGGGGGAAGAAATACAATTCCAAGAAGTGTGGGTTGTAGAAAGAAATAACAATATTTGAAGAATTCAAATCTATTCAAAATTTTGTTAAGGAAATCTTTATCTTTATTTTCATTTTTAATTTCTATTCTTTTATTTTAAATTTGAAAAGCTTGATTTTAGGAGGGTAGTTTATTAAGAATTAGTATAAAAAGGAAGTAAATGGGGGCATTTAGAGACGGCTTGTAATGGAAAATTAATTTCTATTCTCTTGTAATTTTCGGCAAACTTCAATGTAAGGCTACTGCCACCTTTTTATTTATTTATTATTATTATTATTTTGGCAAATTTGCTATTTGTTTCCTTCTACATTTCTTCCCTTATTTGACCCACTTCTTAAAAACCCAACTAAGCATGACCAATTTCATGCTTAGCTAAACTTCTACTTAGCTTTAGGCCAGTATTCTTCCTGGTTAAGAATCATGAGAAATAAATCCGCACTAAAAAAATCTTTTATAATGGTTTCACCATCTCTCCGGAATATGAGGTAGTACAAATTCGTCCCTTAAAGTTAATTCAATTTCAACACAAAGTGCATGTCGGTTGGAGTCGTCTTGGCGTATAGTTGGGAAGTCGAGTCAGTCATGTTGTATTCGAATTTCGACGGACAAATAGGCGCATCTTGGCGGGGACATACTATTGAGATTTTTCTTCAAGGGAGATAATGATTAGATTTAAATGACCCACGCGGTTGAGGCCGTTGATCTGAATTGGGTTCTTCAGAATGCAAGGCTATTGGGGTCTTGAATTGCAGACACGTGTATCGTAGTTAGATAATCAGTAAGGATTGGTTTGCAGGTCGTACCGGAATCAACTACGAAAGGAAGAATTGTCGATTGGGATGGTCTTGGTCGTTATAACCAGCTTATGGTTTGGAAGAGAAAACCCATTTTCAAGGATTGATTTGAAACCGGAATTCACCGAGTCTAAGGCTAAGACTTTACATTACTTCTTACGAAATTCAATTCCATTTCTTATTTCATTTTATTTTTGATTAATATAATTTTTTTGTTGTTATTACACTTTATTAACTTTCGAAAAAATTTCATATTTCCTTACTCATTTTTTTCCCAGCAAGTTCGTCACGAGTCGTGGGCACGACTATTGTCGCGACAATAATTCTAATCGTGAGAAAAGGAAAAATAGATAACCAATCACTGTGGATTCGACCCTACTGCTCTATACTGCTATTTAGTGTTATTTTGTCATAGGAATTTATATTTGGTGGCTCGGCACGCATCATAAAGGCCAAACCTTGGAAAGAGACCTTAACATATGCGACCACTAGCTTCGAACAATGGAATCCAGTAATCTCTTTTTCAAACCATACTTCACTCGGAGAACTCTTACCCATAAGGCATTATCTTTGGACACCAAATTGAACCTAATTTTCAAAAAGAATGACGTGTTTTGATCATGCAAATGGCGGAACCCAAGACCTCCACAAGACCGGGGCCGACAGATAGAGTCCCAACCAACTAGGGCCATCTTTGGATGTCCTTCAGAGTATCCCAAAATAAACTATCATACTATACATATACACTTCTTTGGGAATCATTATTGACTGTATAAAATAATTAGGGATCGAGAGAAGTATAGATTGAGCTAGTGTGATTCTGCTAGCAACAGATAACTTATTTGCCTCCTAGTTTTGCAATTTGCAGCGCACATTCTCCACTATATAATTTAAGGTGCTATTAGTAACACGATCATGAAGAAAAAACACCCCCAAATAAGTTCTCAGCTTCTGAGTTTCTTGAAATCCAAGCAGCTTACTGATGTTTGAGCTTAAAATATCTTCAGTTCCCTTAGAGAAAAGATATTAATTTTACAAGCATTGATCCTGTGCCTAAAGTACTCACAGAACTGTTGCAGGACACTCTTTAACACATGTGTTTGCTTCTTATTAGCTTTACAAAAGATGGTCAGATCGCTTGCAAAGAAAATGTGAGAGAAGGTGGGTGCTAAATGTGAAAGGCGAATAGGGTGCCATCTACTAGAGTCAATTGTCGCACAAATAGAATACCCTAACCATTTCATGCATAGTACGAACAAATATAGTTATAAAGGGCATCCATGTCTAACCTCTTTAGTTGGCTTAAAATTTTGGGTGGGAACTCCATTCCAAAGAATCTACATAGTAGAGGTGGAGATAACAGACATAATCACTCTTTAAAAGGAACTCGGTACACCAGGAGCCTAAAGAAAAGCATCAATAAAATCCCATATTACCCTATTGTACGCATTCTCCAAGTCAATTTTTGCTGCCATCCAATCCTTAGCATTACACTTTCTCCTCATCAAATGAATAACTTCCTCCGGTATAATTATGTTATCAAAAATAGCGTGACCTGCAATAAAGCCAGCTTGTTCCTACGAGATGAAGTTAGGGCGAACCAATTTAAAACGGTTGGATATAACCTTCATTACTAGCTTATAAAGGACAAAGTAGAGGCTGATGGGACGAAATTGAGCAAAGCTCTCAAGATTCTCTATTTTGGGTATAAGGACAATCAAGGTGTTATTCAACTTTGGGTCAATATCTCTTCCTGCAAAAAACCCTTTAACCTATTCGCACACAGCAGGCCCAACAATATCCCACTGATTCTGAAAAAAAGAGGGCATGGAATCCATCACTTCCCTGATCTTTTAAAGGAGCCATATCAAATAATGCTCGTTTTATCTCCTCTTTCGAAACTGGTTTCCCCAAAAAGTCGACATTCAAAGGACTTAACATAGGGGAAATACCCAGAGGAAGACTTATCGTGGACTTCGATTGTTCACCATAAAGTTGCTGAAAGAAATCCACTACCTCATATCTAAGAACATTTTGGTCTGAGCTCTACTCACCATTCTCAAGGCATAAAGCATTAATCTGATTAAATTTTCTTCTTTGCATCGTACGGCTATGGAAGAATTTTGTATTGTTGTCCCCCAAATGAAGCCAATCACATCTGGACTTCTGTTTCCAAAGCAATTCCTCATGATTGATAACATTTTCCAATTTGTCTCGAGCATCCATTTCGATTTGGGCTAGACGGTTAGAATCCGATTGTTCCATCTCCTTCTGAATGTTTAAGAGTGACTTGAACAATTGCTTTTGCGGTTCCTATAAAGCCATAAATGGACCTGTTCCATTCCTTAATGCGTGAGGTAAATTGTGATAAGGAATCAGACATATTACCCAAGCATCTCTAGTTTGTCTTTGACAAAGGTTGGGAAGTTAAAGTGCTTCGTCCACCCAGCTAAAAAACGAAAAGGTCTACCTCTTGCAAGATTCGACTTTGGTCCCATAGAAAGAAGAATAGACCTATGGTTTGCTTTTTTGTAATTCTAAATTTTTGATCATTTTTATTAGTATCAATAGTTAATTAAATTTTATTTTAAATATTAAAATTTTCTATTTTTAATTTATATTAATCATACTACAAACTATCACAATTTTAAAAATTAAAAATTTATATCATATTTTTTTCTTTCTCTAGTATTATAAAAATATTACTATTTTTATAACAAAATTTTAACAAATAAATATTAAAATTGATAAAAAAGCTAATTTATAATTAATTAGTTAATTTATATATTGCATAGTATAGATTTAAAATAAGCTTCAGTTACTTATACATGATTTTTAAAATCAATTTTGAAGAGAAAACCTACATATGACCAGGAGTGAAGCCAAAAATTTTTTTAGAAGGGGTCGAAATTAAATTGTAGATTTTTACGATAGTAAAAATATAATTTCACTATTTTAATATCTATATATTTATAATTTTTAAAGAATTAAATCAAACTTTTATCATTTTTAGGGGGCAAAGTGCAATTTTACTATTACTAATTTAAATATTTATAAAATTTAAAGGGACCTAAATGAATTTTTTTTTTCCATTTTAGGGGTCGGGACCCCGGCTAAGCACTGGATATATCTAATTGTAAACAAATAGAGTGTTTCCATTGAAAATGAAACTTTGTAACAACTGTCGAAACCATTTTTAAAATCGGGTTTTGAAAAATGGGGATTGACTTTTAAAAACGAAAATGGGAGTCGCCACCAATCCCTTTTTACTTAGGTGTGATTGGATCACCTTATAAAACGTTTTATTTAAAACATTTAATTTTGGTCTACGGAAAAACAGAAAATAGGTTCAGGAGTCGGTTACGTATGAGGAAGGGTTAGCACCCTCATAACGCCCAAAAAATTGGTACCTAATCAATAAAATCATGTCCAAATGTTTGAAACTTAAAAATATTTAAAAATATGATTTCTAAAAAAAACTTCGAACAATTTGATTTAAAATTTGAGAATTCTTCGATCCGAAAGAATATAAACATCACATCCAGCACGATTGGACATGATATTTTAAAACCCTCGTAACTAAGATCATCTCATAATTTATAAAACTTCGAGCAATTTTGATTTAAAATTTGAGAATTCTTCGATCCGAAAGAATATAAACATTACATCCAAAGACGATTGGACATGATATTTTTAAACCCTCGCAACTAAGATCATCTCATAATTTATAAAACTTGTTAAAAGGATATTTAGTTATTTAGCCAAAACGAAAATCGACACCCAGCACGATTGGGCATTATTTCCCGAATTTCTAAATACCAAAACATTGCCTTATTTTAAAAACCTTTAAATAAAATATAGTAATCTTATAAAAATGTATTCAAAAAACAATAAATAAATAACTATACAATGGCAATCATAAATAAAAAAATGAAAGAATATAGGCAAGTAAAATATATACATAAAACCCTAAATATCAAAATAGAAATTACTAAATAAATATGAAAATTTTCATGCAAGATTATTAATAAATAAATAAATAAAAATCACATATTTATATGATATAAACAATGTAAACAATGCATAAATAAGAAGAATAGTATATAATAATTTTAAATAAAATATAATATAAACAATATAAATGAAACATGTTTTTCAATATAAATATATATAAATATGATATAATATAATACTATATAATGTATAAAATTTTTAAAATATATAATATAATAACTAATATATGAAAATAATATATAATTAAAATAATATTTAAAAATAAAAAAATAATAAAAATATATATATAATACACTAATCATAAATTACATAATATAAACAATATAAATAAAATAAGTTAGATAATATAAATAAATTTTATAAAAAAATAAAGCTTTAAAAATAATATATAAATGTAACATGATAATATATAATATACAAAATTTTAAAAATATAATATAATAAATAATATACAAATTATAAAATGATATATAATTAAATAATATTAAACCACGTAAAATAATAATACATATAAGGTTAATACATAAAAATATATATATAAACTTTATACTATAAATAAATTAATATATAAATAATAATATAACATTTTAATTCAATTTAATATTAGGATAATCTAAAAAATAAAATAACAAAAAAAAAGGATTAAATCTAAACGCGCGTTAAATCCCAGGAACCTGTTGGGAAATTATACCTTTCTTTAAAACGGTACTGTAATGGTTTTGGCCTTAGTGTAACCCGAGGGACCAAATTGGAATGCAAATAAACTTTGAGGTATAAATTAGAAAATAATAAAAACTGAATTTAACAAGTTGAAAATGCGGAAGGGACAATTCTACAAATATACCATCAACATAAAAACACGCAGGTCTCTTTGCGGGTCGGGTCAGTGCGAGCGGATCCTCAGTGAAACGACGTCGTTTTGGCCTTTAAAGGCCACCCCAAAACGACGTCGTTCCCATACCCTATATAACTCAGAATTTGGCCAAAAAAAATCATTTTGTAACTTGTTTTTTTCTTTTAAAAAAAAATTCCAACAAATGCTCTGAAAGGTCCTCAGCCACTTTGACAGAGTCTGGTCGTCGGGCTTAGGGATCCTTCGTCTCCACGGGCTACACGCACCGACGCGCCATCGCCTACGGCGGCTCTCAGGTATGAAACTCGTCCATTTTCTTCTATTTTAATACTGTTTTATAAATAAGCATGCACGAAACAAAGAAAATAAAAGTAAAAATAATAAGAAAACAAAAGGTGAATCACCTTTATAAATAAAAAGAAAATTTTTATTTCTTTGTAACAATTTGCGTATCTGTTTGTTTCTTTTTTTATTCTCTCTGTATATTTGCAAAATTCCCCCCTATTACAGATTCTTGCAAGGCTTTTTATAGCCTTCGAAATAAAGATAAAAAAAAAGAAATAAAAATATTGCTATATTCATTTTGCTGCCGTGTTTCCTTTTCTTGCAGGTGATCGAGGAGAGTACGGCAGCGATAGGGCACCATTCGAGCATAGATTGAGGCGCGACTGGCGAGAGGCTGCTGGTGCTGCGCTGGGTGCGTGTGTTGCGACGCGAGGGTAGGTGGCCTAGGTGCGAGGCTGCGGCGCAAGGGTTTCTGGAAACCCTAGATTTCTGCCAAAGTTGGTTTGGTTAATGGGCCATTTTGGGCCGTTTGTATTGGGTCTGGGTAGTTTGTTTCGGTTTAAGTGGGTTGCTAAGTTTTTGGGTTAAAGTCTGTTGGGCTAATGGGTTATTGGGCTAGGGTGTAACTGATTTGTGGGTTTGTAAATCGACTGAAAAAATGGACTTTATTTTATTTTGGTTTTGGTTTGCTTATTTTGGTTTTCAAAGACCTGAGCAAAATTGGGTACTTACAACAACAAAATAATATTGAATATAAAAACATAATAAATATTCATAAATTATAATTAGTTAAATTAAAAGTTAAAAATATAAAAAATGAAAGATCCATTTTGAATATATTTATTATTTGATTTTATATATTATATAGATTAAAAATTTAAAATATAGAAAAATTTCTATTTTAGTTGATTTAGTTCTTGTACTTTAAAAGTTAAAAAAAATCAATCATCTTATTATTTTTAATTTAGAAATCCTAATCTAATTATTATTGTTGTTGGTAATTTTTTGTTAAAATTTGTCAACTTAACATGCTTATTTTCCGTCAATCATACGACATGTCACATGGGGGTGTCTTAATCAACAAGCCAAATTGATAAATTTTGACAAAAAATACTTACAATATTAATGATTGGATTGAGATTTTTAAATCAAAATAGTTGGCGGACTTAATTTTCAACTTTTAAGTACAAGGATTCAATCTCAAATTTTGTCAAAGTACAGGGACTAACAACATATTTTAGCCTTTTTATATCTAGATATATGTATGGGGGATGAATCAACTTACACCAGTGTAAAACTATGATTGATATTTTAAGAATCCAGTGGTTCTATTTTATATTCTATTCATTTGGATAATTCGTAAAAGTTTGGAGTAAATAAAATTTTTTAATTATTTATTTTATGCAAAAAAATTCAACTGTTAAATATATATTAATTAGTTTTTTATCTGGTGTAACGCACGGGTTTCTCATTAATTTTATAAAATTATTATTATTTAAAAAATTAAAAATATTTAATAGTCATAGTCATAGAAAATTATTTTAAACTTATGTAATCTATTGTTTTTATTTACTTGTTTAAAACGTTTTATTAGGAAAAAAAATTATAAACAATATTACGAATTTTGAAAACTTGTAAAACAATATTTCCAATTTCTTATACTTTTAAAATGCATAAGACTTTTGATAAATTACTTTTTATATTGTATATAAAAACATTTTTTAGCAATAAATATAAAATAGTTTAATTTTTAAAATTAGTTTTTGAATTAAAAAAATAATTTACATAGAAGTTTTATTTTTAAACCATTTTTAAAATAATTTAGTTTTAATATTATTGATAAAGTGATATTTCAATTTTATTTAAAAAAAAATATTTTTCAAAGTTTTAGATTTAAAAAATATTATATGTTTGAAACAGTAAGCAATCATTCATGTAAAATTTTGGAAAAACTTCAAAATTGTTTTAAAATAATGAAATAATAGAAAAAAGGAAGAAGATAAATTTCAAACTTTATAATAAATGTAGAGACAAAGTGACTTAGTAGGCAAATAATCAAGTTATGATTTCAAATTTCTAAAGCATTTAAAACCTTGGAGGACTAAACTTATGAATTTAAAAACAAAAACCCTTGAAAGTCATCTTAAGAAACATGTAGGGTCAAATGTTGAAATTAATTATTCTGAAATTTCGAAATTTCAAATAAATATAAAATAGTAAGGACCTAGGTTGTAATTAAATAAGGTAGAAGGCCTTACAAAAATAGTGAGAAGACGCGAAGGGACTTATCTTGCAATTTCCCCATTAACTCCAACTACAAAAGCCAAAATTTCATTCACGGTTTATCTAAAAAAACTATCATATTTTTTTTTTTAAATTTCCCTTTCTTCTCTATTTTGTCATGAGATTAAATCGGAAGAGAAGTTTTTTTTAAAGAAAAAATCATTTTACCTCTGTTTCTCTTTATTTTAGTGGTAATTTTTATGTCGGAAAAATCATTTTTTTAATCGATTTCCAAGATCATATAGCTCAAATTTCACCAGAATATCAAAAAGAATTTTCAAATTTTATTTTAGTTTTATAAATTTATTTTTAAATCTAAGCTTGGAATAAAGTTGTTTCCTAGTGATTAGGGCTAATATGGTTGATCATTGAAAATTTTACCCATCACTCATCTCTGCTTTAAAAGGGTGAAGAAGAATTTTTTTATTAAAAGGAAATGAAACCACAATAAAAAGTTGAAACGTTTAAAAATGAAGAAATTGAAATAATATTATTTAAGACATTCATTTCATTTTTTTGAATTTTAAAAAATTAATAAATTTATATGTCTAGTCAGGGGCGAAGCCAGGATAATTTTTTAGGGGGACGGATGAAATTTTAATTTTTTATGGTTTATACATTTATAATTTGTAAAGGATTAAATCGAATTTTTATAATTTTAGGGGGGCCAAAGTGCAATTTTACCTTTATTAATTTAAAATTTTAAAAAAATTTCAAGAGCCTAAATAGCAATTTTACTTTTTAGGGGGGGCGGAGCCCATGCCAGCCCCCCTGGCTTCGCCCCTGTGTCTAGTGATTTTAATTGTTATTAATAAATTTATATATCTAATGATTTTTATCTAGTGATTTTAATTGTTATTTATAAATTTATTAATAATAACAATTTATACATCTCCTGATTTTTAAAACTACAAATGTATATCTAGTTATTTTATAGAATTTTATAAAACTACAGATTTATTATATTTATCTAGTGATTTTTTTAAAATTTTATAAAACTATAAATTAATTATTTTTAATTGTTATTATTCAAAATACATATATTGATTTTAAGTAATATGAAGCTATTCAAGTGTCATCTTGACAATTTATGTATCATTAAAATCACACCAATTTTAGTCATAGACTTTGCACTCTCTCTCTCTCTATATAATAGTATTTATATTTTATCAATTTAATCATCATATTTTATTCTTCATTCAAAGTCTGAGTCTGTCTCCATTCAAGGTTTAAACTCAACCTATTTTTTAGTTTGTAATATTTTATATTATATTATTTTTATATATTATGTAATTTGTAACAACTAAAAATTAAATTTCTAGTAATAAATAATACTACTATAATGTAAATATTAAAAAATATTAGGATAATTATATATAAAATTATTAAATATTAAATTTAAATAATATAAATATATTTTTTTTAAAAATTAAAAATAATATGGGTGGCCTTATCATGATTTGGGTTAGCCATTTGTAAATATGTACAATTTAGATAAAATTGTAAGCTTATATTTTTTGCTAGACTGGATTTATATAAATATAAAATGTGTTAATATCATATTTAGTTCCCGTATTATTCAAGAAGGGGTGAGTCCAAGAGTAATTGGGCCGACAACAATGTAATTTTGGTTTTTCATTTGCTTGTCTGTTAGCCCAAACCCCACTCAATAGTCATCTGAAAACCCTAGAGAGAATGGAAAACCAACCCCTGTTTGTACTTAAATCACCCAAAAATTTTGTATTTTTTTTTTTGTTTGGTTACTTAAAGCTATAAAAAAAAAAAAACACTATCTCCTCCATCCGATCCGAAATAGTTCACTATGGCGGCGGAGGTGATGCTAATGAACGAGATAGAGGCGAAGGCTGCTAGCATGGGCATCGATTTGAATATCGATTTCAATTCCATTCAACTTCCTCGTGGTGAAGATTGTGGCATAGTCAGGTACTATACTCGATCTTCTTTCTAATTTATTTATTTTTATTTAAAAAAAATACAAATCTGATTTTCACTTTTGGATAGTGATGATGAGGATGTTTACCATGATGATCAATTGGAATTCGATTCCGGGTTTGGAAACGTTATTGTAGTGGATAATCTCCCAGTTGTTCCTCGTGAAAAGTTTGAGAAACTCGAGGGTGTCATTCGGAAAATCTATAGTCAGATTGGAGTCATTAAGGAGGATGGTCTTTGGATGCCTGTTGATCCTGAGACTAAGAAAACCCTAGGTTATTGTTTTATAGAGTACAATACTCCACAGGTTCGACTTTTATGGCTTTTGGATTTTGGTAATTATGTTCCCTTACCTTTCAATTTTTTATTTGCTTTTCTTTGATTCCTTATGGATTAGGAAGCTGAGCTTGCAAAGGAGAAGACCAATGGGTACAAGTTGGATAGAGCACATATTTTTGCTGTTAATATGTTCGATGATTTTGATAAGTACATGAGAGTTCCGGATGAATGGGCTCCTCCTGAGATTAAACCCTACACTCCTGGGGTAATATTTTCAATTCAATGTTTTGGTAGTAAATGCATTTGGTTTACGTTTTCCTTGCAATGGCCATACACACCCATATGTAGTAGGAATGTTGATTAGCTTTGTTCTAACATATACTGACTTGGTTGAAACATTGATAGTAAGCTGCTGATAATTTGTCGGATCTTGGAGTTTGTAGCTATGGGGTCTTACTAAATAAAAACATTTAGAATTTGTAAAAGATGGTTTGATTTAATTTGAGCCAGGATCAGTGCTGAATATTTGAAATTCTTCTATACTGGCATACTTGCTTTAAGGTTTTAGGCAAAAGTTAACTATTGCAGTTTCTTCTTTTGTGGCATTATGTTGAATTTATTGCTATAAGAGTTGTGTCTGCAAGTACTATTTAACCATCTTATGTGCCAGTTAATCTCAAGTCTTTAAACTCCTAACACACAAAGCCTGTGTTCTCTCTGAGCTCCTGTTTATTACTTTGATGATGTTACAGGAAAATCTTCAAAAGTGGCTTACTGATGAAAAGGCACGAGATCAATTTGTAATTCGTGCTGGCACTGACACTGAAGTTCTGTGGAATGATGCAAGGCAGTCTAAAACTGAGCTCGTTTACAAACGCACTGTAAGTAGTTTACCCCTTGTATCAAATACTGCAGCTTGGTTATCTGTTTTTCATTTCCAACAGCCATTTTTTAATGGATATAATTGATTATAAAATGTTTTTGCATACAGTACTGGACCGAAAGTTTTGTGCAGTGGTCTCCCCTGGGGACATACTTGGCAACAGTTCACAGGCAAGGAGCAGCAGTTTGGGGAGGTGCAAATACGTTTAATCGTCTAATGCGTTATGCCCATCCTCAGGTCAGAAATAGGCTTTTTTTAACATTTTCTCCCAAGTTTTCTTTTCACCTTTTCCTCGTTTTTAACCTGCAATGATATTGATAATACAGGTTAAGCTTATTGATTTTTCTCCTGGTGAAAAATTTTTGGTAACCTACAGCAGCCATGAACCAAGCAATCCTCGTGATGCAAATGTGAGGTTTTCAGACTCATCTCTTGTTACTTAAATCCTGTTCTCTTATTCCAATGCAGATTCTGATATAACTTTTTGCATTCAGAGGGTTGTGATAAACATTTTTGATGTGAGAACCGGAAAAGTGATGAGAGATTTTAAGGGAAGTGCTGATGAATTTACAATTGGAGGAGCTGGTGGTGTTGCTGGAGTTTCTTGGCCTGTTTTCAGGTGATTCTTGTCTTTTGTTTTAATTTTATCTTCAACTGTCTCCTCTCTTCTCATTTTGGGTGAGCATACTTGTGTCTAAAGAATTAGAATTGTCATGTTCCAGATGGGGAGGCGGAAAAGAGGACAAGTATTTTGCCAAACTTGGGAAAAATATGATATCTGTTTATGAAACAGAGACCTTTAGCCTTATTGACAAAAAATCTTTGAAGGTTGAAAACGTTGTGGACTTCAGTTGGTCACCAACTGATCCCATTCTTGCACTTTTTGTTCCTGAACTTGGAGGCGGAAACCAGCCTGCTAGGGTAATTACTTGTTCTTTTGAAAGGCTCCATTATTTTATGAGTTTAGACTTGATGTCAACTAATATGCGACTTGCATGTATTTCTCAGGTGAGTCTTGTTCAAATTCCCAGTAAAGTGGAATTGAGGCAAAAGAATCTTTTCAGCGTCAGCGACTGCAAAATGTACTGGCAAAGCAACGGTGAATATCTTGCTGTAAAAGCTGACCGATACACGAAAACAAAAAAAAGCACTTATACCGGTTTTGAGCTCTTTCGCATCAAGGAAAGGGACATACCAATTGAGGTTTTGGAGCTTGATAATAAAAATGATAAGATAATCGCTTTTGCTTGGGAGCCCAAGGGGCACAGGTTTGCTGTTATACATGGGGATAATCCAAGGCCTGATATTAGCTTTTACTCGATGAAATCATCGCACAATTTGGGCCGAGTTTCAAAGCTCACTACTCTGAAAGGCAAGCAGGCAAATGCGTTATTCTGGTCACCTGGTGGCCGCTTTATTGTACTTGCTGGATTGAAGGGGTTCAATGGTCAGTTGGAATTCTTTAATGTCGATGAGCTTGAAACAATGGCAACTGCTGAACATTTTATGGCCACAGATATTGAATGGGATCCCACTGGAAGGTAAGCCAATAAAAATTGATGACATTTAAGTGAGCTGAGATGCTTTACTGTTTATCTTTTTTTCTTTTTTTTAAATAAAAAATTTATTATGCTTAAAATTTTATTCTAACAATTGCTGGCTCTATTATTGTAAAGATATGTTGCAACCGCAGTAACATCTGTTCATGAAATGGAAAATGGTTTTAATATATGGTCCTTTCATGGTAAGCTACTCTACCGGATACTGAAGGATCATTTCTTCCAGGTAATTGAATTATTGTACATAATAATATAAAAGCATAAATGGTTGGTTGCAGTTAGATAGTTTATTCTGGCATTGCGGAATCATGATTGTGGTTGTTTTGTGGAAAATGACAGTTCTTGTGGCGCCCAAGGCCCCCATCCTTCTTGAGCGCTGAGAAGGAGGAAGAGATATTAAAATACTTGAAGAAGTACAGTAAGAAGTATGATGCAGAGGACCAGGATGTTTCGATGCTATTGAGCGAACAGGATAGGGAGAAGAGAAGGATGTTGAAGGAAGAATGGGAGAAGTGGATAAGCGAATGGAGGCGGGCAAGTGAGGAAGAGAGGTTGGAGAGGCAGAAGTTGAGGGATGGAGAAGCAAGTGATGAGGAAGAGGAGTACGAGGCCAAAGAAGTTGAAGTTGAGGAAATCTTGGACTTCTCCGAAGAAGTCCTTTTTGAAGAGTGAGTTGATTGGGACACGATTTTTCAGTATGTAGGAGTGGAGTAGATGATATTTCGGCTATTTTTATTTTAGAATTTTTGATCATCGCGCTAACACTATGTGTTTATTTATAAATGATTTTGTGAGGCAATGCAAAAGTTAGTCCCTGCATATTTTTCCAACTTGTTTTGACTGTGATACCGATGATTTAGGCATTTTAGTGAAAATTTTCTAACTAATATAATAAATAAATTTTTAATAAGAACTAGAATTAGATATTAAATGATTATATGTTATTTAGTTTTTAATAAAATTTTAGTTAATTACTGCTATTTACTTTCTGATAATTTTTTTTTTCACTTTAATTTTTAATAAAACTTTTTTCAATTCTTAAATAAGAGAGTAAAATTTAATTGACAATTTTTAATTAGAGTTAAGTTGCAAATTAAATTAATATAAAATTATTATAATATGCCATTATCCTTTCTAAAAAAATTCAGATATCAAATTAAATCTTAAAATCAAACTCAAATATTTGTTTAATATTTTATTCTTTCATTTAGAGGGTAATAATTTGTCAAATATTGGAACCATTTAAAAAAAATTAATAAGAAGGGTAATACTTTGATGCATGGGTCATGGAAGCTATTGTAAAAGGCGAGGCTTGCATGTTTCTTTTATACAATTGAAGAAAGATATAATTATTTTATCATTGTGTTCCTTTTATCTCTTATTTTAGTACATTATTTTTCAATTTACTCAATAATCATTCTTTTTTCTGTAAGTAGATAATTCAACTATGTAACATTTTTGTGGAAGAAGTATCTCTAAATTAAAATACATGTTTCTTGAAAATACATAGAACTGATATTTAATTGTTACTTGTCTTTTATTCTACATAATTTCATTATTTTTGATGATTAATTAAAGGTTCCTATTGATAAAAAATTTTATGTATCATAAATGCAATTGAAATACATGCTTAACAATTGGTCTTCTTTTATGTCTTAAATTCATTTAACATCCACATTATGAATAAGATATTAACAACAATAATGGTAATTGAAACATTATAAACTATTAAAATAAATAACTGAATATATACTAATAGAATGCAAGTAACCTAGTAGCTTTTATATCATTATATAATGAATCTTTTAGCTTTTGCCTTGGTATGAAGGAAAGAAAATTGAAAAGATAAAAAAAATTAGAAGGATGGAATCTTTCCATCGGTGTACTTGGATAGAAAAGATGGAAAAATAGAAAGAAAAATCAATGCTCTTTTCCTTCATTGCTTAGTAGAGTTAAAAAGTGAAAGAAAAGAAAATAAAGCAATTGAAAAATGTATAATTTGGACTAACAAACACTTCTCTCCATTAGAATTGAAAATGATGACCCCCTCCTATTTTCTTTCTTCCTACGCACACTCCAAATTTATTTTCTTTCCATCCTTCCATTTCCTCCTCTCATTCCTCCACTTTTGGACCCAAACACACTCAATGAATAACATTACTAATGAAAACGCAAGTTATTTGATTGTAACTAGTCTAGGAATCTTATACAAACCCAAAATATGCTATATTCGTTAGTTGAGAAATTGAAGATATCAATCCCATCAGTATGTAAATCCATACATGTTCTATTATTTATTTTACTTTTCATACTTAATAATTCATTCATGTTATACCCTAATTGTTATCATTATTTTATATTAGCAATTACCATGTCAAACCTTGAAAAACTTGAATTTGTGGTCCTCGACATATCAAGTAAGAATTGTTTTTCATGAGTGTTAAATATCGAAATTCACCTAGACGTTAAAAGTCTCGGGAATACAATTATGCATGGATTGAGACATTTAAATAGGATAATGCCTAGTCTATGATTTTCCTTTGTCATCATCTTCATGAAGGATTGAAAACAAAATATTTGACTATAAAAAGTCAACTTGAATTGTGGAATAGCCTAAAAGAAAGATACGACCATTAGAAAATGATAATTCTACCAAAAGCTCATTATAATTGGATGAACTTAAGGTTGCAAGATTTATAAAACAGTAATTGAATATAATTTCACAATATTTAAGATAAATTCTCAATTAAAAATATGTGTAGAAAAAAATAACCGATGAGAACTTATTGGAGAAAACTTTCTCAACTTTTCACGCATCTAATGTGCTCCTGCAATGACAATATCATGAAAAAAAAATTAAAATACTTTGAATTAATCTCATCCTTTTTTGGTGGCTAAGAAAAATAAAGATGCATTAATGAAAAATCATGAAAGTCATCCTGTTGGTTCAACTTCATTCCCAGTAGTGAATGCAACCATACATAATAATAGAAATGAAAGAAATATGGTCACGGTTGTGGCCGTGGTCATGGATATGGTCATGGACGCTATAATTACTGTTATCATGATGGTACTAATTATTATAACCACCAAAAGAAAAATAAAAGAGAAAAGATGAAAAAGATGATGGTCCAAGCAATCTTTCAAAAAACATTGAAATTTTGTGCCATTGATGCTGTATGAGTGTGCATTAATGGTCACGTACCTGTTGTACGCCTGAACATCTTAATTTGAGTGCTTATCACTTATCTTGGCTATTGGAGCTAGAGTGTGAGGGACACGGGCGGGTGTCCGGCCGTGTGAAAATCCCTGTAGGTTCGAATTGAAAAATAATTCCACACGGGGGTGGAACACGGGCATGTGATATGCCACACGGGCGTGTCCATTTTCCACACGGGCATGTGGACTGTTTGGTGAGAATTTTCTAAGTTTTTCTAGAGAGCTTCAAAAAGGTTTGATCCCGAACCATTCTTAATGTGTGATTTGGGCCACGTAGGCTTGTTTAAGAGGTTTTATGAAAAGTTTTAATTTGGAGTAGAAAGTCATGTCTCGATATTGCATGATTGTTGGTTTATAAGTTTAGTAATGCCTCGTACCCTGTTTCGGCGTCGAATACGGGTAAGGGGTGTTACATAGATTGAATCAAAAAATTTGAGACATAAATGTGATTGTTTGGATAGATAACACATCGAATAAGTACCAAGTTGAATTTATTCTAAATTCGTTTATGGCGTAATTTGTAACAGCCCGATTTTGGGCCTAGTCGAAACAGTGATTTCGGGGCCACAAATCCTACAAGAAAAATTTTATTTTTATTATATTTTTATGGTCTACGATTTCACGAAAAGATTTTGTGAAAATTTTGTTCGAAAATTTCGACGTTTGGGCACTCAATTTAGTCAAAAGGACTAGATTGTAAATAGTGCAAAAGTTGAGTTCCACATGTTAGAAGTGTCCAATTGTTATGAAGTTTTAAATTGGAGGTCCTTAAATGGTAATTAGACCATTTTTAAATTTTTGGACAAAAATAGACATGAGATAAGTGAAATAAGATATTTTTAAGTTAGGAGCATTTTGGTTATTTAGTAATTAAAAGAATTAAAAAAGCTAAAATTAAAGCAAAATGGTGTCCATCTTCAAGCTATGGCCGAATGTTGCATGAAGAAACCATGGCTAGGGTTTTTCAAGCTTTCAAGCTCGATTGTAAGTCCTTCTAGCCCCGTTTTTAATGATTTTTACGTTTTTGAAATCCTCGTAACACGATCTCTCTATTTCTACCATTTATTTGAGCTAGGGTTGATGTTTGAAAATTTACCCATATGAGAAATGCTTGTGTTTTGATGTTTAATGGTAGATTATAAATGCTCAGTGTGTAATAAACGACTTTTACTAAGTTATTTTCGGTAAAATTGTCAAAAATGACTAGTTTGTAAAAAGTTGTAAAATGTGTGTAAGTGTGTGAATAAATGGAAATTGTGGACTTCTATAGTTATGAAAATGGTTCGTCTAGGCTTAAAATACAAGGAAATTGAATAAAAATCATTTTACGAGCCTAGGGGTAAAAGTGTAAATATACAAAGTTTAGGGGCAAAAATATAATTTTTCAAAATGTGAATTTAGGCTAATTTGAGTAGAAGGATGAATAAATGAGTTAAATATGTTTTTATAGATCAATGAAAATGAGATTATGATAATACTCTAGAACGTCATGTTTTTATGTGCTAATTGCATATTTATTTTGAGTATGATTCTACTAATTTGGGCTATTTATGATCTTTTATCTTATAGGGGCTAAATTGGAAGCAAAAGAGAAATTAAGGGCCAAAGGCATGAATTTAGAGATAAAATGGGCCAATGTGCGACACATGGAAAAGTTGGTGCCAAAAGTGCAAGCATGGAGGACACAAGGGTTGAAATGCAAAACGAAGAGTTTTTATTCTATTAGACTCTATTTTAATTATATTAGGATAATTAATATTAAGATAATTATTAAGGATTATTTAATTTAGAATTTATTTTATTTATCTTTATTTATCTTTGATTATTTTTAATTATCTTTAGGAATTTAAGTAGGACTAGTCTATCTATCTTAGCACTATAAATAGGGGATGAAGTGACTCACTTTGTTTGGTTCATCTTTTTCTGTAAACTTTCTCCCCATAAGTCTTTTTCTTTCCATATTTTCTTCCAATAAAATTTTCTTCTCTATTTTTATATATTTATTTTCTTTTCCACCACAACTATGAGCCACTAAAACCCTTCTAGCCAAAGGTTGCCGAAAATCCCCAAAAAAGGGTTCTTGAGGTTTAGAATCCGCACTTAGCCTTCTCAACAGGGTATTCATCGTTTCTCCGCATTACGGGGCTGACGCTTCCGTCCATGTCCCTTAAGAAGTGATCTTTTCAACGTGTGCAAGGAACGGCCGCTTTGTATATTTTGAGAAGGTTACACAGTCGGTTCGTTAGCTTACAGCGTCAGAGGTTGGCGAGCCCAAGAGACAAAATGGCGTGAGATTCGCCATTGAGAAACGTTGATCTAGCATAAGATGATCCCACAGGGAGCGATTGTTGGCTGTGAGTCGAGTTCCACTAAATCAAGTCTAAATCCTTGAGCCGGTGGTCGTGGCGTCCTCTTCCACTATAACCGGCTTATTCGGGTTGAGAAGGATCATTTAAAAGCCAAGGATTGAACCCAAGGCGGATCGAAGCAACCGGAGGCTGGAATCTCCCCATAACAATTTCTTTATCTCAACTTTACTTTTTATTTTTAATTTTCGCAATTTCCATTCGACTTCTCAATTCTGTTTTTTATTTTATTTTCGTTTCCATATCCAACCTTTTAAATTCTGTTATTTTTATTTTTTTTCCAGGAACGCAGGCTTTCTTGGGCACGATTCTCGCCTGCAATTTGAAACAAGCATTTGTATAATCCGATCCTCGAGGATTCGACCCTACTTCCCTTTTACTTTATTTTCATTATTTTGCAGGGAATAGGATATATTTGGTGCTTTCAACGACGCATCAAATTTTGGCGCCGTTGCCGGGGATCGGTAACATGCTGATCTTGTTTTTTGTTTTCTATGACCAGATCTGCTCCAGGCATTCTTGCGTTTGACTCAGAAATTGAAAAGATCATGAGAGCTAATCGAAAAGAAACAAAGCTAAGAAAAAAACAGTCAGCGGTGGTAGGGACTCAAAGCAATCCACCGCCAGAAATCAGAATCGACGATGAAACAGAGTCTAGGGTTAATGAAAACCCTACTCAAACACTTGAAAGTAAAGCAGAAGAAGTCGATTCACTTGAAGAAGTGCTTAACGCTAGGGTTGACGAAAACCCTAATTTGGTACGACAACCAATGGCTTAAACGATTCGGCAACTAGCCGAAGCTCTGACAGAACAACCGCCGCTGTGCATCGCATATCCTACTATGGATACTGATTTTGAATTAAAGTCAGGGTTAATTCAGTTGCTGCCAACATTCCGAGGGTTGCAAAATGAAAACCCCCATAAACATTTAAAGGAGTTTCATATGGTTTGTCTAAGTATGAAACCTCAAGGCGTAACTGAGGATCAAATTAAATTGCGCGCCTTCCCTTTTTCCCTAACAGATTCAGCTAGGGAATGGTTATTTTATTTACCTCCTTGATCTATAACTACTTGGGCTGATCTATCTCGTTTGTTTCTCAACAGGTTTTTCCCAGCATCTAGAGCAGCTGAGCTAAGAAGGGAGATCGTAGGAATAAGGCAAAAAGAAGCAGAGACTCTTTACGATTACTGGGAGCGGTTTAAGAAGTTGTGCGCGAGCTGCCCACAACACGGTATAACAGAGCAATCTCTCCTCCAGTACTTTTATGAAGGTTTGAAGCCAATGGAGATGAACATGGTAGACGCCGCTAGTGGAGGAGCGTTGGTCAACATGACTCCCCAACAAGCAAGGGACTTAATCTCTACAATGGCTACAAATTCTCAGCAATTCCGAGCCAATCCTGAACCCCCTAGAAGGGTTCACCAGCTAAGTAATTCTACAATAGAAGATAGACTTGATAAACTTCCTAATATGATGAACACTCTTCTTGCAGAAAAAGCTAAACCAGCTCGATTATGTGGAATATGTGCTACACCTGAGCACACAACTGATGCATGTCCTAGTTTGTATGATGACTCTATGGCTCATTTAGATGCAGTGGGAAATTTTTCTGGCCCACCATAGAGGCGATATGATCCCTACGCTTATACCTACAACCCAGGATGGAGGGATCACCCTAACTTAAGTTATGGGGCCAACCCACGATATAACCAGCCATACCAGAATCGAGTTCCACAAAGAACCACAAGATCTGTGTAATTCTCTAGAAACTTTGGTCAATAAATTAGCAGCTAATATGCTTGATTTTCAACAGAAAATCGAGGCATCTATAAGAGAATTGACCATATCAGTTGAGAAAATTGAACTCTCAAAGGAAGCTGCCGTCACAAACAGAGCCAAACCCAAGGCAAAACGCAAATTTAGTAACGCTGCGAAGCGGAAAGGTACTGGAATCGATTCTCGACAGAAATCATGCCCAAGAAATCACCCAGGAAAAACCTGAGAAAGACGAATAGGTTCGACCAAAACTTCCATTGCCTAAAATTCAACCTCCCTTTCCAGAACGTTTCAACCAATGTCGAAGAGGTAAGGAGGACAAGGAGGTCCTCGAAACATTTAGGAATGTCGAGATCAACATTCTGCTGTTGGATGCCATCAAGCAAATACCGAGGTATGCTAAATTTCTTAAAGAGCTTTGCACCAACAAGCGGAAATTAACAGGTAATGAAAGGGTGAATGTTGGTGAAAATGTGTCTGCAGTGTTACAGCGAAAAATGCCGGCAAAATGTAAGGATAGGGGTATGTTTGCAATACCATGCCAAATAGGTCATTTGGGAATTAAAAAGGCTATGTGTGATCTAGGAGCCTCCATAAATGTCATGCCTTTTTCTGTTTATGAATCACTTAACGCAGGTTTTTTGACAAAAACAGGTGTTAGCATTCAATTGGCAGACAGGTCCGTTGTGCATCCCGAAGGAGTCCTCGAGGACGTATTAGTCAAAGTCAATGGACTTATCTTCCCTGCAGACTTTTATGTGATAAAAATAGAGGAGGATAACTCTCTCGGGTCTTCAGACATCTTGTTGGGGCGACCTTTTCTTAGTACCGCAAATATTAAGATTGACGTACGAAGCGGAACCCTCACGATGGAGTTTGATGGGGAGATCGTGCAGTTTAACGTTTATGGCACAATTAGTCACCCAAGTGAAGTCTTGGACGTAAACCGTGTCGACATAATTAACTCATCAGTGAAGAAAACTTTTGAGTCATCTTATGGAGATAAATCTAAAATTATGTTTGATGATTTTGAATCTGTTAATAAATTATTGGCTCCTATGGATACTAAACTTCTACCTTCTGTTGTGCAGGCATCAGATCCGAAATTAAAACCACCTCTCGAGCATCTCAAATTCACATTTTCGGAGAATGATGAGACCATTGCCGACTTAAAAGGGATTAACCCCTTGGAGGAAAATATGAAACCAATGAAAAAGGCGCAAAGACGATTAAAACTAAATATGGTGGATGTGATAAAAAATGAGAATTTCCAAACTCACATGATTAAAAAGATTTATTTTGAGCCACCGTAAAACCATTTAAGTCGTCGAGCTAATGACGTTAAACAAGCGCTTATTGGGAGGCAACCCAATCTTTATTCTTCTTTTATGATTTATTTTCATTTATTTATTGTTTTCTTTTCTTTTCTTTTTAATTTCTTTTATACTAATAAATTTCTCTTCTTTGCTTAGCTAAAACGGAGCGCATTGAGACTCGACTCGACACTTTTGGCCAGCAACTAACCGAACTTATTGCCATCCTCCGCAATAGACAGTAGCTACACGAGGAGTTTTTCTAAACTTTTCTACCTATTAATTTCTTTTGCGTCCACATTGAGGACAATGTGTTTTAAGTAGGGGGAAGGTACTCTTCGTATTACTGTCGTCTGCTGATGTGATTTATGTTTGCTGTTTGAGGCTCCATTTTGTCCATATTTTTTTTAAGAATATTTTGTCGCTTTTCATGCCCAAGAATTTTACCATGACTTGCCACTGTTTGACCTACATGCATGATTCTTGGCTACTGAGTTAGTTATGATTCTGTCTGTCTGATTTTATCTCCATTGTTTTATTTTTATTAGGCTAAAAATAATTATGATTAATAAGTTAACTATATCTTGCTTTTCGTAAAATTGATCAAGTTTAATATCAAGTGGACACTTAATACATTTGCATGCCTAAATTATGTTCATGTCTATTAGGTGGTTACTAAAACTTATTTTCGACACTTGATTATTTCTCTTAGGTCCTCTTTAAATTAATATTTCGTGTAAATTTTGTTTTTAATAATTGTTTCAAGGTTATGAGTGCAGCTTAGAACGTGATCGATCGAGTAACCGGGTAGGGTGCTTGGGTTGTCATTCTACTTCAGCGTCAAAAGGTTGTGTGACGTGATAGGTAAAACTCCGCTAACCAAGATTATGAGTGCGGCTCGAACGTGACTCGATCGAAATAACCGGGTAGGGTGCTTGGGTTGTCATTCTACTTCGCGTTAAAAGGTTGTGTGACATGATGGGTAAAACTCCGCTAACCAAAATAAATAATTTTTAAGAGTATGTTGGGCTGAGTAACCGGGGTGGGGTGCTTGGGTTGTCATCTCTCTTCGCGTCAAAAGGTTCAATATATTCCTAAGTAAATAAATAATAATAAAAAGATAAAAAAATAAAAAATGAAAAAGAAAAAAAAGAAAAAAAAAGTACTAATAAAATTGCAGTTGAGGACTAAAGGAGGAAATAAAGTTTCTTGGTAGGTTTGGTAATTTACCTAAATAGCATGAAATAATTCAAGACGATTTTAATTTTTGTGTGTGTTAATTAGAAAACTTTTTCTGTTCTACTTAAAGCAAGCTTAGAAGTTCTCTTTATTTTTCATATGCATTTTTGACTAATTTTTATAAAACTTTGGAGTAGAATTTCTTTCAGGATCTAACTTTCACAGTGGATAGGAACCATACTTGAGGGCAAGCATGGACTAAGTAGGGGGAATTTGATAATACTCTAGAACGTCATGTTTTTATGTGCTAATTGCATATTTATTTTGAGTATGATTCTACTAATTTGGGCTATTTATGATCTTTTATCTTATAGGGGCTAAATTGGAAGCAAAAGAGAAATTAAGGGCCAAAAGCGTGAATTTAGAGATAAAATGGGCCAATGTGCGACACATGGAAAAGTTGGTGCCAAAAGTGCAAGCATGGAGGACACAAGGGTTGAAATGCAAAAAGAAGAGTTTTTATTCTATTAGACTCTATTTTGATTATATTAGGATAATTAATATTAAGATAATTATTAAGGATTATTTAATTTAGGATTTATTTTATTTATCTTTATTTATCTTTGATTATTTGTAATTATCTTTAGGAATTTAAGTAGGACTAGCCTATCTATCTTAGCACTATAAATAGGGGATGAAGTGACTCAGTTTGTTTGGTTCATCTTTTTCTGTAAACCTTCTCCCCATAAGTCTTTTTCTTTCCATATTTTCTTCCAATAAAATTCTCTTCTCTATTTTTATATATTTATTTTCTTTTCCACCACAACTATGAGCCACTAAAACCCTTCTAGCTAAAGGTTGCCGAAAATCCCCAAAAAAGGGTTCTTGAGGTTTAGAATCCGCACTTAGCCTTCTCAACAGGGTATTCATCATTTCTCCGTATTACGGGGCTGACGCTTCCGTCCATGTCCCTTAAGAAGTGATCTTTTCAACGTGTGCAAGGAACGGCCGCTTTGTATATTTTGAGAAGGTTACACAGTCGGTTCGTTAGCTTACTGCGTCAGAGGTTGGCGAGCCCAAGAGACAAAATGGCGTGGGATTCGCCATTGAGAAACGTTGATCTAGCATAAGATGATCCCACAGGAGTGATTGTTGGCTAGAGTCAGGTTCCACTAAATCGAAGTCTAAATCCTTGGAGCTGGTGGTCTTAGGCGTCCTCTTCCACTATAACTGACTTATTCGGGTTGAGAATGATCATTTAAAAGCCAAGGATTGAACCCAAGGCGGATCGAAGCAATCGGAGGCTAGAATCTCCCCATAAGAATTTCTTTATCTCAACTTTACTTTTTATTTTTAATTTTCGCAATTTCCATTCGACTTCTCAATTCTGTTTTTTTATTTCATTTTCGTTTCCAGATCCAACCTTTTAAATTCTGTTATTTTTATTTTTTTTCCAGGAACGCAAGCTTTCTTGGGCACGATTCTGCCCAGGATTTCGAGAAACAAGCATTTGTATAATCCGATCCCTGAGGATTCGACCCTACTTCCCTTTTACTGTTATTTTCATTATTTTGCAGGGAATATGATATATTTGGTGCTTTCAACGACGCATCAGATTAAGACTTAGAACGGGGGAAAAACAAAGAATATGACGAATAAGTCATTTTCACCGATTGTGCTACCGAGGTAAGTTTGTATGTAAATAATGCATCGTTTTTACTTACGATTTCATATTTTGATAAATGGTATGAATTTTGGCTGAATATTTGATGTAATTGACAAAATATCGACAAGTGAGAAATTTCCCAGTTGAACCTTAGGAATAAAAATGGATACGAGTGACATGTTCACTAGAAACCTATGTGAAATCTAAGTGAAATAAGTGATCCGGGTGCTGGTCCGTACGTTCTACCGGTGGCTGAATTATTCGGCATGTGTTACGGATACTCGACAGCTTGTGTAAGCAGCACCGTGTAGTTTCGTCATGACCGACAGCGTGAGCAGACCCGAGATTGTGACTATGTGAAACGGGTGCTGGTCTTATAAGTTCCACCAGTGGCTGGGTAATCCAGCATGTGTTGCGGATACCTGACAGCTTGTGTGAGCAGCACTGAATAGTTACATATGACCGACAGCTTATGTGAGCAGACCCGTGAATGTGAATAGCTCGAGAGCGAGCCAATGTGAAAAGTGTGATATGAAGTACCTTTAGCTACAAGTGTGGCACTTATGTGTAAATTTCCGTGTATCCGTTATTATTCCGATGCGTTCAACGGGAAATGACTAAGTGCAAACGAAAATGACTATGTGATGAATAAGTGCAGGTATGTGTGTGTAAACTTATGAGCAATGTGCTCGATATGTGATCGAACTTTGGTAAGATTGATACGGAGTAAGTGTTACAATGAAAGTTACTATAAAGAAAACATGAAAGAGTGAAACATAGAAATAAAGCAGTTTTGGATAGCAGCAGTTATGTGTCTTTGAAAAATCACCAAAAATGGTGGAAATTGAATTAGAAGTTGAATAAGATATGAAATTAAATCTTATTGAGTCTATTTTTGCATAAAAGAAACGGTGTAAGCAAAAGAATTTCATATTCTGAGATATTTGAATTTTTGTGAGACAGAGTTAGAATGATTTTGGAATCCCCTATTATGACTTTGGAAAATTATTAAAAAAATTTAAAAAATAATTATGGGTTATAATTTATATTTTTAAAATTATGAATGAGTCTATTTTCAATAGAAACAAACGGGAACATCAACCGAATCTCGTACGAAGAGATAATTAATTTTTAGTGAAGAAGGGTCAAAACTGTCAGACAGCAGAACATGGGATATTTTAAAGAATAAAATTTACTTATTGGCTAACCTAAAAATTCTGAAAACTTTATGGTAAGAAGATATGTGAGTCTAGTTTAAGGGAAAATTAGCTGATCTTAATTTGGAGTTCCGTAGTTCAAGATATAAATAATTTAGTAATTATGACTCGAGTAGACAGCTTGAGATGAACATGAATAAATAGTGGAACTATGTGCAATTATGATTGTATTATCTTGAGAACATACCTACTTACTAAGCTATAATGCTTACCCCCCTTCCTTTCCTTTTTCCTATAGTGTCACAGATGCTAGCTCGAGTTGGAGGTCGTCGGAGATTCTATCACACTAACAAGTTATTGATTGGCATTTTATCAACGATCTTCAAGTCCTTTTAAGTCTATGGCATGTATAGGGACTTGATTATGTGTATATGTTATTATGAGTTGGCCTAGAATGTTGGCCTATGCTATTTGATAGTTATTGTTGTATAAGGCCATTTAATGTGGCCAATTTTTGTTATGTTATAAGTCTATGATGATGCATTTCAAGGATGTGTATGCTTGCATGTGAATGGTTAAGTGTATGTGTTCCGGTAATGCCTCGTACCCTATTCCGGCATCGAATACGGGTAAGGGGTGTTACATAATTCACTTATGATGTTCATCAAGTAATTTACCTAAGTTTTGAGTAAGTGAATATTCATCATGTAATTTACCTAAGTTTTGAGTAAGTGAATAATCATTCATGTATGACTCATGTTATTTTATATATTAAAAACCTCTGCTCTTAAGATAGTTGGCAAAAAATTATTATGTTGGGTACATGACTTATACATGTCATGGTTTCACTCACAATAGTGGAATCATAGCTTGATAAAAAAGAGTAAACGGTACCTCTCATCGTCATTGTATATGAAAATGGAACATTGTCATGAGGTATTTGTTTGAGACAAATGATTTAATCATTATTGATATAGATAATGATACTGTTTATTGTAGAAGATACAATGGTGATAATGAGATAAAATGGATCAGATTAGGTGAATGGATTTAACATAAATGGATCATGAATATCTTTTAAGGGTAACACATATATGATAATGTCATTAGATAAAAACTTGATTTAAGTAGCCTCAGTAATGGTATATAATAAGGAGTTCAATCATGATATTTTTAATGGATTGACTCCATGACTAAAAAAAATTGTAATTAGTAGATGAAGAGTCAGAACTTGATTACAATTTATTTTAGCCCTAATTATATATGTTCAATTGGTCCCTTAGCTAGCTCACTATAACATTAAATGAATTGCTTAATAAGAACCTTTGAATGAATGAAAATTAGATTGCATGAATTACCAAAAAGGTAAGAGGTGACTTGGGATTTTGCATACTCCATTAATTTGTACCTTTTAAAGATAAATGTATAACTTTTACAAAACCTTAGCTTTGAAATAAGTAAAATAGAACTATTTCCCTTTCAAAAGTAAATTTATAATGAATGGCGCTCATAAATACAAATAAACACGTGAAAGAAAGAATTATAGATCCCATAAAAATGAGAATAAGATTTGGATTTTTGCATTTTTAACTTTATAAACTTGGTTTTTTGTCTTCATTTGAGCGTTTGTAGATCATATTTATATAACCTCACTGATTATATTAGATTATAATTAAGTTTTTTAAAAAAAATATTAGATTTTTATTATTTTTAATTAAAATTTATTTGAATATAAAGATTCAAAATAAATGAAATTTATTTGTTTAGTGTATTTTCCATCAAACTTGGAGGGTAAGTGGGATATTTTCAAACCCAAACCCCTGATGTTTTGAATGCTTTTCCCTAATTATTTTTGTAATAGTTAGAAATTAATTGAATAGTATTAAATTATGATGTGGGAAAAATCATTAACAAATATATTAATAAAAAAGTTTATGTAAAAAATAAATGAGATTTTAATTGAATTAGATTATGATGTTTTAGATTTAAATCATATCAAGTGTAATTTTTTTAAATTTTACATTAAATATAAAATAATAAAAATATCATGATAATGATGTTTGTTATTTTATAAAATATATATATTTTTTAATAAATTGAAATTCGATAAATAAATTATATTAATTCAATGGGTAAAAATAATTCAATCCATCCTTTAAATAATGATATAAATAACATTAATTTAAACATCATATAATATTTTTATGTAATATAACTGGGAAAAACACTGTTTTATAAAAATAATTAAAAAAATATTGCTAATTTACCCGAATAACATGTCTATCCATCTACTATAACTTAATTTTCAACCGTTACATTTAATGATGAAAAAATACAAATTGTTGATAATAATAGGGGAGAGAGAGAGAGAGAGAGAGTAGATAAAAATTAAAAAGAAATAAAGAATGTGGCAGGGCTAAGTGTAGGGTAGGAGAAACTGCAATTTCAGTGGACGAAGACTATAAGCTACGTAAGCCTAATGTTCCACCAGGACCCAGGCCATAGCATACATAGTCTCATTAGGCACAAGTTACGTTGCATTGCATTCTAATCACTCCTCTTCACCACTTTCCTTTCATCTCTCTATCCCCCACACCTCCATTTCTTTATTATTCCTTCCTCCATTTACTAAATTGATGATTGGAGTATGTAATGAAGGAGCTTTCCCTTTTAGTCTACTCCTATAAATATATGAATAGGTAAATGTCGTTTTCCATTATGTTGCCAATGCCTACAGCATTCTAGCATTATAAATGAATTAGGTGAGAGAGATGAGGCAGCGGCTACCTATGCCGTTTTTGCCAATAGCTACTACCGCTGGACACACTGACTCATTAAGGAGAGGAGAGAGAAATGAATGAAGCATATTTGAAGATTCATGCAAACCCCACAGTGAATGGAAATTGCACAGTGAAGTAGGTATAAATATAATACCAACATCACAAGACAAGTGAAGTTCCAACCAAATTTCCCATGTCTATATTTAAACAACTACTATACAACGACAGTGTTGAAAAAGAGCTTCATTGTTTAAACTAAAGCACAGTCAAAGAAACGTATATCATCTTAGTTGCTACTTAATTACTTATACCTAGTTTGGATGGATGTTTACATCACCAATGGGGATAACACCACCCCACAATAACCACAAACTTAGTAAGCTACTATACCTCACCAACTCCCTTTAAAATCAAGCAAACAAACAAAGGGTCGGCAAAGTAAGGCTAGGTGGCCCTGAGGATCAGGAATGGGACAAAGTGATTAAAGCCACGTCGCAGGCACGAGGAAATCGACAAGTGGGAGAAGGTTATTGGGTTTGGTGGCATTTTGTTGGGGACAAAGGGGGAGACAACACTTTTAAATTAAAGAAAGGCAACCGTGGGAGATCACATGGACAGCCCCCATGTCATGTGTTGTCAAACCGCTCACTCCTTTCCCCAATTATTATACACAAACTCTACTGAATTTTCATAAATAATGCTAACTTATGTGTTTATCAACTCATTCATATATCAAAATAATTTGACTATTGGTTAAGTGGAGAAGTAAAAAGGTTGAAATAAAAGAGTGGTAAAAGTAGAAAGAAAATTAATTTTGGGGAGACCTGGTAGAAAAGAAAAAAAATTAATCTTTTTAAATTACAAGTTAAGAGGAGATAAAATGAGGGAGGGGTGTTGATAGTTCAAAATTATATATATTTTTTAAAAGTTTTTTATCTCATTTTTTAACACTACCAAAAAATGGAGGAAAGGAAATGAAATTTTTGTTTTCTTTGATAAATTACAAGAAGAGGGCAAAAAACTAATTAGCATGATCCTACAACAGTAAACACCTTAACCATTAGGCCAATCTCTAATTTTCTTTCCTCTTACCATTCTAATTTTTTATTTCATTTATTTTTCCTATCAAACATACTCAAAAATGATTTTCTTTCTACTTCTTTTTTATCTTTCTACTTTTAATAAACTAATGATTGAGTTTAGTTGATTTTCCACAATTAGACGCACAAAATTATAAACCTAAATTATATGTTTTTAGCATAAAGAGATATTGATGAGCTAAAGTATGGGAAATTCTGAACCCATCCCTGTTATTACTTGAAACTCAATAAAGGTAATATTTTGTTTTAGTCAGGACAGGAGACGTCAATCATTCTCATCAAGTTTAAATTATTTATTGCTTTTCCACATTATCTTCTAAATCCTACTCAACCATTTTTTGTTTGTGTTTGGCCAACTTTTCGCTCTATGCCCCAAAATAATTACACATTTGTATAAAATATATCATAAATTTAAGAAAAAAATACAAAAACTGATCACATATAGATAAGCAATTTTCTAATATTTCTATACTATTTAGATAATAAAAAAAAATCAACCCATAAATCATACTAGTAATTTATTGATTTCTTTTCCACTTGGTGTTTGAATATCTTCCATTAATTAGCTATGCATATATCTTCCATACAAAGTCAACCTAAACCAGCTGAGCTAGGGAGCTGGCTGGATCAACCTTTAAATGGAAAATTTTTATACCTTTAATAATTTATAAAATTTTAATTTAATAATAATAAATCTATATTTTAACTTTTAAAAATAATTAAATTGAATTTTTTTAAAATTATAAAAATTATATAAAATTATAAAATTATGTTTTTACTATTATACAAATATACAATCTAATTCCCAACCTAAAAATTTCTTACTTCAATAACACCATTAAAAAAAAAAAAAAAAGACTGCTCGAATATACATATCTGTCTCTCCACTGGCCAGTCATAAAATCTGGCATAACCGACAGAACACGTGGCGTCTCAGAAGTAATCAAACGCGTTGGATTGTTCCTCGATCTTAGGATGGTGAAAGGACGTCGTGGTGGGTGGCCGCCTCAAACCCGGAATCTCCGGCGGCGTAAGCGACCTTATGAGGGCGAAATTGAGTCCTTTAAAGAACGGGTGGGTTTTGACGTCGGCAGCGCCGCGTTTGGATCCCAACCGAGTGTTGGGGTCCTTGTTTAACAACCCGGAGATGAGGTCTCGAGCGTGGTGCTCGAGACGAGAAGCAGGCGAGTGGGTTGGGAAAGTGAGTGGCCTTTTCACGATGTTGCGCAGCGTAACCTCGTTTGATGGAGCCGCAAAAGGTGTACCTCCGTATATCATCTCGTAAATGAAGATACCTAGAGACCACCAGTCCACGGCGTTACCGTGGGACCCACCGGCTGCCACCTCGGGAGATATGTACTCGTGGGTCCCTACGAAGGAGCGTGACCGGGCGGTGACGGGCTCCGCCACGAAGAACAGATTGTTGGGTGCGAGCGTCTGTATCTTCTTTGACCGGAAGAAGCGGTGGAATAGGCAGGAGAGAGGGGTTGTAGGTGGACGAGAAGAGCGGTGGTTTTGGGGAGGCGTGGGATCCGGGGACGATGACGGTGATTCAACGGCTGCGATGGCATCTGAGCAAAGTGAAAGGTCGAAATCCGATAGCATGATGTGACCGTCCGATCTTACTAAAACATTTTCCGGTTTTAGGTCTCTGTAAATAATACCCAGCATGTGTAGGTACTCTAGAGCTACCAGAACCTCAGCTGCATAAAACCTGGAATAAGCAACTAATCATCAGTTTATTTAGTTCATTTTTAATGTCAGAATTGATGGAATCTGGAAACAGTGTAGTTTAGTGAAATGTCTTATCGTCTGCAAATTCTCAGCAACCAGAGTAACAGAATTAATGGAAAGCATTCATCTCAAGAGTTTGCTTGCATGGCAAGGAATTTTATCAAGACAATAAATGGAAAGACACTATCTAATAAGGGAAATTCAGGCTGAAGTCAGAGGTATGTAATTGCGTGAACAATCTCAGCTGTCGAGCAAGAATAAGGAAAAATAAATAAAATGCTTCCTAATACTCCCGAATTCTCGTACACTGATGAAAAATCAAATGAAAACTGAGTAAAATAGAACAAAACTCAAATAATGAAACTTTATTTTCTAATGATATTTTGGGAAAAAAAATGTAAATCTTATTGCTTTATAAAAGAATATTTATTTATTTGTAAAATTTATAGCAACCAAGAAATATTGGAAAAAGAAGAGAGACAAGGTTGCTTATTGAAAGAGACTTTGCAGAGTTGAGGCAGACAAGGATAAGAACAAGACAGGCTAAGTGTTTGAAAAACAGCAGAAGAAAACAAATGACACAGATTAAAGCATGCAAGAAGGATGAGCGTAAAATCATTGTAATGAATGTGAAGGTAGTGAGCTAAGAAAACAAAAAATGAAGTACCTTGCGGAGCTCAGAGAGAAGCGTTTTTGAGGGTGTTTATGTCTAAGAGAATGCAAGTCACCGCCGGAACAGTACTCCATAACTATGCAAGAGAAATGAGAAGCTTCGAACTCGGCGTACAAAGTAGGCAAAAATGGATGATCCAGCATCTTCAAGATCTTCTTCTCCATTTCAGCACGTTGCACTTTATTCTTCATGGCCAACGCTTCTTTATCCACCACCTTCATCGCATAACAGCATTTTTCATCTGCGTTGGCAAGCTGGCAGAGGTAGACGGTTCCGATGTCGCCGGAACCGATGCGGCGGATGAGCTGGAAATCACAGGACGTGAGGCCGGTTTTACGGGCGAAGGTGGCGGAACGGATAGCGGAGTAAGCCAAGTCGGAAGATCGGTGGGGTTTGAGAGAAAGGTTTTCCGGGGAAGACCGGAGCTCAAAGGAGAGACGGCTGAAGCTGCTACGGCTTTCACTTGTCATTGAACACTCACTCGATGAACTTAACTCACTTTCTGACTTCCGTTCGCACTCCAACATTTTATGTTTCTCTCTACTTGTAAGACAGGGAAAATCAACATAAAACTCTTTGATGATCTAAGAAGAAGAAGATAATGATGATGAAGAAGTCAAAAAAGAAAAAAAGTGGGAATCACTTCAGATGACCGAAATTAAAGACGGTGGATAAAAGCAATCAACTTTGAACATTTTGGGTTTTAAGAAGATGATTTGATGATGACTGGAATCAGATACCCGTAAAGGAGATGAAGGAGAGTCAAATAGTGAAGTAGAAAGAGAGCAGTAAGTTTGAAGGGGGAAAAGGAAGTCAAAAACTATGGGCAAGCAAAAAGAGAAGAAATGAATGATTAGCAGAGAGGGGGCATTGAATGGGATTCAGTGAAATGCTTTGAATGCATATTTTGAAGCACATCAGAGGGGCTTTTATGATGAAGGACGGGGACCTCATATTTAGGGTTTCTAAGCAAACCCCAAAAAACCACCAAGTACGTAAGCAGAGCCAAATTTCTGAGACGCATAATAAATAAAAGCAAAATGAAAACAGCCTTTTGTTTGGTTTCTTGTACTAGGAGCTTGGTTTGAATAGTGAGGCCTGAGGGGGCGGTGGGGGATATTTAATGTTTATTACGCTGCTGCTGGTGAGGTGATTAGGGGTGGCATGCAGTAAATCGCGGTTAATGGCTTGACCTTTTAACTTTTACCCATGGATTTTGGTGTTTGCCTATACTATTATTACGACTTTTGGCTTACGATGACGTTGGGTTATCCGCCACGTGCGCCTGCTTCATATCACTTAACACTATAATATTGTGTTATTAATTAATCATTTCTTTCTAATTTCCATTTTTCAAGGTAAAATAAGCCTTAAGCTCTACTTCAAAAACACTACTACGTGATTATTTCCCTCTTTGCGTGGTAAATTAATTCAACGATTACAAATTACTTAGGATTAACAATGTATAAGAGTATGAGATTTCATTTCCCTCTCTTAATTATCAAAGCGCTTAGTAGTTTATCAACAAAATATTTTTACCTTTTCTACTAAAAAAAAATAAACTAATCCATATACATTAAATTAAAGAGCAAATTGATTTTTTCTGTAAAAAATGACAGAATAATCCGATAGTGACATGTGATATGTTGCGTGTACTTCATGTTTACGTACATAGACTAATTTTTAACAACAAAAATGGATGAATATTTTAATAGAAATATTAGTTTGCTCTTTGATCTAATGTATAGAGATTAATTTGTCCATTTTTTGAATAGAAAGAATAAAATATAATCTAACCCTTAATACAGAGACCTTCGTAATACTATTACCGTAAATCATAACACTTAAAAAGTATTAGTATAAGAGAAGATGAAACTTGAAATGCAGTCGTAAATCTAACCTAACCTAATCTAATCATCTATATGTATATGAATTATGATAGTAGGTCCCAAGTAGTTTTGCTAACTTATTTAGAACCAGAAGAATTTAGCAGACAAACACCCCAATCATAGAACTGCATTGCTGACAACAACTTATGTTTTTTATTTTATTTTTTTACTTTAACTACAATATTTTCTAATTATTTTTTTAATCTTTTATATATTTATATGCATGTTCCTCATCATGCAATGTTTTTACTCTGGATCATGGTATATAAAATACTATCTTGAAAAAGAAAAAATATATAATTAATCTGAAAGTAAAGGCAAAGCTTGCTGTCCACAACTGGCTTCTGCTAATATCTCTAAGGAAATAAAAAAAAAATTAATTTTGGTTTTAAATTAAAAGAGGAAAGCAATATATAACAGTAACAGAAGCATGAGACTGCAAATATTTATATACTAGTGTTATTAAAATCCACGTGGCCAAATAAAAGAGAGCATGCATGACATGTCCACCAGTTTGGGAGCAAGCTCCTGGGCCCTGAGGTTGCAACAGTTAGGGCCCTAAAACTTAAAAGAGAGACGCGGTCCAAACACTTTCCTAATAAATGCCTAACATCTGATGACCAACTTGAATTTAACTTAATGTAATACTATATTTAATACGGGGAGGGATTTGAGATTGAAAAACTTACAAAATTTTCAGCACAACTTCATGTAATGATTTGATGATTAAGAATGTTCATTGCTCTAGATATAATCTAGGTTCGACTCGTGTTTATTGTTCGGATTTTATAATTAATAAAAAGAATAGATTGAGCGGGAAAAGTAGGATGAAATTGGTAAAGCAGCAATCACGTCATGTTGACAATAATAAACAGAAAGAATGCAATAATGTATATAGTATTGAGGAAGTGTGGGGTATAGAGGATGATCTATAATTAAGGTATGATTTGATAGTGAAGGTCCCCCAAAGGCTCTTGAAAATTGAGAAATCAACCCACCTGAGATCCCATCCAAATCTAAATCTATCTATAGGGTAAAAGATCTCTACTTAGTTTTTCCTAAAATTAATAATGAGGTTGTCAACAACCATAGTTAACCTACAAATTAATAAAATACATAACTTGTCCACAATAATTGAACAACACTACCTAATAATGATAATCTTAAATCTCAAAGTTATAACTGAGATTTGGCATGAAATTATGTTGTGTCCACTTGACTGCATTAGAGATTCTATTATTGGTATTAGTTTTATGGGGTGGGGGATCTATATTCAAATTACAACTATGTTTGTCCCCTATCTCTTTTCCCTTCTTACTGCACCAATATGCTATAAAATCTTAAAAAGGGGAATCCTTTTTCTAGGGGAATAAGACAACCCACAACCTCACATTTTAATATTATATAGGCTAAACTATCTAATTGGTCATTCAATTTTTAAGGCGTTTTCATTTTGGTTACTCAACTTTTAGAATACTTTCATTTTAGTCACTCAATCGTTAAATCTCTAATGACGGTTAACTGTACACACCAAATCATGTTCACATTTCACTTTAGTCACTCAAAAAATATCCCTTTTTTTAAGGATTGATTGGAGTAAAAAACATTAAGGATTAAAATGAAAAAGCGATAGAAACTAAAATAATGCTTTAAAAATTGCCAAATTGTACTTATTTACACCCTTGCTGAAAATTCTAATTTTTTTTTTAATATTGAAATTTTAAATTTCAAAACATCATAATCAAATTAAATAGGTTATTGAAATTTTTTTATCCCTTGATAGTGTCAACTGATTTGTTACAATAATATTGAAATTAATTAATTTAGTCTCCTTTTAAATATTAAACTTTTATTTTGTGTTTCCAAATTAAAATCAAATCAAATAAATAATCTTTAATAATTGTACATGAAACCCCCTTTTTTTATATGATCTCGAGTCTTTCATACTAAGCTAAAAGCAAAGAAAAATCCTTACAGTTAATTAAATTAATTAATTTTATCTTCCATGCCAAATAAAACTCAAAGATCTTTCATCACTTCTTTACCCAAACGAAGAACAATCAATTAATTTAATTAATTACAATTATTTTTCTTTTCTTTTAGCTTAGTATGAAAGATTCGAGATTATATAATCAACATAAATTTAAATTTCACAAACAATTGTTAAATATGAGTTACCGAGTTAATTTCATTAAGAATAACATTGAAACATAAACTAAAATTTTAAAATTTAGAAGGATATTAATTTAATTAATTTTAATATTACAGTAACAAAACAATTAATATTATCAATTTTCAACAATTTATTTAATTGATTTTTATGTTTTGAAATTTAAATTTTCAAAATTGAAAAAAAAATAGAATTTTTAGCAATGTGATAAACAAGTACAATTTGTCAATTTTTTTAATGCATTATTTTAGTTTCTACCACTTTTTTATTTTATTCCTTTTCTTTTTACCCTAATCAAAACTTTAAAAAGGGATTTTTTTTTTTTTGGGGTGAGCAAAAAAAAGCGACCCAGAAGTTAGCTGACCAAAATGAAATTGTGAATATGATGTTGCGTTTAATCGTCGTTAGAGATTTACCGGTGGGATGACTAAAATGAAAGCCCCCTAAAAGTTGAGTGACGAAATTGTAAGAATTTTATTTTGGGTGACTAAAATAAAAGTTTCCTAAAAATTGAATGACCAATTAAGTAGTTTACCCTATTATATATTTTAATTGATGCCCTCTTTCTTCCTTAATTAAACTTATCATACTTGGTGTTGCCTGATTTGCTGGTCTTGCATTTTCATGACACTATCATTATCATGCTTGGTTTGGATATATTTTAATTTGCCTTTTTTTACTGCAACAAAATTATTATTTAGTATATAACTTTTTAATTTAAATTTACTTGTAAAATATTTTAAAAAACATTAACATAGAATACATAATTTTTAATTTTAATATGTTTCAAACGCTGGTTCAAGGCTTTCGAGATTGATAGGTAGGTCAAACTTTGGACAAATACAATTTCTATATCTAAACATGATCCGGTTGGTATGATTCATAGGCAAACTTTACTATATTTATATATATTTTTTTTGGTAAAGAAATATAGATAAGGTAAATCGATCCCATTACAAACGAGCTGATTATCTATCTAAATATGTTTAATGATTTCTGTCAGAATCTCCTTAAACATTTTAAGACCATAAGAGAGATTTTTCATTAATCTAACTAAAGTATGTGCTGCAACATTGGCTTTTTCTTGAAACCTTCTTTATGTCTACCCGCCAATCTCTCTTACAAAGCTCCTGAATTCTTATAACCAAGTCCCTATTCGATTGTCCACGAGTCTTATCCAAAATTGCTGCAATAGCTTGAGCACAATCAGTTTCAACGATAACATGATCTCATTTAACATTCCAAGCCAGAGAGAGGGCATCATAAATCGCCCAAAGTTCAACCTGCTCGACATTGCATTTGCCAATATTTCTTTTCATTCCCCCAAGCCATCTACCAACATTGTCTCTTGCAACTACGACAGCCGAAGCCAACCCTAAATTTGGGGATCTCACCCTGTTCGTGTTTAGCTTAATGAACCCCAAAGGTGGTGGTTTCCATTTTCGACATTGTCTCTGTCTTGTATTATTACCAATAAAGGGCATAGAACTATGTTTAATAAATTTCGCCTAACACCACAAAGATTGAAGAATAATGTGACATACATCAAAGTCTTCTCCTTAGAATATCCACAAATTCCAACAAATAATATTGAATAGAGATCGCCACTCAACTTCCGCAAAATCTAAAGCAAAATTATTCCTTAAATTCATCATGAGCCATTAACGGGACGGAAAAAAACTGCAATAACACCCTCTCCGGGAAAATCTACTTCCACACTACACGAACCTTGCCACAATCTCTCAACACATGAATGATAGATTCTTCAACATTACCCCAAAATATACAAGAAGGGTCATCAACCATACCTCGTCTACATCGTTCGGCATTAATCAGTAGGTGTTCTTTAAGTACCAACCAAAAGATCTGTCTAGCACGTTGAGGGCCAACAAAGAACTATGCTTAAACACATTAATTTATAGGTAATAATATTAAATACAATAATAATAGAGGATCGAATCTTAATTTAATTGATATCATTATCGTTATAGACAAATTTGAGAGTTATCAAAAATTTTATTTACTCTTGAAGGTCCGGGATATGCGAGGTCGGGCTTTTTAGTATATTATACATCAAGATACAGGTAGGTAGTGTATATTTAGATGAACTAATATTATTATAATTATAATTGGGATTAGATTATGATAATCATAAATTAGTACTACAAATCTAAGGTTATATATTGAAAGAATATAACACAGGGAGGTAATAATAAAATATTATACAGAGGTCCTTATTTTATTTATTTATTTACAATTATTTGGATTTACATATTACAAATCATCATGTGATTTTGCAGTGAGATTTTTTAGGAGACATATAAATACCATTATGTTATTTAATAATTCTTTTAATTTAATTCCTTCATTTTTTTTATTTTTCTTACCCACGTAAATATGAGATTTATTAAAGTAAATATTATCCGGTCTATTAAAAATTATTCTCAAAGAGTCTTATCATAATAAAGCACAATGATGATCCTATCGTTATAGACATGGATGGTAGGTTAATAAAGTTAACCAAATAATGCAATCAACAAAGACAAGAACAATCTACATGTTTATGAATTGCCATGTTTAAATCATTCATTCTTTTGATTTCTCAATATGCGGATACTCTGATGAGTAGTGTATATCAAAAGGCCCCCTGTTCTATATTATGAAGTGGATGATGCCCTCATGTTTTCTGAGACTTAAAAACAAGGTTAAAATATGATACTACTCCCTCTACTTCTCGGTTTAATCCATGTGCTTTTAAACCTAAATTTAAATCATTATTTTCATTGGTAGTTTCTGTTAAAATTTGTCATCTTAATATGTTTATTTCCGTTAATCATGTAACATGTCATGACTTAATCAATATATCAAATTAATAAATTTTAATTAAAAAATACTTACGATTTTAATAATTGATTTCTGATTATTTTTTAAAGTCTCAATTTTGGTTGTTGAATTGTGTTGGAATATTACTTTTACCTTTTTTCTTCTTTACCAAATACTAATTTACATTCAGCAATATATATTATTTGATAAATAAATGCAAATACTTAAAAGTTTCGGAATAATAAAAAGGTTAAAGTTTTTATGTGGCTGATCTCACGGATTGGTTAACTAATAAGAACCTCAGATAATGACGTGTCACTTTATATGCATGTCATACAACACCATAATTCTATTTTTATGTTTCATTTCTTTCTTTGTTATTGTCGATAGTAGTGATCAATCTCTTTGTCACGGGTGTTCTCTAAAGAAATAAACGGCTGGTGCTCCATTCACATTAGCAAAAATTAAACCCTCAAATGAGATATGTAAAGGATTGACTACATTTTTTTAAACAAAACAAAAAATCCTATGTTTAAATTTGTCAAATGTCCCTATACTCTTTTAGAATTTAATTTGTTTTTTTATATTTTAAGTTTGAGACATTAAGTTCTTATATTTTTTTTATTAGAAAATCTTGGTCCCTCCCCCAATTTTGCTATTAAAATTGATGTTGTAGCTGTTATAAAAAGATAAAATAACTCTTTTAACCCTCAACATTTATAGGTTTTTTTTTTGTCAATTTAGTTCTTACGCTTTAAAAAGTACATAAATAATTACAAAAATATTTTAAAAATTAAAAGTTTTTCATATTTTCAATAACAATATTCAAAAAAATATATGTTATTTATTTCATAAATGGTAATAAGATCTCCTTAAATTTTGAGTTATTGGTTCAATCCATATTAAATTAAATTTGAACAAGTTATTTTTATTATTATTTTAAATTGATTTAATTATATATAAAAAATATTTTTACGTAAATTAAATTATAAGTATATAAAATATATTTTAAAAAAGAATGATATAAACGATTCAAATAAAAAAAGAAAAAGAAGAGTAATATAAATGAAGGAGAAAAGCAATGGGAATTGGAATAAATGAAAGACCGAAAATGGAAGGAGCACATGGGCTTTAAAAGATAAAGCCTTATTAGGTTAAGCCAACCAGAAACAGAGAGCCGGCAAAAGGAAAGTTGTTTGGTCGGGCGCCACCCACGCCTTGATAGGATCCTCTCGCATCTTTGATTTGGCTTTCTACTTTTCTAAATACCCTTCAATAAATAAACATCATTTACTTCTGTAATGCAGGAACAACGGTGGAGGGACTGCCAATGGCTCCTACTCCCCTCCTTAATTTTCTTTTAAATTTTACTAAATTCACTTTTACTTCTTTGTTTATGGGTGGACTTGACCCCTCTCAAATTTAAAGTAAAAATATATTTATTTAAATTTAATTATAGAAGTAAATAAATAATAATATAACGTTATATATTTTTAATATTTTATTATTTTTTTGTTAAGTGTTTCTGTGTATCTTTTAGGTGGGTGGAGTTGTGTGTATTTGTATGATATGATTATTGTTCGTGGACGAGACATCGTAAGTAGGGTTCATGCATGTCAACACGTATCTTGCTTTAGGTTTGACATGTGTAAATACCCTTCCTACAAACACTTAGTATCATGTGAGCTCAATATACAAACCGTATGAAATTCAGCCCAAATCCATTTAAATTGTGGGTCAATAATATTAAATATCATGGCACTTTTTAGAGAATGAAATGCATTATTCGGATATCCTAGGCCAAGTTGAGTTCATCTTAGAATTTAAACAAAAAAAAAATGGACCGCAGCTTAGTTAGGCACAACTCATCCACCCCTTTATTTGGGTATTTATCCAAAAATATGGTAAGTTATGCTCGATTTCCAAAGGTTTTCTTTTCCTTTTTATAAAGTTTGTAATTTGGTGGGATAAATTTGGTAATATTTTTTATTTTGATTAAAATATACTTTAAATTTTTATATTTTTCGTATATTTGTAGGGATGGATTTAGGGGGATGCGAGGGGTGATCGCCCTCCTTGAAATTTTTAAATTTTTGAATTTTATATATAAATTATCATGTATTTTAGATTTGGTGTTCACATTGTATAACATTCGCCCCCTGACTAAATTGTATTTCATACAATTCGCCCCTTACGTCATAAAGTTATACTTTATATTAACAATGTAGAAGGCCCAATTTGCTCGGGGCCCATTACAAATTACCCCAGCCCATTTCAAACCAAAACAACCCAAACCAATTAAAGCCTAAACCTAACCAAATTAAAATCAGCCCAATACCAAGCCCAGCAGACCCTAGCCCAAAATCAAAATTAGAAAACCCTAATTTTCCCCTAAACCTAACTATTGTCGCCTCTGCCCTCTGACCACTGCAGCACCGCCTCTCCACCGCCACCATCATTTCATCATTGCCACTTGCACCTGCAAAAATAAATAGAAAAGACAGGTTATCAAACAAGTTGTAAAAAATGGCTATAAAAAGCCAATCTAAATCTATTTGTAGGGACTTCGAACATCAATACAAAAATAGAGATTTCAAATACAAACACTGGCAAGCATAGATTAAACACAAAATAGCAGAGATTAAACACTAAAAACTACTAAAAATCAAAATCGAGGCCAAGAGAGGTGATCTTTTTTTTTCCTTTTTATATTCAAAGCTTTCTTTTTCTTTTCGACATATATATACATATATTATTATTAGAAAAAAAAAAAACAAAAAAAAAAATTACCTTTCGGGGACGCCGACCGCCGTGTACGGCGTTGCCGACGACGGAGCCCGCGGCGGAGCCCTAAGGCCGGAGTCTAGACCTCGTCCAGAGAAAAGCACCACCTCCCTTTTTTTTTCTTTCTTCTTCAAAACGCAGAAATGATTTTTTTTTCAACAAAAATTGACTTTAATAGGGGTCTGAAACGGCGTCGTTTTAGGCCATACATTTAGGCACTGAAACGGCGTCATCTCATCTTGGGCTGATCCGATCCAACTCGACCCGCCTCAGGATCCGCGTGTTTTTTAACGGAAGGGTTAATTGCACTTTTAGCCCTTCCGCCCTTTTATTAATTTGCAATTAAGTTCCTTATGTTTTTTAATTTTGCCCTGAAAGTTTATTTGGTTTTCAATCGAGTCCTCGCCGATGCTGCGCGTTTTGAAGGGAAAGGGTTATTGCCCATTTTGGTCCCCCATGTCATCCGCGCGCTTCGAGTAGGTCCTTTCTTTTATTTTTATGGCAAATTTACCCCAGTACTCTGTTTTTAATTCAATTTTCGTCCTTTTTTGGCTATTTTCACTCATTTATTATCAAATTAATTATTTTTAATATTATTATATTATATTTAGTATTATATTTAATACTATATTATTATTATTATGTTTATTACTATATTTATTATTATTGCTTTCAATATTATTATATCCACTATTATTTACCACTTTATTTTTAATATTATTATTACATTATTTTTGCTCTTTGTATGTATTATTATATCTATTTTACCTATTATTATTATTTTACTATTACTATTATTATTTTTATTATTATAATTTTTATTATTCTCTCTTATTACTATTATTATTATTCATATTAATGTAGTATTATCATTATCATTGTTTTTTAAATTATTACATGTCTTTATATATTTACTTAAAATTTATTATATATATATATATATTTATCCTATTCATTTTTCAATCTCATATTATTATTTTATTAACGCATTTATCATGTCACGCATGTAGCACTATATTCTCACGTTATACTACCTGTCACATTAACCTTTACTCGGTGCATCAAGTTTTTAAAATAATTGATATTTCGTATTTAGAGATTCGAGAAAATTGTGCCCTAACTTACTGGGTTCCGGTTTTTCTCATTTAATCTAAATAGCGGAATATCATTTTAAATCGCAATACAAGTTTTGAATAAAAATGCTTATCTTCGGAGATTCGAGGTGTTGTGCCCTAACTTATTGGCCATGACATCTTGTTACCTCGAGATAAGATTTTTTAAATAAAGGCAATATTCGGTATGTGGAAATTCGAGGAACCGTACCCTAACTTACTGGGTTTCGATTTTTCTCGTATGATCTAAGTAATTGAATATCCCTTTAAGGCTAAAATACCCGAGTTTTGAATAAAAATAAAAGGCAAGCTCCAAAGGTTCAAGATGTCGTATCCTAACTTACTGGACATGACATTTTATTACTTCGAGACGAGAGGGGCCTTTTACATTTGTTTCAGTTTACTCAAGTTTTTTTTTTATAACAAAGGATCGTATTTTTAAGATTTCCTCAAATTTTCAATTTCCGACACTAAAGACATCAATTAATCAGCTAGGTACCAATTTTTGGGCGCATCGAGGGTGCTAATCCTTCCTCGTGCGTAACCGACTCCCAAACTCGTTTTCTGGATTTCGTAGACCTAAAAATCACCGTTTTGATAAATTTAAACTTTTATTAAAATGATTAAATTACGAGGTGACCCGATCACACCTCATCAAAAAGGATTGGTGGCGACTCCCATTTTTTCTTCGTTTTCATTTTCAAAATATAAAGTCGACCCCGTTTCACAAAAAAATGGTTTCGACAAACAAAGTATTTTTAAGTTTTTAATTATATAACTTTAATAATAATAATAATCAAATATTAATGTATGATGGGCTTTGAAAGACTAAACTTACAGGACCAATATGGACTTTAAAGTCAAATTTCAGAATTAATTGATTTGACCTATACCGTACATATTAGAGTAGTGACTTCCTTGTATTTTGATTTGTATGTCTTGCTAAGGAATTATCTTCCTATGGTAAGTGTAGAGCCTAATTTTTGATTGCCCGGGCCCAATACCAAAATTAACCAGCAAGCAAAAATAAACAAAATCCAACATAAACAAACAATCCTAAAACAAGCGGTTATGAGCCCAAAAGAAAAAAAAAGGCGAAACCCTAGCCTTTGTTTCTTGCAGCGCGCTAGTAGCCCCCTAAGCCGCGCAAGAATCGCCAAGAGCCCACTTTCGCACGCCGGACGGCACATCCCGCGACGTGCGCTACTCCACCACGCCACGTCAGAGACGTGCTCGATCGTGTACCTGTAAATAAATAAAAATCAGTTGTAAAAAGGGCTATAAAAGCCTTCGAAAACGATGTAAAAGAGGGGGTTTTTTTTTTACAGAAATACACACATACAATTCTCAGAAATACGAAAGACTATACCAAAAAGATACTAGCAAAAAAGAGAAAGGTTTCGGTTATTTTATTTTATTTTTTTCGAATCTATTTCTTGTTTTTTTCAGAAGGGTTTTCTTTTTTTTAGAAAAATTTATATAAGCATCAAAATACAAAAAAAAAGAGAGAATAGAAATCACCTTTTTTGAATTCCGGCCACAGTGTACGGTGGCCGAATACTGGCAAGGCGCGCGAGATCGAGCCGAGCTTCACGAACCACGCCGAAGTCGACACTAAAAGGAGAGCATTTTGAAGGCTCCCAACCCTTTTTTTTCTGCTGGAATGAAAAAATGAAATTTTTTGGAAAAATTTAGCTTTTATAGCTAAACCAAACGGCGCCGTTTTGAGCATAGGGTTTAGAGGCCAAAACGACGTTGTTTTGTGCCTCTGACCCGTGACCCGACCCACGCAGGGGGAGGATTCGCGTGTTTCTGAGGGAGGGGCTAATTGCGCATTTAGCCCCTCTGCTTTTTTGAAGTTCCCAAGCAGTTTTTATTTTATTTGCGATTGGGCCCGAAAGTTCTCTTCTCGTTTCAATTTGGTCCTCAGTCGAACGCTGCGTTTCGGTGGGAGGGTTTATTGTTATTTTGGTCCCTCTAGGTTGCGCGCGTGTTGCAATTGAGCCCTTTTATCTTCTTTTATTTCAAATTTGGCCCAGAGCTTCAGTTTTTGATACAATTTGGTCTCTTTTCGAGTATTTTGGCTATTTTGCTGTTAAATTAATTATTTTTTATTATTATTTTTATTGCCACTGTTTTTATATGTATATTATATGTATATTTCTATTATATTTATTATTGTTATATATATCCTTATTTACTTTAATTTTTTTTATATATTATGATTATATCCATTATTTTTATTATTATCAAATACTTTTATTTTCTTTTATTACTACTATTTTTATTAATACTATTATTTTCTTATTTTCTTATTATTTTTTTATTTTGCTATTTATGATTATTATTCTATTATTATTATTATTTTAATATTATTACTACTATAGTTTTTTTCATTTTTAATTATTTTTTCCTATTATTATTATATTCCTATGTATTATTATTATTTTACTATTACGATTTTTTTATAATCATATTTCTCATATTTCTATATTCACTATTAGTTTTATTACAAATGTTACTATTATTACTACTAATTTAGTATATTATTATTTTTTATTGCAATTATTATTTTAACATCACCATTACCATAACTTTTTAATTTTTTTTAATTATTATACTCGTTAGAGTTATTATCATCCTTTTTTATTTGTCATTATTTATATATGTACATATATTATTATTATTATTATTATTATTCCCATTATTATTCTCCCTTATTATTACCGTGTTTACATTTCAATGTTTTATTTTTACTTTTTTTTTAAAAAAAATTCATAAAAAAGGGGTTTTCACAAATGTAATATTTCGTGTATGGAACTTTGGAAAATCGTGCCCAATCGTGCTGGGCTTCGATTTTTCGTTCGTCTAGATCACTAGATATCCTTTAAAGATTTTGATCGTGTTTTTGAAAATGAGGCAATGTTTCGTGTTTGGAAGTTTGGGAGATTCGTGCCCAATCGTGTTGGGTTTCGATTTTTCCATTCGTCCAAATGACCAAACATCCTTCCGAGATTTTGACTGGGCTTTCTTAAATAAAGGCAATATTTCATGATTGGAAATTCAAGGAATCGTGCCCAATCGCGCTGGGTTTCGGTTTTTAGTTTGGCCGAATAGTGAAATACCCTTTTTCAAATTGCAATACATGAATTTTGGAAATCATGAAATGATCTTAGTATCGAGGGTCTGAAGCATCGTGTCCTATCGTGTTGGATGTGGTATTTCAACTTTCCGAAACAAGAGAGTTTCGATATCCAATGCGAGTTATCCAAACATTTTTAAAGATTCATATTTTAAAATATTTTCTAATTTTCGATATTAAGGACATTAATCAATCAATACGGTACCAATTTTGGGCGTTGCGAGGGTGCTAATCCTTCCTCGTGCGTAACCGACTCCCGAACCCTTTTTTCTTAAAATTCGTAGACCAAAAATGTTTTCTAAAGTGGCCTAATCACACTTCAAAAAGGATTGGTGGCGACTCCGTTTTCTTTTTTAAAGTCGGCCCGTTTTTCCAAACAAAAAAATGGTTTCGACAGTAAGGCTTCGCAACATAATGGAGGATGATTTTCTTTCAACTTACTTGGTGGCATACATCGAAAAAGAGATAGCTCGAGAATTTTTAACAAATTTTATTATTGATGAGTTTGATCTTATAAAAAGCGAAGAGTGCAATTTAAGATGCATAATATTGAAAAATAGGAATAAGGCCAAGTTTTTAAATTTAATTTTTGGAATTATAATGATATTTATGAAATTTTTAGTATAGTATTAGTTATTCTTTTTTGCTTACTGGAAAGAAATATTTAATTTTATATAGTGTGATTTTTTTTCTTTTAATTTTTTTATAGTTAAATCATTCATGTTTTGTAAAAAAACATTAAATTGATTTATTTGATAAGAAAAAAATTTGAAGAATTGACACTTTTTTATGTTACAAAAAAGGTCGTTCGAATTTAGAAGTTTCGCCTCCTTTGGAGTAAAATCATGGATCCGTCCCTATATATTTGGAACTTAGTTCTCCTACTTTTATTTCAATGAATTTAGTCCCTCTATTTTTTAAATTTAAAAATTTAAATCCAATTGTTAGCACAATTAAAATTCTTTTGTCAAATTTAGATTCATTAAAATACCAATTTTTTAGTTATGTGGTTATGAAGTGAATGCATTTTCTCACTAAGTACAAAAATGACTTAAAGAATTAATTTAATGTTTTATAATTACTATTTAATTAATTATAATTAAATAAGTGATTAATTAATTGAAGTTCGAAATAAGAATTAAATTAATTAGTGATTATGGATTTGTTGAATAAAACAATTAAATATATATCCTCTTATATTCTAATATGATAAAATTGTAATGGCTTTAACGGAATTAGAATTGGGTTGAGAAAGTAATTTAATTGAAAAAATAATTTAAATAAAATTAAGTAAATTAAATAAATAATATTTTGGGTAATAGAAACTAAACATTGGGTTGGATTAAAGTTTAGGAAACACATATAATTAGACTCAATATAAAAAAATCCAACTAGGCCTTATACCATGTAAGGGGTGACAAATCCTAGCGTTTTACTAGGGGTGTCGCCACTCCTTATACTATAGTTCTACTATAGTATTGTATTTTCTATTAAAATATTATTTAATTAGACATTATTTAAATAGATATCTTGTGTTGTTTTTATAAATAGAAACTATTGGTTAAGCAATTTAAAAAATTTAATAGACATAGTTATTCTGCTATAAAGTAGTGGCAATTTTTTTCATAGAATAAATTCTATTTTTTGAGAAAAATGTGTAGTTATCTATTACAGAGAGAAATTAACATTCCTACCGAAAGTTAATTACAAGTTCCATTTTGTGATTTAGTTTGTGTTGCTTGAGCCCATACTCGAAACAATTTATGATTTGAAGATAGCAAAGTAGGGCGTTTAGTTGAAAGCCATGATCGACTTAACCACCTCGTATAAATGACAAATACTATTATAGATATATCATCAAATTTGCGACAAGTGACAATCTCTCCTTTTTTATATTTATTTTTTAGTTTTTAATTCTCCATTAAATTTATTTATTTTTTAACAAAATCATATTATAGATATATCATCAAATTTTTAAATAAAAATAATTCAAAGTAATTTAACCTTAAAAAAACTCTCCATTTTTTTAAAGGTAAAAGCTTTCAAAAATTTTAAACTATTATTATTATTATCTCAAATAATTGATCAATATACTTTAATGTTTAAATGAAAAACCAAATATTTTTTACAACTAGGTCTTGACTATAAATTTTTTGAATAATGACTATTATCATACAAATTTTGAAAGATCAATTATACAAGATTTTAAAGGTTGAAATGTTGTTTATAAATTTTTATGATAAAAACTAAATAAAAAATATCTTATGAAAATTTAAATAAATTACACAAGTTTAAAACTATTTTTTTTAAAAATATTTGTAATTATTATTAAGATTCTTTATAAATGCACTCTCCACTTTGTTAAAACCCTAAACTAAAAATCTCATGGGTTTTGAGGCTTGACTTTGCACACTGAAATGGGAATCAATTTTGGGCTTTGACTCTGAATATGATTTCAATTTGGAGTTGGGGCATCAATATAAAATAGGCTTTGAACTTTGTGCTTTCTGGCCCCTCTCTTTTTCACTATTTCAATTTTAGAATCTCACTTCTCTCCACCCAATAACATATTAATGATATTCCCTTTATATAACATTTCTTAATTTGATACCTAAATTTTTTTAAGTTTAATTTGATATTTAAACTAGTGAAATGTTATACAAATTACCCCAAAACACTAATGTTGTTAAAAAATTCGTGTTATGCTACAAAAATATCATTAGTATTAGAGGAAATTTGTGTTTGAAAAATTATGCATTGAGCTATACTTAACAAATTAGTATTGAATAAAAAAACAAGAGTTCTAAAAACCCAAATTAAAATAAATTCATTAATTTAAATTAACAAAATAAAATAAATAAATTAAACAAAAAGTAATTGAACATTTAAAATACAAAAGAGAAATACCATGCCATTTGCCACATGTTGATAATACATTAATTATTTTTACTATCTTATAAAAAAATAACATTGTTAATATATTGGAATAATTTGTAAAACATTTGACAAGTTTAAGTGTCAAATTGAATAAAATTAGTGTTAAGTATGACTCCTATTTTCAATCAAATTTGAGAAGTAATCTTCTAGTTAAACTCTGTTTATTTGTTTCAATCAAACACTGATTAGATTATTTTATTATTATTTGACCTATGAATTTAGCCTACAAATAGGCTCTTTTACAACCTTAGAAAATACATCCATTAAATATTAGAACTCATAACACATTTAGAGAATTTTGTGTTTACGTTTTGAGGGTTCTTTCGGAGTTTAGTTTTTATCTCCATCTTTTGTACTCTTCGTTCTGTTGCCATTATAATAAAATTATCTTTGCCCGTGGTTTTTTATCCTCTTTGGAGGGGTTTTTCCACGTTAAATTTGTGTGTCCAATTTCTCAATTTATTCCGTTACTTTTACTTGTTTGTTGCTTAATCGGGTCGATCCTAACAATTAGATTAGATATCAAATTAAGAAAAAATGTTAAGTTTAAATATGAAATTAAATAAAAAAAAAATAAAGTTGAAATAGTAGCCAAAACACATTAATTTGAAAATGGAATAAGGAAAAGAAAGAGAGAAATAATATAAAATCAGTGGTATAATGGTGTGTCCCAACTAGTGTACTTGGGTGGCTTAACACTGATGCATTTCTTGATACATACATTACTCTTTTTTCTCCTTGAATAAAGAGAAAAAGAGGATAATTTCCTTTCAAGAAACTCCTGATTCCTCTCAAGTTCCCTTCTTTCTTCCCATCTGCTGCATTTATAACACATTTCTTCACTCTTGTTAATGTAATTAAGTGGTGTAAGAAGAGTTGATGTCTCTTAAGACATATTACGAGTGTTAAGGACGTGAGCCTTTTTTGTCACACTCAGTCATTAGTGGTGTAGTGTGGTGGAGTGAAAGAGGTTTTAGAAGAGGAGGTTAGCTAAAGAAGAAAGCACCTACACCATGACAAAGGTAGCTTTGGTTTTCAAGTGCTCCCTCTTATTAATGACCTGCTGTTTTCTAGGTATGCTTCTTTCAATGGTTTGCTTTGCTTCTCTCCTCTTTATTTCTTGGCTTGGTATTGGGTCACAGAGTTCATTTCTCTTTCTCCTCCTTGGCCTCTCGGATCTCATTCTTGTTTATAAACCTTTCTTAAACTTAACAATGGTAGTGCCAACAATGGAAACATCAGTGCAAGACAAGGCAGATGCAGCGATTCCAGTGACAACCCTTTCACCCCCAGAAGGAAACACAACTTTCCTTGATGGTACCACATGGTGTGTGGCACTGGCAGGTGTCTCCCAGATTGACTTGCAGAATGCATTAGACTGGGCATGTGGACTGGGAATGTCTGATTGTGGTGCAATCCAGGAGGGAGGAAAATGTTATGAGCCTGACACACTCCTTTCTCATGCTTCTTATGCCTTCAATAATTACTACCAACAGAATGGCAACTCCGATATCGCTTGCAATTTCGGAGGAACCGCCACTTTAACAAAAAATAACCCCAGTAAAAATCTTTTTCATTGTGTAGTTTGTAAAAAGAAATGATTCAGTTCATCATCAACATACAATAACTTTGCTCATCTTACATATGCAGGCTATGGAAAGTGTCTGTATGCAGCACCAGGGTATGGTCATTGTATTCTCTTCTGTTTGACACTTGGCAGGGTTGATTAATGTTGATATGTTTGCTTTTATTTAATAATGTCTTGCAGGTCTGATAGGTCAGCAACACCTCCTTTGACCAAGTATAAATCAAGCTTTTTATGGTGGGAAATTGTGGGGATTTTACTGCTTTTGTACAAGGGAAGCTGATGCAAGGTTTAGTTTTACCCTGAATTTGTGATTTTTATGCTTGGGAATGTAATGTCAGATGGAATTAAAGCATATGGCAACGTATTACTATTATAAATGTTATCTGATTCCTATCTTTGTAATTGGTTTAGGAATCTAATATTTTATATCACTTTATTTTATTTATATTAACTACACTTTCACTCTTCTTTTTTTTTTTTTGTTCTAATATATAAAGAGAAAAGCCCTTAAACTACTAGAGCCTATACATATATTCCAGCCAGGGTATTAGTTGAGAAATTGTGATTAAGCTTAAAGATGGTGCGAATAAAATGATACTAAGATTAGATAAAATAATAAAGAGACGTGAAAGAGGAGGTGGGAGTGGGGCAGAGGCTGATACGTTTTGTCTTTTGTCTGAAACAGCAGTTGCATGGGGCAGTGTTCTTAGCAGTTTAGCTCACAATGGCATGAAATGAAATGATGAGGAATCTCAATTATGTCCATTCACCATCAACTGCTAAAAGTAAAACCATTGCTTGGCTTTTCTTCAGGCTTGAGGAAGCCCTTTGACTCCAAAATCTAACCATTTCACATCTTAAATGACTTCACTATCGCAGATACCAACAGTTGTGAGAATCCAGAAAACTTTGATCCAACCATTTTTATACGCCTTGAGGTTTATATATTTTGTTCAAACCATATCGGACTCATTTTGAGAAGTTCAAATCGACGATTTAGAAAGCCAATGTATGTTGTTGGTAGACGGATGGGGGAGGGGAGACGGAGTGAGTTGATTTTTATTTTATTTAGTATTAATATTATAATATTAATATCAATATCAATATTAAATTTAAATTTATTAGTATATTTTTATATATTTCTTTAAATTTTTTAGAATCAGGATCAAATTAAAACTATTTGTAAATTTAGAGGGTTAATTTTTTTAAAATTATAATTAAATTGATTTAATATGTAAAAATTGAGAGCTAAATTTTCTATTATATCAATTTTTAACTATTACATCAGTTTACCGTTTGTGATTTTAACATGAGTGATCAAAATGACTAAACTATGTAACTTAGGTACTTAAATTATAATTTCTTTTATTTTGTGTGCCTAAATTAAAATTTTTTTATAATTAAATGACTATTTTATAGTTTACCCAAAATAATATTTTATTACGACTTTTAATCTAATCATTAACTCCCATTTAAAAAGAATTCTGAATAATCAAATAACCGCACATTGTAATTTTAATTATATAAAAGATTTAAAATTAAAATTAAATAAAAACTAAATTAAATTAAAAATATACTCTCTCTCCCCATTCCTAATTCATATTCTTTATCTTCATCATTTCAGGAAAAAAAATGTAAATTGTTAAAACAAACTCTTGATATTTTTATTTAATTTTTACTTAATATTAAATTTAAATATTTTTATTTAATTAAAAATAACATGTGTTATAGTTTAATTAATTTTAATTATTTTTTAACACGACTTAACTGTTGGACTAAAAATAATAATGGAATAAAACCTTAACTATCTACATTGATAAAAAAAACTTTAAATATCTAAATGAAAAAAAATTGTATAATTTAAATACCTATTTTTCGTATAAACTTTTTTTTTTTTAAAGATTTTGAGATAATTTGATTCTCATGATTTGGGATATGATTGAGATGATTTTAGCCTAACATCAACACCCAATAATATCAGTCATAAAAATTCCAATACTTCTATCAATAATGTTAGCTAACTTGATAGTTTGCTCTTACTCATTTCACTTACTCCCAACCCTTTAACCCCCTACTTCCCCTATTACCTTATTTTTTTTACACATTTAAACCTTAAACCTTTCAATCACTCACAAAATTTACTATAGTTTATTTTATTATATAAGTTTTTTTCTTCCTGTTGTTATTTTATTAGTGTTATAAAAGAAATTCTTGAATATGTCATATGTATGTTTTTTACCATTCAAGCAAATTAGTGTTTGTTTTTGTTGGATGATTGATGGCTATTCAATAAAAACTTAATTTTTTTTACCTTATTTTGCTTTTTTTTTGCTTTGTTTTTATGCGCTTTTATACATTTCTTGGTTTGCATTTTTACTTTTTTATGCATATTTTTAGTATTTTTATTTGAATAAGGTTGCATAAGGTTTTCTTGTAGGTTTTGAGACTTTTGAGCAAGTGAGGACTCTATATCTTAGGGTATTCGGTTGGATGCATTTTTTGTGCAATTCAATTTATTGGTGTTTGGTTGGAATGCGATATTTCATTAAGATTACCAAGGGCTAAACTTCTAAAATTTACAATAAAAATAGTGAAGTAGTTCAATAATCGTAAAATGAATCGTAAACAAATTTTTTTGAAAAAATTTCAATTAGGTTAACGGTTAAGAGTTTAAAAGGGTCGGTTAATTTGGTTAATGGTAGTTCGGGTCGGTTAACTAATTGAACACTCCTACCTTATGCTAGTTGGTATTTATAGTGGTGGTTCCTCATAAAAAAAATCACCAACTACACATCCACTATCTCACATACAAAGATGTGAAAGTTGAGGGCAATAAAAGTAGGAATAACCCCACGAACCAAAACGTTGAGCAATTCCAACATTCTCCCACTTGGTTCGTATTGCCCATGAATACTAAAAGTCAAAACATAATGTAACGCCCCAAAATTCTTATTTCTGTTTTTGTGAAAAGGCAACACAAATGTGTATCTGCTTCAGTGGTTAAGTGTTCTGGGTGTGTGTGAGAGGTCCCAGGTTCAAGCCTTAGCTTCAGCAAATTTTGTTATTTTTGGAATTAAGCCCTATTTTTGTTTAGTAGGCTTATAATTAGTTGCCTGCAATCTTATATCAGAATGAGCCTGCTGGTTCAAGTGGTAAGGGAATTGGTGTGTTGGAGGTCTTGTGTTTGAATCCCTGCGCAAGCGTGGGAGTCTATTTTTGCTCTTTTGACCGAGAGAGTTTCGGTCAAACAGAAATTCTGAGTGGTTGCTGGTTAGTGGGTTAGTGGAGAGTAAATTTAGGGATTTTGGGGAAAATTTGATTAGTTTCTTTTTCTTTTTCTTTTTCTCTCTCCTGCCGAAAATCCCTGTGTTTTTTTTTACGTCTTCTTCAAACTTTCGTCTCTTTCAACTTTTCTTTTTGGCTGCCATCCTTTTGATTTTTGTTCGCTTTTCTATCGTGCAAATCTTCGTAGTTGGGTACTTTAGGTAAGTTTTCATGAAAGTTTGGAATAATGGGGAAACGATTTTGGGTTTGCTAATGTGCCGATTTCGTGTTTAGGTATTGCTCGAGGGAGTCAAATCGCGTTCTCCAGCGAGTAGGGTGTGCAGGTTTCCGTATTCATTCCGGTAAGTGACCGAACCTTCATTCGAAGTATTTCTCGAGTTTGTCGTTTGGGGGTGTTGAATGGTTTGGCTTTGTTAGATGGAATTGATCGGATTTTGGTGTTATTTTTAGGTTTTGGCGGGCCCGGGAGGGGTTTCGCATCGAATCGATAACAGGTGTGTACCCGAAAACGCAAAAAATGGGATTAGGCGAAAGCTGAAATTGCAAATTGTCGATGCCACACGAGCGTGTGGTCACCCGTGTGGTAGGCCGTGTACGATAACAGGGCTGTGTAATCGACGAAGGCCAGGCCGTGCGCAAGACTCGATCGTGTGATGGCCGGGGTGTGGCCGTGTGGACCACACGGGCTAAACCGAACTGGGCGCGTGGGCCCACACGGGCACACCACACGGGCGTGTGATATTTGGGTCAGGCCTTGTGATTCATACGTCAAGGTCAGTCTGGGCGTGTAGGCCACACGGGTGTGTGGGCCCACACGGGCAGGCCACATGGGCGTGTGAGCCCATTTAACTGAAATGTGTTCTAAGGTTGCACGGTCGCCCAAGTCGATCATCGTGAACCTACCGTAGGGTCGGTAAGCATTACTTAGACCCTTAAATACGTGAACTGTATGTATGATGTATGTACTGAGCATGATGATTATATGAATGAATACTGAACTGTATGTATAACTGATATTCATGTATTAGCATGTCATATACTATATGTTGCATTGCATTGGGTTGGGATGTTGATATTTGGAGGAAGTGTAATTGAAAGGCTCTTAAGCTTATTATCCGCAAAACTCGGTTGTAATTTATCGATTATGTGCGCGATTCGGTGCTACTTGGAGTGTAGGGATGGGTGGGTGTTTTAAACCACACATGGAGTGTAGGGATGGACGGAGATGGTGTGTAGAGGTCGGTTAGGTAGGACTCATGCATCGATTAATGCATATCCGATCTCGAACCAAATGGGCTAAGGCCCGAGCTGCTACTAAAACTGAAATTGTAACACCCTAAACCCAGCCCAAACACCACGACCGGATCTGGTATGTCACTAAGAAAATTTTGGAAGAACATGTCGTATTTTCAGAAAAATATTTTTTCTAAAGTTTATCTTCTTATTCGAGAGAAATTTAATAGTTGATAGTTTAAATAAAATATGCCTTTATAAATTAAAAACCCAAATTTAAATAGATACATTAGTTCAATAAGAATTTAAATAACTAAAAGTAATTAAAGCCCAAAATAAAACAAAACATAAACTAGTGGCCCATAGCCTTATTACAACGAGATTTAAAATCCATTAATTAAAAATATAAAGTATTAACTTGAGACTTTTTGCTGGATCCAGCTTGGTCTTTTGCATGGCCACCTTGCGTTCCTCTCCACCCGGTCCAAGCACTAGGTATCACTTGAAAGGTTAATTAATAGGGTGAGTCGCGAGACTCAATGTGCAACCCTCATGCACCACTAGATTTTGGCCTTAGGCCCATAAAATGATTAATAATTCCATTTAAAAATAAATAAATAATATGCAAGGCCCAACCCGCTTGCCTAGGTTTCCATCCGCTACACGCCCGCACCGACCATTCACGCCATTGGGGATTTCTACAATCGACCCACACCGCTACACGCCAAGATGGTAGTCATGCTGCTCATCAACATATGATGGCCGAAGCCCTTATAATGCATCACGGCATTAGCCGCTACAACATATAATGAGATCACGGTATAAACCGCTACACATAAAACGTATAACTTCCTCCGCTCATCAACCCAACCCATGTAGTCATAAAATCGGTATGCTTTTATCATATAAAGTCAAACATTCATCGACTGGTGATTTGTTTCACCCTTTCGGTTTCCAACATTAAACCGAGATATCGGTATTTATCACAACATATAAACTTATGAGCATACATTAATAATCAGATCTAGATGGTGGGGAAGTATTACACACCGTTATCGCTAAATCCAATATTCTTAGTCGATGTCCTTGCTATCCGGATTTATTATCCTCAATGTAAAGCCTTGCTCGTGGCCGGAAAATCACACGAAGATTTAGCCCTTCAATATTCGGCCAAGGTTAATAAATCCCAAATTACACGTTAAAACTAATAGATCCCTTACCTTAAAATCCTGAAAGTAACACGATTCTATAACTTAGAGATCTATGCGATTGACTCCACTAAAGTTCCCTTGATTTCGGCACAAGTAGGCACCACGTATAATTCGGCAATCACAGGAGATGAGATCTAGGGATTTCACTTTTAGGAAAATCCTGGAAAAGTATGAACAAGAGAAGGCTAATGTGTCTTTGGCTTTTAAAATACTTGAGTGAGGAGTTTCAGCTTTCGACAGAAAAGAGAAGAAGAAAAGAAAACAAGAAAGAGACTTGAAGATTTCGGCTAGGAAGAAAAAGAATGGAAAGAGTTTGCTTTTGAATCAAAGTGAAGATGAGGGAATAGGCTTAGAGATTTCGGCTTTTGCAGAGAATGAAGAAGAAGATGGAACTTTAGGAGTTTTCGGCTTTTACTCGAGAAGAAGAGAAAAAGAATGAGAGAAAGACCCAAATGCCGAAATTGAAGAGATATTCCCCTATTTATAGAAATTTCTGGCACTTACCTAACCTTGCAGATAAATCCTATCTTTTCTCCTTTATCTTAATCTACTAGCTCATCTAAAAGAGACTTAATTATCTCTAACTCCTTCCTCCTTTATCAGCATATTATCAACATATTTTAATCATTAAAATCCCTAAATTTTAGCCTTTATCCGCTTATTATCCACATAAAATAAATTCTTAAATAATAGCCTTTATCCGCTTATTATCCACATATTTTAAACATTAAAACCCTAAATTTTAGCCTTGTTGCCATCCACTCCACCTAATCCTAATGCCCAAAATTTAGCTAACTTAAATTAAAAGAATTGGGCTCCATGAAACTTAAATTTGGGCCCCTTACTCCCTTGTGTGGCGTCACCTCCTAAGATTGGGCCACAAGCCCACTTTGGTATTTTAAACATAGATACTACCTTTTAAACCCTATAATGCCCAAACAGATAATTTTAATCAAGGCCTCTACCTAAGCCTGAGCCCAATTTGGACCCCTAACACTTAAATTAACACATTAAAACATATCCACCCATTAAACACATAGGCCCAAAAATTCAGGATGTTACAGAAATGGGCTTAGGCCCAGACTGTATTTGACTATTTATTGTGATTGACTGTATGCATGTCTTCTGTAGGGATTACACACTGAGTTTACGCAAACTCACCCATTTCTGTTTTATCTGTACAGGTAATCCACAATCTTATACGGATCGGTGCGGCGGAGGACTCAATGGTGACCACATGTCTATCGAACTGCGTAAAGTCCATTTATGATTTTTAATTCCTTTTATTTTTGGGGTATTTTTTTTATGTAATTTAGACTTTTGGGGTTGTTTACCTTTACTTTGGTTTTTAACTGTTTCCATGGGCTTTTAAACTGTAAAACTCAACGAAAACTCGGTTTCATTTAAAACAACGATTTTCTAAACGCGAACGGTTTTCTTTAAATATCACGGCTTTAAAAGCTTCCGCCAAAGAATAGGTTTTAAAAGAATCAAATTAACGAGAAAATAATTTTGAAATAAACGAGAGGTTAATAGTAGAAAATAAACGGAAACAATTTTAACTTGATAAATTCGCTTCGAAGTCCCATTCTATGTGACATCGTCAAATTCGACCATAACGTCTAGGCCGATTTTGGGGTGTTACATTTAGTGGTATCAAAGCCAGGTTGCAAAACTCGACTGTGGATTTTGGGTTTTAAAACTTGTTTTTTTTTAGAACTGATTTTCAAATGATTTGAAATGATTTGACTGAGAATGTGGTACACCGAGTCTTCAGCGCTGATCTTGTAAGTATTCTGATAAACTATTATAGTATTGTAGATAGTCTGTTCTGAAACACTCTAGTTAGTGTATACTGAAATTGTAGTGGCCCAAAATCGATAGAGATCGATTTGCGAAAACAAACTCGAATTTATGAAACTGCTTTACATAAAACATCTGTTAATAAATATTGAAACTGTAATTGATTCATACATTTCGTAATATAGATAAATTCGAATAGACATGAGCGCACGAAGTATCCGTGGACGTGGTACTCGAGGCCGTGGTAGGGGCCGTAGAGGGGCTCGAGCTGAGTCTTCTTCTCTGGGCAGCATGCCGAACCTGGACACAAGTGAGACACCTGTGTCACCTGCTACTGAGGCTGGGTCTCAGAGTCGATCGGCTAGGGACGATGCATTATCCCAAGCCATGCTGAGGATACTAGAGAGGGTCTCTGGGCCAAACACTGAATCTGGGGGCCGAGGGTTGGTTACGGAACGACTCCGGTCCAATAGAGCTGAACTTTTTAGGGGTGTCACTAGAGTCGCCCCTAATGTGGCTGAGTATTGGATAGAGGCCACAGAGAGGATGATGGACGATCTGGACTGCACCCCCGAGCAAATTTTGAATGGTACGGTCTTCTTATTTCGCGATGAGGCTTATCAGTGGTGGCTGACTGTTAAGGAGGGTACTCAGCCTGACCATCTGACTTGGGAGCTCTTTAAGACTTCGTTCCAAAGTAAGTATGTGGGAGCTAGTTACATTGATGCTCGTAGGCGTGAGTTCCTGAATCTCACTTAGGGAGACCGATCTGTGGCCGAGTATGAGGCCGAATTCCTAAGGCTGAGCCACTATGCTCGAGGGATAGTGGCAGATGAGTATGAGAGATGTGTCCATTTTGAGGATGGTCTCAGGGATAATCTGAGGGTACTGATAGCTCCGTAGAGAGAGCGAGAGTTCTCCGTTCTGGTAGAGAAGGCGAAGATCACCGAAGTGGTTAAGCGCGCTGAGCGCCAAAACAGAGACTGTGTGAGGGGTAAAAACAAGAGGGATTCGGAGCCCTCGAGTTCGGTACAGAGGCCTAAGAAAAATACCAGGACTGATGGGCCGATTAGAGCTGAGCCCCTGTTACTCCTATTGGATTACAGCTGTGTAGAGATTATGGTAGACGCCATCAGAGCGAGTGTTGGAGGAGTACTGGGGCGTGTTTGAGGTGTGGGTCATTAGAGCACTGTATTCGGGAGTGTCTGTTAAGGGCTGATCAGATGCAAGCTCCGGGTTCTAGTACTGCACAGCCACAGAGAATAGTTCAGCAGCCACCGAGGGGCCATGGTCAGGTTAGAGGTAGTAATGGTATGGGCCGTGGACAGAGAGTACTAGGCAGATGTACTGGACAGACTGAGGCGAGGCAGCTTGCTCTTGTTTATGCTGCTCATCGCCGAGAGGATAGAGATGCTCCAAACGTCATTACCAGTACGTTCTTTATTTATGAAGTACCTTACTTTGCTTTGATAGACATAGGTTCCATATATTCCTATGTAACTAGCACTGTGTCTGAAAACTTAGGGATCTTGGTTGAGTGTACTTCTAATGAGGCGACTGTACTGAGTCCACTGGGGCAATCGGTTAGGGTTAGTAAACTGTATAGAGATGTTCTGCTAGACGTTAAGGGTCAGTATTTCTAGCTAATCTGATGGAGCTTCCGTTTGGGGAGTTCGACCTGATTCTGGGTATGGACTGGTTGGTCAAGCACCGTGTCAGTCTGGACTGTGCGACTAAGAGGGTCGTCTTGAGAACCGAGGAGGATAATGAGGTAGTCATGATTGGAGAACGTCGGAATTATTTGGCTAATGTGATCTCTGCACTGGTGGCTGAGAAACTGGTTCATAAGGGATGTGAGGTGTTCTTGGCCTATGTTAGTGTTTCCGTTTCTAGGGACTCTACTGTTAAGGACATTAGAACTGTTAGGGATTTTCCAGACGTCTTTCTTGAGGAGCTACCGTGTTTACCTCCGAATCGAAAAGTGGAGTTTGGGATTGAACTTCTTCCTGGTACAACTCCGGTGTCTATTGCTCCCTATCGAATGGCATCGAAGAAGCTTACAGAGCTTAAGGCTCAACTACATGAGTTGTTGGACCGTGGTTTCATTCGTCCCAGTATGTCTCCATGGGGAGCACCAGTTTTATTTGTTAAGAAGAAGAATGAGACCATGAGGATGTGCATTAACTATCGGCAGTTGAACAAGCTGACCATTAAGAACAAGTATCCACTTTCGAGGATCAACGACTTATTTGATCAGTTCCGGGGGGCTTCTGTATTCTCTAAGATTGATCTTCGGTCAGGGTATTATCAGTTGAGGGTTAAGAATGTGGATATTCATAAGACTGCTTTTAAAATTCGTTATGGGCATTACGAGTTCCTAGTTATGCCTTTCGGGTTGACGAATGAACTGGCCGTATTTATGGATCTGATGAATCGAGTATTTCAGCCTTATCTGGATCAGTTTGTCATGGTCTTCATTGACGACATTTTTGTATACTCTAAGACCGAAGATGAGCATGATGAACATCTTAGAGTTGTGCTTCAGATTTTGCGTGAGAAGCAACTCTACGCTAAATTCAGTAAGTGTGAGTTCTGGCTTCGTGAAGTCACTTTTCTAGGGCACGTAGTGTCTGCTAAGGGGATTCGAGTCGATCCTAGGAAGATTGAGGCTGTACTGGATTGGAAACAACCTAAGAATGTGTTTGAGATCCGTAGTTTTCTGGGTCTGGCGGGTTATTATCGGCGGTTTATGGAAAGTTTCTCACTGATTGCAGCATCTTTAACTAAGCTGCTACGTAAGGGTGTGTCGTTTGTCTAGACTGATGCGCAGCAATCAAGCTTTGAGAAGCTCAAAACTGTTCTGACTCAGGCTCCGGTTCTGATACAGCCTGAATCTGGAAAGAAGTTTGTAGTGTACAACGATGCGTCGCATGTGGTTTTGGGTTGTGTTATGATGCAGGATGGTAAGGTTGTGGCATATGTGTCTCGTCAGCTCAAGACGCATGAGGAAAACTATCCGATGCACGATTTAGAATTGATCGCCGTAGTCTTTGCCTTGAAAACTTGGAGGCACTATCTGTACGGTGAGAAGTGCATTATCTTCACTGATCACAAAAGCCTTAAGTACCTACAGACTCAAGAGTTGAGTCTTAGGCACCATAGATGGATTGAGCTGCTTAAGGACTATGATTGTACTATTGAGTACCATCCTGGCAAGGCCAATGTGGTGGCCGATGCGTTGAGCCGTAGGGCGATGACTGATTTGAGAGTGATGTTCGCTCGACTTAGTTTGTTCGACGACGGAATTTTGTTGGCTGAGTTGCAGGTTATACCGACTTGGATAGAACAGATTCGGGATAGACAGTTAGAGGATGAATCGTTGGGTCTTCGGTTCCGTCAGATTGAGAGTGGCAGCACTACGGACTTTGGGCTGAATAATGATGGGGTACTTTGTTTCCATGATCAGATTTGTGTACCGAATGATAATGATCTGAGAGAGTCTATTCTGAGAGAGGCGCGTAGTAGCCCTTATGCTATTCATCCCGGTGGGAATAAGATGTACCGAGATCTTCGAGAACTGTACTGGTGGCCAAGATTGAAACGAGAGGTTACTGACTTTGTGGCACGATGTCTGACATGCCAGCAGGTTAAGGCTTAGCATCAGTTACCTTCAGGTTTGCTGCAGCCGGTTAAGATTCCCTTTTGGAAGTGGGAGCGAGTGACGATGAATTTCGTTAGTGGGTTTCCCTTGACACCCACTAAGAAGGATTCTATTTGGGTCATCGTGGATCGATTAACCAAAATCTGCTCACTTCATTCCGGTTCAAACTAATTTTTCTCTGCAGAAGCTGGCGAAGTGGTATGTTTCCGAGATAGTTAGACTGCATAGGGTACCAGTCTCAATAATTTTTTATAGGGATCCTCGCTTTACGTCTCGATTCTGGAAAAAGTTACATGAGGCTTTGGGTCTGAGATTGGGCTTCAGTACTGCGTTCCATCCTCAGACCGATGGTCAATCTGAGAGGGTGATTCAGATATTGGAGGATATGTTGAGGAGTTGTGTTATCGATTTTTGAGGCAGTTGGGAGAATTATCTGCCATTAGCCGAGTTCGCCTACAATAACATTTTTCAGTCGAGTATTCAAATGGCACCTTATGAGGCTCTGTATGGTCGTAAGTATCATACTCCTTTGTGTTGGACTGAGTTGGGTGAACGTCGAGTTTTGGGTCCTGAGTTGGTTTCTGAGACTGAGGATAAGGTTCGACTGATTCGGGATCGTCTGAAAGCTACTTCTGACAGACAAAAGTCTTATGCTGATCCGAAGAGACGTGAGATTGAGTATTCTGTGGGAGACTTCGTGTTTCTTAAGGTCTCTCCATGGAAGAAGGTTCTAAGGTTCGGTCGGAAGGGCAAGTTGAGCCCTAGGTTTATTGAGCCTTACCAAATTCTGAAGTGAGTGGGACCGGTCGCTTATCAGTTGGAGCTACCTCCAGAGTTGGACCGCATCTATGATGTCTTTTACGTCTCGATGTTGAGACGATACTGCTCTGATCCTACTCATATTGTCCCTATTGAGGAGATTGAGGTGAGGCCAGATTTGACCTTCGAGGAGGAGCTGGTTCAGATTCTGGATCGCGCTGTAAAGGTTCTTCGGAAGAAGTCTATCCCTTTAGTGAAGGTGCTGTGGCAGAATCATAGCACTGAGGAGGCCACGTGGGAGCCTGAGGATGCGATGCGTCGCGATATCATATCCTTATCTGCGATCGATAAAAATTTGAGGCCGAAATTTTCTTTTAGGGTTTAGAGTTATAACGCCCCAAAATTCTTTTTTTTTTATTTTTGTGAAAAGGTGACACAAATGTGTATCTGCTTCAGTGGTTAAGTGTTCTAGGTGTGTGTGTGAGGTCCCAAGTTCAAGCCTTAGCTTCAGCAAATTTTGTTATTTTTGGAATGAAACCCCATCTTTGTTTAGTAGGCTTATAATTTGTTGCCTGCAATCTTATATCAGAATGAGCCTGCTGGTTCAAGTGGTAAGGGAATTGGTGTGTTGGAGGTCCTGGTTCGAATCCCTGCGCAAGCGTGAGAGTCTATTTTTGCTCGTTTGGCCGAGAGAGTTTCGGTCAAACAGAAATTCTAAGTGGTTGCTGGTTAGTGGGTTAGTAGAGAGTAAATTTAGGGATTTTGGGGAAAATTTGACTAGTTTCTTTTTCTTTTTCTTTTTCTCTCTCCTACCGAAAATCCCTGTGTTTTTTTACGTCTTCTTCAAACTTTCGTCTTTTTCAACTTTTCTTTCTGGCTCCTATCCTTTTGATTTTTGTTCGCTTTTCTATCGTGCAAATCTTCGTGCTTAGGTACTTTAGGTAAGTTTTCATGAAAGTTTGGAATAATGGATAATTGATTTCGGGTTTGCTAATGTGCCGATTTCGTGTTTAGGTATTGCTTGAGGGAGTCAAATCGCGTTCTCCAGCGAGTAGGGTGTGCAGGCTTTCGTATTCATTCTGGTAAGTGACCGAACCTTCATTCGAAATATTTCTCGAGTTTGTCATTTGGGGGTGTTGAATGGTTTGGCTTCGTTAGACGGAATTGATCGGGTTTTGGTGTTGTTTTTAGGTTTTGGCAGGCTCGAGAGGGGTTTCGCATCGAATCGATAATAGGTGTGTACCCGAAAACGTAGAAAACGGGATTCGACAAAAGCTAAAATTGTAAACTGTGTAGTAGGCCGTGTGTGATAACACGACTTTGTGATCGACGAAGGCCAGGCAGTGCGTAAGACACGACAGTGTGATGGCCGGGGTATGGCCGTATGGGCCATACGGGCTAAACTGAACTGGGCGTGTGGGCCCACACGGGCGTGTGATATTTTGGCCAGGCCGTGTGATCCACACAACCAATGCCAATTTGGGCGTGTGGGCTCACACGGGCGTGTGGGCTCACACGGGCGTGTGGGCTCACACGGGCAGGCCACATGGGTGTGTGGGCCCATTTAACTAAAATGTGTTCTAAGGTTGCAGGGGTCGCCCAAGTCGACTGTGAACCTACTGTAGGGTCGGTAAGCATTACTTAGACCCTTAAATGCGTGAACTGAATGTATGATGCATGTACTGAGCATGATGATTATATGAATGAATACTGAACTGTATGTATAACTGATATTCATGTATTAACATGTCATATACTGTATGTTGCATTGCATTGGGTTGGGATGTTGATATTTGGAGGAAGTGTACTAAAAGGCTCTTAAGCCTATTATCTGGCAGTTCAGCTGCAATTTACTGATTATGTGCCGCATTCGATACTACTTGGAGTGTAGGGATGGGTGGGTGTTTTAAACCCCACATGTAGTGTAGGGATGGACGGAAATGGTGTGTAGAGGCTGGTTGGGAAGGACTCTATTTACTCATTAATGCATATCTGATACTGAAACTGAAATGGGCTAAGGCCCGAACTGCTACTGAAATTGAAATGGGCTTAGGCCCAGACTGCATTTAACTATTTGTTGTGATTGACTGTATGCATGTCTTCTGTGGGGATTACACACTGAGTTTACGTAAACTCACCCCTTTCTGTTTTATCTGTACAGGTAATCCCCAGTCTTAGATGGATCGGTGCGGCGGAGGACTCAATAGTGACCACATGTCTATTGAATTGCGTAAAATCCATTTATGATTTTTAATTCCTTTTATTTTTGGGGTATTTTTTTTATGTAATTTGGACTTTTGGGACTGTTTACCTTTACTTTGGTTTTTAACTGTTTCCATGGGCTTTTAAACTGCAAAACTCAATGAAAAATCGGTTTCATTTAAAACAACGATTTTCTAAATGCGAACAGTTTTCTTTAAATATCACGGTTTTAAAAGCTTCAGCCAATGAATAGGTTTTAAAAGAATCAAATTAACGAGAAAATAATTTTAAAATCAACGAGAGGTTAATAGTAGATAATAAACAGAAATAGTTTTAACTTGATAAATTCGCTTCCAAATCCCATTCCATGTGACATCGTCAGATTCAGCCATAATGTCTAGGCCGGGTTTGGGGAGTTACACATAATGCACGAATCATGGCGATATTTTCTCTTAGAATTTGAGTATTATCTTCCATGTATCGCAATATATCATGTCTCAATGCTTTAGCCCAAATTTCTTAATGAATAATCCCAATGTTTATTCCAAGTCTAAACTTTAGTGACATTTCTCGAAACAATCAAAAAAAGTGTGCGCAAAATATGAGAAACATCAAATTTAACAGAGTTTCTTTATAATTATTCTTATAACGAAATTTACAATGTGGGAAGAAGTCCCATATTGACTACATAATCCTTAAATTTGTGTGGTGGCATGCCTTTAGTCAAAGGATCAACTAACATCTGCTCAGTGTTAATGTGTTCAATAACTACTTTTTTTTCTTGAACACATTCCCTTATGACTAGATACTTAATGTTGATATGTTTCATTCAACTTCCACTTTTGTTGTTCTTAATAAATAAAGCAGCTGAGTTGTCACAATATATCATTAATGGCATAAGAATTGAATCCAAAAGTCTAAGCCCAAAAATGAAACTCTTCAACCATACTTCATGTGAGGTAGCCTCAAAACATGAAACAAACTCAGCCTCTATAGTGGAAGTAGCAGCAAAGGTTTGCTTGACGCTACTCCAAGATATAGCTCTGCCATCAAACATAAATACGTAACCTGATGTTTATTTACGTGAATCAACACAGCCGGAAAAGTTTGAATCGGAGTAGCCAATCACCTCCAAATTGTTTGATCATTTGTATGTAAGCATGTAGTCCTTTGTCCCCTTAAGATATCTCAAAAATTTCTTTGCAGCTCTCTAGTGGTCAATACCTGGATTACTTTGATATCTTTCCAACATTCCAACTACAAATGCAATGTCAGGTCTTTTGCAGACTTGAACATACATCAGGCTTCCAACAAAAGAAGCATATGGAATATTTTTCATTTTCTCTTTCTCAAACTCATACATAAGATCTTCTCAGCATCTCTTTCAGTAAAGGTATTACGAACCAAGTCTTCATTCCATTTCCTTGTGTTTGATTCTAACAGATCTGCAACTTTTTCAAGACTTGAAATCATACTTGAATTCTGACTATTGATCACATCATTTCCAGGGATCCATTTGTCCTCCCAAATAGATACCTTTTGTCCATCACCGATCCTCCAGTCCATCCCTTGTAACAGAAGACCCTTTGCCATCCACAAACTCTTCCAGGTAAGAGAAGGTAAGTTACCTAAACCAGATTTGAGGAAATCTGAATCTTTGAAATATTTTGCCTTCAAAGTACGCGCTAGTAATGAATTAGGATTTCGTAATAAACGCCAACCCTGTTTGGCAAGCAAAGCAACATTAAACGAATTTAAATCACAAAAACCCATTCCACCTACTTCCTTTGACACACTTAGCGTTTTCCAGTTACACCAATGCAACCCTCTCTTTCCATTGTTTTTGTTCCACCAAAATGAACACATTATATTTTCCAATTCTGAACACAAAGACTTTGGCAACAGAAAACAAGACATCGCATATGTAGGAAAAGCCTGCAGAACCGCTTTTATAAAAACTTCCTTACCTCATTGTGAGATAAACCTGGTGCTCTAGTTATTAATTCTCTGTTTCATCCTATCTTTTAAAACCTGGAAAGCCCATTTTCTTTTTCGTCCCACCATGTTTGGCAAGCCTAAATATCTCTCGGGATCATTCGAGCATTGAACCCCAAGAACTTGAACCACCAAATTCCTATCCTGGTCAGTTACATTCAGGCTGAAGAAAACCGTCGATTTTTCAAAATTAACACACTGCCCCGAACATGCTTCATATTCCGAGAGGATATCTTTAAAAGTGTTAACACCTTTGTTCGATACTTACCCAAAAAGGATACAGTCATCTGCAAACATAAGATGAGTAACAGTTGGGGCTCCTCTACATACCTTCGCACCGCTGATCTTTTCCTCTTGACGAGCCAATCTCATTAGTGCTGATAATCCTTCTCCACAAAACAAAAACAGATAGGGACTTAATGGATCACCTTGACGTAAACCCCTTGTTGACCTAAAACTCAATCCCTTTTTTCCGTTAATCAGAATGGAGTACTGGACAGAATTAAGGCAGCGTTTGATGAGCTCAATAAAAGTTCCTTTAAAACCCAACTTGTACATTACCCCTTCTATGAAAGGCCATTCCATCCGATCATAGGCCTTGCTCATGTCAAGCTTTAACGCCATAAGACCTTTTTTCCCTGATCTTTTATTCTTGAGAGAATGAAGTACCTCGTAAACCAGCAACACATTGTCAGTAATGAGTCTTCCAGGAACAAATGCGCTTTGAGAGTCCTCAATACATTCATCCAACACCTTTTTTAAACGATTAGCAATTGACTTTGTAATGATTTTATATATCACTGTACATAAGCTTATAGGACGTAAATTCTTCAGATTTGTGGGAGACGTAATTTTCGGAATCAGCACTACCATTGTTCTATTGATATCATCCAACGAAAGCCCATTGTTCAACACCTCCAAACAAAACTCACTGGTATCTCTGCTAAAATATGCCAAAATTTCTGATAAAAAATTGCTGGAAAACCATCAAAACCTGCAGCCTTTGTCGGTCCCATTCCTTTCAGCGCCTCAATAATCTCTGTTTCTGTGAAGGGTGCCAACAATTCGTTATTCATACTTTCTGATATGCAAGGTTGTACTCCTGATAAAATGTGTGTTACATCCCTAACTCCCTTCGATTCAAATAATTCAGTGAAATATTTTCGTGCAATCTCCTCCAACTCTTTCTCATTTATCGCGACCGACCCGTCAATTCTTTGTAATCCCCTGATTCGATTAAAATGCTTTCTTTGTGAGGCACTCTTATGAAAGAAAGAAGTATTTTTATCCCCAATTTGTAGCCAATTAACTCGTGCTCGTTGTTCCCAGTATCGTTCCTCCTTGTCCATCTCCATGTTTAAGTGAAGTTTCACCTCCAATATTTCCGCTAGCGTTTCTTCCGAGATCTCTTCATCGTTCAACTCCTCAATTCGTCTATTTAACCTTTGTGTTTCACCCTTGCGCTTAAATTGAACTTTTTCCCCCATGCTTTCAAACCATTTGCCAGGAAACTCATACGATTCAAATATGGTCCAGAGCTTTCCTCCCAAAGCTTCCGTATTTCTTCCTCACACGTTTCTTCAAGGATCCACCATGATTCAAAACAAAAATGACTATATATCCTCCCTTTTCTTTCTACTTCTGTTTCTAAAAGCAAAGGACAATGATCCGAAAAAGAATGTGGGAGATGCCTCAGCAAATAATTTGGGAAACTTTAGAACCAAGAATTCGTCGCAACCCCTCTATCAATTCTTTCCCTAATATTCCGCTCCAGAATTTGACCTCTCTCCCATGTGAACCAGGTACTCAAAAAACTGATATCGTATAACGAACAATCCTCCAACGTTCTTCGAAAAGCCTCCATCCTTGCTTCCTCCCCTGGGTTTCCTTCTTTTTTCTCATGAGCAAAAAGGATATCATTAAAATCACCTCCAACTAACCAAGGTAAATTGTTGTTCCCCCCTAATTGTCTTAGTAGATTCCAAGTTTCTGCTTTATTTCTAACATCCGGATTCCCGTAGAAACCCGTAAACCTCTATTGAGGATTTTCTTCTTCTTGAATCTCCACATCAATGTGATTTTTTGAAAAACTCTTCAAATTGACTAATTGGCCTCCATTCCAACCTAAGCTTAACCCTCCACGAGAACCTTCAGCCGCCACATCAATACCATTGAAAAAAACGCATCGTCTCCTAACTCTTTCCATTCTAATCGCATTCAATTTTGTCTCCATGAAGAAGACAATTTGGGGATGATAAAATTTCAACATGTGTTGAAGTCTTTTAACTGCTCGCGGACTCCCCAATCCACGAACATTCCAGCAAAAAATCTCCATTGCTCTCGGTCGGCTTGCCCCGAGGCAGCCGCCGATACTTGAAAATTGTGGCCAAAAGACCCCAAACCAACTTCCACCGAATCTTGTTCCTTAGAAACGTTGAAAGTTAAAAAATCAGAACGTTGCCTTTTATTCCCCTCTTCATTACTGATTGGGTCGTCTTTTAAGTCGTATTCCATATTAGACAACTCAATTTCATTTATTTTCCCCTTACTCACCGAACCGTTCCTGATAACCTTGTTAAACTGCGTTGGTCCTCTCACTTGATCCGCCCTATTTTCCACCGTTTTCCCCCTACATGACCAAATTGCGTACCTTCCTTATGGACACTTGACTCCTCCATAGCTTTGTATCCCTTCAGATTTATCCCCAGACTACGTTGTTCTCCTATCCAAGTCTTTCAACCATAACTGCTATCTCCCTCCTCTCTTAACCAAATGATGTTTGTCGTAGAGGCCCTTCTCGATGATGCCCTCAGTGTCAAATCCCATCCAAACTCTACCTCCCTTATTCCAATTCGTAATCTAACCGGACAAAAATTCTCACCATGTCCCAAATATCCACATAAAAAGCAAAATAACGTTAATTTTTCGTACCGAAATTTTGCATATGAGAACTTTGTTTCAGAGATCATCACTTTTTTCTTTCTCTTCAAAGGCTTCCGAACATCCAACTGCACACGAATATGCATGAAATTCATGTATCCATTAATAATCTGCCTCGTATCATAATCTAAAAATTTACCTAGAAAGTTTCCAAATTGAATAGCCATTGTCTCCCTAAAAAATCCGTAAGGTAAAGCATGAATTTGGACCCACCAACAAAGACACACAAGGGGGATAGACATTGGATCTTCATTCTCCTTTACTCTCTTGAAAATTAAAAGATGATTATTAAAAGTCCACGGAGCCCCTGTGATCACCCGAGTGATATCTATTTCATTGAAAAATTTAAATGAAAAACGCTCTTTCTCCCGTGATCCGAGATTTGCACTCCTTCCAGGGGATGCCAAATGTTTGCCAACGTATTCCTCATGGCTAGAAAGTGAACGACACTGGCTGTAAGAAAACAACCCACCAAACATAAATTATTCGCAGAAAATTGTTCTTCACATTCTTCTGGCAATGTAAACGCTTCCTCTTCCCCCTCTTCCAGATTAAGATCTTCAATACCCCTTTCCATTGCTTAACAAGGTAATCGTTTCCCACTCCACAAGACTGTAATCACAGATTCACAATCAAAACAATTAATTTTGAAAAAACAAGGCAAACCCTAAAACCTAAAAAGCGTGCCAATAGCGGCAGAGAAAACGTGCCAAAGACGGCAGACTCTTTTTTCACTTTTGGCCCTTACCTAATTGGTAACATTTCCTTTGAATAATTATTTGATGCATAGTTGTAACACTGTGATTTTTAGTAGTATTAGAAAATGTTAATTCGGAATCGATTTTCATAAATCGAATTAAGGTTCAAGTACTACATTATAAAATTAAATTGTTATAGAATTTTAATTATCAAAAGGCTTGAGACTTAAATTACAATTAACCAAAAATACAAAATAATAATTAAAGCATAAACTTCTCATAGTTGGTGGGTGGTGATGACACTAACCATTAAGTCAGATTAATAGTTGAATTATATTAAAGTAAACATGATTAAGTTAAATAACCTAGATTAATTAAGTATAAAAGAAAAACATAGTCGGATTTCATCATCTTTTTCTTTCCTTCCACCATCCACCATAGTTGAGAGCTTGGAAAACCTTCAAAAAATTCTTCCACACATTCAGCCATCAATTAGTAAGTGAATTCAAGTCCTCTTCTTATAATTTGTATATATGTGAGGTCATAAGAACTTGATTTAGCTAATCCAAATACAAATTTGTAAAACTGTTAAAGTTTTAGAAAGTTGTCATTGTTGATTTCTTGAAGGATCAGGTTTGAAATTGATAGATTTTGAGCTTAGATTATGAAAAGGGCCAGATTTTAAAGTTATTTAGCTTGTTAGTTAACTTTATTACATTAGGGACCAAATTGAATAAATGTGAAACTTGTCGCAAAATTATGTTAGAATTAGAAAGTATAAGTCCCTAATAAGAATTTAGGAAATCAGATTTTAATTCAAAGATAGGAATTGAAAGTTATGACTATCTCGAGTTTAGGAACTAAATTAAATAAAATGTAAAATTTTAGGGATATCAAAAAATGAGTTCATGTCTGGTCATTCATATCATGACATAATATGAATATTTGATATTGATTGATTAAATAAAATAACTGTATAGATAAAGATTTTGATCCAAATTGAGCTAATAAGGGAAAAGTAAAAATTACGGATTAGTCCCTGAAGTATTCACTCTTTTCACATTTTGAATAGGTAAGACTATATGGAACTTTCTATTTTATTTAATGTGTGTGTGTGAGTGATTTGAGTATTAGTGAATTGGCATGGAAAGCTAGAAATGGACTGAATTGAAATGTTATGTGATAATTTGTTATTATGTATTAGTACAAGATTCAAATGCGGAAGTTCGATTGATTACTAACATGTAAATGAAATATGTGATCATGTACATGGAACGATATGAAATATGGATAATTACATGGATATGTAATGCTTATATGTGTAAAAGATGCTTGTGTGAACTTAGTAAAGGGTTAGGATGCAATTGACATGCCAATAGGGTCTTATGCGTGCTTGTACGATATTTATTACAGATGTTATTGATATCCAACATTCGTTACGGATTCTCGGGTATTATGTGACACAGATTTAACTTGGACAAGTAACCTGATATATCATGATATAAGTTTAGCTCGGACGGGTAACTTGATATATATATGTATATACTCAGCTCGGACGAGCAACTGATGTGGTGTAGTTTACCCATGTATCCAAGTCTATTTACTAAAGTTCATCAAGTGAAACGGTATAAATGATATTGAAAATTTTGAAACGTAAGGAAATGGAGTTGATATCCAAATTGAAAAGTCATTAAATGGAATGAATTGTAAATGATATATCTTTATGCTTGTTGATAGCAAAGGTGATTGAAATGAATCACTTATACTTGTTATGATCTTATGATTTGTTGATTGAATTTACCATATTGATAAGTTATATGAAAGTAAAATAAGTTGATATGCTAAGTTACTTGTAATATCTAATGATCATACCTAAAGATATATGCTTACCTTATTGATGTTTTGAGTGTCATGTTCTAGCCAAAGTTATGCTAAACTAAGGTAGCTTTAATGCTTATGTAAAATCAAGGTAAGCATAGTATTTTCTATTTGAACTTGCTAAGCATTTCTTAATGCTTACTCAATTTGTTTTCTTCCCTTGTAGACCGTCGCCTTGCGGAACTCGTCAAGCCAGATCATCACGAAGCTGACACTATCATCGAATTGGTAGTAATGTATTTATTTTGGTTATCAAATTTGTGGCATGTAAATAGGTATAAAGTGTATAGAAATGGTCATTTTCTTGTTAGAATGGTACACTTGAGCTTGTGGTAAATGTTGAATTGTATGTGCAGCTTGGTGTATATACTAAATGATGCGTGGTTTAACTTTGGTTGATGCGATTGAGATAAGGATGTTAAATTTGTGGATGATATACATATATGCTAGGATTTGCATATAGAAGAAAATGGTAAGTTAAGTTGAAATGTGGTTGGAATATGTTTGTCAAGATTAAGATCGGCTTTCTCCCATCTTTTTTTTGCGGATGATCTGGTTATTTTTGGTAAAGCTGAGTTAGAACATGCTAGAATAATTAAGTAAATCCTGAACGACTTCTGTGGTTTTCTTGGGCACCGAATCAATGTTCGCAAAACGAATGTATTTTTTTCTAAAAGTATTGATGACGTTCTTGGGGGAGACTTTGTAGGGTCATTGGTTTTCGTCGGGTTTAGAATCTTGGATCCTATTTAGAAGTTCTGTTATTCCATGAAAGAATCACTAATAGCTCCTTGAGATTTATGATGGAGAAGGTCAAAGCCAAAATTCAGAGATGGGACGCTAGGCAATTATCTTTAGCTGGCAGAGCCACATTAGCTCAATCGATACTTCTCACAATTCCTAGTTACTTTATGCAATCCTTGATGATTCCTAAAGGTATTTGTGAGGAGATTGAACGCATTGCTAGGCAATTTATATTGGGGAATTCTTGAGGGGGTAATAAGTTGGCTCTTGTTAATTGGCGATCAGTTTGTCCCCAAGGCTTGTGAAGGGCTTGGATTGCGGCAGTTGACAGACCAAAATACTTCCTTTATGTTAAAATTGGGGTACAATATTTTGTCAAACACTGATTCTCTGTAGGTTTAGGTTCTCCGTACAAAATAAAGGGTAAAGGAAGGTATTCCTATGAGTATCTTTAAGGGAAATTATTCTTTCTTATGGTGATCCCCTTCTAAGATTTGGCCAATTCTTCATGAGAATATTTTCTGGTCTTTAGGAGATGGTAATATCATTAGGTGTTGGAAGGACAGTTGGGTGCCTAAAATTGGGCCTCTTATCAATCTTATCCCAGCTCAGAATAACATAGATGATGACTGCTTTCTTAGGGAAATGGTCACCGAGAACTGTTCTTGGAATTTGGATTTCTTTCGAATTTGGCTACCTAAAGGGATTATTGACCAAATTACAAGCATACCTCCCTTAGATCATTCTGTAGGCCTAGACAGAGTGGCATGGACGAGTACTTTGTTAGGTTCCTTCTCTATCAAAAGTGTCTATAGGGTGATCAAGGAGAATACATGGAATTCAAAGGATGATCTATGGAAGCTATCATGTAAATTTCAAGGTCCTCAGAGAGTTCGTCTTTTTATCTGGTTGGCATTAAAGCAACGCTTGCTAAGGTAAGTAGAGAGGTGTCGTCGCAATATTGGGAACGGAGATCTATGCACGATCTGTGGGTCAGGCCCAAAGGATGTTATCCATGCTATTAGAGATTGTAGGTTAGCGAAAGAAGTCTGGACCCAAGTTATCCCTGTGGAGAAACAAGTGTTTTTCTTTTCTGGTGATATGCAGGAATGGTTTATTAATAATCTGCAGAATCGCCAAGACTTGGCATTTGGAAGGGTTGATTGGTCGGTTTTCTTTGGTCTAGCTTCTTGGTGTAATTGGAAAAATAGGAATCTCTACATTTTTCAAGGATCACCATGACGTGCAGAAGATATTATCAAGGGGTCGATTACTTGGGCCAAGCAATATGGGATTCTCCCCAATGTAAACTCTAATAATGGATTAGTGATTGGGGGGGTACAATAGGAGTAGTAAATGGGTGTGTTTGAAAACTGATGGTTCAGTTAAGGTGGATTCGAAATTTGTTGCTGCAAGGGGAGTTTTGAAGGATGAACGGGGGGAGTGGATTTTGGGTTTTAATCAAAGGTTGGGGAGATGTACTGTTTTCGAGGCAGAACTTTGGGGTATTTTAGAGGGCTTATCACTATTACAAGGAAGGCAATGTGACAAAGTTTTGTTACAAACAGATAGCTTGGAAGTCATTGAAGCAATAAAGAAATACAACTCGAAGACTTCCAACTCAGCACTAATTAGAAGAATTTATTAGCATATGAAGACAGTAGATTATTGGCTACTACAAATTATGTCCCAAGAGAAGAAAATAAAGAAGCTGACCAAATGGCTAAATTGGCCTTCGACAAAGAAGAAGGATTAAAATATTTACTAGTTATCCCAATGTTTTAACTTAATTATTTGTAATTTTATTTTTCACCAAAAAAACCTAAAATCCATAATTACAATATAATTGCATATAAAAGTCATAGTTTGGAAAGATACAATTTACTTTTATATTATATTATAAAACTATATATTTAATTTTCATACTATATGAATTACATAATATGTATATAAAAATAAAAGGAAAAGTAAAATATTATCATCAATAATAAATCAAATCAAGCAAAACTGAAGTCTTAAATATTATAATTCAAATCCTATTTCAGTTAATTTTTTTTTTATTCAAGGCCTAATATTTTTATCCAAACCTTTCTAAATATCGATAATGTTTAAATGGATAACAAGAGATGAAAATGAAAGACCTCAAAGTCTAATGGATAACTCTGCCTTTGGATGGATAGGAATAGATGAAAGGCCTAATGCTGAGGAAACAAGAGTTAAGAACCTCAGGCCTCAACCATTCACCATCATTGTAATTTGAACGGATACATAAATATATCAGCCAGCATTAACCTCGAATTGTTTGAAATGCTCTTCACTTTTCAGCGTCATTTCCTTATCAAAACCCAAATTTGGTACACTAGTGATAGTTAAATCACTCATTTCCAAACCCAAAACCAATCATTTATTCCAAGAAAACATGACACCAAATCAAAACCCAAATACGGGGACATTAAACTACATAGTCTGATAATAGTTTGGAAACATCAACAAGAAAGCTACAATTCTCAACCAGTCGGCTTCCCGGTTATCTCTCTTTGCATAGAACCCGACATCCAACATCGCCAGGGCATCTGCTCTCAGTGCTTTGAATCTTCTTCCTCACAGAACTTAGAGTATTCTTCTGAGTCCATCAAGTTCTTCAACTCCCCAGCATCTTTCATCTCAACCTTTATAATCCATCCATCCTCATATGGACTTGAGTTAACCTAAATTGCGGTGAACAAAGATTGCAGACATAAGCAAAAGTGAAGGATATATTACTAAAAGCAATTAAAAGAAACACTTAAAACATTCAAATGATCCAATCAAGACTCTGGCTACATTTCAACATGAGGCAGTTGCAGGTAGTTAAGCTCAACCAAAAGGCGAAAAGAATGAAGAATTGGATGGACCACTAGTAGCATTCACGATCAATATTAATGAAATGTTGGGTACTAACATCCTTATGAAACAGGCATTGATGTATGGAAGAACACGGGCACTATGGGAAAGACACAAGCACATGCATAGTGGAGGACATTTCACACAGTGAAAAGCTTAACCCAGTTTAGCAGACACCATTACACAATTAATATAATTGAATTAATGAAATTTCGAAAGGAATAGTCTATGATAGGATGGAAGAGCTAACCTTAGCAGGAGAGCCACTGAGCTCTTCATTAACTTCAACCACTTTTCCTGAAACAGGAGAATTAACATCACTAGTAGCCTTGACACTTTCAACTGCTCCAAAACTTTCACCTTGCTTTACAGCAGCTCCCACTTCGGGTAATTCAACATACACAACATCACCTAAATGATCTTGAGCATGATCAGTAATACCAATAGTGGCGGAGTTACCCTCAACCTTCACCCACTCATGAGAATCCGCATATTTCAGATCCTTTAGAACTGGAAGAAAACAGAAGAGATGCATTAGCTACTGTAATACAAACAATAAGCAATAACAATGAAAATGGGATAAACTACTTACAACTCTAGACACAAATTAAACCATAAATTGCAGCTGACTAAGGGATTAAAACAATTGAATATCCAGTTAAATACAGGCATCATATAACTGGTCTTAGCCTCTTAGGTGCTTTCTTGTTCTTTTAAGGAACAAGGAACCATGCTTCCACAGAAAGCAAAATATGAAGTTATATCATAGTGAAAACAGTTGCATACTGCTAATATTAGCTCCAGATGTGAAGCTCAATGATACAGAAAATCACCATGAACTGTAAGATCACATATAAGATAGCCGCCAAAGGTTGAGAGCATAAACATGCTAAGAATCCTATCAGTGTCTGCTAATTTGCTATTAGTAGGCAAAAATCCAAGACAATTCCATGTCTCTGTTTGACAAAAAACTGCAACTAATGGCAATTGGACTGCATAGCATATTAGCACAAGGAATCAGAATGAATATGAGGGATAAAAAACAATTCCATGTCTCTGCATGCACATTACATCCCATTAATCAGTTGCAGTATATTGGTGTTGCAGCAATACCGAATCCTCATGCTCGGTTCTATTTTGCATACAGTTTCTGTAATTTTGACTGCTATTTCCTGATTTCTTCACTTTTTTTTTTTCATTACCAAATAAGGCAAACAATTCAGTCAAAACTCTAACATCATCATTTTGATGAGAAACGAACCACCATTGCTTCAAGCAACTGCAGCAATAGTTGCAAGGTGTCACTATACACTACACTATACGCTATACCCTTCACCGTTTCACTGATGTAATCACCATTAGATCACTATTAGTCCTAATGCTCTAATGCTCAAGTATTAAACATATATCTAGCCGTACAAGTGATACATGGAAAACAAACTATGAAAGGTTGTTTGAATCCCTACAAATGAAAGGCTTTAGGCTACTTTAATCTTTATGATGATTTTTTTTTTTCTAAATCAAACTGAAAGAAAAAGTTATGAAAATGATCTATCAGATACACAATCCTAAATTACGGAAATTTGGGATATGTATATATCGATCACAAAACATAAATCCAAAACATCTTGACACCATGTATAGCAAAAGAAAAGAAAAAGCCAGTCACATAAATCGATTTGATTTTTTTTATTTGTTTCTGAAAGGTAAAGCCTTGGATCAATCCCAGACACGAGATCCCGATTCGATCCAAACCCAAAACCATCCTATAGATAACAGGGTCCTCACGATCATTTAAGAAACCATGAAAATAACAGAGAGGAGAAAAGTTAAGTAATTACCAGTGGAAAAGCCTCTGTGAAAGACAGAGATCCTGAGGTAAGAAGCCGCCCTTGAAGCCCACAGCATTGATGAAGCCATCTGCAATGTAAATCTGGTGGAAAGTGGTGGAGTTATAGTAGTATAATTCAAAGCAAACTGCTAGCTGCTTGCTTCTGTGTTGGACACCTCGTATTATGGAGTGCAACTACATACAATAGGGTTTTGTTTATATTTTTGGTGGGGTTGGTGAGTCCGGAGTGTAGTGTACCACTGTCGTGGTTTTTTTTAATTAAAATAAAGAATTTATTTTATTAATATATTTATGAGACCAATAAAAAGGGAACCGTGCGATATTAAACAGAAAAAAGAAATAATTTTTTTTTTTAAAAAAAAGGGGGCGTCGAGAGAATATAAGAGTGTAGTTTCAGCTTCGGTATCAAAGATGGTAGTGAGTCAATGTATCAACAACAAACCGCACTTGATGGAGGTTGGTGGTGGACTTGACACTCTTATTAGTTTTTTTAGAATTTAGAGATGCCTTTGGGCTTTGCCTAATGTTCTGCCTCTTTGCCATACACCGCTTCACGTGTTGGTTTATTTATTTATTTATGCTTGCCTTTCATCTAATTTCAAGGCCATATTAAGTTATTATATATTATACGCATGTCCATGTCCATGTCCATGTCCAACCAATTTCTTTTGTTATTTTGTGCGTTTATTCTTAATAACTGTTGATATAAGTGTACAATAAAGAAGGGGATAAAAGAGAAAATTGGTGACGAGGAGGCGAATTCACCTAGACAGATAAAGAATCAAAAAAAATAAGAAAGTAAAAAAGGAGTAAAGTATCCTTGAAGGCAAGGGGGACTGAGTGTTGTATATAAATGCTGAAGGTTGCTGAGAGTAAAAAATCATTCCTTCATTATTCTTCAGGGTATCTACAAGGGAAGATCTCATGCCTAGTCTCATCTTGGTGGTGCCACATCATTGACAGTATGGGTGGTGGCTCACTCGTGTGGTCAGCCAGGTGGCAGGCCGGTTGTCCTCAAGTGTGGTACTACTCTAACTTTCCCTTGAATAGGGTAGTACAAAGTTGTTATGCCTTAATGGTCCCTGGTCGTCCCCTTTTGATGGCAAGTGCATTTTTGCTAAAAGTTGGTGACCTGATGGCGAATGGAGTGCACAAGTAGTTAGTCACTAGGTGACCAGTTGGACAATGCAAGGTTGGAGACCAATCGAGCATTGTGGAATGGGGAGCCATTCACGAGTCTTTCTCAAATAACTTCTCAGGACGCCACATGTCCAGATGGTGTAAGAGTATAATAATCATAAGAATTAAGAAGTATTATTATATTGTTGATTCTTAAGTGGAATTAAATAAGAAAAACTCCACAAATAGATTAAAATTTTAATGTAGTGGGCTAGGAGATCTATTTATAAAAGTATAAGTTTAAGTCCATCTATCATCAGGTTCTAGGAAAGCTCAAATGAATTATATGACATGGGCCTCGTTCTCAATTTGATGAAACCAACTTAGAATTCCACATTCTCAAATTTTAATTTAAATTTACTTGGAATATATTTTGATTTTTGGATAAAATGTGCATAGTAAATTATTAGATTTTTGAAACACCTTTGGAAAAAAAAAGAAGAAGAGAAAGCTAACATATTATTTAACGAGTTAAGTAGATATTCTTTTCAAAGCATGCTAAATAAAAATTAAATTAAATATTTTTACTTAACTTATTCACATTTTTTTCACAAATTGTGAAACAAATAATTTCTTCTTCAATAAAGGATAATTCGTTTTTTTTTGCCAATCATGAAATAAATTTATTAGTCACTTAGACTGCAAAAAAAAAAACAAATAAACAAACAAACAAATAAACATGTCAATGATTCAAAAAAGCCACAACCTGGAATCATTCCAAACGAGCAAACAACAAGAACTAGCAAAACAAGGATTGATCCACGACCATTAGTAATTACAACAAAACAACCAAAAGAATAGGGGCCAACTTCGTATGAAACAACAAAGTATGATCTACTAAAAACCTCCCAAAGGCAAGCGATTTAACATGGTTTCTATGATCAAATGAGCATCAATCCAAGGTAAAGGTCGTGTTTTGTTGCAGGCTCAACCATTAGTAGTGATTTGATACGTTGACAATGCTTGGATATAATCATCCAAATTTGAGTAAAAACACTCTGCAAAATTTAAACAATTGAGCACACCAATAAAATGAAGGTATCATCCCTGCTTGGACAATCTTCAATGACTTTTATGAAAGGTAGTAATGCCCATATCCTTTGGACAAAGCAGCCATTGCAAAAACTATGATGTAATAGTGTGGGTAGGCATGGTCTCTTACTCTAGATAATGCAATCCCAACCCACCCACCCCCCTCCAAAAAACAAAAAACTTAATCCAATAACCACCCAACAACAACCCAAGAAACATGCACAACACAATACTAACATTCAACCAAGGTCTTGTTTCATCCCTTAGTTGAATCCCTAGTGGCTCACTTTTAATTATCTAAAAAGGAGTTAGTCATCTTTCCTCTCTATTTCCTTTATTGAAATGTTATTGCTATCAAGCAATTCCATTATCCTTTGTGAACTAAGAGACAAACAAGAGATTTTTAGTAATATTGGGTTCATGAATCGGAGTATTTATATTCAAAACCCGAGTAGTGAGTAATGTTAATTGGCCTATATGAGTAATAGGAATATAAGTACCATTTCCAACTTGAACCATACATGTACCCTATATGAGTAATAGGAATATAAACACCATTTCCAACTTAAACCATACCTGAACCCTATATGAAGACCCATTGGACAAAGAAATAAGGTCACTAGTTATGTAATTGGTGCCCCCTGTATCTAGATACCAAGCTACATCCTAACCGTTTCTAGTGTGGCTAAGGTTGTCGCAATATTAATTGTGTAACACCCATATCTCGTTCTGTTACCGAAATTAGGGTTACAGAGTGTTATCGTACAATTTAGAACATTTTACAACAATTTACATTCAATAATCAATTCAATTCTATAATTACAAGTAATATTCAATATGAAAGAGATCATTCAGTTTCGGGTCTTAAATCAAGTTTTTGAAGCTCTAGAAATAAGTTACGAACATTTAGGGACCAAATCAAAACAAATCAGAACTTTCAGGAAAAATTTAAAAATTTTAAAGTTAGGGGTCACACGGCCGTGTGTCCAGGCCGTGTGATAGATCCCAGCCCGTGTGGCTCCAAACCTAGCTGTGTGGCTATCCTACATGCCCGTGTGCAACCCCACACACTCGTGTGTATGGACCATGTAACTCTTTGATTTGGATCACACGACCGTGTCGTAGGCCGTGTGCTAGCCCATGTAACATTCGAAATACCCTCACACAATCATGTCGCAGGCCGTGTGTCTGCCCGTATGAAAACTGTACCTATACTATTTTTAAACACGCTCTAGGCACAGCTCGTGTGGGTTGCCCGTGTGCATCACACGGCCGTGTGACAGCCAATGTCCCAGGTCGTGTATGCCTCAAAATGACTAAATTCATACTCATTTTTCACCCAATTGCATAGGTACCTAAACCAATACATAACATGTGATCACAAGGCTTCAAACACATTCAAGAACATCCAAAACATGCTAATTCAATCCATTTAAGACCTAACCAATACATTTCACTACTTTAGTTTCATCACACAAGTTTCAACATACTCAAATGTAACTTACCTTCAATTCACTTATACCATACCTAATTCAAGCCAAACTTACCATTTTCATGATTTTTCACTTATACTTTAACATGGAACTAAACATACATACTACATTTAATATATCATGCCACAACATCAAAATGCACCATCAAACACAATACATGTACTTACGAAACATTACAGAACATAATTTTCCTATTACATGCCATAGAAGCCAAATCAAATTCGTAATCTACCAGAGAACCTCAGATAGTGTGATCCTTTGAGTTGACCCAATCACCCAATTATCCATAAAATGTTATCTACACGAAGCACAACAAAACACAAGTAAGCTTTTATAAAGCTTAGTAAGTTCGTCGATTAAATGAATGAGCTTATTGAATTAAACATAATAATTCAAATAAAAAGATTAATGAACAGAGTTCTTCTCACGAGAGTATTAAAAGAATTCCTATCAATCACAGCTCACAATAGGTGAGTAATGCTCAATACAATAGTACAAATTAGTTTCCACATTTCAATAACATTCAGAGATTAATAAAACATAGCTTGATAAACGATAAATGGATACGAGTACACGATTAACCATTCAGCACACCAGAAGCTCGTATGAGCCAACCAACCAACACACTAGATAACAGTGTAATATAACACGATATTCTGCAACAAATGCAGGACCTCAGTTTATCCAGCGAATAGAGAAAATACAAAAATTATCTCCACTGCTCAGATCAACCCCGTACTGCGTGCTAATAACCTATTGGCATGCCAATCGTACTTTATCCTATGTTCACCGGTTCAGAGTATTCCAACACAAATAAATATATGAATAATTCACTATCTCATATTCCATATACAGTCATTAGTTCATCAACCAAACATTTATCGGCTCAGAATATCTCGTTAATGTTCAATGATATAACGATCCATTACTTCATTACTCACATACATAACATCATTATAATGTTCAATCCAAAACAATTTAATCCATTCAATATACATTTAAATGCATTAGAATTAAACCAAACAAACTTACAGGACTAATTGGCAGTAACAGTCTAAAATAGCTCAGTCAGTGATCGACGCTAAGTCAATTCATTATTTCCATTTTCAATTACACACATCAATATAATCCAAAATTATGCAATTAGGTTCATTTAATACATTTAAAAATGTACTAAAATTAAACCATATGAACTTACCAGACTAAATTGCAATAACGACAAAGTACATGGGCTATTTGGTAATTTTCTCTTATCCTCGATTTTCCACTTGTTCTTGATCTAAAATAATAATTCCATTCAATTCACTAATTCTAAAAGAAAAAATTAATTCATTTTATGCAATTAAGTCCTTTTTGACATTTTTACAAAATTGCTTAAACATTTTACTTTTATATAATTTAGTCCCTAAGCCTAAAACATGCAATTTAACCATTTTTATTCTAATCTCATTTCAGCCAAATTATTCACTATTTCTCTACAACCCATACATGTTGTTATTTCACATCAAGTCCTTGTACTTTTATCACTTTAACATTTTAGTCCTTAAACATTAAAATTAACAAAACTACTTTATAAAATAGTCCTATTTAACAATCAAGCTTAATAATCCATCATAAAACTTCAAGAATAACTCAAGTTCATCAATGGCATAATCCAAAGCATTTGACGGTTTTACAAATTAGTCCCCGGGTTAGCTAGATTAAGCTAATACAAACTCAAAAACATCAAAATTACTAAAAACATGCAAGGTTTGCTTACCAAATCAAAGGGCCTAAGCTTGGCTGAATGTTTTCCTAGCTTCAACCATGGTGTTTCGTGTTTTTAGGAAGAAGAAAAAAGAAAAATCACTTTTAATTTGGCTTTATTTTAGTTATAAATTATTTATTTACCTAATTACAATTATATCCCTTTTAATTTACATTAAAATCTTTAACATTTTTAAGTCTAAGACCATCCACTACTATAAAAATGGTATAATTACTATTTAAGGAGGGTTTAATTGCACAATTGGTCCTTCAATTAAATTAAATTTCAACTAAATAAACTTAATTACAATTTAATCCTAAACTAATTAGGACTAAAAGAGAAAATAGCCCAAAAGCTAGTGGATTAATCATATCCACCACCACTTGGACTTTTTGACCATGATCTAATTACCATTTTGATCCTTTTTGTATTTTAAAACTATAGCGATCAACTTTCACCTCTTTCACAATTTAGTCATTTTCCCTAAATTAAGAAATAATCGTCAAAATTACCGGACCAAACTTCAATTCATCTATAATACGACTCTATAAATATTTGATAAAAATATTTACGACTTTAAAATAATGAAATGAGGTCCTATTACCTTATTTTCAATAACCACTTGACTTTTGAACCAAATCATTTATACTAACTTTTAATTCAATTGTTTAAAATCATCAAATCAAAATTCAATATAAAATTGTTATTGACTCGCATAATTAAATATTAATTATACGAACTTACTCGTCAAATTTGTGGTCTCGAAACCACTATTTCTGATATCACTAAAACACGAGCTGTTACAAATTGAATGTGTAGGACCAAAAGATGATTTAAGTTGAGATGGTGTATATGAAAAGGGAAAATGATTAGACTAATCAAAGACAATAGGAACACACAAAATTGCTACAAAAGAAGGATTAGATGGTGGAATAAGTGGCATGGGGCAAGGAAGCTGAATGGTGTTAGGTGGAGCTAAAAATTTGCTAAAGGGAAGGTAAGTGTTAGCTGAAGAAGGGACATAGGTGCAAGTGTTTGCATTTATGGCATGAGATGGGTTTTAAAATTGACTAGGAGGTATGGTAGATAATCCAACAAAAAAGGTTAAACTGGTAAAAACACTTGAACATAAAGTGGCTAAGTTTGTCACACAATTAACACTAAGGCCAAGTATAGTATTAAACCCCCTATTACCTTTTCCTCGAACATAATGTGTTAAGCTCGATAATCACCAAGAAAGGGTGAATTGATTTTTAATTTCTATGTGCTTTGTTCTAGAGTGGATGAGATTTTTGGTCAACCATATTGCACTAGTGTTATCACATTTGATTGGAATGTGATCCATGTCAATTCCATAATCTACTAATTGTTGCTTTAACCAAAGAATTTGGGCACAACAACTACCGACGGCAACATATTCTGCCTCGATGGTGGATAAAGCAACAGTATTTTGTTTCTTGGAGAACAAAAAAACAAGTATATTCCATAAGAATTTACATGTCCTGGAAGTGTTTTTTCTATCTAACTTGCATCCTCCAAAATCTTCATCGGAGTAAGCATGCAAACTAAAAGATGAATCATTTTGTTACCAAAGTATTAAGATTGGAGTGTCCTTAAGGTGCCTAAATATTCTCGTAATGGCTTGTAAATATGACCCTTAGGAGATGATTGATATCTAGAGCACAAGTATACATTAAATATTATATACAGTCTACTTGCGGTATAGAGTAATGATCCTACCATAGACCTATAAAGTTTAGTATATATACATTTACCTCATTCACCTTTGTCAAGCTTTGTTGAGGTGCTCATTGGTGTTGATTGAGGTTTTAAGTCTTCCATTTTGAAATTTTTGAGCATTTCCTTGATGTACTTAGCTTGGTTGATAAAGATGTCATTTTAGTTTGCTTAATCTGAAGCCTCAAGAAGAAATTGAGCTCACCCATCATGCTCATCTCAAGCTCACCTTGCATAATCTTAGAAAAATCTTGTCAAAGTGATTCATTAGTAGCACCGAATACAATATCATCAACATAAATTTGTACTACTAGAATATCTTTGCTTTTAGATTTTATAAATAAGGTGGTGTTAACTTTTCCTCTATTAAAACCATTTTCAATCAAAATTTTAGAAAGCCTTTAATACCAAGCTCTAGGAGCTTGTTTTAAACCTCCTCATTTATAAAACCATTTAGAAATGCACTCTTGACATACATTTGAAAAAGTTTAAAATTGGGAAAGCATGCAAAAGCTAACAACATTCTATTTGCTTCTAACCTAGCTACTGGTGCATAAGTTTCATCATAGTTTATTCATTCCTCTTGGCTATATCTTGGAGCAACTAGCTTAGCCTTAGTTCCAAAAATATTTCCATTTTTATCAAGTTTGTCTCTAAATACCTATTTTGTTCCTATAGTTGGGTGATGACCAGGTCTTTCAACTAGGGTCCATACTTGATTTCTTTCAAATTTATTTAGTTCTTCTTGCATAGCCATTATCCAAAAATCATCATCAATATTTTTAGGTTCTATACAAGAAATGAAAGCAACATAATTACAATTATTCCTTATTGAAAATCTTGTAATTACCCCTTTAGATGGATCATCAATAATGTGACCATCTTTAACATGTGACAACTCTCTTGGGTGGTTAGTTTCCTTCACAACTTGAGTTGGTTCTTGTAGATAATCAATTTTGAGTTCTTGGACCATCTCATCTAGTGCTTGTTCTTTAAGTGATGCTTTGTTAGGACCTGATTGATAAATCTCTACCTCATTAAGATTAATAGAATCCTTTCTTAAAAGAGAGTTAGATTCAAAAAAATTCACATGTATAGACTCTTCTATTATTAGGGTTCTCTTGTTAAAAACTTTATAAGCTTTAGAATTAGTGGAATATCCAAGAAAAATGTCTTCATCACTTTTGTCATCAAATTTTTATAAATTATATTTTCCATTATTCAAAAAAAACGTTTGCAACCAAAAGGATGAAAATAACTAATGTTATACTTTCTTTGTAACGACCCGAATTTCAGTGGTGTCGGAAAATGCGGTATCAGAACCCCATTTCTGTAAACCAAGTCTGTAAATATAAAATAAAAATATTTGCGGAGTTATTATGAAAATGTATTAAAGTTTTGTTAAGAAATTAAGCTAAAATGTAGTTAATTAAAACTCAGGGACTAAATTGTAAAATTTTAATTGCTATTGAGTTTTAATTAAAAAAGACTTGGGGACCTAGAAGGAAATTATCTAATGGACCAAAATGGTAAATAGACCATTAATAAATAGTAACTAGTGAACAGTAATGATGATATTCATTTGGTTTTGATTAAAAGATAAAATTATATAATAAAACATAATTAATTTGATTAATAAAAGGTTAATTATATATAAAACATTAGTGGAAGGAAAGATGATAACATCTTCTTCCACCATCTAATTTGGAAAAAAAAAAGCCATGGGGTTGCATATATGTAATGTGATGTGAATGTATATAAAAGATTATGCGATCCATTTAGAACCGAGCCTTCGGGGCTGAGTTGAATATGAATGAGCCAATAAATTCTTGTAAGAGGTTTGAATGGTAATTTAAATGGTTAAGTGGTTTGGTTTGAATGGTCGGGTTGAGGGCGTTGCAGGTTGCTAGGTCCTATTCATGATCTACGAATATAATTATTATTGCCAACATAATTGGAAGTCTAATGGGTCACACACGATAATGGAATTTGGAAATTAAAATAAGAAAAGACTAAATTGAATAGTTCAACAAAGTCCAAGGGCCAAAGTATTATTAATCAAAATTTGATTAAAAACCTAGCTTGTGTATTCTAACTTAGCCACACATCTCTAGTTGTTGTTGTTTTCTTTTGGTCTCTCATTTTCTCATGGAAAAACAAAAAGATAACAGAATAATTTTTTTTTGAATTTTTGCTTCTAATTTTCTTTTTAGTATTGAGATTAAGACCAAAAGGGGTGTGGATATGCGTGGTCAAATAGCTAGCACTATCTTTGCAAAGTGAATCTCGATCTTAGAAGGTTTTCTAAATTCCTAATGTGGATCACCGTTAGAGGCCGCACATTTGGGCAACTGTTGGTTTTTCAAAATCGAGCCCGGTGTTCATACGAAACCGGAGCAATAATTGAATGAGAATGGTGACCACACTCATCCAAGGTATTAATTCTTCTACTGTATTTTTTTTGCATGAAGACGTGATAAAATCGTTCAAACTGATCCTTGGTGGAATATGATGCATTGTATGTTTTCATTTTCTGTTGTGTTTACTTTTATGATTGTTTAAATATTATTTTTTAGCTACAATCGGATTCCAAAACTAAAATCAAATTTTTGACACAAACGAAAAATGGGTTGTACAATTTATGTCCTATCACGCCCCGATATAGCAACCTTACTTTTGCATCTAAAAAACTAGATCACTCACATTTAAGTAGAGAACTTGGGTTGTAAAATCAAACAACAAACTTGTTTTACACTCTCAATGCACTCTTAAATAAAAGTTCCTCAATGAAAATATAAGTGCCATAAACTCTAGTTAGTTCTAACTTACAGAAGCCTCTAATATATAAGAGTATAAGACTTGCTAAGATAAAGGTCAATTACAATCAAGATACCATAAAAATAGCCTCATAAAGTCTAGAATAAATCAAATATTTACAAGATAAATTTTCAATGAAGTTCTGATCTAATCTTGTTATTTGAAAGGATTCTATTTCTTGATCCGATTAGATCCAATCTTCAAAGGCTTATTGCTTTACAAGATGAATATTCAAATATGAGCACGCACTCGTCCACAAAATATTTAAGCCATTGCTCAACTGATTTGGTTGAAAAGATTTCCAACTTCAACTAATGCGAGCTATGCTACCTATCAAAGTGCTAGCTAAAGTGGCCATTTCCGTTGGCACTTTAACAGTCACTTAAAAAAAATTCTTTAATAATAACTTTTATATTTAGAGTATAAATTCATCTTCACAAAGTAACCTTTAATCCATCTTGAATTTTCCAAATCTCATCAAATTATCAATTATTCAGGATATAAAATATCATAAAGTCAACCCATATCTTCTTGGATTGCATATCTCAGTATATAAGGGAAGTAGATCACATAAGAATCTTTGAAAAATAATCTTGCTTGATCCAATCTCTTCTCCAAAACTAAACACGAGATTAGTTGTACAAAATTCAAAAAAGATGCAAGTAAATACTCAATATATTTCGGTCAAACATGCCAATAAATAGGGCAAGTTATGTGTCTAGCACAATGATAGCTGGAGTGGTCACTTTCTATTGGCACATAGGAAGCTACTTTAAAAACTTGCCTCAACATACACATTCTTGTCATTTTTTTCTCATCTTATAAATATAATTCTCGTGTTCATTATCAGTAATGAAAGCTAAACTCATATATTTGATCCAATGTCTTAGAGTTACTTTTCCTTTATTTTCTCCTACAAATTTAGCTAAGAAAATTTTCTTGCAATAGAATTTTAGTTTGACACCGAGGTGATGAAGATAAAACCCAATGTGAATGGAAGAATGAGTGAAAGCTCAAAGAACACATCATCATCCACAATCATAGAAGTAAAAATCGAATGGGAAATGAGAACTTGTGGGATACTAGTGCACAAAAGAACAAAGACAGATGAGGTTCCCGCCCTTGATATTTGCTTATGATTTATTTAAGAGGTATCGCATTGTAAGATCTCAGTCAACTCTCAAGTGACTTTTGGTAACATATGCATTACCTAGTCTACTTAATTACCTTCATTGTGTTGGAAAAATCCATTTAGAAAAACAATTTACGGTTACAAAAAAAAATTAAAATTTTCAAAACTGAGCCCGTTTGTAATATTTATAACAATAAACTTTTTACCAAAAAGTACATTTGCTTTGTGTGAGACAGATTCGAGTCAATCCCGACTTTCAACCAAATGACCTTTTTCGCTATCCTCGTACTCCAAATTGCGTCGAGTGTGGGATCGAGCAACACGGACCAATCACAAAATAGGAAACAATATTATTTATTTTCAATAAGAAAGTAATTTCTCTTAATAGAAACTAGTAAATATCGTAATTTCTAGAAAATAAAATTTATTCTTATTTAATATTCTTATTTAATAAATTCTCATGACTTTCAGGCAGAATAACGATGTATGAAATTTTATGATTTTAGATCAACTAGTGTCATCTATTTATAAGGAGAGATAGAAGAGTCTTGGTTGAACAAGCCATTGTAAAATAATATTATTTAAATAGAAAAAACTCCTCTAGTCTAACACTCTAGTAATACTACTAGGGTTGTCACCCCTCAATTATGATATTAGGGGTTTTGGGCCTCTTATGTATTGTGTCCAATTATATGTATTTCCTATACTTTTAACTTAACACTTTATAATTTAATCCAACCTAATATTTGTTTTCTATTTCCTAAAATAAATATTAGTTAATTAATTAATTAAATTAACCAAATTAATTTCTTAATTAAATAATTTTTTCAACCTAATTCTAATTTCGTTAAAATCATAACAACTTTACCGTAAAAGAATTTATGAGGAAATATATTTAATTTCATTATTTAACGAATTCATAATGAATAATTAATTTAAATCTATTTTTAAACTTCAGTTATTTAATTATAATTAATTAAATAATAATTCAAAAAACTTAAATTAATTCTCAACTTATTTCTATACTTAGTGAGAAAATGCATTCATTTGTGAATATGATTCATTTCTCTAACTTCACCATTTCCATTCATTTGTTAGTACAACTCATTTCTCTAACTTCATTGTTTTCATTCTTTTATGTTCATTTAGTCCAAAAAGAAATTCATTTCTAGTTTCAACGAGTTAGCGGATGGACTAATTGGAATTTATAATTAAGGCTCAAATAATTTATTATTAAGTTTCATCTTTTCGCCTATTAATTATAAATTTATTTAGTTATGAAGTCATTCCACTATAGTATCTTCACTAAGCTCTCTCTAATTATATACTATTACGAAAGCTACTTAATAAGTGTTCGTCTAATGACCTTGTTATAAGTGTGTTTCCCTCCTAGGATATATTTAATCTTTTTGGGATAAATTAGTTCTCCCAATATAATCATATTTTTATCTCATGATAATCTTTACACCTTCCTTCATGAAAAGTAAATTACTATCAAATAGTAGTTTATCCCAAGAATAGAGACGCCAAGATCTTAATCGCACATCAATCACATCCCATGGAACTTGATCAACTAGTGGACCAAGCCTTTGTCAATGCCGTCCACATATATTTTATTTAGGGGGAATCTACTTAAGTTAACCATTAATTTTACTCATAATTTTTAGTAGGATTAGATATTTTAGCTATTTTTATGATATATAATAGGGAAAGCGTCAATATGGTTTGAACAAGTGCCAAATAAGTGTCTTAAAAGAGTTTTAACTATCGTTTCATACAAGTTGAAGTCCCAATATAAAAATAATCACAAAGTTCAGAGATTAACTTGAGCTAAAAAAAGTTTCAACCCTAATTTAAAAATTATTGTCAAGCTCAAACCTCAAATAATTAACTCTATTTCTAACCTAAAAATTCATTTAACCCTACTTAATTAACTTAGTGGAGTATGTAATTTGTGGATGATAATAGATATTTTAGTTCACATTCTAAAAGGTAAAAGAAAAGATTAAATTAAGTTTATGGTATTATGATAAATTTAGTTTTTAATATTTACATTTTTAGTTAAATTGATTTTTTTAGTTAAATTTAGACATTAACCTTTTAAAAGAGTCAAATCATTTTTTTAAGAGAAATGCAAACTAAAACATTAATTATTTTAATAATGTTGGCATGATAACTCCATGGTAGTCCACATTTATTTCATGTTGGCATGTCACTATTTGTCTTATATGTCACGTTAACAAATAATTTAAAAATTATAAAAATAAAAAAAATTCAAAAAAAATAAGAATTTTAAAAAATATTTCATGAAGTACTCGTGGATTGCAATGCAACCTATTATGTTTAACAATTTAACGCTTTAATTAGTATTTTTGTTAAAAACAACAATTCAACATTTTTTTAAAGTTTGATGGTGAAATTCGATTCTTTTTAAAAAGTTGAGGGTAAAACATAACTTAAACAAAAATAATATTTAAATTAACAAAAAAATATAATGTTAAGAGACAAATTTATGATTATACATAAGTTTAATAATGGTAAATGCATTGATAGAATAATCTTGGATTAAGAGTAAGGGGTGGACAACTCAAGTGTGTCATAGCTGGATGACATGAAGATGAAGCGAAAGTTGGGGCTTAAAGATCATCAATGATTTAAATGTTAGAATCAAGACCCTCAAGTGGGGCAAGGGTATTTATGCAAGTAAAGGCAAAAACAAACCCTAACCACTACTTAAGGATGGCAATGGAGCGAGGCGAAGATGGATGTTGCTAAATCCACCACCGCTCTACAGTTCACACGCTTTACTCCACCACCTGCCTCACTCCACTGTGGATGTATAATATTGAAATCCACTACCACCTCCATGGATGTTGGATGCATCCATCCCTACTCCACCCCGCTCCACTTCAATTTAATTGTTACTACTTATCTTTAATATTTTTAAAGTCAAGTAAATATATATTAGGATTATAAGTTTATCGCTTGGCACTGTTTGGTATGTTGTTTAGCAAGGTTTAGTTGACTGGTGGGGGCTTAATGGAGGAGTAGCTAGGTAACCTAAGCATTATAGATGGGAAGGAGAATCCATTTCAGGCTCAGGAAGACGAATCAACGATAAAGGATGATTATAAACTGTGTTTGGTAGGGAGTTATTTGAGAGCAAGTCTAGTGTATTTTTTTTAATGATGAATACGATGGTTGATCTATGGCATCCTATAGGGGGTATCTCAATCATAGATATTGGTAATAAAAGATACCTATTTTGATTCTTCTATGAAGTGGATATGAATAAGGTTTTGGAAGGGTCACCATGGTTCTTTAATAACCATTTGCTCATTTTGCATAAGATTTAGCCGGGTGAAGATCTGCTTGTCGTCCTATTAATTTATACGGAATTTTGGGTTTAGATGCATGATTTAGCTTCGGGTTTTATGTCAGAGTCAATGGCGAGACAGTTTGGGGCTTTCTTAGGGGGCTTTTTCAATTACAACACAAAAATGGTCCTCTCAGGTATGAAAAGGTTTATGAGAATACTAGTTAGATTGGATGTTTAATTACCACTAAAACGTAGGAAGAAGATTGCTTTGGGGGGAAATCAGGTTGTTTACGGCCGATTTCAGTATGAGAAGCTTAGTATATTCTGTTTCATTTGTGGCAAGCTTGGACATAGGGAGAGTTTTTACCCGCTATGGGTGACGGTGGAGCCATCCAAGTTCATATTTGGTTGGGATATATCGTTAAAAGCCCCGTCAAGAATAGGGGCGCCAATGATGTGCCGGTGACTGAGGGAGGTAGACATGAACATGGATCAGAGACTGGATAAGGGAAATGAAGGGATAAGTAGCAATCGAGGTGAGGAATTTTTTGGTCCTTATCATTTTCCGATGGCGAGGGGTATAAGTCCTTTTAATTTCAACCAATCTTACCTAGTAATAATGTTATAGGGCCTAGTGATGCAAGATCTATGGAATTGGGTTCTGATGCTAAAGATAACCTAATTTTGATTATTAATGGTAAAAAATACAATGTACAGTAGGAAGAACATCAAATGTTTTGATTAATGTTAATTTAGAGGTGTCGGAGGAAGGCCATGGAAGATCGGTTGGTTGTACGGTGCAGGGCAATCGGGCACTGATCGCTGTAAATAAGAGTTTTAAAATTTATAAAAGAATGATCGAACCTGGAAACCAACTCTGACAATGATTTAAGGCAAGTGCACCTATCGAACAGTAGTATAGTTTAGGCAAGACCGGATTGTCGAACCCAAAGGAACTAAAAGTACTAATACTCACCGTCTTTTTATTATTTAGCATTAATATAAAGTGATGATTGTTTAAACTAAACTAATCTACTTACTAAGCTAAGACGCAAAGACAAAAAACAATGAATTCGGGAAATAACTTTTGGGAAAACTCAGTTGACTCAAACGATACCCTTAGGAAAAATCCACCTAGACTTCACTTGTTATCTAACCTTGAACCATATGATTTATTTACTTAGTTTGATCTGTGAGACTCCCTAACGTATATGAAACCCTCTCTCGAGGTAAATAACGTCTAACCCTAGGTTAATTAGTGGAACTCTCGTTAAACATAATAACCCCCTAGAATAGCGATGAAATCAATCTGTGGACTCCCATATTAGGTTTCACCCTAATCCAAAGAAAATCTCGTCACCCTATCTCTAGGCGTGCGATCAACTCTCTTTAATTATGTTGGATCTACTCTTAGGCGTGGGTCTATTCCTCCTCCACCTAAGCACATTAGATTTGGATTAAGTTCACACAATTAAGAACAAACTAAGTTATTATCATATAATTCAAAAAATCAAATAACAAGATTCCTCATAGGTTTCATCCCCTTCGGGTATCCGAAGGTTTAGTTCATAATAATAAAAGACAACATCTTAAGAGAAAAGATAAAACAAAACATAAGAAATCCCTAAAACCCCCTGTAGGAATTGAAGAGGAGATCCTCCGTCTTGAGTAGAATTTCGGCTTCTTGATATGGATCAACTGGCTATCTTCGAGTGATTCCCACAAATCTGACCTTTTCGGCTTGGCTTCTTGGCCTAGCTCTCCGCCCCCCTTTCAGCTGGTACCTAGGGTGTATTTATAGGCTTTTGAAACACGTTTCTTTCTCCCTAAGTATCCTTTCCCGAATGAAATTGCTCTTCTCCATGGCGGGCACACGGCCATGGCACACGCCGTGTAAATCGTGGCCAGCCGTGTTCGACATCGTTGAATGAGGCACGACCGTGTAAGTCGTGGTAAGGCCGTGTTCTAGTAGGAATGGTGGCACGCCATGTGGCTTGAAGTCCGTGCCGTCTTGATTTCGTGGCTTGGCCCAATTTGGTCCGTTTTAAGCCCGTTTCGTTCTTTTCGTCATCGGGTGCTTTCCTGAGTATAAGACATGAAAAGAAAGGATTAAGAGCACCTTTTTACATAAATTGGGGCTTAAATCATCCAAAAGCATACTAAATGTGGGCTTAGAATATGTTACTTTTACGGTTTATCAAATACCCCCACACTTAAGCTTTTGCTTGCCCTCAAGCAAAATTCTCAACTTACAATTAAAACGAACTTTCCTCAATTCATAATTCCTATTGATAGTGTCTCATCATAATTCAGAGATAATTTATACATGGATAATTCAACTCAAAGAGTCCTAAAAATTCAAACATTATAAGTCATAGATTTTGTAGCACAAAACATAGGTGTTTCCCTTCATCTAAATAATTACCTCTGATTCAAAATTGACAAGGATTGACATCCTCACTAAAAATTCACTCAAATCACTTAAAGTGTTTAAGGTTCAAAATTTAGGCACTCAAGAAGTCAAACATGAAGAGTTAATCCCATAGGCTTGCATGAAAATCAAATCTCCACCACTGAAATATGAGATGAAACACAAATCAAAAGGTCTTTGTTAGGGTTGTAACGGGGCTAGGGTTAAGGTGTGGAGTAAGGCTGAATTAGAGGGTTAGAATCGAGATTGAATTGACACATTACCTAACTAAGAACTAATGAACTAATAATAATTACATCAATTGAAAACTAATAGTACTTAATAATACGAGCTTCTTCTTCGATATTTGGAATTTATGTATAAGCTCATTTAATCACATAACTAATAATGAATAAACTTCATTTTTTTTTAAGAACAAACTTAAATACATAATAAAAGATAAATTACTGAAATAAAAACATAGTTAGGCTATTAATCAAATCAAATCTCGATATAAGGGTGATCAAAAGGAATGGTGATAACAAAAACAAAGGGGTTTTGGGTTAATATTAGTGGGTGAGTCAATAAATGGGTTGTTAGGATTAAATGGGGTTCACTAAGGGTTAATTGTGAAGGTAGGCTTTTTAATGGAGTTAGTGGGTTAAATCCTAGGTGCCTTTATCATCTTTGTGTATCAAATCAGAAAAAAATGTGGTCTCGACATGTATAATCGATGCAAGTTCTAGAATAACAAATCAGTGTTGATACACTCATAATCAATAAAGTGAGCAAGAAAAAGAATATATGCTCTATAAGGCTCAAATTCTCACAAAAATTATGGGTATTTTAATGTCAACCTCGTAAATTTCAAACTTCAAAGTAATATTTAAACTTAGTTCGACAACCTAGAAAATTTTTTTAATTTCTGGAAAATAGACTTATCATGCTTGATTCTCTAGTATTCTTCAAATTTAATTATCAATGCACAATTATCAATGACTTAATCTAAAACATATCAATAAAAATCATAAATCATCAGAAATTTCATCCTAATTAGTAATATGGGTAATTTACTTTCAAACAAGACTAAATTTAGGGATTTAAGTTAGGTATCTTTTTAGGTTGTTCACCCCCCCACACTTGAGATGCACATTGCCCTCAATGTACAAAAATATATAATAACCTTGTAATAAAATCATCAGATATGGGGATAAGTGAAAACTTCCTGAATTTTTGGATGATTCCTTGAGAGGAGATTGTGCCTTTGGTGGTGGTGATGGGCCGTCTGGATGACGAACCTGCGCTAGATGAAGAAATTGGGAGGCTCATGGAGAATTAGCCAGGGATCATTAAGACATAATTAAAGTAAACTAAATATAAAATTAAGGACAAGGAAATAAAGAGAAGGAGGGTAAGAAGAAAACTAAAATTAAAAGAAAAGATAAAGGGGCCTGAGAATCCTTATGGTAGATGGTTCGAGAGGTTGGTGTGACTTTGAAGGTGACGGAGTTGTTGGTGATGGTGGAAGTGGCGTGATTCCCAAGTAGCCTTAAGAACCTAAAATTAAGAAATTAAGATAAAATAAGCTAAATTAAGTAGAAGAGAAGTAAAGATAAGGAAAATAAAGGAGAAGATAAAAATAAAAGAACAAATAATTGGTCTCAAAGACCCTTGGCTTGTTGTTTGGATGAAGCTGCCGGCATGAACTCATGTGAATCGGTCTCCTTTGAGGAGACTGTGATTGGCCTTTTACGCTTCTTTGCCATGGATATGATATTGTTGTGGCTCAAGAGTCTAAGGATTTATTAGGAAAAAGGAAAAAGAAAGAGGGAGAAAAGAAAGAAAGAAAGAAAGAAAGAAAAAGGAGAAGAAAGAAAGAAAGTGGGTTAAGAAGAGAAAGGAGAAGGGTATGTTGTTTAAATAAACTTTCAGATCTGGCAGTTTCCCACGCCCGTGGGTTGAGGGTGTGTCGATTCACACGGCCGCCTCGCACGGCCGTGCTCTAGGGCGTGTTGGTTCCCACGCCGTGTCTAGCCCGTGTTCGACAAGTCGAGATATTGGCACGGTTATCCCAACGCGCGCGTGTTCAGCCCGTGGTTGGCAAGTCGATTCTTCACACGGCCGTAAAGCACGGGCGTGCCACTTTGTCGGTGCGTGTGGGGTAGTAGTTGGGTCCGTGATTCTGAAAATCTGTTTTGCCCCACGACATGTACCTTCTCTCGCTCTGTTAGTTCAAAGCGTCGAGTACCCACGCGACCACGACCACGGCCACGGCCGTGTAAGGCCGTGTGGCACGGAATTCTCGCACTTGGTTAGTTGGTTGTTAGTTGCTAAAAGGGAAGATAAAAGGAAAATTTAGATAAACTGAATATATAAAAAAAAATACTAGTATTAGTGCTCGGGTTGCCTCCCGAGAAGCGCTCGTTTATAGTCTTAAGCTAGACTCTCTTTTCGTTTGCATCTTCAGGGTGGTTTGAGGAGTTGGAAGTCCTTCCTCATGTTATTATCTGTATCCTCGTAAAAAAATTTAAGTCGAGATGCGTTTATAGTAAAAGTACCAAAAGTAGGATTACTTACCTCGATTGCTCCGTGTGGGAAAACACCGGTTACCCTAAAAGATATTTCTTTGTTTGTGCCAGGTCCTGATGAGATATTCGAGGATTTACCCGATCTAACAAAGATGCTTGGTCCCCTATTCTGAAGTGATTTGTTGTTCCTATTAGCTCTTTTGGGGGCTCCTTCGGTTTTATCTCGTGTGGTTCTGGTTCTTCGTCGTGTATCCCTAATTTCTCCTTGAAGTGTGTCTTCCACTCATCTAGATCATCGAACTGAATCCCTCGATCTTCATGAGTTATTTCTTTGTTGGCATGGGGTTTAGGATCGGGTTCAGTTGTATTATTTGGTGGTGCTTCCTGAAAATAAGGGTTAACCGAATGGTTATTAGTAGAATTTACGTTCTCACCTTGATTACTTGATGTTCTAGCCGAGTCGAGAGCCTTGATGGTGACTGTCTCATTACCTACACAAAGTATGAGTTCTCCTGCATCAACATCAATTTTAGTCCTGACAGTCGCTAAAAAGGGTCTTCCTAAGATTAGGGGATCGAATTATCCTCATCCATGTCTAAGACAACAAAGTCTCTTCGGGAAAACGAATCTATCGATTTTCACAAGAACATCTTCGATAATACCCTAGGAATTCTAACAGCTTTATCACCTAATTGAATGCTCATCCTAGTTTGTTTGGGTTTCCCTAGACCTAATTTTTAAACAATTTATAAGGCATGACATTTATGCTTGCCCCTAAATCAGCTAACGCATTATCAACAGCTTAGTCTACCAATTAAACATGGAATTGTAAAACTCCCCGGATCTTTTAGCTTTTGTGGTAGCCTATTTTGGAGAATTGCTGAGCACTTTGCGTTAAGTTCCACATGTGACGACTCGCCTAACTTCCGCTTGTTTGTCGAAGCTCTTTTAAAAATTTCCTAGAATCGCATCCGCGATGAGCTTCAAGTAATGGTAAGTTAATATGTAATTTCTTTAAGAGTTTAAGAAACTTACCGAATCGTTCTTCCGTGTCGCCTCTTCTTAATGCCTCGGGGTAAGGTACGCGAGGTTGGTACTCCTTGATTACCGGTTTTGGCTTGTCTTGTGTTACCTCAACTTTACCTTTTCTACCTTGTTTCCTTGTGTTGGACTGGTTTGTCTACTTCTTCGCTTTCTTGAGTCATTATGGCTTGGATTTGCTCATTTGGATTAATTTCAAGATACTCGGTAGACGCCCTTGCGGGCTTCGTTCGGATAATAACTTTGCAATTTTTCCGACCGATCGGGTAATTTCCCGATTGCCTTTGTAAGTCCTCCAACTTGGTTCTCGATCTTTTGATCGATGTTTGTTGGGTGTCGAGTGTTACCTCATTTTTCCGGAGACGGGCTTCGTGGATGCTATGAATTTGTTCAACGCCTCTTCAAGACTCGGCTTCTTTTCTTGTGGATAGGGCTGATTTTGGAAATTTTGAGGAGGTTGTTGTCTTTGATTTCCTTGTCCTCCCCACTTAAAAATTTGGATGGTTCCTCCAACTCGGATTATAATTATTACTATATGGGTTATTATTAGATCTGAAATTGTTACCTATATAGTTCATCTGCTCGCATTCTCAGTGCTCGTTGGTAGGGTGGGTACTCGGAATTCACCACGCTTCCACTTGCGTCGCAGACCGCATGACCGGATGTACTGCGAAGAACACAAACTATCAATCTTCTTATTCATCAATTCTACCCGATTTGATAGCATGCTTACTGCGTCGAGGTTGTAAACTCCGGCTGTTTTTGTTGGCCTTGTTCTTGTAACTTGCCACTGATAGTTATTCAGCGACATCTCTTCTATAAATTCGTAGGCTGCCTCAGGAGTTCTATTATTCAAGGTTCCACTTGCGGCTGAGTCGATTAGTTGTCTCGTTGAAGGATTCACACCGTTATAAAAAGTTTGGACTTGGAGCCACAAAGATAAACCATGGTGCGGACACCTTCTCAAGAGATCCTTATATCTCTCCCATGCATCGTATAATGTCCCTAAATCTATCTGCACAAAAGAAGAGATATCATTACGTAATTTGGCCGTTTTGGCCGGTGGGAAATATTTTAATAAAAATTTTTCGGTCATTTGTTCCCATGTAGTGATTGACCCTTGTGGTAACGAGTTTAACCACTGTTTAGCTTTATTCTTTAATGAAAAGGGAAATAACTGAAGTCGTATGGCATCATCAGAAACACCATTTATTTTGAAGGTATCACAGAACTCTAAAAAATTAGCTATATGAGCGTTTGGATCTTCGTCCTGTAAACCATCAAATTGAACAAACTGTTGAATCATTTGTATAGTGTTAAGCTTTAATTCAAAATTATTAGCAGCTATAGCAGGCCTAACAATACTAGATTCGGCTCCTGTTAAATGAGGTTTAGCATAATCAAACATAGTACGAGGAGCATTATTTTCTCCCACATCTTGTGGTGGAAGATTATTTTCGTCCATCCCTTCAGTAGGATTGGATCTGTCTTCTCGCTCTCCTTGGTAATTTAGGGCTCGCCTAATTTCTCTGCGATTTCTTCGAGCGGTAGCTTCAAAATCACTGTCGTATTCTAAAGGTCCTCTCGGGTTCCTTCTACTCATAAACTAGAGGTACCTGCTAGGAAAAGAAAGAAAGAAAATTTAGCAAATTTAAAATTAAAACTAAAAATAAAAATAAATTGCAAAAAAAAAAAATAATGGCTAAAGTAATAAAAATAGAGTTTTCTTAATATTTTAGTTCCCTGGCAACGGCGCCAAAAAAAACTTGATCGCTGTAAATCAGAGTTTTAAAATTTATAAAGGAATGATCGAACCTGGAAACCAACTCTGACAACGATTTAAGGCAAGTGCACCTATCGAACAGTAGTATAGTTTAGGCAAGACCGGATTGTCGAACCCAAAGGAACTAAAAGTACTAATACTCACCGTCTTTTTATTATTTAGCCTTAATATAAAGTGATGATTGTTTAAACTAAACTAATCTACTTACTAAGCTAAGACGCAAAGACAAAAAAGAATGAGTTCGGGAAATAACTTTTGGGAAAACTCAGTTGACTCAAACGATACCCTTAGGAAAAATCCACCTAGACTTCACTTGTTATCTAACCTTGAACCATATGATTTATTTACTTAGTTTGATCCGTGAGACTCCCTAACGTATATTAAACCCTCTCTCGAGGCGAATAACGTCTAACCCTAGGTTAATTAGTGGAACTCTCATTCGCTTATAATAACCCCCTAGAATAGCAGTAAATCGATCTGTGGACTCCCATATTAGGTTTCACCCTAATCCAAAAAAAATCTCGTCACCCTATCTCTAGGCGTGCGATCAACTCCGCTTAACTATGTTGGATCTACTCTTAGGCGGTGGTCTATTCCTCCTCCACCTAAGCACATTAGATTTGGATTAAGTTCACACAATTAAGAACAAACTAAGTTATTATCATATAATTCAAAAATCAAATAACAAGATTCCTCATAGGTTTCATCTCTCTTCGGGTATCCGAAGGTTTAGTTCATAATAATAAAATACAACATCTCAAGAGAAAAGATAAAACAAAACATAAGAAATCCCTAAAACTCCTGAAGGAATTGAAGAGGAGATCCTCCGTCTTGAGTAGAATTCCACTTCTTGAGATGGATCAACTGCTATCTTCGAGTGATTCCCACAAATCGACCTTTCGGGCTCGGCTTCTTGGCCTAGCTCTCCGCCCCTTTCACCGGTACCTAGGGTGTATTTATAGGCTTTTGAAACACGTTTCTTTCTCCCTAAGTATCCTTTCCCGAATGAAATTGCTCTTCTCCACGGCGGAGGCACGGCCATGGCACACGCCCGTAAAATCGTGGCCGTGCCGTGTTCGACATCGTTGAATGAGGCACACGGCCGTAAGTCGTGGTAAGGCCGTGTTCTAGTAGGAATGGTGGCACGACCGCGTGGCTTGAAGTCCGTGCCGTCTTGATTTCGTGGCTTGGCCCAATTTGGTCCGCTTTAAGCCCGCTTCTCATTCTTTTCGTCATCGGGTGCTTTCCTGAGTATAAGACATGAAAAGAAAGGATTAAGAGCAACTTTTTACATAAATTGGGGCTTAAATCATCCAAAAGCATACTAAATGTGGGCTTAGAATATGTTACTTTTACGGTTTATCAGGCACAATGAAAATACTAAGTTGGAATGCATGTGGTTTAGGGAAGACACGGATGATGAATCGTCTAAGGAATAAGCTGAGATAAATTTGTCCCCAAATTTTATTTCTTATGAAAACAAAAGTAAGTGCAAGAAAAATCGAGAAAGTTCGGTGTAAATGTGAATTTATGAATGGAATTGATGTTAGTGTTGTTAGTTCTAAATGAGGGTTATCTTTTGGTTGGAGGTAGGAATGTGTGGTGAGCTTAAGAAGTTATTCGTAGTTTCATTTCGATGTAGAGGTCGATGATAGTGTTAATGAGATAATCTGGTGGTTTATAGGGTTTTATGGTCATCCTGAGGAGAGGTTGCGTGGCGAATCTTAACATCCGCTATAACAGCTAAGGCAGGATCAGTCACTACCATGGTTGTAACAGCCCGTTTTTAGTGAAATCAAAATAGTAATTTCAGGACCACAAATTCGAGGTCGGAAGAAAATTTATTCTAATATTATTTTATGGTCTATGGTATGATAGGATTGTCGTATAAAAATTTCGTTAAGAAATTTTACCGATTACATGTCTAATTTGTTAAAAAGGACTAAATTGAAAAAGGTGCAAAACTTGTTAATTATGATAATTAGGTGACTAAATAGCTTAACTAATAAAAAAGGGAGGACTTAAGGCATAAATATGCCTAAAGTAGATGGATGAGGCGGCATAGCATGGGAAAATAATAAAATAAAACCAAATTAATGGCAAAATGGTAAATAAATTGAAATTAAAACAAACAAATTGGATTTAATTGATTTCTAGACATTTCTTCATGAAAAATTCGGCCAAAACAGCCATAAGAGAAAGGGTTTAAGCTGGTCCTTCATATTTTGGCTTCATGTGAGTTCAATCCTTACCCATTTCTTGTAATTTTTATGTTTTTGAGATTGTTACAATTAGGTCCAACTAAATCTTACCTTAGTTTTTGATTTTATTGAAAATTTTGAAAGTTTCCATTGATGAGTTTATATGATTTTATTTATTAAATGATGAATTTGAGATGTTGATGGGTATTTAAAAGTATTTTGTTAAAGAATTTTGATGAAGTTATGATTTAGGAACTAAATTGAAAAGATAATGAATTCATGGAAAATTCTGAATTTTATGAAATTCATGGGCTGCTATTGATATATTTGAAATTTGGCTAGGCTTAGAATAAGGATTAAATTGTATGAATTTCATTTTCCGAGCCTAGGGACAAAATCATAATTAATTAAAAGTATAAGGGAAAAATAGTAATTTTTCCAAAGATGTGTATTGGATTGAATTGAGTATGATTGTATTAAATTGTGTTAAATTCATTCATATAGATCCGGATAGACTAAATACAGAGTTAGAACGAGGAAAGGAAAAAGTCTCGGATTAGTAGATTACAAACCTACGAACACTTGTCGAGGTAAGTTCGTGTAACTAAATTGTTTATTTATATGTTTTAAATTGAATTATTGTATGAAATTTGTATAAATTGCCATGTGTATTCATTGATCACATATCCGAAAAATATCTGACAAGTACAAAGTCCTATTTGAACCTAAGAAATTCGATGGATATAAATGGCATTGTCATTAAGGGTTCCCGATTAGTTGTGATCCTGCATGTGTTGCGGACACACCACAGCTCTTATGAGCGTCCCGATAATAGGCTCTCACGAGCTTCTCGTTATTTAGCTCTCGTGAGCATCCCGTTATATGGCTCTCACGAGCTTCCCGATTAATGGCTCTCTGAAGCTACCCGATATTGACTTGCATGAGATTCTCAATATTTGGCTTGCAAGAGCTTCCTGTTACATGGCTCACATGAGCTTCCTATTATATGGCTCGAAAGAGCTACATGTTTTTATGCTCACATGAGCATTCTTGAATATGAATTGGCGGATATTATATGAATTGACGGATTACAGTTTTGTACACTTAGTGTGTACTACCCGTGTATCCATCGATATTTTAAATGATTCAACGGGAAAAATTTTGATATGAAACAATATGAGTACGAAATGAATTATTACTCGTATATGCCTGAAATACATGAAAATGATGTTACTTGACATGTTGAAAAATGAGATGAAAGATAAACGTGTATGAAACTTGCCTGATGACTATGTACATTTGTGATTATGAGTTATTATATGAATTACATGACTAACGTGCTTGATGAGGATATGTGTTTAGGCATTTGGCCAAATTGATTTGAGCATGTTTAGTTTGCTTACCTTAAATGTGAATTAAATGGTAAGTTAAATTCCAAGTTAAACGAACTTACTAAGCTTTAAAGCTTACTCTGTCTTTTTTTTTCCTATTTTATAGTGATTCGAAAGCTCGTTGGGTTGGAAGCTTGGCGAAGATATCTCACACTATCCCTCAGCTTATTTCGGTATATATAACAAACTAAATTTTTGTTATAATGGCATGTATAGACTAAATTTGGCCAATGATGGCATGTATGTGTGTGGTTGAAATTAGCCATTGGTAAGGCTTGTGATTGGTACATTTCGATATGTATATAAATATATAAGGCCTTAACATGTTGATGTGTGTTTCAAATGGATGAATGATGGAAATTACATAGGCATATTGATGAGTGGTTTGAGATAGTATAATTAGTAAAATATGCATATATGTGTGTATGGTTATTTTGGTAAGTTTGGATACTTGAACATATGTGATGATATATTATGTATAAAGCTTGATTTTTGGCTTGGATTGAAGGATCTTGTTATGACTTATGAGTGTGCAAATTGATGTGTTTAGGTTGAAATCAAAAGGGGTGAGAAATGTGGCTTTGAAAATGGTCTATTTTCGTCCACACGGGCGTGTGTCCCCTGCACCTTTGAATTTTTTTTTGATATTTTTCGAAAAAAATTCTGAGTATCCGGTTTAGTCTCGACTTGTTTCTAATATGTAATTTGGGCCTCGAGGGATCATATAAGGGACAATATGATTGATTATGATTGGTTTATAATATGAATGTTAAATGATATAAAATATTTGTATTTGATCTGTAAATTCCGGTAATGCTCTGTAACCTTGTTCCGGTGACGGATATGGGTTAAGGGTGTTACAATGGTTGGTTGTAAGTGATCCCAATGAGGTTGTCTATTCATTTGAAAAAAAAACGGGTGGCTGACTTAAACCAGAACGGAATATGGAGGCTTTTAAACCATCTTTACAGGAGTGCAACTTGAGTGATTTAGGGTTTTCTAACCGTTGGTACACTTGGGAAAGAGGTCAGCTGTCGGTTAATAACATTAGAGAAAGGCTTAATAGGGGTGTAGCTAACACGACTTGGTGGAACAATTTTTCAAATTATTCTGTAATGCACTAGTCGCATTCTTTTTCCAATCATTGCCTAGTGGTAGTGGATATGATAGGACAAAAGGGGCCAATGAATAAGAAGGATCGAGTTCAATTCAAGTTTGAGGCTAATTGGTGCATGGAAAAATATTGTAAGGAGGAGATTAGCCAATTTTGGTTTTTTTCGTTGAATACAGTGCCAGCAAAATTGGAGAAGTTAGGAAAGAAGTTGCGGAGTTGGTATAAGACAATTATGAGGGACAAGGTTGGGCGTAAGGGTAAATTGGAGGTGAGACTTATGAAATTATATGGGAGTCAACCAAATGATGATGTTCTTACTGAAATGTTGGAAGTTCAGTTGGATCTCAACTTGGAAGCAAACAAGGAAGAATTATATTGAGAGCAGAGAACACAAGTAAATTGGCTAACGAATGGATATAGAAATGCTAATTTCATAATTATACGTCAAGTCAAAAGAGGAAGAATTCAATTTCGAGTATTGAGAATGAACAAAGGCGTTGGGTGTCAAATACGGAGTGAGATTATGAAGGTGGCCTCTAATTATTTTATAGACTTATTTACAGCCTCAAGCTGGGGGGGATGCATCACATATTTATGCTAATGTCCACCGGTGTGTCTCGCCGACTATGTATGACGAGTTGTTGTTACCTTTTAGGGAGGAGGAAGTCTGGGTTGCTCTTAAAGATATGGTGCCTTTAAAAGCTTTAGGTATTGATGGTTATCTGGCTTTGTTCTTTCAAAAGTTTTGGCCTATTGTAAGAAAGGATGTTACTATTTTCTGCTTGTCAATGTTGAATGGTGAGATAGGAATTAAAAGTATCAATAAAACGCATATCGTTTTAATACCGAAATTCAGTAAGGCTAGTAATATAACTCAGTTCCGGTCGATTAACTTGTGCAATGACGTGTATAAGATCAATGTGAAAATCCTTGTTTGCAGAATGATGGGAGTTTTGGAGAGTTGTATTGATAAGGCACAAAGGGCTTTCACCCCTTCTAGATAGATTTCTAATAATGTACTTATTGCATATGAGGTACTACATTCTCTTAAGTTGAAGCGCAAAAGAGCAGCAAATACATTTACTCTTAAACTTGATATGAGTAAAACTTATGACAAGGTTGAGTGGGAGTTCTTAGCTGGAATGATGGCAAGCCTAGGATTTCATGATATGTGGATTTCTTTAATCATGAGATGTGTAGCCTCAGTCTTGTATACAATGGGAGTCAATGGAGAAAGTAGTGACATGTTTGTTCCTTCTAGGGGATTGAGGCAGGGGGATCCACCCTTATTTATTCTTAATTTGTGTTTAGGGTTTTTCTTTTATTCTAAATGAGGCTAATAGAATTGGGTTGATACGATGGGCTCGGATTGGAAGAAAGAGATTGGTAGTGAGTTATCTATTTTTTGCGTATGACTGTATTTTGTTTGGAGATGCTGCAATGGACAGAAAATGGTCACAAAGTATGAAATCACTTCAAGTGAAAAGGTTAATTATGTTAAGTCTCTGATTTATTTTAGTGCAAATGTTGCGACCTCGATTCGTGATCAAATAAGAAATATGTTGGGAGTTTGGGTGCCAACTAACCCGAAGAAATATTTGGGCTTACCAATGATGGTTGAAAGAAGGAAGCTTTTCATCATTATGTTGACTGGTTTGGAAAGAAAGTCCAAGGCTGGGGTATGCGTTTTCTTTCTATGGGCGGGAAGGAGGTAGTCATTAAAGTGGTGCTTCAAGCATTACCAGTGTATGCCATGCAGTGCTTTCTTTTTCCTAAGTCACTTTATAACAGGTTGGAAAGTGTACTTAATATATTTTGGTGGAGGAATAACACCTCAGGTAGAGGTTGTCATTGGAGCACTTGGCAAACTCTTTGTTTACCAAAATCTTGTGGTGGTTTGAGGTTTCGTGATCTAATGATGTTTAATGTTGCTTCGTTAGCAAAATAATATTGGCGTATTTTAACTAAACCATCCAGTTTATTGGTTCAGGTTATAAAAGCAAGATATTTCCCGAACTCTAATCTTATGAATGTTCAGTTAGGGGCTTACCCGTCACTTACCTGGAGGAGTATTTGGAGTGCTCGGAGCTTAATTGAAAAGGGAGCAGGTTGGAGAATCGGTGCATGTGAGAATGTTAATATATAGAATGATTCTTGGATCCCTAGACAAGGCAATGGACGAGTACGGGGTCAGGATATTGATGTTAGGTACACAATAGTAGCAGATTTAATTGATCATAGCACTAATACTTGGGTCGAGGGGGCAGTTAGAGCATTGTTTGATGAGGAGTTGGCAGAGAAATTTGTTTGTATCCCGATTGGCCGATCATAAGTAGCTGATGAGATGGTTTGGAGGTACGAGAGTTCTAGGGAATATACTTATAAGAGTGGCTATAGGCTACTATTAGAAGAATAGTTACAAAAATGGGGATGTTATGCCACCACACCTGACCTATTTTCAAAGTTCTATTCTAGGTTGTGGGTTTTACCAATCCCAGCAAAAATAAAGATTACATTATGGAGGTTTGCAAATAATTATATACCTACTTTTGAGAATTTACAAAGGAAAAATCTCCAAGCAAGTAATATCAGCCTTTTATGCAACTCAGAGGAAGAGTCCTTTGATCATATGCTACGTTTCTGTTCTATCTCAAAACAGATTATGGATTCTTTGAATATTGGAACTGTTCCTGTCTCAAAGAGCTCAAACCATAAGACATGGTTAGCAGAGGTGGTCATGATTTCTAATGAAAAAACACTGAAACTAATAGCAATATCATATTGGGCAATCTAGTATGGTAGAAACAAGATTGTGCATGAGGGTGTTAGGCAGTCTGTGCAAGAGTTGATTGTGTTCATTAAGACTTACCTATCAGAGCTAGAAGCCGTGGATAAGTTTAAAACATCAGCCTGTTCGCAGATAGAGGATGAATGGGTGTTGCCAGGTTCAGATTGTATGAAAGTGAACTTCAATGCTTCTTACAAAGAGTTCCATTTCAGGGGTTCTAATCAGGAATTCTTTGGGCTTAATAATGGTTGCATGTACCTACCCGCATTATGGGATTGTCGATGCTTTTGTTGCCAAAGCACGGGCATGTGTACAGGCCATTGATTTTGCTATGGAGCAGGAGTTTAAATCGGTACAAGTGGAGGGGGACTCTCTGACAATAATCAAGAAAGTAAACTCAGCTACACAAGATAAGTCTATGTTGAGCCCGATCATCAAAGACATCAAAGGAAAAATAGGGGGTTTGAAAGAATCACCTTTCAGTTTGTTGGTAAACAAGCCAATGCTGTTACGCATGCCTTGGCTGCTGAAGGGCGACGGTTGCACGAGCCGCAGTACTGGGTGGAGGAAGCCCTACAGGTAATGGAACGGGCAACTGAAAGAGATCAGCAGCGCTGAGTTTCTCGAAGATGAACGGCGCCAGTCAGCTTTGGAGTTTGGAGATGCCCATCATTTCTACCTCCATGTGGTCTCCAAATTTTTTCTCTCCTTTCGATCTTTCAGAGTGCATAGGCAACGATATTATGGGGCGGTGCCGAGGAGAGATTTTTAATGGGTTTTCATCGGAACTGAAAGAGGAAGGGAAGGTGCTATTATTTCTTGTTGTTTTGATTAGTTTACACTGACTGTTTTTGTTGGTGTTTGTTCGTTTGCTAGCTTTCTATCTAGAAGTCTGTTTCATTTGTTTTTACGGTTTGCTTAATTTTTGGTAGTAGGTTGTGGGACAGAGACATGGGGTGTAGTAGAACATTTAATGGCACCATTATCCTTGTTTTTTAATGAAAACTTTTTTCTCAAATTAAAAAAAAAAAAGTCAAGTCTTTAGAAAAATATTTGAATGTAAAATATATACATTTTTCTATAATATATTATTACAAATTTATTTTTTTAATAGTTATATATACAAAAATAAAATAGTAATTTTATATTGTAGAGCAGAATTAGAGAAACAATTACTATACCCACTCTCTAAAAGAAATCCACCCACCCCATATCTACTTTTCAGAAAGAAAAAAAAAAATCACACCGGTTGAAGTTTTACCATCCCTACCAGAATTCAAGAAGCAGTTCAGGTTTTACCATCCTACAACACCCCACATTTTAGGAGCTTTGGTACAGGCCCCATCATCACCTTATCAACGTGTCTGTCACAATCTCAGGTTTTAGCCAAATTCAAAATCCTTGCTTTTTCTATTATATACATAAGAACAAATTCCTTTTTCAATTCTACTTGTAATTTTTTTTCCTTTTTATTTTTAATGCATTAAGAAAATTAATCTTATTGTTGCATGAGCCAGGAACTTGAATGTTGTTTTTTTTTTTTGGGCTCTTAGGTTCTGCAATGGAAAAATAAATCTCCAATGGAGTCCAGGTACCGGAGGTTCAAATCACAACGCTAATTGAGATGCTGATGGGACAAGCAATGAAGCTAGACAACATTGCTGCCGAGAGAGATGCTGTTGCCCAGAAAAGTTTGCAGGTGCCTAAGCTGGATTCATTCAGAACTAGAAAAGTTTCAAATTCCTCACACATAATAAACATTGAGCCCGTCATCATAAAATGCAGAACGTGACTCAACAATCAGAACAGTTTAGTGTATGGTTTTCCACGGCAAGAGGGTTGAGAAATGTGTTGAAACACTTGACATGCTGAAGATATCAAATGGTAGAGCAGAACCTGTTGCTGTCACACAACTCAACCAAGTAGGAGACCTTTGATCCTTCACCAATGCCACGCCACAATGGAACTTTTTGATTGATACAATCATCAATTATCCTTTCGTTACCTTGCTCTTTTTCAACCTTGATATGTAATGTAGCTCAAGATATTGTATATATGGACATAAAAGCGGGTGTCAGTGCTGGTTGGTTGGTGATGGTGAGGAATATATATAAATGAAGCTTAGTTGACTTGCTACTCTGTCTAATGTTACTATTATTAGTAAATTTGCCAGCAACTACTGTTTCTGATTAAATATAAAAAACATTTGAGATAAACTCCAATCCTGAATCCTTGATGATTTATATTTTCTAATAAAGCAAGCCATAATGCATCATGAAGAAAGCAAAATGTACAAGTTATGGATCGATGTTCTCAAAGCACCCTTTTCCGCGAACCTCATGCTTCTACTCCACAAACCTACCTACCTCATCTTCCCCGCACAAACCAGAGTCTTTGTTGGTCAAGAAATACATTTTCCTTTTACAAAACTGTGGCTCTTCCAAACTCAAACTCAGACAAATCCACGCTTTCTCTATCAGGCATGGGGTCCCACTCAATGACCCTGATATTGGCAAGCACCTTATCTACAACCTTGTTTCCCTCTCTGCTCCTATGTCATATCCTCACAACATCTTTTCTTGTATCCGGAGCTCTAATGTGTTCACCTGGAATACCATGATTAGAGGCTATGCTGAGAGTGAAAGCCCAGAGCCAGCCCTTCAATTATACCGCCAGATGCGGGCGTCATGCATCCAACCTGATACCCACACTTACCCTTTTCTTTTAAAAGCCGTTGCCAAGTTGGCAGATGTAAGAATCGGGGAAATTGTGCATTCTACAGTTATAAGAAATGGGTATGACTCGTTAGCCTTTGTTCAGAATTCTTTGCTTCACATGTATGCTGCTTGTGGGCTCGTCGATAGTGCGCATAAGGCGTTTGAATTAATGTCTGAGAGAGATATTGTGGCTTGGAATTCTGTGATTAATGGGTTCGCTCTTAATGGGAAACCTAACGAGGCTCTGACTCTCTTCAGGGAAATGGGGTTGGAAGGTGTAAAGCCTGATGGGTATACTGTGCTTAGCTTGTTATCCGCTTGTGCTGAGCTCGGTGCTCTGGCGTTGGGGAGGAGAGTTCACGTATATGTGGTGAAGGTTGGTTTGACTGATAATTTGCATGTTAATAATGCGCTGTTAGATTTTTATGCAAAGTGTGGAAGCATTAGAGAGGCAAGGAAAGTATTTGATGAGATGAAGGAAAGAAATGCAGTTTCATGGAGTTCTTTGATTGTCGGATTGGCTGTTAATGGGTTTGGTGAGGAAGCACTTGAGCTTTTCAAGGAGATGGAAACAGAGGAATTGGTGCCTAGCGAAGTTACTTTTGTTGGGGTTCTCTACGCTTGTAGTCATTGTGGGATGGTTGATGAAGGTTTCAGTTACTTTAAGAGGATGAAAGAGAAATACGGGATTGTGCCCAAGATAGAACATCATGGTTGCATAGTTGATTTGTTGAGTAGGGCAGGCTTGGTAAAGGAGGCATATCAATATATCCGAAACATGCCATTGCAGCCTAATGCTGTTATATGGAGGACATTGTTAGGAGCGTGCGCAATGTATGGCCATTTGACTTTAGGAGAGTATGCAAGAGCTCAAGTATTGAAGCTAGAACCTGGGTATAGTGGAGACTATGTGCTCCTCTCCAACCTCTATGCTTCAGAGCAACGCTGGTCCGATGTGCACGTCCTCAGGAGAAAGATGCTTAGGGACGGAGTGAAGAAAATTCCAGGTTATAGCCTAGTAGAGTTTGGCAATCATGTGTATGAATTTCTAATGGGCGATAGATCTCATCCTCAAAGTGACCAAATTTATGCAATGCTAGCAGAAATAACAAAGAGGTTAAGATTGGAAGGTTATGCTCCCCATACAGAAAATGTGCTTGCTGATATAGAGGAGGAAGAGAAAGAGAATGCTTTATCTTACCATAGCGAGAAGATTGCGGTTGCTTTCATGCTACTTAAGACAGCACCAGGGACCCCCATTAGGATTGTAAAGAATTTGAGAATTTGTGCAGATTGTCACTTGGCAATTAAGCTTACATCAAAAGTTTTTGAACGAGAGATTATCGTGAGGGATCAAAGCCGGTTTCACCATTTTAGAGATGGGTTTTGCTCTTGCAGGGATTACTGGTAAATTGTACCCTGAACACCTCATAAGCGCAGTTTCAAAATGCCGCTAGGAGGATGATCGAACAATTGCATGCTTGGTACCTAGTCACGGCTGCTGCAAAATTAGCTTCACGGGTGATCTGGACTTCCCATGGAGATTGCATCATAGCTGAAAACTATTATCCTTAAGAGAGCTTCATGAAAGTACCTTGCCTACAACCTTTCTCATTTCTTAATTTTCTTCACCACCATTATTTTATTTTATTTCATTAGTCCATTCCCAAACCATACAAGAGTAAGATGGTAGATTAAATCAAGAATTATTTATCATCTTTGTCCTTGTTCCCTTTGCACAAATTTTATGCTTCATAAAATGTTAAAATAGACAACATCAAGCTAAAGCGGTCGTCCTTTTCCTTTGTTTTAACCCTTCAATCTCTTGAAACACAAAACCTAGTTTTGATTTTGGATTTCCCCCAAACATTTGGTAAACAAATTTGAAGTAATAAAGATTACTTGTTGAATGTTATATTGAAAATTTCTTTTTTTATTATTTCTCGACAATCTAAGGTTATTCACTTGTCGATCTCAAACTTGTCAATAGAAATTTTCACCCATAACTCTTCCCTAATTTTGGGCTCAAAAATCTTTATTTTTTTTTTAGGCTTATGCTAAATTTTGCCCTCCCACTAGCCTGTTTTCCCACTTTAGTATTTTTTTTTGTCTCAATTTGATATTTAAATTATCATTCTGTTAACCACGAGAGTTAGGTGAGATCTAAAGGTTTCTCCTACCTTAACTAGTGGTTTAGAGTTCGATCCTCGCCTTAGGTATAGAGCAGCTTTAAAACTCGTGGCCAGTATCTACCCCTTAATGGACCTACAGAATGCAGAAGATTAATTATTGGGCTCGCTCTAATAGATACCTTGAGAAATCAAAAAAAAAATTATCATTTTGTTACCCGATTCAGTCTCTTTTTTTTTTGTGAGATAGTCTTTTTTATTTTTAATACCCTTAAAAACTAGTTGCCACATGACATCAATCAATATATATCATGTGGCACTTAGGTTTATTTAAAAAAAAAAACATTAACCCACCATTTATTGGCCATTGACCAACATTGACCAATCGTTGATCAGTTTAACACCCCAAACTCGGCATAGACGTTATGGCCGTATCTGGCAATGTCACACGATAATGTTTTTGAAACCTCGTTGTTGTGATGAAAACATTCTATGTTATTATCTTTAGTAAACCTTTGTTGGAACTTAGGAAGTCGTCTTTATTCATTTAAAACATTTGTTTTGAAGCATCCCTCGTTGCGGAAGCTTTAATAAAAAAGTCTAGGTGATCATGCGTTTAGAAATTACTTTAACTTTTTGAAAACTGAATTTCCTACGACCAGCAGGTATAAATCCATAAAGTAAAATAAATAAATAAATAAATACCCAAATTTAAAACCAAAGTCCCAGAGGGTCCTTAAATTACAACCCAAATAATCAACAATAATCAAATCATAAATCGTAAATTGAAAACCATGAAGTCCAAAAATTACCGTGGTCACCATTGAGTCCTCCGTCGCACCGATCCGTCTAAGTCCGGGATTACTCGTGCACATTAAACAAAAAGGGTGAGTTTACATAAACTCGGTGTGTAATCTCGCGAGAAACAAACAAACAATCGGTATTCACGATTGCAAAGTTGAATGAGCCTTGGGCCTAAGCCCTTTTAGTATCGATGATGATTTGGGCCTTAGCCCATCTCAATCTGATGTCAAAAATGCGAGAGGGCCTTAGCCCATCACAAGATGTCGATGCGATACTTGCTTATGCAAAGAGCAAAATTCTACCCAACCAGCCTTCTACACACCATCTCCGAGTCCAACCCTACACTCCATGTGGGGATATAATCAACCCACTCATCCCTACACTCCAAGTAGTACCGAATGCGGCAAAATACTGATGGTTTGCAAACCGAAATTTGCAAGAAATTAGGTTTAAAGCCTTTCAAAGACACTTCCTCTCGAATAACAACCCCAATCCATTGCAATGCAACACACAATCGATGACATGCTATTATGCAATTTCAAAGACATATATTCAGGCCTGAGATATTAACATGCCCGATGTATATATCATTCAATCAATTTCACACATTTAAGGGTCTAAATAAATGCTTACAGACCCTACAAGAGGTTCACAATGACTTGGGCGACCCGTGCAACCTTAAAACATTTCGGTAAAAATAGGCCCACACGCCCATGTGATCTGCCCGTGTGGGGCCACACGCCCGTGTGGCCCACTCGGCCCAAATTGGCCTTGACCGTGTGATCCATTTTTAAAGTAACCCATGCTAGCTCAATACTCATATATGTTTTTACTATTTACTTATATGTTCATTCAAAGCTGTCTACTTGAGTCATTATCACTAAATTATTTATATCTTGAGCTACAAAATTTCAAATTAAGATCCGCCTGATGTTTTTGAAACTAGACTCAAATACCTTTCTACCATAAAATTTTCAGAATTTATAGTTTATAAAATAAGTACAGTAAAATCTTTAAAGTTATCACTATTCTGCTGTTTGACAACTTCATCCTTTTCTTACTAAAATTATTTATCTCTTAGTACGGAATTTAGATGATGTTTCCGTTTGTTTCTCTTGAAAATAGACTCATTAAGGATTTAAAAATATAAATTTAAGCCCCTAATTATTTTTTTAAAATTTTTGATGATTTTCCTAAGTCAGAACAGGGGAACCCGAAATCAATCTAACTTTGTCTCACAAAATTTATTATATCTCATGATTTGCAATTCCATTACTTACACTGTTTCTTCCATGAAAAACTAGATTCAGTAAAATTTAATTTCATATTTTATTCAACCTCTAACTCAATTCCCACTATTTTTATGATTTTTCAAAGTTAGACTACTGCTGTCTTTGTCCAAAACTATTTTAGTGCAAAATGTTGATTTCAAGTTTATAACACCCTTATTTCCTTTCTCTACAATTTTTCGCATCATTTTCTCTTATTTCTCTTATTTCTCGACAGCAAGCAATTTTGGCTTTTCACAAATCCGTTTTTAGCGTTTCGGTACACACACAGTATCGCTTTACGATGCGTAAGCACTCCTAAGCCTCCGTAACCTAAAAATCGACCAACATATCTCCGTGATTATTCACTTAATTCGTTTTTAATCAATCAATTTTGGAAGGAACTCGACTAAAAACCTAGAAAACCCTTACCTCGCATGAGTAACCACGACTTCGCATAATCATAGTGTTGATTCAAAACCACGACCCCTTGATTAACTCCTAAACACCAAAAAGGAAACCTCCTTTTAGAGATTAACCAAGAACGATTAACAATAGAAAAAATCGTTACTTACTGAACACGCGCAACCAACGATGAACAACCGAATCAATTGAAAAAAAAGAAAGAAATGAAAGGGGAAAAAATAATGGAAATTTCGGCAGCAACTAAGGGAAGGAATCGATAGAGGAGGGAAAAAAAGAAGAAGAAGAAAACTTCAAAAAAAGAAGAAAACGTCAAAAAAAGTTTGGAGAATTGGAGAGAAAATCGAAACTCTACTCTTTTTTTTGCAACAAAAAGATAATCAGATTATTTTCTGATAACCTCTCCCCAATTATCTCCTAAAATCACTCCCTATTAACCCACTAAAACACAACTACTCAGAATTTTGCCCTAACACAACTCTTAGCCGAAATTGGAGCAAAAATACTGTCTCCACGCCATCACAGAGAATTGAACACAGGACCTCCAACACTCCAACACTCCACTTAACCACCAGACCAGCAAGCCCATTCTGATATAAACTTACCAACAATTAAACTTAAGCCCTTTGCACAAGGTTAAGGCTTTATTTATAAAAATACCAAAATTTGCCCAAGTAAGGCTTGAACTTGGGACCTCACACACACACCTAGAACACATAACCACTGAAGCAGATAGACATTGTGTGTCACACATACACGAAATCAAAAATTAAAATTTTAGGGCGTTACAATTCTACCCCTTAAAAGAAAATCTCGTCCTCAAAATTTACCCGGTCAGAACAGATGAGGATATTGCTGACGCATCGTATCCCCAGGCTCACCAAAAAACCATAACCAGTGGAATAGATTTCTTCCTTATTACTTTTACATCTCGATCCAGAATCTGAACCGACTCCTCTTCAAAGGTCAAGTCTGGCCTAACCTCAATCTCCTCAACGAAAACGATGTGAGTAGGATCAGAGCGATAGCGCCTCAACATCGAGACGTGGAACACGTCATGGATACGATCTAACTCTGGAGTTAGCTCCAACTGATAAGCGACTGGTCCCACTCGCTTCAAAATATGGTAAGGTCTAATAAACATAGGGCTCAACTTGCCCTTACAACCAAACCTCAATACCTTCTTCCATGGCGAGAACTTAAGGAATACAAAGTCCCCCACCGAATACTCAATCTCATGTCGCTTCAGGTTCGCATAGGATTTACATGCGCCGAAGCGCTTTTTCGATCGATCCCGAATCAGTCTAACCTTATCCTCTGTCTCAGAAACCAACTCAGGACCCAGAACACGTCGCTCGCCCAACTCAGTCTAACATAAAGGAGTGCGACACTTACGACCATACCATGCCTCGTAAGGTGCCATCTGGATGCTAGACTGGAAACTGTTATTATAGGCGAACTCTGCTAGCGGTAGATAATCCTCCCAACTGCCTCGAAAATCAATAGCACAGCTCCTGAATCTGAGCCTTAAGCTCCACAAGATCCTTCGGTGCCATTCGATAGGGAGCAATGGACACCGGAGCTGTACCTGGAAGTAGCTCAATCTCAAATTTCAACTCGTGATTCGGAGGTAACCCTAGTAGCTCCTCAGGAAAGACGTCCGGAAAATTCTTTACCGTTTTGATATCCTTGACTGTAGAATCCCCAGAATCTGAAACACTTACGTAGGCCAAGAATGCCTCACATCCCTTACGAACCATCTTCTCTGCCATCAGTGCAGAGATCACATTAGATAAGTAATTCTGGCGTTCTCCAATCATGACTACCTCCTTATCCTCCTCAGTTCTTAGTACGACCCTCTTAGTCACACAGTCCAAGCTAACATGATGCTTGACCAACCAGTCCATCCCCAGAATTAGGTCGAACTCCCCAAATGAAAGCTTCATCAAATCAGCCAGGAAGATTGCCCCTTGTACCTCTAAAGGAACGTCCCTATACAGTTTATTAACTCTAACAGATTTCTCTAATGGGCTCAGTACCATAACCTCACTCGTAGTGCTATCAATTGAAATCCCCAAGTTTCCAGACACAGTACAGGCTATATAGGAGTGAGTGGATCATATATCTATCAATGCAATATAAGGTACATCATGAATAAGGAACGTACCCGTGATGATGTCCGGAGCATCTCCATCCTCTCGGCGACGTGCAGTATATACTAGAGCCGACAGCCTCACCTCAGTCTGTCTAGCACCTCTGTCCGGTGCTCTCTGCCCACAGCCTATACCATTACAACCCCTAGCCTGACCACAGCCTCTCGGTGGCTGTTGTACTACCCTCTGTGGCGGTACATTACCAGTACCCTGAGCTTGCATCTGATCAGCCCTTAGTGGACACTCTCTGATACGGTGATCCAATGATCCACACCTCAGACACGCCCCAATCCTCCTCCAATACTCGTCCTGGTGGTGTCTACCACAATCAACACACAACTGCTGTCCAGTAGTAGCAACAGGGGGCCCAGCTCTAACTGGCCCATCAGCTCTAGCCTTTTTCTTAGGCCTCTATACAGAACTCGAGGGCTCCAAATCCCTCTTGTTCCTACCTCTCTCTCTATCGCGATTTTGGTGCTCAGTGCGCTTAACCTCCTCGGCGATCTTCGCCTTCTCGACCAAGGCAAAAAAATCTCGCTTCATCTGCGGAGCTATCAGAACCCTCAAGTTATCCCTAAGGCCATCCTCAAAGCGAACACATCGCTCATACTCCGATGCCACCATACCTCGCGCATAGCGGCTCAGTCTTAGAAACTCGGCCTCATACTCAGCCACCGATCGATCTCCTTTTGCCAGATTCAAAAACTCCCTCCTACGGGTGTCCACATAACTAGCTCCCACATAATTTCCCTGGAAGGCGGTCTTAAAGAACTCTCAGGTCAGACGTTCGGGCTGAGTGCCCTCCTTAACAGTAAGCCACCACCGATAAGCCTCATCCCGCAGCAGTAAGACTGCACCTTTTAATTTCTGCTCAAGGGTGCAATCTAAATCATCCATAATCTTCTCCGTGGCCTCAATCTAGTACTCGGCCACATTAAGGGCAACTCTAGTGACACCCCTGAAGAGCTCGGCTTCATTGGACCGTAGTCGTTCCGTAACCGACCCTCGGCCCCCAGATCCAGTATTGGGCCCAGTGACCCTCTCCAAAATCATTAGCATAGCGTGGGATAATGTGTCGTCCCCAGCCATGCAATCTTGAGACCCGATCTCGATGAGCAGCGACACCGGGCGTCTCACTCGTATCCAAATTTGGTATGCTACCCAAAGAAGAGGACTCGGCTCGAGCTCTCTGCGCCTCTACCTCGACCTCTAGTATCCCGTCTCAGCGGATTCGCGTGCGCTCATTGTCTAATCACGTTTATCCAGTATTATGATTTTATGAATCGATTCCAGTTCGGTGTTTATTAACAAATGTTTTATGTAAAACAAGATGATCGATTATTCGAGTTCGTTTTAAGTAAATCGTAGTCTCACTCTGATTTTGATTTCTCTACAATTTTCAGTATACACTAACTAGAGTGTTTTGATGATGATTTACTACTTATAGTAGTTTCGAATATACTATCCATAACAGATTTGATTTAAAACAAATCACGATTCGAATACTTACAGGATCGGCGCGAGAGACTCGGTGTACCACTTACTCAGTAAAAACATTTCAAATCATTTGGAAATCAATCAATTTTTTGAAAGCCCATTTTTTTTATAAAATCCATAATCCACAGTCGAGTTTTGTAACCTGGCTCTTATACCACTAAATGTTACACCCCAAACCCGGCCTAGACATTATGGTCGTATCTGGCAATGTCACACGATAGTATTTTTGAAACCTCGTTGTTACAATGAAAACATTCCATGTTATTATCTTTAGTAAACCTTTGTTGGAACTTAGGAAGTCGTCTTTATTCATTTAAAATATTTGTTTTGAAACATCCCTTGTTGCGGAAGCTTTAATAAAATAGTCTAGGTGATCATGCGTTTAGAAATTACTTTAACCTTTTGAAAACCGAATTTCCTACGACCAGCAGGTATAAATCCATAAAGTAAAATAAATAAATAAAAACCCAAATTTAAAACCAAAGTCCCAGAGGGTCCTTAAATTACAACCCAAATAATCAACAATAATCAAATCATAAATCGTAAATTGAAAATCATGAAGTCCAAAAATTACTGTGGTCACCGCTGAATCCTCCATCGCACTAGTCCGTCTAAGTCTGGGGATTACCTATGCACATTAAACAAAAAGGGTGAGTTTACGTAAACTCAGTGTGTAATTCCGCAGAAACAAGCAAACAATCAGTATTCACGATTACAGTGATTGAGCAGTCTTGGGCCTAAGCCCTTTTCAATATCGATGATGATTTGGGCCTTAGCCCATCTCGATCTGATGTCAAAAATGTAGTAGGGCCTTAGCCCATCACGATGACGATGCGATATGCTTGATGCAAAGAGCAAAATCCTACCCAACCAGCCTCTACACACCATCTTCGTCCAACCCTACACTCCATGTGGGGATATAATCAACCCACCCATCCCTACACTCCAAGAAGTACCGAATGCGGCACAATCTGATGTTTTACAAACTGAGCTACCTGTAAATTAGGGTTAAAGCCTTTCAGTACACTTCTTCCGAATAACAACCCCCAACCCAATGCAATGCAACACACAATGGATGACATGCTATTATGCAATTTCAGTACATATATTCAATTCATATATTAACATGCCCAGTACAGATATCATTCAATCAATTTCACACATTTAGGGGTCTAAGTAGCGCTTACCGACCCTACAGTAGGTTCACAGTCGACTTGGGTGACCCGTGCAACCTTAAAAACATTTCGATAAAAATGGGCCCACACGCCCATGTGATCTGCCCGTGTGGGGCCACACGCCCGTGTGCCCTACTCGGCCCAAATTGGCCTTGGCCGTGTGATCCATTTTTAAAGTAACCCATACTAGCTCAATACTCATATATGTTTTCACTATTTACTTATATGTTCATTCAAAGCTGTCTACTTGAGTCATTATCACTAAATTATTTATATCTTGAGCTACAGAATTCCAAATTAAGATCCGCCTGATGTTTTTGAAACTAGACTCAAATACCTTTCTACCATAAAATTTTCAGAATTTATAGTTTATCAAATAAGTACAGTAAAATCTTTAATGTTATCCCTATTCTGCTGTTTGACAGCTTCATCCTTTTCTTACTAAAAATTATTTATCTCTTAGTACGGAATTTAGATGATGTTTCCGTTTGTTTATCTTGAAAATAGACTCATTAAGGGTTTAAAAATATAAATTTAAGCCCCTAATTATTTTTTTACAATTTTTGATGATTTTCCTAAGTCAGAATAGGGGAACCTGAAATCATTCTGACATTGTCTTACAAAATTTATTATATCTCATGATTTACAATTATATTGCTTACACTGTTTCTTCCATGAAAAACTAGACTCAATAAACTTTAATTTCATATTTTATTCAACCTCTAACTCAATTACCACTATTTTTATGATTTTTCAAAGTTAGACTACTGCTGCTGTCCAAAACTATTTTAGTGCAAAATGTTGACTTCCAAGTTTATAACACCCTTATTTCCTTTCTTTACAATTTTTCGCATCATTTTCTCTTATTTCTCTTATTTCTTGACAGCAAGCAATTTCAGATTTTTTCTGAATCCCGTTTTTTGCGTTTCGAGTACAAACCTGGTATCGTTTCTAATGCATAAGCACTCCTAAGCCTCTAGAACCTAAAAATCGACCAACATATCTCCAGATTAATTACTTAATTCGTTTTTAATCAACCAATTTCAGAAGGAACTCGACTAAAAACCTATCAAAACCCTTACCTCGCTTGAGTAACCACGACCTCGCACAATCACAGCGTCGATTCAAAACCACCAGCCCCTTGATTAACTCCTAAACACCAAAAAGGAATCTCCTTTTTAGAGATTAACCAAGAACGATTAACAATAGACAAAACCGTTATTTACCGAACACGCGCAACCAACGATGAACAATCGAATCAATTGGAAAAAAAAGAAAGAAACGGAAGGGGAAAAAAATAATGGAAATTTCGACAGTAACTAGGGGAAAGAATCAGCAGAGGAGGGAAAAGAAGAAGAAGAAGAAAACGTCAGAAAAAGTTTGGGGAATTGGAGAGAAAACACAACTACTTAGAATCTTGACCCACCATAACTCTTAGCCGAAATTGGAGTAAAAACATTGTCTCCACACCATCACAGAGAATTGAACACAAGACCTCCAACACTCTAACACTCCACTTAACCACCAGACCAGCAAGCCCATTCTGATATAAACCTATCAACAATTAAACTTAAGCCCTTTGCACAAGGTTAAGGCTTTATTTATAAAAATATCAAAATTTGCCCAAGTAAGGCTTGAACTTGGGACCTCACACACACACCCAGCACACCTAACCACTGAAGCAGATAAACATTGTGTGTCACACACACACAAAATCAAAAATTAAAATTTTGGGGCGTTACAATCAGTGTTGACCAACCGTTGACAGACCATTGGTCAACGTTAACCAACCTTGACTGTCCAAGTGGCACAATTAGAACACATCACATCACCCTTCTTTATTTTTGTTAATATTATATATAATATATTATTTAAAATTTAAAAAATAATATATAGTATATAAATAATTCAAAAAATTAATTTTTTACAAAAGAATTTAAAAAATATAAAATTATGAAATATATAAATATAAATTTTAAAAACTCAAAATGTTTTTAAAAATTGCAAAAAAAAATTAATTTTTCAAATATATATTCTAAAAAATTGTCATAAATTTTTATTTTTTTCAAAAACTTCAAATTCTAAAAGGTCAAAACAATATATCTAAATTTCCAAAATAGACAAAGTTCATCCAAAACATATATAAATTTTTAATTTTTAGAAATTTAGAAATTTAGATATATATATATATATATTTGAATTTTTAGAATTTAGAGTTTTTGAAAAAAAATAAAATTTATGAAAAACTTTCAATTTTTATATAATATTTTATTTTTAAAAATTTCAATTTATATGTTTTATAATTTTAGATTTTTTAATTTAAATTTTTATATAATATTTTGATTTTTATATAATTTTTTTAAAAAATTTAAATTTTTATATAATATTTAATTTTTATATATTTATATATTTTAGAATTCTTTTTCATTGTTTAAATTTTTTTACATATTATATATGATTTTTTTATATTTTATAAAAAATTTTGATTTTTTTAATTTATATTTATATTTTTAAAAATAATTTAAAGAAAATTGAATTATTTATATATTATACTAGTTTTCTTACTCGTACAATTCACAGGTTTCATTGTATTTATCAATTAAAATATTTTAAAATTGTTTAATAATTTTGTATAAATTTAATGATTCACATTATAAATAAGTCTGAATTATATTATACTTTTTATACATTTTGTATTTAATATTTATTTGATAAAAATAAAGAATGATATATACAAATTCCTAAATTAAACATATATAAAAAAGTATTCATGAAATCTATTAAAATTTTATTTATGAAATATATTTATAATAATGTTTTTAAAAAAATTATTTTAACTTTTTTAGAAACTTTTTAAAGTTTACTTTTATTAATCTATGTTTAAAGTATATCAGGTACATATTTTGAAATTTAAATTCATGTATGCTGCTTAAAAGATTAAATTAATTTTTAAAATTTTAAATATTTTTTTAATGTGTTTTTTTAAATAATTTTTAGTGTGTATTTATAAAATTATATAAAGAAAATTTTAATAATGTTTAGAAAATTATATTTCTCTTACATTTAAAAAAATTACTAATTTTTAAGATTAATTTATGAAATTTTCAATTATGTTATTAAAAAATTATAAGTTTTAATATTATATTACTATAGCTAACAAAAATAAAAATTATTTACACTAAAATTTCCTTAGAAAAGCTAAAAGTACAATATTGAAATTTTATTTTTTTTAATTATTTTAAATACTTAATTATTATTTTATAAATCGAATGTAATCATAAAAATTGATGCACAAATATGAAAATTATAGAAAATACATGTGAGTATTCAATGAAATAAGTTTCAAAATGGAGTGTGAAATAAATCAATTAAAAAGAAAATAATGGGTTTAAAATTTAATTTGACTGTAATTTACACAAAAATGACATTGAATTTTTAAAAAGAAAATGGAAGAGAAATATAATTTAAATTTGTTCCAAAATAAAAGTAAAAGTCTGAAGAGCAAAATAAATATTAATAAAAAGGAAAACATGAAATATTAACAAAGAAAAATGTTGTAAAAGTAATAAAAGAATAGAACTAACTGAGAAAAAAAAGAGACAAAAGAAGAATGACAATAAAACTAATGAATATAAAATATAATAACTAAGATAATGAATATAGATTGTCTTATCTCAATATATTTTTTATACTTTTTAACTTTAATTTGAAAATTATTAAGATAAAACCTTTTCCATATAAATTGAAAATTATTAGATTTTTATATTTTTAATTTATAATTTTACCAAATATTTAAGAATTAAGTAATAAGATAGGATTCTCGAAAGTAGGCAAAGCCGAAACAACCAATACAACTAGTGCAACTCAAACCCAGGCCACATTTGGAGCAATGAAGACCCTTGACCATTAGGCTATCACATGAGGTTCTTTATATATTTATTTTAAGTCATTTTTTAGTGAACCTTTTTATTTTTAAAATTTAAGTTATCTGGTTTTTCTTGATGGATCGCGATGGCGTGCTTCATTGAATGCAGTCGGCGCGATCGTCGTTTTTCAAATTTTGTATCAATTGAAGGCTTACAACTAAGGGGGTTTGGTAGGTTTATTTTACTTCACTCCTCGCGAAGATGTGAAATCTATAATTATGAATTGGTGTTCTAATCTTCGTCTAAATCGCTACGATTATATACGGGTTAAATACAAGCTCAAAAGTGATTTTGACTTTCCAACTGAGTGGTCAATACCTAGTAAGGATATGTGCTTGCGGAAGCGATAAATTATGGCAGAGATTGGTTGGGGGTAGTATTATAGACTTCGCAAGGGTCGCATACTAAACTTGAATGAAGTGTTAACCGTGAGGAAGGTGTTTCGATACTACCTCTTGAATCTAAGCCCCAATGGATAGAGGCAAGTTGATGCTGGTGATGGTGTGGACACCGTTGGATTACTACCCACACAGTTCGCTTGGCCACATGGAGCTACTCACGAGTTGGGGCTCATATTATTGGGAAACAAAGATAAACCTAAAAATTATTTCTATAGTTTTTGTAAATTAAAGCCTCGTTCATGGTCTTCGAAATCTTCAGGGAATGTGGAAAGTGTGCGAACCATCTTATACTAACTGTTGGTGCTAATGTTATACTTGCTAGTGATGCAAGCACAGCTCACAATATTGAAGAAAGTTTAAAGGAATCCACCAGCTTATCAAGAGAGATCGACAAATATATGGACGTGTGATCTTTTACGCATAATGTGCGAGGTGGTCCCTCTGGCACTACTGTTGGGGAAGGAAGTGCTAGTAGTAGAAAGAGGCAAATGACTACTGCTGGAATTGCTAACCTCATACTAAGTAGTGAAGATGATGGTAGCCCAATAGGGGAGCTTCGTCATAAGAAAAGAAGAGATCACGATAAGCCATCTATCGAGATAACTCCTATTACTACAGTTCCTGCCACAATTCCATCTCTCCCCATTTCTCCTGATAATTCTCCTCCACCACCAAGACCGACAACTGATGACACCTTCAGAGCTATTGTTGATCATGGCCCCCTGGTGGTTCCATGAAGTTCACCGCTTCTGGTGGTGAAACAAGGACTTTATTTCAATAGAGAGAACATCTTAGCATGAAAAGTTTCCTTTTAGTCCTAATGAGGTGAGGAAGCATTGGAACAGTTGTATGTCTGAAGAAGCAAAGAAGTACATCTGCCCATCTAAGTCATCTAGTAGCACAAGTAAACCTTCTCTGCAAGAGTTAGTACTCTCTCTGCAAATGATCTTAATTGAAGCTGGCATGGTTAGCGTGCGGCTCGCTGAGGGCATTAACGAAGCAGAGATTAAGAAGAGGGAAACTCAAAATGTTCATCAATCTACCGTGGGGGTGCTACAAGGAGCTCGCAAGATACATGCGAACTTGGTTGAAGATAATAGGAAATTATTGGAGCAGAACAGGAGGTTGCAAGAGACCTTAATTAACCTAATCCTTCATTAATTAACATATAAATGGATTCTTCCATCATTTCCCACTAACATACATTATAAATTGGTTTAATTTCCATTAAGAATCTTTGGCTATTTGCAATTTAGGTCCCTAAATCTTTGGCCAATTAAAAAATTATAGCGATAAGATTTTTTACAATTTAGTCTTTGTACCTTAATTAAGCAATTAATAGGAAAAATTAAAGGACCAACCTTTAATATTCTACTATACCAACTCCGTAAATATTTTAATTTAATATTTACGGACCCGATTTATGAAAATGGGATTCTGAAACCGCGTTTTCTAGCACCACTAAAAATTGGGTTGTTACAGTAGATATTACTGGTAGACTTGTTTTCCTTTTTCTCTTTCAATTTCTCGATATAATATTTAAGGATAAACCTCGAAACAATCGAAAGAAAGCCCGCAAGATTTTGAACTTTCTTTAGCTAAACTTTCATTGTTGATGGTTCAATAGCCGCACAACTCTAACCACGACCTCTTATCGTCTCACGTAACTCTTAACCGTTCATATCTACAGAAAACCCCTCCAAATCTCGAACACCAAAAAAAACCATTTAAGTTCCAAAACTTTCCATTTTGTATACATTAAAAAATATTCAAATCATTGTATACATTTATAAATATTTTATGATTAATATTATAAATAAAATTAAAATATATTATATTTTTTATTGGATTTTCTAATTAATATTTTATTTGGTAAATATAACGACTTATATATATAATGTATAATTTCTTAGAGTAAAGATATAGTAAAAATGCAAAATAATTTAAAGTTGAAATAACATATGAAATAACATTGGTTGGGTATATTTTAATAAAAATAATATTTTTATTTAAAAATTGATGATGTAGATTTGATTTTATTAAAAAAAATTATTTAATGGATAACTAAAAATTTAGTAAATAAATAGAAAAAAACATAATGGTGCCACTGCAATTTTAGTTTATGTACCTTGTAATATTAATATAAACAATGATTCTTTTTATATTTTTAAACAATATATTATATATAATATTAAAAACAAAAAAGAAAGGCGATGTGGCATGTTCTAATAGCGCCACATGGAAGGATAACGATGGTCAACATCGGGCAATGGTCGATCAATGTTGGGTTAATGTTTTTATTTTAAATAAAATTAAGTGTCACGTGACACATTTTAATTGGTTGAAAGGTGCCACATGGCACAATTTGATTGTCACCACGTGGCAACCGATATTTTTAACATCACTACAGAAAAAATAAAGTTAAACCGAGTAACGAAATGATAGTTTAAGTACCAGTTTAGGACAAAAAAAAAAATTAGATACCAAAGTGGAAAAACAAACATAGTTCGGAGGCCAAATTGATCAAGTATTTATTTTATTTAAATAGAACTCAACACATAAATGCCCCTAACAAAACCTTTACATTAAACCTTGTAAATATCTTATCACATTTCTTTATTTTTATCTCTTAAACTGATTTATGGGTTGAAGCTTTCAAAACGGCTGTGTATATATTAAACTGGTTTTCAACCAAGGTTGTCCCAAAGACACCTTTTGAGTTGTTCAAAGGTTGAAAACCAAGTTTGTGACATATACGCATATGGGGATGCTCGTCTGAAGTAAGAGTTTATAATCCACAAGAAAAGAAACTGGACCTAAGGACCATTAGTGGGTATTTCATTGGATATGTCGAAAGGTCCAAAGGATACAGATTCTATTGTCCATCTTATAGCACTAGAATTGTGGAATTAAGAAATGAAAAACTTCTTGAGAATGACTTAATCAATGAGAGCGATCTATCTCTAGACACGATTCCCATAGGTCAACCTTCCACTTCAAGTGAGAGATTGGTTATCATACAAAACACCCCTCAAGCTCAACCGTGTGTTGAATAACCAATCAATGAAAATCCACAAGCTGCTGAAAACACTTTAATAGATCAAGTTGTTCAAGAAAATCCTGAAATTATTAAACAATTAATTAAACAACATGATCCAAAAGAAAATCTTAGTTCAACATTAATGAGATATACTAGAGAAAGGAAATCAACAATTTCTAGTGACTATATTGTGTATCTATAAGAGTCTGACTATAATGTTGAAGCTGAGAATGACCCTAAGTTATTTTCACAAGCCATGAGTTGCAAAGAGTCAAAACTGTGGTACAATGCTATGAAAGACTAGATGAATTCCATGAAAAGTAATGATGTTTGGGATCTTGTGTCGGTTCCTGAAGGCATAAAAAACATTAGATGTAAATGGGTCTTCAAAACCAAAAGAGACTCAATGGGCAATATAGAAAGATATAAAGCTAGACTCATTGCGAAAGGATTCACTCAGCGAGAAGGGATTGATTATACTGAGACTTTTAGTCATGTATCTAAGAAAGATTCCTTGCACATTGTGTTAGCATTAGTAGCTCATTTTAACCTTGAGTTGCAACAAATGGATGTGAAAGTCGTCTTTCTCAATGTTGACCTAGAGGAAGAGGTATACATGAAACAACTTGAAGGATTTTCCTCTAGTGATGGTGAACATTTGGTATGCAAGCTAAAGAAGTCCATATATGGATTGAAACAAACCTCCCGACGGTGTTATTTAAAATTCCATGAAGTTATCTCTTCGTTTGGTTATGTTGAGAATTTAATGGATCAATGCAAATACCAGAAGGTCAGTGGGAGTAAAATATGTTTCCTTATTCTATATGTGGATGACATTTTACTTTCAACAAATGATAGGGGTTTGTTACATGAAATGAAACAATTTCTTTCTAAAAATTTTGATATGAAAGATATGAGTGATGCATCTTATGGCACTGGCATTAAGATTCATCGTGATAGACATCATGGTATCTTAGGTCTATCTCAAAAAACCTATATCAACAAAGTTTTAAAAAGATTTTGGATGAAAGATTGTTCACCGAGTGTTGCTCCTATTGTGAAGGGTGATAAGTTCAGTGAAGACATTGTTATTTGGAGAGAAGAACCAACTAGGGAATTTTCAGTTCGAAGTGGTCATCAGCTCCTAGCACAGACTGGACAGACTCTAATACAGGACATTTTCAACAAATTTTACAGACGATTGTGGAACCTAGATCTACCATCTAAAATTAAGATTACAGATTTGGCGTAGCGCTTGTAACTATTTGCCTAACTACGATGAATTTACATTCTGAAAGGTTAATGGGTCTTTGTCAATCGCATGAGATGCAATATGGAAGCGGAGACGAGAGAACATTTATTCAGGGACTGTCCTGTTACAAAGGAAACATGGGAAAGCTTAGATATTGATGTGTCTATATCAGAAGAAAACATGGAGTTTAATGAATGGCTACGGATCTTTTTTGAAGAAAACTCGCTGAGCAAATGCAGAAAAGTTGTTTGTGCAATATGGGGAATTTGGACTTTCAGGAACAAACTTATTCATGAGAATGAGATAAAAACAGGGATCCAAGTAGCAGAGTTCGTTTCAAACTATTTAAGAGAGCTTGATGGGGTAAAATAGATCTTACCTGGTAGAAGCGCATACACCAGTATTTGGAAAGCACCGGCTGGAATGGGCTTGCGGATCAACTTTGATGCGGCTTTTGACAGACACAGAAACGAATCGTGCTCTGGGTTAGTGATAAGAAATGGAAGAGCAGAAGTTTGGTGTTCAAAGTCCATAATAAATAAGAATATACCGTCTGCGTTCGCGGCCGAGGCGTTAGCATGTCTTCAAGCTATCGAACTGGGACTCCAACTTGGGTTACAGGAGGTGGAAATCGAGGGAGATGCCAGGACAGTGATAAGAAAACTGCAAGAAAAGGAGGAAGACAGATTAGAAATCGCGACTTATATAAAAGATTCGAAGGAAATGGCTATGCAGTTCAGAAATTGTGTTTTCCTGTTTATAAATAGGGAAGCAAATGAGGTTGCGCATAAAATAGCCTCAGAGGGATTAAAGAAGAGAGAAAGTTCTTATCTGACAGGAAGAGTTCCGACTGGTGTTGAATCGGCAGTGATGGAAGATTTCAGGCGAACGGAAGAGGAGTAAGAAGAAACAAGGCGACGATGTTCGAAGAAGAAGGTGAAAGGTGTTTTTTGAGAGATAATGATGGTGCTTGGGAGATTTCTTTACTGAAACGTTTTGAAAATTTTTCGAAAAGAGACTGTTGAATTTTGGGGGTTTCTACTCGGAAATGATGATAGCAATTAAATGTGGTGCTGATAACTTCTCCAGCACTCTTTGCGTGTTTCAAGGTGGGACAAATATGGATAACAGCTGGGACGCAAATTCCCTATAGCAACCCCATTGTTTATCTGATGCTGGTCTTTGTGGATTTGGGCTGAATTTTATTTTGTCTGTTAAGTTTTGTTTTATTGTGTTTGATCTGGGCTTTGGTTTTTTTAATTTTCTGGAATTATTTTGTTTTTAAGTTAGTTTTCTGTATTGTTTTTATTTTGACTTTGTAGTTTTGGCCCATATTTATGAAAATCCAGTAATTTATTATAAAAAAAAAATTACAGTGTTACAAAAATCATCAAATTATAAAAAAAAAACCTTAAATAGCAAATCAAATATTCAACTCAAACTCAGCTAACAAATAGTGAATTAACCAATTAAAAATACTGGAAAAGCTTGTTTCGAAGGAAAATCTGAAACTGTTGGAAGAAAAGAAAAAGGGGTTGACAGAAACACTGTCATTGGACTCGCCCCATAAAACCCTTTTAAAGCCCCTCTAAAGGCTCAGCTAAAAGACTAAATAAAAATTCTGAAACCACTTAACCTTCTCCGTAGCTGAATTGAAGGGATATGTCTGTCTCAATCCCTCAAACTGCTTTCTTCTCTCTAACTGTAAGTCTCTTTTTCTCTGTTTATTATTATGTCTCTTCTTTGTTCTACGTTCAGCGAAGATGTGGGTACCGTTGCAGAACGTTAATGGGAGTAGAAGAGCCAACGGGGTGTTAAGGAAACCGCTGATGCTTAGGAGTTTGACGGTGAGAGCTGGTCCAAAGAGGATATCTTTCGGGGGTGATTGCAGAGAGGCGTTGCAGGCTGGGATTGATAAGTTAGCTGATGCCGTTTCTGTCACCTTGGGTCCTAGAGGTATAACTTGCCTGCCTCTTTTTCTTTTTCCTTTTCTTTCCAATTTCGCATTGTTATAGTTGTTTTTCATGAGCATAGCATTCAAAGTTGGATTAGTGTTAATTGCATTATCAGAGAGAATGCTTTGGTTAATGGGTTCTTAAAGAGAGAATCTTTTACCTTCATTATAATACTAGGATACATTTGTTTGCGTGTATATGTCTTATTTTCTTGTTAACTTGATCTTAGATGAAACATTGACCCGAGGCTCATCTCATCTGTCCTATAGGGATCTCAAGCTTAGATGCAGGTGTCCATAGTGTTATTTTTCCTTTTAGCTTTAACCCTTAATGCCCTTTGGGAACGTGATATAGTTTACAGTGCCACAGGATTTAGAACCAAGTAAAGATGATTTATTTGTTATTGAATGTGAATGTGTTGTTTTCATTAATTCGGTGATACTGCATGCTTAATATGAGTTGCTAATCTATTTTAGATGAACCATGCAGGACGAAATGTTGTTCTTTTTGAGTCTGAGAAACTGAAAGTAGTTAATGATGGTGTCACCATTGCTCGGGCTATAGAACTATCCGATGCTATTGAGAATGCAGGAGCAATGCTAATACAAGAGGTCATTCATGGTTGCTAGATCTCCCTTCCTAATCTTTGTATGGTTTATTTTCGGAAAAGTGATAAGAGATATGTAAGTTTTATGTGTTTCAATGCAGGTTGCAAGTAAAATGAATGAATTGGCTGGTGATGGTACTACCACTGCTATTATTTTAGCTCGAGCCATGATCAAGTTTGGATTGTTGGCAGTTTCTTTTGGAGCTAATCCTGTTTCTCTGAAAAGGGGAATGGATAAGACTGTGAAAGAATTGGTTAAGGACCTGAAGAAGAAAAGTTTGCCAGTGAAAGCGAGGAAGGAAATAAAAGGTTGTGTTATTTAAGTTTCATATGGATTTGCTCGATGAGTTTGATCATTTTGAGAAAAAAAATTGATTATATTAAAGTATACCTTCTTTTCATAGCTGTGGCTTCAATCTCTGCTGGTAATGATGATTTCATTGGGAACTTGATTGCGGAAGCTATAGAAAAGGTTGGCCCCGACGGAGTAATTTCTCTTGAGTCATCCTCATCATCTGAAACCTTTGTGATAATTGAAGAAGGAATGAAGGTGGTAAAACTGACTCATGCATGCCAGTCATTTTAGAAAGTGTCTAAATGAAACAGTTGATTTGTGCATAACATTGCAAATAAGACTTTTGCTAAAATTGAATAGTATTTAGGCTCTATTTGGTTGATTCTTTTACTATTTGCCTGTTGAACTGAAAACAAAGAGCAAATAGCATAATGCAAAAGCACAAACCCAATGGAGCCTTACTCTTAATTTAGAAAAACTAAGGTTTTGTTTTAGATTTATGTCCAGTTTAATCCTTGTCTTGGCGGGATCTCAAAATCATGAAATTTATAGATTAAAATGGTTGAATCTGGTTAAATCAAAAGATGGTTTCATTGTTTATATAAAAAAAAGAAGATAGTTTCATTTTATCCTTCAGTTAACAGCATGTAGCAGAATTTTACTTTATGACCTAAATTCTTTGGATATCATTCTGAATTTATTAAGATGATTGAACAGTTGCCAATGCCCAGCTGTTGGAACTTTTTTAATCTTTTCTTTTAATATTTCCTCACTGCAGATTGACAAGGGATATATGTCACCCCAGTTCATTACTAATCAAGATAAATCTCTTGTGGAGTTTGACAATGCCAAAGTCCTTGTCACTGATCAGAAGATTTCAAGTGCCAAAGAAATTGTTCCTTTACTAGAAAAGACTACGCAGCTGAGCGTCCCTCTGCTAATCTTTGCGGAGGATATCTCAATGCAAGTGCTAGAAACACTAGTTGTGAACAAAATGCAAGGCGTAATTAATGTTGTTGTTGTCAAATGTCCAGGATTTGGGGAAGGAAAGAAAGCCCTGTTGCAGGACATTGCCCTTATGACAGGTTAAATTGCTTTCATTTTGTCTTCATACAAATTAACCGATGATCAGTGATGTTTTCCAAAATCAAAATGTTTTGCATGTCTGCTTTATATAATTCCACTTCAGCTAAAATTTTAATCCAAGAAAGTCTTTTGTGTAAAAGGGCTGTTTCAACTCATCTGGGTGCAGTGATGTGTTTTGCATGCTACCTTTTTCTTTTCATTATTATAATGTCTAATTTATATATTGAATTCCCCTAAATCTCCCTGGTGCCTCATTTTATCATCTGAAATTATGAATGTTTCTTTTCATATGCTTGTGAAGATTGTTTTATATGCAATATGACAAGTGTTTCTTCATTGCTGCAATTAGTTTTATGTGCTGGCAAACTGATATAATTTCTGTGTCATTAGGAGCTGATTTTCTTTCTGGTGATTTCGGTATGACGCTTGCTGCTGCAACTTCTGATCAGCTTGGTGTTGCACGGAAAGTGACTATAACAAGCAATTCAACAACCATAGTTGCTGATCCTTCTACTAAAGCTGAAATCCAGGCAAGGATTATGCAGATAAAAAAGGATCTAGCAGAAACTGATAGTGCATACTTGTCAAGAAGGCTCTCAGAAAGAATTGCTAAACTCTCTGGTGGTGTGGCAGTTATTAAGGTTTGCAATCATGACACAGTGTATACTGAAATTGAAATGCATAACTCAATATTTTACCATACCCACATCTTTTTCTGCTTCATTGTTAAACACTTTGCATCACAACTGTAGGTAGGAGCGCATACTGAGATGGAACTTGAAGACCGTAAACTAAGAATTGAAGATGCAAAGAATGCTGCATTTGCTGCCATGGATGAAGGGATAGTACCTGGTGGTGGTGCAACTTATATACACTTGTCAGAGCAGATTCACACAATAAAGAATTCAATGGAAGACTCAGATGAACAGATTGGTGCTGATATTGTAGCAAAAGTATGTGACTCCTATAGATAACTTTATTTTGGAGTCAACCGTCTGTTTGTATGCATTGAGAAGTTATTGTCTATTGATTTTTCATTTTCTTTTTGGTGTTATTAGATTGATCACTGGATTAAATTTTGAAATTTTTGTCTGATGGACTGCAGGCACTCCTTGCACCTTCAAAAGTAATTGCAACTAATGCAGGTGTTGACGGAGAAGTTGTAGTGGAGAAGACTAGAAAGCTCGATTGGAAAATTGGCTACAATGCAATGTCAGGAAGATATGAAGATCTAATCAACGCGGGAGTTATAGATCCTTGTCGAGTTTCAAGGTGTGCCTTACAAAGCGCTGTCTCTGTTGCTGGGGTAGTTCTAACCACTCAAGCTATAATGGTAGACAAAATAAAGACACCCAAGCCAGTTGTCCCTCTTGTCCCAGGAATTAGTCCTTGAATAAAAGGGAATAAAAGGGAGTAAAAGAAGATAGTGGTAGGTTAAAGCTGAAGAAGAAGCCAGCAAAAGCTGTATTTGCAATGGTTGAAACCAAGCTGTAAACTGGTTGGCTTGGTTCTCGAGAACCAAAATGGATTTTATCATGTGAGCCTCAAATACCATGGTATATGAGTGCCTACTGAATTGCTTCCTTGTAGCTGCAGTACGTTGTATTTTTCCTGCATCCCCAGCAGCCAGCAGTTCAATTTATTTAGCTGTTTGTAAATTTTATCATAAAGTAAATGTAATAGAAACGTCCTGAAACGAGATGATTGTGAATGTTCAATCCATTGGCGTTGTGAATGGCATTGTTGTTATTAAATGCATTGCAGGGAACATGAAAAGCGGGTGGTTCCCTTGGTAGCCTCTCTCATGCCATTTTTCGTTATAATGTTTTCTGGTTTTACAGAGCTACGTTTCATTGTCTTAGTGTTAAAAACCATTTCCTGGCATTCAAAGGGTAAATTCAGTTCTTTTAACAGCATAGGCCTATGGACAATAGATTTAATATGATCATTTGACACATTGCAGGAATGTTCTCTTTACTTCTTTCGACTGAAAGGCAATATTTATGTATACACACACTGTATATGACTATCGATTATCGCTTGCTGTGAAGTTGTTTGAAACGTTAACATACAAACTTGATTATAGGTTGAGAATAAACAACTTCCAACCAGCTGAGAAGTGCATAATCAAAGTTGTGAAATGCACTTTAAGAGCATATACTTCCATTCAACGAAGATGATGCCTGCAAAATGAAAGATCATGGTATGTTAGGTAGAGATTGTAAGTAAAACAGATTTGATTTTAAACAAAAAAGAACTGAGCAAAGTAGAACCTGAGAGTTTCTTTGGTTCCTCGTCGAACTTTGCAACGGATTGTTGGGAGCCCAAGGCGCTGGTGAGCTTCATACCGATGACAACCAGAGAAACCTGTACAATTATAATACATGTAAGTTCTACTCTCCATGTAGAACATTGAAGCCTATGAAATATTTGATATATTATAAAGTAGTATCCATGGGATATGTTCCTTTATCTCAGTCTTCTTCTATGGTCTTCGTTTTCTTTTGATGATTACTTCCAAAAGCAGCCAACAATCGAGTGGTTTAAAATTTAAGAAATTAAGTACATGAGCATTGAGCACATACCATAGTAAACTCCATCAACTTCAAGCACATCGATCTGCAATTGCATATTATCAGCAAAAAACAAAAAAGACTTGGATTTCAACAAATAGTAGTTTAGTATTTACATGATAAAAGCACACAAGTAATTAGAAAATAAGGAATTAAATTCATAAGGAAAATCCTATTATACATCTATGTACCATTGATGTAAACCAGATCCAGTATCTTATACTTTGTCCAAGTCAAAGTATCCCGGACCTTTGACTCTTATATACTGGGATTCAGACTCAGGTGCGTGTAAAAGGATACTTGGAAGATAGAATCAAGGTGATTATTCGTGATCAGGGAAGTATATGTCCTAGAATTGTTCTTTAAAGCATTCCAAGCCACTGCATTTACGTAGTGAAAGCAAACAAGAAACCAAAAAGAAAAAGGGTTACAGGCACTTGAAGTCCAATTTGTCGAATGCTGTCCATGAGTTCCTGGACTTTGTTAGGATCATTTGATTTGGTGCGCATTAGGGGTCTCCTAATCTTATCAAGTGGAAGCTCCAAGATCATTGGCCCCCCATTTTGTGAGCCACTACCCGGAGGAGCCCCTTTTTTCATTCAATTCCAACAAACAAGAACCAAATCAAATACTTGTACAATTGTGAAATGCTAAATACTATTATGCCAACATCAGTAATCCCAAGGCTATTCCTTTGGAAAAGATATGATCTCATTAAAAATGTTGGATAACAGAGAAAAGTTGAGTACCGTTTGACGAAGCATGAACGGAGAAGATTCTCAAGTTGCCGGTGGGCAGTCGCAGAACAAAGCTGGCCATTGTTTTTTAGCCTCTCAGTCTCAGTTGTAGGTGTTGCCTTGTTGAAATGCCTTTTAGTCTTTTACCCATCCCAGCAAGAAACATAGAATTTAATCAGAGCCACACAAAAATGTCCAAAAAAAATCAGAACCACACCAACTTGTTAAGCTTCCGTTATTGGAGTGGCCCAAAAACATTGAATAGCCCAGATCAGGCCTATCATCAGAACCAACCCCAGTTAGCGATTACGTTTCTTTGTTCACTTTCACAGTTTTCCCTTTTAGTAAAAAACACTTGGGAGAAGCAGAAAATGATATCAGCCCAAAAATCTATGGCTGCTTTCACCTCTTTCTCTTTTCTTCGGTACTCTTTTATCTGTTTATATTTTGTTAATGTTAAGGACAGAGTGACAAAGTATTGATTCTGGGTATTTGATTTGGACAGTAATTATGCAACGACTGGAAGGATTGTTGCAATTGTGAGAGCCTCACCACGACTCTCTTCTTCTCCCACCTCCATCAATTTTCTAACACCAAATCACTCACGCAGGTATTTTTCTTTTCTTTTTATTTGGTTGGGAAGTTCTCTTATTTCGGCATTCAATTGATGATTACTATTATTCTTTTCGTTATCAGTTGGCTGATCAATGAAATGGGGGTAGAGAGAAGGTTTAATTGGGTTCTAATTGTAGTTTTTTTGGTAGTCTAGCCAGCCAGAGAAGTGAAGAAGAGCTGTACAGATTATATGTTGAATTTTTTTTGGCCTTTCTTGATACCTTCGAATCACTCTTTGTAGATATCTATGTCGTGCTAGTGCTACACATGATGAAGAGGCTGCGGCAAAGGCAGCTGCAATCAATGCTGATAATGGAGCTCCAACCATGTATGTATCATCCTTAACACCCTGCTTTGAATTCACATTCCAGTTCTAGCCTGGAATTTGTTATGTATTATGTTGTTGGACCTATATCCGTTTGGGATTTCATCTCCCTCTTAATACGAGTTTCAGGAAAAAAAATCATAACTTTGGGAATAACTTGAGTTTTAAGCAAGCTATTTGTAATTTTGTATTGCTAAAATTTAGACAGAATTGGTTCTGCTGATAACTTCTCTATGAGATATTGAAGAACGGGGTCACATTGATTCTGCTGTTTATCATTGTACTGGTTGTTAATTCTTTTTTCCCTTCCCATTCAGATTTGACAAGATCATTGCTAAGGAAATTCCTTCAACCATCGTGTATGAAGATGATAAAGTCTTAGCATTCAAAGACATCAGTCCGCAGGCTCCTGTTCATGTTTTGGTGATTCCAAAGTTTAGGGATGGGTTGACACAGCTTGGGAAGGTGTGTTCTAGGCCTGTTATCTATCTAATTTGTTTTATTTCTGTTGTATAACTTGGCTGGACTGAATGTGAATTTTGCTGTTTTAATTGATTAAGTTTACCTTCGCAATCATATATACAAAAAAAAAAAAAGTTCACCTTTTTCTGCTTTTCTGCATTTTAACCACGTGTAAATGATTCGGATGAACTTAGAGAAGAACTATCTGCGTACCTGATCCATAAACCTTGCTTCGGTTTTTCTTGAAGCAGTTTCCCTAGATGGAATACTGACCTGGTTTAAATTTCTGGTTACAATATGTCAGGCTGAACAAAGGCATGGAGAGATACTGGGTCAACTTCTTTATGCTGCTAGAATTGTTGCTGAAAAGGAAGGCATTCTTGATGGGTTTCGGGTTGTTATCAATAATGGTCCTAGTGCCTGTGAGTTATTATCTTGAATCCATAGTTTTGACTTGTTTTGTAGATCAAGCTTCTCACTTGTGTTTATACCTCATTCTCTCTCAGGTCAATCGGTTTATCATCTTCACTTGCATGTCCTAGGTGGGAGACAGATGAAATGGCCACCTGGTTAAAGAGTTGAATTACTTAACGTATGCTTGAAACTTTATGCCTTATATTTCATCTGTTCTATCTCTACCCTCTTATATTCTCATTTCTAGAGTTTGAAATGGCCTAATGTACTTTGAATCTAAAACCTTGGAGAGATGATGAGAAAATTGGGTTTGGTGGTGAAGTTAATTCTTCCATTTCCAAAAACTCGGATCAGGTATGGAGCACTTGGCATTTGCCGGCTCCTATGGTTGGAAACTTGTGACAGGGTTAGACTAGGGCCTGAATAAAAAGCTAGAAAGGTAGAAGAGGATGGTATCATGTTAAGGGTGAGAATACAAGTTTGGAAACCCCTTTAATCAAACCAACTTCAATCTGTTATTGATAACAATTTAGGGTAGAGGGTTATCATATAGCATTGGCTTCAAAATTTCAAATTTAACATAGTCTCCTTGAACATCTTTTTTGATGTCTAAATCAAAAATCAAAAGAATGCAATGAGATTAGACAAAAAACATGAAAGGGGAAAAAAAGAAGTAAAATTTGGGTGTAAGAGCCAACCTCCAGATTTGGATCAAACATATTCTTTAACGATAAGCATTTGCTTGACGAGTGAGAGTTTTTCAAATGAAGATTCTATGTTGCATCGCATTGCTGATTATATTCCGATATGACTGGTGCACAATAGAACAGACTCTGAACTAGACATGGGGTAATTACCTACCAGACCCGATTACTTGCATCGGAATGATCTAAATACAACCAGGCCCATTTTATTTCCACCTAATTTAACTAACTGCAAAGTTGACTCCCTAACAATACTCCTTGTCCTCAAAGGATTAAATGACTGTTGCAACTTCCCAACCGCCTATTAATCTGTTATTGATTTGCTTTTGCTTATGTATAAATACTCAATCAATGAACTCACCACCATTTATTCATCATATTCAAGTCCTTAGGTTGGGGAAGGTATCGGTCCATCACACTAGTACTTCACTTACTGCCTGATTACTACGTTTTTTGGTTCTTGCGAGCTAATATTTGAGCAGGCTCTTTAGCCAAAGTTTATCTATTCAGATTACAAGAAGCTGATTTTAAGAGGGACCTGTTCTTTAGTTGGGATACATGACATATAGTATTCACACGGGACCCCACTAGAAGTTGCAAGGTCTATGCAACCTCTCCCACTTCGGCTATAATCTGCTCAGGAACAAAAAGCTTAGGTCACAGCTTTATGCAAGACCTTGTGGCTACTGTTTGCTGCCTGTATGATTGGAGTTTTAAATAAATCCACTCTCCCACATGAAAGAAAAGACTGTCAGATCTCCGCTTGTTAGCCAAAATCTTCATTTTTGTTTTGAACCCATTGCGAGTAAGCTTAAGCATCCTCAATGCAGCCTCTCTAGCCACTAAGGTTCTGCCTACAATGGCTATCATCAAGTCCTCCCTAGGTAAATTGTGGTAATCAAGTATAAGGGTGAGCAAAACTTAATTTAACTCGAAAAAAATCGAAAAAAAAATTTTAAATTTCGAGTTAAACGAATCGAGTTATTCGAATTAATCGAATTATTCGAGTTAATTCGAATTTTTTTGTTCGAATCGAGTTTGATTTTTAAATTCGAATAAACCGAATACCAAATTATAATAATTTATATTTTTACCCCAAACTCTCAAACCTCTTTACTTCCCCCAAAAACTTTTACTCCCATCTCACTCCTCTTCTACCCCAAACCTATTCCCCCTCCGCCAATTTTTTGAATATTTCCCCCCCAAAATTTTACTCCCTCAATTCCTAAAATATTTTATTTTCCCCCTAAACTTTTACTTCTCACCTTTTACCCCCAAATTAAAAATTAAAATCATCCAAAAAAATCTTTAAACCTAAATACTTATAAATTTATCTATATCTACTATTTATATTATTAAATTAAATTTCACATTTTGTACTATTTATATTATTGAATTGTTTAATCATTTTGAATCTTTATAAATTTTTGTTAAAATTGAATTATTAATGATGCCATAAAATATTCATGTTAAAATTTTATGTTGGTATCAATTTCACATTTTATCTTTAAGATAACTTTTATTAAAAAAAATCACATTTTTTACATTTAATATATATTTTAATTTCAAAATACATAATGACAAGAATCAGAAGATAATTGAAGCAACTAAGCAAGCAAAGAAGCTAACCCATATATAACAGGTTAATAAATAAATTATGAGGGGATGAAAGTTAATAACAAATTTTATTACGGTGGGCAAATTTGATTACGGTGGGTGACAGTGATTACAAGGACCTAAAATCATTTTTTTAATTTAACTTGAACAAATATATTCGATTCGATTCGATTCGAACTCCATCTTACTCGACTTGATTCGAGAAAATTTTAAATCGAGTTAGGATGATAAAATAGGATTCGTCAACTCGATTAACTCGAAATTTTTTCATTCGATTCGATTCGACCGAACGCTCACCCCTAATCAAGTAGGTGGGAACAGGCCATAAACAACCTCATAGGAAAATGTATTAATAGAAAAATGAAAGGATGCCAATTGAGTCTTAACTTGATTGGTAACAGTATTATTGTCAATGTAAGAGGGCATGGATTCTAATGTGCTCAGGCGTAATTTATCATTCTATTTAAGGGTTGAGAGGGATATGGATAGTTCTATGCCATTTGTATAAATAAAAAAAAAAATAGAAGAGAGAAAGGATGTGTTATATCAGTATATTAGCTTATGGTAACCACTTAACCCATTGAGTTTTACCAGTCATGCACACCTATTGACCACCTCAATTTGGCCATCAATATGAGATTGGTAAGATGTTGGCAGCTTCAAAGTAGTCATATATATATATATATATATATATTAAAATGTTCTTGCCAAAAGGTGATAAGAAACACCTTGTCCTTATCTGAAACTATAATCCGGGGTAAACCATGCGGCTTAAAGATGTGCACAAACATTTGGGTTATAGATAGAGTTATAAAAGAAATGTGCATACTTTGACTGTCTATCCATAACTACTAAAGTCACATTATAACCATCAGATTTTGGCAACCCTTTTATTAAGTCCATAATGAAGTCTTACCAAATCTTGCTAGGAATTAGTGGGTGCAATAACCGTAGAAAGCCAAGTTATCATACTTTTTTGCCTCTGACATATGTTGCATTCCTTTACTCTCTTCTTGATGTCCTCACCCATTCCTTTCCAATAAAAGGTAGCAGCAAATCTATTTTAGTAGAGTGGACTCCAAAGTGACTCGCAGTAGAACTTGAGTGGAAGTTGTCAGTATTATTATCCTTAAGTTCTGCCTTGTTGCTTACCACCAGTTTTCCTGTACGTTTCAATAATTCGCCCAGCATACAGTATTTTGGATACTTCTCAGCTTGCTAAGGCAGCTCAGGTAGTAGCTATGTATTTTCTCTTTATCCAACCAAAAATCCTGTACTTTTTATAATAAATCAGTACCGATTATTCCACTACATAATACAACTTAATATTAGTTAAACATTAGATAGTTAATTATTCAATATTTGCTTACATTTTACTTTGCATTAAAAAACCATTGAGGACATATAAAAATAATTTTAATGTATAATGAAATTTTATTTAAACCAATCTATTCGAAAAATAACGAGTATCTTAGGTCATTAGATCCTAGCAATCATCGTGGATCCCAGTGGTCTTTGAAGACAATGTTCGCACTTGGAGGAGTGTTCACACAAAAAAATGGGTGGCCAGTTCTGGAAGCTGAGTAGTCGAGGACAGCCCGGTAGACGGGAGGTAAAGAATTGTCTTTAGGCATCCACCTGGTACTTTCTAGGAGTGCCACGTTTCTAGCCAATAGCAACTCAACATGTCCCTTGCAAACTGTTGCTCATCATTGCTTCCACTCCCCAAGCGCAGTCGATTCAATCCAACATCTATTGCAAATGTTCTAGAAGCCTTCATGCACCTTTTCACATTAGGCAACATGTTGTAAGTACCTCCTGAGCTATCCATTGTCACACCTCTCGATCATTTCACCCCTCGCACAACTCGTAAGCAGGAATGTTTCAAGATAGACCTACCTTTTAACTGGAGGGAACAATTGTTATACCCCTACTCAAGCTAAACATGTGGTACTTTTAGAAGGCACCGAGTGGATGCCTAAAGATGATTCTCTTCCTTTCATATGTTGGGTTGTCCTCGACTATTCAAGATCTCAAATTAGCTACCCGCTTTTTAGTGTGAACACTTTTTTCAAGGGCCATTAGAACCCACCTGAGCATAACAACCTCATTATTTCCTAAAAGGAATAACAGAAGGGAGCCCATTATGCACATCCCTCAAGTACTCCATGATGATAACCACCTTGGCACATAAATCACTACTAGGCAAGATGTATCTCCTATAAATACCCTCCTTAGCGATGAGAAAGGGACCTTCTTTCCCATTAGCAACCTTGAGTACTTACTCCCTTACTCACCCTCACAGCCTACTTCCCCCACCTCTTGTCGTTCTTTGGCTCTCTGCCTGTTTAGATGAATCGGTCTTCTTTGTACCACCACCTTCTCCTCCCTAACTCTTCCCTTGTTGAGATTTGTATAGACAAAAATAATAAAATATCTTAATATAATAATTTCAGTCCAAGGGCTATTATTCAATCTCACTTTTCATCCAAATCTAGTGGCTCAAATATTGTAAAAAATTCATGATTTAATAAATATAATAAGTATGACTTATCGTAATTCAATACACATGTTTAAGGGCATTTTCATAATATTACCAAAAATATTCACTTGGAAAATAACCATTTTGCCCTTTACAATCTTGGATATTCACATTTGAGCCATTTTTCACTTTTAATAAAATTGCAAATCTAATCCCATTGTTTCCCACTAATTCAATTTAATCCAATTTTCTTTTAAATTTTACAATTTGACCCCTTCACTTTTCACAATTTTACAATTTAGTCTATACCTTGGATTAATATCTCACAATATATTATGTGTTTCAAATTTCTCTGTAATCTAATAACCTTCTCTATTAACACTGATGTATCACATTTCATTTACTCGAAAAATCTACTATGCATATTCCCGATATAACATCACTTCGATCATAGTGGTTTGTAGAGGGTGTTACACGTTTAGAATTGTTAATTTATAACATAACTAAATATATACCCTTTTTTTTCTCGAAATTTTAGATATTACCTATTTAATTAGATAATAATTACAAAAAATAAATAATTATCTCTAAGTAAAATAAAATTATTATTTGCTAACAACCTATTCCCAAGCAATCCTATTCCCCTCCCCAATTATCAAAATAAAATAAAATTATTATTTAATTTTAACTATGTATTATGTTCAATTGTTAATCAAACATTAACAGAACTTAAAAGTCATTGCACGAAAATGAAATTTGAAAGCCTACATATAAAGAAAACATAATTTTAATTGTTTTATATTTTAGTTTAGTTTAATTTAATTTTAAATTAAAATTTTTTATCCAAGTTTTCAAATTTTTAACTTTACAAATTATAAACTACTAAATCTTAAATTCTCGTAAACTATCAAAATGTTTATCTCGAAGTTGATAAAAAAATGATTTAATTTATTCGCTTATTAAACATATTTAAATTATTTTAAAAAGAAAGTTTGTTAAAATTTAAAGTTTAAAAATTATGTATTTACTTATCATATATATATACAAATAGATTAATAATTATAGATTTTTTTATTGTTTTCTAACATAAAACTCTTTTGTTCTTTTTTAATTATCGACATAATAATAAATTTAGCCCTCAACGTTTATTTATTTTACCATTTTGATCCCTATTTTTTGGGGGCCATTTTGACCCTCAAAATTTAAAATTTAGTCAAATTGCTTGATAATACTCTAGAATAACGTATTTTTATATATTAATTATGTATTTATTCTGAGTATGATCCTGCTAATTTGAGCTATTTATGATATTTTATCTTATAGAGACTAAATTGGAGGTAAAAGCGAAATTAAGGGCCAAAAGCGTGAAATTAAAGATAAAATGGGTCAATGTGCGACATGGGGAAAAGTTGGTGCCAAAAGTGCAAGCATGGAGGACACAAGGGTTGAAATGCGAAAAGAAGAAATCTTATTCTATCAGACTCTATTTTGATTATATTAGGATAATTAATATTAAGATAATTATGAAGGATTATTTAATTATTTTATTTATCTTTATTTATCTTTGATTATTTGTAATTATCTTTAGGAATTTAAGTAGGACTAGTCTATCTATCTTAGCACTATAAATAGGGGATGAAGTGACTCAAATTGATGTTCCTTCTTTTTCTGAAAAACACTCTCTCCCAAAAGTCTTTTGTTCTTTCCATATTTCCTTTTAATAAAATCTCCATTTTTATTATATATTTTATTTTCTTTTCCACCACAACCATGAGCCACTAAAACCCATCTAGCCAAAGGTTGCCGAAAATCCCCAAAAAGGGTTCTTGAGGTTTAGAATCCGTACTTAGCCTTCTCAACAGGGTATTCATCGTTTCTCCGCATTACGGGGCTGACGCTTCCGTCCATGTCCCTTAAAAAGTGATCTTTTCAACATGTGCAAGGAACGGCCGCTTTGTATATTTTGAGAAGGTTGCACAGTCGGTTCGTTAGCTTATCATACGAGGTTGGCGAGCCCAAGAGACAAAATGGCGTGGGATTCGCCATTGAGAAACGTTGATCTAGCATAAGATGATCCCACCAGAGCGATTGTTGGCTAGAGTCAGGTTCCACTAAATCGAAGTTTAAATCCTTGGAGCTGGTGGTCGTAGGCGCCCTCTTCCACTATAACTGGCTTATTCGGTTTGAGAAGGATCTTCTAAAAGCCAAGGATTGAACCCAAGGCGGATCGAGGCAACCGGAGGCTGGAATCTCCCCATAAGAATTTCCTTATCTCAACTTTATTTCCTATTTTTAATTTTTGCAATTCCAATTCGACTTCTCAATTCTGTTTTTATTTTATTTTCGTTTCCAAATCAAAACTTTTAATTCTGTTATTTTTATTTTTTTAGGAACGCAGGTTTTCTTGGGCACGATTACGCGAGATTTGAAAACAAGCATTCGTATAATCCGGTCCACAAGATTCGACCCTACTTCCCCTTTACTGTTCTTTTTCATTATTTTGCAGGGAATAGGATTTTTTGGTGCTTTCAACGACGCATCATTGCTTGCTTTTAGACGAAAAACTGACTGAATTGTTAAAATTTTAACGACATTGATGTGGCCACTGGTGTAACAGTCCACAGATAATTCATAACAATTTTAAAAAATACAAAATATTTTAAAAAATCAACAAATTTTAAAAAAAGTTTATAAAAACTTTTAGAAAATTTATCCATATTAGCCGTGAAGTATACGTAAAATACAACATGAGCTACCATGTCAATGCTATTAAAATTTTTTAACTGTTCAGTTAGTTTCCTGTCTAAAAGCAAGCAATTTGACTAAAATTTAAAGGTTGAGGGCCAAAATCATAAAATGAGTAAACGCTAGTGTAATAGCCCATTTTTCAGTGGTGTCAGAAACAGTGGTTCCGGGGCCACAAATCTGACGAGTAAGTTTGTAAATATTATTGGTTAATATTTACGAGTCAAATGTGATTTTAAAAAGGTTTTTGATTTGATAATTTATATTATATAAGTGATTTATTAAGTTCAAGTGGTAAGACCCTAATGTCAAGTGGTTTTAGAAAATGAGGTATCGGGACCTCGTTTCTATAAACCGACCCACCCGTAAATATTCTTAAAAATATTTACGGAATGTTATTAAGGTTTTATTAAAGTTTCGTTAAGAAATTTTAATGTTTGGATAGTTAATTAAGTAAAAAGAACTAAATCGTAAAAGTTGAAAAAAGTTAATCGCTATTAGTTTAAAGGTGTTAATTGATTAAAGAATTTTAATTGGATGGCCTTAATGGGTAAATTAACCATCCTTAAAATAGTGGACGGTAATATTTGTGTTAAATGAATTGTTTTTATGTTAAAATAATTTTTAATTAATTTAATATGTTAATTAAGTAAAATAAAAACCAAATGTTGTTTTATTTCTTTTATCATTCATCATCTTCCACGAAAAGAGAAAACATAGCATGAGAAGCCATTTCAAAGGCTTTAAAGGTTCGGCCATGGCTATACCTTTTCATGGTAAGCTATTTTTCACCCATTTCTTTTAATTTCTATGTTTTTGATATCGTTGCAACTAGGTCCAGTTAGCCCGTACCTTCGATTTTTAAACTGTTAAATATTTTGAATGTTGCCATTGATTAATTTAGTAATTTTTTATGTTAAATGATGAATTTGAAATATTAGTTGTTATTTAAAAGTATTTTGTTAAGTAATTTTTGATGAATTTGTCGATTAGGGACTAAATTGTTAAAATAGTAAAAATACAAGGATTTGTTGTGAAATTATTACAAAAGTGGACTGTATTTGATGCCATGAGCATTCATATAAGTTTTAATTTGGAAAAAAAATGGTTAAATTGCATGTTTTAGGCTCAAGGACTAAATTGAATAAAAGTAAAACTTTAGGGGCAATTTTGTAAAAATGTCAAAATGACTAAATTGCATAAAATACATTGTTTTACTATCTGAATTAATAGATTGAATGAAATTATTAATTTAGATCAAGATTGGGTGGAAAATCGAGGAGAATAAAAAATTATCAAAATGCCATTGTACTTTGACTTTTTTGCAATTTAGCCAGGTAAATTCGTATGAACTGTATTATGTATAATGTTGATTAAATTGAATGTCAATATATGATTTTATTGAAAATGAATCAACATATATGTTATTATACAAGTTATCATGTTGTGAGACGACGTAAATCCAACGACGTATCGGCGACCATCGAGTATGAAAGGGATAGCTTCGGCTATCGATTATGAAAAGGGATAATTTCGACTATCGATTATGAAAAGGGATGGTGACGACCATCAACTATGAAAAGGGATGGTGACGACCATTGAATATGAAAAGGGATAGCTTCAGCTATCAATTATAAAAAGAGATAGTTTCGGCTATCGATTATGAAAAGGGATGGTGACGACCATCAACTATGAAAAGGGATGGTGAAGACCATCGATTAATGAAAAGGGCTGGTTTCGAACATTGAATATGAAAGGGGACGGTTACGACCATCGTTTAGCACACTTTGTGTGAGCTCCGGTAAGGGTTCCGATTGACTTCACTACGACAAATATGGAAAGGTATGATGTACGATCAAAGTATGAATATTCATGTTTATGAAAGGTATGATATAAGTGATGCTATGTTATGTACCATATCTTACCATGTGATGATATTGCTAAGTTATGTGTTTAATCACTAGCTTATGGCTATGGTTAATGTTATGTTTATGTCTCATGTGTATGCAAATGAAATGGTAAGTGTTGAATAAGAACTAAGACATGTTTATATGAAACTCAATGGAATGGTGGTACATGGAAAAACATTATATGTTGTGATGGATGATAAATCCAATTGAATCATACTCAAGTATAATGGTTATCCATGTAAAATTCATACGAACCATGTTTAAATGAACTAACATGTTTTGTTGATGTGCTAGGGCTTATGCCAAGCTTGTGGATATGATTGATGTTTATGATTATGCTTGTATTATGCATACGAAACGGATAAGAAAAGGAAATGAAACGATAGGTACGTAGTTGGGATATATTGTAACACTCCTAACTCGAATCCGTCATCGGAACAGGGTTACAGAGCATTACCGGAGTTTACAGAACAATTAGACAGAAATTTCACATCATATTATAGTCATATCAGAAATCAATCAAAATCATACATTTTGTCCTATATATGAGCCCTCGAGGCCCAAAATACACGTTAGAAACAAATCAGGACTAAATCGCGTACTCAAAGAATTTTTCAGAAAATATTTAAAATTTTCAAAGATGCAGGGGACACATGTAACACCCCTAACCTGAAACCGTCGCCGGAATAGGTTTAAGAGGCATTACCGAACAATCGAATCATTTCACATCCAATTCACGACAGAAAGTCAATCATCATCAAAGCACATCAAAACATAATCAAATAGTCCCTTATTGAGGTCCACAAGACCTTTAACACATACTAGAGAGGGGTCGGGACTAAACCGAACATTTACGAAAGTTTTCAAAATTTCAAATACTCACCAAGTCTGTTGAGGTCACACGCTCGTGCAACCAGGCCGTGTGCCTCATACGGTCACCAGACACCCCCATGTGTCTAGGCCGTGCCAAAACTGAGCAAGTATACTGACTTCTTCACACGGCCACCAGGCACGCCCGTGTGCTAAGGCTGTGTGCTCTTAGGCCATATACTGACTTATCCCCACGGCCACTAGACACACCCGTGTGCCCTGGCCGTGTACAACTAAGCTAACTACTGACTTTATCCCACGATCACTAGGCACGCCCGTGTGCCATGACCGTGTAGACAAAACAGGCCATATGCAAGGCCAAATTGCCATCTTCAATAGGTTCATGCCTACAAGCATCAATACAATACCAAATCAAGATTACAAATGCCTTCAATCATACCATTTCATGCATTATTCATTAACAAACTAATCCATTTACTTCCATACTTATTATCATCACAACTAAAGCTATTCAAAATGACAATTATACAACTCAAACATGCATATACCAAATTCATGAACTATCTTCAACCACATCATTTCATCAACCACACCATCATGAAATATACCATTTTCATAACTCATTAATAAATTCAACAACATTCAAATTCCAAGCCAACTCACATGGAAAGGATTAAACATTTCAAGACATATCTTAACTACTAGCCTATACATGCCATAATTCAACTATATACATCTTTCCAAAATACCAAAATAGATTGCCGATAGTGTGATAAAGATGTTGACGATCCCCGGATCTGAGCTAGCTTTACTGACACTGCAAAACAGAGAACAAATCACACAGTAAGCTTTCAAAGCTTAGTAAGTTCGAGATACAATACAATTAATTCATTGAATCAAATCAATGTACAAATTGAACTATCACATAGATAATTTACCAATGATACACAAATTCAACTAAATCCAATACTCACATAGCATTTCATTAGTTTACTTTCAAATTCACCAACCACATAGGTATCATACTTACCATCATTCATAGCCAATAATCCTACTCAACCATTCCCAAAATCATACACAATCTCATCAACCACAAAGGTTAAATACATACCTTTTTGTCAACACATAGTTACTAACTAACCATTCTTCTCAACCACTCGGTTTTATATTCCGCTCAATCTTTGCTACTCTTTTGATTTATTTGCACACTTAGTGCTAATTTCATCATCAAAGCATAATTGCCAACGCACACTTAGTGCCAATTCAATAAACCAAATTTATATCGGTATCGCACACACAATGCCAATTCGGTAAACCAAACTTACATCGGTATCGCACACTCAGTGCCATTTCGGTAAGCCGAAGCTTCAATCTTTTCGCACACACAGTGCTATTCATTTCTGTCTCTTTTCTAATTTCACACACTTAGTGCCTCAATACTTGATCTCATATGTAATACAGTATTAATACAACTCTATACATTCATTCATTTCTCATCACATAGATATAAATTTAATGACTAGTATTATATCTGAACTTACCTCGGACGTCGAAATACTGAAACGGTCGATTAATCGAGCACTTTATCTTTGCCTCGATCTTGATCCAAACCTCTCTTTTCTTGGTCTATACACATTAAAATTCAATCCATTTAATCACCAATTCATTCAATTTAGTTCATACACACTTATTCAGGGCATTTTACAAAATAGCCCTCACATTTTCACATTTCGACACTTTAGTCCCTATTTCATAAAATCATCAAATACACACAATTTCATATCACATATACTTAGCCGAATTCTTCCCATGCTAATACAAGCCCACACATTTCATTCATTTCACATTTTAGTCCCTCAATTTACACTTTTCTCAATTTAGCCCAAATTACTCAAATTCCTCAAAACTTCAAAGACAAACTATATTAATCAAACACATATCTTTCATTTTCCACCATTAAACATTCAAGAACTCACATGTTCATCAATGGCACATTTCAAAAACATCATCAATTCACAAAATTTAAGCATGGGTTAGCTAGAGCACGAAGCAACGATTACAAAAACGTAGAAATTAACAAAAACTGAGCTCAAACATACCTCAAATCAAGATGAACAATAGCCGAAATTTTCAATGCTTAAAACCCTTCTTTCACTCTCAATTTCTGGTGAAGCAAAGATGATAACAATGACCATTTTTCATGTTTTATTATTATTACCTTATTAAACATTTTACCATTTTATCCATTCATTAAACATATAAGACAAATTATCATCATGGTTATCTTGTCATTTAACACCCCACTATCTTAAAAATGAACTAATAACAACATAAGGCGTTCACTTTAAAAAGCCAACAACAAATAGGCACTTAAAAATCAGCACACAGCTTTTACACCTTATGCAATTTAATCCTTTTTCATAATTTGACACACAGTCGATAAAATTATCACACAGAATTTTCACACAGACTATATCACATATAATCAACACCAAAAATAATATTAAAATATTTTTACGACCTCAGATTCGTGGTCCCGAAACCACTTTTTTTGACTAGGGTCTAAACCGGGCTATTACAACACACGCCCGTGTGGCTAGGCCGTGTGACTCACACGGTCAAGAGACATGCCCGTGTTTCAGGCCGTGTGGGTATTCAAAATAGGGGCACACGGCCGTGTCCCAATCCGTGTCCATACCCGTGTAACTCTCTGACTTAGGTCACACGGCCAAGCCATACGCCCGTGTGCTAGGCCGTGTGAGCATTCTGTTTTGTGCAAATCAAAGATACATGGGACACATGGTCGTGTCACCTAGCCGTGTGTCATACACGGCTGAGACACAAGCCTATGTCCCTGCCCGTGTGGACAAAAATAGGCCATTTCCAAGCCATATTTCTCACCCAGTTTGCCAACAACCTAACCAAACATTTTTGGACATCAACAATCTATATCAAGGCATTTAACCAAGCCAAAACCAAATTTTATACATGACATAACACCACATATATCCAAGAATCCATACTTACCAAATTGACCAAATACTCATATATGCAAATTTATACCAAACATTCAATTTGAAACCAATCATCAACATACCTATAATTTCACCATCATTCAACCATATCAACACATCAAATATGACAAGGCCATATATATATATACACCAAATACAAGCCATATAAATGACTAATCTCAGCAAAATGTTTATATGCCAACATTGGCCAAATTAACCTATACATGCCATTATAACCAAAATTAGTTTACTATATATACCGAAAAGGCCGATGGATAGTGTGAAGTAGCTCCGACCAACTTCCAACCAAATCGAGCTTTTAAATTACTATAAAACATGAAAAATAAAACAAAGTAAGCATTTAAGCTGAGTAAGTTTGTATAACATGGAACTTAACTTACCATTTATTCACATTTAAGGTAAGCATTCATAACATATCCAAACCAATTTGGCCAAAAGCCTATACACATATCCTCAACATGCTAGCCATGTGAATCTCATATAATATTCCATAAATATGAGTGAACATAATCACCAAGCAAGTTCCATAAACATGTATCATTCCATTTCAAGTTTCAATATATATCATGTAATATAATTTCCAGTAACAGTTCATGTCATTCTCATATAATCTCGTAACAGAACTGTGCCTGTTGAACCATTTAAAATATCGTTGGATACACGGGAAGTACACACAAAGTGTACAAAACTGTAATCCGTCAATTCATATTCAGGAATGCTCATACGAGCATGTAAACGGGAAACTCTTTCGAGCCATATAATGAGAAGCTCAATCGAGCTGTATATCGAGAAGCTCATGTGAGCCATAAATCGGGAAGCTCAAGAGAGCCATTAATTGGGAAGCTCGTGAGAGCCAAATATGGAGATGCTCATAAGAGCTGTGGTGTGTCCGCAACACATGCAGGACCACAACCAATCCGGGAACCCTAATGACATGTCATTTGTATCCATCGAATTTCTAAGGTTCAAACAGGACTCTGTACTTGTCGGATATGTGATCAATAATATACAATTTAGTTACACGAACTTACCTCGATAAGTTTTCGTAGATACGAAGGCTACTAGTCTGATACTTTTTCTTTTCCTCGATCCAATTCTGTACTAGGTCTATCCGGATCTATACGAATGAATTTAACTCAATTTAATACAATTCATATTCAATTCAATCCAATACACATCTTTGGAAAAATTACTATTTTGCGCCTATACTTTTAATTAATTACGATTTAGTCCCTAGGCTCGGAAAATGAAATTCATACAATTTAGTCCTTATTTCAAGTCTAACCAATTTTTATATATATCAATAGCAACCCATATTTTTCACAAAATTCAGAATTTTTCCATAAAAATTTTATCTTTTCAATTTAGTCCCTAAATCATAATTTCATCAAAATTCTCTTTACAAAAGTTGTTTATCTAACAACAACCTTTCATTTTTTACCATAAAACTTCAAAATTAAACTATAATCATCCATAAAAAAACCCTAATACTTTAACGATTTTGTAAATTAATCCCCGATATAGCTAGATTAAGCTATTACGATATCAGAAACATAAAAATCATTAAAAACGGGACAAGAATACTTACCTAATGAAGCAAAATAAGCTTGTCTATCTTCAAGCTTCCATAGCAAGGGTTTCCATATTTTATTTTAGGAAAGATGATGAAAATGATGAAAATTTGTTTTATTTTATTTATTTATCATCATTTTATCATTTACTTTCCAAAATTAAGCTTAATAATTTACTAAATTCTAATGATGAATAATCATCCTTATCTACTAACTCCTCTAAATGGTTTATTTGCCACATAAGGACCCCCAGTTTTAAATTCCATAGCTATTTGATACCTTTAGCTACTAGAACTCAACTTTTGCACTTTATGCAATTTGGTCCTTTTTATCAAGCTAGGCATGTAAACGGTAAAATTTCTTAACGAAATTTTCATAAGATATTTCTATCACACTGTAGACCATAAAATAATATTAAAATAAATTTTCTTCCGACTTCGAATTTTTGGTCTTGAAACCACTGTTCCGATTTCACTGAAAACGGGTTGTTACATGTATTATGATGTATTATATGTTAGAAAATTGCTTATGCTATGGATATATACACTGAATCAAGAGTTAATAATGTTGATTAGGCTTATGATAAGCATTGGGGACGGAATGAAAAGTAAGTAAATAGAAAGATATATAATCTTTTAAAAGGGATTGATGATATATATTATGTCTTATGAAATCCTATCATGTTATGAATGGTCAATAAATATGCGACATTAATAAACTTACTCATTTGTGAGTTGATGATCATATCGATTTATGAATCTTATAGCATTGGCATATATTTATGTTTATTCTATAAAGTTTAATATTGAAATGGAATATTATGCTTAAAGTTTATACGAGCTTACTAAGCATTCATTGCTTACGTAGTTTTCTTTTACCTTATAGATTATCAAAAGCTCGATCGGGTTGGAAGCTAGTCGGAGATCCATCACATTGTCCATCGATTTAATCGGTAGTTTTTTAAGCTTTGGTCGCGGTTACAATAACATGTATAAGTGTTTTGTGGTTGATGATGTTAGAATTAAGTGACTCAAATCCTTATTTAAATAAAATACAATGGTAAAATAAAATAAAAGAAGAATCCCTATAGAACTACACTTCTTTTATTTTATTTTAAATAAGGTTTTTTAAACCTTATTAAACTTCATCTATTGGATATTGATTAGAATAAGGAGTTTCAATCTTACTACACTCCTATTAGAATATGGTTTTACAAGCCTATAAATAGACATAGTCTATTCCTCTTGTAAACAGATTCGAATTCGACATAGTGAATTTTTCTTCTCCTCTGCCCGTGGTTTTTTTCCCGAAAGGGTTTCCACGTAAAATCTGTGTGTTCTTTATTTTTTGTTTCTCTTTTCTTTGCGATATATTTGTCATTACCAACGTTATATTTTTCACAAAGTGGTATCAGAGCTTCCAGATTTTTTCATCTCGATCACAGTAATGGCGTCTTCAAAGTATAAAATTTCGTTGTTGGATTGCAACACCAGATTTGCGTTGTGGCAAATAAAGATGCAGACAGTTCTTGCACAGATAGATTTAGAGGAAGCCCTGCTAGGGGTAGATAAGATGCCTTCGACATTAACGGAGGAAGAGAAAAAGCGCAAGGACCGAAAGGCGTTAACACAGTTACATCTGCATTTGTCTAACGAAATTTTGCAAGATGTGATGAAGGAGAAGACCGCCGCAGCATTATGGAAGAGGCTAGAACAAATATGCATGTCGAAAACTCTAACCAACAAGTTGCATATGAAGCAACGTCTTTATGCTCATCGTTTGGAGAAAGGTGCGTCTGTGCACGAACACTTATGATGTTTAAAGAAATTCTCTCAAACTTGGAGGCCATGGAGGTTCGGTATGATAAGGAAGATCTAGGGTTGATTCTACTTTTTTCGTTGCCCCCGTCTTATTCAACCTTCAGAGACACGATTTTATATAGCCGTGAGTCTCTCACAGTTGATGAGGTTTATGATTCTTTGACCTCGTATGATAAGATGAAGCATCTTGTGGTTAAACCCGACTCTCAGGGAGAGGGTCTCATTGTTCGTGGGAGACAAGATCGGAATGCTAATAATGATTGTGGAAGGACACAGGAATGGAATCCTCACGGTAAATCTAAGGGTAGATCAAAGTCTTCAAACAGAGGTAAAACTTGTAACTTCTGCAAGAAGAAAGGGCACATTAAATCTGAGTGTTATAAACTACAAAATAAGATTAAAAGGGAAGCTGCGAATCAAAAGGGAAAACAACCAGAAAATTTCGGTGAAGCTGATGTTGTAGAAGACTACAGTGATGATGAACTTCTAGTAGCTTCTGTCAACAAGTCTAAAGTGAGCGAGGAGTGAATACTTGATTCAGGTTATACCTTCCACATGAGTCCCAATCGGGATTGGTTTACAACTTACGAAACAATGTCTGAAGTTGTTGTTTTGATGGGAAATAATGCTTCGTGTAAAATCGTAGGTGTTGGAACAATTAAAGTTAAGATATTTGACGGAGTTGTCAGAACACTTAGTGACGTACGACATGTTCCAGAATTGAAGAGAAATTTAATTTCGTTAAGTACTCTTGATTCAAAAGGGTACAAATACACAGCTGAAAGTGGGATTTTGAAGATTTCCAAAGGTTCCCTCGTTGTGATGAAAGGGCAAAGAAAGACTGCCAAGTTATATGTTTTGCAGGGTTCTACTGTTATTGGTGATGCAGCTATCGCTTCCTCTTCCTTGTCAGATGATGATATTACTAAAATTTGGCATATGCGCCTAGGGCATATGAGTGAGAATGGCATGGCAGAATTGAGCAAAAGAGGACTTCTTGATGGGCAAGGAATTTGCAAACCAAGTTACGTGAGCCTTTGCATTTTTGGGAAGCAAAAGAGAGTTCAATTCACCAGAGGAATCCATAACACGAAGAGAACGTTAGAGTATATTCATTTTGATCTGTGGGGGCCATCAAGAGTGCCTTCAAGAGGTGGAGCTAATTATATGCTAACTTTTATTGATGATTTTTCCAGAAAAGTTTGGGCATTCTTCCTGAAGCAGAAAAACAATGTGTTTTCCGCATTTAAGTCTTGGAAAACTATGATTGAAAAACAGATGGGAAAACAAATAAAACACATCTGCACAGACAATGGCTTAGAGTTTTGTTCTGATGAGTTTAATAAACTGTGCAAGTCAGAAGGGATCGTGAGACACTTGATAGTTCGTCATACTCCACAACAAAACGGTGTTGCAGAATGAATGAACAGAACGATCATGGAGAAAGTTCGATGTATGTTGTCAAATGCCAACTTACCAAAGTCGTTTTGGGCCGAAGCAGCCTCTACTGCATGTTTTTTGATCAACCGATCTCCATCCATTGCCATTGAGAAAAGACTCCACAAGAGGTATGGTGCGTAATCCTGCTAATTATTCCGATTTAAAGATCTTTGGGTGTCTCTGCGTATGCTCATGTTGATAATGGAAAATTAGAACCGAGATCCATTAAATGTGTTTTTCTTGGTTATAAAGCTGGTGTAAAAGGGTATAAGTTATGGTGTCCTGAAAATAGAAAAGTTGTGATTAGCAGAGATGTTGTTTTTGATGAAACTGCTATGCTACCTAACTTATCTCTTAAAGACTCTTCTAATAAAGAAAATCAAAAGCAGGTGGAGCATCAGATTAATATAGAGTCGACTCCTCATGTCAGTACAAAAATTGAGAATAGAGTTGCTTCTTCACCACAATACTCTATCACCAAAAACAGAACTAGAAGAGAAATTAAACCTCCAAAGAAGTATGCCGAGGCTGATCTAGTTGCTTATGCTTTAAATGTGGCCGAAGATATAGATGCAAACCAAGAGCCGTCTAATTATTCTGAGGCGGTTAGCTGTGAAGACTCAGAAAAATGGATGTTTGCTATGCAAGAGGAGATGGAATCACTCCATAAAAACAGAACATGGGATCTTGTGAAACTTCCTAAAAGTAAAAAGGTTGTTCGCTGTAAATGGGTGTTTAAAAAGAAAGAAGGGACTCTAGAAGTTGAAGAACCCAGATATAAAGCAAGGCTTGTTGCAAAAGGTTACAGTCAAATTCCAGGAGTAGACTTCATAGATGTGTTCTCCCCAGTTGTGAAGCATAGTTCGATTCGAGCTTTGCTTGGTATTGTGGCCACGTATGATTTGGAGCTTGAGCAGTTAGATGTAAAAACTGCATTTTTGCATGGAGAACTTGAGAAAGATATTTACATGCAACAACCAGAGGGTTTTACAGTCTCAGAAAAAGAGGACTATGTTTGCTTGCTGAAAAAGTCCCTTTACGGTTTGAAACAGTCACCAAGACAGTGGTACAAGAGGTTTGATTCTTTTATGACTTCTCATGATTTTAAAAGAAGTAGTTTTGACAGTTGTGTTTACTTTAAGAAAAACAGTGATGGTTCTTTTGTGTATCTACTTCTTTATGTTGATGACATGTTGGTAGCAGCAAAAGATAAAGGAGAGATAAGAAAGGTCAAAGCCCAACTAAGTGAAGAATTTGAGATGAAAGATTTGGGACCATCAAAGAAGATACTTGGTATGGAGATTCTTAGAGATAGAAAATCAAGTAAATTGTACCTAAGTCAGAAGGGGTATATTGAGAAACTTCTTTGCGAGTTTAATATGCAGTGCTAAGCTGTTAGTACTCCTTTAGCGACCCATTTCAGACTTTCATCGGCTTTGTCTCCGCAATCAGATGATGAGATTGAGTACATGTCACATGTTCTATACTCTAGTGCAGTGGGATCTCTCATGTATGCTATGGTTTGTTCACGTCCAGATTTATCATATGCAGTCAGTGTAGTTAGCAGATACATGGCAAATCCCGGTAAAGAACATTGGAAAGCAGTTCAGTGGATTTTAAGATACTTACGAGGTACTACTGATGTTTGCTTACAGTTTGGAAGAACTAGAGATGGAGTTATTGGGTATGTTGATGCTGATTTTGCTAGAGACCTTGATAGAAGAAGATCTTTCATTGGTTATGTCTTTACAATCGGAGGTTGTGCAATCAGTTGGAAAGCTACTTTGCAAACTACAGTCGCTTTGTCTACCACTGAAGCTGAGTACATGGCGATTATTGTGGCTTGTAAAGAAGCTATTTGGTTGAAGGGACTCTTTAGTGAGCTCAATGAAGACCTTCAAATCAGCACAGTATTTTGCGACAGTCAGAGTGCCATCTTCCTTACAAAAGATCAAATGTTTCATGAAAGAACAAAACACATTGATGTTCGGTATCATTTTGTTCGTGATATTATTGCTCGTGGTGATATTATTGTGAGCAAAATTAGTACTCATGAAAATCCTGCAGATATGATGACTAAGTCACTTCCTATAACCAAGTTTGAGCATTGCTTAGACTTGGTTGGTGTTCATTGTTGAAGTTAAACCCTTAAGGGGTTTTATGGAAGATGTGGAGAACTTGTTCGTTGAGAGTTCGCGATGAAGAACTTGTTTATTTAGAATTCGTGTCAAGGTGGAGATTGTTAGAATTAAGTGACCCGAATCCTTATTTAAATAAAATACAATGGTAAAATAAAATAAAAGAAGAATCCCTATAGAACTACACTTCTTTTATTTTATTTTAGATAAGGTTTTTTAAACCTTATTAAACTCCATCTATTGGATATTGATTAGAATAAGGAGTTTCAATCTTACTACACTCCTATTAGAATATGGCTTTACAAGCCTATAAATAGACATAGTCTATTCCTCTTGTAAACAGATTCGAATTCGACATAGTGAATTTTTCTTCTCCTCTGCCATGGTTTTTTCCCGAAAGGGTTTCCACGTAAAATCTGTGTGTTCTTTATTTTTTGTTTCTCTTTTCTTTGCGATATATTTTTCATTACCGACGTTATATTTTTCACAGATGATATGGCCACTATGTTTGGCTTGTAACTATGGTTTTATGATTGATGACATTTTGGCATTTTTGGGCTTGATGGTTAATGTTGAAATGGTTTTGTGATGATATGTTTTGAATGGCCAAATTGGTATGTTTGTGTGTGATATTGGCATGTAATGTTGCTTTGAATTTGTAAAAATTATGTTATTTTGATGCCTTGATGGTTGGTGTGCTTTTGGCACTTTGATGCTTAATGGTTGGTGTTATATGATAAAATTGATAAATGATTTTATGGCCAAAGTGGTATGTGTTGGCATGTTTGCAAAGTGATCATTTAGGGCATATTTTGATTTAGGATTTAATCAAATATGTTTGGTTGAATTATGACCATTTGGACCTAAATTTTATATGTATATATATTGGATGTTGGAACCATTTGGTAATGGATAGTTTTGTGTCATTTGTATGGTTTTGACACATAAGAGAAGTGGTTCAAATGGTAAAGTTATTTTGTTATGGTATGAATCTAAATTGGTAAGGTTGGTATATGTCAAAAGTGGTATGTTTTGGTAAGGAAACAAGTTAGTTGCTAAATGGTTAAATATGCACATGTTTAGGTATGTTTAAAGTATGTGTTTAAGGTGCCTTTATGACACATTGGTTGAATGGAAATTGGTCATTTTATGCATAGTTGAACATGTATAAATACCTTAGTCATATGTGCAAATTGGCTTGTTTAGCTATGATTGAATTGGGTGAAAGAAATGGCTTGAATTTGGCTTATTTCTTATCCACACAGCTAGAGACACGGGTGTGTGTCTCAGCCGTGTGAGTCACACGGCCTGGCTACACAGCCGTGTGACCCTTGTAGTGTGAATTTTTTCATCTTTTTCCATGAAGTTGTAAATGTTTCTGATTTAGTTCCGAACCGTTTCTAAAGTGTTTGTAAGGCCTCGAAGGCTTGAATAAGGGATGATATGCATGTGTTTGAATGGAATATGATGTGATTCATGAAATGATTTGGAATGAATGTTTTGATGTTATGGTTTTTCGGTAATGCTCCGTAACCCAATTTCGGCGACGGATATGGGTTAAGGGTGTTACAGCTAAGGGCTAAATTTATCTTTATTCCTTAATTAAGGCTATGTTTGATAAAATGAAAAATTTAAGTGCTAAAAAACTATTGTTAGAAAAATAAGTACCGAAAAATTAAGTGTTGAATTTAAGTTATAAAATATAATTGGTATCTTATTTAAAATTAAATATTGAACATAATTAGATTGTTTGATAAAAGATAATATAATCTTAACTGAAATGAAACAAAAAAAAAATTAAAAAAAGCCATTAAATTTGTTTTCTATTAAGTGATAAGTCATTGTCTACTTGTCATTTTCTACAAAAAAAAAAAAATTTATCCAATAATTTTCTTTGTGAGTTATCAGTCATGTTTAAAAAAATAAGTTGTTGAAAATATTAATTTTTAGTTGATTGTGTTATGAATATCTTATTAAGTGGATGTCCATCATGATCAAGATAAAGTTTTAATGTACTTTAAATTCTAATAGTTATTAGAATTAGATATCTACTTCTTTTATACTTCTTATGCCTATAAATAGAGACTCTGATGAAGCATTGTAATCACCTCTTTTTGATCAATAAAGTACATTCTCCGTTGCTTTCATATTTTCTTTGTTCTTTATTCTCCCCATCTCTCTTTATTTTATAACACGTTATTAGCACGATGATTCTCTATTTTTTCAAAATCTTTCGAAGTTGTCCCACAAATCAATGTTCAGGATGTTGAAAGATTCAATCTCAGAATGGATGCTTGTAACACCCCAAACCCGGCCCATACGGTATGACCGGATCTGACATGTCACATGAAGAAAACGTATAAATAACGAGTGAATCTTTCTAAAGTAAGTGTTATTTGGTTATAGTTAAGAAAACAAGTTTAGTTATAGATATTCGTTAAAAATACTACTAATCTCGAGAGGTTAATTGATGAATTGAAAATTTATCAGGTAATCTTTAAAATCGTAACTTTTGAAAATGACGAGGATACTTTGGAGGAAAAGTCCAAGTTAAAATATTTGTACATATTTATTACGAAATCCATTTATTAATCAATTTTGGAAAACCGTTAATTATGATTTTTAGAAAATCCCCATTTAAAACAAATCAAGAAAGATATTCAATACGTCTAAACATAAAACAAAATAAAACATATCCCAGAGGCCTTATTACAACTTTAAAACCCCAAATAGTAAAAGTAACGAAAATAAAACGGAAAAGAAGTTTACTAATGTTCGAAAACATTATTTCCAAAGTATGGCCTCCACCGAGTCATCCATGGGCCCAAGTCCTCATTACTGAGCATTACCTGCAAGGGTTAAGAAGATGGGGTGAGTTACTAGAACTCAGTGTATAATCCCCTTCTCGTCATCCACTGGGCCTGAACTCGCAAAGAATAATCGTGAGCCTAAGCCCATTTACATAACAATATTTAAATGAAGTAAATGTATGCAACCCAACCCATCCATCCATCACACCCCCGACCAGCCAATCACACCTGTGGGGATCAAGTCAACCCACCCCGCCGCACACACCAATTTGCAGTCGAACTGCTATTTATATAATATTTTTGTGGTCAAGCCACCGAAATCATAATTAAGCACATTAGTAAACAAATTGTGGCAATGCCACCAGGCTACACTGCTCTTCATACAATTTTTTCCCATCCCATGCAATATGTAAAAAAAAAATGCCACATACATAATAAAATATCCACACGTAAATAACAACCATTTATCAAGTGAATTATTACGGTGAATCGGCCCATTATAGTACTTTGGTAATTCGGCCCACTAAGGCATTCTAGCAATCAGCCCATAGGGGCATTTTGATAAATTGGCCCATAGGGGCATTTTGGTAATTTAGCAATTTAATACCGATTTTGACAGATCTTTAGGAATAACGTTGATTAAGCAAGTTACTCGATTTTCATGCCATATTATGGTTATTAGGCTTGAAAATAACAACGATCTATTCTTCCAACATAATGGTGAGTCATGAATCAATGGGATTTCGGTATGAGATTACACACCTGATTACGGTAAGGACTAAACCTTCTTGATCGTCGGCACCTATGCCACCATAACACTCGATTAACTAACAGATGATAGTGTCTTAATCCAAATCTAAACCAAACGATCTAAAGAAATGCTTACCCTTAGTATCGTGAACGACTACGATTTGCCTATTCTCACCGGATGATGGTCCACAACCCGGTGGGAAATCCCGAACTGCCGATACCGCCTCTACGCTTAAACTTGGGAGTAGAGATTGCAAGTCCATTCCCTTTTTTTCCTCCTATCGATTTTCCTTTCAAATCGTTACCACTTGCCTCCATTGAAAAAGTCTCGGTCAGTAAATTACTACTATGAGAGAGTAGTTGTTTAGGGATAGGATTCGGCTTACCACTACTTCCGAAGAACCAACGAGTAGAGAAAACGAGTAGTTTAGTCCCTAAAATAACCTATTAGTCAAATCCATCGATCCGTTTAGCAAACTAACCGAGCAATGAAAATAGATCAAAATGAACCATGACAAAACTCCTTACCTTAACAATAATAGCTCCGACTTTCACCGATTGGACTTATGGCTACGAATGAGTCGACAAGGATGTGATATACGGCCACCCACTAAAACACTACGAAAAAGAGATGATCACGATATGAGGGAGTAGGAGAGAGAGATGTTTCGGTTTAAAGAACCCTCCAATGATAAGGGCACATATTCAGCCATGAAGAAAAGAAAATGAAAAGAAAATGAAAAGAGGAGAATGAAACCACTTACCGATTCGGTCAAAGAAGAGAGTGTTCAATACACAAAAGAAAATGAAAAAGAGATTAAGTGATAAAAGGTTCGGCTATTGAAGGAAAATGAACAAATAAGATTCGGCCATCAAAATATTGACTAAAGAAGAAGAGAAAATGGTTGAAGAAATGATGAAAAAGAAAGAAAGAGATAGAAAAAGAGATGTCAAAAAGTTTCGGCCAACACCTAGGAAAAGATGAGCAAAGAGGCTTGAGTGTTTCGGCAAACAAAGGAAAGATGGACAAATTGATTTGAGTGTTTCGGCAACAAAGGAAAAAGGTTGGAAAAAGAGCACCAAAATGTTAAAAAGATTAAAAGCATTTCATGCACAAAACTTGCACAAAGACCATAAGAAAATCGGCTCCAAAATTTCCCCTACCAAAACCGTGTGCCTCATTCACCCAAAAAGGTCATGGTTGACCAAAAATTCTTTCCCTATACACTTCCTTAAGATTCGGCCAACATATCCCCCTTCTTACTCCTTTCCTTTACTTCTTTCCTTATTTTCTCCTTGATCTTCTCCTTACCTTCCTCCATAGTGTTCTTTCCATCAATAAAAAGTCTTCCTTTCCTTCTTTAAAGCTTGGCCGGCACTTACCATCAATTACTTGAATAGCACAAAAAATTTAAATCCTAAAACAAGTTGCAATAGGTGGGATTCGAACTCCACCCCTTTAGCTCCTTCATGTGACGCCACTCCACTCTGCTACTAGCTCCACTTGTGCTAGCAAAATACACACTTATTTCCTTAAGTCTTGACGCCACTTACCTTCCCTCCTTAAAGTGCTTAAACAAAAAAATTTTGCTAAGGCCCAACTCAACCCCAAGCCTTCTTAGGACCCCTAAACATACACAATTAACATTCTTAACTAGCCTAATGCATGATATAATGCAAAACATAAAATCCCGAATTTCAGGATGTTACAATGCTCGTGATAATAGAGGTGATGGCGATGATGTTAAAGATCTTCAGGTATATTTTACTATATTTTATTTATTATATCATATTTATTATAATTGGAGAATAATCATGACAGCATGAATGGATAGATTCTTATTTAAAATCCACGTATGTTCACGATGGTGATTATAAAATAAAAAATCAATAGAGGCGTTTAGAAGTCTGCCCTACCAGAGTTGTTGCATTCCCTGAAGTGAATGTAAATATAAAGAAAATAAAAGATATACTCATGGACCACTAAAAGTGGGAACATAGTAATAAATAAGAGAACAATGAGAGTTCTCAAGATAACTTTTCAAAGGGTAAAGATAACTTATGTTATCAATGTGATATGAAAGATTATTGGCCACATATGTGGCATATGCCCAAATATTTTGTTTCTTTTAATATTCTTTGAGGAATGATATGAAAACGTAGTAATGAACTCTATCATTACAGATAGAAAATATTTATCTTATTTGGTACTGAAACAAACAAATATTATTCCAATATTTGATAGTACAAAATTAGTTGAAAGCTCCAGAAGAGCTAATATATTAATATCTAAAAATCACAAAATTTGCTATTCCCTGAAGCGAATATTGCATATAATTATTTGGAAATTATATTTATTTTGTAACAACCCGAATTTGACCCTAATCGGAATAGTGGTTTTGGGACCACAAATTCGAGTCCGAAAAAGATTTTAAAATTATTTTTAGTTTTTATTATATGTGAATTTACTTGTGTTAAATTTTCGTGTTTTAATTTTGTTGTTTAAGTGTCCGATTAAATAAAAGGGCTTAATCGCGTAAAATAAAAATTTGATGGTTAATTGTGAAAGTGCCTAATTGTTGATGTCTTTTCAATATGGGGGATTTATGTTGCAATTTTGCCATTAATAAAGATAGTGGACGGCATTTATAGTGATGCATCTTTGAGTGGCCTGGGTTGTGTTTTGATGCAGGACGGCAAAGTCATAGCATATGCCTTGAGACAGCTGAATCCATACGAAAAGAATTATCCGACACATGATTTGGAGTTAGCAGCTATTGTGTTTGCATTAAAGACTTGGCGTCACTATCTGTTCGGTGAGAAATGTCATGTTTATTCTGATCACAAAAGTTTGAAGTATTTAATGACTCAGAAATATCTGAATTTGAGCCAACGTCAATGATTAGAGTTGTTAAAAAACTATGAGATAGTAATTGATTATCATCCGGGAAAGGCTAATGTTGTTGCTGATGCTTTAAGTAGAAAATCATTATTTACTTTGTGCGCAATGAATGCATATATAGTTATATCTGATGATGGTTCGATAATAGCCGAATTAAAAGCAAGACTGTTATTTGTTCAACAAATTTGTGATGCCCAAAAAGTTGATAATGATTTGTTAACAAATCGAGCTCAGTGTGAAACAAATGTTGAATCTGAATTTCGAGTAGATGAAAATAGCTGTTTGAGGTTTAGAAACCGAATATGTGTTTCAAGAATTCGAGTTGATTCGGATGATTTTGAATGAAGCTCACAAAGAGTGAGTTATCTGCTCATCCGGTAGTACGAAAATGTATAATGATTTGAAACAGATTATATTGGTGGCTCAGGTATGAAACGAGACATATCTCGATTTTGTTTTGAAATGCCTAGTTCGGCAGCAAGTGAAAGCCGAACATCAGGTACCTTCTGGGTTACTTCAGCCAATTGTGATACCCGAGTGGAAATGGGACAGAGTCATGATAGATTTTGTATCTGGTCTACCGTTGACACCGAGCAAGAAAGATGCAATCTGGGTTATTTTGGATAGATAGACCAAATCTGCTCATTTTGTTCCGAGACCCGAGGTTCACATCACAGTTTTGGAAGAAACTGCAAGATGCTTTAGGTACGAAACTACATTTTAGCACAGCTTTCCATCCACAAACAGATGGTCAGTCCGAACGAATCATTCAGATACTTGAGAATATGTTAAGATGTCGCATCCTTGAGTTTGAAGTGAAAATAAGATACACGGGGTTGACTTGATCAAAGAAACTAAACAGAAAGTGATAGTGATCCGAGATAGCTTGAAAGCTACATCAGATCGTCAAAAGTCATATGCAAAATTGAAACGTAAGGATATTGAGTGTCAGATCAGAGATCAAGTATTTTTGGAAGTTTCACCGTGGAAGAAAATACCCAGATTCGGTGGTAAAGGCAAGTCGAGTCCGAGCTTTATTGGACCATATGAGATCATAGAGCATTATCCAAACCTATTCACCGGTAAGATTTTCGGGGGCGAAAATCCCTAAGGGGGGGAGAGTTGTAACAACCCGAATTTGACCCTAATCAAAATAGTGGTTTCGGGACCACAAATCCGAGTTTGAAAAATATTTTAAAATTATTTTCAGTTTTTATTATATGTGAATTTACTTGTGTTAAATTTTCGTATTTTAATTTTGTTGTTTGAGTGTCCGATTAAATAAAAGGGCTTAATCGCGTAAAATAAAAATTTGATGGTTAATTGTGAAAGTGCCTAATTGTTGATGTCTTTTCAATATGGGGGATTTATGTTGCAATTTTGCCATTAATAAAGATAGTGGACGGCATTTGCATTATGTTTATATTATATAGTTTTTTTTGTATATATATATTATATATAAAGGTTAAAATAATATATATTATAATATAAGTTAGTATAATAAAACAAAAACATAAAATCAAAGTCATATTCTCATCTTATGACCGAAACAAAGAAAAGAAAAGAAATAAGAAAACAAGGTAGGGTTTGGCCTTGTGTTTCTTCAATTAAGGTATGTTAATTGTTCGGTTTTTGATAATTTTTACGTTTTTGAGATCGTTGCTAAGTTATCTTCAAAGCCCATGTCTTAATTTTTGAATTTGATGATGATTTTGTGTTTTGCCATTGATGAGTTTATGAGTTTTATGATGTTTGATGATGAATTATGAAATATATGTGTTAGATTAACATGTTTTGTCTTTGGATTTTTGGATAATTTTGAGTAATTTGGACTAAATTATAAAATAAATTTTGAAGGACTAAAATGTGAAAAAAATGAAATATATGGACTTGTATAATGCTTGTGAATATTCGGCCTAACTATAGTATGTGTAAATTTTGTGTAGTTTGTGTTTTATGCAATAAGGATTAAATTGCAAAAAAGTGTGAAATGTCAGGGGCAAAATGGTAATTTGCCAATTTATGTGTTTTTGGATTAAATTGAATGAATATGTGGTTAAATTAGTTAAATTTGAATTTATTTAAATCAAGAACGGAAGAAAACGAAATTAGATCAGGGGAAAGTCAAAAGTAGTCGAGTAGTCGATTACGTTCGTCGATATCCGAGGTAAGTTTATAAGTATATATATATATGTTGTTAATTATATATAAACATGAGATTTATATGCTGATTTGTAATATGTGAAATTAATGTACGGAAATGATAGTATGAAATATGGCACTAAGTGTGCGATACGTTACAAGGATTTGGCACTAAGTGTGCGAGAAATTAAATGTGACGGCACTAAGTGTGCGATACGTTACAAGGATTTGGCACTAAGTGTGCGAGAAGTTAAATGTGACGGCACTAAGTGTGCGATACGTTACAAGGTTTTGGCACTGTGTGTGCGATATCTATATATATAGCTTCGGTTATCCATTTGGCACTAAGTGTGCGAGTTCATTGAATATAAAATTTTATCGTATGATATAACGTATCGATCAATAAGGTGACGTGGGAAATGTAATAGATAAGTATGATGAGGTACAGGTACGTATGGAACCTATGTGGTTGTTGACTTTTGTGTATGAGTTTGAAATGTGGTAGAAAAAAAAATAGGTATTGATTCATGAGTAAGAATTGAATAGTAGAACTTATTGATATTGATTTGAAATAATGTGCTTTTGATGATGTTTAAGAGATTCAACGGGCAATGTGAAGTAAAGACTGAATGTGTAATTGAATCAAAGGTTCAGGTATGTGTCAGTTATTTGTTTATATGAAAACAAGGTAAGTTGGTTATTTGAAATGATAAAATGTTAAGTGAATTATGTGATTGAATATGTGAGCATTATTTATTCGGCTTTAGTGAAGTTAATTTTTGTATTCGGCTATATAATATTTATGTGTGAAAGTAAAATGTGATATTGGTACTAAATTATAATTGTGCTTAATATTTTGGGGTAATCGGCCTTGTTAACCTAATGTTATTATGCAAGTGTTTATATATTTATTTTGCTTATAACTTACTAAGCTTAAATAGCTTCTTGTGTGTGTGTTCTTGTTTATCTCTGCTTTTATAGATTTTGGAGTCTCAATTCACGAGCTCGGGGATAGTCAGCAAAGCTTATCACACTATCGACGGTTTCCTTCGGTATTTTACTAAGTTGAATTTGGGCTTATGGAATGTATAGCATAGATAGAATGTTTGATTTTGAAACATGTATATATATATATAGCCATGCGAAAATGGCTTGATCACTATGTTTAAGTTCAGTTTTATGTGTTCTTGGTTAAGTGCTTTATGTGTTTGGTTTTAGCAATTTGGCCTTGGCTTATTATATGTGAAACATAGTTGCTATGTTTATGTTTGTGTGTATGATCTCGGTTAAAGTGAGTTTATATGTAACTTGGTTGATATGGTTTATAATGAGTGCTTGAATTAAGCCATGGTTCATGATAGGTATAAGTCTTGAGGTGCGAATTTGAAAATATAAGTGAGATGCTAAGTATATTATTGATGGAATATTCATTGAATTAGGTTATATGATATGTAATAATTTATGCATGTCCGGCCTTATGGGTTGTTACAAAATTGGTTATAATGTGCTTGTATATTCGGATATGTGATGAATTTAAAATAGCTAAATATGTGGTTTGGTTGTGTTGTATGTTTAGTTATCTTTGTTTAATTATTTAGGTTCGGTTTATAAAGGCATGAATGTATATGTTTTGATTGTTATAAAACGAAAATGAAATAAATAAGTTTGGTATGAGGTTCAAATTGTATATGTGTAGTTAGTTTAGTAATTGGTTTATAATGGCATATCGATGAAATGAAGTTGATGTGGTTTATTAATGTTTGAGGTTTAGTTTCTTTGATAATGTAAATGTATTTGTATATATATGAATATGGCGTTGGAATTATAATGATGAGCATGATATTTGGTTTATAGTATATTTATCTAAATATATATTTTATGTATTGAATGTTTTATAGAATGACCGAATAAGAAATAATTCAGCTTGATTGTGTGAATGAAATTTTAGCACATATTAAAGCATATAAATTGGCATACGAACTATGTGTATTTGTAGTTGTTATTTGGGCTTAAAATGGCTTAAAATATCAAGGTCATATGCTCATGGTTTTGGTTATTAGGAAAGAAGTAAGTTTAGATTTAAAGTATGTTAGTTTAAATGAAATCAATGCTGCATAAATGAGTGATACCTAAATTGAGTTATGGTTCATTTTTTTTGGATGTGAATGCGTATTATGTTTGTTATTAACCATTAATATATCCGGCCATAATGTATGATAACCAAAATTGCATTTTATGGTTGATAATTGATTTTAATATGTGAACATGCTTAGATTATAAAATGTGATGTGTGATAATTAGCTTTTGATATTTTTATTTATTTATTATATGTTTGGTATATGATGTGTAATGATATTTATATATATATATTTATATCTGAATAATTTTTAAAATATGCTAATGAAAGTAATATAGTAGATTTAAGTTCAAAAGTGATTAAGATAAGTGTTCGATGAGTTTTGAATTACGGTCGGATTTGTAAAAATGACTGCTCGAAGCTGTGCTATGTTCGGTAATGCCTCGTAACCCTAATTCGGCGACGGATACGGGTTAGAGGTGTTACATTTGATGTGACTTAGTGGCATTACGGACTTCACATTGATTTGGACATTTCCAATAGTAAATGTCACAATAGTACTTATATGTGATACAAATTAAAAGAAATGATAATAAAATTATCAATTTGTTACAATTTAGTACAATTGAAACACATGTAAAAGTAAACCAGAAGTTTACTAATACAAATGCGTTTACTACTTGGCGTGACTAGTTAGACCATCCTGGATCATATATGATGCGAAAATTAATTAAGAATTCATATGGACATTTATTAAAGTACCAGAAGATTCTTTAATTTAAAAGAATTCTCATATGTTGCTTGTTCTAAATGAAAAATTGATTATTAGAAACTCACTAGCTAAAGTTGAGATTTAATGTCTTGCATTTCTGAAATGAATATGGGCTCATTCATCCACCATGTAGATGATTTTGATATTATATGATTTTGGTAGATGCATCTATAAAATAATCACATATGTGTTATTAATTTGCAACCTGTCGTTTGCAAGATTGCTTGTTTAAATAATTAATTTCAGATCATACAATTAAAACAATTCATCTTGCTAATGTTGGTGAGTTTACATCCCAAGTTTTCAATGATTATTGCATGTCAATTGGGATAAAAGTTGAACACCCTGTAACTTATGTTCACACACAAAATGATTTAGCTGAATTGTTTATCAAATGCCTCCAACTAATAGCTAAACCATTACTTATGAGAACAAAACTTTCTATTTCAGCATGAGATTCATGCTTATATTAATTTATATGTTGTATGCATCAAGCCAATAAATTATAAATACTCCCCATTACAACTGATTTTTGGTCAAGAGCCAAATATTTCCAATCTTACAATTTTTGGATGTGCGGTATATGTTCCAACTGCTCCACCACAACGCACAGGTCATAATAAGAGATTGGGAATGTATATTTGATAAACCGAAATAGTAACATATTCTAAGCCCACATTTAGTATGCTTTTGGATGATTTAAGCCCCGCTTTATGTAAAAAGATGCTCTTAATCCTTTCTGTTCATGTCTTATACTCAGGAAAGCACCAGGGGATGAAAAGAACGCAAAACGGGCTTAAAACGGGACAAATGGGCCAAAGCATGAAATCGACAAGGCCTGGACCAAAGATAACACGGTCGTGCCTCACTGATCATCTAGAAAACGATCTTCCCTCGATTCACACGGCCGTGCTTCATTAAAGAAATTCGAATACGGCCTGGCCACGATTTACATGGGCGTGTGCCATGGCCGTGCCTCTGCCGTGGAGAAGAGCAATTTCAGTCGGGAAAGGATACTTAGGGAGAAAGAAACGTATTTCAAAAGCCTATAAATACACCCTAAGTATGACCTGAAAGGGGGAGCCCAAAGCTATCGTCTAGGGGCGTCGTGCTAAGCCAGAGAAGGCAGATTTGTAGGGATTCACTCAGGGATAGCCAGTTGATCCATCTCAAGAAGCCGGAATTCTACTCAAGACGGCGGATCTCTTCTTCAATTCCTTTAGGGGGTTTTAGGGATTTCTTATGTTTTGTTTTATCTTTTCTCTTGAGATGTTTTCCTTTATTGTTATGAACTAAACCTTCTGATACAGAAGAGATGGAACCTATGATGAATCTTGTTATTTGATTATTTGAATTATATGATAATAACTTAGTTTGTTCTTAATTATGTGAGCTTAATCCAAATTTAATGTGCTTAGGTGGAGGAGGAATAGACCCTGCCTAAGAGTAGATCAAACATAATTAAGCAGAGTTGATCGCACGCCTAGAGATAGGGTGACGAGATTTTGCTTGGATTAGGTGAAACCTAATATGGGAATCCATAGATCGATTTACTGCTATTCTAGGGGGTTATTATAAGAGAACGAGAGTTCCACTAATTAACCTAGGGTTAGACGTTATTCTCCTCGAGAGAGGGTTTAATATACGTTAGGGAGTCTTACGGATCAAACTAAGTAAATAAATCATATGGTTCAAGGTTAGATAACAAGTGAAGTCTAGGTGGATTCTTCCTAGGTATCGTCTAAATCAACTGAGTTTTTCCCAAGTTATTTTCCAAATTCATTCTTCTTTGTCTTAGAGTCTTTAGTTTAGTAGTTAATTAATTTAGATTAATAAACAACTTCACTTATTTTAGGCTAAATAATAAAAAGAAAGTTAGTATTAGTACTTTTAGTTCCTTTGGGTTCGATAATCTGGTCTTGCCTAAACTATACTACTGTTCGATAGGTGCACTTGCCTCAATCGTTGTCAGAGTTCGTTTTCAGGTTCGATCATTCTTTTATAAATTTTAAAACTCTGATTTACAACGATCAAGTTTTTGGCGCCGTTGCCGGGGAACTAAAATATTAAGAAAACTCTATTTTTATTACTTTAGCCATTATTTTTTATTTTTCGCAATTTATTTTTATTTTTAGTTTTAATTTTATATTTGCTAAATTTTCTTTCTTTCTTTTCCTAGCAGGTACCTCTAGTTTATGACTAGAAGGAACCCGAGAGGACCTTTAGAATACGACAGTGATATTGAAGCTACCGCTCGAAGAAATCGCAGAGAAATTAAGCGAGCCCTAAATTACCAAGGAGAGCGAGAAGACAGATCCAATCCTACTGAAGGGATGGACGAAAATAATCTTCCACCACAAGATGTGGGAGAAAATAATGCTCCTCGTACTATGTTTGATTATGCTAAACCGCATTTAACAGGAGCCGAATCTAGTATTGTTAGGCCTGCTATAGCTGCTAATAATTTTGAATTAAAGCCTAACACTATACAAATGATTCAACAGTTTGTTCAATTTGATGGTTTACAGGACGAAGATCCAATCGCTCATATAGCTAATTTTTTAGAGTTCTGTGATACCTTCAAAATAAATGGCATTTCTGATGATGCCATACGTCTTCGGTTATTTCCCTTTTCATTAAAGAATAAAGCTAAACAGTGGTTAAACTCGTTACCATGAGGGTCAATCACTACATGGGAATAGATGACCGGAAATTTTTTATTAAAATATTTCCCACCGGCCAAAACGGCCAAATTACGTAATGATATATCTTCCTTTGTGCAGATGGATTTAGAGACATTATACGATGCATGGGAGAGATATAAGGATCTCTTGAGAAGGTGTCCGCACCATGGTTTACCCTTGTGGCTCCAAGTCCAGACTTTCTATAACGGTGTAAACCCCTCAACGAGACAACTAATCGACTCAGCCGCCGGTGGAACCCTGAATAATAGAACTCCTAAGGCAGCCTACGAATTTATAGAAGAGATGTCGCTGAATAACTATCAGTGGCAAGTTACAAGAACAAGGCCAACAAAAATAGTCGGAGTTTACAACCTCGACGCAATAACCATGCTATCAAATCGGTAGAGTTGATGAATAAGAAGATTGATAGTTTGTGTTCTTCGCAGTACATCCAAATCATGCGATGCGAAGCAAGTGGGAACTGTGGCAAATCCTCGAGTACCCACCCTACCAACCAAGACACAGAGAGCGAACAGATGAACTATATAGGTAACAATTTCGATCTAATAATAACCCATATAGTAATAATTATAATCCAAGTTGGAGGAACCACCCAAATTTTTCGTGGGGAGGACAAGGAAATCAAGGAAATCAAAGACAACAACCTCATCAAAATTTCCAAAATCACCCCCTTATCCACGGGAAAAAATCGAATCTTGAAGAGACGTTGAACAAATTCATAGCATCCACGAAGCCCGACTCCAAAAAATGAGGTAACACTCGACACCCAACAAACATCGATCAAAAGATCGAGAACCAAGTTGGAGGACTTACAAAGGCAATCGGAAATTACTCGATCGATCGGAGAAATTGCAAAGCTATTATCCGAACGACCGCAAGGGCGTCTCACCGAGTAATACTGAAATTAATCCAAAGGAGCGGATCCAAGCCATAACAGCTCAAGAAAGCGAAGAAGTAGACGAACCAAGTCCAACACAAGGAAACGAGGTAGAAAAAGGTAAAGTTGAGGTAACACAAGACAAGCCAAAACCGTAATCAAGGAGTACCAACCTCGCGTACCTTACCCCCGAGGCATTAAGAAGAGACGACACGTAAGAACAGTGCAGTAAGTTTCTTAAACTTTTAAAGAAATTACATATTAACTTACCATTACTTGAAGCTCTTTCGCGGATGCCGATTCTAGGAAATTTTTAAAAGAGCTTCGACAAACAAACGGAAGTTAGGCGAGTCGTCACATGTGGAACTTAACGCAAAGTGCTCGGCAATTCTCCAAAATAGGCTACCACAAAAGCTAAAAGATCCAGGAGTTTTACAATTCCATGTTTAATTGGTAGACTAACTGTTGATAATCGTTAGGCGATTTAGGGGCAAGCATAAATGTCATGCCTTATAAATTGTTTAAACAATTAGGTCTAGGGAAACCCAAACAAACTAGGATGAGCATTCAATTAGCTGATAAAACTATTAGAATTCCTAGGGGTATTATTGAAGATGTTCTTGTGAAAATCGACAGATTCGTTTTCCCAGTAGACTTTGTTGTCTTAGACATGGATGAGGATAATTCGATCCCCCTAATTTTAGGAAGACCCTTTTTAGAGACTGCCAGGACTAAAATTGATGTTGATGCAGGAGAACTCATACTTTGCGTAGGTAATGAGACAGTCACCATCAAGGCCCTCGATTCGGCTAGAACATCGAGTAATCAAGGTGAGAACGTAAAGTCTACTAATAACCATTCGGTTAACCCTTATTTTCAGGAAGCACCACCAAAGAATACAACTGAACTCGATCCTAAACCCCATGCCAACAAAGAAATAACTCATGAAGATCGAGGGATTCAATTCGATGATCTAGACGAGTGGAAGACACACTTCAAGGAGAAATTAGGGATACACGACGAAGAACCGGAACCACACAAGATAAAACCGAAGGAACCCCCAAAAGAGCTAATATGAACAACAAACCACTTCAAAATAGGGGACCAGGTACTGTTAGATCAGGTAGATCCTCAAATATCTTCTCCTGACCCTAGCACAAACAAAGAAATATCTTTTAGGGTAACCATGTTTTTCCCACACGAACAATGAGGTAAGTAATCCTATTTTTGGTACTTTTACTATAAACACATCTCGACTTAAATTTTTTCATGAAGACGCAAATGATAACTTGAGGAAGGACTTCCAACTCCTCAAACCACCCTGACAAAGCAAACAAGAGGAGAGTCTAGCTTAAGACTATAAACGAGCGCTTCTCGTGAGGTAACCCGAGCACTAACACAATTTTTTTTTCATCTTGCTTTAAATTTATTTTTCTTTTTCTTCTATTTTTTACACCTAGCTTTAAACTAACAAGGGGTGCAGAATTCCAGGACACATGGCCTTGCACACGACCGTGGCTGTGGCCCTGTGGACCATAAGAATCCCTATACTGACATAGCAGAGGCCGTGCTAATCAATTCCAACCACTTTTCGACGTCACAGATCCAACAACTACACCACGGGCACCAACAAAGGGGCACGGCCGTGCCCCATAACCGTGTGAAGCTACTGACTTTCCAACCACGGGCAGAACACGCCTGTGGCAGAAACCGTCCTAACATACTGACTTGTCGAACACAGGCTAGACACGAGCGTGGAGCAACTAACACGCCTGGTAACACGAACGTGCGAGGCGGCCGTGTGAATCGACACACCCTCAGACCACGGGCGTGGGAAATTGCCAGACTAACAACCCTATTTAAACACCATGCCCCTCTCCTTTCTATTCTCACCCACTTCTTTTCTTTCTGTTTCTTTCTTTTTCCCTTTTCCTAATAAATCCCCAGACTCTTGAGCTACAACAAAATCATATCCATGGCAAAGAATCGTAAAAGGCCAATCTCCTCAAAGGAGACCGATTCACCTGAGTTCATGCCGGCAGCTTCATCCAAACAACAAGCCAAGGGTCTTTGAGACCAATTATCTGTTCTTTTCTTTTTATCTTCTCCTTTATTTTCTTTATCTTTACTTCTCTTCTACTTAATTTAGTTTATTTTGTTTTAGTTTCTTATTTTTAGGTCCTTAAGGCTGCTTGGGAATCACGCCACTTCCACCATCACCAACAACTCCATCACCTTCAAAGTCACACCCACCTCTCGAACCATCTACCATAAGGATTCTCAGGCCCCTTTATCTTTTAAACTTAGTTTATTTTCCTTCTTAGTCTCCTTCTCTTTATCTTTCTTGTCTTTAATTATATTATTAGTATATTATTAAGGTTTCTTTAGATTTCTTGGCTAATCCTGCATGAGACTCCCAATTTCTTCATCTAGCACAGGTTCGTCATCCAGACGGCCCATCACCACCACCAAAGGCACAATCTCCTCTCAAGGAATCATCCGAAAATTTAGGAAGTTTTCACTTATCCCCATATCTGATGATTTTATTACAAGGTTATTATATATTTTTGTACATTGAGGGCAATGTACATCTCTAGTGTGGGGGGTGAACAACCTAAAAAGATACCTAACTCAAATCCCTGAATTTAGTCTTGTTTTTAAGTAATTTACTCATATTACTAATTAGGATGGAATTTCTGATTATTTATGATTTTTATTGATATGTTTTAGATTAAGTCATTTGATAATTGTGCATTGATAATTAAATTCTAAGAATACTAGAGAATCAAGCATGATAAGTCTATTTTTCAGAAATTAAAAATTTGCTAGGTTGTCAAACTGAGTTTAAATATTATCTTGAAGTTTGAAATTTACGAGGTTGACATCAAAATACCCATAATTTTTGTGAGTTTTTGAGCCTTATAGAGCATGAATTCTTTTTCTTGCTCACTTTATTGATTATGAGTATGTCAACACTGATTTGTTATTCTAGAACTTGCATTGATTATACATGTCGAGACCATACTTTTTGATTTGATATACAGAGATGATAAAGGCACCTAGGATTTAACCCACTTACTCCATAAAAAGCCTACCTTCATAATTAACCCCTAGTGAACCCCTTTTAATCCTAACAACCCTATTTATTGACTTACCCGCTAATATTAACCCAGAACCCCTTTGTTTTTGTTATCACCATTCCTTTTGATTACCCTTATATCGAGATTTGATTTGATTAATAGCCTAACTATGTTTTTATTTCAGTAATTTATCTTTTATTATGTATTTATGATTATTTCTAATTAAAAAAAATGAAGTATATTCATTACTAATTATGTGATTAAACGAGCTTTTACATTTAAATTCCAAATATCGAAAAAAGAAGCTCGTATTATTATTAGTTTTCAATTGATGTAATTATTATTATTAGTTCATTAGTTCTTAGTTAGGTAATTTGTCGATTCAATCTCGATTCTAACCCTCTAATTCAGCCTTACTCCACACCTTAACCCTAGCCTCGTTACAACCCTAACAAAGACCTTTTAATTTGTGTTTCATCTCATATTTCAGTGGTGGAGATTTGATTTTCATGCAAGCCTATGGGACTAACTCTTCATGTTTGACTTTTGAGTGCTTAAATTTTGAACCTTAAACACTTTGAGTGATTTGAGTGAATCTTTTGTGAGGATGTCAATCCTTGTCGGTTTTGAATCAGAGGTAATTATTTAGATAAGGGGAGACACCTATGTTTTCGAGCTACAAAATCTATGACTTATACTGTTTGAATTTTTAGGACACTTTGAATTGAATTATCCATGTATAAATTATCTCTGAATTATGATGAGACACTATCAATAGGAATTAAGAATTACAGGAAGTTCGTTTTAATTGTAAGTTGAGAATTTTGCTTGAGGACAAGCAAAAGCTTAAGTGTGGGGGTATTTGATAAACTGAAATAGTAACATATTCTGAGCCCACATTTAGTATGCTTTTGGATGATTTAAGCCCCGATTTATGTAAAAAGATGCTCTTAATCCTTTCTGTTCATGTCTTATACTCAGGAAAGCACCAAGGGATGAAAAGAACGCAAAACGAGCTTAAAACGGGACAAATGGGCCAAAGCATGAAATCGACAAGGCCTGGACCAAAGATAACACGGCCGTGCCTCACTGATCATCTAGAACACGGTCTTCCCTCGATTCACATGGCCGTGCTTCATTAAAGAAATCCGAACACAGCCTGGCCACGATTTACACGGGCGTGTGCCATGGCCATGCCTCTGCTGTGGAGAAGAGCAATTTTAGTCGGGAAAGGATACTTAGGGAGAAAGAAACGTATTTCAAAAGCCTATAAATACACCTTAAGTATGACCTGAAAGGGGGAGCCCAAAGCTATCGTCTAGGGGCGTCGTGCTAAGCCAGAGAAGGCAAATTTGTGGGGATTCACTCAGGGATAGCCAGTTGATCCATCTCAAGAAGCCGGAATTCTACTCAAGACGGCGGATCTCTTCTTCAATTCCTTCAGGGGGTTTTAGGGATTTCTTATGTTTTGTTTTATCTTTTCTCTTGATATGTTTTCCTTTATTGTTATGAACTAAACCTTCGGATACCCGAAGGGGATGAAACCTATGATGAATCTTGTTATTTGATTATTTGAATTATATGATAATAACTTAGTTTGTTCTTAATTATGTGAGCTTAATCCAAATTTAATGTGCTTAGGTGGAGGAGGAATAGACCCTGCCTAAGAGTAGATCCAACATAATTAAGTGGAGTTGATCGCACGCCTAGAGATAGGGTGACGAGATTTTGCTGGATTAGGGTGAAACCTAATATGGGAATCCATAGATCGATTTACTACTATTCTAGGGGGTTATTATAAGAGAACGAGAGTTCCACTAATTAACCTAGGGTTAGACATTATTCGCCTCGAGAGAGGGTTTAATATACGTTAGGGTGTCTTACGGATCAAACTAAGTAAATAAATCATATTGTTCAAGGTTAGATAACAAGTGAAGTCTATGTGGATTCTTCCTAGGGTATCGTCTAAATCAACTGAGTTTTTCCCAAGTTATTTTCCAAATTCATTCTTCTTTGTCTTAGAGTCTTTAGTTTAGTAGTTAATTAATTTAGATTGATAAACAACTTCACTTATTTTAGGCTAAATAATAAAAAGAAAGTTAGTATTAGTACTTTTAGTTCCTTTGGGTTCGATAATCCGGTCTTGCCTAAACTATACTACTGTTCGATAGGTGCACTTGCCTCAATCGTTGTCAGATTTAGTTTCCAGGTTCGATCATTCTTTTATAAATTTTAAAACTCTAATTTACAGCGATCAATATTTATATGAGTATTCTTATAATATTTTTGAGCAATTAATTCGAGATTTAATTGTGACATGAGTTGTCAGATTTCCCAACATTAGGGGGAGAGAAACAATAACTTGTAATGAGTTAGGGGGAGAGTAATTGAACCAGAAGTTCAATAAGGATAACTCATTACAAGTTAACTGTTAGATGTATTTACAACCTTAATGAGAATAACCAAGTGTTATATACCATCTCATATTTTAATTTGAATCAAAGTTCCAGTAGGACAACCAGTTAGAATAAATAATAGATTGATCGGTTCCAAAGATGAAAATTATTCTAGATGGTCATATAGTGGAGGCGGGTGCTCCAGAAGAGACCCAAGACATAACTAATAAGTAAAAATTCAGAAGAGATTCAGGTACCTGAAACTGAATTTTAAAAATAATGAAAATAAGAAATCTCGATAAGTTATGTCAATTCGAGAAAATGTGGAACCGAATAATAAAAGTGGTCGACAATGATTTTGCATGCAATATTATTATTGAAATAATGAAATAAAAGGAGGATCTTGAATAAATCTATTGACATATATAGGTATGGAATAAATTGATCAAAATAGAAAGACACAACTCAAGTACAATTAAATTCGTAGAGTTTTTGGACCAGTAGTCCAAATATCTAAAGGTATAAAGCCAGTAAGGGTGCAATTGAAGTAGTTTTGCAAAAGCGGAATAAAAATATGAAGTTTTCCGCTAAATCCTGGTATTGATTATGAAAAGATATAATATTCTTTTATGGTGGATGCAATAACCTTTAGATATATTATTAAAGTGACAATTCATAAAAGACTTAACTTGCGTTTAATGGTTATTGTTATAACCTTTTATGAATCACTATATAGTAAAGTTTATATTAAAATCCTTGAAGGATTTAGGATGCTAGAAGCATATTGAAATTCTCGAGAAATTATTCATTTATATGAATTGAAATAATTTGAATACATGTGGTAAATTTGACTTAGTGAATAGTAGTTGAAGGAGGATTATAAAATGATCCAAAATACCTATTTGTGTTTTTATAAAAGAATCATGATTAAAGTTTGTTATGATTATTGTTGAATCTCTTGAAGAGATCAAAATATATTTCCCCAAATTTCCCTCACTCATGACTTTTAAAAGAATTATAATATAAAGGCTTAGCAAATACATTCAAATAGTCATTTGAAAAACTAGTATTCAAGATTGAATACGTAGAATATGAGAAAATATGTGATGTTTTCATGAGGGGGAGTAAATACGCGTTGCACTCTTTTTCCATTAACCGAGGTTTTGTCCCATTGGGTTTTCCTGGTAAGGTTTTTAATGAGGCAACATATTATATGTATGATAGATTGTGTACTCTTTTTCCTTCATTAGGTTTTTATCCCACAGGGTTTTTCCTAATAAGGTTTTAACGAGGCACATTATCTATCAATGGACATCCAAGATGGAGTGTTAAGAATATCTTATTAAGTGGATGTCCATCATGATCAAGATAAAGTTTTAATGTACTTTAAATTCTAATAGTTATTAGAATTAGATCTCTACTTCTTTTATACTTCTTATGCCTATAAATAGAGACTTTGATGAAGCATTGTAATCACCCCATTTTGATCAATAAAGTACATTCTTTGTTGCTTTCATATTTTCTTTGTTTTTTATTCTCCCCATCTCTCTTTATTTTATAACAGATTGAATTTTTCTATACTTTATCAAACATGACCTAGTCTAGATAATATTTGATATATTTTGTTTTGAACAGAAAATCACACTGATAATAAATATTAAAAAGAAGAAACAATTGTTTACACCCCTTGCTCAACATTTAAACCTGCCTTATCCCTATTGGCCAACAAGGCCGGTACAATAAATAAAAAACAAAATATTCCTAAAAAAAATAGAAAACCAAATAGCCAAATCTAAAGAAACCAAAGCTAAACAAAAAACTAGAGGGCAATTGAACAATTTCCTCTTCTTCCCCAAATCAATTCATGTAACACCCCAAACCCGGCCCAAACACCACGACTGGATCTGGTATGTCACTAAAAATTTTGGAAGAACATGTCGTAGTTTCAGAAAAAATATTTTTCTAAAGTTTATCTTCTTATTCGAGAGAAATTTAATAGTTGATAGTTTAAATAAAATATGCCTTTATAAATTAAAAACCCAAATTTAAATAGATACATTAGTTCAATGAGAATTTAAATAACTAAAAGTAATTAAAGCTCAAAATAAAACAAAACATAAACTAGTGACCCATAGCCTTATTACAACGAGATTTAAAATCCATTAATTAAAAATATAAAGTATTAACTTGAGACTTTTTGCTGGATCCAGTTGGTCTTTTGCATGGCCACCTTATTCCTCTCTAGCCCTGGTCCAAGCACTAGGTATCACCTGAAAGGTTAATTAATAGGGTGAGTCGCGAGACTCAGTGTGCAACCCTCATACACCACTAGATTTTGGCCTTAGGCCCATAAAACAGATTAATAATTCCAAATAATATGCAAGGCCCAACCCATTTGCCTAGGTTTCCATCCGCTACACGCCCCCGTACCAGCCATTCACACCATTGGGGATTTCTACAATCGACCCACACCGCTACACGCCAAGATGGCAGTCATGCTGCTCATCAACATATTATGGCCGAAGCCCTTATAACAGATCACGGTATAAACCGCTACACATATAACGTATAACTTCCTCCTTTCATCAACCCAACCCATGCAGTCATAAAATCAATACGCTTTTATCATATAAAGTCAAACATTCACTGACCTGGTGATTTGCTTCACCCTTCTCGGGTTTCCAACATTAAACCGAGATATCGGTATTTATCACAACATATAAACTTATGAGCATACATTAATAATCAGATCTAGATGGTGGGGAAGTATTACACACCTGATTAATGTAGATACCCTTGCTAAACCGATCTACGCTTTGCTTCAAAAAGCTGGAAAGATGTGAAAATAGGCCTCTCCTATATTCGGCCATAGTTAGTATTCTACCCGATTTTATATATATGAATAAACAAATCCTCTTACCTTGAAATCCCGAATGTAACACGATTCTATAACTTAGAGATCTATGAGTTTCGATTTCTAGGAAAAATCTCGGAAAGATGATCTATCGTGCTTTCGGCTTTTGAAAGAACTAAAAATTGAAAAGATGGCTAAGGGAGATTCGGCCAATGAATATTAAGGAGAAGAATAGGTGTAGTTTCGGCTTTTGAATCAAAGTGAAGATGAGGGAATAGGCTTAGAGATTTCGGCTTTTGCAGAGAATGAAGAAGAAGGTGGAACTTTAGGAGTTTTCGGCTTTTACTCAGAGAAGAAGAGAAAAGAATGAGAGAAAAACCCCAAATGCCAAAATTGAAGAGATATTCCCCCTATTTATAGAAATTTCGGCACTTACCTAACCTTGCAGATAAATCCTATCTTTTCTCCTTTATCTTAATCTACTAGCTCATCTAAAAGAGACTTAATTATCTCTAACTCCTCCCTCCTTTATCAGCATATTATCCACATATTTTAAACATTAAAATCCCTAAATTTTAGCCTTTATCTGCTTATTATCCACATAAAATAAATTCCTAAATAATAGCCTTTATCCTTTTATTATCCACATATTTTAAACATTAAAACCCCTAAATTTTAGCCTTGTTGCCATCCACTCCACCTAATCCTAATGCCCAAAATTTAGCTAACTTAAATTAAAAGAATTGGGCTCCATGAAACTTAAATTTGGGCCCCTTACTCCCTTGTGTGGCGTCACCTCCTAAGATTGGGCCACAAGCCCACTTTGGTATTTTAAACATAGATACTACCTTTTAAACCCTATAATGCCCAAACAGATAATTTTAATCAAGGCCTCTACCTAAGCTTGAGCCCAATTTGGACCCCTAACACTTAAATTAACACATTAAACATATCCACCCATTAAACGCATAGGCCCAAAAATTCAGGATGTTACAATTCATCACTAGTGCAAGATCAAGCAATCCTAAATAAACAATCTCCCTTTGTATGAACAATCAATGGTCCTGATTGCATTTTTCTGGCTGATCATAACTCATTAGAGCTTTCATAACATCTTTCCCTCGATTTCACTCGAAACTTCCCTCATTTCCTTCCAATTGCAGTTGTCATCTGTCCTCCGAGCCAACTTTTCCACTCTCGGCGAGGCCTTTTCAATCCAGTATTTGGCCGATTCAAACTGCTTCCCTTTTTGAGCTAAACCATGGGAGGCTGCATTCACTTTTCGAGGTATATAACGAAACTCTATTTCTTCAAATGTCTCAGCTTTGTCTTTACTAGCTCTAATCACCATACCTATTACTGATTTATCCTCCTTAGTCGATTTCATCTTTCTGATTACTGTCAATGTATCCCCCTCCACCAAAATCCATCGAAAACCCAAGTCCTCGGCTAACTGTAAAGCTTGTAAGCATGCAGGTGCTTTTTCCATTACTGGATCCAATATGTGGTCAATCGGGTAAGTACATGCGCCCATAATTAACCTTTCATAATTTCTAATAAGGACTCCTAGTACCGATTTCTTTGTGGTCTGTTGAAAAGAGGCATCAAAATTCACTTTCATTATGTGTTGTTATGGTGGCCTCCATAATTTGTCCATATCCCTCTGCATATTTACTATGAAACTTTCCATGCCATTCACTTCTGCTATATATGCTTAAATGAAAAATGACTCCATAAACATTTTGCCCTATATTCTCATGATACCTTTTGTTACGATTATACTATACTGCCAGAATGTTATTGCTACTGTCTTACATATTGCTATATTTGCCATTGTAAACTCAACTGCTAACCACATTTTCCATTCTTGTTCATTGTTGTTTGCTGAGAAAGCTATCCCCAAGCCCTACATAATTTGCCCTGTAAAAGAGCAATCGCGAAACACATGCTTGACCGTTTCTTCCCTTACTTCACAAATAGGACATTGGCTCACCATTGCATTTTCCATTCTTGTTCATTGTTGTTTGCTGAGAAAGCTACCCCCAGGCCCTACATAATCTGCCCTGTAAAAGAGCAATCGCGAAACACATGCTTGACCGTTTCTTCCCTTACTTCACAAATAGGACATTGGCTCACCATTGCAATCCTTCTGTTTTGTAATACCTTTAAAATAGGCATGTAACTATTTGCTATTCTCCACAGTGTAATTTTTATTTTGGTAACATGTAAATTCCAAAGCTTAGTGTAGAAAGCTTTGGGAAGTGTATTTTGCAATGCTCTATCATAATTTAGAATGTCTGTATCCTCAGCCATAATCCACTTGTACCCACTTTTCACTGTATATACCCCACTATTGTCACCTCGCCGTACCTGCTCATATACTTGCACGCTATTGGATAACGAAATTGCCAAGATCGTCTGCACATCATCTTCTTCAAACTGACTACGAACTACGTCTATTTTCCAGGTACTCTCACTTGCATTGATTAGATACGATATTGTTGTGTAACCAGTATTAATTCTTTTCACTTGTACCCTCCCTTGGCCAAGTCTTGGAAACCATACATTATTCCGGATGTTAATTTCAGTTCCATCCCTAACTATCCAACCAGAACCCTACTCCAGCAACTTCCGTGTGCTCTAAGTACTCCTCTAGGTAAAAGAAGGTAAAAACCCAAATTAGCCATCATGAAATCCCCACTTGGATAATAATTTTCTTTCATCACTCTTGCTAACAAACTATTTTGATTCGTGATTAACCTCCAACCCTGTTTTGCTAACAAAGCCACATTAAACTCGGCTAAATCCTTAAATCCCAATCCACCATGCATCTTTGGCCCACATACTAGTTTCGACTGACACTAATGAATCCCTTTATTGGTATTAACATTACACCACCAAAATCTAGAAATTAAGTTCTCAAACTCACGACATATATAACTTGGTAATAAAAAAACATTGCATTGCATAGATCGATATTGCCTGCAAAATGGACTTAATAAACACTTCTTTCCTCCAGCTGAGAGTTGTCTTGTACTCCAAGCCTTCATTCTCCTAATGAATTTCTCTTTAAGCCCTACAAAAGCATCTCTCTTCCGACATCCCACCATAGTTGGCAACCCAAGATATTTTTCAAGGTTGTTAGAAATCCTTACTCCAAGTACCCTACCAATTTGATCTCGCATCTCAACCAACACATTTCCACTAAAATAAATAAGGGACTTATCAAAATTAACGAGTTGGACTAACACTATTTCATACTCCTTCACAATCCTTTTAATTGCATTTACCCCTTCTTCATTTGCTTTGGCAAACAATATATTATCATCTGCAAAAAATAAGTGTGTTACCTCTAATCTGCTTCATCCTACCTTTGCCCACTAATCAAACCATCATTCTTTGCTAGATTAAGAATAGGTATGGGCTTAACGAATCTCCTTGTCTCAACCTCTTAGAAGGCTGAAACATTTCTTCTTGAACCCTATTGGGCACCACATAATAAGACACCAATGTAACACACCTCATTACCAAATTAATTTGCTCCGTGCAAAACCCCATCTGTGTCATCATTCTCTCTAGAAAAACTCATTTCACTCAATCATAAGCCTTACTCATGTCTGAATTTAGAGCAAAAGACCCTTTAGATTCCATATGCAATCAAAATATTATTTGTACTTTGTCTTCCCGACACAAAAGCACATTGGACTTCACCAATGCAAACGTCTAACACACGTCAAAATCTATTGACCACCACTTTAGAGATTAACTTATATAGCACATTACAAAGACTAATTGACCGAAATTGAGTCATATTAGATGGCATATTACCTTTGGTATAAGAACAATATTTGTATGATTAATCTTACCCAAATCTTCTCTATTATTCAAAACATCAATGCAAAATTTTGAAATATCCCTTTCAATGATATGCCGGTACTTTTGATAAAAAAAGAACCAGAAAACCATTCGCACCTGAAGCTTCCAATGGAGCCATACACTTAACTGCATCCAAGACTTCCTCAGCCTTGAACTCTACTACTAGATCTTTATTCGTGCTTTCCATAACACATTGTCGGGCCCTCGTTAAAACGTGATCACAGTCCTATACCTCACTATCCGTAAACAAATTCTTAAAGTAAGAGGTTGCCACTCCCATCACCCCCTTTTCATCTTTAACCCATTCTCCATTCCTATTGTACAAACCTCTGATAGTATTCATATTTTTTTCGATAAGAAGCAAAGCTATAAAAATAAGAGGTATTTTGATCCCCAAATCGAATCCAATTAACTTTAGCTCCTTGTTCCCAAAAAGCCTCCTCCTTATCAGCTTCCATATTTAGTGCTAGCTTGATCTTAGTCAACTCTCCCAGCCCTTCTTCATCACAATTGTCATTATTAAGTTCAATTAACTGATCATTCAACATAGACGTCGAATGTTTCTTGTTCATCTTATTCATTTTCGCTCACCCACTAATTGTGGACCCAAGGTTGTCCAACTTCAACGGAACCTCCACACTACTTGCCTCCTACACCTTCTTTACTTCCTCCTCAAAGTCCTCCTCTAAAACCCAATTTGCTTTAAACCAAAATTGAGGTTGCTTTGTCACCCACCTATTTTTTCTCATGTCGTCTGTATCCACCAATATCGGGCAATGATCCAATATGGAGTGAGTAAGATGTTTAACGTAATAACCAAGAAAGATACTCCACCATTCCAGATTAGTCACTCCCCAATCCAACCTTTCCCTATATTATTCTTTAGAAGACGACCTCTCCCCCATGTAAACCACTGACCAGAAAGACCCAAATCAACAAGCTGACAATCCTTTAATACCATCCGAAAAGCCAACATATTATTCTCATTTTGAACATGTCCCTATCTATTCTCAAAAGAGAAAATTATCTCATTAAAATCCCCTATAACTAACCACGACAATGAGTTATTACCATTTAACAGACGAATCAAATCCTACAACTCTTTCCGACACCTTTCATCGGATGCACCATAAAAACCATTCAGTCTCCACGAAATCATCCCCTCACCTTAACATACTTCCACATCAATGTTTGACTTTGAGTAGCTCCTTAGTTGAACACTATAGTCCCTTGTCCAACCTAATGACAAACCTTCTCGTGATCCAATGGCTTCAACCTTAATCCCATTCATAAACCTACATTTCTTTCTGAACCTTTCCATTCTCTTTGCACTTAAATTTGTCTCTATAAGAAACAAGAGATGGGGCTTGATATGTTTCAGCTTGTTTTTTAGATGATTAACTGCCTGTGGCTGCCCTAACCCACGAACATTCTAACTGAGGGTCTTTATTGTACTCGACTGATTTGCTTAACAACGATCGTCGATATCTCAGAAGGAATTCCCAAATTCGTTGAATCAACATTACTAGAAACAACAAGATTTACTTAATTTATTTTTTGCCTTTTCTTACTATCCACTATTTCAATTGGGCTATCCTCCATATCCGAGCCCAAGTCCATCTGCCCATCTCCATCTAACCTAGATGTTGACCCAGACTTTTTAGCCTATCTAAAACACTCCTTATCAAATTGTAGCTATTCCCCAACTTTTGTATTCGGATAAAGTCCACTTTTCTCGCCCCTTATCTGATAAGACCAATGTGTTTGGATATCTCCAAAATTCTTCCCTTCTTTATCGACATTCACTTCTACTCCTGTCAGAACACTTCCATGGCTATTGCCCCTCAACCACTTGCTCACCTTCGACGAGGCCCTCCTAGGCGCTGCCCTTAACGAAATATCCCAACTGAGATCCACCTCTTGTGATTTTAATGTTAATCTAACCGGGCAAAAACCTTCACCATGCCCCAACTTCTCACACAAAAAACAAAATAGTGGTAATTTTTCATACTGAAAAACTCTTTCTCTTATCTCTGTGTCTCACTTGAGTTCCATAGAATCTTTCGTCCTCCAATTTAATCACTTATGGTTCTCGATCTACTGGATGAATCGCTTCTAATCTCATCGCTATCAACAAATCCCAATTTAAAATAATTGGAAGAGTGGAATTTATTTAAAACAACTATTCCATAAAACAAAGGAAAAACAGCTATCCCATAAAACAAAGGAAGAACATCATAAACACTAGACAAATTTACACTTTAAGCAAATACAATTTATGTTATTTAATTATATTAAAAACACTACAACTTTCTTTTATCTACTCATAAATATCATCACACGCAAAAGATATAATATATAAAAACTCCTGTAACCAAAGTGTTTGGGTTCCATAGTCTATATGGTATTTATTATATGTTTTATCTTCACGTGCAAGTCATGTGTTTTGAACTATTTGCTAAAACAAGGTATCAATGGTGAATCTGGACGTAGATTTCTATACAACTTGACGAATTTAGAAATGCCAAAAAATGTTCCAGAATCCATAAGCATCAATAGGATGGCATAAATAATAATATGTTATTATTTAAAATATCTGACATGTACTACTATATGGAACCAATCATCATCAAAGTCAAAACTAAATAGGTTAAACTATGCAGTAAGTCTTTGTATTTTGATAAATTTTAAGATTTAGGCCTTGTACTTGAAAAGCTAGAAATTAAGTTCTTCGATTATTTTGATTTAAAATTTTCAGTCAAAAATTTTTAATTTGACATGTTGATTAAGTTGCCTTCATGTGACGTGTCATATGATTAAGTCAATAAAATCTAACAAAAACTACCAATGATTAGATTAGGATTTTTAAATTGAAAAATAAGAAGAAGCACAGAAATTAATCTCAAATTCTATAAAAGCACAAGGCGTAATAGCATATTTTAAGGAATGAAATATGAGAAATTAGGGACTTCGGTGGCCTTTCTCTCATCTGCAGACGGTGGTTGGGTTTTGACTTATATATGTATACAGATTTAAAAAATAAATAGCGTGTGGAAGATTGAATAGGAAGACCAAACATTTGATATATTCTATACAAAGTACTAAGGACAGGAACTTATATGATATAATATTATAATATTTATATATAGTGATAGGAAAATTAATATAAAGCAAAGTTGGTTTTAAGTAACTAACAAATATTATAAAATAAAAGGAAAACAAGGCAAAGTTTGGGGGAAGTAAGATGCAAGGAAATTGATCTTTTATTTCAACTAACTCTTTACTGATTCAAAGTTTGATATACCATTTGGTAAACAATTATTAATGTCGGTTTTTGAGTGGCTTGTTAGGTTTACTGAGACTGCTATAAAAACCGGTCTAATTGCGGCTCCTTCCTCATTATCCAATTATCAGCCCCTTGAAAGGTTAATGTACGGTACGTACCGTTTGGAAACATGAAGGTAAGTTGCAAAACGTGCAGCATGCAGGAGCAATCATGATATTTGTAATAAAGCTGATTTAATGGTTAATTTGTTGTGCAGCAAAAGATAGTTATTAAGATACAAACGAGGGGAGGACCCAAAGGGTGTCTTTTGGGGTGCATTTGGAGGAAGCGTGGTGATGAGGGAGAGGGGTTTCAGACCAAAGTAATGAAGAAAGTAGCTGAAACACATGGTTCTTTTTCTGATATTAAACTATCTATTATTTTTAAACTATGCATGTTCGTTTGTTGATGTTAATGTGCACGTATGTGTGTATAAATAGGTGTGATATCAGTGGGTATAGAAGGAGATGACAAAGATAAATTAGTGGTGACTGGAGATGGAATTGATTCAGCTAAGCTGATCCAGTGTTTGAGAAAGATTGGTGAGGCCAATATACAGAGTTTGGAGGCAATAAAAGAAAAAGGCGACCAAGATAAACCAATTGAATTTACTTCAGCCTACTGCTACCCACCTGAGTATCCATATCCATTGTATATATGTTACTAACTCATCATGTTTGATTATAGTCTATCATCTTCCCGAGCACTATCATTTTCCCCTTTTCTTTGCTTCCCTACATATGTCACAAGCAATATAAAAATCTATTTATAAAACTTTTATATGGTGACGTGTTCCAAATTCAAATTCCATTATAGTATTATTTTTATTAAAAATATGATTAAAAAAATATATTCATCTTAAATTTTATTAGACTTTTAATCATTTCTAAATTAAGTTGATATATTTATGACATCTACTCAATTAAAAATTTAATATATAGTTTATATATACTCAGTTAATAAATTGTAAAAAAATTCAAAATAATACCATAAGATACAAATAATTAATTTTGATATTTTTAGATAGGAATCTAATATTCTTATGTATGACAACAATCAATTCCATCAATGGTTAAATTCTTTAATGGATTTTGATCACCTTATATAACTAAAAACGATATAAAAGTAATTTAATAATTTTAAATTATATTAGAAATTCTATCACACGCATTTGCATGTAGAAATCAAATATTTAAAATACAGATACTTATTTAAAAGTAGAATATAATAATTAATGAAATGTGTGGTCTGAAACTAATTAATCATAATAATACATGAAATATTTACGATATTAAAATTAAAAAAATTAGATTAAATTATGAGACAAACAGAATTTAAACATATAAATACATTAAATACTACTAAATGCATTACATTTGTTTATCATAGTTTTGTCATCAATTATAAGTTAGTGTCGAATTGAGTTGTAACACTAACTCAATGAACAACATTATTAGCATATACAAATTATAGAGATAATAAATTATATATATATAAAAAAATGTAAAAAAAATTATTTAGTGCATGTTCAAATCGTACAATATGTATATTTTAATTAGTTTTTATTATAATGAAAAGACTAAAACATCTTATCGAATAATATATATTTTAATTATGAAAAAATATTTCCATAATTTTTTGATTGAATTAATGACTCGATTGAATGTTACACCAACTCAATCAGGGATTTTGATAAATATTATAGATGTTAAAGATTAAAAAACAAAATTAAAATAAAAAGTTCCTAAGTAAATTGAAAAAAAAAATCCACTCCTCTCAACATGAATTTTTTACTAATTTTTCTCTTTTGAAATATAATATACATTATAAAATAATATTAACACATAAAATTCAACATTGTTTTTTTTCTATTACTATTTTTACTCTTTTAAAACATAATATACATTGTAAAAAAAGTATTAACACATAAAATAAAGACAACTTTATTTTTTTCTTTAGGAACAATTCCATTCTTGGAACAATTTTACAAAAAAAAAAATAGTTTGAAAAATAAATTAATTTCTTTAACTTTATATGAAACAAATTTTCTAAAATAAAAATAGTATTTCGCTCATATTTTTAAGGTTTAATTTATAATTTGGTATATAAGTTTGACATTTTTTTCTAATGTAGCACTTGTGTTATTTTTTGGGTTTAATTTTTCAAATACGTCGGATAGATGAGATTTAATTTGATTATCTGAAGAATACATAATATCTAAAGAATACCACTTTTTATGTAATCAAATCATTCAATAAGAAGCGAAATTTATTTTGATTATCTGTTTATACTTATAGATAGAACTCAACCTGACTCTGATACTAACTGTTGGAAAAATAGGTTTGGAAAACGTAATGGAAAATAAATTTAGGGAAAAACCTGAGTTTAAAAAAAAATTTCAAAACAAGAATTTGGTTATGATATCTAAAGTAATAAACACTCAATCAAAATTGTATCTTTTCGATTCGTCTAGGATGAACGTTTCGACCGAGTAGTCTTCTTCGCTATCCTCAAGCTCACATCTGCTAAGTGTAGGGCCGCTTCGAATCAGAAACATTTTCACAAAAATTACCAGTGGTGTAATTTCACAATTTCTCTAAACTTTTGAGCCAAGTTGTAAATAAGAAAAATATCTTTAGAAATTTTCTGAAATAATTTCTTCAAAGCATTTTCTCTTTCTCTTGAATTCAAGTGTGTGTAAATAATGACTCAAGGCTCTCTTTATGTAAAGAGAGTTTAGAGAGTTTAATTATGATTAAATTTAATCACTTTAATATTAAATTAATATAATGTTTATCAAAATAAATATTAGATTAAATTTAATATCATATTAATTTTAATTAATTTGATTAATTTAATTTTACTTAATCAAAAATAATTTTCCCAAAAATTACTTAGATTTTCCAAATTAATTTTTCAATAAAATTCTTTAATCAAATTCTCTAGTTGAATAATTCTTACGACCGTCCAATTTAATTCCACATCAAATAAATCGACTCAATTAAATTATTTCCAAAATCGTAAAATTTTCTTCTGATTCAAATGCTGTTCGATCGAGCTTTTGTTGAGCTAGTGAAGGGATCAATCGAACATATACAATTAGTCTCTAGTAATTGCAATTATGTCCAGAATCATAATTCGCAATTACTTAACCATGGAGTTAGTCCACAAGAATTACCATGATTGAAAACTCCTTATTGTATTCTATTTACAAAAGCAATTCATCCAACTGCTTTGTCCAATGACCACGTCATGTGTGGGTTACCCTCATATGGTATCCTTGATTCCTTTTAGTTAAATTCGTTCACTCAATATAATACTATTTTATCTCATTGTCACCATTGAGTCTTTTTAATGGTTAATATGGTCACTATTAACAAATGACAGTGATAAATTGCACGTTCGAGAACAAGAAACTCGTGGCCACGTTCCATATTTATCAATCCACACAATGCCAATGAGAGGATATCGTTAACTCTTTAATTGAACTATGAATTCCACTGTTGCTAGTAAAGTCATGCCATACACAAGTCATGTACCCAACATACCGACTATCGAGTGGATCATCTTTAGAGTATAAGCCTCCACTTATCTCAAAGCATAGGAGTTACATACGCATGGTCAGTGACTAACTCAGAATTTAGGTAAATCACACAATGAATGCCACAAGTGAATTAATTCACAAACGGATTCAGAATTAATTCATCTTAGGTCCAGTCCAATATATCATTCTGCCAATGAATACATCTTTGTCTCTACCCATGGAGTCAACTGCTCTGATATCCAAAACTAGTCGTCTCCTCAATTGGAATTGTAGACGACATAATAATCCTTCTCAATATTTGAATCAAATGCTCACTTTGATTCTTTTTACGGGATTACGGACTCGTTTAGATTATTTACTAAACTAAGTTGTCTTTCTCGCAATGTAAACGTTCTTACAATAACACTTATCATCAGTTTGAACTTAGAAAATCAATGAGCCAATATTTGCTTGTCAAAATTTTGCTATGCATGATAAATATGAAAGACATAAATACAAAAGGTATAACAATGAAATGTGAAATTTATTTATTCACCGTTCAAATACATAAAAAATAATTACATGTTTACTACAATTTGGACACATTTCCCAACAAAAACTGGAATAACAACGAATCAAAATCTACCGAGATTGAAGCTTGATAGTGTGAGCCTTGTAGTTGATCTGACTGCCTAGTTCCATAAAACGTCAACTACAGGAAACAAGAAATGAAACAGAGTAAGCATAAATAGCTTAGTAAGTTCGTAGTTAAATCATAAACCAACTTACCTCAACCAAGCAATTGTAATTTAAACAAGTAATATAGAAATAACAACCTGACATTCAATTTACAAGAAACATGTGAGATTTACATAAGCTTATATCACAAGATAATCTCATGTGCATCAAGAATTCAATCAATATCATTCATATGCATTCACCTATATAAACAAATCATTTGATAATTTAATCACAAGTTTTACTAGTCTGATGAACTATAGCAAATTAATTCAGATACTTGGGTAACTACACCACACCAGGGAGCATTGTAATGCTATACATAGGCACTGAAGTTAAAAAAGAGGCACTAAAGTGCAAACAGAGGCATCAAAGTGAAAACCCGTACAAGTGTGCACTCTAACCATATTGGCATCTCAATTGTATCCTAACAGTTTACTATGTTCAAATGGGCATTTAACATAATTCAGAAAATTTATAAATCAGGGGCAATTCCATGTCATTAGTGTATATGCCGTAAACAAGTCATAATTATTTCGAAATCATATGAATCATGTTTCACAAGTATTCAGTTGTTTTCAAATAAGTTTTCTGTAACACCCCAAACCCGGCCTGGATGTTATGGCCGAATCTGGCGATATCACATGGTAGTGTGTTAGAAAACTGTAGTTTGTGTTGGAAAACCGTAACTTTGCTTAAAACATTTTCCTTTTAGAATTCCTCAATATCTTTAATTAATTCTAAAATCGTGATTCTTATTCAGTCGATAGTTTTCAAAACATTATACGTTGCAGAAGCTTTTTAAACAGTTTGTGTCCTTGTGGGTATTTTGCTAAAACACATGTATTTCTTTTAAAAACTCATATTTTACCTACCTCTAGCAGATATAAAACATAAGACAAATATAAAATCCAAATTTTAAGCAAAAATCCATAGAGACCTTTATTACAGCAAAATACCCCAAATTAAACTTTAAAAACCTAATTAAAGATGAAACAGTGTAAAAGGGTCGTGTGGTCACCGTTGAGTCCTCCGCCGCTCCAATCCGCCTAAGTATAGGGATTACCTGTACAGATAAAACAGAAGGGTGAGTTTACAAAAACTCAGTGTGTAATCCCCATATAAACAAGCAGACAGAATGCAATCATAGTCTGGGCCTAAGCCCATCTCGATACTTGATTTGAGCTTTGATTTAGGGCCTTAGCCCATTTCAATCTGAAGCGATCATGCATTTGGGCCTGCCCATTACAAGATATCAATATTCAAGACAATAATGAGATATACGATATCAAATCCTACCCAGCCAGCCTCTACACTCCAACTTCGTCCAACCCTACACTCCATGTGGGGATATAATCAACCCACCCATCCCTACACTCCAACAAGTACCGAATGAGGCACTAGATAATGGTTTGCAGCTGTGCTGCCAGTAAATTAGGCTCGAGGCCTTTCAGTACACTTCCTCCGAACAATATAACCCCCACCCCAATGTAATGCAGTATACATATATGACATGCTAAAACATAATATCATGCATAAAATCAGGGCATATGGTATCAAATCAGTGGGACATCATCATGCTTAATAACATGCATTATCGTATCAGTCATACAATTATTTCAGTCAATTAGGGGTCTAAGTAAGCTTACCGACCCTACAGTAGGTCCACAGTCGACTCGGGCGACCCGTTCAACCTTAGCAGTTAAACAGTGAAAATGGGCCCACAAGCCCATATTGTCTACCCGTGTGGGCCCACATGCCCGTGTGGCCCACACAGCCCAAAATTGCCTTGTCCATGTGGATCACACGGCCTGGCCCAATAATCCCACACGCCCATGTGGTTCACCCGTATGGGCCCACACTCCCGTGCGGCCCACACGACCCAATTCGGTCCGGCCCGTGTATCGCACACGGCCAGCCTCGTCGATCACACGCCCATGTTCGGTCACACGGCCTGCCACACGCCCGTGTGGTGTCGACAGTCTCACTTTTTAGCTTTTTACCGATTTCAGTTTCCAGTGTTGTGGTTACACACCTGATTTCGCTTGTAGTTAAACCACTCTCCGAGTACTCCAAAACCTAGATTCAACCAAAACATCATTTAATCAACTACTTAATTCGATATTCAATCAAAGGCTAACGAGTTAAAAATCGATCAACAATCGAAAACCCCCTTACCGAAATCAACTGAAATCGCCCACTCAATTCCTTGAAGATGCACCAACCAACTCTTGGTCTCCACCTAAAACAAGAGTCACAAAACCTTCTCGTTGAAACCCTAGTCGAATTTCACTTTAAACTTCAATTAAACCATACTTACCAATCAAGTACAACCGACTGTTGTTAGAGAAAAACCCCAGCTGAAAAGAACCGGAGAAAGAGAGTGTAAGGGAGGAGTCGAAATTTTCCTTGTTGGGAGGAGAGGAAATTGAAAAGAAAACAATTGAAAAGAAAACAATCAATTAAAAACCCCAAGAGTACAAATATAACCCTTCATTCAGTAACTTATAAAACGAGACAAAGAAACACCTAGATCACTTACCAAATTGACGACAGAGCAGAGTACAATTTAGCAACGCAAGAGCGAACGAATCAAAAAGGGGAATCAATGACTGAAAGAAGAAAAACAGAGGAGGTGACGGTGAGAAGAAGAAAAAGAAAACGATGGGAAGGGAAGTGTGAAAAGCCGAAAAGGAACAAAAGATGTAGCAGAAATTCACCTAGCAATATTTGGCAAAGGGAGGAGCAAAATAACGAATGGCAGACTAGAGGGAAAGGGGAACTAACGTAAAAAAATTTGGAAATAGTATGGGGAACCGATTTTTTTGAAAAAAAAATCACAAGAATCAAAATAAAATCAATAATAATCTTGGATAAAATGAGAATTCCCTTATTTTGCTCCTCAATCCCACGAAATACTCCCATTATCCCTTAATTTCCTCCACTAAACCATCCATCACACTCCCATTCACCCTCAAACTCTCCAAACCATCCACCAAAAATCCCTCAACAACCGAATTTAAACCTCACTCAAACACTACAGCATTTTGGTCAACCTACAACACTCACACGGCACAAGCAGTAAAAATAAATCCTTTGTTCGTACAGAGCCTCAAACCCCAGACATCCAACCACTTAACACTCCACTTAACCACTAGACCAACAAACCCATTCTAACATATTTTACCAATATTTATTTATAAGCCCACTGATTAGAGATAGGGGTTTATTCATTTAAAAACAAAAATTTACCCAAGCTAATGCTTGAACTTGGGACCTCTCAAACACTTCCCAGAACACTTAACCACTGAAGTAGATACACACTTGTGTCACAAACATACGAAAATAAATATAAAAGATTTTTTTGGGCGTTACATTTTCTCACATTGTACTTAATTGTAAACAATTTATAACTTCAAGCTAATATTAAAAATTCATTAACAATTCAATCAAAATCAATTTATGACAGCACAAGATATATATACGACTATAATATGAACTTACCTAATATATATTCGGATAACGAGTTGGTTCGTTAGGACTATTCTACAATTTTCCCTTTTTCCTCCATACCCTTGATCTATATAATATTAAAGTTCAATTTAAAAATCTCCAATATATTTCACTCATATATATGCATATGACTCATCAATTTCATTTTACAACCTTTCCTTTCCTTTTACATTTTTGTTTAATTTAGTCCCTAAAACCGAAACTATTATAACTTTCACATTTAAATTCCAAACCACTACACCAAAATAGACTTTTAGCGGCGTTTTTAGTGGCGTTTTAAAGAAAAACGCCACAAATATTACACAATAGCGGCTTTTGAAGGAAAACGCCGCAAAAAAATGAGCAATAGCGGCGTTTTTGAAATAAACGCCGCTATAAATCAGAGCATTAGCGACGCTTTTAGAAAAACGCCGCTAAAAGTTTTTCATATTTTTTTTCTTATTCTTGCTTTGAATTATATTTTATTTTGATAAATTCACTTATAAGCAATGAGAAAGTTTCATTTTAGTTACTTAATTATGAAAAGTTACAAATTGCTAAATAAACAATTTAGAAGTTTTCATTTAAGTTACAAATTAAGCTATTAAAATTGAATTAGGGTTTAATGTTTAGTAAGTTAATTTTATGATTTAAGGTTTGTTATTTTGGGTTATGGGTTTAAGGTTTTAAAGTAGTTTGTCATTTGGGGTTTATTGGTTAGGATTTAAGATCTTAGTGTTTAACGATATTACGGTTTAAGTGTTAGTGGTTAGGGGTTCAGGTTAAGGGTTAGGTGTTTATGGCTGGGTTAAGGGTTTAGGGTTTATGATTTATGTTTTGTGTCTTAATGTTTTGGGGATAGTGGCTGGGGTTTAGGGTTTTGGGTTTTGGGTCTTGGGTCTTGGGTGATGGATTTAGGGTTTATATTTTGGATTACAGTTTACGTGTTAGGGTTTAGGGGTAATAGGTTAGGGGTTATGGGGTAATGGTTTGGGGTTAATGTTTAGGGTTATTGTTTTATGGTTTAGGGTTTTAGGGGTTATAATTTAATATTTAAGTTCTACGAGATATGTACATGGTTTAGGGTTTAGGGGTACTATGCATAGTTTATGTATTATGTTTAGGGTTTATGCGTTATAGTTTGGGTTATAAGTTTTGGTGTGTATGATTTAGGGTATAATTTTTAAGGTCTGGCGTTTATGATTTAGGGATTAATCTCAGATTTTTTAGAATATAAAAAAAGATAAATATAAATTATTATTTTGGGGGAATTTAAGAAATAATTAAAACATTAGTGGCGTTTTTGACAAAAAACGCCGCAAAACGTACAACTTTAGCCAAAACTGTGTCGTTTCAGTTGTGTTTTTTGTGCCATTAGCGGCGTTTTTTGCTGAAAACGCCACTAAATATCGAGAATTAGCGGCGTTTTCCAAAAGCGCAGCAAAATGTAAAGTTAAACGATGTCATTTTTGTTTTATCTATTCCCAAAACCCCTTATTGGACGACGTCGTTTTGTCAAAATGGAAAAAAAAATTAGTGGCGCTAGTGGATAAACGCCGCTAAAACTCAGGCATTAGTGGCGCTAGGGTGAAAACGCCGCAAAATGTATTTTGTTTTTGAGCAAAACGGCGCGTTTTTGTAAGCTCGGTTTTATCCCCAATCCAACCCCGAAATACCTTGTTGTTTTCCCCTTATTGTATACCCCAAATCCCTAACTCCCAAAATCTTCCTCCGACCATCTGCTTCGACGACTGTTCCCTCTGCCGCATCACCATCGACCTTCCTCTGTCTCATCGCCTTCGACACTCTGCTGCATCACCGGGTAAGTCTTCCATCTACTATATGTTGGATTATTGCGCAAAGAGCAGTTGGGTTTTATAACTTTCGATTAGGTTACCTTTTATTTCTTTTCTGTAATCCTTGTTTTCTTCTTCAGCTTTGCTATTATATGTTCCTTAAATCTTTTTGCAGCATTAATAATTTGTAGGCCATATTGAAATGTAAGATTCAATGTCGTAATTTCTCAATCTCAAAACTCACTTGCACTTTTAATTTCTCGACTTGGTTATCCAAACCTAAGACTGCAGAACTTGCCCATTTAGTTGTATTGCCTTCTTGGGTTTTTGTTTTGCCTTCTGCATACTGGAATTTGTTCTTTCTATTATTCAAATTTAAAGATTTCTCCTGGAATTATTATGGTTGTACTGTATTGAGTTTCTAGCAATGGAGGAGAAGACATGATAGCTCAGAAATTCTTTTTGAATCATTAAGTTTGTTTGGCTTAGATATATCATTGATTGCAGATTATTTGTCAAATCTTGGGTTTTTCCTCCATATATCTAGCATGCCATTGGAAAAGAATTGTACTTTTGCCTAAAATTTTAAAGACCTGAAATTTCATGTACATTGACTGGAGCTTTGAATGTCCAAGGATCTTTTATGAAATGAAAAGGCTATATAATACTGTAGGTTTGAATATGCATCATGTTCAATGACTAGCTCAGTTTTGACCTATTAATTTCTGTGGGTAACAGAATGAAAAGGCTATCTAATACTGTAGGTTTGAATATGCATCATGTTCAATGACTAGCTCAGTTTTGACCTGTTAATTTTTGTGGGTAACAGGATCCAGCTTATTGAGTTTTTGGTATCGGACTACTTGTTAACCTGCTCAATAAATTAGTACTTTCTTTCGCTCTGGGCTTCTCTCCCTCGCTCTCTGCATTCTTTCAAAGCTCACATATCGTTTATCTTGAAGCTCAAATCATTCCTCGACCCAAGGTATTCTGATCTCATCTAATTGGTCTCCTTTTGATTCTTATAGTCATAGTATTTGATTGATAGGCTAATTACCCCAAAGATCGTGCCTTTCGCTTTAATTTGAAGATGAATCTTTGATTGCATCTTTGTTTGATGTATTACCGATAGGTAATACATGTATTACCAATGCCATTTGATTGATAGGTAATACATGTATTACCGATGCCATTTGATGTATTGGATGTCAGATTCAATTATCTTGTTTCTTTGTTTATGTAATTATTGTTTTAGGGACTTATTAATTGATATATGACTAGTAGTCCGAATTGCTCTTTGCTTTTCTTGTTCCTTTTGTTTATTTCATGGGGTTTTGGTTTTGAGCAACAAATATAGATATAGCTTTTAAAGAATTAAAATAATTTTTTTATCAATTTGGAAATTAACATGTAATTTTATTATTATTAATTTAAAATTTTATAAATTATAAAATAATCGAATTTTTTTTTTCTATTTTAAATCCTCTGCCTCTGCCATTGATAAACAAGCGAAATTGCAATTCTAAATTAAAATATGTTCTAATTTCATACATTCTTCACAATGTAGAGTTTAGTTATTGTATTCTTTTTATTATTTTTAATAAATTTATTTACTCTATTTTTGGATTAAAAAAATGCAAGTCTAATTAAACTATATAATGAGTATTATTTATTTTTATTTCCATGAATTTATTTCTATTAAATAAGTATTTTTTATTTCAAAATGCCATACTAAAGAATTTAACAAAACAAGTTTGAGAATTCTAACCATTAAACTTAAAGTTTTAAATTTAAAAAAGAAAATGAATTAAGATTTTGAAAATAAAACAAGAACATATTTTAATAAATAAGTTTTCCATTGTCAGAAAATAAAAAAAAAATCTAATGTTTCTGTAAAAAAAAAACCAACAAGTTCATAGAATTTGATTTATTTAACTAAACATTTAACCTTTAATTTGTGATGCAAAAATTTAGAATAAAATTTTGTTTCGATATAAATTTAAAACTATTTAAATGAAAAAAAAAACATGAAAGTAGGGAAATTAAGAGCTGATAATATTTTAGTTTAGACCAAAATAAAACGGAAAAAGGAAATGAGTTGCGGTACGCATACTTGAGAGCTTTAGAGCTTGAGCCTTTGTCATCTTTGCGGCAAAGCCAGAGAAACCATGTTTATAGCTGTATACAATGGAATCTTCGGATGTTCCTTCGCTGCCATAGTTTTAAGCTTTTAGTGAGAAAAACCCATGTATGTGTTGGCATTATGTTTCAATATAAGAAAATATTAGTTAATTATAAGTTAAGTAATTTTGGTTTTGAACCTCCCAAGAACAGTTGCAAGCATGTCATGATGGGTTCTTGTAAGAAGCTCAACATCAAGGTGCTGCCTTTTTCCCATGTAAACAATGTAAACCTGTCCAGTTCTATTTAATCAGCGTAATCAAGAGAAAATTAAAAAAAGAAAATGAATGAGAGATCGATCATGGTATTCTCATGGCAGGATTTACTAACATATTAGTGTCTAATAATGTATGTGAATAGACTTTTTGTTTTAATAAATTTCATATGTATTTGTTACAGATTGTAGTGAGAAAGGTATCCGTACTTTGAAAGTGAGTAGAATTGAAGAGGACTTAGATCGACTATTGAATTGACTATTTTTCTTTCGGTCAAAGAATGTGAGTATTAATTTTTAGTAAATAGCATTTTGTAATTAATCAATAGCATTTGTTAATTCATATGTTGTTTGTATTTCAGTTACTGCTTCCTACTGCTCCTGCAACTGTCGGATTGGATTTGCTGGTAATAACTTAACATGTATGAAATCAGTATTATTCTTATTTATATTCATTTTGCTTATTTATATTCATTTGATAGAAAAACATTTTGCTGTCGGATTGGATTTGCTGTTTATTATTGCTGTTTATTATCATAAAATTAACCTTAAAACTTGAATTAAATTGCATTCATCATATTGTATTTGACACATTAAACGTAAAATTAAATAAATTCACAATTTACTCTAAATTTATTCTATTAAAAATCATAAAAATTTAAACTTAATAATATTAACCACTATTTTTAATCAAATCAATTTTAAAATCTGAATTAAACATTAAAAAATTAATAACATTATTTTTAATAAATATTTTAACATAAATTTCATATTTTAATAAATATTTGCAAGTTCAGAAGAGATTAACATATTTTAATACAAACCTGTCACTACATTTATTATATATTATATTAAAGAATTTTTTTTTTTTACTTTATCTTCCCTAAAAATAATCTATGGTGTAATGATTTAATTAATCTCCTCACAAAAGTAGTGAGCTAATAATAGCAGTAGCTTTTTAATAAAATGAATTTAATTGTATTTATTTTTAATAAATGTTTTATAACATAAAAAAAAACAATTGTTTTTTAAGAATATTTACATTTATATGGCTTTTTGGTTTATTACTAATTACTAATTTTTTATATTAATAATATTTGATTTTAATATTTAATAATTTCAATGTTTTCCAAAATGGTTTTATTATAAAAAATAAATTATTTTTTCAATATTTTCAATATTTTCAGCCAACCTCAAACGAAAAACTAAAACCATTTAATATTTTAAAAAAAAAACTACAATGTAATGCATGCCATATATGTTCACACCTCAACTGATTCTCGATTTGAAATTTTAATTTAACTTACATAATACATAATACATAACTTACATAAAATTATTTATGCCCGGTAATACATAACTTACATAACTTACATAGCTTTCATCAAATTATTAAACTTACATAATACATAACTTACATAACTTACATAATACATAACTTACATAATACATAACTTACAAAATACTTGTACAGATAAAAAAAAAAGATTCAAAGTATATAGGCTGGAAACCTGACGGGTTGCCTTATATCTCACTGTTAGATATAATGGATCCTCCCTAAGTGTAACAATGCCACGTATGATGAATCTTAAAGAATACATAACTTACCTAATTTTAAGATGAAATTTCATAACTTACATAAGTTTAAGATCAAACTTCATAACTTACATAATACATAACTTACAATGCCATGTATGATGAATCTTAAAGAAGTTTTTGTTTTAAAAATCAAATTCTTGTCAATTAACAATTTAGCCGTGAAATTTATTGTCAACTTTAGACTTCAACAAATACGAAATGGATAGGACTTGGATGAATTTGTCAAGGGTAAGCAACGGCTATCGAAATGGAGTAGAAACTTTTCTGAATTTTGCATTTCAAAATGCAAGCCAAGAGAATATGATTCTTTGCCCGTGTAAGAAGTGTTGCAATATCAATTGGCATTATCGTGAAGTTGTCTACGAACATCTAGTTGTTGATGGCTTTGTCCGGGGGTACAAAAAATGGATTTTTCATGGAGATTGTACATCTAGTGGAGCATCTTCATCGATGAATCTGGGTTATCCTCATAGTGGTTACAATCAGAATGTTAGAGATGATAACATGGAAGGCATGTTGCGGGATGCTTTTAATATGCGCACTGATGGTTTCGGGTCATTTCCACCTGACTTGGGTGCAACCGAAGATTATAATTTTGGTGGAAATACTTTCATCGAAGGGAGAAGAAGTGTACCTGATGAACAGCCAAATGAAGAAGCGGCGAGGTTCTACACGTTACTTGGTGAAATGAATGAAGAACTATATGAGGGATCAAAATTTTCCAAACTGTCTTTCTGTATTAGGCTTTTTCACTTGAAATGTTTGGGAGGATGGACCGGAAACTCTTTGACAATGCTGTTAGAGTTTTTGCAAGAAATGTTTCCGTTTGCGAAAATCCCTCAATCTTCGAAAGACATGAAGAAATTGATAAAGGATTTGGGCCTTGGCTACAACAAAATTCATAGTTGTCTAAATGACTGCACGTTGTATTGGGGCGACCGGTTAAACCAACAGTGCTGTCATGTATGCGGTCAATCCCGTTAGATTAATAGAAATACAGAGGATGGTAACGAGGATGAACACGATACACAGTCAAGGAAGTAGCCAGTTAAGATTTTGCGATATTTTTCGCTAATACCAAGGCTTCAACGGCTTTTCATGTTGTTGAAGAAAGCCGAGTCAATGACGTGGCACCGTAATGGACGAACCGATGATGGACTATTAAGGCATCCTGCAGATTCTTTAGCTTGGAAATCATTTGACCCAAAATTTCCAAGCTTTGCAAGCGATCCTCGGAGTGTGAGGCTGGGGCTAGAAGCTGATGGATTTAACCCTTACAAAATCATGAGCACTGCAGACAAGACGATGCTTGGCCGGTGGTGCTTGTTCCTTATAATTTACCTCCATGGGTTTGCATGAAACAATCGTCCTTTATCTTGTCTATGATTATCCCTGGAGAGAAAGGGCCCGGGAATGATATTGACATATATTTACAGCCACTTATTGAAGAGTTAAAACAATTATGGGCTGGTGTTGAGACATATGATGTGCTGAGAAAGGAAAACTTCAATTTACGTGCGGCTTTGATATGGACTATTAATGACTTCCCAGTCAGTCGCCAATTTATCTCGTTGGAGTACCAAGGGACGTTATGCTTGTCCTTGTTGTCTTGCTTGCAGAACATGTTCACAATGGTTATATAATGAGAAGAAGTTCTCTTACATGGGGCATCGTCGGTGGTTACCGGAAAATCATAGATTTAGATTTCAGAGTGCTCAGTTTGATGGTACTGAAGAGTTCGAGAAGCTCCTTCGCACTCAAAGATGGATCCAAATATTGTTCATGTTGAAAGATATGAATTTCATTTATGGGAAGATGAATCAACCGGCCAACACGCAAACAAATAGAAGATCAAGGGATGGATCTGATGATGAATCTGATGAAGAGGATGATCCTAATGAGGCGGATTTGTGGAAAAAAAGAAGTTTTTTTTTTGAGTTGCCTTATTGGGAGCATCAAATTTTACGCCATAATCTTGATGTCATGCACATTGAGAAAAATTTCTGTGAGAACATCATTGGGACTATTTTGAATGTCGATGGAAAATTGAAAGACAATATTCAGAGTCGACTTGATTTAGTCCACATGGGAATTCGGCATGAGCTTCATCCCCAAGCACTTCTGAATATGAAATATCGGTTGCCGCCTGCTATTTATTCAATGTCGAAGACGGAGAAAGAAGTGTTCTGTATGGTGTTGAAGGATATAAAGGTCCCGGATGCGTATGCATCAAATATATCTCGATGTGTGAGTCTTAAAGATCGAAGACTATATGACTTAAAATCGCATGACCATCACATCTTGATGCAAGACTTACTGCCAGTTGCATTGCAGTGTTGTATGTCGAAAAAGGTGACGTCTTGTGTAATTGAACTGTCCAATATAATGAAAGGCATTTGTGGCAAAGTTTTGGATGTTCAAGAACTTGAGACACTACAAGATTGAGCCGCACTGACTTTATGCAATCTGGAGAAGATCTTCCCGCCTTCCTTCTTCACAATTATGGTGCACTTGTTAATTCATCTCCCTCGTGAAGCAATACTTGGTGGACCCGTTTTCTATCGATGGATGTATCCCATAGAAAGGTCTTACTTTATTTGCAAATTATTCCTTCATTCACCTAAATGCCTTTGGTTGCAACTTTTGATAATGTTCTATACCGTGTTTAGGTTCCTATCCAAATTGAAGTCTTACTGCCGCAATAAGCGTTATCCGGAAGGATCAATTGCCGAAGGCTACTTGGCAGAGGAATGTATGACTTTCTGTTTAAGGTATTTGGAAGATGTTGAAACAAGAATGAACAGACCAACTAGAAATGCTGGGCTCACAGATCATAACTTGGCCGGAACTTATTTATTTCAAAGTTTCGGAGAACCAATCGACAAAGTCGAAATTACAGAATTAGATGATAGATCGTGGGTCCAAGCACATCGATATGTTCTTTTTAATCACGATTCAATGGAACCATTACGCAAGTAAGTTGTAGAATTCGATAAATACTCATCAATTATAATTTGTTTGTCTTCTAACAAAGTAGCCCTTTTTTTAACATAGTGAGTACAAACAAATATTAAGAGCTCGTTCACGGTCCCGAAGATTACATCGACGAGAAATTAATAAGTTGTTCATGGAATCATTTCATGAATGGTTAAGCCAAACGGTATGCAATTGAAGTTTTCATTGACAAGTCATAATGTTTTCTCGTAACATTTATAGTTACTCAATTTACTTTCGGTTCAATAGGTTTGGAGCCGGAATGAAGTAAATGACGAAGTTAAATGGCTTTCACAAGGTCCAAATAGGATAGTGAAAAGATTTAGTGCCTTCCTCATCAATGGATTCAAATTTCATACAAAGTATCGCGAGAGATTGAGGAGAACACAAAATTGTGGAATTTTTGTTAATTCTTCAATTACGAGTTATGCTAGTGCTAAGGACAATAATCCCACTCGAGAGGGAATGTGGAGTATTACGGACTTCTTACCGACATAATTGAGTTGGATTATTATGGCAGATGGAAAGTTGTCTTATTTCGAGGAGATTGGGCTGATGTGAATACGGCTCGCAGAATTAAAAACGATCAATATGGTTTTACAATGGTGAATTTTTCTCGATTGATTCACACTGGAGAACAATTGATGGACGAGCCGTATGTATTTTCTTCTCAAGTGAAACAAGTTTTTACTCAAAAGATCCAACTGATGAGGGTTGGTACGTTGTACTCTGGAACACCCCTAGAGACTTGTTCGACATGGGCAATGGAAGTAGAGATGACATAGTCGAAAGATCTAAAACTTTGCCTTTTCCAGAACAAAACTTGAATGAAAATATCCCTAGTACTAGTCAACAATTTCAATGGGTTCAATCACGATGTGGACGAAGATATTTATGAAATATGATGTAGTAAGATTTTACGATTTTTATTTATATGTAATATTATAATTTTAATATTGGTCATGTTATATAATTTAACTATTTTAAATGTATTATTATTTTATTTGTTACTAAAATTTTGCACTATTTTTTGTGTATTGCAGGAAAAATGCCTAGAAGACGATTACGAGATTTAAGTATTGTCCACAATACTCCAAATTCAGAAGAAGCAAATAGTGAACAACAAACATTTGTTGGATCTTCTAGTGTGTCGGACATAGATGACGAGCCTGCAGAAGTTCAGAGTAATGTTAATTTATTTTACATGCATGTTGAATTTTATTATTGATTCATTTTGCAATTTTAATATACTAATAATATATCATTTTTCAGCTGAAGGTGGTGGGACGCGAAGAGGTCGGGGACGTACACTCCTTAAAGATTTATATGAGCTAGATCCTGTCGAGCGTGTTAAAGTAAGGAGAAACAGTTATGGCCAGCCCGTTGGATCTGAAGCTCGACTGTTAGCAGGCTATTTGGGCATTCTATCATAATGCCAATATGTTGCCCATTAACTATGAATCATGGCATCACATGCCTGCTGCCAACAAAAATCAGGCTCTCGATAATATTAAGGTAAAAAAATGTGAATGTAATTTATAATACTTTGGTTTAACTTTCATTTATATATACTTTTTAAACTTGTGTTTTTTCAGGAGAGATTTGCTTTAGAGGTCTCCGATGGTTATATTAAGAAGATGTTGGGTAAAAAATGGAGAGACCATAAAAGCACGTTGAAAAAACAATATTTTAAGATAGACATCAGCCTCGACAAAAAATTAAGAAATGTCCTGCCGGGAATGTTGAGGTACCAATGGGAAGATCAAGTTAGATTCTGGAATTCGAAGAAAGGAGAGGTATTACGTACTTCTAAAGTCTTATAAATTTTTCGGTTTACGGTATTTACTATATACATAATTTAAATTTCATTATGTAGGACCGTGAGCGAGTTGGAACAAGCAGCAGACAGCAACAAAAATTCATGCACACGGCAGGGTCTAGAAGTTTTGCTTGTGTAGCTGAGGCCGAGGTATTATAATTTATTAATTATGTCAAATATTAATGAATTTATACTATTAAGTTATATTCTTTCTGCTAAAATGTAGGAAGCCTAAATGCAGTCAAAAGTTGGGCGCCTTGACTTTTTGACATTACGCATAGGAAGAAGGATGGATCTCCGATGACATCCGAAGCTGTAGAAATTATGGTATATTTACTTAATAAAATTCTTCAATTACAAGTTATGTTGCATTCCTTCTTATTATATATTTCGTTTCTAACTCTTTCATTGATTTATTAGGATAAACTAAAGGAGAAGAAGGCGGAGTATGAAGCGGCTGCTTCGACCGATAGTTCTGTTAATCTTGAGGAGATTGATAACAGAATTATTACCGAAGTTTTGGGTCCTGAAAGGTACGACTGCTTCGACTGATAGTTCTGTTAATCTTGAGTATATTTATAATAGAATTGTCACTGATGTTTTTGGTTTTGAAAGGTATGGTCGGGTGCGATTACAAAGATATGGTGTTACCCCGACCCAATATTTTGGATCCGGCTCCCAGCAATACATGCCTTCCGGGAGTCAATCTCGTGCTGAAGTTCAGAGGCTCAAAGACCAGATAGCTCAGATGCAAGAGAGCACGGTTGAGCAGAGGCAGCAAATTGCTGATGTTCAACAAAAATATGAAGAACTCCAGCAACGGGTTAGAGCGGATGCGGAATCGGCAGCTGTGAGGGAGGCGGAGGCAGCATCGATGCTAGCAGAGCAGAATAGAAAGTACGATGAGCTCCAGCTACAGCTTCAGCAAATGATGCAGATGTTTTAGCAGTCGCAGAGGCCGCCATCTTAGACATGTACTTTCTCGTTGTTTGATTATTTTAAAACATTATTACATTTAACATTATTGTAAGAATATTTTCAGTTATAATGCATTTAGTTTATTGAATTTCAAGTTTCATTTACAATCAATGCATTTGGTGTGATTTATATTCTACATTTGCTGTTTTGGGTTGGAATTATATGCTATAATTTCTGTTATTGGTTGGTTTTTAGTTCAGGAGGGGTATGATATAAAATAAATTGTACACTGCAAATCTGTACAAATTAGCGGCATTTGTGAAAAAAATGCCGCTAAAGGTCATGACTTTTAGCGGCGTTTTTTGGAAAAGCGTCGCTAAAGGTCATGATCTTTAGCGGCGTTTTCTGGAGAAGCGCCGCTAAAGGTCATGATCTTTAGCGGCGTTTGTTGGAAAAGCGCCGCTAAAGGTCATGACCTTTAGCGGCGTTTGTTGGAAAAGCGCCGCTAAAGGTCATGACTTTTAGCGGCGTTTTTTTCATAAACGCCGCTAAAGTTTGCGGCGTTTGATTTAGCGGCATTTTTTGCGGCGCTTTCAAATACTTTTAGTGGCGCTTATAAACGCCGCTAAAGGCCAAAAAAACGCCGCTAAAAGTCTGTTTTCATGTAGTGAACTTAAAACCAATTATAATTTCATCCTTAATCAGTCTTAAATCACTAAAATTTTCAAAAATTTCATGCTAAACTTAACATATTTTCATATTAGTCCCTAAACTCAAAACTAACCAAAATTCCTTTACAAAATAGTCCTATTTAACAACAAAGCTCATAAATATATCATTTAACCTCATGAACAGCTAAAAATCATTAATGGATAGTTTCAAAATCTTTAACAGTTTTACAAAATAGTCCCCGAGTTAGCAAGATTAAGCTACAATGATTTCAAAAATACAAAATTTACTAAAAACGAGCTTATATAACACTTACATGCAAGAATTTTTGTTTGGCCGAAAGCTTCTAGGTGTTCTTCAATGGTGTTTCGGTTTGGAGATAAGTGAAAATGAAGATGATGATGAGTTTCTAACTATTTTTATGTTTTATTAACTGTTAACTTTAATTTATTACAATTTTATCATATAATTTAAGTAAAAATAAAGCATTAACTATCCACGCCAATCCATTATGGTATAAATACCATATAAGTCCTCCCACTTTTAGTAAATAAGCGAATTAATTAATAAAATTCAATAGTGATTAAGTTTTACGTCTTTTACGATTTAGTCATTTTTCCTTAATTAACTATTCAATCGCTAAAATTATTGGACCAGGATTTAATAAAATTCTAAAATAGCCTCGTAAATATTATAAAATAATATTTAACGACTTGATAATCAGAATAAGGGATTTCGAAACCACCATTTTCGATACCACTAAAAAACGAATTGTTACAAATATGGCAGTGCATGACACATGTGATCAGACACGTGGTATTATTACGTCATCCATCATACGATGGCTTATCTCAAATTTTATTATAATTTTCAAATGAGAAAACAAATAAATTATAGCTTTGATCAAATAACTATTGGAGAAGTAATTTTTTAATTATGAAAAATCATAATATGGTGACCAACTTTTATGTTTGCGAAAACTTATTTTATTAATATCTAGTCTCCATTATCAAAGTATTTCATTGTCAAAATTATTTTGATACCAATTTAGTTAATAATATTACAAAATGTTGAGATAATCTTAAGATTTTACTATTTTATTTTATAAAATTTAAAATATATTTTAACTTTTATTTTATTACAATTATACCCTATAAATTTAAAATTTTTATAAATAAATCTAATTATCAAATTATTGAAATCGAAGTGTTTGATATACATTGTCAAATATATTTATTCATCAAGTTTCAAATGTAATTATTCAATGTAATAAAATGAATTTTGAAATTTTTTATATAAATTTCATCCAAATAAAACAGTGACTAAAATATGAAAATTGCATAATTTCAAAATAAAATATTAATCATTTTATGACCAAATTATAAACTTTTCGTGAAACTGCTGAATTTTTCAAAAATGTATTTTTTAAATTAATAATGCCATGTGGAATTTGTCACATGGAATACTATGTAACATCTAATAGATGTTATTATGTTGGCATGCCATTCCATCTTTAGATTAATTATCAAATGATATTACAATGCCATGTGTACTTAATGTTAAATATGTTGCAATTGCATGTAATAATATATTATACATTCACATGTCATCCCAGTTTTAGTGGCTACCCTTAAATTGATATTTTGATAATTGACGGTTAAATTGAACCACTTGGTTAATTAAGTCATCATATTTTTTTATCAGTATTATATTTTTATCAATGGTTTATGGCTAATATTATTTATTGTACATTATTTGACGATTTTTAATATTTATTTTACAAAGTTTACTATATTTATTGCTAATTATAAAAGAAAATAATTGAAATTTTGTCTAAAAATGCTTGCAATCTTAGAAACATGTAATTTAATGATCTATAAATTGTTATAATTTAAACCTATAATTGATGTTACAATAACCTTTTTAAATGTATAAAAACTTTAATTTGAAGAAGGAAAGAACTAGGGAAGTTGTAGGTTGTGATTAACCCAAGAGTCTAATAGCCAATTAGCCAGCAGAAATCACGTCTGTTTATATTCATATTGAAGCAATCGGTTGCTTTCCCCTTGTCGATCTTGCTCTCCAATTTGAATTCAACGTCGATTTTATTTGCTACACATATTTCTCTTCAAATTCTGCCGATTGGCTTCTCAAAATTGCTGCCCCAACTTCTTCTTTAAAAATGCACACCGATTGGCATTTAAAATTGCAACGCCAGATTTCCTTAAAACATTTAATTATTTCTACCTTTGTTGTACCGGTTAGCATCCAAATTATATTACCAAAGTCTTCGTTAATAGCCCTCAAATTGTTGGTCCAATTTATACTTGCTATTGGCACCGGTTGCAGCACCTTGTACCTCCAGAATAATTGCTGCAATTATTGTTTCCATCCTTGCTATCGCCTCCCTCAATTTCACAGTTCAATTGTTGCCTTGCTGCATTGTTTGCCGACTGAATAGCGGCTTACTCAATTTTTGCTGCTGTTTTATAATTGTTATTTGATGGCCATTCGACTCAATTTTTGTTGCATCGAATACTTCCAATTTGCTGCCATAAACCTTAATTTGCATTGCTTCACTCCCATTTTCACCCCTCAATAATTTGTTGTTCATTCTCGCCAAATCATTGATGTTTGCCGCCAGTTGCAGCTTCAATCTTGCTGCTATTTATCGCTTAGAAGGACTTGAAAAGATGGCATCAAGTTCTTCAATTGGTTGCCATGAAGGTAAGTTTACCATTAATTTAATTATAATGGTAAATCTTGTTCATAAGGTTTAGATTGGACTAAAGTTGATCTTGGCATTGTTGTTGCATTAGTTCGAGTTAAATTGGTTGGATTAATTTTAAGATAAATTATTAGATTGACCCTCATATGGGATTTAAGAATATTAATTATACGCGGCCACGTGCTATTTATTTGCTTTGTTTACTCATTCAACAATGATATGAATATTTATATGCAACAAGTTTTATTTAATTAATTATGTTGCTTTGTTTGAGATTGAAATTCGTATAAGACTAAAAATTAGGTTAATTATGATGGGATTGATAATTTAAAATTATTTTAATGAATTCGTATATTTTGTTAGAATATATGGACATCACATATATAATAAGATTAATTACATGTTATTATTTAATATCATAAAAGGTTAACCCAAATTAAAAGTGATCTAATTTAGTTAATGTTTATTGGGATTTAGTTATTAAATAAAGTATGGACGAAATATGTGTAGATACTCTATAAACTAATTTCTAATTGATGATGGGCTAATTAGAAATTAGGGTTAATGTGCAAAAGTTATATATTAGGGTTATGATTCCCATATTACACATACGTAACTTTTTAGATATCTTATCTTTATAAAAGAGAGAGCAACATTCTCTAAATTATTTGTGTGCTAATTTGGAAGATCAAAACACAAGATCGAAGATTTCAAGAAATCAATGGGTTCAGATACGCTTCCGCATTTAGTTTTGTTCTTGATGATTTGACATAATAGATCCTGGTTTATAGTTTATTAAGTTTTATATCAGATATTATTTTACGGTTCTCACAAGTGGTATCCAAGCCTTGTCATGTTGAATCATTAGGAATTGATTAAGTTTCTTTCTTTTTGGAATGATTGATTCATGAAATTTCGGGCTTTGCCCTGTTATTGTAATTCACCAAAAAAAAATCAGTCGACGATTAAGATTTTCGATTTTTTTTTATTGCGACAATAAGACAACATTATTTTGGGTCATTTCGAGAACTGTAGGGCGATAAAAAAGATCTTAGTTTTGATCTTTGACTGTTATGGAAATTTTTAAATTTGAATATTGATATATTTATATATATTTTTTTAAATAACTTAATTGAAATAATAAGTTGTCAAAATAACCTCTGATATTGAAATTATTTTGTTTTAAAATAAAAAGGTTGTGTGCATGTAACTTAAGCTATGTTAATATTGATCGACACAAAGGAAGGTTAATATTTAACAAAATTACATGTGCAACTGGTAATGTGACCATTATTCGGTTTTACATGTGCGCAATAATTGGCCCAAAGGAAGATTTATTGTTTGACATGTTCTTATTGTCAGTGTTTGATTACTATACCAAGATATCACTTGCAAGTTAATATTTTGTCGAAAGATGAAATATTAATGGAGTGTCCAATATCTTGAGGTGAGATTTACCTTTATTCAAATTATTTTGGTTCAAAATTGAAATATTTTGAAACAAATAAATTTAGATTTTGGCTTTTGAGATTTAATTAAGGATGTCTAATATTTTAAATAGATTAGTTGAAATAAAATGTCACCAAAATGACCTCTTTTTGTGTAGATTAATTTATTTAAAATATCAAGATGATTATATGTTTCTGTGATTCATGCGTTTATTAATTGACCTAAAGGTAAGTTAATATTTGGCAGAATTTCAACAACATTTGTGGTGATAAATGTGTGACAATTATAAGATACTTTATGTGAGCAATAAGTTAGTCCAAAGATTGATTCATTATTTGACATAATTTATTGTCAATGTTTGATTGCTACAATAAGAGTATAGCCTACTGTTAATATTACTGTCTAAATACTTGATATTGATGTTGTGTTTGATATCTTGAGATAGGATTAGCCACTATTTTGAATTTATTATTTACTTATGAATATTGATGTGAGCTGTTTTTTTTTATCTATTTTGTTTTATATTCAGCTAGTTCATCTTCTGCCGCTACAATATCTACTAATATAAATTCTGTACTCATGCTTAATGGGACTAATTTCAAGGAATGGAAAAGACAATTACTTATAATATTTGCCTGTATGGACATAGATCTTGCACTAAAGGAAGAACAACCTACACCTCTCATTGCAACAAGAACCCCTGATGTTAAAAGAGATTTTGAGAGGTGGGGTCGTTCAAACTGCATGAGTCTAATGATCATGAAACACAATATTTCAGAAGCTTTTAGGGGCACAGAATCTGAAGAGATTACTCTGGCCAAGGGTTTCCTTAGCGAAATTGAGAAATATTTTGCTAAAAATGACAAGGTTGAGGTGACATCACTTTTGACTTCTTTGATGTCTATGAAGTATAAGGGTTAAGGAAACGTAAGGGAATACATTATAGAGACGTTCTATGTTGCTTCAAGACTTAAGGCACGTAAGATCGAGCTTTATGATGAATTGCTTGTTCTTATGATTTTGATATCGCTTCTTGCACAATTTAACCAATTTAAAATTAGTTACAACTATCAAAAGGAGAAATGGACTCTAAATAAGCTCATTTCTCATTGTGTGCAAGAGGAAGAAAGATTGAAGCATAATTAATATGAAAGTGCTCATTTGGTCAATGTCTCTAAAGACAAGGGCAAGAAAAGAAAATATCAGAATGAAGTTGCTAAGGGTTTAGCTCAAAATAAACAAAAAAAAGTTACAGAGAGTTGTATCTTTTGTAACAAGTCTGGACACATGAAGAAAGAATGAGCCAAATATCACGCCTGGCGTGCAAAGAAAAGTGTAATTCTTACTTTAGTCTGTTCTAAGGTTAATTTAGTTTCAGTACCTAGAAACACTTGGTAGATAGGTTTTACTTCTACTACTCACATAAGTGTTTCTATGCAGGGTTGCCTGAGCTTCCGAAAACCAAGTGATGGTGAAAGACACTTCTTCGCTGGCGATGGAAAATCGGTGGAAGTGGAAGCAATTGGACATTTTAGGTTGTTATTAGGAACTATTTTTTTTTTAATTTTGTTTGGATTTAAAAGACACTTTTGTTGTACAGTCTTTTAGACAGAATTTAGTTTTTGTTTCTTTGTTGGACAAATTTGGATATTGTTGTTCATTCGAAAATAATCGATTTAATTTGTCTTTAAATTTGAATATTGTTGGAACTAGTTACAACCTTTATTTGCTAGAAATAGTTGCATCCTATAACAAAACCTTGCATATGGAATCATGTGGTATTACAATATTTACCAAGTGATTATCTCATTTGGTTTCGAGACGGCTTTGATTAATGGTTGCATATATCACAAGTTTAGTAAGAGTAAGTATAGTCTCAATCAACGCCCTAAGAATGATTTTGAGATTACAGAAATGCATAAAATTCCTTACATTTTAACAATGGAAAGTCTAATGTATGTTCAGGTTTGTACACATTCGAATGTGTGTACATTGTTGGGATGTTAGGTAGATATTTAAGCAACCATGGTTTGTACCATTGGATAGCAACCAAGAGAGTTATGAAGTATCTTTAGAGAACAAATGTTTATATGCTCACATATCGGAGGTCTGATAAATTAGAGATCATCAAGTATACAAACTCTGATTTTGATGGAATATTGATTCAAGATTTTTTCATTAAGGTGCAAATTGTGACAATAAATTTACAATTTGCAGTCATTTATTCCAATAACAACGAGAGCACATCAAAGTCAAAGAACATAGACTTTGAGTTCCTGGTTGTTAAAGTAAAAGTTCAGAGTGGTTAGGTGCCTATAAAGCATATTGGGACAAACTCCATGGTTGAGGATCCACTTACTAAGGGGCTACACCCAAAGTTTTAATTTTTTTTTATGAGCACACTGCTTATATGAGTGTAATGTCATTTCAGGATATTAGGTTTTAGTGGGAGTTTGTAATTTTAAATGTTTTTTCTGTTATAGACACATTTTTCAATTAATTCAGTTTACAGATATTAAGGATATTTTCGACAGAAATAAAGTTTATTTAGTTTATTCACACTCTGATTTTAGTAAAATTTGATCTCACTAAGGTTAAAGAGGACCAGTTGGAAATAGACATGTTTGGATCATATTGCATGTAATTTCCATGCTACACATCCATACTTAATCTATGTCATTTGGTTGTGTTAATATACATGATCAAAGATGAATTTAGTTATGATATATGTAACGAAAGTCACCTTGATTCTATGTTAACATAATTAATGGACGAGATTGTTCACAATACCTTTTGGATAGGATAGTAAAGTTTTGAGCTCATAAAGTTATATAATGACATGTAATTATAGAGTAATTAGTATATATATGTGGTCTAAGTGGGAGATTGATAGAAAATATGGACATCACATATATAATAAGAGTAATTACATGTTATTATTTACTATCATAAAAGGTTAGCCCAAATTAAAAGTGATCTAATTTGGTTAAGGTTTATTAGGCTTTAGTTATTAAGTAAAGTATGGACCAAATATGTGTAGATACTCTAGTAACTAATTTCTAATTGATGATGGGCTGATTAGAAATTAGGGTTAATGTGCAAAAGTTATATATATTAGGGTTATAGTCTCCAAATTACATATAGGTAACTTTTCTAATATCTCATCTTTAGAAAAGAGAGAGTCACCTTTTGTAAATTACTTGTGTGCTAATTTGGAAGATCAAAACTACAAGATCGAAGATTTCAAGAAATCAATGGATTTAGGTATGCTTTCGCATTTAATTTTGTTCTTGATGATTTGACATGATAGATCCTGGTTTATGGTTTATTAAGTTTTATATCAGATATTATTTTACAGTTCTAACATGCTTTTCTATTGAAGTGAAAAATAAGTTAGATGAATCATCAACAGTAAAAATCATTGTGGATTGATTGATTCTAAGTAACGAATGCTTAGAAATTCGGTTTGTGATCCTTATATTTTAAAATATTTTAACAAATTATTAACTTAGGGATTGTGATGTTTGTGATTCCTTGCATTCAAAATTGATTTTGTGTAGTAGTTTATTAAATTTTAAAAGATGGTTATTTCTATTAAATTGATATTTTATCAATTGATTATTTTCTAAATTAATGATAAAATTGAAATTAATAATTGATTAAATGTCTGGTAAAGCTAATTGAAAATTCTTCGGGTATAGTTGGCATGCTAGAGTGTAAGGTTCCCTAATCATTGCTTATTGTTCATTGTGCGGATTGCCTTGAGCGTTCGGGAGTATTGTCATTATTGTGTTTTGCTCATTTGGTGTGGTGATTGGTTATTGATTAAGTCACATTTATCACGCAACAGGGTATTGTTATTGTTGACGCTTGTGCCATTTTCATCGATCGTTTGGTGTTCAGTTGGACACTCATATGTCGGAATGTCTTTCCTCCTTGTGTTGCTTGGGCAAAATGATTAAATGATCTTGAACGTTGAATTGAAACGCTATCACTATTTATTGAATACATTGATATTGTTTCATTGTTTTTTTTAATGTTATTTTGTAACTGATTATTGATTGTATTGTGTGTTTGAAAATTGCTATTAAATGTGGCATTCACTTTTTGAATTATTACATAAATATATATTTGTATATGATTAGAATGTTTTCATTTTTAACAATACACATTCATAGTTTAAAATGTATTGGATCACCACTAAGTTGTAAAGCTAAGTTGTAACACCCCCAACGCCTGACTGGATGATCGACCAACGGGGATGTTACATGAAACTAAATTCTGACTTGAAGTGTTATCGTGTGCATACAAACAATTTGTAGAATATCATACAGTATCTAAAATTTAATAAAGGCTAGCCAAAGTAAACTTCATATACTAGAGTGAGATATACTAAAAAAAAATCCATCTTTTACATCATCCATGACATTTAAACTAATACATCTGTGAAAAATATAAATGTCGGTAATGACAATATATATCGCAAAGAAAAGAGAAATAAAATAAAGAACACACAGATTTTACGTGGAAACCCTTTCGGGAAAAAACCATGGGCAGAGGAGAAGAAAAATTCACTATGTCGAATTCGAACACGGTTACAAGAGGAGTTTCGACTACATCTATTTATAGGTTGAAAAAACCTAATTCTAATCAAAGCAAAAATATATTATGCTAATAAATGCTAAATATATTATACTCATAAATACTAAATCTTCTAGAAAGAAGATATATTTTGTTTAACTTGACTTGCAAGCAATATCTTAGAATTTGAGTCACACAACTCTAACAATCTCCACCTTGACACGAATTATCAACAAACAAGTTCTTCATCGCGAACTCTCAACGAACAAGTTCTCCACCTCTTCCATAAAACCCCTTAAGGGTTTAACTTCAACAATGAACACCAACCAAATCTAAGCAATGCTCAAACTTGGTTATAGGAAGTGACACAAGATCCCATGTTCTGTTTTTGCAGAGTGATTCCATCTCCTCTTGCATAGCAAACATCCACTTTTCTGAGTCTTCACAGCTAATCACCTCAGAATAATTAGACGGCTCTTGGTTTGCATCTACATCTTCGGCCACATTTAAAGCATAAGCAACTAGATCAGCCTCATCATACTTCTTTGGAGGCTTAATTTCTCTTCTAGTTCTGTTTTTGGCGATAAAGTATTGTGGTGAAGAAGCAACTCTATTCTCAATTTTTGTACTGGCTTGAGCAGTCGACTCTGTATTAATCTGATGCTCCACCTGCTTTTGGTTTTCTTTATTGGAAGAGTCTTTAAGAGATAAGTTAGGTAGCATAGCAGTTTCATCAAAAATAACATCTCTGCTAATCACAACTTTTCTATTTTCAGGACACCATAACTTATACCCTTTTACACCAGTTTTATAACCAAGAAAAACACATTTAATGGATCTCGCCCAATTTTCCATTATCAACATGAGCATACGCAGGACACCCACGAGATCTTTAAATCGAGAATAATTAGCGGGATTACCATACCATACCTCTTGTGGAGTCTTTTCTCAATGGCAATGGATGGAGATCGGTTGATCAAAAAACATGCGATGAGGTTGCTTTGGCCCAAAACGACTTTGGTAAGTTGGCATTTGACAACATACATCGAACCTTCTCCATGATCGTTTTGTTCATTCGTTCTGCAATGCCATTTTTCTGTGGAGTATGACGAACTGTCAAGTGTCTCACGATCCCTTCTGACTTGCATAGTTTATTAAACATATTTGAACAAAACTCTAAGCCATTGTCTGTGCGGAGGTATTTTATTTATTTTCCCGTCTGTTTTTCAATCATAGTTTTCCAAGACCTAAATGCGAAAAACACATCACTTTTCTGCTTCAGGAAGAATGCCCAAACTTTTCTGGAAAAATCATCAATAAAAGTTAGCATATAATTAGCTCCACCTCTCGAAGGCACTCTTGATGGCCCCACGGATCGAATGAATATACTCCAACGCCCTTCGTGTTATGGATTCCCCGTGAATCGAACTCTCTTTTGCTTCCCAAAACGCGCAGTGCTCACGTAACTTCAGTTTGCAAATTCCTTGCCCATCAAGAAGTCCTCTTTTGCTCAATTCTGCCATGCCATTCTCACTCATATGCCCTAGGCGCATATGCCAAAGTTTAGTAATATCATCATCTGACAAGGAAGAGGAAGCGACAGCTGCATCACCAATAACAGTAGAACCCTGTAAAACATATAACTTGGCAGTCTTTCTCTGCCCTTTCATCACAACGAGGGAACCTTTGAAAATCTTCAAAATCCCACTTTCAGCTGTGTATTTGTACCATTTTGAATCAAGAGTACTTAACGAAATTAAATTTCTCTTCAATTCTGGAACATGTCGTACGTCGCTAAGTATTCTGACAACTTCATCAAACATCTTAACTTTAATTGTTCCAACACCTGCGATTTTACACGAAGCATTATTTCCCATCAAAACAACACTTTCAAACACTGTTTCGTAAGTTGTAAACCAATCCCGATTGGGACTAATGTGAAAGGTGCAGCCTGAATCAAGTATCCACTCCTCGCTCACTTTAGAATTGTTGACAGAAGTGAGTAGAAGTTCACCATCGCTGTAGTCTTCTACAACATCAGCTTCACCAGAATTTTTTGGTTGTTTTCCCTTTTGATTCGTAGCCTCCCTTTTAATCTTGTTCTGTAGTTTATAGCACTCAGATTTAATGTGCCCTTTCTTCTTGCAAAAGTTACAAGTTTTACCTCTATTTGAAGACTTCGATCTACCCTTAGATTTACCACGAGGATTCCGTTCCTATGTCCTTCCACGATCATCATCAACATTCCGATCTTGTCTCCCACGAACAATGAGACCCTCTCCCTGAGAGTCGGGTTTAACCACAAGATGCTTTATCTTATCATACGAGGTCAAAGAATCATAAACCTCATCAACTGTGAGAGACTCGCGGCTATATAAAATCGTGTCTCTGAAGGTTGAATAAGACGGGGGCAACGAACAAAGTAGAATCAACCCTAGATCTTCCTTATCATACTGAGCCTCCATGGCCTCCAAGTTTGAGAGAATTTCTTTAAACACTATTAAGTGTTCGTGCACAGATGCACCTTCCTCCAAACGATGAGCATAAAGACGTTGCTTCATATGCAACTTGCTGGTTAGAGTTTTCGACATATATATTTGTTCTAGCCTCTTCCATAATGCAGCGACGGTCTTCTCCTTCATCACATCCTGTAAAATTTCGTTAGACAAATGCGGATGTAATCGTGTTAATGCCTTTCGATCCTTGCGCTTCTTCTCTTCCTCCGTCAATGTCGTAGGCATCTTATCTACCCTAGCGAGGGCTTTCTCTAAATCCATCTGTGCAAGGATTGCCTGCATCTTTATCTCCACAATGCGAATGCGGTGTTGCGATCCAACAAATAAATTTCATACTTCAAAGACGCCATTACCGTGATCGAGATGAAAAACTCAAAGCTCGATACCAATTTGTGAAAAATATAAATGTCAGTAATGACAATATATATCGCAAAGAAAAGAGAAATAAAATAAACAACACATGTGATTTTACGTGGAAACCTTTTCGGAAAAAACCACGGGCGGAGAAGAAGAAAAATTCACTATGTCGAATTCGAACACTACATTACAAGAGGAGTTTCGACTACATCTATTTATAGGTTGAAAAAACTAATTCTAATCAAAGTAAAAATATATTATGCTAATAAATGCTAAATATATTATACTCATAAATACTAAATCTTCTAGAAAGAAGATATATTTTGTTTAACTTGACTTGCAAGCAATATCTTAGAATTTGAGTCACACAACTCTAACAACATCATTTTCGTAGTTCAAAAAACATAAGAAGTATGAGCATAAGAATTTGAGTCTACAAGTTGCCCCAATATGTACATGCTACAAGCGAAAGAAAATAGGCTCACAATATTCTGAGGATTCTAGCTTAGTCCCTCTTCCACGTCTAAAAATAGCTTATATACCTAAAAAGACATAAACAAAGAAGGAAGTAAGTTCAGGATGAACATAATGAGTTTGTTAACATAACCTGCCCAATATGGTATTATAGTATGATTTCTCCACTAAACTAGCCAGTCTGTGTATTTTTCGGAGCTCGCACATGGACAAGTTTACACATTGATATTGTGCACTCGTTGGCATTGTTCGCACAATGGTACAAGTCATATGTTGGCACAGCTCACATAGGATTTAACTTGTACACATAAGCGGTTCGCACAACCAACAAATTGCACTATACAATAAGTTCACATGGCATATGACTCACATGATAAACAACTCACACATATAGATAGCTCACTCATATAAATATCCCACGCATAACGGTTGAGTCCACGTACAGACCTATCGCGTCTAGTCTCTAAGTAAAGACATGTTACGGATAGCACCCGCAAACATACTTATTGCGAATAGCCTTGTGTATAAACATGTTTCAGATTGTCTTGGATAATCCCACGATTAGGCTTACAACAATTTGACTTGGTGTACAGTCCCGCATACTATTGTAACATAAAGACTTGGTGGATAGTCCCATGGACTGTTATAGCACAAAGACTTGGTGGACCCATACATGTGGATTCATGCTTGGTGAACTCATACATGCGGGTTCATACTTTGTGAAATCATACATACGGATTCATGCTTGGTGAACTCATACATGCGGATTTATACTCACAATTAGTTCATACGGGCTCTTGCATGAAAGATAGCCCCTGTGGACTCTTGCTTGAAAGATAATCCCTGTCGACTCTTCATATAGCAAAGTCCTGCATATAGCCTTAGCATGGAAACTTGAGGACATGCCCCACGAATTGGCATAACTTGAAACATGAGGACAAGTCCAGCGGACTGTCATAACTTGTGTATGCTCATGGCCATGGGACTTACATACATACATGAGGCTTAAAGCCAGAGACTCCGCAAAGTTTCATACTTGTAACTTGGACATCCTTAGTCATTCTCCGTACCATCCACCCGAACCTCTGCAAAGCCAAATATCTTATACATACACATCTCCGTTCAACCCAACTAACCCTCTGTAAAGCCAGTTAACATGTGGCACAAAGTGCACAATATGACATCCATTATTCTTTGATCTCCAATCATCATATACCTCTCATGCTCCGCATGCAAATCATTCTCATCAAGATATCACTTATCACACATTCAACAGATTCACACATTCAACTAATCATATCGTTTGCTGGCACAAAATAAAACATACTTAATTTTTCACCACAATCACTAAAACACATTACAACCAGTGGACCATTCAACAAGACAACATAATTAGTAGCAATTTACCCAGTAAACATCTCATCAATACCACAAGCTTATGCTCGCAACCGGACATGCATATGCATACCAACACTTGACATAAATCATCTTACAACAAACATCTTACAACAAAGCAACATCTTGACATCAATAGAACATGCAACAGAATTTTCCAACCACAATCCAAATCACTGTACTGAAACATGCAAGACAAAAACTAAAGGTTTGAGTCAGGAACTCACCAACAAAATACTAGGAAGTTGAATCCTCCTCCATCCAATTAATTTTTCCTTTGATGCTTGGACCTCCTACTTCTGCTTTAATAACATTTCACAAATTCAACAATTTATCTAGCTAAATCGTGAATCTTTACCTACATGCAGGATAAATTCTCCACACTTCTCTACTATCACCCGAAACAACCAAAGAAGAGAATGGAGAAAAAGAAGAATGAGAGAATGAAAGAATAAGAAGAGTGCCTCCCAGTTCTCTTTCTCATACTCCTATATCCTTACTTTCCACCACCTCCTCACATAACAGAAAAAAGGAAATTTTAAAATCATAATCATGATGTCCTCCATTCATTAACCATCCTATTCTAATGCAATGAAATATAGTCAAAATCTGACTAGACTAGTTCCTTCCCAGTTAGTTCCCAACCGGCCACACAAGGATTCAATAATTAAGTATAATGCTCACTTTAACCCAGAAATTTACAATTTAGTCGAGATAGAATGTCGAATGATCAAATTAGAAAAATTAAATAAACCAAGGTCTTTGATTCAATTATGACCAAATTCTGGTTAAAAATTCTGGTGTGACATCAGTGCTAGGATTTTTAATTTCGTGCGCAAGTAAAAAATAGTTTGTGAGTTCGTGATCAAGCAAAATCATCAAAGAGTCTCCGCAATCATTATTTCATGAAAACAATTTACACTTAGATTAACCTTGACATTTACTTGGGATTTGTTAATTGGACGATTTGGGTACTTTAATCTTTATTTTGGAACTTATTTGATTATTTTATATTTTTGTTAAATGATTCATTATTTGTGTCATAAATATTTAAAATTTACGTGTTAATTTATAATGATTGAGCGATTGATTGAGCGGGTCGCTCTAGCGATCACAATGACGCTCCAAATTCGATTAGACTTTTAAGTTGGATTCAGAGTGTTACAATCACAATATCATGCTATGAAAACTTATTTAGAGTTATGAAAGTTATTCATATTTTGTTAATAACTTATGTAATTCAATTTCAATTATGAAAATTAACTATTATGATGCCAATCATTTAATATGATCACATGCAATATTTTTTTTATTCATAAGTTTACTTTAAAAAGGATTTGTATTCTAAGAAAATGCTTGTAGACTTAACTAGGTAAAATTACTTTGGAGGTCATATATTAGGAGTTAGATTGCAATTTAACCTTTTTACTTAAAAAATAGATAAATTAGTTCCTATATGTTAGAGCAAATTGGTTTTTCTGTCAGAAATTACATCCATTTCTATTGTTAAATGGATGAAGGAGCAACTAGACGGTGACATGTGGCGTGCCAAGTGTACCTTATGCTGATATGATATTTTGTCATGTCAACAAGTATTTAAATTTTTTAAAAAATCATCAAAATAAATATTTTTTAATAATTATTTAAAAAACCACATCCTGGATGAATGGTTGTTTAGGTTCAAATAAACTTGAACAAATAGTTGTTTAGGTTCCTTCCAAATGTGGTTTTTAAATAATTGTAAAAAATATAGAAACTTATTAAAAATTATAAGAAATTATTTAAAATCTATTAAAATTTTGGACAAACAGTTGTCTAGGTTCATCCCAAAGCTTGGACAACCAGTTGTCTAGATTCATTTTGGATGGGTTTCATAAATAATTATAAAAAATAATATAAATTATACAAAATTATGGAAAATTATTTAAATCTTATTAATAATTATAAGAAATTATAAAAATATTAATTTTTAAAAAAAATTAATAGTAAAAAATTATTATGAAAGGTTACTATTGTATATATATATATTGCTACATTAAGTTGTTTGTTTGTTAAATATGAAAACTATAATGGAGGTGCTTAACTGTAGTGACCACTACGACGTGACATTGCAAAAAGTTGTGCAAACAAAAGAAAATAAAACCAATGATTTGTTTATGCAATTTGGTTACCCTACATTTGCAGAGCCTAGCTCAGTAAGTAATTTCACTATTTTTAACCACAAATACAACAAGTGATTCACATTCTATCACTCCTCAAGTATAGAAATTTCACTTTTGTACATAAAGACTATAACACTCACGTTCAAAATCTCTTCTTGAGAACTTGGCCTGTAAACACTCAACAATGTTTACAATAGTTTGCACTCTATCACAAAAATAACTCCTCATTTAACATATTAGAATACACTCAATAAGCTTTCATACAAAACCTAGGCAACCCTTAAAGTATATATCAATTTCCGCTTACTAACATTGAATCTAAGTGAATATAATGTAACTCCTTGAAAATAACTATTACAGTTACAACATTCAAAGTACAATCAGTCGAAGATATACTCTTCAATGCAATTCTATTAAAAATTACATTCAATGCAATCTAGTTACTCCGTCAGCCACCTTAGCACTACTTAATAATAAAAATGAATGTAATATTTAATAGAATGACTAATTTGCTCTTTGATTTAACATATAAGGATTATTTTGCCTATTTTTTTAGTGGAAATGGCAAAATACAATCCGATTCTTAATATAAGGGTCTCCATTATATTTTTACCACTTAATTATGAGTTACTCTACTAAGTTATCATAATTTCATACTTAAATCTTTATATAGTTGTATCCTAAAAATATCATGTTCTTAAAAGTGTAACTTTTTTCATTTATAATAGCTTATATAAAATTTCAAAATTATATATAAGTTATACCCCTACCTGACATGAACACGTGGCATCACGAGAGGATACTTAAGAGGCATCCACAAATGGCCCTCCGCATCACATCACTTGGTTAGTTTCTCATTTGAAGACCACTCAGACAGCCCCCGTCTTGATTAATTCAGCCAGTCACTATTGGGTCACTAGTCACTTGGGCACCTCATCTTCCAAGCCACCTTCTTTTAGCGGGAACTTATTCACCTTCAAGAGGGACCATCGAGGCGTAAAAACCTTATACCATCTCTATAAGAAGAATGTTAGAGTAGTACCACACTTGACGACAACCCACATACAACGGTCTTGCCACTTGACTGACTGCATGACCACCATATTCTGAATTTGTTGGTGATGGCATTATTGGGCACGAGATCACCCTCTTTATAAATACCCCGTAAAAGGATGGAGGGATATTTTGCCTCCTCTGCATCTTTAAGTCTTTACCTGCACTCAATCTCCCTTACTTCCTTATTGCTCCCTAACTTAGCTCTTTCTTTGGCAGTGACAATAGGTGAACAGTACGTGAGGCAAAGGCAGGCTGCTCGGTGGAGGAGCTTCTCTGGCAAAGGTGCCTGTAGAGGTGGTATAATAATATATTATTTAAACTTTAATTAAAAATTATTTTTAGTAAAATATAAAAAATTAAAATGATTCATAAAAATAATACAAAAGTGAAATAAGTTTTATTAAATACTTTATAAAATTATTTTAAAAGAATTTAAAAATGATAAAATAATTAAAAGATATTATAATGAATCACTTTTAATTATTTTAGTTGCGAAACGAGATACCAAGGCTGAAGTATGATGTTGAAGAAGTTAGTTGCAGGTTGTAGTGCTACCTGAGAAAACCCAACTTGATGCAGAAACTGGTGTGGTGAGCCAGCAAATTCACGCTGTTGACTTCGCTTTGGGACTTAAATATAGGTTTTTTTTTTTTTTGTATTAAAAAAATATATCATATTATAATTATTATTCATAATAAATAGGAATATTAAGCTTCAAATATTTCCTTTCAAAAAAAAAAAAGTTTCGAATATTTATTATATTAATTTATTTTACTTATGCGATTATTATATTTGGATATGCTAATCCACGATTTAATTTTGTTTTTGCAAATAATGGATTAGAATGTTTATAAATATAAAAAAATATAAAATAAACTGAATTTGGGCATTAAAAAATTCATTTATTCATCAGTAATATTATTCAATTTAAATTTGGATCCAAATAATAATACTTAAATTTAAAAGAATAATAATAAATTAATTTAGTAGTAAAAAAAAATAACTTTTAAACCAGCTACGCAATGTAATAGCGGATGCAAGTAGGGATTTAGTTGCAGTTGAGAAGCATCCAGGCTAAGGCTGATGTGGATATTTTAAAGAATAACCCAGTTATGAAATCAATACCGTGAAGTGAAGTTGGTAAAATTATGCAAAAAAAGGAGCTGCTGGCTGAAAGTGAATCCCAGCCTATTATTTATAGCACTTTCCACTATCATTCACATCACTTGGTAATTCTCTGTAACCAAATTTGTCCTCTGGGAGAACTTTGGAGGAGCTCCACCTCTCAGGGGAATAATGTTCACTACCTGCACCAATCATATTCTCCCTATTAACACCTCAATCTGGATATTAATTAGAATGCTTAACACAGCAATTTAGCTCATCAAACCTTCAGGTCACTGTATGTACTAGTGGCCGTAAACCGGACAGAGATGGGGAAGAACACTGATGAGTCTGCTGGAGGCACAACAAACTCCATTGACCCACTGCCAATAGCCCAGAACAAACTACTTCTTATAAACCAATACCATATTTAAAAATCTCCAACACACCAAATTTAGTAGTGTTAAAAGATTGGACTGACCTGCGGTTAGAGTTATCAATGAGAACTATTGACCATTCTAAGATGGAATTCCTGGAGTCAAACCTATAACACAAACAAGTAAACATTAAAAAGAAACAAACATATAAACGGTTTCGAACTTTTAACGTCGTATATTAACAACATTATGTTTTTTTATAATAAATATATCCACAAGTATGTTAGAAACATCTTATGTAGATATATCCATAATCTCTGAGGTTAAAACATCACAAATTTGCTTCCATCTAAAGTAACATCTTCAAATGATTTCTATTTACCTCCATTCACCATCAATCTGCCTGATACTTGGTGCCTCCCGAAGTGCTGGAAGAGGGATAGAAATCACAACATTTTGCAGATCAAACATGGCTGAAGCTTCATATTCAATGCTCACATAAGTTTCATTTCCAGAAACTGAAGGCCAACAGTTGACTGCAACGCACAGAAAAAAAAAATCAAATCAACCATCAAAGCAAACAACAGCGATTACATACCAACAATAAGCATCAGTAGATATGAAGCCCACTGGATAATGGCACCATTGACTCATCTGCACTTTGCATTCTCCACTTCAAAAGACCAACACCAGCTGCATCCCCAGCTGGACCAATGGGGAAAGGCCTGTTAGGGTCCTTCAATCCCAAAATGTTCTCGTTGGAAAACAATTCCTTATTCATGTTAGGATGCGTCTTGAACAGAATGCCAGGATTACCCCCAGTTTCAATCTGAAAATAAAATATGAAAACTGGTTAATTCAATTTGAAAAGATTGTGACAAAGAATCAATCTGAAAATTAAGCATGAAAGAAAAACGGTATATTCTATGCTGGAAATGAATTAAGAGGAAGGTATATTGAACTTTAAGGACAACATGATTACTTTATGTGATTGACTGAAATATGGGGAGGAGTAAACACAATTCCAAAGGATTACCTGAACTTGGATAAGACCATCTTCCTGATTAAGAATTTGAAGTGACAAAGTCCCTTGAACATCAAAGTTGCTCATTCCACCATCTCTTTTCAGTGTGACATTAAGTTTCTCCTCAGCGGTCAATGTAATGGGATCAGTAGGTGGAGCTGTGGCTGCTTTGGCCTGGCCTGCCTTTGGCTTCACATCTTCAACTATCAGTTCACCTTCTGCTTTCAGGGATTCCAGGAACTGGTTTGTTTTTTGTGATTTACCTAGCTGCATGCCAGAACCTTTAGGAGGAGCAGTTGCAGATGAAGGTTGGCGGCCTAATAATGTGAACGTGTTGTCAGAAAATGTTTTCAAACACATTAGATATGAAACGTGTCTGAGAAACAAATAAAAATTCATGGCATGTGGTGCCATACTAATATCACTAACCTTTAGACTTGGTCGGGAAGGAATCAACCTCATTGATTAATCCACCAAATCCAGAACCACTTCCAAAGCCACTTCCGCTGCTAGGAATGCTAATTTCACTTAAGCTAGTTTCAATTCTTCCAGAGCCCATTGACATGAACCCTCCCTTGTCACCTCTATTCTTATCAATCTGCACAATCCGCAGCAAGAATCAATAGTGTATAACAGAAGAGATTGAATAGTATAAGGGCCAAGAACATTTAAAAACACACCTTGCTCTTCTCTATCTCACTAGCTTTACGCTTCATGACATCTTTGGTTTCGTTAATCTTGCTCTGCAATACCAGCTTGTGCAACTTCTCTTCATGACTCTCCATTTCACAGTATTGCTTAACCTGTGCAACAGTCACATTTTCCTTGTGCCCAAGACAGATGACTTCATCAAAAGCAAAGATCAGTTCGAAAGCAGTCTTGCCAATACCCTCCTCATCTAGAGAGACGGAATACTCAGGTACCTAGAGAAATATAAGGAATCAAGTAAATGCTCTCTGTTCTACATAGCTGAGACTAGGACATCACAAAGGCTAAAATTTAAAAGTGCGTCAAGTAACGGCACAACTTCATGAGATACAGATGTAATAAGGAATGAGAAGCTAAAGACATACAGGTAAGACGACTACATTAACAAGTCAACTTGCAACTACTCAAGGTGGATCAAAGAAATAAATAGAATCAAGCACCTTATCTTACATAATTTATTATGTTCAAAGCTTTAAATAGGATAGAAAAGAAATTGTCGAGAAGGTAAAGCATACCAGCTTAGAAAGCAGCCTTAGAGTCTCCAAATCTTCAAGAATGTTGCTCTGTTTGTTTGTTACAAGTACCAAATAAAGAGCTTCTATTGGTTGATAGACATACCGCACATTCTCAGTCTCAAAGTATGTGTGTTGCTTTCCAGTGCCCAACAACTTGGGAAATGCTGCAAGAAGGCCTTCAATTCTTATACGAGTCATTTCCACGAACTGCCTGGAGACGAGCACTGAAATAAGAGCCAAAAGAATGTGAGTGACGCCCCCAAGTTTCGCACTTCAACTATTTAGTTATCACGACACAAGGAAAACCACTAGAACGATCAAGCATGAAACTCACCTTTTCCAGACTTGCTTAAAATAGAAGCAGCAAGTACAACCTAATTGACAAAAATTAAAGGTCAAATCAGGAGCAAAACAAAATATGAAAGATGAAATGAAATAGTGGAGAAAACTTCAATAAGCCACAGAAGAGAGGTTTCATTAACAATGACGATGGAAGTACAGATCCAGTTATTAGATGGCAATGAAGCAAAATAGAAGGATCATGTCAATGCAGAAAACATAAGATGAAGGTTCAGTGTTCATCTTCAATTACTCCAAAACCATTACACGGTTCCTTTGATTGACAATTCACAGAAGATGTATGATAGGGAATTCTTCAGTTATGCAGGGTTAATGGAAGAGTTGAGAATTGGGTACGTAAGCAGGAAGGGCAAGCATTGAGTTTCATTAAACAGCACTTTGCATGAAATGCTCCTATATATCATATATCGATGGAGATAAAGGAAATGCCATTTGTTTAAAAACATGGGAAAGACAACTGCGCAGGTGATTGATCTTGATGATTGGAACCTTAATTCTGCTATTTCAGAATAGGGCGCTGCTGATAGAAAGAATATTCTTCCATAGCATTTGTATTTGATTGTTATATTATAGCATAATTCAGTTAGTTTGGATCAATGAAGTTTCAAGAATATATTCAAAGTTACAATTCTACCTAAAAAGAGCAATTGAAAATGAAAATAAGGGACAAGATGTATACCATCTTGGCTTATGGAGAAGCAAGCTGTCCTGATAATATCAAATTGAAGCTTTTCTCAGAGAACCTAGTATACAATGAAAATTAAGCCAGGATAAAACAATTAACAACTGGAATCAAGTAAAAAAAAAAAAAACGGATTTAAAAAGAAATAAAACATAACAGTAAATCTGAAAAAAGAAGATTCAGAATGTCTAGTCAGCAAAGATATCGGCCTAAGATCGGTACAGCTATATGCAAAAGGATGCAAACATAAATAATCAAATCGCAGTGTTTGGAAGGTAAGAAAGTGAGAGAATGGCAGGAAAGCAAAGCAAAGCGAATGCGAAGGGAATGAATTTCAAAGGGAACATAAAACAGAGGTGGAGATTTGATACCAGTAAAATTAACAATGGAGATGGTGGCGTTTATAGATCTTAGCTTTAGCGCCTAGATGTAGTTTCATGCTCAAATTCTGTGGAGCCCAACTTCAATACTATTATTATACTAAAATAAGAAGACGGTTATTGTAATTTTACACTCAACTCGGATTTTCTTATTCAAATATTATTGTTATTTATTTATTTATTCTCAAAATACATATATTATATATAATATTGCTTAAACTACCCACTTGGTTACCCAATTTTTAGAATACTTTCATTTTGATCAAAATTTTTTTTACAATTTCGTCACTACTACTTGTAGAAATTTCTCATTTTAGTCACCCAACAGAGAACTCCATAACAACGGCTGACTTGGCACATTACATCATGTTCATATGGGAAATCCTCGTTGAACAATTAGTTTCCACGTAATTATATATATATATATATTTGTTAATCCTTGTTTTTTACTATATTTTTCGTGAAGTTAAAACCTTGAAATTAAAATTGATTTCCACTTCTTTTGGTTTATTGTTTGCCTCACTTGTGGGAGAAAAGGGTATGGGGATTTGTCGATCGATGACATCACTAGATGTACATAATAAAATCTCAGTATGCTATTGTGGACTGCCAAATCAAAATAAAACTATTGGGACCTTAGTTGTTTGAAGTTTCTCCTCAGTATGTTATTGTGGACTGCCAAATCAAAATAAAGCTATTAGGACCTTAGTTGTTTGAAGTTTCTCCTCATGTTCGAATAGTTCCTTGAACTGAATATTTAGTCACTATGTTTTATCTCTTGTTCAAACAACAGTTTGGACATGTCTTCAGGACAACCCAAGTGTAGTTTTGAGTTAGCATTTTTTACTTAGTTCTCCATGGTATTTTACTCAGTGAGCAAATGATCCTCAAGATATATCTTTAATATTTCTACAAAGTTGCTAATTGATTTTTGAAGGATTGAAGGAAGGGGGATTGACACTTTTATCACAAGTCTTATCCTTGTCCTTTTACTTGTAGACCAAACTAGTTATTTCACTTTCATATGAAGGAAGTTATGGGATAATTATTGAAGATATTTCAAGAGATAAATTCAGCCTTTTACTAACAATTTTAAGCTTAAATGTTGTTTAAAAGTTCTTGTATCAGCCTATATATATGTTGTTGGTCAACTATATTTGGTGTGCCTGTTGAGTGCATTTTGGGAGTTCTTGTCAGGTGTTTCATTGATATTTTGATTTGTATTTTTGTCTATTGTGTTAAGTATTAGCCATTGGTATATGAACTGAACTTATGAATAAAGGCCTAGATAAGTGGTTCGAAGGAGATAAAAGTAAGTAGCGATTGAAAGATTTCTCAAAAAGGTTTATTAGTGGAGTGTTGAAATATTAATGACAATGTAAAGTCTTATGGATCGAGTCCAGTAGAGTTTATGAACTTGGTTAGCTAAAAAAATGGAAGTATGATGATTCTAAGTGCATGTTAATGGATGCGTCTATCTTTGAAGTAATTTGTAGATATGCTACGACTAGGAGTTTCTGTAACAACCTGTTTTTAGTTAAATCAGAATAGTGGTTTCGGGACCACAAATCCGAGGTCAAAAAATTTATTTTTATATTATTTTATGATCTACAGCATGATAGTATTACCGTATAAAAATTTCATTAAGAAATTTTACCGTTTACATGTTCAATTTGTTAAAAAGGATTAAATCGCGTAAAGTGCAAAAGTTGTGTTCTATTAGCTAAAGGTATTAAATAGCTATAGAACTTTAAAGTGAAGGTCCTTATATGGTAAATAGACCATTAAAGGTGATAGTGGATGTGCATGGCTTGACAATTGTGTAATTTTTAAAGTTAGGTAAGGGTAATTTGGTAATTAGGTAATTAAAGATAAATTAAATAAAAGAAACAAGCTTTCATCTTTATTTCTCTTCTTCTCCAACCGAAATTACCAAGGAAAGAAGCCATTTTTCTTGAAGCTAGGTTCGGCCAAGAAACCCCTTGCATGTGAGTGATTTTTTGTTCCGTTTTCGTTAATTTTTATGTTTCCGGGATCGTTGTAGCTTAACCTAGCTAGCCCGGGGACTAATTTGAAAAACTATTGAATTGTTTGAGTTTTGAAATTGATAAATATGTTACGGTTTTGAAGTTTAATGGTAGAAAAATAATGGTTGTTGTTAGATAAATAACTTTTGTTAAGTGATTTTTGATAAATTTGTCAATTAGGGGCTAAATTGAAAAATGTGAAATATTCATGGTGTAATTGTGAATTAATGAAATCTGTGGGCTACTATAATCTAGTATGATATTCGGCTAGGCTTGGGTAGGGATGAAATTGCATGAATTTCATTTTACGAGTTTAAGGACTAAATTATAAAGAAATCAAAAGTATAGGGGCAAAATAGTAATTTTTCAAAAAATGAATTTTGGACTAAATTGATTAGAATGAAGTTTGAATTAGTTAAATTTGATTATATAGATCAAGAAAAGCAACGTACGAATTTAGATCGGGGAAAAGAAAAAGTACAAGATTAATCGATCGTTTTCTCTGTACGAGTTTGAGGTAAGTTCGTATATTTATTTAGCATTAAATTATATTTGATATAAATGTTTTTATGTCATATTATTGGTATTATGACTCTACGAAAATATCCAACGAAGTTTCGGTGACTTTCGAATCCCGTTTGAACCTTAGGAATATAGAGGATACAAATGACATGTCATTAGGGGTTACCGTGTTTTGGGTGATGGTCTCGTACATCCTACCAGTGGTTTATTTTTTGACATTTGTTGTGGTTACTTTGGCAGCTTGTGTGAGCAGCACCGTGTAGCTACATCTTGACCGAAAACTTGTGTGAGCAGACCCATTAATGGCTCGAGAGAGAGCATTGATAGGAGATATGAGATAGTAGTGGTTTTGACCAGATGTTGGCACATAGTGTTGGAGATTCCCGTGTATCTGATATTATTCTAGTGGTTCAATGGGTATGAAAAAGAGATGGATTGGCAAATGCTTCAATTAGAGTTGCTATGGAAGTATGGAAAGGTATGAGTTTTTGGATGATTGAAATATGCTTAGCCATATGCTTGAAAATATGAATGCACATAAGTAGTGTGTACTTATGCTATGATGTTTTGAGATGATTTGCTAGTTTATGTGATATTTAAAATTGAGATGTTATTGTTGTTTAGGATAAGGCCAAGACATGTTGGATTGACTTAAATGGATTATGCTTATAAGTTGGAGTGGTAAGCTTTATTTTTGAATTACAAACTTACTAAGCATTACATGCTTACTTTGTGTTAATTTCTTTGTGTACCTAGATATCGAAAGCTCATACGGGTTGGAAGTTGTTGGAGATTTCATCACACTATCAATTGGCTATTTTGGTACTTTTGGTTATATAATTTTGGTTATAATGGCATGTATAGGTTATTTTGGCTAATGATAGCCTACATGTTTTGTTATGTTTTTAGCCATTTGATTCGGCTTGTATTTTGGGTATATTTTATTATGTATATATATGTAAATGGCCTTATCATATTTGGTGTATGGTTATCATGTAAATGTTCTAGTTTGTGAATTGATAATTTTAGGTACCATATAGTTGAGCTTGATAAGTGGCATACATGTTAAGTTTTGGTACAATTATGCATATATGTGTTTGACCATTTAGGTAAGTGTGGATACATAGTTGGCATGTTTTTAAATGGTCAATTGAGGTGCCTATGGGCATCATGGTTGTATGTGATGATATTACATGTTTTAAGGTTGATTTTGGTTGGTTTTGAATGTCTATTTATGACCTAGTCATATGCAAATTGTTGTGTTTAGGTTGGTACCAATTTGGGTGAGAAATATGGCTTGGAAAATGGCCTATTTTTGTCCACACGGGCGTGTGTCTCAGCCGTGTGTGACACACGACCGTGTGTCCCCTGTAACTTTTAAAGAACACAAGTCAGTAGGCTCACCCGTGTGGCTTGGTCGTGTGTCACAAGTCAATATACTCACCATTTTTCACACGGCTTAGCACACGGGCGTGTGGCTTGGCCGTGTGTCACAAGTCAGTATGCTCACCATTTTTCACACGGCCTAACACATGGATGTGTGGCTTGGCCGTGTGACCCAAGTCAGTAAGCTCACTAGTTTGGACACGGGCTGGGACACGGTCGTGTGTCCCCATTTCGAATGCCCACATGGCCTGGCCACACGGGTGTGTGTCCCCTACACTTTTGAAAAATTTTTAATGTTTTCCGAAAAATTCTTTGAGTACCCGATTTAGTCCCAACTTATTTTTAATGTTTATTTTGGGCCTCGAGGGCTCGTATTAGGGACGATATGCCTGAATTTGATTGGTTTCTGATATGAATGTGATATAAAATGAAATGTTTGTTTGTGTAACACCCCAAACCCGGCCCATGCGTTACGAGCGGATCTGGTATGTCACAGGAAGAAAGTGTTTAAAGAACTTGTGAATGTACTAAAGGTTTACGTTAATTTGATATAGTTAAGAAAGCAAGTTTGGTTTATAAATATTCGATAAAATACTACAAATTTCGAGAAGTAGATTGACGAATCAAGAATCGAATTATTGAACTTTAAAACCGTGACTTTTGAAAATATTGTTGATAATTTATAAGAAAATCCAAGTTAAATTATTTGTACAAGGTTGTTATGAAATCCATTTATTAATCAATTTTGGAAACCGTTATTTATGATTTTAGAAAAACCCCTTTTAAAACAATTTAAGAAAAATAATAATTACGTCCCAAACATAAAGCAAATTAAAGTTTATCCTAGAGGCCTTATTACAACTTTAAACCCAAAATAGTGAAAGTAATGAAATAAAGCGGAAAATGAAATTTACTAAAGTTCGAAAACACCATTTCTAAAGTATGGCCTCCACCGAGTCATCCATGGCCCAAGTCCACATCACTGAGCATTACCTGCAAGAATTAAGAAAAAAAGGGGTGAGTTACTAGAGCTCAGTGTGTAATCCCCCTTACCATCATCCACTGGGCCTGAACCCGTATAGTATCATCTTAGACCGAAGCCCATTTACATAGCAATATCTAAATGAAGTAAATGTATGCAACCCAACCCATCCATCCATCACACCCCGACCGACCAATCACACCTGTGGGGATCAAGTCAACCCACCCCGCCACTCACACCAAATTTGCAGTCAAACTGCTATCATATAGTATTTTTGTGGTCAAGCCACCAAATTCATATTTAACACATAATATACAAATTGTGGCAATGCCACCAGGCTACACTGCTCTCCATACAATTTTTCCCATCCCATGCAATATGTAAAAATGCCACATACATAATAAAATAACATAAAACATCCACATATAAATATCAACCATTAATCAAGTAATTTATTAAGGTGAATCGACCCATTATGGTTCTTTGGTAATTCGGCCCACTAAGGCATTCTAGCAAATTGGCCCGTAGGGATATTTTGGTAAATCAGCCCATAGGGCATTTTCGTAATTCAGCCCATAGGGGTATTTTCGTAAATTGACACTTTAAAGGCATTTAAGCAATTCAGCCCGTTAAGGCATTTTGATAAAAACGGCTCATTGAGGGTATATTCGTAATTCAGTCCATAAGGGCATTTTCGTAATTTATTAAATTTCATACCGATTTTAATGATTTTTAGAAATCTCGACGTTTAAGCTAATTACTCGATTCATGCTATATTACGGTTATTAGACTTGTAAAACAACAACGATCTATTCGTCCAATCATAATGGTGAATCATGAATCAACGGAATTTCGGTGTGAGATTACACACCTGATTACGGTAAGGACTAAACCTTCTTGATCGTCGGCACCTAAATCACCATTACACTTGATTAACCAACAAACATGATTTTATTAATCCAAATCTAAATCAGACGATCTAAAAATGCTTACCCCTAGTATCGTGAACGACCACGATTTGTCTATTCTCACCTGGATGATGGTCCACAACTTGGTGGAAAATCCCGAACCGCCGATACCGCCCTACGTTTGAACTTAGGAGTAGGAATTGCAAATCCGCCCCTTTTTTGTCCTCCAATCACTTTTCCTTTCAAATCGTTACCACTTGCCTCTATTGGAAAAGTCTCGGTTAGAAAATACTATGATGAGTGCAAGTAGTTGTTTAGGGATAGGATTCGGCTTACCACTACTTCCGAAGGATCAACGAATATAGAAGAACGAGCGATTAGTCCCTAGAATAAACGTTTAAACATAATCATCGATTTGTTTTAGGGGAATAACCAAGTATTGAGAGATATCAAAATGAACATTGAAGAAATCCATTACCTTAACGATTATAAATTCGACTTCCACCGTTTGACTTAAGGCTAGAGGTGAATCGGCAAGGATGTGATATGCGGCCACCCACTAGAACACGACGAAAAAGAAAAGATGATCACGATTTGTGGGAGTAGGAGAAAGTGATATTTCGGCTTAGAAACAAAATAGAACCACCAAATAGTGATGGACACACATTCGGCTAGGGAGAAAAGAAAGTGAAAAGAGAAGAAAGAAACCACTTACCGATTCGATCAAAGAAGAGAGTGCCAACACGAAAGAGAAAGAAATAATGAAGAAGAGATTAAGGGTCAAAAGGTTTGGCTATGGAGAGAAATGAACAAGAAGATTCGGCTACCAAAATGTTGATTAAAGAAGAAGAAAGAAGGGTTGAAGAAATTGTGAAAAAGAAAAGAAAAGAAAAGATGGAGAAAGAGTGCTAGATAGTTTCGGCTAACAAAGGAAAAAAATGAGCAAGAATGGATTGAGGGTTTCGGCTAAACAAGGGAGAAAGATGAACAAATGTGCTAGAGTGTTTCGGCCAAAACAAGGGGAAAAAGAAGTTGGAAAAGAAAAGTACCCAAAAAGCTAAAAGAAACCAAAACCTTTCATGCACAAATTTGCACAAAAACCATAAGAAAATCGGCTCCCTCACTCCCCCTACCAAAACCGTGTACTTCATTCACCAAAAAGGTCATGGTTGACCAAAAATTCTATCCCAAGCACCTTCCAAATATTCGGCCAACATATCCCCATTCTTACTCCTTTCCTTTACTTCTTTCCTTACTCTCCTCCTTACCTTATTTTCTTAGTCTTCTTTCCATCAATAAAAAGTATTCCTTACCTTATTTAAAGCCTTGGCCGACACTTTGGAAAAGAAGCACAAAATAATCCAAAAATTTTGTAAAATGTGGGATTCGAACTCCACCCCTCTAGCCCCTTCATGTGACGCCACACCACTCTACTACTAGCTCCTCTTGTTCTAGCAAAATACACACTTATTTCCTTAAGTCTTGATGCCACTTACCTCCTCTCCTTTAAGTGCTTAAACACAAAATTTTTACTAAGGCCCAATTCAACCCAAAGCCTTCTTAGGACCCCTAAACATACACAATTAGCATTCTTAACTAGCCTAACGCATGATATAAAGCAAAACATAAAATTCTGAATTTCAGGATGTTACAGTTTGTTTGATCTTTAAGTCTGGTAATGCTCCGTAACCTTGTTCCAGTGTTGGATACAGGTTAGGGGTGTTACAGTTTAGACCTGATGATCGGAGATTCATAATGAAGTTGTGTAACAGTTAGTGGTGTCGAAAACGATGATTTCATAATCCCATTTCTGTTGTCCAAGTCCGTAAATATTAAAAATTAATATTTACAATGTTAATATTAAAGTCTATTAAAGTTTTGTCCCTTAATTTTGCCAAATTGATAGTGAATTAAGGTATAAAAACTAATTTGTAAAATTTGTAAAAGTTTATCGCTATAGATTTTTAATTAATCAAGGGACCAATTGAGCAATTGGAGCCATTTTAAAGTGCTAAACGGTGGTGGATGTTAATTACAATCCACTAAATTTGTTAATTTTGATTAAGGATAGCTTAATTAAGCTTTAGTTAATTAATTAAGATTAATTAATTTTATAATCAATGTATAAAAGACAACTTAATTGTTGTCATCTTTATTCTTTCTTTTCTTCTTCAACCAAAACCACCAAAGAAAACCTAGAAGCCATGTTTGAAAGCTCAAAACTATTTGGTCCTCAATTTTAAAGTATTTTCAAGTCCTTTTCTTCTAATTTTTATGTTTTTTAGGTCATGGGAACTTGATTTAGCTAGCCCATGTATTAATTTGCAAAATTGTTAAAACTTTTGAAAGTTGCCATGGTTGATTTCTTGAAGAAATTGATGTTAAATTGATAGATCTTAAGCTTTGATGTGAAAAAGGACTAGATTGTAAAGTTTAAATTGTTAGTTTTGTCCAAAAGGACTAAAGTGTATAAATTTCAAAATTGATGTGAATTTTTATAATAATAGATAATAGAGGATCATAAAAGTATGGGTGAACATTCGATAGAATCGAATCGAATGAAAAAATTTCGAATTAATCGAGTTGACGAATCATATTTTATCATTCTAACTCGATTTGAAATTTTCTCAAATTGAGTTGAGTGAGATGGAATTCGAATCGAATATATTTGTTCGAGTTAAATTAAAAAAAAATTACTTTGGATCCTTGTAACCACTGTCACCCACCGTAGTCAAATTTGTTATTAACTTCCATCTCCTTATAATTTATTTATTAATATTTTATATGCGGGTTAGCTAATTTGCTTGCTTAGTTGCTTCAATTAGCTTCTGGTTTTTATCACTATTTATTTTGAAATTAAAAATATATTAAATATAAAAAAATGTAATTTTTTAATTAAAGTTATCTTAAAGAAAAAATGTGAAATTGATATCAGCATAAAATTTTAACATGAATATTTTATGACATCATCAATAATTCAATTTTAACATAAATTTATAAAGATTAAACAATTCAATAATATAAATAGTACAAATTGTGAAATTTAATTTAATAATATAAATAGTATATATAAATAAAATTATTACTATTTAGGTTTAGAGATTTTTTTGGTTGATTTTCTATTTGGGGGTAAAGAGTGAAAAGTAAAAGTTTAGGGTGAAAATAAAAAGTTTTGAAGGTTGGGGGAATAAAACTTTGGGGGGAAGTAAATGAGGGGAAAATATTTAAAAAAAATTGGGGAAAATGGGTTTAGGGTAGTGGGGGTGGGATGGGAGAGCAGATTAAAGTTTTAGGGGAAAGTAGGGGAGTAAAAGTATTGGGGAAAGTAAAAAGGTTTGGGGTTTGGGGTAAAAATTTAAAATATTATAGTTTTGTATTTGGTTTATTCGAATTATTTGAATTCAAAAATTAAACTCGATTCGAACTCGAAATTTGAAAAACAAAATCGAGTTGACTCAAATATCTCGATTCATTTAACTCAAAATTTGAATTTTTTTTCGATTTTTCCGAGTTTAATCGAGTGGTGCTCACCCCTACATAAAAGGATGTGATTGAGATTAGTTTCAAAATAGAAGCTCAAAATTGAAAGATATTGTAATTTCTATTTGAAGGACTAAATTGAATAAAATGCAAAAATTTAGGGGCATTTGAAAAGTAAAATTGAATTCATGCATATAATAGGATTTTATAAAATGTTTGACATTGATAAATTGAACCGAATTATTATATAGATAGGGAATTGAACCAAACCAAGGAAATCTAGGAAAAAAGGTAAAATTATCGATTAGTCCTTACAAATTCAACTTGTTTGCTGATTTGACCAGGTATGTTCATATGATATAAATGTGTTTAAGTTCTTGTGTATTTGATTTGTGATTATATATGTGTTTTGTTGTGAATTGGTATGCCCGGGTGAACTTAGTAAAGGTTTCATGCAAACTTGTACGGATAGATTACCGATGATTATCGAGATCCAGCATTTGTTGCGGACTCGAAGATACATGTGACACAAGTTTAGCCGAACAGTAACCTGATGTCATTTTAAAGGTTTAGCCTAGACTAGTAACCTTACATGTATATTTTCAACTTGGCTAAGCAATTGAATGTGTTATTAAAGGTTTAGCTTGGACTGATAACCTGACATAGATATGTTTTCAGCTCAGACGAGCAATTATTATTACCAGAGATATATGCGTAATCGAGTCCGTTTACTAGGTTTCATTGGGCGATACAGATTATATGAAATGAGAAATTGAAATGGCATGGGATGAATTCAGTATTTCAATGATGAATTATTGAATGTTGTGAAAATAAAGTTTATAGTATACATGTATATTCCTTATTCCAGATTGGAATGAGATTTAAACTTGTTACCTATAGTGACATTAATTGTATGATAAATACATATGTATTCATGGTTTGATGTTGGTATAATACCCTTATTGATTTTTTGTGATATGTTATGTTTAGTCAAACTATGCCTACATTTTGGTAGCTTTTTGTATGTGATTGTTTGTCAAGGTAAGTTTTTGATTTAATGCCTATGAACTTACTAAGCATTCAAAATGCTTATCCCGTTGTTTTCCCTTTCCCTGTAGATTACCAACTTGTGGAACGTGTCGAATGGATCTACGATAAGCTCACACTATGCCGTTGTTGATTCGATAGTCTTTCAACTGTTTAAGCTTGGTTTCGTAGCATGTATATAAGTGTTATGTATTGTATGTCACACACCCCGAAAATCGAGTTAGTAGAATCAAGTAATTTAATTGTGGGCTCAAGTGAGGAATCGGGGTTAGTGTCGTAGAAATTAAGAATTAATAAAATAAAATAATTGATTAATTAGGTAATAATAATTGGATTAATGAAAAATATAATAAAATAATTAATTAATTAGGTAATAATAATAATTGGATTAATAAAAATATATTAGTGATGATTAAATTGGAACAATAGTTAAATTAAAGGTCTAATGTGTAAATTAAGAGATTTAATTGAGATGAAAGCTATTAGAACAAGGGAGAAAATAGGACAGGGCTTGGGGGTAAATAGCCCAAATTTTAAATTTTGGTTGGCTATATAAGTCCACCCACCGTCCTTTCCCTCAACACTTTCAACCATTGCAAAAGTTTGTTATATCTAAAATTTAAGAGTTTTCTCTCAAATTCCTTTCATCCTTTCCTAGCATCCAAACAACTTTTTCCTCCTTAATTTTAAAAGAAATCCATTCTTTCTTCTTTAATTTTTCATCAACACTTAGCTCATTTTTGTTCAAATTAATTCAATTACGTGGAGACGTTCGAAGATGTAAACATTTTGATTTCTTGTGGATTAAATGTTTATTATGTGATTTCGAATTGTGTTTTTATAGATCTAAGCAAGAAAACATAAGATCTATAATTTTAAAGCTTGATTTTGCTAAAAAATGGTGAATCACGTAATAGTGAGCTAAGTGAAGATTTCAAAATAATTTTCAACTCATTTTGACATGATCAAGAGCTTTATAAACTTGATTTAACAAATCTTTAAAGGAAATGTATGAATCAAATGATTTTTGCTCCATGAGATTGAAGATGAACGAGATTTTCTGAAAAATGTTAATTATTAAAATTTTGTAAAATTAATGGAATAAATTTGTAATTAAGTATTAGATTTGGTATTAGGAAGTGAAAACCAAGGATCTATTTGAGTATAATTGTAATAATTAGAGGATTTAAGTTACGCAAGTTAAGCTTGCCAAACTTAGCAGAGTGGCGAGCTGTCATGTGTTTTAGGATAGACATTTTGTTGTGAATGCTAATAACTTGTATGATTTTGTGTGATATGCGAAGCCTCTGTTGGTGAGTGAGCTTCCACGAGTAAGGATAAGGGCAAGCAGAAGGTGGTGTAGTTTCGGCAGTCAATAGTGAACCACGAGTGTTTTTGCATATCTCACTTAAACACCAATTGCGTGCTCAAGAAGGCCCAAGTAAGGCATGCAAACCCTGGCATGTAACCTTCGAGCCTTGGTATATGAAATATGCGAACCCTATCACCTTAATGCATGAGAGCCTATATTTCTTTGCGAGCCTTAATACATGTGAGCCCATATTAGTATGCGAACCCCTGTGATATGCAAACATTTTCATTGTGTGAACCATATATGTTTTGCAAACCTGTATGCATGTGCGAACCCATAAGCTATGTGCGAACCCATATGTATGTGTGAACCCTATGATAAGCAAACCCTGTCACATGTTGCATGCGAGCTTATATAGATGTGCAAACCCCTGTACTATGCCAGCCCATATACATGTGCAAACCCATATGTTATTGTGATGTTAAGTGTATTGCGAGCCCTGCAGTATTGAGAGCTCTGCCAAAATGAACTACGTTATTGAGAACTATATTGTGCGAGCTCTGCTACTATGTGCGAGCCCTATATTATGTGTGCTGTGAATGTGTAAAAAATGATATGTTGGTATTGTGAGTACTCGCCCTTTTTACTATGTGTTAGGGCATTGTGGCCCGAAGATAGCTTTAGAGAGATAAGGGAATGTCGAGCACTGCTACATTCATCGTAGATTGTGTGAAGTGTTTTGGAAAGTGAGCATTCGTGCTACAATTATTGGAGATAGCGTGCGACTCTTTGAGTTAATTGGAATGTTTTGTAGATCCGCTTATCCAATGTGTATATAATTTGATTATGTTTCACATTCACAAATTGCCAATATATCACCATAATGTGTACAAATATTGTATATTATGCGAACTATTTTAGCATGTCCATTTGCGAGCATGATTGATTTGTTTATTTGTAATGTATGCTTGAGCACTCACTAAGCTTCAATAAGCTTACACTCCTTACATGTACATTGCAAATAAGTAGCTAGTAGGACTAGTGGTGAAGTGTGGCAACCCGGTGACCCATCTCAAGGCAAATCCTTCCAAGTATGTGACATGTTTTCAAACACTAAAGTGGAAGGCAATGTGGGACTGTCCTACGGGTTTAGGCTTAGAATTTTAAGAAAATTGTTACAGGTTGTAACACCCCTAACCCGTATCCGACTCCGGAACAGGGTTACAGAGCATTACTGGACTTATAACTCAAACCATCATACATTTCATGTTCAACTCTCAATCCAAACAAAAATCATTCAAATACAATCATATATTCCCTAACACGAGCCCTCGAAGCCCAAAACATGCATTAGAAGTGGTTTGGGACTAAACTGATAACTCAGGAAATTTTTACGAAACTTCGAAAATTTTTCAAACTGTAGGGGCCACACGCCCGTATGCCCCGGCCGTGTCCCTCACACGGCCAAGAGACACGCCCGTGTCTCAGGCTCTATGGACATTCGAAATGGGATCACATGGCCGTGTCCCAGCCCGTGTCCTACCCTGTGTAACTCTCTAACTTGGTTCACACGGCCAAGCCACACGCCCGTGTGCTAGGCCGTGTGAACAAAAATAGGCTATTTACCAAGCCATTTTGCCACCCACACATATGCATACCTACACTATACCAAAAGGTACCATAACATAGCATAAAAAGAACATTCCAACCATCCTCAATCAAGCCTTTATCTTGCATAAATCCATACCAAAATTCACTAGATACCAAGTATCCTAATAGGCCATTTCCAAACATACCAATTTCAAATCTCAACCATTTAGTATTTTCAATACTAAATATCAATAAGCCATTTACCAAGAAATTATAAACCACATATCAAAGGCCATTGCACATATATATACATCACCAATTAAGCCAAATCAAATGGTTAAAAGCATAACAATACATGTAGGCTATCATTAGCCAATACGACTTATACATGCCATTATAACCAAAATTATCAAACCATGGGTACCAAAATAGCCGATAGATAGTGCGATGAGATCTCCGCCAACTTCCAACCCGAACGAGCTTCCGATATCTAAGCATACAAGGAAATTAACACAAAGTAAGCGAGAAATGCTTAGTAAGTTCGTAATTCAAAAATAAAGCTTACTACTTCAATTTATAAGCATAAACCACTTTAGTCAACTCAATATATCTTGGCCTTGGTCTAAATAACATTAACCTCTCAATTCTAATTATCACATAACTTAGCAACCCATCTCAACACAACATAGCATAAGTACACACTACTTAGTGTATTCACATTTTCAAGCATGTATATAAGCATATTTTTACTACCTATTAACTCATACTCTTTTCCATGCTTTCATAGCAATTCTATTTGAGGCATTTGCCGATCTTTCGTTCCATTTATATCAATTTAACCACGACTGAGTTCATCATGTATTCATATGTCATAAACATATATGCCATTCAAATAATATGATTATGATATTCACCAACACATTAATTACAAGGTTAACATAAATTCAATCACGTAATTATTCATAATGTTCACAACTTCCTTAGTTTCAATGCTCGTATAGCCTTCAGTACATACTTGTATCGATAAGTATCTATTTCTCACCATTTCACATCTTCAATTTACCCGTTGAACAATTTGAAATAGGAGTCGGATACTTAAGAGTCTCGCACAATAAGTACCTATACCATGGCCCGAAGCCAAATCAAGGTATGACTCGCACCCAAAGTGCCGATATCATGGCCCGAAGCCAAATCAATGAACTCGCACACTAAGTGCTAATATCATGGCCCGAAGCCAAATCAATGAACTCGCACACTAAGTGCTAATATCATGGCCCGAAGCCAAATCAATAAACTCGCACACTAAGTGCTAATATCATAGCCGATTCTTCGTCAAACATTTCCGTAATGTCAAATTCATCAACAATACAATTATAGAGCATTTAAAACGCAATTATTATAATGCTTATTAACATACGAACTTACCTCGAATTTATACGGATTTTATCAACCGATCAATCTACCACTTTATCTTTTCCCCTATCAAAATCTGAACGTGGCTTTTCTTGATCTAAATCATCAAATTTAACTCATTTAATCATTATTCTACTCAATTCAATCAAATTTCATATTATGGCAAAAATTACACTTTTGCCCCTAATTTTCAACATCTTTACAATTTAGTCCCTAGGCTCGTAAAATTGAAATTCATGAAATTTCACCTCACCCAAGCCTAGCTGAATTTTCTATGTGTTTATAACAGCCCATATATTCTTAAATTTCACACATTTAACACACAATTTTCACATTTCTCAATTTAACCCCTAATTGATAATTTTATTAAAAATCTCTTAACAAATGTTGTTTAATTAACAACAAGGATTTATTTTCTTCCATAAAAATTCAAAACCCTAGCATTTTCATCAATGGCAAATCTCAAACTATTCAATAGTTTTGCAATTTATTCCCCTCATTAGCTCGCTTAAGCTATAACGATCCCGAAAATATAAAAATTATTGAAATCGGGCTTAAATATAACTTACATGCAAGTGAAAAGCTTGAAAAATAATTTCTTCCTCTCCCATGGAGCATTCGGCCAGCACAAGGTAAATGGAAGAAAGATGATAGCTTTAAATTTTTTTTATTTTGTCTTTAATTGGCTAATTACCAAAATGCCCTTACCTAATTTTAAAAATTATTCAACTACCAAGCCATGCACATCCACTAACTCATTTAATGGTCAAATTATCACATAAGGACCTCTACTTTAAAGTTCTATAGCTATTTAACACATTTAGCTAATAGAACACAACTTTTGCACTTTACGCGATTTAGTCCTTTTTCACAAATTGAGCACACAAGCGGTAAAATTTCTTAACGAAATTTTTATACTATCATACTATCATACTGTAGAACTCCAAATAATATTAAAATAATTTATTCAACCTCAGATTTTTGGTCCCAAAACCACTATTCCGATTTCACTAAAAAACGGGCTGTTACACAGGTTGTAAACAGACATTACGAACTGTTTAATTTTGGATTTTGAACTTTATATTTGCTTGGTTAAATGCATGCTTGATTGTATTTTATACATATCGGTCGTTATTAAATCAAATACCTAACAAATTTATGTAGGATGAAGAGATTGTCGAGAATTAAGGTACGCCCTCGTACCACTTGTATGTTTAAAACAAAATAACAACTTAGGATGCATGACATGTATGTAAGACATAATTAAATAAAACCTACGAGCCAACCAAGTTTATAGCGATATAGGGGGTTTGCCAATATGTAGTGTTCACCACCAAAATGAGTTCACCAAAACCATGTGGATCACTAAACAATAGATATGATGTCAGTATTTAGGGATTGCCAGTGTCACTATTCGCCAAATGGGGGGTTCGCCCAAAAGAAAATCATGAGTACACCAAGCTAGTAAGTTCACCAGGATAGGGCAGTTAGCTAGGGAAGTTGGGTTCGCCAATATGAATGTGTGTGTCAAAGTGGGGAGTTCGCATGTGTCATTGCCTCCGGATAGTCTAACAGCACAAAGGGTGATGTGCGTCTATGTTCGCCAAACCTGGGGTTCGCAAGACCAGTTGTGAGCGAGGTATCGCGGGTAGGTCGCGAGCTATACTCACTAGGTTGATGCGAGGTGTTGTTTCTTTTTAGTAGGTGGGTTCGCAGGTGACTTAACCATACACTGTTGTGTTTGTTTTTTATTATGTGACTAGAAAGGCATGCTACTAGGTGTTTTTATTATGATTTACATTGCAAATACGTGGTGTGCATGGTAGGTTGGTGTGTTTTGTGATGTTTTAATGGAGAGTCACTTTGGTGGCTAATGTGACATTCAGAATTTAGGTCGGACCGTCCTGACTGGGTTTGGGGTGCCACATTGTAGAATCTTAAAATGATAGTTTTAGTTTGAACCACTTTTTAATGTTTGATTTTGGTAAGGCTAAAGCCTAATTGAATATGTATGTTTTGGTAACATATTGAGAAATGCGAATGGAACTTAAAATGGCATGTTTGAGTATGAATTGACATAGTTAAGGAGATGGCATTGAATGGCTAAGTGTATGGTTGAATAGGTTGAAATTTAACAACTTTAATTGATATGTTTTGATGCCAGATTGAAGTATATTGGATTGATTGATTGGAAATGGTTAAATGGAATGTTTTGGTATGTATTTGGAACATTTTTGTGCAGGAAAAGTTAGGAAAATATGCACCAGATGTGCAATTTGCGAGGTAACCATGAAATAGATACCTAACGACCTAAATTTTACCAAAAACAGAGTCCACGTCCCAACGAGCAATCTTTCTCATCGCAATGTCGACCGATAGTGAGTCATGTCACGACATCGAGTGGCCTAAGGTCACGACGTGGCAAAATTTTTGGCAACGTCACGATGTGGAGGAAGTGACATCACGACGTCGGTCCTGAAATTTTAAAACTTTACAATTTGGTCCTATTTTGTGCTCGGATCAAATAAAGAGCTTTCGTAAGCTCGATTAAGAATCAGATTTAATTTTGTATCATTATCTGAAGGTGTTTATAATATGAATGTATGTTTGAAGGATTTATTTACGGTTTATTTGAAAGTAGTTGCTTCGACAACGGATGTGGTATCCTGTAACTCGGACCCGACGATCGGGTCGGGCAAGGGGTGTTACAAGTTGATAACATGTATTCTATAATTTGTGTAAATTTTCAAGAAGTGATTAAAAAAAATGGTCTCAAATGATAAGAGAATGATTAAGTCTTATAATTGCATGAGATGTTGAGGGTGTTGGAACACTATTAAAATAAGTTGATAATATAAAAGAAGATAAGTAATGATTAAGTCTTATAATTGCATGAGATGTTGAGGATGTTGGAACACTATTAAAATAAGTTGATAATATAAAAGAAGATAAGTAGATTTAATCCTTTTTGAAAATCAAGAGAAGCATCTTGTAACACCCCCATACCCGACCCAAACAACAAGTCAAAGCACTGGATTGGGATGTTACATTCGTTGCCAAAGCTTAGTAAGCACCCAAGAATCCAAATATGATTTTTACCCTGTTTTGTATATATTAAAAACATTATTACTACTACAATTCCTGAATATATTATAATAATCAACAGAGTATATTTTGACAATCAACAAATCATTTTGTATTTATAGGATTCGTTATTACCAGAATTCACTACATTTATCTTTTCATGGATTGACAGGAACAAAACTTTTACTAGTCTAATTCACTAGATTATCACTTCACAGTTTAACAAAACTTGTTATCAGAATCTTTTACTTGTCATCTCATTGTGTAACAGGAACTTTTCATCAGAACTTGCTTACCATAAATTTTTATTTTATCATTATCTTTTATTATTCAATAGAGGCCCAACGTAAACTTAACAAAACATATAGTGTATACGAAAACAGTACAACAATGCACTGAAGTGCAAATACAGAATAGGATGGCACCAAAGTGCGTATTCAGAACATGACAACATTAAAATGCGTATTCAGAACAGAGAGCGTGCTAAATTTTCCTTAATAGAGGCCCAACGTAGACTTAACAAAACGTATAAGGTATACGAAAATAGTATGATAATGCACCAAGTGCAAATCAGAATGTGATGGCACCGGCGCGTGTTCGAATAGGACAAAGACGATATGCGTATTCAGAATAGAGAGCACGCTAAAATTTTCTTAATGGCATGCCCATCTATATCCTATTAGTTCTTATCTCATCTACTTGGGCAATTATATTAGAATCAATTTCATTTCCTTATTTCAGAACAAAATTTAAATACTTTGGACTTATTTCAATTTAGTCCACATTATAACAATTAAAAAACATAATTTCCAACTTTCTTTAATACATATAACATATCTCACTACTTAATAAAAATTCCATAATTCACTGCTACAACTTACCATATTTCTCACATATCACTTTTGCATATTTTGTAGTTTAGTCGTTTTTCTTTTTCATAATTCTTTCATTTCACTAAAATAATTCACATAACAAATATAATTTAGTAATTATTTCTATCCTTCACTATTCTTTTTAATTCAATCTCACTCTCACTTTTCATACATATACTATTTCATCACACTTTCTTCCACTCTCTATTTATCCATATTATATTTCACAGTTTAACTACAATTTTACACTTTTTCAATTTAATACTTATATTTCCACAACCTAGAGAACAATTGTAATTTGAATTATAATAATCATGTATTTTTTCATTCTCAACAACATTATTCACTTATCAATTTTTTTCTTGTAAACTTTCATAACTTTATAATTTAGTCCCTTTTTGTCATAAAAGTTCAATATTCACTAATTAATCATATTAAATCAATTTTCTTTCTTATTATACTTTAATCACATAATTTATCTCAATATCTTGTTTCACATATCAATTTTTTTTATGTATTTTACTTCTATTATTTGATCCACATATTTTCTCAAGTTTGACAATTTAGTCCTTGTCATCATAAAAATTCCATATTTTCCCCAATTTCACTTTTACAATACTTTTTATGCATATTTCATCATCTCATAAAACATTCATTAAACTTTTATCATATTTTTCTTATTTACATATTAAATTATTTCACACTTTATTTTACTTATTTACCACAAAACTTCACCAAGTCTACATTTTAATTCTTAAATAATATGAGAATAAATGGGTACTTACCTTTTCCAACTTCAAATCACTTGCTCTTCCTTTTTCCTCATCACTTAATTTATTTTCTCTATCTCTTTCTTCACCAACATGGCAAAAACATAAAACTTTCTATAAGTAAACTTTACATTAACACCATTTCCATACTTTTCTAACAATATTAAACTTGAAAATAATATGAAACCTTAATATTCATACCTTCTTCTCTTGGAATCAAGCTTTAGCTTGATTTTCTCTCTCTCCAACTTCTATTTTCTTGAATCTAATAGTTTCCTTATCATTTTTCTCTTGGTGCTTTTGACAATTCCTTTGATTTCTAGGTGAAAATAATTGAATTTTGATGAAAGGATCAAATTGTATAGAAACAAAAACTTTCTTTTTTTATCTTTTTCATGGACGTTGGAAGCTCTGGTGACTTTCTTCATCTTTCTTTCTTTTTTAATACTAATTTTAATTGAATAAAATATTAATAAATATATTATAATAAAATAATAATAATAAAATATTCAACCAATCATGTTTCAAATCTTTTCTTCCTTAATTATTACACCATATAATTATCTAATTTGGGTAATGACCATTTTACCCTTCATGTTTCTTCAAAATTTCATCCTTGAATCACTACTCACTTTTGGTAAAATTACAATTTAGTCCATTGTATTTCTCCACTTATTCAATTTGGTCCCTGCAAACCAATTTCATGTCATAAGAAATTGGATTATTTTCACTTTTGGTCCTTAAATTTTCTCATATTTATGCTTCAACCCCTCAAATTTTAAATAATTTTACTTGAACCTCAAATCTTTTTACATCTTTACGATTTAGTCCTTACTTTAATTTAGTATACCACAACATACTTCTCAATTTAACTTTCTTTGATACTCTTCAAATTTCTCTTTTATCACTTTCATTTTCGTATTTTACTTTACCAGGAAATCCATGACACTCAATTCTCACTTAATATTACATTAATAACATAACAATTTTAGGGGTGTTACATATCCAATGATGAACAAGTTATGAATATGTATCGTCGTATGATAAGAACGCTTTGAGGATTTGAAATGAAAATGGTGTCGAGTGCGTAATAGTTATGGAAAGAATCTGACTACAAGGTCTAATAAGTTATGGGAAACCATTGGAGTAGCTAAATTAATAAAATGTGAATTGGAATTTCCACTAATTGAAGTGGAACTTTACTACATTGAAGGAACTAATGCTTTGGAATGACACATGGTACATCATTTTCTGCTCTACTTGTCTTATTGTTTTAGTCTATCACATGAGTTGGTAAGTGATGAAATAATGACAATGTTATTAGGAATCTAGAGGAATGAAATTTTCTTAAGGAGGGGATAATTGTAACACCCCAAAATTTTTAATACAATAAGTGACATTATTCTAGGATAGAAAATAGTAAAAATTTGAGAAAATTTGGAAAATGAGTCTGATGGAGACTTTTTATGAAATAAAAATTGATATTGAAGTTAGAAATCAATGAAAAGAATTGTGGAAGCAAAAAAAATGACAAAAGGACCAAATCACAAATTCTAAAAAGTTAGAGGATTAAAATGTAAATTTAACCAAATTGAGAAAATGTGAATGATTTTTGCTTATTTGGCATAAGAATAATTCTCGATATGTATTAGTTCCTTCAATGATGTACCACGTGTCAATAGATGTCACAAATGATCAAATTTAGTTCCTTCAATGTAAACTAAATTAGAAAAGATTCGATAATACAATGACTGAGTTGTAATTTTTCCATTTTTATTGAAGAAAGCGCATTGATGTAATTTTTACCTCCCATGGACTCATAATAAATACTATATGTGATTTATGAAGTTTGGACTTGATATATATCTATTTGGTGTAAAGAAAATTGGTTAAGGAGTGAAAAAGAGACAAAATGATAATTTCACCACATAAGGACATTTTAGTATTTTCATGTGAATATTATATTTGAAATATTGAAAATAATAATAATATATAAAAATTTATTGGATCAATTTTGGATCATTGGATAAATTTAAAATGGAGGATTTTAATGTAGACAACACTTTAAAGAAGTTGACTTGTTAACTTTGACTTAGTATTTTTTATATGGGTTAAAAAATGGGAAAAAGATGGAAAATTCATCCTCTTCTTCTTCTTGCTGTCGTCCAGCCCTTGTGGAAGAGGGGACATTTTCTCTCTTCATTTTCTTGCTTTCTTCTTCCATCTCTTCCAAACCTCAACCCCTAAACGTTGATTTCTTGTTGAAATCAAGCAGGGGCGAAGCCAGAACAATTTTTTAGGGGAGGCCGGATGAAATTTTAATTTTTTATAGTTTATATCTTTATAATTTGTAAAGAATTAAATCGAATTTTTATAATTTTAGGAGGGCCAAAGTGCAATTTGACATTTACTAGTTTAAAATTTTTAAAAAAAATTATGGGCCTAAATAATAATTTTACATTTTAGGGGGGGCCTGGGCCCATGCCAGCCCCCCTCTGGCTTCGCCCCTGAAATCAAGTAGATTTATTTCAACCTAATTTCCTCATCACTTCCACCATTCAAGCTGAAATATAATTTTTTTCCCCTTTGTATAAATCGTGACATGTTGAGGAATTTATAAAAAAATCATTGGATTAAAACCTCAAACAAGAAATCTTAAAATCTAAATTAAACTCTAAACCTTAAACCTATTACTGCCAAAATCATGCTATATTAAGTCAAATCCATATCGATGTAAGTACAAGATTTCTAAAGAAATCTTTGAAAAAAAGGCATGATCTTGACACCAATCCCATTTTTTAACCCATATAAAAAATACTAAGTCAAAGTTAACAAGTCAACTTCTTTAAAGTGTTGTCTACATTAAAATCCTCCATTTTAAATTTATCCAATGATCCAAAATTGATCCAATAAATTTTTATATATTATTATTATTTTCAATATTTCAAATATAATATTCACATGAAAATACAAAAATGTCCTTATACGGTGAAATTATCATTTCGCCTCTTTTTCACTCCTTAACCAATTTTCTTTACACCAAATAGATATTTATCAAGTCCAAACTTCATAAATCACATATAGTCTTTATTATAAGTCCATGGGAGGTAAAAATTACACCAATGCGCTTTCTTCGATAAAAATGGAAAAATTACAACTCAGTCATTGTACTATTCAATCTTTTCTAATTTAGTCTAAAAATGATGTACCATGTGTACATCATTTTCCAGGAAAAAAGGCATGATCTTGACACCAATTGATTTCGAATTCATTATTGTAGTATTGTCAATAGATGTCACAAATAATCAAATTTAGATTCCTTTAAGCATATTGTAAAATAAGCTAAATTTCGACACTTATGGACATGGAAATTAAAAGGGTTAATATGTAGTTTGTCCATTGAACTTGTCCAAAAATACCTAGTTGGTAGTTAAACTTGTATTCTACCACTCAGGTTGGACCTCCGCACTAACATCGTTAACTTGTGCTGACATGTCACTAATAGTCAATCCGGTGGTGACACGTCGTAGCCTCTCAATATGCCATGTGGTGGGCATAAATTTTAAAAAATAAATATATTTAAAAACATATAAATTAATAAAAATGTATAATTTTTCCACATCAAGAATGAACCTAGATATATATTTGTCTAGATATATTTGAATTTGAACACCCATTTTTCCATATTCATTCTAGATGTGTTTTTTAGTAAGATTATATATTTTTTAATTTCTTCATAAAATATAAGTTTTTAGGTTGTTATTATTTTAAATATTTATAAAATATAAATATATAAACTTATACAACTATAAAATATATGCAATTAAAAATATATAAAAAGCCTATAATATTTTGAAATTTATATAAAAATCAATAATTTAAAATTAAAAAAAAAACAAAAAAATTATAAATCTATAAATATGTAAAAACCTAAAAAGTTATAATTATTTAAAAAGTATATATAAATATATAAAATAATTAAAAAGCACGTCTACAATGAATATGGAGAAACAGGTCTTTAGATGCATTTGAATCTAGACAAACAACTATCTAGGTTTCATTCTTGATATAATTTTTTTAATATTCTTTTATTAATATATAATTTTTTAATTTTAAGATAATAAATAAATAACCTAATATTTTATAAAAAATAAACTTACTAAAAATAAATGTGAAATGAATCTAGACAAATGGGTGATACATCATGACAATCATGGTCCAAATTCATTCTTAATGTGACAAAAATTATATTATTCATTAATTTATATATTTTTAATTTTTTTTTATCTTTTTAATTTAAATTTGCCACTTGACATATTGATAGACTACCACATGTCACAATTAAATTAACTATCAATGTTATATCCGTATAAACTAACGTGAAGTAGCTACTAGATAAAAATGAATTGTATATACCAATTAAATACTCTTAGATAAGTTAAAAAGATAACAAAATAATTTTAGACAAAATTCAAAAAAGGCAAACCAAAGTAAAACAAAATTTGTCAATAGACCTCAACATTGTCCACGGATGTCCAGATCGTTTAACATTTTAAAATAAATCCTACAACAAATGGGAAAAAATAGCCAAATTCCAATAAAAATCTCGTAAAAAACAAATGTAATTTTTTTTAAAAAAATTATAATGGTAAAAGAAACAAAAAAAAAAAGAAAAAAAGAGTATTACAGGACAGCGGCGATTATATTGTATTCTATCAGACTCATTGCTCATGCAATGAATAACACAGAAATGAAACAAAAAATCGTTGGAAATCAACAAAGTACTCTCAAATAGCCAGTTGAAGGATATGGTTACTAGCTTTTGTTTCCAAACTTTCATCTTCCCCAATCTCCAACCCCATATTACAATTCTGTGGAATTCCCTAAGAAGACATCATGGATCTGGCCCCAGAAGAGCTTCAATTCTTGTCCATACCCTACATCTTCTATCCCTCAAAGATCCCCCAAAGCCTTCAATCTCATAACCGTAGCTCTCATTTTTCCTCTATCTTTTGCCATTTTAGCTCACTCGCTTTTCACCCACCCAATCTTAAATCAACTCGAATCCCACCCATTAGCTGACCCTGCCCAAACGCATCACGAGTGGACACTCCTTTTGACCTTCCAGTTCTTTTACCTCATCTTCCTCTTTGCCTTCTCTCTTTTATCCACAGCTGCCGTTGTTTTCACAGTGGCGTCCCTTTACAGTCAAAGCCAGTCTCTTTCTCTTTGACGATCTCAGCCATACCCAAGGTTTTTAAGCGCCTTTTGACAACCTTCGCATGGATTGCTCTCTTGATGTTCGTTTACGATGCCTTGTTGATTGCCTTCTTGTTCATGTTCTTCATTGCCGTTGATACCCAGAACATTGTTTAATCCTTCTTGGCATTCATGGTAATTTTAGTGCTCTTCTTGGGTGTTCACGTTTACATCACGGCGCTATGGCATTTGGCCAGTGTGGTATCGGTGCTTGAACCCATTTACGGGCTTGCAGCAATGAAGAAGAGTTACGAGTTGTTGAAAGGGAGGATTAATATGACTTTTTATTTTGGTTTTGGGGTATTTGGCAATTTGTGGTGTGATTGGGGGCATCTTTGGATCCTTGGTGGTGCATGGAGGGGAAAGTTATGGGGTTTTTTGGAGAACTGTGGTGGGGGGATTTTTGGTAATAGTGAATCTTGTTGGCTTGTTGGTGCAGAGCGTGTTTTACTATGTTTGTAAGAGTTATCATCATCAGGGAATCGATAAGAGTGCTTTGCAGGATCATTTGGGTGGGTATCTCGGAGAGTATGTGCCTCTCGGGAGTAGCATTCAAATGGAAAACTTCGATGCTTGATTTGTCAAGTCAGATTTAGTGTATTCTATGAATTGATGTTGATACCAGATACTATTCTCTATGGGACCCTAAACCCATTACAACTCTTAACATATTTGTTCCCTTTTATACTTGTTTTGCAATGAAAAAGTTTTAGCATTGTGACTCTTTTGATGTTATATGTATATACGGTAGCTGAATGATGGATGCTATTGTTCGTTCTAACAGTTAATCTCTACTTATTTATGTTATTGAGAATCGACCAGCTTTAGAGTTGATGATTAGTGTTGGATTGCCTGAATTCATAAAATTGTGGATCTCTTACGGTCAAGTAATGGGGGCACTTGCTTCCTAATTTTCCTTTATAATTTGTAGTTTGTTTAAGCTGATAGGTCATCGAGGCCATTTGCATTTCCATAGTCATTGATCATCTTGTACCATTGACATATTCCCCATTTAAACCCTAGTTGTTTATTTTGATTGAAATGCATCATCATTTTCACCAAATAATGGTAAGCACGAGCTAATTTTAACGGAGTTCAATGTGTCCAAAAACAGAAGAAAAATGAGAAAGTCCAAAAACTTCATTTTAGTGTAGTAGAGGCTTCTCAAGAACATCTTAAGATTCTTAACATGAGTGTACCTTAGTTTGATACGTTTCCTTGAATGCTTAATTATAAATGCCACTTTGGTTGAAAATGTTTTTCTTTCCATTTCGTTTAAGATACGATATAAACTAGGTGGGAGATGGATAATGTTAATGGAGGAAACCAATTGCAAAATGAATGATCACTTTTGGAATTATTTGCCTTTTTCTTTTTGTCTTTTGGAGTTTTTGGTTATAATAATCTTTAAGTTTGTCTCAACAATTGCCAACTTTTTGAATGTGGAGTGTGAGTGGTTGAGAAAGGATTGTATGAAACAGTTACGCCACGCCATCTGTATCCCTTTCCAATAGTTTTATGCCACATCAGTATTCTTATCCTGAATTTCAGGATTTTCATCCTGAAAAAAATCAAATCCAAATTAAAATCTTGAATTTCAGGATTTTCATCCTGAAAAAAATCAAATCCAAATTAAAATCCTAAAATTCAGGATAAGAATACTGATGTGGCATAAAACTATTGGAAAGGGATACAGATGACGTGGCGTCACTGTTTCATACAATCCTTTCCCGTGAGTGGTTACGGTGAGAACGGTTAATTTAGATATTATGGTGATGAGATTGAGTGTTTAAATTAAGGATGAGAAGTTTTTAAATTCAATCGCAACGATAACGTTAAGATGATAATTAAAAATGACTATTAAAAATATTAAATTAAAAAATATGTTGTATTAATGAATACTTAAAATTTTATAAAATATTTATTCATTATATTTTATCTATTTTTTATTACTCATATATTCTACTTATTGATGATTATTTTTTAATTTTATTATATAAATTATTACAAATATAAAAATATGTAATATATAATAACAATAACAAATAAATAAATATTTAACTTTTTAATCGAAAAAACCCTCCAAGCCTAAAAGATTTAGAGACCCCCACCCATACCTTTTAAAATTGAAAAGAAAATAAATATAATTAATAGGCAAAATTAGGGATAATTTATCTAAATATATCGATTTTTTAAAAAAATTACGGAAAAGGGCCGAAAAAATAATTATTTACCGGAAAAGGCCATTTCCCCCCAAAACGCGTCCACGTCAGCGCGTTTAGGGGATCTGGCGAAAGCGTGTCCACAAGGACGCGCTTTGTGCCACATCAAAGAAAAACGCGTCCTAGAGGGCACGCTTTGCGATGTGGCACAAAGCGCGCCTCGTGGACGCGCTTTGCCTACTCGCATCGGTCAAATTTTTTGACCGTTGGGCCTCAACGATAAAAAAACCTATAAAACCCCCAACCCTTTTATTTTTTTCACACATTAGTCCTTACTCATTTTTCTCTCAACTTTCTCTCAAATTCCTCTCAAATTTCTCTCAAAATCCTTTAAACTTCCTCTCAAACTTCATCTGAATTGCCTTCAACATCGGTTAGAACAGGCTCCGGTTCAGAAAATAATGCAACTTCTGCACCATCGGGGCTGGGCTCTCGAGGTGGATCCACATCGAACTCGTCATCCGACCCACCATCATCTGCAACGAACGAGGGCCCCTCGCCGGTGGATGTCGTGGGGAGTACATTATCCCTTCTTAAACAACTTTCGTAACGTTCCCAATCATATGTGGATTGCCAGCCACTAGAAGTTGATGACGTTCCCCAATACGTATTACTAGCATCGAACGTCGAAGGAAGGATATGCATGTCCCATCCACCAACCGAGTGTCGTGCAGGGGTTGTGTTTTCTATACTACCACCAAACACAGGCGCTTTCGTATTCTGCCTCCCACTAACAGAGTGTCGGCTTAGGGTCGTGTATTCCCCTCGAACAGCAGTAGATGTTGAAGTCAAAGGAAGATCACTTGGCGATGAAAAATGTACGTATACCTCAAGATAGGGTGATCCACTGGCAAGATGAGTCTCCACCATTGCCTCCAAGCTCCGAGGACCTTTGATGTCGAATGTGTCATATCTCACGGGATCAACCGAAGCGCAAAATCTATATTTAATAGACTGAACTTTCATTGGCATTGTTCCAAAGATTTTACGCCTAATTCTTTTGCGAAGTTCTGTCAAATCTATGTTCCGATTAAAACCCAATCGCGTTGTGTTCTCCGATAAAAAAACAACACCATTTTCGGTGTCACAAACCTCACCATCGTAGTAAATAACAGCATTATTGCGTTCACTCATCTTCAGTTTCTATTTTTCTTTTGCCTCAATTTCTGTTATGCAACCTGAGAATGAAATTTAGCTGATTTATAGTCTAAGGATTGCCAGACTACTGTAGCAAAAGAGCGTCCACGTGGGAGCTTTTTTCACTCTTTTGGCGATGCATCTCCTGCTTGAAGCGTTTTGGCCACTATTTGTTCAGAAACGTCTTCTCAAAAATATTTTGCCAGAGACTACTGTAGCAAAAGAGCGTCCACGTGGGAGCTTTTTTCAGTACTCTTGCTGACAGTGCATCCTGCTTGAAGCGTTTTGCCCACTATTTGTTCAGAAACGTCTTTTCAAAATTATTTTGCCAGAGACTATCGTAGCAAAAGAGCGTCCCACGTGGGAGCTTTTTTACTCTTGGCGACGATGCATCCTGTTTGAAGTGTTTTGGCCACTATTTGTTCGTAAACGTCTTCTCAAAATTATTTCGCAAGAGACTCTCAGTAGCAAAAGAGCGTCCACGTGGGAGCTTTTTCGAGACTCTTCTTGACGATTGCATCTGCTTGAAGCGTTTTGGTCACTATTTGTTCAGAAACGTCTTCTCAAAATTATATTGCCAGATACTACTGTAAAAAAATTTAAATAATTTTTATTTTGCTGATATATTTTTCCTGAAACCCTAAACTTAAAATTATTCTAATTAATTAACCCTAAAATATAGCTCATTAATTTTCCCCTAGAAACCCTAAACCCTAAGACCCTAAAAATCCCTAAACTGTAGCCCTAAAACCCTAAAAAGTCATGCCCTAACACTAAAAACTACTGAAAATCCCATCGTGGGGGGGGGGGGGAGAGGGCAAAAATACGTCCACGAGGGCGCTTTCTTCTTGCATCCCCAAAACGCTACCGACGTGGACGCGTTTTGGGGGGAAATGGCCCTTTCTGGTAAATAATTATTTTTTCGGCCCTTTTCCGTAAATTTTTTTAAAATCGATATATTTAGGTAAATTTCCCCAAAATTAGATTGAAATGCTGTTTTTATTTTTTTTTAATTATGCTTTGGCCCCTTTTTTTAATTAGGGAAATAGCTCGATTTTAGGAGAGAGAAAAAAAAAGCACGTCCAGCTGAGCGCATTTTCTGCATAGGTGGCAGGAAAGCTAACTCACCTGGACGCGTTTTCCCTCAACGGTAAAAAAGTAACGGCTTTTTGAACGTTGTCGCGCCAACGATAAAAAATTTAAAGGGGCCAATGGTAACTTTTTTTTACCCTATAAATACCCCCCAAATTTCATTTTTTTTTCATTCACATCCTTCTCTCCACTCTCAAATTCTCTCAACTCTCTCATTTAAAATTTTTTGATATTTTCATTTTAAAAAATATATATATATTTAATTATCTCATATTTTATTTGTTCAAATCGATTTCTCACGAATGATAGTCTCTCTAATCTGCTTCGACGTTCACTGGCCAAGCAGCAATGGTAAGACGAAATTTTAAAATTTTTTATTTTCAGTTATTTTCAATTTATTTTTTTTAATTTAAATTTTTTTATTGTGTAAATAGGCAAATGATCGTGTACTAGAAGGCTTCATTCATAATATGGGAAAGCATGCAATCCCTGAAATTCGTGGCCACTTGCAAGAGGTTGGATTCCTACATGCGTCTCATATGATCGGGGGCTGCAAAGTCGATCTTACACTAATCAGAGCTTTGGTGGAAAGATGGAGGCCCGAAACACACACTTTTCACCTTCCATGCGGCGAGTGTACAATCAAACTTGAGGACTTAACGCTACAACTCGATCTGCTGGTGGATGGGTCAGTGATCACGGGATCAATAGTCATTTCGGGTAAAGTGGACCTCTGCAGAGAGGTCCCAGAAAAGTTTTAAGGTGGTCGGATATCAATCAACTGGTTGGAGGATAATTTCGAAGAGCTCCTTAAAGACCGAATGGAGGAGGACATAAAATAATACGCCTGAGCATTCATCATAAGGTTAATCAGGGGCATTTTAATGCTCGACAAATCTCGAAATTTGGTGCACGTAAGGTGGCTACTACATCTAGTGGACGTCAATGAGTGTGGAAAACTAAGTTGGGGATCTCCCATCTTGTCCACACATCGAGAGATGTGTCGAGCCCCGGTACCGAATATGATATCGATCGATTGTTGCCTGCTCCTGCTATAGTCATGGGCCTGGTGGCAACCACCGTTTCTACATCCCAAAGTGATCGACCCATACATGTTCCCGTTGGTAATGAGGTAAACATCATTTATTAATAAATACGTAGTTTGTATAGTAAATTTTTTATTTATTATACGTTTCAACTAACATATCGCTTGTATAGGTGGAACAATGGGTCGAGTTACGTGAGACTGCTCGAGGTTAGTTACTTATTCTTTTGAACATATATTAATTACATTATGATTTGTAAAAAAAAAATTCGTACATAACGATATTTACAATTTTGCTTTTCAGTTTGAATGGATGCAGTACGCCGACACTGATATCATATATTGCATCATGCTGAAAATGTTGGCCAATCAGGAGATGTGGGATGCCAATGTGCTGTTGGTAGTGTACGCGACAGTGGAAATGCACGAATCAAACTGAGCGATGCAGCAGTTCGGGTGGAGGCAACGAATTTCGCTGCCACCGCGAGACCTAAATGTAACACCCCAAAATAGAGCATAGGAGTTTTAAGGGTATTTTAGGAATTTCAGACTTAGAGTGTTCTGAATTTTTGTGACATGGTATATCAGTAATGTTTTTGTCTATGGTTTTTAGAAAATCAAGTCAATTTTTGAAAAAAGTGTTTAAAATATCATTAATTTTGAAATAAGGACTGATTTGTAAAAGGGTTTAAATTGTGATTTTTTAAAAGGTAATTAAACCAAAATTTAATTTTCACCCTCTTTTCCCCCTTTATATTCACAAAACCCATGTTAGTCTTCTCCATCCTTTGTGGTTGTCTTCCCTTGTTTTCCAAGCTCTTCTCATTCAAGTTTGGTTCCCAAACTCCAATATTTTGATTTCTATCATTCCCGAAGTCAATTACCTTCATAAATCTTCAAGAAAACACTAAAAAAAACTCCATAAATTTCATCTTCTTCTTCGTGTCTGGATTTTTGAGTTTTCGAAAAAAGTTTATTTTTCTTCCAACTAAGGTAACCATTCATCTTTCTATTAAGGGTAAATTACACCAACAGCCACTCAACTTTGGGGTAGCCAACAAAACAGTCACCTAGGTTTCATTTCAGTCACTCAACTTTTAAAAAATAACAAAGCAATCACCAACGTTATAAAAAAGTGACAAAACAGTCACTAATTAATAGTTTTCGTTAGTGTATTAACGAGACCGCTGATGTGGCAAGTTAACTAGCTGATGTGGCCAGTTAACTTGCCACGTTGGATGTCCACAATGGAAATCTACCCAAATTAAGAAGAAATTGAAAAAAAAACACCTTAATAATAGAGAAGAAGAAGAAGAAGAAGAAGAAGAAACCCAATTTTTTCTGTTGCGTTTTTCTTCCGGAGAAAGAAAATTTAAGAAAAATAGATTTTTTTGCTGCTTAACCTAATTATTTATCTTTAGGTTTGAAATTTAAAAAAAAAATTGAATGATTTTCTAGGGTTTGAAATTTGAATATGATTTCTAGTAAGAACTTTAAATTTGTTGCAAAATTATGGAAAATTTCATGCTGATTTTGGTTGTAATTTGATGTGTTGAAGGGATTTAAAGATGGGAAAGAGGAAATCAAGAGCAAAGCCTGCTCCTAAGAAGCGAATGGATAATCTTGATATCGTTTTCAGTTGTCCTTTTGTAACTATGGCATCGGTGTCGAATGCCGCCTGTAAGTATAAATTTCAAACCTTAGCAAATCATTCGATGCTTTCTTCTTCTTCTTTTTCTTCTCTGTTATTAGGGTTTTTTTTTTCAATTTCTTTTTAATTTGGGTGGGTTTCACTATAGACATCCAACGTGGCAAGTTAACCGGCCACATCAGCTAGTTAACTTACCATGTCAGCGGTCCCGTTGAGACACTAACATAAACTGTTAGTCAATGACTGTTTTGTCACTTTTTGATAAATTTAGTAACTGTTTTGTTATTTTTTTTAAAAGTTGAGTGACTGAAATGAAACCTATGTGACTGTTTTGTCACTTTTTGATAATGTTAGTGACTGTTTTGTTATTTTTTTAAAAGTTGAGTGACTAAAATGAAACCTAGGTAACTGTTTTGTTAGCTACCCCAAAGTTGAGTGATTGTTGGTGTAATTTACCCTTATATTAATTTTAAATGTTATTTAGTCTTTAAAAATAAGTTTTTAGCCATTAAATCATATTTTTTGAACAAAACACGAAAATTTGGTTGTTAATGGTGGATTTCGGGATTTTGAGTAAAAACGTGATTTCAAAGTGTTTTTCAACTTGTTTTGACATGATTAGAAGGTTTCTAAACTTACTTTAAGTTTCGTTAAAGATTTCTTAAGTTTTAATGAATTTTCAAAAAATAGCCATAAAACATGTCGAAAAAATCGATACTATGAATTGAGTATTATATTGTAGTTTAAAGGTTGGGAATTAGTCGTAGGTGAATAATTAGTTGAATGAAACTTGTTTTAGGCGAAAATATTAAGTGTAGATCGAGATATTTGGATTTCAAGTCAGTTATGTTAAAGGTTTTGGCTACATGAGAACATAACTTAGGCTTAGGTTATTGATTGCTTGTGGTGAGTCCTTAGCTGATTTTTGAATGTATTGTTGTGTAAATTAGTATTGTGTTGAAGCTTAGGATTCTTTAGGACCTTCTACGAGTAGAGATAAAAATAAGGAAAAGCTAGTTTGGGCTTTCGACTTTTCGGCGAAAGCATGGTGAGTGTTCGGAATAATTGCTTGTGGACATGATTTAATGCGTTATTTGGGAATTTAGTAGTAGCCCCTATTCTAAATTCTGAGTGTAAGCTTTCTCGTACTTATGTTATCTTGTGAAAAATGTGCTTATGTGTTTGTGAATATGTGAATTGAGATGAGATGCTATAACATGTGATATGTGGTTATGATAACTATTGTGAAAGTGCAAATGTGTACATGTTATATATATGTTAAATGTTAGTGACAGTGTTTTGCTAAAAATGCAAATATGCAGTGATTGTACACGGATAATCAGTAAGTGATATGTGTTTGATTTCAGATATTTTGGCCTTGTGATCTTGAAACTGTTAGATATAGTTGGCATGCCATAGGATTGTGAGTACTCACCTATATGTACAGTGATTTTGGGCGTTGAGGCCCTGGGCCATGTTGGAGGGATAAAGGAATGTGAGCTAAGCTCCATTCAACGGGACATGTAAGGGGAAATAAGGAGAGTGTTAGTTTTATGTTTCACTTTTGGGGCATGTTTGACTCTATAAGTCTATGTGGTGTGTTGGAGATCCGTGTATTCGATGAGTGATAATAGAGCTCACTTTTATGTTTCATAACTTAAGTGCCAAATTATCTTAAATTATGAATATGTGTGTATTGTGATATTTGTTTATATGACATGTGACCATTGTGCAATTTATCTATAAACATATTTTTGAGTTTCGTGATATATGCTTGAATGTTATGTAATTATATGAGTATTGTGATATATGCTTGAATGTTATGTGACTATATGAGTATTGTGATATATGCTTGAATGTTATGTGACTATATGAGTATTGTGATATATGCTTAAACGTTATATGATTATATGTGTAATAAGATATATGCTTAAAAGTGAGTATGATTACCATGTAAATGAACTAGTAAATAATGCACGAGTAAGTATAATATGACACTAGAATTGGAACTGTTGAAGTTGTGCTATATGGTCGTTTCATTAATGCTTGATGAATTGTTTGCATGGTAGTTGTTCTAGCCATTCACTGAGCTTGTTAAGCTCACCGACTCCCTTCTTAACCATTGCAGATTAGTAGTGGGCTAGTGTGAGCGATGTGATTCCAAGGGGTGATCCAAGCAAGTCCATTTCTATGATTTCGTAGATGTTATTGTTAATTGATTACGTTTTGGGAATAAGACAATGTGGTAGACTTTTTGCTGATATTTGCCATGATATTTTAAATGTTTCCAAAACTTATTTCTTCTTAGAATTAAAGATTTGAATCGTGATAGGTTGATTATTTCTCGAACTTATTCTCGATGTTTGAAATTGTTATCATAGCCGTTTTAATGCTTATTTGACGATGATATGATAGCATGATGAATTGGTACAAGATGATGATATCATAGTCGTTTTGACCCCCTTTTTTTATACAATTCAAGTTCAAACTCACAGAATCACATAAACACACTATACTACCACACAAGTAAACCTATGAATCAAACATTGTATCGAGCATTGATGAACCCACTTCAGCCAATGAGCATACTACTTGGGTTCAATTCTTACCTAATTAATCTAATTGATAATTTGAAAAATAATATCAAAACAGAAATAATATATCCACCAATATGACACATACTTGTGCTTATTTCAACTCATCAATTTTTTTAATTGTGGCCAGATGAAAGTGAAGAAAAGCATGATTGGAGGGGGAAAAGTGGATAAATTGAGTACATATGTAACTAAATTTAACATAAAATGTTAAAGTAAATCAACTGCTAGTTGAAAACAGAAGAAACGAGAGCAATGTACAAGGACAAGGCAAACAAGACAACGTATAATGTTGACAGTTAAAGGTGTATGTTCAGCATAACAATAACTAGTTTACTTTTTAACTTCTGTTGTTTTGAAGTCTCTATATTTTGTTTATTCAACCTTAGACACACAACAGAAAAAGAGTTTGATAAGTTCTAAGCTTAACATACCAAACATGAAACGAAGTAGATTAGCAATACTTAATAACAAAACAATACTGAAAGAAGTTGGGAAGTCGGATCAACACATTGAGCCACACTATCCAACTTGTTCTGGTATCTTTTGCAATGTATACTTGGTTTATATGGCATGTATAGGGTTGAATTGGTTTGTGTAAAAGTTTAGAATTACATTTTGTTTATACTTCCAATTAACTTAAGTATGTATGGTTTAATCATGTTGATATATGTGTTTGGAGTAGTTAGGTGATGGATAAATCATAGTTATATGAGTGAATTGATTAATCTTGTAAATTAGAATGTTAAGATATAAGTGATAATCTGACAATGTTAGAGCTAGGAATTGGTTGTTTTGAAGGCACTGTTATGGCATATAGGTATGGAATTTGAGATGTTTAAGTTGAATTCAAGAATGGGTGAGAAATGTGGCCATAAAATGGCCTATTTTCGTCCACACGAGCAGAGACACTGGCGTGTCTCAGTCGTGTGTGACACATGGCCTATCACATGGGCATGTGGCCTAGCCGTAGAGCAGTACATGGGCTGGGCTACCCGGCCCAGCTCGAAGGTTCGCCCGAAAAATGGGAGGGTTCGGGTAAAAATATAGGCCCGAAAAATGGGCTTGGGCAAAAAATGAGGCCCGTTTAAAAATAGGTCTGGGCCTCTGTATAATTTTTGGCCCGGCTCTGGTCTCTGCCCTACTGAAATATTTTAGTATTATTTTTATTTTTTTGTTAATAAAATTTTAACTTTAGTATTATTTTTATTTTATTTTTTCACGTGCCTTTCTCTTCTAGTCTTCCTCCCCTTTTTTCCATTTCTGAAATCAAAATCCCTAACCTAACTTCCTCTTCATCTTCCTCCCTCTTCCTCCCAAACATTCCCGAATACCCATTCATCTCCAGTCTTAGCCTCCAGTGGAACTTCTCCACCTCCTAACAGCACATTGTCTCTAGCATCTTCAATTTTGCGGTCTCGGAGCTCCCCCAAGTTGTAAGCTTCTTCTTCAATCTTCATTTACCACTTAGGTCTTTATCATCCTTTCTTGATTCTAACCCTTGAGCTTATTATTGTTGGAACCATGTACCTGGTCTATTGCACCATGGTTTCTTTCCTATATTAATGGAGAATGACATGACCTGAAAAATATCCTTGTTAATGGAGGCATAAATTGCATAATGTTACCCTTGGATTGACCCTTATTTTGAAATGACAAAACATTCAGCTAAATAGCTTGATTGAGTATATTGAAAAATTTATAAGTGTTATTTTAAGGTATATGATTTGTGCTATTTGCTTTGAAGAACACCTAAAATTTTTTTAATATATTGAACTTGATTCATTTCTCAAAACACAAAGTTCTCAAAGAACTAATCTTTTTTCAAATGTTTTCTAAGTTAAAAGTCAATATTTTTCAAAGATAAAATTGTTTAGAATTTTATATTTGAGGAAAAGGATTGAATCCGTAGTGGAAATGATAGTCCTTTTTCACACAGAATGGTTCCTTTGGTTGTCAAGCCCAACGAGATCGAGTCGATGGATTCTCAGATATTTTGAATTTTAAAATTGGCTTGACAAGCATAAGGGATCAATTTAACAGAATATTTCTTTTTGCTTGAGAAGCAAAAAGATTTGATATTCTGTTAAGAAGGATTGATCTTTATTCAAATAGAATCTCCTTTTGGCTGGAAAGCAAAAAAAACTTGATACCTTAAAGGAAGGGATTGTTCCTTCACCCCTTGACAGCAATCCAAGGGTTGAATTTGGAGCAAAACCAACAGTTGAGTCTTCAACATAAACAGGGCCTTCCCAACCCTGTTCACTTGAAGAGATTTCAATTGCAGGAGTCATAGATTCAATTCTTCAACCAGTCTTAAAGCTTTAAATTCTTCATCTCTTTTACTTTACCGTAATTTATTATATTATCTCTTTGTACCACATATTTACAAAAACCAACCTCTGTGAGGTAAAAATCTATGTATATCATCTTGAGTTTGTAAATATAAGGGACTTGAAACTCTGAGTGCACTTTTAAGATTTGGGTAAAACCAAGTATTTGAGTTGAATTTCTGAAGGTTATATCTCAACCTTGAAAAGGAAGTTGTAATATTGAAAAACTAGTGGACTGAACTTCTTGGTGACAAAGCCAAGGTGGAGATCATAGGTGTATTTGGAAAAGGACTAAATGTTGGTAAATCTTGAGTTTGATCTTTAATTTCATTTACAATTGCCTATCCCTTTAGTTTTATGGAGAAACTCATTTGGTTTAAAATAGCTTAAAACTTCTAATTAACCAATTCACCCTTCTTAGTTTACCTAACTCCTTTTAGCTAAAACATGAGTTCTGTAGGACTGGCAATTGATGTGTCCTATATATTGGCAGGAAGAGCTATTGTTTCATATTTTAACAAATTATTGAAGTTTGTTTTTAACTTAACTTTATTATTTTTAAAAAATATCAATTATATTTTTTATAATTTAAATTTGATGGATCCGATTAAATTCATGAATAGTAAAATCTCATCGAAAATCAGAGATTCTATCTTTAAAATAAATAGAAAATAAGCATCTATTTTCTTTAAATGTATTTAATTCATTATTTTTTATTTTTTATTTAATAAAATAAAAAAATAATACGGGCCGGGCTCGGGTTTACCAATTCCATGTCAGGCCGGGCTTGGACAATTTTTCAGGCCCATATTTCGTGCCGGGCCGGGCCCGGGCCTACAAAACGGGTCTAGATTTTTAGTTGGGCCCAGCCCGAGCCCGGCCCGGCCCGACCCATGTACACCTCTACCTAGCCGTGTGTCCCCTGCATTTTAAAATTTCAAAATAGAATGCCCAGGTTTTTGCACACGGGCGTGTGGCTTGGCCGTGTGACCCCTGCACCTTACACACGGCCTAACACACGGGCGCGTGGTTTGGCCGTGTGACCCAAGTCAGAGAGTTACACGGGTAAGGACAGGAGCTGGGACACAACCGTGTGCCTCACATCGTATGCCCACACGACCTAAGACACGGGCGTGTCTTCTGGCCGTGTGAGCCACACGATCGGCCACACGAGCATGTGTCCCCTACTTTTAAGAAAATTTATGAGATTTTAGAAAAAATTCCCTGAGTATCCGGTTCAGTTTTGATTCACTTCTAAGGTGTATATTGGGCCTCGAGGGCTCATCCAATGGACAATATGAGTATTTTATAATTGGTTTCTGATAAGTATATTAAATGTCGTGAAATGTTCATATTTAATCCATAAAGTCTGGTAATGCTCTGTAACCCTGTTCCGACGACTGATAAGGGTTAGGGGTGTTACAGTATATCAGTATTGTGTTGTTGTTGTGGTATGTTTGTTTCATGTTCTGCTGATGATGAGGAGTTGAATTATTGTGGGATTTTATCGTATGGTTGAATCATGAAAAGTGATGATATATAGATGCATGTCTGGTTGTATGTACAAGTTTCTTATTTGATGAACTGTCACTGGTAAAGTAATTTCTAAAGAGATTATCATTGATATGGTCCGATAGTTGATATGTTGGCATGATCTGTATTGTATTTTTAACAGTATGTTTAGTTGATTGCTTGTTATATTGTTAGTCGTGAAAATAAATGTATGCGGAGTATAGAGGTATGTAATAGAGGTTGAAAGATGAAGAAATGTCATGTTGTGCACATTGTGCCACATGTTCTTGGTTTTGTAGAGGTTCGATTGGATTGTATGGAGATTTATGCGCACATGTATATGATAACCCTATGTGGGTTCTTTCAAATATGAGACTCTATGGAGTCTAAGGGCTAAAGCCTCATGTTTATAAGCAAGTCCATGGCCATGGCGTATAAAATTTATGGAAGCCCACCAGACTTGTTCTCTAGGTTTTATGTCAAAGTTATATGTGAGACTTCACCATACAAATTCTGTGACATAGTTCGCATGTATAAGTCCGCCATATCTATAAATTTTCTTCTATGAATTCACAAGTATAAGACCGCCATAACTATGAATTTGCTTCTATGAATCCGCATGTATAAGTCTGCCATATCTATGAATCTACTTTTATGAAGTCGCATGTATAAGTCTGCCATATCTATGAATTCTTCTTCTACGAGTTTGCATGTATGAGTTTGCTTATAAAACTCCGCATCTAGAAATCCACAAGAAAGTGTCCAGAGGATTGTCGACCAAGTAATCCAAATTTACTCTCTCCTCGGTAGGTTTTCTTCTAAGATTATATGCAACAAGTCTGGACGAAGAGACTATATGCTTCATGATCTTTCATAGAAGGAATTCTCATACATTAAGTATTGTGCCTCTATATTGTTCAAACCTAAGCACAATGTAACGCCCCGAATTTTGGGCCTAGTAGAGTTGGGCCCGTTGGGCTTTGGGTTTCATAAAAATTTTTTAAGTGAGCAAGAAAATGTCAAATCACATGACGGCTTTATAGGTTTAATGAATTTGGAGTGTGTAGGTGTGTTGGAGAAGCTCTGGGTTCGAGTTTTGTGGTGGAGGATTTTTAATTTAATTAATTAAGGAATCAGGGTTGTGGGTAGTGGGCTTTTAAATAAAAAATAAGAGAAAAATGGCACAAAGAAGCCTGTGGTGAAGTGGCTATGTGACGCCACTAGGGTGTAAGGAGGTGGCGACATATGCATGCAGAGAGGTCTGAGGTTCGAGTGCTAGCTTAGTTTTATTTTGGAGTTTAATTTTAGGCTTCTAGAAGGCTGAAAGTGGCGTGTAGAGGGACTCTAAGGAGAAGTGATTAGTGGAGAGAATTTAGGAGAAGGATAAGGAAGATATCATGGAGAAAAATTAGGAGATGAGCAGTGGATGAAGTGGTGCCGAATTGGACTTTAGGGGTGGCTAAGTTTCGGCTATAGGCTATATAAATGTGTGTGTGCCGAATCTGGGGTCTTAGGTAATGCCGAATTTTCTATTCTTTTTCTTTTCCTTGCCGAAACCTTATTTTTCCACAACCGAAAATACCTTGCCTTGTTGCCGATTCTTCACTCTTCTCCTACCTTCTAAACCTTTATCCTTGCTTCTGAGCCGACTCTTCTCTTCTTCCTTGGCAAACAGAATAGCCTCTATTCTCCCTCAAGGTTCTTCTTTGATTTTTGCGATTTCATCTTCCTCCTTTTACCTTGCATTTAGGTGTCGAATATCCCTTTGCACCACTCCGATTTTTAGGTCGAATACACCTTGACCGAATCTTCTCTGTGCTTTTTCTTCAGCTTTGGCCAATTGATTCTTGGGATTTAGCATCGATCTCTTCCCTCCAAGGTCGTTACCATTTCACTCTTGTTGCGTCTCGGGTTTTGGGGTAAGTGTTCTTTACTTCAGTTTAAGGGTTGGCCGAATGGTCATATATGTTGTGAGGGTGACTTGTGTTGGATGCAAGTCATCTATTACTTAGGCTCTAATGATTAAGTTGGTACAGATCTAGGGTCTAATCGCGATAGGTGTTAAAGAAAGGAGCTATTAGGGCTTGTCGCACACGGTAAGGTTACGGTGAGGCTTCGGTTTTTGATAAAGTTTGTATTTAGCCTGTGATTAATTGTTAAGTAATATCGAATGTAGGTTTGTGACTAATAGGAAATCGCAACACGCGTTATTACCAGGTGTGTACAAACACTATACACACATGATATCGGTAATGCCGGAAAGCTGAAAAGCCGAAAGTGGCTAAATGGGCCCGGTGGGCCCTGAGGCTAAGTTTTGTGAAATTGATTGATTTGGTTATATGAATTGAGTTAGTCATGCTTGTTACATGATCTGAACTGGATTTGGGTTTAATGGGCCACATGATAGAGATTTGGGCCTAATGGGCCATACGATTGTGATTTGGGCCTAATGGGCCATATGATTGAGAATTGGCTTTGTATATGGATTGGGCTTAGTACCTGATAACTGCTAAACTTTCATAAAACTTAAAAAATTAATTGCAACCGTGGACAAGTCACAAGGTTGAAGTGTGGTAATGGGTATATGCATGTCTAGGATTGGGTCTAGGGAGAGCTTGGTACTTAAGCGGTCTCAATGACCCACCTCTCTCTCTCTCTGAGTCCTACCGTGCATAGTACTGCTCACTTTGGCCAACGGGGATTTTTCAACGGACCCAGGTAAGTACTAAATCCATAATACTTAAAAATGATCGAAATGCCCCTAAGGGCGAAAAAGACTAAAATACCCCTATGTGTTAAACTTAGGATTTTTGGATGTTACATGCTGCATTCATATGATATACTATCTAGGTTGCATATGGGTGGGAATTATGAAACGGAGGAAGTATATGAGGATCGCATGGTTGCTTGACGACCGTGGATCCACCGATGGCTTTTAAGCCCATTAGCAGCTTTGCTGCAACGTAGGTAGTACCGCAAATGGGCTACCATTGATGTGTACCGGATGGGTGGGTTGATGTAGACATCCCCACATGATGTGTATCGGGGGACGGAGATGATGTGTACCGGATGGATTATTTAGGGAGGGTTGCACATCATTGCATGTATGATGTTGCTATTATTATGAAAAGGGCTTAGGCCCAATTGATTTCTTGTATGCTATTTGTTTGCTGAGGATTGTACACACTGAGTTTCGAAACTCACCCCCTCTTTTATTTTTCTCAGGAAATCTTCAATAGATGGTTCGACGAATGGAGGGACTCAGAGGTGGCCAGCTAGCAAGACGTTTCGTTTTACTTGATTTTCTTTATAGTTTTAAGTATTTTGATCATTTTAAGTTGGATTGTAAAAAGGCTTTCCCTCTGTTTAACTTTACATTGAATGTTTTACTTTATTTCTCTTAAGATTTATATCAAACCTTTCTAAAACAAGTGTTTTATTCAAAATTAAGCCTCTGCTGGTAAAAAGTTTTATTTTTAAATAATTGTTAACTTACAATCGAAAAGACAGATTTCCTAATACATTTTGATTTGGAAGACAACTATGAGCTGGGTTTTTAATCAAAATTCTCTAAGAAGGGTTTTCAATGAAAACAAGGATTTTCGAAAAACACTTCAATGTGACACGCTGGATTCGGGCCTAACTTCTAGGCCGGGACTGGGGTGTTACACACAAGCTATGCAATATGATTACACAAGTTTCGTCTAAGCAAATTCTGTGAAAAATTCTTAATTTTGAAATAAAAAGGGAAGTCTACTGATAAATCGTAATATATACATATTTTAATCCCACATTTAGCGTACTTTTGGATGATTTATCCCTTGACTTGTGGAATTTGATGCTCCTAATCCTTTAATTCCATGTTTTATACTTAGGAAAGCATATGAGGATGAAAAGAACGAGAAACATGTTAAAAACGGACCGAATGGGCCAAAGTAGAAAATCAACATGGCCTGGGCCAAAGCCACACGGCCGTGCTCCTTTAGCAGGCTCGACCACAGCCTGGATTTGACTCGCACTGGTGTGTTGCACGGGCGTGTCCCTGTCATGACAAAGAGGAATTTCACTCGGAATAGAGTACTTAGAGGCAAAGAAAGACATTCCAAAAGCCTATATAAACACCCTAAAGGCCAACCTTGAGAGGGGCGTCCAGCGAGGCCAAGGAGCCAAGCGAGAGAGGTCGAATGTGGGATTTACTCAAGAAAGCCGCTTGATTCATCTCAAGAAGCCAAATCATACTCAAGACTGGAGGATCTCTCCTTCAATTCCTTCAGGGGTTTTAGGGTTTTCTTATGTTTTGTTTTATCTTTTCTTCTCGAGATGTATTCTTTTATGATTATGAACTAAACCCCTCGAGATACCGAGGGGGATGAAACCTAAGACAGATCTTGTTATTGTTTTCTGAACTATATGATAAATACTCGATTTGTTCTTAACTATATGTTCTTAATTCTTGTTTTGATATTTCAGGATATTGATTCAAGTACTTGATGTGCTTAGGCAAAGGAGGAATATTCCCTGCTTAAGAGTAGATCTAGCATAGTTAAGCGGAGTTGATCGCAACCCTAGAGATAGGATGACGAAAATCTGCCGGATTAGGGTCAAACCTAATATGGGAGTCCATAGATCGAGTTAATGCAATCCTAGGGGTTTTAATTAGAAAGAGATTTCAATTAATCAACTTAGGGTTAGACGTTAGTAGCCTCGAGAGAGGTATTAATATAAATTAGGGAATCCTACGGATCAAGTCAAGTGAATAAATCGTCTGATTCAGAGTTAAATAACAAGTGAGGTCTAGGTGGATTCCCCCTTGGGTATCGTCTTAATCAATTGGTTTTTCCCACAAGTATTTCCCCAATTCATTGTCCGTGTCTTAGCGTCTTTAGCTTAGTAGTTAGTTAATTTTAGATTAAACAACAATTCCTTTAATTCTTAGGCTAAATAATAAAAAGAAAGTCAGTATTAGTACTTTTGGTTCCTTTGGGTTCGACAATCCGGTCTTGCCACTAAGCTATACTACTGTTCGATAGGTGCACTTGCCTCAATCATGGTGATAGTTAGTTTTTAGGCTAGATTATTCATTATACAAATATTAAGACTATCGATACCAGCGATCAAGTTTTTGGCGCCGTTGCCGGGGAACTAAGATATTAGGAACACTTGATTTTTATTACTTTAGCCATTCTATTTATTTGCAATTTATTTTCATTTTTTTATTTTATTTTAACTTTGCTAATTTTTCTCTTTCTTTGCTTTTGGCAGGTATTTCTAGTTTATGACTAGAAGAAACCCGTCAGGACCCTTGATTTTTGACAGTGAAATAAAACATACCGCTCGCAGAAACTGAAGAGATGTCATTGAATAATTATCAGTGGCAAGACATGAGGACAATGCCTAATAAAGCAGCCGGTGTTTTCAACCTTGACATAGTCACCATGTTATCTAACCAGGTAGAGCTTTTAAATAAAAAAAATGATGGTTTGTATGGTTCTACGCAGGTACATCCAGTAATACAGTATGATACAAATGGAGGAGGGGTGAACAACACAGAATATCTATCCTACAACCCTAGCACAGAGAACGAACAAGTCAACTATATGGGTAACTATTCTAGACCTCAAAATAATCTTTATAGTAACACATATAATGCAGGTTGGAGGTACCATCCCAATTTCTTGTGGGGTGGTCAAGGTAATCAAAGATCGCAACTTCCTCTAGGTTTTCAACAACCACCTTACCAGCAGAAAAAGAAGCCGAACCTTGAGGAGATGCTAACGAAATTTATCTCGGTGTCAAAAACACGCTTCCAAAACACTAAAACAACGCTTAAAAATCAGCAAGCGTCGATTCAAGGGATCGAGAACCAGTTAGGTCAGCTTGCTAAGCTGATCTCAGAAAGACCACAAGGTATCTTGCCTAGCAACACCGAAACTAACCCAAGAGACCAACCTCAAGCAATAACTGCTCACGATAGTGAAGGGTTAGATGAACCAAAATTGAAGCAAGAGAATGTGGTAGAGGAAGGTAAGGTTGAGGTAAGCTATGCTAAACCAAACCCGGTAATTACAGAGTACCAACCTCGTGTGTCATACCCCAATGCGATAAAGAAAGACCATACAGAGGAACAATTCGGTAAATTTCTTAAACTTCCAAAGAAATTACATATTAACTTGTCGTTTCTTGAAGCTCTTTCGTAGATGCCAGATTCAAGGAAATTTTTAAAAGAGTTTTTGACAAACAAACGGAAGTTAGATGATACGTCGCATGTGGAGCTAAACACAGTGTGCCCAGCAATTCTACGAAATAAACTACCACGTGAGCTCACATTTCGTGTAAGTCACGAAACGATCACTCTTCAGGTTCTCGACACGGCTAGGACATCGAGTATTAAAGGTGGAACCAATCACTTCAAAGTTGGGGACCAGATACTGTCAGATACAACTGACCCTTGAATAGCCGTTTCAGAGCTTAATACAAACAGTGCGACTCCTTTTACGGTACTTAAGGTCTTTCCATACGGAACGGTCGAGGTAACTCATTCTAATTTCGGCACTTTTGAGGTAAATATTACCCGACTCAAACCATATGTTGATAGAATTGATAGCAAGAAAAAGGAGTTTCGACTCCGTGAACCACCATGGCTATACGAATAACAGGTAAGTCTAGCTCAAGACTTTAAACGAGCGCTTCTCGGGAGGTAACCCGAGCACTAACCCCACTAATGTCCATACTTTCAAATTTTAGCATCTAACTAAAAACTAACCAAATTTTTAAGCGCAGGTTTCCCTACCCACACGACCTTGCACACGGGCGTGGTCGTGGCCGTGTGGAAACAGGGCAAAACTTTTCCCAAAAACACGGGTTGCGATAAAACACCACGGCCGTGCGATGCGGTCGTGGTCAACACTGACTAAAGAACACGGGCGTGTGATCCTCTACACGCCCGTGGGACCTTTGAGGCCATTTATTTTTTCTTTTATCTTTCTCGTCTTTAATTTATATTATTATATTTTCATTTTTTTAATTTAGGTTCAAGGGGCTGTTAACGAACGACCACACCACCACCGGAGTATCCTCCCCATCTTCACCTCTCTCTAAATTTACCGTTTCTTTTCATTGACTCCATCCAAAATTCAGGAAGTTTCACTTCTCTCCCTATCTTATGATTTTATTACTATATTGCTTATATCTATCTTTATACATTGAGGACAATGTACATCTTAAGTGTGTGGGGGGGGGTTAACTACAGTATTATTTGAAAATCCCTGAATTATGTCTTATTCTTAAGTAATTTTCTCATACTACTGTTAGAATGAAATTTCTTTTGATTTATGATTTTCATTGATAAGTTTCGGATTAAGTCATAGTTAATTATGAGTTTCGGATTAAGTCATAGTTAATTATGCAGTGATGATTTAAACTTTAGGAGACTAGAGAATCAAGCATGATGAGTCTATTTTTAGAATTAAAAAATTGATAGGTTGTCTACCTGAATCTAATTATTACCTTGAAGTTTGAAATTCAAAAGGTTGACATCAAAAACCCATAATTTTTGTGAGATCTTGAGCCATTCAGAGCATACATTCTTTTCTTGCTCACTTTTTTTTATTATGAGTGTGTCAACATTGATTTGTTATTCTAGAACTTGCTTCGATTATACATGTCGAGACCATACTTTTGATTTGATATACTGAGATGATAAAGGCACCTAGGTTTTAACCCACTTACTCCATAAAAAGCCTACCTTCATAATTAACCCCTAGTGAACCCCTTGAATCCTAACAAACCGTTTATTGACTCACCCATTAATATTAACCCAAGACCCATTCTTTTTGATTCATTGAGAATTTTTCCTTCCTGTTTTAACCCTTTTTGTCGAGATTTGATTTGAGTAGTTGCCTAACTATGTTCTCTATTTCAGTTGTTAAAAGTTCTTTATTATTATTTGGATGTATTAATTCTAAAAAAAAGGAAGAAAAAAAAGAAAAAAAAATGTTAGAAAATCTATTCATCATTAGTTCAATGTTCTATGAGCTTAAAACAGTTAAATTCATGATAAACCGTAAAAGTAACATATTTTAATCCCACATTTAGCATACTTTTGGATGATTTATCCCTTGATTTATGTAAAAAGGTGCTCTTAATCCTTTCTTTTCTTGTTTTATACTCAGAAAAGCACCGGAGGATGGAAAGAACGAGAAACGAGCTCAAAACGGACCAAATCGGGCCAAAGTAGAAATCGACACGGCCTGGACTTGAGCCAACACGGCCGTGTCTCTCTGATAGACTAGAACACGGCCTGATCACGATTCACACGGGCGTGTCACCTCATTAAAAGTCTGAACACGGCCTAAAGACGATTCACATGAGCGTGTGCCATGGCCGTGTCCCTGTCATGGAGAAGAGCAATTTCACTCGAAAAAGGATACTTAGGGGCAAAGAAACCTATTTCAAAAGCCTATATAAACACCCTAAGTATAACCTAGAAAGAGGGCGGTGAGCTAGGCCAAGGAGCCGAGCCAAAAGGTCGATTTCTCGGGAAACACTCGAAGATAGCCGCTTGATCCATCCAAGAAGCTGAATTCTACTTAAGACGGCGGATCTCTCCTTCAATTCCTTCAGGGGTTTTAGGGATTTCTTATGTTTTGTTTTATCTTTTCTTCCGAGATGTTTTCTTTTATCGTTATGAACTAAACCCTTCAGATACCCGAAGGGGATGAAACTTAGATGAATCTTGTTATCGCTTCTTTGAACTATATGATAAATACTTGATTTGTTCTTAATTATGTGTTCTTAATACTTGTGTTAATATTTCCGGGATATTGATTCAAGTTTGATATGCTTAGTGGAGGAGCAAAAGTCCCCGCTAAGAGTAGATCTAGCATAATTAAGCGGAGTTGATCGCACGCCTAGAGATAGGGTGACGAGATTTTACCGGATTAGGTGAAACCTAATATGGGAGTCCATAGATCGAAAGTTAATGCAATTTTAGGTTTTTTAATTAGAAAGAGATTTCAATTAATCAACCTAGGGTTAGACGTTATTCGCTTTTGAGAGAGGGTTTAATATACATTAGGAGTCTTACGGATCAAGTCAAGTGAATAAATCGTCTCGTTCAGAGTTAGATAACAAGTGAAGTCTAGGTGGATTCTTCCTAAGGGTATCGCCTTAATCAACCGAGTTTTTCCAACAAAGATTTCCCCAATTCATTCTTTTTGTCTTTGCGTCTTTAGCTTAGTAGTTAGTTAAATTTAGATTAAATAACAACTTCACTTATTTTAGGCTAGATAATAAAAATAAATTTAGTATTAGTACTTTTGGTTCCTTTAGTTTCGACAATCCGGTCTTGCCTAAGCTATACTACTGTTCGATAGGTGCACTTGCCTCAATCGTTGTTATAGTTAGTTCCAGGTTCGATCATTATAAATTTAAAACTCTGAAATAAATGATCAAGTTTTTGGCGCCGTTGCCGGGGAACTAAAATATTAAGAAAGCTCAATTTTTATTACTTTAACCATTATTATTATTATTATTATATTTTTTTTTTTACTTTGCTAAATTTTCTTTTATTTGATTTTGGCAGATAGAGGAGATGGCACCAATAACTATCGCTGGCAAGTTATGAGGACAAAGCCAACAAAAGCAAATTATATCTACAACCTCGACCCAATAACCGTGCTATCAAACCAGCTTAGAGATGTTAAATAAAAAGTTTGATGATTTGTGTTCTTCGCAAATACATCCAGTTATGCAATACGAAACAAGCAGAGGCGTGGCGAATCTTGAGTACCCACCCTACAGAATATGGCATAGAGAACGAACAAATCCACTATATGGGTAACTATTCTAGACCTCAAAATAATTTTTATAGTGACACTTTTAATGCAGGTTGGAGGTACCATCCTAATTTCTCGTGGGATGATCAAAGTAGCCAAGGACCGGAACTTCCTCCAAATTTTCAACAACCACCTTACCAACAGGAAGAGGAGTCGAACCTTAAGGAGATGCTGACAAAATTCATGGCAGCCACAGATACCCCGTCTCGAAAAAACTGAGACAACGCTTAATAATCAACAAGCATCGATCAAAGGGATCGAGAACCAAGTTGGGGAACTTACTAAGTCAGTTGGAAAACTTGCAAAGTTAATTTTTGAACGACCGCAAGGGCGTCTACCAAGCAACACTAAAATTAACCCAAAAGAGCAAATTCAAGCCGTAATAACTCATGACAGTGAAAGGTTAGTGGAATCTGACCCAAGGCAAGAGCCTGTAGTAAGTGAAGGTAAGGTTGAGGTAAGTTATGATTTACCAAACCCGGTAATTACAGAGTACAAAGCTCATATGCCATACCAAAATGCGATAAAGAAAGACCACACAGAGGAACAATTCGGTAAATTTCTTAAACCTCCAAAGAAGTTTCTTATTAACTTGCCGTTTCTTGAAGCTCTTTCATAGATGCCAGATCCTAGACCTCGTGTCAATAAAGAAGAAATTCATGAGGAACGAAAGCTTCGGATCGATGAACTAGACGAGTGGAAGATACACTTCAAAGAAATACACGAAGCAAAAATGGGGCAACTCTATGAGAAACTTAACGATGGGACAACCCAGCTTAAGATAGGAGATCAGGTACTCAAAATCTTCCCAGATGGAACAGTCGAGGTAACTAATCCTAAATTCAGCACTTTTAAGGTAAACACTACTCGACTTAAATTATATATCAAAAACCGAATTGAACGCATGAGAAAGGATTTTCACCTCCTCAAACCACCCTGATAATGCGAATAAGAGGTAAGTCTAGCTCAAGACTTTAAACGAGCGCTTCTCGGGAGGCAACCCAAGCACTAACTCTACTAATTAGTTTTGTTTTATTTCTTTTCGTATTTAGGCATAGGTTTCCACACCCACACGGCCTTGCACACGGCCGTGGCCGTGGCCGTGTGGACACCACGGGTAGGCACATGGGCATGGACCGTATCTCTATTTAATTATTTACTTTTATTCCTATTTTTATTTTTATTTTTATTTTTACTTCCTTTATTATTTTTCTTTTTCTCAATGGCATTTAGATTTAGCTTAGGATACAATAAAATCAGACCGGCTACTTTGAGTATTCAAGTTCAAACGGTTCGAGGCGCTTCCCCACGTTCACCTCCAATCCTATCCGGTTTCTTTTCATTGACTTCATCCAAAATTCAGGAAGTTTCACTTCTCCCCCTATCTTATGATTTTATTATTATTTTGCTATTATCTATCTTCGTACATTGAGGGCAATGTACATCTTAAGTGTGGGGGGATTAACTACAGTATTATTTGAAAATCCCTGAATTATGCCTTGTCTTAAAGTAAGTTTCTCATATTATGATTAGAAAGAAATTTCCTTTGATTTATGATTTTTATTGATGTGTTTTGGATTAAATCAGTGATAATTGTGAATTGATGATTTAATTTAAAGGATACTAGAGAATCAAGCATGATAAGTCTATTTTTCGAAATTAAAATTTTTCTAGGTTGTCTACCTGAATTTAAATATTACTTTGAAGTTTGAAATTTACGAGGATGACATAAAAATACCCATAATTTTTGTGAGATTTTGAGCCTTATAGAGCATATATTTTTTTTCTTGCTCACTTTTTTATTATGAGTGTGTCAACATTGATTAGTCATTCTAGAACTTGCATCGATTATACATGTCGAGACCACACCTTTGATTTGATATACAGAGATGATGAAGGCACCTAGGATTTAACCCACTCACTCCACTAAAAAAAAAGCCTACCTTCATAATTAACCCCTAGTGAACCCCTTTGATCCTAACAACCCTTTTTATTGACTCACCCACTAATATTAACCCAAAACCCTTTGTATTTGTTATCACCATTCTTCTTGACTACCCTTTTTTGTCGAGATTTGATTTGATCAGTTGCCTAACTATGTTCTTTATTTCAGTTGTTAAAGTTCTTTATTATTACTTGATTTGTTCTTAAAAAAATCAAGTATATTCAAGATTAGTATGATGAAAACCGAGCTTGTACAGTTAAAGTCTATTTATTGAAGAAGAAGCTCGTATTATTAGTTTCAAGGTTTCAATTCATGTAATTATTTATTTTTCATTCGTTGTTTCTAGTTAGGTAATTTTTCAGTCGATCTCGATTCTAACCCTCTAATTCAGCCTTTATCCGACCTTAACCCAAGCCCGTTACAACCCCGATAAAGACCTTTTGATTTGTGCATCATTTCATATTACAATGTGGTGGAGATTTGATTTTCATGCAAGCCTATGGGATTAACTTTTCAGGTTTGACATTTGAGTGCTTAATTCTGAACCTTAAACACTTCGAGTGATTTGAGTGAATCTTTTGTGAGGATGTCAATCCTTGTAGGTGATCGTTGTTTTCGCGATGTCAAAGTCTTAAAATTTATAAAAAGAATGATCGAACCTGGAAACTAACTATGACAACGATTTGAGGCAAGCGCACCTATCGAACAGTAGTATAGCTTAGGCAAGACCGGATTGTCGAACCCAAAGGAACCAAAAGTACTAATACTAACTTTCTTTTTATTATCTAGCCTAAAATAAGTGAAATTGTTATTTAATCTAAATTTAAATAACTACCAAGCTAAAGACGGAAAGACAAAAAGGATGAATTGGGGAAATACTGTTGGAAAAACTCAGTTGATTAAGACGATACCCTTAGGAAGAATCCACCTAGACTTCACTTGTTACCTAACTCTGAACCAGACGATTTATTCACTTGACTTGTTCCGTAAGACTCCCTAATGTATATTAAACTGTAACACTCCTAACTCGTATCCGTCACTGAATTGGGTTTACGAGGCATTACCAAATTAATCCCAACCCATAATAGACATAAATATACATATATTAATCTTTACTACTATTTGCCGAAAATATCCGACACATATAATTAACCACATTACTCACAATTATCATGATCACATTCTCAAAATCATCCATACATTTCAAGATATGCCCTATGCATACATATGCTTCACTCTTGTCTACAACATTTCTTAATCATTTACCCACAATATTAACAACTAATACGACAAATTCATTAGCAACATTTTTCTTGCTATATTCGGCATTTTCACGTACATATGATCATTCGAACAATTTTATGCAACCATTCTATGAATTTATTTCGATATTAGCATAACCCTTATAGCATACAAGCCGAACATGTATCAATAATAACACACCCATATACAATATGCAACTTTTACCAAATATTTCTAGTCACATAACTACATTTAGAACAACATGCCAAATCTATCTATCACCATCCAAATATCCTATAAACATTTAAACCATATCTCATACTCAAATTTTTAATACCATCCATCATGACATATAGATTTACTTAAAAGCTTTAACCATGACCGAAATTATTCAAGTTTAAAAATTGATCTAGTCTTAGCCATCTTCGCATGGCTTTTATATACATTCTAACCCAAAAGAGACCATACAGTATCCAAGCTATTACATGCCATAATTTCTAAGGTTTAAAGCTAATAATAATACCAAGAGTAAGTGATAATGTGCTTGACTTCGACAAGGATCACCGAATGCGAGCTTCAACTCCAAAATCTACACTAAAAAAAAACAACCAAAAATACAAACGGTAAGCTATTTAAAGCTTAGTAAGTCATAAGCAAAAGGTAGCATACATATAACCAAGCATTTTTAATAGCTTCTAACTAACTCAACTTAATCATTTATTAATTTACATTATCCATACATATAATAGGTCGCCATTAACCAATAACACGCTTATTTGGTTTCCAAGCAAAAACCGAATGTCTATATGATAAACTTTCAAACTGAAATGGCTTACCTAATTTATACCAAGATAATGAACTATCATATAAAATGTTCTTACATGTCACCCTCGTTTACCTCCACTAATTGTTTTCGTCTTTTTATGAAAATCCAAAAATCCGCACACTTAGTACAAATCCCGTAACGTATCACTCACACAGAGCCGTTACTTAACATTTCCGCACACACAGTGCCAACTTTTCGTAACGTATCGCTCACATAGAGCCGCATTTAACATTTCCGCACACGCAGCGCCAACTTTCCGTAACGTGACGCTCACATAGAGCCGCACGTAACATTTCCGCACACACACGCGCCAACTTTTAAATAACGTGATCGCTCACATAGAGCCGTTATTTAACATTTCCGCACACGCAGCGATTCAACTTTTCGTAACGTATCGCTCACATAGAGCCGTTACGTAACATTTCCGCACACACAGTGCCAACTTTTTGTAACGTATCGCTGACATAGAGTCGTTACTTAACATTTCTACACGTGCCAACTTTTCGTAACGTATCGCTCACATAGAGCCGTTACTTAACATTTCCGCACACACAGTGCCAACTTTTCGTAACGTATCGCTCACATAGAGCTGTTACTTAACCTTTCCGCACACACAGTGCCAATTAACAACCTCCACTTAAACATAACATATAAATTCACATATTATAAATATGACATACCTAAATACGCATATTCAACCCGAATCTTTCTTCCTATAATTTACCATTACATTCGGCCTTACACAATTAAACACTTATTTAATCATTCATTCACCACCATCACTCATTTCATGTTCCCCAATTAACTACAACTCAACCCATAATTATTTATCCAGTCCAAACATATCCATCTTTCATACTTATGGCAAACATATATTTTTTTTTACATATTTCAACCATCCAAAGTATTTCGATATTTTTTGTAATATCCTAGATTTAGGGGTTATGCGTTTATGCATAATTCAAGTGATAGTGGGCTTAGTGTGTGTATGGATATGTTTTAAAGGTTTTTAGAATTTTAGAATGTAAGGGAATGCCTTAGAAAAATATTAGATTTTTATTCTTAGAAGGGGAGCTAAGCAAAATTGGCCTTAAGAAAATTAGTTTGAGGTTTTAATCACAATGAGTCAATTGGTAAAGTGGCAAGTGGAGTGTGGAGTGTATTAATGGTCTTAGGTTCGAATCCCATGGATGACATTAAGGTGACTTTTATTTTTAAATTGTATGGCATGTGTTGGTCAACTCTAATTAAGATAAGGTTGGACTTTATCATTTATGGATAGTAGACTAATGGAAAAAGGGCAAGTTGATAGTTAAGGTATGGAATCAAGGTGTTATGGTATGATAAGGGGACATAAGGCTTGGATTAAGGGATGAGGTTTTGGAAAGTTTGGCATGAGCAACTTGTCCATGAATGTGGACGGCATTATGGATAAGGAGGACTAATTTTTATGGCAAGATGGTTAGTAGTTTAGGTAAGCTTGAATTTGGGGAAAAGAATTATTTTTGATTAAGGAATGATGAGGGAACACAAGGCATAATGTAAGGTTATTGCTATGGAAAGTTTTGTGTGGAAAACTTTGGCTTTGGAGTTCATGAACTTGGACGGTATTAGGGGCTATAGGGGATGGCCGAAATTGTTGGTTAGCTTTTGGTATGGTATGGTGCTAGTTTTTTGTAGAATTAAGTGCTAGATGAGCACATCTTTCTTTTGGCTATTTTGTGTTTCACTCTAATCTTTTTCTCCTCTTAGCCGAATGTATTTTGGCCAAAAGGTAACCATTTTCTTTTCTTTTGGCCATTTGAGTTTTGACCCTTTTGGTTTTTAGTTGTTCTTTCTCCCCTCAAGTCCATTCCTTCTTTCTCTTCTTTTTTTTTTGTGACCGAAACTACAAAACCATCAAAGACCATTTCTTCTCTTTTTCCCTTATTGCCGAACACACTTTGACTCAAAGTTCTTCCTTGATTCATCTTCTATTCTTGAGAACCCGAAACCCAAACTCCTCATTTCTATTCTTATTTTCCTCTTTGTTTTCCACAAGAGACTTTCAACATTATTCTCTCCTTAATTCTTCACCATAGCCGAATCTTCTACTTCCTTTTAGTATTATTTTTGGCCGAATATTCAAGGGTAGACTCTCCTTGGTTTTCTTCTATCGATTTTGGATAAAAAGGGGTAAGTGTTCATGGATGTTTTCTTTCTTTTCTTTCTCGTTTCTATGATGTTTTCTTGTGGGCAAAGGCCGAACCTTTGGGCATTATTTTGCAAGGTTCTAACCATTTTTTTAGGATTCGATTATTCTCTTAGGCTCATTGGGATTTCGGAAGCAATCGATTTAAGCCATTCCTTTAGCAAATCGAAGTGATTTTGGGGCAATCAAGAATGGGTTCGAAAAGAGCAGTTAATAGTGTTTGGAAGAGGGGTGGTTCTGCTATACCCTCAAATTTCAAACGAAGAAATGGTTGTGTCGAGTCCGAGACTTTCCACCGGGATGTGGACCCTCTGCTGGTGATAATCGATTATTTGAAGTCGTACGTACTCCCAAGCCATTGTTTGTTCGTGGTTCTTCATCAGGTATTGAACCATCAATTGGAGTGAAATCGCATATAGTTGTTGTTCGGGATTCTGAGGGTAAGGATTTAGATTACTTATCAATTGTATAGTTTTATGAATGTTAGTGCTCTAATCAAGAGTGATAAATATTTAGGTATCGACGAGCGGGAAAGTATAGTTCTCATCATTATCAAAAGTAGTTATCGCACTCGTCTCTTGATTGTGTGTATGTGTTATATTTATGTATATGTGATATGATGTTAATGGTAGCCGAATTAAGGGCTAAGATTGTGAATACCCGTGGTGGGTGATCGAATACTGTGTCGTTGAATTACGATATTAAATGATCATTGATGAATATATGAAATGTGATGGCATGTGATGCATTATTGTTCAAGTGATATGTTGCCATGATACACATATATATATGCATGGGACTTGGGATGTGACTATCGAAGGAAAGGGTGTACTTTATGTACGTGGTCCGATGTTAGCCATGTGCTACATTGGCGCTTGATGTTAGCTATGTGCTTCATCAAGGGAGGTGTTGGCTAGGTGCCCATCTCGGCGGTTGACACCGTGTGCATCACCGTGGATTAATTGATATGTGGGATCACTTATGTGATCGGTGGCTTAGCCACGGCCTTGAGCAACAAGTCCGCGAGGTAAGTTATGTGGGATCACTTAGGTGATCGGTGGATTAGCCACGGCCTTGGACGGCAGGTGTGTCGAGGTTGGTGTAATGGATGGAACTAGGTTGGGTTGGGCTTCATTTTGCATAATTTTGTATGTGGACTGTGTGGATATGGGCCAAGCCCATATGTGGGGACATGTGTATTAACTATGCACTGAGTCTGTTGACTCACCCAATTTTTCTCAAACCTTACAGGTGATGCATAAAGCTTGGACCGGGTTGGAGTGGATACGAGGTGGCCCATGCAGAAGTTATTTTCCTTATTTTATATTATATATATATTTTCAGAATTTGCGAATATTTGGTTATTGTAATAAGGGTCATTTAAAGGTTTTGAAGTTTATTATTATGTTTTAAAGTGGATTGACTATTTTTATTATTTGGATATGTTTTATTTTTAGCAACTCATATCTTAAAGATATATGTTAAAATTACAAATCGAAGGATTTGTAACAACTTGATTTTATTTGGATTTATAAATATACAATGTTTTATTAAAGACAATAACTTTTTTTTTTTATGTTTTCACTCTAAGTCAAAATATTTTTCAAACGTTTTCCGCAGTGGCATTCTAAATTCGGCCGTGGCGTTTGGGCCGGGTTTGGGGTGTTACATTTTTATATAAATACATGCTCATGGTACTAACACAATCGGCAACCACATTCAAAGTCATCCTATCACATTCGTCATCATCAAGGATATACTTACAGACACACATATCCGAATATTTCTTTTCCATATATATGATGGTATAAATCAAATTTCCTTATCACAATTGCATATATACATGTATTTGCAAATCCACATCAACTATCATGTATAATACTCCCTATGCCTTATTCGGAAAATTTGAAAATAAAAATATTTATGTCACTTAAACATAAACATTAATATATAGATAATTCAAATTAATCCCATTGCTTAAAACTTACCTCGGAAGTCGATAAATTTGAATTTCCCGACTATTCGTTTACTTTTGCTTTTCCCCGGTCTAGCTCCTTTTCTTTTTTGTTCTCGATCTAAGAAATGTCAAATAAAGCTTGTTCACATTCATTTCTATTTAATTTAATCCAAAACTCAAGGTTATAAAGTTTACCATTTTACCCCTAGAATTTTTAACTTTTTCTATTTAGGCCCCAAAGCATAACACTCAAAGCACAAGAAATTTAGACTAAATTCTTAAGGACCGAATTTTCTTCATCTTTTATTAAATCCATACGAACCGTCAATTTGCATTTTTAATCTTCAATCATTAACCATGCTCACAATATAGTCCTTAAGGTTCCAAACACAAGATATTAAAAATCCAACAACACCAACTCAAGGCCGAATATTCATAGTTAATAAATCATTTCATTTCTTTCATTTTTTTTTTTAGCTACATAGTTCATTCATGAATTTTCTTTTCATGAATTCCTCATTTAAATAATTTCCATCAAGAATTTCAAAGAAGAAATTGATAATCTAACATGCATATAACATGTTCTAGCCTTAACCACATTGATAATCTAACATGCATATAACATGTTCTAGCCTTAACCACACAAACACAAAATTTATGTCCATGGCAACATTCGAATGACACATTTATAACAAAAATTTGAACATGGGTTAACTAATTTACAAGGCTACAACCTCAAAATATTAAAATTATCAAAAATCAAGTTGAATCACTCATCTAATTAAAACATGCAATTGCCGAAAATGGAGAAAGCCATTCCTCTTCTTCTTCCTCAAAGTTTTGGCAATAACAAAGAAAGTAAAAGATGAACACTCCACCCACTAATGATTTGTTTTGTTTTTATTATAATAATCATCCCATATATATTTTATTATTCTTTTCATTTTATTAAAGTTTTATTCCCACTATCTTCAATATAATAATATTAATATATGACATATATTTAACTTAACAAACACACAAACACATGATTTAACATCACCCTTGCCGTCCACTACAAGAAGAATTGGGGAAATTGCAACATACAACCCCTTAATTAAAAAGGCACTTTGTTTTAATCCTCACAATCAAGAAAATGGCAAATTTTACCACTCTTGCATTTCAATCCTTTTTCATAAATTAATCCCCCAAACATGCAAATTAATCAACGATAATTTAACACATGTTTAACCACATAACATAGATATCAAAATAATAATTAATTTTTTTTCCCGAATTTGTGGTCCCGAAACCACTATTCCGATTAGGGTCGTAATCGGGCTGTTACAACTCTCCCCCCTTAAAGGATTTTCGTCCCCGAAAATCTTACCAATGAATAAGTGTGGATAGCAATCTTTCATCGATTCCTCAGTTTCCCAAGTTGCTTCTTTGACCCCGTGCTTATGCCACATTATTTTAACCAACGATCTTTTCTTATTTCTCAATTCTTTCACTTCACGAGCTAAAATACGAATCGGTTCTTCCTCATAAGTCATATCGGGCTGAATTTCAATCTCTGATGGGCTTATCACATGAAAAGGATCGGATCTATAACGACGAAGCATCGATATGTGGAAAACATTATGAATCTTGTCTAACTCAGACGGAAATCTCAATCAGATAATCGCCCGATACACTCGATAATCTCATACGGCCCAATAAATCTCGGACTCAGCTTTTCTTTACGACCAAATCTAAGTATCTTTTTCCACGGCGATACTTTCAAGAACACTCGATCACCTACTTGAAACTCGATATCTTTTCGTTTCAAATTCGCGTACAACTTCTGTCGATCTGATGCAACTTTTAAATTTTTTTTTTGAATTACTTTCACTTTCTGCTCTGTCTCTCTGATCAAATCAACCCCGTGTATCCTGTCTTCACTTAGTTCCGTCCAACACAAAGGTGTACGGCATTTTTGACCGTACAATGCTTCATAGGGTGCCATTTTGATACTTGATTGAAAACTGTTATTATACGCAAATTCAATCAAAGGCAAGTATCGCTCCCATGTACCCTCAAACTCAAGAACACAACATCTCAACATATCCTTGAGTATTTGAATAACACGTTCGGTTTAACCATCCGACTGAGGGTGAAAAGCTGTACTAAAGTGTAACTTGGTACCCAAAGCATCCTGCAGTTTCTTCCAAAACCGCAATGTGAACCTCGGATCCCTATCCGAAACAATAGAAATAGGCACCCCGTGCAATCGTACGATTTACGATACGTACAACTCAGTTATGATCGCACCATCCTCAGTCGTAGCTATATCCGCATTCATTGCGCGTAGAGCAAAAAGTGACTTTCGGCTAAGTGCATCTGTAACTATATTAGCCTTTCCCGGGTGATAATCAATCACGAGCTCATAGTCTTTCAACAATTCTAACCCTCGTCTTTGTCTTAAGTTTAGATCTTTTTGAGTCATTAAATACTTTAGACTCTTATGATCTGAATAGACGTGGCATTTCTCACCAAAAAGATAGTGACGCCAAATCTTCAAAGCAAAGACTATAGCGGCCAACTCGAGGTCGTGCGTCGGATAATTCTTCTCGTGAGGTTTCAACTGTCTCGAAGCGTAGGCTACGAATTTACCCTCCTGCATTAATACACAACCGAGTCCATTTAAAGATGCATCACTAAAAATAACAAACTCTTTACCTGACTCTGGCTGAACGAGCACTGGAGCTTCCGTTAACAAGGTCTTCAGTTGATCAAAACTCTTCTGACACCTTTCTGACCATTCGAATTTAATATCTTTCTGTAATAGCTTTGTCATCGGTGATGCTATCATAGAAAACCCTTTCACGAAGCGTCTATAATATCCGGCAAGTCCCAGAAAGCTATGAACCTCAGAAACATTCCGCGGAGGTTTCCAATCAAGTATAACCAAAATTTTACTCGGGTCAACCCGAATAACCGATGTTAAAATGACATGCCCCAAAAAGCTGACTTTTTTTTTCAACCAAAACTCACATTTACTGAATTTTGCGTATAATTATTTATCACGCAAAATCTGTAACACTACCCTCAGATGCTCAGCATGCTCGATTTCATCTCGGGAATAGATCAGTATATCCTCTATAAATACAACTACAAACCGATCTAGATACAGTCTGAATACTCGATTCATCAGATCCATGAAAACTGCAGGGGCATTAGTGAGCCCAAACGGCATCACCAAAAACTCATAATGACCGTATCTTTTCCAAAAAGCGCTCTTGGTATGTCCGATTCCCTAACTCATGAATCGATAATATCCTCGACCTCAAATCAATTTTCGAGAACACAGAAGCTCCCTTAAGCTGATCGAATAAATCGTCCATGCGTGGCAATAGGTATTTGTTCTTTACGGTCACCTTATTGAGTTGCCGATAGTCAATACACATTCTCAAAGTTCCGTCTTTCTTCTTCACAAACAGAACGGGCGCACCCCAGGGAGAGAAGCTCGGTCTGACGAACCCTCTATCATCAATTCTTGCAACCCGAGCCTTCAATTCTTTCGATTCCGTCGGTGCCATTCTATACGAAGCTATTGAAATCGGGGTGGTCCCTGGTACTAGCTCAATCTCAAACCCTACCTCACGGACGGGCGACAATCCCGGTAATTCTTCTGGAAACACATCTGAATACTCTCTAACAACCGGTATTGATTCGATCTTCTTTTTAGTTACCTTGTCGTCAATCACGTATGCAAGGTAGGCCGCGAACCCTTCCTCAAATACCACTGAGCCAACATCGAAGATATCACAGTAGGTAGTCCATTCAAATTCGCAGACTCAATTCAGATTATCTCATTATTCTGGCATCTTAAATCAATAGTCTTTCGTCTGCAATTTACTACCACATCATGAACTGTCAATCAATCCATACCGAGAATAATGTCGAACTCGTCAAAAGGTAATAGCATCAGATCTGCCGAAAAACACATGTCTCGAATCATCAATGGGTAGTTCTTACACACTTTATCAACTAATACACATCGACCCAGGGGGTTTGAAACCCGAATCAAAAATTTAGTAGACTCAACAGATAAAGTCTTACTAGATACTAACGTTTCACACACATACGAATGAATTGAACCGGGATCAATCAAAGCAGTTACATTAGTATCAAAGAAAGTGAAAATACCAGTAATGAAGTCTGGAGATGAGGCCTTCTCTCTAGCACGGATAGCGTAAGCTCTAGCTGTAGTGCCGCTCGGTCTCGCACTCTGAGCAGTACCATTTCTAGCAGTCTCCGGGCAATCCCGAATGAAATGGTCCTACGAGCCACACTTGTAACAAGTGCGAGAAATGGATTTACCCCAACACTTTCCGAAATGCCGTCTGCCACACTGCTGACACTCAGGTTTTACTCGATCTCTTATTATCAACACTAGTAACTGATGTAGCCCGAGAACTCACCGGGGGTCGTTCTCGTATAGAAATCCCGGTGTTGGGTTTGGATCGGCTACCATCATTTTTGAACTTCTTTGTTAACGTTGGTGAATGTTTACCCGCCAATCTCTTCCGGAAATCTCTAGATTCAAGCTCAACTTTTCATTTTTTTTTCTTCCCCCAATTGTTCCGCTTTACAAGCTCTTTCAACTAGCACTACGAACTCGTTAATTTCAAGAATACCAACCAGAAGCTTTATGTCTTCGTTTAAACCATCTTAAAAACTTCGGTACATAACCGCCTCTGACGAAACACACTCGTGAGTGTAGCGACTGAGTCACACAAACTTGCACTTGTATTCGGATACGGTCATACGGCCCTGTTTGAGCTCGAGAAATTCTTTACGCTTAGAGTCAATAAAGCGCTGGCTTATATACTTATTACGGAATCCTGTCTGGAAGAAGTCCCAAGTAACCCTTTCTTTTGGGACAAGTGACACAAGCGTATTCCACCAGTAATAGGCAGAATCCCGTAATAATGATATGGCACAGCTTCAAACACTCATCGGTGTGCGCGGGGCGATTAAATCGAAAACACGAACAGTATTATCAAGCCAAAATTCAGCTCTCTCTGCATAATCGTCATCCTCAGCTCTAAATTCCTGAGCTCCGTGCTTCCTAATGCAATCAACGGGAGGTTTAATTACTCTTTCAAGGTTAGCAACAGGAGGTACCATCGGTACTACAGGGGGTACATTCGGATTTTGGGGTGGTTGAATAGTCGGATTGGTTCGTATACAATGACTGAACCAATCGTTCATCATACTATAGAAGGCACGTCTAGCAACCCTCCTCAGGATTACTCGTAGCTGGTCGAGATTCCTCTGGCGCAGTCCCTTGCACGGGAACGGGTGCCACACTCTCGACGTCATCAGCTACGGCTCGCTCAGAACCGGGATCCATTACAATAAGAGAGAAATAGACATATTTCACTGTTAGAAGTCATCACACTATCACATTATAACTATGGCATGTATAGCTAGATTCACACGCGCTACGTTAGTCCGAGAATCGACTAAACCGTAGCTCTGATACCAATCAAATGTAACACTCCTAACTCGTATCCGTCATTTGAATTGGGTTTACGAGGCATTACCAAATTAATCCCAACCCATAATAGACATAAATATACATATATTAATCTTTACTACTATTTGCCGAAAATATCCGACACATATAATTAACCACATTACTCACAATTATCATGATCACATTCTCAAAATCATCCATACATTTCAAGATATGCCCTATGCATACATATGTTTCACTCTTGTCTACAACATTTCTTAATCTGCTTACCCACAATATTAACAACTAATACGACAAATTCATTAGCAACATTTTTCTTTCTATATTCGGCATTTTCACGTACATATGATCATTCGAACAATTTTATGCAACCATTCTATCAATTTATTTTGATATTAGCATAACCCTTATAGCATACAAGCCGAACATGTATCAATAATAGCACACCCATATACAATATGCAACTTTTACCAAATATTTCTAGTCACATAGCTACATTTAGAACAACATGCCAAATCTATCTATCACCATCCAAATATCCTATAAACATTTAAACCATATCTCATACTCAAATTTTTAATACCATCCATCATGACATATAGATTTACGAAAAGCTTTAACCATGACCAAAATTATTCAAGTTTAAAAATTGATCTAGTCTTAGCCATCTTCACATGGCTTTTATATACATTCTAACCCAAAAGAGACCATACAGTATCCAAGCTATTACATGCCATAATTTCTAAGGTTTAAAGCTAATAATAATACCAAGAGTAAGTGATAATGTGCTTGACTTCGACAAGGATCACCGAATGCGAGCTTCAACTCCAAAATCTACACTAAAAAAAAACAACCAAAAATACAAACGGTAAGCTATTTAAAGCTTAGTAAGTCATAAGCAAAAGGTAGCATACATATAACCAAGCATTTTTAATAGCTTCTAACTAACTCAACTCAATCATTTATTAATTTACATTATCCATACATATAATAGGTCGCCATTAACCAATAACATGCTTATTTGGTTTCCAAGCAAAAACCGAATGTCTATATGATAAACTTTCAAACTGAAATGGCTTACCTAATTTATACCAAGATAATGAACTATCATATAAAATGTTCTTACCTGTCACCCTCATTTACCTCCACTAATTGTTTTCGTCTTTTTATGAAAATCTGAAAATTCGCACACTTAGTACAAATCCCGTAACGTATCGCTCACACAGAGCCGTTACTTAACATTTCCGCACACACAGTGCCAACTTTCCGTAACGTATCGCTCACATAGAGCCGTTACTTAACATTTCCGCACACGCAGTGCCAACTTTCCGTAACGTATCACTCACATAGAGCCGTTACGTAACATTTCCGCACACATAGTGCCAACTTTTCGTAACGTATCGCTCACATAGAGCCGTTACTTAACATTTCCGCACACGCAGTGCCAACTTTCCGTAACGTATCGCTTACATAGAGCCGTTACGTAACATTTCCGCACACACAGTGCCAACTTTTCATAACGTATCGCTCACATAGAGCCGTTACTTAACATTTTCGCACGTGCCAAATTTTTGTAACGTATCGCTCACATAGAGCCGTTACTTAACATTCCGCACACACAGTGCCAACTTTCTGTAACGTATCGCTCACATAGAGCCGTTACTTAACCTTTCCGCACACACAGTGCCAACTTTCTGTAACGTATCGCTCACATAGAGCCGTTACTTAACCTTTCCGTACACACAGTGCCAATTAACAACCTCCACTTAAACATAACATATAAATTCACATATTATAAATATGACATACCTAAATACGCATATTCAACCCGAATCTTTCTTCCTATAATTTACCATTACATTCGGCCTTACACAATTAAACACTTATTTAATCATTCATTCACCACCATCACTCATTTCATGTTCCCCAATTAACTACAACTCAACCCATAATTATTTATCCAGTCCAAACATATCCATCTTTCATACTTATGGCAAACATATTTTTTTTTTACATATTTCAACCATCCAAAGTATTTCGATATTTTTATATAAATACATGCTCATGGTACTAACACAATCGGCAACCACATTCAAAGCCATCCTATCACATTCGACATCATCAAGGATATACTTACAGACACACATATCCGAATATTTCTTTTCCATATATATAATGGTATAAATCAAATTTCCTTATCACAGTTGCATATATACATGTATTTGCAAATCCACATCAACTATCATGTATAATACTCCCTATGCCTTATTCGGCAAATTTGAAAATAAAAATATTTATGTCACTTAAACATAAACATTAATATATAGATAATTCAAATTAATCCCATTGCTTAAAACTTACCTCTAAGTCGATAAATTTGAATTTCCGACTATTCGCTTACTTTTTGCTTTTCCCGGTCTAGCTCCTTTTCTTTTTGTTCTCGATCTAAGAAATGTCAAATAAAGCATGTTCACATTCATTTCTATTTAATTTAATCCAAAACTCAAGGTTATAAAGTTTACCATTTTACCCCTAGAATTTTTAACTTTTTCTATTTAGTCCCCAAAGCATAACACTCAAAGCACAAGAAATTTAGACTAAATTCTTAAGGACCGAATTTTCTTCATCTTTTATTAAATCCATACGAACCGTCAATTTGCATTTTTAATCTTCAATCATTAACCATGCTCACAATATAGTCCTTAAGGTTCCAAACACAAGATATTAAAAATCCAACAACACCAACTCAAGGCCGAATATTCATAGTTAATAAATCATTTCATTTCTTTCATTTTTTTTTTAGCTACATAGTTCATTCATGAATTTTCTTTTCATGAATTCCTCATTTAAATAATTTCCATCAAGAATTTCAAAGAAGAAATTGATAATCTAACATGCATATAACATGTTCTAGCCTTAACCACACAAACACAAAATTTATGTCCATGGCAACATTCGAATGACACATTTATAACAAAAATTTGAACATGGGTCAACTAATTTACAAGGCTACAACCTCAAAATATTAAAATTATCAAAAATCAAGTTGAATCACTCACCTAATTAAAACATGCAATTGCCGAAAATGGAGAAAGCCATTCCTCTTCTTCTTCCTCAAAGTTTCGGCAATAACAAAGAAAGTAAAAGATGAACACTCCACCCACTAATGATTTGTTTTGTTTTTATTATAATAATCATCCCATACATATTTTATTATTCTTTTCATTTTATTAAAGTTTTATTCCCACTATCTTCAATATAATAATAATATTAATATATGACATATATTTAACTTAACAAACACACAAACACATGATTTAACATCACCCTTGCCGTCCACTACAAGAAGAATTGGGGAAATTGCAACATAAAACCCCTTAATTAAAAAGGCACTTTGTTTTAATCCTCACAATCAAGAAAATGGCAAATTTTACCACTCTTGCATTTCAATCCTTTTTCATAAATTAATCCCCCAAACATGCAAATTAATCAACGATATTTTAACACATGTTTAACCACATAACATAGATATTAAAATAATAATTAAATTTTTTTTCCCGAATTTGTGGTCCCGAAACCACTATTCCAATTAGGGTCGTAATCGGGCTGTTACATAAACCCTCTCTCGAAGCGAATAACGTCTAACCCTAGGTTGATTAATTGAAATCTCTTTCTAATTAAAACCCCTAGAATTGCATTAACTCGATCTATGGACTCCCATATTAGGTTTCACCCTAATCCGGCAGAATCTCGTCACCCTATCTCTAGGCGCACGATCAACTCCGCTTAATTGTGCTAGATCTACTCTTAAGCAGGGACTTTTGCTCCTCCACCTAAGCACATCAAACTTGAATCAATATCCCGGAAATATCAACACAAGGATTAAGAACACATAATTAAGAACAAATCAAGTATTTATCATATAGTTCAACAAACGATAGCAAGATTCATCTAAGTTTCATCCCCTTCAGGTATCTGAAGGGTTTAGTTCATAACAATAAAAGAAAACATCTCAGAAGAAAAGATAAAACAAAACATAAGAAATCCCTAAAACCCCCTGAAGGAATTGAAGGAGAGATCCGCCGTCTTGAGTAGAATTAGCTGCTTCTTGAGATGGATCAACCGGCTATCTTCGAGTGTTTCCCACAAATCGACCTTTTAGGCTCGGCTCCTTGGCCTAGCTCACCGCCCTTTCTAGGTTATACTTAGGGTGTTTATATAGGCTTTTGAAATAGGTTTCTTTGCCCCTAAGTATCCTTTTCCGAGTGAAATTGCTCTTCTCTGCGGCAGGGACACGGCCATGGCACACGCCCGTGTGAATCGTCTTTAGGCCATGTTCAGACTTTTAATGAGGGGACACACCCGTGTAAATCATGATCAGGCGTGTTCTAGTCAATCAGGGAGACACGGCCGTGTTGGCTCAAGTCGAGGCCGTGTTAATTTTCACTTTGGCCCAATTTGGTCCGTTTTAAGCCCATTTCTTGTTCTTTCCATCCTCCGGTGCTTTCCTGAGTATAAAACATGAAAAAAAAGGATTAAGAGCACCTTTTTACATAAATCAAGGGATAAATCATCCAAAAGTATGCTAAATGTCGGATTAAAATATGTTACTTTTACGGTTTATCACATACCCCCACACTTCAGCTTTTGCTTGTCCTCAAGCAAAAGTCTCAACTTACAATTAAAACGAACTTTCCATGATTCAATATTTCTATCAACAATGTCTCATCATAATTCATAGATAATTTATACATGGATAATTTAACTCAAAGAGTCCTAAAGATTCAAACAATATAAGTCATACATTTGTAGCACAAAACATAGGTGTTTCCCCTCATCTAAATAATTACCTCTGATCCAAAACCTACAAGGATTGACATCCTCACAAAAGATTCACTCAAATCACTCGAAGTGTTTAAGGTTCAGAATTAAGCACTCAAATGTCAAACCTGAAAAGTCAATCCCATAGGCTTGCATGAAAATCAAATCTCCACCACTGTAATATGAGATGATGCACAAATCAAAAGGTCTTTGAAAGGGTTGTAACGGGGCTTGGGGTTAAGGTGTGGATAAAGGCTGAATTAGAGGGTTAGAATCGAGATCGACTTGAAAAATTACCTAACTAGAAACAACGAACTGAAAAATAAATAATTACATGAATTGAAACTTTGAAACTAATAATACGAGCTTCTTCTAAACATGTAAATATTTGATTATTTGTTCTTAAAAAACTAATAACGATCAATTCACATCTTTAGAAGAAGCTCGTATTATTAGTATTACAAGTTTTCAATTGATGTAATTATTCATTATCAGTTCATTGTTTCTAGTTAGGTAATTTGTCAAGTCAATCTCGATTCTAACCCTCTAATTCAGCCTTTATCCACACCTTTAACCCGAGCCCCGTTACAACCCTTTTAAAGACCTTTTGATTTGTGTATCATATCATTTTATAGTGGTGGAGATTTGATTTTCATGCAAGCCTATGGGATTAACTTTTCATGTTCGACTTTTGAGAGCTTAATTTTGAACCTTAAACACTTTGAGTGATTTGAGTAAATATTTAGCGAGGATGTCAACTTTTGTCGATTTTGAATTAAAGGTAATTATTTAGGTAAGGGGAAACACCTATTTTTCGTACTATAAAAACTATGACTTTGACTGTTTGAATCTTTAGGAACCTTCTGGTTAAATTATCAATGTATAAATTATCTATGAATTATGATGAACCATTATTGATGAAGGTTATGAATTGAGGAAATTCGATTTTAATTGTGAGTTGAGAATTTTGTTTGAGGACAAGCAAATTCTTAAGTGTGGGGGTATTTGATAAACCGTAATATATACATATTTTAATCCCACATTTAACGTACTTTTGGATGATTTATCCCTTGACTTGTGGAATTTGATGCTCCTAATCCTTTAATTTCATGTTTTATACTTAGGAAAGCATATGAGGATGAAAAGAATGAGAAACGGGCTAAAAACGGACCGAATGGCCCAAAGTAGAAAATCAACACGGCCTGGGCCCAAGCCACACGGCCGTGCCCCTTTAGCAGGCTCGACCACGGCCTGGATTCGACTCGCACGGGCGTGTTGTATGGGCGTGTCCCTGCCGTGACAAAGAGGAATTTCACTCGGAATAGGGTACTTAGAGGCAAAGAAAGACATTCCAAAAGCCTATATAAACACCCTAAAGGCCAACCTTGAGGGGGACGTCCAGCGAAGCCAAGGAGCCAAGCCGGAGAGGTCAGAATTGTGGGATTTACTCGAAGAAAGCCAGTTGATTCATCTCAAGAAGCCGAAATCATACTCAAGACGGAGGATCTCTCCTTCAATTCCTTCAGGGGCTTTTAGGGTTTTCTTATGTTTTGTTTTATCTTTTCTTCTGAGATGTATTCTTTTATGATTATGAACTAAACCCCTCAGATACCTGAGGGGGATGAAACCTAAGACGGATCTTGTTATTGTTTTCTGAACTATATGATAAATACTCGATTTGTTCTTAACTATATGTTCTTAATTCTTGTTTTGATATTTCAGGATATTGATTCAAGTACTGATGTGCTTAGGCAGTGGAGGAATATTCCCTGTTTAAGAGTAGATCTAGCATAGTTAAGCGGAGTTGATCGCAACCCTAGAGATAGGATGACGAAAATCTACCGGATTAGGGTCAAACCTAATATGGGAGTCCATAGATCGAGTTAATGCAATCCTAGGGGTTTTAATTAGAAAGAGATTTCAATTAATTAACCTATGGTTAGACGTTAGTATCCTCGAGAGAGTTATTAATATAAATTAGGGGATCCTACGGATCAAGTCAAGTGAATAAATCGTCTGGTTCAGAGTTAAATAACAAGTGAGGTCTAGGTAGATTCTCCCTTGGGTATCGTCTTAATCAATTGGTTTTTCCCACAAGTATTTCCCCAATTCATTCTCTGTGTCTTAGCATCTTTAGCTTAGTAGTTATTTAATTTTAGATTAAACAAAAATTCCCTTAATTCTTAGGCTAAATAATAAAAAGAAAGTCAGTATTAGTACTTTTGGTTCCTTTGGGTTCGACAATTCGGTCTTGCCACTAAGCTATACTACTGTTCGATAGGTGCACTTACCTCAATCGTGGTGATAGTTAGTTTCTAGGCTAGATCATTCATTATACAAATATTAAGACTATCGATACCAGCGATCATCTACATGTATGCCACGTCAATAAAGTTAACAAATGTTAACTTGTCATTCCATTTTATGGATGATTCAACAAATAGTACAATTTCAAGGGCTAATGAGGCAAAAAATTAAATGAAAAGCCAGAATGACCTCTTTTTTTTTTTATAAAATTGGAGAGTGAAACAAGTCGTTATGCCTAAAAAATAAAAGCTTTTCAAAATAAGAAAAAAAAGATTCTTCTTTTTTCCAAAAACAAGTCACTTGTGTGGCTAAAAATTAGTTTATTACTAACTTATATATTAAAACATGATGAAAAATAATACTTCTACCAAACGTAGCATTAAGGTATGTCGATATAGGGAATCAACAAAGAAGAGTTGGGGGTAGAAGGTGGAGGTTATTGGAGGGTCAGTTCACCTATGGCAAGCATGGAGCCAGAATAGGGAATTAAGGGAAAAGGAGAAAAGAGGAAGAAGGAAAGGAAAGTTTGGGTGATGTTAGGGTTTTCATGGAAAGAAAGAAGGACCCTTAGCCTTCATGCTTCAGGATATATATACGGGAAGGTGATCTATTGTAATTCAGTGTAGCAAATTAAACTAGTTTTCATACTTAAGGAGCTCAAATACAAGCAATTTCATTATGTTTTAGTTAGTTTTTCTATTTTAGTTTTAACTCAATAAAAAGTCTAGACTGAGTCATTTTATGACTTTAGTAGCCGAATGAGGCCTAAGGGTGAGTTAACATACTTAGTGAGTGTGCAGGACATCATTCAAAGCCAAAACAGCTCAAGGCTAGTCGCCATGTTGCAACACGGGAAGTCCAATATCGCAATATAAAGAGTAGAATACAAGAATTCCAAAACTGCCTTTGGTGTCGCAACACACCCTTGAAGTAGAACTGTGTAATCATTGGTGTAAGATACAGCTCTCCAACCCTTGCTTCTGCTCTTGCCAACTTAATCCCAGCTTTCACTTTCTTGCTTGTTGTTATCTTCATGTTCGTCTCTGCTGCTATGCCATTTATTTTTGTAGTATAAGGCATAATTAGCTGTCTTTGATCTTTGCTGCTATGCCAATACTTTCTCCACCAATTCAACCGCATTTACACCCATCTCCTTCTACCATGTTAACAACATCTAACAATTGGCTCATAGGTGGCCTCTTCATCGCTACTGCCTTTTTGTCATTTTTAGCAAAAATCTTTGGTCAGGTAATTTAATATGCTATTTCATAATCCACGATGATTTGGCTACTTCAAATTGATACTTTCCCTACTAAATTTGAAGGTTGCAGTTCTGAAAGGGTATCCATAAGAGATAACGTTGGTTTTCTTCTATTGCCTCTTTGGGTCCATTCAATCTGCATTGGTTACTTTGATTTTGAAAGAGACCCAAACGCTTGGATGTTGAGTCTTGATATCGAGCTCATTTCTGTGGTCTACTCAGTAAGCAAACTGCAACTCCCTATGTTAGCTTTGTCATTTTGGCAAAACAAAGCTTTGTAATTGAGACCAATTTCGTTTCAGGCTTTATTTGGAAATGTGGTAACATTCAGCGTGCAAGCATAGTGCATATGGCGTAAAGGTCTCGTCTTTGTGGCCACACTATTGCTGCCTTATTGGGGTTCATTTTCCTTGGGGATGATGGTGAAGAAGGAATAGGGGGAATAGAGGGAAAGGGTAATGGTGAGGAGGTCTGTAAAAAAGTAAAAGGGGTTTGTAATAAGGGAAGGGATGGTGGGGAAGGGGGAGGGTGATGGGAAAGGGATGGAAAATGCCGTTTTTGTTAAGTGAACCATTACAGACATAACGAAAAAAGGTTAGTGGTGACTATTTTTTTTATTTTTTGACAGTTGAGTGACTAAATTGAAACCTGAGTGACTGTTTTGTCAGCTACCCCAAAGTTGAGTGACTGTTGGTGTAATTTACCCATAAAAAAAACCCAAAATGCCAGGCCAACGTTGTTGAACAACATCCATCTGTCAAATCGTATAAAAAAACTTACTGTAATACATTCATGAGGGTTATATGGCTATAAATCAATCGATCCATGTCAAAGTCTCTTTCAAGAATAAACGGATGAATACTGGAAATGATAATCCCATGAATAGAGATAAATTTGATTAGGAAGATATAGATATACTAAATGCTAATGTAGTTACTGATCTTTTTGGTGGGATTTCATCTATCAAATTCCTTGGTCGTGTTCACTCCTTTTTCGAAGGAAGTATGGCGAATACGGTGGTAATCAAGTTGTTGGGGATAGAAAATAAATTTCAACACCTTGTTCAACAAGACTTATGCCATTTAGAAGCCATAGCAAACAATCAAGTTGATGGATTTAGAAAAAGAATATTATACGGTTAAGTTTAAGATAGAGGAGGATTATTTGAAGATTCTTGCTGAGGGGCCTTGGATCATTTTTGGCCAATACCTTTTAGTCCAACCGTGGCCACCAGAGTTTGCAACAAGGGGGAGGTTTTCACATATGTCGATCAGTCTCGATTTGGGAAGGCCACTGATCTTGAAAGTAAAATAGAAAACTTTATTCAAAGTATGGATTATAAAGCTCTACCAAACATTTGTTTTAACTGTGAGAGATTGGTGACTTGTAAGACTTTTGCCTTAGGTTAATTAGAAACAAGGAAGAATCTAATGAAGCAATAAAGAAACAGATGTAGGAGTTGGTACATTTAAGATAGGCACAAGTGGAAGAAAAGAGCTATGAAAAGCGGATACTAGTGGAGCGTTGTACATATATTCAAATGAGGAATAATTTGAGCAACGAAATCAAGCTAAAAAGGGAACAACACATTGAACCAAGATAATTTGAATGGGGGTCACGATTTTCAGCTACTGCCAATTTATGGGACTTAAATGGGGATAATGAGTTGGTAGAAGAGCATGTCATGCAAAATAGTCAAAAGCAAAAATAATTAGGTGAACCCCCGGAAGACTATGCCTCAAAATTTCTAAAAGTAGGCGAAGACTGACTATTGGAAAAAGCTAAGATTCATTCTATAGGTGAAGCTAGGAATGAGTTAAAAGTGGGTAAGGAAATTCAGTGGAGACGAGTAAACCCAACTAAGCGAAATTAATAAAAAGGATGTGAAAATCCAAGTCAATCTATTCCATTTTAATGGTGAAGCCCAGAAATCCTTGACTACTCTTAACAATTCAAAGCATACAGTAGTTCTCATGAATGAGGATATTATTCCAAATGACAGTCGAGGATAAAAATTTACATGGCGATTCAGGGGAAAATTTTGGAAATTGGAGGGTCGTCGACCTTAGCACCTCCTCACATAATTAAAAAAAGAAGATCAATGAACACACCAATAACCAGTGAAGATAAGCAGCATGATGTTGAAGTTAGTGACCTAGTTCTGTTTAAGACATGAATGTTTTCCATTGCAAATTCCTGTACACAAACAAAGGAAATAGGTAAAGAGAGGCTCGTTCTTGACATTTTTGGGGCATAGGTAAAACAATAAAATGGGGTTTTAGGTTCTTTAAATATTGGAATAAAATTTATTTAGGTCTCTTAAAAGTTGGTAAAAAAAAAATTTAGGGGCCCTTAAAGCGAAAAGAAAAAAATTGGGGCCCCTTAAAAGTTGGTATTTTTTTTTTTACTTTTAAAAGTTAAAAGAAATTAGACCCCTTTTAACCTTGAGCCCTGAGTGACTGCACCTCCAGCCGACCCCAAGGCTAAGACTGGGTAAAGATCAAATAAATATGAAAACTTGGGGAGTAGATACCATCTAGCCTGTGGAGGATTAATTCTCTCAATTGGGTATTGATTTCCTTTTATTACAATTATTATTTATTTTTGTAATTAATATCAAAATTTTATTTTGAATTGCAAGGAATGTGGTCACCCATGGTTTGATAGATTTGTCAAATAATATTGAAGAGTTTAAGCCAGATGTAGTCACCTTTGTTCAGACTAGAACTAGTGGCCATCCAACACATAGATTTAGTTTTAAACTAACCTTTAGTTTTTCCCACCGTATCAAAGCTAGAGGCTTTGCTGGTGGAATTTGGTTGTCTTGGAATAATAATATATATGTTGAGGTTATTTATAATTATAACCAGTTTGTTTATTATATTGGAACATTTTCAAAGTATTTATAATGTTCCAATAGTTATAACTGAAAAGTTACAAGTGATCCAAAAATAATGTCACTCGGTAATTAAGCAAAAGTTGTCACTATTTATAGTGATCAGTTATGTCTCTTGTCATCAAAAGTTATACACTTAATTAAAAACAAAGGGTCATAATTATTCAAGTTGATACCTATTGAACAACTTGAATAGTTATGTTTGTGGTTAAAGATATGACTATTCGTTTGGGTAGTTATGTCCCTATGAAGAGACATGAGACCTCTTGTAAATAGGAGAGGAATTTCATTTATTGGACACACCTAAAAATATAGAAAAAAAGTTTCTTTATGATCTCCCATCATCTTTTATATTCTTAGATTATTCTATAAAGAATTACCAGATAGAAATTGATATCCATATTATGCTCCACTCAATGGATTGTTTTCGTCGGTGCAAAACGTAGATAGTTGTTAGACTTCATTGTATCCTTGAGGTTTATTTGCAAGTAACTCTTTTGTACACCATATATAAGTAAAGGCGAATAGAACCTTAAAGAAAATGGCATTGCTGCATGCCTTGAAGCCTTTGTTAATTTATTGTAAGTTTATTTTTATCCCCACTCACCAACAATTTTAAGGTTCTATTTTCACAATTTATGAGAAATTAAAGAAGACTTGTCTATTTACTACGCAATCACATGCTACTACATGTGTGCTACTATGAGGATGGATATCAACAATTGTGGTTTCATAAATATCAATGATCTTGTCAAATTTTAATTTAGAAGAAATCTTTCTCGCAAGAAAAGGTATGTCAAACTTTTTGTTTTACTCTTATTGCACAATTAGATTTCAATTGTTTTGTGTTTATTTTATTGCATTATGTAAAATATGTGGGTATTTGACCGCCTTCGGATGTACTAACATCCAGAGTGTGAATACTGTAGTAAAAGACATATAAATGAGGAGGTATCCGCAAGTATATGGGTCCAGTTGTAATATAGTTACAACGAAGTAGGTAAGTACTCCGAAGATCGTACCCAAGGGAGACTAGTGCTAGATCAATCTTAACCTAAACACCAAAAGATCTAATTAGTACTCGAAATAGGTTATATTACGCAAATATAAATAAAAGAAGCTTTTGGGATTTTTATAAAATAATAATAAAGAAATAAATATCAAGAGATTAAAAAGTAGAATTAATTAAATCTGGTTATGGGTGATTGCTCGCTTCGGTAATCTTCATCAACTGCCGCTTCGGGTTCCTTGTCAATCAAATAGTTGATTTCCTAGTAGTATCTTCTGATATGTCCACTAAAATAACAAGTCAGTAAGGACTATTTATCTTCCGACCTCACAGTCCAGACTGGCTTAGGGTGAAGGTGTTCACGGATAGACCATACCAATTTTGGGTTAATTCCTATATTGATGACTTTATATGGTCGTCAGGCATAGGGTTTAGGTTTTTCCTTTTCCAAATAGCTAATCTGTTAAGTAACCCTGATTTGTATTTAGAATGAAAGCAAATCCACAAAGTTTTATTGTATCCAAAAATCAAATCTCCCGAAACAAAACAAAGAAAAAAATTGAAAATAAATCTAAAGCCTAAGAAAATAGAAAAGTTAAAATGGAATTAAAAGAGAAATTCTAAGCTAAGTAATTGATATCCATAATGTGTGATAAATGAGCCTATTTATACAGGTGGCCATCGTCATTAACCCTCGGTTAACTGACATTCCTAAGCTTTAAGTTTGATTGTGTGGATCAAAACGCCCCTGGCTCCTATTAATTTTTGTCCAAAGTCGAGTTCACGACACATTAAGACCTATGTCACGACATAGAAGTCAGTATACTCTTCTTAGGATGTCTTCAGAGGTATGTCGCACCACCCTTAGGCAGTGTCGCGACATCGAAGGCAGTCTCAGAATTTCTTTATTTTTTTCCCTATGTTACGACATCGAACCCTCCATGTTACGACATAGTGATCGTTGTGATTTCAGAGTTTTAAATTTATAATGATCGAACCTGGAACTAACTATAACAACGATTGAGGCAAGTGCACCTATCGAACAGTAGTATAGCTTAGGCAAGACCGGATTGTCGAACCCAAAGGAACCAAAAGTACTAATACTAACTTTCTTTTTATTATCTAGCCTAAAATAAGTGAAGTTGTTATTTAATCTAAATTTAACTAACTACTAAGCTAAAGACGCAAAGAAAAAAAGAATGAATTGGGGAAATACTGTTGGAAAAACTCAGTTGATTAAGACGATACCCTTAGGAAGAATCCACCTAGACTTCACTTGTTATCTAACTCTGAACCAGACGATTTATTCACTTGACTTGATCTGTAAGACTCCCTAATGTATATTAAACCCTCTCTCGAAGCGAATAACGTCTAACCCTAGGTTGATTAATTGAAATCTCTTTCTAATTAAAACCCCTAGAATTGCATTAACTCAATCTATGGACTCCCATATTAGGTTTCACCCTAATCCGGCAAAATATCGTCACCCTATCTCTAGGCGCGCGATCAACTCCGCTTAATTATGCTAGATCTGTAACACCCCAAACCCGGTCTATGCGTTAAGACAAAATTTGACATGTCACACAAAATGAACATACACCTAGTCCTTTAAAGATTTAAAGAAATCGGATTTTCAAAAAAAACATTTTGACGTGGAGTTTATTGAATACTAAAGTTGCTTATTGAATCAACAATTTAAGTCGTAAGAGTTTATGAAACGAAACTTTGGAAAGTTTAATTTGAGAAAAAGAGTTTGAATGATAACTTTGGAAAAGTTTGAAGAATCAATGTTAAGAGAAAATTTTCCAAGTTAAAGTATTTAAGAATAAAATCTTTTACTTTTTTTTTATGTCTATTTGAGAAAACGTTTATTTATGTTTTTAGAAAATATAATCCCTCTTGAAGTATTTAAAGCTATTTATAAAATCCATCAAACCTAAAGCAATATTAAAAATTTATCCGAAGGCCTTATTACAACTTAACTTAAAATAGTAAAATAATTAAAAGTACTTACAAGAAATCCAAAATTCAAATAACCCATTATTCGTAGTATGGCCCCCACCGAGTTGTCCACGACTCAAGTCTCCGTCATGATCATTACCCGAGAGAAGGAAAAAGCGGAGTGAGTTACTTAGAACTCGATTGTAAAACCACTTACCATCGTCCACTGGGCCAAAATCCAATTTAGCATTTATTGGGCCAAAGCCCAATACAAATATAACATAATAACATGTATAAAATGAATGTAATATGCAATTCCCAACCAAACCTAATTTCCATCCGCTACACACCACACAGCACTTTCAACCAAAGACACACTGTGGGAGCTTTAGTCACCCACCCCGCTAACACACCAAAATAGGCATTAAGCCAGTTTATCAATTTGTGGACAAGCCACCAGATTTACTGAGTTTACATGGCATTTGCCATTTTTCATATTTGTGGCGAGCCACGAATTTTGTAGCAAAGCTACGAACTTCTCTTCGTCAATATCCCAACCCATGCAAATCATGTATATAATATGCATATTCATTTACAACAATCCATTCATATAATTATTATGAACAATATGGCCCATTATAAAAATTTCCACAATCGCCCATATCACCTTTTTGGCCCATATACCAAATATCACATTTGGCCCATATATCAAATATCACATTTGGCCCATATATCAAATATCACATTTGGCCCATTAAGGGTAATCTCGTAATTTTACTGATCTTAATACCGATTTCATAGTCTTTACCATTTTAGTAATAATTATGCCATTTTACCCGATGTCACTAACATGCGTTTTAATCAAGCGATTAACACGATATAATTATCTAACACATGGAATACGGTGTGAGATTACACACTGATTCACGGTAAGCACTACACTTTCACGATTGTTGACACCTAAAAATATTTTTAACGCTCGATTAGAACATTAACACTTATAGTAAATCTATTCTAAGATAAACAGTCTAGGATTTTTACCCTCGGAATCGCGAATAACTATGATTTGCCGGTTTTCCCTGGTTGACGGTCCACAACCCGTTAGAAAATCCCGAATAGCTAATGGCTCAGAACTGCGAACAACCTCGAATAGTTGATTCTCACCGGATGAGGGTCCACAACCCGGTGGAAAATCTCGGATTGCCGAAACAGCCCTTCGTTTGAATCTAGAGGGGATCACAAATCCGCTCCTTTTCCGATCACTATTCACCACTCCTTTTGATTCGATCTTGTTTTCCTCCATTGACAATTAAATATTAGTCCAAACTAATATTTCGTAATTAAAAATGATTGGTCTTATGAGCGAAGTCGGCTTACCACAAAATCCTTACGTTCACAGGATGAAAATCAAACGATAGAGTCCCTAAGATAAAAATCGGTTAATCACCCTATCTTTAATAAGTAATATGGAATCCTTGAAAGAAATCCTTACCTTAGATTTTTGGACCGAATCCTAATGATAACACGATGAATTCGGACACTCCAAGTTTCGACCTTCCACTAAATTTCTATGATAGAGAAAAAGTGATTCGAATAAGATATGGTATGATGATGGTCTCGATCCAAAAAGGCCATCCCACAACAAAGTATAGATTCGGCACAATGGATAAGGTGAAATAAAAATACCAAAATGTTGAAACTAGCCACTTACCGATTGATCAAAGTGAGAGTAGAAAAAAAATGATTGAGAAGGAGATATGTGTGTGGTAGAAGATTCGGCTATGGTGGAAAAATTGAAGGGGATGGTGCTTAATGACATTCGGCCATGGTGAATATTAAAGAGAGAATGATGTTTGAGAGATTTTTGCAAGATGGGAAAGAAGAAGAAAGGTATAAGAAAATAAGGTGTTTAGGTTTCGGTTCTTTTCAAGAATGGAAGATGAACAAAGAAGAAACTTTGAGACTAGTGTGCATTCGGCAAAGAAGAAAAGAAGAGAAAAGAAAAATGGCCCTTCAAGGTTATGTGGTTTTGGCACCAAGAGGAAAAGGTTTGGGAGAATAAGCAATTAAGACCGAAATGGTCAAAAATGAAATGGCCAAAAAGAAAGCAAAAGTTTACCTATTGTTCAAGATACATTCGGTTAGGGAGAGGAAATTAGAGAGAAAAACTTTGAAGAGAAACACAAAAATGCCAAAATGCCAAAGTGACCAACTAGCACCTAAACCTTACCAAAAGCCATCAAAAATTCGGCCACCCCCACCTAGCCCCTAAAACCGTCCAAGTACATGGCCAAAAGGTCAAAGTTTGGCCACCCCAAACTTTCCAAAACATCTCCCTTGTTTTAAGCCTTGTGTTCCCCCTACATACCTTTTCCAGTTGATTCCCTTCCTTAAGTTAAAACTTGCCTTTTCTCTTAGCCACCTTACCATAAAACTAAAAGTCCAACTTACCATATGTACTAGGCTTGACCGACACTATGAGGAAGGAAAGAATAAAAATAAAATTCATGCACACCAAGGGATTCGAACTCCTTCCCTCAAGGAACACACATGGCGCCATATCCCCTTTACTAATTGCTCAATTATGCTAACTTTTTACCACCTAATTACCTTAAGCTTTAAGGTCACTTATTCCATTTCCTTAAAGTACTAAATACCAAAAATTATTCCAAATCCAAAATAAATCCCGAGCCTTCTCAGGACTAAATAAACACACACATTGGATAATTAAACTAGCTGAGTACCAAAATAATGTAACATATAAAAACTCAAATTTTAGGATGTTACAAGATCTACTCTTAAGCAGGGACTTTTGCTCCTCCACCTAAGCACATCAAACTTGAATCAATATCCTGGAAATATTAACACAATAATTAAGAACACATAATTAAGAACAAATCCAGTATTTATCATATAGTTCAAAGAAACAATAACAAGATTCATCTAAGTTTCATCCCTTCTTCTGTATCTCAAGGGTTTAGTTCATAACGATAAAAGAAAACATCTCAGAAGAAAAGATAAAACAAAACATAAGAAATCCCTAAAACCCCCTGAAGGAATTGAAGGAGAGATCCGCCGTCTTGAGTAGAATTTCGGCTTCTTGAGATGGATCAACTGGCTATCTTTGAGTGTTTCCCACAAATCTGACGTTTTCGGCTCGGCTCCTTGGCCTAGCTCACCGCCCTCTTCTAGGTTATACTTAGGGTGTTTATATAGGCTTTTGAAATAGGTTTCTTTGCCCCTAAGTATCCTTTTCCGAGTGAAATTGCTCTTCTCCACGACAGGGACACGGCCATGGCACACGCCCGTGTGAATCGTCTTTAGGCCGTGTTCAGACTCTTAATGAGGTGACACGCCCGTGTGAATCGTGATCAGGTCGTGTTCTAGTCTATCAGAGAGACACGGCCGTGTTGGCTCAAGTCCAAGCCGTGTCGATTTTTACTTTGGCCCGATTTGGTCCATTTTGAGCCTGTTTCTCGTTCTTTCCATCCTCCGGTGCTTTCCTGAGTATAAAACATGAAAAGAAAGTATTCAGAGCACCTTTTTACATAAATCAAGGGATAAATCATCCAAAAGTATGCTAAATGTAGGATTTAAATATGTTACTTTTACGGTTTATCACATACCCCCACACTTAATCTTTTGCTAGTCCTCAAGCAAAATTCTCAGCTTACAATTAAAACAAACTTTCCATGATTCAATATTCCTATCAACAATGTCTCATCATAATTCATAGATAATTTATACATGGATAATTTAACTCAAAGAGTCCTAAAGATTCAAACAATATAAGTCATGTATTTGTAGCACAAAACATAGGTGTTTCCCATCATCTGATAATTACCTCTGATCCAAAACCTACAAGGATTGACATCCTCACAAAAGATTCACTCAAATCACTCGAAGTGTTTAAGGTTCAGAATTAAGCACTCAAATGTCAAACCTGAAAAGTTAATCCCATAAGCTTGTATGAAAATCAAATCTCCACCACTGTAATATGAAATGATGCATAAATCAAAAGGTCTTTATCAGGGTTGTAACGGGGCTTGGGTTAAGGTGTGGATAAAGGCTGAATTAGAGGGTTAGAATCGAGATTGAACTGACAAATTACCTAACTAGAAACAACAAACTGAAAAATAAATAATTACATGAATTGAAACTTTGAAACTAATAATACGAGCTTCTTCTTCAATAAATAGACTTTAACTGTACAAGCTCGCTTTTCATCATACTAATACTGAATATACTTCGATTTTTTTTTAGGAACAAGTGATCAAATATTTAAAATAATAAGGAAGTACTTTAACAACTGAAATATAGAACATAGTTAGGCAACTGCTCAAAATCAAATCTCGACAAAAAGGGTAGTCAAAAAGGATGGTGATAACAAATACAAAGGGTTTTGGGTTAATATTAGTGGGTGAGTCAATAAAAAGGGTTGTTAGGATCAAAGGGATTCACTAGGGGTTAATTATGAAGGTAAGTTTTTTTTGGAGTAAGTGGGTTAAATCCTAGGTGCCTTTATCATTTCTGTATATCGAGGCAAGTTCTAGAATAGCAGTTCAATGTTGACACACTCATAATCAAAAAGTGAGCATGAAAAAGAATATATGCTCTATAAGGCTCAAAATCTCACAAAAATTATGGGTATTTTGATGTCATCCTCGTAAATTTCAAACTTCAAAATAATATTTAAATTCAGGTAGACAACCTAGAAAAAAAAATTTAATTTCTAAAACAAAACTAGACTTATCATGCTTGATTCTCTAGGATCTTAGAATTTAATTATCAATGCACAATTATTAATGACTTAATCTAAAACATATCAATAAAAATCATAAATCATGGAAATTTCATTCTAATGATAATATGAGAAATTTACTTTAAGACAATGCATAATTCAGGGATTTGAGAATAATGCAAAAAGTTTGGCACCTAATTTCAGGAATTTGAGAATAATGAAAAAAGTTAGGCACCTTTTTAGGTTTTTCACCCCCCCACACTTAAGATGTACATTGCCCTCAATGTACAAAGATAGATAATAGCACGATAATAATAAAATCATAAGATATGGGGAAAAGTGAAACTTCCTGAATTATGGATGACATCCTTGGATTGGAGGTGAAAGATACGTTAGAGGGGTCGTTCTTTTGTTGTGGCGGTTACTAACGAGCTCTGTGCTAGATGAAGAAATTGGGTAGCTCATGGAGGATTAGCCAAGAATTATTAAGACACATTTAAAATAAACTAAATATATAATTAAAGACAAGAAAGATAAAGAGAAAGAAAACAGAAAGTAGAATAAAATTAAAAGAAAAGATGGATGGACTGAGGGGTCCTTATTGTTGGATGGTTCGCGAGGTGGGTGTGACCTCTAAGGCTGCGGAGGTGTTGGCGGTGGCGGAAGTGGCGTGATTCCCAAGTAGCCTTTAGAACCTGACACTAAGAAACTAAATTAAAATAAACTAAATTAAGTATAAGATAGTCAAAGAGAAGGAAAATAAAGGAGAAGATAAAAGTAAAAGAAAAGATAAATGGTCTCAAAGACCCTTGGCTTGGCGAGTGAATGAAGCAGCCGGCATGAATTTATATACATCGGTCTCCCTCTGGGAGACTATGCTTGGTTCCTTCCGCTTCTTCAGAATTTGGTGTAGCTCAAGGGCTTTGGGAATGTATTGGGGAAGAAAAGTAGGGAGAGGGTTGAGAAAGAAAATAAAAAAAAGAGGGAGGGGTGGGTGGTTTAAATAGAATTCTCAAGTCAGGTACATTCCCACGCCCGTGTACCATGGGCGTGTTGATTCACACGGCCACCTCGTACGGTCGTGTTATGCATCGTATCGTTTCTCCCACGGCCACGGCCACAGCCGTGTGCAAGGCCGTGTGGGCTGGAAATCTGCACTTTTGGTTAGTTTAAAACTATGTGTTTAAAACTAAGAGAAGAGAAGAAAATAAAATGAAAACAAATACGAAAGTAATTAGGGTTAGTGCTCGGGTTGCCTCCCGAGAAGCGCTCGTTTAAAGTCTTAAGCTAGACTTTCCTCGTATTCACAAAAATCAGGGTGGTTTAAAAATTTGAATATCTTCCCTCATGCTATCAGTTCTATTTCCTTGATAAAGTTTAAGTCGAGAAGCGTTTATATTGAAACTACCAAGAATAGGATTACTTACCTCGACTGTTCCGTATGGGAAAACATTGATTACCCTAAAAGGTATTTCTTTGTTAGTGTTAGGGTCAGGAGGAGATATTCGAGGGTCTGCTTTATCAATCAATACTTGATCTCCAATTTTGAACTTGTTTTTCGCGTGGAGTGGCTCCGGTTCTGCTTTGTGTATCCCTAATTTTTCCTTGAAATGCGTCTTCCACTCGTCTAGATCATCGATCTGAATCCTTCGTTCCTCATGAGTTATTTCTTTGTTGGCACAGGGTATAGGATCGGGTTCAGTTGTATTCTTTCCCGGTGTTTCCTGAAAAGAAAGGTTAACCGAATGGTTATCAATAGAATTTATTTTCTCACTTGAATTACTCGATGTTCTAGCCGAATCGAGAGCTTGGAGAGTGATTGTCTCATTACCTACACGAAGTATTAGTTCTCCTGCATCAATGTCAATTTTAGTCCTGGCAGTTGCTAAAAATGGTCTTCCTAAGATTAGGGGGATACTATTGTCCTTATCCATGTCTAAGACAATAAAATCTACTGGGAAAACGAATTTATCAATTTTTACAAGAACATCTTCGATAATACCCCTAGGAATTCTAACAATTTTATCAGCTAGTTGAATGCTCATTCTAGTTTGTTTGGGTTTCCCTAGACCTAGTTGTTTAAACAATTTATAAGGCATGACATTTATGCTTGCCCCTAAATCAGCTAACGCATTATCAATATGTAAACTACCAATTAAACATGGAATCGTAAAACTCCCTAGATCTTTTAATTTCTGTGGTAGTTTATTTTGCAAGATTGCCGAGCACATTGCGTTTAGTTCCACGTGTGATGCCTCGCCTATCCTTCGCTTGTTCGTCAAAAGCTCTTTTAAAAATTTTCTAGAATCTGGCATCTGCGAAAGGGCTTCAAGTAGCGGTAAGTTAATATGTAATTTCTTTAAAAGTTTAAGAAACTTACCGAACTGTTCCTCTGTATCGTCTCTCTTCATCACTTCGGGATAAGGAATGCGAGGTTGGTACTTTTTGATTACCGGTTTTGGCTTTTCTTCTGTTACCTCAACTTTACCTTTCTCTACCTCGTTTTTTGTATTGGATTGGGTTCATCTAACCCTATACTATCATGAGCTGTGATAGCTTGGATTTGCTCCTTTGGGTTAATCTCAGTGTTGCTTGGTAGACGCCCTTGCGGTCGTTCGGAAATTATCTTTGCAAGTTGTCCAACTGTCTTAGTAAGTTCCCCAACTTGACTTTCGATCCCCTTAATTGATGCCTGTTGATTCTTAAGGGTGGTTTCAGTGTCTTGGAGACGGTTATCTGTGGCTGCCATGAATTTTGTCAGCATCTCTTCAAGGTTCGGCATCTTTTCCTGTGGATAGGGCTGATTTTGTAAATTTTGAGGAGGTTGATGTCTTTGAATTCCTTGATTTCCTTGACCTCCCCATGAAAAATTTGGGTGGTTCATCCAACCTGGATTATAAGTGTTACTATAAGAGTTATTATTAGATCTAAAATTATTAGCTATATAGTTCATCTGTTCGCTTTATTGCCCTGGTTGGTAGGGTGGGTACTCGTGGATTCGCCACGCTCCATTTGCGTCGCACCGCATTCTTTGGATGTACTGCGAAGAACACAAACTATTAAGCTTTTTATTCATCATCTCTACCATGTTGATAACATTGTTATCGCATCGAGGTTGAAAACTCCGGCTGATTTTGTTGGTTTTGTCTCTGTAACTCCGCCACCGATAGTTATTCGACATCTCTTCAATAAACTCGTAGGGTCGCCGGGAGTTCATTGTTGTTCGTGGTTCCACCGTGGTGAATCAATTAGTTGCCTCGTTGAGGGTTTACACCATTATAGAAAGTTTGGACTTGGAGCCACAAGGGTAAACCATGGTGCGGACACCTTCTCAAGAGATCCTTGTATCTCTCCCATGCGTCGTATAATGTCTCTAAATCCATCTGCACAAAAGAAGAGATATCATTCCGTAATTTGGTCGTTTTGGCCGGTGGGAAATATTTTAATAAAAAAATTTCGGTCATTTGATCCCAAGTAGTGATTGACCCTCGTGGTAACGAGTTTAACCAATTGCTTGGCTTTATTCCTTAACGAAAAGGAAATAATCAAGACGGATGGCATCATCAAAAACGCCATTTATTTTGAAGGTATCATAGAACGCTAAAAAATTAGCTATATGAGTATTTGGGTCTTCGTCCTGTAAACCATCAAATTGAACGAATTGTTGAATCATTTGTATAGTGTTAGGCTTTAATTTAAAATTATTAGCAGCTATAGCAGCCTAACAATACTTGATTCTCGCTCTCCCGTTAAATAAGGTTTAGCATAATCATACATAGTACGCGGAGCATTATTTTCTGCCACATCTTGTGGTGGTGGATTGTTCTCGTCCATCCCTTCAGTAGGATTGGATCTGCCTTCTCCCTCTTTTTCTGTGTAATTTAGGGCTCGCCTAATTTCTCTCGATTCTGCGAGCGGTAGCTTCAATATCACCATCGTATACTAGTGGTCCTCTCGGGTTCCTTCTAGTCATAAACTAGAGGTACCTGCTAGGAAAAGAAAGAAAGAAAATTTAGCAAAGTTAAAAACAAAACAAAAATAAAAATAAAAATAAAAGTAAATTGCAGAAAATAATGGCTAAAGTAATAAAAATAGAGCTTTCTTAATATTTTAGTTCCCTAAAGAATGGCGCCAAAAAACTTGATCGTTGATTTCGAGTTTTAAATTTATAATGATCGAACACAGGCCGACTATAACAACGATTGAGGCAAGTGCATTTATCGAACAGTAGTATAGCTTAGGCAAGACCGGATTGTCGAACCCAAAGGAACCAAAAGTACTAATACTAACTTTCTTTTTATTATCTAGCCTAAAATAAGTGAAGTTGTTATTTAATCTAAATTTCACTAACTACTAAGCTAAAGACGCAAAGACAAAAAGAATGAATTAGGGAAATACTGTTGGAAAAGCTCAGTTGATTAAAACGATACCCTTAGGAAGAATTCACCTAGACTTCACTTGTTATCTAACTCTGAACCAGACAATTTATTCACTTGACTTGATCCGTAAGACTCCCTAATGTATATTAAACCCTCTCTCAAGCGAATAACGTCTAACCCTAGGTTGATTAATTGAAATCTCTTTCTAATTAAAACCCTAGAATTGTATTAACTCGATCTATGGACTCCCATATTAGGTTTCACCCTAATCCGCAAAATCTCGTCACCCTATCTCTAGGCGCACGATCAACTCCGCTTAATTATGCTAGATCTACTCTTAGCGGGGACTTTTGCTCCTCCACCTAAGCACATCAAACTTGAATCAATATCCCGAAATATTAACACAAGAATTAAGAACACATAATTAAGAACAAATCAAGTATTTATCATATAGTTCAAAGAAACGATAACAAGATTCATCTAAGTTTCATCCCCTTCAGTATATCTGAAGGGTTTAGTTCATAACGATAAAAGAAAACATCTCGTAAAGAAAAGATAAAACAAAACATAAGAAATCCCTAAAACCCCCTAAAGGAATTGAAGGAGAGATCCACCGTCTTGAGTAGAATTTCGACTTCTTGAGATGGATCAACTGGCTATCTTCGAGTGTTTCCCACAAATCTGACATTTTCGGCTCGGCTCCTTGGCCTAGCTCACCGCCCTCTTCTAGGTTATACTTAGGGTGTTTATATAGGCTTTTGAAATAGGTTTCTTTGCCCCAAAGTATCCTTTTCCGAGTGAAATTGCTCTTCTCCACGACAGGGACACGGCCATGGCACACGCTCGTGTGAATCGTCTTTAGGCCGTGTTCAGACTCTTAATGAGGTGACACGCCCGTGTGAATCGTGATCAGGCCGTGTTCTAGTCTATCAGAGAGACACGGCCATGTTGGCTCAAGTCTAGGCCGTGTCGATTTTTACTTTGGCCCGATTTGGTCCGTTTTGAGCCCATTTCTCGTTCTTTCCATCCTCCGGTGCTTTCCTGAGTATAAAACATGAAAAGAAAGGATTAAGAGCACCTTTTTACATAAATCAATGGATAAATCATCCAAAAGTATGCTAAATGTGGGATTAAAATATGTTACTTTTACGGTTTATCACATAGTGACCAGTATCGGTTTAGCAAACCTTCTAATGGTCTCCTGCAACTTACAAAGTTCATTAGTTCACCATTGGGCCTCATTCGGCCCCTGAGGTCAATAAAAGACTCGATTTGCATATTTTATTGAATTTAGTTAAACTTGCTAAAATATAGTTAAAACCCAATGATATTGCTTGTTTTCAAGCTCCTAAAGTGCTTATGAAATAGTAATATGAATGCTATTTGGTTCATTTACGTGATGGACATGATTTTGATCATAGTCAGAAAATAATTGATAATATCCATGATAAAGGGTGAATAAATGTGTGATTTTATAGTCACGTGATTGGACAATTGATAGTCCTTTAATATGACTATATATGTTACACCATTGTATATATAAGGTGTGTGGAGAAAAGTAATATTATTTGACTATGAATACAAAAGAAAAATAAAAAGTTTTAAAGTCATGTACTGACTTCGAAAAGAAACTATGAAAAATAACAAATACGTTTTCTAGTTTCACCAAGGGATTCGAGGCCTCTTTACAACTTACTTGGTGAAAAAGACATGATGTATGGTTTTATATAATTGATGATTGTGAATTAATTTCTTAGATATCAAGAAATAAATAAAGTAGCTAAATATGAAATTGTCATGATAAGAAAATATAAAGTGATCACTATAATTTCACAATAGTAGAAAGGATATCCTTGATAGCATTCTTTTGCGAAAGAATCGATAATTAAACATGGTGGGGATGTTGGTCTTATGAATTTTCAAGACACAAATAACTATAAAGTTTCACCATGTGGTATAGATAATCAACATATTGAAAATTTGGGATTAGATACGAGCCCATAATATTTGAGTCGCCCATGATGGAAACTCGACTCAACGCTTGGTATAGCGTCAAGTCTTGAGTTCAACGAGACAAAGTACATCATCAATATGTGACTTCTAACACTATAAAAATAAAAATATCATCCCAATATGAAAAGTGCTAGGTACCCGTAATGATAAAGGGAAGAATGAGAATTCTACTCTTAATAGACCCATAACATAAATGTGTTAGAGTGTTATAATTATGGGAACACTCTCGATGGGACCTACCTATGTAAATGGAAGTGTCGTTACTTTTAGGAGCTCAAGGGTTTGGCTCTGACAGCACTCATGAAAAAAGTTTACAAACACATGGTCATAATAGTGTCCCTAGATATTGTGCATTGACTGGTATTGAAATAATTTTGTGAGATATGTTTGGCTAATCAAATGGAATAATTGGTTCAAAGCATAGTTTACCGTGCAATTTCGATTAACTTTAACATGTTTTCACTAAGTGAAGGTTCAATCGTAAAACACCTTCATTTATGCAATCTAGAATATTTTGAAAATAAGAGAGAGATTGTTGGAACGTTTTCAAAATATTTATAATGTTTCAATAGTTATAACTGAAAAGTTACAAGTGATTCAAAAATAATGTCACTTGGTAATTAAGCAAAGTTGTCACTATTCATAGTGATATGTCTCTTGTCATCAAAACTTTTATAACTTAATTAATAACAAAGGGCCATAATTATTCATGTTGATACCTATTGAATAATTATGTTTGTGGTTAAAGATATGACTATTCGTTTAGGTAGTTATGTCCCTATGAAGAGACGTGAGACCTTCTATAAATAGGAGAGGAATTTCATTTGTTGGACACATACAGAAACATAGAAAAAAGTTTCTTTATGATCTCCCACCATCTTTTATATTCTTAGATTGTTCTATAAAGAATTACTAGAGAAATTCTTTATCGAAATTTATATCCTTGTTATGCTATGCTCAGTGCTTAGTGGATTGTTTCCGTCAGTGAAAAATGTTGACAGTCATTAAGCTTCATTGTATCCTCGAGGTTTATTTGTTAGTAACTCTTTTGCATACCATGTATAGGTGGAGGTGAATAGAACCTTAAAGAAAGTGGCAATACTACACACCTTGAAGCCTTCGTTAATTTCTCATATGTTTATTTTTATCCCCACTCATTAACACATTATACTTTAAAATTTCCTAATAATTTGCGGTGCTTTTACTTGATGTTTATTTTTTTAGACAAGAAATACAAAAAGAATGCAAGAAAAAGTAGAGGTATGCAAATTTTTTCAATATAGTCAAGGCTTGTATGATATGGGGTTTAAAGGGTGAAAGTTTACTTGAAAGGTTTGATAGAGCTATATGTAATACAAATTGAGATGAGTTGATGCCAGAAACCACTATTTTTCATTTTCCTAAATTAAAATATGATCATCATCTACAACTATTGGAATTGGGAACAATAGTAATACACATTCGAAAAGGTTGTTTTGTTCCTTTTCAGGATCGTTATCTTACTACCTTTTTAAGGAGTTGGTTAAGGAAAAATGGGTGGAAAATGACTCAATTTTGATAATGATCACTAAATTTACCAATGTTGTCAAAGTCTAAAATGTGATGTGTTTGGTTGGTAACTTGGAGAAAAGAAAAAGGAAGATGGTTGCAAGATTGAAAAGGTTCAATCTGCCATGGAAAAATATTGTAATAAAAAAGGTTGAAGATTGAGATAAGCAAATTTGATAAGAATGGGAGGATGCCATAAATAAAGAGGTTTTACTTTGACAACAAAAGTTTAGATTAGAATGGCTTACTTACAGGGAGAGAAACACGAAGCAGTTCCATAACCATGCACTCATTCACAGAAAAGACTATAGAGTGAAATCACTTCAACTAGGGATGAGATATGGTGCAATGATAAGGAGAAACTAAAGACAACCACTTTACAATGCTTTAGCACCCTGAATTCAAAATAGGAAAGAGTTGTGGGTAATTTTTCGATAAAGGGATGTTTATAAAAATTAGATATAAAGATATGAAAATCCTAAATTTTGAGGTTACTAATGAAGGAACCAGAGCTGCTCTATTTGACATGACACCTTTGGAAGCAACAGGCATCGATGATCTATGTAACACCCCAAATCCGGCCTAGATGTTATGGCCGAATCTGGCGATGTCACATGGAAGGGGATATGAAATCGAATTTTATCAAGTTAAAAGGGTTTCTGTTTATTAGCTTTTATTTATCTTTTGTCAATCTCATAACTACTTTCTCGCTAATTTGATTCGTTTAAAAACATATTATGTAGCGGAAGCTTTTAAAACCTTGATATTTAAGAAAACTGCTCGCGTTTAGAAAAAATGTTGTGTTTAGTAAAACCGTGTTTTCGATGCAATTCAAAATTTTATGAAAATAGTTAAAAATCCTGAAATAAAATAAAACAGTCCAAAAGTCCAAATTACATAAAAATATCTCTAAAAATAATAGGAATTGAAAACCTTAAATGGAATTAAATCAGCTCAATAGTTATGTGGTCATCGTTGAGTCCTCCGTCGCATCGATCCATCTAGGTCTGGGGATTACCTGTACAGATAAAACATAAAGGGGTGAGTTTACGTAAACTCAGTGTGTAATCCCCACAGAAAACATGCATACAGTCAAACACAACAAACAGTCAAATGCAGTCTGGCCTAAGCCCATTGAAGTTTCAGTAGTAGTTCGGGCCTTAGCCCATTTCAGTTTCAGTATCAGATATGCATTAGGGCCTAAGCCCATCAGAGTAACAGTATCAGATATAAATTAATTAGTAAATAGAATCCTACTCAACCAACCTCTACACACCATCTCCATCCATCCCTACACTCCATGTGGGGTTTAAAACACCTACCCATCCCTACACTCCAAGTAGTACCGAATGCGGCACTTAATCAGTAAATTGTAGCTGAGCTGCCAGATAATAGGCTTGAGAGCCTTTCAGTATACGACATACAGTATACGACATGCTAATACATGCATATCAGTTATACAAACAGTTCAATATTCATTCATATAATCATCATGCTCAGTACATACATCATACATATAGTTTATGCATTTAAGGGTCTAAGTAGTGATTATCGACCCTACAGTAGATTCAAAGTCGACTTGGGTGACCTGTGCAACCTTAGAAAACATTTCAGTTAAATGGGCTCACACGCCCATGTGGCCTGCCCGTGTGGGCCCACACGCCCTTGTGGCCCATACGGCCCAATTTGGCCTTGGCCGTGTGGATCACACGGCCTGGCCCAGAATCTCACACGCCCGTGTGGACTACCCGTGTGGACCCACACACCCGTGTGGCCCACACAGCCCAAATCAGTCTAACATGTGTGTCACACATGGCCTACCTGGCCATCACACGGTCGTGTCTTGCGCGCACGGCCTAGCCTCGTCGATCACACACCCGTGTTATGGCACACGGCCTACGACACGGGTGACCACATGCCCGTGTGATGTCGACAGTGGGGTTTTTGGCTTTCATTGAAACCCTATTTTCTGTGTTTTTGGGTACACACTTGGTAACGTTTTAATGCAAAACCACTCTCGAGCCTCTCTAAATCCTAAAATCAACAACACAACACTCGAAATCAGTCTTAAAATTTTATTAAATCAAAATCACGAGTCCTGACAACAATTCCATTCAACAATTCCATTCAACAACCAACACTTACCTCAAACCTCCGAACGATTTTAATCACAATTCCACCGGAGAAGAGCCTCGTTCCCCATGATTCTCTGCTGCTAAGAACCCAAAGTCACTAACGGAAAAAGTAGCATAAAAAGACGAGTTGAGCTAAAAGGAAAACGGTTACCCCATCTCTATGATACTTACCCCTTACACTTACCAAGCGCACAAAAGTATCGAAGAACTAAAAATCAGGATTGAAAAACTAAATTTCGACAGAGTTTCCACGCAAAACAAAAAAAAATAATTTCTTCTTACCAGAATAGAGAAAAATGTGAAAACAAAGCTTGGGAACTAGCAGGAGAGAGAAAAAAATAAAAGATATCAGATATCACCAAATCCCCTATTTTCACTCACACTAACCCACTACTCAACCTCCTCAGAGTTTCAGTTTGACCGAAACTCTCTCAGTCAAATGAGCAAAAATAAACTCCCTCGCTCGTGCAGGGATTCGAACACAAGACCTTCAGCAATCTGACACTCAACTTAGCCACCAGACCAGCAGCCCTATTCTGATATGGTTTAATAAATAATTTAATATAAGTGATAAACCGTAAAAGTAACATATTCTAAGCCCACATTTAGTATGCTTTTGGATGATTTAAGCCCTAATTTGTGTAAAAAGGTGCTCTTAATCCTTTCTTTTCATGTCTTATACTCAGGAAAACACCCGATGACGAAAAGAATGAGAAACGGGCTTAAAACGGACCAAGTTGGGCCAAGCCACGAAATCGACACGGCCTGAACTCCACTCCACACGGCCGTGCCACCATTCCTACTAGAACACGGCCTTGACCACGACTTACACGGCCGTGCCTCATTCAACAGTTTTGAGCACGGCCTGGCCGCGATTTACACGGGCGTTTGCCATGGCTGTGCCTCTGCCTTGGAGAAGAGGAATTTCATTCGGGAAAGGATACTTAGGGAGAAAGAAACATGTTTCAAAAGCCTATAAATACACCCTATGTACCAGCTGAAAGGGGGCGGAAAAGCTAGGCTAAAAAGCCAAGCCGAAAAGGTCAGATTTGTGGGAATCACTCGAAGATAGCCAGCTTGATCCATCTCAAGAAGTTTAATTCTACTCAAGACGGAGGATCTCCTCTTCAATTCCTTCAGGGGTTTTAGGGATTTCTTATGTTTTGTGTTATCTTTTCTCTTGAGATGTTTTCCTTTATCGTTATGAACTAAACCTTCTGGATACCCGAGAGGATGAAACCTATGATGAATCTTGTTATTTGATTATTTGAATTATATGATAAATACTTAGTTTGTTCTTAATTGTGTGAACTTAATCCAAATCTAATGTGCTTAGGTGGAGGAGGAATAGACCACACCTAAAAGTAGATCCAACATAATTAAGCGGAGTTGATCGCACGCCTAGAGATAGGGTGATTTAGATTTTGCCGATTAGGTGAAACCTAATATGGGAGTCCACAGATCGATTTATTCGCTATTCTAGGGGTTATTATAAGCGAACGAGAGTTCCACTAATTAACCTAGGGTTAGACGTTATTCGCCTCGAGAGAGGGTTTAATATACGTTAGGGAGTCTCACGGATCAAACTAAGTAAATAAATCATATGGTTCAAGGTTAGATAACAAGTGAAGTCTAGGTGGATTTTTCCTAAGGGTATCGCTTGAGTCAACTGAGTTTTTCCAAAAGTTATTTCCTGAATCCATTCTTTTTGTCTTTGCGTCTTAGGTTAGTAAGTAGATTAATTTTAGTTTAAACAACCATCACTTTATATTAAGGCTAAATAATAAAAAGACGGTAAGTATTAGTACTTTTAGTTCCTTTGGGTTCGATAATCCGATCTTGCCTAAACTATACTACTGTTCGATAGGTGCACTTGCCTCAATCGTTGTCAGAGTTAGTTTCCAGGTTCGATCATTCTTTTATAAATTTTAAAACTCTGATTTACAGCGATCAGGTTTTTGGCGCCGTTGCCAGGGAACTAAAATATTAAGAAAACTCTATTTTTATTACTTTAGCCATTATCTTATTTTTTGCAATTTATTTTTATTTTTAGTTTTTAATTTTAATTTTGCTAAATTTTCTTTCTTTCTCTTTCTAGCAAGTACCTCTAGTTTATGACTAGAAGGAACCCGAGAGGACCTTTAGAATACGATAGTGAAATTGAAGCTACCGCTCGAAGAAATCGTAGAGAAATTAGGCGAGCCCTAAACTACACAGAAAAAGAGCGTGAAGATAGATCCAATCCTACTGAAGGGATGGACGAGAATAATCCACCACCACAAAATGATGTGGCGGATCAGAATGCTCCTCGTACTATGTATGATTATGCTAAACCTCATTTAACAAGGGCAGAATCGAGTATTGTTAGGCCTGCTATAGCTGCTATAGCCAAACAGTGGTTAAACTCGTTACCACGAGGGTCAATTACTACATGCGAACAAATGACCGAAAAATTTCTATTAAAATATTTTCCACCGGCCAAAACGGCCAAGTTACGTAATGATATATCTTCTTTTGTGCAGATGGATTTAGAGACATTATACGACGCATGGGAGAGATACAAAGATCTCTTGCCCACACCACGGATTACCATTGTGGCTCCAAGTCCAAACTTTTTACAACGGTGTGAATCCTTCAACGAGGCAATTAATTGATTCAGCCGTCAGTGGAACCCTGAATAATAGAACTCCTGAGGCAGCCTTTTACGAGTTTATTGAAGAGATGTCATTTGAATAACTATCGCGGAAAGTTACAAGAACAAAGCCAACAAAAAAAGCCGGAGTTTACAACCTCGATGCAGTAACCATGCTATCAAATCAGGTAGAGTTGATGAATAAGAAGATTGATAGTTTGTGTTCTTCGCAGGTACATCCAGTCATGCAGTGTGACACAAGTGGAACTGTGGCAAATTCTGAGTACCCACCCTACCAACCAGAGAGCGAATAGATGAACTATATAGGTAACAATTTCAGATCCAATAATAATTCATATAGTAATAATTATAATCCAGGTTGGAGGAATCACCCAAATTTTTCGTGGGGAGGACAAGGAAATCAAGGAAATCAAAGACAACAACCTCCTCAAAATTTCCAAAATCAGCCCTATCCACAGGAAAAGAAGCCGAGTCTTGAAGAGACGTTGAACAAATTCATAGCATCCACAGAAGCCCGTCTCCAAAAAAATGAGGTAACACTCAACACCTAACAAACATCGATCAAAATGATCGAGAACCAAGTTAGAGGACTTACAAAGGCAATCGGGGAAATTACCCAGTCAGTAGGAGAAATTGCAAAGCTATTATCTGAACGACCGCAAGGGCGTCTACCAAGTAACACTGAAATTAATCCTAAAGAATGCATCCAAGCCATAACAAACACGGGAGAATACAAGGGTAGATGAATCCATCTCAACACAAGGAAACGAGGTAGAAAAAGGTAAAGTTGAGGTAACACAAGACAAGCCAAAATCGATAATCAAAGCTTACCAACCTCGCATACCTTATCCCGAAGCATTGAAGAGAGACGACACAGAGGAACAGTGCGGTAAGTTTCTTAAACTCTTAAAAAAATTACACATTAACTTACGACTCCTCGAAGCTCTTTCGCAGATGCCTGATTCCAAGAAATTCTTAAAGAAGCTTCTGACAAACAAGCGGAAACTAGATGAAGATTCGCATGTGGAACTCAACGCAAAGTGCTCAGCAATCTTGCAAAATAAGCTATCACAGAAACTAAAAGATCCAGGGAGTTTTACAATTCCATGTTTAATTGGTAGACTAACTGTTGATAATGCGTTAGCTGATTTAGGGGCAAGCATAAATGTCATGCCTCATAAATTGTTTAAACAATTAGGTCTAGAGAAACCCAAACAAACTAGGATGAGCATTCAATTAGGTGATAAAATCATTAGAATTCCTAGGGGTATTATCGAAGATGTTCTTGTAAAATTGATGATTCGCTTTCCCAAAGAGATTTTGTTGTCTTAGACATGGATGAGGATAATTCGATCCTCCTAATTTTAGGAAGACCCTTTTTAGCCACTGCTAGGACTAAAATTGATGTTGATACAGGAGAACTCATACTTTACGTAGGTAATGAGACCGTCACCATCAAGGCTCTCGGTTCGGCTAGAACATCGAGTAATCAAGGTGAGAATGTAAATTTCCCTAATAACCATTCGGTTAACTCTTCTTTCGTGAAACACCATCAAGAATACAACTGAACCCGATCCTGACCCCAACCCCAACAAAGAAATAACTCATGAAGATCGAGGAATTCAGATCGATGATCTAGATGAGTGGAAGACACATTTTAAGGAGAAATTAGGGATACACGACGAAGAGCCAGAATCACACGAGGAAAAATCGAAAGAATCCCCAGAAGAGCTTATAGGAACAACAAACCACTTCAAAATAGGGGACAAGGTACTGTTAGAAGAAGCAGATCCTCGAATATCTCCTCCAAACCCTAACACAAACAAAGAAATACCTTTGAGGGTAACCAGTGTTTTCCCATACGAAACAGTCGAGGTAAGTAATCTTATTTTTGGTACTTTTACTATAAACGCATCTCGACTTAAAATTTTTCACGAGGATACAGATAATAACATGAGGAAGGACTTCTAACTCCTCAAAGCACCCTGAAGATCCAAACGAGAAGAGAGTCTAGCTTAAGACTATAAACGAGCGCTTCTCGGGAGGCAACCCAGCACTAACATAACTTATTCTCACATTTTGCTTTAAATTTATTTTTCTTTTCTTCTTTTCTTTACGAATACGTAGTTATAAACTAACAAGGGTGCAATTCTAGGACACACGACCTTGCACACGCATCGTGGCCGTGGTCAGGTGTACCTCAAGAATCTTAGTACTAACGAGGCGGGACGGTACAAGTCGAATGACCTAATTTCGAAATCACGGACTCAACCACTCCCCCACGGGCACCGACAAAGTGACACGGCTGTGCTTGACGGCCGTGTGAGGCTACTGACTTGCCAACCACGGGCTGAACACGCCCGTGCCAGCTAACCGTGCTAATATACTGACTTGTCGAACACAGGCTAGACACGAGCGTGGGGAATCAACACGCCCTAGAGCACGGCCGTGCGAGGCGGCCGTGTGAATCGACACACCCTTAACCCACGGGCGTGGAAACCGCCAGACCTGAATTCTATTTAAACATCATACACTTTTCATTTTTTCTTAACCCACTTCTTTCTTCTTTCCTTCTTCCATTCTGTCATTTCTTTTTCCTTTTCCCTAAGAAATCCTTAGACTCTTGAGCCACAATAATATCATATCCATGGCAAGGAAGCGTAAGAGGCCAATCTCCCCAAAGGAGACCAATTCACATGAGTTCATGCCGGAAGCTTCATCTAAGCAACAAGCCAAGGATATTTTAGGCTATTTAATTTTTATTTAATTTCTCTCTTTTTCTTAAGTTTCCTTATCTACACTTCTCTTCCGCTTAAATTATTTTATTCTATCTTAGTTTCTTTGACTTAGGAGCTAAAGGCTGCTTGGGAACCACGCCACTTCCACCACCGCCAGCACCTCCATGACCGTAGAAGTCACATCCACCTCGCAAACCATACACCAATAAGGATTCTCAAGCCCCTTTATTTTTTAGTTTTATTTCGTTTACATTTTTGTTTCCTCTTTCTTTACTTTTCTTTCCTTTAATTATATATTTAGTTTATTTTAAATTTGTCTTAATAAATCCTGGCTAATCCTCCACGAGTTCCCCAATTTCTTCATTTAGCGCAGAACTCGTGAGCATCCACCACATCCAAAAACAAGCCCTCCAACTTATCTTTCACCACGACCACTGCCAACTCTAGGAAATCATCCAATTCAGGGAGTGTCACTCTCTCCCCTCTCTTTAGATTTTACATATTAATTGTCATTATTTATCTTTGTACATTGAGGGTAATGTACATCTTAAGTGTGGGGGGGTGAACAACCTAAGAAGATACCTAACAAAAACCCTGAATTTAGTCTTGTTTTTTTCTCATATTGCTAATTAGGATGAAATTTCTGATGATTTATGATTTTTATTGATATTTTTCAGATTAATTCATTGATAATTGTGCATTGATAATTAAATTTGAAGAATACTAGAGAATCAAGCATGATAAGTCTATTTTTCAGAAATTAAAATTTTTTTCTAGGTTGTCGAACTGAGTTTAAATACTACTTTGAAGTTTGAAATTTACGAGGTTGACATCAAAATACCCATAATTTTTGTGAGTTTTTGAGCCTTATAGAGCATAAATTCTTTTTCTTGCTCACTTTATTGATTATGAGTATGTCAACACTGATTTGTTATTCTAGAACTTGCATCGATTATACATGTCGAGACCACATTTTATGATTTGATTCACGAGATGATAAAGGCACCTAGGATTTAACCCACTAATTCCTAAAAAAAGCCTACCATCACAAATTAACCCCTAGTTAACCCTGTTTTAACCGCAGACACCCTTTTTATTGACATACCCACTAATATTAACCTGGAACCCCTTTGTTTTTGTTATCACCATTCCTTTTGACTACCCTTATATCGAGATTTGATCTGATTAGTTGCCTAATTATGAATTTTAGTAGTTTATACTTTATTATGTTCTTAAAAAAAATGAAGTATATCCATTATTCATCATTAGTTGTGATTAAATGAGCTTATACGTTTGGATTCCAAGTATCGAAGAAGAAGCTCGTATTATTATTGGTATTTTTAGTTTTCAATTGATGTATTTATTATTATTAGTTCATTAGTTCTTAGTTAGGTAATTTGTCAATTCAATCTCGATTCTAACCCTCTAAATTCAGCCTTACTCCACACCTTAACCCTAGCCCCGTTACAACCCTAACAAAGACCTTTTTGATTTGTGTTTCATCTCATATTTCAGTGGTGGAGATTTGATTTTCATGCAAGCCTATGGGATTAACTCTTCATGTTTGACTTTTGAGTGCCTAAATTCGAACCTTAAACACTTTGATTGATTTGAGCGAATCTTTTGAGAGGATGTCAATCCTTGTCGATTTCGAATCCAGAGGTAATTATTTAGATGAAGGGAAACGCCTATGTTTTGTGCTACAGAATCTATGACTTATACTGTTTGAATTCTTAGGAAACTTTGAATTGAATTATCCATGTATAAATTATCTATGAATTACGATGAGACACTATCAATAGGAATTATGAATTACAGGAAGTTCGTTTTAATTGTAAGTTGAGAATTTTGCTTGAGGACAAGCAAAAGCTTAAGTGTGGGGGTATTTGATAAACCGTAAAAGTAACATATTCTAAGCCCACATTTAGTATGCTTTTGGATAATTTAAGCCCTAATTTGTGTAAAAAGGTGCTCTTAATCCTTTCTTTTCATGTCTTATACTCAGGAAAACACCCGATGACGAAAAGAATGAGAAACGGGCTTAAAACGGACCAAGTTGGGCCAAGCCACAAAATCTACACGGCCTAAACTCCACTCCACACGGCCGTGCCACCATTCTTACTAGAACACGGCCTTGACCACGACTTACACGGCCGTGCCTCATTCAACAGTTTCGAACACAGCCTGGCCACGATTTACACAAGCGTGTGCCATGGCCGTGCCTCTGCCGTGGAGAAGAGGAATTTCATTCGGGAAAGAATACTTAGGGAGAAAGAAACGTGTTTCAAAAGCCTATAAATACACCCTAGGTACCAGCTGAAAGGGGACGGAAAAGCTAGGCTAAAAAGCCAAGCCGAAAAGGTCAGATTTGTGGGAATCACTCGAAGATAGCCAGTTGATCCACCTCAAGAAGCCGGAATTCTACTCAAGACGGAGGATCTCCTCTTCAATTCCTTCAGGGGGTTTTAGGGATTTCTTATGTTTTGTGTTATCTTTTCTCTTGAGATGTTTTCCTTTATCGTTATGAACTAAACCTTCTGATACCCAGAGAGATGAAACCTATGATGAATCTTGTTATTTGATTATTTGAATTATATGATAAATAATTAGTTTGTTCTTAATTGTGTGAACTTAATCCAAATCTAATGTGCTTAGGTGGAGGAGGAATAGACCCTGCCTAAGAGTAGATCCAACATAATTAAGCGGAGTTGATCGCACGCCTAGAGATAGGGTGACGAGATTTTGCCGGATTAGGGTGAAACCTAATATGGGAGTCCATAGATCGATTTACTGCTATTCTAGGGGGTTATTATAAGCGAACGAGAGTTCCACTAATTAACCTAGGGTTAGATGTTATTCGCCTCGAGAGAGGGTTTAATATACGTTAGGGAGTCTCATGGATCAATCTAAGTAAATAAATCATATGGTTCAAGGTTAGATAACAAGTGAAGTCTAGGTGGATTTTTCCTAAGGGTATCGCTTGAGTCAACTGAGTTTTTCCAAAAGTTATTTCCCGAATCCATTCTTTTTGTCTTTGCGTCTTAGGTTAGTAAGTAGATTAATTTTAGTTTAAACAACCATCACTTTATATTAAGGCTAAATAATAAAAAGACGGTAAGTATTAGTACTTTTAGTTCCTTTGGGTTTGATAATCCGGTCTTGCCTAAACTATACTACTGTTCGATAGGTGCACTTGTCTTAATCATTGTCAGAGTTAGGTTCCAGGTTTGATCATTATTTTATAAATTTTAAAACTCTGATTTACAGCGATCAATAAGCCCACTGCTCAAGTATAAGACTTAAGTCAGAAAAATACCCAAAATTTAACAAAGGTAAGGCTTGAACTTGGGACCTCTCACACACAACTAGAACTCTTAACCACTGAAGCAGATATAGATTTTTGTCAATATTCACAAAAGTTGAAACAAAAATTTTGGGGCGTTACAACTCTACCCCTAAAAGAAAATTTCGGCCTCGAAATTTACCTGATCAGAACAGATGAGGATATTGCTGACGTATCGCATCCTCAGACTCCCACATGGCCTCCTTAGTGTTATGATTCCGCCACAGCACCTTCACTAATAGGATAGACTTCTTCCGAATAACCTTTACATCGCGATCCAGAATCTGAACCGGCTCCTCCTCGAAGGTCAAATCTGGTCTAACCTCAATCTTCTCAACAAGGACAATATAAGGATCAGAGCGGTAACACCTCAACATCAAGACGTGAAAAACATCGTGGATGCGGTCCAACTCTGGAGGTAGCTCCAACAGATAAGTAACCGGTCATACTTGCATCAGAATTCGGTAAGGCCCAATAAACCTAAGGCTCAGCTTGCCCTTACGACCGAACCTCTGAACCTTTTCCCACGGGGAGACCTTAAGAAACACTAATTCCCTCAAAGATTACTCAATCTCACGTCTCTTCAGATCTGCATAAGACTTCTGTCTGTCAGAAGCCGCCTTCAAACGATCCTGAATCAGTCGTACCTTATCCTCAGTCTCAAAAACCAGCTCAGGACCCAAAACTTGCCGTTCGCCCAACTCAGTCTAACACACAGGAGTGCGACACTTATGACCATACAGAGCCTCGTAAGGTGCCATCTGAATACTCGAATAGAAACTGTTATTGTAGGCGAACTCGGCTAACGGCAGATAATCCTCCCAACTGCCTTAAAAATCAATAACACAACTTCTCAACATATCCTCTAGTATCTGAATCACCCTCTCAGATTGACCATCGGTCTGAGGATGGAACGCGGTACTGAAGTCCAATCTCGAACCCAAAGCCTCATGTAACTTTTTCCAGAACCGAGACATGAAGCGAGGATCTCTGTCAGAAATGATCGACACTGGAACCCCATACAGTCATACTATCTTAAAAATGTACAACTTCTTTAGCTTCTGCAGTGAAAAATCAGTTCAGACCGGAATGAAGTGTGCAGACTTGGTCAATCGATCTACGATGACCCAGACAAAATCCTTCTTAGTGGGTGTCAAGGGCAACCCACTAACGAAGTCCATCGTTACTCACTCCCACTTCCATAGTGGAATCTTAACCGGCTACAGCAAACCCGAAGGTAACTAACGCTCAGCCTTAACCTACTGGCATGTCAGACATCGTGCCACAAAATAAATAACCTACCGTTTCAATCCTGGCCACCAATACAGTTCTCAAAGATCTCGGTACATCTTATTCCCACCGGGATGCATAGCATAAGAGCTACTATGCGCCTCTCTCAGAATAGACTACCTCAGATCAGTATCATTCGGTACACAAATCTGACCTCGAAAACAGAGTACCCCATCATTATTCAACCCAAAGTTCGTAGTGCTGCCACTTTCAATCTGACGGAACCGTAAACTCAGAGACTCATCCCCTAACTGTTTATCTCGAATCTGTTCAATCCAAGTCGTCTTGACTTGTAACTCGGCCAACAGACTCCTATCATCAAACAAACTAAGACGAGCAAACATCGCTCTCAAATCAGACATCCCTCTTCGGCTTAGAGCGTCGTCCACCACATTGGCCTTACTAGGATGGTACTCGATGGTACAATCATAATATTTGAGTAGCTCAATCCATTTACGCTGTCTAAGATTCAACTCCTTCTGAGTAAAGAGATACTTGAGACTCTTGTGATCAGTATAGATGATGCACCTCTCACCATACAGATAATGTCTCTAGATTTTCAACGCAAAGACCACTGCAGCCAACTCAAGATCATGCGTCGGATAATTCCTGTCGTGTGTCTTAAGCTGAGGAGAAGGATATGCCACAACCTTACCATCCTACATCAGATCACAACCCAGACCCACATGCGACGCATCGCTGTCAACTACAAACTCCTTTCCAGGTTCAGGCTGTATCAGAACAGGAGTCTGAGTCAGAACATTTTTGAGTTTCTCGAAGCTCTCTTGTTGTACATCAATCCAGACAAATGGAACACCCTTACGTAGATGATAAACCTTAATTTATACATATTTTAACCCCATGCTTGGCTTGTTTTGGATGAATTCTCGTTAGATTTGATGAATTCGATGCTCCTAATCTCGTAATTTCATGTTTTACATTCGAGAAGAGCTTAGGGATTCGAAAAGAACAAGAAACGGGCTAAAAAGGGATAAAATAGGCCTACCTTAGAAACCAACACTGGTCTGGATCAACGTACACGGACAGACCACACGGCCGTGTGTGGCGAGTAGAAGCGAGCACGGTCTAAGGAGTCGAACACGGGTGTGTCACACGAGCGTGTCCCTGCCGTATCAAAGATTAATTCTATCCGGAAAAGGTTACTTGTGGGCAAAGAAAGACGTTCCAAAGCCTATATAAAAACCCTAGGGGTGACCTAAAAGGGGAAGCGGAATACAATGCAGAAAATACTCGAAGACAGCCATCGGAAGCAGCTCAGAGGAAGGATCTCCATCAAGACTGAAGATCTCCCATCAAGTTCTTTAGAAGTTTTTGAGTTTTCCTATGTTTTGTTGTTTTCCTTATTTTGAGATTTTTCCTTCTATCAGTATGAACTAAATCCCTTAAATACCTAAGGGGTTGAAACCTATGACAGACCTTATTATTATTTGATTTATAAGATAAATACTTGTTCTTATTCTTAATTGTGAGTTCTTATTCTTGTTTTGATAATTCAGGTTATTGATTCAAGTCGAATATGCTTATTCAGAGGAGCAAAAGTCACTGTTTAAGAGAAAATCAACACAATTAAGCGGAGTTGATTGCAACCCTAGAAATAGGGCAAAAAAAATCTACCGGATTTGAGTCAAATCTAATAAGGGAATCCATAGATCGAGTTAATGCGACAATAAGGGTTTTAATTAGAAAGGGATTTCAATTAATCAACCTAGAGTCAGTTGTTTTTAGTCTTAAAAGAGATATTAACATAAATCAGGGATTTCTACGGATTAAGTCAAGTGAATAAATTGTATGAATCAAAAGTAATAAGTGAAGTCTAGGTGGATTCTTCCTTAGGTATTGCCTTTATCATATAAGTTGTCTAAAAGTATTTTCCTAATTCTTTCATTGTCGTGTTTTAATTAATTAATTTTAGTTTAAAAAGAAATCACTCCAATTTTTAGGCTAGATAATAAAAGGATAGTAATTACTAGTACTCTTGGTCCTTGTGGATATTAAACTTTTAAAGAAATTACATATTAACTTACCGCTACTTGAAACTCTTTCACAGATGCCAGATTCGAGGAAATTTTTAAAACATCTCTTGACGAACAAACGCAAATTAGACGAGGATCCACATGTGGAATTAAACGCAGTATGCTCAGCAATGTTACAGAATAAACTACCACAAAAGCTAAAAGATCCAGGGAGTTTTACAATTCCATGTTTAATTGGTAGACTAACTATTGATAATGCGTTAGCTGATTTAGGGGCAAGCATAAATGTCATGCCTTATAAATTGTTTAAACAATTAGGTCTAGGGAAACCCAAACAAACTAGGATGAGCATTCAATTAGCTGATAAAAATGTTAGAATTCCTAGGGTTATTATCGAAGATGTTCTTGTAAAAGTTGAAAAATTCGTATTCCCAGTAGATTTTGTTGTCTTAGACATGGATGAGGACAATGGTATCCCCTTAATCTTAGGAAGACCATTTTTAGCAACTGCCAGAACTAAAATTGATATTGATGCAGGAGAACTCATACTTCGTGTAGGTAATGAGACGGTCACCCTCAAGGCTCTTGACTCAGCCAGAACATCGAGTAATCAAGGTGAGAACGTAAATTCTACTAATAACCATTCGGTTAACCCTTATTTTCAGGAAGCACTACAAAAGAATACAACTGAACCCGATCCTAAACCCCATACCAACAAGGAATTAGTTCATGAAGATCGAAGGATTCAGATCGATGATATAGACGAGTGGAAGACACACTTCAAGGAAAAATTAGGGATACACGACGAAGAACCGGAACCACACAAGGTAAAACCGAATGAGCCCCCAGAAGAGCTCATAGGAACAACAAACCACTTCAAAATAGGAGACCAGGTACTGTTAGATAAGGCAGATCCTCAAATATCTCCTCCAGACCCTAACACAAACAAAGAAATACCTTTTAGGGTAACCAGTGTTTTTCCATACGGAACAGTCGAGGTAAGTAATCCTATTTTTGGTACTTTTACTATAAACGCATCTCGACTTAAACTTTTTCACGAAGATAAAACTGATAGCATGAGGAAGGACTTCCAACTCCTCAAACCACCCTGATGATGCAAACGAGAGGAAAGTCTAGCTTAAGACTATAAACGAGCGCTTCTCGGGAGGCAACCCGAGCACTATCCCCATTAACTTTTACATTTTTATTTTTTCTTATTTATTCTATTTTATCCTTTCTTTATAGTATCTAGCTTTAAACTAACCAAAAAGTGCAGATTTCCTACTAACTTTCAACCTTCAACTTTTCATTTTTTTCCTACTCCTTTTCTCTATACCCTTGAGCTACACCAAAACAATGCCAAAGAAGTGGAAGAAGTTAAGCAAAGCCTCTCTAAGGGAGACCAATTTATATAAGTTCATGCCGACCGCTTCAATCACACGATAAGCCAAGGACGTTGAAGGCCATTTAGTTTTTATTTCGTTTTTCTCTTTTTCTTCAATTTCCTTATCTTTACTTCTCTTCTGCTTAATTGAACTTTTTTTACTTTAGTTTCTTAATTTTAGGTTCTAAAGGCTGCTAGGGAATCACACCACGACCACCACCATATCCCCAGCCTTAGAAATCACACCCAACAATAAGGACTCTACGGTCCATTCATCTTTTCTTTTAACTTTATTTCATTTTTTTATTTTTCTTCACTTTAGCTTGCTTTTCTTTAATTATTTAATTAGTATAGTTTTAATTATTATTATTATATCCTGGCTAATCCTCCATGAGCTACCCAATTTTTTCATCTAGCACAGGATCATCATCCAGACCGGCCCCTCCATGTAACATCCTGAAATTGGGGCTATTTGTGATTGAATTATTTTTCTTGTGTTTAAATCTCTGTGATATTATTTGTGGTGTTATAAGACTTAATTAGGGGTCTTGAGTAAGCTCGGTTTAGTAGGATAATTCTTAGTATGGTTTATTTAATGAAGTGGATTATGTGAGGTTAGCACTTAAGTTAATTTAAGTGTTAATTAAAGCACATAAGGAATTAATGGCAAAGTGGTTATGGTGTTTGAACTTATAGCTTGAGGTTAGAGGTTCGAGTAGTATGTTTAGCATTTTTTAAAAGTTTATTTTGTATGTTAGCATTAATGGCCGGTCAACCTATGATTATGATAGGTTGGACTTTCATTTTGGTAAGTTGAATTTATTTTAAAGGAAAGCATGGAATAAGGGATAAGATTCCTAAGGTTATGGAAGGATATCTTGAAGTTATGGTAAATTGAGGGACAAAAGGCTTGGTTTGTGGAAAATGTTTTGGAAACTAACTCATGGCCAATTGACCATGAACTTGGACGGCAATGTGGCTAAGGGGAGGATTTGGCCGAATATGCTAGTAATTGGTAAGGTTTAGGAGTGTTTTGGTCATTCCTAGCATTTGGTGAAAAAGGTTGCAATTCTCTCTCAATCTCTTTTCTTTTCTTTTGGCCGAATTTTACCTTGTGATAAGCCTAAACTCTTTTGACCATTTGGTCATTTCTTTTGCTCATCTTCTATTTTCTCCATTTCATTCTCTCAAAACCGAAACATTCATCAACATCTTGTTCTCCTATTTGTTTTGCTTAAACACCAAAAATCTTCTATACTCTCTTCTTTGCCAAAACTCTATTCTCTTTTCCTATTATTTTCTTTTTGTTCTTTAGCCGAATATACCTCTTTGTTGTGCCGAAAATTTTCTTCTCCTATCTTGAATCACTTTGGCCGAATATTAAAGGTAGCATAGTTTTCCTCGGGACTTTTCTATCAATTGATTTTGGTAAGGTGGTAAGGGTTTATTTCAAAGGATTATTCTTTTAAGTTTTCGTTTAAGCCGAAGGCTAATAACCTTAATGATGATGGTTGGTTGTAGGGAAGTGAGACCAGTTCACATTTAGGAGTGTGTTGGCTAGTGTTCGAAGGCTTTTGGGTAAGGTTTCGGGTTCACAAGGAACCCTTCTCAATTATTTTGTTTTGGCCGAATAGGCCATGGCACTAATCTAGTTTTTGGCCGAATATAGGGGCAAGGAAAACTTGTGTGGCGATTTGTCTATTCGGGATTTAGGACTCTCGTTAGTATCGGTGTGTGCATACACATCTTATAATCTTTTAAATATGCTAAGTGTTATATTATGCCTAATCGGTTTGTGTAGACATGGATGTTATACCATCATGGTATTAACAAGGACACGGTAAGTCTTTATTACTTGAGATTATTATTTGATGCTTTTGGGAAGCATGTCACATTTGGTATGTGCAATATTTGGTTTATGGTAATGATAAATCTATGAACGTTGTTAAATAAACCTATTATCATGATTTCAATAAAAGTATATAATTGTTGATATGGGTTGATGAGTGGAGGGGCGTGATATTTGTGTCGACGGACACCGTGTTTTGGTAACACATTGTGACTACGGTCACGGAGGTTTGGTACCTCCAGAGGTTTGGCACCTCATAGCGACTTGTCCCTCGTGGTTGATACCACCGTGGGTTGGCCCCACTTTGAGATATGGGATCGTGCGCGGTGATTTGGTATCACACGATGGGTTGGCCCTTCATTTGATTGTGACTTGGTCACCAAGTGGTTTGGTACCACAATATTGATGGATTTCGTGACTATACGTCCCAGGTGGTTTGGCACCACCAAAGGGTTTGGTACCACGGGGTAGAAAAGGCGTCACGAATGGCTAGGTTGGGTGCATATTAAACTTGTGCATATTAAATTAATTATGATTTGTGTATGATGTTACATTAAACCGGGAAAAAGGGTTACACATTGGGTCTTGATGACTCACCTTTTTCCTTTAACATTTTCAGTGACTCATAGTTGCGGATAAGGAGCCGGATGAACTCGAGGCGGCCATGCAATGAAAATATGGACTAGGTGGATTTGGAACTATTTTTATTTTAATATGGGTTTGATTTATTTTGTTTAAGATGTAATAAGGCCTCCTAAAATTTGCACTTGGATTATTTTATGTTTTGATAAATTGCTTAACTATTTTATGATATTAAAATGGGTACACATGTTTTTCTCAAATTAATTCGTAAAAATGTTTTATTGTGCCATCGGGTACACTTGAAACTGTAACAATCTTACTTAGTATATTTTTAAATGACATTAAGTAATGCTTTCTTCATAACACCTCAACTGTTTTAAATCAAAACAATATCTTTTATCAAAATTTAAAACGACTTAAAAGGGATTTTCAAAAGTTTTTCCTCCGTAGCATACCAAATTCGGTTAAGTAATGTTTGGGCCGGGTTTGGGGTGTTACAAATTGGTATCAGAGCCCGATTCAAAGCTCGGCTGTGGGGGCCCAAGGCCCAAAAATGTTTTGGTAGGTCTATTTGAAATATTTCGGTTTTGAATAAGCATGGCACCGAGTCTCCGGCACCGATCCGCCTGTAAGTACCTCTAACTTTTTGTATGGATTATTATTATAGAAGGGTAAGAAGGAACGTAGTTAGTGTGATAGGTGTTGAACCTTAGGACTAGTCCACCCCAACAAAACTCATAAGACTTTAATGGCCTAATTAAAACCAACCCGTGACCAAGTCACCGAGTTAGGTGTGGTAACCTTAGTGCGCATGTCTAGGATTGGATCCTAAGAGCTTGGTATTTAAGCGGTCCTCGTGACTCACCTCCTCTTCGCGGGATTCCTACCTGTGCGTAGCTTCGATTCACCCTAACCAAGAGGACTCGGTCATAGGCTAAACACGTTAAATAAAACCCAAAAGGGATTAACCTGTTTTGTGAAAGCTCTAAGTTTTAAAAATCGTTATGATACTCATTTCAATAGCAACAAAAATTTACTTTCGGAAAATTTTCAAAATATTCTTCAACTTACCAAAATTACTGAAATTTCCCTAGTGGCAAAATTACGAAAAACCCACAGGATAGAAACGACAATAATGCCCAAGAGTGCATAGGTATGAATGGTATAGGGAATGGATGTACTTTTCTATGTAAATTAGGACAGAAGACTTAAAATTTTGATTGATCGAAAGAATCTCTATTAAATTCTTTTCATAAAATTTCTTCATGGATAACCAAGTGAAACATGTACTAATTCATAAAAATTTCCTAATCGATTAAAGCGCGATAGTTAGAATGAGCTTTAGAGGACGTGGCCGTCGTGGGCGCGGAAGGGTAGGATGACCGAGTGTCGAACCTGCCGATCGGGTCGGGGATCCGAGAATGAGGTACCACCGCCACCACCAACCCCAACCTTTGGAGCCGAGGAGCGAGGATCGGGCGGGTAATGACGCATGTCACAAGCGATCGCTGCGGGTTCTAGAGAGAGTAGCTGGAATGGGTGGAGGTGGAGGAGCTCGGAAGTCGGTACTGAGAGACTTCGAGCTAACGGAGCTAAATTTTTCCGAGGTGTGTCCGGTGTAACGCCCAATACGGCTGAGTATTGGCTAGAATCGATCGAAAGAATCATGGATGAGATAGATCTGACGAATGAGGAGAAACCGAAGGAGCGGTGTCGCTTCTCAAGGATGAGTCATATCGATGGTGGCTCACGGTTCGAGATGGTGCTACGGCGAGATGATCGACTTGGGAATACTTCAAAGCCGCTTGCTATCGGAAAGAAGTATGTGGGCACAAGCTACATTGATGCACAGAGGAAAGCTTTTCTGGGGTTGGTACAAGGAAATAAGTCTGTGTCGGAGTATGAAGCAGAATTCTTGAGGTTGAGCCGCTATGCTCAGGGTATAGTGTCAACGGAGCATGATCGTTGTGTCCGCTTTGAAGACGGACTTAGGGATGAGTTAAGGTTGCTGATTGCTCCGCAGCAGGAGCGTGAGTTTGCTGTCTTGGTGGAAAAAGCTAAGGTAGCCGAAGGGGTCAAGGAGTCCGTGAGACAGAACTATGATAGGAACAAGCAGAAAAGAGGATTTGGGTCGTCTGGATCGGGTGGTAATGTTCAGAAAAGGGTGAGGCAGAGTGGGCCGAATCAGGCAGGAAGGCCCATGGCTGCTAACCAGAGACCGGCTCACTGTAATCGCTGTGGCAAATCGCATTGGGGAGGTTGTTGGACCGGTGAGAAGGGTTGCTTTGAATGTGGGTCTTTGGACCACCGTGTAAGGGATTGTCCTTGGAAGTTAGCCAAGAATCGGTCGGAGAGAGTCGAAACGTGCTCAGGCTAGGAATGTAGGACCACCACAGAGGGGTCGTGGTAATGGTAGAGGAGGAAATGGATCTAATCGAGGTCACGAAATTTCGGGCGCAGGTACAGCGACCTGAAGCAAGGCGGCTGGTCTAGTCTATGTGGCGAGGCGTCGAGAGGAAGGTGATGCACCGGACGTTATAATCGGTACGTTTTTAATCTTTGGTGTTCCATATACTGCTTTGATTGATGTGGGTTCGACGCATTCATACGTTGCTAGTAGTGTGGTAGAGACTATGAACTTAGACTTGAGGCTCGCTTCTAGGAGATGACCGTAATTAGTCCTTTAGGTCACTCTGTAGTTGTTAATAAGCTATATAGAGATGTACCTCTAGAACTCCAAGGGGTCGTGTTTGTGGTGATCCGATGGAACTACCGTTTGGGGAGTTCGATTTGATCCTTGGTATGGACCGTTGGTTAAGTATCCGGCAAGGTTGGGCTCGCGCCGCTAAGCGCATGGTTCTTAAGATGGTGAGGGTGATGAAGTGGTCATGATAGGTAATAGAAGAGATTACCTATCTAATGTAGTGTCTGCGTTGAAGGCTGAAAAGATGGTCAGGAAAGGTTGCGAGGCATTTTTGGTTCGAATTTGTGCTTTGGAAGCTAAGGAGTCAGCGGTTGAGAAGGTCCGAACAGTAAGGGAATTCGATGTGTTCCCAGGAAGAACTTTCGGGTCTGCCTCCAGATTGGGAAGTTGAATTTGGTATAGACTTGCTACCTGGAACGGCACCTGTGTCAATAGCACCTTACCGAATGGCACCAAAGGAATTGGTGGAGCTGAAGGCTCAAATTCATAGGAGCTTTTGGACCAAGGATTTATCCGACCAAGTATATCTCCGTGGGGAGCACCTGTGTTGTTTGTTAGGAAGAAGGATGGTTCAATGCGGATGTGTATCGACTACCGCCAATTGAACAAGTTAACGATCAAGAACAGTGTATCTGTTGCCTCGGATTGATGACTTGTTTGACCAATCGAAGGGTGCATCGGTATTTTCAAGATAGATCTTAGGTCGGGATATCATCAACTCAAGGTGAAAGAGGTTGATGTGCACAAGATGGCATTCCGAACAAGGTATGGGCATTACGAGTTTTTGGTGATGCCTTTTGGGTTGACTAATGCACCAAAGAGCAGCATTCATGGACTTAATGAATAGAGTGTTTCAAAGAAGATTTTGGATCAATTTGTCGTGGTGTTTATAGACGACATATTGGTTTACTCAAAGACGGAGAAGGAGCATGACATGCATTTGCGTATAGTTCTACAAATCTTGAGAGAGAAGCGATTATATGCCAAATTCATGTAAGTGTGAATTTTGGCTTAGAGAGGTGGCTTTCTTAGGTCATGTGGTGTCGTGGAAGGGATTAGAGTAGATCCTCGCAAGGTGGAAGCGGTGTTGGATTGGAAACCCCTAGGTCGATTCTGCGAGAAATTGAAGCTTTTTGGAGTGCAGCGGGGTATTATCGGAGGTTTGTGGAAGGATTCTCTTTAATCGCAGCGCCGTTGACTAAGTTGTTAAGAAAGGGAGTTCCATTTGTATGGTCGGAGAAGCAACAAGAAAGTTTTGACAAGCTAAGGAAGATTTTGTGGAAGCTCGATTTTGGTACGACTGAGGCGGGAAAGTTGTTTACGATTTCTCGTGGACGCGTCCCATCTTTGGTTTGGGATGCGTATTGATGCAAGAAGGGAAGGTAGTGGCCTATCGTCCCGTCGGCTAAGACCGCATGAGGTTAACTATCCAACGCACGACTTGGAGTTAGCGGCGATAGTTTTCGCTTTGAAAATATGGCGGCATTACTTGTATGGGGAAAAGTCAATAGTCTACGGATCATAAAAGTTTGAGGTATCTTTTGACTCGAAAGGATTTGAATTTGAGACAGCGTCGGTGGATTGAATCTGTTAAAAGACTACGATTGTTCGATTGAGTACCATCCGGGTAAGGCGAACGTGGTGGTGATGCCTTGAGCGAAAAGTCGTGGCAGCACTTAAGAGCGATGTTTGCTCATCTCGGTCTATCTGACGACGGAAGTCTTTTGGCGAATCGCAAGTTAAACCGACTTGGATCGAGGAGATTAAGGAAAAGCGGTTGGTGGATGACGGTTTGAATGCAAGGAGGTTGCAAGTTCAAGACGGTGGTTTGGAAGGGTACAGATTTATGCAGCGAGGAGTGTTATGTTTTCAAGGGGCAAGCTTGTATGCCGAAAGATGTGGAGTTGAGGCAAAGAATTCTCCAAGATGCACATAGCGACCCATACGCTATGCATCCGGGAGGTAGCAAGATGTATGGAGATTTGCGAAACAGTTTTGGTGGCCTAGGTTGAAGCGTAAGGTAACTAAATTCGTGGGTAAGTGTCGACGTGTCGACAAGTTAAAGTGAACATCGATTGCCATCGGGGTTACTCCAACCGGTGAAGATTCCTCGATGGAAATGGGAGAGGATCACTATGGATTTTGTCGATGGATTACCCCTCACGCCTAGTAAGAAGAACTCGGTTTGGGTAATTGTGGATCGACTAACTAAGTCAGCGCATTTCATACCGATGAGGTAGATTATTAAGCTTGAAGCTAGCAAAGCTATATGTAGCCGAGATAGTAAGATTGCATGGTGTGCGAAGTATCGATTATCTCGGATAGGGATCCGAGGTTTACATCAAGGTTTTGGAGAGTTTTGCATCGGGCCTTGGGAGCGAGATTGGACTTCAAAGATGCTTTTCACCCGCAAACCGACGGACAATCGAAAAGAGTGATCTGATTTTAGAAGATATGCTGAGAGGTTGCGTTTTGGATTTCAGTGGTAGTTGGGAAGAGTATCTACCATTGGCGAAATTCGCTTATAACAATAGTTATCAAGCGAGTATCCAAATGGCACCATATGAAGCACTCTATGGACGAAAATGCCGTACTCCTACGTGTTGGACGGAGTTAGGTGAACGTCAGGTTTTGGGTCCAGAATTGGTGACTGAAACGGAGGACAAAGTTAAGGTAATTCGGGCTCGTCTCAAGGAAGCATCAGATAGGCAAAAGTCATATGCCGATCTCAAGCGCAAGGAAATGGAATACGGGGTAGGAGATAAAGTCTTTCTGAAGGTGTCGCCTTGGAAAAAGGTGTTGCGTTTTGGGCGAAATGGGAAGTTAAGCCCAAGGTTCATCGGCCCGTATACTGTGTTAAAGCGAGTAGGACCGGTAGCTTACCAGCTCGAGTTGCCGGTAGAGTTAAGGCAAATTCACGACGTCCTCCATTGTGCCAAGGTTAGGCGATATCGGTCCGATCCATCGCACGTTGTGCCCGTGGCCAGAGATTGAGGTTAACTCAGATCTATCTTTCGAGGAGGAGCCAGTTCAGATCTTAGAACGTGATGTCAAGGTTTTGCGTAAGAAAGCAGTACCCTTAGTGAAAGTGCTATGGCGAAACCATGGTACGGAGGAAGCGACGTGGGAACCCGAGGATGTGATGAGGCAGCAATATCCCCATCTTTTCTGATCAGGTAATTTCGAGGACGAAATTATTTTAAGAGGGTAGAAGCGTAACATCCTGAAATTGGGGCTATTTGTGATTGAATTATTTTTCTTGTGTTTAAATCTACGTGATATTATTTGTGGTGTTATAAGACTTAATTAAGGGTCTTGAGTAAGCTCGGTTTAGTAGGATAATTCTTAGTATGGTTTATTTAATGAAGTGGATTATGTGAGGTTAGCACTTAAGTTAATTTAAGTGTTAATTAAAGCACATAAGGAATTAATGGCAAAGTGGTTATGGTGTTTGAACTTATAGCTTGAGGTTAGAGGTTCGAGTAGTATGTTTAGCATTTTTAAAAGTTTATTTTGTATGTTAGCATTAATGGCCGGTCAACCTATGATTATGATAGGTTGGACTTTCATTTTGGTAAGTTGAATTTATTTTAAAGGAAAGCATGGAATAAGGGATAAGATTCCTAAGGTTATGGAAGGATATCTTGAAGTTATGGTAAATTGAGGGGACAAAAGGCTTGGTTTGTGGAAATGTGTTTGGAAACTAACTCATGGCCAATTGACCATGAACTTGGGCGGCAATGTGGCTAAGGGGAGGATTTGGCCGAATATGCTAGTAATTGGTAAGGTTTAGGAGTGTTTTGGTCATTCCTAGCATTTGGTGAAAAAGGTTGCAATTCTCTCTCAATCTCTTTTCTTTTCTTTTGGCCGAATTTTACCTTGTGATAAGCCTAAACTCTTTTGACCATTTGGTCATTTCTTTTGCTCATCTTCTATTTTCTCCATTTCATTCTCTCAAAACCAAAAACATTCATCAACATCTTGTTCTCCTATTTGTTTTGCTTAAACACCAAAAATCTTCTATACTCTCTTCTTTGTCGAAACTCTATTCCCTTTTCCTATTATTTTCTTTTTGTTCTTTAGCCGAATATACCTCTTTGTTGTGCCGAAAATTTTCTTCTCCTATCTTGAATCACTTTGGCCGAATATTAAAGGTAGCATAGTTTTCCTCGGGACTTTTCTATCAATTGATTTTGGTAAGGTGGTAAGGTTTATTTCAAAGGATTATTCTTTTAAGTTTTCGTTTAAGCCGAAGGCTAATAACATAATGATGATGATTGGTTGTAGGGAAGTGAGACCGGTTCACATTTAGGAGTGTGTTGGCTAGTGTTCGAAGGCTTTTGGGTAAGGTTTCGGGTTCACAAGGAACCCTTCTCAATTATTTTGGTTTGGCCGAATAGGCCATGGCACTAATCTAGTTTTTGGCCGAATATAGGGGCAAGGAAAACTTGTGTGGCCGATTTGTCTATTCGGGATTTAGGACTCTCGTTAGTATCGGTGTGTGCATACACATCTTATAATCTTTTAAATATGCTAAGTGTTATATTATGCCTAATCGGTTTGTGTAGACATGGATGTTATACCATCATGGTATTAACAAGGACACGGGTAAGTCTTTATTACTTGAGATTATTATTTGATGCTTTTGGGAAGCATGTCACATTTGGTATGTCCAATATTTGGTTTATGGTAATGATAAATCTATGAACGTTGTTAAATAAACCTATTATCATGATTTCATAAAAGTATATAATTGTTGATATGGGTTGATGAGTGGGGCAGTGATATTTGTGTCGACGGACACCGTGTTTTAGTAACACATTGTGACTACGGTCACGAGGTTTGGTACCTCGGAGGTTTGGCACCTCATAGCGACTTGTCCCACGTGGTTGATACCACCGTGGGTTGGCCCCACTTTGAGATATGGGATCGTGCGCGGTGATTTGGTATCACACGATGGGTTGGCCCCATCATTTGATTGTGACTTCGGGTCACCAGTGGTTTGGTACCACAATATTGATGGATTTCGTGACTATACATCACCAGTGGTTTGGCACCACCAATGGTTTGGTACCACACGGGGTAGAGAAAGGCGTACGGATGGCTAGGTTGGGTGCATATTAAACTTGTGCATATTAAATTAATTATGATTTGTGTATGATGTTACATTAAACCGGGAAAAAGGGTTACACATTGGGTCTTGATGACTCACCTTTTTCCTTTAACATTTTCAGGTGACTCGTAGTTGCGGATAAGGAGCCGGATGAACTCGAGGCGGCCATGCAATGAAAATATGAACTAGGTGGATTTGGAACTATTTTTATTTTAATATGGGTTTGATTTATTTTGTTTAAGATGTAATAAGGCCTCCTAAAATTTGCACTTGGATTATTTTATGTTTTGATAAATTGCTTAACTATTTTATGATATTAAAATGGGTACACATGTTTTTCTCAAATTAATTCGTAAAAATGTTTTATTGTGCCATCGGGTACACTTGAAACTGTAACAATCTAACTTAGTATATTTTTAAATGACATTAAGTAATGCTTTCTTCATAACACCTCAACTGTTTTAAATCAAAACAATATCTTTTATCAAAATTTAAAACGACTTAAAAAGGGATTTTCAAAAGTTTTTCCTCCGTAGCATACCAAATTCGGTCGTAATGTTTGGGCCGGGTTTGGGGTGTTACACTCCAACTTATCTTTCACCTCCAACTCAAGGAATCCATCCAAAATTTAGGAAGTTTCACTTCCCTCTATATCTTTTGAATTTATACTTAATTGTCTATATATCTAACTTTGTACATTGAGGGCAATGTACATCTTAAGTGTGGGGGTTGAACAACCTAAAAAGGTGCCAAACTTTTTGCATTATTCTCAAAATCCTGAATTTAGTCTTGTTTTTAAGTAAATTTCTCATATTATCATTAAGATGAAATTTCTGATGATTTATGATTTTTATTGATATGTTTTAGATTAATTCATTGATAATTGTGCATTGATAATTAAATTTTAAGATACTAAAGAATCAAGCATGATAAGTCTATTTTTCAGAAATTAAAAATTTTCTAGGTTGTCTACCTGAATTTGAATATTACTTTGAAGTTTAAAATTTACGAGGTTGACATCAAAATACCCATAATTTTTGTGAGTTTTTGAGCCTTATAGAGCATATATTCTTTTTCATGCTCACGTTATTGATTATGAGTATGTCAACATTGATTTGTTATTCTAGAACTTGCCTCGTTTATACATATCGAGACCACACCCATGATTTGATATACAGAGATGATTAAGGCACCTAGGTTTTAACCCACTAACTCCATTAAAAGCCTACCTTCACAATTAACCCCTAGTGAACCCCGTTTAAACCTAACAACCCTTTTTATTGACATAACCACTAATATTAACCCAGAAACCCTTTGTTTTTGTTATCCCCATTCCTTTTGACTACCCTTATATCGAGATTTGATTTGATTAATAGCCTAACTATGTTATGTATTTATGATTTGTTCTTAAAAAGAGAGAGAGAGAGAGAAAAATCAAAAGTATATTCATTATTCATTATTAGTTGTGATTAAATGAGCTTATACGTTTGAATTCCAAATATTGAAGAAGAAGCTCATATTATTAGTATTATTAGCTTTCATTTAGTTCATTGTTTACGGTTAGGTAATTTTTCAAATACGATCTCGATTATAACCTTCTAATTCAGCCTCTATCCACACCTTAACCTAGCCCCAAGCACAACCCCGACAAAGACCTTTTGATTTGTGCATCATCTCATATTATAGTGGTGGAGATTTGATTTTCAGGCAAGCCTATGGGATTAACTTTTCATGTTCGACTTTTGAGTGCCTAAATTTTGAACCTTAAACACTTTGAGTGATTTGAGTGAATCTCTAGTGAGGATGTCAATCCTTGTCGGTTTTGAATTAAAGGTAATTATTTAGATAAGGGGAGACGCCTATATTTTCGAGCTACAAATCTATGACTTAGATTGTTTGAATCCTTAGGACTCTTTGAATTAAATTATCCATATATAAATTATCTATGAATTATGATGAAACATTGTTGATAGGAATTATGAATTATAGAAAGTTCATTTTAATTGTAAGTTGAGAATTTTGCTTGAGAACAAGCAAAAGCTTAAGTGTGGGGGTATTTGATAAACCAAAATAGTAACATATTTTAATCCCACATTTAGCATACTTTTGGATGATTTATCCCTTCATTTATGTAAAAAGGTGATCTTAATCCTTTCTTTTCATGTCTTATACTCAGGAAAGCACCCGAGAATAAAAAGAACGAAAAACAGGCTCAAAACGGACCAAAATGGGCCAAAGAAGAAATCGACACGGCCTGGACTAAATCCCACACGGCCGTGCCTCCTCAAATATACTAGAACACGGCCTGATGTCGATCTACACGGCCGTGCCTCATTAACAGAGTCCAACACGGCCTGGCCACGATTCACACGGGCGTGTGCCATGGCCGTGCCCCTGCTGTGGAGGAGAGTAATTTCACTCGGAAAAGGATACTTAGGGGAAAAGAAACCTATTTCAAAAGCCTATATAAAGACCCTAAGTATACCCAAGGAGCCGAGCCGAAAATGTCAGATTTGTGGGAAACTCTCAAGGGGTAGCCAGTTGATCCATCTCCAAAAGCCGAAATTCTACTCAAGACGGAGGATCTCCTCTTCAATTCCTTCAGGAAGTTTTAGGGATTTCTTATGTTTTGTTTTATCTTTTCTTCTGAGACGTTTTTATTTATTATTATGAACTAAACCCTTCAGATACCTGAAGAGGGATGAAACCTAGATGAATCTTGTTATTGTTTTCTGAACTATATGATAAATACTTGATTTGTTCTTGATTATGTGTGCTTAATTCTTATGTTGATATTTCGTGGATATTAATTCAAGTTGAATGTGCTTAGGTGGTGGAGCAAAAGTCCCTGCTTAAGAGTAGATCTAGCATAATTAAGCGGAGTTGATCGCATGCCTAGAGATAGGGTGACGATATTTTGCCGGATTAGGGTGAAACCTAATATGGGAGTCCATAGATCGATTTACTTGCTTATTTAAGGGGTTATTAATGGGAAAGAGATTTCAATTAATTAACCTAGGGTTAGACGTTATTCGCCTCGAGAGAGGGTTTAATATAAATTAAGGAGTCCTACGGATCAAGTCAAGTGAATAAATTGTCTGGTTCAGTGTTAGATAACAAGTGAAGTCTAGGTGGATTCTTCCTAAGGGTATCGTTTTAATCAACTGAGTTTTTCCCAAGTATTTTCCCAATTCATTCTTTTTGTCTTTGCATCATTAGCTTTGTAATTAGTTAATTTAGATTAATAAACAACTTCACTTATTTTAGGCTAAATAATAGAAAGAAAGTTAGTATTAGTACTTTTAGTTCCTTTGGGTTCGATAATCCGGTCTTGCCTAAGCTATACTACTGTTCGATAGGTGCACTTACCTCAATCGTTGTCATAGTTAGTTTTCAGGTTCGATCATTCTCATTATAAATTTTAAAACTCTGACTTCACAGCGATCAGCTATTGCTGCAAATAATTTTGAACTAAAACCTAACACTATTCAGATGATTCAAAAATTTGTTCAGTTTGATGGTTTGGAGGATGAGGATCCAAACAATCACTTGGCAAACTTTCTGGAATTCTGAGACACTTTCAAAATTAATGGTATTTCTGATGATGTCATTCGCCTTCGATTGTTTCCCTTTTCGTTGAGGAACAAGGCTAAACAGTGGTTGAACTCGTTACCACGAGAATCAATCACTACATGGGACCAAATGACCGAAAAATTTTTGCTTAAATATTTTTCGCTGGCTAAAATGGCTAAGTTGAGGAATGATATCTCTTCTTTTGTGCAGATGGATTTAGAGACACTTTATGATGCATGGGAGAGATATAAGGATTTACTAAGAAGGTGCCCTCACCATGGGTTACCTTTATGGCTACAGGTTCAAACCTTTTACAATGGTGTGAACCCCTCAACTAAGCGATTGATTGATTCAACCGCTTGATAGAACCCTAAATAACAAGACCCACAGGCGGCTTATGAGTTTATAGAGAGATGGCACTTGAATAACTATCAGTGGCAAGTTATGAGGACAAAGCCAACAAAAGCCGCTAGTGTTTTTAACCTCGACACAGTGACCATGCTATCAAACCAGGTAGAACTATTAAATAAAAAGATTGTTGGTTTGTGTGGTTCGCAGGTACATCCAATGATGCAGTTCGATACAAATGGAGGAGGGACGAGCAATAAAGAATACCCACCCTACAACCCTAGCATAGAAAACGAACAGATGAACTATATGGGTAACAATTCTAGACCTCAAAATAACCCTTATAGTAACACTTACAATCCAGGTTGGAGGAACCACCCAAACTTCTCATGGGGTGGCCAAGGAAATCAGAGACAACAACCCCATCCAGGCTTTCAACAGCAACCCTACCCACAAGAGAAAAAGTCAAACCTTGAGGAGATGCTAACAAAATTTATCGCGGTGTCAGAAACCCGTTTCCAAAACACCGAAACAACACTCAAAAATCAGCAAGCATCGATTCAAGGGCTCAAGAACCAATTAGGACAACTTGCTAAGCTCATATCTGAACGACCACAAGGCAGCTTGCCAAGCAACACTGAAACTAACCCAAAGGAGAAAATTCATGCCATTACTGCTCACGATAGTGAAGGGTAAGATGAACCAAAATTGAGGCAATAGAATGTTGTGGAAGAAGGTAAGGTTGAGCTAAGCCATGAAAAACCAAAACTGGTAAGTACAGAGTACCAACCTCGTGTGCCATATTCCAATGCGACAAAGAAAGACCGCACAGATGAACAATTTGGTAAATTTATTAAACTCTTAAAAAAATTACATATTAACTTACCGTTTATTGAAGCTCTTTCGCAGATGTCCAATTCAAAAAAAAATTAAAAGAGCTTTTGACAAACAAACGAAAGTTAGACGAGCCGTCGCATGTGGAGCTAAATGCAGTGTGCTCAGCAATCTTACAAAATAGACTACCACAAAAGTTAAAAGATCCAGGGAGTTTTACGATTCCCTGCTTAATTGGTGGTTTATCTGTTAATAATGCTTTAGCAGATTTAGGGGCAAGCATAAATGTTATGGCTTATAAAATGTTTAAATAGCTAGGTCTTGGGAAACCCAAACAAACTAGGATGAGCATTCAATTGGCTGATAAAACTATTAGAGTTCCTAGGGGTATAATCGAAGATGTACTATTAAAAATTGATAAATTTATATTCCCAGTAGACTTTGTTGTTTTAGACATGGATGAGGACAATAATGTTCCTTTAATTTTAGGAAGACCCTTTTTAGTAACTGCTAAAACTAGAATTGATGTTGGTACAGGTGAACTCACACTTCGTGTAGGTGACGAAACGATCACTCTTCAGGCTCTTGACTCGGCTAGGACATCGAGTAATAAAGGTGAGAACATAAATTCTATTAATGACTATTTGGTTCAACCTTCTTTTCAGGAAGTACCACGAAATTGTACAACTGAGCCATATTCTAGACCTCGTGCCAACAAAGAAATAACTCATGAGGAGTGAAGGCTTTAGATCGATAAACTAGATGAGTGGAAGACACATGTTAAGGAGAAACCAAGAACACACAAAGCAAAACCGAGGCAACTCCATAACGAACTTAAAGATGAAGCAAACTACTTCAAGGTTGGAGACCAAGTTCTAATGGGTAATACAGATCCTCGTGTTGCCACTTCTGAACCTAATGGAATAACTCCTTTCACGGTACTTAATACTTTCCCATACGGCACAGTCGAGGTAACTCATTCTCAATTCGGCACCTTCAAGGTAAATCATACTCGTTTAAAACCTTATTTCAATATAATAGATAGCAAGAATGAGGAGTTTCAACTCCTTAAAAAACCATGATTATGTGAATCAAAGGTAAGTCTAGCTTAAGACTTTAAACGAGTGCTTCTCGGGAGGCAACCCGAGCACTAACCCCATTAATTTTCATATTTTCGATTTTTAGCACCTAACTAAAAACTAACCAAATTAATAAAGCGCAGGTTTCCCTACCACACGGCCTTGCACACAGGCGTGGCCTTAGCCGTGTGGACACTACGAATACGCACATCAACGTGGCAGAGACCGTGCGAACCAAGGACGACAATTTTTCCAAAACACGGGCTGTGATAAAATGCCACGGCCGTGCGATAAGGCCGTGGTCGACACTAAAAAAGTAACACGGGTGTGCGACACGCTCGTGTCCCTAGGCCATGGTTGATACTGATCAAACAACATGGGCGTGGAAACAGAAACACGGCCGTAGGAGAAATGAACGAAGCATCATACGGCCGTGCGACTCGGCCGTGTGACCTAACACGCCCAGGGCACACGGGCGTGGGTAGCTACCAGATGCCACTATTTCTATTTAAACCCCCTTCTTCTGTTCATTTTCTTCCCCAATTTTTCTTCTACCTAACCCTAGCCACAACACCCCTTTCTTTTCCCATTATCTTCTCCCTTCATTTTCCTTTCCCCCTTTCCCTTACTCTTTCTTTACACCACCACCACACCAACCACCATCCTTGCCACCGTACACAAAGATTAAATACTAGAGGCAAGAGCAAAGCCACCATCTCCATGTCGAAAAAGCGAAAGGCTCCTAGCACGGTCTCCCCGTGCGCGACCACTCCACATAAGTTCATGCCGGCCGCTTCGTTTACTCGACAAGACAAGGACCTTTGAGTCTATTTATTTTTTTCGTTTTCTTTTATTTTCATTTTTAAATTCTTTCCTTTTATCTTTCTTGTCTTTAAGTTATATTATTACATTTTGATTTCTTTAATTTAGGTTCAATGGGCTATTAAGGAATGACCACACCACCACCGGAGTATCCACCACCCCTGCCCAACTTTACACCATTTCTTTTCTTTGACTCCATCCAAAATTTAGGAAGTTTCACTTCTCTCCCTCTCTTATGATTTTCTTACTATGTTGTCATTATTTATCTTTGTACATTGAGGACAATGTACATCTTTAGTGTGGGGAGGTGTCAACAATACTGAATTATGCCTTGTTCTTAAGTAATTTTCTCATATTACTATTAGAATGAAACTTCTATTGATTTATGATTGTCATTGATATGTTTCAGATTAAGTCATAGGCAATTGTGCATTGATGGTTTAAACTTTAAGACATTAGAGAATCAAGCATGATAAATCTATTTTCCGTAATTAAAAATTTTTTTAGGTTGTTTCCCCAAATTTAAATATTATTTTGAAGTTTGAAATGTGCAAGGTTGACATCAAAAACCATAATTTTTGTGAGATTTTGAGCCTTTTAGAGCATATTCTTTTCTTGCCCACTTTATTGATTATGAGTGTGTCAATATTGATTTGTTATTCTAGAACTTGCCTCGATTATACATGTCGAGACCACATTTTTTATTTGATATACTGAGATGATAAAGGCACCTACGTTTTAACCCACTTATTCCACTAAAAAGCCTACCTTCATAATTAACCCCTAGTGAGCCCTTTTTAGCCTAATAAACCGTTTTCTTGACTCACCCATTAATATTAACCCAAAACTAAATTTTTACTTCTCCTACTTTGACTCCCCTTATGTCGAGATTTGATTTGATCAGCTGCCTAATTATTTTCTTTATTTCAGTTGTTAAATATCTTCTTATTATTGTTTGTTCTTATTCTAAAAAAAAAATTAGAATTTTATTCATTATTAGTTCCTTATTATTTGAGCTTAATCAGTTAATTTCACATTTTGAGAAGAAGCTCGTGTTATTAGTATTAAGTTTTCAATTGATGTAATTATTCAGTGTTAGTCCATTTTCGGAGTTAGGTATTCGATCTCGATTTTAACCCTCCTTTTCAGCCTTTATCCACACCTTTAACCCAAGCCCCGTTACAACCCTTTTTAAAGACCTTTTGATTTGTGTATCATCTCATTTGATAGTGGTGGAGATTTGATTTTCATGCAAGCCTATGGTAATAACTTTTCATGTTTGACTTTTGAGTGCTTAATTTTTGAACCTTAAACACTTTGAGTGATTTGAGTGAATCTTTAGTGAGGATGTCAACACCTGTAGGTTTTAAATCAAAGGTAATTATTTAGGTAATGGGAAACACCTATGTTTTCATGCTATAAAAATCGATGACTTAGATTGTTTGAATCTCTAGGACACTTCTAGTTAAATTATAAATGTATAAATTATCTGTGAATTATGATGAGACATTATTGATGAGGATTGTAAATTGAGGAAGTTAATTCTTATTATGAGTTGAGGATTTTGCTTGAGGACAAGCAAACGCTTAAGTGTGGGGATATTTGATAAACCTTAATTTATACATATTTTAACCCCATGCTTGGCTTATTTTTGGATGGATTCTCATTAGATTTGATGAATTTGATGCTAAAAAGGGCTAAAAAGGGACAAAATGGGCCTACCTTAGAAACCAACACGGCCTGGATCAACGTACACAGACAGACCACACGGTCGTGTGTGGCGAGCAGAAGCGAGCACGGTCTAAGAAGTCGAACACGGGCGTGTCCCTGCCGTATCAAATATTAATTCTATCCAGAAAAGGTTACTTGTGGGCAAAGAAAGACGTTCCAAAGCCTATATAAACACCCTAGGTGTGACCTAAAAGGGGACGCGGAATAGAACGCAGAAAATACTCAAAGACAGCCATCGGAAGTAGCTCGGAGGAAGGATCTCCATCAAGACTGAAGATCTCCCATCAAGTTCTTTAGAAGTTTTTGGGTTTTCCTATGTTTTGTTGTTTTCCTTATTTTGAGATGTTTCCTTCTATCAGTATGAACTAAATCCCTTAAATACCTAAGGGGATGAAACCTATGACAGATCTTATTATTATTTGATTTATAAGATAAATACTTGTTCTTATTCTTAATTGTGAGTTCTTATTCTTGTTTTGATAATTCAGGTTATTGATTCAAGTCGAATGTGCTTATTCAGAGGAGCAAAAGTCCCTGTTTAAGAGTAGATCAACACAATTAAGCGGAGTTGATTTCAACCCTAGAAATAGGGCGACGAAAATCTGCCGGATTTGAGTCAAATCTAATAAGGGAATCCATAGATCGAGTTAATGCGACAATAGGGGTTTTAATTAGAAAGGGATTTCAATTAATCAACCTAGAGTCAGTTGTTTTTAGTCTTGAAAGAGATATTAACATAAATTAGGAATTTCTACGGATTAAGTCAAGTGAATAAATCGTATGAATCAAAAGTAATAAATGAAGTCTAGGTGGATTCTTCCTTAGGTATTGCCTTTATCATATAAGTTGTCTAAAAGTATTTTCTTAATTCTTTCGTTGTCGTGTTTTAATTAATTAGTTTTAGTTTAAAAAAAAATCACTCCAATTTTTAGGCTAGATAATAAAAGGATAGTAATTACTAGTACTATTGGTCCTTGTGGATATGATATTTTCGGTCTTAGCATAACTATACTATTAAACGATAGGTGCGCTTGCCTTTATTGTGGTCATAGTTAGTTAGAGACACATCAGTAGCAGCTTAGTTAGGGGCGCTGCAATTAGTAAGAAACCTTCCACAAACCGCCGATAATAACCCGTCAGACCCAGAAAACTGCGAATCTCAAACACATTCTTAGGCTATTTCCAATCCAGTACAGCTTCAATCTTTCTCGGATCGACTCGGATCCCCTCAACAGACACTACGTGCCCCAGAAAAGTGACTTCATGAAGCCAGAACTCACACTTACTGAATTTAGCATAGAGTTACTTCTCACGCAGAATCTGAAGCACTACTCTAAGATGCTCATCATGCTCATCTTCAGTCTTAGAGTATACCAAAATGTCTTCGATGAAGACCATGACAAACTAATCCAGGTAGGGCTGAAACACTCGGTTCATCAGATCCATAAATGCGGCCAGTGTATTCGTCATCCCGAAAGGCATAATTAGGAACTCATAATGCCCATAACGAGTTCTAAAAGCAGTCTTGTGAATATCCACATCCTTAACTCTGAGCTGATGGTATCCTGACCGGAGATCAATCTTAGTGAATATAGAAGCCCCTCAGAACTGATCAAATAAGTCGTCGATCCTCGGAAGTGGATACTTGTTCTTAATGGTCAGCTTGTTCAACTACTGATAGTCTATGCACATCCACATGGTCCCATCCTTCTTCTTAACAAACAATACTGGTGCTCCCCATGGAGACACACTAAGACAAATGAAACCACGGTCCAAAAGTTCCTGCAGTTGAGCCTTAAGCTCTGTATGCTCATTCGGTGCCATTCGATAGAGAGCAATAGACACCGGAGCTGTACCAATAAGAAGCTCAATCCTAAATTTCACTTTTCGATTCGGAGGTAATCCTGGTAGCTCCTCAGGAAAGACGTCTAAAAAATCCCTTACAGTTCGGATGTCTTTTACAGTAGAGTCCCCAGAAATGGAAACACTAACATAGGCCAAGAACGCCTCACATCCCTTACGAACCAGTTTCTCTTCCACTAGTGCAGAGATCACATTAGCCAAATAATTCTGATGTTCTCTAATCATGACTACCTCATTATCCTCCTCAGTTTTCAAGACGACCCTCTTAGTCGCACACTCCAGATTGACCCGGTGCTTGACCAACCAGTTCATACCCAGAATCTGGTCAAACTCCCCAAACGGAAGATCTATCAGATTAGCCAAAAATACCGACCTTTAAACCTCTAGCGGAATATCTCTATACAGTTTGCTAACCCAAACTGATTGCCCCAGTGGACTCAGTACAGTCACCTCACTAGAAATACTCTCAACCAATATCCTCAAGTTTCCAGACACAGTACTAGCTACATAGGAATGTGTGGAACCTATGTCTATCAAAACAAGATAAGGTACATCATAAATTAAGAATGTACCAGTAATAACGTCTGGAGCATCTCTATCCTCTCGGCGACGAGCAGCATAAACAAGAGTAGGCTGCCTCACCTTAGTCTGTCCAGCACCTCTGCCTGGGGCTCTCTATCCACGGCCCATACCGTTACCACCTCTAGCCTATCCACGGCCCATCAGTGGATGCTGAACTACCCTCTGTGGCTGTGCAGTACCAGAACCCGGAGCTTGCATCTGATCGACTCTCAGGGGACACTCTCGAATACGGTGCTCTAACGATCCATACCTCATACACGCCCTAGTTCTCCTCCAACACTCGCCCTGATGGCGTCTACCACAATCTCCATAAAACTGTAATCCTGTAGGAGCAACAGGGTCCCAGCTCTAATCGGTCCATCAATCCTGGCCTTTTTTTAAGCCTCTGTATCGAACTCGAGGGCTTCGAATCCCTCCTATTCTTACCCCCCCCCTGGCGGTCTCTATTTTGGCGCTCAACATGCTTAACCTCTTTGGCGATCTTTGCTTTCTCTACCAGGACAGAAAACTCGTGCTCCCTCTAAGGAGCTATCAACACCCTCAGATTATCCCTGAGACCGTCCTCAAAATGAACACATCTCTCATACTCATCCGCCACCATGCCTTGAGCATAGTGGCTGAGTCTCAAGAATTCGGCCTCATACTCGGCCACAGATCGGTCTCCCTGAGTAAGATTCAGGAACTCACGTCTCCTAGCATCAACATAACTGGCTCCCACATATTTACTCTAAAACGTGGTCTTAAAGAACTCCTAAGTCAGATGGTCAGGCTGAGGGCCCTCCTTAACAGTCAACCACCACTGGTAAGCCTCATCGTGAATCAAGGAGACCGCACCCTTCAATTTCTGCCTGGGGGTGCAGTCCAGATCGTCCATATTCCTCTTCGTGGCCTCTAACCAATACTCAGTCACATTAGGGGCGACTCCTGTGACACCCCTAAAAAGTTCAGCTCCATTAGACCAGAGTCATTCCGTAACCAACCCTCGGCCCCCAGATCTAGTGTTAGGCCCAGTGACCCTCTCTAGTATCCTTAACATAGCCTGGGACAATGCGTCGTCCCCAGCCATGCGATCTTAAGACCCAGTCTCAGTAGCAGGTGACACAAGTGTCTCACTCGTGTCCAGATTTGGCATGCTGCCTAGAGAAAAGGACACAGCTCGAGCCCCTCTACGGCTTCTACCACAGCATCTAATACCACGTCCATGGATACCTCGTGCACTCATGTCTATTCAAATTTATCTGTGTTACAAATTTTATGAATCAGTTACAGTTTCAGTATTTATTAACAGATGTTTTATGTAAAGCAGTATCATAAATTCGAAGTTTGTTTTTCGCAAGTACAGTCTCTATCAGTTTTAGTTACACTACAGTCTTAGTATACACTAACTAGAGTGTTTTAGAACAGACTATCTATAACAATTTATCAGAATACTTACAGGATCGGCGCTGGAGACTCGGTGTACCACATTCTCAGTCAAATCATTTCAAAGCATTTGAAAAACAATTCTTAAAAACCAAGTTTTAAAACCCAAAATTCACATCCGAGTTTTGCAACCTGACTCTAATACCACTAAATGTAACACCCCAAACCCGACCTAGACATTATGGTCAAATCTGGCGATGTCACATGAAAGGGGATTTGAAATCAAATTTTATCAATTTAAAACCGTTTTCGTTTATTAGCTTTTATTTGTCTTTTTTCAATCTCATAACTACTTTCTCGCTAATTTGATTCGATTAAAAACAAATTCTGTAGCGGAAGCTTTTAAAACCGTGATATTTAAGAAAATCGCTTGCGTTTAGGAAAAATATTGTGTTTAGTAAAACCATGTTTTCGACGCAGTTCAGAAATTTATGAAAACAGTTAAAAATCCCGAAATAAAAGCAAACAGTCCAAAAGTCCAAATTATATAAAAAATCTCTACAAAAATAATAGGAATTGAAAACCTTAAATGGAATTAAATCAGCTCAATAGTCATGTGGTCACCGTTGAGTCCTCCATCACACCGATCCGTCTAGGTCTGGGGATTACCTGTACAGATAAAACAGAAAGGGGTGAGTTTACGTAAACTCAATGTGTAATCCCCACAGAAAACATGCATACTGTCAAACACAACAAACAGTCAAATGCAGTCTGGCCTAAGCCCATTTCAGTTTCAGTAGTAGTTCGGGCATTACCCCATTTCAGTTTTAGTAGCAATTCAGGCCTTAGCCCATTTAAGTTTCAGTATCATATATGCATTAGGGCCTAAGCCCATCACAGTAACAGTATCAAATATACATTAATCAGTAAACAGAATCCTACCTAACCAGCCTCTACACACCATCTCCATCCATCCCTACACTTCATGTGGGGTTTAAAACACCCACCCATCCCTACACTTTAAGTAGTACTGAATGCGACACAATCAGTAAATTGCAGCTGAGCTGCCAGATAATAGGCTTAAGAGCCTTTCAGTACACCTCCTCCAAATATCAACATCCCAACCCAATACAATGCAACATACAGTATATGACATGCTAATACATGTATATCAGTTATACAAATAGTTCAGTATTCATTCATATAATCATCATGCTCTGTACATACATCATACATACAGTTCACGCATTTAAGTGTCTAATTAGTGCTTACTGACCCTACAGTAGGTTCACAGTCGACTTGGGCGACCCGTGCAACCTTAGAACACATTTCAGTTAAATGGGCTCACATGCCCATGTGGGCCCACACGCCAGTGTGGCCCATACGGCCCAGTTTGGCCTTGGCCGTGTGGTTCATACGGCCTAGCCCAGAATCCCACACGGCCTAAATCAGTCAAGCCCGTGTGTCACACACGGCCTACCTGGCCATCACCAGGTCGTGTCTTGCCCGCACGGCCTGGCCTCGTCAATCACACGCCCGTGTTATGGCACACGGCCTACCACACGCCCGTGTGGCGTCGACAGTGGGGATTTTGGCTTTCGCTAAAACCCTATTTTCATCGTTTTTGGGTACACACCTATAACGTTTCGATGCAAAACCACTCTCGAGCCTCCCCAAAGCCTAAAATCGACAACACAGCACTCGAAATCAGTCTTAAAATCTGATTAAATCAAAATTACGAATCCTGACAATAATTCCATTCAACAACCAACACTTACCTCAACCCTCCGAACGATTTTAATCATGATTCCACCAGAGAAGAGCCTCGTTCCCCATGATTCTCTGCTACCAAGAACCCAAAGCCACTAATGGAAAAGGTAGCATAAAAAGACGAGTTGAGCTAAAAGGAAAACAGTTACCCCATCTCTATGATACTTACCCCTTACACTTACCAAGCGCATAAAAGTATCAAAGAACTAAAAATCAGGATTGAAAAACTGAATTTCGACAGAGTTTCCACGCAAAACAAAAAAATAATTTCTTCTTGCCAGAATAGAGAAAAAATGTCAAAACAAAGCTTGGGAACTAGCAGGAGAGAGAAAAAAATAAAAGATATCAAATATCACCAAATCCCCTATTTTCACTCCCACTAACCCACTATTCAATCTCCTCAGACTTCCAGTTTGACCGAAACTCTCTCGGTCAAATGAGCAAAAATAAACTCCCTCGCTCGTGTAAGGATTCGAACACAAGACCTTCAGCAATCTGACACTCAACCTAACCACCAGACCAGCAGGCCCATTCTGATATGGTTTAATAAATAATTTAATATAAGCCCACTGCTCAAGTATAAGACTTAAGTCAGAAAAATACCCAAAATTTACCAAAGGTAAGGCTTGAACTTGGGACCTCTCACACACACCTAGAACACTTAACCACTGAAGTAGATACAAATTTGTGTCAATTTTCACAAAAGCTGAAACAAAAATTTTGGGGTGTTACAATCTACAAGAGTAGTTCTGTTGGTGTCAAAATAAAGAAAGAAAACAAAGAACAGATGAAAACGAGCAAGCGAGGAAGCAAAAGTAATCTATATATTTTTAACAAAATAACAATACATTATATGTCATTCTTTTACCAAATACTCAACTCCACTAAGCTATCTTGTAACTTATAAAACATTACTTGTACACATGGATAAATTTAGAGAAAGCATAAGGTGGTCTTTAGGGAATCATTAATAAGTCAAGTTTTGGGTTTATACTTGGATCCCTCTATTGTTTCCTTTAATCATCCGTAAAACTTGTGATATTGATATTTTGGTTTGTGACAAGGTTGATAATAATGGTAATTAATGGTAGGTCAAGTTCCAAAATTGTCTCAACCCAATTGCATTTATGTATCTTACTAGTACTAAACGACATTTGAATGATGTAGGTATTGACTTATGCATATAGAGATATAACAATAAAGAATTTTTCAGTAATTATATGAATTCTTTATGAAGAGAAATAGGAGACCAAAGCAAATACAAATAGAAGACTGTTTGGCAATTTCAGATTCCGGAACGGATAAAGCAATTCTCATTGCTTGCAATGCAAGGGAGATTATTCAAAAATGTTGAGCTCTATAAGAGAAAGCTAACAAATGGTTTTTCTTGCCACCTTTGCTAGTAACGTGGAGTCCCATTTACACATTCTAAAAGACTATAAAATGGCAAAAGCAACTTGGAGGGAATTAGGTGTGGAAGAACAACTGTCTAATTTCTTTGGTGCAAGTCTTAACAATTGGATTAGACAACACAAACAATGCTCAGCGTTTTAAGAAGACTTCTTGGAGCACATTATTTGCAACAATTTGTTGAAGGTTATAGAAGGTAAGAAATTTGTGAATTTTTTCTATGGAGAATCATAATGTGCATGAAATTAGTGCCAATTGCTTGGCTTTGTCCAAGCTTATTGGTAACAATCCAAGTTCAAGTAAGGGAGCCAAGTGAAAAGTCGATAAAGAAGTTGGATGGTTGCCATTGAATTGGATTGGATAAAAATTAATATTGATGGAGCAATCAAAAGGCATTATGACTACTGTGCGTAGGAAGAGTGCTTCGCAACTCAAACCATATTTGGATTGTTGGTTTCAATAGAAATGTGAGAATTTGTTTGACCACCCAAATAAATTGTAGGCATCTAACAATGGATTAAATCTAGCATGGGAGATAATTGATTAATATTAGCATGGGAGATAAGCTTTAGGAAAATTGTGCTCAAGATGAGTAACTAATTAGTAGTAAATATGCTTATTAGAATGACGAAATATGCTAATAGAATTTCCTTAGAAGCATCTAGGAATTAAAGAAAAGACAATGGGATGTGAAAAACCAACCATGTCTTCAAATAAGCAAATTTGACAGCTAAATACATGACGAGGAACTTCAACGATGATTCGTAAGAAGTTCCTGTCTTTTATGCCCCACTGATTACTTTTTGACACAAATTACATAGTGATAGTACGAGGATTTCATATGAGAGAAAATGTTTTTAGTTTTAGTTTTTGCAACTTACTAGGGATGACAAAAAAAAACCAAATCTAATGGGACTTGATTCGTTAGGGCCAATTTTTATTTTTATTTTGAAAAATCAAGTTTAGGGCGGGTCTGATTGGGTGAAATTAGTAAAATAGTCGGCTGAGGTTTGAGGAAAACCCGCTGAAGATATAAACAAAAATACCTCTAATATACACACATATATTTAGTTTTTTCTTTGAACAATTAAACATATAAATATATTATGTTTTAAGTCTAAACCCAAAAATAAAATCTTATTTGCTTCAAAATAAAAAATAAAACAATTATAAATGTATTATTATTTGCTTTAAAATAAAAAAATAAATTAAATTTAGGTCGGGGTAGGGAGGGGCGGAGTCAAGCCTTCTATTAAATTTTGGGTTAGGGTTCAGACAATTTCTTCCTTAAGAGTCGGGTTCGGGCAAGTTCTAATTCGGGTCAAGCAAGTTTCAAGTTGAGTCGGGCAAAAATCTATCCCCTCCCGCCCTATTGCCATCCCTATAACTTGGGGCTTTGCCCTCTACCTAATACAAAAAAGGCCATAATTTTGACTTTTTTATACAATTCAAGTTCAAACTCACACAAGCACATACACACGCTACACTATACTACCACACAAAGAAACCTATGAATCAAACATTGTATCTAGCATTGATTAACCCACTTTAGCCAATGAGCCTACTACTTGGGTTCAATTCTTACATATTTAACCTAATTGATAATTTGAAAAATAATATCAAACAAAAAAAATAATATATCCACCAATATGACACATACTTGTGCTAATTTCAATTCTTAAATTTTTTTAATTGTAACCATATGAAAGTGAAGAAAAGCATGATTGGAGGGGGAAAAGTAGATAAACTAAGTACATATGTAACTAAATTTAACTTAAAATGTTAAAGTAAATCAATTGCTAGTTGCAAATAGAAGAGTGTTTGGTAATTTCAGACTTCGAAATAGATAAAACAATTTTTATTGCTTGCAATGCAAGGGAGATTATTCACAAATGTTAAGCTTTCTAGGAGGAAACTAAAAAAATGGCTTTTCTTGCCACCTTTGCTGGTAACGTGGAGTCCATTTACACACTCTAAGAAACTGTATAATGGCAAAAGAAACTTGGAGAGAGTTTGGTCTAGAAGAACTACTGTCTAATTTCTTTGGTGTAAGTCTCAACAATTGGATTAGACAACACAAACAATGCTCAGCATTTTAAGAAGACTTCTTAGAGCACATTATTGCCACAATTTATTGGAGGTGATGGAAGGTAAGAAATTTGTGAATTTTTTTCTATTGAGAATCATAATGTGGATGAAATTATTGCCAATTGTCTGGCTTGGTCCAAGCTTATTGGTAACAATACATGTTCAAGTAATGGAGGCAAGTGCAAAGTCGTTAAACAAGTTGGATTGTTGCTATCACACCCGTAAATGTTAAAGGATGAATACAACAGTAATTTGGGGTATCAAATTATAAAACTTTCTGTGTATGGGGGTCTTAGTGTAATTACATGAATCTTGTTAACTGAGTGGTAATTAGTTAGATTTCAACTATTAGTTCTACTACTTTAGAACTAATTTTTTTAGTGGGAAATATTATGATCAAGTGTATTAATAATATTGGCTGACTTGGGATTAGGGGAACCAATAGTGAAAAGATTACATAATGGGCGAACTCTTTCATTCTGGTATTCATTTTTCTTTTTCTTTTTTCATCTTTTTCTCTGGTTTATTCCATAAGAAAAGGAAATTAAAGAGCGATTTGCATGAAAAGAAGAATATAATATGTTAGCCTAAATAATTGAGAAGCAAAATGGTAATCTTTCTAACTTTTTCATACCTTTCGATCAAAGAAAAAGTGACAATCTGAGAATTTCAACATAATTTATTGTGAATTGTAATGGTTTAAGTAGTAGTTAGCATTTATAAGTCCTCTGCATGCATATAAATTAAGGTTTTATTACATATGTATGTCTTTGTTTTGATCTTTATATTGTTATCATGCTTAGCTAACCAAGAAGGAGAAGGCCCAAGGGATAAAAGGAAGGCTAAGCAGGCGTAAGTTGTGTCGACTCCAAGTATTTTGCTAGTGAGTTTTCTGAACTCAATTCCTTAGTGTTGTATTATGTATATGTAACAGCCCAATTTTCAGTGGTATCGGAAACAGTGATTCGAGATCACCAAATTCCACGAGTGAGCTCGTAAATTTTATTATTTAATATTTATAAGTCAAAAATGATTTTAGGAGAATTTTTGAAATTGTAAATTGTGTGTTATAAGAATTTATTAAGTTATGTGGTTTAGAAAACGAGGTATCGAGACCTCGATTTTATAAATCAATCCATAGTTATTTTTATAAATATTTACGGAGTATCATTAAGTTAGTATTAAAGTTCCGTTAAAAAATTTTAACGTTTTGGTAGTTAATTGATTAAAAAAGACTAAATTGTAAAAGGTGCAAAACTTGCTAATTAAAGAAATAGTGATTAAATAGCTCAAGTGATAAATAAGGAAGGACTAAAGGGAAAATTTCCACACAAAGGATAGCTGAGGCTGCATAAGCAAAGATATAACAAGTTAGTGTGAACTAAGGGTAAAATTGTAATTAAAGTAAAATTAGGAAAAATGAAACAAATAAGTGGTTGGAAGATTTTCAGACATTTCTTCATCAATATTCAGCCAAAAACAGCCATAAGAGAGCTTCTAAAGCTGGTTTTTCATAGTTTTACTTCATGTGAGTTCAATTCTCGTTTATTTCTTGTAATTTTTATGTTTTTGAGACTTTTACAATTAGGTCCAACTATCTATTTTATTAGTTTTTTATTTTATGGGTAATTTTGAAAGTTACCATTGATTAGTGCTGGATTTAGAGTTTTAATTTTATTATATGATGATTTTATCAAGTAATTTCAATAGAAATTGATTTTAGGACTAAATTGTGAAGAATTTAAGAATTAAGGTTTGCTATTAAATTTTTATGTATCAAAGCTGTAAGATAGCCTAGAATACTTAGATAAATTGTCAATTGAGAAAAATTAGTTCATTTGGTAGACTAGTTAGTAAGGGACTAAATTGCAAAAAAATTATAAAAGTTGAGGTAATGTGTAATTTTAAAATTGAGGGGTATTAATTGTGAAGTGAATTGAAATTGAAATATATGCTAATAAATGAATAATTTTACATTTTAGATCAAGAGCCCGTAGATAATTGTGAAAAAGGGAAATTAGCAGAATTGTCCCTAAACTACTACAATTTCTACAATTTGACCCAGGTAAGTTTGTATGGTTAAAATTTAATGTTATTTGTTAAATTGATGAATGGTAATATGTATTTATTCATATCATTTGTTGAAAATAAAATTATTGTTAAAGCTATGACATTAAAATGAATGTTCGAAGTGAACGGAACGCGGGATTGAGTACAGTTGTCCAGTGCAAAGGAGGAATTGACGGTAAATTACCCAAGTAAACTGAGGTTCAAAATTTGTTGTGAAGTTTCGTGTTTACTTTCCGTTTAACTCTCATGAGCTTCAGTTAACTCATATAAGTTTCCGTTTAACCCTAATGGGTTTCATTTTAGCTCTTTTGAGCTTTAGTTTAACCCTTACGGGTTTTCGTTCAGCTCTTATGAGCTTTCGCTCAACCCTTATGGGTTTTTGTTTAGCACTTATGTGCTTTTGTACAGCATTCGGGCTTCTGTTTACGACGTACTCATATCCGTAAGACGCTCTCTGAATTTATAAGAGTTGGTAAGTGACATATGGAATTTATGTTTGAAGATTTAAAGTTATTATTGATATCAATTTGAAATAAGTGAATTCGTTAATTGAAGTTGTGTTTGGCAAGAATTGTATATTGAATGATTTACTTAAATGAATTGTTATAGTATGTTCGGTAAGATTTATGTTTAAAAGCCAACGAACTTACTGAGCTTCATTAAGCTTACTTGTGTTGTTTAATGTTCTTTGTAGATTATCGAGAAGTTGGGAGGTCGGATCAACACATCGAGCCACACTATCAAACTTGTTCTAGTAGCTTTTGCAACGTATACTTGGTTTATATGGCATGTATAGGGTTGAATTGGTTTGTGTAAAAGTTTATAATTACATTTTGTTTATACTTCCAATTAACTTAAGTATGTATGGTTTAATCATGTTGATATATGTGTTTGGATTAGTTAGGTGATGGATAATCATAGTTATATGAGTGAATTGATTAATATGGTAAATTAGAATGTTAAGATATATGTGATAATATAACAATGTTAGAGCTAGGAATTGGTTGTTTTGAAGGCATTGTTATGGCATATAGGTATGGAATTTGAGATGTTTAAGTTGAAGTCAAGAATAAGTGAGAAATGTGGCCATAAAATGGCCTATTTTTATCCACAGGGGCAGAGACACGGGCGTGTGTCTCAGCCGTATGTGACACACGGCCTATCACATGGGCATATGGTCTGGCCATGTGTCCCCTGCATTTTAAAATTTTAAAATAGAATGCCCAGTTTTTTGCACACGGCCTAGCATACGGGTTTGTGGCTTGGCCGTGTGACCCTTGCACCTTAATCACGGCCTAACACACGGGTGTGTGGTTTGGCCATGTGACCCAAGTCAGAGAGTTACACGATTAATGACACGGGCTGGGACACGACCGTGTGCCTCACATCGTATGCCCACACGGCTGGCCACATGGGCATGTGTCCCCTGCTTCTAAGAAAATTTTTGAGATTTTGAGAAAAATTCCCTGAGTATCCGGTTTAGTCTCGATTCACTTCTAAGGTATATATTGGGCCTCAAGGGCTCATACAAGGGACAATATGAGTATTTTATAATTGGTTTCTGATAAGTATATTAAATGTCGTGAAATGTTCGTATTTAATCCGTAAAGTTTGGTAATGCTCTGTAACCTGTTTGGTGGTGATATAATGGTTAGGGTTGTTACAGTATATCAGTATTGTGTTGTTGTGGTATGTTTGTTTCATGTTCTACTGATGATGAGGAGTTGAATTATTATGGGATGTTATCGTATGGTTGAATCATGCAAAGTGATGATCTATAGATGCATGTCTGGTTGTATGTACAAGTTTCTTATTTGATGAACTGTTACTGGTAAAGTAATTTCTAAAGAGATTATCATTGATATGGTCTGATAGGTGATATGTTGGCATAATCTGTATTGTATTTTTAACAGTATGTTTAGTATGTTTCAGGTAATCTAAACCATTGTTCGTAGGAACAAGGGAACTAAGCCAGAACCCTCGGAGTCTAGTATGAGCACGTCACCTTTCGTTTTGTAACATGTATAGATATTGGGACAACTTGTAGCCTTTATGTTTTGCATATGAATAAGAACTTTTTAAATTTAGTTCAATTTGTAATTTGACACATAAGGATAAATTGAGAGTTCCCTATAAAAAGATAAATATTATTAAAAGTTTGTTTATATATATATATATATATATACTGTGATTTCACGGTAAAACACTAAGGAACTATTGTATGGTTATTAAATTATTTTGCATATGCTGATAGTTGAAATCTCGAAGGGTCGGTCATTCGACCCATCGACTGAGTGTTACAGTTGCTATTGAATTGGATTAGATAAAAATTAATATTGATGGAACAATCGAAAAGGCACTATGACTTCTGTACATAGGAGGAGTACTTTGCAACTCAAACCATATTTGGATTGTTGGTTTCAATAGAAATGTGAGAATTTGTTTGATCACCCAAATAAATTGTGGGCATCTTACAATGGATTAAAACTAGCATGGGAGATAATTAATTAATATTAGCATGAGAGATAAGCTTCAGTAAAATCGTGCTTGAGACAAGTGACTAATCAGAAGTAAATATGCTTAATGGAATGACCAAATATGCCAATAGAATTTCCTTAAAAGCATCTAGGAATTGAAGAAAATGGGATGTGAATCTGCAACCATGTCTTTGAATAAGCAAATTTGATAGTTAAATACACGGCGGGAACTTCAACGATGATTCGTAACAAGTTTGTGTCTTTTATGCCCCACTTATTACTGTTTGACACAAATTACTTAATGATAGTATGGGGATTTCATATGAGAGAAAATGTTTTTAATTTTAGTTTGTTGTAACTTACTAGGGATGAAAAAAAAAACCCAAATCCAATGGGACTTGATTCTTATTTTAAAAAATCAAGTTCAGGAAGGGTCAAATTGGGTGAAATGAATAAAATAGTCGAGTGAGGTTTAAGGTAAACCCGCCCCAAGATATAAACAAAAATACCCCTAATATATACACATATATTTAGTTTTTGATTTAATAGGAGGGTCTGCTTAAAAATCTTTTGATTTTTATGGCAATTGAGTGGTGGGATTGGGAGTTTCATCATGTATGAATTTTGTTTTCTTCTTTGTAATCTGTTTACGTTTATTGGCTTTGAGATTTTCGCCTTTTTTCATAAAATCTTCTAGAGATCGGTCGGTGGCTTTTGTATTTTTTTGGTTCCTGTTCTCGAGTCTTTCGACTGTTGGTGCGTTGATTTGAGGGCTTGGCAGACGCTGTCCTGTTAATCGTCTCCTTGATGATTGCTGCGTCTTTGACCTTCGGTTCTTGGTATTATCTTTTCACTTTGTAGCTTTATTTTTCTTCTTTATTATTTGACTTTCCCTTTTTCCGTGCTTCTTGTCGTTCTTCGTCCTTTTTGCATGGTTTCTTTTATTATTTCGAGAGTTTTACGGGACCCACGAAGACTTTTACGTGGATTTGTGTGGGTTTTTACGTGGTTGCATGGTGTCTTTGTTTTTCTGACGTTATCATTTCTTCTCCTTTAATTTCATGCACGTAAAAGAGACTGTCAATATTAAGGTTCTTTTCTCTTTGTTTTTTTCTTACGGCTGTTGGCTTCTTTGATTCTCGTCTAGTGGTGGCGGCCTTGCCTGTGAGGCGGTTCTTTGATTTTTTTTTTTAGTCTTTTGATAGGTCTTTTTTTGTTCTTTTTAGTCTGGTCCCTGCCGGTCGTTGTGTTTGTTATCTTTTCTAAGTCTCGGTTGTTTTTAGCTATCTACGTTTATGTTTTTTCGCTTTTGGGTGGAAGTTCTTGCTTTCTATAGTTTCTTTGCGCGTTCTCTGTTTGTGTTTTTGTTTTGTTTTGGGAAGGTATCCTGGTGTTTGCGGCGATGGATGAACAAGCGGGAAAGGAGATAGGAAATATGGACGATGATATCAACATGTTGATGGAGCAATTAAAGTTCTCGGTGGAAGAATCGATCAAAGTGGCTCGATCAAAGGATGGTAACAGTTCTCAAGGGTTTGAAGCGTGGGCTGTGGGTAAAATAATGTCTATGGAAAAACCAAATAGAGAGGCTATGTATAGGGTTTTCAGGTCCCTTTGGTATACAAAAGAAGAAGTCAATTTTGTCGCCCTCAGGAACGATATGATCATAGTGAAATTTGGATGCTTGGAGGATAGAAACAGGATCCTCAATCTAATGCCATGGTTGTTTGATAACTGCCTATTTTCGATGTTACCCTATGAGAAAAGGAGAGCCATCGAGTCGTACGAGTTTAACAAGGCTCCTTTTTGGATAAGAATTTTCAACATTCCTTTGGAACTTATGGACCGTCAAACTGCTGTTGACATGTGGGGCATCATGGGAGATCTGGTTGCTATAGATTGGAAAGATAGGGAGGGCGGATGGACGGATTTCATCAGGATTAAAGTAGTGATTGATATTGCTAAACCTCTTCGAAGAGTGGTGAAACTGGTTGATAGTGAAGGAGTTGAAACTATTTGTATAGTAAAATATGAAAGGCTTCCAGATTTTTGTTTTCTTTGTGGTGTTATTGGTCACAAAAAAGAGAAATGCCAGGTGCTGACTGTCTCGGCAGAGGGCAACAGCTTAAGCACCCAATTTGGAAACTGGCTAAGGGTTATTATTACTCCTCCAAGTCAAGGAAGGGGTAACTGGCGAAATGGGATTGAAATTCTATCGCTTAAGTCTACTATGATTGATGATAAGGAAGAGAGCAAAACCGACTCTAGGGAGGAGAGCGGGCAATTGGTTCAAAAGGGTAGGTACAGGGGAGGTGATGATGACATAATGTCGGATTCGCCAGCGGAAAGAAGGCTCCATAGAGCTGCTCGTGAGGGAATGGGTCGGTTCAGGAGTAAAAGGAAAAGAATGAGGGGGCCTGTAGGAGAAAACACGAACGAAAGTCCCGCAAAACAGGCAAAAAGAAAATTGTTGGACTGTATCTCACCTGGAAAGGCGGTGGCTGGCGACCAGCCCCGCCAGGAATTATGAAACTCCTATGCTGGAACTGTCGGGGGTTGGGGAATCCCGCGACTGTTCGAGAATTGAAGCAACTTACGGTTGCTAACATCCCCGATATTGTCTTTTTAAGTGAGACCAAGATGAAAGCTAACAGTATCAATCGTATTAGTGCTATTTGTAGGATGCAGGGATGCTTGGCTGTCAACTCGGTTGGGAAGAGCGGGGGCTTGGCGTTGATGTGGAAGGAGGGTATGGATGTTTCTGTCCAAAGTTACTCGAATCATCATATTGACTCCATTGTTAAGCTTGAGAACAACACTAATGTGCGGGTTACGGGCTTTTACGGGCATGCAAATCCGAACCTTAGGAGCAGCTCGTGGGATATTCTTCGAAAAGTTGGTGAGTCTGTGAGGGAAGACTGGATTATTGGAGGAGACTTCAACGCGATCTTGAACGACGCCGAGAAAGTTGGTGGTAGGAGGGGGATTAGGACGCATATGAACGACTTCAAAAGTATATTGGACGACTTGGCGTTGGCTGACATTAAGCCGGACAGTGGCTGGTTCACGTGGGTTAATAATAGAAGTGGGGGCGGGTTAATTAAGGAGCGCATTGATAGGTTTCTCTGCTCGGTTTCTTTGGCTGAAAAGTTCCCTCATATGGCGTCTAATGTGGTGAGGCAGTCTAAGTCCGACCACGATGCGATTTTCTTTGACTTATGGGGTCGTAAGCCCAAGGAGTTCCCTAATGACTATAGACTTAACTTCAAATACGATTCTTGTTGGGCTGGTGATAGGGAAGCTAAGAATATGATTGATATTGCGTGGAACAAGGGTGATACGGATTATGCGGATAAGCTTGATAGGATGAGAATTACTCTAGGCCCTTGGCAACGCAAGAAGTTTGGGAAATTAAAGTGGGAGATGCGGAGACTCGAGAATAAGATTGACCAAATTATTGACTCGACCAACGATGCGAACAATATTAATCTCCTTAAGGCTACCCGCAAGAGACTTGATTTTCTCCACGCTAGAGAAGAGAGCTATTGGGCTCAAAGATCTCGGTCTAATTGGCTCAGAGAGGGGGATCGGAATACTAGATATTTCCATGCTAGAGCTACGGGCCGTTTCAAGAAGAATTATATAGAGAAGCTTAAAAATTCTGATGGCAATTGGGTTACTAACAGCATGGATATTTGTCAGGTGGCTAAAGACTATTTTGGAAGATTATTTAGGTCGAATGATCAAAGGGTGGACTTACAGGATATGGGGTGCATTCAAGAGTGTGAGTCAAGGGAGACTAATGCTTGGCTCACTAGCGATTACAGTGAACATGAGATCCTTCAAGCCATCAAACAAATGGATCCGAATAAAGCCCCTGGAATCGACGGTCTTTCGGGCAATTTCTTCAAACACAATTGGGAGATTGTGGGTCGTGATACCATTAATTTTTGCTTGGATGTTCTTAACGGGAATAAGAATATTTCTAACCTAAATGAAACTTTAATCATTTTAATTCCTAAAATTAGAGATCCCTGTGAGATGTCTAACTTCCGCCCTATTAGTTTGTGCAGGTTCATCTACAAGATCATTGCTAAAGTTCATGCCAATCGGTTAAAAGCAGTCCTTCCAAATTGCATTAGCCTTAACCAGAGCGCTTTCGTGCCGGGTCGAATGATACACGATAATATTCTGATCGCGCATGAGCTCCTTCATTACCTACAAAGTTCAAAAAACGGGCCTAACAAAGGCTTCGTCGTCAAGCTCGATATGAGCAAATCGTACGACCGCGTGGAGTGGGATTTTATTGAAACCACTATCTTTGAAGATGGGCTTTGATGAGACGTGGATAAAAAGATTATGGATTGTGTCCGCTTGGTCAAATATAGGGTTAAATGCAATAATTTTCTTTCCGATATTATTACTCCCGAAAGGGGTCTCGTCAAGGATCCCCTATCCCTTATCTGTTTCTTTTTGTATGGAAATGCTTTCGAGAAAGCTTATTCAAGCTCAAGCTAATAACACTTTAAGAGACATTCGGGCTAGTCAAAATGGCCTAGGTTAAATCACCTATTTTTTCTTGATGATGCGTTGCTTTTCATTAGAAACAAAAGAAGTGATGTGGATTTACTTGTCAATATTCTTAATTCTTTCTCTAACATGTCGGAGACAGAGATTAATTTAGAGAAGTCAATGATTATGTTCATTGACAACACCCTAGTGCTCAAAGAAGCGACTTTGGTGACTTGCTTGGCATGACGGTGGTGGAAAGCTTGAATAACTACCTTGGCCTTCCTATACCGATCGGTAAGAAGAAAAAAAGGGCTTTCGAAGATATTAATAATAGATTATCTTGCAGGATCACTAGCTGGACGAAGAGATTACTATCTTTCGGTGGCAAAGAGGTCTTCATCAAAGCTGTCCTACAGTCTATTCCCACTTACGCTCTGTCAACTTTCTTAGCTCCCAAAGGTGTGATCGGGGACATCCAAACGAAGCTTTGTAAAACTTGGTGGGCTGGAAAAGAAAGAGGGAGATTCTGGACTATGCTTCCTTGGAAAACTTTACGCAACCCTAAAGGCATGGGAGGGTTGGGAATTAGAGACACTCGACTTTTTAATCTGGCTTTGCTGGGGCGCCAAGTTTGGAGGCTCATTAACAACAAAGAGTCGTTATGTTTCAAAGTGCTGTCGTCCAAGTACTTTCTGGACGGGAATATTTTCAATGCCAAAAGGGTTGACAAAGCCTCGTTTATGTGGTCTAGCATTGCGGCGGCAGCGGAAGCACTTAAAGAAGGCTTTGGTTGGCAGGTTGGTAATGGTGCTTTGATTGATATTCGGGCTGATAGATGGGGCATGGAAGGCCTCAATGGGGAAGCCATCAGAGAGGAGCGCCTTAATCCAAATGATTCTAGTGTGAAGACCCTCTGGCATGCGGATGAGAGAAGGTGGAATGCCGATAAAGTCAATGATATGTGCAGTCTTCGATCGGGGCGAAAGGATCTCAGTAACTTGCCTATTGGTGATGAGTCGTCGGAAGATAGATTAATTTGGTACCATAACCTCATGGGTGCTACACCACTAAGTCCAGCTTATTCGTGGCTTTTATTGAAAGAGATGGGATTCGGTCCCCATAGGTTCTCTTGGAGAGCGATCTGGAAGCTTAAAACGTTACCAAAAATCCGGGTGTTTGCATGGAGGGTGGGGCATGAAATTCTCCCGACTAACATGAAGATTGCTTGATTAAGCAGAGCGAACAAAAGGCACAAAGGTGTGGAGCTACGGAAGAAACGTTTGCTACATGCGATTAGAGACGCGCCTTCTTCTCGTGAAGCTCTCTTCTTTGGGTGGGTGGTCCGGAGTATGCTATCGAAGAATTACAACTATTGTATTGGTAGCTTGAGGAGTTGATGCGGATCCTGGACAAAAAAGCTATGGCTGACGTGATGGTTTTGTTGTGGAACTGTTGGAATAACAGGAATAATTTCATATTCAGGGGCAAAGAAGAAAGGGCTTCGGTTATTTGGGAGAGAGCCAGGGCTCTGAGTAATGATTTTCGTATTTGCAATATGCTTCAGGAACCTTTATTATCTTCCAACACAGAGAATCACAGATGGGAAAAACCTCCTATGGGAGTTGTTAAAATAAATTTTGATGCTGCGGTTGGGACAAACAGCATGGGGTATGGGATTATTGTCAGAGACGATGAAGGTTTTGTTCTTGGTGGTGGAGGGGGCTTTATCGAGACCACTACGACTGTCCAAGAAGCTGAATGCGTGGCGCTTGAGGAGAGTATTAAGTCGTGGCGAAGCGGTGAACATCAAGAAGCGACGTTATTTTGAAACGGACCACATGGGCTTGGTCAACAAAGCCGAAATAACAATAGGGATATCACGCTGTCATGGGCGTGCGGGTTAATAAATGTATTGCCGAGTTTGGTTTTTAAGTCGGCCGTTCTTAATTGGGCCCATAGGTCTTGTAATTCAAGAGCGGATTTAATTTGTACGCATGTTTGTGATGAGAAAAATACTTGGTACTTGAAATGGATTATCCTATGAAAATCCATAAAGTCGTAATTTTTGATGTTACGTAATAAAGGTTGTGATGACCCTTTGTGGTCTTTTTTTTGCTTCAAAAAAGATATTTAGTTTTTGATTTGAACAAATAAACATATAAATATATTAAGTTTTAAGTCTAAACCCAAAAATAAAATCTTATTTGCTTCAAAATTAAAAATAAAACAATTATAAATGTATTCTTATTTGCTTTAAAATAAAAATAAAACAATTAAATTATATTTAAATCGAGACAAAGAGGGGCTGAATCAGGTCTTCTATTAAATTTCAGGTTTGAGTTCGAGCAATTTTTTTCTTAAGAGTCGGGGTCAAGCAAGCTTCAATTCATGTCAAGCAAGTTTCCAGACGAAACGAGAAAAAATCTATCTCGTCCCTCCCCATTGCCATTCCTATAACTTAGGGCTTCGCCCTTTTCCTAATACCCAAAAAAAAAAAAAATCGTAATTTTGACCTTTTTTATACAATTCAAGTTCAATCTCACACAACCATATACACATGCTACACTACACTACCACACAGGGAAACCTATGAATCAAACATTGTATCGAGCATTGATGAACCCACTTCAGCCAATGAGCCTACTACTTGGGTTCAATTCTTACCTATTTAATCTAATTGATTATTTGAAAAATAATATCAAAACAAAAATAATATATCCATTAATATGACACATAATTGTGCTCATTTCAAGTCTTCAATTTTATTAATTGTGGCCAGATGAAAGTGAAGAAAAGTATGATTGGAGGGGGGGTGGGGAAGCGTATAAACTGAGTACATATGTAACTAAATTTAACATAAAATGTTAAAGTAAATCAACTGCAAGTTGCAAACAGAAGAAACAAGAGCAATGTACAAAGACAAAGCAAACAAGACAATGCACAATGTTGGCAATTTAAGGTATATGTTCAGCATAACAATAACTAGTTTACTTTTAACTTCTGTTGTTTTCAAGTCACCATATTTTGTTTATTCAACCTTAGACACACAACAGAAAAAGGTTTGATAAGTTCAAAGTTTAACATACCAAACATGAAACGAAGTAGATAAGAAACATAAGTTGCAGTACTTAATAACAAAACGGCAATGCTGCAAGATAACACGCGCTTAATTGTCACACACTTTTATTTCTTAACATTTGGAGCAGCTGCACCGAGGAAGCTTGCCATAGTCATTCAGATGTCAGCTTTGCTTTCCTCCCTCTCTCTTCCTACTATTTCACTGCATGAGCAAAAGGCAGAAATATCAAACACAATGAATCTCCTGATACTAGTAGAAATGCAGTTCACGGCTCTTGCCCATATGGATCATTAACTTATATCTAAAGGGTGTAAATTCAGTTGTGTCACAAAAGGGTATAATTAATTTTTGAAACAATCGTTTCAAAGGGAGTTCAAGACTTCAAGAGGGTGTCCTCAAATATATATATATATATATATATACATGTATGTATATATTACTGTCTCTTTGGTCCTCTTCTACAGGCAGTTTACTTCCAGAAACTGCAGTTCTAATTTATACATAGCCAAGAATATATGCAACTAAGGTCAAACACTTATACCATAACTGCAGAATCATTTGACAAAGGATTTTCTATTGGGAAATGATTGGCATCAATTATTCATACAGGATGATGATTCAGGGCATGAGATCAAATTTTCCAAGAGATTAGGACTGAAATGATTCAAGGACTGGTTCCTGGTATTATCTATGCCATTGCTTCAACAGTTCAGGTAAGCACCAAGGAGCAAAGTCGCCGGAGTAAACTATAACATGGAAAAAGTATTCCTCCTCCTCAACAAAAAGAACCCATTCCTTCCAATATCAGGTACAGGGTTTTATAATTCCAGAAGAGTTAAAACTGTCTATTTACAAATTAATTAATGAATGAATGAATGAATGAAACATGTAGCACTATTTTAGACTGGCTGTGAGTTAAAAAGCCCCATCAGTTCCAATATATCAAATGATAATCCCATTCATTTGGTCCCTGTGAAGTGCGGTTGGGAGCTCCTCATCATGCTTATAAGGCTTTTGTGTCTTTCTTAATACAATTTAACAAATTACCCATAAAAACATATACAGATTCAATGTCAGATTTATAATGAATTAGTAGTTAAGAAACCAACCGGAGCATTTCAGTGAGAGTGGCAGCGGTATTCAACTCGCCGGCTTCCCTTGCTTTCAGTATGCGGAACATAAGAGCAAGTTTAACCTGTCAACAACCCATCACACGGTTAAAGCTGCCCTAAGATCTAAGGAAGAGCCTTGCTAATGAAATCCTTCCCACAATTTGTAATATACTAAAGAAAAAGGAGCAAGTTTAACCTGAGTTCTGGCACTTTGCTGGATTATGAGCCTAGTTTCCCTCTTCAATTCCTCGCACTCGGATTCGATGATTCCGAATTTTTCTTTAACTTGCCTTTGCCCTTCCCTGATATTCTTTTGTTCCTCGCTTATTTCTTCCATTTCAGATTTCAATCTTTTGAAGCTTTCCTCCATGCTCTTCATCCCTTTCCTCCCCTGATCCCCATATCAATTGTAAATTAGCAAGATATGGCAACGAAAATTTGCAAAAAGAGCAACCGAAAAAGATTATAATTACATGCTTGGCTTTGGATTTGAGACGCCTCTTGCTTAGCGCAGAAGCCTGAAGACGGCTACGTAAAGAGAATGGAGCCATAGTTTCAGAGGCAAAAGTTTTTCCTCCTTAAAACCTTAAAACTTAATATATGCAAATATTTCCTCCTCCACCATATATAATCGAAAACAAATTTATTTCCTCCTCTGTCGATAACGCACAATATCGGTCGATAAGCGGACGCAATCGCGCGAAAAGATGAGGACAAAGAAAATTGGCAGAGAACCAAAAAAGGAAGAAAAGAAACGTCAGAATTATTTTGGAAGAGAGAGAAACAATTGAAAAAGAAAAAAATAAAATATATTATCAATTTTACTAAAGTGGCCCCACATGCTGAAGTAAGGTTGCTCGCTTGCGCGATATACATCCATTAGTGCAGAAGCTTGAAGACGGCTACGTAAAAGGTCGCTCGCTCGCGCGATATACATCCATTAGAAAAACGACAATCGCGCGATTTACTCTTTAGTCGCATGATTGGTGAATTAAAAGTTGGAAGATCGCGCGATATACATCAATTCAAAAAATCAAAAACCCAAAAAGTCGGGCCAACGCTGTTAATCTGTCAAATTGTGTAAAAGAAACCAACTTGTGAATTCCTCCTTGCTTCATTAAAAAAAGCTTTGTCAACTTTTCACAGATGTTGTGCGCGCGAGTTCGTTTTCTCTTCGTGGGCTCTAGTGCGATGTTTAAAGATTTTTTATATGTGCCACCAAATTTTCTTTCTTCTTAGGAAATTAAGCTATGTCTATACATTAAAGAGTAGTTAAATTAAAATATATTTATTATATTTTATTTGGTTATTAATGTAATAATATGATAATATAAAGTTCATTTATTACTTATGTGCTATAATAGTTAGATATAAAATAAAAAATAATTAATATTATTTTGAATTTTGAATTTTGAATTCAAAATTAGAAAGATAAGTAATTACTATTTTAAAAAATAGGTATAATGACTTGTTTGGTCTTCAAACTTTACAAAACAAAAGTTATTTTAGTCCTCATTTAATTTTTTTATTTTTTTTGTCTCTTTTTAGTCTTGAGGTTACATTGTTTGTCAGATCACCCACAAAATAGATAAAAAAATTAATGTCCATTAACTTTGCTAACGTGGCATCCATATGTACGTCATTAATTAATTAATTAATTGCTTAAAATTTAGAAAAAAAATAATTTTTTTATATTTTATAATTTTTAATAAAATTAATAATTTATTAAATTTTTAAATATTAAAAAATTAATTGTTTACTACCACATCAACAAAGTTAACATTTTTTCAATTCATTTTATGGGCAATTTAACAAACAGTATAAGTTTAATGGCCAAATGAGATGAAAATTAAAAAAAAAAAAACCTAAAATGATCTTATATATATATATATATATATATAAAGTTGAATAGTCAAATAAAGTATTATGTCTAAAAAATAAAAGTTTTCAAAATAAGAAAAAAAATTCTAAAAACAAGTCATTTAAGTAGCTAAAAATTAGTTTATTACTAATTTATTTATTAAAACATGGTAAAAAATAATACTCCTACCTAATATAGCATTAAGATATGTTGATACAGGAAATTAACAAGGAAGAGTTTGAGAGAAAAAGGTAATGATCATTGGAGAATCAGTTCACCTATAATAGGCAAGAAGTTGAAAGTTCAACTACACAATTGTACAATACTTTTAGGACGTTATTGCAAAGCTTGTATTACAGAATATCGGAATCATCAATGAAAAATCATTCCTCGATTTCAACCTTTAATTCCAACTTTCATGTACAGTTGGGATTAATTGATAACCCAAACACAAACCCCCCCAAATGATATTCTATAAGTCTTTTAGATTCCAACATCGAAACGCGAATGTCCTATGTTCTATGAGTTTCTTTGATTTATCCAAGTAATTCCCCCTGTACTCGAACGAATAGACTAGCGCTATCGCACAATATTAGTCGAAAACCGTACGCAATCGCGCGTTTTATAATTATTGGGTAGAAAAAAGGAATCTGGCCCCACATGCATAAAGTAAGCTCGCTCGTTCGCTCTTTTGTCTCGTGATTGGTGAATTAAAATTTGGAGGATCGCGCGATATACATCAACTAAAAATAAAAAAAATAAACCCAAAACGTCGGGCCAACACTGTTGAACAACGTTCATCTGTCAAATCGTGTAAAAGAAACTTACTGCAATAAATTCCTCCTTGCTGCAATCGATGAGCTTCGCTAAAAATACTGTTAACTTTTCGTAGATGCTGTGCGTGCGAGTTCATTTTCCCTTCGTAAGCTCTCGTGCGATGTTTAAAGATTTTTTATATGTGCCACCAAATTAAGTTTCTTTCCTTTTAGGAAATTAGGTATGGCTGGACATAAAATTAAAATATATTTATTATGTTTTATTTGGTTATTAATATAATAATATGATAGAAAGTTTATTTATTATTTATGGGCTACATTGATAGATATAAAATAAAAAATAATTAGTATAAATTTAAATTTAAATTTAGAAAGATAAGTAATAATTATTATAAAAAATAATCTTAATGACTTATTCGGTCCTCCAAATTTATAAAAAAACATTATTTTAACCCTCTATTTAATTTTTTTTATCTCTTTTAGCCCTTGAGTCTACATTGTTAAATCACCCGCAAAATGGATAGAAAAGTTAACGTCTGTTAACTTTACTGACGTGATCACGCTAATAATAAATTCATTTTTTAAAATTTAGAAAATTTATTTATTTTTATTTTTATTTTTATTATACTTTTTAGTAACATTAATAACTTATTTAATAATTTTTATAATTTTTATTTTTTTAATTTTTAAATATTAAAAAATTAATTGTTGATGTGCCATCTATGTGGTAGTCTACATGTATGCCACGTCAATAAAGTTAACAAATGTTAACTTGTCAATCCATTTTACGGATGATTTAACAAACAGTACAATTTCAAAGGCTAAAGAGGCAAAAAATTAAATGAAAAGCTAGAATGACCTCTTTTTTTTTTATAAAATTGGAGAGCCAAACAAGTCATTATGCCTAAAAAATAAAAGCTTTTCAAAATAAGAAAAAAGATACTTCTTTTTTTCCAAAAACAAGTCACTTGTGTGGCTAAAAATTAGTTTATTACTAACTCATATATTAAAACATGATGAAAAATAATACTCCTACCAAACGTAGCATTAAGGTATGTCGATATAGGGAATCAACAAGGAAGAGTTGGGGGTAGAAGGTGGAGGTTATTGGAGGGTCAGTTCACCTATGGCAGGCATGGAGCCAGAATAGGGAATTAAGGGAAAAGGAGAAAATAGGAAGAAGGAAAGGGAAGGTTGGGTGATGTTAGGGTTTTCTTGGAAAGAAAGAAGGACCCTTAGCCTTCATGCTTCAGGATATATATACGGGAAGGTTATCTATTGTAATTTGGTGTAGCAAATTAAACTAGTTTTCATACTTAAGGAGCTCGAACACAAGCAATTTCATTATGTTTTAGTTAGTTTTTCTATTTTAGTTTTAACTTAATAAAAAGTCTAGACTAAGTCATTTTATGACCTTAGTGGCCGAATGAGGCCTAAAGGTGAGTTAACATACTTAGTGAGTGTGCAGGACATCATTCAAAACCAAAACAGCTCAAGGCTGGTCACCGTATTGCAACACGGGAAGTCCAATATCGCAACATAAAGAGTAGAATACAAGAATTCCAAAATTGCCTTTGGTGTCGCGACACACCCCTGAAGCAGAACTGTGTAATCATTGGTGTAAGATACAAATCTCCAACCCTTGCTTCTGCTCTTGCCAACTTAATCCCAGCTTTCACTTTCTTGCTTATTGTTATCTTCATGTTCGTCTCTGCTGCTATGCCATTTGTTTTTGTAGTATAAGACATAATTAGTTGTCTTTGATCTTTGCTGCTATGCCAATACTTTCTCCACCAATTCAACCGCATTTACATCCATCCCCTTCTACCATGTTAACAACATCTAACAATTGGCTCATAGGTGGCCTCTTCATCGCTACTGCCTCGTTGTCACTTTTATCAAAAATCATTGGTCAGGTAATTTAACATGCTATTTCATAATCCATGATGATTTGGCTACTTCAAATAGATACTTTCCCTACTAAATTTGAAGGTTGTAGTTCTGAAAGGGTATCCATAAGAGATAACATTGGTTTCCTTCAATTGCCTCTTTGGGTCTATTCAATCTGCATTGGTTACTTTGATTTTGAAAGAGACCCAAACGCTTGGATGTTGAGTCTTGATATCGAGCTCATTTCTGTGGTCTACTCAGTAAGTAAACTGCAACTCCCTATGTTAGCTTTGCCATTTTGGCAAATCAAAGCTTTGTAATTGAGACCAATTTCGTTTCAGGCTTTATTTGGCAATGTGGTAACATTTAGCGTGCAAGCATGGTGCATATGGTGTAAAGGTCCCGTCTTTGTGGCCACACTATTACTGCCTTCTTGGGGTTCATTTTCCTTGGGGATGATGGTAAAGAAAGAATAGGGGGAAGAGAGGGAAAGGGCAATGGTGGGGAGGTCTGTAAAAAAGTAAAAGGGGATTATGATAAGGGAAGGGATGGTGGGGAAGGGGGATGGGGATGGGAGAGGGATGGAAAATGGCATTTTTATTAAGTGAATAACGGAAAAGGATAGCTCCATTACAGACGTAACGAAAAATGGTTAGTGGTGACTTTTTTTTTATTTTTTGATAGTTGAGTGACTAAATTGAAACCTGAGTGACTGTTTTGTCAGCTACCCTAAAGTTGAGTGACTGTTGGTGTAATTTACCCATAAAAAAAACCCAAAATGCCATGCCAACGTTGTTGAACAACATCCATCTGTCAAATCGTGTAAAAAAAACTTACTGTAATAAATTCATGAGGGTTATATGCTATAAATCAATCGATCCATGTCAAAGTCTCTTTCAAGAACAAACGGATGAATACTAGAAATGATAATCCCATGAATAGAGATAAATTGGATGAGGAAGATATAGATATACTAAATGCTTGTAACAGCCCGATTTTAGCTAAATCGAAATAGTGGTTTTGAAACCACAAATCTGAAGTAGTAAAAGTATTTTAATATTATTTTTGGTGTTTACAGTATGTGAATTAATATGTATGAAAGTTTCGTGTGAAAATTTTATCGTTTGTGTGCTCAATTTGCTAAAAGGGCTTAATCACGTATAATGCAAAAGTGACTTGCTATTTGTTAAAGTGCTATATTGCTATGGCTTTTATAATGTGAGGTCCTTATGTTGATATTATACCATTGAAGTTATGGATGGACACGAAAGCCTAAGGTTAGTGGATTTTAAATGAAACTAAAAAGGTTAAAATAGTAAATTATGTGTTAATATGAAATTAAATAAAATAAAACATAAAAACATGGTTTTTGTTCATCTTTCATGACCGAAACTACAAAAGAAAAAGAAAGAAAAAAAAGTAATCTAGGTTCGGCACTCATTTTGCTTGATTGAGGTATGTAAATTGCTCGGTTTTTGATAATTTTTACGTTTTTGAGATCGTTGCTTCGAATACTAGCTAGCCCATGCTTGAATTTTTGAATTGGTTGTGGATTTTGTGATTTGCCATTGTTGATAGCTTGAGATTTTTGTTGTTTGATGATAACAAAATAAATCCTTGTTGATAGATTATTATGTTTAATTAAGTGATTTTTGGTAAAAATGAGTATTATGGATTAAATTGTGAAATTTGTAAATTAAGGGGTCAAAATGTGAAATAAATAAAATAAATGGGCTACTAGGGACCTAGGAAGAATTCGGCCTAACATGGGTTTGATGAGATTTTGTGTATTTTGTGTTATTTTGAAATAAGGACTAAATTGAGAAAATGTGAAATGTTAGGGGCTAAAGTGTAAAATGTCCAAATTATTTATTTTTGGATGAAATTGAATGACTGTGTTATTAAACAAGCCAAATTTGTATTAATTTAGATCAAGAAAGAAAGAAATCGAATTTGGATCGGGAAATAGAAGGTGGTCGAATAAATTTATTCGTCAGTTCGTCTCCGTACGAGGTAAGTCCATAAGTTAATAAATGATGTTAAATTCTAATGTATTCATTATCTACATAGCCGAGTTGAATTGTATGCTTATATAACTACATTTTCGAATTGAAATTAGCATTGGATAAATTGTTACGAGCATAAATCGATCGAATTACGACGTCTGAAAGCCCCGTACGAAACATAGGAATAGTTTAGGATACGTATGTCATGACATTAGGACTTCCGATGCGTAATTCGTGTAAGACCATGTCTGGGACATTGGCATCGAAGTGAGAAAACGTGTAAGACCATATCCAAGATATGGCATTGTACGAGCTTATTATGATTTTCGTGTATCCTTAACAATTCCGAACGGTTCAACGGGCAATGACAAGTCAAGAATGATTGTGAAATTGAGCTAAATGAATCAGGTATGTGTGAAGTTTATATGTTTATGAAAAGCAAAGGAAAGAAAAGTACCAAATGTGATTATATGAATTTTCTAAATGAATTTTCTAAGTATGATGAATGTATTTGCGGTTTAGATTTATTAATTTCGAACTAGTTAAATTGAATCATTAATACCATTGAGTTGATTTACTTACTTATGGCTTACTAAGCTATCCAAGCTTACCTTGTGTGTTTAATCGTTGTTTTATAGATTTTGGAAGCTAGCTACGAGCTCGGGGATCGTCTTGGAACATCGTCACACTATCTATCCCTATTTCGGTATTTTAAAAGTTTGAAACTATGAATATATGGCATGTATAGGCTAGTATTATTATGTTTGGTTTTGAAATTTGTATATATATTTAGCCATGCGAAAATGGCTTGATCATGATGCTTAAATTCGGGTATATTTGATTAGGATATAAGTTTATTTTGGTAAGTATGTTTCATGGCATGTATGTATGGTGTTTTGGTTATATGTCTTGATTGGTTATGACATGAATGACTTATAAATTAGTTCATGTTGATAAGCTTAATACATGGTATATATACTTATGGTGTTTGGATATATGATTCGGCAATGGGTAATGGTAAGCATGGTGTATCATTAAGCTTAAGCAATGAAGTAAATAATGGATGCATGTTTAAGTCATGGTATGTGATATATTAGTTAAGTAATGTTTATGTCATATGTGTGTGTATTTGCTTTGATCATTTTGAGAGATAAGAATTAGGTTATATAATGCATGTTTATATTCGGCTAATCTTAAGTGAAATAAATGTATATGCCTATGATACGATCATTTGTGGTTTGGCTATTTTGATTCGATTTGTGCAGGCAAGTATACACATATATTATGCTTGAATAGTTGGTTATTTAGGTTCGGTTTTTTTTTATATAGTTCCTTGGATGGTTGAAAGAGTGATGTTTAGGCATGATTTATGGCATACGATATAGGCATGATATGTGTTATTTTGTTGTGTACAAAAATGGTTCATTTTGATGGAGTAAAATGCGCATTATATATATTAGCATCAAAGTTATGTTCAGCCATGTTGTAATGTTACTATGGTTGCATATGCTTTTGGTTATTAAATGGTGTAAAATGGTTCGATTGGTTTTATTATGCGCATGTGTAGAGTTAAGAAATGATATGTTTGATATTCGACAAATGAAATAGTATGATTTGCTTATTATTGAATGGAGAAACTTAGTACGAATGTTAAGGCTATTTGATGATCGAATTGAAAGCTCTTTGTACGGTTGAACTAATAATGTTTAGATGTGATTTTGGTATGCAATTTGGGTATGTTTTAACTTGTTATTTGAGTTTGGAAATGGTTTATATATGATAATGTTAAATGCGCATATGACTATGATGTTTAAAATCTGTACTTGACCATTTTGTGAAGTTATTTATGCCAAATATGCTAAAGGACAATAAGTAGTGTGATATGGATTATTCGGTTTAATATGCACATGTATTAAAGTAATATGCTTGATAATCAGCTTATGAAATATTTGTTTTGATATATGCTCGATATATGTTATGTAATGATATATGATTGAATAAAATTTTAATATGCGAATGATATTAATATATGAGTATTAAGGTTCAAAATTTGAATAGGATAAGTGTATTGATGTGGTTAATTTACGAAGCATGAAAAGAAATGAATGCCTATTTTGAGCTGTATTTTGTTCGGTAATGCCTCATAACCCTAATATGGCGATGGATATGGGTTAGGGGTGTTACAGTTGATTGGTATCAGAGCTACGATTTAGTCGATTCTAGGACTAATGTAGCGCATGTGAGTCTAGTTATACATGCCATATATATAAACTGGGATAGTGTAATGATTCCTGACAATTAAAATGTGTTTTTGTATAGTAAATGGATCCCGATCGAGCCGTAGCTGATGACATGGAAAGTAATGCACCCGCTCTCGCTCAAGGGGCAGTGCAATCTGATTCTAGACCTGTTACAAGTAGCCACGAGGGAGAGGCTAGAAAAGCCTTCTTCCAGATGATGAACGATTGGTTCACAATATATCCGTACAAATCCGGCTGCTCAACAACCTCCACCCCCACCAATTCCTCCTCAAATACTTGTGATGCCACAAGTTACTGATCCGGTGCGATTAAATAAGCCACCGGTTGATAAAATCAGAAAATACGGGGCCGAAGAGTTCAGAGCTACTGTGGATGATGATGCTGAGCGAGCTTAATTCTGGCTTGATAATACGATCCGTGAGTTCGATGAGCTATTCTGTACCCCTGATGAGTGTATAAAATGTGTTGTATCCTTGTTACGAGACACTGCATATCATTGGTGGAATACACTAGTATCGGTGGTTCCAAAAGAACGGGTTACCTGGGAGTTCTTTCAGACTGAATTCCGAAAGAAATATATCAGTTAGAGATTCATAGATTAAAATCGCAAAGAATTCCTCGAGTTAAAATAGGGTCATATGACAGTGACAGAATATGAATGGGAATTTGTGAGACTCAGCAGATATGCCCGGGAATGTGTTTCGACTGAAGCTATAATGTGTAAAAGATTTGAAGACGGGTTGAATGAAGACATTAAGCTATTAGTTGGGATTCTTGAAATAAAAGAGTTTGTGGTACTGGTCGAGCGAGCATGCAAAGCTGAAGAGCTCTGGAAAGAGAAAAGAAAAGCTAACTTTAAAGCTAGAGATTTGCGAAAAAGATCATCGAATAAGTCATTTCAGTCGGCCTCAAAGAAGTTTCGAGATGGTTTTAGCCGTTCCAAGGCTACTGCGGGTTATTCTAGATGAGATTGAGACAAACCACCTGTGAGTTCGAAAGCTACCTCAGTAGCTAGTGTTGGTAACATTCGATCAAACCGACCCGAGTGCAGACATTATGGTAAATGCCACCCTAGTGATTGTAGATTGAATGATCGGGCTGTTTTAAATGTGGATCGGTTGATCACTTCATTCGTGAATGCCCTGAGTTAGCTGAGAAAACACAATGAAGAATACGAGACCGAGTAACATGTCAGCTCGAGGTAGACCACCCAAAAACACAGCTAATGTGAGTAGCAGCCAGAGAGGAACTAAAGACACTGCTGTTAGATCTGAGGCTCGTGCACCTGCCAGAGCTTATGCTATTTGCGCTCGCGAAGAAGCTTCATCTCCAGATATTATTACCTGTACTTTCACTCTCTATGATACTAGTGTTGTTGCATTGATTGATCCTGGATCAACTCATTCTTATGTATGTGAGACTTTAGTATCAAGTAAGACTTTGCCTGTAGAGTCTACTGAATTTGTGATTAGAGTATCGAACCCATTAGGCCGGTGTGTATTGGTTGATAAAGTATGCAAGAACTGTCCGTTGATGATTCGTGATTCATGTTTTTTGGCTGATTTGATGTTGTTGCCATTCGACGAGTTTGATATAATTCTGGGTATGGATTGGCTAACGCTTCACGATGCTATTGTGAACTGCAAGTGGAAGACTATTGATTTGAGATGTCAAAATGAAGAGATAATTCGGATTGAGTCTAATGATCTGAATGGTTTATCGGCAGTGATTTCTTCGATATTAGCTCGAAAATATGTGAGAAAGGGTTGTGAAGCTTACTTTGCCTATGTGCTCGACTCTAAAGTGACTGAAAAGAAGATTGAATCAGTACCAGTTGTGTATGAATACTCGGATGTGTTTCTTGAAGAGTTATTGGGTTTACCGCCGATCCGAGAGGTAGAGTTTGGTATTGAATTAGTGCCGGAAATAACTCCGATATCGATAGCTCGGTATAGAATGGCACCGACCGAATTAAAAGAGTTAAAAGCTCAGTTGCAAGAATTGATAGATAGAGGTTTCGTGCGATCGAGTTATTCTCCTTTGGGTGCACCGGTGTTGTTTGTGAAAAACAAAGACGAAACTATGAGAATGTGCATCGATTATCGACAGCTCAATAAAGTGACCATAAAGAATAAATATCCTCTGCCACGAATTGATGATTTGTTCGATCAGTTGAATGGGGCTACAGTGTTTTCAAAGATAGATTTAAGGTCGGGTTACTATCAGCTGCGAGTTAAAGACTCTGATGTGCCGAAAACTACTTTTCGAACAAGGTACGGACATTATGAGTTTCTCGTTATGCCTTTCGGACTAACAAATACACATGCTGTTTTTATGGATCTAATGAATCGGATCTTCAGACCGTATTTGGATCAATTTATGGTTGTATTTATAGATGACATCTTGATTTATTCCCGAGATAAACCCGAGCATGCTAAACATCTGAGAATAGTGTTACAGACTTTGCGTGATAAATAGTTGTATGCGAAGTTTAGTAAATGTGAGTTCTGATTGCGCGAAGTCAATTTTCTGGGACATATTGTGTCAGCATCGGGTATTAGAGTTGATCCGAGCAAGATTTCTGCAATAATAGATTGGAAACCTCCGAGAAATGTATCTGAATTCCGTAGCTTTCTAGGACTCGCCGGTTATTACAGACGATTCATAAAAGGTTTCTCAATGATTGCAACCCCGATGACGAAACTACTTCAGAAAGATGTTAAGTTCGAGTGGTCAGAAAAGTGCCAGAAAAGTTTTGAGCAGTTGAAAGCTTTGTTGACCGAAGCTCCAGTGTTAGTTCAGCCAGAATCGGGTAAAGAATTCGTAATCTTTAGTGATGCATCGTTGAATGGTTTGGGTTGTGTTTTAATGCAGGATGGAAAAGTCATAGCTTATGCCTCGAGACAGTTAAAGCCGCACAAAAGGAACTATCCGACACACGATTTGGAATTGGCAGCTATTTTGTTTGCGTTAAAGACTTGGCGCCACTATTTGTTCGGTGAGAAATGTCACATCTACTCTGATCACAAAAGCTTAAAATATTTTATGCCTCAGAAAGACCTAAATTTATGATAGCGAAGATGGCTAGAGTTGTTAAAAGATTACGAGTTAGTGACTCATACTTTCCCTAATAAATTTGAAGGTTGCAGTTCTGAAAGGGTATCCATAAGAGATAACGTTGGTTTCCTTCTATTGCCTCTTTGGTTCCATTCAATATGCATTGGTTACTTTGATTTTGAAAGAGACCCAAATGCTTAGATGTTGAGTCTTGATATCGAGCTCATTTCTGTGGTCTACTCAGTAAGCAAACTGCAACTCCCCATGTTAGCTTTGTCATTTTGGCAAATCGAAGCTTTGTAATTGAGACCAATTTCGTTTCAGGCTTTATTTGGAAATGTGGTAACATTCAGCGTGCAAGCATGGTGCATATGGCGTAAAGGTCCCATCTTTGTGGCCACACTATTGCTGCCTTCTTGGGGTTCATTTTCCTTGGGGATGATGGTGAAGAAGGAATAGGGGGAAAAGATGGAGAGGGTAATGGTGGGGAGGTCTGTAAAAAAGTAAAAGGGGTTTGTGATAAAGGAAGGGATGGTGGGGAAGGGGGAGGGGGATGGGAGATGGATGGAAAATGGCATTTTTGTTAAGTGAATAATAGAAAAGGATAGCTCCATTACAGACGTAACGAAAAATGGTTAGTTGTAACGGCCTGAACTTGAGCCTAGTCAGAATATTGGTTTCGGGACCACAAATCTGACGAGGAAAAAAATATTTTTATTATATTTTTATGGTCTTCAATTACACGGAATGGTTTCGTGAAAATTTCGTTCGAAAATTTTGACGTTTGGGCACTCAATTTAGTCAAAAGGACTAAATTGTAAAAAATGCAAAAGTTGAGTTCCACATGTTAGAAGTGTCCAATTTCTATGAAATTTTAAATTGCAGGTCCTTAAATGGTAATTAGACCATTGGTTAAATTGTTAGACAAAAATGGACATGAGATAAGTGAAATAGGATATTTTTAAGTTAGGGGCATTTTGGTAATTTGGTAATTAAATGGACTAAAAGACAAAATAAAAGCCAAAAACCCTTGTCCATCTTCTTGCTTGGCCGAATATAGCATGGGGGAAGCCATGGCTAGGGTTTTCAAGCTTTTAAGCTCAATAATCAAAGAAACCGAGGTTCAGACTTAGAACGGGGGAAAAACGAGTAACTGACGGTTAGGTCCCTTTTTACCATTTTGGTATCGAGGTAAGTTCGTGTGTAAATAATACAACACTATATTATGTATTTAATATTTTGATATTGCATGAATTGTATATATATGTTTCTACGGATTCGATTGATGATGATTTGGCGAAGAATCGAAGAATGAGAATCCCGGTTGAACCTTAGGAATAGAAAGGATACCTTGTCACGACATTAGATTAATAAGGTCCCGTGTAAGACCGTATCTGGGATATGGCCTCGGCACCGAATTGAGATCCCGTGTAAGACCATATCTAGGATATGACACCGGCATCGAATAGTGATTTCGTGTAAGACCACGTCTAGGACCTGACTTCAGTATGAAATCGCGAAAGACCATATCTGGGACATGGCATCGACATGCGATCTCGTGTAAGACCATATCTGGGATATGGCGTCGACATCGATATGAGATGCCATATAAGACCATATCTGGGATATGGCATCGGCATCAGCATATGATCCCATGTAAGACAATATCTGGGATATGGCATTGGCATCTTACTACGTGTATGACAAATTTCTGAGTATCCTTCGATATTCCAAGTGGTTCAACAGGGTAAAGAATTAAGGTTCATGTTAAAGATGAAAAAAGGGGCTAAAGTTGTGTGATGGAATGATACAGGTACTTATGCGAAACTTACGAGAAATGAGTCCGGTATGTGATATGTGGTTGGTAAGAGTGATCATGAGTAAGCCATGTCAATGTTACTTGAGAATTTGGTGTTATATGTGTGTAAATGAAAATTTATATAAAGGAAACATGAAAGAGTAAAATTAGCAATGAAACAGTTTGGACAGCAGCAACTGTATCACTTTGAAATAAATCACTAGAAAATGGTGGAAATTAAATTAGAGGTTTAATGAGGTATGAAATTAAAGATTATGGAGTCTATTTCTACATAAAAGAAACATAATAAGCAAAAGAATTTCATATGATGAGATATTTGGATTTTAGTGAGACAGGGTCAGAATGATTTCAGAATCCCCTATTCTGACTCGGTAAATTCATTAAAAATTGTACACAAATAATCAAGGGATAAAATTTATATGCTTGAATCTCTTAACGAGACCATTTTCAAGAGAAACAAACAGGAACGTCTTTCGAGTTCTGTATAATGAGAAAATAAATTTTTAGCGAAGAGGGGTCAGAACTGTCGAACAGCGAAACATGAGAGAATTTAAAGAATAAACTGTACTGATTGGCTGAACCAAAAATTCTAGAACTCTTATGGTAAGAAGATATATGAGTCTAGTTTCAAGGAAAATTAGTGGATCTTAATTTGGAGTTCCGTAGCTCCGGATAAAAATAATTTTGTGACTATAACTCGAGTAGACAGCTCAAGATGAACATAAATGAATTGTGAAATTTTATGCAATAATGCTGGTATTATCTTGAGAGCTCATAATAAGGATTGTTAATAGCATGATAATAATTTATTTATTATTTACATACGTACTTACTAAGCTTTGTAGCTTACTCCCCTTCCTTTCTCATATCTTATAGGGTTTTATCCTAGCTTGTGAAAAATATAACGTCGGTAATGACAATATATCGCAAAGAAAAGAGAAATAAAAATTAAAGAACACAGATTTTATGTGGAAACCCTTTCGGGAAAAAAACCACGGGCAGAGGAGAAGAAAATTCACTATGTTGATTTGAATCATTACAAGAGGAATAGACTATGTCTATTTATAGGCTTGTAAAACCATATTCTAATAGGAGTGTAGTAAGATTGAAACACCTTATTCTAATCAATATCAAATAGATGGAGTTTAATAAGGTTTAAAAAACCTTATTTAAAATAAAATAAAAGAAGTGTAGTTCTATAGGGATTCTTCTTTTATTTTATTTTACCATTGTATTTTATTTAAATAAGGATTCGGGTCACTTAATTCTAACAATCTCCACCTTGACACGAATTCTCAATGAACAAGTTCTTCATCGCGAACTCTCAATGAACAAGTTCCCCACCTCTTCCATAAAACCCCTTAAGGGTTTATCTTCAACAATGAACACCAACCAAGTTTAAGCAATGCTCAAACTTGGTTATAGGAAGTGACTTAGTCATCATATCTGCAGGATTTTCATGAGTACTAATTTTGCTCACAACAATATCACCACGAGCAATAATATCACGAACAAAATGATACCGAACATCAATGTGTTTTGTTCTCTCATGAAACATTTGATCTTTTGTAAGGAAGATGGCACTCTGACTATCACAAAATACTGTGCTGATTTGAAGGTCTTCATTGAGCTCACTAAAGAGTCCCTTCAACCAAATAGCTTCTTTACAAGCCTCGAATGTCGCCATGTACTCGGCTTGATGGTAGACAAAGCGGCTGTAGTTTGCAAAGTAGCTTTCCAACTGATTGCACAACCTCCGATTGTAAAGACATAACCAGTGAGAGATCTTCTTCTATCAAGGCCTCCAGCAAAATCAACATCAACATACCCAATGATTCCATCTCTAGTTCTTTGAAACTGTAAGCAAACATCAGTAGTTCTTCGTAAGTATCTTAAAATCCACTAAACTGCTTTCCAATGTTCTTTACCGAAATTTGCCATGTATCTCGCTAATCAGTCTTGATCGCATATGATAAATCTAGACGTGAACAAACCATAGCATACATGAGAGGTCCCACTACACTAGAGTATGGAACATGTGACATGTACTCAATCTCATCATTTGATTGTGGAGACAAAGCCGATGAAAGTCTGAAATGGGTCAAAGGAAGGAGTACTAACAGGCTTAGCACTCTGCATATTGAACCTGCAAAGAACTTTCTCAATGTAGCCCTTCTGACTTAGGTACAATTTACTTGCTTTTCTATCTCTGAGAATCTCCATACCAAGTATCTTCTTTGCTAGTCCCAAATCTTTCATCTCAAATTCTTCACTTAGTTGGGCTTTGACCTTTCTTATCTCTCCTTTATCTTTTTCTGCTATCAACATGTCATCAACATAAAGAAGTAGATACACAAAAGAACCATCACTATTTTTCTTAAAGTAAACACAGCTGTCAAAACTACTTCTTTTAAAATCATGAGAAGTCATAAAGGAATCAAACCTCTTGTACCACTGTCTTGGTGACTGTTTCAAACCGTAAAGGGACTTTTTCAGCAAGCAAACATAGTCCTCTTTTTCTCAGACTATAAAACCCTCTGGTTGTTGCATGTAAATATCTTCCTCAAGTTCTCCTTGCAAAAATGTAGTTTTTACATCTAACTGCTCAAGCTCCAAATCATGCATGGCCACAATACCAAGCAAAGCTCGAATCAAACTATGCTTCACAACTGGGAGAACACATCTGTGAAGTCCACTCCTAGAATTTGAACTGTAACCCTTTGCAACAAGCCTTGCTTTATATCTGGGTTCTTCAACTCCTGGAGTCCTTTCTTTCTTTTTAAACACCCATTTACAGTGAACAGCCTTTTTACCTTTAGGAAGTTTCACAAGATCCCATGTTCTATTTTTGTGGAGTGATTCCATCTCCTCTTGCATAGCAAACATCTACTTTTCTGAGTCTTCACAGCTAATCGCCTCAGAATAATTAGACGACTCTTGGTTTGCATCTATATCTTCGGCCATATTTAAAGCATAAGCAACTAGATCAGCCTCGGCATACTTCTTTAGAGGTTTAATTTCTCTTCTAGTTCTATTTTTGGCGATAGAGTATTGTGGTGAAGAAACAACTCTATTCTCAATTTTTGTACTGGCTTGAGGAGTCGACTCTGTATTAATCTAATGCTCCACCTACTTTTGATTTTCTTTATTAGAAGAGTCTTTAAGAGATAAGTTAGGCAGCATAGCAGTTTCATCAAAAACAACATCTCTGCTAATCACAACTTTTCTATTTTCAGGACACCATAACTTATACCCTTTTACACTAGCTTTATAACCAAGAAAAACACATTTAATAGATCTCGGTTCCAATTTTCCATTATCAACATGAGAATACGCAGGACACCTAAAGATCTTTAAATCAGAATAATTAGCAGGATTACCAGACCATACCTCTTGTGGAGTCTTTTTCTCAATGGCAATGGATGGAGATCGGTTGATAAAAAAAAACATGCAATAAAGGCTGCTTCGGCCCAAAATGACTTTGGTAAGTTGGCATTTGACAACATACATCAAACCTTCTCCATGATCGTTCTGTTCATTCGTTCTGCAACGCCATTTTGCTGTGGAGTATAACGAACTGTCAAGTGTCTCACGATCCCTTCTAACTTGCACAGTTTATTAAACTCATCAGAACAAAACTCTAAGCCATTGTCTGTGCGGAGGTATTTTATTTGTTTTCCCATCTATTTTTCAATCATAGTTTTCCAAGACTTAAATGCAGAAAACACATCGCTTTTCTACTTCAGGAAGAATGCCCAAACTTTTCTGGAAAAATCATCAATAAAAGTTAGCATATATTTAGCTCCACCTCTCGAAGGGACTCTTGATGGCCCCCACAGATCAGAATGAATATACTCCAATGTTCCCTTCGTGTTATGGATTCCTCTGGTGAATCGAACTCCCTTTTGCTTCCCAAAAACGCAGTGCTCACAGAACTTCAGTTTGCAAATTCCTTGCCCATCAAGAAGTCCTCTTTTGCTCAATTCTGCCATGCCATTCTCAATCATATGCCTTAGGCGCATATGCCAAAGTTTAATAATATCATCATCTGACAAGGAAGAGGAAGTGATAGCTACATCACCAATAACAGTAGAACCCTACAAAACATATAACTTGGTAGTCTTTCTCTGCCCTTTCATCACAACGAGGGAACCTTTGGAAATCTCCAAAACCCCACTTTTAACTGTGTATTTGTACCTTTTGAAACAAGAGTACTTAACGAAATTAAATTTCTCTTCAATTCTGGAACATATCGTACGTTACTAAGTATTCTGACAACCCCATCAAACATCTTAACTTTAATTGTTCCAACACTTGCGATTTTACATGAAGCATTATTTCCCATCAAAACAACACCTTCAGACACTGTTTCGTAAGTTGTAAACCAATCCCAATTGGGACTCATATGAAAGGTGCAGCCTGAATCAAGTATCCTCTCCTCGCTCACTTTAGAATTGTTGACAGAAGTGACTAGAAGTTCACCATCGCTGTAGTCTTCTACAACATCAGCTTCACCGGAATTTTCTGGTTGTTTTCCCTTTTGATTCGTAGCCTCCCTTTTAATCTTGTTCTGTAGCTTATAGTACTCAGATTTAATGTGCCCTTTCTTCTTGCAGAAGGTACAAGTTTTACTTGATAAACCATAAAAGTAACATATTTTAATCCCACATTTAACGTACTTTTGGATGATTTATCCCTTGAATTGTGGAATTTGATGCTCCTAATCCTTTAATTTCATGTGTTATACTTAGGAAAGCATAGGAGGGTGAAAGGAACAAGAAACGGGCTAGAAATGGAGAAAATGGGCCAAAGTAGGAAATCAACACGACCTGGAGTTCACTACACGGCCGTGCCACTTTAGCAGACTCGAACACGGCCTTGGGCTCGATTCACACGGGCGTTTCACATGGGCGTGTCCCTGTCGTGGCCAAGATGAGTTTCATTCGAATTAGGATACTTGTGGGCCAAGTAAGGCATCCTGAAAGCCTATATAAACACCCTAGAGGGCAACCTAAAGGGAGAGTTCGACAGAAGCCTTCTGTCAGGGCTTTTGATGAAAGAGGCGAAGCCAGAGAGGGCTGAACACAGGAAATTACTCGAAGACAGCCAGTTGAATCATCCCAAAAGCCGAAATCACACTCAAGACGGAAGATCTTCCTTTCAATTTTCTTCAGGGGGTTTTAGGGTTTTTCTTATGTTTTGTTATTTACTTTCTTCTGAGATGTATTCTTTGTTAAACATGAACTAAACCCCTCAAATACCTGAGGGGGATGAAACCTAAGACGGATCTTGTTATTGTTTTTTGAACTGTATGATAAATACTTGATTTGTTCTTAATTATGTGTTCTTAATTCTTGTTTTAATATTTCAAGATATTGATTCAAGTATTGATGTGCTTAGGCAGTGGAGCAAAAGTCCCTGTTTAAGAGTAGATCTAGCATAGTTAAGTGGAGTTGATCGCAACCCTAGAGATAGGATGACGAAAATCTTCCGGATTAGGGTCAAACCTAATATGGGAGTCTATAGATCGAGTTAATGCAACACTAGGGGTTTTAATTAGAAAGAGATTTCAATTAATCAACCTAAGGTTAGACGTTAGTAGCCTTGAAAGAGGTATTAATATAAATTAGGGAATCTTACGGATCAAGTCAAGTGAATAAATCGTCTGGTTCAGAGTTAAATAACAAGTAAAGTCTAGGTGGATTCTTCCTCGGGTATTGTCTTAATCAACTGGTTTTCCCAAAAGTATTTTCCCAATTCACTCTCTGTGTCTTAGCATCCTTATTTTAGTAATTAGTTAATTAAACATTGATTCTTTTAATACTTAGGCTAGATAATAAAAAGATAGTAACTACTAGTACTCTTGGTCCTTGAGGATTCGATATTTCCGGTATTGCCATAGCTATACTACTGAACGATAGGTGTGCTTGCCTTATTCGTTGTCATAGTTAGTTTGGACACGATCATTACCTCTGTTTGAAGACTTCGATCTACCCTTAGATTTAACGCGAGGATTCCGTTCCTATGTCCTTCTACGATCATCATCAGTATTCTGATCTTGTCTCCCACGAATAATAAGACCCTCTCCCTCAAAGTCGAGTTTAACCACAAGATGCTTCATCTTATCATACGAGGTCAAAGAATCATAAAACTCATCAACTGTGAGAGACTCGCGGCTATATAAAATCGTGTCTTTGAAGGTTGAATAAGACGGGGGCAACGAACAAAGTAGAATCAACCCTAGATCTTCCTTATCATACTGGACCTCCATGGCCTCCAAGTTTGAGAGAATTTCTTTAAACATCATTAAGTGTTCGTGCGCGACGCACCTTCCTCCAAACGATGAGCATAAAGACGTTGCTTCATATGCAACTTGCTGGTTAGAGTTTTCGACATACATATTTGTTCTAGCCTCTTCCATAATGCAGCAGCGGTCTTCTCCTTCATCACATCCTACAAAATTTTGTTAGACAAATGCAGATGTAACTGTGTTAACACCTTTCGATCCTTGTGCTTCTTCTCTTCCTCTGTCAATGTCGAAGGCATCTTATCTACCCTAGCAGGGCTTCCTCTAAATCCATCATTGCAAGAACTCGCTGCATCTTTATCTGCCACAACGCGAATCTGGTGTTGCGATCCAACAGCGGAATTTCATACTTTAAAGATGCCATTACCGTGATCGAGATGAAAAAACTCGAAAGCTCGGATACCAATTTGTGAAAAATATAACGTCGGTAATAACAATATATCGCAAAGAAAAGATAAATGAAAATTAAAGAACATACAAATTTTATGTGGAAACCCTTTCGGGAAAAAAACCACGGGCAGAGGAGAAGAAAATTCACTATGTCGAATTCAAATCATTACAAGAGGAATAGGCTATGTCTATTTATAGGCTTGTAAAATCATATTCTAATAGGAGTGTAGTAAGATTGAAACACCTTATTCTAATCAATATCAAATAGATGGAGTTTAATAAGGTTTAAAAAACCTTATTTAAAATAAAATAAAAGAAGTGTAGTTCTATAGGGATTCTTCTTTTATTTTATTTTACCATTTTATTTTATTTGAATAAGGATTCGGGTCACTTAATTCTAACATAGCTCGAGTTGGAGATCGTCGGAGATGCTATCACACTATCAAGCTATCATGTTGGGTACAAGTGAATGCAAAACCCTTTGAGTTTATGGCATGTATAGGGACTTAGTCAATTGTGTATGTGTGATAAACCGAAATAGTAACATATTTTAATCCCACATTTAGCATACTTTTGGATGAATTATCCCTTGATTTATGTAAAAAGGTGCTCTTAATCCTTTCTTTTCATGTCTTATACTCAGGAAAGCACCCAAGAATAAAATGAATGAGAAACGGGCTTAAAATGGACCAAAATAGGCCAAGGAAGAAATCGACACGGCCTGGACTAAAGCCCACACGGTCGTGCCTCCTCAAATATACTAGAACACGGATTGGACCACGATTTACACGGTCGTGCCTCATTAACAGAGTCCAACACGACCTGGCCATGATTCACACGGGCGTGTGCCATGGCCGTGCCCCTGTCGTGGAAGAGAGTAATTTAACTCGGATTTGGATACTTAGGGGCAAAGAAACACATTCCAAAAGCCTATAAATACACCCTAAGTATAACTTTGAAAGGGAGTCGTCGACGGGCGGTCAGCTAGGCCAAAAGAGCCGAGCCGAAAAGGTCAGATTTGTGGGAAACTCTCAAGGGATAGCCAGTTGATCCATCTCAATAAGCCGAAATTCTACTCAAGACGGAGGATCTCCTCTTCAATTCCTTCAGGGGGTTTTAGGGATTTCTTATGTTTTGTGTTATCTTTTCTTCTGAGATGTTTTCTTTTATTATTATGAACTAAACCCCTCAGATACCTGAGGGGGATGAAACCTAGATGAATCTTGTTATTGTTTTATGAACTATATGATAAATACTTAATTTGTTCTTAATTATGTGTGCTTAATTCTTGTGTTGATATTTCGCGGATATTAATTCAAGTCGAATGTGCTTAGGTGGTGGAGCAAAAGTCATTGCTTAAGAGTAGATCTAGCATAATTAAGCGGAGTTGATCGCACGCCTAGAGATAGGGTGACGAGATTTTGCCGAATTAGGGTGAAACCTAATATGGGATATCCATAGATCGATTTACTGCTATTCTAGGGGGTTATTAATGGGAAAGAGATTTCAATAAATTAACCTAGGGTTAGATGTTATTCGCCTCGAGAGAGGGTTTAATATATGTTAGGGAGTCCTACGGATCAAGTCAAGTGAATAAATCGTATGGTTCAGTATTAGATAACAAGTGAAGTCTAGGTGGATTCTTCCTAAGGGTATCGTCTTAATCAACTGAGTTTTTCCTAAGTATTTCTCCAATTCATTCTTTTTGTCTTTGCGTCTTTAGCTTAGTAATTAGTTAATTTAGATTAATAAACAACTTCACTTATTTTAGGCTAAATAATAGAAAGAAAGTTAGTATTAGTACTTTTAGTTCCTTTGGGTTCGATAATCCGGTCTTGCCTTAACTATACTACTTTGTCGATAGGTGCACTTGCCTCAATCGTTGTCATAGTTAGTTTCGTGTTCGATCATTCTCTTTATAAATTTTAAAACTCTGACTTCACAGCAATCAAGTTTTTGCCGCCGTTGCCGGGGAACTAAAATATTAAGAAAACTCTATTTTTATTACTTTAGCCATTATTTTTTTATTTATTTTCTGCAATTTACTTTTATTTTTAAGTTTAAATTTTAACTTTGCTAAATTTTTCTTTCTTTCTTTTCCTAGCAGGTACCTCTAGTTTATGACTAGAAGGAACCCGAGAGGACCACTAGTATACGACAGTGATATTGAAGCTACCACTCGTAGAAATTGCAGAGAAATTAGGCGAGCCCTAAATTACCAAGAAGAAGAGCGAGAAGACAGATACAATCCTACTGAAGGGATGGACGAAAATAACCCACCACCACAAGATGTGGCAGAAAATATTGCTTCGCGTACTATGTATGATTATGCTAAACCTCATTCAACAGGAGCCGAATCTAGTATTGTTAGGCATGCTATAGCTGCTAATAATTTTGAATTAAAGCCTAACACTATACAAATGATTCAACAATTTGTTCAATTTGATGGTTTGCAGGACGAAGATCCAAATACTCATATAGCTAATTTTTTTGAGTTCTGTGATACCTTCAAAATAAATGGCATTTCTGATGATGCCATAAGGCTTCGGTTATTTCCCTTTCATTAAGGAATAAAGCCAAACAGTGGTTAAACTCGTTACCACGAGGGTCAATCACCACATGGGATCAAATGACTGGAAAATTTTTATTAAAATATTTCCCACCGGCCAAAACAGCCAAAATTACGGAATGATATTTCTTCTTTTGTGCAGATGGATTTAGAGACATTATATGACGCATGGGAGAGATACAAGGATCTCTTGAGAAGGTGTCCGCACCATGGTTTACCCTTGTGGCTCCAAGTCCAAACTTTCTATAACGGTGTAAACCCCTCAACGAGGCAACTAATTGATTCATTGCGGTGTGGAACCCGAACAACGAGAACTCCTGAAGCGACCTACGAGTTTATTGAAGAGATGTCACTTGAATAACTATCGGTGGCGGAGTTACAAGAGACAAAACCAACAAAATCAGCCGGAGTTTTCAACATGGATGCAGTAACCATGCTATCAACACGGTAGAGATGATGAATAAAAAGCTTGATAGTTTGTGTTCTTTGCGGTACATCCAAAGAATGCAAAGTCTGACGTAAGTGGAACCGTGGCAAGTGGCGAATCCTGAGTACCCACCCTACCAACGCAGGGCACGGAGAGCGAATAGATAAACTATATAGGTAACAATTTCAGATCCAATAATAATCCTTATAGTAATAATTATAATCCGAGTTGGAGGAACCACCCAAATTTTTCGTGGGGAGTCAAGGAAATCAAGGAAATCAAAGACAACAACCTCCTCAAAATTTCCAAAATCAGCCCTATCCACGGAGAAGAAGCCGAACCTTGAAGAGATGCGACAAGATTCATGGCATCCACAGAAAACCGTCTCCAAGACCCTGAAACCACCCTTAAGACCCAACAAGCATCGATCAAAGGGATCGAGAGCCAAGTTAGGGAAGTCACTAAGTCAGTTGAGGAAGTTTCTAAGTTAGTTGGACAACTCGCGAAGCTGATGTCTGAACGATCGCAAGGGCGTCTACCAAGCAACACTGAGATTAATCTAAAGGAGCAAATCCAAGCCATAACAGCTCAAGAAAGTGAAGGATTAGACGAACCCAGTCCAATACAAGGAAACGAGGTAGAAAAAGGTAAAGTTGAGGTAACACAAGAAAAACCAAATCCGATAATCAAGGAGTACCAACCTCGCATACCATATCCTGAAGCATTAACGAGAGACGACACATATGAACAGTTCGGTAAATTTCTTAAACTTTTAAAGAAATTACATATTAACTTACCGCTACTTGAAGCTCTTTCACAGATGCCAGATTCGAGGAAATTTTTGAAACATCTCTTGACAAAAAAACGCAAATTAGACGAGGATCCACATGTGGAATTAAACGCAATATGCTCAGCAATGTTACAGAATATACTACCACAAAAGCTAAAAGATCCAGGGAGTTTTACAATTCCATGTTTAATTGGTAGACTAACTGTTGATAATGCGTTAGCTGATTTAGGGGCAAGCATAAATGTCATGCCTTATAAATTGTTTAAACAATTAGGTCTAGGGAAACCCAAGCAAATTAGGATGAGCATTCAATTAGCTGATTAAACTGTTAGAATTCCTAGGGGTATTATCGAAGATGTTCTTGTAAAAATTGACAAATTTGTTTTCCCAGTAGATTTCATTGTCTTAGACATGGATGAGGATAATTCGATTCCCTTAATTTTAGGAAGACCCTTTTTAGCAACTGCTAGGACTAAAATTGATATTTGTGCAGGAGAACTCATACTTAGTGTAGGTAATGAGACGGTCACCCTCAAGGCTCTCGACTCAGTCAGAACATCGATTAATCAAGGTGAGAACGTAAATTCTACTAATAACCATTCGGTTAACCCTTATTTTCAGGAAGCACCACAAAAGAATACAACTGAACCCAATCCTAGACCCAGTGTTAACAAAGAAATAACTCATGAGGAACGAGGGATTCAATTCGATGATCTAGACGAGTGGAAGACGCATTTCAAGGAGAAATTAGGAATACACGGCGGGAACTGAACCACTTCACGAAGCAAACCACTTCAAAATAGGAGATCAGGTATTGTTAGATAAGGCAGATCCTCGAATATCTCTCTCGGACCCTAACACAAACAAAGAAATACCTTTTAGGGTAACCAGTGTTTTCCCATACCTGAATGCATTTAGGTAAGTAATCCTATTTTTGGTACTTTTACTATAAACACATCTCGACTTAAACTTTTCACGAGGATAAAACTAATAGCATGAGGAAGGACTTCCAACTCCTCAAACCACCTCGATGATGCAAAAGAGAGGAAAGTCTAACTTAAGACTATAAACGAGCGCTTCTCGGGAGGCAACTCGAGCACTAACCCCATTAACTTTTACATTTTTATTTTTCCTTATTTATTCTATTTTACCCATTCTTTATAGTATCTAGCTTTAAACTAACCAAAAAATACAGATTTCCAGGCCACACGGCCTTGCACACGGTCGTGGTCGTGGCCGTGTGGATGCCCCGGATCACCGTACTGACATGGCAGAGGTGGTACGAGTCAGAGAGAATCAAATCTTCGAAGTCACAGACTCCAACCACCGCCCCACGGGCACTGACAGAATGCCACGGCCGTGCGACGTGGCCGTGGATGACACTGACTTATCACCAACGGGCGTGGAAATCTGTAAAACGGGCGTGGGTGAGCCAACACACCTAGACACACGGCCGTGCGAGGCGGCCGTGTGAATCGACAAGCCTAAGAAGCACGGGCGTGGGATGGTACCAGGTTTGAAAATCTATTTAATCCCCCCATCTCTTCCCTCTTCTCCTACCAACTTTTAACCTTCAACTGTTCATTTCCCTTTTCTCTATACCCTTGAGCTAAACCAAAAACAATTCCAAAGAAGCAGAAGAAGCCAAGAACAGTCTCCTTCATGGAGACCGATACATATAAATTCATGCCAGCCGCTTCAATCACTCGCCAAGCCAAGGGTCTTTGAGACCAATTATCTGTTCTTTTATTTTTATCTTCTCCTTTATTTTTCTTCTCTTTAACAATCTTATGCTTAATATAGTCTATTTTATCTTAGTTTCTTGATTTTAGGTTCTAAAGGCTGCTAGGGAATCACGCCACGACCACCACCATATCCCCAGCCTTAGAAATCACACCCAACAATAAGGACTCTACGGTCCATCCATCTTTTCTTTTAATTTTAGTTTCATCTTTATTTTTCTCCACTTTAGCTTACTTTTCCTTAATTAATTAATTAGTATAGTTTTAATAATTATTATTATATCCTGGCTAATCCTCCACGAGCCACCCAATTTATTCATCTAGCGCAGGATCGTCACCCAGACCAGCCCCTCCAACTTATCTTTTACCTCCGACTCAAGGAATCCAACCAAAATTCAGGGAGTTTCACTTCTCTCCATATCTTATGATTTTAGTATTATTATCGATATATCTATCTTTGTACATTGAGGGCAATGTACATCTTAAGTGTGGGGGGTGAACAACCTAAAAAGGTGCCTAACTTTTTTTTTCATTATTCTCAAACTTCTGAAATTAGGTGCCAAACTTTTTGCATTATTCTCAAAATCCTGAATTTAGTCTTGTTTTTAAGTAAATTTCTCATATTACTAATTAGGATGAAATTTCTAATGATTTATGATTTTTATTGATATGTTTTAGATTAAGTCATTGATAATTGTGCATTGATAATTAAATTCTAAGAATACTAGAGAATCAAGCATGATAAGTCTATTTTTCAGAAATTAAAAATTTGCTAGGTTGTCGAACTAAGTTTAAATATTACTTTGAAGTTTGAAATTTACAAGGTTGATGTCAAAAATACCCATAATTTTTGTGAGTTTTTGAGCCTTATTGAGCATATATTCTTTTTCATGCTCACTTTATTGATTATGAGTATGCCAACATTGATTTGTTATTCTAGACCTTGCCTCGTTTATACATATCGAGACCACACCTATGATTTGATATACAGAGATGATAAAGGCATCTAGGTTTTAACCCAGTAACTCCATTAAAAGCCTACCTTCACAATTAACCCCTAGTGAACCCCTTTTAATCCTAACAAACCCTTTTTATTGACATAACCGATAATATTAACCCAGAAACCCTTTGTTTTTGTTATCACCATTCTTTTTGACGACCCTTATATCGAGATTTGATTTGATTAATAGCCTAACTATGTTTCTTATTTCAGTAATTTATCCTTTGCTATGTATTTATGATTTGTTCTTAAAAAAAAATCGAAGTATATTCATTATTCATTATTAGTTTGTGATTAATTGAGCTTACACATTTGAATTCCAAATATTGAAGAAGAAGCTCGTATTATTAGTATTATTAGCTTTCAGTTGATGTAATTACTTTTATTCAGTTTATTGTTTCTGGTTAAGTATTTTATCAATTCGATCTCGATTCTAACTTTCTAATTCAGCCTGTATCCACACCTTAACCCTAGCCCCGTTACAACCCTAATTAAAGACCTTTTGATTTGTGCATCATCTCATATTATAGTGGTAGAGATTTGATTTTCAGTCAAGCCTATGGGATTAAATTTTCATGTTTGACTTTTGAGCGCTTTTTCTTGAACCTTAAACACTTTGAGTGATTTGAGTGAATCTCTAGTGAGGATGTCAATCCTTGTCAGTTTTGAATTAAACGTAATTATTTAGATAAGGGGAGACGCCTATATTTTCGAGCTACAAATCTATGACTTAGATTGTTTGAATCATTAGGACTCTTTGAATTGAATTATCCATGTATAAATTATCTATGAATTATGATAAGACATTGTTGATAGGAATTATGAATTATAGAAAGTTCGTTTTAATTGTAAGTTGAGAATTTTGCTTGAGGACAAGCAAAAGCTTAAGTGTGGGGGTATTTGATAAACCGAAATAGTAACATATTTTAATCCCACATTTAGCATACTTTTGGATGAATTATCCCCTGATTTATGTAAAAAGGTGCTCTTAATACTTTCTTTTCATGTCTTATACTCAGAAAAGCACCCAAGAATAAAAAGAACGAGAAACGGGCTCAAAACGGACCAAAATAGGCCAAGAAAGAAATCGACACGGCCTGGACTAAAGCCCACACGGCCGTGCCTCCTCAAATATACTAGAACACGACCTGGACCATGATTTACACGGCCGTGCCTCATTAACAAAGTCTAACACGACCTAGCCACGATTCACACGGGCGTGTGCCACGGCCGTGCCCCTGCCGTGGAGGAGAGTAATTTCACTCGGATTTGGATACTTAGGGGCAAAGAAACACATTTCAAAAGCCTATAAATACACCCTAAGTATAACCTGAAAGGGGGAGTCGACGGGCGGTCAGCTAGGCCAAAAGAGCCGAGCCGAAAAGGTCAGATTTGTGGGAAACTCTCAAGGGATAGCCAGTTGATCCATCTCAAGAAGCCAAAATTCTACTCAAGACGGAGGATCTCCTCTTCAATTCCTTCAGGGGGTTTTAGGGATTTCTTATGTTTTGTGTTATCTTTTCTTCTGAGATGTTTTCTTTTATTATTATAAACTAAACCCCTCAGATACCTGAGGGGGATGAAACCTAGATGAATCTTGTTATTGTTTTCTGAACTATATGATAAATACTTGATTTGTTCTTAATTATGTGTGCTTAATTCTTGTGTTGATATTTCGCGGATATTAATTCAAGTCGAATGTGCTTAGGTGGTGGAGCAAAAGTCCCTGCTTAAGAGTAGATCTAGCATAATTAAGTGGAGTTGATCGCACGCCTAGAGATAGGGTGACAAGATTTTACCGAACTAGGGTGAAACCTAATATGGGATGTCCATAGATTGATTTACTGCTATTCTAGGGGGTTATTAATGGGAAAGAGATTTCAATTAATTAACCTAGGGTTAGACGTTATTCGCCTCGAGAGAGGGTTTAATATACGTTAGGGAGTCCTACGTATCAAGTCAAGTGAATAAATTGTATGGTTCAGTATTAGATAACAAGTGAAGCCTAGGTGGATTCTTCCTAAGGGTATCGTCTTAATCAACTGAGTTTTTCCTAAGTATTTCTCCAATTCATTCTTTTTGTCTTTGTGTCTTTAGCTTAGTAATTAGTTAATTTAGATTAATAAACAACTTCACTTATTTTAGGCTAAATAATAGAAAGAAAGTTAGTATTAGTACTTTTAGTTCCTTTGGGTTTGACAATCTGGTCTTGCCTTAACTATACTACTGTTCGATAGGTGCACTTGCCTCAATCGTTGTCATAGTTAGTTTCCAGGTTCGATCATTCTCTTTATAAATTTTAAAACTCTGACTTCACAGCGATCAATGTGTCATTTGATTCGGCCAAATGTGTTGGTTCATAATGGTAATATGATTCATTTTGTATATGGCCATGAGATGTGGCTCATATTGGTTAATGAGTTGTTTTGCCTATTTATATGTGTGTTCTTATACTAAAGGTTTCATGTGATATGGTTATGTGTGTTTGGTATGGATGGATTGAAGTTGTGTTTAAGTGTGTGCAAATGAGGGTGCCAAATGGTTTGGTAAATAGCCATTTTCATGGCCACACGGGCAGAGACACGGTCGTGTGTCTCAACCGTGTGGAGGACACGGCCCCGGGGCATGGGTGTGTGCCCAGGGCGTGTGAAGTCTGCATCTATTTTTTTTGGAATTTAATTCACCACACGGCCTAAGCACACGGGCGTGTGACTTGGCCGTGTGACCCTATTTTGTTGACGATGTCATAAACAGAGAGTTACACGGGCTAAAGACATGGGCGTGTGTGACCACACGGCCTACCCACTCGAGCGTGTCCCAAGCCACACGGGTGTGTGACCCCTGTTTCGATGAAAAATTTTCTAAGTCTTCTTAAAGTTTCCTAAGTTCTCGGTTTAGTCCCAAACAGTTCCCAATGTATGTTTTGGGCCTCATGGGCCCATATAAGGGGTGATTTGCATGTGAATGAGAAATTTTAAATTGAATGAAATTTTATAGCCCGGTTTTGTATAAATGTTTTATTTAAGTCTGGTAATGCCTCGTATCCTGTCCTGGCGTCAGACACGGGTAAGAGGTGTTACATTTAGTGGTATCAGAGCTATGGTTTAGTTGGTTCTCGGACTAACCTAGCATGAGTAAGAGCCTAGCTATACATGCTATATGTGGACCGTGATAGTGTGATATCTCCCGGCTCTAACGAAATTATTTTGTTAAGATAGAGACGACTTCCGACCGAGCTATTTTCGATAATGCTAAAAATTGTATTGAGATGATTGAAATATGCTTACGATGTGTTGAAATTTGGAAAGGTATGAATAGAAATTATGATACGCATGTGTTTATGTACGAAATGAGATAACCATAAGTTGGAAAATGTGAAAAAGTGAAATGAAATGAAAGTTTAGGTTGTGGTAAGCTCATCCATGTATGTTAGTATTCATATGATATTATGTACCCAACCTATTTGAATAAGTGAATATGATAAGTAAACTTACCCAATGGACGGAATATGTGTGTATGTACACTTGTTTGAATAATGTATAATCAATATGTCCACATAGTTGATTCTCATGTTTAATTGTTAAATTAGAGAATATATAATGTTTTATTTTTTGACTCTTTTATGAAACCCCAAATATTATAATAGTATGGGAGTTGAACTGGAAGATCAAATTAAGTAAAACGCAGGAGATGAGTATGATCGTTCAATGATGAATTGACAGATAAGACTATGGTTGGACCATGACAGTACATGTGATCCAATGTAAGACCATTTCTGGGGCATGGCATTGGCATCTATATGAGACTTCGTGTAAGACCATAGCTAGACTATGGCATCGTGATGACATGTAAGACCATAGCTGGGCTATGACATTGTGATATGAGTAACACCATAGTTGGACTATGGCATCAAGTAAACGACATACTCAAACCGTAAGATGTTCTCTAATTTGACAAATATTGGTAAGTAAAATTGAAGATGACTGTCGGAATATAATTAGACATTGATATTGAGCTCAAGTAAGTAAATTCATTGTTTGAAATTGTGGAAGGCAGAAAACATTCGTAAAATGAATAAGTATATTAAATTGTCTGGAGTGAATTATGTGATTATGATGATGTTATGTTGATGATGAATGCAAAGTCATATGTCTGTATTTATGAGAGTCAAGTCAGAGGCTTTACGACCTCACCCCTTACTAGTGTTGCTTTTTGACGAAAATTCATGAGAATCATGTTGAATAAGTTTATAAGTGAGAAACTAAAAAGTTCAGTGGTGAAATAATTAGTAATGCAAACAGATTTGAGTATAGTGTGACAAATGAACTCAATTTTAGAAGAAATATTAGATTGTTTTAAAGATTATATAGATTATGCAATCTCACGGTTAAAGAAGAAGTTAGTCTCAGCTAATCGACTCAATTAGGTATGGAGTCTAAAGATGTGTTTACTGAAAGTTCTTTTGAATTGATTTTTGTAAGTGAGTGGAATAATACGGGGTTTATGATAACAGAATTAGACGGAGAAATGATGTTTGAATTGTAAAGATGGCTGTGTGTAACAGTTATGGTTGAATAGATTACAATGATCTCTTCTGAGTACTCTGTATATATTCATTCATCTTCAGGGATTCATGTGAATGTCCGTTTTCTGATGAAATTATTATCGAGTGAGAATATTAGCTAACTTTAATGTTAGATGAAAGTACTGATGGTCTGTTTGATTTATGATTGGCATTGCCTCATCTATTTGAGATTCTATCCTAATATGTTGGAATGATGTCGGTGGTAAAATTTATGTGAGGCTATTCATCTATTTCTACTGGATATTGTTCTATCTTGTATATAAATATTTGGAAAGTATATTAACTCTGTTACGATGGAATTCCAGAGCTGGTAAGTATTATTTTTCTTCTGGTTTTCTCTAAGAAATTACCTAGATCTTCAGTATTATTTTCTTATGAGTTATGTTCTCAGACTTCCAGCACGGTATCGTATTTGGGTTTTCTTATCATCCTTATTATGTAAATCATCGGACATGGCTCATCTATAAAGTATGTTCTTTAGTTTGTGATGGCTATGTTTAATATGGTGGTAAAGATCTTTTGACTAGCATGTGAGGAAATTTTGAAAGATTCTATGTTTGAGTTGTTTTAACAGCATAAAAAAAGGTGAGTATTTTGACATGATATTATTTGATAATTGAGATCGACTCAGTTGTTTTGTCAGAGCAGACTGGTCAGTTGAAATATGAACTGAGTTATGTGTATTTAAAGTATCCTCAAGTATAGTAATGAATTTTGTGCATTCACGAGTATATAGACAGATAGTCTGAATGAGGAAATTTTATTCCGGAAAGTATGATACAAAGATATGCCTATTGGATTGTTCTAATTGAATGATGTTATTATGAGTTAAAACTGTACTGATTGATAAAGTCATCACATTTATGAAAATTTGAATGATCTATGCATGTTAGCAAAGTTTTAAACAGTTGAAAGTATTATTAACCGAAGCTCTAGTTCTGAGTTCAGTTTGAATTGAGTAAGGAATTTGTGATTTTTCAATGATGTACTATTGAACAGATCGAAATATGTTTTAATACAAGAATGTAAAGAAGAAGTTTGCACTTTCAGACGATCAAAGTCACATGAAAAAGAACTGTTCGACTAATGATTTAGAGACGACCACTTTTATATCTGTGTTGTGAATTGGATGATTTCGTATATTCGACGGAAAATGTCATATGCTTTGCGATTCTAAGGGGTTAAAGTATCTAATGTCGCAGAAAGGTCTGAAATTAAGACAACGTGAATATTTTGATATGTTAAAAGACTGTGAGTAATTATTGACTTACCTTTTGGAAAGCAAGTATGGTTACAGATGCTTGAATGGAAAATCTTTGTTTATTTTTGTAAGTACTGGTTACTTTATTGATCTTATTTTATGATGGACTAGTTCTAGCTAAGTTAAAAGCTTAAGCGATGCTTTCTTATCGTTGATTTCAGAGTTTTAAATTTATAATGATCGAACCTGGAACTGACTATAACAACGATTGAGGCAAGTGCACCTATCAAACAGTAGTATAGCTTAGGCAAGACCGGATTGTCGAACCCAAAGGAACCAAAAGTACTAATACTAACTTTCTTTTTATTATCTAGCCTAAAATAAGTGAATTTGTTATTTAATCTAAATTTAACTAACTACTAAGCTAAAGACGCAAAGACAAAAAGAATGAATTGGGGAAATAATGTTGGAAAAACTCAGTTGATTAAGACGATACCCTTAGGAAGAATCCACCTAGACTTCACTTGTTATCTAACTCAAACTGCACGATTTATTCACTTGACTTGATCCGTAAGACTCCCTAATGTATATTAAACCCTCTCTCGGCGAAATAACGTCTAACCCCAGTTGATTAATTGAAATCTATTTCTAATTAAAACCCCTAGAATTGCATTAACTCGATCTATGGACTCCCATATTAGGTTTCACCCTAATCCGGCAAAATCCCGTCACCCTATCTCTAGGCGTGCGATCAACTCTGCTTAATTATGCTAGATCTACTCTTAAGCAGGGACTTTTGCTCCTCCACCTAAGCACATCAAACTTGAATTAATATCCCGAAAATATTAACACAAGAATTAAGAACACATAATTAAGAACAAATCAAGTATTTATCATATAGTTCAATAAACGATAACAAGATTCATCTAGTTTCATCCCCTTCAGGTATCTGAAGGGTTTAGTTCATAATAATAAAAGAAAACATCTAAGAAGAAAAGATAAAACAAAACATAAGAAATCCCTAAAACCCCCTAAAGTAATTGAAGGAGAGATCTGCCGTCTTGAGTAGAATTCCAGCTTCTTGAAATGGATCAACTGGCTATCTTCGAGTGTTTCCCACAAATCTGACCTTTTTGACTCGGCTCCTTGGCCTAGCTCACCGCCTTCTTCTAGGTTATACTTAGGGTGTTTATATAGGCTTTTGAAATAGGTTTCTTTGTCCCTAAGTATCCTTTTCCGAGTGAAATTGCTCTTCTCCACGACAGGGACACGGCCATGGCACACGCCCGTGTGAATCGTCTTTAGGCCGTGTTCGGACTTTTAATGAGGTGACACGCCCGTGTAAATCGTGATCAGGCCGTGTTCTAGTCTATCAAGGAGACACGACCATGTTAGCTCAAGTCCAGGCCGTGTCAATTTTCACTTTGGCCCAATTTGGTCCGTTTTGAGCCCGTTTCTCGTTCTTTCCATCCTCCGGTGCTTTCCTGAGTACAAAACATGAAAGAAAGGATTAAGAGCACCTTTTTACATAAATCAAGGGATAAATCATCCAAAAGTATGCTTAAATGTGGGATTAAAATATGTACTTTTACCGGTTTATCACATATCCCCACACTTAAGCTTTTGCTTGTCCTCAAGCAAAATTCTCAACTTACAATTAAAACGAACTTTCCATGATTCAATATCCTATCAAAAATGTCTCATCGTAATTCATAGATAATTTATACATGGATAATTTAACTCAAAGAGTCCTAAAGATTCAAACAATATAAGTTATACATTTGTAGCACAAAACATAGGTGTTTCCCCTTATCTAAATAATTACCTCTGATCCAAAACCTACAAGGATTGACATCCTCACAAAAGATTCACTCGAAGTGTTTTAATGTTCAGAATTAAGCACTCAAATGTCAAACCTGAAAAGTTAATCTCATAGGCTTGCATGAAAATCAAATCTCCACCACTGTAATATGAGATGATGCACAAATCAAAAGGTCTTTGAAAGGGTTGTAACGGGGCTTGGGTTAAGGTGTGGATAAAGGCTGAATTAGAGGGTTAGAATCGAGATCGACCTGAAAATTTACCTAACTAGAAACAACAAACTGAAAAATAAATAATTACATGAATTGAAACTTTGAAACAAATAATATGAGCTTCTTCTTCAATAAATAGACTTCAACTGTATAAGCTCACTTTTCATCATACTAATACTGAATATACTTCGATGTTTTTTTTTTTAAATCAAATCATAATAAAGAACTTTAATAACTGAAATAAAGAACATAGTTAGGCAACTGGTCAAATCAAATCTCGACAAAAAGGGTAGTCAAGAAGAATGGTGATAACAAATACAAAGGGTTTTGGGTTAATATTAGTGGGTGAGTCAATAAAAAGGGTTGTTAGGATCAAAGGGGTTCACTAGGGGTTAATTATGAAGGTAGGCTTTTTATGGAGTAAGTGGGTTAAATCCTAGGTGCCTTTATCATTTCTGTATATCAAATCAAAGATGTGGTCTCGACATGTATAATCGATGCAAGTTCTAGAATAACTAATCAATGTTGACACACTCATAATCAAAAAGTGAGCAAGAAAAAAAATATATGCTCTATAAGGCTCAAAATCTCACAAAAATTTTGGGTATTTTGATATCAACCTCGTAAATTTCAAATTTCAAAGTAATATTCAAATTCAGGTTAACAACCTAGAAAAAAAAATTTAATTCTGAAAAATAGACTTATCATGCTTGATTCTGTAGTATCTTAGAATTTAATTATCAATTCACAATTATCAATGACTTAATCTAAAACATATCAATAAAAATCATAAATCATGGAAATTTTATTCTAATGATAATATGAGAAATTTACTTTAAGACAAGGCATAATTCAGGGATTTGAGAATAATGCAAAAAGTTTGGCACCTAATTTCAGGAATTTAAGAATAATGAAAAAAGTTAGGCACCTTTTTAGGTTGTTCACCCCCCACACTTAAGATGTACATTGCCCTCAATGTACAAAGATACATATATAGACAATTAAGTAGAAATCTAAAAGGTATGGAGAGAGGTGAAACTCCCTGAATTATGGATGAAATCCTTGCGTTGGAGGTGAAAGATAAGGTGGAGGGGTCGTTCTTTATGACGATCCTACGCTAGATGAATAAATTGGGTAGCTCATAGAGGATTAGCCAGGATATAATAATAATTAAACCTATACTAATTAAATAATTAAAGAAAAGCAAGCTAAAGTGAAAGAAAATAAAAAAATAGAATAAAATTAAAAGAAAAGATAAGATAAATGGACCGTAGAGTCCTTATTGTTGGATGGTTCATGAGGTGGGCGTGATTTCTAAGGCTGTGGATATGGTGGTGGTCGTGGTGTGATTCCCAAGCAGCCTGAAGAACCTAAAACCAAGAAACTAAAATAAAATAAATTAAACTAAGCAGAAGAGAAGTAAAGATAAGGAAATTGAAGCAAAAGAGAAAAACGAAATAAAAACTAAATGGCCTCAAATATCCTTGGCTCGTCGAATGATTAAAGCGGCCGGCATGAACTTATATAGATCGGTCTCCTTCTAGGAGACTATGCTTGATTCCTTCCGCTTCTTCGGCATTTGGTGTAGCTCAAGAGTTTTGGGAATGTATTGGAGAAGAAAAGTAGGGGGAGGTCTGAATAATGGGATAGAATAAAATGGATGGGGAATAGGAAAGTGAGTAAGGGAAGAGATGGGAGGGGGTTTAAATAGATTTTCAGGCCTGGTGCAACCCCACGCCCGTGTACCATGGGCGTGTTGATTCACACGGCCGCCTCGCACGGCCGTGTTATGCATCGTATCGTTTCTCCCACGCCAATGTTCTGGTTTCCACGCCCGTGTGTAAACTACCAGTGTCGACCATGGCCGCATTGCACGGCCGTGTTGGGCATCGTTCATGTCTCCCACGCCTATGTTCAAGTCACCACGCCCGTGTCTAATCTAACAGTGTTGGCCACGGCTACGTCGCACGGCCGTGGCGGGGTAGTTGGGTCCATGACTCGAAGATATGATTCGTCCTGACTCGTACCATCTCTGCAGTGTCAGTATGGAGATTCAGTACTTCCACACGGTCACGGCCACGGCCGTGTGCAAGGCCGTGTGGTCTGGAAATTGGCCTTTGGTTAGTTTATAGTTAGTTGCTTCAGATGAGAAATAAAAGTGAAAAGAAAATAAAATAAACTAAAATATAAGAAAAATAGAGTTAGTGCTAGAGTTGCCTCCCGAAAAGTGCTCGTTTATAGTCTTAAGCTAGACTTACCTCTCACTCGCATCATCAGGCTGGTTTGAGGAGTTGAAAGTCCTTCCTCATGCTATCGGTTTCATTATCATGATAGAGTTTAAGTCGAGATGAATTTTTATTGAAAGTACCAAAAATGGGATTACTTACCTCGACTGTTCCGTATGGGAAAACACTGGTTACCCTAAAATGGATTTCTTTGTTTGTGTTAGGGTCGAGGAGATATTCGCGTCCGCTTTATCTAATAATACTTGATCTCCGATTTTGAATTTGTCTGCTTCGTGGAATGGCTCTGGTTCAGCTTTGTGTATCCCTATTTTTTTCCTTGAAATGCGTCTTCCACTCGTCTAGATCATCGATCTAAATCCTTCGTTCCTCATGAGCTATTTCTTTGTTGGCACAGGGTATAGGATCGGGTTCAGTTGTGTTCTTTCCTGGTGTTTCCTGAATAGAAGGGTTAACCGAATGGTTATCAATAGAATTTATTTTCTCACCTGGATTACTCAATGTTCTAGCCGGATCGAGAGCTTGGAGAGTGACTGTCTCATTACCTACACGAAGTATTAGTTCTCCTGCATCAATGTCAATTTTAGTTCTGGTAGTTGCTAAAAATGGTCTTCCTAAGATTAGGGGGATACTATTGTCCTCATCCATGTCTAAAACGACAAAGTCTACTGGGAATACGAATTTATCAATCTTTATGAGTACATCTTCGATTATACCCCTAGGAATTCTAACCGTTTTATCAGCTAATTGAATGCTCATCCTAGTTTGTTTGGGTTTCCCTAGACCTAGTTGTTTAAACAATTTATTAGGCATGACATTTATGCTTGCCCCTAAATCAGCTAATACATTATAAATAGATAAGCTAGCAATTAAGCATGGAATTGTAAAACTCCCTGGATCTTTTAATTTCCTTGGTACTCTATTTTGCAATATTGCCGAGCACATTGCATTTAGTTCCACATGTGATGCTTCGTCTATCCTTCGCTTTTTCGTCAACAGCTCTTTTAGGAATTGTTTAGAGTCTGGCATCTGCGTAAGAGCTTCAAGTAACGGTAAGTTAATATGTAATTTCTTTAAAAGTTTAAGAAACTTACCGAACTGTTCCTCTGTGTCGTCTCTCCTTAATGCTTTAGGATATGGTATGCGAGGTTGGTACTCTTTGATTACCGGTTTTGGCTTTTCTTGTGTTACCTCGACTTTACCTTTCTCTACCTCATTTTCTTGTATTGGATTGGGTTCATCTAACCCTATACTATCATGAGTCGTGATAGCTTGGATTTGCTCCTTTGGGTTAATCTCGGTGTTGCTTGGTAGACGCCTTGCGTTGTTCGAAATTATCTTTGCAAGTTGTCCAACCTGCCTTAGTAAGTTCCCCAACTTGACTTTTGATCCCCTTAATTGATGCCTGTTGATTCTTAAGGGTGGTTTCAGTGTCTTGAGACGGTTATCTGTGGCTACCATGAATTTTGCCAAAGATCTCTTCAAGGTTCGACCTCTTTTCCGTGGATAGGGCTGATTTTGGAAATTTTGAGGAGGTTGTTGTCTTTGAATTCCTTGATTTCCTTGACCTCCCCATGAAAAATTTGGGTGGTTCCTCTAACTCGGATTATAAGTATTACTATAAGAGTTATAATTAGATCTCAAAATTATTACCTATATAGTTCATCCGCTCGCTTTCTGTGTCTTGGTTGGTAGGGTGGGTACTCAGATTCGCCACGCCCACTTGCGTCGCCTTTGCATTCATCGGATGTACTGCGAAGAACAAAACTATCAAGCTTTTTATTCATCATCTCTACCTGTGTTGATAGCATAGTTACTGCGTCGAGGTTGAAAACTCCGGCTGATTTTGTTGGTTTTGTCCTTGTAACCTGCCACTGATAGTTATACAGTGACATATCTTTAATAAACTCATAGGCTGCTTCGGGAGTTCTATTGTTCAGGGTTCCACCGACGGCTGAATCAATTAGTTGCCTCGTTGAGGGGTTTACATCGTTATAGAAAGTTTGGACTTGGAGCCACAAGGGTAAACCATGGTGCGGACACCTTCTCAAGAGATCCTTGTATCTCTCCCATGCGTCATATAATGTCTCTAAATCCATCTGCACAAAAGAAGAGATATCATTTCGTAATTTGGCCGTTTTGGCCGGTGGGAAATATTTTAATAAAACATTTTCGGTCATTTGATCCCATGTAGTGATTGACCCTCGTGGTAACCAGTTTAACCACTATTTGGCTTTATTCCTTAATGAAAAGGGAAATAACCGAAGACGGATGGCATCATCAGAAACGCCATTTATTTTGAAGGTATCACAGAACTCTAAAAAATTAGCTATACGAGTATTTAGGTCTTCGTCTTGTAAACCATCAAATTGAACAAATTGTTGAATCATTTGTATAGTGTTAGGTTTTAATTCAAAATTATTAGCAGCTATAGCAGGCCTAACAAGACTTGATTCTGCTCCTGTTAAATGAGGTTTAGCATAATCATACATAGTACGCGGAGCATTATTTTCTGCCACATCTTGTGGTGGTGGATTATTCTCGTCCATCCCTTCAGTAGGATTGGATTTGCCTTCTCGCTCTTTTTCTGTGTAATTTAGGGCTCGCCTAATTTCTCTGCGATTCCTGCGAGCGATAGCTTCAATATCACTGTCGTATACTAGTGGTCCTCTCGGGTTTCTTCTAGTCATAAACTAGAGGTACCTGCTAGGAGAAGAAAGAAAGAAAATTTAGCAAAGTTAAAAACAAAACAAAAATAAAAATAAAAATAAAAGTAAATTGCAAAAATAATGGCTAAAGTAATAAAAATAGAGCTTTCTTAATATTTTAGTTCCCAAACATGGCGCCAAAAACTTGATCGTTGATTTGAGTTTTAAATTTATAATGATCGAACTCGAACTCGACTATAACAACGATTGAGGCAAGTGCACCTATCGAACAAAGAGTATAGCTTAGGCAAGACCGGATTGTCGAACCCAAAGGAACCAAAAGTACTAATACTAACTTTCTTTTTATTATCTAGCCTAAAATAAGTGAAGTTGTTATTTAATCTAAATTTAACTAACTACTAAGCAAAATACGCAAAGACAAAAAGAATGAATTGGGGAAATATCGTTGGAAAAACTCGGTTGATTAAGACGATACCCTTAGGAAGAATCCACCTAGACTTCACTTGTTATCTAACTCAAACTGCACGATTTATTCACTTGACTTGATCCGTAAGACTCCTAATGTATATTAAACCCTCTCTCGGCGAATAACGTCTAACCCCAAAAGTTGATTAATTGAAATCTATTTCTAATTAAAACCCATAGAATTGCATTAACTCGATCTATGGACTCCCATATTAGGTTTCACCTAATCCAAAGAAAATCTCACACCCTATCTCTAGGCGCGCGATCAACTCTCGCTTAATTATGCTAGATCTACTCTTAGCGTGGACTTTTGCTCCTCCACCTAAACACATCAAACTTGAATCAATATCCCGGAAATATTAACACAAGAATTAAGAACACATAATTAAGAACAAATCAAGTATTTATCATATAGTTCAAATAAACGATAACAAGATTCATCTAAGTTTCATCCCCTTCGTGTATCTCAAGGGTTTAGTTCATAATAATAAAAGAAAATATCTCGTAAGAAAAGATAAAACAAAACATAAGAAATCCCTAAAACCCCTGAAGGAATTGAAGGAGAGATCCGCCGCCTTGAGTAGAATTTCGCTTCTTGAGATGGATCAACTGGCTATCTTCGAGTGTTTCCTACAAATCCGACCTTTTCGGCTCGGCTCCTTGGCCTAGCTCACCGCCCTCTTCTAGGTTATACTTAGGTGTTTATATAGGCTTTTGAAATAGGTTTCTTTTCCCTAAGTATCCTTTTCCGAGTGAAATTGCTCTTCTCCACAGCAGGGACACGGCCATGGCACACGCCCGTGTGAATCGCCTTTAGGCCGTGTTCGGGCTTTTAATGAGGTGAAACACCCGTGTAAATCGTGATCGTGCCGTGTTCTAGTCTATCAAGGAGACACGCCGTGTGTTGGCTCAAGTCCGTGCCATGTCGATTTTCACTTTGGCCCAATTTGGTCCGCTTTGAGCCCGTTTCTCGTTCTTTCCATCCTCCTGCTTTCACGAGTACAAAACATGAAAAGAAAGGATTAAGAGCACCTTTTTACATAAATCAAGGGATAAATCATCCAAAAGTATGCTAAATGTGGGATTAAAATATGTTACTTTTACGGTTTATCACTTTCTTTGTGAGTTGAGAAGCTCAGAAATGTGATAGAGAGTGGTGAACTAAACGAGTACAGTGTGAAACGACTTTCTATTCCGAATTTTAGGTTGGACCTGATTCCTATTATTATTATTGTTCTGAGATAGAATTCGCTTACTGGGTAATCTAGAGTTTGTATAGAAGTTTTGTACGAGACTCAATACTAGCTCGTCGGTTCATCCAAAAGTAATAAACTGTGCAGTCATATAAAGTAGATGTGCTAGTGATTGCGTATGTTACATGATACTTTGGATCCGTATTCAGATGACGATACGTTAAAAAATAAAAGTCGAAAATCAAGTGTATTCAAGACTAATACAACCAGTGGTTGTGCGAGAGTGATAATGAGATAGAGTTACCATAGATTTCATATCGGGATTGTCATTATCCCCGAAAAGGAAGATGTTAATTGGTTTATGATTGATCATTTGACAAAGAAAGATCCGTATGATCATTTCATTATGTACAGATTTCTTATTTGACAGATTAGCCGAGTAATATGTTTCTTAGGTTATTTGATTACTCAGAGTGCCAATTCTATTATGTCGGATAGAGATCCAGAGGTTACATCGCAATTATGGGATGAGCCATCGAAAACTCTGAGTATGCAGTTGCATTTTGGCACAGTAATTTGCTTTTATATCAATGATAAGTCTAAAAGAGTAGTTCAGATTTTGACGATGTACTCCGGCACTGTGTGCTAAAGTTTAAATGATATTGGAAAGAGATGTATGAAATTAAATCGATTTGTAATTCTAAGAAGATTAGTGAAAGTGTTTCATGAGTGTTGAAAGCAACTTCTTCTGGTAAGATTTTCGGGGACGAAAATCCCTAAAGAGAGGGAGAATTGTAACGGCCTGAACTTGGGCCTAGTCAGAACAGTGGTTTCAGGACCACAAATCCGATGAGGAAAAATTTATTTTTATTATATTTTTATGATCTACAATTTCACGGAATGATTTCATGAAAATTTCGTTCGAAAATTTTGACGTTTGGGCACTCAATTTAGTCAAAAGGACTAAATTGTAAAAAGTGCAAAAGTTGAGTTCCACATGTTAGAAGTGTCCAATTTCTATGAAATTTTAAATTGGGGGTCCTTAAATGGTAATGAGGCCATTGGTTAAATAGTTGGAAAAAAATGGACATGAGATAAGTGAAATAGGATATTTTTAAGTTAGGGGAATTTTGGTAATTTGGTAATTAAATGGACTTAAAGACAAAATAAAAGCCAAAAACCCTTGTCCATCTTCTTGCTTGGCCAAATTTAGCATGGGGGAAGCCATGGCTAGGGTTTTCAAGCTTTCAAGCTCAATAATCAAAGAAAATGATGTTCGGACTTAGAAGGGGGAAAAACGAGTAACTGACGGTTAAGTCCATTTTTGCCATTTTGGTATCGATGTAAGTTCGTGTGTAAATAATACAACATTATGTTATGTATTTAATATTTTTATATTGCATGAATTGTATATATATGTTTCTACGGATTCGATTGATGATGATTTGGCGAAGAATCGAAGAATGAGAATCCCGGTTGAACCTTAGGAATAGAAAGGATACCTTGTCACGACATTAGATTAATAAGGTCCCGTGTAAGACCGTATCTGGGATATGGCCTCGGCACCGAATTGAGATCCCGTGTAAGACCATATCTGGGATATGGAATCGGTATCGAATAGTGATTCCGTGTAAGACCACGTCTGGGACCTGACTTCGGTATGAAATCGCGTAAGACCATGTCTGGGACATGGCATCGACATGCGATCTCGTGTAAGGCCATATCTGGGATATGGCGTCGACATCGATATGAGATCCCGTATAAGACCATATCTGGGATATGGCATCGGCATCGACATGCGATCTCGTGTAAGACCATATCTGGGATATGGCGTCGACATCGATATGAGATCCCGTATAAGACCATATCTGGGATATGGTATCGACATCGGCATGTGATCCCATGTAAGACCATATCTGGGATATGGCATTGGCATCTTACTACGTGTATGACAAATTTCCGAGTATCCTTCGATATTCTAAGTGGTTCAACAGGGTAAAGAATTAAGGTTCATGTTAAAGATGGAAAAAGGGCTAAAGTTGTGTGATGGAGTGATACAGGTACTTATGCGAAACTTACGAGAAATGAGTCTGGTATGTGATATGTGGTTGGTAAGAGTGATCATGAGTAAGCCATATCAATGTTGCTTGAGAATTTGGTGTTATATGTGTGTAAATGAAAATTTATATAAAGGAAACATGAAAGAGTAAAATTAGCAATGAAACCGTTTGGACAGCAGCAGCTGTATCACTTTGAAATAAATCACCAAAAAATGGTAAAAATTGAATGAGGTATGAAATTAAAGCTTATGGAGTCTATTTTTAAATAAAAGAAACAGAATAAGCAAAAGAATTTCATATGATGAGATATTTGGATTTTAGTGAGACATGATCAGAATGATTTCGGAATCCCCTGTTCTGACTCGGTAAATTCATTAAAAATTTTACAAAAATAATCAAGGGATAAAAATTATATGCTTGAATCTGTTAATGAGTATATTTTTAATAGAAACAAACGGGAACGTCTTTTCAGTTCTGTACAATGAGAAAATAAATTTTTAGCGAAGAGGGGTCAGAACTGTCGGACAGCGAAACAAGGGAGAATTTAAAGAATAAACTGTACTTATTGGCTGAACCAAAAATTCTAGAAATATAAATGTAAGAAGATATGTGAGTCTAGTTTCAAGGAAAATTAAAGGATCTTAATTTGGAGTTCCGTAGCTCCGGATAAAAATAATTTAGTGACTGTAACTCGAGTAGACAACTCAAGATGAACATAAATGAATTGTGAAATTTTATGCAATAATGCTGGTATTATCTTGAAAGCTCATAATAAGGATTGTTAAAAGCATGGTAATCATTTGTTTATTATTTACATACGTACTTACAAAGCTTTGTAGCTTACTCCCCTTCCTTTCTCATATCTTATAGGGTTTTATGCTAGCTCGAGTTGAAGATCGCCGGAGATGCTATCACACTATCAAGCTATCATGTTCGGTACAAGTGAATGCAAAACCCTTTGAGTTTATGGCATGTATAGGGACTTAGTCAATTGTTTATGTGTCATTTGATTTGGCCAAATGTGTTGGTTCATAATGGTAATATGATTCATTTTGTATATGGCCATGAGATGTGGCTCATATTGGTTAATGAGTTGTAATGCCTATTTATATGTGTGTTCTTATACTAAAGGTTTCATGTGATGTGGTTTTGTGTGTTTGGTATGGATGGATTGAAGTTTTGTTTAAGTATGTGAAAATGAGGGTGCCAAATGGTTTGGTAAATAGTCATTTTCTTGGCCACACGGGCAGAGACACGGCCGTGTGTCTCAGCCATGTGGAGGACAGGGCCCCGAGACATGGGTGTGTGCCTAGGACGTGTGAAGTTTGCATCTATTTTTTTTTTGGAATTTAATTCGCCACACAGCCTAAGCACACAGGCGTGTGACTTGGCCGTGTGACCCTATTTTGTTGACAACGTCATAAACAGAGAGTTACACGGGCTAAGGACATGGGTGTGTGACATGTCCCAAGCCACACGGGCGTGTGACCCCTGTTTTGATGAAAAATTTTCTAAGTCTTCTTAAAGTTTCCTAAGTTCTTGGTTTAGTCCCGAACAGTTCCCAATGTATGTTTTGGGCCTCGTGAACATATAAGGGGCGATTTGCATGTGAATGAGAAATTTTAAATTGAATGAAATTTTATAGCCCAGTTTTGTATAAATGTTTTTGTTTAAGTCCGAAAATACCTCGTATCCTGTCCCGGCGTCGGACACGGGTAAGGGGTGTTACATTAGTGGTGACTATTTTTTTTATTTTTTGACAGTTAAGTGACTAAATTGAAACCTGAGTGACTATTTTGTCAGCTACCCCAAAGTTGAGTGACTGTTGGTGTAATTTACCCATTAAAAAAACCCAAAATGCCAGGCCAATGTTGTTGAACAACATCCATCTGTCAAATCGTGTAAAAAAAACTTACTGTAATAAATTAATGAGGGTTATATGGCTATAAATCAATCGATCCATGTCAAAGTCTCTTTCAAGAACAAACGAATGAATACTGGAAATGATAATCCCATGAATAGCGATAAATTGGATGAGGAAGATATAAATATACTAAATGCTAATGTAGTTATTGATCTTGTTGGTGGGATTTCATCTATCAAATTCTTTGGTCGTGTTCACTCCCTTGTCGAAGGAAGTATGGTGAATACGGTGGTAATCAAGTTGTTGGGGATAGAAAATAAATTTCAACACCTTGTTCAACAAGACTTATGCCATTTAGAAGCCATAGCAAACAATCCAGTTGATGGATTTAGAAAAAGAATATTATACGGTTAAGTTTAAGATAGAGGAGGATTATATGAAGATTCTTGCTGAGGGGCCTTGGATCATTTTTGGCCAAGACCTTTTAGTCCAACCATTGTCACCAGAGTTTGCAACAAGGGAGAGGTTTTCACATATGGCGATCAATCTCGATTTGGGAAGGCCACTGATCTTGAAAGTAAAATCAAAAAATTTATTCAAAGCATGGATTATAAAGCTCTACCAAACATTTGTTTTAACTGTGAGAGATTGGTGACTTGTAAGACTTGTGCCTTGGGTTAATTAGAAACAAGGAAGAATCTAATGAAGCAATAAAGAAACGGATGTAGGATTTGGTGCATTTAAGATAGGTACAAGTGGAAGAAAAGAGCTATGAAACATGGATACTAGTGGAGCATTGTACATATATTCAAATGAGGAATAATTCGAGCAACAAAATCAAGCCAAAAAGGGAACAACACATTGAACCAAGATAATTTGAATGGGGGTCACAATTTTCAGCTACTACCAATTTACGGGACTTAAATGAGGATAATGAGTCGGCAGAAGAGCATGTCATGCAAAATAGTCAAAAGCAAAAATAATCAGGTGAACCCCCGGAAGACTATGCCTCAAAATTTCTAAAAGTAGGCGAAGACTGACTATTGGAAAAAGCTAAGATTCATTCTATAGGTGAAGCTGGGAAGGAGTTAAAAGTGGGTAAGGAAATTCAGTGGAGATGCGCAAACCCAACTAAGCGAAATTAATAAAAAGGATGTGAAAATCCAAGTCAATCTATTCCATTTTAATGGTGAAGCCCAGAAATCCTTGACTACTCTTAACAATTCAAAGCATACAGTAATTCTCATGAATGAGGATATTAGTCCAAATGACAGTCGAGGATAAAAATTTACACGGCGATTCAGGGGAAAATTTTGGAAATTGGAGGGTCGTCGACCTTAGCACCTCCTCACATAATTAAAAAAGGAAGATCAATGAACACACCAATAACCAGTGAAGATAAGCAGCATGATGTTGAAGTTAGTGACCTAGTTTCGTTTAAGACATGAATGTTTTCCATTGCAAATTCCTGTACATAAACAATGGAAATGGGTAAAGAGAGGCTCGTTCTTGACATTTTTGGGGCATAGGTAAAACAATAAAATGGGGTTTTAGGTTCTTTAAATATTGGAAGAAAATTTTTTTAGGTCTCTTAAAAGTTGGTGAAAAAAATTTGGGGCCCCTTAAAAGTTGGTAATTTTTTTTTATTTTACTTCTAAAAGTTAAAAGAAATTAGACCCCTTTTAACCTTGAGCCCTAAGTGACTGCACCTCCAGCAGACCCCAAGGCTAAGACTGGGTAAAGATCAAATAAATATGAAAACTTGGGGAGTAGATACCATCTAGCCTGTGGAGGATTAATTCTCTCAATTGGGTATTGATTTCCTTTTATTACAATTATTATTTATTTTTGTAATTAATTTCAAATTTTTACTTTGAATTGCAAGGAATGTGGTCACCCATGGTTTGATAGATTTGTCAAATAATATTGTAGAGTTTAAGCCAGATGTAGTCACCTTTGTTCAAGCTAGAACTAGTGGTCATCCAACACATAGATTTAGTTTTAAACTAAGCTTTAGTTTTTCCCACCGTATCAAAGCTAGAGGCTTTGCTGGTGGAATTTGGTTGTCTTGGAATAATAATATACATGTTGAGGTTATTTATAATTATAACCAGTTTGTTTATTATATTGGAACATTTTCAAAGCATTTATAATGTTCCAATAGTTATAACTGAAAAGTTACAAGTGATCCAAAAATAATGTCACTCGGTAATTAAGCAAAGTTGTCACTATTTATAGTGATCAGTTATGTCTCTTGTCATCAAAAGTTATACACTTAATTAAAAACAAAGGGTCATAATTATTCAAGTTGATACCTATTGAACAATTTGAATAGTTATGTTAGTGGTTAAAGATATGACTATTCGTTTGGGTAGTTATGTCCCAATGAAGAGACATGAGACCTCCTGTAAATAGGAGAGGAATTTCATTTATTGGACACACCTAAAAATATAGAAAAAAGTTTCTTTATGATCTCCCATCATCTTTTATATTCTTAGATTATTCTATAAAGAATTACCATATAGAAATTGATATTTATATTATGCTCCGATCAATGGATTGTTTTCGTCGGTGCAAAACGTAGATAGTTATTAGACTTCATTGTATCCTTGAGGTTTATTTGCAAGTAACTCTTTTGTACACCATATATAAGTGAGGGCGAATAGAATCTTAAAGAAAATGGCATTGCTACATGCCTTGAAGCCTTTGTTATTTTCTTGTAAGTTTATTTTTATCCCCACTCACCAACAATTTTAAGGTTATATTTTCGCAATTTATGAGAAATTAAAGAAGGTTTGTCTATTTACAACGCATTCACATGCTACTACATGTGTGCTACTATGAGGATGGATATCAACAATTGGGGTTTCATAAATATCAATGATCTTGTCAAATTTTAATTTAGAAGAAATCTTTCTCGCAAGAAAAGGTATGTCAAACTTTTTGTTTTACTCTTATTGCATAATTAGATTTCAATTGTTATGTGTTTATTTTATTGCATTATGTAAAATATGTGGGTATTTGACCACCTTCGGATGTACTAACATCCAGAGTGTGAATACTACAGTAAAATACATATAAATGAGGAGGTATCCGCAAGTATATGGGTCCAGTTGTAATATAGTTACAATGGAGTAGGTAAGTACTCCGAAGATCGTACCCAAGGGAGGCTAGTTCTAGATCAATCTTAACCTAAACACCAAAAGATCTAATTAGTACTTGAAATAGGTTATATTATGCAAATATAAACAAAAGGAGCTTTTGGGATTTTTATAAAAAAATAATAAAGAAATAAATATCAAGAGATTGAAAAGTAGAATTAATTAAATCTGGTTATGGGTGATTGCTCGCTTCGGTAATCTTCATCAACTGTCGCTTCGGGTTCCTCGTCAATCAACTAGTTGATTTCCTAGTAGTATCTTCTGATATTTCCACTAAAATAACAAGTCAGCAAGGACTATCTATCTTCCGACCTCACAGTCCAGACTGGCTTAGGGTGAAGGTGTTCACGGATAGACTATACCAATTTTGGGTTAATTCCTACATTAATGATTTTATATGGTCGTCAGGCATAGGGTTTAGGTTTTTCCTTTTCCAAATAGCTAATATGTTGAGTAACCCTGATTTGTATTTAGAATGAAAACAAATCCACAAAGTTTGATTGTACCCACAAATCAAATCTCCCGAAACAAAACAAAGAACAAACTGAAAATAAATCTAAAGCCTAAGAAAAGAGAAAAGTTAAAATGGAATTAAAAGAGAAATTCTAAGCTAAGTAATTGATATCCATAATGTGTGACAAATGAGCCTATTTATACAGGTGGCCATCATCCTCAACCTTAGGTTAACTGACATTCCTAAGCTTTAAGTTTGATTGTGTGGATCAAAATGCCCCTGGCTCCTGTTAATTCTCGTCCAAATTCGAGGTCGCGACACATTAAGACCTATGTCACGACATAGAAGTCAGTATACTCTTCTTGGGATGTCTTCAGGGGTATGTCGCGACACCCTTAAGCAATGTCGTGACATCGAAGCAGACTCAGAATTTCTTTATTTTGTTCCCTATGTTACGACATTGAACCCTCCATGTTATGACATAGTGACCAGTATCGGTTAGCACACCTTCTTATGGTTTCCTGCAACTTACAAAGTTCATTAGTTCACCCTTGGGCCTCATTCGGCCCCTGAGGTCAATAAAAGACTCAATTTGCATATTTTATTGAATTTAGTTAAACTTGCTAAAATATATTTAAAACCCAATGATAATGCTTGTTTTCAAGCTCCTAAAGTGCGTATGAAATAGCAATATGAATGCTATTTGGTTCATTTACTTGATGGACATGATTTTGATCATAGTCAGAAAATAATTGATAATATCCATGATAAAGGGTGAATAAATGTGTGATTTTATAGTCACGTGATTGGACAATTGATAGTCCTTTAATATGACTATATATGTTACACCATTGTATATATAAGGTGTGTGGAGAAAAATAATATTATTTGACTATGAATACAAAAATAAAAATAAAAAGTTTTAAAGTCATGTACTAACTTCGAAAAGAAACTATGAAAAATAAAAAATACGTTGTCTAGTTTTACCAAGGGATTCGAGGCCTCTTTACAACTTACTTGGTGAAAAAGACATGATGTATGGTTTTATATATTTGGTGATTGTGAATTAATTTCTTAGATATCAAGAAATAAATAAAGTAGCTAAATATGAAATTGTCATGATAAGAAAAGATAAAGTGATCATTATAATTTTCCAATAGTAGAAAGGATATCCTTGATATCATTCTTTTACGAAAGAATCTATAATTAAACATGGTGGGGATGTTGGTCTTGTGAATTTTCAAGACACAAATAACTATAAAGTTTCACCATGTGGTATAGATAATCAGCATATTGAAAATTTGGGATTAGATACGAGCCCATAATATTTGAATCGCCCATGATGGAAACTCGACTCAACGCTTGGTATAACATCAAGTCTTGAGTTCAATGAGACAAAGTACATCATCAATATGTGACTTCTAACACTATAAAAATAAAAATATCATCCCAATATGAAAAGTGCTAGGTACCCGTAATGATAAAGGGAAGAATGAGTATTCTACTCTTAATAGACCCATAACATAAATGTGTTAGAGTGTTATAAGTATGGGAACACTCTCCATGGGATTTACCTATGTAAGTGGAAGTGCCGTTACTTTTAGGAGCTCAAGGGCTTGGCTCTGACAGCACTCATGGAAAAAGTTTACAAACACATGGTCATAATAGTGTCCCTAGATACTGTGCATTGACTGGTATTGAAATAATTTTGTGAGATATGTTTGGCTAATCAAATGGAATAATTGGTTCAAAGCAGAGTTTATCGTGCAATTTTGATTAACTTTAACATGTTTTCACTAAGTGAAGGTTCAATCGTAAAACACCTTCATTTATGCAATCTAGAAAATTTTGAAAATAAGAGAGAGATTGTTGGAACATTTTCAAAATATTTATAATGTTCCAATAGTTATAACTGAAAAGTTACAAGTGATTCAAAAATAATGTCACTTGGTAATTAAGCAAAGTTGTCACTATTCATAGTGATATGTCTCTTGTCATCAAAAGTTATATCACTTAATTAATAACAAAGGGCCATAATTATTCATGTTGATACCTATTGAATAATTATGTTATGACTATTCGTTTAAGTAGTTATGTCTTTATGAAGAGACGTGAGACCTCCTAAAAATAGGAGAGGAATTTTATTTGTTAGACACATACAGAAACATAGAAAAAAGTTTCTTTATGATCTCCCACCATCTTTTATATTCTTGGATTGTTCTATAAAGAATTACTAGAGAAATTCTTTATCGAAATTTATATCCTTGTTATGCTCTGCTCAGTGCTTAGTGGATTGTTTCCGTCAATGAAAAATGTAGACAGTCATTAAGCTTCATTGTATCCTCGAGGTTTATTTGTTAGTAACTCTTTTGCACACCATATATAGGTGGAGGTGAATAGAACCTTAAAGAAAGTGGCAATACTACACACCTTGAAGCCTTCGTTAATTTCTCATATGTTTATTTTTATCCCCACTCATTAACACATTATACTTTAAAATTGCCTAATAATTTGTGGTGCTTTTTCTTGATGTTTATTTTTTAGACAAGAAATACAAAAAGAATGCTAGAAAAAGTAGAGGTATGCAATTTTTTTCAATATAGCCAAGGCTTGTATGATATGAGGTTTAAAGGGTGAAAGTTTACTTGGAAGGTTTGATAGAGCTATATGTAATACAAATTGAGATGAGTTGATGCCAGAAACCACTATTTTTCATTTTCCTAAATTAAAATATGATCATCATCTACAACTATAGGAATTGGGAACAATAGTAATACACATTCGAAAAGGTTGTTTTGTTCCTTTTCAGGATCGTTATCTCGCTGCCTTTTTAAGGAGTTGGTTAAGGAAAAATGGGTGGAAAATGACTCAATTTTGATAATGATCACTAAATTTACCAATGTTGTCAAAGTCTAAATTGTGATGAGTTTGGTTGGTAACTTGGAGAAAAGAAAAAGGAAGGTGGTTGCAAGATTGAAATGGTTCAATCTGCCATGGAAAAATATTGTAATAAAAAAGGTAGAAGATTTAGATAAGCAAATTTGATAAGAATGGGAGGATGCCATAAATAAAGAGGATTTACTTTGACAACAAAAGTTTAGATTAGAATGGTTTACTTACAGGGAAAGAAACACAAAATACTTCGATAACCATGCACTCATTCACAGAAAAGACAATAGAGTGAAATCACTTCAAATATGGATGAGATATGGTGCAATGATAAGGAGAAACTAAAGACAACCACTTTACAAAGCTTTAGCACCCTGAATTCAAATTAGGGGAGAGTTGTGGGTAATTTTCGATAAAGGGGATGTTTATAAAAATAAGATATAAAGATATGAAAATCCTAAATTTTGAGGTTACTAATGAAGGAACCAGAGCTGCTCTATTTGACATGACACCTTTGGAAGCAACAGGCATCAATGATCTATGTAACACCCCAAACCCGACCTAGACGTTACGGCCGAATCTGGCGATGACACATGGAAGGGGATTTGAAATTGAATTTTATCAAGTTAAAACCGTTTCCGTTTATTAGCTTTTATTTATCTTTCTTCAATCTCATAACTACTTTATTGGTAATTTGATTAGTTTAAAAACATATTCTGTAGCGGAAGCTTTTAAAACCGTGATATTTAAGAAAACCGCTTGCGTTTAAAAAAAAATGTTGTGTTTAGTAAAACCGTGTTTTCGATGCAGTTCGGAAATTTATGAAAACAGTTAAAAATCCCGAAATAAAAGCAAACAGTCCAAAAGTCCAAATTACATAAAAAATCTCTCTAAAAATAATAGGAATTGAAAACCTTAAATGGAATTAAATCAGCTCAATAGTCATGTCGTCACCGTTGAGTCCTCCATCGCATCGATCCGTCTAGGTCTGAGGATTACATGTACAGATAAAACAGAAAATAGTGAGTTTACGTAAACTCAGTGTGTAATCCCCACAGAAAACATGCATACAGTCAAACACAACAAGCGATCAAATGCGCGATCGCCTAAGCCCATTGCGCTTTCGATGTGATTCGAGCCTTAGCCCATTTCATTTCAATGATCGGATATGCATTAGAGCCTAAGCCCATCACGATGCTTGATGATCGAAATACATTAATCAAGAAATGTAATCCTACCCAACAAGCCTCTACACACCATCTCCATCCATCCCTACACTCCATGTGGGGTTTAAAACGCCCACCCATCCCTACACTCCAAGTAGTACTGATAAACCGTAAAAGTAACATATTCTAAGCCCACATTTAGTATGCTTTTGGATGATTTAAGACCCAATTTATGTAAAAAGGTGCTCTTAATCCTTTCTTTTCATGTCTTATACTCAGGAAAGCACCCGATGAAGAAAAGAACGAGAAACGGGCTTAAAACGGACCAAATTGGGCCAAGCCACGAAATCAGCACGGCCTGGACTTCAAGCCACACGGTCGTGCCACCATTCCTACTAGAACACGGCCTTACCACGACTTACACGGCCGTGCCTCATTCAACAGTGTCGAACACGGCCTGGCCATGATTTACACGAGCGTGTGCCATGGTCGTGCCTCTGCCGTGGAGAAGAGCAATTTCATTCGGGAAAGGATACTTAGGGAGAAAGAAACGTGTTTCAAAAGCCTATAAATACACCCTAGGTACCAAATGAAAAAGGGCGAGAGCTAGGCCAAGAAGCCAAGCCGAGAAGGTCAGATTTGTGGGAATCACTCGAAGATATCCAGTTGATCCATCTCAAGAAGCTGGAATTCTACTCAAGACGGAGGATCTCCTCTTCAATTCCTTCAGGGGGTTTTAGAGATTTCTTATGTTTTGTTTTATCTTTTCTCTTGAGATGTTGTCTTTTATTATTATGAACTAAACCTTGAGATACCCAAGAGATGAAACCTATGATGAATCTTGTTATTTGATTATTTGAATTATATGATAATAACTTAGTTTGTTCTAAATTGTGTGAACTTAGTCCAAATCTAATGTGCTTAGGTGGAGGAGGAATAGACCTCGCCAAGAGTAGATCCAACATAATTAAGCGGAGTTGATCGCACGCCTAGAGATAGGGTGACGAGATTTTGCGGATTAGGGTGAAACCTAATATGGGAGTCCACGGATCGATTTCTTCGCTATTCTAGGGGGTTATTATAAGCGAACGAGAGTTCCACTAATTAACCTAGGGTTAGACATTATTCGCCTCGAGAGAGGGTTTAATATACGTTAGGGAGTCTCACAGATCAAACTAAGTAAATAAATCATATGGTTCGAGGTTAATTAACAAGTGAAGTCTAGGTGGATTTTTCCTAAGGGTATCGTTTGAGTCAACTGAGTTTTCCCAAAAGTTATTTCCCGAATTCATTCTTTTTGTCTTTGCGTCTTAGCTTAGTTAGTAGATTATTTTTAGTTTAAACAATCATCACTTTATATTAAGGCTAAATAATAAAAAGACGGTGAGTATTAGTACTTTTAGTTCCTTTGGGTTCGACAATCCGGTCTTGCCTAAACTATACTACTGTTCGATAGGTGCACTTGCCTTTAATCGTTGTCAGAGTTGGTTTCGAGTTCGATCATTCTTTTATAAATTTTAAAACTCGACGATTCAAAGTGATCAAGTTTTTGGCGCCAGTTCAGGGAACTAAAATATTAAGAAAACTCTATTTTTATTACTTTAGCCATTATTTTTATTTTTATTTTTGCAATTTATTTTTATTTTTAGATTTGCTAAACTTTCTTTCTTTCTTTTCCTAGCAGTACCTCTAGTTTATGACTAGAAGGAACCCGAGAGGACCTTCTAGTAATACGATAGTGATATTGAAGCTACCGCTCACGAAGAAATCGCAGAGAAATTAGGCGAGCCCTAAATTACCAAGGAGAGCGAGAAGACAGATCCAATCCTACTGAAGGGATGGACGAAAATAATCTTCCACCACAAGATGTGGGAGAAAATAATGCTCCTCGTACTATGTTTGATTATGCTAAACCTCATTTAACAGGAGCCGAATCTAGTATTGTTAGGCCTGCTATAGCCGCTAATAATTTTGAATTAAAGCCTAACACTATACAAATGATTCAACAGTTTGTTCAATTTGATGGTTTACAGGACGAAGATCCAAACGCTCATATAGCCAATTTTTTAGAGTTCTGTGATACCTTCAAAATAAATGGCGTTTCTGATGATGCCATACGTCTTTGGTTATTTCCCTTTTCATTAAAGAATAAAGCTAAACAAAGAGTTAAACTTCGTTACCACGAGGGTCAATCACTACATGGGAACAAATGACCGAAAAAATTTTATTAAAATATTTCCCACCGGCCAAAACGGCCAAATTACGTAATGATATCTCTTCTTTTGTGCAGATGGATTTAGAGACATTATACGATGCATGGGAGAGATATAAGGATCTCTTGAGAAGGTGTCCACACCATGGTTTACCCTTGTGGCTCCAAGTCTGAACTTTTTATAACGGTGTGAACCCCTTAATGAGGCAACTAATCGACTCAGCCACCGGTGGAACCCTGAATAATAGAACTCCTGAGGCAGCCTATGAGTTTATTGAAGAGATGTCGCTGAATAACTATCAGTGGCAGGTTACAAGGACCAAACCAACAAAATTAGCCGGAGTTTTCAACATTGATGCAGTGACCATGCTATCAACACAGGTAGAGATGATGAATAAAAAGCTTGATAGTTTGTGTTCTTTGCAGGTAAATCAAGTGATGCAGTGCGACACAGGTGGAACCGTGGCGAATCCTGAGTACCCACCATACCAACCAAAAAGCGAACAGACAAACTATATAGGTAATAATTCCAGATCTAATAATAGCCCATATAGTAATAATTATAATCCAGGTTGGAGGAACCACCCAAATTTTTCGTGGGGAGGACAAGGAAATCAAGGAAATAAAAAACAACAACCTCCTCAGAACTTCCAAAATCAGCCCTTTCCACAGGAAAAGAAGCCGAGTCTTGAAGAGACGTTGAACAAATTCATAGCATCCACAGAAGCCCATCTCCAAAAAAATGAGGTAACACTCGATACCCAACAAACATCGATCAAAAAGATCGAGAACCAAGTTGGAGGACTTACAAAGGCAAATGGGGAAATTACCCAGTCAGTCGGAGAAATTGCAAAGCTATTATCCGAACGACCGCAAGGACGTCTACCGAGAAATACTGAAATTAATCCAAAGGAGCAAATCCAAGCCATAACAGCTCAAGAAAGCGAAGAAGTAGATGAACACAGTCCAACACAAGGAAACGAGGTAGAAAAAGGTAAAGTTGAGGTAACACAAGACAAGCCAAAACCGGTAATCAAGGAGTACCAACCTCGCGTACCTTACCCTGGGGCATTAAGAAGAGACGACACAGAAGAAAAGTTTGGTAAGTTTCTTAAACTCTTAAAGAAATTACATATTAACTTACCATTACTTGAAGCTCACGTCGCGGATGCGATTCTAGGAAATTTTTAAAAGAGCTTCCGACAAACAAACGGAAGTTAGGCGAGTCGTCACATGTGGAACTTAACGCAAAGTGCTCAGCAATTCTCCAAAATAGGCTACCACAAAAGCTAAAAGATCCGGGGACTTTTACAATTCCATGTTTAATTGGTAGACTAACTGTTGATAATGCGTTAGTCGATTTAGGGCAAGCATAAATGTCATGCCTTATAAATTGTTTAAACAATTAGGTCTAGGGAACCCAAACAAACTAGGATGAGCATTCAATTAGCTGATAAAACTCAAGTTAGAATTCCTAGGGGTATTATCGAAGATGTTCTTGTGAAAATTGATGATTCATTTTCCCGAAGAGACTTTGTTGTCTTAGACATGGATGAGGATAATTCGATCCCCTAATCTTAGGAAGACCCTTTTAGCGTTGCCGGACTAAAATTGATGTTGATGCAGAGAACTCATACTTTGTGTAGGTAACGAGACAGTCACCATCAAGGCTCTCGACTCGGCTAGAACATCGAGTAATCAAGGTGAGAACGTAAATTCTACTAATAACCATTCGGTTAACCCTTATTTTCAGGAAGCACCACCAAAGAATACAACTGAACCCGATCCTAAACCCCATGCCAACAAAGAAATAACTCATGAAGATCGAGGGATTCAATTCGATGATCTAGATGAGTGGAAGACACACTTCAAGGAGAAATTAGGGATACACGACGAAGAACCGGAACCACATGAGATAAAACCGAAGGAGCCCCCAAAAGAGCTAATAGGAACAACAAATCACTTCAAAATAGGGGACCAAGTACTGTTAGATCAGGTAAATCCTCCGGACCCTGGCACAAATAAAGAAGTATCTTTTAGGGTAACCAGTGTTTTCCCACACGGAACAGTCGAGGTAAGTAATCCTAATTTTGGTACTTTTATTATAAACGCATCTCGACTTAAATTTTTTCACGAGGATACAGATAATAACATGAGAAAGGACTTCCAACTCCTCAAACCACCCTGAAGATGCAAACGAGAAGAGAGTCTAGCTTAAGACTATAAACGAGCGCTTCTCGGGAGGCAACTCGAGCACTAATACTAGTATATTTTTTTATATTCAATTTATCTTAATTTTCCTTTTTTATCTTCCTTTTTAGCAACTAACAACCAACTAACCAAGTGCAGAGTTCCGGGCCACACGGCCTTACACACGGCCGTGGCAGTGGCCGTGTGGGTACTCTGACGCTTTGAACTTACAGAGCAGAGAAGGTACATGTCAGGGCAAAACAGATTTTCAGAATCACGGACCCAACTACTACCCCACGGGCACTGAAAAAGTGGCACGACCGTGATTTACGGTCGTGTGAGGCTACTGACTTGCCAACCACAGGCTGAACACGCCCGTGCCGGATAACCGTGCCAATATACTGACTTGTCAAACACAGGCTAGACACGAGTGTGGGGAACCAACACACCCTAGAGCACGACCGTACGAGGCGGCCGTGTGAATCGACACACCCTCAACCCACGGGCGTGGGAAACTGCCAGATCTAAAAGTTTATTTAAACACCATACCCTTCTCCTTTCTCTTTTTAACCCACTTTCTTTCTTTCTTCTCCTTTCTTTTTCTTTCTTTCTTTCTTTCTTTCTTTTCTCCCTCTTTCTTTTTCCTTTTTCCTAATAAATCCTTAGACCCTTGAGCCACAACAATATCATATCCATGGCAAGGAAGCGTAAAAGGCCAATCACAGTCTCCTCAAAAGAAACCAATTCACATGAGTTCATGCCGGCAGCTTCATCCAAACAACAAGTCAAGGGTCTTTGAGACCAATTATCTGTTCTTTTATTTTTATCTTCTCCTTTATTTTCTTTATCTTTACTTCTCTTCTACTTAATTTAGTTTATTTTGTTTTAGTTTCTTGTTCTTAGGTTCTTAAGGCTGCTTGGGAATCACGCCACTTCCACCATCACCAACAACTCCGTCACCTTCAAAGTCACACCAACCTCTCGAACCATCTACCATAAGGATTCTCAGGCCCCTCTATCTTTTAAACTTAGTTTATTTTCCTTCTTAGTCTCCTTCTCTTTATCTTTCTTGTCTTTAATTATATTATTAGTATATTATTAAGGTTTCCTTAGATTTCTTGGCTAATCTTGCATGAGACTCCCAATTTCTTCATCTAGCGCAGGTTCGTCATCCAGACGGCCCATCACCACCACCAAAGGCACAATCTCCTCTCAAGGAATCATCTGAAAATTCAGGAAGTTTTCACTTATCCCCATATCTGATGATTTTATTACAAGGTTATTATATATTTTTGTACATTGAGGGTAATGTACATCTCAAGTGTGGGGGGGTGAACAACCTAAAAAGATACCTAACTTAAATCCCTGAATTTAGTCTTGTTTGAAAGTAATTTACTCATATTACTAATTAGGATGAAATTTCTGATGATTTATGATTTTTATTGATATGTTTTAGATTAAGTCATTGATAATTTTGCATTGATAATTAAATTCTAAGAATACTAGAGAATCAAGCATGACAAGTCTATTTTTCGGAAATTAAAAATTTGCTAGGTTGTCAAACTGAGTTTAAATATTATCTTGAAGTTTGAAATTTACGAGGTTGGCATTAAAATACCCATAATTTTTGTGAGTTTTTGAGCCTTATAGAGCATATATTCTTTTTCTTGCTCACTTTATTGATTATGAGTATGTCAACATTGATTTGTTATTCTAGAACTTGCATCGATTATACATGTCAAGACCACACCTATGATTTGATATACAGAGATGATGAAGGCACCTAGGTTTTAACCCACTTACTCCACTAAAAGCCTACCTTCACAAATTAACCCCTAGTGAACCCCTTTTAATCCTAACTACCCTATTTATTGACATAACCACTAATATTAACCCAGAACCCCTTTGTTTTTGTTATCACCATTCCTTTTGACTACCCTTATATCGAGATTTGATTTGATTAGTTTCCTAATTATGTATTTTAGTAGCTTATCCTTTATTATGTATTTAGTTTGTTCTTAAAAAAAACGAAGTATATCCATTATTCATTAGGTGATTAAATGAGCTTATACATAAATTCCAAATATCGAAGAAGAAGCTCGTATTATTAAGTACTATTAGTTTTCAATTGATGTAATTATCATTAGTTCATTAGTTCTTAGTTGGGTAATTTGTCAAATCAATCTCGATTCTAACCCTCTAATTCAGCCTTACTCTACACCTTAACCCTAGCCCCGTTACAACCCTAACAAAGACCTTTTGATTTGTGTTTTCATCTCATATTTCAGTGGTGGAGATTTGATTTTCATGCAAACCTATGGGATTAACTCTTCATGTTCGACCTTTGAGTGCCTAATTGTGAACCTTAAACACTTTGAGTGATTTGAGTGAATCTTTTGTAAGGATGTCAATCCTTGCTGATTTCAAATTAAAGGTAATTATCTAGATAAGGGAAGACGCCTATGTTTTCGAGCTAAAAAATCTATGACTTATACTGTTTGAATTTTTAGGACACTTTGAATTGAATTGTCCATGTATAAATTATCTATGAATTATGATGAGACACTATCAATGACTATTATGAATTGAGGAAAGTTCGTTTTAATTGTAAGTTGAGAATTTTGCTTGAGGATAAGCAAAAGCTTAAGTGTGGGGGTATTTGATAAACTGTAAAAGTAACATATTCTAAGCCCACATTTAGTATGCTTTTGAATGATTTAAGCCCTAATTTATGTAAAAAGGTGCTCTTAATCCTTTCTTTTCATGTCTTATACTCAGGAAAGCACCCGATGACGAAAAGAACGAGAAACGGGCTTAAAACGGACCAAATTGGGCCAAGCCACGAAATCAGCACGGCCTGGACTTCAAGCCACACGACCGTGCCACCATTCCTATTAGAACACGGCCTTACCACGACTTACATGGCCGTGCCTCATTCAACAGTGTCGAACACGGCCTGGCCACGATTTACACGGGCGTGTGCCATGGCCGTGCCTCTGCCGTGGATAAGAGCAATTTCATTCGGGAAAGGATACTTAGGGAGAAAGAAACGTGTTTCAAAAGCCTATAAATACACCCTAGGTACCAGCTGAAAAGGGGGCGGAGAGCTAGGCCAATAAGCCAAGCCGAGAAGGTCAGATTTGTGGGAATCACTCGAAGATATCCAGTTGATCCATCTCAAGAAGCTGGAATTCTACTCAAGACGGAGGATCTCCTCTTCAATTCCTTCAGGGGGTTTTAGGGATTTCTTATGTTTTGTTTTATCTTTTCTCTTGAGATGTCTTTTATTATTATGAACTAAACCTTCGGATACCCGAAGGGGATGAAACCTATGATGAATCTTGTTATTTGATTATTTGAATTATATGATAATATTTGATTATTTGAATTATATGATAATAACTTAGTTTGTTCTTAATTGTGTGAACTTAATCCAAATCTAATGTGCTTAGGTGGAGGAGGAATATACCCTGCCTAAGAGTAGATCCAACATAATTAAGCGGAGTTGATCGCACACCTAGAGATAGGGTGACGAGATTTTGCCGAATTAGGGTGAAACCTAATATGGGAGTCCACAGATCGATTTACTGCTATTCTAGAGGGTTATTATAAGCGAACGAGAGTTCCACTAATTAACCTAGGGTTAGACGTTATTCGCCTCGAGAGAGGGTTTAATATACGTTAGGGAGTCTCACGGATCAAACTAAGTAAATAAATCATATGGTTCGAGGTTAATTAACAAGTGAAGTCTAGGTGGATTTTTCCTAAGGGTATCGTTTGAGTCAATTGAGTTTTCCCAAAAGTTATTTCCCGAATTCATTCTTTTTGTCTTTGCGTCTTAGCTTAGTTAGTAGATTATTTTTATTTTAAACAATCATCACTTTATATTAAGGCTAAATAATAAAAAGACGGTGAGTATTAGTACTTTTAGTTCCTTTGGGTTCGACAATCCGGTCTTGCCTAAACTATACTACTGTTCGATAGGTGCACTTGCCTTTAATCGTTGTCAGAGTTGGTTTCCAGGTTCGATCATTCTTTTTATAAATTTTAAAACTCTGATTTACAGCGATCAAGTACCGACTACGGCACATAATCAGTAAATTGCAGTTGAGCTTCCAGATAATAGGCTTGAGAGCCTTTCAGTACACTTCCTCCGAATATCAACATCCCAACCCAATGCAATGCAACATACAGTATACGACATGCTAATACATGTATATCAGTTATACAAACAATTAAGTATTCATTCATATAATCATCATGCTCAGTACATACATCATACATATAGTTTACGCATTTAAGGATCAAAATAGTGATTACCGACCCTGCAGTAGGTTCAATGTCGACTTGGGCAACCTGTGCAACCTTAGAAAACATTTCAGTTAAATGGACTCACACGCCCATGTGGCCTGCCCGTGTGGCCCATACGGCCCAATTTGGCCTTGGCCGTGTGGATCACACGGCCTGGCCCAGAATCTCACACGTCCGTGTGGACCCACACACCCGTGTGGACTACTCGTGTGGACCCACATGCCCGTGTGGCCCACACGTCCCAAATCAGTCTAGCCCGTGTGTCGCAGATGGCCTACCTGGCCATAACACGGCTGTGTCTTAAGCGCACGGGCGGGCCTCATCGATCACACGCCTGTGTTATGGCACACGGCCTACCACACGGGCGACCACATGCCCGTGTGGCGTCGACAGTGGGGTTTTTGGCTTTTTTTAAAACCCTATTTTTTACGTTTTCTGGTACACACCTGGTAACGTTTCGATGCAAAACCACTCCCAAGCCTCCCTAAAGCCTAAACCCAACAACACAACACTCGAAATCAGTCTTAAAATCTGATTAAATCAAAATCACAAATCCTGACAATAATTCCATTCAATAACCAACACTTACCTCAACCCTCCGAATGATTTTAATCATGATTCCATCGGAGAAGAGCCTCGTTCCCCACGATTCTCTACTGCCAAGAACCCAAAGTCACTAACGGAAAAGGTAGCATAAAAAGACGAGTTGAGCTAAAAGAAAAACGGTTACCCCATCTCTATGAAACTTACCCCTTACACTTATCAAGCGCACAAAAGTATCGAAGAACTAAAAATCAGGATTGAAAAACTGAATTTCGACAGAGTTTCCACGCAAAAAAAATAATTTCTTCTTTCCAGAACAGAGAAAAAACGTCAAAACAAAGCTTAGGAACTAGTAGGAGAGAGAAAACAATAAAAGATATCAGATATTACCAAATCCCATATTTTCACTCCCACTAACCCACTACTCAACCTCCTCAGACTTTCAGTTTGACCGAAACTCTCTTAGTCAAATGAGCAAAAATAAACTCTCTCCCTCGTGCAGGGATTCGAACACAAGACCCTCAGTAACCTGACACTCAACTTAACCACCAGACCAGCAGGCCCATTCTGATATGGTTTATTAAATAATTTAATATAAGCCCACTACTCAAGTATAAGACTAAAGTCAGAAAAATACCCAAAATTTACCGAAGGTAAGGCTTGAACTTGGGACCTCTTACACACACCTAGAACACTTAACCACTGAAGCAGATACAGATTTGTGTCAATATTCAAAAAAGCCAAAACAAAAATTTTGCGGCGTTACAGCTCTACCCCCTAAAAGAAAATTTCGGCCTCGAAATTTACCTGATTAGAACATCTGAGGATACTGCTGACGAATCGCATCCTCAGGCTCCCACATGGCCTCCTCAGTACTATGATTCCGCCACAGCACCTACACTAATGGGATAGACTTCTTCCAAATAACCTTTACATCGCGATCCAGAATCTGAAACGGCTCCACTTCGAAGGCCAAATTTGGCCTAACCTCAATCTCCTCAACAGGGACAATATGAGTAAGATCAGAGCGGTAACGCCTCAATATCGAGACGTGAAAAATATCATAGACGTGGTCCAACTCTAGAGGTAGCTCCAACTGATAAACGACCTGTCCCACTTGCTTCAGAATTCGGTAATGCCCAATAAACCTAGGGCTCAGCTTGCCCTTACGACCGAACCTCAGAACTTTTTTCTATAGTGAGACCTTAAGAAACACTAAGTCTCCCACAGAGTACTCAATCTCACGTCTCTTCAGATCTGCATAAGACTTTTGTCTGTCAAAAACTGCCTTCAAACGATCCCGAATTAGTCGTACCTTATCCTCAGTCTCAGAAACCAGATCAGGACCCAAAACTCGCCGTTCGCCCAACTCATTCCAACAAACAGGAGTGCGACACTTATGACCATACAGAGCCTCATAAGGTGCCATCTGAATACTCGATTGGAAACTGTTATTGTAGGCGAACTCGGCTAACGGCAGATAATCCTCCCAACTGCCTCGAAAATCGATAACACAACTTCTCAACATATCCTCTAGTATCTGAATCACCCTCTCAGATTGACTATCGGTCTGAGGATGGAATGCAGTACTGAAGTCAAATCTCAAACCCAAAGCCTCATGTAACTTTTTCCAAAAACTGAGACGTGAAGCGAGGATCTCTGTCAGAAATGATCGACACTGGAACCCCATGTAGTCTCACTATCTCAGAAATGTACAACTTCGCTAGCTTCTGCAGTGAAAAATCAGTTCAGACCGGAATGAAGTGTGCAGACTTGGTCAATCGATCCACGATGACCCAGACAGAATCCTTCTTAGTGGGTGTCAAGGGCAACCCACTAACAAAGTCCATCGTTACTCGCTTCCACTTCCATAGTGGAATCTTAACTGACTACAGCAAACCCGAAGGTAACTGATGCTCAGCCTTAACCTACAGGCATGTCAGACATCGTGCCACAAAATTAGTAACCTCCCGTTTCAATCCCGGCCACCAATATAGTTCTCAAAGATCTCGGTACAACTTATTCCCACCGGGATGCATATCATAAGAGCTACTATGCGCCTCTCTTAAAATAGACTGCCTCAGATCAGTATTATTCAGTACGCAAATCTGACCTCAGAAACAGAGTACCCCATCATTATTCAACCCAAAGTCCGTAGTGTTGCCACTCTCAATTTGACGAAACCGTAAACTCAGAGACTCATCCCCCAACTGTTTATCTTGAATCTGCTCAATCCAAGTCCGCTTGACTTGTAACTCGGCCAACAGACTCTCATCATCAAACAAACTAAGACGAGCAAACATCGCCCTCAAATCAGACATCGCTCTTCGGCTTAAAGTGTCGGCCACCACATTGGCCTTACCAAGATGGTACTCGATGGTACAATCATAATCTTTGAGCAACTCAATCCATCTACATTTTCTAAAATTCAACTCCTTCTAAGTAAGGAGATACTTGAGACTCTTGTGATCGGTGTAGATGATGCACCTCTCACCATATAGATAATGTCTCTAAATTTTCAACGCAAAGACCACTGCAGCCAACTTAAGATCATGCGTCGGATAATTCTCGTCGTGTGTTTTAAGCTGACGAGAAGCATATGCCACAACCTTACCATCCTGCATCAGAACACAATCTAGACCCACATATGACGCATCGCTGTAAACCACAAACTCATTTCTAGATTCAAGCTGTATCAGAACAGGAGCATGAGTCAGAATAGTTTTGAGCTTTTCGTAACTCTCTTACTGTATATCAGTCCAGACAAATGGAACACTCTTATATAGCAACTTAGTTAGGGGCACTGCAATCAGTGAGAAACCTTTCACAAACTGCAGATAATAACCCGCTAGACCCAAAAAACTGCGGATCTCAAACATATTCTTAGGCTGTTTCCAATCCAGTACAGCCTTAATCTTTCTCAGATCAACTCAGATCCCCTCAACAGACACTACGTACCCCAGAAAAGTGACTTCATAAAGCCAGAACTCACACTTACTGAATTTAGCATAGAGTTGCTTCTCACGTAGAATCTGAAGCACTACTCTAAGATGCTCATCATGCTCATCTTCAGTCTTAGAGTATACCAAAATGTCATCGATGAAGACCACGACAAACTGATCCAGGTAGGGCTAGAACACTCGGTTCATCATATCCATAAATGTAACCAGTGTATTCGTTAACCCGAAAGGCATAATTAGGAACTCAAAATGCCCATAACGAATCCTAAAAGCAGTCTTGTGAATATCCACATCATTAACTCTGAGCTGATGGTACCCTGACCAAAGATCAATCTTAGAGAATATAGAATCCCCTCAGAACTAATCAAATAAGTCGTTGATCCTCGGAAGTGGATACTTGTTCTTAATGGTCAGTTTGTTCAATTGCCGATAATCTATGCACATCCATATGGTCCTACCCTTCTTCTTAACAAACAATACTGGTGTTCCACATGGAGACACACTGGGATGAATGAAACCACGGTCCAGAAGTTCCTGCAGTTGAGCCTTAAGCTCTATAAGATCCTTTGGTGTCATTCGATAGGGAGCAATAGACACCGAAGCTGTACCAGGAAGAAGCTCAATCCCAAATTCCACTTTTCGATTCAGAGGTAATCCTAGTAGTTCCTCAAGAAAGACGTCTGAAAAATTCCTTACAGTTCAGATGTCTTTTACAGTAGAGTCCCCAGAAACAGAAACACTAACATAGGCCAAGAACGCCTCAAATCCCTTACGAACCAGTTTCTCTGCCACCAGTGCAGAGATCACATTAGCCAAATAATTCTATCGTTCTTCAATCATGACTACCTCATTATCCTCCTCAGTTCTCAAGACGACCCTCTTAGTTGCACAGTCCAGACTGACCCAATGCTTGACCAACCAGTCCATACCCAGAATCAGGTCAAACTCCCCAAACGGAAGCTCTATCAGATTAGCCAAAAATACCGACCCTTGAACCTCTAGCTGAATATCTCTATGCAGTTTGCTAACCTGAACCGATTGCCTCAGTAGACTCAGTACAGTCACCTCACTAGAAATACTCTCAACTAATATCCCCAAGTTTTCAGACACAGTGCTAGCTACATAGGAATGTGTGGAACCTATGTCTATAAAAGCAAGATAAGGTACATCATAGATTAAGAACGTAACAGTAATGACATCTGGAGCATCTCTGTCCTCTCGGCGATGAGCAGCATAAACAAGAGGAGGCTGCCCCACCTCAGTCTGTCCAGCACCTCTATCTGGTGCTCTATGTCCACGGCCCATATCGTTACCACCTCTAGCCTATCCACGGCCCCTCAGTGGCTGCTGCACTACCCTTTGTGACTGTACAGTACCAGATTTCGGAGCTTGCATCTGATCGGCCCTCAGCGGACAATCTCGAATGCGGTGTTCTAACGATCCACACCTCAAACATGCCCCAGTCCTCCTCTAACACTCGCCCTGATGGCATCTACCACAATCTCCACACAACTGTAATCCAGTAGGAGCAACAGGGGGCCTAGATCTAACCGGCCCATCAGTCTTAGCCTTTTTTAAGGCCTCTATACCAAACTCGAGGGCTCTGAATCCCTCCTATTCTTACCCCTCTCACGGTCTCTGTTTTGGCACTCAGCGCGCTTAACCTCTTCAGCAATCTTCGCTTTCTCTACCAGGATAGAAAACTCGCGCTCCCTCTAAGGAGCTATCAGCACCCTCAGATTATCCCTGAGACCGTCCTCAAAATGGACACATCTCTCATACTCATCCACCACCATGCCTCGAGCATAGCGGCTCAGTCTCAAGAATTCGACCTCATACTCGGCCACAGATTGGTTTCTCTGAGTGAGATTCAGGAACTCACGTCTCCTAGCATCAACATAACTGGCTCCCACATATTTACTTTGAAACGTAGTCTTAAAAAACTCCCAAGTCAGATGGTCAGGCTGAGTGCCCTCCTTAACAGTCAACCACCACTGGTAAGCCTCATCGCGAAGCAAGGAGACCACACCCTTGAATTTCTCCGTGGCCTCTAACCAATACTCAGCCACATTAGGGGTGACTCTTGTGACACCCCTAAAAAGTTCAGCTCCATTGGACCGGAGTCGTTCCGTAACCAACCCTCAGTCCCCAGATCTAGTGTTAGGCCCAGCGACCCTCTCTAGTATCCTTAACATAGCCTGGGACAATACGTCGTCCCTAGCCATGCGATCTTGAGACCCAGTCTCAATAGCAGGTGACATAGGTGTCTCACTCATGTCCAGATTCGGCATGCTGCCCAGAGAAGATGACTCAGCTCGAGCCCCTCTACCACGGCCTCTAGTACCACGTCCACGGATACCTCGTGCACTCATGTCTATTCAAATTTATCTGTATTACAAATTTTATAAATCAGTTACAGTTTCAGTATTTATTAACAGATGTTTTATGTAAAAAGTATCATAAATTCGGAGTGTGTTTTTTGAAAATACAGTCTCTATCAGTTTCAGTTTCACTACAGTCTCAGTATACACTAACTAGAGTGTTTCAGAATAGACTATCTATAACAGTTTATCAGAATACTTACAAGATTGGCACCGGAGACTCGGTGTACCACATTCTCAGTCACATCATTTCAAATCATTTGAAAATTATTTCTTAAAAACCAAGTTTTAAAACCCAAAATCCACAGCTGAGTTTTGCAACATGACTCTGATACCACTAAATGTAACACCCCAAACTCGGCCTAGACGTTATGGCCGAATCTAGCGATGTCACATGGAAGGGGATTTGAAATCGAATTTTATCAAGTTAAAATCGTTTCCATTTATTATCTTTTATTTATCTTTTGTCAACCTCATAACTACTTTCTCGCTAATTTGATTTGTTTGAAAACATATTCTGTAGCGGAAGCTTTTAAAACCGTGATATTTAAAAAAACTGCTCGCGTTTAGAAAAAACATTGTGTTTGGTAAAACCGTGTTTTTGACGCAGTTCAGAAACTTATGAAAATGGTTAAAAATCCCGAAATAAAAACAAACAGTCCAAAAGTCCAAATTACATAAAAAATCTCTCCAAAATAATAGGAATTGAAAACATTAAATGGAATTAAATCAGCTCAATAGTCATGTGGTCACCGTTGAGTCCTTCGTCGCACCGATCCTTCTAGGTCTGGGGATTACCTATACAGATAAAACAGAAATGGGTGAGTTTACGTAAACTCAGTGTGTAATCCTCACAGAAAACATGCATATAGTCAAACACAACAAACAGTCAAATGCAGTCTGGCCTAAGCCCATTGCAGTTTCAATAGCAGTTCGGGCCTTAGCCCATTTTAGTTTCAGTATCAGATATACATTAGGGCCTAAGCCCGTCACAGTAACAGTATTAGATATATATTAATCAGTAAATAGAATCCTACCCAACCAGCCTCTACACACCATCTCCATCCATCCCTACACTCCATGTGGGGTTTAAAACACCCACCTATCCCTACACTCCAAGTAGTACCGAATGCGGCACATAATCAGTAAATTGCAGACGAGCTGCCAGATAATAGGCTTAAAAGCCTTTCAGTACACTTCCACCAGATATCAACATCCCAACCCAATGCAATGCAACATACAGTATATGACATGCTAATACATGTATATCAGTTATACAAACAGTTTAGTATTCATTCATATAATCATCATGCTCAGTACATACATCATACATACAGTTCATGCATTTAAGGGTCTAATTAGTGCTTACCGACCCTACAGTAGGTTCACAGCCGACTTGGGTGACCCGTGCAACCTTAGAACACATTTCAGTTAAATGAGCTCACACGCCCATGTGGCCTGCCCGTGTGGGCTTACGCGCCAGTGTGGCCCATACGGCCCAATATGGCCTTGGCCGTGTGGATCACACGGCCTAGCCCAGAATCCCACACGCTCGTGTGGCCCACACGGCCCAAATCAGTCTAGTCTATGTGTCGCACACGGCCTATCTGGCCATCACACGGTCGTGTCTTGCGCGCACGGCCTGGCCTCGTCGATCACACGCCCGTGTTATGACACACGACCTACCACACGGGCGACCACATGCCCGTGTGGCGTCGACAGTGGGGTTTTTAGCTTTCACTAAAACCCTATTTTCTACGTTTTCGGGTACACACCTGGTAACGTTTCGATGCAAAACCACTCCCGAGCCTCCCCAAAGCCTAAAATCGATAACACAACACTCGAAATTAGTCTTAAAATTTGATTAAATCGAAATCACGAATCCTGACAACAATTCCATTCAACAACCAACACTTACCTCAACCCTCCGAACGATTTTAATCACGATTCCACAGAAGAAGAGCCTCGTTCCCCACGATTCTCTGCTGCCAAGAACCCAAACTCACTAACATAAAAGGTAGCATAAAAAGACGAGTTGAGCTAAAAGGAAAATGGTTACCCCATCTCTATGAAACTTACCCCTTACACTTACCAAGCACATAGAAGTATCGAAGAACTAAAAATCAGGATTGAAAAACTAAATTTTGACAAAGTTTCCACACAAAACACAAAAAAAAATTCTTCTTGCCATAACAGAGAAAAAAAGGTCAAAACAAAGCTTGGGAACTAGTAGGAGAGAGAAAAAAATAAAAGGTATCAGATATCACCAAATCCCCTATTTTCACTCCCACTAACCCACTACTCAACCTCCTCAGACTTCTAGTTTGACCGAAACTCTCTCAGTTAAATGAGCAAAAATAAACTCCCTCGCTCGCGCAAGGATTCGAACACAAGACCTTCGATAATCTGACACTCAACTTAACCACCAGACCAGCAGGCCCATTCTGATATGGTTTAATAAATAATTTAATATAAGCCCACTGCTCAAGTATAAGACTTAAGTTAGAAAAATACCCAAAATTTACCAAAGGTAAGGCTTGAACTTGGGACTTCTCACACACACCTAGAACACTTAACCACCGAAGCATATACAGATTTGTGTCAATATTCACAAAAGCCGGAACAAAAATTTTGGGGCGTTACAATCTACAAGAGTAGTTCTGTTGGTGTCAAAACAAAGAAAGAAAACAAAGAACAGATGAAAACGAGCAAGCGAGGAAGCAAAAGTAATCTATATATTTTTAACAAAATAACAATACATTATATGTCATTTTTTTACCAAATACTCAACTCCACTAAGCTATCTTGTAACTTGTAAAACATTACTTGTACACATGGATAAAATTAGAGAAAGCATAAGGTGGTCTTTAGGGAATCATAAATAATTCAAGTTTTGGGTTTATACTTGGATCCCCCTATTGTTTCCTTTAATCATTCGTAAAACTTGTGATATTGATATTTTGGTTTGTGATAAGGTTGATGATAATGGTAATTAATGGTGGGACAAGTTCCAAAATTGTCTCAACCCAATTGTATTTATGTATCTTACTAGTACTAAACGACATTTGAATGGTGTAGGTGTTGACTTATGCATATAGAGATAGAACAATAAAGAATTTTTCAGTAATTATATGAATTCTTTATGAAGAGAAATAGGAGACCAAAGCAAATACAAATAAAAGATTGTTTGGCAATTTCAGATTCCGAAACGGATAAAGCAATTCTCATTGCTTGCAATGTAAGGGAGATTATTCACAAATATTGAGCTCTATAAGAGGAAGCTAACAAATGGCCTTTCTTGCCACCTTTTCTAGAAACGTGGAGTCCCATTTACACATTCTAAAAGACTATATAATGGAAAAAGCAACTTGGAGGGAATTAGGTGTGGAAGAACAGCTGTCTAATTTCTTTGGTGCAAGTCTCAATAATTGGATTAGACAACACAAACAATGCTCAGCGTTTTAAGAAGACTTCTTGGAGCACATTATTTGCAACAATTTGTTGAAGGTTATAGAAGGTAAGAAATTTGTGATTTTTTTCTATGGAGAATCATAATGTGCATGAAATTATTGCCAATTGCTTGGCTTTGTCCAAGCTTATTGGTAACAATCCAAGTTCAAGTAAGGGAGCCAAGTGAAAAGTCGATAAACAAGTTGGATGGTTTCCATTGAATTGGATTGGATAAAAATTAATATTGATGGAGCAATCAAAAAAAGGAATTATGACTACTGTGCGTAGAAAGAGTGCTTCGCAACTCAAACCATATTTAGAATGTTGGTTTCAATAGAAATGTGAGAATTTGTTTGACCACCCAAATAAACTGTAGGCATCTAACAATGGATTAAATCTAGCATGGGAGATAATTGATTAATATTAGCATGGGAGATAAGCTTTAGGAAAATTGTGCTCAAGATGAGTAACTAATTAGTAGTAAATATGCTTATTGGAATGACGAAATATGCTAAAAGAATTTCCGTAGAAGCATCTAGGAATTCAAGAAAAGACAATGGGATGTGAAAAACCAACCATGTCTTCAAATAGGCAAATTTGACAGCTAAATACATGGCGATGAACTTCAACGATGATTCGTAAGAAGTTCCTGTCTTTTATGCGCCACTGATTACTTTTTGACACAAATTACATAGTGATAGTACGAGGATTTCATATGATAGAAAATGTTTTTAGTTTTAGTTTGTTGTAACTTACTAAGGATGACAAAAAAAACCCAAATCTAATGGGACTTCATTCGTTAGGGTCAATTTTTATTTTTATTTTGAAAAATCAAGTTCAGGGCGGGTCAGATTGGGTGAAATTAGTAAAATAGTCGGCTGAGGTTTGAGGTAAACCCGCCGAAGATATAAACAAAAATACCTCTAATATACACTCATATATTTAGTTTTTTTTCTTTGAACAATTAAACATATAAATATATTAAGTTTTAAGTCTAAACCCAAAAATAAAATATTATTTGCTTCAAAATAAAAAATAAAACAATTATAAATGTATTATTATTTGCTTTAAAATAAAAAATAAATTAAATTTAGGTTGGGGTAGGGACGGGCGGAATCAAGCCTTCTATTAAATTTTGGGTTAGGGTTCAGACAATTTCTTCCTTAAGAGTCGGGTTCGGGCAAGTTCTAATTCAGGTCAAGCAAGATTCAAGTTGAGTCGGGCAAAAATCTATCCCTTCCCGCCCTATTGCCATCCCTATAACTTGGGGCTTTGCCCTCTTCCTAATACAAAAAAGGCCATAATTTTGACTTTTTTATACAATTCAAGTTCAAACTCAAACAACCACATACACACGCTACACTATACTACCACACAAAGAAACCTATGAATCAAACATTGTATCTAGCATTGATTAACCCACTTTAGCAAATGAGCCCACTACTTGGGTTCAATTCTTACATATTTAATCTAATTGATAATTTGAAAAATAATATCAAACAAAAAAAATAATATATCCACCAATATGACACATACTTGTGCTAATTTCAATTCTTAAATTTTTTTTAATTGTAACAAGATGAAAGTGAAGAAAAGCATGATTGGAAGGGGGGAAGTAGATAAACTAAGTACATATGCAACTAAATTTAACATAAAATGTTAAAGTAAATCAATTGCTAGTTGCAAATAGAAGAGTGTTTGGTAATTTCAGACTTCGAAATATATAAAGCAATTTTTATTGATTGCAATGCAAGGGAGATTATTCACAAATGTTAAGCTTTCTAGGAGGCAGCTAAAAAATGGCCTTTCTTGCCACCTTTGCTGGTAACGTGGAGTCCATTTGCACACTCTAAGAAACTGTATAATGGCAAAAGAAACTTGGAGAGAGTGTGGTCTAGAAGAACTACTGTCTAATTTCTTTGGTGTAAGTCTCAACAATTGGATTAAACAACACAAACAATGCTCAGCATTTTAAGAAGACTTCTTAGAGCACGTTATTGCCACAATTTTTTGGAGGTTATGGAAGGTAAGAAATTTTTGAATTTTTTTCTATGGAGAATCATAATGTGGATGAAATTATTGCCAATTGTCTGGCTTGGTCCAAGCTTATTGGTAATAATACATGTTCAAGTAATGGAGGCAAGTGCAAAGTCGTTAAACAAGTTGGATTGTTGCTATCACACCCGTAGATGTTAAAGGATAAATACAACAGTAATTCGGGGTATCAAATTGTAAAACTTTCTGTGTATGGGTCTTAGTGTAATTACATGAATCTTGTTAACTGAGTGGTAATTAGTTAGATTTCAACTATTAGTTCTACTACTTTAGAACTATTTTTTTTAGTGGAAAATATTATGATTAAGTGTATTAATAATATTGGCTGACTTGGGATTAGGGGAACCAATAGTGAAAAGATTACATAATGGGCGAATTATTTCATTCTGGTTTTCATTTTTCATTTTTTTCATCTTTTTCTCTGGTTTATTCTATAAGAAAAGGAAATTAAAGAGCGATTTGCATGAAAGGGAGAATCTAATATGTTAGCCTAAATAATTGAGAAGCAAAATGGTAATCTTTCTTACTTTTTCATACCTTTCAATCAAAGAAAAAAGGACAATCTGAGAATTTCAACATAATTTATTGTGAATTTTAATGGTTTAAGTAGTAGTTAGCATTTATAAGTCCTCTACATGCATATAAATTAAGGTTTTATTACATATGTATGTCTTTTCTTTGATCTTTATATTGTTATCATGCTTAGCTAACCAAGAAGGAGAAGGCCCAAGGGATAAAAGGAAGGCTAAGCAGGCGTAAGTTGTGTCAACTCCAAGTATTTTGCTAGTGAGTTTTCTGAACTCAATTCCTTAGTGTTGTATTATGTATATGTAACAGCCCAATTTTCAGTGGTGTTGAAAACAGTGGTTCGAGACCACCAAATCCCATGAGTGAGCTCGTAGATTTATTATTTTAATATTTACGAGTCAAAAATGATTTTAGGAGAATTTTTGAAATAGTAAATTGTGTGTTATAAGAATTTATTAAGTTATGTGGTTTAGAAAACAAGGTATCGAGACCTCGATTTTATAAACCAAGCCATAATTATTTTTATAAATATTTACGGAATGTCATTAAGTTAGTATTAAAGTTCCTTTAGAAAATTTTAACGTTTTGGTACTTAATTGATTAAAAAGGATTAAATTGTAAAAGGTGCAAAACTTGCTAATTAAAAAAATAGTGATTAAATAACTTAAGTGATAAATAAGGAAGGACTAAAGGGAAAATTTCCACACAAAGGATAGCTGAGGCGGCATAAGCAGAGATATAACAAGTTAGTGTGAACTAAGGGTAAAATTGTAATTAAAATAAAATTAGGAAAAATGAAACAAATAAGTGATTGAAAGATTTTCTAGACATTTCCTCATCAATCTTCAGCCAAAAATAGCCATAGGATAGCTTCTAAAGCTAGATTTTCATAGTTTTACTTCATGTGAGTTCAATTCTCGTTTATTTCTTGTAATTTTTATGTTTTTGATACTTTTACAATTAGGTCCAACTATCTATTTCATTAGTTTTTGATTTTATGGGTAATTTTGAAAGTTAAAATTGATGAGTGCTGGATTTTTGTGTTGAATTAACAAGGATTTAGAGTTTTAATTTTATTATATGATGATTTTATCAAGTGGTTTTAATAGAAATTGATTTTAGGACTAAATTGTGAAGAATTTAAGAATTAGGATTTGCTATTAAATTTTTATGTATCAAAGCTATAAGATAGCCTAGAATACTTAGATAAATTGTCAATTGAGAAAAAATAGTTTATTTGGTAGACTATTTAGTAAGGGACTAAATTGCAAAAAATTATAAAAGTTGAGGTAATTGTGTAATTTTAAAATTGAGGGGTATTAATTGTGAAGTGAATTGAAATAGAAATATATGCTAATGAATGAATAATTTTACATTTTAGATCAAGAGCCCGTAGATAATTGTAAAAAAAGGAAATTAGCAGAATTGTCCCTAAACTACTACAATTTCTACAATTTGACCCAGGTAAGTTCGTATGGTTAAAATTTAATGTTATTTGTTAAATTGATGAATGGTAATATGTATTTATTTATATCATTTGTTGAAAATAAACTTATTGTTAAAGCTATGACATTGAAATGAATGTTCGAAGTGAACGAAACGCATGATTGAGTACAGTCGTTCAGTGCAAAGGAGGAATTGACGGTAAATTACCGAAGTAAACTAAGGTTCAACATTTTTTGCGAAGTTTCGTGTTTACTTTTCGTTTAACACTCATGAGCTTCAGTTAACTCATATGAGTTTCCGTTTAACCCTAATGGGTTTCAGTTTAGCTCTTTTGAGCTTTAGTTTAACCCTTACGGGTTTCCGTTCAACTCTTATGAGCTTCCGCTCAACCCTTATGGGTTTCTGTTTAGCACTTATATGCTTCTGTGCAGCCTTCGGGCTTCTGTATACGATGTACTCATATCCGTAGGACGCTCTCTGAATTTATAAGAGTTGCTAAGTGACATATGGAATTTATGTTTGAAGATTTAAAGTTATTATTGATATCAATTTGAAATAAGTGAATTCGTTAATTGATGTTGTGTTTGGCAGGAATAGTATATTGAATGATTTACTTAAATGAATTTTTATAGTATGTTCGGTAAGATTTATGTTTAAAAGCCAACGAACTTACTGAGCTTCATTAAGCTTATTTGTGTTGTTTAATGTTCTTTGTAGATTATCGAGAAGTTGGGAGGTCGGATCAACACATCGAGCCACACTATCCAACTTGTTCCAGTAGCTTTTGCAACGTATACTTAGTTTATATGGCATGTATAGGGTTGAATTGGTTTGTGTAAAAGTTTAGAATTACATTTTGTTTATACTTCCAATTAACTTAAGTATGTATGGTTTAATCATGTTGGTATATGTGTTTGAGCTAGTTAGGTGATGGATAAATCATAGTTATATGAGTGAATTGACTGATGTGGTAAATTAGAATGTTAAGATATATGGGATAATATGACAATGTTAGAGCTAGGAATTGGTTGTTTTCAAGGCATTGTTATGGCCTATAGGTATGGAATTTGAGATGTTTAAGTTGAAGTCAAGAATGGGTGAGAAATGTGGCCATAAAATAGCTTATTTTTATCCACACGGGCAGAGACACGGGCGTGTATCTCAGCCGTGTGTGACACACAGCCTATCACATGGGCATATGGTCTGGCCGTGTGTCCCCTACATTTTAAATTTTCAAAATAGAATGCCCAGGTTTTTGCACACGGCCTAGCACACGGGTGTGTGGCTTGGCCGTGTGACCCCTGCACCTTACACACGGCCTAACACACGGGTATGTGGTTTGGCCGTGTGACTCAAGTCAGAGAGTTACACGGTTAAAGACATAGGCTGGGACACAGTCGTGTGCCTCACATCGTATACCCACACAGCTGGCCACACGGGCATGTGTCCCCTGCTTCTAAAATTTCTTTTGAGATTTTGAGAAAAATTCTCTGAGTATCCGGTTTAGTCTCGATTCACTTCTAAGGTGTATATTGGGCCTCAAGGGCTCATAAAAGGGACAGTATGAGTATTCTATAATTGGTTTCTGATAAGTATATTAAATGTCGTGAAATGTTCGTATTTAATCCGTAAAGTTTGGTAATGCTCTGTAACCCTGTTCCGGTGACTGATAATGGTTAGGGTTGTTACAGTATATCAGTATTGTGTTGTTGTGGTATGTTTATTTCATGTTCTGCTGATGATGAAGAGTTGAATTATTGTGGGATGTTATCGTATGGTTGAATCATGCAAAGTGATGATCTATAGATGCATGTCTGGTTGTATGTACAAGTTTCTTATTTGATGAACTGTTACTGGTAAAGTAATTTCTAAAGAGATTATCATTGATATGGTCCGATAGGTGATACGTTGGCATAATCTGTATTGTATTTTTAATAGTATGTTTAGTTGAGTGCTTGTTATATTGTTAGTCATGAAAATAAATGTATGTGGAGTATAGAGGTATGTAACAGAGGATGAAAGATGAAGAAATGTCATATTGTGCACCTTGTGCCACATGTTCTTGGTTTTGCGGAGGTTCGATTGGATTGTACGGAGATATATGCGCACATGTATATGATGACCCTATGTGGGTTCTTTCAAATATGAGACTCTGTGGATTCTAAGGGCTAAAGCCTCATGTTTATAAGTAAGTCCATAGCCATGGCGTATGAAATTTATGGAAGCCCACCAGACTTGTTCTCTAGGTTTTATGTCAAAGTTATATGTGAGACTTCACCATACAAAGTCTGTGACATAGTTCGCATGTATAATTTGCCATATCTATAAATTTTCTTCTATGAATTCACAAGTATAAGACTGCCATAACTATGAATCTGCTTCTATGAATTCGCATGTATAAGTCTCCCATATCTATGAATCTTCTTTTATGAAGTCACATGTATAAGTTTGCCATATCTATGAATTCTTCTTCTACGAGTTCGCATGTATGAGTTTGCTTATAAAAGTCCGCATCTAGAAATCCACAAGAAAGTGTCCACAGGATTGTCGACCAAGTAATCCAAATTTACTCTCTCCTCGGTAGGTTTTCTTCTAAGATTATATGTAACAAGTCTAGACGAAGAGAACATATGCTTCATGATCTTTCATAGAAGGAATTCTCATACATTAAGTATTATGCCTCTATATTGTTCAAACCTAAGCACAAGCTATGGAATATGATTACACAAGTTTCCTCTAAGCGAATTCTGTGACAAATTCTTAATTTTGAAATAAAAAGGGAAGTAACTTTATTTTAGAATTAACTGAGTTCCTTATGAACTTACCATTTTTCAGTTAATCTAAACCGTTGTTCGTAGGAACAAGGGAACTAAGCCAGAATCCTCGAAGTCTAGTACGAGCGCATCACCTTTCGTTTTGTAACATGTGTAGATATTGGGACAACTTGTAGCCTTAAACTTCTGTTTTGCATATGAGTAAGAACTTTTTAAATTTAGTTCAATTTGTAATTTGACGCATAAGGATAAATTGACAGTTCCCTATAAAAAGATAAATATTATTAAAAGTTTGTTTATATATATATATATATATATATTGTGATTTCACAGTAAAACACTAAGGAACTGTTGTATGGTTATTAAATTATTTTGCATATGCTGATAGTTGAAATCTCGAAGGGTCGATCATTCAACCCATCGACTGAGTGTTACAATTGCTATTTAATTGGATTAGATAAAAATTAATATTGAATGAACAATCAAAAAGGCACTATGACTTCTGTACATAGGAGTACTTTGCAACTCAAACCATATTTGGATTGTTGGTTTCAATAGAAATGTGAGAATTTGTTTGATCACCCAAATAAATTGTGGGCATCTTACAATGGATTAAATCTAGCATGAGAGATAATTAATTAATATTAGCATGAGAGATAAGCTTCAGGAAAATCGTGCTTAAGACAAGTGACTAATCAGTAGTAAATATGCTTAATGGAATGACCAAATATGCCAATAGAATTTCCTTAAAAGCATCTAGGAATTGAAGAAAAGACAATGGGATGTGAATATACAACCATGTCTTTGAATAAGCAAATTTGATAGTTAAATACACGGCGAGAAACTTCAACGAGGATTCGTAACAAGTTTGTGTCTTTTATGCCCCACTGATTACTGTTTGACACAAATTACTTAGTGATAGTATGGGGATTTCATATGAGAGAAAATGTTTTTAATTTTAGTTTGTTGTAATTTACTAGGGATGAAAAAAAAAAACCCAAATTCAATGGGACTTGATTCTTATTTTGAAAAATCAAGTTCAGGGAGGGTCAAACTGGGTGAAATTAGTAAAATAGTCAAGTGAGGTTTGAGGTAAACCCGCCCCAAGATATAAACAAAAATACCCCTCATATATACACATATATTTAGTTTTTGCTTTGAACAAATAAACATATAAATATATTAAGTTTTAAGTCTAAACCCAAAAATAAAATCTTATTTGCTTCAAAATTAAAAATAAAACAATTATAAATGTATTCTTATTTGCTTTAAAATAAAAATAAAACAATTAAATTAAATTTAAATCGAGACAAGGAGGGGCGGAATCAGGTCTTCTATTAAATTTCAGGTTCGAGTTCGAGCAATTTTTTTCTTAAGAGTCAGGGTCAAGCAAGCTTCAATTCATGTCAAGCAAGTTTCCAGACGAAACGAGAAAAAATCTATCTCGTCCCGCCCCATTGCCATTCCTATAACTTAGGGCTTCGCCCTTTTCCTAATACCAAAAAAAAAAAAATCATAATTTTGACCTTTTTTATACAATTCAAGTTCAATCTCAGACAACCATATACACAGGCTACACTACACTACCACACAGGGAAACCTATGAATCAAACATTGTATCGAGCATTGATGAACCCACTTCAGCCAATGAGCCTACTACTTGGGTTCAATTCTTACCTATTTAATCTAATTGATTATTTGAAAAATAATATCAAAACAAAAATAATATATCCATTAATATGACATAATTGTGCTCATTTCAAGTCTTCAATTTTTTTAATTGTGGCCAGATGAAAGTGAAGAAGAGTATGATTGGAGGGGGGTGGGGAAGCGGATAAACTGAGTACATATGTAACTAAATTTAACATAAAATGCTAAAGTAAATCAACTGCTAGTTGCAAACAGAAGAAACAAGAGCAATGTACAAAGACAAAGCAAACAAGACAATGCACAATGTTGGCAATTTAAGGTATTATTCAGCATAACAATAACTAGTTTACTTTTAACTTCGTTGTTTTCAAGTCACCATATTTTGTTTATTCAACCTTAGACACACAATGAAAAAAAGGTTTGATAAGTTCAAAGTTTAACATACCAAACATGAAACGAAGTAGATAGGAAACATAAGTTGCGGTGATTTAATAACAAAACGGCAATCTTTGAAATAACACACGCGCTTAATTGTCACACACTTCTATTTCTTAACATTTGGAGCAAATGCACCGAGGAAGCTTACCATAGCCATTCAGATGTCAGCTTTGCTTTCCTCCCTCTCTCTTCCTACTATTTCACTGCATGAGCAAAAGGCAGAAATATCAAACACAATGAATCTCCTGATACTAGTAGAAATGAAGTTCACTGCTCTTGCGCATATGGATCATTAACTTATATCTAAAGGGTGTAAATTCAGTTGTGTCACAAAAGGGTATAATTAATTTTTGAAACAATCGTTTCAAGAAGAGAAATTAAAGTGGGAAATTAAAGTGGGAGATGCGGAGACTCGAGAATAAGATTGACCAAATTATTGACTCGACCAACGATGCGAACAATATTAATCTCCTTAAGGCTACCCGCAAGAGACTTGATTTTCTCCACGCTAGAGAAGAGAGCTATTGGGCTCAAAGATCTCGGTCTAATTGGCTCAGAGAGGGGGATCGGAATACTAGATATTTCCATGCTAGAGCTACGGGCCGTTTCAAGAAGAATTATATAGAGAAGCTTAAAAATTCTGATGGCAATTGGGTTACTAACAACATGGATATTTGTCGTGTGGCTAAAGACTATTTTGGAAGATTATTTAGGTCGAATGATCAAAGGGTGGACTTACGAGGATATGGGGTGCATTCAAGAGTGTGAGTCAAGGAGACTAATGCTTGGCTCACTAGCGATTCATGATGAACATGAGATCCTTCAAGCCATCAAACAAATGGATCCGAATAAAGCCCCGGAATCGACTTCGGTCTTTCGGGCAATTTCTTCAAACACAATTGGGAGATTGTGGGTCGTGATACCATTAATTTTTGCTTGGATGTTCTTAACGGGAATAAGAATATTTCTAACCTAAATGAAACTTTAATCATTTTAATTCCTAAAATTAGAGATCCCTGTGAGATGTCTAACTTCCGCCCTATTAGTTTGTGCAGGTTCATCTACAAGATCATTGCTAAAGTTCATGCCAATCGGTTAAAAGCAGTCCTTCCAAATTGCATTAGCCTTAACCAGAGCGCTTTCGTGCCGGGTCGAATGATACACGATAATATTCTGATCGCGCATGAGCTCCTTCATTACCTACAAAGTTCAAAAAACGGGCCTAACAAAGGCTTCGTCGTCAAGCTCGATATGAGCAAATCGTACGACCGCGTGGAGTGGGATTTTATTGAAACCACTATGCTGAAGATGGGCTTTGATGAGACGTGGATAAAAAAGATTATGGATTGTGTCCGCTTGGTCAAATATAGGGTTAAATGCAATAATTTTCTTTCCGATATTATTACTCCCGAAAGGGGTCTCCGTCAAGGGGATCCCCTATCCCCTTATCTGTTTCTTTTTTGTATGGAAATGCTTTCGAGAAAGCTTATTCAAGCTCAAGCTAATAACACTTTAAGAGACATTCGGGCTAGTCAAAATGGCCCTAGGTTAAATCACCTATTTTTGCTGATGATGCGCTGCTTTTCATTAGAAACAAAAGAAGTGATGTGGATTTACTTGTCAATATTCTTAATTCTTTCTCTAACATGTCAGGACAGGAGATTAATTTAGAGAAGTCAATGATTATGTTCAAATTTCAACACCCCTAGTGCTCAAAGAAGCAGCTTTGGTGACTTGCTTGGCATGACGGTGGTGGAAAGCTTGAATAACTACCTTGGCCTTCCTATACCGATCGGTAAGAAGAAAAAAAGGGCTTTCGAAGATATTAATAATAGATTATCTTGCAGGATCACTAGCTGGACGAAGAGATTACTATCTTTCGGTGGCAAAGAGGTCTTCATCAAAGCTGTCCTACAGTCTATTCCCACTTACGCTCTGTCAACTTTCTTAGCAACCAAAGGTGTGATCGGGGACATCCAAACGAAGCTTTGTAAAACTTGGTGGGCTGGAAAAGAAAGAGGGAGATTCTGGACTATGCTTCCTTGGAAAACTTTACGCAACCCTAAAGGCATGGGAGGGTTGGGAATTAGAGACACTCGACTTTTTAATCTGGCTTTGCTGGGGCGCCAAGTTTGGAGGCTCATTAACAACAAAGAGTCGTTATGTTTCAAAGTGCTGTCGTCCAAGTACTTTCTGGACGGGAATATTTTCAATGCCAAAAGGGTTGACAAAGCCTCGTTTATGTGGTCTAGCATTGCGGCGGCAGCGGAAGCACTTAAAGAAGGCTTTGGTTGGCAGGTTGGTAATGGTGCTTTGATTGATATTCGGGCTGATAGATGGGGCATGGAAGGCCTCAATGGGGAAGCCATCAGAGAGGAGCGCCTTAATCCAAATGATTCTAGTGTGAAGACCCTCTGGCATGCGGATGAGAGAAGGTGGAATGCCGATAAAGTCAATGATATGTACGGTACTGACTGGGGCGAAAGGATCTGTAACTTGCCTATTGGTGATGAGAGTCAGGAAGATAGATTAATTTGGTACCATAACCCTCATGGGTGCTACACCACTAAGTCTGCTTATTCGTGGCTTTTATTGAAAGAGATGGGATTCGGTCCCCATAGGTTCTACTGGAGAGCGATCTGGAAGCTTAAAACGTTACCAAAAATCCGGGTGTTTGCATGGAGGGTGGGGCATGAAATTCTCCCGACTAACATGAAGATTGCTTCGATTAAACAGGGGGCGAACAAAAGCTGTCAAAGGTGTGGAGCTACAGAAGAAACGCTGCTACATGCGATTAGAGACTGCCCTTCTTCTCGTGAAGCTCTCTTGCTGGGTGGGTGGTCCGAGAGTATGCTATCGAAGAATTACAACTATTGTATTGACTGGCTTGAGGAGTTGATGCGGATCCTGGACAAAAAAGCTATGGCTGACGTGATGGTTTTGTTGTGGAACTGTTGGAATAACAGGAATAATTTCATATTCAGGGGCAAAGAAGAAAGGGCTTCGGTTATTTGGGAGAGAGCCAGGGCTCTGAGTAATGATTTTCGTATTTGCAATATGCTTCAGGAACCTTTATTATCTTCCAACACAGAGAATCACAGATGGGAAAAACCTCCTATGGGAGTTGTTAAAATAAATTTTGATGTCATGGTTGGGACAAACGGCATGGGGTATGGGATTATTGTCGAGAGGCGATGAAGGTTTTGTTCTTGGTGGTGGGGGGCTTTATCGAGACCACTATGACCGCCCAAGAAGGCTCGAATGCGTGGCGCTTGAGGAGAGTATTAAGTCGGCGCGGGCAAACAACATCAAGGGCGACGTTATTTTCGAAACGGACCACATGGGCTTGGTCAACAAAGCCGTAAATAACAATAGGGATATCACCGTCATGGGCGTGCGTGCGTTAATAAATGTATTGCCGAGTTTGGTTTTTTTAAGTCGGCGTTCTTAATTAGGCCCATAGGTCTTGTAATTCAAAGAGCTTATTTAATTTGTACGCATATTTGTGATGAGAAAAATACTTGGTACTTGAAATGGATTATCCTATGAAAATCCATAAAGCTGTAATTTTTGATGTTACGTAATAAAGGTTGTGATGACCCTTTGTGGTCTTTTTTGCTTCAAAAAAAAGATATTTAGTTTTTGATTTGAACAAATAAACATATAAATATATTAAGTTTTAAGTCTAAACCCAAAAATAAAATCTTATTTGCTTCAAAATTAAAAATAAAACAATTATAAATGTATTCTTATTTGCTTTAAAATAAAAATAAAACAATTAAATTATATTTAAATCGAGACAAAGAGGGGCTGAATCAGGTCTTCTATTAAATTTCAGGTTTGAGTTCGAGCAATTTTTTTCTTAAGAGTCGGGGTCAAGCAAGCTTCAATTCATGTCAAGCAAGTTTCCAGACGAAACGAGAAAAAATCTATCTCGTCCCTCCCCATTGCCATTCCTATAACTTAGGGCTTCGCCCTTTTCCTAATACCCAAAAAAAAAAAAAATCGTAATTTTGACCTTTTTTATACAATTCAAGTTCAATCTCACACAACCATATACACATGCTACACTACACTACCACACAGGGAAACCTATGAATCAAACATTGTATCGAGCATTGATGAACCCACTTCAGCCAATGAGCCTACTACTTGGGTTCAATTCTTACCTATTTAATCTAATTGATTATTTGAAAAATAATATCAAAACAAAAATAATATATCCATTAATATGACACATAATTGTGCTCATTTCAAGTCTTCAATTTTATTAATTGTGGCCAGATGAAAGTGAAGAAAAGTATGATTGGAGGGGGGGTGGGGAAGCGTATAAACTGAGTACATATGTAACTAAATTTAACATAAAATGTTAAAGTAAATCAACTGCAAGTTGCAAACAGAAGAAACAAGAGCAATGTACAAAGACAAAGCAAACAAGACAATGCACAATGTTGGCAATTTAAGGTATATGTTCAGCATAACAATAACTAGTTTACTTTTAACTTCTGTTGTTTTCAAGTCACCATATTTTGTTTATTCAACCTTAGACACACAACAGAAAAAAGGTTTGATAAGTTCAAAGTTTAACATACCAAACATGAAACGAAGTAGATAAGAAACATAAGTTGCAGTACTTAATAACAAAACGGCAATGCTGCAAGATAACACGCGCTTAATTGTCACACACTTTTATTTCTTAACATTTGGAGCAGCTGCACCGAGGAAGCTTGCCATAGTCATTCAGATGTCAGCTTTGCTTTCCTCCCTCTCTCTTCCTACTATTTCACTGCATGAGCAAAAGGCAGAAATATCAAACACAATGAATCTCCTGATACTAGTAGAAATGCAGTTCACGGCTCTTGCCCATATGGATCATTAACTTATATCTAAAGGGTGTAAATTCAGTTGTGTCACAAAAGGGTATAATTAATTTTTGAAACAATCGTTTCAAAGGGAGTTCAAGACTTCAAGAGGGTGTCCTCAAATATATATATATATATATATATATACATGTATGTATATATTACTGTCTCTTTGGTCCTCTTCTACAGGCAGTTTACTTCCAGAAACTGCAGTTCTAATTTATACATAGCCAAGAATATATGCAACTAAGGTCAAACACTTATACCATAACTGCAGAATCATTTGACAAAGGATTTTCTATTGGGAAATGATTGGCATCAATTATTCATACAGGATGATGATTCAGGGCATGAGATCAAATTTTCCAAGAGATTAGGACTGAAATGATTCAAGGACTGGTTCCTGGTATTATCTATGCCATTGCTTCAACAGTTCAGGTAAGCACCAAGGAGCAAAGTCGCCGGAGTAAACTATAACATGGAAAAAAGTATTCCTCCTCCTCAACAAAAAAGAACCCATTCCTTCCAATATCAGGTACAGGGGTTTTATAATTCCAGAAGAGTTAAAACTGTCTATTTACAAATTAATTAATGAATGAATGAATGAATGAAACATGTAGCACTATTTTAGACTGGCTGTGAGTTAAAAAGCCCCATCAGTTCCAATATATCAAATGATAATCCCATTCATTTGGTCCCTGTGAAGTGCGGTTGGGAGCTCCTCATCATGCTTATAAGGCTTTTGTGTCTTTCTTAATACAATTTAACAAATTACCCATAAAAACATATACAGATTCAATGTCAGATTTATAATGAATTAGTAGTTAAGAAACCAACCGGAGCATTTCAGTGAGAGTGGCAGCGGTATTCAACTCGCCGGCTTCCCTTGCTTTCAGTATGCGGAACATAAGAGCAAGTTTAACCTGTCAACAACCCATCACACGGTTAAAGCTGCCCTAAGATCTAAGGAAGAGCCTTGCTAATGAAATCCTTCCCACAATTTGTAATATACTAAAGAAAAAGGAGCAAGTTTAACCTGAGTTCTGGCACTTTGCTGGATTATGAGCCTAGTTTCCTCTTCAATTCCTCGCACTCGGATTCGATGATTCCGAATTTTTCTTTAACTTGCCTTTGCCCTTCCCTGATATTCTTTTGTTCCTCGCTTATTTCTTCCATTTCAGATTTCAATCTTTTGAAGCTTTCCTCCATGCTCTTCATCCCTTTCCTCCCCTGATCCCCATATCAATTGTAAATTAGCAAGATATGGCAACGAAAATTTGCAAAAAGAGCAACCGAAAAAGATTATAATTACATGCTTGGCTTTGGATTTGAGACGCCTCTTGCTTAGCGCAGAAGCCTGAAGACGGCTACGTAAAGAGAATGGAGCCATAGTTTCAGAGGCAAAAGTTTTTCCTCCTTAAAACCTTAAAACTTAATATATGCAAATATTTCCTCCTCCACCATATATAATCGAAAACAAATTTATTTCCTCCTCTGTCGATAACGCACAATATCGGTCGATAAGCGGACGCAATCGCGCGTTTTACTATTATTAGTAGAAAAAAGGAAAGTGGCCCCACATGCTAAAATATATTTATTATATTTTATTTGGTTATTATTGTAATAATACGATAAAAAAAGTTCAGTTATTACTTATGAGCTCTAATAGTTAGATATAAAATAAAAAATAATTAATATTATTTTGAATTTTAAATTTAAAATTAGAAAAATAAGTAATTACTATTTTAAAAAATAGGTATAATGCCTTGTTTAGTCTTCAAACTTTACAAAATAAAAGTTATTTTAGTTCTTTTTTATTTTTTTATTTTTTTTGCTTTTTTTTAGTCTTAAGGTTATACTGTTTGTCAAATCACCTACAAAATAGATAAAAAAATTAATTTCCATTAACTTTGCTAACGTGGTATCTATATGTACGTCATGTCATTAATTAATTAATTCTTTAAAATTTAGAAAAAAATATTTTTTTATATTTTATAATTTTTAATAAAATTAATAATTTATTAAATTTTTAAATATTAAAAATTAATTGTTGACTACCACGTCAACAAAGTTAACAAATGTTAACTTTTCAATCCATTTTATGGGCAACTTAACAAATAGTATAAGTTTAATGGCTAAGGCTGCCTTTGGTTGAGCTTTTAACATCAGTGAGGTGCAGTTAGGGTATCAACCTCATCAGTCTCATTGCTTGGTTTAGCATTCCAAAGGCGTTGAAAATTATTTTCAACCTCATTCTTTGTCTTTGACAGGTGGAGATAAGAAACGATGAGTTAAAGGTAATTGGGGCAGTAGGTATTTTTAACAGACAAAAATACCCATTTTTGAACATCTCCATGAAATTTGTAGCTTAATTGCGCCGTTCTTCATCTTCCTTCTTCTTCATCCAGGTACTTTCCTCCTACTTCTTCTATTTTTCATCTTTTAATTTCCTTTTTTCCTTTGCATCAATACAGTTTTTCGCATGTCTTCTCTTCTCAGGGTTGCTGTTTCACTTCGCTTTGTGAGAGGAGGAGTAGCAAAAAGCAAAAAGACAGAAGCTTCTTATTGATTTTTGCTTTTTCTTTTTCCATGAGAGAAAAAAACTCAAACAAATATATTGTCATCGCTTTCACTAAGCCAGCTCATTACTTCTAATTTACAGATTATAAGGGAATCAAAGATTGATTCTTTCACTTTTGAAGTTACATGGTACATCTGAAATGAAAAAAACCCCTTTTTTGTTTCTTCTCCAATTTGATTCCTTCCTCAAAGGTAAGCTACTTTCTTTTAAATCCAATTTTTTTTTTTTTAGATTCTAAGATTTGGGTTTTGTTGAGTGACTATCTTATTGTTTTCTCTTTGGTGTTTGGTCAAGGTCAGGGTTTTTTTTTTTAAAATTTATTTGTGTGTGTGTGTGTTGGGTTTTGATAGTTTTAGCTTGGAAGTTCATAGACTTTTAATGTGTCTCCTTGTAGTTATTGAGTTGAACTTCTTTCAATTATGTGAGAACCATTTAGCTGTTCTTTTTCGTATTGTTGTTTGAAATGGAATTCCTTGGTTAGTTCTTCATTTATTTTCCCTAGTACTGAATGTTAATACTGCATTCTTCGCTTTACAACCTGGAAGAAGCCTTTTGAGCATATCGAATATTGTTTGGTTTTGATGGAAAAGTTGTTTGCTACTTCCTAATTTATATTTATTACAGCTTTATAAGTAGCTTCTCATTGTTGTAACTAAATTCACAGTTGTATTGACATTATTATTATTATTATTCTGTGAAATTTCTCCATTGCACCATTAACTTAATATTAGCAATTCCTTTTCATTCATTTTGAACCAAATTAGATCTTAAGAATTTTAGCATTCAAGAAAAAGCAGATGTTTTACTTGCTCATAATAGTGATTTTACAAAGAGGTGATTGTCCTTGGGAATCCCCACCAGTCTGTGAACTGTAATGGTCAAGCCACAGGAATAGCTCTTTAGCTAATTGTGTTGTGCCTTACATTTTTGTGCTTGAATGTTTTTGCAGAGATGGAATTCACTTTTATGCTCATGAGATTTTATATTTCATGGCATTGATCATTGGGGCTAACTTTGTTGAAAATGGAATCCTTTCGTGGTTTTATTATATTGGCTTGCTTGCTTTCTTTTGTATCGGCTAATTTACAAAGTATGTGGTTATTCCTTGTCTGAATTTTCTTTTTCCTGGTCAAACGTGCATACGCTGCACATGTGGAGGCAATTGCTCTCTAGTTTCACTTGGTGTGATAAATTTGATAATAGACATCTATTTTTTTCTCATAATACTAGTTATTTCAAAGTTTTAGGTCTTTATTCATGCTAAAGAATTTAGATGTAAACCAAATATGTTACTTAGCCAGTAAGCTCAAATGGGAACACAATAAGATGCTAGAAGCTTTTCATTTTGCTCAATGAGCTCTAGATTTGGTTTCATATATGCTTTTAATCAAACTATATAATACTATATTTCCTCTACTGAGATATTAACGGGTTGAGAAACTGATATATGCCTAAAAGTTATATTTGCCTGAATTCTAGGGAGAGACATATGGATGTCTAAACATGTGCGCATGTGTGAGACGTATAGTGAGATGATATTCCTCGGATAATCTTGTTTCTTTGTTCTATTGATTTTATATACCAACTCTTTAGGCCTGGTTTGGCTTGGTGTTATTTGTTTGCGTAATTGGATTATGAATATTCATATCATTTGTTTCAGGAGATGCTTTATTTGCATTGAAGACTTCACTCCGTGCTTCACCCGATCAGTTGAGAGACTGGAATCCCAATCAAGTTAATCCTTGCACTTGGTCAAATGTTATGTGTGATCCTAGTAATAATGTCATTTCTGTGTAAGTAATTTGCTGTACTTTTATTTTTCCTCCTTGACTGTTATTCATAGTTGTAAATATATGCATACATTATTCAATTGATTATGAAATATTTATTATTATTTTTTCATTCTTCTTCATTATATAAATAAATAGTTATCCTTATATCGTAATTCTGCTTTCAGGATGTTGGCATCCATGAACTTTTTTGGTATGCTGTCCCCTAAAATAGGAGTTCTGACGACACTTTCATCACTGTATGTATCGAACATATTCAATCAAACAGTATAGTTCAATAGTTTATGTTCTTCATGTGTTCATATATCTCTGTATACCATGTGTTCATCCTGTAGTTTTTTGCTACATTAATCTTATTTGCATTCATTTTTCTTTTTCTCCTTAGTTTTTTGCTAAAAAAACCCACACATGATGAGGATTTTTGACAATTTGAGAATATACCCGACATGCCAATCTCTTCAGGCCATTTTGATAGAGGTGAATCGAGTTCTTCTAACAGTGAAAGTGACCTTGAAATTGCAATATTAAGGGAAACCATTGCAAATAGTTTAATGAATCAATATTTGTAAAAACAATTTTGTATCATAACCTAATTTCTAGTAATAATGAAACTTGTTATGTCTTATGTTACTATATTTTTATTTATTAAAAATCATTCGTTTAGATACTTCAAAATTTGATCCAAGTATAATGTTACTATTTGCGAAAATAATATTTATCATTGTTATAAAAGAACATTTAACTATAAAAAATTAAAAATAATAATCATTTTATCTAATAAATAATTTAAATTGATTATATAATTCATTAAAATATTTATAATAAAATATTAGAAGATACATTTTAATATTTTATTAAATTAATTTATAAATTCACATATTTTAATAATTTTATATAAGTAAAATAATTTAAAAACTTCTATTATATATCAATTCTAATCTAATGTCCTTAATAGTCATTTTTTATTTTCACCTCACCGCTACAGCTGTGTTTGAATCCAAACACACACTCTACCATTGTTTTTAATCTCACCGCTACAGTATCCAATCTCACCGCTACAGTAACTAATCTCACCACCACCGCTATTTTTAACCTCACCGGAGGTAAACACACCGTCCATCCAAACTAAGCCTAAATGAGATGAAAATTAAAAAAAAAATGCTAAAATGATCTTTATATATATATATATATATGTACGAGCCCAAAATTACCCGGCCCATTTTACAACAACCCAACTAAAATCACCCCAGCCCAATTACAATTAAACCCAAAACAAACCAAGCCTAATTAGCCCAATACCTCAAATCAGAAAAAGAAAAAACAAAGTGAGCAAACCCTAGGTGCGCCGCACCTAGGGTCTTCTGCCCTTTGACCACTGCTCCACCGCCACTGTCAGAGTCTGCCACCGGCCTCCACTTGCACCGCTTGAGCACCTGCAATCAAAAAAGGAGAAAAGACAGAAAGCCAAACAGTAGTATTTTCGGCTATAAAAGTCGATCCGAACCATTGTAAAAAGGGGGGAGAACCTTTTTTTTCTTCGATCAATATAATACAAAAAAAAAGAGATTCAAACAGAAGGTCTTCATTCTTCTTTTTTTTGTGTGTTTATTTTCTTCCTTTTTCTTTTTATTTTACTCATTCGAATATATATACATGCATTTTTCCTTTTTTTTTTATTTTCCAAAAAAATAGTATACATATATATATACCTAATAAAATATAGTAAAAAAAGAATAAAAAATCTTACCTTACGATTTTTCGGTCGCAGATATCTGGCAAGCGCCATGTGACTTTAACGCTGAACTTTCGGTGGCCTATGTGGCCGGTTTCTGGGTTAAACCCAGAGAAAAATAAAGGGAGCAGCCCCCTTTTTCGAAGAAACACGGAGCAAAATGAAGTTTTTAGCCAAAAAATTGGCCTTTATAATAAATAGAAACGGCGCCGTTTTGAATGGCCTCCCCAGACGCCAAAACGACGTTGTTTTGGGGAGGCCAACCCGAACCCGACCCAGTAGGCCAGGATCCGCGTGTTTTGGGTAAAAATGGGCTATTTATGCCCGTGGTCCTTCCGCTTTTTTGCTCTTTCTCGATTGGGTCCTTTCCCATCTTTTGTTTTTTTTAACTTCGCCCCACAGCTTCGTCGTTCGTTTCGGTTTAGTCCATACTAAAACGGTGCATTTTAGGAACGGGATTAAATTGCTCAGTTAGTCCATCCTATATGGCGCGCATTGTAATTTAGTCCCTGTTTCCCCTTTTCCTTTTTATTTATCTGCGGATTTACCCCCAAACTTCTATTTTGAATTCGAATTAGTCTTTTTGTTATTTTTGTTATTAAACTAATTACTTTTAATATTATTACTATTATTTTTATCATTAAATTAATTGTTACCATTATTATCATCATTACTATATTTATTATTATTATTTTACTCTATCACTATTTTATTTTTATTTCTTTTATATTTATTACTATTTTCACTATTTGTTTATTATTCTTATCATTATTATTATTACTAATACAATTGTTATTTTACTATTATTATTGCTATTATTTTTATTATTATTTCTATTATAATTATATTCTCTCTTTGTATTTATTACTTATTATTATTTTATTCTTATTCTTATTTCTATTTTTATTTTATTTTTTCGTTTTTGACTTGTTTTATTTTATTTTCGTCCTCATTATTGTTATTCATATTAACGCATTTATTATTCTTTCATCATGCACATTTGTACCATCATTTTTTTACATTAACCTTTACCCAGTACGAAAATGATTCTTTTATAAAGGCAATATTTCGTATTTAGAAATTCGATAAATCGTGCCCTAACTTACTGGGTTTCGATTTTTTCTCGTTTAATCTAAATAACGGAATATCATTTTTAAATCGCAATACAAGTTTTGAATAAAATACTTGTTTTCGGAGATTCGAAGTGTTGTGCGCTAACTTACTGGCCATGACATCTTGTTACCCCGAGTTAAGTTTTTTTGTAAATAAAGGCAATATTCTGTATTTGGAATTTCGAGAAATTGAGCCCTAACTTACTGGGTTCCGGTTTCTCACTTGAAAAATAACCGAATATCTTCCTCCAACTTAAATACGAGTTTTAAAAGTCAAAAGACAAGCTCGGTTTCGGGAACTCAAAATGTCGTACCCAAACTTACTGGGTGTGACATTTTATTTCTTCGAAATAAGAGGGTCTTAGCATCCATTTTGATTTATTCAAGTTTTCTTTTAAATAAAGAGGATCGTATTTTTAAATCTTTTCAAATTTTTGACAATAAGACGTTTATCAATCAATTCGGTACCAATTTTGGGCGTTACGAGGGTGCTAATCCTTCCTCGTACGTAACCGACTCCCGAACCTGTTTTTCTAAGTTTCGTAGACCAAAATCGTTGTTTTGATAAATCTAACTAATTATTAAAAACAACCACTTTTCGAGGTGACCCGATCACACCTCAGCAAAAAGGATTGGTGGCGACTCCCGTTTTTCGTTTTCATTTTCAAAACCCCAAGTCGACCTCCATTTTACAAAAAATGGTTTCGACAGCTTAGCGACTTCACTGGGGACTTCAGAGAGTCGAGCCATAAAATTGATTGTTTTCTGTTTTGTTGTCGAAAATTGAAAATCTGATTTGAAAAATTACGATCCTATTATTGCATTTGTTCGTATTGTTAGTTACTGTAGTTTGAGTCTTGCATCATATTGCATAGGGACCATTTTGGTCTTACCCCTTTATGTGGGAGTGAGAAGCTACTCCTTCGTGAGGTTTTCACCTCCGTGCAGGATAGTGGATGGCTTTCGGGATACATCCATACCTATGTCTTCGTGAGATTTTCATCTTCGTGTGGCCATAGGGAAATGTATTCCCCTGAACCGAACTCGGTCCGTATGAGCCTATAATGGGTGAGGATCGAGGAATCTGTCGGTTCGGGTACCTCAACTTTAGAACCAAACTACATATAGAGAGACCTAGGAGCCTACCCTAGATAGAGCCATGCCAAACCCTAGTGGTCACCCAGACAGGTGTTCTGTGTTTGTTTATTTCTCTTGCACTAACGTATTTTCTTTTGTTTTGATTGCATTGCATCGCATCATCTTAAAAAGGAGGTGCTGATTCATATTCGATTGCTAAATAGAAGAGTTTGTCATAAGGAAATGGGTTACTTGATAAAGTGGATTATAATACGGTCGTTCAAACATAGTCCAGGTAAACAACGAGAGAGGGCTGATACTCCGCAGAAGAATACAAGACTTTGCCCGAGGATTCAAGCTGACAAGGATTATTCGAGAGTCATCATGTCTCAATTTTCTTAAAGAAGCTTATGAACATCGCGGAAGATAAGTGAGTACGGCCTGAACCAAGCAACAAGGAGCTAGAAGAGGCATCTATTGAGAAAGTTCACGGGACACGACCATAACATCCAGATACGAAGAAAAGGATTGGTGTTTTCACCTGGACTATGAGGACAAAGTCGCATATGCAATCCATTTTATGTAAAGAAATTTATTTTATAGAAAAGTTCTTCTAATGAAATTGATTTCATAATCAACGCCTCTCTTTCTTTTTGCATTCATTCCATACATTTGCATTGCATTTCATGCATTTGCATTACATCATATCACATGCATTAAAATTTGTAGAAAGACCCTAATTAGGTGAAATTATTTCAGTTAACCTAGAAGACATGGAACAAAGGTTGGAGAGATTAGAGCAAAGGCAAATACTGATGCAAGAGCAATTGACCGAAATTCAACAAGAGATGCGGGAACAAATGCTAGAATTCCAAAAGAATATCATGGGCCAGCTAACCCAGTTACTAGCCGGAGGACTTGAAAAAAGGAGTGGCCTAGTGGTCAACAGTATGGATGATGATGAAGACATCGTTTATTCCCCAAGTTTTTCTCCAGTAAGTGTCCCTGTCTAACCAGACGCGCATTCGCAAGGGGTACCCGTCATTATCAAACCCCGATATCAGACTGATACCTCGACGTTGTTGAAGCTCCCAATGGGTTCAGGTTTTAAATCTGGGGATGATCGAGTCAATTCTGTGGTACATGGCTTAGCCGAAACAAAGGAAAAGGGAGAATGGACCTTAAAGTCCCTGAAGAAGAAAGAAAAAGAAGTGAATAATACGAGTAAGTATAACAAGGGTGATTCGAATCCGATTACGGTAAGCCAGCCAAAGACAGCGACTACCAGCTATTAGGTCTCCCCAAGACAAGAGCCCAATCCAAAATTAAACTCGGAAAAACTTCAGCTTATATCCATCCTGATGACATACAAGGAGCTCTATCAAAATCTATTTGATGCGCATGTTGTGTCCCCCCACTACCCGAAACCGATGCAACCTCCATACCCAAAATGGTATGACCCAAATGCCCAGTGTGAGTACCACGTGGGGGTCACAGGTCATTCGATAGAAAGTTGCCTTGCTTTCAAGAAATTGGTGGAAAAATTCATCAACATGGGTATTGTGAAGTTAGATGACGCGCCAAATGCAGAAATTTGAACCTGGGAGATTTTAAACAATGGGACTGTGGAAGGAATCCCTGTATTTTAGAGCTAATCTAGAGTAATATTAAAAACATGCTTGTTGCTTTAAGCCTAGAGGCAATAAGAATCTTTTTTGTGAAATAGGCTTGTGTCCAAAATCTTTATTTTAATAAAATGCATCTTTTTTAGCAAGTATTCTTTCATTCCTTCTATTTATAGATTCTTTTGTTTTATGGACTTTCATTCAAATATTTTTTCATTCTTCATTCATGATCATACCATAAATAATCATCCTTAGAATCATTTATTCTTTGGAATTTGCCTCCAATAGGTACCCAGATATCAAGACATGAGCGACGTTGTTACTGAATCCCTTTTTGAATAAGATATGGGTCTAAGGGATCTAAGGAATTTGAAGATAATAGAGATTGTGGCCTATCTTTTAATTTGTTAAGGATGGTAAACTAAGATGAAAATATACTCTACCTTACAAAGGGTCAGTGGACATTGCGAGTTTAGGAAAAAGGTGAAGATCGAAGCCTAGCTCACCATAGAAATAAGGCGAGACATCATTGAGCTATTTTCAAGAATTCAAAGATGTTTTCGTACAATCATATCATGGCACACCAGACTACTGAAATGTGGGAATGTTGCTAAGGTTGGAACCCATGTTAATGGTTCTACAATGGCCAGGCTAATCAAGAGGTCTATGGGAAATTGCATCAAACGCCAAATTGAGGAAGACAGGACTTATGTGCCTCATCCATTTTTTCTATATGTGGGGCATAGATATTATGAGGCCGATCTCTTCAAAAGCATCTAGCCGACACCAATTCATCTTTGTGGTTGCCAATGACTTCACTAAGAGGGTGAAGGTCGCTTCATATGCCAAAGTTGCAAAGTCAACAATCATCAAATTCAAATTCAAATTCAAATTTAAATCCGAATCCAAATTCAAATCCAAACCCAAATCCAAATCCAAATCCAAATCCAAATTCGAATTCAAATTCAAATTCAAAAAAAGTGGCAATTGCACGATGTCAAAGATTTACTGTCTATTCAAAGATCAGATATCATATCAGTGCAGCAAAGGTAGCCAAAAAAACCATTCAAATTTTTTTTTGAAAAATGACTGAGACTTGTAAAGGTTGGCATAGAAAAGTTACCATTTACCCTCTATGTTTCTTGGACGTTGGCCAGGACCTTCACCGGGGCATCTTTCACATTGGTTTATGAAAGGGAAGCAATTTTTGGAAGCTAAGATTCCTTTTCTCCAAGCTTTGATTAAATTAAGAATTGGATAAAACAGAACGTCTCCAGTAAGCTTGATTGAAAGTATTCATCATGGTCGAATGTACCAAAAACAGATGATACGGGCTTATGACAAAAAGGTTCGCCCAAGAGAATTTCATAATGGGGATCTGGCATCATGAAGGATTCTTCTCATACAAAAGGACTTCAAAGGGAAGTAAATGCCAAATTTGGCAAAACCTTATGTGGTGAAGAAGGCTTGTCCGGGAAGATCATTAACTTTAACCAAGATGGATGGCAAAGATATGTTCAAGCCAGGGAGTTTAGATTTCATCTGAAAAGAGAGGCCAAGGTGAAAACCCGCAAAGGGCGCCTTGAGTTTTAAAAAAAATGAAATGAAAAATTCAATCAAAAGAAGAAAGAAAAAGCAGAAGCCAAGGCGAAAACTCGCAAAGAGCGCTTTGAGACCAAAGGGGATTTGAGTTGAAAACCCGAAAAGGGTGGCTCAAATTTTGTTCGAAAGTGGGGCATACAGTAGTCTTGCTATACTTGAATTAACAGTGAATAAGTATGCTACGTCTTGGGGCATTAACAAAGTACTCCAGATCCCTTAAACGCATATCGAGCTTAAAATGGTCCTCAAGAAGTTTGAACAGAGAAGCTCAGGCTGCGATATTTGGGGCACCTAGTTTCCATCTTACCCATTTTGAATTTGCTATATTTGATTACTTTATTCGTTTCAAAATACACTCCCAATAAATTTTCTTCTTGATTGCACTTGCTATCTTTGCTTAACTTATTTGTTTCGAGCTATGCTCCTAATTAATTTATTTCTTGTTATTATGATCTTTTTCAAGCATTTTGCATTGAAATAACGATTAGTGGACTAATAATACTGTCATAAAAGGAGCTTCGCATATTACTCTAGAAGCTTCTAAATAATAAAAGAACTTGAAACAGGACTATTGTTTAAAACCCACCAAAATTAGGGGATGGAAATATTGGGAGAAGACGAGTCTAAAAGAGACTATTTCTCTGGATCTTTGTCAAAAATGGTGATTGAACAAGATGACAAGATATTACGTCGATGATATAATCTTGACGAAAAATGAGCAATGTTAACCCGAGTGAAAAAGGGGAATCATTCTCGAGAAAAATGGTATTTGGCATCCATGCAAATACCATGCATGCACAATTGGTTAAGGTCACCCGGGGAGTGATCAGTTGATGGAACAAGTTACAAATTCTATATCTTTGATTTGCAGCCGGTTGGATTGAAGATGAAATAAATTCTATACCCTTGAGTTGCAGTAGGATGGATTGGAGAAGACTTAGATCATATACCTTTAAGTCACAATGAGATGAACCCTGAAGTTATAGTGGGGCAAATCTGTTGAACAAAATATAATTATTTTCTCGGGTTTTCTGTTGAGAATACCAGCCGAACAAGATGACATCACAATACATCAGTTATAAAGCCCTGATAAATAATGAGTTATGACACCTGAAATAGGAATCATTCTCATAACATTTTCGCATTTATATATCATAGCATGTCTAAATAGGAGCATTTGACTTATTTCGATCATGGCATCCTAATTATTAAGCAAAAGCATATACCCATTCTACAGGTTATGTCTTCAAGAGGACAGTGTAGTAAGGTAGATTGAAGATATTAGTCTGGTCTCCCTGAGTTTGCAGTGGTGTAGATTGAAGATAGCAGATCTGGCATTCCTGAAGTTGTAGGAGCAGATCGAAGACATCAGATCTTGTCTCCCTGAGTTTGTAGTGGAGCAGATTGAAGATAGCAGATCTGGCATTCCTGAAGTTGCGAGGCGGTCGAAGACATCGATCTTGTCTCCCCGAGTTTGCGATGGAGTAGATTGAAGATAGCGATCTGGCATTCCCGAAGTTGCGGGGAGCGGTCGAAGACATCGATATTGTCTCCCCGAGTTTGCAGATGGAAGCGATTAAAGTTAGCGATCCGGCATTCCACGAAGTTGCGAGAACAGATCGAAGACATCGATCTTGTCTCCCCGAGTTTGCGATGGAAGCGGATCGAAGATAGCGATCCCGGCATTCCCGAAGTTGCGGGAGCGGATCGAAGACATCGATCTTATCTCCCCGAGTTTGCGATGGAGCGATTGAAGATAGCGAATCCGGCATTCCCGAAGTTGCGGGAAAGCGGATCGAAGACATCAAATCTTATCTCCCGAGTTTGCGGTGGAACAGTTGAAGATAGCGATTTGGCATTCCCGAAGTTGCGGGAAGCGGTCGAAGACATCAAGTCTTATCTTTCTGAAGTTGCAGTGGAGCAGACTGAAGACAGTTAATCCTATCTCCCCGAAGTTGCAGTGGAGCGGATTAAAACGACGAAGCCTATACCTCTGAAGTTGTAGTAGGTCGGATTGAGTTTACCATACAAGTATTATCTCCCTAAAGTTGCAGTGGAGCAGACTGAAGACAGTTAATCCTATCTCCCTAAAGTTGCAGTGGAGCGGATTAAAGCGACAAATCCTATACCTCTAAAGTTACAGTAGGTGGGATTAAATCCATTATAACTACAAATCTCATCTTTCAAGGTTGCAGTGAAGTGGATCGAAGCAACAAGATGCAGTGGACTGGAATGAGGCTACCTGAAGAATAGGAGCGCCGAAGAATCAAGACTCAGCGGATCCAGGCAAATTTGGACCTTCATTATGTCTTTACTCTATTTCCGGTGCACGACAATGAGCAAAGAGGGGCAGCTGTACGAGCCCAAAATTGCCCGGCCCATTTTACAACAACCCAACTAAAATCACCCCAGCCCAATTACAATTAAACCCAAAACAAACCAAGCCCAATTAGCCCAATACCCCAAATCAGAAAAAGAAAAACAAAGTGAGCAAACCCTAGGTGCGCCGCACCTAGGGTCTTCTGCCCTCTGACCACTGCTCCACCGCCACTGTCAGAGTCTGCCACCGCCCTCCACTTGCACTGCCTGAGCACCTGCAATCAAAAATGAGAAAAGACAGAAAGCAAAACAGTAGCATTTTCGGCTATAAAAGCCAATCCGAACCGATTGTAAAAGGAGGGGAAAACCTTTTTTTTCTTCGATCAATATAATACAAAAAAAAAGAGATTCAAACAAAAAGTCTTCATTCTTTTTTTTGTGTTTATTTTCTTCCTTTTTATTTTTATTTTACTCATTCGAATATATATACATGCATTTACCTTTTTTTTTATTTTCTAAAAAATAGTATACATATATATATATATACCTAATAAAATACAGTAAAAAAAAGAATAAAAAATCTTACCTTATGATTTTCCTAATTTGTCAGATATCTGATCAAGACCTGACAGAACGCGGTGGACTTTCGGTGGCCTATGTGGCCGGTTTCTGGGTTAAACCCAGAGAAAAATAAAGGGAGCAGCCCCCTTTTTCGAAGAAACACAGAGCAAAATGAAGTTTTTAGCCAAAAATTTGGCCTTTATAATAAATAGAAACGGCGCCGTTTTGAATAGCCTCCCCAGACGCCAAAACGACGTTGTTTTGGGGAGCCCGACCCGAACCCGACCCAGTAGGCCAGGATCCGCGTGTTTTGGGTAAAAATGGGCTATTTATGCCCGTGGTCCTTCCGCTTTTTTGCTCTTTCTCAATTAGGTCCTGTCCCATCTTTTGTTTTTTTTAACTTTGCCCCACAACTTTGCCGTTCATTTCGTTTTAGTCCATACTAAAACGGTGCATTTTAGGAACGGGATTAAATTGCTCAGTTAGTCCCTCCTATATGGCGCGCATTGAAATATATTCCCTGTTTCCCCTTTTCCTTTTTATTTATTTGCGAATTTACCCCCAAACTTCTGTTTTGAATTCGAATTAGTCTTTTTGTTATTTTTGTTATTAAACTAATTACTTTTAATATTATTACTATTATTTTTATCATTAAATTAATTGTTACCATTATTATCATCATTATTATATTTATTATTATTATTGTTAGGATTGACCCGATTAAGCAACGAACAAGTAATAATAGCGGAATAAATTGAGAAATTGGACACACAAATTTAACGTGGAAAAACCCCTCGAAAGAGGATAAAAAACCACGGGCAAAGATGATTTTACTATAATGGCAAAAGAACGAAGAGTACAAAAGATGGAGATAAAAACTAAACCCCGAAAACCTGAAAACAAAGAACCCTCAAAATGTAAACACAAAATTCTCTAAATGTGTTATGAGTTCTAATATCTAATGGGTGTATATTCTAAGGTTGTAAAAGAGCCTATTTATAGGCTAAATTCATAGGTCAAATAATAATAAAATAATTTAACTAATCAGTGTTTGATTGAAACAAATAAACAGAGTTTAACTAGAAGATTACTTCTCAAATTTGACTGAAATAGGAGTCATAATTAACAAATCTCCACCTTGACTCATATTTCCACAATGCCATCTTTGCCAAAGCCCGCCACGAGCCTATCTTGAACCATGCAAGGAATTAACTGAGTTGAATTTGTGCTTAGAAACTGGAAGACTTATAGCCTTCGACTTGTACACTGCCAAATCAAAACTAACCCGAGTTTGATTTTCACAAACACAGTGCCCTAACTCTTCAAAACCTGCATCCAAAAGAGAACCTCTCTTCAACGAAACGGTCATACCTTTTTCCCTCCTATGACCAAGTTGCATTCGCTCTAAATGAGTTAACTTCGACTCTGTAACGGAGAGGGACGTCCGATTTCATCGGTCACTATAGAACCTTCTAGAATATAAAGACTGCCAGTTCTTTTACCTTTTAACAAAACGAGAGCTTCACAAGATACTTTAATGCCGATCTACTCGATGTTGATTCTGCATCTTTTCAAGTCTAAAATACTCAAGGAGATGAGATTCTTTCATAAATCAGGTACATACCTGACATCTGAGAGTGTCCTAATCGTCCCATCGTGTATCCTAATTTTAACAGTACCAATACCAATTACCTTACTAGATGAATCGTTTCCCATGCACACAACTCCACCTTCAACCAAACTGTATGTGGAGAACCATTCTCTATTGGGACACATGTGGAAAGAACATCCCGAATCTAGGACCCACTCGGACGTGAGCTTGGAGTTATCGCTCGTTGACACTAACAAGAAATCATCGCCGCTTTCATCGGCCAAATTAGCACCAGCTACATCTTCCTCGTTACTCTCAGCAGCTCTTTTCTTTCGCAGTTTATAACAATCTGCTTTGACGTGACCTAACTTTTTAGAATAGCGATACCTTTTGTCTCGTTTCTTTGATGCTATCAAAATGGAAGCTTGCCTATCTGCTTTGCTATCCAAATGAAGCTCATTTTCGAGTTTGTGTCTACTCAACAAATGACCCTTCACATCTTCGAACGAGAGTTTGTCTCTGCCATAAATCAGGGTCTCCCTGAAAGACTTGTATGAAGGGGGTAAAGAGCACAATAATAGCATAGCCTGATCTTCATCGTCAATATGAACCTCAACATTCTTTAAATCATTTAAAAGAGTAATGAATTGACTGATGTGATCTCTAAGAAGCTCACATTCATTCATGCGAAACGTAAATAGACGTTGTTTCAACACTAAACGGTTAGCCAGAGACTTAGTCGCATAATGAGTTTCTAACCTTTTCCATAAGGCGAATGAGGTTTTCCCCATCAATACCTCCTGCAATACCGTATTCGCGAGGCACAACTGGATTGCAGACAAAGCCTTTTCATCAAGATCTTCCCATTCTGTTTTATTTAGATTCTCGTGCTTTTTCCTAGAACAACCTTTTTCAAACCGGATTAAACTAGAATTGCCATCATCCGAACTTGCCACAGATTGAAATTTGTCTTACCATCGAACTTCTTAATTTCAAACCTTGTTGCTGCCATATCTGAATGGGCTGATCTATGAAAATTGAACTAGCTCTGATACCACTCGTTAGGATTGACCCGATTAAGCAACGAACAAGTAATAATAGAGGAATAAATTGAGAAATTGGACACACAAATTTAACGTGGAAAAACCCCTCCAAAGAGGATAAAAAACCACGGGCAAAGATGATTTTACTATAATGGCAAAAGAACGAAGAGTACAAAAGATGGAGATAAAAACTAAACCCCGAAAACCTGAAAACAAAGAACCCTCAAAACGTAAACACAAAATTCTCTAAATGTGTTATGAGTTCTAATATCTAATGGGTGTATATTCTAAGGTTGTAAAAGAGCCTATTTATAGCATAAATTCATAGGTCAAATAATAAAAAAATAATTTAACTAATCAGTGTTTGATTGAAACAAATAAACAGAGTTTAACTAGAAGATTACTTCTCAAATTTGACTGAAATAGGAGTCATAATTAACAATTATTTTACTCTATCACTATTTTATTTTTATTTCTTTTATATTTATTACTATTTTCACTATTTGTTTATTATTCTTATCATTATTATTATTACTATTACTATTGTTATTTTACTATTATTATTGCTATTATTTTTATTATTATTTCTATTATAATTATATTCTCTCTTTTTATTTATTACTTATTATTATTTTATTATTATTTTATTTTTATTATTATTTCTATTTTTATTTTATTTTTTCGTTTTTGACTTGTTTTATTTTATTTTCATCCTCATTATTGTTATTCATATTAACGCATTTATTATTCTTTCATCATGCACATTTGTACCATAATTTTTTTTTTACATTAACCTTTACCCAGTACGAAAATGATTCTTTTATAAAGGTAATATTTCGTATTTAGAAATTTGATAAATTGTGCCCTAATTTACTGGGTTTCGATTTTTTCTCGTTTAATCTAAATAACGGAATATCATTTTTAAATTGCAATACAAGTTTTGAATAAAATACTTGTTCTCGGAGATTCGAAGTGTTGTGCCCTAACTTACTGGCCATGACATCTTGTTACCCCGAGATAAGTTTTTTTTGTAAATAAAGGCAATATTCTATATTTGGAATTTCGAGAAATCGAGCCCTAACTTACTGGGTTCCGGTTTCTCACTTGAAAAATAACCGAATATCTTCCTCCAACTTAAATACGAGTTTTAAAATTCAAAAGACAAACTCGGTTTCGGGAACTCAAAATGTCGTACCCAAACTTACTGGGTGTGACATTTTATTTCTTCGAAATAAGAGGGTCTTAGCATCCATTTTGATTTATTCAAGTTTTCTTTTAAATAAAGAGGATCGTATTTTTAAATCTTTTCAAATTTTCGACATTAAGACGTTTATTAATCAATTCGGTACCAATTTTGGGCGTTACGAGGGTGCTAATCCTTCCTCGTATGTAACCGACTCCCGAACCTATTTTTCTAAGTTTCGTAGACCAAAATCGTTGTTTTGTTAAATCAAACTGATTATTAAAAACAACCACTTTTCGAGGTGACCCGATCACACCTCAGCAAAAAGGATTGGTGGCGACTCCCATTTTTCGTTTTCATTTTCAAAACCCCAAGTCGACCTCCGTTTTACAAAAAAATGGTTTCGACAATATATAAAGTCGAAGAGTCAAATAAATTATCATGTCTAAAAAATAAAAGTTTTGAAAATAAGAAAAAAATTTCTAAAACAAGTCATTTAAGTAGCTAAAAATTAGTTTATTACTAATTTATTTATTAAAACATGGTGAAAAATAATACTCCTACCCAATATAGCATTAAGATATGTTGATACAGGAAATTGACAAGGAAGAGTTTGAGAGAAAAAGGTAATGGTCATTGGAGAATCAGTTCACCTATAATAGGCAAGAAGTTGAAAGTTCAACTACACAATTGTACAATACTTTTACGACGTTATTGCAAAGCTTGTATTACAGAATATCGAAATCATCAATGAAAAAACATTCCTCGATTTCAACCTTTAATTCCAACTTTAATTCCAACTTTCACGTACGGTTGGGATTAATTGATAACCCAAACACAACCCCCCCCCAAAAAAAGATATTTTACAAGTCTTTTAGATTTCAACATCGAAATGCGCATGTCCTATGTTCTATGAGTTTCTTTGATTTATCCAAGTAATTCCCCCTCTGTACTCGAATGAATAGACTCGTACTATCGCACAATATCGGTCGAAAACCACACGCAATCGTGCGTTTTATTATTATTAGGTAGAAAAAAGGAAACTGACCCCACATGCATAAAATAAGCTCGCTCGCTCTTTTGTCTCGTTATTGGTGAATTAAAATTTGGAGGATCACACGATATACATCAAATAAGGCTGCCTTTGGTTGAGCTTTTAACATCAGTGAGGTGCAGTTGGGGTATCAACCTCATCATTATCTTTGTTGTTTGGTTCAAAGATTCCAAAGTCAGCAGTGAAAATTGGTTTCAACCTCACCGATGTCTTGAAACGAAATGAGATGAGAACAACAGATTAAAGGTAATTGGGGCAGTAGGTATTTTTAACAGACAAAAATACCCATTTTTGAACATCTCCATGAAATTTGTAGCTTAATTGCGCCGTTCTTCATCTTCCTTCTTCTCCATCCAGGTACTTTTCTCCTACTTCTTCTATTTTTCATCTTTTAATTTCCTTTTTTCCTTTGCATCAATACAACTTTTCGCATGTCTTCTTCTCTTCTCGTTTCTTTGTTTCATTTCGCTTTGTGAGAGGAGGAGTAGCAAAAAGCAAAAAGACAGAAGCTTCTTATTGATTTTTGCTTTTTCTTTTTCCATGAGAGAAAAAAACTCAAACAAATATACTATCATCGCTTTCACTAAGCCAGCTCATTACTTCTAATTTACAGATTAGAAGGGAATCAAAGATTGATTCTTTCACTTTTGAAGTTACATGGTACATCTGAAATGAAAAAACCCCTTTTTTGTTTCTTCTCCAATTTGATTCCTTCCTCAAAGGTAAGCTACTTTCTTTTAAATCCATTTTTTTTTTAGATTCTAAGATTTGGGTTTTGTTGAGTGACTATATCTTATTGTTTTCTCTTTGGCGTTTGGTCAAGGTCAAGGTTTTTTTTTTAATTTATTTGTGTGTGTGTGTGTTGGGTTTTGATAGTTTTAGCTTGGAAGTTCATAGACTTTTAATGTGTCTCCTTGTAGTTATTGATTTGAACTTCTTTCAATTATGTGAGAACCGTTTAACTGTTCTTTTCCGTATTGTTGTTTGAAATGGAATTCCTTGGTTAGTTCTTCATTTATTTTCCTAGTACTTTGAATGTTAATACTCTGCATTTACTTGCTTTACAACCCGAAGAAGCCTTTTGAGCATATCGAATATTGTTTGGTTTTGATGGAAAAGTTATCGCTACTTCCTAATTTATATTTATTACGCTTTATAAGTAGCTTCTGTTGTAACTAAATTTACAGTTGTATTGACATTATTATTATTATTATTATTATTTGAAATTTATCCATTGCACCATTAACTTAATATTAGCAATTCCTTTTCATTCATTTTGAACCAAATTAGATCTTAAGAATTTTAGCATTCAAGAAAAAGTAGATGTTTTACTTGCTCATAATAGTGATTTTACAAAGAGGTGATTGTCCTTGGGAATCCCCACCAGTCCTGTGAACAACTGTAATAATGGCTGGAGCCACAGGAATAGCTCTTTAGCTAATTGTGTTGTGCCTTACATTTTTGTGCTTGAATGTTTTTGCAGAGATGGAATTCACTTTTATGCTCATGAGATTTTATATTTCATGGCATTGATCATTGGGGCTAACTTTGTTGAAAATGGAATCCTTTCGTGGTTTTATTATATTGGCTTGCTTGTTTTCTTTTGTATCGGATAATTTACAAGGTATGTGGTTATTCCTTGTCTGAATTTTCTTTTTCCTAGTCAAACATGCATACGCTGCACATGTGGAGGCAATTGTTCTCTGGTTTCACTTGGTGTGATAAATTTGATAATAGACATCTATTTTTTTTTCTCATAATACTAGTTACTTCAGAGTTTTAGGTCTTTATTCATGCTAAAGAATTTAGATGTAAACCAAATATGTTACTTAGCCAGTAAGCTCAAATGGGAACACAATAAGATGCTAGAAGCTTTTCATTTTGCTCAATGAGCTCTAGATTTGGTTTCATATATGCTTTTAATCAAACTATATAATACTATATTTCCTCTATCTGAGATATTAGCGGGTTGAGAAACCGATATATGCCTAAAAGTTATATTTGCCTCAATTCTAGGGAGAGACATATGGATGTCTAAACATGTGCATGTGTGTGAGACGTATAGTGAGATGATATTCCTCGGATAATCTTGTTTCTTTGTTCTATTGATTTTATATACCAACTCTTTAGGCCTGGTTTGGCTCGGTGTTATTTGTTTGCGTAATTGGATTATGAATATTCATATCATTTGTTTGGGAGATGCTTTATTTGCATTGAAGACTTCACTTCGTGCTTCACCCGATCGCTTGAGAAACTGGAATCCCAATCAAGTTAATCCTTGCACTTGGTCAAATGTTATGTGTGATCCTAGTAATAATGTCATTTCTGTGTAAGTAATTTGATGTACTTTTATTTTTCCTCCTTGATCATTATTCATAGTTGTAAATATATGCATACATTATTCAATTGATTATGAAATATTTATTATTATTTTTCATTCTTCTTCATTATATAAATAAATAGTTATCCTTATATCGTAATTCTCGCTTTCGGGATGTTGGCATCCATGAACTTTTCTCGCACGTCCCCCTAAATAGGAGTTCGACGACACTTTCATCATCAGTATGTATTGAACATATTCAATCAAACAAGATAGTTCAATAGTTTATGTTCTTCATGTGTTCATATATCTCTCTGTATACCATGTGTTCATCCTGTAGTTTTTGCTACATTAATCTTATTTGCATTCGTTTTCTTTTTCTCCTTAGTTTTTGCTAAAAACCAACATGATGATGAGGATTTTCGACAATTTGAGAATATACCCGACATGCCAATCTCTTCAGTGCCATTTTGATAGAGGTGAATCAAGTTCTTCTAACAGTGAAAGTGACCTTGAAATTGCAATGTTAAGGAAAACCATTGCAAATAGTTTAATGAATCAATATTTGTAAAAACAATTTTGTATCATAACCTAATTTCTAGTAATAATGAAACTTGTTATGTCTTATGTTACTATTTTTTTTATTTATTAAAAATCATTCGTTTAGATACTTCAATATTTGATCCAAGTATAATGTTACTATTTGCGAAAATAATATTTATCATTGTTATAAAAGAATATTTAACTATAAAAAATTAAAAATAATAATTATTTTATCTAATAAATAATTTAAATTGATTATATAATTCATTAAAATATTTATAATAAAATATTGGAAGATACATTTTAATATTTTATTAAATGAATTTATAAATTCACATATTTTAATAATTTTATATAAGTAAAATAATTTAAAAACTTATATTATATATCAATTCTAATCTGATGTCCTTAATAGTCATTTTTTATTTTCACCTCACCGCTACAGCTGTGTTTGAATCCAAACACACACTCTACCATTGTTTCTAATCTCACCGCTACAGTATTTAATCTCACCGCTACAGTAACTAATCTCACCATCACCACTGTTTTTAACCTCACCGGAAATAAACACACCGCCTATTCAAACTAAGCCTAAAGAAAAAATAAATAAAAAACCCAAAACATCAGGCCAACACTGTTGAACAACGTTCATCTGTCAAATCGTGTAAAAGAAACTTACTGCAATAAATTCCTCCTTGCTGCAATTGATGAGCTTCATTCAAAATACTGTCAACTTTTCGTAAATGTTGTGCGCGCGAGTTCATTTTCCCTTCGTAAGCTCTCGTGCGATGTTTAAAGTTTTTTTTATACGTGTCACCAAATTAAGTTTCTTTCCTTTTAGGAAATTAAGGTATGGCGGACATTAAATTAAAATATATTTATTATGTTTTATTTGGTTATTAATATAATAATATGATAGAAAGTTTATTTATTATTTATGGATTACAATTATAGATATAAACTAAAAAATAATTAGTATAAATTTAAATTTAAAATTAAAAAGATAAGTAATAATTATAATAAAAAATAATCTTAATGACTTATTCGGTCCTCCAAATTTATAAAAAAATTTATTGTAACCCTCCATTTAATTTTATTATCTCTTTTAACCCTTGAGTCTACTTTGTTAAATCACCCGCAAAATGGATAGAAAAGTTAACGTCTGTTAACTTTACTGACGTGATCACGCCAATAATACATTAATTTAGAAAAATTATTTTTTTATTTTTATTATACTTTTTAGTAACATTAATAATTTATTTAATAATTTTTATTTTTTTAATTCTTAAATATTAAAAAATTAATTGTTGATGCGCCATCTATGTGTCAAAAGTGAGAATACTACAACTAAGGATAGGAATTAATGCGGTATTCACAAGTATACGTGTCAAGTTGTAATATAGTTTTACAACGAAGTATGCCCTAGGGAGGCGAGACTAAACTAATATTAATTTCTACGCTAATAGGTCTAGTTAGTAGTTTTATTAAACTATATTACGATTAATCATAGGGTGATGAGAAAAACTATTCTATATAAAAAAAAGATTTGAAATCTAACCCTTACCAATTGTAACTACTACCACTAATCAGAGTGGTAAAACATTGCTTGCACACTTAAGCAACCAACTAAACAAGTCATTCAGTTACCTAAACATATCAAGCTGTCATCTATATTACTCTAGTTAAATCAACTAGGTCTAATTGAACTCTAGCGATGCTTATCGAGCCATTGTTTCCATATAAAGAAATCTTATTGCACCAACCGCCAAACCCTATAGTTCATCAACATTAGAGTTTGTCAAATGGCGAATTCCATCAAGGATGGCATACTGAAAAATTCATGAAACATGCCAATCCAACACTTAAGTTGATAATTCACCCTAATACTACTTTGGCTTACTCAATTATACACCAGAAGAATATTGGTATAATCTACGTCGGGAAGGCTGTTACAAAACAACTCAATGAATATCTCAATTTTATCTTATTCGACATACATATCTAAGATACATGCTAGTGTGTACCTCGCCAAGGTGCCCCTTTACACTTTTCAAGTATACTTGTAACAGCCCGATTTAGGGCCTAGTCGAAATAGTGGTTGTGAGACCATAAATCTGAAGTAGAAATATATGTTTTATGGTTTTTATGAGGTCTATGACATGTTTGCATGGTTGTGTGAAAATTTCATGAAGAAAATTTTATGATTTAGTGATTAAATTATCTTTTAGGACTAAATTGCAAAAATTGAAAAATATGAGATTCTAGAAGTTTTAAGTATGAGATAGCATTAGAAAATTTATTAGAGGTCCTTATTTAGTAATTAGATCATTATATATCATGATGGACAAAAATGGACATGGAAAGGGAAAAATCTCAAGGAATGGCCTTAAGGGCATTTTAGTCATTTGGTTAATAAATTAATAAAAAGGGGGGAAAAAAGTCAAAATTGGTGTCCATCTTCATCCTCCATAGCCGAAAATTTCAAGGAGCCATAGCTATGGTTTTGTTTCACTTTCAAGCTTAATTGTAAGTACCTCCTAGCCCCGTTTTTGATGTTCTTCGTATTTTTGAGATCCTCGTAGCTCAATTTAGCTATTTCTAGCCATATTTTAAGCTAGAGTTCATGTTCAAAAATTTAACCATGTATGACATGCATGTATTTTTATGTTTATTAGAGGAATATGGAAGTTTGATGTGTAGTGAACATCTTTTTCTAAGTGATTTTTCATGGAAATACATAAAAAGGACCTATTTATAAAAGTGATTAAAATATGTAGTAAAAATCAGATTTGAAGGAAAAATGTGAGCTATTATAAGCTTAAGATATGTTCGGCTAGGCTTGGGTGTGAGAAAAATGAACACATTTTATTATACGAGCCTAGGGACCATTTTGTAAATATGTTAAAGTTTAGGGGCAAAATTATAATTTTTTCCAAAGTATTATTCATGGGCTGATTTAGTCAATGTGATAATTTAATAAGTGAAATCTATCATTATAGATCAAGAAACACGAAGTCTGGACCTAAATCGAGGAAAGAACAACGTGGTGGACTAAATTGAACAACTATCTATATTTTGGTACCGAGGTAAGTTCGTGTGTAATAAATCAACATCATGTTACTATGCTTTTAAATGCTTGATATTGCGTGAGATGTATATTCTTTCTATGGAATTTGTTAATGAGGTCTCGATGATAATTGTGATGAAGTTTTACTATATCGAAGTCCCGGTTGAACCTTAGGAATAGAAATGATACCCTTGTCACGACATTAAATTAATAAGGTCCCGTATAAGACCATATTTGGGATATGGCATCGGCATCGAATAGTGATTCCGTGTAAGACCACGTTTGGGACCTGGCTTCTGTATGAAATCGTGTAAGACCATGTCTGGGACATGGCATCGACATGCGATCTCGTGTAAGACCATATCTGGGATATGGCATCGACATCAATATGAGATCCCGTATAAGAACATATCTAGGATATGGCATCGGCATCGACATGTGATCCCATGTAAGACCATATCTGGGATATGGCATTGGCATCTTACTACGTGTATGACAATTTTCGAGTATCCTTCAATATTCCAAGTGGTTCAACGGGGTAAAGTATTAAAGTTTATGTTAAAGATGGAAAAAGGGCTAAAGTTATGTGATGGAGTGATACAGGTACATATGCGAAACTCACGAGAAATGAGTCCGGTATGTGATATGTGGTTGGTAAGAGTGAACATGAGTAAGCCATGTCAATGTTGCTTGAGAATTTTGTGTTAATTCGTAATGTAATGTGTGGATGTTTTCACAAGACTTTATGTTGTTATTTATTACATCCAAACTTACTAAGCTTTATGCTTACTCCCTCTCCTTTCCCTTTTCTTGTAGTATTGCCAAGTTAGCTCGGGGATCATAGGACGTCGGAGCTCGATTCATACTATCAAGCTATTCTTTTTGGTATAGTAAAGTTTGATTATTTTGGGTATGGCATGTATAGGAATTTGGTCATTTTGTTATATGTCATTTTGGTTAGCCAAGGTGTTGGCTATTAATGTTACTTATTTCATTTTGTAAATGGCCATTGGAATTGGCCAAAACTAGTTAAGTTATATCTATTCAATGATGATGAAATTCATGAAGTGCAAGCTTGTGCAATTGAATGAGTAATGTGTTAAGTATATGCATGATGAACGTAGTGTGAAGCTAAGTTGTGGATGTCTTAATAGTGGATATTAGAGGTGCATTATTGTTATGCTATATGTTGCTAGAAATGGTATAAGTGTGGTTGCTTTTCAGGGTGGCAAATGGCTTGGTAAATAGCCTTATATTTGTCCACACGGGTAGACACACGGGCGTGTGTCTAGGCCGTGTGTGACACAAGGTCAGCCCCGTGGGCGTGTTGATAGGCCGTGTGTCCCCCTGCATCCGAATTTAGCAAAAACAGAATGCCCAGTAGAAAGCACACAGGCAGAGACACGACTGTGTGTCTCAGCCGTGTGAAGGACACGACCTAAGGACATGGGCGTGTGCCCAGGCTGTGTTAAGTTTGCACATTAATTGAGAAAATTAAATTCGCCACACGGCTTAGCACACGGGCGTGTGACTCGGCCGTGTGACCCTAAATGCTTGCTGACGTCATAAACAAAATGTCAAGGTTTTCACACACGGGCTAAGGCACTGGCGTATCATGGCCGTGTGAGGGACACAGGCCATAGACACGGGCGTGTGGCCCTATCTTGAGCAAAAAATTTCTAAGTGTTAGTCAGCTTCCTATTCAGTCCCGAACCACTCTATATATATGTTTTGGGTCTCATAGGCCCATAATAGGGACATTATGAACACGAATGAAAAGTTTTAAGTTGGAACAAAAATTTATGGCCTGATTTTATATGATTAGGTATGTCAAGTCCGGTAATGCCTCGTACCCGGTTCCGGTATCGAATACGGGTAAGGGGTGTTACAATACTAGTGTCGCGCATTATATATTATAAATAATTACTGACACCTATCTCGAGTTTCATAGGAATAAGAATTGGACAATGCTAAAGCACATATTTCTACAAAAAAAAAAAAAAACTAGGATTTGCTTTTAAGGCAAGCTTGACCTTATTATAGATTTGCTTTTAAATTGAGCGTGGATCATTAGAAAACTTTACCTTCAAGGCGAGCTTCGCTCTATTACAATTTTGCCTTCAAGGTGAGCTTTGCTCTATTACAACTCTACTTTCAAGGCAAGTTCGGGTAATAAAAAACCTTTACTTTCAAGGTGAGCTCCACTACACTTAGTCTTTAAGGTATACTTGGACTTCTTAGATACTTAGCATTCAAGGTATGCTTCCTTTTCTTAGCTTAGTTCGTCAAGAATCTGCTAAAGCTTCATGCTTAAACTACTCAATCATTCTACTTCATTAAAAAAAAAATACTTTGCTTCCTAAAGCACTCAAGGTACAGAATGAGGTAACACAGCCTCACCAAGCATTCAACTTTTAAAGGGTTATTGCGCGCTAATTATGGTATAGCCTTTCTAGACATGCCCCACCTTCTCGAGCACTTAAACTTTTAGGGACAAAGCCTCTTCAAGATTGTTTAGCTTTTCTTTTTCTTTTTTTTGGTAAAAATCATTTCCAGGAGCACCTTGGATGTTTATACTTGCCTTTAAGGTTTCATGCATTCATACTTCGAGTGTTACACTTTCCCTTTAAGGTCTCACACAAGTTTCACAAAAGTAATTGAATCATAAACAAACTCCACAAGAATTTCCACCTTTTTTTCAGAAAGAGATATAACGATATTTTCCTAAATCAATTAGATCTCGCCTATGACACATAGACCTCCCTGACATTCTTTATCTTAGGAAAGATCACTTTATAACCTTCCTTTCGATTGGAGAGCGATGTTACACATATCCCAAGCTTTGTCAAGACTCCACCTCCACCAAATAAGCAACCTTTGCCAAGACTCCACCTATAAGAAAACCTTGCCAAGATTCCACCAATCTTCATGCCCCACCTAGAACCAAGTCCACGACAAGTTCAATCACTCCAGTATTACTACTATCACTCACCACTGAAATACCCTGCAACCCCATCACATCAAGTCACATAATCAAACTAAGAAGGCACCCATTTTATATGATAAGCCCAGCAACCAGAGAAGCCACGTAGCATATAAGTATTCCCCTCATACATTCCTCAAACTTCACAACTTGATTGCTTTTTGTTCTACCTCCCCCCCTCCTCCTCTTACAGCTAAGCTTCTTCCAAGCTCTCCACAATCTCTCCTCCTTGAACTCAATTACTTGCAACTCTTGGCCCATTGGATAAACCACCTGTGACCTCTTGCCACATTTTGTATCAACACATAGCATCAGCTTATCCCGCTGCCATTCACAGCTTATATGCCAAAAGGTTACAAAGGGTTCCCTTTCGATAACAAACTCAATCCCTTGGGTCGAAAAAGTAACAAACCTACCCATAGTACCAAAACGACAACATATCAACTAAACAAAATAATCACCGAAAGCAACATTCAACTAATTAGGGAAATACAGAAAATAACATGTTGAAATAAAAACAAGTGAATTTTCCCTGCATAAAATAATTTTTTTAAAAAAAATCCTTTTTCTGATATTGAGAGAACAAACCATACGATCACAGAAGAGGAAAGGAGAAAAAAAGAAAGTTATTATCATGGGTTCTTTCTTAGCTAATAAAAGCAAATTCTTACCAATAGTAAACATATATCTATAGTAGCTTAGTAGCCAAACAGAACAGAATAGCCTTAACAACAAAAACATCATAAAGAATTATCATAATTTGCTCTTTGGTAACCCAGTTGGTGCAGCCCTAGACCTTGTCTCCTGTCTTCTAGACAGTTGCCTGACAGCATCTTTCGACAACAAACGGGGTGTGCTCAACCATTGTCCTCCATCAACAACCAAGACTGTTCCATTCACAAATTTCCCTTCAAGAATTCAAAAGATGCAATGCATTGTGTTAGCACACAACTGGAAGGAAACAAAGACTATTGAGGTTTATCCTTCATTATGTTCACAAACTTTTTATTTGTATTTTTTATATCAGCAAGTATGAATATTGGCAAATAGTCACAAACTGACTCTCCGTTTACACCCAACTTTTCCTTATAAAACTTAATTGCTTGTCAAATGCTGCTTTCGTTTAGACTAAAGGTGTAAAAGAGTTTAAACAGAAAGAGAATAAAGTCTCCTAAGGTTGCATAAGGAAAGTTGCAGTTCAAGTAAACAAGTTAATGGCCGTATTCAAGTAAACAAGTTAATGGCCGTACAACTGAAAAACGAGACAAAACTACAAACCTGCATCAGATGCAAGATAGAGAGCAGCCATTGCAATATCCCATTTCTCCCCAAATGTGTACAAAGGTTTCTCTTTAATCTTGCTCAGTACCTCCTCAGGTGCAAGTTTACTGACACCAGCAGTGTCCTCGATAGCCCCCGGTGCAATCCCATTGACTAGAATGCCATGATCTTCACCCCATTCCAATGCCAAGCTTCTGGTAATGCTATCGATAGCTGCCTGGTGGGAGCACAGCATATGGCAGCTGAATCTGATTTTAAAAGATTCCAAAGTACAACGTTTAACAAGCTTGCCAGCTGATTTTACTAACCTTGGCTGCCGATGCATGAATTTGGTACCATGTTGCTCCATAATGTAAAGTTGCAGTTATGTTTATTATTGTTCCACCAGTGGAAGGGTCCTTCCCTAGTCCCCCTTTCTTAAGATATTTGAGAGCCTCATGACACATTATAAAAGTTCCAATAGAATCTATATCAATGACTGCAACAACAACAATAAAAAGAAATAAAGAATTAAGTAACATCTAAATGCCTCGTTTGGACAAAATCGAATCATCAAATCTGAAATACAAGATATGTTAACTCTGTAGCACACTGACTCGAGAAATTTGCAACACAAATAAAATACAAATTTATGTACAACCTGTTCGAAAGCCATTGGGAGATAAATCCTGAGCAGGCACAAGGAAGTTGCCAGCTGCGGCATTGACAAGGATGTCAAGCCTGCCAAAATGCTTAAAAGTTGATTCCACAGCTCTAGCTGCATCATCTTCTCTTCTAACATCTCCCTCAAGTCCTATGGCCTGCAATAAGTAGATCTTAATGCCCCCCTCTGCTATAACTAAATCATCAACTCATCAAGCTAGTTAAATTTGTTCTCTTTCTATTGTATATTAAATAAATAAATAAAAAACCAAGGTTTTGGAATCAGTTCAACTAGAACACAATCCGTGATTGGAGAATATGGTTTCAACCAATGAAGCAAACTTGCCACCCATATTCATACATCAGTTCCAAAGATTTTGGGGAAACCACTTGACAGAAAAGTTGATATTTTGAATCTCCAATGGCAAAGTCAACAAGTAATAAGAAAGGCACAGCAATGGGCTAAGGTGTATAAATATAAAGAAGTGAAAGGACAATTACAGGGATGCCATGGGAACGAAGAACATCAACAGCAGAGTCGAGAACATGTTTGCGCCGCCCCATGATGGCAACTGAGGCTCCATGTTTCCCCAGCTGCACTGAGATCTCGAATCCAATTCCTGAGCCTCCTCCTGTTACCAAAGCTACTTTGCCTTTCAGTATATTTGCTCTGAATGGTGACTCCATTTCCTTCACTTTATTGCCTTCGTTGGTACTGACTTGTAAAACTCCAACTCTAAAATGGAGCTCCCAATCTCGTATTGACCCTCATTTAATCTGGGTCTTCGGTGAAAACAAGGAAAACATGTTGTTTTGACATGGCCCGTATGACGCATTAAAACAATATTATAATCATTGTTTGATACCGACTTCTAAACCCCAACTCAATATTTAGTATCATTTTGTGTTTGATGAAGACAAAGGAAAAAGGTAGTTTGGAGTTGGCTCCGAGCAATAGCAAATAGGAATGAATTTGGGTTACTCTGGACTCAAAAACTCTTTCAGAAAAACACTTTCACGATTGGCCGTAAAGTTTAACTCCATACATCTCAAGTATTTTGCACATCGACATTTCCTTTTTGTTTTGCTACTAAGTATTCTAAGTATTTTTTTTTATATATTATATACACACAAATATACCAATTAAATAAATACATATTAATTAAAATTATTGATGAAACAGTATTTATTTATTAATAAAAATATATTAAATTATTGTGTATGTTAATTATGACTCCTATTTCAATCAAATTTGAGAAGTAATCTTCTAGTTAAACTCTGTTTATTTGTTTCAATCAAACACTGATTAGTTAGATTATTTTATTATTATTTGACCTATGAATTTAGCCTATAAATAGGCTCTTTTACAACCTTAGAAAAAACACCCATAAGATATTAGAACTCATAACACATTTAGAGAATTTTGTGTTTACGTTTTGAAGGTTCTTTATTTTCAGGTTTTCGGGGTTTAATTTTTATCTCCATCTTTTGTACTCTTCGTTCTGTTGCCATTATAGTAAAATTATCTTTGCTCGTGGTTTTTTATCCTCTTTGGAGGGTTTTTCCACGTTAAATTTGTGTGTCCAATTTCTCAATTTATTTCGCTACTTTTACTTGTTCGTTGCTTAATCGGGTCGATCCTAACAAGTGGTATCAAGAGCTAGTTCAATTTTCATAGATCACCCATTCGGATATATGTCAAGAACAAGGTTTGAAATTGAGAAGTTCGATGGTGAGACAAATTTCAATGCGGGCAAGTTTAGATGATGGCAATTCTAGTTCAAACCGGCTTGAAAACGTTGTTACCGGAAAAGCCCGAGAATCTAAATCAAACAGAATGGGAAGAGCTTGATGAAAGGCTTTGTCGCAATCCAGTTGTGCCTCGCGAATACGGTATTGCGGGAGGTATTGATGGAGAAGACCTCATCCGCCTTGTGGAAAAGGTTAGAAACTCTTTATGCGACTAAGTCTCTCAAGCAACCGCTTAGTGTTGAAACAACGCGTCTATTTACGTTTCGCATGAACGAAGGTGAGCTTCTTAGAGATCACATCAGTCAATTCATTACTCTTTTAAATGATTTAAAGAACGTTGAGGTTCAAATTGACGATGAAGATCAGGCAATGCTATTATTGTGCTCTTTACCCCCTTCATACAAGTCTTCCAGGGAAACCCTGATTTATGGCAGTGACAAACTCTCATTCGAAGATGTGAAGGGTCATTTGTTGAGTAGAGACAAACTCGACAATGAGCTTCATTTGGATAGCAAGGCAGATAGGCAAGCTTCCGTTTTGATAGCATCAAAGAAACGAGACAAAAGGTGTCGCTATTGTAAAAAGTTAGGTCACGTCAAAGCAGATTGTTATAAACTGTGAAAGAAAAGAGCTGTTGAGAGTAACGAGGAAGATGTAGCTGGTGCTAATTTGGCCAATGAAAGCGGTGATGATTTCTTGTTAGTGTCAACGAGTGATAACTCCAAGCTCACGTCCGAGTGGATCCTAGATTCGGGATGTTCTTTCCACATGTGTCCCAATAGAGAATGCTTCTCCACATACAGTTCGATTGAATGTGGAGTTGTGTGCATGGGAAACGATTCATCTAGTAAGGTAATTGGTATTGGTAGTGTTAAAATTAGGATACACGATGGGACGATTAGGACACTCTCAGATGTCAGGTATGTACCTGGTTTACGAAAGAATCTCATCTCCTTGAGTATTTTAGACTTGAAAGGATGCAGAATCAACATCGAGTCGAGCGGCATTAAAGTATCTCGTGGAGCTCTCCTTTTGTTAAAAGGTAAAAGAACTGGCAGTCTTTATATTCTGGAAGGTTCTACAGTGACCGGTGAAATCGGACGTCCCTCGTCCGTTACAGAGTCGAAGTCAACTCATTTAGAGCGGAGGCAACTTGGTCATAGGAGGGAAAAAGGTATGACCGATTCGTTGAAGAGAGGTTCTCTTTTGGATGCAGGTTTTGAAAAGTTAGGACACTGTGTTCGTGAAAATCAGACCCGGGTTAGTTTTGATTTGGCAATGTACAAGTCGAAGGCTAGAAGTCTTCCAGTTTTTAAGCATAGATTCGACTCAGTTAATTCCCTGCATGGTTCAAGATAAGCTCGTGGCGGGCTTTGGCAAAGATGGCATTGTGGAAATATGAGTCAAGGTGGAGATTTGTTAATTATGACTCCTATTTCAGTCAAATTTGAGAAGTAATTTTCTAGTTAAACTCTGTTTATTTGTTTCAATCAAACACTGATTAGTTAGATTATTTTATTATTATTTGACCTATGAATTTAGCCTATAAATAGGCTCTTTTACAACCTTAGAAAAAACACCCATAAGATATTAGAACTCATAACACATTTAGAGAATTTTGTGTTTACGTTTTGAAGGTTCTTTATTTTCGAGTTTTCGGGGTTTAGTTTTTATCTCCATCTTTTGTACTCTTCGCTCACATTTCGTTATAGTAAAATTATCTTTGCTCGTGGTTTTTTATCCTCTTTGGAGGGGTTTTTCCACGTTAAATTTGTGTGTCCAATTTCTCAATTTATTCCGCTACTTTTACTTGTTCGTTGCTTAATCGGGTCGATCCTAACAGTGTATTTTATAGAATACAATAAATAGTATATATCATTTTGCCTTCTACTTCTATTTAAAATTTTCATTACAAAGTTTAGAATATGAGATCCGATTTTTTCGAAAATATGATTCTTTATAAGAAGAATATTAATAGAATTGAAAATAATTTTTTCCCAAAAGTATTAACAACATTTTTTTTAAAATTAAAATAAATAATGAAAACATAAGTTTTAATAAACTTATTTTTAGAAAAAAATGCTAATAGAATTATAAGAATTAAGAAAGAAAAGCTATAACAAAATATTTAAAATCTGAGTGGATTTAATATAAACAATTCTTTATTAGAATTTGGATTCGAAATTGATTAACTAATTAGTTAATTAAGTGGACTTAATATTGTAATATTTTTTAATATTAGTATATTTTATATTTTATAAATATTTAAATAGTATTATAACACTATTTTAAAAAACATTATAGTGAATTTTTTTTACAATATATTAAAAAAGTTGTCAGTAAGTTGTATTTATTTTTTTAATAGAATTTAAATTATTTTATTTCTATTTTTAAACACTATTAATTTTTTTTTTAGATCAATAGCTGGATTTATCATTGAAAATAGGCCAAAATTATAGTTCATAAACAGATTAAAACAAAACCCAAACATAAAGCCCAAACATAAAGACCAAAAAACAAAAAATAGATCAAAACCAAGAAAAATAATCGAAACAGAAAAGTAAAACTAAAACCATTGGCCCATGCAAGAAATAACCCAGCTTTCATTGACGATAGGGTTGCTTTTGGAAACCATTTCCAGCTGTCATCCATAATAACCCCTATCTCGGAACATGTGAAACAGATAGCTTCCTGCAGCCTTTCATTTATTACCTCACATCATTTCATCGAAAATCTCTTGAAACCCCTCAAATCTCCTGATGTTTCAGCTTCTTCGTTCCATAATCCCAAGCAGATAGCCCTTTGTCCTTCCATTTCCTCTTCAGCAGTAACTCTCCCTTATCATCTACAAGCTTTCCGTTCGACAACGATCATTTCTTACCGCCGTTTCAGCAACACTCGGGACTCCCTGCTCCAGATAAGTATTGAGTCCCTTTTTTAAGCCATCGGTAGCTATTTGGTGTGCCACTTCATTTGCTTCCCTGTTTTGAAAGAGAAAAATACAGTTTCTGAAAAGCAAAGCTATTTTCTTTGAATCTTCAATATACGCTGCAATTTCCGATTTGTCCATTTCCTTCTCTTTCAGCTTTTCGATCACCGTCCTAGCATCACCTTCTATTTCTACATCTCGAAGACCCAGATGAAGACCCAGATCAAGTGCTTGGTAACACGCCATCGCTTCAGCAGCGAACACATTCGGTATATTCTTATTGATAATTGTTTTCGAGCATATTACTTCTGCCTTTTCATTTCTCACCACTAATCCCGAGCATGATTCCTTTCTATTGCTGTTGAAAGCAACATCAAAATTAATCTTCAAATACATCCCTATCGGCGCTCTCCAACTGCTCCTAACAATTCGCTTTTCAGGTAAAAACTTCCTTGCCCCATCCAGTTCCATAATGTATCTGACAACGAACTTTGCAATTTGACTTCCCGTTTGCATTTCACCTTCATGAATGAATTTATTTCTGGCTGTCCAGATCCCCCACAAAGCACACACAAATCTCCGACAAATTTCCATAGAGTTAACAGCAAAAAAATTCTTTAGACTCTCAGGAAACCCCATATTTTCCCCTCCAGCAGGCCATTCAATATTTAACTTCTCCCATGTTTCCTTTGCAACAGGGCAGTCTCTAAACAGATGTTCCCTTGTCTCAGCTTCCCCGTGGCACCTTCGGCACATGGCGGATCCCAGTAATCTCCTGTAGTGTAAATTGTTGTAATTAGGCAAATAATTGCGTGAGCTACGCCATACTGTAATTTTAATCTTTGAGGGTAAATCTAAATTCCAAAGTCGCTTGTAAAATTGTGTAAAATCATCCTGTATTTGAGTCTGTCCGTCTTGTGTAAGAAGTTTGTGTCCACTTCGCACTGAGTATTCTCCAGTCTGCTCCCCCCGCCAGACAACAAAATCTTCGTATGCGTTCAGAGGCAATGGAATGCATAGTATCCTCGCAGCATCCCTCTCATTAAAGGTATTAAGGACTAAATCTTCCTTCCATTTCCTTGTATTAGCCTCAATCAAATCTGCAACTTTTGTTATGCTTAAATTGGAACTTTGATTCTGACCACTTAGCTCTTTGTTTCCAAGGACCCACCTATCATCCCAAATAGAGACTTTCTGTCCATCACCAATTCGCCAGCCCAGGCCTTTCAACAGAATTCCTTTTGCCATCCATAAACTCCTCCAGGTTAATGAAGGTAAATTACCCAGGCTTGATTTTAGAAAATCTGAATCTTTAAACTATCTCGCCTTTAACGTTCGCGCTAGAAGAGAATTAGGATTACGTAACAAACGCCAAACCTGTTTGGCCAACATAGTAATATTGAAAGAACTCAGCTCGCGAAAGCCCATTCCTCCTTCCTCCTTAATCGCGCATAATGATCTCCACTCACACCAATGCATGCCCCATTTTCCATTACCTTTATTCCACCAAAAGGAATTTAGTACATTTTCGCACACAGTGTCTTCGGCATAAGAAAACATGCCATTGTGTATGTGGGTATGGCTTGCAAAACTGCTTTTATAAAGACTTCTCGACCCCCTTGCGATATGTACTTACAACTCCAATTATTGATTCTCTGTTTCAGCCTATCTTTTAAAACTTGGAAAGCCATTTTCTTTTTTCGTCCCACCATATTTGGAAGTTCCAAATACTTCTCAGGATCATTTGAGCAACGGATTCGAAGAGCTTGAAAAACCATATTTCGATCTTGATCATTTACATTTGAGCTGAAGAATACCGTTGATTTTTCAAAATTCACACACTGACTCGAACAAGTCTCATACTCCTTGAGAATACCCTTAAACACATCAATCCCCTTATTTGATACTTCCCCAAAAAGTATACAATCGTCTGCAAACATGAGATGGGTGATTGAAGGAGAAGCTCTATAGACCTTTACTCCACAAGACTTTCCTTCTTGACAAGCCAATCTCATTAATGCTGACAGGCCTTCTCCACAAAACAAGAACAGATACGGGCTTAGTGGATCTCCTTGACGTAGCCCCCTAGTTCCTCTGAAACTTAAGCCTTCTTCCCCATTTATCAAAATAGAGAAAGTAACCGAGTTAATACAGCGAACAATTAGAGCGATAAATCCCTCTGTAAAACTCAGCTTTGCCATGACTGCTTTGATAAAATTCCATTCTACTCTATCATAGGCTTTACTCATATCTAACTTTAAGGCCATAGAACCTTTCCTCCCTACTCTCTTATTCTTAAGCGAATGAAGTACTTCGTATGCCAGTAACACATTATCAGTAATGAGTCTACCTGGAACAAACGCACTCTGAGAAACATCAATGCAATCATTCAGTACCTTCTGTAATCTGTTGGCCACTGACTTCGCAATAATCTTATAAATCACTGTGCATAAACTAATAGGACGAAAATTCTTAAGATTAATAGGAGAGGCAGTTTTCGGAATCAATACCAGTAAAGTTCTATTTACTTCCTCAAGCGAGTGTCCCTGATTCAACACCTTCAAGCAAAAGTCACACGTGTCCTTCCCCACAATATGCCAATATTTTTGAAAAAATAGCGCCGGAAAACCATCTGCACCCGAAGCTTTAGTAGGTCCCATTCCTTTCAGTGCATCAACAATTTCCTCCTCTGAGTAGAGAGTAGTCAGTCTAAGATTCATACTTTCCGATATACATGGATTAATCCCTGATAGTATATGTGTCACATCTGTAACTCCTCTAGATTCAAACAAATCATAAAAATAATTCTGAGCAACCTCTTTAATTTCTGTGTCACCTGTCGCAAGAGAACCATCAGTTCTTTGTAGTCCCCTTATGCAATTTATACGTCTTCTCTGCGATGCATACTTGTGAAAAAAACGATGTATTTTTATCTCCCAATTGTAGCCAATTTGACCTTGCTCGTTGCTCCCAGTATCTCTCCTCCTTATCAATCTCCATATTTAAATGGAGTTTAACTTCCATGAGTTCAGTCAAAATCTCCTCTGTTCTTTCCTCCCCATTCAATTCCTCCAATTTCTGACTTAATCTTTTCACCTCACCATTACGTTTGAATTGGATCTTGCTATCCCAAACTTTCAACCCATTTGCAAGGTTATTCAGACGATTTAGGAAATGACCAGAGCTTCCTTCCCAGAGCTTTTTTATTTCATCCTCACACGACTCCTCAAGGACCCACCAAGATTCAAACTGAAAGCGAGTAGGGTTGTATCTCCTTCTGATAACTTCTGTATCAACAAGCAAAGGACAATAATCCGAGAAAGAATGCGGAATATGTTTCAGAGAATAGTTTGGGAAAATTTGAAGCCATGCATCTGTCGCTACACCCCTATCAATTCTTTCCCTAATATTCCGCTCCGAACTTCGACCCCTTTCCCATGTAAACCAAGGGCCTGAAAAACCAATATCTTCCAATGAACATTCCTCCAACGTTTTATGAAACTGCTCCATTCTAGCTTCATCCCTTGGAAGACCACCTCTTTTTTCATATGCATACAGAATATCATTGAAATCCCCTCCAACCAACCAAGGTAATACATTATTCCTCCCCAACCTATGAAGTAAATTCCACGTCTCCCTTTTATTTCTTACTTTTGGAGCCCCATAGAAACCCGTGAACCTCCAACAAGGTTTACCCAATTCATCAAGAATCTCCACATCAATGTGGTTTTTTGAAAAACTCTTCAAATCGACTAACTGACTCCCATTCCATCCTAAACTTAAACCTCCTCGTGAACCCTCAGCCGGCACATCAATACCATTGGAGAAACCACATCGTCTCCTAACAATTTTCGTTCTTCGAGCATTTAGTTTAGTCTCCATTAAGAAGACAATTTGGGGATGATAGATTCTCAGCATGTGCTGAAATCTTCTAACTGCTAGTGGGCTCCCCAACCCACGAACATTCCAGCAAAAGATCTTCATTGCGACCGGTCGGCTTGCCCCATGGCAGCCGCCGATATTTGTTGATTATGAGCGAAGAGCCCACTACGACCCTCAAACAAATCCTGTTTATTAGAAATATTTAAGAGCACATAATCAGATCTTTGTCTTATATTACCTTCATCTTTACTCAATGGGTCATCCTCTAGATCACACTCCATATTTGACTGCTCCTTCCCATTCAAATTCCCCATTCCCTCTCTACCAATCTGGACCCCATTGACATTTTGAACATATCTCCCCATCTGAATTTTGCCAAATCTTCCTCTGTTCCCATCAATCTGACCATCTCTACCATTTTTCGGATCTTTATTCTCCACACCATTGTATTTGTATCCTTCCAAATTTATCCCCAGAGAATTACTAACATTTCCCCATAATTCACGACCTCGATTCTAGTTTGAAATTTGACTAGGTTGCTGTCCAAATCGGGTTTTCTCGGAAGCCCCATTCTCCCCTTCCTCCATCAACCAAATACTATTAACTGTTGAAGCTTTCCTTGTCTAAGCCCTCAGCGTCAATCCCCACCCAAATTCAACCTCCTGAGCACCAATCCGCAATCTCAATGGACAAAAACTTTCACCATGGCCAAGGCAGCCGCATAAGAAACAGAATAGAGTTAGCTTCTCATATCTGAAATTTGCATACGTGAACTTTGAATCGGCAATCATAATTTTTTTCCTACGTTTCAGAGGTTTTCGTACATCAATCTGCACACGAAGACGCATAAAATTTCTATACCCATTAATGATCTGTTTTGTATCGTGTTCTAACAATCTGCCTATGAAATTCCCAAACTGAGTCGCCATTAAATCATTAAAAAAACCTGGGGGTAAATCATGAATCTGAACCCACCAATCAGCATACACCAACGGTATAGACATCGGGTCTTCATTCCTTTGGATCCGATGAAAAATCAGAAGATGGTTATTAAAAGTCCAAGGAGCACCAGTGATTACCCGCGTAATATCAATCTCATTGAAAAATTTGAATAGAAACCGTTTCTCCCCCAGATCTGATATTTGTACCCCTTCTAGTGGATGCCAAATGTTGGCCAATGTATTTCTCATTGCTGGAAAGTGGACCACACTGGCTGTAAGGAAACATCCCACCAGACAAAAATCATACACAGATCTTTGTTCTTCAAACTCTTCTGGCAGTGAGAAAGCCTCATCTTCCTCATCAATCAGATTCAAATCTTCAATGCCTCTTTCCATTATTTTCTCCGATTCAACCCTCTCACTTCAATTCAGACTAGAAGACAAGGCTCGCAATGAAGAGAAGACAAAATCAAAGAAAAAAGAAGGAAAAAATCCTAACAACAAGAAACCCTAAAAAAAGTGCCAAATTGGCAGACTCAATTCAAAAGTGTTATAGTTTAAAACACTATTAATTTATCTATGAGTATTTATAAAAAAATATTAAATAGATTTTTAAATAGTTTTAAATTTCATATATATTTTTTACATTTTAAATTATGTTTTTAAAATATATAAATTATATTTTTTTATTAGTTTTAAACTATATTTTCTAAAACTACTTTTAAATTTTATTTAAATATATCTTTTTGTAATAAATATAATACATTTTAAAATTTTGATTTGTTGTCTTTAATAATAAAAAAGAATATAAATTTTAAAAATAAGAAAAAAAAGTATATAATTGTCTTTAAGTAAGGCTTTTGGATAACATTGTAACTTAAAGTAACGAAGATAATTTTATAGGTAAAATAATTTGAATCAAATTATATTTTTAAAATGTTAGAATTATTTTTTTAAATTTTATTTTAAAATTAAAATTGAAAATAGATAATATTATATAAAATATATAAATAAAAATTTAAGTTAAATAAAATGGATAAATTATCTAATTATTTTTTATTTAATTAAATATTTATCTAACTTTTGAAAATTATTATTTATCTAATTAAATAAGTAGTAAGTACATATATTATTAATGAATACAACTGATGAAAAAAAAATTATGCATAATAAATAAAAATGTAAAATAAATCAAATGGTAGCTTTGATTTAGTGGTAAATTTAAGATTTTACTAATTCAATTGGATTGAGTTCAAATCTCACCATATACATATTTTAATTGATTTTTGTTAAAATGAAAGACTAAAATACCCCCGAATATTATAACTTATTTTGATTACGGAAGGATATTTTCATAATTTTTTTAAGTTGTTGACTTGGTTGAGGGTGACACCAACTTAATAAAACACTTAATAAATAGTATAAATGTACAACCGATAAAGAAAATAAATTATGCATAATAAAATGAAAATGTATAAAACACATCAAATAAAAGCTTTCGTTAAGCGGTAATTTAAGATTTTACCAATCCAATTGGCATAGGTTTAAATTGTACAACATAGCTTATTTTTATCACAGAAAGTCATTTCTTTGATTTCTCTAACTATGTTGGTAACCCGGTTAAGAGTGATAAATAGTATAAAAAATTGAAGGAGGTAACAAAATGTGCATTATAAAATTAAAATGTATAAAAATATTAAAAAGAATCTTTGATTGAGTAGTAAAAATTTAAGGTTTTGCAAAACAAAAAAGTATTAAGTTCAAATATCATCTTATGCATACATTTTTTTGGTATTTTTAAATAAAAAGACTAAAGTACCCTCAAATAATAAAAATTATTTTAAATGCGAAGGTACATTAAAGTAATTTTCCTAACTAAGTTGGAACCTGATTGATGGGTGACACCAACTCAATAAAGGGCTTTATAAATAGTATAGATAATGAGAGGACCTAATTAAAAATTTCCAAAATTTTGGTAGCGAAGATCCCCTAAACCCTTATAACGGTGATTTTAGGGTTTGAGCATGACTGTTTTGTTTTTATATATTTCAATTATAGAGTTAATGGAAAGTTATCTTTGATTCTGCTTAAATTGAGATAATTAAACCATATATTCTCATATGGTAGTAATAATAAATGCAATGTAAATCAGGAAAAAAGAAAATCAAAGATTTCTATTAAAAAAAAATCGAAGAGATCTTCAATATTCTCTCCAATAACTTCTCCCCTCTCTCACTAATAAATTTCAAGAGAAATTAAGTTGGAAACCCTATTTACATAAAGAAGAAGAAAAAAAAGCATGAAGGTGTATGCCCTTTTCTTGGTGGTTCTTATTCTTTCAGCTGGTATTTACTCCATCAAACCAAATATATTTTCAGTATTACTATTTGCTAAGAAAAATAGTTATATTTTTGTTACTGTTAGAATGTATTGGATTCTTAATGTGTGTGTATATATATATATATATATATATATTAAACATTTATATAGGAAAAGAGGAAGCAGCAGAAGAGAAAACATGCAAAGATGGTCTAAATCTGGAAGCTTGCGAAGACGATCTTTGCTTGGAATTGTGCCAGGTTATCTATGGAGTTAATGCTACAGGAGCTTGTTTTGGGCCTTTGGCCACAGCTGTCTGCCACTGCTTGTACCCTTGTTAAATTTTTTTTATTATTATTTTGGTGATAATAATGCCAAAATTCTACCATATTAGTTGAATAATCTAGTTATTATTTTTTCACAATCAGTTGTGAAAATTGAAGCATCAATGGACAAATTTTGTGTTCCTCTCATCTAGTTTATATATAAATCTGGTTTGTGAGAAATTTTAAGCGTAAAGATAATAGGAAACTTAGAAGCAACCTTGGGAATTGCATGCTCAGTTCCACATCGGTGGAGAACAAGGGTCCAACAATATAATGAATATGGGCGCGGACCACCTTTAGAAGTTACGGAGTCATGCCTAGAGCACGCTGCAAATCTCCTGTTTATTTTTACCAAAGAAAATCGTGCGTTGGCTATTATTTTAGTTTGATGTTTGGGTAATTTATCAAAATATACTAAAAATTAAAAAAAATTACGAAAATGAGTCGAATTCTAGAATATTTACGAAAAAAATGGCCATTTCCCCCAAAAAACGTCCACGTCACGCCAAATAAGATTCGGGGATGCAAAGCAGAAAGAGGGCGCACTTTGTGCCTCATCAGGACAAAACGCTACTGATGAGGACGCCGCTTTGCTGATGTGGCACAAAGCGCGCGCCTTGAGGGCGCTTTCTCTTGCATCCCCAAAATGCGCCGACGTAGACGCGCGTTTTGGGAAATGACCTTTTCTCAGTAAATATTCCGCATCTCGCCCATTTCCGTAAATTTTTTTAATTTTTGGTATATTTTGGTAAATTACCCATTTTTAAGATACATCATCAATTTTTTTTATTTAAATTATGACGTTATAATTTATGTTTTTTTAAAAGTTTATCATTAAATATAATTCAATATGTATAAAGTTATTATTTATCATTAAATATAATTTTAATTTAATAATGTTCGGTACTTATTTTAGTTTTTTTTTTTTAAAAGATTTTTATGTTGAGTACTTAACATTAAATATAATTTACGTTTTTAAATAATAATAATGCAAGAAATACAAGAATAATAGATAAGAAATTAAGAATAAAGGAGAATTTCTATTGTATCTTCTTTTTCATCATCATTACATGTCATGCCCCGTTCTATAATTTATTGTTGTAAGAATTTAAATAAGATTAAGTTTTAGCCTAGGGATCAAGAGCAAGTGTAGTTATCCAAAAAACCTAAGTTGAAGTCCCCTCTTTAGCATTTTTGTTGAATTTCGGCTCACCCTTTGCCAACCCTCCTATTGCCGCCCAAATAAGTTGTCCATCCCTTTTTTGAAGAAAATATCGATTGGGCTTTATTATTCTCTAAACCAAAACAAAAGGTCCAATAAACAACCAAACTAAAAGAAATGGCCCGATAGTAGGAAATTTCAAAATTTAAAAAAATAAAAGGAAAACGGGCAAATATCTAGATATTTTTATACAGTTGTAACCTACTCACTAATTTAATTCCTACCGACCATCACGCCCAGTTAGAAACTTTTCAGAAATCTGTCAAACCTCTCTCCTCATAACAGCTTTCAAGAGTGACGATTTCATTTCCCAGGGAGGCTCCTTCTTTTCAAGAAAACTCTTTCATTCTTCAGCTTCCCTTCCCCTTGCCTCTATAGAGATGCACTCTTTCAATATGGCTCTCGAATCCATTCCAGCAAGCGTCTTCCTTCATCGTAGTCAGAGGCTGTGTGCTCCAGGTAAAACTCTTCTCTTTTCCTCAAGCAATCTGTTACTATTTTGTGGGCAAGAGCGTTTCCATGTCTTGAAATGTGCTTGAAATCAAAACGCTTTTGTCTGCCATCCGTCTGTTTGCTTATCATTTGATGTATATCAGATATATAAAGTCCTATTTTTGATTTATCTCGCTCTTTGTTCTTGCATTTTTTAATCACTGTGAGGGCATCTCCTTCAACAACAACATTCGGCCAACTATTTCCCATCCCTAATCTGACTGCTTCCCGGCACGCTAGAGCTTCGGCTTCAAAAGCCGAATAGACTTCTTTGTGGATTTCAGAACATGTGATCAGAATACGTCCTTCATCGTTCCTTGCCACGATCCCAGAGGCTGAGGTGTTAGTATGTTTGTCGAAAGCACCATCAAAGTTTACCTTGACTGATTCTCGAGGTGGGCATCTCCACGGCCTTGTTTCCGTTTTATTCCCTATTTGTTTCCTATATTCAAGACCATCGAGTTCTGCAATATAATCACATACAAATTTTCCTACTTATTTGCTGTGCTAACCTTTCCCTTATGTATTCTAGCATTTCACACCCCATATTGCCCAGAGCGCAATCAAGAGGCGACGCTTTTTAGGACCGAGCATTCCAAAAACCCAGATAAGCCACTGTTTGAAGTCCTGATTTTCTTCTATAAGTATTTCCCGTAATAGCAACTCTGACCATACTTCTATTGTGACAGGACACTCTCGAAACAAGTGGTTCATTGTTTCAGCTCGCTCTCTACACCGAGGGCAGCTTGTATCATTTACCAGTTTCCTATGTTGCATGTTAACTTTCGTAGGCAGATAATTCCATGAGAATCTCCAGATTGTAATTTTCAGTTTTGTTGGTAGGTTCAATAGCCATAATGTTTTGTAAAATTTCCTGTAGACGGCCTGTAAAGCATAAGCTCTAGGGTTTTCTTCAGCTATTTGTAATAGTTTATAGGCGCTCCTAACCGAGAACTCCCCTGAAGCTTCACCTCCCCATACCAAGAAATCATCATGTGGTGTTTCTGCCAAAGGAATACGGAGAATCCGAGCAGAATCTTCTTCTGAGAAGGTATACTCTATCAACTCCTTCCTCCATTTTCTATCATCGGTATCAATTAGCTCTTTAACTTTTAGATCTTGCATAGAATTCAATACTGCTGATAATATGAAATTAATTGCATCTGGAATCCAGCTATCACTATTAATTAATATGTTTTGACCTGTGCCAACTCGCCAAAGAAAATCGTTTTTCAAAACATCTTTTGCTGCCCAAATGCTTTTCCACGTATAAGAAATTGTATTTCCCAAATTGGCATTTAAGAAATCGGTATTTGGAAAATATTTAGCTTTAAGTACCCGCGTGACAAGAGAGTCTTCGTTATTGATAATCCTCCATCCTTGTTTCGCTAGAAGGGAGAGATTAAATTGAGACATATTTCGGAACCCCATACCCCCATCTTCTTTAGAGCGACACATAAGCTTCCATTGGCACCAATGAAACCCTTTTTTCTTCTTTCCGTGTTGCCACCAGAATTTCGCAAAAATACCTTCTAATTCCTCACAGAACGATTTAGGTAGGAGAAAATATGACATAGCATAATTTGGAATTGCTTGAAGTACTGATTTAATGAAAACCTCCTTTCCCCCTTACGATAGTAGTCTTGTACTCCACTGCCCAATCCTCTGATTGATCTTATCCTTTATGCTTTGGAAAGATTCTTTTCTTCTTTTGCCCACTATATTAGGAAGGCCTAAATATTTCTCCATGTTTGATGCGCACCTCACACCCAATACTCCTACTAGTCCATTTTTCATTTCCTCTGAAGTGTTGGTACTGAAAAAAATTGTTGATTTGCAAAAATTCACACATTGCCCGGAACATTGCTCATATTTTTTCAAAATGTCTTTCAGCACTTCCGCCCTTTCCTTCGTAGCTTCTTCAAACAAAATACAATCATCAGCAAACATGAGATGCGATATTTCTGGCCCTCTTCTACTCGTCTTAATTCCTTTTAGAGCCCTCTCATTGACTGTAAGACGAATCAAAGTTGAAAGCCCCTCCCCACAAATCAGAAAAAGATATGAACTTAATGGGTCTCCTTGTCGTAAACCTCTGGAAGGTCTAAAATCCCTGCCTCTACTACCATTAATGTTCACTGTATAGGAAACTGTTGAAATGCATTTCATGACTAGCATAACCCATTCTTCTGCGAACCCCATTCTCAGCATAACATCCTTTAAAAAGCCCCATTCCACTCTATCATAAGCCTTGCTCATATCCAGCTTCACTGCCATAAACCCTTTTTTCCTATAACGCTTCTGACGCAAAGTATGGAGAATTTCATATGCAATCAGCACATTATCCGAGATTAATCTGCCTGGAACAAATGCACTTTGAGCACTATCAATGCATCTCCCAATATAATTCTGAAGTCTGTTTGCAATTGCTTTAGCCACTATTTTGTAAAGAACTGTGCATAGACTAATGGGCCTAAAATTAATAAGATTTGTTGGGTTCGGGGTTTTTGGGATAAGCACTATGTCTGTATGGTTAGATAATTCAAAATCTTTACCCTCGTTCAGAATCCCAAGATAAAAACCTTCAACATCAATATGCCAGTACTTCTGAAAAAATAAGGCTGGAAAACCATCCCATCCTGGCGCTTTAGTTGGCCCAATCCCTTGTAACGCTTGATAGACTTCATCCGCCGTGTAAGCAGACATCAAAACTGTATTAACATCAACAGAAATATGAGGTTTAATACCTGCTAATAAGTGTGATGAATCTCCAATATTGCTTGACGAAAATAAGTTTTGGAAATAATTTGATGTTGTCTCAAAGATTTCAAACTCATCAGTAATCTCTCTTCCCTCCGTTGACTCCAACCGACTAATTGTGTTGATCTTTCTCCGTGTTGTTGCATATTTGTGGAAGAAAGCTAAATTTATGTCCCCCCAATCGAAGCCAATTGGCCCTTGCTCTTTGCTCCCATTAGGTTTCATCTTTATCAATCTCCATGTTCAATCTAATCTTAGTATCTATTAGCTGTGCCAATGTATCATTAGTCCTCTCACTTCCCAATAGAGTTTCCAATTCCTTGTTGAGCTTCTTCTTACATTCGTTTCTGCTTTGTTTGATTGAGTTCGCCCACCTTGTCAAACTATTCTGTAATTTGTCTAATTTTTCATAAATCAGCCCAGTTGATGAATCCCATGACTTTTTAACCTCTTGCTCAAAAGAATCTTCTAATATCCACCATGCCTCAAATCTAAACCGTGGGCTTCTCTTGAATCGTTCTTCATTGTCTGTATGAATTAGGAACGGACAGTGATCTGATATTGAATGAGATAAATGACGAACAAAACCCTTCGGGAATAATTGCATCCAACTTTCATTAGCCACACTTCTGTCCAGTCGTTCCCTTATATTTGTTCCCGGTAAATTACCCCTTTCCCATGTGAACCATGTTCCTTGAAATCCCATATCCATTAGTTGACATTCATCTAAGACATCAAGAAAGGCTGCCATCTTCCTCTCCTCCCTTGGTTGTCCCCCCTTTTTTTCAAAAGAGTACATAATTTCATTAAAGTCACCACTAACGAGCCACGGATATCTTTGCTCTTGTCCCAAAGTCTTTAACAAATTCCGTGAAGCATTCTGATTGCTAGCATAAGGCGACCCATAAAATCCTGTATATCTCCATACTCAATTTAGCCTGCCCTCATCTATTAATACATCAATATGGTTTTTAGAAAAAGTTTTGAGACTGACCGTCAATTTTTCCCTCCACGCAAGACAAAGTCCACCAAGCGTACCTTCTGCTCCTATATCAATTCCATTCAGAAAACCACACCTTCTTCTAATCCCTTCCATGCGTTTATCATCAATTTTGGTTTCCATAAAGAAAACCAAATCGGGGATATGTTGCTTTAGTAAAAACCGAAGCCTTCGAACTGCTCGCGGATTCCCCAGACCACGAACATTCCAGCAAATGATTTTCATTGCTTCTAGTCGGCTTGCCAACTGGCAGCCGCCGATCTTTTTTATTAGGAAACACATCTTTTTCCCCTTCCTCTTCAAAGAAATTTAATTCCTCCCACTCCTGCAAGCCTTCTTCTGCATATTTCATTCTTCTGCCTATATCTTCCAAAAAATTATCCTCAGCATAATCACCAGCATTAAGTTCAAGCAGTTTTTTCTTACGCATAATGCTCTCTTCCTTATACGAATCCCTCCCTTGCACCGAATTAATTCTTTTCCGGCTGGCCTTTTTTCCTGCTTTAAAATTTCTTTCCTGCACTACATCGGCCTTTATTTTTTGGTACTCTTCATTTGCGTTCATCCTTATTTCTTTAATATTCAATGCTTTCTCCCGTATTAATAAACTTGGATCTTCTATTTGTAACACCGACTCATGATTTTCCTCCAGTACTCCAGTGTAAACACAATGACTCCCTTTCCTTCTCGAAAAAGCATTTAATTTTTGACTTTCCTTTCCAATTAAATTGCTTTCTGCTTTCAGTGCTATCGTAAAGGGTGGGTCCTCCCTAATTTTGTCTCTATTTGCAGGTTCAATCATCTCACAACTTTGGAGAGCGTGCCCAATTCTACCACATCCAAAGCAAAAAGTTGGTAACTTCTCGTATTTAAAGGGAATCCAAACCTTGTCTTGTTCACCAGTGGAAACAAAAATACCCCTACGAAGGGGCTTTTGCACGTCTAACTTAACTCTAATCCGACAAAAATCCCCAATAATTTCAGATCTAGTAATTCCCCCAAAAGTAGTTCCAATAGCATGCATCAAATCTTTTTTATCAAATTCAGGTAAACATGGTCCAATCTTAACCCAAAATAAGGATGAAGTAAGTCTAATTCTATTCCTTTCTGTTGATTTAATCAATCTATCAAAAATAACAAGTTGTTTCCTGAATAGCCATGGCTGGCCTTCTAAAATTGTCTCTAGATCATCTTCTAATTCAAAACTAATTGTAAATAAATTCTGACCTACTAATTGAATCTCAAATTTTCCTTTTGTTTTCCAGATGCTTTTCATCTGTGCCCTGAAGCTGTCTGGATTATAAGATTTCTTCGACCATACAGTGCAGATCAATGTAGGTTTATCACTTGGTGACACCGTCGAACTCTTCACCGATAGATGAATGATCTCTTCTGCCAAGAGAGAAACCTCCTCCTCGTTAAACCCTTCGTTGCCACCACTTTCCTCCATCCCAAGCCGCAGCAGAGGCTGATTTCGCTAGGAAACTAAGCAAAGCACTCTTGACTCCTAGGGTTCTTTAAATCCCCTTGTTGCCTTTGATGTTTTAGTTTTTTAAGTTGTCCATCCCTTAATTCCCTCATTTTCTTCTCCTTTATTCCCTTTCTTTTTCTTTCCCTTTGACTATCTTGTGCCGCCCTTATCACCAAAGAAACATATCACTTTTATTTCTTTTTGTCATTTTTTCTCTTCAAAACCACTAGCTCCTCCTTTTTCTTCTTCTTTTGCACTTTGTCGTCACATCTCCTCATTGTACCTCCTTTTGCACCACCGTCACACCATCACACCCTCAACATTACTCCTCTGTCACACCATAGTACCTCCACCGCCGTAATGCCGTTACGCCGCCACCATTGTCGCCACCATTTTTCTTCTCCACTTTTATTTCATTCTCTTCTTATTTTCTTCTTACTTCACCACTATTTGTCTTCATTGCTACCTTTATTTTTCTTTCATTGTCGTCTCTTCAGGCACCGCCCATCGCCATTGGACCGCCACCGTAAATGCTTTTCTTTTACTTTTATTTTTCTTCCCTCCCTTCATTTTATTTTGTGTGATTAGATTCTCACTTTATTTCTCCATCATTTCTTTCCCTCAGCTGAGTCTCTTTAGTTACTCAAGATTTTTTCTGCAACATCCTAGATTAGGGGTTATGCGTTCGTGTGTAATTCATGAGATAGTGGGCTCAGTGGGTGTGTTGGATGTGTTCTGAGGAGTTCTAGGAACCCTAAGGTGCATGGAAATGTATGGAAATGTAAGGCAATGTATGGAAATGTAAGGAAATGTAAGGAAATGCTTTGGAAACGTTAAGTTTAAAAGAGGAAAGTGAACATTTTTGGAAACTAGGGGATGTAAGGAAATGATGTGGAAATGATTCAAAAGAGGAAAGTAAACATTTCTGAAACTTGAAATGTAAGGAAATGTCAAGTTTAAAGAGCCAAACGAAAATTTTTGAAACTTGGAAATGTAAAGAAATGTCAAGTTTTAAGGCTTAAAAGAGAAAACTAAGGCAAGGTGGCCTTAAGAAAAATAATATGAGGAATTTGACACACAAACAGGCTTGGAAAAGTGGCTGGAGATGCCACTTAGGGCCTCTGGAAATGGCGCCACATGCAAGGTGTTGGGCCTGAGTTCGAGTCACATGGGAAGCAAATAAAAGAAATTTTATTTTGCTTCCGTAAGAAGTGAGGTGGACGGCACATGGCTATAAATTAAGAGCTTTTATTCTTTTATTTTTAAGAGATAAAGGGTGGATAAATAAGGGATAAATAATGGATTTATTTTAGATTATTTTCAAGAGATAAATGTGGATATTATTTCTTTTATTTTGATAGATAAGGAAGAGATAAAAGAGGATTATTATTAGTATTATTTTTATTAAGAGATAAGAGATAATTATTGGATTAAGTTTTATTAAAGTGATAAATCAAGGGATAAAGCTATCAAAATAGAAGGGTGGTGGCCAAGTAAAGGACTCTAGCTAGTAATTTTGGCTATAAAAGGAAGAGTAAGGCTATTCTTCATTCATTCTTTTCTTTTCAAGAAAACCTCTGCCGAAATTCTCTAAAGTTTCTCCTCTTCTCTCTGTCGAATTTTCTCTGCCATTATTCTCTTTTTCTCTTTTCTTTTCTTCTTCTATTACAAACACAATCAAAAGCCAAAGATACCAATAGCCCTAGTCGATTTCTCACTAAGCCTCAAGAGCCGAAATTGTTATCCACATCAAAGCCATAGCCGAATACTGCTAAGGGTTCAAGCAAGAGTTCCATCAAATTCTTCAGTAAGGGTAAGATTAGGTTAGATTCTCATTCTATTTCTTTTAAGGTCATGTCGAAATTAAGATTCTAATACCCTTAATATCTGTTTGCTGTCAAGAGATCTTTCGGGATTTACTAAGTGTCGACTACAAGGAAGGAGAAGTTCTTTTCCCGAAGGTACACCATAAGCCGCGTGTTCCCTAGTTATTCGGTGAATTTCGGGATTTAAGAATCTAAGGTAAGTCATATTTAACATACGGCTAAGGGTTATTTGTTGTGAATAAATGTTAGAAATTGATATAACATGTAGTTATAAGGATTTCGGCAGAGGATACAAGGATTTTGGGATTTGAGAATTTCAAGGTAAGTTTTAAGAATACTAATCCTACTAGGATTTGGATTTATGGCCGAATGGCTTTTATTAAATTAGTAAGTGATTAATCAAATGTAGGAATTTGAGATCTAAGCGATGAGATCGATTTCGGGATTTCAAGGAATTCGTTAAGCAAATCAGTGTGTACCCTACCCTAAGTTTTGATAGGTTCATGGCTATGTTTAAATTAAATGTATTATTAAGAATGTGTGTACTCACACTAACTTTCGATATATCATATGGCAATTATTTTAATATATGAATATGCATAAGAATGTGAATGTGGCTAAGTATCATAAATATGGTAAAAGTACCCAGGTACGTTTCCTACTTCTGATAGGATTATGAATATGATATATTTTGAACATATGAATAGTAACATGAATGAGAATTAAGTATGTTATGCATGATATAAAATTTATGGGGCATTCGGGATCTATGTGAAAGGGGAAGAAGGTGTTGACTTCGGTCTCACCAACGGAATATGGTGACTACGGTCACAAAATTTGAATATGGTAACTTCGGTTACATTATCTGAATTTGGTAACTTCGGTTACATTATTTGAATATGGTGTCTAATGACACAAATTATATGGGCGATGAGCACGTCGATCGCAGCGATGATCGCTTCGATGGTGTGTAGCGGATGGAGGGTTGACTTAGTAGTCCCCACGGTGTGACCGGCGGTGTACGGGTGGTGTGTAGCGGATGGTTAATTAGGTTTGGGTTTGGGAATGCATCATTAATTGTATTCTATGATATGAATGTGTATCATTTGCATGCCTGATTCTATTATGACTTAGTGTTGTGTACACATTGAGTCTGTTGACTCACCCCGTTTGGGGAATATTTTTCGTGTGATGAGCAGTAATGGACCGGGTCGGCAGGAGCTTATAGGTGGCCATGCATAGCAAGAAATTTATGATTTGGAATTTCAATTTATTTTAAGTATTTTAAGTTTTACTTTGGGATCATTGATATAATAAGGTCATTGTGGTTTACTTTATTTTTCTTTTATTTATTATGTTTATGGATTTTTATCAATTAAAGTTTAAGTAAATTCCTTTTTAAAATTAACTCTAAATGTTTTGTCACCTTAAATAAATGGGTTTTAACATAAGATAAATTTGTTTTCAACTCAAGCCCAACCCAAACAATATTTTTTTAAAAATCATACAAGTTTTTCCTAAGTAACAAAAGAATTTTGAACCGGTTTACTTGAGGAACATACCAAATCTGGTCAAAGCTCGTGGGCCGGGTTTGGGGTGTTTCATTTTCGTTGAGCCCATAACATTCTGATCTAGTCCAATAAAGCGTAAGTAGTGATTAGCCTAATCTAATCTCGTTTCTTTCTTTTTCTTTGTTAGGGTCGAACTTTTTGTGTTAGTCTTGTTTACATTATTTTGTTGAAGGTTTCAATCCAGATCACTTAGATCTTTATTAACGCCAAAAGGTTTTTGGATATCCGTTTTGAAGGAGTGGAAATGTGAGTAGCAATCTCTGAATCTTGATTTGAAAAGTCTAGTCATTTCTTATTTTGGTCGAACCCTTTATGACTTTAGGGGCTGAATTCTAACTATATATTGTTCATCTTACGTACATATCTGATATAGATCTAATCAAATCTAGGTCTTAGAAGTTGCGGAATTAAAATAATGCTTTGGATTTGCGTAAATCAAGTGTGGGTCCTAACTTTTGTGTTGATGAATAATTGAAAGCATGTTAATATGTTATTTTGGTTTGTGGTAAGTTGTGGTAACTGAATGATCTAAATGATCCAGTAAGCATTGGTCGAATGATATATAACCCTAAAATTAAGTAATCGGATGTGTAAGTGCTATCGTTATCGATTGATTGAATGCATGACATTACATTACATGTTTCATATTTGGCAGCTTGACTGCAATTACTGGTGGCTTGTCCACATATTTCTGGCAATATATCTGCATATCTGGTAGCTCGTCCGCATATATTTCTGGTAGCTTAACTACAATTACTGGTGGCTTGTCCAAAATTTGGTGTATTTTTAGATGGATGAGTTCTAGGGAACTCTTAATGTGGTGTGTAGCGGAGTTGGGTAGGAACTTCTCTAAAAATAATGCATCGACATGCTCATGCATGTTGAAAATTGTGAATATGTACAAATAAAAGACTATTAAGTATAGGTATCCATCAAAACAATTATACAAATATACAATTATGTTCAAAAGAATACAAGTAGTAGAAATATCAATCCTTGGTACAATTTTCATCCAAATAAAGCATTACCTAGGTCACATAGGACTTTTCAGCTTGTAACGTTTTGTGGCTTAGGTTGGTTCAGAATTCAAAAGTAGGCTCAACAAAATGACTAAACATGAAAGTAGTTTGGCACTTTATATTGTCCCCTACACTTTCCCAAATGTACATACACTACAACAAAACAACCCTACAGCGACACTTTTTTTGACCTAAGACGACGCAAAAAAGGTTGGCATAGGTTTCGCGACGCTTCCAAAATGGTCGTCTATAGTGCAGTTGGCATATGCATGGCGACGCTTTTTCAAAAGCGTCGCCATAAGTCAACATAAGCCGATCCTTATTGAAAGGTTGTGAAAAGCTTGGTCAATGACGAGCTTTAAAAAAGGTTGGGAAAGACCTAGTCAAGGCTAACCTTTGAAAAAAGTTGGTATAGTTCTTGTCTAACGCAACTTTTAAAAACGGTTGGAATAGAGCCGTATAAGGCAACCTTAAAAAGGTTGAGATAGACCTTGTCTAAGACAACCTATAAAAAAAATGTTAGGATAGACCTATCTAAGGCAACCTTAAGTAGGTTGGGATAGACTATATCTAAGGCAACCTTTAAAAAAAGTTAGAATAGACCCGTTTAAGGCAACCTTAAAAATGTTGGGATAGACCATGTCTAAGGCAACCTTTAAAAAAAGTTGAGATAGACCCGTCTAAGGCAATCTTAAAATGGTTGGGATAGACCTTGTCTAAGGCAACCTTTAGAAAAGGTTGAGATAAACTCGTTTAAAGCAACTTTAAAAATGTTGAGATAAATCTTGTCTAAGGCAACCTTTAAAAAAGGTTAAGATAAACCTGAAAAAGATTAGGATAGACACGTATAATGTAATTTTTTTTTTATTTTTTATTATTTCAATATTAATATATTTTTATAAATATTTACAGTGAATAATGATAGGAATTTTGATTTAAATACAACTAAAAAAATATAAAATATAAAATTAAAATAAAAATAAAAATTGAATATTCACTACAAAAATCGATCCAACAATCAAAATAGACTAACATTTAGCTGAAATGTATACCACTAACATTCAACTCAATATACAAAAGTAAACAAATAAAAAAGTACCTAAGACGATGGATATTGATATTGATGTTGTACTACAAAAAAGCTAATACAGTTTGAAACTGCAACTTTAATTCCAAGGAACTCTATTGATCTCTTATTTCTACAAAGGTAGCCCCAAGTAGTGAAATATATCCAGATCCAAACAATCCATTTTGTTTACTACCTACTTGTAACATATGTAATTTTCTCTCTTTTCACCTTTATTGCTTCTTGACTCTTCGCTATATTTAGCGTTATCTCTCGAGCCCCAACCTTGCTGTAAGCCAATTGCAGACCTCATTCATCTCTCTAGGGATTGTGTAATGACCAATCCTGCACAAACCGGATCAAAAACTTAAAACTTTGTCTGGTTTTGTATTCCCTTTAAGATCAAAAGGACTGAGAATAAATAAATAAAAAAACAAAGGACTGGGTGTTTAAGGTTCTTGCACCCAATTCTACACAAACGACATAGTAAGAAAGAGATACAAACCTTCAGGTTTGGAATGATCTCCATCTTGAGTGCATCAGCTTCCACAAGCCTCTTGATAGCATTCAGGTTGACCCACCTGTAACATTGACTTTTAGTACTAAGCCAAATAGACAGTTCTAACATGTTAAGGCAATATGACTTACAAATTGTTTGTATTGAAAATTTTAAACTTTTCTATAGACTTGAACTCATTGACTCATTGACTGTTACAAAGAGAGAATCATGTCACCTCAACCATAAAGCTTCCGAACGTTATCTTCATTAGTTTTTCAATGTATGGCATTTACAGATTGTCTAGTTGTTTAGCCTTGGCGCTTTCAAGCAATGAACCTCATGTCCTCGTACAAAAAGAAATTTAGAGGCCAATGGGCATCAGGACAAGAAAATGGGTTGTACCAAATTCACAAAGAACTAATTATTTTGAAATTTTGACGGGAATGAACAAAGATAAGAAGGCTTTGGGGTGGGTTTATAAAATCTACAGACAGTTAATAACATCCCCAATACAATTAGATGTAGCTTATCATGGTAAACCCAAGCACCACATAGCAGTCCAATTGCCTTTTGAACCATGATCAAATTTCTAATATTAAAACCATGATCAAATTAACTAAGAAGCTATCACCCACAATAAGAATATTTTCTGAAAACAAGAAAATACTGCATAAGTTCAATTTTTCACATGAAACATGGTTGTTTTCTAATTTGGGCTTTGTAAAATACAGTTATATATTTTTATAATTTCTATATCCTAAAAATCGACAAGTTATACAAGAATTTCCAGTAGAAAAACAAAATAAGTTATATCTATAAAGCCGTAATTTAATCGGAAAAATAAGTGATGTTCAGTTATAAAGGTAAGGAATCATAGAAAAATACCCGAGAAAAGTGGAGTGATCGCATCGTGTTCAAGCCGAAACTCTGCAGTAAATTCAAACCTTTGAAAAATGTTCTAATGAGAGATGAAAGTGTGCTTGATGGAGGGGATGTGGAAGAGGTTAAAGTGAAAGAGATTAAACAATTTGCACTATCCTGTTAGCATTTTATTGTTGAAAAATAAAATGCAATGGTAATAGAGCATGCGATTAACTTTACTCTCCTCCCCACTCCCGAGAAAGTAGATGGTGGAGACAGTCGACTCTCACATTCCCACATGTTTACTCTACATGATTTCACTTTCAAACTTCCAAAATTGAGATCTAAGAGAATGTAAAGAAATTTTAGAGTGAAACCTATCAAAAACACAAACGAGTTTTCCGAACTCAGAACAATAAATAGAAAAAAGCCGACAATTTCCTCATGTAACTAAAGAAAAAGAAACCAGCATTATTGAAGGAACTTATACATATATATATGCAAAATCAAAGTAAGATATAATCATGAACTCACAAGTAGAAAATAGAAGAGAAGCCTTGCTCAGAAACTATTAGAATAAACCTATCAAAAACAATATTTATATATAATTTCAGGTTATTAGCGGTATATCTCCAATTCTTGAAACAATAACATGACGACAATTGAGCATGGTGAACAATTGGATTGAAAAAGTAATGGTGCCCATGTCTACGCATAAGCGAATGAAGTCGAACAACATGGATTGACAGAAATGCAGTTCTTCCTAAGAAATTTATATTCCCTACAATAGAACATAAAACCATATGAAATAAAAACAGTAATAAATGCCTTCCTCAAATAAAAAAATAAAATAAAAGAATGAACAAGAATGATCGATTCCAATCCAATATAAGCGAGAAGAAAGGGTAGAGAGATGACCTTCTTCTCGCCAAGGAAATTACGGATCTCGATGGACTTGTTGGCATTAGTAATGGAGGCGTTGATGGGAAAGTGAGCATAGACGAACCTCATTTTGTAACGGTATCCCTTGTCGACGCCGGTGATGAGGTTCTCGACGTGGTGAGAGCGGTGCGAATGGCGGCGCTAGTCTTCCCGAGCCGAACCAAGCCTCAATCCTTTGCGATTCGGGGACTTCGGTTTCCATGAACTTCATGGTAATTTAAACAAAACCCAAAATCAAAATTCAGCACCTTCGCTCTCTCTTATTAACACAAATGAGAAAGAAGGAAGATGCAAGGAACTTACAGTAAAAGGGCGAATACATTCCATATCAATTTCTGTAAGTATAGCATAGTTATAAAAATCTTATAAGAATTTCTTTCCCCCTTTTCTCCTCTAGGGTTTCAGCATTTTGGGAAAGTTGAGGAGAAAAAAAAAGGTTCTTCCCCTTTTCATTTTTTTGTTTCCCGGTTTTTCTTACCCTCTTTTTTTTATTATTTTTATAACATATATTAAAGTATAATGGTTTATTTATTAGATAAATCTCTTAGTTATAATTTAGCTTTTAATTTAATAACAGCCATACTTTTACCACTTACATGATTTAGTCCCTATACTTAAATTGAGCACTAAAGCAACGAAATTATCTAATCAAAATTCAATTCACCTACAACATAATTCCATAAATATTTAATAAAAATATTTACGATATCGATTTACAAAAATGAAGTCACAAAATTAGATTTTTCAATACTACTGACTTTTGGGTCGTTATAGAGATGCAATAGAGGGCTGCCGACGGAGATGCAGCACTTTGATGCAGAGGATTGGGGAAAATTTTAGGGATTTCAGGGAAGGGGATTTGGGGAAAATAAAATGGGGAAAATTTGAGATTTAGGGGAGGGGATGAAAATAAAAGTGCGCCGTATAGTGAAAAGTTTTTCTTCTAATTTTTTTTCATTTTTAACATTTTCTTTCATTTTTATTTTTTAAAAATTTTAAATATTGAACTTTTTGACAGAAATATGGACTAAAATATTAAATTTTTAATTTTTAAATATTTTTGAAGATTTTTATAATTTTTTAATTAGCATATAAAACAAATAATATCATGTCATATGGATTACCTTGTAGGTTGTCACATCAATATCATTAAAAAATTAATTTTATAGTTAAATTTCTGTTAAAATTGAGATTTAACATTTTTTAAAAAGTCGAATGTCAAATTTAGTTCAAAAAAATAAGAATTAAATTGATAAAAAATAAATATTGAGAGTTAAAATTTACCATGATCAACTCTTTTAGGAATTAAATTGATAAATGGGTATGGCATGGTCTAGTATTGTTGAAAAGATTTCTTTTTTCAATATGAAATTCTAATTGTGGTTTAAATGTATACTTAAAACTTTAATTTTGATTTAATCATACATATTTTAAAAAATAAATACATCAATTTATTTTTATATTGAATAAATATAAATATTTATGTATGCAATATATAAATATAAAATTATGTTATATCAATAATTGTGTTAATAATTTATAAGAACTGGATCAAATTAAAGTTCATATATTCAATTGCACATTAAACCATTGTTCATGTATACTTTTGGGATTTATCCCATTTTGATATTTTATTATTTGAAAACTAATAATTTATATTTATCTTATTTATGATTAAAATTTTTAAATATATATAACATAAATTTTAAAACATTTATATTAAAAAACCTTAAAATCTTAAACCCCAAACCCATAATCACAAAATTCCAAAATCCTAAATCCCAAACCCATAAACACAAAACCCTAAAATCTTAAACCATAAGCTATAATTCTTAAACCCTAAACTCTAAACACTAAACCTTAAACCCTAAACTAAATTGATTTTTTGCGGCATTTTTATTAAAAACCTTATTCACACTCGAAGTTATTAAGTTTTTTTAATTTGAATATATATAATTATTCACAAACTGATGATGTAAAATTTTAAGAATATTCATATTTTAAATCCAATTTTTTGGTGCTACACATTCAAAAAAAGCCGGAATTAAGGAAATTTGGGACGTTACACCTTTATACAAAGAGTTGGCCAGAGCGTATGTTGACAAGTCTATCCCAACACTTAGGAAAGTGTCGCCCCAAAACTGTCGTCTTAGGACTAGACAAAGTCCAACTCTTATTCAAGCGTTGCCTTAGGCATACATATCCCAACCCTTATACAAAGAGTTGGCTAAAGCGTAGTCTATCGCAACACTTAGGAAAGTGTCGCCACAAAAGTGTCGTCTTAGGACTACACCAAAGCCAACTCTTATTCAAGCGTTGCCTTAGGCATACATATCCCAACCCTTATACAAAGAGTTGGCCAAAGCATAGTTTATCCCAACACTTAGGAAAGTGTCGCGACAAAAGTGTCATCTTAGGACTACACAAAAGCCAACTCTTATTCAAGCGTTGCCTTAGGCATACATATCCCAACCCTTATACAAAGAGTTGGCCAAAGCGTAGTCTATCCCAACACTTAGGAAAGTGTTGCCACAAAACTGTCGTCTTAGGACTATACAAAAGCCAACTCTTATTCAAGCGTCGCCTTAGGCATACATATCCCAACCCTTATAAAAAGAGTTGGCCAAAGCGTATGTTGGCAAGTCTATCCCAACATTTAGGAAAGTGTTGCCACAAAAGTGTCGTCTTAGGACTATACAAAAGCCAACTCTTATTCAAACGTTGCCTTAGGCATACATATCCCAACCCTTATACAAAGAGTTGGCCAAAGCGTATCTTGGCAAGTCTATCCCAACACTTAGGAAAGTGTCGCCCCAAAAGTGTCGTCTTAGGACTAGACAAAGCCAACTCTTATTTAAGGGTTGCCTTAGGCATGCATATCCCAACCCTTATAAAAGAGTTGGCCAAAGCGTATGTTGGTCAGTCTGTCCCAACACTTAGGAAAGTGTCGCCCCATAAGTGTCATCTTAGCACTGTTTTGTTGTAGTGATATAGCTCACCACCTTATATTCACTTCTTTCACCTTCCTTATATCTCCATTTACTAAGGCATAGTATAGTATTCATGAGTACAATCATCTAAGCTCGTATTTTTCACAAATGTGAGCGTACTTTTTTTTCCAAGTCACTTTGCTTTTATTTTTCTTTTTCTTCGAGATGTTCTTGATTTGGCATTTTGTCTTTTTCTAATTTTTTTTTCTACAAGCTCAAAAATCTTATACTCACTATAGCATACAATTCTTGAGCTTTGATACCAATTGTTGGAAAAAATCCTATTCAAAAACAATTTTCTTACAAAGTGAAAAATAAAAATTTTGAAAATTAACTCGGTATCAATAAACCCTAAACTAAAATCGTACCTATGTGTTCAGATAGACGGATCCTTGTCGTTCCCAGGTTTCAACCAAACGATATTCTTCGCTATTCTCGTACCACGAATTGCTTCGAGTGTAAGCTCGGATAAAACGAATCAAATATAGAAACTAGAAATAGTTTTCTTTTCTTTTGCGGTGATGTAACACCCCCAACCTGTATCCGTCGCCGGAACAGGGTTACGAGGCATTACTAAGGAGTACAAACAATTACAGATAATTTGAAATCATTATCGTTCAAATACCGAGACTAATTATAAACGTTCCTTTAACGGACCTTTGAGGTCCAAATCATACATTAAAATCGGGTCAAGACTAAACCGGATCCTCAGGAAAATTTTTCGCAACTTTTAAAATTTTTCTCGCATATAAGAGTCACACGCCCGTGTGACTGGGGACACACAGTCGGACTATACGCTCATGGGGTAGACCGTTTGTCACACACGCCCGTGTCTACCCGTGTGGACGAAAATTAGACTATTTTCCAAGCCATATTTCTCACTCACTTGATCTTTTATCTTTACTAACATTTTAATACAGTCAAGAACCAATTTAAGATATTCAACCAAGCATTATACTTATTACCATTTGTTAGTCGTACACTTCATATAAATAACAAAAAACGTATATAGGCTCAATTCTTATTAAATTCCTCTTATACTTATACTTTTTCACATTATGTATTCATGTCACATATAATAACCATACCTCTGTATTTCATATGCATTTTCATAACAATTTGTCTTGGTTTCTAACTACTTCATATTTGAGTTCTACTCATCAAATCATTTGAACATCATCTTTACACAAATAGTACACTTGAGGTGTACAGTTCTATAATTATGAATAAACACATTTATCATATAAATTTTGAATGTACGTATCCACCAATAGATTCCATGTACAGATATCATCATCTCAAATTTTCGCATACATTTACTTTCCACATTATGAACTCAAATAACATATACAAGATATACCAATGTATTTCAAGTACGTTTTCATAATATTTCATTTCGAATTCAGATTATTTCATATTAGAACTTTTCTCATTAACTCATTTGGAATACCAATTCATACGGATAATACACTCAAGGTGTACAAATATATAATCACAAATGAACTCAATCATCAACCAAGATTTATATTCATGTCTCATCAACTCGTATTTCATTATATCACATAATTCCATGTAACACTTACCAAACTTTATCAAATTAGTGAACGTCTTACAGAATTGGTCTGCACCGGTATGCACTAAATTTCACTGATAATCACTGATGTCATATTCAATTATACTTAGTCGTTACATGATCACATGTATTTTCACTTAGTCAATTTCCGTTGAACTCATCGGAATAATAACGAGATACACGGTGGCCGCACATAGTACCACCCTTGTAGTAGCCGGCTATCCGGTGCACATAGTAGCTCGCACTTAGTACTACACATGTGACCAAAACCATCACTTACACATAGTGGCCTGCAATTAGTACCACACATGTGATCGGCTTATCGGGTGCGCATAGTAGCCTCGCACTTAGTACTACACATGCGACCTATCCGTCTCTGTAACGTGTAGCCCGCACTTAGTACTACACACGTGACCTAAAACCATCTCGTAGCTCTCTTGTACACATACACTTAGTACCACACATGTGACCTAGCTACCTCATTCGTATCTTTTCTATTCCGAAGGTTCAACCGAATTCTCACTTTTCAACATTTTACCAATTCATCCATAATCAATCACAATTCATAATTTACATCAAATAATTACTCCATATTCAACCATATCTCATATAATATAACAAAATATTAAAACATAAATAAAAACGATGTATTATTTACATACAAACTTACAAATTCAATTTTTATATCATAACGATAATCACAATTTCATAGTAAATATTCGAAATAAAACATTATATCATTTCTAATTTAACATTTATCGATTATAATCGGGCATGTGATCAATTTATATACAAGTCATTCATATATTTTTCCTCCTCCTCCTCTCCATCCACATCCTTAGTATAAATAACACACTTGTAAGTAACATTATCTATAATTTTCACTATTTACTTATATGGATATTCAAGTTGTCCATCCGTGTCACAGTCGCTAAATTATTTTTATCTTGAGCTACAGAACTCCAAATTAAGATTCGCTAATTTTCCCTGAAACTAGACTCACATATCTTCTTACCATAAAATTTTCATAATTTTTGATTTAGCCAATAAGTACAGTTTATTCTTTAAAGTCACCCTTGTTCTTCTATCTGACAGTTCCGACCCTTATTCACTAAAAATTAATTATCTCCTTGTACGGGATTCAGATGTTGTTCTTGTTTGTTTCTCTTGAAAATAGACTCATTCAGGATTTTAAACATATAAATTAAAGCCCCTGATTATTTTTCTCCAATTTTTGATGATTTTCCAAAGTCAGAACAGGGGAACCCAAAATCATTCTGACTTTGTCTCAAAAAATTTATTATATCTCATAATTCACCGTTTCTTCTATAAGAAACTAGACTCAATAAGCTTTAATTTCATATTTTATTCATCCTCTAATTCGATTTATAAAATTTTTGGTGATTTTTCAAAGTTAGACTACTGCTACTATCCAAAACTGTTTTAGTGCAAAATATTGATTTTCATTCTGCCCCAAATTTCACAGTTCATACAATTCAGTCCTTGCTCAAGTAACCCCTCAATTGAGCTAATTTTTCTCAATTAATACTTTATTCTATCATTTTAAACTACTTCATAACCCTTGGAAATCAAAACTTTAGCACTAGACCTTAATTCCAAACTCTTTCACTATTAGGTCCTAAAGTCAACTTCCATCAATTTTACTTGATAAAATCATCATATATCAAAATTAAAGCTTCAATTCTATGTTTATTCATCATATGCTTCCAGCACTCATCCATAGCAACTTTAAAAATTAGCCATGGAATCAAAAACTAATGACATAGTAAGTTGGACCCAATTGTAAAAGTCCAAAAACTTAGAAATTTCAAGGAGAAAGCAAGAATTAAACTTACATGAAGCTAGAGTATGAAAACCAGCTTGAACCCTCTTCCATGGCTGTTTTTCAGCTGATGAATATGAAGAAAAATGATGAGAAATCTAGATATTCCAATTTGGTCCCATTTTTATTTAACTAATTTTGGCAATTTTCCAATTTTGCCCTTATTTCACCCATTTCCTGATTTTTCTCAGCTATTGCCGCCCAAAATATCTCCTTTGGGCTTATTTGCACTTTAGGTCCTTCCTCATTTGACAATTGAGCTATTTAATCCTTCTAGCAACTTTTACACCTTTTTCAATTCAGTCCTTTTTATTTAATTAACCACCCGAACGTCAAAATTTTCAAACGAAATTTTAATACTACCTTATTGACACTCCGTAAATATTCATAAAAAATATTTATGGCTCGGTTTATAACACCGAGATCTCGATACCTCTTTTTCTCAATTTCTTGACCAAATAAATCTTTATAAAACACAATTTACTATTTCAAAAATCTTTTAAAAGCTACATTTGACTCGTAAATATTAAATAATATAATCTACGAATTTATTTGTTAGATTTGGTGGTCTCGAACCACTATTTCCGACATCGCTGAAATTTGGGCTATTACAGGTGAAAACAAAAATTTTCTTCTCAAATAGAAACTGGCAAAATCTTTATTCTGAAAAATATATTTAATTCTTAGACAATAAAAATATCTTTATTTTTGGACAAAATAACAATATCTGAAATTAATAGCTCTACCGGTGCCATCTATTTATAAGGAGAAAAGGTAGAACCATTGTTGAATTGTAGAAGTTTATTTCAACTAGAAAAACTAAATCCTAGTTCAACTAGAATGTAGGGGGCTGCAAACCTAGTTAATGATACTAAGGTTTGTCATCTCCCCTTGTTATATAAGGGGCTTTTGGGCCTCTTCCATACTGAGTCAAATTACAAGTACTTTCTAGGCTTTTAACCAAATATTTTGTAATTTAATCCAACTCAATATTTATTTTTCTATTTTCAAAAAATAAACTTCAATGTATTTCCAATTAAATAATTTTCTCAACCCAATTCTAATTCCATTAAAACCATGACAACTTTACCGTAAAAAAAATTATGAGAAAATATATTTAATATTTTCACATTCAACTGTTCACTATGACCAAATGATTTATTTTCATTTTTGAACTTCATTTAATTTGAAAAACATAAATTCATTGTTTAGGTGATTTTCATTTTTCATTTTCATTTTGGAGAAAACCTTAATCATTTCCAAATGTTTCCTATTTCTCCATTTTACCATTTATGCTTATTTGATTCAGCATGCAATTCATTTCTGGTTTCAATAAGCTAGCGAAGGGACCGATTGTATATATGCAATTGAGGCTCAAATAATTTATAATTAAGTTTTAGCTTTTCGTCTATTAATTATAAACTCATTTAGGCATGAAGCCATTTCACTATAGTATCGTGACTGAGCTCTCCCTAACAACATATCATTACGAAAGCAACTCGATTAGTGCTCATCCAATGACCTTGTCTTAAGTTGTTACCCTCATAGGATATCTTTAATCTCTTTGGGATAATATTCATTCTCCCAATATGATCTTATTTTATCTCATGGTAACCATTACGTCTTCTTTCATGAAAAGTCAACCACTATCAAATAGTGATCAAGTTATCCATCATAAAGACGAAAAACCCATGGCCACATTTACTTTTCATCAATCATGTAATGCCAATAAGAGGATATCATTTACTCATGCCTCGGACTATGAATTCAACTGTTGTAAATGACGCTACATACTGCAAAAGTTGTACACCCAACACTCTAGCTTTTAGTTTCTCATCTATTCAAAACCAGGCTTTTACTTCAATCAAAGTGTGCGAGTCACACATTCATAGTCCATCATCCACTCAGAATTTAGGTATGTCATACTATGAACGTCACAAGTGAATAAATTTAAAAAAAAATTCAGGATCTATTCTTCTTGGGTCCATTTCAATGTATTGCCAGTCAATCAGTCACGACTATGTCTCTATCTTCTGGGAGTCATCCGCTATGATGCCCAAGACAAAATGTAACAGTCTGGTTTAGACACTAGTCGAAATAGTGGTTTCAGGACCACAAATTCGAGTCAAAAAATATTTTAATATTATTTTCTGTGTTTATAAAGTGTGATTAAGCATGTGTTAAAGTTTCGTGAATTAATTTTACTGTTTGTGTGCTTAATTTGAGAAAAAGAACTAAATTGCATAAAAGGTAAAAGTGGAAACTCATATGTTAATGTGTTAAATTGACATGGCTTATTAAATATTAAGTCCTTAAGTGGAAATTTGACCACTAAGCATAGTCGTGGACGGTTATGGGCTTGTATAATATAAGTTTTTATGTTAATTAAAAAGGGTAAATAAGTAAATGGATTATTAATGTTATATTAAATAAAATAAAAGCATGAAAATGGCCATATTATCATCTTTGTTGGTCGAATATATCAAAGAAATAAATCATCCATGGCTTTTTAGGTTTCGGCTACTATCAAGCTTAATTCAAGGTAAGTTTTTGTTCGGTTTTTGATAATTTCTACGTTTTTGTAATCGTTGCTTCATGTTCTTCAAAATCCATGTCTTAATTTTGTGAATTGATGAAGATTTTGAAAAGTGTCATTGATGAACTCATGAGCTTTGTGATGATTGTTGATGAAATATGAAATATATGTGTTAGATTAACATGTTTTGTCTTTGGATTTTTAGTGAATTTGAGTAATTTGGACTAAATTGAGAAAATAATATTTTGAGGGACTAAAATGTGAAATAAATGAAATGTATGGACTTGTATGAAGCTTTTGAAAATTCGGCTAGGCATGGGTAACATGAACTTTTGTGTATTTTGTGATTTTATGAAATAGGGACTAAAATGTCAAAATGTGAAAATGTGGGGGCTAAATTGTAAATTACCCTAAATATGTGTTTTTGGATTGAATTGAATGATTTGATGAATAAATGAGATAAATTTGAATATGTATAGATCAAGAACCGAAGAAAACGGATTTAGATCGCGGAAAGTCGAAAGTGATTAAATAGTCGAGTCCGTTCGTTTATCCGAATCTGAGGTAAGTCTATATACAAATAAATGTATTTGTATTGAATTATGTATGTTTATATGAAATTTCATTGTGATGAATGTGTACGAGATGATAAATACCTGAAATCCGAGGAAGTATCGATAATGTATCAATGTCCGAGAAGCCCCGTACGAACCTAGGAATAGATAGGATTACGTATCTCATGACATAGGTTTCCGATTTGTAATATCGTGTAAGACCACGTCTGGGACGTTGGCATCGATTTGAGACTTACGTGTAAGACCATGTTTGGGACGTCGGCATCGTATCTGATTTCGTGTAAGACCTTGTCTGGGATAGTGGCATCGATATTTGGTTACATGTAAGACCACGTATGGGACGTTGGCATTGTACGACTATTCTGAGTATCCTATTTGATTCTGAATGGTTCAACGGGCAAGTTTCGAGAAAATGAAAGGCTTGTGAAATGTATAAACGAATTAGGTACGTTTGAATTGTACACTAAGTATATGTATGGAAGGTAAGTATATATATGAACTTACTCTAGTGAGATATGTGCATAGACTTGTGGATATATATAATGTGATATAAATATGAGTAAGTTATGATCTAGTGATGTGTATAGAGATGGGTTGGTTGGTAAGAAATGGCTAAACAAATGAGCCAAAGGAAATGTTATGAAATTGCAAATGAGAAACATTAATGACATTTATTAATATGATTATGTACAATTTATGTTAAGTTTATTTGTATATGGCTTACTAAGCTTTTGAAAGCTTACTTTGTGTGTGTTTACTATGTTTTATAGATAGTTAAAGCTACCGAAGGCTCGGGGATTGTCGAGGATCGTCATAACACTACCCAATCTTATTTTGGTACCTTTTGAAAGTGTATATACTAAAGTATGGCATGTATAGGCTAGTCACTTTGAATAATGTTTGAGGTATGTACATAGCCATGTGATATGACTAGATAAATGATGGTGGTATGAATGAGTAGTCATGCTATATGATGCTTGTTTTGGTATGGTTTGATGGTTAGTGAAATGGTCAAAATAATGGTAAGCTTATTGATGCAAAGTAAGCATATATTTGATGAATGGTGGTTATAATAAAATGGTAAGTTTGTGATGAATTATACTTGGAAATGTTTGTCATTTGATTGAGCTAATTGTTGCATAAGATGGTGTGCTTGAAATGCTTTTGAATGCTTGGAAAAGTTGGTTATTTTGGCATGATTTAAATTGGTATGGTGCTTGTAGGGATAACCCAATGTGTGGATGGCATTTTGGCCTTGCAAATGGCCTATATTTGCCCACACGGTTGAGCACACGGGCGTGTGGCTCGACCGTGTCCTTCATGGTTGTGTTTCAAAACAAGTCAGGCTCGACCACGGGCTAGACACACGGGCGTGTGACTGGCCGTGTGGTGCAAGTCAGGCTCGACCACGGGTGAGACACACGGGCGTGTCTCAGGCCGTGTGGTCAAGTTAGTATGTATGCCCTGTTTTGGCACGGCTCGGACACATGGGCGTGTCTGAGGCCGTGTGAGGCACACGGCCTGCCCACACGAGCGTGTGACCTCTGTAACTTTGAAAAATGTTTGAATTTTGGAAAAATTTTGTATGATCCCGGTCCAGTCTCGACCCCTTTCTAATACATGTTTAAGGTCTCGTAGACCTCATTAAGGGACTATATGTTTGTATTCTGCTATGACTTGATGATGTTATACTTTATAATACGAAATGTTTGTAAAAGTTTTCGATTGTCCGGTAATGCCTCTTAACCCTAGACCGGCGACGGATTACGGGTTAGGGGTGTTACACAAAAAATCTCCCCAATTGTACTTGATAGACGACATATTAGTCTTTCAATTGTCTACTAATATAAGTTGTCTTTCTGTATTATGATTCGACCACGTAAACATTAGACAACTAGTGAGCAACATTTGCTTCCATTTTACTTTGCATGCAAAAATAATGAGGACAATTATACAAAATATATTAATGTAATCAATGAATTATCTTATTAATCAATTTATTCGAAAAAATTACAAGTGTACTTAGACGAAAATACTACACTTAGAACAACAAATCCAACACTATGTTGACATAATTAATGGACAAGATTGTTTGGAAAACATTTTGCATTTGATAATAAAGTTTTGAGCTCATAATGTTATATAATGACATGTAATTATAGAATAATTAGTATATATATGTGGTCCAAGTGAGAAATTATTGAAAAAATATGAACATCACATATATAATAAGAATAATCGTTATGATTTCATATCATAAGTGGTTAGCATAAATTAAAAGTGGTCTAATTTAGTTAAGGCTTATTGGAGTTTAATTATTAAATAAAGTATTGGTCAAATATGTGTAGATACTCTAATAACTAATTTCTAATTAATGATGGGCTGATTAGAAATTAAAGTTAATGTGAAAAAGTCATATATTAAAGTTATATAACTTTTCTAATATCTTATCTTCAGAAAAGAAAGAATTATTTTTTCTAAAATACTTGTGTTAATTTGAAAGATCAAAGCCACCAAATTTTAATATCTCAATATATCAAAGGGTTCAAGTACGCTTCCCCATCTATTTTGTTCTTAATTTACTCTTATGTGACAAATTTATTAAGTTTTTGTATAAGATCTACGACTCTAACAACCAAAGCCACAAAATTGATAAAAGGAAAGTGCTAAACTTCTCTTTCAAAGGCTTCCCTGCAAAGAAGCTGACTTTTAGGGTCCGTTTGTTTACATGTAAAAATTTTTACGGAAAATGCTTTCTGCATTTTCTTGTGTTTGTTTCACAGAAAATAATTTGGTCAACGGAAAATGACTTACAGGTCAAGGTAAAATAAGCCTTTTTTTCCTATAAAATGACTTACATTTTTGAAAAGTGTAAGTCATTTTCAGGAAAAAGAGTTCATCTATAGATAATTTTATTTTTATATAAAAATTAACTTAAATCAAGCTTAATATTATTATATTGATAATGAATTTTATTTTTATTTTTAAAAATATTTAAAATATTATATTTTTCAATATTATTAAACATACATATTTAATTATTTATATTTAGTATAATAAATTATTAATATAATAAATATAATTTATTATTTTAATAAATTATTTAATATTTCAATTTTATTTTAATAATAAATTTTAAAAATAATAATTTTAAATAATATTATTCACATATTATTGAAAATATTTAATATTAATATTTTATTAATAAATATTTATTACAATTATATATATTAATAATAAATGTTTTGTAGTATAAAGGTTAAAATATGTCATAAGTCTATGTATACTTCACAGATTTGTAATTTAGTCTTTGTACTTTTATTTTCAAGAATTTAGTCCCTTTACTTTTTAAACTTGAAAATCAAGTCTAATTGTTGACGACGTTAATTTTTTTTTTGTCAACTTTGTTAATGTCATATTTTTAAATAAAAAATACTCACTAAGTAGTCATGTAATTAAAAAATAATATTGTAATGAATCTGAATTTAACATAATATTTTTAATATATGCAAAAACAATGTAAAATATAAAATTATAGATAAAAATAAATTCAATTAAATAATAAAAAAATAAGAAAACTTCAAATGTATGTTTATTTAATTGAAAACAACTTTTATGAAATATTTTTAAGAAATCTACCAAACAACAGAAAATATTTTACACAAATTCATCCAAACACCAGAAAATATTAATTTTTCTAAAAAAATAAATCATTTTTCAGAAATCATTTTTCAAAAATCATTTGCAGTTAAATAAACGGAGGCTTATTCTTTTGATTGCTACATCACAACCTTTCCATTTGCCTTTGATAAACTGTCCATATGTTCCAAAGCCTTGTTCTCGGATCTCCTCTACATCATCCTTCTTTGTAACAAATTCAACCTCCCACTAACTCTCTCTCTCTCTCTTTATATCTTACAAATAATCATTTCTAGATCGCCAACTCGAAAGCAGTACCGATTAACATGAAATTTTTTCAAAAGTTATTTCACCAGATTTTTTTCAGACCTTAAAAACAATTGCCAGTAAACAAAATCAAGCATAAACTGAGTTAAAATAATTGAAAATAGAAAATGATTAACTTTCGAGCGAGAAGTCGATAAGCTCGTTTGATATATCAGCAGAGGAAGCATCCTAAGTGACGCCGAGTACTGAATAAAGGTTCTGCTCGCCGTTGACTCCAGTCGGTGGTGTGAACAGTGATGATGGCGGTGGAATCCAACGATTGTGGCGTTCGCGTTGGTGGTGCCAGCTGCGGAGGAAGAGTTGCCGCCGTAGGCGATGAAGGAGGGGGGAAAGCCGTGGATGGGAAACTATACTTCTAAGGTCCAAATGAGGATTAACATTAATTGAATTAATCAAAATTTTTTATTTTTTAATGGTTAATTGAATTAAAATTTATTTAAAATAAATTAATCAAATTGAAATATTTCGACTAATTTTGTCGGTTAATTAAAATTTATATGTTTTTGTTTTTGTTTGTTAAAACAAATATAAAATATATCAAAAAAATTGATAAGATTTATTTGACTGAATTAATCGAATCAAAACTACATATAATTTGTATTATTAATTATTAAGTTTAATTAATTTAATTAATTGCTTGATTTCAAATTAAATTAATCGATAAATGAACTTCCAGAAAATCATTAACCAACCTTCGATCAAATTAAATCGATTAACCGACCGGTTAACTGAATTAGATCAATTCAATCAATTAATTTAATTTTAACCGAAATTTAAACATTCCTAATCGTACGAGTCTTTAATCAATAAATCCATTTGTTTTGACGTGGCAAATTTTTGTTTGCTTCAGTTGCCACTTGCCTTTTCAATGGACATGGCAAAAAAAAAAAAAAAAAAGAATGTAATGCCTTAGTTGTATAAATGGTCTATGCTTTCGACAACCCTCTTTATTCTCTTTCTCAAGACACCCCAAGAGGAGAGCAGGACTTGGTTTTTATTTTGGATCCTCGGCAAGTCGGTGGTGCCAAGTGGTGTCAATAGGTAGACGGCAGCCTAGGGTGATCACGGTGGTGCAAGTCGGCTACGCAAGTGGTGCATAAAATTTTTTGTAATTTTCTTTTTGAAAATATTAATTCCTAAAATTAAATTAGAAATAAAAATAACAACTATACGTAAGCATGAAAAATGTCATTAGCACTTTGCAATATTTATATTTTTGGTAAATTATATGGTTTTGTTTCCATCACACTTAATTAAAAATGTTATAATTTAAATTTTTTATTTACTTCATTTAAGTTTTTTTTTAATTTTCGTCAATAAATTTCAAGCAATGATTCGATAATTGATACAGTGAATCAGTATTTATCGAGAAAACATATCTTAGATCCAAGTCGATCTGACCGTCAATATCGAAAATTAAAAAAAATAATTACGAATATCAGTTAAATTATAAAATTTTAAAGAGTCATTTTACTATTATATTAATTCATAATTTTATAATTTTTAAAAATAATTAGAAAGCAATTTTACCGTTGGGTGCGGAAGACGAATGCGTACCCATTGGATAGTGGCAACAACAAATTATAATGATTAAGCTAGCCACATTATCACAATAATTATCAGGCCTTAATTGATTTACTTTTTTAATTATGGACGGTATTGAATGTGCTCTTCTTTTCGAAGATTTAATTGATATTTTTTATTTAAAAAAAAATTAAAAAAATTTTATGGTTAAAATATGCTATTAGTTCTCTATTTTTATATTTAAAAGTTAAAAACTAAATTTTATTATTTTTATCTAAAAAACATAATTCAATTGTCGAAACCATTTTTATTTTAAAGTTTGAAAAAACGGGGTCGACTTAAAAATGTGATGTGGAGTCGCCACCAACCTTTTTGTTTAGGTGTGATTGGATCACCTTATAAAAATATTGGTCTACGGAATTAAATAACAAAAAAGGGTTCGGGAGTCGGTTACGTACAAGTAAGGGTTAGCACCCCCGTACGTCCCAAAACGGGTACCAAATCGATTAACTAGTGTCCTTGCGTTGAAAACTTGAAAACGTTTAAGGTGTGATTTTTTAAAAGAATATTTATTAATTTTGAATTGAATCTCAAGATTTACTCGTTCCAAAGGAATAAAAATATCACATCCAATACGTTAGGGTATGATACATTTATATCTCGATACCGAAATCATCTTTAATCTTCAAAACATGTGACTAAAAGGATATTTGGTTATTTGGTCAAACGAAAAATTGACACCCAGCACGTTAGGGCGTAATTCTTCGAATTTCCAAATGCACAAATATTACCTTATCTTAAAAAATTTCAATCTTAAAAATGGTTCAAAATTCATTTTTTAAATGAAGCATTTAGTAAAGGTTTGAATACATTAGAGTTTGAAACAAAAAAAAAAACCAATAACGAGAAGCACAAATATAACATTAAGCATGAAATATACACACTCAACATCACATAAGTGGACGACGATGATTATAGAAATAACTTAAACATACAAAGATACAATAATGATATCACATAGTTTAAAAGATATTTATCGAAAATCAGTAAGCCACAAGATATAATAATTCTACAAAATTGACAATGGCAAATTAATATAAAACAAAAATTTGAATGCTATCACATACATTTAAAATAAAGAAAGTGGAGTTTGAGATTTATAATTTATGAAATTGTTCAAAATAAAATAATCTGTAAATAAACTTATGAAATATGTATTTTAAAAAGAACTTGAAATGAATTATTCAAAACGAAAAACATAATATACGCATTTAAATATATATATATATATAATATAAGTAATAAGGTATAAAAATATATGAAATAAATTGAAATGTACAATAAGACATGATCTTTCAAATTAATAAATTATATATACTAAATTTAAAATAGATATATATATATATATATATAAGTAATTTTAAATGAAACTAAATATATAAATAATTTAAGAGGAAATATATATATAAAATAATGTGCAAGAAAAATCCTATCGTTATATATGTATGTATGTACAAGGTAATAACATATGATTGTATTTAAAATAAATATTATATAAGTTATCAAAAAAATACATAATATATAATTTGAAATTAAATATTTATAAAATAAATATAAACAAAATACATATAAATGGAAAATAAAACAAATTGGAACATTATAGAATCGATTTCAAAATAATTTGATCAAAATAGCTTGAATAATGAATAAATTTAAGACTAAAAATACAAGAATTATAAATAAACATTAAAACTTAATTGAAATAAAGAATACAATTGGAAGACTATTTCATAAATAAACAAAATTATTTAAACATCATGAATCAAATTACAATGCGCATAAATAGCCAGGGACTAAACTAGTAAATACACCGATAGTTAAATTTCAGCGTATAGATTGGACTAAATCGAAGTGATACTCGAATTACAGAGATCAATTAAAAGACAAAAAATATACAAAGGATTTAATTAAATAACATCATGAAACTAAAGGGACTAAACATATAAATGTACCCTCGGAGACCAAAACGCGCGGATCTCAGCCGCATATGGGTCGAGTCATCGGGTAACTTCACACGGCGTCGTTTTGAGGCTATAGAATTGAGCCCAAACAGCGTCGTTTCCTTAATGAGTTATAAACCCCTAAAACGACACTTAAAACTAACAGCACCTTTCATTAAAAAACCTAATCTTTTATTCCTTTTTCAGCTGAAACCTCCCCCCTTCTTCGCCGCATAAAAAAAACCGTCCGACCACAAAGACGCCACAATAATCGACGATTAATGGCCGATTCAGGCTTATTTAAAAACCCTCTTTCAAATCCTACCGAACATTTTCACGTTTCCGGCCTCGTAGGACCTCTTTGCTTCGATTACATCGAAGAAAGCCATCCGACGATCCCTTTTTCGAAGGTAAACTCCTTATCTCTATTATTTTACATAACGAAAGAAAAAAAATGTAAAAAAGCCAGAAAAAAATCAAGACTGAAATCACATTTTCAAAATTTTCCTTGTTTTTGGATTTTGTATTTCTTGCGTATATGTGTGCGTAAAAAAAATCTCCTCCTCCAAAATATAATCATCTCTGCTAGTTTTATAGCCCGAATGAAATAAAAATTAAAATTCCTATATTTTCTTTTTTGCTGTGCTTTGCTGTTGTGTTTTCATCCGTTTTGCAGGTACGGAGGCTAGCTGTGGAGTACGGAGGCGAGTACGGAGGCTGCTGATGTGGCGATGACGCGCTAGAAACCCCTGCTGAGAAGGTTGCGGCGCTGGTCTTAGGGTTTCAGTTTCTGAAACCAATATTCGGGCTACCTGGGCCATTTCAGGATTGGGCAATTAATTTTCTTTAAAATGGGCCACCTATAAACTTGTTGTAATATTTTGGGCTTGTAATTTATTATGGACATTTGGACTTTTATTGGGTTTGGACTATTATTATTGTGAAAAATATAAATATCGGTAATGACAATATATATCAAAAAGAAAAGAGAAATAAAATAAAGAACACACAGATTTTACGTGGAAACCCTTTCGGGAAAAAAAAACCACGGGCAGAGGAGAAGAAAAATTCACTATGTCGAATTCGAACACAATTACAAGAGGAATAGACTATGTCTATTTATAGGCTTGTAAAACCTAATTCTAATCAAAGTAAAAATATATTATGCTAATAAATGCTAAATATATTATACTCATAAATACTAAATCTTCTAGAAAGAAGATATATTTTGTTTAGCTTGACTTGCAAGCAATATCTTAGAATTTGGGTCACACAACTCTAACAATCTCCACCTTGACACGAATTCTCAACAAACAAGTTCTTCATTGCGAACTCTCAACGAACAAGTTCTCCACCTCTTCCATAAAACCCCTTAAGGGTTTAACTTCAACAATGAACACCAACCAAGTCTAAACAATGCTCAAACTTGGTTATATGAAGTGACTTAGTCATCATATCTGCAGGATTTTCATGAGTACTAATTTTGCTCACAACAATATCACCACGAGCAATAATATCACGAACCAAACCATGCTTCACAACCGGGAGAACATATCTCAGAAGTCCACTCCTGGAATTTGATCAGAACCCTTTGCAACAAGCCTTGCTTTATATCCGGGTTCTTCAACTCCTGAGTCCCTTCTTTCTTTTTAAACACCCATTTACAAATGATGCGACCTTTTTACCTTTAGGAAGTTTCACAAGATCCCATGTTCTGCTTTTTGTGGAGTGATTCCATCTCCTCTTGCATAGCAAACATCCACTTTTCTCGAGTCTTCACAAACTAACCGCCTCGAGAATAATTAGACGGCTCTTGGTTTGCATCTATATCTTCACCACATTTAAAGCATAAGCAACTAGATCACCTCAACATACTTCTTCTGGAGGCTTAATTTCTCTTCTAGTTCTGTTTTTGGCGATAGAGTATTGTGGTGAAGAAGCAACTCTATTCTCAATTTTTGTAATCGGCTTGAGGAATCGACTCTGTATTAACTGATGCTCCACCGCTTTTAATTTTCTCTTGTGAGTCTTTTTCTCAATGGCAACGGATGGAGATCGGTTGATCAAAAACATGCGATGAGGTCGCTTGCCCAAAACGACTTTGGTAAGTTGGCATTTGACAACATGCATCGAACCTTCTCCATGATCGCTCGTTCATTCGCTCGCAACACCGCTTTCTTTGTGGGTATATGACGAATCAAAGTGTCTCACGATCCCTTCCGACTTGCATAGTTTATTAAACTCATTTTAACAAAACTCTAAGCCATTATCTCATGCGGAGGTATTTTATTTGTTTTTCCGTCTGTTTTTCAATCATAGTTTTCCAAGACTTAAATGCGGAAAACACATCACTTTTCTCGCTTCAGAAGAACGCCCAAACTTTTCTAGAAAAATCATCAATAAAAGTTAGCATATAATTAGCTCCACCTCTCGAAGGCACTCTTGATGGCCCCCACGACGTAATAAATATACTCCAACGTTCCTTCGTGTTATGGATTCCTCCGTGAATCGAACTCTCTTTTGCTTTCCAAAAACGCAGCTAATAGAACTTCGGTTTGCAAATTCCTTGCCCATCAAGAAGTCCTCTTTTGCTCAATTACGCCATGCCATTCTCACTCATATGCCCTAGGCGCATATGCCAAAGTTTAGTAATATCATCATCCGACAAGGAAGAGGAAGCGACAACCGCATCACCAATAACAAATAGAACCTTGCAAAACATATAACTTGGCGGTCTTTCTCGCCTTTTTTCATCACAACGAGGAACCTTTGAAATCTTCAAAATCCCACTTTCACCGTGTATTTGTACCCTTTTGAATCAAGAGTACTTAACGAAATTAAATTTCTCTTCAATTCGGAACATGTTGTACGTCGCTAAGTATTCGACAACTCTATCAAACATCTTAACTTTAATTGTTCCAACACTGCGATTTTACACGAAGCATTATTTCCCATCAAAATAACACCTTCGGATTAATCGTTTCATAAGTTGTAAACCAATCCCGATTGGGACTCATGTGAAAGGTGCAGCTGAATCAAGTATCCACTCTCGCTCACTTTAGAATTGTTGATGAAGCGACTTTACTAGAAGTTCACCATCATTTGTAGTCTTCTACAACATCGCCTTCACCGAATTTTTCTCGTTGTTTTCCTTTTGATTCGTAGCCTCCTTTTTAATCTTGTTTTGTAGCTTATAGCATTCAGATTTAATGTGCCCTTTCTTCTTGCGAAGTTGCAAGTTTTACCTCTGTTTGAAGACTTCAATCTACCCTTAGATTTACCGCGAGGATTCCGTTCTGTGTCCTTCCACGATCATCATCGCATTCCGATCTTGTCTCCCACGAACAATGAGACCTCTCCCCCGAGTCGGGTTTAACCACAAGATGCTTCATCTTATCATACGAGGTCAAAGAATCATAAACCTCATCAATCGTGAGAGACTCACGGCTATATAAAATCGTGTCTCTGAAGGTTGAATAAGACGGGGCAACGAACAAAGTAGAATCAACCCTAGATCTTCCTTATCATCACCGAACCTCCATGGCCTCCAAGTTTGAGAGAATTTCTTTAAACATCATTATGTTCGTGCACATCTTCCTCCAAACGATGAGCATAAAGATGTTGCTTCATATGCAACTTGTTTGGTTAGAGTTTTCGACATACATATTTGTTCTAGCCTCTTCCATAATGCAACAAGTGCGGTCTTCTCCTTCATCACATCCTGCAAAATTTCGTTAGACAAATGCGTATGTAATCGTGTTAATGCCTTTTGATCCTTGCGCTTCTTCTCTTCCTCCGTCAATGTCGAAGGCATCTTATCTACCACTAGCAGGCTTCCTCTAAATCCATCTGCAAGCAAGAACTACCTGCATCTTTATCTGCCACAACGCGAATCTGGTGTTGCGATCCAATAGCGGAATTTCATACTTCAAAGACGCCATTACCGTGATCGAGATGGAAAAACTCGGAAGCTCTGATACCAATTTGTGAAAAATATAAATGTCGGTAATGACACTATATATCTCAAAGAAAAGAGAAATAAAATAAAGAATACACAGATTTTACGTGGAAACCCTTTCGGGAAAAAAAAACCACGGGCAGAGGAGAAGAAAAATTCACTATGTCGAATTCGAACACAATTACAAGAGGAATAGACTATGTCTATTTATAGGCTTGTAAATCCTAATTCTAATCAAAGTAAAAATATATTATGCTAATAAATGCTAAATATATTATACTCATAAATACTAAATCTTCTAGAAAGAAGATATATTTTGTTTAGCTTGACTTGCAAGCAATATCTTAGAATTTGGTTCACACAACTCTAATAATTATTTTAGATTTTTGGTTTTATTCTTGGTTTGAAATGTTCAATTGAGCCCGGGCATAAATTGGGTCTTACATCAATTATTGATATTTTTATTTTGTCCTCAAAACTTATTAGCTTGCTATATTGATTAAGCTGCTCTTGTATGAGGTTGCTTAAGCATGTAAAATTGACAAATTTTTTTAATATTATTAATATTAATGATTAGGCTATAATTTTAAACTAAAAAAATAAGAAGATTTAATTTTAATTTTAATGTATTAATTTTATAATTATATACAAAATAGAAACATTGACCGCATATTTTGATTACTTCTTAAACTCTTAAGCTTTTCATTTAATCAAAAATAAAATTATTTTTTAAGACCTTTAGATATTTGTATTTACCCTATTAAAATCTTCATTTATCCGCATTGTGATTTAACTGACAATATGTAGAAATGTATTAAATATTAACTAGATATTGGCAAATTGATCATGTCAATTTTTTTTGAAAAAAGTTTATATAAAAAATAAATAAAATGTTAGTTGAAAGGATAAATTTGAGACATTGAAGAGTATGGTGTTTTAGGTTTAAATTCTATCTTACACGTATTTTAAAAAAATTATATATATAGAAAATAAAATACTTTCATAATAATATTTATTTACTTTGTAAAAAAAAAAGTGTTGATAATGTTTTAAATTTATTTATACTATATAATAAACATTTGATTAAGTTAGTGTCATGACTCAATCGACCACTAATTCAATTGTGTAATGATAAAAATACTTTTACTTTACAAAGTAACTTATATTATTTTAATGGTATTTTTGTCGCTTTAATTTTTTTATATATAAAAATAAAAAAAATGTTCCTATATAATTGGATTTGAATCCATGTTTATAAATTTTTAAATTTATAATTTATTATTCAATCAAAATCTTATTTGTTATTTATATCGAATTTTAATAAATATAATTATTATATAATTCTATTTTTTTATCCATTGTGGGTGATCCAACAACAAATAATATAAATAATTGTAAGCGTAGATAGCAACTGCAGATTTGGTTGACCCAAGGCGGAGAAGGAAGCTTTTAAAGCCCACTTTCCAATGGGCCCCAAAATCATGTGCTTACACACATTGGGTTGCCTTGTTCCCTTAAAATTAATCACAAGTCTTTAGTTATATATTAATATTTGAACAGACAAGGCGAGCCGCCCCAAATTTCTTGGATTTTATTTGCGTTAAGTTCATTAAATAATTAAATTTGGTGTGATGGTTAAGTGTCTTGAAAGTTTGCTTGAGGTCTTCAATTTGATTCTCATGTTTTGAGATTTTTTTATTTAATTTTTAATTTTGTGTTATGTCCAATTTGAGTCTTTGGGCTTATTTTTTAATTTTGTTAATTTATTAAAGAATGAGTTTATTAGTTCGGTGATAAAATATTTATTAATTTCCTCTTTGGTCCTATGTTTAGGTCGGTATGCAAGCAAATTGGAATTATTTCTGCTAATTCTTGGTGGTATGGCCTAGGTGGAGGAAGTTGGATGCTAGGGGAGTTTCTTTAGGGGTGATATCTGATTCAGTGGGTAGGTTTTATTTGATTTTAGATTTTTTTAAAATTTTTATCTAAAAATTTTCCTAAAATTCTGCTATCTGCTGCCATTGTTTTCCCAAACTTCTTTCACGTTATTTTCTTCTTCTTTCTCCTTCTTGTGCTGTTTTCATTTTCTTTTCTTGTCTCTTGTTCTTGCAATTTTATTTTTGCGTTCTATCATCGCTGTTGTTCTGCGTTTTGTCGTGCCGCTAGTCTATCGAACGATTTTGGGTAAGTGTTCTTTATTGTGTTGTTATAAAAGACTTTGGGGTTTTGATATGGGATTTTTCTTTGTGATGGGTTTCTATTAATGGTGAAATCTTTCGTTCTAGGAGAGGAACGTGTGGCGTTAGACGAACCTCCAGCGAATTAAGTCTTCTAGTCAGTTTGGGCTGCTTATTCATATGGTAAGTATGCGTATATGGAATTTGGGACTGTTTTCCCTTAAGAAAAAAGTGGATTTAATTGGATTTAGTGTGATTAAATCGAAATTGTAATCGTTGTGTTTTGGTGTCGTTTGTAGGATTCAGAGTGATTGATTGAGTGGTGAATCAAAATTAGTATCAGGTGTGTGAAACTAACCCGAAATCTCGCTCGAAACTCGAGAAAATTGTGAAATAATGGCGGTTTCGAAACTGCCCAACGCCACACGGCCGTGTGCTAGGCCGTGTGGTAGACTGTGTGCACCACACACCCGTGTGGTAGACCGTGTGTCAAGCCATGTGCTCCCACATGGCCGTGTGTAATTAAATAGCTTGTGTGATAGACCGTGTGCATCACACGCCCGTGTGGTAAGCTGTGTGGCGCACACGGCCATGTGAACCACATGGGCTAGGTTTTTGGGTCATGTGGGCCACACGGCCGTGTGGGCCGTTTGCCCCAGTTTTGAGGCTCGAATAAGGGTCGGTTAAGGGACTCGAAAATTGGGTCCTTAGGCATTATGTAATCCCGAAAAAGCGTAAGTTTAAGTATGCAAACATAGTTATGTGTAGGAAGCATATTAAGTAGGTTTCGATAAGTATATTAATATGATATGATATGATATGCTTTATAAGTATGTACATTAACCGTGCAAGTTACATGATTTGTGAGTACCTTATGCTATGTTATGTTCTGTATAAAAATGCATTTGTATGCATACCATACGATCTAAGTTATATGTATGTACGATATTATGTCTATGTTTTGGGGTGGAATTGATATGATGGAGGAAATGCTACATGGTAATATCTACTGCAATTATGGCTGTTAGACTGCAAATTTCTTTTTGGTAGCTCTGCTGCGTATTTATGAGTGGCATACCGCCATGTACTAATGTGACTGGACGTATGGACTTTTGTAGTCTTAATTGGTGCGGTTGGTTGAACGGAGATGGTGTGTAGAGGATGGAAGTAGGATGTGGTATGAGATGATATATTGTAAGATATGTTCCAACATGAAATCTGATATGATGTGATATGAAATCTGATTTGATATGATATGTATAAGATATGTTCCGAAATGGAATCTGATATGCTATGATACGTTCTGGTATATATATTTATATTTATATTTATATTGTTTTGTTTGTGTGGGACATATCACACACTGGGCGTAAAGTTCACGCGTTTGTTTGTGCCATTTCAGGTGATCCTCAGGCTTAGCATTGGACGACGATATAAGAGCTCGGTTTCCACGCTTTTGGTTTAGTACGTTACGGATTGATATTTTTTATGGACTTTTACAGACTTTTGGGACGTTTTAATTTTGTTTGGGATTTCAAATTTTATTTTGGTGTTTGGTTATGCAAAAATTATGGTTTTTAATCGGTATTTAAAACAAGACGACAAAAAATAAACTAGGGATAAATAAGACCAAGTTGCTAAAAGGGTTTCGCTGCCAAATTTTGTTGAAATTCGCTAAAATGTTTTGTTTCGTAAACGAATTAAGTAAGTTGGATCTGTTTTAGTAAAAGCTATTAAATAGGGGTTTTACCTCAAAATACTCACGGGTTTTCGAAAATTGATACGTTTTCTATAAGATATATGAAATTGGATTTTCTTAAAGTTGGAAGAGGTTTTCACCAAAACTTAAGCACTAGCGTTTTCACAAACGATGTAACTTCCACAATTCGACCGTAACGTCTAGGCCGGGTTTAGGGTATTACACATTAACGACATATCATTACGAAAGTAATTCGATTAGTGCTCGTCCAATGATATTGTCAAAAGTTGTTACCTTCTTAAGATACATTTAATCTCTTTGGGATAATATTTGTTCTCCCAATATACAAAATAGAAAACATATTTTGATCACTTCATAAATTCTTAAGCTTTTCATTTAAGCTTAATAAAATTATTTTTTAAGACCTTTAGATATTTTTATTTACCCTATTAAAATTCTCATTTATTCGCATTGTGATTTAACTGACAATATGTAGAAATGTATTAAATATTAATCGGATATTGGCAAATTGACCATGTGAAAATTTTTTGAATTTTTTTTTATTAAAAATAAATAAAATTTTAGTTGAAAGGATAAATTTGAGACATTGAATAGCATAGTGTTTTAGGTTTAAATTCTATCTTGCATGTATTTTTTTTCTAAATTATATAAATAATAAAACACTTTCATAATAATATTTACTTTGTAAAAAAAGAGTGTCGATAATTTTTTAAATTTATTTATATTATATAATAAATATTTGATTAAATTGGTGTTGTGACTCAATCGACCACCAATTCAATTGTGTAATGACTGTAAGGCCCAATTTTAACCTGAGGCCCACACCAATACCAAAAATAAAGAGGCTATTACAACAGTCCAAAAATACAGTGGCCCAACATCGAAGCCCAACACAACTTAAGGTTTTTAGGGTTTTGAGATACCCTAACAGAGGACCTTTGGTGCCGCCACCAATAGTCACAACTCAGCACGTCGCCCCATGTTGAACGGCTCCTCCCGCATCATGCGCGCCTCCAGCACTCGTGTGAAGAGTCCCTCTCCACCACGACGCTTGCCCACGAAATAGAAGAGATTAGTTGTTAAAATATAGGCTATAAAAGCCGAATGAAAACATGTAGTCAAGGGGGACCTTTTTTTACACGATTTAGAGAATATACACAGTTTACACAAGAAATCTAGAGAGCAGTGAATACGAATCAACAGTAAAGAAATCAAGAAAAGGTTTTCCCTTTCGTTCTCACTTTTTGAATCTGTTTTTTTTCTGTTCTTTTATTCATTGTCAGAAATAAAACCTTTTTTTTTTGTGAAATGATTTCATCGGTTTATAAAGGAAAAATAAACAAGGTTTTTTTAAAAAAAGAGAAAAGAGAGCGAGAGGATTTACCGGACTGCCTTGACCGTCGTCGTCGATGCGCGCATAGGGGGTTCTTGGTTTTGTTTCATAAAAAGGGGAATCAAAGAAATGGGGTTGAAACTCTGAAAAATAAGAAAAGGGGGCTAGGGGTTTCTGGTTTTGTTTGAAATAGAGAGATGAAGGAGAGAAGGGTTTTGTTTTTTTGGTGTTAAGCATTAAAGGATGTGGGCCCCGCGTGTTACTTGCTTCTGCAGGTGAATGGGCGCAAATTTATCCCTAGATGGGGAAATTGCGCAATAGGTCCTCCTTCTTCGCGCGCCTGTTTAATTGCATCCTCCTTCAACTTTTTTCCATTTTTAAAATTCACCCCTGCGTTTTATACGCTGTTTCAATTTAGTCCGTGTTCAGGTGCAGTGTTTAGGAACCTGGAGAAATTGCGTTCCTGGCCCCTCTATGTTGCGCGCGACCTACGATTTAGCCCTTTTGCCTTCATTTGTTTTTTTGGCTCAAATTTTTTGTTTTGATCCAAGTTGATCCCTTTCCAATTATTTTACTATTTCACCCTTTAAAGTAATCATTTTTGAATATTTCATTATCCCTATTTTATATATTATTATTTATAATTATATTTATTATTCTCATTCTTATTAATACTATTTTTATTTTATTATTAATATACCGTTATTTTTATGTACTATACTTGGTATTATCATATCTATTGTTATACTATTGTATTACTAACATTCTTTTTTTATTTATTACTTTTATTATTTTATATTTTATTATATACTATTATATCATTATTTTTATTATCACTACTATATTATATATTACTATTATATTTCTATTATATCTACTCTTATATATATATATATTATTTTTATTATTATTATCAAATGTTTTATTTTCCTTTACGTCTACTATTTATTTAGTACTATTATTTTATTGTCTTCTTATTATGTTTATTTTGGATTATTATTATTATTCTTTTTATCTAGTACTATTATTGCTATACTATACTTATTATTATTATTATTTATCATTATATTACTTTATTATTAATATCTTTCTTCATTTTTATTTTCTTTTATATACTATCATATCTATTATCCCATATATTACGGTTTGCTTTAATTGTTTATTTATATATATTTTTTTTATATCTAATATTTTATTACTATCAGTATACCTTTATTTTTTTTTACTATTATTCTTTATTAAGGTTAATATTATTACCATGACTTTTATATTCATTATTAATTATTTATTATTAGTGTAGTATTTGTATTATTACTATTTATTTCCCCCTTTTTGTATCTATTATTCTCCCTTATTATTATCGTGTTCATATTTCAATATTAGTATCTTGTTTTTTTTCATAAAAAGGGTTTTACAAAGGTAATATTTCGTGTTTGGAAGTTCGGAAAATCGTGCTCAATCGTCTTTGGGTTTCGATTTTTCGTTAAATCTAGATCACTAAATATCCTTTAAAGATTTCGGTCATATTTTTGAAAATAAGGCAATGTTTCGTGTTTGGAAGTTCGAGAAAGTCGTGCCCAATCGTGCTGGATTTCGATTTTCTGTTCATCCAAACAATTAAATATCCTTCAAAGATCCTTTTATCGTGTTTCTTAAATAAAGGCAATATTTCATGATTGGAAATTCAAGGAACCGTGCCCAATCGTGCTGGGTTTCGGTTTTTAGTTTGGCCAAATAGTGAAATACCCTTTTCAAATTGCAATGTATGAGATTTAGAGATCATGAAACAATCTTAGTATCGAGGGTTTGAAACATCGCGTCCTATCGTGCTGGATGTGGTGTTTCATCTTTTCGGAACAAGAGAGTTTCGATATCCAATGCGAGTTATCCAAACATTTTTAAAGATTCATATTTTAAAATATTTTCTCATTTTCGATATTAAGGACATTAATCAATCAATACGGTACCAATTTTGGGCGTTGCGAGGTGCTAATCCTTCCTCGTAAATGCGTCCGACTCGAGCCCGTTTTCTTAAAATTCGTAGACCAAAATGTTTTATAAGTGGCCCAATCACACTTCAAAAAAGGATTGGTGGCGACTCCGTTTCCATATTTTTAAAGTCGGCCCGTTTTCCAAACAAAAAAATGGTTTCGACAGCTTGGCGACTCCACTGGGGACCAATAAGAGAGTCAAGCCGTAGAATTGATTGATTAATGTCCTTTTATCGAAAATAAAATGTTTTAATTTCGTTTCTTTCACTGCATGAGTTTATGTCGCGTCGTATGTTTGTTGTGGTTTGAGACCCATAAGATATTTTTTGCATTCATATTGCATGACCGTTGTGGTCACACCCTCTAAGTGGGAGCAAGAAGCTATGCCTTCGTGAGGTTTTCACCTCCGTATGGGCTAGGGGACTGATTCCGGGATACATCTGTACCTATGGTTCCGTGAGGTTTTCACCTCCGCATGGCCATAGGGAAATGTATTCCCCTGAACTGAACTCGATCCGTATGAGCCTATAATGGGTGAGGATTGAGGAATCTGCTGGTTCAGGTACCATTCCTTTAGAACTAAACCTCATGTAGCAATCCTTAAGGGCCCACCCTAGGTAGAGCCATGCTAAACCTTAGTGGTTGCCCATCTAGTGGTTTGATATTTTTTTACTTGCTTTGATTACTTTCATGCGATACTAACTTATTTTATTCATGTTTGCATGTCATTTCATACTTAAAAGGCGTCGATTCCTGTTTTAATTACTAAGTTAGAAATCTTGTTATGGAGAACGGATTCCTTGATAACGTAGAGGATAATGCGGCCGTGCGTATATGGTCGAGAAGACACGGCTTGAGAAGGGGATAGTCTAACCGAGGGGTATACATCGAAATTATTGGACTTCACTCGCATCGGTGTGACACGAATGAGCTCCAAGAGTTAAGAGATATATGGGCTGTTGGGATGAAGCAACTAAGCGACTTTTCTACCTTAATTATGGTGATCTACCCTACTTATCGGACATCGAGTTGACAAACACTTATTTCGGGCTATGACTCGATGTTGGAATTCCGCTTATAGTTGTTTCACATTTGGGGAAGTGGATTTGGTGCCTACGATTGGAAGAATACACGGCTTTGCTTCATAGCCAAAAGGTTCAGTTGACAAAGTTTATTTCGGGGCGCTAATGCACCAACTTTTGTAAAGAAGTGATGAGTATCACCGGGATGAGTGAACGATGGGTCGACACGAATTCAACAAAAGGTGAAGGGAAATGCATTCCTTGGGTGAGCTTGAGAGACTGATTGTAGCACATCTAGCTATTAAGAGGAAAGTTGATATTTTCGCCTTAAGCATCCACGGCTTGTAATTTTCCTCAAAGCTTTGAGACATGTAGACGGCGATTCTTCGACCTATTTGATCGACTTGACAAGGGAGTTACGCGGTACCAGCGATTCTTGCCAAACATTCGGATCTTTGAACGCATGCCGGAGGCGGTGAAGGTAGATTCATGGGATGCACGCAACTATTGTTGGTTTGGTTCCATAGCCATTTTTGGAAGATAGATAAAGTTTTTATCGGGTTTTCTCTGAGAATTACTCCCGTTAAAGGAGTTGGTAGCCACGCCCGAGAAGAGATGACATATCGGAAGAAAAGCGGATCGCGCTCCTTCGAATCTCCGTAAAAAAGGCGTTGAGTGGAGAGCTCATTGGTTAATTCCCGACAAAATTCTCTCTACCGGGTGTGGGAGTTATGATTGGGTCCTCTCATTAGGAATCTGGGAGCCGTTGGGTATGCTCCTTTACTTGTCTTTGAGGCATACAGATCAAGGCAGTTTATACCGAAGCGATGCATGGGCTAGCTCGGTTTGAATTTTCATATAGGGGATAATTATAAGAAGAAGGTTCGAGAGATTTCTGATGCCTGGAAGCAGACTCGCCGAATGAAAAGAGTTGTTGTAGGTCCAATGGCAACCCTCGAATATAATGCATGGCAGAGTAGGAGAATCGATGATAATATCTCTAGACCGACACAAGATGGTGCTCGACCGATGGAGGAATACCTGCAAGCAGTCCCTTCTGAGTTGGAAATCATAAAACAAGACTTCGAAAGTAAAAACTCGGAGTTGGGGAAAAAGATAGAATAACTGGAAGAAGAAAAAGTGCACTTGAGGGTAGATATTGATGTCCAAAAATCAGAGGCTGAGAAACTGAGGAAAGGGAAAAGGAAGGCCGAAGAAAATTTGGACAGCTTGAAGACCGATTACAAAAGGTTGTATTCATCGATGAGGACTACTGGGTTGGGTAAAACCTCAGAACAATGGCGTCAAGAAATTCAAGAAGAGAAGTCTAAGGTCGATCAGTGGAAAAAGAGGTTTCATGATGCTCAAGCACAAAATGATACTCTGAAAAAGATGTGGGTGAGAGCCAAAGCAAAAATAAGATACTAAGAGCTCGAGTAATAGAATTGGAAAAGGCATTGTGTCAAAGCCGCAACTCTACGGTGAAGTTGGAATCAAGCCTAAACAAGATCGAAGAGTTGAAAGGTGGTAGAGCTCGAAACGGCGCTGCAAAATAGTGAGCTCCGGATCCAACTATTGGAGGCAAACGACGAGCGATGGGAAGAATAGCTTCAACGATCTCAGAACCAGGTCAGAGAAAGAGACTACGTTATGGGCGAAGCCGTGGTTCAGATACGAGAAGTGGCCGATCATCTACAAACCTTAGCGGTGCAGGCTGATGTGTTAAGTGTAGTATATGAGCTAGAGTCAGACCGGGGTCGAGAGTTAGCTTCGCTTCTCAAGAAAGTTAAAGCTCTGGGCATAAGGGCTAGGTCGTATATGTTACTTTGTTTTATGTAAAGGATTTTGTTTTTTAAATAAGTTTTCTATAAGAAATTGAACCAGAATCGACGCCTTTTTGCATTCATATCATACATTTGCATTACATCGCATCATATGCATTAAATATCACAAAAGAACCCTATTAACTAAAGATCATATTATAGTGACCCGGGAACATCCCTACTACACATGAATGAAGAAACGACTGAAGATATAATGAAAACTTTGAGTATCAAAGCCGTATTTGAGGAGGGATTGAATTAAGGAAACCTAGAAGGCATGCGCCCCTACGAGCCTGGAAATGTTCTGAACAACTGGACTGCGAAGGAAACTCCTGTAGTTTTTAGAGCTAACACAGAGTAATGTTCAAAACACACTTGTTGTTTTAAGCCTAGAAACAATAAGAATCTTTTTTGAAATAGGCTTATGTTCAAACATCTTTATTTTCAATAAAAAATACATTTTTGTGTTTCATGCCGAGCAAATATTTTTTTCATTTTTTTTTCATGTCATCTTATACATACTTTTATTCTTTGGAATGTTCTTTCATTCTTCATCATAGATAATCATCCTTAGAATCTTTTATTCTTTGGAATTTGCCTTTGTACCTACAACATGTTCCCAGATATCAATGCATGAGCAACGCTGTTACGGACTCTCTTTTGAGTGAAATATGGGTCTAAAGGGATCTGAGGATTTTGAAAATGACAGAGATTGTAACTTATCTTTTGATTTGTTAAGGATGGTAGAACAAGATGGAAATAGACTCTACCATACAAAGGGTCAGTGGACATTGCGAGTCTAGGAAAGGAGTGAAGATCGAAGCCTTGCCCACCACAGAAACAAAGCGAGACGTCATTGAGTTATTCCAAGAATTCAAAGATGTCTTTGCATGACCGCATCAAGATATGCCTAGGCACAAGGAGACTATGGAGTGTTCGAAAAGGCACATGCTAAGAGTTTTACGATAGCAGTCGATTATAAGTTTCGTGCATCTTTGGTCTAACATGAAAGGGAGATTGCATCAGTTATGCCGTAAATGCCAAATTGAGAAGACATGACTTATATGCTTCCTCTATTTTTTTCCTATACGTGGGGCATACATGTTACAGGGACGATCTCGTCAAAAGCATCTAGTCGACACCTATTCATATTCATGATTGTCAAGAGGATGAAGGTCAGTTCCTATAGCAAAGTTACAAAGTCAACCGTAATCAAATTCAACTTCGATTTCAAATTCAAGTTCGAATCCAAGAAAAAAAAAACAAAAAGAAAAAAAAAACAAAATAAAAAATAAATAAAAAAGACTTTGAGGTTTTTTTTGCAAAAAAACGGAGAGGCCAAGGTGAAAACCCAAAAATGGCGCTTTGAGACCAAAGGGGCTTTGAGTCGAAAACCTGAAAAGGGCGGCTCAAATTATGTTCAAATCATGATGGGGCATACAGTAGTTTCGCTACGCTCGAATTAACAATGAGGAGGTATGTTACGTCTTGGGGCATCGACAAAGTACTCCGGATCCCCTAAACACATATTAAGCTTAAATGGTCCTCAAGAAGTTTGAACAGAGAAGCTCATGTTGTGATATCTGGGGCACCTAGTTTCCATCTTACCTTGCCATTTTATTTTACACTACCAATAAATTTCCTTATGGGTTGCATTTGCTATCTTTGCTTAACTTGTTTGTTTCGAGCAATGCTCCTAAGTAATTTCCTTCTTATCCATTGTAATGATCTCTTTTTCAAGCATTGTATATTGAAATAATGATCAATGAACAAATAATGTTTTCATGAAAGAAGTTCTGGATATTACTCTGTAAATCTCTAAATAATACAAGAATCCGAAACAGGACAATTATTTAGAACCCACCAGGCTTAAAGGGCTCGGAACCTTTGAATTAAGAGTCTAAGCAGTGACGACATTTTTGGATTCTCTGTTAGAAGTTCAATTGAAGACATACGTCAAGGGTATCACCCTAACAAACAGCGAGCAGTGATAACCCAAAAATTAAAAAATTGGATCATGCTCATGACATTTGGCATTCATCCATTCATTCGCAATACATTAGTTAGGAGCATCTTTCAATCATGACATCCTAATCATTTGACATAAGCATAGACCCCATGAAGTCAATTCTACAGTAGGTTCCCAGGAGGACAATGTAGCAAAGTTGATGGGAGTTACTGAAGATACGGATCTTATCTCTACCGAGCGGGAGTAGAGCGGATCGGAAGATTATAGCCTTATCCTCACCGAGCGGGAGTGAAGCGGGCTAAAGATAGTAGATCTTATCTCTACCGAAAGGGAGTAGAGCAGGTCGAAAACAATGAGATCTTATCTCCACCGGCGAGAGTGGAGCGGATCGAAGATTATAGCCTTATCTTCACCGAAAGCGGGAGTGAAGCGGGCTAAAGATAGTAGATCTTATCTCTACGAGCGAGGAGTAGAGCGGATCGAAAACAATGAGATCTTATCTCCACCGAGCGGAGTGGAGCGGATCAAAGATTATAGCCTTATCTTCACCGAGCAGGTGGAGGGAGCGGTGAAAGAATGCATCTTATCTCTACCGAGCGAGAGTAGAGCGGATCGAAAAATGAGATCTTATCTCCACCGAGCGAGAGTGGAGCGGATCGAAAAATTATAGCCTTATCTTCACCGAAAGGCGAGAGTGAAGCGGGCTAAAGATAGTAGATCTTATCTCTACCGAGCATGAGTAGAGCGGATAGAAAATAATGAGATCTTATCTCCACCGAGCGGGAGTGGGGCGGATCGAAGATAATGAGCCTTATCTTCACCGAGCGGGAGTGAAGCGGGCTAAAGATAGTAGATCCTATCTCCACCGAAAGCGTGAGTGGAGCGGGTTGAAGACAACGGATCTTATCTCTACTGAGCGGGAGTAGAGCAGATCGAAAGACCGAAGCCTTATCTCTACCGAAAGAGGAGTGGAGCGGGCCAAAGATACAGATCTTATCTCCACCGAGCGGGAGTGGAGTAGATCGAAGACAACAGATCTTATCTCTCTGCGAGCGGGAGTAGAGCGGATCGGAAGATTGAAGCCTTATCTTCACTGAAAGGGAGTGAAGCGGGCTAAAGATAGTAGATCCTATCTCCACCGAAAGCAGAGAGTGGAGCGGGTTGAAGACAACAGATCTTATCTCTACTGAGCAGGAGTAGAGCAGATCGAAAGACCGAAGCCTTATCTCCACTGAGTAGGAGTGGAGCAGGCCAAAGATACAGATCTTATCTCCACTGAGCAGGAGTGGAGTAGATCGAAGACAACAGATCTTATCTCTACTGAGCAGGAGTAGAGCAGATCGGAAGATTGAAGCCTTATCTCCACTAAGCAGGAGTGGAGCAGGCTAAAGATAGCAAATCCTATCTCTACTGAGCAAGAGTAGAGCGGGTCGAAGATAGCAGATCTTGTCTCCACTGAGCAGAAGCGGAGCAGATCAAAGACAGCAAGTCTTATCTCCATGTATCGGCAATGGAGTAGACTGAAGTTTATAGTCTTATCTCCACTGAGCAGGAGTGAAGCAGACTGAAGATAGCAGATCTCATTTCCACCAAGCAGTAGTGGAGCAGATCGAAACAAAATTCCTATACCCCTAAAGATACAGTGGAACGGAATGAAGTATCGAGAAGTCGAGATTCAACAAAATGGGGCAAATTGGCCCTTTTAAAGTCTTTGCTCTATTCTTGTTACACGATAATAAGCAAAGAGAAGCAAATGAAGGCCCAATTTTAACTCGAGGACCACACCAATACCAAAAATAAAGAGGCTATTACAACAAATCCAAAATACAAAGGCCCAACATCGAAGCCCAAAGACAACTTAAGGTTTTAGGGTTTTCAGATACCCTAACAGAGGACCTTTGGTGCCGCCACCAATAGTCACAACTCAAAGACGTCGCCCCATGTTGAACGACTCCTCCCGCATCATGCGCGCTCAAAGACTCGTGTGAAGAGTCCCTCTCCACCACGACAGCTTGCCCACGAAATAGAAGAGATTAGTTGTTAAAATATAGGCTATAAAAGTCGAATGAAAACATGTAGTCGGGGGGACCTTTTTTTACGATTTAGAGAATATACACAGTTTACACAAGAAATCTAGAGAGCGGTGAATACGAATCAACAATGAAAGAAATCAAGAAAAGGTTTTCCTTTCGTTCTCACTTTTGAATCTGTTTTTTTACATTCTTTTATTCATTGTCGAAAATAAAACCTTTTTTTTGTGAAATGATTTCATCGGTTTATAAAGGAAAAATAAACAAGGTTTTTTTTAAAAAAAGAGAAAAGAGAGCGAGAGGATTTACTGGACTGCCTTGACCAAGTAAATGCGTCGATGCGCGCATAGGGGGTTCTTGGTTTTGTTTCATAAAAGGGAATCAAAGAAATGGGGTTGAAACTCAAAAATAAGAAAAGGGGCTGTGGTTTTCTGGTTTTGTTTGAAATAGAGATGAAGGAGAGAAGGGTTTTGTTTTTTTGGTGTTAAGCATTAAAGGATGTGGGCCCCAGCGTGTTACTTGCTTCTGCAGGTGAATGGGCGCAAATTTATCCCTAGATGGGGAAATTGCAATAGGTCCTCCTTCTTCTTGCGCTTTGTTTAATTGCGTCCTCCTTCAACTTTTTCCATTTTTAAAATTCACCCTGCGTTTTATACGCTGTTTCAATTTAGTCCGTGTTCAGTGCGGTGTTTAGGAACCCGAGTAATTGCGTTCTGGCCCCTCTATGTTGCGCGCGACCTCTGATTTAGCCCTTTTGCCTTCATTTGTTTTTTTGGCTCAAATTTTTTGTTTTGATCCAAGTTGATCCCTTTCAATTATTTTACTATTTCACCCTTTAAAGTAATCATTTTTGAATATTTCATTATCCCTATTTTATATATTATTATTTATAATTATATTTATTATTCTCATTCTTATTAATACTATTTTTATTTTATTATTAATATATCGTTATTTTTATGTACTATACTTGGTATTATCATATCTATTGTTATACTATTGTATTACTAACATTCTTTTTTATTTATTACTTTTATTATTTTATATTTTATTATATACTGTTATATCATTATTTTTATTATCACTACTATATTATATATTACTATTATATTTCTATTATATCTACTCTTATATATATATATATTATTTTATTATTATTATCAAATGTTTTATTTTCCTTTACGTCTACTATTTATTTAGTACTATTATTTTATTGTCTTCTTATTATGTTTATTTTGGATTATTATTATTATTCTTTTTATCTAGTACTATTATTGCTATACTATACTTATTATTATTATTATTTATCATTATATTACTTTATTATTAATATCTTTCTTCATTTTTTATTTTCTTTTATATACTATCATATCTATTATCCCATATATTACGGTTTGCTTTAATTGTTTATTTATATATATTTTTTTTATATCTAATATTTTATTACTATCAGTATACCTTTATTTTTTTTTACTATTATTCTTTATTAAGGTTAATATTATTACCATGACTTTTATATTCATTATTAATTATTTATTATTAGTGTAGTATTTGTATTATTACTATTTATTTCCCCCTTTTTGTATCTATTATTCTCCCTTATTATTATCGTGTTCATATTTCAATATTAGTATCTTGTTTTTTTTCATAAAAAGGGTTTTACAAAGGTAATATTTCGTGTTTGGAAGTTCGGAAAATCGTGCTCAATCGTGCTGGGTTTCGATTTTTTCGTTCGTCTAGATCACTAAATATCCTTTAAAGATTTCGGTCATATTTTTGAAAATAAGGCAATGTTTCGTGTTTGGAAGTTCGAGAAAGTCGTGCCCAATCGTCTTTGGGTTTCGATTTTCATTCATCCAAACAATTAAATATCCTTCAAAGATCCTTTTATCGTGTTTCTTAAATAAAGGCAATATTTCATGATTGGAAATTCAAAGAGGGAACCGTGCCCAATCGTTTGGTTTCGGTTTTTAGTTTGGCCAAATAGTGAAATACCCTTTTCAATTTGCAATGTATGAGATTTAGAGATCATGAAACAATCTTAGTATCGAGGGTTTGAAACATCGCGTCCTATCGTCTTTGGATGTGGTGTTTCATCTTTTCGAACAAGAGAGTTTCGATATCCAATCTGAGTTATCCAAACATTTTTAAAGATTCATATTTTAAAATATTTTCTAATTTTCGATATTAAGGACATTAATCAATCAATACGGTACCAATTTTGGGCGTTGCGAGGGTGCTAATCCTTCCTCGTGCGTAACCGACTCCCGAGCCCGTTTTCTTAAAATTCGTAGACCAAAATGTTTTATAAGTGGCCCAATCACACTTCAAAAAAGGATTGGTGGCGACTCCGTTTTCATATTTTTAAAGTCGGCCCGTTTTCCAAACAAAAAAATGGTTTCGACAATGACAAAATATTCTTACTTCATAAAATAACTTATATTATTTTGATGATATTTTTGTCACTTTTAAATTTTTTATATATAAAAATATTCCTATATAATTGGATTTGAATCCATGTTTATAATTCTGTTCCTCTATACTTTATTATTCAATCAAAATCTCATTTGTTATTTTTATCAAATTTTAATAAATATAAATATTGTATAATTCTTTTCTTTTATCTATTGTGGGTGATCCAAAAACAAATAGTATAAATAATTGTAGGCGTAGATAGCAACTGCAGATTTGGTTGACCCAAGGCGGGGATGGAAGCTTTTAAAGCCCACTGTCCAATGGGCCCCAAAATCATGAGCGTAATCTTTATTTATATCACAGTGACAATCATCTGTGGAAGGCCGGTGCCTGGTATATTAATATTTGAACAGACAAGGCGACTGGGGTTGGTTAGAGATATGAGGGATTGTCGGCCACGTATCTACTGATACCACAGCAGTCTTTTGTTTTCTTTTAGACGATCGAGCCACGATTTCAAATAAAATATTCTATTATTATATTTCCTATTAATCGAATATGATTTTAACCACTGACTATGCATATACGAAGCACTTCAATTTTCTTCAACTGCAATCATGTCTTGGTGGAAACATTTCAAACCCCAACACTAAACTATATATTATATATGACATTAATTGAAACTGAAACTAATTCACAGTGGCTACTTCATGCTTGTCGGTATTCTATTAGTATTGTTATATATAACATCAATCTCCCTCCTATCACATCAATACTATCCTATAATTACCTTATACCATAATAAGTGTCATTATACGAGTACATCATTAAAGATTTCATTTTTAGGTATCATTCATCTCCTCTCCTCTCCTCCTCTCTCCATCTTTCTTCTTTTCATTTTCCCAGAAAAACTCATCAACTCTTGAACTTCTTCATTAAACTCTACCAACATATATTCTTGACTCTCCGCTTACTCTAAACAGAATGAATCGATCAATATTACTACCAATCAAATTTTACATCAATAATAATTGACACCCTTGCCATCTAAAAAACCTTGTCAATCATAATTGAAAGCTATTAAGGAACCAAAATTTTTCGTTTTCACCCCTCGCCATTTTGTGGGTGGGAACCCTTGCCGTTTTGGTTTAAAATGTAATGACCCCTTGCCAAGCAAGGGTTGAAAAAAGTAAGTTCCCTAGCATCCATCATCACACACGTAGTATACTGGGTGCTATACCATAGTAGGGCCAACTTTCAAATAAACAAAAAGCATATAAATTTAGAGTAAATGAATTTAAAACATATTTTAACTAGTATAATAATAAACAATGATAATTAATAACTAATATATTATATAATGTTATAATGTTTAATCATCAATGCATATATATAAACTATTAATATATTATATATGATATGATATAACATTATATAATGTATTAGGAGAGCTAACTTTCAAATATACAAAAGAGTATTAGAGTGTTTTTCAACCATTATAATAAACAATAATATATAATGATAATTAATATATTATATATTACTATTATAGTGTGTGATATTGTACTATATAGGGTAATAATATATTTTAAAACCATTAACACATACATATATATAACTATTAATTTGTCCAAAATCAAAACCTAATTTACCAATCGATTTGACTGAATTGGCTTGATTGGATCAGTTAAATCGGTTTTAGTCGCTAACTATAATAGATGATACGCTATTACATAATATGATAATACTGTATATATTAATTTTTATTAAACAATTTAATTTTTTACATAAAATAAATAGTTATAAATTTTTTAATTTACATCAAATTTGACATGCATGATTTATATATGAAATATTAAATGTGACAGTTGAATAATTAAAATATTAATCGTACAAAGAGATACGAAAGAGTATAGTGTAAGTGGATCCCTCCCATAGTATATAACTATTACTAGAATTGTTAATACACACATGTATATATATATATATATAACCAGGGTAAACTATATAAATAGTCAACCAATTATTAGCGTGTTTCTATTTTAGTCACTTAAGTTAAAAAATTACTATTTTAATCACTAATGTTATCATAATTTAATATTTCGGTCACTCATTCGTTAAATCAGTAACAGAATGCTGACATGGCCGTTTCTTCATTGGCATAATAACAAAGTTAGCTTTCCAACGTTTATAAATTCTATCAATTTGGTCCTAATTCTAAAAAAATTCAACAAATTTAACCCTCAACTTAACACAATATGTCAATTTAGTCTTGATTAATCTTAAAAATTCAAAAATAAAAAATGAAAAAAACCTTTAAAAAATACAAAAATTTAAAGTTCATTTTTGATAAAAATACATATAAAATTATAAATAAATGAACACCCATTTTTTTCTTTTTTCTAACATGAAAAATTTTATAAATATTTTTTTTGAAAAGCCCACAAACACGATTAGACTTTTTTCTCTCTTTTTTTTTAGTTTTATTTTATAAATAATAAATTATTTATTATATGTATGGCATTGTTCTTTAGTCCTTGTCAAATTTGTTGAGTGTTGGGCTGTAACAGCCCGTCTTCAATGAAATCGGAACAGTGGTTTCGGGACCACAAATCCGAGTCCGAAAGGAAAATTATTTTAATATTATTATTGCATGGTCTGCATTATGATAGAAATGTCGTATGAAAATTTCGTTAAGAAAATTTTACCGATTACTTGTCTAATTAGATGGAAAGGACCAAATTGCATAAAATGTAAAACTTGAGTTCTAGTAGCTATAGGTATCAAATAGCTATAGAATTCAAAATTTGAGGTCCTTATATGACAAATAAACCATTTAGAGGAGTTAGTAGATAAGTATGCTTAGTCATCAATAGAAAATTAAATAAAGAAAAGGACTAAATTGGAAAGATGAAATAATAAAAGATGATATTTTAATTAAATAGAAATATCATTATTTTATATCATCTTTCCCCAAATTAAAAGACATGGAAACCCTAGATATGGTGTTGAGTTCTAGCAAGACTTATTTGGCTTAATTAGATCCAGATAGACCAAATACGGAGTTAGATCGAGGAAAAGAGAAAGTAGCGGATTAGTAACTTTTGTGTGCACAAACATTATCGAGGTAAGTTCGTGTAACTAAATTATATTTATATTTTGAATTGAATGTTGTGTATGTGAATTAAATTGTGTAATTGACATGTATGAAAATTAAACACACATCCAAATATAACCGACAAGCATTAAGTCTCGTTTGAATAAATGAAATACGATGGATATAGGGTTTCCGATTGGTTGTGGTCTTGCATGTGTTGCGGACACACCATAGCTCGAAAGAGCGTCCTATTATTAGCTCTCATGATCTTCCCGATATATGGTTCTTGCGAGCTTCCCATTAATAGCTCTTCAGAGCATCCCGATTTGGTTGTGATCTTACATGTGTTGTGGACACAACGTAGCTCTTATGAGTGTCTCGATAAATGGCTCTTCGTGAGCTTCCCGATTAAAGGCTCTTTGTGAGCTTCCCTATTAAAGGCTTTTTGTGAGCTTCTCGTTAATGGCTCTCCGGATCTTTCCGATATTGGCTCGCTTGAACCTTTACGATATTAGCTCTTATGAGCTTCCCGTTACATGGCTCACATGAGCTTCCAGTTATATGGCTCGAAAGAGCTTCCCGTTTATGTGCTCGTATGAGCATTCTCGAATATGAATTGACGGATTACAAATTTTTACACTTCTTGTGTACTACCCGGGTATCCATCGATATTTTAAATGATTTAACGGACAAAATCCTGATATGAGATAATAAATGAATTAAAAGTGAAACGTTATCTGTATATACACGAAATACATGGAAACTTGTTATTGATGAGCTCATAAATGATTCTTGATATTCAGGTGAAATAAATGACTAACTTGTTTGATGAAGTTGTGTGTTTATGTTATTAGCCAAATTGCTTGGATGCATTTTGAATGTTTATTTTTTAAAAAAATGAATGGTAAGTTAATTTTCCGTTATACGAACTTACTAAGCATTAAATGCTTACTCTATTTTATTTCTTCTGTTTTATAGTAATTGAATGCTCGTAAAGGTTAGAAGTTAGTCGGAGCCGCATCACACTATCCCTCGGACTTTTCGGTATATATAGCAAACTAATATTGGTTATAATGGCATGTATAGGCTAAATATGACCAATGATGGCAATGTAAATGTTTGGTTGTAACTAGCCATTGAAATAGCTTGTGAAAGACATATTTTGATGTGTTTATATATGGTCTATTTGTGTTTAATGAGTCTTTGAATTGGTTAAATGATGGAAATCATATAGGCTCATTATTAATTGGTTTGAGTTAGTATAATTGTTAAGATATGTATGAATGTGAATTTGGTAAATTAGGTAAAATTGAATACTTGGACATATGGAGTGTCATAATATGTATTAAACTTGATTTTGGCTTCGTTTGAATGATTGGTATTGCCTTGTGAATGTGTTAAAGTGTTGATGTAGGTGGAAGACAAATTGCGTGAGAAAAGTGGCCTTGAAAATGACCTATTTTCGTCCACACGGGCAGAGACACAGGTGTATGTCTCGGTCGTGTGTGACACACGGCCTAGCACATGGGCATGTGATCTGGCTGTGTGTCCCCTGCATCTTAAAAATTGAGAAAGAGAATGCTCAAAATTATCCACACGGCCTAACACACGGGCATGTGGCTTGGCCGTGTGACCCAAGTCAGTGAGTTACACGGGCATGGACACGGGCTGGGACACGGCAGTGTGCCCTATTTCGAATGCCTACACGACTTGAGACACGGGCATGTCTCTTGGCCGTGTGAACCACACGGCCTGGCCACACAGGCGTGTGTCCCCTGCACCTAGGAAAAATTTGAAGTTTTGCAAAAAAATTTCTAAGTTTTCGATTTAGTCCCAACTTGATTCTAATGCATATTTTGGGACTCGAGGGCTGTTATAAGGGACGATATGATTGATTATTATTAGTTTATGATGTGAGTGTGTAATGATATAAAATTTTTTGTATTTAATTCTGTAAATCTCAGTAACACTCCGTAACCTTGTTCTTGTGACGGATAAGAGTTAGAGGTGTTACATGGGCATCGCCTTTGCCCATAACCAGTGGCACCATTAACTCTTACACCGAACTCCTTGATTTTTACATCCTTGTTCATTGTGTCATTGAACTAAGAATTGATTTTTTTTTATAATACCCTTTATATTTCAAATGTAACACCCGAAACCCGGCCTAGAAGTTTAGACCGAATCTCGGATGTCACATTGATCACTAAAGTGATCGTAGGTAAATTTTTACAAAACAATTTTCATGTCGAATCGTAATACTTAATCGTTTAAAACCAGTTATTAAAATTTCGGTTAAGATAGTATATGTATATGTAAGCGGAATAAAAACGATTAAAACTTGACTCAAAATTTGTACATCAGCTTTATAAAACCTTACAGTTCAAAATCTGAATGACAAAATAGAAACTGAAAATATAATGTTTACTAAATTTTCTCCAAGACTGTCCGAGACCTCCGCACACCGAGTCTAGCGTCAGAATTCAGAAGAAGATACCTGAAAAGGAAACACTAAGAGGGGGTGAGCTACTCGAGCTCAGTGTGAGTTTGAAACAAAACAAGAGACAGACAGTAAACTTGGGACTAACGTCCCAACCAAATGTATCAACTAGAGCACACCAAATTCACATAAAAACTCAGCACAAGTGTCGTTCAGACAATAGAATACGGTTAACAAATCTTACAGTCAGAACCTACAGACAGATGCAGATGAAATGCAGTCAGATAAAAACCCACCCATCCAGCCAACACACCTCTCCGTCCCCCGATCAAACCCCAAAAGAGCTATCAAGCTCATCCAACCAAACACACCAATTGGGACCTCGAAAGGCCCATCCAACCCTGCACACCACAATTGTGGACTAAGCCACTCAGATAATAATACACAGCAGGGCTAGTGTATATGCTGTACTGTGCAATGCGGTAGTCCGCTGTACAGACGAGTTGCAGCTAAACTGCCATATTAGATAATGGTACGTAGCAGAGTTGACGTCGTCTGATCTGATGTAATGCGGTAATCCATTTATGCATGACATGCTACAATGAAAACCGCGGATCGATAACGGTCGCAATAAAGGCGATGCATGAGCGATGCAGTCGCGATAAATCGTTAGACGCATAAATTTGCGATTAAACCGCGATCAAAACAGATCTGATCTTCCTTCTCTTCTTCAACCCAACCCCCAAATACTTTATGCAAATGTATGAATGCATTCAAGCTCACGAAACGAGAGACACATTAACAGAGCGATCGATCGAAATGAGCTTATGTAGCACACTCCACGAGACTGATTCAAAATCATACGTCACACACAATCATCACAGATATCGAGTCTTGAACACCCTCACTAAACTTAGCTAAGGTTCGAAGCACACACAAACACATATTCAGATAAAAAATGCACACAGAACCAATATAAGTGTCTTAAAACAGCACGCCCGTGTGTTCTGACCGTATGGTAATGCCTAGGCCGTGTGCGAGATCAAAAGCCCGTGCGAGGAGGGGCACACAGCCGTGTGACAGAGGCACACAGCCATGTGAAGAGAGGCACACGGCCGTGTAACTCTCTATCCATTTGCACTAAATTCGAGTACAGGGCTGACACGACCATGTGAGGGTCTCACACGTCCGTGTGCCCACCAGACATGGCCGTGTGTCCAAAACACACATGCCCGTGTGGGATCCCTAATCCCTAAATTAGCCACACGGCCGTGTGGCATCAAATCACTCAAACCCTAATCCCCAAACTCACACGCCCGTGTGCCTGAGAGACATGGTCGTGTGAGAAGCGATAAAATCCCCAAATAAACCACAGGGCAGTGTGGCACCCAAACCAGCCCAAAAACCCTAATTCCCAAAAGCACACAACCGTGTGAAAACCCTAGTGGCCATGAAATCACCATAAAAATAACCCCGAAAACGTGCTTTCAGCCACGAAACACTCTCCAACCTTCGATAGTTCGAAAACACGCTAAATCACGCTAATTCTACGTATTACACAAAGATATAACAACGAAATTAACAAGTTACGAACACACACACACGTTGTCGACTTTTCACAAGGTCGAAATAAATTTCACAAATAAAATGGAAGAAGATACAAAACCCACACCTGATTTGCGACCCACGACGCGTCCAAAACTCGCCTCGACGACCAGGAAATTAATAGCCCTTTGGAAGACCCACGCCCACGTTTCCAAAAAGAAAAGAAAAGAAAAGAGCCAGAGAAAAGAACAATAGGACGTTTCCAGGAGAAAGAAAGAAAGAAAGAAAAAATAATAAAAATAAAATAAAATAAATAATTATATACCTTTAAATTAAAAACAAAAACAAAACAGAATAATAAAAATGAAAGTATCATCCAAAACGTCCACACAAAGAGTTGAACCCAAAACCTTAAGGTTTACTAACACTCACTTAACCACCAGACCAGCAAGCCCATTCTGACACTTAAATGCACCACCAAACACAATAGCACCACTAACTCACTGACCCTAACCACAAAACCCAAAACTTCTAGCCTCAAAATTTGAGGCGTTACATCAAGTTTGATTGAATTAACAAACGATGTTTTTTATAATACAATATAATTTAAAAATGAAACACATTATTAAAGCTTCGACACAATATCCTTATCATATTAGAAAAACATCAACTTCATACAATAATAGAGCCAAAATTTTCGATACAAGATAATACATTTCAAAGATAAATCCTAATCCCCTAAACCCTAATTACATAAACCCATAATCGTGCGGATCCAAGAAATTTGTGAGTGGCCAGCCCCCTAAAATGGAAAATTTATATTTAGGCCCTCGAAATTTTTTTAAAATTTTAAATTAGTAAAGGTAAATTTATACTTTGGCCCCCCTAAAATTATAGAAATTCGATTTAATTCTTTAAAAATTAGAAAGATATAGACTATAAAAAATTAAATTTTCATTCGGCCCCCCTAAAAATTTGTTCTGGCTTCGCCTCTGCCCATAATCCTATGCACCTCCATCCTTCTTTGGTTTAATCTCCTTACAATCATTGGAATGGAGTCGATACAATCATTCGAAAACCCACCTATATCTAAATTCCTCATCTATAGAAAATAAGGAGAATTTGGATTTCTCACGCAGATATGATTACTTGTAATCAGCTAGGAAGTTCTCTTTGCACCATCTTTTACGATGCCTTTCACAAATTCTTTGGTTAAGATCTCATACCATTTTTTTCTATTTTTCTTGTTGGAAGATAACATCAACCACAGTCTATCCAACCTAACTTTATGTTCTACGTATATAAATATTTCTCTAAGAAAACGATATTTCTGAATTTCCCACCTAAGACCAGTATAACATGACTAAATTAACTCCTACATAATAAGGTTGACAACAATTATGTGGGAAACAACGTAGTCGTTGTTCGAGTTCATCCTATAATTCTTAATTTTTCTACCAAAATGTCAACAACTTCTCGTTGTTGTTCAATTCTTATCTTTTTCGCAGTTCAAATAACCCTAGTCATTTTCCTCTACACAATAAAGCATTGTCTTTATTACAATATATATCCTAACCCTAAACCATCTAACCATTTCAAACTAATCATATTTCATAAATTCTAAACCCTACTATCTCATGTCACAAAAAAATTCACATAATGTAATTTTATTCTATTCATAAACCATAAAACCGTAATATAATTACACTATAAAATTTTCTTACCTTTTTTTTTTCTCGGAGCTTGCCTCTTCTAACATCGATCCTGAGACAAAAATTACTTCCACCAATTAATACAATGGTAATCCACTAATTATGTATAACATTTTCAATTTTTTATATTATTTAGGTATATTTTTTTTCTATACTATTGGAGAAAAAAGTCCAAATTAACATTTATAATTTTCCATATTTTTTACTTTAATAATTCCATTTTTGTTGAAAAAAAAATAAACATTTACAATCGATATATCATTTACAATTTCCTATATTTTCTATGTAAATTATTTTTTTACTAAAAAAATTTAAAACATTTATAATTTAAATTTATGCATAATAATAAACTATTTTTTTCCAAATAATTAATGGCTGGCATTTTACATTTGGAATATAAACCTTTTTCTCTAAGCTAAATTATCTTCTAACAAATTTAATAACTCTCTTAACAAATAGATTTTTTTTCAACTCTATTAACTTCTTTTTTTTTTCGTTCTCTTTACTCTCAATTTATTTTTTTACTACCCACAACTATCATGTTTTTTTTTTTTCACTTCGAAGCAATTTCTTCTAAAAAAAAATTGGGGTTTTTAAACACCCCTATGTGTAGTCATGTTGAACATCAAAGAGAAGAGGTTTTTGTTGCCTAGGAAGCACAAATTGGTAGCCGACATGTTGATTTAGGCTTCCTAAGTAACAGGAAATCCCTGTTGCAACACCTGCATCGACATGACAAATCATTGAAAACCCAAATTAATGTGTTGGTTGTTAATTTGGGGTTTCGAAGTGCTTTGTCCATTTTCGACACATCAGATGCATCGGTTTCAACCAAAATTGTTAGTTACCATGCCGATTTGGGGGTTCCATGCATCTCTCATATTATTTTGGTAAAAAAACTCATATTATTCCCGTAAATAATCTATTTTTTTGTATTATTCCGGAAAAAACCCAAAAATTATATTTATTAAAAAATTATGTAAAAATAAAATGAAGTTTTAATTAAAATGGTAAAGTTGAATATTTAAAAACTATAATGTCTTAGGTTCAAATCTCACAACGTGTGAATTTTTATTGATTTTATATAAAAATAAAAAACACTTCCATAATAAAATAATTTAATCAATTCTCAAATAAACTCAATCATATATAGATTTAATAATAAAACGCAGATATTGCGTGTGTTAGTTGAATTCAAATGACCCACCCCTAACCTCTTTTAATAGACAAACTTTAATTATATTTTTATTTTCTTAAGGTTTTATTTGAAGTCATTGTTAATCTAGAATTGATTGAAAAGCTACAAAAAAGTATACTAATAAACGAGATTGTAATGCTACTGTAAGTAGCCTTTTTTAATTACATTATTATATAGGAGAAGAAAAAATGACGTTTATGAGGCCAACCAAGTTTTGTTGACTTTCATTTCCCATGAAATCCTCGGATTAATTAATGCCATGTGTCTTATTCTCTCACTTAATTTCCTCATACTTGTGTATGTTGTAATTAAGTAATTCGGGTTTTCATATTATTTACGATAAATAGATGTTGTTTGTATATGTCACATATAATTATTTTTATATGTTTGAAAATCTTAATTTAAATAAAGATTTATTATTATATATATCTTTACACGTGGGTACCTTCAATCATACAAGAAAAACAAAATGACTTATTAGACGTAGGTGGCAATCCTTGAGAAATTTAAGATTATGGAACATTGGTTGAAGCCGGCAACAACTAACCAACCACTATGCAAATAATATATGAGGTTCCACTTTATGTTTGGGTAAACTACACTCAAGGGTCACTAAACTATTAATAATTTTACATTTTAATCATTTAACTTTAAAAAATTATGAAATGGTGTCACTGAACAATTTTAAAATTTTCATTTAAGTCATTGCCTTCATCAATTGAAAGTCCTCTTTCCTCTTCTCTTCTACAATTCAGTTTTTTTTATGAATTAGTTTCAAACATCACAAATCTGTAAACAAAAATTCAAACGACTTTCTTATCCAATCTCCATCACTAACTGTCTACTTGTCGATGGGTATTGATCTACCACGGTTGTAGAATGATCACTTGAAGCTTGCTAGTTAGACTTTAAAAAAGAACTTAACAGCCTAGTAACTTAAAATAAAAAAAAATTGAATAATTCAATGACTTAAATAAAAACTTCTGAATAATTCGATGACTATTTTATAATTTATTAATAACTTAATGACTTTACAATTTATTTATTTTTTTTCCTTTTTTGAAACATAATATATATATATATATATATATTTAAGGATAAGGGTAGCGGCTACTTAAGAAATAAAAATGAATAGATGTGTAGTGACACCTCATCAATAATTCGTGTTGAGTTTCTAGTCTTGGTATTTCATCATTATCATTTTTTCCTTCAGACTGGATAGAAATACAAAAGACGCCAAAAAACAGCAAAGCCGCAAAACAACAGAAACACCATCTCATGATGCAACAATTAACGATCATTAATCAAATTCAAACATTGAATCCCATTCACCTCCAGCTTTCGCCTACAACACCCCATCAAAATAAAGCAATGAATGCCTCCCATTAATTCCAAGTCAGGAACTTAAACTAAAGCACCAATATGATTCAATAACCCATACCACCTAAAAGACCAAACTCAAACACCTCTTCTGCCCAAACTCATCCTGCTTTTCGCCATGTTGACACATACAGAGCACCAATCGTCACTCTCAACATTGCCCTGTCAACCATTCAATACAATAAGAATCAATATCCCATATGTACTGGAGGTGCAAACAATGATTCCAAGGCACATCTCCACACCAGAAAAGCCATATAAATCAAAAGGATTAGGAACCAATTTTCTTCATCAGCCATTAAAATTTTGTTTGTTTTTTTTTTTTTAACCTTTCATGTTGATTTTGTGGTCTATATATTTAAGATTTGTAGTAGCTCATCTAAAACAATAATTTAGAAATCCTATATTCTATGTGCGACAGATTTTCAAGTGGTAAAAACAATTAAATAGATTAAAATTTTTATCACACGTGTAAGTATGTGAAAATTACGTATTTAAAATATATGTATATGTTTAAAAATAACATACAATAAATAATAAAATGTAAGGTTTGAAAGTGATAATAATAACATATAGGCAATATATACAAAATAAAAATAAAAAATAGTTTAAAATTTATGAGTAAAAAGAAATTTAAATAAGTAAATACATTAAATTAAGAATATTAAATATACTTCAATTGTTTATAGACGATGGTAGCATGGACTCAAATCTCAAAATTTACAACTTTTTTTTATTCTTTTTAAATAAGAAAAAGACAAAAGTGCTATTGTCATAATATAACTTAGGGTCTGTTTATTTCATTGGAAATGATTTCCGGAAAATAATTTCTGGAAAATAACTTACTATCCTGAAAAAGTTAATATTTTCTGGTCTTTGGATGAATCCGTGTAAAATATTTTATGTTTTTTGATAGATTCCTTAAAAAAATATTTCATAAAAGCTATTTTTGCATATATTAAAAATATTTTCTTAAATTTAAGTTCATTACAACGTCATTTTTTTGTTACATAACTACCAAGTGAGTATTTCTTATTTAAAAATGTGACATCAACAAAATTGAAAAAAATTTTAATAATGTCAACAATAGGACTTAATTTTCAAATCTGAAAAGTAGAGGGACTAAATTCTTAAAAATAAAAGTACAGAGACTAAATTACAAATTTGTGAAGACTACATAGACTTATGACATATTTTAACCTTTATACTACAAAACATTTATTATCAATATATTTATAATTGTAATAAATATTTATTATCAAAATATTAATATTGAATATTTTCAACAATATGTGAAGAATATTTTTAAAAATATTAAATTGAAATATTAAATAATTTATTAAAATAATAAATTATATTAATTATATTAATAATTTATTATATGATTAAATATAAATAATTAAATATGCATGTTTAATAATATTGAAAAATATAATATTTTATATTAATTATTTAATTATTTTAAATATTTTAAAAAATAAAATTTATTATCAATGTAATAATATTAAACTTGATTTAAGTTAATTTTTATATAAAAAATAAAATTACCTATAGATGAGCTCTTTTTCGGAAAATGATTTACGCTTTACAAGAAGGTAAGTCATTTTACAGGAAAAAGGGGTTATTCTACATTGACCTGTAAGCCATTTTCTGTTGACCAAGTTATTTTCTAGAAAACAAACAAAAGAAAATGTAGAAAACATTTTTCATAAAACCTTTTACATGTAAACAAACGAACCATTATTTCAGATATTTAAGGTTGTTTTAGTAATTTTCTTGACTGAATTAGTGTCAAGTTGACTCGTTACATCAACTTAATTACACACTTAAATAATATTATAAATATGAAATTATAATCAATTTTCTTTAAAAAAATTATTTGATTCACAATTTAAGAAAAAAAAAAACTATTTAGGCTCCACCAAGATTGTAACACCCCAAACCCAACCTAGACGTTATGGTCGAATCTGGCAATGTTACATGGAATGGGTTTTGTAAACTAAGTCGTCACATTAAAACCATGTCAATTTATTAGCTCATATTTGTTCAACAATTCGAAAATGTTTATTCAACCCTTAAGTTTATGTATTCATTATCAAAACATTAATCCACTTGCCTAAAAATCATTTAGAGCAAAAGCTTTCAAAAATTCGTGATGTTTTAGCAATACCGTTCGTAATTTAGGAAACCTTGTTTTAGTAAACCGTCGTTTTGAAAGAAAACTTTTTGACAAAGCATGCATAAGACGAGCAACAAAACCAAAACCATTAGTTAAAAGTCCATACAGTCCCAGAAAACACAAACTCTCAAATCTTAATGCCAAACTTAAATAAAACTAAAAACAAAGTAAAGCAATTTATGGCGAGTGGTCACCGTTGAGTCCTCCGCTGCACCGATCCACCTAACTCTGTGGATTACATGTACAGAATAACAAAAAAGGGTGAGTTTACGTAAACTCAGTGTGTAACCCCACAGAATTAAGCATACACACATCCAGAAAATCAAAATCAGTCAGATACAGATTCGGGCCTAAGCCATCCCAGAATACAGATACAGATATGCATATCAGAATCAGAAATAAGATATCCTACCCCCGTCCTCTACACACCATCTCTGACCATCCCTACACACCATGTGGGGTTTAAAACACCCACCCAGCCCTACACACCATGTTGTACCAATGCGGCACATAACAGATATAACGCAACCAAGCTGCTAGATAATAGGCAAAACTGCCTTTCAGAACACTTCCTCCATTATACATCAACCCATCCCCAATATCAGATAACACAACATACATATAGAATTAACAGATATATCATACTTAACATGCTTTTATAGCAGAAAACAAATATACAAACATGGGCATGCTCATAACCATATTTCAGTCTAACAGATCACTTGATTTTAGGGTTAGATAGCGTTTACCGACCCTATGATAAGCCCACAGTCAAATAGGACGACCTGTGCGACCCAACGAAAAATCTCAGTATAATGCATGTGGGCCCACACGCCCATGTAGCCCACACGCCCAAATTGGCCTTGCCCGTGTGGATCACACGGCCTGGCCCAAAGTTCACACGCCCACACGCCCAGTCTGATTTAACCCGTGTGGCCCACACGACCACACTCCGGCCATCACACGGCAGTGTCTTGCGCATGGCCTAGCCTTCATCGATCACACGACCGTGTCGTCGCACACGGCCTACCACACGGCCGTGTGGCGTCGACAGATTGCAATTGCGGCTTTCGCTGAATCCCTTTTTTTTGCATTTCGGGTACACACCTGGTACTATTTTGTAGCAAAAACACTCTCGAGTCTCTCGAAACCTAAAACCAGAATATCCATCATCGATTAGCAATTGATTACGGATGCTGACAAAAATGAACTAACAGGAACCCGACTTACCACCAATGAAGAACCTTCGTTAACACCTGTTAAACCAAAGAGACGAATTTCACTGCTCGAAACCTTCGCCTACATCAACAATTGCAGTAGAAATCAGATTTTTAATCGCTTATTACACTACTATGACGAACAAAAATAGAAAACTTACCGAACCCGCACAAGTGTAATTCACGTTGCTAAAAGAAAAGATGACTTCGGGAAACAAAAGGAAAAGGAAGAGGGGAAGTTCCAAGGGAATTCCGGCAGAGTGCTGAGGAAAACAAAACGTCAGGAAGAGAGGGGGATTTTCAAAAAAAGAAAAGAAAAGAGAAAAAAATTGAAGATAATTCCCATAACTCCCCATATCCCTCAAATTTCTCCACTAATCAGACTGTTCATTCAATCGAAACTCTACAAGCCAACAGAGCAAAAATATTAGCAATCATGCTTGCACAAAGATTCAAACACAAGACCACCAGCAGGCCCATTCTGATATCCAATAACAACAATTAAAAATAAACCCACCCACCAAGGTAAGGCTTAACCCCAGAAAAATAACAACTTTTGCTCAAGATAAGGCTTGAACTTGGGACCTCACACACACACCCAAAACCCTTAACCACTGAGACAGATACACAATTATGTCAAAAATATACAGAAACAGGAATACGAAATTTGAGGCGTTACAAGTGTGTATTTTTTTTTCTTCTCAAATTTGCCACTTTCTAAAGCTATGTTCACTATTATATAGTTTTAATAATGAAGCTATTAATTAGTTGGTAAAATTTTCAGCTTTGAGTAATAGCATTGAAATTAAAGGGAAATAGAAATGGTGTTAACCGATGCATGGGGGGGACCACTAGCTCCACAGCCACTAAACCAGCTGGCTTTGAATAGACCCATGGTTGATGATGGGCCAGCTACGAAAAACTGACCCTTTTGGTCCCCAAAATTGGTCCCAAATATAGTAGTACTAGAGGTTGCAAATTTGAAATAAGCAATATTTCCAAGTTTGGATAAAATGGGGTTCATTTTAACATTAACCAATGACAGCCAACGGGGGACACCTTCTTTAGTGGCATTTCATCACGAGAATTAACAACAAACTACGTATGATTTTATATTCAACACAAAGCAGCTATCAAAATCAAAGACAAATAATTATTTATGTATTTAAGGAAGGGATCAATTTTACATTTTTTTTTATGAATTTGACTGTTCATTGTCATACATGTAAGCAGCCCCCCAATGGCAAAATATCATTCTAGTCCCTTTAAATGTTTGAAATTATAAATTAGTTTAATGGTAAAAATACGCTTTTCCCCTCTTAAGATGATAAAGTTTTAGTTTAATTTTAATTTTATAAACATATTATTACAAAACATTGCAAAATTTATGAAAAATCTTAAGAAATAATTAAATATAATTTAATTAATACATATACTCAACTCGTGCCAAAACTAGTTAATATATATTTAATGGTTAAAAGTTTTTTTTGTACAAAATAAATAGTTAAAAAGATTTTCTTTACTTCAAACGTAGCATACATAATTTACATGCATGGAACATGAAATTCAATGGTTGGATTATTAAAATATTAATCATAAAAAAAAGTTATGGAAGAGTGTAAAACCATGTTAATTTTGCACCAGTATAAGTGAATCCCTCCCCTTTATATATATATATATATATATATATATGATTCCCTTAAGTTTATAATTTCTTTTTTGAATAATCTCATTATAGGTTCGGATCATATTTACACTTTTTTTTTACACAATACCTAAAATTACCCATAGCCCCTCCCTAACCCATAAATAGGATGGTAATGTGCTTTAACGCATTTGAATCCACGTCTTCCTGCTTTGGCAACAATGTACATACCAATCGAGCTAAGATTCAATCAACTTTAAGTTTATAATTTTATACCCAATCAATAATTATTATTATTTTTCTACTTCCGATTTTAAGGTTTATTTGAATATATATACAATTAATAGAGATAATAAAAGTGTGCATAATAAAATTAAAATGTATTTAATAATTAAAAAAAATTGGTTGAGTAGTAAATTTAAGGTTTTATTAATATAATTAGTATAGGTTCAAATCCTACCATATTCATATTTTATTTTGTCTTGTTTTTAAATTACAAACATCAAAGTAACTCAAATAATATAACTTATTTTAAATACAAAAGGACATTTTAGTAACTTCCTTAACCGAGTTGGTGTCCTCTTGACTTGCGGCACCAACTAAATCAAGAGTTTAAATAATAGTGCACAATTGATGGATGTAATAAAATATGAATTATAAAATTAAAATTAATAAAAAAATTAAAATAAAGCTGTGGTTGAGTAGTATATTTAAAGTTTTACAAATGTAATTGGTGTGAGTTCAAATATCGTCATTTGCATATATTTTTATTGTTTTTAATAAAAAATTAAAATACCCTCAAATAATATAACTTATTTTAAATACGAAGGGTATTTACATAATTTCATTAACTGAGTTAGACTTTGGTTGACTCGTAACACCAACTCAATCAGGGACTTAAATAATAGTATAGATTATAACTAGTTTGTATTCTCGTGCGATGCATGGGTCGGTTGTATATATATAATATTTTACATTTAAAACTCAATGTAATTTGTGTAAATATAATATATTAAGATTAAAGAGAAAACCAATGTAGCCAAATGTTTAAAGTCGTTAGATTTATGAATATTTTATAAGTTAAATGATCATATTAATATATAATATTATTTTTTGTGAAAATACAATTAAAATACTAATACTGTTAGGATCGACCTGATTAAGCAACAAGTAAAAAAAAATAGTGGAATAAATTGAGAAATTGAACACACAAATTTAACGTGGAAAAACTCCTCCAAAGAGGATAAAAAATCACGAGCAAAGATAATTTTACTATAATGGCAAAAGAACGAAAAGTACAAAAGATGGAGATAAAAACTAAACCTCGAAAACCCGAAAACAAAGAACCCTCAAAACGTAAACACAAAATTCTCTAAATGTGTTATGAGTTCTAATATCTAATGGGTGTATTTTCTAAGGTTGTAAAAGAGCCTATTTATAGGCTAAATTCATAGGTCAAATAATAATAAAATAATCTAAACTAATCAGTGTTTGATTGAAACAAATAAACAGAGTTTAACTAGAAGATTATTTCTTAAATTTGACTGAAATATGAGTCATACTTAACAAATACAATAATTAGTATTATATTATGTGATATTAAATATTGGTTATTAAAAATAATTTTCACATAAAATCAAAAAAATTGTCAAATTAGAAACATCAATGTAAAGTTATTATGTGAAATGACTAAGGTAGTAATTTTAACGTTGTAATTTCAAATAATTGAAAGAATGAGAAAATTTGAGGACTAATTGAGTAAATTTAAATTGCAGAAGTACTTGTCAAAAAATTAAAAAATGCAGAGGGGTTTAGTTTGTAAATCCCTCCAAATTTCTTCTCATACTTTTCATTTTTCCTTTTTTTTTTTTCATCAGTAGTATTTTTTTTTTTTTAAACTGTAAGAACTTTTTATAAAATCACTAATTACACCACATCGATTAAACCTAAATCTCCAATTTTAAGTTGCCAGAAAATCATAAAGTTAACAGAATATATATATATATTTTTAAAAGTAAAGTCATTTTTTATTATATAGTTTGTATTTGAAAAAAGAGCCATATTTTTCACCTTCGTATAATCCGAAAATGAGCTTCAATATTCTTCTTTTCAAATACCTAAAATCTATAGGTTTTTTTATCACCATGTCATCTTTTAATTTTCTAGAAAGAAACGGTCTTCTTTAGCGTGAGAGTATTAAAATCCATCGAGGGACTTAAATTATGAAAGACTAAAATTTCTATCAATTTATATTAATATTTTGAAAGTTTTCAAAAAAAAAAAAGTGTACTTTTTTTTAAATAAACTCAAATAATCTATTTATGAAAGAAAAATAAATTTTCAAACATAAACCATTTTCTCATAAATTTATATGTACTTCTATTAATTCTTTAATTATTCTACATATTTGGTAAAGGATTATTTGTAGAAGCATTTATGGTATACACTATTCATTAATTAATTAAGTATAAGAATAATTTTTATTAAAAATATTATAATCATTTTCATCTTTTAATTGAAAATATTTAATAAATATAATATATATATATATGCATTATTATAAAGTACTATACAATTATTTTTTTATATTAGTTGATGATAATAATTGTATTTATTAAGGATGTTTAAGTTTATTATATTTAAGTAGTTAGCTTAACATTAATTACTAATTTATAATTATTTCATGAGAATAGTTATGTAAGACCCTAAATCTGACTTAAACGTTATGGTCAAATTTGGAGTTACTACATAGAACGATTGACAATTTAATTTTTGGTATAATTTGAAAATTGACAAAAACTCTTAAAGTTTTGGATGATTCGAAAACGTATCTTCCTTAACTATATTATTGAAAATGTGGTTTTTGTGTAACTAAAAAATCATCATAAACTTTCAAAATCTTGAATTTATTCAAAGTTATATCTTATTGTATTATTTTATTAAAACGTTGTTTGTTTGTATTTTTAAAAAAAACTTATAATTTTTACAGTGAAAACTTCTTAAAAAGTGATATTTGGAAAACGCAGTTCGTTGTTGAAAATCTTTAATTTTGCAGAAAAGCGAATTTTATCGACTAAAACATTTGAATAATATTAAGCAAAATACAAAAATAAAGTTTAAAATCTAAAACAGTCCAAAAAGTTCAGAGAGTCCAAAATTTACAAAACTCGAATACCAAAATTTAAATAAATCGAACTTAAATATATTATAACATTAATCGAGCTCCCGATTACACCGACCCGCCTAAGCCTGTGAATTACCTGAAAATATTAGTCAGACAAAAGGTGAGTTTTCGAACTCAGTGTATAACGTATAACTTAAAACAATTAATGCATATCAGACAGATTTATCAGAAACATATTCATAATGGAGCAGAACAGATATAGTCATATGATCTTACCCCAACCGCTACACACCAACTCCGACCATACCAACGCACCATATGGGTATAAAATACCCATCCAACCCTACACACCACTTAGTGTCAATGAGACACTTTACAGAATACTTGCAGCTGAGCTGCCGGACAATAGACGAATTGTCGCCTTTTTACAGAAACACTTCATTCACATATTATATATAACCCATCTCAGACGCAGATACAAAATATAACAAATATCATACTTACTTACAGTATAAACACATATTATAACAGATATAGAACATACATAGTCCTTTTCTGTTTCCTTTTAACTTATTACGCAATTTACTCATTATGAGACATTTCAGTTATACGAACAGGTATCAGAATTCATGCAAACAATTGGCCAAATTTCATATTTTACAGTACATTTAATCACATACAGACCATACGAAAAGTTCACGGTCGATCGGAACGACGTGTATGTCCCTAGGGGGAATTTCAAATTTTTGCGCCCACACGGCCTCACACACGCATGTGTAGTCCACACGACCCAAAATAGCCCAGATCGTGTGTCACACACGGTCGGACACACGGCCGTGTGGTGTCGACAGACTGCTTTTTCAACTCTCGCCGATTACTGTTTTTCATGTTTCTTAATACACACCTGAATATTTTCTGATGTAATTCCACAACCGAATAATTCCACACCTAAACCAATAATTAACACAACCTAACTCAATAGCGGTTTGTAAATTTAAACGAACATTGTTCACAAATGACTAATAAAAACCTTCCAAAACATAATTGAAACCCTTACCACTTAAGGGGCAACAATTACACAAAATTTAGGTCACTGTAGAATCACCAATCGTCTCACGAACGTCCCCTAAAACGAACCGAATTAATTAGTTAATCCAAAATACGTCATTTGCACCACAATCCCGAAATTCAACCAACGCACATGCTTAACGAACACTTGCAATGACTAAATCGAGTAAGAGCGATAAACTTTACCTTCGTGAATTGAAAAACCAAACAAAAACAGATTGAAAAATACTTACAAAAATTAAAATATGGAATGCAAGGATTGAAAGCACCAAACGCCACGAAAGGAACAAGAACCGACGCGAGAGGCTAGAAGGAGAAACAAAATTGAATTGAAAAAGAAACAAACAAATTGCACAAGTAGGGAATGTGCAAAACCGCGTGAAGTGGGGGAAACAAAAGCCAAAAACTTGGGTTAAGGGAAAAAAGGAAATAAAATCCAAACAAATTGTTTCAAAAATAAAAGGACAAAACAATATATTTTATTTATTTTATTTTTTTTAAAACAAAACCAATTTTAAACAAATTCAAAATTCTGATAACTAATCAAATTTTTTTCCACACATAGAGTTCAATTAGACCACAACTCAAACAGAAATAGCAAAAAAGAAATTCTACCAACATGCTCATGTGGGGCTTTGAACATTGAATCACAAGATAAGTTAAAACATTACCACTAAACCAACAAACTTAGTCTTTTACAAATTAACCAAATATAATATTTAAGCTTAACGAATAAAAATAGGCTTAGGAACAAAAATTAATTAAATTTCCCAAAAGACTATAACTTGAACCTAAGACCTCGGACACAAAATTAAAACACTTAACCACCAATACAAATACTTAATTATGACAAGATCTAACAAATCACATATATCAAATTTTTGAGGCATTACAAGCTAAATTAAATATACATTAAAAAGATACATGCCTAAAATTCAACACTAATATTTAAAAAGTATTTATAAAGCAATTTGAAAAAAACTGTTAGCAATCAAAATATTGGCACTAATTTAGGCATAAGCAAAAGGAGAACTCAAATTTAGGAATTAAAAAATTTATTAGAATTCATATAATTTTTTTTTGTCATAATAAAATTTGTTAAGAATCCTAAATCAAAGTAGTAATATTTGTTAGGAATAAAAATATCAGAAACATTCCTAGATTATTATTCATTAAAAATGTATTTTTTTATTATTAATATTTTAATATATACCAATAATTCATATAATATGTTATTAATTTTTTGAAATTAATTTCTTGAGTAGTAATGATACATTAATTATCATTATATAATTTTAAAGATTTGTTTCATAAATTTAGTTAGTTGATTGTAGTAAATTTCATTATTAGTTAAGTTTAAAATTTTTCTTTATTAGAAATTGTAGAGTAAAACTGGAAGGGTATAATTTAAGGGTAAAATTGTGATTTCTTTAACATGATAACTTGCCACGTGTCGATAATTTATAATGACAAATAGCTAAAATTTAATCATGCCATATCGGATTACATTTCATAATTGTAACTTTAAATTACTATAGTCTATATATATTAGATTGTATTTTTATATAAAATCTTTAAATAAAACTAAACCAAATGTCTAGGAATCAAACTTAGCATTAATAAATATGTATGTAATAGGCCAATTTAGCCCGGGCCCAAATCAAACCAAACCAAAAAAAAAAAAAAATAACAGTCTAAAGTCCAATTACAAAAAAAAGAGAGCCCAAATGGCCCAAATATAAAAACCTAAAGGCCCAGTGGCCCAAACTATTTTATAGAAAGCCAGACGCTCTCCCCTCGAAGGCGCACCACCTGAGGCCCCCTTCGTCGCCTGAGGTCTGACGCCCCTACCGCCGTTGCACCAAAATAGCAAAGGTGCATGTCCCATCGCCTTCCGTTGACCGCGCTAATACCTGTAAAAAAAAGAATGGAAAATGACAGAAACAAGGACAAAAGAAACGGAAGCAAAAACTGTAGAAACAAAAACAACAACAGCGACAAAATCAAAAAATATGTATAATAAACAGTATAAATGTAGCACCCCTAATTCATATCCGTCGCTGGAACAGGGTTACGGAGCATTACTGGAATAAACAGATCAAATACAAACATTTCATATTATTTAACATTCATGTCAGATATTATTCATAAAGTCCGTTATATGAGCCCTCGAGGCCCAAAACATACATTAGAAACAAGTCGGGACTAAACCAGGTACTCAGAGAATTTTTTGCAAAATCTCAACTTTTTTTCCAAGGTGCAGGGGACACACGCCGGTGTGGTCAGGCCGTGTGGCTCACACTATCACAGGTTATATAATGGCATGTATAGCTATACTCGTACTTGCTACGTTAGTCTGAGAATCAGCTAAATCGTAGCTCTGATCCAATAAATGTAACACCCCTAACCCATATCCAACGCCGGAACAGGGTTACAGAGCATTACCGGAATAAACAGATCAAATACAGACATTTCATATTATTTAACATTCATGTCAAATATTATTCAGTAATAATCCATAAATACTACAGGTGCATTAGTTAAGCCAAATGACATCACGAGAAATTCATAATGCCCGTACCTGGTTCTGAAGGCTATTTTTGGCACATCTGACTCTTTCACCCGTAACTGATAATAACCAGAACGGAGATCAATCTTCGAGAACACTGTAGCTCATTTCAACTGATCAAACAAATCATCAACACGAGGTAGTGGATACTTATTCTTAATTGTGACGTTGAGCTGTCGGTAATCAATACACAATCTTAGAGATCCATCCTTTTTCTTAACAAACAGAACCGATGCACCCCATGGTGAAAAACTTGGTCAAGCAAAGCCTCTGTCAGTCAGTTCTTGCAACTGTGCTTTTAACTCTTTTAATTCAGTAGGAGCCATTCTATATGGTGCTATAGATATCAGTGTTGTCCCCGGAATAAGATCTATAAAAAATTCAACCTTTCTGATCGATGGTAATCCGGGTAACTCTTTCGGAAACACATCAGGATATTCACAAACAACTGGTACTGATTTAATCTTCGATTCAGACACTTTAGTATCCAACACATAAGCAAGATAGACATCATAACCTTTTTTGACATATTTCTGTGCTGACATGGCTGATTTCACATTAGACAAACCATCCAATTTATTAGATTCAATACAGAGTAATTCACCATTCTGACATTTCAACACAATATGCTTCTATTTACAATTTACTACTGCATCATGCTGAGTTAACCAGTCCATACCCAGAATCACATCAAATTCGTCAAATGACAATAACATCAAATCAGCCGGAAAACAGAAACCCCGTACCATTAACGGACAATTCTTACAAATTCTATCCACTATTATATACTGGCCCAGGGGTTCGATACTTTAACCACGAATTCAGTGGACTCAACAGGTAAATTTTTATTATTCACTAAATTCGTGCAAATATATGAATGTGTCGAACTAGGATCAATTAAAACAATTATATTAGTATCAAGAAGAGAAAAAGTACCAGTGATAACATCAGGTGCAGGGGCATCCTCACGTGCACGAATAACATATGTTCTTGCTGGTGCTCATGCCTCAGATTTCACGATTGAATCTTTTGTTGTACCTCGACTACCACTGACATTGTCGAGGTTACGAGGTGGTCTACCTCTGGTAGCTGTATTGCTCGGCTTTGAAGTTTGAACAGTATCTTTTTCAAATTTCTCCTGGCAGTCTTTGAGATAGTGGTCATAGGAACCACATCTAAAACAAGCTCCGCTTTTCATGCGACACTATCCAAAATACAGTTTATTACAGTGCTTGCATCTGGGTTTGGTGTTTCTAATACTACCCACACTTGCTACAGATGTAGCCTGGGATCTTGGACTGGAGCGTCGGGTACCTCTGTCTCTACTTGAATATCCCACAAGGTAATAGAACGGTTATGATACTTCTTTGATTTCTTCGAGGCTGACTGGTATGACTTTCCTGTAAATCTTTTACTAGAAGTTCGGGCTTCAATTTCAGCTTACTTTTTCTCTTTACTAAGCTTTCGGCTTTATATGCCCGATCGACCAATACAACAAATTCTTTTAATTAAAGAATCCCAACTAACAAATTTATATCTTCATTCAGACCCTCTTCAAATAGCTTACACATTGCAGTTTCTGTTGGAATACATTCTCTGGCATATTTGCTTAACCGAACAAATTCCCGTTCATAATCAGATACCGTCATACGGACCTGTTTAAGTTCTAGAAATTCTTTTCTTTTCTGATTAAGAAATCTTTGACTGATATATTTCTTTTTAAACTCAATTTGGAAAAAATTCCCAAGTGACACTTTCTTTCGGTACAACAGAAATCAGTGTATTCCACCATTGGTAAGCTAAATCTTTTAACAGAGATACAACACATTTCAGACATTCATCCGGTGAACAAGACAATTCATCCAAAACCCTAATAGTATTTTCCAACCAGAATTTAGCCCTTTCAGGATCATCTTCAGCGGTAGCTCTGAATTCTTCTGCCCCATATTTACGAATTTTATCTACAGGAGGCTTACCAGTTCTAACAAGTTCTGTACCTTATGGAATATCAGGAACCAGTTGAGAAACAGGAGGGGGTGTAGGTTGTTGTACAATCGGGTTTGTTCTTATATATTTGGTAAACCATTCGTTCATCATTTGGAAGAAGGCTTCTTTAGCCTCTCATTCTCGGCCCTCAGATACGGGCCTTCTACTACTTGAGGCTGTTCTTTGAACTGAAGCTTGAGCATTGCTCTCAGCTTCTTCATATTCAGCTCGGTAGGATGACATTACTATATGAAAAATATGTTTAAAATGGTCAGGAGATATCACACTATCCATTGGCTTATTTCAGTATAAATAGTAAACTTATTTTGGTTATAATGTTATGTATAGATTAATTAGCTAAAATGTTGGCATGTAAATGTTTGATTGATAATAGCCATTTGAATGGCTTATGTTTGATATGTTTTGATGTATATATAAGTGGATTTATCATGTTAGAAGTATTGAGTTTGATTTTGCATATATGCATTTGGTTATTTAGGTAAATATGAACACTAAGTAGACATGATAATAAATTGTCATTTGAGGTGCCTAAGAGCACATTGGTTATGTGTGGTAATATGTTATGTTTAAGGCATGACTTTGGCTTGATTTGAATGTCTTGAATTGGTTGGTGAATGTGTTTAAGTGTTAATGTAGGTGGAAGACAAATTGGGCGAGAAATGTGGCCTTAGAAATGGCCTAATTTCGTCCACACGGGTAGAGACACGGGCGTATGTCTCAGCCGTGTGACATACGGCCTAGCACATGGACGTGTGGTTTGGCCGTGTGCCCCTTGCATCTTTTAATTTCAAAACAGAATGCTTAGAATTTATCACACGGCCTGGCACATGGGCGTGTGGCTTGACCGTGTGATCCCTGCACCTATACACGGCCTAGCACACGGGCGTGTGACTTGGCCGTGTAACCCAAGTCAGAGAGTTATACGGGTACTAACACGGGCTAGGACACAGCCGTGTGTCCTATTTCGAATACCCACACGGCCTGAGACACAGGTGTGTCTCTTGGCCGTGTGAGCCACACAGCCTGACCACACGGGCGTGTGTCCCCTGCACATTGGAAAATTTTTTTGGGATTTTGCGAAAAATTCTCTGAGTACCCGGTTTAGTCCCGACTTGTTTCTAATGTATGTTTTGGGCCTCGAGGGCTCATATAAGAGACTTTATGAATAATATTTGACATGAATGTTAAATAATATGAAATGTCTGTATTTGATCTATTTATTCTGATAATGCTCCGTAACCCTGTTCCGGCGATGGATATGGGTAGGGGTTTTACAGTAACACATGGCTATAAAAGCCATAACCACCGATTGTATTTTTACACAGAGATATACAAAAAAAAGCATCAAGTTTCAAAAAGGTAGCATTTTTTTTATTTTCTGATTTTTACTTTCGAAGCAAATGAAATATAATATAAAAATAAAACCTTACCTGCCTTTTCGCCTTTGCGCCACGATCGGTGTCCCCTCCGGTCTGAAAGGCCATCGAATCCCTAGGGATTCAGCCAAGGCCGCGGCGGAGGATATCGGGAGTCGAAAGGTCTTCCCATTTTTTGAGAGTTTTGGCTTGAATCTAGAAAGTTCGACTCTGAATCGGGGTTCTAGGCTAAAAGGGGGTTTAAAAGGGATTTTGGGAGGTTTTCCGGCCACCGGAGACGGTGGTCACCGTTGTCGGCAACCGACGGCCACGACGGAGGTCCAACGGTCCTTGGCCGGATGGGGAATGGCTTTCAGAGAAAAAAGAGAGAGGGTTTTCATTATTTTTTTAAAACTAAGCTGAAATGGTTTTTTTTTCCGGATTTTTAACTTAAATAGGGGGTCAGAACGATGTCGTTTTGGCCCGAGTCTATAAACCCCAAAACGACGTCTTTTGAATCAAGACCCGACGACCCGACTCAAACCGTACAGGATCCGCGTGTTTTTGATATGGGGGTCTATTTATTCTATTGGTCCTTCCGCTTTTGTAGTTGGTTTCAATTTAGTCCTTTTTTTTCTTTTTTAATTTCTACCCTGTAATTTTGATTTTGTTTCGTTTCGGTCCCTCATGAAACGACGCGTTTGTGGGACTGGGAATAATTTCCCATCTAGTCCTTGTTCCTTTGCGCGCGTTTTATTTTGGTTATTCATTCTGTTTTTTTATTTACAATTTATCCATTAATTTTATTTAAATTGTGACTTAATCCTTATTTATTTAATTTCGACCCTTTATAGATTTTTTTATATATTATTTTATTTAATTATTTATCTATTTATTATCTCTTACCCTTTTTATATATTTAAAAATTATGATGTTTATATTTCCTTTATTTATGCACTTGTTGTTCGTATTATTTTTATTATTGTCATCATATTATTATTTAATTAGTATTAGAATTAGTAATTATAATACGATTATTGCCATTGTTATTACTTGGTGTTTTATTATTACTATAGTTATATCATCTTCATTTACTAGTATGATATTTTTATTTTTTTGTATATCATCGTTTCATTTTTACGCACTATCATTTTATTTTGCAATAACCATGTCATGAATCGTGTTTAAACATATTTACACATTTTCATGCTATGCCCAAACAAGTTAAATATACATTGCTTTCTATGTTACATTCGTTTTACTCGGTACATAAAAAAAAAAGGAAAATTTTCAAAATCAAGGCAATATTCTGTATTTGGGAGATTCAAGAAGTTGTGCCCTAACTGACGGGGTTCAATTTTCTCTTGTAACCTAGATAATTTAATATCCTTTTTAAAACTAAAACATATGAGATTTAAATAGTAATTTTAAAAATGAGCAAGCTTACCTTCGATGACTCGAGATGTCGTGACCTAACTTACGGGACATGACATTTTCATTTTGATTATCTCAAGATAAGAAGGCCTTTTGCATACGTTTTAATTTATTTAAGTGATTAAAAAAATATCATCATGCAAGGTAGGATCGTGTTTAAATTCTCTTCAAATTTTCAAATTCTTGACACTAAGTTATCAATTAATCAACTAGGTACCAATTTTGGGCGTTACGAGGGTGCTAATCCTTCCTCGTGCGTAACCGACTCCCGAACCCATTTTCGGGATTTTGTAGACTAAAATTATTGTTTTAGTAAATCAAAATTTTATTGAAATAATCAAATTACAATGTGATCTGATCACACCTAATAAAAAAGATTGGTGGCGACTCCCATCTTTGTTCATTTTTAAATAAAAGTCGATTTCAAAAAAAAAGGTTTCGATAGCTTGGCGACTCAACTGGGGACAAAATCAGAGAGTCAAGCTGCGAGTTGATTACTTTTGGTCTTTTTATTGAAATTTGATAATTTGGTTTAAATTTACGATCCCTTCGTTGCATTTCAACCTTCATTTTTTATGGTCTTCATCATTTTGTTACATAATGATATGTTTGCTTTATTGATTCGAGTCTCTTGGCGTATTTCTGTATATTGCATTTTATAATTGTTCGATTTTGCCCTTCTTTAGTGGGAGTGAGAAGCTATTCTTTCGTGAGGTCTTCACCTCCGTATAGGATAGTGGATCGCTTTCGGGATACATCCGTACCCATGTCTTCGTGAGATCTTCATCTCCGTATAGCCATAGGGAAATGTGTTCCCCTGAACTGAACTCAATCCGTATGAGCCTATAATGGGTGAGGACTGAGGAATCTGCTGGTTTAGGTGCCCTTACTTTAGAACCGAACCATATATAATGAGCCTTAAGAACCTACCATAGGTAGAACCATACCAAACCTCTAGTGGTCACCCAAATAGGTGTTATATTTATTATTTCTTGCTTCGAATGAAATCTACTGACTTATTTCGTTTTGTTTTGGTTGTGATTGCATTGTATTTTCATCATAGAAAAGGGTGTTGATTCACATTCAGTTGCTAAATAGAGAGCTTGTCATGGAAAAGGGATTTCTTGATAAAGTGGAAGACATTGCGGCCGTTCGGATATGGTTCGAGAAGACACAACAAGAGAAGGGCGAAAGCCTGACTGAAGGATATATGTCAGAATTGTGGGATTTCACTCGTATCAGTGTGACTCAGAATAACCTTCAAGAGTTGAAAGAAATATGGGACCAATGGGAAGACGAAACCAAGCAGTTATTCTACTATAACTATGGTGATTTGCCTTATTTACTCGCTGTCAAAGTGGATAAGCACTTAGTCCGAGCTCTTGCCCAATATTGGAATCCTGTCTATAGCTGCTTTACTTTTGGGAAGGTAGATTTGGTGCCCACCGTAGAAGAGTACACAACTCTGCTCTATTGCTTGAAGATCCAAGCCGACAAAGCTTATTCTAGAGCTGACAACATCCCAACTTTCTTTAAAAAACTAATGAGTATAATCGGGATGAGCGAGCAATGAGTCGCAGCCCGAATCAAACAAAAGGGAGATAGCAAATGAGTCCCTTGGAAAAGTTTACGGGATTTTATCTTGGCACATCCGGATACGAAAAAAAGAGTCGATGTATTCGCCTTGAGTATTTAAGGGTTGGTCATCTTCCCCAAAGCACTAGGGCACATAGATGAGGCAGTTTCAGATTTATTTGACCGAATTGACAAAAGGGTCATGTCCGTCCCGACAATCTTGGCCGAAACTTTCAGATCTTTAAGTGCATGCCGAAGAGCGGGTGAATGAAGATTTATCGTGTGTGCACAACTCTTGCTTGCCTGGTTTCACAGCTACTTTTGGAAGGTAGAAAGGGTCTCTTATCGAGTATCATCCGAGAACTATTCTCCGTTGAAAGAATTCGTGGCTACCCCAAGGCAAGACAACATTTCTGAAGAAAAGTGGATGGCAATTCTCCAGAGTCTCCAAGACGAAGACGTCGAATGAAAGGCCCTTTGGATGATCCCTGATGAGATTTTGTATCGGTGTGGAGACTTCGACTGGGTTCCTCTACTCGGGATATGGAGAGCTATTGGATATGACCCTTTACTTGTATTAAGAGCTATTGGATAATGTCCCTGTGTCAAGTCAAGAAAACACCCGGCCGATAGAAGAACACTTACAAGTGACCCCGTTTGAGTTGGAAATCATAAAGCAAGACTTTGAAAAGAGGAGTTTGGAGCTGGGGAAAAAGATAGAATAGTTGGAAGAGGAAAAGATGTAGCTAGGATTAGACGTTGACGTCCAGAAGTTAGAAGTCGAGAAAATAAGAAAAGGAAAGAACAAGGCTGAGGAAGACTTGAACAGTCTAAAAACAGATTATAAGAAGCTGTGTTTGTCGATAAGAACTGTCGGGTTGGGTAAAACATTAGAACAATGGCGGCAAGAAATTAAAGAAGAAAAGATTAGAGCTGATCAGTGGGAAAAAAAATTCCAAGACGCTCGAGTTCGAGAAGATACTCTAGAAAGGGATTTGTTAGAAAGCCAAAATGAAAAGGTTAGATTGAGAGCCCGGGCAGAAGAAGTAGAAAGGTCACTACACCAATATCGCGGTCACAACTCCGCAATTGAGTTGAAAGCAAGCCTAAATAAGATTGAAGAGTTAAAGGGAAAAATAGAAGAGCTCGAGACCGCACTACAAAATTGTGAACTTCGAGTTCAGCTTCTTGAAACGAATAATGAACACTGGAAAGAGCAACTCTAACGCTCTCAAGGTCAGATTAGGGATAGAGATCACATCGTGAGCAAAGCTGTGACTTAAGTACGAGAAGTAGCCGACCATTTGCAAACCCTAATAGTTCAAACCGACATGTTGAGCTTAAAATACGAATCAAAATCAGATTGAGGCCGAGAATTGGCTTGGCTTCTTAGAAAAGTCAGGGCTTTGAGTATTAGGGCAAGGCCGTTTATGTAAAATATCCGTTTTATGTAAATAGATTTATTTTCTAGTAGAGTTGTTCTAATAGAATTGAATCAGAATCAATGCCTCTTTTTGCATTCATTTCATTCATCAGCATTACATTTCATCATATGCATTAAATTTCATAAAAAGACTGTAATTAATCGAAATTATGACAGTTACCCTGGAAACCAACAAGAATCTACCAACTGAATATCGTTACGGTACCCGCGGAAAAACTAAAGCAATGGATCAAAGATTAGAGAGATTAAAACAAATTCAGAAAGACATGGAAGATCAGTTGCAAGCGCAGCTGCAGGAACAATTAGCTAAAATACAACAAGACATGAGGGATCAAATACAAGAATCCCAATGAAGTATGATAAGCCAGCTGACCCAGTTGTTGGCCGGAGGGATTTAAAAAGGGAAAAGTAATGTGGTTAACTCTGGGGATGATAATGAAGACCCTACATATCCCTCAGGCTTTACCCCAGTAAATGTCCAAGCCCAACCAGATACATATCCACGAAGGGTACCCGTTACCATAAGACCTCAACAATATCAAGCCGGCACCTCAGCACCAGTGAACTACCCAATAGGTTCAGATTTCAATCCTGGGGATAACCTGACTAACCCAGTTGTTTCCGATTTGGACGACATGGCAGAAATAGATAGAGCAAGAGTAGAATTGCCAAAACAGTTAAAAGATCGGTGTAAGTGGTTGGAGGAGAAATTCAGAGCTATGGAGAATGCTGATTACCTTTGCGGGGTTGATGCTAAAGAGTTGAGCTTAGTCCCAGATCTGGTGCTCCCACCAAAATTTAAAACTCCAGAATTCGAAAAGTATAATGGGACTAGTTGTCCTGAAGCCCATATCACAATGTTCTGTCGAAGAATGACGGGATACGTCAATAATGACCAATTGTTAATCCACTGCTTCCAGGATAATTTGGTCGGGTCAGCTGCCAAGTGGTACAACCAGCTAAGCCATGCCAAAATCAGCTCATGGAAAGACTTGGCACAGGCTTTCATGAAATAATACAGCTATGTGACCGACATGACACCCGACAGAATTACGCTGCAAAATATGAAAAAGAAGTAAAGTGAAAGCTTTAGGCAATATGCTCAGAGATGGAGGGAGGTGGCAACGCAAGTTCAGCCACCTCTTCTGGAGAAGGAAACAACAATACTTTTCATAAATACTCTGAAAGCTTCGTTCATCAACCAGATGTTGGGAAGTGCTACCAAGAGCTTTTCAGATATAGTAATGTCCAGAGAGTTGATTGAAAATGCAGTAAGGAGTGAGAAAATAGACGCGGGGGAAAACGCTAAAAGATCAGCCCCGAGAAAGAAAGAAAATGAAGTGAACACTGCGAGTGTGTATAATAAAAGCTATTCAAAACTGGTCACTGTGGGCCAACCAAGAACCGTGACAACTAGCCATCAAGGCCCTTCGAGGCAAGAATCTAACTCAAGGCCAAACGCGAAAAAACTCCAATTCACACCCATCCCGATGACATATAGAGAGTTATATCAGAATTTGTTCAATGCGCATGTGGTATCCCTGTTTTACTTAAAAACTCCATGTAACCTCCGTTCCCAAAATGGTATGATGTGAATACTCAATGTGAATATCACGCAGTAATAACGAGACACTCAATTAAAAACTGCACGACATTCAAAAAGTTGATTGAAAGGTTCATCAAGATGGGGATTGTAAGGTTCGAAGATCCATCAGGACCTAGTGTGGTAGGAAATCCGTTACCCAGTCATTCAGACCAAGGGGTAAATGCAATAATTGAGAGTGGAGGAAAGAGGACCAAAACTGATGTTGCGAAAGTGAAATCCCCGCTAAAATGGATTTGGCAAAAAATGATAGATGTGGGATTAATCGTTTAAGATTCGGATGAGGTACCTAAAAAGGTGAGGAGCTACTGTGAGTTCCACGCTGAAGAAGGTCATGAGATCCAGGAGTGCACTGAATTCAAAGCTTTGATGCAAAGTCTGATGGATAACAAGGAGTTGGAATTCTTTGAAGATGTCAAAGGCTCGGAAGGAGAAGACATCTGCTCCTCAGAGGAAGGATCGACAGAGAAGGTCTACAAGGTCAACCACCTGGTGGTGATTATTTCACGGTCGAGAAATAATGAGGCATGAACACAAGTTGCGCCGAAAGTTATAATTTAGAAACCCGTGGCTTTTCCCTATAAGGATAGAAAAAGGGTTCCATGGAATTATGACTGTAACATGATGATCCCAGGAGAAGAGAACTCGATTAGCACTTCAGAAGAGGGTCAGGATATTAGTTTCTACACGCGTAGTGGGAGGCACTATGACCCTGCAAGTGCAAGAACCGAGCCCATTAAAGGAAAAACCCTGGTAGTTGAGCATAGGAAAGAAAAGACGGCTAGGCTTGAATCATCAGTTAATGAGCCAGTAACTAAGAATGAGGCTAAAGAATTCCTGAAATTCTTGAAACATGGCATGTATAGTGTTGTAAAATAGCTACACAAACAACCAGCTCGCATATCAGTGCTAGCCTTGCTCTTGAGCTCAGAGACACATTGTAGTGCGTTGATGAAAGTGTTGAATGAAACTTATGTCACTGATGATATCTCTGTGAACAAGCTAGACCGTCTGGTTAACAATTTGAGTGCTGACAATTTCATCTTTTTCAATGACGATAAAATACCTCCAGGGGACATGGGATCCACGAAGGCTCTATACATCACTACCCGCTGCAAAGGATATACATTGCCAGGGGTATTAATCGACAATGGATCTGCGCTGAACGTCTTGCCTCTATCCACACTGAATAGATTACCAGTGGATAGCTCTCACATGAAGACATGCCAAAATATAGTGAGAGCATGCAATGGTACAGAAAGGAGGGTGATGGGAAGGATTGAAATACCTCTCCTAATTGGTCCGAACACATATGAGGTAGATTTTTTGGTGATAGATATCAAGCCCTCTTATAATTCCTTGTTGGGTAGACCTTGGATTCACTCGGCTGGGGCAGTGCCGTCGTCACTATACCAAAAACTAAAGTTGGTAACGAAGGGTCGAATGGTGACGATAAACGTTGAAGAGGATATCATTGCATTCGTAACTAGTGACACACCATACATAGGAGCGGATGATGAGGCAATAGAATGTTCCTTTCAATCACTGGAATTTGTTAATACAACTTTCATTATCGAAGGAAACAAGATCCCAGTACCAAGAATATCCAAAACCACGAAGATGGGATTGCAGTTGATGTTTGGAAAAGGAGTCTTACTAGGAAGAGGACTCAAAAAATACCAAAAAGGAAGGGTTAAGACACCAATACTGATGGACAAACAAGACCGCTTTGGCTTAGGATATGAGCCAGATGCGAGGCAAAAGAAGAAAGAGCTGGAGAAGAAGCAAGAAAGAAGAAGAGCACGACTGAGTAGGGGAGAGGTCAAATGGGAACCAATGACCTTTCCCTATATATCCAAAATATTCGTGTCAGGAGAAACCATTTATCCTGAACGAAAGATGTCAAAAAAAGAAAGCCCGAAAGGAATGTTGAGAAACTTGAGCATCAATGTTATATCCGAAGAAGGAATTGGGGAAAACCTGTCAGGTGTTCATCCTTATGTCCCCGGAAGTGTTCTGAACAATTGGACTGCGAAGAGATCCCTGTAATCTTTAAAACTAATCTAGAGTAATGTTCAAAACACGCTTATTGCTCTAAGCCTGGGAGTAATAAGAATCCTTTTGTGAAAAAGGCATATGTCCAATATTTTTATTTTAATAAAATGCATCTTTGTGTTTCATTTTGGCAAATATTCTTTTATTTTTTCCCATTTCATTCATACTCATACCACACAGATAATTATTCTTAGATTCATTTTTTCTTTGGGTCTTCCTTCGTTCCTATAACAGGTCTCTAGATATCAATGATATGAGCAATGATGTTACTGACTCAGAATCTCCTTTTGAGCAAGATATGTGTCTAGAGGAACGTCAGAACTTTGAAGATGATCGATATTGTAACCTATCTCCTGATTTGTTAAGGATAGTAGAATAAGATGAGAAACAAATCCTACCTTACAAAGAGTCAGTAGAAATTGTGAGCTTGAGAGACAAACAAGAAAAGAAAGAGGTGAAGATCGGAGTTTGCATCACTGCAGAGACAAAGCGAGACCTCATTGAATTACTCCAAGAATTCAAAGATGTTTTCGCATGGTCGTATCAAGACATGCCTGGACTAAGTACTTATATTATGGTACACCGTCTCTCCATAAAGGAAGAATGCAAGCCAGTTCAACAGAAACTCCGAAGGATGAGGCCCGACATCCTGTTAAAAATAAAAGAAGAGGTCAAGAAGCAATTCGATGCTGGTTTCCTAAAAGTGGTTAAATACTTGAAGTGGGTAGCCAATATAGTCTCTGTCCCTAAGAAAGATGAGAAAGTATGAATGTGTGTGGACTACAGTGATTTAAACAAAGCCAGCCCGAAGGACAATTTTCCATTGCCTCACATCGACACCTTAGTGGACAATACGACAGATTATTCACTGTTCTCCTTCGTGGATGGTTTCTCCGGATAAAACCAGATAAAGATGCATCCTGAAGACATGGAAAAGATCACATTGTAACCATGTGGGGAACATTTTGCTATAAAGTGATGCCATTCAGACTGAAAAATACGGGAGCGATGTATCAAAGAGCCATGGTAACTTTTTTTTCATGATATGATGCACAAAGAAATCGAGGTTTATGTCGATGATATGATTGCAAAATCTCGAACAGAAAAAGAGCATATACAAGTCTTGAGGAAATTGTTCTTGAGGTTGAAGAAATTCCAGTTAAAGCTCAATCCAGCAAAATGTACCTTCGGGGCTAGGTCGGGGAAATTGCTAGGATTTGTAGTCAGTGAAAAGGGGATCGAGATCGACCTGGATAAAGTCAAGGCTATACAGGAGTTACCTCCGTTGTGTACTAAAAAAGAGGTCCAGGGTTTCTTAGGGAGACTAAATTATATCACCCAGTTCATTTCACAATTAACTGAGAAATGCGACCCCATATTCCGTCTCCTTAAGAAACACAATCCAGGCGTATGGGATGAAGAATGCCAGAAGACTTTCGACAAGGTTAAATATTACTTGTCCAATGCCCCAGTGCTGATGCCACCTAGCCCAGATAAGCCGCTGATACTGTACTTGGCAGTATTTGGAAATTTCATGAGATGCGTGCTTGGCCAAATATATTACCTCAGTAAGAAGTTTACTGAATGTGAGACAAGATATTCGCCAATTAAAAAGTTGTGTTACGACTTGATCTGGACAACCCGGAGATTGAGACAATAAATGTTGTACCACACAACTTGGCTCATCTCAAAAATGGACCCTCTAAAGTACATGATAGAGTCGACTGCTCTGAATGGAAGGATGGCCCGATGGTAAATTCTACTTTCCGAATTTGATATAGTCTATGTGAACCAGAAGGCAATAAAAGGGAGTGCAATAGCAGATTTTCTAGCCAGTAGAGCTCTAGAAGATTACAAGCTTTTGATTTTCGATTTCTCAAATGAAGATCTGATGTATGTTGCAACCACTGAAGAAGATGCTCAAGACGGACATCCTTGGAAACTAAATTTTGACGGAGCTTTAAACGCTATGGGTAATGGAATCGGGGTAGTCCAGTTATCCCTAAACGGAGATCATTATCCCTTTACTAGTAAATTGGATTTTGATTGCACGAACAATATGACAGAATACGAAGCATGCATCATGGGTATCCGTGCAGCCATAGAACGCAAGATCAAAGTACTAGAGGTATATGGGGATTCTGCATTAGTGATTTATCAACTCAAAAGTGAATGGGAGATAATAGACCCCAAGTTGACCAATTATCGAAGGCTAGTCCTTGAATTAATTAAGGAGTTTGATGACATCACCTTCTGCTACCTCCCGCGAGATGAAAATCAGATGGCTGACGCCCTGGCTACTTTAGCTTCCATGGTCAAAGTGAACAGACAAGAGGATGTAAAACCTATCCAGATGAGTATTTATAAGGCTCCGAATCATTATTACAACATCGAGGAAGAGGAAAATGATGATCACCCTTGGTACCACGATATACTGCGATATGTAAAGAATCGTGAATACCCTGATCAGGCGACCGAGAATGATAAAAGGACGCTGAGGAGACTGATTAATGACTATGTCTTAGATGGAAAGATCCTATATAAAAGAAGAAAGGACCAGGTGCTACTAAGATGTGTGGACACTGTTGAGGCCAAGAAAATCTTAGAAGAGGTCCATGAGGGTGTCTGCGGAACACATGCTAATGGTTTTACAATGGCCAGAAAAATCATGAGATTTGGATATTATTGGTCCTTCATAGAAGGGGTCTGCATCAGTTATGCCAAAAGATGTCATAAGTGCCAAATTTATGGGGATAAAATTCATGTGCCTCCTTCACCTCTTCATGTTATGATTTCTCCATGGCCTTTCTCTATGTGGGGCATGGATGTCATTGGGCCGATCTCGCTAGAAGCTTCCAATGGGCATCGATTTATCTTTGTGGTCATCGACTACTGCACCAAGTGGGTAGAGGCTGCTTCTTACGCCAATGTCACGAAGTCGGCAGTCAGCAAATTCTTAAAGAAAGAGATTATATGTCGGTATGAAATGCCAAAAAGGATCATATCTGACAATGCATTGAATTTTAACAACAGCACGATATCAGAAGTCTGTAGTTAGTTCAAGATCATGCACCACAACTCGTCACCATATCACCCAAAAATGAACGGTGCAGTTGAGGCAGCCAATAAAAACATTAAGAAGATCGTGGGGAAAATGACAGAGACTTATAGAGATTGGCATGAGAAGTTACCATTTGACCTCTATGTTTATCGAACGTCTGTCAGAACCTCTACCGGGGAAACGCCTTTCTCTTTGGTTTATGGAATGGAGGCAGTTTTGCCCATTGAAGTCGAGATTCCTTCCCTCTGAGTTTTGTCAGAGCTGAAGTTAGATGAAGCATAATGTATCCAATCTCGATATGATCAGTTGAACTTGATCGAAGAGAAGAGGCTAAAGGCTATCTGTCATGGTCAGATGTACCAAAAACAAATTATGCGAGCTTATGACAAAAAGGTTCACCCTAGGGAATTCCATGAGGGAGACCTAGTATTGAAAATGATCCTTCCCATACAAAAGGACTTCAGAGGAAAGTGGAGTTAAACTGGGAAGGACCTTATGTGGTAAAGAAAGTCTTTTCTAGAGGAGCGCTGATTTTGACCGAGATGGATGGCAAGAACATGCCTAACCCTGTGAATTTAGATTCGATCAAGAAATACTTCACCTAAAAAAAAAGAGAGGCTAAGGTGATGACTCGCAAAGGGCGCCTTGAGACCAAAAGGCTTTTGAGTTGAAAACTCAGGAAAGGGCAGCTCAGATTTAGATCGAAGATTGAACATGTGGCAGTCGTGTCGTCTCAGAAGAAGAGACGTTGCATCTTAGGGCATTAACAAAGTACTTTAGATCTCCTAAACACATATCAAGCTTAAAATGATCCTTGAGAAGTTTGTGTAGAGAAGCTCATGCTACGATTTTTGGGGCACCTATTTTCATCTTGCTCCTTTTTGTTATTTTAGCAACGTTTGCTATTTTTGATTAATCTATTTCATTTCGAGCTTTTCTCCCAATAAATTTCAATCTTGTCCATTGTTACCACCTTTTTCAAGCATTTTTACATTTAAATAACAATTAATGGACTAACAATATTCAAGTAAAAGGATTTTTTCATATTGCTCTGAAAGGCTTCTAAATAGTACAATGACCTGAAACAGGACCACTAGTTAGAACTAACCAAATTTTAGGTTTAGAAATATCTGAGGACGAATAGTCTAATTTATGATTACTTCTTCGGGTTTTCTGTCAAAGATACCAGATCCAAACAAGAAGGCATGGTAACATATCAGTGATGGAACCTTGACGAACAACGAACAATGTCAACCTAAGCATTAAAAAAGGAATCACTCTTGAAAAATGACATTATGCATTCATGCAAATATCATTCATATACATCTAGTTAGGAGCATTTGATTCATTTCGATCATAACATCCTAATCGCTTGGCATATTAGTAAAACCACAAATCCTATACCCCTAAAGTTGCAGTGGGTCGGATTGAAGTCACCATAGTAAATCTTATCTCCCTGAAGTTGCAGTGGAGCAGATTGAAGTTACCATGGCGAATCTTATCTCCCTAAAGTTGCAATGGAGCAGATTAAAGCTCAAAATCTTATCTCTCTGAAATTGCAGTGGAGCAGATTAAATCTATAAATCTTATCTCCCTGAAGATGCAGTGGAGTGAGATAAAACAACGAATCTTATCTCCCTGAAGTTGCAGTGGAGTAGATTGAAACTACAAATCTTATCTTTCTGAAGTTGCAGTGGAGCAGATTGAAACTACAAATCTTATCTTCCTAAAGTTGCAGTGGAGCAGATTGAAACTACAAATCTTATCTTCCTGAAGTTGTAGTGGAGCAGATTGAAACTATAAATCTTATTTCCCTGAAATTGCAGTGGAACAGATTAAAGCTACAAGTTACAAATCTTATCTCCCTAAAGTTGCAGTGGAGCATATTGAAGCTACAAATCTTATCTCCCTGAAGTTACAGTGGAGAAGATTGAAGCTACTAATCTTATCTTCCTGAAGTTGCAGTGGAGCAGATTAAAGAGACAATTCATATACCCCTGAAGTTGCAGTGGGTTAGGATGAGGCTACTTGGAAAAGAGAAACACCAAAGAAGTCGGGATTCGTCAAGACCAGGTAAAATTGACCCTTTTTAAAGTCTTTGCTCCATTCCCGTTACACATCAATGAGCAAAGAGGGGCAGCTGTAATAGGCCAATTTAGCCCGGGCCCAAACCAAACCAAACCAATTAAAAAAAATAATAGTCCAAAGTCCAATTACAAAACAAAAAAAAGGAGAGCCTAAATGGCCCAAATATAAAAACCTAAAAGCCCAGTGGCCCAAACTATTTTTACAGAAAGCTAAAAACCCTAGGGTTTCTGGCGTTGCTCTCCCTTCGAAGGCGCACCACCCGAGGCCCCCCTTCGTCGCCCGAGGTCTGACGCCCCTACCGCCATTGCACCAAAATGGCAAAGATGCACGCCCCATCGCTTTCCGTTAACCGTGCTAATACCTGCAAAAAAAATGGAAAAGGATAGAAACAAGAACAGAAGAAATGGAAGCAGAAACAGTCGAAACAGAAGTAAGAGCAACGACAAAATAAAAAAAATATGTATAATAAACAGTGTAACATATGGCTATAAAAGCCATAACCATGGATTGTATTTTTTACACAGAGAAATACATAAAAAAAATCAAGTTTCAAAAAGGTAGCATTTTTTTTATTTTTTTATTTTTATTTTTTGATTTTTACTTTCGAAGCAAATAAAATATAATATAAAAAAATAAAACCTTACCTGCCTTTTTGCCTTCGGGACGCGCCACTTTCGGTGTCCCTTTCAATCCGAGAGGCCGTCGAATCCCTGGGGATTCGGCCAAGGCCGCAGCGGAGGACATCAGAAGTCGAAAGGTCTTCCCTTTTTTGAGAGTTTTGGCTTGAAACTAGAAAGTTTGACTCCGAATCGGGGTTCTAGGCTAAAAGGGAGTTTAAAAGGGATTTTGGGAGGTTTTCCAGCCACCGGAGATAGTGGTCACCGTCGTCGGCGACCGGTAGCTACGACGGAGGTCTGGTAGTTCTTGACCGAATGGGGAATGACTTTCAGAGGAAAAAAGAGAGGGTTTTCATTTAAAAAAAAAAAACTAAGCTGAAATGATTTTTTTCGGATTTTTAACTTAAATAGGTGGTTAGAACGGCGTCATTTTGGCCTGAGTCCATAAACTCCAAAACGACGTCGTTTTGAATCAGGACCCGACGACCCGACCCAAATCGCACAGGATCCGTGTATTTTTTATATGGGGGTCTATTTATTCTGTTGGTCCTTCCACTTTTGCGGCTGGTTTCAATTTAGTCTTATTTCTTTTTTTTTCTTTTTTAATTTTTACCCTGTAATTTTGATTTTGTTTTGTTTCGGTCCCTCATGAAACGACGCGTTTGTGGGACTGGCAATAATTTCCCATCTGGTCCTTGTTCCTTTGCGCGCATTTTATTTTGGTCCTTCATTCTGTTTTTTTATTTACAATTTATCCCTTAATTTTATTTAAATTGCGACTTAATCCTTATTTATTTAATTTCGACCCTTTATAGATTTTTTAGATATGATTTTATTTATTTATTTATTTATCTATTTATTATCTCTTACCCTTTTTATATATTTAAAAGTTATGACGTTTATATTTCCTTTATTTATGCACTTGTTGTTCGTATTATTTTTATTATTATCATCATTATTATTATTTATTTTTCCTATTATTATTTAATTAGTATTAGAATTAGTAATTATAATATGATTATTGCAATTGTTATTATTTGGTGTTTTATTATTACTATAGTTATATCATCTTCATTTACTAGTATGATATTTTTATTTTTTCGTATATCATCGTTTCATTTTTATGCGCTATCATTTTATTTTGCTATAATAATGTCATGAATCGTGTTTAAACATACTTACGCATTTTCATGCTATGCCCAAACAAGTTAAATATACATTGCTTTAGATGTTACATTCGTTTTACTCGATACATAAAAAAAAGAGTGAAAATTTTCAAAATCAAGGCAATGTTCTGTATTTGGGAGATTCGAGAAGTTGTGCCTTAACTCACGAGGTTCGATTTTCTCTTGTAACCTAGATAACCGAATATCCTTTTTAAAACTAAAACATATGAGATTTAAATAGTAATTTTAAAAATGAGTAAGCTTACCTTCGAGGACTTGAGATGTCGTGACCTAACTTACGAGACATGACATTTTCATTTTGATTATCTCAAGATATGAAGGCCTTTTGCATATGTTTTAATTTATTTAAGTGATTAAAAAAATATCATCATGCAAGGTAGGATCGTGTTTAAATTCTCTTCATATTTTCAAATTCTCGACACTAAGACATCAATTAATCAGCTAAGTACCAATTTTGGGCGTTACGAGGGTGCTAATCCTTTCTCGTGCGTAACCGACTCCCGAACCCATTTCCGAGATTTTGCAGACCGAAATTATTATTTTAGTAAATCAAACTTTTATTAAAATAATCAAATTACAAGGTGATCCGATCACACCTAATAAAAAAGATTGGTGGCAACTCCCATCTTCGTTCATTTTTAAATAAAAGTCGATTTAAAAAAAAAGTTTCGACAATGTATATAAATCTTTTATCACTCCACCTAGCTATCAGTTGGTTAATGATTATTTTTTATAAATATATTTTATATAATCTTTTGAATGTTATATAATTTAGTATTTTATTATTATTTTAAGAATTAATATTTAAAAGATTTTTTTTTGTATTCATATCAATATTTAAAATTACTCATAGCCCTTTTCTAACCCTTAAATAAGGGTATAATGTGCTTCCGTGCACTCAAATCCACATCTTCTTACACCGATAATAATATCGATATCAATTGAATTAAGACTCAATAAAATATTTTAATACCCAAGTAAGATTTAAATATTCTCATCTATAATATTCTATAATTATTCTTTTATTATATTTTAAAAAGGACATACGTGACCTTTAGAATACTCTAAACACTCTAGTGAGAGCTTACCATATACTATATGTTGTTTTAATCATCAAAAGGCTGCCCTAAATTACAGATTCAGATCCGATCTTAAAGTATCTGCAGGATCTCCAATCCCTTTGCAATCCAATTATTTTTTTAATTACTTTCAATTTGCTGCGGGCTCGTCTACCATAACAGCTACAATCAACCCCGTTCATCAATTTTTTCTTTGATATTTCTTATTTTTTAAGATAAAATTTAGCAAATTTAATTTAATTTTTTTTATAAAATCTTAAAATTCTAAAAATCTTACAACTTAAACCATAAACTTTCAAACATTAAGCTTTAAGCACTAAAATTATATTCACAATTGAAAGTTTTTTTACCTAAAAATAATTAAAAAATTTATTCTAAATCAAATTTAACATGCAAGATCATGAATAGAATATAAAATATTACGATTGGATTGTTAAAATATTAATTATATCAAAAACTTTGAAAAGATATAAAATTACTTTAATTTTATAGCGGTGTAAATGGATCCTCCCTATAATATAACATAAAAAGTTGACCAAAAGTTAATAATTTATGATATCTTAATCATACTACTTTTAGTTTCCTCTATACTTTCTATTATATTTACATCACGGACCCCAACATGTATTTTTTAGTAGAGTTGATTCCTTAACGAATCATGTTTACCTAGCAAACCTGGCTAAGTTAGTATACTTCACTAATGGCGAATCTGAATCTAGCAAACCTTGCACAACACAAACCTACGTTGAACATATGTAAGACACATGTGAGATGTTCAAAATTATTGATTATCTAGTTGTCCAAAAACGTTACGTCTTCGTTACGATCAAGAAACTAAATCAGATCTCAATATACTTTTTTATTACTCTACTCTCAAAAATCTTCCCATTCTCATTAAGTATTCGTCTAATCACAGGTGAATCACTACTTCAACCACCACCTTTTTTTTTTTTCCTATTAATCTGATCGGTTAACACTTTCATATTCGAGTACACCCAAAACCAACATCTCTGTTAGTACGCAGGGATTACATGCTTAGAATATAAACAAGAAAAAGGAATCCAAATTCCCTATTACACTCTAAGCAGGGTTTTAATTATAAAAGGGTTAAATACAGAGAGTGAACTTTTTTATTTAACAAAATTATAGAAGTTATATATAACTTTGGTTGAAATGGTAAAATTGAGTGAAAGAAGATTTTAATATATTGAGTTCAAATTTCCTCATTTGTATTTTTCTAAATTGTACGTAAAAAGATAAAAATAACTTAAACATCATATTTATTGCTTTTTAAAAATATTGGGCTTTTAAAAATTTTACAAATAAGTTGATATCTAATTCAAGGCGACACCAACTCATTTAAAACTTTAAATAATAATATAATAATATAAATATATTAATATGCATTCTTGTGTAATGCAGGGGTGAATTACAATCCATATTAAGATGGTAACTGTATGTTACAAAATATTATATTTAAATTAGTTTAGTATATAAAGACATGAGAATATTGAAATAGTTTTATGCCAATGATGGTCTTACCTTCAGTTTATTTGGTAATTACTTACAATATATTTAAATACATAAAATTTTAGTATACATCAATAATATATAATTTATTTAAGGGTGTAAATGAGATATTGATGTTCGCAAATTATTCGAGTTCGACTAAAAAAATTTAAATTCGATTTGGTAATCATCGAGCTGAACTTGAGCAGCTTGAGCTATTGATTGAGTCGAATTCGAGTTTAGTAACCCTAAGCTTTTCATATTTTATATTATAAAATTACGTTATTGTCCTTAATATATGTTATTAACCCTAAGCTTAATTATTAAGTCGAGCTTGAGTTTAAAAATTGGTAAATGAGCTTAATCGAGCTCGAGTAGCTCGATTATATCTCAAGCCGAGCTCAAGCTTAAAAATAGATGTACAATCGAGCTTGGGCAAAATGTTGAGCTCTGAATTTCAAGTTGAGCTTGAGCTTGAGCTTGGCAGTATTTGGGCTCGACTCAGCTTGATTACACCCCTAATCTATACTATTATTTAACCCCTTGACTTAGTTGGTGTCACGAGTCAACGGGACACCAACTTGATGAACGAAATTACTAAAATATCTTTTCATATTTAACATAAGTTATATTATTCGAAAGTACTTTAGTCTTTTTCTTTTAAAGAAAAAATAAAAAAAATGTGCATATAACGAGATTTGAATCCATGCCAATTGCAATAGAAAATTCACAAATTTATCACTCAACCAAAGCTTTATTTAAACATTTTTGGCATAATGACTTTTTTTTTTTTGCCCTCCAACTTTAAAAAAAAAATCATTTAATTTTTGGCATAATGACTTTTTTGGCCCTTAAACTTGTATTTTTTTGTCAAATCACCCCAAAATGGATGGAAAAGTTAGCATTTGTTAACTTTGCTGATGTGGCATAAACATGGATTTCCATGTGGATGACATGTTAGTATTTAATTATTTTTTAAAATTTTATACATTTTAAATAATTTTAAAGACTTTTAATTTGAAAAAATAATTTTTATATTTTTTTTTGAATTTTTAAAATTTTAAAAAAATAATTAAATGCTGACGTGTCATCCATGTGGCAAACCACGCATATGCCACTTAGTAAAGTTAGAAAATGTTAACTTTTCCATCCATTTTGGAGTGATTTGACAAAAAATGCAAGTTTAAGTGTTAAAAAAAGGTGAAAATTTAAATGGAGGGTTAAAATGACTTTTTGTAAAATTAGAGGGCTAAACAAATCATTATGCCAACATTTTTTATACAATTTAATTTTATTATCAACACTTTATTATCTCCATCAATTATATATATATATATATATATCAATAATGTTGTTTATTGAGCTGGCGTCACAAATTAACTCAACACCAACTCACGATAGATAACAACACCATGAAAACAATTGTATTCATTTAGTATTCTTAATCTGATGCATTTATGTGTTTAAATTTCATTTTACTCACAATTTAATCTATTTTTTATTTTAATATCGTACATATTTCATGTGTCATTATTATTTAGTTCCAAAGCCATATGTTCATTATTTATTGTATATTATTTTTAAACACACCTTTGTGTTCTAAATATGTGGTTTCCACACATATACGCGTGTGATAAAATTTCTAGTTTTACTTAAACCATTAACTGAGTTGGTGTCACACTAAACTACCTTTACATATTTGAAATAAGTTATATTATTCCAAAAGTATTTTTGTCTGTTTACATTTTTAATAAAACAAATATAAAATTTGCATATGTTGAAATTTAAACCCATGTCACCAACATTTATAAAATCTTTTCTTTATTACTTCAACGAAAGCTTTATTTATACATTTCAATGTTATTACACAAATTGTTTCACCCACATTATTTGTATATATTGATAATGTCATTGTTGAGTTGGTATGTGTCACAAGTCAAATTAATACCAACTCAAGAAAAATGACAATACCAAGATAAATAATTGGAGTGCATTTAATATTCTTAATCTAATGTATTTACCTATTGAAATTTTCTTTTACTCACAATTTAAACTATTTATTTATTTTAATTTCGTCACATGTGTGTTATTATTAATTTCAAACATTATGTTTCGTTATTTATTTAAACTTACTTCTAAATACACACAAGTGTTCTAAATAAGTGGTCCTGCACGCATACATGTATAACAAAATTTCTAATATGTAAAAAGCAATTACAATATAAAAAGCTATATTAAATATTAGGCTAAAACTAAACTAAATTTAAGTAACATATTTATTAACAATTTAGGAACATATTTTATAGTATGACAGAACTAAATTTAAGTAGCGTATTTATTAACAATTAGAAACATATCATATATATATATATATATAAAATAAGGTATAGACCCTATCTTTGCGCCAAGTGGTGCTCTTTTCAATTTTTTATTTTTAATTATTCATTAATTTTATTTTTTTTATAATATATTATAGATATATCTCAATTTTTTTAAATAAAAAATCTTATCAAAATAAAAATAATATGTATTTATTAAGATTAACAAACTTTAGCTTTTCAAAACTAATTTGCTGGTCATCTGTCCATTTAAACAGAACATTCTTCCTTAACAACTTAGTTAAAGGAGCAACAATCAAAGAGAACTCTTCAACAAATCTTTGATAATACCTGACTAAACTAAGGAAACTTTGGATATCAGAAACATTTTTAGGCTGCATTCATTCCAGAATAGCCAAGGAGGCGGATGTGTCCAAAACTGCATTTAGAACCCGTTATGGCCAATATGAATTCCTTGTAATGCCTTTTGGTTTAACCAATGCTCCTGCCCCCTTCATGGACTTAATGAACCGAGTGTTCCAACCCTTTCTTGATTAGTTCGTCTTTGTGTTCATCGATGACATCTTAGTTTATTCCAAAATTGAACCTGAACATGATAAACACCTTAGGAAGGTTCTGCAAATCCTCCGAGAAAAGAAGTTGTATGCCAAACTGAATGAGTGTGAATTCTGGCTTAGGGAGGTTATGTTTCTAGGTCATGTGGTATCCGTAGAGGGTATCCGGGTAGATCCGAAAAAGATAGAGGTCATCCTAGAATGGAAACAACCCAAAAATGTTTCTGAAATTCAAAATTTCCTTGGTTTAGTCGGGTACTATCATAGATTTGTTGAAGTGTTTTCTCTAATAGTTGCATCCCTAACTAAGTTGTTGAGGAACGATGTTCTATTCAAATGGACGGAAGACCAACAATCTAGCTTTGAAAAGCTAAAGGTTGTGTTAACCCAAGATCCTTATTAATTCTGCCCGAACCATGGAAAGAATATGTAGTGTACAACGATGCATCCTAAATTGACCTTGGATGTCTGTTGATGCAATGCGGTATGGTAGTTGCCAATGCGTCGAGATAATTGAAGCAGCATGAGTGCAACTACTCGACTCATGACCTAGAATTGGCAACAGTAGTGTTTGTGTAACACCCCTCACCTATATTCAACGCCGTAATAGGGTTACGGAGCATTACTGGACTTATAAATCAATTACACATACATTTACTCATACATTTTCAAATTTCATGCAATTATCAATCAACACATTCATATCGTCCCTAATACGAGCCTACGAGGCCCAAAACATTCATTCGGGGTGGTTCGGGACTAAACCGATAACTTTGAAATCTTAAGAACACATAGAATTTTTTTTTCAAAAACAAGAGACACACGCTCGTGTGGCTCGGCTGTGTCTCTCACACGGCCAAAGACACGCCTGTGTCATAGGCCGAGTGGACATTCGAAATGGAATCACATGGCTGTGTCCCAGCCCGTGTCCGACCCCGTGTAACTCTTTGACTTGGCTCACACGGCCAACACACACGCTCGTGTGACTAGCCCGTGGGCCTTAAAAATGGCCATACACGCCCGTGTGCCAGGCCGTGTGTTAGGCCGTGCCAAACCTGTAGGGTATACTGACTTATGCCACACGGCCAAGTCACACGCCCGTGTGTGAGGCCGTGTGGAACATACTGACTTGGTTTCTAATTCAACACCAGGGGACACACGGCCGTGTAACATAACTGTGTGCCACACACGGCTGAGACACACACCCGTGTCTCTTCCCGTGTGGATAAAAATAGGCTATTTACCAAGCCATTTTGCCACCCAAATTGCACAAACCTACACCAAATCAAATTGCACAGTTCATGGCATAAAAATAGGCAAACAAACCAACTAAATCAAGCCTAAATCATGCCAACTCAATTCCATTATCCACAATATACACAAATCACAAAATAGGCCAATCCATCTATACCAAATTCACATATACATTTCAACTAAGTAAACATTTCCAAACATGTATCATTATGCTCAAATTCACAAACATATATCTTCTCTAATTTCAACCATTTGACAACCACAATACCTACTATCAATAAGCATCACAAAACCAACTTCAATTACATAATATAAGCCATATGCACACATATATATACAAAACCAAACCAAGCAAATTAAGCCAACTTTCATGGCTATATATACAAACCAAACCATAGACATATACAAGCCAATTCAAATGGCTAAATTCATCATCAACTTATATACCAAAATGACCCAAGTTCCTATACATTCCATATATTCCAAAAACATAGATTCAAAAGTACCAAAACGATAGCTTGATAGTGTGATGAAGTCTCCGACGATTCCCGAATCCGAGCTAGCTTTGAAATTATTATAAAACACGGTAAAATAAACAAGGTAAGCTTTATAGCTTAGTAAGCTCGTATAAAATAAACTCAATGTAATCATAAATACACAATTCAACAAACTAAATATATCAATATGTAGTTCATATTAACTAACAAAACTTTCACATCCTTAAATCATAAGATTATATGCAAACTTCACAATTTCTTTGGTTTAAAGCTTATACGGTTCATGTACATACCTGTACCATCTCGTATCAATCTCATACTCAACCACGTCTTTCATTTACCCATTGAACCATTTAGAATACTATCAAATACTCGGGAAACTCGCACCAAAGTGCCACATACATAGCCAATGCTATCTCAATCTCATATCACATATATGCTCACTCTCGAGCTATTAACGTGCCTGCTCACACAAGCTGTCAGTCAAGACGTAGCTACACGGTGCTGCTCACACAAGCTGTCAAGTAACCGCAACACATTTCGGTATATTTAGCCATCAATAGGACGTACAGGACCAGCACCCGGATCACATAATCACAATAACCTCTAATGACATGTCATTCGTATCCTAATCTATTCCTAAGGTTCAACCGGGATTTCCAATGCTGAATCATCGTCGAATCATTGTCGAACATGTCCGTAGTATCGAATTCACAGTTTATGCAATATCAAAGCATTTAAAATACATTTATAACGAAACTTATTACATGCAAACTTACCTCGGACGCAAAAACGATGAAATAGGTCGATTAGTCGAGTACTTTGTTTTTCCCCCGATCTAGATCCGAATTTCACTTTTCTTGATCTATATGTAGTCAAATTTAGCTTATTTAATTACCTCACTATGCAATTTAATCCAAAACACTCATTAAAGCACATTTACACTTTTGCCCTTAATGTTTCACATTTTTACAATTTAGTCATTATTTCATAAAATCACAAATTTATGTAATTTAATACCAACTCATGCTAGCCAAATATCCCTAGTGCACATATCAGCCCATATTTCTCATTTATTCTAGATTTTAACCATAAAGTTTTTATATTTCTCAATTAAATCCCTAATTTACATTTTCACTAAAAATCACTTAACAAAACTTGTATAACTATCATTAAACATTCATAATCTATCATCAATCATCAAAATACATGCTTATTCATCAATGGAAACATCCTAAATCTTTAACAGTTTTGCAAAATAGTCCCTGGGCTAACTAGACTAAGCTGCAACGATCTCAAAAACTTAGAAATCATTAAAAACCGGGTCAAAAATGACTTACATGCACAAAAAGACCTAGTCGAACCTTCAAATACAAAAATGGAGTTCCTTCCTTCTTAATTTCGGTGGAAAAAACAACTAAAGAAGATGATAGCTTTGTTTTTTTTTTAATATTTTACTTTACTTAATTATGCAATTACTAATTTAACCTTACTAATTAACCTTTAAAATCACTTAATATATGTCCATAAATGTCCACTAACATTAATAATGGTATATTTACTACATAAGGACCTTTAATTTAAAGTTCCATAGCTATTAGATACTTTTAGCTAATAGAACATCACTTTTGCACTTTATGCGATTTAGTCCTTTTTATCAAATTAAGCATTCAAATAATAAAATTTCCTAACGAAAATTTCACACAATCATATTATCATGTCGTAGACATTAAAATAATAATAAAATAATTATTTTGACTTTGGATTTTTGGTCCCGAAACCACTGTTCCAATTTGACTAAAAACGGGCTGTTACAACTCTACCCCCCTTAGGGATTTTCGTCCCCAAAAATCTTACCAATGAAAAGGTTAGGGTACTATTTTCTCATAGCTTCCTCGGGCTCCCACGTGGCTTCTTCGACAACGTGTCGTTGCCAAAGTACTTTCACTAAAGTTATGCTTTTATTTCTCAACTGTTTAACCTCTTGAGCTAAAATTCTGATCGGTTCTTCGTTGTATGTCATGTCAGGTTGAATCTCAATCTCTACCGGAGAAATTATGTGTGATGGATCTGATCTATAACCGCGCAACATCGACACATAAAACACATTGTGGATCTTTTCTAATTCTGACAGTAAAGCTAACCGATATGCTACTAGTCATATTCTTTCAATAATCTCATATGGCCCGATGAATCACGGACTCAGTTTACCTTTACGACCAAAACGAAGCATTTTCTTCCACGTAGATACTTTCAAAAATACTTTGTCACTGATCTAAAATTCAATATCTTTTCATTTCAAATCTGCGTAAGATTTCTGTCGATCTGAAGCTGCTTTCAAACTGTTGCGAATTATTTTCACTTTTTCTTCAGTCTCTCGAATCAAATCAACCCCGTGAATCTTTTTCTCACTAAGCTCGGTCCAATATAATGAAGTTCGGCATTTACGACCATACAAAGCTTCATAGAGTGCCATCTTTATGCTCAATTAAAAACTGTTGTTATACGCAAATTCAACCAACGGTAAATATTTCTCCTAGTTGCTTTCAAATTCTAAAACACAACAATGAAGCATATCTTCGAGAATTTGTATTACTTTCTCAGACTGACCGTCAGTTTGCGGATGAAATGATGTACTAAAATTAAGCCTCGTACCCAGAGCTTCATGCACTTTCTCCCAAAATCGTGACGTAAACCTCGGATCTCTATCCGAAATAATCAAAACTGGCACCCCGTGCAATCTAATGATCTCAGAAATGTACAATTCAGCCAATTTATCAAGCGAATAATTAGTATATACCGGGATGAAATGTGTAGATTTCGTCAGTCGATCTACGACAACCCAGATAGCATCTTTCTTTTTCTGAGACAAAGGCAAACCCAATACAAAATCCATCGTAACTCTATCCCATTTCCACTCCGATATCATCACTAGTTGTAGCAATCTCGAAGGCACTTGATGTTCAGCTTTAACTTGCTGACAAACCAAACATCTTGATACAAATTTTGAAATGTCTCGTTTCATGCTCAACCACCAATACAACTGTTTCAAGTCATTGTACATTTTAGTACTCCCCGGGTGAACAGATAGACAACCACTATGTGCTTCGTGTAGAATTTTCTGAATGAGCTCAGAATTCTTTGGTACGCAAATTCTACCTTGGAACATTAAACAATCATCAGATCCGATTTGATAGTCAGAATCACTAGTCGACTCACATTGCATTCTTTTGGCTTGCAATTCATTATCATACTTCTGAGCTTCGCAAATTTACTAAAGAAATACCGGTTTAGCTTTTAACTCTGCTAGAATCGAACCATCATCAGATAAGGTTAACTGAGTATTCATCGCTCTCAAAGAAAATAATGATTTTCTACTCAAAGCATCCGCGACTACATTCGCTTCCCCGGATGATAATCAATCACTAACTCATAGTCTTTTAGCAAATCGAGCCATCTTTGTTGTCGCAAATTCAGATCTTTTTGGGTCATTATATATTTCAAGCTCTTGTGATCGGTAAAGATGTGACACTTTTCACTGTACAAATGATGTCGCCAAATTTTTAATGCGAAAACAATAGCGGCCAACTCTAAATCATGTGTCAGATAATTCTTTTCATGCGGCTTTAACTGTCGAGAGGCATAAGCTATCACTTTTCCTTTTTGCATCAAAACGCAACCCAAACCGTTCAATGATGCATCACTGAAAATCACAAATTCTTTACCCGACTCAGGTTGAACCAACACTGGTGCCTCAGTTAACAATGCTTTCAACTGATCAAAACTCTACTGACATTTCTCTGACCACTCGAATTTTACATCTTTCTGTAGCAATCTGGTCATTGGTGTAGCAATCATCGAGAATCCTTTAACAAAACGTCGATAGTAGCCAGCTAGTATTAGAAAGCTTCTGACTTCAAATACATTTCTCGGTGGTTTCCAATCAACAACTACTGAAATCTTGCTCGGATTAACTCATATGCCTTCAGCTGAAACAATATGTCCCAGAAATCCAACCTCTTGGAGCCAAAACTCGCATTTACTAAATTTAGCAAACAATTGCTTATCTCTCAAGGTTTGAAGCACAATTCTCAAATGCTCGGCATGCTCAGACTTATCTCGTGAATAAATTAAAATGTCGTCAATGAAAACTACAACAAATCTGTTTAAATACGGTCTGAAAATCCGATTCATCAAATTCATAAAAACTGCAGGAGTATTAGTCAATCCGAAAGGCATAACAAGAAATTCATAATGTCCGTACCTCGTTTTGAACGGAGTTTTTGGTACATCCGAATCTTTAACTCGCAACTGATAATAGCCCTATCTCAAATCAATCTTCGAAAATATTGTTTCCCCTTTCAACTGATCAAACAAATTACCTATTCTCGGCAAAGGATACTTGTTTTTTATCGTAACCTTATTGAGTTGAAAATAGTCAATACACATTCTCATTGATCCGTCTTTCTTCTTTACGAACAATACTGGCGCACCTAGGGTGAAAAACTAGGTCATGCAAAACCTCTATCTGTTAACTCTTGCAACTGAGCTTTTAATTCTTTCAACTCTGTCAGAGCCATTCTATACGGAGCTATAGATATCGGTGATGTTCTCGGCACTAATTAAATAGCAAATTCAACCTCTCTGATCGGTGGTAACCCCAGTAACTCTTCTGGAAACACATCCGGAAACTCACAGACAACTGGTACTTATTCAATCTTAGATTCATACACTTTTGTATCCAAAACATAAGCAAGATAAGCTTCACAACCTTTCCTCACACATCTCTGAGCTTACTTAGACGAAATCACAACAGGCAACCCACTCGACTAATCTGATTCAATTCGAAGAATTTTATTGTTCTGACATTTCAATTCAATAGTCTTTCGTCTACAATTCACAACAGCATCATGCAACGCCAACCAATCCATACCCAGAATTATATCGAATTCATTAAAAAGTAGTAGTATCAAATCATCCAGAAAACAGTAACCTCAAATCATTAAAGGACAGTTCTTGCAAACTTTATCAACTAGAACATACTTGCCTAAGGGGTTCGATACTTTAATTACAAACTCAGTAGACTCAACCGGCAAACTCTTACTAGACACCAAATTCATACAAATATACTGAGTCGATCTAGGATCAATCAAAGCAATCACATTAGTGTCATGAAGAAAAAATGTACCGGTGATAACATCGGATGATGACACGTCTTCGTGAGCACAAATAGCGTAAGCTCTAGTAGGTGCTCTCGCTTCAGATCTCATAACCGAATATTTTGTCGCGCCTCTACAACTAGTCATATTTCCTGCATTTCACGGTGGCATTCCTCTAGTGACTGTGTTACTCGGTCTTGCATTCTGGAATTTGTCTTTCTCATTTAATTCGGGACAATATCGAATGAAATGATCTTGTGAGCCACATCTGAAACAAGCCCGGTCATTCATTCTACAGTCACCAGAATGTCGTCTTCCGCATCGTTGACATTCAGGTCTATAGTTTCTCACACTGCCAACACTCGATACTGATGTAGCTTGAGTTTTAGGACTTCAGTATTGTTTTCCACGATCTCTGTTTGAATATCCCACTCAAGCATTTGTGCGACTATAAAAATCTCGTGATTTCTTTGACGAAGTTTGATACGGTTTACTCGTCGATCTTTTCCTCGAATCTCTAGCTCTGAAATCTGCCTTTCTCTTTTCTTTGCCAAGTTCTTTGGCTTTACAGGCTCTGTCAACCAACGCAACGAATTTTTTCAACTCTAGAATCCCGACCAACAATCTGATATCCTCATTCAACCCATCTTCGAATCTTTTACACATAATTACTTCGGTTGAAACACATTCCCTAGGATATTTACTGAGTTTCACAAACTCTCTCTTGTACTCGGTTACAGACATACGACATTGTTTCAACTCTAGAAACTCTTTGCATTTCTGATCGATAAACCGCTGACTAATGTATTTCTTTCTAAACTCAGCTTGAAAGAAGTCCCAGGTAACTCTTTCTCTCGGCACCACAGACACCAAAGTATTCCACCATTGATACGCAGTGTCCCTCAGAAGTGATACAGCACATTTTAAACATTCTACCAGCGTGCACGAAAGTTCATCAAACACCCGAATTGTATTTTCAAGCCAAAACTCAGCTCTCTCAGGATCGTCGTCAACATTAGCTCTAAACTATTCGGCTCTGTTTTTTCGAATCTTATCAACTGGCGGTTTATTCAATCGTAGAAATTCCACACCTTGAGGAACTATGAGAACTGGTTGAGGATTAGGTGGGGGTGGAGGTTGTTGAGCAGCCAAATTTGTCCGAACAAATTCCGTGAACCACTCGTTCATCATCTGGAAGAAGGCTACTTTAGCCTCTCCTCCCTGGCTACCCGATACGGGTCTAGACTCAGATTGCGCTACCCCGTGAACGGAGGCAGGCGCATTACTTTCAACACCGTCAGCTACAGCTCGATTATGATCCATTTACTATACGAAAACACATTTTAAACTGTCATGATTCATCACACTATCACAGGTTATATATGGCATGTATAGCTAGATTCTCACATACGCTACGTTAGTCCTAGAATCGACTAAACCGTAACTATGATACCAACAAATGTAACACCCCTCACCCGTATTCAACGCTAGAATAGGGTTACAGAGCATTACCAGACTTATAAATCAATAACACATACATTTACTCATAGATTTTCAAATTTCATGCAATTATCAATCAACACATTCATATCGTCCCTAATACGAGCCTACGAGGCCCAAAACATTCATCAGGGGTGGTTTGGGACTGAGCTGATAACTTTGAAATCTTAAGAACACAGAATTTTTTTTTCAAAAATAGGGGACACACGTCCGTGTGGCCCGGCTGTGTGTCTCACACGGCCAAAGACACGCCCGTGTCACATACCGTATGGACATTTGAAATGGAATCACATGACCGTGCCCCAGCCCGTGTCTGACCCCGTGTAACTCTTTGACTTGGGTCACACGGCCAACACACACGCCCATGTGACTAGCCCGTGTGCCCTAAAAATGGCCATACACGCCCGTGTGCAAGCCATGTGTTAGGCCGTGCCAAACCTGTAGGGTATACTAACTTATGCCACACGGCCAAGTCACACGCTCGTGTGTGAGGCCGTGTGGAACATACTGACTTGGTTTCTAATCCAACACTAGGGGACACACGGCCGTGTAACATAACCGTGTGCCACACACGGCTGAGACACACGCCTGTGTCTCTTCCCATGTGGATAAAAATAGGCTATTTACCAAGCCATTTTGCCACCCAAATTGCACAAACCTACACCAAATCAAATTGCACAATTCATGGCATAAAAATAGGCATACAAACCAACTAAATCAAGCCTAAATCATGCCAACTCAATTCCATTATCCACAATATACACAAATCACAAAATAGGCCAATCCATCTATACCAAATTCACATATACATTTCAACTAAGTAAACATTTCCAAACATGTATCATTATGCTCAAATTCACAAACATATATCTTCTCTAATTTCAACCATTTGACAACCGCAATACCTACTATCAATAAGCATCACAAAACCAACTTCAATTACATAATATAAGCCATAAGCACACATATATAAGCACAACCAAACCGAACAAATTAAGCCAACTTTCATGGCTATATATACAAACCAAACCATAGACATATACAAGCCAATTCAAATGGCTAAATTCATCATCAACTTATATACCAAAATGACCCAAGTTCCTATACATGCCATATATTCCAAAAACATAGATTCAAAAGTACCAAAATGATAGCTTGATAGTGTGATGAAGTCTCTGACGATCCCCGAATCTGAGCTAGCTTTGAAATCACTATAAAACACGGTAAAATAAACAAAGTAAGCTTTATAGCTTAGTAAGCTCGTATGAAATAAACTCAATGTAATCATAAATACACAATTCAACAAATTGAATATATCAATATGTAGTTTATATTAACTAACAAACCTTTCACATTCTTAAATCATAAGATTATATGCAAACTTCACAATTTCTTTGGTTTAAAGCTTATACGGTTCATGTACATACCTGTACCATCTCGTATCAATCTCATACTCAACCACGTCTTTCATTTACCCGTTGAACCATTCAGAATACTATCAAATACTCGGGAAACTCGTACCAAAGTGCCACATACATAGCCAATGATATCTTAGTCTCATATCACATATATGCTCACTCTCGAGCTATCAATGGGCCTGCTCACACAAGCTGTCAAGTAACCGCAACACATGTCGGTATATTCAGCCACCGATAAGATGTACAGGACCAGCACCCGGATCACATAATCACAATAACCCCTAATGACATGTCATTCGTATCCTAATCTATTCCTAAGGTTCAACCGGGATTTCCAATGCCGAATCATCGTCGAATCTTTGTCGAACATGTCCGTAGTCTCGAATTCATATTTTATGCAATATCAAAGCATTTAAAATACATTTGTAAGGAAACTTATTACATATGAACTTACCTCGGACGCAAAAACGACGAAATAGGTTGATTAGTCGAGTACTTTGTTTTTCCCCCGATCTAGATCCGAATTTCGCTTTTCTTGCTCTATATGTAATCAAATTTAGCTTATTTAATTACCTCACTATTCAATTTAATCCAAAACACTCATTAAAGAACATTTACACTTTTTCCCCTAATGTTTCACATTTTTACAATTTAGTTCTTATTTCATAAAATCACAAATTCATGCAATTTAATACCAACCCATGCTAGCCGGATTTCCCTAGTGCACATATCAGCCCATATTTTTCATTTATTCCACATTTTAACCACAAAGTTTTCATATTTCTCAATTAAATCCCTAATTTACATTTTCACTAAAAATCACTTAATAAAACTTGTATAACTACCATTAAACATTCATAATCTATCATCAATCATAAAAATACATGCTTATTCATCAACGGAAACATCCTAAATCTTTAACAGTTTTGCAAAATAGTCCCTAGGCTAGCTTGACTAAGCTGCAACGATATCAAAAACATAGAAATCATTAAAATTCGGGTCAAAAATGACTTACATGCACAAAAGGACCTAGCCGAACCTTCAAATACAAAAATGGAGTTCCTTCCTTCTTAATTTCGGTGGACAAAACAACTAAGGAAGATGATAGCTTTTTTTTAATATTTTACTTTACTTAATTATTAAATTACTAATTTGACCTTACTAATTAACCTTTAAAATCACTTAATATATGTCCATAAATGTCCACTAACATTAATAATGGTGTATTTACTACATAAGGACCTTTACTTTAAGGTTCCATAGCTATTAGATAGCTTTAGCTAATAGAACATCACTTTTGCACTTTATGTGATTTAGTCCTTTTTTTATCAAATTAAACATTCAAATAATAAAATTTCTTAACGAAAATTTCACACAATCATATTATCATGTCGTAGACATTAAAATAATAATAAAATAATTATTTTAACTTCAGATTTGTGGTCCCGAAACCACTTTTTCGATTTGACTAAAAACGGGCTATTAAAGTTTGCATTAAAAATTTGGATGCATTACTTGTATGGTGAGAAGTGCTAGATCTATACCGACCATAAGAGTTTCAAGTACCTTCCATCTGCAAACTAACAACAATCCAAACGAGTCATTCAGATATTGGAAGATATGCTGAGAGGCTACATAATCGAATTTTGAGGTAGTTGGGAAGAACATTTACCTCTAGCAGAATTTGCCTATAACAATAGCTTCCAATCGAGTATACAAATGGCACCCTATGAAGCTTTGTATGGTCGTAGGTTTCGAACACCACTGTGTTGGACCAAAGTGGGAGAAAGAAAATTTTTGGGTCTAGAAATAGTACAGAAGTCAGAGGGGAAAATCAAATTGATTTAAGATATACTGAAAGCGGCTTCGAATAGGCAAAATTTTTATGCGAATTTAAAGAGAAAAGACATTGAATACGATGTCAAAGACCAAGTCTTCTTGAAAGTGTCCCCATGGTGAAAAGTGTTGAGGTTCGGATGAAAGGGTAAATTAAGTCCCAGGTTCATAGGACCTTATAGAATCCTTAACAGAGTTGGTCTAGTTGCATATCGACTAAAATTACCTCCAGAACTAGACTGTATACATGATGTCTCCATGTTGAGACGATACTGATCCAATCCTTCCCATTGAGAACATATTTATCATTTGAGGAGGAACCCGTATAAATTCTAGATCGTGATGTAAAGCTTTTGAGAAGGAAACGAAACCCTCTTGTAAAAGTACTTTGGCAAAACCATGGCACTGAGGAGGTTACATGGGAATCGAAAGATGTGTTTCGTCAACAGTATCCACATCTATTTGAACCAGGTAAATTTCGAGGATGAAATTTCTTTAAGGAAGGGAGAGTTGTCACACCCCAAAATATAGGGGGTTAATTGAAATAATTAATGAAATATTGAATTAGGCTTGATGATTAAGTAGCTAGTGCACTCCCTAAAGGTCCTAAGTTCAAACCACTCCACTCTACTCCTTCCCCATTTCTTTTCTTTTTATTTTTAGCAACCTAGGATGAAAACCAAACCAAACCAAACCAAATATTATTTGGAGTAGAAATTAAATAAGAAATAGGCTCAGGCCTAATGGTTAACATGCGACTCTTCCCCCTTGGATACCCGAGTTTAAGCCACTCCCTTCCCCAAAATGCATTTTTGTTTTCGACAATTAAGGGCTAAATTACCATGCCACCCCTAGGGTTTGAAAACCTTAGGTATTTAGTCCTTCTTTTTCTGATCACCCTAGGATTTTGTTTTCTTTTCCAATTCAATTAGAATTTTCCCACATCTCTCTTTATCTTCTTCTTTTTCTTTTATTCCCCTTTTCTTTTCATCAAATTTTCATTTTCTATCGGATTCGTAATTGTTGTTCGTAACACCCTTAATCTTTTCCAAGAATCGGTAAGTAAGACTCAATCTCGATGTTTGATCTTGAATCCTTATAGAATTTCTATATAATGATAATCTTGCGATTGATTAAACAATATTTTTTGGTTTTTATCGAATCTTTCGATAATCTTGCAATCCATTGTTAATCCGTGCAAATATTTCGTTTCAAGAACTTATTTTAGGTGCGTTGGATCAGATTTGAGTTCAATGGATGTTGTTTGGGCATTCAGTGAAAGATGTGTGTTCTTTTACAAGCGAATCAGGTCAAGTCGTGCCTAGGATTAGGGCCACACGATTTGCCACACGGGCGCATGGACCACATAGCCTCTCACACGACCATGTGCCTCTAAAACCCTAGGCTAGTTCAAATCTCACACGACCTATTGCACGACTATGTCTTCCCTGCAGCTTAATTTTGCAATTTCTACATGGCCACAGTCTGTTACACGGTCGTGTGCCCCCTGTTTTACAGTTTTGCCCAAAATTTTATGATTTGATAAGTTTGGTCCCTGAATAGTCCCCGAACTATTCTAGAGTTTTATTACTTTCAATTGAACCCTTGATAATGTGAGTACTGGAATGAATTATCTGAATGACTGAATTATTATTGTATATGCATGATATGTGAATAACATATGCCTATTGCAACTATATTACCAATTGTATGTTCAGCATGCCTTATGTTACTGTTAAACTGAACACATGATAAACATGTCTTTTACTACTGAATTGATTCGTTATAAGCATATTATTTGCTACTGTATCAAACTATTATAAGCATATTGATTGTTACCGTATTGTTCTGTTAAAAACATATTAAATGCTACAGTATTGATCTATTTTGAACAAGCCTTATTGCATTGCATGGGGTGGGACGATATGTACGGAGGAAGTATTTGCAGTTTATCTACAAATTTTGATGTGCATCCATAGCCAGTGACAGATTTTATTTGCTTTATTTTGTTGTGTACCCATAGCCATAGGCGGATTCCATGTGCAGTGTTTTTGCTGTGTATCCACAGCCATAGGCAGATTCCATCTGTGGTGTTTTTACTGTGTGTCCATAGCCATTAGCAGTTTATCTGCAAAACATTGGTGGTTAAAACCACAACTCTGTGTATAGGTGGTTGAAGTTCAAGAGAACTCGCATTGTGATGTGTAGCAGTGGGGTAGGACCTTTTCTGTTAAACCGATATTGTATTGCATTCATAAAGCATGTGCATAAAATTATGAGATTTCTAGGATGTTACATTTATATATTGTTGAGTGATTTGAAATATCGATCCTCTGAAATAGTTATTGTAAGATATTCTATGTGACGCGTTTCTGTATGCTTAATTGTTCGCACTGATTTTCTTGTGATGGAACTCACACTGAGCTTTATAGCTCATTCCCTTTTTATTTCCCTCTCTACAACCAACCAGGTTAGGACGTGAACATGACATACAGAGGGCTTGGAAACATTTTATTTATATGAAAGTGTTATTATTAGGCTTAATTTTTATAATTCATGTTATCTTAGAACTGTATTATTTTATTTATATTGTGGCATGGAACTCATATTTAGGGTTATTTCGCATGCATGATTTTTAATTTGAAATTAGGATAATGAACCTGGAATTAGATTTGATTATTCACTAAATAATTCTATTATAGTTTAATTAAAAATAAATTGAATATCATTGCTGCTAGGTTATAACTGTATCTAAGGTAATAAATAAACCAGTAATTAACTAAGTTTCTTTTAAAACAAACAAAATGACAATTTATAAAATCGGGTAGCTTACTGGGCCATCTTGGTGGCTAATGTAATTTTCCGAATTCGGATCTAACGTCTAGGCCGAACTGGGGAGGTTACAATTGTTGCAAACAAAATTAGCTTCTAAATCATCATTTTAAATGTCAAATTAAGATGCCTTTGATAAACCATTGAAAAATAAAATTTTCAACATTTAATTTTTTAAAATGTGTTTGATAATCATAATTAATTTTTCACTTAGTTCAAAATTAAAAAAAAAAAAGTGTTGTATAGAATAACTAGGTTGACAGCTTCGTATCATTTAATCTTGAAAAGAGTAAGTTGATTTTATTTTTTAAAAACTATAATTAAAATAAATTATCACTTTAATTTTTGTTAAAAAATTGAAAACATCCAATGTATTTAAATTAAATCTATTCAAAGTTATCTAAAATTATCTAAAATAATATATTAATAAGATTAAAATTTATAAAATAATTTTCAAAAATCAAGAAGCAACATAATGTTTTTAGTACATAATATTTACTAACATAAAAAAGTAGTTTTATAATGTAAATTCAGCATTTATAAAATTATAGTCTAGTAATTCTATACATAAATTTTTAGCTTATTAAATAACGCTTTAATTTTAATGTTCTTCTCTTTTTTATGAAAAACTTAATAAAATTTTATAAAATATTGGAGCTTGACCAATACCTATTTATAACACATAATTATCACAAAATTTTAATATTTTAAAATAATTTATTTTCTCATCAGTTTTTTTTCAATATGTTCTTCTTTTGGTGTTAACATAATTGTTACCACCATGATAACATCATTCTAATTTGAATGGGTTTTCAACATTTTTAACTTTATAAAATATTTTAATAAAAAAATAAAAAAAATGTTATTTAGAATTTTTTTAATTTTTGAAACACAATATTTTAATATATTTATTTTTAAAAAAAAAATTAAAAAACTTATTTGCTAAAACCAAGCATAGTCTTAGTTACTCAATGGAATTTGATTGAGATGCTTCTCCGAATCTGAAGAAAATCAACCAACTTTCCAAAACTCTGTCATTGATTCGACCAAATATAAAGCAATTTCCAAAATGATGAGGGAGGAATGAGTGAGAGGATAATATATTTATATCTATTCACTACCCCACTTTCACTAAAAAAAAAAAAGAGAGGTTAATTTAAGAACTTTAAATATAATTTTATTTTTATTTAGTTATTTCAATAATTGCTGTTTATTTCAATAAAACATTACAAAGAAGCTTACTTTATAGATAAATTTATTGTGAGATGAAAATCCTTCTGGTGTGGGGGATGGGCCCATTTATGATTTGAGAATAGAATATTTGGGGAAGCATATTCCATGAAAATATAATAATTAGTGGCAATGTCCAATTTGAAGAAGAAGAAGAATTCCCCGCATATTTGAATGGAATAGGATGCTGTGCTTTTATCCCTAATTTAATCACTAATAGTGACAAACAGATTTGACACTTTCGGCTTTGCGCCACTAATTTGACAATTCACATTGCTTTCTACTCTTCTCTATCAATCCCATAGCAGACGTCTGGTTTTTCAATTTTTACTTAATATTTTATTATTAACTTAAATTATGATACCAACTTCTTTCCTTCATCATTAAATACGTTATATGTTATATATTAAATTTATAAAAGTTTATGTATATTTTAGTCTATGACTTTGTCAATTTACAGTTAAATTGTTAATTAAATTAGTATGTCATTAATTTTTTTGATTTTTTATTTAATATCATTGATGTTCATATTAGAAAAAAACTTAATTGGATTGCATCACATGTAATAAATAAATAAACACAATTTTCCTCCTAGTTTGAATTTATCAATTAAAATATATTAAAAATAAATGATACCTCATTTTAACTTTTAATCACCTTTTTTAATTAATTAAATATATTAAAAATAAACAATATCGTCACTTTTACCAATCTATCATTTTAAACTTAGGGTCCATTTTTTTAGTTTTATGAAAAATATTTTTTGTATTTTTCTGTATTTGTTTCACAAAAAATAATTCAATCAATAGAAAATGCCTTATAGGTCAACATAAAATAAATATTTTTACTTTTGAAAAGTGTAATTTATTTTTTGAAAAAAAGCTCCTCAGCAGGTAATTTTATTTTTATATAAAAATTAACTTAAATCAAATTTAATATTATTATATTAGTAATAAAATTTATTTTATTTTAAAAAAATTTAAAATTATTAAAATATTAATATAAAATATTATATTTTTCAATATTATTAAACATACATATCTAATTATTTATATTTAGTCATATAATAAATTATTAATATAATTAATATAATTTATTATTTTAATAAATTATTTAATATTTCAATTTTATTTTAATAATAAATTTTAAAAATAAATAATTTTAAATAATATTCTTCACATATTATTGAAAATATTTAATATTAATATTTTAATAATATATATTTATTACAATTATAAATTTATTAATAATGAATGTTTTGTAGTATAAATGTTAAAATATATCATCAGTCTATTACTCTTCAGAAATTTACAATTTAGTCTCTGTACTTTTATTTTCAAAAATTTAGTCTCTCTACTTTTCAGATTTGAAAATCAAGTTCAATTGTTGATATTGTTAAATTTTTTTGTCAATTTTGTTGATGTCACATTTTTAAATAAAAAAAAATACTCATTTGGTAGTTATGTAACTAAAAAATGACGTTATAATGAACCTAAATTTAACAAAATATTTTTAATATATGCAAAAACAATGTAAAATATAAATTTATAGATATAAAAAAACTCAATTAAACAATGAAAAGATAAAAAAAAATCTCAAATGTATGTTTGTTTCATTGAAATTAGCTTTTATGAAATACTTTTAAGAAATCTATCAAACAATAGAAAATATTTTACACAAATTTATCCAAACACAAGAAAATATTAACTTTTCTAGGAAAGTAAGTCATTTTCCAGAAATTATTTTTCGGAAGCCATTTTCAGTGAAACAAACAGACTCATAATTTCGCTCTTTAATTTGGGAAATTGAAACCAAATTAAAAATCTAATACAAAAATAGAATCTTCTAAAAACTTCCATTGATAAACCTTAATTCCTTCTCACTCGAGTGCGATTTGCCAATCCATTACCAGTATTGCTCTTACTATTGAAACCCTTTTTAAGAATTACAGTGGTAGTTAATCCAAAAGTGAAAAAAGACAATCAAAGTAAGATTGATAGTTGTTGTACCTTATGTAGTTGACTTTGCGAATCTCACAGTATACCTCGCAAACTTGACGATGTATCGATAATAGAAATTGGCACGTGTCTCTCAATGAAGCTAACAACACGACGAGCTTCGGGTTCACTTGTGAACCTCATGCTGGCAAACCTCTGGTTAGACATCTCCACTAAAATTACATGAACCAAATAGAAGTTCAGGGTAATTGATTGCCAGTCATTCTAAAACGTCTTATCCTATGACATAGCATCACCGTCACTGCCAAGAGTATCAAATCAAACTTCATCGTCAGTGGCCTTAGGACACATAACTAAGATTGTCCCCCACTATAAAAGGGCCATGCAAATAGCTCATGCATACTACATACTCATTCTTCCTTCTCCAACTATCAAACTCTTCCATAAAAAAAACTTTTTTTCGAACTTTCACCTCTCTTCCCTCAATTCATTCACCGCCTTCCTCCCTTGTTCACCTCACTAGTTAACAATTGGTACGATGAACGTGGATAGATATGTCGAACCCAAGTGTCAATTATCCTCCCAGCACCAAGTTTGCTCCCACCCATGACCAAGTTATAGACCCCACTAGTTGTAGCACGGGAGAAAATATCGATCAAATCAGAACAACCCAACACCCAGACCCCTTGCATAAAAACTAGAATACATACCCTACAAAATCAAACCAATCCTCAAAACCAAAATCAACAAAATTCGTACCAGAAAAGCCCATACCAACAATTCTACCAATACCCCCATGGTATTACAGTCCCAGAATCAACATCACGCTGAAGCATCGCCAGCCGGTCAAGGGTTTCGGCATCATCATCTTAGTGGTTAACAACATCTTAACATGCAAAAGAGATTAAGAGTTATGGAGGAACAAATGTTTTCCCAACAAAATAGATATGAGGAGCAATAGAGGTTTATCCAAGAGTAAATGGGTAGACAAAGGCAAGAAGATGAACGAAATGAAAAGCTCATCGAAGAGATAAGGGAAAATAAGAGGGATCGTGATCAAAACCCAATGCACAGAAGAGGTGAATATATCCATTCCGATCGTGATCGTCAACATGCAAACCAAGGTAATGAAAATATAATAGATGATATTAACATGGATGATAGCTATGATGAAGACTATGATGATAATTATAGCTATTCTAGTTAGAATACCTTGGAACAAAAAATAGAAAGGTTAGAGAAGCATTTACAAGACTTTTAGAAAGTTGAATCCCTAGGATTAGGGAAAAAGTATAAAAATGAGCCTTTAGATGAAAAGATATTGTGACACCATGTCTCCCCTACCTTTAAATTCGCCAAAATGATGTATGATGGTCGAGGGGATCCTTAGGACCATTTGGCCCATTATATAAACCATATGAATATATTTAGAGCTTCAGATGAGGTTAAGTGCAAAGAATTTTCAATGACATTAAAAAATTTAGCTAAGGTGTGGAATTTGCTACTACCCCAGTATTCTATCATGAGCTTTGAGCAAATGGTGGACCTGTTTATGAGCAGGTTCTTGGCAAATAAAACATTAAAATGGTTTCCTGCATACCTGATGTTAATTAAGTAGCGTGAGGATGAACCTTTGAGAGATTTTGTGAAACGGTTCAACACAACGACCATGTTAACAAAGGATGTCCTTGAGGAAATTATTGTTTAAGCTTTCATGTCTGGAACAATACACCTATTTTTGAAATATAACTTGATTGACAAGCCCTCAGCTAATTTTTCAGCATTACATGAGAAGACCCATGTATTTGTTGAAAGTGATGACTCTAAGAATGCTAAAATGCAATTGTAAGAATTAATGCGTGAACCTCAAGGGATTTTCACAACCCTTGAAGAGGAAAGACCCCACTGTATAGTGTTGGCATAACTCATTCTTAGCAATCATACTCAGGAAGTGGGAATAGGGATTCAACGAATCTCAAGGTTACCAGAGACAAGAGAGAAAAAATAGAAGCTATTTGCAAGGTCAGAGAAGACAGCAAAGAGCTCATCATAATCAATTCCAATCTTACCATGACTTAATAGCAACTCCAACACAAATAGTGAGCCAGATAGAGCATTAAGGGATTCTAAAACCACCACCCCCTTGAGACCCAGTATCCACATGGATAATTTGATCTATGTGTGTGATTTTCACTATAATAGAGGGCACAAGAAAAATGACAACGTCCATCTGAGAGATTCTGTTGAATATGTAGTTCGTAGAGTGCAATTGGAAAAATTTGTTACTCGTCAAGGACAACCTAATGAGCATAAAGATAAGGACGATGGTACTTCAAGTTCGCATACAATTGATGAAAGAAAAGGCAAACAAATCACACTATGAGTCATCAATGTAATAATCAGTCCAATAAGGAATTGGCCAGATTCAACACCAAAATAAAAGCTTATTTCCAAAATGTGATATTAGTGTCAATAATAACAAAGAAGCCAAGTCAAGTGTAACCATGGAGAGTTGGATTTTCATATCAAGATAAAGTTAATCTGAGTGATCTAGAAGGCACTATAAATAGATGGCACCGATAGGGCTATTTACAGAACTTTAAGATATTGTTACTCTGCCTGAAAATAGAGAGAATTATTTTTCAACTATTGAATCTATTTTCTGAAATAACAATTTGTCGGTTTCTATTTGAGAAGAGATTTTTGTTTTTACACTTAAACAAAGAAAACTATTTCTAGCTTTGTGTTTTGATTCGAATCATTTGAGCACACACTTTAAGTAGTTCACGATACGAGAATATAGGAGAAGGTTGTTCATTTAAAAGCTGAGAACAACAAGGATCCGTCTATCCAAAAACACAGGTGTGAATTTGGTTTAGGTTTTATTGCTATAAATATCACAAACCGGTTCGGTTTTCAAAATTTTAATTTTTCGTAGTGCAAGAAAACTATTTTTAAGCCGTATTTTTTCCAACAATTCGTGCGTAGAATAATTGTGTTCATGTAGTTTTAAACATCGATACATGCACGCAATCACTTTACCATCCTACGATAACACAAATCCCAAAGGGCATCACCAAAAATTTTATAGTGACCGCACCACGTACAAAGGCTTCTTTTGGCATGTCACTATCCTTCATCTTTTATTGATAATATCTCGATCTCAAATAAATCTGAGGAAAGAATAAGGCATCCTTCAACTGATTGAACAGATCATCGATATGCGATAATGTATACCGGTTCTTGATTGTCAGCTTATTTAGCTGTTAATAATCAATGCAGAGTCGCATAAATTCATGTTTTTTCTTTACAAAAAGTACTAGAGTTTTTCCTTGGGGAAATATATAAAGCCACAGTCCAGGAGATCTTGCAATTGAATTTTGAACTCTTTTGACTTCGTTGGAGCCATACGGTACGAAGCAATTGACATATGAGTTGTACCCAAGTAAACTTCAATTGAAAAATCAACCTCACGACCAAGAGGCAATCCTAGCAATTCCACAGGGAATATATTTGAGAACTTGCATATTATCTAAATATTGCTTAGTTGGATGAAAATTTCATCCAAGTTCGAGTTAATAATATAGATTAAATATGTTTCACAGTATGAATTCAGGAGTTTATGAACTCAAATCGATGAAACAATACGAGTCGAACCACTCATTATGGTGCCTTTCAATTTCACAATGACACATTCTGGGCTTTGGACAGAAAATATTCTTTTTACGCCAATCTAGGATCACACTACGCTCGGTCAACCAATCCATTTCCAAAATTAAATCAACATTACCAAACTACATGATCAACGGATCAGTAGGAAACAATCTATTTTGGATTTCTAATGGACACCTTCTACATACTTGATCAACAAGCATAGTTCATCTTAAAGGTCTAAAAACAAGTATCACTGCTTTCAAAATTTTGAGTTTCAAAATTTTTTATTTATGAAACTAGAGTATATATAGATATAAATGCATAGTGGTAGGGTCAATTAAAGCATGAATGGGTGTAGAATATAGAAGAAAATTACCTACTACAACTTCAATAACATCATCCTCTTTTCTAGATCAAACCTTATAGGCTCGCTCAGGAACTTCAGCTTTAGGATATTGAGCTACTGAATTAATTTCTCTTTCCTGACTACCCCTCATAATTGGTTCATCGATAACAATCCCTCGACTTCTAACTGCAAGGGTAGATCTCTGATTAACAACAAGAATTTTGTAATAGCTCGTTTTTTAATTGTGTCAAAAACGGTGGTTTCGGAGCCTCATTTCCAATTATCGAGTATTTACAAAGGTTAGTAAAAAGTTTAATTAAATTTTGGTGCTTTAATTTTGTCAATCGGATAGTTAATTAAGGTGCAAGGACTAAATTGTAAAAGTGGTAAAAGTTAATCGTTATAGATTTTTAATTGCTAAAGGACTTATTTAGTAATAAGACAAGGCTTTAAATGGAAATTTTACCATTTTGGTTTATGGTGGACGATTGGGTGATGTTTTATGAGTACTAAAATTAAAATTTTACAAGTTTTAAAACATAAAAAGAAAAGAACAAATTGGACTGAAAGAGAAAACATTTATCTTTTCATCATCTAGCACTGAAATCACCATTGTTGAAAGGAAGGAAATTTACCATTGAGCTCCAAGTTTAGGTCCTTCAATTGGTGAGTTCAATTTAATTTGTTTCTTGTAATTTTTATGTTTTTGATATCCCGAAAGCTTGATTTAGCTAACCCGTGTACTATTTTTCAAAATTGTTAAAGTTTTCAAAAGTTTCCATTTTTGAATACTTGAAGAAATTGGTGCTATTTTGTTAGATTTTAAACTTAGATATGAAAAATGACCAGTTTGTAAAGTAAAAAGTGTTAGTTTTGAATATAGGGACTAAATTCTAAATATTTCAAAATTGGTATGAAATTTATGTCATTATAAATAGTAGAGGGCCTTAGAAGGTGTAATTAAGATCGGTTTCAAAATCGAAGCTCAAATTCAAATGTTATAGCAATTTTGATTTTAATGACTAAATTGAATAAAATGAAAAAAAAACTTAGGGATTGTATAAGAAATTAATTTTAAAAAGGTTCATGCATACCATATAATGTTATAAAAAAAAATTGTTTATAAATTGAGTTTAATTATCATATAGATCGAGATTTAAACCAATCGGAAGATAATCGCGAAAAAGGAAAAATTGCAGATTGGTCTCTAGCACATTGTCTGTTGTAGTTTTTGCCAGGTAAGTTCATATGTAACCTACTATGTTATTTAGTTATGATTGATATATATTATAATGGCTTTTAGTTTAGATTAAATGTAATTTGGTGATTTTGACACCTAAGGATTAAATTGTAAAGTACAGAAATTATAGTTATTATAAATGAATACGATGTATTGGATGGATGTGGAATGTTTATATACTTGAATGATATGTATTGAATACATTACAGTAAATTGAATGATTGGTATATTGTAATAGTGCTCGTATGAACTGAGTAAAGAATTAGAATACAAATGGCATGACATTAAGGTTCAAAAAGGAATCGGGTGTTTGATTAGGGATTTTATGATCGATGGCTTGAGATCCAGCATGTGTTACAGATTCTCTGAAGCTTGTGTGAGCAACACCTAATCATTATTTATCGATGTCTTCAGATCTAACACGTATTGCGGATTCTCTAAAGCTTGTGTGAGAAACATCAAATTATTCTTTACAGATGGCTTGAGGTTCAACACTTGTTGCGAAATATCTGAAGCTTGTGTGAGTAGCATCGAGTAAAGCTTGTATACTATCCTTGATTTGAAGCTTGTGTGAGTAGCACAAAGATGAAAATGCTAATTAAACGAAAATGAAACGGTTGAAAAGATTGAATATGAAATCAATTGACATGTTTACAAAATGAGAAAATTTGAGTAGCATATAATAACATAGTATGGTTGTACTTGTATATGAATTGAGTACTATGATCTTGTTTTGTCAATGAACTAACCTATTGATTATTTTGTGAAGTTGTATATGTATTATAAGGATGCCAAACGAATGGCATGTTATGTGCAATTGTGTTTCAATTACTAAAACTAGTTGCAATGTAAAGGTTAGTTAAGTTAATTTCATATGGACTTACTAAGCATTCAATATGCTTACCATTATTTTTATACTTTTTTAGATTTTTCCCACTTGCGAAATGTGTCGATTGGATCAACTTGAAGACCATACTATCCTACTATCGATTCAGTAGACTTTTGCACGATTTAAGTTCGGTTATGTGACATGTTTATAGGAGTTCATACAAGTGTTATTTTTAAACCACTAGTTGGTCTAAATTTAACTAATGTTAATGTTGTGGATGTTGTGTCAACTTGAGTTTATGACTTGATAATAGGTTGTGATATGTGAATGGCATATATAATTGCATAATTGAATATGTTATGGCATGGAAATGGTGTGGTTAGGTGCTTATTTGATGAATGGATGTTTTGGTTGATTGAGAAATGGTTGAATTGAAATGTTAAGTATGTTTTGAATTGGTTTTTGCAGGTTTTAAGTGTGCATTTAGGCTCCAATTGAGTATGTTTTAGTTTGGATATGAAACGGGTACCAAAATGGAAGATTTTGACTTATTTGGCATTAAGGTATCAATACCCTGGTAATGGTATTTGTACTTAGTATTTTCCAATCAATTTTTTGAAAACAGAATCCCAAAATGGTATCGATACCGAACTAAAGTATCAGTACTTTATATTAGAGTACTGATACTTTATAAGGGTATTGATATGTTCTGTTTTTGTTTAATTTTTGGCAATATATCAAACCTTATGACGGTGTCAATACCAAGGTATTGGTATCGATACCTAGAGGAAAGTATCAGTACTATAAACCTAGTATCGATACCTTTTGATTTAAATTGATTTTTTTGAAACATCGAAACTAAAAATGGTATCGGTACCTGTCAAAGGTATGGAAAACTGTTATGAAACTTTGAAAACTTTTCAATTTGGTCATATTTCATGTTTGGATTAGCAATTGAGTTGTTGTAAGCTTCTTGAGTCTTGGGAAAGTTTGTTAAGCGTATAATGACTATATTTATAAAATTTTTAAATGTTTAAATGATTTATTTATAGCGTTTTCGATGGTAGTTGCTCTGACAAATACTATAGCATCCCGTAACTCGAACCCGAGATCAGGTTGGGTGAGGGGTGGTACAAACTTTCTTAGAATTTTTTGAGCAAAATGCTCTAGGGATCCACATTGAAGACATGCGCCTGTCTTTTTCCAACATTCACTTCTATGTCTCCTCCCACAATGTTCACATGATGGAATGATCACATTTTTTGACAGACCCTTAGTATTGCCAAACAAAATCGTCAACTTGTTGATTTGGTCTTTTTCTGATCCATTATTCAATGGAGTTATCTCCATAACCCTCGAGACTCTTTAATTCTCTTAGGAAAAGGTAGTGAACTAATGGTCCCGATTCTCTTTTTGAATGCTCGAAAATTCTCAGCTGAGGAAGGGTCAATACTTTTTGACCTCATAACTTGACGAATTGCAGCCTTTGATATATTCAGCGAAGTAACTCCCACTATTCCTTAAAGCAAATATGCTATTACGTGAAGTGCGCCTTCAACGCCTCGGCTCTCATGAAAAAGTCTATCATCTTTATTCCTATATCAAGTACTGATTTGATCAATACCATGTACTTCATTCACCGCTTGATTTTCATTCTCAACAATATAATAATTGTTGAGATTTTCATCATCTTTAGAATTTCTCGATTACTCAGACATCTTTAGCTATAAAACAAATGAATTTATAATCAACATTAAAATTTCGACTCAACCTTGGCATTTACCTCTAGATTCAATTCTGAGCTCGATTTAGTCCGAGAATCAATTAAACCTACGACTCTAATACCACATAAATATAACACCCTATACTTGACCTAATCGTAGGGTTCGAGCTACAGGATGTCACATTTGTTTCCAGAGAAACAACAATCAATAATATTCAATCCAATGTTATTATTCTAAGTAAATCATGCCTATCAAATGATACATAATCATTTTCGGGTCTTGCACGAGCTTACGAAAGCTCTATTGCTAACTCACGGTCGAAATGGGTCAACTTGTAAATATTACAAAAACTTTGAATTGACGTCGCGACTTCAAGGGTTTTCTTGTCGCAACGTGACTCTTTGACTAGGGTTCGTTGTGACTTCGGGCTACGCCGTTGCAGCTTGGACCCTGCTTTGTTTCTCGTCGTGACACTAGGGGTTTATTGTCGCGACGTGACAACCTGTTACTTGCAAATTTAGCCTGTTACAAGTTAAAATGACTTGAAATCACATATATGTATTTCCATACAACCCAAATCAACAACCTACCAAATTGTATCAATTAAATATATGTGAAAATGATAGACTCCAAAACATTACTTATCAAATCTAACTTAAACAATTTATATTCCAAAAACTAACCAAAATCTCATTCAAAGGCATAACCTTTAACCTTAAGGCTTCAAACTAACTATATGAACACATCCAAACATAACTTCCTAATCATTTGATTAAGATTATATCATATACAACTTAACCATTTGAACATTTAGCTAACTGACCCCTAGGTACATGCTACAAGACCAAAACGAACGAACTAAACAAACTTGGTAAGTCAAAATCGATGATCAAGATGTTGACTTCACTTCTCGGGGCTTCAAGAAATACATGCACCTGCACATGGAACAAATAATCGTACAAGTAATAGAGCTCAATGATACTTTGTAACACCCTATACCCGACTTGATTTACCAGACCCAGATATAGGATGTCATAATATAAAAATACTTAACAAAATTTTTACAACAGCGAAAACCATACTGAACATACTTCTTATTTATTTATATTCTTTCTAAGCCAAAAGATTTTAAAAGAGGTGTTTACTAAGTACAATAGATTGTCGAAGTAGTTTAATATATTACAACTTAAACTTTGTTACACCCCACTTAATAATGGCGTAGAGTATTGTCACCATATTCCAAAAATGTCCCTCTGTATACATAATGTCATTGAATTTCTCGACTTAAAGATTTCGGGCTTCCTTTTAAACCTTGGCGGATACCTTTCTGATTCCTGGTGGATAATTATACGCCAACCTCTGCACTTGACCCCCTTATACGCATTCCATCAATTAGCGGATCATAGACTTCACACCTTATTGCGGAACTTCTTTCACAATCTCTTTGAAAATAGAAGTTGGATATGTTTCTTAGAATGATATGCATACAAATTATTAGACTGGCTTTGGCGACTGTCAAAAGGCCAATCACCACGTATTATTAAGTCAATCCAGACAGTGAACTTATTGCAATGAATGCATTATTTTGGAACATCCATTAGAACCCCAAATGACATCGTCATAACGTGAGAATTCCCAGGTTTGGCGAACACTTACTTCTACCTATAAATTTGGATATGCCAAGCTCCCTGTCCTAACGAATTACTATGGCGGATTCATCAGTCTGGTACACTGTCGAGAACCCTTTCAGAAAATACCGCAAAGGGATACCCAGGTCTCGTCACAAAGGGGGACTAACATCTCGCACTTAGGCGTTACAAAATTCACCATACAGATTTTCCAGATGATTCACCACAAAAAGCTTCCTAGATAACATCGCCACTAAGGCTTTCCGAATAATACGCCATATAGACCTTTTAAATAATTTGCCACAAGGGCTTTACAAATAATTTGTCGCAAAGGCTAAGTTTAGTTTGCCACCAAAGCACCACATAAAACTGTCATGTTTGGAGATATGGATTTGCTTAAACTCAGCGTTGCCTGAGGTTTGCCCATCATCGCCTTGGGACACGGAGAAACCCTAGTAGGCAAATGCGACTTATCCTTCATTTCCAAAATGTGCCATGGCTATGGTCTTTCCACATATTTGCCATACTAGCCTTTTCTCGTGTTTACTATCCCGACGAACCTCATGTTTACGATCTCGACGGGCTACAGTCTTGTCATATTGGCCTTCGTGTTTACTGTAATGAACCGATAGTCGGGTAACCAGAAAGTGCATTTTCGGGTCATCGTTTTCGTGAAATAGATTCATAAATATTTACTAAAAATATTTACGAAGTTAGTTGTATGGTTAATTAAGTTTTAGTTAGGAGAATTAGCCTGAATTAAGGTTAATTAGGTATAAGGATTAAATTAAAAAAAGTGTCAAAGTTTAATTATAGATTAAAGAAAAGTTGAGGGATTAAATGAGAAAATAAACCATAAGTAACACTTGTATAGTAAAAGGTAAATACAAGTGTATGGTAACAATGAAATACATTTGTACAAATAATGTACATAAGTATAAAATAATTATAAATGTAAATACTTAATATTTAAGTATATAATATAATAATAACTAAATAAATAAATAAATCAGAGACAATTGTATGGTAAAAATAATGTAAATGTGTAATAAATACATTTATACATTTGTAATATATATATGCATTTACTTATTATTTAAGAAATAATAATTATTATGTTAATATAATATTATACTAATATAATAAACATAAAATAAATAAAAGTAAATAAACAAAGGAATAAAAGAAATAGAATAGAAAGAAGAACAAAGAGTTGAATAAAAAAGGGAGAAAGAAAAGGGAAAGAAAAATAAAAGGGAAATTAGGGTTTTAAAGGTTTCAAGCTTAAGTGGTAAGTCAATTTAACCCATTTTCTTGTAATTTTGATGTTTTTGGAATCCTAGAACAAAATATTACTTGATTTATGTTAAAAATTTGAAAGTTAGTAAATTTTGAAAGGTAATATGTCAGTATTTGATTATGAACGGGAATTCTCACGACTCAGTAGATATGCTATGGAATATGTGTCAACCGAAGCAGATAGTTGTAAGAGGTTTCTACGAGGTTTACGTGATGAACTACAAGCATAGCTGGTATCTCTCAGAATTACAGAATTTCCAGAATTAGTTGAGAGGGCAAAAATGGTTGAACAGGTATTGGGTCTCGATAAAAAGCCTGAATATACTCGTCCGTTCGGGAAACATACTGGAGCTACTAGTTCAAACCCGCAACCTAAAAGATCAAAAGAATCTCGAGGTTGCTGGAGATTGAGTTTTAAATCGGGCGAAGGTGATAGAAATCATGGAAGACAGATGACAGTTTCTACTGGTAGTGTACGGGGTCCATCTCGGGATACTGAAATTCCAGATTGTGAACATTGTGGAAAAAAGCATAGAGGTGAATGCTGGAAATTGACTCGAGGTTGTTTCCGTTGTTGATCTTCAAATCATTTTATTAGAGATTGTCTGAAAAATGAGAATACTGCACCTGTTACATCTCAAAGATCTATGCCTAATTTTAGAGGTCGAGGATTAGGTAGAAGTGGTTCGTTTTCCAGAGGTAGTGCTAAAAGAGGAAGTGATGTTGCTACTCAACAATCAGAGGCTAGAGTACCGGCTCGAGCATATGTTGTATGGACTCGTGAAGAGGGTGATGCACATGATGTGGCAATAGGTATATTTTTATTGCATTTAGAACCTGTTTATACTTTAATAGATCTGGGATCTTCACATTCATATATTAATACAAAACAGGTTGAGTCGGGAAATTTAAAATCTGAGATGTCTAGAGTACCAATAGCAGTGTCTAGTCCATTGGGGCAAACTGTGCTAGTGGATCAGGTGTGTAGGAGGTGTCCTCTAATGATACAAAACATAATCTTTCTTGTTGATCTGTTGATAATGCCATTTGGTGATTTTGATATAATTATAGGAATGGATTTGCTTACTGAGCATGGGTTAATTTTAGACTGTTGTAAAAAGAAGTTCACTGTTCAAAGTGAAAGTGGTGACAAAATCGAGGTAAATGGTATTCGAACTAGTGGGTCAACTCGTATTATTTCAGCAATTCAGGCTAATAAACTTCTTCATCAGGGTTGTGCAACTTTTCTGGCATATGTTATTAATTCAGATTCTATTGAAGGTCAATGCAGTAAGATCAGAATTGTTTGTGAATTTCCTGATGTATTTCCTAAAAAATTGTCGGGATTACCACAAGATCGGGAGGTTGAATTTGCAATAGAAGTTTATCCTGGTACAGCTCCGATATCAATACCCCCGTATCGTATGTCACCCACTGAGTTAAAAGAATTGAAAATACAGTTGTAGGATTTACTAGATCGAGTATTTATACGTCCTAGTATTTCACCTTGGGGAGCTCCAGTGTTGTTTGTTTAAAAGAAAGATGGTTCAATGCGGTTGTGTATCGATTATCGATAATTGAATAAGGTGACTATCAAGAATCGATACCCGTTACCTCATATTGATGATCTATTTGACCAGTTGAAAGGAGCTTCTGTCTTTTCAAAAATTGATTTGAGATCGAGTTACTACCAGTTGAAGGTGAAAGAAAGTGATGTACCAAAGACAACATTTCGTACAAGGTATGGCCATTATGAATTTTTAGTTATGCCTTTCGGATTGACAAATGCTCCAGCTGCTTTTATGGATCTCATGAACCATATTTTTCAACCGTATCTGGATCAGTTTGTGGTGGTTTTCATTAATAATATTCTGGTTTATTCGAAGTCTAAATCTGAACATGAGCAGCGTCTCAGAATTGTTTTGCAAATATTACGAGAGAAACAGTTGTACGAGAAGTTAAAAAAATGTGAATTCTGGTTATCAGAGGTTGTATTTTTGGGACATGTGGTTTCGAAAGATGGAATTAGTGTTGATCCGAAGAAGATTGAAGCAATTGTTCAGTGGAAAGCACTGAGAAATGTGTCAGAGGCACGTAGTTTTCTTGGACTAGCTGGTTACTATCGGAGATTTGTAAATGGATTTTCAAAGATAGCTTTGTCGAGGACAAAGTTGTTGCAAAAGAATGTTCCATTTGTCTGGGATGATCAATGTCAAGAAAGTTTTGAGAAGCTGAAACAAATGTTGACTGAGGCACCAGTTTTGACATTGCCAGAGTCGGGAAAGGATTTTGTTATTTACAGTGATGCTTCTTTGAATGGTATCGGGTGTGTATTAATGCAAAATGAAAAAGTGATAGCTTATGCATCTCGGCAATTGAAACCACATGAATGTAATTATCCGATGCATGATCTGGAACTAGCTACCGTGATTTTTGCACTGAAGATTTGGAGACATTACTTATACGGTGAGAAATGCTATATTTATACTGATCATAAAAGTCTCAAGTATCTTTTATCTCAAAAGGAGCTAAATTTGAGATAACGTCGGTGGATAGAGCTTTTAAAAGATTATGATTGTGTTATTGATTATCACCCAGGTAAGGCAAATGTGGTAGCTGATGCATTGAGTAGAAAGGCAGCGATGAAATTACGAGCAATGTTTGCACAACTTAGTATCAGTGATGATGGAAGTTTTTTAGCTGAATTAAGAGTTAAACCAGTTATGTTTGATCTGATCAGGTCAGCACAGTTAGAAGATGACAAGTTAGTGAAGAAGAAAGAAATGGTTCAGAATGGCACGCCAGAGAATTTCAGCATTGATGAACATGATTGCTTGAGATTTCATAATCGGATTTGTATTCCAGCTATTTCAGAATTGAAAGAGTTGATACTTCGTGAAGCACATGACAGTCCTTTTACGATGCATCTGGGAGGAAAAAAATGTACCGTAATCTACGGGAATCTTATTGGTGGCCAGGTATGAAAAGAGATATAGTTGAATATGTGGCTAAATGCTTGAATTGTCAACGAGTTAAGGCAGAGCATCAAGTTCCTACTGGACTATTACAGCCTATTAACATTCCTGAATGGAAATGAGACTGTATTACGATGGATTTTGTAACGGGGTTACCATTGCCAGCAAGCAAGAAAAATGCTATTTGGGTGATTATTGATCGGCTTACAAAATCGGCTCACTTCATAGCTGTCAGAACTGATTGGTCACTTCAGAAACTTGCTGAGGTTTATATTCAGGAAATTGTGAGATTGCATGGTATTCCTGTGTCAATAATCTCTGATCGAGATTCGCGGTTCACATCAAGATTTTGGAGACAGTTACGTGAATCTTTGGGTACACGACTCAATTTTAGTACAGCTTTTCATCCACAGACCGATGGGCAATCTGAGCGAGTTATTCAGATTTTAGAAGATATGCTTCGAACTTGTATTATTGATTTTGAATCAGGTTGGGAACGTTATTTACCATTGGCTGAATTTGTATACAATAATAGTTTCCATTCAAATATTCAAGTGGCTTCGTATAAAGCTTTATATGGTCGAAGATGTCGATCCCCTGTGTGTTGGATGGAATTGAATGAAAGAAAAATAATTGGGCCAGAGTTAATTCAAGAAATAGAGGATACTGTTAAGAAGATTCAAGATAGACTGAAAGCTGCTTTTGACAGACAGAAATCATATGCAGACTTGAAACGTCGAGACATTGAGTATTCTGTCGGTGATAAGGTATTTCTTAAAGTATCGCCTTGGAATAAAATCTTGAGATTTGGTCGAAAGGAAAAATTGAGTCCTCGTTTTATTGGGCCGTATGAAATTGTAGAAATAGTTGGGTCAGCTGCCTATCGTTTAGCTTTACCTCCGGAATTGCAAAAAATTCATGATGTCTTTCATGTTTCAATGCTCAGAAGATATAGATCAGATCCCTCTCATGTTATTTCGCCAGAAGATATTGAAATCTGACCTGATTTATCATATGTAGAAGAACCAGTTGAAATATTAGCTAGAGAGGTAAAAGAATTGCGTAATAAACGGGTTCCATTAGTAAAAGTGTTGTGGCGAAGTCATAGTATTCAGGAAGCGACTTGGGAACCGGAAGAAACTATGAGATCTCAATACCCCCACCCCTTTTTAGGTAAACTTCGAGGACGAAATTTATTAAGGAGGGGAGAATTGTAATGACCCGACAGTTGGGTAATCAGAAAGTGTATTTTTGGGTCATCGTTTTCGTGAAATAAATTCGTAAATATTTATTAAAAATATTTACGTAGCTAGTTGTATGGTTAATTAGGATTTAGTTAGGAGAATTAGCCTGAATTAAGGTTAATTAGGTATAAGAATTAAATTGAACAAAGTGTCAAAGTTTAATTATAGATTAAAGAAAAGTTGAGGGATTAAATGAAAACATAAACCATAAGTAACACTTGTATAGTAAAAGGTAAATACAAGTGTATGGTAACAATGAAATACATTTGTACAAATAATGTACATAAGTATAAAATAATTATAAATGTAAATACTTAATATTTAAGTATATAATATAATAATAACTAAATAAATAAATAAATCAGAGACAATTGTATGGTAAAAATAATGTAAATGTGTAATAAATACATTTATACATTTGTAATATATATATGCATTTACTTATTATTTAAGAAATAATAATTATTATGTTAATATAATATTATACTAATATAATAAACATAAAATAAATAAAAGTAAATAAATAAAGGAATAAAAGAAATAGAATAGAAAGAAGAACAGAGAGTTGAACGAAAAAGGGAGAAAGAAAATGGAAAGAAAAAAAAAAGTGAAATTAGGGTTTTAAAGGTTTCAAGCTTAAGTGGTAAGTCAATTTAGCCCCTTTTCTTGTAATTTTGATTTTTTTGGAATCCTAAAACAAAATATTACTTGATTTATGTTAAAATTTTGAAAGTTAGTAAATGTTTAGAAGTTGATCATGTTGAATAAATTGAAGAATTAGGGATTAAATTGATAGAATTTCAAGTTAGAATAGAAATATGGATTGAATTGTAAATTAAATTATAAGTTTTGAGTACTAGGGACTAAATTGAGAGAATTTTGAAATTAGGGTTTTGTGATGAAATTAAAGAGTTAAAATTAGTTTAAAGTGGAAATTGAATTGAGATATGGAATTAATTTTGTAAGAAAAAGGAGTTAGTTTGATTTAAGGATTAAATTGGAATTTAGGCAAAAGTTGTGTATAAATTGAAATGTTTAATGTTAAATTGTGTTATATTGATGATTTTCAATTATTTTAATTCCGTAGGAAACGTTGAGCCGGAGACCTCGGCTAGGAAACGAAAAGACAAAGTCAACGAGGATTAGCTCGGAAATTACGGTTTGTATTTCTATAATCCGAATCTAATAATTATTTGTTGAATTTATTATTTAATATGCATGGTAAGTGAAACTAAGGTGAGTATTAGTATTTTTGGTATTGAATTGCATATAAGTGAATTTGTGATTAATGAGAATGTGGATATTGGATATTGATTATATTGAAATATGAGAATTTAATTGAGTTGAATTATGAGTATATGTGATTATTTGAATTGAAATGCGTGTTGATTGGAAAATTGAAAAGTGATTTGGAAACCCTATTATCTGTATCGGGCTGAGTCGGATATAGTTGGCATGCCATAGGATTGGAAGTTTTCAGGGATACTTCGACCACGAGTCGATGAGACACTGGGTGTCATAATAATATTGCTTCGGATAAATTTGATGAGGTACTGGGTACCAACTTACTTCGGCATGGCCGATTAGACATTGGTGTCAATCTATTACTTCGAATTATCTGATGAGGCACTGGGTGCCATACTGGTGTGTTTTGGTTGGATCCGTGTATCCGCCAAAGTCCGAGTCTTGTTAATAGGGGTAAATAAATAAATTGGCAATAAGATTGATATTGAATGACAATGAATGTGAATTTGAAATTGGATATTGATTTGGATTGTAAAATAGTGATACATGGACTAAGAGTTCATGAAAAGATTACTGTTATTGCCAATTGATTTGTGAATCAAAGTGAGAAAGTTATTGATGAGAAATGAAAGCAATAATAGATGAATTGATTTATTGATTAGTTAATGTTTATGTATGGTTAAAGTGTATATTTTATACAATGTTATTTATTTAAAGTCTTCGGATTATAGAAATACCTCTGAGTTTATACTCAGCGTACGGTTTGTTTTCCATGCGTAGGTAAGGTTAAAGTTCGAACATTGAATCAGCATCCAAGGCCGACCCTGAACTCATTGTGGCGAAGTACATTTCTTTTTGGTAAATGGCATGTACCTAGGATGTTATGTTTGTTATTTTGGAGAATGATTATAAATGATGTTATATTGTGATAATGGTTGGTTTTATATACATAAATATAAGTTATGTGTTTGTTAAGGTGACAAAATGGCATTTTTTGGTTAAAGTATGAATGAATTTTGTTATATGCAAATTTAGATTAATTTGAATAAAACATATGAAGTATTTATGAATGAACATTAGTTAACTTAATTAAGTTAACTATTTGGCATAATTTGGAAATATTTGACTGTGTTTTGGATTGATTGAATAATTGGTTGTTGAATTGCTTGTGGTTTAAGTTTGCAGGGTTGGTAAAATTTGATGTTAAAGGCTCATTTTGAGTCCACACGGCCTGGCACACAGGCGTGTGACCAGACCGTGTGAGACACACGGCTTACACATGGGCGTGTGGATAGGCCGTGTGTCCCCTACAATTTAAAATTTTCAAAACAGAATGCCTAGGTTTTGCTACACGGCAGAGACACGGGCGTGTGTCTCAGCCGTGTGAGGGACACGACCTAGCACACGGGCGTGTAGCTTGGCCGTGTGAGGTAAGTCAGGGAGTTACACGGGGTAGAACACGACCTGAAGCACGGGCATGTCATAGGGTCACACGGGCATGTCCCTTGACCACACGGGCGTGTGAGCCCTGCACCTAGGAAAATTTTTTAAATTTCGTGAAAAATTCTGAGTTTCCGATTGAGTCCCGATTTGATTTTAACATGTATTTTTGGGCCTCGAGGACCCAAAAAGGGACTATATGATTAATTTATGTAACATATGCTTATTGAATTGTGAAATGTTTGTATTTGTTCTGAAATATCCGGTAATGCTCCGTAACCCTGTTCTAGCAACGGATAAGGCTTAGGGGGTGTTACATTTACTTTCCCGGTGGACATCATAAAACCTCAATCGCGGGGTCCATAATCACATCATATATTTTCTCGACACTCTGTCCAAACCCCCTTATCACCAACCATACATTGTCATGCATCACTTTATCAACATAATGGACACATTTACACAGATTTCACTCATACCTTTAATGAAATCATACTTCCCAACAAATAATTTCCCATACATGCTTACCACACATCGTAATTTTCATGCAGTATATCGTGCACTTTAGTACATACATACAAATGCTTCATAGAAAACACATAGACATGCATACATATTATAACTCCTCAATAAGATATGCTCATTTATATGGACATCAACCATACAAAGAATCATCGTAAGATAATGTGCAGGAGACGATTCTAAAGACTCATCAGAGACCTACATTTACCTCGATCTGGAGCTTTTGTTTCAATTGTCCTTCCCAATCCAGCAGTAGCACCTACTTAAAAGAGCATGGAATTTCCATTAGAATCCTCACTTATAGATAGTTTACTAACGTTTCAACTACATGCGACCCCCATGCAAGGCCTTCCACTCACACCCTACTGTTCTTACATCTTTTAACATATTTACTCCTCAACAATCATAACATATAAAACTATAAGACTTACTAGAAGGTTAAATCATTCACTGATTAAACGAAATCTTAGTTCTACCTTAACGAAGAAGAAGAGAACATTTAGGTTAAAAAGAAAGACCAGAACATCTAGCAGAAAGAAAAACCATCTAGAATGTCCTCATTCTTTCACTTTATATACTCTCAGTCCCTCTAATTTTCCTACTAAATCCAAGGGTAGGTAAAATAAAATTCGGCGAAGATCTACACTACTACTTGACCAGTCATGGGGAGGGTCAAATCAATCAAATTAACTTCCAACTAATCCCATTACAATAACCCACATGAAGGGTGCTCAAGAAAACCGAACGTACTATACCTTGGCGGTGACTCGCGTATGGCGTGCTCTTAAGAACAATTAAGTCTCTTATGGCTTCCTCACACACTTGGTAAGCTCTTCATGCTCAGCCAAAACTCTGGGGCGTATTCGTTCTTCACTTGAAGACGCCGTGTAATTAAATCCTTAGATACCACTAACGGGAGGATACTTCAACGCTAGTATGCACCAATACTCTAATTTGTCAGCAAGTCAACAGGGTGGCGAGTTGTGCTACCATGGTGCGCCAAAACAATTAACATGCATGCCTGACTTGCCTTTTTAGATCTATCATTTTTTGGATGTGACATACTTTCATGATTCAAGATAATATAACATAAATTAACTTTTAGAACATGCTATGATACTTATAATCCCAATGCCTACTAATACATATTATATATTGTAACATAAGAATATAATCAATGACCTAAGAAATTATACAATTATCAAAGCAAACTAATTTAACTATTTTGGCAAAAGAATGATAAAATCCAATTACATATACAAAAATCTATCTTAAAGCCTTTAGCTATCAATACCAACTCACAATTTAATTCCTAATCCATTCATTATGACAATCAATATCAAGTTCATTTCATACCAAAATCCGTTTAACATATCGTCTGAATCTCGTTATGGAGTCTATCGACTCCTTCATACTCATTTCACTACTATATTCTATTATTAACCTATTTATTACCTTTCTAAGCTTTCTAATTCCAATTATAATTATTGGGGATCAACCCGATTAAGCAATGAACAAGTAAAAAATAGTGGAAGAAATTAAGAAATTGAGAAATTGAACACACTAATTTAATGTGGAAAAACCCCTTTAAAGAGGATAAAAAAACACTAGAAAAGATAATTTTACTATAATGGCAAAAGAACGTGAGTACAGAAAGATGGAGATAAAAACTAAACCCCAAAAACAAAGAACCCTCAAAACGTAAACACAAAATTCTCCAAAAGTGTTATGAATTCTAATCTTTTAATGGGTGTCTTTTCTAAGGTTGTAAAAGAGTCTATTTATAGGCTAAATTCATAGGTCAAATAATAATAAAATAATCTAGACTAATCAGAGTTCGACTGAAACAAATAAACAAAGTTTAACTAGGAGATTATCTCTCAAATTTGACTAAAATATAAGTCATACTCAACAAATCTCCACCTTGACTCGTATTTCCACAACCCCATCTTTGTCAAATCCTGCCACGGCCCTATCTTAAACTATGCAGGGAATCAACTGAGTCGAATTTGTGTTTAGAAGCTGGAGTGTGCACTGCCAAATCAAAACTAACTTGATTTTTCGCGAACACAGTGCCCTAACTTTTCAAAACTTGCATCCAATAGAGAACCTCTCTTCAATGAAATGGTCATAATTTTTTCCCTTCTATGACCAAGTTGTCTTCGCTCCAAACGAGTTGACTTCGACTCCGTAACGGGCAAGGGAAGTCCAATTTCACTGCTCACTATAGAACCTTCCAAAATATAAAGATTGTCAGTCCTTTTACCTTTTAACAAAATGAGAGCCCCACGAGACACCTTAATGTCACTCAACTCTATGTTGATTCTGCAACCTTTCGAGTCTAAAATACTCAAAGGGATGAGATTCATTCATAAATCAGATACGTACCTAACATCTGAGAGTGTCCTAATCATCCCATTGTACATCCTAATTTTAACAGTACCAATACCGATTACCTTACTGGATGAATCGTTTCCTATGTGCAAAACTCCACCTTCAACTGAACTGTATGTGGAGAACCATTCTTTGTTGGGACAAATGTGGAAAGAACATTCCGAATCTAGGATCCAATCGGACGTAAGCTTGGAGCTATCGCTCGTTGACACTAACAAGAAATCATCACCGCTTTCGTTGGCCAAATTAACACCAGTTACATTGTCCTCGTTACTCTCAACAACCATTTTATTTCGCAGTTTATAACAATCTGCTTTGCGTGACCTAACTTCTTACAATAGCGACACCTTTTGTCTCGCTTCTTTGATGCTACCAAAACGGAAGCTTGCTATCTGCCTTACTATCTGAACCAAACTCATTGTTGAGCTTGTCTTTACTCAACAAATGACCCTTCACATCCTCGAACGAGAGTTTGTCTCTATCATAAATTAGGGTATCCCTAAAAGACTTGTATGAAAAGGGTAAAAAGCATAATAATAACATATTTTGATCTTCATCGTTAATCTTAACCTCAACATTCTTTAAATCATTCAAAAGATTAATAAATTGACTAATATGATCTCTAAGAAACTCACATTCATTCATGCGAAATGTAAATAGACATTGTTTCAACACTAAACGGTTATACAGAGGCTTAACCATTTCCACAAGGCGAATAAGGTTTTCTCCATCAATAACTCCTACAATACCCTATTCACGAGGGATAGCTGGATTTCAGTCAATGCCTTTTCATCAAGCTCTTCCCATTCTATCTAATCTAGGTTCTCAGGCTTTTTCCCAATAACGACCTTTTTCAGACAGATCTGAACTAGTATTGTCATCAACCGAACTTGCCACAAATTGAAATTTGTGATACCATCGAACTTCTTAATGTCAAACCTTCTTGCTGCCATCTTTGAACGAGTTGATCTACAAAAATTGAACTAGCTCTGATACCACTTGTTGGGGATCGACCCGTTTAAGCAACTAACAAGTAAAAAATAACGAAAGAAATTAAGAAATTGAACACACAAATTTAACGTGGAGAAACCCTCCAAAGAGGATAAAAAACCATGGGTAAAGATAATTTTAGTATAATGGAAAAAGAATGAAGAGTACAAAAAGATGGAGATAAAAAATAAACCCCGAAACCCGAAAACAAAGAACACTCAAAATGTAAACAAAAAATTCTCCAAAATTGTTATGAGTTCTAATATTTTAATGGGTGTCTTTTCTAAGGTTGTAAAAGAGCCTATTTATAAGCTAAATTCGTAGGTCAAATAATAATAAAATAATCTAGACTAATCAGAGTTCGACTGAAAAAAATAAATAGAGTTTAACTGAGAGATTATCTCTCAAATTTGACTGTAATATGAGTCCTACTCAACAATAATATTATGTCGGATGAAACTCTAGTAAAATAGACTCGGATACACAAGTAACTACACCACACCAGACAACTTGTATGAGCTGAAACTACACACACCAGAGCACTGAAGTGTAAAGCCCGAAGACATCATATGCAAATACATCCCTTCACCACACCATATTATACTCGATGATCCATAACAAATGTTAGATCATAGTATAACCTATAATGATCTCCGTATAATCACATATCCTGTACAAGTGCGTATAAAACCCTATTGGCATGTCAATCGTATCTTAAAATTTAACAAAGTTTACACGGGCATCAATTATATATATAAGTATTTTCATACATGTAATCATTTTACTCGCATATTCATACCTTGTGTTCGGTCACATATGCATTTTCGTACCCTGTACATTGTTCTATAGCATGACAATTATTTTGAAATTAAGTACACATATCGTTTCTCGGTCGAATTCATAATCACAATCCCGTTTCATCATCAAACACACATATTTCATATTATAAGATACATTTCAATATAATTTTCATATCACAAATCATAATATTTAGTACTTCATATCATTTCCCATTTTATTCATTTTAGTCCTCTATCTCGATGTTCCATATCAAATTCAATCGAAACGTTTCATAGTATCATAATAGACTCACCTCAATGATTCAAAAATCAATAAACATGCATATAAAATAAAACATTTCTATCCCAAATCATAAAGTACAAACTAAGGTTTCGCGCGTCACTCGTCAACGATTTTTGCTTTTCCTTTCCCTCTCGACGGTTCGGTGTCATCGTTAGCTACGAATAATCACAAAACATATTTTACAATCATTTTCTAGACAAATCAAAATCAAATTCCACTTTATAAATATTTTTCAATTCATTCAATTTAGTCCCAAAAAACTGGGACAAGCTTAACTTTCAATTTAGGGCCTCAAATTAAAATTTGATTTCACCAAAACTCATTAGAGACCTATTTTCTATCCCTACAAATATTTCATGACATTTTTGCATTGTATTCAATTTGGTCTATAATATATGAAACTAACAATTAAGTCTTACAATTTAGTCTTTTTTTATATACTAAGCTTAATTTCTATCAATTTCACACCTAAATCTTCAAGAAATCAACAATGGCAACTTTCAAAAATTTAGTAGTTTTACAAATTGATACATGGGCTAGCTAAATCAAGATCCCATGATCACAAATCTATAAAAATTAGAAGAAAATGACTTGAAATTCCCACCTAATTGTATGGCTGAATACTGCAAAACCTTAAGCTTTCTTTTTTTTTTTTTCCTTTTTCTTCTTTGGTTGCTACAATTTTTGGGGAAAAAGATGACCACCTTTCATCTTTATTCCCACTTTATTTTCTATTTATATTATTTTTTAAGCTTTAATTAATTTTTAGTTAACAAATTTAATTAGACTTTCTTTTAATTAATTTTTTATTAAACCAAGTTAATTATTATCATTATTATCACCCATTAATGCATGTTACCTTTGGTTTATTTACTATTTTGATCCTTTGGATAATCGTTATCTAGGTTCCCGAGCCTTTTTCTTGTTAAAAATCTATAGCGAAAAAACTTTTACGATTTAGTCCCTATGCTTAATTAATCACAATTTCAGCTAAATTACTTATCCAAAATTCAATTCATCTATACACTAACTCTATAAATATCCTTATTTAAAATTTATGGACTCAGTTTACGAAAATAGGGTCTCGAAATCGTATTTTCTAACATAATTGGAAATCATGTCGTTATAGAAATAGTAGAGGATTCCATGTTACTCACAATTAAACTCCCAACACCAATCTTTTTGTGAGCAACAATCTTACATTTTTTCTACTATTGTTGATCCTTAGTAAGGATAGGAGGTCTTTGATTTATAAGTTTACCCCCTAAAGCACTGAGACTCTAACTTATTAACTCCTTAATAGTTTAGTCTGAAGTTACTAAAGTTGATGACCTAGAGAAATTTGAGTTCTTGGAGCAATGGAAGTAGTAGCACTACTCAAAATAATAGTGTCAAAGTTCACAGAAGTACCCTTGTTACCTTATGCATGCGAAACTTTATCTTTGCATAGTAAATGAACAATTATTATAAAAACTTGGCAATTAAATAAACAATACAAAACAACACACACCAAAACTACCACTAGAAGACCAGTTAAGAGTTTCAAGGAGAACTTCGTCAAAAAAATCACAGGCTGACCAAACATTCAAGGGACGACTCTTTGTCCTACATTCTTCACTTTTATTATTCATCTTTAATGTGAGTGATTCACTTTGATATAATAGTTCGCTTACTTAGAAAATACAAAAACTTGCAAAAGTAAATACAAAAAATTAGAAAGTTCGAAATAATACCTCTAATATTAAAGTCTGTATTAGAGTCTACATGAGATTCGTAGTCCATCATATCCCCACTTGATGGACCTTCGCTAACAGAAGGAAGAGAACTGCATCTTTCTTCCTTTTTTTTTGTAAATCTCTAAAGTAATCCCTTCACTTTATTTTTATTTTTTTGAGGAAAAATGACTACAAGAGTCGGATCAGAATTTATTCAGATAGCATCACAAATTACAGCATTATGGATTTCTGCAGGATAATCCATATCAAAAAACTAGTAACAAGCATCCGCACACATTTTTTTACAAATAAAATCAGCCACAGTGTTGCAATGTCGACTAGTCCAGACACAAGTAGCAGACCGAAAATTAACAAAGGCCTTGAGACTATCCTTAATCCTTTCACAAATTATTGTCAAGCCCCTATTCTGGCCATTTATTTTGTTGACCAACCCTGCACAGTCCGACTCAAACAGCACATCACCTTTAATATTGAGTCGACATGCAATCTTAATGCTTTCATCAAAAGCATGCCATTCGGCCTCCTCAATCGACAGCTACCCATCTTTAAAGCCTCCACCACCGCCTAAAACAAAACCATCCTCATCCCTTATAATTACCCCATGCCCGGTTCTGTTATTGTCAATAGAAGCATCAAAGTTAATTTTAATGCAGTCTTTTGGAGGTTTAACCCATTTTCTTCTTTCGAGCTGGGTAGGTAGCATAGGCATCTTTAAGCGATTATGGATGCGAAACTCTTTCCTGAGCATGCTGGCCTTACTCCAGATATCTTTCGGCTCATCTTCCTTGCCATTGAAAACACGGTTGTTTCTACTGTTCCAGCAGTTCCACAAAATAGTCATAAAGTCTGCCATGGCTTTTTTATCAAGCACCCTCATCATATCTTCAAGCCAATCAATACATCTATCGTACTCCTTGGAAATAACATTGCTATCCGATCCTCCTAGCATTAAGGTGGCCCTCGAGCTCGGAAAATCTTTAAGAGCATGAACGAGGGTTTCATAATTGGCTCCACACCTTGGACAATTATAACCAAAGCCATGGTGAATAGAAGCAAGTTTGACGTTAGTAGGCAGAATTTCACTACCCACTCTCCAAGTGAAAACATGAATCTTAGGGAGGGTGTCAAGTTTCCAAACCGCTCTCCAAAAGAACCTGTGAGGGCCGAATCCAATTTGCTTCAAAAGAAGCCAGGAGTAAGCAGACTTTGAAGTGTAATTTCCTAATGAATTGTGAAACCACACCATTCTATCTCTATGATTCTCATCCCCGATTGGTAATTTGCGAATTTTCTCCCCAAGATCTTGGCTATAGAGTTCCCAGACTCTACACGTATTCCATCGTCTACTATCCCTATCCCAAAGATCTCTAACACTGTTTTCATTAGGATTTATCATATGTGGCTTGATAGCTTCCCCATTTAAGCCCTCCAACCCCCAATTATCAGAATGGATATTAATGCGGTCACTACATCCAACTTGCCACCCAAAGCCACTCTTGAGGACGCTAGCTGCAATAGCAATACTTCTCCAAGTAAACGAAGTTCTGTCGACTTTTTTAAAGTTGAAGATATTTCCATCCGAAAAATACTTGAAGCAAAGCACTTGATAACAAAGGGTATCTTTGTTGTTAATAAGCCTCCGGACTTGTCTTTCGAGAAGCACCAAATTAAACAGATGAAGGTCTCTAAAACCGAGCCCTCCCATACCCTTCAGATAACACAATTTCTTCCAAGAGAGCATAGTCCAAAATCTACCCCGATCTTTGCCGGACCACCAAACTCTACTTATCTTTGTTTGCATTTATTCAATAACACCTTTGGGGGCAAGGAACACCGACATTGCATATGAAGGTAAAGACTGAAGAATTGCCTTAATGAAAATTTCTTTGCCTCCAAAGGATAACATCCTCTTTGTCCAGCTATTTATTCTACAAGATAAGCGATTGTTAATATCCTGAAATGCCAATGATTTTTTCTTACCAATAGGAAGGGGGAGGCCAAGATAGTTGTCCAATTTCTGCACCACTTCCATTCTTAACAAGTCACCAATACTCTGTATTTGAGCATTTTAAGTATTTTGACTAAAGAGAACCATGGATTTACTAAAATTAATCTCCTGTCCTGAAACATTAGTATAATCCTTTAAAATATTAAGTAAAGCAACAACATCATAACTTTTATTTTTCACAAAAATAAGGGCATCATCAACAAAGAAAAGGTGATTAATTCTAGGGCCATTGATACTAGCCCTAATACCCCGTAAAATATTGTTATTATGTGTATGAAGAAACTCGAAAATGCCTCCATACAAAATAAGAACAAGTAAGGGGATAGGGGTCTCCTTGACGAAGCCCCTTTTTGGGAATAATAACCTTTGACAACAAATTGTTACACTTAACAATATAACGAACAGTTTGAACACAATTCATAACTTTGTTTACCCAATTATTACTGAAGCCCATCTTCAACATTACCGCTTCCAGAAAATCCTACTCTACTCGGTCGTAAGCTTTGCTCATGTCAAGCTTAACGACGAGGCCTTTGTTGGGACCATTTTTGGAACTTTGCAGGTAGCGAAGTAATTCGTGAGCTATTAGAATATTATCATGAATCATCCTTCCAGGGACAAATGCGCTCTGATTAGGACTTATACAATTTAGGAGGACAACTTTGAGTCGATTGACCAGTACTTTAGAGATAATCTTGTAGATGAACTGCATAAGCTAATCGTGCGGTAGTTAGTAATATCATTAGGGTCACGAATTTTAGGGATAAGAATTATCATGGTTTCATTTAATGACGAAACATCTTTATTCCCATTCAAAATATCAAGACAAAATCGAATAGTATCCCTTCCAACAGTTTCCCAGTTGAACTTGAAAAAATTCCCCGAGAGACCATCAACTCTAGGAGCCTTCCTAGGATCCATTTGTTTGATTGCTTAGAGGATCTCACTCTCTGTATAGTCAAACTCAATCCACTCATTGGATTCTTTGGTAACACATTCCCTGATATAATTCAAAGCATGGAAACCATCAGCATAGTTTTTGGACCGAAACAGATTACAAAAATAGTCTCTAGCAATATTACAAATATCTCTATTATCCGTCAGCCAATTGCCATTGGAATCTTTCAGCCTTTCAATGTTATTTTTCTTCATCCGACTAGTAGCTCTTGCATGGAAGTAACGTGTATTTCTATCACCTTCCTTTATCCAAAGTGAGCGGGATCTTTGGGACCGGTATTTTTCTTCCTTAGCATGAAGATGATTAAGCCTTCTACGGGTTTCTTTCAAATCTGACGTGCTGTTAATACCTTGAGGTGAGTCGATGATTCTATCAATCCTATGCTCCAGACGTCGAACTGCATTATTCATCTTATTATACTTACTACATTGCCAAGGACCTAACGTTCTACACATATTGTCCAGCTTATCCACAAAGTTACTAACATTGCATTGCCACACACCTTTAATAATGTTCTTAGCATCCTTATCAATAGCCCAACACTCATCATATTTAAAACTAAGCCTCGGATCTTTATTATGCAAATTAGGCTTGCGACCCCAGGTATCCAAGATTATAACATCATGGTCAGAATTGGTTTGGCGTACCACATACGTAGCCATAAAGGGAAAATTCTCAACAACAGGCACCGAAGTAAAGAATATGTCCAGCCTCTCCTTAATCATGTTATTCCCATCCCTGTTGTTAACCTAGGTAAACCAACCTTTATCCGGCTTGATATCAACGAGAGCCAACTCATCCACAAGATCCTTAAACTTGTTTATTTGTGATCTAGCCTTCTTGCGTCCACCCTCTTTCTCGGTATCATTCAAGATAGCATTAAAGTCACTGCCAACAATCCAGTTTTCACCAGCCGACCCCCCAATCCTTCTTAGCATTTCCCAAGTAATATATCAAAAACTCGAATTCGCATCTCTATAAAAACCAGTGAATCGTACACTTTTGTTATTGTCATACCGAATCAGGGCGTCAATATGGAACTTAGAGTAGCTCTGAATGTTAACATCAGCATCTTCCCTCCACAACAACGCAAGACCCCCACTTCTTTCTTCAGCACTAATAGCCAAACCATTTTACATCCTGCGTCTATTTTGAATACATTGAAAATCATTAGATTTCATTTTGGTTTCACTAAGAAAAATAACATCGGGGTTATTGGCAACTAAGAGTTTCTTAAGCTCCCGAAATGCCGTAGGATTCCCCAACCTATGACAATTCTAACATAGGAACTTCATTGGTCTTGGCGAGGCTGATCACCAGCCACCGCCTGAATAGGTGATGAACCATTCATTAGCTTTCTACGAACAGTTCTACTGGGACTGTCTTCGTTGAACATTCTGCTATTTTCTCTTGCCCTCTTCTTTTTACTACTTAGTCTCCCACTTGCTTCACGAGCATGCTTAAAAGATCGTTTCTCTAATTGAGGACTTGAACCCGATTCCTCTATATTCAGTCTAATTCTTTCTTTTTCCTTAATAATGCCAGATACATTTAGTCCAATATTCCCACTTACACTACTACTCGTTGTTTCAATAATTCCAATCCTATTTCTCCACTTTCCCCGCTCTTGATTAGCTATTTTTGTAGTAGCACTTAACCAATCTCCATATCGATAACTGGTTGCACTGGAGGTGCCTTGGTTGACCACCTTTTCATAACTTTGTGTTGAATGGTTTATAAGGCCACAATTAAAACAAAATTTAGGCAGTCTCTCGTATTTTATGGCATAAACGGAAGTGACACCCTCCCTATTCACGAATTGAACCACCCTAAGTAGAGGTTTAGAGATGTCAATTATAACCCTAAGACGGATATATTTTTTCCATCCATCATCTTGGGCATATGGGGTGTAACACCCCAAACCCGGCCTAGACATTATGGCCGGATCTAGCGTGTCACATCAAAAGGTAGTTGAAAAGCTAAGCGATTGTAAAGAATGTTGCGTCTCTTTTTGAAACTTCGAATCTCGTTGTTTGTTTGTAAAAGCAAGATTCGCTTAATGTGTACTCTTAAAAAGATGTTATTATTTTAGAAAACTATGTTCGTTGTGAAAATCGATCTTGAATAGTTGCAAAAACGTGATATTTTGAAAACGGTTATTAACGTTTTAAGAAAACCCAGTGTTTAATCGTTTAACAATTTAATAATAGCCGAAAGGTAAGTTCAAAAGGAAAATAAAATCCAATAGCCTTATTACAAAATATTAATCCCAAAATAAATAACATAAAATAAAATAAAAATTGGATTTACTAATTTTCGTGAGTAGCAACTCCGATGTATGGCCACCACCGAGTCTTCCGCAGCTCCAAATCCTCTAACGCTAGGGATTACCTGCAAGGTTAAGGGAAAGAGGGTGAGTTACGAGAACTCAGTGTGTAATCCCCTAAACAGTCACTATCTGGGCCTGAGCCCTTTCGGTATCAATCTGGGCCTAAGCCCTATAGTCATGGTTATGCAAATAATGAAATGCAGCCCAACCCAATCCAACCAATCACACCCTCGTACCAACCAATCGCACCATGTGGGGATCACGTCAACCCACCCCGCCAAACGCACCAATAATGCAGTCAAACTACTATTCACGGTATATGTGGCATAGCCACTACAACAGTATGTGGCAAAGCCACCAATATAATATGTGGCAAAGCCACTAAAACAGTATGTGGCAGAGCCACCGGGCTACACTTCCTCCAACAGCAAACCCAACCCATGCAACATGATATAAATGCAATGTGACAAACGTATAAACAGTATAAATAGAATCACATAAACCATATTCTACCATAATCGGGGGTATAACGGTCATTTCCTCATTACCAGGTGCGTCGCCTGCCTCATAATTGGGGGTATAACGGTCATCCTCTCGACGCTGAGCAACATAAACCAATCCCGACTGCCTCGCCTCTGTATTACCAGCATTACCAGCACCTCTGCCCGGTACACCACGACCACGTCTAAAACCATTTCCCCCTCTAGGTGGACCACGACCTCTCGGTGGCTGCTGGCCACCTCTCCCAGGCTGCACAAAGCCCTGACCTACTGCTTGCATCCGGATAGGCTCCCTAGGACAGTCTCTGTACCGATGGTCTTTGGACCCACATCTGAAACACCCACCAGTTCTTCTCCAGCACTCTCCCGAATGTAGTTTCCCACACTCAACACAAGGCCTCCTAACCAATCCCGAATGTAGTTTCCCGAAAGTAAGAATCCTAACTCGAGCTGGCCCATCAAATCTAGGCCTCTTCTGAAATCCACCTGAGGTACCAGAAGACCCAAAATCTCTCTTGTTCCTGCCCTTTTCCTTTTCATGATTTTGACGCTCAGAGCGTTTCACATCTTCGGTAATCTTTGCTTTCTCAACCAAAGCGGTAAAATCTCTTTCTCTCTGCGGAGCTATCAATACCTGTAACTCATCCCAAAGACCATCTTCAAACCGTACACAGCGCTCATAATCAGTCGCGACTATACCCCGGGCATACCGGCTCAATCGCAGAAACTATGCCTCATACTCTGCTACGGATTTGTTCCTCTAAACCAGATTCAAGAATTCCTTTCTGCGGGCGTCCACATAGCTTGCCCCGACATACTTTCCCTGAAAGGCCACTTTGAAGAAATCTCAAGTTAATCGGTCCGCCTGTATGCCTTCCCTCACAGTGAGCCACCACCGGTATGCCTAATCTCTCAGTAGGGACACTGCCCCTTTCAGCTTTTGCTCCACTGTGCAGTCCAGGTGATCGTTGTATTTCAGAGTTTTAAATTTATAATGATCGATCCTGGAACTAACTATAACAACGATTGAGGCAAGTGCACCTATTGAACAGTAGTATAGCTTAGGCAAGACCGGATTGTCGAACCCAAAGGAACTAAAAGTACTAATATTAACTTTCTTTCTATTATTTAGCCTAAAATAAGTGAAGTTGTTTATTAATCTAAGTTAACTAATTACTAAGCTAAAGACACAAAGACAAAAAGAATGAATTGGAGAAATACTTGGGAAAAACTCAGTTGATTAAGACGATACCCTTAGGAAGAATCCACCTAGACTTCACTTGTTATCTAACACCAACTGCATTTATTTATTCACTTGACTTGATCCGTAGGACTTCCTAATTTATATTAAACCCTCTCTCGAGGCGAATAATGTCTAACCCTAGGTTGATTAATTGAAATCTCTTTCTAATTAAAACCGCTAGAATAGCAGTAACTCGATCTATGGACTCCCATATTAGGTTTCACCCTAATCCGGCAAAATCTCGTCACCTTATATCTAGGCGCGCGATCAACTCCGCTTAATTATGCTAGATCTACTCTTAAACAGGGACTTTTGCTCCACCACCTAAGCACATTCAACTTGAATTAATATCCGCGAAATATCAACACAAGAATTAAGCACACATAATCAAGAAAAAATCAAGTATTTATCATATAGTTCGTAAAACAATAACAAGATTCATCTAGGTTTCATCCCCTTCAGTATCTCAAGGGTTTAGTTCATAATAATAAAGAAAAACATCTTAGAAGAAAAGATAAAACAAAACATAAGAAATCCCTAAAACTCCTGAAGGAATTGAAGGAGAGATCCTCCGTCTTGAGTAGAATTCGCTTTACGGAGATGGATCAACTGGCTATCCTTGAGAGTTTCCCACAAATCTGACCTTTTCGGCTCGGCTCCTTGGCCTAGCTAACCGCTCTCTTTTAGGTTATACTTAGGGTCTTTATATAGGCTTTTGAAATAGGTTTCTTTGCCCCTAAGTATCCTTTTCCGGGTGAAATTACTCTCCTCCACGGTAGGGGCACGGCCATGGCACACGTCCGTGTGAATCGTGGCCAGGCCGTGTTGGACTCCGTTAGTGAAACACGACCGTGTAGATCGACTTCAGGCCGTGTTCTAGTATATTGAGGAGGCACGGTCGTGTGGGCTTTAGTCCAGGCCGTGTCGATTTCTTCTTTGGCCCATTTTGGTCCATTTTGAGCCCGTTTCTCGTTCTTTTTATTCTTGGATGCTTTCCTGAGTATAAGACATGAAAAGAAAGGATTAAGAGCACCTTTTTACATAAATCAAGGGATAAATCATCCAAAAGTATGTTAAATTTGGGATTAAAATATGTTACTATTTCGGTTTATCAAATACCCCCACACTTAAGCTTTTGCTTGTCCTCAAGCAAAATTCTCAACTTACAATTAAAATGAACTTTCTATAATTCCTATCAACAATGTTTCATCATAATTCATAGATAATTTATACATGGATAATTCAATTCAAAGAGCCCTAAGGATTCAAACAATCTAAGTCATAGATTTGTAGCTCGAAAATATAGGCGTCTCCCCTTATCTAAATAATTACCTTTAATTCAAAATCGACAAGGATTGACATCCTCACAAAAGATTCACTCAAATCACTCAAAGTGTTTAAGGTTCAAAATTTAGGCACTCAAAAGTCGAACATGAAAAGTTAATCCCATAGGCTTGCTTGAAAATCAAGTCTCCACCACTGTAATATGAGATGATGCACAAATCAAAAGGTCTTTAATTAGGGTTGTAATGGGGCTAGGGTTAAGGTGCGGATAGAGGCTGAATTAAAAGGTTAGAATCGAGATTGAATTGATAAATTACCTAACTAGAAACAATAAACTGAATAATTACATAATGGATTGAAACTTTAAACTAATAATACGAGCTTCTTCTTCAATAAATAGACTTTAACTATACAAGCTTGCCTTTCATCGTACTAATACTGAATATATATATATATTTTAAGAACAAATCATAGATACATAACAAATGATAAATTACTGAAATAAGAAACATAGTTAGGCTATTAATCAAATCAAATCTCGATATAAGGGTAGTCAAAAGGAATAGTGATAACAAAAATAAAGGGTTTCTGGGTTAAAATTAGCGGGTGAGTCAATAAAAAGGGTTGTTAGGATCAAAGGGGTTCACTAGGGGTTAATTATTAGGGTAGGATTTTAGTGGAGTAAGTGGGTTAAATCCTAGGTGCCTTAATCATCTCTGTATATTAAATCATAGGTGTGGTCTCGATATGTATAAACGAGGCAAGTTCTAGAATAACAAATCAATGTTGACATACTAATAATCAATAATGTGAGCATGAAAAAGAATATATGCTCTATAAGGCTCAAAAACTCACAAAAATTATGGGTATTTTTGACATCAACCTCGTAAATTTCAAACTTCAAAGTAATATTTAAATTCAGTTCAACAACCTAGCAAATTTTAATTGAGAAAAAATGGACTTACCATGCTTGATTCTTTAGTATCTTAAAATTTAATTATCAATGCACAATTATCAATGACTTAATCTAAAACATATCAATAAAAATCATAAATCATCAGAAATTTCATCTTAATTAGTAATATGAGGAAATTACTTAAAAACAAGACTAAATTCAGGATTTTGAGAATAATGAAAAAAGTTTGGCACCGAATTTTAGGAATTTGAGAATAATGAAAAAAATTAGGCACATTTTTAGGTTGTTCACCCCCCACACTTAAGATGTACATTGCCCTCAATGTACAAAGATAGATAATAGCAAAATAAAGTCATACGATAGGGAGAGAGGTGAAACTTCCTGAATTTTGGATGAAGTCAATGAAAAGAAACCGGATAGGATTGGAGGTGAACGTGGGGAAGCGCCTCGAACCGTTTGAACTTGAATCCTCAAAGTAGCCGGTCTAATTTTATTGTATCCTAAGCTAAATCTAAGTGCCATTGAGAGAAAAAGAAAAATAATAAAGGAAGGAAAAATAAAAATAAAAATAAAAATAGGAATAAAATTAAATAGAGATACGGTCCACGCCCATGTGCCTACCCGTGGTGTCCACACGGCCACGGCCACGGCCGTGTGCAAGGCCGTGTGGGTGTGGAAACCTACGCCTAAATACGAAAAGAAATAAAATGAAACTAATTAGTATAGTTAGTGCTCGGGTTGCCTCCCGAGAAGCGCTCGTTTATAGTCTTAAGCTAGACTTTACCTCTCATTCGTATGGTCATGGTGGTTTGAGGAGGTGAAAATCCTTTCTCATACGATCAATTCGGTTGTGGATATAAAGTTTAAGTCGAGTAGTGTTTACCTTAGAAGTGCTAAGTTTAGGATTAGTTACCTCGACTGTTCCATCTGGGAAGATTTTGAGTACCTGATCTCCTATCTTAAGCTAGGTTGTCCCATCGTTAAGTTTCTCGTGGAGTTGCCTCGTTTTTGCTTCGTGTATTTCTTTGAAGTGTATCTTCCACTCGTTTAGTTCATTGATCCAAAGCTTTCGTTCCTCATGAATTTCTTCTTTATTGACACGAGGTCTAGGATCTGGCATCTGCGAAAGAGCTTCAAGAAACGACAAGTTAATAAGAAACTTCTTTGGAGGTTTAAGAAATTTACTGAATTGTTTCTCTGTGTGGTCTTTCTTTATCGCATTGGGGTATGGCATATGAGCTTGGTACTCTGTAATTACCGGGTTTGGTAAATCATGGCTTACCTCAACCTTACCTTCACTTACTACAGGCTCTTGCCTTGGGTCATATTCCACTAACCTTTCACCACTCATGAGTCATTCTTGCTTGAATTTGCTCTTTTGGGTTAGTTTCAGTGTTGCTTGGCAAGCTTTCTTGTAGTTGTTCTGAGATTATCTTTGCAAGTTTTCCAACTGTGTTAGTAAGTTGTCCAACTGTCCTAGTAAGTTCCCCAACTTGGCTCTCAATCCCTTTGATTGATGCCTATTGATTCTTAAGGGTGGTATCAATGTCTTGGAGACGGTTATCTGTAGCTGCCATGAATTGTGTCAGCATCTCCTCAAGGTTCGACTCCTCTTCCTGTTGGTGAGGTGGTTGTTGAAAATTTGGAGGAAGTTTCGGTCTTTGGCTACTTTGATCATCCCATGAGAAATTGGGATGGTACTTCCAACCTGCATTATAAGTGTCATTATAAAAATTATTTTGAGGTCTAGAATAGTTACCCATATAGTTGACTTGTTCGCTTTCCATGCCATGTCCGTAGGGTGGGTACTCAGGATTCGCCACGCCTCCGCTTGTTTCACACTGCATAACTGGATGTGCCTGCGAGGAACCGTATAAACCATCAATTTTTTTATGTATCATCTCTAACTGGGTTGATAGCCTGGTTACTGGGTCGAGGTTGTAGATATCGGCTGCTTTTGTTGGCTTTGTCCTCATAACTTACCACTGGTAGTTATTCAGTGCCATCTCCTCTATAAACTAAAATTTTCCTGACAAAAGCAAATAAAAGAAAAATTAGCAAAGTAATAATAATAATAATAATAATAATAATGGCTAAAGTAATAAAAATAGAGCGTTCTTAATATTTTAGTTCCCCGGCAACGGCGCCAAAAACTTGATCGTTGTATTTCAGAGTTTTAAATTTATAATGATCGATCCTGGAACTAACTATAACAACGATTGAGGCAAGTGCACCTATCGAACAGTAGTATAGCTTAGGCAAGACCGAATTGTCGAACCCAAAGGAACTAAAAGTACTAATACTAACTTTCTTTCTATTATTTAGCCTAAAATAAGTGAAGTTGTTTATTAATCTAAATTAACTAATTACTAAGCTAAAGACGCAAAGACAAAAAGAATGAATTGGGGAAATACTTGGGAAAAACTCAGTTGATTAAGATGATACCCTTAGGAAGAATCCACCTAGACTTCACTTGTTATCTAACACTGAACCAGACGATTTATTCACTTGACTTGATCCGTAGGACTCCCTAATTTATATTAAACCCTCTCTCTCGAGGCGAATAACGCCTAACCCTAGGTTGATTAATTGAAATCTCTTTCTAATTAAAACCCTAGAATAACAAAGAAATCGATCTATGGACTCCCATATTAGGTTTCACCCTAATCCGGCAAAATCTCGTCACCCTATCTCTAGGCGCGCTATCAACTCCGCTTAATTATGCTAGATCTACTCTTAAGCAGGGACTTTTGCTCCACCACCTAAGCACATTCAACTTGAATTAATATCCGCGAAATATCAACACAAGAATTAAGCACACATAATCAAGAAAAATCAAGTATTTATCATATAGTTCAGAAAACAATAAAAAGATTCATCTAGGTTTCATCCCCCTTCAGGTATCTGAAGGGTTTAGTTCATAATAATAATGAAAAAAATCTCAGAAGAAAAGATAAAACAAAACATAAGAAATCCCTAAAACTCCCTGAAGGAATTGAAGGAGAGATCATCCATCTTGAGTAGAATTCCGGCTTCTAGAGATGGATCAACTGGCTATCTCTTGAGAGTTTCCCACAAATCTGACCTTTTCGGCTCGGCTCCTTGGCCTAGCTATCCGCTCTCATTTAGGTTATACTTAGGGTCTTTAAATAGGCTTTTGAAATAGGTTTCTTTGCCCCTAAGTATCCTTTTCCGAGTGAAATTACTCTCCTCCACGGTAGGGGCACGGCCATGGCACACGTCCGAGTGAATCGTGGCCAGGCCGTGTTGGACTCCGTTAGTGAGGCACGACCGTGTAGATCGACTTCAGGCCGTGTTCTAGTATATTGAGGAGGCACGGTCGTGTGGGCTTTAGTCCAGGCCGTGTCGATTTCTTCTTTGGCCCATTTTGGTCCATTTTGAGCCCGTTTCTCGTTCTTTTTATTCTTGGGTGCTTTCCTGAGTATAAGACATGAAAAGAAAGGATTAGGAGCACCTTTTTACTTAAATCAAGGGATAAATCATCTGAAAGTATGCTAAATATGGGATTAAAATATGTTACTATTCCGGTTTATCGCCAGGTCATCCATGATCCGCTCAACCGCCTCCAACCAGTATTCGGCTACATTCGGGGCTATACCAGAAATACCCCTAAAGATTTCAAATTTCGCTCGACCGAGTCGCCGTAAATTGGTCCTCGGCTCTCGACCCGGCACTCGCTCCAAAGAACCCGTTCTAGAACCCATAGCATTGCTTGGGACAAAGCATCATCCCCTTCGGCTCGGTCATGGGACCCCGTTTCAGTCACTGGCGATGCCGGCACCTCCCTTTCAAGCATATGCCCTGATGTTGAGGATCCAGCCCTAGCACCTCGGCCTCTACCACGGCCACGTGTACTTCGTCCGCGTCCTCTTGTACTCATATTGCTGAATCGAGTTAATCTGTTTAAGAGTTTTATGCATAAGCTTATTGTTCAAGTAATTATTGACAGATGTTTTATGAAAGTACAGTAATAGGAGTAGTTTTCGCAATCTCGATTTTCCTAAAGTTTCAGTCTCTATAAGCTCAGTTTCCATATCCAAAAGTTTGATATTCTACTACTATCCCTAGTAGTTTTTCAGTACAGTCACTATGACATATAACCAAATATAAATTAGAGAACTTACGAATTTGGTGCCGGAGACTCAGTGTGCCATACTTCTAGTAACGCTATATTTTTTTTCTAAACCACATTTTTTAACTGGTTTGGGAAAATTTTTCAAACCCATTCCATAGCCGAGTTTTGTAACTTGGCTCTGATACCATAAAATGTAACACCCCAAACCCAGCCTAGACGTTATGGCCGGATCTAGCGTGTCACATCAAAAGGTAGTTGAAAAGCTAAGCGATTGTAAAGAATGTTGTGTCTCGTTTTGAAACTTCGAATCTCATTGTTTGTTTGTAAAAGCAAGATTCGCTTAATGTGTACTCTTAAAAAGATGTTATCATTTTAGAAAACTATGTTGGTTGTGAAAATCAATCTTGAATAGTTGCGGAAACGTGATATTTTGAAAACGGTTATTAACGTTTTAAGAAAACCCAGTGTTTAATCGTTTAACAATTTAATAATAGCCGAAAAGTAAGTTCAAAAGGAAAATAAAATCCAATGGCCTTATTACAAAATATTAATCCCAAAATAAATAACATAAAATAAAATAAAAATTGGATTTACTAAGTTTCATTAGTAGTAACTCCGATGTATGGCCACCACAGAGTCCTCCGCAGCTCTAAATCCTCTAACGCTAGGGATTACCTGCAAGGTTAAGGGAAAGAGGGTGAGTTACGAGAACTCAGTGTGTAATCCCCTAAACGGTCACTATCTGGGCCTGAGCCCTTTCGGTATCAATCTGGGCCTAAGCCCTATAGTCATGGTTATGCAAATAATGAAATGCAGCCCAACCCAATCCAACCAATCACACCCCCGTACCAACCAATCGCACCGTGTGGGGATCAAGTCAACCCACCCCGCCAAACGCACCAATAATGCAGTCAAGCTGCTATTCACTGTATATGTGGCTGAGCCACCAATATAGTATATGGCATAGTCACTACAACAGTATGTGGCAGAGCCACCTATATAATATGTGGCAAAGCCACTAAAACAGTATGTGGCAGAGCCACCGGGCTACACTTCCTCCAACATCAAACCCAACCCATACAACATGATATAAATGCAATGTGACAAACGTATAAACAGTATAAATAGAAGCACATACACAATAGTCTACCATAATCGAGGGTATAACAGTCATTTCCTCATATAAAGGTACAACAGTAATTTACCCACCAGGGGTATTTCTGTAGTTCATTCTCCAGGGGTATTTCGGTAATTTACCCTCCAGGGGTATTTCAGTAATTTAGTCATTTATCGGCCTTTTCGGAGGCCTAATGTCGCCTCGAACAAATCAGGACCCATTTTGGGTCTCTACGGTGCAATTGGGCCTACAATCCATTTCAGGCCCAAACGGGCCCACACGTCTGTATGGCCCATTCGATACATTTTCGGTCTCGGTTTTGTAGACTTCGTAGTCGCATCGGTCAATCGGTAATTTTCTATCGATTTTGCTCATGTGGGCCCGTTTGCCCATTGGGCCCATTTAGCCCGCTTCGGCTCGATCAGGCCCGTTACAGCCTCAGTTTCGTGAGAGTGCTCGTGACACTCTCAACGCTCTACCGCCATCATTCGTGTCTCGGTTTACCACTATGAGCACTCGCACGCTCGAGTGGTCACGGTTGCTAGTTTCCCAGCTTTTCGGCTTTTGGCCGATTCACAGAGCAATACATGCTTTGAACAACATTGGTGTGAGATTACACACCTGTTACGAGCGTAGATTGGAATTCCCGAGATTACCCACCTATGAAATCAAAACACTCCACACCATTAGTCTTAACCCGAATAAGACATAACCAATAGATTGAAATCGACAACTCAATCCACACCACTTACCAATAGCCAAGAGATTCAATGCAACGGAAGGGTGTTCAGTCGGGTTAAGCACGTCGAGACCCTAGCAGTGTTAAAACAGAGAGTCGATGTTAGCCACAAAACTCACGGCCAAAACTGAAATCATAACAGCCTTTCGACTTGAGCGAATACAAATCGATAAGGAAAAACTCCATCACCTCCATTCGGCCTTAGCCACTTACCAAGCAAACTTCCGGAATTCGAAGGCTGAAAGAATGGTGGGGAGAGTATGCTTAAACTCCAACAGATTCGGGTCACACCAAAGGAGAATACGGGAGATTCGAGATAGAAGAGAGTGAGAAGATTCGGCCTAGTCCAATAAGAGTCAAAGTGAGAGTCTCAACTTTAGTAGAGAGAAAAGAGAGACAAGAAAGAAAGTAGAGAAAGAAAACAACCATTACCTTAGACTAGAGATGAGTCGAATGTGAAGAAGAGATTTAGAAACCAAGCGAAGAAACTGGGGATCAATGATGGAACAATTCGGCACTTAGCAGCAAAATAAAAGGTCCAATTTCGGCTATGGGGTTAGACCGAAATGAAAAATCCAATGATGAGAAAGAAAAGAGATAAGTCAATTGAAGACTAGAAGAAAAAGGGGGTAGAGATTTTAGCTATGGAGTAGAAAAGAACAAATGGAAGAAGATGGAAGTGTGAGTTTCGGCCAAGAAGTGCTTAGGTGACAAGCAAAAGAAGTAGAGTATGAAAACAAAGCGAAAGAGAGGAAAGAGGAAGGCGCAAATTCGCAAAGTAAAATGAAGAAAAAACCCAAATGCTATAGTCAAAACGCAAAAGCAACACTCTCCAAATTGAACTTGAGCAAAAACAGCACTCCTTCCCTCTCTAAAAAACCGAATATGCACTCATAAGAGACCAACTTGACCGAAATTCCCCTCTTCCACTTCCCCACATTCGGCCAACTCTTCCCACACCCATCACTTCCACGATTTCCTCCCCAAATTCCTCTTACAATTTCTCTCCTTCACTCATTTGGAAGATTTGACCAAGTCTCCAACTCCTATAGCAGAGTTTGATCCCAACTCTGCTTCTTCCTCTCCCAAAGCACAAAATAAAAACCACAAATTGCAGCTTGCGAGATTCGAACTCCCCTCCTCCATGCTTCCCTTGTGACGCCACACCACCTTGCCACTTACTCACTTGTGTTAGCAAACACACTCAATTAAACTTAAGTCCTGCTTCTGTTAGCCCTCTTCACCAAAGAGCCAAAAACCAAAATTTTTCCAGGGCTTGGACTCAAACCCAGGCCTCCCTAGAACCCCTAAACAACCCCAAATAACTAGCTAAACAAGCCCAACACATGCTATATGCAAAAATCACAAACCCTTAATTTTGGGATTTTTACAATTCTACCCCCTTAAAGAAATTTCGGCCTTGAAATTTACCTGATCAAAAGAGATGAGGGTATTGCTGTCGTATTGCCTCCTCAGGCTCCCACGTGGCTTCCTCTGAACCGTGATTATGCCACAACACCTTAACTAACAGAACGGATTTTCTCCTCAACACTTTAACATCACAATCCAAAATCTGCACCGGTTCCTCTTCAAATGTCAGATCAGGTCTTATCTCAATTTCTTCCACCGGCACTATATGAGAAGGATTTGAACGGTAGCGCCTCAGCATAGAAACGTGGAATACATTATGTATCCAATTTAACTCAGGAGGCAGCTCAAGCTGATATGCGACCGGTCCAACACGTTTTGACACCCGGTAAGGTCCGATGAACCTAGGGCTTAACTTGCCCTTCCGTCCAAATCTCAAAATCTTTCTCCACCGTGAGACCTTCAAGAATACATAATTCCCCATAGAGAACTCTATCTCTTTACGCTTTAAGTCCGCATATGACTTCTGTCTATCAGAAGCTTCTTTTAACCGACCCTGAATCAACTTCACCTTTTCCTCAGTTTCCAAAATTAGCTCTGGACCCAACAACCGTCGCTCACCCAATTCTGTCCAACAAGTAGGGGTACGACACCTACGACCATATAATACCTCGTATGGTGCCATCTGAATGATGGATTGGTAGCTATTGTTGTAAGCAAATTCTGCTAACAGTAAGTAATCCTCCCAACTGCCCTTGAAGTCAATCACACAGCTCCTTAACATATCTTCCAGAATCTGTATTACTCTTTCTGACTGACCATCAGTCTGTGGATGAAACGACGTGCTAAAATCTAGCCTTGTACCCAAAGCTTCATGTAACACTTTCCAAAACCGAGATGTGAATCTAGGGTCCCTGTCTGAGATGATAGACACTGGTACCCTATGTAGCCTCACAATTTCTGCCACGTACAACTTGGCCAACTTTTGTAACGAGTAATCAGTGCGAACCGGTATGAAATGAGCGAACTTAGTCAACCGGTCTTTCTTAGTAGGCGTCAGGGGTAGCCCACTAACAAAATCCATTGTTATCCTCTCCCACTCCCAGAGTGGAATCTTTACAGGTTGCAGCAGTCCCAAAGGCAGTTGATGTTCAGCCTTCACTTGCTAACATGTCAAACACTTACTTACGAAGTGGGTAACTTCCCACTTTAGTCCTGGCCATCAGTACAGTTCACGTAGATCTCGGTACAACTTGTTTCCACCGGGATGCATAGCGTTTGGGCTACTATGCACCTCCCGTAGAATCAGACTCAGTACAAGCAACATACGAGTGTGTAGACCCAATATCAATTAAAGTTGTAAATGGCACATCATGTATAAGAAACGTACCGGTTATGACGTCAGGTGCGTCGCCATCCTCTCGACGCCGAGCAGCATAAACCAATCTCGGCTGCCTCGCCTCTGTATTACCAGCATTACCAGCACCTCTTCCCGGTGCTCCACGACCACGTCCAAACCCATTTCCCCCTCTAGGTGGACCACGACCTCCCGGTGGTTGCTGGCCACCTCTCCCTGGCTACACAAAGCCCTGACCTACTGCTTGCGCCCAAACAGGCTACCTAGGACAGTCTCTATACCGATGGTCCTTGGACCCACATCTGAAACACCCGCCAGTTCTTCTCCAGCACTCTCCCGAATGTAGTTTCCCACACTCAACACAAGGCTGCGGCTGACTAGCAGCAACTGGAATCTTAACTCGAGCAGGCCCATCAAATCTAGGCCTCTTCTGAAATCCACCTAAGGTACCAGAAGACCCAAAATCTCTCTTGTTCCTGCCCTTTTCCTTTTCACGATTTTGATGCTCAGAGTGTTTCACATCTTCGGCAATCTTTGTTTTCTCAACCAAAGCGGCAAAATCTCTTTCTCTCTGCAGAGCTATCAATACCCGTAACTCATCCCGAAGACCATCTTCAAACCATACACAGCACTCATAATCAGTCGCGACTATACCCCGGGCATACCGGCTCAATCGCAGAAACTCTGCCTCATACTCTGCTACAGATTTGTTCCCCTGAACCAGATTCAAGAATTCCTTTCTCTGGGCATCCACATAGCTTGCCCTGACATACTTTCCCTGAAAGGCCGCTTTGAAGAAATCCTAAGTTAATCGGTTCGCCTGTGTGCCTTCCCTCACAGTGAGCCACCACTGGTATGCCTCATCTTTCAGTAGGGACACTGCCCCTTTCAGCTTTTGCTCCACTGTGCAGTCCAGGTCATCCATGATCCGCTCAACCGCCTCCAACCAGTATTCGGCTACATTCAGGGCTATACCAGAAATGCCCCTAAAGATTTCGGCCCCATCCGACCGAAGTCGCTCAGAAATTGATCCTCGGGCTACTGACCCAGTACTCGCACCATCAACCCGTTCTAGAACTCGTAGCATTGCTTGGGACAAAGCATCATCCCCTCCGACTCGAGCATGGGACCCCGTTTCAGTCACTGGCGATGCCGGCGCCTCCCTTTTAGGCATATGCCCTGATGCTGAGGATCCATCCCTAGTACCTCGGCCTCTACCATGGCCACGTGTACTTCGTCCGCGTCCTCTTGTACTTATATTGCTGAATCGAGTTAATCTGTTTAAGAGTTTTATGCATCAGCTTATTTTTCAAGTAATTATTGACAGATGTTTTATGAAAGTACAGTAATAGGAGTAGTTTTCGCAATCTCGATTTTCCTAAAGTTTCAGTCTCTATAAGCTCAGTTTCCATATCCAAAAGTTTGATATTCTACTACTATCCCTAGTAGTTTTTCAGTACAGTCACTATGACATATAACCAAATATAAATCAGAGAACTTACGAATTTGGTGCCGGAGACTCAGTGTGCCATACTTCAAGTAACGCTATATTTTCTTTCTAAACCATATTTTTTAACTGATTTGGGAAAAATTTTCAAACCTATTCCATAGCCGAGTTTTGCAATTAGGCTCTGATACCATAAAATGTAACACCCCAAACCCGACCTAGACGTTATGGCTAGATCTAGTGTGTCACATCAAAAGGTAGTTGAAAAGCTAAGCAATTGTAAAGAATGTTGCGTCTCGTTTTGAAACTCCGAATCTCGTTGTTTGTTTGTAAAAGCAAGATTCGCTTAATGTGTACTCTTTAAAAGATGTTATTATTTTAGAAAACTATGTTCGTTGTGAAAATCAATCTTGAATAGTTGCGGAAACGTGATATTTTGAAAATGGTTATTAACGTTTTAAGAAAACCCAATGTTTAATCGTTTAACAATTTAATAATAGCCGAAAGGTAAGTTCAAAAGGAAAATAAAATCCAATGGCCTTCTTACAAAATACTAATCCCAAAATAAATAACATAAAATAAAATAAAAATTGGATATACTAAGTTTCGTGAGTAGTAACTCCGATGTATGGCCACCACCGAGTCCTCCGTAGCTCTAAATCCTCTAACGTTGGAGATTACCTGTAAGGTTAAGAGAAAGAGGGTGAGTTACGAGAACTCAGTGTGTAATCCCCTAAACGGTCACTATCTGGGCCTGAGCCCTTTTGGTATCAATCTGGGCCTAAGCCCTATAGTCATGGTTATGCAAATAATAAAATACAGCCCAACCCAATCCAACCAATCACACCCCCGTACCAACCAATCGCACCGTGTGGGGATCAAGTCAACCCACCCCGCCAAACGCACCAATAATGCAGTAAAGCTGCTATTCACGGTATATGTGGCTGAGTCACCAATATAGTATGTGGCATAACCACTACAACAGTATGTGGCAGAGCCACCAATATAATATGTGGCAAAGCCACTAAAACAGTATGTGGCATAGCCACCGGGCTACACTTCCTCCAACATCAAACCCAACCCATGCAACATGATATAAATGCAATGTGACAAACGTATAAACAGTATAAATAGAATCACATACACGATATTCTACCATAATCGAGGGTATAACGGTCATTTCCTCATATAAAGGTACAACGATAATTTACCCACCAGGGGTATTTCTGTAATTCATTCTCCAGGGGTATTTCAGTAATTTACCCTCCAGGGGTATTTCGGTAATTTAGTCATTTATAGGCCTTTCCAAAGGCCTAATGTCGCCTCGAACAAATCAGGACCCCTTTTGGGTCTCTACGGTGTAATTGGGCCTACAATCCATTTCAGGCCCAAACAGGCCCACACGTCCGTGTGGCCCATTCGATACATTTTCGGTCTCGATTTTACAGACTTCGTAGTCACATCGGTCGATCGGTAATTTTCTATCAATTTTACTCATGTGGGCCCGTTTGCCCATTGGGCCCATTTAGCCCGCTTCGGCTCGATCAGGCCCGTTACAACCTCAGTTTCGCGACAGTGCTCGTGACACTCTCAATGCTCTACCACCATCATTCATGTCACGGTTTACTACTACGAGCGCTCGCACGCTCGAGTGGTCACGATTGCCGGTTTCTCGGCTTTTCGGCTTTTGGCCGATTCACAGAGCAATACATGCGTTGAACAACATTGGTGTGAGATTACACACCTGTTACGAGCGTAGATTGGAATTCCCGAGATTACCCACCTATGAAATCAAAACACTCCACGCCATTAGTCTTAACCCGAATAAGACATAACCAATAGATTGAAATCGACAACTCAATCCACACCACTTACCAATAGCCAAGAGATTCACTGCAACGGAAGGGTGTTCAGTCGGGTTAAGCACGTCGAGACTCTAGCAGTGTTAAAACAGAGAGCCGATGTTAGCCACAAAATTCACGGCCAAAACTAAAATCATAACAGCCTTTCGGCTTGAGCGAATACAAACCGATAAGGAAAAACTCCATCACCTCCATTCGGCCTTAGCCACTTACCAAGTAAACTTTCGGAATTTGAAGGCTGAAAGAATGGTAGGGAGAGTATGCTTAAACTCCAACAGATTCGGCTCACACCAAAGGAAAATACGAGAGATTCGAGATAGAAGAGAGTGAGAAGATTCAACCTAGTCCAATAAGAGTCAAAGTGAGAGTCTCAACTTTAGTAGAGAGAAAAGAGAGACAAGAAAAAAAGTAGAGAAAGAAAACAACCATTACCTTAGACTAGAGATGAGTCGAATGGGAAGAAGAGATTTAGCAACCAAGCGAAGAAACTGGGGATCAATGATGGAACAATTCGGCACTTAGCAGCAAAACAAAAGGTCCAATTTCGGCTATGGGGTTAGACCGAAATGAAAAATCCAATGATGAGAAAGAAAAGAGATAAGTCAATTGAAGACTAGAAGAAAAAGGGGGTAGAGATTTCGGCTATGGAGTAGAAAAGAACAAATGGAAGAAGATGGAAGTGTGAGTTTCGGCCAAGAAGTGCTTAGGTGACAAGCAAAGGAAATAAAGTATGAAAACAAAGCGAAAGAGAGGAAAGAGGAAGCTGGCAAATTCGGCAAAAGTAAAATGAAGAAAAGAACCCGAAATGCTATAGTCAAAACGCAAAAGCAACACTCTCCAAATTGAACTTGAGCAAAAACGGCATTCCCTCCCTCTCTCAAAAACCGAATATGCACTCACAAGAGACCAACTTGACCGAAATTCCCCTCTTCCACTTCCCCACATTCGGCCAACTCTTCCCACACCCATCACTTCCACGATTTCCTCCCCAAATTCCTCCTATAATTTCTCTCCTTCACTCATTTGGAAGATTTGACCAAGTCTCCAACTCCTATAGCAGAGTTTGATCCCAACTCTGCTTCTTCCTCTCCCAAAGCACAAAATAAAAACCACAAATTGCAGCTTGCGAGATTCGAACTCCCCTCCTCCATGCTTCCCTTGTGACGCCACACCACCTTGCCACTTACTCACTTGTGTTAGCAAACACACTCAATTAAACTTAAGTCCTGCTTCTGTTAGCCCTCTTCACTAAAGAGCCAAAAACCAAAATTTTTCTAGGGCTTGGACTCAAACCCAGGCCTCCCTAGAACCCCTAAACAACCCCAAATAACTAGCTAAACAAGCCCAACACATGCTATATGCAAAAATAAAAAACCCTTAATTTTGGGATGTTACATGGGGATAATAGCTTCACTTTCACTAGAAGGTTCTTGGGCAACGTCAATAAATTTTACCCATTAAATAGTCTTAGTAACCTTTGCAACCCCAGTCAACTTCGCAACTTTAGTTCCCCATGTAGCTTTTGAAACCCTCAAAGTAGCACTATTACTTTTTCCTTTGTTACTTTTGATTATCCCATTTGCGCTCAAGACAGAAAGAAAAACAAGACAACCAATCCTTAGGTTCTTCACACAATCCTAGAAGAATATTTTTCCTTACACTATTATCCCCATATGGCCCAGCTTTGTTACATGGCTTTACTTCATCAATTTGAGCTTCGCTAATAGTATTGACATCCACATCATCCTAGCCATTAAGACTTTTTTCCATCAAGAAAAATCACCAAATGTTCCTTAAGCTGTGGACTTGCTCATATCTTATGGGCAGACTTGTTTGTAATCTATTCAATTGGGCCTCTTTTACTTCACTCAATGAATAGGGAACCCAAGTATTTTTTCGCTGGAAGGTTTCACCTAGGCTAAAGGGAAACGAAACTCTCCACCAAATTTTTTTTGATCTTGATGTATTTATCCCTCATCAAACATATATTACTGGTGGTGTTATCAACGACAACTTTTCCCTTCTTCAAATAGTGAACATTATGAAACCCTTTTGATTACTTTCACTGAAAGAAGTTACTATATATATATATATCCTCCTGAACATATTCACAGAGGCTTCTTCTATATGTAGTCGAAAATATAATAAATATGCCATTAATGTCCACCACGAAGATCCCATCAATTGCATAGGAGCTACCCCACATGAATTCAATATATAAAAAAAAGGGTGTAAAGGCAAATGAAAACCTGGTTCAAACACAAATAGAGGTAACATAAACCAACTATTTTCTGTCTTGTGGTTGTTCATCTCACTCAATCAATGGTTTTCCTTTACAATATCAAACTTGTGTTTGAAATTATTGAAACATGTAATTCCTCTGCATTCTAACAGTTTCCACGTTTCCTCTAACGATGTAAAGCACTCAAATTCCTCACTCTCAGTGGGAACGCTAAACATACTAAGGGCTATATTTCACTAAGGGTAAAATAAAATTAACAACAATATAAGAAAAGTAAGAACAATGGAGACCTACCAAATAAAATCACACTAGAAGAACAAACGAGAGAAATTGCAAAAACCAGACAACTTAGAAAATAAACAATGAAATAAACCACAAACCCTTATCCCTATTTATAGGTTAAAACTAGACTCTAAAACTTTTTCAAAAATTATTAAGTAAGTTATCACGCACTCATGCACGCACTATTTCCTGTATACAAGAAGCTACTCCAATCAAAAATTAACAAGTGCATCCAAATATTAATAGTGACGACGATTTCATTTGGAACCCAATAAGTACGTCGTAATATATCATGCGTTTCAAAAAACTTCATAATTAAATATATGTTCATGTATATACATGAACCAATTTACCTTGCCATAAATTCAACAAACTTAAAACTTTTACACATTTGAAATTCAAATTTCAAGTTTCAAAAATTTAAAGTGAACCTCCCTAAAACCTTCACCTTTTGCACCTATTGTGTGACCTTCCTCAACAAGCTCGCGAAGGTCACTTTATAAGTTTCTCTCACCTAAGGGGGCAATTGTTATACCTTATGTAGCGGACATCGCGGACCTCATAGTATGCCTCACAAACTTGATGGTGTATCCATAAAAGAGCCTGATATATGTCTCCTAATGAAGCTAACAACATGGCAAACTTTGAGTTCATTTGAAAACTTCATGCTGGCGAACCTCAAGTTAGACATCTCCTTTAAGATTACATGGATCACATGGAGGCTCAGGGTAATTTATTGTCAGACGTTCTAAAACATCTTATCCTAGGACATGGCATCATCGTCACTACCAAGAGTATCAAATCAGACTTCATTGTTAGTGATTAGGACACATAGCTAAGTTTCTCCCCCACTATAAAAGGGCCATGCAAACAACTTATACACACTACATACTCACTCTTCCTTCTCCAACTATCACACTCTTCCATAAACAAAGCTTTTTTCCAATTTTAACCTCTCTTCCCTCAATTCATTCATTGTCTTCCTCCCTTGTTCACCTCGCTGGTTAACAATAATATTTTTTTCTCAATTTTTTTCAGTGGAGAAAAAATGGTCAATTGATTGGGTAAAATGAGTAACAGTTTGAAACGAATGGTCTTTAAAATACAAAATATGAAATTTTGTGTGACGGAGGAAAAAAAAGTGAGGATGAATTGTTTTTCCATACCAATGCAGTGACAATAACAGCGACGACGACCTTCTTTGCTCTTTTTATCGGAGAGAGAAACACAATGGCGAGTCGAAGCATATGAACTTTTCTTCTTCTTCTTCTCCTTCTTCTAATCTATAGATTTTGAAAAATTAAAAGGAATTTTAATTAATTAAAAGTTAAAATGATAGGTTTAATCAATTAAAAGTTGTTTATTATTATTATATTTTAATAAAAAAATTCAAATAAATTCAAATTAGTAGGAAAGTTATATAAATTTTATTTATTCCACGTGGTGTAACTTGATTGAAGCCTTTTTGTTCTTTACATCCATAATACACTTATCAAACTCTTAACCCGTTTGTGGAGTCCAAAAAACTCCATTGACGGTGTATCAAATAATTATATATATAGCGTGAGTATTTGGTACATTAGCAGTGTATTTCTTTTTATTCCACAAGTAGTCTTAAAATATTAACATGTATATCTATTTTTTTTAAATATATATTTTTAATATTTTACTATATCTCTATAGGACACTTGTTAACCCTTGACCCCACTTGTGGAATTTAAAAACTCTACTGTCTATGTACGAAATAAATATATATAAGGTTAGTATTTTGTCCACTATCAGTATTTTGTCCACTGCCAGTGGAGTTTTTTTAACTCCACAAGGAGGAGTTTAGTACATGACACGTCTATTTTAATTTATTTTTAATTTTTAATATTCTCTTAGTACACATGACGACATTTCACCCTTGCTTGTGGAGTTTTTTTAACTCCACTAACAATGAATGAAATAATTTCTCGTATATATTATATTATACTATATTATATTATATTATATTATATTATATTACAAGGTTGTATTTAAATATGGAAATAAACAAGCAAAATTTGTGGAATGGCACACTAACACAGAAGTTCCAACCGGCTAAGGGAGAACATCAAGGATGTCCACTACACCGTACCTGTTCGTTCTATGCATGGAATGACTCGGCCATGATATCCACTCGAGTATCAATTCTGGAGATTGGAGGCCTATTCGCTTATCCCGATCAGCTCCTCCCCTATCTCACCTATTTTTTTGTAGATGATCTGATTTTGTTTGGCCAAGCAAAAAAGGATCAAGCCACAATACTTAAGAGAATCCTGGATAGTGCCTGTGTTTTTTTGGACACAAGATCAATGCTAATAAAACTAATATCTGTTTCTTGGATGGAGTAAGTGAGAATATAAGGGATATATTCTGTAGTCTTCTTGGCTTTCGAAAAGTCCAAAATCTTGGGAAATATTTGGGTGTGCCCTTATTCCATGACAGATTAACAAATAACACTTTGCAGTTTGTTGTTGATAAGGTTCAGAGCAAATTGTAACGTTGGGATACACGGTCGTTATCTCTTGCTGGTAGGGCCACTTTGGCTCAATCGGTCATTTTGGTAATTCCCAGTTACTTCATGTAGTCAATGATGATACCCGAAGGTTTGTGTGAGGAAATTGAGCGTATAGTACGTCAATTTGTTTGGGGAACTTCGAGTAGTGGCAGGAAAATGGCTCGGTTAACTAGGAAGATGTCTGTCAACCTAAAGATCGTAGAGGTCTTGGTTTTCAGAAGCTTCAAGATCATAACACATCTTTTATAATGAAGTTGGGGTTCAAAATTGTGACAGATTCTAAAGCTCTCTGGATCCAGATTCTCTGAGCTAAATATGGGGTTGCCAAAGGTTTGTCCGATTCATTATCGTGCAGTAGATGTTCTTTTTTGTAGAGAGACCTTACAAAGGTATGGCTCCTTATTCGTGAGAATCTGCTTTGGTTAGTGGGAGATGGGAAAAGTGTCAAATGTTGGTAGGACCCGTGGGTACCAGGTGTGCGGCCTCTTGTTCATATGATTCCCGGTCACATGTATCTTGATTTGGATTGTGCTTTGAGTGATATGGTTCTTGGTAATGGCACTTGGAATCTGGATTTGTTTTTACTTTAGTTGCTTGAGGTGATAATTTGTAAGATTACAGGGGTTCCCCCACCGCATTTGGCAGCAGGTACTAATAGAATTATATGGGGAGGTACCTCGACAGGCTCTTTTTCTATTAAAAGCGCTTATGGAAAATTTTGAGAATCGTCTTGGAAACCGAAGGAAGATGTGTGGCACTTTCTTGGGAAGTTTCAAGGACCCCAAAGGGTTAGATTCTTCATTTGGCTTGCGTTCAAGCAGAGGTTGATGACTAATGTAGAGAGATTTCGTCGAGGTCTCGAGCATAGTTCAGTGTGTGGGGTTTGTGGACACATTTCAGAAGACATACTGCATGCTATCAGGGATTGTAATGTTGCGTGAAACATTTGGAATCTTTTAATTCCCACTGATCAACAAGACATTTTTTATTCTAAAAATTTGCAGGACTGGCTCACCTCAGACTTGCAGAAACCGTCATAATTTTTGTTTTGGTGAGGTTGATTGGCAATGTTTCTTTGGGATTATTATTTGGCTTATCTGGAAGAATCGTAATCTCTTCATATTCCAAGGTATTTCTTGGAGTAATGCTGAGTCCATCAAAGTTTCAAATAGCTGGGCCAAGCATTTTGCCAATTCTGGTAGAAACCTAACCTGTTCGACTTAGATTCTGCCTTCTTGCACACAGTTGGTTGGGAACTGGGCGTGTTTATATATTGATGGCTCTGTCAAATATGAGAGTGATTCTGCTGCTGCAGGGGGAATTGTGAGAAATAGAAATGGGAAGTGGATTTTTGGTTTTAATAGATTCTTGAGGAGTTGCTCTGTGTTTGAGGCTGAACTTTGGGGAATCTTGGATGGTTTGAGTATTTTAATTAAACAGGATTATGATCACGTGATTATTTAGACTAATAGTCTTGAAGCAGCTACAATTTTTCCAAAGAGACCTACAGGAAGACCTAACTCGGCCTTGATAAGGAGAATTTTTCAGTTGCTGACCCAGTTTAATCATTGGAGTATTTTGTATATTTCTAGAGAATGCAATCAGGAGACTGACAGGCTGGTCAAGCTGACACATGGGGGAAGCCACGAGGTGCGAATTTTTGAAGTATCCCACTTCGGGGATTGGGTTAATGTTTGTAATCCATATTTTGTTTTTTATCTTCAAATTCACCAAAAAAAAAATTACATATTACCTTTTAAATTATATTAGATAATTTACTTTAAATATTGTTTTTTTAATAATAAAATTCTTTTTATTTCGGTTAATTATAATTGTTTTCATATTTTTATTTGTTTGTTAGTACAAATTTGTTAGTAAAACATTGCAAATCTGTTCATTATAACCATTCTAATATAATATCTTTCAAATCTAAACTTTTTAAATTTATTTTAATAATTGACCTCTCAATTTATTATAATAATTTGGCTTAATATAATATTTTGTTCTTGAACTTGACACTTTTTCCTAATTTGGTACTTAAACTTAACACTTTTTCTTAAATTGGTATTTAATCTTTTTGGAGTTCAATTTGGTACCTGAACTTGACTCTTTTTATTTAATTTGGTACCTAATCTTTTTTTTTTGTTCAATTTGATAGTTGTCAAATGTTTTACAAATTACTCCAATATACTAAAAAATTTCTTTTATGAGGTAGCAAAAATAATCAATTGATAACCGACATGTGAGAGATGATATGATATCTTTTTGTATGTTCAATTACTTTTAATTTTATTTATTTAATTAATTATTTCATTATTTGAAAATAATGAATTTCTTTTAATTTGGGTTTAAATTTTTTTCTTATTTAATATTAATTCGTTAAGCATAGCTCAATAATTTTTTTTTAAACATGAATTTCCTCTAATACTAAAATATTTTTATAGCATAACAAAAAAAATTTAACTCCATTAGTATTTTGCGTAATTTCTATAACATTTAATAAATTTAGGTACCAAATTAGAAAAAAAAAATACTAAGTTTTGGTACCAAATTGGGCAAAGAAAATGTAGATACCAAATTAAGAAAAAAAAAAGTCAAGTTCAGATACCAAATATTATATTAAGCCTAATAATTTTAATATAATATTTTCAAATTTCATAATAAAACATATATTTTATATACTATATCATAGATTTTTTTTTATGTTAAAATTAAGTTTATATTATTTTTTTAAAATAATTATATTAATGAGTTATGGGTTATTCACATACTAAAAGAAAGCTTGAATTGGAATAAATAAGATGCCGAGTTATGCAAATTAGTTAGAATAATATATATTATAGATATAAAATCAAATGTAAGCATAAGAAACGTGTTCAGCAGAATAATAGTGAAAAGAAAACAAAAACCAAAGCCAAGTACAAGTAGTCTACTACCCTTTCTTTATTTTTTGGACGATTAAAGTCTACTACTTCTAAGGCTTAAGCGCAGTATTTTTTCTCAATCTAAAAAAAAGCTGGCCTAGAGTTTTAGCTGTTACCGTTGGCTTATACATAGTTCGAAAGAAAAGTATACTGACAACCTGCAAAAACGAAACAGAATCTCTTGTATCTGTGTTTGAAGTTAGAGTTGTTCAAGGCAAAACCAACTTGGGTTTTTGAATTGATTATCTTAGACTCAGTTCTGCTCAAAAGGGTAGGTATGTTAAATATTTTTTTACTTCGGCTTCCATTTGTTCTTGGTGATAGATGATCCTATGGTCGAAATTCGGGTTGACCCCACCTTTGGGAGTCTTCTTTTTGCAGTTATGAATGTTCAGGAAGAAAAAGAGTAATAATTGGATGTCCTTTTAATCATTCTCTCTCTCTCTTTTTTTTGCTTAACTATGTATGTGATCTATCCCTGGTGCTGCTCTGTTCTTCATTCGGTTGCTGGGTTTCACTTTTACTGAATGTTTCTTCATTTTTGGTATATAGATGATGTCTCCAAGACTTTAACTTCTGGTCTATTTGTTTAGCTTCCTTAGTGCGGGGTTTAAACTTTGAAGTTGTGCCACTTAATCTGAGATTTTTAATTCCTTTTCAGCCTTTGGAGATCCTCTCAGTTCCAAGATATTATATTTTGGTTAGATATCGTTTATCGGATTTGTCTTTTTCTGTTGCTTATCGTGATTAATATTTCTGGTTTCAATTGGTTTGCAGGATTTTGGTGGCGGCTTCTAATTCTCAGTCGGCTTTTTCATGGATTTCAAGTGAAGATTAGATTTGAAGTGCTGGGTTCGTTTCCTGCAAAATAAAATTGGGATTTTCAAATTGAGTTGTATCGGCATCAATCCAGCGGATACTGAGCAAGCTCTAAGTACTTGTTCATAGCTTGAGAATTTATATTGATTCAGTATGGAAATGACTTCAAGAATTGAGATGGATGAAGATAATGACAACAGGGGAAGCATGTGGGATTTGGATCAGAAGCTTGACCAGCCAATGGATGAGGAGGCCGGGAGGCTTAGAAACATGTACAAGGAGAAGGTATGTTTCAATTGTTATTTTCCATTTTGAATTCCTCTCTGTTTATGTCTTTCTTGTCTACATACAAGGTTTGCTTTGCAGCTAATTGAAATAAAGTAGCTCTTGATTCATGTTAATCCGACATTACCATTATAGGGAAGCTGATTTTATAGCCCTTTCTTTGCATCAAATTGTAGAGTTCCCAATTCACTCTCACTCTTCTATGCATTTCAAGTGTTTGTCTGAGATGAGATAAATGCAGTCTAGTGTGTATGAACTTCAATTTGCTTTAAATAAATGGGTTTTAATGAGATTGTACTTCTTTTGTTATTTGGATCAGTTGTAGTTTCTGATATGGTTTCAATTCCCTATAGAAATCCTCCGCATTATTGCTTCTGCGGCTTGCATTCCAAAGTCTTGGAGTGGTTTATGGTGACTTGGGCACTTCTCCTCTTTATGTTTTCTACAATACATTTCCTGGTAAAATTGAAGACCCAGAGGATGTTGTTGGAGCTCTTTCATTGATTATATACTCCCTTACTCTTATACCGCTCCTCAAGTATGTGTTTGTTGTGTGTAAAGCAAATGACAATGGTCAAGGTGAGCTGATATCCGTGGATGGGGATATGTATGTTATAATTTAATCTGAGACATGATTTTGATAAACAAAATACTTCTTGATGCATCACAGCATGCAGAACCATAGGCTTTAACAACTATTTCTTTCTTTCTTTATCCAAGTGCACTTCAATGCTACTAATACTAAATTCATATACTTATCTTTAATTGCTGAGAATGGATCTTTCTCTTTCTGATGTTCACGAGGCACCATTGGAGTCACACTCATCCTTGTTGTCATGCAGGTGGGACATTTGCTCTATATTCATTGCTCTGTAGACATGCGAAAATAAAAACCATTCCTAATCAACACAGGACTGATGAGGAGCTAACAACTTATAGTCGTTCTACATTTCACGAACAATCATTTGCTGCTAAAACAAAGAGATGGCTGGAGAGACATGTGTCAAGGAAGAATGCACTTCTTATTCTTGTCCTGGTTGGTACATGTATGGTCATTGGTGATGGAATACTCACTCCGGCAATATCAGGTATATTGTTTATACTCTCTCATGCTTGAACTCCAATGACTAGATAAAAGGATCAATATACCTGACGTTTCTTGTTGTCTTCTTCCTGTTTGTTTCATGCTCAAGAAGAATTAAAAAAGAAAAGATCTCTACATACATTGACCCTGTTTTTATAAGAAAGTCGATGGAATTTTAGTCACTGCATTATTTTATTTGTCAATTGTTCTTAATTAGTAGCATGAAGGTCTTCCTATATTCTGAAAACTGATTATGCATTTTTTATCAAACCCATCAGATGAAAATTTTCTTATCCACTTGATCTGTTACTTTTTAGTGGAACCATTTGGAGAATAGATGGAAGAATTACATTTCAGAATTTTACTCTGTTAAAGTCTCCATTATGGTTGATATTAAAAAATTTGATACACAGAATAGGTGTGCGTTTTGGAGATATACATATGACCAATCTAGTTGAGTGAAATGACATGGACTGTCTTGCCTGCTATTCTCACAGAAAAATATTTATTTAAAATCCAAGGATAGCTCAACTCTAATCAAGTTTTTTCTTAAATGCAAAAAGTTAATGGAGTCCTAATTTATATCTGATAAGTTTTCAGAGACTAATACATTTTACATGAGCAAGCTCATAGAGAACCATGAATTTTGGCAAACACCTTCTGAACTCATCCTCAATGTTCCCTTCCACTATTTCTTGAAAAATGCCGTTTCTCTATCTAATTTGGAAATATTTTCTTTGACACTTATTACTTAATGCCAAAACTTGGAAGACTTGCTTATTGAGGCTACCATGCCTACTAAAGCTGAGATAAAAGTATTCATTCCGGATGTCATTAACCGCCTGCATTACCATTTATTACCATTGTTTTTTTTATCAGTATTATATCTTTAAACCAATTTTACTCTATGGAAGTTGTGTAAAATATTGTTGATATGCTAATGTCAGCACACGACTTTGTCTGCTATCTTTGGCAGTTCTTTCAGCCGCTGGGGGCATCAAAGTGGACCATCCAGGCATGAGCAATGGTATATCCTTACTGTTCTTTGAACTCATTCTACAATATTTAGCCATCCTTTTATAATGCCACTATTTATTTTCTTTGTCCATTATGCAGGTGTTGTTGTGGTTGTGGCTGTTGTAATATTAGTAGGTTTATTTAGCATGCAGCACTATGGTACAGATAAAGTTAGCTGGCTCTTTGCCCCAATTGTGCTTGTTTGGTTTCTTGTAATTGGAGGCATCGGCATTTATAATATTTGGAAGTACGACAGCAGTGTTTTGAGAGCATTTTCACCTGTATACATCTACCGGTATTTTAGAAGGGGAGGGAAAGATGGATGGACCTCCCTGGGGGGTATTATGCTTAGCATTACAGGTAAACTTGCTATCATATCTCTATATCCCAACTATTTTCTTTATCAATTTTAAGCTCATAAACTTGCAGCAAAGCTGGTGACATTATTTTGATGACTAATGAATCATTACAGGTACAGAGGCACTTTTTGCAGATCTATCTCATTTTCCAGTTGCAGCTGTGCAACTTGCTTTTACTGTAGTTGTATTTCCTTGCCTTCTCCTAGCGTATTCTGGACAAGCAGCCTACCTTATGAGTAACAGGGACCATGTGGTCGATGCATTTTATCGCTCTATCCCTGGTTTGTTCTTATATCTATTTTATGGTCATTATAAATCCGTCTGATATGGTACTCAGTTGTCTCGTTAATGTGGTAAGTGTCTATTTGCAGATTCTAATTGCTTGTTTAAAATGCAGACAGCATATATTGGCCGGTTTTCATTATTGCTACTGCTGCCGCTATAGTTGCAAGTCAGGCTACAATAACAGCAACCTTTTCAATTATCAAACAAGCCCTTGCGCTTGGTTGTTTTCCTAGAGTGAAGGTTGTACATACATCAAAGAATTTCCTTGGCCAGATATATGTTCCAGATATTAATTGGATCCTCATGATCCTTTGCATTGCTGTTACTGCTGGATTCAAGAACCAAAACCAAATTGGAAATGCTTATGGTAAGTTCATCCCTGCTTACTTTTATCAAAGTTTCTTAATGCATTTTAGCTTCTTGGGTAAACTTGTGTGATCATTTCAATTTATGTATGTTGTACCTGAGAAAGAGTTGCCCTCAATTGTATCATAATTTATATACTGCAGGGACAGCTGTGGTGATTGTCATGTTGGTAACCACGTTACTTATGACTTTAATCATGATTTTGGTTTGGCGATGTCATTGGATCCTTGTCCTCCTCTTCACTGGCTTGTCCTTGGTTGTAGAGTGCACATACTTTTCTGCTGTACTCTTCAAGGTTGATCAAGGTGGGTGGGTTCCTCTTGTTATTGCTGCAGCCTTTTTGCTCATAATGTATGTTTGGCATTATGGTACACTGAAGCGGTATGAGTTTGAGATGCATAGTAAGGTTTCGATGGCATGGATTCTTGGGCTTGGCCCTAGTTTAGGGCTCGTTCGAGTTCCTGGAATTGGATTAGTATACACTGAATTAGCAAGTGGTGTGCCTCACATTTTCTCCCACTTCATAACTAACCTACCTGCGATCCATTCTGTTGTTGTTTTCGTCTGTGTGAAATACCTTCCTGTCTACACTGTTCCAGAAGAAGAAAGATTCCTTGTAAAACGGATTGGACCGAAGAATTTCCACATGTTTCGCTGTGTTGCTAGGTATGGCTACAAAGACCTTCACAAGAAAGATGATGAGTTTGAGAAAAAGCTATTTGATAGCCTCTTCTTATTTGTGCGGCTCGAGTCAATGATGGAAGGGTGCTCGGATTCGGATGAATATAGCTTGTATGGGCAGCAAACGGAGCGATCAAGAGAAGGTCTGTTGAACAACAATGGCAATGGAAACACAATTACTTCCTATGCAGATACCACAATTTCATCAGTGGATTCAATTGTGCCCGTGAAATCTCCGATGCATGGGAGCATGACGGTGAGATCGTCGGAGCACGTAAGCAGCCAGACGGAGACAGATGAGTTAGAATTTTTGAATAGCTGTAGGGATGCTGGGGTGGTACACATTCTGGGGAACACAGTGGTGAGGGCAAGAAGGGAATCAAGATTTTACAAGAAAATAGCAATCGATTATGTCTATGCATTTCTTAGGAAGATATGTAGGGAACATAGTGTGATATTCAATGTTCCTCATGAGAGTCTGTTGAACGTAGGGCAGGTATTTTATGTGTAAGTATAAGTGCAAGTGCTTATTTTTGCTGATTTAATAATAAATAAATAAAAAAGGAGTAAATTACATTTTAATCTATTCACTCGACTCCACCCCAAGTAGATTTCATTGAAATCCTTTCTTAGTAGGCAGTTGTTACAAATCCAAGTATTTTGATGTCAACTCAAATAAACCTCAAAATTGAATTTTAATTTTCATGAGAGTTATCTACTGACCCAGGTAATTTTGGTCTCAGGTTTTAGAAAATTCCGAAAGATTTGTTTTCACAAAAATGTTCAGATTTTGAAAAGAAGAAAAAAACAATTTCTGAAATATTTTTGATATTTTTTAGAAATTAAGTGTCGAAAAAAGATGTGTTAAAAAATTTAAGTTATAAAATTGTTTGATATATCACTTAAAATTAATTACGGAATATAATTAAATTTAGAAAATTATCAAACACGTGTACAAAATTAAATTATTGAAAATATTAATTTTCAATTGATTTATTTTTTCAATGGTCAATCAAACAGGGCCTTAGTACTTTAACAAAGTTTTCAAATGTGGTACCTATAGTTTCAACTTGTCCAATGTGGCACTTATACTTTTATTCCGCAACTCAGTATCTCACTTAAGCGGTGTTAATTCCTAACACAAATTGACATGTGGACCAATGGAGGAGTACCACATGGCACTATTTGTCAGAAAAAGTTCAAAATGAGGGACCTACAAACAATTATACTTTTTTTAAATTTAACATTTATTTTCCTTTTCTTATAATTTAATTACAAAACGAAGCATTCATTTAATAATCTAATTAGGTGCGTTTGGATGAGCGGTGCGTTTATCTGCAGTTAGTGTAAAAACAGTGGTGGCGGTGAGATTAGATACTATTGCGATACAGTAGTGTAAGACATAAAGTAAGCTAAGCGCACCGCACCACATTGCACACACAAATTTGGATTCATGTGGTCAGATTATAATGCGAAAAGACAACTTATATTAGTAGATAATTTAAATAGTCCACAGTCTAATCAAAACTAAGTAAATCGACTGAAAGATTATTATGTCGTCTATCTAGTCCAATTGATGAAATGTCTTGTCTTGGATATCAAAGCGAATTACTTTCAAAAGATAGAGACCTAGATTTTATTGTCTGAATTGACAATACATCGGACAAGACCCAAGTTGAATTTATCTTATATCTATTTATTAATTTATTCACTTGTGACGTTTATAGTGTGACATACCATAATCTTGAGTAGATGATGGACTTTGTATGCGTGACGTATACTTTAATGTAAATAAAAGTCTCTGTTCAAATAAATAAGGAATCGAAAACTTGTGCACTAGGTATACGACTTTTGCATGATGTGGCATCATTCCACAACAATGAAATTCATAACCTACTATAGGATAAAATATATCCTCTCATTGGTATTACATGATTGATGACAAAAAAAAAACATGACCACGAGTCATTAGTCATAAGACATAATTTAATTACTATGTGTTAGTAATTGACTTTTTCCTATCTGAAGATATAATGGAAACCATGAGATAAAATAGGATCATACTAGGAGAAAGAATTTTATTCAAAGATATTAAGGATATCCTATGAGGGTAACACACTTATGACAAGGTCATTGGACGAGCACTTGAAAAAATAGCTTTCATAATGGTATATAATAAGAGACAAGTCAGTCATAATACTATAGTGGAATGACTCCATGATTAAATAAGTTGCAATTAATAGGTGAAGAGTCATAACTTAATTAAAAATTATTTGAGCTCTAATTATATATGTCCAATTAGTCATTACGCTAACTCGAGATAACTCGAAATGGATTGCATATAGAATTGATGGATTGTGGAATGAATGAAATCGATGAGTATAGATAGCATGTATCATTATCCGTAGTGAATGTGTTTTCTCACTAAATATATAAAAAAAAACATTTAAATAATTAATTTAATTTCATCGAATTATTATTTAATTAATTGTAATTAAATAATTAAAATTGAAAGTGAAAATTAAATTAATTAGGCGTCATAGATTTGTTAAATAAGGCAATTAAATTAATTTTCTCATCGATTCTAATATAGTATAGTAATCATGACTTAAAGAGAATTAGATTTGGTTGAGAAATTTATTTATTTAATTTAATTAATTAACTAATTAATATTTTGAGTAATATAAAATATTAAATGGGTTAGATAAATTTATAAGTGTTGGATAACACGAATAGGCCTGGTTACTTGATAGGGGCGGCAAACCCTAGTATTTTACTAAGGATGTCACGACCCCTTGTATTCCAGTTCTACTAGAACATTGTATTTTCTATTAAAATAATTTTTTAATTAAACCTTATTCGAAAGAACTCTTGTATCATTTCTCTGTAAAAAGGAACTATGAGTTAACCTATGGACATACATAATATATACTTTCTGAGCATGGATATTCTGTCGAAAAAATAGTGACAATTTATTTTAGAGAATAGATTCCATTTTTCGCAAGAAAACTCATAGTTTTCGGTTAATAGAGATAATTAACTTTCTCATTAAGTAAATTTTCATTCTATGTATTGGTTTGATTTGTTTGAGCCCACATTCAAAGTAATTCGAGATTTGAAGATAGTGTAAAAGATCGATCGGTTGAAAGTCGAGAAATGACTTAGATCGCCTTCGCACAAATCACAAGTATAATTTTGGTTAAAGATTATTACAATAAATATCACAAAGGGCTCAATTTGAAGAAAAATTTTAAACTTCTGATGTGTCTAAAAATATTATTTTCTAAACTGATTTTCCAACATTTGAAATCAGACTATTAATTTGAGATACCAATTTATATTTTTTAAATTTTTCTTTATATAAAGAAATTAATATGGGTCGGGCTAAGCCAGGCTTGGCAAAACTTTAAGCCCATTTTTTGGGTCAGGTCGAGCCCGAGCCTAAAAATGGGTCTAAAATTTTGCATTGGCCCAATCCGAACCCAGCCCGGCCCATGATTAGGTCTAGGACAAACAAGTCATTATGTCTTTTATTTATTTGTTTATTTAATTAGGCTATAAGCTAGAGTTTGTAAAGATTCCTTTAGGAGATCACAAATTGATCGATATAAATATGGTAAACTACACCCAAGGTCACTCTAAAATAGGACAAATCCTATTTTAGTCACTTTAATTATTTTTTTCTCAATTTAGTCATTCTAATTAAGATAATTGTTCGAATTAGTCATTACCATTAAACATTTTGTTACTCCATGTTATAAGGAACAGAGAAAAGAAAATATATGAGAATAGAAGGGGGAGAAAGTACTTGTATTTCAACTTTTAAGTTAGTCTGTTTATAGACAAATCTATATAGTCTAAATAAGGAAAAATAAATTAAAACCCAAAAATCAATCCTAAGAATATGTAACACTCTCCCTCAAGTTGGAGCATAGATATTGGTCATGCCCAGCTTGTTACATAGATAGTCAACCCTATTCCCATTAAGTGCATTTGTGAACATATCAACTGTAACACCCCTAAACCCGAAACTGTCGCTGGAATAGAGTTAAGAGGCATTACGAATCAAATTCAACATTTCATAACATATGACAACACATAGTCAATCATCATTAAAACGTATCACAACATAATCATATAGTCCCTTATTACGGTCTACGAGACCTTAAACACGTGTTAAAAAGAGGTCGGGACTAAACCAAACACATACAAAAATTCTTGGAAATTTGAACATTTTTCAAAACTGCAGAGGTCACACGCCTGTGCAGTCAGGCCGTGTGCCTCACACGGCTACCAGACACGCCCATGTGTCCAGGCCGTGTCAAAATAGGGCATACATACTGACTTGTTCACACGGCCACCAGACACGCCCGTGTGCCATGGCCGTGTGAAATTAAGCTAGCTACTGACTTGGTCACACGGCCACCAGCACGCGCCAGTGCCACCGGCCGTGTGTACCTGCCGAGCACACTTAGAAGTGGCCCTTGAGCCACACTGGCAGACACACACCCGTTTTCCTTGGCCGTGTATGTAAAATAGGCCATTTGCAAGGCCAAAATGCCACTCACACTTGGGTCATACCTACAAGCACATACAAGCCTATTTTCACACACAATTTGTCAACCAAATACATGTCAAATGATCAACTTTTAATCCCATCCATTCTCATTTCTAATCATATCAACTTATATACCAAATTGCACAACTAATACACACGTATAACCAAACATAATTCATCCACAAGATCACTAGATCACAATGGCATCAATCCATCACTAAGCTTACCATTCATAAGACTATCTCATTGCCATCAAACCATACCAAAACATACTTCATATACCATATTCATTCAAGCATATTACCAATATTTATCTAGCCACATCACATGGCTATTTACACATCTCAAACATGTTTCAACATAACTAGCCTATACATGTCATATTCAAATATACACATCTTCAAAAGTACCAAAATAGATTGCCGATAGTGTGATAGAGATGCTGACGATCCCCGGATCCGAGCTAGCTTTACTGACACTGTAAAATAGAGAAACAAATCACACAGTAAGCTTTCAAAAGCTTAGTAAGTTCGTAATATAATACATATTACCCAATTATACCATATCAATACATAATTAAATCATCACATAGATAAATACACAAATAGGCACATAATCAATCTCAACCATATGCTCAAGTATCTATTCATTCAACTTTTAAGGCTATCATCAACCACATAGGTTGAAACGTACCTTGATCAACACATAGTTACTCACCATTCATGCTGCTCAATTTCTCGATATTACCTCTCGTTCAACCTTTGCTATTCCTTTGATTTATTCGCACACTTAGTGCCAATTTTCATAACCGAAACATAATCGTCACCACACACTTAGTGCCAATATGTTAAACCGAACTTATATCGGTATCGCACACACAGTGCCAATTCGATAAGCTGAAGCTTCTATCTTTTCGCACACACAGTGCTAATCATCTCTGTCTCGTTTCTAATTTTGCACACTTAGTGCCCTCTAATTCAATTCCGCACATAGCATTTCTAATATCATAGTTATATATATATTCATTCAATTCACATCACATAGATATAGTTTACAACTAGTATTATATCCGAACTTACCTCGGACGTCGAAATACCGAAACGGTTGATTAATCGAGCACTTTGTCTTTGCCTCGATCTCGATCCGAACCTCTCTTTTCTTGGTCTATACACGTTTAAATTCAACTCATTCAATCACCAATTCATTCAATTTAGTCCAAACACACATATTTAGGGTGTTTTACAAAATAGCCCTCACATTTTCATATTTCGACACTTTAGTCCCTAATTCACAAAATCATCAAATTCACATAATTTCATTTAGCATGTGTCTAGCCGAATTTTCACTATGATCATACCAATCCATACATTTCATTTATTTCACATTTTGATCCCTCAATTTATACTTTTCTCAATTTAGCCCAAAATACTCAATTTCACCAAAAATCCAAATACAAACTATGTTAACCCAACACCAAGCTTTCATATTCCACCAACTAACATCACAAAGCTCACATATTCATCAATGGCACATCTTAAAATCACCATCAATTTCTAAAATTAAAGCATGGGTTTGATAGTACACTAAGAAACGATCACAAAAACGTAGAAATTATCAAAAACCGAACTCAAAACATACCTCAATCAAGAACTCAATGTGCTGAAACCTTCAAAGCTCTTAACTCTTTCTTTCTTTTCTAATTTCGGTGGATGGATGAACATAATGGGCAAAATTTTGTGTTTTGTTTTATTATATTAACATTAAAACAAAGTTTACCATTTTGCCCTTCATTAAAGCATTATAAATTCACCTAATATATACCCATTTATGTCCATCTCCACTATTAATGGTCCATTTACAACATAAGGACCCCTCATTTAAAAAGCCATGACAATTAAGCACTTTAACAATCAGCACACAGCTTTTACATCTTATGCGATTAGGTCCTTTTCGCAAATTGAACACACAATCAATAAAATCTTCACACAAAAATTTCACACAGGCTAAATCACATACTGTAAACACAGAAAATAATATTAAAATATTATTCTAACCTCAAATTTGTGGTCTCAAAACCACTGTTCCGACTAGGGTCTAAACCGGGCTGTTACAACTCTCCCCCCCTTAGGGATTTTCGTCCCCGAAAATCTTACCAGTGAATAAATGTGGATATTGCTCTCTCATAACATTCTCAGGCTCCCACGTAGCCTCTTCAACTCCATGTTTGTGCCACAACACTTCACTAAGGAAATTCTTTTGTTTCTCAACTCTTTGGTTTCTCGTGCCAAAATTTAAATCAGTTCTTCACTATACAACAAATCTGACTGAATTTCAACCTCAGTAGGAGCAATCACATGAGACAGATCAGATCTGTACCGTTGAAGCATCGGCACATGAAACACATTATGAATCTTTTCTAATTCAGATGGTAACAGCAATCTATAAGTGACCGGCCCAACTCGTTCAATGATCTCATATGGTCCGATGAACCTCGGACTCAACTTGCCATTTCGGCCAAATCGAAGTATTTTCTTTCACGGAGACACTTTCAGAAACACTTTGTCACCAATCTCAAATTCGATATCCTTCCGCTTCAAGTCTGCATAAGACTTCTGACGATCTGAGGCCGCTTTCAAACTATCACGAATCACTTTCACTTTCTGCTCAGTCTCTTTTATCAAATCAACCCCGTGAATCTTATTCTCACTCAGCTCAGTCCAATACAATGGAGTTCGACATTTTCGACCGTAAAGAGCCTCATACGGTGCCATTTTAATGCTAGATTGAAAACTATTATTGTACGCAAACTCGATCAACGACAAATGCTTCTCCCACGTACTTTCAAATTCAAGAACACAACACCTCAACATATCTTCGAGAACTTGAATGATCCGCTCGGATTGTCCATCCATTTGCGGATGAAATGCAGCGCTGAAATGGAATTTTGTGCCTAAAGCCTCTTGCAATTTCTTCCAAAATCGCGAGGTAAATCTCGGATCTCTGTCAGATACAATAGATAATGGCACCCCGTGCAATCTCACAATCTCAGCAATATATAATTCAATCAATCTATCGAGTGAATAATCTGTTCTCACCGGAACGAAATGAGCTGATTTCGTCAATCAGTCAACTATCACCCAGATTGCATCTTTCTTTCCCGGAGACAAAGGCAATCCCGACACAAAGTCCATTATGATTCTTTCCCATTTCCACTCAGGAATCATAATCGGTTGTAACAAACCAGACGGAACTTGATGTTCAGCTTTAACTTGCTGGCATATTAAACATTTCGACACAAAGTCAGAGATGTCTCGTTTCATACCATGCCACCAATAAAACTGTTTCAAATCATTATACATTTTTGTACTCCCCGGATGAACAGTTAAACGACTATTGTGAGCTTCATTTAAAATCATCTGAATCAACTCTGAATTCTTCAGAACACAAATCTGATTTCTGAATCTCAAACAATCATCACTATCAATTCAAAATTCTGAATCAGAATTCAAATCACATTGAGCTCGTTTTGCTATTATCTCATCATCACTTTTCTGGGCATCACAAATCTGACGTACGAACACCGGTCTCACTTTCAACTCAGCCAAAACTAAGTCATCATAACATAGGTTTATCTGAGTACTCATAGCTCACAAAGCACATAATGACTTTCGACTCAAGGCATCAGCAACTACGTTAGCTTTGCCTGGATGATAATCAATCACAAGTTTGTAATCTTTTAACAGTTCCAACCATCTTTTCTGTCACAAATTCAATTCTTTCTGAGTCATCAAGTACCTCAAGCTCTTGTGGTCGGTATAAATATGACATTTCTCACCAAATAGATAGTTACGCCAAATTTTCAATGCAAATACAATCGCGGCTAATTCAAGGTCGTGCGTCAGATAGTTCTTTTTATGCGGCTTTAACTGCCTCGAAGCATAAGCAATGACTTTGCCTTCTTACATTAGCACACAGCCCAAACCATTCAACGATGCATCACTGTAAACTATGAATTCTTTGCCCGATTCAGGTTGAACTAACACTGGTGCTTCTTTCAACAACGCTTTCAACTGCTCAAAACTCTAATGACACTTTTCTGACCACTCGAATTTAACATCTTTCTGTAGCAACTTCGTCAACAGAGTCGCAATCATCGAGAAACCTTTCACAAACCATCTATAGTATCCCGCTAGTTCTAGAAAACTACGGACTTTAGACACATTTCTTGGAGGTTTCCATTCTAAAATAGCTGAGATTTTACTCGGATCAACACGTATTCCTGCAACTGATACAATATGTCCCAGAAATCTAACCTCACGCAACCAAAACTCACATTTGCTAAACTTTGCATACAATTGCTTCTCACGCAGAGTCTGTAAAACAATTCTAAAATGCTCGGCATGTTGCGTCTCATCACAGGAATAAATCAGAATATCATCAATGAACACCACAACAAAACGATCCAAATACGGTCTGAATATTCGGTTCATCAAATCCATAAACACTGCAGGAGCATTTGTTAGTCTGAAAGGCATAACTAAGAATTCATAATGTCTGTACCTCATTCTGAAAGCAGTCTTCGGTACATCTGACTCTTTGACTCGTAGTTGATAGTAGCCCGATCTCAAATCTATCTTGGAAAACACTGTAGCTCCTTTCAGCTGATCAAACAAATCATCAATACGTGGCAGAGGATACTTATTCTTTATCGTCACTTTGTTCAACTGTCGGTAATCAATACACATCCTCATAGTTCCATCTTTCTTTTTCACGAACAACACATGAGCACCCCAAGGCGAGAAACTCGGTCGTGCAAATCCTCTATCAGTCAGCTCTTGCCACTGAGACTTCAACTCTTTCAATTCCGTTGGTGCCATTCTATACGGAGCTATTGAGATAGGAGTCGTTCCCGGCACTAATTAAATTCCAAATTCAACTTATCGAATCAGAGGTAATCCCGGTAACTCTTCAGGAAACACATCAGGGAATTCGCAAACCACAGGCATAGATTCAACTTTCTTTTCTGTCACTTTTGTATCAATCATATATGCCAGATAAGCTTCACAACCCTTTCTCACATAATCCAAAGCTTTTATCACAGATACAACAGCTGGTAACCCTTTCATATCACTTGATTCAATTCGAACTATCTCCCCGTTCTGACTTTTCAATTTAATACTTTTTCTTTTACAATTCACAATGGCATTATGCAAAGTGAGCCAATCCATACCCAGAATTATATCAAATTCATCGAATGGTAGCAACATCAAATTAGCCGGAAAGCATATATCCCGAAACATCAATGGGCAATTCTTGCACACTTTATCCACCAAGACACACTTGCCTAAAGGGTTCGATACTCTAATCAAAAATTTAGTAGACTCAACAGGTAGAGTCTTACTTGATACTAGATTCACACAAATATATGAATGAGTAGATCTTGGATCTATCAATGCAATCACATCAGTATCAAATAGAGTAAAAGTACCAGTAATGACATCTGGAGATGACGCTTCTTCTCGTGCACGTATAGCATAGGCTCAGGCAGGTGCTCTCGTCTCTAATCTCACAGTTGTGTCAGTAGCCCCTTTTTGGCTTCCACTTACGTTCCCGGTGTTTTTGAGTGGTCTACCCCTTACCGTCGTGTTACTCGGTCGCATACTCTGAACATTTTCTTCTTCAGCTAACTTTGGGCAATCTCGAATGAAGTGATCTCGTGATCCACACTTATAACAAGTTCAATTATTATACTTGCCCCAACATTCTCCCACATGTCATCTTCCACACTGTCTACACTCAAGTTTGTTGCTTTTGGTACTACCAACACTTGATTTCATTGGAGCTTGAGTTCTCGGACCAACACTTAGTCTTGCGCGGTCTCTATTCAGATGTCCAAATGAAGCATTTGATCAATTGTTTACATCTCTAAATCTCTTCATCGAAGGTTGAGAAAACTTACTCATCGATCTTTTTCTTTCATCTCGAGCTTCAGAATCGGCTTTCTTCTTTTCTTTACTGAGCTCCTCGGCTTTGCAAGCTCTTTCAACTAACACAACAAATTTATTTATGTCAAGTATCCCAACCAACAATTTAATGTCTTCATTCAGCCCTTCAATGAAGCGTTTACACATAGTAGCTTCAGTCGAAACACATTCCCGTGCATATTGACTCAATCTCACAAACTCCCGTTCATACTCAGTAACGGACATGCGGTCGTGTTTCAGCTCTAGAAACTCTTTACGTTTCTGATCCATGAACTGTTGACTAATATATTTCTTCTGAAATTCAGCTTGAAAGAAATTCCAGGTGATTCTCTCTCTCGAAACCACTGAAATCAACGTTTTCCACCAGTTATAAGCCGTATCCCTCAACAAAGAAACTACACATTTTATACATTTGTCAGGAGTCAACGACATCTCGTCAAATACTCGAATGGTATTCTCGAGCCAAAATTCAGCTCGTTCAGCATCATCATCAGCTGTGGCCCTAAACTCTTCGGCCCTGTACTTTCGAATCTTATCCACAGGAGGTTTATTCAATCGATTCGGATCTACAACTTGTGGCACAACCGGTACTTGTGGGGGCGGAGGTTGTGGAGCAGCCAGATTCGTTTGAACGAACTCCGAAAACTACTCACTCATCATTTGGAAGAAGGCTTGCTTAGCCTCTCCTCTTTTACTACTATCATTCGGCCTAGATGTGGCTGGTGCTGTCCCTTGAGCGGGAGCAGTCGCGTTACTCTCAACATCGTCAGCAACTGCCCGATCGGGATCCATTACTATATAAAAACACATTTTCAACTGTCAGGATTCATCACACTATCGCAATTATATATATGGCATGTATAGCTAGACTCACACGTGCTACGTTAGTCCAAGAATCGACTAAACTGCAGCTCTGATACCAATAAAATGTAACACCCCTAAACTCGAAACTGTCACCGGAATAGGGTTAAGAGGCATTACGAATCAAATTCAACATTCCATAACATATGACAACACATAGTCAATCATCATTAAAACGTATCACAACACAATCATATAGTCCCTTATTACGGTCTACGAGACCTTAAACACGTGTTAAAAAGAGGTCGGGACTAAACCGAACACATACAAAAATTCTTGGAAATTTGAACATTTTTCAAAATTGCAGAGGTCACACGCCTGTGCAGTCAGGCCGTGTGCCTTACACGGCTACCAGACATGCCCATGTGTCCAGGCCGTGTCAAAACAAGGCATACATACTGACTTGTTCACACGGCCACTAGACACGCCCGTGTGTCATGGCCGTGTCAAATTAAGCTAGCTACTGACTTGGTCACACGGCCACCAGGCACGCCCGTGTGCCACGGCCGTGTACCCTGCCCAGGCACACTTCGAAGTGGCCCTTGAGCCACACGGAAGAGACACACGCCCGTGTCCCTTTGCCGTGTATGCAAAATAGGCCATTTGCAAGGCCAAAATGCCACTCACACTTGAGTCATACCTACAAGCACATACAAGCCTATTTTCACACACAATTTGTCAACCAAATACATGTCAAATGATCAACTTGTCATCCCATCCATTCTCATTTCTAATCATATCAACTTATATACCAAATTGCACAACTAATACACACGTATAACCAAACATAATTCATCCACAAGATCACTAGATCACAATGGCATCAATCCATCACTAAGCTTACCATTCATAAGACTATCTCATTACCATCAAACCATACCAAAACATACTTCATATACCATATTCATTCAAGCATATTACCAATATTTATCTAGCCACATCACATGGCTATTTATACATCTCAAACATGTTTCAACACAACTAGTCTATACATGCCATATTCAAATATACACATCTTCAAAAGTACCAAAATAGATTGCCGATAGTGTGATAGAGATGCTGACGATCCCCGGATCCGAGCTAGCTTTACTGACACTGTAAAACAGAGAAACAAATCACACAGTAAGCTTTCAAAAGCTTAGTAAGTTCGTAATATAATACATATTACCCAATTCACTACACCAAAACAGACTTTTAGCGGCGTTTTTTTGGGCCTTTAGCGGCGTTTTTAAGCGCCACTAATAGTACTCGCGGCGCTTTTAAAAGCGCCCAAAAACGCCGCTACAGAAACCGCAGCAAAAATTAGTGGCGTTTTTGAAAAAACGCCGCTATAGGTAGGGGCTTTTAGCGGCGCTTTCTAAAAAAAACGCCGCTATAGGTATGGGCTTTTAGCGGCGTTTTTTAGAAAAACGCCGCTATAGGTATGGGCTTTTAGCGGCGTTTTTTAGAAAAACGCCGCTATAGGTATGGCCTTTTAGCGGCGTTTTTAGAAAACGCCGCTAAAGGTATGGGCTTTTAGCGGCGTTTTTAAAAACGCCGCTATAGGTAAGGGCTTTTAGCGCGCTTTTTAGAAAAACGCCGCTATAGGTAGAGCTTTTAGCGGCGCTTTTTAAAAAAACCGCTATAGGTATGGGCTTTTAGCGGCGCTTTTTAGAAAACGCCGCTAAAGGTAGGGGCTTTTAGCGGCGCTTTTCAGAAAAACGCCGCAACAGGTAGGGAGCTTTTAGCGGCGCTTTTTAAAAAACGCCGCTATAGGTAGGAGCTTTTAGCGGCGCTTTTTAAAAACGCCGCTAAAGGTGGGGATTTTAGCGCGCGCTTTAAAAACGCCGCAACAGTAGGGCTTTTAGCGGCGCTTTTAAAAAACGCCACTAATTTGCACAGATTTGCTGTGTACTTTTTTCCCAATATCCTACCCTCCCTGCAGTAAAAACCAGCCAATAACAGCAACAATTGCATATAATTCCAACCCAATGCAGCAAATAAAACATTTAAATATCACTAAAAGCATTAAATCTAAACAAATACTTCAAATTTAATAAAAGATGATATTGATTAAAAAGTGAATCATAATTCAAAAAATTCTTAGAATAATGTTTAATCAGAACAATGTTAAAAAAATCTTACAATAAGAAAAGAAATGTCTAAGATGGCGGCCTCTGCATTTCTTTGCTGAACATATTCATCATAACCTCATGTTTGTAAATGGAGTTCTTCATACTTTCTGTTCTGCTCTGCCTCCCGCGCTGCTGCCTCCGCTCTAAGTTGAGCAACATGCTCCGCCTCTCTCGCTGCTGCCTCCGCTCTAAGCTGAGAAATTTGCTCAGCTGTGCTCGCTTCCATCAGGGATATCTGTTCTTTCAGTCTCGAACTTGACGAGATTGACTCCGGAAGGCATGTATTGCGGGAGCCGGATCAAAATATTGTGTCGGAGTAACACCGATCCTTGACATCGAACCCGACCATACCTTGTAAGACCCAAAACATTAGTGATAATTCATTATAAATATACTCAAGATTAACAAAACTATCAATCGAAGCGATCGTACCTTTCGGGACCCAAAACATCGCAATAATTACTTTATCAATCTCGTCGAGATTAACAGAATGCGAGACAAGCAACCGCTTCATACTCCGCCTTCTTCTCCTTTAGTTTATCCTAATAAATCAATAAAAGAGTTAGAAAAGAAATATATAATAAAAATGAATGGAACATAAGTTAAAATTAGAAATTTAAAACTACAAACGATGAATTAAACCATTATAATTAAGCATTATAAATATTTATAAAAATAAAGCATATATTAAATAAATATACCAAAATTTCTGAATTTCGGATGTCATCGGAGATCCATCCTTCTTCCTATATGCGTAATGTCAAAAGTTGAAGCCAGTCCAACTTTTTGACTGACAAACTTCCTACATTATAGCGAGAAAAAATATAAGTTAATAGTATAAATCATTAATATTTGAAAGAAGTAATAAATTATAATACCTCACCTTCGACCACACGAGCAAAACTTACGAACCTGCGCGTGTGCGTGAAATGTTGTTTCGTCTGCGCTTGTTCCAACTCGCTCACGGTCCTACATAATGGGATTTGAATTAATTATATAGTAAATGATAAAACCGAAAAATTTCTAAGACTTTGAAAGTCACGCAATACCTCTCCTTTCTTTGAATTCCGAATCGACTTGATCTTCCCATTGGTACCTCAACATTCCGTGGGACATTTCGCAGATTTTAAATCGAGGCTGATGTCTTTTTAAAATATTGTTTTTTTAGGGTGCTTTTATTATCTCTCCATTTTTGCCCAACGTCTTCTTAATATAATCATCGGAGACCTCTAAATCAAATCTACCCCTGAATTTTTTTTTTTAAAAGTTAATATAAATGAATGTTAAATGAAAGTATTATAAATTACATTCACCTTCTATTACCTTAATATTTTCGAGAGCTCGATTTTTGTTGGCATCGGGCATGTGATGCCATGATTCATAGTTAATGGGCAACATATTCGAATTTCGTGCTATAATGCCCAAATAGCCTGCGCCAACAATCGAGCTTCGGATCCGATAGGTGGCCATGATCGTTTCTCCTTACTATAACACGCTGGGTAGGCTCCAAGTCATATAAATCAGTAAGCAACGCGTCGTCCGAGCTCTGCGGCGTCCCACCACCCTCACTGAAAAATGATATATTATTATATTAAAATTGAAAAATGAATCAATAATAAAATTCAACATGCATGTAAAATAAACTTAACATTACTTTGGAATTCTCCATGCTCGTCATCTATGTCCTGCAGAGTAGAAGATCCAACAACCGTATCCTCGCCCACTATTTACGTCTGCTGAATTTTCAGTATAATTGCTAATATTTAAACCTCGTAATCGTCTTCTAGGCATTTTCTCTGCAAAAACACATAAAAGAGTTCAAAATTTTAGTAACAAATAACAACAATAATAGGACATTTAAAATAGTTAAATTATATAACATGACCAACATGAAAATTATAATATTACATATAGAAAATAAATCATTAAATCTTACTACATCATATTTCGTAAATATCTTCGTCCACATCCTGACGAACCCATTGAAATTGTTGACTAGTACTAGGGATATTATTATTATTATTACTTTAGTCATTATTATTATTATTATTATTACTTTAGTCATTATTGTTATCTAACAGTGAGATATAAGGAATTATGCATTCTTTAAGATTCATCATACGTGGCATTGTTACACCTAGGGAGGATCCATTATATCTAACAGTGAGATATAAGGCAACCCGTCAGGTTTCCAGCCTATATACTTTGAATCTTGTTTTTTTTAATCTATACAAGTAAGTTATGTAAGTTATGAATTATGTAAGTTAAACAAGTAAGTTAAACATTGTAGTTTTTTTTAAAAAAATTGATTGGTTTTAGTTTTTCGTTTGAGGTAGGTTGGAAAATGTTATTATATGTTTTTATAATTGAAATTTGTTCTGATGTTGTTAAATTTAAAAGTTTTTACCTTACTTCTTTCTAAAAAAGAATTTATTTTCTATATTAAAACATATTTAAATAGTGATGTATATTATATTATATTGATAACAAAATATTTATAAGTTTTTAATTTTAAAAACTTTTAAATTACTTCTTCTAAAAATAATCTATTTTTAATAATAAAACATATTTAAATAATGATAATTATTATTATACCGATAACAAAATATTATTACCATTTTGGAAGACATTGGAAATATTAAATATTCAAATCACTCATTATTAATATAAAAATTGGTAATTAGTAATAAACCAAAAAGCCATATAAAAAATTGGTAATAAGTAATTAATATTAAACGAACAGTAAATTCTTACCAAAAATCCAATCCGAAGCGATTCTGCGATGTGATGAGGAAGCGATAATCAAATACAAACAACATATGAATTAACAAAAGCTATTGATTAATTACAAAAATGCTATTTACTAAAAACTAATACTCACATTCTTTTACCGAAAGAGAAATAGTCAATTCAAAGAGTGGATCACAGTCCTCTTCAATTCTACTCACTTTTAAAGTACACGGGTACCTTTCTCAATACAACCTATTACAAATAAATATGAAATTTATTAAAACAAAAGTCTATTCAATTACTTTAGCCTTCGTATAACTTATATGCTTTGGTGTATTGTAGACTAAAGTATAATAAAACTAGTAAGCAAATAAGTGAATACATGGGGTATAAAATTGATATTTTATAAATGTAATAAGTTCCATGTTAACTAAAACATTTACATTAATTTCATAGGTGAAGACACATATAGATCTCTCTTCATACAAATGAAAATTTTGGTAACATTTTTGAGGTAGCGCAACCAACTTTTTTGTCATAAGCTCAGGGGAAGATTTGGTAACTACAAAAGCTACAAGCATTCTAATGGAGACATTGAATTTCCAGAATGACCAAAGACAACCCACATGTTTGGGCAGGAATGCGTAAATGCAAAACCAATTAAGCAAAACAAATTGCGATTAAGAGACTAAAATATAAATCATTGTAGTTTACCCGATGAACTAAAAAAATTTACAAACTGGGGTGTGTTTCCATTTTGTAGTGTAAAATAGGCAGGCCAACATATGAACAAGTAATTAACCATCGAGGTAGAATAGACCTTTTAAAGCGGGAACACGTTAGGGAAACTAGGCAAAGCTAGAGGACAGTTTGGACACATCAAAGCTATCGAAAGAAAAATTTAAATAGAATGCCATTTTGAAGATTTATCCCATTACACCTGTTCTTTTCAACCTTTTCAATTTTTTCGATCTACGATTTAATATGTCTTGGTTTTGATAAATAAGCTCACCCACTTTACAATCTTCTTGGTAAAGCAGAACGCGCGGAAGAGCAAAAGAACAAATAGTGTCCAAACAGGGACTGTAGAGTTGTTCTTCACGATGCACTGTTATAGACTTTAGAGAACTTTTAAGATAATAAATTGAATCATGTACGGATGTGTTCATCGCTACATAAATTATATCCCCGCATTACCTTTTAAGTAATGGCAACTGAGAAAAGTACATCTCATCACAGAAAATAAAACAAATGGTATAATTCAAAACCTTGGGCCATAATTTGATGGTTTTCAAGTTTAAAAAAAAAAAAAAAAACCATCCGAGGTTTTTCGCAATGAGAAAGAATTCTTTGGTTCCACACTGAGTCAGTATACATAAAGTCACTAGATGAGAGTTCCTCGCACACCTCATGCACCCTTTTAGGTGTCTTACTTCTCTATACTGAATTTTGGAGGTGTCTCCTATTTCTATCCAACTCTTTTGGTTTAAAGAACCAAGGAAAATTAACATAAAGAACAAAAGCAAAGAATACCGAGCATTTAATATATATATAGAAATGGAATAAGAAAAATTCATACAAACATAACAGCATCAATATCAACTTGTTTTAAATTTTTTATATAATATAATTTATTAACCTATGAAACACCTTAAAACAATTACGACAATAAAAGAAAAATGTTATACAACATGAATTATCAATCTTTTTTAGCATAAACTATGACACAATGAGACATCTGTTTGTAGAGTAACACCTTTGAACCCACTATTATGTTAACATCATAACTACTTATACTTATCAATCTAGGTAAAAAACAGACCAAAGGTCGAACAGGTTAAACCTCCTATTCTCCGTAAAACATGTCAGGATACGGACAACATGAGGTAGTGAATCAAAACGTGCACTTGCCCAACTCTCATCTATTCTAGAAAGTTCATCCCTTAAGTGCTGCAATTAATCATAAGAAATCAGAAGAAGAACCATGAAAAAAACACTAAAACACATAGGGTAACCAAGGAAATAGCAGTCAATCACTCAAGTGTCATAACAAGAGCAAAACTTAACAGTAAGAACCAAGGAAATACCTCCACGACCCGAATATCCAGCGGCGACGGCGGAGAAACTATGAACCCAAAAATAATAATAACAACGTGAAACAGGAAGCCGTTTCTCACAACGTGAAAAAGGAAGCCCTGAAACAGGAACCAAAAACTATGAAACTTGTAAATAAAAGTGAAAATTTGTAATGAAATTGAAACAGTAAATATGGCACTGAAATGAAAATAAAAAAAAAATTCAATTGAGATTCGTTCTCACAACTTACCTCAAATAGATTAAATAACAGAAGCCGCAGAAATCAAAGAGATGTGAAAAAGGAAGAGATTGGAAATCAAAGCAAAAGAAAAGGAAGAGAAGGCGCAGAAAGCGTTAGGGATTTCTCGATTTCGGGAAACAGAGATGAGAATAGGAGCAAAGAGATGGAGTTAGGGATTTCGGGAAATCAAATGGGGAACGTAGCGTTAAGCAATTTTTGCTTCACGCTAACAATACTGGCGCCGCTTTTTAGGTAAAATAAAATGATTATTTGCGGCGTTTTTGAAAAGCGCCGCTATTCTTACCTTTTATGCGTTTTTAATAAAAACGCCACTAATATTCTTGATACTAATATATTGTTAAAGATTTAATCAAATTTTTTATTTATTTTAAAGTTTAAGTAATATTTAAAATAACACATAAAAAATAGATTCTACTAGAAACTTAGCTGTTAAACCTAATTTAATTAATTCTTAAATATATTTTTAATTTTTAACTCTTACATATAATTTTCTAAACTTAATTATAAAAATAAAAATCAATTGATGTTGAAGACAGGTTTGTAAGTTTACAAACTATCAACTTAGAGTTTTCCATAATTTTATTTTCGATGCCAAACAAAACTTAAAATTATTTGCATTACTTTTTACTCAAACTAAGAACAAGCAATTAATTTAATTAATTGTAAGGATTTTTCTTTTTCTTTTAGCTTAACATGAAAGATTCGAGATTATATAATCAAAAGAAATTTAAGTTTATAGACAATTATTAAATGCGAGTTATTTGAGTTGATTTTGTTAAGAATAACTGAAACCCAAAATATAAATCCAGATCCTAACCCTAAACCCCTAAAACCTATAAAACCTTAAACACGTAACCCCAAAATCTAAACCCTAAACTATAAACCTTTATAAACTTTAAACCCTAAAATACCATAAACCACAAAGTCTTAAATCATAAAACCCTTATAGACATATAAACCCTAAAAGCATAAATACTAAACCTTAAATCAAAAACTCTAAACAACTAAAACCCTAAACTATAAACATTAACCCCTAAACCTTACGACCCACACCTTACACACTAAATGCTAAACCTTTAACACTAAGGCAAAAAATTAAACACAGAACGAAATTAAACCCTAAACCTTAAACCCTAGACCTTAATATTCTACACTTATATCATAAACCCTAAACTCAAAAACCTGACACATTAATCATTTCCCCCTAAACCCCTAACCCTAAACCCATAAACTATAAACCTAATTAAAACCGTAACCTATTAACCATTAATTTCCCTCTAAACCTCAAACCCCCTAACCCTTAAAATATTTACCCCAAACCCTTAATCATTTACCTTAAACCCATTAACCCTAACTTTTAACCCATAAAACCCTAGGACTATAATCCCTAAACATTAAAACAAAGAAATCCTAATCCTTACACCCTAAACTATATATGTTAAAAACAATCATGAGAATTAATATTCAATATTTTAAAATTAATACTATCTCTTTTACGATTATATAAGAAATTATTTAATAATTTTTTTCATTTTTAACAAATTTTTTTCTCTTAAATAATTTAAACTAGAATCATAATTTTAATGTATTAAAATTAATGTTATCTCTTTTACAATTATATAAAAAATTATTTAATATATATATTTAAAAACAATCAGACATATATAGCCAAAAAACCTTTAAAATTATTTGCGGCGTTTTTCCAAAAGCGCCGCTAAAGGTCGGACATTTAGCGGCGTTTTTCAGCAAGCGCCGCTAAAAAGGTCTGACTTTTAGCGGCGTTTTTAAGCAAGCGCCGCTAAAGGTCGGACTTTTCGCGGCGTTTTAACGAAAGCGCCGCTAAAGATCGAACTTTTAGCGGCGCGTTTTCGCAGCGCCGCTAAAGGTCGACTTTTAGCGGCGTTTTCAAGAAAGCGCCGCTAAAGGTCTGACTTTTAGCGGCGTTTTTAAGCAAGCGCCGCTAAAGTTCGACTTTTAGCGGCGTTTTTAATAAAGCGCCGCTAAAGGTCGACTTTTAGCGGCGTTTTTAAGCAAGCGCGCCGCTAAAGTTCGACTTTTAGCGGCGTTTTTAAGCAAGCGCCGCTAAAGGTTCGACTTTTAGCGGCGTTTTAGTAATAAACGCCGCTATATATCATTTTTAGCGCGTTTTTAAATAAACGCCGCTATTTCTCATTTTTTAGCGGTTTTTCTCTAAAAACGCCGCTAATGTATAATTTTTTGCGCGCGTTTTTCTATTAAACGCCACTAAAAACGCCGCTTAAAAGTCTGCTTTGCTGTAGTGATTATACCATATCAATACATAATTAAATCATCACATAGATAAATACACAAATAGGCTCATCATCAATCTCAACCATATGCTCAAGTATCTATTCATTCAACTTTTAAGGCTATCATCAACCACATAGGTTCAAACGTACCTTGATCAGCACATAGTTACTCACCATTCATGCTGCTCAATTTTTCGATATTACCTCTCGTTCAACCTTTGATATTCCTTTGATTTATTCGCACACTTAGTGCCAATTTTCAGAACCGAAACATAATCGTCACCGCACACTTAGTGCCAATATGTTAAACCGGACTTATATCGGTATCGCACACACAGTGCCAATTCGATAAGCTGAAGCTTCTATCTTTTCGCACACACAGTGCTAATCATCTCTGTCTCGTTTCTAATTTCGCACACTTAGTGCCCTCTAATTTAATTTCGCACATAGCATTTCTAATCTCATAGTTATATATATATTCATTCAATTCACATCACATAGATATAGTTTACAACTAGTATTATATCCGAACTTACCTCAGACGTCGAAATACCGAAACGGTTTATTAATCGAGCACTTTGTCTTTGCCTTGATCTCGATCCGATCCTCTTCTTTCTTGGTCGATACACATTTAAATTCAACTCATTCAATCACCAATTCATTCAATTTAGTCCAAACACACATATTTAGGGCATTTTACAAAATAGCCCTCACATTTTCATATTTCGACACTTTAGTCCCTAAATCACAAAATCATCAAATTCACATAATTTAACTTAGTATGTGTCTAGCCGAATTTTCACTATGATCATACCAATCCATAAATTTCATTTTTTTTCACATTTTAATCCCTCAATTTATACATTTCTCAGTTTAGCTCAAATTACTCAATTTCACCAAAAAAATCCAAATACAAACTATGTTAACCCAACACCAAGCTTTCATATTCCACCAACTAACATCACAAAGCTCACATATTCATCAATGGCACATCTTAAAATCACCATCAATTTCTAAAATTAAAGCATGGGTTTGATAGTACACTAAGCAACGATCACAAAAACGTAGAAATTATCAAAAACCGAACTCAAAACATACCTCAATCAAGAACTCAATGTGCCGAAACCTTCAAAGCTCTTAACCCTTTCTTTCTTTTCTAATTTCAGTGGATGGATGAACATAATGGGCAAAATTTTGTGTTTTGTTTTATTATATTAACATTAAAACAAAGTTTACCATTTTGCCCTTCATTAAAACATTATAAATTCACCTAATATATACCCATTTATGTCCATCTCCACTATTAGTGGTCCATTTACAACATAAGGACCCCTCATTTAAAAAGCCATGACAATTAAGCACTTTAACAATCAGCACACAGCTTTTACATCTTATGCGATTAGGTCCTTTTTCGCAAATTGAACACACAATCAATAAAATCTTCACCCAGAAATTTCACACAGGCTAAATCACATACTGTAAACACAGAAAATAATATTAAAATATTATTCCAACCTCGGATTTGTGGTCTCGAAACCACTGTTTCGACTAGGGTCTAAACCGGGCTGTTACATCAACAACTTGTTCTCATGTCTTTACATAACCCATGGAAATTGACTTATCCAAAATTTTCTCTCGAATAAAGTGACAATCAATGTCGATGTGTTTGATTCTTTCATGATAAACCGGATTTGAGGCGATATGAAGAGCTGCTTGATTATCGCATAAGAGCTTTCTTAGTGACGAATGCTCTAACCCAATTTTAATTAACAGATGTCGTATACACATGATTTCACACGTGGAATTGTGCCATAGCCCTATACTCTGATTCTGCACTAGATCGAGATACAACATTCTGTGTCTTACTCTTTCATGATAGTAAGTTTTCACCAACAAAAACTGACCGCCTCCCGACGTGCGAATGTCAAGAGTGTAAATATTGCAACTAAAGATATGAATTAGGCGGTGTCCGCAAGTATATGGGTCAGGTTTTAATATAGTTTGTTTACAACAAAACACTTAGTAAGTATTCCTAGGATCGTACCCAGGGATTGCTATTTGGAGAAAATTATTATTAAGTTAATTACCGAAAATAATTACTAATCTACTAGACTCACGAATTACTAATGTAAATTCTAGAGCAAGATAATAATGATTAACTAATTAAATTAAACGAAAACTAAATCTATCCCTAGGTTAAGTTATTGGCTTATCATATTCCTAGTTTCAACTACGCGAGCTACTTTAGACTAGATCCAATTATGATACCTGAATATTAATTAACTTCCAGTTTAGGGATTTAACTAATTAGCTAGTAATTAACCTAGAAATTACCTCCCGACCTCTAACTGAACTAACTAGTCAGCATAATCTACTTATCTCCTGACCTCACAGATTATACTGGGATAGATTAAGGGATTCTTGGTAGACTTATCTCCGGAACTCATCTTACCTGTGTTACTTCCTAGGGTCATCAATCCTAGGGTTTATGTACTCTTAATCTAATCTAGAGGTGTGCATGGGCCGGGTCGGGCCTGGCTCAACTAAAAATTTAGGCCTGGGCTGGGCCCGGCCCGAAAAATGGGCCTAAAATTTTGCCCAAGCCCAACCCAGATAAAAATGTTAAAACCCGGGCCCAACCCCGCCCGCCTATATTAATTTTATATTATTTTTATATAATTTTAAAATATATATAATACATCAAAAATACTAAAAACATCAAAATAAATATTTCCCAACAAATTGAATATAAATTTTAAAAAATATGTATACTTAAATAACACTAAGATATATGCAACTTAACAAGCAAATGCCTCTAAAATAATAACAAAATTAACAAATGTCTTTAAAATAATAACAAAATTAACAATAAAATAAGTTTCATACAATATCCAAACAATAACAAAAAAAATGGTAGCAACATAATAGTAAAATGGTAGCAAAATAGAGAGAAAACAATAAGAAAATAATATTAAGAAATAAAAAAAATAGATTTTTTTGTCTTTTAGTGAATTCAGGCCCGCCTGAGCCAAAAATACCTTACTCGAGGCCTGGCCCGTTTCTTAAATGGGCCTTATTTTTTTGTCCAAGCCAATTTTTTGGGCTTATATTTTTACCCAAACCCTCCCACATTTCGGGCGGGCCTTCGAGCCGGGCCGGTGGCTAGACCCATGTACAGGTCTAATTTAATCCAACCAATCCAAATTAAACCCTATCCTTTAGTTAATTAATTATGTTATGCGAGATATGTATAAATCATAAACTTATTCTAATATTTACACAAACATTCAATTAACAAAGTTAAGGAAAAAGATATAAATAATAGAATAAAAGAAGAGATGGAGAATGCTCATGGATTAATCGATGCAAAATCGCGGTTCTGGAACAATCTCTGCTCGCTACAGTCTCACTTAAGCAAACATAAAAAAAACTAAAGCAAAAATGAAAAGCAAAATAAAGTTTGAAATCTAATCTGTGTAATTTGTTCAACTCCCCCTTAATCTGGTTATAATTTGTTTATATAGATAAAAATAAAAAGACTAAAGTGCCCATTCGTTTATAATGACAATTAGGGTTTTAAGTTGTAAAAGACCCCTAATTGCCCTTAAAAATCTCAACCCACACGTACATGAATTTTTTGCCACACAGAAGCGATGTTGCAACATCCGAATCTTATGTTGCAACATCCAATCGGTGTTGCGACATCCGATTACTGGTGCTACAACATTTGTGGTAGTTTCATCCAGGACTTTGTTTTTCTTCTGTCTTCGGTGTCGCAACATCATTTTCAGTCCGAATGTGCACTTTTAGCTCCCGGTCCATCCTACATAGCCACATAACCTATTTAGATATCAATATATTGTAAAAACTATAGAAAAACATAATTTACTAAATCAAATGATAAAAACATAAACAGATACTAAAATGTCTTGATTTAGGTTATTAAACATGCTAAAGTCTGTGAAAGGGATGTAAATAATAGCCTAGATCGTGGCAGATCAAAAACACAACACCCAGTAGTAGATCTTCGATCTGTTAGATTTGGTGCCCTAAGTGTAATATATTCATTTGTAAACTTGTAATTTTTTCGAACAGATTGATTAACAAAATGATTCATGAATTACATTAATATTCTTTATATATTGTCCTCATGTGGTTTCTGCACACAAAGTAAAATAGAAACAAATATTAGCTCACTGGTTGTCTAATATTTAAAATAATACTAAGCGGTATTACATGGTTGGATAGTAATATAGAAATACAACTTATATTAGTAGATAAACCTAAACATGTCCTTAGTCTAATTGGAAATGAGCAAACTGATTGAAAGACTAATATGTCCTATATCAAGTTCAATTGGGAAAATGTCTTGTCTTAGGTATCAAAGCGGATGACTCCTAAAAGATAGAGACATAGATGAGACTAACTGGACTGATAGTACATCGGACTAGACCCAAACAAAATAGATCCTGAATTCGTTTATGAATTTATTCACTTGTGACGTTCATAGTGTGACATGCTTTAATCCTGAGTGGATGATGGACTATGTATGTGTGACTCATATACTTTGATGTAAGTAAAAGCCTGAGTTCAAATATATAAGGAATCAAAAGCTAATGCGTAGCCCAAGATAAGGGTAAATGATACCCTCTCATTGGCATTACAAGATAGATGAAAAGTAAACGTGGTCGCGGGTCATTTATCTTTTTGATGAGTAACTTAATTACTATTTGATAGTAATTGACTTTTCATGAAAGAAGATGTAATGGTTACCATGAGATAAAATAGGATCATATTGGGAGAACAGATTTATCCCAAAGAGATTAAGGATATCCTATGAGGGTAACACACTAATGACAAGGTCATTGGATGAGCACTGATCGAGTAGCTTTCATAATGGTATGTCATTAGGGAGAGCTCAGTCACGATACTATAGTGGAATGACTTTGTGACTAAATGAGTTTATAATTAATAGGCGAAAAGTTGGAACTTAATTATAAATCATTTAAGCCCTAATCACATATGTCTAATCGGTTCCTCCACTAGCTCCTTGAAACCAGAAATGAATTGCATGTTGAATCAAATAAACATAAATTGATAGAAATGGTAAAGTTAAAGAAATGAGAAACATTCAGAAACGAATGTGGTTTTCTCACTAAGTATGAAAATGACCTAATAATTAATTTATGGTTTTTTTGAATTATTATTTATTTAATTAATTATATAATTGAAGTTCAAAAATGGAATTAAATTAATTGGTCATTATGAATCCATTGAATGTAGAAATGTTAAATATATTCTCTCATAGATTATTTTACGGTGATGCTGTCATGATTTTAATAGAATCAAAATCGAGTTGAGAAAAATATTTAATTGGGAAATTAGTTAATTAATTAAAATTAATTTATTATGTTTTTTTTTGGAAATAAAAAAAACATGTATTGGGTTGGATTGAATTATAAAGTATGGGGTTAAAAGTCCAGGAAACACTTATAATTGGACCCGATATGGGAGAGGCCCAAAAGCCCATCATGTTGGATACATAGAACGGAAAACCCTAGTACATTTAATTAGGGTTGTCTCCCCTCTCTCTCCTAGTTCAACTAGGAAGTTATTTTCTATTAAATAGACTTCAATTAATTCAACAAGGGTTTCATTACTTCTCCCTATAAATAGATGATACCGATAGGGCTAAATACATAATAAGTTTTACACAACTTTGAGATATTGTTATTCTGCCGAATATAGTGATAGTTTAATTTCTAAGTATAAATTCTATTTTCCGGAATAACAATTCTACTAGTTTCTATTAAAGAGAGAAAATTACTTTCTCACTGAAAGTAAAGTAAATAATTTCTAGTTTTGTGTTTGATTCGAATTCGTTCAAGCCCACACTCAAAACAGTTCGTGGTACAAGAATAGTGAAGAAGGTGATTTGGTTGAAAATCGGGAACGACAAGGATCCTTTTATCCCAAAGCACAGGTGCAATTTCGAGAAAATTTTTATTGCTATAAATATCACAAACCAACTTAGTTTTCAAAATTTTAATTTTTTGCTATGCAAGAAAACCTTTTTCGAACCATATTTTTTCCAAATCATATTCACATATATTCATATTTGATACCATTTCATTATATCATTTTAATTCATTATCAATTATTGAGTTCATACTTTATAACCCCTAATAACCAGACTCAAACTCGGGATGGATACACGGATCGCCTAACCAACACACCAATTTGGCACCTAGTGCCTCATCAGAACGTTCAAAGCATAAGTTTGTGCACAACACTCATCAGTATAATTGAAGTACAATGTGTGTCTAGCACTCATCAGTATAACTAAAGTAAAATGTGTGCCCAACACTCATCGAAACATCCGAAATAATATGCGTCCAGCGCTCGTGGGTATATAATCAAGTATAATGTGTGCCTAGCACTCGTCGGAAGGTTCGAAGTAATATGCGCCCAGTGCTCATCAGTATATAATTGAAGCAAAATGTGTGGCCTACACTCATTGAACTCGATCTAATTCTATGACATGTCAATTATATCCAACTCTTCTCGAACCGTTAATAGGGTACCAATGTGCAATTACATTATTCAATCTCATATATATATCATTTCTCATTTAATTTCATAACCACATTTCAATTCATCATCAATTCACAACTTTCTCATATCACATAACATGTTTCAATCCATTTTCATATCACATATTATGTATAAATTAAATCATGCTACTTTCTATTTTGTTCAATTCAGTCCAATATCAATCACAATGAATTAATTTAAACAACAATCATGTACTCACCTCGATACTCAACCATTCAATTAACATGAATATGAAAACAAATATATTGATCTTGAATCATAAAAGTACAAATTGAATGCTCGTTTCACTTGTCGACGACTCTTGCTTTTCCTTTCCCACTCGATGGCCTAGCGTCGTCCTTAGCTACATACGATAATTTAAAAAATAAACAATATCAAATTTCATCCAATTCACATTCAAATAAAAAACCAAGCATATTTTACATTTTTTTCAATTTAGTCTTTATACGCGGTATATGCATATTTTTCGATATTTAGCATAAAATCAAAATTCAATTTCACATTATTTCATTAGGGACCCTATAATTTCTATTCGTAGCACAATTTCATGATATATTTTCAATTTATTCAATTTATTCCCTAATGTCACAAAGTTAACTATCAAGCTTATTTAGCTGTACAATTTAGTCCTTATCATGATATAAGCTTAATTTCTATCAATTTCAAGCCTAATTCATCAATTTCTCAACAATGGCAACTTGCTAAAAACTCAATAATTGGGAAAATTGTTACATAGGCTAGCTAAATCAAACTCCCATGATCATAAATCTATAAAAATTACATAAAAAATAGCTTAGTTACCTTTAGATTTTAGCTTGGCCGAATGTATTGAGGGAGCTTGAAGCTTTCTTTGTTTCTAAATAATGGTGGACAATGAGAAGGATGAAGATGATGAAAATTTATACTCATTTTTTTTTCTTTTATACATGGATTACCCTTTAATTAATCTAATTAATATTATTTAATTAATTAACTAAAACATAATTAAGCATAATCTAATAATAATTTAATCTAAGTGGAATTTAACATCATCATCCTCTAGCTCATGCCAAAAATTGGTTTATTAACCTTTTGGCCCTTTGGATAATTGCTATATAGGTCTTCAAACCTTTTCTTAATTAAAACTCTATAACAATTGAACTTTTACAATTAGTCCTTGAATTTTAATTAACTACTTTTTCGGCTAAATTATTTAATTGAACTTTATTATATTTTCATATTAACTCCATAAATATTTTTATTTTATATTTATGGACTCGATTTACAGAAATGGAGCTCCAAAATCGCATTTTTCAACACTACTGAAATTTGGGTCGTTACATCGCTTCGTCACAAGATCTTGTAAAAGTCAATGATCGAGAAAAAACAAGATGGTGCAATTTAGGTCATGAGTAAGTTTACTGACAGATATTAAATTAAAGGTGAGGTTAGGTAAATTTAATATCAATGATAAGGTGATGGATGAAGATAGGTTAATACTTCTAGAACCAAAAAACTTTATTGGTGGATCCATCAACAATAGTAACAGGAGGTGAACTTTGTGACTCAAAGGTAGAGAAAAGGTTGGGATTACCTGTCATGTAATTTGTAGCTCTTGAATCTATGAACCAATTTAGATGAAGAGGAAATAAAACATGCATTAGATTTACCTGAATCTGCAAATGAAGAAAAGAAAGTCATTATATGACGAAAGGTAGCGAAACCCGCAAAAGATAATCTCAAAACAGTGCTCAAACAGTGTTGAACAATACTCATGAATAGTACCCAAACAGTACTTGTGAACAGTACCAAAACAATGAGAAAAAATCCAAAGCACCCTCGAACCACCTCTGATTGATAACCCGACCACTGGGCTTTGGTCAAAATCTTGAGTCGACGTCAGAGTCAAAGTATGGTGACAAGAAGACCACTCACATGCCCTTTGCTATTTGGGTGGTGCGTTAGCCCAACACGCAGTGATTCAAGCCACCAGAAACTACATATCATCTGTTGACATGGTGGCATTCCTCCCCGTGCCAACGGTGTAGACTAAAAATCCCCTTAAAAATAACCCACGAAAAAATACCTAATCCCTTTGCGATTCAAGCAAAACAGCGAACACATAAACCTGAATCGAAAAGCTCTGATACCATGTCATCGGGAACAGAGAAAAGAAAATATACGAGAATAGAATGAAGAGAAATTACTTGTATTTCATCTCATTAGATAGAGTGTTTATATACAAGTCTATATAGTATAAATAAGGAAAGAATATAAATTAAAACGCTAAATTCAATCCTAAGAATATGTAACAATCCACAGTGAATTGTTGATGTGGCACATTAGCCAATTGAATGTCGACACGTGATACTTTTTTTTTTTTTTACTTTAAGCTAAAGCTTAAGGACCTATTTGTAATTATTCTAAAACATTTTTTTTTCCTTTCTCTTCTCTTTGTAGTTCAAAAATGGAAAAACTAGAACTGACCCCACGAAGACACTATGCACATTCATTTATTCAAAGCCAAGGCCAAATATCAGTTATGTGTTAGCAGAACTGAAGGAATGCATTGCTTTAGAAATGGGTGTTGGAATAAATAATCCTTGGGTCCAGAGTGAGATGACCTCTTTGGAGATGGAGACAGATGTGGTTCCCATCGCTGGATTGTGAGGTCTTTTGGTCCAAAATTCGCTGCAACTGTACTTTCTTAAAAACAAATTAGTGGTTTGCTATAAGCCTATAATTAGCGTCTTTATCATCCAATTCTTGGTATGCATATGTTCACAAAATCATTCCTTAAAGTCAGGCGTATCGAATCTCCGTTATGATTTTTAATTTTTATGTTTTGTAAAAGGATTTAAAGAAGAATTCTCATTGTCTTGCCGAAGAATTCTGTTTTTCTATATTTTAAAATAATAAACCAATATTACTTAATATATTTATCTAAATAATCACATTCTTATTTGCTTTACCGAATAAATGAATGTGTATAGTGTCGTGGGATCAGTTCTAGTTTCTCCATTTATAAGCTACACAGAGTAGAAAGGAAGAAAAATAAATGTTTTGAAAACATTAGTCAAAAAAAAAAAAGTGTCATATGTCATCATTCAATTGGTTAATGTGCCACACCAGTAATCTGTTAATGAATTAATGAAATTTTAGTGATTAATTCAAACAATTATCTTAATTAAAGTGACTAAATTAAGAAAAAATTACAATAACCAAAATGAGATAAACTCTATTTTAGAGTGACCTTTTAGAGTAACCTTTAATGTAGTTTACCCTTATAAATATTTTGCTTCTGGATTTGAAACGGTGAAAGATAATTTTTGTTAAAAGTTAAATCTTTCAAATTTTTAACATCTAGTAAATATTTGGTTAAAATATGTGCAATAGAATTTGAGATTTAATCTTTGTACTTAAAATTTTAAAAATTGAATATTTTTTAATTTTAAAATATTAATCCAATAATTATCTTTGTTAGTAATTTTTGTCAACTCAATTTATTTATTTTTTTGTTAATGTTTCCATCAAAATTTGTGAACTTCATGGGTTTATTTTTTGTCAATATTTACCACGTTGACAAAATCAAGATTTTGGCATTTTGAAAGATTGGACAAAAACAATTTTTTTTCCAAGATCGATTCAGATAAAAAGTTCTAAATCTGAGCTTGGCTTAGCCCGTATTTAAAAAATATATATTACTTTTATATATAAAAACAAAAAATATATTACATCAAATATACTAAAAATATTAAAATATATGTTTCCCAACAAATTGAAAATACATTAAGAAAAAGTTTTTATACTTAAATAACACTTAAGATAGTTGCAACTTAGTAAGCAAATGACTCTAAAATAGTAACAAAATTAATAATAAAACAAGAGTTTTATAATATCCAAATAATAACAAAATAGTAACAATATAATAGTAAAATTGTATCAAAACAAAATCAAAATTGCAGCAAACAGCAGCAAAACAACAATAAATAGTTGTGGAAAAAATTAGGCAAATTTGAACTGAACCAAAATATATTACCAAAGGCTCAACCCGTTTCAAAAAAGGACCTTATTTTTTGTCCAAGCTCATTTGTTGAGTCCATATTTCTGTCATAACCCTCCCACTTCTTGAGCAAGCCTTTGCGGCTTGGTGGGTGACCCGACTCATGATCAGGTCTAGTCATATGAGGGTAGCTTAATTAAAATGCTAGGTTCACAAATTTTGATAAAAAAGGTAAACTCCAAAAACAATCACCTAACTATTAGCATGTTTAATGATTGAGCTGAATTTTTTTTTTAATTATAAAAATAGGATTTAATTTTTGAAGTACAAGGACTAAACTTTAAAAAGTAGGATATTTTAACCTAAATATTTTTGTTTTAGGAAATGGAAGATACACGAATGGGTATTGCATTTATTTTTTTCAAAAATAAAAATATTAAAAGTTTGCTTTACAAATTATCTTATTTTATTTTTCAATAATAGGTGAACTCACTCGAGATTTTAGAGTAAATATCTTCAAAGGTTAATAATTTTCTAGTACTTAAATATTGGAATAAATAATTCAGAACAGAAAAGATGGAAAGAATAGATGTTGTAAGACTTAAGTATATATATAGGAAATGTGAGTGTGGTAATCGTGTAATCATACTTTCCAACTCAAAAACTCAACTACTAATTACCGTGGGAGATAAAACACATGCTTCAACTTTTCTGAATAGAAGGTGAACAGATAATTTGTGGCAGACTCAACAGAACAGACTTTAGAATTTGCGTAAACTCATTAGGCCAAGATTTTATACCTTTTATCGGCTGAATGATGGGGCAGGCCAATAGTTAGCTACACTGAACACTGACAAAGCAAAAAAAACACATTTGTATTGAACTTTAGTTACAAGCAAGCACCAAAATGGATATTGACAGTGACACAAATAATAAGAGCTTTACATATAAACATATTTTTTTTTTTTTTGACTTGCAAAACACAATCATATCATATCATATCTCACAGGCCCCCTCTCAAACTCAATGGGAGATCCTCCTCCCTTACCCTTCATATAAAATAATACACACGTTTATGGAGTATGTAAAAGAACATATACTATCATAATGTCATTAATGAGTGCATCTAGCATCAAAATAAGGGGATTATTTGAGAAACATTTTACTTGGACGCTTGGTTCTGCATCTGATGACCCTGTGGTTTTGTCTGGCATGCTGATGACATGATTCGTAAGCGTCTAGCAATCTCTGTGAATGAAGGTCGAACCACGGGATCCGGAGCCCAACACTGCTCCATTAGTAACTTCCATTCTGGGTCACAGTAGCTTGGTACGGGTGGCCTGAGCGTGTTGCTAACGATGCCTCCTGCATGGAAATGAGGTAATCAAAACCACTAACTACCATGATAACATAGTCAATCACCATGAATGTAGTCAATTCACCATGAATGTGCACAGGAATGTGTTCAATACTTTCTCCATGCTACTATAGTTTATTACATAAGACTGACACCAGCAAAAGTAAATGGATTTAAACTATCCACATGAAAAATGATAAATTTAACAGAAGAAATTTTATGAAAATTAAGAAATTCAAGGCAGCAATTTTTTTTAAAAAAAATTATGGTAAGGGACCCTCCAGCAGAACTTAATATGGAGAAGAACTGAAACATATGACAAAGTAAAAGCACGTGTAGCAAAAAGGAAACAGCAATTGAGATTTCACACCTATTATTGCTCCATAATGCATATTGGCATACGGCTCCTCGCCAGTAAGAATCTCCCATAGAACAATACCAAATGAGAACACATCGACCTGCAAATGACAAAATACAGGCAAGTAATATTTGCATAAAGACCATGTGCTCCTTGCTTAGTGGATGGTGGAGGTGGACTTCTAGGAAGAAACCTAGATTTGAGGCACGGATCTGTTATGTAAATTTTATACAAATAAATCCTTACAAACCTCCCATTTCATTATAGACAACTTGAGATAATGGAGAGTACATAACTTGCTTAAAACCAACTTGTTAAAAGCCATCCAAAATAATATGACAAACAGAATCATTGAGAGGTAGTCCCTTCTTTGAAGCATAATAATAAATTTGTTGCCAGCATATGCAGGATTGCAGTAAAACCAGATATGAACTAAGATCTAAACAAACTTAATCTAAGCTCTGAAACAAGATCATCGTACCTTTTCAGAAACCTTGCTACTACTGCCATTCAACAGCTCTGGGGCCATCCATGGAAGAGTTCCCCTCACACCACCAGTAACCAAGGTATTCCTTTTTATCTTTGACAACCCGAAGTCCCCAACCTGCACAGACATCATCATCTTTATTTAAACTTAGGTTTGAATTGGAAGCCAATATCTACCTATCACACAAGAAGAGACACGTAACTGGGACACATGCACCATAAAATTTACAAATTTATACATAACAAGATCACTCAAATTACCTTGCAAATTGGCCGTACAGGATCTTTCAAGTTGACAAGCAGGTTGTCACATTTTAAATCAAAATGCACAATGTTTTTTGAATGTAAATATTCCATCCCAAATGCCGCATCCATGGCAATAATGAGTCGCTTACGACGATCAAGTTGCCTAGACAATTAGAAAAACTTTTAAAGTAAAAAAAGAAGAAGTACATAACAGGAAAAAGTTCTCCGGAGCAATGGAAATAGTACATTCTAGAAATAACCATATTTAAAAATATTACCTGTCTTTGCTAAGCAAGACATGTCTAAGAGAGCCATTCACCATGAACTCTGTGACAGTGGCTAGTGTTCCCCCAGGTCCATCTTGCACCACACCATAAAAGGCCACTACATTGGGGTGGTGAAGCTTTGAAAGGATGTCAGCTTCACGCCAGAACTCCACAGTCTGAAAAGTATTTAATGTTGATTATTAGTAATGATATTAGGCGAAGTGTAAAAAGTATCAATCTCCATTGATGATGCACAGAATGCCAAGAAACAAAAGGAAAACTCACCAATCTCTCTTGCTCAGATGAACGACCAGTGAAACAGATTTTTTTTATTCGCTTGATGGCAACATCTGTTCCTCTCCATTTTCCGTGGTAGACAGTCCCAAACGTACCCGAACCCAACTCCCTTAGCTCTTCCAGATCTTCATTTTTAATGATCTGCCATGACATTTGATGAAATTAGCCAACATGGAGATAGAAATAGTGACCAACTTTGTTCAATAATATTGGGATTAGAGGCACAAAATGCAGAACAATTCAACCTAGCAGCACACTGAAAAACATCTTTCACCAAGTCTGTATTCAATTCATCAGCAAATACTGAGATGAAAGTGATAGAAGCAGATATCACAGTGGTGAATACCATCCGAGGTGATGTAATTGGCAGCATGCTGGCTCAGGCAAGGAAATAAAGACAGCTATTTTTAAAATGATATGCCTACAATCAGTGTGTAACACCTAGAAAGTGATCATTAGCAGCTGCATTTCTGCCATTGGCAATGAGGTTCTACAAATTCTGGCTAAGCTTTATTAAAGAAGGAAATTTTAGAAAACATAAAGGTAGCATTTGGAAACTTGGATTTAAAAATTTAGATTTGGATTTCAAAAATAGTAAAAATTAAGTGCTAACAACATACAAATGTAGCATTCATGATTATTTCTCATACCCAATGATTTGTTCGATGCCTATTTAGTAGTGATTTTGAAATTCTTCAGGAATTTTTGAATTTCACAAACTCATGCTTTTTATACTATCCAAATATATATACTGAAACCCAACTAATTTATTCACAAGGTATGCATTTCATTGTAACAATTTATACAGCAAACGAAATCCAAATCCAAATTTTCAAATTCATGTTCCTAAACATAACAAAAAGCAAATTTAAAATTCACCAGCTCTTTCTATACTAAGACATTAGATAATTTAGTATGCAAGATATACCTGCAATGTGCTTATATCAAATTCTCCATGGCAATGATCCACAAGAGGTACACCAGTATTCTCAATATCCAATTTCCCATCCTTGAAGTCAGAAAAAATTTAGAAAATGAGGGCAAATGTGAAAATTATCTTCAGAAGCTAAGGGATATGAATCAAAATCAACTGGCACTAGTACCTCAAACTCAGATTCAGGTACTTGAAGGCTTTGCCCAGCTCGTACACTTTCATCACCCTTGAGTGGAGACTTCTTGTATTCTGAGCCTATATCCAAGTTGTTAGTAGCAGCAACAGAAACTGACTCTTGCCTAATGTCCTCATCAAAACTGATGTCTGGCTTAATTTGAGCTAAGGCAACTCCACCAGCAGATTTCAAAGGTGGATAGCTATAATCAATTGGAGCCCCAACTTCATTATTTGTAAGTGGAGATGAGAAACCCAGATGATCCTGATCCATGAGGGAAACATCCTTTCTAACAAACTCATCTTGAGCCAAATTACGAAAGTATGACCAATGCTTAGGTTCATGATTCTCCATGTTTAAGCTCAGTCCAGCTCCATCACCAGAGAATGGACTGATACCATAGAGGTTCTGGGACATTCTTGCTTTTGAGAATATATCAGACAGAAGGTCACGGGGAAACCGGTCGTTAATATCAATAAGTATGTCTCCATGCTCAGAGCTGCATACAGAAGCAGCAGGCGGTACACTGGAAGTTGCTCTAGTTGGGTTCTCTGCCCACACCAAAGGTTGGTTATGCCCCTTAGTGTGATTTCCTGCATTCTTGTTTTCATCCTTCTCAATTCGCTCAAAATCAGACGGCTTCAAAGAAGGATCATCAAGGTGCTTAACAGAAGTTCTTTGACCTGCTGTGGGATGATTTAACCCAACTGCTGCTTCATCAACAGTGCTCTTAACTGAGACTTGTTTCAATTCAGATTTCTCCTTAGTTGACTCAAGCCCCTCCTCAGAAATATTAGAGATGATTTTATCAGCAAAACCTTTGTAATTTTCAAATTCAGCAAGCCCATCCATAACAGTCCGAGGATTTTTAGACCTCGGATTTGCAGATTGGACAGACTGATCAGCTTGAGGAGACAAATTCCCATCATGAATCTTGTCAACTGCTTCTCTAATTATTTGGGAAGGATCAGAATGTGCTTGAGACATTAGAAACTGAGACCCAAAAGAATCATCAGACTTTGATAAACGGTTCATTTCTGCCTGCTCCCTAGGGATTCTCTCTGAATGGAAAACTCGCTGTGGAATCACAGATGGCTCAAGGCAGCTAAAGTCATTTGGATCAGCCTCAGAACCACCAGCACCAGATGTAAAAGGCCCACTACCTGTGTAAAAGTGGTCATCTTCAACATTCTTTCTCCCTTCAGTTACAACTTCAGGCGAAACTACATTCTGAACAGCTTCCTGGGTCTTTTTGAAATTTTTTGCAGGAAATGAAGATGAGACAGTGTCTGGCACTGACATGGTAACAGATGCTTCCTCACTGAAAATATGGTTTGCAACAGAACTGTCATGTGCATTTGAAGGGACACTGTACTCTTTCTCTGATATCCGAACCTTTTCAGTTTCACTGATCTTAGGGAGAGATGCATCTCTTTTCATTTTTGGCTCCTTTGTTGGAGGAGCTTTGTCTAGGGAACGTACCTTTTCAGGTTCAGCAATTTTCGGGGCTGAGCTATCTCTTTTTAGTTTCACCTCTTTTATAGATACTTCTGGATCTTGTACTTGAAAGCCCATATCAGCCAAACCCACCTGGGGGGTCACATGCCCCTGGACCGGCATCAAGACTAAACTTTCTCCAGGCATCACATAGTTAGAAGGTTGAGAACCATAACTATACTGCAATGGAGGAGACAAAGGAACATTACTCTTCCCATCCATCTGGGGAGTGGAAGAGTGGCTAACTTCTCCATGACGCATTTTTGCCTCTGAACATGGCTGTGAACTAGATTCATAAGTGTTAGATGAACTCACCAAAACAGGTTGAGAAGATTGTAGGGTTGATGAAGGTGCATGAGAAGATTGGACTGTTGATGAAGGTGCATGAGAAGATTGTACTGTTGATGAAGGTGCATGAGCTGTCAAAGAAGCAGAACCAGTAGCAGCTGCTTCACTTACAGTTCGACCAGCCTCCCTTACAATGTTCAAACCAAGTAACTCATCCAAATTATTCTCGGAAGCACTTGCTGCAATTGAGTTTTTTCTAGATCCTAGGTCCATGCCATTGACAGCAACAACATATTGCATCTCAGAATCAGTCTCTACACTGCCCAAGCCATACTGAGCATCCTCCAAATCACTACTAGAGAAAAGGAATATCCTGGGTTTCTGGGGTCCTCCTTCTTCTAGCACATTACATTCCTCCATCATGTTCTGCAGATCCTCATCACAAGATACAGAGACCAATGCATCAAGATCCTCACCAGGCAACTGATACTTTATTGTATGGGCTTGGTCATAAATTGCTAACATTTTTTGAACAAGCTCTTGAAAGGAAATATCCCTGCTTAATCTAATCATACGTGTTTCCCCCCCAACATATCTAAGTTTCCTATCACGGGGACGTGGTAAAATTTTACCACCAAAGCTGCAGAGGAACTTCACCTTAGTAGAGGAGCTAAGCGATTCATTTCTGGATACAAAACCTTGATGCCCCTGACTAATGTCATTCCTTGAAGAGGACTGAGAAACTGACCGCATGGAATCATAATAACTTTTTTCTTCATGCACAGAAGGGGCCTTTCTCTCAAACTCCTGGGGACAGGGTTTTTCTACCGAATTCAGCATAGAGATATCATAGCTACTTTCAGAACCTGTATGAGAAATTCCCAGAATGCCTTTTAGATCCATATAAAGAGGTCCACTGTTAGGATCACCATAAGCATTCTGAACAAAATGCTGCCGGGGATTTACCCTTTCCCGCATAAATTCCAGAGCAAACTCCTCACCTGTCTGAATGGAGTAATTCAAAACTGGTCTGGCTCCAGCCGTCATACTATAATCAGGAGGTCGGATGTTAGTATTAATATTACTAGATGGATCATGGAAAAATCTTTGGTTTGCAGACTCAAGAGTCTCATTTCCAGCTTCCATATTATTGTATCGAATTTGTTCATGGTTCTTCTGTTGATCCATTAAGCCTTTTCCTAGATTTCTCTCCATTTAGATAAAATTTTCCAGGAAAAAAAACCAAGGCAATATGCCATGATTATCACAGCTACTGCAATATCAGCACATGCATTCTGCCATAGCCAACAGCAAAGTTTGCATTGCAAAGACCTTAACTTGAACCTGAAAGGTTGTATGAGAATTCACTATTAGTTATTGAGAGAAAAGCACACAACTCAATTCAATCTGTAGCCACTTGCACTGTTTTATAATGAAAAAACTAGCACTGCCATTCCACTACAATAGACTATTTTAAGAAACAACACCATCCACACTAATAAATAACCAATTTGTTTAAAAGACAATAACCTCACAAACAAGGTCAATCAAGCATTGCATTATTATATTGATGCGCATAAATGGAATTAAATACAAACCAGAACTTAGAAAGAGCACAATATTTTTTACGATAAATGAACCCAGTCTAATTTTTCGGGAGGAGTAATTCTTGTACTTGAATCATACCATATATTTAGCACCAATACCCTAAATTTAATTGAGAACCTCATAATAGAATTTTTGAAGTTAATTTTCTATTTGGATTCTCACCTTCTAACAACTTTCAATAAAACTTTTAACGCAACAGAGAACAGAATTGAAGCTGTAAAAAACATTTCAACTGAATCATACATCTGAGACATTTTCTTTTGGGGGGGGGGGGGCAAAGTTAAACAAAGAATTGAAGATACAAAGCAGTAGCTATAATGCATCTGAAGCAAATCTAGAACCTTAAACATGAATTATAAATAACGCTCCAGATTCCAAGACAAATATGCGAAGGAAATGGTGCAGATCAAACAAACATTCCACGAAACTACTTAAATCAATCCCACAAAGTGTGATCCCATACAAGGCAAATCCAATTTGAATACCGATTTACTTAAATCCATGATAAAAGAAATAATTTATATGGTTGAAATGACAACATCGAAATTAACTAGTAATAATAACATGCAGTGAGAGTAGGCAGTCTAATCTTTAAAAAAAAAAAAGAACTCAAAATATTCTCTCCAGCACTGATCAGACACTAAAAAAAAACTATAGTTCTGTACAAATAGAACCATCACCATGCCTATAACCAAATCGAAATATAAATTCGAATCGGAACTGAAAACCATAAACAGATTGAAGGCTATAAACTTTACTAAATCTCACACTAATCCATAAAATAAATAAATAAAAGAGTATGTTTACCTCAAGAAGGGAAAGCTGTGAACTTTTAAGCAGCAAAGGAGAAGATTATTAACTTTCTCTCTCTAAAATTCGCTCATTTTCTCCGTCGAAGATTGTGATTAGAGAGTCGTCTCTCTTTCTCCCTCTATCATGTCCTTTTTCTTTTTTTCTTTTATCTTATATGTTGGTTTTGATCTTACTATTATTAAATTTTCTATTTATTTTTCTTTTGTATTTTTCTAGATCTATAAAATTTTGCCTCTTTACGACCTTTTCGACACGGCAATCATTATTTTTTTAATCTTTTCTTTTCCCTTCTTTTAACTTCCTTTATTTTATAATTTGCTTGAAAACGTCGGCAATTGGGCCCTCGACGCACGGGGTGACCGCGTAGAATGCACGGAGCACTGGTTTGTGCGTGTTCTTCTAGGTGGTGTGGGTCCCGCGTAGAGAAACGGACGGTTATGGGTTGGTGAGACTGAAATTGGTCACTGCTGTGCGAACAATTTATGATTTCGATTATCTTAATTTTATATTTTTCTTAAATTAAATTTTGGTGTTTTAAAAAAAATATTTATCATTTAAAATAATTCTTTGATATTTTAATTTTCAGACTCTTTTTAGTTTTAGTTTTAGTTTTATCATAGTGCTAAACTATCCAAAATCAGTTTCGACGGCCGTTACTGAAATGGAGAGTCAAGTAGGCCGTGTTTTTCAAGCTTTGCTTTATGGGCTCATTTACCCCAGGCCAAATCCTGTGGGCTAAGGTTTATCGATCGCCAACTCCGGCAAATGTTCAGATTACACAAGCTTTGCTGACGACTCACTCATGGTTGGTATTCTTTTCTTTATTTTATGTTGAAACTAAGGTGTTCATGGTAACTAATCCTCTCGCTCGCTGCGGGTATTTTTCAAAAAGATAAACAATTTGTCATGAAATGTGTTTTATTTACATGGGCAGAGATTGAACTCCTGACATCATAGTTAACGGATAAAATGAACAAATATCACATCTCATAATTTTCTTTTTCTTTTTTCATATCTAGTTTATTTATTCAATTTTTTTTCTTGCCAAAATGCAGTGTATAATTTGATAGAAAAATGATTTCAGAGTGAAAGACACGACAGAATGTGTCTAAAACTTCTAACTATGATGAATGTGTTAACTATGGATATGATGTTGAAAATAGACTGATTTTATATCACTCTCCAATTCGAACAACCAAAAGCAATTTCTCCTTACATAATATGGATTCTAAACATTCATGATCTAGATGTGAATGAGGCAAATTACTTATCCATCGGTCTATTAGTGAACTATCTCTCCAAGGACTGTGAAAGATGTTCCACTAGAAATATTCTTGTTATTGCTACGACTTATATTCCCCAAAAAGTGGATCCCACTCTAATAGCCCCGAATAAATTAAATACATGTATTAATAGACGAAGACTTCTTATTCCACAACAACGAATATCACTTTTTTCACTCTTTCAAATACCAAGGGATTTCACTTGGAAAAGAAAATGTTCCATACTAATGGATTCGGGTCCATAACCGTGGATTCCAATGCACAAGATCTTGTAGCATTTATCAATGAGGCCATATCGATTAGTATTAAATAGAAGAAATCAATTATACACACTAATGCAATTAGATCTGCTCTTCATAGATAAACTTGGGGTTTGCAATCCCACGTGCGAGAATTTCGTATTAAATTTGTAGTTTTATTAGTAATTTTCATAATTTTCTAACTAAACTAATAATTATGTTTCTGTATAATTAAAAAAAAGTAATATTTGTCAATAAAATTGTAACACACAATACAAGTTTATTGAATGCCATACACTTTTTAACGTAAAATGAGATAAAATGATAGTGTTTTTTTATTCAAATGATAGTATTAATCATAAGATAAACCTACGCATTTTAAAAGAGACACTCGAATCTAAGATTTCAAAATTTCTAGGGCCTCAACTTTGTCATTGAACTAAGATTCACTATAAATAAAATAATGGTTTAAGTATCACTTCTAATAAAAAAATAATTATTAAACTGAGAATTAGGGTATAATTTAACACTGTTTGGATTAAAAGTAGTAAGAAAGAAAAAAGAAAGTAAACAAGTGAAAAGATAAAGAAAGTAAATAATTACTTATCCATAAAGCAGAGCATATATTACTAAATCGTCGTAGCATAGGTTTGATACAAAATAGAACTAGTGGCATTAGCCAACGAAATAGACCTAAGCTCAACAGGTGTTTCATTACAAACATAAAGATAGTTCACAAAAGGATCACAATCCAAGGCAGTTAGCAGCTGAAGACTGCTTCCTTTACGCGCCATGGTATCAACACCACGGTTTGCTTCCCTAAATATATGTTTCAGGGTCCACTGCTAGAAGCAGAGTAGGAGAGTCTTACAATCATTTATCAAAGTTTGCATCAGATGATTACTATGTTAGAAAATATTAATATCATATATATATATATATAATCAGGGACGAAGCCAGAACAATTTTGTGGGGGGGCCGGATGAAATTTTAATTTTTTATAGTCTATATCTTTATAATTTTTAAAGGATTAAATTAAATTTTTATAATTTTAGGGGGGCCAAAGTGTAATTTTACCGTTACTAATTTAAAATTTTTAAAAAATCTCAAGGGCCTAAATAGGAATTTTACATTTTAGGGGAGGCCGGGGCCCCTGCCAGCCCTCCCTAGATTCGCCCCTGTATATAATAAGAGTAATTACATGTTATTATTTATTATCATAAAAGGTTAGTCCAAATTAAAAGTGATTCAATTTGGTTAAAGTTTATTAGGCTTTAGTTATTAAATAAAGTATGGACTAAATATGTGTAAATACTCTAGTAACTAATTTCTAATTGATGATGGGCTGAATAAAAATTAGGGTTAATGTGCAAAAGTTATATATATTAGATTTATGGTCTTCAAATTACGTATACGTAACTTTTTTAATATTCCATCTTTAGAAAAGAGAGAGTCACCTTCTCAAAAATACTTGGGTGCTAATTTGGAAGATCAAAACCATAACATCAGAAAATTTCAAGAAATCCACGGATTTAGGTACGCTTTCGCATCTAGTTTTGTTCTTGATGATTTTATATGACAGATCCTGATTTATATCTTTAAGTTTATATCAGATCTTGTTTTTACAGTTTTAACAAGTGACATCCAAGCCTCGTCATGTTAAACCATTGTGAATTAATTAAGTTTCTTTATTTTTTTTGGAATGAATCGTTTTTAAGTTTTAATCTTTAAGGTTCATAATAAAATCCTTGGGTTTTGATTATGATTAATTGGAATTTTAGAGTTTTATTAATATCGAAATTAAAATCGAACCCACGTAGAAGGATTATGCGATGGAATTCAATTGATATATAAGAATTAATGTGTAACAGTCCGTTTTCCAGTGGTGTCGAAAATAATAGTTTTGGGACCATAATTTTGACGTTTCAATCAGTAAATATTAATTATTTAATATTTACAAAGTCATTAGTGTTGTGTTAAATTATGGTTAAGAAATTTTAATGTTTAGGTGGTTAATTAATTAAAAAGGACTAAATTGTAAAAGTTTTAAAAAGTTAGTTCTAATAGTTAAAGGTGTTAAATGGCTATTAATTGTGAGTGGGTGGACTTGTAAAGTAAATAAACCATATAAGATATTAGTGGACAAATATGGACTAAATATTGGTTAGTTGTTAAGTTAATATTAAATGGTAAATTAGTAAATTGGAAATTAAAATAACATAAACTAAAGACAAAACAAAAATCTATTATCTTTCTTATTCATTGCCGAAAATGGAGAAGAGAATAGCCATGGTAGAAGTTTGAATATTCGGCCCTTTGATGTGTTTTCATGTAAGTGCATTTTCATCTTTTTTTATTAATTTTATATTTTTGGAATTGTTTTAGCTTAATCTAATTAATTCGGGGTTTAATTTGTAAAAATGTTAAAAGTTTTGGAAGATGTCATTGATGAGTTTTGTGAGTTTTTGAAGTTTAATGGTGGATTACTATGCTTGGGTGTTAAATAGAAAATTTTGGTTAAGTGATTTTGTATGATTTTTAGGTTAGGGATTTAATTGAAAATAAATTAAAATAAGCATAGTTTTCTTAGAAAAATTTCAGCATGTGTGGTTGGTATGTGGGTATAATTGAATTCAACACATGGATTTTATGACCAATTGTGAAAATAGACTCGTTTTAATATGAGGGACTAAATTGAATTAAATGTAAAAGCTTGGGGAAAATATGAAAATTTGTAAATAGGAAATCATTTGCACTAAATTGAATGTTATATGAAATTGAAGCTAATAAATTGAAATAAACCATTTTATAGATCAAGAACAAGTAGATAACTGAGGAAAAGGGAAAATTGTTGAGTAGTCTCTGAACTTTCACTGTCTATGTAGTTTAGCCCATGTAATTTTGTACGGTTTAATTTCATATTAAATTAAATGTTATATTAACTATGAATTGAATATTTTGATATAATTGAATTGAAATAAGTTGTTGTATGTTGAGAAATTAATTGACTTGAACATTATTATTAGATGTCTAACCGATGAACGTAGGATAGGATATAATTGGCATGTCAATAGGTTTTAATGTGCGCTATACGAGTTTGATTGTGTTGAGAGAATGATTATTGATTCATTATTGTTCACTGAATATACCGAAGTCCAGCATTTGTTGCAGACTTTCAAGTTATATTATAGTGATTCAAGTGTGTTACCGGGGGCGGATGTAAAGCCTTCGGGCATGACACTTGGTGCCCAGGTGTGTTTCGGAGGGATGTTAGCCTACGGGCTAGGCACTTGGTGCCAAGGTGTGTTCTGGTGCATTAAAATGAGCTTTCTAGTTAAATTATGGTTAATTAATCAAATGAGCGTTCTGGTGCATTTTGGATGGTTAACTATGTATCTGGATCCGTTATATCATTCATCGGGGAGAATTTTAAATGATTATATGAATTCTTGTATGATTAACTTGAGATGATATTGAATGGCCTAATATTATTAAATAGATTATTCATTAAGTGTATTGCTAGTAAGACTCACCTGATGAATAATGTGTGAATTATATAAGTTTATACAGTAAGTTTATCATTTTTAACCGTTGAACTTACTAAGCTCTAGTAAAGCTTACTCGTATTATTTATTTTGTTTTCTTGTAGATTACATTTTGTGAAAATTGGGCGGTCGAATCAACTCGAAGAAATCACACTATCTAGATATCTTTTGGTAGTTCTTGATTGTTTATATTTGGGTTATATGGCATGTAATAGGTGATTATAAATGTTATGGTTACTTGTCATTTGTGGTTTTTCTTATATTTGAATGATGATATCCTAATTAGATTTTGGATCATATGTATATATATGTGCCTTGGATTTGGTATGTAAAAGTCCTTAAAAATGAGTTTTGGTTATTTTGTTTAATGCTAATTGTGAATGGCTAGAATATGATAGAAGTAGACTTGAATGAATTGAATAGTAATGGTAGATTGGGCATGAGATATTATAAGTATTTCTGAACTTTGATTGAAATCTAAATTGTCATTAAATGTGATTTTGATTGGGATATTGAATTGTGATGTCAATGAAGGCACCTTGGTTAGATTTTTATGTGTTTGAATAGGTAACAATAATGCCTTTTGTGTGATAGGAAAATTTGGTATGAAATGAACTTTTAAAGATGAGATTTTACTATTTTGAACATAGGTATCGATACTTTGGCATTTGGTATCGGTACTTGACCATATGAACAATTTTAAAATAAACAGAATGCCAAAATGGTATCAATTTTTATTTGAGTATCGATACTTTTTCATAAAATATCAATACCCTAAAATAATTATCGATACCCTTATTTTGTAAAGAAAACAATATTCAAATTTGGTATTGATTTTCAAAAAGGTATCGATTTAGAATCGATATCAACTACGGATTTTCATTATTGTCTTTAAAACTTTGGAGATTTTGTAAATATATCATATTATATGCTTGGATTTTACAATTAATTACTTATAGAATTTAAATTTTAATATTTTTTTATTATTATAAGATTTCAATTATCAATAATTAAGTATGTTTGGTAAAGTAGTTATCGATTATTGATTGTTATTGTAGCATCTTTTTACTCGGGTCCGACAACTAGGCTGGGTAAGGAGTGTTAGATAATGTTTGAGGCAATTTAAAATCGAATTCATATATTGATTTCCACTATGAATTTTTTTTTTTTGTTTCGTACTACAGCAATTCAATTGAAGATTCAATGTAACCTAGGTTTTTTTGCTTTGAAAAGTCAAAGCAATTTTTTGTTTATATGGGTTATCGATTAAACATATGAGTTTTTGTTCTATTAAAATTAAGATATTTTAAATAAAGAAATTGAATATATTTGTTCTTTTTTTTTTTTTTACAGTTTTTTTATTTGATTAAACTATATATATTGTTTTGGAACACATTCAGTGTATGTGTTTTGTAATGGTATGGCTTTGAAGGTGATTCAGTCGATAATTGGATAAATGCATGCTACCAAGATATATGCATATATAATATCAGTCTATTATTTCTTTAAGGTATCGCAGACATATATATAGGGGTTTATAGATTTTGATATATTTTAAGTATTGTTTTAGGTGATCTACCTTATTTGGTCACTTAATTTTATACTTTTTTTTTTCTGTTTTTCTCTATGATTTGCATACGGTAAGTGAGTAATTCATAACAAACATGTTGTTTATACTTTGGGAATTTGAGGTTTTGCAAGAATTTTTATTTGGTTTCTTTGTTCCATTGACTTTTGATTGCCAATTCTAGATCTGTTTTTCCTTTGGAGCATAGCATATTGCTGTTTGTTTATTTGCATATTCCATGTTTTTCTTTTCTGAGAATTTTGATGTTGGATTCTTTAATGCAAATCTAAACGAATTATGCTTTTTTTTAAGCATCAGTAATGGCATTGTCTAGTCGGTAAAAGGAATTATTTTTATTCTATGACTAATTCATCATCATTATTTAATTAAACCAGTTAAAAAGTTAAGATTTTCGATTTTGATGATGGCATTAAGACAACCTTATTTTGGGTTATTTCGGAAACTGTAGTGCAATTATAAATTTTAGTTTTGACATTTGACTATTAGGTAAATTTTAAATTTGAATATTTTATATTTATATATATTAATATAAATAAATTAAAATAATAAGTTGCCAAAGTGACCTCTAATATTGAAATTATTTTGTTTTAAAATATAAAAGGTTGTGTGCATGTAACATAAGCTACGTTAATATAGACTGGCTCAAAGAAAGGTTAATATTTAACAAAATTACATTTGCAACTGTGGTAATAAACATGTGACGATTATTCGGTTTTACATGTGAGCAATAAATTGACTCAAAGGAAGATTTATTGTTCGACATATTCTTATTGTCAGTGTTTGATTAGTACACCAAGATATCACTTACAATTTAATATTTTGTCCAAAGATGAAATATTAATGGAGTGTCTTGAGACGGGGTTTACCTTTATTCAAATTATTTAGGTTTAAATTTGAAGTCTTATGTGAGGTTGTTTTTTGATTTATTCAACCTTTTATTATATTTACCAACATCATTGTATGTTGTTCTAGGATAATTATATATACATATATAAATATAAATATACTATTATCTTTTAATTTGATTGAAAGATGAAATTAAAAGAAATATTTTGAAACAAATAAATTCAGATTTTAGCTTTGGGTTTTAATTAAGGATGTCTAATATTTTAAATAGATTAGTTGAAATAAAATGCCACCAAAGTGACCTCTTTTGCGTAGATTAGTTTATTTAAAATATCAAGATGATTATATGTTTTTGTAATTCGTGTGTTTATTAATTGGCCTAAAGGTGAGTTAATATTTGGTAGAATTTCAATGACACCTGTGGTGATAAATTTGTGACAATTATAAAGTACTTTACGTTAGCAATAAGTTAGTTCAAAGATTGATTCATTGTTTGACATGATTTATTGTCAATGTTTGATTACTACAACAAGAGTATCGCTTACTGTTAATATCACTGTCAAAAGACTTGATATTAATGTTGAAAATTTGGTATCTTGAGATGAGATTAGCCACTATTTTGAATTTATTGTTTACTTATGAATATTCATGTGAGCTTGTTTTTATCTATTTTGTTTTATATTCAGCTAGTTCATCTTATGCTGCCACAATATATGCTAATATAAATTCTATACCCATGCTTAATGGGATTAATTTCAAGGAATGGAAAATACACTTACTTATGGTGCTTGGTTGTATGGACATATAGCTTGCACTAAGTGAAGAACAACATGCACCTCTCATTGCGGTAAGCACCCCTGATGCTAAAAGGGATTTTGAAAGGTGGGATCGTTCAAATCGCATCAGTCTAATGATCATAAGCACAACATTCTAAAAGCCTTTAGGGGCACAAAATCTGAAAATATTACTCAAGCCAAGGGTTTCCTTAACGAAATTGAGAAATGTTTTGCCAAAAATGATAAGGTTGAGATGGCATCACTTCTGACTTCTTTTATGTCGGTAAAGTATAAGGGTCAAGTAAACGCGAGGGAGTACATTATGGAGATGTTCCATGTTGCTTCAAGACTTAAGGCACTTAAGATCGAGCTTTCTGATGAATTGCTTGTTCTTATGATTTTGGTATCACTCCTGCACAGTTTAACCAATTTAAAATGAGTTACAACTGTCAAAAGGAGAAATGGACTCTAAGTGAGCTGATTTCTCATTGTGTGCAAGAGGAAAAAAAGTTGAAACATGATAAGTCTAAAAGTACTCATTTGGCTAGTGCCTCTAAAGACAGCAGCTTACGTTCTGAATAGAGTACCCATTAAAGCAGCTGCAAAAACACCTTATGAGCTTTGGATAAGTCAAAAGCCTAGTCTAAAACACTTTCACATTTGGGGATGTCCAGCTAAGGCAAGGCCTTATAGGCCACATGAAAAGAAATTGGACTCCAAAATAGTGAACAACTACTTTATTGGTTATTCTGAGCGACCTAGGGCCTATGAGTTTTATGATCCCACAAATAGGAATATTTTTTAGACAGGAACTGCAATATTTTTTTAGGGTGTTGAGTTTGGAGGGAGAAATAAGGTTAGAGACAATGCTTTTGAAGAGGAATTGGATTGTAACTCAGTTCTTTCTATCACTTTTGACGATATTCAGGTTCTCATACCTATCATTGATCAAGAAGTGAATCCAGAACCTTAACAAGACAATGCTGAAAAACTCCCTATTCAAGATGAGGTGATTGTTCCAAAAGAATAAACTCAACATCCTCAAGAACGAATGCCATTAAGAAGGTCCACTAGAGAAAGGGTTATAATGGCTTTAGTGAAATATTTTGACCTTAATTTGAATCAGATGAATGTTAAGTTAATGGTTTCTCAATGGTAACATTGATCATACACTTATATGGTGCAACTAGAAAAATTTATGTTTGATGATGCAAAGTTAATGATTTTCAAATTAAAGAACTCCATCTATAGGCTTTAGCAGACTTCTCGTCAATAGTATTACAAATTTTACCAAATGATTATCTCATTCGATTTAGAGATGAATTTGGTCGATAATTGTATATACCACAAGTTCAGTGGGAGTAAGGTTTTATATTTGGTTTTATATGTTAATGACATACTGCTTGTCAATAATAATTAAAGTCTCAACCAATACCCTATGAATGATTTTGAGATTAAGGAAATGCATAAGATTCCCTACGTCTCAAGAATAGGGAGTCTAATGTATGCTCAAGTATGTACGCATCCGAAAATTGAGTACATTGTTGGGATGTTAGGCAGATATTTAAACAACCCTGGTATGGACCATTGGATAGCAACCAAGAAGGTTATGAGGTATCTTCAGAGAACAAAAGATTTTATGCTCACATATTGGAGGTCTGATAAGTTAGAGATCATTACGTATACAGACTTTGATTGTGATGGAATATTGATGCAAAATTTTGTCACTAGGGTGCAAATTGTGACAATAATTGGTAGTCTTTTATTCCAATAATAACAGGAGCACATCAAAGTCAAAGCACATAAACTTTAAGTTCCTGGCTGTTAAAGTAAAAGCTCAAAGTGGTTAGGTGCCTATAAAGCATATTGGGACAAACTCCATGATTGCGGACCTGCTTACTAAGAAACTACACCCAAGGTTTTATAAGAGCACACTGCTCATATGGGTGTAATGTCATTCATTGAATTTTAGTAGGAGTTTGTAATTTTAAATGTTTTTTCTGTTATAGATAAATTTCCAGTTATTTCACTTTATGATCGCTGTGAAGTCAGATTTTTAAAATTTATAAAGAGAATGATCGAACCTGAAAACTAACTATGACAACGATTGAGGCAAGTGCACCTATCGAACAGTAGTATAGCTTAGGCAAGACCGGATTGTCGAACCCAAAGGAACTAAAAGTACTAATACTAACTTTCTTTCTATTATTTAGCCTAAAATAAGTGAAGTTGTTTATCTAGTCTAAATTAATTAACTATTAAACTAAAAATTCTAAGACAAAGAAGAATGAAATTGGGAGAATAACTTGGGAAAAACTCAGTTGATTAAGACGACACCCAAGGAAGAATCCACCTAGACTTCACTTGTTATCTAACTCTAAACCAGACGATGTATTCACTTGACTTGATCCGTAAGACTCCCTAACGTATATTAAACCCTCTCTCGAGGCGAATAACGTCTAACCCTAGGTTAATTAATTGAAATCTCTTTCCCATTAATAACCCCCTAGAATAGCAGTAAATCGATCTATGGACATCCCATATTAGGTTTCACCCTAATCCGGCAAAATCTCGTCACCCTATCTCTAGGCGTGCGATCAACTCCGCTTAATTATGCTAGATCTACTCTTAAGCAGGGACTTTTGCTCCATCACCTAAGCACATTCAACTTGAATTAATATCCGCGAAATATCAACACAAGAATTAAGCACACATAATTAAGAACAAATCAAATATTTATCATATAGTTCAGAAAATAATAACAAGGTTCATCTAGGTTTCATCCCCCTCAGGTATCTGAAGGGTTTAGTTCATAACAATAAAGAAAAACATCTCAGAAGAAAAGATAACACAAAACATAAGAAATCCCTAAAACTCCCTGAAGGAATTGAAGAGGAGATCCTCCGTCTTGAGTAAAATTTCGGCTTCTAGAGATGGATCAACTGGCTATCCCTGAGTGAATCCCCACAAATCTGCCTACTCTGGCCTAGCAAGACGCCCCTAAACGATGGCTTTGGGCCTCCCTCTTTAGGTCATACTTAGGGTGTATTTATAGGCTTTTGAAATAGGTTTCTTTGCCCCTAAGTATCCTTTCCCGAATGAAATTGCTCTTCTCCACGGCAGAGGCACGGCCATGGCACACGCCCGTGTGAATCGTGGCCAGGCTGTGTTCGGACTTCTAATGAGGACACATCCATGTAGATCGATATCAAGCCGTGTTCTAATGTATTGAGGAGGCACGGCCGTGTGGGCTTTAGTCCAGGCCGTGCCAATTTCATGCTTTGGCCCATTTGTCCTGTTTTAAGCCCGTTTCTCATTCTTTTTATTCTTGGGTGCTTTCCTGAGTATAAGACATGAAAAGAAAGGATTAAGAGCACCTTTTCACATAAATCAAGGGATAAATCATCCAAAAGTATGCTAAATGTGGGCCTAAAATATGTTACTATTTCGGTTTATCAAATACCCCCACACTTAAGCTTTTGCTTGTCCTCAAGCAAAATTCTCAACTTACAATTAAAACGAACTTTCTATAATTCATAATTCCTATCAACAATGTCTTATCATAATTCATAGATAATTTATACATGGATAATTCAATTCAAAGAGTCCTAAGGATTCAAACAATCTAAGTCATAGATTTGTAGCTCGAAAATATAGGCGTCTCCCTTATCTAAATAATCACCTTTAATTCAAAATCGACAAGGATTGACATCCTCACTAGAGATTCACTCAAATCACTCAAAGTGTTTAAGGTTCAGAAAAAGCGCTCAAAAGTCGAACATGAAAAGTTAATCCCATAGGCTTGCACGAAATCAAATCTCCACCATCAGTAATATGAGATGATGCACAAATCAAAAGGTCTTTAATTAGGGTTGTAACGGGGCTAGGGTTAAGGTGTGGATAAAGGCTGAATTAGAAGGTTAGAATCGAGATTGAATTAATAAATTACCTAACTAGAGACAATAAACTGAATAAAAGTAATTACATCAACTGAAAGCTAATAATACTAATAATATGAGCTTCTTCTTCAATATTTGGAATTTAAACGTATAAGCTCATTTAATTACAAAACTAGTAATGAATAATGACTATACTTCGATTTTATTTATTTATTTTTTTTAAGAACAAATCATAAATACATAATAAAGGATAAATTACTGAAATAAAGATCATAGTTAGGCAACTGATCAAATCTCGACATAAGGGTAGTTAAGAAGGATGGTGATAACAAATACAAAGGGTTTTAGGTTAATATTAGTGGGTGAGTCAATAAAAAGGGTTGTTAGGATTAAATGGGGTTCACTAGGGGTAAATTGTGAAGGTAAGCTTTTTAGTGGAGTAAGTGGGTTAAATCCTAGGTGCCTTCATCATCTCTGTATATCAAATCAAAGGTGTGGTCTCGATATGTATAAACGAGGCAAGTTCTAGAATAACAAATCAATGTTGACATACTCATAATCAATAAAGTGAGCATGAAAAAGAATATATGCTCTATAAGGCTCAAAATCTCACAAAAATTATGGGTATTTTGATGTCAACCTTGTAAATTTCAAACTTCAAAGTAATATTCAAATTCAGGTAGACAACCTAGAAAATTTTTAATTTCTAAAAAATAGACTTATCATACTTGATTCTCTAGTATTTTTAGAATTTAATCATCAATGCACAATTATTAATGACTTAATCCAAAACATATCAACAAAAATCATAAATCAGGGAAATTTCATTCTAATCATAATATGAGAAACTTACTTTAAGACAAGGCATAATTCAGGGATTTTCAAATAATACTATGGTTAACCCCCCCACACTTAAGATGTACATTGCCCTCAATGTACAAAGATAGATAATGATCATATAGTAAGAAAATCAAAAGGGAGGGAGAGAAGTGAAACTTCCTGAATTTTGGATGGAGTTAATGAAGAGAAACGTAGGGAGAGCTCGAGCCGTTTGAACTTGAATCCTCAAAGTAGCCGGTCTGGTTTTATTGTATCCTAAACTAAATCTAAATGGCATGAATAATAAGAAGAAAATAATAAAGAAAATAAAAATAAAAATAAAAATAAGAATAAAAATAAGAATAAAAAATGAAAATAAAAATAAAAATAAAAATAAAAATAAAAATAAAAATAAAAATAAAAATAAAAATAAAAATAAAAGTGAATAATTAAATAGTGATACGGTCCACGCCCATGTGCCGACCATTCGTGGTGTTCAGACGGCCACGGCCACTACCGTGTGTGCAGGTCGTGTGGGTATGGAAACCTGCGCCTAAAGAAATAAAACTAAACTAATTAGTAGGGTTAGTGCTCGGGTTGCCTCCCGAGAAGCGCTCGTTTATAGTCTTAAGCTAGACTTTACCTCTCATTCGTATGGTCATGGTGGTTTGAGGAGGTGAAAATCCTTTCGCATGCGATCAATTCGATTATGGATATATAGTTTAAGTCGAGTAATGTTTTCCTCAAAAGTGTTGAATTTAGGATTGCTTACCTCTACTGTGCCGTATAGGAAGACATTAAGTACCTCAAAAGTGATTTCTTCGTTTGTCTTGAGGTCCAATTGATGATTCGAGGGTCTTCCTTATTCAACAATACCGATCCCCTATTTCAAGTGATTTGTTGTTCCTATCACTGTCTCGAGTTTCCTTTGGTTTCACTTCGTGTATTCCTAGTTTCTCTTTAAAGTGTGTTTTCCACTGCCTAGTTCATCGACCAAGCCTTAGTTCTTCATGGATTATTTCTTTATGGGTACGAGGTCTAAGATCTAGCTCACTAGGTGATTTCGTGATGCTTCCTCAGAAAGAAGGTTGAACCAAATGGTTATCAATAGAATTAACGTTCGTACCTTTATTACTCGATGTCCTAGCTGAGTCAAGAGCTTGAAGAGTGATTATTTCGTCGTCTACACGAAGTGTGAATTCACCGAATTCTTCCTCTGTGTGGTCTTTCTTTATTGCATCGGGATATGGCACACGAGGTTGGTACTCTGTAATTGTCAGTTTTGGTATATCATGGCACACTTTAACCTTACCTTCACTTACCACAGGTTCTTCCCTTGGGTTTGGTTCGTCTAACCCTTCACTATCGTAAATGGCTTGATTTTGCTCTCTCGGGTTAGTTTCAGTATTGCTTGGCAAGCTTCCTTGTGGTAGTTCTGAGATCAGCTTAGCAAGTTGTATAACTGACTTAGTAAGTTCCCCAACTTGGTTCTTGATTCCTTTGATCGATGCTTGTTGGTCATTAAGTGTTGTCTCAGTATCTTGGAGACGGGTATCTGTGGCTGCTATGAATTTTGTCAGCATCTCTTCAATGTTTGACTCCTCTTCCTGTTGGTGAGGTGGTTGTTGAAAATTTTGATCATCCCACGAGAAATTGGGATGGTACCTCCAACCTGCATTATAAGTGTTATCATAAAAATTATTTTGAGGTCTAGCATAGTTACCCATATAGTGGACTTGTTCGTTCTCCATGTCATATCCGTAGGGTGTGTACTCAGGATTCGCCACACCTCCTAGATTTGAGTTATATTGCATTATTGGGTGTACGTCGAGGTTGAAGACACTGGCTGCTTTGGCTGGCCTTGTCCTTATAACTTGTCACTGATAGTTATTCAATGACATTTTCTCTATAAACTAAAATCTTACTGAAAAAAGCAAATAAAAGAAAATTTAGCAACGTAAAAAAAATAAAAATAATAATAATAATAATAATGGCCAAAGTAATAAAAATAGAGTTTTCTTAATATTTTAGTTCCCCGGCAACGGCGCCAAAAACTTGATCGCTGTAAAGTCAGAGTTTTAAAATTTATAAAGAGAATGATCGAACACGAAAACTAACTATGACAACGATTGAGGCAAGTGCACCTATCGAACAAAGAGTATAGCTTAGGCAAGACCGGATTGTCGAACCCAAAGGAACTAAAAGTACTAATACTAACTTTCTTTCTATTATTTAGCCTAAAATAAGTGAAGTTGTTTATCTAGTCTAAATTAATTAACTATTAAACTAAAAATTCTAAGACAAAGAAGAATGAAATTGGGAGAATAACTTGGGAAAAACTCGGTTGATTAAGACGACACCCAAGGAAGAATCCACCTAGACTTCACTTGTTATCTAACTCTCTGAACTGCACGATGTATTCACTTGACTTGATCCGTAAGACTCCCTAACGTATATTAAACCCTCTCTCGAGGCGAATAACGTCTAACCCTAGGTTAATTAATTGAAATCTCTTTCCCATTAATAACCCCCTAGAATAGCAAAGAAATCGATCTATGGACATCCCATATTAGGTTTCACCCTAATCCGGCAAAATCTCGTCACCCTATCTCTAGGCGTGCGATCAACTCCGCTTAATTATGCTAGATCTACTCTTAAGCAGGGACTTTTGCTCCACCACCTAAGCACATTCAACTTGAATTAATATCCGTGAAATATCAACACAAGAATTAAGCACACATAATTAAGAACAAATCAAACATTTATCATATAGTTCAGAAAATAATAACAAGGTTCATCTAGGTTTCATCCCCCTCAGGTATCTGAAGGGTTTAGTTCATAACAATAAAGAAAAACATCTCAAAAGAAAAGATAACACAAAACATAAGAAATCCCTAAAACTCCCTGAAGGAATTGAAGAGGAGATCCTCCGTCTTGAGTAGAATTCCGGCTTCTAGAGATGGATCAACTGGCTATCCCTGAGTGAATCCCCACAAATCTGCCTACTCTGGCCTAGCAAGACGCCCCTAAACGATGGCTTTGGGCCTCCCTCTTTAGGTCATACTTAGGGTGTATTTATAGGCTTTTGAAATAGGTTTCTTTGCCCCTAAGTACCCGTAATGGCGTCCGGAGCATCACCATCCTCTCGGTGACGTACAGCATAAACCAGTGCATACTGCCTTACTTCAGTAGGTCCCGTACCTCTGCCCGGTGCTCTCTATCCTCTTCCCATACCATTACCACCCCTGGCCTGTCCTCAGCCCCTAGATGGCTGCTGAGCTAATCTCGGTGGCTGCGCAGTACCAGTACCCGCAGCTTGCATCTAATCAGTCATCAATGGACAATCCCGGACACGATGTTCAGTCGACCCACATCTTAAACATTCCCAAGTCGTCCTCCAACACTCTCCCGGATGGCGTCTACCATAGTGCCCACAAAGTGCCACCCCAGTGGGTGCAACATGAGGCCCAACTCTCACTAGCCCATCAGATCTGACCTTTTTCTTAGGCCTCATCACCGAACTAGAGGGCTCTGATTCCCTCTTATTCTTTCCTTTCTCGCAGTTTTGGTGCTCAGCGCGCTTAACCTCCCCGACGATCTTCACCTTCTCCACTAGGGTAGAAAAATCACGCTCCCTCTGCGGGGCTATTAGAACCCGTAAGCTGTCCCTGAGTCCATCCTCAAAACAGACGCAACGCTCATACTCAGTCGCCACCATGCCCTGGGCATAATGGCTCAGTCTCAGGAACTCGGCCTCATACTCGCCCACTGAACGGTCCCCTTGGGTGAGATTAAGGAACTCACTCCTCCTAGCATCGATGTAGCTGGCCCCCACATACTTACTCTGGAAAGCCGTCTTAAAGTAGTCCCACGTCAAACGGTCGAGCTGAGTGCCCTCCTTAACAGTCAGCCACCACTAATACGCTTCATCGCGAAGAAGAGAGACAACCCCTTAAGCTTCTCCTTAGCAGTAAAGTCCAAATCATCCATGATTCTCTCTATGGCCTCCATCCAGTACTTGACCACGCTTGGGGCGACTCTACTGACGCCCCTGAATAATTTAGCCCCATTGGACCAGAGTCATTCCGTAACCGACCCACGGCCCTCAGATCCGGTGTTGGGCCCAGCGACCCTCTCTAAAATCCGTAACATGGCTCGGGATAGTGCGTCATCCCCAGCCTCACGATCATGAGACCCAGTCTCTGTAGTAGGTGAGATCGGTATCTCGCTCGTATATAGGTTAGGCAGATTTTTAGATGCGGAGGACCCAACTCGAGCCCCCCTACGGCCTCTACCACGGCCTCTAGTACCCCGTCCGCGGATACCTCGTGCACTCATCGTAATTTTAGAATTTATCTGTATTAACAGTTTTATGCATTAGTTACAGTTTCAATATTTGTTAACAAATATTTTATGCAAAATAGTATCAGAAGTTCAGAGTTCGTTATCGCGAATCGCAGTTTTACTACGATATTTAGTTTTGCTACAGTTTTCAGTTTACACTACCTAAAGTGTTTTCAGTATAGTATACTACCTAAGGCTGTTTCAAGCATACAAGTAGTATTTTAGACAAATTTAAACAGAATTCAGAACACTTACAGGATCGACGCTGGAGACTCGATGTACCACATACTCAGTCAAAATATTTTAAATTATAAAATAAATTCATTTCGAAAAACCCAATTTTAAAAACCCAAATCCACAGCCGAGTTTTGCAACCTAGCTCTGATACCACTAAATGTAACACCCCAAACCCGGCCTAGACGTTATGGCCGAATCTGGCGATGTCACATGATAGTGTTTTTAGAAAACATAACTACGTTAAAACCATTTGTAGATATCTTGGCTTTCGTCAAAACGTGTCATTTATTTATTTATTACCCATTTTCAAAACATTATATGTTGCGGAAGCCTGTAAAATAATTTGCGAGTTCGTGTGTATTTGATAAATCATTTATTTATTTTGAAAACCCGCGTCTTATCCTACTGCTAGAAGTTTATAAAATAATACTCCCAAATTTTAAAAAAAAATCCATAAAGGCCATGTTACATAAAACTCGCCCAAATATAATCAGAACTATAAATGTAAAAACCGTTAAAGGTCCAGAACTGTGGTCACCGCCAAGTCCTCCATCGCACTGATCCGTCTACTGCTGGGGATTACCTGAACAGATTAAACAGAAAAGGGTGAGTTTTCGCAACTCAGTGTGTAATCCCCACAGAAAACATACACGCAGTCATATCAGTAAACAATCACAAATTCATAGTTCGGGTCTAAGCTCATTACAGAAACGGTGTGGACCTTAGCCCACTCAAATACAGAATCAGATATGTTTTAGGGCCTTAGCCCATTTCAGACATAATAAGCAGATCAGACAAAATAGCAGAATCCTACCCACCAGCCTCTACACACCAACTCCGTCCAACCCTACACATCGTGTGGGGATAAAATCAACCCACCCATCCCTACACACCATGCTGTACCGAATGCGACACATAATCAGAAAGTTGCAGCTGAGCTGCCAGATAACAGGCTTAAGAGCCTTTCAGATACTTCCTCCGAATCATCAACCCACCCCGATGCAATGCAACATACATAAAATGCCATGCTATTATGCAAACATAGTTCATACATTCAGATATCAGAATTCATGCTCAGTACAGAAATCAGATAGTCAAGTCACATAATTAGGGGTCTAGGTAAAGCTTACTGACCCTACATTAGATCCACAGTCGACTAGGGCGACCCGTGCAACCTTACAGAACATTACAGAAAAATGGGCTCACACGCCCATGTGGCCTACCCGTGTGGGCCCACACGCCCGTATGGTTCACCCGTGTGGGTCCACACGCCCGTGTGGCCCACATGGCCCAATTTGGCCTTGGCCGTGTTGATTACACGGCCTCGCTCGGCCCTCACACGACCCAATTTTGCCTTGGCCGTGTAGATTACATGGCCTCGCTCGGCCCTCACACGGCCGTGTGGTGACTAATAGTCTCGCACATGGCCTACCACACGGGCGTCCACACGCCCATGTGGCGTCGACAGAAAGGTTTTCAGCTTTCGTTGAAACCTCGTTTTCTGCGTTTTTGGGTACACACCTGGTTTCGATTGATGCTAAGATAACCCTCGAGCACTCCAGAACCTACAGTTTACCAATTTCACTCAGTTTATCACTTAATCAATCGAACTAAAATCGAATTCGAAACGAGAAGAACATCCCTTAAGCAACGAAAACTTACCCCAACACCTCGAAATAGTTGATTACACAATTGCACGATGAGACCCTTAATCCACGCGAGATGCTGCTGCCAAACGTCAAAACCCCCAAATCAAAGTTGGAAAAACATAAGTTAAAAAGAGCAAAACCCCACTTACCAGAACCTACAAAGTCAATAGGTACACCGATGGGGGCGAAATTGCATAATCGAGGAAGAGAAAAGAACAAAATTTCGGCAGGGGTTTTTGAGAAAGAAAAGTTGAATAGCAAAAAGGAGAGACACGAATTTGAGAGGGAGAGGAAAAGTGAACAGATTATCTGATATTCCCCCTATCATCTCCCCAAATCTCTCCTTACTATAAGATTTTTAGTCCAACACAAACACCTACACGGCACTGGCAGCAAAAATACATCCCTTGCCTGCGCAAGGATTCGAATTCCCAACCTCCATCAACCTCAACACTCCACTTAGCCACCAGACCAGCAGGCCCATTCTGCTCATTACCTACACACTTTTACTTAAAAGCCTACTAATCAAAGTTTGGGCTTTATTCATAAAAATACCAAAATTTACCCAAGTTGATACTTGAACTTGGGACCTCCCACACACACCCAGAACACATAACCACTGAAGCAGACACTCATTCATGCCAAAATTACAAAAGCCAAAATTAAGGAAAACCGGGGAGTTTCAATCTAATTAACCATTCACTAGAGTTGAGGTTGGCATCAAGCTATTCAATCCAACCAGTGTTCCAAGCTTAGTTGAACATGTGATTTCTACTATTGTTCTCCATATATTTTACCACACAACATTGATGCAACAAATGCTCAATTTACTCATTTTGCTCATGGCATAGAGGGCACTCAAGCATTAATTAGAGATTGAAGCCTCTATGACCAAGAAGCTTTTTAGTTGGAAATTTTTTTTCTAAAGCATTTCCATATGAAAATTTGGATTTTAAGGGTGGAGTTTTAGTTTCCACAATCTTTTTCTATCCAAACAAGGGAAAAAGTGATCATTTCCATTGCTTTCTTTTCCTTTTTTTCTCTCCATCTTCAATCCAAACATAGGATAAGAATCTAAATTTGTAGATTGTTTGCACTTAAATTTTATAAAACAAAACACATTGATTGAGATACAATATTCTAAAATAGGTAGTGGATTGGTTTTCTTAATATATTAACAATATTATTTTATTAATAAATTTTTATTTGTAAAAGCATATTACATTTTGAAAAAATGAACACAAAAAACATAAAAATAAAATATGTAAGTGAGATTATTAAATCATATATAGTCTTTAAATTTTAAATTACAATTGTATATTCAAGATATAATTCCTTGAATGCTTCAATATTCAAATTTACTTACAAGCTTGAAAAGGAAAGAAAAACAACAAAATAAAAGGAAATTCATATATATACAAGTGAGGGAGGAAATCTAAAAAGAAAAGAATATATATATAACCTTAATGGAGACCTATACAGGCATTCCTCCTTGCAAATGATGACCTAGAGGTATCTATTTATAAGGAAATTTTGGGCTTTGAGTGAAATGATCAAATTGCCCTTAAAATGATCTACAATGTTGACTCGTGGATTTGTATTGTGACACATGGATACTTTCTATCACAATGCACTAATGATGACATTTGGCATTTGTAACACTCCTCACCCATTCTGACATACAATACGAATAGAAGATGCTTCTAGAGCATATAAAAAAATGAAAATCTCGGAGTTATTTAAAATTTTGAGCTTTAAACATTTTTGTAAAATCATAGAAATTTAATTAAAACAATTTGAGGGTTTTGGAAACAATTTAAAATCATGTAAAATCATTTTGTGGGTGATTGGATGTGTCCAAAGTGAAAAAAAAAAGCCCTCAAGAGCCAAAATTGGTCAAAGTAGTGTAATAGGACAAGGCAATGTATAGGGCTAAAATAGGGTGTGAAGTCGTGTCATCAAAACATGTGACGTCACGACGCCTCATGTTGGTTAGCGATGTTACAAAGTGAGGAATGCAAGGTCGCAACGTTACCCACTAGACGTCCTAGAAACACTTCAAAATTCCCCCAAATTCCATCCAATCACGGCATACATATAACATGCTTAGTAATCATTCAAATACATATAAAAATCATCCCAACACATGTTCAACCATACATTACAACATAAAATCATTGAAATGATATAAAAAACATATGACGGTCTCATATGTTCATTCTAAACAAGTTTAATAAATATTTAAAACATTCTTCACATCAAAAAGAGTAAATATGCACGCATGTTGTCCAAATTAAGGTCATAGCTACTCAGGGCTTAAGCCAACAAACTATGTTACAAAAATGAAAGTAAAATGTAACATTCAAATACAAGACCAAAAATAGTATGAAACTAATATATATGAATAAATTAAGGACTCTCTAGTACATGCCACTATGAGTCAATTACATAAATGCAAAAATTTCACACTCTCATAAAATGTCAATGGTGTGGAGATGTGAACTACGAAATAGGCTAAGCCACAAATTTCAAATTAACTTATGCGCAAAAACAACAACGTCTTAAGCACAAAGCTTAGTAAGAACTAATGAAATTAAAACATGAAACTTACCCTATTCAAATAGAATGATATCCATAAAGAAAAAATAGAAGTTGCTAACTATCTATCAATCAAAACACAATTCACTTGAGTAAGTCACTATGATGAACATAAACATCACAACATCAAAAGAAACATTTACATGTTTATAAACACATTTCTTGACACTTATTCATTTCAATTATCAAATTTTAAGTAGTTTGTCCTTGATAATCTTAATGAAATACGTTTCAGACACTCAAATTCCAACCCAACACCAATACACTGATTTGTACTAAAGTGCATACAACTGAACACCATGTCACTTAGGGCTATTGCTATGAACAAAAGTGCCATGCCATAAGGAAAGTTTCGTTGCCTTCTCACTAATGTTGTCTTCATCCACTAAGCGCTCATTAACCCTAGTGGCATGCCAATTGTATCCTAACTCTTTCACCAAGATTACAAGGGAAAATGTCTTATTTACTTTAGATTACATATATCACACTCCTATTTTAAGTAGGATTTATAATGCCATACATAAGTTAACACTCATTACTTATTGTATTATCCATGAATACTCATATTACTAATCCACTCCTTTGGAGAAAGATTCAAAATCACACTTCATTATAAATACACATATCGTATTTTTCATAAGGTTGCAATCTAATTATTTCTCATCGATATAACATTAATATTACTTACTTACTCTTAATTCGAGATTTATGGACATAACATAATTCTCAACACTGACATTTCTTTACTTAGAAAAATAAATATGATTAATACAAAATACCCATTATTTTTTATTATTATAAATATAGTTACAATGTTATAAACAAATTAAGTCATATATTTTATTTTCAAAAGTTCTTACCAATCAAAATAAGAAAAAAGAGGTAAATTTCTTCTCCATTCTTCCATCTACAAGTTTTCCCTTTTCTTTGCTTGCAGTTTCCCTTTCTATCTCTTCTATTTACTAAAAAATAAAAGCTACCCATATTACTAATGTCATGGCCATATTGATGGCTCAACAACTCATACAAGGCATATAAACATGAAATGAGATGTTAAAATACAAAAAAAAAAAAAAAGAGTTCTCACCAAAACCCCAAATTTCTACTCTAAGCTCATATACTTAAGTGAAAGATTGATGTGGATGATGAAGAAATAAAGTTAAAATATAGTTTTTATGAGAGATTTTTGCAACAAAGTGAAGAAATATGATGGAGGTTCTTGAAGAAAATGAGTAGGATATGAGAAGAAGAGAAAAATAGAGAGTTCTATTTGTTTCTAAATTTCTATTTCTAAATTTTAACATTTAATCATGTTTAAGTCTTAAATGACTAAAATACCCTTAGTTTCAATATTACCATTTCCCCCCTCAACTCATATTTATACTCGATTAAACTCAAAACTCTAGAAATGACTTGATGTGTTTTCCAAGGGCTTCCAAACACCCCCAAAAATTATTAAACCCACCCAAATTGAATTTTTCTTTTCAAATTTATGGATAAGATTCTCAAGAAAGTTGCATACAAAAAATTGTAAAATTTTGGGGCATTACAGTCTCCTTATCCTTAATTTTAGGCCTTGTGTCTCTATACACAAAAGCTTGTGTCACATCACATGCAAGATTGCAAATGGTTTGGAATTTGGCTGTTTGTCATGACACACCTTGATTGGTTCCCTTAATTTTGTTCATTTTGGGTCATTTCAGTTTTTAGCTATGATTTTGCTACGAAATGAACATTAGATAAGTTCTTGACAAGAGAATTTTTATAAAGACACTATAAAAACTCCAAAATAGACCTAATTCTAAAAATATGCTAAAAACATTACAAATATGAGTCGTCTAAAATTAATATACTTTATTGAAAAGTAAAACACTAAAAACTTCAAATTACTTAATAACAAAGTCAAATTAAGTGTAAAATGAAGGTAAAATGATGCAAACATAGAGACTGATCAACCTTCTTACTAGGAATAATTTGTTACAATAAACTAGATTAGTGAATGTTAGTGAGTAGGTTCTAATTTTTTATATATATAATTGGTCATGATGTCCAAGTGATTGATTCAAGATATTATAAATCAACTAAGAAAATCCAAAGTTAATTTAAGATTATGTTGAGAGCTATCTTGAAATTATATCAACTTGTCATTAGATTACTTAATGAGTTGACTCCTTTAGAAATAATAAACAAGATAAGGCTTTACCTTTACTTCAAATATTTTGTGGGACCTGTAACGCCTCGATTTTCTTATTTCGGCTTTTGTAAAATTGACACACGACTGTGTATCTGCTTCAGTGGTTAAGTGTTCTGGGTGTGTGTGAGAGGTCCCAAGTTCAAGCCTTGACTTGGAAAAGTTTTGGTATTTCAATGAATAAAGCCCAAACTCTGGTTAGTAGGCTTATAAGTAAAAGTGTGTAAGTAGTTAACAGAATGGGCCTGCTGGTCTGGTGGTTAAGTGGAGCGTTGGGGTGAAGGAGGTCTTGGGTTCGAGTCTATGGGATGGTAATGGCTTCAATTTTTGCTCCTAGTTTCGGCTAGAGTTGTGCCAAGATGGGAGACTGAGTGGTGGTTTGTGAATAGAATTAGTGGGAGGAAAATTAGGAGAGGATCAGACTTTCTGAGCAGTTGTGTTTTCCCAAAATCCCTCTCTGCCGAAGATTGAGTATCCTCCCCTCCCATAGCCGATTCTTCCATCTTCTTTTTCCCCTTCCCCTTTTGTCATTCTTTCTCTCTTCCTCGCTACCATATTTTAATTTTGATCCTCTCTTTAGTCGCCTCGTTTCTGTGCAACACTCGTTTTTGCCTTGATTCGGTAAGATGAGTAGCGTAGTTTTACTTTCGTTTTTGGCTTATACTGATGTACGTCATTAATGCTGGATAGGGGAAGATTCAGAGACTCGTAAACGCTGTTTGAACACTTAGGTTCAGGGGATTTTGGTGGCTTGATTGAAGGTAAGGTTTTAGGAGATATTGGGTTTATCATCTCGATTTAGTTTCATTTTAAGCACTGATTTGGATGTTGGAATATCAATTCTTAGGTTTTGGAGTGCGCAGGGATCATCTTAGCTTCAATCGAGACCAGGTGTGTACCTAGAAACGTAGAAAATGAGGTTTCAGTGAAAGCCAAAAACCTTACTGTCGACGCCACACGGGCGTGTGGTCGCCCGTGTGGTAGGCCGTGTGCAAGACTGTAAGTCACCACACGGCCGTGTGATCGACGAGCCCGGCCGTGAGCGAGGCCATGTGCGACACACGGGCTCGACCAATTGGGTCGTGTGGGCCAGCACGAGTGAACCACACGAGCATGTAGAATTCTAGGCCAGGCCGTGTAATCCACACGGCCAATGCCAATTTGGGCCTTGTGGGCCACACGGGCGTGTGGGCCCATACAGGTGGGCCACATGGACGTGTGAGCCCATTTTTTTGAAAAACTCTGTATGGTTGCATGGGTCGCCCAAGTCGATTGTGGACCTACAGTAGGGTCGGTAAACGATACTTAGGCCCTAAATGAATGATTTGTCTGTCTGATTTATGTATTAAGCATGTATATTGATCTGAGTATATGCGTTTTAAATTGCATAATAGCATGTCATTCTTGTATGTTGCATTGCATCGGGGTAGGTTGATTATGATTGGAGGAAGTATCTGAAAGGCTCTTAAGCCTGTTACCTAGCAACTCAGCTGCAAGTTTCTAATTATGTGCCGCATTCGGTACAACATGGTGTGTAGGGCTGGGTGGGTTGATTTTATCCCCACATGGTGTGTAGGGTTGGACGGAGTTGGTGTGTAGAGGCTGGTGGGTAGGACTCTGTTTTCTACATGTTCTGTCTGAAATGGGCTAAGGCCCTGTAATATGTCTGAATCCGTATCTTAGTGGGCTAAGGTCTATACCGTTTCTGTAATAGGCTTAGACTCGCACCGTGAATTTATGTATATTTTCTGATATTACTGTGTGTATGTTTTCTGTGGGGGTTACACACTGAGTTTGCGAAAACTCACTCTTTTTTGTTTAATCTGTTCAGGTAATCCCCAGTAGTAGACGGGTCGGTGCAGCGGAGGGCTCGGCGGTGACCACGGTTCTGGACCTTTACGGTTTTTACTTTTATTTATGGTTTTGATTATATTTGGGAAGTTTTTGTAATATGGCCTATATGGATTTTTGTTTAAAATTTGGGATTTGTTTTATATAACTGCTAGCAGTAGGATAAGACGCAAGTTTTCAACTAAACAAATGTTTTATCAAACTCATACGAATTCACAAATTATTTTAAAAGCTTTCGCAACACATAATGTTTTCAAAATGGACAATGAATGAATAAATGACACGTTTTTTACGGTAACCTAAGATATCGAAAATGGCTTTATTGTAATTACGTTTTCTAAAGCACTATCATGTGGCATCGCTAGATTCAGCCATAACGTCTAGGCCGGGTTTGGGGTGTTACAGGACCATTAGATGGAACTCATGTTCATGCATTTGTTCCACTTAACATTTAATGAAAATTTCATAGTCGTAAAGGGAGAATAACAAAAAACGTATTGATTGTCATCACCTTTGATTTGAAATTTTCCTATGTATTAGCTAGTTGGAAAGGTAGTGAAAATGATTCACATATTTTAAGTGATGCATTTGTGTCACTCTCAGATTCCATAAAGTTCGAAAATTAATAGACAATTCAAGGATGCAATTGGAATAAGCCAAGAGTTGGCAGTCTTTATTGGGAAATTTGAAAAAGGTAGAAACATAATTTGACATGGTTGGAATCCAATTTTTGGTTTGGTTAGGTTAGGTTAGAACCAGTCAGTTCCTTAATGGGAGATACAATGATAATGGATGAATGGTTGTTATGTGGTGGAAGACCGCGCATGAAGGGTTAAATACATAGTTGGGAAATGACTTTTTGGGGGAGGACTCAACTCCATTCTGTTTCATTTTCCTCTCTTCCTCATCTTCTTCCTTGGTTACTCTGAATGAGAGATAGCCATGGAAGCTCTGCATGGAGTGATGATCGTGAGGGTATTAAGGTTTTTAATGCTTTAGTATATGTAAGATTTAGGAACCAAAGTTAAGGGCTTCCAGAAACCATTTTAAGGATTCTGTATGTTTCTAGAAAATTGAGTTTTAAATTGAGATTAGTAAGTTTAACCCATGAATTGGTTGTCTTACTTAGCTGTCAAGAGAAGGGAAGCTCCAGCATTTAGAAAAGCTAAGCAGACAAGGCGAAGAAGTATCAGGTGAGTTTTTGCACTCAACCTCTGAAATGCTAAGTATGTTGTAAGGTTGATGTAACACCCCTTACCCGTATCCGATGCCGGAACCGAGTACGAGGCATTACCAAACTTAACACATATACAAAATGACTTAGTCAAGCCCCTATACATGCCATAACTTAAATCATTTATAAATAAAGATACTCATAGATAGCTTGATAGTGTGAAGCGATCTCCGACGACCTCCAGCCCGAGCTTGTTTAGTAGGACTCTGTAACATGGGAAAGAAAAGGGGGTAAGCTTATAAAGCTTAGTAAGTTCACATGTAAAAATAATAACCATTAGCAATGAATTTAGCTTACTACTAAGCTGTCATAACTTGCATAAATAATGCTAAGTTCTTACTTTCCCAACTTACTCATTTGTAGCCTTATCAAAGCCTCAACATGACAAATCCTCACAACAAGTTCTCAAATTGATACGAACATTAAATCACATATTTATACCTTATTACTCATGTTCACATTAATCTGTCTACTTGAATCGCTGTCACTAAATTATTTATTTCTTGAGCTACAGAGCTCCGAATTTCAAAACGCTAATTTTTCCTGAAACTAGACTAACATATCTTCATACCATAAAATTTCCAGAATTTTTGGCTTAGCCAATTAGTACAGTTTATTCATTAAAATTTCCCCTGTTTCACTGTTCGACTATTCTGACCACTTTTCACTACGAATCAATTTTCTCCTTGTACAGAATTCAAATGATGTTATAATTTATTTAATTTGAAACTAGACTCATTAAGGATTTCAAGCATATAACTTTTATCCCATAATTAGTTTTGTACAATTTTTAATGATTTTTCCAAGACAGAACAGGGCATAACATAATCATTCTAAACCAGTCTCACAAAAATCTAAATATCTCAAAATACAGAATTTCTTTGCTTTCTCTATTTCTTTAGTATGAAAATAGACTCAATGATCTTTAAATCAATATATCATACAACTTATAATTCAATTTCTACTATTTTTGGTGATTTTTCAAATTCACATCACTGCTGCTGTCCAAAACAGTCTCATTGTAAATTTTTGCTCTCTTTCTCTCCTTTTAGTTGTATTCATTACTTGCTTATAACAATCTTTCCAATTTCTGATTACATATCGAGCATATTGCTCATACGATACACATGTATATACCTTCACTTATCACTACAAAGTCACACATAATTTCACTTAATCAATTTTCCCGTTGAACACTCGGAATATACACGATACGTAGAGAATTAGCACATAAGTGCCACAATCGATATGTAGCCGGTTACTATCAGTGTAATGTAGCCGCCGGTTACCATCGTAATGTAGCCGGCTACCACTGATATGTAGCCGGCTACCACTATTCACCGATCGGTAGTCGGAGCTACCACTTTTCATCGATCGGTAGCCGGGCCACCACTTTTCATCGATCGGTAGCTAGAGCTACCACTTTTCACCGATCGGTGCTGGGGCCACCACTTTTCATCGATCGGTAGCTAGAGCTACCACTTTTCACCGATCAATAACACCGGAAATGTCCACGGGCCTGCTCACAAAATCGCCGTGTGTGCGCAACACATGGTAGATCACCCAAAGACTTTCGGGACCCAACGTAACAACAGTAACAATGATCTCTAGTATCCACTTCTATTCCTATGTTCAACCGGGCATTTACACTTTTCATCACTTTATTAATTCATCCATAACTAACATTGGACATATAAACACATGTCATATCATACAAGTACGTTTATTTGCATAGTGACTTACCTTTCATTTTCAAACATATTATATATTTTCAACGTACCTGAATCGGAATGTCATTCACTTAACCATTTATTTATCGGAATGCCCGTTGAACCATTCGGAATAAATAAGGATACTCGGATAGCTTGGAAAGCTCATACAATGCCAACGTCCTAGACGTGGTCTTACATGTAATTAAATATCGATGCCACTGTCCCAGACAGGGTCTTACACGAAATCATATACGATGCCGATGTCCCAGACATGGTCTTACACGTAATCTCTGATCGCCCAGACACGGTCTTACACGATATCACAAATCGTTGCCAACGTCCCAGACGTGGTCTTACACGAAATCATATCTCAGAATCCTATGTCATGACACATGTATCCTTTACTATTCCTAGGGTTCGAACGGGGCTTTTCGGACGTCGTTACGTTATCGAAACTTTCTCGTATTCATATATCCTGCTTCTCGAATAATTCAATATCATAATAACATATATATAACTTATTTAAAATACATGTATTTGCATTACCATTCGGCATTGAATTCAATCATACAAATAATATGCATTTATAACATAATTTTGTAATGTTTATTAAAATACGAACTTACCTCGAATGCCGAGACGACTAATTTTCCCGACTTAGCCCACAACTTTATTCTTCCCTGATCTTAGTCCAAATTTCATAATTTCTTGATCTAACATGTCAAATAACAGTCATTTAACACATTTTGTCAACACACTAGTCAATTTAATTCACATATCAAATTTTGGCAAATTTACAATTTTGCCCCCTAACTTTTCAAAAATTACAGTTTTACCCCTAGGCTCGTAAATTAAACTTTATTCCTTTTTCTTATGTTTTAAGACATACTGAACATTTTTCCCTTCTATAGCAACTTCAAATTCTTACTATAACACATACTTATGAACAATAACAACTTTTACCGATTAGCTCGTTTTACTCGTTTTCACCGAAAAATCATTTAGCAAACATCGTTCTCCTAACCTCAAACATCCATATTCTACCATTAGATATCAAAATACATGCTTATCTAGCATGGGTATATTTTTTAACTTTGATTACACTTCAAATTAATGGTAGAAATAGACAAATTAAGCTTCGAGGATCTCAAAAATACGAAATTATTAAAAACGGGACAAAAACCGTACCTATATAAGCCATAGAAGCTTGGCCGAATGGAGCTCATCCATGGCTGCCATTTTTATTCTCACATTCGGCTGGAGAAGAAGAAAAGAATGGTGTTATTATTATTATTTTTGTCTTATTATACCATTTAACTTAACTTCCAAATTTGCCCTTTTTCTTTTCAACTAACTTCAAAAATACCAAACAAATATTTTCCATCAACTTATAAGTGGACTATTTTCTTCATAAGGACCTTCACTTTAAAACCCATCACAATTTCACCCTTTATCATCCGGAACACACACTTCGCATTTATAACAATTTAATCCTACTAACCAAATTAAACACTTTTTCGATAAAATTTCTCAACGAAATTTTCACACAACAATTTAATCACATTATAGACCTCAATTTGATAATCTAAGCTATTTCATACTTAAAGCTTCTAGGACCTCATATTTTGCAACTTATTTAATTTAGTCCAAAAGTCAAATTGGACACTTTATGCCTAAGATTTCTTCATGAAATTTTTACACATGCATACGAACATATCATAAACCCCATAACAGTCATAAAATAATTATTTCTACTTCAGATTCGTGGTCTCAAACCACTTTTCTAACTAGGCCCTAATTCGGGATGTTACAGTTGAATGGGTTTATAAGTATCTACCATCATAGTTCAATATACATGGTTCCATAGTGTAACACCCCTCACCCGTATTCAACGCCGGAATAGGGTTACGGAGTATTACCAAACTTATCATACAATTACACATACATTTCTCAAACATTTTCATATTTCATGCAATCATCATTCAACATCAATCATAATGTCCCTAATACGAGCTTACGAGGCTCAAAACATCCTTTAGAAATGGTTCTGGACTAAACCGATAACATAGGAAACTTTTACGAAACTTATAATTTTTTTCTCAAAAATAGGGGACACACGCCCATGTAGCCTGGCCGTGTGTCTCACACGGCCAACAGACACGCCCGTGTCACAGGCCGTGTGGACATTTGAAATGGGATCACATGGCCGTGTCCCACCTCGTGTCCAACCCCGTGTAACTCTCTGACTTGGTTCACACGGCCAACACACACGCCTGTGTGGCTAGCCTGTGCGCCCTATAAATGTCCATACACTCCCATGTGCCAGGTCGTGTGCTAGGCCATGCCAAACCTGTAGGGTATACTGACTTATGCCACACGGCCAGGTCACACGCTCGTGTGTGAGGCCGTGTGGAGCATACTGACTTGGTTTTAATTCAACACAAGGAGACACACGGCCGTGTAACATTACCGTGTGTCACACACGGCTGAGACACACGCCAGTGTCTCTGCCCGTGTGGACAAAAATAGGCTATTTACCAAGCCATTTTGCCACCCCAAATTGCACACAACTACACAATTCAATTAGTACACATTCATAGCATATATGGGTATCCAAATCAACCACAACCAAAACTAAAATGTACCATTTCAATATCAATAACTAACATACTTATAATACCATATTTTGCCTACTCAAATCATGCCAATTCACATTTCCAAAGCATTCATATGTACCATTTCAACTAAGCATTTCTTAGCCTAAAACCACAAGCACAACCATTCTCAATTTATCAACCATTAGCTACCTTGAAAGTTGCATTCAACAAGCCATTCCCAAGCAAACATGAACCACATCACTAAGAGGTATTAATACATATATATACATCACATAATTGCCAAAATAAGCCAACTTACATGGCTAACATAAATCCAAACACTTAATATTTACAAGCCAACACAAATGGCCAAAATCATGCTACATATGCCAAAATGACTCAAAGTCTCTATACATGCCATATACTCAAAACATAAGCTTAAAAGTACCAAATCGATAATAGGATAGTGTGACGAAATCTCTAACGATCCCCGAATCCAAGTTAGCTTTGAGTTCACTATAAAACATAGAAAAATTAAATGATGTAAGCTATAAAGCTTAGTAAGCTCGTATGAAATAAAATCGATATAATCATAAACACATAATTCAACAATTGATTATAAATACATGAATTCACATCAACTAACAAACCTTTCAATTACTCATTCACAAAACTATATATTTGCTTCACCATTTCTTCGATTCAAAGATAATATGGTTTATGCACATAGCTGTATCATCTCGTACCAATCTCATTCTCAACCACATCATTCATTTACCCGTTGAACCATTCGGAATAGAAGTCGGATACTCAGGAGTCTCGCACACTAAGTACATATACCATAGCCCGAAGCCAAATCAAGGTAACTTATATCCGAAGTACTAATATCATGGCCCGAAGCCAAATCAGCCGATATTTATGACCCGAAGCCAAATCGGTATAACTCGCACCCGAAGTGCTAATATCATGGCCCAAAGCCAACTAAATGTATCCTCTAATGACATGTCATTAGTATCCTAAACTATTCCTAAGGTTCAACCGGGATTTCAAATGCCGAATTACCCTCGAGTCATTGTCGAACTTACTTGAAGTCTCATATTCACAACTTATACAATATCAAAGCATTTAAAATACATTTATAATGAAATTTATCACATACGAACTTACCTCGGATGTGAAAACGACGAAATAAGTCGATTAGTCAATAACTTTAGTTTTCCCCCGATCTAGATCCGAATACCGTTTTTCTTGATCTAAATATATTCAAAATTAACTTATTTAATAATCTCTCTATTCAGTTTAATTCAAAACACACATTTAAGCACATTTACACTTTTACCACAAGAATTTCACAACTTTTACAATTTAGTCCCTAGGCTCGTAAAAAAAATTCATTCAATTTCATCACAACCCAAGCCTAGCCGAATTACTATTATACCCCTAGCAACCCATATTTTTCATTTATTTCACATTTTAACCACAAAGTTTCCACATTTCATAATTTAATCCCTAATTTGCATTTTCACTAAAAATCACTTAACAAAACTTGTATATCTATTAACAAGAATTCAAAATCTATCATTAAACATCAAAATACTCATGTATTCATCAATGGAAACATTCAAAATCTTTAACAGTTTTGCAAAATAGGCCCTAGGCTAGCTAGACTAAGCTGCAACGATTTCAAAAACATAGAAATCATCAAAAACGGATTAAAATACATACCTAATTGAAGGAAATGAAGTTGTTGAATCCCTAGCTCTATTTTCTAATGAAGAATCAGTTTGTGGTTCCAAAATCACTATTCTGATTTGACTAAAAATAGGCTGTTACACATAGTGTTTAGTTATAAAATGCATGTAATGTATGTAAGGGAAACATTGTCGGGTTTAGGCGAAGTTAGGAAGGAAAAATGGGAAAGATAAAATTCTGCTAGATACCACTATACGGTGTTGCTATGTGCACCCATGATGAGTAAATCTTTGGGCCTTGCGGAAGGGACACTGTAGTGTTTGAGCATCAAGGCTAGGAATGGTGAAATAGAGGAATAGATAGGTTGCAATGGGAAGAGTAAAAAAGAAAGATCATGGCTAGGCCATGAGACTGATCAGAGGCTATGCGCCTAAAATGAGTAATACCATAGTTGAAAGATGCTATGGCATCATGATATAAATGAGTAAGGCCATGACTAAAAGACGCTATGACATCATAGTAAACAGGACTAAGATCATAGCTGAAAGATGCTATGGTATCCTAGTAGTCCACCTTGATGGTAAACGTGGGTTAAACTGTGTAAGACCATAGCTGAAAGACGTTATAGCATCATAGATAGTCCGCCGAGACATTAAACACGGGATAGTCTGACAAGACATTAAACATGAGATAGTTCGTCAGAACACTAAACACGAGATAGTCCACTAGGACATTTAACACAGATAGTTCGATGGGACACTAAACCTGAGATAGTCTGACAGGACATTAAACACGAGATAATCTAATGGGACACTAAACACGGGATGGTCCATCGGGATCGTAAACACGTGGTTATATCGTGTAAGACCATAGTGGAAATACGTTATGGCATCGTGGATAGTCCGTCGAGACGATAAACATGGGGATATTGAGTGAAGGACCATAGTTAGACTATGGCAACTAATGGAGTCTGTCAAGACGATAAACATGGGAGGGGTATACTGTGTAAGACCATGGATCGACTATGGCAACATAGAGAATCCACTAGGACGATAAATGGGTTATAAGGAAAATGGAAGTATGGGCCTACAGTAGATAGCCATTAGGTCGAAGGAATCTGCCAATAAAAAAGGGAAATATAAAGAGGGAAATGACTGCTAGAATGGAAGTTGTAAAAGCTAGTAAAGCATTTGAGAGGTAACCCAGTAGGGATAGTCACGAAAGTTGATGCAGTAGTGATTCCTAGTGTACAAGCGAGCGAGAAATGGTTAACCAAGGATTGTAGATAAGGATCCGCCTTTAAAGAATGCAAAGGGCACTCTGAGAAACACTATTGACTAGTGGTGTATCATATGTACGTCGGTTCGTCCCTAAAGAAGGGAGGGGTGGTTAGAACCCATTGACAAAGAATGATACTTGGGGTGGCATAAGTGTCTATTAGGACTATTCCTCTTTAAGGGGAAATCTTTGAGGAAGTATTAGCCAAATGGTGAGTTATGAGGGAATGCAGTATGAAAGAGAAATCGTGAACTCAGATGGCTATACAAGGGCATTCGGCTGAGTACTAAAGGGCATAGTGGGCTGTAGTAGAAAGATATGCTACGCTTAAGGGTATAGTAATTCGACCAAGCGAATTACAAAGAAGTAATCCGACCACTATTTATACTAAGCAGGATTTAACCCGCCAGGGTAGCGTGGGACCTTGATAATCATACCCATGGACGATAGGTGAGCAAATCACTCGAAATTAATATAAGAAAAGAGTCTTCGCAAATTAAATAGATTGAGGATACTCACTAAGGACTTTTAGGAAGGTAAGATGAGAGGCCATATTAATAGGGCATAATAGTAAGAAGGCGAGAACCACGTAGGCATAAGTAAGAGAAAGGAAAAGAGCTTGTAGATATGGCGAGACATTTATAATAACTATTAGATAAGGCTAGTAGAATAGCCGGTAGGAAATTGCTCAACGATTTATCTGCTAGAGGATAGGATCGAGAATCGGATAAAGTCCACTATGACGAGTTTAAGAGAGTTTACTCTCACCAGTAGGGAGTTATTTATATTTGATTATTTTCTATTTAACCCCCGAGAGATGGGTCTATTATCGTGTAATGTAGAAACTCACTAAGTTCATTCAAACTTATAAAGGTTTTGGCCTGTGGTTGCAGGACTTGCGGTATAGGGAACTCAATGAGGGACCAAGCCAGATCGTGTGGGGTCGAGGAATTGTTATTGTGTAGAGTCATGCACATAGGAAGGGGTACTTATAGGAACTTTGCCATTGGGGCGTCTGTGTTGTAATTATTTATTTCCATAGTGTCCGGAGTAGGAATAACGAACCTTATTTTGACACTTATCTCTGATTTAAAACATTAAATAAAGTTTTGCTAATGTTGTTTGGCCTTAGAATAATATGTTTAAATTCTATAATTGAAATGGATTCAGTTGTGACGCCATTACCTAGATTTGGAGAATGGGTCAGGTAGCGGTGTTACAAGTTTAGTGGTATCAGAGCAAAGGTTTAGGCGATCCTTTGGACCTAGAAATTAGAATGAGTACCCCTTATGTGAATGATTATTGATCTGGGTGAGTCTCTTGATTCCTTGTTCATTTAAGTTGTTATGTACTGAGTGTGTAAATGTGATGGCCTAAATTGGTGGGGAAAATGAAAGTAAAAGCAAACGAATAGGGAGAAAGACATAAGGTAAGGATAAGTGATACATTGATTAAAAAGTAAAAGTACTAGAAAAGTAAAGATATTATTGAGGCAAAGATACAAAAAAGATAAAATATCATAATCCATTGAATGAGTGTCCATGCCTTTTTTTTGGCTGAGCTCTCTAAGAAAATGCAAGAACGGTGGCGAGTTGAAACCTGGTAAGAAGGACTCTAGAGTCAAGGCGAATAGGGGTTAGTCAGGAAGAATAAGGAGGAAGGTACGCTTGGATGGCATACTTGGATTCCCTTATACACTCCTCAAAAGCTTAGTGACTCCCTAGTTTGCGTTACACCTCTTCATCAGGGTGCGGCCACAGAAGTCAGCACCATCTTCTAGACCCTCTTTCTAAGCCTTTAAAAGGTTTGAGTTTAGACTTCTAGGTAGGAACAAAAGGGGTGCAAATCCTAGTCCGGTTGAAAGAGAGGGAGAAATGAGTGACTGTAACACCCCTAACCCGTATCCGTCGCCGGATTAGAGTTAAAGGCATTACCAGACCGATCAAAAATGTTTACAGACATTTCATATTGTAAGTTATCAATTACAATCACTATATCTCTTAGATAGGTCACCGCGACCTTAAGCATGCTTTAGAGGAAGGTCGGGACTAAACCGAATTCATACGAAAATTCTCGAAAATTTAAAAGTTTTTTGAACACTGCAGAGGTCACACGCCTGTGTAGTCAGGCCGTGTGCCTCCCACGGCTACAAGACACCCCCATGTGCCCTGGCCATGCCAAAACAGGGCAGGTATCCTGACTTATCCCCACGGCCACGAGGCACGCCCGTGTACCACGGGGCCGTGTACTCTTAGGCTATATATCGACTAAATCCCACGGCCACTAGGCACGCCTGTGTGCCTCAACCGTGTTGGCAAAACAGGCCACTCGCATGGCCAAAATGCCACCCACAAAGGGTCAAACCTATAAGCTATCCACCAATTCATTTTATGCACAATTGACATTCAAAAACATATCAAACTAATCAACAAAGCTTTGTATCCAATCTCATTTTCAATCATAACAATTTGCACGACTAAAAACACTTATACATCCAAGCATGATTCAACCACATTATTCATCCATGTAGCCATTTCATTGATCAAACATACATACTCATTATGCATTCATAAGCTTACCATAACATTGATCATTTTAATAGCTAACTTGCCATACCAAAACATGCATCATATACCACATTTACTCATGCACATTACCAACATTAGCTAGCCAAATCACATGGCTATTTACAATTCAAACATATACCAAATCACTAGCCTATACATGCCATACTTCGTATATACATTTTCAAAAGGTACCAAAATGAGTTTGAGTAGTGTGATGACGATCCTTGACGGTCCCCGAGCCTTCAGTAGCTTTGACGATCTATAAGACAAAGTAAACACACACAGAGTAAGCTTTCAAAAGCTTAGTAAGCCATATACAAATAAACTTAGCATAAAATGCATATAATCATATTGGCACAATGACATTATTGATTCTCATAGTAAATTCATCACATATAGTCTTTGGCTCATTTGCTTAGCCATATCTTACCATCTTTCTCAACTCAAATATCTCATATACATATAACTCCTTCAAGCACATTTTCTCATATGATCTCATCATTTCATATACATAATCATCTTATTAAGTTCATATAGATACTTACCTTTCATACACACTTAGTGTACATACCAAACGTACCTGAAACGAATATACAATTCACATAATCATTCGTATCTCGGATTTGCCCGTTGAACCATTTGGAATCTCATAGTATAGTCAGAGTGCTCGAAATAGTCGTACAATGCCAACGTCCCAGACGTGGTCTTACATGTAATCAGATATCGATGCCACTGTCCCAGACAGGGTCTTACACGAATCAAATACGACGCCAATGTCCCAGACATGGTCTTACACATGAATCTCATATCGATGCCAACGTCCCAGACGTGGTCTTACAAGAAATCAGATATCAACGCCACTGTCCCAGACAGGGTCTTACATGAAATCTCAAATCAACGCCAACGTCCCAGACGTGGTCTTACATGATATCATATAACAGACACCTATGTCATGACATAGTTAATCCTATCTATTCCTAGGTTCAAACGGGGCTTCTCGGACTTAAACAACTTGTCGACTTATTTGTAGTCTCAGATAGCATATACATTCCATCTCAATGGATAATCATAATAATTCAATTATCATATATACTCAAATAGTTCAATACAATTACATTTATTTGTATATTGACTTACCTCGGAGTCGGATATTCGTTCGGACTCGGTTATTCAACTACTTTCGCCTTTCCGCGATCTAAGTCTGTTTTCTTCGGCTCTTGATCTATACATATTCAAATTTAACCCATTCATTCATCAATTCATTCAATTCAATCCAAGAACACACATTTAGGGCAATTTGCATTTTAGCCCTCACATTTGCACATTTGATCAATTTAGTCCATTTTCCTCAAAACATCAAATATACAAAATCACCATTTACCCATGCTTAGCCGAATGCTCATGTATTTCATACAAGTCCAAACATTCCATTTATTTCACAAATTAGTCCTTCAAAATGCTATTTTCTCAATTTAGCCCTATTTAGCTAAATTCATCAAAAATTCAATAACAACATATGTTCATCTAACATATAGATTTCATATAAAACTATTATACATCACAAAATTCATATGTTCATTCATGTCACTTTGCAAAATATTCATCAATTCATAAAATTGAGACATGGGTTTTGTAGAGCATGAAGCAACGATTACAGAAACGTAGAAATTATCAAAATCCGAAGTCAAAACTTGCCTTAATCAAGCTTTAAACCAACCGAAACCTAGCTTTCTTTTTCTTTTCTTCTTTTCTTTGTTTTTCAGCAATATATGATGATAATGGCTCCCTTTTATTTTATTATAATGTTTTTGTTATAATATTATAACTTATATTATATAATATAAACTTTTAACTTATAAAATTAATATAAAACACACATATATGCATAACCACACTTAATGCCGTCCACTATAACTAAAAATGGACTATTTGCATTTTAAGGACTTCACAATAATAAAGCCACATCAATTTGGCCATTAATCAAATAGAAAGCCACTTTTACCCTTTTATGCAATTTAGTCCTTTTCTCAAATTAAGCACACAGACAAAAAAATTAATTCACGGAACTTTAGCACATGCTTAATCACACACAGTAAACACAGAAAATAATATTAAAATAATATTCAGACTCAGATTTGTGGTCCCAAAACCACTGTTCCGATTAGGGTATAAACTGGACTGTTAGTGACACTGGTTGGGTCTCTCCCCCAAGACAGATCGGACTCCTTATTAGAATGAGCTTCGTTGATTAGAGTCCAAGTAAGAAATCTGCGTGTAGTTTCTAACCTCTGAAACGGGTCCAACTTTACTAGATAGAAAGAGTATACGCTAGAGAGGTAGTGAGGATGAGCCAATAGAACTCTCCCGGTCGTTGAGGCAGACACTTGCCTTGTTCTGGGATGACTGAAAACGAGGAAAGTGTGTACTCCTATATGATAAAACAGCTCCTCCCGAAAAAGAGGAAATACCCAAAGGTAGCGTCTAGCCGACTCTTCCCTCAAATTTGCCCTGAGAATAGAACCAAGGTACCTACCACCAATTGTAGTGGTAGTTTAAGTATATTTCAGCACCTAACGAGCTTATTTTCTTAGCATTTTATAATTAATTATTGCATTTTCGGTATTAGGAGGTTAAGATAAAAAAATTAATAAAATAAGTGTTTTTACTGATTTTCTACCATTTTGATGACTCGTAAGGCCAACTCGGGCCTTATGAATGACTAATAGGCTATTTAAGTGTGTAGGATGCCAATTCAGGTTTGAGAATACAAGGGATGATGATCGGTCTAGGTTTGACTTGTCACCAAGTAGCACGTTGTTTATATAAGCAACCTATGGGTCACCGAAATTGGTGTGCAGACTTAGACAGATAGTTTTTCCTATTAAATTTTCTTTTTATGTTTGCTTAGTCAGAAATTTTCTATTCCAATGTGAAGAAAATTACGAGCGGAGATTGCTCCAGGATCACGCTTCAATATATATTCATGAGCATTCTCTTATCTCTTTTCTTCTATTCGTTTATTTATCTTTTGTTAATATGACCAATTAATGTTTATATGAATATTAGGATAGATTATTGTGATTTATTTATATCTTGCATGATTCAGTTATTAAACTGATTTATCTTTTAAGTGATTATTTATTTGAAATTAGTTATTTATTCAATAGTACTTAGTATATTAGGGAGTGACGCCCCTAATAGAATATTGAGATAGGTGAGACCGAAAGGGTATCCTGTCGTGTACAACTTGTGCCAAACGGAGAGACCAAGAGGGTATCCTTTGTGGAAAGGTGACTTAGGTGGTAATCTTTAATGAAGATAAGACCGAAAGGGTGTTTTTAGCTAAGGGTGTTAAATAACTCAATAGAGGATAATTGATTATTTAATTAGATAATTAAGGATTTAACCGATCATAGGCTAGAGGCTAGCATTGTCAACACTAGGAATATGAAATTCCATTAGGTTAATTTAGGTTAATGAATTTAATTAGTTTAATTAATATTTTGATTTGGGTTCATACTACTAATTCGAGACTAGATTATATTAGTAATTATTTTCTGTAATTAATTTAAAATGTAACACCCCAAACCCGGCCCATGCGTTAAGGCCAGATCTGACATGTTACATGAGAAAAATACTACTAAGTCCTTTTTCATTTGTACATAAAAAGATTTAGATTTAAAATCATTTAAAACAACTCCCATTTAAAAATTTTAAATAAAGTATTATTGAATAAAGATTGATTGATACATCGATAAATTTGAGATAAAATCTTAAAAACCATGACTTTGGAAATATCGTTAATAGTTCGAGAAGAATTTGGAAATAATTTTCGAAAAATGTTGATGAAAATTATTTGAGAAATTTCTGAGTTAAAAATATATTTATGAAAGTTTATTATGAAACCCTTTTTGTATATCCATTTTAAGAAAACGTTTATTTAAGTTTTTAGAAAAGCCTCAATTTGAAGTACTTAGAGCAAATTATAAATTCGTCAAACAATAAACAAAACATAAATTAATCCAGAGGCCTTATTACAACATAAAAACCTAAAATAGTAAAGTGAACGGAATTAAAAAAATCTAAAGTTCAAAATAAAACACCGTTTCTGAAGTATGGCTTCCACCGAGTCATCCATGGCCCAAGTCCATATCACTGAGCATTACCTACAAGGGTTAAGAAAAGGGGGTGAGTTACAAGAACTCGATGTGAAATCCCTTCACCGTCATCCACCGGGCTGAACCCGCTTAGAAATATCTTGGGCCTAAGCCCATTTAAGATAATCTTGGGCGAAGCCCAATTACAAAACAATATATATATATGAATGCAAAGTATGCAACCCGACCCATCCATCCAATCTCTCCCCCGTACCAGCCAGTCTCTCCTGTGGGGATCAAGTCAACCCACCCCGCCAGTCTCTCCAATTTGCAGACAAGCTGCCATTTATAATAATTCGCAGGCAAGATGCCATTTAATTCGCAGGCAAGATGCCATTTAATTCGCAGGCAAGACGCCATTTCATAATAATTGTGGCTGAGCCACCAGAGTCATAATTATGCGTGGTGTAGCCACTATACAGATTGTGGCAGAGCCACCGGTCTATACTTCTCTTCATTCAAGTTTCCCATCCCATGCAATATGTGATGATGCAATACACATAACCGTAAAACATCCATATAAAAATAACATCCATTAACCTATTGAATACTTTTTTATGAATCAGCCCATTAAAGCAATACGATCATTCGGCCCATAGGGGCATTTCGGTAATTCGGTCCATAAGGACATTTCGGTAAATCGGCCCATTATAACAATCTATCAAATCGGTGCATAGGGGCATTTTGGTAAATTGGTAATTTTACCCACTAAGGGTAATTCGGTAATCTCGCAACCCAGGGGTATTTCGGTAATTTACACTCTAAGGGTATTTTGGTAATTTTGCAACCCCGGACTTAACTACTAATTTGGGCATAAAAATTTGAAACTGTCCATCTGCGTCATACTGAATAAATTGACTATAACTCGAGTTAGAAAACTCGAAATTTAAATCCGTAAATTTTCCTTGAAACTAGACACATATATATTCTTACTACAATTTTTCCAGAATTTTTGGCTTAGCCGTTTAGTACAGTTTATTCCTTAAAGTTTTCCTTATTTCACTGTCCAACGATTCTGACCTCTCTTACCTTAATTTCAAATATCTCACTGTACTGTTTTCATATACTGCTCCCACTTGTTTCTATTGAAAATAGGTTCTCTAAGGAATCCATACATATAACTTATAAGTCATAATTCACTTTGTACAATTTTAACCAATTTTTCCAAGACATAACAGGGAACCACGAAGTCCATCAGAACCAGTCTCACTAAAATTAAGATATCTCAGAATATAAAATTCCTTTTCCTTCTCCGTTTCTTCCATATCAAAACAGACACAGTAAGCTTTAATTCGATATCTTTTCACTTTCTAATTCCCTTTATCCTATTTTTCGTGATTTTTCCAAAATCACATCACTGCTGCTGACCAAACTGTTTCTTTGCAAAATATGGTTACTACTATGAACATATGCACTCCCGAGTGGTCTCGGATGCCGGTTTCTGATTTTCTTCGGTATTTCGACCGAATCATAGAACATTTCATACAAACATACAGAGAGGTATGAGATTACACACCATTTCAAACATATATTCGGAAGGGTACAGGATTACACACCATTTCAAACATGTATTCGGAAGGGTACGGGATTACACACCTTGATTACAAGTTGTGCTTTCTACCGTTTCAACACCACGAATGTGATCTCCCTCAGTGCACCAAAAATCGATCCTACCCTTTGGCTACTGAAATCCCGTCCTAACAATATTTGGTGAGCGAAAGAGTCGTTAGCAATTATCCCACCTTTGATCAAAACAAATCTTATAACAACGTTCTTACCCCACTTGCTTGACAAGTCGACGATAACGATTTGGTTAATACAAATCACTTGTGCTCCTTCACCTTGTTGAAAGCCCTAAATCCAACGATGGTCATATCACGAGAAAAGAATGTAACTCGGACCCAACGAGAGAAAAGAAGAACACTCGATTATTAAGGAAAACTCGGATGAAACAAAGTTATCGACAAAGAGAGAACTACTACTTATCGATTGTTAATTTCCTTGTAGCGCCACTCACATAAATCACTACGAAAAAGAGGATGATTTGATCACAAGGTAATGTCGAATTAAGAATAGAGAAAATGTTGATGAAAAGGTCAAAAGAAAAGAATGGATGGAGAGAAGAGTGCTAGATTGTTTCAGCTATCTAAGGGAGATGAACAAAAGGTGAGTGATTCGGCCAAACAAAGGAGAAAGATGTACACTCAAAGCTTGAAGATTCGGCAAGAAGGAGAAGGAAATTTGGAGAGAAAAAAATGACACAAAAGTTGCAAATAGGAGTTTTGGCCAAAACAACACCAAAACTTTTACCAATTGCCAAAGAAAATTCGGCTACCTCCCTCTACACCCAAAACCGTCCACATTCATGACCATAATGGTCAAAAATTGGCCAACCACACTTTCCATAACACTTCCCTTGAAAAAGGCCACATGTTCCCCTTACTTTCCCCTTTCTCTTGATTTCTTTCCTCACCTTCATCCTTTCCTATTTTCCTTAGCCATCTTGCCAAAAATAAAAAGTCCACCTTACCTTATTTACATGCTTGGCCGACACTTAAGGAAAGAGTGCAAAAATAATAGTCAAAATTTGCACACAATGGGATTTGAACCTCTTCCCTCAAGGTACTTCATGTGGCGCCATAACCTTCTTACCAATTGTTCAATTATGCTAGCACATTACTCATTTAATTCCATAAACATTGAGGTCACTTACTATCTCTCCTTAAAGTGCTTAAACACAAAATTCTTCCTATAACTTAACTTGAACCCGGAACTTCCTAGAAACCTCGTAACTCTCCAAAATCACCTTCCTAATAAGTCCAACTTGAAATAATACCATTCTCAAATTCCCATGAATTTTAAAACGCTTCTACGCTCAAGGCCCAATAGGTCCAATTCTACTAGGCCCAATTTTGGGATGTTACATAATAATAATTTCTCCAATCTGCAATCCCTTGGGTACGATCCTCGGAATATTTACCGGTGTTCCATTGTAACACAAATCAATATTACAATTTGACCCATACACTTGCGGAAACCACCGATTTAACTTTATATATTTTTGGTGTGATATTTATACTATAAATGATAACACATTTATAGGCGGTCATTATGAGATTTGAATTTTGCATTTTTCATATTAAGATTGTTATGAGATTTGGGTTAATTCTTGAGTTAAAGGTTATTTTCAAAGACCTTCTACTACTTAATTTGTTGTTTCTTCTTTTGATATATTATTAATGTATAAATTGGTAATGATAAGTTAAACAAAAAAATCTTACACATCAAAGCAAATCAAATGGGCAAAACAACTGGAACACATTTTTTGTAACACCCCTAATCCATCTCCATTGTCAGATTAAGGTTACGAGATGCTACGAAAATTAACAAGTCCAATAATAAATCAAAACAATTCAGAGTTCAATTTAATCATCATAAATTAATAGTATGATAGTAAATAAGTTCGATAATATCTTAAAATAGTTCAAAATTCAAATTTTAATATCATAAATCATTATCCAGTTAATAATCACAACATATATGCAAAAATAGAACTTAAATCGAGCCTACAGGACCTTAAAATAAATTTGGAAACAAAGAGGGACTAATCCGAAACAAACCAGAAAAATATGGAAAAAACTAAAAAGAAGGGTCACACGGCCGAGTGGACAGGCTGTGTGAAAGAAACCAGCTCGTGTGGTCTCAAACATGACTGTGTGGCTATTCCACACACCCGTGTCCTCAGACCGTGTACAATTCAAAATAGGGTCACACAGTCGTGTCTCCAGATTGTGTAACAAACTGACCCCATGTGAAAAATCAAGCACCTAAAAATCAATAAGACACACGGACGTGTGGGGAGGCCGTGTCTTAGGCCATGTGTACCTTAAATTACTTCAAAACCAAGCTATTTCAACATCCATATCTTAAGTTCCAAACCATACCATTTCCATCCAATTATACCTATTCAAAACACATCAAAGCATGCCAAAATCATGCAAATTCACATTCAATCTAAGTGCCTAACCAATGTACCCTCATTTCAAACATTTAAAATCCAATTCACATACATCATTTCCCAAATCACAAAACATGTATCTATTAAGCATTTCATAACCTTAAACCACAATCAAAACCAAACTTGCAAAGGTATGAATCATACCACATATATACATATGGTAAAAAATAACAAAAGAGCCAAATAAACACAACCGCAACATCACATAACAAAGCATGAACCAACATGTCTAATAACAAGTGAACTTAAACTCCTAGTACATGCCACTTATAACCTAGATCAAAATAATCACAATTTATACCGAGTCATTGAACGGATAGTGTAAGCTCCGACCTGAACTTCAAACCGACATAAAGTTCCGATGATCTACAAGAAATCAAACATAAGGGATGTAAGAAAATATTTGCTTAGTAAGTTCGTATTAAACTTAAGCTTTAACTTACCATAAAGGTTGCAACTTAAACAATTTGCAATTAAATCCATATGCAAGGTCATGAGTTTGTTATTAACCTATACATATAACACGTCTCACAAGGTTCGTGAGTTCACATATACGAAACTTATAACCTTATCATGTTATAAAACATATACAACTAAACACATTAGGTATACCTTTCATTCAACATCTATCATTTAAAATTTCATATTTACATTTCAAATGTCTCTTTTTACATATCTATCTATATAAACATTTTGTATAAACACTTTATAATTATTTCCATATAACCAATTCATAAAATCATTTCATATATTCATTTTATATAACCATTTCGTATAACTATCTCATATAACCATTTCATATTACACATTTAACACAATAATTTTGTAAATCACATTTCGTTTCAATAATTCATATCAATCTCTCCATTCAATGTCTCATTCCATATAATTTTTTTATATACCCATTTCATTTTATACATTTAACACAATGTTAAAAAACGTTAATCCTGTCAACAACAATCATTCAACAGGTGAGTTTTATATACAGGAGTTGCATAATCTAATCAATTATACAAGATCATTCAATACTACATCACGATATAATATCGAAAATCATTTAAACATTTATACAATTCATTAGCAAGTCATTTAACCATTGAAAATCTACCCGATGAACAATATAAACAGATACGGATACACAGTTATCCTCCCAAGACACGCCAAAAAGCTCAAACGAGCCAAACCAACCGAGAACACGCCTAGGCACCAAGTGCCTAGCCTGTAGGCTAACATCCATCCAGAAACATGCCAGGGCACCAATTGCGAAGCTCGTAGGCTAACATCCGCCCTCGGTAACACGCCGGAATCACTGTAAATATAACACGATAGTCTGCAACAAATGATGGACTTCAGTATATTCAGTGGATAATAACAAGTCAGGAATCATCATCTCATTGCAAGTCAATCCCGTACAGCGTGCAATATAACCTATTGGCATGCAAATTGTATCATATCCAATGTTCATCTGGGCTCGATACATGTAATCGTATAACAATTTACATTTCAATCCATTTTATCATCAATTCAATCATAATATTTCAGATATAACCAATGCCATCAAATTACAGAATTTTTAATGATAAGATTACTAAAATACACAAAATAATACCGTATGAACTTACCTAAACACAATAGCTACGAACACTTTAACGATGACTACTCGACGACTTTTCCTTTCCCATGATTATCAACCAACTGATCTGTTTATGGAGCTAAAGATAATATTTTCATTCAATTAACAAATTCAAATACTTTAAAACACTTAAATTCACATATATAATCCTTTATCAATATTTTACACTTTTACCCTAAACTTTTACCTTTTGTTCAATTTAGTCCTAAACCCGAAACTTTTACAATTATCACAATTCAGCCCAAAACCAAACTAGCTGAATTTTTCCTTATACATATACAGCCCATAATTATTGAAATTTCACAATAATTTCATGCTAAATTTATTATTTTATCAATTTAGTCCTTAAACTCAAAACTCACAAAAATCACTTAACAAAATAGTCCTAAAGCATTTCTAAGCTTCAAAATCTTCCATTTAATATCAAGAACATCCAAAAATCATCAATGGTAGTTTTAATAAACTTTAAAAGTTTTGAAATAGGAGATACATGTTAGTTGGATCTAGTTGCAACAATATCAAAAATATAAAAGTTACGAAAAACAGATAAAAATGGCTTATCATACAAGGAAATATCAGTGGTCAAATGTAACACCTCAAACCCGGCCCATGCGTTATGAGCGGATTTGGTATGTCACACGAGCAAAACATGTTAAATCCTTTTTGTTCGTACTAAAATATTGCTTTGTTAAAAATCAAGAAAACAAGTTTGATTTGATAAAATACTGCTAACCTCAAAGATTTGATTGATAAATCGATAAATTTGAACTAATGATCTTACAAAACCGTGACTTTTGAAAACGACGTTGAAAATTCGAAAGAGAATTCAAGTCTTTTGAAAATATCGTTAATAGTTTGAGAGAAAATATTCGTGTTGAAAATATTTGTAAAAGTTTATTTTGAAATCCATTTGTTAATCGATTTTGGAAACCATTGTTTAAGTTTTTTGAAAATTCCCCTTTTTAAACAATTTAAGAAAAATAATAAAACATCCCAACCAAAAAGCAAAAATAAAAATAGTCCAGAGGCCTTATTACAACATTTAACCCAAAATAGTAAAGTAATAAAATAAACGAGAAAGAAGTCTAAAGTCCAAATAAACCATTTCCGAAGTATGGCCTCCCTCGAGTCATCCATAGCCCAAGTCCATATCATCAAGCATTACCTACAAGGGTTAAGAAAAGGGGGGGTGAGTTACAAGAACTCAGTGTATAATCCCTTACCGTTGCCCACACTGGCCTAAATCTCATATAGCAATCATCTTGGGCCTAATCCCATTCACAATAATAATAATAATATATCATTTATGTCATGTGTATGAAATGCAATTCCCAAACCAAACCTAGTATTCCATCCGCTACACACCACCCGTACCAACCAACACACCTGTGGGTGATCTTTAGTCAACCCACCCCGCCAACACACCAAACGTAGGCATTAAGCCATTTATATCAAATTTGTGGACAAGCCACCAGATTAACAGAATTTACATGGCATTGCCATTTTTCAGATTTGTGACAGAGCCACCAGATTTATGTAGCAGAGCTACCAGAACTTCTCTTCATCATTATCCCATCCCATGCAAAACATGTATATAATGCATAACAATTCACAACAATGTATTAAAATATTTCTTACAAAAAATTCATGGCCCATTATAACAATTTATCAAAAGGCCCATTAAGCAAAATATCAGATTTGGCCCATTTAGCAAAATATCAGATTGGCCCATTTATCAAAATATCAGATTGGCCCATTTATCAAAATATCAGATTGGCCCATTTATCAAAATATCAGATCGGCCCTTTAAACAATTTCGTAATTCGGCCCTTTAGGGTTATTTTCGTAATTTTGACCCATAGGGGCATTTTCGTAATTTCGATAATTTACCCACTAAGGGTAATTCGGTAATTTCGCAAACTAAGGGTATTTTGAAAATTCCGCAACCTAGACTTAACTACTAATGTGGAGCATAAAAATCGAAACTGTCCATCTGCGTCGTACTAACTAAATTGACTATAACTTGAGTTAGAAATCTCGAAATCTAAATCCGTAAATTTTCCTTGAAACTAGACTCATATATCTTCTTACTAATATTTTTTTAAGAATTTTTGGCTTAACCAATAAGTACAGTGTATTCCTTGAATTGTCCCTTGTTTCACTGACCAACGATTCTGACCTCTCTTACCCAAAATTCAAATATCTCACTGTACAGTTTTCATATGTTGCTCCCACTTGTTTCTATTGAAAATAGACTTACTAAGTAATCTGTACATATAAACTATAACTTATAATTCACTTTTTACAATTTTATACGATTTTTCCAAGACAGATCAGGGAACCACGAAGTCATTCAGAACCAGTCTTACTCAAATTAACATATCTCAGAATATAAAAATCCTTTTCCTTCTCCGTTTCTTCCATACTAAAATAGACACAGTAAGATTTAATCTGATATCTTATTCACTTTCTAATTATCTTTCTCCTATTTTTCGTGATTTTCCAAAAACACGTCACTGCTTCTAACCGAAACTGTTTTATTACAAAATACGATTACCATCATGATCATACGCACGCCCGAGTGATCACGGATGCCGATTTTTGGTGTTCTTCGGTATTTTGACCGATTCACAAAATATTTCATACAAACTTTCAGAGAAGTGTGAGATTACACATCATTTCAGATATGTATACGAAAGGTACGGGATTACACACCTTGATTAGGATTCCCTAAAGAACCACTCTTCGTTGACCCACTATATCCGAAGGATTTGCAAATAGGATATATCGAGTGGTTTCGTCCCTAAAACATAATTGATTAGTCGAAACTTCAATCTGATTTGCAGCATAGCCAAATAGAGATATAACGAAAAAATCCAAAATGAACCCCCTTACCTTATCGATATTGGATCCAATTTCCACCGTTTGACTTCGGCTAGAACAATACACGGTCTCCCACTTAAAGCACTACAAAAAAGAGAAAATAATCTTATTTGAGAGGGTAGAATAAATTGATGGTCTCGGTTAAAAGGACCATCCCATGCCAAGACATATGTTCGAGTAGGAGAAAGAAAAAAATAAAAAAATGTTTGAATAGAACCACTTACTGATTGATCAAAGGAGTGAGTGTTAATACGGATGAGAAGAACGATAAAGAAGAAATGAAGGGTTCGGTTTTTCCAAAGGAAAACGAGTGAACAATTTGATCTCCAAGGCTTAGGTACTTTCGGCAACAAGGAAGAAAAGAAGAAACAAAAATGCACACTAAAGGCTTGAAAATTCGGCAAAGAGAAGAGGAAATTTGGAGAGAAAGAGAATGATACAAAAAAAACTAAAGAGAACAACCTCTCAAGCACTAGCTTTGCCAAAAACTCCTAGCAAAATTCGGCTATCACCCCCTTTAGCCCCAAAACCGTCCACATTCATGTCCCTAATAGTCAAAATTTTGCCAACCACCCTTTCCATAATACATCCCTTGAAAAAGGCCACATGTTCCCCCTACTTTCCCCTTTCTCTTGATTTCTTTCCTCACATTCATCCTTTCCTATTTTCCTTAGCCATCTTGCCAAAAATAAAATTCCACCTTGCCTTATTTACATGCTTGGCCGACATCGGAAAGAGTGCAAAATAATAGTTAAAGTTTGCACACAATGGGATTTGAACCTCTTCCTCAAAGTCCATCACTTGATGCCATAACCTCTTTACCAATAGCTCATTTATGCAAGCACATTACTCATTTATTTCTATAAGTCTTGAAGCTACTTACCATCTCTCCTTAAAGTGCTAAAATACCAAATTTTTTTCCTAAGGCCCAATTAAACCCGAGACTTCATAGAAACCTCGTAACCTTCCAAATTCACTTAACTAATAAGTCCAATTTGCAATAATGCCATTCTCTTGTTCTCAAAATTTTAAACACTCCTACACTCAAGGCCCATTGGGCCCAATCCTACAGTGCCCAATTTTGGGATGTTACAATTCTACCCTCCTTAAAGAAATTTCGTCCTCGAAATTTCCAACCAACTACTAAACGCATCGCTCAAATCACACCACTAAGCTTTATTGCGCACTCGATCTTAATAACATTAATGTACTTTTAGCATAATCTTGAATCCTCTTTCACACAACCAAACGTCTAACCACGAGAATAAACCGTTATCTACCATTTATACTTAGAATTTTCTACATTCAATCATCACGTCCAACCAAAACATACCCGACTTGATGGTGATGAAACAATCCCGAGCCTTATGCTCCTTAGACCCGCATCTCAAGCATGCTCCTGACCTCCTCCAACATTCTCCCGGATGACGCCTCTTGCAAAAATCACAAGTCGGGAAGTTTGGTCGTGTCTTGACATGCTTTACTGAGCGTGGATCACGACCCAAAAGAACCGCGATCTAATTTCTTCTTACAGACTCACGCACCCAACTCAAGCGCTTCACCGATTCCTTTAACCTATTCCAATACCTCCTTAACTATCTCGAGTCACCTCGACAACCCCAAATTTCGGTCATGAGACCCCGTCTCACCCATTGGCGATGCTAACGCCTCCCTTTCTAAACATGCCTCGGTGCGAAGATCTAGCCCTAGCACCTCGGCCTCTACCACGCCCATGTCTCACCGCGTCCCACGTCTTCTAGCGTTCATGTTTGCTAGGTCGATATAATCTGATTAAGAGTTTTATGAATCATTATGCTATTTCAAAGGTATTAAAAAAATGTTTTATGGAGTACAAGAAGTAAAGTTTTTTTCGCACAACGCATCCTAAATTCTCAATCTCTATAGTTTCAGCTCCTATGGCTTAAAGTTCTAGAGTATTTCTATTTTGTGGAGTTTTCGTACCACAGTAATAACACAATAATCATAAAATGAAAACAAATACTTACTTGACTTGGTGCCGGATACTCGTGGTTCCATACTTCCTTTAGAACATATATTTATAAATCAAAATTCTAAACAGCTTTGGAAAACGCTTTTGAACCCAAACCACGGCCGAGTTTTGCAACTGGGCTCTGATACCATAAAATGTAACACCTCAAACCCGGCCCATGCGTTATGAGCGGATTTGGTATGTCACACGAGCAAAACATGTTAAATCCTTTTTGTTCGTACTAAAATATTGCTTTGTTAAAAATCAAGAAAACAAGTTTGATTTGATAAAATACTGCTAACCTCAAAGATTTGATTGATAAATCGATAAATTTGAACTAATGATCTTACAAAACCGTGACTTTTGAAAACGACGTTGAAAATTCGAAAGAGAATTCAAGTCTTTTGAAAATATCGTTAATAGTTTGAGAGAAAATATTCGTGTTGAAAATATTTGTAAAAGTTTATTTTGAAATCCATTTGTTAATCGATTTTGGAAACCATTGTTTAAGTTTTTTGAAAATTCCCCTTTTTAAACAATTTAAGAAAAATAATAAAAACATCCCAACCAAAAAGCAAAAATAAAAATAGTCTAGAGGCCTTATTACAACATTTAACCCAAAATAGTAAAGTAATAAAATAAACGAGAAAGAAGTCTAAAGTCCAAATAAACCATTTCCGAAGTATGGCCTCCCTCGAGTCATCCATAGCCCAAGTCCATATCATCAAGCATTACCTACAAGGGTTAAGAAAAGGGGGGGTGAGTTACAAGAACTCAGTGTATAATCCCCTTACCGTTGCCCACTGGGCCTAAATCTCATATAGCAATCATCTTGGGCCTAATCCCATTCACAATAATAATAATATATCATTTATGTCATGTGTATGAAATGCAATTCCCAAACCAAACCTAGTATTCCATCCGCTACACACCACCCGTACCAACCAACACACCTGTGGGTGATCTTTAGTCAACCCACCCCGCCAACACACCAAACGTAGGCATTAAGCCATTTATATCAAATTTGTGGACAAGCCACCAGATTAACAAATTTACATGGCATTGCCATTTTTCATTTTGTGACAGAGCCACGGTTTATGTAGCAGAGCTACGAACTTCTCTTCATCATTATCCCATCCCATGCAAAACATGTATATAATGCATAACAATTCACAACAATGTATTAAAATATTTCTTACAAAAATTCATGGCCCATTATAACAATTTATCAAAAGGCCCATTAAGCAAAATATCGATTTGGCCCATTTAGCAAAATATCGAGTTGGCCCATTTATCAAAATATCGATTGGCCCATTTATCAAAATATCAGATTGGCCCATTTATCAAAATATCAGATCGGCCTTTTAAACAATTTCGTAATTCGGCCCTTTAGGGTTATTTTCGTAATTTTGACCCATAGGGGCATTTTCGTAATTTCGATAATTTACCCACTAAGGGTAATTCGGTAATTTCGCAAACTAAGGGTATTTTGAAAATTCCGCAACCTAGACTTAACTACTAATGTGGAGCATAAAAATCGAAACTGTCCATCTGCGTCGTACTAACTAAATTGACTATAACTTGAGTTAGAAATCTCGAAATCTAAATCCGTAAATTTTCCTTGAAACTAGACTCATATATCTTCTTACTACAAATTTTCCAGAATTTTTTGGCTTAACCAATAAGTACAGTGTATTCCTTGAATTGTCCCTTGTTTCACTGACCAACGATTCTGACCTCTCTTACCCAAAATTCAAATATCTCACTGTACAGTTTTCATATGTTGCTCCCACTTGTTTCTATTGAAAATAGACTTACTAAGTAATCTGTACATATAAACTATAACTTATAATTCACTTTTTACAATTTTATACGATTTTTCCAAGACAGATCAGGGAACCACGAAGTCATTCAGAACCAGTCTTACTCAAATTAACATATCTCAGAATATAAAAATCCTTTTCCTTCTCCGTTTCTTCCATACTAAAATAGACACAGTAAGATTTAATCTGATATCTTATTCACTTTCTAATTATCTTTCTCCTATTTTTCGTGATTTTCCAAAAACACGTCACTGCTTCTAACCGAAACTGTTTTATTACAAAATACGATTACCACTGCGATCATACGCACGCCCGAGTGATCACGGATGCCGATTTTTGGTGTTCTTCGGTATTTTGACCGATTCACAAAATATTTCATACAAACTTTCAGAGAAGTGTGAGATTACACATCATTTCAGATATGTATACGAAAGGTACGGGATTACACACCTTGATTAGGATTCCCTAAAGAACCACTCTTCGTTGACCCACTATATCCGAAGGATTTGCAAATAGGATATATCGAGTGGTTTCGTCCCTAAAACATAATTGATTAGTCGAAACTTCAATCGATTTGCAAGATAGCCAAATAGAGATATAACGAAAAATCCAAAATGAACCCTTACCTTATCGATATTGGATCCAATTTCCACCGCTTGACTTCTGGCTAGAACAATACACGGTCTCCCACTTAAAGCACTACAAAAAGAGAAAATAATCTTGTTTGAGAGGGTAGAATAAATTGATGGTCTCGGTTAAAAGGACCATCCCATGCCAAGACATATGTTCGAGTAGGAGAAAGAAAAAATAAAAAAATGTTTGAATAGAACCACTTACTTGATTGATCAAAGGAGTGAGTGTTAATACGGATGAGAAGAACGATAAAGAAGAAATGAAGGGTTCGGTTTTTCCAAAGGAAAACGAGTGAACAATTTGATCTCCAAGGCTTAGGTACTTTCGGCAACAAGGAAGAAAAGAAGAAACAAAAATGCACACTAAAGGCTTGAAAATTCGGCAAAGAGAAGAGGAAATTTGGAGAGAAAGAGAATGATACAAAAAAAACTAAAGAGAACAACCTCTCAAGCACTAGCTTTGCCAAAAACTCCTAGCAAAATTCAGCTATCACCCCTTTAGCCCCAAAACCGTCCCACATTCATGTCCCTAATAGTCAAAATTTTGCCAACCACCATTTCCATAATACATCCCTTGAAAAAGGCCACATGTTCCCCTACTTTCCCTTTCTCTTGATTTCTTTCCTCACATTCATCCTTTCCTATTTTCCTTAGCCATCTTGCCAAAAATAAAATTCCACCTTGCCTTATTTACATGCTTGGCCGACACTTAAGGAAAGAGTGCAAAAATAATAGTTAAAGTTTGCACACAATGGGATTTGAACCTCTTCCCTCAAAGTCCATCACTTGATGCCATAACCTCTTTACCAATAGCTCATTTATGCAAGCACATTACTCATTTATTTCTATAAGTCTTGAAGCTACTTACCATCTCTCCTTAAAGTGCTAAAATACCAAATTTTTTTCCTAAGGCCCAATTAAACCCGAGACTTCATAGAAACCTCGTAACCTTCCAAATTCACTTAACTAATAAGTCCAATTTGCAATAATGCCATTCTCTTGTTCTCAAAATTTTAAACACTCCTACACTCAAGGCCCATTGGGCCCAATCCTACCAGGCCCAATTTTGGGATGTTACATCAAACCTAGCTTTAGTTATGATATTTCTTTCCTTCTCAAAAACATAAAATAATAAAATGATTTTCTTTTACTTTTTATTTATTTATTATAAAACATGTTTTAATTTTAATTAAATAAATTTTCAACATATAAAATACTTAAAAACAATCTCACTAACTATCCAAGCTACTTAATATGGTCTAATTGCAACATGAGGCCTTTTTCTTTAATTAACTATCGAATTACTAAAATTTTTGGACAGAACTTCAATATACCTATATAATAACTCTGTAAATATTTAATAAAAATATTTACGAGCTCGGTTTACAGAAATAAGGTCCTAAAATCTCATTTTCCAAAACCACTTGATTTTAGGGACAAACCACTTATACTTAAATTTTCATTCACTTACCAAAGCTTATAAAATCAAAATGAAATATAATATTATATTTGACTCGTAAATATTAAATAATAATATTTAGAAACTCACTCGTCGAATTCGTGGTCCTGAAACCACTGTTTCAGACACCACTGAAAAACAGGTTATTACATTTTTCCTCTAATACAAGGAGACTTTAAAAAAAAATGAACTAAGCCATATAATATTTTGAGAGCAACTTCTCTTGATTGAGTTGCTACAACTATTTCTGACAAATTTCAAGTTTGATGTATTAAACATGTGGAAAATCATCCAAAGATCGTAAAAAAAAAAAAAAGGAAAATTATACGCAAAATTCGAGAAGATAGTAGATTTAGATAGGAAGATAACTTGAAGAGGATAAAATGTGATAGTAAAATATAAAATAGAGCAATGTTGGTAATATTTATGTAACACCCCCAAAATTTTTCATTTATCGTACGTTGATTTTCCAAGAATTCAGTCTGTAATCCAACATGGAAATTTGATTTTTTTTGAGTTATTTTATTTAAGTATTTGGAATATCATATGTTATCTTTATAAGATATTTTTAGAGTTTTAGACCCAATCGAGTATAAATACGAGTTGAGATACAAAATGATAATTCTGTCATGACGGTATTTTGATCATTTGACTTATTCGTAAAATAATAACTTTTACAAGTGTGTGTGGTGATGAGCTTATTTTTGAAACATTAAAAAAAACATTTTTTTCATAAAAAATACATATTGACCACATATTAAGAGACTTTGACTTTTTTACCATTATTATTGTATTTTAAAATTAAAAAAAAAAAAAGAGGGAAGAACCCCTAACTTCCATCCTTACTGGCTACCCACCACTGTTGGGATAAAGAAAACTCTCAATTTCTTTCCTTGTCATTTTTCACTCTTTTCTCTTCAAATATTTATCGTGTTTTCACTTTGCAACACTTTTTTTTTGTCTCATTTTATATTTAAAAGCTCATATTTGGCTGTTAAGCCACTAATATGGCCATTTAGTGTTAGCTCCATGTGTTATTGACATGTGTTTATTATGGTTTATATGATTTATGAAAAAAAAGATCGTGCTAAATGAAGTTCGGGCAAGGGAAAGGAAAATATTGTAGAGTGAAGCCATCAGAAGAGCCTTTTCTCTATTTTGTTGCTTTTGATGGTAAGTTCTCATGGAACTTATTATAACTCCCTTATTGAATGTGTGTATTGATATGTTTTATATGTAACACCCCTAACTTGTATCCATTGTCAGAACAAGGTTACAAAGCACTACCGAAGTTTACAGATCAAATAAACAAACATTTCATATCATATACATTCATGCCAGAAACCAATCGAAATTAAACATATTGTCCCTTATACAAGCCCTCGAGGCCCAAAATACGCGTTAGAAACAAGTAGGGACTAGATTGGGCACTCAAAGAATTTTTTCAAAAAACATTGAAATTTTTCAAAGCTGCAGGGGTCACACGGCCCTGTGGCCAGACCGCGTGATTCACACGGCTAAGCGACACGCCCGTGTCTCAGGCCGTGTAGAAATTCGAAATAGGGACACACGGCCATGTCCCAGCCCGTGTCCATGCTCGTGTAACTCTCTGACTTGGGTCACACGGCCAAGTCACACACCCGTGTGCTAGGCCGTGTGAGCATATGACTTGCATACAGGGGACACACGGCCGTGTCACTTGGTCATGTGTCACACACTGCTGAGACACACGCCCGTGTCTCTACCCGTGTGGACGAAAATAGGCCATTTTCCAAGCCACATTTCTCACCCAATTTGGTACCAACCTAAACTCAATAATTTGCATATAACCAAGTCATAACAAGGCATTTAAAACAAGCTAAAATCAAGTCTTAAACATGTATTATCACCACATACAACCAATATGCCCTTAGGCACCTCAAGTGACAAATTAAAAACATGTCAACCAAGTATCCAAACTTACCTAAATAACCAAATACATATATGTATAATCCCAAATGGTACCAAATATACCATTCTAACAAACATCAATATGATAAGACCACATATATATATTTACATCAAAATATACCAAACACAAGTCATTTAAGTGGCTAATCTCAACAAAACACTTATATGCCAACATTGGCTGAATTAACCTATACATGCCATTATAACCAATATTAATTTACCGAAAGTACCAAAAGAGCCAATGGATAGTGTGAAATAGCTCCGACAAGCTTCCAACCCGAACGAGCTTCCGAATTACTATAAAACACGAAAAATAACACGGAGTAAGCATTTAAGCTTAGTAAGTTCGTATAACAAAGAAATTGACTTACCATTTAATCACATTTAAGGCAAGCATACAAAACATATCCAAACCAATTTGGCCAAAAGCCTAAACACATATCCTCAACATATTAGCCATGTAAAACACATATAATAGCCAATAAACATGGATGAACATAACCGCTAAGCAATTTTCATATACATGTATCATCCATTTCATGTTTCAATATATCATGTAATATCATTTCCATGTGTCGAAACCATTTTTTTTGTTGGAAACGGGGTCGACTTTAAAAACGAAAATGGAGTCGCCACCAATCTTTTTTGAGGTGTGATCGGATCACCTTGAGATTAATCATTAAAACATTTTGATTTATTAAAATGATGATTTTGACTACGAAATTCGAGAAAACGGGTTCGGGAGTCGGTTACGCACGAGGAAGGATTAGCACCCTCGTAACGCCCAAAATTGGTACCGAATTGATTTATTAACGTCTTAATGTCAAAAATTTGAAAAGATTTTAAAATACGATCCGCTTTGCTAAAGAAAACTTGAATAAATTAAATTGGATGCTGAGACCCACTTATCTCGAAGGAGTAAAATATCACACCCAGTAAGTTAGGGTACGACATCTCGAATCCTCGAAACTAAGCTTGTCTTTTGATATTTAAAACTTGTATATTTAAATTTGAGAAGGATATTCGGTTATTTGGGTCAAATGAAAATTCGAAACCCAGTAAGTTAGGGCTCAATTTTCCAAAATTCCAAATACAGAATATTGCCTTCGTTTTTTAGAGATCCTTACCCCGAGATAACGAAATGTCACATCCAGTGAGTTAGGACACAACATTTTTGAATTCCCGAGAATAAGTTTTTTTATTTAACTTATATGCTTTGATTTAAAAGGAAAAATTGGTTCTTTAGACTCGGTGAGAAAAATCGAAACCCAGTAAGTTAGGGTACGATTTCTTTTGAATCTTAGAACGCGGAGTATTGGCTTATTTTAAAACAAAATCTTATATTCGGGTATGGCTAAACGTAAAAGAATCCATATTTAAAAAAACAATTATGCGTAACAAAATAAATGATGACAATGTGAAGATTGAAAATAAAGCAAAGTAAACAAGCCAAAAATAAAAATAATAAGGGAAAAGAACTAAGGGATTAATGTTAAACAAATCAATAAGCGAATATAGCGTAACACAAATTAAAACATAATGTAAATAATAATTAAAAAGATTTGAAATATTAAAAGTATATAGAAAGATGTAAATAAGTAGGCAGTAAAATGATAAAATAAATAAACGTATTTATAAAAAAAATTAAGCAAATAAATATTATGGATATAATAGTAATAATAACAAAGTTACCTAAATATATTAATAATAATAACATGCTAATGATAAAATTAATAATAATAATAATAATAATAATAATAATAAAATCTAGAAATAATAATACTAATAATAATAAAAGTAATAGTAGTAATAATAATAATAATCGTAATAATAATAAGGAAAATATTAATAACAATAATAACAATAAAAAAATAATAATTAGAATAATGATAATAATACTAAAATTAATTAATGAAACAACAACAATAACAAAGAAGGATTAAATTGGAGTAAAAATAAAGTATAAGGCCCGAATCGTGACACGCGAATGATATGGGGGACCAAATGGGATAATATCCCTATCCCCCAAAATGCATAGCTTGAATATAGGACCAAAATGCAACACGCGAATGAAACAAAAGGACCAAACGAGCAATTTTCCCTATCTTAATGCGCAGCATTTCATTCAGCAAGTTGAAGGACTGAATTAAAAAAGAAAGAAAATAATATGGCCAAATTTTAAAAAGAAAAATAGGGGCATTAGGACCCAATTGCAATCTGCTTGAAAATCAGAGGGACTAGGGTTGCAATTATACCCTAGTCCAAAAACACGCGGGTCCTGAGCTAGGAGCGGGTCGGATTCGGGTTAAAGCACTAAACGACGCCGTTTTAGCATCAAAAGATCCCCTGCGAAACGACGTCGTTTCGCATCTCTTTATAAACATAAAAAAATTTAAATAGCTTCATTTTAACCCCTTCCCTAAAAAAAAAACTAAAAAACCTCTCAAACTTATAAAACACCTCCCTTAGTCGGCCTTTGAATCCCACCGCTTGACCGCCGTATCACCACCGTAACCGGTGGCCAACGCTGCGGAAAAGGGAATTTTTAGCCCCCTGTTTTAGGGCGCGTCCGAAGGCCAAGCCTTCCTAGCCCAGAGAACCGAATGAAAAGGGGTTTTGACTCCTTTTTGGTTCGATTTCGCAGCGGAGAAGGACCCTCCGGCGACACAACCACGGAGCAATTTTTGGAGCGTTCTTCTTTCTTTTATTTTAAAATAAAAAAAAAGAAAATCAAAATGAAATAAAAAAAAAAAGCAAGAACACCAGTGAATCAAAAAGGTAAATCACCTTTGATTTCTTCTTCTTCTTTCTGTATATTTCTCTCTGTATTCGTAAAAACAGTAGTCCCTACAATGGATTTTTCTTTCGGACTTTATAGCCGAAATAAAAATAAAATAATAAAACAAAAAATACAATTTGTTTTACAATTGTTGGCCCCTTTTCTGTTGTTATTTTGCTTCCTTGTTTGCAGGTAACCGTCGTACAGAGGGACGAGGTCGCTCGTGGGGTGACGTGGCTGCAGCATGCGTGCGGGGAGGGGTTACGACACTAGAGGTTTCTGGAAACCCCTAGGGTTTCATAAACCTTTAGAATTTTTGGGCCACTTGGACCTTAGGGTTAGGGGCATTTGGGTTTAGTTTGGGCCTGTTGTAATTTTTTGTAGTGGACTCTTATTATTATTTTTTATTTTGGTTAATAAACTAGACTGTTTATTATTTGGGTTTTTTTTTGTATTTTTGGTTTAAAACTTTTTAATAAACTGGTTAATTGGGCCCGGGCATAAATGGGCTCTTACAACTGCCCCTCTTTGCTCATTGTCGTGTAACGAAAATAGAGCAAAGATTTTAAAAGGGCCAATTTTGCCCGGTCTCGTCGAATCCTGACTTCTTTCGGTGCTTTTCTTCTTCGAGTAGCTTCATTCCATACCACTGCATTTTCAAGGGCATAGGAACTAGCGCTTCGATCCGATTCAAGGATATTATACTTGTAGCTTCAATCTGCTCTGCCACAACTTCAGGGAGATAAGATCTACAATCTTTAATCTCCTCCACTGCCGCTTCAGGGAGATAAGACTGGTGGCTTAAATCTATTCCATTGCTACCTCATGGAGATAAGATTCACCATCTTCGATCTGCTCTATTGCTACCTCATGGAGATAAGATCTACAATCTTCAGTCTGCTCCACTGCCGCTTCAGGGAGATAAGGCTGGTGGCTTAAATCTTCTCCATTGCTACCTCATAGAGATAAGATTCGCCGTCTTCGATTTGCTCCACTGCTATCTCAGGGGGACAAAATCTACAATCTTTGGCCTGCTTCCTTGCTACCTCAGGAAGATAAGACTACAATTTTTAACCTGCTCCCTTGCTACATCAGAGAGATAAGGCCAGTGGCTAAAATCTGCTCCCCTGCTACTTCGGAAAGATAAGATTCGCCATCTTCGATCTGCCCCACTGCTATCTCGAGGAGACAAGATCTATAATTTTTAGTCTGCTCCCTTGCTACATCAGGAAGATAATACTATAATCTTCAGCCTGCTCTCTTGCTACCTCAGGAAGATAAGGCCAGTGGCTAAAATCTGCTCCCCTGCTACTTTGGGAAGATAAGATTCGCCATCTTCGATCTGCCCCACTGCTATCTCGAGGAGACAAGATCTACAATTTTTAGTCTGCTCCCTTGCTACATCAGGAAGATAAGACTATAATCTTCAGCCTGCTCCCTTGCTACCTCAGGAAGATAAGGTTAGTGGCTTGATCGTGTGTCGAGAGTCTTAATATTTATATAATGAATGATCTAGCCTAGAAACTAACTATCACCACGATTGAGGCAAGTGCACCTATCGAACAGTAGTATAGCTTAGTGGCAAGACCGGATTGTCGAACCCAAAGGAACCAAAAGTACTAATACTGACTTTCTTTTTATTATTTAGCCTACGAATTAAGGGATTTGTTGTTTATTCTAAAATTAACTAACTACTAAGCTAAAGACGCTAAGTCACAGAGAATGAATTGGGGAAATACTTGTGGGAAAAACCAATTGATTAAGAAAATACCCAAGGAAGAATCCACCTAGACTTCACTTGTTATTTAACTCGAACTGCATTTATTTATTCACTTGACTTGATCCGTAGGATTCCCTAATTTATATTAATACCTCTCTCTCGAGGCTACTAACGCCTAACCCTAGGTTGATTAATTGAAATCTCTTTCTAATTAAAACCCCTAGGATTGCATTAACTCGATCTATGGACTCCCATATTAGGTTTGACCCTAATCCGTGATTTTAGTCATCCTATCTCTAGGGTTGTGATCAACTCGCTTAACTATGCTAGATCTACTCTTAAACAGGGAATATTTCTCAACTGCCTAAGCACATCAATACTTGAATCAATATCCTGAAATAAGAATTAAGAACACATAATTAAGAACAAATCAAGTATTTATCATATAGTTCAGAAAACAATAACAAGATCCGTCTTAGGTTTCATCCCCCTCAGGTATCTGAGGGGTTTAGTTCATAATCATAAAAGAATACATCTCAGAAGAAAATATAAAACAAAACATAAGAAAACCCTAAAACCCCCTGAAGGAATTGAAGGAGAGATCCACCGTCTTGAGTATGATTTCGGCTTCTTGAGATGAATCAACTGGCTTTCTTCGAGTAAATCCCACAATTCTTATAAACCCCACAATTCTGACCTCTCTGGCTTGGCTCCTTGGCCTAGCTGGACGCCCTCCTCAAGGTTGGCCTTTAGGGTGTTTATATAGGCTTTTGGAACGTCTTTCTTTGCCTCTAAGTACCCTATTCCGAGTGAAATTCCTCTTTGTCACAGCAGGGACACGCCCGTGCAATACGCCCGTGTGAATCGAATCCGTGCCGTGGTCGAGCTCAAGTAAAGGGGCGGCACGCCGTGTGGCTTGGGCTCAGGCCGTGTTGATTTTCTACTTTGGCCCATTTGGTCCGTTTTTAGCCCATTTCTCATTCTTTTCATCCTCCGATGCTTTCCTAAGTATAAAACATGAAATTAAAGGATTAGGAGCATCAAATTCCACAATTCAAGGGATAAATCATCCAAAAAGCATGCTAAATGTGGGATTAAAATATGCATATATTACGGTTTATCAAATACCCCCACCCTTAAGCATTTGCTTGTCCTAAAGCAAAATTCTCAACTCACAATTAGAATTAACTCTCCTTAATTCATAATCTTCATCAATAATGTTTCATCATAATTCCTAGGTAATTTATACATTGATGATTTAACCAGAAGGTTCCTAAAGATTCAAACAATCTAAGTCATATATTTTTGTAGCATGAAAACATAGGTGTTTCCCCTCATCTAAATAATTACCTCTAATTCAAAATCGACAAGGGTTGACATCCTCGTTAAAGATTCACTCAAATCACTCGAAGTGTTTAAGGTTCAGGAAAAAACACTCATAAGTCAAACATGAAAAGTTAATCCCATAGGCTTGCATGAAAATCAAATCTCCACCACTATAATATGAGATGATACACAAATCAAAAAGTCTTTAAAAAGGGTTGTAACGGGGCTTGGGTTAAAGGTGTGGATTAAGGCTGAACTAGAGGGTTAGAATCGAGATTGACTTGACAAATTACCTAATTAGAACAACGAACTGATAATGAATAATTACATCAATTGAAAACCTAATACTAATAACATGAGCTTCTTCCCAAATTATGAAATTAACTGCTTAAGCTCCAATAACAAAGAAGTAATAATGAATAGATTCCTAATAAATAATTTTTTTTAAGAACAAATCAAAAAGTAAAATAATATAGAATTTGATAACTGAAATAAAGGAAATAGTTAAGTAACCGATCAAATCAAATCTCGATATAAAGGTAGTCAAGAGAGATGGTGATAACAAATACAAAGTGGGTTTTGGGTTAATATTAATGGGTGACTCAATAAAAGGGTTGTTAGTCTCAAAGGGGTTCACTAGGGGTTAATTGTGAGGGTAGGCTTTTAGTGGAGTAAGTGGGTTAAAACCTAAGTAACTTCATCATCTTAGTATATCAAATCAAAGGTGTGGTCTCGACATGTATAATCGAAGCAAGTTCTAGAATAACAAATCAATGTTGACACAGTCATAATCAATAAAGTGAGCAAGAAAAAGAATATGCTCTAAAAGGCTCAAAATCTCACGAAAATTAAATTATGGGCTTTTGATGTCAACATTGTAAATTTCAAATTTCAAACTAATAATTAGATTCAGGTAGATAACCTAACACAATTTTTGAAAATAGACTCATCATGCTTGATTCTCTAGTCCCCTAAAGTTTAAATCATCACTGCACAATTATCTATGACTTAATCCAAAACATATCAATAAAAATCATGAATCAAAGGAAATTCCATTCTAATAGTAACATGAGAAAATTACTTAAAAACAAGACATAATTCAGGGATTTGAGAATAATGCAAAAATTTAGGCACTTTTAACGATAAAATTCACCCCCCACACTTAAGATGTACATTGTCCTCAATGTACAAAGATATATATGAACAATACATTAAGAAAATCAAAAGAGAGGGAGAGAGGTGAAACTTCCTGAATTTCGGATGGGTTCCTAGAGTTGGAAGTGTGAAAACTTGATTCGGAGGTGAAAGATAAGTTGGAGGAGGCATGGCATGTTTTCCTCAATATAGATGGTTATTCCAGAGTTCTTATTTTAGGGTTTTTAACTGCGAGAAGATCATTAGTTTCTTCAGAATAAGGGTTACTCAAATATTTTTTGAAAGATATAAATAGAAGAACATCTAATATGGAATCTTAAAAATAATTGAAATAAAGATAAGTTAAAAATAAAATAAACATAAAAATAAAGATAAGAGTAAAATTTAAAAATAAGTCTTTTAGTAAAATCTAAAAATAACATAAACATATGAAGAGAAAAGGACTCAGAAGTCCTCATCATCCGATGGCTCACGTGGTGGGGGCGGCGCTGAAATGTGAAGGTGTTGACATATCTGGTGGAGAGTGGCGTCGATGTGATCGAAGCGCTGCTCAAATCGTGTAAGGCACTCAGATATGTCCGAGAGAGAGGCTACAGCATGAACTGGGCGATGGCTCGGTGTTGGCTCCTCATGTGGGTGTGGGATATCGTCAGTAATATCCTCAAGGTCCTCCTCCTCAGTGGTCTGGGCTAGCCAATATTGGGGAGGATCGGTCCCACGGCGACGCTTGATCATCCGTATGTTGATCATCGTCAAGATGCCCTGTGGAGACATCTGGCCTATTAAGGTGAGCGAGGCTGATTGTGCTGCGGTATTGAAAAGACCAAAGTGTCTCGCGAGCCGTGTTACATAAGGCCCCATTGAAATGACCCCCTTACGATGTCGCTCCGTCTGATGCTGGATGGCTAGAGCGATGAAGTAGGCAAGGTCAAAAACGTGCCCGTTCGCCATGCACCATAGGAAATAGGCGTCATGGGTGTTAACTACCCCGGTGCTTTCTCGCCGTCCTGTCAATGTATGAGCTAAAATGGCGTGTAAGTACCTCAAAGATGGGCGAGGATCGCGCCTTTGGAGCGACTAGGGTCATAAGTGGCCTCGGCGGGGGCTATATTATACCAACATCTCACGGGGGAGTTATGGATGTGGCGATGGAGTTTCGTAAGATCATACTCTCTCATGAATTCTTCCGTGTAGAGTCCCAGAGCAACTCCAAATTCGGGAACACTCATTTCCCGAACTAAACTTCCTAGACGAAACTGAATAGTACCTGGGTCATCGTGGTTTGTCATTACTACCTGTAAATGGAAAGTAGAGCAAAGCTCTAATGTTAGTTCGAGGTAAGTGGGCTCGACAATATCGAAAAAACGCTCCCAAAGGTCAGTCGTCAATAATGCCCGAATATCATCAGCAAGTTGAACGTGTTCCAGGGCGGCCCAGTCGATACATCTGCCTTGATTGAGAGGTCGTGCTCGTAGGATCTGGAAAAGTTCCTCTTGAGCTCCAGGAGGAAACCGTAAAAATGGGTGTCTCACTTCGGCCGATGCGCTTGTGGATGATGAGCCGGGTCCTTTTCATTTTTTTCAAAACAGGGACTGCGGTTTTCTTGCCGCGGGAAGACGACATTATGTTCCTGTAAGAGAATTTGAAGGACATCATCCAAATTTTTGCTATGATAGAATTTATGAATCCAATATTATTTCCTCATAATATTAACACGAAAGATTTTTCCTAGGTATTCTCCTAATAATAGAGAAGCAAAATTCAGAATAGTATTATCTATAACACTTAAGTAAAAATGAATATCAAAACTAATAATCCAAAATGAACACAAAAGATTTAAAGGAATAAATCGAAGTTCTAATCAGAGAATAAACATGGATTAAATAGAATTAGCAACAAAGTATAGAAGGGGGAAGTAATGTGAACCGATGGAGTTGGGTAGATGGCGCACGGTCATGGATGGATGCGCGGGCTTGGTAACGTCGCATGGGCGTGGACTGCATGTGGATGAGGAAGAGAAAGAGAGAGAAGGGAGAGAAGGGAAAGAAGGGAAGTGAAGGGAGGAGAGGAAAAGAGTGCCGGTGGCCGGAATGGGGAAGGGGAGTGGTGGTTTCTTGTTTAAGAGAAATGGCTAAGGTTTGGGGGGGAATTTTTTGGGAAGATGGGCGTTGGCTGCTTTAAATAGGGGGTAGGGAACACGGTCTGTCGCCACGCCCGTGTTTCATTTATTTGGCCCGTGTGTTTCGAGGAATTTAAATTTAGGCGCGTTTGAGGTGTAATGCACGCCCGTGTGCCTTGGGCGTGTTGAGACACATGGCCATATCACACGGCCATGTGCTATCTTGTTCGCTTCTCCCACGCCCGTGTAGAGGGTCCTACGCCCGTGTTCATTAATCAGTGTCGACCATGGCCTTGAGGCACGGGCGTGGCTCACGCCCGTGTCGTTTTACTCAGAATCGACCACGGTTTTTGGGCACGGGCGTGTCGCACGCCCGTGTCGATTAATCAGTATTGGCCACGGTCACAGCGCACGGGCGTGTGGATTTGTCACAGTCGGTGGTCTTTAGGCAGTTTCGACCACGGCCGAGTCATACGGGCGTGGCGTTTAGTCGAAGCCCGTGTCTTGGGGAAAATTTTTGTCCTATTTTTGTACAATCTCCGCCACGCCCATGTACCCATTCGTGGTGTCCACACAGCCACGGCCACGCCCGTGTTCAAGGCCGTGTGGTGGAGAAATTTGCGCTTTATTAAATTGGTTAGTTTGTAGTTAGGTGCTAAAAATTGAAAATATGACATTAGTGAAGTTAGTGCTCGGGTTGCCTCTCGAGAAGCGCTCGTTTAAAGTCTTAAGCTAGACTTACCCTGTTTTCATTTCTAAATGAAGGTTCACAGAGTTGAAGCTCCTCTCTTATATCCCTAAAATCTTCACCATTATAGATTTTCAGTCGCTGACCATTTACCTTGAATGTGCCACGAGTTGGATGAGTTACCTCGATTGTGCCGTAGGGAAAAATAGTTTTGATTACGAATGGATCTGACCATCTCGATTTTAGCTTTCCAGGAAACAATTTGAGCCTTGAATTGTGTAACAGGACTAAATCTCCTACTTCGAATTGCTTTGGTTGCTTTAAGCGAGCATCATGGCGTCACTTTGTTGCCTCCTTATATAGTCGTGAGTTCTCATAAGCATTAGCTCGCCATTCATTTAGCTCGTTCAACTGCATCATTCTCTTCTCACCTGCAGTTTTAAGATCGTAATTTAAAAATTTTATGGCCCAAAAAGCTTTGTGCTCTAACTCAAATGGTAGGTGACAACTTTTTCCGTAGACAAGTTTGTATGTGGATGTTCCTATGGGAGTTTTAAACGCTGTTCTATAGGCCCATAAAGCATCGTCTACTTTTAATGCCCAATCTTTCCTGTTTGATTCAACTATTTTCTCTAGAATACGCTTAAGTTCTCGATTTGCTATTTCCACTTGTCCACTGGTTTGAGGGTGATAAGGGGTAGATGTTCTATGGTGTACTCCATATTTCTTTAAGACCTTGTCAAATTGAGTATTACAAAAATGATTACCCCTATCACTAATAATTGCTCTAGGTGTTCCAAATCGAGAGAAGAGTTTCTTAAGAAATCTCACTACCATTCTGACATCATTTGTGGGTAAAGCTTGAGCTTCCACCCATTTTGACATATAATCCACTGCTACTAAGATGTATTTATTCCCAAATGAACTAGGGAATGGGCCCATAAAATCAATACCCCATACATCAAAAATTTTGCATGATAGCATGTATGTTTGAGGCATTTCATCGCGTTTAGAGATATTACCTGTTCTCTGACATTTATCGCATGAAGCAACATACCTGTTAGCGTCTTTGAGCAAGGTAGGCCAATAAAAACTTGATTCGAGCGTTTTGTGTGCTGCCTGATCCCGCTGTAATGTGCTCCTGAAGGTCTTGAATGGCAATGTTCTAATATTTTGCTTGCTTTTGCTTTTGTAACACATCTCCAGATTACTTGATCTGCACAAATATGGAAAAGAAAAGGATCCTCCCAAAAATAGTTTTTTGCATCAGCAAAGAATCACTTCTTTTGCTGATGTGTTAACCTTTTTGGTAGGATATTAGCAACTAAGTAATTTGCAATGTCTGCAAACCAGGTACCTCTGAGTTAGATATAGTGAACAAGTTGTTCTTCAGAAATGAGTCATTTATCTCACTCTCATCTAGTTCTTCGATATGTGGATTTTCAAGCCTAGAAAGATGATCTCACGCAAGATTTTCAGCTCCTTTCTTATCTTGAATTTCCAAATCAAATTCTGTAAGAGTAAAATCCATCTTATGAGTCGAGGTTTTGCATCGGATTTAGTTAAAAGATAACGAAGAGCCGAATGGTCGATTGTAAACGACAACTTTAGATAATATCAAATCTTTTAAATTTTTCAAATGCAAAACCACAAATAGCAATTCTTTTCGTGGTGGTGTAGTTTTCTTGTGCGCCGTCAACGTTTTGCTAGCATAATAAATTGGTTGAAAATGCTTATCTCTCCATTGTCCCAAAATCGCACTCTTTGCAAAATCACTCGCATCACACATTAGTTTAAAGGGTAAATTCCAATCAAAAAAATTATAATTGGAGCATTTATTAATTTATTTTTAAGGGTGTTAAATGCGTCTAGACATTCCCGATCAAAATCGAAAGGCACATCCTTTTCTAGTAGTTTTGTTAAAGGCTTAGCTATTTTAGAAAAATCCTTAATAAATCTTCGATAAAATCCAAAGATGTCCTAAAAAGCTTGAATAGCCTTAATCAACTAGAGGAGGTAATTTTTCTATGGTTTCACCTTTGCTTTATCAACCTCAATCCCTTACTAGAAACTTTGTGTCCTAAAATAATTCCCTCTCGAACCATGAAGTGACACTTTTCTCAATTTAAATCAAGATTCGTTTCCTCACATCTCATTAAAACTCATTTTAGATTTTTAAGGCAAATATGGAAAGAATTACCGAATACTGAAAAATCATCCATAAATACCTCCATAATGTCTTCCACAAGTTCATCAAAGATGGCCAAAGATGCAACATTTGAAAAGTAGCGAGGAGCATTACATAATCCAAAAGGCATTCTACGATAAGCAAACGTCTGTATGGACATGTAAATGTTGTCTTTCTTGATCCTCGGGGCTATTAGGATTTGGAAGTAGCCGAGAGTCCGTCCAGAAGCGATGTAGTACATATGCCCGAATAATCTTTCTAACATCCGATCAATAAAGGGTAAAGGGAAGTGATCTTTTCTCGTGGTGTCGTTCAACTTTCTATAGTCAATACAGACTCTCCAACTTTGTGGATGTTCTTGTAGGAATCAATTCATTTTTTTCGTTGGCTACAACAAATATGCCTCCTTTCTTTGGAACGACCACGCAGGACTTACCCAAATCTTTATCGTCGAAATAGGATAAATTATTCCAAAGATTCTAGAAGTTTAATTACCTCGGCTTTAACAACTTTTTCACATTGGGATTCAATCGTCTTTGAGGTTGCACACATGGTTTATACTCATCTTCCATTAAAATTTTGTGGGTGCAAAATGATGGGCTTATTCCTTTAATGTCGAAATTTTTCCAAGCTATGGCTCTTTTATGTTCCCTTAGTACTGTAATAACTCGTCTTTCTCTTCGGGTTCCAGTTCTGAAGAGATGATTACTGATAGCGTAGAGTTATCCCCGAGGAATGTGTATTCTAAGTGATTTGGCAACTGTTTTAATTCTAATTTCGGTGGCTCATCAATAGAGAGTTTTTGTTTTAGTTCGTCGTTGATTTCAATGTCCTCTTCTTTCTTTTGTCTAGAGGAAGATGTATTAGAATTCAACTCATCGGTATCATCATCTACCCCCTCACCTTGGGTAAGACACGCCCATCGTGTCGTCATGTATGATTTCTGCAAAGAATCTTGAATAAAATGATCAATGGCATCAATAAAATAACAGAATCATCTTGTTCTCTAGAATATCGCATAGCATCGTAAATTTGAAAAATAATTTCCTCGTCGCCTACCCTTAGCGCAAGTTTACCATCACCTACATCAATAACAAACCTTTAGCACTAGCTAAAAAAGGCGCCCCAAAATTAAAGGTACCTCAACGTCCTCATCCATGTCAAGCACAACAAAATCAACAGAAATATAAATTTATCAACTTTTACTGAATATCTTCGATAATTCCCTAGGATATTTACTAGATCCACAACCAATCGAATACTCATCCTAGTGGGTTTTGGTTCCCCAAGACCAAGTTGCTTAAACATTTTATAAGGCATTAAATTAATACTAGCATCTAGATCAGCTAGTGCTTTCTCGATGTTTAAACTACCAATTAAACAGGGAATAGTGAAACTTCCTGGATCTTTCAATTTGGTTGGTAGCTTATTTTGGAGGATGGCTGAACATTCTTCATTAAGTTCCACTGTTGATATCTTTTCAAACTTCATTTTATTTGTTAGAAGCTCTTCTAGGAATTTTGCGTACGTCAGCATCTACGAAATAGCTTCAACAAAAGGTAAGTTAATATGTAACTATTTAAAAAGTTCAAGAAATTTATCGTATTGTGCGTCTGAGCGATCTTTCTTCAACTTTGCTGGATATGGGATCGATGGTTTAAATTCTTCACGTACTGGTGTTACATTCTCGATTTCCTCACTTTTCTCCTTATTAGTTTCTTGTGGCATCTTCTTTTCTATTTCAACCAATTCCTTCCCACTCCTTAATGTTACCGCCTTTACTTGCTCTTGTGGTTTGGGTTTGGTATTGTTAGATAACGACCTGGTTGCCTTTCAAAAACTAACTTAGTCAGCTGTCCTAGTTGATTTTTAAGCTCTTGAATTAATGTTTGCTGATTATTCAATGTCATTTCGGTATTCTGAAAATGAGTTTCTGATGCTAAAATGAGTTTTGCTAGCATATCCTCAAGGTTTGGTTTCTTTTCCTGTGGGTAGGGCTGTTGTTGGAAGTTTGGAGGGGGTTGTTGTCTCTGATTTCCTTGAACACCCCATGAAAAATTGGGGTGGGTCCTCCAACCTGGATTATAAGTATTACTATAAGGGTTATTTTGAGATCTGAAATTGTTACCCACATAGTTCATTTGTTCGCTTTCCATGCCATGTCCGTAGGGTGGGTACTCAGGATTCGCCACACCTCCACTTGTTTCGCACTGCATTACCGGATGTACATGCGAAGAACACAAACCATCAATCTTTTTTTTTAACATCTCTACCTGATTTGATAGCATGGTTACTGCGTCGAGGTTGAAAACTCCGGCTGTTTTTGTTGGCCTTGTCCTTGTGACTTACCACTGATAGTTATTCATTGACATCTCTTCTATAAACTCGTAGGCTGCTTCAGGAGTTTTGTTATTTAGGGTTCCGCCGGCGGCTGAATTGACTAGTTGCCTCGTTGAGGGGTTCACACCGTTGTAGAAGGTTTGAACCTGAAGCCACAAAGGTAGCCCATGGTGGGGGCACCTTCTCAACAAATCCTTGTATCTCTCCAATGCATCATATAGTGTTTCTAGATCCATCTGCACAAAAGAAGAGATATCATTCCTCAACTTGGCCGTTTTGGCCGGTGGAAAATATTTTAACAAGAATTTTTCCGTCATTTGATCCCATGTAGTGATGGACCTTCGTGGAAGAGAATTCAACCACTGTTTGGCTTTGTTTCTCAAAGAAAAGGGAAACAACTGAAGACGGATGGCATCATCAGAAATGCCATTTATTTTGAAGGTATCACAGAATTCTAGAAAATTCGCTAAGTGTGTGTTAGGATCCTCATCCTGCAAACCATCAAACTGAACAAACTGTTGTATCATCTGTATAGTGTTAGGTTTCAGTTCAAAATTATTTGCAGCAATAGCAGGTCTAACAATACTTGACTCAGTTCCTGTTAATTAGGTTTAGCATAATCATACATAGTTCGAGGAGCATGAATTTCGGCCACCTCTGGAGGTAACAGATATTCTCAGCCATCTCTTCGGTAGTATTGGTTTCGTCTTCTTGCTCTTCTCCTATGTAATTTAAGCTTCGCCTTATTTCTCTACAATTTCTTCGAACGGTACCTTCAATATCACTGTTGTAAATTAAGGGTCCTTTCGGGTTCCTTCTAGTCATAAACTAGGGGTACCTACAAGGAACAAATAAAAGAAAAAAAATTAGCAAATTTAAAAACAAAATAAAAGAAAATCACAAAAAATAAAAAATGGCTAAAGTAATAAAAATTGAGCGTTCTTAATATTTTAGTTCCCCGGCAACGGCGCCAAAAACTTGATCGTGTGTCGAGAGTCTTAATATTTATAATGAATGATCTAGCCTAGAAACTAACTATCATCACGATTGAGGCAAGTGCACCTATCGAACAGTAGTATAGCTTAGTGGCAAGACCGGATTGTCGAACCCAAAGGAACCAAAAGTACTAATACTAACTTTCTTTTTATTATTTAGCCTACGAATTAAGGGATTTGTTGTTTATTCTAAAATTAACTAACTACTAAGCTAAAGACGCTAAGACACAGAGAATGAATTGGGGAAATACTTGTGGGAAAAACCAATTGATTAAGACAATATCCAAGGAAGAATCCACCTAGACTTCACTTGTTATTTAACTCTGAACCAGACGATTTATTCACTTGACTTGATCCGTAGGATTCCCTAATTTATATTAATACCTCTCTCGAGGCTACTAACGTCTAACCCTAGGTTGATTAATTGAAATCTCTTTCTAATTAAAACCCCTAGGATTGCATTAACTCGATCTATGGACTCCCATATTAGGTTTGACCCTAATCCGGTAGATTTTCGTCATCCTATCTCTAGGGTTGCGATCAACTCCGCTTAACTATGCTAGATCTACTCTTAAATAGGGAATATTCCTCTACTACCTAAGCACATCAATACTTGAATCAATTCTTGAAATAAGAATTAAGAACACATAATTAAGAACAAATCAAGTATTTATCATATAGTTCAGAAAATAATAACAAGATCTGTCTTAGGTTTCATCCCCCTCAGGTATCATAGGGGTTTAGTTCATAATCATAAAAGAATACATCTCAGAAGAAAATATAAAACAAAACATAAGAAAACCCTAAAACCCCCTGAAGGAATTGAAGGAGAGATTCGCTGTCTTGAGTATGATTTCGGCTTCTTGAGATGAATCAACTGGCTTTCTTTGAGTAAATCCCACAATTCTGACCTCTCTGGCTTGGCTCCTTGGCCTAGCTGGACGCCCCCCTCAAGGTTGGCCTTTAGGGTGTTTATATAGGCTTTTGGAACGCCTTTCTTTGCCTCTAAGTACCCTATTCCGAGTGAAATTCCTCTTTGTCACGGCAGGGACACACCCGTGCAACACGCCCGTGTGAATCAAATCCAGGCCGTGGTCGAGCCTGCTAAAGGGGCACAGCCGTGTGGCTTGGGCTCAGGCCGTGTTGATTTCTTAGATCTCATGCCCCTATCTATCATGGAACTCACAATGTTTACCCCTTTAACAGAAAGGTTGGGTAACAGATTTTCTGCACCAGAGGGATCATCGAATTTTACGATACCCAATTTGATGAGTCTTTTGATTATCTTTTTAAAAGCGACGCAGTTCTCGATCGAATGCCCTGTGATTCCCCCATGGTATTCGCATTGGGAATTTACGTCATACCATTTGGGGTATGGGGGCCGTATTGGTTTTACATAAAAAGGGGATACAACATGTGCGTCAAACAAAATTTGGTACAACTCCCTATACGTGATTGGGATGGGTGCAAACTGGGGTTTTTCTGAGTTTGGTCTTGGATTGGGTTCTTGCCTTGGGGAGACCTGATGGCTGGTAGTTACCGTCCTTGGTCGCTTTTCATCAGAACCGCTCTCAATGGCCCTTGTTATACCTATTCGTACTATTCGCTTCCTTTTCCTTCTTCTTCGGGGCCTTTAAAGTCCACTCTCCCCTTTCCTTTATTTTTGCCAGAACAACCGGTTTGGCTCGATCATCCTTCGGGTTAAAACTTGAACCTATCGGGAAATTCAACAGGGTCGAGGTATCAGTCTGACATTGGAGTCCGATAATGACGGGTACCCCATGCGAATGCGTGTCTTGTTGGGTCGGGACACTTATTGGGGAAAAACCTGGGGAATAGATGAGGTCTTCATTATCATCCCCACTGTTGAACACTGGGCCACTCCTTTTTTCAAGTCCTCCGGCTAGTAACTGGGTTAACTGGCCCATCATATTCCTTTGGAATTCTAGCATTTGTTCCCGCATCTCTTGTTGAATTTTGGTCAAATGCTCCTACATCTGTATTTGCATTTGCTCTATTCTTTCTAACCTTTGATCCATGGCTTTTGTTCTTACGTGAGTACCGTAACGATGCTCAGTTCAGTAGACTTTTGTCGGTTCCCAAGTTAGCTGAAATAATTTTACCTAATTAGGGTCCTTTTGTGAAAATCTAATGCATGTGATGAAATGCAATGCAAATGCATGGGATGAATGCAAAAAGAAAGAGAGGTGTTGATTCTGGATTCAATTCCATTAGAACAACTTTTCTAGAAAACAAATTTCTTTACATAAAACGGATTACATATGCGGCCTTGCCCTCATATTCCAAGCGAAGATATTGATCCTTTTCTTCATATCCGGATGTTATGGTCAAATATTGTGGATTTTCCAAGATGTCTCTATTATCTCTTTTCTGCTCGATCTGGACTGCAGCCCATTGCTCACTTATCCCCGCGATGCTCGTCAGCTGCTTTAAGACATGACGGCTCTCGAATAATCTTTGTTAACTTGAATCCTCGGGCAACGAAGCGAAGTCGTGTACTCCTCCGTCATACCATCACCCTTCTCTCGTTGTGTTTACTCGAACCATATTCAGACGGTCGCATTATCCTCCACTTTATCAAGAAATCCATTTTCCATGACAAGCTCTCTATTTAGCAACTGAACATGAATCAAAACCTCTTTTCTATGATGAAAATGCAATGCAATCATAACCAGAACAAAAACACAAATAACAAACAAAGAAAATACGTCAGTGCAAAAACATAAATGATAAATAGAGCATCTATTTGGATGACCACTAGGGGTTTGGAGTGGTTCTACCTGGGGTGGGCTCTTAAGGCTCGCTATATGAGGTTCGGTTCTAAAGTTAAGGTACCCAAACCAGCAGATTCCTCGATCCTCACCCATTATAGGCTCATACGGACCGAGTTCAGTTCAGGGGAATACATTTCCCTATGACTGCACGGAGATGAAAATCTCACGAAGACATAGGTACGGATGTATCCCGAAAGCGATCCACTATCCTGCACAGAGGTGAAAACCTCACAAAGGAGTAGCTTCTCACTCCCACTTAAAAGAGGTAAGACCGAACGGTCAATATGCAACATGATGCGAAAATATTATACGAGACTCAAACCACAGCAATCATACGAAACAATACGAACAAATGCAATAATAGGATCGTAATTTTTTTTCAAATCAGATTTTCATTTTTTCGATAACAAGATAGAAAATAATCAATTTTACGGCTTGACTCTCTTATTGGTCCCCAGTGCAGTCGCCAAGCTGTCGAAACCATTTTTTTTGTTGGAAACGGGGTCGACTTTAAAAACAAAAATGGAGTCGCCACTAATCTTTTTTGAGGTGTGATCGGATCACCTTGAGATTAATCATTAAAACATTTTGATTTATTAAAATGACGGTTTTGGACTACGAAATTCGAGAAAACGGGTTCGGGAGTCGGTTACGCACGAGGAAGGATTAGCACCCTCATAACGCCCAAAATTGGTACCGAATTGATTTATTAACGTCTTAATGTCGAAAATTTGAAAAGATTTTAAAATACGATCCTCTTTGCTAAAGAAAACTTGAATAAATTAAATTGGATGCTGAGACCCGCTTATCTCGAAGAAGTAAAATATCACACCCAGTAAGTTAGGGTACGACATCTCGAATCCTCGAAACTAAGCTTGTCTTTTGATATTTAAAACTTGTATATTTAAATTTGAGAAGGATATTCGGTTATTTGGGTCAAATGAAAATTCGAAACCCAGTAAGTTAGGGCTCAATTTCCCAAAATTCCAAATACAGAATATTGCCTTCGTTTTTAGAGATCCTTACCCCGAGATAACGAAATGTCACATCCAGTGAGTTAGGACACAACATTTTTGAATTCCCGAGAATAAGTTTTTTTATTTAACTTATATGCTTTGATTTAAAAGGAAAAATTGGTTCTTTAGACTCGGTGAGAAAAATCGAAACCCAGTAAGTTAGGGTACGATTTCTTTTGAATCTTAGAACGCGGAGTATTGGCTTATTTTAAAACAAAATCTTATATTCGGGTATGGCTAAACGTAAAAGAATCCATATTTAAAAAAACAATTATGCGTAACAAAATAAATGATGACAATGTGAAGATTGAAAATAAAGCAAAGTAAACAAGCCAAAAAGAAAAATAATAAGGGAAAAGAACTAAGGGATTAATGTTAAACAAATCAATAAGCGAATATAGCGTAACAGAAATTAAAACATAATGTAAATAATAATTAAAAAGATTTGAAATATTAAAAGTATATAGAAAGATGTAAATAAGTAGGCAGTAAAATGATAAAATAAATAAACGTATTTATAAAAAAAATTAAGCAAATAAATATTATGGATATAATAGTAATAAGCAAACTTATAAAACACCTCCCTTAGCCGGCCTTTGAATCCCGTCGCTTGACCGCCATATCACCACCGTAGCCGGTGGCCAGCGCTGCGCAAAAGGGAATTTTTAGCCCCCGTTTTAGGGCGCGTCCGAAGGCCAAGCCTTCCTAGCCCAGAGAACCGAATGAAAAGGGGTTTTGACTCCTTTTTTGTTCGATTTCGCAGCGGAGAAGGACCCTCTGGCGACGCAACCACGGAGCAATTTTTGGTGCATTCTTCTTTCTTTTATTTTAAAATAAAAAAAATAAAATCAAAATGAAATCAAAATAAATAAAAAAAGCAAGAACACCAGTGAATCAAAAAGGTAAATCACCTTTGATTTCTTCTTTTTCTTTCTGTATATTTCTCTCTGTATTTGTAAAAACAGTAGTCCCTACAATGGATTTTTCTTTCGGACTTTAGAGCTGAAATAAAAATAAAATAATAAAACAAAAAATACAATCTATTTTACAATTGTTGGCCCCTTTTCTGTTGTTATTTTGCTTCCTTGTTTGCAGGTAACCGTCGTACGGAGGGACGAGGCCGCTCGTGGGGTGACATGGCTGCAGCGCACATGCGGGGAGGGGTTGCAGCGCTAGAGGTTTCTGGAAACCCCTAGGGTTTCTGAAACCTTTAGAATTTTTGGGCCACTTGGGCCTTAGGGTTAGGGGCATTTGGGTTTAGTTTGGGCCTGCTGTAATTTTTTGTAGTGGACTCTTATTATTATTTTTTATTTTGGTTAATAAACTGGACTGTTTATTATTTGGGTTTTTTGTATTTTTGGTTTAAAACTGTTTAATAAACTGGTTAATTGGGCCCGGGCATAAATGGGCTCTTACACCATGTATTTCATGTATTTACCTGTAATAGTTCGTATCGAACTCATATTGTCTCATAACAGAACATTACCCGTTGAACCATTTAGAATATCATTGGATATGCGGGTAGTACACACGAGGTGTATTGAACTGTAATCCGCCAATTCATATACATGTATGCTCATTCGAGCTATAAATCAGTATGCTCTCACGAGCTGTGAATCGGTAAGCTCATCTGAGCTAAGAATTGGTAAGCTCATCCGAGCTAAGAATCGGTAATCTCTCACGAGCTGCAAATCGGTAAGCTCTCACAAGCTACAAATCAGTAAGCTCATACGAGCTGTGGTGTGTCCGCAACACATGCTGGACCTCAACCAAATTGGTAACCTCAATGACATGTTATTTGTATCCTACGAATTCCTAAGTTTCAAACGGGACTCGGTAATTGTCGGATATGCGATCGGTATTTATACATGGCAATTATACAAATCACATACATATAATTCAATTTAAAACATATAAATTTTTAATTTAATTAAACGAACTTTGTAACACCCCAAACCCAGCCTAGACGTTATGGTCGAATCCGGAGAAGTCATAGAGAATGGGTTTAGTTGCGTAAAATCGTTTCAGATACTGAACTCATATACTTTATATCCACTTCGAAAACATTAATTAATTAGTTTATTTGCCAAAACCTATTTTTACAGCGGAAGTCTAACAGAATCGTATTTTTTGGAAAACCACTTTTTGCGTAAAAACCATCAATTTAGTAAAACCATTTAACCAAGCATGCAAAAAATCAGTAAACCAAAATCATCAGTTTAAAACCCTAAAGTCCAGAGAGTCCCAAAAAGTACAAACTCTCAAAACAGATACCACATACATAAATAAAACCATAAATTGCTAAGCCTAACAATTTACGAACGAGTGGTCACCGTTGAGTCTCTGCCGCACCGGTCCGCCTAAGTCTGTGGATTACCTGACAAAACAGACAACAGATGTGAGTTTACAAAAACTCAGTGTGTAACCCATCAGAATTAAGCATACAAACATACAGAAGTATATACACATTCAAAAACAGATACAGTTTCAGATTTAGAATCAGATCCAGGTTCAAATTACAAAAGCAGATATGAATAAATCCTACCCCCATCCTCTACACACCATCTCCTACCATCCCATCACACCATATGGCGTTAAAAACACCCACCCATCCCTACACACCACATTGTGCCATTAAGACACATATCAAAATATATGCAGCCAAGCTGCCAGAATATGGGCAATTAACGCCGAACAGAATACTTCCTCCTCATGTGCAAATCCTACCCCAATAACATATACAGAAATCAGATACAGATATAACAGATTTAACATGCTCGACATGCATATACTCAGATATCAGATATACGTTTAACAGTACAATCAGACATACTTTCAGTATCCTACTCAGATCAGAATATCAAGATATCATAGCATACAAATTAGGATTTAATTAGCCCTTACCGACCCTACAGTGGGCCCGCAGTCGATCGGAGCGACCCGTGCGACCCTAGAGAGAATTTCAGAAAAATAGGCCCCCATGCCTGTGTGGTTTGCCCGCGTGGGCCCACATGCCCAAATTGGCCTTGCCCGTGTGGCCCACACGGCCTGGCCCAAAATCTACACGGCCGTGTATCATGCCTGTGTGGGCCCACGCGCCTGTGTGGCCCATACGCCCAACTTGACCTGGCCCGTGTGGCCCACACGGCCACACTCGAGCCACCACACGGCCGTGTCTTGCGCACGGCCATGCCTACGTCTACCACACGACCATGTCTCGCACACGACCATCCATACGGCCAGCCACATGCTCGTGTGGCATCGACAGTGGCCATTTTCGGATTTTGTCGAAACTTAGTTTTTCGCGTTTCGGGTACACACCTGGTTCGTTTAAGATGCTACAGCAACCCCGAGCCCTCTGAAACCTAAGAAACAGTAATCCATTGACCACTTAGAAATTAATTTACGAATCAACTCATCATTCTGAAATAATGCAAGAACTTACCGTCGACGACAAGCACAACTAAAGCGTATTAAACCGCTAGAGCACTAACCAAAGGTTCTCCGTCAATTCTTGCACAAAAGCGCTCACGAATTACTATCCTCTTAGATTACTCCATTACTGAAAACCCCACGAATCGAGTAATCCCAAACTGTTAATTGAACCAAAACTTGCAGTTAAACGAAACCTCACTTACCGAAGACACTCAAAGAACACTTTATTGTCGAAACACAAGATCACGATAGCAAAGAACTGAATAGAATCGTCAAAGAAAGAAGAAGAAGAGAAGGTAAATAACAGAGAAGAATTGATGTCAAAAAGTTAACTCCCAAATCCCTCAAATCTCTCCCACTAACCCCTCAATCCCAACCACTACAGAATTCCATCTCCATCCAAACACTCTCAGACAACTGGAGTAAAAACTAACTCCCTTGCTCACACAAAGATTCAAACACAAGACCTCTAACACACCGACTCCCTTACCACTCGAACCAGCAAGCTCATTCTGATATGACTTAACAGACAATTTAATATAAGCCCACTGAAAAAGGATAAGGCTTAGTTCCAAAAATAACAAAATTTAACAAAAGTGGGGTTTGAACCCAAGACCTCTCACACCTAACCAGAACACTTACCACTGAAGCATATACACATTTGTGTCAGATATTTACAAAAGCAGAAATAGATTATTCAGGGCGTTACAAACTTACCTCGATAAGTGTACGTAGATACGGAGGCAACTAATCCGATATTTTCTCTTTGCCTCGATTTAACTCTGTACGAGGTCTGACAGGATCTATATGAATGAATTTAACTCATTTAAATATAATTCTCATTCAATTTAATCCAACATGAAATTTTGGCAAAATTACCATTTTGCCCTATACTTTTAATTCCTTTGTAATCTAGTCCCTGGGCTCAAAAATGAATTTCATGCAATTTAATCCTTACTCAAGCCTAGCCAATTTTTATACATATTAATAGCAGCCCATATATTTCACAAAATTCACAAATTTTACCATAAATTTATCACCATTTTCAATTTAACCACTAATTGATGATTTCATCAAAATTCTCTTTACAAAAGTTGTTTATCTAACAAAAACCATTCATTTTCTATCATAAAACTTCAAAACTCAAGTATACTCATCAATAGCAAAACCCTAATACTTTAACAGTTTTGCAAATTAATCCCCGGGCTAGCTAGATTAAGCTACAACGATCCCGGAAACATAGAAATCATCAAAAATAGAACAAAAATACATACCTAATTGAGCAAAATAAGCTTGCCTAAATTTCAAATTTCCATGGCTAGGTTTTCTTTTCTTTTTTTTTTTTAAATATTTTGATGGAAAATGATGATAATAGTTTATTTTATTTTATTTATCATAACTTTAATCACTAATTTCCAAAATTAACCTTAATAATTCATTCAATTTCCAATGATGACTACTCATGCTTATCCACTAACAACTTTAATGGCTAATTATTATATAAGAACCTCCAATTTAAAATTCTAAAGCTATTTAATACCTTTAGCTATTAGAACTCAACTTTTGCACTATACGCAATTTGGTCCATTTTTATCAAATTAAGTATGTAAATGGTAAAATTTCTTAACGAAATTTTTATACGGTATTTCTATCATAATATAGACCATAAAATAATAATACTAATAAAATAATTTTTTTGAATTTGGATTTGTGGTCCCAAAACCACTGTTTCGATTTCACTAAAAACAGGCTGTAACAACTCTCCCACCTAAAGGAATTTTCGTCCCCGAACATCTTACCAGTAAAGAGGTTCGAATATTTCTTTCTTATAGTTTCCTCGGGTTCCTAGGTAGCTTCTTCTATTTTGTGCCACTGACAGAGAACTTTTACTAAAGCTATGTTTTTATTTCTCAATTCTTTCATCTCTCGTGCCAGAATTCTAATCGGTTCTTCACTGTATGTCATGTCAGGCTGAATCTTGACATTCGTCGGGGAGATAACATGTGAAGGGTCGGATCGGTATCGTCGTAACATAGATATGTGAAAGACAATGTGAATCTTTTCTAGTTATAACGGTAAAGCTAATCAATACGCAACAAGTCCAATTCTCTCAGTAATCTCATATGGCCCGATAAATCGCGGACTCAGCTTTCCTTTACGATCGAACCGAAGAACTTTCTTCCAGCGCGAAACTTTCAAAAATACCTTGTCACCAAATTGAAACTCTATATCTTTATGTTTAACATTTGCATAAGATTTCTAAAAATCTGAAGCTAATTTTAAGCTATCTCGGATCACTTTCACCTTTTCCTCAGTCTCGTGAATCAAATCAACCCCGTGTATCTTTTTCTCACTGTGCTCAATCCAATATAACGGAGTTCGGTATTTGCAACCATACAGATCCTCATACAGTGTCATCTTTATGCTCGACTGAAAACTATTATTATACGCGAATTCGACTAACGGTAAGTATTTCTCCCAATTGCCTTCAAACTCTAAAACACAACACCGAAGCATATCTTCAAGAACCTGAATCACACGCTCGGACTGACCATCAGTCTGAGGGTGAAATGCGGTGCTAAAATGTAGTCATGTACCTAGAGCTTCCTGTAACTTTTTCCAGAATCGCGATGTTAACCGCGGATCTCTATCCGAAATAATGGAGACTGGCGCTCAGTGTAGTCTGACAATCTCCGAAACATATAACTCCGCTAATCTATCAAGTGAGAAATCTGTACGTACCGGAATAAAATGTGCGGACTTCGTCAAACGACCGACGATAACCCAAATGCCATCTTTGTTATTCGGAGATAGGGGTACCCCCGATACAAAATCCATAGTAACTCTATCCCATTTCCACTCTGGTATCATCACTGGTTGTATTAGTCCTGAAGGTACCTGATGTTCAGCTTTAACTTGCTGACATATCAAACATCTAGATACAAAATCAGAAATATCACGTTTCACTCCTGGCCACCAGTACATCTGTCTCAAATCATTGTACATTTTATTACTCCCTAGATGAACAAACAAGCTATCACTGTGAGCTTCGTGCGAAATTTTCTGTATAAGCTCTGGATTCTTCGGTACACAAACTCTACCTCTGAATAACAAACAATCATCGGGTCCTATCTGAAATTCTGAATCAGAAGTAGACTCACTCTATACCCGTTTAGCTAACATCTCACTATCGAATTTCTGAGCTTTGCAGATTTGTTGTAAAAATGTTGGTTTAGCTTTTAACTCGGCTAAAATCAAGCTATCATCAGATAGTGACAACCGGGTATTCATCGCTCGTAGAATAAACAAGGATTTTCTACTAAAAGCATCAGCCACTACGTTTGCTTTTCCCAGATAATAATCAATTATTAACTCATAATCTTTCAATAGTTCGAGCCATCTATGCTGTCTCAGATTCAAATCTTTCTGCGACATCAAATACTTTAAACTCTTGTGATCGGTAAATATATGACATTTTTCACTAAACAAATGGTGTCGCCAAATTTTTAACGTAAAGACACTAGCTGCCAACTCTAAATCCTGTGTCGGATAGTTCTTTTCATGTGGCTTTAACTATCTGGAAGCATAAGCTATTACTAACCTTATTGCATCAAAACACAGCTTAAACCGTTCAATGACGCATCACTGAAAATCAAAAATTCCTTACCCGATTCAAGCTAAACCAGAACCGGTGTTTCGGTCTACAGGGCTTTAAACTTATTAAAACTTTGCAAACATTTATCCGACCATTCAAACTTCACATCTTTCTATAGTAGTTGTGTCATTGGTGTAGCTATCATCGAAAACCCTTTTACAAATCTCCGATAATAACCAACTAATCCCAGTTAACAATCGCTGAAATTTTATTCGGATCAACTCTGATGCCTTCAGCCGATACTATGTGACCCAAAAAACCAACTTCCCAAAGCCAAAACTCACGTTTGCTAAATTTAGCAAATAATTGTTTATCTCGCAAAGTTTGCAGAACAATTCTCAGATGCTCAGCATGTTCAGTCTCATTTCGGGAATATATCAGAATATCGTCAATAAATACCACAACAAATATATCTAAATACGGTTTGAAAATTCTATTCATCAAATCCATAAATAATGCATGTGCGTTAGTTAAACCAAACGGCATTACAAGAAATTGATAATGTTCGTACCTGGTTCTGAATGTCGTTTTCGCCACTTCCGAATCTTCCACTCGTAACTGATAATAGCCAGAACGAATATCAATCTTCGAGAACACTGTGGCACCTATCAACTAATCAAACAAATCGTCAATATGAGGCAGTGGATATTTATTCTTGATTGTAACTTTCTTGAGCTGACGGTAGTCAATGCATAATCTCATCGATCTGTCCTTTTCTTTAACAAACAGAACCGGTGCACCCCAAGGTGAAAAACTAGGTCGAGCAAAACCCCTCTCAGTCAACTCTTGTAACTGTGCTTTCAACTCTATTAACTCTGTAGGAGTCATTCTGTATGGTATTATCGATATCAGTGTTGTTCCCGGTACAAGTTCTATAGAAAATTTGACTTCTCTGACCGGCGGTAATACAGGTAACTCCTTGGGAAACACATTAGAATACTCACAAACCACTGGCACTGATTTAAGCTTCGACTCAAACACTTTAGTATCCAATACATAAGCAAGGTAAGCACTACAACCTTTTTTCTCACATATTTCTATGCTAACATAGCTGATATCACAATAGGCAACCCATTAAATTCATCTGATTTAATATGAAGCATCTCACCATTCTGACATTTCAATATGATAAGCTTCCATTTACAATTTACCACAGCATCATGCAGAGTTAGCTAATCTATGCCTAAAATCACATCGAACTCATCGAATGGTAATAGCATCAAATCAGCCGGAAAACTGTAACCCTGAGTCATTAACGGATAGTTCTTGCAAACCTTATCAACTAACACATACTGGCCTAGGAGGTTCGATACTTTAACCACGAATTCAGTGGACTCAACATGTAAATTTTTACTAGACACTAAATTTGTGCAAACATATGAATGAGTCGATCCGGGATCAATTAAAGCAGTTACATCAGTATCAATAAAAGAGAAAGTACTGATAATAACATCTGGCACAGAAGAATCTTTGCGCGCACGAATGGCATAAGCCCTAGCTGGTGTTTGTGTATCAAACCTTACAGTAGAGTCTTTCGCCACACCACGATTACCACTCACATTTCTAGAATTACGAGGTGGTCTACATCTCGCAGTTGTGTTGCTCGGCCTCAAAGTTTGAATATTATCTTTCTCAGATTTCTTCAGGCAATCTCTAAGATAGTGGTCAAAGGAACCACATCTGAAACACGCTCTGCTCTTCATTCGACACTCACCATAATGTGGCTTGTTACAGTGCTTGCACTTGGGTCTAGTGTTTCTAGCATTACCCACACTTCCTACAGATGTGGCCTGAGATTTAGATCTGGAGTGTCAGGTAACTCTATCTCTACTGGAGTATCCCATAAAATTAGTAGAACGGTAGTGATGTTTTTTTAGATTTCTTCGATGCTGACTGGTATGACTTTCCTGTCAATCTCTTGCTTGAATCCCTAGCTTCAGTCTCAGCGTGTCTTTTCTCTTTGCTCAACTCTTCAGCTTTATATACCCAATCGACTAGTACAACAAATTTTTTCAACTCGAGGATCCTGACTAATAGTTTTATATCTTCGTTTAAGCCATATTTAAACTGCTTAAACATTGCAGTCTCAGTCGGAATACATTCTCGAGCATATTTACTCAATCGAATAAATTCTCGTTCATATTCGAACACTGTCATATGACCCTGTTCAAGCTCTAAAAATTATTTATGTTTCTGGTCGAGAAATCTCTAACTGATGTATTTCAAGCGGAACTTACTTTGAAAGAATTCCCAAGTAATCCTCTCTTTCGGCACTACAAAAGTCAATGTATTCCACCACTGGTAAGCTGAATCTTTTAATAGAGATACCGCACACTTAAGACATTCAGCCGGTGACAAGATAATTCATCAAGAAATCTAATGGTATTCTCTAACCAGAGTTCAGCTCTCTCAGGATCATCATCGGCAGTAGCTCAAAATTCTTCAGCACCATACTTACGGATCTTACCAATAGGAGGCTTACCAACTCTGATAGGTTTCGTACTTTGAGGAATAATGGGAACCAGTTGACGAACAAGAGGGGGTGGAGGTTGTTGAGCAACCAGGTTCATTCGTACAAACTCGGTGAACCTGTAACATCCTAAAAATATTAGAGTATCATCTTGTTATTTGTGTTAGCTCGGATATGATTGTTATTGTGTGCTTAGTATATTTGTGTGAAGGCTTGGAAATATTAGCTAAGCTAGAATAATTTTTAGTGTGGAAAATTTAGTGAAGTGGATTAAGTGAGCTTGACACTTAAGATAATTTAAGTGTTAAATTAAAGCACATGAGGAGTTAGTGGCATAGTGGATAAGGAGCTTGAAAGGTTGCTTGAGGGAAGTGGTTCGAGTAGCATGGAAAGCATATTGAGGATTTTATTTTTGTACATCCTAGCATTAAGTGTCGGTCAACTATACATATGGATAAGATGGACAATTTTCTTTTTTTTGGCAAGAAGACTTAAGGTTATGGTAAGCATGAAATAAGGGATAGAATTGCTAGATTTTGGGGATAAAATTCCTTCAACTTTGGGAATGTAGAGGATTTCAAGGCTTGGATGATGGAAAATGTTTTGGAAACTTTTCTTAGGCCATTAGTCCATGAATGTGGGCGGCATGTGTGGCTAGGGGAGTGACCAGAATCTTGGTCTTGTTGGTAGCTAGTTGGTGCCAAAATTTCTTTTGGATGGTGGTCATTTTCGGTTAGTTAGGAATGCTTACATTTCTTGTTTTGAGTCATATCAAAAATCCCTTTAGAACCTTACCAATTCTTCTCTCTTGTGCACTAAAGTGAACCATAGCCGAATGCCATTAGGTGTTGTTGATTTTTCCTCTTAGGCATTTGGCCAAAACTCATTTGGAACCTCCTCTCATCTTTTAAATTCTTTGTAACTCGAAAAGAACCTCTTTTGGTTCTCATCTTCCTATTCTTTTCTTCACATATATGTTAACACTTGCACATTGGTTTTACTTTTTTTGTCGAACCTCTTTCTTCCCAAACTCTATTTTCTTTTCTTCCATTGTTGCTTAAGCCGAATCCTCCCTCTCTTATTTTTATTCTCTTTTCTACTCACGCATTTCATTTCTTTTTAATCTCTAATAAATTGCTTTCTTCTTTTCAAAACATAGCCAAAATCCTTCACCATTTAACCATATTGCTGAAACTTCCCATTTCCTTTTTGATTTGTCTTGACCGAATATCAACAAGGGTAGGTCTTCATTTGGTTTTCTTCAATCGGTTTTGTAAAGGGGGTAAGTATTCATGGCCGTATTTCCTTTGTTTCTTTCCTCTTTTCTTTGTAACTTATCAAGAGGGCAAAGGCCGAATTTTTGGACAATTGTTGCAAGGTTCTAACTATTATTAGGAATCGATTATTCTTATAGGCTCTTTGGGACTTTGGAAGCATTTGATCTAAGCCTTACTTCTCTAGCAATGAAAGTTGGTAAGTCAAGTGGTAAGGATTCTTGTCGATTCATCATTCTTTTAATGGTTGAAAAGCCAAAGGCTATTGAGATTAAGATGTGATGTTGGCCGAATGGTTTTGCTTATAATCTTGTGGTTTGGCCGAATGTAGGACAAGGTGATCTAGTGAGGTAGATCGGGTCTACGGAAGTTAGTATTTGCGTTAGTGAAAGGTGTGTATCTTACACAGTTTATAACTTGGTTTATATATATATATATATGTGTGTGTGTGTTAAATAACTATTCAAGTTGTTAAAGCCGAAACTATGAGATATTGATATGATACCTTGATGGGTATGAGCAAGGATACGGGTAAGTCCGTTTCGATATGATGTTGATATATGTTGTTTAATATCATGATCTATGATATGTATTGGTTATATGTTCATATCAAAGTATATTGACATGATTTGTTTATCTATTGCATTGGTATGGGAAATATGAGAGGAGGGGGAAGATTGATATTCATGTCTTCGGACACCAGAGGTTTGGCACCTCCAGTGATTTGGTATCACATTTGTCTCTTTGGGACACCAGAGGTTTGGCACCTCATAGCGACTCGTCCCTGTGGATTAACACCACCGTGGGTTGGCCCCACTTTTGAGATATGGGATTGTCGCCAGTGATTTGGTATCACAAGTGGGTTGGCCCCACAACTTGATTATTTGTGACTTTGGTCACCAGTGATTTGGTATCACAATATTGAATATCGTGACTTTGGTCACGGTGGTTTAGCACCACCAGTGGTTTGGTACCACACGGGGGTAGAAAAAGGAGTTACTGGATGGCTAGGTTGGGTGCATAATATATATATTGCTTGGTTATAATTTGTGTAAGTATGTGGTATTTACCCGGAGAGGGAATATGCACTGAGTCTTGGTGACTCACCTTCTCCTTACTTTTTAGGTAATTCGTAAATTCGCGGATGAGGAGCCGGATGAACTCGAGGAGGCCATGCAATGAAATTTGGTTTTACATGAACTTCCATTTGGGTACTTGATTTTAATTTGGTTTTCATTTTTATGGGTTTGTAATAAGGCCTCTTAAATTATGTTTTTGGATTATTTATATGCTTTGGATTTGTTTTAGGAATAACTTGCAAATTACATGATTGATTTAATGATATGTGAACAAAGTTTTCTAAAATACAAAGCGCGATGATTTTTAAAACGTTACCATCGGGTAACCTAAATAAATTGATAACTTTTAACAACTTAAGTATTTACGATAATTCATACTATTTTCCAAAAACTTAAGTTTCCAAATTTTTCTTAGATACGATTTTCAACCTAATTGCTTTAGTTTCTCTTTAATTTATAAATGGTTTACTTAATCCAAGTCATGACTAAGTTTTAAAAAAACTATTTACTGAAATTTTAAAATAAAATATCGATTTTCAACTTAATTTTCTACAATTTAGAACAACAAAAAGTTTTTCACTAAAATTTAATCGTTAACTTGTTTTTCTTCAAAACGTTTTCCTTCGTGGCATGCCAGATTCGGTCATGGCGTATTGACCGGGTTTGGGGTGTTACAAATTGGTATCAGAGCCATGTTCAAAAGCTCGGTTGTGGGCTCGAGGCCCAAAATGATTTAAAGTATGGTCTTAAAATGTTTTGTTTAAAATTATATGGTTGGAAAGGCATGGCACCGAGTCTCCGGCACCGATCCGCCCGGGTAAGTATCTCAAACTGTTGCTTTTGATGATATGATTATAATGATGATGGCATGACTGATTAGTAGTAGAAACTACTCTAGAGACCCAAAACTATAGGTTTGGTGTACTCGCGAAACAACCTCTTATTAAAACTTTTCATAAAACTGTGCTTTAAAGAAAGTGGAATATTGACTAATGCATAAAACTTTTAAATCAGATAAGTCGAGGCTTTTAGATATGATTACTCGAGGTAGAGGTCGTATTACTCGTGGACGTGGTCGGGGTAGGATGGCTGTGTCTGAGCCAGTGAGGTCTGGTCAAGGATCCGAGAATGAGGTACCACCACCCCCACCACCAGCGGTTGGAGTTGAGCATCGAGGATCAAGCGGGGATGATGCGATGTCTCGAGCGATCTTTGCGAGTTCTTGAGAGGGTAGCTGGAATAGGTGAAGGCGCGGGAGTTCGGAAATCTGTACCTGAGCGACTTCGAGCCAATGGAGATGAGGTATTTCGAGGTGTTTCAGGTGTGGCTCCCAGTACGGCAAAGTATTGGTTAGAGGCGACGGAACGAATCATGGATGACTTGGATCTGAGTGCTGAGGAAAAGCTGAAAGGGATAGTGTCGCTTCTTCGGGATGAGTCATATCAGTGGTGGCTCACGGTGCGGAATAGTGCTGCAGCGGAGGATCTCACTTGGGATTATTTTTTTAAGGCAACGTATCAGAAGTAAATAAGCTATATAGGGATGTACCCCTAGAACTCCAAGGGGTAGTGCTTGTAGCTGATCTGATGGAACTGCCATTTGGGGAGTTTGATCTGATTCTTGGGATGGACTGGTTGGTCAAGTATCAAGCAAGTTTGGATTGCGCTGCTAAGTGCATGGTTTTGAAGACAGCTGAGGGCAAAGAGGTGGTTATGATAGGTAATAGAAGAGATTATCTATCCAACGTGGTATCTGCGTTGAAAAGCTGTGAAGTTGGTCGGGAAGAAATCGTGAGGCATTTGTGGTTCATGTGTGTGCGTTGGAGGCTAAGGAGTCTAATGTGGGGAATGTCCGCACGGTAAAGGAATATGTTGACGTGTTTCCAGAAGAACTTTCGGGATTGCCTCCGGATCGTGAAGTTGAATTTGGTATAGATCATTGCCGGAATGCGCCGGTGTCTATTGCTCCGTATAGGATGGCGCCGGAAGGAATTAGTGGAATTGAAGGCTCGGTTCGGGAATTGTTGGATCGAGGTTTTATCCAGACCAAGTGTTTCGCCTTGGGGAGCACCGGTACTTTTTGTCAAGAAGAAGGATGGTTCGACGCGGATGTGTATAGACTATCGCCAGTTGAATAAGCTGACGATCAAAAACAAGTATCCTTTGCCGAGGATAGATGATTTGTTTGATCGACTTTAAGCGACAATTTTCTCAAGATTGATTTAAGGTCCGGATATCATCACTAAAGGTGAAAGAGGTGATATCCATAAGACAACATTTCGCACTTTTCGGTATGGGCACTACGAATTTACGGTGATGCCGTTTGGGTTGACTAACGCGCCGGCAGCATTCATGGACATGATGAATCGGGTATTCCAGCAGTTTCTGGATCAGTTTGTCGTAGTATTTATAGATGATATTTTGGTATACTCAAAGTCAGAGGAGGAGCATGATGCGCATTTGTGAGTAGTGTTGCAGATTCTGAGGGAAAAGCAGCTTTATGCCAAATTTAGTAAGTGCGAGTTCTGGCTTAGGGAGGTGACTTTCTTGGGTCACGTTGTATCAGCTGAGGGGATTAGAGTGGATCCTCGGAAGATTGAGGCAGTGTTGGATTGGAAACCACCTAAATCAGTGGCTGAGATTCGGAGTTTTCTAGGTCTGGCGGGGTATTACCGAAGATTTGTAGAGGATTTTCTTTGATCGCAAAGACCTATGACTAAGTTATTGAGGAAAGGAGTTCCATTTGTGTGGACCGAGAAGCGACAAGGAAGTTTCGACAAGTTGAAGAAGATTCTAACCAAGCTCCGGTTTGATACAACTGAGAGGCGAGCAAGGAATTCACGGTTTAATGTGATGCATCACATACTAGTTTGGGATGTGTCTTGATGCGAGAAGGGAAGGTAGTGGCTTATGCATCTCGGCAGCTTGAGACCACATGAAGTTAATTATCCGACGCATGATTTAGAATTGGTCGCAGATGGTTTTTGCTTTGAAGATATGGAGACATTATTTGTATGGAGAGAAGTCGATAGTCTACACGGATCACAAGAGTCTTAAGTATCTTTTGACTCGTAAGGATTTGAACTTGAGGCGGCGTAGATGGATTGAGTTGTTGAAGGACTACGATCGCTCGATTGAGTATCATCCGGCAAGGCTAATGTGGTGGCGAGCAGCGTTGAGCCATAAGGTTGTGGCCCGACTTAAGATCGATGTTTGCTCGTCTTAGCTTATATGACGATGGGAGTCTTTTGGTTGAATTGCAAGTCAAGCCGACTTGGTTAGAGCAAATCAAGGAGAAGCGATTAGAGGATGATGGTTTAAATGATCGGAGGTTGCGGGTTGAATCGGAGGTTTAGAGGATTATAGTTTGTCCAGTGATGGAGTATTATGTTTTAAAGGGAGAGCTTGTATGCCAAAGGATGTTGAGTTGAGACAAAGGATTCTTCGGGCGCACATAGCAGCCATACGCTATGCATCCCGGAGGTAGCAAGATGTATCGGCATTTAAGAGAGCGATTTTGGTGGCAGTGCAGGCGGAGGTAATCGCGAGTTTGTGGGTAAATGTCTGACGTGCCAGCAGGTCAAGGCGGAACATCAGTTGCCGTCTGGGTTACTTCAGCCGGTGAAGATTCCACAGTGGAAGTGGGAAAGGATCACTATGGACTTTGTCAGTGGATTACCCCTTACGCCAAGTAAGAAGGACTCAGTTTGGGTGATTGTGGATCGTCTGACTAAGTCAGCTCATTTTATTCCGGTAAGGGTGGATTATTCGCTTCAGAAGTTAGCTAAGTTGTATGTGGCGGAAATAGTGAGGTTGCACGGTGTGCCATTGTCGATCATCTCGGACAGAGATCCTAGATTTACGTCGAGGTTTTGGAGAGCGTTACATCAGGCTTTGGGTACGCGGTTGGATTTCAGTACGGCATTTCATCCACAGTCTGACGGGCAGTCGGAAAGAGTTATTCAGATTTTGGAGGATATGTTGAGAGGATGTGTTTTGGACTTCAGAGGCAGCTGGGAAGAGTTTTTACCGTTAGCTGAATTCGCATACAACAATAGTTACCAAGCAAGCATTAAGATGGCACCATATGAGGCGTTGTATGGTAGGAGGTGTCGCACACCTACATGTTGGACAGAGTTGGATGAGCGTCAGATGTTAGGACCAGAGTTGGTTGCAGAGACTGAGGATAAGGTTAAGATGATTCAGGCTCGTCTGAAGGAAGCTTCGGATAGGCAGAAGTCATATGCCGATCTCAAGCGAAGGGATATAGAGTTTGCCGTGGGTGACAAGGTTTTTCCAAGGTCTCGCCATAGAAGAAAGTGTTAAGATTTGGGAAAAAGGCAAGTTAAGTCCAAGGTTTATTGGACCGTATAAGGTGTTGAGACGAGTGGGACCAGTGGGCCTATCACTCGAGTTGCCATCGAGTGAGTCGATTCACGATGTGTTCCATGTCTCCATGCTTAGACGCTATCGTTACGATCCATCGCATGTCGTGGCGATGAGGAAATAGAGGTGAGTCCAGATTTGATGATAGAAGAAGAACCATGCGATTCTAGATCGAGATGTGAAAGTTTTGCGTGAGGAAGTCCATTCCTTTAGTGAAGGTTTTATGGCGGAATCATTGCGTGGAAGAAGCTACGTGGGAACCAGGGATGCGATGAGGCGGCGGTACCCTCAACTCTTTTGAGCAGGTAATTTCGAGGACGAAATTTTCTTAAGGGGGGTAGAATTGTAACATCCTAAAAATATTAGAGTGTCATCTTGTTATTTGTGTTAGCTCGGATATGATTGTTATTGTGTGCTTAGTATATTTGTGTGAAGGCTTGGAAATATTAGCTAAGCTAGAATAATTTTTAGTGTGGAAAATTTAGTGAAGTGGATTAAGTGAGCTTGACACTTAAGATAATTTAAGTGTTAAATTAAAGCACATGAGGAGTTAGTGGCATAGTGGATAAGGAGCTTGAAAGGTTGCTTGAGGGAAGTGGTTCGAGTAGCATAGAAAGCATATTGAGGATTTTATTTTTGTACATCCTAGCATTAAGTGTCGGTCAACTATACATATGGATAAGATGGACAATTTTCTTTTTTTGGCAAGAAGACTTAAGGTTATGGTAAGCATGAAATAAGGGATAGAATTGCTAGATTTTGGGGATAAAATTCCTTCAACTTTGGGAATGTAGAGGATTTCAAGGCTTGGATGATGGAAAATGTTTTGGAAACTTTTCTTAGGCCATTAGTCCATGAATATGGACGGCATGTGTGGCTAGGGGGAGTGACCGAATCTTGGTCTTGTTGGTAGCTAGTTGGTGCCAAAATTTCTTTTGGATGGTGGTCATTTTCGATTAGTTAGGAATGCTTACATTTCTTGTTTTGAGTCATATCAAAAATCCCTTTAGAACCTTACCAATTCTTCTCTCTTGTGCACCAAAGTGAACCATAGCCGAATGCCATTAGGTGTTGTTGATTTTTCCTCTTAGGCATTTGGCCGAAACTCATTTGGAACCTCCTCTCATCTTTTAAATTCTTTGTAACCGAAAAGAACCTCTTTTGGTTCTCATCTTCCTATTCTTTTCTTCACATATATGTTAACACTTGCACATTGGTTTTACTTTCTTTTGGCCGAACCTCTTTCTTCCCCAAAACTCTCTTTTCTTTTCTTCCATTGTTGCTAAGCCTAATCCTCCCTCTCTTATTTTTATTCTCTTTTCTACTCACGTATTTCATTTCTTTTTAGTCTCTAATCAATTGCTTTCTTCTTTTCAAAACATAGCCAAAATTCCTTCACCATTTAACCATATTGTCGAAACTTCCCATTTCCTTTTGATTTGTCTTGACCGAATATCAACAAGGGTAGGTCTTCATTTGGTTTTCTTCAATCGGTTTTGGAAAGGGGGTAAGTATTCATGGCCGTATTTCCTTTGTTTCTTTCCTCTTTTCTTTGTAACTTATCAAAAGGGCAAAGGCCGAATTTTTGGACAATTGTTGCAAGGTTCTAACTATTATTAGGAACTGATTATTCTTATAGGCTCTTTGGGACTTTGGAAGCATTTGATCTAAGCCTTACTTCTCTAGCAATCAAAGTTGGTAAGTCAAGTGGTAAGGATTCTTGTCGATTCATCATTCTTTTAATGGTTGAAAAGCCAAAGGCTATTGAGATTAAGATGTGATGTTGGCCGAATGGTTTTGCTTATAATCTTGTGGTTTGGCCGAATGTAGGACAAGGTGATCTAGTGAGGTAGATCGGGTCTACGGAAGTTAGTATTTGCGGTAGTGAAAGGTGTGTATCTTACACACTTTATAACTTGGTTTATATATATATATATATGTGTTAAATAACTATTCAAGTTGTTAAAGCCGAAACTATGAGATATTGATATGATACATTGATGGGTATGAGCAAGGATACGGGTAAGTCCGTTTCGATATGATGTTGCTATATGTTGTTTAATATCATGATCTACAATATGTATTGGTTATATGTTCATATCAAAGTATATTGACATGATTTGTTTATCTATTGGATTGGTATGGGCAATATGAGAGGAGGGGGAAGATTGATATTCGTGTCTTCGGACACCAGAGGTTTGGCACCTCCAGTGATTTGGTATCACATTTGTCTCTTTGGGACACCAGAGGTTTGGCACCTCATAGCGACTCGTCCCTGTGGATTAACACCACCTTGGGTTGGCCCCACTTTTGAGATATGGGATTGTCGCCAGTGATTTGGTATCACAAGTGGGTTGGCCCCACAACTTGATTATTTGTGACTTTGGTCACCAGTGATTTGGTATCACAATATTGAATATCGTGACTTTGGTCACCAGTGGTTTGGCACCACCAGTGGTTTGGTACCACACGGGGTAGAAAAAGGAGTTACGGATGGCTAGGTTGGGTGCATAATATATATATTGCTTGGTTATAATTTGTGTAAGTATGTGGTATTTACCCTAGAGAGGGAATATGCACTTGAGTCTTGGTGACTCACCTTCTCCCTTACTTTTTCGTGTAATTCGTAAATTTGCGGATGAGGAGCCTGGATGAACTCGAGGAGGCCATGCAATGAAATTTGGTTTTACATGAACTTCCATTTGGGTACTTGATTTTAATTTGGTTTTCATTTTTATGGGTTTGTAATAAGGCCTCTTAAATTATGTTTTTGGATTATTTATATGCTTTGGATTTGTTTTAGGAATAACTTGCAAATTACATGATTGATTTAATGATATGTGAACAAAGTTTTCTAAAATACAAAGCGTGATGATTTTTAAAACGTTACCATCGGGTAACCTAAATAAATTGATAATTTTTAACAACTTAAAGTATTTTCGATAATTCATACTATTTTCCAAAAACTTAAGTTTCCAAATTTTTATTAGATACGATTTTCAACCTAATTGCTTTAGTTTCTCTTTAATTTATAAATGGTTTACGAATCTAAGCTGCGACTAAGTTTTAAAAAACTATTTACGAATTTCAAAATAAAATATCGATTTTCAACTTAATTTTCTACAATTTAGAACAACAAAAAGTTTTTCACTAAAATTTAATCGTTAACTTGTTTTTCTTCAAAACGTTTTCCTTCGTGGCATGCCAGATTCGGTCATGGCGTATTGACCGGGTTTGGGGTGTTACAGAACCACTCATTCATCATCTGGAAGAAGGCTTCTTTAGCCTCTCCTCCTCAGCTCTCAGATACGGGCCTCATACCACTCGAAGCTACTCTTTGAATGAAGGCTTGAGCGTTACTCTCTACTTCATCGAAATCAGCTCGGTTGGATGTCATTGCTATATGAAAACATGTTTTAAAACGGTCAGGAGATACCACACTATCATAGGTTAAATAATGGCATGTATAGCTAGACTCGTATATGCAACGGTAGTCTAAGAATCAACTAAACCGTAGCTCTGATACCAATAAATGTAACACCTCTAACCCGTATCCATCGTCGAAACAGGGTTAGGGAGCATTACCGAAGTTTACAGATCAAATAAACAAACATTTCATATCATATACATTCATGTCAGAAACCAATCGAAATTAAAAATATTTTCCCTTATACGAGCCCTCGAGGCCCAAAATACGCGTTAGAAACAAGTTGGGACTAGATCAGGTACTCAAAGAATTTTTACAGGAAACATTGAAATAGTTCGTATAGAACTCATATTGTCTCATAACAGAACATTGCCTGTTGAACCATTTAGAATATCATTGGATATGCAGGTAGTACACACGAGGTGTACTGAACTGTAATCCGTCAATTCATATACATGTATGCTCATTCGAGCTATAAATCGGTATGCTCTCACGAGCTGTGAATCGGTAAGCTCATCCGAGCTGAGAATTGGTAAGCTCTCACGAGCTGTAAATCGGTAAGCTCATACGAGCTGTGGTGTGTCTGCAACATATGAAGGACCTCAACCAAATCGGTAACCCTAATGACATGTCATTTGTATCCTATGAATTCCTAAGGTTCAAATGGGACTCGGTAATTGTCGGAAATGCGATCAGTAATTATACATGGCAATTATACAAATCACATACATATAATTCAATTTAAAACATATAAATTTACAATTTAATTACACAAACTTACCTCGATAAGTGTACGTAGATATGGAGGCAATTAATCCGATATTTTCTCTTTGCCTCGATTTAACACTGTACGAGGTCTGACAGGACCTATACAAATGAATTTAACTCATTTAAATATAATTCTCGTTCAATTTAATCCAACATGGAATTTTGGCAAAATTACTATTTTGCCCTATACTTTTAATTCCTTTGTAATCTAGTCCCTAGGCTCAAAAATGAATTTCATGCAATTTAATCCTTACTCAAGCCTAGCCAATTTTTATACATATTAATAGCAGCCCATATATTTCACAAAATTCACAAATTTTACCATAAATTTATCACCATTTTCAATTTAACCACTAATTGATGATTTCATCAAAATTCTCTTTACAAAAGTTGTTTATCTAACAACAACCATTCATTTTCTATCATCAAACTTCAAAACTCAAGTATTTTCATCAATAGAAAAACCCTAATACTTTAACAGTTTTGCAAATTAATCCCCGGGCTAGCTAAATTAAGCTACAACTATCCCGGAAACATAAAAATCATCAAAAACGGAACAAAAATACATATCTAATTTAGCAAAATAAGCTTGCCTAAATTTCAAGCTTCCATGGCTAGGTTTTCTTTTATTTTTCTTTTTTTAATTTTGATGGAAGATGATGATAATAGTTTATTTTATTTTATTTATCATAACTTTAATCACTAATTTCCAAAATTAACCTTAATAATTCATTCAATTTTCAATGATGACTACTCATGCTTATCCACTAACAAATTTAATGGCTAATTACTATATAAGGACCTCCAATTTAAAATTCTATAGCTATTTAATACCTTTAGCTATTAGAACTCAACTTTTGCACTTCACGCAATTTAGTCCATTTTTATCAAATTATGTAAATGGTAAAATTTCTTAACGAAATTTTTATATGGTATTTCTATCATACTGTAGACCATAAAATAATAAATAAATAAATAAATTTTCCGAATTCAAATTTTTGGTCCCGAAACCACTGTTGCTATTTCACAGAAAACGGGTTGTTACATTATATATGTTAAATTTTCTTAAAAGATGAGAAAACATGGCCTAAGGGAAATTTGGCTTGAAATGTGTATTATTTGAAATTTTAGTTCAGTTGCCAAGCTGAGAGTGTTATATGATTCGTTAATTGAAAAATGGAGAATATATCTGTATGATAGGATATAGGTATAAAAGAGTGTCGTTGAAATGTTAAGCATGATATTTGGTTACAAAAATGTTAATGATCATGACTTCAATGTTTATCTCGATATGATTTTAAGAGGAAAAATGTAGAACAATGATTATGATTATGAGTAACCCTCTATGCTTATATGAGGAATTATATATCTCTGGTTTCGATATGTTCCAAATATAGGGAAATTATGAATCTTTGCTTTGTTCAGTAATTTATTCCCCCAAAGTACATACTTATAAAAAAATCCCATAGTTATTTAAAATTTCAAGACTTAAAACACTTTTATAAAATCATAAAATGAAATCTGAAATGGTTTGGGGACTTTAGAATCAATTTAAAAAAAAAATTGAAGTGGTTTGAGGGTTATTGGAGGTTCTCGAGACATAAAATAGCCTTTGAAAAGTTGAAACAATCCAAAATAGTGTAATGGCATGGGCCATGCACTATGGTTGCAACAAAATTCCCTAGTTGTGTCAATACAAATCCTTTGAACTATAGCAATTTGTATTTTGTTTGACTTGTTGAAATATCATAAAGACCAAGTACTGATACTAAGGCCCTTGGAGCTAAAAAATAGTTTAAAAACACTCTAAAACGTCTCCAAACATTACCATAACATATCAATGAGTTTCAAATCATTACAATTCAATTCCTAAACTCATTTAAACTCACTAATTCAAGTCATAAACACATTCAAGTTGAATAATGGAATAAAGCTTGATTAATAACACCAAAATGACTTGAATTACAACTCAAATTCTACAAATATTATATCCAAATTAAGTCTTTATGTACATGCCAATTCCTAAGATTAAAGACATCCAAGACAAATGATATTGTCACATCTCGAAAATTGGGATAGTAAAATCAGGTTTGTGAACCGAGAGTGGTCACACCCCGATTTTTAAGGTTATCTTTGTGTGTTTTATTCAATAAATGAGTTACTAGTTTGGCAGTTAAGAGATAGTGAATTTGTACATGAAACCCAAGTTTGAATCCCTTCCCTCACATCGTTTTTATTTTGTGCACTTTTGCTTCTAACTTTAGCAAGTGTCACGACTATTTTAAAAATAAATGTTGTAAGAGTTTAAATAAGAGTGAGTTTCGGCCTAGTGGCTAAGAAGTAGTGAAGCTATCCTTGAGACTCGAGTTCAATTCTCCTCTCTTGTAAAATTTTTAATTATTGTATTTTTGGCCAAAACCCTAGTTGTGCTTTCCTTACCTAGAACCCTAGGTATATATTGTATTTTTCTTTTCAGTTTAGCCTCATTTGCTCATTTCTTCACTTTCTTTGTCATCCCCCTCTTCTTTTTCTCTCATTTTCCTCTACTATTCTTCTCCATTTTCTTTCTTTTCTTCCTCCATTGTGTCACCATTAAGCCCTAAATTCCTCCCATATTTTTCTTTGTTTTTCCATTGTTGTGTTGGATCTGGTGCCTTGAGTTTAGTATTCTAGTCTAAGTACACTTATAATTTTTTTGAACAGATTGGTTAATAAAATTATTCATGAATTACATTAATACTTTGTATATTATCCTCACATGATTTTTTCACGTAAAGTAAAATGGAAGCAAATCATGCTTACTAGTTGTCTAATGTTTAACTAATACTAAGTGATATTACGTGGTCTGATCGTAATACAAAAAAGATAGCTTGTATTTGTAGATGAACCTAAACATGTCCTTAGTCTAATCAGAAATGAGCAAACCGATTGAAAGACTAATATGTCGTCTATCAAGTCCAATTGGGGAGATGCCTTTTCTTGGGTATCAGAGCAGATGGCTCCCAGAAGATAGAGACATAGATGTGACTGACTGGGTTGACAGTATACCGGATAGGACCCAAGCAGAATAAATCCTGAATCCATTTATGGATTTATTCACTTGTGACATTCATCGTGTGACATACCTAAATCCTAACTGGATGGTGGACTATGTATATATGACTCGTACACTTTGATGTAAGTAAAATCCTAAGTTCAAATAGATAAGGAAGTAAAAGCAGGTGCATTGAGTGTACGACTTCTGTAGTATGTAGTGTCATTCACAACAGTGGAATTCATAACCCAAAGCATGGGTAAATGATATCCTCTCGTTGGCATTACATGGTTGATGAAAAGTAAACGTGGCCATAAGTCATCCGTCTTTGTGATGGATGAGTTGATCACTATTTAATTTTGATTGACTTTTCATGAAGGAAGATGTAATGGTTAACATGAGATAAAATAGGATCATATTGGGATAACATATATTATCCCAAAGAGATCAAGGATATCTTATGAGGGTAACATACTTATGACAATGTCATTGGACAAGCACTGAGTAGTTGTTTTCGTAATGGTATGTTTTTTAGGAGTGCTCAATCATGATACTATAGAGGAATGATTTCGTGACTAAATGAGTTTATAATTAATAGGTGAAAAACCAGAACTTAATTATAAATCATTTGATCCTCAACCACATATGTTCAATCAGTCCTTCCATTAGCTCATTGAAACCAAAAATGAATTGTGATTTTGAATGGGAATGAACAAAATGAATAGAAAAAGAGAAATGGGAAACATTCAAGAATGATTATGGTTTTCCCTGAAATGGAGAAATGAATGTAGGTTTTCAAAAATGGAAATGAAAATGAAAAATGGAAACTTGCAATCCTATATAGGATTACTTAAAAAATGATGGAAGAATGAGTTTATGTTTTTGGACTATTTTGAAGCCCAAAAATGAATATAAGTCATTCGTTCATAGTGAAAATGTTGAGTTACGACATATTGAGCGAATTTTCTCAAAATTTTACCGGGGGTAAAATGGTCAAAATTTTAATAGGGAAAATCGTCAAAATTTTACCGAGGATAAAATTAAGGTGAGAAATTCATTTAATATGTAGATATTAAATTTTATTTTTGGGAAATAGAAAAACTGAATCAAGTTGGATCATATTTCAGAGTACTGGGTCAAAAAGGCCCAGGAAATACTCGTAATTGGACTCGATGTGAGAGAGGCCCAAAACCCCTCATATAAGGTAGTGGGACGAAAAAACCCTAGTATCATTAACTAGGGTTGTCACCCTCTATATCCTAGTTAAACTAGGATATCATTTTTCTAGTGGAAATAAACTTTTACGACTCTACAAGGGTTCTACCTTCTCTTCCTATAAATAGATGGCATCAGTAGAGTTATGAACAAAAATTTGAGAGATTGTTATTATGCCAAGAAATAATGATAATTTATTCTCAACTTATAAATATATTTTTCAGAATAATAATTTTACCGATTTCTATTATAGAAGAGAGAATTTTCATTTTCACCCCAATAGGAAAACTTTTTCTAGTTCTGTGTTTTGATTTAATTGGTTCGAGCTCACACACGAAGCAGTTCGTGGTACGAGAATAACTGAGAAGATTGTTTGGTTGAAAGCTGAAAAACATTAAGGATCCGCTTATCCAAAAACACAGGTATCATTTTGTTCTAAGGTTTATTGTTATAAATATCACAAACCGAGTTGGTTTTTAAAATTTTTATTTTTCGCTATGCAAAAAAACAGTTTTCAAACTGATTTTTTTTCCAACGTGTTGCTTCTGTCCTAGTGAATATCCGCCAGTTTTATCACCATTCCCATCAACCCTACCTGTTATTTTCCACATCATTTCCATCCTTGAAGCCCCTAAATCACACCTCTTCTCTTTTTTATTTACTATTGGTTCTGCACTTCTTTCGTCATAGATCTAATCGGGTAGCATAAGTGCAGTTTTTTATCAGATCTATGTCATTTTTTCCTCTTTTAATTACCACCACGGCCGATTAGTGCATGTGTCATGGTCGAATCTCACTGCTCCTATCTTTTTGTGTTTTGTTTATTGAAGGTCCAGATCCAAATTGTTCAGATCAACAATAATATCGGAAAGTTGTTTGCAATCCCTTCATAAGCCAAAATAGAGTAAGTGTAGATCTTTAACATCAGATCTGAAAAGCTAATCTTTTTCTCTGTTTTGGCTGAACCCTATAGGGTGGTTAAGGGCTGATTCTTAACTATTATTTTCTGTATTAGGTACAGATCTGAGTCTTAGGAGCTGTGAAATTTAGTCTAGTGTTGCGAATTTGCGTAATCAGGTGTGGGTCCTTAACTCATTGTGTGGTAATTGTTAATAGCATGAATATATGTTCTTTTGATGATTGGTCGAATGGCAAAGTGTCATTCGGGAATTGGATTAAATTAGTAAGGTGTTTAAAGGTGGTGGATGATTGCAAATTGAGGACTAATTTGTAATGGCCAAAAGTTCTAAGGCCTTAAGGGGTAATTAATCCATAGTGTGGGTACCATAAAGGTTAGCCAAATGTATGAATAACGTAATTGGGTGCTTTGTACTATTTTTACTTTACTCGTAGCTTGCTAATTGTTCTTGTGAAACTGATTGTATGTTTTGCATGCTATTGATTGTTACATTGAATATTGTTTACATGTAAGCATGCCACTTGTAACACCCCAAACCCGACTCGATTCACCAGGTCCGAATTTCAAGTGTTACTACAAAACTTAATCATTAACAAAAACAATTTACAATTTCCTATTTCTTTAAACTTGTTCTTTGGCATTTTAATTAAAAAACATATTACAAAAAAGCAAGGGAATTGTTTAAAGTTTATTTGATTACATCAATCTTGATACAAATATTTACAAGTTAGAAGTTTATTTCATACAGACTTAGAAGGCATATTCCTACGTCACATATCCACTGTATGCATAATAGCCCACTCCGCCACCACCTTGGCGCACTCTTGGCGTCGTCCCTCTAGGCAAAGTCTCCTCTCAGATACTTGAAAAGCAATAACAAATCTTGTAAGTACAAGAGTACTTAGTGATCTCATTCTAACAATACCTTGATGGATTCTTTGCAATCTTGTATTGTAACATCCCAAACCCGGCCCAAACATTACGACCGAATTTGGTTTGCTATAGAGAAAACAATTTGAGAACCATTTTAAAACCGATTTAAGTTTTGTCGAAAATCTTTCAACTTCCAGTCTCTTGTTAAAAACCATACTTAGTGTTGTTTAAAAAATATTTATTAAGTCGAGTTGTTTATAGTTTTCAAATGTACCCGACGGTACTTTAAAACATTTTTCGTTTGATTTGGAAAAACATGTGAACTCATTATTAACATAATTAAATAGTTTAAACAAATATTCAAAGCATGTAACAATAATAAAATAATTCTAGGAGGCCTTATTACAACTCAATTAAAACAAAACCAACCATAAAAATAAGATAAAACAAAATCCAAGTTCATCTATTAAAATGTCCACTGCATGGCCACCTCGAGTCCATCCGGCTCCATCTCCGCGATCTACTCATCTGCAAAATGTTAAGGGAAAGGGGTGAGTCACCAAGACTCAGTGTGTAATCCCCACCCGGTAAGATAACTCATACACAAGTCATTAATAAACATGCACATGCAACCCAACCTAACCATCCATACTCCTTTTCTACCCCGTGTGGTCAAAACCACTGGTGGTCAAAACCACTGATGACTTAGAGTCACAAATCTGATGATGGGGCCAACCCATCGTGTGGTCAAAACCACTGATGACCATAGGTCACAATATATCAAATATGGTCAAAACCACTGGTGGTACCAAACCACTGGGACTTAGTCGCAAATAATCAATCGTTGTGGTCAAAACCACTGATGACCATAGGTCACAAAATAGTCTGATGGGGCCAACCCATCTTGTGGTCAAAACCACTGACGACAGTCCATAATTCATCCCCCTCCTCTCATTAATCCCACCATCACATGCTTACACATCAAATTTCATATATCATGTCATAGTATTAAACATCATGTGATGGCATGCAAACATATAAAAATTACAAGTTAGGGGACCTACCTGAAATCCATGATTATGCCATAAGCAAACATTACCACAAGAGTGACTAACAATAACAGTAATCATGTAAATTAATAAAGTGTGTAATGAGTTTTTACACACCTGTTACTATCGTAATTCCTAGATCCCGAAGATCCGATCTACGTCGCTAGATCTCTTGTCCTATAATCGACCAAAGAGCATGGTTAGGGACTTAGGCCTATTCGGCCAAATACATGGGTTAGTACCATGGCCTATTCGGTCAAACCAATACAATTGAAAAGGGTTCCTTGTGAACCCAAAACATTACCCGAACGTCTTTGAACCCAAGCCACTATACTCCAAGCGTTTCTGCTTCCCTAATAATCGGCAACCTTAGGTTAGTAGCCTTCGGCTTAAAACGAATATTAACTAAATTCATTGATCCTTACCAAAATTGCTTGACCGAGAATGGAACTTGAATCGTATACCTCGAGATCCCGGCACCCCTTGCTTCAATATTCGGCCAAGACTTCACAAAGTATGAAGAAGAAAATTCGGCTATGGCTAAGGAGTATGTTCGGCCAACTAAGAAAAAGAGAAGAAAAAGGTTGGGGATTCGGCCAAGGAGAGAGTAGAAAAGAGTTTCGGTTCAAGGAAGAGAAGAGAAGATAGCAATGGTGATTTCGGTATCTTAGAGGGAAAGAAAAGAGATAAAAGAAATGGGAGATGAGAGTGAGTAGGGAATTTCGGCAAAAATCTAAGAAAAGGAGAATGGTTTTCAGTTTTTGTTTGAGAGAGTTTGAAAAAAAATAAAAAAGATGCTAGCCGAAATTATCAAGAAGACTAAAAGTATTCGGCCCCCCTTCCACCTAAGCTTGCCGTCCACTTCTCCCCTTTGAAGAGTTCCAAATTCGGCAAATACCACAAATTGCTCCTGGCCACTACTTTGATTTAATTCAAAATAACTTGAATTAATCCCAATACTCAATTAATAATCCAAATAATATCCCTTTTATCTTCTATTATCTATAGAGTTAAACAAATAAATAATCCAATTTGAAATGCTCATATTATCTCTTATTATCTTATTATCTAATAATAATAAATAAATAAAAACAAAACAAGACCATGTGCCCATCAATTCCCTCCAGCCGAATGCAATCAAGGAACCATGTGCAGGCCATCTCCTTTCACGCCAGCTTCAGAAAAAAAAGAAAACAAGGTGCTGCTCTTTTGCTTCGAACCAAAGACCTCACTGCAGCAGCCCTTTATTCCACGCCCTTGCCAACTCTTCCAGCCCGACTTTCTTGCCCATTTACCCCACCATTTAACTATAAGACCTCCCCAGGCCGTTTACCCAAAAATTAAAAATACCAAACGCTGCTCAGCAGAAATCAACATGCGCCTCTTTCTCTCCTCCAGCGCCTAAGTGACGCACGCTAGCCACTTGACCAACGAGTTCTTTGTGTCTTAAAGTCGCCCCAGCTCTTTTTAAAGCCTTCTTCCATTTGTAACGCTAAGCCAAAAATTAAAACGTCCCTTGCTACTGTCGTGCCTTGAACCCAGGCCCTTGCTGGCGTTGCTTCCAGCCCTTAAGTGACACCTTGTAGCCACTTTGCCAAGGCCTACTTTGTGTCACAACTCTCCCAACAATTTTATTAAAGCCTTCTCTCCTCTAGCTCCCTCCTTTATGGTACTAAAAAAAAATATTCTAACACTAGATCAAGCCTAACTCGGGTTTAATTCTAGACCCTAAAATACGCCAAATAAATCATAAAATTTATTCTTCAGGTACACACATGGGAAATTATCTAAGTTACAAACAACCCCTAATTTGGGGTGTTACATGTATGAACTACTAGGGGCTAATTATTATGCATCATTTATTTTGGTGGATACCACCAAAGAATATCATTCTCTTAAACTCCAACTATATTGCTCTTTTCATACACCTATCATCTCAATCGTTGACAATCTCATGTAGAAACTTTATACTTACAATCTTACTATTTAATTACCATATATAGATTTACTCATTCAGAACTTAACATGCAGAGCTGAAATACTTACCCTAATGCGAAATAACCACTAACCATAACTTCTAGATCATCGATGAAAGATACATTTAGACTTGAGGAAGGTATCAGTAAATACCACTTAAGGAAGAGGAAGAAGAAAGAAAAACCCTTTCGGAACTCATCTCTCACATATAAATATGACTCAACTTACTTAGTGGAATTTAACAAGTGTCATACATATCAGAACTTGCCTTTTTATTGTCCTACAGTTCCCAAGAGAAATATAAATAAGTACCCTCCACCATACTTATAAGGCTAAGCAATACAGTTGGTTTCTAACTAGATTACTTAAAGTCTACCTAGCACAGTATTCCATACAAATCAGGTGTACCATACTTTTGGTGAATACTCATTCCAAACTTACCCTTTATCTCTTAACACGAATTTCTCCATAATAAAGCAAAATATCATGAAGTAAAATTCCTACTTTCTTATGTGGCGGATACAGTTCACCCACACGCATACACTAAAAGAATCATTTGGGTGAATAACACTTTGTCAGGCAGCCTATTTACTATAATACACCAGAACTTTTGATCCGTCAGAATTGGGTGTTTGTTTACTGAGTGTATGCAAAGCATACCATTGATACCATTTTACTGAATGCATGTATGGCATGCCACTGTACTGAAAATTGTTACCGATAAAGCATGATGTTCTAAATTGTTTCATGTCATATTGCATTGCATGGGTTTTGGGATTTGATGGGTGACGGAGGAGTTCCGTGGAGTATTGACGATTTATCCACAATATTATTGTTTAGCAGTATATTTGTGCCCCAGAATATTGTTGGAGTACCAATGACTTATCGCAACTTACTAGCAGCTTGTCTGTAAATTATTGGTAGTTTTACTGCATATTGTTACTAGTTGTTTATCCACATCGAGCTATAGATCTTGCTGCTTTTGGTGTTTGGATGACGGGTTCTAGGGAACTCTTGGTGTGTAGCGAATGGATGAGTAGGACGTTTGCATTGTTTTACATTTGAAAGTGCCCATGCATGTACACTTTTTTCTGAACTGTCATGATCTAATATGGACATCGATATTGATGGCTATATGCTCTATTGTGATTGTTTGAATATATGCCATTCTACTATTTGTTTTGTTAAGACTCACATGAAGCTTTTTAAAACTCACCCCTTTAATTTTATCTTTTAGATAATCCCCACGATGAGGAATGGACTAGGCATATGGAGGTCTCATCTCAGATTTTTCGTTTAATATTATAATTTTTATTACTATTCAGGACTGTAATTTTTTTATACAAATTTTGGCATGGGTTTGATATTCTAAGTTATTTTGTTATTTTGCATGCATTATCGTTAAAAAATAGTTAAGTTAAATAATTGGATGAACCTACACATTAGTGATTATAAGCTAGCAAAATAAAATTGTTTTTTTAAAGAAATAATAAATAATAAATCAAGGTCATTGTATTTTCCATTGCAAATTCATACTTGAATTTCTAGATAGTAAATTAAAATTAAAAAAAAATTCAAGAGTAATAAGAACTTTTATAACTGTGTTTTAAACAGACTTGGCATGAGTTAATGTTTCTATAAAACTAAGAGAAGCCCACTATAGTTTTTCCAAAAAATAGGTAAATGTTTTAAAAAGGAAGTTTCTGATAATCTAATCATTTTTTTACTGGGCCATTTCGGTGGCCAATGTGGCTTTCAGAATTTGGCCATAACTTCTGGGCTGGGTTTGGGAGGTTACGAATGTACAACATCAAGATGAGCCCGATGAAACCTTAGACATCGCGGTGAATCCAAAACCTACACGATTAAAACAAGTAATGCATGAGCTTGATAAGCTCACTAAGTAACCAAGGATAAACCTACTTATCCTATCCTTTAATATTGTTGTGCCCCTCAAAAGTAAGTCATTCTAATTCCACTCAAACCGCATTCTAATGTTACTATGTGATTCATTCAATAATCGAATTATAGGGCTTAACTTACATTTTAATGGTTTATTAGCCAATAACATTAGGAAATTCATGCTTAAGAATCTTATTGAGAGTTCATATGGAGTTTAATCCAACACCATTATTATTACCATAGTTTCTTAACATTTTCATACATACATTCATACATTTTCTTTATGCACTATACATTTTATTTCCATTACTTCTCTAAGGCATACGTGATTATCAAATACCTTCATATCAATAATGACATGTTCTGTAACAGCTCGATTTTGGGCCTAGTTGGAATAGTGGTGCGAGACCACGAATCCGAGGTGAATTTATGAGTTTTTAAGGTTCATGCCATGTTTGCATGTTAGTGTGAAAGTTTCATGAAGCAATTTTGCTAAATTGAAGTTGAATGGTCAAAAAGGACTAAATTGCAAAAGTTGTAAAATGTGAGTTTCTAGAAGCATTTTGTATGAAATAGCTTTAGAATAGCAATTATAAGTCCTTAAATAGCAATTTGCCCAAATCATAATTTTTGGACAAAAATGGACATGAGTTAGTAATTTGTAAAATTTTAAAGAGAATGGCATTTTGGTCATTTAGCAAATAAATGGTTAAAATGGGAAAAGATGATAAAAATCTTATTCATCTTCTTCCCCCTTGTGCCAAAAATTTGGGAGACTCCATAGCTAGGGTTTTTCAAATTTTTGAAGCTTGCAAATCAAGAAAAATGAAGCCCGGATCGAAACCGAGGCAAGAACAAGGTCGGGGACTAAATTGCATACCTAGCTACATTTTGTATATTGAGGTAAGTTTGTATGATTTCTAAGCTTTATGATTTATATCATTGAATTGCTTAGTATAATTTACAATGTTATTATGAAAATGTTTAATGCTATGTTAAACAAAGAAATTAATGAGATCAAGCATGAGAAAGCCCTGATTGAAGTTGAATAGCTTAGGATACTCGATCTACCACATGAAATAAGAAAGTCCGTATAAGACCAAGCCGAGGCATGGCATCGGCAAGCAAGCAAGTTATCATGTAAGTCCAAGGCAAGCTTGGCATTGAACAAGTTATCATGTAAGTCCAAGGCAAGCTTGGCATTGAACAAGTTATCATGTAAGACCAAGGCACGCTTGGCATTGAAAAGTTGTCAAGAGAAAGAGATCCCATATAAGTCCAAGCCAAGGCATGGCATTGGTGAGAACGAGAAAGACTTCGTATAAGTCCATGTTAAGTCATGGCCTCGAAATTTAGATGAGATTCAGTATCCTCGGTTATTCATATGAATTCATCGGGCAAACAAGTTAAGCTCCAATGAGATAACAAAAAAGCTAAGTAAGCAAGGTTATTATCAAGTGAAAATGAGTATTATACATGTTATGAATGATGAATTAGAAATTATGAGTATTATGTTCAAGTATGTTGATCAATGTGATCTAGTGATACAGATACTTTGTGTTGCCTATCAAGTATGAGACTAGTAAGTTTCATGAGTTTTGTAAGAATTAAGTATGAGTGAGTAAGCTTTATATAGCTGAATTTATGATGCCATTGTTTATATCAAATGGTCTATATTAAGTAAGAATGTTGCTATGTGTATTATGAAAACTTACTAAGCTAAATGCTTATGTCTTTCATTCTTTCTTTCCATGTAGTCCCGCCAAGCTAATATCGAGGATCACCGTCATCGGAGATCAGAGCACACTATCAATCGCTATTTTGGTATAGCCAAGTTGTTTTATTAAGTATGGCATGTATAGGTAGCATTACATTTTGAGTAAATGTTTTAAGAAGAGCCAAAGTATAGGCTATTAAATTTGTTATTCTTTTGTATATGGCTAAGTGATTGGCCAAGTGTGTATGTTTATAATTATCAATGAAGCATGTAGTATTATTTAAGATGATGTAGTATTGATTTGTGGAAATGAGTATGAATTGTATCTTAATTTCAGGATGGCAATTGGCTTGGTAAATAGCCTCTAAGTGCCCACACGGTTAGACACACGGGCGTGTGTTCAGGCCGTCGTGAATCGCACACCTTAGTCTTATAAGTAAGAATAGGCCACGGACTAATCCCACGGCCGTGTGTTAAGGCCGTGCATGACACACGGTTAGAACATGGGTGTGTGCCCGGTCGTGTGAAATAAGTCAGTATATCAAGATGTAGTACACGGTCTAAGTCCACGGACGTGTCATGGCCGTGTGAAAATTGGCAGAATACTGAGTTTTAGGGCACGGTCTGAGGACATGGGCGTGTATGCCTATGCACGGGCGTGTCTTATATTACACGGGCGTGTAACCCCTGTTTCAAAGAAAAGTTTTTCAATATGGTTCCGAAAGTTTACCAGTACGAGTTTAAGGCCTCGTAGGCCCATTAAATGTACGAATTGTTTAAGAATGAGAAGTTTTAATTTCGGAACGAAATTTTATAGCCCGTAATGTCATGATTAAGTAAGTTCAAGCATAGTAATGTCTCGTATCCGGTCTGAGCCTCGGACTCGGGTATGGGGTGTTACATTTAGTGGTATCAGAGCTACGGTTTAGTCGGTTCTAGGACTAACGTAACATGAGTACGAGTCTAGCTATACATGCCATACGTAAGAATGTTTTTATAATGATAGTGTGACGACTCCTGACGACTTAAATTATGTTTATATATATAGTAAATGGATCCTGAAAGAGATATGGCGGATGACGTAGAAAGTAATGCGCCGGCTCCCGCTGAAGGGACGGTGCCAAATGAGAACTAGAATAGACCCACTACGGTGAGTCAAGGAGGAGGAGAAGAGGCTAGAGAAGCCTTCCTCCATATGATGAACACATGGTACACGGAGTTCGTTCGTACGAACTCGAATGCACAACCCCCTCCACCCCCGTCTATTCCTCAACCTATCCCAGTAGCCCCGCAAGTAATAGAGGTGGCAAGAGGGGTTAAGCCTCCAGTTGATAGGATCAGGAAACATGGGGCTAAAGAATTCTGGGCTAGAAAGGATGACGATCCGGAAAGAGCTGAATTCTAGTTAGAAAATACCATCAGGGTATTTAATGAGCTGTCATGTACACTTGAAGAGTGCATGAAGTGCGTAGTTTCTCTTTTAAGAGATTCTGCCTATCAATGGTGGAACACATTGGTATCAGTAGTCCCAAGAGAAAAGATCACATGGGAATTCTTCCAAGAAGAGTTCAAGAAAAAGTATATCACCAAAGGTTTATGGACCGTAAAAGGAAGGAATTCCTAGAATCAAACAAGGCAAGATGTCTCAGAATCGACTACGAGCGTGAGTTTGTAAGATTCAGCAAATACGCTTGAGAATGCATATCCATCGAGGCCATCATGAGTAAGAGATTTGAAGATGGGCTAAATGAGGACATCAAACTGTTTGTCGCTGTCCTAGAATTGAAGGAATTTGTTGTGCTAGTCGAGAGGGCTTGTAAAGCTGAAGAACTAGTAAAAGAGAAGAAGAAATCTGAAATGGAGTCCCGTGACTTGAAAAAGAGGCAGTGGAACAAGTCATTCCAATCTCCATCCAAGAAGTCAAGAGATTTCCCTGCCCGATCGGCTACTTCCACTAGATTTTCCAGAAGGACAAGAGTAAATAAGATGTTCGGAAATAAAGCACGCACTACTTCGGGCGCTAGTGTGGGGAATGTCAATCTGATAGACTCGAATGCCCACATTGTGGCAGACGTCATTTAGGAGAATGCCGAGCACAAGAAAATGCTTGTTTCAGATGTGGTTCCCAGGACCACTACATAAAAGATTGTCCAAAGATGATGAAAGAGGATAGAACTCAGAACCCAAGATCCGGGAGTATGGTCAGAGGAAGGCCGCAGAGAAACCCCGGCAGTGGGGCAAGTGGAGAAGGTAACCCTAGAGAGTAGGCCGTGAGACCCGAGGGTAGGGCGCCTGCACGGACTTATGCCATTCGCACTCGCGAAGAGGCATCTTCCCATGATGTTATCACGGGTACTTTTTCTCTTCATGATGTTAAAGTTATTGCTTTAATAGATCTCGGATCTACACACTCTTACATTTGCATGAAATTGGTATCCGATTTGAGTATGCCTATAGAGTTTACAGAATTTGTGATTAGAGTGTCTAATCCTTTAGGCAAGAGTGTGTTAGTGAATGAAGTATGTAGAGAATGTCCATTAATGATTAGAGATCATTGTTTTAAAGCAAACCTTATGTTGTTACCATTTGACGAGTTTGATCTCATTCTCGGTATGGACTGGTTAACTACCCATAATGTAATAGTTAATTGTAGGAAGAAATACATTGAAATGAGATGTGGGGATGGGGACACCCTTCACATAGAATCGATGAACAGAGTAGATTGTCGTAATTGATTTCTCACGTTACGACACGTAGATACATGAGAAAGGGGTATGAAGCATATTTGGCTTTTGTGATGAATGAAAAGAAACAGAGTTAAGGATTGAGTCGGTGCCAATAGTATGTGAGTACGTGGATGTGTTTCTGAGGAATTTCCGGACTACCACCAATCGTAGAGAGGTTGAGTTCATGATTGAGCTAGCTCCCTGCATCTGTACCAATATCTATTACTCCTTACAGAATGGCTCAGACGGAGTTAAAGGAGTCAAGTCACGCTTACAAGAGTTGTGACAGATAAAGGCTTTGCAAGGTCAAGTTGTTCTCCCCGGGTGCTCCGGTTTTATTTGTGAAAAGAAAGATGGCACTATGAGATTATGCATAGATTACCGTCAACTTAATAAAGTGACATGAAAGAATAAGTACCCATTGCCTAGAATCGATGACTTGTTCGATCAATTGAAAGAAGCCACCGTGTTCTCCAAAATAGACTTGAGATCGTGGGTACTACCAAACTACGAGTAAAAGAATCGGATGTGCCTAAAACAAATTCTTCCGAACAAGGTATGGGAATTATGAATTTTTAGTCATGCCCTTTGGTTTGACCAATGCTCCACGCGTATTCATGGACTTAATGAACCGCATGTTTAGACCATACCTTGACAAGTTTGTAGTCGTTTTCATTGACGACATACTAATTTATTCCCTAGATGAGAATGAGCATGCCGAGAGCACCTACGGACAGCTTTCTGAGATTTTACGAAAATCAATTATATGCCAAGTTTAGTAAAAGCGAATTTTGGCTCAAGGAAGTAGGGTTTCTGGGACATATTGTCTCGAAAGAAGGAGTTTGAGTAGACCCCAGTAAGATTTCGGCCATAATGGACTGGAATCCACCGAAGAATATCTCTGAGATTAGAAGCTTTCTAGGCCTAGCCGGCTATTATAGACGATTTGTCAAGGGGTTTTCTATTATTGCAACCCCGATGACTAAATTGTTCTGCAGAAAAATGTGAAGTTTGAGTGGATCTGAAAGATGCCAACAAAGTTTCGAGAAACCGAAAGCGATGTTGATGAAGCCCCCAGCTTTGGTTCAACTCGAGACAGGGGAAAGAATTTGTGATTTACAAATGATGCATCCTTAAATGGATTAGGCTGTGTACTTATGCAAGAAGGCAAAGTTATTGCTTATGCGTCCGGACAATTGAAGCCTCATGAGAAGAATTATCCGACGCATGATTTAGAGTTGGCTGCCATAGTCTTCGCATTGAAGATATGGAGACATCACCTATATGGTGAGAAATGTCGGATTTTCACTAATCTTAAAAGTTTGAAGTACTTGATGACGCAGAAAGAGTTGAACTTAAGACAATGGAGATGGTTAGAGTTGATAAAAGATTATGAGATGGTCATTGATTACCATCCCTGAAGGCGAATGTGGTCGCCGACGCTTTGAGCGTAAAAATCCTTATTTGCATTAAGGGCAATGAATTCACGGATGACTTTATCCGACGATGGTTCTATTCTAGCTGAGTTGAGAGCTAGACCAATTTTCCTCCAAGAGATCATTGAAGCCCAAAAAGAGGATAGTGAATTGAAAGTTCAGAGAGATCAGTGCGAGACAGATGTTGAGTCTGACTTTCGGATTAGTCCCAATGGAAGTCTGATGTTCAAAGACAGAGTTTGTGTACCGAGAAAAGAAGAGCTTATTCAGAAAATTTTGCATGAGGCCCATAATGGATGTTTATCTGTACATCCGGGTAGTACCAAAATGTATAATGACTTGAACCAACAGTATTGGTGGCCGAGAATGAAGAAAGATATTTCAGAATTTGTTTCCAAATGCTTGATTTGTCAGCAAGTAAAGGCTGAACACCAAGTACCTTCGGGTTTGCTTCAACCCATTTTAGTTCCGGAGTGGAAGTGGGACCGTATTACTATGGATTTTGTAACGGGTTTACCACTATCTCCGAGCAAGAAAGATGTCGTATTGGTTGTAGTTGATAGACTCACGAAATCAGCCCATTTTATACCTGTACGAGTTGATTACTCACTAGACAAGTTGGCAAACTTGTATGTTTCAGAAATAGTAAGACTTCATGGAGTTCCCTTGTCAATCATATCGGATAGAGATCCGAGATTCACATCCAGGTTTTGGAAGAAGTTACAAGAGGCCTTGGGTACAAAGTTGAACTTTAGTACCGCTTTTCATCCTCAAACTGACGGTCAATCCGAGAGGTTAATTCAAGTACTCGAGGATATGCTCAGATGTTGTATTCTTGAATTCTAAGGTAGTTGGGAAAAGTTTCTCCCATTAGTAGAGTTTGCCTACAATAATAGTTTTCAGTCGAGCTTAAAGATGGCGCCTTACGAGGCTTTATATGGGCGTAAGTGCCGAACGCTTTATATTTGGTCGAACTTATAGAAAACCAAATTCACGGGTTGATTTGGTTAGGAAAGTCAAGAGAAAGTGAAAGTGATACGAGAAAGTTTAAAAGTCAGATCGGACAGACAAAAGTCCTATTCGGACTTAAAGAGAAAAGAGATAGAGTATCAAGTCGGAAATAAAGTTTTCTTGAAAGTGTCACCTTGGAGAAAAGTTCTCAGATTTGGTCGAAAAGGCAAGTTGAGTCCACGTTTTATTGGACCGTATGAGATTACTGAAAAAGTTGGGCCTGTAGCTTACAGATTGCCTTTGCCATCAGAGTTAGAAAAGATACATGATGTGTTTCACGTGTCAATGTTAAGACGCTACCGATCAGACCCTTCGCATGTAATTCCCCAGTCAGAGGTAGAGATTCATCCCGACATGACTTATAGTGAAGAACCAGTCAAGATATTAGCTCAGGAAGTGAAGCAGCTAAGAAAGAAAAGTATTGCCTTAGTGAAAGTATTGTGGCAAAGACATGGAATAGAAGAAGCCACATGGGAACCAGAAGAGAGTATGAGAAACCAGTATCCAAACCTTTTTACTGGTAAGATTTTCGAGGACGAAAATCCCTAAGGTGGGAGAATTGTAACAGCCTGATTTTGGGCCTAGTCGGAATAGTGGTGCGAGACCACGAATCTGAGGTGAATTTATGAGTTTTTAAGGTTCATGCCATGTTTGCATGTTATTGTGAAAGCTTCATGAAGCAATTTTGCTAAATTGAAGTTGAATGGTCAAAAATGACCAAATTGCAAAAGTTGTAAAATGTGAGTTTCTAGAAGCATTTTGTATGAAATAGCTTTAGAATAGCAATTATAAGTCCTTAAATAGCAATTTTCCCAAATCATAATTTTTGGACAAAAATGGACATGAGTTAGTAATTTGTAAAATTTTAAAGAGAATGGCATTTTGGTCATTTAGCAAATAAATGATTAAAATGGGAAAAGATGATAAAAATCTTATTCATCTTCTTCCTCTGCAGTGTTTTAAAAATTTGGGAGACTCCATAGCTAGGGTTCTTCAAATTTTTAAAGCTTGCAAATCAAGAAAAACGAAGCCCGGATCGAAACCGAGGCAAGAACAAGGTCGAGGACTAAATTGCATACCTAACAACATTTTGTATATTGAGGTAAGTTTGTATGATTTCTAAGCTTTATGATTTATATCATTGAATTGCTTAGTATAATTTACAATGTTATTATGAAAATGTTTAATGTTATGTTAAACAAAGAAATTAATGAGATCAAGCATGAGAAAGCCCTGATTGAAGTTGAATAGCTTAGGATACTCGATCTACCACATGAAATAAGAAAGTCCGTATAAGACCAAGCCGAGGCATGGCATCGGCAAGCAAGCAAGTTATCATGTAAGTCCAAGGCAAGCTTGGCATTGAACAAGTTATCATGTAAGTCCAAGGCAAGCTTGGCATTGAACAAGTTATCATGTAAGTCCAAGGTAAGCTTGGCATTGAACATGTTATCATGTAAGTCCAAGGCAAGCTTGGCATTGAACAAGTTATCATGTAAGACCAAGGCAAGCTTGGCATTGAAAAGTTGTCAAGAGAAAGAGATCCCATATAAGTCCAAGCCAAGGCATGGCATTGGTGAGAACGAGAAGACTTCGTATAAGTCCATGTTAAGTCATGGCCTCAAAATTTAGATGAGATTCAAGATCCTCGGTTATTCATATGAATTCATCGGGCAAACAAGTTAAGCTCCAATGAGATAACAAAAAAGCTAAGTAAGCAAGGTTATTATCAAGTGAAAATGAGTATTGTACATGTTATGAATGATGAATTAGAAATTATGAGTATTATGTTCAAGTATGCTGATCAATGTGATCTAGTGATACAGGTACTTTGTGTTGCCTATCAAGTATGAGACTAGTAAGTTTCATGAGTTATGTAAGAATCAAGTATGAGTGAGTAAGCTTTATATAGCTGAATTTATGATGCCATTGTTTATATCAAATGGTCTATATTAAGTAAGAATGTTGCTATGTGTATTATGCAAACTTACTAAGCTAAATGCTTATGTCTTTCATTCTTTCTTTCCATGTAGTCCCGCCAAGCTAATATCGAGGATCACCATCATTGGAGATTGGAGCACACTATCAATCGCTATTTTTGTATAGCCAAGTTGTTTTATTAAGTATGGCATGTATAGGTAGCATTACATTTTGAGTAAATGTTTTAAGAAGAGCCAAAGTATAGGCTATTAAATTTGTTATTCTTTTGTATATGGCTAAGTGATTGGCCAAGTGTGTATGTTTATAATTATCAATGAAGCATGTAGTATTATTTAAGATGATGTAGTATTGATTTGTGGAAATGAGTATGAATTGTATCTTAATTCCAGGATGGCAATTGGCTTGGTAAATAGCCTCTAAGTGCTCATGCTGTTAGACACACGGCGCAGTGTCTAGGCGTATGTGAACCGCACCTTTAGTCTTATAAGTAAGAATAGGCCACGACTAATCCCACGGCCGTGTGTTAAGGCCGTGCATGACACACGGTTAGAACATGGGCGTGTGCGGTCGTGTGAAATAAGTCAAGATATCAAGATGTAGTACACGGTCTAAGTCCACGGGCGTGTCATGGTCGTGTGGAAATTGGCGAGAATCATCGAGTTTTAGGGCACGGTCTGAGGACATGGGCGTGTATGCCTATGCACGGGCGTGTCTTATATTACACGGGCGTGTAACCCCTGTTTCAAAGAAAAGTTTTTCGATAAGGTTCCGAAAGTTTACCAGTACGAGTTTAAGGCCTCGTAGGCCCAAGAAATGTACGAATTGTTTAAGAATGAGAAGTTTTAATTTCGGAACGAAATTTTATAGCCTGTAATGTCATGATTAAGTAAGTTCAAGCATAGTAATGTCTCGTATCCGGTCTGAGCCTCGGACTCGGGTATGGGGTGTTACATGTTCATTTAGGCCATACATATTCAAAATAAGTTATCATATCAATTTCTTATTAGCTTACTTAAGTCATACACCTTTTAGTCGTATCTTTCATTTCGTTATTATAGGGTGTGCCCCAAATTTATTGGACACGTTGCGGGCACCCTAAACGAGAACCGACGAGCAACCAAAAAAAGGCCTAACGTTGGGACGAGGAGGTCCTTGACGTCGGGACGACGCGATAAATTTTGGCAATGGACATGGTGATGACGTCGTGACAATGTCATGACGAGAAGTTTCCCCATGTCACAACGTCATGAAGATTCTTGATGTTATAGAACCACGTTTTGTACAGCTCAACAGAACTTCTTCTCCGAATTAGACTCTTATTACTTTAGGTTTATTTTAGTCTAATTAGACCTATAATCTGAGCCTATTTAAAGGGCCTTTGTAACCCTGATTTAGACATGTCAATCAGCAAGGGCTTTTCTTAAGGGCGACAAGATGTAGTCGCATATGAGTTTTGGTGAGAGTTTCGTGGTAACTATGGAGAGAATTTTGTTCTCGAGTTAAGACTTTGTTTTAGGGTTTGGGATTGTATGTTTAGTGCTTTTAGGTTTATTTTCTCCATATTGTACTCTCGTTTGTTTACACATTTAGTGAAAATTTGATACCTCCTTTGCTCGTGGTTTATCCCACTTTGAGGGTTTTCCACGTAAAATATTTGTCTTCGTTCCTCTCCACTTATACCATTTTGTTGTTTATATATCTCAATCCCTAGCAATTATTAACTTCATCAAATTTTAGATTAACGCCTATTATAACTAGGGATGACAAAAAACAAAAATTCAACGGATTCCAACCTGACCTGATCCGTTAGGATTTGATTTTTATTTTTTTTTGGAAATTTTGGTTCGGGACGAGTCGGGTGAAATTAGAACAATAGTCAGGTCGGTTTTAAGGTAAATAAGTCTCTACATGTGACCGCGCACATCAGTGTACAAACACCGAGCAGATAGTTAACACAAAGTTATAGAGATTTAAAAGTAACTTTTACTGCAAGTATGACATGTAAATTTTAATATTTATATGTGTTACAATGAAACACAGGGAGTATTCCAAGGATCGAAACCAAGGGATTTTCAATTTGGTAAATGTGTTTACTAAATTAGTTGCGAGTTAAGCAATTAATAATCTAGTTGAGTCGAAAACTATTAGTGTAACCTAATAAAATGAGCTTTAAGCAAATTCTAAATTAACAAATAAAAACACCAAACTAACTTTCTTCTTTTTTACTAGAAACAATGCAAATGGATTGAAATGATGGTCAAATGATTCAAGAATTACCAACTAAGCTAATAAATCTATGATGCTTATATTGTTTGCCACTCACAGCTAGGAATATTCGTTCGGTCTCATCCTAAACTAAAAGATACCACCTAAGCTCTCCTCTCAATCTCACTTAGGCATATAGATCTCCTCAAGGTCTAATTATTTGGCACAAATGTATCAAAGTCCTATATGATAGAGTCTTCTCTCGGTCTCGTCTATCTAGATCTTCCACTAAAGTCATCAATTCAAGTGTAATATGCAATTTAATACACTTGAACAAACAACTAATCAAGGCATAGATACTAACTTAGTTAAGTAACCTACTCGTCAACCAATTAATAAAATGATTCAGCACATCATTAAACCTAGATTCCACACAAGCATTTTAACAAACACATGGTAGGCATAAAATACAAAAGATAAGGGTTCAGAAAATAATCATTAATAGATAAAAATATGATGAAATGCAAGAATTTAATCCATTTCCACCCACAAGGTTCCAATAAAAATGAAGAAACAAAAACTCTACAACAAAAAAAAAAGAAAAGAAAAGAAAAATGAAAACCTAAACTAAGAAAATAAGAGTAAAAATTGTCTAATGTCGAACCTAATTTTCTAACCTAGCTAGCCTCCCAAATAATTGATATAATGTAGCATTTAAAGGCAAAAAAAATTTAACTTGAAATTAACAATTGCGCCTTTAAATGAAAAGTGACTTAAGCCTGTTTAGAAAAAAAATTGCCCTGCAGTTTTTTACCCATCAAAATTCAATGTCGCGGCACTCAGGCTTTGGTGCCGCAACACCTATGGCAGTTGGCATGAAGAATGCTTAAAGGACATTCGGTGTTGCGACACAGTCTTGCTAGTGTCTCAACTTGGATGATAGGCCATTGGGTTCCATTCACTTCAACGTTTGGCTTGGAGTCGCAACCTTGAGGGCTTGGAATCGTGAATATGAGGCTCAATATCGTGACTTCCACAATAGGATACTCCAAGTTGAGTTTTGGTGAATGTAACAACCCATTTTTCAGTGATGTCAGAAATAGTGGTTTCGGGACCACAATTTTGACGAGAGTCCATAGATATATTTAATTAATAATTATGAGTTAATTATAGTATAATAGTGAATAGTGATTTAATAGATTTTATTAATTGGTAAGTTAGTCTAGGTACAAGTGGTGCGTACCGGAAGTAAATTGGTTTTGGAGAATGAGGTATCGGGACCTCGTTTTTGTAAATTGAGCTAGTGAATATTTTTTTTTTGGTGAAAAAATAAATAACAACCTAAGGATTCCTAAGAAACATTAAAGGCTTTGTCATGTTGAAAAACAGTAGCCACCGTATCAGGCGGAACTTCAAGAATCCAGAGTGAAGACTGCCAAGAAAGCCCGATCTTCGCCATTTGATCTGCGATTAAGTTGTATTCTCTGGGAATGTGTTTGATTTCCCATTGATATACCGAGAGCAGGAGTCTCTTAACTCTTCTGATTAGTGTAATTCCAGAATCCGTCATACTCTCCGTGAACAAAACCCTTGCCACTTCAAGATTATCAGAACAAATCTTGTTCCTCTTGTACCCTTTATTAATTAAGATGAACACACCATCTAGGATACCCCAGAGTTCTGCTTCCAGCGGCGAGCAATTTCCCAGATAATGCGTGTATCCTAGAACCCAGTTACCATCCCGATCTCAAACCACTCCACCTGCTGCAGCATTCCCGGAGACTCTCGCCACTGCTCCATCAGAAAATAAATGAACCCAGTTGTCAGCACTATGCTGTTGAGTCCCTGAGGGAATTACATTGACCTTAGACCCTGTGATGAAGGCTTCAAAGTTTTGTGCCCAACTGAAGGAGGATTTAATAAGTTCGAGCAGCGTCCAGTCAATGTTTTGAAAGATGAAAAGATTCCTATTCTTCCAAATTCTCCATGCAAGTATCCCGAAAAGACACGACCAGGTAATTTCTTTATCCTGCAACTTAAAATGACAAGAAAGGTTAGTTGATAACCAATTTTGTATAGAGTCAGAAAAGAACCTGGATTGTTTCTCAGGAGGGACTACGAGCATCCAAGTTTCCTTAGTAATCGGACAATCTCGAAGGACATGCATGATATCTTCCAATTCATGACCACATCGTGGACACGCACTACTTTGCCCAAACCCTCTCCTAGCCCTCTCTGAGTCAGTGAGTATTCTCTGATTGGCTACAAGCCAAAGAAAAAGGCGAACTCTCTGAGGCCCTTGGTACTTCCATGTAAGCTTCCAAATGTCATCTTTGAGTCTCCAAGAATTTTCCTTTAAAGCCCAATAAGCACTGCGAATATAGAAGGATCCTGACTCGGAGCACGCCCAAATGATTCTATCCTCGCCACCAGCAGGATGAGGTGGTGGGATACTTATAATGCGCTTAATAATGTCATCAGGTAACCAAATACTAAGCATGTCAATATTTCAGGAACCGTCCTGGAGGACCCAGTCCTTCAGAGTGCTATCCAAATTTAGCCTACCATGAAATGGAACATAAGACATCAGAGTCCCGATGTTAGGAATCCAATTGTCTTTCCATCCACGTATTGTATCACCATTTCCAACGGACCACATGATATTCTCGCGAAGGAGAGGGCAAGTCTTGGAAAGAGATCTCCAAAGATGAGAGCTGTGGCTTTTATGAATAGTCTTCGGTAACTGACTCTTCTAGCCATATTTCGAACGAAGTACTCGTACCCATAGGCCGTCCTTCCGAGAGACAAGGTTAAACCCAATTTTCATGAGGAAAGAATTATTTTGGTCTTGTAAATGTCTGAAACCAAGCCCTCCACAATTCCTAGGCTGACAAATAGACTCCCATCCGACCAATGTTGATTTCGGGTTTCCAACTGATCTCCCCCAAATAAACTGTCTTACAATCCTTTCAATCTCATCACAAGTCCCTTTCGGGATTACTAAGGACTGCATAAAGTAGCTCGAAATGGCCAGAAGGACTGATTGAGTGAGGGCAACACGCCCTGCAAAGGAGAGTTTCTGAGCGTCCCAATTTTGGAGTTTGCTTCTCACCTTTTCAATCACAAAGTTCAGAGTGCTTTTAGTAACACGGTCATGAAGAAGAGGTACCCCCAAGTATTTCCCAAGATTAAGAACCTTCTGGAATCCAAAAAACTGGCTGATCCGATCCCCTAAGCTGGTATCCACGCTCTTTGAGAAAAATATATTGCTCTTCCTTGTGCTAATTTTATGACCAGAAAGGTCACAAAATTGTCTAAGAATTTCCTTTAACAATTGAGCTTGGTCCATCTCTACTTTACTAAAAATAACAAGATCATCTGCAAAGAAAAGGTGAGATAAAGCTGGACCCGATCTAGATAATCGAATAGGATGCCATTTACCAGTTCCAATTTCTGACCTGATAAGATTCCCTAACCATTCCATACAAAGTACAAAAAGATAAGGCGATAAAGGACACCCCTGTCGAATTCCTCTTACAGGCTTAAACGACCTAGACGGTACTCCGTTCCGAAGAATCTGCATAGTGGAGGAAGAGATGGCATTCATAATGACCTTTCTGAGTCCCTCCGGGGTTCCGACTGCGACAAGTGAGACATCAATGAATTCCCAGCTGACTTTGTCATAAGCTTTCTCTAAGTCTAACTTAATGGCCATCCAATTTTTGCCAACTTTTCTACTGCGCATGGAGTGAATGACTTCCTGTGCAATGATAATATTGTCAGATATGTTCCTCCCCGCAATAAACCCTGCTTGTTCTGGAGAAATGAAATTTGGAAACACCACTTTGAATCTATTAGCGATCACCTTCATCACCAGCTTATACATAACTGAACAAAGGCTGATTGGCCGAAATTGGCTAAAATCTTCCGGGAGATCTTTCTTTGGGATAAGCACAATAAGAGTGTTGTTAAGGTCCTCCTCGATTTTATTGCCAGCAAAAATACCCTGGACCCACTCGCAAACTGCTCCTCCAACTAGGTCCCACTGACTTTGAAAGAAATGCGCATGAAAACCGTCACTCCCCGGAGCTTTCAATGGCGCCATATCAAAGAGGGCTTTTTTAATCTCATCATTAAGAATCGGCTTATTGAGAAAGTCAATATCATGTTCCTTAAGTCTGGAAGAGATATTAATGGGAATATCAGACGTGGGTCTTGGTTTTTCTCCATAAAGATTCTCAAAAAACTTGACAGCTTCGTCCTTGAGAATATCCTGCTCTGAACACCACTCCCCATCACTGATACGTAAAGCCAAGATTCGATTGAATTTCCTCCTTTGCATCGTACGACTGTGAAAAAATTTGGTATTCCTATCCCCAAAATGGAGCCAATCACACCTAGCATTTTGTCTCCATAAAAGCTCCTCGTGATTAAGCACACTTTCCAACTCATCTCGGACCTCCATCTCCAAATTAGCTAATCTTCTGGAGTTCGACTGATCCAAGGCCTTTTGAATAGACCCAAGAGATTTCATAAGCTATTTTTTCCGAGTGCCTATATAGCCGTATGTGGACCTGTTCCAATCTTTGACATGTGAGGTAAAATTAGATAATGATTCAGCCATGTTACTTGAGTATCTCCATTTGTTTGAAACCAGTTCCTTAAAATTTGCGTGCTTTATCCACCCTACAAGGAATCGAAATGGTCTCCCTCATGAAGTGCTAAACTCAGGATTCGTTTTTAGAGGAATAGGCCTATGATCTGATTTGATACGAGGAAGATGGTAAATGAGTGAATGTGGGAAGGCAGAAATCCAAGCATTATTTGCCAGAGCCCTATCCAATCGCTCGAATGTGTTCCCTCTTTTCCAAGTATAGGAGGGTCCTATAAATCCAAGATCCTGCAGATTACAAGAATCAACAAAATTACCAAAGAATTTACACCTCTTACCTGAAGAACGATCACTCTTTTTATCCTGGGGGGAGAGAATAGCATTGAAATCACCCAAAACCATCCATGGCGAGGGATTCTGGGGAATAACCTCCATTAAATCATTCCAGAGAGATTTTCTTTTAGTTCTGTTAGGACTAGCATAGACAACAAAAATAAAAAAAAACCATCATTAATAGTAATGCCCTGAATGCGAAGTAACATGAATTGGGGATGATTATGAATAATACTGATGGAGATATTATCCTTCCATCCAACCCATATGCCTCCTGAAAAGCCAACAGACTCAATGCGATGAGAGCGATCAATTCCCAATTTGTCAATAATAGAACTGGCTTTATGACCACTGACTCTTGGTTCCAAAAGATACACAATGTCAGGTTTTTACTCAATATTATATTCACGAAAGGCCCGAATAAATTTGCTACTTGCACATCCTTGACAATTCCAAGAAAATATAGATAGATTAAAATTCATAAGAAATCAAAGCAATAAAAAACAGATACACCAAAAAGACAATTTCAAGATCAAATAATAACTGCATACACATAACAAATTAAATTGTTTTACCAGTGTTAGGGACAGGAACATCTGAATCTGCCTTTTTAATCATGGAGACAGACTTGGCCAGCTTAGAAATAGAATCGCTCAAAGGGATTTTAGAGGAATTTTTAAATTTAAAATTATTCCCCTTCCCATGCGTATTTTTAATAATTTTCCTAGTGGCCCGAAAACTCCCTTCCTTAGATCCCATTAATTTCCCGGGTGTCCGATTTTTGTTCACTTCATCGACTGGACCTTTTTCTTTCAAAGAAACTGCCGTGTGCTTATTGCTTCCTAGCTCTCCAAGAGGAACATCCACCTTAACTCCAGGCATATTCGGCGTTGGCGCACCAGACTTGATTTCCATCCCTTGACCACTGTTAACATTTGATTCCTGGTTGTCAAAAATTGGGTTAAGACAGGAATTATGCAAAAGCGGCAAAGTGGTATTATTTTCAAGTGATGAAACAAAATCATTAAATGGATTGGATTTTAAGTTAGAGATAAAAGGGTGTAAGTAGGAGCTCCCTGTTTCGGTAAAGGAAAAATTAGCTTTGGCACTTATGAGGCCCGTCTCCTTGTTGGATTGTGGTGTATCCTTTAATGGGTCATTTAGTACTTTGATTGGATATGGGCCTCCTGCTCCCCGTTCTAAATCTTCATCATTGGACTTTCAGCCTGCTACTTTATTAGGGGAAACCGAATGTTGAAAAATCATTGAATTTTTTTCCAACGTTCCACTGTTGGTGATTGTGCCCTCCAGCTGTGAAAAATTAATGCTTCTGGGGCTATCTCGATAAAGCTGACGTTGCTTCATTACATTCAATCCAGCTTTTGGATTGACCCAAAAATTGACAATCTTCTCATCTTTCCTTTTATTTTGCTCTATTTCTGAATCCCCGTTATTCCCCATATCTGTTAGAGCTTCAAATCTAGAACTGATTATTTATTTCCCTTTGTTATTTCTTTTGGGAAGGTTAGTCTTTCGTAAATTTTGACTTTTCCTTTCAACCACCATCCAAGGTTCGTAGATGTCGGTCTCATCCATTTTCTCTGCCTCCATCGGGTTGCCCGTCGCCTGGGTTTTTTTCGATACCATTTCCGTTTGCGTCAATTGACATAGCTCCTTCGTGTGTCCATATTTTCCACAAGTGAATCAAATCATCGGTAGGGCTTCGTATTCTACCCTTTGCTTCATTTCGTTTACCAATACTTGGCCAGTCAGAGGTTTGTCTAAATTTATGTAGACGGCCATCCTAGCAAAGCGGCCTCGAGTGCTACTGTCTGTATTGAAGTCTAAACGAACAACTTTCCCAATAGTCCCGCCTATTTCTTCAAGAATTTTCTTCTTGTATAGAAATCTCGGAAGCCCTGGTAAACGTATCCAGGCCAAGACCACACTTGGATAAGGTTGAAGAGGGCTAAATTCTTTTGTCCAAGGTTGGACTGTTAAATATTGGCCATAAACCAGCCACGGCCCCTGAGTTAGGACGTTAGAATAGTCATCGATGGAGTGAAATTTAACCAAGTAATACCCGTTCTCGATGTCCATGAGGTGGAGTGGCTTGGATGGACTCCATAAACTATTGATTCGGTTAGAGAGAGCCCCATATCCGATGTTCCTTCCGAGTAATTTAACCACCACTATTAGCTCCATTTCTTTGAAAAGAATTTGTTGAATCCTCTCCGAGAAATCAATGGCAGGAATACCGTTTACCACTGATCTTTGGACATCTCCCTCCGAAAATTTGAAATCTTCATCGGTGACATCCCTGCAAGGATCCAATACTTCCTTATTAGATGCGCCTGAATTAATCCCTAGAAGTTTATACTTCCAGGATATCTTGGGGCTTGAAACAGATTCCACCATCATATTCGTATCTTCTTCAGAAATGCCTTCTTTAAACCGGACTTTCTTCGTGGTGCGATCAGTCTCCGTCCGAGACCCATCTCCATCGACGACTTCCAGTTGAAGAATGTTTTCACCAGATTCCAGAGAATTTCCTTGCATATTTTTGTTTAAGGATGAGAGTTATTTAGAGCTAGTGAATATTTTAATTAAATATTTACAGAGCTTTTATATAGGTGAATTGAAGTTTGATTCGGAAATTCTAGTATTTGGATGGTTAATTAAAGAAAAATGACTAAAACGTAAAAGACGTAAAACTTCATCACTATTTATTATTATTAGCTTAGGTGCATATTTAAAGTTTTTTTTAAGGATTTAAATGCTAATATACCACTTTTTAGTTTGATGGTTGGTTTATACTTGGTTTTCATAATAATATTATAATAAAAGTTAAGTTAAATTTAGGTAAAAATATAATAAAACATAAAAATATAAGTGGATGGTCAATTTTATCATTCTTTCTTCTTTACAAAGACTGAAATTCCATTGATGAAAGCTTCGAGAATTTGATCGATTTGTCTTCATTGCATGAAAGCAATTTCTTTACCCGTTTTTAGTAATTTTTATATTTTTGAAAAATCGTTGCAACTAGCAGTTAAACTGTATCTCCATTTTCAAAACTGTTTAAGTTTTTTAAAAATTTCATTTATGATTTTTGGATGTTCTTTGTAACACCCCCAAACCCGACCCATGCGTTATGAGCGGATTTGGTATGTCACACGAGCAAAACATGTTAAACCCTTTTTGTTCGTACTAAAATATTGTATTGCTTTGTTAAAATCAAGAAAACAAGTTTGATTCGAAATATTTGATAAAATACTACTAACCTCGAAGATTATTTGATAAATCGATAAATTTGAACTAATGATCTTACAAAACCGTGACTTTTGAAAACGACGTTGAAAATTCGAAAGAGAATTCGAGTCTTTTGAAAATATCGTTAATAGTTCGAGAGAAAATATCCGTATTAATAATATTTGTAAAAGTTTAGTTTGAAATCCATTTGTTAATCCATTTTAGAAAAATCTTTATTTAAGTTTTTAGAAAAATCCCATTTAAAGTAATTTGAGCAAAAATATAGGTACGTCAAACAATAAGCAAAACAAAATAAACCAGAGGCCTTATTACATCATTTAACTCAAAATAGTAAAGTAATAAAGTGAACGAAATAGAAATCTAAGTCCAAATAAATCGTTTCTGAAGTATAGCCTCCACCCGAGTCATCCATGGCCCAAGTCTACATCATTGATCATTACCTGAAAGGAATAAGGAAAACGGGGGTGAGTTACTAGAACTCAGTGTGTAACCCACTTACTGTTGTCCATTGGGCAAAAATCCATTAAGCCATTGTTTGGGTCGAAGCCCATTCATAATAATAAAAATGTATCGAATATAATATGCATATGAAATGCAATTCCCAAACCAAACCTAGTTTTCCATCCGCTACACACCACCCGTACCAACCAACACACATGTGGGTGATCTTTAGTCAACCCACCCCGCCAACACACCAAACGTAGGCATTAAGCCATTTATATCAGATTTGTGGACAAGCCACCAGATTAACAGAATTTATATGGCATTGCCATTTTTCAGATTTGTGGCAGAGCCACCAGATTTATGTAGCAGAGCTACTAGAACTTCTCTTCATCATTATCCCATCCCATGCAAATCATGTATATAATGCATAACAAATCACAATATAATAACAGTAATTTATTCGGATATTTATTACAAAATTATGGCCCATTATAACAATTAATCAAAAGGCCCATTAAGCAAAATATCATATTTGGCCCATTTAGCAAAATATCAGATTGGCCCATATAGCAAAATATCAGATCGGCCCATTTATCAAAATATCAGATTGGCCCATTTATCAAAATATCAGATTGGCCCATATAGCAAAATACCAGATCGGCCCATCTAGCAAAATATCATATCGGCCCATTAAGCAATTTTGTAATTCAGCCCTTTAGGGGCATTTTCATAATTTCGATAATTTACCCACTAAGGGTAATTCGGTAATTTTGCAACCTAAGGGTATTTTGGAAATTTCGCAACCTAGACTTAACTACTAATGTGGAGCATAAAAATCGAAACTGTCCAACTGCGTCGTATTGACTAAATTGACTATAACTTGAGTTAGAAATCTCGAAATCTAAATCCGTAAATTTTTCTTGAAACTAGACTCATATATCTTCTTACTAAATTTTTTTTCAGAATTTTTGGCTTAACAATTTAGTACAGTTTATTCCTTAAAGTTTCCCTTGTTTCACTGTCCAACGATTCTGACCTCTCTTACCTAAATTTTAAATATCTCACTGTACAGTTTTCATATGTTGCTTCCACTTGTTTCTATTGAAAATAGATTCACTAAGGAATCTTTACATATAAACTATAACTCATAATTCACTTTGTACAATTTTATACGATTTTTCCAAGACAGATCAGGGAACCACGAAGTCATTCAGAACCAGTCTCACTAAAATTAAGATATCTCAGAATATAGAATTCCTTTTCCTTCTCCGTTTCTTCCTTATCAAAATAGACACAGTAAGCTTTAATTCTATATCTTATTCACTATCTAATTTCCTTTCCTATTTTTCGTGATTTTTCAAAAACACGTCACTGCTTCTAACTGAAATTGTTTTATTACAAAATACGATTACCACTACGATCATACGCACACCCGAGTGATCACGGATGCCGGTTTTCGGTTTTCTTCGGTATTTTGACCAAATCACAGAACATATCATACAAAATTTCAGAGAGATGTGATATTACACACCATATCAAACATGTATTCGGAAGGTACGGGATTACACACCTGATTTTGATTTCCTAACGAACCACTCGTCGATGACCTAGAACAATACCAACCAAAAGTTAGCCTCGGATTTCCAAAAGATTTCGTATCACTTACACTTGAATCACTTACCACTATGTCCGAAGGTAGAACATATCGAGTGATTTCGTCCCTAAAACATAATCAATTAGTCGAAACTTCGATCCGATTAACACAATAACCGAGTAGTGATATCGAATGGACTATGAAAAGACTCCTTACCTTAATCGATGATAATCCCAATTCCCACCAATTGACTTATGACTTGATATGATTAGGCAATGATGTGGTATTCGGCCAATCCACTAGAATACTACAAATAAAAGATTATCAAGATGTGAGGGAGAAAGGGAGAACACCATTTCAGTTTTAGAATCAAGATGAAACAACCAAATAATGAGGGACTCTCATTCGGCTAAAGAGAAAAAGAATGAAAAGATTTGAATAAAAACACTTACCCGGTTTAATCAAGAAAGAAAAACCCAACTTGGAAGATGGAGAAGATGATCAATTAGGCTAGGTGGTTTCGGCAAAACAAAGAAAGAAAAGTACTCACTAATGACTTTAGAGTTTCGGAATCAAGAAGAAAGAAGAAGAATTTGTTTAATATCAACTTGAAGTTTCGACTATCAAGGAAGATGGACAAAAGATGAATATGTGACCAATCCAAAGAGAATAAAAATGCACTATTGTGCTAGAAGATTTCAAAGAAAGAGAGTAGCAATTTGGGAGAAAATGACACAAAGTTGCAAATGGGATTTTTGGCCAAAACAATACCAAAACCTTACCAAAAGCCAAAGTAAAATTTCAGCTACCTATCTACCCCCAAAACCGTCCACATGCATAGCCATAAGGGTCAAAATTTTGCCAACCATACTTTCCATAACATTCTCCATGAAATAAGCCACTTGTTCCCCTTACTTGCCTTTTTCTTTTGATTCCTTTCCCCAACCTCAACCTTTCCTTAATTCCTTTAGCCACCATACCAAAAATAAAGAAGTCAACCTTGCCATATATATACCTTGGCCGACACTAAGGAAGGAATGCAAAAATAAAAGTCAAAATTGCACACAAAGGGATTCGAACCTCTTCCCTCAAGGTACTACATGTGACGCCATAACCCTTTTACCAATTGCTCATTTATGCTAGCAATTTACTATTTTATTTCCATAAGCCTTGATGCCACTTACTATCTCTCCTTAATAGGCTTAAACACAAAATTTTACTAAGGCCCAACTTGAACCCGAAACTTCATAGAAACCTCGTAACTTTCCAAAATTACCTTCTTAATAAGTCCAACTTGAAATAATGCCGTTCTCTTGTTCTCAAAATTTTAAAACGCTTCTACGCTCAAGGCCCATTGGGCCCAATTCTACTAGGCCCAATTTCGGGATGTTACATTCTTGATGTTAAATGGAAGATTTTGAAGCTTGGAAATATTTTAGGACTATTTTGTTAAGTGAATTTTGTTAGTTTTGCATTTAAGGACTAATATGTAAAAATGTTAAACTTAGCAAAAAAATATTGTACTTTTTAAGTGATTAAAGGCTGATTAGGGATAGAATTACAATAAGTTATGTGTATTGGGTCTTTAATGTGAAATTTTTAATAGTTTCGATGTTAGAGACTAAATTGAACAAAGTGCAAAAGTTTAGAGAAAATTTGTAAAATGGAAATTATAAGTTATATACATAAAAATGAATATTATAATGTATTTTAATTTAATAAATTTAATTTAATTATTACATAGATCAACGATTGAACCGTACAGAAGAAAATTGAAAAAAAGGGGAAATTACAGAATAGTCCCTACAAACAAATTTACTTCCTGGTTGTATTAGGTAAGTTCATACGGTATATTTTTGTTAAATTTTTATGTATTTAAAATTATAGTTGTCAATATGTTTAATTGATATTTTGATCGTTTACACTTCGGTACAAAAAGGTGAGATAGAAAATTAAATTAAACAAAATTGAAGATAGTATAATTCGATAAATTAAGGAATTGACTTTGAATTGGATTGAAATAAGTTATGCTATGTGATAAAGTGATAATTCGATAAAAATAAGCTGAATTGATTCGATTTAAATTGGTTGCATGTGAAAAGAACTTAATTGAATAGATAAAAAAATATAAAATATATCAAATATTATTTGAAATGTGGAATTATACTAATGTGGTGATGAGCTATGATATATGTATGGAATTCTTGATTTGGTTAATTGATAATAAATTGAGTAATGAATACCCTATTAACTGTACAGGTAGAGTCAGATATAGTTGGCATGTCATAGGATAGGAAGAGTTCAGGGTTACTTTGACTATGAGTCAATGAGGCACTGGGTGTAAATTTTCTTTGGTTTAACCGATGAGACACTGGGTGTCAAACCTATTTATAGCATTGGGCGCAACTATTTGCTTCGGATTTATCTGATGAGGCACTGTGTGTCAAGCTGGTGTGTTGGTTGGATCCGTGTATCCGTCCGAGTTCGAGTCGTGTTAATAGGGAGATAAAAAATTAAAAAAACGATGATAATGAATAAGAATTTGAAAGCCATGAAATTGTAAAATTGAATGTGAGATGTGATATTCGTTATTGAGATGGCAAATGAATAAGAAATAGAAGAAAAATGTGAAATGAAATGTCTATTTGTGAAATGTGATGATATGATGATCGGATGACATATACATATTGAGAATCGATTATATAAGCCCAATGGGCCAATATGAAAATATGATAAATTGATGAATGTGATTCAGAATTAGTATTATGGTATAAAGTATTGGTTGATATTTAATTGACATTCAATATCTATTTGGTATAAAGATGAATTTCTATGTTTCGGATTAAGATTTCAAATTATGAAATGAAAATCAATGTTTGGCATTAATTTGAAATGGGATGTATCGTAGATAAATAGACTGTATGATAAGTTAAGATAGTGAATTGATTTAAATGATTATTGTTTTGTGAATGGTAATGAAATGTTGAATAAGTGAATTGAACATTATATGATTGAATTATTATATGGTTTGATAATTGTTGAACTCACCTTTTTTATATGTGATTTTCCATGATAGGCAAACTTTATCAAGCTAAGTAGCAAGTAGTGTATAATTATAACCTGAAGTAAGTTACTTGGTTTTAATACTTGTGAACTTACTACGCAATTGCAATGCTTACTCCCTCGTTTCCTTTTTCCCTGTAGTGTCAACTTGCGAAATGTGTTAGGCGGATTGTTGAGAAGCTCACACTATCCTGGTATTGATTTAGTAGTCTTTCTATCGTTTAAAAACTCAGTTTTGTGGCATGTATATAGTTGAATCATTTTTTGTCATTCTTGAATGTTAGTACTTTGGTTCTTGATTTTGGTTTGTTCTTTAAATGGTTATATGATATGTAAATAGTCTATTCTGGATTGATGGTTTAAAGTTATAAGTTGAAGTTGTAATTTGTTATAATGGTTGCCATGCATAACGACGAATTTAATGATACTATGGTGTGTATAAAGAGTAAATGATAATTGTATGTGTGGTGATGGTATGCTAGATTTGGATCATGAATTAGTTGAGAAATGGTAATCTTGGGTGAAATGTATGTTAAATGTATTATTTGATAGTTGTAGTATATGCATTCATTAAATTAAATTGTTTCAATGATATGGTAAGTTTTGATTATGTACAAAGGTAAATTGTACTATGATGATACATGGTTGTATGTATAATTGAGTTTAAGTTTTGAATTTGGTTGTGATGGTGCCAAATGGCATATTGGTTAGTATTAGGATTATGGTACCTAATTGCATACTTAGTTATTAATTATAATAGGCAAGAAAGTTTATAGATCATGGTTGAATCATGATATGTTTGTAAATGATTTAGTGTAATATCCTGATTCTGTGGGTCTGTGCATTTGGTATGCTGCATGGCTAAGTTAGTAGGTTAAGGCCTTAAGGTGTGTATTGGGCTCGGGGTTGGGCTTAAAACCAGGGTTAAACTGCTTATAAATAGTGTTAGTTTATAATTTAAGTAACTACCTATGTTTAGTAGCAAGCTGGGCTTGTGGCCCAAAAGTTTGGGGTGCTTCAGGTGAGCATGAAGGTGGCGTCACAAGGGGGAAGCAGTTGGGCCTGGTGTGGCCGCTTGGGGCCCAAAGGGATGGGTCAAAATTCGGCACATAGGAGGGAAGGGGATGGACGGCACAATGGCTAAAATTTAGGAGCTTTATTTCTTTTTAATTTAGTAATTAAAAGCTGATAATTAGGAGGGAAGAGTTGGTTCTAAGTTGGCCTCTTCTAAAGGTAAGATAGGGATTGGGTTATCATGCAAGATAAGAGTTATCAAGACGGAGAGAGTTGGCCGAAACTCCAACTCTGAGTGTGTGCATGTGTATTGCCGAAATTTTGAGGCTTGGTGTTCATCTTTTCATTTGTTTTCTTTCCTTTCTTTCTCACTTACTCTCCTAGCCGAAATTCTCTTCTCCTCTTCTCCCAAATTCTTTTCTTGGCCACAACTCTCCAACACATTATTCTCGTTATTCTTTTCTTCCAAGGCCGAATACCCTGGTCTTCATCTTCCTCTTCCATAGCCGAATCTACAAGGGTGGTTTCTGTTTCCGGAAGGTGCACCATAAGCCGAATACTCCTTAGTGATCTGGTGAGTTTCGGGATTTTTCCTTCTTTGCGATTTCACTCTTTCTTTTCATTAAGACCTAACCCGAATCACTTGTTCTAAGGCCTGTCGATTTTCCCTCTCTGCTTGGCTAGTAGTCGAATCTGTCTCATTAAAGTTCCCTGTGCCGATTTGGTGGAAAAGCCGAAGGTAGGTGGTGGTAGGTTCGGCGGATGGCCTTTCTTGATTTCTTTTAATTGGCCGAATGTCACATGGGCTGGTTTGGTTGTGATTATTGGTTTGTTTGATATTTTGAGGATGGCCGAATGTAGGTAGGTTGGTGGTGGTGGTTTCCCAAAGACTTTCGGGATTCGATTAATTAGGTAAGAGTTCGTATTAAGTGTTATAGTTGTTTGGGTAATTAGATCTCCTCATTTAAATGATTTAGTGACAAGGAGTTATTATGGACAATACTAACATCCAAGCGATGAGGGGATTGGATCTATAAACCCAACGCCAAAGTAGCGTAGAAGCGATAAAAAGCGGTAGTATACGAAAACCAGTGTGTAACTCTTACACACTTTCTTTACTTATTATGTTAAATGTTATGTGTTGTTAAAAGCCTAATGACGGCAATGGTTACCAAATTACCCTTGTGGGTAAAAAGACGAGGATGCCGTAAGTTGTTATGTTTCTCGCGTTGATTGTGATCTATGAGAGCATGACATTCTGATACATAATTATGTATGTTAAGCATGATCATACTAATATTGTTAGCATAACTCGTGTTATGGGTGATGAGAGGAGGAGGGAAGTATGATCTATCGATCATCACCAAGTGATTTGGCATCACAATGATGGGGTTGGCCCCACATATATTATAAAAATTGTGACTAAGTCTCGGTGGTTTGGCACCACCAAAGTGGTTTGGTACCACATACGTTATTCTTGTAACTTCTTACAAAGGTTTGGCACCACCAAGTGGTTTGGTACCACCAAAGGGTTTGGTACCACAAGGGGTAGATTTGGGAGACATGGATGGATACTTAGGTTGACGGGTTGCATGACATGCATATGTGTAAATGAATTTGTGTAAGAGCATAACTTCTCTTGGGATGGGGATTTATACACTGAGTCTCGGTGACTCACCCTTCCTTTACATTTTGCGCATCGAGAATTAGATCGTGGATATGGAGCCGAGTGGACTCGAGGTGGCCATGCTCGGCATTTATTTTATATCAAAGTTTTCTCATAGGACTTAGCTATTTTATTTAAATTTTGGGTTTTCCTCGTTGTAATAAGGCTGCTAACCTTTATTTCGTGATGTTTTATTTGGTTGTTTTTTTATAACTTTCGATAAGCATACTTGGTAAATATGAATTGGTTGTTTTTTTTTAAAACCTCGATAAGAATGTGTTTTCTGAAATGTTCACTGATTAAGTAATAAGTATGGAGTAACAATTAAGCAACTAAGTTTTTCTAAAACAAGATTCAAATTCGTTTTCTCTGAAATTAATCAACAGTTTCCTCATTAAATAAAATTGACAAGTCGATCTTCAAACATTCTCTTTCCGTAGCACGCCAGACTCAGTTGTAGTGGTTAGACCGGGTTTGGGGTGTTACATTTAGTGAGTTTTATGCAGGTCATATGTGAACCTATTTTTATCCATGAATTAAGATATAGGTTTGGGCTTGAAATGAACTTTCAAACTTGTGATTTTTGACCATCTGGGTAAAAGTATCAATACCAGGGACCAAGATATCTATTCTTAACCAAATGAACAGTTTTTTCAAATTACAAAATGCCAAAATGGTACATATCATAAAAATATTGATACTTATTTCTCTGGTATCGATACTTAGTTCAAAGTTTTGAAAATTTTACAATTTGGTCCTTTTTCATGCCCAAATCTAATCTATTGTATCTTAAAGCTCGATTCAGTCTCGTTTTCATTTTTTTAATAATACTTAATGTGTGTATTTATATGATCATTCAATGTTTTAAATTGCATGTGATTGATCCAGATTTATTCGTAGCATCTCGTAACTCGGGTCCGACAATCGGACCGGTTATTGGGTGTTACAGTGAAGTTCAACTTCCTTAAGGTGGTGGAAGGGTCAGTGTCACGACACAAAGGCTCCTGTGTCACGACCTCATCTACAGTAGAAGTCCTTTTTGATGTTTGACGTCAATCACCTCCTTACACAAGATCAAATCAATCATTAGACTTTCAATGGAACAATTTTTCTAATTTGGATCTCAAAAGTAAAATAAACGCAATAAAACTAACTTCTAACATAATATCTAATAAGTAACAAAATGCAATAAAAAAAACTTCATAAAATACTTGAGAACCATCTTTTTAAGTGTCAAAATATCTTAATTTGATGTATAGAAATACGACAGATCAAACTCCCCCATACTTACGTCTTTGCTTGTCCTCAAGCAAACACAAGAAACATGCATAAGATGACCCTAGGAATATGTTGAACAATAAGAAGCATAACAATCGAATATTGAATTTGTATAAGACATATCTCACATGTAACTTAAGATTGATGTTTATCTAACTTAAGTACTCCTAAAGAATATCTACCTAGTTCACTAAGTTAAAGAACTAACAATCTTAGAAGGAATGCAAATGAATAAATACTTGATTATGTTATCCATCAACATAAACTATATAGATACATGGTAAACACAAAATGTGAATCAAAATAATTAAATTACCATAGTTTTTATTATTTTCAATAGAATAGATTTTCTCATCACCTTAGGATTAATCATAATATAGTTTAATTAAATTACTAACTAGACCCATTAGCATAATAATTAATCTCAGTTTAGTATCGTCTCCCTTGCGTACGATCCTCAGAGTACTTTCATACTTCGTTGTAAAACTATATTACAACCTGACCCGTTTACTTGTAGACACTGCCTTAATTAATATCCTTAGTAGCAGTATTCTCACTTCCGACGTTAATACTTCGGGAGACGACCAGTTAGTTAAAAGCTAATTCACCTTAAAACTCGAATTCGAAGTTGACTACAACCCCTGAAATGAGTTAATCTTCATGATTAGTTTAATTATTATTTATTTATTTGTCATTTAGTTTATGACATTTATCTCTTTTATGATTTATCATAATATAGAATTTAATTATTACTATTTAGACTTATTATTGTAAAAAGGTTTTCAATAGATTTAATTCATCCTCCATTGGGTACAATCCTCAGAATACTTTCATGTGTTCTGTTGTAACACAATACTATATTACAATTTGACCCGTATACTTGCAGAGACCGCTACTTTATTTCTTATATTTTTGGTGTAGTATTTTTTAATCAAACGTTCGCACATTTGGCGGCAATCAATACCTCATAAAGAATGGAATTTTATCTCAATTGACTACACTGGGCACTCCATAGCAGAATGGCGTAGTTGAGAGAAGGAACAGAACCTTACTTGACATGGTTTGTTCAATGTTAAGCTATTCACAACTCCCTACTTCCTTCTAAGATATGCGATACAAATGGCTTGCTATATTCTGAATGGTGTGCCAATCAAGTATACTTATAAGACACCTTATGAACTGTGGCATGGAAAGAAACCTGTTCTAAATCACTTTAGAATATGGAGTTGTCCATCACATGTTCTGGATAAGGATTCAAAGAAGTTGGATGCACTGACAGAATTGTGCATGTTTGTAGGATATCCAAAAGGAACAAATGGTGGATTATTCTACAATCTGAAAGATAATACGATTAAATTTTCTACTCAAGGTACTTTCCTTAAGGAAAGCTACATGGATAACTTTAAGCCTCGGAGTGAAGTAGTACTCAAGGAACTTTTGGGAGTTGTAGAAAAATCACCAAGTTTAATTATCGAAAAAGTTGAAGAAAGACTTACAAACAATCAATAGCATAGGTGAATTCGTCGTAGTGGGAGAGTTTCTAAGAAATCAAACTTCTTCATCTATGATGGTAGTATTTATAATAAGAAAGCCAATCATGAGGATAATGATCCACTCACTTACGAGGAGACTATACAGGAAGTTGATTCCAAGCTCTGGAAATAGGTCATAGATGCCGAGATGGATTCTATAGAATCCAATACGGTGTGGGAACGTGTAGACTTACCAGTTGGGATTAAACCCATAGTGTGTAAGTGGATCTATAAGAAGAAAAGAAATGCGGAAGAGAAAATGGAAAAAGCATAAAGCTAGACTTGTAGGGAAAGGCTACACACAGAAAGAAGGCATCGACTACGATGAGACCTTCTCTCTGGTAGCCATGCTCAAGTCTATCCGCATACTCTTATCCATTGTCACTGCTCTCAACTACGAGATCTGACAAATGGATGTCAAGACAACATTCTTGAATGGCTTTCTTACTAAGACCATTTACATGGCTCAACCCACTGGTTATGTTGTCAAATGAAATGAGCAGAAAGTTTGCAAACTGCTAAGATCTATTTATGGGCTTAAGTAGGCATCCGGTTCATGGAATAAAAGATTTGATCAAATGATCAAGACTTTTGAGTTTGAGCAAAACACTGATGAACCTTGTGTTTATAAGCATATAAAAGACGAAAAGGTGGTCTTCCTCATTCTGTATGATGATGAGAATTGACATCAGTTAAACTATGGTTATCTCAACATTTTAGCATAAAGGACTTGGGTGAAGCTATTTATATTCTTGGAATTTGAATCTTTAGGGATCGAAAGAATAAAACGACAACTCTATCATAAGCTTCACACATCGATAAGATATTGAAACGATTTGCAATGGCCGATGTGAAGCCAAGCGTTCAGCGCACTGCATCGAGTTTTCATCTTTCTTTGGATGACTATCCTAAGGCAGTAGAAGAAAGAGAGCATATGAGTAAGGTTTCATATATTTTGGTAGTTGGAAGCCTTATGTATGCAATGCTGTAATAACTCGTTTTTCAGTGGTGTCGGAAATAGTGGTTTCGAGACTACAATTTTGACATGTGAGTCCATAAATATTATTTATTTAATATTTATTAGGTCATTATAATGTTATATTAAAATTTGGTCCGATAAATTTGATATTTGGTTAGTTAATTAAAGAAAAATGACTAAATCGTAATAAATACAAAAGTCAATCGCTATTACCTTATGTAACGCCCCGATTTTCTTATTTCGGCTTTTGTAAAATTAACACACAAATCTGTATCTGCTTCAGTGGTTAAGTGTACTGGGTGTGTGTGAGAGGTCCCAAGTTCAAGCCTTGACTTGGGAAAATTTTGGTATTTTTATGAATAAAGCCCAAACTCTGGTTAGTAGGCTTATAAGTTAAAGTGTGTAAGTAACTAACAGAATGGGCCTGATGGTCTGGTGGTTAAGTGGTGTGTTGGTTATGTTTGAGGTCTTGAGTTCGAATCCCTGTGCGAACAAGGGATTTATTTTTGCTACTTGTGCCGTGTGAAGAGGTTGAGATGGACTAAAATTCTGATAGTAGAGAGAATTAAGGGGAGAGATTAGGGGATTAGAAGATTTCTTATTTGAATCTTCGTCTATCACCCTGTTTTCCCCAAATATTCTTCTTTTCTTTTTGACGTTTTTCGCCAAATTCCCTGCCGAAATTCCCTTGTCTTCCCCTTTTTTTCGGCTGTTCTCGATTTGTTTCCTCCTTGTGAAACAGTGGTGTGCTATTACGGTAAGTCTCTCCATTTGCTTAATCTGTTTGCTTTGAGTTAGGCTTCTGATGAGGGGTCTGTTGCCCTCTTTTTGATCAGGTGGAAGGCAATAAGTGATCGGTGCTGCTGCAGAGAGTAGGACTTGAAATTTCGGTTCTTAACGGTAAGGGTTCGTTAGATTATCAACGTTAGATTTCGATAGAATTTGATTGGATGACGAAACGAGTGGTTAAATGAGTGTTTCATTGGTTGATTTTTAGGTTCTGGAGGCTTATGGGAGCTTACGCGTCAAAATTGAACCAGGTGTGTACCCGGAAATGCAGAAAACGAGGTTTCAGTGAAAGTCGAAAACCTTACTGTCGACGCCACACGGGCGTGTGGTCGCCCGTGTGGTAGGCCGTGTGCAAGACTGTAAGTCACCACACAGCCGTGTGATCGACGAGCCCGGCCGTGTGCGACACACGGGCTCGACCAATTGGGCCGTGTGGGCCCACACGGGCGTGTGGGATTCTGGGACCGTGTGGGCCACACGGGCGTGTGGGCCCACACGGGCAGGCCACATGGGCGTGTGAGCCCATTTTTCTGAAAAACTCTGTATGTAACACCCCAAAACCCGATCAATACACCACGACCGAATTTGGCATGTCACGAAGGAAAACGTTTCGAAGAAAATTGAGTTAACGATTAAATTTTAGTGAAAATTTCTTTATTATTCTATGTTTGTAGAAATCCAGTATAATAAGTTAAAAACTGATAATTTACTTTGAAATTCCGTAAATAAGTCTTTAATACTTAGTTGCAGATCCATAGATTAGAAAACCTTTTATAATTTTAAAAGAAACCCAAGCGATTATTTTGAAAACCGTTTCTAATTGAAACTTGGAAACTTAAGTTTTGGAAAAATAGTATGAGTTATCTAAAACACTTAAATTGTTAAAAATTTATCAAATGATTTATTTAACCGATGGTAACGTTTTGAAAACTATTGCATGTTGTAGTTTAGAAAACTTTGTGCTCAAATTATTATATCAACCATGTATTTTATAAGCCATGTTAAAATCAAATCCAAAGCATATAAATAATCCATAAAATAAATAACATAATTAAAGAGGCCTTATTACAATTTCAAATAGAGATGAAAAACCAAGCTTAAATAAAATATAATACCCAAACCAAAATCCGTAAATCGAATTTTTATTGCATGGCCTCCTCGAGTCTATCCGGCCCTCATCCGCGATTTACGAATCACCTGAAAAGATAAGGGAGAAGGTGAGTCACCAAGACTCAGTGCATAATCCTTCCCCCGGTTGATGCAACATACTTACACAATTATAACCAAGCAATATATATAATGCACCCCAAACCTAGCCATCCATAACGCCTTTTTCTACCCCGTGGTACCAAACCACCGGTGGTGCCAAACCACCGTGACCCAAAGTCACGATATCCAATAATGTGGTGCCAAACCACCGTGACCCAAAGTCACGAATAATAAAGTTGTGGGGCCAACCCACGTGTGATACCAAATCACCGTGTCAATCCCATAATATCAAATGTGGGGCCAACCCATCGTGGTACTAAGCCACCGGGACGAGACGCTATGAGGTGCCAAACCTCCGTGTCCCAAAGACACGAAATAATATGTGGTACCAAACCACCGGAGGTGCCAAACCTCTGGTGTCCCAAAGACACTGATATCAAATCCTTCCCCCTCCTCTCATATCACCCAAACCAATGTATTACGAGTGTAAATCATGCCATCATACTTTGATATGAACATATAACGAATATATATCGTAGATCATGATATTAAACAACATATAACAACATCATATCGAAACTGACTTACCCGAATATTTGCTCATACCCATCAAGGTATCATATCAAGATCTCACAGCTTTTACTTTTAATAACATGATTAGTTTATTAATAAATATATATTACCGAATTATAAAGTGTGTAAGATACACACCTATCACTAACGAAAGTTCTAAATCCCGAAGACCCGATCTACCGAACTAGATCTCCTTGTCCTACATCCGGCCAAACCACAAAACCATTAACAAGGCCATTCGGCCATACCAATAAATCTTAGTCTCATTAACCTTTGGTTTTTCTCAACAACTTAAAGAATATTGAACCAACATGAATCCTTACCACTTGACTTACCAACTTCGATTGCTAAAGAAATAGGGCTTAGATCGATTGCTTCTAAAGTCCCAAAGAATCTAGAAGAAAATCGGTTCCATGAATAGTTAGAATCTTGCTAACAAATGCCAAAAATTCGGCCTTTGCCCTCATGAAAAACAACAGAGAAGAAAAATATAAGGAGATTCGGCCAAGACACTTACCTATCTTCAACACCGATTAGAAAAGAACCTAAAGAGAATCTACCCTTGTTGATATTCGCCAAGACAAATCAAAAGGGAATGAGAAGTTTCGGCTATGGTTTTGAAAGAAGAAAACAAATGATATGTGGCTAAAAAGAAATGAAGTACGAGAGTGGCAAAGAAAATAAAGAGGAGAGAGAGAATTCGGCTTTAGCAAACAATGGAAGAAAACCAAGAGAGATGGAAGAAGAAGAAGAAGGTTCTACCAAGAAGAAAGTAAAAGAAGGATTGATCAAAGAGGCTAAATGGTTTCTTATGAAAGGAATTGAACAAAGAAAAAGTTTTTGATAAAGGTGCACATTCGGTCAAGTAAGAAAAGGATGAAAGAAAATGCCTTCAAAAGAAATAATATTTCGGTACCAAAAGAAAGAGAAAAGCTTGAGAGGAAAAAAAGAAAAAGGGATACCAATATGGTCAAAGATGATAGCCAAAACAAAACAAAATTTTCACCTAATGCATAAGACAAATTCGGCTAAGGAGAAAAATTTTGAAGACAAGAGAAAAAGATGCACAAAATGCCAAGAATTTGGCCAACTATCTTCCCCTAATCCCATACAATATTCTACCACCCCCACCATCTATGCGTCCACATTCATGGTAAAATGACCATAAAAATATTTCCAAAACATCTCCCATACATCAAGCCTTATGTCCCCTTATCCTTCCATAACATCTTGATTCCATACCTTAACTAATAACTTGCCTTATTCCTTAGTCTACTATCCATAAAAGACAATAGTCCAACCTTACCTTAATTAGAGTTTGACCAACACATGCCATATAAATGCAAAAATAAAAGTCACCTAAAGTCCATCCATGGGATTCGAACCACTCCCTCAAGCAACCATTCATGCGCCATAACCACCTTGCCACTAACTCCTCATGTGCTAAAATTTAACACTTAAATTAACTTAAGTGTCAGTTCACCTATTCCTCTTCACTATATTTTCAATACTAAAAATCATTCTAGCTTAGCTAATAATTCCAAGCCTTCATAAAACTATACTAAGCACATAATAATAATCATACTCGAGCTAACACAAGTAACAAGATGATACTCAAATTTTTAGGATATTACAATTCTACCCCTTAAGAAAATTTCGTCCTCGAAATTACCTCGCTCAAAAGAGTTGAGGAACCTGCTGTCTCATCACATCCTCCTGCTCCCACGTAGCTTCTTCTACGCCATGGTTCCGCCATAAAACCTTCACTAAAGGAACCGACTTCCTACGCAAAACTTTCACATCTCGATCTAGAATCGCACGAGTTCTTCTTCTATCGTCAAATCTGACTCACCTCTATTTCCTCTCTTCGCCACGACATGCGATGGATCTCGAACGATAGTGTCTAAGCATGGATACATGGAACACATCATGTATCCGACTCGGTTCTCACCGGCAACTCAAGCGATAAGCTCATCGTCCCACTCGTCCTCAACACCTTATACGGCCCAATAAACCTTGGACTTAACTTGCCTTTTCTCCCAAATCTTAACACTTTCTTCCATGGCGAGACCTTCGAAAAACCTTGTCACCCACTTCAGTAAACTCTATATCCCTTCGCTTGAGATCGGCATATGACTTCGCCTATCCGAAGCTTCCTTCGACGAGCCCGAATCATCTTAACCTTATCCTCGCCTCTACGCAACAAACTCGGTCCTAACATCCGACGCTCACCCAACTCTCTGTCCAACATGTAGGAGTGCGACACCTCCTACCATACAATGCCTCATATGGTGCCATCTTAATGCTTGCTTGATAACTATTGTTGTATGCGAACTCAGCTAATGGTAAAAACTCTTCCCAGCTACCTCTGAAATCCAAAACACACCCTCTCAACATATCCTCTAAAATCTATATAACTCTTTCCGACTGCCCGTCAGACTGTGGATGAAATGTCGTACTGAAATCCAACCGCGTACCCAAAGCTTGATGTAACGCTCTCCAAAACCTCGACATAAATCTAGGATCTCTGTCTGAGATAATTGACACTGGTACACCGTGCAATCTCACTATCTCCGCCACATACAACTTAGCTAACTTCTGAAGCGAGTAATCCACCCTTACCGGAATGAAATGAGCTGACTTAGTCAAACGATCCACAATCACCCAAACTGAATCCTTCTTACTAGGTGTAAGAGGTAATCCACTGACAAAGTCCATAGTGATCCTTTCCCACTTCCACTGTGGAATCTTCACCGACTGAAGTAATCCAGACGGCAACTGATGTTCAGCATTGACTTGCTGACACGTCATACATTTACCCACAAACTCAGTTACCTCCCGCTTCAGACCTAGCCACCAAAACTGCTCTCTTAAATCGCGATACATCTTGCTACCTCCAGGATGCATAGCGTATGGGCTGCTATGTGCGTCCCGAAGAATCCTTTGCCTCAACTCAACATCCTTTGGCATACAAGCTCTTCCTTTAAAACACAATACTCCATCCCTGGACAAACTATAATCCTCTAAACCACCATTCTGAACCTGCAACCTCTGATCATTCAAACCATCATCCTCTAACTGCTTCTCCTTGATCTGCTTTAACCAAGTCGGCTTGACTTGCAATTCTGCCAAAAGACTCCCATTGTCATATAAGCTAAGATGAGCAAACATCGATCTTAAGTCTGATACAACCTTACGGCTCAACGCGTCTGCCACTACGTTAGCCTTGCCCGGATGATACTCAATCGAACAGTCGTAGTCCTTCAACAACTCAATCCATCTATGCTGCCTTAAGTTCAAATCCTTCTGATTCAAAAGATACTTAAGACTCTTGTGATCCGTGTAGACTATCGACTTCTCTCTATACAAATAGTGTCTCCATATCTTCAAAGCAAAACCACTCGCAGACTAATTCCAAGTCATGCGTTGGATAGTTAACTTCATGTGGTCTCAACTGTCGAGATGCATAAGCCACTACCTTCCTTTCCTGCATCAAAGACACATCCCAAACTCAGATGTGATGCATCACAAGAAACTGTGAATTCCTTGCTCGCCTCAGTTGAATCAAAATCTGAGCTTCAATGAATATTCTTCAACTTGTCAAAACTTTCTTGTTGCTTCTCACCCACACAAATGGAACTCCTTTCCTCAATAACTTAGTCATAGGTGCCGCTATCAAAGAAAATCCTCTACAAATCTTCTGTAATACCCGCTGACCTAGAAAACTCCGAATCTCACCACATCGACTTAGGCGGCTTCCAATCCAACATCGCCTCAATCTTTCGAGGATCCACTCTAATCCCCTCACCGATACTACGTGACCCAAGAAAGTCACCTCCTAAGCCGTAACTCGCACTTACTAAATTTGGCATAAGGTCGCTTTTCCTCGAATCTGCAACACTACTCGCAAATGCGCATCATGCTCCTCCTCCGACTTTCGAGATACCAAAATATCGCCTATAAATACTACGACAAACGATCCAAAATCGCTGAAATACCCGATTCATCATGTCCATGAATGCCGCCAAGACGTTAGTCAACCCAAACGGCATTACGTAAATTGCGTAGTGCCCATACCGAGTGCGAAATGCCGCCTTATGGATATCGACCTCTTTCACCTTCAACGATGATATCCAAACCTTAAATCAATCTTGGAGAAAATCGCCGCCCCTAAGTCGTGATCAAACAAATCATCTATCCTCGGCAAAGGATACTTGTTTTTGATCGCCGACTTATTCAATCAAGCGATAGTCTATACACATCCGCATCGAACCATCTTTCTTCTTGACAAAAGTACCGGCGCCCCCCAAGGCAAAACACTTGGTCTGGATAAAACCTCGATCCAACAATTCCCGAATCGAGCCTTCAATTCCACTAATTCCTTGGCGCCATCCTATACGGAGCAATAGACACCGGCGCGAGCCTCCGGCAATAACAGATCTATACCAAATTCAACTTCACGATCCGGAGGCAATCCCTAAGTTCTTCTCGAAATACGTCAACATATTCCTTTACCGTCGGACATTCCCCACAAGAGACTCCTTAGCCTCCAACGCACACACATGAACCACAAATGCCTCACACCCTTCCCGACCAACTTCCCGCCTTTCAACGCAGATACCACGTTGGATAGATAATCTCTTCTATTACCTATCATAACCACCTCTTTGCCCTCAGCTGTCTTCAAAACCATGCGCTTAGCAGTGCAATCCAAACTTGCTTGATACTTGACCAACCAGTCCATCCCAAGAATCAGATCGAACTCCTCAAACGGCAGTTCCATCAGATCAGCTACAAACACTACCCCTTGGAGTTCTAGGGGTACATCCCTATACAGCTTATTTACTTCTACAGAGTGACCTAGAGGGCTAAGTACTGTCATCTTCCTAGAAGTGGTCTCAGAGTCTAAATTCATAGTCTCTACTATGCTACTAGCAACATACGAATGTGTCGAACCCACATCTATCAAAGCAGTATATGGTACACCAAAGATTAAGAACATACCGGTTATAACGTCCGGCGTGGCCGCCTCCTCTCGACGTCTTCTTGCATACACCAAACCAGGTTGTCTTGCCTCGATCTTGCCGCACCTCCGCCTCGAAGCTCCGCGGCCTCGACTGAGTAACCATTACCTCCTCTACCATTACCACGACCTCTCTGCGGTGACGGTCCTCATTTCTAAACCGAGCACGACCTTGACCTCGGGATCGATTCCTGGCTAGCTTACGTGGACAATCCTCACACGATGATCCAAATGAGCCACACTCAAAACATCCTTTCTCTCCGGTCCAACATTCGCCCCAATGAGATTTCCCACATCGGTTACAATCGTGTCTTTGGGTCCCCGATTAGCGATAATGTGCCTCTCGATTGATTCGCCCACTCGCCTAACCTCTTACGAGAATTATCTGGTTGACCCGGATGATCCAAAACCTCTCTTATGTTTATTCTTGTCGTGTCTCTACCTTACAGATTCCTTTATACCTTCAGCTATCTTAGTCTTTTCAACTAGCGCAACAAACTCTCGCTCCTGATGTAGAGCAATCAGCAATCTCACTGTCCCTCAATCCATCTTCGAACCGGACACATCGCTCGTGCTCAAGCCACGATACCTCCAAAGATACCGGCTTAATCTTAAAAATTCTGCCTCATATTCTAATACGGACTTACTCCCCTGGACCAAACTCAGAAATGCCTTACGCTACGCATCAATGTAACTAGACCCAACATATTTCTTCCGATCACGCTTTAAAATAATCCCAAGTGAGATCCTCCGTGCGCAAAGACTATTCTCGCACCGTGAGCCACCACCGATATGACTCATCCCGAAGAAGCGACACTATCCCTTTCAACTTTTGTCCTCGGCATTCAAATCCAAGTCATCTATGATTCGCTCCGTCGCTTCTAACCAATACTCTGCAGATCGAGCCACACCAAACACTCGAAATACCTCACCCATTGGCTCAAGTCGCCGATACGGATTCCGAATTCGCGCTCCACCTATTCCATTACCCTCTCAAGAACTCGCAAAGATCGCTCGAGACATCTGCGTCATCCCCGCTTGATCCTCGATGCTCAACTCCAACCGGCCGGTGGTGGGGTGGTGGTACCTCATTCTCGGATCCTGACTGCACCTCACCGGCTCGCACACGCCCATCCTACCCCGACCACGCCCACAAGTAATACGACCTCTACCTCGAGTACTCATGTCTAAAGTCTCGACTTATCCGATTTAAAAGCGTTATGCATTAGTCATTATTCCACTTTCTTTAAAACACGCTTTATGAATAATTTTAATAAGAAGTTGTTTCATGAGTACATTCAACCTATAGTTTGGGTCTCTAGAGTAGTTTCTACTACTAATCACCATGCCATCCTCATCATAATCATATCATCAAAAGCAACAGATTTGAGATACTTACTCGGGCGGATCGGTCGGAGACTCTGTGCCATGCCTTTCCAACCATATAATTTTAAACAAAACATTTTAAGACCATACTTTAAATCATTTTGGGCCTCGCCCACAAAAAGCTTTTGAACTTGGCTCGATACCAATTTGTAACACCCCAAAACCCGATCAATACACCACGACCGAATTTGGCATGTCACGAGGGAAAACGTTTGAAGAAAATTGAGTTAACGATTAAATTTTAGTGAAAATTTCTTTATTATTCTATGTTTGTAGAAATCCAAAGATAATAAGTTAAAATCGATAATTTACTTTGAAATTCGTAAATAAGTCTTTAATACTTAGTTGCAGATCCATAGATTAGAAAACCTTTTATAATTTTAAAAGAAACCCAAACGATTATTTTGAAAACCGCTTCTAATTAAAACTTGGAAACTTAAGTTTTGGAAAAATAGTATGAGTTATCTAAAACACTTAAATTGTTAAAAATTATCAAATGATTTATTTAACCGATGGTAACGCTTTTGAAAACCATTGCATTTTGTAGTTTAGAAAACTTTGTGCTCAAATTATTATATCAACCATGTATTTTATAAGCCATGTTAAAATCAAATCCAAAGCATATAAATAATCCATAAAATAAATAACATAATTAAAGAGGCCTTATTACAATTTCAAATAGAGATGAAAAACCAAACTTAAATAAAATATAATACCCAAACCAAAATCCGTAAATCGAATTTTTATTGCATGGCCTCCTCTAGTTTATCCGGCTCCTCATCCGCGGTTCCACGAATCACCTGAAAAGATAAGGAGAAGGTGAGTCACCAAGACTCAGTGCATAATCCTTCCCTGTTGATGCAACATACTTACACAATTATAACCAAGCAATATATATAATGCACCCCAAACCTAGCCATCCATAACGCCTTTTTTTCTACCCCGTGTGGTACCAAACCACCGGTGGTGCCAAACCACCGTGACCCAAAGTCACGATATCCAATAATGTGGTGCCAAACCACTTTGGTGACCCAAAGTCACGAATAATAAAGTTGTGGGGCCAACCCACGTGTGATACCAAATCACCGGCGCCAATCCCATAATATCAAATGTGAGGCCAACCCATCGTGGTACTAAGCCACTGGGGCGAGACGCTATGAGGTGCCAAACCTCTCGGTGTCCCAAAGACACGAAATAATATGTGGTACCAAACCACCGGAGGTGCCAAACCTCTGTGTCCCAAAGACACGGATATCAAATCCTTCCCCTCCTCTCATATCACCCAAACCAATGTATTGCGGGTGTAAATCATGCCATCATACTTTGATATGAACATATAACGAATATATATCGTAGATCATGATATTAAACAACATATAACAACATCATATCGAAACGGACTTACATCCGAATCTTTGCTCATACCCATCAAGGTATCATATCAAGATCTCACGCTTTCGGCTTTAATAACATGATTAGTTTATTAATAAATATATATTATCGAATTATAAAGTGTGTAAGATACACACACTGTCACTAACGAAAGTTCTAAATCCCAAGACCCGATCTACCGAACTAGATCTCTTTGTCTACATCCCACCAAACCACAAAACCATTAACAAGGCCATTCGGCCATACCAATAAATCTTAGTCTCATTAACCTTTGGTTTTTCTCAACAACTTAAAGAATATTGAACCAACATGAATCCTTACCACTTGACTTACCAACTTCGATTGCTAAAGAAATAGGGCTTAGATCGATTGCTTCCAAAGTCCCGAAGAATCTAGAAGAAAATCGGTTCCCATGAATAGTTAGAATCTTGCTAACAAATGCCAAAAAATTCGGCCTTTGCCCTCATGAAAAACAACAGAGAAGAAAAATATAAAGAGATTCGGCCAAGACACTTACCTATCTTCAACACCGATTAGAAAAGAACCTAAAGAGAATCTACCCTTGTTGATATTTGGCCAAGACAAATCAAAAAGGGAATGAGAAGTTTCGGCTATGGTTTTGAAAGAAGAAAACAAATGATATGTGGATAAAAAGAAATGAAGTACGAGAGTGGCAAAGAAAAATAAAGAGGAGAGAGAGAATTCGGCTTTAGCAAACAATGGAAAAAAACCAAGAGAGATGGGGAAGAAGAAGAAGGTTCGGCCAAGAAGAAAGTAAAAGAAGGATTGATCAAAGAGGCTAAATGGTTTCGGTTATGAAAGGAATTGAACAAAGAAAAAGTTTTTGATAAAGGTGCACATTCGGTCAAGTAAGAAAAGGATGAAAGAAAAATGCCTTCAAAAGAAATAATATTTCGGTACTCAAAAGAAAGAAAAGCTTGAGAGGAAAAGAAGAAAAAGGGATACCAACATGGTCAAAGATGATAGCCAAAACAAAACAACATTTTCACCTAATGCACAAGAAAAATTCGGCTAAGGAGAAAAATTTTGGAGAAAAGAGAAAAAGATGCACAAAATGCCAAGAATTTGGCCAACTATCTTCCCCCTAATCCCATACAATATTCGGCCACCCCCCTAGCCATCTATGCGTCCACATTCATGGTCAAAATGACCATAAAAATATTTCCAAAACATCTCCCATACATCAAGCCTTATGTCCCCTTATCCTTCCATAACATCTTGATTCCATACCTTAACTAATAACTTGCCTTATTCCTTAGTCTACTATCCATAAAAGACAATAGTCCAACCTTACCTTAATTAGAGTTTGACCAACACATGCCATATAAATGCAAAAATAAAAGTCACCTAAAGTCCATCCATGGGATTCGAACCACTCCCCTCAAGCAACCATTCATGCGCCATAACCACCTTGCCACTAACTCCTCATGTGCTAAAATTTAACACTTAAATTAACTTAAGTGTCAGGTTCACCTATTCCTCTTCACTATATTTTCAATACTAAAAATCATTCTAGCTTAGCTAATAATTCCAAGCCTTCATAAAACTATACTAAGCACATAATAATAATCATACTCGAGCTAACACAAGTAACAAGATGATACTCAAATTTTTAGGATATTACAATTCTACCCCCTTAAGAAAATTTCGTCCTCGAAATTACCCGCTCAAAAGAGTTGAGGAAACATTGTCTCATCACATCCTCCTGGTTCCCACGTAGCTTCTTCTACGCCATGGTTCCGCCATAAAACCTTCACTAAAGGAACCGACTTCCTACGCAAAACTTTCACATCTCGATCTAGAATCTGCACGTGTTCTTCTTCTTCTATCGCCAACTGGACTCACCTCTATTTCCTCTCTTTGCCACGACATGCGATGGATCCGAACGATAGTGTCTAAGCATGGATACATGGAACACATCATGTATCCGACTCGGCTTCTCGGCAACTCAAGTGATAAGCTACCGGTCCCACTCGCCTCAACACCTTATACGGCCCAATAAACCTTGGACTTAACTTGCCTTTTCTCCCAAATCTTAACACTTTCTTCCATGGCGAGACCTTCGTAAAAACCTTGTCACCCACGGTAAAAACTCTATATCCCTTCGCTTGAGATCGGCATATGACTTCGCCTATCCGGCTTCTTCCTTGACGAGCTTCGAATCATCTTAACCTTATCCTCGTCTCTGCAACCAACTCTGGTCCTAACATCTGACGCTCACCCAACTCTGTCCAACATGTAGGAGTGCGACACCTCCTACCATACAATGCCTCATATGGTGCCATCTTAATGCTTGCTTGATAACTATTGTTGTATGCGAACTCAGCTAATGGTAAAAACTCTTCCCAGCTACCTCTGAAATCCAAAACACACCCTCTCAACATATCCTCTAAAATCTATATAACTCTTTCCGACTGCCCGTCAGACTGTGGATGAAATGCCGTACTGAAATCCAACCGCGTACCCAAAGCTTGATGTAACGCTCTCCAAAACCTCGACATAAATCTAGGATCTGCATGCGAGATAATTGACACTGCACACCGTGCAATCTCACTATCTCCGCCACATACAACTTAGCTAACTTCTGAAGCGAGTAATCCACCCTTACCGGAATGAAATGAGCTGACTTAGTCAAACGATCCACAATCACCCAAACTGAATCCTTCTTACTAGGTGTAAGAGGTAATCCACTGACAAAGTCCATAGTGATCCTTTCCCACTTCCATCGTGGAATCTTCACCGATCAAGTAATCCAGACGGCAAATCGATGTTCACCTTGACTTGTCGACACGTCCATACATTTACCCACAAACTCGCCATTTCCCTCCGCCTGCACCTAGCCACAAAAACGCTCTCTTAAATCGCGATACATCTTGCCACCTCCCGGATGCATAGCGTATGGGCTGCTATGTGCGTCCCCGAAGAATCCTTTGCCTCAACTCAACATCCTTTGGCATACAAGCTCTTCCTTTAAAACACAATACTCCATCCTGGACAAACTATAATCCTCTAAACCACCATTCGAACTCCGCAACCTCGATCATTCAAACCATCATCCTCTAACTGCTTTCTCCTTGATCTGCTTCTAACCAAGTCGGCTTGACTTGCAATTCGCCAAAAGACTCCCATTGTCATATAAGCTAAGATGAGCAAACATCGATCTTAAGTCCGATACAACCTTACGGCTCAACGCGTCACGCCACCACGTTAGTCTTGCCCGATGATACTCAATCGAATATCGTAGTCCTTCAACAACTCAATCCATCTATGCTTGCTTTAAGTTCAAATCCTTCCGATTCAAAAGATACTTAAGACTCTTGTGATCCGTGTAGATCTATCGACTTCTCTCTATACAAATAGTGTCTCCATATCTTCAAAGCAAAAACCATCGCAGCCTAATTCCAAGTCATGCGTTGGATAGTTAACTTCATGTGGTCTCAACTGTCGAGATGCATAAGCCACTACCTTCCTTTCCTCATCAAAGACACATCCCAAACCAAGATGTGATGCATCACAAGAAACCGTGAATTCCTTGCTCGCCTCAGTTGAATCAAAATCGAGCTTGATCAGAATCTTCTTCAACTTGTCAAAACTTTCTTGTTGCTTCTCGGTCCACACAAATGGAACTCCTTTCTCAATAACTTAGTCATAGGTGCCGCTATCAAAGAAAATCCTCTACAAATCTTCGGTAATACCCGCTGCACCTAGAAAACTCCGAATCTCACCATCGACTTAGGCGGCTTCCAATCCAACATCGCCTCAATCTTTCGAGGATCCACTCTAATCCTCACCGATACTACGTGACCCAAGAAAGTCACCTCCTAAGCCGTAACTCGCACTTACTAAATTTGGCATAAGGTCGCTTTTCCTCGAATCTGCAACACTACTCGCAAATGCGCATCATGCTCCTCCTCCGACTTTCAAAGATACCAAAATATCGTCTATAAATACTACGACAAACCGATCCAAAATCTGGCGAAATACCCGATTCATCATGTCCATGAATGCTGCGCCAAGACGTTAGTCAACCCAAACGGCATTACGTAAATTCGTAGTGCCCATACCGAAAAGTGCGAATGCCGTCTTATGGATATCACCTCTTTCACCTTCACCGATGATATCCAAACCTTAAATCAATCTTGGAGAAAATCGCGCCTCTTAAGTCGATCAAACAAATCATCTATCCTCGGCAAAGGATACTTGTTTTTGATCGTCGACTTATTCAATCTGGCGATAGTCTATACACATCCGCATCGAACCATCTTTCTTCTTGACAAAAATACCTGCGCCTCCCAAGGCGAAACACTTGGTCTGGATAAAACCTCGATCCAACAATTCCTGAATCTGAGCCTTCAATTCCACTAATTCCTTCTGGCGCCATCCTATACGGAGAGCAATAGACACCGCGCAGCTTCCGGCAATGATCTATACCAAATTCAACTTCACGATCCGGAGGCAATCCCTAAGTTCTTCCGAAATACGCCAACATATTCCTTTACCGCTCGGACATTCCCCACAAGAGACTCTTAGCCTCCAACGCACACACACATGAACCACAAATGCCTCACGCCCTTCCCGACCAACTTCCCAACTTTTCAACGCAGATACCACGTTGGATAGATAATCTCTTCTATTACCTATCATAACCACCTCTTTGCCCTCACCGTCTTCAAAACCATGCGCTTTGCGAAGCAATCCAAACTTGCTTGATACTTGACCAACCAAATCCATCCTAAGAATCGATCGAACTCCTCAAACGGCGGCTCCATCGGATCGACTACAAACACTACCCCTTGGAGTTCTGTGGGTACATCCCTATACAACTTTTTACTTCTACAGAGTGACCTAGAGGCTAAATCATCGTCATCTTCCTAGAAGTGGTCTCGAGTCTAAATTCATAGTCTCTACTATGCTACTAGCAACATACGAATGTGTCGAACCCACATCTATCAAAGCAAAGATATGGTACACCAAAGATTAAGAACATACCGGTTATAACGTCCGACGTCTTCTGCATACACCAAACCAGCCGTCTTGCCTCGTTGTTGCTGCACCTCTGCCCGAAGCTCCGCGGCCTCGACTAGAACCATTACCTCCTCTACCATTACCACGACCTCTCTGCGGTGACGGTCCCTCATTTCTAAACTGAGCACGACCTTGACCTCGGGCGATTCTGGCTAGCTTACGTGGACAATCCTCTCACGATGATCCAAATGAGCCACACTCAAAATCATCCTTTCTCTCGGTCCAACATTCGCCCCAATGAGATTTCCCACATCGGTTACATCTGTCGCCGGTCCTCGATTAGCGATGCAGTGCCTCTCGATTGATTCGGCCCACTCGGCCTAACCCTCTTCTGAGAATTATCGGTTGACCCGGATGATCCAAAACCTCTCTTATGTTTATTCCTGTCGTGTCTCTACCTTACAGATTCCTTTATACCTTCAGCTATCTTAGTCTTTTCAACTAGCGCAAAGAAACTCTCGCTCTTGATGTAGAGCAATCAAGAATCTCACTGCGTCCCTCAATCCATCTTCGAACCGGACATATCGCTCGTGCTCGGCCACGATACCTCCAAAGATACCTGGCTTAATCTTAAAAATTACGCCTCATATTCTAATACGGACTTACTCCTCGACCAAACTCGAATGCCTTACGCTACGCATCAATGTAACTAGACCCAACATATTTCTTCCGATACGCCGCTTTAAAATAATCCCAAGTGAGATCCTCCGTTGCAAAGACTATTCTCGCACCGTGAGCCACCACCGATATGACTCATCCCGAAGCGACACTATCCCTTTCGACTTGTCCTCGGCATTCAAATCCAAGTCATCTATGATTCGCCCGCCGCTTCTAACCAATACTCTGCCGTCATCGAGCCACACACAAACACCTCGAAATACCTCGGCTCCATTGGCTCAAAGTCGCTCGAATCGGATTTCCAATTCCCGCGCCTCCACCTATTCCAAATACCCTCTCAAGAACTCGCAGATCGCCGAGAGACATCTGCGTCATCCCCGCTTGATCCTCGATGCTCAACTCCAACCGCCCGGTGGTGGGGGGTGGTGGTACCTCATTCTCGGATCCTTGACTGCACCTCACCGGCTCGCACACGCCCATCCTACCCCGACCACGTCCCACGAGTAATACGACCTCTACCTCGAGTACTCATGTCTAAAGTCTCGACTTATCCGATTTAAAAGCGTTATGCATTAGTCATTATTCCACTTTCTTTAAAACACGCTTTATGAATAATTTTAATAAGAAGTTGTTTCATGAGTACATTCAACCTATAGTTTGGGTCTCTAGAGTAGTTTCTACTACTAATCACCATGCCATCCTCATCATAATCATATCATCAAAAGCAACAGCTTTGAGATACTTACAGGCGGATCGGTCTGGGAGACTTCGGTGCCATGCCTTTCCAACCATATAATTTTAAACAAAACATTTTAAGACCATACTTTAAATCATTTTGGGCCTCGCCCACAAAAAGCTTTTGAACTTGGCTCGATACCAATTTGTAACACCCCAAAACCCGATCAATACACCACGACCAAATTTGGTATGTCACGAAGGAAAACGTTTGAAGAAAATTGAGTTAACGATTAAATTTTAGTGAAAATTTCTTTATTATTCTATGTTTGTAGAAATCCAAAGATAATAAGTTAAAAATCGATAATTTACTTTGAAATTCAGTAAATAAGTCTTTAATACTTAGTTGCAGATCCATAGATTAGAAAACCTTTTATAATTTTAAAAGAAACCCAAACGATTATTTTGAAAACCGCTTTCTAATTGAAACTTGGAAACTTAAGTTTTGGAAAAATAGTATGAGTTATCTAAAACACTTAAATTGTTAAAAAATTATCAAATGATTTATTTAACCGATGGTAACGTTTTGAAAACCATTGCATTTTGTAGTTTAGAAAACTTTGTGCTCAAATTATTATATCAACCATGTATTTTATAAGCCATGTTAAAATCAAATCCAAAGCATATAAATAATCCATAAAATAAATAACATAATTAAAGAGGCCTTATTACAATTTCAAATAGAGATGAAAAACCAAACTTAAATAAAATATAATACCCAAACCAAAATCCGTGTAAATCGAATTTTTATTGCATGGCCTCCTCTAGTTTATCCGGCTCCTCATCCGCGGTTTACGAATCACCTGAAAAGATAAGGGAGAAGGTGAGTCACCAAGACTCAGTGCATAATCCTTCCCGGTTGATGCAACATACTTACACAATTATAACCAAGCAATATATATAATGCACCCCAAACCTAGCCATCCATAACGCCTTTTTCTACCCCGTGTGGTACCAAACCACCGGTGGTGCCAAACCACCGTGACCCAAAGTCACGATATCCAATAATGTGGTGCCAAACCACTGGTGACCCAAAGTCACGAATAATAAAGTTGTGGGGCCAACCCACGTGTGATACCAAATCACCGGCGCCAATCCCATAATATCAAATGTGAGGCCAACCCACTCGTGGTACTAAGCCACTTTGGGACGAGACGCTATGAGGTGCCAAACCTCCGTGTCCCAAAGACACGAAATAATATGTGGTACCAAACCACCGGAGGTGCCAAACCTCCGGTGTCCCAAAGACACGGATATCAAATCCTTCCCCTCCTCTCATATCACCCAAACCAATGTATTGCGAGTGTAAATCATGCCATCATACTTTGATATGAACATATAACGAATATATATCGTAGATCATGATATTAAACAACATATAACAACATCATATCGAAAACGGACTTACCCGAATCTTTGCTCATACCCATCAAGGTATCATATCAAGATCTCACGGTTTTTGGCTTTAATAACATGATTAGTTTATTAATAAATATATATTACCGAATTATAAAGTGTGTAAGATACACACTGTCACTAACGAAAGTTCTAAATCCCAAGACCCGATCTATCAACTAGATCTCTTTGTCCTACATCCCACCAAACCACAAAACCATTAACAAGGCCATTCGGCCATACCAATAAATCTTAGTCTCATTAACCTTTGGTTTTTCTCAACAACTTAAAGAATATTGAACCAACATGAATCCTTACCACTTGACTTACCAACTTCGATTGCTAAAGAAATAGGGCTTAGATCGATTGCTTCCAAAGTCCCGAAGAATCTAGAAGAAAATCGGTTCCCATGAATAGTTAGAATCTTGCTAACAAATGCCAAAAATTCGGCCTTTGCCCTCATGAAAAACAACGAGAGAAGAAAAATATATAAAGAGATTCGGCCAAGACACTTACCTATCTTCAACACCGATTAGAAAAGAACCTAAAGAGAATCTACCCTTGTTGATATTTGGCCAAGACAAATCAAAAAGGGAATGAGAAGTTTCGGCTATGGTTTTGAAAGAAGAAAACAAATGATATGTGGATAAAAAGAAATGAAGTACGAGAGTGGCAAAGAAAAATAAAGAGGAGAGAGAGAATTCGGCTTTAGCAAACAATGGAAGAAAACCAAGAGAGATGGGGAAGAAGAAGAAGGTTCGACCAAGAAGAAAGTAAAAGAAGGATTGATCAAAGAGGCTAAATGGTTTCGGTTATGAAAGGAATTGAACAAAGAAAAAGTTTTTGATAAAGGTGCACATTCGGTCAAGTAAGAAAAGGATGAAAGAAAAATGCCTTCAAAAGAAATAATATTTCGGTACCAAAAAGAAAGAAAAGCTTGAGAGGAAAAGAAGAAAAAGGGATACCAACATGGTCAAAGATGATAGCCAAAACAAAACAACATTTTCACCTAATGCACAAGAAAAATTCGGCTAAGGAGAAAAATTTTGGAGAAAAGAGAAAAAGATGCACAAAATGCCAAGAATTTGGCCAACTATCTTCCCCCTAATCCCATACAATATTCGGCCACCCCCTAGCCATCTATGCGTCCACATTCATGGTAAAAATGACCATAAAAATATTTCCAAAACATCTCCCATACATCAAGCCTTATGTCCCCTTATCCTTCCATAACATCTTGATTCCATACCTTAACTAATAACTTGCCTTATTCCTTAGTCTACTATCCATAAAAGACAATAGTCCAACCTTACCTTAATTAGAGTTTGACCAACACATGCCATATAAATGCAAAAATAAAAGTCACCTAAAGTCCATCCATGGGATTCGAACCACTCCCCTCAAGCAACCATTCATGCGCCATAACCACCTTGCCACTAACTCCTCATGTGCTAAAATTTAACACTTAAATTAACTTAAGTGTCAGGTTCACCTATTCCTCTTCACTATATTTTCAATACTAAAAATCATTCTAGCTTAGCTAATAATTCCAAGCCTTCATAAAACTATACTAAGCACATAATAATAATCATACTCGAGCTAACACAAGTAACAAGATGATACTCAAATTTTTAAGATATTACACTGTAAGGTTGCACGGGTCGCCCAAGTCGACTGTGGACCTACCGTAGGGTCGGTAAGCAATACTTAGACCCCTAAATGAATGATTTGTCTGTCTGATTTCTGTACTAAGCATGTATGCTGATTTGAATATATGAGTTTTAATTGCATAATAGCATGTCATTCTTGTATGTTGCATTGCATCGGGGTGGGTGTACTATGATTGGAGGAAGTATCTGAAAGGCTCTTAAGCATGTTATCCAAGCGTACTCACCGCAAATTTCTGATTATGTGCATATTCGGTACAACATGGTGTGTGTAATGAGTGGGTTGATTTTATCCCCACATGGTGTGTTGGGTTGGACGGAGTTGGTGTGTAGAGGCTGGTGGGTAGGATTCTGTTTTTTACATATTTTGTCTGAAATGGGCTAAGGCCCTGTAGTATGTCTGATTTTGTATCTGAGTGGGCTAAGGTCCACACCTGCTCAGAATGGGCTCGCACTCCAAACTGTGGAATTATGTCTCATATCCGATATTACCGTGTGTATGTTTTCGTGGGGAGTACACACTCGAGTTTGCGAAAAACTCACCCTTTCTCGCTTGAATTGTTCTGTAATCCCAAAGAAGATAGATGGATCGGTGCAATGAGAGGACTCAATGGTGACCACTTACGGATATTTGTTTTTTTTATGGTTTATTCTTGATTATGATTTGGTTATATTTGGGTAAATTTCATGTAATAAGGCCTTTACGGATTTTAGCTTAAATTTGGGATTATTATTTTATGAACTGCTAGCAGTAGGACAAGACTCGAGTTTTCAAAATAAACAAATGTTTCATAAAAAACACACGAATTCGCAAATTACTTTTTAAAAGCTTCCGCAACGTACAAAGTTTTGAAATTGGATAATGAATAAATAAATGACATGTTTTGACGATAGCTGAAGATACCTAGAAATGGTTTTTAACGCAGTTACGTTTCCTAAAGCACTATCATGTGACATCGCCAGATTCGGCCATAACGTCCAGGCCGGGTTTGGGGTGTTACAGCTTAAATGAGCCAAATAGTTATAAAAGTATATTTTGATGGATTTAAATGGCAATTAAGCCATTCTTAAAGCTAGTGGCATTTATATGCTTAATTAATTAAGTTTTATAATTAAAAATGTTTGGTAAAATAATGTTAATGTGTTAATAATAAAAGAACAAAAAGAAGCCAAGATCATCTTCCCCATTTCTTTCTATTTCCAATCGAAAAACACCATCGTTGGAACCTAAGAGCATTCAGTCAAGCTTAATCCTTGCATGCAAGTCAATTACACACCTGTTTTTCATGAATTTTATGTTTCTGATATCGTTGTAGCTTAATCTAGCTAGCCTAATGACTATTTTGAAATACTGTCAAAGTTTTGAAAACTTACCATTGATGTTCTTGAAGCTTTTTAGATGTTAATGCTTGAGCTTGAAGCTTGATGATGAAATATGACTATTTTGTAAAGTGATTTTGAATAGTTTTGAGTTTAGGGACTAAAATGATAATATGTTGAAATTGGCTTGAATTTCATGTAAATTTTATTACTTGAGGGCTGGATAGGGATTCTAATGAATTTGACATCTTAGTGTTGGGCTAAATTATGAAAAATAAGCTTGTTTTGGTTTTAGGGACTAAATTGAATAAAATGCAAAAATTTAGGAAAAATTGTAATTGAATGTTATAATGTAATTGATGTAACACCCTAAAATAGGGCCTAGGAGTTTTAGGAATTTTAGCCTTAGAGTGTTCGGAATTTTACGACATGGTTTATCGGTAATGTTTTTTACTATGGCTTTTAAAATTAAATCAATTTCTGAAAATGAGTTTTAAATATCTTTAATTTCGAAAATAGGGTTAATTTGTAAAATATTCAAAACTTAGAATTTTTAAGAGGCAATTAGACTAGATTTTTAAATTCAACCTAAAAACCCCCATTTATAGTTCCATATTCACGATAATTTTCTCTCCAAAGCTTGTGCATGCCGTCCCTTGTTTCCTCTTGATCTTCCAATCAAATTTTGATTTCTAAACTATAATGTCTTGATTTCCATCAACATTCAAGCCTTAAACCTCCATTAAATACCAAGAAAAATACCTAAAATCACCATTGATTTCTCCATTGTCAAGCTTGTGAGTTTTTCGGGTTTTTGATCAAATGCTCGGGTTTTCATCAACTAAGGTAACAGATTAAATTTCTAATTAGTTTTAAATGATATCTGGTCTTCTAAATTGAATTTTTAGCCATTAAATCGCATGTTTTAAATAAAAGCCGAAAATTGGGTCGTTAATGGTGGATTTTGGGATTTTGGGTAAAAACGTGATTTCAAAGTGTTTTTCAATTAGTTTTGATGAGATTAAAAGGTTTTTAAACCTACTTTGAAGGATCGTTAAAGATTTATTAAGTTTTTAATGAATTTTTGTTAAAATTTCCATAAACATTTCGAAAAAGTCGATACCATGAATTGGGTTTTTTGTGTAGTTTAAAGGCTGGGAATTAGTAATAGGTGAATTATAAGATGAATGTAAATGGTTTTAGGCGAAAACATTGAGTATAGACCGAGATATCTGAGTTTTAAGTTTCATATGTTAAAGGAATCCGTTACATGAAAACTTAGTTTAGGCTTATGTTTTTTATTGCTTGTGGTGAGTCCTTGGCTGATTTTTTTTTTTTGAATGTATTGTTGTGTGAAATTCTTGTGTTGAAGCTTCAGCTTTGCTAGGACCATCTACGAGTTAGGAAAAGCTAGTTTGAGCTTTCGGCTTTTCGGCAAAAGCGTAATTGGTGAGTGTTTGGAATAATTGCTTGTGGACATGATTCAATGCGTTATTTAGGAATTTAGTAGTAGCTTAAACCCCTAATCTAAATTCTGAGTGTAAGCTTTCTCATACCTATGTTATCTTGTGAATTATGTGTTTATGTGTTTGTGAATATGTAAATTGAGATGAGATGCTATAACATGTGATATGTGGTTATGATAACTATCGTGAAAGTGCAAATGTGTACATGTTATGTATATATTAAATGTTAGTGATAGTATTTTGATAAAAATACAAATATGCAGTGATAGTGCACGGATAATCGATAAGTGATATGTGTTTGATTTCGGATATTTTGGCCTTGTGATCTTGAAACCGTTGGATATAGTTGGCATGCCATAGGATTGTGAGTACTCACCTATATGTACAATGATTTTGGGCGTTGAGGCCCTGGGACATGTTGGAGGGATAAGGGAATGTGAGCTAAGCTCTATTCAACGGGACACGTGAGGGGAAATAAGGAGAGTGTTAGCTTTATACTTCACTTTTGGGACATGTTTGACTCTATGAGTCTATGTAGTGTGTTGGAGATCCGTGTACCCGATGAGTGGTGGTAGTGCCTACTTTTATGTTTCATAGCTCAAGTACCAATTTATCTATAAACATGTTTTTGAGTATTGTGATATATGCTTGAAGGATATGTGATTATATGAGTATTATGATATATGCTTGAATGTTATGTGATTATATGAGTATTGTGATATATGCTTGAATGTTATGTGATTATATGAGTATTGTGATATATGCTTGAATGTTATGTGATTATATGTGTATTGTGATATATGCTTGAATATTATGTGATTATATGTGTAATGTGATATATGCTTAAAAGTGAATGTGATTATAATATGAACTAGTAAATAATGCATGAATGAGTATAATATGACACTAGAGTTAGAACTGTTGAGGTTGTGCTATATGGTTGTTTAGTTGATGCTTGATGAATTGTTTGCATGGTAGTTGTTCTAGGCATTCATTGAGCTTGTTAAGCTCACCCACTCCTTTTAAACCCTTGCAGAGTAGTTGTGTGTCGGTGTGAGTGTTGTGGTTCCAAGGGGTGATCCAAGTAAGTCCATATCCATGATTTTGTAGGTGTTATTGTTATTTGTTTATGTTTTGGGAATAAAGCATTGTGGTAGACTTTTATTGGTATTTACCATGATGTTTTGGATGCTTCCATAAATTATTTGTTCCTAAGTTTATGAGATTCATTTCGTATTACGTTGATTATTGCTCGGACTTACTTTCTATGTTTGAGACTATTACTACGACCGTTTTGATGTTTATTTGATGAAGATATGATAGCATGATGAATTGGTACAAGTTGGAATGACTTATATGCTTAAAAATATTGTATTTTTCTGGTCTGAAGCAGAGGTATCGGTATTCTTGTTGTAAAAACGATACCTCTATGATTTTGAAATATGCAGGAAGTCAGAATCGTAAATTGGTATCGGTACCCTATCACGAATATCAATACTCAGGGTAATTTTATCGATACTTTTTCAATTGTACCGATATTTTCTTGTGTTTTGATTTTAGACGAGAAACAGAATGCTGATTTGGTACCGATTTTCCATGCGGTATCGGTACCGATTTTTTTAAAGTATGTTTGGCATGTGCTAATGATGATTAATTTATGTTTGACTAAAAATTTATAAAATCACTGACAAAGAGGATGATTTCTTAATAATGTGACAATTTACTACAAGTATGACATGAGACGGTGGTGTGGCATCTTGATATTCAGGCTTGGCGACTAGGCCAGGTATAAGGTGTTACAATTGAGGCTGATAAATTGAAATAAAATTGTTGTATAGATCAAGAACCGGTAGATAATCATGGAAAAGAGAAAATTGCGGACTAGTCCTTGATACTCATATCTTTGTTGTTTGGCCTTGATAAGTTCATACGGTATATTTTTGTGTAATTTGTAATGTTTAAGTTGATTTGTGAATTATGAATATATGTAAGTAAATTGTTACAGTTTGATACAAGGTGATAAAATGGATTAAATTGAAAAGTGTTATATTGTTATATGTATCAAGCCCAAATGAACATAGGATGTGATACAATTGGCATGCCGATAGGTTACTTTGCGTGATGTACGAGATTGATATGTGATGAGATGATGATATGTGATATGTTATTATGCACTGAATGTACCAAAATCTAACATTTGTTGTGGATTACCGAGTTATATTTACAGTGATCTTGGCGTGTTTCTGGAAGAGGATGTGAAGCCTAAGGGCTTGACATTTGGTGCCCAGGGGTGTTTTTGGAGGGATGTTAACCTTCGGGCTAGACAGTTAGTGTCCAGGCATTATCTTAGTTGGATTAGTTCAGCTGAGCATTCTTGCGTGTCTTGGGTGGATAACCACGTATCCGTATATCTTCGTATTAGTTCATTGGGCTGAATCATAATTGTTAAACAATGTAATGACTTATATTGATGTTTGGTAATAATATCTTAGTAAATGACTTGAAAATATGTGCAACTTATGTATTTAATTGGAGGTTACAAAAAAAAAAAATTAACGTAGAAATGGGATGATGTAAAAAATGGAAAGTTACGGAAAATTTTGGTGATGATTTTTTTTTGACAAAATATAATTTTTTGAATATCTATTTTGATGACAACGTAACTTTATGTATTTAATTTGTTAAATTTGTTTGTATTAATATTTTAAAATTTTGTCTTTGTAAGATTTTGAAATACGCGCATCCAATACAAATGTTTTTCATAATTTTAAAGCAGTGCATCCAATATAACAACTTTTTAAATCTCTTATTGCTATACATTCAAATATTTAATTTAATTTATAATTTATAATTACTATGAAGGGTGAATGATGTATCGAAAGATGAAGATTGAAGACAATGTTATGTAGGAATCTATAGGATGAGCAATGCTAGATAATAGATAAATTGTTATATTAAAAACAATACCTTATTTATAATACTGAGCTATAATAATAATAATAACATAACCAAATTACAGCAATAATTATAGATAATATTTAATTTTTTACGAATCAATTATTATCACTATTAAAATTAATACCATATTTAAATTGCATGGAATGCATTATTCATTATGTTAAAATTTTTATTTTAATTTTTTGAGGATAAATGTTTTATTTTCTAAATCATTATCTTGATAAAATATTATTAATTATTAGGAGAGGTATAATTAGACTTGATCATGGGTCGGGTCGAGTTTGGACCGAATTGGACTTATGCAAAATTTTAGGCCCCGTTTTCTAAGCCTGGGCCTAGCTCGGCCCGAAAATGAACCTAAATTCTGCCCAAACTCGACTAAGATTAAAGATGATAAACTCAAGCCCGACTCTGCTCGTCCATATTAAAATTTTTTAGATTATTATTTTTATATAAAAATAAATTTAAAAATATAATACATCAAATACACTAAAAACATTAAAATAAATATTTCTCAACAAATTGAAAATACATTAAAAAAAGTCGTTATACTTAAATAACATTAAGATAGTTGCAACTTAGCAAATAAATGTATCTAACATGGTAGTAAATTTAACAATAAAATAAGAGTTACACAATATTCAAACAATAACAATAAAATAGTAGAAATATGCAACAAAATAGCAACGAAATGGTAGACGACAGAAAAACAGTTGATTTAAGTCAGGCGTGGGCCCAAAAAAATCCTACATGAGGCCTGACTTGTTTAGAAAACAAACATTATTTTTTATTGTTCAATTTTATTTTTCAGATATATATTTTTACTCAAATGCTCCCACATCTCAAGCGAACCTTCAAAGTTGGGCGAGTGGCCCGATTAATGATTAGGTCTAATATATATATATATATACATACAGTTTAAAGTTTCTACAATTTTGGTAAGAAATCTTTTTTTATTTAAAATGGTGCAATTCCTTTAATAAATCATACATATATATTACAAAGTACGGTCATAAAATGGTAAGAGACAACATGTTAACACTTTAAACAATTGACAAGTATCCATTCAAAAAAAAAAAAAGTAAACATTGGTGGAGGGAAAAATTGTAACATAAACCTCTCCGCTTTTTTCAAATTGTTTTTAATGGTGTTTTGCAAGTTATATTTACAGAATAAATCCTTCCAGTTTTCTTATATTCAATAATTTAGAAATTCAACTTACAATTTTACTTAAAAAACCATTGTAATTTTTAAAACCATTTAAAAAGTTCTTTCTAAATTTATCACTATTTTTAGAAATTAAATATACTATTTAAATTGAAATCTATATATTTAAAAATGAAAATAATATTTGAATGATTTATTTATTCGTCACATTATTTAAATTTAACAAACAATCCAGATCCATTAATTAATAATTAAAATTAAATTAGAATCTGTACATAAAAATAGATTTTTACACAATCTATTATTATGATATTTATGTTTAAAATTAATTTCAAAATAATGTTTTTTTAAAATTCATTATAATATCAACTACAATGTTTTAAAGATTAAAATTATGTATTAGTATATTTAAATTTCATAACGAAACGTTACATAAATTTTCAAAAATTTTAAGAAATAAATAAATAAAATTTGATTAATACACTTTAGGCCGTTCGCCCTTTAAAGCGATATATGAGCTGAGTTAAAAATGTTATGAGACAATTTGATCCATATCTGGTGTGGATATTAGAGCATTGAGAGGACCGAGAAGGACACACCTCTGGTGTACCGATTATCGTGCCCACCCCCAAGATGAGTGCTCCCCTATTCCGACTTCCCCTGAACTTTCGGTAGCATAGCCGAGATGGCAAGGGGTTCTTTGTCATTGCGGGGATCAAGTGAGAGAAGTTTTGAGAATTCAAGAGAATGTCACGGTGGGACAAGTCTTTTAACATTACGATAAGTGTCAAATGTCTCTTCTATTACGAAGATCGTTGGGTCGCGAAGCTTATCTAGAAAATATTTTTATTTGCATTCACACCTTTTAGAAATAGTTTTTAAATCAGGTTCTCAATTAGGTGAAGGAAGCATGACTGTTTTACTAATAGTTGAGACAAAATCGAGAGAAGTTACGACGTATACTCCTACTAATGTGGTTTTCATTAAAGATGAACAAATATTCTTATCCATCGATCTATTCAATGCTGGGATCAGACCTGATATTAATGAGGGGATTTCTGTCTCCAGAATAGGACCCGCAGCTTAAATTAATGCTGTAAAACAAGTTGCTTGTAAATCATAATTCGCTGAATTAGAAACCTTTGCACTTCTAATCTCGATAAAGCTACTCAAAATTAATTGGAAGGAGGAAAACTTATACATTTTACATTTTAAAGTTGTTATTACACTTAATAAATGCTTAACGGATAGTTTAGTTAAATTGCAAATAATAAATATGGATTAGATTTAGTAAGTAAACTTTAAAAATTATAAAAATTATAAATCTCTTAGTTTTTATTATACAAAACTAGTTATACTTATAAGCTTAACCCTTAAAACCAAGAAAAGTGCTCGTTAGAAAATCAAAGATTGGTATTAAAATATTTAATGAGTATCTCAACAAAACGAAAATTGATAAAAAAACACCTCGAAGAAATGTCGGAATCAAACAAAACAAAACCGAGTAAGAGGAAATAAAAAAAGAGTAAAGAAAGAAAAGAAGGCATAATATTAATAAGAGACAGCAGCGTATACAATAAGAGGGGTCTGATCCAAGTCCAAGCAAAGCAAAGCAAAGCAAAGCAAAGGCAAAGCATGGCGGCGATTACGAGGAGAGGAGAGCGAAAGGAAAGCAAGGTTCTTTCGTGGGCAGTGGTGTGGTGGCTTTGGGCTTGGGGAGAAGAGAAAGGAAATAAAAATAGACAAGGAATGTAGAAAAACAAAAAGAAAAAGGGCAAACAAAATAGGAAGTGGCGTCTGGTGAAGCCACGTGGCATATCATCAGTGGTTAGGTAGGAGAGAGAGAGAGAGAGGGGAGGAGGAAGGGCTGCTTTCCCTTTCCTTAATATCTCTCTTTCTCATGCGCTGCCATGTCAGAGTGGTAACCCCGTCCGTCCCCTATTACCCCGGCGAATCCGTATCGTATGCTCTCTTCACTCTCTATAAAACCCCCTATCCTTCTCTTGACACCTTTTCTCTCTTTATTTTTATTTTTCGAGTTGGGGTTAATTTTTATTATTTTTGTCAATTCTCTCTATATTTATTTTCATTTTTTTTCTCGTGTCTTCGCCTTTTCTCTCTCTTTCTTGTATCTCTCTCTCTTCGCTCCCTTTTCTTTGCTTTGCTATACCCTAATACCCTCCCCTTCTCTCTCCTCCTCCATCTGTTTTTATTCACTACATCTCTCAATCTGTTACTCTTCATATTATTCCACTTGGTTTTGATTCTTTGATCCACGAGCAAGGTTGGTAAGCTTCTTTTCCTATCTGGGTATTACTTATTTCCTTTTTTTAGCTTTGGGGTTTTCTAATTTAGGTGCCTTGAGCTGTCTATTATGTGTATTCTGATGTTTTATTGCATGTTCTCTGTTGTTTTCATGTTTGGGAGGTTTGTGTTTATACTTTGATTGAAATTTGGTGGGCTTTTGCAGTAATTCCGAAATTGGGGTTCTGTGAGTGAGTTTGTCATTGCAGGTGAGTTTTGTTGAAATGGGGGTTTTCAGTTCAATGCAAGCTCAATGTTTTATGCATATATTGAATTTTCGAAACTGATTCTTCAATTTGGCTCGTTCTCCGTGTTAATTTGCTGTGCATTTGATGGTCATTTGTTTGGTTTAGATGTTTTATTTCATTCCTAGACTAGATAATGGCTCCTAGCTATTACATTTCCCAAGCTGTTCTAATTTACCACTGGGATTTAGGCTTGCATTTGTTCTTGTTGCTGATTGAATTGAGTGTAGAATGTGTCAAACCTGGGTAAATGCTGTTACTTCCGATTCTTCATTTTTTTTTTATCCCATAGATGATGGCTGGATTAATGATGCTACTCCTGTCATATTGTCTGATTCCGTTGTTGCTTCTGCTCTATGTAGAATATGGAGTTTGGATTTGGTTTGACTATTATGTTCACCTTTTCAATTAAACCATAGTGACTTTCTTTTGGTATTTACATGGATTGATTCTGTTGCTTTAGTTGAATTAGGATTTTTATATTGGTACTTCAATTTTGACAGTTTAGAAACAAGCACTGAGAATAATGTGAACTGTGATGTTGCCTATTCGCGGCAGTTTGAAGTTGGTTGAATTACAAAAGACTAATCTGAAGTTGAGTTTGTTTGGCCTCGTCTAGAAACTGGAATAAATGAGGTGTTCAATGTCATGAGTTTATGTTTTAAGTAATTCAGTATGATTTCCCTCCTCCTACCCTCTGCTTTTTTTCCCCTTTTCTGAAATGCTTTCAGTCTGTTTGCATGCATCCTTCACCCTTCTTTGGAGTAATAAAACCATTGTTGCTTGGTAGTTGCCTTTCGGTCTTCTAACAAGTTGTATTGCTGAAAATGATGAAATTGTACCGTGATTATTTGCAGGGGCTAAGATTGCCAATTGGAAGCTTCATTGTTCTGTCTGTGATTTGACATACTTTCTGCTATTCATAGCTGCAATGTTAATACCCATGATTAGAAAAGGATGAAAGACATTAGTTCATTGAATAGTAAAATGATTAACCGAAACTGGGTCCTGAAGCGCAAACGAAGAAAGCTTCCATGTGGTCCATCCCTAGCCAATGGTAAAGAAGAAAACTTATTAGCATCAGAATCTCCAAGGAGTTCTTCAGCTAAGCGTAGGCTGAAAGGTGAAATTAGTACCGACCAGTCATCGTCTAAAAAGAAGGGAAATGATGGGGTATGCTTCTTTTCAATTCTTTTTCCTTCATTGAGTTGTTCCCCTCATGGCAATGTAGTTATCTTTTCTTCTTTTTGATTTGGTTGTTCATGGTTGATGTAGCTAAACAATCTCCTCAGTCATTTTCTGGAAAGTTGTCAATATGTTCAAATTTTACTCAAAATTGATCAAGTGTTATGAATTTAGATAGGTTTTTATTAAGTATCAGAATCCACATGCCAGAAGTAAAAATTTGAATCATGCATGCTTCAATTCAATATAATTTTTTACTCAAGAGTAACCAGGCTCTGAACAAGAACTATTGGTGGATTTGGGTTTTCAGAACTTTTTTTCATTGCAATAGGCTTTGTGCACTTCTTGTATGCATCAGTTCATGTGATCTCGAGAACTTCTAAGTTCTGTCTATGATTATGGATTGTGTTTTCAAAAACGTTTCATTGTTTTACTTGTCTCCTTCACCTTGTTCTGCTTGAGAAACGTGTATACTAGTTTGCTGTTAGAAACTCAAAGAAAACCACTTTAGTATCATACTGCATTGGTGTGAGGAGACAAATAATGTACAGAGAACAAAATTCAATGAAATATACATTCATTTGCAATCCTGTGTTTTGACTGTGTTTTATAGACATTTAAACTACTTCTGACAACTATTCTGACTTTTATTGTCTTCAGTACTACTATGAATGTGTTATTTGTGATCTTGGTGGGAACTTGTTGTGTTGTGATAACTGTCCCAGGACCTATCATCTACAATGCCTTGATCCACCTCTTAAGGTAGGATATCACAGCTAACTTGAGATAATCCTCTTCTTTGTTTTATGGCTCCATTAGCTATTATTTTTCACTCATTCTGTCTTTTCTCTTTTCATTGTTCTTCTGTATCCATGATTGTAGCGCATCCCAATGGGAAAGTGGCAATGCCCGAAGTGCTGTAAGAAGACCGATTCACTCAAGCCCATTACTCATCTGGATTCAATTTCCAAACGAGCAAGATCAAAAACTATCAAGACAAAAGCTCAAACTGGAATAAAGTCACCTACTACTGAGAAAGTGTCCCGGATTTTTGGAACATCCATTATTGCAAAGAAAAGATCATCCTCTAGTAAAGGAAAATCTGATGTAGCTCAGGGAGTGGATACTTTGAAAAAGGAACCAGAAACCTCTCATATAGATGTACCTTCTACCCCTAAGCTAAGTCTTACATCCATTGGTGGTGCTGAGGAAGGTGGTGCTTCTTGTGTGAATGTTGATGATGAGAAGACTCCTGTTGCATCTCCAACAGGTTCATCTGCTGAAAGGAAGTTAACTCCTGTAGCTGGTGGTTCATCATGTATGAATGTTGATGATGGAATGAAGCCAGTTGCATCTCCAACAGGTTCATCAGCTGAAAGGAAGTTAACTCCTGTAGCTGGTGAGGTTTTGTCTCATTCTAAGAGTACAAACTCAGAGAAAAATGATGAAGCACCTGAAGCGAAGCATGAATTGTCTTGTGATAATGAGTCTGCCACAGACAAAGTTGTTCTTGCAATTGGTGTAGCCACAAGGAAAGACAGAAAAAGAAAGCAGAAAGTCAGTGATGAGGCAAGTCAAAAGAAGCCTAAGAGTGATAAGGGTAAGCGTACTGTCAGTAATTCTAAAAAGAAGGGGTCCAAAGCAAATAATATTAACCCTGGAACTAGTAAAACTCATCAGAAACAGAAACAGAAGCCTGTTAACCATGGGGTTTTTGCATCTTTGTCAAAGGATGATGATGGGAGCAAGAATTTTGATACTCAGAAAAAAGATGAGGTATGTTATAATCTTATAGGTTTTTTTTAATGGGATGTTGGAGGTCTTCTATTTTCTTTCATATGCTCAGGTGAGATTTGATGTGAATTATGTAGATGATTTTTTTAATTTAAATGAGTCTTTGCAGATATTTATTATTGTCCTCTAGGAATTTTTGCACTTTAATGGATTCATCTTTCTGAACTGTAGTCATGCATATGTAATTGGGGGAACTTGTTGGTGAAAAGCAGAGTTCTTAGAAGTTTTCTTCTGGGAGAGAGAATATCTGGACAATTAGTTCCGTTGTCGTATATGATGAATTAGTTTTATAAATACCTTGAAATCAGAGTAGAGCTCATATAAGAGGCTTAGGGTCTTTCTGAACCGTAGTCTCCCTGGCTGAGATCCCCCCTTAAAATTTGAACTAGTTTCCTTAATTTGCTACGTTTTTGCAGTGTTCTCCTGCATTGTATGGATTTATCATTCTATATGAGAATCCAAAATGGAAAACTTCATTAATCTTTTAGTTGAGAGCCTTCTTCCCATGTGGTATACAAATTCAAACCTAAGATGAGTAGATCACTTCTCGAACTAATCAGATCATGATTGTAAGAGCTTACATTATAGAGTTACTGGATTTCCTCCTGCATTACTTGTACTGGTTCAGAGTTAAATATAAGCTATATTTTATGCACGTGTTGTCTTTCTTTATCTTTTATTTTTGTCTTCTAAACTTCACATGTTCTGCATATTTGAACTAGAATGTCTAGATGAAGTTGTCTATTGATTTTATGTTGGTGTTCAAGTTTTTGGTTTACAGTTCGATAACTTTCTGATATTATTATTACCCTATTGATGCATAAATTTAGAGGTGCAGCTTAGGATGGTCTTTTTTTTTCTTATTGGTGCATAAATTTAGTACTCTGTTTATAGTGGACATGTTAGTGTGACTTCCTAAAGGTAATGCCTTGAAAATATGATACATACATTCATACATACACACATATTAATGCTCCAGTATATGAATTCTTACAAAAGTACCATTTTTTTCTTCACTTGTTAATGTTTCCCATTGCTGATTGAATCACATCGTTGTGACTACTCTTGGAATTCTTTCGGCTGATTGTTTTAAATCCTTTTATTTTCTTGATCAGAAGCTTTCTGAGGGTGCAACGCAACAGTCCGATGAGTTAGATAAAGGAATTCTCAATCCCCCGCTGAGATGTGAAGACAGTGTTCCTGCCGAACTTCTACAGGTTAATTGACTTATATGTATCTGATATAAACTCTTTACTTTTGTGGATAATCGCTCACCTTTTTCCCAAATATCTTACTTATCTGCTTCACAGGTTGATCGAGTTCTAGGCTGTCGGGTTCAAGGTGATAATGCTAGTATTTTGCATCATGCATCTGCAGCACTTTCAGAGGACATGCTTTCTGATGATTTTGTAATTGCAGTAAATCCAAGCAGACTTTCAGAGGAGAATTCTGTTTGTGATATTGATTCAGATACAGTAACTGCTGAAAATCTTACTGAGGGTTGCCCTAAGATTCTGAAAGGTTCTGATAAAGAAGAAAGCACAAAGAATGATGTCAGAGTGGATAAAATGAATGTGTATAGAAGGTCTGTCACTAAGAAATGCAAAGGAGGGGATTCTTTGGACTTATTGAACAAAGACACTAAGGATTCAGATTGTGCAATCATAAATGGTAAGGATCAAGATGAATCCGTGGTAAGTGTAGAAGATTCAGGAAAAAGAAATGAAAAAACGGTAGTAGAAGAGTTGACTGCTGATGTTAATGTGAAAAATCATGGCACCACTGAAGCTCCAAAAGTTTGTGAAACGCCTGCTAAAACGAAAGAGATGGGTGCAGAAATGAAAATACGTAGCAGTGTTGAAAATAAAGTCCAAGAACCTGCTGTGACTGAATCAGCATGTTCTAAAGAGGAGACGGTCTCATATGAATTTTTTGTTAAATGGGTGGGGATGTCCCATATCCATAATAGTTGGATTTCTGAATCCCAGCTGAAAATTCTGGCGAAGAGAAAACTAGAAAATTATAAGGCCAAATATGGGACAACTGTGATAAATATCTGTGAGGAAAAGTGGAAGAAGCCTCAGCGAGTTATTTCTCTCCGTGTTACAAATAATGGCCGGGAAGCTTTTGTGAAGTGGACTGGTCTTCCATATGATGAATGCACTTGGGAAAGGTTAGATGAACCTGTTCTTCGGCAATCTTCTCATCTAATTGATCTGTTTGAACAGTTTGAACGTCAAACATTGGAAAAAGATGCTACTAAGGATGAAGCTAGGGCAAAGGGTGAGCAGCAGCATGATATTGTTACTTTGGCAGAGCAACCTAAAGAACTGAAGGGAGGCTCTCTATTTCCCCATCAGCTTGAAGCACTTAATTGGCTGCGTAGATGTTGGCATAAATCCAAAAATGTTATACTTGCTGATGAAATGGGGCTTGGAAAAACTGTATCTGCTGTCGCCTTTATTTCGTCACTTTATTTTGAGTTTAAAGCTACTCTGCCATGTCTAGTGCTGGTTCCACTTTCTACTATGCCTAACTGGCTTGCTGAGTTTTCATTATGGGCTCCTGATTTAAATGTTGTGGAGTATCATGGTTGCGCCAAAGCAAGAGCCATCATTCGCCAGTATGAATGGCATGCTAGTGATTCGAATGAATTGAGTAGGAAAACAGCTTCGTACAAATTTAATGTTCTTTTAACTACTTATGAAATGATTCTTGTGGACTCATCTCATTTGCGTGGTGTTCCTTGGGAAGTTCTTGTGGTTGATGAGGGTCATCGCTTGAAAAATTCAGGAAGTAAGCTGTTTAGCTTGCTCAACACATTCTCTTTCCAGCATCGTGTTCTATTGACTGGAACCCCACTCCAGAATAACATTGGTGAGATGTATAACTTGCTTAATTTCTTGCAGCCAGCTTCCTTCCCTTCTTTATCTTCGTTTGAGGAGAAATTTAATGATCTCACAACTGCGGAAAAGGTGGAAGAATTAAAGAAACTTGTTGCTCCTCATATGCTTCGAAGGCTTAAAAGGGATGCCATGCAAAATATTCCCCCTAAAACTGAACGAATGGTGCCTGTTGAACTGTCATCCATTCAAGCTGAATACTACCGTGCAATGCTAACTAAGAACTACCAGATATTACGGAATATTGGGAAGGGGGTTGCACAGCAGTCAATGTTAAACATTGTGATGCAACTGAGAAAGGTTTGTAATCATCCATATCTCATACCAGGTACTGAGCCTGAGTCTGGATCACTAGAGTTTCTTCATGAAATGCGTATAAAAGCTTCAGCCAAGTTGACTCTTTTGCATTCCATGCTTAAAGTCCTATATAGAGAAGGCCATAGAGTTCTTATCTTTTCACAAATGACTAAGCTTCTTGATATCCTTGAGGATTATTTAACCATAGAATTTGGCCCTAAAACATACGAGAGAGTTGATGGCTCTGTTTCAGTTGCTGATCGTCAAACAGCGATATCAAGGTTCAACCAAGATAAAAGTCGATTTGTCTTCTTGCTATCAACACGTTCTTGTGGTCTTGGTATCAATTTGGCAACAGCTGACACTGTTATAATTTATGATTCTGATTTCAACCCACATGCTGACATCCAAGCTATGAATCGGGCACATCGAATTGGACAATCAAACAGACTTTTAGTATACAGGCTTGTAGTTCGTGCCAGTGTAGAAGAGCGGATCTTGCAACTTGCTAAAAAGAAGCTAATGCTTGATCAGCTGTTTGTCAACAAGTCTGGATCCCAAAAGGAAGTAGAAGACATTCTGCGATGGGGAACGGAAGAACTCTTCATTGATTCTTCTAGTGGGAAAGATTCAGGTGAAGGTAATAACAATAAAGAAGATGCATTAGTGGATACAGATCATAAGCACCGGAAGAGGGTTGGTGGTCTCGGAGATGTGTACCAAGACAAATGTACTGATGGCAGCAACAAGATTGTGTGGGATGAAAGTGCAATTTTGAAATTGCTTGATCGTACAAACCTTCAGTCTGGACCAACTGATGCCGAGGGGGATTTGGAAAATGATATGCTTGGCTCAGTAAAGGTGAGGTATTCTACTTATGTTGAAGTGTGTGTGGTTTTGTATGTTAATACATTCATTGGCTAACAAATGCAATGACTTGTACTTTTTTTCTCTCTGCATGGGAATGATATGCTGATGCTTTTGTTGCTTCTAATGGTTGGCATTAGCAGTCAAACCTGGAATCACAGTTTTATTGCTTCTATATTCTGTTTGCAATAGAATTGCTATGTAATTGCCCCCACCCCCAAAAAAAAAAAAAAGAAAAAAAGAAAAAGGAAACAACAAAAAAGAAAGACTTCTGAAGTGAGCTTAAAATATATGGTTTAGTTGGTCAAAGTAGGAGCTCTAAGGTCTGCCCCTTAGTTGTTACGAGCTGTACCTGTTTTAGCAAGCCTAAAGCCTCCTTGTATCTTTAGGTTGTAAATTGTTTACAGTTTATAAGTATTTTTATGCATGCAAGCTTGAATGTTATTGCCAACTATTAGACCTAGCTGTTGAGGTTACTGCATCTGTTATTCTTTTAAATTATGTTGCCCCGAGAATTCATGTTTATGTGAGAGTTTCTTAGTATTGTTAAAATTGGTAGTTTATTCAATGTTTTACTATTTCATTATGCATATTTTTTTGGCCACTGTTTGTGGGGTCTTAAAAGAAGCTCCTGATGGGATTTCATTTTGCTTAAAAATTTCTTAGAATTGCTAATATTTTATTGTTTTTGGTCTTTATCTGTGTTTGTGTTAGACTTTCCTATTTTTATTATTTGCAGTCATTCTAATTTCAAAGAAAGCCGTAATCTTCTTGTTTCTTTATTGAACATTTCTTCATTTTCTTCTTGTGCAGTCTGTTGAATGGAATGATGAAACAACAGAAGAACCAGGGGGAGGTGAATCTCCTCCAGCTGTTGCTGATGATATTTTGGAGCAGACTTCTGAGAAGAAAGAAGATAATGTGCCAAATGGTACTGAAGAAAATGAATGGGACAAACTTTTGCGTGTGAGGTGAATATCTTTCTTTTTCCCATCCCATTTCTTTTCTATGAAAAAGCTGTTGAACTAAAGGTTCCTTACATTTAAAGGCACAGGAAAATCCAATTTTGCACATGAAAAACCCAGTAGAATAGTTGAGAATGTGATTAAATTCATGCACTGCATAGAGCCATGGAATGAGTTTAACAGCTATGAACTTTAGTTTATTGAAGTTATGAGGATCACCGGGCATACCACTAGGATGTTAAAACTTGAAAAAACTCCTCTCTTTTTCCTTCAATTATAGGAAAGACATGTTGCTAATCACTGAGATAATAAGATGCAATCCTTCATTTTTGTCTTAAAATATTAAGTCAGAGTAGGGATCTCTTGTTGCCTGTACTGAGCTTGAGGTGATGAGTGGCTAGTTTTAATTGCACAAACATGCATAGAGATGGATTAAACTATAAAGATATTTGTTTTATTGGTAATGTATGTTTTTTTGTGTTCAAGTATCTAAGGAATTATGAGGGAATTTAGGGTTAATTTGGCATTTTTTTTATGTTAGGTTAGGAATTAGGCTATAAATACCTATGCTATTTGTTTTCTAATAATTTCGAATATTGAACTTTTTTTTTTTTTCAAATGACTGAGATATTGAGAACTGAGGTTTTGGGTTCTTGGAGGGTGAAAATTCTGGTTATATTGAGTTCTTTTTGGTAGTTCTTGGTAGTTTCTTTGGCATTATTGGTACTACTAAATTTTGATAGCATGTCACCTGTAGATCTGTAAACTTTGCCTCCAAATCCGATGTTTGCAACTGAGGTTATTATCTTAAATATATCCTGCTCTTTGTCCCACTATCTTTTTTATTTTTTTCTATATGATGAAATTGATAGCAGTTTACAGTCCCAATTTTTAGTTTGCTGCTTAATATAGTGTGGTCCACAATTCAGAACTGGTCATTGTTTTTGAATGAAACAGAACTTGCATAATAAATAAATTGTCCTGCTGCTGTTGTTTAGAAAAAAATAAATGCTATTCAACAGAATGAGTGGTCAAAATAACGAGTCGAGATCAACTTATGTTGACTTGAGAATGGCTACTCTTTCACCTTGTAATTTTAATTAAGTCTTTGGAAAACAATCAATGCATAACATTGATCTATGAAAATCTTATATGATAAATTTAAGCACTCGGCCGTTTAGTCATCTCGTTAGAATATGATGTGATGTGTGTACTTTTCAATAAATTCCTTTCAGATGGTATATCCAAAAGTATCTGGTCTAAGCTTAAATCTGTTGTGTATCATTGAAGATTAACATTGAGTAAACTTTTGTTATAGCATTAAGAGTTTAATTAAATCTAGTTGAAATGAATCAGACGTTAAATGCTGTCCAACTCTTTTGAGAGAAAAATGCTGTTGAACTTTTGTTAAAAGAACAAAAGTAGATAACTGTCGTTATATTGTATGTCAAAAACTTGATTTCCCACTCTGGCCCTAGTTTTTTTGTTATGGACTTGTGTTGAACTCTCTTGCTTGATTTACTAACAGGTGGGAGAAATATCAAAGTGAGGAGGAAGCAGCCCTTGGTAGAGGGAAGCGACAAAGGAAAGCCGTCTCCTATAGAGAGGCATATACTCCACATCCCAATGAGACAACGACCGAGGTACTTAGCTTTCTGCTTTAGATTGCAATAAAATTGGCTTTTCTATTTTCTCCTTTATATTTAATACTTTTCAAAATATATGGATGCTCTTACTTTATTCCACCTTCACTTGCTTGCTCAGTAGCCTGTAACTTGTAACCTACTCTAGTTCTTGTATTGCTTATTCATGGTGTTAGCAACTTGTTATTCTGTTGAAAAGCAGAGTGGCGGGGAAGAAGAGAAGGAACCAGAAACAGAGCCAGAGCGGGATTATACACCAGCAGGACGGGCTCTTAAAGCAAAGTAGTAAGTTCAGATCCTTTCTGAGAATTCCACTTGCTGAATTTTCTGTTGAGATGCCAGTAAAGTAGTATTTTCAAAATTACTTCACTGTCAATAATTTGAATGCATGTTAGCTGACTTATTGTTAAACATAGAAATGAAACCATATAATGAATTTGTTGGAGTTAAACTGTTAAGTCTTTAGTTGAAGAACACACATGCTCCAATTACAGGAACTCTTTGAATAATGTAGTAGCCATTTCTACTATTAATCTTTTACTTTCACAGATAACATTTGCTTGGCTTTCTCCGGTAAATTAGTAGGATACATTCTTAAATTTTTTATATTGTGGGTGCATTAATTTACTCTGTAATCCTTTTTGACAGTACTAGACTCCGTGCTCGACAAAAAGAACGGCTTGCTAGGAGAAATGCAATTGAAGAAGTTCGTCCCAGTGAGGGATTTCCTGGACTTGAGTCGGTAGCAGAGTGTCCTTCCATGAATGGAAGAGAAGGGGATCATGTTAATCAATCTGATCAACAGTCAGATAAAGATAAGTGTTTGGTAATTGACTTGGAGGATGACAAACATGCTCAATCATTAGATGAACCAAAGAACAAAGATGATTCAATTTTAAGGCTTGGGAGGCTGTCAAAACATAAAACAAGTGGACAATTGGATCTTTCTGTCAACCCTCTCCACCAGTCTTCTCCTGACATGATCCTTCCAAGTAGCAATCATCAAGGCACAAGCTATAACCAATCTCTACCTTCCAACAACTTGTTGCCAGTTCTTGGGCTTTGTGCTCCCAATGCTAGTCATTTTGACTCATTTCATAAAAACTTCTCAAGATCAAATGGTCGGCAAAGCAGGCCAGGAACTGGACCAGAGTTTCCATTCAATTTAGCTCCAAGTACAGGACCTTCAATTGAGAAAGAAGCAAAAGGTCAAGAGACTACCTTGGACAAATTTAAATTGCAAGATTCACCTCCCGAAGTTTTACAACGTCTTAAAATTGGAAACCAAGATAGTTGGCTCCCGTTTAACCCGGTAACTCTCTTTGTCAGCATTTTTTTTTTCTTTAGTTGTCAAATACAAAACCTTCCTTTCCATGTTAATATATGATGACAAGACTCGTTTTCTTGCAGTATCCTTCTGCTTCTTCACAAGGAAAAATTTTTGATCGATTAGAAAGTTCTGGTGCTAGTTCTTCTGATTTTCAGGAAAAGATGCCACTGCCTAATTTACCTTTTGATGAGAAATTGCTTCCTCGGTTCTCCCTTCCTACCAAAGGCATGATGACATCACATCATGACCTATTGCCTAGCTTATCTTTAGGGAGTAGGCTTGATGCTGTGACTGAGTCAGTGCAAGACCTTCCTACAATGCCATTGCTGCCCAATTTAAAATATCCTCCACAAGATGTGCCTAGGTACAATCAACAAGAGAGGGACATGCCTCCAACATTGGGTTTGGGTCAGTTGCCTCCCATTTCTTCTTTTCCTGAAAACCATAGGAGGGTGCTTGAAAATATTATGATGAGGACTGGATCTGGATCTGGGAACTTGTATAAAAAGAAATTGAAGGTAGAGGGCTGGTCAGAGGATGAACTGGATTTTCTCTGGATTGGTGTTCGTAGACACGGACGAGGTAGTTGGGATGCCATGCTTAGAGACCCCAGGCTAAGATTTTCAAAGTACAAAACTTCAGAAGATTTGGCAGCTAGGTGGGAGGAGGAGCAACTTAAAATTCTGGATGGGCCAGCTTTTCCAGTTCCAAAATTCCCCAAGCTAACAAAAACGACCAAACCTTCTTCCTTGTTTCCAAGCATTCCTGATGGAATGATGACGCGGGCACTGCAGGGTAGTAGATTTGTTGCACCCTCAAAATTTCAAACTCACCTGACTGATATGAAGTTGGGTTTTGGTGATCTAGCTTCTAGCCTGCCTCACTTTGAGCTATCAGACCAACTTGGTTTGCAAAATGATAGTTTTCCCCCTATTCCAACATGGAATCCTGACAAATCTCGTGCAAACTTTTCTGGAGATTCTGTTGCTGGGCCCTCTGATAGGCCAGGGCCGTCTGTGAGTGTACCTGGTGAGAAACCTTTTTTTCTCAATTCCTTTGGAGCCAGCAACTTGGGTTCAAGTTTGAATTGCTCCAGTAGCCCTGATTTACACAGGAAGGAGGATGATTATGGTTCAATGAAGCATGGGAAGTTGCCTAGTGTTCTTGATAAATCGCTAAATATGTTACGTGATTCCCTCAATAATGGTGGAAGTGGTGAATCTGCCAGCTCTGGGTTTCTCTCCGATCCAAATAAAGGGCTGAATCTTTCTTATTCAAAGGGAAAAGAAGTAGCTGGAAATAGTTCTTCCAAGAACAAGTTACCTCACTGGCTTCGTGAAGCTGTTAGCGCTCCTGCAAAACCTCAAGATCCTGATCTACCACCAACTGTCTCAGCAATAGCTCAGTCAGTTCGTGTACTGTATGGAGAAGATAAGCCTACCATTCCCCCATTTGTGGTACCTGGGCCCCCTCCTCCTCAACCAAAGGACCCGAGACACAGTCTAAAAAAGAAAAAGAAACGGAAGTCGCACATGTTCAGGCAGGTCCTACCGGACACAGCTGGAAGTAGTAGTCTCTCTCCGACATGCTCAATTCCGTTGGCACCACCATTTCAATTGCTTCCACAATCAGTTACTGGAACTGCAGGGCTTCCTTTGATTGAATCTGATTACAGCAGGTCTCCTCTTAACTTAAGCATGATGAATCCATCATCTTCATCGGCGTATCTTATTCCACCAAAGAAATCAAGCATGGGATTATCCCCCTCCCCTGAAGTGCTTCAACTGGTAGCATCTTGTGTTGCTCCAGGGCCACACTTGTCATTAACTTCTGGCATGACGAATTCTAGCTTACATGATGGCAAACTTCCATTGCCAAAACCTGTTAACGAAGTTGGATATCCAGATTCACTAGGTGTATCTGTCAAAGGGAAAGCTAAACTGAGCCCGACCATTGATGTCCAGGATCAATCACCAGAGGAGAGACAAGATGAACCTGATTGTGGGGATTCTAGCAAGACTCAGTCAGATCATTCTCGACCTGAACAACCTGATGTAGAGGAAATATCATCAGAAGGCACTGTGTCAGATCATCCTGTGAGTGAGCATGAAGCTGGTATACAGGAGTAAACAGTGAAACAATTATTCTTTGATGTGCTCGAATTTTTGTAGGCATGATGCAGCGAGTGATTAACTAGCATATATAGGGATCATTTAGGACATCTCTAGTGTAAAGTTTCTGTAAGAGGAAGGAAATATATAGTGTTGCCTGCCTGCAACGGATTCTTTTGTCTTGCCTCCACGTTGAGAGCTCACAACTATTTGCAGCTGCCAACAGTGGAATTTTCATCTGCGTAATGAGCTTCATTCAAACCAGGTGATAAAATTTGGAGGGAAGTTTGTTTCTTGTTGCAGTAAGCTTCTGCCACCTACATATGTTATCTTCAAGCTATCTGGGTTGTGCAATTTTTTTTGTTTCATAATTGTAAAAGTTATCCTCCTGAATGTTAAGTCATTCTACTTTACACTGTGGCATTAAAGTAACGTTTGATGTAGCTTGGATCGCGGGTATATAACACATTATTTAGTTTTTTCTGACTGCATCGGGCGAATGAAATCTTGTGCATGAATTATCATCAGCGCATGTCTTTTCTTGTACTGCGGCAATTATTTCTTTTTGAGTTATGTATTAATTTTTTTTTTATTGAACTAGATACTTACACTTGACTTGAGCCTATTCGCTCAATTAAGAGTTGACATGTAATTAAAAATTTATTTTCCCTTCATTTGGCTTGGGGCAAGAAAAGAAAATAATTAAGTAAATTAATATAAAATAAAAATTAAATTAAATTAAAAATATTATATTTTTCTCTCTATTCTCCTTCACCTAACCTCATTGCCAGCAAACTTCCATCACCATCTATCATCTTCCATCATCTAACCCCATTACCAGCAAACCTCCAAATGCCAATTGCTTATCCTCTCATGCGCAACTTAAAATTTAGTTAAAACAGATGAAAGAGTGGGCGATTTAATTAATTAAAATAATGGTTGTCTAGTTAGCCGTGGTGATTGCGAATATACTTTATGTAACATTTCAACCCATTTTTTGGCCTTTTAATTTCTCTCAAAAACATTTCCCAGATCTGATTTGACAAAAAAAAAAAAAGAAAAAGAAAAAGCTTATACGTGTTTGCTTTTTATGAGTGCTACAATGAGTTAACTTCTTTTTTCAACATCCCATGCTTGTCCTAATAGTTGATACGAAGAGGAGATGCTATTGAAATACTTTCTTAAATTGTATAATACTTTTTTTTATTTATTTTAATAAAACACCATTTAGGAACTATATAAAAAATATTTAGAACAATTCTCAACATTAATAAACTTGAATATATTTTTAAAATCATTTTGAATCATTTCTTAAGTGTTTGCGCACACCCAATTCAAACAAGTTAAATCCAAAATCAAAATCCATCATCAATTTTCACCCTTCATTCAAATATTTATGAAGTCTTAAAAAGTGATTTTAGACCATTTCCAAAGTCTCATTACAATATGAGAACGTTTGGGCATCATTTGGATCATTTTGGAGCTCAAGAACATGAGTTTGTAGGAGTAGGAGTTGTTGTTCCAATACAACTATTCCATGTTGCGAAACAATTGTTGCAGAACAACTACTTGGAACTATAGCAATTTGTATTTTGTTTGACTTGTTGCAATACCACAGAGGTGAAGCATACTTGGGCCTTTGGAGTTGAAATTCAATTCAAAAACACCTAAAATCATCCTCAAACATTACCATATCATTTCATAAAGATTCAAATCATCATAATTCAATTTCTAAACTCATTTAAGCTTAAAATCCAAGTCATAAACATGTTAAATCCGAACGATGGATTACAACTTAACTAATAACATCAAAATGACTTGTATTACAACTCAAAATTTTCAAAATACACTATTCAAACTAAGTCTTTATGTATATGGCAAAATCCTTATATAAGTAAAAACTAATATAATTACCTCAATTTCAAGGTGATGTGGAGCTTCCAAGCCGAACTCAAAATTTCTTGATGAATTTGATACTTACGCGTTTAAACAACTAACACGTGAGCTCAATGAGCTCGATAAATACTCAAGATTAATCCTGCTTATCCTATCTGGTTATTGACGTTGAGACGCTTTAGTACAAAATTTTTAGAATTCTTAAATGTCATAATTAATCTTTCTAACGAGTTCATATCTAATTACCAAATTATGAGGCTCAACTTACATATTAATGGTATGTTAGTTATTTCCATTACGAATATTAAACATGTGGCCCTAATGATTGTTGAATCATACCTACGTTCATATTTTTAATCAAATTCCCTAAATTGTTAAGACTACTTATGACCATTGGTTCCTTATGCAAGTTATCCACAACTTTGTTCAATTTTCTATTAGGGCATATGAAACTCATAAGTTTTACTCTCAATCGTGTGCCTTATGGCTCATATTTTAACCTTGTTGTGAAATACATAGTCTTTTAACTTGTTAAGATTTTAACACATTACACTTTAGAATACAATTTTCAATTTTTAGTCATAAGTTGATCTTATTACCAAGATTTTGTTCAATTAGCCCATAGTAAACACTAGGGAAATGACTCAAATACACGATCACCAAGGAGCACATAGTGTTAGGTACCACACCACATCCCTCCTAAACACACCAAGGGGCACCAATGTGTCGAGCCACCAAAACAAACCAAAGTGAGCACTGAAATGCTAAGCCCAAAGGCAATCCCACCAAAAACACCAACGAGCATCGAAGTACTAAGCTTGAAGGCATCAGAATCTTCATGTGACTGCATAGCCCAAAGGCAAAAAGAACAGAAAGCCACAAAAAATTATGCACGAGAGGTGTTTGAGTAAATGCTCTCAATTGTATTACTTTCTCTCAAAGAATACAAGAAACAATAAACAATAAAGAATGAAATATGTTACAAGTGAGGGGGAGGCTCTCTATTTATAGTTGAGCTCCTCTAAAACCGACGGCCTAGATCAAGTTACATCGACGAATGAGATTAGCCTATCCCTTAAATCTAGGGATTTTACAAGATTACATAATCGATTTACATAATAAAATCTAATCTAATCTTACAAGATATGATACCCCTTAATCTTTTAAGATTAGCTTCCCAATTTACCAAGGTAGCCTATGTTGTCATATCTTCATCATTGGGCCACCCAGGCTTCAATCTGACAGGCTTCTCCAACAACTCTTTGAATCGAGCCAGTTCTTGTGGGCCAAATTATCCCCATCTAAACGATAAACCTCCATGGGATACATTTGGTGCGATGGTCACGGGCTTTGAATTGCGGCCCATGACACTTTAAGATACCTCACATATATTCAAATTTCTCAAAAAGGCACTTTAAGTGCCTCCACATACATGTTCAAATTCATATTCAAATTTAAGCATTATGATATGTTCATTTGCTTATTAACATCATAGTCTTACAAAACTTGAGTGAGGTCATTATGACCTCAAATGTATACTCAAAGGCAAAACTTCATTTATGGCTACATGTACATATTATCATACACCGTGTACATATTATCATACACCGATTTGTCTCATTAAACAAAAAAGGCCTATAATGACATATTAATCCAAAATTTTACCAAGGTGGCATTAACAATTTTTTTTTTGTATTAATTACACATTTCACAACTAATCTCTTATTTTCAACACTTTAACACATGAAGACTTACATACAGTCCTTTACATACTCATTTTCATATTTATTCACAAATTACAAACCATGTTCATTGATTGTTCCATGATAACTAATTTATATAGTACATTAACAATTGATAGTTGACTTTATAGTCAAAAGTTTACCCAATCACTTATTTCCACATATTTAAGCCATGGAATTTTCCATGTTATCATATTATAATCATTTATATATATAACCAATTTCACATTCTTATCACACAATTTTACCAATCTCCTAAACATATTAACATAGGAGAAGTATGAGTATCCAAGGAAACTTTGTCACACCCGATTTTCATAGAGGTCTGAAATTTAGATAAGAGTTGGGAGTTAATTGAAAGAAACCGTAGGTTTGGCGGCCTCTACTATAAAATCTAAAAATTTTAGTGGCTGAATGGAAAATAGTTGGGTTTTAATTCTGGTTCAATTACGTTAGAATTGACTGGTTCCTGAGTGGGAAACATAATGATGTCGGCTGCTAGTTTTGATGGGGGTTTTTAGGTGAATGTGCATGTAAGATTATTTATAGTTGAGAAGTGTTATTCCGGGGGAAAATTCCTCTCAATTCTGTTTCATTTTCTCCTCTTCTTCATCTTCTTATTTAGCTATTCTGAAGAAGAGAAAGTTCAAGGAAAACTTTGCATGGAACGATGAACAACAGGATTGAATATGAAAAGATGAGAATCTGATGAGCTGGTAAGCTTTCTAATCTTTTCGTACTCGTGGATTTGATAAAACAAAGAAGTTGAGGGTTTTTATAAAATTTGAAAGGTTTTTGCAAGTTTCTGGATTCTGGATTTTAAAGCATGAATGCCTTCATTTTAACTGGAATTTTTGGTTGTCATGCTTAGCTAACTAGGATGGAAGAGACTCTGGTATTTGGAAAAACTTAGCTAGCAGGAAGGAAGGACAGCAGGTGAGTTTCTGTACTCTACTATTTGGGTGTTGTTCTAGTTCCTGTGCTGCTTGTGTGTTCTGCACTGAGTTCAGTTTGAGTTCTTTGGCTATATATGATCGTTGCTGATTGGAAAGGTTATGCATGCATATGGCTGTGCAATTATATGAATGTTTGCAAGTATGTTCTCTGAATGTATGATATGGTTGTGTATCGATGAGCTGATATGTGGCGTACTCGATTTTATAATAGTGAACGTAATGTTGTGTGCGGAATATATGTTTATAAAATGTGGAGTATGGAATGAATTATTTGGAGGGTTAGTTGAAGATAGGAAAATTGTTGTAATGGAGGAATGAGAAGACTAAATGGAAATTGGAGTCACTGAAATATGAAATGGCCCGACCTTGCGGGTGAACACTTAGGTGTTCAAATTAACAAGGAGGATTTGAGAAGGTTTGGTTGGATAAATGGTCTACTGGTTCTGCAGAGTGGCATCATGGAAATGATCTACTGGCTCTACAGAGTGACACAATGAAAATGGTCTACTAACTCTTCAGAGTCGAAAGTCCACGGCTAGCCATGGTATGATCTAGTGGAGGAAAGGTTTGTCCTTATAAAAAAAATGAAATTTTTCAGGACAATAAACATGGAAGCCCGTCAAGGCATATATGTGAAAACCACTATATGACTCATTTGATGAAAAGTCTGTCATAACGGTTATGGTGTGTATGGGAGTGCTGGCAAACTTGTAGAGAAGAGGCCCCGCCAAGATGCGAAGGCAAGAGAAATATGTGAAAATGTATTATGCGTGGATATGTGTGGAAAAAAGGGGTTTTCCTTCATATTATTTGGAAATATGTATTCGCCATTAAGAGTCTGCCAAAAGTAACGAACAAGTCAACATTGCTTATGGGAAAGCGATATGGTTCTCCAGATTCTATTTCTAAGTGTTTCTTGGCAAAGAGGTCGCCAGAAAAGGAAAGTCTGCTTAAGACTATCTTACGTGGAAAGTCCGCCAAAGACTATCGTATGTGGAATGTCCGCTAAGGACTATTTGTTCTGTAAAGTTAGCCAGGGGCTAACGAATGAAGAGGATGTTCGTTAGGACTATCTAGTGTTGAGGAGTCCATTAAGGACTATCTTATAAATGGGAAGTCTGATCTGTCTCAATTCGTTGTGGCAAATTAGACTATTTTTGGCATTTAATGTGCTTGATTTCAAGTCGTTTTATGTTAGTTTGTTTCATTTTCTAGTTTAGTAACTTAGATGTAATTAATAGAAAAATAAGTATTTTTACGCATTTTTTAGTGTCTCGATAACCTGTTAGCCAACTTGGGCCTCGAGAATGACTAATAGGTTATTTAAGTGTACAAGGTGCCATTTTAGGCCCCAAAACACAAATGACGACAACCATGTTGCGAAATAAGAATCCTGTGTCGTGAAATTGAAGATCAAAGCGAAAAAAAATCCTAGAACGAAACAGGTATTGGTGTTGCAACACCAAAACCCAATGTCGCAACACAGCCTGAATGGCATCATGACGCAATGCTAACATCAGCAGCCATATTTTGGGCAGATTTTCTTAGATTTTATTTCTAACTTGCGCTCAAAGTATCAAGGGTATTTTAGACACCTAAAACATTAATATTTGCTATATAAACACCCTTATAACCATATTAGAAAATAGAGTCAACCTGTAGAGACAAATTTATTTAGTTTTTTAGTTGTAGTTTATTTTTTTGTTCATGGTAATTAGAATTCTTCCAGTTCCAATGTGAAGACGATTGCAAGCGGAGATTACTCCGGAACCGCGCTTATATTTATTCATGAGATTTCTCCTATCTCTTATTCTTTTATTTACATTTTTGTTAACCTAATCAATTAGCGTTTGTATGAATAATTGAATAAATTATTATGCTTTATTTATATCTAGCATGTTTCGGTTATGGAATTGTTCAATTGATTAAGTAGTTTAACGAGTGGATGTGTGAGTAGTTAGAAAATTAACGAGGGTCTCTCTTACGAAGTAATTGTTATAAATTCATGTGTTTTTAAACCCTAGGATTGGCGATCCTAAGAAGTAATATAGGTAAATGGATCGATAGACGAGGTTACTGAGTAAATCGTGGATTTATCCCGGTTAGGAAAGTGAGGCCAGGAGGTAAGCGTGTACTAGTCGATTAGTTAGGCAGTAGAGGCCAAGAGGTAATATTGTCTAGTTAATAGTTAATTACTCATTAAAACCCGAGTTCTTCTGTTAATTACAACCATTGAAGTAAGTTAATCTTTTACCGATTAACCAAACTTAGGCTAAAGTTCGCATCGTTGACACTAGGAATAGGAAATTCTATTAGGTTAATTTTAGTTTAATTAATTTAATTAGTTTAATAAATAATTTAATTTGGATTCACACTACTAACTTGTAAATCACTTAGATTAGTAATTATTTTCTGTAATTAATTTAATAATAATAAATTTCTCCAATCTGCAATCCCTTAGGTACGATCCTCGAAATACTTACCTGTGTTCCATTGTAACATTAAACTATATTACAATTTGACCTATTCACTTGCAGATACCATACTGATTTTATATCTATTTATTTGCACGATTTTAACTGTAAACATTTTCACGTTTGGATGCGGTCAAAGTCCACCATATATGATCTAATGAGGTGATAGTCTGCTGGGGACTATCTGTTGCTGGGAAGTCCATTTGGACTATCTGATTAGGGGAATGTCTATTCAGACTATCTTGAATAGGGAAAGTGCAGTGAGACTATCTTACAAGTAAAATTTTGGAAGAAAAGAGTGGTGTTTAAACTATCCGTCAAATCTTATATTCGAAAGTCATATACGAGGATGCAAGTAAACGGGTTTTCCTCTGGAAGGGTATATGCACAAGCTAAGTTATAAGAAAGTAAATGTTGGGGTAATACAGTAAGTTGATATTGAGTTCAATGAGGAATGAAGGAATCAGGGTAAGAATCTTTCTTTTTGGCGAAGCGCCTGCAAGTCTGCCAAAGTTAGACGATAATTTGTATATCTACTTGCGTTGCTATCTTTTGATGAGTCAAACCAGCAAGGTAGAATAAAAGTTTGAGATGAAGCTTGACAAAGTCAAGTCTCAAAAAGGGGTTGTCAAAAAGAGTGCAATTACGTCCAAATTTTCCCTCGATAGGTCCGCTAATGATTCGTTCAAGAAGAACGTATAGGCGTCGACCACGCCAGTCAAATTGCGAAAGCTTATATGAAACTCAGAGAGTTTATTTATGTGTATTGATTCTTACTACTAGTAATATCAAGAGTTATTATTTAATAATTGATGTATGGAATCTCATTAAGTTCATTCGGACTTATGAGTGATTTGCCTTGATTGTAGGATCAAAGGCTGACACGGAAATTGTAGGAAGGGACCAAGCCAGAGCTCGTGGAATCGACGTGAACGTTTTGATGCGATCTCATGCATATAGAGGGACGCCCTTAGAGGCTACGCCTCAAGGTTAGGTTAAGCGCAATTAGTAGAATTTAATATCGGGATGCATATGATATATATCTAATAAACGAAACAATTGTAAGAACTATAATCAACTTATCTTGTTACTCGTATAATAAGAAGTTTTATTGAATGTTTATTCATAGAATGTGTTTGATAGCTAAGAAATTGGAATAAAGTTATATGGTAAATATGGTTTAAATTCGTTGTGGTCTAAGTATTGTGAATAATTAAAGTCAGAAATGTTGTTAAGTAATACAAGTTAATTGTGACTTTCAGAACTCGGACCCGACGATCGAGTCGGGTGTAGTGTGTTACATACTTACCTCTTGGATGCTTCAATGCTTAAAATCAAGCTTCCGAATACTTTTTATGATCCTTAAAATAGCTTGGAAACCCCTTTCTCAACATTTCTTCATATTCTCGTACACACAAACATAACCAAATATTAATATCTAAACTTTCGAAGCTATCTCCTAACAACTTATAACAAATTTCAAGTTAGGAAAGTTGGAAAACACCATTACAAGTCTTTATGAAGCTTTGTTTCTCTAGCTTCAATTTCTCTCTTTAAACTCATCTAAACCTTAGGCTAAAAATTAAAGGATTGATGATGATAATGAGTTTAGGAGGTGATTTCTCAATTGATGTTAACAAAATCTCAAATTTTGAGTGTTGGGTTATGGAAAAATCCCCCTTAACAAAAAAAGCAAGAAAAATGAAGAAGAAAGGAAGAAAAATCCCAACAAAATCTCTAGTTCCTTGACTTGGCTAGTTCCTTCATGAGAAGATGTCAATTTATCCCAAATTTCCTTGTTAGTTTAACACTGGGATACACTATTGTACTCATTTAAACTCAATGCACAAAAAAGTGTTAATGGCGTTGGCATTGAGTTGAGCTTTGTTCTTGTCATTTGCATCCCAATCGTCTTCATCCTTGCCCACTTCCAAATCACTATTATGATTATTTTCCAAACAAAATAATCATTTCCTTTAATGAAAAACTTTATCTTTTTTACTCCAATAAGAGTAGCTTTCATCATTGAAGAACGAAGGCCTCACAATGGATTGGCCTTCACCTAAGCTTGTTAAGTCGAAATCAACTATCATTCTTCAATACAAAATTTTTGAGCTTGAATATTTTCTCTCAATGGTGAACCCTTTGAAGGAGACCTAGCTATAATACCGATTTTTAATCTCAAAAATACCAAGAGGGGGTGAATTAGGATTTTAAAATCTTTTCTAAAAGTTAAGAAAGAGTAGAAAAACTTGACAAAATTGATTTATAGTGATTTGACCTCAATTGCCTACCTTTATTACCTTAGTACCAATTGCCAATGATTTTTCCAATTCACTACTTTGAATTGCTATCTTTCAAGGACAAGGTATAACCTATACAATCCTTATCTTTTACTTGGGCTAAGATAGAAACCTCTTCCCTCTAGTTTTCAAGGCTTAAACTAAAACCTCTCTAACTTTTGTGGTTAAACTAGTAACCCTTCCAATTTACATTGGAGAAATTGTATAAACAAATAAAACATCTCAAAGGGAGGTGTTTATATAGAATAAGCTCACTAAAATATGGAGTAATAGTTATATAAAGGTATATCAATGAAAGCTCTCTCGAAATTATGAATAAGAGAATGAAGAAAATGAAGAAAAAAGTGTATTATCTTGATTTGTTGTTTGGATATTGATCTTCCATGTCTTGTAGTGTACTTGAAGTGTTTATATATCAAGGAATTGATTTGTAATCATTTGGAGTTATTGGGGATAAAATATAGGCATCGTAATGTAAAAAATCGTGTTGAAAAAGTTCCTTGTAACCTTTGATATAAATACCATTAAAGCGGGTATCGATACCTCTATGAAAAAGTTGCCCACAAATAAACTTAGGTATCAATACCATGAAGCAAGGTATCATTACTTAAGGTTCAAGTATTGATACCTCAAGAATAGGTAATCAATACTTTGCCTCTCTAGAATTGCTTGTGGCTAAAGACTTCCCACAATATTGATACTTAAACACATGGTATCGATACTTAGCCACTAAATTTATTTAAAACCATCTTAACATTTTAAAATAACTTGAGATCAACTCAAAGATTTGGTATAAAATAGAACACATTAAGAACATGTTCTTGAGTATTTTAAAAACTTAAATGTTTTTAATTAGATTTTAAAAACAAAATGTGTAACAACCCAAACCCGGCCTAGATGTTATGGCCGAATCTGGCGATGTCACATGGTAGTGTTTTTCGAAATAAATGAGTTGTCGTAAAAACCTCTTTTCTATTTAACCTTCATACAAAATCGTGTGTTAATTCTAAGATGCGTCGTAAATTTTCAAACGTAGTTCATTATCACAAAATTATTCTTTTTCATAACATTATTAATTTTCAAAACGTCACTTATTGCGGAAGCTTTGTAAATCAGTTTGCGTATTTGAGTGTATTTTGTTAAAACGATTGATTCTTTTTGAAAACCCGATTAACCCTACTACTAGCAGTTGTAAATCAAAACAATAGAAATCCCAAATTAACCATGAAAATCCAAAAAGGTCATTATTACAGTAAAATACCCTAAAATAAAATCAAACTTATAATTAAGTACTAAAATCGAACGAAATGGGTCATATGGCCACCGCTGAGTCCTCCGTCGCACCGATCCACCTACGTTTGGGGATTACCAGTACAGTTAAAACAGAAGGGTGAGTTTACGAAAACTCAGTGTGTAATCCCAAATAGCACAAACAGACAGACAGATGACAATCACAGTATGGGCCTAAGCCCTATTCAGAATCAGTGACAGTATCATTTTGGGCTTTAGCCCATCTCAGTACAGAGGCAGTCATGCATTTGGGCCTTGGCCAATTACTGATGTCGATGTCGATCAAGACAAGTATCACAATATGCAGTATACAAGTCCTACCCAGCCAGCCTCTACACTCCATCTCCGTCCAACCCAACACTTCATGTAGGGATATAATCAACCCACCCATCCCTACACTCTAAGTAGTACCGGTTGCGGCACTAGACAGTAGTTTGCAGCTGAGCTGCCAATATGTTAGGCTCAAATCCTTTCAGTACACTTCCTCCGATCCATATAAACCTATCCCCATGCAATGCATCATATAATCATGTCATGCATGGTATAATATATGTATTCAGTACAGTTTTAACAGCATGCTCACAATACAGTCGTACATGTATAAGTATAAAGTACATGGATATAACAGTCATTAAGTCAATTAGGGATCTAGGTAATCTTACCGACCCTACAGTAGGTCCACAATCGATTCGGGCGACCCGTGCAACCTTAGCAGTCAAAACAGTGAAAATAGGCCCACAAGCCCATGTAATTTGCCCATATGGGCCCACACGCCCGTGTGGCCCACAAGGCCCAAAATGGCCTTAGCCGTGTGGATCACACGGCCTAGCCCAATAATCCCAGACGCCCGTGTGGTTCACCCGTGTGGGGCCCACACATCCGTGGGGCCCACACGGCCCAATTCGGCCCGGCCCATGAATCGCACATGGCCTGCCTCGTCCACCACACGTCCGTGTCCGATCACACGGCCTACCACACGGGTATCCACACGCCCGTGTGGTGTCAAAAGTCTCACTTTTCGGCTTTTCGTCGATTTCCGTTTGCAGAGTTGTGTTTACACACCTGTAGTGTTTTTGATACCTAAGCCCTCCCGAGCACTTCAATTCCTACAATTGACCAATCCAACACAACAATCAATCTTTCTTTACAATAACACAACAACTCCCGAAACCAACGGACTCTTCTAAAAAGTAATGAACACTTACTGCAAGGTTTCCAATCGACTTGCTAAGAAATAGTCCGAAGGGAGCCTCAATCCACATGATATGCTGCTGCAAGAACACCATAGTTAGTTTATCGAAAGTTACTCAATCAAAACAATGACAACAACTTACCACTTACCGCACGAGTGGCTAAAGTTTGCACAAAAGAGAAGAACGAAACGCACTTAGGAGCAAAAGGGGAGAAATAAGGGAAACCAAAGAAGAGAAGCGAGAAGAAAGGATAAGGAAAGGCAGAGTTTCGGCAGTGGGTAGAGATGAAGAACGAAAAAGTATGTAAAAGAAAATATGAAGCAAGGGAGGGAGAGAGCAAAATGTCAGAAACTTTGAGGAAATTTGGGAAAAAACTGATTACTCAATCCTTCAAATTTCTCCTAAAACCGTACAACCACTCCCACTATCCAAATCCCTTAATTTTCTCTCCACACTTCCCACTACACCTGTAACACCCCATACCCGAGTCTGAGGCTTAGACCGGATACGAGAAGTTACTATGCTTGAACTTGCTTAATCAAGTACTTACGGGCTATGAAATTTCGTTCCGAATTAAGAACTTATCTTTCTTAATCAACTTGTACTTTTCATGGGCCTACGAGGCCTTAAACTCATGTTCGTAAAATTTCGGAACTCAATCGAAAACTTTTCATTGAAACAGGGGTCACACGCCCATGTGAGTTGGGACACGCCCGTGTAACCTGAGACACGCCCATGTCTCCTAACCGTGCTTAAAACTCGAGCTTACTGCCAAACTTCACACGGCCATGGCACGCCCGTGGTCCTGGCCCGTGTGAAAAACCTTAGCATTCTGACTTATAACACACGGCCATGGCACGCCCGTGGACTTAGACCGTGTACTACAACTTGATATTCTGACTTAAGGTGCAATGGTGCAGGGTACACAAGGCTTAGACACACGGCTTAGACACACGCCCGTGTGTCCGACCGTGTGGGCACTTATAGGCTATTTACCAAGCCAATTGCCACCCTGAAATCAAGAGCAAATTCATACTATCTCAACAACTCAAATCACTACAACTTTAATGAACAATATCACGTGCTCCATTGATATCAATAACATACATACTTAGTCAATCTTGGCCAATCATTTAGCCATTTACAAAAGAATAATAATAAACTTGATAGCCCATGCTTTTCCCTTTCTAAGACATATACTCAAAATGAAATGTTTCCTATACATGCCATACTTAAATAAACAACTTGGCTATACCAAAATAGCGGTTGATAGTGTGATTCGAGCTCCGACTTCAACGATCCACAAGTTAGCTTGGCGGGACTACATAGAAAGAAATAATAAAAGACGTAAGCATTTAGCTTAGTAAGTTTGCATAATGCACATAGCAACATACTTGCTTAATATAAACCATTTGACATAAAAAATGGCATCATAAATTTCAGCTATAAAGCTTACTTACTCATACTTGATTCTTACATAACTCATGAAACTTACTAGTCTCATACTTGATAGGCAAACAAAGTACCAGATGTATCACTAGATCACATTGACCAAAGATACTTGAACATAATACTCATAATTTCTAATTCATCATTCATAACATGAATAATATTCTTTATCACTTGATAATAACCTTACTTACTTAGCTTTCTTGTTATCTCTTTGGAGCTTAACTCATTTGACCGATGAATTTATATGAATAACCGAGGATACTAAATCTCATCTAAATATCGAGGCCATGACTTAACATGGACTTATACGAAGTCTTTCTTGTTCTCACCAATGCCATGCCTTAACTTGGACTTATATGGGATCTCTTTCTCTTGATAACTTTTCAATGCCAAGCTTGCCTTGGTCTTACATGATAACTTGTTCAATGCCAAGCTTGCCTTGGACTTACATGATAACTTACTCAATGCCAAGCTTGCCTTGGACTTACATGATATCTTATTCAATGCCAAGCTTGCCTTGGACTTACATGATAACTTACTCAATGCCAAGCTTGCCTTGGACTTACATGATATCTTACTTGCTTGCCGATGCCATGCCTCAGCTTGGTCTTATACGGACTTTCTTGTTTCATGTGGTAGATCGAGTATCCTAAGTTATTCAACTTCAATCGGGGCTTTCTCATGCTTGATCTTATTAATTTCTTTGTTTAACATAACATTAAATGTTTTTCATAATAACATTGTACATTATACTAAGCAATTCAATGATATAAACCATAAAGCTTAGAAATCATACAAACTTACCTCAATATACAAAATGTAGCTAGGTATGCAATTTAGTCCTCGACCTTGTTCTTGCCTCAGTTTCGATCCGGGCTTCGTTTTTCTTGATCTATAGTCATAAATAGATCATTTAATATTCACATTGACTAAATTGACCCTTTACTCATACTTGGGCAAAATTACTATTTTGCCCCTATACTTTCTCATATTTGCACTTTTGCCCCAAGGCTCGTAAAATAATTTTCATTCAACTTTCTTAGACTAATGCTTAGCTGATTCATTTTCTCTACTATAGCAATCATCAATTCTCATTATTTCTAGTAGGTATGACTAATTTCATAACTATTACAAACTAGTCCATACTATCATATTTCATGAAATTCATTAAGGAAAAGATGTTTATCTAACATCAAACTCTCATAGTCTTCCATAAAACATCATTTAACAAGCATGTCATTCATAGATGAAGTTTTTGAACATGCATCTTAGCTTATTTTATAGCTAAAAATAGCTAATTCATAATACAAGGACTTCAAAAACACGAAGAATATTAAAAACGGGGCTAAGATGAACTTACTAGCAAGCTTGAAAAAAATGAAGAACCCTAGCTATGGAGTCTTCAAATTTTCGGAAATGGAAGGAAGAAGATGAATGAAATTTTATCATCTTTTTCCTATTTTAATCACTTATTAGACAAATGACCAAAATGCCCTTCTCTTTAAAAATTTCTATTTTACTAACTCATGTCCATTTTTGTCCAAAACTTATAATTTGGGCAAATTGCTATTTAAGGGCTCATAATTAATATTCTAAAGCTATTTCATACAAAATGCTTCTAGAAACTCACATTTTACAACTTTTGCAATTTGGTCCTTTTTGACCATTCAACTTCATTTTAGCAAAATTGCTTCATGAAACTTTCACACTAACATGCAAACATGACATGAACCTTAAAAACTCATAAATTCACCTCGGATTCGTGGTCTCGCACCACTATTCTGACTAGGCCCTAAATCGGGCTGTTACAATTCTCCCCCTTAGGGATTTTCGTCCTCGAAAATCTTACCAGTGAAAAGGTTTGGGTACTGGTTTCTCATACTCTCTTCTGGTTCCCATGTGGCTTCTTCTATTCCATGTCTTTGCCACAATACTTTCACTAAGGCAATACTTTTCTTTCTTAGTCGCTTCACACTTCCGAGCTAATATCTTGACCGGTTCTTCACCATAAGTCATGTCGGGATGAATCTCTACCTCTGATCGGGAATTACATACGAAGGTCCGATCGGGTAGTGTCTTAACATTGACACGTGAAACACATCATGTATCTTTTCTAACTCTGATGGCAAAGCCAATCTGTAAGCTACAGGCCCAACTTTCTCAGTAATCTCATACGGTCCAATAAAACGTGGACTCAACTTGCCTTTTCGGCCAAATCTGAGAACTTTTCTCCAAGGTGACACTTTCAAGAAAACTTTATATCCAACTTGATACTCTATCTCTTTTCTTTTTAAATCCGAGTAGGATTTCTGTCTGTCTGAAGTAGCTTTTAAGCACTCGTATCACTCTTACTTTCTCTTCAGCTTCTCTAACCAAATCAACCCCGTGAATTTGGTTTTCTTTGAGTTCAGTCCAAAATAAAGGCGTTCTGCATTTACACCCATATAAAGCCTCATAAGGCACCATCCTCAAGCTCGACTGAAAACTATTATTGTAGGCAAATTCTACCAATGGGAGAAACCTTTCCCAATTGCCTCGGAACTCTAGAATACAACATCTGAGTATATCCTCGAGCACTTGAATTAACCTATCTGATTGATCGTCAGTTTGAGGATGAAAAGCGGTACTAAAGTTCAACTTTGTACCCAAGGCCTCTTGTAACTTCTTTCAAAACCTGGATGTGAATCTCGGATCTCTATCCGATATGATTGACAAGGGAACTCCATGAAGTCTTACTATTTTTGAAACATAGAAGTTTGCCAACTTTTCTAGTGAGTAATCAACTTGTACAGGTATAAAATGGGCTGACTTCGTAAGTCTATCAACCACAACCCATACAACATCTTTCTTGCTCGGAGACAACGGTAAACCCGTTACAAAGTCCATAGTAATACGGTCCCATTTCCACTCCGGAACTAAAATGGGTTGAAGCAAGCTTTGAAGGTACTTGGTGTTCAAAACTTTTACTTGCTTGAAAAATCATACATTTGAAAACAAATTACTCAAATGTCTCTCTTCATTTTCTACCACCAATGTCTCGTTGCTTCAAATCATTATACATTTTAGTACTACCCGGATGTACTGCACAAACACCCGTTATGTGCCTCATGCAAAATTCTCTGAATAAGCTCCTCTTTTCTGCAGTACACAAATTCTACCTTTAAACATCAAATATCCTTGAGAACTAATCCGAAAGTCGATTCAACATCCGACTCAGACCGAGCTCTTTTGACTTGTAATTCGCTATCTTCTTTCTCGAGCCTCGTAAATCTCTTGGAGGAATCTTTGGTCTAGCTCTCAACTCATTATAATGGAACCATCATCATATAAAATTATCCGTGAATTCATTTCTCTTAATGCAAATAAGGACTTTCTGCTTAAAGCATCGGCGACAACATTCGCCTTTCTGGATGGTAGTCAATGACTAACTCATAGTCTTTTATCAACTCTAACCATCTCCTTTGCCTTAAATTCAACTCTTTCTGCGTCATCAAGTACTTGGACTTTTGTGATCGGTGAAGATCCGACATCTCTCACCATATAGATGATGTCTCCATATCTTCAATCACGAAGACTATGGCAAATAAATCAGAACATCCTCGAAAATGGGCCTATGCATTTTTGATTTAATTATACGAAATGGCATGTCTTATGTGTTATGAATGTATTGTGAACATTTTGGAAACTTGGAAATTTAAGGAAATGCTTTGGAAATGTTAAGTTTAAAGAGGAAAGTGAACATTTTTGAAACTTGGAAATGCAAGGAAATGATTTAGAAATGTTAAGTTTAAAAGAGGAAAGCGAACATTTTTGAAACTTGGAAATGTAAGGAAATGTCATAGAAAGTGTTAAGTTTAAAGTTTAAAAGGGGAAACTAAGACAAGGTGGCCTTAAGAAAATTTATAGAGGAAATATGACATACAAATAGCCTTGGTAAAATGGCTACAAGGCACCACTTAAGGGCCTAGCAAGTGACGCCACATGCAGGAGCAAAAGGGTCTTGAGTTTGAGTCACATGGGAAGCAAATAAAAGAAGTTTTATTTTGCTACAAGGAGCAGAGAGGTGGACGGCATTAAGGCTCTTAAAGGAGGAGTTTTATTCTCTTTAAATTTCAAGCAATAGGGGGATAAATAATGGATTTATTTTAGATTATTTTTAAGAGAGATAAATGAGGATTTATTCTTTAATTTTAAAAATTTAAGAGATAAAGCTATCAAAATAAGGGAGAGTGGTGGCCAAGTAAGGGACTCTAGCTAGTAATTTCGGCTACTAGAGGAAAAGAGGCCATTCATCCATTCACTCTTCCTTTGCCGAATTTCCTAAGCAAATTCTCCTCTCTCTGCCGAAATTCCCTAGAGCCTCGTTCTTCTTCTTTTTTGTTAGCCAAAGCCGAAAATTCAAGATACCACCATAGCCGATTTCTTTTCTTTCCAATCCATCAAAAGCCGAAACCTCTTTGATCACTATCTAGTCTCTATAGCCAGATCTTTGTGGAGCTTCAAGCAAGAGTGGGTCGACTTCTGTAGTAAGGGTAAGGATCTATCCTTATATTTCTTTTCTTCAAGCCCAAGATTAAGATTCTAATGCCATTTGTATCTCTTGGCCGAAACTACAACAGATCTTTCGGGATTTTGTATATTGTCGACTACCGTGAGAAAGAGACTACTTTTCGGGATTTAAAGAATCAAGGTAAGATATGTGAATATTCTACCAAAGGCCATTTATTATATTTAAGGATGAAATCGAATCTAATATAAGTCTATAGGTATTTCGACAACTCCCTAAGGAAGTGATTCTTTTAGGATTTTAGAATCCACAAGGTAAGCATATGAGGTATTCGGCCAAGGCCTATTTTTGGTATTTAGAATCTGTTTCTTATTTATTCAAAAGCCTAAACCGACATAGCTAAGTGATTTGGTGGCTAGACGATTTCAAGAAGGAACTCAAAGCAAGGTTTCGGGATTTGATTTTTAATCCAATCGGTACAAGGAACTTAAGATCTAAATCAGTAGATCAATTTTCGGGATTTCAAGGAATTCGTTAAGCATATCAGGTGTGTACCCCACACTGATCTTAATAGATTTATGGCTTTAACTTGATATACGTGTTAATATGAAAGTGTAAGAATGTGGCTAAGGTACCATGTTATGGTACAAAGTACTTAGGTACGTTTCCTACTCCTACTAGGATTATGAAATATGTTATGTTTAACATGTGATAAGTGATAAGAATGTGAAATTTGGCATGTTAATGCATAATATGTATCATATGGGGCATATGGGCTATTGAAAAGGGGAAGTGATGTGGTGACCTAAGACCACGATATTTGAATGTGGTAACCTAAGACCACAATATCTGAATGTGGTGACCTAAGACCACAATATCTGAATGTGGTGACCTAAGACCACAAATATTTATAAGGGCAATGAGCACGTCGACTGCAGCGACTGCCTTCGATGATGTGTAGCGGATGGAGGGTTGACTTAGTAGTCCCCACGGTGTGCAGGTTGGTACGGGTGATGTGTAGCGGATGGTAACTAGGTTTGGGTTCGGGTTTGCATCATATTATTTAAATGTTATATGTACATGTATGACTTGTATGCCTGAGTTTGTTAGGACTTAGTGTTGTGGTTACACATTGAGTCTGTTGACTCACCCCGTTGTGGGATTACTTTTTAGGTGATGGACAGTGATGGACCGGGACGGCAGAAGCTTAGGGATGGCCATGCTCAGCAAGGAATTTATTTTATTTGGACTTTTTATTTTAAGTACTTTGAATTTAATTTTGGGTTTTATTTTGATGTAATAAGGCCGTTAATATGAACTGTTTTATGCATGCTTTTTATTGGATTTTATTACTATACGATTAAGTTTAAATCAAGGTTAAATGGTTTTTCTTAAAAAAAAATATATATATATATATATACAATGTTTCCAATTGAACCCAACACAAGCAAATCCATCTTCAAACCACACAAATTTTTCCTGAGTAACAAATGGACTTTCAAATGTTTTCTCGAGGAACATACCAGATCCGGTCAGGACGCGTGGGCCGGGTTTGGGGTGTTTCAGCTTGGTATCAGAGCCAGGTTCAAAACTCGGCTCTGAGGTATTTGGGCTCCAAAACGTTTTCTAAAAATGGGCTCTTTAAAGGATAACAGTCTGTTGGCTCAAAGATGGCACCTAAGTCTCAGGCCGAAGTCCATAAGTAAGTACCCTAAACCATTGTGTGATATACATGTGGGCTTTATGGGACGTAGACTAGTTTAAATAGACTCGATGGACTATAGGCTTAGTTTAAACCACTTCTTAAATTTTCATAAGACTTAATTTCACTAAACAAACCCGTTAATGAGCCGCAAGACTAGGGTGTGTGTAACCGTCATACGCATGTCTAGGATTGGATCCTAAGAGCTTGGTATTTAAGCGGTCCTAGTGACTCACCTCCTCTTGTTGGAATCCTACCAGTGCGTAGTGACAGATTCACCTTAGTCGAGTTAGGGTGTGGCAATAGGCGACGCATGCTTAGGAGTGGATTCGAGGAGAGCTTGGTATTTAAGCGATCCCCAGCGACTCACCTCCTCTTCGCTAGAATCCTACCTGGTGCGTGGTGACTATTCATCCTAGTTATGAGACTCGTTGATGGGCTAAACCCTATAATTAAAACCCGAAAGGGACCAGCCACCCTAGTTTGAATTTTCTACCAAATACCCCCGAATTTCAAAATTACCAAATACCCTTATTTCATAAAATCACCAAGGAACCCTGAATTGAAAAATTTGCAAAATTACCCCTGATTTACAAAATTTTTAAATTGACCCCGATTATTACCAAAATACCCTCAGTAGGTGAAATGACGAAAATACCCCTAGGATAGGAATAAGACGAAAATGTTTGAATGATGAATATGTGTTGAATGAATGTGCTACTTTAAATTAGGATAGAAGACTTGAAACTTTGATCGATCGAAAGAACTACTTCTAAACTTCTTTCATAAAATTTCTTCGCGGATAAACAGTGGAACAAAATACTAATGCATAAAAATTCCTTAATCGAGTTAAAGCGCGATCGTGAGACATGAGTTCTAGGGGCGTGGTCGTAATGTGCGAGGACGCGTGGTAGAGCGGAATGACCGTGTTGGAACCCGTTAGGTCCGGATAAGGGTCCGAAAATGAGGTACCACCACCCCCACCACCACCGTTGGTGTTGAGCGGCAAGATCGGGCGGGGATGATGCGGTGTCGCAGCAATCCGCGAGTGCTTGAGATGGTGGTGGAGTAGGTGGAGGTATGGGAGCTCGGAAATCAGACTGCCGAGCGACTCCGAGCCAATGGGGTGAGGGTGTTTCGTGGTGTATCCGTGTGGGACCCAATGCGGTGAGTATTGGTTGGAGGCAACCGAGTGAATTATGGACGAGCTTGATTTAAATCACGAGGAGAAATCGAAAGGAATGGTGGCACTACTTGCGATGAAGCCTATCAATGGTGGCTCATAGTTCGGGATGGTGCCACACCGGTGAGGATCTCACTTGGGAATATGTTAAGGCGGCGTATCGGAAGAAGTATGTTGGTACCGATTATATTGATGCGCAAAGGAAAGCATTTACGAAGTGGTTCAAGGAACAAATTCGTAGCGGAGTATGAAGTCGAGTTTCGAGGTTGAGCCAATATGCTCGGGGAGTAGTGGCTACGGGCATGAGCGGTGTGTTCGGTTTGAGGACGGACTAAGGGATGATCGAGGTTATTGATAGCCCCGCATTAGGAGCAGGAGTTTTCTCGCTTTAGTAGAAAAGCTAAGGTAGTTTGAAGGGATTAAGGACTCTACAAAGCGTAACTTCGACCGAACAGGCGAGAAAGAGGCTTTGGATCATCGTGATCATTTGGGAATAAAAGGCCTAGAGTTGATGGGCCGCGAGGTCGAAGAAACTAGTGCAGGAGAGAGGCGATGTCGTACTTGTGATCGGTGTGGGAAGAGGCACCTAGGAGAGTGTTGGAAGAGGACAGGGGATGTTTCAAGTGTGGGTCCAAGGACCATATGATCAAGGATTGTCCTATAAAACCAGATGGAAATCGGCCCGGTAGCTTAGAATGTTAATCAAGCGGTAGAGGTGGGCCAGCGACCTCGGCCGAGGTCGTGGTCCGAATAATAGAGGTAATGGTGCTTTGGCAGAGGACGTGGAACACCGGCGGAGGTGCTTTGCTATCACGAGGCAAGGCAACCGGGTTTGGTTTATGCGATTCACGGAGGGAGGATGGAGACGCCACGGACGTTATAACCTGAGCGTTCCTTGTATTTGGAAAACCTTATTATGCTCGATTGATGTGGGCTCGACTCACTCCTATGTTGCATATAGTGTAGTGGAAACACTAGGCCTAGACTCGAACTTTCTCGATAGGGAGATGACCGTAGTAAGCCCACTAGGTCAAGCAAAGAGTGGTGAATGAGATCTTTGGAGTGTACCCTTGGAAATCCAAGGCGTAGTATTTCCTGTGACTTAATGGAACTACCCTTCGGAGAATTCGATCTCATACTTGGCATGGATCGGCTAGTAGAGCATTGAGCCGTGTTGGATTGTGCGGCTAAGCTAATGGAGTTAAGGACCCCAGAGGATGAGGTGGTCATTATGATAGGAGAAAGGAGAAATTACACATCTAATATAGTTTCAGGCGTTAAAGGCGGAGAAAATGGTCCGGAAAGGGTGCAAGGCATTTCTAGCCTTCGTTAGTCTTTGTGGACGCAAAAGAAGGGGGAATTAGTGGAGTTAGAACGGTAAGGGACTTCGTGGATGTTTTTCCAGAGGAGCTACCAGGAATACCCCCAAATAGGGAGGTGGAATTTGGAATAGACTTGCTACCAGGAACAACTCCGGTGTCAATCGCTCCATACCGAATGGCGCCAAAGGAGTTGGTGGAGCTCAAGGCTCAGATGCAAGAGTTGTTGGATCGTGGGTTTATTCGACCCATTGTGTCTCTGTGGGGAGCACCGGTCCTGTTTGTGAAGAAGAAGGGCGGAACTATGCGAATGTGCATAGATTATCGCGATTAAATAAGTGACCATCAAGAACAAGTATCCTTTGCCACGGATAGACGACTTTGTTCGATCAACTTAAGGGGCCACCGTATTTTCAAAGATCGATCTAAGGTCCGGATATCATCGATTGAAGGTGAAGGAGGCGGATATCCATAAAACGGCCTTTAGGACAAGGTACGACCATTTTGAGTTTGTGGTAATGCCGCGTTTGGGTTGTGAAACGCCCCACCCGCGTTCATGGATATGATGAACCGGTTTTTCAACCCTACTTGGATCGGTTCGTTGTTGTGTTCATCGACGATATCCTAGTATACTCCAAGTCCGAGGAAGAACATGACGAGCATCTCCGGAAAGTGTTGCAAGTGTTAAGGAGAAGAAGCTATATGCCAAATTCAGGCAAAGTGCGAGTTTTGGATTAAGGAGGTTGCATTCTTAAGGCATGTGGTGTCTCATGAAGGAATAAGGGTGGACCCTAAGAAGATTGAGGCAGTATTAGATTGGAAACCACCTAAGTCTGTGGCTGAGATTCGAAGTTTCTTGGGATTGGCAGGCTACTATAGAAGGTTTGTGGAAGGATTTTCTTCAATAGCCGCACCTTTGACAAAGCTGTTGAGAAAGGAGGTACCTTTCGTTTGGACAGATAAGCAACAAGAGAGCTTTGAGAAGCTTAAGAGGGTTTTGACCAAGCTCGGTTTTGATTCAAACGAGGCGGAGAAAGGACTTCGTGGTGTATTGTGGCGCTTCCCATACAGAGCTTGGGTTGCGTCTTCGATGCAAGACGGGAAGGTGGTAGCTTATGCGTTTAAGACAAATAAGGCCTCACGAGGTTAACTACCCGACGCATGACTTGGAACTAGCGGCGGTGGTCTTTGCTCTTAAGGTGTGGAGGCACTACCTTTATGGAGAAAAGTCGGTGATCTACACAGACCACAAAAAGCCTCAAGTATTTGTTGACCCGGAAGGAGTTAAACTTGAGACAAATGGGTGGGTAGAATTATTGAAGGACTATGATTGTTCATTAGAGTATCATCCGGGCAAGGCAAATGTAGTGGCGGATGCTCTAAGTCGAAAAGTAGTGTCGGATCTGAGGCGTTGTTCGCACACTTGAGTCTCAGATGATGATGGCGACCTATTGGCGGAATTGCAAGTCAAACCAACATGGTTAAATGAGGTAAAGGAAAGTCGGTTGGTGGATGAGGATCTAAGTGTTAAGTTACAACAAGTACGGAGACGGAGAGTTAGAGGATTATGGTGTTAATGATGAGGAGTATTGTGCTTCAAGGAAAGGTATGTATGCCTAAGGACAAGGACCTAAGACAAAAGATTCTTCGGGAGGCGCATAGTAGCCCTTATGCTATGCACCGGAGGCACTAAGTTGTACAGGAGGATCTAAGGAAACGCTTTTGGTGGCCTCGATCTTAAGCGGGAAGTTCTCGAATTCATGGGAAAATGTCCGACATGTCGCAAGTTAAAGCCAAACACCAAGTTCCATCGGGATTACTTCACCAATCGAGATTCCAGCGATGGAAGTGGGAGAGAATCACCATGGACTTCGTTAGTGGGCTTCCCCACGCCGCTAAGAAGGACTCGGTATGGGTAATAGTGGACCGTTTGACCAAGTCCGCGCACTTCATTCCGGTGAGAGTCGACTATTCTCTTGAAGTTGGCAAGATTGTATGTGGCGGAAATTGTAAGGTTGCATGGAGTGCCGGTGTCAATTATTTTGGATAGAGACCCAAGATTTACGTCTCGGTTTTGGAGGGCACTTCATCAAGTGTTAGGCATTAAGTTGGATTTCACTACGGCCTTTCATCCACAGTCGGACGGGCAGTCCGAACGAGTAATCCAAGTGTTAGAGGATATGTTGAGGGGCTGTGTGATGGACTTCAGAGGAAGTTGGGAGGAGTATTTGCCTTTAGCAGAGTTTGCGTACAACAACAACTATCAAGCCCGACATTCGGATGGCACCGTATGAAGCGTTATGCGATCGGAAGTATCGAACTCCTACGTGTTGGACTGAGTTAGGAGAACGTCGAGTTTTGGGTCCAGAGTTAGTGGCAGAATCTAAAGAGAAGGTTGAGACAATTCGGGCACGGTTGAAGGAAGCATCTGATAGACAAAAGTCGTACGCGGACCTCAAACGGAAGGAAATAGAGTTTGAAGTGGGGGACCAAGTGTTTCTGAAAGTCTCGCCTTGGAAGAAGGTGATGAGGTTTGGTCGCAAAGGGAAGTTAAGCCCAAGGTTTATAGGGCCCTATCGAGTGTTGAAGCGAGTTGGACTAGTGGCGTATCAGTTAGAGTTGCCACCGGAGTTGAAGCAGATGCACGACGTATTCCATGTTTCCATGCTACGTCGATATCGATCGGATCCATCTCACGTAGTACCGGTTGAAGAGGTGGAGCTAAGGCCAGACTTATCCTACGAAGAAGAGCCGATTCAGATCTTGGAACAAGGCGTGAAAGTGCTACTGAAGGAAATCGCCCTCTAGTTAAAGTGTTATGGCGGAATCATGGAGCGGAGGAAGCTTCGTGGGGAGCCGAGGAAGAGGCAATGCGACAAAGAATACCCTCATTTGTTTTAGCTGTAATTTCGAGGTCGAAATTATTTTAAGAAGTAGAACGCGAACATCCTGAAAAAGGGCCTATGCATTTTTATTTAATTATACGAAATGGCATGTCTTATGTGTTATGAATGTATTGTGAACATTTTTGGAAACTTGGAAATGTAAGAAAATGCTTTGGAAATGTTAAGTTTAAAAGAGGAAAGTGAACATTTTTGGAAACTTGGAAATGCAAGGAAATGATTTAGAAATGTTAAGTTTAAAAGAGGAAAGCGAACATTTTTGGAAACTTGGAAATGTAAGGAAATGTCATAGAAAGTGTTAAGTTTAAAGTTTAAAAGGGGAAACTAAGACAAGGTGGCCTTAAGAAAATTTATAGAGGAAATATGACATATAAATAGCCTTGGTAAAATGGCTACAAGGCACCACTTAAGGGCCTAGCAAGTGACGCCACATGCAGAGCAAAAGGGTCTTGAGTTCGAGTCACATGGGAAGCAAATAAAAGAATTTTTATTTTGCTACAAGGAGCAGAGAGGTGGACGGCATTAAGGCTCTTAAAAGAGGAGTTTTATTCTCTTTAAATTTCAAGCTAAATAGGGGATAAATAATGGATTTATTTTAGATTATTTTTAAGAGAGATAAATGAGGATTTATTCTTTAATTTTAAAAATTTAAGAGATAAAGCTATCAAAATAAGGGAGAGTGGTGGCCAAGTAAGGGACTCTAGCTAGTAATTTCGGCTACTAGAGGAAAAGAGGCCATTCATCCATTCACTCTTCTTTTGCCGAATTTCCTAAGCAAATTCTCCTCTCTCTGCCGAAATTCCTAGAGCCTCGTTCTTCTTCTTTTTGTTAGCCAAAGCCGAAAATTCAAGATACCACCATAGCCGATTTCTTTTCTTTCCAATCCATCAAAAGCCGAAACCTCTTTGATCACTATCTAGTCTCCATAGCCAAATCTTTGTGGAGCTTCAAGCAAGAGTGGGTCGACTTCTGTAGTAAGGGTAAGGATCTATCCTTATATTTCTTTTCTTCAAGCCCAAGATTAAGATTCTAATGCCATTTGTATCTCTTGGCCGAAACTACAACAGATCTTTCGGGATTTTGTATATTGTCGACTACCGGGAGAAGAGACTACTTTTCGGATTTAAAGAATCAAGGTAAGATATGTGAATATTCGGCCAAAGGCCATTTATTATGTTTAAGGATGAAATCGAATCTAATATAAGTCTATAGGTATTTCGACAACTCCCTAAGGAAGTGGTTTTTTCGGATTTTAGAATCCACAAGGTAAGCATATGAGGTATTCGGCCAAGGCCTATTTTTGGTATTTAGAATCTGTTTCTTATTTATTCAAAAGCCGGAAACCCGACATAGCTAAGTGATTTGGTGGCTAGCCGATTTCAAGAAGGAACTCAAAGAAGGTTTCGGATTTGATTTTTAATCCAATCGGCACAAGGAACTTAAGATCTAAATCGATGAGATCGATTTTCGGATTTCAAGGAATTCGTTAAGCATATCGTGTGTACCCCACACTAATCTTAATAGATTTATGGCTTTAACTTGATATACGTGTTAATATGAAAGTGTAAGAATGTGGCTAAGGTACCATGTTATGGTACAAAGTACTTAGGTACGTTTCCTACTCCTACTAGGATTATGAAATATGTTATGTTTAACATGTGATAAGTGATAAGAATGTGAAATTTGGCATGTTAATGCATAATATGTATCATATGGGGCATATGGGCTATTGAAAAGGGGAAGTGAATGTGGTGACCTAAGACCACGATACTTGAATGTGGTGACCTAAGACCACGATATCTGAATGTGGTGACCTAAGACCACGATATCTGAATGTGGTGACCTAAGACCACAAATATTTATAAGGGCAATGAGCACGTCATCAAGCGATCGCCGATGATGTGTAGCGGATGGAGGGTTGACTTAGTAGTCCCCACGGTGGCGAGTTGGTACGGGTGATGTGTAGCGGATGGTAACTAGGTTTGGGTTCGGGTTTGCATCATATTATTTAAATGTTATATGTACATGTATGACTTGTATGCACGAGTTTGTTAGGACTTAGTGTTGTGGTTACACATTGAGTCATTGACTCACCCCGTTGTGGGATTACTTTTCGGTGATGGGCAAGTGATGGACCTGACGGCAGAAGCTTAGGGATGGCCATGCTCAAGAAGGAATTTATTTTATTTGGACTTTTTATTTTAAGTACTTTGAATTTAATTTTGGGTTTTATTTTGATGTGATAAGGCCGTTAATGTGAACTGTTTTATGCATGCTTTTTATTGGATTTTATTACTATACGATTAAGTTTAAATCAAGGTTAAATGGTTTTTCTTAATATATATATATATATATATACAAGGTTTCCAATTGAACCCAACACAAGCAAATCCATCTTCAAACCACACGAATTTTTCCTAAGTAACAAACAGACTTTCAAATGTTTTCTCGAGGAACATACCAGATCCGGTCAGGACTCGTGGGCCGGGTTTGGGGTGTTTCACTAACTCTAGGTCGCGCGTCGGATAATTCTTCTCATGAGGCTTTAACTGTCTTGAGGCATAAGCAATCACTTTGCCTTCTTGCATAAGTACACAGCCTAATCCATTTAAGGATGCATCGCTGTAAACTATGAACTCTTTCCCCGTCTCAGGTTGTACTAAAACTGGAGTTTTGTTCAATAATGCTTTCAATTTTTCAAACTTTGTTGGCATATTTACATCCAATCGAACTTCACATTTTTCGTAACAACCGTCATCGGGGTTGCAATCATGGAAAACCCTTGACAAATCGTCTATAATAGCCTGGCTAGGCCTAGGAAACTTCTAACCTCGGAGATATTCCTCGGTGGTTTCCAATCCGTAATAGCCGAGATCTTACTTGGGTCTACTCAGAACCCCTTCTCCCGAGACAATATGCCCTGAGAAATCCTACTTCATTGAGCCAAAACTCACTTTTCTCGAACTTGGCATACAACTAATTTTCTCGAAGAATCTGGAAAACTATCCGTAGGTGCTCAGCATGCTCATTCTCCTCTCGGGAATAAACCAGTATGTCGTTGATAAACCATAAAAGTAACATATTCTAAGCCCACATTTAGTATGCTTTTGGATGATTTAAGCCCCAATTTATGTAAAAAGGTGCTCTTAATCCTTTCTTTTCATGTCTTATACTCAGGAAAGCACCCAATGACGAAAAGAACGAGAAACGGGTTTAAAACGGACCAAGTTGGGCCAAGCCATGAAATCAACACGGCCTGGACTTCAAGCCACATGGCCGTTCCACCATTCCTACTAGAACACGGCCTGACCACGATTTACACGGGCATGTGCCATGGCCGTGCCTCTACCGTGGAGAAGAGTAATTTCATTCGGGAAAGGATACTTAGGGAGAAAGAAACGTGTTTCAAAAGCCTATTAATACACCCTAGGTACCAGCTGAAAGGGGGGCAGCGAGCTAGGCCAAGAAGCCAAGTCGAAAAGGTCAGATTTGTGGGAATCACTCGAAGATAGCCAGTTGATCCATCTCAAGAAGCCGGAATTCTACTCAAGAAGGAGGATCTCCTCTTCAATTCCTTCAGGGGGTTTTAGGGATTTCTTATGTTTTGTTTTATCTTTTCTCTTGAGATGTTTTCCTTTATTGTTATGAACTAAACCCTTCTGATACAGAAAGAGGATGAAACCTATGATGAATCTTGTTATTTTATTTTTGAATTATATGATAATAACTTAGTTTGTTCTTAATTGTGTGAACTTAATCCAAATCTAATGTGCTTAGGTGGAGGAGGAATAGATCCTGCCTAAGAGTAGATCCAACATGATTAAGCGGAGTTGATCGCACGCCTAGAGATAGGGTGACGAGATTTTGCCGGATTAGGGTGAAACCTAATATGGGAGTCCACAGATTGATTTACTGCTATTCTAGGGGGTTATTATAAGCGAACGAGAGTTCCACTAATTAACCTAGGGTTAGACGTTATTCGCCTCGAGAGAGGGTTTAATATACGTTAGGGAGTCTCACGGATCAAACTAAGTAAATAAATCATATGGTTCAAGGTTAAATAACAAGTGAAGTCTAGGTGGATTTTTCCTAAGGGTATCACTTGAGTCAACTGAGTTTTCCCAAAATTATTTCCCGAATTCATTCTTTTTGTCTTTGCATCTTAGCTTAGTAAGTGGATTAGTTTTAGTTTAAACAACCATCACTTTATATTAAGGCTAAATAATAAAAAGACGGTGAGTATTAGTACTTTTAGTTCCTTTGGGTTCGATAATCCGGTCTTGCCTAAGCTATACTACTGTTCGATAGGTGCACTTGCCTCAATCGTTGTCAGAGTTAGTTTCCAGGTTCGATCATTGTTTTATAAATTTTAAAACTCTGATTTACAGCGATCAAGTTTTTGGCGCCGTTGCCGGGGAACTAAAATATTGAGAAAACTCTATTTTTATTACTTTAACCATTATTTTTTTTTATTTTTCACAATTTATTTTTTATTTTTAGTTTAATTTTAAATTTGCTAAATTTTCTTTCTTTCTTTTCCTAGCAGGTACCTCTAGTTTATGACTAGAAGGAACCCGAGAAGACCTTTAGAATACGACAGTGATATTGAAGCTACCACTCGAAGAAATTGCAGAGAAATTAGGCGAGCCCTAAATTACCAAGGAGAGCGAGAAGACAAATCCAATCCTACTGAAGGGATGGACGAGAATAATCCACCGCCACAAAACGATGTGGCGGATCAGAATGCTTATCGTACTATGTTTGATTATGCTAAACCGCATTTAACAGGAGCCGAATCGAGTATTGTTAGGCCTACTATAGCTGCTAATAATTTTGAATTAAAGCCTAACACTATTCAAATGATTCAACAGTTTGTTCAAGTTGATGGTTTGCAGGATGAAAATCCAAACACTCATATAGCTAACTTTTTAGAATTCTGCGATACCTTCAAAATAAATGGCATTTCTGACGATTCCATACGTCTTCGGTTATTTCCCTTTTCACTAAGAAAGAAAGCTAAACAGTGGTTAAACTCATTACCACGAGGGTCAATCACTACATGGGAACAAATGACCGAAAATTTTTTATTAAAATATTTTCCACCGGCCAAAATGGCCAAGTTACGTAATGATATATCTTCTTTTGTGCAGATGGATTTAGAGACATTATACGACGCATGGGAGAGATACAAAGATCTCTTAAGGAGATGCCCACACCACGGATTACCATTGTGGCTCCAAGTCCAAACTTTTTACAACGGCGTGAATCCTTCAACGAGGCAATTAATTGATTCACCACGGTGGAACCTCGAAATAGAACTCCGAGGCGACCTAGGAGTTTATCGAAGAGATGTCATTTGAATAACTATCGGTGGCAAGTTACAAGAACAAGGCCAACAAAAACAGTAGGAGTTTACAACCTCGATCTGATAACCATGCTATCAAATCGGTAGAGTTGATGAATAAGAAGATTGATAGTTTGTGTTCGTCGCAGTACATCCAGTCATGCGATGCGACGCAAGTGGAACTGTGGCGAATCCCGAGTACCCACCCTACCAACCAGAGAGCGAATGCGGATGAACTATATAGGTAACAATTTGGATCCAATAATAACCCATATAGTAATAATTATAATCCGTGTTGGAGGAACCACCCAAATTTTTCGTGGGAGGACAAGGAAATCAAGGAAATCAAAGACAACAACCTCCTCAAAATTTCAAAAATCAGCCCTATCCACAGGAAAAGAAGCCGAGTCTTGAAGAGACATTGAACAAATTCATAGCATCCACAGAAGCCCGTCTCCAAAAAAATGAGGTAACGCTCAACACCCAACAAACATCAATCAAAACGATCGAGAACCAAGTTGGAGGACTTACAAAGGCAATCGGGGAAATTACCCAGTCAGTCGAAGAAATTGCAAAGCTATTATCCAAACGATCGCAAGGGCGTCTACCAAGTAACACTGAAATTAATCCTAAAGAGTAGATCCAAGCCATAACAGCTCAGGAGAATACAAGGGTAAATGAATCCATTTCAACACAAGGAAACGAGGTAGAAAAAGGTAAAGTTGAGGTAACACAAGACAAGCCAAAATCGGTAATCAAGGAGTACCAACCTCGTATACCTTACCCTGAAGCATTAAAAAGAGACGACATAGAGGAATAGTTCGGTAAGATTCTTAAACTTTTAAAGAAATTACACATTAACTTACCACTCCTCGAAGCTCTTTCGCAGATGCCTGATTCCAGGAAATTCTTAAAGAAGCTTCTGACAAACAAGCGGAAACTAGATGAAGATTCGCATGTGGAACTCAACGCAAAGTGCTCAGCAATCTTGCAAAATAAGCTACCACGAAACTAAAAGATCCAGGAGTTTTACAATTCCATGTTTAATTGGTAGACTAAATGTTGATAATGCGTTAGGCGATTTAGGGGCAAGCATAAATGTCATGCCTTATAAATTGTTTAAACAATTAGGTCTAGGGAAACCCAAACAAACTAGGATGAGCATTCAATTAGTGATAAAACTGTTAGAATTCCTAGGGTATTATTGAAGATGTTCTTGTAAAAATTGACAGATTCGTTTTCCCAGAGATTTTGTTGTCTTAGACATGGATGAGGATAATTCGATCCCCTAATTTTAGGAAGACCCTTTTAGCAACTGCCAGACTAAAATTGATGTTGATGCGGAGAACTCATACTTTGCGTAGGTAATGAGACAGTCACCATCAAGGCTTTCGATTCGGCTAGAACATCGAGTAATCAAGGTGAGAACGTAAATTCTACCGATAACCATTCGGTTAACTCTTATTTTCAGGAAGCACCACCAAAGAATACAACTGAACCCGATCCTAAACCCCAAACCAACAAAGAAGTAACTCATGAAGATCGAGGGATTCAGTTCGATGATCTAGACGAGTGGAAGACACACTTCAAGGAGAAATTAGGGATACACGACGAAGAACCAGAACCACACGAGGAAAAATAGAAAGAGCCCCCAGAAGTGCTAATAGGAACAACAAATCACTTCAAAATAGGGGACCAAGTACTACTAGATCAGGTAAATCCTCGAATATCTCCTCCGGACCCTAGCACAAATAAAGAAATATCTTTTAGGGTAACCAATGTTTTTCCACACGGAGTAGTCGAGGTAAGTATCCCTATTTTTGGTACTTTTACTATAAACACATCTCGACTTAAATTTTTTCACGAAGACGCAAATGATAGCATGAGGAAAGACTTCAAACTCCTCAAACCACCCTGACAAAGCAAACGGGAGGAGAGTCTAGCTTAAGAATATAAATGAGCGCTTCTCGGGAGGCAACCCGAGCACTAACATAATTTATTCTCATATTTTTCTTTAAATCTATTTTTCTTTTCTTCTCTTCTTTCTAAACACGTAGTTATAAACTAATAAGGGATGCAGAATTCCAGGACACACGGCCGTGGCCGTGGCCGTGTGTACCTCAAGAATCTTGGTATTAACATGGCAGGACGGTACAAGTCAAAATAAACTAATTTCTGGCAATCACAGACTCAACCACTCTCCCACGGGCACCGAAAAAGTGACAAGGCCGTGCTTGACGGCCGTGCGAAGCTACTGACTTGCCAACCACGGGCTCAACACGCCCGTGCCAGCTAACCATGCTAATATACTAACTTGTCGAACACAAAGCTAGACACGGCGTGGGAACCAACACGCCCTAGAGCACGCAGCCCGTGCGAGGCGGCGTGTGAATCGACACACCTTCAACCCACGGGCGTGGGAAAACTACCAGACCTGAAAGTTTATTTAAACACCATACCCTGCTTCTTCCTCTTATTAACCCACTTCTTTCTTCTTTCCTTCTTCATTCCTTTCCTTTCTCTTTCCTTTTTTCTTTTTCCTAATAAATCCTTAGACTCTTGAGCTACATTAAAATCATATCCATGGCAAAGAAGCGTAAGAGGCCAATCTCCTTAAAGGAGACCGATTCACCTGAGTTCATGCTGGCAGCTTCATCCAAATAACAAGCCAAGGGTCTTTGAGACCAATTAACTGTTCTTTTATTTTTATCTTCTCCTTTATTTTCTTTATCTTTACTTCTCTACTACTTAATTCAGTTTATTTTGTTTTAGTTTCTTGTTTTTAGGTTCTTAAGGCTGCTTGGGAATCATGCCACCACCACCACCACCATAACCTCAGCCTTAGAAATCACATCCAAAAATAAGGACTCTACGGTCCATCCATCTTTTCTTTTAATTTTAGTTTTCTTCTTAGTCTCCTTCTCTTTATCTTCCTTGTCCTTAATTTCAGATTTAGTTTACTTTAATTATGTATTAAGGATCCTCAGCTAATTCTCTACGAAGTCCCAATTTCTTCATCTAGCGCAGGTTCGTCATCCAGACGGCCCATCACCACCACCAAAGGCACAATCTCCTCTCAAGGAATTATCCGAAAATTCAGGAAGTTTTCACTTACCCCCATATCTGATGATTTTATTACAAGGTTATTATATATCTTTGTACATTGAGGGCAATGTACATCTTAAGTGTGGGGGGGTGAATAACCTAAGAAGATACCTAACAAAATCCCTGAATTTAGTCTTGTTTTTAAGTAATTTACTCATATTACTAATTAGGATGAAATTTCTGATGATTTATGATTTTTATTGATATGTTTGAGATTAAGTCATTGATAATTGTGCATTGATAATTAAATTCTAAGAATACTAGAGAATCAAGCATGATAAGTCTATTTTTTTTAGAAATTAAAAATTTGCTAGGTTGTCGAACTGAGTTTAAATATTACTTTGAAGTTTGAAATTTACGAGGTTGACATCAAAATACCCATAATTTTTGTGAGTTTTTGAGCCTTATAGAGCATATATCCTTTTTCTTGCTCACTTTATTGATTATGAGTATGTCAACACTGATTTGCTATTCTAGAACTTGCATCGATTATACATGTCGAGACCACATTTTTTTGATTTGATACACAGCGATGATGAAGGCACCTAGGTTTTAACCCACTAATTCCATAAGAAGCCTACCTCCATAACTAACCACTAGTGAACCCCTTTTAATCCTAACAACCCTATTTAACTAATATTAACCCAGAACCCCTTTGTTTTTGTTATCACCATTCCTTTTGACTACCCTTATATCGAGATTTGATTTGATTAGTTGCCTAATTATGAATTTTAGTAATTTATCCTTTATTATGTATTTAGTTTGTTCTTAAAAAAAACGAAGTATATCCATTATTCATTGCTAGTTGTGATTAAATGAGCTTATACGTTTGGATTCCAAATATCGAAGAAGAAGTTCGTATTATTAGTATTATTAGTTTTCAATTAATGTATTTATTATTATTAGTTCATTAGTTCTTAGTTAGGTAATTTGTCAATTCAATCTCGATTCTAACCCTCTAATTCAGCCTCACTCCACACCTTAACCCTAGCCCCGTTACAACCCTAACAAAGACCTTTTGATTTGTGTTTCATCTCATATTTCAGTGGTGGAGGTTTGATTTTCATGAAAGCCTATGGGATTAACTCTTCATGTTTGACTTTTGAGTGCCTAAATTTTGAACCTTAAACACTTTGAGTGATTTGAGCGAATCTTTTGTGAGGATGTCAATCCTTGTCGATTTCGAATCAAAGGTAATTATTTTGATGAAGGGAAACACCTATGTTTTGTGCTACAGAATCTATGACTTATACTGTTTGAATTTTTAGGACACTTTGAATTGAATTATCCATGTATAAATTATCTATGAATTATGATGAGACACTATCAATAGGAATTATGAATTACAGGAAGTTCGTTTTAATTGTAAGTTGGGAATTTTGCTTGAGGACAAGCAAAAGCTTAAGTGTGTGGGTATTTGATAAACCGTAAAAGTAACATATTCTAAGCCCACATTTAGTATGCTTTTGGATGATTTAAGCCCCAATTTATGTAAAAAGGTGCTCTTAATCCTTTCTTTTCATGTCTTATACTCAGGAAAGCACCCAATGATGAAAAGAATGAGAAACGGGCTTAAAACGGACCAAGTTGGGCCAAGCCATGAAATCAACACGGCCTGGACTTCAAGCCACACGACCGTGCCACCATTCCTACTAGAACACGGCCTTACCACGACTTACACGGCCGTGCCTCATTCAACAGTGTCGAACACGGCCTGACGACGATTTACATGGGCGTGTGCCATGGCCGTGCCTCTGCCGTGGAGAAGAGTAATTTCATTCGGGAAAGGATACTTAGGGAGAAAGAAACGTGTTTCAAAAGCCTATAAATAAACCCTAGGTACCAGCTGAAAGGGGGGAGACGAGCTAGGCCAAGAAGCCAAGCCGAAAAGGTCAGATTTGTGGGAATCACTCGAAGATAGCCAGTTGATCCATCTCAAGAAGCCAGAATTCTACTCAAGACGGAGGATCTCCTCTTCAATTCCTTCAGGGGGTTTTAGGGATTTCTTATGTTTTGTTTTATCTTTTCTCTTGAGATGTTTTCCTTTATTGTTATGAACTAAACCCTTCGGATACCCGAAGGGGATGAAACCTATGATGAATCTTGTTATTTGATTTTTGAATTATATGATAATAACTTAGTTTGTTCTTAATTGTGTGAACTTAATCCAAATCTAATGTGCTTAGGTGGAGGAGGAATAGACCACGCCTAAGAGTAGATCCAACATGATTAAGCGGAGTTGATCGCACGCCTAGAGATAGGGTGACGAGATTTTCTTTGGATTAGGGTGAAACCTAATATGGGAGTCCACGGATCGATTTCTTCGCTATTCTAGGGGGTTATTATAAGCGAACGAGAGTTCCACTAATTAACCTAGGGTTAGACGTTATTCGCCTCGAGAGAGGGTTTAATATACGTTAGGGAGTCTCACGGATCAAACTAAGTAAATAAATCATATGGTTCAAGGTTAAATAACAAGTGAAGTCTAGGTGGATTTTTCCTAAGGGTATCGCTTGAGTCAACTGAGTTTTCCCAAAAGTTATTTCCCGAATTCATTCTTTTTGTCTTTGCATCTTAGCTTAGTAAGTAGATTAGTTTTAGTTTAAACAACCATCACTTTATATTAAGGCTAAATAATAAAAAGACGGTGAGTATTAGTACTTTTAGTTCCTTTGGGTTCGATAATCCGGTCTTGCCTAAGCTATACTACTGTTCGATAGGTGCACTTGCCTTAATCGTTGTCAGAGTTAGTTTCCAGGTTCGATCATTCTTTTATAAATTTTAAAACTCTAATTTACAGTGATCAGTCGTCAATAAAAATGACTACAAACTTTTCGAGGTATGGTCTAAAGATGCGGTTCATTAAGTCCATGAATACCGCAGGAGCATTGGTCAAACCAAAAGGCATGACTAAAAATTCATAATGCCCATACCTTGTTCGAAAAGTAGTCTTGGATACATCTGACTCCTTTACTCTTAACTGGTAATACCCCGATCTCAAGTCTATCTTAGAGAACACGGTGGCTCCTTTCAATTGATCGAACAAATCATCGATCCTTGGCAATGGGTACTTGTTCTTTACTGTCACTTTATTAAGCTAACGGTAATCTATGCACAATCTCATAGTGCCATCCTTCTTTTCACAAATAAAACTGAGCACCAGGGAGAACAACTTGACCTTGCAAAGCCTTTGTGCATTAACTCTTGCAATCAGATTCAACTCTTTCAACTCCGTTGGAGCCATTACATAAGGAGTAATAGATATTGGTGCAAGATCGGGAGCTAGCTCAATCTTCAACTCAACTTCTCTCGATTGGAGGTAATCCCGGTAATTCTTCGGAAAAACATCCATGTGCTCACATACTATCGATGACGACTCAATCTTTAACTCTGTTTCTTTATCATTCATCACAAAGGCCAAATATGCCTCATACCCCTTTCTTATAAATCTACGTGCCGTCATATGAGAAATCAATACCGGCAATCCACTTTGTTCATCGATTCTATATGGAGGATATCCCCATTCTCACATCTCATTTCAATGTATTTCTTCCCATAATTAACTATTACATTATGGGCAGTTAACTAGTCCATATCGAGAATGAGATCAAACTCGTCAAATGGTAACAACATAAGGTTTGCTTTAAAACAATGATCTCTAATCATTAATGGACATTCTCTACATACTTCATTCACTAACACACTCTTGCCTAAAGGATTAGACACTCTAATCACAAATTCTGTAAACTCTATAGGCATACTCAAATCAGATACCAATTTCATGCAAATGCAAGAGTGTGTAGATCCGGGATCTATTAAAGCAATAACTTTAACATCATGAAGAGAAAAGGTACCCGTGATAACATCATGGGAAGATGCCTCTTCGCGAGCGAATGGCATAAGTCCGTGCAGTGCCCTACCCTCGGGTCTCGCGGCCGCTCTCTAGGGTTACCTCTTCCTCTTGCCCCACTTCCTCAGGTTTCTCTGCGGTCTTCCTCGACCATACTCCCGGATCTTGGGTTACGAGCTCTCTCTTCTTTCATTGTCTCTGGACAATCCTTTATGTAGTGGTCTTGGGAACCACATCTAAAACATGCATTTTCATGCTCTCGGCATTCTCCAAGATGACGTCACCCCACATCATGTGGGCATTCGGGTCTTCAGTTTGAAAGTTCCCCACACTAGCTTGCCCAAAATAGTCCAGTGCTTTATTTCCCGAATACTGTTTACCCTTGTCTTTCTTTGAAAACCCCATGGAAGTAGCTGACCGGGTAGGTAAATCTCTTGACTTCTTGGATGAGGATTGGAATGACTTATTCCACTGTCTCTTTCTAGAGTCACGAGACTCAATTTCAGACTTTCTCTTCTCTTTTACTAGCTCTTCAGCTTTACAAGCTCTCTCCACTAGCACAACAAATTCTTTCAATTCTAGTACAGCAACAAAGAGTTTGATGTCCTCATTTAGCCCATCTTCAAATATTTTGCTCATGATAGCCTCGGTGGACACGCATTCTCGAGCGTATTTGCTGAGTCGCACAAACTCACGCTCATAATCGGTCACCGACATCTTGCCTTGCTTTAACTCTAAAAATTCTTTTATTTTCTGATCTACAAATCTTTGACTGATATACTTTTTCTTGAACTCTTCTTGGAAGAATTCCTATGTGATCTTCTTCCTTGGTACCACTGATACAAGGGTGTTCCACCATTGATAGGCAGAATCTCTTAAAAGGGTGACTACACACTTCATGCTTTCCTCAGGTGTGCATGATAGCTCATTAAATACCCTGATGGTATTTTCTAACCAAAACTCGACTTTTCTGATCATCTTCTCTTTTCGCCTGCATTCTTCTCGCCCCATGTTTCTGATCCTATCAACTGGAGGTTTGTCTCCTCTTACCACCTCTACTACTTGAGGGCTACGGGGAATAGGTTGTGGAACAGGTGGGGGTGGAGGGGTTGTACATTTGGGTTCATACTGAACGAACTCACGAATACTACGTATTTATCATGTGGAGGAAGGCTTCTCTAGCCCCTTCTCCTCTTTCTTGACTCACCGTAGTGGGTCTATTCTCATTCTCGTTAAACACCAGTCCCTTGGCGGGAGCCGCGCATTACTTTCACGTCATCCGCCATATCTCTTTCGGGATCCATTTACTATATATATAAACATAATTTAAGTCGTCGAGTCGTCACACTATCATTATAAAAACATTCTTACGTATGGCATGTATAGCTAGACTCGTGCTCATGCTACGTTAGTCCTAGAACCGACTAAACCGTAGCTCTGATACCACTAAATGTAACACCCCATACCCGAGTCCGAGGCTTAGACCGGATACGAGAAGTTACTATGCTTGAACTTGCTTAATCAAGTACTTACGGGCTATAAAATTTCGTTTCGAATTAAGAACTTATCTTTCTTAATAAACTTGTACTTTTCATGGGCCTACGAGGCCTTAAACTCATGTTCGTAAACTTTCGGAACTCAATCGAAAACTTTTCATTGAAACAGGGGTCACACGCCCATGTGAGTTGGGACACGCCCGTGTAAACCTGAGACACGCCCATGTCTCCTAACCGTGCTTAAAACTCGAGCTTACTGCCAAACTTCACACGGCCATGGCACGCCCGTGGTCCTGGCCCGTGTGAAAAACCTTAGCATTCTGACTTATAACACACGGCCATGGCACGCCCGTGGACTTAGACCGTGTACTACAACTTGATATTCGACTTAAGGTGCAATGGTGCGGTACACGGCTTAGACACACGCCCGCAGTGTCCGATGTAATGGGCACTTATAGGCTATTTACCATGCCAATTTCCACCACAAATCAAGAGCAAATTCATACTATCTCAACAACTCAAATCACTACAACTTTAATGAACAATATCACGTGCTCCATTGATATCAATAACATACATACTTAGTCAATCTTGGCCAATCATTTAGCCATTTACAAAAGAATAATAATAAACTTGATAGCCCATGCTTTTCCCTTTCTAAGACATATACTCAAAATGAAATGTTTCCTATACATGCCATACTTAAATAAACAACTTGGCTATACCAAAATAGCGGTTGATAGTGTGATTCGAGCTCCGACTTCAACGATCCACAAGTTAGCTTGGCGGGACTACATAGAAAGAAATAATAAAAGACGTAAGCATTTAGCTTAGTAAGTTTGCATAATGCACATAGCAACATACTTGCTTAATATAAACCATTTGACATAAACAATGGCATCATAAATTTCAGCTATAAAGCGTACTTACTCATACTTGATTCTTACATAACTCATGAAACTTACTAGTCTCATACTTGATAGGCAAACAAAGTACCTGTATCACTAGATCACATTGACCAGCATACTTGAACATAATACTCATAATTTCTAATTCATCATTCATAACATGAATAATATTCTTTATCACTTGATAATAACCTTATTTACTTAGCTTTCTTGTTATCTCTTTGGAGCTTAACTCGTTTGCCCGATGAATTTATATGAATAACCTAGGATACTAAATCTCATCTAAATTTCGAGGCCATGACTTAACATGGACTTATACGAAGTCTTTCTTGTTCTCACCAATGCCATGCCTTAACTTGGACTTATATGGGATCTCTTTCTCTTGATAACTTTTCAATGCCAAGCTTTCCTTGGTCTTACATGATAACTTGTTCAATGCCAAGCTTGCCTTGGACTTACATGATAACTTACTCAATGCCAAGCTTGCCTTGGACTTACATGATATCTTATTCAATGCCAAGCTTGCCTTGGACTTACATGATAACTTACTCAATGCCAAGCTTGCCTTGGACTTACATGATACCTTACTTGCTTGCCGATGCCATGCCTCGGCTTGGTCTTATACGGACTTTCTTGTTTCATGTGGTAGATCGAGTATCCTAAGTTATTCAACTTCAATCGGGGCTTTCTCATGCTTGATCTCATTCATTTCTTTGTTTAACATAAAATTAAACGTTTTTCATAATAACATTGTACATTATACTAAGCAATTCAATGATATAAATCATAAAGCTTAGAAATCATACAAACTTACCTCAATATACAAAATGTAGCTAGGTATGCAATTTAGTCATCGACCTTGTTCTTGCCTCGGTTTCGATTCGGGCTTCATTTTTCTTGATCTATAGTCATAAATAGATCATTTAATATTCACATTGACTAAATTGACCCTTTACTCATACTTGGGCAAAATTACTATTTTGCCCCTATACTTTCTCATATTTGCACTTTTGCCCCAAGGCTCGTAAAATAATTTTCATTCAACTTTCTTAGACTACATGCTTAGCTGATTCATTTTCTCTACTATAGCAATCATCAATTCTCATTATTTCTAGTAGGTATGACTAATTTCATAACTATTACAAACTAGTCCATACTATCATATTTCATGAAATTCATAAGGAAAAGATGTTTATCTAACATCAAACTCTCATAATCTTCCATAAAACATCATTTAACAAGCATGTCATTCATAGATGAAGTTTTTGAACATGCATCTTAGCTTATTTTATAGCTAAAAATAGCTAATTCATAATACGAGAACTTCAAAAACACGAAGAATATTAAAAACGGGGCTAAGATGAACTTACTAGCAAGCTTGAAAAAAATGAAGAACCCTAGCTATGGAGTCTTCAAATTTTTGGCAATGGAAGGAAGAAGATGAATGAAATTTTATCATCTTTTTCCTATTTTAATCACTTATTAGACAAATGACCAAAATGCCCTTCTCTTTAAAAATTTCTATTTTACTAACTCATGTCCATTTCTGTCCAAAATTTATAATTTGGGCAAATTGCTATTTAAGGGCTCATAATTAATATTCTAAAGCTATTTCATACAAAATGCTTCTAGAAACTCACATTTTACAACTTTTGCAATTTGGTCCTTTTTGACCATTCAACTTCATTTTAGCAAAATTGCTTCATGAAACTTTCACACTAATATGCAAACATGACATGAACCTTAAAAACTCATAAATTCACCTCAGATTCGTGGTCTCGCACCACTATTTCGACTAGGCCCTAAATTGGGCTGTTACAACACTTCTACCACTTCGACATTTCAGTTGAGTTCAAACACTACACGGAACCACTTAGTAAAAATAATACTCCAGCAACAGCTCGAACCCAAGACCTCTAGCATAAGGACACTCCACTTATCCACCAGACCAGCAGGCCCATTCTGACATGTTTTACCAACATTTATTTATAAGCCTACAGATTAGGGATAGAGGTTTATTCATTTAAAAACAAAAAATTTGCCCAAGCTAATGCTTGAACTTGGGACCTCTCAGACACTTCCCAGAACACATAACGACTGAAGCAGATAGACATTGTGTTACAAATATACGAAAATATATATTAAGGATTTTTGGGGCATTACAACTCTACCCCCTTAAAGAAAATTTTGGCCTCGAAATTTTTTTTACCTGTTTAAAACAGATGGGGATATTGCTGTCGCATCGCATCCTCAGGCTCCTACGTGGCCTCCTCAGAACTATGATTATGCCAAAGAACTTTATCCAGTGGGATAGACTTTCTTCTTAGAACCTTCACATCGCGATCCAATATCTAGACTAGCTCCTCTTCAAAGGTCAGATCTGGCCTAACCTCGATCTCTTCAACAGGAACAATATGCGTGGGATCAAAGCAGTATTGCCTCAACATAGAGACGTGGAACACGTCGTTAATCCGATCTAACTCTGGGGGTAACTCTAACTGGTAGGCAACCGGTCCCACACGCTTCAGTATGCGGTAAGGCCCAATAAACCTAGGGCTCAACTTGCCCTTACGTCCAAACCTCAGTACCTTCTTCCATGGCGAGACCTTGAGAAAAATGAAGTCCCCCACCGAATACTCAAAATCTCAATGCTTCAGATCCGTATAGGACTTCTGTCTGTCTGATACCGCTTTCAGTTGGTCTCGAATCAATCTAACTTTGTCCTCGGTATCAGAAACTAGTTTAGGGCCCAGAACCCGTCGCTCGCCCAACTCAGTCCAACATGAAGGTGTGCGACACCTACGACCATATAGTGCCTCGTAAGGTGCCATCTGAATGCTAGACTGATAGCTGTTGTTATAAGTAAACTCTGCTAGCGGTAGGTAATCCTCCCAGGGTGGTATTCAATCGTACAGTCATAGTCCTTAAGTAGCTCAATCCATCTACGCTGTCTAAGATTTAGCTCCTTCTGAGTGAGGAGGTACTTGAGGCTCTTGTGATCAGTGTAAATGTTACACTTCTCACCATATAGGTAATGCCTCTAGATTTTCAGTGTGAATACCACCGCGGCCAACTCCAAGTCATGCGTCGGATAATTCGCCTCATGAGTCTTAAGCTGACGAGACGCATACGCTACTACCTTACCCTCTTGTATCAACACACATCCTAAACCGACATGTAATGCATCGCTGTAGACAGTGAACTCTTTTCCAGACTCTGGCTGTATCAAAATAGGAGCCTCAGTCAATACAGTTTTGAGCTTCTCAAAGCTCTCTTGCTGCGCGTCAGTCCAGTTAAATGGCACACCCTTATGTATCAGCTTAGTCAAGGGTACGACGATCAGTGAAAACCCTTCTACAAAACGTCGATAATATCCCGCCAGTCCCAGAAAACTGCAGATCTCAGTTACAATCTTAGGCTACTTCCAATCCAAGACAGCCTCAATCTTTCTAGGATCGACTCTAATCCCCTCAGCAGAAACCACATGTCTCAGAAATGTTACTTCACGTAACCAGAACTCATATTTACTAAACTTGGCGTACAGCCGTTTCTCTCATAAAGTCTGCAGAACTGATCGCTGTAAATCAGAGTTTTAAAATTTATAAAAGAATGATCGAACCTGGAAACCAACTCTGACAACGATTAAAGGTAAGTGCACCTATCGAACAGTAGTATAGTTTAGGCAAGACCGGATTGTCGAACCCAAAGGAACTAAAACTACTAATACTCACCGTCTTTTTATTATTTAGCCTTAATATAAAGTGATGATTGTTTAAACTAAAACTAATCTACTTACTAAGCTAAGATGCAAAGACAAAAAGAATGAATTCGGGAAATAACTTTTGGGAAAACTCAGTTGACTCAAACGATACCCTTAAGAAAAATCCACCTAGACTTCACTTGTCATCTAACTTTGAACCATATGATTTACTTACTTAGTTTCATCTGTGAGACTCCCTAACGTATATTAAACCCTCTCTCGAGGTGAATAACGTCTAACCCTAGGTTAATTAGTGGAACTCTCATTCGCTTATAATAACCCCCTAGAATAGCAGTAAATCGATCTGTGGACTCCCATATTAGGTTTTACCCTAATCCTGCAAAATCTCGTCACCCTATCTCTAGGCGTGCGATCAACTCCGCTTAATTATGTTGGATCTACTCTTAGGCAGGGTCTATTCCTCCTCCACCTAAGCACATTAGATTTGGATTAAGTTCACACAATTAAGAACAAACTAAGTTATTATCATATAATTCAAATAACCAAATAACAAGATTCATCATAGGTTTCATCCCCTTCGGGTATCCGAAGGTTTAGTTCATAACAATAAAGGAAAACATCTCAAGAGAAAAGATAAAACAAAACATAAGAAATCCCTAAAACCCCCTGAAGGAATTGAAGAGGAGATCCTCCGTCTTGAGTAGAATTCTGGCTTCTTGAGATGGATCAACTGGATATCTTCGAGTGATTCCCACAAATCTGACCTTTTCAGCTTGGCTTCTTGGCCTAGCTCTCCGCCCCCCTTTCAGCTGGTACCTAGGGTGTATTTATAGGCTTTTGAAACACGTTTCTTTCTCCCTAAGTATCCTTTCCCGAATGAAATTTCTCTTCTCCACGGCAGAGGCACGGCTATGGCACACGCTCGTGTAAATCGTGGCCAGGCCGTGTTCGACACTATTGAATGAGGCACGACCGTGTAAGTCGTGGTAAGGCCGTGTTCTAGTAGGAATGGTGGCACGACCGTGTGGCTTGAAGTCCAGGCCATGCTGATTTCGTGGCTTGGCCCAATTTGGTCCGTTTTAAGCCCGTTTCTCGTTCTTTTTGTCATCGGGTGCTTTTCTGAGTATAAGACATGAAAAGAAAGTATTAAGAGCACCTTTTTACATAAATTGGGGCTTAAATCATCCAAAAGCATACTAAATGTGGGCTTAGAATATGTTACTTTTACAGTTTATCAAGAACCACTTTGAGGTGTTCATCATGCTCACCCTCAATCTTCGAATACACCAGTATGTCGTCAATAAATACCACCACAAACTGATCCAAATAGGGCTGGAACACTCGGTTCATCAGATCCATAAAAGCTGCTGGTGCATTTGTCAGTCCAAATGGCATTACTAGAAACTCGTAATGACTATAGCGAGTCCTAAATGCCGTCTTATGCACATCAGCTTCCTTAACTCTTAACTGGTGATACCCTGATCAGAGATCAATCTTGGAGAAAACCGAAGCCCCTCGAAACTGGTCAAATAGATCATCTATCCTCGGTAAAGGGTACTTATTCTTGATGGTCAGTTTGTTCAGTTGACGATAGTCGATATACATACGCATGGATCCATCCTTCTTTTTCATAAACAGAACCGGTGCTCCCCACAGAGACACACTAGGGCGAATGAACCCACAATCCAATAGCTCTTGAATATGAGCTTTAAGCTCCACAAGCTCCTTCGGTGCCATTCTATAAGGGGCGATGGACACCGGAACTATACCAGGATGGAGCTCAATCCCAAACTCTACTTCACGATTCGGAGGTAACCCATGCAGCTCCTCAGGAAAAATATCCAGAAATTCTTTAACCGTCCTTATATCCTTAACTGAAGAATCCCCAGAATCTGAAACACTAATGTAGGCCAGATACACCTCACATCCCTTACGGACCAACTTCTCAGCCCTCAATGCAAAAATCACATTCGATAAATAGTTTCGATGCTCCCCAATTACGAATACCTCGCTATCCTCCTCAGTTCTCAGTACAATCCTTTTTGTGGCACAATCCAAGCTCACTCGGTGTTTGACTAACCAGTCCATTCCTAGTATCAGATCAAATTCTCCAAAAGGCAGTTCCATCAGATCAGCCAAAAAGATAGCTCCTTGAACCTTTAGAGGAACATCTCTAAACAGTTTGTTAACCCTTATTGACTGCCCCAACAGACTCAGTACAGTGACCTCACTCGTAGTGCTCTCAACCAGTATACCCAAGTTTTCAGATACGGTACAAGCTATATAGGAGTGAGTGGATCCTATATCTATCAGTGCAGTATAAGGTACATTATAAATAAAGAACGTACCCGTAATAACGTCTGGAGCATCTCCATCTTCTCGGCGACGAGCAGTATAAACTAGAGCCGACTGCCTCACCTCAGTGTCACCAGCACCTCTGCGCGGTGCTCTCTAACCCCATGTAACAGCTCGATTTAGGGCCTAGTCAGAATAGTGGTTGCGAGACCATAAATCCAAACTAGAAATATGTGTTTTATGGCTTTTATGAGGTTTAAGATATGTTAGCATGCTTATGTGAAAATTTCATGAAGAAAATTTAATTATTTAGTGATCAATTTATTTACTAGGACTAAATTGCAAAGATTGAAAAATATGATATTATAGAAGATTCAAGTATGAAATAGCATTAGAAAAATTATTAGAGGTCCTTATTTAGTAATTAGACAATTATATGTCAAGATGGACAAAAATGGACATAGGAAGGAAAAATCTCAAGAAAGAGGCCTTAAGGGCAAAATGGTCATTTGGTTAATAAAAGAATTAAAAGGGAAAAAGAAGTCAAAATTGTGTTCATCTTCTTCCCCTAAGTGCAAAAAATTTAAAGCTCTCCATAGCTAGGGTTTTGTCACCTTTCAAGCTTGATTGTAATTACCACCTAGCCCCGTTTTTAATGTTCTTCGTATTTTTGAGATCCTCGTAGCTCGATTTAGCTATTTTTAGCTATATTTTGAGCTAGGGTTCATGTTCAAAAAATTACCCATGAATGAAATGCATGTATTTTGATAATTTATGGAGGAATATGTAAGTTTGATGTATGATAAACATCTTTTTCTAAGAGATTTTCATGGGAAATTCATAAAAAGGACCAAATTGTAAAAGTCATGAAAATGGTCATAAAGGTGTGATTTAGTGGAAATTGTAGGCTGTGGTAGTTATGAAAATGGTTCGAATAGGCTTGAAATACAAATAAATTAGATAAAAATCATTTTACGAGCCTAGGGGCAAAAGTGTAATTATGTGAAAGTTTAGGGGTAAAATCGTAATTTTTGCCAAAGTATGATTCATGGGTTAATTTAGTCAATGTGAGTATTAAGCAGGTGAAATTGTTATTATAGATCAAGAAACACAAAGTCCGAACTGAAACCGAGGCAAGAATAATGTTGTGGACTAAATTGAACATCTAAACACATTTTGAGTACCGAGGTAAGCTTGAGTGAAATTAAAGCTACATAATGCTATTATGTTTTAATTGCTTGATATCGTGAGAAATGTATATTATTTCTATTAAATTGATTGATGATGCCTTGATGAAAGTATAATGAAAATAATGCTAAGTTGAAGTCCCGATTGAACATTAGGAATAGCAAGGATACCATTATCACAACATGGCATCGGCACCAAAAGAGGGTCCCGTATAAGACCATGTCTGGGACATGGCATCGACACCAAAAGAGGGTCCCGTATAAGACCATGTCTGGGACATGGCATCAACACTAAAAGAGGGTTCCGTATAAGACCATGTCTGGGACATGGCATCGGCACCAAAAGAGGCACCCGTATAAGACCATGTTTGGGACATGGCCTCGGCACCGAAGAAAGATCTCGTGTAAGACCATGTCTGGGACATGGCATCGACATCGATATACGATCTCGTATAAGACCATATCTGGGATATGGAATCAACATCGAGATATGAGATCCCGTATAAGATCATATCTGGGATATGGCATCGGCATCAATATGTGATCCCATGTAAGACCATATTTGGGATATGGCATTGGCATCGTGTTACATGTATGATGAGATTGAGTATCCTTCAATATTCTAAGTGGTTCAACGGGTAAAGAGTAAAGTTTATGTTAAAGATGACAATGAGCTAAGTTTATGTTCAAGATAGCATAAGTGCTAAATTATGTGATAAAGTGATACAGGTACCCATGAGTAAAATACAAGATATGAATCCAAAATGTGAAATGTGATTTTGTAAGAGTAAGTATGAGTAAGTATGTCAAAGTGCTTGAGAACTTGTATTGTTATTATTCAATGAGATGAATGGATTTTATCATGAGCCTTTATGTTGCTATTCTATTTCATGCAAACTTACTAAGCTTTATACTTACCCCTCTCATTTTCCTTTTCCTTGTAGTATCGCCAAGCTAGCTCGAGGATCGAAAGAAGTTGGAGTTCGGATCACACTATCAACTATTCTTTTGGTATAGTAAAGTTGATTAATTTTGAGTATGGCATGTATAGGAACTTGGTCATTTTGTGATATGTCATAATTGTTAGCCAAGGTGTTGGCTATTAATACTACTCATTCATTTTGTAAATGGCCTTTGTGAATTGGCCAATACTTGTTAAGTTTTATATATTCAATGATGATGAAGTTCATGAAATGCATGCTTGTGTTATTGGATGAGTAGTGAGTAAAGTATACACGTGATGAATGTAGTGTGAACGTATGTGTGGATGTCTTGATTTTAGGTATTAGAAGTGCCTAATGGTCATGATGTATGTTGCTTTGAAGTGGTATAAATGTGGTTGCTTTTCAGGGTGGCAATTGGCTTGGTAAATAGCCTTCTAGTTGTCCACACGGGTAGACACACGAGCGTGTGACTAGGCCATGTGCCTCTAAGTGTTTGCTGACGTCATAAATAAAATACCAAGGTTTTCACACACGGGTGAGGACACGAGCGTGTCGTGGCCGTTGAGGAACACGGGCCATGGACACGGGCGTGTGTCCGGCCATGTGAAAAACCCTGTAGGTTCGAAATGAAAAATATAATCCACACGGACTAGGGACATGGGCGTGTGTGACCACACGGTCTGTCCGCACGGGTGTATCCCTATCTACACGGGCGTGTGGCCTTGTTTTGAGTAAAGATTTTCTAAATGTTCGTAAGTTTCCGGTTCAGTCTCAGATCACTCCATGTGCATCTCTTGGGTTTCGTAGGCCCATAAAAGGGACGTTAAGAGTTCGAATGAAAAATTTTAAGTTGAAAAGAAAGTTCGTTGCCCGATTTTGTACGAATAAGTAAGTTAAGTACGGTAATGCCTCGTACCCGGTTCTGGCGTTGAATTTGAGTAAGGGTTGTTACACCGTCCCAGACTGTTACCTCCCCTGGCCTGACCACGGCCTCTCGATGGCTGCTGAACTACTCTTGGTGGTGTCGTACCCATGCCAGAATCTTGCATTTGATCAGACCTCCGCGGGCAATCTCTAATACGGTGCTCTAATGAATCGTACCTCAAACAAGCCCCAGTTCTTTTCCAACACTCGCCCTGATGGCGTCTACCACAGTCAATACACGGCGGCTGTCTAGTAGCAGCAATATGAGTCCCAACTCTGATCGGCCCATCAACTCTGGCCTTTTTCTTAGGCCTCTGAACGGAACTCGAGGGCTCCGAATCCCTCTTATTCCTACCTCTCTCTCTGTTCTGGTGCTCAGCGCCCTTCACTTTCTTGGCGATCTTCGCCTTATCAACCAGTGCTATAAAGTCTCGCTCCCTCTGTGGAGCTATCAGAACCCTCAGATTATCCCTGAGGCCATCCTCGAAGTGAACACATCGCTCGTACTCAGTCGCCACCATACCTTGCATATAGCGGCTCAGTCGAAAAAATTCGGCCTCGTACTCGGTCACTGATCTATCCACCTGAGTCAGATTCAGGAACTCTCTCCTATGAGCATCCACATAACTGGCATCCACATACTTCCCCTGGAAAGCGGTCTTAAAGAGCTCCCAGTTCAGTCGTTCGAGCTGAGTGCCCTCCTTAACAGTGAGCCACCACTGATATGCCTCATCTCATAGCAGCGATACATCACCCTTTAATTTTTGCTCGAGGTGCAGTCCAGGTCATCCATAATTCTCTCTGTGGCCTCTATCCAGTACTCAGCCACATTAGAGGCAACTCCAGCAATACCCCTAAAAATCTCGGCTCTATTGGACTGGAGTCATTCCGTAACCGACCCTCGGCCTCCAGCTCCAGTATTGGGCCCAGCGACCATCTCTAAAATCCTTAACATGGCTCGAAGCGAAGGCGTCGTCCCCACCGCTAGCTCGATCATGAGATCCAGATCCTCGGTCACAGTGAAGCCTGTCTCACTTGTATCCAAATTAGGCAAGTTGCCGTAAGATGAGGACCCACTCGAGCACCTCTATCGCCTCTACCACGGCCTCTTGTGCCCCGTCCGCGAGTACCTCTTGTGCTCATTGTCTATTCGCGTTAATCTGTATTTACAGTTTTATGCATCAGTTTACAGTACCAGTGTTTATTAGCGGATATTTTATGAAAATAGTATCAGAAGTGTAAAGTTTATTTCGTATATCGCAGTGTCAATCAATGCCTATCGGTTTCTCTACAGTATCAGTATACACTAACTTGAGTGTTTTCAGTACAGTCTATCTATAGTAGTTTCGGTACAAACTATCTATAGCATTTCCAGTTTTTAAATAGATAACAATTTAGAATACTTACAGGATCGGCGCTGGAGACTCGGTGTACCACACATTTAGTGAAAACATTTCACGTCATTTAGAAATCAGTTCTTAGAGAATCAAATCTTAAAAACCCAAATCCATGGCCGAGTTTTGCAACCTGGCTCTAATACCACTAAATGTAACACCCCAAACCCGGCCTAAACATTATGGCCGAATCTGGCGATGTCACATGGTAGTATTTTTCAAAATAAATGAGTTGTCGTAAAAACCTCTTTTCTATTTAACCTTCATGCAAAATCGTGTGTTAATTCTAGGATCCGTCGTAAATTTTCAAACGTAATTCATTATCACAAAATTATTCTTTTTCATAATGTTATTAATTTTCAAAACGTCACTTATTGCGGAAGCTTTGTAAATCAGTTTGCGTATTTGAGTGTATTTTGTTAAAACGGTTGATTCTTTTTGAAAACCCGATTAACCCTACTACTAGCAGTTGTAAATCAAAACAATAGAAATCCCAAATTAACCATGAAAATCCAAAAAGGCCATTATTACAGTAAAATACCCCAAAATAAAATCAAACTTATAATTAAGTACTAAAATCGAACGAAATGGGTCATGTGGCCACCGCTGAGTCCTCAGCCGCACCGATCCGCCTATGTTTGGGGATTACCTATATAGTTAAAACAGAAGGGTGAGTTTATGAAAACTCAGCGTGTAATCCCAAATAGCACAAACAGACATATAGATGTCAATCACAGTCTGGGCCTAAGCCCTATTCAGAATCAGTGACAGTATCATTTTGGGCTTTAGCCCATCTCAGTACAGAGTCAGTCATGCATTTGGGCCTTGGTCCATTACAGTGTCAGTAATCAGTACAGTATCACAATATGCAGTATACAAGTCCTACCCAGCCAGCCTCTACACTCCATGTCCGTCCAACCCTACACTTCATGTGGGGATATAATCAACCCACCCATCCCTACACTCCAAGTAGTACCGGTTGCGGCACTAGACAGTAGTTTGCAGTTGAGCTGCCAGTATGTTAGGCTCGAAGCCTTTCAGTACACTTCCTCCGATCCATATAAACCCATCCCCATGTAATGCGTCATACAATCATGTCATGCCAAATCATGGTATCATATATGTATTCAGTACAGTTTTAATAGCATGCTCACAATACAGTCGTACATGTATATGTATAAAGTACATGGATATAATAGTCATTCAGTTAATTAGGGATCTGGGTAATCTTACCGACCCTACAGTAGGTCCACAGTCGACTCGGGCGACCCGTGCAACCTTAGCAGTCAAAACAGTGAAAATGGCCCATAAGCCCATGTAATTGGCCCATGTGGGCCCACACGCCCGTATGGCCCACAAGGCCCAAAATGGCCTTAGCCGTGTGGATCACACGGCCTAGCCCAATAATCTCACACGCTCGTGTGGTTCACCCGTGTGGGGCTCACACGCCTGTTGGGCCCACACGGCCCAATTCAGCCTGACCCATGAATCGCACATGGCTTGCCTCGTCGATCACACGCCCGTGTCCGATCACACGGCCTACCACACGGGCAGCCACACGCCCGTGTGGTGTCGACAGTCTCACTTTTCGGCTTTTCGCTGATTTTCATTTGCAGAGTTGTGTTTACACACCTGTAGTGTTTTCGATACCTAAGCCCTCCTGGGCACTTCAATTCCTACAATTGACCAATCCAACACCAATCCAACACCACAATCAATCTTTCTTTACAATAACACAACAACTCCCAAAACCAACGGACTCCTCTAAAAAGCAATGAACACTTACTGCAAGGTTTCCAATCTACTTGCGAAGAAATAGTCCGAAGGGAGCCTCAATCCACACGATATGCTGCTGCCAGAACCCCATAGTTAGTTTATCGAAAATTACTCAATCAAAACAATGACAACAACTTACCACTTACCGCACGAGTGGCTAAAGTTTACACAAAAGAGAAGAACGAAATGCACTCAGGAGCAAAAGGGGAGAAATAAGGGAAACCAAAGAAGAGAAATGAGAAGAAAGGATAAGGAAAGGCAGAGTTTCAGCAGTGGGTAGAGATGAAGAACAAAAAAGTATGTAAAAGAAAAGATGAAGCAAGGGAGGGAGAGAGCAAAACGTCAGAAACTTTGAGGAAATTTGGGAAAAAACTGATTACTCAATCCCTCAAATTTCTCCTAAAACCGTGCAACCACTCCCACTATCCAAATCCCTTAATTTTCTCTACCTCTACCACTTCGGTAGTTCAGTTGAGTTCAAACACTACACGGCACCACTTAGGGAAAATAATACTCCAGCAACAGCTCGAACCCAAGACCTCTAGCATAAGGACACTCCACTTATCCACCAGACCAGCAGGCTCATTCTGACATGTTTTACCAACATTTATTTATAAGCCTACTGATTAGGGATAGGGGTTTATTCATTTAAAAACAAAAAATTTTCCCAAGCTAATGCTTGAACTTGAAACCTCTTAGACACTTCCTAGAACACATAACCACTGAAGCAGATAGACATTGTGTCACAAACATACGAAAATAAATATTAAGGATTTTTGGGGCGTTACAAAATGATTTAGGAATAAATATGTAGAATTCAGGGTAAATATCTCAATAATACCAAAAAAAATAAAAAATTACCGGATAGTACAGGGTTTAGGAAAATTGACCGGAAAGTGCAATTTTCCCCAAAAACGCGTCCACGTCAGCGCGTTTTTGGGGGAAAACAGACTAAAGCGCGTCCCCGGGAGAGCGCCTTTGGCCACGTCAGCGAAAATGCGCCCTCGTGGAAGCGTTTTTGGCGTGGCGTACAAAAGCGCCCCGGGGGCGCTTTAGGCTTTCCCAAAAAGCGGCGACGTGGACGCGCTTTTTGGGATTCTTTCCGTGAAAATTGAAATAAGTTTTTGGGCGGTAGTCTCCGGCAAAATAATTTTGAGAGACGTTTGAAACAAACTGCGTGGCGGCGCTTCCGCGTGGGCGCTTATTGCTACAGGTGGTCTCCGGCAAAATTATTTTGAGGAGACGTTGCAGAACAAACCGTGGCCAAACGCTCCCACGTGGACTCTCTTTTTGCTACAGATGGTCTACGACAAAATTATTTTGAGGAGACGTTTACAACAAACAGATGGCGAAAAATGCTCCCACGCGGACGCGCGCTATTGCTACTCTGATGGTCTCGGCAAAATTATTTTGAGGAGACGTTGCAGAACAAACCGTGACCAAAAACGCTCCCACGTGGACTCTCTTTTGCTACAAAGGTGGTCACGACAAAATTATTTTGAGGAGACGTTTACGAACAAACGATGGCGAAAAACGCTCCCACGTGGGCGCACTTTTTTGCTCTGATGCTATCCGCAAAATTAGGCTATAAATCACCAAATTTCATTCTCGATGGCCAAGCGAAACCAAATTCAAGCAAAAGGAAAAAAAATTGAAAATGAGTGAACGTATTAATCGCCGTTATTTACTACGATGGTGAAGTGCGAGACACCGAAAATGGTGTTGTTTTCTTATCGGAGAACACAACGCGATTGAGTTTTAATCAGAACGTCGATTTGGTAGAACTTCGCAAAAGAATTAGGCATAAAATATTCGGAACAACGCCAATGAAAGTTCAGTCTATTAAGTATAGATTTTGCGCTTCGGTTGATCCGGTGAGATATGACTCATTCGACATCAAAGGTCCTCGGAGCCTTGAGGCAATGGTGGAGACTCATATTGCCAGTGGTTCACCCTATATCGAGGTATATGTAGAATTTTCATCTCCAAGTGATCTGGCTACGACCTCAACATCTAGTATCGTTCGAGGGGAATACGCGACCCCAAGTCGACACTCTGTAAGTGGGAGGCAAAACACAGAAGTGCCCGTGTGCGATCGTAGTATGGAAAACATAACCCCTGCACGACACTCGGTTGGTGGATGGGACATGCATATCCGTCGATCGACGTCCGGATGATAGAAATACGTATTGGGGGCGTCGTCAACTTCTAGTGGTTGGCAATCCACATACGATTGGAATCATGCGAAAGATGTTTAAGGAGGATGATGTACTCGACGACATCCACCGGCGAGGGCCCTCGTTTGTTGCGGGTTATGGAGGGTCGGACGATGAATCCGATGTGGATCCACCTCGGGAGCCGTGGCCCGACGGTGCGAAGTTGGATTATTTTCTCGAACCGAGCCCGCTCCAATTGTACTGAAGACGTTGAGGGCGGTTCGAGCGAAGAAGAAGAAGATCCGCTATTCGGGGCATACTCACCTCCAGCGCACATGCATAATGTCGATCTATCTCAAGATGATGCATTGGAGTTTCTCGAACTACCACACCGGGCGTGACCGTACAAATTCTTCGTTGGATTCGGACGAATTAGAAGTTGGTAACCGATTTTCCAACAAGAATACTTTTCTTGGTGCATTGAAACAATCTGAAGATCGAGAACGGGTTAACTACACTATGGTTAGATCAAACCTCGATAGGTACGAGGCGAAGTGTGCGGTGCAAGACGGCACATGTTCATGGAAAATCATGGCGTCGTTGAGGAAAAGGACGGGGTTGTGGGAGGTGAAAAGTACAAAGGTCCGCATACATGTCTTGCTTGCATGCAGTACCACTCGTGTTCAATGATTTGAATAACACTAATATTATGTAATGTTGCATTATTTAACGTGCCGTTGACAGGTGTAACACAAGATCATCCGAGGATGGATTCGCACATGTTGGCTGATTTAATAATCCCGACGGTGAAGGCCGATCCCAAAACTACGATCTGCCGCCTTAATTGGCAATATTCGTAGCCAAATGGGGTACACGCCTCTTACATAAAGGCTTGGATAGCCAAGCGGCGTTTGGAAAAGTTGCACGGTCGATGGGGCGCTTCATATAATGAAGTGTGGCGGTGGTGTCGTGTTGAGACGTATGTCCCGAGCAAAGACAACGGACCTTGAAACGGAACCTGGCGTGCTACAACGATCGTCGCGCTCCGTGGATGCGTAGTGTTCAAGCGCTTGTTCGGACATTTAAGCAATGCCGAGATGCTTTTACATACCGCAAGCCATTGGTGCAAATTGACGGTACCTTCATGTATGGTAGATATACGCATCGGCTATTGCTAGTTTGTGGCACAAGACGGTGTGGGAGAATCCTTCCGTTGCGTTACGCAATAACACCGTGGAGTCGGTGATGACGGGACTTCTTCCTATCTAGGTTAAGGAGGCATGTCGCCCTCAACCTCGACATATGCGTTATATCGGATCGGGGCCTGGAATACTTGCGGCAATAGAACGACAGGAAGCATGTGGCATCGCACACACCATCGATATTGCCTGAGGCATGTTTCATCCAACTACTATGGGCAACACCGATCTAAAAGACAGAAACGGCAAGTGACCGATATGGGTATGAAATATCTATTAATATAATTTCTTTTGAAATTTTCAATTTATTCGCAATTGAATAGTGGTATGTAATATTCGCTATCAACGTATATTGGCAGGGTACGAGATCAATAAAGACCGTTTTCAGGATATGTTGGCCAGTTTGCGCGCAGATAACGCCGAAGGCGCAGAGTACCTGTGCAATATTCCTTTTGAACAGTGGACACAAGCATATGACGGCGGCCTACGATATGGTCATATGACCACAAACCTGGCCGAATGCATAAATTCTGTGCTAAAAGGAACCCGTCATCTGCCGATTACAGCGGTTTTGCGGGAGACATATTTTCGTTTAGCGGCACTATTTCCGAAGAGAGCAGCGAGTTATCGAGGGCAGATGCAAGGAGGCCATGTATGGAGCCCGAAGGTCTTGCAAGAAATTAACCGTGGGAAGGCACGGGCGAACACCATGCACACAGTGTGTCACGACCGCGACAGCCTATGGTTTCGTGTCACGGAGTTTGACAGACCGAACCAAGGTATTGTTGGCGGGCATTTTCGTGTACACTTGACAAATAGGACATGCGACTGTGGGATATTTGATGCACTTCGTTACCCATGTGCTCATGTACTTGCGGCTTGTCATAATCTTCGTCTTGACCCCATGAGCTATGTCGATTTAAGTCTACAAATTAGAAAACATGTACAACGTGTGGAGACACGTATTCCCACCAGTCCCGGATGAACGTAAGTGGCCACCGTATATCGCTTGCACCATATAAATTGTTGCCGGATAGAGAATTGAGGCGCAAACCAAAAGGTCGACCTTCCTCGACTAGAATACGCAACAATATGGATATCCGAGAACCGACCAACCAAAGTAGGCGGTGCGGGTGGTGTAGGAACCCGGCCATACATCTCGCCGTGTCCAAATCGGACTAGTTGACCGTGTTCTTAGCTTGTTTGTCTCTTCTGCTGGCTATGTAATTTCTGTTTTTTTGGAGGAAAACGGTGAACTTTTGTACAATAACTCAAATTTATTAAATATAAGATAATTCAATTGCAAAAATGAAAATTAAACCATTTCTATTTTATCAAAGATATTAAAACTATAGTAAAAAAATTAAATTACAAAAGAAAGAACATTAAACTCAATTTTATTAAATATAAAAAAATTTATATTGCAAAAAACTAAATTACCAATGAAAACTTCTTATTTATTAAATATACTACAACTAAATTAGAAACAAATAAAAAATAAAGAAAATTCTTATTTATTAAATATATTAAAACTAAATTACAATAAAATAAAAAATAAAAAACAATTTCTTATTCTATTACATATATTAAAATTAAATTACAATAAAAAACTTAAACAATTTCGATTTTATTAAAGATATTAAAATTAAATTACAATAAAAAATTTGACCGTTGGGCCTAAAGCGCGTCCCCGGGGGAAGCGCCTTTGGCGTTTTCCCCAAAAAAACGCTCTGACGTGGACGCGTTTTGGGGAAAATTGCACTTTCCGGTCAATTTTCCTGAACCCTGTACTATCCGGTAATTTTTTATTTTTTTGGGTATTATTGAGATATTTGCCCTAGAATTCATCTTAAATGTTATTATATCAAAAGTGTGATAAATCAAATCTAAGAAAAAAGAAAATAATAATAAAAATCCTAAAAAGATATTAATATATATATATATATATATATAAATATAAAACCATAATAAAATAAAAAAAATCCTAAATAATAAAAAATATAAAAATAAAAAAATTATGAAAATATTTTCTCATTTTCTAATCTTTTTAGAGACTAAAAGTGTTATAAAAAGTGTGGTGCAAGAAACAAACTTGTGACACAAGAAAACAATTAAGGAAATAATCAAGACAGACTTTGAGGCATGACAAACTTTCCTCGAGGTTTTCTATGTCTCCAGGATACAACAAAGTCATAAAACGTTCGAGAAGAAGAAATAGTAAATGGTTGATAATGAAAAGTTATTAAATAATGCTACATATAACTTAACTATTGCCATAACTTGTGTCATTGAATGATTGTTATTCATTAAAAGCCATGTCTTTTCAGAATGCTGTTATTGATATAATTTGTATTGTTACATCACATGAAACAATTAGTTAAAGTGTTGTGTCATTTTAACACAACCATTCTAATGAAAAAATATATTCTGAAAATTATAATTCAAATAAGAGAAATTAATTGATATACATGTTAATTTTTTAAGAATGCTTGTGAAATAAAAAAATATACAATTAATGTACCAAATATTCACCATTTAAATAAAAAAGTTACACTAGAAATATCAACAACATGATATATAAAAGCCCATTAACCAGGCTTAATCCAATGGGCTTGTCACTTAGCTTATTTGTTTATTCATAAAAATTAACTTATTTCATACTATTTATTTAAATAAATCAATAACATTGCAAGCTACTAACAAAAGGTTGCATTAAGCCTTATTTTATTGGAACTGATAGAGTGAAATATAAACTTGAGTCATGCTTTCATATAGCAAACATCATGAAATTTAGTGAATATGAATAATAATTTTAGGGTTAATATGTTTGTTCTTTAAATTTATTCAACAGTATTTAGACTTTTTTTTATCTAGCTAATATCTGGATTTGTATTCTGTCACTTAGGTTGGTACTTTGCACTAATATCATTAATTTGTGCTGACGTGACTCTAATAGCTGATTTTGTAGTGACACATGGTAGCCTTTTAGTATGCCATGTGGGGGCATAAATTAAAAAATAAAAAATCTTTAAAAATATATAAATTAATAAAAACTATGACTTTTTTTAACATTAATAATTAACATGGACAAATAGTTTATAGATACCTTGGAATTTGGACACCCATTTATCTAGATTCATTCTAGATGTATTTTTAGTAACTTTATATATTTTAATTTTTTTATAAAATATAAGATTTTTAGGTTATTATTTTAAATAGATATAGATTCTAAATTTATAAAAATATATAAAAAACCGATAATATTTTGGATAGCATATAAAAATTTATAATATTATACTAAATTAACAAAAATAAAAAAATTATAAATTTATATAAATATACAAAAGAACAAAAAATTATAAATTTATAAAAATATAAGTATATAAAACAATTAAAAAGTACGTTTACAGTGAATATTGACAAATGATTGTTTAAATGCATTAGAATCTAGACAACCATTTGTCTAGGTTTATTCTTGATGTAAAAACTTTTTATATATTTTTATCAATTTATATATTTTAAAATTTAAATTTTTTTATATATTTTTTAATTTCAAAATAACAAGAATAAAAATATAAATAACCTAATATATTATTAAAAAATAAAAAAACATATAAATTTACAAAAAAAATCCATTTGAAATGAATGTAGACAAATTGGTGTCTAGAAATGTATCTGAACAATCAGTTGTCTAGATTCATTCTTAATGTGAAAAAAATATACTTTTTTATTAATTTATGTCCCACGCATACTGAGAGGCTATCACGTATCACCACTTGATTGACTATCAGTGCCACGTTAGCACAAACTAATGGTGTTAATGCAGAGGTACTAATTTGAGTGACAAAATATAAATTCAAGTATTGACTAAGTCTAGAAAAAGTTTAAGTACCAACTAGATACTTTAAACAAGTTTAGAGATAAATTGCATACTAACTGTGAATTTTATACCATTACATAGCTTACACCACTTACAAAATATACATCTAATTTACATTTATCGAACATAAAATTACATGAAGTTCCTATGTAAAAGAATAGGTAAGACAGTTTCAATAACCTCTTATTCTGAGAGTATTCCTCTTACTTATTTGCATTTAAAAACTCAAATTACTTAAAGAAATTCCAAATTACTTTCTCACAACTCTAAACTCATCAAATTTGACATTAAAAAGTGTTAAAAATATAACGTCGGTAATGACAATATATCGCAAAGAAAAGAGAAATAAAAATTAAAGAACACACAGATTTTACGTGGAAACCCTTTCGGGAAAAAATCACGGGCAGAGGAGAAGAAAATTCACTATGTCGAATTCAAATAATTACAAGAGGAATAGACTATGTCTATTTATAGGCTTGTAAAATCATATTCTAATAGGAGTGTAGTAAGATTGAAACACCTTATTCTAATCAATATCAAATAGATGGAGTTTAATAAGGTTTTAAAAACCTTATTTAAAATAAAATAAAAGAAGTGTAGTTCTATAGGGATTCTTCTTTTATTTTATTTTACCATTGTATTTTATTTAAATAAGGATTCGGGTCACTTAATTCTAACAATCTCCACCTTGACATGAATTCTCAATGAACAAGTTCGTTATCGCGAACTCTCAACGAACAAGTTCCCCACCTCTTCCATAAAACCCCTTAAGGGTTAACTTCAACAATGAACACCAACCAAGTCTAAGTAATGCTCAAACTTGGTTATAGGAAGTGACTTAGTCATCATATCTGCAGGATTTTCATGAGTACTAATTTTTCTCACAACAATATCACCACGAGCAATAATATCACGAACAAAATGATACCGAACATCAATGTGTTTTGTTCTCTCATGAAACATTTGATCTTTTGTAAGGAAGATGGCACTCTAACTGTCACAAAATACTTTGCTGATTTGAAGATCTTCATTGAGCTCACTAAAGATTCCCTTCAACCAAATAACTTCTTTACAAGCCTCAGTAATCGCCATGTACTCAGCTTCAGTGGTAGACAAAGCGATCAGTAATTTGCAAAGTAGCTTTCCAACCGATTGCACAACCTCCGATTGTAAAGACATAACCAAAGTGAGAGATCTTCTTCTATCAAGGTCTCCAAAGAAAATCAAGCATCAACATACCCAATGACTCCATCTCTAGTTCTTCCAAACTGTAAGCAAACATCAGTAGTACCTCGTAAGTATCTTAAAATCCACTAAACTGCTTTCCAATGTTCTTTACCAGGATTCGCCATGTATCTGCTGACTGCACTGACTACATATGATAAATCTGGACGTGAACAAACCATAGCATACATGAGAGATCTCACTGCACTAGAGTATGGGACATATGACATGTACTCAATCTCATCATCTGATTGTGGAGACAAAGCCGATGAAATTCTGAAATGGGCTGCTAAAGGAGTACTAACAGGCTTAGCACTCTGCATATTGAACCTGCAAAGAACTTTCTCAATGTACCCCTTCTGACTTAGGTACAATTTACTTACTTTTCTATCTCTGAGAATCTCTATACCAAGTATCTTCTTTGCTAGTCTCAAATCTTTCATCTCAAATTCTTCATTTAGTTGGGCTTTGACCTTTCTTATCTCTCCTTTATCTTTTGCTGCTATCAACATGTCATCAACATAAATAAGTAGATACACCAAAAAAAAATCACTGTTTTTCTTAAAGTAAACACAGCTGTCAAAACTACTTCTTTTAAAATCATGAGAAGTCATAAAGGAATCAAACCTCTTGTACCACTCGTCTTGGTGATCGCTTTCAAATCGTAAAGGGACTTTTTCAAAGAAGCAAACATAGTCCTCTTTTTCCGAGACTCAAAACCCTCTCTCGTTGTTGCATGTAAATATCTTCCTCAAGTTCTCCATGCAAAAATGCGCTTTTACATCTAACCGCTCAAGCTCCAAATCATGCATGGACACAATACCAAGCAAAGCTCGAATCGAACTATGCTTCACAACCGGGAGAACACATCTGTGAAGTCCACTCCTGGAATTTGACTGTAACCCTTTGCAACAAACCTTGCTTTATATCTGGGTTCTTCAACTCCTGGAGTCCCTTCTTTCTTTTTAAACACCCATTTACAGTGAACAACCTTTTTACCTTTAGGAAGTTTCACAAGATCCCATGTTCTTTTTTTGTGGAGCGATTCCATCTCCTCTTGCATAGCAAACATCCACTTTTCTGAGTCTTCATAGCTAACCACCTCAGAATAATTAGACGACTCTTGGTTTGCATCTATATCTTAAGCCACATTTAAAGCATAAGCAACTAGATCAGCCTCAGCATACTTCTTTGGAGGTTTAATTTCTCTTCTAGTTCTATTTTTGGCGATAGAGTATTATGGTGAAGAAGCAACTCTATTCTCAATTTTTGTACTGGCTTGAGGAGTCGGCTCTGTATTAATCTGATGCTTCACCTGCTTTTGATTTTCTTTATTGGAAGAGTATTTAAGAGATAAGTTAGGTAGCATAGCAGTTTCATAAAAAAACAACATCTCTACTAATCACAACTTTTCTATTTTCAGGACACCATAACTTATACCCTTTTACACCAGCTTTATAACCAAGAAAAACATATTTAATGGATCTCGGTTCCAATTTTACATTATCAACATGAGCATACGCAGAACACCCAAAGATCTTTAATCAGAATAATTAGCAGGATTACCAGACCATACCTCTTGTGGAGTCTTTTTCTCAATGGCAACGGATAGAGATCGGTTGATCAAAAACATGCGATGAGAGTCGCTTGACCCAAAACAACTTTGGTAAGTTGGCATTTGACAACATACATCGAACCTTCTCCATGATCGCTCGTTCATTCGTTCGCAACGTTGTTTTGCTGTGGAGTATGACAAACTGTCAAGTGTCTCACGATCCCTTCGACTTGCACAATTTATTAAACTCATCAGAACAAAACTCTAAGCCATTGTCCATGCGGAGGTATTTTATTTGTTTTACCGTCTGTTTTTTCAATCATAGTTTTCCAAGACTTAAATGCGAAAACACATTGCGTTCGCGCTTGGAAGAATGCCCAAACTTTTCTCGAAAAATCATCAATAAAAGTTAGCATATAATTAGCTCCAGACTCTCGAAGGCACTCTTGATGGCCCCTACGCATCGAATGAATATACTCCAACGTTCCTTCGTGTTATGGATTCCTCCGGTGAATCGAACTCTCTTTTGCTTCCCAATAACACGAAGGCTCACGTAACTTGGTTTGTAAATTCCTTGCCCATCAAGAAGTCCTCTTTTTCCCAATTCTGTCGTGCCATTCTCACTCATATGCCCTAGGCGCATATGCCAAAGTTTAGTAATATCACCATCTGACAAGGAAGAGGAAGCGACAGTTGCATCACCAATAACTGTAGAACCCTACAAAACATATAACTTGACAGTCTTTCTCTGCCTTTTCATCACAACGAGGGAACATTTGGAAATCTTCAAAATCCCACTTTTAGCTATGTATTTGTACCCTTTTGAATCAATAGTACTTAACGAAATTAAATTTCTCTTCAACTCTGGAACATGTCGTACGTCACTAAGTATTCTGACAACTCCATCAAACATCTTAACTTTAATTGTTCCAACACTGCGATTTTACACGAAGCATTATTTCCCATCAAAATAACACCTTGATTAATCGTTTACGTAAGTTGTAAACCAATCCCGATTGGAACTCATGTGGAAGGTGCAGCCTGAATCAAGTATCCACTCCTTGCTCACTTTAGAATTGTTGACAGAAGCGACTAGAAGTTCACCATCGCTATAGTCTTCTACAACATCAGCTTCACCAAAATTTTCTGGTTGTTTTCCCTTTTGATTCGCAGCCTCCCTTTTAATCTTGTTCTGTAGGTTATAGCACTCAGATTAAATGTGCCCTTTCTTCTTGCAGAAGTTACAAGTTTTACCTCAGTTTGAAGACTTCGATCTACCCTTAGATTTACCGCGAGGATTCCGTTCCTGTGTCCTTCCACGATCATCATCAGCATTCTGATCTTGTCTCCCACGAACAATGAGACCCTCTCCCTGAGAGTCAGGTTCAACCACAAGATGCTTCATTTTATCATACGAGGTCAAAGAATCATAAACCTCATCAACTGTGAGAGACTCACGGCTATATAAAATCATATCTCTAAAGGTTGAATAAGACGGGGGCAACGAACAAAGTAGAATCAACCCTAGATCTTCCTTATCATACTGAACCTCCATGGCCTCCAAGTTTGAGAGAATTTCTTTAAACATCATAAGTGTTCGTGTACGAATGCACCTTCCTCCAAACGATGAGCATAAAGACGTTGCTTCATATGCAACTTGCTGGTTAGAGTTTTCGACATACATATTTGTTCTAGCCTCTTCCATAATGCAGCAACGGTCTTCTCCTTCTTCACATCCTGTAAAATTTTTTAGACAAATGCAGATGTAACTGTGTTAACGCCTTTCGATCCTTGCGCTTCTTCTCTTCCTCCGTCAATGTCGAAGGCATCTTATCTACCCCTAGCAGGGCTTCCTCTAAATCCATCTGTGCAAGAACTACCTGTATCTTTATTTGCCACAACGCGAATCTGGTGTTGCGATCCAACAGCGGAATTTCATACTTCAAAGACGCCATTACCGTGATCGAGATGAAAAACCCGGAAGCTCTGATACCAATTTGTTAAAAATATAATGTCGGTAATGACAATATATTGCAAAGAAAAGAGAAATAAAAATTAAAGAACACATAGATTTTACGTGGAAACCCTTTCGGAAAAAAACCACGGGCAGAGGAGAAGAAAATTCACTATCGAATTCGAATAATTACAAGAGGAATAGACTATATCTATTTATAGGCTTGTAAAACCATATTCTAATAGGAGTGTAGTAAGATTGAAACACCTTATTCTAATCAATATCAAATAGATGGAGTTTAATAAGGTCTAAAAAACCTAATTTAAAATAAAATAAAAGAAGTGTAGTTCTATAGGGATTCTTCTTTTATTTTATTTTACCATTGTATTTTATTTAAATAAGGATTCGGGTCACTTAATTCTAACAAAAAGACTTCAACAAAAGATAAGTAGCAATAATCTTTGATGCCTCATCTCTTTCACATACTATAAAAACATTATTTTTTTTAGAAAGTGGATAGAAAATGAGAGAATTAAACTTTGTAAATTTCTTTATATTTTTTATACCTGTTTTTAATATATATCCATATATTGGGGCAAATTACCAGAAAATACCCTCTTTTTTTTACAAAATTTACGGAAAAGGACTTACTATTTAATTATTTACTGGAAAGGGCCATTTCCCCCGAAAGCTCGTCCATGTCAGCGCGATTTCAGGGGATGCAGCAGGAAAATGCGTCCCTGAGGGAGCGTTTTCTGCCACATCAGCAGAAATCGCGTCCTTGAGGGCGCGCTTTGCTTATGTAGCAAAAACGCTCCCTCAGGGACACGTTTTTGCCCTTTCCCCCCACCGCTAAGGTTTTCAGCTATTTTTAAGGTTAATGTATGTGTTTTTAGGGTTTAGGGTTTAGAGGTTTTTAGGGTTTTTAGGGTCTTAGGGTTTAGGGTTTTTAGGGGAAAATTAATGAACTAGAGTTTAGGGTTAATTAATTAAAATAATTTTAGGTTTAGGGTTTTGGAAAAAATATATCAGCAATATAAAAATTATTTGTTTTTTTTACAGTAGTATCTGGTAAAAAAATTTTGAGAAGACATTTCTGAACACATAGTGACCAAAACGCTTCAAGCGGGATGCACCGTCAAAGAAGAGTACTGAAAAAGCTCCCACGTGGGCGCTCTTTTGCTCTGATGAGTCTCTGGCAAAATAATTTTAAGAAGACGATTCTGAACAAATAGTGACAAAAACGCTTCAAGTAGGATGCACTGTCAGCAAGAGTACTGAAAAAAGCTCCCACGTGGACGCTCTTTTTTGCTCTGATGGTTCCTAATTGTCCTTAGACTATAAATGAGCCAAATTTCATTCTCAGGTTGCATAATAGAAATTGAGGCAAAAGTAAAATAGAAACTAAAGATGAGTGAACGTATTAGTGCTGTTATTTGCTATGATGGTGAGGTTTTTGACACTAAAAATGGTGTTGTTTTTTTATCGGAGAACACAGCACGACTGGTTTTTAACCAGAACATAGATTTGATAGAACTTCGCAAAAGAATTAGGCGTAAAATCTTCAGAACAACGCCAATAAAAGTTCAGTCTATTAAGTATAGATTTTTTTGCTTCGGTTGATCCCGTGAGATATGACTCATTCGACATCAAAGGTCCTCGGAGCTTGGAGGCAATGGTGGAGACTCATCTTGCCAGTGGATCACCCTATCTTGAGGTATATGTACAATTTTCATCGCCAAGTGATCTTCCTTCTACTTCAACATCTACTACTGTTCGAGGGGAATACACGACCCCAAGCCGACACTCTGTTAGTGGGAGGCAGAATACGGAAGCACCCGTGTTTGGTGGTAGTATGGAAAACACAACCCCTGCACGACACTCGGTTGGTGGATGGTACATGCATATCCTTCCTTCGACGTTCGATGCTAGAAATACGTATTGGGGAACGTCATCAACTTCTAGTGGTTGGCAATCCACATATGATTGGGGACGTTATGAAAGTTGTTTAAGAAGGGATAATGTACTCCCCACGACATCCACAGGCGAGGGGACCTCGTTCGTTGCAGATGATGGTGGGTCAGATGATGAGTCCGATGTGGATCCACCTCGAGAGCCCAGCCCCGATGGTGTAGAAGTTGCATTATTTTCTGAACCGGAGCCTGTTCCAACCATACCTGAAAATGTTGAAGGGGGTTCAGATGAAGAAGAATAAGATCCGCGATTCAGGGCGTACTCGCCTCCAGCCCACATGCATAATGTCGATCTATCTCAAGACGATGCATTGGAGTTTCCTGAACTACCACACAGAAGGCGTGACCGTACAAGTTCGTCGTTGGATTCGGGTGAATTAGAAGTTGGTAAAGAGTTTTCCAACAAGGATAGTTTTCTTGGTGCATTGAAATAATATAGCATCAAGAACGGGGTTAACTACAACGTGGTTAAATCCAAACTCGATAAGTACGAGGCCAAGTGTGCAGTGCAAGACGATACATGTTCATGGAAAATCATGGCCTCGTTGAGGAAAAGGACAGGCTTGTGGGAGATTAAAAAGTACAAAGGTCCACATACATGTCTTGCCGGTACAGTATCACTAGGTGTTCAAGGTTTTTGAATAATACTGATATTACGTAATGTTGCATTATTTAACGTACTTTGTTGACAGGTGTTTCACAAGATCATCCCAAGATGGATTCAGATATGTTGGCTAACTTAATAATACCGACGGTGAAGGCAGATCCCAAGACTCCAGTGCCGTCCTTAATTGCCAATATTCGTAGCCAATTGGGGTACACGCTCTCTTACAGGAAGACTTTGATAGCTAACCAGAAGGCGTTGGAAAAGTTGCATGGTCAGTGGGACGCTTCATATAATGAAGTGTGGCAGTGGTGTCAGGTGCTGGAGAGATATGTCCCAGGCAGCATAATAGACCTTGAAACGGAACCCGTGTACTACAACGATCGATTGCTCCGTGGATGCCAAGGGTTCAAGCGTCACATTCGGACATTTAAGCAATGCCGACGCATTTCTATCTCGCAAGCCATTGGTACAAATTGACAGTACCTTTATGTATGATAGATATACGCATCGGCTATTGCTAGCTGTGGCACAGGATGGCAGTGAGAGAATCCTTCCAATTGCATTTGCAATAACACCGGGGGAGTCAGCTGATGACTGGGATTTCTTTCTATCTAGGTTAAGGAGGCATGTCTGCCCCCAACCTGATATATGCGTTATATCGGATCGGGGCCCTGGAATACTATCCGCAATAGAGCGAGAGGGAAGCCTATGGCATCGCACACACCATCGATATTGCCTAAGGCATGTTGCGTCCAACTACCACGGGCAACATCGATCTACTAGTGAACGACGGCAAGTGACCAACATGGGTATGTAATATCTATTAATATAATTTCGTTTGTAATATTCAATTTATTCTTAATTGAAGAGTGGTATGTAATATTCGCTATCAACTTATATTGGCAGGGTACGAGATCAATAAGGACCGTTTTCACGATATGTTGGCGAGTTTGCGCTCAGTTAACGAAGAAGGCGCAAACTACCTATGCAACATAACTTTCGAACAGTGGGCACAAGCATACAACGGCGGCCTACGATATGGTCATATGACCTCAAACCTGGTTGAATGCATAAATTTTATTCTAAAAGGAACGCGTCATTTGCCGATAACATCGGTTGTGAGAGAGACATATTTTCATTTAGCGGCACTATTTTCGAAGCGAGCAGCGAGTTATAAAGGCCAAATGCAGGGAGGCCATGTATGGTGCACGAAGGTATTGCGAGAAATTAACAAGGCGAAGGCACGGGCCAACACCATGCACACAGTGTGTCACGATCGGACAACCTATGGTTTCGTGTGACGGAGTTTGACAGACCGAACCAAGGTATTGTTGGTGGACAATATCGTGTACACTTGAGAAATAGGACCTGCGACTGTGGGATATTTGACGCACTTCGTTATCCATGCGCTCATGTAATTACGGCTTGTCAGAATCTCCGTCTAGATCCCATGAGCTATGTCAACAAAGTGTATAAAATAGAATACATGTACAACGTGTGGAGACACGTATTCCCACCATGCACCGGATGAGCGTGAGTGGCCATCTCATCGCTTGCTCGTTTAAGCTGTTCTGGGATAGAGAAATGCGTCACAAACCAAAGGGTCGACCTTGCTCGACTAGAATACGCAACAATATGGATATCCGAGAAACAACCAACCAACGGAAGTTATGCGGATGGTGTAGGAACCCAGGCCATACATCTCGCTCGTGTCCAAATCGGAATAGTTGATAGTCTCCTTATCATTTTTGTCTCTTGGTGGCTATGAAAATTCTTTTAATTTCTTGATGAAAATGGTGAACTTTTGTAGAAGGACTAAGTTGCAAAACAAAAAAAAAAGTTATTCAATTAATCTAAAATATCACCATCATCATTATTCTTCAAAATTATCTTTCTTGCTAAATGATTATTTTGCCCCTTACGATCCTTCAAAATTCCTACATTGGATCAACATCCATCTTGATAAAATTACAAATTAACCCCTCATACTTTTTCACTTATTTAATTTAGTCCTAATTCATCCATTTCTTATTAGTTTCTAGATCGGTCCACCCTTAAAATATTTACACCATTGGCCCTTCAAGGTTTTTTTCATATATACATTTTAACCCGTCAAATTTTTCTCACATTTTACTATTGATCCTGGAAAACTTTTCTCACATTTCCGATTTAGTCCTTACTTGAACCAATACAATTAGGATATTAAAAAAAAATTATTTTATTAAAAATAATAAATTTAAATCACAATTAGGATATTAAAAACAAATTTTATTTTATAAAAAATAAAAAATAAATTACAATAAAAAATAAAAAACAACTTTTATTTTTTAAATATAAAAATTAAATTACAATTGAAATATTAAAAACAACTTTTATTTTATAAAAATAAAAAAAAATAAATTACAATAAAAATAAAAAAACAACTTTTACTTTTTTAAAAATATAAAAATTAAATTACAATTGAAATATTAAAAACAACTTTTATTTTATAAAAAATAAAAATAAATTACAATAAAAATAAAAAATAAATTTTATTTTTTTAAAAATATAAAAATAAAATTACAATTGAAATATTAAAAACAACTTTTATTTTATAAAAATAAAAAATAAATTACAATAAAAAAATAAAAAAACAACTTTTATTTTTTTAAAATATAAAAATTAAATTACAATTGAAATATTAAAAACAACTTTTATTTTATAAAAAATTAAAAAAATAAATTACAATAAAAAATTAAAAAAAACTTTTATTATTTAAAAATTATAAAAATTAAATTACAATTGAAATATTAAAAACAACTTTTATTTTATAAAAATAAAAAATAAATTACAATAAAAATAAAAAAACTTTTATTTTTTAAAAATATAAAAATTAAATTACAATTGAAATATTAAAAATAACTTTTATTTTATTAAATGAAACAAAAAATATTACAATAAAAATAAATGAAACAATATAAAAAAGTTTATACATATATATTAAAAAAATCAATGTTGGTGCTGTCGGAATCGAATCGTGCCACATGGGGGTGGTCGATGATTCGCGCTAGATTCCTTCTTGTTCTAGCTTCCGTGAGATTCAGTTCCTCCGGTAGGGGTCCAGTTGTGGGTGTTGGGAGGATGACCCACCTTGATAAAATTTTGATCATGCGAGGTGTTTGCATCATTCATGGCGGAGGTGTCACAATCCCATACGGCGAAGGAGATTGGTAAAAGAAGAGCTCCCGACGGCACCTCGTGCGATCCTCTCATGCGACGGCGGCCTCTGATTGGTCGCGATCGGAGTAGTCGAAAACGGACTCGAGCCGGGCCATGCATTCCAACTTTGCCATTGGGTGGGAAAATGAAACATATAAGGGTTAGGATACATATAAGGGCTAGGATACGCACCTGGCATAACCGGAAAAGGCTGTGATGTGGGTGTCGTCGGCTGAAGTGTTGGGCCCGGTGACTGTGTGGGCACTATTTATGGGCCCGGTGGTTGTGTCGGCGCTGTTAATGGGCCTATCCCATCATCTCTTCTCCTTGGATTTAAAGGGCCCCTCGTTCCCTTTGTGCACGAAGTTGTCGTCGCCTCTCCTCTTCTGACAATAAATACGGCTTGCCATGGATCCTAAACCATGGCATGTATTCTGGCACGCAAGCTAACTCAGAAACGATGATCGGTTCCCGAGTAGGTATATAATCATACCAGTTTTCCCACATTTCGATATACGCTGACCAAAATCTTGGCCAATCCGTATGCAACATTCGTAAGTCGACTTTGTGCTCATCATCGAGTACCTCAGGTGCCACGGGAATCGGTTGCCGGAATCCAAATTGACGCAGAACCCGATCTGACTGGTGCATCTCCACGGTGGCATAGTTGACCAACGTCACCTTCACATGCCAAATGTTCAGATTTTGAAAGAACTCTTCCGGAATTACTGCCCAAATTGACGGGTCCTCGTATGGTGTCCATTCAAATTATATTAACATGATAAAAATATTAGTTATATACTAAATGCTAAATACTAAATACTAAATACTAAATATGAAATACGAAATATGAAACGATTATTTTATTATGAAAGTATATTTTATTTAATACTTACTTGTGCTTCCGACCGTTGCTCTAATAGAAGCCGTATATCTTCAAGTGAGGTAGGTATTCCAACATAACTCGCCGAATGGTTCCACCTAATTAAATAAATTTTTAGCATACAATTATATTTTAAATCTACGTAATAATTGTAAAATCTAATATTAAATTTACCTCATTACGAGTGGGAATGTATATGGGTGGTCCACTCGAAGACGTAAAAATGGAAAGCGAAACCGTGCCCATGATTGCAGTAGTGATAGGCAACCTCCGATTTTTGATTTATTCGGCCGCGTCACCCCGCACATCTCCTGATACAATTTTGCTAGCACGGCAGACCCCCAACTCAATTCACCGGCTGCTCTAAAATCAACGAGTTTCAGCAGCCATCTCAGATAAACGAGGTTTCGTGACAAGTCCGGCATCAGATAGCCTCCAATCATCTCAAGAATGTTTGCCCGAGCATACTGTATTCTTTCTATTTCGGTCGAATCATTATCTGGCTCCGAAAATGTGTCTCGTAACCAGCCCATCTCGATCTGACCTCCGTTAATGTTATCCGGAATAGCACCCAAAAGTTCGTAGCATACGGCTCCCCAATCACCAGAAGTTGCGGACCCGGTGACTACGTACCCATCCACCGGCAATCCCAATTGCAACTGCACGTCTTCTAAAGTGATAGTACACTCTCTGCATGGAAGATGAAAAGTGTGCGTCTTGGGTCTCCACCTCTCTATCAACGCACTGATTAGCTTCGGGTCCAACTTGCACCCCCGGCCTATCGTGGCCACGTGCCAAAAACCGCTTCCCGCAGTAATTCTCGATCAACGGCGATGGCGACCGGGCATATTGCGAATATAGCATTGCAACACCCGATCTACATGCATCGTTTAAAAAATTATAAAATAAAAATTAATTAAAATTGCATAAACCTAAAAAATATTAAATAGTATTGAAAAATTAAAATTATAACTTGCTGTAAGGCCCAATTTCAAGATCGGGGCCCAAATCAAAAATCCAAAATCACAGCTCGAAAGGCCCAAAATCAAAAAGGGTCGGGAAACCCTAATGCCCAACACCGCAAGACCCTTCCGCAACGTGCGCTGTAACATCCCCAAACCCGGCCCATTCACTACGACCGAATCTGGATATGTCACTGGGAAAGACGGTTGGAAATCTTAGACTTTAGAATTAAACTTGAAAATTTTAATGTCTCTGGAAATCGTGTCCATTTAAAATTTAATAAATAATATAAGCTTGTTGAAAACTTCCGAATTAAAACATTATTATAAGTGGCTATAATATGAATCTTTTGCGAAAATATTACTAAGTGTAGTGTAAACTTCAACATTAATAAATAGAGTACTTTAAATCAAAGAGGCCCTTATTACATCAAATAAAATTCCAAAATACTGATAATATAAAATGCTTAAATAAAGTAAAACATCTTCTGTATGAAAATCTCCTTCTGCATGGGCCACCTTGTATCCACTCCAACCCGGTCCGATCAATCATGACTCCTGCGATGTTTAAAAAGTTGGGTGAGTCATACAGACTCAGTGTGTAAGTTAACCACTGAAATCCACCCACATGCTTAGCCACATAATATCCCAATTATCAAAGGCAACAAGTATATATATATATTCATTTAAACATTTACCACAATCTGGGCTTGGCCCACATTCAAATCATACTCAAATACTGGGCTAGGCCCATTTCTCAATAAACCACATATCAACTGGGCTTGGCCCATTTCCACGTATGTTTCCAAAACATACCTATCCACATGTCATATTGGGCTTGGCCCATTTCCATATTAATACAAAAATAATGCAACATGATTCCCAACCCAACCTAGGGTCCATCCGCTACACACCCCCTTATCCAGCCTACCACACACCAGGGGACTATCGAGTCGCCCTCTCCTTTTCCCTCCAAAAAGGCAACCAATGCCATCCACGATGTAGCGTATAGCCAACACCAAACCACGATGGAGCACACAGCAATCCATCAAGCCACGATATGGCATAAAGCCCATATCAACCAAGGTAACCACGCGAACTAAATCGCAAAGATCCACAACGCGACCTCGATCGGCGCCAATCCACGATGTAGCACAAAGTCGACATCAACCACGTACTCGAAGTACACCCGTACCTTCTTTCAAAACCCACCCATGCACATGTAACATAAAATGATGATAAGGTGGTGCATGTACATATTAAACACAATCATAGGCATACTCACATAATAAGATCGGTGATCACATATTTACAAACTTTGCTACTAACTCCGATCATCTTCATACCCTTTAAGGGTACCATTTTCACATTTATATCCAGACCGTTTAGCATACATATAAAATAGACATTTATCACGCAAATCCCTAAACAATGGCTAACTACACCTTATTACTAGGAGTTCTAGACTCTCGATCCTCGACGCTATCGTTTAGCGAAACTACGACTTTTTGCCTAACGTTTCTTCTGTCATTGGCCCACACCGTGGCCAATCTCGAGCAATGAAAACGGATCTCTTCTTGAACTTTGGGATGGGAGCTTTCCCTTGCCCACTTTGACTAGTATTCGCCTCCATCGAAAGTCACTTAATCGTAACCACACGATTAATCAACGAAGTCATAATCAACTAATTCTAAGTCACTTACTAATATCCTTACCGAAATAATCCCGAGATCCCGAAGCTTCCCTTGCTCTTGTCGATATGCCCTTAGATGATCGAATCCAAGAGACTTCCTCAATGCTTCCTTCTTTCGGCTACACACAAGAGAACATACTTAATGGCACTATGACATTTGGCCATGCCAAAACTAAGGCCAACCATTCGGTTTTGGCCACTACAACAAGGAATTCATAAATCGATTACTAAGGGCAGAACATACTTACCACTCTTGCTTAAGATTCGGCCAACCACACTAGGACACCGAGGGAGATCAGCACCACTCCACTATTCGGCCAAGATGACACTAAATATGGGAAGGGAATTTCGGCACACTAAGAGGGAGAGGCAAAAGACTTGATGAATAACTAGCACTCTACCCTCCCCTATTTATAGCATTCGGCCAACCCCCCTTGAAGTCTCCAAGATTTGGCCAACACCTCACTAATTCAATTCCATTTGAATTAGTTCAAAACAACTTGAATTGTTTTACTATTATCCCACTTATCATAAAAAAAAAACCAAATAAATAATAATTATCCCTACTTAATCTAATTAATAATAAATAATAAATAATAAATAATTATCCCACACTTAAATAGATAAATAAATAAATAAATAAAAATAAACAAAATCCTCATCAAAATCAAAGTCTTCTAGCCATTCCAACACCTTCAAATTGGTGCCCAAAATAACAAAAAAATCAAAACTCCAAATGCCACACACCGTGTTCAACACAGGACCAACTCGCGCACTCCTTGCCCCCAAACGCCTGTGCCACTCGGCCACTTTGAATTTCATGTTAGAAACCCTCAACATTTTATTTTAAACCCTTTCTAATCAAGCCCATAACCACCAACAAAAATAAAAACGCTAACTGCAGCTCCAGGCGCTCGAACCCGCGCCTTGCTCTCCTCCAGTGCTTAAGTGCCGCACGCTAGCCACTCCACCACCCATCTTTCTTGTCCGAATCCTCGCCATATACCTTTAAGGCCTTACAAAGCCCAACGCCCCAAAACGAAAAATAAAACGCCAAATGCTTCGCAGCCCTCGAAACCGCGACCTCTCCTCCCCTCGGGCGCTAAGTAGCGCCCAAGAGCCACTTCTCCCAATTGGACTTTCATGTCCATCAACTTGGACATTTATTCTTAAGGCCTACTTAGCCCAGTCTCTTGACGCAAAAAATAAAACAAAATGCTGCCGCTTGGACTCGAACCCAAGCCCCCATCGGCGCTACTTCCACTTTCTAAAGCAAACAAGCATGAAGCCACTTTACGAGATCCTTTCTTGTGCCTTAAACGCCCAATTAATTCTTTTAAGGCCTCCCAAAGCCAAGCTCCCCTTTATTACCTAAAAATCCAAAAATTTTCTAAGGCATTCCTTGCCTTCTAGGGTTCTCCAAACCCCTAAAAATTCCTCCAACATGACCATAAGCCTACTAACTGCTCGAGTTATGCTTCAAGCGCATAACCCCTAAATCGTGGTGTTACAATTCTACCCTCCTTAAAAATAATTTCGTCCTTGAAATTACTTTACTAACAAACGCCCATACAACCTATCTTACCACCTTACGCTTATGTGCGTGTGACTGATCTTACTAAGGCTATCGTACCTACACAATCTCTAAGTTCATGCTAAAAATTCAAACACCTCTCTTAGCAACACGTAAAAGGCTAAATCGTAATCAAACAAAGTAATTAAAGCATGTACCAAAGCAAAGGAGCTTACCTAATATCACATCCTTGGTTGACTCGACTAGAACCATTCCTTCCATGACTTGAACCACGACCCTCGTCGCTTGAGGACAATTCTTAACTAAATGTGCCTTAGATCCGCACCAAAAGCATTCTTTACTATTTCCCCAACACTCTCCCCGTGTGAGGTCTTCCACATCGAACACAAGAACGATTCCGATCCATTGGTACAAGTACACTTACAGGGTTCTCGGTCCTTGGTCTTTTCTCGACATTACCAAGCGATACCGACAAATCAATATTTCTCTTATTCTCGCTCCTATTCTTTTCTCGGTTTTCTCTTATAGTCTTCTTAACCTCTTCAATGATCCGAGCTTTCTCTACTAGCACCACGAAGTCTCTCTCTCTCTGGAGCAATCACCATTCGAAGTTCATCTCGCAATCCGTCTTCAAACCGGACGCACCTCTCATAATCGGTGGCCACAATTCCTTTAGCATCACGGCTTAACCGCACAAATTCCGCTTCAGACTCTCGGCTATCGACTTACTCCCTTGTACTAGGTTTAGAAACGCTTTCCTTTGCGAGTCCAAATAATCGGCTCCTACGCACTTTCCTTCAAACTTAACCTTAAAGAAGTCCCAATCTCGCCGATCTGCGGTACACTTTGCTTGACGGTGAGCCACCAACGATAAGCTTCACACGAAGCAACGAAACAAAGACCCTTCAGCTTTTTCTTCATTGGTGCACCCAAATCGTCCATGATTCTTTCGATCGCTTCTAGCCAATACTCGCTACGTTCGAGCTACTCCAGATATTCCTCTAAAGATCTCACTCCGCTCAATCTAAGCCTTTCCGACACCGACTTTCGAGTTCCATTTCCTCTACTAGCTCCTGCTACACGTTCTAAAATTCGTAACATGGCCCGCGATACTACGTCATCTTCTCCTGTCTGGTCTTGCCCTTCTACGTCCCACAGCCATGGCGGCACTTCACTTTCTGACTCATGGCCAGTCCCTACGGGTTCCGAAGCTGCCGTTCTACCTCTATCGCGTCTCCTAGAACTCATCTCTATCGTCGCAATTAATCTGATTAAGGAGTTTTATGCATTAGTATTTATTCCACTGTTTAACCACGAACAATTTTATGAAAAGAATTTCTAGAGGTAGTTCTTTCGATCATACAAATTTTCAGTTCAAGTTTACTACTCTAGTTCAAGAATCATATTCACACACACATCCGTTCGTCCACAAGAACACATTCCTTCCTCAAGAAAGGCACACTCAAAGATATCTTCAACCCACATTCACTATTCTGACCTTTCGCCTGCTTTCTACCCTGTGGGTATTTCCGTCATTTTGTCCTACTGAGACATTTTCGTCATAAACCAGCGCGGTTCAAAAACTTTAATAGGTCAGGATCTTTTTGAAATTCTCAGAATTGAAGAGTATTTTCGAAAATTCTGCAAATTAAAGGTATAACAGATTTTGCAAACTGTGGGTATTTTGGTAATTTTGTTAATCGGGGTAATTTTGTGAATTTCCAAAGTCGGGTTATTATTTTTGCCATACAGAAAATTGGGTACTTTTGCAAAGTAAGAAAATTTTATTAAACTTGGGGTTAAACCGGAAATTTTAAAAGTCAGTGGCATTTTAGTAATTTTCAACATAGGGGTATTCTTGTAAATTTTAAAACTAGGGGTTTTAAAACAGTGAGGCAAATCCCTTTCGGGTTTTAATATTTGGTTTAGCCTATGAACAAGTCCTCTTGGTTAAGGTGAACTGTAGCTACGCACTGTGAGGATTCCAGAAGAGGAGGTGAGTCACTAGGGTCGCTTAAGTACCGTGCTCTTCCTGATCCACTCCTGACATGCGCACAATGGTTACCACACCTTAACTCGGCGACTTAATCACAGGTTTGTTTAGTAGCTTTAAGTTTTATGCATATGTTTGAGTAGACTAGTCCTAAGGTTCAACAGATCCTAGTTCACTAATCTACGAGCCCAACAAAGCCCATAATACCATATAACAAATTACTTCAAAAGTCCGAAGTACTTACACGTGGACTTCTGGCCTGAGGTACAGTGCCATGCCGTAATACGAAAACCTTTTAATACAACCCATATCTTTGAAAAGCCCATTTTGAAAATGTTCTTGGGCCCAAAACCCTCAAAGCCGAGTTTTGAACCCGGCTCGATACCAATCAGAACATCCCCAAACCCGGCCCATTCACTACGCACCGAATCTGGATATGTCACTGGGAAAGACGGTTGGAAATCTTAGACTTTAGAATTAAACTTGAAAATTTTAATGTCTCTGAAATCGTGTCCATTTAAAATTTAATAAATAATATAAGCTTGTTGAAAACTTCCGAATTAAAACATTATTATAAGTGGCTATAATATGAATCTTTTAAGAAAAATATTACTAAGTGTAGTGTAAACTTCAACATTAATAAATAGAGTACTTTAAATCAAAGAGGCCCTTATTACATCAAATAAAATTCCAAAATACCGATAATATAAAATGCTTAAATAAAGTAAAACATCTTCTCGTATGAAAATCTCCTTCTCGCATGGGCCACCTTGTATCCACTCCAACCCTGGTCCGATCAATCATGACTCCTGCGATGTTTAAAAAGTTGGGTGAGTCATACAGACTCAGTGTGTAAGTTAACCACTGAAATCCACCCACATGCTTAGCCACATAATATCCCAATTATCAAAGGCAACAAGTATATATATATATTCATTTAAACATTTACCACAATCTGGCTTGGCCCACATTCAAATCATACTCAAATCTTTGGGCTAGGCCCATTTCTCAATAAACCACATATCAACCGGGCTTGGCCCATTTCCACGTATGTTTCCAAAACATACCTATCCACATGTCATATTGGGCTTGGCCCATTTCCATATTAATACAAAAATAATGCAACATGATTCCCAACCCAACCTAGGGTCCATCCGCTACACACCCCCTTATCCAGCCTACCACACACCCAGGGACTATCGAGTCGCCTCTCCTTTCCCTCCAAAAGGCAACCAATGCCATCCACGATGTAGCGTATAGCCAACACCAAACCACGATGGAGCACACAAAGAATCCATCAAGCCACGATATGGCATAAAGCCCATATCAACCAAGGTAACCACGCGAACTAAATCGCAAAGATCCACAACGCGACCTCGGTCAGCGCCAATCCACGATGTAGCACAAAGTCGACATCAACCACGCACTCGAAGTACACCCGCACCTTCTTTCAAAACCCACCCATGCACATGTAACATAAAATGATGATAAGGTGGTGCATGTACATATTAAACACAATCATAGGCATACTCACATAATAAGATCGGTGATCACATATTTACAAACTTTGCTACTAACTCCGATCATCTTCATACCCTTAAGGGTACCATTTTCACATTTATCTCAGACTTTGGTTAGCATACATATAAAATAGACATTTATCACGCAAATCCCGGAAACAATGGCTAACTACACACCTTATTACTAGGAGTTCTAGACTCTCGATCCTCGACGCTATCGCTTTAGCGAAACTACAGCTTTTTGCCTAACGTTTTCTTCTTTGTTGGCCCACACCACGTGGCCAATCTCGAACAATGCGGATCTCTTCTTGAACTTTGGGATGGGAGCTTTCCTTGCCCACTTTGGATCGGTATTCGCCTCCATCGAAAGTCACTTAATCGAACCACACGATTAATCAACGAAGTCATAATCAACTAATTCTAAGTCACTTACTAATATCCTTACCAAAATAATCTGAGATCCCGAAGGCTTCCCTTGCTCTTGTCGATATGCCCCTTAGATGATCGAATCCAAGAGACTTCCTCAATGCTTCCTTCTTTCGGCTACACACAAGAGAACATACTTAATGGCACTATGACATTTGGCCATGCCAAAACTAAGGCCAACCATTCGGTTTTGGCCACTACAACAAGGAATTCATAAATCGATTACTAAGGGCGTAACATACTTACCACTCTTGCTTAAGATTCACCAACCACACTAGGACACCGAGGAGATCAGCACCACTCCACTATTCGGCCAAGATGACACTAAATATGGGAAGGAATTTCGGCACACTAAGAGGGAGAGGCAAAAGACTTGATGAATAACTAGCACTCTACCCTCCCCTATTTATAGCATTCGGCCAACCCCCCTTGAAGTCTCCAAGATTTGGCCAACACCTCACTAATTCAATTCCATTTGAATTAGTTCAAAACAACTTGAATTGTTTTACTATTATCCCACTTATCATAAAAAAAAAACCAAATAAATAATAATTATCCCTACTTAATCTAATTAATAATAAATAATAAATAATAAATAATTATCCCACACTTAAATAGATAAATAAATAAATAAATAAAAAAATAAACAAAATCCTCATCAAAATCAAAGTCTTCTAGCCGTCCAACACCTTCAAATTGGCTGCCCAAAATAACAAAAAAAATCAAAACTCCAAATGCCACACACCAGGTTCGAACCTGGGACCAACTGCCACACTCCTTGCCCCCCAACGCCCAGGCCACTCGGCCACTTTGAATTTCATGTTAGAAACCCTCAACATTTTATTTTAAACCCTTTCTAATCAAGCCCATAACCACCAACAAAAATAAAAACGCTAACTGCAGCTCCAGGCGCTCGAACCCGCGCCTTGCTCTCCTCCAGTGCTTAAGTGCCGCACGCTAGCCACTCCACCAGCCCATCTTTCTTGTCCGAATCCCTCGCCATATACCTATAAGGCCTTACAAAGCCCAACGCCCCAAAACGAAAAATAAAACGCCAAATGCTTCTGCAGGCCCTCGAAACCGCGACCTCTCCTCCCCTCCAGCGCCTAAGTAGCGCCCAAGAGCCACTTCTCCCAATTGGACTTTCATGTCCATCAACTTGGACATTTATTCTTAAGGCCTACTTAGCCCAGTCTCTTGACGCAAAAAATAAAACAAAATGCTGCCGCTTGGACTCGAACCCAAGCCCCCATCGGCGCTACTTCCAAATTTCTAAAGCAACGCATGAAGCCACTTTACTTACAGATCCTTTCTTGTGCCTTAAACGCCCAATTAATTCTTTTAAGGCCTCCCAAAGCCAAGCTCCCCTTTATTACCTAAAAATCCAAAAAATTTTTAAGGCATTCCTTGCCTTCTAGGGTTCTCCAAACCCCTAAAAATTCCTCCAACATGACCATAAGCCTACTAACTGCTCGAGTTATGCTTCAAGCGCATAACCCTTAAATCAGGGTGTTACATGCGCAACTCCAACACCGGCTCGTGCACACGTACCTGCGAGAAAAAGGGAACACAACAACACAACAGCACAACAGATAGGCAGACTAGAGTTCTAGTTGTTTTAATCTACCCAAAAGGCTATAAAAGCCTTCGAAATAATGTAAAAGGGAGGGTTTTTTTTTTTTTTTGAATAGAAAAAGGCAGTATACGCAATTTCCACATACTCAAACACAAGTAAAAAAAAAAAAGAGAAATCAGAAAGCAATTTTTGAAGGTGACTTCCGATTTCGATTCTTTTCGAATTTTAGATCCATTTCGATTCGTTTTTTTCTTTTTCTTTTTGTTGCATGCGAAAATAGGAGGAGAGGGTGTTAAAAAACCTTTCTGATTTTCACCAGTTAGTTCCACTGATTTTTGAAAAACAAATAAAGTTTTTTTTTTAAAAAAAGGAAGGGGAACGAGAGGGACTCACCGGGCTCCCTTGGCCGCTACCGTCGATGCGCGCATGGGGGGAGGGGCTCCTGGTTTTGTTTCGACACAGAAAAAGGGAATCCAAACCCCAAAAAATGAAATGAGGGAAGGGGGTTCTGTTCTGTTTTGGTTTTGAAACAGAGGTGGAAATGAAGGAAATTCATTTTTTTATGCTTTAAGAGCATCAAAGCAAACGGTGCCGTTTAGGTCAGGGGAGCCCCGCGCGATGAGCCGTTTCCCAGCTTGGATCCGCGCGCATTTACCCTAAATGGGTAAATTGCGCGATTGGTCCTCTTGTTAGCGCCACTGTTTCAATTGCGCCCCATTTTTTTATTTATTTTTAGATTCGCCCCAGAGCTTCTGTTTTTGATTCAATTTGGTCCGCGCTTTAAATGCTGCGTTAGGGATTGTGGGATAATTGCGCTTTGGCTCCTCCCCCTATTGTGTGCATGTTTAATTCGGTCCCTTTCCTTTTATCTATTTTCAAATTTGCCCCGAAATTTAATTTTTAAGCTTAATTTCGTCCTTTTTCTTTTATTATTTTTCGATTATTGTCATTATTTTATTATTGTTATCATTCTTAATATTATTATTATTTATTTTTGTTATTGCCACTATATTTTATTTTACATATATATTATTTTACTATACTATATTTATTATTATTATATTTATCGTTATATTATTTTATTACTAACATTTTATATTTATTACTTTTATTATTTTATATTTTATTATATACTAATATATATATTATTATGTCTATTTTTCAATATGGGTACTAGTATTTTACTATTATATTTATCATATATATTTACTATTAATTTTAAACTATATATTTTTTATACCTTTTTTTATATATAGATATTTTACCTCTTTTAATTATTTTATATATATTTAGTATTTCAATTTTACGTATTCATATATATATATTATTATTACTTATTATTTTTTTATTTATGTCTATTATTTTTATTTTTATTACTTGGGTTATTATTACCTTTATATTTTTTTACTATCAACATCATCATTGCCATTTTTATTATTGTTTTTTGTACTATTATGGTCTATTTATCCTAGTTCCCATCATTTCGTATAGCTCAACGATTTCGAATCGCCTTTCACCATTTTTGTTTTTGCTATTATTTACTTTTTTTTTCCCCAAAAATTCATAAAACGAGTTTCACAAAGGTAATTTTGTGTGTTTGGCAGTTCGAGGAATCGTGCCCTAACGTGCTGGGTTTCGATTTTTCGTTTGACCGAATCATTAAATATCCTTACTATGTCCGTTTTTTAAAAAACAAGGCAATGTTTTGTGCTAAGAGGTTTCGAGAAATTGTGCCTTAACGTGCTGGGTTTCAATTTTTCGCTCGTCCAAAGGACTAAATATCCTTTTAAAATTTTGATCGTGTTGTCTCAACTTTAAAAATAAGGCAATGTTTCATGTTTGGAAATTTGAGGGATCGTGCCCTAACGTGCTGGGTTTTGGTTCGTTCGTTTGGCCAAATAATGAAATACCCTTTTTTAAAATGATGACGCATGAATTTTGGGAACCATGAAATGATCTTGGTGCTAAAGGTCTGAAACATCGTATCCTAACGTGCTAGATATGATATTTCATCCTTTCGGAACAAGAGAAGTTTCGATTAGAGTTATCCAAATATTTTTTTTTTTTGAGATTCATACTTTAAAATCTTTTCTAATTTTCGGCATTAAGGACATTAATCAATCAATACGGTACCAATTTTGGGCGTTGCGAGGGTGCTAATCCTTCCTCGTGCGTAACCGACTCCCGAGCACGTTTTCTTAAAATTCGTAGACCAAAATATTTTCTAAAGTGACCCAATCGCACTTCAAAAAAGGATTGGTGGCGACTCCATTTTTCTTCTTAAAGTCGGCCCGTTTTCCAAACAAAAAAATGGTTTCGACAGCTTGGCGACTCCACTGGGGACCAATAAGAGAGTCAAGCCGGAATTGATTATTTTTTGTCCTTTTATCGAAAATTAAAATTTGATTTTGATTCTTCCATCGCATGAGTTTGTGTCGCGTCATATGATTGTTGTGGTTTGAGTCTCATAGGATATTCCTGCATCATATTGCATGACCGTTGTGGTCACACCTTTAAGTGAGAGTGAGAAGCTACTCCTTCGTGAGGTTTTCACTTCTGTGCAGGATAGTGAATCGCTTTCGGGATACATCCGTACCTATGTCTTCGTGAGGTTTTCACCTCCATGCAGCCATAGGGAAATGTATTCCCCTGAACTGAACTCGGTCCATATGAGCCTATAATGGGTGAGGATCAAGGAATCTGCTGGTTTAGGTACCCTTCCTTTAGAACCAAGCCGCATATAGTAGCCCTAGGAGCCTACCCTAGATAGAGCCACGCTAAACTCGAGCGGTCACCCGGACAGGTGTTCTGTGTTGTCTATTTCTCTTGTACTAACGTGTTTCTTTTGTTTTGACTACATTGCATTTCATCATCATAGAAAGGAGGTGTTGGTTCATATTCGATTGCTAAATAGAAGAGTTTGTCATAAGGAAATGGATTACTTGATAAAGTGGGTTATAATACGGTCGTCCAAATACAGTCCAAGTGAACACAACGAGAAAAGATGATAGTATATGACATTGCCCCGTTGCCAAAAGATTCAAGCCAGAAAGGATTATTCGAGAGCCATCACATCTCATTTTTCTTAAAGAAGCTTATGAGCATCGCGGAGGATAAGTGAGTAAAGAGTTATGGCCTAGATCAAGCAACAATGAGCTAGAAGAGGCATCTATTAAGAAAGTTCATGGGACACGACCGTAACATCCGGATACGAAGAAAGAGATTTGTAACATCCTAAAAATTTAGTATTGATATGTTGCATGTTTTTGGTGCTTAGCTTGTGAATGATTCAATTTGTGTGTTTAATATCGTTTTGAGAAGGCTCGGGATTTATTCGGAATTAGAATAAATTTTAGTAAGGAGTACTTTATTAAAATGGAACAAGTAACCTTGATGCTTAAGGTAATTAAGTGTCAAAAACTAGCATAAGATGAGCTAGTAGTAAAGTGGAGTTGGCGCCATAAGTGTTACTTGAGGGAAGAGGTTCGAATCCTTTGGAATGCATTTTGTGACTTTTATTTTTACACCCTTCTAGCATGTGTCGGTCAAGCCTTATTTTTGGTAAGGTTGGACTATTTTTATGGCAAGGTGGCTAATGGTTAAGGTAAGCATGGAACTTGGGGAAAGAAATCCTAAACTTAAGGAATGTAGGGGGAACACAAGGCACTTCTTAAGGGATGTGTTTTGGAAAGTTGGAATGGCCAAGCTTGTCCATGAACTTGGACGGTTTTGTGGACTAGGGGGGGTGGCCGAATTTTTGAGGTAGACTTTGGTAAGGATGTGTAGTTAGTGTGTAATCTCATTTGGTCATTTTTGTTCTCCCAAAACACCTTTTCTTTTCATCTTTTTCTCTCATAGCCGAATGTGCTTGATGCTTTGGGTAAACATCTTTGTTTTTCTTCTTTTTTTTTGTCTTCTCCTTTTGACCATTTGGTCATATTTTGCCAGCCTCTCAAGTGCTTCATTTGTTCTTCTCTCCTAGTGCCGAAAATATCAAACACAAAAGCCATTTCTTTTTCTTCCTTCTTCCCCATTGCCGAATGCACCATTGTCCCAAACCCTTCTCCTTACTCTTATCTTACCTTTGAAAACCGAATCATAAATCTCTCACCCTTATTATCTTTCTTTCTCCATTTTTCTCATCCTTTAAACACATTTATTCCTTCATATTTCTTCCATGGCCGAATGTTAGAGACCACCTCCATAGCCGAAATTATTTTTCCCTTACCATTAAATCATAGCCAAATTTTCTTTTCCTCATAGATTCTATTCTCAATCATTTTTCTATTCAAACTTTGGACTATCGGTAAGAATCATCTTCTTTGTTTTCTTTTTGCTAATTGGTCACCTTGGCCGAATCTATAGGTTGGCTTAGAAGAGCCTTTAAATCGATAATCGTTCATTCTCTTAGACGATTTCCTTTTTTTCTTTTTAGTGAAATAGTGGAGAGCTGAATCATCATCTCTTCAAGTCATCTTGAAGTCATTCGAATTTGGATCATATACTTTCAAGGGATTCTTTTGGAATCACTCGGAATTTTAAGGTAAGCCGAATTCGCCCTTTTTAAACCAATAGTCTTAAATTCTGATATATATATTTATATATATATTGTTAGGACTAATAATCTTTTGATAATGGAGGCAAACAAGATAGGGTCGAAAAGGGTGGTGAATAGTGTTCTAAAGAGGGGCAGACTCGCTAATCCCTCAAGATTCAAGCGAAGGGGTCATTTTTAATCCGGATTTTCCACTGGGTTGTGGACGACCCTCTTCCGAGGAGAATCGACTATTCGAAGTTGTTCGTAGTTTGGAGCCTTTAGCTGTTTGGGATTTTCCATTGGGTTGTGAACCGTCAACCGGGGAAAATCGACAAATAGTTGTTGTTCAAGATTCCGAGGGTAAAGATCTAGATCGCTTATCTTTAGTATAGATTTATAATAAGTATTAGTGTTCTAATCAAGCGTGACATTTATTTAGGTATCGACGAGCGGGAAAGTATAGTTCTCACCGTAATCAGGTGTGTAATTTCACACTTATCTCATGGGTTAGATGTTATATCGTAAGCATTAGAATAAAATTCGTAAAGTTGGTAAAATCGAAAAAATACGGTATATTAACACTTTTTGTGTAAGTGCATGAAATCGGTGTTAAAGTCGCAAAAATTACGGAATCACCCTTAATGGGCTAATTTGTTAAAAAGTAATTTTTGAGCCTCATGTGATTAATGGACAAACTTGCTAGATTGATTAATGGGCCAATTTGCTAGATTGATTAATGGAAAAATTTGCTAGATTGCTTAATGGGCCGAATTGCTAGATTGCTTAAGGAGCCGTTTTGATAAATTACCATATGGGCACAATTTTAGAAATGGGCCAATTTGCAGTATGGGCCTTATGTTGAAATTATCATATGTAAATTGTTAAGCTTTGTTTATGTATACATGATTGCATGGGTTAGGATTAAATTGAAGAGAAGTTCTGGTGGTTCTACCATAATCTAGTTCGGGTGGCTCTACCACAAATTCTAGTTCGGGTGGCTCTGCCACAAATTCTAGTTTGGGTGGCTCAGCCAAAAACATTTTAAATGGCTTAATGCTTGCGTTTGGTGTGTTGGCGGGGTGGGTTGACTTGATCCCCACAGGTGTGCTGGTTGGTACGGGTGGTGTGTAGCGGATGGAAATTTAGGCTTGGTTGGGAATTTCATTGCACATGCATTTTTTTTAATTACTATATTGTTAAATTCGTTAATGGGCTCAAGCCCAATAAATTGCTTTGATGATATGGCCCAGTGGATTTGGTAAGTGGGTTACACACTGAGTTCTAAGTAACTCACCCTGTTTTCTTACCCTTCTCAGGTAATAATAATTGATGGAGGCTTGGGCCGATGATGACTTTGTGGAGGCCATACTTCAAATGATGGTTTTTATGAACTTTAAAACTACTCTTTAGTATTTTACTTAATTACTATTTTAGCGATGTAATAAGGCCTCTAGTATTATTTTTATGGATTTTATTTCGTGGATGGATTTTAATATGTTTTAGATACTTAAAGTGGACTATTTTAAGTTTATAAATGTTTTCTTTAAATTACGTATAAAAATGAGATTTCTTAAATATCACTATCTCGTAAAAATCTCAGTGAAAACTCTTTTATAAATTTTGTTTCCAAATTCCTTTTGAGCTCTTTTTAAATTTCTTAAAAGTTAACCAATTATTTCTCCGAGATCAAATTTTAAACTCCTATGTTTCAAAATCATAGATTTCAAATAAATTTCAGCTTTTTGATAAACTCCATCTCCAAATTAGTTTTTGAAGACCTGTTTTCCTTAAAACATTAGATGATCAAATGTATGTACGATTTGTGTAGCATACCAAGTCTGGTCTTAACGCTTAGACCGGGTTTGGGGTGTTACATTTAATGGTATCAAAGCCAGTTCAAAAACTCGGCTGGGGTTTGGGTTCAACAACAATTTTTGTTTAAAACTGTTTAAATTTCTAGACTCTATGTTCTAAAGGTAGTATGGCATCACGAGCGTCCGGCACCAAGTCAAGTAAGTATTTGTATATTGAATGTTTATTATTGTGATATGATCATAGGAACACTCTAGAACTTCTAGTTTTAGGTGTTGAAAACGGTAGAGATCGAGACTATATGATGTGATTGCGAAAACAACTCTATCTTTTATATCTCATAAAATATCGTTAATAAACACTGAAATAATACTCTGATTCATAAAACTTGTAATTAGATTTAACCAAAATAGTCGGTATGAGCACTAGAGGACGTGGACGAGGACGCGGTAGACGTGGCCGTGGTAGAGGACGTGGTGCTAGGGTTGCGTCTGAAGCGCCGGGTCATATACAGGAAATGGGCGACTTTGCGTCACCCGGAGTGAGACTGGATCACATGACCATACGAGAGGACAATGCTTTGACTCAAGCAATGTTGCGAGTCCTAGAAAGGGTTGTTGGGACTAGAACCGCCCAAAGAGTTAAGTGGATCAATATCGGAACGACTTAAATCAAGTGGTGCCGAGGTTTTTAGAGGTGTGTCGGTGTAGCTCCGAATGTTGCGAAATATTGGCTCGAGGATGTAGAGCGGATCATGGATGATCTGGAGTGCACCGTCGAACAGAAACTGAGAGGAGCGATGTCCTTGCTAAGGGATGAAGCTTATCAATGGTGGCTTACGGTTCGAGAAGGCACTGAGGCTGCAGTTGTTACTTGGGATTTCTTCAGAGCTGCTTTCTAAGGGAAGTATGTAGGGACAAGTTATGTGGATGCCCGAAGGAAGGAATTCCTGAATCTGGTTCAAGGAAATAAAACGGTGGCAGCTTATGAGGCAGGATTTCTACGCTTGAGTCGTTATGCTCGGACAATAGTGCCAACGGATCATGAGCGCTATGGTACGCTTTGAAGATGGGTCGAATGATGAGTGCGGTGCACCGATAGCCCCACAACAAGTAAGGATTTTTGCCACGCTTGTGGAGAAAGCCAAGATAGCCGAAGAGGCTAAGAACTCAGAACGCCAGGACCGGGAAAGAGGCAGAGGCAAGAGGGACTTTAAGTACTCGGGTTCTTCAATAAGGTTCCAAAAGAGGCCTCGAAATGATGAGCCGCCACTCAAGCTAGAGCACTGTGACTACCAATCGTAGTCGACTGTGGCTTGTCGTGGAAAATGACACCCCGGGAATGCTTTGGAAGAAAACGGTGGTTGTTATAAATTTGGTTCCAAGGATCATCAATATAGGAGTTGCCCTCGACGGACTGCTCCGACTCAGGAAGCTCGTAACTTTGATGCACAGCTAGCTAGAGGCACTCAGCAGCCACCGAGAGGCCGTGGATCAGGTCGTGGTGGTAATGGTACCGGACGTGGTCAAGGTGCACCGGTCGAGGTAATGGCTTTAGAGGTAACGCGAGGCAAGACAATGGGGTTGGTCTATGCGATCGAAGCGTAGTGAAGATGGCGATGCACGATGTGATAATCGCACGCTTCTTCATCTTTGATGTACCATTCTTTGCTTTGATAGATATCGGGTCTACCCACTCGTATGTTGCTAGTGCCATATCTGGAAACTTGAATATTAGATCTGAGATTACCGATAGAGAGATGACGGTAATTAGTCCTTTAAGACAATCGGTAATAGTAAATAAATTGTATAGAGACGTGCCTTTGGAAATTCAAAGAAAAATATTTTTAGCGGATTTGATGGAATTGCCTTTCGGCGAGTTCGATCTTATTTTGGGCATGGATTGGTTGGTGAAGCATCGAGCGCAATTGGATTGTGCTGAAAAGCGGATGTCAATAAGGACTGTGGATGATGAGGAAGTAGTAATGATAGGTGAACGAAGGAACTTTTTAGCAAATGTGGTATCTGCTTTAAAGGCAGAGAAGTCGGTGCGGAAAGGGTATGGAGCGTTCCTAGCCTTCATTAGTGCTTTGGATGCCAAGGAATTATCGGTAGAAGGTGTGAGAACGGTGAAAGAATTTCTAGATGTCTTCCCTGAAGAACTTCTGGGTCTACCTCTAGATCGGGAAGTAGAATTTGGCATTGAGCTTTTACCCGGAACGGCTCCAGTGTCTATTGCTCCTTATAGAATGGCGCCGAAGGAGTTAGTGGAGCTTAAAGCTCAAATTCAAGAATTGTTGGATCGGGGATTTATTCGACCGAGTGTGTCTCCGTGGGGAGCACCGGTTTTGTTCATCAAGAAGAAGGATGGGTCGATGCGTATGTGCATTGATTATAGGCAGTTGAATAAATTGACGATCAAGAATAGGTATCCATTGCCGAGAATCGACGACCTATTTGATCAATTGAGAGGAGCTTCAATTTTCTCCAAGATTGATTTGAGATCGGGTTATCATCAACTCAAGGTTAAAGAGGCAGATATTCATAAGACGATATTTTGAACTCGTTATGGACGATATGAGTTCTTGGTAATGCCGTTTGGTTTGACCAATGCACCAGCTGCATTTATGGACATGATGAACCGAGTCTTTCAACCCTATCTAGACCGGTTTGTGGTGGTGTTCATAGATGATATCTTGGTATATTCGAGGAATGAAGAAGAGCATGACTCACATTTGCGCCTGATTGCAAATCTTTGAGACAAGCAACTTTATGCCAAATTCAGTAAATGCGAATTTTGGTTGAGGGAAGTGACTTTCTTGGGTCATGTGGTGTCAGCCGAAGGAATAAGAGTTTATCCTCGGAAGGTAGAGGTGGTATTGGATTGGAAACCACCGAAGTCAGTGGCTGAGATTCGGAGTTTCTTAGGTTTGGCTGGTTATTATAGACGCTTTGTTGAGGGGTTTTCGTTGATTGTTGCACCCCTAACTAAGCTGTTGCAAAAGGGAGTACCGTATGTGTGGACTGATAAACAACAAGAAAGTTTCGAGAAACTAAAGAAGATTTTAACGGAAGCGCCAGTACTGATTCAACCTGAGGCGGGAAAAGAGTTTATCGTTTATTGTGACGCGTCACACACGGGTTTAAGATGTGTGCTGATGCAATGTGGAAAAGTGGTGGCTTATGCTTCTAGTCAGTTAAGGCCGCACGAAGTTAACTATCCTACTCATGACTTGGAGTTGGCTGCGGTAGTGTTTGCTTTAAAGATTTGGAGACATTATCTCTACGGTGAGAAGTCTATCATTTATACGGACCATAAGAGTCTTAAGTACCTCCTTACCCAAAAGGAGTTGAACTTGGGACAACGGAGATGGGTGGAGCTGTTAAAGGATTATGACCTCTCAATCGAGTATCATCCTGGAAAGGCTAACGTGGTGGCAGACGCGTTTGAGTCGTAAGGTAGTATCGGAATTAAGAGCAATGTTTGCTTATCTCAGTTTGTATGAAGATGGTAGTCTGCTAGCGGAACTTCAGGTGAAGCCTTTGTGGTTGGAACAGATCAAGGAAAAGTAGTTATCAGATGAAAAGTTGGGTCCGTTAATACAACAAGTTGAAAGTGGCGTAATAGGGGACTTTGGAATGAACAAGGATGGAGTGCTGTGTTTTCGTAGAAGAGTTTGTATGCCCATGGATTTGGATTTGAGACAAATGATTTTGCGTGAGGCGCATAGTAGCCCTTATGCTATGCACCCTGGAGGAAATAAGATGTATCGAGACCTACGAGAGCAGTATTGGTAGCCAAGGTTAAAGCGGGAGTTACCGATTTTGTGGGTAAGTGCTTGACTTGTCAACAAGTGAAGGCGGAACATCAATTACCGTCGGGCTTATTGCAACCGGAAATATTCCTCTATGGAAATAGGAGCGGATAACGATGGACTTTGTTAGTGGGTTACCCTTAACACCTACTAAAAATGATTCCGTTTGGGTGGTAGTAGATCGATTGACGAAGATCGCTCATTTTCTACCGGTTAAATGCGGATTACTCATTTGCAAAAGTTGGCTAAGTTGTATGTATCGGAGATCGTGAGGTTGCATGGGGTACCAAAGTGTCTATTATATCGCATGAGATCCTAGGTTTACATCACGGTTTTGGAAAGCTTTGCATGAGGCTTTGGGAACAAAGTTAAACTTCAGTACGGCTTTTCATCCTCAGTCAGATGGTCAGACAGAAAGAGTAATTCAGATTTTGGAAGACATGTTAAGGGGTTGTGTAATTGATTTCACAGGTAGTTGGGAAGATTTCCTACCGTTGGCAAAATTCGCGTATAATAACAGTTACCAATCCAGTATCCAGATGGCACCCTATGAAGCATTATATGGTCGTAAGTGTCGTACCCCTACTTGTTGGACTGAATTAGGGGAACGACAGTTGTTGGGTCCTGAATTGATATTTGAGACGGAAGAAAAGGTAAAAGTGATTCAAACACGGTTAAAGGAAGCTTCGGATAGACAAAAGTCGTATGCAGATCTGAAGCGCAAGGATATTGAGTTTGCGGTGGGAGATCAGGTTTTTCTGAAAGTCTCACCTTGGAAGAAGATTTTCAGGTTTGGAAAGAAGGGCAAGTTGAGCCCTAGGTTCATTGGACCGTACCGTGTGTTGAAGCGTGTTGGACCAGTGGCCTATTAGCTAGAATTACCTCCGGAGTTAAATCAGATTCATAGTGTCTTCCATGTTTCTATGCTGAGGTGTTATAGATCGGATCCGTCTCACATAGTACCGGTAGAAGAAGTAGAGTTAAGGCCAGACTTGTCTTTCGAGGAAGAACCAGTAAAAATCTTAGACCGTGATGCTAAGGTGCTAAGAAAGAAGACTGTGCCGTTGGTTAATATTCTATGGCGTAATCACAGAGCGGAGGAAGCTACGTGGGAGTCTGAGGACGCAATTCGGCAACAATATCCTCACCTCTTTTAACAAGGTAAATTTCGAGGACAAAATTTTCTTTAAGGGGGGTAGAATTGTAACATCCTAAAAATTTAGTATCGATATGTTGCATGTTTTTGGTGCTTAGCTTGTGAATGATTCAATTTGTGTGTTTAATATCGTTTTGAGAAGGCTCGGGATTTATTCGGAATTAGAATAAATTTTAGTAAGGAGTACTTTATTAAAATGGAACAAGTAACCTTGATGCTTAAGGTAATTAAGTGTCAAAAACTAGCATAAGATGAGCTAGTAGTAAAGTGGAGTTGGCGGCCATAAGTGTTACTTGAGGGAAGCGGTTCAATCCTTTGGAATGCATTTTGTGACTTTTATTTTTACACCCTTCTAGCATGTGTCGGTCAAGCCTTATTTTTGGTAAGGTTGGACTATTTTTATGGCAATGTGGCTAATGGTTAAGGTAAGCATGGAACTTGGGGAAAGAAATCCTAAACTTATGAATGTAGGGGGAACATAAGGCACTTCTTAAGGGATGTGTTTTGGAAAGTTGGAATGGCCAAGCTTGTCCATGAACTTGGACGGTTTTTTGGACTAGGGGGGTGGCCGAATTTTTGAGGTAGACTTTGGTAAGGATGTGTAGTTAGTGTGTAATCTCATTTGGTCATTTTTGTTCTCCCAAAACACCTTTTCTTTTCATCTTTTTCTCTCATAGCCGAATGTGCTTGATGCTTTGGGTAAACATCTTTGTTTTTCTTCTTTTTTTTTTTGTCTTCTCCTTTTGACCATTTGGTCATATTTTGCCAACCTCTCAAGTGCTTCATTTGTGCTTCTCTCCTAGTGCCGAAAATATCAAACACAAAAGCCATTTCATTTTCTTCCTTCTTCCCCATTGCCGAATGCACCATTGTCCCAAACCCTTCTCCTTGCTCTTATCTTACCTTTGAAAACCGAATCATAAATCTCTCACCCTTATTCTCTTTCTTTCTCCATTTTTCTCATCATTTAAACACATTTCTTCCTTCATATTTCTTCCATGGCCGAATGTTAGAGACCACCTCCATAGCCGAAATTATTTTTCCCTTACCATTAAATCATAGCCAAATTTTCTTTTCCTCATAGAATCTATTCTCAATCATTTTTCTATTCAAACTTTGGACCATCGGTAAGAATCATCTTCTTTGTTTTCTTTTTGCTAATTGGTCACCTTGGCCGAATCTATAGGTTGGCTTAGAAGAGCCTTTAAATCGATAATCGTTCATTCTCTTAGACGATTTCCTTTTGTTTTTCTTTTAGTGAAATAGTGGAGAGCTGAATCATCATCTCTTCGAAGTCATCTTGAAGTCATTCGAATTTGGATCATATACTTTCAAGGGATTCTTTTGGAATCACTCGGAATTTTAAGGTAAGTTTAATTCGCCCTTTTAAACCAATAGTCTTAAATTCTGATATATATATTTATATATATATTGTTAGGACTAATAATCTTTTGACAATGGAGGCAAACAAGATAGGGTCGAAAAGGGTGGTGAATAGTGTTTTAAAGAGGGGCGGACTCGCTAATCCCTCAAGATTCAAGCGAAGGGCTGTTTCGGCAATCCGGGATTTTCCACCGGGTTGTGGACGACCCTCTTCCGAGGAGAAACGACTATTCAAAGTTGTTCGTAGTTCGGAGCCTTTAGCTATTCGGGATTTTCCATTGGGTTGTGAACCGTCAACTGGGGAAAACCGACAAATAGTTGTTGTTCAAGATTCCGAGGGTAAAGATCTAGATCGCTTATCTTTAGTATAGATTTATAATAAGTATTAGTGTTCTAATCAAGCGTGACATTTATTTAGGTATCGACGAAGCGGAAAGTATAGTTCTCACCGTGTCAGTGTGTAATTTCACACTTATCTCATGGGTTAGATGTTATATCGTAAGCATTAGAATAAAATTCGTAAAGTTGGTAAAATCGAAAAAATATGATATATTAACACTTTTTGTGTAAGTGCATGAAATCGGTGTTAAAGTCGCGAAAATTACAGAATCGCCTTTAATGGGCTAATTTGTTAAAAAGTAATTTTTGGGCCTCATGTGATTAATGGACAAACTTGCTAGATTGATTAATGGGCCAATTTGCTAGATTGATTAATGGACAAATTTGCTAGATTGCTTAATGGGCCGAATTGCTAGATTGCTTAAGGAGCCGTTTTGATAAATTACCATATGGGCACAATTTTAGAAATGGGCCAATTTGCAGTATGGGCCTTATGTTGAAATTATCATATGTAAATTGTTAAGCTTTGTTTATGTATACATGATTGCATGGGTTGGGATTAAATTGAAGAGAAGTTCGTGGTTCTACCATAATCTAGTTCGGTGGCTCTGCCACAAATTCTAGTTAGGGTGGCTCACCACAAATTCTAGTTCGGTGGCTCACCCACAAACATTTTAAATGGCTTAATGCCGCGTTTGGTGTGTTGGCGGGGTGGGTTGACTTGATCCCCACAGGTGTCTTTGGTTGGTACGGGTGGTGTGTAGCGGATGGAAATTTAGGCTTGGTTGGGAATTTCATTGCACATGCATTTTTTTTAATTACTATATTGTTAAATTCGTTAATGGGCTCAAGCCCAATAAATTGCTTTGATGATATGGCCCAGTGGATTTGGTAAGTGGGTTACACACTGAGTTCTAAGTAACTCACCCTGTTTTCTTACCCTTCTCAGGTAATAATAATTGATGGAGGCTTGGGCCGAGGATGACTTCGTGGAGGCCATACTTCAAATGATGGTTTTTATGAACTTTAAAACTACTCTTTAGTATTTTACTTAATTACTATTTTAGCGATGTAATAAGGCCTCTAGTATTATTTTTATGGATTTTATTTCGTGGATGGATTTTAATATGTTTTAGATACTTAAAGTGGACTATTTTAAGTTTATAAATGTTTTCTTTAAATTACGTGTAAAAATGGGGTTTCTTAAATATCACTATCTCGTAAAAATCTCGGTGAAAACTCTTTTATAAATTTTGTTTCCAAATTCCTTTTTGAGCTTTTTTAAATTTCTTAAAAAGTTAACCAATTATTTCTCTAAGATCAAATTTTAAACTCCTATGTTTCAAAATCATAGATTTCAAATAAATTTCAGCTTTTTGATAAACTCCATCTCCAAATTAGTTTTTGAAGACCTGTTTTCCTTAAAACATTATATGATCAAATGTATGTACGATTTGTGTAGCATACCAAGTCTGGTCTTAACGCTTAGACTGGGTTTGGGGTGTTACAAGATTGGTGTCTTCACCTGGACTATAAGGATGAAGCCGCATATGTAATCTGTTTTATGTAAAGAAATTTATTTTCTAGAAAAGTTCTTCTAATGGAATTGAATTCAGAAGCAACGCCTCTATTTCTTTTTGCATTCAATCCATGCATTTGCATTGCATTTCATCCATTTGCATTACATCATATCATATGCATTGAATATCATAAAAGAACCCTATTAACTAGATCGTATTATAGCTACCCTGGAACATCACTACTACACTCGAAGAAAAACGAAAGTCATGGATCAAAGGTTAAAGAGGTTAGAGCAGATGCAGAAAGAGATGCAGGACCAATTATAAACGCAGATGCAAGAACAGTTGGCTAAGATTCAACAAGATATGAGGGATCAAATGCTAGAATCCCAGAGAAGTATGATGAGCCAGTTAACATAGCTGTTGAATGGAGGGCCTGGTAAAGGAAAGAGCCCTATGGTCGATACCGGGGACGATAATGAAGACTCTGCTTATCCTCCAGGCTTGGCCCCGGTAAATTCCCAAGTACAACCGCCAAGAGTGTCTGTCAATATCAGACCTCAGTATCAATCCGGTATCCCAGCACCGGTAAACTTCCCTGCAGGCTCGAGCTCCAACCCAGGAGATAATTTGGCAAATCCGATGGTCTCTGATTTCGATGACGCAGCAGAAGAGGAAAAGGCAAGGGCGAAACTTCCAAAAGAGTTTGAAGATCGATGCAAATGGTTGGAAGAGAAGTTCAGAGCATTGGAAAGTGCTGATTACCAATGCGAGGTGGATGCTAAGAAGTTGAGTTTGGTCCCTGATTTGGTACTCCCACCAAAGTTCAAGATGCCGAAATTTGAGAAATATAACGGGACCAGCTGCCCTGAGGCCCACATTACAATGTTCTGTAGGAGAATGACGGGATATGTCAGCAACGACCAGTTGTTGATCCACTTTGCTTCGTGATAGCTTGATCGGGCGAGCAAAATGGTGCAATCAGTTGAGTTGTACTCAAATCAAATCATGGAAGGATCTAGCACAGGCCTTCATGAAACATTATGGCCACGTATGTAACAGCCCGATTATAAACCTAATCAGAATGGTGGTTTCGGGACCACGAATCTGAGTTAGAAAAAATATATATTTAAATACTATTTTCCGTGTTTATTATATGTGAAATTGCATGTGTGAAAGTTTCGTATGAGAATTTGATTGTTTGTATGCTTAATTTGATAATAGGACTTAATCGCGTAAAATGAAAATTTAGTGGTTATTTGTAAAAAGGGCCGAATAGTGATTGTTTTATTAATTTGGAGGTTTTAAGTGGTAAATTACCCATAATAGCTTGTAGTGGACGGTGAAAGACAACCATTACATGTTATATTATTATTTTATAAAGGTTTATTAAATATTTATAATTTTGGTTAATAAAGTTTTATTATAAAAACATATTATAATAAAAGAACAAAGCCATGGTTTTCTCACTTTTGCATGACTGAATAAAAAGAAAAGAAAGAAGAAATAAGAGCTCCTTAGGTTCGGCCATCTTTGGAGTTTGATTAAGGTTAGTAATTGAGCTCGGTTTTTGATAATTTTTACGTTTTTGAGATCGTTGCTTCGAATACTATCCGACCCATGTTAAAATTTTTGTTAATAATGCATGTGTGATGTTCGGCCATTTAAGAAGGCTTGTGATTTGTGGTGTTTGATGGTTTTATTTTAAAGATATGTTTTAGATTAACATGTTTTATATTGGAAATTTTGATAATTTTGAGTAATTAGGACTAAATTGTGAAAATTGTAAATTGAAGGGTCAAAATGTGACATAAAAAAATTGAATGGTCTTGTATAGGAATGGGTAGTATTCAGCCCTAAAGGAGTATGTCCAAATTTTGTATATTTTGTGTTTTATGCAATAGGGACTAAATTGTAAAAATTGTAAATGTCAGGGGTAAAATTGTAATTTACCAAATTATGTGTTTTTGGATTAAATTGAATGAGAAAAATGTTGAATGAATCCATTTTGAAATGATTAGATCAAGAACAAAAAGAAACGGGATTAGATTGGGGAAAAGCTAAGTTGAACGAATAGCCGGAAAACCTAAACCGTCAATTTCCGAGGTAAGTTTTTAAGTAATTGGATTGATACAAATTTTATCCTATATTAAAATGTATATGATAAAGTGAAATAATAGACTTATTTGCATAAGGCCGAATGTGGCATGAGTAATATTTTGCTATATTTGAGTATGAGGTTAGTATGTATACATATAAATGTAAGCTTGGATTAATTGAGTTGATCGAATATATGTACATGTATAAAGGTATAGTTATTTGTGAAGATGGAATGTGAGTGATGTTTGAAATTGAATATGAGGATAAATATATATATCTATATGTTATTATGTATATTGGGTGTTGCCGAATGTGATGCTATGTGATAGAAGAAAAGAGGGTTGTTTTTGAATCTTCAATTATATGTGTACTTATATGAATCGAAATGAAATCATATGTATATTTAGTATTGATAAGAAGATGGCTAATGAGCACTATGTGTGCGAGCTTATAAATCGAGCACTGTGTGTGCGAAATCGGGTAATTGACACTATGTGTGCGATCTTACATACCGAGCACTATGTGTGCAATATCGGTTGTTTGACACTATGTGTGCGATATCGGTTAATTTGCACTATGTGTGCAGGAAAATAAGTAACGACACTAAGTGTGCGATACGTTACGTATATTGCATTATGTGTGCGGGAAAATAAGTAACGGCACTAAGTGTGCGATACGTTACGTATATTGCACTATGTGTGCGGGAAAATAAGTAACGGTACTAAGTGTGCGATACGTTACGTATATTGCACTATGTGTGCGGGAAAATAAGTAACGGCACTAAGTGTGCGATACGTTACGTACATTGCTCTATGTGTGCGGAATTTGTAGATTCTTCAGAGATATAAACTTAATAATAGAGATGACCGAAAGGTGATATTGTGGTAAGTGATGTTTGTCAATTGAATAACTTAGAACTAATGAGGTAAGTGTTCTTGTATATGAAATTATAGAAATGAGATATGGTCATTAATCTTTGAACTTGTTTCAAATGGATAAATGGTTCATGAATATTCGGTTTGAGACATATCGAAATTGGGTGATTGTTTAATAGGGATATGTTTTATGTATTGACGGTTGTGAGTTTGTGAAAACCAAATTGTATTGATTAAACTTGTAAAATGATTTGATGTACATTTTCTATTGCTTAAAACTTACTAAGCTATAAGAGCTTACTTGGTGTGTTTGATGCATTGTTCCATAGATTTTGAAGTTGAAGCTCGAGCTCGGGGATCATCGTCAAAGTCAATCACATTATCAACTATTTTGGTACCTTTTTGTATTCGAACCCAAGGTCTATGGCATGTATAGGCTGAATTACTTGATGAAATGTTTTAAATGGTGCAAGTGTGATTGTATAAAGATGCCATACGAAAATGGCTATATTTCTATGTTTGGGTTGACTTTTTTATGCATGAATTGATGTATATGTTTGTGCTTTATAGGTCTTGATATAGGCATGTTTGGTATGTATGTTTTGTGAATACATGGAGGATACCTCATCTATACAATTCGAATGAATATTCATGAATGGAGTATATGTTAAATGATGTTAAAGTAAGCACTAGAATATGGTTTAGTCACGATTTGTCATGGTCTTATTCTCTTTGGGTATGTTAGGCCAAATCATATTCTTAATTTGAAAGCTAATTTAATTTATGCTATGTGAGTTATATAAATGAATAAGTTGAAGCATGCTCACTTGCTAATACTCGGCTAAGGTATTGATAAAATTTGGGTTCATAACGTTCATTGGAATATATATATATTCGGTTATGAGGTTTGAAATGGGAAATTTTTGTAGTGAAAAATCGATTATGATATGTATGTGATTAAAATTATTACAGTATTTGATTGGAATATGTTGAATAAAAGAAGTATTTATATTCGGCCATAGTTTATAAATTACCAAATGAATAGTGTTTAGTCAGTTGAATGTAAGTAGTTTTAAATCGATGGTAATGATTATCATTTGTGATATGTTTGTTAAATGTTTTAATATTAGAAGGAATGTATATGTTTAATCGTGAAGGTAAAGCTTTGTACGTATTAATTATTAAAGTATATTTCTTTTATAAGGTGTATTGGCTTGTGGTTGGTAAAGTAATGCCTGTAACCCTAATCCGGCGACGGACACGAATTAGGGGTGTTACATTTTATTGGTATCAGAGCTACGGTTTAGTCAGTTCTCAGACTAACGTAGCGCGTGTTGGGTCTAGCTATACATGCCATGTTTTATAATGTGATAATGTGATGAATTCTGACAGTGAAATGTGTTTTCTTCTTTCGTATAGTAAATGGATCCTGATCCCGAGCGAGCTATAGCTGACGATGTCGAGAGTGTGGCGCCTGTTCCCGCACAAGGGACCGCGCCGGATGAATCTCGACCAGCTGCGAATAATCCTGATGAGGGGGCTAAACAAGCCTTCTATAGCATGATGAATGATTGGTTCAACCAATATATTCGGGCCAATCCGGCTGTTCAACAACCCCTGAATCCGAATACTCCCCCTGTAGTACCGGTGGTACCCCCGATCGTTAATCCTGAAAGAGTAAACAAGCCCCCAATTGACAGAATTAAAAAACACGGGGCTCGAGAGTTTAGAGCCGAATATGATGATGATGCTGAGCGAGCTGAATTTTGGCTCGATAATACTATTTGAGTTTTCGATGAACTATCTTGCACACCTGATGAGTGCCTGAAGTGTGCCATATCTTTGTTACGAGATTCTGCCTACTATTGGTGGAATACTCTTGTATCGGTTGTTCCTAATGAACGAGTTACTTGGGACTTCTTTCAGACGGAGTTTCAAAAGAAATACATCAGTCAGCGAATCATAGATTTGAAACGTAAGGAATTTCTCGAGCTTAAACAGGGTCGTATGACCGTATCTGAGTATCAGCGCAAGTTTGTGAGACTTAGTCGCTATGCTCGTAAGTGTGTTTCATCCGAGGCTGCTATGTGCCGAAGATTTGAAGCAGGGCTAAATGAAGATATAAAATTACTGGTTGGCATACTTGAAATAAATAAGTTCGTGGTACTTGTTGAGCGAGCTTGTAAAGCCGAAGAGCTGGGGAAAGAAAAACAAAAAGCCGAGTTTGAAGCTAGAGACTTCCGAAAGAGATCAGCGGGTAAATTTCCTCAAACATCATCCAAGAAGTTCAAGAATGATAGTAGCCGATCCAAAGCTAACACAGGGATCTCTATACGAGAACGACCACCAGTGAGTTCACGGGCTAATTCGATTGCTAGTGTTGGTAATACTCGACCGAATAAGCCTAAGTGTCAACATTGTGGCAGACGGCATTTTGGTGAATGTTGGGGCAAATCTAATAATCGCACTTGTTACAAGTGTGGTTCGCAGGATCATTTTATTCGGGATTACCCGGAGACAGTTGAAAAGGATATTGCTCAGAGTACGAGACCGAGCAATACTGCAGCTAGAGGTAGACCATCTCGTAATGTGGGAGGTAGGAGCGGCACTCAGAGAGGAGCTTCGGATACAATTAACCGATCAGAGGCTCGTGTGCCAGCTAGAGCCTATGCCATTCGTGCTCGAGAGGAGGCTTCATCCCCAGATGTCATCACTGGTATATTCACTCTCTTTGATACTAGTGTAATTGCTCTGATTGATCCTGGTTCAACCCATTCTTATGTGTGTGAAACATTAGTATCCAGCAAGACTCTACCTGTTAAGTCTACTGAGTTTGTGATTCGGGTTTCAAACCCCCTGGGCCAGTGTGTGTTAGTTTATAGAGTGTGCAAGAATTGCCTATTAATGATTCGAGACTCATGTTTTCCGGCCGATCTGATGTTGCTACCATTTGATGAGTTCGATATTATCCTCGGTATGGATTGGTTAACCGTACACGATGCAGTAGTGAATTGCAGACGAAAGAATATTGATTTGAGGTGGCAGAATAATGAGATAATTCGAATTGAATCTGCGGATTTGAATGGGCTACCAGCTGTGATATCTTCGATGTTGGCTCGACAGTATTTGAGAAAGGGTTGCGAAGCTTATCTTGCGTATGTGATTGACAGTGAAGTAACCGAAAAGAAGATTGAATATGTACCGATTGTTTGTGAGTATCCGGATGTATTTCCGAAGGAATTGTCGGGATTGCCCCCTATTCGGGAGGTAGAGTTTGGTATTGAGTTAGTGCCAGGGACGACTACGATTTCGATAGCTCCATATAGAATGGCACCGACCGAATTAAAAGAGTTGAAAGCTCAGTTGCAAGAATTGATAGATAGAGGTTTTGCCGACCGAGTTTCTCTCCTTGAGGTGCGCCAGTCTTATTTGTGAAAAAGAAGGACGAAACTTTAAGGATGTGCATCGATTATCGACAACTCAATAAAATGACCGTAAAGAATAAATATCCGTTGCCACGTATCGATGATTTGTTTGATCAGCTTAAGGGAGCTTCGGTATTCTCAAAAATTGATCTGAGTTCAGGTTACTATCAGTTGCGAGTTAGAGACTCGGATGTACCAAAGACTGCTTTTCGGACGAGATACGGCCATTACAAGTTTTTAGTGATGCCATTCAGACTCACTAATGCCCCTGCTATTTTCATGGATCTGATGAATCGGGTATTCAGACCGTATCTAGATCGGTTTGTGGTTGTATTCATAGATGACATTCTGATCTATTCGCGTAACGAAACCGAGCATGCCGAGCATTTGAGACTTGTGTTACAGATTTTGTGTGATGAGCAGTTGTACGCGAAATTTAGAAAATGTGAGTTTTGGTTGAATGAAGTTAGCTTTCTGGGGCATGTTGTTTCAGCATCGGGCATTCGAGTTGACCCGAGTAAAGTTTCGGCTATACTTGATTGGAAACCTCCGCGGAATGTTTCTGAAGTTCGGAGTGTTCTGGGACTTACCGGATACTTTAGATGCTTCGTGAAAGGGGTTTTCTATGATTGCAGCTCCGATGACAAAGTTATTACAGAAAGATGTTAAATTTGAGTGGTCAGAAAGATGTCAGAAGAGTTTTGATCAGCTAAAAAAAAACTTACTAATGGAAGCCCCAGTACTTGTTCAACCAGAGTCGGGTAAGGAGTTCATTATTTTCAGCGATGCATCCTTAAATGGTTTGGGCTGTGTTCTGATGCAAGAGGGTAAAGTTGTAGCATACGCCTCGAGACAGTTAAAGCCGCACGAAAAGAACTATCCGACTCACGATCTTGAGTTGGTTGCTATAGTTTTTGCTTTGAAAATATGGCGTCACTACCTATTAGGTGAAAAATGCCATGTCTATTCGAATCACAAGAGTCTAAAGTATTTAATGACTCAGAAAGATCTGAATTTGAGATAGCGACGATGGTTGGAACTGTTAAAAGACTACGAGCTTGTGATTGATTATCACCCGGGGAAGGCTAATGTGGTTGCTGATGCACTTAGCCGAAAGTCACTATTTGCTCTACGTGCAATGAATGCGGATATAGCTATGACTGATGATGGTGTGATTATTGCAGAATTAAAAGCGAGACCACTGTTCGTACAATAGATCCACGAAGCTCAAGAGGTTGATAATGACTTAATAGCAAAAAGGAGTCAATGTGGTTCGAGTGCTGATTCAGATTTTCAGTTAGATGCTGAGGGATGTCTACGGTTTAAGAATCGGATATGTGCCTAAGAACTCTGAGTTGATTCGGATGATTTGTGATGAAGCTCATAATAGTAAATTGTCGATTCATCCGGGTAGTACGAAGATGTATAACGACCTGAGACAGCGTTACTGGTGGCATGGTATGAAATGAGATATTTCAGACTATGTGTCGAAGTATTTAATATGTCAACAAGTGAAAGTTGAGCATCAGGTGCCATCGGGATTACTTCAACCGATTATGATACCTGAGTGGAAATGGGATCGAGTCACGATGGATTTCGTATCTGGGTTGCCGTTGACACCGAGCAAGAAAGACTCAATCTGGGTTATTGTTGATAGATTAACGGAATCGGCCCATTTTGTTCCGGTATGTACGGATTTCTCGCTTGATAAGTTAGCTGAGTTGTACATATCTCAGATTGTACGATTGCACGGAGTACCTATTTATATTGTTTCGGATAGAGATCCGAGGTTTACATCGCGGTTTTGGAAGAAATTGCAAGATGCTTTAGGTACCAAATTGCACTTCAGTACTGCTTTTTACCCTCAGTCAGATGGTCAATCCGAGCGTATTATTCAAATACTCGAGGATATGTTGAGATGTTGCGTTCTTGAGTTTGAGGGTACGTGAGAACAATACTTGCCTTTGATTGAATTTGCGTACAACAACAGTTTTCAATCGAGTATCAAAATGGCACCTTACGAAGCTTTGTACGGTCGTAAATGTCGTACACCTCTATATTGGACCGAGCTAAATGAAAGCAAGATACACGGGGTTGATTTAATTAGAGAGACTGAGCAGAAAGTAAAAGTAATCCGAGAAAGTCTAAAAGCCGCATCAGATCATCAAAAGTCATATGTGGACTTGAAACGTAAAGATATAGAGTTTCAGGTGGGTGACTGAGTATTTTTAAAGGTCTCGCCGTGGAAAAAGATACTTAGATTTGGTCGTAAAGGAAAACTGAGTCCGAGATTTATTGGGCCATACGAGGTTACTGAACGTATCAGGTCGGTTGCGTATAGACTTATGTTGCCATCCGAGCTAAACAAGATTCAATGAAAGAACGATACCTGCATTTATTCATTAGTAAGACTTTCGGGGACGAAAATCCCTTAAGGGGGAGAGTTCTAACAGCCCGATTATAACCCTAATCGGAATGGTGGTTTCGGGACCACGAATCCGAGTCAGAAAAAATATATATTTAAATACTATTTTTCGTGTTTATTATATGTGAAATTGCATGTGTGAAAGTTTTGTATGAGAATTTGATTGTTTGTATGCTTAATTTGATAATAGGATTTAATCGCGTAAAATGAAAATTTAGTGGTTATTTGTAAAAAGGGCCGAATAGTGATTGTTTTATTAATTTGGAGGTTTTAAGTGGTAAATTACCCATAATAGCTTGTAGTGGACGGTGAAAGACAACCATTACATGTTATATTATTATTTTATAAAGGTTTATTAAATATTTATAATTTTGGTTAATAAAGTTTTATTATAAAAACATATTATAATAAAAGAACAAAGCCATGGTTTTCTCACTTTTGCATGACCGAATAAAAAGAAAAGAAAGAAGAAATAAGAGCTCCTTAGGTTCGGCCATCTTTGGAGTTTGATTAAGGTTAGTAATTGAGCTCGGTTTTTGATAATTTTTACGTTTTTGAGATCGTTGCTTCGAATATTATCCGACCCATGTTAAAATTTTTGTTAATAATGCATGTGTGATGTTCGGCCATTTAAGAAGGCTTGTGATTTGTGGTGTTTGATGGTTTTATTTTAAAGATATGTTTTAGATTAACATGTTTTATATTGGAAATTTTGATAATTTTGAGTAATTAGGACTAAATTGTGAAAATTGTAAATTGAAGGGTCAAAATGTAAAATAAACAAATTGAATGGTCTTGTATGGGAATGGGTAGTATTCGGCCCTAAAGGAGTATGTCCAAATTTTGTATATTTTGTGTTTTATGCAATAGGGACTAAATTGTAAAAATTATAAATGTCAGGGGTAAAATTGTAATTTACCCAATTATGTGTTTTTGGATTAAATTGAATGAGAAAAATGTTGAATGAATCCATTTTGAAATGATTAGATCAATAACAAAAAGAAACGGGATTAGATTGGGGAAAAGCTAAGTTGAACGAATAGCCGAAAAACCTAAACCGTCAATTTCCGAGGTAAGTTTTTAAGTAATTGGATTGATACAAATTTTATCCTATATTGAAATGTATATGATAAAGTGAAATAATAGACTTATTTGCATAAGGCCGAATGTGGCATGAGTAATATTTTGCTATATTTGAGTATGAGGTTAGTATGTATATATATAAATGTAAGCTTGGATTAATTGAGTTGATCGAATATATGTACATGTATAAAGGTATAGTTATTTGTGAAGATGGAATGTGAGTGATGTTTGAAATTGAATATGAGGATAAATATATATATATATGTTATTATGTATATTGGGTGTTGCCGAATGTGATGCTATGTGATAGAAGAAAAGAGGGTTGTTTCTGAATCTTCAATTATATGTGTACTTATATGAATCGAAATGAAATCATATGTATATTTAGTATTGATAAGAAGATGGCTAATGAGCACTATGTGTGCGAGCTTATAAACCGAGTACTGTGTGTGCGAAATCGGGTAATTGACACTATGTGTGTAATCTTACATACCGAGCACTATGTGTGCGATATCGGTTGTTTGACACTATGTGTGCGATATCGGTTAATTTGCACTATGTGTGCGGGAAAATAAGTAACGGCACTAAGTGTGCGATACGTTACGTATATTACATTATGAGTGCGGGAAAATAAGTAACGGCACTAAGTGTGCGATACGTTACGTATATTGCACTATGTGTGCGGGAAAATAAGTAACGGCACTAAGTGTGCGATACGTTACGTATATTGCACTATGTGTGCGGGAAAATAAGTAATGGCACTAAGTGTGCGATACGTTACGTACATTGCTCTATATGTGTGGAATTTGCAGATTCTTTAGAGATATAAACTTAATAATAGAGATGACCGAAAGGTGATATTGTGGTAAGTGATGTTTGTCAATTGAATAACTTAGAACTAATGAGGTAAGTGTTCTTGTATATGAAATTATAGAAATGAGATATGGTCATTAATCTTTGAACTTGTTTCAAATGGATAAATGGCTCATGAATATTTGGTTTGAGACATATCGAAATTGGGTGATTGTTTAATAGGAATATGTTTTATGTATTGATGGTTGTGAGTTTGTGAAAACCAAATTGTATTGATTAAACTTGTAAAATGATTTGATGTACATTTTCTATTGCTTAAAACTTACTAAGCTATAATAGCTTACTTGGTGTGTTTGATGCATTGTTCCATAGATTTTGAAGTTGGAGCTCGAGCTCGGGGATCATCGTCAAAGTCAATCACATTATCAACTATTTTGGTACCTTTTTGTATTCGAACCCAAGGTCTATGGCATGTATAGGATGAATTACTTGATGAAATGTTTTAAATGGTGCAAGTGTGATTGTATAAAGATGCCATACGAAAATGGCTATATTTCTATGTTTGGGTTGACTTTTTTATGCATGAATTGATGTATATGTTTGTGCTTTATAGGTCTTGATATAGGCATGTTTGGTATGTATGTTTTGTGAATACATGGAGGATACCTCATCTATACAATTCGAATGAATATTCATGAATGGAGTATATGTTAAATGATGTTAAAGTAAGTACTAGAATATGGTTTAGTCACGATTTGTCATGGTCTTATTCTCTTTGGGTATGTTAGGCCAAATCATATTCTTAATTTGAAAGCTAATTTAATTTATGCTATGTGAGTTATATAAATGAATAAGTTGAAGCATGCTCACTTGCTAATACTCGGCTAAGGTATTGATAAAATTTGGGTTCATAACATTCATTAGAATATATATATATTCGGTTATGAGGTTTGAAGTGGGAAATTTTTGTAGTGAAAAATTGATTATGATATGTATGTGATTAAAATTATTACAGTATTTGATTGGTATATGTTGAATAAAAGAAGTATTTATATTCGGCCATAGTTTACAAATTACCAAATGAATAGTGTTTAGTCAGTTGAATGTAAGTAGTTTTAAATCGATGGTAATGATTATCATTTGTTATATGTTTGTTAAATGTTTTAATATTAGAAAGAATGTATATGTTTAATCGGGAAGGTAAAGCTTTGTACGTATTAATTATTAAAGTATATTTCTTTTATATGGTGTATTGGCTTGTGGTTGGTAAAGTAATGCCCGTAACCCTAATCCGGCGACGACACGAATTAGGGGTGTTACAACGTAACTGATATAGCGCCAGATAGGATCACGCTACAAAACATGGAGAAGAAGTCAGGCGAAAGTTTCAGGAAATATGCCCAGAGATGGAGGGAGGTCGCTACACAGGTCCAGCCGCCGCTGCTAGAAAAAGAAATGACCATGCTCTTCATTAATACCCTAAAAGCACCGTTCATCAATCATATGTTTGGGAGCGCCACTAAAAGTTTCGCAGACATAGTGATGTCTGGTGAAATGATAGAGAACGAGATAAGGTGCGGGAAAATAGAAACTGGAGGAAGCACGAAAAGATCAGCTCCGAATAAAGGGGAGAATGAAGTAAGAAATGTGAGCTCAGGTTATCTAAAACCCGTTACTGTCAGCCATCCAAGAGCAGTAGCCGCAGGCCAGCAGGCCTTACCAAGGTAGGAGCCCAACACGAGGCAGAATATTGAGAAATTCCAGTTTACTCCCATACCTGTGACGTATAGGGAGTTGTATAAAACTCTGTTCGATGCGCACGTCGTATCCCCTTGCTACTCAAAACCGTTGCAATCCCCATATCCAAAATGGTACGACGCAAGCACTCAATGTGAATACCATGCGGGGATAGTGGGGCACCCGGTAGAGAATTGCTTCCCTTTCAAAAGGCTAGTTGAAAGGCTTATTAAGGCGGGTGTTGTGAGATTCGACGATGCACCAGGTGTAGGAAATCTATTACCCAGTCATACCGAGAAAGAGGTAAACGCAATATTCGAGTACATGGGGAGGAGAATCAAACGAAATGTTGCGGAGGTAAGAACCCCATTGAGAGAGGTTTGGAAGGAAATGCGGAAAAGAGGTCTAGTTCCGCAAGAGTTGGGGAGCAAATCTCGAGATGAAAGGAACTACTGTGAGTTCCATAACAAGGAAGACCATGAGATCCAGCAGTGCAACGAATTCAGAGCCCTAGTACAAGGATTAATGGATAATAAAGAGCTGGAGTTCTTTGACTCTTCTAAAGGAGAAAACGTGTGTACCATAGGAGGAGAGTCGGTAGAGAAGGACGCCGAAGTTAAATTGGGATCAATAAATTTTCCCTATGTATCCAAGGCATTCATATCAAAAAGAATTATCCCTCCTGAATCGGGGATGATGAATGAAGAAACGGCTGAAGACATGTTAAAAACTGTGAGACTCAAACGCCGTATTTGAAGAGGGATCGAATGAAGGAAACCTAGGGGGCATTCGCCCCTACGAGCCTGAAAGTGTTCTGAATAACTGGACTGCGAAGGAAACTCCTGTAGTTTTTAGAGCTAACAAAGAGTAATGTTCAAAACACACTTGTTGTTTTAAGCCTAGAAACAGTAAGAATCTTTTGTGAAATAGGCTCATGTTCAAACATCTTTATTTTCAATAAAAAGTTCATTTTTACGTTTCATGCTGAGTAAATATCTCTTTAGCCTCTCATTTCATTCATAATCATACCATATAAATAATCATCCTTAGAATCATTTATTCTTTGGAATTTGCCTTCGTACCTACAATAGGTACCTAGATATCAAGACATGAGCAACGCTGTTACGGACTCCCTTTTGAGTGAAATATGAGTCTAAAAAGATCCGAGGATTTTGAAGATGACAGAGATCGTAACTTATCTTTTGATTTCTTAAGGATGGTAGAACAAAATGAAAATAGACTCTACCACACAAAGGGTCAGTGAACATTGCGACTCTGGGAAAGAAGTGAAGATCGAAGCCTTGCCCACCACAGAAACAAAGCAAGGCGTCATTGAGTTATTCCAAGAATTCAAAGATGTCTTTGCATGATCGCATCAAGATATGCCTAGGCACGAGAAGGCTATGGAGTGTTCAAAAAGGCACATGCTAATAGTTTTTCGATAGCCAAGCCGATTATAAGGTTCGGGTACTGCTGGTCTACCATGAAAAGGAGATTGCATTAGTTATGCCATAAATGCCAAATAGAGGAAGACAAGACTTAGGTGCTTTCTCCACTCTTTCCTATACGTGGGGCATAGATGTTACGGGGACGATCTAGTCAAAAGCTTCTAACAGACATCGTCATCTTGGTGGTTGTCAATTACTTCACTAAGAGGGTGGAGGTCGCTTCATATGCCAAAGTTACATGTTTAACATAATGTCAAAGTTGACAGTCTGTTCAAAGATCAGACGCCATATCAGTGCAAAAAAAAAAAGGGAACATCCAAAAAGATTTTTTAAAGATGATTGAGACTTGTAAATATTGGCATAGAGAAGCTACCATTTACCCTCTTTGCTTCTCGAGTGTTGGCCAAGACCTTCGTTGGAGCAACACCTTGGTTTATGGAAGGGAAACAATTTTTGGAAGTGGAGATTCCTCTTCTCTGAAAGTCTCTAAATAATACAAGAATCCGAAACAGGACAATTATTTAGAACTAACTGTGCTTTAGGGGCTCTGAGCACTTGAGATAAGGGACTAAGCAAAGGACGACATCTTCGTGATTCTCTGTTAGAAGTATTAGCTGAACAAAGAAGACATACGTCAGGGATATCACCTTAATAGATAGCAAGCAATGACAGCCCAAGTGTTAAAAATGGATCATTCTCATGACATTTTGTATTCATTCATAACATTCATAATACATATGGTTAGGAGCATTTTTCATGACATCCTAATCATTTGGCATGAGCATAGACCCCATGAAATCAATTCGACAGGTAGGTTCCCCAGAGGACAATGTAGCAAAATTGATCAGAATTACAGATTTTGGCGAATCTTATCTCCATGTATCAGCAATGGAGCAGATTTAGACCAATGGCCTTGTCTTCCGAAGATAGCAAGGGAGCAGGCTGAAAATTATAGATCTTATCCCACTGAACAGGAGTGGAACAGATCGAAAACGATGAGCCTTAATTCCCTAAGCAGTAGGGTAACAGGCTGAAGATTACAGATCTTATCCCACTGAGCAGGAGTGGAACAGATCAAAGACGTTGAGACTTAATTCCCTAAGCAGTAGGGTAACGGGCTGAAGATTATAGACCCTATCCCACTGAGCAGGAGTGGAACAGGTCGAAAACATTGAGCCTTAATCCCCTAAGCAGTAGGGTAACGGGCTGGAGATTATAGACCTTATCCCACTGAGCAGGAGTGGAACAGGTCGAAAACATTGAGCCTTAATTCCCTAAGCAGTAGGGTAATGGGCTGAAAATTGTAGATCTTATCCCACTGAGCAGGAGTGGAACAGATCGAAGACGTTGAGCCTTAATTCCCTAAGCAGTAGGGTAACGGGCTGAAGATTATAGACCTTATCCCACTGGGCAGGAGTGGAACAGGTCGAAAACATTAAGCCTTAATTCCCTAAGCAGTAGGGTAACGGGCTGAAGATTATAGACCTTATCCCACTGAGCAGGAGTGGAACATGTCGAAAACGTTGAGCCTTAATTCCCTAAGCAGTAGGGTAACGGGCTGAACATTATAGATCTTATCCCACTGAGCAGGAGTGGAACAGGTCGAAAACATTGAGCCTTAATTCCCTAAGTAGTAGGGTAACGGGCTGAAGATTATAGACCTTATCCCACTGAGCAGGAGTGGAACAGGTCGAAAACATTGAGCCTTAATTCCCTAAGCAGTAGGGTAACGAGCTGAAAATTGCGATCTTATCCCACCGAGCGAAGTGGAATGATCGAAGACGTTGAGCCTTAATTCCCTAAGCAGTAGGGTAACGGGCTAAAAATTGCAGATCTTATCCCACTGAGCAGGAGTGGAACAGATCGAAGACGATGAGCCTTAATTCCATAAGCAGTAGGGTAACAGACCGAAAATAGCAGATCTTATCCCACTGAGCAGGAGTGGAACAGATTGAAGACGACGAGCCTTAATTCCCTAAGCAGTAGGGTAACAGGCCGAAAATAGCAGATCTTATCCCACTGAGCAGGAGTGGAATAGATCGAAGAGCCTTAATTCCCTAAGCAGTAGGGTAACAGGCTGGAAGTAGCAGATCTTATCCCACTGAGCAGGAGTGGAAAGATCGAAAACAAGGAGCCTTAATTCCCTAAGCAGTAGGGTAAAAGGCTGATTACAGATCTTATCTTCACTGAGCAGGGGTGGAGCAGATCGGATACACCAAGTCTTATCTCCATGTATCGGCAATGGAGCAGACTGAAGAGTGCAGGTCTTATCCCCACTGAGCAGGAGTGGGGCAGATCAAAAAATGGTGAATCTTATCTCCATGTATCTGCAATGGAGCAGATTTAAGCCACTAGCCTTATCTCCACTGAGCAGGAGTGGAGCAGGCTAAAGATAGCAGATCTTATCTCCACTGAGCAGGAGTGGAGCAGATCGAAGACGATGAGCTTTAATTCCCTAAGCAGTAGGGTAACAGGCTAAAGAGATAGCAGATCTTATCTCTACTGAGCAGGAGTAGAGCAGATCAAAAACAGCAGATATTGATAAACTGAAATAGTAACACATTTTAGGCCCACATTTAGTATGCTTTTGGATGAATTATCCCTTGATTTATGTAAAAAGGTGCTCTTAATCCTTTCTTTTCATGTCTTATACTCAGGAAAGCACCAGGGGATGAAAAGAATGCAAAACAGGCTTAAAACGGGACAAATGGGCCAAAGCATGAAATCGACACGGCCTGGACCAAAGATCACACGGTCGTGCCTCCTTAAAGATCTTGAACACGGCCTGGACCATGATTTACACGGCCGTGCCTCATTAAAGAAGTCCGAGCATGGCCTGGCCACGATCCACACGGGCGTGTGCCATGGCCGTGTCCCTGTCGTTGGAAAGAGCAATTGCACTCAAATTAGGATACTTGGAGGCCAAGTAACACACCTCAAAGCCTATATAAACACCCTAGGGGGCAACTTATTTGGGGAGTTGGACAGAAACCCTCTGTCGAGGGAGCCCAAAGCCATCGTCTAGGGGCGTCGTGCTAGGCCAGAGAAGGCAGATTTGTGGGGATTCACTCAGGGATAGCCAGTTGATCCATCTCAAGAAGCCAGAATTATACTCAAGGCGGAGGATCTCCTCTTCAATTCCTTTAGGGGGTTTTAGGGATTTCTTATGTTTTGTTTTATCTTTTCTCTTGAGATGTTTTCCTTTATTGTTATGAACTAAACCTTCGAATACCCGAAGGGGATGAAACCTATGATGAATCTTGTTATTTGATTATTTGAATTATATGATAAATACTTAGTTTGTTCTTAATTATGTGAGCTTAATCCAAATTTAATGTGCTTAGGTGGAGGAGGAATAGACCCTGCCTAAGAGTAGATCCAACATAATTAAGCGGAGTTGATCGCACGCCTAGAGATAGGGTGACGAGATTTTGCCGGATTAGGGTGAAACCTAATATGAGAATCCACGAGATCGATTTTTTCGCTATTCTAGGGGTTATTATAAGAGAACGAGAGTTCCACTAATTAACCTAGGGTTAGACGTTACTCACCTCGAGAGAGGGTTTAATATACGTTAGGGAGTCTTACGGATCAAACTAAGTAAATAAATCATATGGTTCAAGGTTAGATAACAAGTAAAGTCTAGGTGGATTCTTCCTAGGGTATCTTCTAAATAAACTGAGTTTTTCCTAAGTTATTTTCCAAATTCATTCTTCTTTGTCTTAGAGTCTTTAGTTTAGTAGTTAATTAATTTAGATTAATAAACAACTTCACTTATTTTAGGCTAAATAATAAAAAGAAAGTTAGTATTAGTACTTTTAGTTCCTTTGGGTTCGATAATCCGGTCTTGCCTAAACTATACTACTGCTCGATAGGTGCGATTGCCTTTAATCGTTGTCGAGTTAGTTTCGTGTTCGATCATTCTTTTATAAATTTTAAAACTCGATTTACAAATGATCGATATTATCTCCACTCGAGCGGTGAGTGGAGCGGATCAAAGATAATAGAGCTTATTTCCACTAAGCGGTAGTGGAGCAGATCGGAACAAAATTCCTATACCCCAAGATACCGTGGATGGAATGAAGCTACCTAAATATCATTCAACTAGATGGGGCAAAATTGGTCCTTTTAAAGTCTTTGCTCTATTCTCGTTACACGACAATGAGCAAAGAGGGTAATCAGAAGGCCCAATTTCAAGATCGGGGCCCAAATAAAAATCCAAAATCACAAACCGAAAGGCCCAAAATCAAAAAGGGTCGGAAACCCTAATGCCCAACGCCATGCAAGACCCTCGCAACGCGTCGCGCAACTCCAACACCGGCTCGTGCACACGTACCTGCGAGAAAAAGGGAACACAACAGCACAACAGCACAACAGATAGGCAGACTAGAGTTCTAGTTGTTTTAATCTACCCAAAAGGCTATAAAAGCCTTCGAAATAATGTAAAAGGGAGGGTTTTTTTTTTTTTTTGAATAGAAAAAGGCAGTATACGCAATTTCCACATACTCAAACACAAGTAAAAAAAAAGAGAAATCAGAAAGCAATTTTTGAAGGTGACTTCCGATTTCGATTCTTTTCGAATTTCAGATCCATTTCGATTCATTTTTTCTTTTTCTTTTTGTTGCATGTGAAAATAGGAGGAGAGGGTGTTAAAAAACCTTTCTGATTTTCACCAGTTAGTTCCACTGATTTTCGAAAAACAAATAAAGTTTTTTTTTAAAAAAGGAAGGGGAACGAGAGGGACTCACCGGGCTCCCTTGACCGCCGCCGTCGATGCGCGCATGGGGGGAGGGGCTCCTGGTTTTGTTTCGACACAGAAAAAGGGAATCCAAACCCCAAAAAATGAAATGAGGGAAGGGGGGTTCTGTTCTGTTTTGGTTTTGAAACAGAGGTGGGAATGAAGGAAATTCATTTTTTTATGCTTTAAGAGCATCATAGCAAACGGCGCCGTTTAGGTCAGGGGAGCCCCGCGCGATGAGCCGTTTCCCAGCTTGGATCAGCGCGCATTTACCCTAAATGGGTAAATTGCGCGATTGGTCCTCTTGTTAGCGCCACTATTTCAATTACGCCCCATTTTTTTATTTATTTTTAGATTCGCCCCAGAGCTTCTATTTTTGATTCAATTTGGTCCGCGCTTTAAATGTTGCATTAGGGATTGTGGGATAATTGCGCTTTGGCTCCTCCCCCTATTGCGTGCGTGTTTAATTCGGTCCCTTTCCTTTTATCTATTTTCAAATTTGCCCCGAAATTTAATTTTTAAGCTTAATTTCGTCCTTTTTCTTTTATTATTTTTCGATTATTGTCATTATTTTATTATTGTTATCATTCTTAATATTATTATTTATTTTTGTTATTGCCACTATATTTTATTTTACATATATATTATTTTACTATACTATATTTATTATTATTATATTTATCGTTATATTATTTTATTACTAACATTTTATATTTATTACTTTTATTATTTTATATTTTATTATATACTAATATATATATTATTATGTCTATTTTTCAATATGGGTACTAGTATTTTACTATTATATTTATCATATATATTTACTATTAATTTTAAACTATATATTTTTTATACCTTTTTTTTATATATAGATATTTTACCTCTTTTAATTATTTTATATATATTTAGTATTTTAATTTTACGTATTCATATATATATATTATTATTACTTATTATTTTTTTTATTTATGTCTATTATTTTTATTTTTATTACTTGGGTTATTATTACCTTTATATTATTTTACTATCAACATCATCATTGCCATTTTTATTATTGTTTTTTTGTACTATTATGGTCTATTTATCCTAGTTCCCATCATTTCGTATAGCTCGACGATTTCGAATCGCCTTTCACCATTTTTTTTTTGCTATTATTTACTTTTTTTTTCCCCAAAAATTCATAAAAAGAGTTTCACAAAGGTAATTTTGTGTGTTTGGCAGTTCGAGGAATTGTGCCCTAACGTGCTGGGTTTCGGTTTTTCGTTTGACCTAATCATTAAATATCCTTACTATGTCCGTTTTTTAAAAAACAAGGCAATGTTTTGTGCTTGGAGGTTTCGAGAAATTGTGCCCTAACGTGCTGGGTTTCAATTTTTCGCTCGTCCAAAGGACTGAATATCCTTTTAAAATTTTGACCGTGTTGTCTGAACTTTAAAAATAAGGCAATGTTTCATGTTTGGAAATTTGAGGGATCGTGCCCTAACGTGCTGGGTTTTGGTTCGTTTGTTTGGCCAAATAATGAAATACCCTTTTTTAAAATGATGACGCATGAATTTTGGGAACCATGAAATGATCTTGGTGCCAAAGGTCTGAAACATCGTATCCTAACGTGCTGGATATGATATTTCATCCTTTCGGAACAAGAGAAGTTTCGATTAGAGTTATCCAAATATTTTATTTTGAGATTCATACTTTAAAATCTTTTCTAATTTTCGACATTAAGGACATTAATCAATCAATACGGTACCAAATTTGGGCGTTGCGAGGGTGCTAATCCTTCCTCGTGCGTAACCGACTCCCGAGCCCGTTTTCTTAAAATTCGTAGACCAAAATATTTTCTAAAGTGACCCAATCGCACTTCAAAAAAGGATTGGTGGCGACTCCGTTTTTCTTCTTAAAGTCGGCCCGTTTTCCAAACAAAAAAATGGTTTCGACACTTACCATTGTCATTTGATCGACGGAGATGTGTTTATTGTCGAGACGAATTAATTCTCCGGCCATTGGAAAAAATTAAAGGAATTTGAACAGGGCTTTTTTGTAAATTTAACAAAAAAATATTTCAAATTAAAGGACTATTGTGAAATTTGAGAGGAACTTTAAGGAATTTGAGAGGAATTTGAGAGAAAGTTGAGAGAAATTTGAGAGAAAATTGAGAGAAGGACCTTTGTGTGAAAAAAAAATGAAAGGGTGGGGGGTTTTATAGTTTTTTTTTTTTTACCGTTGGAGGCCCAACGGTCAAAAAAGTATAACCGTTGGAAGCGGGCAAAACGCGTCCCTGAGGAAGCGTTTTTGCCACATCAGCAAAGCGTGCCCTCAAGGACGCGATTTCTGCTGATGTGGTAGAAAACGCTCCCTCAGGGACGCGTTTTACTGCTGCATCCCCTGAAAACGCACTGACGTGGACGCGCTTTCGGGGAAAATGGCCTTTTTCGGTAAATAATTAAATAGTAAGTTCTTTTTCGTAAATTTTGTAAAAAAAAGGGTATTTTCTGGTAAATTACCCCATATATTGATGTGTGATTTTTTAATAAAATAATCCAAGTTGAATATTTGAAAGAGTAAATGAAAATTTTCAAAATAAATAATCTTTTAATGTATATAATTTCTTGGAGGGTATAGATGTCCAGTTAAAAAATTATAGTGTAAGTAACTTTGGGGGGATATGTTTTGCGTTGCTTTGATTATGACAATGTCAAAACACTTGATGATGAAGATGAACAGCCTTCAGATTCAGTAGTTACTTTTATTGACTTTCTCTCTACGACATCTATGTAATAATTTAATACAAAAAGGGTAAATATGTGATAAAGGAATTGGTAATAATTGGAATACTAACGCCAAAAGCCAAACTTCATGTAAGGAAATACAAATCATCCATCACAAACCCTTGCGGAAATAGATCATCATGATCAGTCGACGTGATACTGTCAAAAGAAAACTCGCCTTCTTGTTCTTCATTTGACACTCGCTGTTGGTACTCATCATCATGTTGTTGATGATGATGATGTTCATGCTTTTCTTGCGGTTGCAGCAGTTGAGACTTCCAACAATCATTAGTGCCAGGCTGCGGTAATATTGAAGCATGATCGGAATGACTAGTGTAATTATGGTGGTGGTGGTGGTCGTTCTTTGGATTAACATGGGCAAAATTTATATTGACGGGACCTCTTGGGTTTTTGGCAAATGAAATGGAGGTGCTACGACGGCGACAGCCCGTGAATTGTTGCACCAAGGATCGGAAGTTTTTGGCGTCGGCATTGAGGAGGGTGACGGGTGTCCTCTTTGAAGCTCTAGATCGTCTCCGAATAGACTTTGACATACAGGCCTTGGGGGCCAAGTAGTGGTCAACGGCGGCTGCATATGAAGTGTTGGAGGTTAAGTTGTTCGTGGTGACGGTGACGGCAGTAGCATCGGAGAATCCGAAACAAGCATCAATGGTTTGTTCATACAGTTGCTTCCACTCAGAAGAAGAAGAGGTACACAGAATTTCATTCATGGTTCCAAAGGTGGTGGACATTTGGTTTTTTTCTCTTTGTTTCTCTCCTAGTACTAGTTACTAAGGCTTCCCAATTCCACCACACAAATTCAAGTGGGGTTGTTTAGCTTATATAGTATGAATATAGAGTGAGTTGGTGAGCCTTAATAGTTGTGTAAGGATCGGCCTGGTCAAAGTAAGACATATCAATTCTTGACCATTCTTTAACGGATCAGAGTGGGGTGACTTATTGCCGAAGGATGCTTACGTTTATGTAATTTCCTGGAAGCAGCCCCTGTTTATGTCAATGAGATCATCATCTCCGAGATTATGAAGTGTATGTCTATATATTAATTCTCTCTTATTTCTATACTAATCTGTGCCTATTTTAATATTCGATAATCAAATTAAATTTGAAGTTAAATTAGATCGAACTCTTAAATAGAGGTTGTCGAAACCATTTTTAAAATCGGTTTTAAAAACGGGGATCGACTTTTAAAAACAAAAATGGGAGTCGCCACCAATCCCTTTTTACTTAGGTGTGATTGGATTACATTGTAAAACGTTTCATTTTAAAACATTCGATTTTGGTCTACAAAAAAATGAAAAAACGGGTTCGGGAGTCGGTTACGTATGAGGAAGGGTTAACACCCTCAAAACGCCCAAAAATTGGTACCTAATTGATAGAATCATGTCCAAATGTTTGAAATTTAAAAAAGTTTAAAATAAGATCCCTTATTAGAATGAAAACCAAGACTTACCTATTTCAAAGAAATAAAAATACCACACCCAATAAGTTAGGATACAGCATCTTATAACTTCGAAACTAGGTGCATCTTTATTTTAGAAAATTCTTACCTCAAGACACAAAACATCACACCCAATAAGTTAGGATACAACATTTTGAATTCTCAAGAATAAGTTTTTTATTTGAAATTGATAACCTTGAACTTTGAAAATGGAGAGATATCTAATACTTTGAATTTTACGAGAAAAATCACAACCCGGTAAGTTAGGGCACGATTCTTCTCGAAGACTCCAAATATCAGATATCACCGTTAAAAATATTTTACAAAAAATCTTTAATTTAAAAGGTATTTTTATCAAAAAATGGTATGAGTAAGACATTGTATGAATACATTACAACACATATATATTCAATAGCAATTCTATATGTCTACGAATTATACTAACAATAAATAATAAAAGAATATACAAAGAATTATGTGAAGCAAGAATAACGATTAGAAGGGACATAAATAAATGAATATATAAAACAAATTAAAACTTTCACGAAATAACAAAATTAAATGAAAAAAGAATAATATATTTAAACATAAAAAATGAAAGTGGTGATTTTTAAAATGATATAATATGTATATAAATAAAAGTTTTTTAAAAAACTTATAGTAAATATATATATATATAATTAATAATAAAAAATAATTTAATAATTTCATACACATATATATAAATAATTACATATAAAAATAATTAATAAATAGTATAAAATATTTCTATGTATATAAGAAAAAAATATATATATATTTAATCATAAAATTACATACATAACAAATACAACAATCTTATATAATATCATATTATACTTTTATAAAAAAATAGAAGTAATATACATAATATAACATAATACTATATAATATAAAAATTAAAAAAAACATATATATAATATAATAAATAAAATAATATGTAAAAAAAAATATTAAGCATAATATATATATATATATAAGGATATTACATATAAAAATATAAAGATAATGATATAAACTATTTAATATAATAAAATAATTTAATATAATGTAAAATAATAAAATAAAATAAAAAGACTAAAAAAAACAAAAAAAAACAAAGAAGACAGGGGTTAATAAGCAATTAAAACAGATATAAAAGGACTAAATTAAAACGCGCATGAAATAACAAGGGTTAAAATGGCAATTAGGACAAATTTAAAAAACGGCGACGTTTTATTTTTGGCCTTTAAAGAGTCCGAGGGTTTAATTGAAACAAAAATAGATTTTAGGGCTAATTTAAAAAATAAATAAAAATACAATTTGGACTGAATTAAAATTTAAAAATTTGCGGAAGGGCTGAAATGAAAATTAGACCATTTAACCAAAAAAACACGCGGATCTTCTAGTCCATCGGGTCGGATTCGGGTCAGTGCGCGGGTCCTTCTCTAAACAACGTCGTTTTATGCTTATTGCATTAAGCAGAAACGACGTCGTTTCTGCATTACTATATAAATCATATTTTCGACAAAAAAAAAAAACATTTGAGCCGTCTGTTTTAAAAAAAAAAAACTCAAAAAAAATTCTCTCAGTCCCCTCCTCTCTCATCTGGGTTACAGTTCAAGTTTAACTTCGTGCCTCACTTCTACGCGCCGTCACCCACGGCGGAGAAAAAAAGGTAAAAACGTTCCCTTTTTATTTTTATATCATTTTTCATATAAAACATGCATGAATCGGAAAAGAAAAATAAAAAAATGATCAGAAAATAGAATCGAAAATCACCTTTATAAACAGACTTTTTTTGTTTTTTATTTCTGTGATTTTTTTGAATATTCTCTCTGTATCTCCTCTTTGTTACAAAGTAAGTCGGGCTTTTTATAGCCTGAAAAATAAAAATAAAAATGGAAAACTATATTGTTGCTATTCTTGCTGTGATCTGCTACCATTATTTCCTTTTTCGTGTAGGAGAAGACGAGAATCTGGCGATTCGAGCGCGGATATGGCGCGATCTAAGGCCTGGTGTGAGGGCGATAGGAGCCTATAGCGCGAAGAGCTGTTCGATTTGCGGCGCGACGCTCGAGCTCCTGTTGGGGACGGGGCTTGCGGCACCTAGGGTTTCAGAAACCCTAGGCTTCTACTGAGACTAGTTTAGTTATTGGGCCTTTTGGGCTGTCTTTGTTTTGGGTTTTGTGTGTTGGGTAATGGGTTAGGTCTTGGGCCACGGGTATTGGGTCTGTTTAGGTTTTGGGTCTGGGTCACGTGTTTAGGCTTAGTTTGGGTTGTTGAGTTAGTCCATTTAGGTATTGGTTTTGGATCAGTTTAGGTTTAGGTAATTGGGTTTTGGGCTTTAAGCCCATTTTATTGTAAATGGACTGTAAGGGACATTTTATTATTTTATTATTTTTTTTATTCTGGTTTATTCTAGCCCGGGCAAAATAGGCTTATTACAGCTGCCCCTCTTTGCTCATTGTCGTGAAACGAGAATAGAGCAAAGACAATAAAAGGACCAATTTTGCCCGGTTTTGGCCGAGCTTTGACTTCTTGATCCTCGCCTTCTTCAAACGGCTTTCCCATCCCAACTGTATCTTCAGGGGTACTAGAACTTCATCTTGATTTCAATTAGTTTGATAGCTTTAATCTGCTTCACTGTGACTTCAGGAAGGCGATATCCACTATCTTTTAATCTACTCCCTGCAACCTTAGGGATTGCCAGACTGATGTCTTTGATTTGCTCCCTACAACTTTAGAGGTTGCCAAATCTGCTATTTTAATCTGCTCCCTACAACTTCAGGAAGGTAAGATCTTCTGTCTTTGATCTACTTCCTACAACTTCAGGAAGATAAGATCTTCTGTCTTTGATCTACTTCCTACAACTTCAGGAAGATAAAATCAGCTATCTTTAATCTTCTCTGCTACAGCTTCAGGGAGATAAGGCTGAAATTCTTTTCGATCTGCTTCCTACAACTTCAGGAAGATGAGATCTTCTGTCTTCAGTCTACTCCCTACAACTGGGAGATAAGGCTAAAATTCTTTTCGATCCGCTTCCTACAACTTCGGGAAGATGAGATCTTATGTCTTCTGTCTTCAGTCTACTCCCTACAACTTCAGGGAGATAAGGCTGAAATTCTTTTCGATCTGCTTCCTACAACTTCAGGAAGATGAGATCTTCTGTCTTCAGTCTACTCCCTACAACTTCAGGGAGATAAGGCTGAAATTCTTTTCGATCTGCTTCCTACAACTTCGGAAGATGAGATCTTCTGTCTTGATCTACTCCCTACAACTTCAGGAAATAAGGTGAAATTATTTTCGATCTGCTTCCTACAACTTCAGAAGATGAGATCTTCCGCCTCTTGATCTACTCACTACAACTTCAGGAGATAAGGCTGAAATTCTTTTCGATCCGCTTCCTACAACTTCGGGAAGATGAGATCTTACTGTCTTGATCTACTCCCTACAACTTTAGGGAGATAAGGCTGAAATTCTTTTCGATCTGCTTCCTACAACTTCAGGAAGATGAGATCTTACGTCTTTCGCCTACTCCCTACAACTTCAGGGAGATAAGGCTGAAATTCTTTTCGATCTGCTTCTTACAACTTCAGGAAGATGAGATCTGCAAATTCACCAATATTACTACACCGTCCACTGAGGGACATGTCCTGTAGACTCGATTCCATATGTTTATATCACATGACTAAGATGCTATGATCAGAATGAATCAAATGCTTCTAGCTACATGTATTATGAGTGACACAAATGTAACATGTCATGAAAATGATTCCTTTTAAAGAATTAGAATGCAATGATTGGAATGAATCAAATGCTCCTAATGAGATTTGTTATGATGCAAAAGTGTTATGAGTATGATTCCTACTCTAGGTGTTATCACTCATTTTTTCTTCATCTTTGTTCATCAATCATGTTCTGCTAAACAAGCTTGCCCTAATGTAATTTCAGAGTCAACTTCGATTGGATCTTGAGAACATAAGGCTTGTACCATCCTACTGCAATAACATTTGGTTTCTTCCATCTAATCTGTTACCACTCAGAGGTATAAAACTTGTATCGTTTTCCATCAATTTAACCTGTTACACCATTCCCTGGGTGTAATAACCAGATGTATGAGTCATGAATGTAGGGTATCCCGACAATGATCCCTTTTTACACATGGATTAGCCTTATTCGTCATTTACCGATATGATATCACCAACGAAATTGTCCTATCCCATAAGAATTCGAAGAGATAATCATTTTTCAATGTTTCCAACCTTTAGGCTTGGTGAATTCTGAACAATAGTCCTGTTTCAGATTCTCATATTATTTAGAAGCCTCTAGAGTAATATACGAAACTCCTTTTATGAGAATATTATAAGTCCAATAATCATTATTTCAATATAAAATGCTTGAAAAAGATCAATAATGGACGAGAAAGAAATTAATCAAGAGCATAGCTTGAAACAAATAAGTTAATCAAATATCACCAAGGCAATAAAAGAAAATTGATTTAGGTGTATCTTGAAAAGAATAAAGCAATCAAAGATAACAATTTCAAAAATGAGTAGGATAGAAGCTAGATGCCCCAGATATCGCAGCTTGAGCTTCTCTGTTCAAACTTCTTGAGGACCATTTTAAGCTCAATATGTGTTTAGGGGATCCGGAGTACTTTGTCGATGCCCCAAGTTGCAGCATACTTCCTCATTGTTAATTCAGGCATAGCAAGACTACCACATGCCCATCTTTGAACAAAATTTGAGCCGCCCTTTTCGGGTTTTCGGCTCAAAACCCCTTTGGTCTCAAAGCGCCCTTTGCGGGTTTTCGCCTTGGCCTCTCCTTTTTCCTTTCTTTTCTTCTTCTTTTTTTTTTTGAACTTGAACTCAAGGCGCCTTTTGCGGGTTTTCACCTTGGTCTTTCCTCTTTCAGGTAAAATCCTTCTTGATTGACCCTGAATTCACCAGATTGGGCAAGTCTTTGCCATCTGTCTTGGTCAATATCAATGCTCCTCTAGAACAGGCTCAACATAAGTCCTTCCTAGTTTGGCATATGCTTTCCTCTAAAATCGTTTTGTAGGAGAAAAATCTTTTTCAACATCAAGTTTCTTCATGGAATTCCCTAAGATGAACTTCTTTAACGTAAGCTTACATCATCTGGCCGGGACAAATAGCTTTTAACCTTTTTTTCAACTAGGTTCAATTGGCAAAATGCTTCAACTCCATAAACCAATGGGTAAGATGTTGCCCCAGAAAAAGTCCTGGTCGACATTTGATAAACATAGAGAGTAAATGGTAGCTTCTTATGCCAATCTTTACAAGTCTTAGTCACCTTTCCTTTTTTTTTTGTTTGACAACCTTTGCTGCACTGTGATATGCTGCCTGATTTTTGGACAAACTGTAAACTTTGACTTTGTACAGTTATGTATTATTAAACGTGATCCCTTATGGCATTCTTTGCTGGCATTTGATCCCTCTCTTTTTTTTTTGAAACTTGATGACTTTTGACTTTGTAATATTGGCATATGAAGCTACTTCCACCCTCTTAGTAAAGTAAACGACGATCACGATGATGAATCGATATCAACTAGAAGCGTTTGACGAGATTGACCTCATAATATCCATGCCCCACATATAGAAAATTTGTGGAGAACTGGAGTAGGCACATGAATCTTGTTTCCTTAAATACGGCATAGCTGATACCATCCATTTCTATGTAGATCGACAGTGCTCGATCCTCATGTTTAGCCCACATCTTGGTAGCCCAAGCATGTCCTGATATGATCATGCAAGAACATCTTTTGAATTCTTGAAAATAACTCAATGATGTCTCGCATTATTTCTATGGTGAGCTGGGCTTCGATCTTCACCCCTTTTCTAGGCTCATAATATCTGCTGACCTTTTGTTGAGTAATGACTGTTCTTCATCTTGTTTCACCATTCTTAACAAATTATAAGATATGTTACAATCTCTGTTATCTTTAAAGTCCTCAGATCCCTTAAACCCATATCTCATTTAAAAAGGGAGTCAGTAACAACGTCGCTCATGTCGTTGATATCTAGGGACCTAGTATAGGTTCGAAAGAATATTTCAAAAGAATAAATGATTCAAAGAACAGTTATTTGTATGGTCATGAATAAAGAATGAAAGGATTTTTGAAAGAAAGTCCAAAGAACAAACAAAAAAAAATAATTGTTTGTACAGTATGAAACAGAATATTTACTCAAAAAATGCATTTTATGAAAATAAAAATTCTGGACATAAGCCTATTTCACAAAAGAGTTCTTATTGCCTCTAGGCTTAAGGCAACAAGCGTGTTTTGCACATTACTATAGATTAGCTCTAATAATGCAAGGATCGCAAGGGCTTGGAAACTTCGTTCTCTGATTCCCTCTTCGCTTTCGATTTCTTCAAGGGATTGCAACTTTCTTATCTCCTCCAATTATCGCATTTACTACCTCGTCAAAGTGATCAGGTTTTGATGAATCGTCGAACTTCACAATTCCCATTTTAATGAACCTTTTGACCAACTTTTTAAACGTAGTACAGTTTTCGATTGAGTGACCCATTATTCCCGCATGGTAGTCGCATTGAGCGTTCGAGTCATACCATTTAGGATACGGGGGCTGTAACGGCTTCAGATAAAATGGAGACACTATATGTGCATCAAATAAACTTTGATATAGCTCCTTGTACGTCATCGGGATTGGCGTAAATTGGAGCTTTTCAGAGTTTTGCCTTGGGGAGACCTGATTGCTGGTAGTTACCTTCCTTGGTCGGTTTCATCAGAATCGGTTCGAATGGCTCTTGTTGTACCCATCTTTGGTACTATTTACTTTCTTTTCCTTCTTCTTCAGGGCCTTAGAAGTCCATTCTCCCTTTCCTTTGTTTCTACCAGAACAACCGGTTTGGCTTGATTATCATTCGGGTTAGAGCCCATCGGGAAGTTCAATAGGGGTGAAGTATCAGTCTGACATTGGGACCCAATAATGACGGGTACTCTATGCGAATGCGTGTCTGGTTGAGTCGGGATACCTGCTGGGGAATAAACAATGTCTTCCTCATCATCCACACTATTGACAGTTGGGCCACTCCTTTTTTCAAGTCTTTCGGCTAGTAACTGGGTTAACTGGCCAATCACATTCTTTTGGAACTCCAACATTTGTTCCTGCATTTCTTGTTGAATCTTGGTCAATTGCCCCTGCATCTGTATTTGCATTTGTTCTATTCTCTCCAACCTTTGCTCCATGTTTTCCAAGTTTATTAGAAATATTTTTACCTAATTAGGATTCTTTTGTAAAAGTCTAATGCAAATGATGTAATGTAATGCAAATGTATGAATGCAAAGAGGTATCGATTCTGATTCAACTTCATTTTAGAAAACTTTATCAGAAAACAAAATCCTTTACATAAAACGGACTACCATATGCTTTTGCCCTAAGTCCTAAAGTCTTGATTTTCCCAAGCAAGGAAGTTAGCTCTTGACTGCGATCAGACTGCAGCTCATACTTCATGCTCAACGTATCAGCCTGCGCTGCCAAAGTCTGTAGATGATCAGCTGCCTCTCGAATCTAAACTATTGCTTCACCCATGAGGCAATCTCGACTTCTAACTTGATCTTGAGAATGGTGAAGCTCGATTCGAAGTTCACAAATGTGCAATACTGCTTTTAACTCTTTAATCTTACCCTTTATTTCCTCGATCTTGTTCAGGCTAGACTTTAACTCGGAATTATGGCTTAGATGGTGATGAAGAGACCGTCCAAACTTAGCATTGATCTTCAGAAGAAGATTTATAAAGTATTGATCATACACCCTAGCTGGTGCCATACACTGAGTCACAATGCCATACTCAGAAAGATTCTTCCGTCCATGGCCCATAAAGATCAGAATTTTTCCTATCAGGGTGCGGACAAAGAAGGAACTACGGAGTTCCAGGAAGTTTAGATTATATTTGTTCAAACATTTTTTCAACTCTAACAACAAGTAAAAGGCATCTATTCTAGTTCATCTCATTGAGTATATCAAATGGGGGATCAATACAAATTCCTTTCATTTCTCCACAATAAACCAAATCCCTTGCAATGTTGTTTGGATCACAACGAGGAGCCGAGAAGTTCACAACAGCCCATCTTTCAATCCTAGATGGCTCCACCAATTTCTTGAATGATACGGTCTTCTTAATCTCCTTTTTTCCACGTCCATTTGGGTTATCCTGGCCATCGGGGCTTGCATTTCCATTATTTCTGGTAGGTGCAACATCCTCAAGTACAACAGTAAACTCAAGCTTGTTGTTTGGTAGCAGACCCATAATAAATAAACTCTTTTTTACCATCATAGGCAAAATTCTTTCCATCCAAATCATTTTTGTAGATATCATGCACTCTGTCAGTCACTTTCCTTCCAACACTCTTACCGTCCACAGGGTGACTCTTTATATGAAAGATAAATGCTGTACTGGTAGAAGTGTCTATCCGTATTCCCCACGCTCCCTTTGAAGTGATTGCTGAGTATAGTTATCTTTTGTCCTTTAGTTCCAACACTACGCCTTGCCATAGGGTGTCGTATACTCTTCTTCGCATCCGATTCTGCTTTGATCAGAACAACATCAGGAAGCACAGGTGACTGAGGAGGCAAGGATACCGTATTGCCCCTATTCCCCTCTTGCTCCAACGAATCCATACCCTGAAATCTTTTTTCTCTAATTGCTTTTGCTATATGTGAACGATTGCATTGTCTTCCACTTTATCAAGGAATTCGTTCTCCATAACCAGCTTTCTAACTTAGAAACTGACCGTGAATCGATACCTCTTAAAGTATGAAATGATATGCACAAAAGAATAAAACACAACAAGTTAGTACCATGGAATATAAAGCAAGTAAAATAAACAAACACCTATCTGGGTGCCCACTAAGGTTTGACATAGCTCTATCTAGGGTTGGCTCTTAAGGATCACTATATGCGGTTTAGTACTAAAGTTGAGGTACCCGAACCAGCAGATTCCTCGATCCTCACCCATTATAGGCTCATATGGACCGAGTTCGGTTCAGGGGAATACATTTCCCTATGGCCATGCGGAAGTGAAAACTTCACGAAGACATAGGTACAGATGTATTCCGGAAGCAATCCACTAGCCCATGCGGAGGTGGAAACCTCATGAAGGCATAGCTTCTCGCTCCAACTTAAGGGTGCGACCACAACGGTCATGCAGTGCAATGCAGAGAAATATATTTAGAACCATATGCAATAAAAGGATCATGTTTTTTAAAAACCAGAATTTTAAATTCAGACAAAAGGACATGAAATTATCAATTTTACGGCTTGACTCTCTTATTGTCCCCAGTGGAGTCGCCAAGCTGTCGAAACCATTTTTAAAATCGGTTTTAAAAACGGGGATCGACTTTTAAAAATAAAAATGGGAGTCGCCACCAATCCCTTTTTACTTAGGTGTGATGGGATTACCTTGTAAAACTTTTCATTTTAAAACATTCGATTTTGGTCTACAAAAAAATGAAAAAACGGGTTCGGGAGTTGGTTACGTATGAAGAAGGGTTAACACCCTCATAACGCCCAAAAATTGGTACATAATTGATAGAATCATGTCCAAATGTTTGAAATTTAAAAAAGTTTAAAATAAGATCCCTTATTAGAAAGAAAACCAAGACTTACATATTTCAAAGAAATAAAAATACCACACCCAATAAGTTAGGATACATCATCTTATAACTTCGAAACTAGGTGCATCTTTATTTTAGAAAATTCTTACCTCAAGACACAAAACATCACACCCAATAAGTTAGGATACAACATTTTGAATTCTCAAGAATAAGTTTTTTATTTGAAATTGATAACCTTGAACTTTGAAAATGGAGAGATATCTAATACTTTGAATTTTACGAGAAAAATCACAACCCAGTAAGTTAGGGCACGATTCTTCTCGAAGACTCCAAATATCAGATATCACCGTTAAAAATATTTTACAAAAAAATCTTTAATTTAAAAGGTATTTTTATCAAAAAATGGTATGAGTAAGACATTGTATGAATACATTACAACACATATATATTCAATAGTAATTCTATATGTCTACGAATTATACTAACAATAAATAATAAAAGAATATGACAATAAAGAATATACAAAGAATTATGTGAAGCAAGAATAACGATTAGAAGGGACATAAATAAATGAATATATAAAACAAATTAAAACTTTTTACGAAATAACAAAATTAAATGAAAAAAGAATAATATATTTAAACATAAAAAATGAAAGTGATGATTTTTAAAATGATATAATATGTATATAAATAAAAAGTTTTTTTTAAAAAACTTATAGTAAATATATATATAATTAATAAAAAAATAATTTAATAATTTCATACACATATATATAAATAATTACATATAAAAATAATTAATAAATAGTATAAAATATTTCTATGTATATAAGAAAAAAACATATATATATTTAATCATAAAATTACATACATAACAAATACAACAATCTTATATAATATCATATTATACTTTTATAAAAAAATAGAAGTAATATACATAATATAACATAATACTATATAATATAAAAATTTTAAAAAAACATATATATAATATAATAAATAAAATAATATGTAAAAAAAATATTAAGCATAATATATATATAAGGATATTACATATAAAAATATAAAGATAATGATATAAACTATTTAATATAATAAAATAATTTAATATAATGTAAAATAATAAAATAAAATAAAAAGACTAAAAAAACAAAAAAAAAAACAAAGAAGACAAGGGTTAATAAGCAATTAAAACAGATATAAAAGGACTAAATTAAAACGCGCATGAAATAACAGGGGTTAAAATGGCAGTTAGGACAAATTTAAAAAAAATGGCGACGTTTTATTTTTGGCCTTTAAAGCAGTCCGAGGGTTTAATTGAAACAAAAATAGATTTTAGGGCTAATTTAAAAAATAAATAAAAATACAATTTGGACTGAATTAAAATTTAAAAATTTGCGGAAGGGCCGAAATGAAAATTAGACCATTTAACCAAAAAAACACGCGGATCTTCTAGTCCATCGGGTCAGATTCGGGTCGCTCTGCTGGTCCTTTTCCAAACGACGCTGCTTTATGCTTATTGCATTAAGCGTAAACGACGTCGCTTCGCATTACTATATAAATCATATTTTCGACAAAAAAAACATTTGAGCCGCTCTGCTTTAAAAAACTCAAAAAAATCTCTCGCCCCTCCTCTCTCATCCGGGTTCTCGTTGCTGGAACTTCGACCTTCACTACACGCCATCACCCACGGCGGAGAAAAAAGGTAAAACGTTCCCTTTTTTTTTATATCATTTTTCATATAAAACATGCATGAATCGGAAAAGAAAAATAAAAAAATGATCGAAAAATAGAATCGAAAATCACCTTTATAAACAAACTTTTTTGTTTTTTATTTCGTGATTTTTTGAATATTCTCTCTGATCTCCTCTTTGTTACAAAGTAAGTCGGGCTTTTTATAGCCTGAAAAATAAAAATAAAAATGGAAAACTATATTGTTGCTATTCTTGCTGTGATCTGCTGACATTATTTCCTTTTTCGTGCAGGAGAAGACGAGAATCTGGCGATTCGAGCGCGGATCATGGCGCGATCTAAGGCCTGGTGTGAGGGCAATAAGAGCCTGTAGCGTGAAGAGCTGGTCGATTTGCGGCGCGACGCTCGGGCTCCTGTTGGGGACGGGGCTTGCGGCGCCTAGGGTTTCAGAAACCCTAGGCTTCTGCTAAGACTGGTTTAGTTATTGGGCCTTTTGGGCTGTCTTTGTTTTGGGTTTTGTGTGTTGGGTAATGGGTTAGGTCTTGGGCCACGGGTATTGGGTCTGTTTAGGTTTTGGGTCTGGGTCACGTGTTTAGGCTTAGTTTGGGTTGTTGAGTTAGTCCATTTAGGTATTGGTTTTGGATCAATTTAGGTTTAGGTAATTGGGTTTTGGGCTTTAAGCTCATTTTATTGTAAATGGACTGTAAGGGACATTTTATTATTTTATTATTTTGTTTTTTTATTCTGATTTATTCCAGCCCGGGCAAAATGGGCTTATTACAGAGGTCAAATCTCTACTTACGGTTATGCTCTCTATCCATAATATTTAAACTTAAAATCTTGCTTAAACCACATCAAATTCCTTACAACTTGATTATCAAACAATTGTATACTTATATTAATAAAGATATTATATATAAATGATGCTCTCTCACCTCGTTTCTTGGTCAAAAAATTGTTATGAAAATAACTCAACTTCATTTTACTGATTGCTTCATATGTATTCATCTATTATTTTAAAACCATTTGATTATCAATTTGTTAGACTGGGAAAATTAATAACCGCATAAAACACTATTGCTTCATACTCAATTTTTCTCAACCTCTTTTTCCGAGTTGGTTTGTAAAACAAACTAGTCCATATACATTAGACTAAAAAGTAATTTAGTCTTCCTGTTAAAAATTTCATTCATTTATAACTATTAAAAATTAGTTCATGTACGTCAACATAAAATACAAGTGGTATGCAACATGTAATTGTTTAGTTATTCCGTTAACCATGCCAATTTTTAATCATAGAAATGGATAAAATTGTTAACAAAAAGAACTAGTTTACTCTTGGATATAACGTAAAAGAACTAATTACCTATTTTTTAGTAAAGAATACAAAATACACTTTGACTTAGTACAGGGGCTTCCGTAATATTTTTTACCTTTTTTTACTTCCTATTTAATGGTATTATATAAATATAATACAATCAACCCTCTTTACAACTAACCTCAATTGTATGCTAAAATTTTGAATCTTATAGAAATGTGATTGTTAACATTTAAATTTTAGAATATGTTTGATTTTAAAAAAAATCAATTTTAAAATAAAAAATATAATATTTTAATAATATTAATTAGTGAGATTTAGATAATATATTTAATTATTTTCAAAAAAAAAAGATAGTATCTTTAATAAAATTTACAAATAAAATTTTATTTATTAAATATATATTTTTTAATAAAACATGATAAATATAATTTTATATAAAATTTTAACATTTTATTGAAATAATATGTTAACTGAAAATTGTTATTTTAATTCGTTTAAGAATAAAACTAATTTTATTAAAATTTGAAATAAAAGATAGTTAATGAGCTAGCCTTTATGGTTGTTATAAATAAAAAAATTGTTATAAAAAATAAAAATAAAATGTCGATTAAGTCTTAACTCGATTGGTATGAACATTGTTACCAATATATGAGGATGTGAGTCCGAGTGCATTGAAATGTATAATCCTCCTGAATTGAGGAAGAATTATGGGCAGTTATAACTCCATCCAGTCAATTACATGCGATTTCAACTTTCAGCTTCAAGCATAGTTTTGGTTATTATGAATGGCAGGCAGACAATGGCAAGTCATTTGTGTGCGTAAAGAGAGAATATAGGTAACTGTGGATAGAAATGGTCAAAGATAGGGACATTTTTACTTCTATAATATCCTCAGTTGACCGTACTCTCCCGCAAAGACCCAAGTTCTATCATAATACAATGCGTTGAGTATTAATTAGTGAGTAAAATTTAAGGCAAATATTTTATAAATATACGGTAAAATATGAAAAAAAAATATATTTAAAAGAAAGAGATTAATTAAACATACAAATTGCCAAAAAGAATTACTACGAAAGTTAATTAGCATTACACAAATCAAATAACACCTCAAGTCCATATCATAAACTTCACTCGTTCCAGGCTCAAATATATTATATAATTAATATGAGAACGACCTTCAGTTTTGAGTTTTCACTTTTCGCAGTTGATAGGCTAATACTACGTTATTTTAAGCTGTAGAGGATTATTTATTGAACCGTTTTTACTAACCACAAAAAAAAAAAAAAAAAAAAAAAAAAAAAAAAAAAACGCTTTTTTTAAAAAAATATATAAAGCCTTTAACATTGACCATGGCCAACCGCCATGTGCTTATTATTGTATATATTGTACTTGGGAACTTCAAATTTGATAACCCTCATGCAATACATATATATGGTTACAATATTATGTTAACGTTTTCCACCCTGATTTCACATTTGTTTTTTATTAAATTTATTTATGCCATGTTGTGTTAGGAGGGGGGAAATGCCAAAATGATGAGGAAAAAATAAAATATTGTCTTTTTTATTTAAGGATAAAAAATAAAAGAAAGAAAAAGCTTAGGGGAAAAATTATAAATCTAAATTGAATGAGTGTTTTTCTCTCATATTTAGTTATAATTATATATTTGTATTTATAGGTTAGGTTACTTGCTTAAACTCGAGGATCCTCTCAATAGGCTATATGTATAGCCTCAATCTCCCTTTGCTTCTTTAAAGTCCACCACACAATATCTATTGAGCTTCTCCATTGGAGCTCGTCCAACAACCACAACAGGTTGAGCCCGAGGAATGACTCCCTCAACTATATGGAAAGCATTTGCAATCACATGTAAAAGTGCGCCTTGATTTGGAACATTATACCCTGCAACACCCAAGTTTGTCAGTACTCCCCACATCAGGCATCTTAAGGTTATTTTCATCCCTGGCTTCCTCCTCAATTTGAGGTAGAGGAGATGCATGACTCTCAATCTCATCATCCACACTATACCAAGAATCAGAGGACATCTCGATCTATTCACAACAAAGAAGAGCAACATGAAAACCTCAATGCATTATGGAAACACAATACAAAATCTTAATGACATGTACACTAGACTCACTATTATAATGAATTCAAATCAAACTTAGGAGTGACTAAACTAAGCTCTAAAATACCACTAAATATACCACCTCTTACCCAGTTTGGAAGCTCAACCAAATAAAGAATGCAACGTTCATCACCGAAGCAACTTAAATATCAATCATACAATTAAAAAAATTAAATATGAGTTAATAACATGCAATTAATCATTTTAAGCAACAAAAAATCATTACAAGCGAAAAATGAGCTTAAATGGGGTTTAAAACATTGAAGTTGAGCCCAAAATTCAAAATCTAAGAGTAGATCTCAATACTTGAGCCAATGTATCGAAACAAATTCTGTTGTCTCTCGAAGTTAAGCCTCATTAAAGCTAATTTAGCTATTTTTTTGGAATATCTTAAGACGATGAGCCATGTCTCGAGACTTAGCCCACCAAGTCTCAAGGCATGCACCTAGAAATGCATGCTCAACCAAAAATTTTTTTATCTTGTCTCGAGACATGATTGTCCTGTCTCGAGACGCAAGCCCATAAATGCAGGAAAACAAGTCTTTAAGCTATGCAACCATGCTTTAAAAGGTACCTAAACATGTTAGACAACATACCAAAGTTATACCTATAATATCCCAAATACCTTCTGAGTTGGGAATGGTATTAAAATCAGGAACATATGTGTGTGAATAGGCGAAGGCAATAAAATTGAAATTACCAGTGTTTAAAATGAAAGTGATATTGAAGGTAATTGAAAAGACTCATTGAGAGAAATAAATCCAGGTTATAGATTAAATTGAAAGAGAACAAAAAGTGTTGGGGCAAGAGTGTGAAAATTAAAAGTATAAATGGTTTAATTGAAGAAAAGGGAGAGGAAAGATTAGAAGAGTAAATATACCATGAGAGCGATAAGAATCATGGATGGAATTCTAGAGAAAGTTGAGCAAAATAGTCTTTTCTTAAATATATATTTTTTTTAAAAAGTTAATTATTAAATTAATTAGATATTTTGGGTAGAAAATGTAGAAAACTCACCATCTTTCTCCCATTCTTACGCCACACTTCTCTCTTCATCCTTTCAACTTTTATTTTTATTACATTTAGGCCTTTTTCACCCATTTCAAGCTTAATTCCTTCAAAATATTCCATGGATTCTGTAACGCCCCGGTTTACCTTAATTCTGGCTTTTATAATTTTGTGACACACAATGTCTAATTGTTTCAGTGGTTATGTGTTCTGGGTGTGTGTGGGAGGTCACAAGTTCAAGGCACAACTTGGGTAAATTTTAGCATTTTTATGAGTAAAGCCTTAGCTGGATGCGATAGGCTTATATTTAAAACATAGTAGAATGAGTCTGCTGGTCTGGTGGTTAAATGGTGTGTTGGAGTGCTAGGGGTCTTGAGTTCGATTCTCTGTGTTGGCAAGGGTTAGAATATTTGCCAAATTTCATCTAGAGTTTGTGTTTTACCGAGACTCTGAGTAGTGGGATTGTGGTGAGAATTTTGAGGAGATTTTTGGGGGAAAGTTATCAGAATATTGCCAATTTGATTTCTCTTTTCAAATTTCGACTTTTCACTTTTATTTCCCAAATTTTTGCTGTCGTTTTTCTTTCCTCAAATCCTCACCTTGCTGCCGAATTTTTCTTCCCTTTTTTTAGCCAGAATTCTCATTTCTCTTTACTCGTCTTTTAGCTTCTTTTTGGACGGTAACTGTGCTCCCTTCCCCAACTGTGGCATTTCTTTGAGTAATTTCGGTAAGTGGTCTCTTGTGTTTGGGAACTAAGATCCTAAGTTTTGATTGGGGGTTTTATGCTGATTGTTTTGGCAGCATCACATCTGTGGAATCGAGACACTTCTTGAACTACTTCATAGGCAAACCAATTTTGAAGCGTTAAGAGTAAGTTCCAATCGCTCATTAATTGAGTAATTCGTTTGGGGTTGGTTTTAATTCGGCGATTAAGTGATTAATTGAGTGAAATACTGATCAATTATAGGTTATGGTGGTCTCGGGATTGCGTAAACAGAGAAAATGAACCAGGTTTGTACCCGAAAACACAAAAAACGAGGTGGTCACCACACGGGCGTGTGGTCGCCCATGTGGTAGGTCGTGTGCAAGACTGTAAGTCACCACACGGCCGTGTGATCGACGAGCCAGGCCGTGCACAGTTGACACAGCCGTGTCTTAGCTGAGCGAGGCCGTGTGCGAGACACAGACAAGGCCAATTTGGGCCGTGTGGGCCACACGAGCGTGTGGGCCCACACGGGCAGGCCACATGGGCGTGAGAGCCAATTTTTCAGAAATATTCTGTAAGGTTGTACGGGTCGCCCAAGTCGATCGTGGGACCTCACCAAGGGTCGATGCGCGATTTTAGACCCGTAGTTATGTGATTTGATTATGTGAAATCTGTACTAAGCATGCTATACTTAGCTTGTATACTGATTTGAATGTATAAACTGTTATCTGCATGGTAGCATGACATCCTTTGTATGTTGCATTGCATCGGGGTGGGTTGATGATTACTGGAGGAAGTGTATGAAAGGCTCTTAAGCCTGATATCTGGCAGCTCAGCTGCAAATTTTTGATTATGTGCCGCTTCCGGTACAGCATGGTGTGTAGGGATGGGTGGGTTAATTTTATCCCCACATGGTGTGTAGGGTTGGACGGAGTTGGTGTGTAGAGGCTGGTGGGTAGTCTGCTATTATGTTCTGATTTGCATTTTATGTCTGAAATGGGCTAAGGCCCTAGAGATTATCTGATTCTATATTTGAGTGGGCTAAGGTCCACACCGTTTCTGTAATGGGCTTAGACCCGAACTGTGAATTTATGTCTATTTTCTGATATTATACTATGTGCATGTTTTCTGTGGGGATTACACACTGAGTTTGCAAAAACTCACCATTTTCTGTTTAAGCTGTTCAGGTAATCCCTAGTAGTAGACGGGTCGGTACGGTGGAGGACTCGGCGGTGACCACGGTTCTGGACTTTTACGGTTTCTTATTTTTATTTATGTTTTTGATTTTATCCGAGAAGAGTTTTATTGTAAATGGCCTTTATGGGTTTTATTTTAATTTGGGATTTTTATTTTGGTTTATAACTGCTAGCAGTAGGATAAGACGTGAGGTTTCAAAAAGACAAATGTTTTAGCAAAATATCACGAATACGCAACTTATGCAAAAGCTTCAGCAGTAAATGACGTTTTGAAAAGCTTTAAAGTGAATAAATTTTTGATAATGACTCAGGTTTTGAAAATGAATGACACGTCTTGGAATCGTCATAAAACAACACAAATGGGTTAAATAGAAAGCGGTTTTCATCGATATCACTCTTTACGAAAAACACTTTAATGTGACATCGCCAGATTCGGCCATAGCGTCTAGGCCGGGTTTAGGGTGTTAAATTTAGTGGTATCAGAGCCAGGTTATAAAACTCGGCTGTAGATTTGGGTTTTAAAAATTGGTTAATAATTTTAAGTGTTTTAAAATATTTTTGGAATGAGAATGTGGTACACCTAGTTTTCGGAGCCGATCCTGTAAGTGTTTTGAATTCTGTTTAAATTTGTCTGAAAATACTACTTGCATGCTTGAAACAGCCAACGGGTAGTATACTGTACTAAAACACTCTAGGTAGTGTAAACTGAAACCTGTAGCGAAACTGAAAATAATAGTGAGACTACGATTCGCGATAACAAACTCTAAGCTTATGATACTATTCTGCATAAAATATCTGTTAATAAATATCGAAACTGTAACAAACGCATAAAACTGTTAAACCAGATAAACTCCAAATTTACGATGAGCGCACGAGGTATCCGCGGACGGGGTACTAGAGGCCGGGGTAGAAGCCGTAGGGGGCTCAAGCTGGGTCCTCAGCATTTGAAAACCTGCCTAATCTGGATACGAGCGAGACACCGATCTCACCTCCTACAGAGACTGGGTCTCATGATCGTGAGGCTGGGGATGACGCACTATCCCGAGCCATGCTACGGATTTTAGAGAGGGTCGCTGGGCCCAACACCGAATCTGGGGGCCGAGGGTTGGTTACGGAATGACTCCAGTCTAATGGGGCTAAATTATTCAGGGGTGTCACTAGAGTCGCCCCTAATGTGGCTGAATACTGGATGGAGGCCCCGGAAAGAATTATGGACGATCTGGATTTTACCGCGGAGCAGAAGCTTAAGGGGGCTGTCTCTTTGCTTCACGATGAAGCTTACCAGTGGTGGCTGACGGTCAAGGATGGCAATCAGCCCGACCGTTTGACTTGTGACTATTTTAAGACAGCGTTTCAGAGTAAGTATGTGGGAGCCAGCTACATTGATGCTAGGAGGCGTGAGTTCCTTAATCTCACCCAGGGAGACCGTTCGGTAGTCGAGTATGAGGCCGAGTTCCTAAGATTGAGCCGGTATGCCCAGGGTATGGTGGCGACCGAATATGAGCGATGCGTCCGTTTTGAGGATGGACTCAGGGACAGCTTACGGGTTCTGATAGCTCCGCAGAGGGAGTGTGATTTTTCTGCTTTAGTGGAGAAGGCGAAGATCGCCGAGGAGGTTAAGCACGCTGAGCACCAAAACCGCGAGAAAGGAAAGAATAAGAGGGAATCAGAGCCCTTGAATTCTATGATGAGGCCTAAGAAAAAGGCCAGATCTGATGGGCCAGTGAGAGTTGGGCCTCCTGTTGCACCTACTGGGGTGGCGCTTTGTGGGCACTGTGGTAAACGCCATCCGGGCGAGTGTTGGAGGATGAATGGGGCATGTTTGAGATGTGGGTCGACTAAGCACCGTGTTCGGGATTGTTCGTTGAGAACCGATCAGATGTAAGTTACGAGTACCGGTACTGCGCAGCCGTCGAGAGTAGTTCAGCAGCCACCTATGGGCCGAGGTCAGGCCAGGGGTGGAAACGGCATGGGCCGAGGGCAGATAGCACCGGGCAGAGGTGCTAGACCGATTGAGGTGAGGCAGCTGGCTCTAGTTTATACTGCACGTCGCCGAGAGGATGGTGATGCTCCAGACGTCATTACGGGTACGTTCTTAATTTTTAATGTACCTTATACTGCATTGATAGACATAGGATCCACTCATTCTTATGTTGTATGCTCTATTGCTGAAAACTTGGGGATTTCGGTTGAGAGTACTCCGAGTGAAATTACGGTATTAAGTCCATTGGGGCAGTCTGTTCGGGTTAATAAGTTATTTAGAGACGTCCCTTTAGAGGTACAAGGAGTTATTTTTCTGGCCGATCTAATGGAACTCCCTTTTGGAGAATTTGATCTGATACTGGGTATGGATTGGCTTGTCAAGCACCGAGTGAACTTGGATTGTGCCACTAAACAGGTGGTATTGAGAACTGAGGAGGAGAACGAAGTAGTTGTAATTGGGGAACGTCAGAATTACTTGTCGAATGTGATTTCTGCATTGAGGACCGAAAAGTTGGTTCGTAAGGGATGTGAGGCGTATCTGGCCTACATCAGAGTTTCAAATTCTGGGGATTCTTCTGTTAGGGAAATCAGAACTGTTAAAGACTTTCCGGACGTCTTCCCTGAAGAGTTACCTAGGTTACCGCCAAACCGCGAAGTAGAGTTTGGGATTGAGCTCTTTCCTGGTACGGCTCCGGTGTCCATCGCCCCTTACAGAATGGCACCGAATGAGCTTGTGGAGCTTAAGGCTCAGATTCAAGAGTTACTGGATCGTGGGTTCATCCGCCCTAGTGTGTCTCCATGGGGAGCACCTGTTCTGTTTGTGAAAAAAAAAGGATGGATCCATGCGTATGTGTATTGACTACCGTCAATTGAACAAGCTGACCATCAAGAATAAGTACCCCCTACCGAGGATTGATGATCTGTATGACCAAGTTCGAGGAGCTTCGGTTTTCTCTAAGATTGATCTACGATTAGGGTATCACCAGTTAAAAGTTAAAGAGGCTGACGTGCATAAGACGGCATTTAGGACTCGCTACGGCCATTACGAGTTCCTAGTGATGCCATTTGGACTGATGAATGCACCAGTAGTCTTCATTAACGACATTCTGGTGTATTCGAAGACTGAGGATGAGCACAATGAGCATCTCCGAGTGGAATTACAGACTCTGCGTGAGAAACAGTTGTATGCGAAGTTCAGTAAGTGTGAGTTCTGGCTCCGGGAAGTAACCTTTTTAGGGAATGTGATTTCTGCGGAAGAGATTCTTGTTGATCCTCGTAAGATCGGGGCGGTGTTGGATTGGAAACAGCTGAAGAATATGTCCAAAATTCGTAGCTTTATAGGGCTGGTGGGTTATTATCGATGCTTCGTAGAAGGGTTCTCCTTGATTGCGGCACCGATAACCAAGCTTCTGCATAAGGGAGTTCCCTTTGTCTGGACTGATAAGCAACAAGAGAGCTTCGAGAAGCTCAAATTTTTTCTGACTCAGGCTCCTCTTCTGATACAGCCGGAGCCTAGTAGAGACTTCGTGGTATACAGTGATGCGTCACATATAGGCCTGGGTTGCATTCTGATGCAGGATGGTAAAGTCGTAGCTTATGCGTCTTGTCAGCTCAAGATGCATGAGGCTAACTATCCAATGCATGATTTGGAGTTGGCAGCAGTGGTCTTCGCTCTGAAGATCTGGAGGCACTATCTGTATAGTGAGAAGTGTACTATCTACACTGATCACAAAAGCCTCAAATATCTTCTCACTCAGAAAGAGTTAAACCTTAGGCAACATAGATGGGTTGAACTGCTTAAGAATTATGACTGCACCATCGAGTACCACCCTGGTAAGGCTAATGTGGTGGTAGATGCTTTGAGCCATAGGGCGATGACTGATCTGAGAGCGATGTTCGGTCGACTCAGTTTATTCGACGACGGGAGTCTGTTAGCAGAACTTCAGGTTAAGCCTACATGGATTGATCAGATCAAAGGTAAACAGTTGGGGGATAAGTCGCTTGAGTTGCGGTTCTGTCAGGTTGAGAATTGGGATACTACTGATTTTGGGATTAACAGTGATGGGGTACTTTGTTTTCGCGGTCAAATCTGTGTACCGAGTGATGAGGATTTAAGACAGTTGATTCTGAGGGAGGCGCATAGTAGTCCCCATGCTATGCATCCCGGTGGGAACAAGATGTACCGATATCTCCGAGAGTTGTACTGGTGGTCTAGGTTGAAGCGTGAGGTTACTGACTTCATTGCTCGCTTGTTTGACTTGTCAGCAGGTTAAGGTTGAGCACTAGTTGCCTTTGGGGTTGCTGCAGCTGATAAAGATACCGATGTGGAAATGGGAGCGAGTAACGATAGACTTTGTTAGTGGGTTGCCTTTAACACCCACTAAGAAGGATTCTGTCTGGGTCATAGTTGATCGATTGACCAAGTCTGCTCACTTTATTCCGGTCAGAATGGACTTCTCTCTCCAGAAATTGGCCAAGCTATATATATCGAAGATAGTGAGACTGTACGGGGTTCCTGTCTCGATCTTCTCCGATAGGGATCCTTACTTCACGTCTCGGTTCTGGAAGAAATTGCATGAGGCTCTGGGTTCAAGGTTGGACTTCAGTACTGCTTTCCATCCTCAGACAGATGGTCAGTCGGAGAGGGAGATTCAAGTACTAGAAGATATGTTGATGAGCTGTGTTAAAGATTTTCGAGGCAGTTGGGAGGAGTATTTTCCATTGGCAGAGTTTGCCTACAATAACAGCTACCAGTCTAGCATTCAGATGCTATCGTACGAGGCCCTGTATGGCCGTAAGTGTCGCACTCCCTTATGTTAGACTGAGTTGGGTGAGCGACGTGTTCTTGGTCCGAAATTGGTTTCTGAAACTCAAGATAAGGTCCGATTGATTTGAGGTCGACTGAAAGCGTCATCTGATAGGCAGAAGTCCTATGCCGATCTGAAGAGGAAGGATATCGAGTATTCTGTGGGGGACTTATTTTTTCTCAAGGTCTCGCCATGGAAGAAGGTCTTGAGGTTCAGTCGCAAGGGTAAGCTGAGCCCTCGGTTTATTGGGCCGTACCGTATTCTGAAACGAGTGGGGCCAGTCGCATATCAGCTGGAACTTCCTCTGGATTTGGATCGCATTCATGACATGTTTCACGTCTCAATGTTGAGACGCTACCGCTCTGATCCCATGCATGTTATTCCTATTGAGGACATCGAGGTTAGACTAGATCAAACATTTGAAGAGGAGCCGGTTCAAATTCTGAATTGCGACATTAAAGTTCTACGGAGGAAGTCTATCCCCTTAGTGAAAGTGATGTGGTCGAATCATAGCACTGAAGAGGCCACTTGGGAGACGGAGGATTCGATGCGCCAGCAGTATCCTCACCTTTTCTGATCAGGTAAAATTTCAAGGACGAAATTTTCTATTAGAGGGGTAGAGTTGTAACGCCCCGATTTACCTTAATTTTGGCTTTTGTAATTTTGTGACACACAATGTCTATCTGTTTCAGTGGTTATGTGTTCTGGGTGTGTGTGGGAGGTCCCAAGTTTAAGGCACAACTTGGGTAAATTTTGGCATTTTTATGAGTAAAGCCTTAGCTGGATGCGATAGGCTTGTATTTGATTGTTTGTAAAACATAGTAGAATGGGCCTTCTGGTCTGGTGGTTAAATGGTGTGTTAGAGTGCTAGGGGTCTTGAGTTCGATTCTCTGTGTTGCCAAGGGTTAGAATTTTTGCCAAATTTCGTCTAGAGTTTGCGTTTTACCGAGACTTTGAGTAGTGGGATTGTGGTGAGAATTTTGAGGATATTTTTTGGGGAAAGTTATCAGAATATTGCCAATCTGATTGTTCTTCTCAAATTTCGGCTTTTCACTTTTGTTTCCCAAATTTTTACTGTCGTTTTTCTTTCCCCAAATCCTCACCTTGCTGCCGAATTTTTTTTCCCTTTTTCTAGCCGAAATTCTCCTTTCTCTTTACTCGTCTTTTAGCTTCCTTTTGGACGGCAACTGTGCTCCCTTCCCCAACTGTGGTGTTTCTTTGAGTAATTTCGGTAAGTGGTCTCTTGTGTTTGGGAACTAAGATCCTAAGTTTTGATTGGGGGTTTTATGCTGATTGTTTTGGCAGCATCACATATGTGGAATCGAGACTCTTCTTGAACTACTTCATTGGCAAACCAATTTTGAAGCGTTATGAGTAAGTTCCAATCGCTCATTATATGAGTAATTCGTTTGGGGTTGGTTTTAATTCGGCGATTAAGTGATTAATTGAGTGAATTACTGATCAGTTATAGGTTTTGGTGGTCTCGGGATTGCGTAAATAGCGAAAACGAACCAGGTGTGTACCCAAAAATGTAAAAAACGAGGTTTCGAGCAAAGCTGAAAACCTTTTTGTCGACGCCACACGGGCGTGTGGTCGCCCGTGTGGTAGGCCGTGTGCAAGACTGTAAGTCACCACACGGCCGTGTGATCGACGAGCCAGGCCGTGCGCAGTTGACACGGTCGTGTGATCGACGAGCCAGGCCGTGCGCAGTTGACACGGCCGTGTGTTGGCCGAGCGAGGCCGTGTGCGAGACACAGGTAGGCCAATTTGGGCCGTGTGGGCCACACGGGCATGTGGGCCCACACGGGCAAGCCACATGGGCGTGTGAGCCTATTTTTCTGAAATGTTCTGTAAGGTTGCGCGGGTCACCTAAGTTGACTGTGGACCTACTGAAGGGTCGGTAAGTAGTACTTAGACCCGTAGTTATGTGATTTGATTATGTGAAATCTGTACTAAGCATGCTATACTTTGCTTGTATACTAATTTGAATGTATAAACTGTTATCTGCATAGTAGCATGACATCCTTTGTATGTTGCATTGCATCGGGGTGGGTTGATGATTACTGGAGGAAGTGTCTGAAAGGCTCTTAAGCCTGATATCTGACAGCTCAGCTGTAAATTTTTTATTATGTGCCGCTTTTGGTACAGCATGGTGTGTAGGGATGGGTGGGTTAATTTTATCCCCACATGGTGTGTAGGGTTGGACGGAGTTGGTGTGTAGAGGCTGGTGGGTAGGACTCTGCTATTTTGTTATGATCTGCATTTTATGTCTGAATTGGGCTAAGGCCCTAGAGATTATCCGATTCTCAGATCTCGAGTGGGCTAAGGTCCACACTGCTTCTCGTAATGGGCCTCGCACCAACCGTGAATTTATGTCTATTTTCCGATATTATACTCGTGCATGTTTTTTGTGGGGATTACACACTCGAGTTTGCGAAAACTCACCCTTTTCTGCTTAACTGCTCGTAATCCCAGTAGTAGACGGCCTGGTGCAAATGAGGACTCGGCGGTGACCACGGTTCTGACTTTTACGGTTTCTTATTTTTATTTATGTTTTTGATTTTATCCGGGAAGAGTTTTATTTTAAATGGCCTTTATGGGTTTTATTTTAATTTGAGATTTTTATTTTGATTTATAACTGCTAGTAGTAGGATAAGACGCGAGGTTTCAAAAAGACAAATGTTTTAGCAAAATATCACGAATACGCAACTTATGCAAAAGCTTCCGCAGAAAATGACGTTTTGAAAAATTAAAAATGTTTTAAAGTGAATAACTTTTTTTATAATGACTCAGGTTTTGAAAATGAATGACACGTCTTGGAATCGTCATAAAACAACACAATAGGGTTAAATAGAAAGCGGTTTTCATCGATATCACTCTTTACGAAAAACACTTTAATATGACATCGCCAAATTCGGCCATAGCGTCTAGGCCGGGTTTGGGGTGTTACAGATTCATAGTGCAATCAATAGAACAAAAACATAGCAACCTTAGTTTCAAGTAGAAAGAAAGTATGTTCATTTAGGAAGAGAGAGAAATTCAAGTCTAAGTGAAATCTTAAGGGTTTAAGGCCAGAATGATAAGATATCTACATGAATTTTATGTTTATTTTATACAAAGTGCATGGAAACAATATTTGATTATTGTATTGATGTTGAAACATGTATATTTTTTATATGAAAATGAAGAGAATGAGAAGAAAGGTGAATTTCAAGTAGGTGACAAAGGAAAAGAGGTAGCTAAGGAGTAGAAGAAGAAAAAGAAAGCTTGCTCCAAGCCTTTGGTTGTAAGTACAACAATTACTTTACCTAATAAAATTAAGTGTAAAAGTATGTTAGATTAGATATATTAATAATCAAGTGAATAATTTATATATGATATGTTAATATTTAACATGAAATTGATTAATGAATGTATTGATATTAATTGAACTTCAATTACAAATTGATAAGATGTTATGTATTGAAAGCATGGGAAATGACTAACTTGTAAAATGTGTAAAATTGATATGGAAATTAAATATTATGTTTGAGTGTATAAATGAAGTGATATATGACAGTGAATTATATATAGGTATAATGCCAAAAATAGCCCCTAACATTTGACTGTTTAGTCACTTTGGCCATTTATGTTTTTTTAGAGCACTTTAACACCTGACTTTTTTTTGGTCAAATTGGTCTGTTTTTAACGGACATGCTGACGTGGTTGTTAGTTGACTAATCGTCAACACTAATCGCTGACGTGGCGGTCCAAATGTAATTAAATGATGACATGGTACTATTTTATCTTATATGCCACGTCAGCAAGTGCTTTTAAAATTATTAAAATTATTTTAAAATCATCATCATCATCGTTTCTTCTTCTCCATTGTTTTTAAAAAAGAAACAAAGAGAGGGAAAGAACAAATTGTCGTTGTTGGGTGGGGGCGGGAGCAGAGGATTGTGCCTGAACAGCAACCGACAAGGCAACCAAAGTAAAAATAAGAGCCGCAAATACAACCATGAAAGAAACATTGGAAACTGCTAATAACTCTTTGTCAACTTTACCTCCGATTTCGATTTGGGTTTGAGCGTAATATTTCTCAAATAGACTTAATTTGGACTGAAGGGATAAATGGAAGTGTAGAAAATTTAGGGATATATGATATGAAAAGTTGGAACCAATCAAATTCCTTACCTCATATAGTAGCAATTAAAATTGAGCAAAATTCCAACAACTATTTCCCATCTATAACCAAGTCAATTAAAGAATCAAATCAATCCATTTCATTAATTTCACTACTTTATTTTTCTTCTTCTTCTTCTTGTTCAACTCTCTAAAACTTCACTGTATTTTTATTGCAGCACAGAAATCAAATCTTGATCTCTTTTTTTTTTTCTTTCTAGAAGCCATTGAAAGAGCTTTAAACTATAAAACCCTAAACCATTAGCCACCGACAAAAAAAAACCCATCCTTTGAAGAAACCAGAAGATTCTTCAAAACCCTTGAATTTTGTACCAAAGAAAATCTAAATTCTGAATCTTGCAAAGACTTGTCTTTTTGTTTAATGTTAAAACACATTCCATCCTTGTTTAATGAGGGTTACGAGGCTTCATGGTAAGAAGCAGTTAATGTGTTTGGGGGTGAAATAGAAGGTGGATAAAGATAAAAGTGAAAGATGAAGAGGAAGGAATTAAGGAGAAGCATAGTAGAGGATTGGTTGTGCATTTTCTTTAGGTGACCGGTAGTGAAAGATGAAGATGATAAGGATTAGGGTTAGACTTGGGACGTGATGGAGTGGGTTTTTTTTTAAAATAATTTTAAAAGCATTTGCTGATGTGGCATATAAGACAAAATAATGCCATGTCAACATTTAATTACATTTGAACTGCCACGTCAGTGATTAGTGTTGACCGTTAGTCAACTAACAGCCACGCCAGCATGTCCGTTAAAAACAGACCAATTTGACAAAAAAAAGTTAAGTGTTAAAGTGCTCCAAAAAAAAACATAAAGGGCCAAAGTGACCAAACAACCAAACGTTAGGGGCTATTTTTGACATTATGCCTTATATATAAAGTAACGTTGAAGTGTTATAAAAGTGGTTATGGAATTCCATGATGATGAGGACTAAATTGTAAAGAATGTAAAAGTTTTTAAATGACTATTTGAAATGTAAATATGATACTAGAACTTTTGTAATTGCCCAAGTAGACAAGATTTGAACTAGTAGGATATAGATGACATGCCATAGGAAACAATTAGCATGCCTTTTACTACAACACTTCGGTGTAACTCTGTTATAGCACTTTGGTGCGACTTTGTAAAAGCACTTTGGTGCACCTCTATTATATTAGCTCTTCGAAGAACCTCTATGATATTTCCATATATCCTACAAGTTCAATTAAGTATACATCGGGCTCCAATTAAAATATAGTTAAGAATGAAAATGCAATGGCTATATGAATGTGATATTATTGGATCGGATACCCTAAGTGTAGTATTTTCGTCTAAATACACTTGTAATGTTTTCGAACAGATTGATTAATAAACTTATTAATGAATTACATTAATAATTTTTATATTTTCCTCACATGGTTTTTGCATGCAAAGCAAAATAGAAGCAAATATTAGTCCACTGGCTGTCTAATGTTTAATTAATACTAAGCAGTATTACATGGTCAGATCGTAATATGGAAAGACAATTGAAAGACTAATATGTCGTCTATCAAGTCCAATTGGAGAGATGTTTTGCCTTGGGCATCAGAGCGGATGACTCTCAAAAGATAAAGACATAGATGTGGTTGACTGGACTGACAGTACATTGAACTGGACCCCAGAAGAATATATCCTAAATTCTTTTATGGATTTATGCACTTGTGATGTTCATAGTGTGCCATACCCAAATCTTGAGTGGATGACGGACTATATATGCGTGACTCGTATACTTTGATGTAAGTAAAAACTTGAGTTCAAATACATAAGGATCTGAAAGTTGGTGCATTGGGTATACGACTTCTGCAATATGTAATGCCATTCACAATAGTAGAATTCGTAGCCCGAGACATGGGTAAATGATATCCTTTCATTAGAATTACATGGTTGACGAAAAGTAAACGTGGCCATGAGTCTAGTCTTTTTGATGAACGACTTGATTACTATTTGATAGTAATTAGCTTTTCATGAAGTAATATGTAATGGTTAACATGATATAAAATACGACGAGCACTGATCAAGTTGCTTTCATAATGGTATGTCGTTGGGGAGAGCTCAGTCATGATACTATAGTGGAATGAGTTCGGGACTAAACGAGTTTATAATTAATAGGTGAAAAGCTGAAACTTAATTATAAATGATTTGAGCCTCAATTGTGTAACACCCCTTACCCGAGTCCGACACCGAGACCGGATACGAGGCATTACCATGCTTAATCTTACTTAACACTTCGAAACGGGCTATAAAATTTCATTTAAGCCTATCACTTACTCAACCTCGGCTTATGAGACTTTAAACATACCTCCGAGAGGTTTTGGAACTAATCCCAAAGCTTTTACAAACTCACAAAACTTTTCATCAAAACAGGGGCCACACGCCCGTGTTGGTCTAGGGACACGCCCGTGTGCCCCTAAGACATGCCCATGTCTTCCACCCGTGGTCGACACTGACTAATTCACACGGCTTTGACACGCCCGTGGCACTGGCCCGTGTGCCAAACCTTGGTATTCTGACTTATCCACACGGCTTGGGCATACGCCCATGTGCTAACCGTGCCTCCCACACGGTCTAGACACACGGCCGTGTGTCTACTCATGTGGGAGATTAGCAGGCTATCTACCAAGCCCTTTTGCCACTCTCATTTGCATACATTCATACATCATCACATAGCTCCACATAGCATCAATATAACTCTTGAATTAAAAACATTTAATTCATACAATGAATTTTTCATCCCAAACACAAGTGAGAACTATTTCCAATATAATTACAATCTACTTATGCCATCATCTATGGCTATTCACAACCAAAACATAACTCACTTGCGCCAACACATTTGGCTATATTAACTATGACTTAGTCAACTTTAAAAGAGGTCCCTATACATGCCATGACTCAAAAGAACTTGAAACATCATACCAAGCTTCTACTCGATAGTGTGAAAACATCTCCGGCGGCCTCCAACCCGAGCTAGTTAAAATAACCTATAAGAGATGGGAAAAGAAAAGGAGTAAGCAATAATGCTTAGTAAGTTCATCTGCATATAATTGACAAATACCGATATTCATTGAATATATACAACCGCAAGGTATTATAATGAGCTTTTCTCATAAACTCATGGTTACTTACTCAACTATTCTTGAAGCTCACTCATTCTATCTCTTACCACATTCTTACCATGCCTCAAGCCAACCGCTCGTGTTAATTAGCATACATTCCTCGCCTTTGGTCACCACATGATCATGTAGAACAACACATCCAAAGATTTTCAATAAGCCACTCATACTACTAAACTCTCGGTGGTTTCGCACTTAGCCCTCCATTGATCTCTAGTAGGGTGGTATCGCACATAGCCCACCAATGATCTCTAGTAGGGTGGTATCGCACATAGCCCACCAATCATTTATAAGCGATGGTATCGCACACAGCCCATCAATTACTAATTAATCAGGTGGTAACACACACAACCCACCGATAATAATATGGTTGATGGTATCGCACACAGCCCATCACTAACCATTAATAAGGTGATATCGCCCATAGCTCACCATTATTATACATTCATGGATAGTTATCCACATGTATTTCTCTATTTCAAATGTTCATCAGAGAACATCCTCACACACTACTATTCTTACTTAACTTTCTACGATACTCGTTCGCATTCACACAATGCATCAATAAATCTATCTCATGTAACTAAGGTGTATTGATTACACATAACCCACTAGGAGTTCATCATATACTGAATTCATCTCAATTCAATTCTAACACACACTTGTGTTTCTCGTGGTGCAACCACATACTTTCTCATTTTCGACATACTCGTTGAATCAATCAAATTGTTAAATAACACTTTTGAGTTTCATACACCTAATGTCACACTGACATCATACCCCGGTAGGGTCTTACATGCATTAACATATCGATGCCATGTCCCCGACATGGTCTTATACGAATTCTCACACCGAGGCCATATTCCAATATGGTCTTACACGGGACCTTAACTATCATAATATCATGCTATATACATTTCCCATTGCTCTTAGATTCAATTCTCTTGACGTCTCATCAAAAGATATTTCATACATTCATAGAGTAAATATACATTCCATACAACATTGGAATATCAAATTAACTCATACGTAATTACAACATTTGCATATGAACTTACCTCGATGTCGAAAGGGACTTTTTGCCCACATTTCTCTTTTCACCCGTTCTAGGTCCGAATCTCATTTTCTTTGATCTAGATCAATGGAATTTACTCATTTAATCACTTATAAATCATAATACACCGTAATCTACACTTAGGCAAAAATGACTAATATGCCATTATACTTTGGCAAAAGTACGATTTTGCCCCTAGGCTCGTAAATAAATTTTCATCACCATATCTTATTAAACAAGCCTAGCTGAACATTTCATCCTCTTACAACTATCCACAATTCCAACTATTTCATGCCATAATGAACAAATTACAACCTTTGCATTTTAGTCCCAAATAGGTGTTTTCACAACATCACCTTTCACAAAAAAGTTGTTTATCATCATCCTATCATTCATTTTATTCCATAAAAACTCATCAAACAACATAAAATCTATCATGGTAAGTCCCTATACTTTCAACCATATTGTAAACTAGTCCTCTCATTAGCTAGCTTAAGCTTTGAGGACTCCAAAAATACAAAAATCATCAAAAATAACCATCAAAATGACTTACTTGTAGAGAAAATGAGCTGCTGAAATTTCAAGCCTTCAAAGCCCTCCCATGGTTGATATTTTCGGTTGGAGAAGAAGACCAAATAAAAAGATGATAACTTTTGCTTATATCATCTTATTTTATTCATTTTCTCCAACTAATATCACCAACTTTTAATCATAATAAATGCACTTGTCCCCTATGCATCCTATGGCCGGCCAACTCACTTAACAAGGAAAAATTGCACATTTGGGACCTCCAATTTATAATTCATAGCTATTTGGCACCTTTAGCAAATAAAATAGAACTTTCGCACTTAATGCGATTTAGTCATTTTTCACAATTTAGCTAGAAATCGCTAAAATTAAAGCACCAAAATTTTCATGCATCCTTATAAACATGTTATAACACATAACATAACATGAAAATAATTTCTCTAACCTCGAATTAGTGATTCTGAGATCACTGTTCCGACTAGCCCCTAAATCGGGCTGTTACAAATTGCATGTCTAATTGGTCCCTCCGCTAGCTCGTTGAAACCAAAAATGAATTGCAAGTTGAATTAAATGAACAAAAATGAATAGAAATGGTGGAAATGGAGAAGTGTGAAACATTTAGACATGAGTATGATTTTCTCCAAAATGAAAATGAAAATAACTTGGAAATGAAAGTATGTTTTTCGAATGAAATTATATTCAAAAATAGAATTAAATCATTTGGTCATAGTGAATCGTTGAATGTAGAAATATTAAATATATTTTCTCATAGATTCTTTTACGGTAAATTCATCATGATTTTAACGAAATTAGAACTGGATTGAGAAGATTATTTAATTGGGTTGAGAAGATTATTTTACGGTTTCAACTTTTCCACGAGGTGGTCTATTCCTATCGAGTCTACTTGCACCCAATCTTAGTCTTTAGACACAGAAATCGCTGTAACACAAGTTGATAGATTGAGTTTAAGGCGGCCTTTGGAGTTAAGTTGACTCCTTACTGTTAGAATGGTTCAATCTGTCGAAGAGGCATGGCCTTTTGGGGTTGATGGCGAGTTAGCTTGGGCTCTTGTAGGAAAATGAAGGGAGCCCACTGATTTTTTTTACACTATTTCTAATATTACACCCCGCCACTGGTTTACCTTAACTCTGGGGTTCATGGGTGAGTTTTCAGGTAGGGACTTAATTAAAAAACATTTTTGATCCCGGTGTTCCCACTATAGGTCTTACTTATTTCTTGTCCCCCAACACCCCCGTCCTAGTCGGAGTCATGGACATTAAGGCTTGTTTGAGAGTGCACAACAAACCATGGATGTGGTTGCTTCAAGTGCACAAGCTGGTATCAGCAGTCGTAAGAGGTCGAGACTTGAAATAGGGTTCTCTAGTGCTGGGAAGAGCAGTGGCAACAGGTTGCCTCACCTAAAGAGTGACAAAAAATCGGTCTTTCCAGAGGGTGGATCCTCTACTCCCCTATCAGTGCCCAACACAACATTCCTATCATCCATTTCTCCAGTACGCTCTTTGTCCCTACCTCTAGTTTTTCCCGAGTCTCGCGTTGAGTCTGCCAGTATTGTGGACCCGCCTGCTACTACTTTAGCTCCCCACACTTCCCCTATCGGTGCCCTTACCTATACTCCTCCTTCAAGAAAAGTCCAAACCTTCTTCCCTTAGCGAAATCATTTTCACACGGGCTAGTACCATTTTTCTTCTTTCTGTTATACAACAACGTTAAGACTAGGAGCTGTATACAGAATTAAAGGAGTTAGCCTACCCTTTCTCCCCTTCTTCTAGCTTTCATAAGCCCACTCTCCGTGAGTTGGTGGGTTCTTTTTCCATGCTATCGGTAGAGATTGGCCTCGCGAACTGGGCTATCCTATAGGCTTGTGCTAAATCTGAGGCCATATAGGCCGAGTCTAAAAGGGCCATTCTCTCTAGCAACCAATCACTTGCCTAGCTTTACAAGTTACATGAGGCTTCCGCCCAACAAATCGCAAAGCTCACAAATTCTGTCTCCATCTAAGAGACCAAGTACCACTCCTTAGGGACTAGTGCAAAAGAGCTGGAGGAAAGGGTCTACCAGTTGGAGACCTACAAGCAACATTACCTCGTCGTTATGATGCACATCCAGAAAGAGAATGAGGAGGCACTGCAAAGTACAAGGCAGACACCTAGTAGGACATTGAAAATTTTCTGCCTAAGTTAAGGGCTAACCTAGTACTACACGCACAGGTCGTCGCAGGTCCCTTTGACCTAAGTCAAATAAACTTCAGTTGCCTTCGCTAGTTTACCAACGCTGACCTTGGCTTCAACATTTGCAACCCTTCAGGAGCAAGCTACAAGGAATTCCAGAGGGAATAGATAGAATCTAGAAAACTCATTTATAACTAAGATGTGAATGCATCCAACTTTGATTCTACAGGAGAGTCTGCTTTAGGGGAGAATTGAAATGCGTATATATCTTATAATAATTCTCTAGACTTTCAATGAAAATTATTTTTGCTTTATCTCCTTGTCTTTTATGCTTTGCCTCGCATTCATTTCCTTCGGCTATGGTATGCCCAATACCGACTTCTACAATTCGCACCACTACATCCATTTCTTTAATATACATTAGTATTATATAATGACTTGAGGGACTTAGCTAGACCTATCGTAACATGCTTATAGATCTATATCTTACCCTCCTAAGTTTAGAGAATCGGCTGAACCTAAGCTCTAATACTACTAAACTTGTAACAACCTATACCCGATCCGATCATCGAATTTGGGTACCGAATGTCTCAGAACGAATCTTATTTATTCCTCATCTTTTAATATACATCTTAAACTATATTATCATATACACGATTTAAGAGGAGTTACCTTAAAATCTTATCGAATATATTGAATTAAAACATTATGTATTCTAAAGAACCCGAATAATCCCTCAAGGTGAAACCTCTAGGAATGCCCTCTATACGCATTACGGCTACTGCTCCCTTTATCCTCAATTTGGCGAGGTCTGGCTTAGCCCTCCACTCGATCCTCAAGTGAAAACTTCATCCTGCAATTAAGCTAACCATATTTAAGTTCAATAGTACTTAGTGAGATTCTGCATAACGACCATATAACAAAATTCAAAATGTTAGGAAATGAAAGTTTAAAAAAGAAGTTCCATTCCCTGGTCATCCTTGGCCATCAGCAGATTTTACCGATGAAATTTATGCCCCCTTTTTTATCCGCAGCTCATTGTTGACTGACTTATTCTTTGGCTAAAGAATACATGCATTTCTTCAAGGTAAGGGTCCTCTAGAAATACGATCTTGATTACACCTCAACCTAAATTTCCTTTCTCTCGCAACGTTGGAGGTGAACCCAATGTCTGCCTTTGTTAATCTTACATTTACTTTCTTAGGTCTCAATTTCTTATCCTCCCTTGTTCTAGGTGGATTGCCTGTGTCAAGTCAGTCCTTGGTGGACTATCCCTTCAATTAGTCCAAATAACTTTACCTCAATGTAGGTTTCAACAGACTATATCACCTTTAGTTGTCCCTTTATGGTGAAACCCCTTGGTTCCTTTCAATCTTCTAATATAACCCTCGTTACAAGGTATTTGCTAAAGATCTGTAACTTCGTACCCGTGAGTTCTTCATAACTTGGCATGGTAAATCATCATAAGGAGATTTACCTTGTTCTATCATCCTTAGATTTCATCACATTTGACAATATTCACCTATCACCACCATTGAGACTTTATAATTCTCAGGTTCACTGTACCGATGGATCCCTTATGATGTTGTAGCCGAGCTATGGTCTTACACACCTTCACCCCATGTTAAGTGTCCTGGCGAATGTTCCCCTTTTTTTGTCTCGATGAACTACCCCGTGTTTACCATCCTAGTAGACTACCCTTTATTTACCGTCTCGATGGATTTTATTGGTCGCTTTAGTCGAGTTATGGTCTTACACCTTTAACCTCTTAAAGGTTTCACCTTAAAGGAATTTACCGCCACTGCGGTGTCACCCCATAGAGCTTGTTGACCTTCGTTGTGGTGTTGCTCTATGGAACCTAATAATTGTCGTCACGGTGTCGTCCCGAATGAATTGTTTCATATTTCACCTTGATGCTCGAACACCGAAGTTTCCCCCCACAAGGCTCGAAGCTTTACATATCCTGTTTTGCTCCCAACAATCCCAGATGATGAAATCTTAATGGAATTCCAATTTCTCGATTCCACCTCCCATTCCTCCATCACATCTTTCCTAACATTGATGCTCGAACACCGCAGTGTCCCCTCCGCAAGGCCTAGAGCTTCGATCATCACGGGTGCACTCAGTAACACCATATAACGATATTTAGCAAAATCACCCTTTTTCCCAATCCTAACTTCATTTAATTCACTAACCATTTTTACAATCGTAACATGCATACAATACTCAAGCATATCATTATGTATACATCACGCCATATAACCATTCAAAAAAATCTAATATTAAATTATCAGAAAATTATTGGCAAGTTTACATAACAACATTAATTAACCAGAAGGCCAAGTGCACAAACTTACCTTGTTTTCTTATCTTTGACAGCTTAGCTTGTTCAAACGCCAAAGCCTCCTCCGTCTGAGCAGCTAAGAATGAAAACCATTTATTAATTAAACTAAAGGTGTTCAACCCTTAAAACCCATTGTAACACCCCTCGACCGTATTCAATACCGGAATAGGGTTACGGAGTATTACTTAACCTAATAAACATTTAAACATTCAATTCACATATAATTTCCCATTTCATGCAAACATTATTCAAACTCAAGCATAATGTCCTTATAACAAGCCTACGATGTAACATCCCCAAACCCGGCCCATTCACTACGACCGAATCTGGATATGTCACTGGGAAAGACGGTTGGAAATCTTTGACTTTAGAATTAAACTTGAAAATTTTATTATCTCTGGAAATCGTGTTCATTTAAAATTTAATAAATAATATAAGCTTGTTGAAAACTTCCGAATTAAAACATTATTATAAGTTGCTATAATATGAATCTTTTGCGAAAATATTACTAAGTGTAGTGTAAACTTCAACATTAATAAATAGAGTACTTTAAATCAAAGAGGCCCTTATTACATCAAATAAAATCCCAAAATACTGATAATATAAAATGCTTAAATAAAGTAAAACATCTTCTGTATGAAAATCTCCTTCTGCATGGGCCACCTTGTATCCACTCCAACCCGTCCACTAGTCACGACTCACCTGCGATGATTAAAAAGTTGGGTGAGTCATACAGACTCAAAGGTGTAAGATAACCAATGAAATCCACCCACATGCTTAGCCACATAATATCCCAATTATCAAAGACAACAAGTATATATATATTCATTTAAACATTTACTACAATGGGGCTTGGCCCACATTCAAATCATACTCAAATACTGGGCTAGGCCCATTTCTCAATAAACCACATATCAACTGGGCTTGGCCCATTTCCACGTATGTTTCCAAAACATACCTATCCACATGTCATATTGGGCTTGGCCCATTTCCATAATATCACAAAAATAATGCAACATGATTCCCAACCCATCCTAGGGTCCATCCGCTACACACCCCCTTATCCACCTTTATCACACACTGGGGGACTATCGAGTCACCCTCTCCTTTTCCCTCCAAAAAGGCAACCAATGCCATCCACGATGTAGCGTATAGCTAACATCAAACCACGATGGAGCACACAAAGAATCCATCAAGCCACGATATGGCATAAAGCTCATATCAATCAAGGTAACCACGCGAACTAAATCACAAAGATCCACAACGCGACCTCGATCGCCGCCAATCCACGATGTAGCACAAAGTCGACATCACCACGTGACTCAAGTACACCCGCACCTTCTTTTCGTATCCCACCCATGCACATGCCACATAAAATATAATCGTGATCATGCATGCACATGCTTATTAATGTCCATAAACATACTCATTAACAAATAATCACACTGCAAAAGATCCGATACTAACCTGGTCATCGCTATACCCTTTAGGGGTATATATATGGCACACTTATTACTGCACTTGTTAGTAAAACATATAACACATAAAACCCGGAATCAGCGGGTTAGTTACACACCTTATTACTAGGAGTTCTAGACTCTCGATCCTCGATGCTATCGTCTAGCGAAACTACGGCTATTTGCTTAACGTTTTCTGTTGCACGTCCACACCCCGGTGGCCAATCTCGTACAGCAGAAACGGATCTCTTCTTGAACTTTGGGATGGGGACTTTCCCTTGCCCACCTTGACTGGTACTCGAATCCACGTCCATCGTAATCACTTAATTAGAACCCTTTGGTTAAACGTCATAATACAAAATCTCAAGCGAACAACTACAATTTAACTTACTTACCGAAACGATCTTAAATCTCAAAGGCTCCTCTGTACTTTTGTCGATTTGCCCCTTAGATGATCGAATCCAAGAGACTTCCTCAATGCTTCCTTCTTTCTGGCTACACACAAGAGATTATACTTAATGGCACTATGACATTCGGCCATGCAAAACTAAGGCCAACCATTCGGTTTTGGCCACTACAACAAGGAATTCATAAATCGATTACTAAGGGCGTAACATACTTACCACTCTTGCTTAAGGTTCGGCCAACCACACTAGGACACCAAGGAGATCAAGCACCACTCTACTATTCGGCCAAGATGACACTAAATAGGGAAAGGGAATTTCAAGCACACCAAGAGGGAGAGGCAAAAGACTTGATGAAGAATTAGCACTCTACCCTCCCTATTTATAGCATTCGGCCAACCCCCTTGAAGACTCCAAGATTTGGCCAACACTTCCTAGCCACTAATTCAATTCCATTTGAATTAGTTCACTTCAAAACAAGTTGAATTACTCCACTATTATCCCACTTATCACTTAAAAAAAACAAATAAATAATAATTATCCTCACTTAATCTAATTAATAATAGATAAATAAAAATAAATAAATAAAAAAAATAAAATAAAATAATAATAATAATTATCCTACAATTATCCTACCACTTATCTAAAAAAAACAAAAGAATAATCTAATACTTATCTCCTTCAAATTAATTTAAACAAAATTAATCCTAATCTTATCCCATTTGAAGCCCCCCCATGTGCCGTCCAATACCCCAATCGGCAGCAAAAAGAGAAACCATTCCACCTACAGCCCCCAGGATTCGAACATAGGACCTGGGGGAACCCAGCTGCCAAGTAGCGCCCAGACCACTTGGGCCACCTTGATTTTTATGCTAAAAACCCTCAACGTTTATTTATAAACCCTTCTTAACTCAAGCCCATTACCACCAACAAAAATAAAACGCCAACTGCAGCTCCAGGTGCTCGAACTGCGCCCTTGCGCTCCTCAGCGCTAAGTGCCGCACGAGCACCACTCCACCACCCATCTTTCTTGTCCGAATTCCTCACCATATACCTTTAAGGCCTTACAAAGCCCAACGCCCAAAACAAAATAAAACGCCAAATGCTTCTCCGACCCTCAACCCGCGACTGCACCTAGCGCCTTTTCAAGTAGCGCCTCGTGCCACTTTACTGCACCCATTTTTCTTGTCCACTAACGCCCACAAAATTGTTTTAAGCCCTACTTCCTTAGTCCCTTCCTTTAACGCTAAAAAATAAAAGCCCAACTGCTTCCCATGTTATTCAACCCCTTCCCCTTGGCACTCCTTTGCATTTAGCGCCCAAGCCACATTGCCAATTCCTTTCTTGTGCCTTAAACGCCCAATTAATTCTTTTAAGGCCTCCCAAAGCCAAGCTCCCTTTATTACTTAAAAATTCCAAAATTTTCTAAGGCATTCCTTGCCTTCTAGGGTTCTCAAACCCCTAAAAATTCCTCCAACATGACCATAAGCCTACTAACTGCTCGAGCTATGCTCCAAGCGCATAACCCCTAAAACCAGGTGTTACAATTCTACCCTCCTTAAAATAATTTCGTCCTCGAAATTACTTTACTAACAAACGTCCATACAACCTATCTTACCACCTTACGCTTATGCTGCGCACTCTCTGATCTTACTAAGGCTATCGTACCTACACAATCTCTAAGTTCATGCTAAAAATTCAAACACCTCTCTTAGCAACACGTAAAAGGCTAAATCGTAATCAAACAAAGTAATTAAAGCATGTACCAAAGCAAAGGAGCTTACCTAATATCACATCCTTGGTTGACTCGACTAGAACCATTCCTTCCATGACTTGAACCACGACCCTCGTCGCTGAGGACAATTCTTAACTAAATGTGCCTTAGATCCACACCGAAAGCATTCTTTACTATTTCCCCAACACTCTCCTGTGTGAGGTCTTCCACATCGAACACAAGAACGATTCCGATCCATTGGTACAAGTACACTTACGTGGTTCTCGGTCCTTGGTCTTTTCTCGGACATTACCAAGCGATACCGACGGTCCAATATTTCTCTTATTCTCGCTCCTATTCTTTTCTCGCTTTTCTCTTATAGTCTTCTTAACCTCTTCAACGATCCGAGCTTTCTCTACTAGCACCGCGAAGTCTCTCTCCCTCTGCGAGCAATCACCATTCAAGTTCATCTCGCAATCCGTCTTCAAACCGGACGCACCTCTCATAATCGGTGGCCACAATTCCTTTAGCATACCGACTAAGTCGCACGAATTCGCCGTGCTCGGCTATCGACTTACTTCCTTGTACTAGATTTAGAAACGCTTTCCTTGCGAGTCCAAATAACTGCGCTCCTACGTACTTTCCTTCAAACTTAACCTTAAAGAAGTCCCAATCTGCCGATCTGCTTGGTACACTTTGCTTGACAAAGTGAGCCACCAACGATAAGCTTCGTCGAAGCAACGAAAACAAAGACCCTTCACTTTTTCTTCATTGGTGCAAATCCAAATCGTCCATGATTCTTTCGATCGCTTCTAGCCAATACTCCGCTACGTTCGGAGCTACTCCAGATATTCCTCTAAAGATCTCACTCCGTTCAATCTAAGCCTTTCCGACACCGACTTTCGAGTTCCATTTCCTCTACTAGCTCCTGCTACACGCTCTAAAATTCGTAACATGGCCCGCGACATCGCTGCGCCATCTTCTTCTATCCGATCTTGCCCTTCTACGCCCACACACCAAGCGGCACTTCACTTTCTCGACTCATGGCGGACCCTACGGGTTCCGGTCGCCATTCTACCTCTACCGCGTCTCTCAGAACTCATCTCTATCGTCGCAATTAATCTGATTAACAAGTTTTATGTATTAGAAATTGTTCCACTATTTAACCACGGGCAAATTTTATAGAATGAAAGATATTTAGAAGTAGTTCTTTCGATCACACAAAGTCTCAGTTCAAGTTCCCTATTCTATCTCAGAATATCACCCACACATCCGTTCATCAACAAGACACATTCCTTCCTCATCAGAGGCACATTCAGTGGTATCTACCACCCACATTCACTATTCGGACCTTTCTGCCCGTTTTTTCCCCAGGGGTATTTCTGTCATTTTGTCCTACAGGGACATTTTCGTCATAAACCAGAGCGATTCAAAACTTTAATAGGTCAGGATCTTTTTGAAATTCTCAGAATTAAAGAGTATTTTCGAAAATTTCGCAAATTAAAGGTATAACAGGATTTTGGTAACCAGGGGTATTTTGGTAATTTTGTTAATCGTAATTTTGTGAATTTCCAAAGTCGGGGTTATTATTTTTGCCATACAGAAAATTGGGTACTTTTGCAAAGTAAGAAAATTTTATTAAACTTGGGGTTAAACCGGAAATTTTAAAAGTCGTGGCATTTTAGTAATTTTCAACATAGGGGTATTCTTGTAAATTTTAAAACCAAGAATTTTTAAAACAAGAAGGCTAATCCTTTCGGGTTTTAATAATTGGTTTAGCCTATGAACAAGTCCTTTTGGTTAAGGTGAACCGTAGCTACGCACTGCAGGATTCCAAATGAAGAGGAGGTGAGTCACGAGGACCGCTAAGTACCAAGCTCTTCCGATCCACTCCTGAACATGCGCACAATGGTTGCCACACCTTAACTCGGCGACTTAATCACAGTTTGTTTAGTAATTTTAAGTCTTATGCATATGTTTGAGTAGACTAGTCCTAGGGTTCAATAGATCCTAGTTCACTAATCTACGAGCCCAACTAAGCCCATAATAATTCATAATAGTAAAGCACTTCAAAAGTCCAAGTACTTACCTGGTGGACTCGGGCCGGAGGTACAGTGCCATGCCGAATACTGAAAAAAGTTTCTTAAAAGCCCATTTTGAGAATGTTTTTGGGCCCAAAACCCTCAAAGTGAGTTTTGAACACGGCTCGATACCAATTTGTAACATCCCCAAACCCGGCCCATTCACTACGAATCGAATCTGGATATGTCACCGGGAAAGACGGTTGGAAATCTTTGACTTTAGAATTAAACTTGAAAATTTTATTATCTCTGGAAATCGTGTTCATTTAAAATTTAATAAATAATATAAGCTTGTTGAAAACTTCCGAATTAAAACATTATTATAAGTTGCTATAATATGAATCTTTTATAAAATATTACTAAGTGTAGTGTAAACTTCAACATTAATAAATAGAGTACTTTAAATCAAAGAGGCCCTTATTACATCAAATAAAATCCCAAAATACTGATAATATAAAATGCTTAAATAAAGTAAAACATCTTCTCAGATGAAAATCTCCTTCTGCATGGGCCACCTTGTATCCACTCCAACCCGTCCACTAGTCACGACTCACTGCGATGATTAAAAGTTGGGTGAGTCATACAGACTCAGATGTGTAAGATAACCACCGAAATCCACCCACATGCTTAGCCACATAATATCCCAATTATCAAAGACAACAAGTATATATATATTCATTTAAACATTTACCACAATCTGGGCTTGGCCCACATTCAAATCATACTCAAATACTGGGCTAGGCCCATTTCTCAATAAACCACATATCAACTGGGCTTGGCCCATTTCCACGTATGTTTCCAAAACATACCTATCCACATGTCATATTGGGCTTGGCCCATTTCCATATTATCACAAAAATAATGCAACATGATTCCCAACCCATCCTAGGGTCCATCCGCTACACACCCCCTTATCCAAATTTACCACACACACGGGGACTATCGAGTCACCCTCTCCTTTTCCCTCCAAAAGGCAACCAATGCCATCCACGATGTAGCGTATAGCTAACATCAAACCACGATGGAGCACACAGCAATCCATCAAGCCACGATATGGCATAAAGCTCATATCAATCAAGGTAACCACGCGAACTAAATCGCAAAGATCCACAACGCGACCTCGATCGGCGCCAATCCACGATGTAGCACAAAGTCGACATCGACCACGTACTCAAGTACACCCGCACCTTCTTTTCGTATCCCACCCATGCACATGCCACATAAAATATAATCGTGATCATGCATGCACATGCTTATTAATGTCCATAAACATACTCATTAACAAATAATCACACTACAAAAGATCCGATACTAACCTGGTCATCGCTATACCCTTTAGGGGTATATATATGGCACACTTATTACTGCACTTGTTAGTAAAACATATAACACATAAAACCCGGAATCAGTGGGTTAGTTACACACCTTATTACTAGGAGTTCTAGACTCTCGATCCTCGATGCTATCGCCTAGCGAAACTACGGCTATTTGCTTAACGTTTTTACATTGCACGTCCACCCCGGTGGCCAATCTCGTCTGCAGAAACGGATCTCTTCTTGAACTTTGGGATGGGGACTTTCCCTTGCCCACCTTGGATCGGTACTCGAATCCACGTCCATCGTAATCACTTAATTAGAACCCTTTGGTTAAACGTCATAATACAAAATCTCAAGCGAACAACTACAATTTAACTTACTTACCGAAACGATCTAAAATCTCAAAGGCTCCTCTGTACTTTGTCGATTTGCCCTTTAGATGATCGAATCCAAAAGACTTCCTCAATGCTTCCTTCTTTCTGGCTACACACAAGAGATTATACTTAATGGCACTATGACATTCGGCCATGCCAAAACTAAGGCCAACCATTCGGTTTTGGCCACTACAACAAGGAATTCATAAATCGATTACTAAGGGCGTAACATACTTACCACTCTTGCTTAAGGTTCGCCAACCACACTAGGACACCAAGGAGATCAAGCACCACTCTACTATTCGGCCAAGATGACACTAAATAGGGAAAGGGAATTTCGGCACACCAAGAGGGAGAGGCAAAAGACTTGATGAAGAATTAGCACTCTACCCTCCCCTATTTATAGCATTCGGCCAACCCCCCTTGAAGACTCCAAGATTTGGCCAACACTTCCCTAGCCACTAATTCAATTCCATTTGAATTAGTTCACTTCAAAACAAGTTGAATTACTCCACTATTATCCCACTTATCACTTAAAAAAAAACAAATAAATAATAATTATCCTCACTTAATCTAATTAATAATAGATAAATAAAAATAAATAAAAAAATAAAATAAAATAATAATAATAATTATCCTACAATTATCCTACCACTTATCTAAAAAAAACAAAAGAATAATCTAATACTTATCTCCTTCAAATTAATTTAAACAAAATTAATCCTAATCTTATCCCATTTGAAGCCCCCATGTGCCAGTCCAATACCCCAATCGGCAGTAAAAAAGAGAAACCATTCCACCTCAAATTTGAGATTCGAACATAGGACACTGGGAACCCAAATGCCAAGTAGCGCCCGCACCACTTGGGCCACCTTGATTTTTATGCTAAAAACCTCAACGTTTATTTATAAACCCTTCTTAACTCAAGCCCATTACCACCAACAAAAATAAAATGCCAATCGCAGCTCCAGTGCTCGAACTGCGCCCTTGCGCTCCTCCAGCGCCTAAGTGCCGCACGAGCACCACTCCACCACCCATCTTTCTTGTCCGAATTCCTCACCATATACCTTTAAGGCCTTACAAAGCCCAACGTCCAAAACAAAATAAACGCCAAATGCTTCTCCTACCTCGACCCGCGACCGCACCTAGCGCCTTTTCAAGTAGCGCCTCGTGCCACTTTACTGACCCATTTTTCTTGTCCACTAACGCCCACAAAATTGTTTTAAGCCCTACTTCCTTAGTCCCTTCCTTTAACGCTAAAAAATAAAAGCCCAACCGCTTCCCATGTTATTCGAACCCCTTCCCCCTTGGCACTCCCTTTGCATTTAGCGCCCAAGCCACATTGCCAATTCCTTTCTTGTGCCTTAAACGCCCAATTAATTCTTTTAAGGCCTCCCAAAGCCAAGCTCCCCTTTATTACTTAAAAATTCCAAAAATTTTCTAAGGCATTCCTTGCCTTCTAGGGTTCTCCAAACCCCTAAAAATTCCTCCAACATGACCATAAGCCTACTAACTGCTCGAGCTATGCTCCAAGCGCATAACCCCTAAAACCAGGGTGTTACATACGAGGCCCTAAACATGCTTTGGGAGTGATTCTGGACTGAACTGATAGTTCAAGAGATTTTTACAAAAATTAGAAATTTTTTCTCAAAACAGGGGACACATGCCCGTGTGGTCCGGCCGTGTCTCTCACAAGGCCAACAGACACGCCCATGTCACCGGTCGTGTGGACATTCGAAATGGGAGCACATGGCCGTGTCCCAGCCCGTGTCTGACCCCGTGTAACTCTCTGACTTGGGTCACACGGCCAACACACACGCCCGTGTGCCCTAAAAATGGCCATACACGCCCGTGTGCTAGGCCGTGCCAAACCTATAGGGTATACTGGCTTATGCCACACAGCCAAGTCATACGCCCGTGTGTGAGGCCGTGTGGAGCATACTGACTTGGTTTCTAAAACTACACCAGGGGACACACGGCCGTGTAACATAACCGTGTGTCACACACGGCTGATACACACGCCCGTGTGGACAAAAATAGGCTATTTACCAAGCCAATTTGCCACCCAAATTTTTGCACACTTACACAATTCAAATGGTACTTATTCATAGCATAAGTGGACATCCAATTCAACCACAATCAAGGCTAAAACATACCACTTCAATACCAACAACTAACATGCTTATTATCTCATGTTTTACTCATTCAAACCATACCAACTTCACATATTCAAATCAACTAGTTAAACCCTTTCAAACATGCATTATCATGCACCAATTCACAAGCACTTAGTTCCCCAATTATCAACCATTTGACATTCAAATTACCTATTATCAATATGCATCATGAACTCAACCTCAATCACACAACATAGGTCATTTGTATACATATAAACATAACCAAATCAACCAAAATAAGCCAACTCACATGGCCAAATATACAAACCAAACTTTAGACATTTACAAGCCAATTCAAATGGCTAAAATCATTATCAACTCAAAACCAAAATGACCATAAATCCTATACATGCCATATAACCAAAACACAAGTACAAAAGTACCAAATTGATAGATGGATAGTGTGACGATGCCTCCGACGATCCCCAAATCCGAGCTAGCTTTGAAATCACTATAAAACATAGAAATATAAACAACGTAAGCTTTATAGCTTAGTAAGCTCGTATGAAATAACTTAATATAATCATAAACACATAATTCAGCAAGTGAATATAGATACATGAATTCACATCAACTATCAAACCTTTCAATTACTCATTCACAAAACTATATACTTTCTTCACCATTTCTTCGATTCAAAGCTATTATGGTTTATGCACATACCTGTACCATCTTGTACCAATCTCATACACATTCTCGTCTTTCATTTACCCGTTAAACCATTCGAAATAGAAGTCGGATACTCAGGAGTCTCTCACGATAAGCACCTATACCATGGCCCGAAGCCAAATCAAGGTAGCTTATATCCGAAGTACTGATATCATGGCCCGAAGCCAAATCAGCCGATATGCATGACCCGAAGCCAAATCGGTATAACTCGCACCCGATGTGCTAATATCATGGCCCAAAGCCAACTCAATGTATCCCTAATGACATGTCTCTAGTATCCTAAACTATTCCTAAGGTTCAATCAGGATTTCGAATGCCGAATTACCATCGAGTCATTGTCAAACTTATCCGAAGTCTCGTATTCACAACATATACAACATCAAAGCATTTAATATATGTTTGAAATGGAATTTATCACATACGAACTTACCTCGAATGTGGAAACGACGAACTAAGTCGATTAGTCGATAACTTTAGTTTTCCCCCGATCTAGATCTGAATTCTACTTTTCTTGATCTAAATATATTCAAAATTAACTTATTTAATCATCTATTTATTCAATTTAGTCCAAATTACACATTAGGGCTATTTTACACATTTACCCCTAAACTTTAACATTTTTATGATTTAGTCCTTCTTACACAAAATCACAAATTAATGAAATTCAAAATAAAACCATGCTAGCCGAATTACTATTATGCCCCTAGCAGCCCATATTTTTCATTTATTTCACATTTCAACCACAAAGTTTCAACATTTCTCAATTTAATCCCTATTTTGCATTTTTACTCAAAATCACTTTACAAAATATGTAAATCTAACAACAAGATTTCATATTTCATCATCAAACATCAAAGAACACATATTCTCCTCAATGGTAACTTTCAAAATCTTTAACATTTTTGCAAAATAGTCCCTGGGCTAGCTAGTATTAAATGCAACGATCACAAAAACATAAAAATCATTAAAAACGGGACAAAACGGACTTACAATTGCACAAATAAGCTTGGCCAAACCATAGTTATGGTTTCTTCATGTTAGAATCGATTTTGGTGATTATGAGAAGAAGATGGACACAAATTATCTATTTTTTTTTATTTATTTTATGATTAATAAGCAAATTACAAAATTAACCTTTAATAAAACCATTTAATAACATCCATTTTGTGTCCATCATTGTCCACTCATAATTAAAATGGTCTAATTACCACTTAAGGACCTTAACTTTAAGGTTCTATAGCTATTAGAGACCTTTAGCTATTAGAACTCCACTTTTACACTTTACGCGATTTAGTCCTTTTTATCAATTTAACCATTCAAACGATAAAATTTCTTAACGAAATTTTCAAAAAATCATCATACCATGTTATAAACATTAAAATAATAATAAAATAAATATTTTGACTTCAGATTTGTGATCCCGAAACCACTGTTCCGATTTGACTAAAAACGGGCTGTTACACCCATAATCCACAATTATTCAAAAGCTTTGAGAGTTCTTACTTTACTTATTTTCTTCCATCCACAAGTTTAGAGGGATAAGGAAACTTACCAGTTCCCAATTTCTCTACTTCCAGATTCCAAATCACACGATGACTGCAACATGCAGAGCTTCCTTCAACTACATCCCCTTCTTATTCGGAGAGACTGGAGAAGACAAAGCTTAGAGAAAAAAATTTGGGAAAGCATAATTGAGAGGGATTCTATTTCACACACCCACAATTATATATATACCCCATCGACACGGTCTCCACAGACTATTATTGCCACTAAATTCTAATCATGTCCCCCACTATGGAACCAATCCGTTCCAATCTAACTGAACCAATATTGAATCTTGACTATTCCCTAACCAGCCACTTAAGTTTCTAAATATCTTGTTAGAGTCCACAAATTTCTATTTCTATACAATCGAATTTCTGACTCCTCTTTAAGTTTGAGTCCTTAGGGGAGACCGGGTGTGACAATCATTCATTTGAAATTGAAACATTTCCTCTTGCATTTTTTGGGTCCGTAACTCATCTTATAGGGATTCTTCTACTTTCTTAGGTTTAACCATAGAAGTGTAACAAGCAAATCTTACAATCATTGATTGTCATTCTACATAACAATCATTGGTTATGGTTGGGCAACAATTGCCACATTTGAACTTTCAGACTCTGATTTATCAGTTTCAAGCTCAACAATTTCAAAATCTTAAAATAAACCTTTACACTTGACGTATTCATCATGTACCACAATGTCGATTGATTCTATCATTGTAACAGCCCTTACCCAGTCTACCGGCCAACACGATTAAGTGATGCCACATTGACACGTCCTAAGCATATACTATTTTTAGTCTAACCAAAGTCACCATTTAATCAATTTAGTAAAATCCATTGAAAATCATTTGTCATATTCAAATCTTTGAACACATTCTAAAATATTTTTGAATAATTTTTCTAGGTTTTAGGACATGACAAATGCATAAAACAAAATTTTGATAATTCAAAACAACTAAAAAATCAAGTTGTGTAGGTTTAGTAAGGCATGTCTCTAAACATTGTCCTCATGTCTTTAGATTTAGGGTCAATGTCTCAAGACATGACCTTGTCCACTGTAAATTTTTGGCCTTGAACTTTTATGTCTCCAGACATAAATGTCATGTCTCGAGACCTTGGAGTAGGGGTCCAAAATTTAGATACTAAAACACTTCTAAACCATTCCAAACCACACCCAAACATAAACAACATATGATACATCATTAAAAAAGCTTTAAGACACTAGTGAAATCATTCAAACACGATATAGTAATCACATAACCATCTAAAAATATATCATATTCAAACAATAAACAAAATATATCAAATAGTTAGTTATAGTACATACATGCATCTAGAAGTTAATTAACATTCAACCATGGCTCTAAGTCCAAATCATTGGAAATCATTCAAAATGTAGTTTCGAATTCAAGCTTTAATAACCTCCAACATTGAGACCTTCTAGTAATATGAAACTAATATATATACAACATAACTGAAACCCTAAGTACGCGCCACTAAGGAGCCACAAATACAGATATCAAAGTTTCATACTCTTTGAGTCTCGCAATGGTGATCTGATTCAAGGAGATGAGTTGGCTTCATGATCTCTACTCAAAACCTACACGCAAGAAACAATGGCGCATTAAGCAAAATGCTTCGTAAAATCTCATGGAATATAACCATTTACCTTACCTAACCAAATGTGAGGTTGGACATTTATAATTAAATGTAAAAATATAAATTCAAGTAACAACTGAGAGAACTTAATCAAAATATAGCAATTAAATTACTTAGGAGAAGTAAATGTAACAATAAACTTTGCATAAATTAAATAATCAACACCTTTTTATGATTATAATTTCAGTAAATGTAACATAATAGATTGTTTGTACGCATAATGTTTTAGATTAAAAACAAGAGTAATTATTCGGTAAACTAGTATTAGAGTTGGAAAACTTTCATATTTTATTTTTACTACACTATATCATACAATTATATGTCACTCAAATACATGGTTTGTGGGTCTAAAAATTTAATTAAAAATATAGCAAATATTTTTTTCCTTATAATATCCTTATCGAGGATTCAAATTAAGTACACTATTTTAAAAAAATTAACAGTTTAATTTTTAATACTAAATAAATAATTAAATATATTAATTCATTTTGATGGTATGAATTGATTCATGTAAACAAAATATTAATTTCAAATTAAATAAAAATGATAAAATTGTGAACTAAAATAATTTTATAAAAATTTAGTGTAAATAATAGTATACATTTATAGGAGTAAAGAAAACTATATTATATATAACTTTTCAAGTTTTTTAGACTTTACAAGTGTGTTGAGTGTGCAACATGTGTCTCATAAATTATAGTAGAAAAAATAATATATAAACCAATGAGACATTTATCTCATTTTTAATTGTAGGCATAATGACTCTTTTGGCCTTTTAACTTTACAAAAAAAAAATCATTTTAATCATTTAATTTTTCTCTCTTTTTTTTTGTCTTTAAATTTACATTTTTTGTCAACTGACCCAAAAATAAATGGAAAATGTAATGCCTTTTAACTTTGTTGATGTGGCATAGATGTGGATTGCCACGTGAATGACATGTCAGCATTTAATTAATTTTTTTTAATTCAAAAAATTATAAAAATTATTTTTAAAAATTAAATATCATTAAAATTATTAAAAAGGAATAAAAATTATAATTTTTTTAATATTTTTAAAATTTTAAAAAGATAATTAAATCCTGACATGTTATCCTCGTGTATATCACAACTCACATTAGTAAAATTAACAAACATTAACTTTTTCATCCATTTTGGGATGATTTAACAAAAAAAATATAAATTCAAAGATTAAATTTTTTTTTAAATAAAAGACTAAAATATATAAAGTTAGAAGACCAAAAAAAATTATTATGCTTTAATCATACTGTATAAAAAAATCCACCGGAAAATAATTGGCCGAATTAAACTTATATGCTGAACTTTTTTATAAAAATTTAAGGATTTGTGCTATTCTTTTTATATTTATCGGGATATGCTGTTTTTGGAGAGAGAAATGAAAACACGTCATATAGGGCGCGTTTTCACTTAGTTGAAAATTATTTTTTTTTTTTTGCTGTTGGAAACACGTTTTTAGGAGAGAGAATGAAAATGCGCCCTGTAGGATGCGTTTTCACTTTGTTGAAACTTGTTTTTTTTTTTTCTTGCGATTGAAAATTAGAAGTTTATAGATTTATTTTGTTTGTGTTTAAGATAGAAATTGTTATAGTTTTAAGGTATGTTTGCATTTACGACAATGTTGTGGAGCTCAGCGACCTACAATTTTCATCTGCCATGTGAATATGGAGTCATCATCTTGAGAAGTCAGATCGCATTGCAACTCAAGGTCTCAGTGACAGTGATTATATGGTCCTGAGTTGAAGTTTTACTAGGGCTTTAAATTTACAAAGGTTAGGCTGTCAAGTGATGAAGCATATATGGACCCTAGTTGGCAGTGGTTATGTGGCCACGACAACGAGTTTTACCTCATCATAGGAGAGTGCTTTATAAAACCCATACAGAAGTTAAAGACGAAAAATATAGGGGTCTTTGAGTATAATCAAGTAATTCATTTTATCCATCACCACCAAAGGCGATGAGCCCGTTACTATAATCTGTTATAGAGTTGGGGGCAACAAGATCTCCGGCAGGGACGAGTTATTGTGAGGTGCAGAAAAGATGAATAGTTAACTAATTGAAATTAAATAGTTTAATAATATTTTCTTACCATTTATAAATTAAACACCGGAGATGTGTTTGTCATCCAAACGAATAAGTTGATTTGTCATTTTACAAATTCTAATGAATCAAATAAAACTGAAGAGAATAGGATTCAGAGAAAGACTTAAAACGAAATTATCGAGAGAATTTAAAATTAAAAAATGAGTTTAAATTTAAAAAAAATGAAATTTGGAGGGGTTTATATAGGAAAATATATGGTTGTTGGGGTATTGTAGCCGTTGGAATTGTGACCGTTAGGGGAAAAGTTACTGTTGGCCTAAAAACATATCCTTTAGGATGCGTTTTATTTCTCTCTTCAAAAATAATATATCTCGATAAATATATATATAAAAAAAAGACATAAATCCTTAAATATCTTAAAAATTCAGCATATTTCTTTAATTCGGCTAGAAGTAATGTTTTTTTTAGATGGTTTGAAGTTTGAACAGATCCACCCGTTTTATTGGGTTAATGTTGAATTTGAAAACTAAAGCGTCGTCTATCGAAGGAATTAAGAATTTGGTAGTATAATTAATTAGGAAAGGCTGATATCAGGCAGTGCTGCCACTGAGTCAATCCCCTCCCCTTGTTTCATTATCAATTTATCTCTAATTAATTTATTCCAAAGTTTTACTTTGTCAATACCCCAAACTTGTAGTTTTTTAATACTAGTTACATCGGTTAAAGAATTATGGATGCATGCACATTTTACTTTTTCTATTTTTAAAAAAAATAATAAATTGATTTTTTTCTATTAAAAATTTGACTATTTATATTGTTAAAAAATAGTGTAGTTAACGGTATAATTAGATAGTGTACACAACGCATTATGTTTACCTCTTGCTGATATGTAAAGATTAATTTTTAATAGTAAAAATAAATAAAATTTTAACAAAATAATAATAATTTATTCTTTAATTTATCGTACATTAGTTAATTTATCTTTTCTTTAGATACGGGAAACCAAAATGCATTACGAAGGGCCTCCATGGAAATGGCATATATATCCTGCTTGAAAGTCATTGCAGAAATGAATATTTAAGTGGTAGCGACATCTGACTGGAATTTAATCCCATGTTGACCAATAATAAATGGATACATAGAGCCAAGGGAAGATGAAAGGAAATTATATTCCAGCCCAACACACAACGATGAGGTTGGAGGTGGACTGGTTTGTACGTATTTGGACTATGTTTGGAAATTTCTACCAAACGTTTTCACTCACATTCACAATTAAAATTACTCGTAAGTCGAGATAGGTGTATATAAGGTATTTAGATTATTTTTTAAGTTTTTATTTAGTCTGAAAAATGAGTTTATTAATTTTTTTATATAAACCGACTCACTTTAAGAAAAGTAAATTCAAACTCGGTCCAATCCCTTCATATTTAATTTTTTTAAATTAAATTTTATTTAAAGTTAAAATTTTCAACAATATATAATACACTAAATGTACTAAAAAAAGTTAAAATAAATTTTTTTAACACATTAAAAAATATTTATATTAAAAAACACTACCATAAATATAATAAATATTTTATTATATTTAAAAAACACAAATAAATATAATAAATACTTTATTTTATTAAATATAAATTTTAAAATTTTATATCTTGAGTTGGGTTATTTAGTTGGATAAGTTTTTTTTTTTTTAAATCTTATGCAATAGGTTTAATTGTAATTGGATTAGTGTTTTAATATAAATATATATAATTATTACTTAACATATATAATTAATATAATATTATTTTATAACATGATATTCGAGCCGAACTTGAGTAAAATTTTTTTACCCAAAATTCAACCCATATAAAAAACAAGCCTTAAATTTTACTTAATCTCATTTTTCAAACCTTATATTTTATACAAATCCACTCATTTTTCTAACATGGCTTCCAACCTCTGGGTGGCGAAGTTTATTCACAACCAGCATCTCTTTGCAGCAGCAAAAAATCGTAACACCCCAAACTCGGCTTAGACGTTATGGCCGAATCTGTCGATGTCACATGATCGTGCTTTAGAAAACGTAATTACAATAACGCCATTTTTAATATCTTAGGTTACCGTAAAAAATGTGTCGTTTTTTTCATTCATTGTCAATTTTCAAACATTATACATTGCGGAAGCTTTTTAAAATTAATTTGCGAATTCATGTGTTTTTTATAAAACATTTGTTTATTTTGAAAACTCGAGTTTTCCTACTTCTAGTCGTAATACCATAATCGTCACAAATCCCATATTTAAAACAAAAATCTGTAAAGGCCTTATTACATAAAAATTACCCAGATATAATCAAACCATAATTAAAAATAAAGCCATAATAAAATGTCCAGAACCGTGGTCACCGCCGAGTCCTCCGCCGCACCGATCCGTCTACTGCTGGGGATTACCTGAATAGATTAAACAGAAAAGGGGTGAGTTTTCGCAAACTCAGTGTGTACTCCCCACAGAAAACATACACACAATGATATCAGATAACATACATAATTCCACAGCTCGGGTCTGAGCCCATTACAGAAACGGTGTGGACCTTAGCCCACTCAGATACATATTCAGACATATTACAGGGCCTTAGCCCATTTCAAACAGAATATGCAGAAAACAGAGTCCTACCCACCAGCCTCTACACACCAACTCCGTCCAACCCTACACACCATGTGGGGATAAAATCAACCCACCCAGCCCTACACACTATGTTGTACCAAATGCGGCACATAATCAAAAACTTGCAGCTAAGTTGCCAGATAATAGGCTTAAGAGCCTTTCAGATACTTCCTCCAATCATAATCAACCCACCCCGATGCAATGCTACATACAAGAATGACATGCTGTTATGCAATTAAAACCCATATATTCAGATCAGTATACATGCTTAGTACAGAAATCAGACAGACAGATCATTCATTTAGGGGTCTAAGTATTGCTTACCGACCCTACGGTAGGTCCAAAGTCGACTTGGGCGACCCGTGCAACTTTACAGAGTTTTTCAGAAAAATGGACTCACACGCCCATGTGGCCCGCCCGTGTGGGCCTACATGGCCCAAATTGGCCTTGGCCGTATGGATTACATGGCCTGGCCCAGAATTTCACACGCCCGTGTGGGCCCACACGCCCGTATGGCCCACCCGGCCCAATTGGTCGGGCCTGTATCTCACACACGGCCTCGCTCGGCAGGCGCACGGCCAGGCTCGTCGATCACACGACCATGTGCTGACTTACAGTCTTGCACAGGGCCTACCACACGGACGACCACACACCAGTGTGGCGTCGACATTAAGGTTTTCGGCTTTCGCTGAAACCTCATTTTCTGTGTTTTCGGGTACACACCTGGTTTCGATCGAAGATAAGATGATTCCTGAGCACTCCAGAACCTAAAATCGATAACCCCGAGTCCAAAATCAGTCACTTAAAACGAGTTATTACGAATATATAAGACCTAAATCGTAACAAAAAATGTTACCTTTGAGCGGATATCGACTAACACGAACTTAGTTGGCACTGTTTAGGAACCACAGCCACTTACAGTACTCCTAAACACGAAAACACTCCTCTTTAGTAACCATTTAAGAGAAACATGTAAACCTAAACAATAACATAACTTACCGACCGCGCGCTAGCGTAGAATGGACGAGATGAAAAAGGAAAATGGAGAAAAGGGAAGTGTGAGAGAGCAAACTTTCGGCAGCCAAAAGAAAGGGGAAAAATCGGCAGGAAAAGAGAAGAGAGAGCCGAATATTGCCTAATTGGACCACTGATCAGATTCTGATAACTCCCCCTCCCATAGTCCTTAATTCTCTCCTTCAAACACTCCACCAGGAGCGTTTAACTAAAACTCAAACTCTTACACAACACTAGCAGCAAAATAATTTCCCCCGCTCGCACAGGGATTCGAACTCAAGACCTCAACCATAACCAACACTTCCCTTAACCACCAGACCAGCAGGCCCATTCTGATATATTCTCACAAACAATAAAATATAAGCCCACTGACTAGAGATAAGGCTTTAATCATAAAAATATCAAAATTTTCCTAAGTCAAGGCTTGAACTTGGGACCTCCCAAACACTCCCAGAACACATAACCACTGAAGCAGATAGACCTTGTGTCACAATTTACAAAAGCCAAAATTTAAAGAAAACCCGGGGCGTTACAACTCTACTCCCCTAAAAAAATTCGTCCTCGAAATTTTACTTGATCAGAAAAGGTGAGGATACTGTTGACGTATCGAATCCTCCAACTCCCAAGTGGCCTCCTCCGTGCTATGATTCTGCCACAACACTTTCACTAAGGGGATAGACTTCCTTCGCAGAACTTTAGTGTCGCGATCCAGGATTTGGACCGGCTCCTCCTCAAACGTCAGATCTGGTCTAATCTCAACGTCCTCAATGGGAACAACATGCGTGGGATTAGAGCGGTAGCGTCTCAACATTGAGACGTGGAACACATCATGAATGCGATCCAACTCCGAAGGAAGCTCCAACTGATATGCGACTGGCCCCACTCGCTTCAAAATACGGTACGGCCCAATAAATCGAGGGCTCAGCTTACCCTTGCGATCGAACCTCAGAACCTTCTTCCATGGCGAGACCTTGAGAAAAAACTAAGTCCCCCACAGAATACTCAATATCCTTTCTCTTCAGATCAGTATAGGACTTCTGCCTACCAGATGCCGCTTTCAGTCGATCCCGAATTAATCGGACCTTATCTTCAGTTTCAGAAACCAATTCCGGACCCAGAACACGTCGCTCACCCAACTCAGTCCAGCACAAGAGAGTGCGGCACTTACGACCGTACAAGGCCTCGTAAGGCGCCATCTGGATGCTAGACTGATAGCTGTTGTTATAGGCGAACTCTGCTAACGACAAGTACTCCTCACAACTTCCTCGGAAATCTATAACACAGCTCCTTAACATATCCTCTAGTACTTGAATCACCCTCTTCAACTGACCATCTATCTGAGGATGGAAAGTAGTATTAAAGTCTAACCTCGAACCCAGAGCTTCGTGCAACTTCTTCCAGAACCGAGACATGAAGCGAGGATCCCTATCGGAGATAATCGAGACAAGAACCCCATGCAGTCTGACTATTTCAGATATGTATAGCTTAGCCAGTTTCTGGAGAGAAAAGTCCGTCCTGACCGGAATGAAATGAGCAGACTTGGTCAATCGATCCACGATGACATAGACAGAATCCTTCTTAGTGGGTGTTAAGGGCAACCCACTAACGAAGTCCATCGTCACTCGTTCCCATTTCCACATCGAAATCTTTATCGGCTGCAGCAACCCCAAAGGCAACTGATGCTCAGCCTTAACCTGTTGACAAGTCAAACAGCAAGCAACGAAATCAGTAACCTCACGCTTCAACCCCAGCCACCAGTACAACTCTCGGAGATCTCGGTACATTTTATTCCCGCCGAGATGCATAGCGTAGGGGCTACTATGTGCTTCCCTCAGAATCAACTGTCTTAAATCCTCATCAATCGGCACACAGATCCGACCGCGAAAACAAAGTACCCCCATCACCTTTAATCCCAAAATCAGTAGTATCCCTATTCTCAACCTGACGGAACTGCACCTCAAGCGACTTATCCTCCATCTGTTTACCTTTAATCTGATCAATCCACGTGGGCTTAACCTGAAGTTCTGCTAACAGACTCCCATCGTCGAATAAGCTGAGTCGAGCGAACATCGCTCTCAGATCGATCATAGCCTTACGGCTCAAAGCATCTGCCACCATATTAGCTTTACCAAGGTGGTACTCGATGGTGCAGTCATAATCCTTAAGCAGTTCAACCCATCTACGTTGCCTAAGATTTAACTCCTTCTGAGTGAGAAGATATTTGAGGCTTTTGTGAACAGTGTAGATAGTACACTTCTCACCGTACAGGTAGTGCCTCCAAATCTTTAGAGCGAAGACTACCGATGCCAGCTCTAAATCGTGCATCGAATAATTGGCCTTATGCGTCTTGAGCTGACGAGACGCATAAGCTACCACTTTACCATCCTGCATCAGAACGCAACCCAGACCCATATGCGACGCATCACTGTATACCACGAAATCCTTCCCAGACTCAGGCTGTATCAGAACCAGAGCCTGTGTCAAGAAAGATTTGAGCTTCTCAAAGCTCTTTTGTTGCTTATCAGTCCAGACAAAGGGAACTCCCTTGCGCAGAAGTTTGGTCAATGGCGCTACGATCAAAGAGAACCCTTCTATGAAGCGTCGATAATAACCCGCCAGCCTCAGAAAGCTGTGGATTTCGGACACATTCTTCGGCTGTTTCCAATCCAACACAGCCTCAACCTTACGAGGATCCACACGAATCTCCTATGCAGAAACCACATGCCCCAAAAAGGTTACTTCTCGGAGCTAGAATTTACACTTACTGAACTTCGCATACAACTGTTTCTCGCGAAGTGCCTGTAATACCACCCGGAGATGCTCATCGTGCTCGTCCTCAGTCTTCGAATACACCAGAATGTCGTCAATGAAGACTACCACGAACCGATCCAGATAGGGCTGGAACACTTGGTTCATCAGATCCATAAAAGCTGCTGGTGTATTTGTCAGTCCAAATGGCATTATTAGGAACTCGTAATGTCCATACCGAGTCTTGAATGCCGTCTTATAGACATCGGTTTCCTTAATCTTCAGTTGATGGTATCCAGATCGCAGATCGATCTTGGAAAACACAGAAGCCCCTCTGAGCTGGTCGAATAGATCATCTATCTTCGGAAGTGGGTACTTGTTCTTGATTGTTAGCTTTTTCAGCTACCGGTAGTCGATACACATCCTCATTGTCCCATCTTTCTTCTTCACAAACAACACCGGTGCTCTCCACGGAGACACATAGGGACAAATGAATCCACGATCCAACAGTTCTTGAATTTGAGCCTTAAGCTCTGTAAGCTCCTTCGGTGCCATTCGGTAGTACGCAATAGACACCGGAGTTGTACCCGGAATAAGTTCAATCCCAAATTCCACTTCTCGGCTCGGAGGTAGTCCCGATAATTCCTCAAGAAAAACATCCGGAAAGTCCCTTACGGTCTTGATGTCCTTAACCGAAGAGTCTTCAGAATCAGAAACACTGATGTAGGCCAAGAATGCCTCACATCCCTTCCGTACCAACTTCTCTACCACCAACGCAGAAATCACATTCGTCAGATAGTCCCGACGTTCCCCAATCACCACTACCTCGTTATCCTCCACGGTTCTCAAAATAACCTTTTTTGTAGCAAAGTCTAGACTCACCCGGTGCTTGACTAGCCAGTCCATTCCCAGAATCAAATCGAACTCCCCGAATGGAAGCTCTATCAAATCAGCCAAAAATACCATCCCGTAAACCTCTAACGGGACGTCTCTATATAATCTACTAACTCGGATAGATTGCCCCAATTGACTCACAATAATTACCTCACTCGAAGTACTCTTAACCGGAATCCCCAGAGTTTCAGACACAGAGCTAGCTATGTAAGAGTGTGTAGAGCCTACGTCTATCAATGCAGTGTAGGGTACATTAAAAATGAAAAACGTACCCGTGATGAGGTCCGGAGCATCTCGGTCCTCACGGCGATGAGCAGCATAAACCAGTGCAGGCTGCCTCGCCTCAGTCGGTCCAGCACCTCTACTTGGTGCTCTCTGTCCTCGGTCCATGCCATTACCACCCCTGGCCTGACCTCAGCCCCTAGATGGCTGCTAAACTACTCTCGGCGGCTGCGCGATACAGATGCCGCGCAGCTTGCATCCGATCGATCCTCGTGAGACAATCCCGAACACGGTGCTCAGTCGACCCACATCTCAAACATGCCCCCGTCGCCCTCCAGCACTCGCCCGGATGGCGTCTACCACAGTGCCCATAAAGTGCCACCCCAGCAGGTACCACAGGAGGCCCAACTCTCACTGGCCCATCAAATTTGACCTTCTTCTTAGGCCTCATCACAGAATTTGAGGGCTCCGATTCCCTCTTATTCTTTCCTTTCTCGCGATTTTGGCACTCAGTGCGCTTAACCTCCTCGGCGATCTTCGCCTTCTCCACTAAAGCAGAAAAATCATGCTCCCTCTACGGAGCTATCAGAACCTGTAAGTTGTCCCTGAGTCCATCATCAAAACGGACGCAACGCTCATACTCGGTCGCCACCATGCCCCGGGCATACCAGCTTAATCTCAGGAACTCGGCCTCATACTTGGCCACTGAACGGTCTCCTTGGGTGAGATTAAGGAACTCACGCCTCCTAGCATCAATGTAACTGGCCCCCACATACTTGCTCTGGAAAGCCATCTTAAAATAGTCCCAAGTCAATCGGTCGGGCTGAGTGCCCTCCTTAACCGTTAGCCACCATTGGTAGGCTTCGTCGCGAAGCAGAGAGACAGCCCCCTTAAGCTTCTGCTCCACAGTAAAATCCAGATCATCCATGATTCTTTCCTTGGCCTCCAACCAATATTCGGCCACGTTAGGGGTGACTTAACTGACACCCCTGAATAGTTCAGCCCCATTGGACCGAAGTCGTTCCGTAACCAACCCTCGCCCCTCAGATCCGGTGTTAGGTCCAACGACCCTCTCTAAAATTCGTAGCATGGCTCGGGATAATGCGTCATCCCCAACCTCATGGTCATAAGACCCAGTCTCTGTAGCAGGTGGGATCAGCGTCTCGCTCGTATCCAGATTAGGCAGATTCTCAAATGTTAAGGACCCAGCTCGAGCCCCCCTACGGCCTCTACTACGGCCTCTAGTACCCCGTCCGCGGGTACCTCATGCGCTCATCGTAAATTCAGAGTTTATCTGGATTAATAGTTTTATGCATTAGTTTCAGTTCTGATATTTATTAACAAATGTTTTATGCAGATCAGTATCAGAAGTTCAGAGTTCGTTATCACGAATCGCAGTTTTACTACGATTTTTAGTTTCGCTACAGTTTTCAGTTTACACTACCTAGAGTGTTTCCAGTACAGTATACTACCTAAGGCTGTTTCAAGCATACAAGTATTATTTTCAGAAAAATTTAAATAGAATTCAGAACACTTACAGGATCGGCGCTGGAGACTCGGTGTACCACATACTCAGTTCAAGAATTTTTTTAATCATTTAAAAATTATTTTGGAAAAACCAATTTTAAAAACCCAAATCCACAATCGAGTTTTGCAACCTGGCTCTGATACCACTAAATGTAACACCCCAAACCCGGCCTAAACGTTATGGCCGAATCTGGCGATGTCACATGATAGTGCTTTAGAAAACGTAATTACAATAACACCATTTTCAATATCTTAGGTTACCGTAAAAAACTTGTCGTTTTTTTCATTCATTATCCATTTTCAAACATTATACGTTGCGGAAGCTTTTTAAAATTAATTTGCGAATTCGTGTGTTTTTTTATAAAACATTTGTTTATTTTGAAAACTCGAGTTTTCCTACTTCTAGTCGTAATACCATAAGCGTCACAAATCTCATATTTAAAACAAAAATCTGTAAAGGCCTTATTACATAAAAATTACCCAGATATAATCAAACCATAATTAAAAATAAAGCCATAATAAAATGTCCAAAATCGTGGTCACCGCCGAGTCCTCCACCGCACCGATCCATCTACTACTGGGGATTACCTGAACAGATTAAACAGAAAAGGGGTGAGTTTTCGCAAACTCAGTGTGTACTCCCCACAGAAAACATACACACAGTGATATCAGATAATAGTCATAATTCCACAATTCGGGTCTGAGCCCATTATAGAAACGGTGTGGACCTTAACCCACTCAGATACAGATTTAGACATATTACAGGGCCTTAGCCCATTTCAAACAAAATATGCAGAAAACAGAGTCCTACCCACCAGCCTCTACACACCAACTTCGTCCAACCCTACACACCATATGGGGATAAAATCAACCCACCCAGCCCTACACACCATGTTGTATCGAATGCAGCACATAATCAGAAACTTGCAGCTGAGCTGCCAGATAACAGGCTTAAGAGCCTTTCAGATACTTCCTCCAATCATAATCAACCCACCCCGATGCAATGCTACATACAAGAATGACATGCTGTTATGCAATTAAAACCCATATATTCAGATCAGTATACATGCTTAGTACAGAAATCAGACAGACAGATCATTCATTTAGGGGTCTAAGTATTGCTTACAGACTCTACGGTAGGTCCACAGTTGACTTGGGTGACCCGTACAACCTTACAGATTTTTTCAGAAAAATGGGCTCACACGCCCATGTGGCCCGCCCGTGTAGCCCGCCCTTGTGGTCCACACTGCCCAAATTGGCCTTGGCCGTGTGGATTACATGGCCTGGCCCAGAATTCCACACGCCCGTATGGTTCACCCGTGTGGGCCCACACGCCCGTGTGGCCGACCCGACCCAATTGGTCGGGCCTGTGTCTCACACACGGCCTCACTCGGCCCTCACACGGTGCACGGCCGGGCTCGTCTATCACACGGCCGTGTAGTGACTTATAGTCTTGCACACGGCCTACCACACGGACGACCACATGCCCGTGTAGCGTCGACAGTAAGGTTTTTGGTTTTCATCGAAACCTCATTTTCTACGTTTCCGGGTACACACCTGGTTTTGATCGAAGCTAAGATGATTCCCGAGCACTCCAGAACCTAAAATCGATAACCCCGAGTCCAAAATCAGTCACTTAAAATGAGTTATTACGAACAGATAAGACCTAAATCGTAACGAAAAACCTTACCTTTAAGCGGATACCGACTAACACGAACTTAATTGGCACAGTTTAGGAACCACAGCCACTTACAGCACTCTTAAACAAGAAAACACTCCTCTTTAGTAACCATTTAAGAGGAGCAGGTAAACCTAAACAATAACATAACTTACCGACCGCGCGCTAGCGTAGAATGGACGAGATGAAAAAGGAAAACGGATAAAAGGGGAGTGTGAGAGAGAAAACTTTTGGCAGCCAAAAGAAAGGGGAAAAATCGGCAGGAAAAGAGAAGAGAGAGCCGAATATTGCCTAATTGGACCACTGATCAGATTCTGATAACTCCCCCCTCCCATACTCCTTAATTCTCCCCTTCAAACACTCCACAAGCAGCGTTTAACTAAAACTCAAACTCCTACACAACACTAGCAGCAAAATAATTTCCCCCGCTCGCACAGGGATTCGAACTCAGGACCTCAACCATAACCAACACTTCACTTAACCACCAGACCAGCAGGCCCATTCTGATATATTCTCAAAAAAAAAAAAATATAAGCCCACTGACTAGAGATAAGACTTTAATCATAAAAAAATATCAAAATTTGCCCAAGTCAAGGCTTGAACTTAGGACCTTCCAAACACTCCCAGAACACAAAACCACTGAAGCAGATAGACCTTGTGTCACAATTTACAAAAGCCAAAATTTAAAGAAAACCCGGGGCGTTACAAGCAAAAAATCTCTGACATAATAACTATATCATTTTATTATTTTTATAACTATATATTAAATACTATTTAAACTATTAATAATCAAATTTTTTTAACTTACATATTTTTTTTAAAGATATTAAATGCTATTTTGTTATAAAATAAAGAGAGATGGGGAGAATAAAGAACATAGAAAATATGAAAGCAATATAGAATATACTTTATTGATCAAAAAGGGTGATTACAATGCTTCATCAGAGTCTCTATTTATAGGCATAAAAAGTATAAAAGAAGTAGAGATCTAATTCTAATAGCTATTAGAATTTAAAGTACATCAAAATTTTATCTTAATCATGATGGACATCCACTTAATAAGATATTCATAACACTCCTCCTTGGATGTCCATTGGTAGATAATGTGCCTCGTTAAAACCTTATTAGGAAAAACCCTGTGGGATAAAAACCTAATGAAGGAAAAAGAGTACACAATATATAATGCGCATAATATGCTGCCTCATTAAAAACCTTACCAGGAAAACCCAATGGGACAAAACCTCGGTTAAGGGAAAAAGAGTACAATGCGTATTTACTCCCCCTCATGAAAACATCACATATTTTATCATATTCTACGTATTCAATCTTGAATACTAGTTTTTCAAATGACTATTTGAATGTATTTGCTAAGCATTTATATTACCATCCTTTTAAAAGTCACGAGTGAGGGAAATTTGGGGAAATATATTTTGATCTCTTCAAGAGATTCAACAATAATCATAAAAAACTTTAATCATGGTTCTTCTATAAAAATACAAATAAGTATTTTGGATCATTTTATAATCCTCTTTCAACTACTATTTACTAAGTAAAATTTACCACATATGTTCAATTTATTTCAATTCATATAAATGAACAATTTCACGAGAATTTCAATATGCTTCTAGCATCCTAAATCCTTCAAGGATTTTAATATAAACTTTATTATATAGTGATTCATAAAAGATTGTAACAATAACCATTGGACGCAAGTTAAATCTTTTATGAATTGTCAATTTAATAATATATCTAAAGGTTATTGCATCCACCACAAAAGAATATTATATCTTTTCATAATCAATGCCAGGACTTAGCGAAAAAAAATCATATTTTTATTCCGCTTTTGCAAAACTACTTTAATTGCACCCTTACTAGCTTTATACCGTTAGATATTTGGACTACTGGTCCAAAAACTCCACAAATTTAATTGTACTTGAGTTGCGTCTTTCTATTTTGATCAATTTATTCTATATATATATATATTTCTCAATAGATTTATTCAAGATCCTCCTTTTAATTCATTATTTCAATAATAATATTGCATGCAAAATCATTGTCGACCACTTTTATTATTCGGTTCCACATTTTCTCGAATTGACATAACTTATCGAGATCTCTTATTTTCATTATTTTAAAATTCAGTTTCAGGTGCCTGAATCTCTTCTGAAGTTTTAATTATTGGTTGTGTCTTGGGTCTCTTCTGGAGCACCGCCTCCACTATATGACCATCTAGAATAATTTTCATCTTTGGAACCGATCAATCTATTATTTATTCTAACTGATTGTCCTACTGGGACTTTGATTCAAATTAAAATATTAGATGGTATATAACACTTGGTTATTCTCATTAATGTTGTAAATACATCTAATAGTTAACTTGTAATGTGTTATCCTTATTGAACTTCTGTTCCAATTACTCTCCCCCTAACTCATTACAAGTTATTGTTTTTCTCCCCCTAATATTGGGAAAACTGACAACTCATGTCACAATTAAATCTTGAATTAATTGCTCAAAAATATTATAAGGAGACTCATACAAATATACATTCCCAATATCTTATTATGACCTTTGCATTGTGGTGGAGCAGTTGGAACATATACCGCACATCCAAAAATTGTAAGATGGGAAATATTTGGCTCTTGACCAAAAACCAATTGTAATTGGAGTATTTATAACTTATTGGCTTGATGCGTACAACATATAAATCAACATAATCTCATGCTGAAATAGAAAGTTTAGTTCTCATAAGTAATGATTTAACTATTAGTTGGAGGCATTTGATAAACAATTCAGCTAAATCATTTTGTGTGTGAACATGAGCTATAGGATGTTCAACTTTTATCCCAATTGACATGCAATAATCATTGAAAACTTGGGATGTAAACTCACCAACATTAGCAAGATGAATTGTTTTAATTGCATAATCTGAAATTAATCATTTAAACAAGTAGTCTCGCAAACTACATGTTGCGAGTTGATAACGCATGTGATTATTTTGTAGATGCATCTACCAAAATCATATAATATCAAAACCATCCACATGGTGGATGAATGAGCCCATATTCATTTCAGAAATGCAAGACATTAAATCTCAATTTTAACTAGTGAGTTTCTAAGAATCAATTTTCATTGAGAACAAACAACAAATGAGAATTCTTTAAATTAAAGAATCTTCTGGTTCTTTAATTGAATGCCCATATGAATTCTCAATTAATTTTCGCATCATATACGATCTAGGATGGTCTAACTGGTCACACGAAGTAGTAAACACATTTGTATTAGTAAACTTCTGGCATGTGTTTCAATTGTACTAAATTGTAACAAATTGATAATTTTATTATCATTCCTTTTAATTTGTATCCACATATAAGTATTATTGTGACATTTACTACTGGAAATGTCTAAATCAATGTGAAGTCTATAATGCCACCAAGTCAATAAATATAATTTCCAAATAATTGTATGCAATATTCACTTCAGAGAATATGCCAAAATCTTCAAATGCCCAAAAATCTATTAATAGCAAACTTTGAGAGTGAATCTTATTTTCCATGTGTATAACAGGTACATAACTAATGACTTTTCATACATAAGTTTTCTCTCTTGCAAGTTCTCATCAGTAATATTTTATCACATAATTTTAATTGAGAACTTATTCTGAATACTGTAGAGTTATACTCACAGTTTTTAAAAAATACTTGCAACTTTAGATGCATCCAACCATAATAAGCTTTAGATAGAATTATCATATTCTATTGCTCATGAGTAGATCTTTCACAGTCAAATATTTTGCTTTTAACCCTTTAATAGGGATGATGACAAAAGAATATCATAAATATTATAAATTAATAATTAAATCCCCTTTTTTTATTCATATGAAATATAATTTTTTCCTCATTCACAATCTCAATATGAGATCCATTACAAATAACTTTTAAAAGTAATGCATTAACCATCACAAATTTTGTGCTTTTTAGATAGTGATATATTAGCTCTTCTGGAGCTTTCAACTAATTTTGTATTATCAAATATTGGAATAATATTTGTTTGTTTCAGTACCAAATAAGATAAATATTTTCTATCTGTAATGATAGAATTCATTACTACATTTTCATATCATTCCTCAAAGAATATTAACAGAAACAAAATATTTGGGCATACGCCACATATGTGGCCAATAATTTTTCATATCATATTGATAACATAAGTTATCTTTATCCTTTGAAAAGTTATCTTGAGAACTCTCATTGTTCTATTATTCATTACTATGTTCCTACTTTTAGTGGTCCATGAGTATATCTTTTATTTTCTTTATGTTTACATTCACTTCGGGGAATGTAACAAATCTAGTAGGACGGACTTATAAACATCCCAGTAGATTCTTTATTTCATAATTACCATCGCAAACATGCGTGAGATTTCAAATCAAAATCTATCATGCATGTTGTCATGATTAGTCTCCAATTATAATAAACAATAAATAAAACATAGTAAAATATACCTGAAGATCTTTAACATCATCGCCATCACTAGAAGGTATGAGATAGTTCCAAAATATTCTTGATTTAATATGGATAACGATATCAAATCTTTTAATATCCTTAAGAATAAAAAGTAAAATAAGTTAATCAAAACAATGATAACATATAATGAAAGAAGAATGAAAAATAATAATCAAATATGAAACATTAAATAAAAGAAACATCCTGTAAAAACTTTGCATCTTGCCGTCAAAGAAATTGAAAATCATGGAGGATAAATTTGATCGTCGATAAAAAGAACTATCACTTTGAGCAAGATCGTGCTGATAACGTGTTATAAAATAAAGAGAGATGGGGAGAATAAAGAACAAAAAAAATATGAAAGCAATATAGAATATACTTTATTGATCAAAAAAGGTGATTACAATGCTTCATCAGAGTCTCTATTTATAGGCATAAGAAGTATAAAAGAAGTAGAGATCTAATTCTAATAACTATTAGAATTTAAAGTACATCAAAATTTTATCTTAATCATGATGGACATCGACTTAATAAGATATTCATAACATATTTAATTTTGTTATAATCAAATTTTTATAGCTCGCATATTTTTATGAGGCAATTATAATCCATTAAACACGTTAATTGCATTTAAAATGTTAATAACTAATATATTAATGTGATTTTAACAGATTAAATATCTAATTTTACCCCAATTATAATTGTTTTTAATTAACTGATTAGTTAAAGGCTTAAAGGTGTTAATTGTAAAAAACTCTCAAATTAAAAAAAAAAAAGCAATTAAGCCCATGTTTTTTTTCACTCAATTAAATATTTAAACTTTCAAAATGTATAAAAAAAGGCCCTCAAATTTTTTAAAAAATAGAAAGCAATTAAGCCCCTACTTTTTTTTTTCACTCAATTGGGTACTTGAACTACCAAAATGTATCAAAAAGACCCTCAAACTTTTTCAAAAAATTAATTTTCTCTTTTTTCTTTTTTGCACTCAATTGCCAAAATGCATCAAAAAGGCCATTTGACCATTAAAGCTAACCGCCCCTAATTTTTTTCAGTTAAAGTCACCACATGTCACAACCATGGCGTAACATGTGACAAAAATTGATAAAAATAAAAATCAATAAAAGTTATAAAAATTATTAAATTTTAATAATAAAAAATATAAGAAATATTTATTTTTTATTAAAAATTAGAAAAAGATTATAAAAATCATAAAAAATTATAATATATATAGAAATATAAAAAAATATAAAATTTTTTAAAGTCATAAGAAAATGATAAAAAATGCAAAGAAACATAAAATTTGTAAAAGAATATTATAAAAATTATCATACCAAAATAAGCATTTTATAATTTTTCTATAACTTTTATTAATTTTTATTTTTTATCATTTTTCACCACATGTCACGTTGTGTTGCAACACGTGATGACTTTAATTGAAAAAAAGGAAACTGGGGATAGCTAACTTTAACGGTCAATAGTTAAAGTTAATGGTTAAATGATCTTTTTATGCACTTTATAATTTTTTATGATTTTTATAAAATTTTATAATTTTTTATACTTTTTACGATTTTTATATTTTTCTATTTTTTAGTAAATTTTAAATATTTTTTATATTTTTATTAAAGTTTAATAATTTTTATTTTTTATAATTTTTTTTGTCACACACGAGGTGGCTTTAACTGGAAAAAAATTAGGGGTAATTAACTTTAATGGTCAACTGGTAAAGTTTACGATCAAAGGGCATTTTTGATTCATTTTAGCAATTGATGCAAAAAAAAAAAAAAAAAGAAGGGGTTTAATTGCTTTTTTGAAAAATTTTGAGGGTTTTTTGAATGCATTTTGACAGTTCAAATATGCAATAAGTGAAAAAAAAATAGGGGCTTAAATTTATTTATTTTTTTTAAAAATTTGAGGGATTTTTTTTATGCATATTGAAAGAAAGTTCTAGTACCCAATTAAGTAAAGAAAAAAAAAACAAAGGTTTAATTACTTTTCCTAAAAAAAAAAATTGATTATTTTTTACACCCTTCAACCTTAGTTAAATCAGAAGTTACTCTAATATATATTATTTACGGATTAAATATCTAAATATCATATATAGTCTAATATATATATATATATATATAACTACAAAAAAAAAAGTTATAGTGAAACCTGGAAAAAGAATCATTTCCAAACCTTAAAAAAATTGATATGAAACCTTAAAATAAAAATAAGAAGGTAGACTGTATAAATCAATTTTATATTAAATTAAATTTGAAAACCGTTTTGAATATTTCATCATTAAGTGGATATTGATAAAATAAATTTGAGACTTTAATGTTCATTAAAAGTAAAATTTTATATCATGTATATTTTTTATGTATATAAATATAGACTTTAAAGAATTTTTGTAAATATCCCATTGATAAATAAAATATGTATTATCTTTTGCTCTCCAATTTCTTTATTCTTTTACTTTTTTCATTATTTATTTCATAACACGTTATCACCATAACGAATCTCAATTTTTTTCTCTTCAAATTCTTTGATAGCCATTCTTTTCACAATTCTCGAATTTTCTTAACAATAACCTTCTAAGTCCTCTACTAAATTTTGTGATTCTGACAAAAGAATTTTATTACTCTGCTAGGATTGACCCAGCGCCCCAACTTTCAAATTTTAACCCAAAACCCATCGCCTAATCCAAACCTTTGAATACCATATATGTGAAGAAACTGAAAAACCAATCGCATCTGATTCAAGAAGGGAAAAAAAAAAAATCAAACCCAATGCTAGTAGCAAGATTCAATCTCCCAACCAAGTTCAGACGTTAGTAAATTTTTAATATCTCATGCTAAGATATTTATAAGTCCATAAGTTTACTGTTGCATAGAAGAAAAACAAAGCTGAAAAATGTCGGAAAATATTCAAAGTTGTGCTAAGCACATACTTTACAAGCCCTTGTCAGATTTATACAACAAGATTCTTTATCTAAAGTTTTAGATGATAAGATGCAGACATTTGCGAGAAGTTTTTATTTAATGATTCTGTCTGATTAATTTGTTTTATTTCTATGTTATTAAGGATGTTGAAATATTTGATTTCAAAATAGATCTTAGTTTTTATTCTCGATCTTTAATTTTTCGTTGTACAAATATAGGTAAAGTTCAAATTTGGTAACAAGCTTATATATTTCAACTATTGTTTTCAATTGTGATTTTACTTTTTGATAACTTATTTTTGTAGGATCAACTCTTCTTTGCTTAGACTCAATATTTTTCATGGTCTATTTAATTTCTTTGATAGTTGAATTATGATTAGTTTGGTATATATTGAAATTATTAAATGATTTTCCGTGTGCCCTATTAATAAATGAAGCAATTATTTTATCAAAAAAAAAATGAAGCAATTATGATTCTCTTTGGCTGATCTTATTGGTTTATTTTTATGATGTTAAAGAGCTTATATTATCTAAACGATATTTATATGTATGTATTGTGAGGCAGTAATTTGTCTCTAAATTGATTTCGTACTTTCATCCAAATTTGTGGAGTTATTGAACTATAAAGATTTCAATTAATTGAAATAACTTGAAGTAGGTTTTTTTTGATGAAACACTGGGAGATTATATATAGTTTAAATAATAATAAAAAACTATGTCGATGTATAGAAGTTCGTCCTACTAGATCTGTGGCATTCCCCAAAGTGAACGCAAGCATAATAAAGAATTAATATAACCTCCCAAACCCGACCTGGACGTTATGGCCAAATCTTGGGAGCTACAACGACTACCAAGAAATTATTTCCAAATCAATTGTGTTTAACTCGTCTTTTTGAAAATATTGCTTGTTTTTAAAGAGAATGTTGTCATCGAGATTTTTATTAAAACATGTTTAGTTTAAGTAAATTTACATTGTAACTCAGATTGTTACATTTTGATTGTTTTGAAAGAAAAAAAAAACTTGTTTTCAAATTGAAAACGTTATTTTACAAAATTTTATTATCAAAGTTTGCAGCGGAATAAATGAAAAATTTGTATTTTTGTTTAAAAACATTTTTAATGTGATAAAACATTTTATTAATTAAAATAAATAATTAAACAGTTTAAAAAATTCAGAGTATATGCATGCAAACAAATTACCAACGAAAAATCCCTATGTCACAATTCAAAACAAATAAAAACAATCCAAAATCTAAACAAGTCCTAGTTAATCATAAAATACTTATATCAAATCTTATTCCGAGAGACTCCCTTCGATGTACTATCCAAGTCCTAGGCACGAGTAAGATCGAAAAAGGTTTGGAAAATAAAAGGTGAGCTAGGAAGCCCAGTGTGAGTTTTAACTCGAGAATACAAACCGTTAACATATCAATCAGATCAATTCATTATAAAGAACTCACAAATTTTAAATTTGTAGACTTTAGAATGCATGTTTATGACAATGCAGATTTTTCTAAAAATTCCTACCCAACTCCGCTACACACCAAATAGAGTTCTCCAGAACTCGTCCATCCAAAACACGCCAACAGATAAATGTGGATAGTGCCACCAGAATCGCAAACAAGCTGTCATAACAGATATATGTGGTCAAGCCACCAGAATCGCAGTTAAGCTACCAAAACATATATGTGGTTAAACCACTAGGTAGTGCAGATCATTAAACTGTCAGAACTTCCTTCGTACAACATCGTTCCAACCCCATGCAATGTGACATGGCATGCAAATACAGAATCAGAATAGTAAGTATGTTGAACATACAATCATATATTTAACAGAAATTAGTAGGCACAGGATTCCATGCTTTGCAGAACAGATGTATCAAATTTCAATGGTAACAAATTAATTTAATCAAAACTGTCACAATGTCACATGCCATGAGAATTAGAACAAATTATAAATTATCAATAATCACATAACAATCATTAAACAGATAAAAACAGAATACTTACCTTTTTTTTTTAAACTAAAAAATCCTTTGGCACATTTGACCACTTTATGTTGCTTGTAAAAATTTTCACATTATAAAATAAATCAAAAATCAAAACATGTTTTATACTTATCGAGATAAATCACACACCTTTGACAAACGATCCAAAATCATCAATTTAAATATTGTAAACTCCTCATCACAAATACTTAAACAACTTATTATTTAATTACTCATTGAATTCGTGATTGATTTGATATGTTGGTAAAGAATCCTTCAATCCAAAATAATCCGTGGTTAGCATGATCACTCGACCATCAACGAGAATCAAAATCCTAATCAAATACTAAAGGTAAGTCGGAACAACACTACGACTTAATCGAGGATTTGATCGAAATTGATGTGAGAACCTACAACCTACAAGATGAAGAAATTAGTATGATAAATTCATAACAAAAAAATATGTTACGAAGAAAGTAGAAGAAAAGAAAGGAGAACTAAATAAAAATACACAATTTTCGGTGACAAACGGTGGCAGACAGTGGTGTACAATGATGGACAGTGGTGGTGAATCAAAAAGATGAATTGAAAAAGAATGGAAGAGGGATGACAATTTGTTTTAATCAAAAGAAATGAAATGAAAAGAAATGAAAGAAAAAGGAAAAGGAGAAAAGACAGAAGGGTTAAGAGTGGTGATGCAAAGGTGAAAGTTGGCGAAGAGTAGTGGCATAAGATGGATTTTTTGGTAGTGGTATGGTGATTATAGGCGGAAAGTGGTGGTGAAAAAATAATAGAGGTATAGGAGAAGTGATAGAAAAAAAAAACAAAATAAAAATAAAGTAAAAAGTAGTGAAAACTTTTAAGAGAGGGTGACTCACGGTGGTTGAAAGGGAGGAGGAAATGAGAGAATTGTATGAAAAAATAAAAGGAAATTGCTACCAAATGGCAATAGAGAAATAACACAACCAAGCACAACTAATTCAAATTCCAAATTCAAACTTCCAACATGGCCTTCATGATGAGACAAGAGAGTTGGATTGTATTGAAGGTGAATTAACATGAATAGAATTGAAAAAGGAAGTTACAAAAATTTGAATAGGGGGTTACATGCATGGATGGTTTGCATGCTTAAGTTGACCAAATTTTTGTCCAAATATTATTAAAATTGAGAGTATGGAAACTTGAACCTGGTTTACAAGGGAGTTTCATAAGCTACTTAACAACTATGCCATTTCACAAGCTTGTTAAAGAACTAACATTAACTACTTAAGAATTGGGGTGTGACAACTCTACCCTCCTTAAAAAAAAATTCATCCTCAAAATTTACCTAGTTCGAATAGATGAGGGTATTGTTGACAAAATGAGTCTTTTGGCTCCAACGTGGCCTCTTCAAAACCATGATTTCGCCATAGAACCTTGACCTAATGAATTTGCTTCTTTCTCATAACCTTAATCTCGCAATCCAGAATCTTAACAGGCTCCTCCTCAAAAGAAAAATTCGATTTCACCTAAATCTCCTCAACCTGAACCACATGAGATAGAGTTGAACGATACCTCCTCAACATAGAGACGTGAAAAACATCATGGATACGATTCGTCTCTGATGGTAACTCCAACTGATAAGCCACTAGTCCAACTCTTTTCAGAATCTGATAAGACCCAATAAACCTAAGTCTTAACTTGCCCTTCCGTCCAAATCTCAATAGTGCTTTCCATGTAGATACCTTAAAGAAAACCTTATCCCCAAAATAGTACTCGATGTCTTTCATTTTTAGATTCGCATAAGATTTTTGCCTATTGAAAGTCGTTCTTAATCTATCCTGAATCAACTTAACCTTACCATCAGTCTCTTAAACTAACACAGGACTCATAATCATCCGTCGAACCATCCTTAACCTACTTAAATCGAGGTAACAAAGAAACATCCATAGGATGCTTTTCCTTTATTTCACTAACCAAAATGGGCTTCACTTGCGACTTTGTCAGAATACCACCATCCTCAAACATACTCAATCTAGCAAACATAGCTCTAAGTTCGGCCATCGCCTTACAACTCAGAGCATCAGCTACCACATTGGCTTTATCGGGATGATACTCAATGGTATAATCATAATCTTTAAGAAATTCAACCCACATTCGTTGTCTTAAGTTCAAATCTTTTTAGGTGAGTAGATTCTTAAGACTCTTATGATCTTTGTAGATAATACACTTCTCACTATACATATAGTGCCTCCAGATTTTAGGTGCGAAAACCACGGCTGCCAACTCTAAGTCATGAGCTGGGTAATTACACTCATGTGGCTTGAGCTGCCTCGAAGCATAATATACAACTTTACCATCTTGCATCAACACAGATTCAAGACCAATGTGAGATGCATCACTGTATACCACATAATCCTTTTTCTACTCGGGTTGAATCAGAACAAGTGCTTGAGTTAACATAGACTTAACTTTCTCGAAGTTGGCTTGCCGATCATCGGTCCATCTAAATGGAGCATTCTGTTTTTAACAACTTCGTTAAATAGGTAGCAATCAGAGAAAATCTCTCGACAAACCTTTGATAATAACCATTCAACCCAAGAAAACTTCAGATCTCAGACATATTCCTAGGCTGTTTGTATTCCACAATAGCCTCAATCTTCTTAGGATCCACACGAATACCTTTAAAAGACACCACATGACCAAGAAATATAACTTCCTTTAACCAGAATTCACACTTGTTTAACTTGGCAAAAAGTTTTTTCTCTTGGATAATTTGCAGAACAACCATCAGGTGTTCATCGTACTCAGATTTAGTCCTAGAGTAAATTAAAATGTCACCTATAAAGAAATGATGAACTGATCGATAAGGGTCGTCCCAACAACTCCCCTAAACAACTTGACTCCATTAGAACGAAGCCTCTCAGTCATAAAACTACAGTCCCTAATGCCAATTTGGGCTCCAGCAACTCATTGCAACACTCTCAACATAGCTTGAGATATAACATCATCTACAGGCTCTAAATTCATATCCTCAGTACTAGGCTCCTCAGGCTCCTGATTCACATTATTCGCAACAGGTACATTCTCGGTAGGGTCGACTCCAAGGTCTGACGTACACACTTGTGACGCAGATGACTCATCTTGAGCCACGCGACTACGTGCTCCACGATTTCGCATTCCGTGAGTGTTCATTTTCAATTTCCAAATGTTATTTTTATGAATATCTACAGTTTAGAAATAATGTTCTTAATTATTTTCACGCATTTACAGTCTTATGCTCAAGATTTTAATGACAGTAATAATTTCAGTCTTAACATAGTTTTTCAGTAATAGTATCTAAAGAGAAATTGACATCGGAGTCTCAGACTTGAAAATTTAGTTTTAATTTTTTTCCCAAAATAACCTTTAAAACATGCATGTATACTACATTTAAAATCCACAATCCGAGTTTTAGACTCGAGCTCTGATACCATCAAATCTAACCTAGACATTATGGCCAAATCTCGAAAGTTACAACCACCACCAAGAAATGACTTCCAAATCAATTGTGTTTAACTCATCTTTTTGAAAACATTGCTCGTTTTTAAAGAGAAGGTTGTCATCGAGATTTTTATTAAAACATGTTTAGTTTAAGTAAATTTACATTTTAGCTCATATTGTTACATTTTGATTATTTTGAAAAAAAAACTTGTTTTCAAATTGAAAACGTTACTTTACAAAATTTTATTATCAAACTTTGTAGCAGAATAAATGAATATTTTGTTTTTTTTTTGTTTAAAAACATTTTTAATGTGATAAAACATTTTGTTCACTAAAATAAATAGTTTAAAATTGAAAGTTTATGTAACATCATGAACTTCGGGATTTTATGTTTTGCCTTATACCTCGCGATAGACTAGTTTAGAATGTTAATTGTGTATGTTTAGGGGTCCTAAGAAGGTTTGGGGTTAAGTTGGGCCTTAGTAAAATTTTTGTGTTTAAGCACTTTAAGTAGAGAAGGTAAGTGGCATCATGACTTAAGGAAATAAGTGTGCATTTTGCTAGCATAAGATGAGCTAGTAGTAGAGTGGTGTGGCGTCACATGAAAAGGCTTAAGGGGTGGATTTCGAATCCCACCTTTTGCAAAATTTTTGGATTATTTTTGTGCTCATATTCCAAAGTGTCGTCCATGGTTCTAAATATGGTAAGGGAGACTTTTTATTGATGGAAAGATGACTAAGGAATATGGTAAGGAGGAAGACAAGGGAAAAAGAAGGAAAGAAATCAAAGAAAGGGATAGGGGAGGGGGACATGTTGGCCGAATATTAGGAGTTGCCTAAGGAAAGAGTTTTGGTCAACACTCATCTTTTTGGTAAAGATGATACACGGTTTTGGTAGGGGGATTTTGGGAGCCAATTTGCTATAGCCTTTTTGCAAAATTGTGCATGAGAGGTAGTTTCTTTTTGAACATTTTTTTTGGTGTCTCTTTTCCAATTTTTTTTCCCTTGGCCGAAACACTCAAATTATTTTGGTTCTTTTTCCTTTGTTTTGCCGAATTACTCAAGACAATTTGGTCATCTTCTCCTTGGTGATTAGCCGAAACCCCCTAACACTATTTTCCATCTTTCTTTCTTTTTCTTACCATTTCTTCAACCTCTCTTTTCTTCTTCTTAGTTGACAACTTTGATTGGCCGAATCTTCCTTGCCCTTTTCTCTTCAATAGCCGAATCTTTAACATCTTCTCTCTTCTCCATTCTTGCGTGTTGGAAATTTCTCCTTGGTTGAATCGGGTAAGGGTTTCATTTCTACTTCTTCCATTTTCTTTTCTTCCTAGCCGAATGTGTGTCCATCACTATTCGGTTGTTCTACTTTATTTCTAAATTGAAACATCACTCTCTCCTACACTCTCATATTGTGATCAATTCTTTTTCGTAGTGTTATAGTGGGTGGCCGAATACCATATCATTGCCGATTCATCTCTAGTCACAAGTCCAATCGGTGGGAATCGGGTTCATCATCGATTAAGGTAAGGAGTCTCTTCATAGTCCATTCGATATCGCTACTCGGTTATTGTGTTAATCGGATTGAAAGTTTGACTAATCGATTATTATAGGGACTAGATCGTTCTTTCTTATATACTGGTTGACCCTTCAGAAGTAGTGGTAAGCCGAAACCTTTTCCTTAGACAATCATTTTCTATCATCGTAATATCGTTCTGACTAAGACTTTTCCAATGGAGGCAAGTGGTAGCGATTTGAAAAGAAAATTGATAGGAGAGCAAAAAAGGGAATGGATTTGCGATTCCTACTCCTAAGTTCAAGCGTAGGGCAGTATCGGCGGTTCGGGATTTTCCACCGGGTTGTGGACCATCATCCGGTGAGAATAGGCAAATCGTGGTCGTTCACGATACTAAGGGTAAGCATTTTAGATCGTCTGATTTAGTTTTGGATTAATAAAATCTCATTTGTTGGTTAATCGAGTGTAATGGCGATTTAGGTGCCAACGATCAAGAAGGGTTAGTCCTCACCGTAATCAGGTGTGTAATCTCACACCGAAATTTCGTAGATTCGTGATTCACTACAATGATTGTATGAATAGATCGTTGTCATTTACAAGTCTAAAAAAAACGTAAAATAGCATAAAACGAGTAATTGGCTTAAACGACGTTAATTCTAAGATCTGTCAAAATCGGTATTAATCGGTACAATTTACCAAAATGCCCCTATGGGCCGATTTACCAAAATGCCCCTATGGGCCGATTTACCAAAATGCCCCTACGGGCCGATTTGCTAGAATGCCTTAGTGGGCCGAATTTCCAAAGAACTATAATGGGTCGATTCACCTTAATAAATTACTTGATTAATGGTTAATATTTATGTGTGGATGTTTTATGTTATATTATTATGTACGTAGCATTTTTACATATTGCATGGGATGGGAAAATTGTATGGAGAGTAAGCAGTAGCTGGTGGCATTGCCACAAATTGTATATTATTGTGCTTAAATATGATTTGGTGGCTTGACCACAAAAATACTATATGATAGCAGTTTGACTGCAAATTTTGGTGTGAGCGGCGGGGTGGGTTAACTTGATCCCCACAGGTGTGATTGGCTGGTCGAGGGTGTGATGGATGGATGGGTTGGGTTGCATACATTTACTTCATATAAATATTTTTATGTAAATGGGCTTCGGCCCCAAGAATATGCTATATGGGCTTAGGCACAAGATTATGCTGTACGGGTTCAGGCCCAGTGGATGACGGTAAGGGGATTATACACTGAGTTCTAGTAACTCACCCCATTCCCTTAATCCTTGTATGTAATGATCAGTAATGAGGACTTGGGCCCATGGATGACTCGGTGGAGGCCGTACTTTGGAAATAATATTTTCGAACCTTCATAAATTTCTTTTCCGCTTTATTTCATTACTTTTACTATTTTGGGTTTAAAGTTGTAATAAGGCCTCTGGGATAAACTTTAATTTGCTTTATGTTTGGACGCATTTATTATTTTTCTTAAATTGTTTTAAATGAGGATTTTTCTAAAATCATAAATAACGGTTTTCGAAAGTTGAGTAACGAAAGGATTTTATAACATATTTATAAATAATTTAACTCGGATTCTCTTTCGGATTATCAACAATATTTTCAAAAGTCACTGTTTTAAAATATCACGAATTTGAATATCAATTCTTCAATTAACCTCTCGAGATTAGTAGTATTCTTCTCGAATATTTTTAATCAAACTGATTTTTCTTAATTATAACCAAATAATACCTATTTTAGTACGAGTTACAAGTTCTTAATACGTTTTATTTATGTGACATATTAGATCCGGTCGTAACGTATGGGCCGAGTTTGGGGTGTTACATCTTATGGTATCAGAGTCGGTTGCAAAACTCGACTGTGGTTTAGGTTCAAAAATGTTTTCTAAAACTGCTTGAAATTCGATTTATAAATACATGTTTCAAAGGAATTAGTATGGCACCATGAGCATCCGGCACCAAGTTAGTAAGTATTTATTTTCATTTTATTATTGTGATATGACTGTAGTAAGAAAACTTCACAAAATAGAGATACTCTAGAACTTTTAGCTTTAAGAGCTGAAACCATAGAGATTGAGACTTTAGGATATGTTTTGCGAAAACAACTTTACTTCTTATACTCCATAAAATATTGTTTAATAGACACTGAATAAGCATACTGATTCATAAGACTCTTAATCAGATTAAATCGACTTAGCAAACATGAGCGCTAGAGGACGTGGATGCGGTAGACGTGGCCGTGGTAGAGGCCGATGTGCTAGAGTTGTATCTGAGGCATCGGGACATATGTCGGAAATGGATGCACCTGCGTCACCAGTGACTGAAGCTGGGTCACATGACCGAATGAGAGAGGACGACGCTCTGTCCCAAGCGATGTTGCGAGTTCTGGAAAGGGTTGCTGGGGCAAGAACTGGGTCGACAGCTCGTGGGTCGATATCGGAGCGACTCAGATCGAATGGGGCTGAAGTCTTTAGAGGTATTTCGGGTGTAGCCCCTAGTGTAGCGGAGTACTGGCTTGAGGCGATAGAGCAGATTATGGACGATCTGGGTTGCACCGCTGAGCAGAAACTGAAAGGGGTTGTGTCATTACTGAGAGACGAGGCGTATCAGTGGTGGCTCACTGTACGGGAAGGCACTCAGGCTGATCGTATTACCTTCACATTTCAAGGAAAATATATCGGGGCTAGTTATGTGGATGCCAGAAGGAAGGAATTCCTGAATCTGGTACAAGGAGGTAGGTTTATGGCACCTTACGAGGTGGAGTTTCTGCGTCTAAGTCGGTATGCTCGGGGAATAGTACCGACTGATTATGAACGCTTAGTGTGTTTTGAGGATGGATTGCATGATGAGTTGTGGGTACTTATAGCCCCACAGAAGGAGAGGAATTTTGCTACATTAGTGGAAAAAGCTAAGATTGCTGAAGAAGTAAAGCATTCGGAACGGCAAAATCGAGACAAGGATAGGGGCAAGAACAAGAGAGACTCTGGGTATTCAGGTCCTGGCAGAGGATTTCAGAAAAGGCCCAGGAATGTGGAGCCAGCTTGAATGAGAGTTCCAGTACACAGCAATCGATTCTGCGACCTTTGTGGGATTGTGGGAAACTTCACTCGGGTGAATGCTGGAAGAGAACTGGTGGTTGTTTCAGATGTGGATCCAAAGACCATCGGTTTAAGGATTGCCCTCGAGAGCCTGCTCAGACTCAGATAGTTCGTGATAGATTTGCGTAGTCAGCAGGAGGCGTTCAGCAGCCGCAGAGAGGCCGTGGGCCAGGTCGAGGTGGTAATGGTGTAGGACGAGGTCAAGGTGCACTGGGTATAGGTACCGGTAATAGGGGTAACACGGAGGTGAGACAGCCAGGGTTGGTCTATGCGGTCAGGCGTCGAGAGGATGGCGATGCACCGAACATCATAACCGGTATGTTCTTCATATCTGATGTACCTATTACCGCTTTGATAGACATTGGATCCACCCATTCGTATGTTGCATGTGTTGTGTCTAGAACTCTGAATATTAAATCTGAGATTACTGCTAGAGAAACAACTGTAATTAGCCCTTTAGGATAGTCGGTGGTAGTAAATAAGTTGTTTAGGGATGTGCCCTTAGAGGTTCAGGGGGTAGTATTTTTGGCGGATTTGATGGAACTGCCGTTCGGGGAGTTCGATCTTATTTTGGGCATGGACTGGCTGGTTAAACATCGTGCAAACTTGGAATGTGCTGCAAAGCAGATGGTACTAAGAACTTCGGAGGATAAGGAAGTGATGATGATAGGTAAAAGAAGAAACTATCTGTCTAATGTGGTATCTGCTTTAAAGGCAGAGAAGTTGGTGCGAAAGGGGTGTGGAGCATTCTTAGCCTTTATCAGTGCTTTGGATGCCAAAGAGTTGTCGGTAGAGAGTGTTAGAATGGTGAAAGAGTTTTCAGACGTCTTTCTCGAGGAGCTTCCAGGATTGCCTCCAGATCGGGAGGTAGAATTTGGTCTTGAGCTATTGCCAGGAACGGCTCCGGTGTCCATTGCTCCTTACAGAATGGCACCGAAGGAGCTCGTGGAACTTAAAGCTCAAATTCAGGAGTTGTTGGATCGTGGATTTATTCGACCAAGTGTGTCACCGTGGGGAGCACTGATTTTGTTCGTTAAGAAAAAGGATGGATCGATGCGTATGTGCATTGATTATAGACAATTGAATAAGTTGACGATCAAGAACAAGTATCCGTTACCGAGGATCAATGATCTGTTCGATCAGCTGCGAGGAGCTTCAGTTTTCTCGAAGATGGACTTGAGATCGGGGTATCACCAGCTTAGGATCAAGGAGGCGGATATTCACAAGACTGCGTTCTGAACCCGATATGGGCATTACGAGTTCTTAGTGATGCCGTTCGGGTTGACTAATGCACCAGCTGCATTTATGGACATGATGAACCGAGTCTTCCAACCTTACCTAGACCGATTTGTGGTTGTGTTCATAGATGACATCCTGGTGTACTCAAAGACTGAAGAAGAGCATGATTCGCATCTATGGGTAGTATTGCAGATTTTGAGGAGAAACAATTTGTATGCCAAATTCAGTAAGTGTGAATTTTGGTTGAAGGAGGTGACCTTTTTGGGGCATGTTGTGTCTGCCGAAGGAATTAGAGTTGATCCCCGGATGGTCGAGGCTGTGTTAGATTGGAAGCCACCAAAGTCAGTGGCAAAAATTCATAGTTTTTTAGGTTTGGCTGGGTATTAAAGGCGATTCGTTGAGGGGTTTTCGTTGATTGCTGCACGCCTAACTAAGCTGTTGCGTAAAGGAGTACCGTTTGTGTGGTCAGATAAGCGGCAAGAGAGCTTTGAGAAATTGAAGAAGATTCTGACAGAAGCGCCAGTATTGATTCAACCTGAGGCTGGTAAAGAGTTTATTGTGTATTGTGATGCATCACACACGGGCTTAGGATGTGTGTTGATGCAAGGGGGAAAAGTGGTGGCATATGCATCTCGTCAATTAAGGCCGCATGAGGTAAACTATCCCACTCATGATTTGGAGTTAGCTGCAGTGGTGTTTGCTCTGAAGATTTGGAGACACTATCTGTACGGGAAGAAGTCGATTATCTATACGGATCATAAGAGTCTCAGTACCTCCTTACCCAAAAGGAGTTGAACTTAAGACAATGGAGGTGGATAGAATTGTTGAAGGATTATGACTTCTCAATCGAGTATCACCTGAGTAAAGCTAACGTAGTGGCGGATGCGTTGAGTCGTAAGGTGATATCGGATTTGAGAGCGATGTTCACTCATCTCAGCCTTTATGAAGATGGTAGTCTGTTAGCCAAACTTCAAGTGAACCCGACATGGGTAAGCCAGATTAAGGAAAAGCAGTTGTTAGATGAAAGGTTGGGTTCTCGACTTTAGCAAGTGGAAAGTGGTGAGATAGGGGATTTTGGATTAAATAGTGATGGAGTATTGTGTTTCCGCGGAAGAGTTTGTATGCCCAGGGATTCAGAATTGAGACAAATGATTTTGCGTGAGGAGCATAGTAGTCCATATGCTATGCACCTCGGAGGAAACAAAATGTACCGAGACCTCCGTGAGCAGTATTGGTGGCCAAGATTGAAACGGGAGGTTACTGACTTTGTGAGTAAGTGCTTGACATGTCAGCAGGTGAAGGCGGAGCATCAACTACCTTCAGGGTTATTGCAACCGGTGAAAATTCCACTATGGAAATGGGAAAGGATAACGATGGATTTTGTTAGTGGGTTACCCTTAACGCCTACTAAGAAAGATTCAGTATGGGTGATAGTGGATCGGTTAACGAAGTTTGCCCATTTCCTACCTGTTCGTACGGATTATACGTTGCAAAAGTTGGCCAAGTTGTATATAGCAGAAGTCGTGAGGTTGCATGGGGTACCGATGTCGATTATATCGGACGAGGATCCTAGGTTTACATCACGGTTGCAGAAGGCTCTACATGAAGCTTTGGGTACAAGGCTAAATTTCAAAGACGGCGTTTCATCCGCATGATGATGGTCGATCGGAGAGAGTAATCCATTCTAGAAGACATGTTAAGAGGCGTGTGTGATCGACTTGAGAGGTAGTTGGGAAGATTTTCTACCGTTGGCGAGTTTGCATACAACAATAGCTATCAATCCAAAGATCCGATGGCACCCTACGAGGCATTGTATGGTCGTAGGTGTCGTACTCCTACTTCTTTGGACCGAGCCGGGGAGCGGCGATTATTGGGTCCAGAGTTGATCTCGGAGACGAAGAAAAAGTTAAGGTAATTCGAGCACGATTAAAAGAAGCTTGAGACGGACGAAGTAAATGCACGCGGATCCGGGCGAAAGGAGATAGAGTTCTCTGTGGGTGATCAGGTCTTTTTGAAGGTCTCACCTTGGAAAAAGATCTTAAGATTTGGACGGAAGGGCAAGTTGAGCCCTAGGTTCATCGGACCATACCGTAATCTTGGCGTGTTGGGCGAGTGGCTCATCAGCTTGAGTTACCTCTGGAGTTAAGTCAGATACATAGTGTATTCCATGTCTCGATGTTAAGGCGTTATCGTTCAGATCTGTCTCATGTTGTGCCAGTGGAAGAAGTTGAGATAAGACCTGACTTGTCTTTTGAAGAAGAGCGGTCTGATTTTAGATCGGGATATTAAGGTGCTGAGAAAGAAGTCAGTTCCGTTGGTCAAAGTATTATGGCGTAATCACGGGTCAGAGAAAGCTACATGGGAGCCAGAGGACACGATCCGACAGCAATATCCTCATCTCTTCTAATCAGGTAAATTTTGAGGCCAAAATTTCTTTAAGGGGGGTAGATTTGTAACATCCTGAACTTCGGGATTTTATGTTTTGCCTTATACCTCGCGATAGGCTAGTTTAGAATGTTAATTGTGTATGTTTAGGGGTCCTAAGAAGGTTTGGGGTTAAGTTGGGCCTTAGTAAAATTTTTGTGTTTAAGCACTTTAAGTAGAGAAGGTAAGTGGCATCATGACTTAAGGAAATAAGTGTGTATTTTGCTAGCATAAGATGAGCTAGTAGTAGAATGGTGTGGCGTCACATGAAGAGGCTTAAGGGGTGGAGTTCGAATCCCACCTTTTGCAAAATTTTTGGATTATTTTTGTGCTCGTATTCCAAAGTGTCGGCAATGGTTCTAAATATGGTAAGGGAGACTTTTTATTGATGGAAAGATGACTAAGGAATATGGTAAGGAGGAAGACAAGGGAAAAAGAAGGAAAGAAAACAAAGAAAGGGATAAGGGAGGGGGACATGTTGGCCGAATATTAGGAGTTTCCTAAGGAAAGAGTTTTGGTCAACACTCATATTTTTGGTAAAGATGATACACGGTTTTGGTAGGGGGATTTTGGGAGCCAATTTGCTATAGCCTTTTTGCAAAATTGTGCATGAGAGGTAGTTTCTTTTTGAACATTTTTTTTGGTGTCTCTTTTCCAATTTTTTTTTCCCTTGGCCGAAACACTCAAATTATTTTGGTTCTTTTTCCTTTGTTTTGCCGAATTACTCAAGACAATTTGGTCATCTTCTCCTTGGTGATTAGCCGAAACCTCCTAACACTATTTTTCCATCTTTCTTTCTTTTTCTCACCATTTCTTCAACCTCTCTTTTCTTCTTCTTAGTTGACAACTTTGATTGGCCGAATCTTCCTTGCCATTTTCTCTTCAATAGCCGAATCTTTAACATCTTCTCTCTTCTCCATTCTTGCGTGTTGGACTTTTCTCCTTGGTTGAATCGGGTAAGGGTTTCATTTCTACTTCTTCCATTTTCTTTTCTTCCTAGCCGAATGTGTGTCCATCACTATTCGGTTGTTCTACTTTGTTTCTAAATTGAAACATCACTCTCTCCTACACTCTCATATTGTGATCAATTCTTTTTCGTAGTGTTATAGTGGGTGGTCGAATACCACATCATTGCCGATTCATCTCTAGTCATAAGTCTAATCGGTGGGAATCGGGTTCATCATCGATTAAGGTAATGAGTCTCTTCATAGTCCATTCGATATCGCTACTCGATTATTGTGTTAATCGGATTGAAAGTTTGACTAATCGATTATTATAGGGACTAGATCGTTCGTTCTTATCTACTCGTTGACCCTTCGGAAGTAATGGTAAGCCGAAACCTTTTCCTTAGACAATCGTTTTCTATCATCGTAATGTCGTTCTGACTAAGACTTTTCCAATGGAGGCAAGTGGTAGCGATTTGAAAAGAAAATCGATAGGAGAGCAAAAAGGGAGTGGATTTGTGATTCTTACTCATAAGTTAAAGCGTAGGGCGGTATCGGCGGTTCGGGATTTTCCACCGGGTTGTGGACCATCTTCCGGTGAGAATAGGCAAATCGTGGTCGTTCACGATACTAAGGGTAAGCATTTTAGATCGTCTGATTTAGTTTTGGATTAATAAAATCTCGTTTGTTGGTTAATCGAGTGTAATGGCGATTTAGGTGCCGACGATCAAGAAGGGTTAGTCCTCACCGTAATCAGGTGTGTAATCTCACATCGAAATTCCGTAGATTCGTGATTCACTACAATGATTGTATGAATAGATCGTTGACATTTACAAGTCTAAAAAAAACGTAAAATAGCATAAAACGAGTAATTGGCTTAAACGACGTTAATTCTAAGATCTGTCAAAATCGGTGTTAATCGGTACAATTTACCAAAATGCCCCTATGGGCCAATTTACCAAAATGCCCCTACGGGCCGATTTGCTAGAATGCCTTAGTGGGCCGAATTTCCAAAGAACTATAATGGGTCGATTCAACTTAATAAATTACTTGATTAATGGTTGATATTTATATGTGGATGTTTTATGTTATATTATTATGTACGTAGCATTTTTACATATTGCATGGGATGAGAAAATTGTATGGAGAGCAAGAGTAGCTTTGGTGGCATTGCCACAATTTGTATATTATTGTGCTTAAATATGATTTCGGTGGCTTGACCACAAAAATACTATATGATAGCAGTTTGACTGCAAATTTTGGTGTGAGCGGCGGGGTGGGTTGACTTGATCCCCACAGGTGTGATTGGCTGGTCGGGGGTGTGATGGATGGATGGGTTGGGTTGCATACATTTACTTCATATAAATATTGTTATGTAAATGGGCTTCGGCCCCAAGAATATGCTATATGGGCTTAGGCCCAAGATTATGCTATACGGGTTCAGGCCCAGTGGATGACGGTAAGGGGATTATACACTGAGTTCTAGTAACTTACCCCATTCCCTTAATCCTTGCAGGTAATGATCAGTAATGAGGACTTGGGCCCATGGATGACTCGGTGGAGGCCATACTTTGGAAATAATATTTTCGAACCTTAGTAAATTTGTTTTCCGCTTTATTTCATTACTTTTACTATTTTGGGTTTAAAGTTGTAATAAGGCCTCTGGGATAAACTTTAATTTGCTTTATGTTTGGATGTATTTATTATTTTTCTTAAATTGTTTTAAATGGGGATTTTTCTAAAATCATAAATAACGGTTTTCCAAAGTTGAGTAACGAAAGGATTTTATAATATATTTATAAATAATTTAACTTGGATTCTCTTTCGGATTATCAACAATATTTTCAAAAGTCACTGTTTTAAAATATCACGAATTTGAATATCAATTCTTCAATTAACCTCTCGAGATTAGTAGTATTCTTATCGAATATTTTTAATCAAACTGGTTTTTCTTAATTATAACCAAATAATACCTATTTTAGTACGAATTACAAGTTCTTAATACGTTTTATTTATGTGACATGTCAGATCCGGTCGTAACGCATGGGCCGGGTTTGGGGTGTTACAGTTTATGCATGCAATAAATTACCAAAATAAAATCCCCATGTCACAGTTCAAAATAAGTAAAAACAGTGCAAAGTCCAAACAAGTCCCAATTAATTATAAAATACTTTTATCATATCATATTCCGAAAGACTCCCTCCGATGTACTATCCAAGTCCTAGTCACGAGTAGTATCTAAAAAGGTTTGGAAAATAAAAGGTGAGCTAATAAGCCTAGTGTGAGTTTTAACTCAAGAATACAAACAATGAACATATCAAACAGATCAATTCATTATAAATAACCCATAAATTTTAAATTTCCAGACTTCAGAATGCATGTTTATGGCAATGCAGATTTTTCAAAATATTCCTACCCAACTCCGCTACACACCAAATAGAATTTCCCAGAATTCTTCCATCTAAAACACACCAACAGATAAATTTGAACAGTGCCACCAGAATCACAAACAAGCTATCAGAATATATATATATATATATATATATATGATCAAGCCACCAGAATCGCAGTCAAGCTACCAGAACATATATGTGGTTAAACTACCAGATAATGTAGATCATTAAACTGCTAGAACTTCCTCCATACAACATCATCCCAACCCCATGCAATGTGACATGGCATGCAAATATAGAATCAAAATAGTAAGCATGTTGAACATACGATCAGATGTTTAACAGAAATCAGTAGGCATAGGATTCCATGCTTTGCAGAACAGATGTATCAGATTTCAATGATAACAAATCAATTTAATCAGAACTGTCACAATGTCACATACCATAAGAATTAGAACAAATCGTAACTTATCAATAATCACATAGCAATCATTAAACAAATAAAAAACATAATACTTACCTTCTTTTTTTTTAACTAAAAAATCCTTTGGCACATTCGACCACTTTATGTTACTTGTAAAAAATTTCACATTATTAAGTCAATAAAAAATCAAAACATGTTTTATACTTATCGAATAAGATAAAACACATACCTTTGGAAAATGATCCAAAATCACTAATCTAAATCGTCTAAACTCCTCGTCACAAATACTTGAACAACTTATTATTGAATTACTCATTGAACTCGTGATTGATTTGGTACGTTGGTAAAGAATCCTTCAATCTAAAATAATTCGTGGTTAGCATGACCACTCAACCATCAACGACAATCAAAACCCTAATACAGAATCAAACTTACTTCTTTAAATACTTACGTTTTTAGATACTAAAGGTGAGTCAGAACAACGCTACGACTTAATCGAGGATTTGATTGGAATTGAAGCGAGAATATACAATCCACAAGATGAAGAAATTGGTATGATAAATTCATAACAGAAAAAAATTATGTTATGAAGAAAGTAGAAGAAAAGAAATGAAAACTAAATAAAAATATATAATTGTTGGCTACAGACGACGGTAGACTGTGGTGGTGAATCAAAAAGAAGAAGTGAAAAAGAATGGAAGAGGGACGACAATTTGTTTTAATCAAAAGAAATGGAATGAAAAAAAAATGAAATGAAGAGGAAAAGGAGAAAAGAAATAATAGTTACGAGTGGTGATGCAAAGGTGAAAGTTGGCAAAGAGTAGTGGCACAAGGTGGTTTTTGTAGTGGTGGTATGGTGGTTATAGGCGGCAAGTGGTGGTGCAAAAATAATAGAGGTGTAGGAGAAGTGATAGATGACAAACAACAAAAGGAAAATAAAGTAAAAAGTAGTGAAAAACTTACAAGAGATGGTGGCTGTAACACCCCAAACCCGGCCTAGAAGTTAGGCCCGAATCTGGTGTGTCACATGGAAGTAAAAACCATCTTTGCGATTATTAAAAACTTGCTTGAGAAATACAGCCTCTTTGTTAAAACCAAAAACACTTAAGCAATTGTTAACTACTTGAAAACGTAATAATCTTTAAAAAACTTTTCGTTTGCGGAAGCATATTTGAAATAAACAATTTATGAAAATGTGACGTTTATAAATAGAGTTGCAGAAGCATTTTGAAAACGTTGCGAAAACGTAGATAAAATATAAGTATTTTGAAAATATGGTTAATAGTTCGAGAGAAAATATCCGTGTTAAAAATATTGTAAAAGTTTATTTTGAAATCCATTTGTTAATCGATTTTGGAAACCATTGTTTAAGTTTTTAGAAAATTCCCCTTTTTAAACAATTTAAGAAAAATAATAAAAACATCCCAACGAAAAAGCAAAAATAAAAATAGTCCAGAGGCCTTATTACAACATTTAACCCAAAATAGTAAAGTAATAAAATAAACGAGAAAGAAGTCTAAAGTCCAAATAAACCATTTCCGAAGTATGGCCTCCCTCGAGTCATCCATAACCCAAGTCCATATCATCAAGCATTACCTACAAGGGTTAAGAGAAAGGGGGGTGAGTTACAAGAACTCAGTGTGAAATCCCCTTACCGTTATTCATTGGGCCGGAACCCAATTCGCAATATTTTGGGCCTAAGCCCATTTACAACAACAACAATGTATCAAATATAATATGCATATGATATGCAATTCCCAAACCAAACCTAGTTTTCCATCCGCTACACACCACCCGTACCAACCAGCACACCTGTGGGGAGCTTTAGTCACCCACCCCGCCAACACACCAAACATAGGCATTAAGCCGATTATATCAAATTTGTGGACAAGCCACTAGATTAACAGAATTTACATGGCATCACCATTTTTCATATTTGTGGCAGAGCCACCAGAATTATGTAGCAGAGCTACCAGAACTTCTCTTCATCATTATCCCATCCCATGCAAATCATGTATATAATGCACAGCCATTCACAATAATTTATTCAGATATTTATTACAAAATTATGGCCCATTACAACAATTAATCAAAAGGCCCATTAAGAAAAATATCAGATTTGGCCCATTTAGCAAAATATCAGATTGGCCCATATAGCAAAATATCAGATCGGCCCATTTATCAAAATATCAGATTGGCCCATTTATCAAAATATCAAATTGGCCCATTTATCAAAATATCGAGTTGGCCCATATAGCAAAATATCGATCGCCCCATTTATCAAAATATCATCGATTGGCCCATTTATCAAAATATCAAATTGGCCCATTTATCAAAATATCGATTGGCCCATATAACAATTTCGTAATTCAGCCCTTTAGGGGTATTTTTCGTAATTTCGATAATTTACCCACTAAGGGTAATTCGGTAATTTCGCAACCTAAGGGTATTTTGGAAATTTCGCAACCTAGACTTAACTACTAATGTGGAGCATAAAAATCGAAATTGTCCATCTGCGTCGTACTAACTAAATTGACTATAACTTGAGTTAGAAATCTCGAAATCTAAATCCGTAAATTTTCCTTGAAACTAGACTCATATATCTTCTTACTACTGTTTTCCAGAATTTTTGGCTTAACCATTTAGTACAGTTTATTCCTTAAATTTTCCCTTGTTTCACTGTCCAACGATTCTGACCTCTCTTACCTTAATTTCAAATATCTCACTATACGGTTTTCATATACTGCTCCCACTTGTTTCTAATGAAAATAGGCTCACTAATGAATCCATACATATGAATTATAACCCTTAATTCACTTTGTACAATTTTATATGATTTTTACAAAACAGATCAGGGAACCACGAAGTTAATTAGAACCAGTCTCACTAAAATTAAGATATCTCAGAATATAAAATTCCTTTTCCTTATCCGTTTCTTCCATATCAAAATAGACACAGAAAGATTTAATCTGATATCTTATTCCCTTTGTAATTCCTTTTCTCCTATTTTTCATGATTTTTCAAATACACGTCACTATTTCTGACCGAAACTGTTTTATTACGAAATACGATTACCATTACGATCATACGCACGCCCGAGTGATCACGGATGCCGGTTTTCAGTTTTCTTCGGTATTTGGACCAAATCATAGAAAATATCATACAAAATTTTAGAGAGATGTGAGATTACACACCATATCAAACATGTATTCGGAAGGTACGGGATTACACACCTTATTTTGATTTCCTAAGGAACCACTCTCCGTTAATCCTAGAACAATACCAACCAAAAGTTAGCCTCGGATTTCCAAAAGATTTCGTATCACTTACACTTGAATCACTTACCACTATATCCGAAGGTAGAAATATATCGAGTGATTTGTCCCTAAAACATATAGTCGATTAGTCGAAACTTCAATCCGATTTGCAACATAGCCAAATAGAGATATAACGAAAAATCTAAAAATGAACCCCCTTACCTTATCGATATTGGATCCAATTTCCGCTGTTTGACTTCGGCTAGAACAATACACAGTCTCCCACTTAAAGCACTACGAAAAGAGAGTGATTAAGACATGAAGAAGTGGAGGATAACACCATTTTCGGTTACAATCACGATTTACAATCGAATATTGATAAATACTTATTCGGCTAAAGAGAAAAGAATATGATCATAGAAAAGAATTCACTTTCCGATTCAATCGAAGAAAAGAGTGTCAACCCACTTGAGAAAATGATAAAGAAGAGATGAATGAACAAATTTTGGTCTCAATGGTTTGGGTACATTCGGCAACAAGAAGAAAGAAAAGAAGAGAATATGTTTTTTAGTGGCTTGTAATTTCGGCACAAGGTAGAAAGAAATTTGGAGAATACCAAATAGTGCAAAGAGAAAGGTTTTGGCCTAACAAGCACCAAAAATTCAATCAAAAGGCAAAGGAGAATTCGGCTATCAAGGAAGGTGGAAAGAAAATGAGTGTGTGACCAAACAAAAGAGAGAAACAATGCACTATTGTGCTAATATGTTTCGGCAAGGAGGGTTGCAAATTGGGAGAAATGACACAAAGTTGCCAAAGGGAATTTTTGCCAAAACACTACTAAGTCTTTACCAAATGCCAACTAAAAATTCAGCTACCTATTCTCCCCAAAACCGTCCACATGCATCCCCCCTAGGATAAGAGTTTGGCAACCCAAGCTTTCCAAAACATCACCCACGAAATAAGCCTCATGTCCCCCTTTCTTTCCTATTTCCCTTGATTCCTTTCCCCAACTTCAACCTTGCCTTATTCATATAGCCACCTTACCAAAAATGAAGTCAACCTTGCCATGAATGCCTCTTGGTGACACTTAAGAAAGGGTGCAAAAATATAAGTCAAAATTTGCACACAAAGTGATTCGAACCTCTTCCCTCAAGGTACTACATGTGGCGCCATAACCCTTTTACCAATTGCTCATTTATGCTAGCAATTTACTCTTTTATTTCCATAAGCCTTGATGCCACTTACTAACTCTCCTTAATAGGCTTAAACACAAAATTTTACTAAGGCCCAACTTGAACCCTAACTTCATAGAAACCTCAGTAACTTTCCAAAATTACCTTTTAATAAGTCCAACTTGAAATAATGCCATTCTCTTGTTCTCAAAATTTTAAAACACTTCTACGCTCAAGGCCCATTGGGCCCAATTCTACTAGGCCTAATTTTGGGATGTTACAATTCTACCCTCCTTAAAGAAATTCCGTCCTTGAAATTTCCAATCAACTACTAAACGCATCGCTCAAATCACACCACTAAGCTTTCACTACGCACTCTGATCTTAATAACACTAATGTACCTTTAACATAATCTTGAATCCTCTTTCACACAACCAAACGTCTAACCACAAAAGCAAACAGTTATCTACCATTTATACTTAGAATTTTCTACATTCAATCATCACGTCCATCCAAAACATACCAGACTTGATGGTGATGAAACAATCTCGAGCCTTATGCTCCTTAGACCCACATCTCAAGCATGCTCCTGACCTCCTCTAGCATTCTCCCGGATGACACCTTCCGCAATAATCACAAGCCAGAAAGTTTGGTCGTGCCTTGACATGCTTTACGGAACGAGACTGCGACCCAAAAGAACCGCAATCTCTTTTCTTCTTACAGTCCACAGACCCAACTCGAAGCGCTTCACTGATTCCTTTAACCTCTTCCAATACCTCCATAACTATCTGAGTCAGCTCGACAACCCCAGCTCGATCATGAGACCCCGTCTCAGCCACTGGCGATGCTAACGCCTCCCTTTCGGGCACACGCCCCTATGCTGAAGATCTAGTCCTAGCACCTCGGCCTCTAGCACGTCCACGTCTACCGCGTCCACATCCTCTAGCGTTCATGTTCACTAAGTCGATTTAATCTTGATTACGAGTTTTATGAATCAGTATACTATTCGATGTTTATTAAACGATGTTTTATGGAGTATGAGTAGAAAAATTGTTTTCGAGTGTCAAATCGGCATCCTAGAGTCTCAATCTCTATAGTTTCAACTCCTAAAGCTAACAGTTCTAGAGTATTCTATTTCGTAGAATTTTCGTACCACAGTAATAACACAATAATCATAAAATGAAAACAAATACTTACTTGACTTGGTGCCGGATACTCATGGTGCCATACTTCCTTTAGAACATATATTTATAAATCAGAATTCTAAACAACTTTGAAAAACGCTTTTGAATCCAAACCACGGCCGAGTTTTGCAACTGGGCTCTGATACCATAAGATGTAACACCCCAAACCCGGCCTAGAAGTTAGGCCCGAATCTGGTGTGTCACATGGAAGTAAAAACCATCTTTGCGATTATTAAAAACTTGCTTGAGAAATACAGCCTCTTTGTTAAAACCAAAAACACTTAAGCAATTGTTAACTACTTGAAAACGTAATAATCTTTAAAAACCTTTTCGTTTGCGGAAGCATATTTGAAATAAACAATTTACGAAAATGTGACGTTTATAAATAGAGTTGCAGAAGCATTTTGAAAACGTTTCAGAAACGTAGATAAAATACAAGTATTTTGAAAATATGGTTAATAGTTCGAGAGAAAATATCCATGTTAAAAATATTTGTAAAAGTTTATTTTGAAATCCATTTGTTAATCAATTTTGGAAACCATTGTTTAAGTTTTTAGAAAATTCCCCTTTTTAAACAATTTAAGAAAAATAATAAAAACATCCCAACCAAAAAGCAAAAATAAAAATAGTCCAGAGGCCTTATTACAACATTTAACCCAAAATAGTAAAGTAATAAAATAAACGAGAAAGAAGTCTAAAGTCCAAATAAACCATTTCCGAAGTATGGCCTCCTCGAGTCATCCATAGCCCAAGTCCATATCATCAAGCATTACCTACAAGGGTTAAGAGAAAGGGGGTGAGTTACAAGAACTCAGTGTGAAATCCCTCTTACAGTTATTCATTGGGCCGGAACCCAATTACGCAATATTTTGGGCCTAAGCCCATTTACAACAACAACAATGTATCAAATATAATATGCATATGATATGCAATTCCCAAACCAAACCTAGATTTCCATCCGCTACACACCACCCGTACCAACCAAAGACACACTGTGGGGGAGCTTTAGTCACCCACCCCGCCAACACACCAAACATAGGCATTAAGCCGATTATATCAAATTTGTGGACAAGCCACTAGATTAACAGAATTTACATGGCATCACCATTTTTCATATTTGTGGCAGAGCCACTGCAATTATGTAGCGAGCTACTAAACTTCTCTTCATCATTATCCCATCCCATGCAAATCATGTATATAATGCACAGCCATTCACAATAATTTATTCAGATATTTATTACAAAATTATGGCCCATTACAACAATTAATCAAAAGGCCCATTAAGAAAAATATCAGATTTGGCCCATTTAGCAAAATATCAGATTGGCCCATATAGCAAAATATCAGATCGGCCCATTTATCAAAATATTAGATTGGCCCATTTATCAAAATATCAGATTGGCCCATTTATCAAAATATCAAATTGGCCCATTTATCAAAATATCAGATTGGCCCATATAGCAAAATATCAGATCGGCCCATTTATCAAAATATCAGATTGGCCCATTTATCAAAATATCAAATTGGCCCATTTATCAAAATATCAGATTGGCCCATATAACAATTTTGTAATTCGGCCCTTTAGGGGCATTTTCGTAATTTCGATAATTTACCCACTAAGGGTAATTCGGTAATTTCGCAACCTAAGGGTATTTTGGAAATTTCGCAACCTAGACTTAACTACTAATGTGGAGCATAAAAATCGAAACTGTGCATCTGCGTCGTACTAACTAAATTGACTATAACTTGAGTTAGAAATCTCGAAATCTAAATCCGTAAATTTTCCTTGAAACTAGACTCATATATATTCTTACTAATATTTTTCCAGAATTTTTGCCTTAACCATTTAGTACAGTTTATTCCTTAAATTTTCCCTTGTTTCACTGTCCAACGATTCTGACCTCTCTTACCTTAATTTCTAATATCTCACTATACGGCTTTCATATACTGCTCCCACTTGTTTCTAAAGAAAATAGGCTCACTAATGAATCCATACATATGAATTATAACCCTTAATTCACTTTGTACAATTTTATATGATTTTTCCAAAATAGATCGGAGAACCACGAAGTTAATCAGAACCAGTCTAACTAAAATTAAGATATCTCAGAATATAAAATTCCTTTTCCTTCTCCGTTTCTTCCATATCAAAATAGACACAGTAAGATTTAATCTGATATCTTATTCCCTTTGTAATTCCTTTTCTCCTATTTTTCGTGATTTTTCAAATACACGTCACTGTTTCTGACCGAAACTATTTTATTACGAAATATGATTACCATTACGATCATACGCATGCCCGAGTGATCACGGATGTCGGCTTTCGATTTTCTTCGGTATTTTGACCAAATCACAGAACATATCATATAAACTTTCAAAGAGATGTGAGATTACACACCATATCAAACATGTATTCGGAAGGTACGAGATTACACACCTTATTTTGATTTCCTAAGGAACCACTCTCCGTTGATCCTAGAACAATACCAACCAAAAGTTAGCCTCGGATTTACAAAAGATTTCGTATCACTTACACTTGAATCACTTACCACTATATCCGAAGGTAGAAATATATCGAGTGATTTGTCCCTAAAACATATAGTCGATTAGTCGAAACTTCAATCCGATTTGCAACATAGCCAAATAGAGATATAACGAAAAATCCAAAAATGAACCCCCTTACCTTATCGATATTGGATCCAATTTCCACCGTTTGACTTCGGCTAGAACAATACACGGTCTCCCACTTAAAGTACTACTAAAAGAGAGTGATTAAGACATGAAGAAGTGGAGGATAACACCATTTTCGGTTACGATCACGATTTACAACCGAATAATGATAAATACTTATTCGGCTAAAGAGAAAAGAATATGATCAAAGAAAAGAATTCACTTACCGATTCAATTGAAGAAAAGAGTGTCAACCCACTTGACAAAATGATAAAGAAGAGATGAATGAACAAATTTTGGTCTCAATGGTTTGGGTACATTCGGCAACAAGAAGAAAGAAAAGAAGAGAATATGTTCTTTAGTGGCTTGTAATTTCGGCACAAGGTAGAAAGAAATTTGGAGAATACCAAATAGTGCAAAGAGAAAGGTTTTGGCCTAACAAGCACCAAAAATTCAATCAAAATGCAAAGGAGAATTCGGCTATCAAGGAAGGTGGAAAGAAAATGAGTATGTGACCAAACAAAAGAGAGAAACAATGCACTATTGTGCTAATATGTTTCGGCAAGGAGGGTTGCAAATTGGGAGAAATGACACAAAGTTGCCAAATGGAATTTTTGCCAAAACACTACTAAGTCTTTACCAAATGCCAACTAAAAATTTAGCTACCTACTCTCCCCAAAACCGTCCACATGCATCCCCCCTAGGATAAGAGTTTGGCCACCCAAGCTTTCCAAAACATCACCCACGAAATAAGCCTCATGTCCCCCTTTCTTTCCTATTTCCCTTGATTCCTTTCCCCAACTTCAACCTTGCCTTATTCATATAGCCACTTTACCAAAAAATGAAGTCAACCTTGCCATGAATGCCTCTTGGCCGACACTTAAGGAAAGGGTGCAAAAATATAAGTCAAAATTTGTACACAAAGTGATTCGAACCTCTTCCCTCAAGGTACTACATGTGGCACCATAACCCTTTTACCAATTGCTCATTTATGCTAGCAATTTACTCTTTTATTTCCATAAGCCTTGATGCCACTTACTAACTCTCCTTAATAGGCTTAAACACAAAATTTTACTAAGGCCCAACTTGAACCCGGAACTTCATAGAAACCTTGTAACTTTCCAAAATTACCTTCTTAATAAGTCCAACTTGAAATAATACCGTTCTCTTGTTCTCAAAATTTTAAAACGCTTTTATGCTCAAGGCCCATTGGGCCCAATTCTACTAGGCCCAATTTTGGGATGTTACAGTGGCACAAGGTGGTTTTGTAGTGGTGGTATGGTGGTTATCAGTGGCAAGTGGTGGTGCAAAAATAATAGAGGTGGAGGAGAAGTGATAGATGGCAAACAACAAAAAGAAAATAAAGTAAAAAGTAGTGAAAAACTTCCAAGAGAGGGTGGCTCATGGTGGTTGAAAGGATGGAGGAAATAAGAGAACTATATGACAAAATCAAAAGAAATTGCTAGCAAATGACAACCGAGAAAGGACACAACCAAGCACAACCAATTCAAATTCCAAATTCAAACTTCCAACATGACATTCATGAGAAGGTATGGGAGTTAGATTGTATTGAAGGTAAATTAACATGGGAGTTTCAAAAACATAACATGAATAGAATTGAAGAAAATAGGTTAGAAAAAATTGAATAGGGGGTTACATGCATGGAAGGTTTGCATGATTAAGTTGAACAAATTTTTTTTCGAAAATTATAAAAACTGCGAGTATAGACTCGATCTTGGTTCACGTGGGAGTTTCATAAGCTACTTGACCACTATGTCATTTCACAAGCTTGTTAAAAAACTAACTTTAACTACTTAAGAATTGGGGTGTGACAATTAAATAATATAATCATGAACGTGATAAGTGGCATAATAAAAATAAATTAAATGATATAATCATCGACATGATAAGTGGCATAATAAAAATAAATTAAACGATATAATGATCGATGCGATAAGTGGCATGATAAAAATAAATTATGTAACATCCTGAAATTGGGCCTAGGAGAATTGGGCCCAATGGGCCTTGGGCGTAGTAGCGTTTAAATTTTTTTGAGAACAAGAGAACGGCTTGTTGGACCTATTAGGTGAGTGATTTTGGAAGGTTAGGGGGCTTCTATGAAGTCCCGGGATTAAACTTGAGCTTTAGGAAAATTTTGGTTTTAGGTGAGAAAAACCCTGGGAGTTGGTAGGTAGGCTTTAAGAATAAAATATGGAGAAAAATGACAGAAGTGGAGTGTGTGGTGTAGTGGCAAAGTGACGCCACTTAAGAGGCAAGGGAGTGACGCCACAGGGAAGGAAGGAGGTCCAAGGTTCAAGTCTTGGCTCTTGCATTTTGGTTTTCTTTTTAATTGGACTTTAGAATTTGGCTATAGATTTATATTTAGTTGCGCATGGTTTAAGGCACAAGAGGAGCTTGTGGCCTAGTGGCAAGGTGGCGTTTCAGCTGGCAAGAGGTCTGAGGTTCAAGTCTCGGGATCAACAAGGGAGTATTTATTTTTGCGGATTGGACGGTCAGAGTTTGAGTTGGATTTAAACTCTGCTGACGAAGGGATCCCACATCGAAAAGATACAAAGAAGGAAGGTGAGAAGCTAGCTATATATAGAGCATTCTATGATAGGAGGAAGGATACCTTGGAGGGCGTTTGGGCACAGGAGTGGTCGGAGCGCGGATTAGCATCAGATTCCTATCAGGTGTGTAACTCTCTCTACTCTAGCTGTAGAGCGGCAAATGTCGTAGTGCAGGTCACGACAATAGTAGCCACACGAGCGTGCGAACGCACGTGTGGGGCTTCGACGCGATAGTTGAGGCCATCAGTAGTATTCTTGTGGGTTAAGGCTACTTGGGCTCAATGGGCCCGTGGGCCCAATTGAATAAAATGTATGATGGTGTAGTATATAGTGAACTAGACTAGGTGGATCTCATATATGTGGCTAGATTTGTATTAGGTGGGCCACACGAGCGTGTGGGCCCGAATGGGCCGAAATTGGGTTTTAGGCCCAATAGTCCGGTACGACTGGAAAGGCCATTGCAAGTGCGAAATTACTGAAATACCATTGGTTTACAAAATTACCGAAATACCCTCGGTTTGAAAAATTACCAAAATACCCTCGGTTTGTGAAATTACCGAAATACCCTTATAGGGTAAAATAACCGAATCTCCTATATTCTCACTTTCTTTTCTCTGTCGACTCACATGGGACAAAAGCTGAATTTCGGCATTTGTTAACATGATTCCTAATCATCTTTGGAATCGATTTCTTCTAGGATCTCCGGGATTTTGAAGCAGTGGATCGGGGTTATTTATTCTCTGTCAATCGGTCTCAGTAAGTCAGTGGTAAGGATGCATATTGATTCGATCTTCCTCTTATTTGTTTGAAAAGCCGAAGGCTATTAGTGATCTTGTTTAGTCTTGACCGATTGTAGGGAAGTCGTGTTATCGAGTGCTTCGAGATTTGATTTAAGCGCGAAAGGCAGTAAGGTAAGGATTATGGTTGTGCGTTAACCCTTTGGGATTTGCTAGTTTAGCCGAATGGCCTTTGTTAATGATCTTGGTTTGGCCGAATGTAGGAAAAGGGGATCTAGTGCGTTAGATCGGGATCTTCGGATTCGATGTCGCGTTAGTAACCAGTGTGTAACTTACACACTTCATAATCGTTGTAAACTTGTTAATAACCTAAACTATGTTAAAAGCCGAAACTGTGTAGATTTCGATATGATACCTTTATGGGTATGAGCAAGGATTTCGGGTAAGTCCGTTTTGTTGAGATTACGGCACATGATTTCTGATGATATTATCTATGTATGTTCGATATATGTCTAATGATTAAGCATGATGGCATGATTTGTATGTGCATTGCATTATTGTGGGTGATATGAGAGGAGGGGGAAGATTGATATCTGTGACTTTGGGTCACCAGTGGTTTGGCACCACCAGTGGTTTGGTACCACAATTGATTTCGTGACTTTGGGTCACCAGAGGTTTGGCACCTCATAGCGACTCGTCCCAGTGGTTTAGCACCACAGTGGGTTGGCCCACATTTGATAGAACGGGATTGTCGCCATGATTTGGTATCACAACGTGGGTTGGCCCCACAATTGGATTATTCGTGACTTTGGGTCACCAAAGTGGTTTGGCACCATATTATTATTGATATCAGTGACTTTGGGTCACCAGTGGTTTGGCACCACCAAGTGGTTTGGTACCACACGGGTAGAAAACGGAGTTGTGGATGGCTAGGTTTGGGTGCATGATATGTTTGCTTGATTATGATTTGTGTAAGCATGTTGTAATAATCGGGAGGGGATTATGCATCGAGTCTTAGTGACTCACCTTCTCCTTATCTTTTCAGTGATTCGTAGATTGCGGATGAGGAGCCGGGTGAACTCGAGGTGGCCATGCGATAATTGCTTCGGTTTACATGGACATTTGATTTGGGTATTTTACTTTAAATTCTGGTTTTTATTTGGGTTTGTAACAAGGCCTTTAAATTATGTTTTGTATTATTTTATCTGCTTTGGATTTGGTTTTAAATATGACTAAGTAATTACTTGATTTGCTTTAATAACTTTGATAATCAAAGTTTTCAAACGAAGCTACGCAATGAGTTTTCTAAATTCTACCATCGGGTAATACAATTCACATGATTTCAAAGCAACTTAACATTTTCCACTATACATACATCGATTTTCCCCAAACACAAGTAATCGAAGAGTTTTCACTAGAAAATAAACCGTAACCTATTTCCTTCGAATCGTTTTCACTCTGTGACATGCCAGATTCGGTCGTGGTGTGTTGACCGGGTTTGGGGTGTTACAATTATGGTATCAGAGCCAGGTTGCAAAACTCGGCTTGTGGAATGGGTTCGAAAATGTTTTTCAAAATTCATTTTAAATCTGGTTAGGAAAAATATGTCTTGTTGGATGTATGGCACCTGAGTCTCCGGCACCAAATCTGTAAGTTCTCTTTTCACTGCATTCTATTATATGTTGAAATGACTATATTTCTGGTAGTATTCTGTGTGTTTTCTGAATGTAGAATTGTGTGCATGTGTGGTAAATATTTGTTTGCTTCGGTGTTAGATATTTGGTTGTGTAAAAGGTTTCAAGGTTAAGATAGAAAGTGAAGTAGTGTTACTGGAATCAGAGTGCGCAGCGTAAGTGTAGTGTTGTAGGTTAGGATGTACGACTGTTGGTTAGTTGGAAATTTCGAGGACGAAATTTCTTTAAGGAGGGTAGATTTGTAACATCCTGAAATTGGGCCTAGGAGAATTGGGCCCAATGGCCTTGGGCGTAGTAGCGTTTAAAATTTTTTGAGAACAAGAGAACGGCTTGTTGGACCTATTAGGTGAGTGATTTTGGAAGGTTAGGGGGCTTCTATGAAGTCCCGGGATTAAACTTGAGCTTTAGGAAAATTTTGGTTTTAGGTGAGAAAAACCCTGGGAGTTGGTAGGTAGGCTTTAAGAATAAAATGTGGAGAAAAATGACACAAGTGGAGTGTGTGGTGTAGTGGCAAAGTGACGCCACTTAAGAGGCAAGGGAGTGACGCCACAGGGAAGGAAGGAGGTCCAAGGTTCAAGTCTTGGCTCTTGCATTTTGGTTTTCTTTTTAATTGGACTTTAGAATTTGGCTATAGATTTATATTTAGTTGCGCATGGTTTAAGGCACAAGAGGAGCTTGTGGCCTAGTGGCAAGGTGGTGTTTCAGCTGGCAAGAGGTCTGAGGTTCAAGTCTCGGGATCAAGCAAGGGAGTATTTATTTTTGCGGATTGGACGGGTCGAGTTTGAGTTGGATTTAAACTCTGCTGACGAAGGGATCCCACATCGAAAAGATACAAAGAAGGAAGGTGAGAAGCTAGCTATATATAGAGCATTCTATGATAGGAGGAAGGATACCTTGGAGGGTGTTTGGGCACAGGAGTGGTCGGAGCGCGGATTAGCATCAGATTACTATCAGGTGTGTAACTCTCTCTACTCTAGCTGTAGAGCGGCAAATGCCGTAGTGCAGGTCACGACAATAGTAGCCACACGAGCATGCGAACGCACGTGTGGGGCTTCGACGCGATAGTTGAGGCCATCAGTAGTATTCTTGTGGGTTAAGGCTGCTTGGGCCACGATAGGCCGAAATGGGCCCAATGGGCCCGTGGGCCCAATTGAATAAAATGTATGATGGTGTAGTATATAGTGAACTAGACTAGGTGAATCTCATATACGTGGCTAGATTTGTGTTAGGTGGGCCACACGAGCGTGTGGGCCCGAATGGGCCGAAATCGGGTTTTAGGCCCAATAGTCCTGTCTGACCACCGAATGGTAGTTGAGTCGCTCGAGGCGACATTAGGCCTTTGGAAAGGCCATTTCAGGTGCGAAATTACTGAAATACCTTTGGTTTACAAAATTACCGAAATACCCTCGGTTTGTAAAATTACCGAAATACCCCCAGTTTGTGAAATTACCGAAATACCCTTATAGGGTAAAATGACCGAATCTCCTCTATTCTCACTTTCTTTTCTCTGTCGACTCACATGGGACAAAAGCCGAATTTCGGCATTTGTTAACATGATTCCTAACCATCTTTGGAATCGATTTCTTCTAGGATCTCCGGGATTTTGAAGTAGTGGATCGGGGTTATTTATTCTCTGTCAATCGGTCTCAGTAAGTCAGTGGTAAGGATGCATATCAATTCAATCTTCCTCTTATTTGTTTGAAAAGCCGAAGGCTATTAGTGATCTTGTTTAGTCTTGGCCGATTGTAGGGAAGTCGTGTTATCGAGTGCTTTGAGATTTGATTTAAGCGCGAAAGGCAGTAAGGTAAGGATTATGGTTGTGCGTTAACCCTTCGGGATTCGCTAGTTTAGCTTAATGGCCTTTGTTAATGATCTTGGTTTGGCCGAATGTAGGAAAAGGGGATCTAGTGCGTTAGATCGGGATCTTTGGGATTCAGTAATCGCGTTAGTAACCAGGTGTGTAACTTACACACTTCATAATCGTTGTAAACTTGTTAATAACCTAAACTATGTTAAAAGCCGAAACTGTGTAGATTTCGATATGATACCTTTATAGGTATGAGCAAGGATTTCGGGTAAGTTCATTTTGTTGAGATTACGGCACATGATTTCTGATGATATTATATATGTATGTTCGATATATGTCTAATGATTAAGCATGATGGCATGATTTGTATGTGCATTGCATTATTGTGGGTGATATGAGAGGAGGGGGAAGATTGATATCTGTGACTTTGGGTCACCAGTGGTTTGGCACCACCAGTGGTTTGGTACCACAGTTGATTTCGTGACTTTGGGTCACCAGAGGTTTGGCACCTCATAGCGACTTGTCCCGGTGGTTTAGCACCACAGTGGGTTGGCCCCACATTTGATAGAACGGGATTGTCGCCAGTGATTTGGTATCAGAACGTGGGTTGGCCCCATAATTGGATTATTCGTGACTTTGGGTCACCAAAGTGGTTTGGCACCACATTATTATTGATATCGGTGACTTTGGGTCACGGTGGTTTGGCACCACCAAAGGTTTTGGTACCACACGGGTAGAAAACGGAGTTGTGGATGGCTAGGTTTGGGTGCATGATGTGTTTGCTTGATTATGATTTGTGTAAGCATGTTGCAATAATCGGGGGGATTATGCATCGAGTCTTGGTGACTCACCTTCTCCTTTATCTTTTCAGTGATTCGTAGATTGCGGATGAGGAGCCAGAACTCGAGGTGGCCATGCGATAATTGCTTCGGTTTTACATGGACATTTGATTTGGGTATTTTACTTTAAATTCTGGTTTTTATTTGGGTTTGTAACAAGGCCTTTAAATTATGTTTTGGATTATTTTATCTGTTTTGGATTTGGTTTTAAATATGACTAAGTAATTACTTGATTTGCTTTAATAACCTGATAATCAAAGTTTTCAAACGAAGCTACGCAATGAGTTTTCTCAATTCTACCATCGGGTAATACAATTCACATGATTTCAAAGCAACTTAACATTTTCCACTATACATACATCGGTTTTCCCCAAACACAAGCAATTGAAGAGTTTTCACCAAAAATAAACCGGTAACCTGTTTCCTTCGAATCGTTTTCACTCTGTGACATGCCCGATTTAGTCGTGGTGTGTTGACCGGGTTTGGGGTGTTACAAATTAAATGATATAACCATAGACATGATAAGTGACATAATAAAAATAAATTAAATGATATAATCATCGATGTCATAAGTGGCATAATAAAAGTGGAAATGTAGTAATAAATAAGAAAACAATGAGAGTTCTCAAGATTGCGACATCCCGAAAATCGGGTTAGTAGAAATTGGATTAATGAACTAAGAAAGTGGTCTCGCCCTACTTTTAGTTAAATGTTGTGAAATTGTGTAAAATGAATTAATCTGATTCAGTGGATAAGTGTTATGATTATGTGTGAGATTCTGTGTTCAAATCTGTTCCCTTGAATTTTTAGTAATTTTGTTGTAACCCCTATCTTTGAACATGTAGCATATATATTATTTTCGTTCAATTGTTAATAAGAATGAGGTTGCTGGTTTAGTGGTATGGTTTTAACTTACCCAAAGGTTCTGTGTTTGAGTCCTTGTGTGTGTTAACGAGAATATTTTTTCTTCTCCTTTAGTAGGTCGCCCATGTTGTTAGTGTTTTTGTTTGGGTCAAAGTAAAACTTGGGTCAAACTAATAAGTTAGTAGAAAATTTGATTGGGTTGGGATTTTGTTTTATATTTTATTTTATTTTTGAGAAATTTCCTCCCATTTTCTTCACATGTCTCCCTCTCTCACTTTTGTCATTCCATTGTTTTCCCCAAAGTTTCCTATTTTCAGGTTTCTTCATTTTTGCTCCTGTGAGTTCCTACTATTCTATTTTGTTATCAACCATTATTATATCATTCTAGCTGCCTTCTGTTTCCAATATGTTTTGGTGAAGATCGATGTCATCTTGTGCTTTTAAACAATTTCGTCATTGGGTGGTGAGTTTCGGTAACAAGTAATTCTCTGGCGAATTAAGGGATTTTTAGCGCTATTGTTCAATTGGGTAAGTTTCTTTTAGTCATAAGTTTCTTTTGATGTTTCATCATGTAATCTAAAGTTGAAATCTTCTAGTGTTTTAGGTTTCAGGTTGAAGTTTCTTTTACTTTCAATGCTTTCACAGAATAGAGGTGTATTATTGATGTTGATTGAAAAATGTGCATAACTAATACCAACTTTGACAAAACGAGATTCTATAGAATTAGGAGATTTTCACCTTATTTTTTTAATCTTTTTAACAAATTATATCACTGAATTAATTGATGTGTTAAGTCATACATTATTTTACTCAAAGTAAAATTGTATACTATGCATTTCTCTATATTTGCATGATTTAATAGCCAAACTTTGAACAAAAAAATAAAGAGACCAAATTTAAAATATTTATAGTTGATGTTGAATTGATTCTTGAGACTAGTGGTTTTAGTAAAGTTAGTTGGATTGTTAATGCAACAAGTAATTTGTAACACCCCACACCCGGCCTAGACGTTATGGCTGAATCTGGCGATGTCACATGATAGTGCTTTTGAAATCGCAACGACGCTAAGACCTTTACTCCGCTCAAACCACTCTTCATTATCTTATGTTAACTCCAAACCGTGTCAATTGTTTTCAAAACGTTATCCATTTTCAAAACGTTATTTATTTACAAATCGTCATTCATTTCCCAAAATGTTATACTTTGCAGAAGCTTTTAAAATAGTTTGCGTGTGCGTAGTATTTTGATAAAACATTCATCTCTTTTGAAAACCCAAGTTTCTCCTACCACTAGCAGTTATAAAACATAAAGCAGTATAAAATCCAAATTTAAACCAAAAATCCGTAGAGGCCATTATTACAGAAAAATACCCACATAAACTTAAAATCATGATTAAGTATCAAAAAATATAGAAGGAGTCGTGTGGCCACCGCTGAGTCCTCCGCCGCACCGATCCGGCTATGTCTGGGGATTACCTGTATAGATTAAATAGAAGGGTGAGTTTTCGTAAACTCAGTGTGTAACCCCCATACAAAACAACAGTCAATATACAAATAATCACAGTCTGGTACTAAGTCCTTTTTCAGTATCAGTATCAGTCTAGTTTGGGCCTTAGCCCATTTCAGTAACAGTATGCATTAAGGCCTTAGCCCATCACAAGATCTGAATAAAGAATGAGATATGCAATCGAAATCCCTACCCAAACCACCTCTACACTCCATCTCCGTCCAACCCTAAACTCCATGTGGGGATATAATCAACCACCCATCCCTACACTCAAAGTAGTACTGAATGTGGCACTATACAGTAATATGCAGCTGTGCTGCCAGTAAATTAGGCTCGAAGCCTTTCACTACACTTCCTCCAATCAATATCAACCCATCCCCATGTAATGCATCATACAGTTTATGTCATGCCCAATCATGGTATATCACATATATACAGTACAATACAAACAACATGCTCAATATACAGTCATATATATATACATATCAAGTTTGGATATAACAGTCATTCAGTTAGGGGACTAGGTAATCTTACCGACCCTACAGTAGGTTCACAGTCGTCTCGGGTGACCCGTGCAACCTTAGCAATAAATCAGTGAAAATGGGCTCACATGCCCATGTTGTCTGCCCGTGTGGCCCCCACAGCCCAATTTGGCCTTGGCTGTGTGGATCACACGCCTATGTGGCTCACCCGTGTAGGCCAACACGCCCGTGTGGCCCACATGGCCCAATTGGTCGAGCCCGTGTCTCGTACACGGCCTCGCCGACCATCACACGGCCGTGACATGTGCCTGTGTCATGCGCTCGTGTCATGCACGCACAACCTGGTTCGCCAATCACACGGCCATGTCCCCTCACACGGCCTACTACACGGGCTACCACACGCCCGTGTGACGTCGATAATATGCTTTTTTGGTTTTTCGTCGAGTCGCATTTTTAGTGTTTCGGGTACACACCTGGATCGTTTTTGATGCCGTTGCACTACTAAGTACTCCAAAGCCTACAAATTAGTATGCACAGCCTCGACTTAGCATTATAGAGATTAAACTAATGGTTTTGACAAAAAGAGCGCTAGATCGAACTCGACTTACTGCTAACCGCGAGCCTTCGTTAACACTATCAGAACCGAGAGACGAGAATTACTGCTCAGAACTCTTTGCCTAAAAAAGAAATTCCAGGAAACAGAATCAGATTCTTGAATCTTTATCATTCAAAAAGAAGAGAATAGCAAGACACTTACCGAAGTCGCACAAGTGCTGATTAACGCTACAACTCAAAACAAAAGAAAGGTTTAGGAGGGAGACTGGGGAATTTTGGCAGTAGCGAAGGAAAAGAAAAAGAAAACGGAAACATGATAGAGAAAATTTGACAGAGCTTGGGGAGGAAGAAGTTGTCACACGGATGGAGAGGTTTTGGGAATTTAGGAAACAAAATAAAATCCAGCACCATTACCCCAAAATCCCTCTAACTACTCCTAAAACCACTCCACCCACTCCCCACTACTCAGACTTCTACTGCTACCGAAACTCCTTGACACAGTGCCGAGCAAAAACATGCCCCTTGTCCACGCAAGGATTTGAACACTAGACCTCCCGCACAACAACACTCCACTTAACCACTAGACCAGCAGGCCCATTCTGTTATGTTATTACACACTTTTCCTTATAAGCCTACTGGAAAAAGATAAGGATTTATTCATATAAAAACAAAAACTTTTCCCAAGTCAAGACTTGAACCCAAGACTTCTTAGACACTTCCAGAACACACAACCACTGAAGCAGACAGACATTTGTGTCATAAATACACAGAAACAAATATACAAATTTTGGGGCGTTACATCATTTAACAGTTGATAAGTCTAATTTGTTTATTTTTGGTTATATCTTTGGACTATTTTATGTCACCATTTAATGATTTTGTGCAGCATAATTTTGTAATGTATTCTAGTATTTTCAATTAAATAAGGAAATTTGGAAGAGGTCTAGTCGATCATTGTTTTTATTTGCAAGATATGAAATTAAGAAGATTTTTGAATAAATATCTTTTCATTACTATTTTTCAAAATATGAATTTTAATTTAGGCAAAATTATAGCGGTCAATTTCGATTATACTTATTTCATTTAAAAAGTTTACAAATGTCTAAACAACTGAGAGTTGTTTATATGTTTTAAAGTGGAATTTAGATACCTCAATTTTTTCGTAATTAGAAACAATTGTGAGAGAATTTATGTTAAACACATTTTTTTATCAGTTTAGGTTAAGTTCCATTAGCAATTGGGTAATGAAGTATTAGTAATTTAGATTAATGCTTTTGATTAAGGACTAATTTGGTTTGTTGAGGCCAAATGTTAACAGTGGTGGCTGAATTTGTGGTTTAGATTTAGTGTATCATTGCTAAGTTGGTCGTTTTAAATATTGTTTTAGGTTCTGGAATCCTCGTTGATCTATTGGCATCGAAAAATGATCAGGTGTGTAACAAAAAACTTGAAAAACAATGAACGGCGCGATGTCAAAAAGCCCGCTATCGGCGTCACACAGTCGTGTGTTAGGCCATGTGGGACACATATGCTGGACCTTTTGGGTCGTGTGGGACACACGGGCTGGACCTTTAGGGCCATGTGGGCCACACGGGCGTGTAGGCCCATTTTTTGGAGATTTCACTTAGGGTCGTATTTTTCTGTTATGCGTATTTAGCCACTCTGTAGGGTCCATATTGAACAAATTGGACTTGAAAGCATGATATCTGATAGAATGATACTATAGGTAATATGGAAAAGGTATGTGAAATATATTTTTCTGATTTGTATAATGATAGTTCTGATGATATGTTTCTAATTTGCTATGTCTGTATATGATGTTTGATTATGCTAATTTGTATATTTCTGAATCTGTTATATGACCATGTATGTGACTTTATGGAGAAATTGATTTTCTTTTGTTGAGTTTGTAACACATCTGTTCTGCAAAGTGTGAAATTCCATACCCTCCGATTTCAGTTATTGTACAACTGCATGTTTTACATGCATTTCATTCATATTTTGTATTTTATGCCATGTCATATTGCATGGAGTTGGGATAATATTGTAAGGAGAAAGTTCTGGAAGTTTAATGATCTGCACTATTTGATGGTGTAACCACATTTCTGTTATGGTAGCTTGACTGCATTTATAGTGGCTCGACCACACATATATGTTTTGGAAACTTAGCTGCAGTATAGTGGCTTGACCACATATATCTGATCTGGCAGTTTTAACTGCAACTCTAGTGGCATCGTCCACAATTATCTGTTGGTGTGTTTTGGATGGACGAGTTCTGGGGAAGTCTTTTTGGTGTGTAATGGAGTTGGGTAGAAAGTTTTCTTAAAATCTACATTATGTTTTCGAAAATACTTCATTTTCATAACCATTCGCGCACAATTTTGCTATTTGAATTTGATAGTTTCTTTGCGATGTTTGATCTGCTTAATATGTTATTTGTGTTTCTGTTTGAATCTAGTTATGCACTGAGCTTTATAACTCACCTTTCTGTATATGACTGTAAACTCTAATTTATATAGGTTTTCTCTAGTAGCTTTTACCACCTTTTTACTTAAAATAATACTAATCCCAAGTATTTGTTAATTAATTAAGTGAATTTTGCTTAAACCTCGATAACGGACATGAATTTGTAAAATACGCAACTTTGTGCTTTATTACATGAATTTTGTGCATAAATTAAATTATTTCATGTTATTTATTAATGTGTTATATTTAATTGTGCAGTGGGACCATGAAGTTGATTTAATAAAGAGCTTATTATAAAGTTTCATGAACATGAGCTATTTATTTCCTATGTTGGAGAACAAAATCATGCTAAATGGGTCAACAAGGTGTTATTTTGACCCAGTTAAAATGATGCTACATGGTGGACAAGTCTGATTATTTAATGGGTCACAGAACTGTCCAAAAATGGGGAGTCAAGCCCAAATTCGACAAAAGCATGTTGGCTACCCAAAAATCTATTTTTGGATTGTAACAGTCCAGTTTAGAACCTAGTCAGAATAGTGGTTTTGGGACCACAAATTTGAGTCAGAAAAATATTTTAATATTATATTCTATGCCTACAGTAAGTGATTAAGCATATGTGAAAGTTTCGTGAATTAATTTTATTGTTTGTGTGCTTACTTAGAGAAAAGGATTAGATTGCATAAAAGGTAAAAGTGGCTTTCTAATTTTTAAAGTGCTTTATTGTTATGTTCTTTTAGTATGAAGGCCTTAAAATGAAATTAGGCCATTGTAGTATGGCATGGACGGTAAAGGGTATGAAATATACATGTATTATATGTTTTATTAAAAGGTTAAAATTGGAATTTGATTATTAAAGAAATTATAATTAAAAAAAAAAGAATGAAAGCCATTATGTTCATCTTTTTAACCAAAAATAAGAAAAAGAAGCAAGGGTTTTAAGCTTTGAACATTCGGCTAGCTATAAGAAAAATTAAGGTATGTTTTGGTTTCAGTTTTTGATAATTTATACGTTTTTGATATCGTTGCTTAGTATATTATCAAGCCCATGCCTTAATTTTGGAATTTGATGATGATTTTGAAATGTGCCATTGATGAATGCTTGAGTTTTGTGATAGTTGATGATGAAATATGAAATATATGTGTTAGATTAACATGTTTTGTCTTTGGATTTTTGATGAATTTGAGTAATTTGGACTAAATTGTGAAAATAATATTTTGAGGGACTAAAATATGAAATAAATGAAATGTGAGGACTTAGATGAAGCATGTGAATATTCGGCTAAGCATGGGTACAAAGAAATTATGTGTATTTTGTGATTTTGTGAAATAGGGACTTAAATGTCAAAATGTGAAAATGTGAGGGCTAATTTGTAAAATGCCCTAAATGTGTGTTTTTGGATTGAATTAAATGATTTGGTGAATAAATGAGTTAAATTTGAATATGTATAGATCAAGAACCAAAGAAAACGGATTTAGATCGGGGAAAGTCGAAAGTGATCGAGTAGTTGATTCAGTCCGTTCATCTCAAATACGAGGTAAGCCTATATACAAATAAATGTATTTGAGTTGATTTATTCATGTTCATATGAAATTGAGTTATGATGAATGACTATGGAAAATGTACAAGTGAAATCCGAGAAAGGATCGACAAAGTGTCAATGTTCGAAAAGTCCCGTACGAACCTTAGGAATAGATAGGATTCATATGTCATGACATAGGGTTCTGATATGTGATATCGTGTAAGACCACATCTGGAACGTTGGCGTCGATTTGAGAATTACGTGTAAGACCATGTCTGGGACATTGGCATCGTAAATGATTTCGTGTAAGACCCTGTCTGGGACAGTGGCATCGATATTTTATTACATGTAAGACCACGTCTGGGACGTTGGCATTGTACGAGTATTCTGAGTTATTCGAGTATCCTATTTGATTCCAAGTGGTTTAACGGGCATTTCTGAGAATTGAAATACTATGTGAAATGTGTAACAAATTCAGGTACGTTTGAAATGTACACTATGTTTGAGTATGAAAGGTAAGTATATGTGAAATTACAAAAGTGAGATATGTGCATAGATTTGTTGAGACAAAATGTGATATATATATATGAATGTGCTATGATCTATTGTGATACATGGAGATGTAAATTGTTGTCGAGCAAATGGTTGGATACAATTGAGTTAAAGAAGAAATATGAATATACTATTGAGATATGTTAAAGTTCTTGTAATTGAAATGGTTATAAATGTATTATATGATAAGCTTATTTGTATATGGCTTACTAAGCTTTTGAAAGCTTACTTTGTGTGTTTGCTTTGTCTTATAGATTATCGAAGCTACGGAAAGCTTGGGGATAGTCGAGGATCGTCGTCACACTATCAAATCATATTTTGGTACCTTTTGAATTTGTACACATTTTAAGTATGGCATGTATAGACTAGTTGAATTAGATGATGTTTTGAGATGTATATATAAGCCATAAGATATGTCTTGTTAATGGATTTGAATATTGTAACTTTTTAATCTATGTTTTGTGATGCAAAGTTGGTATCTTTCTGATGAAAGGTTGGTATATTGAGTTGGTAAGTTTTAGATGAATTTTACATAGAAATGTTTGAGATTGATATGAAACAAATTGTGCAAAGGTTACTATATTTGATATACTTATGAATGGTTTGAAAAGATGGTCATTTTTGGTATGATTTGGTTGCTTTTGATGTGTGAAATGATATTTGTTGATGATGGTAGGTTTGATCCTAAAATGGGTGGCAAATTGGCCTTGAAAATGGCCTATATTTGCCCACACGGTTGAGCACACGGGCGTGTGGCTCGACCGTGTCATTTGAGTTTGTAATTCAAAACAAGTCAGTGTCGGCCACGGGTTGGACACACGGGCGTGTGACTGGCCGTGTGATACAAGTCAGTGTCGACCACAGGTGAGGCGCACGAGCGTGTCCTTGGCCGTGTGCACAAGTCAGTATGCATGCCCTGTTTTGCCACGGCTTATACACACAGGTGTGTCTGAGGCCGTGTGAGGCACACGGCCTGCCCACACGGGCGTGTGACCTCTGTAACTTTGAAAAATGTTTGAATTTCAGAAAATTCCGTATGTGTTCGGTTTAGTCCCGACCCCTTTCTAATGCATGTTTAAGGTCTCGTAGACCTATATAAGGGACTCCTTGATTATGAATTGTTAATTTATGATGTGAAATGTACGTAAAAGTTCCGAATTTTCTGGTAATGCCTCTTAACCTCAGACCGACGTTGGTTACGGGTTAGGGGTGTTACAGGGATATTTATTGGAGGTCCCTACATTTGGAGAATCAAGCGCGTTTTTAGTGAAATCAGAATAGTGGTTTTGGGACCACAAATTCAAGGTTGAAATATTTATTATTTTATTATTTTGAGGTCTACAGCATGATAGTATGATTGTATGAAACTTTCGTTAAGAAATTTAATCGTTTTCATGCTCAATTCGATAAAAAGGACTAAATCGCATAAAGTACAAACTTAGAGTTCTATAAGTTAAAGGTACTAAATGGCTATGAAATTAAATAGTTAAGGGATTTATGTGGTAATTAGACCATTGGTTTCTTGAGTGGACAAATATGGGCATTTAATTAAGTGTTATGCATGTTAATTATAAAGGTTAAAAATGTAAATTAATAAATCAACTTAAATTAAATTAAGAAAAAGAAAGAAATCATCTTTCTTCTTCATTCTTTAATCGAAAATTAGAAGAGGGAAGCCATTTTTAGGGTTGAGCATTCGGCAAGCTTAATCTAGTGCATGTAAGTGTATTTTCATCCCGTTTTTAATGATTTCTATGTTTTTGGAGTCGTTGTAGCTTAATCTAGCTAGCCCAAGGACTAATTTATGAAACTGTTAAAACTATAGGGTTTTACCATTGATGAATGAGTATTTTTTTGATGCCTAATGGTAGAAAATGAATGGTTGTTGTTAGATAAACAACATTTGTTAAGTGATTTTGAATGAAATTGCAAATTAGGGATTAAATTGAGAAAAATGAAAATTATGTGATAATTCTGTGAAATAATGAAAATTATGGGATGCTATGAGTCTAGATAATATTCAGCTATAGTGGGTTGAAATTTAATTTGCATGAATTTGTATTTTTATGAGCTAAGGACTAAATTGTAAAAAAGTTAAAATAATAGGGGTAAAAGTTTAAATTTGCAAAAATGTGTATTTTTGGACTGAATTGAATAGAATGTAATCTAAATGGGTTGAATTTGATTATTTAGATCAAGTTAAGCCTCGTATGGATCTAGATCGAGGGAAAGATAAAGTTTTAGACTAGTCGATCCTATTACGTCGTTTTTGCGATCGAGGTACGTTCTTATGTTAATAAACATTAATGTAATTGTGTTTTAAATGCTTTATTATTCCATTATTGATAATTATGACTTCACGGAAATATTCGACAAAGATTTGGCGACGTGTGAAATCCCGGTTGAACCTTAAGAATAGATAGGATACAAATGACATGTCATTAGGGGTTGTTGTGTTTTGGGTGCTGGTCCGTACGTTCTACAGGTGGCTGAGTTTTTTGGCATGTGTTGCGGTTACTCGTCAGCTTGTGTGAGCAACACCATGCAGCTACGTCTTGACCGTCAGCTTGTGTGAGCAGACCCAGTGATAGCTCGTGATGAGCATTTACATATAATATATAAGATTGAGATGGTTTCGACCATGTATTGGCACTTAGGGTGTGAGATTCCCAAGTATCCTATATTATTCCAAATGGTTCAACGGGTATATTCGTGGTATGAAAGAATAAGGGATTGATACGTATTATAACAGGTATGTATGTGAATCATATAAGCTTTGAGTCTATGAAACTTGTGAATTTGATATCTAACCTTGTGAATGAATATGTGATAGGTTTGTGGATCAATATGAGTTATATTATGATATGTTTGATTACTTAAATTGTGTTCATATGGTAAGTTGAGGTTATTGCTATACGAACTTACTAAGATTTATAGCTTACTCTGCTTATTTTTCCATGTTTTATAGTGATTTCGAAGCTTGCTCGGATTGGGAGTTGTCATAGATCTCATCACACTATCCAGCCGTTGTTTTGGTATTTTTAAACTTGTGTACTTGGTTATATGGCATGTATAGGTGTTGTGGTTAATATGGTCTATATGTTTGTAATGTTGATAGCCAATTGAGTTGGCTTGTAAATGATTTATGTTTTTGGTTATGTGTTTAGCCATGTGACTTGGCTTATTTTGGTATATTTGGTTATGTATATATGTGTAAATAACCTTTGATATTTGGTTTATAATTGCTATGTGAATGTTGTGAATTGGTATTTTGAGTACAAAATGATTGAATTTGAGAATGTGGTATACATGTTGATTTAGGCATAAAGTCTAATAGGTGAGATTGATCATTTAGGTGATTTTGGATGTGAAATTTGTATGAATTTGAATGGCTATTTGGGATGCTTATAAGCATTTTGGTTGTTGGTATTGGTAATGTATGATTTTGGTTTGAAATGGGTTGGTTATAAGTGTCTATTTATACATTGGTTGTTTGTGCATTGTTGAACCTAGGTTGACATCATTTTTGGTGAGAAATGTGGCTTGAAACATAGCCTATTTTTGTCCACACGGACAGAGACACGGGCGTGTATCTCAGTCGTGTATGACACACGGTAAGGTGACACGGCCGTGTGTCCCCTGGTACTTATTTAGAAACCAAGTCAGTAGCTCCACACGGCCCAGCACACGGGCGTGTGACTTGGCAGTATGGCATAAGTTAGTATACCCTCCAGTTTTCACACGGCCTGGCACACGGGTGTGTGAGGCCATTTCGAAGGGTACACATGCTAGTCACACGGTCGTGTGGTTGGCTGTGTGACCCAAGTCAGTAAGTTACACGGGGTAGGACACCGGCTGGGACACAGCCATGTGATCCCATTTCAAATGTGCACACGGCCTGTGACACGGGCGTGTCTTTAGCCGTGTGAGACACATGGCCGGGCCGCACGGGTGTGTCCCCTGTACTTAGAAAATTTCTATGTTTTCCAAAAATTTCCCTGATTTCTCGGTTAGTCTCGAATTGCTTCTAATGTTTGTTTTAGGCCTCGAGGGCTCGTATTAGGGACTATATGATTGTATTTAAATGATAATTGTTTGGATATGAAAACTGTATGATTGTTTAATTGATTAGTCTGGTGATGCTCTGAAACCCTATTTCGGTGACGGATACGGGTTAGGGGTGTTACACAAAGATTTCCCTTGAAATAGTCCAACCCATGCCTAAATTTAGCATGATTCTATGCTCAATTAAAGGAACCATCATCCACCTTCTTCCACAAAATGTGGCCGGCCAAGCAATGGAGAAGATGAAGGGATTCCAATCCCTATTTTTAGTAAACTCTACCATCTACTTCAAGTATAAATACCCCCACTCATTCCCCATTTCAATCATCCCTCATCCCTACATGCCTCATTCTTCACATCTCTCAATCATCATTCATTCTCTCATTTCCTCTCTTCATTTCCACACATAGCATCCCATATTTTCTTTCTTAGCCAAAAACCTTGATATGATTATGTCTTGGTCGGCCACCTTCAGGAGCCATTAGCAAAGGAGCAACACAAGGATCGGAGGAAAACATCTTCAATCAGAGTTCACAAGACTTTTGATTCGACAGAGTTTATTCTTCCTTTGCTTTTTTATTTTTATTTTAATCATGTTTGCAATGTGCTTATTTATCTTATTATCAACAATGGTAGCTTAATTTTGTTTAGCTAGGATGATTGCATTTTTTTAATGAAGTTTGTTTAAATCATGTCTATAGTGTTTGTGCCTCAGTCGATCATGTTTTCAATTAAACTCAAGTATGTATTTCATTCATACGTGATTGGATGCATTAGAATTAGCTAAGTGATCCTAACCAGACGACAGCTAGTGGACACAATAATTGAAATGTGCATTCTTAATTTAGATCCTAACCCGACTAAATTAAAGGTTCATAATAACTTTAATGAGCTCTATTATCTTGCATAGTTTTTAGGTTTATGTGATTAAACTGTTTCAAACCTAACCTGCCTCTATTACTTCACATGAATACTAAGAAACCATTAGTTTAATATGATCAGTAAAATGCATGTTTTACTAAGTAAAAGATTCAGAAAGGACTTAATTTGGTTTCCAAACTCATGAAAGATCGAGTTGCCATGGAATAATTTTCGAACACTGTTAAGCATGATAAAAATAAGCTAAGTTGAATGATGTAATTACCCTAACCTATTCATGTTATTGATTGTTGAAGTTTACGTTTTTGCTAAATTCATTCATACATTTCATTTCATACTTCTCATTTAGTTTAAATGCATTAGGGATCAATCTTGCATCTAGATAATTTAATTTAGTTAATCACCCATCACTCAAGATATTGTGTTTTTATCATCAAATTATTAACTTTAATTTTGCAATATATTGATTAACATACACAGTCTCTGTGGAGGCGATAACTCTTTTACTTACTTATTACTTGATAACGACTGTGTACACTTGCACAAACTGAGCATTACAATGACCATTTCAGGTAATCAGTAAATTTAAGACCGAACAGCGTACGGGAGCTCGAATCATTTTCTCAGTTAAATTGATATTATGGTTTGAATTATTTTTAATTAAGTTTTTTGGACTTTTGAATTTCAGACTAAGTTTCAGATTTTGTTTTGGTTTTGGGTTTTTTGTTTGTTATTTAGCTAAAGTCTTTTGCATGATTTCTATTAAGTTAAAGGAAGTCTTGATTTTTAAAATTAAACAAATATGAGTTTTCCGATACACATTTGAAATAATTTTTACGTAAGTTAACATCTTGAGTTTTAGAATATGCACAATCGGTAAACATACGTTTTCTCTAATCTAAATCCCGGTTTCTGAGTTAACTACTCCAAAATTTCTACTACAAATCTAAGTATCAAATTAAGTGTTTTTCCGTGAAATAAATAAACTTTGCACCTGATTTCATAAATAACTTGAAATTATTTTGCCGAAAATAATATTTTCAGAACTCATGATTTCTAAAGTTGGATTTAAGTTTCTGGGTTTTTAAACGAACTAATGCAATTCCTCCAGATTCGGCCATAACGTCTAGGTCAAGTTTGGGGTGTTACAAAGATAACTCTTCAAATGGTAGATATAACTTACCTCACCTCAACGTGCGTATGCCGAATATGGGCTGGAGAGGTTGTATGTTTTCCCTCTAGGTTCGAACTTGGGTGTCGCGACATGGGTTGGGGGTTGTCACGACATTGATTGTCGTAGGTCGCCTCTTGGAGTTGTGCTCAAAACTCATCTAAGTGTTAAGGTTAGCTTTCTTGTCATGACATTCCCTCTGAATGTTGCGACATTCGGGGCAGTCCACTAACTCATCGGCCTACAATATTGTCTGGCACACTTAACTAACAGGTCATAAAACAACAATTAAAGCTCATTTTCTTGAATTCAAATGCAAAACTAACTAAGACTACAAACTAAATAAAAAGATATAAAATTACTTGAATACATGCTCATTAAGTGTTGAAAAGAGCTTAATTTTCCACAATGAATTAATAACTTATGTTGTTAATGTGATATTAAAAATCATTGACCATGTACCTATCGTATGTCCAAATATTTTGTTCAACTATATTAATATTCTTTAAATATATATGTCGTTATCAAGTGAGTTTTGGTTGCGTAAGGTGGGTTTTCTGGGACATATTGTATCAGCTGCGGGAATATGAGTTGATCCGAACAAGATTTCAGCAATTTTAGAGTGGAAGCCTCCGAAAAATATGTTTGAAGTCTGTAGTTTTCTAGGACTAGCGGGATATTACAGACGGTTTGTGAAAGGCTTCTCGATGATTGCGACTCAGTTGATGAAATTGCTACAGAAATATGTTAAATTCAAGTGGTCAGAAAATTGCCAGCAGAGTTTTGAACAGTTAAAAGCATTGTTGACAGAGGCACCAGTGTTAGTCCAACCTGAATCGGGTAAAGAATTTATAGTTTACAGTGATGCATCGTTGAATGGTTTGGGCTGTGTACTGATGCAAGAGGGCAAAGTTATAGCTTATGCTTCGAGACAGTTAAAGCCACATGAAAACAACTACCTGACGCACGATCTTGAATTAGCTGCGATTGTATTTGCATTGAAGATTTGGCGTCATTACCTATTTGGCGAGAAATGTCACATTTATACTGATCACAAGAGTTTGAAATATCTGATGACTTAGAAAGAATTAAATTTGAGACAGCGAAGATGGTTAGAATTACTAAAATACTATGAGTTAGTAATTGATTATCATCCGGGAAAAGCTATTGTTGTTGCTGACGCTTTGAGCCGAAAGTCTTTATTTTCTTTGCGAGCAATGAGTACTCAAATAGATCTTTGTGATGATGGTTTGGTTTTGGTTGAGTTAAAAGTGAGGCCGATGTTTATACGTCAGATTTGTGATGCACAAAAAAGTGATAATGAGATGATGACAAAACGAGCTCAATGTAGTTTGAATTCTGATTCAGAATTTTGAGTGGATAATGATGATTGTTTGAGATTCAGAGATCGGATTTGTGTTCCGAGGAATTCAGAGTTGACTCAGTTGATTTTGAACGAAGCTCACAATAGTCATTTGGCTGTTCATCCGGGAAGTACAAAAATGTATAATGATTTGAAACAGTTTTATTGGTGGCATGGTATGAAACGGGATATCTCAGAATTTGTTTCGAAATGTATAATATGTCAGCAAGTTAAAGCTGAACATCAGGTTCCATCCGGTTTGTTACAACCGATTATGATTCCTGAGTGAAAATGGGAGAGAATCACGATGGACTTTGTGTCGGGACTACCTTTATCTTCGAGAAAGAAAGATGCAATCTGGGTGATAGTTGACAGATTGACGAAATCAGCTCATTGTGTTCTGGTGAGAACCGATTATTCGCTTGATAAATTAGCTGAATTGTATATTTCTGAGATTGTGAGATTGCACGGGGTACCACTATCTATTGTATCTGACAGAGATCCGAGATTTACCTCGCGGTTTTGGAAGAAATTGCAATAAGCTTTAGGCATAAAGCTACATTTCAGTACTGCATTTCATCCGCAAATGGATGGTCAACCCGAGCGGATTATTCAGATTCTTGAGGATATGTTGAGATGTTGGATCCTTGAGTTTGAAAGTACATGGGAAAAACATTTGCCGTTGATTGAATTCGCATACAATAATAGTTTTCAATCTAGCATCAAAATGGCACCATGTGAGGCTCTTTACGGCTGAAAATGTCGAACTCCATTGTACTGGACTGAGCTTAGCAAGAATAAGATTCACGGGGTTGATTTAATCAAAGAGACTGAGCAGAAAGTGAAAGTGATTCGTGACAGTTTGAAAGTGGCTTCAGATCGTCAAAAGTCTTATGCAGATTTGAAACAGAAAGATATTGAATTTGATATCGGTGATAAAGTGTTTTTGAAAGTGTCTCCGTGGAAGAAAATACATCGTTTTGGCAGAAAAGGCAAGTTGAGTCCGAGGTTCATCGAGCCGTATGAGATTATTGAACGAATTGGGCCGGTTGCTTATAAATTGTTGTTGCCACTTGAGTTAGAAAAGATTCATAATGTGTTTCACGTATCGATGCTTCGACGATATAGATCTGATCCATCTCATGTGATTCCTCCTGCTGAGGTCGAGATTCAGTCAGATTTATCGTATAGTGAAGAATCGATCCGAATTTTGGCAAAAGAGATTAAAGAGTTGAGAAACAAGAAAATTTCTTTAGTGAAAGTGTTGTGGAACAAACACGGAGTTGAAGAGGCTATGTGGGAGCCTAAAGATGTTATGAGAGAGCAATATCCGAACCTATTCAATGGTAAGATTTTTGGGGACGAAAATCGTTAAGGGGGGAGAGTTGTAATAGCCCAGTTTAGACCCTAGTCAGAATAGTGGTTTCAAGACCACAAATCTGAGGTCGAAAAAATATTTTAATATTATTTTCGGTGCTTACAATATGTGATTAAGCATGTGTGAAATTTCTGTGTAAAAATTTTATCGTTTGTGTGCTTAATTATGAAAAAAGACTTAACCGCATAAAATGCAAAAGCTGTGTGCTGATTGTAAAAGTTTTAATAAGGCATGGCTTATTAAAATGTGAGTCCTTATGTTGTTATTATTCCATGTGCTAAATGGATGGACAAAAATGGGTTTTAGTTAATGGAATTTTAAAGGATATTAATAAGGTTATAATGGTAAAATGATTATTAATGCATATTAAATAAAACAAATAAGAAAAAAAAACAAGCCATATTCTCATCTTTCTTTGCCGAAAATCACAAGAAAATAAAGGAAAAAGAGCTTAAGGGTTTCGGCTAGAAGTTGGCTCAATCAAGGTATGTTTTGAGCTCGGTTTTTAGTGATTTCTACATTTTTGTGATCGTTGCTTTGTGTTCTCTTAAGCCCATGTTTTAATTTCTAAAATTTATGAAGATTTCAAGTTATGCCATTGATGATATTGTGAGCTTTGTGTTGTTAAATGGTGAAATATGGAAGCTTGATGTTAGATTAATATGTTTTGTCTTTGAATTTTTGGTGAATTTGAGTAATTTAGGCTAAATTGAGAAAAGTGTAAATTGAAGGATTAAAATGTGAAATAAATGAAATATGTGGGTGTGTATGGACATAAGGAAAATTCGGCTAGGCATGTGTGAAATGAAATTATGTGTATTTGGTGATTTTATGAAATAGGGACTTAAGTGTCGAAATGTGAAAATGTGAGGGCTATTTTGTAAAATGCCCCAAATATGTATGTTTGGACTAAATTAAATGATTTGGTGATTGAATGGGCTAAATTTTAATATGTATAGATCAAGAAAAGAGGGATTTGGATCGAGATCGAGGCAAAGATAAAGTGCTCGATTAATCGACTCGTTTTGTTACTTCGACATCCGAGGTAAGTTCGTATATAATACGAGTTGTTATATTTATGTCTAAGTGCTATGAAATGAATGAATATGGGATTATTGAATTATAAATGCTATATGTGGAATTGAGAAATGTGGCACTAAGTGTGCGTAATTAGAATCGAGACAGAGGTGAATAGCACTGTGTGTGAGAAGTAATGGAAGCCTCGGCTTTATTGATTGGCACTGTGTGTGCGATACTGAGTTAAATTTGGTGTAAAGCAAAGGCACTAAGTGTGCGATTATATTTAAGCTTCGGCTATGAAATTGGCACTAAGTGTGCGATTGAATTGAAGGAATAATGAATATTTGATCGAAATGTGGTATCGAGCATTGAGTAGCAAAATTGGTTGTTAATTAAGTGTTGGCAAATGTATGTATGGAACCTATGTGGTTGGAGAATTGGAAATAGATAAATGGATAGTTATGTGTGTATTTGATATGGATGAGATTGTGCATTTTTGTGAAATAATCTATGTGATGGTTTATTTTGTGTATTGATTTTAAGTTATTGAGTTAATAGTATTATATTACGAACTTACTAAGCTTTCAAGCTTACTGTGTTAAGTTTTCTCTGTTTTACAGTATATTTAAAGCTAGCTCGGATCTGGGGATCGTCAGCGACTCAATCACACTATCGGCTATCTATTTTGGTACTTTTGGTAGACATATATATTTGAATATGAAATGTATAAGCTAGTAAATATGGTATATATTTTGAGATGTTTGGATCTTGCCATGTGATATGGCTAGATAAGTTAATGAATTTGGTATATGCTTTGGGTTTGAGTGAAGATTGATCATTATGTGTATGTGAGTTCTAAGTGAATGACCTTATGATATGTTTTGGTGATAATAATGTATTATGCTCATGACATGAAAAGGTATGGATAAAATGATACATAAAATTACATGATTTTGTATGTGTAATTGTTACTTTGTAATGGTAAGTTGAGATGGAATTGTATAGGAAGAGGTATGATGATGCTAAGAGATTATATTGAGTATGATTTGGTATGTTTGGATGTCATTTAGGGTATTGAATTGTGTTGATTTATGCTTGTAGGTGTGACTCAAAGGGTGGGTGGCAAATTGGCCTTGTAAATGGCCTATATTTGCCCATTACGTTGAGCACACACAGGCGTGTCTTCCGACCGTGTCCTTCGTAGTTGTATTTCTAAACAAGTCAAACTCGACCACGTGCTGGACACACGGGCGTGTGACTGGCCGTGTGGTGCAAGTCAGTGTCGACCACGGGTGAGGCACACGGGCGTGTCTAAGGCCGTGTGGACAAGTCAGTATGTATGCCCTGTTTTGCCACGGCTTGGACGCACAGGCGTGTCCAAGGCCGTGTGAGGTACACGGCCTACCCACACGGGCGTGTGACCTCTGTAGCTTTGAAAAATGTTAAATTTTCAAAAATTTTCGTATGTGTTCAGTTTAGTCCCGACTCCTTTCTAATGCATGATTAAGGTCTCGTTGACCTAATTAAGGGATTATATGAATGTGAATTGCTATATTTGATGTGGAATGAAATTAAATGCTCAGAAATGATTGGTAATACCTCTTAACCCTATTCCAGTGACGGTTACGGTTTAGGGGTGTTACACTAAACAAGCCTTCTTCCAAATGATGAATGAGTGGTTCACTCAGTACATTAGAACAAATCCGGCTGTTTCACAACCTCTGTCCCTGCCCAATCCTCCTCAGATTTCTGTTGTACCTCCGGTTATGAATCTGAATCTTTTGTATAAGCCTCCGGTTGATAAAATCTATAAATATGGGGCTTAAGAGTTCAGGGCCACTAGTGATGATGATGCTGAGAGAGCGGAGTTTTGGCTCGAGAATACAATCCGAGTGTTTGATGAAATGTCTTGTACTTCTGAGGAATGTGTGAAATGTGCCGTTTCTTTGTTAAGAGATGCAGCTTATCAGTGGTGGAAAACTTTGACTTCTGTGGTTCCAAAAGAACGAGTTACCTGGGATTTCTTTCAGTCTGAATTCCAGAAGAAATATATTAGTCAGAGATTTATAGATCAAAAACGAAAAGAGTTTCTTGAATTGAAACAGGGTCGTATGTCTGTCATAGAATACGAACGAGAATTTGTGAGATTAAGTCAATATGCTCGGGAATGTGTTTCGACTGAAGCAATAATGTGTAAAAGGTTTGAAGACGGCTTGAATGAAGATATCCGTTTGCTAGTTGGAATTTTGGAATTAAAAGAATTTGTTGTGCTTGTTGATCGAACGTGTAAAGCTGAGGCACTCGGGAAAGATAAAAGAAAAGCTGAGTCAGAAGCTATAGATGTGAGAAAGAGATTCTCAAGTAAATCATTTCAATCTGCATCGAAGAAATTCAGAGATGAGTATAGCCATTCAAAGTCTAATGTGGGACATTCGAACAAAGATCGAGTTAGATCGCAGTCAAACTTCAAAGCTCCAGCTACTTCAATAGCTAGTGTTGGAAATGTCCGATCTGAGCGACCTGAATGTAGACATTGTGGTAAAAGACATCTGGGTAATTGTAGATTGAATGACCGAGCTTGTTTTAGATGTGGATCATTAGACCATTTTATTCGAGATTGTCTCGAGTCTGTTGAACAAGAGATTGTACAGAATCTGAAGTCAGATAATACATCAGCTAGGAGTAGATCTACTAGAAACACAAGAAATGTGAGTGGTAGCCAGAGAGCCATGAAAGATACAGTTGCGAGATCTGAAGCTAGAGCACCTGCCAGAGCTTACACTATTCGAGCTCGTGAGGAAGCTTCGTCTCCAGATGTTATTATGGGTACATTTACTCTTTATGATACTTCTGTGATTGCATTGATAGATCCAAGGTCTACTCATTCGTATGTATGCATGAACTTAGTATCCAGTAAGACTTTGCCTGTAGAGTCTACTGAATTTGTAATTAGAGTATCGAACCCCTTAGGTCGATGTGTTTCGGTTGACAAAGTGTGCAAGAATTGTCCGTTGATGATTCGAGATTCGTGTTTCCCAGCTGACTTGATGTTGTTGCCAATTGACGAGTTTGATATAATTTTGGGTATGGATTGGTTAACTTTGCACGATGCTATTGTGAATTGCAAACGGAAGACTATTGATTTGTGATGTCAGAATGATGAGATTATTCGGATTGAGTCTAATGATTTGAATGGGTTACCGGCTGTGATATCTGTGATGAAAGCTCAGAGTTATGTGAAAAAGGGTTATGAAGCTTATTTTGCCTATGTAATTGATTCGAGAGTGACTGAAGAGAAAGTTGAATCTGTGCCAGTTGTTTGTGAGTTCTCTGATGTATTTCCTGAAGAATTACCGGGATTGCCTCCGATACGAGAAGTTGAGTTTGGTATTGAATTAGTGCCGGGGACGACTCCTATCTCAATAGCTCCGTATAGAATGGCACCAACAGAATTGAAAGAGTTGAAGTCACAGTTGCAAGAGTTGACCGATAGAGGATTTGCACAACCGAGTTTCTCACCTTGAGGTGCTCCCATTCTATTTGTGAAAAAGAAAGATGGCACGATGAGAATGTGCATTGATTACCCTCAGTTAAACAAAGTGACTATTAAGAAAAAATATACTTTGCCCAGAATTGATGATTTGTTTGATCAGTTGAAAGGAGCCACCGTGTTTTCAAAGATAGATCTGAGATCGGGATATTATCAGTTGCGAGTAAAAGATTCAAACATTTCGAAAACTGCTTTCAAAACGAGGTACGGGCCTTATGAGTTTTTAGTTATGCCTTTCGGACTAACAAATGCTCCTGCTGTCTTTATTGATTTGATGAACAGAATTTTCAGACCGTATTTAGATCGATTTGTTGTTGTATTCATTGACAAAATTTTGATTTATTCGTGTGATGAAGTTGAGCATGCTGAACATCTGAGAATTGTGCTACAAACTCTGTGAGATGAGCAATTGTATGCAAAATTTAGTAAATGTGAATTCTGGTTGCGTGAAGTTGGCTTTTTGGGGCATATTGTGTCAGCATCTGGTATACGAGTTGATCCGAGCAAGATTTCGGCTGTTTTAGAGTGGAAACCTCCGAAAAATGTGTCTGAAGTTCGCAGTTTTCTGAGACTTGCTGGTTATTATCGACGGTTCATAAAAGGCTTTTCGATGATTGCAACTCCATTGACGAGATTACTTCAAAAAGATGTGAAATTCGAGTGGTCTGAAAAGTGTCAGAAAAGTTTCGATCAGTTGAAAGCCCTTTTGACTGAAGCTCCAGTTTTGGTACAGCCAGAATCGGGTAAAGAGTTTGTAATATATAGTGATACTTCTTTAAACGGCCTGGGATGTGTTTGGATGCAGAAAGGCAAAGTTATAGCTTATGCCTCGAGACAATTGAAACCGCATGAAAAGAATTATCCGACACATGATCTTGAGCTAGCTGCGATTGTGTTTGCTTTAAAGATGTGGTGCCACTATCTTTTTGGTGAAAAATGCTATGTGTTTTTAGATCATAAAAGTCTGAAGTATTTGATGACTCAGAAAGACCTGAATCTACGACAGAGAAGATGGTTAGAACTATTAAAAGACTACAAGCTTGTGATAGATTATCATCCGGGTAAAGCAAATGTTGTTGCTGATGCATTGAGTCGAAAATCATTGTTTGCATTACGCACGATGAATACTCATTTGGCCCTATCTGAAGATGGTTCGATAGTAGCTGAATTGAAAGTGAAACCGTTGTTCTTACAGCAAATATGTGATGCTCAAAAAGTTGATAATGAAATGTTAACGAAACGAGCTCAGTGTGATTTGAACTCTGATTCTGAATTTCGAGTTGATGTTGATGATTGTTTGAGATTTAAAGATCGGATTTGTGTTCCGAGAAATTTAGATTTGATTCAGTTGATTTTGAATGAAGCTCATAATAGTCGTATGTCAATTCATCCGGGAAGTACGAAAATGTATAATGATTTGAAGTAACTTTATTGGTGGCTTGGTATGAAGCGGGATATCTCAGATTTTGTATCGAAATGTTTAATCTGTCAGCAAGTTAAAGCTGAATATCAGGTGCCATCTGGTTTGTTACAACAGATTTTGATTCCTGAATGGAAATGGGATAGAGTGACGATGGATTTTGTTTCAGGGTTGCCTTTGACTCCGAGAAAGAAAGATGCAATTTGGGTCGTAGTTGACAGATTGACGAAATCAACCTATTTTATTCCGGTATGATCTGATTACTCACTTGATAAATTAGCTGAGCTATATATTTCTGACATTGTGAGATTGCACGGGGTGCCACTATCTATTGTGTCTGACAGAGATTTGAGGTTTACTTTACGATTCTGGAAGAAACTGCAAGAGGCTTTAGGTACTAAATTACATTTCAGTACAGCTTTTCACCCACAAATGGATGGTCAATCCGAGCGGATTATTCAGATTCTCGAGGATATGTTGAGATGTTGCATTCTTGAGTTTAATGGTACATGGGAACAATATTTGCCATTGATTGAGTTTGTGTACAATAATAGTTTTCAGTCGAGCATCAAAATGGCACCTTATGAGGCTTTGTACGGACGCAAATGTCGAACACCTTTTTATTGGACTGAGCTTAGTGAAAATAAGATACACGGGGTCGATTTGTTCAAAGAAACTGAACAAAAAGTGGAAGTAATTCGTGATAGTCTGAAAGCCGCATCAGATCGTCAGAAATCTTATGCAGACTTGAAACGAAAAAATATCGAGTTTGAGATCGGTGATAAAGTATTCTTGAAAGTGTCTCCGTGGAAGAAAATACTTCGTTTTAGCAGAAAAGGCAAATTGAGTCCGAGGTTCATCGGGCCGTATGAAATTATCGAGCGTATTAGACTTGTTGCATACAGATTGTTATTGCCACTGGAGTTAGAAAAGATTCAAAATGTGTTTCATGTGTCAATGCTTAGACGATACAGATCTGATCCATCACATGTAATTTCTCCGTCTGAGATAGAAATTCAATTTGATATGACTTATGAAGAAGAGCTGATTCGTATCTTAGCTCGCGAGGTTAAAGAATTGTAAAATAAGAAAATTCCGTTAGTAAAAGTACTATGGCATCGACACGGGGTTGAAGAGGCTACGTGGGAGCATGAAGATGCTATGAGACAATAATATCCGAATCTGTTTAACGGTAAGATTTTTGGGGACGAAAATCCCTAAGGGGGGAGAATTGTAACAGTCCGATTTAGACCTTAGTCAAAATAGTGGTTTTGGGACCACAAATCCGAGTCAGAAAAATATTTTAATATTATATTCTGTGCCTACAGTAAGTGATTAAGCATATGTGAAAGTTTCGTGAATTAATTTTATTGTTTGTGTGCTTAATTAGAGAAAATGATTAGATTGCATAAAAGGTAAAAGTGGCTTTTTAATTGTTAAAGTGCTTTATTGTTATGTTCTTTTAGTATGAAGGCCTTAAAATGAAATTAGGCCATTGTAGTATGGCATGGACGGTAAAGGGTATGAAATATACATGTATTATATGTTTTATTAAAAGGTTAAAATTGGAATTTGATTATTAAAGAAATTATAATTAAAAACAAAAGAATGAAAGCCATTATGTTCATTTTTTTAACCGAAAATAAGAAAAAGAAGCAAGGGTTTTAAGCTTTGAACATTCGGCTAGCTATAAGAAAAATTAAGGTATGTTTTGGTTTCGGTTTTTGATAATTTCTACGTTTTTGAGATTGTTGCTTAGTATATTATCAAGCCCATGCCTTAATTTTGGAATTTGATGAAGATTTTGAAATGTGCCATTGATGAATGCTTGAGTTTTGTGATAGTTGATGATGAAATATAAAATATATGTGTTAGATTAACATGTTTTGTCTTTGGATTTTTGATGAATTTGAGTAATTTGGACTAAATTGTGAAAATAATATTTTAAAGGACTAAAATATGAAATAAATGAAATGTGAGGACTTAGATGAAGCATGTGAATATTCGGCTAAGCATGGGTACAAAGAAATTATGTGTATTTTGTGATTTTGTGAAATAGGGACTTAAATGTCAAAATGTGAAAATGTGAGGGCTAATTTGGAAAATGCCCTAAATATGTGTTTTTGGATTGAATTAAATGATTTGGTGAATAAATGAGTTAAATTTGAATATGTATAGATCAAGAACCAAAGAAAACGGATTTAGATCGGGGAAAGTCGAAAGTGATCGAGTAGTTGATTCAGTCCGTTCATCTCAAATACGAGGTAAGTCTATATACAAATAAATGTATTTGAGTTGATTTATTCATGTTCATATGAAATTGAGTTATGATGAATGACTATGGAAAATGTACAACTGAAATCCGAGAACGGATCGACAGAGTGTCAATGTTCAAAAAGTCCCGTACGAACCTTAGGAATAGATAGGATTCATATGTCATGACATAGGGTTCCGATATGTGATATCGTGTAAGACCACATCTGGGATGTTGGCGTCGATTTGAGAATTACGTGTAAGACCATGTCTGGGACATTGGCATCGTAAATGATTTCGTGTAAGACCCTGTCTGGGACAGTGGCATCGATATTTGATTACATGTAAGACCACGTCTGGGACGTTGGCATTGTACGAGTATTCTGAGTTATTCGAGTATCCTATTTGATTCCAAATGGTTTAACGGGCATTTCTGAGAATTGAAAGACTATGTGAAATGTGTAACAAATTCAGGTACGTTTGAAATGTACACTATGTTTGAGTATGAAAGGTAAGTATATGTGAAATTACAAAAGTGAGATATGTGCATAGATTTGTTGAGACAAAATGTGATATATATATATGAATGTGCTATGATCTATTGTGATACATGAAGATGTAAATTGTTGTCGAGCAAATGGTTGGATACAATTGAGTTAAAGAAGAAATATGAATATACTATTGAGATATGTTAAAGTTCTTGTAATTGAAATGGTTATAAATGTATTATATGATAAGCTTATTTGTATATGGCTTACTAAGCTTTTGAAAGCTTACTTTGTGTGTTTGCTTTGTCTTATAGATTATCAAAGCTACGGAAAGCTCGGGGATAGTTGAGGATCATCGTATCACTATCAAATCATATTTTGGTACCTTTTGAATGTGTACATATTTTAAGTATGGCATGTATAGACAAGTTGAATTAGATGATGTTTTGAGATGTATATATAAGCCATAAGATATGTCTTGTTAATGGATTTGATTATGGTAACTTTTTAATCTATGTTTTGTGATGCAAATTTGGTATCTTTATGATGAAAGGTTGGTATATTGAGTTGGTAAGTTTTAGATGAATTTTACATAGAAATGTTTGAGATTGATATGAAACAAATTGTGCAAAGGTTAATATATTTGATATACTTATGAATGGTTTGAAAAGATGGTCATTTTTGGTATGATTTGGTTGCTTTTGATGTGTGAAATGATATTTGTTGATGATGGTAGGTTTGATCCTAAAATGGGTGGCAAATTGGCCTTAAAAATGGCCTATATTTGCCCATACGGTTGAGCACACGGGCGTGTGGCTCGACCGTGTCATTTGAGTTTGTAATTCAAAACAAGTCAGTGTCGACCACGGGCTGGACACACGGGCGTGTGACTGGCCGTGTGATACAAGTCAGTGTCAACCACAGGTGAGGCACACGAGCGTGTCCTCGGCCGTGTGGACAAGTCAGTATGTATGCCCTATTTTGCCACGGCTTATACACACAGGTGTGTCTGAGGCCGTGTGAGGCACACGGCCTGCCAACACGGGCGTGTGACCTCTGTAACTTTGAAAAATGTTTGAATTTTAAAAAATTCCGTATGTGTTCGGTTTAGTCCCGACCCCTTTCTAATGCATGTTTAAGGTCTCGTAGACTTATATAAGGGACTCCTTGATTATGAATTGTTAATTTATGATGTGAAATGTACGTAAAAGTTCTGAATTGTTCGGATATAGGGTTCATATGTCATGACATAGGGTTTCGATATGTGATATCGTGTAAGACCACGTCTGGGACGTTGGCGTCGATTTGAGAATTACATGTAAGACCATGTGTAATATCCTAAAAAAATTTGAGTATCATCTTGTTACTTGTGTTAGCTCGAGTTTGATTATTATTATGTGCTTAGTATAGTTTTATGAAGGCTTGGAATTATTAGCTAAGCTAGAATGATTTTTAGTATTGAAAATATAGTGAAGTGGATTAGATGAACTTGACACTTAAGTTAATTTAAGTGTTAAATTCTAACACAAGAGGAGTTAGTGGCATAGTGGATAAGGCGCATGAAAGGTTGCTTGAGGAAGTGGTTCGAGTAGCATGGAAGGCATATTAAGGATTTTATTTTTATGCATCCTAGCATTAAGTGTCGGTCAACTATTCATATGGATAAGATGGACAATTTTCTTTTTATGGCAAGAAGACTTAAGGTTATGGTAAGCATGAAATAAGGGATAGAATTGCTAGATTTTGGGGATAAAATTTCTTCAACTTTGGGAATGTAGAGGATTTCAAGGCTTGGCTTAAGGGTGTTGTTTTGGAAACTCTCCTATGGCCATTAGTGCATGAATGTGGGCGGCATGTGTGGCTAGGGGTGGCCAAATGTTGATAGGAAGTTTGGGGGAATAGTTGGCCAACTTTAGCATTTTGTGCATCATTTGGCATTTTTCTTCCTCTCCAAAACTCCCTCTTTGGCCGAATGTATCTTAGGCATTTTGGTGCAATTTTGCTTTTGATTTAGCTCTCATTTGTGTTTGAACCAAAATCTAAATTCTTCCTCTCATTTCCCTTTTGAAACCGAAACCACAATTTGCATTTTTGTGCACTTTTCTTTTCTAAAACTAGGTGTTTGGCCGAACCTCTTTCTCCCATCTCTCTCTTTTCTTTCTTTTGATACTTGCTCAAAACCACATTTCCTTTTTCACTTCCTCTTGGCCGAATCTTCCTCCTTCCCAAATCCCATCTCTTTCATTTTTTCAAAGTTAGAAACATCCATTACCATTCTATTTTCATTTTCTATTTTCTTCTTTCTTCCATTTTCGAATCATCCTTCTCTATTTCACTTTCACTTTTATTTTTCCTTTCTTTTACTCCACCATAGCCTAATCTTCTTTCTCTCTTTTGGTGTTATATTGGCCGAATATCATCAAGGGTAGATAATCTTTGGGTTTTCTTCAATCGGTTTTGGAAGATAGGTAAGTGTTCATGGCCGTATTTCCGTTATTTCCTTCTCCTTTCTAAGTCGTTTTCTTGTGGACAAAGGCCGAATCCTTGGTCATTTGTTTGCAAGGTTCTAACCATTATTTAGGAACCGATTTTCCTTTAGGCTCTTTGGGACGTTGGAAGCAATCGATCTAAGCCATTCCATTAGCAATCGAAGTTGGTAAGTCAAGTGGTAAGATTCATGTCGATTCATTATTCTTTTTGAGGATAAAGACTAAGGCTATTGGGATTAAGATATGATGTTGGCCGAATGGATTTTTGCTTATAGTTTTGTGGTATGGCCGAATGTAGGACAAGGTGATCTAGTGCGTAGATCGGATCTTGGAAGTTAGTATTTGCGTTAGTGAAAGGTGTGTACCTTACACACTTTATAATTCGGTATATATATATATGTGTGTGTGTTAATAACTATTCATGTTGTTAAAGCCGAAAACTATGAGATCTTGAAATGATACCTTGATGGGTATGAGCAAGGATACGGGTAAGTCCGTTTCAATATGATTTTGATATATGTTGTTAATATCACGATCTACGATATATATTGGTTATATGTTTATATCAAAGTATAATGACATGATTTGTTATCTATTGCATTGGTATGGGCGATATGAGAGGAGGGGAAGATTGATATCCGTGTCTTTGGGACACCGCAGAGGTTTGGCACCTCCAGTGGTTTGGTACCACATATTTCGTGTCTTTGGGACACCGGAGGTTTGGCACCTCATAGCGACTGCGTCCCGGTGGTTTCACACCACCGTGGGTTGGCCCCACATTTGATGTATTGGGATCGCCGCCGCGGTGATTTGGTATCACACGTGGGTTGGCCCCACAACATGATTATTCGTGACTTCGGGTCACCAAAGTGATTTGGCATCACATTATTGGATATCGTGACTTTGGGTCACCGGTGGTTTGGCACCACCAGGTGGTTTGGTACCACACTGGGTAGAAAAAGGAGTTACGGATGGCTAGGTTGGGTGCATAATATATATATTGCTTGGTTATAATTTGTGTAAGTATGTGGTATTTACAGGGAGAGGAATATGCACCGAGTCTTGGTGACACACCTTCTCCCTTATTTTTTAGGTAATTCGTAAATTCGCGGATGAGGAGCCGGATGAACTCGAGGAGGCCATGCAATGAAATTTGGTTTTACATGAACTTCCATTTGGGTACTTGATTTTAATTTGGTTTTCATTTTTATGGGTTTGTAATAAGGCCTCTTTAATTATGTTTTTGGATTATTTATATGCTTTGGATTTGTTTTAAATATGGCTTATAAATTACATGATTGATTTAATAATTTGAGCACCAAGTTTTCTAAACTACTAAACGCGATGGTTTTTAAAACGTTACCATCGGGTAACATAAATCAATTGATAGTATTTAACAACTTAAGTATTTTTGATAACTCATACTATTTTCCAAAACTCCAGTTTCCAAATTTCTATTAGATACGGTTTTCAACCTAATCGCTTTAGTTTCTTTTCAATTTATAAAAGGTTTACAAATCTAAGCTGCAACTAAGTTTTAAAAATTTATTTTCGGGATTTCAAAGTAAATTATCAGTTTTTTTTAATTTATTATACACCTGATTTCTACGAACTTAGAACAACAAAGAGTTTTTCCTAAAATTTAATCGGTAACTCGTTTTTCCTCAAAACGTTTTCCCCTGTGACATACCAAATTCGGTCGTGGCGTATTGACCGGGTTTGGGGTGTTACACCATGTCTGGGACATTGGCATCGTAAATGATTTCGTGTAAGACCCTGTCTGGGACAGTGGCATCGATGTTTGATTACATGTAAGACCACGTCTGGGACGTTGGCATTGTACGAGTATTCCGAGTTACTCGAGTATCCTATTTGATTCTAAATGGTTTAACGGGCATTTCTGAGAATTGAAAGACTAAGTGAAATGTGTAACAAATTCAGGTACGTTTGAAATGTACACTATGTTTGAGTATGAAAGGTAAGTATATGGAAATTACAAAAGTGAGATATGCGCCTCCTCGTGTTTTGGGGAAAATTTTCGTCCTTGACCCGCACGGTCTCCGTCACGCTGGTGTGCCTCCTCGTGGTGTCCACACGGCCACGGCCACGCCCGTGTGCAAGGCCGTGTGGTAGGGAAACCTGCGCCTAAAACATGAACGAAAGTGAAAACAAACTAATTAGTAGGGTTAGTGCTCGGGTTGCCTCTTGAGAAGCGCTTGTTTAGAGTCCTAAGCCAGACTCACCTTTCATTCGTATAATCATGGTGGTTTGAGGAGTTGGTACTCCTCATTCTTGCTATCAATTGTATTAAAATAAGGTTTTAGACGAGTACGATTTACCTTGAAGGTGCCAAATTGAGAATGAGTTACCTCGACTGTACCGTATGGGAAAGTATTAAGTATCGTGAAAGGAGTTATTCCATTAGGTTCAGAAGTGGCAACACGAGGATCTGTATTATCCATTAGAACTCGGTCTCCAACCTTAAAGTAGTTTGCTTCGTCTTTAGGTTCGTTATGGAGTTGCCTCAGTTTTGCTTCATGTTTTATTGGTTTATCCTTAACATGTGGCTTCCACTCATCTAGTTCATCGATCTGAAGCCTTCGCTCCTCATGAGTTGTTTCTTTGTTGGCATGAGGTCTAGGATGTGGCTCAGATGTGTAATTTTGCAGTGCTTCCTGAAAAGAAGGTTGAACCAAATGGTCATTAATAGAATTTATGTTCTCACCTTTATTACTCGATGTCCTAGCCGAGTCAAAAGCCTGAAGAGTGATCGTTTCATCACCTACACGAAGTGTGAGTTCACCTGTACCAACATCAATTCTAGTTTTAGCAGTTGCTAAAAAGGGTCTTCCTAAAATTAAAGGAACAGTATTGTCCTCATTCATGTCTAAGACAACAAAGTCTACTGGGAATATGAATTTATCAATTTTTACTAGTACATCTTCGATTATGCCCCTAGGAATTCTAATAGTTTTATCAGCTAATTAAATGCTCATCCTAGTTTGTTTGGGTTTCCCTAGACCTAGCTGTTTAAACATTTTATAAGGCATAACATTTATGCTTGCCCCTAAATCTGCTAAAACATTATTAACAGATAAACCACCAATTAGGCAAGGAATCGTAAAACTCCCTGGATCTTTTAATTTGAGGGGTAGTTTATTCTGTAGAATTGCTGAGCACACTGCATTTAGCTCTACATGCGATGCTTCGTCTAATTTACGTTTGTTTGATAAGAGCTCTTTTAGACATTTTGCTGAATTGGGCATCTGTAAAAGAGCTTCAATAAACGGTAAGTTAATATGTAATTTCGTTAGAAGTTTAAGAAATTTACCGAATTGTTCATCTGTGCGGTCTTTCTTCATCGCATTGGGGTATGGTACACGAGGTTTGTACTCTGTACTTACTGATTTCAGTTTATCATGGCTTACCTTAACCTTACCTTTATCTACCACGTTCTCTTGCCTCTATTTTGGTTCGTCTAACCCTTCACTATTGCGAACAGTAATGGCGTGAATTTGCTCCTTTGGGTTAGTTTCAGTGTTGCTTGGCAAGTTTCCTTGTGGTCGTTCTAAGATCAGCTTAGCAAGCTGACCTATTTGGTTCTCGAGCCCTTGAATTGACGCTTGCTGATTTTTAAATGCTGTTTCAGTGTTTTGGAAACGGGTTTCTAACACCGCGATGAATTTCGTTAGCATCTCCTCAAGGTTTGGCTTCTTCTCTTGTGGGTAAGGTTGTTGTTGAAAGCCTGGAGGGGGTTGTTGTCTCTGATTTCCTTGGCCACCCCATGAGAAATTTGGATGGTTTCTCCAACCTGGATTATAAGTGTTACTATAAGGGTTATTTTGAGGTCTAGAATTGTTACCCATATAGTTCATCTATTCGTTTTCTATGCCAGGGTTGTAGGGTGGGTATTCTGTATTGTTCGTCCCTCCTCCATTTGTATCGCACTGCATCACTGGATGTACCTGCGAAGAACCACACAAACCATCAATCTTTTTAGTTAAAAATTCTACCTGGTTTGTTAACATAGTGACTGCGTCGAGGTTAAAAACACTGGCTATTTTTGTTGGCTTCGTCCTCATAACTTTCCACTGATAGTTATTCAGTGACATCTCTTCAATGAATTCGTAGGCAGCCTCAGGTGTTTTGTTGTTTAGGGTACCGCCGGCTACTGCATCGATTAATTGCCTAGTTGAGGGGTTCACACCGTTGTAAAAGGTTTGAACCTGTAGCCACAAAGGTAACCCATGGTGAGGGCACCTTCTTAGTAAATCCTTGTATCTCTCCCATTCATCGTAAAATGTCTCTAAATCCATCTGCACAAAAGAAGATATATCATTCCTTAACTTAGCTGTTTTAGCCGGTGGAAAATATTTAAGTAAAAAATTTTTGGTCATTTGGTCCCATGTAGTGATTGATCCTCGTGGTAACGAGTTCAACCACTATTTAGCTTTGTTTCTTAACGAGAAGGGAAACAATCGAAGGAGAATGGCATCATCAGAAACGCCATTAATTTTAAAAGTGTCGCAAAACTCTAGAAAATTTGCCAAGTGATTGTTTGGATCCTCATCCTGCAAACCATCAAACTGAACAAACTGCTGAATCATCTGAATAGTGTTAGGTTTCAGTTCAAATTTATTTGCAGCAATAACAGGTCTAACAATACTTGATTCAGTTCCTGTTAAATTAGGTTTAGCATAATCATACATAGTACGAGGAGCAAGATTTTGATTCACCGGGTTTGCGGCAACCACAGGAGGTAGCGGATTATTATCAGCCATCTCTTCGGTAGTATTGGTTTCGTCTTCTTGCTCTTCTTCTATGTATTGTAAGCTTCGCCTTATTTCTCTTCGATTTCTGCGAACGATACCTTCTATATCACTGTAAAAAAGTAATGGTCCTGACGGGTTCCTTCTAGTCATAAACTAAAAGTTTTTGCCAGAAGCAAAGAAAGAAAAATTAGAAAAGTATAAAAATAAAAATTAAATTAAATTGCAAAGAAATAAAATGGCTAAAGTAATAAAAATTTAGTGTTCCTAATATCTTAGTCCCCGGCAACGGCGCCAAAAACTTGATGGAACTCGAAACTAACTATTATTTCAACAAAGGCAAGCGCACCTATCGAACAGTAGTATAGCTGTGGTGAGTCTGAAATATCGTATCCTCAAGGACCAAGAGTACTAGTATTAACTATCTTTTTATTATCTAGCCTAATAATTAAGGGGATTTATTTTTAATCTAAAATTTACTAACTAATTTAACTAACTATGAACGCGACAGAGATTAAATTGGGGAAAATACTTTTGGACAACTTATATGAGATAGGCAATACCTAAGGAAGAATCCACCTAGACTTCACTTATTACTTTTAATTCATGCGATTTATTCACTTGACTTAATCCGTAGAAATCCCTAAATTATATTAATACCTCTTTCGAAGCTACTAACAACTGACTCTAGGTTGATTAATTGAAATCTCTTTCTAATTAAAACCCCTATGGTCCCTTAAACTGATCTATGGATTCCCTTATTAGGTTTGACCCTAATCCGGTAGATTTTCGGCGCCCCTATGTCTAGGGTTGCAATCAACTCCGCTTAATTGTGTTGATCTACTCTTAAATAGGGACTTTTGCTCCACTGAATAAGCACATTCGACTTGAATCAATAACCTGAATTATCAAAACAAGAATAAGAACTCACGATTAAGAATAAGCACAAGTATTTATCTCATAAATCAAATAATAATAAGATCTGTCTTATGTTTCATCCCCTTAGATATTTAAGGGATTTAGTTCATACTAAAAGAGGGAAACATCATAAAAAGAGGAAAAACAACAAAACATAAGAAAACCCAAAAAACTCCTAAAGAACTTGATGGGAGATCTTCAGTCTTGATGGAGATCCTTCTCCTAAGCTGTTCCCGACGGCTGTCTTGGAGTATTTTCTCCTTCTACTCGGCGTCTATTCGACGTCTTGTCCAGCTCCCCCCTTTTAGGTTGCCTCCTAGGGTGTTTATATAGGCTTTGAGATGCCTTACTTGGCCCACAAGTATCCTATTCCGAATAGAATTCATCCTGATTTCGGCAAGGACACGCCCGTGTGACACGCCCGTGGTCGATAGTCCAGGCCGTGGTTGATCCTGCTCGTGACACACGGCCATGGCCAATGGTCCAGGCCGTGTTGATTTCCTAGGTAGGCCCATTTTGCCCCTTTTTGGCTCGTTTCTCATCCTTTTCGACTTCCTAAGCTCTCCTGAGTATAAAACATGAAATTAAGAGATTAGGAGCATCGAATTCATTAAAATTCATCCAAAAGTAAGCTAAGCATGGGGTTAAAATATGTGTAAATTATGGTTTATCACTTACTTTGTGTGTGTTTGCTTTGTCTTATAGATTATCGAAGCTACGAAAAGCTTGGGGATAGTCGAGGATCGTCGTCACACTATCAAATCATATTTTGGTACCTTTGGAATGTGTACATATTTTAAGTATGGCATGTATAGACTAGTTGAATTAGATGATGTTTTGAGATGTATATATAAGCCATAAGATATGACTTGTTAATGGATTTGAATATGGTAACTTTTTAATCTATGTTTTGTGATGCAAAGTTGGTATCTTTATGATGAAAGGTTGGTATATTGAGTTGGTAAGTTTTAGATGAACTTTACATAGAAATGTTTGAGATTGATATGAAACAAATTGTGCAAAGGTTACTATATTTGATATACTTATGAATGGTTTGAAAAGATGGTCATTTTTTGTATGATTTGGTTACTTTTGATGTGTGAAATGATATTTGTTGATGATGGTTGGTTTGATCCTAAAATGGGTGGCAAATTGGCCTTGAAAATGGCCTATATTTGCCTACACGGTTGAGCACACGGGCTTGTGGATCGACCATGTCATTTGAGTTTATAATTCAAAACAAGTCAGTGTCGACCATGGGCCGGACACACGGGCGTGTGACTGGCCGTGTGATGCAAGTCAGTGTCGACCACGGGTGAGGCACACGGGCGTGTCCTCGGCCGTGTGGACAAGTCAGTATGTATGCCCTGTTTTGCCACGGCTTAGGCACACAGGTGTGTCTGAGGCCGTGTGAGGCACACGGCCTACCCACACGGGCGTGTGACCTCTGTAACTTTGAAAAATGTTTGAATTTTAAAAAATTCTGTATGTGTTCGGTTTAGTCTCGACCCTTTTCTAATGCATGTTTAAGGTCTCGTAGACCTATATAAGGGACTCCTTGATTATGAATTGTTAATTTATGATGTGAAATGTACGTAAAAGTTCCGAATTGTCTGGTAATGCCTCTTAACCTTAGACCGGTGTTGGTTACGGGTTAGGGGTGTTACATTTTATTGGTATCAGAGCTACGGTTTAGTTGATTCTAGGACTAACGTAGCGTGTGAGAGTCTAGCTATACATGCTGATCGTTATGTCAGAGTCTGAAAATTTATATAATGAATGATCTAGCCTAGAAACTAACTGTGACAACGATTGAGGCAAGTGCACCTATCGAACAGTAGTATAGTTTAGTGGCAAGACCGGATTGTCGAACCCAAAGGAACCAAAAGTACTAATACTGACTTTCTTTTTATTATTTAGCCTAAAGAATTGAAGTGAATTATTGTTTAATCTAAAATTAACTAACTACTAAGCTAAAGACGCTAAGACAAAGAGAATGAATTGGGGAAATACTTGTGGGAAAAACCAATTGATTAAGACAATACCCAAGGAAGAATCCACCTTGACTTCACTTGTTATCTAACTCTGAACCAGACGATTTATTCACTTGACCTGATCCGTAGGATTCCCTAATTTATATTAATACCTCTCTCGAGGCTTCGTCTAACCCTAGGTTGATTAATTGAAATATCTTTCTAATTAAAACCCCTAGAATTGCATTAACTCGATCTATGGACTCCCATATTAGGTTTGACCCTAATTCGATAGATTTTCGTCACCCTATCTCTAGCCGCGCGAGTAACTCCGCTTAATTATGCTAGATCTACTCTTAGGCAGGGTCTATTCCTCCTCTGCCTAAGCACATCAATACTTGAATCAATATCCTGAAATATCAAAGCAAGAATTAAGAACACATAATTAAGAACAAATCAATTATTTATCATATAGCTCAAAAAACAATAATAAGATCCGTCTTAGGTTTCATCCCCCTCAGGTATCTGAGGGTTTAGTTCATAATAATAAAAGAATACATCTCAGAAGAAAAGATAAAACAAAACATAAGAAAAACCCTAAAACCCCCTAAAGGAATTGAAGAGAAGATCTTCCGTCTTGAGTATGACTCCGAATTCTTGAGATGAATCAACTGGATTTTTTCGAGTAAATACCACGATTCTGACCTCTCCAGCTTGGCTCCTTGGCCTAGCTGGACGCCCCCTTAAAGGTTGGCCTTTAGGGTGTTTATATAGGCTTTTGGAATGTGTTTCTTTACCTCTAAGTACCCTAATCCGAATAAAATTCTTCTTTTTCACGACAGGGACACGCCCATGGCACACGCCCGTGTAAGTCGAGTTGTAGGCCGTGTTCGAGCCTACTAAGGAGGCACGGCCGTGTGGTGAAACCCCAGGCCGTGCCGATTTCTCACTTTGGCCCATTTGGCCCGTTTTCGGTCCATTTCTCGTTCTTTTCATCCTCCGATGCTCTCCTGAGTATAAAACATGAAATTAAAGGATTAAGAGCACCAAATTCCATAATTCAAGGGATAAACCATCCAAAAGCATGCTAAATGTGGGATTAAAATATCTTACTATTACGGTTTATCACATGCCATATATACGAACTGTGATAGTGTGATGAACCCTGACATATAAAATGTGTTTTTTGTATAGCAAATGGATCCCGAAAGAGCTGTGGCTGACGATGTTGAAAGTAATGCGCCTGCTCCCGCTCAAGGGAAAGCGCCATCTGATTCTAGACCGGCCACTAGCGGCCAGGAAGGAGAGGCTAAATGTAACAGCCCAGTTTAGACCCTAGTCAGAATAGTGGTTTCAGGACCACAAATCTGAGCTCGGAAAAATATTTTAATATTATTTTCGGTGCTTACAATATGTGATTAAGCATGTGTGAAATTTTTGTGTAAAAATTTTATCGTTTGTGTGCTTAATTATGAAAAAGGACTTAATCGCATAAAATGCAAAAGCTGTGTGCTGATTGTAAAAGTGTTAATTAGGCATGGCTTATTAAAATGTGAGTCCTTATGTTTTTATTATTCCATGTGCTAAATGGATGGACAAAAATGGGTTTTAGTTAATGGAATTTTAAAGGATATTAATAAGGTTATAATGGTAAAATGATTAATAATGCATATTAAATAAAACAAATAAGAAAAAAACAAGCCATATTCTCATCTTTCTTTATCGAAAATCAAAAGAAAATAAAGGAAAAAGAGCTTAAGGGTTTCGGCTAGAAGTTGGCTCAATCAAGGTATGTTTTGAGCTCGGTTTTTAGTGATTTCTACGTTTTTGTGATCGTTGCTTCGTGTTCTCTTAAGCCCACGTTTTAATTTCTAAAATTGATGAAGATTTCAAGTTATTCCATTCATGATATTGTGAGCTTTGTGTTGTTAAATGGTGAAATATGGAAGCTTGATGTTAGATTAATATGTTTTTTCTTTGAATTTTTGGTGAATTTGAGTAATTTGGGCTAAATTGAGAAAAGTGTAAATTGAAATATTAAAATGTGAAATAAATGAAATATGTGGGTGTGTATGGACATAAGGAGAATTCGGCTAGGCATGTGTGAAATGAAATTATGTGTATTTGGTGATTTTATGAAATAGGGACTTAAGTGGCGAAATGTGAAAATGTGAGGGCTATTTTGTAAAATGCCCTAAATATGTGTGTTTGGACTAAATTGAATGATTTGGTGATTGAATGAGCTAAATTTGAATATGTATAGATCAAGAAAAGAGGGATTTGGATCGAGATCGAGGTAAAGATAAAGTGCTCGATTAATCGACTCATTTTGTTACTTTGACATCCGAGGTAAGTTCGGATATAATACGAGTTGTTATATTTATGTCTAAGTGCTATGAAATGAAATAATATGGGATTATTGAATTAGAAATGCTATATGTGGAATTGAGAAATGTGGCACTACGTGTGCGTAATTAGAATCGGGACAGAGGTGAATAGCACTGTGTGTGCGAAATCGAGTTAAATTCGGTGTAAAGCGAAGGCACTAAGTGTGCGATTATATTTAAGCTTCGGCTATGAAATTGGCACTAAGTGTGCGATTGAATCGAAGGAATAATGAAGATTTGATCGAAATATGGTATCGAGCATTGAGTAGCAAAATTGGTTGTTAACTAAGTGTTGGCAAATGTATGTATCGAACCTATGTGGTTGGTGAATTGGAAATAGATAAATGGATAGTTATGTGTGTATTTGATATGGATGATATTGTGCATTTTTGTGAAATAATCTATGTGATGGTTTATTTTGTGTATTGATTTTAAGTTATTGAGTTAATAGTATTATATTACGAACTTACTAAGCTTTTAAGCTTTCTGTGTTAAGTTTTCTCTGTTTTACAGTATATTTAAAGCTAGCTCGGATCCGGGGATCGTCAGCGACACAATCACACTATCTGCTATCTATTTTGGTACTTTTGGTAGACGTATATATTTGAATATGACATGTATAAGCTAGTAAATATGGTATATATTTTGAGATGTTTGGATCTTGCCATGTGATATGGCTAGATAAGTTAATGAATTTGGTATATGCTTTGGGTTTGAGTGAAGATTGATCATGATGTGTATGTGAGTTCTAAGTGAATGACCTTATGATATGTTTTGGTGATAATAATGTATTATGCTCATGACATGAAAAGGTATGGATAAAATGATACATAAAATTACATGATTTTGTATGTGTAATTGTTACTTTGTAATGGTAAGTTGAGATGGAATTGTATATGAAGAGGTATGATGATGCTAAGAGATTATATTAAGTATGATTTGGTATGTTTGGATGTCATTTAGGGTATTGAATTGTGTTGATTTATGCTTGTAGGTGTGACTCAAAGGGTGGGTGGCAAATTGGCCTTGTAAATGGCCTATATTTGCCCACACGGTTGAGCACACGGGCGTGTGGCCCGACCGTGTCCTTCGTAGTTGTATTTCTAAACAAGTCAGACTCGACCACGTTCTGGACACACAGGCGTGTGACTGGCCGTGTGGTGCAAGTCAGTGTCGACCATGGGTGAGGCACACGGGCGTGTCTCAAGCCGTGTGGACAAGTCAATATGTATGCCCTGTTTTGCCACGACTTGGACGCACAGGCGTGTCCGAGGCCGTGTGAGGCACACGGCCTACCCACACGGGCGTGTGACCTCTGTAGTTTTGAAAAATGTTAAATTTTTAGAAATTTTTGTATGTGTTCGGTTTAGTCCCGACTCCTTTCTAATGCATGATTAAGGTCTCGTTGACCTAATTAAGGGACTATATGAATGTGAATTGCTATGTTTGATGTGGAATGAAATTAAATGTTCCGAAATGATTAGTAATACCTCTTAACCCTATTCTGACGACGGTTACAGTTTAGGGGTGTTACATTTTATTGGTATCAGAGCTGCGATTTAGTCAATTCTAGGACTAACGTAGCGCGTGTGAGTCTAGCTATACATGCCATATATATAATTGCGATAGTGTGATGAATCCTGGCAGTTAAAAAATGTGTTTTCGTATAGTAAATGGATCCCGATCGAGCAGCTGTTGATGATGTTGAGAGCAATGCACCTGCTCCCGCTCAAGGGACAGAGCCGGCTGAGTCCAGGCCGATTACTAGTAGCCACGTGGGAGAGGCTAAGCAAGCCTTCTTCTAAATGATGAGTGAGTGGTTTTCGGAGTTCGTTCGAACGAATCCAGCTGCTCAACAACCTCCACCCCAAGTACCTGTAGTGTCACAAGTGACAGATCCAATCCGATTGAGTAAGCCTCCTGTGGATAAAATTCAAAAGTATGGGGCTGAAAAGTTTAGAGCTACGGTTGATGATGATGCTGAACGAGCTGAGTTTCGGTTCAAGAATACAATTCGAGTGTTTGATGAGATGTCATTGACTTCTGATGAATGCTTGAAATGTGTTATTTCATTGTTGAGAGATACGACATATAATTGGTGGAAAATTTGATATCCGTGGTTCCGAGAGAGAGAATCACCTGGGATTTCTTTCAAGTTGAATTCTGAAAGAAGTATATCAGTCAACGATTCATAGATCAGAAACGTAAAGAATTCCTTGAGCTGAAACAGGCCGTATGTCGATTCTCGAATATGAACGGAGTTTGTGAGATTAAGTCAGTATGCACGAGAATGTGTTTCGACCGAAGCTACTATGTGTAAACGCTTCATTGAAGGGCTGAATGAAGACATTAAATTGTTGGTTGGAATACTTGAGTTGAATGAATTTGTAGTGTTAGTTGAAAGAGTCTGCAAAGCTAAAGAACTGAGCAAAGAAAGAAGAAAGCAGAATCCAGAGCTAGAGATGAAAGAAAAAGATCAATGAGTAAGTCGTATCAATCTCCATCAAAGAGATTCAAAGATGCAAGCAATAGTTCAAATGTTTCATTTGGACATTCGAGTAAAGAACGTGTGAGACAAATTGTTGATCCAAGAACTCAAATTCCGATTGAATCAAGTGTTGGAAGTGTCAAAAGCAACAAGCCTGAGTGTAGACAGTGTGGGAGACGACATGTTGGAGAATGTTGGGGCAAGTATAATAATAGAGCTTGCTATAAATGTGGATCACGAGATCATTTTATTTGAAGATTGCCCAGAGTTAGCTGAGAAAGACAATGTTCAGAGTGTGAGGCCGAGTAATATGACGGCTAGGGGTAGACCACCCAGAAATATCGAAAATGTGAGTGGTAGCTAGAGAGGGACTATCGATACAGCTGTGAGATCCGACGCGAGAGCACCTGCCCGAGCTTATGCTATCTGCGCTCGTGAAGAAGCGACATCTCCAGACGTCATTACTGGTACTTTTACTCTATTTGATAGTGGATGTAATTGCATTGATTGATCCAGGATCTACTCATTCATATGTGTGTGAATCTAGTATCTAGTAAGACTCTGCCTGTTGAGTCTACTGAATTTGTAATTAGAGTATCGAACCCCTTAGGCAAGTGTGCTCTGGTTGATAAAGTATGCAAGAACTGTCCGTTGATGTTTCGAGATATTTTTTTCTGGCTAATTTGATGCTGCTACCATTCGATGAATTTGATATAATTTTGGGTATGGATTGGCTCACTTTGCATAATGCTATTGTGAATTGTAAACGAAAGAGTATTGATTTGAGAAGTTAGAATGGTGAGATAGTTCGAATTGAATCCAGTGATTTGAATGGGTTACCGACTGTTGTATCTTCGATGAAAGCTTTGAATTATGTGAAAAAGGGTTGTGAAGCCTATCTTGCGTATGTGATAGAGACAAAAGTGAAAGAAAAGAAAGTTGAATCTGTGCCTGTAGTTTGCGAATTCCCAGATGTGTTTCCTGAAGAATTACCGGGATTACCTCCGATACGAGAAGTCGAGTTTGGTATTGATTTAGTGCCGGGAATAACTCCTATCTCAATAGCTCTATATAGAATGGCACCGGCGCAAATTGAATAAGTTGAAGTCTCAATTTGCAAGAGTTGATGAGATAGAGGATTTGCACGACCGAAGTTTCTCCTACAGGGTGCTCTGTGTTGTTTGTGAAAGAAAAAGATGGAACTATGAGGATGTGTATTGATTATCGACAGTTGAACAAAGTGACGATAAAGAATAAATATCCTCTACCGCGAATCGATGATTTGTTTGATCAGTTGAAAGGAGCTACAGTGTTTTCTAAGATAGATTTGAGATCGGGCTATTATCAGCTACGAGTTAAAGAATCAGATGTACCGAAAACTGCTTTTAGAACGAGGTACGGACATTATGAATTCTTAATTATGCCTTTTGGACTAACGAATGCTCCTACAATGTTTATGGATTTGATGAATCAGATATTCAGACTGCATTTGGATCGATTTGTCGTGGTGTTTATTGATGACATTCTGATTTATTCTTGTGATGAGACGCAACATGCCGAGCATTTGAGAATCGTGTTACAGACTCTGCGTGAAAAGCAATTTTATGCAAATTTTAGCAATTGTGAGTTTTGGTTGCGTGAGGTGGGTTTTCTGGGACATATTTTATCAGCTGCGGGAATACGAGTTGATCCGAACAAGATTTCAACAATTTTAAAGTGGAAGCCTCCGAAAAATATGTTTGAAGTCCATAGTTTTCTAGGACTAGCGGGATATTACAGACGGTTTGTGAAAGGCTTCTCGATGATTGCGACTCAGTTGATGAAATTGCTACAGAAATATGTTAAATTCGAGTGGTCGGAAAATTGCCAGCAGAGTTTTGAACAGTTGAAAGCATTGTTGACAGAGGCACCAGTGTTAGTCCAATGATAAACCGAAATAGTAACATATTTTAATCCCACATTTAGTATGCTTTTGGATGAATTATCCCTTATATTATGTAATTTGGTGCTCTTAATCCTTTCTTTTCATGATATATACTCAGGAAAGCACCAGCGGATGAAAAGAACGCAAAACGGGCTTAAAACGGGACAAATGGGCCAAAGCATGAAATTGACACGGCCTAGACTAAAGTCCACACGGCCGTGCCTCCTCAATACATTAGAACACGGCCTGATATCGATCTACACGGACGTGTCCTCATTAGAAGTCCGAACACGGGCTGGCCACGATTCACACGGGCGTGTGCCATGGCCGTGCCTCTACCGTAGAGAAGAGCAATTTCATTCGGGAAAGGATACTTAGGGGCAAAGAAACCTATTTCAAAAGCCTATAAATACACCCTAAGTATGACCTAAAAAGGGGGGCCCAAAGCCATCGTTTAGGAGCATCTTCCTAGGCCAGAGAAGGCAGATTTGTGGGGATTCACTCAGGGATAGCCAGTATCCATCTCTAGAAGCCGAAATTCTACTCAAGACGGAGGATTTCTTCTTCAATTCCTTCAGGGAGTTTTAGGGATTTCTTATGTTTTGTTTTATCTTTTCTTCTGAGATGTTTTTCTTTACTATTATGAACTAAACCCCTCAGATACCTGAGGGGGATGAAACCTAGATGAATCTTGTTATTGTTTTCTGAACTATATGATAAATACTTGATTTGTTCTTAATTATGTGTGCTTAATTCTTGTGTTGATATTTCACGGATATTAATTCAAGTCGAATGTGCTTAGGTGGTGGAGAAAAAGTCCCTGCTTAAGAGTAGATCTGGCATAATTAAGCGGAGTTGATCGCGCGCCTAGAGATAGGGTGACGAGATTTTGCCGGATTAGGGTGAAACCTAATATAGGAATCCATAGATCGATTTACTGCTATTCTATGGGGTTATTAATGGGAAAGAGATTTCAATTAATTAACCTAGGGTTAGATGTTATTCGCCTCGAGAGAGGGTTTAATATATGTTAGGGAGTCTTACGGATCAAGTCAAGTGAATACATCGTCTGGTTCAGAGTTAGATAACAAGTGAAGTCTAGGTGGATTCTTCCTTGGGTGTCGTCTTAATCAACTGAGTTTTTCCCAAATTATTCTTCCAATTTCATTCTTCTTTGTCTTAGAATTTTTAGTTTAATAGTTAATTAATTTAGATTAGATAAACAACTTCACTTATTCTTAGGCTAAATAATAAAAAGAAGGTTAGTATTAGTACTTTTAGTTCCTTTGGGTTCGACAATCCGGTCTTGCCTAAAATATACTACTGTTCGATAGGTGCACTTGCCTCAATCGTTGTCATAGTTAGTTTCCAGGTTCGATCATTATCTTTATAAATTTTAAAACTCTGACTTCCTAGCGATCAAGTTTTTGGCGCCGTTACCGGGGAACTAAAATATTAAGAACACTCTTATTTTTATTACTTAGCCATTTTTATTTTTTTCAATTTAATTTTATTTCTTATTTTATTTGCTAATTTTTCTTCTTTTATTAATTCTTCCTTCCAGGTACCTCTAGTTTATGACTAGAAGGAACCCGAGAGGACCACTAGTATACGAAAGTGATATTGAAGCTACCGCTCGAAGAAATCGCAGAGAAAATAGGCGAGCCCTAAATTACACGGAAGGAGAGCGAGAAGACAGATCCAATCCTACTGAAGGGATGGACGAGAATAATCCACCACCACAAGATGTGGGAGAAAATAACGCTCCGCGTACTATGTTTGATTATGCTAAAACTCATTTAACAGGAGCAGAATCAAGTATAGTTAGGCCTGCTATAGCTGCTAATAATTTTGAATTAAAGCCTAACACTATACAAATGATTCAATAGTTTGTTCAATTTGATGGTTTGCAGGACGAAGACCCAATTACTCATATAGCTAATTTTTTAGAGTTCTATGATACCTTCTAAATAAATGGCGTTTCTGATGATGCCATACGTCTTCGGTTATTTCCCTTTTCATTAAGGAATAAAGCCAAACAAGTGGTTAAACTACGTTACCACGGTCAATCACTACATGGGAACAAATGACCGAAAATTTTTTATTAAAATATTTCCCACCGGCCAAAATGGCCAAATTACGCAATGATATCTCTTCTTTTGTGCAGATGGATTTAGAGACATTATACGATGCATGGGAGAGATACAAGGATCTCTTGAGAAGGTGTCCGCACCATGGTTTACCCTTGTGGCTCCAAGTCCAAACTTTCTATAACGGTGTAAACCCCTCAACGAGGCAACTAATCGATTCAGCCGCCGGTGGAACCCTGAACAATAGAACTCCTGAAGCAGCTTACGAGTTTATTGAAGAGATGTCACTGAATAACTATCAGTGGCAGGTTACAAGGACCAAACCAACAAAATCAGCCGGAGTTTTCAACATGGACGCAGTAACCATGCTATCAACACAGGTAGAGATGATGAATAAAAAGCTTGATAGTTTGTGTTCTTTGTAGGTAAATCCAGTAATGCAGTGTGACGTAAGTGGAATCGTGGCGAATCCTGAGTACCCACCCTACCAACCGAGCACCGAGAGTGAACAGATGAACTATATAGGTAACAATTTCAGATCTAATAATAACCCATATATTAATAATTATAACCCAGGTTGGAGGAGCCACCCAAATTTTTCATTGGGAGGTCAAGGAAATCAAGGAAATCAAAGACAACAACATCCTCAAAATTTCCAAAATCAGCCCTATCCACAGGAGAAAAAGTCGAACCTTGAAGAGATGCTGACAAGATTCATGGCATCCACAGAAAACCGTCTCCAAGACACTGAAACCACTCTTAAGACCCAACAAGCATCGATCAAAGGGATTGAGAGCCAGGTTAGGGAAGTCACTAAGTCAGTTGAGGAAGTTTCTAAGTCAGTCGGACAACTCACAAAGCTGATGTCTGAATGATCACAAGGGCGTCTACCAAGCAACACTGAGATTAATCCAAAAGAGCAAATCCAAGCCATAACAGCTCAAGAAAGTGAAAGATTAGACGAACCCAGTCCAATACAAGGAAACGATGTGGAAGAAGGTAAAGTTGAGGTAACACAAGAAAAACCAAAACCGATAATCAAGGAGTACCAACCTCGCATACCATATCCCGAAGCATTAACAAGAGACGACACAGAGGAACAGTTCGGTAAGTTTCTTAAACTTTTAAAGAAATTACATATTAACTTACGATTACTTGAAGCTCTTTCACAGATGCCAGATTCTAGAAAATTTTTAGAGAAATTTTGACGAACAAGCGAAGGATAGATGAGGCATCACATGTGGAACTAAACGTAATGTGCTTAGAAATCTTGCAAAATAAACTACCACGGAAATTAAAAGATCCAGCGAATTTTACAATTCCATGCTTAATTGGTAGTTTAACTGTTGATAATGCGTTAGCTGATTTAGGGGCAAGCATAAATGTCATGCCTTATAAATTGTTTAAACAATTAGGTCTAGGGAAACCCAAACAAACTAGGATGAGCATTCGATTAGCTGATAAAATTGTTAGAATTCCTAGGGGTATTATCGAAGATGTTCTTGTAAAAATTGACAAATTTGTTTTCCTAGTAGATTTCGTTGTCTTAGACATGGATGAGGATAATTCGATTCCCTTAAATTTAGGAAGACCCTTTTTAGCAACTGCCAGGACTAAAATTGATATTGATGCAGGAGAACTCATACTTTGTGTAGGAAACGAGACAGTCACCCTCAAGGCTCTCGACTCAGCCAGAACATCGAGTAATCAAGGTGAGAATGTAAATTCTACTAATAACCATTCGGTTAACACTTCTTTTCAGGAAGCACCACAAAAGAATACAACTGAACCCAATCCTAGACCCAGTGTTAACAAAGAAATAACTCATGAGGAACGAGGGATTCAATTCGATGATCTAGACGAGTGGAAGACGCATTTCAAGGAGAAATTAGGAATACACGAAGCAGAACCAGAACCACTCCACGAAGCAAACAAACTCAAAATAGGAGACCAGGTACTGTTAGATAAGGCAGATCCTCGAATATCTCCTCCGGACCCTAACACAAACAAAGAAATTCCTTTTAGGGTAACCAGTGTTTTCCCATACGGAACAGTCGAGGTAAGTAACCCTATTTTTGGTACTTTTACTGTAAACGAATCTCGACTTAAACTCTTTTATGAGGATAAAACTGATAGCATGAGGAAGGACTTCCAACTCCTTAAACCACCCTGATGATGCAAACGAGAGGAAAGTCTAGCTTAAGACTATAAACGAGCGCTTCTCGGGAGGCAACCCGAGCACTAACCCCATTAAATTTTACATTTTTATTTTTCTTATTTATTCTATTTTACCCTTTCTTTATAGTATCTAGCTTTAAACTAACCAAAAAGTGAAGATTTCTAGTCCACACGGCCTAGCACACGGCCGTGGCCGTAGCCGTCTAATTGATAAACCGTAAAAGTAACATATTTTAATCCCATATTTAGTATGCTTTTGGATGAATTATCCCTTATTTTATAAAAAAAGGTGCTCTTAATCCTTTCTTTTCATGTTATATACTCAGGAAAGCACCATGGGATGAAAAGAACGCAAAACGGGCTTAAAACGGGACAAATGGGCCAAATCATGAAATTGACACGGCCTGTACCACGATTTACACAACCGTGCCTCATTCATGAATTCCACACGGCCTGGCCACGATTCACACGGGCGTGTGACATGGGCGTGTCCTGCCATGCCAAGAGGAGTTTCACTCGGATTTGGATGCTTGGAGGCAAAGAAACACACTCCAAAGTCTAATTAAACCCCCAATTAGGAATTGCACTCAAATTAGGATACTTGGAGGCCAAGTAACACATCTCAAAGCCTATATAAACACCCTAGGGGGCAACTTAATCGGGGGAGTTCGGCAGAAGCCTTCTACCAGGGCTTTTGTCAGGGCGGTTAGCTAGGCCAAGGAGCCAAGCCACAAAGGTCAGATTTGTGGGAAACTCTCAAGGGATAGCCAGTTGATCCATCTCCGTGCTTCTAAATTCTACTCAAGACGGAGGATCTCTCCTTCAATTCCTTCAGGGAGTTTTAGGGATTTCTTATGTTTTGTTTTATCTTTTCTTCTGAGATGTTTTTCTTTATTATTATGAATTAAACCCTTCAGATACCTGAAGGGGGATGAAACTTAGATGAATCTTGTTATTGTTTTCTGAACTATATGATAAATACTTGATTTGTTCTTAATTATGTGTGCTTAATTCTTGTGTTGATATTTCGCGGATATTAATTCAAGTCGAATGTGCTTAGGTGGAGTAAACGTCCCTGCTTAAGAGTAGATCTAGCATAATTAAGCGGAGTTGATCGCACGCCTAGAGATAGGGTGACGAGATTTTGCCGGATTAGGGTGAAACCTAATATGGGAATCCATAGATCGATTTACTGCTATTCTAGAGGGTTATTAATGGGAAAGAGATTTCAATTAATTAACCTAGGATTAGACGTTATTCACCTCGAGAGAGGGTTTAATATATGTTAGGGAGTCTTACGGATCAAGACAAGTGAATACATCGTCTGGTTCAGAGTTAGATAACAAGTGAAGTCTAGGTGGATTCTTCCTTGGGTGTTGTCTTAATCAACTGAGTTTTTCCCAAGTTATTCTTCCAATTTCATTCTTCTTTGTCTTAGAATTTTTAGTTTAATAGTTAATTAATTTAGATTAGATAAACAACTTCACTTATTCTTAGGCTAAATTATAAAAAGAAGGTTAGTATTAGTACTTTTAGTTCCTTTGGGTTCGTCAATCCGGTCTTGCCTAAACTATACTACTGTTCGATAGGTGCACTTGCCTCAATCGTTGTCATAGTTTGTTTCCAGGTTCGATCATTCTCTTTATAAATTTTAAAACTCTGACTTCACAGTTATCAAGTTTTTAGCGCCGTTGCTGGGGAACTAAAATATTAAGAACACTCTATTTTTATTACTTTAGTCATTTTTATTTTTTTTCAATTTAATTTTATTTCTTATTTTATTTGTTAATTTTTCTTCTTTTATTAATTCTTCCTTCCAGGTACCTCTAGTTTATGACTAGAAGGAACCCGAGAGGACCACTAGTATACGGCAGTGATATTGAAGCTACCGCTCGTAAAAATCGTAGAGAAATTAGGCGAGCCCTAAATTACCAAGAAGAAGAGCGAGAAAATAGATCCAATCCTACTGAAGGGATGGACGAAAATAATCCACCACCACAAGATGTGGCAGAAAATAATGCTCCGCGTACTATGTATGATTATGCTAAACCTCATTTAACAGGAGCAGAATCAAGTATAGTTAGGCTCTGCTATAGTCGCTAATAATTTTGAATTAAAGCCTAACACTATACAAATGATTCAACAGTTTGTTCAATTTGATGGTTTGCAGGACGAAGACCCGAATACTCATATAGCTAATTTTTTAGAGTTCTGTGATACCTTCAAAATAAATGGCATTTCTGATGATGCCATACGTCTTCAATTTTTCCCTTTTCATTAAGGAATAAAGCCAAACAGTGGTTAAACTCGTTACCACGAGGGTCAATCACTACATGGGAACAAATGACCGAAATTTTTTTATTAAAATATTTCCCACCGGCCAAATTACGCAATGATATCTCTTCTTTTGTGTAGATGGATTTAGAGATACAAGGATCTCTTGAGAAGGTGTTCGCACCATGGTTTACCATTGTGGCTCCAAGTCCAAACTTTCTATAACTGTGTAAACCCCTCAACGAGGCAACTAATTGATTCAGCCGCCGGTGGAACCCTGAACAATAGAATTCCTGAAGCAGCTTACGAGTTTATTGAAGAAATGTCACTGAATAACTATCAGTGGCAGGTTACAAGGGCCAAACCAACAAAATCAGCCGGATTTTTCAACATGGATGCACGATAACCATGCTATCAACACAGTAGAGATGATGAATAAAAAGCTTGATAGTTTGTGTTCTTCGCAGTACATCCAAAGAATACAATTAGACGTAAGTGGAACCGTGGCGAATCCTCGAGTACCCACCCTACCAACCGAGCACCGAGAGCGAGCAGATGAACTATATAGGTAACAATTTCAGATCTAATAATAACCCATATAGTAATAATTATAACCTGTTGGAGGAACCACCCAAATTTTTCGTGGGGAGGTCAAGGAAATCAAGGAAATCAAAGACAACAACATCCTCAAAATTTCCAAAATCACCCTATCCACGGGAGAAAAAGCCGAACCTTGAAGAGATGCTGACAAGATTCATGGCATCCACAGAAAACCGTCTCCAAGACACTGAAACCACGCTTAAGACCCAACAAGCATTGATCAAAGGGATCGAGAGCCAGGTTAGGGAAGTCACTAAGTCAGTTGAGGAAGTTTCTAAGTCAGTTGGGCAACTTACTAAGATAGTTTCTGAAATTCAATCAGAGATTCTTTCTAAAGGAACAGAACAGGTAAAGGCAGTTACACTGAGAAGTGGAAAGGAGTTAGTCGAACCAGAGAAAAAAATACCACATGAAGATGACAAAGCAAAGGATGAGGGAGTTGAGGATATAACTCCAGTACGCAAGGAAAGTAAACCATCAATCCCATACCCAGCAAAGTTGAAGAAAGACCGATTAGATGCCCAATACGGTAAATTTCTTGAACTTTTTAAACAAATACATATTAACTTACCCTTTGTTGAAGCCATTTCACAGATGCCGACATACGCAAAATTCTTAAAAGAACTCCTAACGAATAAAAGGAAGCTTGAAGAAGTATCAACTGTGGAGCTTAATGAAGAATGTTCAGCTATCCTCCAAAACAAGTTACCAACCAAATTAAAAGACCCAGGGAGTTTTACTATTCCTTGTTTAATTGGTAGTTTAAATATTAAGAAAGCATTAGCTGATCTAGGTGTCAGTATTAATTTAATGCCTTATAAAATGTTTAAACAACTAGATCTAGGGGAACCAAAACCCACTAGGATGAGTATTCAATTAGTTGATAGATCAATTAAATATCCTAGAGGAGTTATCGAGGATGTTTTGGTAAAAATTGATAAATTTATTTTCCCTGTTGATTTTGTTGTGCTTGACATGGATGAGGATATTAATGTTCCCTTAATTTTAGGGCGCCTTTTTTAGCTATTGCTAGAGTCATTATCGATGTAGGTGACGGTAAACTTGCATTAAGAATAGGTGATGAGGAAATTGTCTTTCAAATTTATGATGCCATGCGATATTCTAAAGAACATGATGATTCCTATTATTTTGTTGATACTACTGATCATATCATTCAAAACTCATTACAGAAATTATACATAATGACACGATGGAACTGTGCTCGACTCAAGAAGAGGGGAAGAAGATGAAGTCGACGAGTGAATCAATACATCTTCATCTAGACAAACAGAAAAGAAAGCATTAAAGTCAATGACGAACTGAAACAAAAACCCTCTATTGATGAGCCGTCCAAATTAGAATTAAAACAGTTGCCGAAACACTTAGAATATGCATTTCTTAGGGATAATTCTACTCTACCAGTAATTATCTCTTCAGAATTGGAACCCAAGGAAAAAGAGGAGTTGATACAGTGCAGTCGAGAGAAACATAAAAGAGCCATAGCTTGGAAAATTTCTCTCAAATTAAGGAATAAGCCCATCGTTTTGCACCCACAAAATTTTGATGGAAGAGGAATACAAGCCATGTGTGCAACCTCAAAGATGATTGAATCCCAATGTAAAAGAAGTTGTGAAAGCTGAGGTAATTAAACTTCTAGATGCTGGAATAATTTATCTTATTTCGACGAAAGAATTGGGCAAGTCCTGCATGTGTTGTTCCAAAGAAAGGAGGCATGACGGTGGTAGCCAACGAGAAGAATGAACTAATTCCCACTAGAAACGATTACGAGTTGGAGAGTCTCGCATTGATTACAGGAAGTGAACGACGCCACTAGAAAAGATCACTTTCCTTTGCCCTTCATTGATCAAATGTTAGAAAGGTTATCCGGCATATGTACTATTGCTTCCTAGATGGACTCTCCTGGCTATTTCCAAATCCCAATAGCACTGAAGATCAAGAGAAGACAACATTCACATGTCCATACGGTATGTTTGCTTATCGTAGAATGCCTTTTGGATTATGTAATGCTCCTGCTACTTTTCAGTACGCATCTTTGGCAATCTTTGACGAACTTGTGGAAGACATTATGGAGGTATTTATGGACGATTTCTCGGTATTCGGTAATTCTTTCCATCTTTGCCTTAAAAACTTAAAACGAGTTCTAATGAGATGTGAGGAGACAAATCTTGTCTTAAATTGGGAAAAATGCCACTTTATGGTACAAGAGGGAATTGTATTAGGACATAAAATTTCTAGTAAAGGAATCGAGGTAGACAAAGCAAAGGTCGAAACCATAGAAAAATTACCTCCTCCTAGTTCAGTTAAGGCTATCAGAAGTTTTTTAGGACATGCAGGATTTTATAGAAGATTTATTAAAGATTTTTCTAAAATAGCTAAGCCTCTAACGAAATTGCTAGAAAAAGATGTACCTTTTAATTTTGATCAGGAATGTTTAGATGCCTTTAATATTCTTAAAGAGAAATTAATAAACGCCCCAATTATAATTGCCCCTGATTGGAATCTCCCTTTTGAACTAATGTGTGATGCAAGTGATTTTGCAGTAGGTGCAGTTTTAGGACAGCGAAAAGACAAGCACTTCCAGCCGATCTATTACGCCAGCAAGACATTAACAGCCGCGCAAGAAAATTATACCACCACCGAAAAAGAATTACTAGCTGTGGTCTTTGCGTTTGATAAATTTAGACAATATTTAGTATTATCTAAAGTTGTCGTTTACACTGACCACTCTTCTCTTCGTTATCTTTTAACTAAACCTGATGCAAAACCACGACTCATAAGATGGATTTTACTTTTACAGAATTTGACACGAAATACAGGGATAAGAAGGGAGCCAAAACCTTGCGCAGAGATCACCTCTCCGTGCTTGAGAACCCACATATCGAAGAACTCAACGAAAGTGAGATAAACGACTCATTCCCTGAGGAACAACTTTTTTCTATAACCTGCTCCAAGGTACCATGGTTTGCAGATATTGCGAATTACTTAGCCGCTAACATTCTACCGAAAAAACTAACACATCATCAAAAAAGGCGATTCTTTTCTGATGTGAAGAACTATTTCTGGGAAGACCCCTTTCTTTTCCGCATTTGTGCAGATCAGGTAATTCGAAGATGCGTTACAAAGACAGAAGCAAGCAAAATCCTACAATATTGCCATTCAGGACCTTCAAGAGGACACTACAGTGGCATTAAGACAGCACATAAAATACTCAAATCAGGTTTTTATTGGCCCACTCTATTCAAAGATGCCAACAGGTATGTCGCTTCATGTGATAAATGTCAAAGAACAGGTAATGTTTCTAAACGTGATGAAATGCCTCAAACATATATGCTTTCTTGTGAAATATTTGATGTATGGGGTATTGATTTTATGGGTCCATTCCCTAGTTCATTCGGAAATAAGTACATCCTAGTAGCAGTTGATTACATGTCAAAATGGGTGGAAGCTGAAGCTTTACCTACCAATGATGCCAGAGTAGTAGTTAAGTTTCTCAAGAAACTATTTTCTTGATTCGAACACCTAGAGCCATCATTAGTGATAGGGTACTCATTTTTGTAATACTCAATTTGACAAGGTCTTAAAAAATATGGAGTACACCATAGGATAGCTACCCCATATCACCCTCAAACCAAAAGGGGCGGTAGAAGTAGCAAACCGAGAACTTAAGCGGATCTTAGAGAAAACAGTCGAAACCAACAGAAAAGATTGGGCAATAAAAGTAGACGACGCTTTATGGGCCTATAGAACAGCCTTTAAAACGCCTTTAGGAACATCCCCGTACAAACTTGTCTACGAGAAAAGTTGTCATCTACCATTTGAGTTAGAACATAAAGCTTACTGGGCTATAAAATTTTTGAATTACGATATTAAAACTGCAGGTGAGAGGAGAATGATGCAGATGAACCAGCAAGACGAATGGAGAACTGATGCTTACGAGAACTCGAAGCTATACAAGGAGGCAACAAAGCGACGCCATGATGCTCGTCTAAAGAAATAGAGACAAATCAAAGTAGGGGAGTTGGTCCTCCTATACAACTCGAGGCTTAAACTGTTCCCTGGGAAACTGAAATCAAGATGGTCAAGTCCATTCATGATCAAAACAATTTTTCCTTATGGCACAATCGAGGTAACTCATCCCACTCAAGGCACATTCAAGGTAAATGGTCACCGACTCAAAATCTATAATGGTGAAGATTTTAGGGATATGAGAGAGGAGCTTCAGCTCCGTAAACCTTCTTTCTAAAATAAAAACAGGGCAAGGCTAGCTTAAGACTTTAAACAAGCGCTTCTCGGGAGGCAACCCGAGCATTAACCACACTAACATTAGATTCTTAATTTTTAGCATTTAATCCCATACTAATTAATCCAATAAAGCGCAGGTTTTAGACCACACGGCCTTGCACACGGGCGTGTGGAAGCCATGGGACGAAACACAGGCGTACTTATAGCCGTGCTCGACAAAGGTGACTTTTATCATCAACACGGGCTACGAAAATAGCCCCACGCCCGTGCTGAGAAACCGTGGACGACACTGACTTATCACCAACGGGCGTGGCAATCTGTAAAACGAGCGTGGGTGAACCAACACGCCTAGACACACGGCCGTACGAGGAGGCCGTGTGAATCGACACGCCTAAGGAGCATGGGTGTGGGATGGTACCAGGTTTGAAAATCTATTTAACCCCCCTCCCTACCCTCTTCCCCTACTAATTTTCAACCTTCATCTTTTCATTTTTCCTACTCCTTTTCTCTACCTTGAGCTACACCAAAACAATGCCAAAGAAGCGGAAGAAGCCAAGCAAAGTCTCCTCAAAGGAGACCGATCTATATAAGTTCATGCCGGCCGCTTCATTCATTAGACAAGCCAAGGATATTTGAGGCTATCTAGTTTTTATTTCATTTTTCTCTTTTGCTTCAATTTCCTTATCTTTACTTCTCTTCTGCTTAAATTAGTTTATTTTATTTTAGTTTCTTAATTTTAGGTTCTAAAGGCTGCTAGGGAATCACGCCAATTCCGCCACCACCAAAGACCTCTCATGACCTTAGAGGTCACACCCACCTCGCGAACCATCCAACAATAAGGACCCCTCGGTCCATTCATCTTTTATTTTTAATTTATTTTACTTTCTGTTTACTTTCTCTTTATCTTCCTTGTCCTTAATTATATATTTAGTTTATTTTAATTACATCTTAATAATCCCTGGCTAATCCTGCATGAGCTACCCAATTTCTTCATCTAGCGCAGGATCGTCACCTGCATGCACTCTCTACAACATATCGTTCATCCTACTCAAGGATTACATCCATAATTCAGGGAGTTTCACTTATCCCCATATCTTCTAATCTGAACATTACGTTTATATTATCTATCTTTGTACATTGAGGGCAATGTACATCTTAAGTGTGGGGGTGAAATCTTAAGTATTCCAAACTTTTTGCATTATTCTCAAAATCTTGAATTTAGTCTTGTTTTTAAGTAAATTTCTCATATTACTAATTAGGATGAAATTTCTAATGATTTATGATTTTTATTGATATGTTTTAGATTAAGCCATTGATAATTGTGCATTGATGATTAAATTCTAAGAATACTAGAGAATCAAGCATGATAAGTCTATTTTTCATAATTAAAAATTTCTAGGTTGTCTACCTGAATTTAAATATTACTTTGAAATTTGAAATTTACGAGGTTGACATCAAAATACCCATAATTTTTGTGAGATTTTGAGCCTTATAGAGCATAAATTCATTTTCTTGCTCACTTTATTGATTATGAGTATGTCAAAACTGATTTGTTATTCTAGAACTTGCATCGATTATACATGTCGAGACCGCACTTTTTGATTTGATACACAGAGATGATAAAGGCACCTAGGATCTAACCCACTTACTCCATTAAAAAGCCTACCTTCATAATTAACCCCTAGTGAACCCCGTTTAATCCTAACAACCCATTTTATTGACTCACCCACTAATATTAACCCAAAACCCTTTGTATTTGTTATCACCATTCTTCTTGACTACCCTTTTTGTCGAGATTTGATTTTGAGCGGTTACCTAACTATGTTCTATATTTTAGTTGTTAAAGTACTTTCTTATTATTGTAAATATTTAATGATTTGTTCTTAAAAAAAATGACGAAGTATATTCATTATTAGTCTTATAAAGTGAGCTTACATATTTAAATTCCACATCTTGAAGAAAAAGCTCGTATTATTAGTATTACAAGTTTATGTGATTATTAAGGATTAGTTCATTTTTCTAGTTAGGTAATTTGTCAAGTCAATCTCGATTCTAACCCTCTAATTCAGCCTTTATCCACACCTTTAACCTAAGCCCCGTTACAACCCTATCAAAGACCTTTTGATTTGTGTATCATCCCATATTATAGTGGTGGAGATTTGATTTTCATGCAAGCCTATGGGATTAACTTTTCATGTTCGACTTTTGAGTGCCTAATTTTGAACCTTAAACACTTTGAGTGGTTTGAGTGAATCTTTAGTGAGGATGTCAATCCTTGTCGATTTTGAATCAAAGGTAATTATTTAGATGAGGGGAAACACCAATGTTTTGTGCTGCAAATGTATGACTTAGACTGTTTGAATCTTTAGAACTCTTTGAGTTGAATTATCCATGTATAAATCATCTCTGAATTATGATGAAACACTATCAATGACTATTATGAATTGAAGGAAGTTCGTTTTAATTATGAGTTGAGAATTTTGATTGAGGACAAGCAAAAGCTTAAGTGTGGGGGTATTTGATAAACCGTAAAAGTAACATATTTTAATCCCATATTTAGTATGCTTTTGGATGAATTATCCCTTATTTTATGTAAAAAGGTGCTCTTAATCCTTTCTTTTCATGTTATATACTCAGGAAACCACCAGGGGATGAAAAGAACACAAAACGAGCTTAAAATGGGACAAATGGGCCAAAGCATGAAATTGACACGGCCTAGACCACGATTTACATGGCCGTTCCTCATTAATGAAGTCCACACGGCCTGGCCACGATTCACACGGGCGCGTGACATGGGCATGTCCCTGCCACGGCCAAGAGGAGTTTCACTCGGATTTGGATGCTAGGAGGCAAAGAAACACACTCCAAAGTCTAACTAAACCCCCAATTAGGAATTGCACTCAAATTAGGATACTTGGAGGCCAAGTAACACATCTCAAAGCCTATATAAACACCCTAGGGGGCAACTTAATTGGGGGATTTTGGCAGAAGCCTTCTGCCAGGGCTTTTGTCAGGGCGGTTAGCTAGGCCAAGGAGCCGAGCCAAAAAGGTCAGATTTGTGGGAAACTCTCAAGGGATAGCCAATTGATCCATCTCCAGAAGCCGAAATTCTACTCAAGACGGAGGATCTCTCTTTCAATTCCTTCAGGGAGTTTTAGGGATTTCTTATGTTTTGTTTTATCTTTTCTTTTGAGATGTTTTTCTTTATTATTATGAACTAAACCCTTCAGATACCTGAAGGGGGATGAAACTTATATGAATATTGTTATTGTTTTCTGAACTATATGATAAATACTTGATTTGTTCTTAATTATGTGTGCTTAATTCTTGTGTTGATATTTCGCGGATATTAATTCAAGTCGAATGTGCTTAGGTGGTGGAGTAAAAGTCCCTGCTTAAGAGTAGATCTAGCATAATTAAGCGGAGTTGATCGCACGCCTAGAGATAGGGTGACGAGATTTTGCCGGATTAGGGTGAAACCTAATATGGGAATCCATAGATCGATTTACTGCTATTCTAGGGGCTTATTAATGGGAAAGAGATTTCAATTAATTAACCTAGGATTAGACGTTATTCGCCTCGAGAGATGGTTTAATATACGTTAGGGAGTCTTACGGATCAAGTCAAGTGAATACATCGTCTGGTTCAGAGTTAGATAACAAGTGAAGTCTAGGTGGATTCTTCCTTGGTTGTCGTCTTAATCAACTGAGTTTTTCCCAAGTTATTCTTCCAATTTCATTCTTCTTTGTCTTAGAATTTTTAGTTTAATAGTTAATTAATTTAGATTAGATAAACAACTTCACTTATTCTTAGGCTAAATAATAAAAAAGAAGGTTAGTATTAGTACTTTTAGTTCCTTTGGGTTCGACAATCCGGTATTGCCTAAACTATACTACTGTTCGATAGGTACACTTGCCTCAATCGTTGTCATAGTTAGTTTCCAGGTTCGATCATTCTCTTTACAAATTTTAAAACTCTGACTTCACAGCGATCAATTTTTTGTAGAGCTTTCTTAATATTTTAGTTCCCCGGTAACACGCCTAAGGAGCACGGGCGTGGGATGGTACTAGGTTTGAAAATCTATTTAACCCTCCCTCCCTTCCCTCTTCTCCTACTAACTTTCAACCTTCAACTTTTCATTTTCTTTTTCTCTATACCCTTGAGCTACACCAAAACAATGCCAAAGAAGCGGAAGAAGCCAAGCACAGTCTCCCTCATGGAGACCGATACATATAAGTTCATGCCGGCCGCTTCAATCACTCGCCAAGCCAAGGGTCTTTGAGACCAATTATCTGTTCTTTTATTTTTATCTTCTCCTTTATTTTCCTTCTCTTTAACACTCTTATGCTTAATTTAGTTTATTTTATCTTAGTTTCTTAATTTTAGGTTCTAAAGGCTGCTAGGGAATCACGCCAATTCCGCCACCACCAGCACCTCCGCAGCCTTAGAGGTCACACCCACCTCGCGAACCATCCAACAATAAGGACACTACGGTCCATTAATTTTTCTTTTAATTTTATTTTAATTTTCAATTTATTTCACTTTAGCATACTTTTCTTTAATTTTATTAGTATAGTTTTAATTATTGTGTCTTAATAATCCTTGACTAATCCTGCATGAGCTACCCAATTTCTTCATCTAGCGCAGGATCGTCATCCAGACCGGCCCTCCAACTTATCTTTCACCTCTGACTCAAGGAATCCATCCAAAATTCAGGGAGTTTCATTTCTCTCCATATCTTTTGAATTTATACTTAATTTTCTATATATCTATCTTTGTACATTGAGGGCAATGTACATCTTAAGTGTGGGGGGTGAACAACCTAAAAATGTGCCTAACTTTTTCATTATTCTCAAATTTATGAAATTAGGTACCAAACTTTTTGCATTATTCTCAAAATCCTGAATTGAGTCTTGTTTTTAAGTAATTTTCTCATATTACCAATTAGGATGAAATTTCCATGATTTATGATTTTTATCGATATGTTTTAGATTAAGCCATTGATAATTGTGCATTGATGATTAAATTCTAAGAATACTAGAGAATTAAGCATGATAAGTCTATTTTTCAGAATTAAAAATTTTCTAGGTTGTCTACCTGAATTTAAATATTACTTTGAAATTTGAAATTTACGAGGTTGACATCAAAATACCCATAATTTTTGTAAGATTTTGAGCCTTATAGAGCATAAATTCATTTTCTTGCTCACTTTATTGATTATGAGTATGTCAACACTGATTTGTTATTATAGAACTTGCATCGATTATACATGTCGAGACCACACTTTTTGATTTGATACACAGAGATGATAAAGGCACCTAGGATCTAACCCACTTACTCCATTAAAAATCCTACCTTCATAATTAACCCCTAGTGAACCCCGTTTAATCCTAACAACCCATTTATTGACTTACCCACTAATATTAACCCAAAACCCTTTTTATTTATTTTCACCATCCTCTTTAACTACCCTTATATCGAGAGTTGATTTTGATTAGTTGCCTAACTATGATTTTTACTTCAGTAATTTATCCTTTATTATGTATTTATTATGTACTCATAAAAAAAATTGAAATATATTCATTATTAGCTTTGTGATTAAATGAGCTTACACATTTAAATTCCAAATATTGAAGAAAAAGCTCGTAGTATTAGAATTATTAATTTTCAATTAATGTAATTACATATTATTCAGTTCATTATTTCTGGTTAGGTAATTTGTCAATTCAGTCTCGATTTTAACCCTCTAATTCAGCCTTATTCCACACCTTTAACCCAAGCCCCGTTACAACCCTTTCAAAGACCTTTTGATTTGTGTTTCATCTCATATTTTAGTGGTAGAGATTTTATTCTCATGCAAGCCTATGGGATTAACTCTTCATGTTTGACTTTTGAGTGCCTAATTTTGAACCTTAAACACTTTGAGTGATTTGAGTGAATCTTTAAGTGAGGATGTCACCCTTGTCGATTTTAAATCGTGAGGTAATTGTTTAGATGAAGGGAAACACCTATGTTTTGTGCTACAAATGTATGACTTAGACTGTTTGAATTTTTAGGACTCTTTGAGTTGAATTATCCATGTATGAATTATCTCTGAATTATGATGAAACATTATCAATGACTATTATGAATTATAGAAAGTTCGTTTTAATTGTAAGTTGAGAATTTTGCTTGAGGACAAGCAAAAGCTTAAGTGTGGGGGTATTTGATAAACCGAAATAGTAACATATTTTAATCCCACATTTAGTTTGCTTTTGGATGAATTATCCCTTATATTATGTAATTTGGTGCTATTAATCCTTTATTTTCATGATATATACTCAGGAAAGCACCAGGGGATGAAAAGAACGCAAAACGGGCTTAAAACAGGACAAATGGGCCAAAGCATGAAATCGAAACAGCCTGGACTAAAGCCCACACGGCCGTGCCTCCTCAATAAATTAGAACACGACCTGATATCGATCTACATGGATGTGTCCTCATTAGAAGTCCAAACACGGCCTGGCCACGATTCACAGGGGCGTGTGCCATGGTCATGCCTCTGCCGTGGAGAAGAGCAATTTCATTCGGGAAAGGATACTTAGGGGCAAAAAAACCAATTTCAAAAGCCTATAAATACACCCTAAGTATGACCTAAAAAGGGGGGCCCAAAGCCATCGTTTAGGGGCGTCTTGCTAGGCCAGAGAAGGCAGATTTGTAGGGATTCACTCAGGGATAGCCAGTTGATCCATCTCTAGAAGCCAGAATTCTACTCAAGACGGAGGATTTCTTCTTCAATTCCTTCAGGGAGTTTTAGGGATTTCTTATGTTTTGTTTTATCTTTTCTTTTGAGATGTTTTTCTTTACTATTATGAACTAAACCCCTCAGATACCTGAGGGGGATGAAACCTAGATGAATCTTGTTATTATTTTCTGAACTATATGATAAATACTTGATTTGTTCTTAAATATGTGTGCTTAATTCTTGTGTTGATATTTTGCGGATATTAATTCAAGTCGAATGTGCTTAGGTGGTGGAGCAAAAGTCCTTGCTTAAGAGTAGATCTAGCATAATTAAGCAGAGTTGATCGCGCGCCTAGAGATAGGGTGACAAGATTTTGCCAGATTAGGGTGAAACCTAATATGGGAATCCATAGATTGATTTACTGCTATTCTAGGGGGTTATTAATGGGAAAGAGATTTCAATTAATTAACCTAGGGTTAGACGTTATTCGCCTCGAAAGAGGGTTTAATATACGTTAGGGAGTCTTACAGATCAAGTCAAGTGAATACATCGTCTGGTAACAAGTGAAGTCTAGGTGGATTCTTCCTTGGGTTTCGTCTTAATCAACTGAGTTTTTCCCAAGTTATTCTCCCAATTTCATTTTTCTTTGTCTTAGAATTTTTAGTTTAATAGTTAATTAATTTAGACTAGATAAACAACTTCAGTTATTCTTAGGCTAAATAATAAAAAGAAGGTTAGTATTAGTACTTTTAGTTCCTTTGGGTTCGACAATCTGGTCTTGCCTAAACTATACTACTGTTCGATAGGTGCACTTGCCTCAATCGTTATCATAGTTAGTTTCCAGGTTCGATCATTCTCTTTATAAATTTTAAAACTCTGACTTCACAGCGATCATCCAACCTGAATCGGATAAAGAATTTATAGTTTACAGTGATGCATCGTTGAATGGTTTGGGCTTTGTACTGATGCAAGAGGGCAAAGTTGTAGCTTATGCTTCGAGACAGTTAAAGCCACATGAAAACAACTACCCGATGCACGATCTTGAATTAGCTGCGATTGTATTTGCATTGAAGATTTGGCGTCATTACCTATTTGGCGAGAAATTTCACATTTATACTGATCACAAGTGTTTGAAATATCTGATGACTCAGAAAGAATTAAATTTGAGACAGCGAAGATGGTTAGAATTACTAAGAGACTATGAATTAGTAATTGATTATCATCCGGGAAAAGCTAATGTTGTTGCTGACGCTTTGAGCCGAAAGTCTTTATTTGCTTTGCGAGCAATGAGTACTCAAATAGATCTGTGTGATGATGGTTCAGTTTTGGCTGAGTTAAAAGTGAGGCCGATGTTTATACGTCAGATTTGTGATGCCCAGAAAAGTGATAATGAGATGATGATAAAACGAGCTCAATGTAGTTTGAATTTTGATTCAGAATTTCGAGTGGATAATGATGATTGTTTGAGATTCAGAGATCGGATTTGTGTTCCGAGGAATTCAGAGTTGTCTCAGTTGATTTTGAACGAAGCTCACAATAGTCGTTTGGCTGTTCATCCGGAAAGTACAAAAATGTATAATGATTGGAAACAGTTTTATTGGTGGCATGGTATGAAACGGGATATCTCAGAGTTTGTTTCGAAATGTATAATATGTCAGCAAGTTTAAGCTAAACATCAGGTTCCATCCGGTTTGTTACAACCGATTATGATTCCTGAGTGAAAATGGGAGAGAATCACGATGGACTTTGTGTCGGGACTACCTTTATCTTCGAGAAAGAAAGATGCAATCTGGGTGATAGTTGAAAGATTGATGAAATCAGCTCATTGTGTTCCGGTGAGAACCGATTATTCGCTTGATAAATTAGCTAAATTGTATATTTCTGAGATTGTGAGATTGCACGGGGTACCACTATCTATTGTATCTGACAGAGATCCGAGATTTACCTCGCGGTTTTGGAAGAAATTGCAATAGGCTTTAGGCATAAATCTACATTTCAGTACTGCATTTCATCCGCAAATGGATAGTGAATCCTAGCAGATTATTCAGATTCTTGAGGATATGTTGAGATGTTGGATCCTTGAGTTTGAAAGTACGTGGGAAAAACATTTTCCGTTGATTGAATTCGCATACAATAATAGTTTTCAATCTAGCATCAAAATGGCACCATATGAGGCTCTTTACGGCCGAAAATGTTGAACTCCATTGTACTAGACTGAGCTTAGCGAGAATAAGATTCACGGGGTTGATTCAATCAAAGAGATTGAGCAGAAAGTGAAAGTGATTCGTGACAAATTGAAAGTGGCTTCAGATCGTCAAAAGTCTTATGCAGATTTGAAACGGAAAGATATTGAATTTGATATCGGTGATAAAGTGCTTTTGAAAGTGTCTCCGTGGAAGAAAATACTTCGTTTTGGCAGAAAAGGCAAGTTGAGTCCGAGGTTCATCGGGCCGTATGAGATTATTGAACGAATTAGGCCGGTTGCTTATAATTTTTTATTGCCACCTGAGTTAGAAAATATTCATAATGTGTTTCACGTATCGATGCTTCGACGATATAGATCTGATCCATTTCATGTGATTGCTCCTACTGAGGTTGAGATTCAGTCAGATTTATCGTATAGTGAAGAACCGATCCGAATTTTGGCAAGAGAGATTAAAGAGTTGAGAAACAAGAAAATTTCTTTAGTGAAAGTTTTGTGGAACAAACACGGAGTTGAAGAGGCTACGTGGGAGCCTGAAGATGTTATGAGAGAGCAATATCCCGACCTATTCACTGGTAAGATTTTTGGGGACGAAAATCCCTAAGGGGGGAGAGTTTTAACAGCCCGGTTTAGACCCTAGTCAGAATAGTGGTTTTGGGACCACAAATCCGAGGTCAGAAAAATATTTTAATATTATTTTCGGTGCTTACAATATGTGATTAAGCATGTGTGAAATTTCTGTGTAAAAATTTTATTGTTTGTGTGCTTAATTATGAAAAAGGACTTAATCGCATAAAATGCAAAAGCTGTGTGCTGATTGTAAAAGTGTTAATTAGGTATGGCTGATTAAAATGTGAGTCCTTATGTTGTTATTATTCCATGTGCTAAATGGATGGACAAAAATGGGTTTTAGTTAATGGAATTTTAAAGGATATTAATAAGGTTATAATGGTAAAATGATTATCAATGCATATTAAATAAAACAAATAAGAAAAAAACAAGCCATATTCTCATCTTTCTTTGCCAAAAATCACAAGAAAATAAAGGAAAAAGAGCTTAAGGGTTTCGGCTAGAAGTTGGCTCAATCAAGGTATGTTTTGAGCTCGATTTTTAGTGATTTCTACGTTTTTGTGATCGTTGCTCTGTGTTCTCTTAAGCCCATGTTTTAATTTCTGAAATTGATGAAGATTTCAAGTTATGCCATTCATGATATTGTGAGCTTTGTGTTGTTAAATGGTGAAATATGGAAGCTTGATGTTAGATTAATACGTTTTGTCTTTGAATTTTTGGTGAATTTGAGTAATTTGGGCTAAATTGAGAAAAGTGTAAATTGAAGGATTAAAATGTGAAATAAATGAAATATGTGGGTGTGTATGGACATAAGGAAAATTCGGCTAGGCATGTGTGAAATGAAATTATGTGTATTTGGTGATTTTATGAAATAGGGACTTAAGTGTCGAAATGTGAAAATGTGAGGGCTATTTTGTAAAATGCCCTAAATATGTGTGTTTGGACTAAATTGAATGATTTGGTGATTGAATGAGCTAAATTTTAATATGTATAGATCAAGAAAAGAGGGATTTGGATCGAGATCGAGGCAAAGATAAAGTGTTCGATTAATCGATTCGTTTTGTTACTTCGACATCCGAGGTAAGTTCGGATATAATACGAGTTGTTATATTTATGTCTTATTGCTATGAAATGAATGAATATGGGATTATTGAATTATAAATGCTATATGTGGAATTGAGAAATGTGGCACTAAGTGTGCGTAATTAGAATCGGGACAGAGGTGAATAGCACTGTGTGTGCGAAGTAATGGAAGCCTCGGCTTTATTGATTAGCACTGTGTGTGCGATACCGAGTTAAATTCGGTGTAAAGTAAAGGCACTAAGTGTGCGATTATATTTAAGCTTCGTCTATGAAATTGGCACTAAGTGTGCGATTGAATCGAAGGAATAATGAAGATTTGATCGAAATGTGGTATCGAGCATTGAGTAGCAAAATTGGTTGTTAACTAAGTGTTGGCAAATGTATGTATGGAACCTATATGGTTGGTGAATTTGAAATAGATAAATGGATAGTTATGTGTGTATTTGATATGGATGAGATTGTGCATTTTTGTGAAATAATCCATGTGATGGTTTATTTTGTGTATTGATTTTAAGTTATTGAGTTAATAGTATTATATTACGAACTTACTAAGCTTTTAAGCTTACTGTGTGAAGTTTTCTCTGTTTTACAGTATATTTAAAGCTAGCTCGGATTCGGGGATCGTCAGCGACTCAATCACATTATCGGCTATCTATTTTGGTACTTTTGGTAGACATATATATTTGAATATGACATGTATAAGCTAGTAAATATGGTATATATTTTGAGATGTTTGGATCTTGCCATGTGATATGGCTAGATAAGTTAATGAATTTGGTATATGCTTTGGGTTTGAGTGAAGATTGATCATGATGTGTATGTGAGTTCTAAGTGAATGACCTTATGATATGTTTTGGTGATAATAATGTATTATGCTCATGACATGAAAAGGTATGGATAAAATGATACATAAAATTACATGATTTTGTATGTGTAATTGTTACTTTGTAATGGTAAGTTGAGATGGAATTGTATAGGAAGAGGTATGATGATGCTAAGAGATTATATTGAGTATGATTTGGTATGTTTGGATGTCATTTAGGGTATGAAATTGTGTTGATTTATGCTTGTAGGTGTGACTCAAAGGGTGGGTGGCAAATTGGCCTTGTAAATGGCCTATATTTGCCCACACGGTTGAACACACGGGCGTGTGGCCCGACCGTGTCCTTCGTAGTTGTATTTCTAAACAAGTCAGACTCGACCACGTGCTGGACACACGAGCGTGTGACTGGCCGTGTGGTGCAAGTCAGTGTCGACCACGGGTGAGGCACACGGGCGTGTCTAAGGCCGTGTGGACAAGTCAGTATGTATGCCCTGTTTTGCCACGGCTTGGACGCACAGGCGTGTCCAAGGCCATGTCAGGCACACGGCCTACCCACACGGGCGTGTGACCTCTGTAGCTTTGAAAAATGTTAAATTTTCAAAAATTTTCGTATGTGTTCAGTTTAGTCCCGACTCCTTTCTAATGCATGATTAAGGTCTCGTTGACCTAATTAAGGGATTATATGAATGTGAATTGCTATATTTGATGTGGAATGAAATTAAATGCTCCGAAATCATTGGTAATACCTCTTAACCCTATTCCGGTGACGGTTACGGTTTAGGGGTGTTACACTAAACAAGCCTTCTTCCAAATGATGAATGAGTGGTTCACTCAGTACATTAGAACAAATTCGGCTGTTTCACAACCTCGTCCCTGCCCAATCCTCCTCAGACTTCTGTTGTACCTCCGATTATGAATCTGAATCTTTTGAATAAGCCTCTGGTCGATAAAATCTATAAATATGGGGCTTAAGAGTTCAGGGCCACTAGTGATGATGATGATACTGAGAGAGCAGAGTTTTGGCTCGAGAATACAATCCGAGTGTTTGATGAAATGTCTTGTACTTCTGAAGAATGTGTGAAATGTGCCGTTTCTTTGTTAAGAGATGCAGCTTATCAGTGGTGGAAAACTTTGACTTCTGTGGTTCCAAAAGAACGAGTTACCTGGGATTTCTTTCAGTCTGAATTCCAGAAGAAATATATTAGTCAGAGATTTATAGATAAAAAATGAAAAGAGTTTCTTGAATTGAAACAGGGTCGTATGTCTGTCATAGAATACGAACGAGAATTTGTGAGATTTAGTCAATATGCTCGGGAATGTGTTTCGACTGAAGCAATAATGTGTAAAAGGTTTGAAGACGGCTTGAATGAAGATATTCGTTTGCTAGTTGGAATTTTGGAAATAAAAGAATTTGTTGTGCTTGTTGATCGAGCGTGTAAAGCTGAGGCACTCGGGAAAGAAAAAAGAAAAGCTGAGTCAGAAGTTATAGATGTGAGAAAGAGATTCTCAAGTAAATCATTTCAGTCTAAATCGAAGAAATTCAGAGATGAGTATAGCCATTCAAAGGCTAATGTGGGACATTCGAACAGAGATCGAGTTAGATCGCAGTCGAACTTCAAAGCTCCAGCTACTTCAATAGCTAGTGTTGGAAATGTCCGATCTGAGCGACCTGAATGTAGACATTATGGTAAAAGACATCCGGGTAATTGTGGATTGAATGACCGAGCTTGTTTTAGATGTGGATCATTAGACCATTTTATTCGAGATTGTCCTGAGTCTGTTGAACAAGAGATTGTCCAGAATCCGAAGTCAGATAATACATCAGCTAGGGGTAGATCAACTAGAAACACAATAAATGTGAGTGGTAGCCAGAGAGCCACGGAAGATACAGTTGCGAGATCTGAAGCTAAAGCACCTGCCAGAGCTTACGCTATTCGAGCTCGTGAGGAAGCTTCGTCTCCAGATGTTATTACGGGTACATTTACTCTTTATGATACTTCTGTGATTGCATTGATAGATCCAGGGTCTACTCATTCGTATGTATGCATGATCTTTGTAACATCCCGATTTAGGGCCTAGTCAGAATAGTGGTACGAGACCACAAATTCGAGGTATATGAATGAGTTTTTGAGGATTATGCTATGAATGCAAGCTAGTGTGAAAGTTTCATGAAGTAATTTTGTGAAATTGCGGTTGAATTGTCCAAAAGGACTAAATTGCAAAAGTTGCAAAATGTGAGATTCTAGAAGCTATTTGTCTGAAATAGCTTTAGAATATTAATTAGAGGTCCTTAAATAGCAATTTTCCCAATTTCTATTTTTTGGACAAATTTGGGCATGGATGAGTTAAAATAGAAAGTTTATCAAAAATGGCATTTTGGTCATTTAACAATTAAGTGATTAAAATAGGAGAAAAGATGACAAAATTCATTCATCTTCTTCTCCAAGGCTGCCGAAAATTTGAGAGATCCATTGTTAGGGTTCTTCAAAAATTTCAAGCTTGCTAGTAAGTGCATCTAGCCTCGTTTTTGATATTCTTTGAATTTTTGAAGTCCTTGTTGCATGAGTAAGCTATTTTTAGCTATTTGATGAGCTATGATGGATGTTCAAAAATATGGCCAAGTATGACATGCATGTATTTTGATGTTTTATGGAAGATTATGAAAGCTTGATGTAGTAGAAACATCTTTTGCTAAATGAGTTTCCATAGAAAATGCATGTAGGGACTAGTTTGTAAAAATCTTGAGTTTGGTCATACATGTGTGATGTAGTGAGAATTGATGATTGCTTTAGTTGAGTAAGTGATTCGGCTAAGCATGAAAGGCTAGAAAGTTGAATAAAAATCACTTTACGAGCCTTGAGGCAATAGTGTAATTATGAGAAAGATTTGGGGCAAAAGAGTAATTTTGCCAAAGTATGAGATGTGGGTAAATTTGGTCAATGTGTGTATTGAATAAGCTGATTTATTCATTATAGATCAAGAAAGAAAAAGCCCAGATTGAAACTGAGGCAAGAGCAAAGTGGTGGACTAAATTGTACGTTTCTATACTTTTTGAGTATCGAGGTAAGTCTATGCATAAACAATGTATTCATACTTACAATTTGTTAATGCTAGCTAGTGTATAGCATGGTTGAGAATGATTGTGAACCTATGTGATTCAAGTGGAATGAATGTGATAGATTTTGTGAATGGATGAATGATTGAGTAAATAGATATGTGAATGTGTAGTGATAATGCTAAAAGATGGGCTAAGTGCAATACCATCCTAATACATAATAACGATGAGCTGGCTATGTGCGATGCTATTGTTAGGTATATTGTCTAATGGGCTATGTGCGAAACCACTACGATTACCTTTTTGGTAGGCTAAGTGCGATACTACCTTATTAATTGATTATGGTGGGCTAAGTGCGAAACCACCGAGACATTAGGTGTGTGGATCAGCTGTGTGGATTAGCTGTGTGGATGTATTATCGAGAAATGATGATGTGTTGTATATTGTGTAAATGTGATATTGAATGCAGGAGTGAATGTCAATGGTTATGAGTAAGTGACTCATGATGTGTTGGAAATGTGGTAAGGGATAGAAAGAGTAAGCATAGTTGTACATTATATGTTAGTATAATGCTAATTGTTGTTTAGCTTATACTATGTTGCTTAATTGTTTATGTGTAAACTTACTAAGCTCAAAGCTTACTCCCTTTTTTTCCCTTGTCTTATAGAGCAAAAGTGTTGAATCGAGATACGAGGATCAATTGGAAGATCGCCCACACTGTCAGCACACTCTGGTACATGAGACTCAATGTTTTGTATATGGCATGTATAGGGGCTAGACAAGTTAGTTAATTTTGTTGTATATGGCTATGATGTGTTGGCTTTTAGATGGATAATCTATTTTGTATAATGCCATAGTTGTTGGCACTTTATTATATGAAAAGATGTAGTTATCTAATTGAGATTGTAAGATTTTGAGTTGATTATGGATTTGTTGAATGAGTGCATGATTGTGTATGCTAGGAGGGTGAAAAGAACTTGGCAAATAGCTTTGTTCTTGTCCATGTGGGTAGACACACGGGCGTGTGTCTAGGCCATGTGTGACACACAGTCAGCCCATGGGTGTGTGACTTGGCCATGTGTCTCCTGCATGTTAGTATTTTAAGTCAGAATAGACCACGGACTAGTCACACAAGCGTGTGCCTAGAACTTGTGTGTTAATCAGTGTTGGCCACGGGCTAGCCACACGGGTGTGTGTCTAGACTCTAGGTCGTGTTAAGGTAGTCAGTGTGCACCACGGGTGGAGGGCACGGGCGTGTGCCCTAACCGTGGGGCATTGGCAGAATGCTTGAGTTTTCATGCATGGGTAGTGACCATGGGCGTGTGTGACATCTACGGGCATGCCAAATCTTACACGGGCGTGTGAACCCTGTATAGATGGAAAATTTTTAAGATCGTAAGAGTTTTCGATGTGGTCTCGAGAGCCCTCGTGTGTTTGAGAGAGGCCTCGTAAGTCAGGATTGAGGTTGTTGTGATGGCCAAAGAGAGTGGTCATGTTGTGCCTAAGTGGCGATCTTGAGGATTTTAATACGGTAACACCTTGTGCCTGGTTCTGGCGTTGAATACGAGTAAGGGGTGTTACATTTAGTGGTATCAGAGCTATGGTTTAGTCGGTTCTAGGACTACCGTAGCGGGTGTAAGAGTCTAGCTATACATGCCATAAGTGTACAATGATAGTGTGGTGGCTTCTGATGATTTTAAATTTTGTTTTATATAGAATATGGATTCCGATCCATTGACTGCTGATGAAGTATCTAGTAATGTGCCGGCTCCTGCGCAAGGAACCGTGCCTGGTCAAAGTGGACCCGAGGCTAGGGGTCAAGGAGAAGGGGCACGGGAAGCCTTTCTCCAGATGATGCGCAATTGGTACTCGGATTATGTTTGAGCGAACCCTAATGCTCAACCTCATCCACCTCCTCCTCCTATACCTCAGCCAATTTCTGTGGCTCCTCAAGGTATTGATGTAGTGAGGATATCGAAACCCCCGGTAGACAAGATTAGAAAACACGGGGTTGAGGAGTTTAGAGCTAAGGTTGATGATGACCCTGAGATGGCAGAGTTCTGGTTAGAGAACTCAATGAGAGTGTTTGAGGAACTCTCTTGTACTCATGAAGAGAGCTTGAAGTGTGTCGTATCCTTGCTGAGGGACTCGGCATACCATTGGTGGAAGACGTTGATGTTAGTAGTCCCGAGAGAGCGGGTGACATGGGACTTCTTTTTGGAAGAGTTCTGGAAGAAGTATATAAGCCAACGATTTACTGATCGGAAAAGGAAAGAATTCCTTGAGTTGAAGCAAGGAAGAATGTTAGTAGCGGAATATGAGCGTGAGTTTGTTAGGCTTAGCAAATACGCTCAAGAATGTGTGTCGACAGAGACCATATTGTGTAAGAGGTTCGAAGACGGACTGAATGAGGACATCAAACTCCTAGTGGGTATATTGGAGTTGAATGAATTTGTGGTGTTGGTCGAAAGGGCAAGTAAGGCCGAAGAGTTGAGTACAGAAAAGAAAAGGGCTGTGAGTGAAGCCCGAGATGCTAGAAATAGGCCGATGGTCAAGTCGTATCAAGCCCAGTCGAAAAGGTCCAAGGAAGTGGGTCCTAGGACGATAGCACCAGTGGGTTATTCGCATTGAGACTTGGGCAATACTCGTTCGGGTTCGAGAGTCCAAGCTACTTCGATGGAAAGTGTGGGCAATCCAAAGAACAAACCGGAGTGTCCAATTTGTGGTAGATATCACACCAGAGAGTGTTGGGGTAACAGTCGAAACTGTTATAAGTGTGGTTCCCCCGACCATTTTATCCAAAATTGCCCCGAGAGGGATGATAAGGAAGAGAAGCTAGAGATGAGATCCAATGATGTGTCTGCAAAGGGTAGACCACCAAGGAACTCGAGAGTCGAGAATAGTGGTAGAGGTGCATCTAGAGACTCTGCTGTGAGACCGGAGGGTCGGGCACCTGCGAGGACGTATGCCATTCGCGCTCGCGAAGAGGCATCCTCCCCTGATGTGATAACGGGTACTTTTTCTCTCTTTGACACCCTTGTTATTACTTTAATAGATCCAGGGTCTACTCATTCTTATATTTGCATGAGATTGGCATCTAGTTTGTGTATGACTGTTGAGTCTACGGACTTTGTGGTTAAGGTGTCAAACCAGTTAGGTAAGCATGTGTTAGTGGACAAGGTGTGTAAGAATTGTCCTTTGATGATTAAGAGTCATTGCTTTCCGGCAAACCTAATGTTGTTGCCGTTTGATGAGTTTGATTTAATCCTAGGCATGGATTGGTTGACTACCCATAGTGTCTTAGTGAACTGTGGTAGTAAGTTTATTGATTTGAAATGTGAGAGTGGAGATGTGGTTCGGGTTGAATCAGGTGGATCAGATAGTCTACCAGTGATGATTTCTTCCTTAGTGGCTGATAAATGCTTGAGAAAACGGTGTGAGTCTTATCTTGCTTTTGTGTTGAATACTCAAGGGGTTGGAGTAAAGTTTGAAATAGTGCCAGTGGTATGTGAGTATCTGGATGTATTCCCTGAAGAGTTACCCGGATTACCTCCAGTGAGAGAGGTTGAGTTTGGGATTGAGTTAGTTTAGGAACGGCACCTATTTCAATTGCTCAGTATAGGATGGCACCTTTAGAGTTGAAAGAATCAAGGTTCGATTGCAAGAGTTGATGAGATAAGGGTTTTGCAAGACCGAGCTACTCACCGTGGGTGCTCCGGTATTGTTTGTGAAGAAGAAAGATGGGTCTATGAGGTTGTGTATAAACTATAGACGACTTAACAAAGTAACGGTTAAGAATAAGTATCCTTTACCAAGGATTGATGATCTTTTGATCAACCAAGGGAGCTACAATGTTCTCCAAGATAGACTGAGAGGTCCAGTTATTATCGATTGAGAGTGAAAGAGCGAGGGATGTGTTGAAAACGTATTTGGACAAGGTATGGCCATAATGAGTTTTTGGTTATGTCGTTTAGTTTGACGAATGCACCGGCAATTTTTATGGATCTAATGAACCGTGTTTTCAGACCATATGTGGACAAGTTTGTAGTTGTTTTCATTGACGACATATTGATCTATTCTCGGGATGAGAACGATCTTGAAGAACATTTGAGAATTGTATTGCAAACTTTAAGAGATAAGCAGTTGTACGCTAAGTTTAGCAAGAGTGAGTTTTGGCTCCGTGAGGTCGGATTCTTAGGACATATTGTGTCGGGTGATGGTGTTAGAGTTGACCCGAGTAAGATATCGACTGTTGTGGATTGGAAACCACCAAGGAACGTGTCAAAAATTAGAAGTTTCTTGGGATTAGCAGGATATTACAGGCGTTTCATATAAGGGTTCTCTGTGATTGCTACCCCGATGACAAAACTATTGCACAAAGATGTCAAGTTTGAATGGACTGAGACATGTCAACAGAGTTTTGAGAGACTGAAGACATTATTGATTGAGGCGCCGGTTTTGGTTCAACCAGAATCAGGGATAGAGTTCGTGGTTTACAGTGACGCGTCGTTTAATGGTCTCGGTTGCGTGTTTATGCAAGAGGGTAAGGTAGTCGCTTACGCCTCAAGACAGTTGAAACTGCACGAGAAGAATTATCTGACTCATGATTTGGAGTTGGCTGCGATTGTTTTCGCGTTAAAGATTTGGCAACATTACTTATATGGTGAGAAGTGCCGAATCTTTACGGATCACAAGAGTTTGAGATATTTGATGGATCAGAAGGATCTGAATTTGCGACAGAGACGGTGGCTTGAGTTGTTGAAAGACTATGAGTTAGTCATTGATTACCACCCGGGAAAAGCGAATGTTGTTGCGGATGCCCTGAGTAGGAAATCCTTGTATGCTCTAAGTGTTATGAGGACGAGTTTGGCATTGTCGATGATGGTGGTATTCTCGCAGCGAGTTGAGAGCTAAGCCACTATTTGTTCAACGAGATATGTGAAGCTCGGAGAAATGACGATGAGATGTCGACTAAGAGAGATAAGCGTGAGTCGTAAAGTGATTCCGATTTTCGAGTGGGCTCGAATGGTTGTTTGTTTGTCTCGTGACGTAATTTGTGTACCTAGAGATGAGGAGTTAATCCAAAAGGTTTTGCATGAGGCCCACAAATGGATGTTTGTCGAGACATCCGGCAAGATCTGAAAATGTATAATGACTTGAAGAAGTCTTATTGGTGGCCGGGTATGAAGAGAGATATTTCAGAGTTCGTGACTAAGTGTTTGATTTGTCAACAAGTGAAAGCTGAGCATCAAATGCCTTCATGATTGCTTCAGCCAGTGTTGGTACCCGAATGGAAGTGGGATCGAATTACCATGGATTTTGTGACGGGGCTACCGATGACTCCGAAAAAGAGAGATTCTGTGTGGGTTGTTGTGGATAGACTAACGAAGTCGGCTCACTTTATTCCAGTACGTGTTGATTATTCACTGGATAAGTTAGCTGAGTTGTATGTTGCAGAGATAGTGAGGTTACATGGTGTACATGTGTCTATAATATCGGATAGGGATCCGAGGTTCACTTCGAGGTTTTAGAAGAGGTTGCAAGAGGATTTGGGAATAAAGTTGAATTTCAGTACTGCGTTCCATCCGCAAACCGATGGTCAGTCTGAAAGAGTGATTCAAGTTCTCGAAGATATGCTTCGATGCTGTGTGTTAGAATTCGAGGGTAGTTGGGAGAGATATCTACCTTTAGTCGAATTTGCTTACAACAACATTATCGATCAAGTATCTGATGGCTCCATATGAGGCCTTGTATGGTCGTAAGTGTCGGACTCCTTTGTATTGGACCGAGCTTAGTGAGAAGCGGATCCATGGGGTCGATCTAGTAAAAGAGACCGAGGAGAAAGTGAAAATAATCCGCAATAGTCCGAAAGTTGCTTGAACCAGGCAAGTCGTCGACGCGGATCTGAAAAGAAAGGAAATTGAATTTGAAGTGGGCGACAAAGTATTTTTGAAAGTGTCCCCATGGAAGAAGATTTTGAGATTTGGACGAAAAGGAAAATTGAGTCCAAGATTCATAGGGCCGTATGAGATTACAGATAGAGTTGGGCCAGTAGCATACCCATTGGCTTTGCCGGTAGAGTTGGAAAAGATTCATAATGTGTTCCATGAGTCGATGTTGCGACGGTATCGCTCCGATCCTTCACATGTGATTCCTCTGACAGAAATTGAGATAAGACCGGATATGTCTTATGATGAAGAGCCGATTAAGATCTTGGCTCAAGAAGTGAAACAGTTGAGAAATAAAAGCATAGCACTAGTGAAAGTGTTATGGCAGAAACACGGTGTGGAAGAGGCTACGTGGGAAACGGAAGAAACTATGAGAGAGCAGCATCCAAACCTCTTTACTGGTAAGATTTTCGGGGGAGAAAATCTCTAAAGGGGGAAGAGTTATAACATCCCGATTTAGGGCCTAGTCGGAATAGTGGTGCAAGACCACAAATCTGAGGTATATGAATGAGTTTTTGAGGTTTATGCTATGAATGCATGCTAGTGTGAAAGTTTCATGAAGCAATTTTGTGAAATTGCGGTTGAATTGTCCAAAAGGACTAAATTGTAAAAGTTGCAAAATGTGAGATTCTAGAAGCTATTTGTGTGAAATAGCTTTAGAATATTAATTAGAGGTCCTTAAATAGTAATTTTCCCAATTTCTAATTTTTGGACAAATTTAGGAATGGATGAGTTAAAATAGAAAGTTTATCAAAAATGGCATTTTGGTCATTTAACAATTAAGTGATTAAAATAGGAGAAAAGATGACAAAATTCATTCATCTTCTTCTCCAAGGCTGCCAAAAATTTGAGAGAGCCATTGTTAGGGTTCTTCAAAAATTTCAAGCTTGCTAGTAAGTGCATCTAGCCTCGTTTTTGATATTCTTTGTATTTTTGAAGTCCTTGTTGCATGAGTAAGCTATTTTTAGCTATTTGATGAGCTATGATGGATGTTAAAAAATGTGGCCAAGTATGACATGCATGTATTTTGATGTTTTATGGAAGATTATGAAAGCTTGATGTAGTAGAAACATCTTTTGCTAAATGAGTTTCCATAGAAAATGCATGTAGGGACTAGCTTGTAAAAATCTTGAGTTTGGTCATACATGTGTGATGTAGTGAGAATTGATGATTGCTTTAGTTGAGTAAGTGATTCATTAAGCATGAAAGGCTAGAAAGTTGAATAAAAATCACTTTACGAGCCTTGAGGCAATAGTGTAATTATGAGAAAGATTTGGGGCAAAAGAGTAATTTTTCCAAAGTATGAGATGTGGGTCAATTTGGTCAATGTGTGTATTGAATAAGCTGATTTATTCATTATAGATCAAGAAAGACAAAACCCGGATCGAAACCACGGTAAGAGCAAAGTGGTGGACTAAATTGCACGTTTCTATGCCTTTGAGTATCGAGGTAAGTCTATGCATAAACAATGCATTCATACTTACAATTTGTTAATGCTAGCTAGTGTATAGCATGGTTGAGAATGATTGACAACCTATGTGATTCAAGTGGAATGAATGTGATAGATTTTGTGAATGGATGAATGATTGAGTAAATAGATATGTGAATGTGTAGTGATAATGCTAAAAGATGGGCTAAGTGCGATACCATCCTAATACATAATGACGATGAGCTGGCTATGTGCGATGCTATCGTTAGGTATATTGTCTAATGGGCTATGCGCGAAACCACTACGATTACCTTTATGGTAGGCTAAGTGCGATACTACCTTATTAATTGATTATGGTGGGCTAAGTGCGAAACCACCGAGACATTAGGTGTGTGGATCAGCTGTGTGGATTAGCTGTGTGGATGTATTATCGAGAAATGATGATGTGTTGTATATTGTGTAAATGTGATATTGAATGCAGGAGTGCATGTCAATGGTTATGAGTAAGTGACTCATGATGTGTTGGAAATGTGGTAAGGGATAGAAAGAGTAAGCATAGTTGTACATTATATGTTAGTATAATGCTAATTGTTGTTTAGCTTATACTATGTTACTTAATTGTTTATGTGTAAACTTACTAAGCTCAAAGCTTACTCCCTTTCTTTTCACTTGTCTTATAGAGCAAAAGTGTTGAATCGAGATACGAGGATCAATTGGAAGATCGCCCACACTGTCAGCACACTCTGGTACATGAGACTCAATGTTTTGTATATGGCATGTATAAGGGCTAGACAAGTTAGTGAATTTTGTTGTATATGGCTATGATGTGTTGGCCTTTAGATGGATAATCTATTTTTTATAATGCCATAGTTGTTGGCACTTTATTATATAAAAAGATGTAGTTATCTAATTGAGATTGTAAGATTTTGAGTTGATTATGGATGTGTTGAATGAGTGCATGATTGTGTATGCTAGGAGGGTGAAAAGAACTTGGCAAATAGCTTTGTTCTTGTCCATGTGGGTAGACACACGGGCGTGTGTCTAGACCATGTGTGACACATGGTCAGCCCATGGGCGTGTGACTTGGCCGTGTGTCCCCTGCATGTTAGTATTTTAAGTCAGAATAGACCACGGACTAGTCACACGGGAGTGTGCCAAGAACGTGTGTGTTAATCAGTGTTGGCCACGGGCTAGCCACACGGGCGTGTGTCTAGACTCTAGGTCGTGTTAAGGTAGTCAGTGTGCACCACGGGTGGAGGGCACGGGCGTGTGCCCTAACCGTGGGGCATTGGCAGAATGCTTGAGTTTTCATGCACGGGTAGTGACCATGGGCGTGTGCAACATCCACGGGCGTGCCAAATCTTACACGGGCGTGTGGGCCCTGTATAGGTGGAAAAATTTTAAGATCGTAAGAGTTTTCGTTGTGGTCTCGAGAGCCCTCGTGTGTTTGAGAGAGGCCTCGTAAGTCGGGATTGAGGTTGTTGTGATGGCCAAAGAGAGTGGTCATGTTGTGCCTAAGTGGCGATCTTGAGGATTTTAATACGGTATTGCCTCGTGCTCAGTTCCGACATTGAATATGGGTAAGGGGTGTTACATTTAGTGGTATCAGAGCTATGCTTTAGTCGGTTCTAGGACTACCGTAGTGGGTGTAAGAGTCTAGCTATACATGCCATAAGTGTACAATGATAGTGTGGTGGCTTCTGATGATTTTAAATTTTGTTTTATATAGAATATGGATTCCGATCCATTGACTGGCGATGAAGCTGACTAGTAATGCTGCTCTCTGCGCAAGGAACCGTGCCTGTTCAAAGTGGACCCGAGGCTAGGGGTCAAGGGGAAGGGGTACGGGAAGCCTTTCTCCAGATGATGAGCAATTGGTACTCGGATTATGTTCGAGCGAACCCTAATGCTCAACCTCCTCCACCTCCTCCTCCTATACCTCAGCCAATTCCTGTGGCTCCTCAAGGTATTGATGTAGTGAGGATATCGAAACCCCCGGTAGACTAGATTAGAAAACACGGGGCTGAGGAGTTTAGAGCTAAGGTTGATGATGACCCTGAGAGGGCAGAGTTCTGGTTAGAGAACTCAATGAGAGTGTTTGAGGAACTCTCTTGTACTCCTGAAGAGAGCTTGAAGTGTGTCGTATCCTTGCTGAGGGACTCGGCATACCATTGGTGGAAGACGTTGATGCCAGTAGTCCCGAGAGAGCGGGTGACGTGGGACTTCTTTCTGGAAGAGTTTCGGAAGATGTATATAAGCCAACTATTTACTAATCGGAAAAGGAAAGAATTCTTTGAGTTGAAGCAAGGAAGAATGTCAGTAGCGGAATATGAGCGTGAGTTTGTTAGGCTTAGCAAATACGCTCAAGAATGTGTGTCGATAGAGACCATATTGTGTAAAAGGTTCGTAGACAGACTAAATGAGGACATCAAACTCCTAGTGGGTATATTGGAGTTGAAAGAATTTGTGGTGTTGGTCGAAAGGGCAAGTAAGGCCGAAGAGTTGAGTACAGAAAAGAAAAGGGCTGTGAGTGAAGCCCGAGATGCTAGAAAGAGGCCGATGGGCAAGTCGTATCAAGCCCACTCAAAAAGGTCCAAGGAAGTGAGTCCTAGGACGACAGCACCAGTGGGTTATTCACATCGAGACTTGGGCAATACTCGTTCGGGTTCGAGAGTCCAAGCTACTTCGATGGAAAGTGTGGGCAATCCAAGGAACAAACCGGAGTGTCCAAGTTGTGGTAGATATCACACCGGAGAGTGTTGGGGTAACAGTCGAAACTGTTATAAGTGTGGTTCCCCCGACCATTTTATCCGAAATTACCCCGAGCGGGATGATAAGGAAGAGAAGCTAGAGATGAGATCCAATGATGTGTCTGCAAGGGGTAGACCACCAAGGAACCCGAGAGGTGGGAATAGTGGTAGAGGTGCATCTAGAGACTCTGCTATGAGACCGGAGGGTCGGGCACCTGCGAGGACGTATGCCATTCGTGCTCGCGAAGAGGCATCCTCCCCTGATGTGATAACGAGTACTTTTTCTCTCTTTGACACCCTTTGATAAACCAAAATAGTAACATATTTTAATCCCACATTTAGTATGCTTTTGGATGATTTATCCCTTGATTTATGTAAAAAGGTGCTCTTAATCCTTTCTTTTCATGTCTTAGACCCAGGAAAGCACCCAAGGATAAAAAGAACGAGAAACGGGCTCAAAACGGACCAAAATGGGCCAAAGAAGAAATCGACACGGCCTGAACCTTAGCCCACATGGCCGTGCCTCACTGATCATCTAGAACACGGTCTTCCCTCGATTCACACGGCCGTGTCTCATTAAAGAAGTCCGAGCACGGCCTGGCCACGATCCACACAGGCGTGTGCCATGGTTGTGTCCCTGTCGCTGAAAAGAGCAATTTCACTCGGATTTGGATACTTAGGGAGAAAGAAACGTATTCCAAGAGCCTATATAAACCCCCTAAGGGTCAGCTAAAAGAGGGAGGTTAGCTAGGCCAATGAGCCAAGCCGAAAAGGTCAGAGTTGTGGGAATCACTCGAAGATAGCCAGTTGATCCATCTTAAGAAGCCGGGATTCTACTCAAGACGGTGGATCTCTCCTTCAATTCCTTCAGGGAGTTTTAGGGATTTCTTATGTTTTGTTTTATCTTTTCTCTTGAGATGTTTTCTTATTTAGTTATGAACTATACCCTTCAGATACCTGAAGGGGATGAAACCTATGATGAATCTTGTTATTATTTTCTAAATTATATGATAAATACTTAGTTTGTTCTTAATTATGTGAGCTTTATCCAAATTTAATGTGCTTAGGTGGAGGAGGAATAGACCCTGCCTAAGAGTAGATCTAGCATAATTAAGCGGAGTTGATCGCACGCCTAGAGATAGGGTGACGAGATTTTACCGGATTAGGGTGAAACCTAATATGGGAGTCCATAGATCAATTTACTGCTATTCGACGGGGTTTTTATAAGAGAACGAGAGTTCCACTAATTAACCTAGGGTTAGACGTTATTCGCCTCGAGAGAGGGTTTAATATACGTTAGGGAGTCTTACGGATCAAACTAAGTAAATAAAATCATATGGTTCAATGATAGATAACAATTGAAGTCTAGGTGGATTCTTCCTGAGGGTATCGTCTAAATCAACTGAGTTTTTCTGAAAGTTATCTCCCCAATTTTAGTCTTTTTTTTGTCTTTGTGTCCTTAGCTTAGTAATCCGTTAAATTTAGATTAAAAGCAACTTCACGTATTTTAGGTTAAATAATAAAAAGAAAGTTAGTATTAGTACTTTTAGTTCCTTTGGGTTCGATAATCCGGTCTTGCCTAAGCTATACTACTTTGTCGATAGGTACACTTGCCTTTAATCGTTATCGAGTTAGTTTCGTGTTCGATCGTTCTTTTATAAATTTTAAAGTTCGATTCACAAATGATCAAGTTTTTGGCGCCGTTGCCGGAGAACTAAAATATTAAGAAAGCTCTATTTTTATTACTTTAGCCAATTTTTATTTTCTGCAATTTATTTTTATTTTTATTTTTAATTTTAATTTTGCTAAATTTTTGTTTCTTTTCCTAGCAGGTACCTCTAGTTTATGACTAGAAGGAACCCGAGAGGACCTTTAGAATACGACAGTGATATTGAAGCTACCGCTTGGAGAAATCGCAGAGAAATTAGGAGAGCCCTAAATTACAAAGAAGAAGAGCGAGATGACAGATCCAATCCTACTGAAGGGATGGACGAAAATAATCTTCCACCACAAGATGTGGCAGAAAATAATGCTCTGCGTACTATGTATGATTATGCTAAACCACATTTAACAGGAGCCGAATCTAGTATTGTTAGGCCTGCTATAGCTGCTAATAATTTTGAATTAAAGCCTAACACTATACAAATGATTCAACAGTTTGTTCAATTTGATGGTTTACAGGGATGAAGATCCAAATACTCATATAGCCAACTTTTTAGAGTTCTTGTGATACCTTTAAAATAAATGGCGTTTCGATGATGCCATACGTCTTGATTATTTCCCTTTTCATTAAGGAATAAAGCCAAATAGTTGGTTAAACTTCGTTACCACGAGGGTCAATCACTACATGGGATCAAATGACCAAAAAAATTCTTATTAAAATATTTCCCACCGCCAAAACGGCCAAATTACGCAATGATATATCTTCTTTTGTGCGGATGGATTTAGAGACATTATACGATGCATGGGATAGATATAAGGATCTCTTGAGAAGGTGTCCGCACCATGGTTTACCCTTGTGGCTCCAAGTCCAAACTTTCTATAACGGTGTAAACCCCTCAACGAGGCAACTAATCAACTCAGCCGCCGGTGGAACTCTGAATAATAAAACTCCTAAAGCAGCCTACAAATTTGTAGAAGAGATGTCGATGAACAACTATCAGTGGCAAGTTACAAGAACAAGGCCAACAAAAACAGTCGGAGTTTACAACCTCGACGCAGTAACCATGCTATCAAATCAGGTAGAGTTGATGAATAAAAAGCTTGATAGTTTGTATTCTTCGTAGGTACATCCAGTCATGCAGTGCGATGCAAGTGGAACTGTGGTGAATCCTGAGTACCCACCCTACCAACCGGGCACAGAGAGCGAACAAATAAACTATATAGGTAATAATTTCAGATCAAATAATAACCCTTATAGTAACACTTATAATTCAGGTTGGAGGAACCACCCAAATTTTTTGTGGGGAGGGCAAGGAAATCAAGGAAATCAAAGGCAACAGCCTCCTCAAAATTTCCAAAATCAGTCTTATCCATAAGAGAAGAAGCCGAACCTCGAAGAGATATTAGCAAAATTCATGGCAGCTACTGAAGCCCATTGCCAAAAAACTGAGACAACACTTATTGACCAACAAGCATCGATTAAAGCAATCGATAATCAAGTAGGGAAAGTCACTAAGTCAGTGGGACAGCTTGCCAAACTAATGTCTGAACGACAGCAAGGGCGTCTACCAAGCAATACTGAGATTAATCCAAAGGAGCAAATCCAAGCCATAACAGCTCAAGAAAGTGAAGGAGTAGACGAACCCAGTCCAATACAAGGAAACGAGGTAGAAAAAGGTAAGGCTGAGGTAACACAAGAAAAACCAAAACCGGTAATCAAGGAGTACCAACCTCGCATACCATATCCTGAAGCATTAACGAGAGACGACACAGAGGAACAGTTCGGTAAGTTTCTTAAACTTTTAAAGAAATTACATATTAACTTACCGCTACTTGAAGCCCTTTCACAGATGCCAGATTCGAGGAAATTTTAAAACATCTCTTGATGAACAAACGCAAATTAGACGAGGATCCACATGTGGAATTAAACGCAGATATGCTCAAAGAATGTTACAAAATAGACTACCACAAAAGCTAAAAGATCCAGGAGTTTTACAATTCCATGTTTAATTGGTAGACTAACTATTGATAATGCGTTAGTCGATTTAGGGGCAAGCATAAATGTCATGCCTTACAAATTGTTTAAACAATTAGGTCTAGGGAAACCCAAACAAACTAGGATGAGCATTCAATTAGCTGATAAAAACTGTTAGAATTCCTAGGATATTATCGAAGATGTTCTTGTAAAACCGATGCATTCGCTTTCCCCGAAAGATTTTGTTGTCTTAGACATGGATGAGGATAATTTGATCCCCTAATTTTAGGAAGACCCTTTTTAGCAACTCGCAGACTAAAATTGATGTTGATGCAGAGAACTCATACTTTGTGTAGGTAATGAGACAGTCACCATCAAGGCTCTCGACTCGGCTAGAACATCGAATAATCAAGGTGAGAACGTAAATTCTACGATAACCATTCGATTAACCCCTATTTTCGTGAAGCACCACCAAAGAATACAATCGAACCCGATCCTAAACCCCAAGCCAACAAGGAAGTAGTTCAAGAAGATCGAGGATTCAGTTCGATGATCTAGACGAGTGGAAGACACACTTCAAGGAAAAATTAGGGTTACACGATGAAAGAACCTAACCACACAAGGTAAAACCGAAAGAGCCTCCAGAAGAGCTCATAGGAACAACAAATCACTTCAAAATAGGATATCAAATACTATTAGATAAGGCAGATCCTCGAATATCTCCTCCGGACCCTAACACAAACAAAGAAATACCTTTTAGGGTAACCAGGTGTTTTCCCATACTTAAACAATCGAGGTAAGCAACCCTATTTTTGGAAATTTTCATCAGTAAACATCTCGACTTAAATTTTTTCACGAGGACACAAATGATAGCCTGAGGAAGGACTTCCAACTCATCAAACCACCCTGACAATGCAAATGAGAGGAGAGTCTAGCTTAAGACTATAAACGAGCGCTTCTCGGGAGGCAACCAGAGCACTAACCCCATTAACTTTTTATTTTTTTTCTTACTCTATCTTATCCTTTCTTTATAATATCTAGCTTTAAACTAACAAGGTGTGCAGAATTCCAGGCCACACGGCCCTGCACACGGCCGTGGCCGTGGCCGTGTGTACCTCAAGAATCTTGGTACTAACATGGCAGGACGGTACAAGTCAGAGCAACTAAATTTAGAACTCACGGACTCAACCACTCCCCCACGGGCACCGACAAAGTGGCACTGCCGTGCCCCATAACCGTGTGAAGCTACTGACTTGCCAAACACGGGCTGAACATGCCTGTGCCTTAAAACCGTGCCAACATACTGACTTGTCAAACACAGGCTAGACACGAGCGTGGGGTAACCAACACGCCCTAGAACACGACCGTGCGAGGCGGCCGTGTGAATCAACACACCCTCAACCCACGGGCGTGGGAAACTGCCAGACTTGAAATTTTATTTAAACACCATGCCCCTCTCCTTTCTCTTCTCAACCCACTCTCCTTCTTTCTTCTCTCTTTCTTTCTTTCTTTCCTCCCTCTTTCCTTTTCCCTTTTCCTAATAAATCCTTAGACTCTTGAGCTACAACAACATCATATCCATGGCAAAGAAGCGTAAAAGGCCAATCACAGTCTCCTCAAGGGAGACCGATTCACATGAGTTTATGCCGACAGCTTCATCCAAACGACAAGCCAAGGATATTTGAGGCTATCTTGTTTTTATTTCATTTTTCCCTTTTGCTTAAATTTCCTTCTCTTTAACAATCTTATGCTTAATTTAGTTTATTTTATCTTAATTTCTTAATTTTAGGTTCTAAAGGCTGCTAGGGAATCACGCCACGACCACCACCATATCCTCAGCCTTAGAAATCACATCCAACAATAAGGACTCTACGGTCCATCCATCTTTTCTTTTAATTTTAGTTTCATCTTTATTTTTCTCCACTTTAGCTTGCTTTTCCTTAAGTATTTAATTAGTATAGTTTTAATTATTATTAGTATATCCTGGCTAATCCTGCATGAGCTTCCCAATTTCTTCATCTAGTGCAGGATCGTCACCCAGACCGGCCCCTCCAACGTATTTTCCACATCCTCCAAGGATTCCATCCATAATTCAGGGAGTTTTACTTATCCCCATATCTTCTGATCTGAACATTACATTTATATTATCTATCTTTGTACATTGAGGGCAATGTACATCTTAAGTGTGGGGGGTGAACAACCTAAAAAGGTGCCTAACTTTTTTCATTATTCTCAAATTTCTAAAAAGGTACCAAACTTTTCGCATTATTCTCAAAATCCTGAATTTAGTCTTGTTTTTAAGTAAATTTCTCATATTACTAATTCGGATGAAATTTCAATGATTTATGATTTTTATTGATATGTTTTAGATTAAGTCATTGATAATTGTGCATTGATAATTAAATTTTAAGATACTAAAGAATCAAGCATGATAAATCTATTTTTCAAAATTAAAATTTTCTAGGTTGTTGAACTAAATCTGAATATTATCTTGAAGTTAGAAATTTACGAGGTTGATGTCAAAAATACCCATAATTTTTGTGAGATTTTGAGCCTTATAGAGCATATATTCTTTTTCTTGCTCACTTTATTGATTATGAGTGTGTCAACATTGATTTGTTATTCTAGAACTTGCCTCGTTTATGCATATCGAGACCACACCTATGATTTGATATACAGAGATGATTAAGGCATTTAGGTTTTAACCCACTAACTCCATTAAAAAACCTACCTTCACAATTAACCCTTAGTGAACCCCTTTGATCCTAACAACCCTTTTTATTGACTCACCCACTAATATTAACCCAAAACCCTTTGTATATTTGTATCACCATTCCTTGACTCCCTTTTTATCGAGATTTGATTTTGAGCAGTTGCCTAACTATGTTCTATATTTCAGTTGTTAAAGTTCTTTATTATTACTTAGTTTGTTCTTAATAATAATAATAATAATAATAAACGAAGTATATTCATTATTAGTTTTTATTAGTTATGTGATTAAGTGAGCTTATACGTTTGAATTCCAAATATTGAAGAAGAAGCTCGTATTATTAGTTTCAAAGTTTCAATTCATGTAATTATTTATTTATCAGTTCATTTTTTCTAGTTAGGTAATTTGTCAATTCAGTCTCGATTCTAACCCTCTAATTTAGCCTTATTCCACACCTTTAACCCAAGCCCCAAGTTACAACCTCATTAAAGACCTTTTGATTTGTGCATCATCTCATATTATAGTGGTGGAGACTTGATTTTCGAGCAAGCTTATGGGATTAACTTTTCATGTTCGACTTTTGAGTGCCTAAATTTTGAACCTTAAACACTTTGAGTGATTTGAGTGGATCTTTTGTGAGGATGTCAATCCTTGTCAATTTCGAATTAAAGGTAATTATTTAGATAAGGGGAGACACCTATATTTTCGAGATACAAAATCTATGACTTAGACTGTTTGAATTTTTAGAACTCTTTAAGTTGAATTATCCATGTATAAATTATCTATGAATTATGACAAAACATTGTTGATAGGAATTATGAATTATAGAAAGTTCGTTTTAATTGTAAGTTGAGAATTTTGCTTGAGGACAAGCAAAAGCTTAAGTGTAGGGGTATTTGATAAACTGAAATAGTAACATATTTTAATCCCACATTTAGTATGCTTTTGGATGATTTATCCCTTGATTTATGTAAAAAGGTGCTCTTAATCCTTTCTTTTCATGTCTTAGACCCAAGAAAGCACCTCAAGGATAAAAAGAACGAGAAACGGGTTCAAAATGGACCAAAATGGGCCAAAGAAGAAATTGACACGGCCTGAACCTTAGCCCACACGGTCGTGCCTCACTGATCATCTAGAACACGGTCTTCCCTTGATTCACACGGCCGTGGAAGTCCGAGCACGGCCTGGCCATGATCCACACGGGCGTGTGCCATGGCCGTGTCCCTGTCGCTGAAAAGAGCAATTTCACTCGGATTTGGATACTTAGGGAGAAAGAAACGTATTCCAAGAGCCTATAAACCCCCTAAGGGTCAGCTAAAAGAGGGTGATTAGCTAGGCCAAGGAGCCAAGCCGAAAAGGTCAGAGTTGTAGGAATCACTCGAAGGTAGCCAGTTGATCCATCTCAAGAAGCCAGGATTCTACTCAAGACGGCGGATCTCTCCTTCAATTCCTTCAGGGAGTTTTAGGGATTTCTTATGTTTTGTTTTATCTTTTCTCTTGAGATGTTTTCTTATTTAGTTATGAACTATACCCTTCAGATACCTAAAGGGGATGAAACCTATGATGAATCTTGTTATTATTTTCTAAATTATATGATAAATACTTAGTTTGTTCTTAATTATGTGAGCTTTATCCAAATTTAATGTGCTTAGGTGGAGGAGGAATAGACCCTGTCTAAGAGTAGATCTAGCATAATTAAGCAGAGTTGATCGACCGCCTAGAGATAGGGTGACGAGATTTTTCCAAATTAGGGTGAAACCTAATATGGGAGTCCATAGATCGATTTACTGCTATTCTAGGGGGTTATTATAAGAGAACGAGAGCTCCACTAATTAACCTAGGGTTAGACGTTATTCGCCTCGAGAGAGGGTTTAATATACGTTAGGGAGTCTTACGGATCAAACTAAATAAATAAAATCATATGGTTCAGTGATAGATAACAAGTGAAGTCTAGGTGGATTCTTCCTGAGGGTATCGTCTAAATCAACTGAGTTTTTCTGAAAGTTATCTCCCCAATTTTAGTCTTTTTTCGTCTTTGTGTCCTTAGCTTAGTAATCCGTTAAATTTAGATTAAAAGCAACTTCACGTATTTTAGGTTAAATAATAAAAAGAAAGTTAGTATTAGTACTTTTAGTTCCTTTGGGTTCGATAATCTGGTCTTGCCTAAGCTATACTACTATTCGATAGGTACACTTGCCTTTAATCTTTGTCAGAGTTAGTTTCCAGGTTCGATCGTTCTTTTTATAAATTTTAAAGCTCTGATTCACAGCGATCACCCTTGTTATTGCTTTAATAGATCCAGGGTCTACTCATTCTTATATTTGTATGAGATTGGCATCTAGTTTGAGTATGCCTGTTGAGTCTACGGACTTTGTGGTTAAGGTGTCAAACCCGTTAGGTAAGCATGTGTTAGTGGACAAGGTGTGTAAGAATTGTCCTTTGATGATTGAGAGTCATTGCTTTCCGGCAAACCTAATGTTGTTGTCGTTTGATGAGTTTGATTTAATCCTAGGCATGGATTGGTTGACTACCCATAGTGTCTTAGTGAATTGTGGTAGTAAGTTTATTGATTTGAAATGTGAGAGTGGAGATGTGGTTCGGGTTGAATCAGGTGGATCGGATAGTCTACCAGTGATGATTTTTTCCTTAGTGGCTGATAAATGCTTGAGAAAACGGTGTGAGTCCTATCTTGCTTTTGTGTTGAATACTCAAGGGGTTGGAGTAAAGTTTGAAACAAAGGCGGTGGTATGTGAGTATCCTGGATGTATTCACGGAAGAGTTACCGGATTACCTCCAAAGTGAGAGAGGTTGAGTTTGGGATTGAGTTAGTTCGGGAACGGCACCTATTTCGATTCCTCCGTATAGGATGGCACCTTTAGAGTTGAAAGAAATGAAGGTTCATTGCAACAATTGATGAGATAAAGGTTTTGCAAGACCGAGCTACTCACCGTGGGTGCTCCGTATTGTTTGTAAAGAAGAAAGATGGGTCTATGAGGTTGTTTATAGACTATAGACAACTTAACAAAGTGACGGTTAAGAATAAGTATCCTTTACTAAGGATTGATGATCTTTTGATCAATCAAGGAGCTACATGTTCTCCAAGATAGACTTGAGGTCCGGTTATTATCGCTGAGAGTGAAAGAGCGCAGATGTATTGAAAACCGCATTTCGGACAAGGTATGGCCATTATGAGTTTTTGGTTATGCTGTTTGGTTTGACGAATGCACCGTCGATTTTTATGGATCTAATGAACTGTGTTTTCAGACCATATGTGGACAAGTTTGTAGTTGTTTTCATTGACGACATATTGATCTATTCTCGGGATGAGAACGGTCATGAAGAACATTTGAGAATTGTCTTGCAAACTTTAAGAGATAAGCAGTTGTATGCTAAGTTTAGCAAGAGTGAGTTTTGGCTCCGTGAGGTCGGATTCCTAGGACACATTGTGTCGGGTGATGGTGTTAGAGTTGACCCGAGTAAGATATCGGCTGTTGTGGATTGGAAGCCGCCGAGGAACGTGTCGAAAATTAGAAGTTTCTTGTGATTAGAAGGATATTACAGACGTTTCATAAAAGGGTTCTCTGTGATTGCTACCCCGATGACGAAACTATTGCACAAAGATGTCAAGTTTGAATGGACTGAGACATGTCAACAGAGTTTCGAGAGACTGAAGACATTATTGACTGAGGCGCCGATTCTGGTTCAACCAGAATCGGGGAAAGAGTTCATGGTTTACAGTGATGCGTCGTTTAATGGTCTCGATTGCGTGTTGATGCAAGAGGGTAAGGTAGTCGCTTACGCCTCGAGACAGTTGAAATCGCACGAGAAGAATTATCTGACTCATGATTTGGAGTTGGCTACGATTGTTTTCGCGTTAAAGATTTGGCGACATTACTTATATGGTGAGAAGTGCCGAATCTTTACGGATCACAAGAGTTTGAGATATTTGATGGATCAGAAGGATCTGAATTTGCGACAGAGACGATGGCTTGAGTTGTTAAAAGATTATGAGTTAGTCATTGATTACCACCCGAGAAAAGCGAATGTGGTTGCGGATGCCCTGAGTAGGAAATCCTTGTATGCTCTAAGAGTTATGAGGACGAGTTTGGCATTGTCTGATGATGGTGATATTCTGGCAGAGTTGAGAGCTAAGCCACTATTTGTTCAACAGATATGTGAAGCTGAGAGAAATGACAGTGAGATGTCAGCTAAGAGAGATAAGCGTGAGTCAGAAAGTGATTCTGATTTTCGAGTGGGCTCGAATGGTTGTTTGTTTGTCTCGTGATGCAATTTACATACCTAGAGATGAGGAGTTAATCCAAAAGGTTTTGCATGAGGCCCACAGTGGATGTTTGTTAGTACATCCGGGCAGTACGAAAATGTATAATGACTTGAAGAAGTCTTATTAGTGGCCGGGTATGAAGAGAGATATTTTAGAGTTCGTGACAAAGTGTTTAATTTGTCAACAAGTGAAAGCTGAGCATCAAATGCCTTCGGGATTGCTTCAGCCAGTGTTGGTACCCGAATGGAAGTGGGATTGGGTTACCATGGATTTTGTGACGGGGCTATCGATGACTCCAAAAAAGAGAGATGTTGTGTGGGTTGTTGTGGATAGACTAATGAAGTCGGCTCACTTTATTCCAGTACATGTTGATTATTCACTGGATAAGTTAGCTGAGTTGTAAATTGAAGAGATAGTGAGGTTACATGTTGTACCTGTTTTTATAATATCGGATAGGGATCCGAGGTTCACTTCGATGTGTTGGAAGAGGTTGCAAGAGGCTTTGGGAATAAAGTTGAATTTCAGTACTGCGTTCCATCCGCAAACCTGTGGTCAGTCTAAAAGAGTGATTCAAGTTCTCGAAGATATGCTTCGATGTTGTGTGTTAGAATTTGAGGTAGTTGGGAGAGATATCTACCTTTAGTCGAATTTGCTTACAACAACAATTATCAGTCAAGTGTACGGATGGCTCTGTATGAGGCCTTGTATGGTCGTAAGTGTCAGATTCCTTTGTATTGGACTGAGCTTAGTGAGAAGCGGATCCATGGGGTCGATCTAGTAAAAGAGTCCGAGAAGAAAGTGAAAATAATCCGTAATAGTCTCGAAGTTGCTTCGACCGGCGTAAGTCGTGCTGCGGATCTCGAAAAGAAAGGAAATTGAATTTGAAGTGGGCGACAAAGTATTTTTGAAAGTGTCCCCATGGAAGAAGATTATGAGATTTGGACGAAAAGGAAAATTGAGTCCAAGATTCATAGAAATTTGTATGAGATTACAGATAGAGTTGGGCGATGAGCATACCGGTTGGCTTTGCCGTAGAGTTGGAAAAGATTCATAATGTGTTCCATGTGTCGATGCTGCGACGGTATCGCTCCGATCCTTCACATGTGATTCCTCCAACGGAAATTGAGATAAGACCGGATATGTCTTATGATGAAGAGCCGATTAAGATCTTGGCTCGAGAAGTGAAACAGTTGAGAAATAAGAGCATAGCACTAGTGAAAGTGTTATGGCAGAAACACGGTGTGGACGAGGCTACGTGGGAAACGGAACAAACTATGGGAGAGCAGCATCCAAACCTCTTTACTGGTAAGATTTTTGGGGGCGAAAATCTCTAAAGGGGGGAGAGTTGTAACATCCCGATTTAGGGCCTAGTCAAAATAGTGGTGCGAGACCACAAATTCGAGGTATATGAATGAGTTTTTGAGGTTTATGCTATGAATGCATGCTAGTGTGAAAATTTCATGAAGCAATTTTGTGAAATTGCTGTTGAATTGTCCAAAATGACTAAATTGCAAAAGTTGCAAAATGTGAGATTCTAGAAGTTATTTGTGTGAAATAGCTTTAGAATATTAATTAGAGGTCCTTAAATAGCAATTTTCCCAATTTCTAATTTTTGGACAAATTTGGGCATGGATGAGTTAAAATAGAAAGTTTATCAAAAATGGCATTTTGGTCATTTAACAATTAAGTGATTAAAATAGGAGAAAAGATGACAAAATTCATTCATCTTCTTCTCCAAGGCTGCCGAAAATTTGAGAGAGCCATTGTTAGGGTTCTTCAAAAATTTCAAGCTTGCTAGTGATAAACTGAAATAGTAACTTATTTTAGACCCATATTTAGCATGCTTTTGGGTGATTTAAGCCTTGAATTGTGTAATTTGGTGCTCTTAATCCTTTGTTTTCATGTTTTATACTCAGGAAAGCACCGGAGGATGAAAAGAACGAGAAACGGGCTTAAAACGGACCAAATAGGCCAAATCACGAAATCGACACGGCCTGGGCCCAAGCAACACGGTCGTGCCTCCCTAATCAAACCTGAACACGGCCTGGCCACGATTCACACGAGCGTGTGCCAAGGGCGTGCCCCTGCCGTGGAGAAGAGGAATTTCACTCGGATTTGGATACTTAGGGGTAAAGAAACACATTCCAAAAGCCTATATAAACACCCTAGAGGCCAACTTTCAGGGGGCGTCCATCTAGGCCAAGGAGCCGAACCAGAAAGGTCAGAAATGTGGAAATTACTCGAAGAAAGCCAGTTGATTCATCTCAAGAAGCCGGAGTCATACTCAAGATGGAGGATTTCTCTTCAATTCCTTCAGGGGGTTTTAGAGTTTTTCTTATGTTTTGTTTTACCTTTTCTTTTGAGATGTATTTTGTTATCATTATGAACTAAACCCTCAAATACCCGAGGGGGATGAAACTTAGATGAATCTTGTTATCATTTGCTGAACTATATGATAAATATTTGACTTGTTCTTAATTATGTGTTCTTAATTCTTGTGTTGATATTTTCGCGGATATTAATTCAAGTTTGATGTGCTTAGGTGGAGGAGAAAAAGTCCCTGCCTAAGAGTAGAACTAGCATAATTAAGCGGAGTTGATTGCACGCCTAGACATAGGGTGACGAGATTTTGCCAGATTAGGGTGAAACCTAATATGGGAGTCCATAGATCGGGTTAATGCAATCTTAGGGGTTTTAATTAGAAAGAGATTTCAATTAATCAACCTAGGATTAGACGTTAGTAGCCTCGACGGAGGTATTAATATAACTTAGGGAATCTTACGGATCAAGTCAAATGAATAAATCGTCTGGTTCAGAGTTAGATAACAAGTGAAGTCTAGGTGGATTCTTCCTTGGGTATTGTTTTAATCAATTGGTTTTTCCCACAAGTATTTCCCCAATTTCATTCTTTTTGTCTCATTGTCTTTAGCTTAGTAGTTAGTTAATTTTCTAGATTAAACCGATTCGCTTCAATTTTAGGGCTAAATAATAAAAAAAAGGTTAGTATTAGTACTTTCGGTTCCTTTGGGTTTGACAATCTAGTCTTGCCACTAAGCTATACTACTGTTCGATAGGTACACTTGCCTCAATCGTTGTCATAGTTAGTTTTTAGGCTTGATCATTCTCATTATAAATTTTAAGACTGTGACACATCGATCAAGTTTTGGCGCCGTTGCCGGGGAACTGAAATATTAAGAACACTCAATTTTTATTACTTTAGTAATTTTTATTTTCTGCAATTTTTCTCTTATTTTATTTTCTATTTTTATCTTTCTAAATTTTAGTTTTTGCTCCTTGTAGGTACCTCTAGTTTATGACCCGACAGGACCTTTAATATACGATAGTGAGATCGAAGCAACCGCTCGCAGAAACCGGAGGGAAATTAGGCAAAGTCTACAATACACAGAAGAAGAGCAAGAAAACATCATCAATACCACCGAAGAGATGGACCAGAACAATCTACCACCTCAAGAGATGGCCGAAAATCATGCTCCTCGAACTATGTATGATTATGCTAAGCCTAGTTTAGTTGGTACTGAATCTAGTATTGTTAGACCTACTATTGCTGCAAATAATTTCGAATTGAAACCTAACACTATACAGACGATACAACAGTTCGTTCAGTTTGATGGTTTGCAGGATGAGGATCCTAACACACACTTAGCAAATTTTCTGGAATTCTGTGACACTTTTAAAATTAATGGCGTTACTGATGATGCCATCCGTCTTCGGTTATTTCCTTTTTCTTTGAGAAATAAAGCTAAACAGAGGTTGCATTCTCTTCCCCAGGATCAATTACTACATGGGATTAAATGACCGAAAATTTTTTATTAAAATATTTTCCACCGGCCAAAACGGCCAAATTAAGGAATGATATCTCTTCTTTTGTGCAGATAGATTTAGAAACATTTTACGATGCATGGGACAGATACAAGGATCTTTTGAGAAGGTGCCCACACCATGGATTACCCTTGTGGCTACAGGTCCAAACTTTTACAACGGTGAACCCTCAACTAGGCAATGATCGATTCAAAGAAGAATGGTGGAACTTTGAATAATAAAACACCTAAAGCAGCCTATGAATTTATAGAGGAGATGTCACTGAATAACTATCAGTGGCAAGTCACGAGGACAAAACCCACGAAAAGTCGCCAAGTTTTCAACCTCGACGCAAAGAACAATGCTATCGAATCAGGTAGACGTGTTAACTAAAAAATTTGATGGTTTGTGTAATTCCTTGCAGGTACAACCCGTTATGCAGTGCGAAACAAGTGGAGGTGTGGCGAATCCTGAGTACCCACCCTACGGACATGGCATAGAAGGCGAACAAATGAACTATGTAAGTAACAATTTTAGATATCAAAATAACCCTTATAGCAATACTTACAATCCAGGTTGGAAGAACCACCCCAATTTCTCATGGGGTGGTCAAGGATAAAAAACAACAAAACCCTACAAATTTCCAACAGCAGCAGTACCCACAGGAAAAGAAGCCGAACCTTGAGGAGATGCTGACAAAATATATAGCAACAACAGAAACGTGTTGCCAAAGTATAGAAACAAAACTTGCAAAACAAGAAGCATCGACACAAGAGCTCAAAGATCAAATTGGGCAAATCACCAAGATCTTGATGGAACGACCACAAGGTAGATTGCCAAGCAACACTGAAACTAACCCAAGGGAGCAGATTCAAGCCATATCAACTAATGATAATGTAGGGTTAGATGAGCCTCATTTAAGACAAGAGAATATGGTAGAGGAGGGTAAGGTTGAAGAAGAAAGTAAAAAGCCAAAACCGGTAATTAAAGAATACCAACCTCGTATACCATACCCCGAGGCAATAAAGAAAGACGACACAGAGGAACAGTTCGGTAAGTTTCTTAAACTTTTAAAGAAATTACATATTAACTTATCATTACTTGAAGCTCTTTCGCAGATTCCAGATTCAAGGAAATTCTTAAAAAAGCTTTTGAAAAACAAGCGAAAGCTAGACGAGGAATCGCATGTGGAACTTAACGCAAAGTGCTCAGCAATTCTCCAAAATAAACTGCCACAATAATTAAAAGATCCAGGGAGTTTTACAATTCCATGCTTAATTGGTAGTTTATCTATTGATAATGCGTTAGCTGATTTAGGGGCAAGCATAAATGTCATGCCTTATAAAATGTTTAAACAACTTGGTCTAGGGAAACCCAAACAAACTAGGATGAGCATTCAATTAGTGATAAAATCATTAGAATTCCTAGGGAATAATCGAAGATGTGCTAGTAAAGATTGATAAATTCGTATTCCCAATAGACTTTGTTGTTTTAGACATGGATGAGGACAATAGTATTCCATTAATTCTAGGAAGGCCCTTTTTAGTAACTGCCAGGACTAAAATTGATGTCGACGTAAGTGAACTCATACTCTGTGTAGGTGACGAGACAGTCACTCTTCAGGCTCTCGATTCGGTTAGAACATTGAGCAAACAAGGTGAGAAAGTAAATTCTATTGATAACCATTCAGTTAACCCTTCTTTGCAGGAAGCACCACAAAAGGACAACTAAACCCGATCCTAGACCCAATGCCAACAAAGAAACAACTAATGAGGATCGAAGGGATCAAGTTAATGAACTAGACGAGTGGAAGACACATTTTAAGGAAACGCTATGGATACACGAAGAGAAACCAAGGGAACCACCAAACGAGCTCTTTAAAATAGGAGACCAGGTATTGTTAGATAAAACAGACCCTCGAATATCTCCTCCTGACCCTAATACAAACAAAGAAATCCCTTTTAGGGTAATCAGTGTTTTCCCATACGGAACAATTGAGGTAAGTAATCCTATTTTTGGTACTTTCAAAATAAACGCATCTCGACTTGAACTTTATCATGATAATGAAACTGATAGCATGAGGAAGGACTTCCAACTCTTCAAACCTGTAACATCCTGGAAAGGGCCTATGCATTTTCGGTTTAATTGTACGAAGTGACATGTTTTATGTACTAAGAATAAATTTTGAACATTTTTGGAAACTAGGAAATGTAAGGAAATGATGTGGAAATGATTCAAAAGAGGAAAGTGAACATTTCTGGAAAACTTGGAAATGTAAGGAAATGTCAAGTTTACAGAGCCGAACGAAAATTTTTGGAAACTTAGAAATGACTTAGAAATGTCGATTTTTAAAGTTTAAAAGAGGAAATTAAGGCAAGGTGGCCTTAAGATAAAAAGTATGTGAAATTTGACACACAAACAGGCTTGGAAAAGTGGCCTGAAGATGCCACTTAGGGCCTCTGGAAATGGCGCCACATGCAAGGTGTTGGGCCTGGGTTTGAGTCACTTGGGAAGCAAATAAAAGAAGTTTTATTTTTGCTTCTAGAAGCCTGAGGTGGACGGCACAAGCCTTCTAGAAAGGAGGAGTTTTATTGTCATAAATATTCGATTAATAAGGTGATAAATAAGGGATTTAATTTGGATTATTTTTTTGAAGAGATAATAAAGGATTATTCTCTAATTATTTTAAATTAAGGGATTATTATTTTTATAATTCAAAGGATACAGCTATCAAATAAAGAAGAGTGGTGGCCAAGTAAGGGATTCTGAGTAGTAGTTTCGGCTATAAAAGGAAGAAAATAGGGCTACTCATCAATTTTTCTTCCTCCTCTTCTCTCTCTTTGAATTTCGAGTACTCTCCTCTATTCTCTTCTCTTTTTTTTCTTTTGTCAAGCCGAATCTATAGTCCACCATTGTCAAAATTCTCAAGTTTTCTTTTCTTCCTATTTCTTCTTACCAATCCATTCAAAAGCCGAATCTTGGAAAGGCTTCAAGCATAGGTGCTGTCGATTTCTTCAAAGGTAAGAACAAGTTTTATTTCCAATCTTTTCTTTTAGATTAGCCGAGAGATAATCTAACCCCATAGATATTATGGTTGCCGAATATGAAAGGACCTTTCGGAATTATCAGAGTAGTCGACTAAAAGGAGGAGTATTCGAGATTTCTAAGATCTAAGGTAAGTTATGAATACCATTCGACCATAAGCTATATTATTATGATTTAATGTTAGATTGGATCTAACATGGGTACATAGGGATTTCGACAAAGAATAAAGAAGCAAGGATCCAATTCGGGATTTAAGATTTGGAAGGTAAGAACAAAGGTAAATTCGCCAAGGCCTATTTTAGTAGTAGATCTATTATTATGTGTTTTAAGCCAAAACTAACCGATTCAAGGGATTTAGTGACTAGCCGATTTCAAAGGGGAAAATACGAGTTTCGGGATTTGATTAAATCATCAAATCGACACCAAGGTAAGCTTTAAGAATACAAATCCTACTAGGATTTGGTTTTCTAGCCGAATAGGCTTTGTGCTAAATAGTAAGTGATTAATCAATTGTAGGAACTTGAGATCTAAGGCAAGAGATCGATTTCGGATTTTAGTGAAGTGGTTAAGCAAATCAGTGTGTGTACCCTACACTACTTCTTAATATGTTTCATGGCCTGTTTTATTAAAATATGTGATATTAAGAATATGAAAGTGGCTAGGTACCATGTTATGGTACTAAGTACTCAGCACGTTTCCTACTTCTACAAAGAATATGAAAAAGGTCATTAGTAACATGAGAATATGATAAGAATGTGAACTCTGGCATATTTATGCATATCATTATTATATGGGGCATATGGGTTTGTTTGAAAGGGGAAGTGAATGTGGTGACTTAAGACCACAAACACGGTGACCTAAGACCGTGATATCTGAAAGTGGTGACCTAAGACCACGATTGATCGAAAGTGGTGACCTAAGACCACACGAATCTCGAACGTGGTGACCTAAGACCACGAATGCGGTGACCTAAGACCGCAATTTGGAGTGTAGCGGAAGGAGGGTCGACTTAGTAGTCCCCACGGTGTGCATGGTTGGTACGGGGGAGTGTAGCGGATGGCTAATTAGGTTTGGGTTTGGGAATGCATCATAATTTGTATGCTATGATATGAATGCGTAACATTTGTATCCCCGATTCTATTTTAATTTAGTGTTTGTGTACACATTGAGTCTGCTTGACTCACCCGTTGCTAGGGACCATGTTTCGGTGATGAACAAAGTGATGGACCGGGACGATAGAACTTGTGGTGGCCATGCTCAACATGAAGTTTTTATTTTATGAACTACATTTCTATTTAAGTACTTGAAATACTTGGAAATTATTTGATGTAACAAGGCCATAAGGCCATAGTTGAATTGTTTTCCATTTATTTCTATTTATTATGATTATGAGTTTTACCTATTAAAGTTTAAGTAAAATTTTTAATATAAAGAATTGAATTGCTTTTCAACACAAGCCCAACCCAAACAATGTTTTTTTTCAAAATCGCACAAGTTTTCTCTAGGTAACGAAAGAATTTTGAAACCGGTTTACTTGAGGAACATACCAAATCTGGGCAAATCTCGTGGGCCGGGTTTGGGGTGTTTCAAAACCACCCTGATGATACGAATGAGAGGTAATTCTAGCTTAAGAATATAAACGAGCGCTTCTCGGGAGGCAACCCGAGTACTAACTCCATTAACTTTTACATTTTTTTATTTTATTTTTACTTTTATTTTTCCTTTTCAACATTTAATTTTAAACTAACCAAAGTGTAGATTTTAAGACCACACGGCCTTGCACACGGCCATGGCCGTGGCCGTGTGGATACACCGAATCTCCGTACTAACATGGCAGAGATGGTACGAGTCAGGATGGATCGTATCTTCGAGTCACGGACCCAACTACCCCGCCACGGTCGTGCAATATGGCCGTGGCCGACACTAAGGGAAGACACACGAGCTCCAACTAACTAGCCACGACCGTGCGATGCGGTCGTGGTCGACACTGTTTGATCCTACATGGGCATGGTGACCACGAAACGGGCGTGGGAGAAACGAACGAAACACAACACGGCCGTGCGATACGGCCGTGTGACCAAACACGCCCGTGGTACACGGGCATGGGGATGTGCCAGCTTTGAAAATTCTATTTAAAACACCACTTGCCCATTTTCTCACCCACTCCCCATTGATCGTATGTCTGTCGAGTTTTAAAATTTATAAAGAGAATGATCGAACCTGGAAACTAACTCTGACAACGATTGAGGCAAGTGCACCTATCGAACAGTAGTATAGCTTAGGCAAGACAGGATTGTCGAACCCAAAGGAACTAAAAGTACTAATACTAACTTTCTTTCTATTATTTAGCCTAAGAATTAAGCGAATGGTTGTTTAATCTAAATTAATTAACTACTAGACTAACTCTAAGACAAAGAAGAATGAATTTGGGAGAATACTTGAGGAAAAACCAATTAATTAAGACGACACCCAAGGAAGAATCCACCTAGACTTCACTTGTTATCTAACTCTGAACTGCATTTATGTATTCACTTGACTTGATCCGTAGGATTCCCTAATTTATATTAAACCCTCTCTCGAGGCGAATAACGTCTAACCCTAGGTTGATTAATTGAAATCACTTTCTAATTAAAACCCCTAGAATTGCATTAACTCGATCTATGGACTCCCATATTAGGTTTCACCCTAATCCTGCAACGCCTCGTAACCCTATCTCTAGGCGCGCGATCAACTCCGCTTAACTATGCTAGATCTACTCTTAGGCAGGGACTTTTGCTCCTCCACCTAAGCACATCAAACTTGAATCAATATCCATGAAATATCAACACAAGAATTAAGAACACATAATTAAGAACAAATCAAATATTTATCATATAGTTCAAAGAAACGATAACAAGATTCATCTAAGTTTCATCCCCTCGGGTATCCAAGGTTTAGTTCATAATAAAAGAAAACATCTCAGAAGAAAAGATAAAACAAAACATAAGAAATCCCTAAAACCCCCTGAAGGAATTGAAGAGGGGATCCTCCGTCTTGAGTATAATTCTGGCTTCTTGAGATGGAACAACTGGCTATCCCTGAGTGAATCCCCACAAATCTGCCCTCTCTGGCCTAGCAAGACGCCCCTAAACGATAGCTTTGGGCTCCCCCTTTCAGGTCATACTTAGGGTGTATTTATAGGCTTTTGGAATGTGTTTCTTTTCCCCTAAGTATCCAAATCCGATTGAAATTGCTCTTTGCCATGGCAGGGGAACGGCCTCTGGCACACGCCCGTGTAAGTCGTGGCCAGGCCGTGTGGACTTCGTTGATGAGGCACGGCCGTGTAGTCTTAGGTTGATGAGGCACGGCCGTGTAAATCGTGGCCAGGCCATGTTCAAGATTATTGAGGAGGCACGGCCATGTGGTCTTGGGCCCAGGCCGTGTCGATTTCGTGCTTTGGCCCATTTGGCCCGTTTTAAGCCCGTTTCTCGTTCTTTTCATCCTCTAGTGCTTTCCTGAGTATATAACATGAAAATAAAGGATTAAGAGCACCTTTTTACATAAAATAAGGGATAATTCATCCAAAAGCATACTAAATGTGGGATTAAAATATGTTACTTTTACGGTTTATCAAATACCCCCACACTTAAGCTTTTGCTTGTCCTCAAGCAAAATTCTCAACTTAGAATTAAAACGAACTTTCCATAATTCATAATAGTCATTAATAATGTTTCATCATAATTCAAGGATAATTTATACATGGATAATTCAACTCAAAGAGTCCTAAAGATTCAAACAGTCTAAGTCATACATTTGTAGCACAAAACATAGATGTTTTCCCTCATCTAAATAATTACCTCTGGTTCAAAACCGACAAGAATTGACATCCTTACTAAAGATTCACTCAAATCACTCAAGGTGTTTAAGGTTCAGAATTAAGCACTCAAATGTCAAACTTGAAAAGTTAATCCCATAGGCTTGCATGAAAATCAAATCTCCACCACTATTAAATGAGATGATACACAAATCAAAAGGTCTTTAACAGGGTTGTAATGGGGCTTGGGTTAAAGGTGTGGTTAAAGGCTGAATTAGAGGGTTAGAATCGAGATTGACCTGACAAATTATCTAACCAAAAATAACGAACTAAGTAAAAGTGATTACATCAATTTGAAAAAATACTAATACTACGAGCTTCTTCTTCAATATTTGGAATTCAAACGTATAAACTCTTTAATCACAAAACTAATAATGAATATACTTTTGATTTTTTTAAGAACAAATCATAAATACATAACAAAGGATAAATTACTGAAATAAAAAACATAGTTAGGCTATTAATCAAATCAAATCTCGATAAAAGGGTAGTTAAAAAGGATGGTGATAATAAATACAAAGGGTTTTTGGGTTAGTATTAGTGGGTAAGTTAATAAGAAGGTTGTTAGGATTAAATGGGGTTCACTAGGGGTTAATTATGAAGGTAGGTTTTTAATGGAGTAAGTGGGTTAAATCCTAGGTGCCTTTATCATTTCTGTATATCAAATCAAAGGTGTGGTCTCGACATGTATAATCGATGCAAGTTCTAGAATAACAAATCAATGTTGACACACTCATAATCAATGAAGTGAGCAAGAAAAAGAATTTATGCTCTACAAGGCTCAAAATCTCACAAAAATTATGGGTATTTTGAAGTCAACCTCGTAAATTTCAAACTTCAAAGTAATATTCAAATTCAGGTAGACAACCTAGAAAATTTTTTTATTTTCTTGAAAAATAGACTTATCATGCTTGATTCTCTAGTATTCTTAGAATTCAATCATCAATGCACAATTATCAATGACTTAATCTAAAACATATCAATAAAAATCATAAATCATGGAAATTTCATCCTAATTAGTAATATGAGAAAATTACTTAAAAACAAGACTAAATTCAGGGATTTGAGAATAATGCAAAAAGTTAGGCATCCTTAAGATTCACCCCCCACACTTAAGATGTACATTGCCCTCACTGTACAAAGATAGATAATATCATTATAAAATCATAAGATATGGGAAGAAGTGAAACTTCCTTAATTTTCGGATGGCATCCTTGGTTTGAAGGTGAAAGATAGGTCGGAGGGGTCGGTCTGGATGATGATCCTGCACTAGATGAAGAAATTGGGTAGCTCATGGAGGATTAGCCAGGATAAAATAATGGTAATTTAAACTATATTAATTAAATAATTAAAGAAAAGCAAGCTAAAGTGAAGAAAAATAAAGATGAAACTAAAATTAAAAGAAAAGATAAATAGACCGTAGGGTCCTTATTATTGGATGTGATTTCTAAGGCTGAGGTTATCGTGGTGGTCGTGGTGTGATTCCCAAGCAGCCTGTAGAATCTGACACTAAGAAACTAAAATAAAAGAAACTAAGTTAAGCAGAAGAGAAGTAAAGATAAGGAAATCGAATCAAAAGAGAAAAACGAAATAAAAACTAAATAGCCTAAAATGTCCTTGGCTTGTCGAGTGATTGAAGCAGCCGGCATGAACTTATATAGATCGGTCTCCATGAGGGAGACTGTGTTGGGATCCTTTCGTTTCTTCGACATGGCCAAAAGATTGAGAAGAATGCTAAGAATGAAGAATGCTAAGAATGTATGGTGTAAGGGTGTAAGGGAGGAAGAAGGGTGAAAGTTAGGTGAGAAGAGGGAGGGGTGGGTGGTTTAAAAAGAATTCTCAAATCAGGTACAACCCCATGCCCGTGTCTCATGGGCGTGTTGTTTCACACGGCCACCTCGCACGGCCGTGTGTCAAGGCGTGTTGGTTCACCCACGCCCATTTTACTGATTGCCACGCCCGTTGGTGATAAGTCAGTGTCGTCCACGGCCACGTCGCACGGCCGTGGCATTTTGTCGATGTCGTGGGGTGGTGGTTGGAGTCCATGACTCAAAGATTTGATTCTTTCTGACTTGTACCCTCTCTTCCGTGTCAGTACAGCGATTCTATGCATCCACACGGCCACGGCCACGGCCGTTTGTAAGGCCAGGTGGTCTAGAAATCTGCACTTTTGGTTAGTTTAAAGTTAGATACTATAAAGAAAGGATAAAATAGAATAAATGAAAATGTAAAAGTTAATGGGGTTAGTATTCGGGTTGCCTCCCGAGAAGCGCTCGTTTATAGTCTTAAGCTAGACTCTCCTCTCATTTGTATATTCATGGTGGTTTGAGGAGTTGAAAGTCCTTCCTCATGCTATCGGTTTCATTATCATGATAGAATTTAAGTCGAGATGCGTTTATATTGAAAGTGCCAAAGATAGGATTACTTACCTCGACTGTTTCGTATGGAAAAACACTGATTACCCTGAACAGTATTTCTTTGTTTGTGTTAGGGTTAGGAGGAGATGTTCGAGGGTCTGTTTTTTCTATCAATACCTGATCTCCAATTTTGAACTTGTTTGCTTCGTGGAGTGGCTCTGGTTCTGCTTCGTGTATTCCTATTTTTTCCTTGAAATGCGTCTTCCACTCGTCTAGATCATCGATCTGAATCCCTTGTTCTTCGTGTGTTATTTCTTTGTTGGCACATGGTATACAATCGGGTTCAATTGTATTCTTTCCTGGTGTTTCCTGAAAAGAAGGGTTAACCGAATGGTTATCAATAGAATTTGTTTTATCACCTGGATTACTCGATGTGCTACCCGAATCGAGAGCTTGGAGAATGACTGTCTCATTACCTACACGAAGTATTAGTTCTCCCGCATCAATGTCGATTTTAGTTCTAGCAGTTACTAAGAATGGTCTTCCTAAAATTAAGGGAATCGAATTATCCTCATCCATGTCTAAGACAACAAAATCTACTGGGAAAACGAATTTATCAATTTTTACAAGAACATCTTCGATAATACCCCTAGGAATTCTAACAGTTTTATCAGCTAGTTGAATGCTTGATCGTATGTCTGTCGAGTTTTAAAATTTATAAAAAGAATGATCGAACCTGGAAACTAACTCTGACAACGATTTAAGGCAAGTGCACCTATCGAACAGTAGTATAGCTTAGGCAAGACCGGATTATCGAACCCAAAGGAACTAAAAGTACTAATACTAAATTTCTTTCTATTATTTAGCCTAAGAATTAAGCGAATGGTTGTTTAATCTAAATTTATTAACTACAAGACTAAAGACTCTAAGACAAAGAAGAATGAATTTGGGAGAATACTTGAGGAAAAACCAATTAATTAAGACGACACCCAAGGAAGAATCCACCTAGACTTCACTTGTTATCTAACTCTGAACCGCATTTATGTATTCACTTGACTTGATCCGTAGGATTCCCTAATTTATATTAAACCCTCTCTCGAGGCGAATAATGTCTAACCCTAGGTTGATTAATTGAAATCTCTTTCTAATTAAAACCCCTAGAATTGCATTAACTCGATCTATGGACTCCCATATTAGGTTTCACCCTAATCCGGCAACGCCTCGTCACCCTATCTCTAGGCGCGCGATCAACTCCGCTTAACTATGCTAGATCTACTCTTACGCAAGGACTTTTGCTCCTCCACCTAAGCACATCAAACTTGAATCGATATCCGCAAAATATCAACACAATAATTAAGAACAAATCAAATATTTATCATATAGTTCAGCAAACGATAACAAGATTCATCTAAGTTTCATCCCCCTCAGGTATCTAAGGGTTTTGTAACACCCCAAACCCGGTCAACACACCACGACCGAATCTGGCATGTTACAGAGTGAAAACATTTTGAATAAAACAAGTTTGCCGATTAATTTCTATTGTAAAACTCCTTTATCGTTTTAAGGTTTAGAAAACCCCGTATAAAGTGATGTTGAAATTGTTTTAGTGTTGCTTTAAAACCCGGAGAATCTCTTTTGCTGGAAAATCCGTCTGCTGTTTCTAGTTTTGGAAAACCTTTAGATACTTTTTTTAAAATCCGGGTGAGTTGAGCATAGTCAAGTTTAAAACCATTTGCATTTGACGTTGGTTGAAAAATTAAATTTGAAAATCATCTAAGTTACCTTTGTAATCATTTTGTGAATGATGTTACCCGATGGTAGCGTTTGAAAATCTCGTTAAAGAGTATAGATTTGAAAACATCGATTTAATCCTTACATACTTTAGCAAATCAAGTTATTAATCACATGCATAAGATAATTAAAATAAAATCAAGCAATTAAAAACCCAAAATAATACTTAGCAGCCTTATTACAAAACCAAAGCCAAATTTAAAGGAAATATAACCCGTAATAGTAATTTAAAAATAAACCTGAAATTTAGATGCATGGCCACCTCGAGTCCTCCCCGGCTCCATATCCGCGATCTATGCCTCATCTGCAAAATATAAGGGAAGGGGTGAGTCACCGAGACTCAGTGTATAAATCCCCAACCTGATAGTGTAAGCACTTACGCAAATCATCAGTAAAACATGCAAATCATGCAACCCCATAACCTAACCATCCGATCTCCTTTATCTACCCCGTGTGGTCAAAACCACTGGTGGTCAAAACCACTGGTGACCAAAGTCACAAATATATAAGTGTGGTCAAAACCACTGGTGATCGTAGTCACAAATCAAGTGATGGGTCCAACCCATCGTGTGGTCAAAACCACTGATGACAATCCCATAATCAACATGTGGGGCCAACCCACTGTGGTACCAAACCACTGGGACGAGTCACAATATCCATATGTGGTCAAAACCACCGTGACCGTAGTCACAATATCATATATGTTGTCAAAACCACCGGTGGTCAAAACCACTCGGGACTTAGTCACAAATAATAGTATCAAGACGGGGCCAACCCGCCGTGTGGTCAAAACCACTAATGATACCCAAATAATTCTTCCCCCTCCTCTCAACAATCCCACCATCATGTCCATATCAATCGTGGCATAATAACGTATGATGATGCAAATAACACATGGCATAGCATTAAACAATGACATGATAGCATATATCGAGATCCATAATCAGGGGACTTACCCGGAGTCCAAGCTCATGCCACAAAGCATAACTACCAGTTTCAATGGCTATTAACAGTAACATAATAAACATATCATACTAACGAAGTGTGTGAGCGTTACACACCTGACTATTCGTAGATCTAAGTGAAATCCTGAAACTACGCAAAACTAACGAGATCCCGAAACGTTTGCCTTCCCCCCTTTCCTATAATCGGCCAACACTTTGTTAGTAACCAAAAGCCTATTCGGCTCGACTAGAAATCCCGAAAGATATGTCGCATGAAGGTAACACCTACCTTAATGTCGATTTGGTTTCCAACCAAATCCTGAAACTATGTGATGAACCTCCCTTGCAATCGGCCAAGCCCTAGCATTCAAACACGATTAGCCTTCGGCTTTGAAAGAATATGAAACAGATCCCAAAACGTTAGAACCCTTACCTAGATCGCTTAGCCAAATCCCAAAGATCCACTGTATTCGGCTACACTCCCCCCTACAATCGGCTTTAACACATCATTAGAAATCTAAAAGCCATTCGGCCATAGCATGAATCCCGAAACCAAAAGAGTTTGTCGCCCCCTTACCTTAATGACTGATTCGGCCACCAACCACCAAAGATCGGCACACCCTATTGATGTTAAGGGTTTCAAAGAAGAGATTCGCTATGACTCAAAAAGGAACAAATAGATTCGGCACTTCCATAGAGAAAGGTTTCGGCTTTTGAAGATGGTAAAGATGGAGAAGAAAGATGAACCAAGATTCGGCTTATGTGAAGGATTGATTTCGGGAAAAGATAGAGAAGAGAAGTGAAATAAGAAGGGATAGATTCGGCAATGGATTTGAGAGAAGAGAAAGATGAAATAGAAAGAAATGGAGAAGAGAATGGCTAACAATGAATGAACCGAAGGTAAAGAGAAGAAAAGGAGAGAATTGAGTTTCGGCTCTTCAAAGGGAGTTGCAAAATTGGTTCGGCCAAATGCCCAAGCTGCCGAAAGAGAAAAGAGAGAGAGAAAAAAACACTTTGAGGTTCGATTTTGACACTAAACGAAAAAGAGAAAGACTCCCAAAGCTAGCCGAACATGCACCCTTACTTGGCCATTGAAATTTGGCACCCCCTAGCTTCCAAATCCGATTACACCTCCTTCCCCAAAGTCCATAATTCGGCCAACTCCTTCAAATGAGTTTGAAAAGATTCAAACTCCTAAATTTCCTCCCCTACATCAGTTCAAATCCGTTTGACCCCTTCCATACTTATCTTCCAGATTCCATCCTGAGCACTCCTCTTCCCTACTTCTGGCGTGAAAAATAATAAGCAGAAAGTGCAATTCCTGCTGCTCGAACCCAAGCACTCCTTCCCTGCATGTGGCGTCACCCACCTGGCACCTTAGTGGCGCCTCCTTTGCCACTTTGCCCCTAGGTTGTTTGTGTCCCAACCCTTCAATAAATTCTTTTAACCCCTAACTCTCCTAGCTCCCTCTTCCTAAGCACTAAAACAAAATTTTTGGCCATGACCCAAGCCTAACCCGAGGTCATGCCTAGACCCCAAAACATACCAAACGAACGCAGCAGACATATCATCACATGCAACCACATGCAAAATGCAGATACCCCGATTTAAGGATATTACAGGTTTAGTTCATAACAATAAAAGAAAACATCTCAGAAGAAAAGATAAAACAAAACATAAGAAATCCCTAAAACCCCCTGAAGGAATTGAAGAGGAGATCCTCCGTCTTGAGTATAATTCTGGCTTCTTGAGATGGATCAACTGGCTATCCCTGAGTGAATCCCCACAAATCTGCCCTCTCTGGCCTAGCAAGATGCCCCTAAACGATAACTTTGGGCTCCCCTCGACAGAGGGTTTCTGTCGAACTTCCCGAATAAGTTGCCCCCAGGGTGTTTATATAAGCTTTGAGATGCCTTACTTGGCCTCCAAGTATCCTAATCTGAATTAAATTCCTTTTTGGTTGTTTAAATAGAATTTTGAATGTGTTTCTTTGCCTCCAAGTATCCAAATCCGAGTAAAACTCCTCTTGGCCGCGGCAGGGGCACGGCCATGGCACACGCCCGTGTGAATCGTGGCCAGGCCGTGTGGACTCCGTTAGTGAGGCACGGCCGTGTGGTATTTGGTCCAGGCCGTGTCCAAGATTATTGAGGAGGCACGTCCGTGTTGTCTTGGGCCCAGGCTGTGTCAATTTCGTGATGTGGCCCAATTGGCCCGTTTTAAGCCCGTTTCTTGTTCTTTTCATCCTCCGGTGCTTTCTTGAGTATATAACATGAAAAGAAAGGATTAAAAGCACATTTTTACATAAAATAAGGGATAATTCATCTAAAAGCATGCTAAATGTGGGCTTAAAATATGTTACTTTTACGGTTTATCAATGCTCATCCTAGTTTGTTTGGGTTTCCCTAGACCTAGTTGTTTAAACAATTTATAAGGCATGACATTTATGCTTGCTCCTAAATCAGCTAACGTATTTTCAATAGTTAGTCTACCAATCAAACATGAAATTGTAAAACTCCCTGGATCTTTTAGCTTTCGCGGTAGTCTATTATGTAACATTGCTGAGCATACTGCGTTTAATTCCACATGTGGCTCCTCGTCTAACTTACGCTTGTTCGTCAAGAGATGTTTTAAAAATTTCCTCGAATCTGGCATCTGTGAAAGAGCTTCAAGAAGAGGTAAGTTGATATGTAATTTCTTTAAAAGTTTAAGAAACTTACCGAACTGTTCTTCTGTATCGTCTCTTTTCATTGCTTCGGGATAAGGAATGCGAGGTTGGTACTTTTTGACTACCGGTTTTGGCTTTTCTTGTGTTACCTCAACTTTACCTTTTTCTACCTCGTTTTCTTGTATTGGATTTGGTTCATCTAACCCATAAGCTGTGATGGCTTGGATTTGCTCCTTTGGGTTAATCTCAGTGTTGCTTGGTAGACGCCCTTGCGGTCGTTCGAAAATTATCTTTACAAGTTGCCCAACTGTGTTAGTAAGTTGTCCAACTGTCTTAGTGAGTTCCCCAACTTGGCTCTCGATCCCTTTAATTGATGCCTGTTGGTTCTTAAGGGTGGTCTCAGTGTCTTGGAGACGGTTATCTGTAGTTGCCATGAATTTTCTCAGCATCTCTTCAAGGTTCGGCTTCTTCTCCTGTGGATAAGGCTGATTTTGGAAATTTTGAGGAGGTTGTTTTCTTTGATTTCCTTGATTTCCTTGTCCTTCCCATGAAAAATTTGGGTGGTTCCTCCAACCTGGATTATAAGTATTACTATAAGGGTTATTATTAGATCTGAAATTGTTACCTATATAGTTCATCTGTTCGTTCTCTGTGCCCGGTTGGTAGGGTGGGTACTCAGGATTCGCCATAGTTCCACTTGTGTCGCACTACATCACTGGATGTACCTGCGAAGAACACAAACTATCAAGCTTTTTATTCATCATCTCTACCTGTGTTGATAGCATGGTTACTGCATCAATGTTGAAAACTCTGGCTGATTTTGTTGGCCTTGTCCTTGTAACTTGCCACTGATAGTTATTCAGTGACATCTCTTCAATAAACTCATAGGCTGCTTTAGGAGTTCTGTTTTTTAGGGTTTCACCGGTGGCTGAATCAATTAGTTGCCTCATTGAGGGGTTTACACCATTGTAGAAAGTTTGGACTTGAAGTCACAAAGATAAACCATGGTACGGACACCTTCTCAAGAGATCCTTATATCTCTCCCATGCGTCATATAATGTCTCTAAATCCATCTGCTCAAAAGAAGAGATATCATTCCGTAATTTGGCCATTTTGGCCGGTGGGAAATATATTAATAAAAAAAGTTCGGTCATTTGATCCCATGTAGTGATTGAACCTGGTGGTAACGAGTTTAACCACTGTTTGGCTTTATTCCTTAATGAAAAGGGAAATAACCGGTCAGATGGCATCATCGAAACGCCATTTATTTTGAAGGTATCACGTAACTCTAAAAATTAGCTATATGAGTGTTTGGTTTTAGTCCCCGCAAACCATCAAATTGAACAAATTGTTGAATCATTTGTATAGTGTTAGGCTTTAATTCAAAATTATTAGCAGCTATAGCAGGCCTAACAATACTCGATTCGGCTCCTGTTAAATGAGGTTTAGCATAATCATTCATAGTACATGGAGCATTATTTTCTGCCACATCTTGTGGTGGTGGTTTATTCTCATCCATCCCTTCAGTAGGATTGGATTCGTCTTGTTATTCTTCTTCTTGGTAATTTAGGGCTCGCCTAATTTCTCTGCGATTTCTACGAACGGTAGCTTCAATATCACTGTCGTATACTAAAGGTCCTCTCGGGTTCCTTCTAGTCATAAACTAGAGGTACCTGGAAGGAATAAGTAATAAAAGAAGAAAAATTACCAAAGTTTAAAAAAAAATTAAATTAAATTGCAAAAAATAAAAATGGCTAAAGTAATAAAAATAGAGTGTTCTTAATATTTTAGTTCACAAGAACGCGCGCCAAAACTTGATTGTATGTCTGTCGAGTTTTAAAATTTATAAAGAGAATGATTCAACTCGAAACTAACTCGACAACGATTGAGGCAAGTGCACCTATCGAACAAGAGTATAGCTTAGGCAAGACCGGATTGTCGAACCCAAAGGAACTAAAAGTACTAATACTAACTTTCTTTCTATTATTTAGCCTAAGAATTAAGCGAATGGTTGTTTAATCTAAATTAATTAACTACTAGACTAAAGACTCTAAGACAAAGAAGAATGAATTTGGGAGAATACTTGAGGAAAAATCAATTAATTAAGACGAAACCCAATGAAGAATCCACCTAGACTTCACTTGTTATCTAACTCTGAACTGCATTTATGTATTCACTTGACTTGATCCGTAGGATTCCCTAATTTATATTAAACCCTCTCTCGAGGCGAATAACGCCTAACCCTAGGTTGATTAATTGAAATCTCTTTCTAATTAAAACCCCTAGAATTGCATTAACTCGATCTATGGACTCTCATATTAGGTTTCACCCTAATCCGGCAACGCCTCATCACCCTATCTCTAGGTGCGCGATCAAATCCGCTGAACTATGCTAGATCTACTCTTAGGCAGGGACTTTTGCTCCTCCACCTAAGCACATCAAACTTGAATCGATATCCGCGAAATATCAACACAAGAATTAAGAACACATAATTAAGAACAAATCAAATATTTATCATATAGTTCAAAGAAACGATAACAAGATTCATCTAAGTTTCATCCCCTCGTATCCGAGGGTTTAGTTCATAATAAAAGAAAACATCTCAGAAGAAAAGATAAAACAAAACATAAGAAATCCCTAAAACCTCCTGAAGGAATTGAAGAGGAGAGCCTCCGTCTTGAGTATAATTCTGGCTTCTTGAGATGGATCAACTGGCTATCCCTGGGTGAATCCCCACAAATCTGCTCTCTCTGGCCTAGCAAGACGCCCCTAAACGGTAGCTTTGGGCTCCCCCTTTCAGGTCATACTTAGGGTGTATTTATAGGCTTTTGGAATGTGTTTCTTTTCCCCTAAGTATCCAAATCCAATTGAAATTGCTCTTTGCCACGGCAGGGGCACGGCCTCTGGCACACGCCCGTGTAAGTCGTAGCCAGGCCGTGTGGACTTCGTTGATGAGGCACGGCCATGTAGTCTTAGGTTGATGAGGCACGGCCATGTAAATCGTGGCTAGGCCGTGTTCGAGATTATTGAGGAGGCACGGCCGTGTGGTCTTGGGCCCAGGCCGTGTCAATTTCGTGCTTTGGCCCATTTGGCCCGTTTTAAGCCCGTTTCTCGTTCTTTTCATCCTCCGGTTCTTTCCTGAGTATATAACATGAAAAGAAAGGATTAAGAGCACCTTTTTACATAAAATAAGGGATAATTCATCCAAAAGCATGCTAAATGTGGGATTAAAATATGTTACTTTTACGATTTATCACCCATCCCTTTTTCCCTACTCACATTCACCCTCCCCTCCCAACCCCTCCATTCTTTCCTCTATTCCTCCATCTACAAAAACCTTGAGCTACACCACATCCTTATCGAAGAAACGGAAGGATCCAAGCACAGTCTCCCTGTGGGAGAGCGATCTATATAAGTTCATGCCGGCCGCTTCAATTATTTGACAAGCCAAGGGTCTTTGAGACCATTCTATTTTTCTTTTCCCTTTCTCTTCTTCTTTATTTTCCTTTTCCTTATTTCTTTTATGTTTAATTTAGTTTATTTTATCTTAGTTTCTTAGTTTTAGGTTCTAAAGGCTGCTAGGGAAGCATCCCACCACGACCACTGCCAACACCACCGCGGCCTTAGAAATCACACCCCCCTCGCGAACCATCCAACAATAAGGACCCTTCGGTCCATTAATCTTTTCTTTTAATTATATTTCATTTTCTATTTTCCTTCACTTTAGCTTGCTTTTCCTTAAATAAATAATTAGTTTACTTTGAATTTTTCCTAGTATTTCCTGGCTATTTCTTCACGGGCTACCCAATTTCTTCATCTAGCACAAAGAATAGTGGGCAAATTTCATACCACCACCACCAGAGACGCCTCCTCCAACTTATCTTTCACCTCCAACTCAAGGAATCCATCCAAATTCAGGAAGTTTCATCTCACCCTATCTTTTGATTTTCTATACTATATCTATCTTTGTACATTGAGGGCAATGTGCATCTTAAGTGTGGGGGGTGAACAACCTAAAAGGTGCCTATGTTTTTTTATTTTTCTCAAATTTCTGAAATTAGGTGCCAAACTTTTTGCATTATTCTCAAATCCTGAATTATGTCTTGTTTCTTAAGTAAGTTTCTCATATTATGATTAGAATGAAATTTCCTGTGAATTATGATTTTTATTGATATGTTTTAGATTAAGTCATTGATAATTGTGCATTGATGATTTATACTTTAAGATACTATAGAATCAAGCATGATAAGTCTATTTTTCTGAATTAAAATTTTTTTTCTAGGTTGTCTACCTGAATTTGAATATTACTTTGAAGTTTGAAATTTGCTAGGTTGACATCAAAAAGCTATAATTTGGGTTAGATGTTGAGCCTTAATAGAGCATATATTCTTTTTCTTGCTCACTTTATTGATTATGAGCGTGTCAACATTGATTTGTTATTCTAGAACTTGCATCGATTATACAAGTCGAGACCACACCTTTGATTTGATATACGAAGATGATAAAGGCACCTAGGTTTTAACCCACTCACTCCACTAAAAGCCTACCTTCATTATTAACCCCTAGTGAACCCCGTTTAATCCTGACAACCCATTTATTGACTTACCAGCTAATACTAACCCAGAACCCTTTGTTTTTGTTATCACCATTCCTTTTGACTACCCGTATATCGAGATTTGATTTGATCAGTTGCCTAACTATGATCTTTATTTCAGTAATTAAATTCATCCTTTATTATGTATTTGACTTGTTATTAAAAAAAATCGAAGTATAGTCATTATTAGTTTTGTGATTAAATGAGCTTTTACGTTTGAATTCCAAATTTTGAAGAAGAAGCTCGAATCATTAGTACTATTAGCTTTCAAATGATGTAATTACTTATATTCGCTTTATTGTTTCGGTCGTAATTTGTCGTCAATCTCGATTCTAAACTTTTAATTCAAATTATATTCACACCTTAACCCAAGCCCCGCTACAACCTCATTAAAGACCTTTTGATTTGTGCATCATTTCATATTATAGTGGTGGAGATTTGATTCTCATGCAAGCCTATGGGATTAACTTTTCATGTTTGACTTATGAGTGCTTAATCTTTGAACCTTAAACACCTCGAGTGATTTGAGTGAATCTGTAGTGAAGATGTCAATCCTTGTCGATTTTGAATTAGAGGTAATCATTCAGATGAGGGGAAACACCTATATTTTTGTGATACAAATGTATGACTTAGATTGTTTGAATCTTTATGACTCCTTGAGTTGAATTATCCATGTATGAATTATCTTTGAATTATGATGAAACATTATTGATTAATATTATGAATTAAGGAAGTTCGTTTTAATCATGAGTTGAGAATTTTGCTTGAGGACAAGCAAAAGCTTTAAGTGTGGGGGTATTTGATAAACCAAAATAGTAACATATTTTAGACTCATATTTAGCATGCTTTTGGGTTATTTACGCCCTTGAATTATGTAATTTGGTGCTCTTAATCATTTGTTTTCATGTTTTATACTCAGGAAAGCACCGGAGGATGAAAAGAATGAGAAACGGGCTTAAAACGGACCAAATAGGCCAAATCATGAAATCGACACGGCCTGGGCCCAAGCAACACGACCGTGCCTCCCTAATCAGACCTGAACACGGCCTGGCCACGATTCACACGGGCGTGTGCCAAGGGCGTGCCCCTGCCGTGGAGAAGAGGAATTTCACTCGGATTTGGATACTTAGGGGTAAAGAAACACATTCCAAAAGCCTATATAAACACCCTAGAGGCCAACTTTTAGGGGGGTGTCCATCTAGGCCAAGAAGCCGAGCCAGAAAGGTCAGAATTGTGGAAATTACTCGAAGAAAGCCAGTTGATTCATCTCAAGAAGCCAGAGTCATACTCAAGACGGAGGATTTCTCTTCAATTCCTTCAGGGGGTTTTAGAGTTTTTCTTATGTTTTGTTTTACCTTTTCTTTTGAGATGTATTTTGTTATCATTATGAACTAAACCCTCAAATACCTGAGGGGGATGAAACATAGATGAATCTTGTTATCATTTGCTGAACTATATGATAAATATATGACTTGTTCTTAATTATGTGTTCTTAATTCTTGTGTTGATATTTTCGCGGATATTAATTCAAGTTTCATGTGCTTAGGTGGAGGAGCAAAAGTCTCTGCCTCAGAGTAGATCTAGCATAATTAAGGGAGTTGATCGCACGCCTAGACATAGGGTGACGAGATTTTGCTGGATTAGGGTGAAACCTAATATGGGAGTCCATATATCGAGTTAATGCAATCTTAGAGGTTTTAATTAGAAAGAGATTTCAATTAATCAACCTAGGATTAGATGTTAGTAGCCTCAACGAAGGTATTAATATAACTTAGGGAATCTTACGGATCAAGTCAAATGAATAAATCGTCTGGTTCAGAGTTAGATAACAAGTGAAGTCTAGGTGGATTCTTCCTTGGGTATTGTTTTAATCAATTGGTTTTTCCCACAAGTATTTCCCTAATTTCATTCTTTTTGTCTCATTATCTTTAGCTTAGTAGTTAGTTAATTTTCTAGATTAAACTGGTTCGCTTCAACTTTAGGGCTAAATAATAAAAAAAGGTTAGTATTAGTACTTTCGGTTCCTTTGGGTTTGACAATCCGGTCTTGCCACTAAGCTATACTACTGTTCGATAGGTACACTTGCCTCAATCGTTGTCATAGTTAGTTTTTAGGCTCGATCATTCTCATTATAAATTTTAAGACTGTGACACATCGATCAGCTAGTAAGTGCATCTAGCCTCATTTTTGATATTCTTTGTATTTTTGAAGTCCTTGTTGCATGAGTAAGCTATTTTTAGCTATTTGATGAGCTATGATGGATGTTCAAAAATGTGACCATGTATGACATGCATGTATTTTGATGTTTTATTGAAGATTATGAAAGCTTGATGTAGTAGAAACATCTTTTGCTAAATGAGTTTCCATAGAAAATGCATGTAGGGACTAGTTTGTAAAAATCTTGAGTTTGGTCATACATGTGTGATGTAGTGAGAATTGATGATTGCTTTAGTTGAGTAAGTGATTCGGCTAAGCTTGAAAGGCTAGAAATTTGAATAAAAATCACTTTACGAGCATTGAGGCAATAGTGTAATTATGAGAAAGATTTGGGGCAAAAGAGTAATTTTGCCAAAGTATGAGATGTGGGTCAATTTGGTCAATGTGTGTATTGAATAAGCTGATTTATTCAATATAGATCAAGAAAGACAAAGCCCGGATCGAAACCGAGGCAAGAGCAAAGTGGTAGACTAAATTGCACGTTTCTATACTTTTGAGTATCGAGGTAAGTCTATGCATAAACAATGCATTCATACTTACAATTTGTTAATGCTAGCTAGTGTATAGCATGGTTGAGAATGATTGAGAACCTATGTGATTCAAGTGGAATTAATGTGATAGATTTTTTGAATGGATGAATGATTGAGTAAATAGATATGTGAATGTGTAGTGATAATGCTAAAAGATGGGCTAACTGCGATACCATCCTAATACATAATGACGATGAGCTGGCTATGTGCGATGCTATTGTTAGGTATATTGTCTAATGGGCTATGTGCAAAACCACTACGATTACCTTTATGGTAGGCTAAGTGCGATACTACCTTATTAATTGATTATGGTGGGCTAAGTGCGAAACCACCGAGACATTAGGTGTGTGGATCAGCTGTGTGGATTAGGTGTATGGATGTATTATCGAGAAATGATGATGTGTTTTATATTGTGTAAATGTGATATTGAATGCAGGAGTGCATGTCAATGGTTATGTGTAAGTGACTCATGATGTGTTGGAAATGTGGTAAGAGATAGAAAGAGTAAGCATAGTTGTACATTATATGTTAGTATAATGCTAATTGTTGTTTAGCTTATACTATGTTAATTAATTGTTTATATGTAAACTTACTAAGCTCAAAGCTTACTCCCTTTCTTTTCCCTTGTCTTATAGAGCAAAAGTGTTGAATCGAGATACGAGGATCAATTGGAAGATCGCCCACATCACAAGACACTGCGTACATGAGACTCAATGTTTTGTATATGGCATGTATAGGGGCTAGACAAGTTATTAAATTTTGTTGTATATGGCTATGATGTGTTGGCCTTTAGATGGATAATCTATTTTGTATAATGCCATAGTTGTTGGCACTTTATTATATGAAAAGATGTAGTTATCTAATTGAGATTGTAAGATTTTGAGTTGATTATGGATGTGTTGAACGAGTGCAAGATTGTGTATGCTAGGAGGGTGAAAAGAACTTGGCAAATAGCTTTGTTCTTGTCCATGTGGGTAGACACACCAAGCGCGTGTCTAGGCCATGTGTGACACACAACAGCCCATGGGCGTGTGACTTGGCCGTGTGTCCCCTGCATGTTAGTATTTTAAGTCAGAATAGACCACGGACTAGTCACACGGGCGTATGCCAAGAACGTGTGTTAATTAGTGTTGGCCATCGGGCCGCCACACGCAGCGCAGGTCTAGATTCTAGGCCGTGTTAAGGTAGTCGGTGTGCACCACGAGTGGAGGGCACAGCGCGTGTGCCCTAACCGTGGGGCATTGGCAGAATGCTTGAGTTTTCATGCACGGGTAGTGACCATAGGCGTGTGTGACATCCACGGGCATGCCAAATCTTACACGGGCGTGGGAGCCCTGTATAGATGGAAAAATTTTAAGATCGTAAGATTTTTTTATGTGGTCTCGAGAGCCCTCGTGTGTTTGAGAGAGTCCTCGTAAGTCGGGATTGAGGTTGTTGTGATGGCCAAAGAGAGTGGTCATGTTGTGCCTAAGTGGCGATCTTGAGGATTTTAATACGGTAATGCGTCGTGCCCGATTCCGGCGTTGAATATGGGTAAGGGGTGTTACAAACTTATTATCCAGTAAGACTTTGCCTGTAGAGTCTACTGAATTTGTAATTAGAGTATCGAACCCCTTAGGTCGATGTGTTCCGGTTGACAAAGTGTGCAAGAATTGTCAGTTGATGATTCGAGATTCGTGTTTCCCGGCTGACTTGATGTTGTTGCCATTTGACGAATTTGATATAATTTTGGGTATGGATTGGTTAACTTTGCACGATCCTATTGTGAATTGCAAACGGAAGACTATTGATTTGCGATGTCAGAATGATGAGATTATTCGGATTGAGTCTAATGATTTGAATGGGTTACCGGCTGTGATATCTGTGATGAAAGCTCAGAGTTATGTGAAAAAGGGTTTTGAAGCTTATTTTGCCTATGTAATTGATTCGAGAGTGACTGAAAAGAAAGTTGAATCTGTGCAAGTTGTTTGTGAGTTCTCTGATGTATTTCTTGAAGAATTACCGGGAATTCCTCTGATACGAGAAGTTGAGTTTGGTATTGAATTAGTGCCGGGGACGACTCCTATCTCAATAGCTCCGTATAGAATGGCACCAACAGAATTGACAGAGTTGAAGTCACAGTTGGAGGAGTTGACCGATAGAGGATTTGCACGACCGAGTTTCTCACTTTGGGGTGCTCCCGTTCTATTTGTGAAAAAGAAAGATGGCACGATGAGAATGTGTATTGATTACCCTTGATAAACCGAAATAGTAACATATTCTAGGCCCACATTTAGTATGCTTTTGGATGAATTATCCCTTGATTTATGTAAAAAGGTGCTCTTAATCCTTTCATTTCATGTCTTATACCCAGGAAAGCACCAGGGGATGAAAAGAACGCAAAACGGGCGTAAAACGGGACAAATGGGCCAAAGCATGAAATCGACAAGGCCTGGACCAAAGATCACACAGTCGTGCCTCACTGATCATCTAGAACACGGTCTAACCCCGACTAACACGGCCGTGTCTCATTAAAGGAATCCGAACACGGCCTGTCCACGATTTACACGGGCGTACGCCATGGCCGTGCCTCTGCCGTGGAGAAGAGCAATTTCATTCGGGAAAGGATACTTAGGGAGAAAGAAACGTATTTCAAAAGCCTATAAATACACCCTAAGTATGACCTGAAAGGGGGAGCCCAAAGCCATCGTCTAGAGGCGTCGTGCTAGGCCAGAGAAGGCAGATTTGTGGGGATTCACTCAGGGATAGCCTGTTGATCCATCTCAAGAAGCCGGAGTTATACTCAAGACGGAGGATCTCCTCTTCAATTCCTTCAGGGGGTTTTAGGGATTTCTTATTTTTTGTTTTATCTTTTCCCTTGAGGTGTTTTCCTTTATTGTTATGAACTAAACCCTTCGGATACCCGAAGGGGATGAAACCTATGATGAATCTTGTTATTTGATTATTTGAATTATATGATAAATACTTAGTTTGTTCTTAAATATGTGAGCTTAATCCAAATTTAATGTGCTTAGGTGGAGGAGGAATAGACTCTGCCTAAGAGTAGATCCAACATAATTAAGCGGAGTTGATCGCACGCCTAGAGATAGGGTGACGAGATTTTGCCGGGTTAGGGTGAAACCTAATATGGAAATCCACGGATCGATTTATCGCTATTCTAGGGGTTATTATAAGAGAACGAGTTCCACTAATTAACCTAGGGTTAGACGTTATTCGCCTCGAGAGAGGGTTTAATATACGTTAGGGAGTCTTACGGATCAAACTAAGTAAATAAATCATATGGTTCAAGGTTAGATAACAAGTGAAGTCCAGTGTGATTCTTCCTAGGTATCGTCTAAATCAACCGAGTTTTTCCCAAGTTATTTTCCAAATTCATTCTTCTTTGTCTTAGAGTCTTTAGTTTAGTAGTTAATTAATTTAGATTAATAAACAACTTCACTTATTTTAGGCTAAATAATAAAAAGAAAGTTAGTATTAGTACTTTTAGTTCCTTTGGGTTTGATAATCCGATCTTGCCTAAACTATACTACTGTTCGATAGGTGCACTTGCCTTTAATCGTTGTCGAGTTAGTTTCCGTGTTCGATCATTCTTTTATAAATTTTAAAACTCGATTTACAAAATGATCAAGTTTTTGGCGCCGTTGCCGGGGAACTAAAATATTAAGAATGCTCTATTTTTATTACTTTAGCCATTATTTTTTTATTTTTTTATTTTTCTTTTTCTCAATTTATTTTTAGTTTTAGTTTTTATTTTTGCTAAATTCTCTTTCTTTCTTTTCCTAGCAGTACCTCTAGTTTATGACTAGAAGGAACCCGAGAGGACCTTTAGAATACTGACAAATGATATTGAAGCTACCGCTCAAGAAATCGCAGAGAAATTAGGCGAGCCCTAAATTACCAAGGAGAGCAAGAAGACAGATCCAATCCTACTGAAGGGATGGACGAAAATAATCTTCCACCACAAGATGTGGGAGAAAATAATGCTCCTCGTACTATGTCTGATTATGCTAAACCTCATTTAACAGAGCCGAATCTAGTATTGTTAGGCTCGCTTATAGCTGCTAATAATTTTGAATTAAAGCCTAACACTATACAAATGATTCAACAGTTTGTTCAATTTGATGGTTTGCAGGACGAAGATCCAAATACTCATATAGCTAATTTTTTAGAGTTCTGTGATACCTTTAAAATAAATGGCGTTTCTGATGATGCCATACGTCTTTGGTTATTTCCCTTTTCATTAAGGAATAAAGCCAAACAGTGGTTAAACTCGTTACCACGAGGGTCAATCACTACATGGCATCAAATGACCGAAAAGTTTCTATTAAAATATTTCCCACCGGCCAAAATGGCCAAATTACGGAATGATATCTCTTCTTTTGTGCAGATGGATTTAGAAACATTATACGACGCATGGGAGAGATACAAAGATCTCTTGAGGAGATGCCTACACCACGGTTTACCTTTGTGGCTCCAAGTTCAAACTTTTTATAACGGTGTGAATCCTTCAACGAGGCAATTAATTGATTCAAATAGCCGCCGGTGGAACTTTGAACAACAAAACTCCCGAGGCGACCTCTACGAGTTTATTGAAGAGATGTCATTTGAATAACTATCGCTGGCAAGTTACAAGGACAAGGCCAACAAAATCCGCGGAGTTTACAACCTCGATGCAAGAAACCATGCTATCAAATCGTAGAGATGATGAATAAAAAGATTGATAGTTTGTGTTCCTCGCAGTACATCCAGGGATGCAATCATGACACAAGTGGAACCGTGGCGACTCGAGTACCCACCATACCAACCAGAGAGCGAGCGGATGAACTATATAGGTAACAATTTCAGATCTAATAATAACCCATATAGTAATAATTATAATCCAGGTTGGAGGAACCACCCAAATTTTTCGTGGGGAGGACAAGGAAATCAAAGACAACAACCTCCTCAAAATTTCCAAAATCAGCCCTATCGGCAAGAAAAGAAGCCGAATCTTGAAGAGACGTTAAACAATTTCATAGCATCCACAAAAGCTCGTTTCCGAAAAACTGAAGCAACACTTGAAACCCAACAAACATCAATCAAAACGATCGAGAACCAAGTTGGAGGACTTACAAAGGCAATCGGGGAAATTACCCACCGATCGGAGAAATTGCAAAGCTATTATCCGAACGACCGCATGGCGTCTACCGAGTAATCTCGAAATTAATCCAAATGAGCAGATCCAAGCCATAACACTCAAGAAAGCGAAGAAGTAGACAAACCAGTCCAACACAAGGAAACGAGGTAAAAAAAGGTAAAGTTGAGGTAACACAAGACAAGCCAAAACCGGTAATCAAGGAGTACCAACCTCGCGTACCTTACCCTGAGGCATTAAGAAGAGACGACACAGAAAAATAGTTCGGTAAGTTTCTTAAACTTTTAAAGAAATTACATATTAACTTACCATTACTTGAAGCTCTTTCGCAGATGCCAGATTCTAGGAAATTTTTAGAAGAGCTTCTGACAAACAAACAGAAGTTAGAGCTTCTGACAAACAAACAGAAGTTAGACGAGTCATCACATGTGGAACTTAATGCAAAATGCTCAGCAATTCTCCAAAATAGACTACCATAAAAGCTAAAAGATCCAGGGAGTTTTACAACTCCATGTTTAATTGGTAGACTAACTGTTGATAATGCGTTAGCTGATTTAGGGGCAAGCATAAATGTCATGCCTTATAAATTGTTTAAATAATTAGGTCTAGGGAAACCCAAACAAACTAGGATAAGCATTCAATTAGCTGATAAAATTGTTAGAATTCCTAGGGGTATTATCGAAGATGTTCTTGTAAAAATCAACAGATTCGTTTTCCCAGTAGACTTGTTGTCTTAGACATGGATGAGGATAATTCGATCCCCCTAATCTTAGGAAGACCCTTTTTAGCGACTGCCAGGACTAAAATTGATGTTGATGCAGGAGAACTCATACTTAACATAGGTAATGAGACAGTCACTGTAACATCCTTGAATCGGGGTCTCTGCATTTTTGTGTGTTGCATGTGATGATATGTTTGTTGTGCTAGTTTAGGGCGTTTTGGGGTCCAGGCATGAGCTCGGGGTAGGCTTGAGTCATGGTAGAAAATTTTTGTTTTGGGTACTTGGAAGGGGGAGTTGAGGGAGTTAGGTGATAAGAGGAGTTGTTGGAGTGCCTTGACACAAATAACCCAGTGGTAAAGTGGCAAGGGAGGCGCCACTCAGGCACAAGGGAAGTGACGCCACATTCAGGAAGGAGAGCCTAGGTTCGAGCAGCAGAATTCCCTTTCTGCTTGTTGTTTTTTACGCCAAAGCTAGGAAGGTAGTGTGCTCAGGATGGACTCTCTTGGATAAGTGTTGAAGGAGTCAACACATTTGAAATGGGTGAAAGAGAGGAAATTTAGGATTTTGACTCATTCAAATGGATTTGAATGAGTGGAAGAGAGAATTTCCAGGAGAAAATAAAGGGATTGAGTTGGGAAGGGGTGGTAGCCGAATTTGAGTGGTGTAGGTAGTGTGCATTCGGTTTTGGGAGAGTGGAAAGGAGGTGTGCCGAATTTGGGTTGTTTTGGGGTATGACTTTCGGCATTTTGGTGGGTGTTCATTTTTTCTTTTCGGCTTGAGTTTTCTTCCATCTTCTAGTGTGTCGAAACCACTCCCACAATTACATTTTCATGCATCTTTGTTTTTTTCCTTTTCTCTCAGAATACATTAGTCGAATGCTCTCCTAAACTCCTCCTCATTTCTTTTTCTTTTACTTCTTTAGTGTCTAGCCGAATCCACATTGCTCACCACACAACGGGTGCGGTTTATTCTTTTGCCAAAACCATAGGAACCGAAACCCCACATATCACTTCTCCTTTTCTATCTCTTTCACTTTTATTCTGTTGTTAGCCGAAACTACACTTTTGTATTTTTTCTCATCATCTTTTCACTCTTTGTGGAAGCCGAAATCTCAACTCATTACAAGGTAAGATCTCGTTGTTTTTATCTTCACTCCTTGTGTTCTCTTATGATCTTTTGGCCGAATCTTTCTAGTATTCTCATCTTCTCCTTTTATCTTGCCGAATTCCCTCATCTTTGGTGCTAGTGTCGAATTCTCTTATGTGCCAAGGGGATCTTTTGCGTTAAGGAAGGAGTGTAGCCGCATTCTGCTGATCTTCGGGATTTGTTTGGCTTGGGATTTAAGCCTAAAGGCTCGGGTGTTATCGATCTAGGTAAGGGTGGTTATCTCTGTGCATTATATCCTTCGGGATTTCTTGGTTAAGCCAAATGGCTTTTTGTTTAATGATATGGTGTTGGCCGAATATAGGAAGGGTGAAGGCAAGCAATTGGGTTTCCGGGTTTCACTCGATTCGTGGGCTAGATCTTAGTCTTTGGGATTCGTTAGACTCGCGAGTAACCAGGTGTGTAACACTTACACACTCCATTAGTTAATTTGCTAATTGTGTTTACTGTTAAAAGCCGGAATAACTTTTGAAATCGGTGTGTTACCCTTTTGGGTATGAGCGTGGACTCTGGTAAGTCCCTTGTTGATTGACTATCGATATATGCAGTTATACCATTTGATTATGCTATGCTATGTGATATTTGCATTATAAACATGTCAATATGCCATGGAAAATGTGTTCATGAAGATGAGCATGTGCTTCAGTGGTTTGGTACCACAGTGGGTTGGCCCCGCTTTCCATATGATTTGTGACTAAGTCTCAGTGGTTTTGACCACACGTCGATTATTGTGACTCGTCCCAGTGGTTTGGTACCACAGTGGGTTGGCCCCACATGTTGATTACGAGATTGTCATCAGTGGTTTTGACCACACGGTGGGTTGGCCCCACCATATGATTTGTGACTACGGTCACCAGTGGTTTTGACCACACTTATATGATTTGTGGCTACGGTCACCAGTGGTTTTGACCACCAGTGGTTTCGACCACACGGGGTAGACACAGGAGTTCGGATGGTTAGGTTGGGTTTGCATGATTTGCATATTGACTTATGAATTGTGTAAGTGCCTTGTTATTATCGGGATGGGGATTTATGCACTGAGTCTCGGTGACTCACCCCTTCCCTTACATTTTGCAGATGAGGCATAGATCGCGGATGTGGAGCCGGGTGGACTCGAGGTGGCCATGCGCTAAGTTTTCGGGTTTTAATTCAATTACTATTTTGGGTTAATTTACTTTTAAATTTGGTTTTGGATTTGTAATAAGGCCGCTAAATTTTATTATTTCGGGTTTTGATTATCTGCTAAAAGTTTTATCATCTTGTGCTTAAGTTAATAACATAGCATGCTAAAATAACTCAGAAAATCAACGCTTTAAAATTATACATCTTATCGGGATTTTCCAAACTTTACCATCGGGTAATAACAAACAAATGAAGACAACAAACTAACTCAGACTTTCTCCAAATTAAGTTTTTCTCTATGTTCAAACACAAAACGGTTTTTAACTTTACTATTTTAAACTCACTCAGGATTTCATGAAATCAAACGGTTTTCCAAAACAAGGATCGACAAACGATTTTTCTCAAAAGACTTTTTCTTTAAAACGTTTAATGACAAAGTGTTTCAACGATGTTTTTTTACAAAAACAAATCGACAACTTGTTTTATTTACAATATTTTTACCCTGTGACATGCCGGATTCGGTCGTAGCGTGTTGACCGGGTTTGGGGTGTTACAATTTTGGTATCAGAGCCAGGTTTAAAAGCTCGGCTGTGGGCTTGAGGCCCAAAAATGTTTTAAAATGGGTTATGAATGGTTTTTTGGGAAAGGTACGGTTGGGAAAGCATGGCACCGAGTTTCCGGCACCGATCCGCCCAGGTAAGTACCCCTAACTATTGTTTATATGCTTGTAATGATGATGCTATGACTAATAGTAATAGGGAATCACTTCAGAGAGACTGGAACCTTAGGATTGTGTGTGAACCTACGAAAACAATCCCCGTACTAAACTATTCATAAGACTGTGCTTTAATAACAGTGGAATAAGTCTAACGTATAAAACTTTTAAACCAGATCAATTCGTGAACGATAGTCATGAGTGCACGAGGACGTGGGCGTAATACACGTGGACGAGGTAGAGGTAGGATGACAGTGTCAGAACCGGTAGGGTCTGGACATGGGTCGGAGAACGAGGTACCACCGCCGCCAGCTGTGGGCGCGGAATTTCAGGATCAGACGGGTGGTGATGACGCAGTGTCGCAGGCGATGCTGCGGGTTCTGGAGAGAGTCACGAGTGCAGGCGTTAGAACGGGAGCTCAGAAATCTGTGTCCGAGTGACTCTGGGCTAATGGCGCGGAGGTATTCAGAGTTGTATCTGGTATGGGTCCCAATATGGCGGAGTATTGGCTGGAGGCGACAGAACGTATCATGGACGACCTGGATTTTATGACTGAGGAGAAGCTGAAGGGTATAGTATCTCTTCTCCGAGATGAGTCATATCAATGGTGGCTAACGGTTAGGGATGGAGCAATGGCGAAGGACATCACTTGGGATTTCTTTAGGGCAGCTTATCAGAGAAAATACGTCAGGGCTAGTTACATCGATGCGCAGCGTAAGGCATTCCTGAATTTGGTTCAGGGAAATAAGTCAGTATCGAAATATGAGATGGAATTTCTTCGGTTAAGTCGGTATGCACGGGGTATTGTGGGCACGGAACATGAGCGCTGTGTTAGATTTGAGGATGGGTTGAGAGATGAGCTGCGGATATTGATTGCTCCACAGTAGGAGAGAGAATTTACGGTCTTGGTAGAGAAGGCCAAGGTTGCTGAGGAGGTAAAACAGTCAGTGAGACGGAACCAGGATAGAAGTTGGAATAAGAGGAGTTCTGGTTATCAGGGTCTACCGGGAATCAACAGAAAAGGGCTAGATATGGTGGGCCGAATCAAGCTGCGAGGCCTACTGCTGCTGCTACTTAGTGGCCGCCATGGTGTGCTCGATGTGGGAAGTCTCACACGGGGGAATGTTGGACCGGAAACAGAGGGTGCTTCGAGTGTGGGTCAATGGGGCACCGAGTGAGGGATTGTCCGCAGAGGTCAGCTAGGCTTCATGCGGGGATCGTGGTCGTACCGCGCTTCGAAGGATGGTCGCACCACGAGGGGTCGCGGTTCGGCCAGGGGAGGTAATGGTTCTGGACGAGGCCGCGGAGCATCGAGCAGAGGTGCTGGGAGCACAGAGGCGAGACAGCCTGGGTTGGTCTACGCAGCGAGGCGTCGAGAGGAGGGCGACGCGCCTTGCGTCATAACCGTGCGTTCTTAATTTTTGGACTACCTTATACTGCTTTGATAGATGTTGGTTCGATGCACTCGTATGTTGCCAGTAGCATAGTGGAAACTATGAACTTAGCCTTTGAGATTACTTCTAGGGAGATGACAGTAATAAGCCCTCTAGGTCACTCAGTAGAAGTAAGTAAACTGTATAGGGATGTACCCTTAGAACTCTAAGGGGTAGTGTTCTTGGCTGATCTAATGGAACTATCGTTCGGGGAGTTCGATCTGATTCTCGGGATGGATTGGCTAGTGAAGTACCAGGCAAGTTTGGATTGCGCGGCTAAGCGCATGGTTTTGAGGACAAATGAGGGTGAAGAGGTGGTAATGATAGGTAATAGAAGAGATTATCTATCTAACGTTGTATCTTCTCTGAAGGCTGAGAAAATGGTGAGGAAGGGTTGTGAGGCGTTCATGGTGCATGTGTGTGCTTTGAGGCCAAGGAATTAGTTGTGGGGAATGTCCGAACGGTGACGGAATTTGCCGATGTATTCCCAGAAGAACTTTCGGGGCTGCCTCCGGACCGTGAAGTTGAGTTCGGTATAGATCTGTTACCCGGAACCGCGCCAGTGTCTATTGACCCGTATAGGATGGGGCCGAAGGAATTAGTGGAGTTGAAGGCACAGATTCAGGAATTGTTGGACCGGGGTTTCATTCGACCAAGTGTATCACCTTGGGGAGCGCCTGTGCTCTTTGTTAAGAAGAAAGACGGCACAATGCGGATGTGCATAGACTACCGCCAGCTGAATAAGTTGATGATCAAGAACAAGTATCCGTTGCCGAGAATAGACGACTTGTTTGATCAGCTTAAGGGTGCATCGGTTTTCTCTAAGATAGATCTTAGGTCGGGGTATCATCAACTCAAAGTGAAGGAGGCTGATATTCATAAGACGACATTTCGCACTCGTTATGGGCACTACGAGTTTTTGGTAATGCCGTTCGGGTTGACCAATGCACCGTCAACGTTTATGGACATGATGAATTGGGTGTTTCAGCCGTACTTGGACCGGTTCGTCGTGGTATTTATAGACGACATTTTGGTATACTCAAAATCTGAGGAGGAACATGATGCGCATCTGCGGGTGGTTCTACAGATCCTGAGGGAGAAGCAACTATTCGCCAAGTTTAGTAAGTGCGAGTTCTGGCTTAAGGAGGTAACTTTCTTGGGTCATGTGGTGTCGGCTGAGGGGATTAGAGTGGACCCTCGGAAGATTGAGGCGGTGTTAGATTGGAAACCACCTAAGTCGGTAGCGGAAATTGGAGTTTTCTGGTTTGGCAGAGGATATTACGTAAGATTTGTGGAAGGGTTTTCTTTGATTGCAGCGCCGTTGACCAAGTTGTTGAGAAAAGGGGTTCCATTTGTGTGGACGGATAGACAGCAGGAAAGTTTTGACAAGTTAAAGAGAATTTTGACAGAAGCTCCGGTTTTGATACAGCCTGAAGCGGGGAAAGAGTTTACGGTTTATTGTGATGCATCGCATACTGGCTTAGGATGTGTGCTAATGTAAGAGGGGAAGGTAGTGGCGTATGCGTCTCGACAGTTGAGACCTCACGAAGGTAATTACCCGACACATGATCTGGAGTTGGCTGCAGTGGTTTTCGCCCTAAAGATTTGGAGGCATTACTTGTATGGGGAGAAGTCGGTAGTCTACACGGATCACAAGAGTCTGAAGTACCTCTTGACTCAGAAGGATTTGAATTTAAGGCAGCGGAGGTGGATCGAGTTGTTAAAGGACTATGACTGCTTGATTGAATACCATCCGGGTAAGGCTAATGTAGTGGCTGACGCGTTGAGCCGCAAGGTGGTAACGGATCTGAGGGCGATGTTTGCTCACCTTAGTCTGTATGACGACGGGAGTCTATTGGCAGAATTACAAGTAAGGCCGACTTGGGTAGATCAGGTTAAGGAGAGACAGCTGGCGGATGAGGTTCTGAGTGCTCGGAGGTTGCAAGTGCAAAATGGTGAATTGGAAGGTTACAGTTTGGGCAGTGATGGAGTCTTTGTGTTTTCAAGGAAAGTATGTATGCCAAGAACGTTGAGTTGAGGCAAATGAATTCTTCAGAAGCTCATAGCAGCCCTTACGCTATGCATCCTGGGGGTAGCAAGATGTATCGGGATTTGCGGGAACAATTCTGGTGGCCGGGTCTTAAGCGGGAAGTAACTGATTTTGTGAGTAAGTGTCTAACATGCCAGCAGGTTAAAGCTGAGCACCAATTACCGTCGGGTTTATTGCAGCCGGTAAAGATTCCGCAGTGGAAGTGGGAAAGGATTACGATGGATTTCGTCAGTGGGCTACCCCTTACGCCTAGCAAGAAGGATTCAGTCTGGGTAATTGTTGATCGTCTGACAAAGTCGGCCCATTTCATACCAGTTCGGGTTGATTATTCACTGCAAAGGCTGGCTAAGTTGTATGTAGCGGAGATAGTGCGATTACATGGGGTGCCGGTGTCGATTATTTTAGATATGGATCCCAGATTCACGTCAAGGTTCTAGAAAACATTGCATCAGGCATTAGGTACGAGGTTGGACTTCAGCACGACTTTTCATCCGCAGTCGGACGGACAGTCAGAAAGGGTAATTCAAATCCTAGAAGATATGTTACGGGGTTGTGTTCTGGATTTCAGTGGTGGTTGGGAGGAATATCTACCATTGGCGGAGTTCGCGTGAAACAACGATTATCAAGCGAGTATCCGGATGGCACCATATGAGGCATTATATGGACTAAGTGTCGTACTCTTACGTGTTGGACAGAAGCTGGGTGAGCGGCGGTGTTGGGTCCGAGTTGGTTCTTTGAAACAGAGGATAAGGTTAAGGTGATTCGGGCTCGTCTGCGAAGAAGCGTCGGACAGCGTAAGTCTTATGCCAATCTCAAGCGTAGGGATATAGAGTTCGCAGATGGGTGACAAGGTCTTTCTGAAGGTATCGCCGTGGAAGAAAGTGTTGAGGTTTGGTCGGAAGGGCAAGCTAAGCCCTAGATTTATCGGGCCGTATATGGTGTTGAAGCGAGTGGGACCAGTAGCTTACCAGCTCGAGTTGCCGTCGGAGTTAAGTTAGATTCATGATGTATTTCATGTCTCCATGCTTAGGCGCTATCGATCAGATCCGTCGCATATTGTGCCAGTGGTGGAGATAGAGGTGAACTCAGACTTGTCTTTCGAGGAGGAACCAGTGCGGATTTTGGATCGGGATGTCAAAGTTCTGCATAAGAAGTCAGTTCATTTGGTGAAAGTATTATGGCGGAACCATGGTACGGAGGAGGCCACGTGGGAACCAGAGGATGTGATGCGGCAGCAATACCCTCAACTCTTTTGACCAGGTAATTTCAAGGCCGAAATTATTTTTAAAGGGGGTAGAACTATAACATCCTTGAATCGGGGTCTCTGCATTTTTGTGTGTTGCATGTGATGATATGTTTTTTGTGCTAGTTTAGGGCATTTTGGGGTCCAGGCATGAGCTCGGGGTAGGCCCGAGTCATGGTAGAAAATTTTTGTTTTGGGTACTTGGAAGGGAGAGTTGAGGAGTTAGGTGATAAGAGGAGTTGTTGGAGTGTCTTGACACAAATAACCCAGTGGTAAAGTGGCAGGAGGCGCCACTCGGCACAAGGAAGTGACGCCACATGCGGGAAGGAGAGCCTAGGTTCGAGCAGCGAATTCCCTTCTCGCTTGTTGTTTTGACGCCAAAGCTAGGAAGGTAGTGTGCTCGGGATGGACTCTCTTGGATAAGTGTTGAAGGAGTCAACACATTTGAAATGGGTGGAAGAGAGGAAATTTAGGATTTTGACTCATTCAAATGGATTTGAATGAGTGGAAGAGAGAATTTCCAGGAGAAAACAAAGGGATTGAGTTGGGAAGGGGTGGTAGCCGAATTTGAGTGGTGTAGGTAGTGTGCATTCGATTTTGGGAGAGTGGAAAGGAGGTGTGCCGAATTTGGGTTGTTTTGGGGTATGACTTTCGGCATTTTGGTGGGTGTTCATTTTTTCTTTTCGGCTTGAGTTTTCTTCCATCTTCTAGTGTGTCGAAACCACTCCCACAATTACATTTTCATGCATCTTTGTTCTTTTCCTTTTCTCTCAGAATACATTAGTCGAATGCTCTCCTAAACTCCTCCTCATTTCTTTTTCTTTTACTTCTTTAGTGTCTAGCCGAAACCACATTACTCACCACACAACGGGTGCGGTTTATTCTTTTGCCAAAACCATAGGAACCGAAACCCCACATATCACTTCTCCTTTTCTATCTCTTTCACTTTTATTCTGTTGTTAGCCGAAACTACACTCTTCTATTTTTTCTCATCATCTTTTCACTCTTTGTGGAAGCTGAAATCTCAACTCATTACAAGGTAAGATCTCATTGTTTTTATCTTCTCTCCTTGTGTTCTCTTATGATCTTTTGGCCGAATCTTTCTAGTATTATCATCTTCTCCTTTTTTCTTGCCGAATTCCCTCATCTTTGGTGCTAGTGCCGAATTCTCTTATGTGCCAAGGGGATCTTTTGCGTTAAGGAAGGAGTGTAGCCGCATTCTGTTGATCTCCGGGATTTGTTTGGCTTGGGATTTAAGCCTAAAGGCTCGGGTGTTGTCGATCTAGGTAAGGGTGGTTATCTCTGTGCGTTATATCCTTCGGGATTTCTTAATTAAGCCGAATGGCTTTTTGTTTAATGATATGGTGTTGGCCGAATATAGGAAGGGTGAAGGCAAGCGATTGGGTTTCCGGGTTTCACTCGATTCGTGGGCTAGATCTTAGTCTTTGGGATTCGTTAGACTCGCGAGTAACCAGGTGTGTAACACTTACACACTCCATTAGTTAATTTGCTACTTGTGTTTACTATTAAAAGCTGAAATAACTTTTGAAATCGGTGTGTTACCCTTGTGGGTATGAGCGTGGACTCTAGGTAAGTCCCTTGTTGATTGACTATCGATATATGCAGTTATACCATTTGATTATGCTATGCTATGTGATATTTGCATTATAAACATGTCAATATGCCATGGAAAATGTGTTCATGAAGATGAGCATCTGCTTCAGTGGTTTGGTACCACAGTGGGTTGGCCCCGCTTTCCATATGATTTGTGACTAAGTCTCAGTGGTTTTGACCACACATGGATTATTGTGACTCGTCCCAGTGGTTTGGTACCACAGTGGGTTGGCCCCACATGTTGATTACGGGATTGTCATCGGTGGTTTTGACCACACGGTGGGTTGGCCCCACCATATGATTTATGATCATGCGGTCACCAGTGGTTTTGACCACACTTATATGATTTGTGGCTACGGTCACCAAGTGGTTTTGACCACGGTGGTTTTGACCACACGGGGTAGACACAGGAGTTCGGATGGTTAGGTTGGGTTTGTATGATTTGCATATTGACTTATGAATTGTGTAAGTGCCTTGTTATTATCGGGATGGGGATTTATGCACTGAGTCTCGGTGACTCACCCATTCCCTTACATTTTGCAGATGAGGCATAGATCGCGGATGTGGAGCCGGGTGGACTCGAGGTGGCCATGCGCTAAGTTTTCGGGTTTTAATTCAATTACTATTTTGGGTTAATTTACTTTTAAATTTGGTTTTGGATTTGTAATAAGGCCGCTAAATTTTATTATTTCGGGTTTTGATTATCTGCTATAAGTTTTATCATACTGTGCTTAAGTTAATAACATAGCATGCTAAAATAACCTGTAAAATCAACGTTTTCGAAAATTATACATCTTATCGGGATTTTCCAAACTTTACCATCGGGTAATAACAAACAAATGAAGACAACAAACTAACTCAGACTTTCTCCAAATTAAGTTTTTCTCTATGTTCAAACACAAAACGGTTTTTAACTTTACTATTTTAAACTCACTCAGGATTTCATGAAATCAAACGGTTTTCCAAAACAAGGATCGACAAACGATTTTTCTCAAAAGAGTTTTTCTTTAAAACGTTTAATGACAAAGTGTTTCAACGACATTTTTTTTACGAAAACAAATCGACAACTTGTTTTATTTACAATATTTTTACCCTGTGACATGCCGAATTCGGTCGTAGCGTGTTGACCGAGTTTGGGGTGTTACAGTCACCATTAAGGCTCTCGATTCGGCTAGAACATCGAGTAATCAAGGTGAGAACGTAAATTCTACTGATAACCATTCGGTTAACCCTTATTTTCAGGAAGCACCACCAAAGAATACAACTGATCCTGATCCTAAACCCCATGCCAACAAAGAAATAACTCATGAAGATCGAGGATTCAGTTCGATGATCTAGATGAGTGGAAGACACACTTCAAGGAGAAATTAGGGATACACGACGAAGAACCAGAACCACACAAGATAAAACCGAAGGAGCCCCCAAAAGAGCTAATAGGAACAACAAACCACTTCAAAATAGGGGACCAGGTACTGTTAGAACAGGCAGATTCTCTAATATCTCCTCCGGACCCTAGCACAAAAAATGAAATATCTTTTAGGGTAACCATTGTTTTCCCACACGGAACAGTCGAGGTAAATAATCCTATTTTTGGTACTTTTACTATAAACACATCTCGACTAAATTTTTTTCACAAAGACACAAATGATAGCATGAGGAAGGACTTCCAACTCCTCAAACCACCCTGACAAAGCAAACAAGAGGAGAGTCTAGCTTAAGACTATAAACGAGCGCTTCTCGGGAGGCAACCCGAGCACTAACACAATTTATTTTTTCATCTTGCTTTAAATTTATTTTTTCTTTTTATTCTCTTCTTTACACCTAGCTTTAAACTAACAAGGGGTGCAGAATTCCAGGACACACGGCCTTACACACGGCCGTGGCCATGGCCGTGTGGACCATAAGAATCCCCGTACTGACATAGCAGAGGCCGTGCGAATCAATTCCAACCACTTTTTGACGTCACAGATCCAACCACTACACCATGGGCACCGACAAAGGGGCACAGCCGTGCCCCATAACCGTGTGAAGCTACTGACTTTCCAACCACGAGCAGAACACGCCCGTGCCTTAAACCCGTACCAACATACTGACTTGTCGAACACAGGCTAGACACGAGCGTGGGGTAACCGACACGCCTAGGAACACGGCCGTGCGATGCGGCCGTGTGAATCGACACACCCTCAACCCACGGGCGTGGTAAATTGCCAGACTTGAGATTCTATTTAAATACCATGCCCCTCTCCTTTCTCTCTTTACCTATTCTTCTTCTTCTTCCTTCCTTTCTTTTCTCCCTTTTGTTTCTTTTTCCTTTTCCTAATAAGTCCTCAGACTCTTGAGCTACAACAAAATCATATCCATGGGAAAGAAGCGTAAAAGGCCAATCTCCTCAAAGGAGACCGATTCACCTGAGTTCATGCCGGCAGCTTCATCCAAACAATAAGCCAAGGGTCTTTGAGACCAATTATCTGTTCTTTTATTTTTATATTCTCATTTATTTTCATTCTCTTTAACACTCTTATGCTTAATTTAGTTTATTTTATCTTAGTTTCTTGATTTTAGGTTCTAAAGGCTGCTTGGGAATCACGCCACCACCACCACCATAACCTCAGCCTTAGAAATCACACCCAACAATAAGGACCTCCCAGTCCATTCATCTTTTCTTTTAATTTTAGTTTTCTTCTTAGTCTCCTTCTCTTTATCTTTCTTGTCTTTAATTACATTATTAGTATAGTTTTAATATTACTCTAGATGTCCTGGCTAATTCTCCACGAGCCTCCCAATTTCTTCATCTAGCGCAGGTTCGTCATCCAGACGGCCCATCACCACCACCAAAGGCACAATCTCCTCTCAAGGAATCATCCAAAAATTCAGGAAGTTTTCACTTATCCCCATCTCTGATGATTTTATTAAAAGGTTATTACATATCTTTGTACATTGAGGGCAATGTACATCTCAAGTGTGGGGGGTGAACAACCTAAAAAGATACCTAACTCAAAGCCTGAATTTAGCTTTGTCTTAAAGTAAATTACTCATATTACTAATTAGGATGGAATTTCTGATGATTTATGATTTTTATTGATATGTTTTAGATTAAGTCATTGATAATTATGCATTGATAATTAAATTCTAAGAATACTAGAGAATCAAGCATGACAAGTCTATTTTTTTGAATTAAAAAATTTTTCTAGGTTGTCAAACTAAGTTTAAATATTATCTTGAAGTTTGAATTTTACGAGGTTGACATCAAAATACCCATAATTTTTGTGAGTTTTTGAGCCTTATAGAGCATATATTCTTTTTCTTGCTCACTTTATTGATTATGAGTATGTCAACACTGATTTGTTATTCTAGAACTTGCATCGATTATACATGCCGAGACCACATTTTTTTGATTTGATACACAGAGATGATAAAGGCACCTAGGATCTAACCCACTTACTCCATAAAAAGCCTACCTTTATAATTAACCCCTAGTGAACCCCTTTTAATCCTAACAACCCTATTTATTGACATAACCGCTAATATTAACCCAAAACCCTTTTTATTTGTTATCACCATTCTTTTTAACTTCTCTTATATCAAGATTTAATTTGATTAGTTGCCTAATTATGATTTTTTTAGTAACCTATCCTTTATAATGTATTTATTATGTATTTATGATGTTAAAAAAAACGAAGTATATTCATTATTAGTTATGAGATTAAATGAGCTTATACATTTATTTAAATTCCAAATATCGAAGAAGAAGCTCGTAGTATTAGTATTATTAGTTTTCAATTGATGTGATTATTATTAGTTCATTAGTTCTTAGTTAGGTAATTTGTCAATTCAATCTCGATTCTAACCCTCTAACTCAGCCTTATTCCACACCTTAACCCTAGCCCCGTTACAACCCTAACAAAGACCTTTTGATTTGTGTTTCATCTCATATTTCAGTGGTGGAGATTTGATTTTCATGCAATCCTATGGGATTAACTCTTCATGTTTGACTTTTGAGTACCTAAATTTTGACCCTTAAACACTTTGAGTGATTTGAGTGAATCTTTTGTGAGGATGTCAATCCTTGTCGATTTCGAATCAAAGGTAATTATCTAGATAAGGGGAGACGCCTATGTTTTCGAGCTACAAAATCTATGACTTATAATGTTTGAATTTTTAGGACTCTTTGAGTTTAATTATCCATGTATATATTATCCCTGAATAATGATGAGACACTATCCATGACTGTTATGAATTATAGAAAGCTCGTTTTAATTGTAAGTTGAGAATTTTGCTTGAGGACAAGCAAAAGCTTAAGTGTGGGGGTATTTGATAAACCGAAATAGTAACATATTCTAGGCCCACATTTAGTATGCTTTTGGATGAATTATCCCTTGATTTATGTAAAAAGGTGCTCTTAATCCTTTCCTTTCATGTCTTATACCCAGGAAAGCACCAGGCGATGAAAAGAACGTAAAACAGGCTTAAAACGGGACAAATGGGCCAAAGCATGAAATCGACACGGCCTGGACCAAAGATCACACTGTCGTACCTCACTGATCATCTAGAACACGGTCTAACCTTGACTCACACGGCCGTGTCTCATTAAAGGAATCTGAGCACGGCCTGTCCACGATTTACACGGGCGTGCGCCATGGCCGTGCCTCTACCGTGGAGAAGAGCAATTTCATTCGGGAAAGGATACTTAGGGAGAAAGAAACGTATTTCAAAAGCCTATAAATACACCCTAAGTATGACCTGAAAGGGGAAGCCCAAAGCCATCATCTAGGGGCGTCGTGCTAGGCCAGAGAAGGCAGATTTGTGGGGATTCACTCAGGGATAGCCAGTTGATCCATCTCAAGAAGCCGGAGTTATACTCAAGACGGAGGATCTCCTCTTCAATTCCTTCAGGGAGTTTTAGGGATTTCTTATGTTTTGTTTTATCTTTTCTCTTGAGATGTTTTCCTTTATTGTTATGAACTAAACCCTTCTGATACAGAAGAGATGAAACCTATGATGAATCTTGTTATTTGATTATTTGAATTATATGATAAATACTTAGTTTGTTCTTAATTATGTGAGCTTAATCCAAATTTAATGTGCTTAGGTGGAGGAGGAGTAGACCCTGCCTAAGAGTAGATCCAACATAATTAAGCGGAGTTGATCGCACGCCTAGAGATAAGGTGATGAGATTTTGCCGGATTAGGGTGAAACCTAATATGGGAATCCACGAGATCAATTTCTTCGCTATTCTAGGGGTTATTATAAGAGAACGAGAGTTCCACTAATTAACCTAGGGTTAGATGTTATTCGCCTCGAGAGAGGGTTTAATATACGTTAGGGAGTCTTACGGATCAAACTAAGTAAATAAATCATATGGTTCAAGGTTAGATAACAAGTGAAGTCTAGGTGGATTCTTCCTAGGGTATCGTCTAAATCAACTGAGTTTTTCCCAAGTTATTTTCCAAATTCATTCTTCTTTGTCTTAGAGTCTTTAGTTTAGTAGTTAATTAATTTAGATTAATAAACAACTTCACTTATTTTAGGCTAAATAATAAAAAGAAAGTTAGTATTAGTACTTTTAGTTCTTTTGGGTTCGATAATCCGGTCTTGCCTAAACTATACTACTGTTCGATAGGTGCACTTACCTTTAATCGTTGTCAGAGTTAGTTTCCAGGTTCGATCATTCTTTTATAAATTTTAAAACTCTGATTTACAGCGATCAACTCTCAGTTAAACAAAGTGACTATTAAGAACAAATATCCTTTGCCCAGAATTGATGATTTGTTTGATCAGTTGAAAGGAGTCACCGTGTTTTCAAAGATAGATCTGAGATCGGGATATTATCAGTTGCGAGTAAAAGATTCATACATTTCGAAAACTACTTTCAGAACGAGGTACGGGCATTATGAGTTTTTAGTTATGCCTTTCGGACTAACAAATGCTCCTGTTGTCTTTATGGATTTGATGAACAAAATTTTTAGACCGTATTTAGATCGATTTTTTGTTGTATTCATTGACGACATTTTGATTTATTCGTGTGATAAAGTTGAGCATGCTGAACATCTGAGAATTGTGTTACAAACTCTGTGAGATAAGCATTTGTATGCAAAATTTAGTAAATGTGAATTCTGGTTGCGTGAAGTTGGCTTTTTGGAGCATATTGTGTCAGCATCTGGTATACGAGTTGATCCGAGCAAGATTTCAGCTATTTTAGAGTGGAAACCTCCGAAAAATGTGTCCGAAGTTCGCAGTTTTATGGGACTTACTGGTTATTATCGACGGTTCGTAAAAGGCTTTTTGATGATTGCAACTCCATTGACGAGATTGCTTCAGAAATATATGAAATTCGAGTGGTCTGAAAAGTGTCAGAAAAGTTTCGATCAGTTGAAAGCCCTTTTGACTGAAGCTCCAGTTTTGGTACAGCCAGAATCGGGTAAAGAGTTTGTAATATATAGTGATGCTTCTTTAAACGGCCTGGGATGTGTTTTGATGCAGAAAGGCAAAGTTATAGCTTATGCCTCGAGACAATTGAAACCGCATGAAAAGAATTATCCGACACATGATCTTGAGCTAGCTGCGATTGCGTTTGCTTTAAAGATGTGACGCCACTATCTTTTTGGTGAAAAATGCTATGTGTTTTTAGATCATAAAAGTCTGAAGTATTTGATGACTTAGAAAGACCTGAATCTACGACAGAGAAGATGGTTAGAACTGTTAAAAGACTACGAGCTTGTGATAGATTATCATCCGAGTAAAGCAAATGTTGTTACTAATGCATTCAGTCGGAAATCATTGTTTGCATTACGCGCGATGAATACTCATTTGGCCCTATCTGAAGATGGTTCGATAGTAGCTGAATTGAAAGTGAAACCGTTGTTCTTACAGCAAATATGTGATGCTCAGAAAGTTGATAATGAAATGTTAACGAAACGAGCTCAGTGTGATTTGAACTCTGATTCTGAATTTCGAGTTGATGTTGATAATTTTTTGAGATTTCAAGATCGGATTTGTGTTCCGAGAAATTTAGAGTTGATTCAGTTGATTTTGAATGAAGCTCATAATAGTCATATGTCAATTCATCCGGGAAGTACGAAAATGTACAATGATTTGAAGCAACTTTATTGGTGGCCTGGTATGAAGCGGGATATCTCAGATTTTGTATCGAAATGTTTAATCTGTCAGCAAGTTAAAGCTGAATATCAGGTGCCATCTGGTTTGTTACAACAGATTTTCATTCCTGAATGGAAATGGGATAGACTGACGATGAATTTTGTTTCAGGGTTGCCTTTAACTCCGAGAAATGCAATTTGGGTCGTAGATGACAAATTGACGAAATCAGCCTATTTTATTCCGGTACGATCTGATTACTCACTTGATAAATTAGCTGAGCTATATATTTCTGACATTGTGAGATTGCACGAGGTGCCACTATCTATTGTGTCTGACAGAGATTTGAGGTTTACATCACGATTCTGGAAGAAACTGCAAGAGGCTTTAGGTATTAAATTGCATTTCAGTACAGCTTTTCACCCACAAATGGATGGTCAATCCGAGCGGATTATTCAGATTCTCGAGGATATGTTGAGATGTTGCATTCTTGAGTTTAATGGTACATGGGAACAATATTTGCCATTGATTGAGTTTGTGTACAATAATAGTTTTCAGTCGAGCATCAAAATGGCACCTTATGAGGCTTTGTACGGACGCAAATGTCGAACACCTTTGTATTGGACTGAGCTTAGTGAAAATAAGATACACGGGGTCGATTTGTTCAAAGAAACTGAACAAAAAGTGGAAGTAATTAGTGATAGTCTGAAAGCCGCATCAGATTGTAAGAAATCTTATGCAGACTTGAAACGAAAAAATATCGAGTTTGAGATCGATGATAAAGTATTCTTGAAAGTGTCTCCGTGGAAGAAAATAATTCGTTTTAGCAGAAAAGGCAAATTGAGTCTGAGGTTCATCGGGTCATATGAAATTATCGAGCGTATTAGACTTGTTGCATACAGATTGCTATTGCCACCGGAGTTAGAAAATATTCAAAATGTGTTTCACGTGTCAATGCTTAGACGAAATAGATCTGATCCATCACATGTAATTTCTCCGTCTGAGATAGAAATTCAATTTGATATGACTTATGAAGAAGAGCTGATTCGTATCTTAGCTCGCGAGGTTAAAGAATTGCGAAATAAGAAAATTCCATTAGTAAAAGTACTATGGCATCGACACAGGGTTTAAGAGGCTACGTGGAAGCCTGAAGATGCTATGAGACAACAATATCCGAATCTGTTTAACGGTAAGATTTTTGGGGACGAAAATCCCTAAGGGGGGAGAATTGTAACAGTCCGGTTTATACCTTAGTCGAAATAGTGGTTTTGGGACCACAAATCCGAGTCAAAAAAATATTTTAATATTATATTTTGTGCCTACAGTAAGTGATTAAGCATATGAGAAAGTTTCGTGAATTAATTTTATTGTTTGTGTGCTTAATTAGAGAAAAGGATTATATTGCATAAAAGGTAAAAGTGGCTTTCTAATTGTTAAAGTGCTTTATTGTTATGTTCTTTTAGTATGAAGGCCTTAAAATGAAATTAGTCCATTGTAGTATGGCATGGACGGTAAAGGGTATGAAATATACATGTATTATATGTTTTATTAAAAGGTTAAAATTGGAATTTGATTATTAAAGAAATTATAATTAAAAACAAAAGAATGAAAGCCATTATGTTCATCTTTTTAACCGAAAATAAGAAAAAGAAGCAAGGGTTTTAAGCTTTGAACATTCGGCTAGCTATAAGAAAAATTAAGGTATGTTTCGGTTTCGGTTTTTGATAATTTCTATGTTTTTGAGATCGTTGCTTAGTATATTATCAAGCCCATGCCTTAATTTTGGAATTTGATGATGATTTTGAAATGTGCCATTGATGAATGCTTGAGTTTTGTGATAGTTGATGATGAAATATGAAATATATGTGTTAGATTAACATGTTTTGTCTTTGGATTTTTTATGAATTTGAGTAATTTGGACTAAATTATGAAAATAATATTTTGAGGGACTAAAATATGAAATAAATGAAATGTGAGGACTTAGATGAAGCATGTGAATATTCAGCTAAGCATGGGTACAAAGAAATTAGATGTATTTTGTGATTTTGTGAAATAGGGACTTAAATGTCAAAATGTGAAAATGTAAGGGCTAATTTGTAAAATGCCCTAAATGTGTGTTTTTGGATTGAATTAAATGATTTGGTGAATAAATGAGTTAAATTTGAATATCTATAGATCAAGAACAAAAGAAAACAGATTTAGATCGGGAAAAGTCGAAAGTGATCGAGTAGTTGATTCAGTCCGTTCATCTCAAATACGAGGTAAGTCTATATACAAATAAATGTATTTGAGTTGATTTATTCATGTTCATATGAAATTGAGTTATGATGAATGACTATGGAAAATGTACAGGTGAAATCCGAGAAAGGATCGACAAAGTGTCAATGTCCGAAAAGTCCCGTACGAACCTTAGGAATAGATAGGATTCATATGTCATGACATAGGGTTCCGATATGTGATATCGTGTAAGACCACGTCTGGGACGTTGGCGTCGATTTGAGAATTACGTGTAAGACCATGTCTGGGACATTGGCATCGTAAATGATTTCGTGTAAGACCCTGTCTGGAATAATGGCATCGATGTTTGATTACATGTAAGACCACGTCTGGGACGTTGGCATTGTACGAGTATTCCGAGTTATTCGAGTATCCTATTTGATTCCGAATGGTTTAACGGGCATTTCTGAGAACTGAAAGACTATGTGAAATGTGTAACAAATTCAGGTACGTTTGAAATGTACACTATGTTTGAGTATGAAAGGTAAATATATGTGAAATAACAAAAGTTAGATATGTGCATAGATTTGTTGAGACAAAATGTGATATATATATATGAATGTGCTATGATCTATTGTGATACATGGAGATGTAAATTGTTGTCGAGCAAATGGTTAGATACAATTGAGTTAAAGAAGAAATATGAATATACTATTGAGATATGTTAAAGTTCTTGTAATTGAAATGGTTATAAATGCATTATATGATAAGCTTATTTGTATATGGCTTACTAAGCTTTTGAAAGCTTACTTTGTGTGTTTGCTTTTTCTTATAGATTATCGAAGCTACGGAAAGCTCAGGGATAGTCGAGGATCGTCGTCACACTATCAAATCATATTTTGGTACCTTTTGAATGTGTACATATTTTAAGTATGGCATGTATAGACTAGTTGAATTAGATGATGTTTTGAGATGTATATATAAGCCATAAGATATGGCTTGTTAATGGATTTGAATATGGTAACTTTTTAATCTATGTTTTGTGATGCAAAGTTGGTATCTTTATGATGAAAGGTTGGTATATTGAGTTGGTAAGTTTTAGATGAATTTTACATAGAAATGTTTGAGATTGATATGAAACAAATTGTGCAAAGGTTAATATATTTGATATACTTATGAATGGTTTGAAAAGATGGTCATTTTTGGTATGATTTGGTTGCTTTTGATGTGTGAAATGATATTTGTTGATGATGGTAGGTTTGATCCTAAAATGGGTGGCAAATTGGCCTTGAAAATGGCCTATATTTGCCCACACGGTTGAGCACACGGGCGTGTGGCTCGACCGTGTCATTTGAGTTTGTAATTCAAAACAAGTCAGTGTCGACCACAGTCGACACACGCGCGTGGATCGGCCGTGTGATACAAGTCGATGTCGACCACGGTGAGGCACACGAGCGTGTCCTCTACCGTGTGGACAAGTCAGTATGTATGCCCTGTTTTGCCACGGCTTATACACACAGGTGTGTCTGAGGCCGTGTGAGGCACACGGCCTGCCCACACGGGCGTGTGACCTCTGTAACTTTGAAAAATGTTTTAATTTCAAAAAATTTCGTATGTGTTCGGTTTAGTCCCGACCCCTTTCTAATGCATGTTTAAGGTCTCGTAGACCTATATAAGGGACTCCTTAATTATGAATTGTTAATTTATGATGTGACATGTACGTAAAAGTTCCGAATTATCCGGTAATGCCTCTTAACCTTAGACCGGCGTTGGTTACGGGTTAGGGGTGTTACAGGGATATTTATTGGAGGTCCCTACATTTGGAGAATCAAGCGCATTTTTAGTGAAATCAGAATAGTGGTTTTGGGACCACAAATTCAAGGTTGAAATATTTATTTTTTTATTATTTTGAGGTCTACAGCATGATAGTATGATTGTATGAAACTTTCGTTAAGAAATTTAATCGTTTTCATGCTCAATTCGATAAAAAGGACTAAATCGCATAAAGTACAAACTTAGAGTTCTATAAGTTAAAGGTACTAAATGGCTATGAAATTAAATAGTTAAGGGATTTATGTGGTAATTAGACCATTGGTTTCTTGAGTGGACAAATATGGGCATTTAATTAAGTGTTATGCATGTTAATTATAAAGGTTAAAAATGTAAATTAATAAATCAACTTAAATTAAATTAAGAAAAAGAAAGAAATCATCTTTCTTCTTCATTCTTTAACCGAAAATTAGAAGAGGGAAGCCATTTTTAGGGTTGAGCATTCGGCAAGCTTAATCTAGTGCATGTAAGTGTATTTTCATCCCGTTTTTAATGATTTCTATGTTTTTGGAGTCGTTCTAGCTTAATCTAGCTAGCCCAAGGACTAATTTGCGAAACTGTTAAAACTATAGGGTTTTACCATTGATGAATGAGTATGTTTTTTGATGTCTAATGGTAGAAAATGAATGGTTGTTGTTAGATAAACAACATTTGTTAAGTGATTTTGAATGAAATTGCAAATTAGGGATTAAATTGAGAAAAATGAAAATTATGTGATAATTGTGTGAAATAATGAAAATTATGGGCTGCTATGAGTCTAGATAATATTCAGCTATAGTGGGTTGAAATTTAATTTGCATGAATTTGTATTTTTATGAGCTAAGGACTAAATTGTAAAGAAGTTAAAATAATAGGGGTAAAAGTGTAAATTTGCAAAAATGTGTATTTTTGGACTGAATTGAATAGAATGTAATCTAAATGGGTTGAATTTGATTATTTAGATCAAGTTAAGCCTCGTATGGATCTAGATCAAGGGAAAGATAAAGTTTTGGACTAGTTGATCCTATTACGTCGTTTTTGCGATCGAGGTACGTTCTTATGTTAATAAACATTAATGTAATTGTGTTTTAAATGCTTTATTATTGCATTATTGATAATTACGACTTCACAGAAATATTCGACAAAGATTTGGCGACGTGTGAAATCCCGGTTGAACCTTAGGAATAATAGGATACAAATGACATGTCATTAGGGGTTATTGTGTTTTGGGTGCTGGTCCGTACGTTCTACAGGTGGCTGAGTTTTTTGGCATGTGTTGCGGTTACTCGTCAGCTTGTGTGAGCAGCACCATGCAGCTACGTCTTAACCGTCAGCTTGTGTGAGCAGACCCAGTGATAGCTCGAGATGAGCATTTACATATAATATATAAGATTGAGATGGTTTCGACCATGTATTGGCACTTAGGGTGTGAGATTCCCAAGTATCCTATATTATTCCAAATGGTTCAATGGGTATATTCATGGTATGAAAGAATAAGGGATTGATACGTATTATAACAGGTATGTATGTGAATCATATAAGCTTTGAGTCTATGAAACTTGTGAATTTGATATCTAACCTTGTGAATGAATATGTGATAGGTTTGTGGATCAATATGAGTTATATTATGATATGTTTGATTACTTAAATTGTGTTCATATGGTAAGTTGAGGTTATTGCTATACGAACTTACTAAGATTTATAGCTTACTCTGCTTATTTTTCCATGTTTTATAGTGATTTCGAAGCTTGCTCGGATTGGGAGTTGTCAGAGATCTCATCACACTATCCATCCGTTGTTTTGGTATTTTTAAACTTGTGTACTTGGTTATATGGCATGTATAGGTGTTGTGGTTAATATGGTCTATATGTTTGTAATGTTGATAGCCAATTGAGTTGGCTTGTAAATGATTTATGTTTTTGGTTATGTGTTTAGCCATGTGACTTGGCTTATTTTGGTATATTTGGTTATGTATATATGTGTAAATGACCTTTGATATTTGGTTTATAATTGCTATGTGAATGCCTTGTTGTGAATTGGTATTTTGAGTACAAAATGATTGAATTTGAGAATGTGGTATACATGTTGATTTAGGCATAAAGTCTAATAGGAGAGATTGATCATTTAGGTGATTTTGGATGTGAAATTGGTATGAATTTGAATGGCTATTTGGGATGCTTATGAGCATTTTGGTTGTTGGTATTGGTAGTATATGATTTTGGTTTGAAATGGGTTGGTTATAAGTGTCTATTTATACATTTGTTGTTTGTGCATTGTTGAACCTATGTTGAAATCATTTTTGGTGAGAAATGTGGCTTAAAACATAGCCTATTTTTGTCCACACGGACAGAGACACGGGCGTGTGTCTCAGCCGTGTGTGACACACGGTAAGGTGACACGGCCGTGTGTCCCCTGGTACTTATTTAGAAACCAAGTCAGTAGCTCCACACGGCCCAGCACACGGGCGTGTGACTTGGCAGTGTGGCATAAGTTAGTATACCCTCCAGTTTTCACACGGCCTGGCACACAGGCGTGTGAGGCCATTTCGAAGGTTACTCGTGCTAGTCACACGAGTGTGTGGTTGGCTGTGTGACCCAAGTCAGTAAGTTACACAGGGTAGGACACCGGCTGGGACACGGCCATGTGATCCCATTTCGAATGTGCACACGGCCTGTGACACGGGCGTGTCTTTAGCCGTGTGAGACACATGGCTAGGCCGCACGGGCGTGTCCCCTGTACTTAGAAAATTTCTATGTTTTCCAAAAATTTCCCTGATTTCTCGGTTAGTCCCGAATTGCTTCTAATGTTTGTTTTAGGCCTCGAGGGCTCGTATTAGGGACTATATGATTGTATTTACTATATGATTGTATTTAAATGATAATTGTTTGGATATGAAAATCGTATGATTGTTTAATTGATTAGTCCGGTGATGCTCTGAAACCCTATTCTAGTGATGGATACGGGTTAGGGGTGTTACACAAAGATTTCCCTTGAAACCGTCCAACCCATGCCTAAATTTAGCATGATTCTATGCTCAATTAAAGGAACCATCATCCACCTTCTTCCACAAAATGTGGCCGGCCAAGAAATGGAGAAGATGAAGGGATTCCAATCCCTATTTTTAGTAAACTCTACCATCTACTTCAAGTATAAATACCCCCACTCATTCCCCATTTCAATCATCCCTCATCCCTACATGCCTCATTCTTCACATCTCTCAATCATCATTCATTCTCTCATTTCCTCTCTTCATTTCCACACATAGCATCCCATATTTTCTTTCTTAGCCAAAAACCTTGATATTATTATGTCTTGGTCGGCCACCTTCAGGAGCCATTAGCAAAGGAGCAACACAAGGATCGGAGGAAAACATCTTCAATCAGATTTCACAAGACTGTTGATTCAACAGAGTTTATTCTTCCTTTGCTTTTTTATTTTTATTTTAATCATGTTTGCAATGTGCTTATTTATCTTGTTATCAACAACGGTAGCTTAAATTTGTTTAGCTAGGATGATTGCATTTTTTTAATGAAGTTTGTTTAAATCATGCCTATAGTGTTTGTGCCTCAGTCGATCATGTTTTCAATTAAACTCAAGTATGTATTTCATTCATACGTGATTGGATGCATTAGAATTAGCTAAGTGATCCAAACCAGACGACAGCTAGTGGACACAATAATTGAAATGTGCATTCTTAATTTAGATCCTAACCCGACTAAATTAAAGGTTCATAATAACTTTAACGAGCTCTATTATCTTGCATAGTTTTTAGGTTTATGTGATTAAACTGTTTCAAACCTAACCTACCTCTATTACTTCACATGAATACTAAGAAACCATTAGTTTAATATGATCAGTAAAATGCATGTTTTACTAAGTAAAAGATTCCGAAAGGACTTAATTTGGTTTCCAAACTCATGAAAGATCGAGTTGCCATGGAATAATTTCTGAACACTATTAAGCATGATAAAAATAAGCTAAGTTGAATGATGTAATTATACTAACATATTCATGTTATTGATTGTTGAAGTTTGCGTTTTTGTTAAATTCATTCATACATTTCATTTCAACCTTCGCATTTAGTTTAAATGCATTAGGGATCAATCTTGCATCTAGATAATTTAATTTAGTTAATCACCCATAATTTAATTTAGTTAATCACCCATCACTCAAGATATTGTGTTTTTATCATCAAATTATTAACTTTAATTTTGCAATATATTGATTAACATACACAGTCTCTGTGGAGGCGATAACTCTTTTACTTACTTATTACTTGATAACGACTGTGTACACTTGCACAAACTGAGCATTACAATGACCATTTCAGGTAATCAGTAAATTTAAGACCGAACAACGTGCGGGAGCTCGGATCATTTTCTCAGTTAAATTGATATTATGGTTTGAATTATTTTTAATTAAGTTTTTTGGACTTTTGAATTTCAGACTAAGTTTCAGATTTTGTTTTTGTTTTGGGTTTTTTTTTTGTTATTTAGCTAAAGTCTTTTGCATGATTTCTATTAAGTTAAAGGAAGCCTTGATTTTTAAAATTAAACAAATATGGGTTTTCCGATACACATTTGAAATAAGTTTTACGTAAGTTAACATCTTGAGTTTTAGAATATGCACAATCGGTAAACATACGTTTTCTCCAATCTAAATCCCGGTTTCTGAATTAACTACTCCAAAATTTCTACTACAAATCTAAGTATCAAATTAAGTGTTTTTCCGTGAAATAAATAAACTTTGCACCTGATTTCATAAATAACTTGAAATTGTTTTGCCGAAAATAATATTTTCAGAACTCACGATTTCTAAAGTTGGATTTAAGTTTCTGGGTTTTTAAACAAACTAATGCAATTCCTCCAGATTCGGCCATAACGTCTAGGTCAGGTTTGGGGTGTTACAAAGATAACTCTTCAAATGGTAGATATAACTTACCTCACCCCAACGTGCATACGCCGAATATGGGCTGGAGAGGTTGTATGTTTTCCCTCTAGGTTCGACCTTGGGTGTCACGACATGGGTTGGGGGTTGTCACGACATTGATTGTCGTAGGTCACCTCTTAGAGTTGTGCTCAAAACTCATCTAAGTGTTAAGGTTAGCTTTCTTGTCATGACATTCCCTCTGAATGTTGCGACATTCGGGGCAGTCCACTAACTCATCGGCCTACAATATTGTCTGGCACACTTAACTAACAGGTCATAAAACAACAATTAAAGCTCATTTTCTTGAATTCAAATGCAAAACTAACAAAGACTACAAACTAAATAAAAATATATGAAATTACTTGAATACATGTTCATTAAGTGTTGAAAAGAGCTTAATTTTCCACAATGAATTAATAACTTATGTTGTTAATGTGATATTAAAAATCATTGACCATGTACCTGCCGTATGTCCAAATATTTTGTTCAACTATATTAATATTCTTTAAACATATATGTGTCTCACTGACAATGTAACAATCAATACGATCCTTACAGATAGAAAGCAATATCTAATTTGGTACTAAAATAAACCAATATTATTGCAATATTTGGTTGTCTGTACAAAATTAGTTGAAAGCTCCAGAAGAGCTAATATATCAATATCTAAAAGAACAAAATTTGTGATGATTAATGCATTAGCTTTAAAAAAATATTTGATCGCTGTGAATCAGAGCTTTAAAATTTATAAAAAGAACGATCGAACCTGGAAACTAACTCTGACAATGATTAAAGGCAAGTGTACCTATCGAACAATAGTATAGCTTAGGCAAGACCGGATTATCGAACCCAAAGGAACTAAAAGTACTAATACTAACTTTTTTTTTATTATTTAACCTAAAATAAGTGAAGTTGCTTTTAATCTAAAATTAACGAACTACTAAGCTAAGGACACAAAGACAAAAAAAGACTAAAATTGGGGAGATAACTTTTAGAAAAAATCGAGTTGATTTAGATGATACCTCGGAAAGAATCCACCTAGACTTCACTTGTTATCTATCAACTGAACCATATGATTTATTTACTTAGTTTGATCCGTAAGACTCCTAACGTATATTAAACCCTCTCTCGAGGTGAATAACGTCTAACCCTAGGTTAATTAGTGGAACTCTCGTTCTCTTATAATAACCCCTAGAATAGCCATAAAATCGATCTATGGACTCCCATATTAGGTTTCACCCTAATCCGGAAAAATCTCGTCACCCTATCTCTAGGCGTGCGATCAACTCCGCTTAATTATGCTAGATCTCCTCTTAGGTAGGGTCTATTCCTCCTCCACCTAAGCACATTAAATTTGGATAAAGCTCACATAATTAAGAACAAACTAAGTATTTATCATATAATTTAGAAAATAATAACAAGATTCATCATAGGTTTCATCCCCTTCAGGTATCTGAAGGATTTAGTTTATAACTAAATAAGAAAACATCTCAAGAGAAAAGATAAAACAAAACATAAGAAATCCCTAAAACTCCCTGAAGGAATTGAAGGAGAGATCCGCCGTCTTAAGTAGAATCCCGGCTTCTTGAGATGGATCAACTGGCTAACTTTGAGTGATTCCCACAACTCTGACCTTTTCGGCTTGGCTCCTTGGCCTAGCTAACCGCCCCCTTTTCAGCTGACCCTTAGGGGTTTATATAGGCTCTTGGAATACGTTTCTTTCTCCCTAAGTATCCAAATCCGAGTGAAATTGCTCTTTCCAGCGACAGGGACACGGCCATGGCACACGCCCGTGTGAATCGTGGCCAGGCCGTGCTCGGAATTTTTTAATGAGGCACGACCGTATGAATCGAGGGAAGACCGTGTTCTAGATGATCAGTGAGGCACGACCGTGTGGGCTAAGGTCCAGGCCGTGTCGATTTCTTCTTTGGCCCATTTTGGTCTGTTTTGAGCCTATTTCTCGTTCTTTTTATCCTTGGGTGCTTTCCCGGGTATAAGACATGAAAAGAAAGGATTAAGAGCACCTTTTTACATAAATCAAGGGATAAATCATCCAAAAGCATACTAAATGTGGGATTAAAATATGTTACTATTTCGGTTTATCAAATACCCCCTACACTTAAGCTTTTGCTTGTCCTCAAGCAAAATTCTCAACTTACAATTAAAATTAACTTTCTATAATTCATAATTCCTATCAACAATGTTTTATCATGATTCATAGATAATTTATACATGGATAATTAAACTTAAAGAGTTCTAAAAATTAAAACAATCTAAGTCATAGATTTTGTAGCTCGAAAATATAGGTGTCTCCCCTTATCTAAATAATAACCTTTAATTCGAAATCGACAAGGATTGACATCCTCACAAAAGATCCACTCAAATCACTCAAAGTGTTTAAGGTTCAAAATTTAGGCACTCAAAAGTCGAACATGAAAAGTTAATCCCATAGGCTTGCCTGAAAATCAAGTCTCCACCACTATAATATGAGATGATGCACAAATCAAAAGGTCTTTGACAGGGTTGTAACGGGGCTAGGGTTAAGGTGTGGATAAAGGCTGAATTAAAAGGTTAGAATCGAGATTGAATTGATAAATTACCTAACTAGAAAAAAATAAACTGAATAATTACATAATGGATTGAAATTTCTTAACTAATAATACGAGCTTCTTCTTCAATAAATAGACTTTAACTGTACAAGCTCGCCTTTCATTGTACTAATACTGAATATTCTTTGATTGATTGATTTTTTTTTAAGAACAAACTAAATAATAATAGGAAAAAACTTTTTACAACTGAAATATGAACATAGTTAGGTAACTGCTTAAAATCAAGTCTCAACAAAAAGGTAGTCAAAAGGAATGGTGATAACAAATACAAAGGTTTTTGGGGTTAATATTAGTGGTTATATCAATAAAAAGGGTTGTTAGGATTAAAAGGGGTTCACTAGGGGTTAATTGTGAAGGTAGGCTTTTTTAATGGAGTTAGCGGGTTAAAACCTAAATGCCTTAATCATCTCTGTATATCAAATCATAGGTGTGGTCTCGATATGCATAAACGAGGCAAGTTCTAGAATAACAAATCAATGTTGACACACTCATAATCAAAAAGTGAGCAAGAAAAAGAATATATGCTCTATAAGGCTCAAAATCTCACAAAAATTATGGGTATTTTTGACATCAACCTCGTAAATTTCAAACTTCAAGATAATATTCAGATTTAGTTCAACAACCTAGAAAATTTTAATTTTGAAAAATAGACTTATCCTGCTTGATTCTTTAGTATCTTAAAATTTAATTATCAATGCACAATTATCAATGACTTACTCTAAAACATATCAGTAAAAATCATAAATCATGGAAATTTTGTAACATCCTAGATTAGGGGTTATGCGTTTGGAGCATAACTCAAGTGTTAGTAGGTTTTAAGTATGTTTGGAGGTGTTTTAAGGGTTTTTAGAACCCAAGGATGAAAGGGAAAGCTTTGGGAAAATGTTGGATTTTAAGTCTAAAATAAGAAACTAGGCGAAGGAGGCCTTAAAGGAAAATTGTAAAAGGTTATGGACATGAACTTGGGCTTAGTAAAGTGGCTTGGGACGCTACTTTAGGGGCTTGGAGGCTTGCGTCAAAAGGGAGTGCAGGAGGGAAGAGGTTCGAACAACTTGGGAAGCAAATAGACTTTTATTTTTGCGCCAAAAGGGAACTGGCTAAGGAGGCTTTAAACAAATTTTTAGGAATTAATGCCATAAGAAATCATGTGGTAAAGTGGCGGTGGAGCGCGCGTGCGATGACAAGGGCCTTGTTTGAATCACGTCAGACAAGTAAGTAATTTTATTTTTGGGTGTTGGCGTTAAGAAGGAAGAAGGGCTGAGTTAAGGAGGGTTAAAAGGATGTTGTGGGCAATGGTGGACAAGAAAGTCACTTTGGTGGAGTGGCTTGGGGCGCCACTTGAGGGTCTTGGCAAGGGACTCAAGTTCGAATAGCATGGGAAGCACATGGGTTTTATTTTTGGTTTTGGCGTGAGACAAGGGAGCTGGGAGTGAGGTGTTAAAAGATGTTTTGGGTGGATTATATCACAAAAGCGCTTTGGCCGAATGGCACAGGCCACTGCATCATGGGTTCTAGCAGTCTCATGTTCGAGACCTATGGGCGCGATTTGGGTGTTTTACTTTTATTTTGATTTTGCAAAGAAATTGGAAGGCGATGGAGCGGCACATGGGAGCTTCAATAGATAAAGATTAAGCTGATTTGGTCTAATCCTTTTTGAATTAATTTGGAGGGGTAGATTAATATTAGTTTATTTTTATTAAGTGATTAGGAGATAAAATAGGAACTTGGTGAAGGATAATTGTTGTTAAATGAAGTGATAATAGGAGATTATTATAGGAATTTGATAAAGGATAGTGGGATTAATTTATTTTATTTGTTAAAGGGATAAAGAGTTAAAATAGGAGTTTGATAGGAGATAATGTATTGGATTATTTTATGTAGTTATTAAAGTGATTAAAAAGATTAAATGGGAGAAAACTTTGGAATTTGATAAGGGGGAAGCTAGTAGCTGAATTCTTTATAAGGGGGAGTAATCATCTTTGATATTCTTTTTCTTCTTTAATTTTCTTAGTGCCGAATTCTCCCTAGCCTCCCTTGCCAAAATTCTTCCAAAAGTTCTCTTCTTCTCCTGCTTCTTGTTAGCCGAACCTCCCCCTCTTTTAGAGAAGAAATTCCAGCCCCTCCATTTGTGATTGGCCGAATGTAGGGTCAAGATCTAGCATCGTAGATCGGCTTCTCGAGATCTAGGAATTACGATAGTAACAGGTGTGTAAGATCTCTATACACACTTTATTAAATTTAATGTTTGTTATTATTTGCCTTAGATCTTTTGGTTGTGGTTAGTTTGTGGCATAATCATGGATTTCAGTAAGTCCCTAACTTGTAATTTTTATATGTTTGCACGCCATCACATGATGTTTAATACTATGACATGATATATGAAATTTGATGTGTAAGCATGTGATGGTGGGATTGATGAGAGGAGGGGATGAACTATGGACTGTCGTCGATGGGTTTGACCACAAGATGGGTTGGCCCCATCAGTTATTGTGACCTATGGTCATCGGTGGTTTTGACCACAACGATTGATTATTTGCGACTAAGTCCCAAAGTGGTTTGGTACCACCAGTGGTTTTGACCACATTTGATATATTGTGACCTATGGTCATCGGTGGTTTTGACCACACGATGGGTTGGCCCCATCATCCGATTTGTGACTCTAAGTCATCGATGGTTTTGACCACCGGTGGTTTTGACCACACAGGGTAGAAAAGGAGTATGGATGGCTAGTTGGGTTGCATGAGCATGTTTATTAATGAATTGTGTATGAGATATATTTTCCGGTGGGGATTTACACACATTGAGTCTTGGTGACTCACCCTTACCTTAACATTTTGCGGATGGGTAGATCGCGGAGATGGAGCTGGATGGACTCGAGGTGGCCATGCGAAGGAAATTTTAATTAGACGAACTTGGACTTTGTTTTATTTTATTTAATGTTGGTTTATTTTAATTAAGTTGTAGTAAGGCCTAGACATAATTTTATTATTCTATGTTTGGATTAATTTGTTAAACTATTTTCTAACATTAAATTAAGTACACGTGGTTTCTAAAATTTTAAATCGCAAAAATGTTTTATCGTGCCATCAGGCACATCTGAATCGGCTACAATCTGGCTTAATAAATATTTTAAAATAAACCTAAGTATGGATTTTATACACCTCAAATGTTTCAAACAAAATAACCATCTTTTACCAAAAAGATAATTCGACTTAAAAGGATTTTCAAAGATGTTTTCTCTGTAGCACACCAAATTCGGTCGTAGTGTTTGGGTCGGGTTTGGGGTGTTACAAATTGGTATCGAGCCAGTTCAAAGCTCTTTGTGGGGCCCAAGGCCCAAAAATGTTTTAGTAGGCCTTTTGAACTATTTTTGGGTTTTGAACAGCATGGCACCGAGTCTCTCAGCACCTATCAGCCTGGTAAGTACTCCTAACTTCAGATGAATTATTTTTACGTAGAAGGGTAGGAAGCATGGAACGTAGATAGTATGATAAGTGCTTTAAACTTTAGGACTAGTTACCCCAAACAAAGACATAAAACTTTAAAAGCCTAATTAAACAAACCTAGGACCAAGTCGCCGAGTTAGGGTGTGGTAACCTTGGTGCGCATGTCTAGGATTGGATTCGGAAGAGCTTGGTATTTAAGCAGTCCTCGTGACTCACCTCCTCTTCGCGGGATTCCTACAGTGCGTGTAGCTTCGGTTCACCCTAACCAAGAGGACTCGGTCGTAGGCCAAACACAATAAATAACACCCTGACTTTGGAAATTACGAAAACACCCCTATAGGAAAAAGACGAAACTACCCCTAGGGTAGGGAATGATCAGAAATGTCCAAAGTAGTGAAGTGAATGTTGTGGATGAATGTGAATGTGATTCTCTGAATTAGAATAGTGAATTTGAACTGAAACTTTGATTGATCGAAAGAACAACTTCAAAACTTCGTTTCATAAAACTGTTAGCGGATTAACAAAGTGGAACAAAAGTACTAATGCATAAAACTCTTTAATCGATTAAATCACGACGTTAGAAATGAGTTCTAGGGGATGTGTTAGATTTGTTAAGATCAGTGCGCGACATAAGCGTAGTAAGGTGAGTTAGGATGTCACGATTATTCGTTAGTAAGTAATTTCGAGGACAAAATTATTTTTAAGGAGGGTAGAACTGTAACATCCTAGATTAGGGGTTATGCGTTTGGAGCATAACTCAAGTGTTAGTAGGTTTTAAGTATGTTTGGAGGTGTTTTAAGGGTTTTAGAACCCAAGGATGAAAGGGAAAGCTTTGGGAAAATGTTGGATTTTACGTCTAAAATAAGAAACTAGGCGAAGGAGGCCTTAAAGGAAAATTGTAGGAGGTTATGGACATGAACTTGGGCTTAGTAAAGTGGCTTGGGACACTACTTTAGGGCTTGGAGGCTTGCGTCAAAAGGGAGTGCGGGAGGGGAAGAGGTTCGAGCAACTTGGGAAGCAAATAGACTTTTATTTTTGCGCCAAAAGGGGAACTGGGCTAAGGAGGCTTTAAACGAATTTTTAGGGAATTAATGCCATAAGAAATCATGTGGTAAAGTGGCAGTGGAGCGCCAGGTGCAGTGACAAGGGCCTTGTTTCGAATCACGTCGGCAGCAAGTAAGTAATTTTATTTTTGGGTGTTGGCGTTAAGAAGGAAGGGGCTGAGTTAAGGAGGGTTAAAAGGATGTTGTGGGCAATGGTGGACAAGAAAGTCAGCTTGGTGGAGTGGCTTGGGGCGCCACTTGAGGGTCTTGGCAAGGGACTCAAGTTCGAATAGCATGGGAAGCACATGGGTTTTATTTTTGGTTTTGGCGTGAGACAAGGGAGCTGGGAGTGAGGTGTTAAAAGATGTTTTGGGTGGATTATATCACAAAAAGCGCTTTGGCCGAATGGCACAGGCGCTACCGCATCATGGGTTCTAGCAGTCTCATGTTCGAGACCTATGGGCAGCGATTTGGGTGTTTTACTTTTATTTTGATTTTGCAACAAATTGGAAGGCGATGGACGGCACATGGGAGCTTCAATAGATAAAGATTAAGGCGATTTGGTCTAATCCTTTTTGAATTAATTTGGAGGGTAGATTAATATTAGTTTATTTTTATTAAGTGATTAGGAGATAAAATAGGAACTTGGTGAAGGATAATTGTTGTTAAATGAAGTGATAATAGGAGATTATTATAGGAATTTTATAAAGGATAGTGGGATTAATTTATTTTATTTGTTAAAGGGATAAAGAGTTAAAATAGGAGTTTGATAGGAGATAATGTATTGGATTATTTTATGTAGTTATTAAAGTGATTAAAAGATTAAATGGGAGAAAACTTTGGAATTTGATAAGGGGAAGCTAGTAGTTGAATTCTTTATAAGGGAGTAATCATCTTTGATATTCTTTTTCTTCTTTAATTTTCTTATTGCCGAATTCTCCTAGCCTCCCTTGCCAAAATTCTTCCAAAAGTTCTCTTCTTCTCCTGCTTCTTATTAGCCGAACCTCCCCTCTTTTAGAGAAGAAATTCCAGCCCTCCATTTGTGATTGGCCGAATGTAGGGTCAAGATCTAGCATCGTAGATCGGCTTCTCGAGATCTAGGAATTACGGTAGTAACAGTGTGTAAGATCTCTATACACACTTTATTAATTTACATCTTTGTTATTATTTGCCTTAGATCTTTTGGTTGTGGTTAGTTTGTGGCATAATCATGGATTTGGTAAGTCCCCTAACTTGTAATTTTTATATGTTTGCAGAGCCATCACATGATGTTTAATACTATGACATGATATATGAAATTTGATGTGTAAGCATGTGATGGTGGGATTGATGAGAGGAGGGGGATGAACTATGGACTGCGTCGGTGGTTTTGACCACAAGATGGGTTGGCCCCATCAGTTATTGTGACCTATGGTCATCGGTGGTTTTGACCACAACGATTGATTATTTGCGACTAAGTCCCAGTGGTTTGGTACCACCATGGTTTTGACCACATTTGATATATTGTGACCTATGGTCATCAGTGGTTTTGACCACACGATGGGTTGGCCCCATCATCGATTTGTGACTCTAAGTCATCGGTGGTTTTGACCACCGGTGGTTTTGACCACACGGGGTAGAAAAGGAGTATGGATGGCTAGTTGGGTTGCATGAGCATGTTTATTAATGAATTGTGTATGAGATATATTTTCCGGGTGGGGGATTTACACACTGAGTCTTGGTGACTCACCCATTCCCTTAACATTTTGCAGATGGGTAGATCGCGGAGATGGAGTGGATGGACTCGAGGTGGCCATGCGGTGGAAATTTTAATTAGACGAACTTGGACTTTGTTTTATTTTATTTAATGTTGGTTTATTTTAATTAAGTTGTAGTAAGGCCTAGACATAATTTTATTATTCTATGTTTGGATTAATTTGTTAAACTATTTTCTAACATTAAATTAAGTACACGTGGTTTCTAAAATTTTAAATCGCAAAAATGTTTTATCGTGCCATCGAACACATCCGAATCGGCTACAATCTGCTTAATAAATATTTTAAAATAAACCTAAGTATGGATTTTATACACCTCAAATGTTTCAAACAAAATAACCATCTTTTACCAAAAAAATAATTCGACTTAAAAGGATTTTCAAAGATGTTTTCTCTGTGGCACACCAAATTCGGTCGTAGTGTTTGGGCCGGGTTTGGGGTGTTACAAATTTCATCCTAATTAGTAATATGAGAAAATTACTTAAAAACAAGACTAAATTCAGGATTTTGAGAATAATGAAAAAAAGTTTGGCACGTCTAAGATTCACCCCCCCACACTTAAGATGTACATTGCCCTCAATGTACAAAGATAGGTAATATCATAGTAATCAAATCATAAGTTATGGAGAGAAGTGAAACTCCCTGAATTATGGATGACATCTTCGTGTCGGAGATAAGTTGGAGAGGTCGTTCTGGATGTGGTGGTTGCCCACGAGTTCTACGCTAGATGAAGAAATTGGGAAACTCGTGGAGGATTAGCCAGGATTTATTAAGACAAATTTAAAATAAAATAAATATATAATTAAAGACAAGAAAGGTAAAGAGAAAGAAAATAGAAATTGAATTAAACTAATGCTAAAAGATAAAGGGGCTTGAGAATCCTTATTGGTAGATGGTTCACGAGGTGGGTGTGATTTCTACGGCTGTGGTGGTGCTGGCGGTGGTCGAGGTGGTGTGATTCCCAAGCAGCCTTTAGAACCTGACACTAAGAAGTTAAAATAAAATAAACTAATTTAAGCAGAAGAGAAGTAAAGATAAGGAAATTGAAGCAAAAGAGAAAAATGAAATAAAAACTAGATAGCCTCAAATATCATTGGCTTGTCGTATGAATGAAGCGGCCGGCATGAACTTATATAGATCGGTCTCCTTTGAGGAGACTTTTCTTGGCTTCTTTTACTTCTTTGGCATTGTTTTGGTGTAGCTCAAGGGTAGAGAAAAGGAGTAGGAAAGAAGAAAAATGAAAAATTTGAAGGTTAATGTGAGAAGAGGAAGGGATGGGTGGTTTAAATTGATTTTCAAATCAGGTACATTCACACGCCCGTGTACCACGGGCGTGTCGATTCACACGGCCGCCTCTCACGGTGTAACATCCTAAAAATATCAGAGTATCATCTTGTTATTGTGTTAGCTCGGATATGATTGTTATTGTGTGCTTAGTATATTTGTGTGAAGGCTTGGAAATATTAACTAAGCTAGAATAAATTTTAGTGTGGAAATTTAGTGAAGAGGATTAAGTAAACTTAACACTTAAGTTAATTTAAGTGTTAAATTTAGAACAAGAGGAGTTAGTGGCAAGATGGTTAGGATGCTTGAAGGGTTGCTTGAGGTTAGAAGTTCGAGTAGCATGATTAACTTTTTGGGAGACATTATTTTCATCCTAGTATTTATGGACGGTCAACCTTTATTTATGATAGGTTGGACTCTCAACTTTGGAAAGTTGAATATTGGTTTAAGGAAAGCATGAAATTGGGGATAAGAATCTTAAGGTTATGGAAGGTTGGGGAGACATAAGGCTTGGCTTAAGGAAGATGTTTTGGAAACTTTTTCAAGGCTTTAGTGCATGTATGTGGACGGCATGTGTGGCTAGGGGGTGGCCGAATGATGTTAGGAAGCTTGGGGGGGATAGTTGGCCAATTTTAGTTTTGTGCATCTTTTGCATTTGTTTTTCCTCTCCAAAAACTCCCTCTTTGGCCGAATGTATCTTATGCATTTTGTGCAAATTTTGCTTTTGGTTTAGCCTTCATTTTGTTTGAACCAAAAATGTTATTTCCTTTCTCTCATCTTTGCTCTTGAAACCGAAACCTCACTTGGCTTTTGTGCATTTTCTTTTTGGCAAATAAGTGTTTGGCCGAATCTCTCTCTCACATATCTCTCTTTTCTTCTTTTGATATTGATTCATAATCACATTTTCTTTTTACTCTCTCTTGGCCGAATCCTTCTCCTTCTCAAGTTCCATTTCTTTTTCATCCATTTCCATTCTATTTCTCTTTTCTTTTTCTTCTTTTTTTTTACTTCACCATAGCCGAATCTTCTTCCTCTCTTTTGGGGTTATTTTGGCCGAATATTCAAGGGTAGATCCTCTTTGGTTTTCTTCAATCGGTTTTGAAAAAAAGGGTAAGTGTTCATGGCCGTTTTTCCTTCTTTTCTTTCTCCTTTCTAAGTCGTTTTCTTGTGGACAAAGGCCGAATCCTTGGGCATTTGTTTGCAAGGTTCTAACCATTATTTAGGAACCGATTTTTCCTTTAGGCTCTTTGGGACGTTGGAAGCAATCGATCTAAGCCATTCCATTAGCAATCGAAGTTGGTAAGTCAAGTGGTAAGATTCATGTCGATTCATTATTCTTTTTGAGGATAAAGACTAAGGCTATTGGGATTAAGATGTGATGTTGGCCGAATGGATTTTTGCTTATAGTTTTGTGGTATGGCCGAATGTAGGACAAGGTGATCTAGTGCGTGTAGATCGGATCTTGGAGAGTTAGTATTTGCGTTAGTGAAAGGTGTGTATCTTACACACTTTATAACTTGGTTTATATATATGTGTGTGTTAAATAACTATTCAAGTTGTTAAAGCCAAAACTATGAGATATTGAAATGATACCTTGATGGGTATGAGCAAGGTTACGGGTAAGTCCGTTTCAATATGATGTTGATATATGTTGTTAATATCATGATCTACGATATATATTGGTTATATGTTTATATCAAAATATAATGACATGATTTGTTATCTATTGCATTGGTATGGGCGATATGAGAGGAGGGGGAAGATTGATATCCGTGTCTTTGGGACACGGAGGTTTGGCACCTCCGGTGGTTTGGTACCACATATTTCGTGTCTTTGGGACACGAGGTTTGGCACCTCATAGCGACTCGTCCCGAGTGGTTTCACACCACCGTGGGTTTGCCCCACATTTGATGTATTGGGATCGTCGCCGGTGATTTGGTATCACACGTGGGTTGGCCCCACAACATGATTATTCGTGACTTGGGTCACCAAAGATTTGGCATCACATTATTGGATATCGTGACTTTGGGTCACCGTGGTTTAGCACCACCAAAGGGTTTGGTACCACACGGGGTAGAAAAGGAGTTTTGGATGGCTAGGTTGGGTGCATTATATATATATTGCTTGGTTATAATTTGTGTAAGTATGTGGCATTTACCGGGAGAGGGAATATGCACTGAGTCTTGGTGACTCACCTTCTCCCTTATTTTTTTTCAGGTAATTCGTAAATTCGCGGATGGGGAGCCGGATGAACTCGAGGAGGCCATGCAATAAAATTTGGTTTTACATGAACTTCCATTTGGGTACTTTATTTTAATTCGTTTTCATCTTTTTATGGATTTGTAATAAGGCCTCTTTAATTATATTTTTGGATTATTTATATGCTCTGGATTTGTTTTAAATATGGCTTATAAATTACATGGTTGATATAATAATTTGAGCACCAAGTTTTCTAAACTACTAAATGCGATGGTTTTTAAAATGTTACCATCGGGTAACATAAATCAATTGATAGTATTTAACAACTTAAGTATTTTTGATAACTCATACTATTTTCCAAAACTCCAGTTTCCAAATTTCTATTAGATACGGTTTTCAACCTAATCACTTTAGTTTCTTTTCAATTTATAAAAGGTTTACAAATCTAAGCTGCAACTAAGTTTTAAAGATTTATTTTCGGGATTTCAAAGTAAATTATCAATTTTTAATTTATTATACACCTGATTTCTACGAACTTAGAACAACAAAGAGTTTTTCACTAAAATTTAATTGGTAACTCGTTTTTCCTCAAAACGTTTTCCCCTGTGACATACCAAATTCGGTCGTGGCGTATTGACCGGGTTTGAGGTGTTACAAATTGGTATCAGAGCCAAGTTCAAAAGCTCGGCTGTGGGCCCAAGGCCCAAAATGATTTAAAGTATGATCTTAAAATGTTTTTGTTATATGGTTGGAAAGGCATGGCACCGAGTCTCCGGCACCGATCCGCCCGGGTAAGTATCTCAAACTGTTGCTTTTGATGATATGATTATAATGATGATGGCATGACTGATTAGTAGTAGAAACTACTCTAGAGACCCAAACTATAGGTTGAATGTACTCGCGAAACAACTTCTTATTAAAATTATTCATAAAACTGTGTTTTAAAGAAAGTGGAATAATGACTAATGCATAACGCTTTTAAATCAGATAAGTCGAGACTTTAGACATGAGTACTCAAGGTCGGGGTCGTATTACTCGTGGACGTGGTCGGGGTAGGATGGCTGTGTCTGAGCCAGTGAGGTCTGGTCAAGGATCCGAGAATGAGGTACCACCACCCCTACCACCAGCGGTCTGAGTTGAGCATCAGGATCAAACGGGGGATGAGGCAGTGTCTCAGGTGATGCTGCGAGTTCTTGAGAGGGTAGCTGGAATAGGTGGAGGCGCGGGAGTTCGAAAATCCGTACCCGAGCGACTCCGATCCAATGGAGCTGAGGTATTTCGAGGTGTTTCAGGCGTAGCTCCCAGTGCGGCTAAATATTGGCTAGAGGCGACGGAGCGAATCATGGATGGCTTGGATCTGAATGCTGAGGAAAAGCTAAAAGGGATAGTGTCGCTTCTTGGGATGAGTCATATCGGTGGTGGCTCACGATGCGGAATAGTGCTTTGCGGCGGAGGATCTCACTTGGGATTATTTTAAGCGCGTGTCGGAAGAAATATGTTGGGTCTAGTTACATTGATGCACAGCGTAAGGCATTTACGAGTTTGGTCCAGGGGAAGTAAGTCCGTGACGAGAATATGAGCGAAAATTTTTAAGATTGAGCCGGGTATCTTTGGAGGTATCGTGGCTTTGGAGTACGAGCGATGTGTCCGGTTCGAAGATGGATTGAGGGCAGTGAGATTGCTGATTGCCCCACATCGAACGAGAGTTTCTTTGCGCTAGTTGAAAGACTAGGATAGCCGAAGGGATAAAGGAATCGGTAAGGCGAGAGGCACGACAAGAATAAACATAAGAGAGGTTTTGGATCATCCGGGTCACCGATAATTCTCGAAGAGGGTTAGGCGAGTGGGCGAATCAATCTGGGAGGCACATTCTCGCTAATCGAGGACCAAAGACACAGTGTAACCGATGTGGGAAATCTCATTGGGGCGAATGTTGGACCGGAGGAAAGGATGTTTTGAGTGTGGCTCATTGGATCATCGTGTGAGGGATTGTCCACGTAAGCTAGCCGAGAATCGATCCCGAGGTCAAGGTCGTGCTCGGTTCGAAAATGAGGGACCGTCACCACGGAGAGGTCGTGGTAATGGTAGAGGAGGTAATGGTTCTGTCGAGGCCGCGGAGCATCTGGCGCAGGTGTCTTGGCAACACCGAGGCAAGACGGCTGGTTTGGTGTATGCAAAGAAGACGTCGAGAGGAGGCGGCGACGCCGGGACGTCATAACGAGTACGTTCTTAATCTTTGGTGAACCATATCTTTGCTTTGATAGATGTGGGTTCGACACATTCGTATGTTGCTAGTAACATAGTAGAGACTATGAATCTAGACTCGAGACTACTTCTAGGAAGATGACGATGCCAGCCCTGCAGGTCACTCTGTAGAAGTAAATAAGTCAGATATAGAGATGTACCCTAGAACTCCAAGGGTAATGTTTGTAGTCGATCTGATGGAACTACCGTTTGAGGAGTTCGATCGATTCTTAGGATGGACCGGGTTTGTCAAGTATCAAGCAAGTTTGGATTGCGCCGATAAACGCATGGTTTTGAAGACAATTTGGGGGCAAAGAGGTGGTTATGATAGGTAATAGAAGAGATTATCTATCCAACGTGGTATCTGCGTTGAAAGTCGTGTGAAGTTGGTCGGGAATGGTGTGAGGCATTTGTGGTTCATGTGTGTGCGTTGGAGGCTAAGGAGTCTCATGTGGGGAATGTCCGAGCAGTAAAGGAATATGTTGACGTATTTCGGAAAGAACTTCCGGATTGCCTCCGGATCGTGAAGTTGAATTTGGTATAGATCATTGCCGGAATCGCGCGGTGTCTATTGCTCCGTATAGAATGGCAATCAAGGAATTAGGGAATTGAAGGCTCAAATTCAAGAGTTGTTGGATCGAGGTTTTATCGACCAAGTGTTTCGCCTTGGGGAGCACCGGTACTTTTTGTCAAGAAGAAGGATGGATCGATGCGGATGTGTATAGACTATCGCCAGATTGAATAAGTGACGATCAAAAACAAGTATCCTTTGCCGAGGATAGATGACTTGTTTGATCGACTTAAGAAGGCGCGGTTTTCTCAAGATTGATTTAAGGTCCGGATATCATCACCAAGGTGAAAGAGGTGATATCCATAAGACGGCATTTCGCACTCGGTATGGGCACTACGAGTTTCGTAATGCCGTTTGGGTTGACTAACGCCACGGCGGCATTCATGAACATGATGAATCGGGTTTTCCAGCCAGCTTTGGACCGGTTTGTTGTGGTATTTATAGACGATATTTTGGTATACTCCAAGTCGGAGGAGGAGCATGATGCGCATTTGCGAGTAGTGTTGCGATTTTGAGGAAAAGCAACTCTATGCAAAATTTAGTAAGTGCGAGTTACGGCTTAGGAGGTGACTTTCTTGGGTCACGTAGTATCACCGAGGGGATTAGAGTGGATCCTCGGAAGATTGAGGTAGTGTTGGATTGGAAGCCGCCTAAGTCGGTGGGTGAGATTCGGAGTTTCCTAGGTGCAGCGGGTATTACCAAGATTTGTGGAAGGATTTTCTTTGATAGCAAAGACCTCGACTAAGTTATTGAGGAAAGGAGTTCCATTTGTGTGGACCGAGAAGCGACAAGGAAGTTTCGACAAGTTGAAGAAGATTCTACTTGAGCTCCGGTTTGATTCAACTTTGAGGCGAGCAAGGAATTCACGAGTTCTTGTGATGCATCACATCTTGGTTTTGGGATGTGTGCTGATGCAAGAAGGGAAGGTAGTGGCTTATGCATCTCGACAGTTGAGACCACATGAAGTTAATTATCTGACGCATGACTTGGAATTAGCTGCAGTGGTTTTTGCTTTGAACATTTGGAGACACTATTTGTATGGAGAGAAGTCGATAGTCTACACGGATCACAAGAGTCTTAAGTATCTTTTGCCTCGAAGGATTTGAACTTGAGGCGTATGCAGATGGATAAAGTTGTTGAAGGACTACGATCGTTCGATTGAGTATCATCCGAGCAAGGCTAACGTGGTGGCGCACGCGTTGAGCCGAAAGGTTGTATCGAAATTAAGATCGATGTTTGCTCATCTTAGCTTATAAGACGATGGGAGTCTTTTGGGTGAATTGCAAGTCAAGCCGACTTGGTTAGAAGCAGATCAAGGAGAAACAGATTAGAGGATGATGGTTTGAATGATCGGAGGTTACTGAGTTGAGAATGGTGGTTTAGAGGATTATAGTTTGTCCAAGGATGGAGTATTGTGTTTTAAAGGAAGAGCTTGTATGCCAAAGGATGTTGAGTTGAGGCAAAGGATTCTTCGGGACGCACATAGCAGCCCCACGCTATATGCATCCCGGAGGTAGCAAGATGTATCGGGATTTAAGAGAGCAATTTTGGTGGCGGTGTCAGGCGGGAGGTAATCGAGTTTGTGGGTAAATGTCCGACGTGCCCGGCGAGTCAAGGCGGAACATCGATTCTTGCGTCTGGGTTACTTCACCGGTGAAGATTCCACAGTGGAAGTGGGAAAGAATCACTATGATCTTTGTCGATGGATTACCCTTTACACCTAGTAAGAAGGACTCGGTTTGGGTGATTGTAGATCGTCTAACCGAGTCGACTCATTTTATTCCTGTAAGGGTGGATTATTCGCCGTGTTAGCTAAGTTGTATGTGGCGGAAATAGTAAGGTTGCACGGTGTACCAGTGTCGATCATCTCGAGCATGAGATCCTAGATTTACGTCGAGGTTTTGGAGAGCGTTACATCAAGCTTTGGAGTGCGCGGTTGGATTTCATCGGACATTTCATCCACGATCGGACGGGCGATCGGAAAGAGTTATTCGATTTTAGAGGATATGTTGAGAGGATGTGTTTTGGACTTGAGGCACTGGAAGAGTTTTTACCGTTAGCTGAATTCGCATACAACAATAGTTACCAAGCAAGCATTAAGATGGCACCATATGAGGCGTTGTATGGTAGGAGGTGTCGCACACCTACATGCTTGACCGAGTTGAGTGAGCGTCAAATGTTAGGACCAGAGTTGGTTGCGAAAACCGAAGATAAGGTGAAGTTGATTCAAGCTAGGTTGAAGGAAGCTTGGATAGGCGTAAGTCATATGCCGATCTCAAGCGGAGGATATAGAATTTTTCGTGGGTGACAAAGTTTTTACGAAAGTCTCGCCATGGAAGAAAGTGTTAAGATTTGGGAGAAAAGGCAAGTTAAGTCCAAGGTTTATTGGGCCGTATAAGGTGTTGAGACGAGTGGGACCAGTAGCCTATCAGCTCGAGTTGCCATCAGAGCTGAGTCAAATTCACGATGTGTTCCATGTCTCCATGCTTAGACGCTATCATTCTGATCCATCGCATGTTGTGGCGATGAGAGGAAATAGAGGTGAGTCCAGATCGGCGGTAGAAGAAGAGCACATGCGCATTCTAGACCGAGATGTGAAACTTTTGCGTAGGAAGTCAGTTCCTTTAGTGAAGGTTTTATGGCGGAACCATGGCGTAGAAGAAGCTACGTGGGAACCGGAGGATGTGATGAGGCAGCAGTTTCCTCAACTCTTTTGAGCAGGTAATTTCGAGGACGAAATTTTCTTAAGGGGGGTAGAATTGTAACATCCTAAAAATATCAGAGTATCATCTTGTTATTGTGTTAGCTCGGATATGATTGTTATTGTGTGCTTAGTATATTTGTGTGAAGGCTTGGAAATATTAACTAAGCTAGAATAAATTTTAGTGTGGAAATTTAGTGAAGAGGATTAAGTAAACTTAACACTTAAGTTAATTTAAGTGTTAAATTTAGAACAAGAGGAGTTAGTGGCAAGATGGTTAGGATGCTTGAAGGGTTGCTTGAGGTTAGAAGTTCGAGTAGCATGATTAACTTTTTGGGAGACATTATTTTCATCCTAGTATTTATGGACGGCCAACCTTTATTTATGATAGGTTGGACTCTCAACTTTTGGAAAGTTGAATATTGGTTTAAGGAAAGCATGAAATTGGGGATAAGAATCTTAAGGTTATGGAAGGTTGGGGAGACATAAGGCTTGGCTTAAGGAAGATGTTTTGGAAACTTTTTCAAGGCTTTAGTGCATGTATGTGGACGGCATGTGTGGCTAGGGGGTGGCGAATGATGTTCGGAAGCTTGGGGGATAGTTGGCCAATTTTAGTTTTTGTGCATCTTTTTGCATTTGTTTTTCCTCTCCAAAACTCCCTCTTTGCCGAATGTATCTTATGCATTTTGTGCAAATTTTGCTTTTCGTTTAGCCTTCATTTTGTTTGAACCAAAAATGTTATTTCCTTTCTCTCATCTTTGCTCTTGAAACCGAAACCTCACTTGGCTTTTGTGCATTTTCTTTTTGGCAAATAAGTGTTTGGCCGAATCTCTCTCTCACATATCTCTCTTTTCTTCTTTTGATATTGATTCATAATCACATTTTCTTTTTACTCTCTCTTGGCCGAATCCTTCTCCTTCTCAAGTTCCATTTCTTTTTCATCCATTTCCATTCTATTTCTCTTTTCTTTTCTTTTTTTTACTTCACCATAGCCGAATCTTCTTCCTCTCTTTTGGGGTTATTTTGGCCGAATATTCAAGGGTAGATCCTCTTTGGTTTTCTTCAATCGGTTTTGAAAAAAGGGTAAGTGTTCATGGCCGTTTTTCCTTCTTTTCTTTCTCCTTTCTAAGTCGTTTTCTTGTGGACAAAGGCCGAATCCTTGGGCATTTGTTTGCAAGGTTCTAACCATTATTTAGGAACCGATTTTTCCTTTAGGCTCTTTGGGACGTTGGAAGCAATCGATCTAAGCCATTCCATTAGCAATCGAAGTTGGTAAGTCAAGTGGTAAGATTCATGTCGATTCATTATTCTTTTTGAGGATAAAGACTAAGGCTATTGGGATTAAGATGTGATGTTGGCCAAATGGATTTTTGCTTATAGTTTTGTGGTATGGCCGAATGTAGGACAAGGTGATCTAGTGCGGTAGATCGGATCTTCGGAAGTTAGTATTTGCGTTAGTGAAAGGTGTGTATCTTACACACTTTATAACTTGGTTTATATATATATGTGTGTTAAATAACTATTCAAGTTGTTAAAGCCAAAACTAGGAGATATTGAAATGATACCTTGATGGGTATGAGCAAGGTTACGGGTAAGTCCGTTTCAATATGATGTTGATATATGTTGTTAATATCACGATCTACGATATATATTGGTTATATGTTTATATCAAAATATAATGACATGATTTGTTATCTATTGCATTGGTATGGGCGATATGAGAGGAGGGGAAGATTGATATCCGTGTCTTTGGGACACCGGAGGTTTGGCACCTCCAAAGGTTTGGTACCACATATTTCGTGTCTTTGGGACACGGAGGTTTGGCACCTCATAGCGACTCGTCCCCGGTGGTTTCACACCACCGTGGGTTGGCCCCACATTTGATGTATTGGGATCGTCGCCAAAGATTTGGTATCACACGTGGGTTGGCCCCACAACATGATTATTCGTGACTTGGGTCACCAAAGATTTTGGCATCACATTATTGGATATCGTGACTTTGGGTCACCGGTGGGTTAGCACCACCGGTGGTTTGGTACCACACGGGGTAGAAAAGGAGTTTTGGATGGCTAGGTTGGGTGCATTATATATATATATATTGCTTGGTTATAATTTGTCTAAGTATGTGGCATTTACCGGGAGAGGGAATATGCACTGAGTCTTGGTGACTCACCTTCTCCCTTATTTTTTTTTCAGGTAATTCGTAAATTCGCGGATGGGGAGCCGGATGAACTCGATGAGGCCATGCAATAAAATTTGGTTTTACATGAACTTTCATTTGGGTACTTTATTTTAATTCGTTTTCATCTTTTTATGGATTTGTAATAAGGCCTCTTTAATTATATTTTTGGATTATTTATATGCTTTGGATTTGTTTTAAATATGGCTTATAAATTACATGGTTGATATAATAATTTGAGCACCAAGTTTTCTAAACTACTAAACGCGATGGTTTTTAAAACGTTACCATCGGGTAACATAAATCAATTGATAGTATTTAACAACTTAAGTATTTTTGATAACTCATACTATTTTCCAAAACTCCAGTTTCCAAATTTCTATTAGATACGGTTTTCAACCTAATCACTTTAGTTTCTTTTCAATTTATAAAAGGTTTACAAATCTAAGTGCAACTAAGTTTTAAAGATTTATTTTCGGATTTCAAAGTAAATTATCGCTTTTAATTTATTATACACCGATTTCTACGAACTTAGAACAACAAAGAGTTTTTCACTAAAATTTAATCGGTAACTCGTTTTTCCTCAAAACGTTTTCCCCTGTGACATACCAAATTCGGTTGTGGCGTATTGACCGGGTTTGGGGTGTTACACACGGCCGTGTGTTAAGGCGTGTTGGTTCACCCACGCCCGTTTTTCAATTAGCCACGCCCGTAGGTTTCAAGTCAGTATCTTTGCACGGCTAAGGGCACGGGCGTGTTATGCCCATGGTTGGAAAGTCAGTAGCTTCACACGGTCGTGGGACACGGCCGTGCCGCTTTGTCGGTGCCCGTGGGGGAGTGGTTGAGTCTGTGAGTTCGAAATTTAGTTGCTCTGACTTGTACCGTCCTGCTATGTTAGTACCAAGATTCTTGAGGTACACACGGCCACAGCCACGGCCGTGTGCAGGGCCGTGTGGCCTGGAATTTCGCACCCCTTGTTAGTTTAAAGCTAGATATTATAAAGAAAGGATAAGATAGAATAAGAAAAAAATAAAAAGTTAATGGGATTAGTGCTCGGGTTGCCTCCCGAGAAGCGCTCGTTTATAGTCTTAAGCTAGACTCTCCTCTCGTTTGTCAGGGTGGTTTGAGGAGTTGAAAGTCCTTTCTCATGCTATCATTTGTATCCTCGTGAAAAGATTTAAGTCGAGATGTGTTTATAGTAAAAGTACCAAAAATAGGATTACTTACCTCGACTGTTTCGTATGGGAAAACACTGGTTACCCTAAAAGGTATTTCTTTGTTTGTGTTAGGGTCCGGAGGAGACATTCGAGGATCTGCCTCGTCTAACAGCACCTGGTCTCCTATTTTAAAGTGGTTTGCGGTTTCTATAAGCTCTTCTGGGGGCTCCTTCGGTTTTACCTTGTGTGGTTCCGGTTCTTCGTCGTGTATCCCTAATTTCTCCTTGAAGTGTGTCTTCCACTCGTCTAGATCATCGATTTGAATCCCTCGATCTTTATGAACTACTTCCTTGTTGGCTTGGGGTTTAGGATCGGGTTCAGTTGTATTCTTTGGTGGTGCTTCCTGAAAATAGGGGTTAATCGAATGGTTATCAGTAGAATTTACGTTCTCACCTTGATTATTCGATGTTCTAGCCGAGTCGAGAGCCTTGATGGTGACTGTCTCATTACCTACACAAAGTATGAGTTCTCCTGCATCAACATCAATTTTAGTCCCGGCGATTTGCTAAAAAGGGTCTTCCTAAAATTAGGGGGATCAAATTATCCTCATCCATGTCTAAGACAACAAAATCTACTGGGAAACGAATCTGTCAATTTTTACAAGAACATCTTCGATAATACCCCTAGGAATTCTAACAATTTTATCAGCTAATTGAATGCTCATCCTAGTTTGTTTGGGTTTCCCTAGACCTAATTGTTTAAACAATTTGTAAGGCATGACATTTATGCTTGCCCCTAAATCATTAACGCATTATCAATAGTTAGTCTACCAATTAAACATGGAATTGTAAAACTCCTGGATCTTTTAGCTTTTGTGGTAGTCTATTTTGTAACATTGCTGAGCATACTGCGTTTAATTCCACATGTGGATCCTCGTCTAATTTGCATTTGTTCATCAAGAGATGCTTTAAAAATTTCCTCGAATCTGGCATCTGTGAAAGGGCTTCAAGTAGCGGTAAGTTAATATGTAATTTCTTTAAAAGTTTAAGAAACTTATCAAACTGTTCCTCTGTGTCGTCTCTCGTTAATGCTTCGGGATATGGTATGCGAGGTTGGTACTCCTTGATTATCGGTTTTGGCTTTTCTTGTGTTACATCAGCTTTACCTTTTTCTACCTCGTTTCCTTGTATTGGACTGGGTTCGTCTAATCCTTCACTTTCTTGAGGTGTTATGGCTTGGATTTGCTCCTTTGGATTAATCTCAGTGTTGTTTAGTAGACGCCCTTGTGGTCGTTCAGACATTAGTTTGGCAAGCTGTCCCACTGACTTAGTGACTTCCCCCACTTGATTCTCTATTGCTTTGATCGATGCTTGTTGGTCAATAAGTGTTGTCTCAGTTTTTTGGCAATGGGCTTCAGTAGCTGCCATGAATTTTGCCAACATCTCTTCGAGGTTCGGTTTCTTCTCTTATGGATAAGGCTGATTTTGGAAATTTTGAGGAGGCTGCTGTCTTTGATTTCCTTGATTTCCTTGTCCTCCCCACGAAAAATTTGGGCGGTTCCTCCAACCTGGATTATAAGTGTTACTATAAGGGTTATTATTTGATCTGAAATTATTACCTATATAGTTTATTTGTTAAACTCTCTGTGCCCGGTTGGTAGGGTGGGTACTCGAGATTCGCCACGCTCCACTTGCGTCGCCTTTGCATGACTAGATGTACCGTGAAGAACACAAACTATCAAGCTTTTTATTCATCAACTCTACCTGATTTGATAGCATGGTTCTCTGCGTCGAGGTTGTAAACTCCGGCTATTTTTGTTGGCCTTGTTCTTGTAACTTGCCACTGGGTAGTTATTCAAATGACATCTCTTCTATAAATTCGTAGGGTCGCCTTGAGTTTTATTATTCGAGTTCCACCGGCAATGAGTCGATTAGTTGCCTCGTTGAGGGTTTACACCGTTATAGAAAGTTTGGACTTGGAGCCACAAGGGTAAACCATGGTGCGGACACCTTCTCAAGAGATCCTTATATCTCTCCCATGCATCGTATAATGTCTCTAAATCCATCTACACAAAAGAAGATATATCATTGCGTAATTTGGCCGTTTTGGCCTGTGGGAAATATTTTAATAAGAATTTTTCGGTCATTTGATCCCATGTAGTGATTGACCCTCGTGGTAACGAGTTTAACCACTGTTTGGCTTTATTCCTTAAGGAAAAGGGAAATAACCGAAGACGTATGGCATCATCAGAAATGCCATTTATTTTGAAGGTATCACAGAATTCTAAAAAATTAGCTATATGATTATTCGGGTCTTCATCCTGCAAACCATCAAATTGAACAAATTGTTGAATCATTTGTATAGTGTTAGGCTTTAATTCAAAATTATTAGCAGCTATAGCAGGCCTAACGATACTTGATTCTGCTCCTGTTAAATGTGGTTTAGCATAATCAAACATAGTACGTGGAGCGTTGTTTTCTCCCACATCGTGTGGTTGCGAATTATTTTCGTCCATCCCTTCAGTAGGATTGGATCTGTCTTCTTCCTCTCTTTCTGTGTAGTTTAAGGCTCACCTGATTTCTCGGCGATTCCTGCGAGCGGTCGCTTCAATATCACTGTCGTATACTAAAGGTCCTCTCCGGTTCCTTCTAGTCATAAACTAGAGGTACCTGCTAGGAAAAGAAAGAAAAAGAATTTAGCAAAATTTGAAAACAAAACAAAAAAATAAAATAAATTGCGGAAAATAAAACAAATAATGGCTAAAGTAATAAAAATAGAGCTTTCTTAATATTTTAGTTCCCCGGCAACGGTGCCAAAAACTTGATCATCGTGAATCGAGCTTTAAAATTTATAAAAGAACGATCGAACACGAAACTAACTCTGACAATGATTAAAGGCAAGTGTACCTATCGAACAATAATATAGCTTAGGCAAGACCGGATTATCGAACCCAAAGGAACTAAAAGTACTAATACTAACTTTCTTTTTATTATTTAACCTAAAATAAGTAAAGTTGCTTTTAATCTAAAACTAACGAACTACTAAGCTAAGGACACAAAGACGAAAAAAAGACTAAAATTGGGGAGACAACTTTTAGAAAAAACTCGGTTGATTTAGATGATACCCTCAGGAAGAATCCACCTAGACTTCACTTGTTATCTATCACTGAACCATATGATTTATTTACTTAGTTTGATCCGTAAGACTCCCTAACATATATTAAACCCTCTCTCGAGGTGAATAACGTCTAACCCTAGGTTAATTAGTGGAACTCTCGTTCTCTTATAATAACCCCCTAGAATAGCAGTAAATCGATCTATGGACTCCCATATTAGGTTTCACCCTAATCCGGAAAAATCTCGTCACCCTATCTCTAGGCGTGCGATCAACTCCGCTTAATTATGCTAGATCTCCTCTTAGGCAGGGTCTATTCCTCCTCCACCTAAGCACATTAAATTTGGATAAAGCTCACATAATTAAGAATAAACTAAGTATTTATCATATAATTTAGAAAATAATAACAAGATTCATCATAGGTTTCATCCCCTTCAGGTATCTGAAGGATTTATTTCATAACTAAATAAGAAAACATCTCAAGAGAAAAGATAAAACAAAACATAAGAAATCCCTAAAAATCCCTGAAGGAATTGAAGGAGAGATCCTCCGTCTTGAGTAGAATCCCGGCTTCTTAAGATGGATCAACTGGCTACCTTCGAGTGATTCCCACAACTCTGACCTTTTCGGCTTGGCTCCTTGGCCTAGCTAACCGCCCCCTTTTCAGTTGACCCTTAGGGGGTTTATATAGGCTCTTGGAATACATTTCTTTCTCCCTAAGTATCCAAATCCGAGTGAAATTGCTCTTTCCAGCGACAGGGACACGGCCATGGCACACGCCCGTGTGAATCGTGGCCAGGCCGTGCTCGGACTTCTTTAATGAGGCACGGTCGTATGAATCGAGGGAAGACCGTGTTATAGATGATCAGTAAGGCACAGCCGTGTGGGCTAAGGTCCAGGCCGTGTTGATTTCTTCTTTGGCCCATTTTGGTCCGTTTTGAGCCCGTTTCTCGTTCTTTTTATCCTTGGGTGCTTTCCTGGGTATAAGACATGAAAAGAAAGGATTAAGAGCACCTTTTTACATAAATCAAGGGATAAATCATCCAAAAGCATACTAAATGTGGGATTAAAATATGTCACTATTTCGGTTTATCAATATTCATTGTAACGGATCTCATATTGAGATTGTGAATGAGGAAAATATTATATTTAGTATAAATTAGTCTTGCTATGAATGTCTACATGTTTTGGTAGATTATCGAATTATATTATGCTTGATACTTGGATATCTATATTTATTTTGAAAATGATAGAGAAAGATTGAGTTTTGATTGTGAAAGATCGACTTGAATTGTTGATTAATTTAAGCGAAAGAAATGACCATCGGGATATGATAAATTTATCTAAAGCTCGTTATGATTGGATGCACTTGAAGTTGCAATAATTTAAATCTATAAGTGAGTATAACTCTACAGTATTTAATATGAGTCCTCAATTATGTAGGAATAATGTTACTAATGATAACCTATTAAAGAATTTTTTTTTCAACTTTTCATGTTGCGAATGTGATTATGTAGTAGCAATACAATGAAAAGGTTTTAAGATATGTTATAAATTAATGTCTTATTTACTTATGGTTGAATTAAATAACGAGCTAATAAATTAAAAACCATAAAGCTCATTGTATTAGATCTATTCCATTCCTTGAAGTAAATGTAGCAATATATAAGGACGTAATTTTTGACGTGGACGTAATAAATGACTTCATAATAATCGTAAAAGGGATGGTAATAGTAATCTTCTTACACCAGAAATGGAAAACAATGAACATAATGTGAAGACTAATGATAAGATTGATGTTGAGTGCATTTATGGTATGATCATGCACTTTGCTTAATTTTGCACATATATCTATACAAAGAAGATATTTTTTTATTCACATTTTTAAATTTGATAAAATTTGTAACGCCCCAAAAATCCTTTATAATTATCCTCGTATGTTTGTGACACAATCGTATGTTTGCTTCAGTGGTTAAGTGTTCTGGGAGGTGTTTGAGAGGTCCCAAGTTCAAGCATTAGCTTGGGCAAATTTTTGTTTTTAAATGAATAAACCCCTATCTCAGGTCAGTAGGCTTATTAAATGTTGGTAAAATATGTCAGAATGGGCCTGCTGGTCTGGTGGTTAAGTGGAGTGTCAAGATGCTGGTGGTCTTGAGTTCGAGTCCTTGTGCGTGCAAGAGAGTGTATTATTTTACTGCTTGTGTCGTGTAGGTGTTTTGGCTAAGCTGAAATACTGAAGAGTTTGAGTGAAATTTAAATTCGGTGGTTGAGGGAGGTGTTGATGGTTTTGGGGAGTGGATTTAGGGATAGGGGGAGGAAATTAAGGAGTGAGGAGTTTGAAAATATCCAAATTGTGGTTGCAAGTTTGGCTCTCCTCCCTCACTCTCTCTTTTTTTTTTCTGACAGTTTCTCTCTTCCTGTTTTTTTCTTTTCTCCCCATTTTCAAATTTTGGTTCTCAAAAAGTTCTCTGTCGAATTCTGCTTCTTCTGCCTCCACCATTGACGTTTCTTTTCTTTTCTCTAACTTTCTCCTCTGTTTTCTTTTCTCCACTTTTCTTTCTTCCTACTTCACGTCGCTTTCTCCCCTGCTACCACTCCATCTCTGTTTTTCCTTACTTTCTGTTACTAACTCCATCTTTTCTGTAGGCCTTGTCGCGTTTTGGTAAGTATGGTTACTTTGCCCTCCATCTTGGTTTTGTAATGCATTTTTAAGGGGGTGTTTTTCTTTTGTTTTAGGATAGGACTAAGGGACTGTTATAGTTCTCGACGGTGCCATAGTTGTGAGGATTCATCAGAGTACGACCGAAGGTAAGGGATTTTACGATTATAGTTTGCTTTACCTCACCAAATTTTGAGTAGTTATCGATTAAAAGTGACTGATTGGAGGGTTACTTTCTGTTTGACAGCAAGGAATTAGGTGGAACGGGGCTGGTATAGCACTGACTTGTAGTGGATTGCTGAAGTGTTGAGGGTAGGTGAGCTTTTGAATAACCGTTGTTGTTGTCGGTTTCACTACCGTAATTCGATTATGATTAAATCCATACTAAACTCTAGTTTGACGTTTTTAGGGAGCTGGAGTGATCGTGGTGGCACTAGGATCAAAAATGTTTCAGGTGTGTAAACACAACTCTGCAAACGGAAATTGGAGAAAAGCCAAAAAGTGAGACTGTTGACACCACACGGGCGTGTGGCTGCCCGTGTGGTAGGCCGTGTGATCGGACACGGGCATGTGATCGACGAGGCAGGCAATGTGTGATTCATGGGCCAGGTCGAATTGGGCCGTGTGGGCCCCACACCGGCGTGTGGGATTATTGGGCCAGGCCGTGTGATCCACACGGCTAAGGTCATTTTGGGCCTTGTAGGCCACACAGTCGTGTGAGCCCACATGGGCAAATTACATGGGTTTGTGGGCCCATTTTCACTGTTTGACTGCCAAGGTTGCACGGGTCACCCGAGTCGACTGTGGACCTACTGTAGGGTCGGTAAAAGTACCTAGATCCCTAATTAATTGAATGACTGTTATATCCATGAACTTTATATGTATATATGTACGACTGTATTTTGAGCATGCTGTTAAAACTGTAATGAATACATATATGATACCATGATTTGGCATGACATGATTGTATGATGCATTGCATGGGGATGGGTTTATATGGATCGGAGGAAGTGTACTGAAAGGCTTCGAGCCTAACTTACTGGAAGCTCAGCTGCAAACTACTGTTTAGTGCCGCATTCAGTACTTTTTGGAGTGTAGGGATGGGTGGGTTGATTATATCCCCACATGGAGTGTAGGGTTGGACGGAGATGGAGTGTAGAGGCTGGCTGGGTAGGTCTTGTATACTGCATATTTTGATACTGTACTGATTACTGATACTGTAATGGGCCTAGGCCCAAATGCATGACTTCCTCTGTACTGAGATGGGCTAAAGCCCAAACTGGTACTGTCACTGATTCTGAAAAGGGCTTAGGCCCAGACTGTGATTTCTTTCTGTCTGTTTTCTTTATTGGGATTACACACTGAGTTTTCGAAAACTCACCCTTCTGATTTAACTGTACATGTAATCCTCAGACATAGGCGGATCGGTGCGGCGGAGGACTCAGAGGTGGCCACACGACCTAAATTATTTGATTTAGTACTTAATAATGATTTTTAAGTTTATTTTGGGGTATTTTACTGTAATAATGGCCTTTTTGGATTTTCATGGTTATTTTGGGATTTCTATTATTTTGATTTACAACTGCTAGTAGTAAGGTTAATCGAGTTTTCAAAACGAATCAAATGTTTTAACAAAACACACTCAAATACGCAAACTGATTTAAAAAGCTTCCGCAATAAGTAACGTTTTGAAAATTAACAACATTTTAAAAAAGAATAATTTTGTGATAATGAACTACATTTTTTTAACTGAACGACGCATCTGAGAATTAACACAAGATTTTGTAAAGAGGTTAAATAGGAAGGAGGTTTTTACGACAACTCATTTATTTCGAAAAACGCTACCATGTGACATCGCCAGATTCGGCCATAACGTCTAGGCCGGGTTTGGGGTGTTACAAATTCTATTTGCAACAACTGCATGTGGGATTTGGCTTTGGCTATATTGTATTGAGGCTAATGTTCTATGTTTGGATTCTTTAAAGATGACATTTATAACTACCTTCAAACTTATTAATTTGGTGTTTTCTTCGATACAATGCTAGTATATATGTTTGTATGGTTAAATCCCATAAGATGGTAAACCAGAAGTTTACATTAGTATTGTGGAATCATGTGCATAGTAAATCAGAAGTTTACTAGTCTAAATATACTAATTAGATGGCATGATTGGTTAGACCATCCTGATCAATAATGATGCGAAAAGATATGAATTTACATGAATATTGATTAAAGAACCTTAAGATTCTTCATTTATCAAGTGTTGTTTGTTCTCAAAGAAGATTAAACCTCACTAGAAAGAGTTGAGATTGAATCTATTGCATTTCTAAAAGAAATATGAGCCCATTTATCTAACAAGTGGTTTTTTGTTTTGATATTATTTTGATAGATGCATTTACAAGATAATCACATGTGAGTTATTAACTCGCAACCTAAAGTTTGTTAGATTACTTATTTGATTATTAGTGCAAGAACAAAACTTTCAGATTATGCAATCGAGACAATTCTTGTTAATGTTAATGAATTTATTTCTCAGGCTTTAAAATAATATTGTATGCTAGATTGTTAGTGCGAATAACTATCGCAAAGCCTGTTGCTTATGTGTATAAAATGGTTGAGTAGAATTTATGAAGTAAATGCCTCCAGTAAATAGCTAAACCATATCTTTTGAGAACAAAACTTTTTGTATATATGTACAAGGATATGATATTTTAAATGAACCGACACTTGTATGCCTCATGCCAACAAGTTATGATAAATAATCACCATTACAATTGGATTTTAGTCAAGAGTCAAATAAAACTCATTATAGATTTTTTTTAATGTGCAGTAAATGTTTAAGTTGCTTCACCACAATGCATAAAATGGGTATCCAAAGAATGTTCGGAATATTTACTAATTATGAATCTCCTTGTATTATTAGATGTTTTGAATGAATTGGAGGTTCAATTATGACATGATTTGTATTTTAATTTGATAGTTTTCCCACCATTAGGGGGATAGAAATAATAACTAGATTAAATGATTACTTGGAATGAATTATCATTATCTAGATTCTTGTAGAAAGTAATTTGAACCAGAAGTTCAAAAAGATAATTCACTTTATTACAAGTTAATTGTAGATGTATTTTCTTAATTAATGAGAATAACCAAGTGTTATATAATAACTGATGTTTTAAGGTCCCAGTAAGACATCCTGTTAGAATAAATGACAGTAATGCATGCCTAAAGTGTAATAGCCCAATTTCAGTGAAATCGGAACAGTGGTTTCGGGACCACAAATCCGAGCCGGAAAGAAAATTTATTTTTATATTTTTGCATGATTTGCATTTAGATGGGAATGTCATATGAAAATTCTGATAAGAAAATTTTATCGATTAAATGCTTAATTACTGAAAGGACCAAATTGCATAAAATGAAAAAGTTGGATTCTAGTAGCTAGAAGGATCAAATAGCTATGGAATTCAAAACTTGAGGTCCTTATATGTTAATTAGACCATTAAGGCAAAGTTAGTAGATATTTTTGATGATTCATCCACGGAAAAATTAGAAAAGGTTAGGGACTAAATTGGAAAGTAATAAAATTAAAAGATGATAAATAATTAAAATAGAATTAAAAAACATTTTATATCATCTTCTTCCCCAAATATTCCATGGAAACCCTAGAAAAGAGAAAACAAGCTTTCTTGGCCTAATTGGGTAAGTATTCAAGCCCCGTTTTTAGTAATTTTTATATTTTTGAAATTGGGATAGTCTAATCTATCTATTTATGGGGTCAGTTTGTAAAGTTATCAAAGTATAGAAACTTTGCCATGGATGAGTATGCTGAAATTTTGAAATTTATGGTAGAAAATGAAAGGTTGTTGGTAGATAAACAACTTTTACAAAGTGAATTTTGATGAAAACATGATTTAGGGACTAAATTGTAAAGTTGTGAAAATTGAAGAAAAATTCTGAATTTTATAGAATACATGTGCTGTAAATCTTATATTGAAATTTTGATTAGTCTTGGAATAAGGAGTAAATTGCATGAATTTCATTTTTCGAGCCTAGGGACAAAATTGGAATTTATGGAAAGTTTAGGGGCAAAATGGTAATTTTGCCTAGGATGTAAATTGAGTTCAAATGAATATGAAATGTGAGAAATTAATGATTAAATTCATTTATATAAATCCAGATAATTCAAATTAGAAGCTAGATCGAGGAAAAGAGAAAGTTTCGGATTAATACATTTTCTTGTACGAACTATTATCGAGGTAAGTTCGTGTAACTTAATTGAGCATGTAAATATGTTGAATTGAATGTTGTATTTGTATAGAATGTGATTTATATTTATGTTAATTATTTGGATGTTACAATATAAGAAATGAATACATGCTTGAAACTGTTTGAAAAGGGTTAAGTTCCGTTTGAATATTGGATTTCGATGGATAAATATGATTTCCCTTATTGAATGAGGTCTTACATTTTTTGCTGACGGGATTTAGCTCGGACGAGTAATCCTATTAACCTCATTATAGAAAGGATTTAGCCTGGACTGGTAATCCTGATATAAGCCTTCTTGAGCATATGTTACAATAGGATTTAGCCCGGACGGGTAATCTTGATTAAGCTCTTGTGAGCATATGTTGGAAACAGGATTTAGCTTGGACAAGTAATCCTGTTATATGATATGTGGCTCGAGAGTGTGCTTTCTGATTAATGGGTACTCCTGAATTTGAATTGACAGGTTATTGAATTGTACACCTTGAGTGTACTATTTGAATATCCATCGGAATTTCAATGATTCAACGGATAAAACACTTGACATGATATGAGAATTATGAGTTGAAATGAATAATGTCTTGAAAGAATATTGCATGATGAGCTCATTAATGCTTATTGATGTATATGTGAAATTTAACTAACTTGCTTGATTGAGTGTATATTTGTTTAGGTAAATTTGCCAAATTGATGAAAAGCATGTTATTGAATGCTTAATGTTATTAAATGTGATTGGTAAGTTTTAGTTCCTGTTATACGAACTTACTAAGCATATAATGCTTACTGGGTTTTAATTTCTCTGTTTATAGTTCTCGGAAGCTCGAGAAGGTTGGTGATCGGTTGGAGCATCATCACACTATCCACTAGTTTGTTTTGGTATGATTAGTAAACTTATTTTGGTAAAATGGCATGTATAGGTTAACTTGGCCATTGTTGGCTTGAAAATGATGTTTGTAATCTAGCCATTGGAATGGCTAGTAATGGTTTGTTTCGATATACTTATAAGGTCATACTATGGTAGCTACATAAATGTTAAGTATGGTTGATTAAATTATGTTTAACATATAGACTAAACAAAGGTAAGATTATAAATATGTGTGCATATAATGATATACCATGTTAAATGATAAAATTATCTTAATTATAATGCTTGGATTGGTTGGTTTATGAATGTAAGTTTTGGTGTAGGTTATTGGCAAAGTTTTGGGTGGGAAATGAAGCCAGAAATGGCTTTATTTTGTCCACACGGGTAGACACGGGCGTGTATCTTGACCGTGTGTGATACACAGCCTGGTACATGGGCGTTTGGTTAGGCCGTGTGTCCCCTGCACTTTAAATTTGAGAAATAGAATGCTCAGAATTGAGCACACGGGTAGAGACACGATCGTGTGTCTCGGCCGTGTGTGCTACACGGCCCAGAACACAGGCGTGTGTCTTGGCCGTGTGAAACCTGCACCTAATTTTGAAAAATTTAATTAACCACACGGTTTAGCACACGGGCGTGTGGCTGGCCGTATGGAACAAGTTAGAGAGCTACATAGTTTCCAACACGGCCTGCAGCACGGACGTGTCCTAGGGTCACACGGGCGTGTCCCTTGGACCACACGGGTGTGTGTGCCCTGTATCTAGGAAATTTTTGAAATTTTGCAGAAAATATTTTGAGTTCCTAATTTAGTCCCGACTCGATCCTAATACTCATATTGGGCCTCGAGGGTCTATTTAAGGGACGATATGAATAATCTCGGAATATGAATAGTAATTAACATGAATTATATGTAATTATTCTGAAAACTCTAGTAATATTCTGTAACCCTGTTTCGGTGACGGATACGGGTTAGGAGTGTTGTATTTATTGGTATCAGAGCTACAATTTAGTCAATTCTCGGATTGAACGTAGCAAGTACGAGTTTAGCTATACATGCCATTATATAATTTGCGATAGTGTGATATCTCCTAATCATTTTAAATGTGTTTTTTTTGTATATTAATGTCATCCAACCAAGCTAGAGTTGAACCCGAGAAAGCTGAGAGCAATGCTTCAGCTTCAGTTCAAAGAGCTGCATCTAGTAGTAGAAGGCCTGAATCTGAGGGCCGAAGTGAGGAGGCAAAACAATGCTTCTTTCAAATGATGAATGAATGGTTTACTGAGTATTTAAGAACTCATCCACATCCTGCTGTACAACAACTTCCCCCACCTGCTCCTCAACCGGTTCCTGAAATACCACAAGGTGCTGAACCCGCTAGAACTGATAAGCCTCCGGTAGATAAAATTCGTAAATATGAGGCAGAGGAATTTAGAGCTACCGCTGATGATGATCCAGAAAGGGCTGAGTTTTGGTTAGAAAATACCATCTAGGTTTTAGATGAATTATCTTGCACACCAGCTGAATGTTTGAAATGTACAGTATCTTTACTGAAAGACACAGCTTATCATTGGTGGAATACCATAACTTCAGTGGTACCTAGAGAGAACATTACATGGGAATTTTTCCAAACAAAATTCAGAAAGAAGTATGTTAGTCAGAGATTTTTGGATCAGAAAAAGAAAGAATATTTAGAGCTCAAACAGGGAAATATGACTGTATCTGAATACGAGCAAGAATTTGTTCGATTAAGCAAGTATGCCAGAGAATGGGTTCCAACTGAGGCTGATATGTGCAAACGATTTGAAGAGGGTTTAAATGAAGACATCAAGTTGTTGATCGAAATCCTTGAATTACGAGAATTTGTGGTGTTAGCCGATCGAGCATATAAAGCTGAAAAATTGAGTAAAGAAAAGAAACAAGCTAACAGAGAAGCTCAAGTTTCTAGTAAAAGAATTATGAGTAAGTCACAATCATCTACTTCTAAGAAATTAAAGAAGTATTCGTTTTACAACATCAGCGGAATATTCTGGAAAAGAGCGTGGTTTTCAACGCTCTAACCCGAGGTCTTCATCTCCATCTGTAACCAGTGTTGGAAGTGTCGGTAATCTCAAACCAAAGTGTAAACATTGTAACAAATTTTATCATGGGGAATGTCGGTTCAGAAGTGGAGCTTGTTACCGATGTGGATCTCTTGATCATTTTCTTAAAGATTGTCCAAAAATGGTTGAAAAAGAAATTGAGCAGACTCTAAAGCCAAGTAATCCTATTACGAGAGGCAGACCACCCCGTCACCCCGGCAATGTCAGTGGTAGCAGAGGTACTACAAGGGATACAACAGTTAAATCTGAGGCACGAGCACCGGCAATGACATATGCTATTCGTGCTAGAGAAGATGCCTCTGCACCAGACGTCACTACTGGTACATTTTCTCTACTTGATACTGATATTACTGATTTGATTGATCCTGGTTCCACACATTCATACATATGCTCAAATTTAGTGTCTGTTAAAAATTTACCTGTTGAATTCACTGAATTTTTGGTTAAAGTTTCAAATCCCCTGGGCCAGTATGTTATGGTGGATAAGGTCTATAAAAACTGACCGTTGATGGTAAAGGGATGTTGTTTTTCGGCCGATTTGATGCTATTGCCATTTGATGAATTTGATGTGATTTTGGGAATGAACTGGTTAACCCAACATGATGTAGTGGTGAATTGTAAACAGAAATATATTGTGTTAAAATGTCAGAATGGTGAGTTACTCCATGTTGACTCTGATAAATTAAATGGGTTATCTAATGTGATTTCAGCAATATCAGCAGGGAAATATGTCAAAAAGGGTTATGATATTTATCTTGCATATGTAACGCCCCAATTTTTCTTAAATTTTGGCTTTTGTAATTTTGTGACACAAATATGAACCTGCTTCAGTGGTTAAGTGTTCTGGGTGTGTGTGAGAGGTCCCAACTTTAAGCCCTATCTTTGGTTAGTAGGCTTATAAGTATTTATTTGTAAGAACATGTCAGAATGGGCCTGCTGGTCTGGTGGTTAAGTGGTGTGTTGTTAAGGTGGAGGTCTTGTGTTCGAATCCCTACGCAGGCAAGGGCTATATTTTTGCCTCTAGCTTCGGCTAGAGTTTGTGTTTTACCAAGACTTTGAGTAGTGGGATTGTGGTGAGATTTTTTAGGAGATTTTTGGGGGAAAGTTATCAGAATATCGCCAATCTGATTGCTCTCTCAAGTTTCGGCTTTCCACATTTGTTTCCCAAACTTATGCTGCCATTTTTCTTTCCCCAAATCCCCACCTTTCTACCAACTTTCTTCTCTTTTACCAGCCATAATCCTCATTTCTCTTTACTCGTCTTTTGTTTCCTTTTGGACGGCAACTGTGCTTCCTTTCCTAATGGTGGCGTTCTTGGAGTAATTGCGGTAAGTGGTCTCTTGTGATTGTGAATTCAGATTCTAAGTTTTGATTGGGGTTTTTATGCTGATGTTTTGGCAGCTTCACACCCTTGGAATCGAGACTCTTCTTGAACTACTTCGTAGGCAAACCAATTTTAAAGCGTTAGGAGTAAGTCTCAATCGCTCATTAATTGAGTAATTCATTTGGGTTGGTTTTAATTCATCGATTAAGTGAATAATTGAGTGAATTACTGATCAATTATAGGTGCTGGTGATCTCGAGATTACGTTAAGAGCGAAAACGAACCAGGTGTGTACCCAAAAATGCAAAACTGAGGTTTCGGTGAAAGCTGAAAACCTTACTGTCGATACCATACGGGCGTGTGGTTACCCGTGTGGTAGGCTGTGTGTAAGACTGTAACTCACCACATGGTCGTGTGATCAACAAGCCAGGCTGTGCGCGAGCGACACGGCCGTGTGATGGCCGAGTGAGGCCGTGTGCGACACACGGGCTCGATCAATTGGGCCGTGTGGGCCACACGGGTGAACCACATGGGCGTGTGGGATTCTGGGCCAGGCCGTGTGATCTATACGGCCAAGGCCAATTTGGGCCGTGTGGGTCACACGGGCGTGTGGGCCCACACGGGCAGGCCACATGGGCGTGTGAGCCCATTTTTATGAAATATTCTGAAAGGTTGCACGGGTCACCCAAGTCGACTGTGAACCTAATGAAGGGTCGGTAAGTGGTACTTAGACCCGTAGTTATGTGATCCGATTATGCGAAATTTGTACTGAACATGTTACACTTAGCATGTATACTGATTTGAATGTATGGGTTGTTATTTGCATAAAAGAATGTCATATTATGTATGTTGCATTGCATCGGGGTGGGTTGATGATGTTTGGAGGAAGTATCCGCGAGGCTCTTAAGCCTATTATCTTGCAGCTCAGCTGTAACTTTTTGATTACGTGCCGCATTCGGTACAGCATGGTGTGTAGGGATGGGTGGGTTAATTTTATCCCCACATGGTGTGTAAGGTTGGACGGAGTTGGTGTGTAGAGGCTGGTGGGTAGGATTCTGCTTTTCTGTTCTGGTCTGCATATTATGTCTGAAATGGGCTAAGGCCCTAGAACATGTCTACTTATGTATCTGAGTGGGCTGAGGTCCACACCGTTTCTGTAATGGGCTCAGACTCGAACTGTGAATTTATGTATGTTATCTGATATTACTGTGTGTATATTTTTCTGTGGGGATTACTCACTGAGTTTGTGAAAACTCACCCTTTTCTGTTTAATCCGTATAAGTAATCCCCAGCAGTAGACAGCTTGTTGCAGCGGAGGACTCGACGGTGACCACGGCTCTAGACCTTTACGGTTTTTAATTTTATTCATGGTTTTGATTATATCTGGGAAAAGTTTATGTAATATAGCCTTTACGGATTTTTGTTTAAATTTGGGATTTTTATTTGCTAGCAGTAGGATAAGACGCGAGGTTTCAAAATAAACAAATGTTTTATCAAAATACACACGAATTTGCAAATTATTTTAAAAGCTTCTGCAACGTATAATGTTTTGAAAACAGATAATAAATGAACAAACGACACGTTTTTTACGGTAGCCTAAGATATCTAAAAATGTTTTATTGTAATTATGTTTTTCCAAAGCACTATCATGTGACATCGCCAGATTCAGCCATAACGTCTAGGCCGGGTTTGGGGTGTTACATTTAGTGGTATCAGAGCCAGGTTTCAAAACTCGGCTGTGGATTTGGGTTTTAAAAGTTGGTTATAAAGAAACGATTTTTAAGTGATTCAAAATATTTTTGAAATGAGTATGTGGTACTCTGAGTCTCCGGCGCCGATTCTGTAAATGTTCTGAATTTCATTTAAATTTGTCTGAAAATACTACTTGTATGCTTGAAACAGCCTTAGATAGTATACTGAACTGAAAACACTCTAGGTAGTGTAAACTGAAAACTGTAGCGAAACTGAATATCATAGTAAAACTGCGATTCGCGATAACGAACTCTAAACTTCTGATATTGTTCTGCATAAAACATCTGTTAACAATTATTGGAACTGTAACTAATGCATAAAACTGTTAATCTAGATAAACTCCCAATTTACAATGAGCGCACGAGGTATCCACGGACGGGGTACTAGAGGCCGTGGTAGAGGCCGTAGGGGGGCTCGAGCTGGGTCCTCAACATCTGAGAATCTGCCTAATATGGATACGAGTGAGACGTCGGTCTCACCTACTATAGAGACTGGGTCTCATGATCGTGAGGCTGGGGATGACGCACTATCCCGAGCCATGCTACGGATTTTAGAGAGGGTCGCTGGGCCCAACACTGGATCTGGGGGCTGAGGGTCGGTTATGGAACGACTTCGATCCAATGGGGCAGAATTATTCAGGGGTGTCAGTGGAGTCGCCCCTAACGTGGCCGAATATTGGATGGAGGCCACGGAAAGATTTATGGATGACCTGGATTTTACTGCGGAACAGAAGCTTAAGGGGGATGTTTCTCTGCTTTGTGACGAAGCTTACCAGTGGTGGCTGACGGTTAAGGAGGGCACTCAGCCCGATCGACTGACTTGGAGTTACTTCAAGACGGCTTTCCAGAGCAAGTATGTGGGAGCCAGTTACATTGACGCTAGGAGACGTGAGTTCCTTAATCTCACCCAGGGAGACCGATCAGTGGCCGAGTATAAGGCTGAGTTCCTGAGATTGAGCCGGTATGCTCGGGGCATGGTGGCGACCGAGTATGAGCGTTGCGTCTATTTTGAGGATGGACTCAGGGACAGCTTGCGAGTTTTGATAGCTCCGCAGAGGGAGCGTGAGTTTGCCACACTGGTGGAGAAGGCAAAGATCGCCGAGGAGGTTAAGCATACTGAGATCCAAAACCGCGATAAAGGAAAGAATAAGAGGGAATCTGAGCCTTCGAATTCTATGATGAGGCCTAAGAAGAAGGCCAGATCTGATGGGCCAATGAGAGTTGGACCTCCTGTTACACTTACTGGGGTGGTGCTTTGTGGGCACTATGGTAGGCACCATCCGGGCGAGTGTTGGAGGATGACTGGGGCATGTTTGAGATGTGGGTCGACTGAGCACCGTGTTCGAGATTGTCCGTTGAGAACTGATCAGGTACAAACTACGGATGCGGTCTTTGCGCGCACCGAGATAGTAGTTCAGCAAACACCACCTAGGGGCCGAGTCGAGCCGGGGTGGTAATGGTATGGGTCGAGGATGAGAGCACCGTGAGTCTTTGCCGACCAAGCTGAGGCAAGGCAGCCTGCGTTGGTTTATGCTGCCCACCGCCGTGAGGACCAAGATGCTACGGACGTCATCACGGATACGTTTCTAATCTTTAATGTACCTTATTTGGCATTGATAAACATAGGCTCTACACACTCTTACGTAGCTAGTGTTGTGTCTGAAACCTTGGGGCTTCCGGTTGAGAGTACTTCTAGTGAAGTAACTGTTGTGAGTCCGTTGGGGCAGTCTATCCGTATGGGTAAACTGTTTAGAGACGTCCCGTTAGAGGTTCAAGGGACAGTATTTCTGGCTGATCTGATGGAGCTTCCATTTGGGGAGTTCGATTTGATTCTTGGAATGGACTGGCTGGTCAAGCACCGAGTAAGTCTGGACTGTGCGACAAAAAGGGTTGTTTTGAGAACCGAGGAGGACAACAAGGTAGTGGTGATTAGGGAACGTTGAGACTATCTGACAAATGTGATTTCTGCGTTGGTGGCAGAAAAGTTGGTACGGAAGGGATGTGAGGCATTCTTGGCCTACATCAGTGTTTCTGATTCTGGGGACTCTTCGATTAAGGACATCAAAACCGTAAGAGACTTTTCAGATTTTTTCCTGAGGAATTACCGGGTCTGCCTCCGAGCTGAGAAGTAGAATTTTGGATTGAGCTCATTCCGGGTACAGCTTTGGTGTCTATTTCGCCCTACCGAATGGCACCGAAGGAGCTTACAGAGCTTAAGGCTCAAATTCAAGAACTGTTAGATCGGGGGTTCATCCGTCCCAGTGTGTCTTTGTGGGGAGCACCAGTGTTGTTTGTGAAGAAGAAAGATGGGACAATGCAGATGTGCATCGATTACCAGCAGTTGAACAAGCTAACAATCAAGAACAAGTACCCACTGCCGAGAATAGATTATCTATTCAATCAATTCAGAGGGGCTTCTGTGTTCTCCAAAATTGATCTACGATCAAGATACCATCAATTGAAGGTTAAGGAGGCCGATGTGCATAAGACGGCATTTAGGACTCAGTATGGACACTACGAGTTCCTAGTGATGCCATTTGGACTAATGAATGCACCAGCAGCTTTTATGGATCTGATAAATTGAGTGTTCCAGCCCTATCTGTATCGATTCGTGGTAGTCTTCATTGATGACATCCTGGTGTATTCAAAGACTGGGGACGAACACGATGAGCATCTTCGAGTGGTATTGCTGACGCTTCGCGAGAAATCGTTGTATGCGAAGTTCAGTAAGTGTGAATTCTGGCTCCGAGAAGTAACCTTTCTGGGGCATGTGGTTTCTACGGAGGGGATTCGTGTTGATCCTCGTAAGATTGAGGCTGTGTTGGATTAGAAACAGCCGAAGAATGTGTCTGAAATCTGCAACTTTCTGGGGCTAGCGGGTTATTATCGACGCTTCATAGAAGGGTTCTCTTTAATTGTAGCACCGTTAACCAAGCTTCTGCGCAAGGGAGTTCCCTTTGTCTGGACTGATAAGCAACAAGAGAGCTTTGAGAAGCTCAAATATGTTCTGACTCAGGCTCCGGTTCTGATACAGCCTGAATCTGGAAAGGATTTTGTTGTATATAGTGATGCGTCGCATGTGGGTCTGGGTTGCGTACTAATGCAGGATGGTAGGGTGGTAGCTTATGCGTCACGTCAGCTCAAGACGCATGAGGCTACCTATCCGACGCACGATTTAGAGTTGGCAGTGGTAGTCTTCACTCTGAAAATTTGGAGGCACTATCTGTACGGTGAGAAGTGTACTATCTACACTGATCACAAGAGCCTCAAGTATCTCCTCACTCAGAAGGAGTTAAACCTTAGGAAGCGTAGACGGGTTGAACTACTTAAGGATTACGACTGCACCATCGAGTACCATCCTGGTAAGGCTAATATGGTGGCAGATGCTTTGGGCCGTAGGGCTATGACCGATCTGAGAGCGATGTTCGCTCAACTCAGTTTATTCGACGATAGGAGTCTGTTAGCGGAACTTCAGGTTAAGCATGTATGGATTGATCAGATCAGAGGTAAACAGATGGGGGATAAGTCACTTGAGTTGCGGTTCCGTCAGGTTGAGAATGGGGATACTACTGATTTTAGGATTAACAGTGATGGGATACTTTGTTTTCACGGTCGGATCTGTGTGCCGAATGATGAGGAGTTAAGACAGTCGATTCTGAGGGAGGTGCATAGTAGCCCTTTTCCACACGGGTAGACACGAGCGTGTGTCTTGACCGTGTGTGATACACGGCCTGGTACATAGACGTGTGGTTAGGCTGTGTGTCCCCTGCACTTTAAATTTGAGAAACAGAATCCTCAGAATTGAGCACACGGCCAGAGACACGGGCGTGTGTCTTAGTTGTGTGTGCTACACAGCCCAGAACACGGGTGTGTGTCTTGGCCGTGTGAAACCTGCACCTAATTTTGAAAATTTTAATTAACCACACGGCCTAGCATACGGGCGTGTGGTTGGCCGTGTGGCACAAGTCAGAGAGCTACATAGTTTTCAACACAGCCTGCAGCACAGGCGTGTCCTAGGGTCACACGGGCGTGTGTGCCCTGCATCTAGGAAAAATTTTGAAATTTTGCGGAAAATTCTCTGAGTTCCTGATTTAGTCCCGACTCGATCCTAATACTCATATTGGGCCTCGATGGTCCATTTAAGGGACGATATGAATAATCTCGGAATATGAATAGTAATTAACATGAATTATCTGTAATTGTTCTGAAAACTCTAGTAATATTTTGTAACCCTGTTCCGGTGACAGATACGGGTTAGGGGTGTTACATAAAGCATAGTAGATTAATTGGTTCTAAAAATAAAAATTCTCGTAAAAGAAATTAATGAGTCAAGATGGTCATATAATAGAGTCGGGTGCTCTTAAAGAGACCCAAAGACATAACTAATAATTAAAACTCCAGAAGAGATTTAAGTACCTAGATATGGAAATGATTAAAATAAAGAGATTTCGATAAGTTATGTCAATACGAAAAAATATGGAACCCTGAAATAGAAAAGTTGTTGGCAACTGTTTTGCATGCAATAGTCTTTTTTAAATAATGAAAGAAAATGAGGATCTTGAATAAATTTGTTTAAAAATATAGACATGAAATAGATTGACCAAAATACAAAGATTGATTCAATTAGAATTGAATTCGAGAAGTTTTTGGACTAGCAATCAAAACATCTAAAGGTATAAAGCTACTGGGGTGCAAATGAGCAAGTTTTGCAAAAACGAAATAAGAAAAATGAATTTTTTCACTAAGTCTTGGCATTGATCATAAGAACATATAATATTTTCTTGTGATGGATGCAATAAACCTTTAGATATCTCACTAGTCTAACAATTCATAAAAGATTTAACACGTGTCTAATGGTAGATGTTTTGAATTTTATATGATTCATTATATAGTGGAAGTTTATACTAAATTCCTTGAAGGATTTAGAATTCTAGAAATATATAAAAATTCCTGGAAAATAGTTCAATACCTTTGCATAAATATTTAATGATTTCATTTAAACATATTTGTTATTATAAAAGGATCATGATCAATTTTTGTTATGATTATTGTTGAAACTCCTGAAGAGATCAAAATATATTTCCTTAAAATTTTTCCTCACTCATGACTTTCAAAAGAATGGTGATATAAATGCTTAGCAAATACATTCAAGTGGTTGTTTGCAAAGTTAGTATTCAAGATTATAATACACAAAATTTGAGATATCATGTGATATTTTCATGAGAGGGAAGTAAATACGCATTCTACTTTTTTCCCTTAACCAAGGTTTTGTCCCATTAGATTTTCCTAGTAAGGTTTTTAATAAGGTAGCATATTATACATATTATAGATATGTGCACTCTTTTTCCTTCACTAGGATTTCTTTTTTCGCAGGGTTTTTATCTTGGTAAGATTTTAACGAATCACATTATCTACCAATGAATATCCAATGGGGAGTGTTATGACTATCTTATCATTAAGTGGATGTCCATCAAGATTTAGATAAGTTTGATGTACTTAAGACTCAAATGTCCATTAGAAGTACAGTTTTATATAATGTATTATGTCTATAAATATAGACTTTGGAAAAGCCTCCTAAACATCCTATTGATAAATAAATATAGACTTTGGAGAATATTTCAACTCCATTTTCTTAATCAACTTTTGGTTTTCTTCAATGAGGTTGGAATTTTCATCTATCAACTTTGTATTCATATGACACACTTCTTACCATTTTTCCAACATAGTCTTGTAGGCTTGTAGGAACTCTGTATTCGACTCATGATCTGATTCAGTATTTGTGTCTGAGTCAGTCACACTCGGGGAAATAACCTTTGTAGTGAAGTTTATATAACCATTAAAGCACTTCTCATCTATATCTGAGTCACTTGAGGAGTCTTCATCACTATTAGTTACACACAGAGACTTTTTCTCATAGTATTTGGACACTCAGCTTGAACATGACCATACCCTTCACATTCATAACATCAAATGTCTTTCTTCTTTTCTCGAGAGTTCTCATCAATGGCCACCATTTCTTTTTTTCTCAGTTGAATCTTGGAACACCTTAATACCCTTTTCTTTGTTTGATCAGCTTCCTGAAAACCTTGTTGAAGTTTTCAATTAGCAACTTTATTTGCTTATGAAGACTTTCAATCGAAGTGGAGTCAGAAGTGGGCACTTCCTTTGCCACTTGGAAAGCAATATTTCTTTCAACTTTGGATCTGCTTTTTTTTAAATTCACCAAGGTTCATCTTAAAAGTTTCAAGTGAACCTATGAGTACATCATTCTACAATTGATCAAGGTTATTAATCTTCTCAATAGCCTTCCCCTTGATTGCAAATCTCTCAGGTAGAGATTAAAGGACTTTCCTCACCAATTTCGAATTTGAATATTCATTACCAAGAGCAAAAGCTTGATTTGACAAGTCACACAACCTTGCATAAAAGTAACCAATAGTTTCATTATCCAACATCCTTAGAGTCTTAAACATGATGCTCAACATCTACAGTTTCGGTTACTTCTCCGCGTTGGTTCCTTCATAAGATGTCTTTAGAATTAACCAAGCTTTACAAGTAGTAGTACATTTATAAATACTTTTAAACTCCTAACAATCAACACCGCAGAAGATTACTGATCACTGTGAATCAGAGCTTTAAAATTTATAAAAAGAATGATCGAACCTGAAAACTAACTCTGACAACGATTGAGGCAAGTGCACCTATCGAACAGTAGTATAGCTTAGGCAAGACCGGATTATTGAACCCAAAGGAACTAAAAGTACTAATACTAACTTTCTTTCTCTTATTTAGCCTAAAATAAGTGAAGTTGTTTATTAATCTAAATTAATTAACTACTAAACTAAAGACTCTAAGACAAAGAAGAATGAATTTGGAAAATAACTTGGGAGAAACTCAGTTGATTAAGACGATACCCTCGGGAAGAATCCACCTAGACTTCACTTGTTATCTAACACTGAACCATACGATTTATTCACTTAGTTTGATCCGTAAGACTCCCTAACGTATATTAAACCCTCTCTCGAGGCGAATAACGTCTAACCCTAGGTTAATTAGTGGAACTCTAGTTCTCTTATAATAACCCCCTAGAATAGCAATAAATCGATCTATGGATTCCCATATTAGGTTTCACCCTAATCCGGCAAAATCTCGACACCCTATCTCTAGGCGTGCGATCAACTTCGCTTAATTATGTTGGATCTATCTTAGGCAGGGTCTATTCCTCCTCCACCTAAGCACATTAGATTTGGATTAAGCTCACATAATTAAGAACAAACTAAGTATTTATCATATAATTCTTAAAACAATAACAAGATTCATCATAGGTTTCATCTCTTCTGGGTATCCAAGGGTTTAGTTCATAACAATAAAGGAAAACATCTCAAGAGAAAAGATAAAACAAAACATAAGAAATCCCTAAAACCCCCTAAAAGAATTGAAGAGGTGATCCTCCGTCTTGAGTATAATTCTGGCTTCTTGAGATGGATCAATTGGCTATCCCTGAGTGAATCCCCACAAATCTACCTTCTCTGGCCTAGCACGATGCCCCTAGACGATGGCTTTGGGCCCCCCTTCTTGGGTCATACTTAGGGTGTATTTATAGGCTTTTGAAATACGTTTCTTTCTCCCTAAGTATCCTTTCCCGAATGAAATTGCTCTTTTCCACGGCAGAGGCACGGCCATGGCACACGCCCGTGTAAATCGTGGTCAGGCTGTATTCAGATTTATTTAATGAGACACGGCCGTGTGAGTCGAGGTTAGACCGTGTTCTAGATGATTGACTTGGCACGGTCGGGTGGATCCAAGTCCAGGCCGTGTCGATTTCTTCTTTGGTCCGTTTTGGTCCGTTTTGAGCTCGTTTCTCGTTCTTTTTATCCTTGGGTGCTTTCCTGAGTATAAGACATGAAAAGAAAGGATTAAGAGCACCTTTTTACATAAATCAAAGGATAATTCATCCAAAAGCATACTAAATGTGGGCATAGAATATGTTACTATTTTGGTTTATCAAATACCCCCACACTCAAGCTTTTGCTTGTCCTCAAGCAAAATTCTCAACTTACAATTAAAACGAACTTCCTGTAATTCATAATAGTCATTGATAGTGTCTCATCATAATTCAGGGATAATTTATACATGGATAATTCAACTCAAAGAGTCCTAAAAAATCAAACCATATAAGCCTTATATTTTGTAGCACAAAACATAGGTGTTTCCCTTCATCTAAATAATTACCTCTGATTCGAAATTGTCAAGGATTGACATCCTCACTAAAGATTCATTCAAATCACTCAAAGTGTTTAAGGTTCAGAATTTAGGCACTCAAAAGTCGAACATGAAGAGTTAATCCTATAAACTTGCATGAAAATCAAATCTCCACCACTGAAATATGAGATGAAACACAAATCAAAAGGTCTTTGTTAGGGTTGTAACGGGGCTAGGGTTAAGGTGTGGAATAAGGCTGAATTAGAGGGTTAGAATCGAGATTGAATTGACAAATTACCTAACTAAGAACTAATGAACTAATAATAATAATTACATCAATTGAAAACTAATAATACGAGCTTCTTTTTTCGATATTTGGATTTTAAATGTATAAGCTCGTTTAATCACATAACTAATAATGAATATACTTCGTTTTTTTTAAGAACAAACTAAGTACATAATAAGGGATAAATTACTAAAATTCATAATTAGGCAACTAATCAAATCAAATCTCGATATAAGGGTAGTCAAAAGGAATGGTGATAACAAAAACAAAGGGTTGTGGGTTAATATTGGCGGTTATGTCAATAAAAAGGGTTGTTAGGATTAAAAGGGTTCACTAGGGTTAATTATGAAGGTAGGCTTTTATGGAGTAAGTGGGTTAAATCCTAGGTGCCTTTATCATCTCTATATATCAAATCAAAAGTGTGGTCTCGACATGTATAATCGATGCAAGTTCTAGAATAACAAATCAGTGTTGACATACTCATAATCAATAAAGTGAGCAAGAAAAAGAATTTATGCTCTATAAGGCTCAAAATCTCACAAAAATTATGGGTATTTTGACGTCAACCTCGTAAATTTCAAACTTCAAAGTAATATTTAAATTCAGGTAGACATCCTAGCAAATTTTTAATTTCTGAAAAATAGACTTATCATGCTTGATTCTCTAGTATTCTTAGAATTTAATCATCAATGCACAATTATCAATGACTTAATCTAAAAAATATAAATAAAAATCATAAATCATCAGAAATTTCATCCTAATTAGTAATATGAGTAAGTTACTTAAAAAAAAGACTAAATTCAGGATTTTGAGAACAATGCAAAAAGTTTGGTACCTAATTTCAGAAATTTGAGAATAATGAAAAAAATTAGGCACTTTTTTAGGTTGTTCACCCCCCACACTTAAGATGTACATTGCCCTCAATTTACAAAGATAGATAATATAAATGTAATTTTTAGATCAGAAGATATGGGGATAAGTTAAACTCTCTGAATTATGGATGAATTCCTTGATCTGGATGAACGATATGTTGGAGGGGCCGGTCTGGGTGACGGTCCTGCGCTAGATGAAGAAATTGGGTAGCTCATGCAGGATTAGCCAGGATATAATAATAATAATTAAAACTATACTAATTAAATAATTAAAGAAAAGCAAGCTAAAATGGAGAAAAATAAAGATGAAACTAAAATTAAAAGAAAAGATGGATGGACCGTAGAGTCCTTATTGTTGGGTGTTATTTCTAAGGCTGGGGACATGGTGGTGGTCGTGGTGTGATTCCCTAGCCGCCTTTAGAACCTAAAATTAAGAAATTAAGATAAAATAAACTAAATGAAGCATAAGAATGTTAAAGGGAAGGAAATTGAAGCAAAAGAGAAAAATGAAATAAAAACTAGATAGCCTCAAATATCCTTGGCTTGTCGTTTGGATGAAGCTGCCGGCATGAACTCATGTGAATCGGTCTCCCTTGAGGAGATTGGCCTTTTACGCTTCTTTGCCATGGATATGATTTTGTTGTAGCTCAAGAGTGATAGAGGCTTTGTTTCTATGGAAAGGAGAGAGATTTTTGAAAGAAAAAGAAGATGGAAGAAGGTGGGGTGAAGGGGGAGGGCTGTGGGGTTTAAATAAAATTTTGTGTCTAAGGCTCTCCCACGCCCGTGGACAGAGGGTGTGTCGATTCACACGGTCGCATCGCACGGCCGTGTCCCTAGGCGTGTCGGTTACCCCACGCTAGTGTCTAGCCTGTGTTCTGTAAGTCAGTACGTTGGCACGGTTTTAAGGCACGAGCGTGTTCTACCCGTGGTTGGAAAGTCAGTAGCTTCACACAGTCATGGGGCACGGCCGTGCCCCTTTTTTCGGTGCCCGTGGTGTAGTAGTTGGATCCGTGACGTCGAAAAGTGGTTGGAATTGATTCACACGGCCTCTGCTATGTCAGTATAGGGATTCTTATGGTCCACACGGCCACGACCACAGCCGTGTGCAAGGCCGTGTGTCCTGGAATTCTGCACTTCTGGTTAGTTTATAACTAGGTGTAAAGAAAAGAAGAAAAATAAAAATAAATTTAAAGCAAGATGTAAAAATAAATTGTGTTAGTGCTCGGGTTGCCTCTCGAGAAGCGCTCGTTTATAGTCTTAAGCTAGACTTTACCTCTCATTTGCATCTTCAGGGTGGTTTGAGGAGTTGGAAGTCCTTCCTCATGCTATCATTTGTGTCTTCGTGAAAAAATTTAAGTCGAGATGTGTTTATAGTAAAAGTACCAAAAATAGGATTACTTACCTCGATCGTTCTGTATGGGAAAACATCGTTACCCTAAAAGGTATTTCTTTGTTTGTGTTAGGGTCTGGAGGGGATATTCGAGGATCTGCCTGATCTAATAGTACCTGGTCCCCTATTTTGAAGTGGTTTGTTGTTCCTATTAGCTCTTTTGGGGGCTCCTTCGGTTTTATCTTGTGTGGTTCCGATTCTTCGTCGTGTATCCCTTATTTCTCCTTGAAGTGTGTCTTCCACTCGTCTAGATCATCGAACCGAATCCCTCGATCTTCATGAGTTATTTCTTTGTTGGCATTGGGTTTAGGATCGGGTTCAGTTGTATTCTTTGGTGGTGCTTCCTGAAAATAAGGGTTAACCGAATGGTTATCAGCAGAATTTACGTTCCCACCTTGATTACTCGATGTTATAGTCGAGTCGAGAGCTTTGATGGTGACTGTCTCATTACCTACGCAAAGTATGAGTTCTCCTGCATTAACATCAATTTTAGTCCTGACAGTTGCTAAAAAGGGTCTTCCTAAAATTAGGGGGATCGAATTATCCTCATCCATGTCTAAGACAACAAAGTCTACTGGGAAAACAAATCCGTTGATTTTTACAAGAACATCTTCGATAATACCCCTAGGAATTCTAACAGTTTTATCAACTAAGTGAATGATCATCCTAGTTTGTTTGGGTTTCCCTAGACCTAATTGTTTAAACAATTTATAAGGCATGACATTTATGCTTGCCCCTAAATCAGCTAACGCATTATCAACAGTTAGTCTACCAATTAAACATGGAATTGTAAAACTCCCTAAATCTTTTAGCTTTTGTGGTAGTCTATTTTGGAGAATTGCTGAGCACACTGCGTTTAATTCCACATGTGGATCTTCGTCTAACTTGCGCTTATTCGTCAAGAGATGTTTTAAAAATTTCCTCGAATCTGGCATTTGTGAAAGAGCTTCAAGTAGTGGTAAGTTAATATGTAATTTCTTTAAAAGTTTAAGAAACTTACCGAACTGTTCCTCTGTATCGTCTCTTGTTAACGCTACGGGATATGGTATGCGAGGTTGGTACTCCTTGATTACCGATTTTGGCTTGTCTTGTGGTACCTCAACTTTACCTTCTTCTACCTCGTTTCCTTGTGTTGGACTGGGTTCGTCTACTTCTTCGCTTTCTTGAGCTGTTATGGCTTGGATTTGCTCCCTTGGATTTGCTCCTTTGGTTTAATTTCACTATTACTCGGTAGACGCCCTTGCAGTCGTTCGAATAATAGCTTTGTAATTTCTCCGACTGACTGGGTAATTTCCCCGATTGCCTTTGTAAGTCCTTCAACTTGGTTCTTGATCGTTTTGATCGATGTTTGTTGGGTGTCGAGTGTTACCTCGCTTTTTTGGAGACGGGCTTCGTGGATGCTATGAATTTGTTCAACGTCTCTTCAAGATTCAAATTTCTTTTCTTGTGGATAAGGCTGATTTTGGAAATTTTGAGGAGGTTGTTGTCTTTGATTTCCTTGATTTCCTTGTCCTCCCACGAAAAAAAATTGGGTGGTTCCTCCAACCTGGATTATAATTATTACTATATGGGTTATTATTAGATCTCAAATTGTTACCTATATAGTTCATCTGCTCACTCTCTCTGCCTGTTGGTAGGGTGGGTACTCGGGATTCACCACAGCCTCCTCTTACGCCGCACCGCATTGCCGGATGTACCGCGAAGAACACAAACTATCAATTTTCTTATTCATCAACTCTACCTGATTTGATAGCACAGTTACTGCGTCGAGGTTGTAAACTCCGGCTATTTTTATTGGCCTAGTTCTTGTAACTTGCCACTGATAGTTATTCAGCGACATCTCTTCAATAAACTCGTAGGCTGCCTCAGGAGTTCTATTATTCAAGGTTCCACCGGCGGCTGAATCAATTAGTTGTCTCGTTGATGGGTTTACACCGTTATAGAAAGTCTGGACTTGGAGCCACAAGGGTAAACCATGGTGTGGACACCTTCTCAAGAGATCCTTATATCTCTCCCATGCATCGTATAATGTCTCTAAATCCATCTGCACAAAAGAAGAGATATCATTACGTAATTTGGCCATTTTGGCCGGTGGGAAATATTTTAATAAAAATTTTCTGGTCATTTGTTCCCATGTAGTGATTGACCCCGTGGTAACGAGTTTAACCAATCGCTTAGCTTTATTCTTTAATGAAAAGGGAAATAACCGAAGTCGTATGGCATCATCAGAAACGCCATTTATTTTGAAGGTATCATAGAACTCTAAAAAATTAGCTATATGAGTATTTGGGATCTTCGTCCTGTAAACCATCAAATTGAACAAACTGTTGAATCATTTGTATAGTGTTAGGCTTTAATTCAAAATTATTAGCAGCTATAGCAGGCCTAACAATACTAGATTCGGCCCCTGTTAAATGCGGTTTAGCATAATCAAACATAGTACGAGGAGCATTATTTTCTCGCACATCTTGTGGTGGAAGATTATTTCCGTCCATCCCTTCAGTAGGATTGGATCTGTCTTCTCGCTCTCCTTCTTGGTAATTTAGGGCTCGCCTAATTTCTCTGCGATTTCTCCGAGCGGTAGCTTCAATATCACTATCGTATTCTAAAGGTCCTCTCGGGTTCCTTCTAGTCATAAACTAGAGGTACCTGCTAGGAAAAGAAAGAAAGAAAATTTTAAAAATTTTAAAAATTAAAACTAAAAATAAAAATAAATTGCAAAAAATAAAAATAATGGCTAAAGTAATAAAAATAGAGCTTTCTTAATATTTTAGTTCCCCGGCAACGGCGCCAAAAACTTGATCGATGTGAATCAGAGCTTTAAAATTTATAAAAAGAATGATCGAACCTAAAAACTAACTCTGACAATGATTGAGGCAAGTGCACCTATCGAACAGTAGTATAGCTTAGGCAAGACCGGATTATCGAACCCAAAGGAACTAAAAGTACTAATACTAACTTTCTTTCTATTACTTAGCCTAAAATAAATGAAGTTGTTTATTAATCTAAACTAATTAACTACTAAACTAAAGACTCTAAGACAAAGAAGAATGAATTTGGAAAATAACTTGGGAGAAACTCGGTTGATTAAGACGATACCCTCAGGAAGAATCCACCTAGACTTCACTTGTTATCTAACACTGAACCATACGATTTGTTCACTTAGTTTGATCCGTAAGACTCCCTAACGTATATTAAACCCTCTCTCGAGGCAAATAACGTCTAACCCTAGGTTAAATAGTGGAACTCTCGTTCTCTTATAATAACCCCCTAGAATAGCAGTAAATCGATCTATGGATTCCCTTATTAGGTTTCACCCTAATTCAGTAAAATCTCGTCACCCTATCTCTAGGCGTGCGATCAACTCCGCTTAATTATGTTGGATCTACTCTTAGGCAGGGTCTATTCCTCCTCCACCTAAGCACATTAGATTTGGATTAAGCTCACATAATTAAGAACAAACTAAGTATTTATCATATAATTCAGAAAACAATAACAAGATTCATCATAGGTTTCATCTCTTCTGCATATCCAAGGGTTTAGTTCATAACAATAAAGGAAAACATCTCAAGAGAAAAGATAAAACAAAACATAAGAAATCCCTAAAACCCCTGAAGGAATTGAAGAGGACATCCTCCGTCTTGAGTATAATTAAAGCTTCTTGAGATGGATCAACTGGCTATCCTCGAGTGAATCCCCACAAATCGCCTTCTCTCTGCCTAGCACGACACCCCTAGACGATGGCTTTGGGCCCCTTTCTTAGGTCATACTTAGGGTGTATTTATAGGCTTTTGAAATACGTTTCTTTCTCCCTAAGTATCCTTTCCCGAATGAAATTGCTCTTTTCCACGGCAGAGGCATGGCCATTGCGCACGCCCGTGTAAATCGTGGCCAGGCCGTGTTCGGATTTCTTTAATGAGACACGACACGGCCGTGTGAGTCAGGGTTAGACCGTGTTCTAGATGATTGACTTGGCACAGTCGTGTGGATCCAAGTCCAGGCCGTGTCGATTTCCTCTTTGGTCCGTTTTGGTCCGTTTTGAGCCCGTTTCTCGTTCTTTTTATCCTTGGGTGCTTCCTTGAGTATAAGACATGAAAAGAAAGGATTAAGAGCATCTTTTTACATAAATCAAAGGATAATTCATCCAAAAGCATACTAAATGTGGGCCTAGAATATATTACTATTTCGGTTTATCAATTACATTAAGGGCCTTTGAGTTCACATTTCCAAGCTTCCTTTCTTCGGTGGTCCTAGTGGTTTCAACTTTGGAAGTTCTAACCTTGGCAAAATCAACAATACGGGGCTCCTAGCCATTGAGAATTGATCTCCACGCTTCCTCATCAATAAAATTTATGAAGCTTTTCATTGTAGCTTTATAATAAGCATAACTTGCTTCATTTAACATAGAGGGTCGAAACAATGAAACTTCTTCCATCTCAAGCAAGTATCAACACTAGGAACACCACTAGCTACATTAAATGGGAGGCTCTGATACCAATTGCTACCACCTAAAGCCGTTAATTGCTTGAATTGTTAAAGTTAAACAGAAATGTCTGACAGTAGTGGCCATTATGGCTTGACACTGCGAAATCTATGTAAACAAAATAATAAAGAACACACGTGTTTGTTTATGAAATTTGGTTTCCCTACATCTGCGTGTCGGAAATCGAGTTCGGAAAACGTAGCGAAAAATAAATTTAGGGAAAAATCAAAGTTTTAAAAAAATTCCAAAATAAAAACTTGGTTGTAATATCTAAAGTAATAAACACTTAATCAAATTTGTACATTTTCTACTTGTCTAGGATGAACGCTTAGACCGAGTAGTCTTCTCCACTATCCTCAAGCTCATGTCTGTCGCGTGTGTGTTCGTTTTGAATAAAAAAAATATTCACAAGAATTACCAGGGAGGTAATTTTGTAATTTCTCTAAACTTTTGGGCCAAGTTGTAAATAAGAAAAATATCTTTAGAAATTTTCTAAAGTAATTTCTTTATAGATTTTTCTCTCTACAACTTTCTCTTGAATTCAAGTGTGTAACAAACCCAAACACGGCCTAGACATTATGGCCGTATCTGGAAATGTCACACGATAGTGTTTTTGAAACCTCGTTGTTACGATGAAAACATTTCATGTTATTATCTTTAGTAAACCTTTGTTAGAACTTAGGAAGTTGTCTTTATTCATTTAAAACATTTGTTTTGAAACATCCCACACTGCGAAAGCTTTAATAAATCAATCTAGGTGATCATGCGTTTAGAAAATACTTTAACCTTTTTTTTTTTTGAAAACCGAATTTCCTACGACCAGCAGGTATAAATCCATAAAGTAAAATAAATAAATAAAACCCAACTTTAAAACAAAAGTCTCAGAGGGTCCTTAAATTACAACCCAAATAATCAATAATAAACAAATCATAACTCGAAAATTGAAAACCATGAAGTCCAAAAATTACTCTGGTCACCGCTGAGTCCTCCGTCGCACCGGTCCATCTAAGTCTGGGGATTACCAGTGCATATTAAACAAAAAGGGTGAGTTTACGTAAACTCAATGTGTAATCCAGCAGAAATAAACAAATAATCAGTATTCATAGTGCACAGTTGAACAGTCTTGGGCCTAAGCCCTTTTCAAAGATCAATGATGCTTTGGGCCTTAGCCCATCTCAAGATCTGATGTCAAAAATGCGTAGGCCTTTAGCCCATCATCATGCTCGATGTGAGCAAAGAATATCGTGCAAAGAGCAAAATCCTACCCAACCAGCCTCTACACACCATCTCCGTCCAACCCTACACTCCATGTGGGGATATAATCAACCCACCCATCCTTACACTCCAAGTAGTACCGAATGCGGCACAAAACAGTAGTTTACAGCTAAGCTGCCAGTAAATTAGGCTTAAAACCTTTCAGTACACTTCCTCCGAATAACAACCCCCAACCCAATGCAATGCAACATACAATGGATGATATGCTATTATGCAATTTCAGTACATATATTCAATTTAGATATTAACATGCTCAGTACAGATATCATTTAGTCAATTTCACACATTTAGGGGTCTAAGTAGCGCTTACCGACCCTACAGTAGGTTCACAGTCAACTTTGGCGACCCGTGCAACCTTAAAAACATTTCGGTAAAAATGGGCCCACATTCCCATGTGATCTGCCCGTGTGGGCCAATACGTCCGTGTGACCCACTCGGCCCAAATTGGCCTTGGCCGTGTGATCCATTTTTAAAGTACCCCATGCTAGCTCAATACTCATATATGTTTTCACTATTTACTTATATGTTCATTCAAAGCAGTCTACTAGAGTCATTATCACTAAATTATTTATATCTTGAGCTACAGAATTCCAAATTAAGATACTCTTGATTTTTTTGAAACTAGACTCAAATACCTTTCTACCATAAAATTTTCAAAATTTATAGTTTATCAAATAAGTACAGTAAAATCTTTAAAGTTATCCCTATTCTGCTGTTTGACAGCTTCATCCTTTCCTTACTAAAAATTATTTATCTCTTAGTACGGAATTTAGATGATGTTTCCGTTTGTTTCTCTTGAAAATAGACTCGTTAAGGATTTAAATAGATAAATTTAAGCCCCTAATTATTTTTTTACAAGTTTTTATGATTTTCCCAAGTCAGAACAAGGAAACCCGAAATCATTCTAACCTTGTCTCAAAAAATTTATTATATCTCATGATTTACAATTCCATTGCTTACACTGTTTCTTCCATGAAAAACTAGACTCAATAAAATTTAATTTCATTTTTATTCAACCTCTAACTCAATTTCCACTATTTTTGATGATTTTTCAAAGTTAGACTATTGCTGCTGTCCAAAACTATTTTAGTGCAAAATGTTGATTTCCAAGTTTATAACGCCCTTATTTCCTTTCCCTACAATTTTTCGCATCATTTTCTCTTATTTCTCTTATTTCTCGACAACAAGCAATTTTGGCTTTTCGCTGAATCTTGTTTTCTACGTTTCGGGTACACACTTGGTATCGATTCGCTGTGCAAAGTAACTCGAGCCTTCAAAAACCTATATTTGACCAATATATCCCTTAATTAATCACTTGATTCGTCAATCAAACCAAATATCCCCAACATAAAACTCGAGAAACTAAACCAACGACAATTCAAAAACTTACCGCGACGAATCTGATAACTAGTCGTCTCCACACACTGGAATATCCGCTTAAAACCTTTGAACATCACCTAAACGAGAGCAAAACGAACCCTTTGTTAATTGCCTACTCGAAATACAATAACTAAAGGGAAAAATTCCACTTACCGAAACAGATGAAGTCAAAAGTTGCACCCAAAGAGATGACTCGCAAAAAATATAGAAACAAAAAGAGAGGGGAAAGAGAAGAAACAAGATTCGGCCAAAGGGGAACAAAAACCAAAAGTGAACAAGAAGGGAGAAGAAACGGCAGAGAAACAAAAGTCTAACGTCAGAAAATTTGTTGGGAAAAAAAGGAAATAGAAAACTGATAAGAAGAAAATTTTATTTTGATAACTTCTCCCCAATTATCTCCTAAAAACACTCCCTATTAACCCACTAAAACACAACTACTCAGCAGTCCAGTTTAATTTGAACTTCACCACGCCACACGCCTCAAACAAAATTAGTTCCCTTCTTGTGCAAGGGCTCGAACACAGGACCTCCTACACACTAACACTCCGCTTAACCACCAGACCAGCAGGCCGATTCTGATATATTTTTACCAACAATCAAATAAAAGCCTACTGAACAAGAGTAAGGCCTAATTCATTCAAAATGCCAAAATTTGTCCAAGCAAAGGCTTGAACTTGGGACCTCTCAAACACTCCCAGAACACATAACCACTAAAGCTGACAGATATTTGTGTCATATTTTCACATTAACGAAATTAGAAATTTTGGGGCATTAAAACTCTACCCCCCTAAAAGAAAATTTCGTCCTCGAAATTTACGTGATCAGAATAGATGAGGATACTGCTGACACATCGCATCCTCAGGCTCCCATGTGGCCTCCTCAGCGCTATGATTACACCATAGAACCTTCACCAAAGGGATAGACTTCCTCCTCGGAACCTTTACGTCACGATCTAGAATCTGGACAGGCTCCTCCTCAAAGGTCAAGTCTGGCCTAGCCTCAATCTCCTCAACAGGGACAATATGAGTAGGATCAGAGCGGTAGCGCCTCAACATAAAGACATGAAACACGTCATGAATCCGATCCAACTCTGGAGGAAGCTCCAACTGATAAGTGACCGGTCCCACTCGTTTTAGAATCATGTACGGTCCAATAAACCTAAGGCTCGACTTGTCCTTACGACCAAACCTCAGAACCTTCTTCCATGGTGAGACCTTGAGAAATACGAAGTCCCCCACGGAATACTCAATCTCACGTAGCTTTAGGTCCGCATAGGATTTCTGTCTGTCAAATGCCGCTTTCAAACGATCCCAAATCAGTCTAACTTTATCCTCAGTCTCAGCAACTAACTCAGGACCCTGAACACGTCGTTCACCCAACTCAGTCCAATACAAGGGAGTACGACACTTACGACCATACAGTGCTTCGCAGGGTGCCATCTGGATGCTAGACTGGTAGCTATTATTATAGGCAAACTCCACTAACGGCAAATACTCCTTCCAACTACCACAAAAATCAAAACTCGCACTTGCTAAACTTAGCATAGAGCTGCATTTCCCTCAAAGTCTGAAGGACAACTCTAAGGTGCTCATCATGCTCATCCTCAGTTTTCGAATAAACCAATATGTCGTCGATGAATACCACCACAAACTGATCCAGATAGGGCTGGAATACTCGGTTCATCAGGTCTATGAAAGCTGCCGGTGCATTCGTCAGTCCAAAAAGGCATTCCTAGGAACTCGTAGTATCCATAACAAGTCCTAAATGTCGTCTTAAATACACCAGCCTCCTTAACCCTCAACTGATGATATCCAGAATGCAGATCAATCTTGGAGAACACAGAAACCCCTCGGAACTGGTCAAACAAATCATCAATCCTCGAAAGTGGGTACTTATTCTTAATCGTTAGCTTATTCAGCTTCCGATAGTCTATACACAACCTCATCGTCCCACCTTTCTTTTTCACAATCAGCACAGGTGCTCCCCATGGAGACACACCGGGACGAATGAACCCACGATCCAACAGCTTCTGAATCTAAGCCTTAAGCTCCGTAAGCTCCTTCGGTGCCATTCTGTAGGGGCGATAGACATCGGAGCTGTACCAGGAAGAAACTCAATCCCAAACTCCACTTCAAGATTCGGAAGTAAACCCAATAGCTCTTCAAGAAAAACGTCCGAAAAATCCTTTACCATTCTGATATCCTTAATTGTAGAATCCCCAGAATCCAAAACACTTACGTAGGCCATGAATGTCTCACATCCCTTACGAACCATCTTCTCTGCCACCAGTGCAGAGATCATATTAGGTAAGTAATTCTGGCGTTCTCCAATCATGACTACCTCCTTATCCTCCTCAGTCCTTAATACGACCCTCTTAGTCGCACAGTCCAAGCTAACACGATGCTTGACCAACCAGTCCATCCCCAAAATTTGGTCGAACTCCCCAAATGGAAGTTCCATCAAATCAGCCAGGAAGATTGTCCCTTGTACCTCTAAAGGAACGTCCCAATATAGGTTGCTAACTCTAACAGATTTCCCTAACGGACTCAGTACCGTAACCTCACTTGTAGTGCTCTCAACTGAAATCCTCAAGTTTCCAGATATGTTGCTAGCTATGTATGAGTGAGTAGACCCTATGTCTATCAAGGAAATATATAGTACATCAAGAATAAATAATGTACCCGTGATGATGTCCGAAGTATCTCCATCCTCTCGGCGACGAGCAGCATGAACTAGGGTCGGCTGTCTCGCCTCAGCCTGTCCAGCACCTCTGCCCGGTGCTCTCTGCCCATGACCCATACCATTACCACCTCTGGCCTGTCCACGGCCCTTCGGTGGCTGCTGCACTACCCGCTGTGGCTGTGCCATACCAGTATCCGGAGCTTGCATCTGATCGGCCCTCAGCGAACACTCCCTAATACGGTGCTCCAAGGACCTACACCGCAAGCATGCCTCAGTCCTTCTCCAACACTCGCCCTGATGGCGTCTACCGCAATCAGTACATGGCTGCAGTCTAGTAACAATAATAGGGGGCCCAGCTCTAACCGGCCCATCAGCTCTGGCCTTTTTCTTAGGCCTCTGTGCAGAACTCGAGGGCTCTGAATCCCTCTTGTTCTTACCCCTCTCGCGATCTCGGTTCTAGCGCTCAACGCGCTTAACCTCCTCGGCGATCATCGCCTTCTCCACCAGTGCAGTAAAATCACGCTCCCTCTGCGGAGCTATCAGGATTCTCAAATCATCTCTGAGCCCATCCTCAAAATGAATACATCACTCATACTCAGTGGCCACCGTACCTCGCGCATAGCGGCTCAGTCGTAGGAACTCGGTCTCATACTTGGCCACATTAGGGGCAACTTTAGTGACACCTCTAAAGAGCTCAGCTCCATTGGACTGGAGTAGTTTCAGAATCCGACCCTCTCGCCCCCGACTCGATGGGGGCCAAATGACCCTCTCCAAAATCCTTAGCATAGCACTCGGGACAATGCGTCGTCCCCACCATGCAATCTTGAGACCTGTCTCGATGCGAGCGACACTGGTGTCTCACTCGTATCCAAATTTGGTATGCTACCCAGTGAAGAGGACTCAGCTCGAGCTCCTCTGCGACCTCTACATCGGCCTCTAGTACTCAGTCTGCGAATACCTCGTGTGCTCATTATCTAATCACGTTTATCTGTATTAACAGTTTTATGAATCAGTTACAGTTCCAGTATTTATTAACAAATATTTTATATAAAATAGTATCGGTTATTCAGAGTTCATTTTCGTAAATCGCAGTCTCACTACAGTTTTCAGTTTCTCTACAATTTTCAGTATACACTAACTAGAGTGTTTTCAGTATAGTTTACTACCTATAGTAGTTTTAGAATATACTATCCATAACAGTTTCAGTTTAAAACAAATCACAGTTTAGAATACTTACAGGATCGGCGCCGAAGACTCGGTGTACCACTTACTCAGTAAAAACATTTCAAATCATTTGGAAATCAATTAAATTTTCGAAAGCACATTTTTTTATAAAACTATAATCCACAGTCGAGTTTTGTAACCTGGCTCTGATACCACTAAATGTAACACCTCCAAACCCGACTAGACGTTATGGTCGTATCTGGCAATGTCACACGATAGTGTTTTTGAAACCTCGTTGTTACGATGAAAACATTCCATGTTATTATCTTTAGTAAACCTTTGTTAGAACTTAGGAAGTCGTCTTTATTCATTTAAAACATTTGTTTTGAAACATCCCTCGTTGCGGAAGCTTTAATAAATCAATCTAGGTGATCATGTGATTAGAAAATACTTTAACCTTTTTTTTTTTAAAACCGAATTTCCTACGACCAGCAGGTATAAATCCATAAAGTAAAATAAATAAATAAAACCCAAATTTAAAACCAAAGTCCCAGAGGGTCCTTAAATTACAACCCAAATAATCAATAATAAACAAATCATAACTCGTAAATTGAAAACCATGAAGTCCAAAAATTATTGTGGTCACCGCTGAGTCCTCCGTCGCACCGATCCGTCTAAGTCTGGGGATTACCTGTGCACATTAAACAAAAAGGGTGAGTTTATGTAAACTCAGTGTGTAATCCCGCAGAAACAAACAAACAATCAGCATTCACAATTACGCAGCTTGAATGGTCTTGGGCCTAAGCCCTTTTCAAGATGCTCGATGATGATTTGGGCCTTAGCCCATCTCAAGATGATGTCAAAAATGCGAGAGGGCCTTAGCCCATCATAGTATCGATAGCGATAATGATTATGCAAGAGCAAAATCCTACCCAACCAGCCTCTACACACCATCTCCGTCCAACCCTACACTCCATGTGAGGATATAATCAACCCACCCATCCCTACACTCCAAGTAGTACCGAATGCGGCACAAAAAAGTAGTTTGCAGCTAAGCTGCCAGTAAATTAGGCTTAAAGCCTTTCAGTACACTTCCTCCGAATAACAACCCCCAACCCAATGCAATGCAACATACAATGGATGATATGCTATTATGCAATTTCAGTACATATATTCAGTTCAGATATTAACATGCTTAGTACAGATATCATTCAGTCAATTTCATACATTTAGGGGTCTAAGTAGCGCTTACCGACCCTACAGTAGGTTCACAGTCGACTTGGGCAACCCGTGCAACCTTAAAAACATTTCGGTAAAAATGGGCCCACGTGCCCATGTGATCTGCCCGTGTGAGCCCACACGCCCGTGTGGCCCACTCGGCCCAAATTGGCCTTGGCCGTGTGATCCATTTTTAATTAACCCATGCTAGCTCAATACTCATATATGTTTTCACTATTTACTTATATGTTCATTCAAAGCTGTCTACTTGAGTCATTATCACTAAATTATTTATATCTTGAGCTACAGAATTCCAAATTAAGATCCGCTTGATTTTTTTGAAACTAGACTCAAATATATTTCTACCATAAAATTTTCAGAATTTATAGTTTTTCAAATAAGTACAGTAAAATATTTAAAGTTATCCCTATTCTGCTGTTTGACAGCTTCATCCTTTTCTTACTAAAAATTATTTATCTCTTAGTACGGAATTTAGATGATATTTCTGTTTGTTTCTCTTGAAATTAAGGATTTAAACAAATAAATTTAAGCCCCTAATTATTGTTTTACATTTTTTTATGATTTTCCTAAGTCAAAACAGGGGAACCCGAAATCATTCTGACCTTGTCTCACAAAATTTATTATATCTCATGATTTACAGTTCCATTGCTTACACTGTTTCTTCCATGAAAAACTAGACTCAACAAAATTTAATTTCATTTTTTATTCAACCTCTAACTCAATTGCCACTATTTTTGATGATTTTTCAAAGTTAGACTATTGCTGCTGTCCAAAACTATTTTAGTGCAAAATGTTGATTTCTAAGTTTATAACACCCTTATTTCTTTTCTCTACAATTTTTCGCATCATTTTCTCTTATTTCTCTTATTTCTCGACAACAAGCAATTTTGGATTTTTGCCAAATCCCGTTTTCTACGTTTCAGGTACACACCTGGTATCGATTCGCTGTGCAAAGTAACCCGAGCCTTCAAAAACCTATATTTGACCAATATATCCCTTAATTAATCACTTGATTCGTCAATCAAACCAAATATCCCCAACATAAAACTCGAGAAACTAAACCAACGACGATTCAAAAACTTACCGCGACGAATCTGATAACCAGTCGTCTCCACACACTGGAATATCCGCTTAAAACCTTTGAACATCACCTAAACGAGAGTAAAACGAACCCTTTGTTAATTGCCTACTCGAAATACAATAACTAAGGGGAAAAAATTCCACTTACCGAAACAAATAAAGTCAAAAGTTGCACCCAAAGAGATGACTTGCAAAAAATATAGAAACGAAAAGAGAGGGGAAAGAGAAGAAACAAGATTCGGCCAAAGGGGAACAAAAACCAAAAGTGAACAAGAAGGGAGAAGAAACGGCAGAGAAACAAAAGTCTAACGTCAGAAAATTTGTTGGGAAAAAAGAAAATAGAAAGCTGATAAGAAGAAAATCTTATTTTGATAACTTCTCCCCAATTATCTCCTAAAAACACTCCCTATTAACCCACTAAAACACAACTACTCAGCAGTCCAGTTTAATTTGAACTCCACCACGCCACACGCCTCAAACAAAAATTAGTTCCCCTGCTTGCGCAGGGACTCGAACACAGGACCTCCTACACACTAACACTCCGCTTAACCACCAGACCAGCAGGCCGATTCTGATATATTTTTACCAACAATCAAATAAAAGCCTACTGAACAAGAGTAAGGCCTAATTCATTCAAAATGCCAAAATTTGTCCAAGCAAAGGCTTGAACTTGGGACCTCCCAAACACTCCCAGAACACATAACCACCAAAGCTGACAGATATTTGTGTCATATTTTCACAATAACGAAATTAGAAATTTTGGGGCGTTACAAAGTGTGTAAATAATAACCCAAGGCTCTCTTTATATAGAGAGACTTTAGAGGGTTCAATTATAATTAAACTTAATCACTTTAATATTAAATTAATATAATATTTATCAAGATAAATATTAGATTAAATTTCATATTAAATCTTATTAAATTAATAGAATATTTATCTACAAGATAAATATTAAATTAAATTTAATATTAAGATAAGATAATCACTTTAATATTAAATTAATAAAATACTATTAAGATAAGTATTAAATTAAATTTAATATTAAATCTATTAAAATAATATTATTTAATCTGAAATCAAATTCTCTAGTAGAGTTCCAGTAGGAGTGTAATTCTTCCACTGCTCAACCACTAAAGACCCACTGCCACCGACTATATTCCGACCACCGGAATGTCACCGCCAGCACCCCGAGCTTGTTCGATTTCTGTCGGTTTGGTTCGAGCCAATGACGGCTCGACCGGTCCAGTCTAGCTACCGGTTGGAACATTTACCCGATTTCACAAACCAAGCCCAATTCGACCAGTTTTTGGGTCATGGTCTCAGTTTTGGGCTCACAGGCCCAATTTATGATCTCAAGTTAAATTACCTATTTGGCTAATTGTCTGACTTGAAAATTAAATTTCAAAAATATCATATTAATTTTAATTAATTTGATTAATTTAATTTTACTTTATCAAAATTAATTTTCTCAAAAATCACTTAGATTTTCCAAATTAATTTTTCAAGAAAATTCTTTAATTAAATTCTCTAGTTGAACAATTCTTACGACCGCCCAATTTAATTCTACATCGAACAAATCGTCTCAATTAAATTATTATCAAAGTCGTAGAATTTACTTCTAATTCAAATGCAGTCCGATCGAGCTTTTGTTGAGGTAGCGGAGGGACCAATCGGGCATATACAATTAGAATCTAGTAATTGTAATTATGTCCAGAAGCATCGTTCCAATAATTCGCAATTACTTAATCATAGAGTCAGTCCATAAGAAGTACCATGATTTAAAACTCCTCATTATATACTCTTTACGAAAGCAATTCATCCAACTACTTTGTCCAATGACCTCGTCATGTGTGTGTTACCCTTATATGATATCATTGATTCATTTGAGTTAAATCCGTTCACTCAACACAATCCTATTTTATCTCATTGTCACCATTGTGTCTTCTTAATGATTAATATGATCACTATCAACAAATGGCTATGATAAGTTGCTCATTTGAGAACAAGCAACCCGTAGCCACGTTCCAATTTATCAATCCACACAATGCCAATGGGAGGATATTTTTAACTCTTTAATTGAGCTATGAATTTCACTATTTCTAGTAAAGCCATGCTATACACAAGTCATGTACCCAACGTACTGGATATCGGCTCAATCATCTTTAGAGCATAAGTCTCCACTTATATCAAAGCACATGAGTTACATACGTATGGTTAGTGACTAACTCAGGATTTAGGTAAATCACACCATGAATGTCACAAGTGAATTAATTCGCAAATGGATTCAAAATTAATTCATCTTGGATCCAGTCCAATGTATCATTCTGCCAATGAATACATTTATGTCTCTACCCGCGGAGTCAACTGCTCCAATAACCAAGACTAGTCATCTCCTCAATTGAAATTGTAGACAACATAATAATCTTTCTCAGTATTTGAATCAAATTCTCACTTTGATTCTTTTACGAGATTACGGACTCGTTTAGATGATCTACTGAAGTAAGTTGTCTTTCTCGCATTGTAAACTTTCTTACAATGTCACAATTTCGCTATACATGAAAATATGAAAGACAAAATTACAAAAGATATAACAATGAAATGTGAAATTTATTTATTCATCGTTCAAATACATAGAAAAATAATTATATGTTTACTACAATATTGACACATTTCCTAACACTGCGAAGCCTAGCTCAGTGATTAATTCCACTATCTTTAATCCATAATACAATAAGTGAATCACACTCTATCACTCCCCAAGTATAGAGATATCACCTTTGTACCTAAAGACTAGAATACTCACCTTTAAATTCTCCCCTTGAGAATTTAGACTATAAACTCTAATGATTTTCAAACCAATTGCACTCTTTCAAAAAAATTCCACGATGAACATAATAAAGTGCTCTCAATAAAGCTCTCTTCTAAGTCTAGACAAGCCCCAAACCATATATACGTTTCGGCTTGCTAAAATAGAAATTAAATGAATACAAAGCAACCCCTTAAAAATAGCAATTACATAATATACTAGTAAAAGCATAATTTGATAAAGATATGGTCTCTTAAAATCAACAACATGATCTCGATCAAATCTCCACATAACACGGGTTGAATATATTCACTCGAATCCAATCCAATCTTCAATAGCCATGGATTGCTTTTCATAAATGGTCCATAATATCTTCAAAATATCAATAGATTCACTACTCCAAAGATTTTTCTTCATTAAATTGCCAATTCAATTATGGCTAGTAACTTCACTGCCTCAGTGGCATTTTGCAATGGGCACAACCAAGTGCCACTCAGCTCATTCAATACAACTTGCTTCAACAGTCAAACCTCTATCAAGGTTGATCAGGCCTTCCATATTTAGAGCACACATCCATCTTCACAAGGTAAGCTTCAATCCATCATGATCTACCTAAATCACATCAAATCAATTATCCTTAATATAAGGATACAAAAGATCATAAAGTCAACTCATATCTTCTTGGATAGCATATCCCAGCATACAAAGTAAGTAGATCATATAAGAATCCTTGAAAACTAATCTTGTTCGATTCAATCTCTTCTCTAATGATAAACACGAGATTGGCTACACAAAATCCTCAAAAAGAGACAAGCAAATCATCAAAATATTTTGGTCAAACATGCCAACAAATAAGGTAAATTTCATGTTTAGTGCAATGATTGACCGAAGTGGGCACTTCCATCAGCCACTTCCAAAACTTGCCTCAACAAATGATTTATTTTGAGCAAAGAGAAGGAACTTTTTTTGCTTATTTTGAAGAGCTCTTATTTTTTTTTATAAGAGTTTTTGCTCCTCTTTCTAATTTCAAGCTTAAATTTGTACTAACTATTGTTTATTTTATGTCTAATATTGTAATACATATGTAATAAATAATTTTTTTTTCTTATGTTATTACACTAGTAACCAAATGAGACATTAAAGTTATTTTGTTGAAACTGAATTGGACCAACCAGTTCAACCGAGAACATAATAGTCCAATAGTTCAACTAACATATTCAAACTGGATTTTATTAGAATTGTTTTGATTAGGTGTAAAATTGAGAAACGTGAATCAATATTTTTTTAAAAAAATGTTCTAAACCAGATTTTGTATATATTTTGGGGTTTTCTTAGAATTTTGGGATGCTTTAAGGTAAATTAAAATATCAAAATAAAAAGCAATGGATATTGATAAGATTCTTTTTTGTGGGTTTTGAAGTAGAAGAAACCTTTTGAGTGGTCAAAATTTGAGATTTTAGTAAGGTACATTTCATTCCCAATGAGAGATGCAGGTTCAAACCTTGAAGACAAGATTGAAGAATACCAAAAAAACGGATTGAAGAATACCAAAAAAATTGAGCTTTTAGTGTTATATGAGTTTTAAAAACAATTAAGTGAGAATAAGGCTAGAAAACGAAATTGGAAGAGATCTATAAAAGCTTATTTCCATCACTAAACTATAGCATTCATTTTATTTTGGTCATTAAACTATTAATTGTTTTGATTTAATCACTAAACTTTTCGAAATAAAAATATTTTGGTCACTTTCTCATTAATTGTCGTTAGATAAGTGACAAAAAGCTTACGTAGCCTTTTTTATTGGTCTAATAATAAATTTAGCCCTCCAATGTTTACAAATTCTATCAATTTGATCCTAAATATAAAATATTCAACAAATTTAACCCTCAGTCTTTACAAAATTTTTTATTTTTGTTCGAATTAAAAAAATCAATAAATTTAGCCCTCAAATTTTACAAAATTTGTCAATTTAGTTCTAATTCAATAAATTTTTGAAAGTTTTTAATTATTATAAATTTAGTTCTAATTCTAAAACAAACTGTGATTTAAAAAATTCATTTCACTAAAATGACAATTTCTTTTAAAAAATAATCTTTTAGTATATGAATTACTATTTTAAACATTGACAATTTATATTTATATAAAAAATATTGATGTTGGTGGTTCACATTTTACATAGATAATTTTTTTATATTGCTTATAATAGGAACATTTATTATTATTTGATAAATTAAAAATTTATAAATATATATTATTGATTAATCGGATGATGGAAGATTATAAAAAACTTAAAAAGAAATCTAGATGATTTATTTGTTTATGAAGTGCCATTATTTGTGTAGAAACGAGGGGTTACTTGTTTTTACAAACAGAAACTGTGGCTGTAATAGTGCTTGGAACTATGATCACTGTTTCAACCACGAAACTAAAAGTGCGTAAAAGATAATGATGAACACCAAGATTGTTTATGTAGTTCAACTTCAATCTACGTCTGCGGGACCTTACCTAGAGCAATAATCCACTATCTTTCTCACAATAGAACCAATTATTTAAGTACTAACACTAGTATAACACTCACCAATTTAGGGTTAGTTTAACATTGTTTTTAATAAGTGCTTTTAAAAAGTACTTTGGAAAAGTGATTTTGAAAAGTACTTTTAAAAAGTTTGGTTTAAGATTTAAGTATTAAGTATTGCTATCAAAAAGTGTTTTTGAGAAATAAAATGTCCATTTTAGACATAGTGTTATAAAGTAACAAATAAATATTTAAATAATGTTCAAATTATTTAATATTATGATATTTTAATAATATAGAAAATAATTTAATATAATTTATTATTAATATTTTAATATATGAAAAATAAATTTTAAATATTTTTTAAGCAATTAATCAGAGAAGGGAAAGTATCATGTGTTGGAGGGGTGAAAACGTAATTAAGCTGTCAAAAGTGCTTTTGGGAGAGAAAAGTTAAAATTTTAATTTCTCCATTTGTGGAAAAGTGCTTTTGAAAAGCCAAAAGTTTCCTTCAAAAGTTGTTTGTTTAGCATTTCTTTTGCTTCAAAAGTGATTTTCATGTCAAAAAAGTGCTTCTAAAAAGTACTACTAAACATAGCCTTAGTGACCTCACCAGTGTAAAAAAACTAGATCACCGTTCCACTAAATTTCCCCCTCAAAAGCTTAGTTTTGCAATACAAGAGACTTTCTTGATTTCTTTACAAAACCAATACACACATAAAACACTCCTAACTTGAACAAATTTACGCCCTCTCAATCTCTCGATCTCAAGATTACTCTCAATATATATTTTAACCTAGACAAAACTTAGGTTTATTAAGTTTTGTTTACAGATGAGCTACAATCTAATCATTTTTCTATAAAGTAAAGCTAAAAATCAGCATAGGATAATCTTTCCATAAGAGTTTTGGTGTAATTGAAAGTCTTCAATCATATAAAGTGACTTAACTTGTTCCGTAAATGACCTAACTTAATCAGCAAGAAATCAATCTTCAAGTCTTCAATTTAAACTCAAATGCTCTTCACATTTTGGGCTTTACTCGTCTAAATGTCTTCAAAATAAATAGCCCAATGCTTTTATTCTAAAGTTTGTCGATGATCGTGTACGTCAGACTCTTAAAAATTTATATAAAGAATGATCGATCCTGGAAACTAACTGTGACAATGATTGAGGCAAGTGCACCTATTGAACAGTAGTATAGCTTAGTGGCAAGATTGTCGAACCCAAAGGAACCAGAAGTACTAATACTGACTTTCTTTTTATTATTTAGCCTAAGAAACAAGAGAATTTGTTGTTTAATCTAAAATTAACTAACTACTAAGCTAAAGATGCTAAGACAAAGAGAACGAACTTGGGAAAACACTCGTGAGAAAAAAACAATTGATTAAGATGATAACCAAGGAAGAATCCACCTAGACTTCACTTGTTATCTAACTCTGAACCAGACGATTTATTCACTTGACTTGATCCGTAGGATTCCCTAGTTTATATTAATACCTCTCTCGAGGCTACTAACGTCTAACCCTAGGTTGATTAATTGAAATCTCTTTCTAATTAAAACCCCTAGAATTGCATTAACTCGATCTATGGACTCCCATATTAGGTTTGACCCTAATCCGGCAGATTTTTGTCACCCTATCTCTAGGCGCGCAAGTAACTCCGCTTAATTATGCTAGATCTACTCTTAGGCAGGGACTTTTGCTCCTCCACCTAAGCACATCAATACTTGAATCAATATCCCGGAAATATCAAAACAATAATTAAGAACACATAATTAAGAACAAATCAAGTATTTATCATATAGTTCAGCAAACGATAACAAGATTCATCTTAGGTTTCATCCCCCTCAGGTATCTGAGGGTTTAGTTCATAATCATAAAAGAATACATCTCAAAAGAAAAGATAAAACAAAACATAAGAAAAACCCTAAAACTCCCTGAAGGAATTGAAGAGAAGATCCTCTATCTTGAGTATGATTTTGGCTTCTTGAGATGAATCAACTGGCTTTCTTCGAGTAAATCCCATGATTCTGACCTCTTTGGCTTGGCTCCTTGGCCTAGCTGGACGCCCCCGACAGAAGGCTTCTATCGACTCCCCCTTTTAGGTCATACTTAGGGTGTTTATATAGACTTTGGAATGTGTTTCTTCGCCTCTAAGTATCCTAATTTGAGTGAAATTCCTCTTTGTCACGGCAGGGACACGCCCTTGGCACACGCCTGTGTGAATCGTGGCCAGGCCGTGTTCGAGTCTATCAATGAGGCACGACCGTGTGGATTTGGCCCAGGCCGTGTCGATTTCTTTCTTTGGCCCATTTGGTCCGTTTTAAGCCCGTTTTTTGTTCTTTTCATCCTTCTATGCTCTCCTGAGTATAAAACATGAAATTAAAGGATTAAGAGCACCAAATTACATAATTCAAGGGATAAATCATCCAAAAGTATGCTAAATGTGGGCTTTAAAATATGTTACTATTACGGTTTATCAAATACCCCCACACTTAAGCTTTTGCTTGTCCTCAAGCAAAAATTCTCAACTCACAATTAACACAAACTTCCTCGATTCATAATATTCATCAATAATGTTTCATCATAATTCAAAGATAATTCATACATGGATAATTCAACTCAAAGAGTCCTAAAGATTCAAACAATCTAAGTCATACATTTTGTAGCATGAAAACATAGGTGTTTCCCCTCATCTAAATAATTACCTCTGATTCAAAATCGATAAGGATTGACATCCTCACTAAAGATTCACTCAAATCACTCGAGGTGTTTAAGGTTCAGGAAAAAACACTCATAAGTCAAACATGAAAAGTTAATCCGATAGGCTTGCATGAAAGTCAAATCTCCACCACTATAATATGAGATGATACACAAATCAAAAGGTCTTTAACAGGGTTGTAACGGGGCTTGGGTTAAAGGTGTGGATAAAGGCTAAATTAGAGGGTTAGAATCGAGACTGAATTGACAAATTACCTAACTATAGACAACGAACTGAATAAAGAATAATTACATCAATTGAAAACTTGTAATACTAATACTAATAACACGAGCTTCTTCTAAAGATGTGAATTTAACAGCTTAAGCTCCAATAACAAAGAAGTAAAAATGAATATACTTCGGGTTTTTTTTTTAAGAACAAATCAAATACATAATAATAAGATAGAATTTAACAACTGAATAAAGAAAATAGTTAAGTAATTGATCGAATCAAGTCTCGATATGGGGGTAGTCAAGAAGAATGGTGATAACGAATACAAAGGGTTTTGGGTTAATATTAGTGGGTGAGTCAATAAAAAGGGTTGTTAGGATCAAAGGGGTTCACTAGGGGTTAATTGTGAGGGTAGGCTTTTAGTGGAGTAATTGGGTTAAAACCTAGGTGCCTTTATCATCTCTGTATATCAAATCAAAGTTGTGGTCTCGACATGTATAATCGATGCAAGTTCTAGAATAACAAATCAATGTTGACACACTCATAATCAATAAAGTGAGCAAGAAAAAGAATATATGCTCTATAAGGCTCAAAATCTCACCAAAATTATGGGCTTTTGATATCAGCCTTGTAAATTTCAAACTTCAAAGTAATAATTAGATTCAGGTAGACAACCTAAAAAAAAATTTTAATTTCTGAAAAATAGACTTATCATGCTTGATTCCCTAGTATCTTAAAGTTTAAATTATCAATGCACATTTAACTATGACTTAATCTAAAACATATCAATAAAAATCATAAATTAGAGGAAATTTCATTTTAACAGTAATATGAGAAATTTTACATAAGAACAAGACATAATTCAGGAATTTGAGAATAATGCAAAAAGTTAGGCACTTTTTCACGATAAAATTCACCCTCCCATACTTAAGATGTACATTGTCCTCAATGTACAAAGATATATATAAAATAATATAGTAGAAAATCAAAAGATAGGGATAGAGGTGAAACTCCCTGAATTTAGGATGGGTTCCTTGAGTTGGAAGTGTGGAAACTTGATTCGGAGGTGAAAGATAAGTTGGAGGGGGCGTCTCTGGTGGTGGTATGGTGGCTGCCCACAATCACTGCGCTAGATGAAGAAATTGGGTAGCTCGTGAAGAAAAAATAGGAAATAATAAGAAAAATTCAAAATATACTAATTATATATTTAAAGAAAAGAAAGACAAAAAGAAAGAAAATAGAAAGTAAAATAAAATTAAAAGAAAAGATTAATGGACTGAAAAGTCCTAATAGTTAGATGGTTGGCGAGGTGGGTGTGATTTCTAAGGCCGTGGTGTGTGATTCCCAAGCAGCCTGAAAAACCTAAAACTAAGAAACTAAAGTAAGATAAACTAAATTTAGAGGAAGAAAAGTTAAGATAAGGAAAATAGAGGAGATGAGTAAAGAAAAATAAAAATAAAATGGACTCAAAGGTTTTTTTTCCTGTCGATTTAATGAAGCGGCCGGCATGAACTTATGTAAATCGATCTCCCACAGGGAGACTGTGCTAGGATCCTTCCGCTTCTTTGGAATTTGGACGGCGTATCAGGACAATGTAGAAAGGGAAATAGAGGAAAGAATGGAGGAGTTGGGAGGTTGAAGGTGAGTAGGAAGAAGAGAGGGGGGTTTAAATAGAATTTTCAGGTCTGGTACGTCCCCACGCCCGTGTACCATGGGCGTGTTGTGTCACACGGCCGTATCGCACGGCCGTATTGTGCTATGTTCGTTTCTCTCATGCCCGTTTCGTGGTCTACACGCCCATGTTTGATGAAACAGTGTCGACCACGGCTGTATCGCACGGTCGTGGTGTTTAATCGGAGCCCGTGTGACTTCCCTTAGTGTCAGCCACGGCCATATCACACGGCCGTGGCAATTTATAGTCGTCTGTGATCTGGGAATCTTTCGTCATTGGCTCGTACTACCTCTGCTATGTCAGTACGGAAGTTCGTAGTATCCACATGGCCACAGCCACAGTCGTGTGTAAGGCTGTGTGGTATGGAAATCTACACTTTGTTTAGTTAATAGTTAGTTGCTAAAAAGGAGAAATAAAAATAAAATAAACTAAAATGTAAAGAGTAACGGAGTTAGTGCTCGGGTTGCCTCCCGAGAAGCACTCGTTTAAAGTCTTAAGCTAGACTTACCTCTCATTCGCATGATCAAGGTGGTTTGAAGAGTTGAACATCTTTCCTCATGCTATCTGTCCTATTAACAGTATATAGTTCAAGACGAGTAGCGTTTATTTTGAAAGTGCCAAATATAGGATTACTTACCTCGACTGTTCCGTATGGGAAAACCTTGATTACCCTAAAAGGGATTTCTTTGTTTGTATTAGGGTCAGGAGGAGATATTCGAGGGTCCGCTTTATCTAACAATACCTGATCTCCGATTTTGAATTTGTTTGTCCCATAGAGTGGCTTTGGTTCTGCTTCGTGTATCCCCAGTTTTTCCTTGAAATGCATCTTCCACTCACCTAGTTCATCAATATGAAGCCTTCGTTCCTCATGAGTTATTTCTTTGTTGGCATGAGATATAGGATCTGACTCAGTTGTGTTGTTCCGTGGTGCTTCCTGAAAAGAAGGTTTAACTAATTGGTTATCAATTGAATTTACTTTCTCACCTCTATCACTTGATGTCCTGGTTGAGTCGAGAGCCTGAAGACTGATTGATTCGTCACCTACACGGAGTATGAGTTCTCATGTACCAACATCAATTTTAGTTACGCGATTGCTAAAAAGGGTCTTCCTAAAATTAAGGGGATACTATTGTCCTCATCCATGTCTAAAACTACAAAGTCTACTGGGAATACGAATTTATCAATCTTTACGAGAACATCTTCGATTATACCCCTAGGAATTCGAATAGTCTAATCAGCTAATTGAATGCTCATCCTAGTTTGTTTGGGTTTCCCTAGACCTAATTGTTTAAACATCTTATAAGGCATAACATTTATGCTTGCCCCTAAATCAGCTAAAGCGTTATCAATAGATAAACTACCAATTAAACATGGAATCGTAAAACTCCCTGGATCTTTTAATTTCTGTGGTAGTTTATTTTGTAGAATTGCTGAGCACATTGCATTTAGCTCCACATGCGATGCCTCGTCTAACCTCCGTTTGTTTATCAAAAGCTCTTTTAAAAATTTCCTAGAATCTGGCATCTGCGAAAGAGCTTCAAGTAACAGTAAGTTAATATGTAATTTCTTTAAAAGTTTAAGAAACTTACCGAACTGTTCCTCTGTGTCGTCTCTCTTTATTGCTTCGGGATATGGTATGCGAGGTTGGTATTCTTTGATTACTGGTTTTGGCTTAATATTACTTACCTCAACCTTACCTTCTTCTACCATATTCTCTTGCCTGAAATTGGGCTCGTCTAACCCTTCACTATCTTGAGCTGTTATGGCTTGAATTTTCTCCTTTGGATTAGTCTCGGTGTTGCTTGGTAGGCCTCCTTGTGGTCTTTCAGAAATCAGCTTAGCAAGTTGCCCTAGCTGGTTTTCGATCCCTTGAATCGATGCTTGTTGATTTTTAAGTGTTGTCTCGGTATTTTGGAAACCTTTTTCTGAGACTGCTATGAATTTTGTCAGCATCTCCTCAAGGTTCGACTTCTTTTCCTGTGGGGAGGGCTGTTGTTGGAAGTTTGGAGGGGGTTGTTGTCTCTGATTTCCTTGACCACCCCATGAAAAATTGGGGTGATTTCTCCAACCTGGATTATAGTTGTTACTATAGGGATTATTTTGAGATCTAAAATTGTTACCCATATAGTGAACTTGCTCGTTTTCAACGCTCGGGTTGTAAGGTGGATATTCTGTATTGCTCATCCCTCCTCTATTCGTATCGCACTGCATAACTGGATGTACCTGCAGAGAACTACATAGACCATCAACCTTTTTATTTAACATCTCTACCTGATTCGATAGCATGGTTACTGCGTCGAGGTTGAAAACTCCGGCTGTTTTTGTTGGCCTTGTCCTTGTGACTTGCCACTGATAGTTATTCAATGACATCTCCTCTATAAATTCGTAGGCCGCTTCAGGAGTTTTGTTATTCAGGGTTCCACCGACTGCTGAATCGATCAACTGCCTAGTTGAGGGGTTCACACCGTTATAGAAGGTTTGAACCTGTAGCCATAGAGGTAGCCCGTGGTGAGGGCACCTTCTCAATAGATCTTTGTATCTCTCTCATGCATCATAAATTGTCTCTAAATCCATCTGCACAAAAGAAGAGATATCATTCCTTAACTTAGCCGTTTTAGCCGGCGAAAAATATTTTAATAAAAAATTTTCGATCATTTGATCCCATGTAGTGATTGACCCTCGTGGAAGAGAATGCAACCACTGTTTGGCTTTATTCCTCAAAGAAAAGGGAAATAACCGAAGACGGATGGCATCATCAGAAACGCCATTTATTTTGAAGGTATCACAGAATTCAAGAAAATTCGCTAAGTGTGTGTTAGGATCCTCATCCTGCAAACCATCAAACTGAACAAACTGTTGTATCATCTGTATAGTGTTAGGTTTCAGTTCAAAATTATTTGCAGCAATAGTAGGTCTAACAATACTTGATTCAGTACCAACTAAACTAGGCTTAGCATAATCATACATAGTACGAGGAGCATGATTTTCGGCAACCACAGGAGGGAGTGGATTATTCTGGTGATCTGTCATCTCTTCCGTGTTATTAGTATCGTCCTCTTGCTCTTCTTCTATGTAATTTAAGCTTCGCCTTATTTCTCTACGATTTCTGCGAACGGTACCTTCGATATCGCTGTCGTAAATTAAGGGTCCTGTCGGGTTAGTTCTAGTCATAAACTAGAGGTACCTGCAAGGAACAAAGAAAGAGAAAAATTAACAAAGTTAAAATAAAAATAAAATAAAAGTAAAATGCAAAAATAAAAAAAAATGGCTAAAGTAATAAAAATTGAGTTTTCTTAATATTTTGGTTCCCCGGCAATGGCGCTAAAAAAACTTGATCGTGTACGTCAGAGTCTTAAAAATTTATATAAAGAATGATCGAGCCTGGAAACTAACTGTGACAACGATTGAGGCAAGTGCACCTATCGAACAGTAGTATAGCTTAGTGGCAAGACCGGATTGTCGAACCCAAAGGAACCAGAAGTACTAATACTGACTTTCTTTTTATTATTTAGCCTAAGAAACAAGGGAATTTGTTTTTTAGTCTAAAATTAACTAACTACTAAGCTAAAGATGCTAAGACAAAGAGAACGAACTTGGGAAAACACTCGTGAGAAAAACCAATTGATTAAGACGATACCCAAGGAAGAATCCACCTAGACATCACTTGTTATCTAACTCTGAACGAGACGATTTATTCACTTGACTTGATCTGTAGGATTCCCTAGTTTATATTAATACCTCTCTCGAGGCTACTAACGTCTAACCCTAGGTTGATTAATTGAAATCTCTTTCTAATTAAAACCCCTAGAATTGCATTAACTCGATCTATGGACTCCCATATTAGGTTTGACCCTAATCTGGCAGATTTTTGTCACCCTATCTTTAGGCGCGCGAGCAACTCCGCTTAATTATGCTAGATCTACTCTTAGGCAGGGACTTTTGCTCCTCCACCTAAGCACATCAATACTTGAATCAATATCCCGGAAATATCAAAACAATAATTAAGAACACATAATTAAGAATAAATCAAGTATTTATCATATAGTTCAGCAAACAATAACAAGATTCATCTTAGGTTTCATCCCCCTCAGGTATTTGAGGGTTTAGTTCATAATCATAAAAGAATACATCTCAGAAGAAAAGATAAAACAAAACATAAGAAAAACCCTAAAACTCCCTGAAGGAATTGAAGAGAAGATCCTCCGTCTTGAGTATGATTTTGGCTTTTTAAGATGAATTAACTGGCTTTCTTCGAGTAAATCCCACGATTCTGACCTCTCCGGCTTGGCTCCTTGGCCTAGCTGGACGCCCCCGACAGAAGGCTTCTGTCGACTCCCCTTTTTAGGTCATACTTAGGGTGTTTATATAGACTTTGGAATGTGTTTCTTCGCCTCTAAGTATCCTAATTTGAGTGAAATTCCTCTTTGTCACGGCAGGGACACGCCCTTGGCACACGCCCGTGTGAATCGTGGCCAGGCCGTGTTCGAGTCTATCAATGAGGCACGGCCGTGTGGATTTGGCCCAGGCCGTGTTGATTTCTTTCTTTGGCCCATTTGGTCCGTTTTAAGCCCGTTTTCCGTTCTTTTCATCCTCCTATGCTCTCCTGAGTATAAAACATGAAATTAAAGGATTAAAAGCACCAAATTACATAATTCAAGGGATAAATCATCCAAAAGTATGCTAAATGTGGGCTTTAAAATATGTTACTATTACGGTTTATCAGTCGACTCGTCAAATAGGCAAATGGGACAATAAAACAATGCTTGAAGTTGTGACCACTGTTTCAGCCATAGAATCTTTCTTGCCATCGAATATGTCAACAATTTGATTAAATAAATGAAAAGAAAAGAAAAAATGTGATCAATATTATTGGTTTGTTTAGCCAACTCTGGTGTGAAAACAAAATCCTCCATTGAAAAGATACGAATTTAATGAAATGGCTAATCGTTGTGGATAACAATTTGAAGATTATATTTATTGAAAATATTTATAAATTTTTAGGGTTAAATTTATTAAAATTTTAGAATTCGGATTAAAATGATAAATGTTGTAAATATTGATAGATAAATTTATTAAATATTTTATATTTAGGATTAAATTAATAAAATGTGTAAACATTAAAGGGCTAAATTAATTATTAGATGAATAAAAAACTGACATCAACATTCTAGCACTCATCTAATGGCAAATAACTGGAAAGTTTAATGATGCATTCACTTCGGTTTTCCATTCTGATCAGCTGAATTGAATTTCAAAGTTTTTAGAGCAATGATTTCCTTGGGCTGCTTTTTCACTTTTCCTTTTTCTTACGTTAGATTTTGGAATTCGATTTACATTTATTCTTCTATTTTTTTTCTCTCATATAATATTAGTATTTAAATTATCAATTTATTATTTTTCTTAAAAAAATTAACTGTGTTTAAAACAATTAAGCTGTACACCTCTATACATTACATTTGATGATGTCACATTCATTAAAAACATTCAAAAATATATATATGTAAAATATTTAAAATTATATAAAAGTAAAAAATACATATAAAAATTATAAATTTTTATTAAATTTAAAAAAGTTTTAACTTTTTATAATATATAAATTATATAAACTAAAAAATTGGAAAAAAATATTTAGATTCAAAATTTTATAAAAATTATAAAAAGTTATTAAATTGGAAAGATTTATAAAAATAATATTATAATATATAGATTATATAAAATAGTATTATAAAAAATTCTGTATAAAATATAAACAATTCATATATATATATATATATATATATATAAATTCAAAAAATAAGTAGATTTTATTAAATTCAAAATATTGTATAACATCACTAATATAAATAAATTTTAGAAAGATTTAAAATATATATTCATTGATGATCATGTTACCATGACATGGAGAAAAGGTAGAGAGATGACATGTTTTCATTGGTTCAGTGTGCAACCTTTTATATCATCGTTGTTAACTTTTAAGAGAAAAACAATAAAATAAAAATAAATTGTACATGCATGAGACTCATGGTCATCAATTATTAATCCCTTGCCATAATTTATTGGGTTTCTTCCTTATCTTGTTGTTGGTTGTGGATGATATCATAAACTTGTACGATGGGAGCGTTATGTAGCAAAACTATACAAGTGTTGTGTATGTATATGGTCGTTTGTTTATTTTAGCTCCAATGCCCAACGAAGTGAGATAGCGCGATGGATTCAAATTTGAATGAAGGAAAAGTAAAGCCCCTTGATGAGGTTAGATTTATAGAATAACCCTTATTTTTGTTTGCGCTGCTATATTACATTCCTATATGAACAAATTTATAGTATTGTCTGAAGAAGAAGACACTGCTTCAATGTTTATTGTTCATATCCTTCAAAGATCAAAGTAAAGAAATTGTAGCTCCTGTTTCCTTGTCTATGATATGGATACAGACAAAAGATATACTAAATAAATTCAAGTACTTGAATAAAGACATCAAAAGTAGGTGATGAATGGGTAGATTAAGTAAACATAAATCCTTACAAGAAGTAATTGCCATCATTTGCATTTTCATTGGTGTAAGGGACGTCCCTATTAAACGCCTGCAAAGAAATATTATCCAAGTCAAAATCGTGGAGGATCTGATCCGCGTTAGCTCTACTGCTAGAAGAGCTAAAGTAGGCATCGGGGTGAACATTGGGGAATGATACCGCATGATGTTGTTGATGACTTGGTGGATAATAATAATCGTTGGCAGCGGCTGGCATTACGGAACTTGCAGTCCCGCTCTGATTTTGATCACTCCCGAGAGCAAAGTTCAAGTTAATAGGGCCTCTTCTGTTGTTGGTTGAAAGGGGTGGTGTTGTAGGACAACCAGTAAATCGTTGCACTAAGGCTCGAAAATTGCTGGCGTCAGCATTGAGAAGGGTGGTGGGTGTTTTCTTGGAAGCTCTTGCCCGCCTTCTTATTGGCTTTGGGGAAGAACCCTTTGCCAACTGATCATCTCTTCCTGAGCTAAGGTTCAGCTGGTTGCTCTCCGAAGAGGCTACAATAGTGGCATCAACATCAGAGAATCCCAAGGATGATGATGCCGACATTTCATCCATACTTTGTTCATAGAATTGCATCCATTCACTGGAGGTTCCCGTAGAGGTGTTCATGGAAAGGAATAATATCTGTTCACTGATTTTCGCTGCTTTTTTCTTTTTTTTTTTTTTTTTTTTTTTTTTGGTGGGGGTGGGGATTCTTTGATTATAGAAAGGAACAACTTTTAGCTTCAATTTGTTCATACATATATACTAGTGACAGACAATGTCTGGTCAAAGTAAACAGGTATACTCTTGACCCTGCTTACGGAGAAGATTAAACTGCTTGAGCCCAAAGCAGAGCAGCTTCCTGGAAACAACGTGTGTTAATATCAATTATCAAATGGGTCATCATCAACATATCACATGCCTATAGGCTAAGTTTAGACCTTTGCTTTTGGTGGGTCTTTGCTTCTCGGTCAACCTAGTGCTTGAAAATAACAAATGAATTTAAAGTGTGGTTATTTTCCTCCGTTTTTCTTCTCCATTAAGTTGCATGTATACATAAGAACATGACGATACATGTCTTACACGATCAAATATATATGAGTTTGAATTGAATTGAATTGGTGAGAGGCAATTCCCAGTAAAGGAGGCTGAATTTGCCCAAACAACATTCAAGATTGGAAATTGTAGATTTTGAAAAGTCAGCATACCAAATATACCGGCTAGCTACATAATAAAAATGGGCAAGCTTCTAGATTCATATTTTCCACATTTCCGTCTTACATCCGTCCTATTCCATGCCAATCTCATGATAAATACATCCAAAATCTGTTTCTATCAAACCCAAACACAGAAACAAGTAATTATAGCTTGCTGGCTATTTCTGAGTTGCTGCCATGGGTTTCTCGTGAAGTAGAAAAATAAAGAAAGTTTGCAGTCCAGGGCATATTGATAGTGAAGATGACATAAAGGATAGCAAGTAGTACAAGAAACCATATATACTAATAATTGTTGAGATTACATTATGGTCATATTTAAAGGAAAAACATAAAATAGTACTACTTGATTAATATAATATAAGGGAATTGTAGCTCGTGTGAATACTAGTTTTACTTTAAGGATGCCAATTCGACTTCTTTTTTCTAATATTATTTGGAACTCAGATGGGATTTATTGCTTGTTAAGCAAGCTGATGAGATAAGATTACTTATGAGTGGTATTTTGAGCAGGGGGAGTCAGTCAAAAGGAAGGAAATAAATGCTGAATTTTAATATTTGTTTGTTTGGTTTGTCAGATGAACTCCATTTTACTTGCTTTATTTTCCATATTCGTTATACTCATTATTAACCCAAAATGCATTGGTTGTATGAATGGGAAAAGATGGGGGGGAATTTCGCTTCTTTTATTAAAGTGTGGAAACGACGACTATTACTATATTCTTTTGTTTTGACCATCACCAAATTAAGAAAATGGATGATGGTAATTGGTCAAAGATGAACAGTATGGAATTAGATAGAAGTTGACCAAGTGTTAATCACTCCTCTCTCTCTGCCTCTTTTGTTGTGGCTTTACACTATCTACTCTTTTCTTACCATGTGACTCAGATTAAATGCCTTCAACCTACAACGGCTTGTCCCTTTCAAAGAAACAAAATTCAAAGTTCAAACTGTTTTTTCTTTTTTTTCAATTTCAACATTAATCAGGAGCAGCATGCACAAGAAATGGCATAATAAGCATGAAATAGAACCCCCAGAAGCCGCAACAGCCATTCGCCACCCCAAACTGGAAACAAAAATGTGTTTTGCACAATGATTAAGAGACCACAAGGCTTTGAATGTCACAGCAAACTTGAATTGATTCCAAATCTTTTTTTTTTTTTTTTTTTTTTTGTTTTGGAAAGCAGTCAAACTTGTACTGCTAGCCATTACACCCGATACCCTGAAGAAAAAAAATATTGACAAAAAACCAATGTAATCCACCTACTTCCATTTCCACATATACAATGGGTAAATACCTACAACTCAACTCTAACTATTAAGATGCAGAAAACAATGCATGCCAAAGGCCATCAGCTGCAATCTGCATCCACCCTCACCACCCTGCTCATGTAATGTAACAGCTGCAAGGTGCTAAAACATTACTATGTTTTACTACAAAATTCAATCATCAATTACCATAGAATTTGATAGCCAACAATGTTCTATTTAAAAATATAAATAAATAAATATATTCGCATTACAATTTTTTAATATGTGACACTCTCAATTTGAAGCGCTTTTTTTTTTTTATTTAGATAAATTACTCTTTTACTTCTTGCCTTTTAAACTATATTAGTACTTAATTATTATACTTATATTACAATTTATACAAGACTCCTTTTTAAATTAATCTTATTATAATACAATTCTTTTTGTTACGTTTAATTATAATTATTTTTCATAAATTAATTTGTTTGTTAGTACAAAATTTTATAATAAAACATTAACATATCTATTTATTATAATTACTTTAATATAATATTTTCAAACTTAATAATAAAACATATATTTTATATACTACTAATATGTATTATCGATTCTTTTGTTACGATTAAATTACATTATTATTTTTTTCTTTTTTTAAAAAAAATACATTGACAAACATTATATCACACAAGTATACAAACTAATATATTATATATTACAAAGGTCTTAAAATTTTAATATATTCACACTATAAATATTTGGCATGTGACAAGGAAAAAAAGTCATTGCATTATTTAAAAGCATTTTAATTTAATCCAATTTTTATCATAAAATTATGTACATGTATAAAAATTATTTTATACATTAACTTACAGTTAATAATGCTTCTCATTATTTTATTTCGCCTGCACAAAAAAAAAAATCAATGCTTTTTTTGGACATAAAATTATATATTTTCCAATTTATTACCTTTAATGCGTAAAAGTAAATTGTAATAAACCATCACTTAAATTTCCATTTGCACTAATATAAAATTATAAAGATGATCCTCTTTTTTTTATTTCACAACATTTTAACCTTAGTAATATGCATTCGTAAGGCACACTGTATAACAAAAATATATGACAACAATATGCCTATTATCATGCAACCGGTAGTAAAATCAAATCCCTTATGTCTATGCCAATATTTTAATAAATAAATTTAACGGAAAACTATACCTAGTATCACTATGTTATTAGTAAGTTTACGTTTCGATTATTCAAGTTCAAAAAGTTATAAAATGATAATTGAGCTAAAGTTTGCATTTAAGTCACTAGGCTGTTAAAATTATTATTGTATAGATTTTCTATTCACATCACTTGCACCAATCAAAAGATCTCCTTCTCTTTCTCTTCTACATTTTAATTTTTTTTCATGAAATAACTTTGAACGTCATGAATCTGCAAACTAAAATCAAAGCAACTTCCTTCTCCAATATTTGACACTAACTGTTAGATTGACTTGGATCTAAGGTATGTTCTTCTACTTATCAATAGGTACTAAACCACTATAACAATCCTCGAATCGTCACTTGGAACTCACTAGCCAAACTTTAAAAAAAAATTGAACAGCCCAATAACTTAAATAAAAACTTTTGAATAGTTCATTGACTTAAAATGAAACTTTAAAATAGTTCAGTGACCATTTGGAACTTTTTGAAGTTAAATGATCGAAACATAAACTTACTAATAGTTTAGTGATTTTGGGTGTAGTTTTCCCTAGATTTAAATTTTAAAAAATTATATATATATATATATAAAATAAATTGGGCCTAGATTGCGAATGACGATATGATATGGTGCCGTTTCAACATAGCACTTAGGTGCACTCTTGGGCCATTTGTATGTATGTATGTATGGTGTTGAGGTTGGATGTACATTTAGTGCAATATGTGAGGAGTTTGAGTGAGAATCTCGAGTATCCAAATCATATTTTACTAGAGTTTACGATGGGTGAAAACAAATCAAATATTGTTACCAAACTTTAAATGTGGCTCTAAATATAAAATCAAAACTAAGTGTCATGGACTAAATACCTTTTAACAAAACGAGATGAAAAGGAAGTAAATGAATAAGTAGGCTAATAAGAATTTAATATGATAATGTGCCCTAAAGCTTAGTGGCCTAATGAACTTGTCCTTATTAATATTAATGAAATTAATAATCATGCATGCCTTAGTAAAAGTAATGGAAATGAAAATGTGAAGTGTAAAAAATATGTGTATATATATAAGTGTTTGAAAGCTAAGACGCAAAGGATTAAATACTATATGGATCACTTATGAAAGTATTAAACATGAATTCCATAATGTAATAGGTTAATGAACTAAGAAAATGTAAGTTGAGCTTTAAAAGTTAATTAACTTAACGAATTCGTTAATAGTGCTAAAATGTGGTTGGTAGGTATTGGTATAACATGTTTAAGATTGGGATCAACACAAATAAAGCATGGGATAATTAGGTTATTCATAGTTACTAATGTAACAATTCGATTTTCTAGTGGTGTCAGAAATTATGATTTTGAAATGTCATTTTTGTATATCGTGTTCGTGAATATATTTAATATTTATGATACTAGTATAGAAATATTAAAAATTGGTCTAGTAATTTTGTTTAATTGATAGTTAATTAAGATACAAGTGTAATGATCTTAAAATTAATGGTATTGGAAAATGCGGTTTCGGAAACCCATTTCCAATGATTGAGTCCGTAAATACTAAATAATATTTACGAGGTTAATATAAAGTTTAATTAAAACTTGGTCTTTTAATTTTGTCAATCAGATAGTTAATTAATGTGTAAGGACTAAATTGTAAAAGTGGTAAAAGTTAATTGCTATAAATTTTTAATTGCTAAAGAACTATAGTGGTAATTAAATCATAGTCCAAAACGGAAAATAGGTCATTTTATATGTTAGTGCACGGTTGGTTGGAGATTTTGATAAAATAAAATTAAAAATTTTATAATTAAAGAATAAAAGAAACATAAAAAGATAAGGTCACCATCTTTATTTTTCTTCTATTCCACCGATTGTAAGACAAAGAACAAGGATAATCCATTGTTTTGGCTTGAAGGTATTTGACCTTTACATGTAAATAAATTAAAAGTTCATTTTTCGTAAATTTTATGTTTTTGATATCGTTGAAGCTCAGTTTAACTAACCCGTGTGTTTTTTTTAATAACTGTTAAAGTTTCTAAATATTTTCATTGATTAATTTTTGATGAAATTGGTGTTATTTGGTTAGATTTGATGCTTAGATATGAAAAAGGACTAGTTTGTAAAGTGAAAATTGTTAGTTTTGAACATAGGGACTAAATTATAAATATTTTGAAACTTTTATGAAATTTATGTGACAATAGATATTGGAGAGGTGTAAAATGGATGGAATTGAGATTGATTTCAAAATTGAAGCTCAAATGTGAAAGTTATGACGATTTTAGTTATAGAGACTAAATTGAATAAAATGTAAAACTTTAGGGGCATTTGAATAATAAAATTGAACTGATACATGCACATAATAGGATGATATAAGATGCTTGAAATTGATAAATTGAATGGAATAATTGTATAGATCAAAAATTGGACCAAATAAAAAATAATCGAGAAAAAGACAAAATTGTCAAATAGTTCTTAAAGTTTCAACTTGTTTGCTGATTTAACCAGATAAGTTCATATTGTTGTTATACATATTTGTAATAAATTCTTGAATTATTAAATTTTTTGAATGTTTGTAATTTGAATTGTTTGCAATTAGGTACAAAGAGGTGTGACATGGACTAAATTGTAAAGGAATGATAAATTGACTGATAAATTGAATATGATGAATTGCAATTTGAGATATTTAATGAATTGATATTTGATTATGACTGGCCAAATAGTATTAGTATGAATTTGATTGATTTTTGAAATAGAGGACTAAATTGAATAATTTACAAAATATGTATGATCTTGTAATTAAATGTGATTTGGACAGAATTTGATCTTAAACTATTATTGAAATATTATTCGTAGCTAAAAACGACGCAGGATCATCAAAAGGGAAAGGGAAGGCGAGAGTCAACGATGAGTGACGCGAGCTTTCAGTTTGTATTTCTATAACCTGAAACTAATTATAGCTAATGCATATTCATGATATATTGTACTATATAGTATTAAGGTAAGCTATTAATAGAAATTGAATTAAAATATGTTATGATACGTGATAAATTGAAGAATTAATGTTGAATTGAGAATGATGGATATGAATCGTGATAGTATATAAAAGAGCAAGTACCTAGTAGAGTCTTCATTATATTTTGATATGTTTGAAATGTTGATTTTGGGAAGTTGATGAATGTGTACATGTATTAAATATATGCAAGTATAGTACGAATGGTTAACACTTTTTTGTTAATGGCATGTTTGGAAATGGTTCAAATGTATATAAAACATATGAAATCGTATTTGAAATATAGATTGGTATGAATCATGCTAGTAGGTGGTTAGTTGATTAGTGATATTGGTATGTGATGGATGGTTGAAAGAGAATAATGTTTGGAAAGTGTACATATACAAAGTTATATGCATCTTAGATAGGGCTTGAGGTACACAATTGAAATTGAAAGATAACATATATGGATTATATATGCAATGGACATTGGTTTTGACATATGTTTGTATAACTGATAGGAAATGTTTAATATTGGAGTTGTCGGATGGAATCGATAGTAAAAACATAAAATAGGAATGTGTGGAAAGTGCCATATCTATTAAATGTACTATTCATATGGTCAAGAATAGAGTAGAAGTAATGTTATGTACTATGTTATGCTGATTTGTAGGTTTTGGATATATGTGGATGTTTCAGAAACAGTTAGTGACGTTGCTCGAGTGTCATCATGACGAGAAGTCACGTTGCGACGTCGATTGCAAGTTATCGGGATGAGCTTGAACTCCAAGTCACGGCGCAACGAGGAACCCCACCACCGCGATAAGACCAAGCCAGTGAGTCATGTTGTGATGAGGAACTCCCTCACGTCAAGATGTCGACCCTGAATTTTGAGTTCCTTCCAACTTAGTCCTAATTCGATATCGAGTCAACTTTAGAGCTTCCATAAGCTTGTGTAAGACCTAGAACTAATTATGTTCTATATTGAATGTATGCTTTGACTAGAACTAAATTATTAAATGATATGAATTGATTGTGATAGGTCGTGGTTGACTCGAATACAAATCAAATGATTTAGGATGTAACTTATTTTATATACATACTTGTCAATGGGAAAGTGAATATATGTGTCCCAAATAGTACGAGTTTAGAGTAGAAATGGAATGGTTATATGTTGGTATTTGAGAATATGGCTATTGGGGTCATGAATGGTAAATGGTTTCGAAATTGGTATGTTATGCTAAGATGCTAGTGATCTTGATGAATTAATTATAATTACATATGATTTTGTATGAGATACATTAGCTAATCAGTTTATATTATTTGAGCTACTATAAATGTAACACCCCTAACCCGTATCCGACGCCAGAACAGGGTTACGGAGCATTACCGGACTTATGACTTAAACAATCATACATTTCATAATCAATTATCATTCAAATCAAATTTCATTCAAATACATTCATACAGTCCCTGTTACGAGCCCTCGAGGCCCCAAATAGACATTAAAAGTGGTTCGGGACTAAACCGAGTGTTCAAGAAATTTTTAGAAAAACATTGAAATTTTTCAAAGTGCAGGGGACAAACGCCCGTGTGGCCAGGCCTTGTGTCTCACACGGCCAAGAGACACGCATGTGTCTCAGGCCATGTGGGCATTCGAAAAGGGATCACATGGCCGTGTCCCAACTCGTGTCTAACCCCGTGTAACTCATTGACTTGGGTCACACTGCCAGACCACACGCCCGTGTGCCAGGCCGTGTACCCTTCGAAATGGCCTCACACTCCTGTGTGCCAGGCAGTGTGTTAGGCCATGTGAAAACTGGAGGGCATACTGACTTGTGGCACACAGCCAAGCCACACGCCCGTGTGCTAGGCCGTGTGAAGCTACTGACTTGCTTTCTAAAGAAATTACAGGGGACACACGGCCGTGTCACCTGGCCGTGTGTCACACACGGCTGAGACACACGCCCGTGTCTCTGCCCATGTGGACAAAAATAGGCCATTTTCCAAGCCATATTTCTCACCCAAATTGGTGTCAACCTGTACACATCAAAATACATAAAACCATGGCATAAATAGGCACTCAAGTCCAACCAATATTAAGTTTATAACATGTACATTCACACCATAACATGATATCCATAAACACATTCATTTGACCACTTTAAAACATACCAAACATACTTCAAAGGTTACCTAAATGGCCAATTACATATATGAGACATTGTGCCTAAAACTTAGCATACATAATCATCTCCATTTCAACCAATTAATGCCAAACACAATTTCACAAGCAAGGCATTCATATAGCAACTATACACCATATATCAAAGGGTCATTTGAACATATATACATATCAGAATATGTGACCACCTTACAAGCCATCTCAAATGGCCAAAACACAACAAGACATATAGGCCACATTAGTCAAAACATCTATACATGCCATTTAACCAAAATATACAAAGTCCAAAATACCAAAATGAGAGTTTGATAGTGCGACATGATCTCCGACAACTTCCAAACCAAGCGAGCTTCCGAATCACTATAAAACACGGAAATTAAAACAGAGTAAGCAATTAAGCTTAGTAAGTTCGTATGGCTAATAAATACAACTTACCATTCATCCACAATTTAGATAAGCATAATTAAAACATAGGTAAATTTCAATTGGCCCAAAGCCTAACACATAATCACAATCATGTTAGTCATGTATGAATACATCAACTATGAATTACTTTCCGTATTTTACACGAATACTTGTACTGGTTTGTATCAACTCTTATAACCTCGTATCATCATCTGTGCCCGTTGAACCATTTGGAATACTATCGGATACTAGGGTATCTCGCACACTAAGTGCCAATACGTGGTCAAAACCACCTCTATCTCATATCTCATATAAATGCTTACTCTCGAGCCATCACTGGGTCTGCTCACACAAGCTGTCATTCAAGACGTAACTACACGGTGCTGCTCACGCAAGCTGTAAAGTAACCGCAACACATGCCGGAAACTTAGTCACCGGTAGGACGTATGTGTAACAGCCCAATTTAGGGGCTAGTCAGAACAGTGATCTTGGGATCACTAATCCGAGGTTAGAGAAAATTATTTTCATGTCATTTGATAATCTAGAGCATGATTATATGTGTGCATGAAAATTTTGGTGCCTTAATTTTAGCAATTTCTTGCTTAATCGCGAAAAAAGGACTAAATCGCATAAAATGTGAAAGTTCCATTTTATAAGCTAAAGGTGCCAAGTAGCCTTAGAATGTTAATTTTAGGTATTTAAAAGGCAATTTAGCCCTTTTTAAATGGTTGGCCGGCCATAGGGGATCATAGGAGACAAAGATGGACAAAATTGGTCAAAGTTGGTAATAGTTGGTGACTAATTTGACTTGTATTAATAAAATAAAGAAGAGAAAAATATCATCTTTTTTCTCTCCATCTTTATCCACCAAAAATAGCAAGCAAATAGGGGTTTTTGAAAGCTCAAAATTTCAGCAAGCTCTTCTCCATTCTAGTAAGTGATTTTAATGATTTTTCTTGAAGATAGTTGTACTTTTAGAACCCCTAGAGCTTAAGCTTTCAAATGAGGGGACTAATTTGCAATATGGTGAAAAGTTTAGAGTTTTTCCATGAGATATTTCATTGTTATTTGTTGCATTTTTATGAAAGAAATTGAGTCTTAGTTGTTAGATGAACAACTTTTGTGAAAGGTGTTGTCATAAAAACACCTAAAAGGACCTTGTTGAAAAGGTTATAAATTGTTGTAAATGTGTGAAATGTTGGGTTTTGATGATAGCCATAAGAGTAATAAATGCTCACCTAGGCTTGTTAAAGATAGAAATTTGATTAGAATTGATTTTCGAGCCTAGGGGTAAAATGGTCATTTTGCCAAAGTCTAAGGGCAAAATAGTAATTTTGCCAAAGCATGATTATTAAAATGCTTTTATTAATGTGATGATTGAAACGAGCTAATTTGTTGTTATAGAGCAAGACGAACCAAGAATCCACCTCGATCGGGGAAAGAATAAGGTCTCGGACTAGATCGACGATCTAGCTTATTTTGAAATCGAGGTAAGTTTGTATGTGATAAATTCAATATTTATGTTAACATGATTGGGAATGTTGGTATTACATTGATGCATGATGTTTTACTAAATTGATTATTTGATGTTGAATGAGATGTAGAAGTCCTAGTGGACCATAATGAATCTGAAAATGCTACCATCGAGGTATGGAATAGATAAGGTCTCGTGTAAGACCATGTCTGAGACATGGCCTCGGCACCGAATTGAAATCCCGTATAAGACCATATTCGGGATATGGCTTCGGTATTGAATATGAGAATCGTATAAGCCCATATCCGGGATATGGCATCGATAGTTAATGTGAGATTCCGTATAAGACCATATCGGGGATATGGCATCGGCATCCAGAGGTGACCCCATGTAAGACCACATCCGAGATGTGGCATTGGCTTCGTACTTATATTAATGACGACGAATATGCGTCTTTGAGTATCCCTAGTGAATAATGGGATAAATAGATTAGTTGAAAATAGAAATGAGATTAGTACTAAATGTTATGTGAATGAGTTGTTACAGGTACTCGTGAGTAATTCACGATGAAACACTTACGAAATGTGGCATGGTATGTGCTAAATAAGGGAAAGTATGAGTAAGTATGGCAAGAAGCCTAATACTTTGTGTATGGTTAATATTTGCCATGGATGGATTCTATAATGGGCTTACTGTTGCTATTTATTTCTATGCAAACTTACTAAGCTTTATGCTTACCCCTTTTCATTGCCCTTTTCCTTGTAGTATTGCCTAGATAACTCGAGGATCGTGGGACGTGGGAGTTCGGAAGTCACACTATCAACATCACTTTGGTATAACAATTTAGACTTATTTTGAGTATGGCATTAAAGGACTGGAGTATTTTGTTAGGTCGTAATTGTTGGCCAAAGTGTTGGCTATATTGGTAATCAAAGTCATTTTGTAAATGGTCATTGGAAATGGGCAAATACTTGATAAGTATATATAGATATATATTCAATGTGATGAAATTATGAAGTTTATGCTTGTATGAAGTCTTGAGTTGAGTTCTTATAGGTGCCATATGATCAGTTTGTGCATGTAAATGATTGGTATGAGTGTGAATGCTTGTTAGGGTGGCAAAAGGCTTGGTAGATAGCCATCCAATTGTCCACACGGGCGTGTGTCTAGACCGTGAGTGACACACGGTCAGCCCTATGGGCGTGTGCTCAGGCCGTGTGAAGTCTGCACTTTAAATGTGGAATTTAATTCGACACACGATCTAAGGACACGGCCATGTGCCTTGGTCGTGTGGCCATGGTGAAGTGATGACGTCATAAACAGAATGCCAAGGTTTTGGCACACGGGCTAAGACACGGGCGTGTCAAGGCCGTGTGAGGGACACGGGCTAGGGACACGGGCGTGTGTCTGGCCGTGTGAAATAAGTTAGTGTCGACCGCGGGTGGAGAACACGGGCATGTCTTAGGGACACACGGGCGTGTCCCTAGAACAACACGGGCGTGTGGCCCCTGTTTTAATGAAAAGTTTTCTAAGTTCGTAAAAGTTCCCGGTTTAATTCCGAAACCTCTCGGAGGTATGTTTAGGGCCTCGTAAGCCGAGAATGAGCAAGATATGGGTTTAAATGAAATTTTATAGCCCAATGTGATATGTTTAAGCGAGATAAGTTAGGTAATGTCTCATAACCGGTTCCGGCTTCGAACACGGGTAAGGGGTGTTACAGTATGAGACCAGTACCCAAAACACAGTAACCCCTAATGACATGTCATTTGTATCCTATCTATTCCTAAGGTTCAACTGGGATCCATACATTGCCGATACCTCGTCAAGAATTTTCGTGGTGTTCGTATCATCACAATTATATCAATTAAGCGTTTAAACACATATAAGTTAATGCTTATTAAACATACGAACTTACCTCAAATTTACACGGAGACAATCGACCGATCAATCCACTACTTTATCTTTGGCTCGATCTAATTCCAAACGTGGCTTTTCTTGATCTATATATAATCAAATTTAACTAATTTAATATTTATTCTATCCAATTCAATCCAATTTCATGTTATGGAAAAATTACCATTTTGCCCCTAAACATTTGACCTTTTTACAATTTAGTCCCTAGGCTCGTAAAAAATGAAATTCATGAAATTTCACTACATCCAAGCCTAGCCAAAAATTATATATGCTCATATCAGCCCATATATTCCATAAATTCACACATTTATCACAAAATTTTCATATTTCTCAATTTAACCCCTAATTAACAATTTCATCAAAACTCACTTAACAAAAGTTGTTTATTTAACAACAAGGGTTCATTTTCTTCCATTAAACTTAAAGAAAAACTAATATTCTCTCATGTAAAAACCCTATACTTTCAACCATATTGCAATTTAGTCCCCTATTTAGCTAGATTAAGCTACAACGGTTCCGAAAATATAAAAATCAACGAAAACGGGATGAAATAGCACTTACATGCAAAGAAAAAGCTTGAGAAAAAAAAATTTCCCTTCTCCTATGGTGAATTCGGCTATGGCATGAAAAATAGAAGAAGATGATAGCTTTTTGGCTTTTCTTTTATTTATTTTTATCATTAATTGCATTTTTACCATTTTACCCTTACCTAACTTTAAAAATTACTCAATTACCAAGCCATGAACATCCACTAAATCATTTAATGGTCTAATTACCATATAAGTACCTCCACTTTAAATTTCTATAGCTATTTAACACCTTTAGCTAATAGAACACAGCTTTCGCATTTTACGCGATTTAGTCCTTTTTCACAAATTGAGCATACAAACGGTAAAATTTCTTAACGAAAATTTTATACCACCATATTATCATGCTATAGACCACAAAAAAATATTAAAATAATTTTTTTAACTTTGGATTTGTGGTCCCAAAACCACTGTTCCTATTTCACTGAAAACGGGCTGTTACATTGAACTTGTATTAAACTTGGAAATGATTGTATATTAATTCAAACGAATGATTTAGGTGATATCAGAAGTGGTAAATTGGATAATGGGATTGATAATGGCATGTTTTTATATTGATGTGATTAAAATGTTATTATAATAAGCATAATGAAAGGTCTATTAAAGATGTATTGAAGTGGGAAGAATTGTTGTGAGTTTTACACACTTAATATGTTTATATTGAAAAAGTAAAGCTTAGTAACTCCAAGTTATAAGTATATGATAGATATGTGTATATAGACATACATGTTTACTATGTGTAGAATTGTTAATGCTAATATTACTTAATTAAATTATAAAAATACCACTGAGTATTTTACTCAGCGTATAGGTTGTTCTCTCTGTGCGCATGTTAGATTAATTCGAGATTTTTCAAGCATCGACCTCAGCATCCAATCCACAATCCCAATCTCAACAACGTTTGCTTGTTTCCAACTTTATTTACATTTGGCATGTACCTAATAGGTTAGGTTTTGTGGTAATTAAATGTTGTAGGTTATTAAATACATATATAAATGAAACTTAGATTTTGCTTTGGTGTGTTTAAGGAATGTATATTGTTTGATTTTATCTTATAAATTGTATAATTTAATTAAATGATGCGATCCCGACCGCATCATGTTTCGATACACCTTGACGACATCGAAATTGGCGCAAGCACGAGGGGCCCAAGTGCAAAATGAAGTTTTTAATTTCAGTTTGTTAATTTGGTTGCTGGAAAATAAGGACTTTGATTCATTTATTTTGGTTACTTTAGTTATTTTAGTTTGTGTCTTTAATTATGTCATAGTTTGAACATCATTAGTATGAGTCTTTAATTATGTCATAGTTTGAACATCATTAATATGTGTTCTGCATTTAATAAAGTCATGCATTATGTAAATCTCATGTTAGTTAAGTTTGCATCATAAATTATGACATGCATTATGTAACTCCCATGTTAGTTAAAGTTTGCATCATAAATTAAGTCATGCATTAAGTAACTCATTTGTTCATTTAGTTTACACCTTAAACCATGCATTTAAGCATCTTAGTTGTTAAATATGTTTGAGTTTTTTTATATAAGTATGTTATTTAATTTGGCTGTTACTTTTTACTACATAAATTAAAGTGTGTTTATTTTCATTTTAAATAGGGTGATTTGAGCTGCAAATAAATTTGTGTATAAGTGTTTATAGTGTGCTGATTCTTATGAGTGTCTTTAATGTTTAATTATCTACCTTGTAGGTGACTATTCATATGGCTAATTGACTTTTCAAGTTTGGACGTTTTTCAAGCTTTCAAAGATCATTATGGGTGACTATTCATATGGCTAATTGGCTCTTCAATTTTGGACGGTTTTTAAGCCTTCAAAGATCATCATGGTGGCTGTTCAAATGATCCAAGAGTGTCTCTTCAAATCTGTTCAGTTTTAAAGCATTCAAAGCTAGTTAAGGAACCAATTAAAGAGATGAATGCACAAGTCTTTTGACATTCGGTTTAAGGGAGATGAAGGGACACCAAACAGCACATTAAGGGTTCATTAAGTCAACAATAAAGTGAAGAGACATGCCTTTTCATCTACACCAGAATCAAGTGAAGAGACATGACTATTGGCTTCCCTACATAACTTAAAAAACGAAATTAAAGCTTGTTAAAAACCTTAGTTAATTGCTGGAGGTGAAAGGTCACAAATAGGCATTTGAATAGTCATAATAGTGCCTATAAATAGTTTGTAAGAAAACATTGTTTTGGTTAGACAACCTTTTGCTAAATTTATGCTAAATTTGAAACTTGTGAGATTTTTAATTCTCCTTGTTCTTTCGGGATTGAATTGACTTATCAAGTATTCTTGTGGCGTCATTCTTTCTTTGTTAAACCGAACTTATCACCTTTTGGTGTGGCGTTCATATACCTTTGGTTCCTATCACTTTTGATAGCGGGTCAAGGTTCTTGCTGTTTTCTTAAACCGTAAATCACCTAAGAGCCATTTTGAGATTCGGGTCAACAATCCAATATTGTTGGTTCATTCTCGGTCTTAGCCAAATTATCCATTATTTACTTAACCATTTAACCTACTACCATTGTTTGAATCCATTTATTCTATTTTGTTTCATTTAACCCGAAACAAACTTATCCTTACTCAATTCACGATCGGGCAAACTATTAAAATTCAATCACCCACGAGACGAGTTCGTATGATTATGAATTGATCGTAGTTTCTCCGGCAATGAATGTGACACACTGTTGTTTGGATCTGACGATCGGGTCGAGTAAAGGGTGTTACAACTAAGCTCTTTGAGCTTAACGCGTTATTTGTTTAAAACGCATAGGTTTTTAACTTTTGAGAAGATGGTGTCCTTGACTTGGGAGCATCGACACTTGAGTTTAAAGTTGTAATTGGTGTTGTATATTGGCATGTACGCAAAAACATTTATTAGAATTGAAATTGTAAGGTTATTTGTAAAGTTCTACTCTTTTAATATCTCTTTTATAAGCTTTTCTTTCGTTACTCTATTCGAGCGTGTGTATGATTAGAAATTTTGTTTAATTGTGTTTCAAAAGAGTTTTAAATGAATTTGCAACTTATTGACTTGGATTGATGATGTTTAAAGTTGATTTGAAGTGTTTTTTTAGCCAATCTTTACTCCATGGGTCCAAGGTCTCGAGACCTAGATACATTGAAACCAAATTTCTATAGTTCTACACCTAAGTCTCGAGACTGATGTTCAAGTATCAAGACTTGCAGCCCTACACCTACACTACTTATTTTTTAAGCAATTTGAGCCCCCAGAACTCCATTTTATTTTTGGGCATGTTCAAATCCCTTAGAAATATTGCAAAATGATTTAAAAAATTAATTCAAGCTTTCTAAATGTTAAATATGGTTTTTAAAGAATTTTTTATGAAGCTTTGAAATAATTTTCTTAAAAGAAAAATTTTGTACGAGCTAAGGATGTGTTCTGATAGCATCTCTCATTCGTACCATACGTCGGGACGAGTGAAGGGTGTTACATGGACACCATGTCGATTTGGTTCTAAACTGATCACTGATTATGGATCCTACTCCACTTGATGATAAGTCGACTATGGAGATCGAGGAACAGCCTCAACCTCCCATTCTTCCATACTAGTAAATTAACTATGGAAACAACCCAACAGTTAACTCTTACCAAATGAAGAACCCAAAAATTAGCTCCCGCGGTTTAATTCTTCCACAGCCTTGTGAATAAAAACCTGACTCAAGTCAACAATCTCAACTGTGTAAGTTGTTTAAACTAGATTGCTAACGCCTTTGATGTCACCCAACTACATCTAATCAAACAACACCAATTTGTTTTTCGGTACAATAAAACAATAATTACGGATTAAATTATTTTACCAACAATGTGATGGTCGAATTAGCAAATACCAAAGTAACATTTTTAGGCATAGTATAGCTTGAATAAATTTGGAGTTGGAGCTGAATGCAAGACACGCAATTCTTTCTTTTCTACTTTCATAATTTTTCCACTTGGTAACAAAATGAAGATTAGAAAATGACTTAAACCATTAAGTTGTTATGGAATAATGAATTGGAAATGATGTGGAAGATTATAATCAACTTTAATTTTATAACCCACAAAATCTGTTAGTTGAATTGCCATTCAACACCAACATCATTCATTTACTTTTTATCAACTTCGGCGTTATAAAATTATTTATTGGAACACGAAACTAACATCTCCAAATAATTATCCTAATCCATTTTAGTATTGATATTATAAGCACTACTAGAGACCACATCTCCAATCTTGAAAGAAAAAAACAAAAAGAACGCATCAATGACCATATAGTATACAACAAAGTACATTTACATTTTAATAGGGTGTTCAACTTCCACCCTCTATTCCCTATGACTACAAAGTAGAGAACCAAAAGGAAGTTCACAAAATTGGGAAATTTATGATTCACTCGCACCCCCTCAATTCCCTTCTTATAAAAACACAAACCTAAAGGAAGGTGATGGAGAGAAAAATAGTTGTTCAAATTTTGTTTCTACTCTACAGTTATTTCAAGTATAGTGGTAAGTCTGGGCTTTTTATATCTCCGAAGAAGTAAAGAAGAGCACACCACGCTTACAGAAGAAAGGGCCATACAGGCACCAGCTGCCCATGGTGGCAACTTCATCCCTAATGATGGATACAAAACCCCAGCAGCAATTGGTATTGCCACCACATTGTACGCCATCGCAAAAACATAGTTCCATCGTATCCGGCTAAATGTTTTCCTGGACAGATCGATGGCTGTGATCACATCTTCCAAGTTATTTCTCATTAAAACATAGTCTGCAGCTTCTATGGCAATATCTGTCCCTGCCCCAATTGCCATACCAACATCTGCAGCTGCTAGTGCAGGAGAATCATTAATCCCATCACCCACCATGGCAACTATGCTTCCATCTTTCTGGAATGATCGTACAACTTCAGCTTTTCCAGCTGGCATTACCTCCGCCCTCACATCTCGGATACCCACCTGTCCAAAATCAAATACATTCTCTTCATGCTGAACATAAATTTTAATGCTCTACAGTCTGCATAGACAGTTGTTTTGTTTTGTGATCTTGATTTATTGGTACGAGCAGATTAGATGAGTTTGTAACTTACATCAGATAAACAACCAATGCAATATTGAGCATTGTATTCAGGTTAGCAGTTTTTCAACATAAGCCCGTAAAAAATAATGCAAATCTTATGCATGCATGCATGCATGCATGTATGTATGTATGTGTACAAACCTCCCTAGCAACAGCTTGAGCTGTCCTCCAATTATCTCCGGTAACCATGACAGGTCTGACACCCATTTTCTGTAGGCCTTCTACAACCACAGCAGCTTCTCTCTTCAATGGATCTGCTACTCCCAAAACTCCAATCACGTTACCATCATAGGCTGCAAGTATGCCTGTCCTCGCACTTTCTTCCAAATCAACCACGAATTGTTCTACATGGGCAGAAATGCTAACTCCACTTTCCGTAAGCAGTTTCCTGTTACCAACCTGTTCACAAATACCATGTTTGATAAACGAGTAACAAAAAAATTTTCTACACCCTCAGAATTGATATAATGATCAGGCACTCACCAGCACTTGCTTTCCGTCAATAAAACACTGAATTCCTCTTCCTGGCACAGCAGAGAACTCTGCAACATCAAGAAGCCATGCAGAAATTGGAGATCCTTTGCTGCTGTATTGGGCATCTTCAGTTAACGAATTCTCATCAAAGAAATGGAAGTGGCGTGCATATTCAACTATTGCTTTGGCCAATGGGTGTTCACTGCTAGCCTAAGGAATGAGAATGGGGAAATTCAGTGACTGCAGAAATGCATTGGAAAAAAAAAAAGTCTGAAACTAGTTAGGCTGTTAGAAATAACCTCTGCAGAAGCCACCAGTGTAAGGAATTCTCCACGGTCCATCTCTGAGAAAACTTTTACAGTTGTGACCTTAGCTTTGCCCTGAGTTAAAGTTCCAGTTTTGTCAAAAATAACATACTGGACCTTCTGAGCTCTTTCCAGTGCATCTCCTCCTTTTATCAACACACCATTACTTGCTCCAACCCCTGTAGCAACCATGACAGCGGTTGGAGTAGCCAAACCAAGAGCACAAGGACATGCAATTACCACCACAGATATTGAAAACATAAGGGCAAAAACAAAGTAATTGCCATTTTCTGGAAGCCACTGCTCTGGGTAGGCTCCAGCAGCTCCACCAACATACCTACAAACAATCAACAAAAGAACTCAATATAAGATGGAAATCAGACATTTTATCTCACAAAAAGGAGAATATGACAAAATAAACCTTTCAGATCTTACCAGCCCAACAATGTGATCAAGGACAAAGTAACAACAGTAGGAACAAAGATACTTGCTACCTGCAAGCCATAGAAACCTAGAGTCAAGCAAGACAACAAAATTGCCGGTAAAGCTTCAGCATTAACAAACAGGTTCTTCAAACTTTAAGTCATACCTCAGAGATGCTACAACATTGAACATAAATATTTAATATGAAAACATAGTAGAAATACATCTAAAGGTGTACATTTTTTAAGGGAACTTCCAGAACTTTTGCAATGAATTTTGTCCCCAGTCATTCCAAACTTAACTACAAACCATTTGACATCATTTCGATAGAAACTACATAAAAGTGTCATTCGTTCTAATTGTCATTTGAAAATTAATATGACCATAAAACATTTCTAATTTACTGCAGTTACTTATACCAGTTTCTCCAACAAAAGTTCTCCCACTTCTCTTCCACTATCTCCCCACGCTCCTAAAATGTTAATTCCTACTTTCAATTTCATATTCTAACAAAATAAAAAAAGTTAATTACTTTAAGGATAGACTTATCATCTTTTCTTCAACCATATAAATGGATAAACTTAAGGACAAATAGGATAGATCAACTAATCATATACAACCCACGAGCTAATTCAAATAGTAACGTTAAAACATTTCACATATTCAACTGCAATCAATATTACCGTCTTATCAACCAAGACCTTGAGGAGATTTAGAATAATCATTTTAGAGCAACGTATCATGCATTCTCTTTTCTTCATGACACCAAAAAAATCAAGTTTCCATTAAGAAAACTTACAAAATCAGCAAACTTCTGAATAGGAGCTTTGGACATCTGAGCTGTCTCAACCAAACTAATAATCTGGCTCAAAACCGCTTCAGAACCTATTTTGGTAGCTTTTATGTGAAGAGCACCATGTAAATTAATTGTTCCACCAATAACTGGTGAATCAACCTCTTTTGACACAGGTACAGATTCACCAGTTACCATGCTCTCGTTTACATAACTTGAACCCCACACAACAACACCATCAGCAGGAAGCTTGGCACCAGGAAGAACTTTTAATATATCACCAGGCTGAATTAACAAAGCATCGACTTCCCTTTCTCCAATAATGTTTCCACCTGCAAAAAGAATAAACATAGGCTTTCAGTCCTTCAATTTGATTTTTGGCACTAAATTTGATCCTATTTAAGACCATACAATACTATCAATTACTTGATAAGAAAGACAAGATGGCATGAATAACAAAAGTAAAGTCCTTGATACACTTCAAACAACATTTACCAAAATGAACCCAAGATTAAGAAGCCCTTACCGTTGTCTTTAACTACCAACAATGCAGTAGCTGGTGCAAGTTCTACTAGCTTCTTGATAGCATCTGATGTTTTCCCTTTTGCAAGACATTCCAAATACTTCCCCAATAATACAAACGTTATCAGCATGGAACTTGTTTCAAAGTATGTTGGTGACCAAAACCCAGTTATGGCACCATAAAGAAGAGCACCAACAGAGTAGAAATAAGAAGCTGAAGTACCCAATGCAACTAAAACATCCATGTTAGTAGAACCATTTCGAAGAGCTCTGCCAGCTGCCACGTAGAAGCGCTTCCCGATAACAAACTGAACAACACTTACTAATGCCCATTTCAACCAATCACCCATTAAGAAAGGTCCACATCTCCAGAGCAAGAAGGCATCCAACAAGGGTATATGGGGACAAACTACTCGAATCAGAAAGACAGGAATCTGGATCAAAACAGACCAACAGTTAGTTTGAAACTAATACAAGTAGGGGAACCAATTAACATTTTGAAACGTAGACAACATTTGTTGAAGAAAGATTCCAGAAAATAGCTACTATATGGAGGCCCTAAGCCAAGAGTGTTCTTATGCTTTCATGTAAAAGGCTATACGGTTTCAAATACAGATTCTTGTAAGTCTTTCCCTTTAGCTTCTTGAAGGCTTATGTTCAAGAGGAAAAATAAATGATGCAATATAGCTCAAAACTAGACTACTAGTAAAGAGTATATATATAAAAATACTCACACTGAGAAACAAACTGGAAGTAAAAAGCTGGAACATAATTGAGGTTTCTTCATCTTTAGTAGTCATTCTTGCATATGGGTTCATAACATGTAGTTTGAACTTCCCTTTACTTCCTCCTTCAATTCCATCAACCAAGGATCTTGAACTGACAACTTCAGGATCAAAAAGAACTTCAAGTTCTCCAGAACTTCTGTCAAAACGAAATTGTCGAACCCCTTTCAAGCTGCTAAGTATGCCTTCGATAAGCTGTACATCTAGCTCGTTAAAAACACCAGCAACCCCAAGTATGATTTTATCCTGCTCACTACTCTGTACAAGTGAGGCTTCAAAACCAGCATCTTCAATTGCGTTGACTATATCATCTTTACTAATTACAGTGGGATCATATTCAACTTCCCCTAATGAAGTGGCTAAAGCAACAACAGCCCTACTAACACCAGGAAGATCTCTCAAAATGCCTTCAACAGAGTTGACACAGGCTGCACAGGTCATACCTCCTATTGTAAACTGCCCCACGAGCACTCCACGTGGCTTTGTTCCAACATTGCTGGGTTCAGGTAGAATTTCTGCCTCAAACCCTGCATCTTCAATGGCATTCTTTATGTCTTCATCCTGAATTTCATGGAAGTGTTAGAGAACACTTGGTTCACAAAAGCTCCATTTTCAAAGTACATACATTTGACTCAAGCACATGAACTGAACCCAAGACGAGGATTTTCAAGTACCAGGCATAAGGACTGTGGTAGAACCCCAGACATCACACCCAAGGAGAAAAAGAATACTTAATCTGTGTTGTATAGACCAAAAAAAGGGGGGGGGGGGCACAGCAGCTATTGAAATGTTGCATTTCAGCCAAATATGTACCTCATGATAGAAAATCGGTGAAGCAATAGAACAAATCTCCTCCTCCTCCATGTATTTAAAAATAAAATACCCATAGACTGACGCAAAACTTTTTCTCCATGATTACAACACCGGAAGAAAAGCAAATACCATAGATGCAGCAAAACATGTGATGCCTTGTGTGTTTGTTTAGAGTGAGAGGGATTAAACATCAGCAATCATCAAAAAGGTGTTTTTGGGTCCTGTAAACTTGAGAAACTAATAATTTACACAATGCAAATGGTAGAAACCATGACGAAACATTGACTAAAAGTCATATTCATGATCATTTTTATACAGAACTAGCCACATTTACAGATAAGACACCGTGAAATATCAGATTTCAAATTTAATATTTAGAGGCATAATAGTCAATATAGCTTATGAAATTTAAAATGCGGAAAAGTTCCAAGACAAATAGCAAACAGTACTATACTTTAGCAAAAGTGTGGGAAAAAAATCACGCATTAAAAACAACTTAAGCAAATAAATGAAGAGAGTAGCTTGTCGACCTCAACCAACATTAATTAAGCCAATCTTCAGTAATTAAACAAATCCAAGACCATAATCACAAAGTCAAACACGGAATAAAAGAGAAGCTAAAATTATCTAATGAAGCAAACCCGACAAGCGTAATTCTGTTTGAAAATAATGATCAAGGAAGAAAGAGCAGTAACCTTAACCAAAGTAGGATCAAAAACAACATCAGCACGGTTCTGCAACAAAGCCACGGATGCTCTTAAAACCCCATTGATGCTCTTCAAAGCAGCCTCAACGGAATTGGAGCAGGCGGCACACGTCATCCCCGTTACAGTGACCTGAATTCTCCGCATACTACCTTCTTCAATACTTTCCAACTTATAATCTCCTGTTTCGTATGAATCTAAGAGTCGAGTACCTTCCTCCATGTCGTCGGGATCATCAGCGCGTACCGACGAGGGATACGTGGATCTCCAGACGCCGGCCGCCTGCGACGTGAGTTGCAGGTCCCTCGAGCCCGGCGACATTAGGGTACAGAAAGAAAGAAAATGAAAAGGGGTGAAATTTTGAGGAAGGAGGAAAAGGCAGAGACGCAGAGAACAAATCAGAGGGAAAGGAAAGGAGATTTGTCTTTGTATTTATAGAAAGAAAGGAAAAAAAAAAGATATATTGGAGAGAAAATGTGTTGGGAGAGATTTCCGAGGGAGATGGTGGAGACAGCAATTTTTCAACTAGAAACTTTGGGTTGGCTTGCCTGGCTCCACCAAACTACCAAATTGCCCTTGCAATATATATGGAATTACCGTTACACCGCTTTGTACTTGCGAACACTGTTAGAGTTGTACTACACAACAGGTTGTGGGGCCCTGTCATTGCCAGGGCAGGTCAAGGCTGCTTCACCTAATCTATTTCTATTTCAGTTTTCACCAATCAAATTAACTCCCTAACTATTTTAATGATAAAACCAACCTTCATACTCTCATCCGTTTTGGTTATAACATCAACAAATTTCCCCCTTTTTCTTCGTTTTCCGTTTCTTACAACAATTTTCTACACACATCTATCCATAATCCATATTTAGTTTCAGCTTTGCTTAGACAGGGATATATGAATTTTCACTTATTATTTATATTCTTATCAACTCAGTCCTTTATTCTTTTTTTAGCTAAATTTCAACTTCAACCCTTTATATAGGAGTCAACCTTAACCATTATTTTTTTCAAAAAATAATTTATTTGCTTCTTTTTTATGAAAATGTAGACTAAAATGTTAGTTTTTTAAATATGTCAATCTACATGGTAATTCATGTGTGATTCATGTATCAACATTTATGTTTTTAAAAAAATTGACTTTCAAAAGAAGAAGAATGGTCAAATTTAATTTAAAATAATAATAAGGATCAATTTTTTTAAAAATGTAAAAATTGAGGACTAAAATTATTATTATACCAACTTTTAAATGTTATTCCAATTTGTAATATTCTTATTTATTAAATTGAATCAGATTTAATTTAAAATATTGTAATTAAGATTTAACTGAATCTATTTATAGATTTAAGAGATGAAACTAATAAATACCTCTTTTTGCCATAAAGCAAATTATCGTTGATTGTGAGGAAGAAGGAAATAATCTGGCATCAATCAAGTTATATGGTGTATGTATTGGTTCGTACTTCGTACTAAACAAACTGGGTTTGGTTTGAAATTTAATCAACATCTTTCAATCGTAACATTTTTTTCCCCTCTAAAATATATTAGGATGTGTTGTATTTCTATTTGTTTCAGTTAGTTAGCTGCAAAGAAAGTCAGTGTAGGATTTTTATTAGCATTGACTAGTCTTTGCAGCTTCTAAACTTTTTGTATAAATATCAAAATTAGTCTCATCATCAGGGGCGAAGCTAGGGGCTGGCCTAAAAAGTAAAATTGCTATTTAGATTTTTGAAATTTTTTTAAAATTTTAAATTAATAAAAGTAAAATTACATTTTGGCCCCCCTAAAATTATAAAAATTCGATTTAATCTTTTATAAATTAGAAATATATAAACTATAAAAAATTAAAATTTCATCCGCCCCCTAAAAAAATTGTCCTGACTTCGCCCCTACTCATCATTATAAGATTGTTAGTCTTATCAACAAAAGAAATAGACCCTATTTTGTTCTCTGGTTATCTTTTCTGTTGTTCATAGTTTAGTTCTTTGTTTGGTAGAGTGAGATTTCGAACATGGTACCAAACTAGCTAAAATTGAGTGAGTTTGAGTGATGTTCATTGCTGATCTCATGTGGTTTGCTATTCTTGATTGTTCTTTCATCATGGTGAATTCAAAGGTTGAGACTTCTTCAAATAGTGAGACAAAACCATGTAATTTAGATGGTGTTCAAAAAGTAATTGGGAATGTGATCTTCTCTTGTGTTTCCCTCAAAGGTAAAATTGTTCCCTCGCCATGAAATTGTACAATTAAATGAGAGTAATTTTATTTTTTGGAAGCATCAAATAAATTTTGTCGAAACTATTTTTTTTGTAAAACGGATGTCGACTTGGATTTAAAAATGAAATAAAAACGGGGTCGCCACCAATCCTTTTTGCTTAGGTGTGATCGGATCACCTTATAAAACGTTTTATTTCAAAACATTAATTTTGGCCTACGAAATGTAACACCCCCAACCCGTATCCGTCGCCGAAACAGGGTTACTAGGCATTACCAAAGAATACAGAACACTTTCAGATAATTTGAAATCATTATCTTTACACAAATAGTACACTTGAGATGTACAGTTCTATAATTATGAATAAACACATTTATCAAACATATTCCATGTTTTTATATATAACAATCTCATATTTCCATGTATCAAGTACCATCATTTCCTCGTATTTCAGACAAATACGTGTAACAATTCATAGACATACAACTCACTAATTCTTCCTGCCAATCACAATTTAAATTGAAAAGTCACTTATTGAGTCCAATTTCAATATTCACTAAAATCTATCGTATAAATTTGGATGTACGTATCCACCAATAGATTCCATGTACCGATATCATCATCTCAAATTTCCACATGCATTTACTTTCCACATTATGAACTCAAATAACATATACAAGACATACCAATGTATTTCAAGTACGTTTTTATAATATTTCATTTCGAATTCAGATTATTTCATATTAGAACTCTTCTCATTAACTCATTTGAAATACCAATTCATACGGATAATACACTCAAGGGTGTACAAATATATAATCACAAATGAACTCATTCATCAACCAAGTTCTATGTTCATGTCTCATCAACTCATATTTTCTTATATCACATAATTCTATGTAACACTTACCAAACTTTGTCAAATTAGTGAACTTCTTATGGAATTGGTGCTCTTGCCTGTATGCACTTTGAATTTCACCGATAATCACCGATGCCATAACATAGCTATGGTCTTTTCACTAGAATGTCATAGCTCACCCATGGTCTTACATCTTTACTATCATTATGCCATGGTGAAACTATGGACTTATCCGTCAATTCATCACTTTTCACTAAAATGCCATAGCCCAAATATGGTCTTACATCTTAAACACGTATCACAATCGATGCCATATCCTAGATATGGTCTTACACCGAAATCACTTGTCACTTGTAGCCGGCTACCACTACCCACTCGATCGTGTGGCCGAGCTACCACTTTTCATCGATCGGTGGCCGAGCTACCACTTTTCATCGATCGGTGGCCGGAGCTACCACTTTTCACTTGATCGGATAGCGAAGCTACCACTTATCACTTTCACTTGTCATTGATCAGATAAGTGTAGTCGAAGCTATCACTTATCACTTTCACTTGTCCTTGATCAGATAAGTGTAGCCGAAGCTATCACTTATCACTTGTTGCCATAGTTCAACTATGGTCTTTTCCGTCAATTCATCTTGTCATTGAACTGAAGTACTCAATTTGATCGTTTATTCAATTTTCATGCTTTTACATTATGCTCGATTTTATCATCAATACATATGAAATAACACATCATGAAGTTCATAAAATTAACAAATAATCACTAAAATTTAGCCATATAAACTCACAAGTTCAATTTTGTATTATAACAATAATAATTTCATAATAAATATTACAATAAAACATTATATCATTTCTAATTCAACATTTGTCAATTACAATCGGGCATGTGATCAATTTATACACAAGTCGTTCATATATTATTTTTCCTCCTCCTCCTCTCCATCCACATCCTTAGTATAAACAACACACTTGTAAGTAACATTATCTATAATTTTCACTATTTACTTATGTGAATATTCAAGCTGTCCATCCGTGTCATAGTCACTAAATTATTTTTATCTTGAGCTACAGAACTCCAAATTAAGATCCATTAATTTTCTTTGAAACTAGACTCACATATCTTCTTACTATAATTTTTCCAGAATTTTTGGTGTGGCCAATTAGTACAGTTTATTAGTTAAGTTCTCCCCTGTTACACAGTTTGACGGCTCTGACCTCTCTTCACTAAAAATCAATTATCTCATAGTACGATTTTCATATAGTGTTTCTAATTATTTCTAATAAAAATAGGATCACTAAGGAATACAAACATATAAATTATAACTCATAATTATTTGTTTACAATTTTTAGTGAATTTCTAAAGTAAGAACAGGGGATCACGAAGTTATTCTAAACCAGTCTTACAAAAATTTAAATATCTCAATATGTAGACTTCCTTTGCTTGTTCTGTTTCTTTTATATAAAATAGACTCAACAAGATTTAATTCTATATCTCACTCAACTTCTAATTCAATTTCTACCATTTTTGGTGATTTTTCAAAGTTAGACAACTGCTGCTGTCCAAAACTGCTTTAGTGTAACATGTTGATTTCTATTTTGTCCCAAATTCCACAATTCATACAATTCAGTCCTTGCTCAATTAACCCCTCAATTGAGCTAATTTTCTCATTTAATACTTTTCTCTATCATTTTAAACTACTTCGTAACCTTTGAAAATCAGAACTTTAGTATTAGACCTTAATTCTAAACTCTTTCACAATTAGGTCCTAAAACCAATTTCCATCAATTTTACTTGATAAAAATCATCATATATCAAAACTAAAGCTTCAAATCTATGTTTATTCATCATATTCTTCCAGCACTAATCCATAAAAACTTTAAAAATTAGCCATAGAATCAAAAACTAATGACATAGTAAGTTGGACCGAATTATAAAAGTCCAAAAATATAGAAATTTCAAGGAGAAAGCAAGAATTAAACTTACATGAAGCTAGAGTATGAAAACCAGCTTGAACCCTCTTCCATGGCTGTTTTTCAGCTGATGAAAATGAAGAGAAATAAAGAAAATTCTAGATATTCCAATTTGGTCCTATTTTTATTTAGCTAATTTTGGCAATTTTCCAATTTCGCCCTTATTTCACCCATTTCCTGATTTTTCTCAGCTATTGCCGCCCAAAATATCTCATTTGGGCTTATTTGCACTTTAGGACCTTCCTCATTTGACAATTAAGCTATTTAAACCTTCTAGCAACTTTTACACCTTTTTCAATTTAGTCCTTTTTATTTAATTAATCACCCAAACGTCAAAATTTTCTAACGAAATTTCTATACTACCTTATTGACATTCCGTAAATATTCATAAAAATATTTATGACTCGTTTTATAACACCGAGATCTCGATACCTCTTTTTCTCGATTTCTTGACCAAATAAATCTTTATAAAACAAAATTTGTTATTTCAAAAATCTTTTAAAAGCTACATTTGGCTCGTAAATATTAAATAATATAATCTACGAGTTCATTTGTCGATTTGGTGGTCTCGAACCACTATTTTTGATATCACCAAATTTGGGCTATTACAACTCTCCCCCTCTTTAAGAATTTTCGTCCTCGAAAATTCCTTCAGTGGAGAGGTTCAAATATTTTTCACTACTTATACCTTTTCCGATGTCAATTCCTTACACGAAAATTAGAGAAATTCAGATACCAGAATCACCACATTTCTATGATCAAACCAAAAGCATAATCATAACAGACATAGTTATTACAAGCTGAAGAACACACTTTAAAGATAAGCCATGATTAATAATTTACGAAGTATGAATGATAGGAAAACCAAGTTAAGGAAATTCAAGATACAATACCATACCGGAAATCCGAGAACATAACTCATAAAAAAAATAAAGAAACTGATGATTCCTCAGAGAAAGCCAGAAGAAAAACACTGCTTACCGACTGTGGGCTTCCATCATAACAGAGATAATATATTTTCAAATATTTATATATAAGATAAAATAATATCCAAAGAAAAACGGAAGAATAGTCCAACATAAATTTTTACCATCGACTTTATTCCAACATAATAAAATAGAATTCCGAAGAGATCAAGAAATACCGATCATAAACTGACCCGACCAACAGGGCTTTCGTCTCACATCATAGTTAGCTAGCATTCTCATAACATAAGAACTCCATCAGAGCTGAACAATCACACACATATTTCTGAGGATAAAAGAATATATATAGAATACCCGAAAGATTATCATATTCATCTCAACTATAACTATCACACACGGACATCTCTTTACTACTCAATTATTATTTCTCTAACTAATTCTGTCATCATGTACCCCGCATCATTCCATTCACTAACGAAAACCAATTCGGGAAGAATCTCATCAAACACATACTTTAGACTTCATACTCAATTGAGTCGAATAGTCGAGACTAGCTTCTTCTTTATCCATGACATTGCATAATCTGTGTAATCTTTAAAATAATCTGATATTTCTTCTAAAACTGAGTTCATTTGTCGCACTATACTCAACTCTTTTTTTTTTTTTTGCGTTGCTAATTATTTCACCACTGAACTCTTTAGTTTCCCACTTATGAACTTATTCAACATAATTCTCGCGAACTATCATCATAAAGCAACACTGGTAAGGGGGTGAGGTCGTAAAGCCTCTAACTTGACTCTCATAAATACACACATATGACTTAGCATTCATCATCAATGTAATATCATCATAATCACATAATTCACTCTAGGCAAATTTTCATACTTAGTCATTTTACACGGACTTTTCGATTATCTTATTCAAATAAGTATACTTAAACATACATTCCATGAATTTTGAGTAAATTTACTCATAACACTCACTTAATCAAGCATGTTAGGCACATAACATCATATGAATACCAACATACATGGATGAGCTTATCACAACATAGACTTCCATTTCATTTCACTTTTCCATATTTCCCAACTTATGGCTATCTCATTAAGCACATTAACACATGCATATCATGAACTTCTATTCATACCGTTCCATATTTCAACACATCGTAAGCACATTTCAATCATCTCAATATCATTTTTAGCATTATCGACAATAGCTCGGTTAAAAGTCATCTCTATCTTAACAAAACAATTTCGTTAGCGGGAGATATCACAATATCACAATTCACATATGGCATGTATAGCTAGACTCCTGCACATGCTATGTTAGTCCGATAATCGACTAAATCATAGCTCTGATACCACTAAATGTAACACCCCCAACCCGTATCCGTCGCCGAAACAGGGTTACGAGGCATTACCAAAGAATACAGAACACTTTCAGATAATTTGAAATCATTATCTTTACACAAATAGTACACTTGAGATGTACAGTTCTATAATTATGAATAAACACATTTATCAAACATATTCCATGTTTTTATATATAACAATCTCATATTTCCATGTATCAAGTACCATCATTTCCTCGTATTTCAGACAAATACGTGTAACAATTCATAGACATACAACTCACTAACTCTTCCTGCCAATCACAATTTAAATTGAAAAGTCACTTATTGAGTCCAATTTCAATATTCACTAAAATCTATCGTATAAATTTGGATGTACGTATCCACCAATAGATTCCATGTACCGATATCATCATCTCAAATTTCCACATGTATTTACTTTCCACATTATGAACTCAAATAACATATACAAGACATAACAATGTATTTCAAGTACGTTTTCATAATATTTCATTTCGAATTCAGATTATTTCATATTAGAACTCTTCTCATTAACTCATTTGGAATACCAATTCATACGGATAATACACTCAAGGGTGTACAAATATATAATCACAAATGAACTCATTCATCAACCAAGTTCTATGTTCATGTCTCATCAACTCATATTTCCTTATATCACATAATTCTATGTAACACTTACCAAACTTTGTCAAATTAGTGAACTTCTTATGGAATTGGTGCACTTGCCAGGTATGCACTTTGAATTTCACTGATAATCATCGATGCCATAACATAGCTATGGTCTTTTCACTAGAATGTCATAGCTCAGCCATGGTCTTACATCTTTACTATCATTATGCCATGGTGAAACCATGGACTTATCCGTTAATTCATCACTTTTCACTAGAATGCCATAGCCCAGCTATGGTCTTACATCTTAAACACGTATCACACCGATGCCATATCCTAGATATGGTCTTACACCGAAATCACTTGTCACTTGTAGCCGGCTACCCCTACCCACCCATCGATCGGTGCCGAGCTACCACTTTTCACCGATCGGTGGCGGAGCTACCACTTTTCATCGATCGGTGGCGGAGCTACCACTTTTCACTTGATCGGTGGCGAAGCTACCACTTATCACTTTCACTTGTCCTTGATCAGATAAGTGTAGCCGAAGCTATCACTTATCACTTTCACTTGTCCTTGATCAGATAAGTGTATCCGAAGCTATCACTTATCACTTGTTGCCATAGTTCAACTATGGTCTTTTCCGTCAATTCATCTTGTCATTGAACTGAAGTACTCAATTTGATTGTTTATTCAATTTTCATGCTTTTACATTATGCTCGATTTTATCATCAATACATATGAAATAACACATCATGAAGTTCATAAAATTAACAAATAATCACTAAAATTTAGCCATATAAACTCACAAGTTCAATTTTGTATTATAACAATAATAATTTCATAATAAATATTACAATAAAACATTATATCATTTCTAATTCAACATTTGTCAATTATAATCGGGCATGTGATCAATTTATACACAAGTCGTTCATATATTATTTTTCCTCCTCTCCTCCTCCTCCATCCACATCCTTAGTATAAACAACACACTTGTAAGTAACATTATCTATAATTTTCACTATTTACTTATGTGAATATTCAAGCTGTCCATCCGTGTCATAGTCACTAAATTATTTTTATCTTGAGCTACAGAACTCCAAATTAAGATCCGTTAATTTTCTTTGAAACTAGACTCACATATCTTCTTACTATAATTTTTCCAGAATTTTTGGTGTGGCCAATTAGTACAGTTTATTAGTTAAGTTCTCCCTGTTACAGTTTGACTGACTCTGACCTCTCTTCACTAAAAATCAATTATCTCATAGTACGATTTTCATATAGTGTTTCTGATTATTTCTAATAAAAATAGGCTCACTAAGGAATACAAACATATAAATTATAACTCATAATTATTTGTTTACAATTTTTAGTGAATTTCTAAAGTAAGAACAGGGGATCACGAAGTTATTCTAAACCAGTCTTACAAAAATTTAAATATCTCAATATGTAGACTTCCTTTGCTTGTTCTGTTTCTTTTATATAAAATAGACTCAACACTCACTCAACTTCTAATTCAATTTCTACCATTTTTGGTGATTTTTCAAAGTTAGACAACTGCTGCTATCCAAAACTGCTTTAGTGTAACATGTTGATTTCTATTTTGTCCCAAATTCCACAATTCATACAATTCAGTCCTTGCTCAATTAACCCCTCAATTGAGCTAATTTTCTCATTTAATACTTTTCTCTATCATTTTAAACTACTTCGTAACCTTTGAAAATCAGAACTTTAGTATTAGACCTTAATTCTAAACTCTTTCATAATTAGGTCCTAAAACTAATTTCCATCAATTTTACTTGATAAAAATCATCATATATCAAAATTAAAGCTTCAATTCTATGTTTATTCATCATATTCTTCCAGCACTAATCCATAAAAACTTTAAAAATTAGCCATAGAATCAAAAACTAATGACATAGTAAGTTGGACCCAATTGTAAAAGTCCAAAAACATAGAAATTTCAAGGAGAAAGCAAGAATTAAACTTACATGAAGCTAGAGTATGAAAACCAGCTTGAACCCTCTTCCATGGCTGTTTTTCAGCTGATGAAAATGAAGAGAAATGAAGAAAATTCTAGATATTCCAATTTGGTCCCATTTTTATTTAGCTAATTTTGGCCATTTTCCAATTTTGCCCTTATTTCACCCATTTCTTCTCAGCTATTGCCGCCCAAAATATCTCCTTTGGGCTTATTTTCACTTTAGGTCCTTCCTCATTTGACAATTAAGCTATTTAAACCTTCTAGCAACTTTTACACCTTTTTCAATTTAGTCCTTTTTATTTAATTAATCACCCAAACGTCAAAATTTTCTAACGAAATTTCTATACTACCTTATTGACATTCCTTAAATATTCATAAAAATATTTATGACTCGGTTTATAACACCGAGATCTTGATACCTCTTTTTGTCAATTTCTTGACCAAATAAATCTTTATAAAACAAAATTTGTTATTTTAAAAATCTTTTAAAAGCTACATTTGGCTCGTAAATATTAAATAATATAATCTACGAGTTCATTTGTCAGATTTGGTGGTCTTGAACCACTATTTTTGATATCACTAAAATTTGGGCTATTACACGAAATCCAAGTAAACGAGTTCGGGAGTCGGTTACGTACGAGGAAGGATTAGCACCCTCATAACGCCCAAAATTGATACCTAATTGATAATTTCATGTCTTAATGTCGAAAAGTCGAAAAGATTTGAAAACATGATTTCTTTAAAAACTTGAACAAATTGAGTTAAAATTTGAGATTTCTTTGTTCCGAAAGAATACAAACATCACATCCAGCACGTTAGGACATGATATTTTAAACCCTCGTAATCAAAATCATCTCATGATTTACGAAATTTATTAAAAGGATATTTAGTTATTTAGTCAAACGGAAAATCGAAACCCAGCACGTTAGGGCACTATTCCCCGAATTTCTAAATACAAAATATCGATTATTTTAAAACTTGATGTATCGGGTAAAGTCAATATAACACAAGTTTATAATAAAATGTAAAAACAAATTACAATACGGATATGCGTAGTAAAATGGAAATAAATGCGTTAGTACGAATGATAACATAAAGGACGAAAATGAAATAGAATAAAATGAACGAGTCAAAAATGAAGATAATGAAAAATAAAAGTAAGAAAAGTAAATAAAAAAATAATAATTATAAGTATAAATATGAAAAGAAAATATAATTATAATAGTAATAATAATAAAAATAATAGCAATAATAATAGTAACGAAATAATAATATAATAATGGAAGTAATAATAACATAATAATAATAATAATAATAATAATAACTATAACAAAAGTAAAAAAATGTTAATAAGGATAGTTTCAATAAAAGAAAATAATGATAATATGCTAATAATATAATAATAATGATAATAATAATAGTAATAACAATAATAAAAAAATAAATAATAATGTATAAAAAAACAAATACAACATAACAATGATATTAAAAGTAAAGTAAATAATAGTGAGTATAATAATAACAATAACAAAAATAAATCCGATAAATAATAAAATAGCGAAAAATAATGTCGAGAATAATACTTAAAACAATTATTAAATACAATCTAATAACCTTAAAATAATAATACAAATTAAGATTAAAATTAACAATAATAAGTATAATAGTAATAACATAAATAATACATATAATAACAACAATAATATTAAAAGTAGTTAATTTAATAGTAAAATAATCAAAATAATAAAAAATAGGACCAAAATCGAATTAAAAGCGGATTATTGGGGTAAATCTGAAATAAAATAAAAAGGGAAGGACCTATTTGAAGCGCGCGGATTATATGGGGGACTAAAATGGGCAATAACCCTTTCCCTCCAAAATGCGCAGCATTGGTGAGGACCTGATTGCAAGCCAAACAGACTTTCGGGGCAAAATTAAAGAAAATGAAAACTTGATTGCAAAATTACGAAAAGGCAGAGGGACTGCGCGCGTAAATACCCCATTTTTAAAAAACACGCGGATCCTGAGGTTGGAGCGGGTCGGGTCACGCGGGTCGGCTCAAAACGACGCCGTTTTGGGCGTTTAAGACCAGCCCCAAAACAGCGTTGTTTTGGGAGACTATTTAAGGCCCAAAAATTCTAAAAAAAAAAAAATTCATTTCATCACTTTTTTTAAAAAAAAACCTTTAACCCTCTTTCTTTTTTCTCTGCAGGTGTGGAATTCGGCGAGATTCCGGCGCCGCCACCACAGCTCCGTCATGCACACCACCACGCACGCATGGCTGGCCGGAACTTCAAAAAAAGGTGAAAAATTTTGTAGCTTTTTTTTTAAAATTTTAAAATAATAATATGCATGTGTATATGTGTCGAAAAAAAGAGAGAAAAAAAAAAGAGAAAAAAAAAGCTTCGAAAATAAATAACAAAGGGATCACCTCTTTTGCCTCTGTGATGATTTTTAGTGGTTTTTAATGTTTAGTCTTTGCTTGCCAGTGTTTGTATCTTTTGTTTGTGTTTGAAAATACTGCTTCTTGTATTGGTAAAAAAAAAAATAGCCCAATCTACATTGGCTTTTTGCTTGGCTTTATATAGCCTTTTTTACACTATTTTTTGACTATTTTATGTTGTCTTTTCTTCTTTTATCCATGCAGGTGCAAGTGGCGGTGCAAGTGGCAAGGGCGGTGGCCACAGGCTTCGGCAGAGCAAGTGGGCGCCAGAAGACTTGGTCAGATACCTAGAGTGGCGCCACTTGGGTTAGGGGAAAAGCTAGGGTTTTTTCTTTGTTTTAGGTATTTGGGCTAATTGGGCTTAGTTATGTTTGTGGGTTAATTAATTGGGTCTGAGTCCTTAGTGGGTTAGATGGGTAAGCTGATTGGGTTTGTAAAATGGGTCATTTGGTTTGGGATATTTTGGGTTTTTTGGTTTGGGCTCCGGGCAGAATTGGCCCATAACAAATTTGATTCTTGAAGGGTATGGAATGACGGGTTACATTTTGGGAACTCTATCTGTTCCAGCAAAGTTCATACTTGGGAGTGATGGTAAATTAGTTGGCAATCCCATGTTTCTTATGTACAAACAATAAGATAAAATTTTAGTTTCTTGGATTTTGTCAACAATTTTAGATGAGATTCTTCCTTATCTTACTAATGCAAATACAAGTCTAAAGGTTTGGTCAACTATTGTTCGTAGATGTGCTACTCAATCAAGCATAAAGATATCAAACTTGAGACACACTTTGCATTCACAAAAATAAAAAAAGGTCATTTGACAATTAAAGAGTATTTGACCAAGATTAAAGGTTTGTGTAACACTTTGAATGCTACAGGAAGTGTCGTTACTAAGCAAGAGCACTTGCAAGTCTCACTACAGAGTATGAGTTGGTTAGAGTAGTTGCTTCAACCACGGCAATATCTTTGGATTTACTCACTGAGATGCTGGTTGATTGTGAAACAAGGCAAATGGATTTTATTTCCACCATGCCTATGCAGGAAAATCTTGTTCAACAGCAAAATAGTTCTTCCAAACAAGCCAAGGATACTAGTAGAGGTCATAATGAGGTGCAACAAGATTTTGGAAGTCAGAAGAATGGATGTGGTTTTTAGTATAATAATTGGAGCGATTATCAATAGAATGAGCAAAGCAATTATCAAGGTGGTCGTTATCAATAAAGTAACAGAGGTGGTTATAAAGGGGGCTATGGTTATAGAGGTGGTAGAAGTTATAAAGGAAGAGAAATTCGTTTCCAGTACAATAATAGGCCACAGTGTCAACCAGAAGTGCTTTTATCATTTTGATATAACATTCTCTAAGTTTTCTCCCTGGTTCAATAGTGAACAACCTATGAATGCTCCTATGACTGTTAACTAAGCACTCATTTGTTCCAGCAGACACATCGAGAGTGCCTTTTATTGCTTGTTAACCAGTTATTCCCTTTCTTCGGAATCAATCCCAGTTTTACAACTCACTAGTGACTCATTTTCCTCCTACTTCTCAATTTTAGCCTATTAGTGGTGTTCCTTGTCCCATGTTTACTTATGTACCTCACACACAACTTGGAGATTCTTCAGGGTCAAATCCATCATTTCAGATGAATTGGTGCCACTCATCATATCACTAGTGACTTGGCAAATTTGAAAATGTGGTTGAATATATAGGAAAAAATAGATTAATTATGGGTAATGGTGCTTCTATTCTTGTGGTGCATATTGGTTTAGCATCTCTTTTTGCTACAAGTAGAGTTCCTCATCTAAATAAAGTTCTACATGTTCATGATGTGTGCAAGAACTTGTTGTCAATTTCTTAGTTTGCTCTAAATAATAATGTCTATTTTGAATTTCACCCAACTTGTTGTTTTAAGAAGGACATCTAGAGAGGGGATACTTGGTTGACAGGGCACATTCATGAAGGTCTATATTGGTTTGATCCAGTTCCTTCTAAGTATAAGTCAAGTTCAAATTGGTCTGTTGCACCTAAAGTTGTTTCAATTGTTCATAATGTTGTTTTGTCTAATAATAATGAGTTGAGCTCTTTTATTGGCTCCTCGAAGTCAGTTTGTAAAAGTATAGAACTTTAGCATAAATGAATGGGTCATCCTTTTACAAGGTTTCTTCAAGTTATGCTAAAATATTATAGTATTGATGTTGATGAATAAAAACTCGACTCTATTTGCTCTGCTTGTCAAAAAGGAAAAGCTCATAAAATTGTCTCCCCTTTGCCTACCACTAATGAGTATAAAACTTCTTTTGATCATGTTGTTTCTGATTTATGGGGACTAGTGCATGTTGCTTCTGAGGGGTGTTGGTACTATGTTTCATTTTTAGATGTCTTTAGCAGGCACACATGGATATACCTTCTTAAAAGTTAGTCTGAATTGCTCAATTGTTTTCTTCAATTCCAGAAACTTGTAGAAGTTCAGTTTAAAACAAAGATTAATGCTTTCCAAAGTGATTGGAGGGTGAATTTTGACCTCTCATAATTATGTTAGCTCAATCAGGGATACAACAAAGACTGACATGTTCTCACACCTTGGAGTAAAATGGTTTTAGAACATAAATTGAATAAAATGAAAAAGATTAGGGGCATTCAAATAATAAAATTAAACTGATATATATTTATAATTGGATAATATAAGATATTTGGAATTGATAAATTGAATTGAATTATTGAATAGATCAGAAATTGGACCAAATTGAAGATAATCGGAGAAATGGCAAATTTTGTTCTTTAGTCCTTAGAGCATTGTTTGTGTAACACCATATACCCGATCTGGTCACCAACCTGAGCTGTAAGGTGTTACAGCTATAAAACTTTAACATTTTTCATAATTTATTTAAAGATAATCAAAATAATGCATCATCAATCATTTCTATGCTTTTCAATCAATTTAGGACCTAATTCAAGCTTACGGAACATTTAAAACAAATCAGGATCAATTCTAGATTAAATTGAAATTTGATAAGCCATAAAAGTAACGTATTTTTAATCCCATTCTTGATGCGTTTTTGGATGATTTATTATGTAAATTAGTGAATTTGATGCTTCTAATCCTTTAAATTCATGTTTCTATACTTAGGTGAGCATAGGGGAGTGAAAGGAGCGAAAAACAAGCCAAAATCGGACAAAAAGAGCTGCTTTCAGGATCCACACGGCATTGGCATTTGCCACATGCCCATGTGCCAGCCCGTGTCAATTTCGCAACCTGCTTCCCAGATACGCGGAAAAACCCAATTTTTAGGCTTTCTGAGCATTCTAAAGTCTATAAATACCAATTAGAAGAAGACCTAGGAGGGCAATCAGAGAAGATCGGAGAAAACACTCGAAGAACACCATTGGAATCAACTCGGAAGCGGATCTCCCTCAAGATCGAAGATCTCCATTTAATTTCTTTCGAAGCTTTATTGAGTTTCTTTATGTCTTGTGGATATTCTAACTTTGAGATGTTCCTATTTAGGATTATGAACTAAATTCTCTAGATACCTAGAGAGGATGAAACCTATGATGAATATTATTATTTAATTTATGTTTTACACGATAAATACTTGATTCTTGTTCTCAATTATGTATGCTTATTTCGTGTTTTAATATTTTTGGGATATTAATTCATGTTTAATGTGCTTATTTCAGTGGAGCAAAAATCTCTGTTTAAGAGTAGATCTAGCATAATTGAGTGGAGTTGCATGCAATCCTAGAAATAGGACGACATAAATCTACTGGATTAGAGTCAAATCTAATAGGGGAATCCATAGATCGAGTTAATATGACGATAGGGGTTTTAATTAGAAAGAGATTTCAGTTAATCAACCTAGAGTCAGTTGTTCTTACTCTCGAAAGAGATATTAACATAATTTAGGGATTTCTATGGATCAAGACACAAGTGAATAAATCGTTTAATTCAGATTCATAATAATAGGTGAAGTCTAGGTGGATTCTTTCCTGGGTATTGTTTTTCTTATTGGTTATCTTCGATTATTTTCCTATTTCATTCGCTATTGCGTTCTTAGTTAAATTAGATTAGTAAATTTAGATTAAAAACAATCACTTCAATTTGCCGGCTAAATAATAGAAAAAAAAAAGAGGTAATTACTAGTACTTTTAGTCCTCGTGGATACGATATTCCCTACTCACCATTACTAGTGCTTGCCTTAGTCGTATTTATAGTTAGTTTAGTGACCATCAAAATTTCGATGAAAATTTGAACAAAAGTGTAAACAAGTATCACACGGCAGGACGTGTGACAGAGGTCAGCTCATATAGCTCCAAACATGGCTGTGTGGCCACTTCATACGCCCGTGTGCTCAGACCGTGTATCTAATTGTGACCGTGTAAAAAATCCTGCTCCTAAAATCAAACAGTCACACAACCATGTGGGAGACCACGGTCGTATGACAGCCCGTGTCTCAGGCCGTGTGCATCTAAAATAACTTCAAAACTAAGCTTTTTCATCTACCATTTTCTAAAGTTCCAAGCCAAACCATTTCCAATCATTTTTACCTATTCAAAACACATTAAAACATGTCAAAACATATCAAAATCATCCAACCTAATTACCTAACCAATATGCCTTCAATGACACCTCAATTTGAAACATAAACACTCATCATCCAATCAAACATTTACTACAAGTAAAATTCTTTCAAACATCCTTCAAATGCAAAATAACACATACCAATATTCAATCATCATTCAAACCATCAAATGTTCATTCAACTTATCATAATATCATATCTTACCATGACCAAATTAGCTATTCTTCAAACACAAAGCATTTCAGGGTTGCCTATTATCGTAAACTACCAACACAACCATTTAAATGCATATAATTATCAACTTATGCAACCACCATCACAAAATACAACCAACCAAGTTACCAAATAGGATTTACATCAATACAAATACCATAATTTCAAGTGCCCATCATATGATCAAAATACTTATAATTTACATATCCAAAACCTTATTCACATGCCACTTATATCTGGGCCAAAATTAACAAATAACTACCGAATGAGTTGTCAGATAGTGTGATCTCTAATGACTTTCCATTGACAGCAAAAGGCCGACAATCTACAAAGACATACAATCAAATAAAGTAAGCTTTCATTAAGCTTAGTAAGTTCGTAAATCAAAACAACACATACCTATTAATCCAATTATAAAACATACAAAACATGAAACTAATAACCCTTGCCATAAATCATCATTTCAACTTTCTGAAACACTTAAACCTGGATGATTCATATCATCAAAATATAACGTGTCAAATAAACTTATACAAAAATACAAATTAACATATCATCTCATACCATTTTTCTTTTAATAGTTAACTGTTTTGCCAAAATAACAATAGTAAATTCAATTCGGATACACAGAAGGGTAATGCTTATACAAGCTAACCTAAGGACTTTAACTGATACACAATGTTGCTCACATAAGCTTCAAAGAATCCGCAACTCATGCAAGATCTCAAGCCATCGGTATGGTATCCTTCATTGGTACATAGTACCTGCTAAATATACACTGGCTCAAAGCCTGCTAAATAACCATCAGCTCAAGGTCTGCTAAATAACCACCGGCTCGAGGCTTGCTAAATAACCACCAGCTCAAGGCCTGTTATTCTGATATATCTCATACTCACTTTATTATTTCATTTCGTTAATTATTCAATAGATAATAACAAGATTCAATTCCAACTTATTAAACACTTAATAAGTAAAATCATTATAAACATAATAAACGTAATACGAACTTAACAAAATACAATATTAACAACACATGACGACGATTATTTGATGACTTTTCCTTTCCTTCATTTATCAACAAACTGGTCCATTTCTTGATATGCAAGAAGACCAAAATTAGCCGATTCTTAAACCCTTTTCCATGGTGGTTTTTGGTTGATGAATACAAAAATGAGGAAGATGATAACCTTTGTTTGTTTTAGTTTATGATTATTTATTAAATTACTACTTTACCCTTTAAAAATAACTTAAATTTCATAAAGTATCATACCTATTCGTCCACTATAGCTAACATGGGCTATTTATCTCATAAAACCCTTTAATTAAAATTTTATAACATTTTAGCACATATGAATTAATAACGATTAACTTTTGTAACTTTTACAATTTAATCCCTTTTTCTTAATTAACTATCCAAACGTTAAAATTACCTAATCAAATTTTAATACGATACTTTAATAACATTACAAATAATAAATAATAAAATTCTGATTCACTAGTCGAATTCATGGTCCTGAAACCACTGTTTCCAACACCATTAAAAATGAGTTGTTACAGTTTGTTTGCTGTATTGACTAGGTAAGTTCATTCGGTATGTTTGTGTTAAAATTTTATGCATTTAGAATTATAATTTTAATTATGTTTAATTGAAATTTTAATTATTTACGATTTGGTACAGAAAGGTGAGATAGATGATTAAACTAAATACGATGAATTGAAAATTGAAATAATTATGGAAATGATCTTAAATTGGACTGAAATAGGATATGTTTGTGATGAAGTGATGATTTGATGAAATGAGCCGAATTGATCCGATTTAGACTAGTTAATAATGATAAGGACTGAATTGAATATATGTGAAAGTATAATATAATGTTATAATGCGAAATTGAATCAGTATTGTTATGTGATATGCTATCATAATTGAGAATTGATGATTGGTTGATGAAATTGTGTAATGAAATTGAGAAATGATTAGGATAAGAATAGTTTAGGATTATACGACTACGTGTTGGGGATTGTTAGGCACTCCATTTGTCGGTTATACTGACCAGTGTTGGACACATCTATTTTTCAGTTTTACTGGCCAGTGTAGGGCATAATTTATTATTTCGGATGATTCCGATAGGAACTGGGTGCCAATTTGGTGTGATTGGTTGGATCTGTGTATCTGTGTATCTGTCCGAGTCATGTTAATAGGGACATGTATAATGTAAATGGAATAAATGATATTCAGATTGATTTGATACGATGATCGAATGATAAATATATACAAGCCCAGGGGGACAATATGGAAACGTGACAAATCGATGAATGTGATTGGAATTTGTATTATGAAACAAAGTAGTAATTGACATTAAATTGACAATTGCTGTATATTTGGTATAAAGATGAATTGATATGATATGAGAATGGAGTTCATATGATTTAATATGAATTTGATTGAGAATTCAAATTATGAAATGAAAATAATGTTTGGAATTAATTTGAAATGGAATGTATAGTGGGTAAATAGATTGTTTAATATGATTAAGATAGTGAATTGATATGATTATTGGTTTTGTGAATGATAATGAAATTTTGAATTAAGTGAACTAAAATGTTATATGATTGAGTTACTATATGATATGATAAAATAAATGTTAAACTCACTTTTTTTATATTTGATTTACCATGATAAGCAAACTTTATCAAGCTAAGTAGCATTTAGTATATAATTATAACCTGAGGTAAGTTACTTGGTTTTATACCTATGAACTTACTGAGCATTGTATATGCTTACCTCGTTTGTTCTCCCTTTCTTTGTAGATTGCCAACTTGCAGAACACGTCAAGCGGATTGTCCGAAGCTCACATTATCTCGGTAGGGGTTCGGTAATCTTTAAACCATATTAAGGCTCGATTATGTGTGGCATATACGTAGGAGTTATTTCAGTTTACTTACTTATTGATATGGCTTGAAATCCTTGTTGGTGTGATTATGACAAAGAATATACTTGTTGAAAATATATGCATTAGTAGATGGTTTGAATTATGTATTTGGTATTTGAAATTACATTTTGAGTATGAAATTATATAGCTAATATTATGTCATGATATGGATTAGTTGGTTTGAAAAAGAGGTATATGATATTTTGGAATGTATATAGGCTTGATATGTATATTGTCATCTTGGATGATAATGATTATGATATGTGTGCCAAATGCTTGAGTTTGATCATGATATGGTATGTTTAAGTCTAGCTAAATGGTTGAGTCATTTTGAATGATGGAAAATTTCAATGGAATTGGTATAAAATGCACAATGTGTAAACTTATAAAATGGTTATATGGTTTGTTATAAGCTTTGATAAATGTTTGCATTTTTGAATGGTTAAGTGCCTAATTGATGAACTAAGGGAATAGAATGAGTGTTGATGTATGATTGGTATTAGATGGAATGAACATTTAGTATTAAATGTTTAGATAATTTGAGATGTTTCACTTGTGTTTAAATGTGATTGAGGTGCCTTGGGGCATATTGGTTAGAATTAGGTAAATGGTACATTATTGGCATGCTTTTGATGCAATTTGAATAGGTTAAAAGATTTGGAAAGTGAACATTTATGTTATATGTAAGTTGTTGGTTTGGTAGCTTGTATATCAAGGCTTTAATTTGGCATATACGGGCTCACACCCGGCTGTGTGTCACACACAGGCAAGTGACATAGCCGTGTGTTCTGTATTATCAGGGTGGTTTTGGTTAAACACGGTCACAGTTTGTTACATGGCCTGGTGACGCGGCCAAGTGAATGTTTGTAAGATTTTACATTTAGGTCCACACGACCTTAATTTGTTACACAACCATGAGACCCTGCTTTACACGGTTATGTGACCTTATTTTACACCTTTTCCCAATCTTTTTTAAAATGTTTTAAATTAGTCCCTATTTGTTTCAAAATTTATTTTAGAGCTTTTGTAAGTTCGATCTTGCACGTATAACATGGTTTAACTAAATGATTGATAAATGGTTGTTTTAAAAAATTTATGAATTAAAACTGCTTGCTCATATTCTGTTATTTACTGTAGCATATTCTAACCCTAATTCGATATTAGAAATGGGTGAAAGGTGTTACACGAACCTCCATAAAACCAGTAACATGTGGCACAAAGTGCATAACATGACATTTCTTCATCTTCTATCCGCCATTACATACATCCATACTCCGCATATCATTCATTTTCACGGTTGACATATAACAAGCATTCAACTAAACATATTGTTAATAACACAACACTGATTATACCAAACATATCCCCTATCAGACCATTTCAATGATAATCTCTTCAATAATTACTTTACTAGTAACAGTTCACCAAAACAACAAACTTATGCATACAACCAAACATGCATCTGTAGGTCAACACATTGCATGCTTCAACAGTACGACAACCATCCCACAATAATTCAACTCCTCATCATCAGCTAAACATGAAGTCAAACATACCAAAACAACACAGTATTGATATACATCAAACAAGCACTAAGGATTTGAATTCAGAAACTAAATTATAAAATTCTTGGGGTTGACACAACTTACACTTGCTCAGCCTTCCTTTTATCACTTGGGCCTTCTCCTTCTTGGTTAGCTAAGCATAACAACCATATAAAGATCAAAATGAAGACATATATATGTAAGAAAATCTTAATTCATATGCATGCAGAGGAGTTTTAAATGCTAACAATGACTTAAATTATCACAGTTCAAAATAAATTATGCTGAAATCCTTTGCTTTTCCTCCATTTTTCTTTATTCAAAAGGTACGGAAGAGTTAGAAAGATTACGAGATTGTTAAATTCTCAATTATTTAGGTTAACACATTAGTTTCTTCCCTTCATGCAAACTGCTCCTTAATTTCCTTTCTTACAGAATAAACCAGAGGAAAAGATAGAAGAAAGAAAATGAATACCAGGATGAAAGAATCCCCCCAATTGAGAATAACATCTCTCCATTATATAATCTTTTCACTTCTGTTCACCTAACGCCAAGTTAGTCAGTACTATTTAATTCCCTTAATCATAATGCTTCCCACTAAAAGAAACATTTGGTTCTAAAGTAACAGAACTAAGGTCGAAATCTTAACCTTTCACAAAATTGGGTGTGACAGATTATATGGCTCAAATCTTTGCTTGGTGAGCTACACATATCACTTGCTGATAAATCTTAGCTTTGGTGTGATAACTCAGGAGCAGTCGCTGTTACAACCAATCCTGTGTTACACTTCAAATTTAAACATGTCGAATTACACTTGTTTTTACATTCGAGAGAAGGCAATAACTAGGAATTTGGTTGTTGGTCAAGTACCTAGTTAAGACCAAATAGTAGATATGTTTACAAAACCATTGTCTAGGTTATTTTTCTGCAAATTTCAAAGCAAACTACAGGTTGAAAACAAGTTTGGAGAGATGATTGATAAACCGTAAAAGTAACATATTTTAATCCCACATTTAGCATGCTTTTGGATGAATTATCCCTTATTTTATGTAATTTGGTGCTCTTAATCCTTTATTTTCATGTTTTATACTCAGGAAAGCACCGGAGGATGAAAAGAACAAGAAACGGGCTTAAAACGGGCCAAATGGGCCACATCACGAAATCGACACGACCTGGACCCAAGACCATACGGCCGTGCCTCCTTAATAATCTTGAACACGGCCTGAGCCCAAGACCACACGGCCGTGCCTCATTAGTCGACCCAACACGGCCTGGCCACGATTCACACGGGCGTGTGCCATGGCCGTGCCCCTGCTGAGGCAAAGAGAAGTTTCATTCGGATTTGGATACTTGAAGGCAAAGAAACACATTCCAAAGCCTATTCAAACACCCAAATAAGAATCCTATTTGAATTAGGATACTTAGGGGCCAAGTAAGGCATCTCAAAGTCTATATAAACACCCAAGGGGGCAACTTGAAAGGGAGTTCGGCAGAAGCCGGAGCCTAAAGCTATCGTTTAGGGGCGGTTAGCTAGGCCAAGGAGCCGAGCCGAAAAGGTCAGATTTGTGGGAAACTCTCAAGGGATAGCCAGTTGATCCATCTCCAGAAGCCGTAATTCTACTCAAGACGGAGGATCTCTCCTTCAATTCCTTCAGGAGTTTTTTAGGATTTCTTATGTTTTGTTTTATCTTTTCTTCCGAGATGTTTTTCTTTATTATTATGAACTAAACCCTTGGACACACAAGGGGATGAAACCTAAATGAATCTTGTAATTGTTTTCAACTATATGATAAATACTTGATTTGTTCTTGATTATGTGTACTTAATTCTTGTGTTGATATTTCGCGGATATTAATTCAAGTTGAATGTGCTTAGGTGGTGGAGCAAAAGTCCCCGCTAAGAGTAGATCTAGCATAATTAAGCGGAGTTGATCGCGCGCTAGAGATAGGGTGACGAGATTTTGCCTGGATTAGGGTGAAACCTAATATGGGAGTCCATAGATCGATTTACTGCTATTCTAGTGGTTTTAATTAGAAAGAGATTTCAATTAATCAACCAAGGGTTAGACGTTATTCGCCTCGAGAGAGGGTTTAATATAAATTAGGAGTCCTACGGATCAAGTCAAGTGAATAAATCGTGCAGTTCAAAGTTAGATAACAAGTGAAGTCTAGGTGGATTCTTCCTAAGGGTATCGTCTTAAATCAACCGAGTTTTTCCCAAGTATTTCCCCAATTCATTCTTTTTGTCTTTGCGTCTTTAGCTTAGTAATTAGTTAATTTAGATTAATAAACAACTTCACTTATTTTAGGCTAAATAATATAAAGAAAGTTAGTATTAGTACTTTTAGTTCATTTGGGTTCGACAATCCGGTCTTGCCTAAGCTATACTACTGTTCGATAGGTGCACTTACCTCAATCGTTGTTATAGTTAGTTCCAGGATCGACCATTATAAATTTAAAACTCTGAAATACAACGATCAAGTTTTTGGCACCGTTGCCGGGGAACTAAAATATTAAGAAAGCTCTATTTTTATTACTTTAGCCATTATTTTTATTTTCTGCAATTTACTTTTATTTTTAAGTTTAAATTTTAACTTTGCTAAATTTTCTTTCTTTCTTTTCCTAGCAGGTACCTCTAGTTTATGACTAGAAGGAACCCGAGAGGACCACTAGTATACGACAGTGATATTGAAGCTACCGCTCGTAGAAATCGCAGAGAAATTAGGCGAGCCCTAAATAACACAGAAGAAGAGCGAGAAGACAGATCCAATCCTACTGAATGGATGGACGAAAATAATCCTCAACCACAAGATGTGGCAGAAAATAATGCTCCACGTACTATGTATGATTATGCTAAACCTCATTTAACAGGAGCAGAATCAAGTATTGTTAGGCCTTCTATAGCTGCTAATAATTTTGAATTAAAGCCTAACACTATACAAATGATTCAACAATTTGTTCAATTTGATGGTTTGCGGGGATCAAGATCCAAACACTCATATAGCTAATTTTTTAGAGTTCGTGATACCTTCAAAATAAATGGCGTTTACGATGATGCCATAAGGCTTCTTATTTCCCTTTTCATTAAGGAATAAAGCCAAACAGTGGTTAAACTCGTTACCACGAGGGTCAATCACTACATGGGATCAAATGACCGAAATTTTTTTATTAAAATATTTCCCATCGGCCAAAACGGCCAAATTACGGAATGATATCTCTTCTTTTATGCAGATGGATTTAGAGACATTATATGATGCATGGGAGAGATATAAGGATCTCTTGAGAAGGTGTCCGCACCATGGTTTACCCTTGTGGCTCCAAGTCCAAACTTTCTATAACGGTGTAAACCCCTCGACGAGGCAACTAATTGATTCAACCGTCGGTGGAACCCTGAACAATAGAACTCCTGAAGTAGCTTACGAGTTTATTGAAGAGATGTCACTGAATAACTATCAGTGGTAGGTTACAAGGACCAAACCAACAAAATCAGCCAGAGTTTTCAACATAGATGCAGTAACCATGCTATCAACACAGTTAGAGATGTTAAATAAAAAGTTTGATGATTTGTGACCTTCACAGATACATCCAGTTATGCAGTACGAAACAAGCGGAGGCGTGGCGAATCTTGAGTACCCACCCTACGGATATGGCATAAAGAACTAACAAGTCCACTATATGGGTAACTTTTCTAGACCTCAAAATAATTTTTATAGTGACACTTATAATGCAGGTTGGAGGTACCATCCTAATTTCTCGTGGGATGATCAAAGTAGCCAAGGACCGGAACTTCCTCCAAATTTTCAACAACCACCTTACCAACAGGAAGAGGAGCCGAACCTTGAAGGGCAGCTACAGATAACCGTCTCCAAGACACTGAGACCACCCTTAAGAATCAACAGGCATCAATTAAAGGAATCGAGAGCCAAGTTGGGGAACTCATTAAGACAGTTGGACAACTTACTAACACAGTTGGACAACTTGCAAAGATAATTTCTGAACGACCACAAGGGCGTCTACCAAGCAATACTGAGATTAACCCAAAGGAGCAAATCCAAGCCATATCAGCTCAAGACATGAAAGGTTAGTGGAATCTGACCCAAGGCAAGAGCCTGTAGTAAGTGAAGGTAAGGTTGAGGTAAGCCATGATTTACTAAACCCGGTAATTACAGAGTACCAAGCTCATATGCCATACCCCAATGCGATAAAGAAAGACCACACAGAGGAACAATTCGGTAAATTTCTTAAACCTCCAAAGAAGTTTCTTATTAACTTGCCGTTTCTTGAAGCTCTTTCGCAGATGCCAGATCCTAGACCTCATGTCAATAAAGAAGAAATTCATGAGGAACGAAAGCCTCGGATCAATAAACTAGACGAGTGAAAGATACACTTCAAAGAAATACACGAAGCAAAAACGAGGCAACTCCACGAGAAACTTAACGATGGGACAACCCAGCTTAAGATAGGAGATCAGGTACTCAAAATCTTCCCAGATGGAGCAGTCGAGGTAACTAATCCTAAATTCAGCACTTTTAAGGTAAACACTACTCAACTTAAACTATATATCAAAAACCGAATTGAACACATGAGAAAGGATTTTCACCTCCTCAAACCACCCTGATAATGCGAATAAGAGGTAAGTCTAGCTCAAGACTTTAAACGAGCGCTTCTCAAGAGGCAACCCGAGCACTAACTCTACTAATTAGTTTCGTTTTATTTCTTTTCGTATTTAGGCGTAGGTTTCCACACCCACACGGCTTTACACACGGCCGTGGCCGTGGCCGTGTGGACACCACGGGTAGGCACATAGGCGTGGACCGTATCTCTATTTAATTTTATTCCTATTTTTATTTTTATTTTTATTTTTATTTTTATTTTTACTCCCTTTATTATTTTTCTTGTTCTCAATGGCATTTAGATTTAGCTTAGGATACAATAAAATCAGACCGGCTACTTTGAGGATTCAAGTTCAAACGGTTCGAGGCGCTTCCCCACGTTCACCTCCAATCCTATCCGGTTTCTTTTCATTGACTTCATCCAAAATTCAGGAAGTTTCACCTCTCTCCTTATCGTATGATTTTATTTTGATATTATCTATCCTTGTACATTGAGGTCAATGTACATCTTAAGTGTGGGGGGGTGAATCTTAAGGATGCCTAACTTTTTGCATTATTCTCAAATCCCTGAATTTAGTCTTGTTTTTAAGTAATTTTCTCATATTACTAATTAGGATGAAATTTCATGATTTATGATTTTTATTGATATGTTTTAGATTAATTCATTGATAATTGTGCATTGATGATTGAATTCTAAGAATACTAGAGAATCAAGCATGATAAGTCTATTTTTCAAGAAAATAAAAAATTTTCTAGGTTGTCTACCTGAATTTGAATATTACTTTGAAGTTTGAAATTTATGAGGTTGACATCAAAATACCCATAATTTTTGTGAGATTTTGAGCCTTGTAGAGAATAAATTCTTTTTCTTGCTCACTTCATTGATTATGAGTGTGTCAACACTGATTTGTTATTCTAGAATTTGCATCGATTATACATGTCGAGACCACACCTTTGATTTGATATACAGAAATGATAAAGGCACCTAGGATTTAACCCACTTACTCCACTAAAAACCTACCTTCATAATTAATCCCTAGTGAACCCCGTTTAATCCTAACAACCTTTTTATTAACTTACCCACTAATACTAACCCAAAAACCCTTTGTATTTATTATCACCATCCTTTTAACTACCCTTATATCGAGATTTGATTTGATTAATAGCCTAACTATGTTTTTTATTTCAGTAATTTATCCTTTGTTATGTATTTATGATGTAAAAAAAATAAAAAAAATTAAAAGTATTCATTATTAGTTTTGTGATTAAAGAGCTTATACGTTTGAATTCCAAATATTGAAGAAGAAGCTCGTAGTATTAGTATTTTTCAAATTGATATAATCACTTTTATTTAGTTCGTTGTCTCTGGTTAGGTAATTTGTCAATTCAATCTCGATTCTAACCCTCTAATTCAGCCTTTAACCACACCTTTAACCCAAGCCCCATTACAACCCTGTTAAAGACCTTTTGATTTGTGTATCATCTCATTTAATAGTGGTGGAGATTTGATTTTCATGCAAGCCTATGAGATTAACTTTTCAGGTTTGACATTTGAGTGCTTAATTCTGAACCTTAAACACCTTGAGTGATTTGAGTGAATCTTTAGTAAGGATGTCAATTCTTGTCGGTTTTGAACCAGAGGTAATTATTTAGATGAGGGAAAACACCTATGTTTTGTGCTACAAATGTATGACTTATACTGTTTGAATCTTTAGGACTCTTTGAGTTGAATTATCCATGTATAAATTATCCTTGAATTATGATGAAACACTATCAATGACTATTATGAATTAAGGGAAATTTGTTTTAATTATGAGTTGAGAATTTTGCTTGAGGACAAGCAAAAGCTTAAGTGTGGGGGTATTTGATAAACCGTAAAAGTAACATATTTTAATCCCATATTTAGCATGCTTTTGGATGAATTATCCCTTATTTTATGTAATTTGGTGCTCTTAATCCTTTATTTTCATGTTTTATACTCAAGAAAGCACCGGAGGATGAAAAGAACAAGAAACAGGCTTAAAACGGGCCAAATGGGCCACATCACGAAATCGACACGGCCTGGACCCAAGACCACACGGTCGTGCCTCCTTAATAATCTCGAACACGGCCTGAGCCCAAGACCACACGGTCGTGCCTCATTAGTCGACCCAACACGGCCTGGCCACGATTCACACGGGCGTGTGCCATGGCTGTGCCCCTGCCGAGGCAAAGAGAAGTTTCATTCAGATTTGGATACTTGGAGGCAAAGAAACACATTCCAAAGCCTATTCAAACACCCAAATAAGAATCCTATTTGAATTAGGATACTTAGGGGCCAAGTAAGGCATCTCAAAGTCTATATAAACACCCAATGGGGCAACTTAAAAGGGAGTTCGGCAGAAGCCGGAGCCTAAAGCTATCGCTTTAGGGGCCAAGGAGCCGAGCCGAAAGGTCGATTTGTGGGAAACTCTCAAGGATAGCCAGGTTGATCCATCTCCGGCCGGAATTCTACTCAAGACGGAGGATCTCTCCTTCAATTCCTTCAGGAGTTTAGGGATTTCTTATGTTTTGTTTTATCTTTTATTCGAGATGTTTTTCTTTATTATTATGAACTAAACCCTTCAGATACTGAAGGGGATGAAACCTAGATGAATCTTGTTATTGTTTTCTCTCAACTATATGATAAATACTTGATTTGTTCTTGATTATGTGTACTTAATTCTTGTGTTGATATTTCATGGATATTAATTCAAGTTGAATGTGCTTAGGTGGTGGAGCAAAAGTCCCCGCTAAGAGTAGATCTAGTATAATTAAGCGGAGTTGATCGCGCGCCTAGAGATAGGGTGACGAGATTTTGCCGAATTAGGGTGAAACCTAATATGGGAGTCCATAGATCGATTTATCGCTATTCTAGGGGTTTTAATTAGAAAGAGATTTCAATTAATCAACCAAGGGTTAGACGTTATTCGCCTTCTCGAGAGAAGGTTTAATATAAATTAGGAGTCCTACGGATCAAGTCAAGTGAATAAATCGTCAGTTCAAAGTGTTAGATAACAAGTGAAGTCTAGGTGGATTCTTCCTAAGGGTATCGCCTTAAATCAACTGAGTTTTTCCCAAGTATTTCCCCAATTCATTCTTTTTGTCTTTGCGTCTTTAGCTTAGTAATTAGTTAATTTAGATTAATAAACAACTTCACTTATTTTAGGCTAAATAATATAAAGAAAGTTAGTATTAGTACTTTTAGTTCCTTTGGGTTCGACAATCCGGTCTTGCCTAAGCTATACTACTGTTCGATAGGTGCACTTGCCTCAATCGTTGTTATAGTTAGTTCCAGGATCGATCATTATAAATTTAAAACTCTGAAATACAACGATCAATGATATCAAAAAAAATATATTAGCATTTGTCGTATTAGCTTAGGTAAACTGTATTTTAGTTTCTTCAGTTAGTCAGGTAGTTAGTTACTAAGCTACTGTATTACTGTTATTTTTTTGTTAGCCAATTGCAAAGAAAATCAATGTAGGATTCTTTTTAGCATTGACTAGTATTTACAACCTCTAATCTCTTTGTATAAATACCAGGCTCAATCTTATCATTATAAGATTATTAGAGTCTTTAATCAATACAAAAGTAGACCCTATTTTATTCTCTATCCTTTTTTTTTTAAAGCTTAGTTTAAGTTTTTTGTTTGGCAAAGTGAAATTCCGAACAAAATACAACATTGAAGCGTAATCGAGTTCTTATCTTTATGTATTAATGAAAGTGATCCATTTCTTAAAAAAACTTGTCTTAAAAAAAAGAAAGGAAAATCCAATTAATAATTAAACCATTTTTGTTGTTCGTTATTAATAATTAAACCTGATATGCTCTGAAAGATACGATTTGAATTACTAATAGGGAATAATTATATTAGGATAATCTTAAAATATATAGTTTTTAGGCACCAATAAAATAATATTGCATCATCAATTTTTAAAGACATACAAATATTATTCTACATTCAATCACATACAATATCATCTCTAATTTAATTTAACTTTAATTAAAATAATTAAAATTATGGAGGGGAAATGTTGAAACTGATAAAAATTTGAACATAACCAAAAATAATTAAAATTCCGTAAAAAAATAACCAAAAATAAATAAAATTTAAAATTGCTTAAACCAATAATTAAAAATTTAAAAAAAAAATTGATAAAAATCATAAGCACAAATTAAAAAAATTAAAATCAACCATTAAAAATCTAAAAAACCACTAGTAAAAAAATCAAAATTTGAAAAAATATAACCACCATTGGCAATTTTATCAAAATTTGAAATTTTATTAAAAATAAAAAATTGAAATTGAAAAAGAAAAAAAATTACTCGCTTAGAAATTAAAAAAAAATTTAAAAAATCGACAAACATGATTTGAAAGCAAAGAAATAAAATACGATTAAATTTAAAAAAAGAAACTAAAATAATTTAAAAATTATAAAAGAAGAAACCATGTTTGTTTGTTTATTAAAGTTTTTAATTGACATAATTTAACAAATTAGAAAAGATATTAAATATGAATGAATATATAATAAGACTTTTACATTTTTAAAAAGTTAATGATGTATTACTTAAAAATTATATATTTTAGGATTATTTTAATATAATTTATTCCGGTGGGGTTTTTCTTTTTTTTATGAATAATGTGTAAAAATATAGGCGGATAATAATAAGATGATAACTAATGCTTTATGTTGGCTTGTAAAGCAGGGGCGGAAGTTTGGGTGTGGGCGGCCTTCCACGCAAAGCCAAGCTGACAAACCGTAAGACAACATTAGAAATGTATGGACGATGAGTCGCATTTGATTAATATCATTGGATTGGATTTCATCAAATACATACTTCATGCTTATGGGTACATTTATTTATTATTCACAAACTAAAGTTTGAGTTTTAGATATAAAAATAAATTTAGTTTCTAATATTTATTTATTTTATCATTTTGATTTTGATTTTTTTCTTTTTCATCGTTTTGACTCTCAATTTTTAAATTTTAGTTAAATTATCTTACTCTATAAACAAATTGATTGAATTATTAAATTTTAAATGACATTAACGTGGCAGTTCGTGTGGCAATCTACATATACTTCATAACTAATATGGATATTTTTTTCTAAAAAAAAAAATTATGAACTTTTCTTTTAAATTTGTTGAATTTTTAAATATTTTTATGAATTATACATGGACTTCCGCGTAAGTAACTACATCAACGTTGTTAAAATTTTAATAATTTAATCAGTTTTTTCTTTCAAAAGAAAGTAATTTGACTAAAATTTAAAGGGTAATGGCCAAAATAATCTAAAAAAGAAGAAGAATAAAGACCAAAATGACTAAATAGATAAATGTTAGAGGCTAAATTTATCATTATGCCTTTTTTATTTATTTAAACAATATATGTTTTTTAAAGATAATATAAGGACAAAAATAAATAATTAAAATCCATATATTATAGAAAAATATTTAGGTTTACAATAAAAAATATGAAAAAAAAAAGAAAGAAAGAAAGAAGAGGAGTTGATGATATAACTTCAAAAACAAAAAGCTTTTCTAAAAGAAAAAGAAAGAAAAGAGGGGAAATTTTGAAAAGTGAAAGGAGAAAGTGGGAAGGAAAGATGTAGAGTTTAGTTTTAGGTATACATATTTTGTGAAGCAATAATTAAATATCATAAATTAAAATTTTGATATCAAATTTTAAGATATTTAAAATTAATTTGTTCGTAAGCTTTTGTTGTTAGAGTTCGTGCTTGGTTCGAAAATTATTGATTGAAATTGAATATTTTTTAGTCAAATTTGAATAGCTTACAGCTCTAATGTTTCATTTACGTCAAGTAGTTTTTAGTACTTAAAATCTAAGTTATTTAAATCCGTAAATTTGTTTTAAATTGCAAATCAATTTACTACCCAAGTATATTATTTAAATTTGAATCAAAATTAATTAAATTATTGTCAGATACTCGATAACCTATATTTTTATAATTTTTAAAGGATTAAATCAAATTTTTATATTTTTAGAGGGACCAAAGTATAATTTTACCTTTATTAAAAATTTTAAATGGCTTAAATGAAAACTTTTTCATTTTAGGACTGTCAAGGCCCTTGCCAGCCCCCCTAGTTTCACCCTTGTAGTAAATTCATTTAAAAAAAAACATAAAAGGTCAAGTAGATAATAAATGTGGATATTTGAATTCGAATTCATTATTCGCAAAAGATAAATTTGGATAATGGATATCAATATTTTATTTCATTATCCACAAAGTTAAAAGTAAATTTGCAAAATCTGTAATATATGAATTTGTAAAAAAAAAGGGTAAATTATATCGCAGGTTACTTTAAAATAGCATCGTTCTTATTTTGATCATTCTAATTTTTTTTTATTAATTTAGTCACTTTAATTAAGATAATTGTTCGAATTGGTCACTGCTGTTAAAATTTTCATTAAGCTATTAATGCATTGCTGACATGGTAAATTTTTTTTTTTTACTTTTAATTAAAGTTAGGGACCTCTCTATAATTAGTTCAAAACACTTATTTTTTGTTTATTTGTGACATAAGAACCACTAATCCTCATCACCACCCAACACGCACCACCAGCCCCATCTCTATCGCTCCTTACTTATCTTCCTTTAACATTGAACTTGAGAAATCCCGATCGAGGAGATCTCCATTGCAGTACATTTCCTCCCCCTCACTTATCTTCCTTTGTGGATAGAATTGGTTATTCTTATGGTAGGTGTCGGGTGGTGGATGATGATGATTGGTAGTTCTTATGTTGCAAATAACCTAAAAAAAAAGGCGTTTTGAACTAATTATAGAAATGTCTCTAGCTTTAGTCAAAAGATAAAAAAATGCAACATCAGCAATCCATTAGTGGATTAACGGAATTTTCAATGACAGCGACTAATTCGAGTAATTATCTTAATCAGAGTGACTAAATTGACAAAAAAAACTTAGAATGACTAAAATAAAAACAATACTATTTTAGAATGACTTGCAATACAATTTACCATAAAAAGTCAAATATTTGGGGATAACAGGGTGTATCTATTATAATCCATAAACTTTAAGTTAAAAAAATAATTAGTTTAATATATAATTAGAGTCATTCTAAAGCTGGAGCGAAATTGAGTTAGGAAGAGGTTGATGAAAGTAATTTTTCATAATTTTGTTAAGATTAAAATATGTGAATATTTGGAATTTTTTAATTTTTTATTTTCAAGAGTTTAATCATTTTATTTTTCGTATTTAAAAAAAATAAGTACAATGATTAGCATCATAAAATTCATCTATTAAATTTAGATTTATTAAAACATTATTTTTATTTTATAATTATTAAATGGATATTTTTTTATTTCAAAATATTGCAATACAGAATAATTTTAATAATATAAATAATTGGACTTAAATTATTAAATAGGAATATATTCCTACAAATAAATTTAAAAAAAAAACTAAATTCTAAATAGAAGAATAAAATAAAGGGTGGAAGCATATTTTAAGGTTTTGTCAAACTTGGGCAGAACTATATGAACTTAAAATCCTAGAGTAAATAATATACATATTTCAAACGTCGTTTGTTTTGACCATAAGACCCATTCGGCAAAGCATCAAAATCCCAAATCAAATTCACACCCACATATGTAAAATGCAAATGCAAATTTAAAAGAAAAAAATTGTGTTTCTTTATTGAAAAAATATTATTAATTATTTATTAAATAATAATGAAAAAAGAGAAAGAATTATATGAAATAATTACGTCACGTCATCTGTATTTTTTTTAATAATTTAATATCACATCAATATTTTTATTCTAAAAAAAATCAAATTTAGATAAAAATTTGAAATTCAAAATAAAATTATTGATATAATATTAAATTATTGAAAAGAAACAAATAGTAAACTATCCAGATAATTCTGTGCTTTTCTCATGTTATGCGTTGATCTCTAGGGATCCTTAAACCTCCTATGTTATTATTATTATTTGTAGTTAATTAGGTGGAGCAGCCGCAGCTGTAGAATTTTTTAGATTAATTTATTTCATAATAACCAGCACCTGATTAACGTGTTAATGACGAGGGGCAGTTGCGTAATTTGGAAAAGTCCCAAAGAGCAGGTGAGGTCAATCATTGAAGTGGTCAATCCCTTTGTTCTGAATCTGAACTGAATAATATATTCTTTCTATGAACAAGCACGGCAGCCCATTGACCCTGCACCGCTTATGCTACCATGGGACCACTTTTCTTTTCTTCTAAACAGGAAAAACAACAACTTCCATATTTGCTGTGTTCTACATCTTTACCTCGCCTAATCCATCTTTATATTCGGCGGAAGACGAACTGGAACTTGCCCAGAGCACCTCGCGGCGATACCTGTCACGTGCATGCCCTATAGGTGTTGAAGAGTGTTCGTAATTTAAAAATATTTTTATCACATCTAAATGCACGTGTTCAAAATTCATCATCATTCAATACTTAAAATTCTTTTGTATAAACATTTACTCTTAGATTATTGTAATTCATCCGAACCCAAATAATGTATCAACCCTTTATATATTTTATCTATTAATCTTTAAAAAGAAAACACAATCAAAATATAAAAGCAAAGCCACTTAAATTGCTAATATATATATATATATATATATATGCTTTATTATTCTATAATCCTTTAAAAAAGAGGTTGTCCCCAGACAGTGTCTTTATTATCATATATAGTTAAGTTATAGGTTTAGTGGGTTGATAGATATGACAATAAGTGGAGGAGAGTTTTTTTAGTTTGAGACAAATTATTATACAGTAATGAGATTAAATCATTAATAAAGCTTTTCAACTGTTGTTTTCTTAAATCAAAATCTTGTCAGTTTGCAATAACAATGAAGTTTGAACCTACGTGCGGGAATAGATATCTTTTACTTTTTGGACATCAAAATTTTCCAATTTCCAAACTTTGATTCATTCATTTTGTAATTTGAAGCATAAAGATTGTTGGAAAGATGAGCTTACTTCCACTAAATGAGGCAAAGTTAAATATAAAAAGGAAAGACAACAATCATGTACAACTTTTATATGGAGAGGTCAAAAGCAAAAACAAAGGCAACATAAAAAATAATGGAGATCCTCCATGGGGTTGCATGGCATGGCATGGCATCCACAGTTCCACACCATCTTGTTTCCCCGCCCCACCACTCCCCTGGATTATCTTATTTAGGAAGTGGGATAGAATTCGTCTTCCCCTTTCATTAAACTTTGCCACGTAATTTCAATTCATATCTTTAATTACATTTCAACTTTTATCTTTTTTAATTAACAAAAGAAATAATTTAAATTAAATTATATTAGAAAATTAGTTAATGAATTTTTATTAAGTATGAAAGTCAAATATTGATTTTGAATCATATATGAGTAAATAATTTAACTTAAGGTATCCAATTATGTCAAAAATAAAATATAAATATTAAATTCCAAGTTCTAGGACCAAAATTGAAACTAAGCATGTCATAAAAGGAAGACCAATATGTTATGGACATTAACCTTGTCAAAATACGGGAGCTTAATTGAAGGTGGATTTGAGTGAAAATAAAGTAAGTCCATTTGTAAATGAACTGAAGCTACCCTAATAAAAGGTGTTAATAATTGAGGTTGTGACAACCTATTTTAGGCATAGCAGAGTGTAAAGCGGGCCATGAAGTCTTGAAATGATAAAAAAGAATGTTTAATCTGTTGAAACAGGAAGAGAGGGTGGGGCAGTGAGCAGTGAGATGGAAGTTAAAGAAATGAAGGAAAGGAGGGTATCCATGGGGTTGGTGCAACGTCTTTGAACAAATTAGTTATGTTTGGTTAACCCTCCACCCCCACCAACAACTCCTTTTTTTTTTTAAATGGGATTAGGCTTCCAACTCAATCTCTGCTAACAAAAGCAATCTCTGTTTAATCTTTCATTATTAACATGTCTTTTTCTTTTTTTTTTAATATTTTACAAAGAATTATAATTATCAAATTAAATCTTTTAAATGCAAGATTTGAGTCGCTGATATTAGTAGCAAGAGCCACAAGAAGAAGAGATGGATTCTGTCTTCTTTAGATGGAACTAAAACATAAGTTGAGAAGTCGAGTGGCGGATGCATTGGTTGATGTAGTAGCCATAGTCAAGCTTAGTCTTTCTTTACAAATTTTCATGTTTAAGGGACTTCCTGTTCAGTCTTTGACAAGGTGATTCTAAATGATATTCATCTTTTGCCAAGTAAACTGTTGGCATGTATTTCTTAATTACCAGCATCTGCCAAATGCCTAGGGCCTATGGTTTTTGGGCAAGTAGTGGTTTAGTTAGCCATAAAAAATAAAAGCAAAAACATTGATTGGGGTGCTTTTTAATTTACTCAGCTCTCATGATCTTATGAAAAGGAGGGAGTTTATAACAAAGAAGCTAGCTTATGGAGTATGGACCATGTTTGGGTATTGGAATAGATTGTCACTCCTCACTCCTCAACCTAGTTTGTGAGGAATTTACGTATAAACCCACTCTCACTCGGGATGCTTACTACTCGTATTGGAAGTTTCTGTCATGTAATACCTCAGCTGCATTACTTGTATAAACACAACTCTCCAAATGCTTTCCACGCCTTTTTTTTGTTGTCTTCATGCGTTTCTTCTCACCCTTTCCATCCCATTTCAACCTCTTAATTTCTTTACACCAAATATATATATATATATATATATTCAATATTAAGTTGACAACCTTTATATCTATACTATAAATAAAGTATCTAACTCATATTATATCACCAATTAATCAAATATTAATTCAATTAAAAGAAAAAACAAATAAACATCTAAAATTAAATAATAAAAGGAATTTATTAGTAAGGTTATATAGATAATTTATTTTTTAAAATAATTTTTTTCTTTTTCTTTTTTTTTTTTTGACATGAGAGCATTACGGGTAAATTTCAATCCCAATCGCTTTACTTTTTAGATTATAAAAATAGTTAAATTTTAATTTGATTCTTATATTTCACTCAAATGTGAGATTTATTCTATATATTTTAATTCTAACATAATTTGATATCTCAATTTTTATAATGTCATTAGCTAGTCTAAATACTTTATCCTAATTAAAATGATTATGTGAATTATTAAAAATTATTACCACCGTTAAAAATTCTTTATTAAATTTATGTTCATTACAATGTTATTTTTTTGTTACATGAATACCAAGTTTATTATATTTTTTTCAAAATGCCACACCAACACAAAAAAAATTTAACAATGTTAACAAATGAATTTATAGTTTTAAATTCAAAAAATAGAGAGACAAAATTTCTAAAAATAAAAAAATATAAATATTAAATTCTAAATATACAAAGAGTACAAAAACTTTAAACATATTGTAATATTTAAAGTCCACACTATAATTTGATTAAGAAATAAATTATTAACTGAACGCGAAGCATGATTGTAATGTTAGGTAAAAACCCTTTACATGATTGGTTTTTAATATTATTTTAATTTAAACTTTTTTCATGAGAGTATGAGCAAGAGTATTCACATCATACATGATTGGTTTTTCCCCTTTTGTCAAGGCTTATAAATTTATGAATAAACACCAGAATCTTTCCCCTTTTTCTCACAACTACTCTTTGCCTCTGTTGGAAAAGAGAGGGAAGAAGAAGATCAAACATGGGATAGGAAAAAAATATTGGATTTAATTACAAAACAACAGAGTTTCTCTTCAAAAACCACAAAACCAGACACCAAAAACAATATTTTGAGAGTTTTATTGAATTAGTGTCACTGTTTTTATTTTTTTATATGATTATAATAGAATTTAAAATCAAAATATTATGGGGCAATTTACCCAAAAATACCAAAAAAATAATATATTTACGAAAAAGGGCCGAAAATTTTAAAATTTACAGAAAATGGCCATTTTCCCACAAAACGCGTCCACGTCAGCGCGTTTTTAGGGGATAAACAAAAAAACGCGTCCACGAGAGATCGTTTTCTGCCACACCAGCCAAAAACGCTTCCTTGAGGGCGCGCTTTGCTGATGTGGCAAAAACGCTCCCCAAAGACGCATTTTAGCCCGTGTTTTTTAAAAAAAAATTATTCTCAAATTTTTTAAAAATTTACGAGAATAAACCTTTATAAAGGCTCAAAATGACAACACCATTTTTTTTTAAGGTGTCATCAATTAATAAGGAAATATAACTTACAAAAGAAATCTTTATATAGACCCAAAGTCTCATTTCTCTTGTTTTCTTGAACAAAGTGGGATATGAGATATGCGTATATATAGACTCATGAATAGTTTTGCAGCTTGTTCCTAAACAATGTGGGATTCATTCCTCTTTTAACTAACAACATGAGATGAAATGCTACATTATATTTGATTTTTTTTTACAAAACAATTTTTCTTTTTTTTATATTTTGTTAACATTTTCTTATATTATAAAATTATGTTTTGAGATCTTTAATCTTGTTGCATTTTAAAATTGTTAACATATACAAAAGAACTATTAAAAAAAAGAGAACAAATTGCACATATGAAACTTGTACATGCAATAATCTTCTATTCAATTTTAAATGTTTGAAGTTAATATTAATGCAATTCTAATTTTTAAAATAATTTTCCATTATTTAAATTTAGAAGTTAATATCAAGCATGACATTCAAATATTTTATACTGATGCAACATATAATAGTGCATGACGGTGCTATATCGGAATGACACTGAATGATAACAAAAGAATATCCTTAAAATATTATTTTACGGGGAAAAAAATACATCCAAAACTTTATTTGTAAATTTAAAATATCTTTAATTAGTTTTACCGAATAACTGGCATACCTCGAGGCAATGTCTGAGCCACAAATATGCACATAGATGGCAAAAAGGAAAAGGAACAAGAGAAGGGAAACCATGGAAGAAACAGAACTAAGGCCCAAGCTAGATTAAACAAATGCATTATGTCACCGAAATGCTTTTTGCATGTTTGAAAACATTATTTGCATAACACTGAATGATAAAAATAAAATTATTAAAAATTGTTTATTTTTAGAGCAGATTTACAAACAGCATAAGATTTATTGTTGTCATCAAAAATGTCATTTTTAAATTTACATTCATAATATAAAATAAAATAAATAATAAAAAAAATTAAAAGTATAACTTCTAAATTTAAATAATGAAAAATTATTTTAAAAATTAGAATTGCATTAATATTAACTTCAAACATTTAAAATTGAATAGAAGATTATTGCATGTACAAATTTCATATGTGCAATTTGTTCTCTTTTTTTTTAATAGTTTTTTTGTATATGTTAACAATTCTAAAATGCAACAAGATTAAAGATCTCAAAACATAATTTTATAATATAAGAAAATGTTAACAAAATATAAAAAAAAGAGAAATTGTTTTGTAAAAAAAAAAATCAAATATAGTGTAGCATTTTATCTCATGTTGTTAGTTAAAAGAGGAAGGAATCCCACATTGTTTAGGAACAAGCTGCAAAACTATTCATGAGTCTATATATACACATATCTCATATCCCACTTTGTTCAAGAAAACAAGGGAAATGAGACTTTGGGTCTATATAAAGATTTCTTTTGTAAGTTATATTTCCTTATTAATTGATGACACCTTAAAAAAAAATGGTGTTGTCATTTTGAGCCTTTATAAAGGTTTATTCTCGTAAATTTTTAAAAAATTCAAGAATAATTTTTTTTTAAAAAATACGGGCTAAAATGCGTCTTTGGGGAGCGTTTTTGCCACATCAGCAAAGCGCGCCCTCAAGGAAGCGTTTTTGGCTGATGTGGTAGAAAACGCTCTCTTGTGGACGCGTTTTTTTGTTTATCCCCTAAAAACGCGCTGACGTGGACGCGTTTTGTGGGGAAATGGCTATTTTCCGTAAATTTTAAAATTTTTAGCCCTTTTCTGTAAATATATTATTTTTTGGTATTTTTTGATAAATCGCCCTTATGATGCATGATAAATAATTAAATTTATCATTATAAATTGATTTTTATATGAATTTAAATAAATATTTGTTATATATTTTTTCAGCTAAGGTGTAAAACCAAATTTGAAATGGGCCGAAAAGCAAATCCTTAATAAACGATATTTATTGATCCATTATAGATGTAAGTTAGGGGTAGGGAACAATTTCCCCTGTGCTTAGCTTTAGCCTTGACGGCTTCAAAACTATCTACCTGGGCCTAGCTCGTCTAATTCTTTCACTTCCACCGCATCGTCTCTACACATATTAGAGACTCATATAAAATTGGAATCAGTGTGAGCAACCTATTCAGAGATATAGGGGTCAGTTTTCGATTTTTCTTGCCCCATGTAGTCCAATGGCAACATCACATGATGAAGCTGGAAAACCTTTACTTTCTTATAAAAATAAAAAAACCCCTCTACTTTCAATCAATACTTTCACTCCAACACTGGCTGGCCTACGGTTAAAGTAATACTAATCTTCAACTATACGCATGCATGCATGGAACGGAATGGACTGCAGAAAAGCTACGTAACTGCCATTTCTCCTCTCTACCAACTTGTTGGTCGTGCTTTTTCAAGATATTTAACTCTTAACAATCACATTATTTCTTTCATTCAGTAGTTAAAATATGTCATAGATTCCTATATTTTTCACACATTTGGTACTTAGTCTTTCTATTTTTATTTTTAGGAATTTAATTCTTTTACTTTTAAATTTTAAAATTCAAGTCCAATTGTTAACACCGCTAAAATTGATTGGTTAACATGGTAGTTATATATATATATATATATATATATATATAAAAGAAAAGAGATTAAAGGAGAAAATTGTATAGATGTAAGAAGCAGAGGTAAATGGGAATTTTGAGTTTGGTTGGAATTAAAGATAAAATAAGGTTAGGTGGGATTAGTTGTGATGGGCAATCGCGGTTCTCTCTTTCTTTCTGAATTTGATATCCCAACAGCTATTAGCTCCACTCCAATTTCAATTATTATTTTATCTGAACTTTGGACAACAGGCTTCTAATTATCCATATTATTTATGCAAAATAATATAATTATTAACACAAATATAATTATAAAATTTTTAAATTTTCATGTCTTTTATATTTAATTTTGTTTTTTCTTATAGATTTTATACAAATGTATAAAAAATTATTTTCCAACTAAGTTGATTTCAGGTTAACTAATAACACCAACTTAATTAGGGACTTCAACAATAATGATATAATAATGTTTATATTAAAATTTAAGAAATTCTAAAAACACCGAATATTAACTTAATTGACATTGTTATTATTATAGCAACTTAAAATTATCGATTTAAACATTCTCAAATTTAGGATCCAATGGCACAGATAGATTTCATTTCAAGAGCAAAATGCTCTTCAACTAAAACCACAGAAGTGAAGTTGATACACCTCACTCAACCCCAACTTTTTTTTGCTAGAGTTTAATGCTCCACTGGAGTTACCGGCCATCCAATAGAAGGAGTAATTTCTATCTTATCCCTTCCTTTTTTTTCCCTTAATTATTAATATTATTTTTATTATATCATTTTTAAATTAAATATAATATTAATATTAAAATAACTTTATTATATTTTATTAGTCAATAAATATATAATTTAATAACTTTGAACTATTATTTAACTTTACATAATTTTAATTTTATTATTTAATATAGTCATATTTAATATTTTTTATTATTATACATATAAGCTCATTTTAATATTATGTCTTTAAAGGTTATTTTTTACTTTCACCTCACTGCTACTATTACATTTGAATCCAAATACACATTTTATTACTGATTTTAATCTCATAGATACAATATCCAATCTCACTGCTACAATACTTAATATTACCACTACTATTGTTTTTAACTTCACTAGAGCTAAAACACACTATCCATCTATAGGAAACCTTAAAAATTTAGAGATTTAAGGGTGATTAAAAAATTGTATAAAAAAGATAATTGGTTTGTTTTCATAATTCATACTAAATTATGCATGGATGAAGACAAAAATATGCATAAAATCAGCACCAAGAACTCAACCTACACTCAGAGGATTTTAAATCTTTCAATTTGACCACTATCAATTTTAGAATTTATTTTACAGTTGTAGTTTCAACTATTTAATTTTTAAATATATATAATTATTGAATGACGTAAATATCTTTATAAAAGAAATTGTTCTTTTTTTTTTTCTAATGGTGATCAAACCTTGATTCAACTAACTCATGTCTAAGGGTGATCAAACCTTGATTCAACTAAAAAAGATCAATTTTTTTTCTTCTAATGGTCGACCACTGAAAGGGTAAATGTGAAGGTGAGGATAAGGATGTTCAGAGGGTTCATAAGGCTTTTGGGAGGAAGAATAGACTTGCAGATGTTGTAATTACTAATGGTTATTTTAAGTGTATAACTACTAAGGAGGAGACAGTGAGCCTTTTGGAGTGTAGAGGTTTGGAATTAGAAAATTATGAGCTCAACTTTTCGATTCCAACTGGCACACTCTACTGAGTATGATGGTGAAATCAACCTTTGATAAGGGTTTAGGTTTTTTTTTTTATGCCTTTATACACTTTGAAGTTGGCTTCCATCTCCCATTGCACCCTTTCTTTGTAAAAGTGTTGGACTCATAAGGTATTTCACTTGGGTAGTTTGTAGGGTTGTCTTAATTGTAACAACTCGGTTTTCAGTGGTGTTAGAAAATGCAATTTCAAGACCCTATTTTCGTAAACTGAGTTCGTAAATATTAAATAAATATATTTATGGAGTTATTGTAAAGGTGAATTGAAATCTGGATAGTTAATTTAGCCGAAATTGTGTTTAATTAAGGCCTAGGGACTAAATTGTAAAGTCCAATTGTTATAGATTTTTAATTAGAAAATAAATTGAGGAATTAAATTGCAATTAACCAAATGTCTAAAACAACAATTAGACCATGTCAAATTAAGAGGTAATGGACGTAAGGTTAATTAAGCATTAAGCTTGATTAAAATAAACTTTGTTTAATTAAACTAAGATTAATTAAAACTTAATTATGTATATATATAGCCAAATTCGGTGGAATGAAAGAGAAACTTTTTTCATCTTCCACCTACAAACCGTCCACCTCCATTGAAGAGAAAAACAAAAGCTTCAAAGGGTTTTCACAGTTTCGGTCACTAATTAGCTAACGTCGACCTGGATTTATCGAGAGGGAAAGAAAAATCCAAAGTCGTAAACGAATAGCTCAAAATTTCTGATTTGTATTTTTGTGATTCATAACCAATTTATTTGATGTATTTTCATGTCATATTGCATTGTATATTGTTGAGGTAAGTTATGAATGACTATTTGAGCTGATTTGGTATATTTGAGATTGATTATCAAGATAAGGATTAAATTGAATAGAATATAAATTTCTTAATTTGATTGATATTAGATAATTTGTATGAAATTGAATTAAAGCATGTTGTGATATACGATAAATTTATGTTTTGATGATGAATTGAGGATAAAGGAATGTGAATTGATCTATATGTAATGAAATGGAATTGGTTACCTTATTAGTTGTTCAGACTGTATCGGATATAGTTGGCATTCCATAGGGTCAGAGTATTAAGTAAAATCATCATTGTTGGGCAATCTAGGGTGGTAGATATTATGCATTGAGTCATCATTGTTGGACAATCCGAAGTGACAGATTGATTGAGTTGAAAAAACCATTGATGTCGGGCAATCCGAGATGGTATTATACATTGTTATAGCGTCAAATGTCGGGCAACCCAGGGTGACGGATCCGTGCATCCGTACCAAGTCGTGTTTGGTTAATAGGGTTTAAAATGCATGAATTGGTTAAATGGAAATGATATGAAATGTAATGAGAATACAATGTTCGAAATGAATCGAAAGCGAGCCTTGGGGGTCGACTGAGTATTAGTGAGCCAATAGACTCAATAATAGCATAAAATATGCTATGTGATGAGAAGTATATGTATATATATGTATGTTAAAGATGAGAAAAATTGATGGATGTATTTATAACTACATATAGCAATTGAAATGAATCAAATAGTATATAGAATGGTTAAGAAAGTGATAACTTATATCTAAATCTAATGAGTTAGCAAATGATATTAGTTATATACTTGCCTTGTGAACATGGAAGTGCTTATATATAATTGTATGGTATTAGATTATATATTGAATGTACGCATGTTTTATAAGTTAATTTACCTTGTCTTGAATCATAGATTTACCACTGAGTGATTTGCTCAGCGTGCGGTTTGTTTTCATGCCCAGGTCAAGTTCAATTCGTGACTCCTGAGCATTGACTTCCGCATCCAAATCAATGGTCTCAGACTCAACAATGTTTGTTCGTTTTGATTTTTATTGTTAGTTGGCATGTACTTAATATATTGAGTCTTGATGAAATTGGTGTTTTAAAGATGTTATATGCTTGTTAGTATATATATATATATGCAACTTAGATTGATTTGCCATAGTTTGATTTGAGTATGATATATATAATGGCAATATAATCATGGTATGTCTTTAAATCTTTTGCATATAGGTTCTATATGTTATGAAAGGTTGAATGTTTAGGGTTTGGTGAAATTTGTATAAATATGTAAGTTCTAAATGAATGGTTTATGTTATTTTGTCATCATATATATGTTATGAAAGGTTGAATGTTTAGGGTTTGGTGAAATTTGTATAAATATGTAAGTTCTAAATGAATGGTTTATGTTACTTTGTCATCATATTGAATTGGTCTTGATTTGGTATTGATAGGTGACTTGAAATTGGTATGAAATAGTAAGGTTTTGAAGTGTGCATTTTTTCCAAAAATAGAGACCTAGTGGTCTGTTTTTCGGTATCGCGATACCACACCCCTGATATTGCGATACCAAACCTGAATTATTTTGAAAAATTTACAATTTAGTCCTTAGGTTAGGAAGTTTGGTCATTGTTTTCAAAATCACAGAACCAATCCCTGGATATCGTGATACCCACCTAATACATTTTCAAAGTTTAGTTACATCTTTGAAATCTTGATACCAAGCCCTAGATATCGCGATTCCCACTTGCTATATTTTGAAAATTTTCAATTTAGTCCCTATTCAACCTTGATTAGTATTAAAGCATTTGTAAACTTGTATAAGACTCGAAAATATTTACTTGTCATAATGATTGATTATAACGTTCGTGTTAGTTAAATGACTAGAATTGTATTTGTTCTGATCGTAGTTGTTCGGGCAACAAATGTGACATATTGTAGCTTGGACTTGACGATTGGGTCGGGTATAGGGTGTTACATTAGTGGACTTTAATAATGTATTTTATCAATTTTAAAAAGTGGTTTTTGTCTTTTAGAGCATGACGATGAGAGAACCTTATATTGGATAATACAAAGAGTAATATGCACTTGTTTAAAGAGAAGTACATTTTGGTGTAGCGCAAATTTTTAGAGAAGTTTCCATTTTTAGTGAAGTGGGTGCTTCATTCTAACGTTTGGAGTCAATTGTGTCTACCGTTGGATATTGAAGTGGCTCGGCAACAATTAAAGCATTTTCACTAAGGCTTTCCTTTCAAGTTAGTGTTGGAAAATGTGCTCACATTGTAGTAAAGATGTAACTGTTTTCTATTTATTTGAATGATGAATAAATAAATAAAGTTAAGTTTACATTTCACTATTATGTCTTTTTTAATTTGTCTTTTATATTTTGCATGCATAGCGAAATTGTGACAAACAAATATTAGCTCATTGATTGTCTAAGTTCAAACTGAAGATAAGTGGCATTGTGAGAACGTTTACATTGTGAGAAAGACAACTTACTTCAGTAGATAATATAAATGAGTCTGTAATCCCACTGGTAATTTTTGTGAAAATTTTTCTGATTCGAAGCGAGCCCACACTCGGTAGACGTGAGCTTAAGGATAGCGGAGAAGACTAATCGGTTGAAGCGCTCATTCTAGATGAATCAAAAAGGTACAATTTTGATTAAGTGTTTATTACTTTAGATATCACTACTAATATCTTGTTTTGGAAAAAAAATTAAAACTCTGGTTTTTCCTTAAGTTTATTTTCCGCTACGTTTTCCAAACCCGTTTTTCCAACAGTTAGAAGGCTCCATCATGATACAAGATGTTTGAAATTAATTTTTAGAGGAGAGGAACCCCAATGGGTTCAAAGTCAATAATCTAAAGAAGGGGCTTATTAGTAGTAAAGGGTTGAAGTCATGTACGGAGGCATGGCCCTACAAGGCAATGAAGGATAATATTACAATATTCTTCTAGGGGCTAAGGCTAAGCTTAAGGAGATTTTGGTTACTTATGATCATTAGCCCTTTCTCAATTAAGAGTATATGAGCCAAAAAGTGGTGGCAAGAAACAAAGGACCTTTTGGCAATGGGTCTAGTGGCCATCATCAATATGTGGATTTCAAGCGAGGGATTTCCTGTTGACAAGGTTGGAACTAGTGGATAAATTGTGTCTATAGAGGAAAGAATTTCCATTGGCATGTAATCTTGTTGGGATCTAGTGCCCTTAATGTAGTTATTTCATCATTTATGCTTGCAACTTTTCAAACAGATTGATTAATAAAATTATATTATTTAAATTATTATCTTTTGTATACTTTTCCTTAATGGTTTTTGCATGAAAAGCAAAATGTGTAAGCAAACATTGGCTCATTGATTACCTAACGTTTAACTAATATCAAGTTGCATCATATAGTCGGATCATGATGTGAGAAGATAACTTATATTAGTAGATAATCTAAAAGGTTTGTAGTCTAAAGAATCAAAATTGAAAAGATTGATTTAAGAGATTATTATATCGTTTATCAAGTCTAATTAAGAAGATATCTTGTCTTGGGTATCGAAGAAGATGACTCTCAAGAAGATAGAGACATTGGTGTGATTGCTTGCACTAATAATTCATCGGACATGACCCAAGTTGAATTTATCCTAGATCCATTTATGGATTTATTCACTTGTGATGCTTATGGTATAACTTACCTCAACCCTGAGTAAGTAACTAACTATATGTATGTAACTCGTATACTTTGATATATTAAAAGGATGAGTTCAATTGGTAATAGAGTCGAAGGTTGGTATGTTGAGTATACGACTAATGTATTACATAACTTTACTTACAACAAAGGAATTCATAGCCCAATAAAGGATAAATGATATCCTTTCATTGACATTGCATGATTGATGAAAAAAAAACGTAGTCACAGATCATTTGTCTTGGACAAATGATTTTATTACTGTGTTAGTAATAGGCTTTTTCATGAAGGAAGATGCAATGACAACCATGATGTAAAGACCCGGTTTCTAGTGGTAGCAAAAATTGCGGCTTCAGGACCTCGCTTTTGAAAACCAAGTTCATAAAAATTAAATAGGGATATTTACGAAGTTAATATATAGATAAATTGAAATTTGGTTAGACAATTTAGCCGAAATTGTGATTAATTAAGGCTTAGAGACTAAATTGTAAAGTCCAACTGCTATAGATTTTTAATTTACTAAAAGATTAGGGACTTAAATTGTAATTAGACAAATGTCTAAAATGGTAATTAAACCCTTTATAAATAAGAGATGGTCGACAATAATGATGTATGTTAATTAATTAAGTAAACTAATATTAATTAAGATAAAAACATAATTAATTATGTTAATTAACATTTAATCTAGGTATATATAGTAAAACTTAGTGGAACATGACATTTTTCATCATATTTCCAAAGCCAATTGTAGCCATTGAAGAAGAAAAACCAAGCTTTCAACTTTTCCATTCGGCCATAAATTAGGTATGATAATCAAGTTCTTGTAATTTTTATAGATTTGATGCCATGAGAGCTTAATTTAACTAGCCCATATACCAATTTGTGAAACTGTTAAAGTTTTTAAAAGTTTTCATTATTTATTTCTTAAAAAATTAGGTGTGAAATTGATAGAAATTAAGCTTAGTTTATGAAAACAACTAAATTGTAAAGTTTAATTGTTGATTTTGTACATTAGGTCAATCTGCTGAAGGGTGAAAAACTTGCTTGAGAAGAGAAACTCAAAGCTTTAGGAGAGAATCACATGGCAGAGCTGGAGAACCAACGCTGTTCTCATGTCGTGGCTTTTAAGAAGTACAAAGAAGACACCCATAAGAACCTTGTTGAGGCCCTGCCAGAGTAGAAGTCCAACTTAATCCTACACGCATAAGTGGCTGCAGGTCCCTTTGATCTCAAAAAGGTAGACTTTGACTACCTCAAGTACATTTCCACTAACCTAGCTTCGATGTTTACCACCTACAAGATGAAGAGTGGGAAGCTTTCCAGATGGAGTAGAGGCAATCAGAAGGTTTAATTATTCCAACCATGCCTGTTGAAGATAATGAGGAGGGTTCATTGTTTGGGGATCAAGTTTCAGAAGATGTTTCTCCCACTAAAAGGATCCCTACTGAGCCCATTGGTTAGCTTGGTGTAAAGGAAGATTAAAATCCACTCTTTTTTTTATCTTGTATTTCATTTCATTTCTTTTTTTTTATCTTGCCAAACATTGAACCATATAATGTTTTTCCTTTTTATTAATGCAATCATTTCTTTACCTTTGTTATTATCTTACTTGTCATTTCATTATATCCTTTGCCTTACAAAACTGCCTACACATACTTGAGAGATTCCATCAGGCTCGGCACATTATGCATACATGATTTTTTGTCTTCATGGTCTAAGAATTGGCTAAATCGAGCTTTGGTACCAAACTTGTAATGCCCTTGACCCGATCTGATTCGTTGGGTCCGGATCTTGGGTGTTACACCTCTAATTACAGACTTACTCACAAACATAACATACAAAATTTCAATGTTTACATCTTATTTAAGAATTCTGTTCTAACTGACTTACAACTGGAAGTACCATAGATAATTACAACCACCATACAAGATTAAAAATAGCGAGAACTTACAAGCGAATATCATATCTTAATTACAATGTTTTGTTTGTTTTATTATTTAGTGATAATAGTGACTACAATTTTGCTGCCAACGTGTTCTGTATGCATAATAGTTTGCCCCGCCACCTCTAGCGTAGCCTTGGCATCGTCTCTCCTGGCATACCCAATCAGCCTATCTATAACATAATACACATAGGTAAGTTCATGAGAACTTAGTGAGTTAAACTCCCTTTTTACCTGTGTTGTCTCAATACAATGTATTCTGGGAATTTCATTATCATTTCATTGTTCTTCGTTCTTCAACTTGACTTTGGTGAGTACCTTCTTCTTCATGACATAGACACCATACCTTACTTCGTGACCATGCCTAACCCTTAGTATCTCCAATACATTACTAACGTTCTTCACTTAGCCTGTTTGTGATTCCTTAACTATTCCCATTCTGGAAGTTATTCTTTTAGTCTATTTGGTTCATACTATGAATTCACCACATTCCCTAGCGCATTTCATTTTCTCTATACATATCTTAAGACTATGTAGGATGCGCCACAACATTTCTTACGAAACTGTTTCTCTCAGTGTTCGCCATACGCACTTTTTCTTCAGAGTTCGCCATATGTACTATTCCTTCAAAGTTTGCCATATTTACCATTTTTCTCCTTCAGGCTCTCTACAAAAGTGTTCCATTCAGATGATAGCCTCTAGGATTTTCCTTTAGAATGCTCCATGAAAGCATTCATTTCCATAGATCGCCACAAAGGCTTCCATTTCATAGATTACCACAAAAGCTTCTATTTTTCTGGCGTGTTCACAATAGGGATTCTCCTAGACTCACATTACATGAGGTTTGCTCCTCATCATCTTGGGTCACACAGAGAACTCCATTAGGTAATAATCTTCCTTTAGTTATTTCCATATGATGCCATAACTCACTAATTATGGTCTTATACGATATGGTATTTCCATATGATGCCATAGCCCACCAGCTATGGTCTTACACGATATGGTGCCATGAAAATTTTCCTTCAGATGATCGTGTTTAAAGCCCCGACGAACTCTTTTAGACGACTCCACCGTAGTGAATAGACTCAAACTCACTTGACAAACCTTCATGCATTGACCCCATTTAAGACTTAACATATTTCCTTTTGATTCATCTCATACATTCCAGAATTGTTCATGCAACCTTGTTTTATTATCAGAACATCCATCACATGCTCAACTCATCAGGTACTATACAGACCAGGGATTTAAATAGCGGTCCGTTACCGGAATAGTAACCACTATATAGCGGTAGCAGCACCGTCTGAAACCGCTACTGCCAAAACTGCTATTATGTTTTACAATAAGTTGTGTGAATTTTAAAAAAAATTCACGACTGCGATACCCGCAGTGACTGCAATAGTATCCGTTATGTCCGTAATCGCGATAAATGCAACGCAACTGAAAACGCGGCCGCGACCGCAATTTAAATCCTTGATACAGACTGCAAGACTCGTTTATTGACCATACTACAACATCACCTTTCTATCATACTTTCCTAGCTTCATAATCGTAGTGTGACTACTTTCTATAAAAGTATATCGAATAATACTATGCATGCAAGAGTCAACTTAAGGACTCACCTAAGATCCACAAATGATAGCTTGATCTCTAGATCCCAAACATCCAGCACGGAAACTCAGGAATCACTGCTTATAAGATATAGGGATGCCATTAAAACTTACTTATATAACTTCTGTTATTATTAGAAACCCCGTTATCTTTCATGCAAAGCCTTACTTCTTCATTTAGTACTTACACTCGTAAACAGACTTAATCAAAAGTCCATATGCAAATCCAGATTACTTACCCTTGAACATGAAGCTGTAACATCCTAAATTTACGGGCCTATACATTTAGTGTAGGGATAGGTTTACTATGTTAATTTAATTGATAGGGTCTAAATTTGGGCTTAGAATTAGGCAAAAGGCCCGGATTAAGGTGGCATCATTAACAGATTAAAAGGAACAAGTTTTGGGTCGCATGAGCCCATGTTTTAGGCCAAATTCGGCACTTTAAATGAAGAGAGGGTGACGCCACACACAAGGAATTAGGGGCCCAAGTATTAAGTTTAATGAGGCCCAAATATTTTAATTTAAGTGAGTTAAATTTGGCATTAGGGATTAGTAGAGGTGGACGGCTACAAGGCTATAAAATAGGAGAATTTATGTGGATTTTTAAGTGATAATATCATAGATAAAAAGGAGAAAAGTTAGGAGCTTATCTTCAATGGAAGTGTTGGCCGAAAAATCCACCACCTAGAGGAGTGTAAAATTCGACTCTTGCATGGCAAGGAGGGTGCCGAATTTCTCCTCTCTTTTAGCTTGAATTTTAAGGCGTTTTTGGTTTTTAGCAATGGGTGCCAAAATATCTATAAATAGGGGCTAGCTCCTTGATTCTCGACACTTGAAAACCCTAAATTTCTCTCCCATTGTGCCGAAATTCCTAGCCTCTCCCTCTCCAATTTCTTTTCTCCAATTTCTTTAAAAGCCAAACTCTTCTCCACTTTTTCCTTCATGTGCCGATTTCTCTAGGAAGCCAAGCATCCATAGTCTTTTCTTCTATTCATCCTATTTGAGAATTAGTTCTATACTTCCTAAGATTTAAATCTTCCATGGGCATTGCCGAATCCTCTCTCTAGTGCTAGCCGAATCTCCTATGCTAAGGTAAGTGTTGATTTTTGATTAGTTCTCATGATCTATTCCCGATTTTTGAAAGGAAAAAGCCAAAAGCTAATAGTTTAATGGTTTTATGATGGGCAGCAATTCGGGATTTGAAGGAAGCTTAGTCGACTAGACCTAAAAGCCGAAAATCATAAGTCTCCAATTTCGGGATTTCAAGGTAAGAGGATTTATTTATTTATATATATAAAATCGGGTAGAATACTAACCATGGACGAATATAGGAGAGGCCTATTTTCACAATTGTTTCGGCTTTTAAGCAAGGCTATAGATTGAGGATAATAGATCCAGATAGCAAGGACATCGACTAAGAATATTGGATTTCGCAATATCAGGTGTGTAATTCTCCACACCATCTAGATCTGTTTGATTAATATATGAAAATAAGTATTACATGTTTTGTTAAATGCCGAAACCCCGACATATTGACGGGAACCCAAAGAGGGTAAAGCAAATCACCAGGTTAGTAAATGATCTGATTAAATGTTATAAGTATACTGATTTTATATGATTGCATGGGTTGGGTTTGATGAAAGGAGGAAGTTATATGTTGTAGCGGTTTTTACCGTGATCTGTTGTAGCGGTTCCTTACTGTGATGATCTGTTATAGCGCTTCTGCGTGATGCATTGTAGTGGCTACGGCCATGATCCGATGATGAGCAAAGACGATTGCCATCAAGGTGTGTAGCGGTGTGGGTTGATTGTAGAAATCCCCAATGGTGTGAATGGTCGACGTGCGGGCGTGTAGCGGATGGACACCTAGGATATGGGTTGGGCTTTGCATATTATATTATTTTATTATTACATTTTTATGGGGCTAAAGCCCAAATCTAATGGTGCATGAGGGTTGCACACTGAGTCTCGCGACTCATCCTTTAATTTTAACCATCTCGGGTGACACTTAGGGCATCGGACCGGTGGAGAGGAGAGCAAGGTGGCCATGCGACGAGCTTTGAGAATTCAAAGAAAAGACTTAGTCTAATTTTTTTATTTTCATTTAATTAATGGGTTCAAATTTCCTTGTAATAAGGCCATGGGCCACTAGTCTACCATTTATGTCTTGGGATTTTGTTGGGCTTTTATTCTGGGTTTTTGAGTTTTACGTTTTCAATTAAGTTAAGACTGCATGAAATTTCGATTTTTATTTAAAATCTACCAAGATAATTGGTTACTTAATATTTTATACTTTAATGAATTATTAAGCTTTGAAATAAAGGTGTAAACCTAGTAATTGTTTTCCAAAATCGACATGTTATGTAAAATCTCTTAAGTGACATACCGAGATCCGATTGTAGCATTTGGGCGGGTTTGGGGTGTTACAAATTGGTATCGAGCCGGTTCAAAACTCGGCTCTGGGGTTTTGGGCTCAAAACGTTTTCTAAAGTTGGGTTTTCAAACATGCATATCTATACAGTCTGTTAGCTCGGCATGGCACTGCGTCTCTACCCCAAGTCCGCTGTAAGTATTCTCGAACCATTGTGTGATATAATATATGTGGGCTTGATGGGCTTTATGGGACGTAGATTAGTTAGATTAGAACTTGATGGACTTTAGGCCTAGTGAAACAACTCTTAAAATCTCATAAGACTTAACTTCACTAAACAAACCCGTGAGCGAGCCGCAAGACTAGGGTGTGGTAACAGGCATACACATGTCTAGGATTGGATCCGGAAGAGCACAGTATTTAAGCGAGTCCTAGTGACTCACCTCCTCTTGTTGGAATCCTGCACCGTGCGTAGTGTTTGTTCACCTTAGCCAAGTTAGGGTGTGGCAATGGGCATACGCATGTCTAGGAGTAGTTTCAGGAGAGCTTGGTACTTAAGCGAGTCTTAGCGACTCACCTCCTCATCACTAGAATCCTGCAGTGCGTGGTGACTATTCACCCTAGTTATGAGGACTTGTTGATGGGCTAAACCTTATAATTAAAACCCGAAAGGGACCAGCCACCCTAGTTTGAAAAAAAAAAAGAAAGAAAGTTTCTTAAGTTTTGCAAAATTTTCAAAATACGTTTGATTTGTGAAAACTACCAACCACCATGAATTTGTAAAATACCTATGTTTTGAAAATTTACAGAAAATCTCATGTTTATAAGAGTAACCCGGACCATGAAACTAGATTTTTCCCCAAAGTACCCTGTTTGAAAAAAAAAAACAACAATAACAACATCGAAATACCCTTGGTTAGAAAAAATTGCCAACCTACCCTCGTTTTGTCAAATGACCAAAATACCCATGGTTTGTACAATTACCAAATTACCCCTGATTTGTAAAATTACTAAATTACCCCTGATTACAAAATTACCGAAATACCCCCGGATTTCAAAATTACCGAAATACCCTCGAATTTCAAAATTACCGAAATACCCCCGGATTTCAAAATTACCAAAATACCCCCGGATTGTAAAATTACCAGAATACCCTTACTTCACGAAATTAACAAGGAACTTTATTATGAAAAATTACGAAAATACCCCTGTAGGATAAAATTACGAAAATACCCTGGTAGTGAATCAACGAAAACACCTTTACGTGAAGAATGTAAGTGCTTGGATGTTATTTGTATGATGTATGTGTTTTATTTTAGTTAGAGGTTACAAACTTGAGACTGTATTGTGAATGCGAATTCGAAAGAACTACTCTTAAACTATTGTTCATAAAACTGTTCGTGGTTAATCAGCGGAAGAAAACTAATAATTCATAAAATTTCTAAACAGATAAACGCGAATCGGTAAAATGAGTACAAGGGGACGAGGACGCTCTAGATGCTAACATCTGGTGCGTGCTCTACCATAGTATACTAAGTGTTTCTTTTGGCTTTAGAATCGGTCTTGCAATGAAAGCATAGTGGTGAGACTTGGGTAGTACGATTAATAGTTAGTTAGAAATTTCGAGGATGAAATTTCTTGAAGGGGGTAGAACTGTAACATCCTAAATTTACGGGCCTATACATTTAGTGTAGGGATAGGTTTACTATGTTAATTTAATTGATAGGGTCTAAATTTGGGCTTAGAATTAGGCAAAAGGCCCGATTAAAGTGGCATCATTAACAGTTAAAAAGGAACAAGTTTTGGGTCGCAAGGAGCCCATGTTTTAGGCCAAATTCGGCACTTTAAATGAAGAGAGGGTGACGCCACACACAAGGAATTAGGGGCCCAAGTATTAAGTTTAATGAGGCCCAAATATTTCAATTTAAGTGAGTTAAATTTGGCATTAGGGATTAGTAGAGGTGGACGGCTACAAGGCTATAAAATAGGAGAATTTATGTGGATTTTTAAGTGATAATATCATAGATAAAAAGGAGAAAAGTTAGGAGCTTATCTTCAAGGGAAGTGTTGGCCGAAAATCCACCACCTAGAGGAGTGTAAAATTCGACTCATCGCATGGGCAAGGAGGGTGCCGAATTTCTCCTCTCTTTTAGCTTGAATTTTAAGGGCGTTTTTGGTTTTTAGCAGTAGGTGCCAAAATATCTATAAATAGGGGGGCTAGCTCCTTGATTCTGACACTGAAAACCCTAAATTTCTCTCCCATTGTGCCGAAATTCCCTAGCCTCTCCCTCTCCAATTTCTTTTCTCCAATTTCTTTAAAAGCCGAAACTCTTCTCCACTTTTTCCTTCATGTGCCGATTTCTCTAGGAAGCCGAAGCATCCATAGTCTTTTCTTCTATTCATCCTATTTGAGAATTAGTTCTATACTTCCGGCATTTAAATCTTCCATGGGCATTGCCGAATCCTCTCTCTAGTGCTAGCCGAATCTCTTATGCTAAGGTAAGTGTTGATTTTTGATTAGTTCTCATGATCTATTCCCAGTTTTTGAAAGGCAAAAGCCAAAAGCTAATAGTTTAATGGTTTTATGATGGGCGGCAATTCGGGATTTGAAGGAAGCTTAGTCGACTAGACCTAAAAGCCGAAAATCATAAGTCTCCAATTTCGGGATTTCAAGGTAAGAGGATTTGTTTATTTATATATATAAAATCGGGTAGAATACTAACCATGGCCGAATATAGGAGAGGCCTATTTTCGTAATTGTTTCAGTTTTTAAGCGAGGCTATAGATTGAGGATAATAGATCCAGATAGCAAGGACATCGACTAAGAATATTGGATTTCGCAATATCAGGTGTGTAATTCTCCACACCATCTAGATCTGTTTGATTAATATATGAAAATAAGTATTACATGTTTTGTTAAATGTCGAAACCCCAAGATATTGACGGGAACCCAAAGAGGGTAAAGCAAATCACCGTTTAGTAAATGATCCGATTAAATGTTATAAGTATACTGATTTTATGTGATTGCATGGGTTGGGTTTGATGAAAGGAGGAAGTTATATGTTGTAGTGGTTTTTACCGTGATCATTTGTGCGAGTTCCTTACCGTGATCTGTTGTGGCGGCCTGCCGTGATCATTGTAGTGGCTACGGCCATGATCGATGATGAGCGGACGATCGCCATCAAGGCGTGTAGTGGTGTGGGTTGATTGTAGAAATCCCCAATGGTGTGAATGGTCGGATGCGGGCGTGTAGCGGATGGACACCTAGGATATGGGTTGGGCTTTGCATATTATTTTTGTTACTTATATTTTGATTATTCTGTTTTATGGGGCTAAAGCCCAAATCTAATGGTGCATGAGGGTTGCACACCGAGTCTCGCGACTCACCCTTTAATTTTAACCATCTCGGGTGACACTTAGGGCATCGGACCGGGTGGAGAAGAGCAAGGTGGCCATGCGACAGAGCTTTGAGAATTCAAAGAAAAAGACTTAGTCTAATTTTTTTATTTTCATTTAATTAATGGGTTCAAATTTTCTTGTAATAAGGCCATGGGCCACTAGACTACCATTTATGTCTTGGGATTTTGTTGGGCTTTTATTACTGGGTTTTAAGTTTTACGTTTTCAATTAAGTTAAGACCTGCATGAAATTTCAGTTTTTATTTAAAATCTACCATGATAATTGGTTACTTAATATTTTATACTTTAATGAATTATTAAGCTTTCGAAATAAAGGTGTAAACCTAGTAATTGTTTTCCAAAATACGACATGTTATGTAAAATCTCTTAAGTGACATACTGGATCCGGTTGTAGCGTTTGGGCCGGGTTTGGGGTGTTATAGAAGTAATCATCTGCATGAACTCAAATCCTTAATTTCAACTTACCAGGAAAGATCCCGAATCAACTCCAAAGCAAGACAAAAATGGGGTTTTTAGTTAGAAGGAAGAAGATAACTCTCACTCTCTTTCTTTTTCTAAAGCTCATATCAAGATATATCCATAGAAAACCCATGTTTCCATAGTGGAACTTAACATGTGTCATCAGCCTTCAAAACTGCCCTCTTGGGGGTTAACAGCTGTAAGGAAGCTTATACAAGAGTCCATAATCTTTCGCTGCCTTTAATTTACCCCATCGTTCATTTCTGACCATCTCATTAGAATGTAACTTGCATAGTAACTAGGAAAACTTGGTGTACCTTACCTTTGGCTTTATCTTCATTACCTAAAGAGCCCTTAATACTCTTACTATTCCCTTCATTTTCACACATCCACATCCTTTAGAGAACATTCCTTACCTTTTGTTCTATCATCAACTATACACAATAAGTATACGCCAAAGGTGTCAATTGGGCGGATAAGAGTACACTACTCAGATTCCTTCGGGCTACTCGCCCAACGTAAGACTCACAAATTTTGGGTGTTACAATAAGACCATGGCTGAAAGGCGCTATGGCATTATGGTTAACAGGACTAAAACCATAGCTAAAAGACTCTATGGCATACTTTGATAGTCCGTCGAGATAATAAACACGAGATAATCTATCGGGACAGTAAACACGAGATAATCCTCTAGGATAATAAACACGGGATGATTTATCGAGACAGTAAACACGAAAAATCCTCTAGAAAGTTAGACATGGGGATCATAATCGAAAGATTCGCGATTCATAAAGGATGTCAAGGGTGAATATAAAGTCTGCGGTTTGAAGGATATGATAAGTCACAAGAAGAAATGAGTTGGTGCGTCTAAGGAACATAAAACTCTGAAATAAAGAAGGGTGTTAAGGGTGTGTTCAACCCCAAATGAGTGAAAAGGAAAAAGGAAACCCCACAGGTAAGAAAGTAAATATGGTATATGCATATACTAGTCTGTCAGGAAAATTGTGGATTCCACACGATTTAAGTAGGCATGAATTAGTTCGCAGTAGGACGCAGTAATATATTGAAAGTTGATAAAAGTCAATCAAAGGGTTTACTAGGTTGATTAGGGTTTTGAGGGAAAGAACGTATACCTAATGTAACAGTCTGGTCGGAATAGCGATTTCGGAACCACAAATCATAGTCAAAAAAATATTTAAATATTTTTTTTCGTGCTTATAGTATGTGAATTAGCATGTGTTAAAGTTACGTGAATTAATTTTGATGTTTGTGTGCTTAATTTGAGAAAAGGATTAAATCGCGTAAAATGAAAATTTAGTGGTTATTTTTAGAAGTGCCGAATAGTGGTTGTTCTTATAATATGGAGGTTTTATGTTGCAAATATGCCATTTAATATATGCATGGACAGTTATGGTCATTAATCAAAAGTTTATGCATTATTTTTATGATGGATAAGATGGTAATTGTTGAAACATTAATATGTTAAATAAAATAAAAGCATGAAAATAGGCCATTATTCATCTTGTTGGTCGAATATCAAAAGAAAAGAAAAGAAAAAGAACAAGCTTTATTCGGCTAGGTTTGAGCTTGATTCAAGGTATGTTTTGCTTTGGTTTTTGATGATTTCTACATTTTTGTAATCGTTGCTTCGTGTTCTTCAAAACCCATGCTTCAATTTTGTGAATTGATGAAGATTTTGAAAAGTGCCATGGATGAATTCATGAGTTTTGTGATGTTTGATGATGAAATATGAAATATATGTGTTAGATTAACATGTTTTGTCTTTGGATTTTTGGTGATTTTGAGTAATTTGGACTTAATTGAGAAAATAATATTTTGAGGGACTAAATTGTGAAATATATGGAATTGTATGAGCATGGGTAATATTCGGCCTAAGCATGGTGTATGCAAATTTGGTGTATTTTGTGATTTTATGAAATAGGGACTAAAATGTCAAAATGTGAAAATATGAGGGCTAAATTGTAAATTGCCCTAAATATGTGTTTTTGGATTGAATTGAATGATTTGGTGAATAAATGGATTAAATTTGAATGTGTATAGGTTAAGAACTGAAGAAAACGGATTTAGATCGAGGAAAGTCGAAAATAGTTGAATAGCCGTCCGTTCGTTTATCCGAATCCGAGGTAAGTCTATATACAAATAAATGTATTTGTATTGATTTATGTATGTTCATATGAAATTTCATTGTGATGAATGTGTACGAGATGATAACTATATGAAATTCGAGGAAGTATCGACAATGTATCAATGTCCGGGAAGTCCCATACGAACCTAGGAATAAATAGGATTACGTATGTCATGACATAGGTTTCCGATGTGTGTTATCGTGTAAGACCATGTCTGGGATGTTGGCATCTATTTGAGATTTATGTGTAAGACCATGTCTGGGACATTGGCATCGTATTTGATTCGTGTAAGACCCTGTCTGGGACAGTGGCATCGATATTTCGTTACATGTAAGACCACGTCTGGGACGTTGGCATTGTATGACTATTCTGAGTATTTCGAGTGTCCTATTTAGTTCCGAATGGTTCAACGGGCAATTTTGATAAATGAAAGACTATGTGGAATGTAAAATCGAATCAGGTATGTTTGAAATGTACACATTGTATGTGTATCAAAGGTAAGTGTATATATGAACTTATCAAGGTGAATTATGTGCATAGATTTGATGAAATAAAATGTGATATATGCACGATTTGTGTTATGAGCAAAAGTGATACTTGAGCTATGAATTGTGGGTAAGAAATTGCTAAACAAATGAGCCAAAGGAATTTTTATGAATTTGCAATTGAGAAACATTAATAATCTTGTATTAATATGATTATGTGCATTATATGTTAAGTTTATTTGTATATGGCTTACTAAGCTTTTGAAAGCTTACTTTGTGTGTGTTTACTATGTTTTATAGATCGTTAAGGCTACGGAAGGCTCGGGGATCGTCGAGGATCATCATCACACTACTCAATCCTGTTTTGGTACCTTTTGAAAGTGTATATACTAAAGTATGGCATGTATAGGCTAGTCACTTTGGATTATGTTTGAGATATGTACATAGCCATGTGATATGGCTAGATAAATGGTTGTGATATGAATGAGTAGTCATATTATATGATGCTTTGTTTGGTATGGTTTAATGAATAAAGTAATGGTCAAAGTAAGGGTAAGCTTATTGATGCAAATTTGGTATATAATTGATGAGAAGATGTCTTATTATTGTGGTAAGTTGTGGATGAATCATGCTTGGTTATGCTTGTGATTTAGTTGGGCTAATTAGCATATAAGATGTTGTGATGAAATGTTCTTGAATGAGCAAAATAGATGGTCAATTGAGTATGTTTTTGGTAGCCATAAATGTTGGGAATGATGCTTGTATATGCTTGTAGGGATGACCCAAGGTGTGGGTGGCATTTTGGCCTTGCAAATGGCCTATATTTGCCCACACGGTTGAGCACACGGGCGTGTGGCTCGATCGTGTCTCTCGTGGTTGCATTTCAAAACAAGTCAGACTCGACTACGGGCTGGACACACGGGCGTGTGACTGGCTGTGTGATGCAAGTCAGGCTCGACCACGGGTGAGGCACACGGGCGTGTCTCAGGATGTGTGGACAAGTCAGTATGTATGCCCTATTTTGGCACGGCTCAGACACATGGGCGTGTCTGAGGCCGTGGGAGGCACACGGCCTGCCCACACGGGCGCGTGACCCCTGAAATTTTGAAAAGTGTTTGAATTTTGGAAAAGTTTTATATGATTCCGGTTTAGTCCCGACCCCTTTCTAATGCATGTTTTAGGTCTCGTAGACCTCATTAAGGGACACTTTGATTTGATTTGTTGAATAATAATATTAAATATCCGTAAAAGGTTCCGTTTTATCTGGTAACGCCTTTAACCCTAGACCGGCGATGGTTACGGGTCAGGAGTGTTACATTTGATTGGTATCAGAGCTACGGTTTAGTCGATTCTCGGACTAACGTAGCGTGTGAGAGTCTAGCTATACATGCCATATATATGAAATGTGATAGTGTGATGAATCCTGATGTGTAAAATGTGTTCTTCGTATAGTAATAGATCCCGAAAGAGCCGTAACTGACGATGTTGAAAGCAATACGCCTGCTCCCGCTCAAGGGACAGTGCCATCTGATTCGAGACCGGCTACTAGCGGTCAAGAGGGAGAGGCTAAACAAGCCTTCTTCCAAATGATGAACGAGTGGTTCACTCAGTATATAAGAACTAACTCGGCTGTTTCACAACCTCCGCCCCCGCCTAATCCTCCTCAGACTTCAGTTGTGCCTCCGGTTATGAATCTGAATCTGTTGAATAAACTTTCGGTTGAAAAAATTCGTAAGTATGGGGTCGAAGAGTTTAGGGTCACTAGTGATGACGATGCCGAGAAAGCTGAGTTTTGACTTGAAAACACAATTCAAGTATTTGATGAAATGTCATTGACTCCTGATGAATGCATAAAGTGTGTTGTTTCTTTGCTACGAGACGCAGCTTATCAATGGTGGAAGACATTGATTTTCGTTGTTCTGAAAGAACAAGTTACATGGGATTTATTTCAGTCTGAGTTCTGAAAGAAATACATCAGTCAGAGATTTATTGATCAGAAACGAAAAGAATTTCTGGAGTTGAAACAGGGTCGCATGTCTGTCCCTGAATATGAACGAGAGTTCGTGAGACTAAGTCAATATGCTCGGGAGTGTGTCTCAACTGAAGAGATAATGTGCAAAAGGTTTGAAGATGGTCTGAATGAAGATATTTGTTTGCTTGTTGGGATTCTGGAAATAAAAGAGTTTGTTGTGCTTGTTGATCGAGCATGTAAAGCTGAGGCACTTGGGAAAGATAAAAGAAAAGCTGAGTCTGAAGCTAGAGATGTGAGAAAGAGATTCTCAAACAAATCATTTCAGTCTGTATCAAAGAAATTCAGAGATGAGCATAGCCGTTCAAAGGCTAATGTGGGACATTTTAATAGAGATCGAGCTAGATCGCAGTCGAACTCCAAAGCTCCAGTAACTTCAATAGCTAGTGTTGGAAATGTCCGATACGATCGAACTGAATGTAAACTTTGTCGAAAAAGACATCCAAGTAGTTGTAGATTAAATGATCGAGCCTGTTTCAGATGTAGATCATTAGACCATTTCATTCGAGATTGCCCAGAACCTGTTGAGCAAGAGATTGTTCATAATCCGAGATCTGATAATGTTTCAGCTAGAGGTAGACCTTCTCGAAATACAAGGAATGTCAGTGGTAGTCAGAGAACTACGAAAGACACTGTTGCGAGATCTGAAGCTAGGGCACCTGCTAGAGCATACGCCATCCAAGCTCGTGAGGAAGTGATGGGCTCGAAACTAACTAATATTTCCGCAAAGGCAAGCGCACCTATCGAACAGTAGTATAGTTGTGGTGAGTCCGGAATATCGTATCCTCAAGGACTAAAATTACTAGTAATAACTATCTTTTTATTGTCTAGCCTAATAACTAAGGGATTTTGTTTTTAATCTAAAATTAACTAACTAATTGACTATGAACGCGACAGAGATAGAATTGGGAAAAATATTCGAAGAAACAAATGACAAGGATAATACCCGAGGAAGAATCCACCTAGACTTCACTTATTATTCTGACTCTGAATTAAATGATTTATTCACTTAACTTGATCCGTAGAAATCCCTAAATTATGTTAATATCTCTTTCGAGACTAAAAACAACTGACTCTAGGTTGATTAATCGAATTTTTTTTCTAATTAAAACCCCTATTGTCGCATTAACTCGATCTATGGATTCCCTTATTAGATTTGACTCTAATCCGGCAGATTTATATCATCCTATTTCTAGGGTTGCAATCAACTCCGCTTAATTATGCTAGATCTTCTCTTAAACAGGGACTTTTGCTCCACTGAATAAGCACATCAATCTTGAATTAATATTCCTGAAAACATTAAAGCAAGGATTAAGAACATAATTAAGAACAAGAACAAGTATTTATCACGTAATTCAGATTTATTGAATAATAAGATTCATCTAGGTTTCATCCTCCCTAGGTATCTAGGGAGTTTAGTTCATAACGTAAGAGGAAGACATCTCAGAATAAAGAAAACAACAAGACATAAAGAACCCAAAAACTTCTAAAGAACTTGGTGGAGATCTTCAATCTTGGAGTGAATCCGCTTCCGAGATGATTCCGACGGCTTCCTTCGAGTAATTTCTTCGTTCTACTCTCCGTCCTTCCTTAGGTTCTCCCCTAGGGTGTTTATATAGGCTTTGGAGCACCTTTCTTGGCCCTCAAGTAGTCTTTTTCGAATAGAATTAGACTTGGGGTCGGCAGGGACACGCCCGTGTGACACGCCCGTGTGCGATGGCTTAGGTTGTGTTCGATTCTTCTCGTCACACACGGCCGTGTGGTCTGCCCATGTGTGATAGTCCAGGCTGTGTTGATTTCTGAGGTAGGCCCATTTTGTCCCTTTTTGGCTCGTTTCTCATTCTTTTCGACTCCATAAGCTCTCCTGAATGTAAAATATGAAATTAAAGGATTAGGAGCATCAAATTCATCAAATCTAATGAAAATTCATCCAAAAATAAGCCAAGCATGGGGTCAAAATATGTATAAATTATGGTTTATCAGATATCCCCACACTTAAGTGTTTTCTTGTCCTCAAGCAAAATCCTCAACTCACAATTAAAATTAAACCTCCTTAACTCATAATTCTCATCAATAATGTCTCATCATAATTCACAGATAATTCATATATTGATAATTTAACTAAAAGAATCCTAAAGATTCAAACAATCCAAGTCATAATTTTTTATAGCACGAAAACATAGGTGTTTTCCCTTTATCTGAATAATTACTTTTGATTCAAAACCGACAAGAATTGACATCCTCACTAAAGATTCACTCAAATCACTCAAAGTGATTAAGGTTCAAAAATTAAGCACTCAAAAGTCAAAAATGAAAAGTTATTACCATAAGCTTGCATGAAAATCAAGTCTCCACCACTATAAAATGATATGATACACAAATCAAAAGGTCTTTAAAAGGGTTGTAATGGGGCTTGGGTTAAAGGTGTGGATAAAGGCTGAATTAGAGGGTTAGAATCAAGATCGAATTGACAATTTACCTAACTAGAAAAATAAACTAATAATGAAAAATTACAATAATAACACGAGCTTCTCCTCAAAATGCGAAAGTAACCGTTTAAGCTCAAAGAATAAAGAACTAGTAATAATGAATATATATTTTTACTTCTTTTTTTTGCACAATAATAGAAAGAATTTAACAACTGAAATAGAAAACATAGTTAGGCAACTGATCACATCAAATCTCGACAAAAAGAGAGTCAATGAAATAGGAACAACGAAGCAAAAATTGGGTTTTGGGTTAATATTAATGGGTGAGTCAAGAAACGGTTTATTAGGCTCAAAGGGGTTCACTAGGGGTTAATTATGAAGGTAGGCTTTTAGTGGATTAAGTGGGTTAAAACCTAGGTGCCTTTATCATCTAAGTATATCAAATCAAAAGGTGTGGTCTTGATATGCATAATCGAAGCAAGTTCTAGAATAACAAATCAATATTGATACACTCATAACTAACAATAAAGTGAGCAAGAAAAGTATATGCTCTAAGAGGCTCAAAATCTCACAAAAATTATGGTTTTTGATGTCAACCTTGCAAATTTCAAATTTCAAAGTAATATTTAAATTTAGGGAAACAACCTAACAAATTTTTTATTCTGAAAATAGACTTATTATGCTTGATTCTCTAATGTCTTAAAGTTTAAACCATCAATGCACAATTACCTATGATTTAATCCAAAACATATCAATAAAAATCATAAATCAATAAAAATTTTATTCTAATAGTAATATGTAGAGAGTTGTACATGGGCAGACTGCACCCGTACCCAAGGCCCATGAAAAATGGGAGGGTTTGGGTAAAAATATAGGCCCAAAAATGGGCTTGGGCAAAAAAATGAGGCCTGTTTAAAAAAGCGGGCCGGGCCTCAGTATGATTTTTGGCGAGCCCGGCCAAAATATTTTAGTATTATTTTTATTTTTTTATTAATAAAATTTTAACCTAATGCCTTTCTCTTCGGTCTAAAATTTTAACTCACAAAGAATTGCAACTTGCAAGGGCGATGTGTCGACTTCGATAGTACTCATAAAATTAATCTTATTTTAGCAGATAAGTTCGGGGTCAAACCATAATATACCCACATGTTTGGTGATTGTCTTCCTGCTTGAATTTTTTTTTGGAATTTGTGGACTTTCTTTCATATAAAGACTAGATTTCTGTCGAGGTTGTTTTGCATGGGGTGAAGTTAAGCTTGTTTTTTTTGATTTGATGTGTGAATTTGGAATCTTTGTTTTCTGGAAACTGGTTGGTATTTAAGAGAGGGAAAATAAACTCTGTTTTGAAGTAGAAACAGAGAATCTTTGAGGAATTTTGTTTGCTTCTTTCTCTTTGTGGTTATTGAGAAAATTTTCCCTTATCTTCTTTAGTCTGGGTCTTCTGTTTTGCCATTCTCAATTGCTAGATAAGATAGCATCTTTTCTTTAAAATTAGGAACATGTGTTTATTTTATTCCATATTTAATTTCTTTAAAATTGAATTTTTGAGAATATGAAAAAATTATTAATAAATTAAGCTAAACAAATTAAGCATCTATTTTCGTAAATTAGAAAATTAAATGGTAGAATAGTATCATTATGAGATTCAAAGTAGAAAATAAGCATCTATTTTCTTTAAATGTATTTGATTCATTATTTTTTTTTATTTAATAAAATAAAAAAATAATACGGGCCGGGCCGGGCCGGGCTCGGGCTTACCAATTCCGTGTCGGGTCGGGCTTGGTTAATTTTTCAGGCCCATATTTCGGGTCGGCCGGGCCCGAGCCTACAAAATAGGCCTAAATTTTTAGTTGGGCCCGGCCCGAGCCCGGCCCGGCCCAGCCCATGTACACCTCTAGTAATATGAGTAGATTACTTGAGAACAAGATAAAATTAAGAGATTTTTCTGATAATCAATTAAATAACCTCCCCACACTTAAGATGTACATTGTCCTCAATGTACAAAGGTAGATAATAACAATGTAAGCAGAAAATCATAAGAGAGGGAAGGAGGTGAAACTTCCTGAATTATGGATGAAATCCTTAGAAAGTGAGAATTGTAGAAATAGGCCCAATGAGAAGCATGATGAACTAGGCAGAGGTGAAGGTGGGAGAGAATACTCCAGTAGTTTGTTCGTTCCTTAGTAGCACCTTGAACCTTTTGAAGCTGCGGAGTCATCAGTAAAGTTTTAGGGAGTTTTATTAATGGACTTCGTTATGGTTACTCGATAATAAACAGCCAGAGATATAAAGAAATCAAAATATACTAATATAAATTAAAGACAAGAAAGATAAAGAGAAAGAGTTTAAACATTAAAATAAAAGAAAAAGAAAAAAATAAATGGACTCAAAGGTCCTTGTCCACAGATGGTTCGCGAGGTGGGAGTGGTGGTGATATGTGGAAGTGCTGACAAATCTGTTGTAGAGTCGCCTCGAGGCCGTCGAATCGTCGAGCGTTGTCATTAAATTGTTGAGTGCAGTACTGCTCGAAACGAGTGGGGCGCTCAGATATGTCAGTCAATGAAGCAGTCGCATGAACTGGTTGATGAGGCGGTGGTGGCTCCTCATGATGTAAAGGGACATCATCAGTAATGTCCACTGGGTTGTCCTGATCGGTGGCTTGCGATAGGCACGGGCGTGTCGCACGCCCGTGTGACTTACTCAGTATCACCCACGGTCTTAAGGCATGCCCGTGTGGGTTATTCGTATCCCGTGTTCTTTAGTCAGTTTCGACCACGGCCGCATCGCACGGCCGTGACATTTTATTGCAGCCCGTGTTTTGGGGAAAATTTTCGTCCTGTTTCCGCACGGTCTTCGCCACGCCGATGTACCTACCCGTGATGTCGCCACGGCCACGGCCACGCTCGTGTGCAAGGCCGTGTGGGTAGGGAAACCTGCGCCTATTAATTTGGTTAATTTTTAGTTATGTGCTAAAAATAAAAAATATGGACATTAATGAGGTTAGTGCTCGGGTTGCCTCCCGAGAAGCGCTTATTTAGAGTCTAAGCTCGACTCACCTTTCATTCGCATAATCATGGTGGTTCGAGGAGTTGAAACTCCTCATTCCTGCTATCAATCTTGTTAAAATAAGGTTTTAGACGAGTACTATTTACCTTGAAGGTGCCAAATTTGTAATGAGTTACCTCGACTGTACCGTATGGGAAAATATTAAGTACCGTGAAAGGGGTTGTTCCATTAGGTTCAGAAGTGACAACATGAGGATCTGCACTATCCATTAGAACTCGATCTCCAACCTTAATTTGACTCGTTTTATTTTTAGGCTCGCCATGGCTCTGCTTTGGTTCATCGTGTACTTTCAATTTCTCCTTAAACTGTGTTCGCCATTGATCTAGTTCCTCGATCTGGAGCCTTTGTTCCTCATGAACAGTTCTGTTCTCAATATGAGAGCTAGAATATGGCTCTGTCATCTTCTTCCAAGGAATTTCCTGCAAAGAAGATTGAACATTAAGTTCACTTACATTAAAAGGACTTGTATCATCTTGATCACTAGATATTCTGACAGAATCATGTGCTTGGAGTTTAATCATGTCATCACCTACACGAAGTATTAATTCCCCTGTACCAACATCAATAATGGTCTTAGCAATTGCTAAAAAGGGTCGTCCTAAAATTAAAGGAACGTCACTATCCTCATCCATGTCTAAAACAACAAAGTCTACTGGGAATATGAATTTATCAATTTTGACTAGCACATCTTCAATTATACCCCTAGGAAATCTAATGGTTTTATCAGCCAATTGAATGCTCATCCTAGTTTGTTTGGGTTTCCCAAGACCTAGCTGTTTAAACATTTTATAAGGCATAACATTGATACTTGCCCCTAAATCAGCTAAAGCATTATTAACAGATAAACCACCAATTAAGCAAGGAATTGTAAAACTCCTTGGATCTTTTAATTTGCGGGGTAGTTTATTCTGTAAAATTCCTAAGCAAACTGCATTTAGCTCCACATGTGACTGATCGCTGTGAATAAGAGCTTTAAAATTTATAAAAAGAATGATCGAAACTGGAAACTAACTTTGACAACGATTGAGGCAAGTGCACCTATCGAACAGTAGTATAGTTAAGGCAAGACCGGATTATCGAACCCAAAGGAACTAAAAGTACTAATACTAACTTTCTTTCTATTATTTAGCCTAAAATAAGTGAAGTTTGTTTATTAATCTAAATTAATTAACTACTAAACTAAAGACTCTAAGACAAAGAAGAATAAATTTGGAAAATAACTTGGGAAAAACTCAGTTGATTTAGACGATACCCTAGGAAGAATCCACCTAGACTTCACTTGTTATCTAACACTTTGAACCATACGATTTATTCACTTAGTTTGATCCGTAAGACTCCCTAACGTATATTAAACCCTCTCTCGAGGCGAATAACGTCTAACCCTAGGTTAATTAGTGGAACTCTCGTTCTCTTATAATAACCCCTAGAATAGCGATGAAATCGATCTATGGATTCCCATATTAGGTTTCACCCTAATCCGGCAAAATCTCGTCACCCTATCTCTAGGCTTGCGATCAACTCCGCTTAATTATGTTGGATCTACTCTTAGCGTGGTCTATTCCTCCTCCACCTAAGCACATTAAATTTGGATTAAGCTCACATAATTAAGAACAAACTAAGTATTTATCATATAATTCGAGAAAACAATAACAAGATTCATCATCGGTTTCATCCCTTCTCTGTATCCAAGGGTTTAGTTCATAAAAATAAAGGAAAATATCTCAAGAGAAAAGATAAAACAAAACATAAGAAATCCCTAAAACCCCCTGAAGGAATTGAAGGAGAGATCCTCCGTCTTGAGTATAACTCTGGCTTCTCGAGATGGATCAACTGGCTATCCCTGAGTGAATCCCCACAAATCTTCCTTCTCTGGCCTAGCACGACGCCCCTAGACGATGGCTTTGGGCTCCCCTTCTTAGGTCATACTTAGGGTGTATTTATAGGCTTTTGAAATACGTTTCTTTCTCCCTAAGTATCCTTTCCCGAATGAAATTGCTCTTCTCCACGGCAGAGGCACGGCCATGGCGCACGCCCGTGTGAATCGTGGCCAGGCTGTGTTCGGATTTCTTTAATGAGACACGGCCGTGTGAGTCGGGGTTAGACCGTGTTCTAGATGATTGACTTAGCACGGCCGTGTGGGTCCAAGTCCTGGCCGTGTCGATTTCCTCCTTTGTCCGTTTTGGTTCGTTTTGAGCCCGTTTCTCGTTCTTTTTATCCTTGGGTGCTTTCCTGGGTATAAGACATGAAAAGAAAGGATTAAGAGCACCTTTTTACATAAATCAAGGGATAATTCATCCAAAAGCATGCTAAATGTGGGATTAAAATATGTTACTATTTCGGTTTATCAAATACCCCCACACTTAAGCTTTTGCTTGTCCTCAAGCAAAATTCTCAACTTACAATTAAAACGAACTTCCTATAATTCATAATAGTCATTGATAGTGTTTCATCATAATTCAGAGATAATTCATACATGGATAATTCAACTCAAAGTGTCCTAAAAATTCAAACACTATAAGCCTTATATTTTGTAGCACGAAACATAGGTGTTTCCCTTCATCTAAATAATTACCTCTGATTCGAAATTTTCAAGGATTGACATCCTCACTAAAGATTCACTCAAATCACTCAAAGTGTTTAAGGTTCAAAATTTAGGCACTCAAAAGTCAAACATGAAGAGTTAATCCCATAGGCTTGCATGAAAATCAAATCTCCACCACTGAAATATGAGATGAAACACAAATCAAAAGGTCTTTGTTAGGGTTGTAACGGGGCTAAGGTTAAGGTGTGGAATAAGGCTGAATTAGAGGGTTAGAATCGAGATTGAATTGACAAATTACCTAACTAAGAACTAATGCACTAATAATAATTACATCAATTGAAAACTAATAATACGAGCTTCTTCTTCGATATTTGGGATTTAAATAAATGTATAAGCTCGTTTAATCACATAACTAATAATGAATATACTTCGTCATTTTTTTTAAGAATACATAATAAAAACATAATAAAGGATAAATTACTAGAATTCATAATTAGGCCACTAATCAGATCAAATATCGATGTAGGTGTAGTTAGAAAGAATGGTGATAACAATTACAAAGGGTTTTGGGTTAATATTAATGGGTGAGTCAATAAATAGGGTTGTTAGGATTAAAAGGGGTTCACTAGGGGTTAATTTTGAAGGTAGGTTTTTTAATGGATTAAGTGGGTTAGATCCTAGGTGCCTTTATCATCTCTGTATATCAAATCAAAAAGTGTGGTCTCGACATGTATAATCGATGCAAGTTCTAGAATAACAAATCAATGTTGACACACTCATAATCAATAAAGTGGGCAAGAAAAAGAATATATGCTCTATAAGGCTCAAAATCTCACAAAAATTATGGGTATTTTGACGACAACCTCGTAAATTTTAAACTTCAAAGTAATATTTAAACTCAGTTCGACAACCTAGAAAATTTTTAATTTCTGAAAAATAGACTTATCATGCTTGATTCTCTAGTATTCTTCAATTTTAATCATCAATGCACAATTATCAATGACTTAATCTAAAAAATATCAATAAAAATCATAAATCATTAGAAACTTCATCCTAATTAGTAATATGAGGAATTTACTTAAAAACAAGACTAAATTCAGGATTTTGAGAACAATGCAAAAAGTTTGGCACCTAATTTCAGAAATTTAAGAATAATGAAAAAAGTTAGGCACCTTTTTAGGTTGTTCACCCCCCACACTTAAGATGTACATTGCCCTCAATGTACAAAGTTAGATAATATAAATGTAATGTTCAGATCAGAAGATACGGGGATAAGTGAAACTCCCTGAATTATGGATGGGCTCCTTGAGTTGGCAGTGGTCGTGGTGAGAGATAAGTTGGAGGGCCAGTCTGGATGTGGTGGTTGCCCACGAGTTCTGTGCTAGATGAAGAAATTGAGAAACTCGTGGAGGATTAGCCAAGAAATCGAAAGAAACCTTAATAATATACTAATAATATAATTAAAGACAAGAAAGATAAAGAGAAGGAAACTAAGAAGGAAAATAAACTAAGTTTAAAAGATAAAGGGGCTTGAGAATCCTTATTGGTAGATGGTTCGAGAGGTGGGTGTGACTTTGAAGGTGACGGAGGTGTTGGTGATGGTGGAAGTGGCGTGATTCCTAAGCAGCCTTTAGAACCTACAATTAAGAAACTAAGATAAAATGAACTAAATTAAGCATAAGATTGTTAAAGGGAAGGAAATTGAAGCAAAAGAGAAAAGAAAAATGGAAATTAAAGGGTCTCAAAGACCCTTGGCTTGTTGTTTGAATGAAGCTGCCGGCATGAACTCATGTGAATCGGTCTCTCTTGAGGAGATTGACCTTTTATGCTTCTTTGCCATGGATATGATTTTGTTGTAGCTCAAGAGTCTAAGGATTTATTAGGAAAAAGGGAAAAAGAAAAAGGGAGAAAAGAAAGAAAGAAAGAAAGAAAGAAAGAAAGAAAGAAATAAAGAAATAAAGAAAGAAAGAAAGAAAGAAAAGAAGAAAGAATGAAAGTGGGTTAAGAAGAGAAAGGAGAGGGGCATGGTGTTTAAATAAAATTTCAGGTCTGGCAGTTTCCCACGCCCGTGGGTTGAGGGTGTGTCGATTCACACGGCCGCCTCGCACGGCCGTGTTCTAGGGCGTGTTGGTTACCCCACGCTCGTGTCTAGCCTGTGTTCGACAAGTCAGTATGTTGGCACGATTTTAAGGCACGGGCGTGTTTTGCCCGTGGTTGGAAAGTCAGTAGCTTCACACGGTTATGGGGCACGGCCGTGCCACTTTGTCGGTGCCCGTGGGGGAGTGGTTGAGTCCGTGAGCTCTAAATTTAGTTGCTCTGACTTGTACCGTCCTGCCATGTTAGTACCAAGATTCTTGAGGTACACACGGCCACGGCCGTGTGCAGGGCCGTGTGTCCTGGAACTCTGCACCCCTTGTTAGTTTAAAGCTAGATATTATAAAGAAAGGATAAGAATAGAAATAAAATAAAAAGTTAATGGGGTTAGTGCTCGGGTTGCCTCCCGAGAAGCGCTAGTTTATAGTCTTAAGCTAGACTCTCCTCTTGTTTGCATTGTCAGGGTGGTTTGAGGAGTTGGAATTTCTTCCTCATGCTATCATTTGTGTCTTTGTGAAAAAATTTAAGTCGAGATGTGTTTATAGTAAAAGTACCAAAAATAGGATTACTTACCTCGACTGTTCCGTATGGGAAAACACTGGTTACCCTAAAAGGTATTTCTTTGTTTGTGTTAGGGTCCGGAGGAGATATTCGAGGGTCAGTTTTTTCTATCAATACTTGATCTCCTATTTTGAAGTGGTTTGTTGTTCCTATGAGCTCATCTGGCGGCTCTTTCGGTTTTACCTTGTGTGGTTCCGTTTCTTCGTCGTGTATCCCTAATTTCTCCTTAAAGTGTGTCTTCCACTCGTCTAGATCATCGAACTGAATCCGTCGATCTTCATGAGTTATTTCTTTATGGGGTTTAGGATCGGTTTCAGTTGTATTATTTGGTGGTGCTTCCTGAAAATAAGGGTTAACCGAATGGTTATTAGTAGAATTTATGTTCTCACCTTGATTACTCGATGTTCTAGCCGAGTCGAGAGCCTTGAGGGTGACCGTCTCATTACCTACACAAAATATGAGTTCTCCTGCATCAACATCAATTTTAGTCCTGGCAGTCGCTAAAAAGGGTCTTCCTAAAATTAGGGGAATCGGATTATCCTCATCCATGTCTAAGACAACAAAATCTACTGGGAAAACGAATCTGTCGATTTTTACAAGAACATCTTCGATAATACCTCTAGGAATTCTGACAGTTTTATCAGCTAATTGAATGCTCATCCTAGTTTGTTTGGGTTTCCCTAGACCTAATTGTTTAAACAATTTGTAAGGCATGACATTTATGCTCTTTCTAAATCACTAACGATTATCAATAGTTAGTCTACCAATTAAACATGGAATTGTAAACTCCCTGGATCTTTTAGCTTTTGTGGTAGTCTATTCGTAACATTCTTTGAGCATCTGCGTTCAATTCCACATGTGGATCTTCGCCTAACTTGCGCTTATTCGTCAAGAGATGTTTTAAAAATTTCCTCAAATCTGGCATTTATGAAAGAGCTTCAAGTAGCGGTAAGTTAATATGTAATTTCTTTAAAAGTTTAAGAAACTTAACGAATCGCTCCTCAGTATCGCCTCTCGTTAACGCCGGGATATGGTATGCGAGGTTGGTATTCCTTGATTACCGGTTTTGGCTTGTCTTGTGTTACCTCAACTTTACCTTTTTCTACCTCGTTTCCTTGTGTTGGACTGGGTTCGTCTACTTCTTCACTTTCTTGAGCTGTTATGGCTTGAATTTGCTCCTTTGGATTAATTTCAGTATTACTCGGTAGACGCCCTTGCGGTCGTTCGGATAATAGCATTGCAATTTGTCCGATTGAGTGGGTAATTTCCCCGATTGCCTTTGTAAGTCCTCCAACTTGGTTCTCGATCATTTTGATCGATGTTTGTTGAGTGTCGAGTGTTACCTCAGTTTTTTGGAGACGGGCTTCTGTGGATGCTAAGAATTTGTTCAACGTCTCTTCAAGATTCGGCTTCTTTTCCTGTGGATAGGGCTAATTTTGGAAATTTTGAGGAGGTTGTTGTCTTTGATTTCCTTGATTTCCTTGTCCTCCCCATGAAAAATTTGGGTGGTTCCTCCAACCTGGATTATAATTATTACTATATGGGTTATTATTAGATCTGAAATTGTTACCTATATAGTTCATATGTTCGCTCTCTGTGCCCGGTTGGTAGGGTGGGTACTCAGGATTCGCCACAGTTCCACTTGCGTCGCACTGTATGACTGGATGTACCTGCGAAGAACACCAACTATCAAGCTTCTTATTCATCAACTCTACCTGATTTGATAGCATGGTTACTTTGCGTCGAGGTTGTAAACTCTGGCCGCTTTTGTTGGCCTTGTTCTTGTAACTTGCCATCGATAGTTATTCAAATGACATCTCTTCTATAAATTCGTAGGCTGCTTCAGGAGTTTTATTATTCAGAGTTCCACCGGCAGCTGAATCAATTAGTTGTCTTGTTGAGGGGTTTACACCGTTATAGAAAGTCTGGACTTGAAGCCACAAGGGTAAACCATGGTGCGGACACCTTCTCAAGAGATCCTTATATCTCTCCCATGCATCGTATAATGTCTCTAAATCCATCTGCACAAAAGAAGATATATCATTCCGTAATTTGGCCGTTTTGGCCGGTGGGAAATATTTTAATAAAAATTTTTCGGTCATTTGATCCCATGTAGTGATTGACCCTCGTGGTAGTGAGTTTAACCACTGTTTAGCTTTATTCCTTAATGAAAAGGGAAATAACCGAAGTCGTATGGCATCATCAGAAACGCCATTTATTTTGAAGGTATCACAGAACTCTAAAAAGTTAGCTATATGAGTATTTGGATCTTTGTCCTGCAAACCATCAAATTGAACAAACTGTTGAATCATTTGTTTAGTGTTAGGCTTTAATTCAAAATTATTAGCAGCTATAGCAGGCCTAACAATACTTGATTCGGCTCCTGTTAAATGAGGTTTAGCATAATCAAACATAGTACGTGGAGCATTATTTTCTGCCACATCTTGTGGTGGTGGGTTATTTTCGTCCATCCCTTCAGTAGGATTGGATCTGTCTTCTCGCTCTTCTTCTTTGTAATTTAGGGCTCGCCTAATTTCTCTACGATTTCTCTAAGCGGTAGCTTCAATATCACTGTCGTATTCTAAAGGTCCACTCGGGTTCCTTCTAGTCATAACCTGAGGTACCTGCTAGGAAAAGAAAGAAAGAAAATTTAGTAAATTTAAAATTAAAACTAAAAATAAAAATAAATTGCAAAAAATAAAAATAATGGCTAAAGTAATAAAAATAGAGCTTCGTTAATATTTTAGTTCCCCCACAACGGCGCCAAAAACTTGATCGCTGTGAATCAGAGCTTTAAAATTTATAAAAAGAATGATCGAACCTGGAAACTAACTCTGACAACGATTGAGGCAAGTGCACCTATCGAACAGTAGTATAGTTAAGGCAAGACCGGATTATCGAACCCAAAGGAACTAAAAGTACTAATACTAACTTTCTTTCTATTATTTAGCCTAAAATAAGTGAAGTTTGTTTATTAATCTAAATTAATTAACTACTAAACTAAAGACTCTAAGACAAAGAAGAATGAATTTGGAAAATAACTTGGGAAAAACTCAGTTGATTTAGACGATACCCTAGGAAGAATCCACCTAGACTTCACTTGTTATCTAACACTGAACCATACGATTTATTCACTTAGTTTGATCCGTAAGACTCCCTAACATATATTAAACCCTCTCTCGAGGCGAATAACGTCTAACCCTAGGTTAATTAGTGGAACTCTCGTTCTCTTATAATAACCCCCTAGAATAGCAGTAAATCGATCTATGGATTCCCATATTAGGTTTCACCCTAATCCGGTAAAATCTCGTCACCCTATCTCTAGGTGTACGATCAACTTCGCTTAATTATGTTGGATCTACTCTTAGGCAGGGTCTATTCCTCCTCCACCTAAGCACATTAAATTTGGATTAAGCTCACATAATTAAGAACAAACTAAGTATTTATCATATAATTCAGAAAACAATAACAAGATTCATCATTGGTTTCATCCCCTTCGGGTATCCGAAGGGTTTAGTTCATAACAATAAAGAAAAACATCTCAAGAGAAAAGATAAAACAAAACATAAGAAATCCCTAAAACCCCCTGAAGGAATTGAAGGAGAGATCCTCCGTCTTGAGTATAACTCTGGCTTCTCGAGATGGATCAACTGGCTATCCCTGAGTGAATCCCCACAAATCTGCCTTCTCTGGCCTAGCACGACGCCCCTAGACGATCGCTTTGGGCTCCCCTTCTTAGGTCATACTTAGGGTGTATTTATAGGCTTTTGAAATACGTTTCTTTCTCCCTAAGTATCCTTTCCCGAATGAAATTGCTCTTCTCCACGGCAGAGGCACGGCCATGGCGCACGCCCGTGTGAATCGTGGCCAGGCCGTGTTCGGATTTCTTTAATGAGACACGACCGTGTGAGTCGGGGTTAAACCGTGTTCTAGATGATTGACTTGGCACGGCCGTATGGGTCCAAGTCCAGGCCGTGTCGATTTCCTCCTTGGTCCGTTTTGGTCCGTTTTGAGCCCGTTTCTCGTTCTTTTTATCCTTGGGTGCTTTCCTGGGTATAAGACATGAAAAGAAAGGATTAAGAGAACCTTTTTACATAAATCAAGGGATAATTCATCCAAAAGCATACTAAATGTGAGATTAAAATATGTTACTATTTCGGTTTATCAGCGACGCATCGTCTAGCTTCCGTTTGTTTGCCAAAAGCTCTTTTAAAAATTTTACTGAATTAGGCATCTGCGAAAGAGCTTCAATAAACGGTAAGTTAATATGTAATTTTTTTAGAAGTTTAAGAAATTTACTGAATTGTTCATCTGTGCGGTCTTTCTTCATCGCATTGGGATATGGCACACGAAGTTTGTACTCTATACTTACCAGTTTTGGTTTATTATGGCTTACCTCAACCTTACCTTTATCCACCACGTTTTCTTGCCTCGGTGTTGGTTCGTCTAACCTTTCACTATCGTGAGCAGTAATGGTATGAAGTTGCTCCTTTGGGTTAGTTTCAGTGTTGCTTGGAAGGCTGCCTTCTGGTCATTCAGATATTAGCTTAGCAAGCTGTCCTATTTGAGTCTTGAGACCTTGAATCGATGCCTGCTGGTTTTTGAGTGCTGTTTCGGTGTTTTGGAAATGGGTTTCTGACACCGAGATGAATTTTGTTAGCATCTCTTCAAGGTTCGGCTTCTTCTCCTGTTGGTAGGGTTGTTGTTGGAAGCCTGAAAGGGGTTGTTGTCTCTGATTTCCTTGACCACCCCATGAGAAATTGGGATGGTTCCTCCAACCTGAATTGTAAGTGTTACTATAGGGATTATTCTGAGGTCTAGAATTATTACCCATATAGTTCATCTGTTTGTTTTCCATGCCAGGGTTGTAGGTTGGATATTCTGTATTGCCCATTCCTCCTCCATTCGTATCGCACTGCATCACTAGATGTACCTGTGAAGAACTACACAAACCATCAATCTTTTTATTTAAAAGCTCTACCTAGTTTGATAGCATGATAACTGCGTCGAGGTTGAAAACACCGGCTGCCTTTGGTTGCTTTGTAACACCCCAAACCCGGCCCATGAGCCCTGACCGGATCTGGTATGTCACAGAGTAAAAAAAATGGTTTGAAATATTTCGATTAATCGGTGAAAATCTGAAAATTTGTTGAGGTTATAAAACGGTGTCCATTAAAAACTCAGATGGGTTGATTTTCTAACCATGGTTGAGTTGAAACCTTTTCCCTTTAAAAAACATTTGATCATATAAATTTTTTAGAAAACATCGATGTTATTGATAACTTGGTGAATTTAGTTTTTCAACCCGAGGGTAACACTTTTGAAAACTCGTAAAAGTACTTAGTTTGAAAACGTCACTTTTAACTGATTCATTTAACAATCTATAAAATCATTAGTAATATAGTAGAAGTAAAGTAAAAACAAGCGCTTGAACATCCAAAATAATAACTAGCGGCCTTATTATAACCCAAACCTAAAATTTAGTAAATAATAAACTTTAAACGTATTAAACAAAGTTTCCAATCCAAGGAACAAGCATGGCCGCCTCGAGTCCTCTCCGGCTCCATCTCCACGATCTACTCATCTGCAAAATGATATGGGAAGGGGTGAGTCACTAAGACTCAGTGTATAAATCCCCAACCTGGAAGTGCAAACTCATACACAAAATATTAGTAAGTCATGCAAAACATGCAACCCAAAACTAGCCATCCATACTCCTTTAACTACCCCGTGTGGTCAAAACCACCGTGGTCAAAACCACCGGTGACCGGAGTCACAAATCAAGTGATGGGGCCAACCCATGCGTGTGGTCAAAACCACCGATGACCATAGGTCACAATTATCAATATGTGGTCAAAACCATTGGTGGTACCAAACCACCGGGACTTAGTCACGATTTATATCAACGGTGTGGTCAAAACCACTTGGTGACCAGAAGTCACAATCAAGCTGATGGGGCCAACCCATCTTGTGGTCAAAACCACCGTGACATCCATAGAGAATATTCCCCTTCTCTCTTTAATCCCGCTACCAACATGCTCATATCATGCTTAACATGTTATCATAAAACATACATATAAGTCATGGCATAATATCTTACCCATCATGTCATTCACATAACATAGTTAAAGTCATAAGCAACTTACCCGGGATCCATGCTCATGCCACAAGGCAAATCACCATCACAATAGTTAGCCGTATCATAATACGCAATGCCTACTAATATAGTGTGTAGAAGTTTACACACCTGTTTAACCGAAGATCTAAGGAGAAATCCAGAATTTATACGATATCACAAAATCCCGAAATGTATTCCCGTATTGCTCCTTGGTTGCTGATTTGGTCTCCTACCAAATCCCGAAACTGCACTTATTCATGAAATGGTTGAGATCCCAAAACGAATTGAAATCCCAGAAAACTCCTTCAATGTCCCTTAACGTTACCTACACACAAGAGAACACATCACCTATTGTCTTAAGAACACATTCGGCCAACCTTACCAAGGCTTTTACACATGCTTTCAGACACCAGTGAATAGAAAAGAAACCGAATGCTAAAGAGAGACACTTACCAACCTTTGAAATCGACAAACCTTTCTTTGGGGATTCGGCCTATGCTCTATATGGTAAGGAATATTCGGCTCAAAAGAAAAAGGGTATGGAGTCGGGCTTGAAAGAAAGAAAGGAGGTGAAATGAGAGACTTAGAGTGTTTCGGCAAAGATGGGTGGAGGGTTTTTGGCACAAAGTTTATTGTATGTTCCAAAGAAAAGATCAAAAAGTATCAAAGAATGAGAAAGGGGTTTCAGTTTGAACAACCATGAAAGAAAAATAAAAGTAAAATGTGTTAGCCGAAAATACTCCCTAGAACTCCTTCAAAACCGCAACTAAAGTCCCTAGAGTCCCTATTTCGGCCATTGCTCCCCATGTGATAAATCTTTATCTTTTAATTATCCCCCACATAAACTAAATAAAAACAATGTTTATCCTTTATCCCATCCCTTTATCACCTCTTCAAATAAATAATAAAATATTATTTATCCCACACTTCAGTAAATTCAAAGCAAAGCCTCCGACTTATCTTCATCCAATTTAGAGCCCATGTGCGCGGACCATCACTCACTCCCATCACGCCAAAGATGGAAAAAAATAAAACACCCATTTGCTGTCCACGCTACTCGAACATGGGACCTCTTTGGACAAGCTTACAGTAACGCCTGTGCCACTCGGCAAGCGTTTTTTTGTGATATAAATTCGTCACAATTTCTTTTAAGAGCTCCTTTGTTAGCTCCCCCTTGTCTTAACGCCAGTACAAAAATAAAACATACTTTGCGCTTCCATCATGACTCGAACTTGAGTCCTCCCTCCTGTTTGGGGCGGCATTCACCAAGGCCCTAAGTGGCGGCCCCAAGCCTCTTTACCACTCCGACTTTCATGTCCACCAACCTTGCCATTTATTTTTAAGGCCTTCCTAGCCCAATTTCACTTGTTGACGCGAAAAGGAAAAATAAAACACTCCCATGCCATCACCCAGCCTCGAACCTCCCTGCTCAAGGCGTCATTTGCCCAAGCCTTAAGTGGCGTCCTTAAGCCACTTTACCAAGCCCCTTTTCATATAAAAACTCCCAAATTTTTCCTTAAGGCCTCCTTCACCCAGCTCCCCCTTTTATACTTAAAATCCAACATTTTCCCAAAGCTTTCCCCTTCATCCTTGGGTTCTAAAAACTCCTAAAACATCACCAAACACACTTAAAGCCTACTAATACTTGAGTTATGCTCCAAACGCATAACCCCTAACCTAGGATGTTACATGCTTTGTCCTCATAACTTGCCACTGATAGTTATTCAGTGACATCTCTTTAATAAATTCGTAGGCAGCATCAAGTGTTTTGTTATTTAGTGTACCGTCGGCGGCTGCATCAATTAATTGCCTAGTTGAGGGGTTCACACCATTGTAAAAGGTTTGAACCTGTAGCCACAATGATAACCCATGGTGAGGGCATCTTCTCAGTAGATCCTTGTATCTCTCCCATACATCGTAAAGTGTTTCTAAATCTGTCTGCACAAAAGAAGAGATATCATTCCTTAACTTAGCCGTTTTAGCCGGTGGAAAATATTTAAGTAAAATTTTTTCAGTCATTTGTTCCCATGTAGTGGTTGATCCTCGTGGTAACGAGTTCAACCACTGTTTAGCTTTGTTCCTCAACGAGAAGGGAAACAACCGAAGGCGAATGGCATCATCAGAAACGCCATTAATCTTGAAAGTGTTGCAGAATTCTAGAAAATTTGTCAAGTGATTGTTTGGATCCTCATCCTGCAAACCATCAAACTGAACAAATCTTTGAATCATCCCGAATAATGTTAGGTTTCAGTTCAAAATTATTTGCGACAACAAAGCAGTCTAACAATACTTGATTCAGTTCCTGTTAAATTAGGTTTAGCATAATCATACATAGTGCGAGGAGCAGGGTTCTGATTTACTGGATTTGCAGCGACCACAGGAGGTAGCGGATTATTCTAGGGATCAGCCATCTCTTCGGTATTAATGATATCCTTATCTTGCTCTTCTTGTATGTATTGTAAGCTTCACCTTATCTCTCTTCGGTTTCTGCAAACTGTACTCTCAATCTCATTGTCGTAAAGTAAAGGTCCTGACGGGTTTCTTCTAGTCATAAACTAGAGACTCCTGCCAGAAGCAAGAAAAAGAAAATTAATAAAAGTAACAATAAAAAAATAAAAATAAATTGCAATAAAAGAAAAATGGCTGAAGTAATAAAAATTTAGTGTTCCTGATATCTTAGTCCCCGGCAACGGCGCCAAAAACTTGATGGGCTCGAAACTAACTAATATTTTGACAAAGGCAAGCACGCCTATCGAATAGTAGTATAGTTGTGGTGAGTCCGGAATGTCGTATCCTCAAGGACTAAAATTACTAGTAATAACAATCTTTTTATTATCTAGCCTAGTAACTAAGGGATTTTGTTTTTAATCTAAAATTAACTAACTAATTGACTATGAACGTGACAGAGATAGAATTGGGAAAAATATTCGAAGAAACAAATGACAAGGATAATACCCGAGGAAGAATCCACCTAGACTTCACTTATTATTCTTACTCTGAATTAAATGATTTATTCACTTAACTTGATCCGTAGAAATCCCTAAATTATGTTAATATCTCTTTCGAGACTAAAAACAACTGACTCTAGGTTGATTAACCGAAATTTCTTTCTAATTAAAACCCCTATTATCGCATTAACTCGATCTATGGATTCCCTTATTAGATTTGACTCTAATTCGGCAGATTTATGTCATCCTATTTCTAGGGTTGCAATCAATTCCGCTTAATTATGCTATATCTTCTCTTAAACAGGGACTTTTGCTCCACTGAATAAGCACATCAATCTTGAATTAATATTCCTAAAAATATTAAAGCAAGGATTAAGAACATAATTAAGAACAAGAACAAGTATTTATTAGGCAATTCAGATTTATTGAATAATAAGATTCATCTAGGTTTCATCCTCCCTAGGTATCTAGGGATTTTAGTTCATAACGTAAGAGGAAGACATCTCAGAATAAAGAAAACAACAAGACATAAAGAACCCCAAAACTTCTAAAGAACTTGGTGGAGATCTTCAATCTTGGAGTGAATCCGCTTCTGAGATGATTCCGACGGCTTTCTTCGAGTAATTTCTTCGTTCTACTCTTCGTCCTTTCTTAGGTTCTCCCCTAGGGTGTTTATATAGGCTTTGGAGCACCTTTCTTGGCCCTCAAATAGTCTTTTCCGAATAGAGTTAGACTTGGGGTCGGCAGGGACACGCCCGTGTAACACGCCCGTATACGATGGCTTAGGCTGTGTTCGATTCTGCTCGTCACACACGGCCGTGTGGTCTGCCCATGTGTGATAGTCCAGGCCGTGTTGATTTCTGAGATAGGCCCATTTTGTCCCTTTTTGGCCTGTTTCTCGTTCTTTTCGACTCCCTAAGCTCTCCTGAATGTAAAATATGAAATTAAAGGATTATCAGCATCGAATTAATCAAATCTAATGAAAATTCATCCAAAAATAAGCCAAGCATGGGGTCAAAATATGTATAAATTATGGTTTATCAGGAAGCTTCGTCTCCAGATGTTATAACGGGTACATTTACTCTTTATGATACTTCTGTGATTGCATTGATAGACCGTGGATCTATACATTCTTATGTATGCATGAATTTAGTATCCAGTAAGACTTTGCCTGTAGAGTCTACTGAATTTGTTATTAGAGTATCGAACCCCTTAGGTAAAAGTGTACTGGTTGACAAAGTATGCAAGAACTGTCCGTTGATGTTTCGAGATATCTGTTTTCCGGCTGATCTGATGCTATTACCTTTTGATGAGTTCGATATAATTTTTGGAATGGACTGTGTAACGCCTCTTACCCGTGTTCTACGTCGGAACCAGGATCAAGGCGTTACCTTAAAAAAGTCCTCATAATCGCCACTTAGACCTATCATGACTACTCTCTCTAGTCGCCTTAACAACCTCGTTCTCGACTTACGAGACCTCACTCGTAAGCACGAAGACTCTCGAGACTATACCGAAACTTTTTCAACCTCTTCAAATTTTCTCTTTTATACAGGGCTCACACGCCCGTGTAAAATGTGACACGCCCGTGTGTAGACACACACGCCCATGCTCCTCAACCGTGGTAAATACTGACTACACACACACGGTCTCAAAGCCTAGTCACATGCCCGTGTTTGACACCCGTGGACGACACTGACTTGGGTCACACGACCTAGACACACGCCCATATGGCTGGTCCGTGGTCGCCTCTGACTATTTCCCCACGGTCTAGGCATGCCCGTGTGCTTTAACCGTGAGACCATTCAAATTTCAAATTTCAAGGTGCAAACTTCACACGGCCTAGGCACACGCCCATGGCTTGATCGTGTGTCGCACACGGCCTAGACACACGCCCGTGTGTCTACCCATGTGGCCAAGAACAAGGCTGTTTGCCAAGCTCTTTGTACCCCTATGGCTTACACTACATGAATCCATTCAACATACTAGTAAACATCTCATAACTTCAACATGAACTCCCATAGATAACTTGTAATTTCATAAATGGTAAAATGAGCCATCATGCATGGCAATTTACAAATTGAATGTCTTAACAAGAGCCATTACACCTTTGGCCAAAATAACAAAATAATTTTACTAGTCTAGCCCCTATACATGCCATTTACAAGTCTAGGTATACCGAGATGAGCTGATAGTGCGGGCGGTCTTCTGGTTATCGACGTATCCCGGCTCGGCTCTTAAGCTCTATAAAACAAGGGAAAGTAAGGGGAGTAAGCTTTAAGCTTAGTAAGTTTACATGTAAACAATATAACATTTTAACATGAAATAAACACTTCCATAGCATTATTTACTAAGCAAGAAACAATCTACATTCAAGATGAGGCTTACTCATTTCTTCCATTCACACATTCCAACCACATCTCAAGCATGATGCATACATTCATTAACAGTTTCCCTGCACTTAGCATCACAAGGTCACATAATACAACGCATCACTATATCGAAATACATTACTCATGTTCACGTTACTCGATGGTATCGCACACAGCCCACCAAAGGATTAATTACGGTGGTATCACACACAGCCCATCAAAGGATTAATTAAGCTGGTATCGCGCACAGCCCACCAAAGGATTAATTACGGTGGTATCGCACACAGCCCATCAAAGGATTAATTACGGTGGTATCGCACACAGCCCACCAAAGGATTAATAGACGATGGTATCGTACATAGCCAATCGTAATTTAGTGACAAGGTGGTATCGCACTTAGCCCACCATCAAATATTGATATAACACACTCACATATCCATTCCATCATTCATATCAAAGTTATTCAATAACTACCACTTTTTATCTACTTGAATCATATATATTCCCAATTGTGTCATGCGCTAATTAACAACAATAATGTGCATATAAAATGCTTTGTTTCCACGTAAACTTACCTCAGTGCAAAACGTGTCGATTTGCGGTTTATTCCGTAACCTTGCCTTTTCCCCGGTCAAGGTTAATCCCGCGTTCTTCTTGATCTATAACAATAAAATTCATTCATTTAAAACATTTTACGATCATGATGCACCAAAATCTATACTTAGGCAAAAATGACCATTTTGCCCTCATACCATGGTAAAATTTACGATTTTGCCCCTAGGCTCGTGAATCATTTTTCACCGCATTTTCTAAATAAACAAGCATAGATGAACATTTATTTCTCTTGCAACTACTCACCATTCCAACTATTCCATGCATTTATGACACAAATTAAATCTTTGCATTCAAGCCCTATTTAGGTGTTTTCATGCTAACACCATTCATAAAAATTGTCTCTCACCTCCCTAACTTTCATTTTCTTCCATAAAAACTCAGCTATCAACATAAGTTATCTCATGGTAAGTCCCTAGACTTTCAACCATATCACAAATTAGTCCCCTCAATAGCTAGCTTAAGCTTTGGGGACTCCAAAAACATAAAAATTATCAATTAACACCACCAAAAATTACTTACTAGAGTGAGGACAAGTTGCTGAAATTTCAAAGCCTTCAAAACCCTTCTTTTGAGTGTAAAAATTGGTGGAAGAAGAAGAAAAGGGAAAAAGATGATAGCCTTCCCTTTTCTTATCATATTTTAGTCAACTAGTCAACAACTATCACCAAATTTGACTAAAAATTAATGCTATTGTCCCCTATGCACCGTATGGCTGACCATCACTAAATAAATGGCCTAATTGCACTTTAAAATCCTCCAAATTACATTCTATAGCCATTAGGTACCTTTATCCTATAAAATAGAACTTTCGCACTTTATGCGATTTAGTCCTTTTTCGAAATTAAGCATGCTATCACTCAAATTAGAACACCAAAATTTTCATGCATCCATAAAGTTATGCTACAGCACATAAAATGACATCAAAATAATTTTCCTCGACCTCGGTTTAGTGGTCTCGTAACCATTGTTCCGACTAGCCCCAAAACTGGGCTGTTACAACTCTCCCCCTTTAGAGATTTTCGCCCTCGAAAATCTTACCGGTAAAGAGGTTTGGATATTGCTCTCTCATGGCTTTCTTCGATTCCCACGTAGCCTCTTCTACACCGTGTTTTTTCCACAACACTTTTACTAAGGCTATGTCCTTATTCCTCAACTGTTTCATTTCTCGAGCCAAGATTTTAATCGGCTCTTCCTCATATGTCATATACGGTCTTATCTCAATTTCTGTTGGAGGAATCACATGCGAAGGATCGGAACGATAACGCCTTAGCATTGATACATGGAACACATTATGGATTTTCTCTAACTCTATCGGTAAAGCCAACCGATATGCCATCGCCCAATCCTTTTCTGTAATCTCATACGGCCTATGAATCTCGGACTCAATTTACCTTTTCGACCAAATCTCAATATTTTCTTCCACGGCGACACTTTTAGAAATACCTTGTCACCCACTTGGAACTCAATTTCTTTTATTTTTCAAATCCGCGTACGACTTTTGTCGGTCCGAAGCAGCCTTCAGACTATCCCGGATAACTATCACTTTCTCCTCAGTCTCTTTAACTAAATCAATCCCATGAATTTGCTTCTCTCTCAGCTCGGTCCAATACAAAGGGGTCCGACACTTACGACCATACAAGGCTTCATACGGTGCCATCCGTATGCTCGACTGATAACTATTGTTGTAAGCGAATTCGACCAAGGGTAGGTATCTTTCCCAACTACCTTCAAACTATAACACGCAACATTAGAGCATATCCTCAAGAACTTGGATTACTCTCTCAGACTGACCATCAGTTTGAGGATGAAATGCAGTACTGAAATTCAACCTCGTACCTAAGGCCTCATGTAACTTCTTCCAAAACCTCGAAGTAAATCTCGGGTCTCTATCCGAGATAATAGATACAGGCACTCCATGTAATCTTACTACCTCTGCAACATACAACTCGACCAACTTCTCTAGTGAATAATCAATACGCACAGGTATAAAATGAGCCGACTTCGTTAATCTATCAACAATAACCCACACGGCATATCTCTTCTTTGGAGTCATAGGCAAGCCCGTAACAAAATCCATGGTAATCCGATCCCACTTCCACTCAGGAACCATCACTGGCTGAAGTAATCCCGAAGGCACTTGATGCTCCGCTTTCACTTGTTGACAAATTAGACATCTTGTTACATACTCTGAGATGTCTCTTTTCATTCCCGGCCACAAGTAGAATTTCTTCAGATCATTATACATTTTCGTGCTGCCCGGGTGTACTGAAAAATAACTACTATGTGCTTCCCGTAAAATTTTTCGGACCAACTCGTCATCTTTAGGCACACAAATTCTATCATGGAACATTAAGCAACCATCCGAACTCACCCGGAATTCAGAATTAATTCCTGATTCACACTTAGCTCATTTAGCTAGTATCTCACTATCATTCCTTTGAGCCTCACATATTCGTTGAACAAATAGTGGTCTAGCTCTCAACTCGGCCAGTATAGCACCATCATCGGACAATGACAAACTCGTTCTCATAGCTCTCAAAGCATACAAGGATTTTCTACTTAAAGCATCCGCAACTACATTCGCTTTCCCCGGGTGGTAATCGATCACTAGCTCGTAGTCCTTCAATAATTCAAGCCACCGCAGTGCGTTGCCGTAAGTTTAATTCCTTTTGATCCATCAAGTACCTCAAACTCTTATGATCCGTGAAGATTCGGCACTTCTCACCATATAAGTAATGTCGCCAAATCTTTAACGCGAAAACAATTGCGCTAACTCCGGATCATGAGTCGGATAATTCTTCTCATGTGGTTTTAGTTGTCTCGAGGCGTAAGTGATTACCTTACCCTCTTGCATCAACACACAACCGAGACCATTTAACGACGCGTCACATCAGAGACCACAAACTCCTTTCCCGACTCAAAGTTGTACCAAAACCGGTGCCTCTGTCAACAACATTTTCAATCTCTCGAAACTCTGTTGGCATATTTCAGTCCATTCAAACTTAACATCCTTGTGCAATAGTTTTGTCATTGGAGTAGCAATCATAGAGAATCCCTTCACGAACCGCCTATAGTATCCCGCTAAACCCAAAAAGCTTCTAACCTCCGACACGTTCCTTGGCAGTTTTCACTCCACAATAGCCGAGATCTTTCTCGAATCAACTCTAATACCTTCACCTGACACAATATGTCCTAGGAATCCTACTTTTTGAAGCCAAAATTCGCTCTTACTAAATTTAGCATGTAATTGCTTGTCCCTCAAAATCTGTAAGACAATCCTCAAATGCTCCGCATGATCACTCTCGTCTCGAGAATAAATCAATATGTCATCAATAAAGACAACCACGAACTTATCCAAATATGGTCGGAAGACACGGTTCATTAAGTCCATAAAAATCGCAGGAGCATTCGTTAAACCGAACGGCATGACCAAAAACTCATAATGGCCATACCTCGTCACGAATCTTTGTTTTTCGCACATCTTGTTCCTTAACCCTCAACTGGTAATAACCAGACCTCAGGTCAATCTTGGAGAACACCGTAGCTCCCTTCAGTTGATCAAATAGATCATCTATCCTCGGTAAAGGATACTTGTTCTTCACAGTTACTTTGTTGAGCTGTCTGTAGTCTATGCACAATCTCATCGACCCATCTTTCTTCTTTACAAAGAGTACTGGGGCACCCCACGGTGAATAGCTCGGTCTTGCAAAACCCTTATCCGTCAACTCTTGCAACTGAACTTTCAGTTCTTTCAACTCTAGCGGGGCCATCCTATACGGAGCAACCGAAATGGGTGCTTTCCCGGAATTAACTCAATTCCAAACTCGACCTCTCTAACTGGGGGTAATCCGGGTAGCTCTTCCGGGAATACATCCGGATATTCACATACAACTGGTACTGTTTCAATCCTTACTTCAGATTCTTGAGTGTTTAATACAAAAGCGAGATAAGATTCGTATCCTTTTCTCAGATATTTCTCAGCTATCATGGAAGAAATCATCACTGGTAAACTATCTGACTCACCTGATTCAACCCGAATAATATCTCTATTTTCACATTTCAATTCAATAAATTTACTACCACAATTCACTAAAACACTATGGGCAGTCAACCAATCCATACCAAGAATCAAATCAAATTCGTCAAACGGCAACAACATAAGGTTTGTCGGGAAACAATGACCCCTAATTATCAAAGGACAGTTCCTACACACCTTGTCAACTAACATCTGTTTACATAGTGGGTTTGACACTTTTACCACAAATTTAGTAGACTCAACAGTCATACTCAAACTAGATGCCAATCTCATACAAATATAGGAATGAGTTGATCCCTGGTCAATTAAAGCAATAACAGAAGTGTCATAGAGAGAAAATGTACCCGTTATTACATCCGGTGATGACGCCTCTTCTCGAGCGCGAATAGCATAAGTTCTTACTGGCGCCCGACCTTCTGACCTCACAGTGGTGTCTCGTGATACACCTCTAGCACTAGTTCCGCCTCCCGGGTTCTTTTGTGGCCTACCTCTAACGGATGCACTACTTGATCTTATCTCTTGCTTCCTCCCCTTGTCATCCCTTTCAGGACAATTTTGGATGAGATGGTCGGGGGATTCACACTGATAACAATTTCGATTGCTTCCTCAACACTCCCCAGTGTGATGTTTGCCACAACTTGGGCACTCTGGTTTGGACCTTGGATTACCCACACTTGCCATTGAGGTGGCCTGAACTCTTGAACCCGAATACGTGTTACCTCGCTCTCTCTGTGAATACCCGACTGATGTAGTTGTCCGAGGGTTCACTTCTCTGGACCTATTCGATTGAGCTTGGTATGATTTTCTCATCGGCCTCTTCTTTGCATCTCAAGCCTCACTCAGGGCTTTCCTCTTTTCCTTACACAATTCTTCGGCCTTACTAGCCCTATCCACCAATACCACAAATTCTTTTAGCTCTAAAATCCCGACTAAGAGTCTGACACATTCATTTCACCCATCTTCAAATCTCTTGCATAAGGTAGCTTCCGTGGATACACATTCTTGCGCATACTTGCTGAGCCTAACAAATTCGCGCTCATATTCCGCCACAGTCATTTTTCCTTGCTTTAACATAAGGAATTCTTTCCGTTTTTTATCTACAAACCGTTGACTTACATATTTTTTTCGGAACTCCTCCAAGAAAAAGTCCCACGTTACCCTCTCTTTAGGGACCACTGATGTCAACGTCTTCCACCAATGGTATGCCGAGTCCCTCAGCAAAGATACAGCGCATTTCAAGCTCTCCTCAAGTGTACAGGAGAGTTCATCAAAAACCCTCATTGAGTTCTCCAGCCAGAGCTCTGTTCTCTCAGGGTTATCATCTATATTAGCTCGAAAATCCTCAGCCCCTTGCTTACGAATTTTGTCTACCGGGGGCTTAGTTGTCCTCACCACTTCTATACCTTGAGAAGCCACAAGAACTGGCTGAGGTATAGGAGGAGGTGGAGGAGGTTGAGCATTGGGATTCACTCGTACGTACTCAGTGTACCAGTTACTCATCATTTGGAGAAAGGCTTCCCGAGCCTCTTCTCCTTGACCCCTAGTCTCGGGTTCACTCTGCACAAAGCGCGTCCCTTGCGCAGAGGCCGGCGCATTACTAGTGCGTCATCGCTGAAATTGATTGATCGGATCCATATACTATATAAAACAAGTTTAAGATCATCAGAAGCCACCACACTATCATTATACGCTTATGGCATGTATAGCTAGACTCCTACACACGCTACGGTAGTCCTAGAACTGACTAAATCATAGCTCTGATACCACTAAATGTAACGCCCCTTACCCGTGTTCTATGCCGGAACCAGGCTCAAGGCGTTACCTTAATAAAGTCATCATAATCGCCACTTAGACCTATCATGACTACTCTCTCTAGTCGCCTTAACAACCTCGTTCTCGACTTACGAGACCTCACTCGTAAGCACGAAGACTCTCGAGACTATACCGAAACTTTTTTAACCTCTTCAAATTTTCTCTTTTATACAGGGCTCACACTCCCGTGTAAAATGTGACATACCCGTGTGTAGACACACACGCCCATGCTCCTCAACCGTGGTAAATACTGACTACACACACACGGTCTCAAAGCCTAGTCACACGCTCGTGTTTGACACCCGTGGACGACACTGACTTGGGTCACACAACCTGGACACACGCCCATATGGCTGGTCCGTGGTCGTCTCTGACTATTTCCCCACGGTCTAGGCACGCCCGTGTGCTTTAACCGTGTGACCATTCAAATTTCAAATTTCAAGGTGCAGACTTCACGGCCTAGGCACACGCCCATGGCTTGATCGTGTGTCGCACACACGCCCTGAACACACGCCCGTGTGTCTACCCATGTGGCCAAGAACAAGGTCATTTGCCAAGCTCTTTGTACCCCTATAGCTTACACTACATGAATCCATTCAACATACTAGTAAACATCTCATAACTTTAACATGAACTCCCATAGATAACTTGTAATTTCATAAATGGTAAAATGAGCCATCATGTATGGAAATTTACAAATTGAATGTCTTAACAAGAGCCATTACACCTTTGGCCAAAATAAAAAAATAATTTTACTAGTCTAGCCCCTATACATGCCATTTACAAGTCTAGGTATACCGAGATGAGCTAATAGTGCGGGCGGTCTTCTGGTTATCGACGTATCCCGGCTCGGCTCTTAAGCTCTATAAAACAAGGGAAAGTAAGGGGAGTAAGCTTTAAGCTTAGTAAGTTTACATGTAAACAATATAACATTTTAACATGAAATAAACACTTTCATAGCATTATTTACTAAGCAAGAAACAATCTACATTCAAGATGAGGCTTACTCATTTCTTCCATTCACACATTCCAACCACATCTCAAGCATGATGCATACATTCATTAACAGTTTCCCTGCACTTAGCATCACAAGGTCACATAATACAACGCATCACTATATCGAAATACATTACTCATGTTCACGTTACTCAATGGTATCACACACAGCCCACCAAAGGATTAATTATGGTGGTATCACACACAGCCCACTAAAGGATTAATTACGGTGGTATCGCGCACAGCCCACCAAAGGATTAATTACGGTGGTATCGCGCATAGCCCACCAAAGGATTAATAGATGATGGTATCGCACATAGCCCATCGTAATTTAGTGACAAGGTGGTATCGCACTTAGCCCACCATCAAATATTGATATAACACACTCACATATCCATTCCATCATTCATATCAAAGTTATTCAATAACTACCACTTTTTATCTACTTGAATCATATATATTCCCAATTGTGTCATGCGCTAATTAACAACAATAATGTGCATATAAAATGCATCGTTTACACGTAAACTTACCTCGGTGCAAAACGTGTCGATTTACGGTTTATTCCGTAATCTTGCCTTTTCCCCAGTCAAGGTTAATCCCACGTTTTTCTTGATCTATAACAATAAAATTCATTCATTTAAAACATTTTACGATCATGATGCACCAAAATCTATACTTAGGCAAAAATGACCATTTTGCCCTCATACCATGGCAAAATTTACGATTTTGCCCCTAAGCTCGTGAATCATTTTTCACCGCATTTTCTAAATAAACAAGCATAGATGAACATTTATTTCTCTTGCAACTACTCACCATTCCAACTATTCCATGCATTTATGACACAAATTAAATCTTTGCATTCAAGCCCTATTCAGGTGTTTTCATGCTAACACCATTCATAAAAGTTGTCTCTCACCTCCCTAACATTCATTTTCTTCCATAAAAACTCAGCTATCAACATAATTTCTCTCATGGTAAGTCCCTAGACTTTCAACCATATCACAAATTAGTCCCCTCAATAGCTAGCTTAAGCTTTGAGGACTCCAAAAACACAAAAATTATCAATTAACACCACCAAAAATTACTTACTAGAGTGAGGACAAGTTGCTGAAATTTCAAAGCCTTCAAAACCCTTCTTTTGAGTGTAAAAATCGGTGGAAGAAGAAGAGAAGGGAAAAAGATGATAGCCTTCCCTTATCTTATCATATTTTAGTCAACTAGTCAACAACTATCACCAAATTTTACTAAAAATTAATGCTCTTGTCCCCTATGCACCCTATGGCCGGCCATCACTAAATAAATGGCCTAATTGCACTTTAAAATCCTCCAAATTACATTCTATAGCCATTAGGTACCTTTATCCTATAAAATAGAACTTTTGCACTTTATGCGATTTAGTCCTTTTTCAAAATTAAGCATGCTATCACTCAAATTAGAACACCAAAATTTTAATGCATCCATAAAGTTATGCTACAGCACATAAAATGACATCAAAATAATTTTTCTCGACCTCGATTTAGTGGTCTCGTAACCACTATTCCGACTAGCCCCAAAACCGGGCTGTTACAGACTGGTTAACATTGCACGATGCTGTTGTGAATTGCAAAAGAAAGACTATTTATTTGAGATGTCAGAATGATGAAATAATTCGAATTTAGTCTAATGAATTGAATGGGTTACCAGCTGTGAAATCAGTTTTGAAAGATCAGAATTATGTGAAAAAGGGTTGTGAAGCTTATTTTGCTTATGTGATCGACTCGAAAGTAACTAAAAAGAAAGTTGAATCAGTGCCAGTGGTTTGCGAATTCCCTGACGTGTTTCTTGAAGAGTTACTAGGATTACCTCTGATACGTGAAGTTGAATTTGGTATTGATCTATTGCCGGGAACGACTCCTATTTCAATAGCTCCGTATAGAATGGCACCGACAGAATTGAAAGAGTTGAAGTCACAGTTGTAAGAATTGACTGATAGAGGATTTGCAAGACCGAGTTTCTCACATTGGGGTGCTCCTGTTCTGTTTGTGAAAAAGAAAGATGGCACGATGAGAATGTGCATTGATTACCGTCAGTTGAACAAAGTGACTATAAAAAATAAATATCGTCTGCCCAGAATTGATGATTTATTTGATCAGCTTAGAGAAGCCACTGTGTTTTCAAAGATAGATATGAGATCGAGATATTATCAGTTGCGAGTAAAAGATTCAGATATTCTGAAAACTACTTTCAGAACGAGGTACGGACATTATGAGTTTTTAGTTATGCCTTTCGGACTAATGAATGCTCCTGCTGCTTTTGTGGATCTGATGAACAGAATTTTTAGACCGTATTTAGATTGATTTGTTGTGGTATTCATTGACGACATTTTGATTTATTCGCGTGATGAAACTGAACATGTTGAACATTTGAGAATTGTGTTGCAAGCTCTGCGAGACAAGCAATTGTATGCAAAATTCCGTAAATGTGAATTCTGGTTGCGTGAAGTCAGTTTCTGGGACATATTGTATCGGCCTCTGGAATACGAGTTGATCCGAGCAAGATTTCAGCTATTCTGGAATGGAAACCCCCAAAAATGTGTTCAAAGTTCGTAGTTTTCTAGGGCTTGCTGGTTATTACCGAAGGTTCGTAAAAGGCTTTTCGATGATTGCTACTCCGTTGACTAGATTGCTCCAGAAAGATGTGAGATTTGAATGGTTCGATAAATGTCAGAAAAGCTTTGATCAGTTGAAAGTCCATTTAACCGAAGCTCCAATTTTAGTACATCCAGAATCGGGTAAAGAGTTTGTAATTTATAGTGATGCTTCATTAAATGGTCTGGGATGTGTTCTGATGCAGGAAGGTAAAGTTATAGCTTATGCCTCGAGACAATTAAAGCCGCATGAAAAGAATTATCCGACACACGATCTTGAGCTAGCTGCAATTGTGTTTGCATTAAAGATTTGGCGTCATTATCTCTTCGGTGACAAATGTCATGTATATTTGGATCATAAAAGTCTGAAATATTTAATGACTCAGAAAGACTTGAACCTACGACAGAGAAGATGGTTAGAGCTTTTGAAAGACTACGAACTTGTGATAGATTATCATCCGGGTAAAGCAAATGTTGTTGCTGATGCTTTGAGTTGGAAATCACCGTTTGCATTACGTGCGATGAATGCCCATTTAGACTTTTCTGTTGATGGTTCAGTTTTAGCTAAATTGAAAGCGAAACCGTTGTTCTTACAACAAATATGTGATGCTTAGAAAGTTGATAATGAAATGTTAGCAAAACGAGCTTAGTGTGATTTGAACTCTGATTCTAAATTTCGAGTTGATGTTAATGATTGCTTGAGATTTCGAGATCGATTATGTGTTCTGAGGAATTCAAAGTTGATTCATTTGATCTTGAATGAAGCACATAATAGTCGCTTATTTGTTCATCCGGGAAGTACAAAGATGTATCATGATCTGAAGCAACACTATTGGTGGTCTGGTATGAAACAAGACATCTCTGACTTTGTTTCGAAATGTTTAGTCTATCAGCAAGTTAAAGCTGGACATCAAGTGTCATCTGGTTTGTTACAACCGATAATGATTCCTGAGTGGAAATGGGATAGAGTAACGATGGACTTTGTTTCAGGGTTACCTTTGACTCCGAGAAAGAAAGATGCAATTTGGGTTGTAGTTGACAGATTGACGAAATTAGCCCATTTTATTCCGGTACGATCTGATTACTCACTTGATAAGCTAGCTGAGCTTTATATTTCTAATATTGTGAGATTGCACAGAGTGCCAATGTCTATTGTATCTGACAGAGATTCGAGGTTTACTTCACAATTTTGGAAGAAACTGCAAGAAGATTTATGTACGAAATTGCATTTCAATACACCTTTTCACCCACAGACTGATGGTCAGTCCGAACGAATCATTCAGATACTCGAGGATATGTTGAGATGTTGCATTCTTGAGTTTAATGATACGGGATCAATTTTTGCCATTGATTGAATTTGCATACAATAATAGTTTTCAGTCGAGCATCAAAATGGCACCTTACGAAGCTTTGTATGGACGCAAATGCCGGACACCTCTGTATTGGACTGAGCTCAGTGAAAATAAGATACACGGGGTCGATTTGATAAAAGAGACTAGACAGAAAGTGAAGGTGATCCGAAATAGTCTGAAAGCAGCGTCTGATCGTCAGAAATCTTATGTAGATTTGAAACGAAAAGATATTGAATTTGATATCGGTGATAAAGTGTTTTGAAAGTATCTTCGTGGAAGAAAGTACTCAGATTCGGACGTAAAGGCAAATTGAGTCCGAGATTTATAGGGCCATATGAGATCATTGAGCGTATTGGACCTGTTTCATACAAATTGTTGTTGCCACCAGAATTAGAAAAGATTCATAATGTATTTCACGTGTCAATGCTTTGTCGATACAGATCCGATCCATCACATGTGATTACTCCGTCAGAGATTGAAATTAGATCCGACATGACTTATGAAGAAGAACCGATCCGTATCTTAGATCGTGAGGTGAAAGAATTGAGAAATAAGAAAATCCCGTTAGTGAAAGTGTTATGGCATCGACACGGGGTTGAAAAGGCTACGTGGGAGGCTGAAGATTCTATGAGACAACAATATCCGAATCTATTTAACGGTAAGATTTTCGGGGACAAAAATCCCTAAGGGGGGAGAATTGTAACAGTCTGGTTTAGACCTTAGTCGGAATAGTGGTTTCGGGACCACAAATTTGAGTCAAAAAAATATTTAAATATTGTTTTACGTGCTTATAGTATGTGAGTTAGCATGTGTTAAAGTTTGACTTAATTGAGAAAATAATATTTTGAGGGGCTAAATTTTGAAATAAATGAAATATATGGACTTGTATGAGCATGGGTAATATTCGGCCTAAGCATGGTGTATGCAAATTTGGTGTATTTTGTGATTTTATGAAATAGGGACTAAAATGTCAAAATGTGAAAATATGAGGGCTAAATTGTAAATTGCCCTAAATATGCGTTTTTGGATTGAATTGAATGATTTGGTGAATAAATGGATTAAATTTGAATGTGTATAGATCAAGAACTGAAGAAAACAGATTTAGATCGAGGAAAGTCAAAAATAGTTGAATAGCTGTCCGTTCGTTTATTCGAATCTGAGGTAGTTCTATATACAAATAAATGTATTTGTATTGATTTATGTATGTTCATATGAAATTTCATTGTGATGAATGTGTACGAGATGATAACTATATAAAATTCGAGGAAGTATCGACAATGTATCAATGTCCGGGAAGTCCCGTACGAATCTAGGAATAAATAGGATTACGTATGTCATGACATAGGTTTCTGATGTGTGATATCGTGTAAGACCACGTCTGGGACGTTGGCATTGATTTGAGATTTACGTGTAAAACCATGTCTGGGACATTGGCATCGTATTTGATTCATGTAAGACCCTGTCTGGGACAGTGGCATCGATATTTGGTTACATGTAAGACCACGTCTGGGACGTTGGCATTGTACAACTATTCCGAGTATTTCGAGTGTCCTATTTAGTTTTGAATGGTTCAACGGGAAATTCCGAGAAACGAAAGACTATGTGGAATGTAAAATCGAATCAGGTATGTTTGAAATGTACACATTGTATATGTATTAAAGGTAAGTGTATATATGAACTTACCAAGGTGAATTATGTGCATAGATTTGATGAAATAAAATGTGATATATGCATGATTTGTGTTATGAGCAAAACTGATACTTGAGCTATGAATTGTGGGTAAGAAATGGCTAAACAAATGAGCCAAAGGAATTGTTATGAATTTACAATTGAGAAACATTAATAATCTTGTATTAATATGATTATGTGCATTATATGTTAAGTTTATTTGTATATGGCTTACTAAGCTTTTGAAAGCTTACTTTGTGTGTGTTTACTATGTTTTATAGATCGTTAAGGCTACGGAAGGCTCGGGGATCATCGAGGATCATCATCACACTACTCAATCCTGTTTTGGTACCTTTTGAAAGTGTATATACTAAAGTATGGCATGTATAGGCTAGTCACTTTGGATTATGTTTGAGATATGTACATAGCCATGTGATATGGCTAGATAAATGGTTGTGATATGAATGAGTAGTCATATTATATGATGCTTTGTTTGGTATGGTTTAATGACTAATGTAATGGTCAAAGTAAGGGAAAGCTTATTGATGCAAAGTTGGTATATCATTGATGAGAAGATGTCTTATTATTGTGGTAAGTTGTGGATGAATCATGCTTGGTTATGCTTGTGATTTAGTTGGGCTAATTAGCATGTAAGATGTTGTGATGAAATGTTCTTGAATGAGCAAAATAGATGGTCAATTGAGTATGTTTTTGGTTGCCATAAATGTTGGGAATGATGCTTGTATGTGCTTGTAGGGATGACCCAAGGTGTGGGTGGCATTTTGGCCTTGCGAATGGCCTATATTTTCCCACACGGTTGAGCACACGGGCGTGTGGCTCGACCGTGTCTCTCGTGGTTGCATTTCAAAACAAGTCAGACTCGACCACGGGTGAGGCACACGGGCGTGTCTCAGGCTGTATGGACAAGTCAGTATGTATGCCCTGTTTTGGCATGGCTCGGACACATGGGCGTGTCTAAGGCCGTGGGAGGCACACGGCCTGCCCACACGGGCATGTGACCCCTGAAATTTTGAAAAATGTTTGAATTTCAGAAAAGTTTTGTATGATTCCGGTTTGGTCCCGACCCCTTTCTAATGCATGTTTTAGGTCTCGTAGATCTCATTAAGGGACACTTTGATTTTATTTGTTGAATAATAATATGAAATGTCCGTAAAAGGTTTCGTTTCATCCGGTAACGCCTTTAACCCTAGACCGGCGATGGTTACGGGTTAGGAGTGTAACAGCCCGATTTTGACCCTAATCGAAACGGTGGTTTCGGGACCACGAATCCGAGTTAGAAAAATATTTTTATATTATATTTAATATCTATAATATATGTTTGAGCATGTGCTAAAATATCGTGGATTAATTTGTTCGTTTATGTGTTTAATTTAAGGAAAATGACTAAATTGCATAAGTGGTAAAAGTGGCATTTTATTAAATTGGGTGGTTTAATTGATTTGACTTCTTTTGCATGTGGCCTTATGCTACAAATTTTCCATTTAGAATAATAGTGGACGGCAACTTGGCTTTAAATTTTATATTAATATGTTTTTATATTGTTAACATTATAATATATTATATGTTAATAATAAAACATCATAAAATAAAAAGGCATGCATTATCACTCTTCTAGGTCGAATGTGAGAAAGAAAAACACCATTTTTTGAGCTTTAAGTTTCGGCATTTAGGAGGCCTAATTCGGGTATGTTCTTTGTTCGGTTTTTGTTAATTTTTACGTTTTTGAGATCGTTGCTTAGTATTTTAGTAAGCCCATGTGTAAATTTTTGAAATGGTTGTGTTTTTCATGTGATGCCATTGAAGGGAGTTTGATGTTTTTGTTGATTAATGGTGAAATATTGGTTGTATATGTTAGATTAACAAATGTTGTTCTTGAATTTTTGATGAAATTAGGTAATTTGGATTTAATTGTAAAAATAAAATTTTTGGAGGTTGGAATGTGAAATAAATGGGTTGTATAGACTTGTAATGGGAGGATGGAAATTCGGCTCTAAAGAATGGTGGCCAAATTTTGAATATTTTGTGAGTTGTGCAATAGGGACTAAATTGTAAAAATTGTAAATGTCAGTGGTAAAATGGTAATTTGCATAATTATGTGTTTTTGGATTAAATTGAATGAAAATATATTTGAATGAGCTTAATTTGAAATTTATTTAGATCAAGAACAAAAAGAATTGGGATTGGATCGGGAAAAGCGGTTGAACGAATAGCCGAAACCTAAACCACAATTTTCGAGGTAAGTTTTTAAGCGAGCTGGATGAAATGAAATTGATTATATACTAATGTGCATATGAAAATAAATTATAAGCATGATAATTCTCCTATTGCCGAATGTATCATGAGATGAAATGAAATGTATTTATAATAGCCGAATGTTAAGTTGATGTGTATATAAATATATATATATATGTAATTGTTGATTAAATGAGTTACATGAGTATAAGCATTTATAAAGAGGTAGTTATATATGATTATGAAATGAGAGATGGATGTATGCTATGAATAAATATATGTGTATATTGAGTTTGCCGAATGTAATGGTAAGTGAAAAAGGCAAATTGAGATGTTGAAAAATACATGTATGCTATGGCTAGATATATGTAACGTGTGTACGCCGAATGTGTTGGTATTTGAAAAAAAGTAAATTGAGTATGAATAATTGAGAATGAAATTATATATGTTTTGAAGAACAAAGAAAGGGTCTGCTATAGGGCACTAAGTGTGCGAACTAAAATACCGAGCACTGTGTGTGCGAAATCGGTTAAATGGCACTGTGTGTGCGGAATAATAAGTAATGGCACTAAGTGTGCGATACATTATCGTTAAATGGCACTTATGTGTGCGGAATAATAAGTAATGGCACTAAGTGTGCGATACATTATCGTTAAATGGCACCGTGTGCGGAATAATAAGTAATGGCACTAAGTGTGCGATACATTATCGTTAAATGGCAATCGTGTGCGAATAATAAGCAATGGCACTAAGTGTGCGATACATTACTGTTAAATGGCATTGTGTGTGCGGAATAATAAGTAATGGCACTAAGTGTGCGATACATTACTATTAAATGGCACTATGTGTGCTCTTTTTCTCACGTAACGGCACTAAGTGTCCGATACGTTACGTAATTTGCACTATGTGTGCGAATTACAGAGACTTCGGAACATAAACCGATGAAGAGAGATAAACGAGAAGTGATACATGAGTAAGTGTAGCATGATAGCTTAATAATCAGGTACTAGTGAGGTAAGTTACTTTTGTTACGAAAATATAGAAATGAGATGTGAATGTTAAACTTTGAGCTTATTCGAAATGGATAAATAGTACTTGAGTATTCGGTTTGAGATCTATTAGATATGGTGGTTGTTGAATGGTGACAAGTTATGCATATTTGTATTTATGAATTCATTATTGCTCATATTGGATTAATTAAATTGTTTATTGATTAGTTGTATAATTTTTACCATTGCTTAAAACTTACTAAGCTATAATAGCTTACCGTATGTGTGTTTGTTGGACTATTGTATAGATCTTGAAGGCTAGCTCGTGCTCTGGGGATCTTCACAAAGTCATTCGCACTATCATCTATCTTCTTGTATTCTATAAGTTGTACCCTTTTTGAAACATATGGCATGTATAGACAATATTTCTTGGGTTTTGTTCGAATGATATTTATATATATGTATATGCCATGCGAAAATGGCTATGCTTTTATTCTTAAGTATGGTTTAGTCATGTTTGAATATGGTGTTATTATTTGTGTATGTTCTGTTATATTATAAGTTTATCTTGGAAGTTTATTTCATACCATGTTAGGTGTGATATTTGAGTATATGAACTTGGTTTGAGTAGGGTTTGTAATGCAATTTGGTTGATGTATATCCTGCTTATTTTGTATGTGTATTTACAAAACAAAGTTATGAGAGAACCAGTCATACTTTATATGTGTAATTTTTGAAGGTGAGTTATTATTAATGATCATGTCTTTATAAGGAATTGACCGATAATGTAAATGAGTGATAATGGTAATTGACAAAGCTTATGTATATATATATATGGAACCATAGGCATATTCGGCCTTACTTTTAAAATGACCAAATGAATAGTATTTTTACTATTTGAATGAAAACTTGCTCTTATATTATATTAATGATATGTTTGCTAACGTCTTGTTATTAAAGTGGAATTACCTGTTTAATCATGATAGTATGGATTTATTTTGCATCGATTATTGAAATAGTATTTATAAAAGTGTAATGACTTGTGGTTAGACGAGTAATGCCTCGTAACCCTAATCCGGTGACAGACACGGGTTAGGGGTGTTACAAGGAGTGTTACACCTAAGGCTAGATGGCCAGCAACGTCGTCAAAGAATAATGGAAAATGGAGGTCAGATATAGCTATGAGGAATGACAAAGATCTTATTGAGCTCCCACGGGTCAGAACTGCATATTCTAAAAAGTCTCTAAAGGAAATAGATTGACAGAGCACAAGTTTCAGTGCTATTAGCAAGCCTGAATAATACAAGGTAGAGGGGACATTAGAATGTGGGAAAGACCGCAAACGTCGAAACCACTTGGGTAGTCTCCAAGTGTTGCCCGCTAGAGATATTAATTGCGAATATCAAGGAGTTAAATTTTGAGCTGAACGCCTTACATTCCTCTTAATTCTATATGTGGATCTCACTAAGTTTCCTTCGAACTTATAAGTTTTCTACTTATATGCAGGTTATTTAAAGATCCAGAAATCGCCATGGACCAAGCCAGACTTCTCTAGAAGTAAGGTGAATTTCGAAAACTTGCATGTGTATAGAGAGGCACTTGTAGAGGCTCTGCCTCAGGGTTTTAGTTATCATTTTACTTTTTTTTTTTGCTTTAGTCCAGTAAATTTTCAATTTGTTTATGAAAATGAAGCTTTAAAGTTTTATCACTAGTTAATATAAATTGACTAAGTATGTAATTTAATTTAGGAAAGAAATCTCGTTAAGTCATTCGGGTTATTGTGGCATCCGATACCCGGACTTGATGAACAGGTCGGGTAGAGGATGTTACAATATGTCTCTTTAGGCAATTTAAAGGTTAGAGAAATGTACTCTGTTGCTATTCTCGGGGCTAAGGGTTTGTTATTGTAGCCCCATTCCATCATCTATCTACTTTGACTTACAAAAAGATTACATTTCCTTCCTTAAGATTTAGATTTTGTCTTCAAAGAAATTAGCGTGTTGCCGAGGATCCACCATCTGAGGTGGTATTGGATGAGAAGTTGGGTTTCTTTATCAATGGGGAAATGACTTAGCATTTTCCTCATGTTGTTCTTCTAGTATTTTTTGTTTACTCGTAATTCTTTGATAATTTTCTCGTTTAATTAATTTATTTATTGTTTTTATTGTTAGATTTTCTACTGAGTCAAAAGTTTCTCTTCAAGAATTTTCATTTTCTCTTACTTTTTTTGTGAATTGTCGAGAACTAATGTTAAGGCTTTGAGAGTTTTGTTCCTTAGGGATTAAGTAAGGGTGGGCTTGGGGGAGGCGGATATGGCTTCTATTTGGATAAGTGGTGTAGTACTTGGGTGTCAAGTAGTTTGGGTACATTCCGTAATAAAGATAGTATGGGTCGAAGTGGTTGCTTGTTTGAGCTTAAGGTTGCAATTGTTGGTAGAGTGATTAAGGTTAGTCCTTGTTTGTTTGAGTTTGAGGTTGTGGATTCTACCTCTGGTCTTTTTCTTTTTTGGCAGGGTATTAGAGTTGGAATGAATCATGTCGTCCACGCTTGTTGCACCAATTATTGATGATAAAAAGAAAGAGGAGGTTGAAGAGGTAGTTCACTCAATAGGTTAAGAGCTACAAGAAATGTTCAGAGAGATGAAAGAGTTTAGTGTTACTGGGAGAGGAGGAGGGATTAGTAAGTGGAATTATTGTCCTAGCTTCATTGACCTTAGAAGAGGTATTTAAGAAAAAAACATTCATAGGCTATATGCCTTCTCCCTATTGGCAGGCTATCACTATGGCCACATAAAGTAGGTCCCTTTATTAGGCTGACAATGCAACCTGATGTGATATGGTTACAAATTATGTAAATGACAAGTGAAAATGATTTTATAAAGTGAAGTGTACAGACTAACAAAGTAGTATTTTGGTAAGGTGTAATTTTTGGCGGAATGGTCCCCTACTCGGACTATGTGTAACGAGTATATAAACATCAAAACATAAACATGTGTTTGAATTAAGTAATGTTATGGTTATTTGACAAGAGTGTAATTTCACGGTTCAAGTTGAAGAAAAAAGGGAAAAGAGTAAATTCGCGGTTCACCGAGTTACGGTAAGTGGGATTGGAAAAAGAGGCATTGAAGGCATTAGCGTTTTCACAGGTGTCCCACCCTGTAGAAGTTGGTTACTCAGTCAGAGATATTCTTGTCTTCATTTCCACTGTTCCTTTGCCCCTCTCTGTATGCCCATTTACATAAACCAAATTCCTTAGTCGCTTGAGCCATACTTCAAACCCAACCCAACCCAACCCAACCAAATACCGAAAAACCAGAGATCTAATCTACCATAACAAAAACAATTAACCTTTGTCTGGTTCCCAAAGAGACAAATTAAGAATGAGGGAACCAACGATGGTGGTTGGCGCAGACAGCAGTGCTGCTGCTGCTGGCGGTGCTGATGGATCACCTCTCCGTCCACCGGCGTCTTCACCGCCGCAAGCATTAGTCGAGAGGCTCAAGGACTATGGCCAGGAACACGTTTTCGCCCTTTGGGACGAGCTTTCTCCTGATGAACGCCTCCACCTCGTCAAGGATATCCAGGTCATTTCTTTCTAGATCTTTTATCATCATCACAATTCGATATTTGCTTTCAAACATTCTAAAACATCCTTTTTTTTCATTTTTGGTCTCTTAAAAAGATACTACTTTTGTTCCTTCCTCTCAAGTTTTAACTATTATGCCTTTCTTCCACTCCAAGCATTCAATTTCGCTTCTAAATCCTGTAACTTTTGGTTTTAATTCTTCAATTCCAAGCAAATTCAGCTTCGTGAGTCAATTTTAGTTCTTAATTAATAATTCAACTTCGGTTTCCATACTTCAGAGTTTGGATCTTTCGAGAATAGATCGGATCATTCGCTGCTCTCTTCGATCTCAAGGTGCGTCTATATGTAATATAAATCCTTCGATTGCTCTCGTTTTTAGTCCACTATGTTTGGGTTATATTTTTAATATGATTCTGTTTCTTGGTGGGGCTTTTAGGACTGCCGGTGGCAGCAATAGAGCCAGTTCCCGAGAGTTGCGTGTCCTCTGTAGAGGAGAGAACGATGGAGGAAAGGGAAAGGTGGTGGAAGATGGGATTGAAGGCTATATCGGAAGGCAAATTGGCTGTTTTGCTTCTATCCGGTGGCCAGGTATCATCATCTATCTCCATTTTTTTTTTATTAATATTTTTTATAATCTAGATTCAGAGATTTATTACATACAATAGTTAATGATGTGAGTCTTCATTTTGCTTCTTCTTGATCTAATATATTTTATGCCTCACCTAGAAAGATTTAATGATGCTGTTATCACCGGTTCTTGGCCGAGGAGTCATCTCTTTCCATAATTTTGGAATGATGTTACTTTTGAATGGTTCCCTCATTACGTATTAGACATTCTTTTTTTCTGATAACCAATATGCACATTTATTAATGTAAAAAGCTGGGCCCATGAACTCTTAAAGTGGATAATTGCTGTTTACTAAAGGTTGGTATGATGTTGCTTTATTGGATGTCTAGTAATGATAATTAGTGATAAAGTTAGGTTAACTTAGAAAGTGGATGCTTCAATATTTTCCTGCAAATAATAATTGTTTAGTTAAAAAGATGCTTTACTAAATTCTATCCTCTTTCATTGCTGAAAAAGGGATCTAAATCTGCTTTATAAATTACCTAAATTATCCAAATAAATAAATAAGATACCCTGTCAAGTAACCCTGTATTATTTCCCTTTTTTTTGATCTTGTGTTTTATCTCCTTGTGGTTGAAATGTGCTGCAGGGGACTCGGCTTGGAAGTTCAGATCCCAAGGGATGTTTCAGTGAGTAATTCTTACTCATTGCTGACATGGTTTTGAAAATCTTATGCTGCATTCAAGTTTCTTTTGATGATGCTTTTCACTAATTTTTGGTGTTGATCAGGACATGTTCAGGGAATGTCCTGTATGGAACTTAAGCAGTTAACCTAGTTTAATGCTTTCCTATCTCACTATTCTATGTGGCCAAACCCTCTGGATCTGAAATCGTTGTTTAATTCTGAGACATTCCACAAAGTTAAATAAAATAGAGGATGATAGGGTTCTTGAAAAGATTTAAGTCTAATGGTTAACACTATAATGTCCTGGCAATGTATGGAATAATCAGAAATATTTTGAAGGAAGCATTTTCATAATTACAAAGCAATTGAGGAAGAAATAAACAAATTTTCTTTTTGGCTCAAGAAGCTATGAATCTGTTAGATAATTAATGATTATTCGAATAGCTTTAGTTGTTTCATGGTTATTGCTTAAATTTTATTTTTATAATTTTATTTTATTTTTGTATTTTGATTTTAGACATTGGACTTCCTTCTGGGAAGTCACTTTTTCAACTGCAAGCTGAGCGGATTTTGTGTGTTCAAAGATTAGCCGCACAAGCTAAAAATGAGGGTAAACATATTCTCCATCTGCTCTGCATGATTCCGTTTTGCTTGTATGTTATCCTGTTAATTTGATATTTGTGGATTGCAGGCTCAGTGACTATACACTGGTATGTAATGACTAGCCCATTTACTGATGATGCAACACGTAAATTCTTTGAGAGTCATAAATACTTTGGTCTTGAAGCAGATCAAGTAAGATAGTTTCTGATTCTCTGATTTCGTTATGGTTTATCTTTAGTTAATTTTGCTGACTTCAGTCTGGTTGTATTTCAGGTTACCTTTTTCCAGCAAGGCACCCAACCTTGCATTTCAAAGGATGGTAGATATATCATGGAGACTCCATTCAAGGTGTGGTTTCTTTTCTGAATGAGCTTGAATTTAGAGTGACATTTTCTTTTGGTTGAATAAAATAAAGTTCAAAGTTGTAATTAACAATCTCCTCTGTACATATAGTTATATTTGTCCTAGAAATTTCAGAACATTTTAGGAGGTGTCAAAGTCCTTAAACAGTTCTACTTGCTATATAGTGATTTGCATCAGATGTTAATGAATACTATCATAACATCACAACTTCAATTTTGGGTTGAGAATCTTGCAAATGAATGCTGATTGTTGAAAGGCCAAGTAAAATTACCTGTCTGTAAGTTTTAGGAAGAAAAGAGTTACTTCTATTCTGTTGTGTCATGTGTGATTTAACAGCAGTATTCCGGCTACACTATTCTCCTAGAAGTATCCCTTTAATATTAATACTTAATGGTTTTTCTTTTGGCTGATTTGATATTATTTTATTTCACAATTTGCTTCTTGCTCCAAGTAGAAAACTTTTTCAACTTTGGTGGTTATATGAGTTACTTTTTTTAAGACACAGGTAGCAAAGTCTCCAGATGGGAATGGAGGAGTATATACAGGTATTTTAGAACTAGAGCGGAAATAGGTTGTGTTTGCTGTTCAACTAACCTGTGAAGTTACCTGATTTCTTCCATTGTATGAATATTTAATTGGATTCCAAATTTCTTTTTCAGCTCTGAAATCTTCAAGATTGTTAGAGGATATGGCCGCGAGAGGGATTAAATACGTGGATTGCTATGGTGTTGATAATGCATTGGTGGGTCTTTTTTGTCTTTATTTTTTGGTTAAAATTTCCATGATGTTCCTTTTTTAGAGCCAGTGAGTCTTGACTGCAGGTTCGTGTAGCTGATCCAACTTTCTTGGGATATTTCATTGATAAAGGTGTAGCTGCTGCTGCTAAAGTTGTGAAAAAGGTAGTTAGTGTTCTCAGTTTTCAAGTATATCTGATTTCTGGTTGAATATGCTTTCTTGCTAGTTAATTATGAGCATGCTATTGATGTTGAAAATCCCATTTATCTCTGCTTTGTTTTTTATTTTAAACATATTTTGGAATGGTATGCCTTCCATTTGTTTATTCTTTTGTAGCATGTGTTACATTTACCCTGCTGCTATATCTCAGTCACTCCTCATGTCTTGCAAAGTGCTAGCTAATTCTTCCTTGAATTTTACTGCACCTCGTTTATCTGTACTTGAAGAATGCCTATTACATGACGGCATGTTAATGCTTGATATTTTTTGTGTCAACTTGTGGACCTTGATAATATTATAGACTTTAAGCTTTTCAAGTTTTTTTATAATATCTTAATCTCTTCTATAATTTGGTTCCAGGCCTATCCCCAGGAAAAGGTTGGTGTTTTTGTAAGGCGTGGTAAAGGCGGGCCACTTACTGTGGTTGAATACAGTGAATTAGATTCATCACTGGCTTCTGCAGTTAACCAGCAAACTGGACGCCTTCGTTTTTGCTGGAGTAATGTATGGTTTTTTTCATCTATTCTGATTAAATGTTGCTTGCTTCTTACAAAAAATAGTGCTTCCTGGACTCAATATGCTGCATCTTCAGGCTTCTTGGAGGCTTTTATATGTGAGAATGTATCAATGTTAGGTTGTAGGCTTAGGTGAGAGTGGAAGTTGGTACCTATAGGAGTGCGTAACATTGTTGAAACTATTTCAAGAAACAAAGAATTTTGAAGGAAACTGTTTGCTGCTTGTAAATTCATGTAACCTGGCTGTGCAATTGCTGGGTCATAGACTTGAATGATTTTGTTTACAGTTTAGATGTAGATTTTATAGAAAATTGACAATGATTGCTAACCTGGTAAATGCTCGAGAATATTCAAATTCTAAAATCAATTACGTTTTTTTTTTTAATGGCATTTTATTATTTTGGATTTGTCATGTTATCAAATAAGTGTGACACTTTAGTACCTAGAATATGTTTGCAGTAACCAGTGAAGATAAATACGTGCACTTATATATCTTATACCAATGCTTTATGCTTTCCAGGTGTGCTTGCACATGTTTACTTTGGATTTCCTAAGCCAAGTGGCAGATGACCTTGAGAAAGACGGCATGTTAGTGATGCTATTCCTTCCCTTTGAGATGCATCTTTTGATCTGTTATGCCTTGTACTTGATCAATGTTATGTCAATTAGTGCTGTTACCGACATTATCATAATCTATTTGTCAGATGCAAAACCCATGTATTGCATGATTGATGCATTCTCTCCCTCCCTCTCTCTCACTTGCATGCACATGCACACACTCACTTGGAACTGGAAACAAACATGACCAATGAGGGTTGTCTGTTTCTTCCGCAGTTTCTTTTCAAGCTGACAATTCTTTTGATCCCAGAGATTTTCCCCGACATCCTTGAGAAATGGATGCATAAAGTAGTACAATTTAACTGAGCTATCTTTCTTCCTTCAAGAGTATAGTATCTGAAATAAATCTTATATTTCTTGGTACCTCTATAAATTGGATGGGCCATCGCTTGTTCATAACTTCCCACTAAACCGTTTTAAAGGATGTTAATATTATTTATACATATCTTGGCTGCAGTTACCATCTGGCGGAGAAAAAGGTTCCTTCTATCCATGGGTATACAATGGGTTTGAAACTAGAGCAGTTCGTCTTTGATGCATTTCCATATGCTCCTTCAACTGCTTTGTTTGAGGTGATCACTTCTCCCTTCTATTTTTTGCTCCAACTGATTATTATTGGTTCCTCCCCCCCCCCCCTCCTTTTCTGATTCTCTTTTTTTCACTGTATGTTGGACATGTAACAAGGGGTTAATTCTCTCATGTAATTCCTTGTGTTATAAAATATGCAGGTATTACGAGAGGAAGAGTTTGCACCAGTGAAAAATGCTAACGGTTCAAATTATGACACTCCAGACAGTGCAAGGTTGCTTGTTCTGCGGCTACACACACGTTGGGTAGTAGCTGCGGGTGGCTTCTTAACACATTCAGTGCCATTATATGCAACTGGTAATTTTCATGATCGAATAGCATCAATATTGTTTGTTTTTTTTTTTTGGGATCCTGGTGTATCATATGCTTTGACGTCTTATATGAACCCAGGTGTGGAGGTATCACCGCTTTGTTCGTACACTGGAGAAAACTTGGAGTCCATATGCCGTGGAAGAACATTTCATGCACCCTGTGAAATCGCATTTTAGTTCAACTTTGTAACGTAGCCACACATTCTAGTTGATTTGTGCAGTGTATTTGGGTTGATGATGTAAGATCCATTGTACGGCATGGATGTAATTAGATGGAGTGGCTGGAGAGTGGGTGAAAAATGCAAAATGTAGGAATTAAAGATTTTTGCAATAATGTTGACGCTTGTGACTGTTATATTGTTGTATTCATATATCATTGTCGAGTCATGGAATTTGAGGTTTATGGTGCATTAATTCATTCGTGAGTGGGATTGCCATACTTATATTATTTAAGCTTGAATTAGTTATTAAGAAAATGACATTTTCCATGCGCATGATGCCTGCTTGTATGAACAATTATTAACTAATTTCAGCAACTTGGAAGATAAAACAAGTGAATGAAAGAACCAATTATAACTTCTTTTTAAGGGTGGGAATGTTCAAAGATCAAATCCGCACCTGATGCCAACGGAAGTCTTTTGTCCAAAGACCACAAGCTAAGTTATTGAATTCAAATAACAAAAAAGAAAATGACAGTGGGTGTTCAAGAATAGGGTGATACACCAAGAAGGGGCTCCATCCCAGCCAATTGATGGTGCAGGAACCTATAAACTGCCTCAGTTGTTGTAGAAGCTACACGAACAACCACACCCATTCCCTGCAAAACATTTATTCACAAGATTTAACATTTTGAGTGATAAACATCTCATGGAACTACACCAACACCAACATCAAAGCCAAACCGATCTTTACCTGCTTATATCGCAACACTATTCCTACCATCAAATTTGTTTATGCACAATTAAGATCGTTTGAAGCTACAGGGTAAACAATCTAACATATACTAAGACGAGATTGAAGAAATCTTTTTTCAACTACTTGAATATGAAGATGCAGTCAGAACAGACCAGTGACCGGGAAAAGATCACCAGTATTAATATTTGATAGATGGAGAGAAAGATGAGGGAAATGAAGATCGGAGATTATAAACCAAGCAAACATGAATTCAATACAATAACAGAGCCGATTTTGTGTCAGCTACATCTGATGAAAATACCTTAGGACCAAAGGCACTGCAAGAAGCAATAAAAGCTGGCCTGACCAAACAATTATCTGAATTTGTTTTAGCACAGCACCCCAACCTAGTGGAAGGAATCTGTAATTGCTGAGACATTAACCTCTTCACATTTTCTTGAACTTGGTCCTGAACATGCTTCAACTTTGGGCTACAAATAAGTTCCTTATTCAGCATAAATGAATTCAATACATGTACAATAGTAAAATAATGGAAAACTTAAGTATTTACCCATAGATTAAGACCATTGCGATGACTTGGTACTCGTGCATGCGTTCTGCTATATCCACCGGGCTAGATTGTTCTAGCAAGACCTATGATTTCATAAAAGAACAATGCGAAAAGGAGGAAGCAAATAAAAGAAAAAGGAGAGATTAACACATTACGAGAACATCAGAGGCCACCATTTCTTTAATGCATCATGATCATAAACAAATTAGCATTACAACTAGGGGTAATAATGAGAGTATTACGGTGTCAAGAAAGACAGGTTGATTGCCTTCGGCAAATATGCAGTTGCTGCTCCGATAAAGTTCAAAATCCCATTTCTCCCCACTCTCATGACGACCGCTTGTAAACCAATCTACAATGACCAAACTTGAGTCGGACACCACTCTGAAGACCTGTTTCTGAGAATATCTTGCAGTGGAAAAACATGTTACTGGATCCGGAATGACTACGAATAGAGCACCACTACCAATTCTTGCCTACTGCATAGCAAAGCAAAACTTAGCCATTTCCACCGCAACCATTCATCTAAACACAGTCAAAATGTAGAACCTTTTTTTATAAAAGGTCTCACCCAAGATAAGATGTTAGCGTAAATTAGTGGTTATGCATCAGTCTGCATTAGCATGTGGGTCACAACTAAGGAAGGATAGTTACCTCCAAGACTTGTTCAGAACACTTGGATCCCAAAGATTTGTAGACCTAATACCACAACACAAGTGGAACCATGTTAAGAAACCAATGCGGTAAAAACCCAATTTGTAGTGCAACAATATGTGATCTCATCAGATAAAGATCAGACCTTTGTAGAGGATTGGGTAGTAAGAACAGCAGTGCAGCCATCTCCAATTGTAAATTCAACTGAAATAGAATCCCCCTGACAAAGACAACGATACACAAATTCACAACCCCCCGAAAACACAAAGAAATGATAGAAAGATTGATGTCTGAGTTACGAGAGAATACGGAGACAATGCCACCGCCATAGGTGAGGCTGTAAATCCAGACAGCATCGGTAATGGAAGAACCCACCTGAGGAATCAATCAATCATCAGCTTCAGTTGAAGAGGAATAAACAAAAAGACTTGTTAGTTATCTGTTGTAATGTAAGAAGAGAGAAAACCTTTCTTGGGATAATGAATTTAAGTGGATACTTTGAGAAGCTTCTTACCACTGTTGACTTTCCTCTCACCTTCTCCACTACAACCTTTCCCTTCTCCATTTCCATTTTCTACTCCCATATGTCCCAACCCCGTAACAAAGGAACACTCTATTACAAATACTCATTGGGCTTTGTTAGAGGGCAGGCTGCTTTGTGTTTTTAAGCAGCCGGCTGTTAACCCAAGTTCTATGGAGGGTTTTACTGTTAAAAGCCCAAACTCAAAAAAGCTCTGTCGAGTGCTTGGTACAAAAGATCTTTGCTTTAGATTCTACGTCTACATGAGGTACTCATCTTCAGATGGTTTTGACTAATATTATCACTCTTGAGAAGTGGGTGCTAGTTCAATTTGGAAATTGTGTTGTGGAAAACTGAACTAAAGTACACCTATAGTGATTTCTCTTCGACTGAAAGAATCATTTGATTTGATGAACGGAAGTAGGACCAAGAATATGCAGTTGGCCGTGTTGGTTTTTCTCACGCCAGGGATCCATTGAGGACAATCTATATTAAGATCTATTATTTCTATTATTTTGGCAAGCTCAGAAGAGCAATAAATGTCCACTGCAAAACTGCAGGGTTCATCTTCTAAAATTTAAATACTAACACAAACGTTTCTTATTTGTGAATATTACAGCCATACAAATTGCACGACATTGCGGCAGCATTCGCTTGCATCCTCCCGCAACTACTCTTCCCCTTAGAGCACAAGTTGAACCCATGAGGGCAAAAATGAAATTGCATCAATGCCTAAAGTGTCTCACTTTTGTGAAAAGCAATGAAACTCCATACTTGTTACAACAGTCCACAGCATCCCCATCTCTAATGCTCCCACCAGGCTCTGCAATCACTCCAATACCACTTTCACAAGCTTCTTCCACTGCATCTTTCCAAGCTATTAATAGAAAAACGCATCTTTGTTAGCTAACAGGTCATATGGACAAAAGAATCATTACTACATTGAATGCCTGCATACAGGTCCATTACTTGAGACGTTTTCAGTATTTATTTGCATGTCTGTGTGCCTATGAAATTGGATCTTAAAAACAATAAGGAGCACAAAACTTTTCATGGTAGTAATTACCAAATGGAAAGAATGCATCACTAGCCAAAGCAGCTCCCTTGACCTCATCTCCTGCTTTCCTCAAAGCTATTCTCAAGCTCTCCAGACGGTTTGGCTGCCCGCTTCCCATTCCCAACATACGGTTGTCCTGATGAGTAAATGTCAAAGGGTATCGAATCTCATCATACTAAGCTTTTCTTTTCATGGCTGTTTTATCCAAACATTTTTTTTTGGAAGAGGAAGGGTACATATTTATCATAAGGATATCCAGGCCAACAAGATTAGTAAGCACCATTTTAATCAGTACCGAATTTCCTAACAAAATGAAAGTTCAAACCTTTGCTATTACAATAGCATTGCTTTTGACATGCTTGACACACAACCATGCAAATTCTGCATCACGAAGCTCATTATCTTGTGGCTTCTTCTCAGATACCACATTGAACTGGATATCTTGGGGGGTCAAGTCATCTGAATCCTGGGCTAACCACCCACCACCAACCTGTCGTAAGGAGAGCTTCTCTTTCTCATTCTTCTTTGCTTCAAGGATCCTCAATGTTTGTGATTTTCCACGGAGGATCTCAAGTCCCTTCTCTGTATACTTGGGAGCCACAACAATCTCATAAAACATCCGAGTTTCACCATCCGTTGGGCTTCTGAACTCTCGGATTTCCTTAGCAAGAGCCTAAAAGCCAAAAGTGAGTAACCCAAACCTCTAAAAGGATACTCTTATTCTGATGTTGAAGGTCACATACAGATAAGATGATATTCAATGTGCGATACAAAGCCAACACAGTTGCATATAAGGATAGCAAGAAGCTAATTAACTTACATCATCTACTTCTATGTTGAAGGCTACAATTCCTCCAAATGCACTCACTGGATCAGCTTTCACAGCAAGCCTGTACGCCTCAAGGATGTCATCACTAGAAGCTACGCCACATGGATTTGTGTGCTTTACAATCACACATGTAGGGTTCCTAAACTCGGAGACACAATTCCAAGCAGCATCGGCATCTAAATAGTTATTATATGACATTTCCTGCACCAAGATATATAACTAAGGATATGCGATGGAATAACATGGCTGAAAACTAAATTAGACAAGAAATAGAATCATAGTTTTCCAATTTGTTAAGGATTTTATCTCCTCAACTACCATAGTAAAAAGGAACAGCAACAAAAACTAGACACTCGTCGAAATTGGTAACAGTAAAAATTTTATCTCCATTTGCATGATAGAAATTAATTGGAAAAGAAGGATGAAGTGACTGACAAAGCCTCATATCCCATAACGATGAACTAAATTAATCACCTTTCCATGGTGTTGAATAGCAGTTGCAATACCACCAGCATTGACCTCAGACAGACTCTTGTCAACATAAAATGCAGCCTTCTGATGAGGATTTTCACCATAACGAAGTGAACTTTTGAGGGATAATGGAACTGTCAACTTGGGAGGGAATTTATCTTCCAATAGATAGAAGAATTTTGTCAATCTAAATTTGTAACAATTATAGGTAGCACTTGATAATCATATTTAAAGAGTTAGTTGCATTGATTTGTTAAAAGAAGAAAAGAAAAGAATTTTCCTTTTATGTAATAGTATATTTTGTTAGGCGAGGCCTCAGCTTATGGGATGGGAAGTATCTTTCTTTTCTTCCAAACATCATCAAATGACTAGAGACCATTTCAACTACAATGATCAGATTTAGCTAACACATAAGAGCATACCTCCCCCAGTCTGTTTCCAGAGCCACTCTGAAACTGCAGAATCATAAGAAGCAACATGCTCAAAAGCTTTCCAAGCAAGCTTTCTCCGGAACTGTTGATCATCCTGACTGCCTTTAAGGAATTCAAGGAGTGCAGGATAGTCTTGTGAGTCAACAACAACCAAGACATCCTTGTGATTCTGTTTAAACAAATGTGTCATTTTGCAATAGAAAATGATTAAAACAAAGAATGGCCCATTCAACTTGTATGTTTATGTTAAGGAATGATTAATTCCTCCACCTCTAGCACTGCACTTATGGATCAGATGAGCAGGAAGTTAATACTGACTCAAGACTATAACCAAACTTAATTTTTTAGCCCCCAAAATCAACAAGTTGAAATGCCCTTCATTACCAATGTGGTTCAATTACCAATTTGGCTTTTTTTTTGTAAACATGCTCACACATAAGACTATCTATTGGAACATGAAGCTACACAAAGATGATTCCAGATAATACACAACCCATGCCAATTAATACACCAGTCAAACAGGATTTCACCACTAACTCATTAACAAGTACCTTTGCAGCAGCTCTAATCATTGCAGGGCCACCAATTTCAATATTCTCGATGCCATCGTCAAAGGCAATTCCTCCCGTAGAAGTAACTTTATCATAAAAGGGGTACAAGTTCACAACCACCACATCAAATGTACCTGAATAGAAACAATTTTAGCTAAAAGACAAAAAAGAAATAGAAAGTCCGATAAAATACTTGGAAAAAAAAGCCCTACGGCATAAAGAAGTAAGAACTCACCAATACCATGCTCATTCAGAGCTTCCATATGATGCTTTTGGTCTCTTCTAGCAAGAATACCACCATGTATGTTGGGATGTAGTGTTTTCACACGACCATCAAGCTATAAAAGACACTTCAGTCAATCTCCAAACTCAAAGAACTTTAAAGCTGAAATTAACATTTAAGAGAAGACATAATAGTGTTAGCATCATATGCTTACTAAAGCATGGTGACCAATCATTGATAGAGAAGATAATAAGTAGGCTTTGACTTCAATGTCAAGTCTTATGCATCTCATTTTCCTATTAAAAATTATACGTGGTCAAGCTCAAGTTGCAAAAAAGCTTCAAAAATTATCAGTAGGGATGTCATTATCACTCTAGCTGATTGGTTTTATCCCCTTAAACAGTCCTAAATGCCTTAAAAAGGCCACGTATATTAATTAAAAAGAAAAGATTTAAGCAGGATAGGACAGAACAGAGTAAGAAGGTTACCATTTCGGGGAAACAAGTAAGCTGCTCCACTTTGGTCACGGAGACACCAGCATTTTCCAAGGCAGATGCAGTTCCTCCAGTTGAAACAATTGTGTACCTATAGTTTCCAAAGAAGCAAGTTCAAACCAAATAGGCTTCAAAACTGCTTCCTTACATTACATTGTACACAGATACTAATAACATAGACCCTACCAACTCCTAAGGAAAAAAATTTCACAGGATTGAATACATATATGATGCCATATTTATGTCAGTTTGTTCACTTATTATTCCTCATTTTCTTACTCTTCAATACTCGATGTTAAAAGTTATTTTATTCTTTTTTTGTTTCTAAAGAAGAACAAAGAATAAACAACAAAGGTCCAGAGTAAAAGACGGAAAAAGAATTATGAAAATATCCAAAGAAAAAAGGGTGTCATTTATTTACCCCAATTCTTGAAGGCCATTGCCAAGCAAGGTCAGGTCCTTCTTGTCTGACAAAGATATTAATGCTTGCTTATTGCCTGACAGAGAACAGAAAAGCCATCAAAGGAATCTTTTTGGTTTGTTTTTTTTCCAGGAAAAAAGAGAAAGGGGTGAACATGGTCAACAAAATGTGAGAGTAGGGATAAAAAAGGGAGGAAAGAAGAGTACCAGGAGCAGAGGATTGAGGGTGGTAATTAGAAGCATGGAGGGTTTGAGAGTGAGACATGGCCTTGATGGAAACATTCGAGAAGGAGCGTAGCGAGAGGAAATGAAAGCGAGCGCAGAGAATAGGGTGATGAGAAGAAGAGAGAGAGTCGAAAGTAGTAGTTTGAAAGGCGCGGCGTATGCTGTCGGCGGTGTGGGCAGTTGTAGGTATGGTGGCGGCAGAAGACGCAGCTGTCCCCAACATATCTTTTTTCCTTTGTCTCTCTGCTTAGGACTTGATACTGACAGTGTCTAAGAAACTGCTAATATTTTTAACTCTCTGTATGATGATTCGCCTCTATTTCACAACTTGTTACTTTACGACTTGCACGGTTAGGGTAAAATATATTACCGAAAACTCTTTTGGTTTAATTTTTTTTATATATATTTATTAATGTATTTTTGGTTTATTCACTCAAATTTATTTTTTTATTTTAATAAAAAATAAACTATAAAAATAATCACTCAACTACTAGCGTATTCTTATTTTAGTCACTCAAGTTTTTTTTTAGTTACTAATATTATTGAAATTTAATATTTTGGTCACGACTCTGTTAGATCACTAATGGTGACCTTTTTTTATTGACATAATAATAAATTTAACTCTCCAATGTTTATATATTCTATTGATTTAGTCTTAAATTTAAAAAACTCAACAAATTTAACCCTCAACTTTATACATGGTCAATTTTATCTTGATTCTTAAAAATTAAAAATTAAAACTTTTAAAAAAATAAAAAATATTTAGAGGTTCATTTTTTGATAAAAATGCATAAGATTTTATAAAAATACATATAAAATTATAAATAAATATTTATTTTTCTTATTTTCTAACATACAATTTATTTATTAAAATAATAATTTTATAAATAAAATAATAATCTTATATAAAACAATTTAAGCGAGATTCAAATTTCTTAGCAACTCTTGGGACTAGAACTCCTCTTATTCCACACTCTATTCTTTTCTTTTTCCACGCTCTCTAAGCGATTAATCTCTTCCACTAACTTGGTCTCATTCGACCAAAATTGTTCAGTCATAGGCCTTCGACCCACATATACAGATTGGGCCCTAACGACCCTTTGTAAATATCTTAGCAACTCTTGGAACACAACATCATCCCCAGTTTCCTGATTACCGCCACCAGAAATGAGCGTCTTCATAATCTCGTTAATTTCCAGATTGGGCATATTGCCCCGAGAAGAGGACTTGGCGCGAGCCACTAGGCTACGCTCACTACACCCTCGCATACTATGACCACGTACACCACGAACACTCATAATATCTATCTACCATTCTGAAATCTAATATTTGGCTTAGGTTTTAAAAATCCTAAATCTAAAGTTTTATCAAAAGTACTTATCAGAATTTAGAGAATGTTTATTGCACTATAGTCTCTAAAGGCAAACAATTGTACCAAAGTAGCAAACGTAAAAGTATCTAAAGTATAACTAAAGTTCAAAGTTTCTTACTTAGATCAACGTCAAAGTCTTGGTTTCACTTTTCAGAAATCAAAAGATCAAATTTACTAAAAATTTCTAAATAATGCAAAAAAAAAATTTGAAAACATTTTGAACCCAAAATGCACAGTCCGAGTTTTGCAACCTGACTTTGATACCACTAAATGTAACACCTCAAACCCGGCTTAGACATTATGGCTAAATCTGGAGAAGTTACATTAACTCGTTTGACAAACTAATTTAAAATCTGGCTTAGAAATCGTGTGATTTGAAAATATTATTTACCACAAAACACTTACAAGTTCATTATGAAATCATACGTAGAATTTATTTATTTTACATAAAAACGCTTAATTTGATACTTAGAATTACAATGGAAATTCTAGAGTAACAAATTCAGAAATCGTGAATTAGATTTGAAAAAACGTATAATCACTGATTGAGCATATTTTGAAACTTCCATTGTTATCTTACGTAAAACCTATTTCAAATTTGCAACAAAAAATCCATATTTTATTGAATTTTAAAAACCACGCATTCCTTTAACTTAACAAGAAACATGCAGAAATCTTAAGCTAAATTACGAAACCCAAAACCAAAATAAAATCTGAAACATACTTAATGTGAAAAATGTCCGAAACGAGCTCTGGAAAACTTCGCCAAATCCTAAGTCTGAGGATCACCTGAAACGTATTAAAACAAATGAGTGAGCTAGAAGCCCAGTGTGTGACTTGGCCCATATACAGAATTTTAACTTATAATATGCACGAATGCAAATATCAAAATAGAATTTTACTTATAACGTAAACATATGCAAATATCATATCGAAGTGTCATATTTCTAGAAACATATATCATATCAGAACAAATCTTACCCCCCCTATCCGCTACACACCAACTTTGTCCATCCAATCACACCAAATAGGACTACAAGAGTCCATTCATCCAATCACACTGGGTCATGGTGGTATGTCACTCATAAAGGTGCAGCTGAGCTGCAGATAGATATTTGCGGTTTAACCGCTAGAATTGCAGTAATACTGCCAGGATACACTTCCTCCATCATATCAAAACCCACACTAATGCACATGCATAAACATAATAACATACGTACATATCACATGAATGGTATGGCATGCATATCTAAACATATTTTTACAAATCATAACATATCATATTGCTTATACAAAATTAATCCTACTTAACATGCTTATACTAACAGTTATTCTACATACAGATGTCATGCATTTTTTTTCCTTTTACACGTAATTATGCTTTCAAAGTTATCAGAACATAGATCGTACATACGTTTTTCACTTACCTTAACCATATCACATACTGACATATATTAACAGATGTCACATTTCGAGTCTTATTTAAGCCAAATGGACCCCACAAAAAGTTTAATTATGAATTTCAGAGTCAAACAGGCCTAGGTGAAAATTTTTATAAAATGGGTCGACACGTCCGTGTAGCCCACAAGGCTTACGTGATCTGCCTGTGTAATCATATACGACTGTGTGCTTTACACGACCCACCCAATTTTCCCATGTAATTGCATACATCCGTGCGCTCCACACGGCAGACCACACACCCGTGTGGTGCACACGGCCGTGTGACAAACATCAGTCTCGAAAACAGGTTCTATTTTTCCAAAAAAATTTCGAGTTCTAAACGACATTTCGAGTTAGAATCACACACCCGATGATATTTCTGATCGACCACACATAGAACACTCCCGAATCCTAAAAATGGCACCAAAACACATCGATTACAAACACAAATTAACCCAAAACTTCACCTAAACACACTCCTTTCCTAAAGGAAAATAGTCCCTAAAAACAACGTACAAGCATTTACTTCACAGAAATAGCGTCGAAACAACGACTACTTCACTGAGGGGTTTCAATTCTCACATCCTTCACCTAATCAAACACCATGAAAATATTTAACACAACGTAGAACAGAAATTAAGCATTAACAACTCAAACCTTATTCAAGAATGATCTAAAACTTAATAACATAAAATAAAACGATATTACTTACACAAATCTTGGATTATGACCGAAAATGAAGAGTCAAAAAGGTATTCTCACCACGACTTAATGACAAAAAAACAAAATTATAGAAAAAGAAAAGAAAGGGATGAAGGGAAGAAACAAAAGAAAGAAGAAAAGATGGAGAAGAAGGGAAGTGGGAGAGAGGAAGGTGAGAGTGGGAAGTGGGAGAGATATTTTGGGATAATTTCAAAACTACCCATATCCCACAAAATCCCATTAACAAACCACCTATCAGGTTTCCTTCAGAGTTCAAAACAAAAACAATTTCCACTTTGCACACATGAGGTTTCAAACACAAGACCTCTAGGTAAGTTAAAGTCTTACCACTGAACCAGCAGGTTCATTCTTATCAACAATCGAACGAAAATAATATTTAAACCAGAAGTTCAAATATAACTTTAAGGAGAAAGAATTCAAACCTAGAACCTCACACATACTAACACAAAACTTAACCACTAAACCAGATTAAATCACTTGATAAAATTTTCACAATCTTAACTTGAAAATCAAGACGTGACGACTCTTGATTTCACTAACCCAATTTCTTCCAACCCAGTTTTCAGGATGTGACAGATGAAGTCTTGGAGAAAGGTCGTGCTGGCAACTCCACAACCAATTCCTAATTTTGTGACGTGATGATGGAGGATGTGGAAATCAAAATTTTTGGAGTAAGGGTTATTAGTGTCGGTGATTATGGCGAAGGTAGTGCCAAACGCTTGGCAAATTTGACAAGAACTAAGGAGAAAGGCTAGACATAAGATAAAGTTCATTATTTGTAAAATAAACTAAAACAAAAAGAAGGAAAAGTTTGAATATAGTTTAAGTCTTGTTTGTGAGGGTTTTTAAAAAAATATTTTATATATAAAAGTATTCTTTTAATAAATAAATTTTAAGTTACAAAAGGAGAAAAAATAGGTATTCGTTTATTTATAATTTTGTATGTATTTTTATAGAAAAAAGGGATTTTTAAATCTTTTAAATTTTTTAAATTCTGAATTTTGAATTTTTAAGAAGTAAAATTAAATTGAAAGAATGTGTAAAGTTGAGAGTTAAATTTGGTGAATTTTTTAGAATTAGGACCAAATTGATAAGATTTATAAACATTGGAGGGCTAAAATTATTATTATGCATGTCGATACAATGTACAACAAGGGAGGATGACAAAAAGGATATCACAATGGTGTAGAGGAGGTCGGTTCACCTAAAGAGGCCAAGAGTCGAAACAAGGACAAGAGGATGGACTGATTAAGGAGACAATTGCTCAGAGTAACTTTAGGGTGCTGGAAGATCGATCCCTTCTTCATCATTCATCAGGGTGTTTATAGGACGGGTCCCCTTATCCATTAGTGTGACATGGCATGATAAGCATTTGATCCCGTCAAATGTGCAAATGATAATTATGAGTGTATATCATGGGACCTTATCAGTATGGGGTTGTTGTGCCTAAATAAACTCATTATCATATTAGGAGTGCATTCACACTTTGAGAGTGCTCATACCTGAAAAATAGGTGGACGACTCCCTCTGAGAGGAACAATGGTTTGCCAAAGCATTACTTCAGATGGGGTCAACAGGGAGGTCAATGGTGCGTCTGGTGCTAACACGTGTTTGGGTGAAGGAAGGGTATAACAATGCCAATAAAAAAATGCCATCATTAGTGATTTAACAGAGGAGTGACTAGGGCTGTATATGAACCGAGCTTGAACGAACAAACCTATGTTCATGTTCGTTTGTTTATTTTTAAGCTTGTTCGTGTTCAGTTTGTGTTCGTTAAGAATTTCAAATTCTTGTTCATGTTCATTTATTTAAAATTATGTGTGTTCATGTTCGTTTGTTTAATGTTCACAGACATGTTCATTTAACTAAATCGAACATGTTCACGAACATTAAACGAACATGTTCATGAACATATAATTGAACATGTTCACGAATGAAGTTAATAAATAATAAACAAACAATAAATAAATACATACACATATATTGTTTAGATATAAAATAGTCAAATATAAATATTAATAATTATATTATAAATGAAAAAAATACAAACAAAGATAATTTTATTAATATATACGAATGGAACAATAAATGAGTTTTAAGATAATTTTATTAATATATACTAATGGAATTTTTATAAGAAAATATCAATAAATAAACGAGTCATAAACGAGCTTGTTCATGAACATAAACGAACCGAACACACCTCTGTTCGTGTTTGTTCGTTTATTAAACGAACATAAAAATTTTGTTCATACTCGTTTATTTAGCTTAATAAATGAATATAAACGAACGTTATACGAACGGTTCACAAACAGTTTATCGAACGTTCTGTTCATTTACACCCCTAGAAGTGACCAAAATATTAAATTTTGATAATTTAAGTGACTAAAATAAAAAATTTTAAACCTAGATGGCCAAAACAAAAACATGCTAATAGTCGACATAATGTTTAGTATTACTATTAAAAAAATATAAAAAAATATTGCTATGAAAAATATTTTTAAGAAATAAAATGTTAATTGTAGAAATAATGTTTTAAAGTAAAATGATACTTCAAATTTGTTAAAATTATGATATTTTAGTAAAAATATTTAAAAGTTATTGTAACTTGTTAATAAGATTTTGATGTATAAATATGAATTTTAAATATTGTTAAGTAATTAATATTAACTATTTACAAAATTTAATTTAAATATATAAATTATATTAAAATATAACAATTATAAATTAAAATATATAAAATTATATATTTGACATAAATTTCAATAGAGAAATAATTGTATATCCAATATAAATATTTATAAATACATTAGATTATAAATGAAAGTTTAAAATATCAATTGATTCCAAAAGTATGCAAAAACTAAAAATTATAGCTTTTGAGTTTAAAAGCACTTTTGAAATGTAAGGAGAAACAAAGCTTTATTTTTGTTCTTTCTCTCTTAATGAAATCTATTGTACTATGTATAAAAGGAATCTTTTGATCTTTTCTTAAGGTTAAGGATGGCAATGAAGCGAGGCATGGGCAAATATTGTTAAATCTATTATCGCTTTATAGTTGGTATAGACTGCTCTATCACTCATCTCGCTCTATTATAGATGTATAATTTTGAAAATCTCTACTACCTCAATGGATGTTAGATATATCCATCCCCACCCCACCCCATCCCGCTCCACTTCAATTTAAATTTTGTCATGTATCTTTAAATTTTCAATATTTTTAAAGTCTAAGTAAATATTTAAATGTAATTCTTCAAACAATATTTAAACAAAAAATATATGGTTTTTTTCTATGTTATGTTTTTACATTTTTACCCTTTTAAGTTTTAATAGTTTATATATAAAAGGATAAGATAATAATTTCATATAGTAGAGCGGGTTGAGGTGGGCCAAGCAATTACCGTAACTGCTTCATATCCATTATCTAAAAGAAAAAATCCACTCCAAAAGATCGATCCAAAATCTATCGAGCAGTTCGAATTTTTCCATCCCTACTTAAGTTCCTTTTTTCTTTTTCTTTTATTATCTTATAATGGACAAATTTTAATTAAGGCTTTATTCACAATTTAAACTCTAAATTGCATCTGTTTTTCCACTAAAGTACGTAACTTTTTTTTGTCACATTTTTGTATTTAAACTTTGCACCATTACTCATTTTGATACCAAAAAGCTGAAAGCTTTAAAAAAACTAGTTAATCAGAACACGTCACATCATCGATGACATGGTAGGTTGACCAAGTTAATCGGGAGTTGACTAGTTGTTGACCCATGTTAATTGGTCCAAAAATATTAAAAATTGTAAAAATATTATTTACCAAATTTAAAAAATTATTTTAAAATATTAAGAAGTTGTACAAATTCTTTTAAAAAATGTAAAAATATTAAAAATATTAAAATTGATAAGAAATTTTTGAAAAAAATAATTTTTAAAATTTAAAAAAAGCATAAGAATTTTAAAAATTATAAAATTTGAATTCAATGTTTGTTTTCTAATTCAAAGTTTAGCTCATTTGGAAAATTTTTCCAAGCATTTAATGGAAAAAATTTCAATTAGACCGTGAGACCTAATTAACCAAATAATGCATGAAATCTATCATTCCCAACCAAGGGGCATAGAGATGAATCTTCAATCTCTTTATTTCAATAATATTGTGCTCTTTATTATAATAATTTTTAATTTTTTAAAAAAAATTCTTATAATTTTTACATTTTTAATCATTTTCAAATTTTTAATGATTTTCAAAATTTTCAAAATTATTTAATATTTTTTACATTTTAAATAAGTTGCAAGTTTTATAATTTTTACAATTTTTATAACATTTTAATATTTTTAAAAAACTTTATATATTTTAAAATAAACTTTAATATTTGTAACACCCCAAACTCGACCTAGAAGTCTAGACCGAATTCGGAATGCTACATTGATCACCGAAGTGATCGTGAGAAAATTTTACAAATCGAGTTACTCAAAATCTAATTTCCGAAAATGTTTATCACGAAGCAAATCAAAACATTTAATCATATAAAATTCATCGGTAAGTTTAACAGTATAAAATGAACGAATAAAATCATAAAACAGAAACTGTACCATAGCATTATAAAATTCCTTACAGTTCAAACCTAAACAAATAACTATTAAAACCTGAAAATAAAAGCTTATAACTTATTTCCATCATGACTGTCCGAGACCTCCGCGTACTGAGTCCAGCATCCAGAATCTAGAACTGTACCTGAAAGGGAAACAGAAGAGGGGGGTGAGCTACTCGAGCTCAGTGTGAGATCAAACCAGTTAAACTACAGAAATAGAAACAGGAACAGAAACAGAAAACCTGGAAGCAGTTCAGAAGATGAACATACTTACAAACCTATACAGAACTGTCGATATGTGCAAAACAAACTTACCGACAGATGACAATTGAGCATGTTCGCCCAAAATTAATATACCATAGGTATTTTTCAGTCACATGGGACAATCAGACACACACACATCTCGCGTACTATTTAGAAACAGTATCAATAATTCACAAGTCACCATACAAATACAATAATGATTCGATCGAGACGATTGCGATCGAGTCTACCGAATTCATATAGACACAAGTGCCTTTTAGAAGAACAGTAACACATCTAGTCACAGTATCAGTAATTCCCAACCATTCACAAGTATCTATTCAGTCAAACAGATCAATCAGATGTAAATGAATGCAAATGAGTTATAAAATTCCCCACCTATCCAGCCAACACACCATCTCCGTCCAACCCTACACTTACTGTGGGGATTTAATCAACCCACCCATCCCTGCACTCCGAGTAGGACCTCAAAAAGCCCATCCAATCTTATATTCCATAGGATGTCATCCCGGGTTGCCCGACAACGATGATCATCAGCATTATCCTCGACCCTCAGGGAATTGGGACTATCCTCGAACCTCTGGGACTTGGGGCTAACAGTGTGCAGATAAACTGCCAGTCTCATATATTACGCAGCAAAGCTAGCGTATAAGCTATACTGTGCAATACGGTAAATCGCGATACAGACATGCAGTATGAATTGCCAGATCAGATAATGGTATGTAGCGTAGCTAACGTACATGCGGTACAGTGCAATGCGGTAATTCGCTATACCGGTGAGTTGCAGTAAAACTGCCAGATCAGTCAATCATACGGAGCGATACTGACGTATGTGTTGTACAGTGTAATGCGAAAATCCGCAGTATAGTCAAATCGTCCACGACCCTCAGGGTATTGGGACTTCAGTATGCAGTTAAACTGCCAAATCGTAAATCTTCCTTCTCTTCCAAATCCCAACCCAAAATACTTTATATGCAGATGTATGTATGCAAATGTATGTATGCAGATGTATGAATGCAGATGTATGAATGCAAATGCACCAATTCAGAATACAATTTGATGTACCATTGAAGCGATCCCACTTAGAGTCACTCAATCGATTCTGAAATGTGCACACTTATGCACTCAGATTCAGTACCTAGCATAGCACACACTCACTTACAAGCAGTACATAATTCGAAGTCAGAACAGAAACATATTCACCCTCAGTAAGCTTAGTCGAGGGGTTGGAACACATAGACTCACAATGGCATTCGATTTGCCCTAGAATCAGAATTTGGCGAGTTAGGGCCACACGCCCATGTGCTCCGGCCATGTGGAGCAATCCAAGCCGTGTGGCGATCCAAATGCCCGTGTGAGGGGTGGTACACGGCCGTGTGACAGAGGCACACGCCTGTGGTGTGCGGGACACTGGGCCAGGTGTGAACAGTAGTGTAACTCACCATCCCAAATTCACTAATATTAGGTGTAGGGCAGACACGGCCGTGTGAGAATCTCACACGCCCGTGTGTCGATCAGACACGGCCGTGTGTTCTGAAACACACGCCCGTGTGGAATCCCTAAATCCCCAAATCAGTCACACGGCCGTGTGGCCAGGCCGTGCGACCCCAAAACTCTAAAACCCTAATTCCCAATCTCACACGCCTGTGTGCCCGAGGGACACGGCCGTGCGAAAGTCGAAAAAAACTCCAAATTAGCCACACGGTTGTGTGGCACCCAATTTGGCCCAAAAACCCTAATTCCCAAATCCACACGGTCGTGTGCCTTGGCACACGCCCGTGTGGTCGTCGGAGAGGTCACGAAACCACCCCATATCAGCCCCGAAACTGCCGTTTGGCCACCAGAACTGTCCCTAACCTTTGCCCTATCAAGTATACCAGAAAGTGGCGATTTCTCATCACTTTCATCGACTAGAACTCAAATTCTCGGTTTAACATTCACTCAAGAAAACCCGAATCATAAGTTTGCAAAACCATTAAACAATAAATAATAAAAAAACAATGTAGTTCAGTTCGAATCCCACACCTGTTTTGACGGCGAGGAAGATGACTGAGGAGCGAAGTTCCAGAATCCGCAGTTGAAACCGTATTCCAAGACAGAGATGAACAAAATAAGGAAAACCCAGAAGAGGCAGAAGAAAAGAACGTGCCAAGCAAAATAGCAATTCAAAATAAAAAATAACATAAAAACGTAAATATTAAATAACTAAATAGCTAGAATAATTTCTTTAAGCCATGCAAAATAAAATGTTTCTAAAATTCACTCATAAGACTCGAACCCAGAACCTTAACGTATTTTAACACTCACACAACCACTAGACCAACAAGCCCATTCTTATCACTAAATTGCACAATTAAACATAAATGTGCAATCTCCCCACTGTCCTTATGCTCAAAGCTCCAACTTCTAGGCCCAAAATTCGGGGCGTTACAATATTTTTATATAATTTTTACTAATTAGAATTTTTAAAATAAATTTACAATTTTTAAACAAATTTTAACTAGTCAACGTGGGTCAATGCTAGCCAACGCCTCGATGAACATGCCACATCACATATGTCATTAATGATGTGGTGCGTTTTGATTGGTCATGTTTTTTTTAATGTCATAGCTTTTAGGTACCAAAACGGTTAGCAATGCAAAGTTCAGGTATCAAAATGGGATTAAAAAAGTGTAGATACTAAAGTTGAAAAAGGCATACAGTTCAAGGGCAAAATTGTGAATAAAGCCTATGCAATATTTAGTTCTAGTTTACATAACCTTAAGATGTTAAAATTTTAAAAAGGCTTAATTCATGATTTGACCTCTAAAGTATACTCATTTTTCTATTTTGGTATCTAAACTTTTTCTTGTTCCAATTTGGTACCTAAAGTACACTCAAATTCCCAATTTTGTACCTAAAGTATGCCTTTGTTATATTTTATAGTCCATTTTTTGCGGACGTTAAAAAAATTTATAGCCAATCACAAAGCGCCACATGGGATCTTTATGTAAAATAAATATTTTCTTTTATTAAATGTATATACACATTAAAAAATATAAAAATGGAAATAAATATATAAAAAATTTGGAAATATATATAATCTAAAAAAATATAAAATATAAAAGAATTATAAAAATAAAATTTAAAAAAAAATATGATAATTGAAAAGAAATTAGTTGAAATTAATAATATTATGACAAAAATGTAAAAAAATTATATAAATTGTTATAATTTTTTAAAAAGGTTTAAAAACAATTTTTTTAATAAAATTCTAAAATATATAATTCTAAATTCTAAAAAAGTATTTAAATTTCAAGTTTTTTTTTTCGCAATTACTTGAAATTTAAATATTTTTTATAAATTTTATAATTTTCTTTCAATTTATATATATTAATTTGACTTTTTAAAATTTAAAAATTATATATTTTAGAATTTTATAAAAAATAATTCTTAAACATTTTTTAAAATTATATATTATATACATTTTTACATTTTTAATCAATATAATATATAATACTAAAAAAAGACACGTGGCGTGTTCTAATAGCGCTGCGTGGTCAGCCAACACCGGTCAATGGTTGATCAACTATTGGTCAATAGTCAACACCAGTCAACAATCGATCAAAGTCAAAAGTGTTTTTTAATATTTAAATATTTAATATTATAATTTTCTATTTTTAATTTAAATTTAATGTTTGTCGAAACCACTTTTTTTTTAAAAAAAATGGGGATCGACTTTAAAAACAAAAATGGAGTCGCCACCAATCTTTTTTAGAGGTGTGATCGGGTCACCTTGAAATTGATCATTTTAATAAAAAAAATTTTGATTAAAACAATAATTTTGGTCTACGAAATTCGAGAAAATGGGTTCGGGATTCGGTTACGCACGAGGAAGGATTAGCACCCCCGTAACGCCCAAAATTGGTACCTAATTGATTAACTAATGTCCTAATGTCGAAAATTTGAAAAATTTAAAATACGATCATTTTTATTTGAAAGAAAACTTGAATAAATCAAATTATATGCCAAGACCCATTTATCTCAAAGAAATAAAATGTCACACCAATGAATTAGGATGCAACATTTCAAGACTTCGAAACTAAGCTTGCCTTTATTTGTAGAAAATCATTACCTCGAGTCAACAAAACGTCATATCCAATAAGTTAGGACACAACATCTCGAATTCCCGAGAATAAGTTTTTATTTAACTTTTTAAAAAGAAAGTAATAGGTTCTTAAGACTCGAAGAGAAAAATCGAAACCCAGTAAGTTAGGATAAGATTTCTTTCGATCCTTAGAACGCGGAGTGTTTACTTATTTTGAAAATCGGATAAAATGTAATGCGATCGTAATAAAATGGAAAATGAATTTAAAATAAAATGTAAAACGATTTACAATGATAGCTTGTATAATAACACGATGATGATAAAATATAATAACAATAAAGGTAGAAATAAAATATAGTAAAGCAAAAGCAAGATAGACAAATGAAATAAAATAAAAGAGAATAGTAACAAAAATGGAAAAAATATAGAATAATAATAATAGTAACGAAAATGCAACAACAATAATAAAATATATTAATAAACGAAAAATAGTAAAAATAATATTAGTAATAATAAAAATAATAATAACGAAAATAGCAGTAATAATGTTGATAATAAAAATAATAATAATAAATATAATAACAATACAGTTAGTTATAAATAAAATAATAGTAATAGTAATATTAAAATAATAATTATAATAGTAAAATAATAATAATACTAAATTAGTAATAATAATAGTAACAATAATATAAATAGTAATGAAAATAATAACAAAAGTAATAGTAAAAATAAAGATAGTATTAATAATAAAATAACAAAGATAATGATATTAAAATTAATAGTAATAATAATAAAAAATAATAGTAATAGTGAAAATAAAGGTAATATTAATAATAATGAAAAATAATAAGAATAACAATAGAATTAATAGTAATAAATAAAAATAGAAATAATAACACTAGTAATATTAAAAGTAATAATAATAATAAATACAATGACAGTAATAATATTAAAAATAAATAACAAATGAAATAATGACAACAATAATAAAAATAAAATAAAATAAGAAAAAAAAGGACTAAATTAAACTTAAAAATAAAAATTTGGGGTAAATTGGGAATGAAAAGAGAGAGGGAGGATCAAATCGCAGTGCGCGAATGAAATGGAGGGGTCGTAACGGTAAATATCCCTTTCCTCCAAAACGCGACACTTCGTGCGGGACTAAATTGGAACAGAAGGAAAATTATGGGGCAAAATTGAAAACAAAAATGAGCTGTAATAAAAAACAGAAAACGCGGAGGGACCAAAAGCGCAATAAAACCATCGTTTAAGAAAACACGCAGATCTACCCTCATTCGGGTCGGGTAATCTGGTTGGCCTCCCCAAAACGATGCCATTTTGGCGTCTGGGGAGGCCTATGGAACGACGCCGTTTCTGTCTTCTATAAAAGGCACATTTTTCATTTTTTTTCCATTTTTGCAGCTGCTTAAAGAAAAACAAAATGGGTTTCCCCTTTTCTCTCAATCCTCTGCCTTCAAGCCTGAGAATCCGCGAGGGCTCAGCCACCACCGCTTTTGCCGCTGACGGCCACCGCCACCATGCTTGTGATGGCGAACCAAATAAAAGGCACATTTTTCCTTTTTTTTTATATATTGTATTTATATGCGTATATATAATCTAAAAGAATAAGAGAAGATCTTTAGGCATGTAAAACAGTTTCGAAACAAAGAAAAAAATAAAAAATGCGTAAAAACCTTGACTGATTTCTGTATTCTGTATTCTTTTGTATCCCCTTTTTTACAGATTTTATTAGGGTTTTTATAGCCCAAAATAAATCAAAATCATAAATACAAAAAATCCTATTTTGCTATGCTTGCTGTTTCTGCCGTGCTTTCTTTCCTTTTGCAGGTGAACGGCGAAGATGGGGGCGTGATTCATGCACTAATGGCGGCGTGATGTCCGACGAGGAGGGCTGGTATGGAGGCGGCGGCGCAAGGCCCTTGCTAGGGTTTTCCCGAAGCTGAAAATTGTTTATGTTTTGGGCCAAATGGGCTGTGAAATTTGGGTTAGGTTTTATGTAAATTGGGCTGGGGTTTTAGATTTGGGTTGTAATGTATTTGGGCTTGTTTTGTAGTTAGGTATTTTTGGGCTATGTAAATGGACTGTGGACATTTTATTTGGTTTGTTATTTTTGGTTTTTTTATTTGTATTTATTTATTTGTATGGTTTGTGGGCTCGGGCAAATTGGGCCTATTACAGCTGCCCCTCTTTGCTCATTGTCGTGTAACGGGAATAGAGAAAAGACTATAAAAGGACCAATTTTGCCCAGTCTTGCCGAGTCTTGACTTCTTGGTCCTCGTCTTCTCCAAATAGCTTCCAACCCAACTGCAACTTCAGGGGTATTGGAATTTCAACTTAACTTTACTTCTCTGCAACTACTGTAACTTCAGAAGTATTGGACTATCTGTTCTACTGCTCTTTCAGGGAAATAAGTCTGACGGCTTTAATCTGCTTCACTGCAACTTCAGGAAAATAAGATTTGCCATAAGATTTGCTTTCTTTGATCTGCTACACTACCACTTCAGAGAGGCAAGGCTAGTGTCTTCGATCTACTTCGCTACAATTTCAGGAAGACAAGATCTGCAATCTTTAGTCTGCTCCGCTGCAAACTCAGGGAGGTCAGGCTGATATCTTCGATCCGCTTCACTGCAAACTCAGGAAGACAAGATCTGCTATCTTGTGTCTGCTCCACTGCAAACTCAGGGATGCCAGACTAGTATCTTCGATCCGCTTCACTGCAAACTCAGGAAGACAACATCTGCTATCTTCAATCTGTTCCACTGCAAACTCAGGGACGCCAGGCTGATGTTTTCGATCCGCTTCACTACAAACTCAGGAAGACAAGATCTGCTATCTTGGGTCTGCTCCACTGCAAACTCAGGGATGCCAGACTAGTATCTTCGATCCGCTTCACTGCAATCTCAGGAAGACAAGATCTGCTATCTTCAATTTGCTCCACTGCAAACTCAGGGACGCCAGGCTGATGTTTTCGATCCGCTTCACTGCAAACTCAGGAAGACAAGATCTGCTATCTTGTGTCTGCTTCACTGCAAACTCAGGGATGCCAGACTAGTATCTTCGATCCGCTTCACTGTAATCTTAGGAAGACAAGATCTGCTATCTTCAATCTGCTCCACTGCAAACTCAGGGACGCCAGGTTGATGTTTTCGATCCGCTTCACTGCAAACTCAGGAAGACAAGATCTGTGATCTTAGGTCTGCTCCACTGCAAACTCAGTGATGTCAGACTAGTATCTTTGATCCACTTCACTGCAATCTTAGGAAGACAAGATCTGCTATCTTCAATCTGCTCCACTGCAAACTCAAGGACGTCGGGCTGATGTTTTCGATCCGCTTCACTGCAAACTCAAGAAGACAAGATCTTTGATCTTGGGTCTGCTCCACTGCAAACTCAGGGATGCCAGACTAGTATCTTCGATCCGCTTCACTGCAATCTCAGGAAGACAAGATCTGCTATCTTCAATCTGCTTCACTGCAAACTCAGGGACGCCAAGCTGATGTTTTCGATCCGCTTCACTGCAAACTCAGGAAGACAAGATCTTTGAATTCACCGATGTTGCGACACCGTCCTCTGGGGACCTATTCTATAAAATCAGTTTTATGTGTTTATGCTTATGCATAATGGTTAGGATGCTATGATCTGAACGAATCAACTACTCCTAACCGAATAACATATGTACGAATGCAAAATGTCATGAGGACAATCCTTTTTAATAATTAGGATGTCACCACTTGTTGCTCATCAGGGCTCTATCATTAACGTAGTACACTGTCTTCCTACTCGACTGGCATTTGACAGAAAGCCCGAAAACATTTTTGCTCAACTGATTTGCCCCACTAACTTCAGGGTCCTTTCCACTGTACCTCAGAGACATAAGGTTTGTACCATTTTTAAACCATCTCACTGCGGTTCAGGATTATAGGATTTGAGACTTTTTCAATCCGTTCCCACTGTAATTCAAGGGTATAGGACTTGTAACTTTTTCAATTCATCCCACTGTAACTTGTTCCATCCACTAATCACTCCCTAGTGACCCGACCAAATGTGTATGCATGATACTCGCATGGATGCAGAATGTCATTTTTTCTTTTCGAGAATGATTCCTTCTACGCTTGAGACGTCATTGCTCGTTATTTGTTGAGATGGTATCACTGTCGAAATGTCTTATCCAATAAAAATTCGAAGAGATAATCATCTTTCCATATTTCCAACCCTTAGGCTTGGTGAGTTCTAAACAATAGTCCTGTTTCAGATTCTCATATTATTTAGAAGCTTCCAGAGTAATATGCGAAACTCTTTTTATGAAAGTATTATTAGTCCATTAATCGTTATTTCAATATAAAATGCTTGAAAAAGATCACAACAATGGATGAGAAAGAAATTAATCAGGAGCATAGCTCGAAACAAATAAGTTAATCAAAGATCACCAAGGCAATAAAAGAAAATTGATTGGGGTGTATCTTGAAAAGAACAAAGTAATCAAAGATAGCCAAGGCCATAAAAGAAAATTGATTGGGGTGTATCTTGAAAAGAATAAAATAATCAAAGATAGCAAATTCAAAATGGGTTAGATAGAAGCTAGGTGCCCCAGATATCGCAGCTTGAGCTTCTTTGTAGAAACTTCTTGAGGACCATTTTGAGCTCAATACGTGTTTAGAGGATCCGGAGTACTTTGTCAATGCCTCAAGACGTAGCATACCTCCTCATTGTTAATTCAGGCATAGCAAGACTACCACATGCCCTATCTTTGATCAAAATTTGAGCCGCCTTTTTCGGGTTTTCGGCTCAAAAACCCTTTTGGTCTCAAAGTGCCCTTTGTGGGTTTTCGTATTGGCCTCTCTTTTTTTTTTGATCTCAAGGTGCCCTTTGCGGGTTTTCACCTTGGCCTTTCCCCTTTCAGGTAAAATACTTCTTGACTGAACCTGAATTCGTTGAATTGGGCAAGTCTTCGCCGTTCGTCTCGGTCAATATCAATGCTCCTCTAGAATATGCCCTTTTTTACTACATAAGGTCCTTCCCAGTTTGGCATCTGCTTTCCTCTAAAATCCTTTTGTATAAGAAAGATCTTTTTCAACATCAGGTTCCCCTCGTGGAATTCTCTAGGAAGAACCTCTTTGTCGTAAGCTTGCATCCTCTGACCGTGATGGATAACTTTTAACCTTTTCTTCGATTAGGTTCAATTGGTAAAAACGCTTCCATTCCATAAACCAATGGGTAAGATGTTGCCCCGGTAAAAGTCCTGGCCAACGTTCAATAATCATAGATGATAAATGGTAACGTCTTTGTGCCAATCTTTACAAGTCTCAGTCATCTTTCCTACAATCTTTGTTTTTTTTCTTTTTTTTCTTTTTTTTGCTGCCTTTACTGTACTGTGATATGGCGTCTGATCTTTGAACAAACTTCCAAACTTTTGACATTGTCCTTTTTTAGCACTCTTTGTCGGCACCTGATCTTTTCTTTTCTTTTCTTTTCTTTTTGAGAATTTGATGACTATTGACTTTGTAACATTGGCATATGAAGCTACTTCCACCCTCTTAGTGAAGTAAACGATGACCACGACGATGAATCGATGTCGACAAGAAGCTTTTGACGAGATCGGCCCCATAATATACATCCCCTACATATAGAAAATTTGTGAAGAAATAGATGAGGCACATAAGTCTAGTCTTCCTCAATTTGACATTTACGACATAACTGAAGCAATCTCCCTTTTATGGTGGACCAATAGTACCCGAACCTTATGATTAGCCTGGCTATTGTAGAACCATTATCATGTTCTTTAAGCACCCTTATGGATCTCTTTTAAGATTTTCCCAGGTGTGTCTTGATATGATCGTGCGAAAACATATTTGAATTCTTAAAAATAACTCAATGATGTCTTGCCTTATTTCTGTGGTGAGCTGGGCTTCGAGCTTCACCCCTTTCCTAGGCTCGCAATGTCCACTGACCCTACGGTAGGATCTATTTTTCATCTTTGTTCTACCATTCTTAACAAATCAGAAGATAGGTTACAATCTTTGTCTTCTTCAAAGTCCTGAGATCCCTCTAGACACATATCTTGCTAGAAAGGAGACTCTGAGTCAGTAGCAGTGTTGCTCACATCGTTGATATCTGGAGACCTTATTGTAGGTTCGAAGGAAGATTCCAAAGAATAAATGATTCAAATGATGATTATTTGTATGGTCATGAATGAAGAATGAAAGAATACTTGAAATAAAGTCCAAAGAACAATCAAAAGAAAAAAAAACTAAGAGCAATTGTTTGTACAGTATGAAATGGAAAAAATAAAAGAATATTTGCTCAAAAAGATGCATTTTATTGAAATAAAAATTCCGGACACAAGCCTATTTCACAAAAGGGTTCTTATTGCCTCTAGGCTTAAGGCAATAAGCATGTTTTGAATATTACTCTAGATTAGCTCTAAAAAATATAAGGATCTCTTCCACAGTCCCATTGTTTAAAATACTCCCAAGTATGTAAGGGCAGATGCTTGGAAAAATCCAGTTCTTTCTTCAGATACGTCGTTAATATTCAGATTTCCCAATATCAGGTCTTGCACTAAAGCCCTGAACTCGATGCATTCTTGGATCTCATAGATCTCATAATATTTACCCCTTTATCTAGATGGTTGGGTGACAGATTTTCTGCCCCAGAGGGATCCTCGAATTTGACAATACCCATTTTGACAAGTCTTTCGATCATTTTTTTGAAAGCGGTACAGTTCTCGATCGAGTGTCCTGTGATTCCCGCATGGTATTTGCATTGGGCGTTCGTGTCGTACCATTTAGGGTATGGAGGTTGTATAGGTTTTAGGTAGAAAGGGGATACTACATGTGCATCAAACAAAATTTGGTACAGCTCTCTATACGTGATTGGGATGGGCGTGAATTGGGATTTTTCTGAGTTCGATCTTGGATTGGGTTCTTGCCTTGAGGAGACCTGATGGCTAGTAGTTGACTGGTCTATGGTATTCGGTTTTGAATAACCCTTGCTATACATACTCGTGTTATTCGCCTCACTTTCTTTTTTTTTCGGGGCCCTTAAAGTATTAACTTGGGAGCTCCAGTCTCGCTTTTTCCTTTTGTAACGGTCTTCACATTGTTTCGGGATCTCCACACTAGCCTTCCTTGTTTCTTCTATACTAGCCAGATCAATGACGATGGGATTGGTTGGATTGCCCCCCGGATTGGGACCTGAGCCTATCGAGTAGTTTATTGGTGCTGACATACTGGTCTGATGCTGTTGGGGTCTGATAGTAACGGGTACCCCTTTCGGATGCGCGTCTGGTTGAGTCTGGACGCTTATTGGAGTAAAACCTGGGGGATAGACGATGTCTTCATTATCATCCCCACTGTTGACTACTGGGCCTTTCCTCTCTTCAAGCCCTTCGGCTAGTAACTGACTTAACTGGCCAATCACATTCTTTTGGAATTCTAACATTTGATCCCGCATATCTTGTTGAATTTTGGTCAATTGCTCTTGCATCTGTATTTGCCTTTGCTCTAATCTCTCCAACCTTTGTTCCATGTTTTCCAGGTTAACTGAAATAATTTTACCTAATTAGGGTCCTTTTGTAAAAGTCTAATGCAAATGATGCAATGCAATGCAGATGCATGGAATGAATGCATAAGAAAGAGAGGCATTGATTCTGAATTCAATTCCATTAGAATAACTTTTCTAGAAAGCAAATTTCTTTACATAAAACGGATTACATATGCAGCCTTGCCCTCATATTCCAAGCAAAAACATCAATCCCCTTCTTCGCAAAAGGTCAAATCTTGCAAACTTCTAATAGATGCCTCCACTAGCTCCTTTTTGCTTGGGCATCGACTCATTACTCACTTATCCTCGCAATGCTTGTTAGAAAATAGAGACGTGACGGCTCTCGAATAATCTTTGCCGGCTTGAATCCTCGGGCGATAAAACAAAGTCTTGTATTCCTTTGCAAATTATCAGTCTTCTCTCGTTGTGTTTGCTTAGATCATATTCGAACGACCGTATTATAATCCACTTTATCAAGAAATCTATTTTCCCATGACAAGCTCTTCTATTTAGCAATCAAATTTGAATCAACACCTCCTTTCTATGATGAGAATGCAATGCAACCAAAACAAAACAAAACACGTTAGCACAGGAGAAATAATCAACATAGAACACCTATCTGGGTGACTACTGGGGTTGGCCTGGTTCTACCTAGGGTAGGCTCCTAAGTCTCTTTATATGTGGTTTAGTTCTAAAGAAAAGGTACCTGAACCAGCATATTCCTCAATCTTCACCCATTATAGGCTCATAAAGATCGAGTTCAGTTCAGGGGAATACATTTCCCTATGTCCATGCGGAAGTGAAAACCTCACGAAGACATAGGTACAGATGTATCCCGGAAGCAATCCACTAGCCCATGTGGAGGTGAAAACCTCACGAAGGTATAGTTTCTCACTCCCACTTAAGGATGCGACCACAATGTTCATGCAATGCAATGTGCGCAAAAAGTAACAATCATATGTACTGACACAAACAAATGTAACAAAAGGATCGTAATTTTCAAATTAAAATTTTAAATCGAATTTTTGAATTTCCGACAAAGGACAGAAAATAATCAATTTTAACGGCTTGACTCTCTTTGATTTCCCCAGCGGAGTCGCCAAGCTGTCGAAACCACTTTTTTTTAAAAAAAACGGGGATCGACTTTAAAAACGAAAATGGAGTCGCCACCAATCTTTTTTAAAGGTGTGATCGGGTCACCTTGAAATTGATCATTTTAATAAAAAACATTTTGATTAAAACAATGATTTTGGTCTACGAAATTCGAGAAAACGGGTTCGAGTCGATTCACATACGAGGAAGGATTAGCATCCTCATGCGCCCAAAATTGGTACCTAATTGATTAACTAATGTCCTAATGTCGAAAATTTGAAAAATTTAAAATACGATCCTTTTTATTTGAAAGAAAACTTGAATAAATCAAATTGTATGCCAAGACCCATTTATCTCAAAGAAATAAAATGTCACACCCAATGAGTTAGGATGCAACATTTCAAGACTTCGAAACTAAGCTTGCCTTTATTTGTAGAAAATCCTTCCTCGAGTCAACAAAACGTCATATCCAATAAGTTAGGACACAACATCTCGAATTCCCGAGAATAAGTTTTTATTTAACTTTTTAAAAAGAAAGTAATAGGTTCTTAAGACTCGAAGAGAAAAATCGAAACCCAGTAAGTTAGGATACGATTTCTTTCGAACCTTAGAACGCGGAGTGTTTACTTATTTTGAAAATTGGATAAAATGTAATGCGATCGTAATAAAATGGAAAATGAATTTAAAATAAAATGTAAAACGATTTACAATGATAGCTTGTATAACAACACGATGATGATAAAATATAATAACAATAAAGGTAGAAATAAAATATAGTAAAGCAATAGCAAGATAGACAAATGAAATAAAATAAAAGAGAATAGTAACAAAAATGGAAAAAATATAGAATAATAATAATAGTAACGAAAATGCAACAATAATAATAAAATATATTAATAAACGAAAAATAGTAAAAATAATATTAGTAATAATAAAAATAATAATAACGAAAATAGCAGTAATAATATTGATAATAAAAATAAAAATAATAAAAATAATAATAATAATACAGATTAATTATAAATAAAATAATAGTAATAGTAATATTAAAATAATAATTATAATAGTCAAATAATAATAATACTAAATTAGTAATAATAATAGTAACAATAATATAAATAGTAATGAAAATAATAACAAAAGTAATAGTAAAAATAAAGATAGTATTAATAATAAAATAACAATAATGATATTAAAATTAATAGTAATAATAATAAAAAATAATAGTAATAGTGAAAATAAAGGTAATATTAATAATAATGAAAAATAATAAGAATAACAATAGAATTAATAGTAATAAATAAAAATAGAAATAATAACACTAGTAATATTAAAAGTAATAATAATAATAAATACAATGACAGTAAATATATTAAAAATAAATAACAAATGAAATAATGACAACAATAACAAAAATAAAATAAAATAAGAAAAAAAAAGGACTAAATTAAACTTAAAAATAAAATTTTGGGGTAAATTGGGAATGAAAAGAGAGAGGGAGGATCAAATCGCAGTGCGCGAATGAAATGGAAGGGCCGTAACGGTAAATATCTCTTCCCTCCAAAACGCGACACTTCGTGCGGGACTAAATTGGAACAGAAGGAAAATTATGGGGCAAAATTGAAACAAAAATGAGCTGTATTAAAAAACAGAAAAACGCGGAGGGACCAAAAGCGCAATAAAACCATCGTTTAAAAAAACACGCGAATCTACCCCCATTCGGGTCGGGTAATCGGGTTGGCCTCCCCAAAACGACGCCGTTTTGGCGTCTGGGGAGGCCCATGAAACGACGCCGTTTCTGTCTTCTATAAAAGACACATTTTTCATTTGTTTTTTTTTCATTTCTGCAGTTGCTTAAAAAAAAACAAAATGGGTTTCCCCTTTTCTCTCAATCCTCTGCCTTCAAGCCTGAATCCGCGAGGGCTCCGCCGATCCACCGTAGTTACTATACATGCCATGATCATCACAAGCCGCAGTGGCGGAACAAAAAAACAGGTATTTTTTTCTTTTTCTTTTATATATTGTATTTATATGCATATATATAATCTAAAAGAATAAGAGAAGATCTTTAGGCATGTAAAACAATTTCGAAACAAAGAAAAAAATAAAAAATGCGTAAAAACCTTGACTGATTTCTGTATTCTGTATTCTTTTGTATCCCCTTTTTTACAGATTGTATTTGGGTTTTTATAGCCCAAAATAAATCAAAATCATAAATACAAAAAATCGTATTTTGCTATGCTTGTTGTTTCTGCTGTGCTTTCTTTCTTTTTGCAGGTGAACGGCAAAGATGGGGGCGTGATTCATGCGCTAATGGCGGCGTGATGTCCGACGAGGAGGGCTGGTATGGAGGCGGCGGCGCAAGGCCCCTTCTAGGGTTTTCCCGAAGCTGAAAATTGTTTATGTTTTGGGCCAAATGGGCTGTGAAATTTGGGTTAGGTTTTATGTAAATTGGGCTGGGGTTTTAGATTTGGGTTGTAATGTATTTGGGCTTGTTTTGTAGTTAGGTAATTTTGGGCTATGTAAATGGACTGTGGGCATTTTTTTTGTTTGTTATTTTTGAATTTTTTTTGTTTGTATTTATTTATTTGTATGGTTTGTGGGCCCGGGCAAATTGGGCCTATTACAATGTTTTTATTTTAAATAAACATAGTTGTCACTTAGAATTTTTTCATTGGCCAAAGTTACCTAACACATGGACTATAAATAGAGAAAATTGATACTTTAGATACTAAATTAGAATAAAGAAAAGTTTAGATACCAAAATGAGAATATGAGTATATATCAAGTGAATTAAGGAAGACTAGGTACTTCAACATTGAGGTGGCAATTTGGCAGCTAGGCTCGTGAAGGCTGCAAATTTACAAGTATAGAGTTGAGGTAATAAAGCTACAGTGATTGCTACAAAAATACAAACGGGACTTATTATAACATTTGCCCCAAAAACAGAACCAGAAATTGGCGGCGGAAAAGCAACTATCAAGAAAGGAATTAAGAAAAACAATAGTTCTATTCTGCTACACACTTTAAAAATCTGTAACAACTTGGTCGTTAATGGAGTTTAGCCTATACCGGCAAGTAGGACAGGAAGAGTGAGAGAGCAGCCATTTATCGATGCACGCAACATGGAACCCATGGTTGCATTTGGGAAGCATCCGTATTTTGTCACCTTTCGAGAAATCCGCGAGGCAAATTGCGCAACCTGAAGCTGATGACGGTGACCCTGAATTTGCATAGGTCAAAGTTGGTAAAGCTACCATTTCTTTCTTCTTAAGACCCGAGTTCAGTCTACGGGAGGCCACCCATTCCCTTGGCTCGGTCAGGGTACGATGGGTGCATTGTAATACGCATTGTAGCATGGAGTGAAGACCTAAGACACAAACCAAGGCACACAACAAGGCTGCCACGATGATCATGAGGTTCAAGTCTACTGTGGATTCTTGTGTCTCCTGACTGGGAGTACCAGGAGAGGGAGATGGTGGAGTTTGGGCCATGGAGAGATATGGAAGAAGTGGGAGAAACTGAAGCATATAGAGATTGAAAGAACTTAGAGGGAAGGACACATGGGTACACAAAGCAAGAGGAACATGAGGCTCATCCAATATATGGGTGTTGGCAAATGCGATGGTATGGATTTGGGATCAGATAAGAGATTGAATTATGGTGGAATGGCAGATGCTTATGCTTACTTGATAATCCACTGTCTTCCCCTTTTGTTCATTGCGCTTCAAATCAAGGGAAAGGCATGTCTCTCTTTCCAACAACTTCACAAATTTTCTATTGGTTGCCTTTCATCAAGTCTACTGTGGGATTTTGTCTCTTAATTGAGTTTCACCCACTACTTTTTCTAACCCCTTTCACTAAATCACATCATTAAAAGGAAGCATATTGGAATATAATAATCCAATCGATTCTTGGTTTCAACAATGATTAGGATTCAATTAGCCAAAAAGGATTCGATTTTTCATAGTCTGAATGTAAAAGATAACACATATATGAGTATCAATTTTTGTTTTTGATTATTGCTGTAGTGAGTGGGGAAGCATTCAAATAATGATTTACAAGAAACTATAAAATAACATATATCCATAAGATTATGACAGTTGCATTTTCTTATTGGGGTGTTTAATTCTCGGTTTCAATTGGAAATGAATTTAACTTGTTGGAAAAATTGGTTTAAAAAATATATATATATTTAGACATAAATTTAATTTTTTTAAAAATTAATCTTTTTTATATTTATAAAAATAAACCCTTCACTAAGTTATTACATGTGTTTTGTAATAGGTGGATTAAGTTATTTCATAGCTTTTTACCGAACGGTCTTCTCCGCTATTCTTGAACCTCGAATTAATTTGAGTGTGGATCCAAACAAAACGAACTAAATGCATAAAATGAAATATTTTATTAACTTTTAGCGAGAAAGTTAATTCTCTTTATGGGAATCGAAAATTTTGAGTTTTTTCGAAAAGTAAATTTTATTCTAAAAATAAATTACCACTATTTTCAACAGAATAACGATACTCAAAAACTTTTTCTTTCAGGTTCTACTTGAATAATGGATAATTAAATAATAATAATATTTTTAATAGAAAATACATTATTTTACTTCTACGAGGGGGCTACGGCAACCCTAAAGGGAATTAGGGTTTGTCGACCCTCATCCCTCGGGATGGGATTTCGAGCCCGTCTTGTGTATTGGGATAAATTATGTGTTATCCAAATTTTTATCCAACACATATAATTTATCCAATCCAATAATTATTTTCTACTTTCAAAATATTCTTTAATTAATTAAATTAAATTTCCCAATTAGATTATTTTCTCAATTCAATTCTAATTCTATTAAAGTCATGACAACTTTACCGTATTAGAATCTATGAGGAAATATATTTAATTGCCCTATTCAATAAAACTCCAATGACTTAATTAATCGACCTTCAATTATTTAATTACAATATAATAATTCAAAGAAAATTATTTAATTTCTAATTCATCTTTTGTATCTTAGCGAGAAAACACAGTGATCCATTTTGGGTTATATCGAGCTAGCAGAGGGACCGGTTGGATATATATAATTAGGGCTCAAATAATTGTAATTAAGTTCCGACTCTTTGTTTATTAATTACTATATTATTTAATCATGGAATTATTCCACTATAGTACCATGACTAAACTTTCCCTTAATATATATCATTACGAAAGCTGCTTAATAAGTTGTTAGCTCAAATAATCAAACCAAAATTGCCAAGGGGGTGAATTGGCATTTAAAAATTTTGTGGGTGCTAGAGAATAAGGATAGAAAAATTGAACCAAAGAATTTAGAGTGGTTTGACCCCAACTGTCTACTCCACTACCTTAGCTTTCCACTACTAAGGATTTTCCCAAATTCACTAATTTGACAACCTTTGAGAACAATGTTTAACCTTACAAACTCCCTTAAGGTTTCTACCCAAACCTTAAGACACAAACTCTCTCAAAGAAAATACAAATAAGCAAACTAAGAACAAACCATTAGAAGATCACAATGTTTGTAAATTAAGCTCAATTACAAAGAAGAATACTTGAGCTGATAGAATAACAATGAAACTCACAAGTGTATGTAAGAAAAGTATAGGAAATTTTAGCAGAAAGGTTGTTCGATTGATCTTTAAGCTTGAGTATTCTTTCTTGTTGTTGTAAGACCTTTGGAAGCTGATATTTATACCTTCTAATTCATTTCCAACCGTTGTGGTTGTTGAGAAAATAAATAGAGCCGTTGGGGATGAAAATACTAAGATGTTTGGAAGTCTTGAAATGATTTTTATGCTTTTTTAATATGTCTGATTCAGTAGCCGTTAAAGTTAGTTTACAACGATACCAAAGACCATTTATCGATGCTTGATAAATGATATCAATATTTTTGGAATGGGTATCGATACTTTTTGTGTTTGTTTGAAAAAATAATCAAGTTAGAATGCAAAAGTGATATCGATATAAAAAGATGGTATCGATATATTTTGAAAAGTATCGGTACTTTTTGCTTTTGTTCAATTTTTGTTTCAAGTCAGTGAGCAAATTTTGTATCGATATAGAAAAGGGTTTTGATAAAAATTATATGGGTATTGATACTTTTTGGAAAATATTGATACTTCTTGTAGGAATTAGTTTTTCAATCGAGTTAAAGAGTTTAAAACCGTTTTTGAACTTTGTCCAAAATTTTCTAGTGTTCATAACATTTTCTAAGATGTTTGGAAGTCTTGAAATGATTTTTATGCTTTGAATTTTATAATTTCTTTGTTCAAAAACAAACTTTATTCAAAAGTATTTTTGTTTTTTTATATCAAAACAATTTATCAAATAAAGCTAGTTTAACATAAGTGTTCATCCAATTACCTTGTCATAAGTGTGTTACACTCATAGGATATCCTTAATCTCTTTGGGATAAAATATGTTCTCCCAATATGATCTTATTTTATCTCATGGTATATATTAATCTTCTTATATGAAAAACTTAAATTGAACTTGGGACTTTGTAAGTTTGATATGTATTTTGAACCCTTGTTAGTGTTATCAATAGAGTTTCAATTTGTTATTTGATTTGAATATGTTTATTATAGTACTTTGAGTGTAAAAAGGGTTGAAACTTGTTCTATAATAGTTTGAGACTTATTGGAATGATATGGAACTATTTGAACATGTTTCCAAGTGCTCCTATACTTATTTTTAACCTAAGGAGTTTAGGAACTGGTTGATCGTTATGTCAGAGTCTTAAAAATTTATATAAAGAATGATCGAGCCTGGAAACTAACTGTGACAATGATTGAGGCAAGTGCACCTATCGAACAGTAGTATAGCTTAGTGGCAAGACCGGATTGTCGAACCCAAAGGAACCAGAAGTACTAATACTAACTTTCTTTTTATTATTTAGCCTAAGAAACAAGGGAATTTGTTGTTTAAACTAAAATTAACTAACTACTAAGCTAAAGACGCTAAGACAAAGAGAACGAATTTGGGAAAATACTTGTGAGAAAAACCAATTGACTAAGACAATACCCGAGGAAGAATCCACCTAGACTTCACTTGTTATCTAACTCTGAACTAGACGATTTATTCACTTGACTTGATCCGTAGGATTCCCTAATGTATATTAATCCCTCTCTCGAGGAAACTAACGTCTAACCCTCGGTTGATTAATTGAAATCTCTTTCTAATTAAAACCCCTAGAATTGCATTAACTCGATCTATGGACTCCCATATTAGGTTTCACCCTAATCTGGCAAAATTTCGTCACCCTATGTCTAGGCGCGCGAGCAACTCCGCTTAACTATGCTAGATCTACTCTTAGGTAGGGACTTTTGCTCCACCACCTAAGCACATCAGTACTTGAATCAATATCCTGGAATATCAAAGCAAGAATTAAGAACACATAATTAAGAACAAATCAAGTATTTATCATATATTTCAGCAAACGATAACAAGATTCATCTTAGGTTTCATCCCCCTCAGGTATCTGAGGGTTTAGTTCATAATTATAAAAGAATACATCTCAGAAGAAAAGATAAAACAAAACATAAGAAAAACCCTAAAACCCCCTAAAGGAATTAAATAGAAGATCCTCCGTCTTGAGTATGACTCCGGCTTCTTGAGATGAATCAACTGGCTTTCTCCGAGTGAGTCCCACACTTCTGACCTCTCTGGCTCGGCTCCTTGGCCTAGCTGGATGCCCCCTTGAAGGTTGGCCTCTAGGGTGTTTATATAGGCTTTTGGAATGGCTTTCTTTGCCTCTAAGTACCCTAATCCGAATAAAATTCTTCTTTGTCACGTCAGGGACACGCCCATGGCACACGCCCGTGTGAATCGTGGCCAGGCCGTGTTCGAACCTGCTGAAGGAGCACGGCCGTGTGGTCTTGGGCCCAGGCCGTGTCCATTTTTTGATACGGCCCATTTACTCTGTTTTAGGCCCGTTTCTCATTCTCTTCATCCTCCGGTGCTCTCTTGAGTATAAAACATGAAATTAAAGGATTAAGAGCACCAAATTACACAATTCAAGGGATAAATCATCCAAAAGTATGCTAAATGTAGGTTTAAAATATGTTATTATTACGGTTTATCAAATACCCCCACACTTAAGCTTTTGCTTGTCCTCAAGCAAAATTCTCAACTCACACTCAAAACAAACTTCCTCGATTCATAATATTCATCAATAATGTTTCATCATAATTCACAAATAATTTATACATGGATAATTCAACTCAAAGAGTCCTAAGGATTCAAACAATCTAAGTCATACATTTTGTAGCATGAAAACATAGGTGTTTCCCCTCATCTAAATAATTACCACTGATTCAAAATTGACTAGGATTGACATCCTCACTAAAGATTCACTCAAATCACTCGAGGTGTTTAAGGTTCAAGAAAAAGCACTCACAAGTCAAACATGAAAAGTTAATCCCATAGGCTTGCATGAAAATCAGATCTCCACCACTATAATATGAGATGATACACAAATCAAAAGGTCTTTAACAGGGTTGTAACGGGGCTTGGTTTAAAGGTGTGGATAAAGGCCGAATTAGAAGGTTAGAATCGAGACTGACCTGACAAATTACCTAACTAGAAACAACGAACTGATAGTAAATAATTACATCAATTGAAAACTCATAATACTAATAATAACACGGGCTTCTTCTAAAGATGTGGGTTTAACTGTTTTAAGCTCATAGAACATAGAACTAATAATGAATATACTTCATTTTTTTAAGAACAAATCAAGTAATAAGATAGAATTTAACCACTAGTTTAGTAACCGATCAAATCAAATCTCGATATAGGGGTAGTTAAGAAAAAATGGTGATAACAAATACAAAGGGTTTTGGGTTAATATTAGTGGGTGAGTCAATAAAATGGGTTGTTAGGATTAAAGGGGTTCACTAGGGGTTAATTATGGAGGTAGGCTTTTAGTGGAGTAAGTGAGTTAAAACCTAGGTGCCTTTATCATCTTAGTATATCAAATCAAAGGTGCGGTCTCGACATGTATAATTGATGCAAGTTCTAGAATAACAAATCAATGTTGGCACACTCATAATCAATAAAGTGAGTAAGAAAAAGAATATATGCTCTAAAAGGCTCAAAATCTCACAAAAATTATGGCTTTTTGACATCAACCTCGTAAATTTTAAACTTCGAGGTAATAATAAAATTCAGGTAGACAACCTAAAAAAAAGTTCTAATTTTTTTTTGAAAATAGACTTATCATGCTTGATTTCCTAGTCCCTTAAAGTTTAAATCATCAATGTACAATTAACTATGACTTAATCCAAAACATATCAATAAAAATCATAAATCACAGGAATTTTCATTTTAATAGTAATATGAGAAATTTTACTTAAGAACAAGACATAATTCAGGATTTGAGAATAATGTAAAAAGTTAGACGCTTTTAAGATTCACCCCCCACACTTAAGATGTACATTGCCCTCAATGTACAAAGATATATAAAACAATATGGTAGAAAAATCAAAAGATGTGGAGATGAGTGAAACTCCCTGAATTTTTGGATGGATTCCTTGGATGACGTTTCATGATGAGTGTGATGACTAAGTATAAGTGACTCTTTCGTTTCTTGAGTAGTATATTTAATCTGTTTACACTGCGAAGTCATCAATTAAATTTAATAGATGTTGTTATAGAAGCTTAGAGTTAGAAAGCCAGTGATGAAATTAAATCAATTATACTAATGAAGTTTTTAAGATAATAAACTAAAAATGGAAGCCAAAAGAAATAACAGTAAAGAGAAACTAAAGATAAAATTAAAAACAAAAATGAGAAGAAAAGGACTCAGAGGTCCTCGTTATCTCCTGAATCGCGAGGTGGTGGAGGCGGCGATATGTGAAAGTGATGACAGATCTGCTGAAGAGTCGCCTCAATGCCGTCGAATCGTCGAGCGGTGTTATTGAATTGCTGCGTACAGTAATGCTTGAGCTGAGTGAGACGTGCAGAAATGTCTAAGAGTGAAGCAGCCGAATGAACTGGGCGATGGCTCTGTTGTGGTGCTTCGTGTAGTGGGGGGACATCTTCAGTGATGTCCGCCAGATCCTCCTCGTCGGTGGGAGGTGCTAGTCGATATTGGGAGAGTGGTCGGTCCACGCCTCGTTGGATCATCCTCATATGTAGCATTGTCTGGATGCCCTGTGGGGACATCTGACCTATCAATGTGAGTGAGGAGACCTGGGCAGCAGTGCTGAGGAGCCCAAAATGTCGAGCCAAGCGCGTGACGTATGGGCTCATAGATATGACCCCTCTCCTATGTTGCTCCGTCTGATGTTGAATGGCACGAGCTATGAAATAGGCTAGGTCAAACACGTGCCCGTTTACCATGCACCATGGGAAATAGGCGTCGTGAGTGTTGACGACACCGGTGCTTTCTCGCCTACACAGCCGTTGTATGAGCTAAAATAGCGCGTACGCACTGAGGATGGATGGGCGAGAGCGCTGTGCCTTGGAGCGGCTGGGGTCATAAGTGGGGGAGCTGGGTGCTATATTGTACCAACATCTAGCAGGGGTGTTGTGGATATGACGATGGAGCTCCGAGAGATCATGTTCTTCCATAGAGTCGTCTCAGATAGAGTCCCAATGCGGCCCGACCGCGGCACATTCATTTCTCGTATAATGCCTCCGAGACGAATTGGATTGTGCCGGGGTCATCGTGACTCGTCATTACCGTATGAATGTGGAACGTGGAACAGAGCTCCAGAGTGAGCTCTAGATATGTGGGCTCGATGATTTGGAAGAACTGGTCCCACGGATCGGTAGTCAGGAGAGCCCTTATGTCGTCGGCTAATTGGACCTGCTCCAAGGCTGCCCAATCAATACATCTCCCTGTGCCGAGGGGTCGTGCACGAAGTATCTTATAAAGATCCTCCTGGGGTCCTGGAGGGAATTGTAGGAATGGGTGGCGTACTTCGGCGGATGCACTGGCTGAAGACGAGCCAGGTCCCTTTCGTTTTTTCGAACTAGGGATTGCAGTTTTCTTGCCTCGGGACTATGACATTGTGTTCCTAGAAATAACATATATTCAACGATTCAAGTAGCGATTTTAGCCAAGATATGTCGCATAACAGTTAAGAATTCAAAGATATAGCAAGGAAAAAGAAATCTCAAAAAAGAATAGTCTAACGTTTTGTATAAATATTTAAACAAGGATTTAAATGACTAATCAATCTAATAGTGAATATAACTAATCCTAAACAATAACCATAAACTAGATAACAACTAAATAGTATTCTAGTGATAAAATAGTTTTAAGAAATATAAAAAATTAGGGGTAATCGGTGGAGTGATTGGAGAGAAGCGGCGCAATTGAGAGGAGCACGGGCGCTGAAGGGCGATACACAGGCGTGTGCTACGAAAAAAATAAGGTACACGGCTGTGTCGCGTCTGTGGATGGGCGTGTATCCTGTTGGCACGGGCGTGGATTGGTTTCCTATGTGTATGTGGACAAGAGAATGAGCTACGGGGTATGGAAAGTTAAGGGATGGGAGGATTTTGCTGGTGGCTGGAAATGTGGTAGTGGCTTTAGAGAGAAAAACGGCAAGGGTTTGAAATGGGGGGAAATTTGGAGAAGACGGGCTTGGTGGTCTTTAAATAGGGGATGGGGCTCACGGTCAATAGCCACGCCCGTGTTCCCTTTATTCAGCCCGTGTTTTTTGAGGATTTAAATTTTAGGCGCGTTTATGCCGTGTTCCACGCCCGTGTTGTAACAGTCCGGTTTATACCCTAGTCGAAACAGTGGTTTTGAGACCACGAATCCGAGTCTGAATAATATTTTAATATTATTTTCTGTGTCGTTGGAATGTGATTGAGCATGTGGTAAATTTCTGTAAGCTAATTTGTCCGTCTGAATGCTTAATTTGATAAAATGACTAAATCGCATAAGGTTTAAAAGTGGCTTTTCATTTGATTTATGGGTAGATTGTTGTGGCTTTATTATTGTGAAGTCCTTAAAGGACAAATAGCCCATTTTTACTTATAGTGGACGGCAACATGCAAATTTATACTATGTTTTTATATGTTTGCTTTATATAATAATGATATATGATATTTTATATTTGTATTAAAAGGTTATAATATAATAAAAGAAACAAGGGTTGTGGCTTCATTTTATCATTGTTCTTGCCGAAAAATACAAAAAGAAAAAGAAATAATAAGCTTAAGGGTTTCGGCTATTTCAAGTTAAAATTAAGGTATGATTTTGATTTAAATTTTGATGATTTTTATGTTTTTGAGATTGTTGCTTTGTCTACTATCAAGCCCATGTCTCAATTTTATGTATTGGTGATGTTTGTGTAAGATGCCATTGATGATATGTTAAGCTTTTTGATGATTTTTGGTGTTAAATGAAAGATATGAGCTAGATGAACATGTTTTGTTCTTGAAGTTTTGATGAATTTAGCTTAATAGGGATAAATTGAGAAAATGGCAAATTGAGGGACTAATTTGTGAATTTGATGAAAAATATGGGCTTATATGTGATGTATGAATATTCGGTTAAGCATGTGTATGGGTAGATTTTGTGAATTTGATGTTTTTAGAAAAATGGACTAAATTGATAAATTATGCAAATGTGAGGGTTAATTTGCAAATTACCCTAAATGTGTGTTTTTGGATTGAATTGAATGAAATAATGAATAAAAGGGTTAATTCTGAACATGTTTAGATCAAGAACAGAAGAAAACGGGCTTAGATTGCGGGAAAGCGAAAGTAACCGAGTAGCCGTTTCCATTTCCGTAGAATCGAATTTGAGGTAAGTCATATTGCAAATAAATGTAATTGTATTGAATATCTGATTACGTGTAAGACCCTGTTTGGTATAGTGGCATCAATATTTGATTACGTGTAAGACCCTGTCTGGGACAGTGGCATCAATATCTGATTACGTGTAAGACCGCATGCGGGACAATGGCATCAATATCGATTACGTGTAAGACCACATGCGGGACAAATGGCATCAATATCTCGATTACGTGTAGGACCTCGTGCGGGACAAAGGCATCGATATCGATTACGTGTAAGACCACTATGCGGGACGGTGGCATCGATGTCACGAGTGCATGTAAGACCTCGTCTGGGACGTTGGCATTGTACGACCATTTCGAGCCTTCTGAGTATCCTACTAGATTCCTTACGAATCAACATGCAAGTCTGTGATACGAATTGTAAATTTAAACTTTGATAAAAATTAACGAATGAACATCCGTTTCAGGTACGTTGCTTATACACTGATCGTGTATATAAGGTAAGTATCCGTGTGATTATATCATGATGTTATGTATATGGAATTTATAATACGATGTCTAAAGTCTTGACTATATGAACTATATGTATATATGGTAAGTTATGAATAAGCATATGAGATTGAGAAAGAATGAAGTGATTCTTGTCATGAGAACCATATTGATCATCTTATTAAATTAGTTATGTGCAATCCATGTTAAGTTTGATTGTATATTGACTTACTAAGCTTTTGGAAAGCTTACTCTATGTATGTTTTCTCTGTTTTATAGGTCGTCAAAGCTATTGAGGGCTTGGGACCGTCACGGATCGTCATCACACTACTAAACTTATTTTGGTACACTTTGAAAATGTATATGGCTAGATATGGCATGTATAGGCTAGTCCTTGATATGATTTGTTATGTGAACTTAGCCATGTGATTTGGCTAGTTATGTTTTGGTAATATGCTTAAAGGAAGGTGATATGTGAAGTTGTTTTGGTAAGATTAGTTGATATATGAAATAGTTATGATATGGTAAGTATATAGATGAATGGTGTTGGGCATAATTGTGATTTGGTCATGCAAATTGGTATGTTTGGAATTAGTTTGGAATGTAAAGATGGAATGAATATTGAATGTATTATGGTGTGATTTCCTTAGTTGTCAAATATGCATGATTTGGGATGGTTATTTGGTATATTTTGGTGGTTATATGTGAATGAGATGGAATAATACATGTTGCTTGTAGGTTTGACCTTATGGGTGGCATTTTGGCTTTGTAAATGGCCTATAATGTCACACGGTCATGGCACAAGAGCGTGCCTATAGACCGTGGATGAATTTCCAGAATGTAGCTTAATAGCACACGGCCTCGACATGGGCGTGTCAGCTGGCCGTGGTGTGCAAGTCAGTAGCTAGCTAAGAGCACACGGCCATGGCACATGGGTGTGCCTAGTGACCGTGTTGATATAGTCAGTATATAGACACGGATGGACACACGGGGGTGTCTAGTAGCTGTGGTAACGTCTTTAATCCTAATTCGGCGACGGTAACGGGTTAGGGGTGTTACATTTGGTTGGTATCAGAGCTACGGTTTAGTCGATTCTCGGACTAACGTAGTGTGTCAGAGTCTAGCTATACATGCCATATATCTGAATTATGATAGTGTGATGAATCTTGATGTATAAAATGTGATTTTCGTATAGTAATGGATCCCGAAAGAGCCGTAGCTGACGACGTAGAAAGTAATGCGCCTACTCCCGCGCAAGGGACAGCGCCTTCTGATTCGAGACCGGCTACGAGCGGTCTTGAGGGAGAAGCTAAACAAGCTTTCTTCCAGTTGATGAGTGAGTGGTTCACTCAATTTGTGAGAAATAAACTGACTATTTTGCAACCTTCGCCCCCGGTTAACCTCCCTCAGACATCTGCTATGCTTTCGACCATGAATCTGAATCTGATGAACAAGTCTCCGGTTGACAAAATTTCGTAAGTATGAGACCAGAGAGTTTAGGGTTACTAATGATGATAATATTGAGAAAGCCGATTCTGAAGCTTGTAATGAAAGAAAAAGATCGATGAGTAATTTTTCTCAACCTTTGACAAAGAAATATAGAGATGCAAGCAATAGATTAAACGTTTCAATCGGACATACGAGTAGAGATCGTGTGAGACCAATTGTTGGTCTGAGAACTCAAGCTCCAATTGAATCAAATGATGGAAGTACTAAAAGCAACAAACCTGAGTGTAGACAGTGTGGAAGACGACATGTGGGAAAATGTTGGGGCAAGTATAACAATAGAGTTTGTTATAAATGTGGATCACGAAATCACTTCATTCGAGATTGCCCAAAGATGGTGAGTGTTGAAAATGTCAGATCCGAGCGACTCAAGTGTAAGCGTTGTGGTAAAAGACATTCGGGGAATTGTAGATTGAATAATCAAGCTTGTTTCAGATGTGGATCGTTAGATCATTTTATTCGAGACTGTCTAGAGTCTGTTGAACAAGAGACTACTCAGAATACGAGATTAGATAATGCCCTAGAGAGAAATAGACCTTCCCGAAATACAAGAAATGTCAGTAATAGTCAGAGGTCTACGAGGTATACTGTTGAAAAATCTGAATTTAGAGAGCCAACTAAAGCGTATACTACTCGAGCTTGTGAGGAAACCTCATCTTTAGATATTATTACGGGTACGTTTACTCTTTATGATACTTTTGTGAATGTATTGATAAACCCTGGTTCTACTCATTCATATTTATATATGCGTGAATTTAGTATTCAGTAAGACTTTGCCTGTAGAGTCTACTGAGTTTGCTATAAAAGTATCGAACCCCTTAGGTAAAAGTGTTCTTGTTGACAAAGTATGCAAGAATTGTCCGTTAATGTTTCGAGATATCTGTTTCCCTGCTAATCTGATGCTTTTGCCATTTGATGAGTTTGATATTATTCTAGGTATGGATTGGTTGTTTTTGCATGATGCTGTGGTGAACTGTAAAAGAAAGACTATTGATTTGAGAAGTTTGAATAATGAAATTGTACGGATCGAGTCTAATGATATGAATGGATTGTCTGCTGTGATATTGGTTTTGAAAGCTCAAAGTTATGTAAAAAAGAAAGAAAGAAAGATGGCACGATGAGAATGTGCATCTATTATCGTCAGTTGAATAAGGTGACAATAAAGAACTATCCGACGCAAGACCTAGAGTTAGCCGCGATTGTGTTTGCACTTAAGATCTGGCGCCATTATTTGTACGGTGAAAGATGTCACGTATTTTCAGATCATAAAATTCTGAAGTATTTAATGACTCAGAAAAATTTGAATCTGTGTCAGAGAAGATGGCTTGAGTTGTTAAAAGATTATGAGCTTGTGATAGATTAATATCCGGGTAAAGCGAATGTTGTTGTAGATGCTCTGAGTAGAAAATCATTATTTGCACTACACGCTATGAATGCTCAATTAGATTTGACTGATGATGTTTCTGTGATAGCTGAATAAAAAGCCAAACCATTATTCTTACAACAGATATATGATGCTCAGAAATCTAATAACGAATTGCTAGCGAAGCGAGCTCAGTGTAAAATGAAATCCGAATCTGAATTTCAAATTGCTGATGATTGTTCGAGATTTCGAGATCGTATCTATGTTCCGAGAAACCCAGAGCTGATTCAGTTGATTTTGAATGAAGCACATAATAGTCATCTATCTGTTCATCCGGGAAGTACTAAAATGTATCATGATTTGAAACAACACTACTGGTGGTCTAGCATGAAAAGGGATATTTCTGAATTTGTTTCAAAATGTTTAATGTCAGCAAGTGAAAGCTGAACATCAAGTTCCGTCTGGGTTGTTACAACCAATTCTGATTCCTGAATGGAAATGGGATAGAGTGACCATGGACTTTGTTTCTAGTTTACCTCAGACTCCGAGAAAGAAAGATGCGATATGGGTCGTGGTTGACCGACTGACAAAATCTGCCTATTTTGTTCCGGTAAAATCTAATTATTCACTTGATTGATTAGCTGAGCTATATATTTTCGAGATTGTTAGATTGCACGGAGTGCCACTATCCATTGTGTCAGATAGAGATCCGAGGTTTACATCAAGATTCTGGAAGAAATTGCAAGAAGCTTTGGGCACGAAATTACATTTCAGTATAGCTTTTCATCCGCAAGCAGATGGTCAGTCGGAACGGACCATTCAGATTCTCGAAGACATGTTAAGATGCAGTATACTTGAGTTTCATGGTTCGTGGGAACAGTATCTGCCATTGATCGAATTTGCGTATAATAATAGTTTTCAGTCGAGTATCAGGATGGCACCATATGAAGCTCTGTACGGACGTAAATGTCGTACCCCTCTGTATTGGACCAAACTCAGTGGAAAGAAGTTTCCTGGAGTTGATTTGATAAAAGACTCAGAACAAAAAATAAAATTGATTCAAGATTGTTTGAAAGCAGCATCTGATCGTCAGAAGTCTTATGCGGACTTAAAACGAAAAAGATATAGAATTTGAGATCGGCGAAAAAGTATTTCTGAAAGTGTCACCGTGGAAGAAAGTACTACGTTTCGGACGTAAAGGCAAGTTGAGTCCAAGGTTCATCGGACCGTATGAGATCATTAAACGTGTCGGGCCTGTTGCATATAGATTAAAGTTTCCGTCTGAGTTAGAAAAGATACACAATGTGTTCCATGTTTCGATGCTCGTGATATCTGAATCGATCCGTCACATGTAATTGCCCCATCTGAAATTGAGATCCGATCTGACATGTCATATGAAGAAGAACTGATCCGTATCTTAGCTCGTGAAGTAAAAGAGTTAAGAAACAAGAAAATTCCGTTAGTAAAAGTATTATGGAATCGGCGCGAATTGAGCAGAACAGCGTGGGAACCTAAGATTCAATGAAACAGCAATACCCGAATCTGTTTAACGGTAAGATTTTCGGGGACGAAAATCCCTAAGGGGGGAGAATTGTAACAGTCCGGTTTATACCCTAGTCAGAACAGTGGTTTTGGGACCACGAATTCGAGTCTGAATAATATTTTAATATTATTTTCTGTGTCGTTGGAATGTGATTGAGCATGTGGTAAATTTCCGTAAGCTAATTTGTCCGTCTGAATGCTTAATTTGATAAAAGGACTAAATCGCATAATGTTTAAAAGTGGCTTTTCATTTGATTTATGGGCAGATTGTTGTGGCTTTATTATTGTGAAGTCCTTAAAGGACGAATAGCCCATTTTTACTTATAGTGGACAGCAACATGCAAATTTATACTATGTTTTTATATGTTTGCTTTATATAATAATGATATATGATATTTTATATTTGTATTAAAAGGTTATAATATAATAAAAGAAACAAGGGTAGTGGCTTCATTTTATCATTGTTCTTGCCGAAAAATACCAAAAGAAAAAGAAATAATAAGCTTAAGAGTTTCGGCTATTTCAAGTTAAAATTAAGGTATGATTTTGATTTAAATTTTGATGATTTTTATGTTTTTGAGATTGTTGCTTTGTCTACTATCAAGCCCATGTCTCAATTTTATGTATTGATGATGTTTGTGTAAGATGCCATTGATGATATGTCAAGCTTTTTGATGATTTTTGGTGTTAAATGAAAGATATGAGCTAGATGAACATGTTTTATTCTTGAAGTTTTGATGAATTTAGCTTAATAGGGCTAAATTGAGAAAATGGCAAATTGAGGGACTAATTTGTGAATTTGATGAAAAATATGGGCTTATATGTGATGTATGAATATTTGGTTAAGCATGTGTATGGGTAGATTTTGTGAATTTGATGTTTTTAGAAAAATGGACTAAATTGATAAATTGTGCAAATGTGAGGGTTAATTTGCAAATTACCCTAAATGTGTGTTTTTGGATTGAATTGAATGAAATAATGAATAAAAGGGTTAATTCTGAACATGTTTAGATCAAGAACAGAAGAAAACGGGCTTAGATCGCGGGAAAGCGAAAGTAACCGAGTAGCCGTTTCCATTTCCGTAGAATCGAATCCGAGGTAACTCATATTGCAAATAAATGTAATTGTATTGAATTGAGTTTATTTACATGACTATAAATGATAATGAATGCTTATGAGATGCTATGTATATAAATTTTGGGATAAGGTCCATTTAGTGATAATTCTGAGAAGTCCCGTACGAACTTAGGAATACAAAGGTATCTATTATGTGTTATCATGTAAGACCACATCTAGGATGTTGGCATCAATATCTGATTACGTGTAAGACCCTGTCTGGGAGAGTGACATCAAAATCTAATTACGTGTAAGACCCTGTCTGGGACAGTGGCATCAATATCTGATTACGTGTAAGACCCTGTCTGGGATAGTGGCATCGATATCTGATTATGTGTAAGACCCTATCTGGGACAGTGGCATCGATATCTGATTACGTGTAAGACCCTATCTGGGACAGTGGCATCGATGTCTGAGTGCATGTAAGACCTCGTCTGGGACGTTGGCATTGTACGACCATTCCGAGCCTTCTGAGTATCCTACTAGATTCCTTACGAATCAACATGCAAGTCGGTGATACGAATTGCAAATCCGAACTTTGATAAAAATTAACGAATGAACATCCGTTTCAGGTATGTTGCTTATACACTGATCGTGTATATAAGGTAAGTATCCGTGTGATTATATCATGATGTTATGCATATGGAATTTATAATACGATGTCTAAAGTCTTGACTATATGAACTATATGTATATATGGTAAGTTATGAATAAGCATATGAGATTGAGAAAGAATGAAGTGATTCTTGTCATGAGAACCATATTGATCATCTTATTAAATTAGTTATGTGCAATCCATGTTAAGTTTGATTGTATATTGACTTACTAAGCTTTTAGAAAGCTTACTCTATGTATGTTTTCTCTGTTTTATAGGTCGTCAAAGCTACTGAGGGCTCAGGACCGTCACGGATCGTCATCACACTACTAAACTTATTTTGGTACACTTTGAAAATGTATATGGCTAGATATGGCATGTATAGGCTAGTCCTTGATATGATTTGTTATGTGAACTTAGCCATGTGATTTGGCTAGTTATGTTTTGGTAATATGCTTAAAGGAAGGTGATATGTGATGTTGTTTTGGTAAGATTAGTTGATATATGAAATAGTTATGATATGGTAAGTATATAGATGAATGGTGTTGGGCATAATTGTGATTTGGTCATGCAAATTGGTATGTTTGGAATTGGTTTGGAATGTAAAGATGGAATGAATATTGAATGTATTATGGTGTGATTTCCTTAGTTGTCAAATATGCATGATTTGGGATGGTTATTTGGTATATTTTGGTGGTTATATGTGAATGAGATGGAATAATACATGTTGCTTGTAGGTTTGACCTTATGGGTGGCATTTTGGCTTTGTAAATGGCCTATAATGTGACACGGTCATGGCACACGGGCGTGCCTATAGACGTTGGGTGAATTTCCAGAATGTAGCTTAATAGCACACGGCCTCGACATGGCCGTGTCAGCTGGCCGTGGTGTGCAAGTCAGTAGCTAGCTAAGAGCACACGGCCATAGCACACGGGCGTGCCTAGTGACCGTGTTGATATAGTCAGTATATAGACACGGATGGACACATGGGGGTGTCTAGTAGCTGTGGAGGGCACACGGTCTCCTTCCACGGGCGTGTCTCCCCTGTATTTTAGAAAAGTTTAAATTTTTCCATGAGATTCTGTATGTGTTTTCAGTTTAGTCCCAACTCAGTTTATATGCATGCTTAGGGTCTTGTTGACCGTATTAAGGGTCACTATGCTTGAGAATGATGAATGAATGTATGAATTTTTGTAAATGCTTTCCGATCTGTCTGGTAACGCCTTTAACCCTAATCCGGCGACGGTTACGGGTTAGGGGTGTTACACGTGTTCCGTGAACGTGTTATGCCACACGGCCATTCTGCACGCCCGTGTTTTTGGTCATACGCCCGTGCTTCGTAAGTTAGTGTCGTCCACGGTTCTAGGGCACGAGCGTGGCTTATGCCCGTGTTGGTTACTCAGTGTTCACCGCGGTTTAGATACACGGGCGTGTCGCACACCCGTGTCGATTACATAGTTTCAACCACGGCCACGTCGCACTGCCGTGTCCCTTAGTCGGAGCCCGTGTATCGTATAATTTTTTGTCCTATTTCTATATGGTGTCTGCCACGCCTATGTACCAATTCGTGGTGTCCACACGGCCACGGCCACGGTCGTGTGCAAGGCCGTGTGGTGTGAAAACCCTGCGCTTGATACATTGGTTAGTTTTCAGTTAGGTGCTAAAAAATGAAAATATAACATTAGTGAAGTTTGTGCTCGGGTTGCCTCCCGAGAAGCGCTCGTTTAAAGTCTTAAGCTAGACTTACCCTGTTTTCATTCCTGAATTGAGGCTCTTGGAGCTGAAGTTCCTCTCTTATATCCCTAAAATCTTCACCATTATAATTTTTTAATCGGTGACCATTTACCTTGAATGTGCCATGAGTTGGATGAGTTACCTCGATTGTGCTGTATGGAAAAATAGTTTTGATTACGAATGGACCTGACCATCTTGATTTCAGCTTCCCAGGAAACAATTTGAGCCTTGAATTGTAGAGCAGAACTAAGTCTCCTACTTCGAATTGCTTTGATTATTTTAAACGAGTATCATGGCGTCGCTTTGTCGCCTCCTTATATAATCGTGAGTTCTCATAGGCATCAGCTCGCCATTCATCTAGCTCGTTCAACTACATCATCCTCTTCTCACCTGCGGTTTTAAGATCGTAATTCAAGAATTTTATAGCCTAGAAGGCTTTGTGTTCTAACTCAAATGGTAAATGACAACTCTTCCCATAGACAAGTTTGTATGGGGATGTTCCTATGGGAGTTTTAAATGTTGTTCTATAGGCCCATAAAGCATCGTCTACTTTTAATACCCAATCTTTCCTATTTGATTCTACTGTTTTCTCTAGAATACGCTTAAGTTCTCGATTTGCTACTTCCGCTTGCCCACTGGTTTGAGGGTGATAAGGGGTACATGTTCTGTGGTGTACTCCATATTTTTTCAAGACTTTGTCAAATTGCATATTACAAAAATGAGTACCCCTATCACTAATAATTGCTCTGGGTGTTCCAAATCGAGAAAAAAGTTTTTTGAGAAATTTCACCACCATTCTGGCATTATTAGTGGGTAAAGCCTGGGCTTCCACCCATTTTGACATATAGTCTACTGCCACTAGGATGTATTTATTTCCAAATGAGCTAGGGAATGGGCCCATAAAATCAATACCCCATACATCAAAAATTTCGCATGATAGCATGTATGTTTGAGGCATTTCATCACGTTTAGAAATATTACCTGTTCTTTGACATCTATCGCATGAAGCAACATACCTGTTAGCGTCTTTGAACAAGGTTGGCCAATAAAAACCTGATTCGAGTGTTTTATGTGCTGTCTTAATCCCGCTGTAATGTCCTCCTGAAGGTCCTGAATGGCAGTGTTCTAGGATTTTGCTTGCTTCTGCTTTTGTAACACATCTCCGAATTACTTGATCTGCACATATACGGAAAAGAAAAGGATCCTCCCAAAAATAGTTTTTCACATTAGCAAAGAATCGCTTCTTTTGATGATGTGTTAGCCTTTTTGGAAGGATGTTAGCAGCTAAATAATTCGCAATATCTGCAAACCAAGGTACCTCGAGTTAGATATGGTGAATATTTATTCTTCGGGAAACGAGTCGTTTTTCTCGCTCTCATCTAGTTCTTCGATATGTGGACTTTCAAGCCTAGAAAGATGATCTGCTGCAAGATTTTCAGCTCCCTTCTTATCTCGAATTTCTAAATCAAATTCCTGCAAGAGTAAGATCCATCGTATGAGTCGAGGTTTTGCATCAGATTTAGTTAAAAGATAACGAAGAGCTGAATGGTCAGTGTAAACGACAACTTTGGATAATATCAAATACTATCTAAATTTGTCAAATGCAAAAACTACAGCTAGCAATTCTTTTTCTGTGGTGGTGTTGTTTTCCTGTGCGGACGTCAATGTTATGCTAGCATAATAAATTGGCTGAAAGTGGTTGTCTCTTCGCTGTCCCAAAACTGCACCTACTGCAAAATCACTTGCATCACACATTAGTTCAAAGGGTAGATTCCAATCAGGTGCAATTATAATCGGAGCATTTATTAGTTTATCTTTGAGGATATTAAAGGCATCTAAACATTCCTGATCAAAATTGAAAGGTACATCTTTTTCTAGTAATTTTGTCAAAGGCTTAGCTATTTTAGAGAAATCTTTAATGAATCTTCTATAAAATCCAGCATGTCCTAAAAACTTCTAATAGCCTTAATCAACTAGGAGGAGGTAATTTTTCTATGGTTTCAACCTTTGCTTTATCTACCTCAATCCCTTTACTAGAAATCTTATGTCCTAACACAATCCCCTCTCGAACCATAAAGTGACATTTTTCCCAATTTAAAACAAGGTTCGTTTCCTCACATCTCATCAGAACTCGCTTTAAATTTTTAAGGCAAAGATGGAAAGAATTACCGAATACCGAAAAGTCGTCCATAAATACCTCCATAATGTCTTCCACAAGTTCGTCAAAGATAGCCAGCATGCATCGCTGAAAAGTAGTAGGAGCATTACATAATCCAAAAGGCAATCTACGATAGGCAAATGTACCGTATGGACATGTAAATGTCGTCTTTTCTTGATCCTCAGGAGCTATTGGGATTTGGAAGTAGCCGGAGAGCTCGTCCAAGAAGCAATAGTACATATGCCCAGATAATCTTTCCAACATCTGATCAATAAAGGGCAAAGGGAAGTGATCTTTTCTGGTGGCGTCGTTAAACTTTCTATAGTCAATACAGACTCTCCAACCTGTGACTGTTCTTGTGGGAATCAATTCATTCTTTTCGTTGGCTACAACAGTCATGCCTCCTTTCTTCGGAACGACCTGTACATGACTTACCCAAGTACTGTCAGAAATAGGATAAATTATTCCAGCATCTTGAAGTTTAATTACCTCAGCTTTAACAACTTCTTTCACGTTGGGATTCAATCGTCTCTGAGGTTGCACACACGGTTTATACTCATCTTCCATTAAAATTTTATGGGTGCAGAATGATGGACTTATTCCATTAATGTCAGAAATTTTCCAAGCTATAGCTCTTTTATGTTCCCTTAGTACCTTTAGCAACTCTTCTTTCTCTTTGGGTTCTAGTTCTTGTAACACCCTAAACCCGGCCCATGCGGTATGACCGGATCTGACATGTCACATGAAGAAAACGTGATAAATCCTTATCATTCGAACTAAAATAGGTGTAATTTGATTATGGTTTAAGAAAACAAGTTTGGATGTGAATATTTGATAAAATACAACTAATTTTTGAGAGGTTGATTGATGAGTCGAAAATCGAGGTAGTGAACTTTAAAACCATGACTTTTGAAAATATTGTTGATAGTTCGAGAAAAACTTCCCGAGTTAAAATATTTGTAAAAGTTTTGTTATGAAATCTATTTGTTAATCAAATTTGGAAAACCGTTATTTATGATTTTAGAAAAATCATAATTTAAAACAATTCAAGCAAAATAAAAGTACGTCAAACTTAAAGCAAAAGTAAAATACTCCAGAGGCCTTATTACAACTTTAAAACCTGAAATAATAAAAAACAATGAAATAATACGGAAAAGAAGTTTACTAAAGTCCGAAAATAACAATCCAAAAGTATGGCCTCCACCGAGTCATCCATGGCCCCAAGTCCTCGTCGCTGAGCATTACCTACAAGAGTTAAGAAAAAGGGGGAGTGAGTTACAAGAACTCAGTGTATAATCCCCTTACCGTTGTCCACTGGGCCTGAAACCCATTTAGAAATATTTTGGGCCTAAGCCCCTTTTTACATAATAATGTATCAAATATATCATATGAATGTAATGCAATCCCAAACCATCCTAATAATCCATCCGCTACACACCACCAGTACCATCCCATCACACCTGTGGGGATCAAGTCAACCCACCCCGCCAAACACACCAATCGCATGCATTATGCCATTTATAACAAATTTTGATTGTGGCCGAGCCACCAGAATCATATTATCACATTAACAAACATTTTTGTGGCAGTGCCACCGGAATCACTTCTCTTCAACATTTTCCCATCCCATGCAAAATCATGTAAATGCATCATACATAGCAAATCATGATATTTACAAATATAAACAACAATAATTAATTCAGAGATTCATTACAAAAATTCGGCCCATTGTAGCACTTGCAAATCAGCCCATTAAGACCATATATCAAATCGGCCCATTATGGAATTATATCAAATCGGCCCATTTAAGCAATATATCAAATCGGCCCGTTAAGGCAATATAACAAATCGGCCCATTAGGGGCAATTTCGTAAATCGGCCCATTATAACACTTTGCAATTCAACCCATTAAGGCATTCTATCAAATCGGCCCATAGGGGCATTTTCGTAATTTTGACCCATAAGGGCATTTTCGTAATTCAGCCCATAAGGGCATTTTCGTAATTCGGTAATCTTACCCACTAAGGGTAATTTGGTAATCTCGCAACCCAGGGGTATTTCGGTAATTTACCCTCTAAGGGTATTATGGTAATTTCGCAACCCAGACTTAACTACTAATTTGGTGCATAAAAATTGAAACTGTCCATCTGCGTCATACTGACTAAATTGACTATAACTCGAGTTAGGAAACTCGAAATATAAATCCATAAATTTTCCTTGAAACTAGACTCATATATCTTCTTACTAAAATTTTTCCAAAATTTTTGGCTTAACGATTTAGTACAGTTTATTCCTTAAAGTTTTCCTTGTTTCATTGACCAACGGTTCTGACCTCTCTTACCCGAAATTCAAATATCTAACTCTACAGTTTTCATATGTTGCTCCCACTTGTTTCTATTGAAAATAGGATCACTAAGGAATCTATACATATAAATTATAACTCATAATTCACTTTGTAAAATTTTAAATGATTTTTCTAAGACAGATCAGGGAACCACGAAGTCAATCAGATCCAGTCTCACTAAATTTAAAATATCACAGAATATAAAATTTCTCTTTCTACTCCGTTTCTTTCATATGAAAATAGACACAGTAAGATTTAATTACATATCTTATTCTCTTTCTAATTCCCTTTCTCCTATTTTTCGTGATTTTTCAAAATCACGTCACTGCTGCTGACCAAACTGTTTCATTGCAAAATATGGTTACTACTACGAACATACGCACGCCCGAGTGGTCACGGATGCCGGTTTCCGGTTTTCTTCGGTATTTCGACCGAATCATAGAAAATATCATACAAAAATTCAGAGAGGTATGAGATTACACACCATTTCAAACATGTATTCGGAAGGGTACGAGATTACACACCTTATTCGGAATCCGTAACACGATACTCTCCGCGGCACCAACAATCCGAGTCTCTTATTACGAGGGATAGGTGTTCGATTGGCCCTCCGATAAAGTACTTCGAGACCCTAGAAGTGGTTAACACAAGAATAGATCTTAGGCACATCTTATTCGGCTTGAGTAAGAATCACCCAAACAATACACCCCATCACCTATATTCGACCCTACCTACTTACCAACCCTCTTCCGAAAGTCAAAGGCTAGAAAGATGACAAGAGTGTAAGCTAACACTCTACCGATTCGGCCCACACCAAGAGAACCAAGAAGATGGAAGTAGCAAGGAATAGATTCGGCCTTGGTCAAAAGAATAGGGTGAATAATCGGTTTTAGAAGAGGGAGTAAAAGAGAAACAAGAAGAAAATAAAAGAAGAGGAAGAACACTACCTTGCAACCACCGAAAACCCAAGAAGGCAAAGAAGCTTCGGTAACCACAAAAACCAAGTTTCGGCAATGAGATGAAGTTGATGTTTCAGTTATGGGTTGAAGGAAAAAGAAGACTGAAGAAAGGGTCGAGAATAGAAATAAATATCACAAAGAAATTTGACAACACAAGTTGAGAGAAAATAACCCAAAAAGCTTGAAGTAAAAGTCTTTAAAATGCACAAAAATGCCAACAACTTTCGGCACACTCACATACTAATGGCCGAATATGCTCCCTAAACACACCTCCCAAACCATGTATCATCTTTACCAAAAAATGAATGTTGACCCAAAATAATCTTTCCAAAACATCCTCCACATAATAGGCCAACATGTTCCCTTCTCTTACCTTTTTCCTTCATTTCTTTCCCTCTTTTTCCCTAGTCTTCCTCCTTACCATATTCCTTAGCCATCTTTCCCAAATTAAAAAGTCTTTCTTACCTTATTAAAGCCTTGACCGACACTTTGGATGAATAGCACAAAAATAAATCTAAAATTTGCAAAAGATGGGATTTGAACCCCTTCCCTCCATGCTCTCCACTTGATGCCTTAACCTCCTTGCCATATGCTCACTTATGCTAGCAAAATACACACTTATTACCTTAAGCCTTGATGCCACTTGCTTTTTTCCCCTTAAGTGCTCAAATACAAAAATTTACCTATAGCCTAACTTGAACCCGTAACTTCCTAGAAACCTCGTAACTTTCCAAAATCACCTTCCTAATAAGTCCAACTTGAAATAATGCCGTTCTCTTGTTCTCAAAAATTTTAAACACTCCTACGCCCAAGGCCCATTGGGCCCAATCCTACTAGGCCCAATTTCGGGTCGTTACAATTCTACCCCCTTAAAGAAATTTCGTCCTCGAAATTTCCAACCAACTACTAAACGCATCGCTCAAATCACACCACTATGCTTTCGCTGCACACTCTGATCTTAATAACACTAATGTACTTTTAACATAATCTTGAATCCTCTTTCACACAACCAAACACCTAACCACAGAAGCAAGCAGTTATCTACCACTTATACCTAAAATTTTCTACATTCAATCATCACGTCCAACCAAAACATACCTGACTTGATGGTGATGAAACAATCCCGAGCCTTATGCTCCTTAGACCCGCATCTCAAGCATGCTCCTGACCTCCTCCAGCATTCTCCCGGATGACACCTTCTGCAATAATCGCAAGCCGGAAAGTTTGGACGTGCCTTAACACGCATTACGGAACGAGACTGTGACCCAAAAGAATCACGATCTCTTTTCTTCTTACAGTCCACACACTCAACTCGAAGTGCTTCACTGATTCCTTTAACCTCCTCCAATACTTCCTTAACTATCTGAGTTAGCTCATCAACCCCAGCTCGATCATGAGATCCCGTCTCAACCACTGGCGATGCCAGCGCCTCCCTTTCGGAAACATGCCCCGATGCTGAAGATCTAGCCTTAGCACCTTGGCCTCTACCACGTCCACATCTATCGCGTCTACGTCTTTTAACGCTCATATTTGCTAAATCGATTTAATCTGATTACGAGTCTTATGAATCAATATAATTATTCAATGTTTATTAAACAATATTTTATGGAGTATAGGAAGTAAAGTTGTTTTCGCAATATGCATCCTAAAGTCTCAATCTCTATAGTTTCATCTCCTAAAACTAAAAGTTCTAGAGTATTCCTACAATCATATGACAATAATCATAATCATACAATGATAACGTATACTTACTTGACTTGGTGCCGGGTACCCGTGGTGCCATACTTCCTTTAGAACATACATGTATAATTTAAAATTTTAAACGGCTTTGAAAACGTGTTTGAACCCAAACCACAGCCGAGTTTTGCAACTGGGCTCTGATACCATAAAATGTAACACCCTAAACCCGGCCCATGCGGTATGACCGGATCTGACATGTCACATGAAGAAAACGTGATAAATTCTTATGATTCGTACTAAAATAGGTGTAATTTGATTATGGTTTAAGAAAACAAGTTTGGATGTGAATATTTGATAAAATACAACTAATTTTTGAGAGGTTGATTGATGAGTCGAAAATTGAGGTAGTGAACTTTAAAACCATGACTTTTGAAAATATTGTTGATAGTTCGAGAAAAACTTCCCGAGTTAAAATATTTGTAAAAGTTTTGTTATGAAATCCATTTGTTAGTCAAATTTGGAAAACCGTTATTTATGATTTTAGAAAAATCATCATTTAAAACAATTCAAGCAAAATAAAAGTACGTCAAACTTAAAGCAAAAGTAAAATACTCCAGAGGCCTTATTACAACTTTAAAACCCGAAATAATAAAAAATAACGAAATAATACGGAAAAGAAGTTTACTAAAGTCCGAAAATAACAATCCAAAAGTATGGCCTCCACTGAGTCATCCATGGCCCCAAGTCCTCGTCACTGAGCATTACCTACAAGGGTTAAGAAAAAGGGGGAGTGAGTTACAAGAACTCAGTGTATAATCCCTTACCGTTGTCCACTTGGGCACTGAAACCCATTTAGCAATATTTTGGGCCTCACCCCTTTTTACATAATAATGTATCAAATATATCATATGAATGTAATGCAATCCCAAACCATCCTAATAATCCATCCGCTACACACCACCCGTACCATCCCATCACACCTGTGGGGATCAAGTCAACCCACCCCGCCAAACACACCAATCGCAGGCATTATGCCATTTATAACAAATTTTGATTGTGGCGTAGCCACGAGAATCATAGTATCACATTAACAAACATTTTTGTGGCGATTACCACCACCTAATCACTTCTCTTCAACATTTTCCCATCCCATGCAAAATCATGTAAATGCATCATACATAGCAAATCATGATATTTACAAATATAAACAACAATAATTAATTCAGAGATTCATTACAAAAATTCGGCCCATTGTAACACTTGCAAATCAGCCCATTAAGACCATATATCAAATCGGCCCATTATGGCAATATATCAAATCGACCCATTTAAGCAATATATCAAATCGGCCCGTTAAGGCAATATAACAAATCGGCCCATTAGGGGCAATTTCGTAAATCAGCCCATTATAACACTTTGCAATTCGGCCCATTAAGGCATTCTATCAAATCGGCCCATAGGGGCATTTTCGTAATTTCGACCCATAGGGGCATTTTCGTAATTTTGACCCATAAGGGCATTTTCGTAATTCGGCCCATAAGGGCATTTTCGTAATTCGGTAATCTTACCCACTAAGGGTAATTTGGTAATCTCGCAACCCAGGGGTATTTCGATAATTTACCCTCTAAGGGTATTATGGTAATTTCGCAACCCAGACTTAACTACTAATTTGGTGCATAAAAATTGAAACTGTCCATCTGCGTCATACTGACTAAATTGACTATAACTCGAGTTAGGAAACTCGAAATATAAATCCATAAATTTTCCTTGAAACTAGACTCATATATCTTCTTACTAAAATTTTTCCAAAATTTTTGGCTTAACGATTTAGTACAGTTTATTCCTTAAAGTTTTCCTTGTTTCATTGACCAACGGTTCTGACCTCTCTTACCCGAAATTCAAATATCTAACTCTACAGTTTTCATATGTTGCTCCCACTTGTTTCTATTGAAAATAGGATCAATAAGGAATCTATACATATAAATTATAACTCATAATTCACTTTGTACAATTTTAAATGATTTTTCTAAGACAGATCAGGGAACCACGAAGTCAATCAGATCCAGTCTCACTAAATTTAAAATATCACAGAATATAAAATTTCTCTTTCTACTCCGTTTCTTTCATATGAAAATAAACACAGTAAGATTTAATTCCATATCTTATTCTCTTTCTAATTCCCTTTCTCCTATTTTTCGTGATTTTTCAAAATCACGTCACTGCTGCTGACCAAACTGTTTCATTGCAAAATATGGTTACTACTACGAACATACGCACGCCCGAGTGGTCACGGATGCCGATTTCTGGTTTTCTTCGGTATTTCGACCGAATCATAGAACATATCATACAAACATTCAGAGAGGTATGAGATTACACACCGTTTCAAACATGTATTCGGAAGGGTACGGGATTACACACCTTATTCGGAATCCGTAACACGATACTCTCCGCGGCACCAACAATCCGAGTCTCTTATTACGAGGGATAGGTGTTCGATTGGCCCTCCGATAAAGTACTTAAAGACCCTAGAAGTGATTAACACAAGAACAGATCTTAGGCACATCTTATTCGGCTTGAGTAAGAATCACCCAAACAATACACCCCCATCACCTATATTCGGCCCTACCTACTTACCAACCCTCTTCCGAAAGTCAAAGGCTAGAAAGATGACAAGAGTGTAAGCTAACACTCTACCGATTCGGCCCACACCAAGAGAACCAAGAAGATGGAAGTAGCAAGGAATAGATTCGGTCTTGTTCAAAAGAACAGGGTGAATAATCGGTTTTAGAAGAGGGAGTAAAAGAGAAACAAGAAGAAAATAAAAGAAGAGGAAGAACACTACCTTGCAACCACCGAAAACCCGAGAAGGAAAAGAAGCTTCGGTAACCACAAAAACCAAGTTTCGGCTATGAGATGATGTTGATGTTTCGGTTATGGGTTGAAGGAAAAAGAAGACTAAAGAAAGGGTTGAGAATAGAAATAAATATCACAAAGAAATTTGACAACACAAGTTGAGAGAAAATAACCCAAAAATCTTGAAGTAAAAGTCTTCAAAATGCACAAAAATGCCAACAACTTTTGGCACACTCACATACTAATGGCCGAAAATGCTCCCTAAACATACCTCCCAAACCATGTATCATCTTTACCAAAAAATGAATGTTGACCCAAAATAATCTTTTCAAAACATCCTCCACATAATAGGCCAACATGTTCCCTTCTCTTACCTTTTTCCTTCATTTCTTTCCCTCTTTTTCCCTAGTCTTCCTCCTTACCATATTCCTTAGCCATCTTTCCCAAATTAAAAGTCTTTCTTACCTTATTAAAGCCTTGACTGACACTTTGGATGAATAGCACAAAAATAAATCTAAAATTTGCAAAAGATGGGATTTGAACCCCTTCCCTCCATGCTCTCCACTTGATGCCTTAACCTCCTTGCCATATGCTCACTTATGCTAGCAAAACACACACTTATTACCTTAAGCCTTGATGCCACTTGCTTTTTCCCCTTAAGTGCTCAAATACAAAAATTTACCTATAGCCTAACTTGAACCCGTAACTTCCTAGAAACCTCGTAACTTTCCAAAATCACCTTCCTAATAAGTCCAACTTGAAATAATGCCGTTCTCTTGTTCTCAAAAATTTTAAACACTCCTACGCCCAAGGCTCATTGGGCCCAATCCTACTAGGCCCAATTTCGGGTCGTTACAGTTCTGAAGAGATGATTACTGGTAACGTAGAATTATCTCCGAGGAATGCATATTCTAAGTGTTTTGGTAGCTGTTTTAATTCCAATTTCGGTGGCTCATCAATAGAAAGTTTTGTTTTAGTTCGTCATTGATTTCAATGCCCTCTTCTTTTTGTCTAGAGGAAGATGTATTAGAATTCAGCTCATCGATATCATCATCTACCCCCCTCACTTTGGGTTGGACACAGTTCCATCGTGTCGTCCTGTATGATTTCCTGCAAAGAATCTTGAATAAAATGATCAATGGCGTCAAGAAAATAACAGGAATCATCTTGTTCTCTAGAATATCGCATAGCATCGTAAATTTGAAAAATAATTTCCTCGTTGCCTACCCTTAGTGCGAGTTTACCATCACCTACATCAATAACACCTCTAGCAAAGAGCTAAGAAAGGTCGTCCCAAAATTAGAGGTACATCAACGTCCACATCCATGTCAAGCACAACAAAATCAACAGGAATATAAATTTATCAACTTTTACCGAATATCTTCAATAATTCCCTAGGATATTTAATAGATCCGCTACCTAATGAATACTCATCCTAGTGGGTTTTGGTTCCCCTAGACCTAGTTGCTTAAACATTTTATAAGGCATTAAATTAATACTTGTAACGCCCCTTACCCGTGTTCTACGCCGGAACTAGGCTCAAGGTGTTACCTTAATAAAGTCCTCATAATCGCCATTTAGACCTATCATGACTACTCTCTCTAGTCGCCTTAACAACCTCGTTCTCGACTTACGAGACCTCACTCGTAAGCACGAAGACTCTCGAGACTATACCGAAACTTTTTCAACCTTTTCAAAATTTCTCTTTTATACAGGGCTCACACGCCCGTGTAAAATGTGACATGCCCGTGTGTAGACACACACGCCCATGCTCCTCAACCGTGGTAAATACTGACTACACATACACGGTCTCAAGCCTAGTCACACGCCCGTGTTCGACACCCGTGGACGACACTGACTTGGGTCACACGACCTGGACACACGCCCATATGGCTGGTCCGTGGTCGCCTCTGACTATTTCCTCACGGTCTAGGCACGCCCGTGTGCTTTAACTGTGTGACCATTCAAATTTCAAATTTCAAGGTGCAGACTTCACACGGCCTGGGCACACGCCCATGGCTTGATCGTGTGTCGCACACGGCCTAGACACACGCCCGTGTGTCTACCCATGTAGACAAGAACAAGCCTTTTTGCCAAGCTCTTTGTACCCCTATAGCCTACACTACATGAATCCATTCAACATACTAGTAAACATCTCATAACTTCAACATGAACTCCCATAGATAACTTGTAATTTCATAAATGGTAAAATGAGCCATCATGCATAGCAATTTACAAATTAAATGTCTTAACAAGAGCCATTACACCTTTGGCCAAAATAACTGATCGCTGTAAATCAGAGTTTTAAAATTTATAAAAGAATGATCGAACCTGGAAACCAACTCTGACAATGATTAAAGGGAAGTGCACCTATCGAACAGTAGTATAGCTTAGGAAAGACCGGATTATCGAACCCAAAGGAACTAAAAGTACTAATACTCACCATTTTTTTATTATTTAGCCGTAATATAAAGTGATGATTGTTTAAACTAAAACTAATCTACTTACTAAGCTAAGACGCAAAGACAAAAAGAATGAATTCGGGAAATAACTTTTGGGAAAACTCAGTTGACTCAAGCGATACCCTTAGGAAAAATCCACCTAGACTTCACTTGTTATTTAACCTTGAACCATATGATTTATTTACTTAGTTTGATCCGTGAGACTTCCTAACGTATATTAAACCCTCTCTCAAGGCGAATAACGTCTAACCCTAGGTTAATTAGTGGAACTCTCGTTCGCTTATAATAACCCCCTAGAATAGCAGTAAATCGATCTGTGGACTCCCATATTAGGTTTCACCCTAATCCGGTAAAATCTCGCCACCCTATCTCTAGGCGTGCGATCAACTCTGCTTAATTATGTTGGATCTACTCTTAGGCATGGTCTATTCCTCCTCCACCTAAGCACATTAGATTTGGATTAAGTTCACACAATTAAGAACAAACTAAGTTATTATCATATAATTCAAAAATCAAATAACAAGATTCATCATAGGTTTCATCCTTTGGGTATCCAGAAGGTTTAGTTCATAATAATAAAAGACAACATCTCAAGAGAAAAGATAAAACAAAACATAAGAAATCCCTAAAACCCCTGAAGGAATTGAAGAGGAGATCCTCCGTCTTGAGTAGAATTCCGCTTCTTGAGATGGATCAACTGGCTATCTTCGAGTGATTCCCCCAAATCGACCTTTTAGAAGCCGGCTTTTAACCTAGCTTTCCGCCCCTTTCACTGGTACCTAGGGTGTATTTATAGGCTTTTGAAACACGTTTCTTTCTCCCTAAGTATCCTTTCCCGAATGGAATTGCTCTTCTCCATGGCAGAGGCACGACCATGGCACACGCCCGTGTAAATCGCGGCCAGGCCGTGTTCGACACTGTTGAATGAGGCACGGTCGTGTAAGTCGTGGTAAGGCCGTGTTCTAGTAGGAATGGTGGCATGGCCGTGTGGCTTGAAGTCCAGGCCGTGCTGATTTCGTGGCTTGGCCCAATTTGGTCCGTTTTAAGCCCGTTTCTCATTCTTTCCGTCATCGGGTGCTTTTCGGAGTATAAGACATGAAAAGAAAGGATTAAGAGCACCTTTTTACATAAATTGGGGCTTAAATCATCCAAAAGCATACTAAATGTGGGCTTGGAATATGTTACTTTTACGGTTTATCAAATACCCCCACACTTAAGCTTTTCCTTGTCCTCAAGCAAAATTCTCAACTTACAATTAAAACGAACTTTCCTCAATTCATAATAGTCATTGATAGTGTCTCATCATAATTCATAGATAATTTATACATGGATAATTCAATTCAAAGTGTCCTAAAAATTCAAACAGCATAAGTCATAGATTTTGTAGCTCGAAAACATAGGCGTCTCCCCTTATCTAGATAATTACCTTTAATTTGAAATCGACAAGGATTGACATCCTCAAAAAAGATTCACTCAAATCACTCAAAGTGTTTAAGGTTCACAATTAGGCACTCAAAGGTCGAACATGAAGAGTTAATCCCATAGGCTTGCATGAAAATCAAATCTCCACCACTGAAATATGAGATGAAAACACAAATCAAAAGGTCTTTGTTAGGGTTGTAACGGGGCTAGGGTTATGGTGTGGAGTAAGGCTGAATTAGAGGGTTAGAATCGAGATTGAATTGACAAATTACCTAACTAAGAACTAATGAACTAATAATAATTACATCAATTGAAAACTAATAGTACTTAATAATACGAACTTCTTCTTCGATATCTGGGATTCAAGCATATAAGCTCGTTTAATTACAACTAATAATGAATAATGAATATACTTTTTTTTAAGAACAAAGCATGAATACATAACCGAAATAGAAAACATAGTTAGGCTATTAATCAAATCAAATCTCGGTATAAGGGTAGTCAAAAGGGATGGTGATAACAAAAACAAAGGGGTTCTGGGTTAATATTAGTGGGTGAGTCAATAAATAGGGTTGTTAGGATTAAAAGGGGTTCACTAGGGGTTAGTTATGGAGGTAGGCTTTTTATGGAGTAAGTGGGTTAGATTCTAGGTGCCTTTATCATCTCTGTGTTTCAAATCAAAAAATGTGGTCTCGACATGTATAATCGATACAAGTTCTAGAATAACAAATCAGTGTTGACATACTCATAATCAATAAAGTGAGCAAGAAAAAGAATATATGCTCTATAAGGCTCAAAATCTCACAAAAATTATGGGTATTTTGATGTCAAACTCGTAAATTTCAAACTTCAAGGTAATATTTAAACTTAGTTTGACAACCTAGCAAATTTTTAATTTCTGAAAAATAGACTTATCATGCTTGATTCTCTAGTATTCTTCAAATTTAATTATCAATGCACAATTATCAATGACTTAATCTGAAACATATCAATAAAAATCATAAATCATCAGAAATTTCATCCTAATTAGTAATATGAGTAAATTACTTAAAAACAAGACTAAATTCAGGGTTTTTGTTAGGTATCTTTTTAGGTTGTTCACACCCCCACACTTAAGATGTACATTGCCCTCAATGTACAAAGATATAACCTTGTAATAAAATCATCAGATATGGGGTAAGTGAAAATTGCCTGAATTTTTGGATGATTCCTTGAGAGGAGATTGTGCCTTTGGTGGTGGTGATGGGTCGTCTGGATGACGAACCTGCGCTAGATGAAGAAATTGGGATGCTCGTAGAGAATTAGCCAGGGATCCTTAAGACATAATTAAAGTAAACTAAATATAAAATTAAGGACAAAGAAGATAAATAGAAGGAGACTAAGAAGAAAACTAAAATTAAAAGAAGAGATGAATGGACTGAGAGGTCCTTATTGTTGGGTGTGATTTCTAAGGCTGAGGTTATGGTGGTGGTGGTGGCATGATTCCCAAGCAACCTTTAGAACCTAAAATTAAGAAAATAAGATAAAATAAGCTAAATTAAGTAGAAGAGAAGTAAATATAAGGAAAATAAATGAGAAGAGAAAAATAAAAGAACAGATAATTGGTCTCAAAGACCCTTGGCTTGTTGTTTGGATGAAGCTACCGGCATGAACTCATGTGAATTGGTCTCCTTTGAGGAGATTGGCCTCTTACGCTTCTTTGCCATTGATACAATTTTGTTGTAGCTCAAGAGTATAAGGATTTATTAGGAAAAGAAAAAAGGAAAAAAGAGAGGAAAGAATGGCAGAAGGAAAGAAGAAAGAAGTGGGTTAAGAAGAGAAAGGAAGAGGGTATGATGTTTAATTAGAATTTCAGGTCTGGCGGTTTCCCACGCCCGTGGGTCGAGGGTGTGTCGTTTCACACGATCGCCTCGCACGGCCGTGCTCTAGGGCGTGTTGGTTCCCCACGCTCGTGTCTAGCCTGTGTTCGACAAGTCAGTATATTGGCATGGTTATCCGGCACGGGCGTGTTCCGCCCGTGGTTGACAAGTCAGTATCCTTACACGGCCGTATCACACGGCCGTGCCACTTTGTCGGTGCTCGTGGGGTAGTAGTTGGGTCCGTGATTCTGAAAGTCTGTTTTGCCCTGACATGTACCTTCTCTGCTCTGTTAGTTCAAAGATTCAGAGTACCCACACGGCCACGGCCACGGCCGTGTGTAAGGCCTTGTGGCCTGGAATTCTGCACTTGGTTAGTTGGTTGTTAGTTGCTAAAAAGGAAGATAAAAAGGAAAATTAAGATAAACTGAATATAAAAAATATATAATGGTATTAGTGCTCGGGTTGCCTCCCGAGAAGCGCTCGTTTATAGTCTTAAGCTAGACTTTCCTCTCGTTTACTTCTTTAGGGTGGTTTGAGGAGTTGGAAGTCCTTCCTCATGCTATCATTTGTGTCTTCGCGAAAAAAATTAAGTCGAGATGTGTTTATAGTAAGAGTACCAAAAATATGATTACTTACCTCGACTGTTTCGTATGGGAAAACACTGGTTACCCTAAAAGGTATTTCTTTGTTTGTGTTAGGGTCCGGAGGAGATATTCGAGGATCTGCTTCGTCTAACAGTACCTTGTCCCCTATTTTGAAGTGGTTTGTTGTTCCTATAAGCTCTTCTGGGGGCTCTTTCGATTTTTCCTCATGTGGTTCTGGTTCTTCGTCGTGTATCCCTAACTTCTCCTTGAAGTGTGTCTTCCACTCATCTAGATCATCGAACTGAATCCCTCGATCTTCATGAGTTATTTCTTTGTTGGCATGGGGTTTGAAATCGGGTTCAGTTATATTCTTTGGTGGTGCTTCCTGAAAATAAGAGTTAACCGAATGGTTATTAGTAGAATTTACGTTCTCACCTTGATTACTCGATGTTCTAGCCGAGTCGAGAGCCTTGATGGTGACTGTCTCATTACCTACACAAAGTATGAGTTCTCCTGCATCAACATCAATTTTAGTCCTGGCAGTCGCTAAAAAGGGTCTTCCTAAGATTAGGGGGATCGAATTGTCCTCATCCATGTCTAAGACAACAAAATCTACTGGGAAAATGAATCTGTCGATTGTCACAAGAACATCTTTGATAATACCCCTAGGAATTCTAACAGTTTTATCAGCTAATTGAATGCTCATCCTAGTTTGTTTGGGTTTCCCTAGACCTAATTGTTTAAACAATTTATAAGGCATGACATTTATGCTTGCCCCTAAATCAGCTAACGCATTATCAATAGTAAGTCTACCAATTAAACATGGAATTGTAAAACTCCCTGGATCTTTTAGTTTCTGTGGTAGCTTATTTTGCAAGATTGCTGAGCACTTTGCGTTGAGTTCCACATGCGAATCTTCATCTAGTTTTCGCTTGTTTGTCAGAAGCTTCTTTAAGAATTTCCTGGAATCAGGCATCTGCGAAAGAGCTTCGAGGAGTGGTATGTTAATGTGTAATTTCTTTAAAAGTTTAAGAAACTTACCGAACTGTTCATCTGTGTCGTCTCTCTTCAATGCTTCGGGATAAGGCATGCGAGGTTGGTACTCCTTGATTACCGGTTTTGGCTTGTCTTGTGTTATCTTAACTTTACCTTTTTCTACCTCGTTTCCTTGTGTTGGACTAGGTTCGTCTACTTCTTCGCTTTCTTGAGCTGTTATGGCTTGGATTTGCTCCTTTGGATTGATCTCCGTGTTGCTTGGTAGACGCCCTTGTGGTCGTTCGGATAATAGCTTCGCAATTTGTCCGACTGACTCAGTAATTTCCCCGATTGCCTTTGTAAGTCCTCCAACTTGGTTCTCTATTGTTTTGATCGATGTTTGTTGGGTGTTGAGCGTTACCTCAGTCTTTCGGAGACGGGCTTCTGTGGATGCTATGAATTTGTTTAACGTCTCTTCAAGATTCGGCTTCTTTTCCTGTGGATAGGGCTGATTTTGGAAGTTCTGAGGAGGTTGTTGTTTTTGAATTCCTTGATTTCCTTGTCCTCCCCACGAAAAATTTGGGTGGTTCCTCCAACCTGGATTATAATTATTACTATATGGGTTATTATTGGATCTGAAATTATTACCTATATAGTTCGTCTGTTCGCTTTCTGGTTGGTATGGTGTGTACTCAGGATTCGTCACGGTTCCACCTGTGTCGCACTGCATTACTGGATTTACCTGCGAAGAACACAAACTATCAATCTTCTTATTCATCAACTCTACCTGATTTGATAGCATGGTTACTGCGTCGAGGTTGTAAACTCCGGCTATTTTTGTTGGTCTTGTTCTTATAACTTGCCACTGATAGTTGTTCAGCGACATCTCTTCAATAAACTCGTAGGCTGCCTGAGGAATTTTATTATTCAAGGTTCCACCGGCGGCTGAATCAATTAATTGCCTCGTTGAAGGATTAACACCGTTGTAAAAAGTCTGGACTTGGAGCCACAATGGTAATCCGTTGTGTGGGCATCTCCTCAAGAGATCTTTGTATCTCTCCCATGTGTCGTATAATGTCTCTTAATCCATCTGCACAAAAGAAGATATATCATTACGTAACTTGGCCGTTTTGGCCGGTGAAAAATATTTTAATAAAAAATTTTCGGTCATTTGTTCCCATGTAGTGATTGACCCTCGAGGTAACGAGTTTAACCACTGTTTAGCTTTATTTCTTAGTGAAAAGGGAAATAGCCGAAGACGTATGGCATCATCAGAAACGCCATTTATTTTGAATGTATCGCAAAATTCTAAAAAGTTAGCTATATGAGTGTTTGGATCTTCATCCTCCAAACCATCAAATTGAACAAACTGTTGAATCATTTGTATAGTGTTAGGCTTTAATTCAAAATTATTAGCAGCTATAGCAGGCCTAACAATACTCGATTCTGCCCCTGTTAAATGAGGTTTAGCATAATCATACATAGTACGAGGAGCATTCTAATCCGCCACATCGTTTTGTGGTGGTGGATTATTCTCGTCCATCCCTTCAGTAGGATTGGATCTATCTTCTCGCTCTCCTTGGTAATTTAGGGCTCACCTAATTTCTCTGTGATTTCTTCGAGCGGTAGCTTCAATATCACTGTCGTATTCTAAAGGTCCTCTCGGGTTCCTTCTAGTCATAAACTAGAGGTATCTGCTAGGAAAAGAAAGAAAGAAAATTTAGCAAATTTAAAATCAAAACTAAAAATAAATTGCAAAAAATAAAAATAATGGCTAAAGTAATAAAAATAAAGTTTTCTTAATATTGTAGTTCCCCGGCAACGGCGCCAAAAACTCGATCACTGTAAATCAGAGTTTTAAAATTTATAAAAAAATGATCGAACCTGGAAACCAACTCTGACAACGATTAAAGGCAAGTGCACCTATCGAACAGTAGTATAGTTTAGGCAAGACCGGATTATCGAACCCAAAGGAACTAAAAGTACTAATACTCACCGTCTTTTTATTATTTAGCCTTAATATAAAGTGATGATTGTTTAAACTAAAACTAATCTACTTACTAAGCTAAGAAGCAAAGACAAAAAGAATGAATTCGGGAAATAACTTTTTGGAAAACTCAGTTGACTCAAGTGATACCCTTAGGAAAAATCCACCTAGACTTCACTTGTTATTTAACCTTGAACCATATGATTTATTTACTTAGTTTGATCCGTGAGACTCCCTAACGTAAATTAAACCCTCTCTCGAGGCGAATAATGTCTAACCCTAGGTGAATTAGTGGAACTCTTGTTCGCTTATAATAACCCCCTAGAATAGCAGTAAATCGATCTGTGGACTCCCATATTAGGTTTCACCCCAATCCGGCAAAATCTCGTCACCCTATCTCTAGGCGTGCGATCAACTCCGCTTAATTATGTTGGATCTACTCTTAGCGTGGTCTATTCCTCCTCCACCTAAGCACATTAGATTTGGATTAAGTTCACACAATTAAGAACAAACTAAGTTATTATCATATAATTCAAAAATCAAATAACAAGATTCATCATAGGTTTCATCCCTTCTGGTATCCGAAGGTTTAGTTCATAATAATAAAAGACAACATCTCAAGAGAAAAGATAAAACAAAACATAAGAAATCCCTAAAACCCCGAAGGAATTGAAGAGGAGATCCTCCGTCTTGAGTAGAATTCCGGCTTCTTGAGATGGATCAACTGCTATCTTCGAGTGATTCCCCAAATCGACCTTTTAAAGCTTGGCTTTTTAGCCTAGCTTTCCGCCCCCTTTCAGCTGGTACCTAGGGTGTATTTATAGGCTTTTGAAAAATGTTTCTTTCTCCCTAAGTATCCTTTCCCAAATGGAATTGCTCTTCTCCACGGTAGAGGCACGGCCATGGCACACGCCCGTGTAAATCGCGGCCAGGCCGTGTTCGACACTGTTGAATGAGGCACGGCCGTGTAAGTCGTGGTAAGGTCGTGTTCTAATAGGAATGGTGGCACGGCCGTGTGGCTTGAAGTCCAGGCCGTGCTGATTTCGTGGCTTGGCCCAATTTGGTCCGTTTTAAGCCCGTTTCTCGTTCTTTCTATCATCGGGTGCTTTCATGAGTATAAGACATGAAAAGAAAGGATTAAGAGCACCTTTTTACATAAATTGGGGCTTAAATCATACAAAAGCATACTAAATGTGGGCTTGGAATATGTTACTTTTACGGTTTATCAATAACAAAATAATTTTACTAGTCTAGCCCCTATACATGCCATTTACAAAATCATTAAGTCTAGGTATACCGAGATGAGCTGATAGTGCGGGCGGTCTTACAGTTATCGACGTATCCCACTTTCGGCTCTTAAGCTCTATAAAACAAGGGAAAGTAAGGGGAGTAAGCTTTAAGCTTAGTAAGTTTACATGTAAACAATATAACATTTTAACATGGAATAAACACTTCCATAGCATTATTTACTAAGCAAGAAATAATCTACATTCAAGATCAGGCTTACTCATTTCTTCCATTCACACATTCCAACCACATCTCAAGCATGATGCATACATTCATTAACAGTTTCCCTGCACTTAGCATCACAAAGTCACATAATACAACGCATCACTATATCGAAATACATTACTCATGTTCACGTTACTCGATGGTATCGCACACAGCCCACCAAAGGATTAATTACGGTGATATCGCACACAGCCCACCAAAGGATTAATTACGGTGGTATCGCACACAACCCACCAAAGGATTAATTACGGTGGTATCGCACACAGCCCACCAAAGGATTAATAGACGATGGTATCGCACATAGCCCATCGTAATTTAGCGACAAGGTGGTATCGCACTTAGCCCACCATCAAATATTGATATAACACACTCACATATCCATTCCATCATTCATATCAGAGTTATTCAATAACTACCGCTTTTTATCTACTTGAATCATATATATTCCCAATTGTGTCATGCGCTAATTAACAATAATAATGTGCATATAAAATGCATCGTTTACACGTAAACTTACCTCGGTGCAAAATGTGTCGATTTGCGGTTTATTCCGTAACCTTGCCTTTTCCCCAGTCAATGTTAATCCCGCGTTCTTCTTGATCTATAACAATAAAATTCATTCATTTAAAACATTTTACAATCATGATGCACCAAAATCTATACTTAGGTAAAAATGACCATTTTACCCTCATACCATGGCAAAATTTACGATTTTGCCCCTAGGCTCGTGAACCATTTTTCACCACATTTTCTAAATAAACAAGCATAGATGAATATTTATTTCTCTTGCAACTACTCACCGTTCCAACTATTCCATGCATTTATGACACAAATTAAATCTTTGCATTCAAGCCCTATTTAGGTGTTTTCATGCTAACACCATTCATAATAGTTGTCTCTCACCTCCCTAACATTCATTTTTTCCATAAAAACTCAGCTATCAACATAATTTCTCTCATGGTAAGTCTCTATACTTTCAACCATATCACAAATTAGTCCCCTCAATAGCTAGCTTAAGCTTTGGGGACTCCAAAAACACAAAAATTATCAATTAACACCACCAAAAATTACTTACTAGAGTGAGGACAAGTTGCTGAAATTTCAAAGCCTTCAAAACCCTTCTTTTGAGTGTAAAAATCGGTGGAAGAAGAAGAGAAGGGAAAAAGATGATAGCCTTCCCTTATTTTATCATATTTTAGTCAACTAGTCAACAACTATCACCAAATTTGACTAAAAATTAATGCTCTTGTCCCCTATGCACCCTATGGCCGGCCATCACTAAATAAATGGCCTAATTGCACTTTAAAATCCTCCAAATTACATTCTATAGCCATTAGGTACCTTTATCCTATAAAATAGAACTTTTACACTTTATGCGATTTAGTCCTTTTTCAAAATTAAGCATGCTATCACTCAAATTAGAACACCAAAATTTTCATGCATCCATAAAGTTATGCTACAGCACATAAAATGACATCAAAATAATTTTCCTCGACCTCGGTTTAGTGGTCTCATAACCACTGTTCCGACTAGCCCCAAAATCGGGCTGTTACAACTCTCCCCCTTTAGGGATTTTCGCCCTCAAAAATCTTGCCGGTAAAGAGGTTTGGATATTGCTCTCTCATGGCTTTCTCCGGTTCCCACGTAGCCTCTTCTACACTGTGTTTTTGCCACAACACTTTTACTAAGGCTATGTCCTTATTCCTCAACTGTTTCATTTCTCGAGCCAAGATTTTAATCAGCTCTTCCTCATATGTCATATCCGGTCTTATCTCAATTTCTATTGGAGGAATCACATGCAAAGGATCGAAACGATAATGCCTTAGCATTGATACATGGAACACATTATGGATTTTCTCTAACTCTACCGGTAAAGCCAACTGATATGCCACTGGCCCAATCCTTTCGGTTGTCTCATACGGCCCCATGAATCTCGGATTCAATTTACCTTTCGACCAAATCTCAATATTTTCTTCCACGGTGACACTTTTAGAAATACCTTGTCACCTACTTGGAACTCAATTTCTTTTCTTTTCAAATCCGCATACGACTTTTGTCGGTCCGAAGCAGCCTTCAGATTATCCCGGATAACTTTCACTTTCTCCTCAGTCTCTTTAACTAAATCAATCCCATGAATTTGCTTCTCTCTCAGCTCACTCCAATACAAAGGGGTCCGACACTTACGACCATACAAGGCTTCATACGGTGCCATCCGTATGCTCGACTGATAACTATTGTTGTAAGCGAATTCGACCAAGGGTAGGTATCTTTCCCAACTACCTTCAAACTCTAACACGCAACATCGGAGCATATCCTCAAACTTGGATTACTTTCTCAGACTGACCATCAGTTTGAGGATGAAATGCAGTACTGAAATTCAACCTCGTACCCAAGGCCTCCTGTAACTTCTTCCAAAACCTCGAAGTAAATCTCGGGTCTCTATCCGAGATAATAGATACATGCACTCCATGTAATCTTACTACCTCTGCAACATACAACTCGGCCAACTTCTCTAGTGAATAATCAATACACACAGGTATAAAATGAGCCGACTTCGTTAATCTATCAACAATAACCCACACAACATCTCTCTTCTTCGGAGTCATAGGCAAGCCCGTAACAAAATCCATGGTAATCCGATCCCACTTCCACTCCGGAACCATCACTGGCTGAAGTAATCCCGAAGGCACTTGATGTTCCGCTTTCACTTGTTGACAAATTAAACATCTTGTTACATACTCCAAGATGTCTCTTTTCATTCCCGGCCACCAGTAGAATTTCTTCAGATCATTATACATTTTCGTGCTGCCCGAGTGTACTGACAAATAACTACTATGTGCTTCCCGTAAAATTTCTCGAACCAACTCGTCATCTTTAGGCACACAAATTCTATCATGGAACATTAAGCAACCATCCAAACTCACCCGGAATTCAGAATTAATTCCTGATTCACACTTAGCTCTTTTAGCTAGTATATCACTATCATTCCTTTGAGCCTCACATATTCGTTGAACAAATAGTGGTCTAGCTCTCAACTCGGCCAGTATAGCACCATCATCAGACAGTGACAAACTCGTGCTCATAGCTCTCAAAGCATACAAGGATTTTCTACTTAAAGCATCCGCAACTACATTCGCTTTTCCCGGGTGGTAATCGATCACTAGCTCATAGTCCTTCAATAATTCAAGCCACCGTCGTTGCCGTAAGTTTAATTCCTTTTGATCCATCAAGTACCTCAAACTCTTGTGATCCGTGAAGATTCGGCACTTCTCACCATATAAGTAATGTCGCCAAATCTTTAATGCGAAAACAATTGCAGCCAACTCCAGAACATGAGTCGGATAATTCTTCTCACGTGGTTTTAGTTTTCTCGAGGCGTAAGTGATTACCTTACCCTCTTTCATCAACACACAACTGAGACCATTTAACGACGCGTCACTGTAGACCACAAACTCCTTTCCCGACTCAGGTTGTACCAAAACCGGTGCCTCTGTCAACAACATTTTCAATCTCTCGAAACTCTATTGGCATTTTTCAATCCATTCAAACCTAACATCCTTGTGCAATAGTTTCGTCATTGGAGTAGCAATCATAGAGAATCCCTTCACGAACCGCCTATAGTACCCCGCTAAACCCAAAAAGCTTCTGACCTCCGACACGTTCCTCGACGGTTTCCACTCCAAAATAGCCGAGACCTTTCCCAGATCAACTCTAATACCTTCACCTGACACAATATGTCTTAGGAATCCTACTTCTCGAAGCCAAAATTCGCTCTTACTAAATTTAGCATATAATTGCTTGTCCCTCAAAATCTGTAAGACAATCCTCAAATGTTCCGCATGATCACTCTCGTCTCGAGAATAAACCAATATGTCATCAATAAAGACAACCACGAACTTATCCAAATACGGTCGGAAGACACGGTTCATTAAGTCCATAAAAACCGCGGAGCATTCGTTAAACCGAACGACATGACCGAAAACTCATAATGGCCATACCTGCGTCACGAATCTTTGTTTTCGGCACATCTTGTTCCTTAACCCTTAACTAGTAATAACTAGACCTCAGGTCAATCTTGGAGAACACCGTAGCTCCCTTCAGTTGATCAAATAGATCATCTATCCTCGGTAAAGGATATTTGTTCTTCACAGTTACTTTGTTGAGCTATCTGTAGTCTATGCACAATCTCATCGACCCATCTTTCTTCTTTACAAAGAGTACTGGGGCACCCCATGGTGAATAGCTCTCGGTCTTGCGAACCCTTATCCGTCAACTCTTGCAACCGAACTTTCAGGTTCTTTCAACTCTAGCGGGGCCATCCTATACGAGCAACCGAAATGGGTCTTTGTTCCCGGAATTAACTCAATTCCAAACTCGACCTCTCTAACTAGGGGTAATCCGGCGACTCTTACTTCGGGAATACATCCGGATACTCACATACAACCGTCTTTGTTTCAATCCTTACTTGATTCTTGAGTGTTTAATACAAAAGTGAGATAAGATTCGTACCCTTTTCTCGAGATATTTCTCACTATCATGGAAGAAATCATCACCGGTAAACTATCTGACTCACCTGATTCAACCCGAATAACATCTCCATTTTCACATTTCAATTCAATAAATTTACTACCACAATTCACTAAAACACTATGGGTAGTCAACCAATCCATACCAAGAATCAAATCAAATTCATCAAACGGCAACAACATAAGGTTTGCCGGGAAACAATGAGCCCTAATTATCAGAGGACAGTTCCTACACACCTTATCAACTAACACCTGTTTACCTGTTGATCCCGGGTCAATTAAAGCAATAACAGAAGTGTCATAGAGAGAAAATGTACCCGTTATTACATCCGGTGATGACGCCTCTTCTCGAGCGCGAATAGCATAAGTTCTTACTGGCGCCCGACCCTCTGACCTCACAGTGGTGTCTCGTGATACACCTCTAGCACTAGTTCCGCCTCTCGGGTTCTTTTGTGGCCTACCTCTAACGGATGCACTGCTTGATCTTATCTCTTGCTTCCTCTCCTTGTCATCCCTTTCAGGACAATTTCGGATGAGATGGTCGGGGGATCCACACTTATAACAGTTTCGATTGCTTCCCCAACACTCCCCAGTGTGATGCCTGCCACAACTTGGGCACTCTGGTTTGGACCTTGGATTACCCACACTTGCCATTGAGGTGGCCTGAACTCTTGAACTCGAATACGTGTTACCTCGCTCTCTCTGCAAATACCTGACTGATGTAGTTGTCCGAAGGTTCACTTCTCTGGACCTCTTCGATTGAGCTTGGTATGATTTGCTCATCGGCCTCTTCTTCGCATCTCGAGCCTCACTCAGGGCTTTCCTCTTTTTCTTACACAATTCTTCGGCCTTACTAGCCCTATCAACCAATACCAAAAATTCTTTTAGCTCTAAAATCCTGACTAAGAGTCTGACATCTTCATTTAACCCATCTTCAAATCTCTTGCATAAGGTAGCTTCCGTGGATACACATTCTTGCGCATACTTGCTGAGCCTAACAAATTCGTGCTCATATTCCACCACAGTCATTTTTCCTTGCTTTAACTCAAGGAATTCTTTCCGTTTTTGATCTACAAATCGTTAACTTATATACTTCTTTCGGAACTCCTCCAAGAAAAAGTCCCACGTTACCCTCTCTTTAGGGACCACTGATGTCAACGTCTTCCACCTATGGTATCCCGAGCCCTCAGCAAAGATACAGTGCATTTCAAGCTCTCCTCAGGTGTACAAGAGAGTTCATCAAAAACCCTCATTGAGTTCTCCAGCCAGAACTCCGCTCTTTCAGGGTCATCATCTATATTAGCTCAAAAATCCTCAACCCCATGCTTACGGATTTTGTCTACCGGGGGCTTAGTTGTCCTCACCACTTCTATACCTTGAGAAGCCACAGGAACTGGCTGAGATATAGGAGGAGGTGGAGGAGGTTGAGCATTGGGATTCGCTCGTACGTACTCAGTGTACCAGTTACTCATTATTTGGAGAAAGGCTTCCCGAGCCTCTTCTCCTTGACCCCTAGTCTCGGGTTCACTCTACACAGGCGCGGTCCCTTGCGCAAGAGCCGGCGCATTACTAGCTGCGTCATCAGCAGCCGATTGATCGGAATCTATATACTACATAAAACAAGTTTAAGATCATCAGAAGCCACCATACTATCATTATACGCTTATGGCATGTATAGCTAGACTCTTACACACGCTACAGTAGTCCTAGAACTGACTAAACCATAGCTCTGATACCACTAAATATAACGCCCCTTACCCGTGTTCTACGCCGGAACCAGGCTCAAGGCGTTACCTTAATAAAGTCCTCATAATCGCCACTTAGACCTATCATGACTACTCTATCTAGTCGCATTAACAACCTCATTCTCGACTTACTAGACCTCACTCGTAAGCACGAAGACTCTCGAGACTATACCGAAACTTTTTCAACCTTTTCAAAATTTCTCTTTTATACAGAGCTCACACGCCCGTGTAAAATGTGACACGCCCGTGTGTAGACACACACGCCCATGCTCCTCAACCGTGGTAAATACTGACTACACATACACGGTCTCAAGCCTAGTCACACGCCCGTGTTCGACACCCGTGGATGACACTGACTTGGGTCACACGACCTGGACACACGCCTATATGGCTGGTCCGTGGTCGCCTCTGACTATTTCCCCACGGTCTAGGCACGCCCGTGTGCTTTAACCGTGTGACCATTCAAATTTCAAATTTCAAGGTGCACGATTTCACACGGCTCGGCACACGCCCATGGCTTGATCGTGTGTCGTGATCATTTGTAAATCGAGTTTTAAAATTTATAAAAGAATGATCGAACACGAAACTAACTCTGACAACGATTAAAGGCAAGTGCACCTATCGAACAGTAGTATAGTTTAGGCAAGACCGGATTATCGAACCCAAAGGAACTAAAAGTACTAATACTAACTTTCTTTTTATTATTTAGCCTAAAATAAGTGAAGTTGTTTATTAATCTAAATTAATTAACTACTAAACTAAAGACTCTAAGACAAAGAAGAATGAATTTGGAAAATAACTTGGGAAAAACTCAGTTGATTTAGACGATACCCTAGGAAGAATCCACCTAGACTTCACTTGTTATCTAACCTTGAACCATATGATTTATTTACTTAGTTTGATCCGTAAGACTCCCTAACGTATATTAAACCCTCTCTCGAGGTGAATAACGTCTAACCCTAGGTTAATTAGTGGAACTCTCGTTCTCTTATAATAACCCCCTACAATAGCAGTAAATCGATCTATGGACTCCCATATTAGGTTTCACCCTAATCCGGCAAAATCTCGTCACCCTATCTCTAGGCGTGCGATCAACTCCGCTTAATTATGTTGGGTCTACTCTTAGGTAGGGTCTATTCCTCCTCCACCTAAGCACATTAGATTTGGATTAAGCTCACATAATTAAGAACAAACTAAGTATTTATCATATAATTCAAATAATCAAATAACAAGATTCATCATAGGTTTCATCCCCTTCGGGTATCCGAAGGGTTTAGTTCATAACAATAAAGGAAAACATCTCAAGAGAAAAGATAAAACAAAACATAAGAAATCCCTAAAACCCCCTGAAGGAATTGAAGAGGAGATCCTCCGTCTTGAGTATAACTCCGGCTTCTAGAGATGGATCAACTGGCTATCCCTGAGTGAATCCCCACAAATCTGCCTTCTCTGGCCTAGCACGACGCCCCTAGACGATGGCTTTGGGCTTCCCCTTTCAGGTCATACTTAGGGTGTATTTATAGGCTTTTGAAATACGTTTCTTTCTCCCTAAGTATCCTTTCCCGAATGAAATTGCTCTTCTCCACGGTAGAGGCACGACCATGGCACACGCCCGTGTAAATCGTGGACAGGCCGTGTTCAGACTTCTTTAATGAGGCACGGTCGTGTGAATCGGGGTCAGGCCGTGTTCTAGATAATTAAGGAGGCACGGCGTGTGGCTTAAAGTCCAGGCCGTGTTGATTTCGTGGCTTGGCCTAATTTAGTCCGTTTTAAGTCTGTTTCTCGTTCTTTTCGTCATCGGGTGCTTTCCTGAGTATAAAACATGAAAAGAAAGGATTAAGAGCACCTTTTTACATAAATTGAGGCTTAAATCATCCAAAAGCATATTAAATGTGGGCTTTAAATATGTTACTTTTACGGTTTATCAAATACCCCCACACTTAAGCTTTTGCTTGTCCTCAAGCAAAATTCTCAACTTACAATTTAAACGAACTTTCCATGTTTCATAATTCCTATCAACAATGTTTTATCATAATTCATAGATAATTTATACATGGATAATTCAACTCAAAGTGTCCTAAAAATTCAAACAGTATAAGTCATAGATTTGGTAGCACGAAAATATAGGTGTCTCCCCTTATCTAAATAATTACCTTTAATTTGAATTCGACAAGGATTGACATCCTCACAAAAGATTCACTCAAATCACTCAAAGTGTTTAAGGTTCAAAATTTAGGCACTCAAAAGTCAAACATGAAGAGTTAATCCCATAGGCTTGCATGAAAATCAAATCTCCACCACTGAAATATGAGATGAAACACAAATCAAAAGGTCTTTGTTAGGGTTGTAACGGGGCTAGGGTTAAGGTGTGGAATAAGGCTTTAATTAGAGGGTTAGAATCGAGATTGAATTGACAAATTACCTAACTAAGAACTAACGAACTAATAATAATAAGTACAAAAATTGAAAACTAATAATACTAATAATACGAGCTTCTTTTTTCGATATTTGGATTTTAAATGTATAAGCTCGTTTAATCACATACTAATAATGAATATACTTCATTTTTTTTAAGTACAACTAAATACATAATAAGGGATAAATTACTAAAATTCATAATTAGGCAACTAATCAAATCAAATCTCGATATAAAGGTAGTAAAAAGGAATGGTGATAACAAAAATAAAGGGGTTCTGGGTTAATATTAGTGGTTATGTCAATAAAAAGGGTTGTTAGGATTAAAATGGGTTCACTAGGGGTTAATTTGTGAAGGTAGGCTTTTAACGGAGTAAGTGGGTTAGATCCTAGGTGCCTTTATCATCTCTGTGTATCAAATCAAAAAATATGGTCTCGACATGTATAATCGATGCAAGTTCTAGAATAACAAATTAGTGTTGACATACTCATAATCAATAAAGTGAGCAAGAAAAAGAATAAATGCTCTATAAGGCTCAAAAACTCACAAAAATTATGGGTATTTTGATGTCAACCTCGTAAATTTCAAACTTCAAGATAATATTTAAACTCAGTTTGACAACCTAGCAATTTTTTTTTAATTCAAAATAGACTTATCATGCTTGATTCTCTAGTATTCTTCAAATTTAATTATCAATGCACAATTATCAATGAATTAATCTAAAACATATCAATAAAAATCATAAATCATCAGAAATTTCATCCTAATTAGTAATATGAGTAATTTACTTTCAATCAAGACTAAATTCAGGGATTTTAGAATAATGCAAAATGTTTGGTACCTAAGATTCACCCCCCACACTTAAGATGTACATTGCCCTCAATGTACAAAGATAGATAATATCATTATAAAATCATAAGATATGGGAAGAAGTGAAACTCCCTGAATTTTTAGATGGCTCCTTGAGAGGAGATTGTGTCTTTGGTGGTGGTGATGGGCCGTATGGATGACGAACCTGCGCTAGATGAAGAAATTGGGAGGCTCATGCAGGATTAGACAAGAAATCTAAAGAAACCTTAATAATATATTAATAATATAATTAAAGACAAGAAAGATAAAGAGAAGGAGACTAAGAAGGAAAATAAACTAAATTTAAAAGATAAAGGGGCTTGAGAATCCTTATGGTAGATGGTTCGAGAGGTGGGTGTGACTTTGAAGGTGACGGAGTTGTTGGTGATGGTGGAAGTGGCGTGATTCCCAAGCAGCCTTAAGAACCTAAAAACAAGAAACTAAAACAAAATAAACTAAATTAAGTAGAAGAGAAGTAAAGATAAAGGAAATTAAGGAGAAGATAAAAATAAAAGAATAGATAATTGGTCTCAAAGACCCTTGGCTTGTTGTTTGGATGAAGCTGCCGGCATGAACTCAGGTGAATCAGTCTCCTTTGAGGAGATTGGCCTTTTACACTTCTTTGCCATGGATATGATTTTGTTGTAGCTCAAGAGTCTGAGGATTTATTAGGAAAAGGAAAAAGAAACAAAAGGGAGAAAAGAAAGGAAGGAAGAAGAAGAAGAATAGGTAAGGAGAGAAAGGAGAGGGGCATGGTATTTAAATAGAATCTCAAGTCTGGCAATTTACCACACCCGTGGGTTGAGGGTGTGTCGATTCACACGGCCGCATCGCACAACCGTGTTCCTAGGCGTGTCAGTTACCCCACGCTCGTGTCTAGCCTGTGTTCGACAAGTCAGTATGTTAGCACGGGTTTAAGGCACGGGCGTGTTCTGCCCGTGGTTGGAAAGTCAGTAGCTTCACACGGTCATGGGGCACGGCCGTGCCCCTTTTCCGGTGCCCGTGGTGTAGTGGTTGGATCCGTGATGTCAAAAAGTGGTTGGAATTGATTCGCACGGCCTCTACTATGTCAATACGGGGATTCTTACGGTCCACACGGCCACGACCACGGCCGTGTGTAAGGCCGTGTGTCCTGGAATTCTACACCCCTTGTTAGTTTAAAGCTAGGTGTAAAGAAGAGAATAAAAAGAAAAATAAATTTAAAGCAAGATGAAAAAAATAAATTGTGTTAGTGCTCGGGTTGCCTCCCGAGAAGCGCTCGTTTATAGTCTTAAGCTAGACTCTCCTCTTGTTTGCTTTGTCAGGGTGTTTGAGGAGTTGGAAGTCCTTCCTCCTGCTATCATTTGTGTCTTTGTGAAAAAAAATTTAGTCGAGATGTGTTTATAGTAAAAGTACCAAAAATAGGATTACTTACCTCGACTGTTCCGTGTGGGAAAACACTGGTTACACTAAAAGATATTTCTTTGTTTGTGCTAGGGTCCGGAGGAGATATTCGAGGATCTGCCTATTCTAACAGTACCTGGTCCCCTATTTTGAAGTGGTTTGTTGTTCCTATTAGCTCTTTTAGGGGCTCATTCGGTTTTACCTTGTGTGGTTCCGGTTCTTCGTTGTGTATCCCTAATTTCTCCTTGAAGTGTGTCTTCCACTCGTCTAGATCATCGAACTAAATCCTTCAATCTTCATGAGTTATTTCTTTGTTGGCATGGGGTTTAGGATCGGGTTCAGTTGTATTCTTTGGTGGTGCTTCCTGAAAATAAGGGTTAACCGAATGGTTATCAGTAGAATTTACGTTCTCACCTTGATTACTCGATGTTCTAGCCGAGTCGAGAGCCTTGATGGTGACTGTCTCATTACCTACACAAAGTATGAGTTCTCCCGCATCAACATCAATTTTAGTCTGGCGGTGCTAAAAGGGTCTTCCTAAGATTAGGGGATCGAATTATCCTCATCCATGTCTAAGACAACAAAGTCTCACTGGGAAAACGAATCATCGATTTTGACAAGAACATCTTCGATAATACCCTAGGAATTCTAACAGCTTTTATCGCCTAATTGAATGCTCATCCTAGTTTGTTTGGGTTTCCCTAGACCTAATTGTTTAAACAATTTATAAGGCATTACATTTATGCTTGCCTCTAAATCAGCTAACGCATTATCAACAGTTAGTCTACCAATTAAACATGGAATTGTAAAACTCCTGGATCTTTTAGCTTTCGTGGTAGCCTATTTTGGAGAATTGCTTTGAGCACTTTGCGTTAAGTTCCACATGTGACGACTCGTCTAACTTCCGTTTGTTTGTCGAAGCTCTTTTAAAAATTTCCTAGAATCGGAATCACGAAAGAGCTTCAAGTAATGGTAAGTTAATATGTAATTTCTTTAAAAGTTTAAGAAACTTACCGAACTGTTCTTCTGTGTCGTCTCTTCTTAATGCCTCAGGGTAAGGTACGCGAGGTTGGTACTCCTTGATTATCGGTTTTGGCTTGTCTTGTGTTACCTCAACTTTACCTTTTTCTACCTCGTTTCCTTGTGTCGGACTGGGTTTGTCTACTTCTTCGCTTTCTTGAGCTGTTATGGCTTGGATTTGCTCCTTTGGATTAATTTTAGTATTACTCGGTAGATGCCCTTGCGGTCGTTCGGATAATAGCTTTGCAATTTCTCCGACTGACTGGGTAATTTCCCCGATTGCCTTTGTAAGTCCTCCAACTTCGTTCTCGATCGTTTTGATCGATGTTTGTTGGGTTTCGAGTGTTGCTTCAGTTTTTCAGAAACGGGCTTCTGTGGATGCTATGAATTTGTTCAACGTTTCTTCAAGATTCGGCTTCTTTTCCTGTGGATAGGGCTGATTCTGGAAATTTTGAGGAGGTTGTTGTCTTTGATTTCCTTGATTTCCTTGTCCTCCCCACGAAAAATTTGGGTGGTTCCTCCAACCTGGATTATAACTATTACTATATGGGTTATTATTAGATCTGAAATTGTTACCTATATAGTTCATCTGTTCGCTCTCTGTGCCCGGTTGGCCGGGTGGGTACTCAGGATTTGCCACAGTTCCACTTGCGTCGCACTGCATGACTGGATGTACCTGCGAAGAACACAAATTACCAATCTTCTTATTCATCAACTCTACCTGATTTGATAGCATGGTTACTGCGTCGAGGTTGTAAACTCCGGCTGTTTTTGTTGGCCTTGTTCTTATAACTTGCCACTGATAATTATTCAGCGACATCTCTTCAATAAACTCGTAGGCTGCCTCAGGAGTTCTATTATTCAGGGTTCCACCGACAGTCGAATCAATTAGTTGTCTCATTGAGGGGTTTACACCGTTATAGAAAGTCTGGACTTGAAGCCACAAGGGTAAACCATGGTGCGGACACCTTCTCAAGAGATCCTTATATCTCTCCCATGCATCGTATAATGTCTCTAAATCCATCTGCACAAAAGAAGAGATATCATTACGTAATTTGGCTGTTTTGGCCCGTGGGAAATATTTTAATAGAAATTTTTCGGTCATTTGTTCCCACGTAGTGATTGACCCTCGTGGTAATGAGTTTAACCACTGTTTAGCTTTATTCTTTAATGAGAAGGGAAATAACCGAAGACGTATGGCATCATTAGAAACGCCATTTATTTTGAAGGTATCACAGAACTCTAAAAAATTAGCTATATGAGCGTTTGGATCTTCGTCCTGTAAACCATCAAATTGAACAAACTGTTGAATCATTTGTATAGTGTTAGGCTTTAATTCAAAATTATTAGCAGCTATAGCAGGCCTAACAATACTAGATTCGACTCTTATTAAATGTGGTTTAGCATAATCAAACATAGTACGAGGAGCATTATTTTCTCCCACATCTTGTGGTGGAAGATTATTTTCATCCATCGCTTCAGTAGGATTGGATCTATCTTCTCGCTCTCCTTGGTAATTTAGGGCTCGCCTAATTTCTCTGCGATTTCTTCGAGCGGTAGCTTCAATATCACTGTCGTATTCTAAAGGTCCTCTCGGGTTCCTTCTAGTCATAAACTAGAGGTACCTACTAGGGAAAGAAAGAAAGAGAATTTAGCAAAAATAAAAACTAAAAATAAAAATAAATTGCGAAAAATAAAAATAAAAATAATGGCTAAAGTAATAAAAATAGAGCATTCTTAATATTTTAGTTCCCCGACAACGGCGCCAAAAACTTGATCGCTGTAAATCAGAGTTTTAAAATTTATAAAAGAATGATCGAACCTGGAAACTAACTTTGACAACGATTAAAGGCAAGTGCACCTATCGAACAGTAGTATAGTTTAGGCAAGACCGGATTATCGAACCCAAAGGAACTAAAAGTACTAATACTAACTTTCTTTTTATTATTTAGCCTAAAATAAGCGAAGTTGTTTATTAATCTAAATTAATTAACTACTAAACTAAAGACTCTAAGACAAAGAAGAATGAATTTGGAAAATAACTTGGGAAAAACTCAGTTGATTTAGACGATACTCTAGGAAGAATCCACCTAGACTTCACTTGTTATCTAACCTTGAACCATATGATTTACTTACTTAGTTTGATCCGTAAGACTCCCTAACGTATATTAAACCCTCTCTCGAGGCGAATAACGTCTAACCCTAGGTTAATTAGTGGAACTCTCGTTCTCTTATAATAACCCTCTAGAATAACAGTAAATCGATCTATGGACTCCCATATTAGGTTTCACCCTAATCCGGCAAAATCTCGTCACCCTATCTCTAGGCGTGCGATCAACTCCGCTTAATTATGTTGGATCTACTCTTAGGCAGGGTCTATTCCTCCTCCACTTAAGCACATTAGATTTGGATTAAGCTCACATAATTAAGAACAAACTAAGTATTTATCATATAATTCAAATAATCAAATAACAAGATTCATCATAAGTTTCATCCTCTTCGGGTATCCGAAGGGTTTAGTTCATAACAATAAAGGAAAACATCTCAAGAGAAAAGATAAAACAAAACATAAGAAATCCCTAAAACCCCCTGAAGGAATTGAAGAGGAGATCCTCCGTCTTGATTATAACTCCGGCTTCTAGAGATGGATCAACTGGCTATCCCTGAGTGAATCCCCACAAATCTGCCTTCTCTGGCCTAGCACGACGCCCCTAGACGATGGCTTTGGGCTCCCCCTTTCAGGTCATACTTAGGGTGTATTTATAGGCTTTTGAAATACGTTTATTTCTCCCTAAGTATCCTTTCCCGAATGAAATTGCTCTTCTCCACGGTAGAGGCACGACCATGGCACACGCCCGTGTAAATCATGGACAGGCCGTGTTCGGACTTCTTTAATGAGGCACGACCGTGTGAATCGGGGTCAGGCCGTGTTCTAGATAATTAAGGAGGCACGGCCGTGTGGCTTGAAGTCCAGGCCGTGCTGATTTTGTGGCTTGGCCCAATTTAGTTCGTTTTAAGTCCGTTTCTCATTATTTTCGTCATCGGGTGCTTTCCTGAGTATAAAACATGAAAAGAAAGGATTAAGAGCACCTTTTTACATAAATTGAGGCTTAAATCATCCAAAAGCATATTAAATGTGGGCTTTAAATATGTTACTTTTACGGTTTATCAGTCGCACACGGCCTAGACACACGCCCGTGTGTCTACCCATGTGGACAAGAACAAGCCTGTTTGCCAAGCTCTTTGTACCCATATAGCCTACACTACATGAATCCATTCAACATACTAGTAAACATCTCATAACTTCAACATGATCTCCCATAGATAACTTGTAATTTCATAAATGGTAAAATGAGCCATCATGCATGGCAATTTACAAATTAAATGTCTTAACAAGAGCCATTACACCTTTGGCCAAAATAACAAAATAATTTTACTAGTCTAGCCCCTATACATGCCATTTACAAAATCATTAAGTCTAGGTATACCGAGATGAGCTGATAGTGCGGGCGGTCTTCTGGTTATCCACGTATCCCGGCTCGGCTCTTAAGCTCTATAAAACAAGGGAAAGTAAGGGGAGTAAGCTTTAAGCTTATTAAGTTTACATGTAAACAATATAACATTTTAACATGAAATAAACACTTCCATAGCATTATTTACTAAGCAAGAAATAATCTACATTCAAGATCAAGCTTACTCATTTCTTCCATTCACACATTCCAACCACATCTCAAGCATGATGCATACATTCATTAACAGTTTCCCTGCACTTAGCATCACAAGGTCACATAATACAACGCATCACTATATCAAAATACATTACTCATGTTCACGTTACTCGGTGGTATCGCACACAGCCCACCAAAGGATTAATTACGGTGGTATCGCACACAGCCCACCAAAGGATTAATTACGGTGGTATCGCACACAACCCACCAAAGGATTAATTATGGTGGTATCGCACACAGCCCACCAAAGTATTAATAGAAGTTGGTATCGCACATAGCCCATCATAATTTAGCGACAAGGTGGTATCGCACTTAGCCCACCATCAAATATTGATATAACACACTCACATATCCATTCCATCATTCATATTAGAGTTATTCAATAACTACCGCTTTTTATCTACTTGAATCATATATATTCCCGATTGTGTCATGCGCTAATTAACAACAATAATGTGCATATAAAATGCATCGTTTACACGTAAACTTACCTCGGTGCAAAACGTGTCGATTTGCGGTTTATTCCGTAACCTTGCATTTTCCCCGGTCAATGTTAATCCCGCGTTCTTCTTGATCTATAACAATAAAATTCATTCATTTAAAACATTTTACGATCATGATGCACCAAAATCTATACTTAGGCAAAAATGACCATTTTGCCCTCATACCATGGCAAAATTTACGATTTTGCCCCTAGGCTTGTGAATCATTTTTCACCATATTTTCTAAATAAACAAGCATAGTTGAAAATTTATTTCTCTTGCAACTACTCACCATTCCAACTATTCCATGCATTTATGACACAAATTAAATCTTTGCATTCAAGCCCTATTTAGGTGTTTTCATGCTAACACCATTCATAAAAGTTGTCTCTCACCTCCCTAACATTTATTTTCTTCCATAAAAACTCAGCTATCAACATAATTTCTCTCATGGTAAGTCCCTAGACTTTCAACCATATCACAAATTAGTCCCCTCAATAGCTAGCTTAAGCTTTGGGGACTCCAAAAACACAAAAATTATCAATTAACACCACCAAAAATTACTTACTAGAGTGAGGACAAGTTGCTGAAATTTCAAAGCCTTCAAAACCCTTATTTTGAGTGTAAAAATCGGTGGAAGAAGAAGAGAAGGGAAAAAGATGATAGCCTTCCCTTATTTTATCATATTTTAGTCAACTAGTCAACAACTATCACCAAATTTGACTAAAAATTAATGCTCTTGTCCCCTATGCACCCTATGGCCGGCCATCACTAAATAAATGGCCTAATTGCACTTTAAAATCATCCAAATTGCATTCTATAGCCATTAGGTACCTTTATCCTATAAAATAGAACTTTCGCACTTTATGCGATTTAGTCCTTTTTCGAAATTAAGCATGCTATCACTCAAATTAGAACACCAAAATTTTCATGCATCCATAAAGTTATGCTACAGCACATAAAATGACATCAAAATAATTTTCCTCGACCTCGGTTTAGTGGTCTCGTAACCACTGTTTTGACTAGCCCCAAAATCGGGCTGTTACAATACTGGCACCTAAATCAGCTAATGTTTTCTCTACGTTCAAACTACTAATTAAATAGGGAATAGTGAAACTTCCTAGATCTTTCAATTTGGTTGGTAGCTTGTTTTGGATGATGGCTGAACATTCTTCATTGAGTTCCACTGTTGATATCTCTTCAAACTTCCTTTTATTTGTTAGAAGTTCTTTTAGGAATTTTGCGTACGTCGGCATCTGCGAAATAGCTTCAACAAAAGGTAAGTTAATATGTAACTGTTTAAAAAGTTCAAGAAATTTGCCGTATTGTGCGTCTAAGCGATCTTTCTTCAACTTTGTCGGATATGGGATCGACGGCTTAAATTCTTCACGTGCCGGTGTTACTTTCTCGATTTCCTCATTTTTTTTCTTTATTAGTTTCTTGTGGCATCTTATTTTTTGTTTCAACCAATTCCTTCTGAAACACCCCCAAACCCGGCCCACGAGCCCAGACCGGATCTGATATGTTCCTCGAGTAAAACGTTTTAATTTCATGTTTATTACTTGGAAAATTTGGGGTGGTTTTATAAAAATACCGAGTTGTTTTGGGGTTAATCTTTAATTCGGAAATCGTTTGTGTTTGGGTGTCTAAACATTTACATTTATTTTTAAGAAGAGTTGCTTAAACTTTAGATTGATAAAAATTGTATCATAATAAAATAATTAAAATGCATGCATGAACAGTTTCATACTAGTGGCCTTATTACATCGAAGCAAAACCCGAAATAAATCCAAGATACTTATAAGAAAATGAAGAGTCCAAATTGAAAATAATCTTTGTGCTGAGCATGGCCACCACTAAGCTCCTGCCGACCCGGTCCATCACTAAGTGTCACTTGAAAAATATTCCCCAACGGGGTGAGTCAAACAGACTCAATATGTAACCAACACTAAATCCCAATAGTTTAGGCATATCAGTTCATACATATGCATATAATTAAATAATAAAATGATGCAAACCCGAACCCAAACCTAGTTACCATCCGCTACACATCACCCGTACCAACCTGCACACCGTGGGGACTACTAAGTCAACCCTCCATCCGCTACACATCATCGAAGGCGATCAAGCATAAATGACGTGCTCATCGCCTCTTTATAATATTCGTGGCATAGCCACCGATAATTATTTTGTGTCATGAGACACCACATTCGGATAACGTGACCGACGTCACCACATTCGAATATTGTGACCGAAGCCACCACATTCATATATTGGGGTATATAACCACCAATCACTTCCCCTTTCCATATAACCCGTATGCCCATGCCATACAAAACATGCAATATCATGCCATATTCTTTATTCACATTCTTATAGTTTCACATGTGTGCCATAATAGATCATATTATACTCATAGTAGGAGTGGGTAAACGTACCTGAGTACTTTGTACCATTGCATGGTACCTTTGGCCACATTCATATTATTATAAACACACATAACTAATTTAAGCCGTAATCTAATAAGGTTTAGTGTGGGGTACACACCTGATATACTTATCGCTTCCACTGAGATCCTGAAGAATCCCGATTTAATGTTCTAGATCTTAGTCCCCTACATTCGGCCAACACTTAATATTTTAACAAAGCCTATTCGGCTATAAAACCAAATCCTGAAGAATCAATGCGACCAAAATCTTACCTTGCTACCGATTTGATCACTAATCAAATCCCGAAACTCCGAGATAATCCCTCTTGCAATCGGCTAGCACTAAATCACTTCACGGATTAGTTTTCGGCTTCTAAGTAAATAAGAATTAAATCTAAGTCACTAAATAGGCCTTGGCCGAATGTGTATATGCCCTTACCTTGCGATTCCAATCTCAAATTGATCCTTGCTTCTTTAATGATGTCGAGATTCCTATGGCCACATGTTAGATCTAATCTAACATTAAAACATATTAAAATGGCCTTCGGCCTAAGATCTTATTTGCTTACCTTCGATCTAACAAAATCCCGAATAATCTTCTATTGTAGTCGACAACTACCAAATCCTGAAAAGACCCTTCAAAGTTTCGGCCATAGAGTATTATTGGGATTAGATACCTATGTTTCGGCTAAAAGAAAAGAAATAATAATATGACAACAATTGAATCCTTACCCTTAATGTTGTAGGCGACGGCACCCTTACCAAAACTCACAGAGATATTCGGCTAGGACTACTTTGAGTATTCGGCTATGGCCTAGAAGGAACTTGCTTTCGACTTTTGGAAGATTGAGAGAAAAAGAAGAGAAGAAAGGTGAAGAAATCGGCTAGACTTTGCTTGAGTTTTCAGCTTTGGCAAAATAAAAGAGAAGAGGAGGTTCACTAGAGAATTCGGCAGAGGAAAAAGAGAAAAGAAAGAATGAAAAATAGCCACCCTTTTCCCCTTTTTGCCAAAATTACTCTACCTAGAGACCCCTATTCGGCCAACTCTTCCCTATTCTGATAACTTTATTTCCCAATTATCACCTTATTCAAATTAATAAAATTAATCCATCATTTATCTTCCACCTTAGCCGAAATTATTTGAAAGAATAACACCTCATCTTAAACTCCTCCCATAGACTCCCCATGCCGTTAATTACTTCCCTTGTTGCCGCAAAAATAAAATTTCCCTTATTGCTTTCCTTGTGGCTCGAACTCAAGACCTCCTTGCACTGCATATGGCGTCACTTTCCTGGGCTTTAAGTGGCGCCTCCAAGCCACTTAGACAAGCCCATTTCTGTGTCATATTTCCCTTACAAATTTCCTTAAGGCCTTATCAAGCTTAGCTCCCCTTTTAAACTTAAAAATCCAATAATTTCTAAGGCATTTAACTATACACTAAGGTTCACAAAAATTCATAGAACATATTCAGAATATTCATAAGCATGCTACTTCATCTAATTTAGTATTAATGCATAAGCCATAATCCAGGATATTACACCTTCCCACTCCTTAATGTTACTGCCTTCACTTGCTCTTGTGTTTATTCTGATATGATCTTGGCAAGTTGTCCTAACTGGTTCTTGGTTCCTTGAATTGATGCTTGTTGATTTTTAAGTATTGTCTCGATGTTTTAAAAGCGGGTTTCTGACACTGCTATGAATTTTGTCAGCATCTCCTCAAGGTTCGGCTTCTTTTCCTGTGGGTAAGGCTGTTGTTGGAAGTTTGAAGGGGGTTGTTGTCTTTGATTTCCTTGACCACCCCATGAGAAATTGGGGTGGTTCTTCCAACCTGGGTTGTAAGTATTGCTATAAGGATTATTTTGAGATCTAAAATTATTACTTACATAGTTCATTTGTTCGCCTTCTATGCCATGTCCGTAGGGTGGGTACTCAGGATTCGCCATACCTCCACTTGCTTCGCACTGCATAACGGGTTGTACCTGCAAAGAGTCACACAAAACATCAATCTTTTTATTTAACATCTCTACCTGATTTGATAGCACGGTGACTGCGTCGAGGTTGAAAACACTGGTAGCTTTCGTGGGCTTTGTCCTCGTGACTTGCCACTGATAGTTATTCAGTGACATCTTCTCTATAAATTTGTAAGCTACTTCAAGTGTTTTATTATTCAGGGTTCCGCCGGCGGCTGAATCAATCAACTGCTTGGTTGAAGGGTTTACACCGTTATAAAAAGTTTGGACCTGTAGCCATAGAGGTAACCCGTGGTAAGGATCTCAATAAGTCCTTGTATCTCTCCCGCGCGTCGTAAAGAGTTTCTAGATCCATCTGCACAAAAGAAGAGATATCATTCCTCAACTTGGCCGTTTTGGCCGGCGAAAAATATTTTAATAAAAACTTTTCGGTCATTTGTTCCCATGTAGTGATTGATCCTCGGGGGAGAGAATGCAACCACTTTTTGGCTTTATTCCTCAACGAAAAGGGAAACAACCGAAGACGTATGGCATCATCAGAAACGCCATTTATTTTGAAGGTATCACAGAATTCTAGAAAATTCGCTAAATGTGTGTTAGGATCCTCATCCTGCAAACCATCAAACTGAACAAACTGTTGTATCATCTGTATAGTGTTAGGTTTTAGTTCAAATTTATTTGCAGCAATAGCAGGTCTAACAATACTTGACTCAGTTCCTGTTTAATTAGGTTTAGCATAATCATACATAGTTCGAGGAGCATGATTTTCGGCCACCTCTAGAGGTAGCGGATTATTCTCAGCCATCTCTTCGGTGGTATTGGTTTCGTCTTCTTGTATGTAATTTAAGCTTCGCCTTATTTCTCTGCGGTTTCTGCGAACGGTACCTTCAATATCACTTTCGTAAATTAGGGGTCTTATCGGGTTCCTTCTAGTCATAAACTAGAGGTACCTGTAAGGAACAAATAAAAGAAGAAAAATTAGCAAAGTTAAAAACAAAATAAAAGTAAATTGCAAAAATAAAAAATGGCTAAAGTAATAAAAATTGAGCGTTCTTAATATTTTGGTTCCCCGGCAACGGCGCCAAAAACTTGATCGTTATGTCAGAGTCTTAAAAATTTATATAAAGAATGATCGAGCACGAAACTAATCGTGACAACGATTGAGGCAAGTGCACCTATCGAGCAATGAGTATAGCTTAGTGGCAAGACCGGATTGTCGAACCCAAAGGAACCAGAAGTACTAATACTAACTTTCTTTTTATTATTTAGCCTAAGAAACAAGGGAATTTGTTGTTTAAACTAAAATTAACTAACTACTAAGCTAAAGACGCTAAGACAAAGAGAACGAATTTGGGAAAATAATCGTAAGAAAAACCAATTGACTAAGACAATACCCGAGGAAGAATCCACCTAGACTTCACTTGTTATCTAACTCTAAACCAGACGATTTATTCACTTGACTTGATCCGTAGGATTCCCTAATGTATATTAATCCCTCTCTTGAGGCGATTAACGTCTAACCCTAGGTTGATTAATTAAAATCTCTTTCTAATTAAAACCCCTAGAATTGCATTAACTCGATCTATGGACTCCCATATTAGGTTTCACCCTAATCCGGAAAAATTTCGTCACCCTATGTCTAGGCGCGCGAGCAACTCCGCTTAACTATGCTAGATCTACTCTTAGGCAGGGACTTTTGCTCCACCACCTAAGCATATCAGTACTTGAATCAATATCCTGGAATATCAAAGCAAGAATTAAGAACACATAATTAAGAACAAATCAAGTATTTATCATATAGTTCAGCAAACGATAACAAGATTCATCTTAGGTTTCATCCCCCTCAGGTATCTGAGGGTTTAGTTCATAATTATAAAAGAATACATCTCAGAAGAAAAGATAAAACAAAACATAAGAAAAACCCTAAAACCCCCTGAAGGAATTAAAGAGAAGATCCTCCGTCTTGAGTATGACTCCGGCTTCTTGAGATGAATCAACTGGCTTTCTCCGAGTGAATCCCACACTTCTGAACTCTCTGGCTCGGCTCCTTGGCCTAGTTGGACGCCCCTTGAAGGTTGGCCTCTAGGGTGTTTATATAGGCTTTTGGAATGGCTTTCTTTGCCTCTAAGTACCCTAATCCGAATAGAATTCTTCTTTGTCACGTCAGGGACACGCCCATAGCACACGCCCGTGTGAATCGTGGCCAGGCCATGTTCGAACCTGCTGAAGGAGCACAGTTGTGTGGTCTTGGGCCCAGGCCGTGTCGATTTCGTGATATGGCTCATATACTCTGTTTTAGGCCCGTTTCTCGTTCTCTTCATCCTCCGGTGCTCTCCTGAGTATAAAACATGAAATTAAAGGATTAAGAGCACCAAATTACACAATTCAAGGGATAAATCATCCAAAAGTATGCTAAATGTGGGTTTAAAATATGTTATTATTACGGTTTATCACTGGTACATATACTAAAAGTATCAAAACATTGCAAGACAGTAGCTGAAGAGCTACAGTTTCTAGCCCAGGTGTCAATATATAAGGCCTATGTGTCGGTACCTTACCTAAGGTATCAGTACATAGAATATATGTATAGACACATAGCCCTTGAATTTGGGTTATTGAATTGTTTTGAGTATTTCAAGCCCATCGAAGCCCAAATTTGACCTCAGACACTTTCTGTAACACCCCTAACCCATGTCTGTCGCCTGGACAGGGTTACGAAGCATTACTGGAATATACAGATCAAATACAGACATTCCATATTATTTAACATTCATATCAGAAATCATTCGTAAAGTCCCTTATATGAGCCCTCGAGGCCCAATACATACCTTAGAATCAAGTCGGGACTAAATCAGGAACTCAGAAAATTTTTCGCAAAATTTTAAAATTTTCCAAGGTACAGGGGACACACGCCCATGTGGCCAGGTCGTGTGGGCATTCAAAATAGGGCACACGGGCATGTCCCAGCCTGTGTCCAAGCCCGTAAAACTCACTCACTTGGGTCACATGACCAAGCCACACGCCCGTGTGCTAGGCCGTGTGAGCAGTTTGACTTGCATTATTTAGGTGCAGGGGACACACGGCCAAGCCACACGCCTGTGTTCTAGGCCGTGTGAGCAATTTGACTTGCATTATTTAGGTGCAGGGGACACACGACCAAGGCACACGCCCGTGTGCTAGGCCGTGTAAAAATACTTGAGCATTCTGTTTTGAATTTTAAAGATGCAGGGGACACACAACCGAACCACAGGCCCATGTGCTAGGCCGTGTGTCACACACGGCTGAGACACACGCCCGTGTCTCTGCTAGTGTGGACGAAAATAGGCCATTTCCTTGGCCACATTTCTCACCCAATTTGTTTTCCACATACATCAACACTTAAACACATTCACAAGGCAATACAAGACCTTCAAATCAAGCCAAAATCAAGTATGATATATGACATATCAATACATATGACGAAATGTCCATTTTTATCAAGTTAACCTAATACATTTATATATATATATATTTTTACCAACTATGCCATTTCAAACCAATCATCAGTATACCTAAATGATTTCCATCATTCATCCATTTCAAACACAACAAACATGATAAAACCACATATATATACTTATCAAAATATGTCAAACTCAAGCCATTCCAATGGCTATTTACAACAAAATATTTTCAAGCCATCATTGGCTAAATTACCCTATACATGCCATTATAACTAAAAGTAATTTATTATTTATACCAAATTGAGTCGAGGAATAGTGTGATGATGCTCCAACCAGTTTCCAACCAATTTGAGCCTCTGAATTACTATAAAACAGGGAAAATAAAACAGAGTAAGCTTTTAAGCTTATTAAGTTCGTATAACGGGAAATTAACTTACCATTCATTTACATTTAAAGTAAGCATACAAAGCATATTCAAGCAAATTGGCCAAAAGCCCTAGCACATTTCCTTATCAACCATATTAGACATGTATTTCATATAAATACCAAAGAACATGTATGAATTCAACAATAATCATATTTCCATATACATATACTTTCACATCAATTGTCCATATAACATGTACAAATCATATCCATGTATTTTGAATATATTTTCGTAATAGTTCGTTTCGAACTCAGATTATCTCATATCAGAATTTTGCCCATTGAACCATTTAGAATATCGATGGATACACGGGTGTTACACACAAAGTGTACAATTCTGTAAACCATCAATTCATATACAGGTATGCTCATACGAGCACATAAATAGGAAGCTCTTCCGAGCCTTATAACGGGAAGCTCATGTGAGCCATGTAACGGGAAGCTCCGGAGAGCCATAATCGAGAAGCTCATACAAGCCAATATTGAGAAGGTTCAAGCGAGCCAATATCGAGAAGCTCCGGAGAGCCATAATCGGGAAGCTCACAAAGAGCCTTTTATCGGGAAGCTCCGAAGAGCCATATATCAGGACGCTCATAAGAGCTGCGGTGTGTCCACAACACATGTAGGATCACAACCAATTGGGATACTCCGAAGAGCTATTAACGGGAAGCTCGTAAGAACCACATAACGGGAAGCTCATGAGAGCTTATAACGGGTCGCTCTTTATAGCTATGGTGTGTCCGCAACACATGCAGGACCACAACCAATCTGGGAACCTTGTATCCATCGAATTTTATTTATCCAAACGGGGCTTAATACTTGTCAGACATTATCAGATATATGGTTAATTTTCATACATATCAATTACACAATTTAATTCAAATACACAACATTCAATTCAAAAATATAAATATACAATTTTAGTTACACGAACTTACCTCAATAATGTTCGTGCACACAAAAGTTACTAATCCTCTACTTTCTCTTTTCCTCGGTCTAACTCCGTATTTGGTCTATTCGGATCTATATGAATGAATTTATCATTAATTTAATACAATTCATACTTAATTCAATCCAATTCACATCTTAGGCAAAATTACCATTTTGCCCCTATACTTTTAATTAATTCTGATTTCGTCCCTAGACTCAGAAAATGAAATTCATGAAATTTAATCCTTATTCCAAGCCTAACCGATTTTACATATAACAATAACAGTCCATGTATTTCACAAAAATAAAAAATTTTCCATGAATTTTACATCTTTTTAATTTAGTCTCTAAATCATAATTTCATCAAAATTCACTTTACAAAAGTTGTTTATCTATCAACAACCTTTCATTTTCTACCATGAAACTTCATAATTCATGCATACTCATCCATGGCAAAACCCTAGTACTTTGATAACTTTACAAATTAATCCCCGAGATAGGTAGACTAAATGATTACGATCTCGGAAATATGAAAATTACTAAAAACGGGTCAAGAATACTTATCCAATTAAGCCAAATTAGTTTGCTATCTTCAAGCTCTTCTAACTAGGGTTTCCATGTATTTAATTTGGGGAAAGATGATATAAAATGATGATATTTTCTATTTAATTAAAATATCATCTTTTATTATTTCATCTTTCCAATTTAGTTCTTTTCTTTATTTAATTTTCCATGGATGAATCATCATACTTATCTACTAACTCCTCTTAATGATCTATTTGCCATATAAGGACCTCAAATTTTGAATTCCATAGCTATTTGATCCTTATAGCTACTAGAACTCAACTTTTGCATTTTATGCAATTTGATCCTTTCCATCTAATTAGACATATAAACAGTAAAATTTCTTTACGAAATTTTCATACGATATTTCAATCATAATACAGACCATGAAATAATTTAAAAATAATTTTCCTTCCGGACTCGGATTTGTGGTCCCAGAACCACTGTTCCGATTTCACTGAAAACGGTTGTTACACTTTCAGTCACCGACAAAATGATTCTATTTGATTTTTAAATGCTTCTATAGCCCTTAAATTATTTTAATCTTGATTTAAACATTTTTATAAAAATGTTTTAAGGTTTAAAATTTTAGAGATCTTTGAGATTTTTGTTTCGTGTGTGCTATAGTAACATCTCTCATTTGTTCCGTACACTGAACGGGTGAGGGGTGTTACATGGTGCATAGTGTGCTTTACTCTAAGCTCTTTTTGGGCATTAATGACACACTTATTGATTTATTCCTAAATAGTGCAGTGGACAACCCATCAGCCTCTATAGCACCATCTATAAGATCATTACTAAAGTAATGGTCAATCACCTTCATCCCGTCCTTTAAAGACTCATTTTCCCCTTCCAGTACAGCTTTCTCATGGGTAGACATATAGAGCATTATTGTTTAAGAAGCGATTCACTCATTTCACACAAAAAGGGTGTCTTAGGAAACATGATAATTAAATTGGATCTTGAAAAAGCTTACAATAAGTTGGAATAGAGTTTCATCAAGAGAGTACTCTACTAATTCAACCTTCTTTTGTCTTAGATTGAACTTATTAAGGATTGTGTGTCCTCCACTTCTACCTCGGTAGTTGTCAACGAAACTAGGTGTTGGAAAAATTGGTTGAGAAAATGATTTTACAATTACAACGGAAGTTTTAAAAATTTTCAAAACTGAGCCATTTGTGATATTTATAGTAATAAGCCCTAATCGGAATAGTACTTGTGCTTTGTGCGACACGAATTCAAGTCGATCTTGTCTTTGAACCGAACACCCTTCTCCGCTATCCTCGTACTACAAATTGTGTCGAATGTAGACTTGAGCAAAACAAACTAAATCAAAAAAAAAAAGAAAATAATTTACTTACTTTTAGTAGGAAAGTAAATTCTCTCTATAAAAATTGGTAAAAATCATAATTCTCAGAAAATAAAACTTATTCTAGGTAAATAAATTTTCACTATTTTCTGGCAGAATAACAATAACTGAATAGTCTATGAAGTGTGTTTTTAGGTCAACTGGTGCTCTCTATTTATAGGGAGAGGTACAAGAATCCTGGTTGAGCAAGCCCTAAATAATATTATTTAAATAGAAAACACATTCTCACTCTAAGTGAGATAGGGATAGACGGCACACCCTAATGTTTTCTATTAGGGTTGTGCCCCTCACATGCTATATAAGGGCATGTTGGGCTTCTTATATATTGGGTCCAATTATATGTGTTTCATCAATTTTTGACCCAACACTTTATAATTTTAAATCAACCCAATATTTATTTCCTGTTTCCCAAGATATGTAACACCCCTTACCCGTATTCGACGCCGAAACAGGGTACGAGGCATTACCGGACTTACATCACAAGCAATTACACAATTCCTAGTCATAAAATTTGCATCCAAATTAAAACCATTGATATTCAAACATGAAGTCCCTATTACGAGCCTACGAGGCCAAAAACATGCTTTGGAAGTGGTTCAGGACTAAACCGAGAACTTTAGAAATTTTTACAAAACTTGGAAAATTTTTCATGTTACAGGGCTCACACGCCCGTGTGACCCATAGACACGTCTGTGCTACAGGCCATGTTCAATTTAGGGTGCTCTCTGACTTGTGCCACACGCCCGTGCCACACGCCCGTGTGCTAGGCCGTGTAGAACACACGGCTGAGACACACGCTCGTGTCTCTGCCCGTGTGTTCAATTCTGGACATTCTGTTTTGCAACAATTAAGGTGCAGGGGACACACGGCCGGAACACATGCCCGTAGGGTAGACCGTCTGTATACCCGTGTGGACAAAAATAAGGCTATTTACCAAGCCATTTTGCCACCTCACTTGCACTCATCTACACAACATCACATGGCACAAATTCAAGCATATAAGAGCAACTCAACCACCACAACCAAGACAATAACATGTCATTCTCATGCCATTATTTATCATGCTTAAAACATCATACTTAGCCCGATAAAAACATACTAATTTCACATTCACAAGAGGGCATTAACATATGAATAAACTTATGATCAACATAAGCCATCATTCATGGCTATATATAAGATGAAGCATTAACAATTACAAGCTAACATATATGGCCAAATTAATAATGACACACATAACACATTGACATAGTCCTTATACATGCCATAGACTTAAAATGCTTGAATTCATTTATACTCAAAATGATAGCTTGATAGTGTGATAGGATCTCCCGCGATCTCCAACCCAAGCTAGCTTAATAACCCTATAAGACATGGGAAAGGAAGGGGGTAAGCTATATAGCTTAGTAAGTCCGTATGAAAGTAATAAGAAACTTTTACCAATCATTTACCAAGTCCGGTAATATAAACACAAGATAATATAAATTGCTATAAAACTCACAGTTATAATTTATTCAGTCACATTGTTTGCTCTATCAATTTGCAAGCATATTTTAACATGTTTTGACATTAGCCTAATAACCGTAATCTCTCCATTATAACAAATTGCCACAATCAACCAATCATTTCATACCTCATAATAAACATGCACATTAATTATGAGTATTTACATTTCAAGCATATACTTTAACATCTTTCAATTTCTTAATCTCTTATCTTCTTATACTTACATAACTATTTTAATGGGCAATTATGCCAATCTTCCCTTTTAATCATATCCGATAAATCACAATTTGTGTGAATAAATCATGCTATATCATAACTCAATTTGGACCGAAAGCCAATCACATAATCGTCAATCGAATTTACCATGAAATTCATACATCACAAGGTTTTCACAAAATCATTCTCGTGGAAATCATGAACTCACAATTTCATGAAGTCAATGCTTATAAACTTTACGTACATACTTGTACCAATTCGTAATACTTATATACTTTTTCTCGTCTTTGACATACCCGTTGAATTTCCCATTGAACCATTTTGAATACTAAATGATACTCAGGAATCTCGTACATACAGTACCGTACCAATGCCATATCCCAGATATGGTCTTACATGAAATCTCGTATCGATGCCAATAGCCCAGCTATGGTCTTACACGAAGTCTCATATCGATGCCATATCCCAGATATGGTCTTACATGTAATCACAGTAACCCTAAAGTCATGACATTTATATCCTATCTATTCCTAATGTTCAACCGGGACTTTCGCTGTACCGAATCTCCGTCGGTCATTTCCGTAGTATCGTACTCAATAGCATTCACATTTCATTTCAATAATATAGAATTTACCACAATTATATCAATTTAACATTTATACATATATAATTTAATGCTTATTAAACATACGAACTTACCTCGACATAAAAATGGCGAAAAGGACTAAATCGTCAAATACTCATTTTCCCCCGTTCTAACTCTAAACCTCATTTTTCTTGATCTATAATACCGAATTCATCTCATTTAATCAACACATTATTCATTTCAGTCCAAACGTCACATTATGGCAAAATTATATTTTTGCCCCTAAACTTTTAACATTTTACAATTTAGTCCCTAGGCTCGTAAAATGATTTTCATTCAATTTCTTCAAAATCCAAGCCTAGACGAACCATTTTCATACTCATAACAGCCCACATTTCTCATTTATTCACATTTAATGATTTTATAATTTTTACAAATAGGTCCTTTTTGACATTTTTACCGAAAATCACTTAGCAAAAGTCGTTTAACAAACAACAAACATGCATTTTCTAACATAAAACATCAAAATACATACATGTTCAACATGGTTAAAATTTTATACTTTGACATCTCTTCGAATTAGTGGTAGAAATAGATAGATCATGTTACAAGGATTTTAAAAACATAAAAATCATTAAAAAATGGGCTAGAACGAACTTACAATCGAGCTTGAAAGCTTGAAAAACCCTAGCCATGTCTTCTCCGTGTAAAATTCGGCCAAGGAAGAAGAAGATGGACAAATTTGGCTTTATTTTGGCTTTTTAATTCATTTTAATTACCAAATTACCAAAATGCCCTTAATGAAAAACTTTAAAAACATACCTAACCATGTCCATTTTTGTCCACCAACTTAACCAATGGTATAATTACCATTTAAGGACCTATAATTTAAAATCTCATAGCAATTAGACACCTTTAACACATAGAATTCAAGTTTTGCACTTTTTGCAATTTAGTCCTTTTAACTAAATTGAGTGCCCAAACATCAAAATTTTCGAACGAAATTTTCACGAAATTGTTTCATAAAATTGTAGACCATAGAAATATAATAAAAATAAATTTTATTGCGTCGGATTTGTGGTCCCAAAACCACTGTTCCGACTAGACCTAAAATCGAGCTGTTACAACTCTCATCTTATGGGATTTTTGTCCCCGAAAATCTTACCGAAATATAAATTCGATTTCCACATAAGCTCTTCTATCTCGTGGCACTGCCAAAGAACCCTCACTAAGGTTATGCTTTTATTTCCCATCTTTCAAATCTCTCGTGTCAAAATTCCGATCGATTTTTCATTATACAACACGTTAGCTGAATCTTAATCCCTATCGAAGAAGTCATACTCAAAGAGTTCGATCGATACCATCGCAAAATAGATACACAAAAAACATTTTGAATCTTTTTCCAAGGCAATACTTTCGGAAGCATGCTATCGCTGAATGGGAATTTCATATCCCCATGTTTCAAATTCACATACGTTTTCTGACAATCTGAAGTGGATTCTAAACTGCCACGAATCACTTTTACTTTCTGTACGATTTCTGATCGGATAGTCTCTAAAAAATATAACTCAACTAATCTATCATGTTACATACCCGATCACCAGAACATCTATTTCAAATAACTGTACATTTTATTACTCCATAAATGAACAAACGAGCTACTACTGAGTTTCGTACAAAATTTTCTGCATAAGCTCTGAATTACTCAGTGCGCAAATTCTATCTCAGAATAATGATAGCAGTCTTCAGGTCCGACCTGAAATTCAGAATCAAAAGTGGTGACATCACGAACTAACTAAAATACGACAAAGGCAAGCACACCTATCGAACAATAGTATAGCTATGGTGAGTTCGGAATATCGTATCCACGAGGACTAAAAGTACTAGTAATAACTATATTTGTATTATTTAGCCTAATAATTAAAGGATTTTGTTTTTAATCTAAAACTAAACTAATTAACTAACTATGAACGTGACAGAGAGTGAATTGGGAAAATACTTTAAGAAAACCAATGAGAGAGACAATACCCAGGAAAGAATCCACCTAGATTTCACTTATTATTCCGATTCTGAATTAAGCGATTTATTCACTTTTCTTGATCCGTAGAAATCCCTAATTTATGTTAATATCTCTTTCGAGACTAATAACAACTGACTCTAGGTTGATTAATTGAAATTTCTTTCTAATTAAAACCCCTATTGTCGTATTAACTCGATCTATGGATTCCCTTATTAGATTTGACTCTAATCCGACAGATTTATGTCGTCCTATTTCTAGGATTGCAATCAACTCCGCTCAATTATGCTAGATCTACTCTTTAAGCAGGGACTTTTGCTCTACCGATTAAGTACATCAAACTTGGATTAATATCCTGAAAATATTAAGGCAATGATTAAGAACACATAATTAAGAACAAGAACAAGTATTTATCATGCAATTCAGATAATTAAATAATAAGATCCATCATAGGTCTCATCCTCCCTAGGTATTTTAGGGAGTTTAGTTCATACTCATAGAGGAAAACATCTCAAAATAAAAATAACAACAAGACATGAAAAAACCCAATAAAACTTCGAAGGAAATTCGACTGGAGATCTTCAATCTTGAATGAGATCCTGCTTCCGAGATGATTCCGACGGCTTCCTTCGAGTAATTTCTTCGTTCTACTCCGTGTATCCCCTTAGGTCTTCTTCTAGTGTGTTTTTATAGACTTTGGAATGTTTAAAATACCTAAAAATTGTCTTTTTCTGCGTGAAAACAAAACAGGGTGCAATAATGACACGGGCGTGTGATCAGCCCGTGTAAGAATGCCCAGGCCGTGTGTAAATCTAACATGGTTCAAAGTCGACACAGGCTGGCACACGGGCGTGTGTCCAGCCCGTGTGGTTCACATGGGCATGTGCTTAGCCCGTGTGGGATTGGCTTGGCCATGTGGATCCTTAAGATAGCCCGTTTTGTCTGATTTTGGCCCGTTTTCCGCTCTTTTTTCTCCCCTATGCTCACCTAAGTATAGAAACATGAAATTAAAGGATTAGGAGCATCAAATTCACAAAATTATATAACAAATCATCCAAAAACATGCTAAGCATGGAATTAAAATATGTTACTTTTATGGTTTATCAAAAGGTCATCTCACACTGTACTCATTTAGTCTACCACTCACTATCACATTCCTGAGGTTCTCAATCTTGCAAAGAATACATCACTTTAGCTTTCTAATTTCGCAAAATTTAAACTTCCATCAAATAAGATTAATCATGTAACCGACACTCACAAAATGAACAAAGGCTTTCCATTCAAGCATTTGCAACTATATTTGCTTTTCCCAAAGGTTAATCGATAACTGCTCACAATCTTTCAATAGTTCCAGCCATCTATACTGTTTTAAATTCAGATTCCTTCTGTGACATTAGATACTTTAAACTCTTGGAATCAGGAAGCATATGACATTTTTCGTCGGACAACCGATATCATCAAATTCTTAACACAGACATAAAAGTGGCCGACTCAAAATCACCCGTCGGACAGTTCCTTTCATGTGACTTTAACCGTCTGAAAGCATAAACTATCACTTTACATTCTTGTATTAAAAAACATCCAATCCGTTCGATAGTGCATCGCTGAAAAACCACAATTTCTTTACTCAATTTAAATTGGACTCCAAATCAGTGTTTCGGTTAACAATACCTTCAACTATTTTCAACTTTGCTAACACTCAACAGACCGTTCAAACTTTCACAAATGTGATAACTTTATCAATCAAAACAACTTTAACTCATAATAATATCATCTAATTAGAACTGATCTAATAGGTATGTCCTTGTATCACACCCTTTTTGAATATAAATTCTTCATTTAGACTGTTCGTCAATTTACCCATTAATGTACAAGATTTTATCCTCTTACCTGAGGATAAACTTAAATGCATATAACTCAATTTACCTTTCAACTAACCAGCTTGCTCAGATAAAAACAACTGATTCGATCTCAACTATCAAATAATATCATATCAAAATACTCTCTTTTTTATGTTGTTAAAACAACTCCAACATACAATCTTTCAAAATTCCCTCACATGCTAGTCAAAGATCTTTTCACTGCATTAGCTCAAGGAAACAAAATATCTTGATTGAACTCATTGACTTTAATCAAACTTACCTGTGAGAAGAAAACCATCGTACAATTTGAGCTTCCACTATCTATACCTTTGCCGATGCAAATTCCTTTCGCGAAAATTAGAGAAATTCTGATACCAAAATCACCACGTTCCTATGATCGAACCAGAAATACAACCATAATAGACATAGTTATCACAAGCCAAAGAACACACTTTAAAGATGAGCCATGATTGATAATTTACGAGATAAGGATGATAAGAAGACCGAGACAAAGAAATCCAAGATGCGATATCATACTGGAATTCCGAAAACATAACTCATAAGAAAATAATAAAGATCTTAATGTTCCCTCAGAGAAAACCAGAAGAAAAAAAATGCTTATACGCTCTAGAATCAATTGAAACAGAGATAATATATTTTCCAAATATATATATATACAAAACAACATCCAGTAGAAATAGAAGAATAGCCTCATATAAATTTTCACCAACAACTTTTATTCCAAACATAATAGAATAGAATCCCAAAGAGAGATATAAGAAATGTTGCTCATCAACCAACCAGACTAACAGCGCTTTCATCTAATATCATAATCGGCTAGCATTCTCATACGATAAGAATTTCATCAGAAAACGAACAATCACATATATCTCTGAGGATAAATGAATACACAAAATACCCAACAGAGATCATCATAATCTATTCAATTACAACTGTTACACTCTGACATCTTTACGATTCAAATATCATTTCTCTGACTAATTATGTCATTAATAATTCTATATTATTCCATTCACTAACGAAAATCAATCTGGAAGAAATTCCAGCAAATACGTACTTTAGACATCATACCTGAATGAGTCGATTAGCCGAGATTAAATTTTTCTTTAACCGTGACATCGCAAAATCCGGATGATCTTTAAAATAACCTGGCATTTTTTCTAGAACTGTATTCACTTGCCAAACTATTCTTAACTCTGACCACATTATTAATCATTCCGCTACTGAACTCTTTAGTCTCTTACTTGTGGGCTCATTCAACTTAAATCTCGTGAAATTTCGTTATAAAATACCATATTGGTAAGGGGTGAGGTCGTAAAGCCTCTAACTCGACTCTCATACATACACACATATAACTTAGCATTCATCATCAACATAATATCTTCACAATCATATAATTCATTTCAAGCTAATTAACATACATATTTAGGTTACACGAACTTTCCAATTATCTTTATTCAGAAAAGTGCACTTAAACATACATTCCATAAATTTTGAGTAAGTTCCCTTATCGCATTCGCTTAATCAAACAAGTTAGGCACATAACATCATATGAATGTCAAACAACATGAATGAGCTTATCACAATATAAACTTCCATTTCATTTCACCTTTCCATATTTCAAGAATAATTCCCATTGAACTATTGTAATTTCGATGGATACTTGAGTAGTATACTCAAGGTATGCATGTCAACAATCCGTCAATTCATATTCAAAAGTGCCCTTTTGACACATATTCATGGAGCACACTCTCGAGCCACATATGACATAACAGGATTGCCAATTCAGGCTAAATCCTTTCGATAACGTATACTCTAAAGGCTTACTCTGGATTACCCGTCCGGGCTAAATCCATTTCATAACATATGCTCGAGAGGGCTTAATTCAGGACTGTCGTTCCGGGCTAAATCCTTTTTTCAACATTTAAAACATTTTATCCGTTTCAAAAAATCACCATAATCCATCGAAATACAACGTTCAACAGGAACAATGACATTTTATCCATATTTCTCAACTTATGGTTATTTCATTTTGTACATCATCACATACATATCATGAACTCTTATTCATACCTTTTCAAGTTTCGACTTATCACAAACACATTTTCAAATATCTTAGTATCACTTTCAGCGTTTTCGAAAATAGCTCGGTTGGAAAGCATCTCTGCCTCAACAAAACAATTTCATCAGAGTCGGGAGACACCACACTATCACAGTTAGTAATATGGCATGTATAGCTAGACTCTTACACACGCTAGGTTAGTCCGAGAACCGACTAAACCATAGCTTTGATACCACTAAATGTAAAACCCCTTACCCGTATTCGACGCCAAAACAGGGTACGAGGAATTACCAAACTTACATCACAAGCAATCACACAATTTCGAGTCATAAAATTTGCGTCCAAATTAAAACTATTCATATTCAATCATGAAGTCCCAATTATGAGCCTACGAGGCCCAAAACATGCTTTGGAAGTGGTTCGGGACTAAACTGAGAACTTTAGAAATTTTTACAAAACTTAGAAAAATTTTCATGTTACAGGGCTCACACACCTGTGTGGTACAAAGTACTCGCCCGTGTGACCCTTAGACACGCCCGTGCTACAGGTCGTGTTCAATTTAGGGTGCTCTTTGACTTGTGCCACACGGTCGTGCCACACGCCTGTGTGCTAGGCCATGTAGAACACACGACTGAGACACACGCTCGTGTCTCTACCCGTGTGCTCAATTCTAGACATTCTGTTTTGCAACAATTAAGTTGCAGCGGACACACAGCCAGAACACATGCCCGTGGGGCAGACTGTGTGTCACACACGGCCTAGACACACGCCCGTGTGTCTACTCGTGTGGACAAAAGTAAGGCTATTTACCAAGCCATTTTGCCACCTCACTTGCACTCATCTACACAACATCACATGGCACAAATTTAAGCATATAAGAGCAACTCAACCACCACAACCAAAACAATAATATATCATTCTCGTGTCATTATTTATCATGCTTAAAACATCATACTTAGCCCGATAAAAACATACTAATTTCACATTCACAAGAGGGCATTAACATATGAATAAACTTATGATCAACATAAGCCATCATCATGACTATATATAAGATGAAGCATTAACAATTACAAGCTAACACATATGGCCAAATTAATAATAACACACATAACACATTGACATAGTCCCTATACATGCCATAGACTTAAAATGCTTGAATTCATTCATACCCAAAATGATAGCTTGATAGTGTGATAGGATCTCCGGCGATCTCCAACCCGAGCTAGCTTAATAACCCTATAAGACATGGGAAAGGAAGGGGGTAAGCTATATAGCTTAATAAGTCTGTATGAAAGTAATAAGCAACTTTTACCAATCATTTACCAAGTCCGATAATATAAACACAAGATAATATATATTGCTATAAAACTCACAGTTATAATTTATTCAGTCACATTGTTTGCTCTATCAATTTGCAGGCATATTTTAACATGTTTTGACATTAGCCTAATAACCGTAATCTCTCCATTATAACAAATTGCCACAATCAACCAATCATTTCATACCCTATAATAAACATGCACATTAATTATGAGTATTTACATTTCAAGCATATACTTTAACATCTTTCAATTTCTTAATCTCTTATCTTCCTATCCTTACATAACCATTTTAATGGGCAATTATGCCAATCTTCCCTTTTTCTCATATTCGATAAATCACAATTTGTGTGAATAAATCATGCTATATCATAACTCAATTTGGCCCAAAAGCTAATCACATAATCGTCAATCGAATTTACCATGGAATTCATACATCACAAAGTTTTCACAAAATCATTCTCGTGGAAATCATGAACTCACAATTTCATGAAGTCAATGCTTATAAACTTTACGTACATACCTGTATCGATTCGTAATACTTATATACTCTTTCTCATCTTTGACATACCTGTTGAATTTCCCGTTGAACCATTTGGAATACTAAAGGATACTCGGGAATCTCGTACATACAGTACCGTACCAATGCCATATCCTAGATATGGTCTTACATGAAATCTCGTATCGATGCCAATAGCCCAGCTATGGTCTTACACGAAGTCTCATATCGATGCCATGTCCCAGATATGGTCTTACACGTAATCACAGTAACCCTAATGTCATGACATTTATATCCTATCTATCCCTAAGGTTCAACCGGGACTTTTGCTGTACCGAATCTCTGTCGGTCATTTTCGTAATATCGTACTCAATAGCATTCACATTTCATTTCAATAATATAGCATTTACCATAATTATATCAATTAAGAATTTATACATATATATTTAATGCTTATTAAACATACGAACTTACCTCGATATAAAAATGGCGAAAAGGACTAAATCGTCAAATACTCGTTTTCCCCCGTTCTAACTCCGAACCTCGTTTTTCTTGATCTATAATACCAAATTCATATCATTTAATCAACACATTATTCATTTCAGTCCAATCGTCACATTATGGCAAAATTATATTTTTGCCCCTACGTAACACCCCCTACCCGTATTTAGAGGTGTGCATGGGCAGGGCCGGGCCGGGCCCAAAAAAAATTTTGGCTCGTTTTTTAGGCCCGGGCTCGGCCCTGTCCGAAATATGGGCCTAAAAAATTGCCCAGACCTGGCCCGCCATAAAATTGGTAGGCCCAGCCCTACTTACTAAATATTAATTTTTTAACTTATTTTATTAAAAAATAAAATATAATAAATCAAATACATTTAAAAAAATAAAAACAAATATTAAAACAAGAAACAAATAAAAAATGATACTAAATATAAAACATAATAAAAGAATTAATGTCTGTGAACATAAATGATATTGTGAATAATGTGATGGTGAAAGTCCCATTGCTAGATATAAAAAAGAATCTCTACTCAAAAGTCCTTTAAGCATTTTACCCTTTCAAGGTCATAAGTCATTGTTCTACCATCCCCGCATGTAAAATCAAAGTGCGGATGTTGCTAATTGTGAAATTTTACAATATGAAAGCAAATGTAGATCACTACCTACATAATCGCTTTAACCTTCGAATTTAATCCAAGCTTTAATGTCTGCTTATCTCATCATAGATTCTACAACCTTAAAAACTGGTCTACTTGCTCCAGTAACTTAGAATTAGCCGTCTTTTTTTTACTGTCCGCTTTTAGTCCATCTATTGTAATCTATCACCTCCCAACATTGTATATTAAACTTTTAATTGGTATATAATTAAAAGGGCACTCTTATCTTTTATTTTTTTCTTTGGTGTATATGAAATCTATAAAATATCTATGAGATGTTTAAAATTAAAAAGATTAAAAATAAATTATTTAATATATTTCGGTAAAATGGTTTGCCCTGCCAAGAAATTCTTACTGAGGCCCGGCCCGCTTTTTTAAACGGGGCCTCATTTTCTATCCAAGTCCATTTTTCGGCCTATATTTTTACCCGAACCTCCCATTTTTTCTAAGGGCCTTGGGCGGGCGGGTGGCCCACCATGCTCACTTTCTACCCATATTCGAAATCGGAATAGGGTACGAGGCGTTACCGGACATAAATACACGCATTCATACAAAACCGAGACTTAAATTTCCATCCAAATTAAAATATATGGACCCACGAGGTCCTAAACATACATTGAGGGCGGTTCGGGACTAAACCGAGACCTTAGGAAGATTTTACGAAACTTAGGAAAATTTTGAGGTTTTAGAGGCACTCGCCCGTGTGGGTCAATGGACACGCCCGTGTGGCATGTCACACGCCCATGGACTTAGGCCGTGTCAATTTTAGGTTGCATTCTGTTTATGACGTCAGCAACAAGTGGTAGCCATACGGCCAAGTCACACGCCCGTGTGCTAGGCCGTGTGGTCAATTTTATTTTCATGCTTTTTCATAATTCAGGTGCAGACTTCACACGGCCAGGGTACACGCCCATGTCCCAAGGCCGTGTCACTCACACGGCCGAGACACATGGCCGTGTCTCAGCCCATGTGGCCAATTCTGGACATTCTGTTTTGCTATATTAAGGTGCAGGGGACAGACGGCCGGATCACACGCCCATGGGGGCAGACCGTGTGTCACACACGGCCTAGACACACGCCCGTGTGTCTACCTATGTGGACAAATACAAGGCTATTTTCCAAGCCATTTTGCCACCCTCACTTGCACACATTCACACAACATCACATGTCATTCTTATATCATCATTTGTCATACTTAATCATCACATTTAGCTCATGATAACCATACTAGCTTCACGTTCACAAGAGGGCATTAACACATGCATAAACATATAATCAACATAAGCCATCATTCATGGCTATATTCAAATTGAACCATAAACCATTTTAGGCCAACACATTTGGCTATATTAACAATGACTTAATTAATCAAAAGACAAAGTCCCTATACATGTCATATCTCAAGAAGGCTTGAATACTTATACCCAAAGTGACAGCTTGATAGTGTGATAGCATCTCCGGCGATCTCCAACCCGAGCTAGCTAAATTAACCTATAAGAGATAGGAAAGGGAGGGGAGTAAGCAATAGAGTTTAGTAAGTTTATATGAAAATAATAAACAACTGTTGACATTAATTTATTTTACCCAATCATAAAAATATTATAATACAATTTGCATTTAATCTCATAATTCCATTTAATCATTCATAATGCTTACTCTTTTATCTTATAAATACCATTTACGTGCCTTGGCATTAGCCTAACCACCATAGTCTCTCCATTATAACTTATCAAAATATTTAACAAGTTATTTCCATCCTCTTAATCACATGCACATCATTTATGAGTAATCATAATTTCAACATATGGTTTATCCACCTTTCATTTGTCAAAGCTCGTATCATACTATATTCTCATAGTGACTTTATTCGGCAATTATGCCTGTCTTTCCTTTCTCTCATGTCCAATGAAACACAAATTTAAATAAATAAACCGTACTATATCACAATTCAATTTGGTTCATAAACCCATCACATGATCATTATCAAATCTTATCATGTATCCATTCATCATGAATGTAGGTCACCGATCACAAGGTTATCAATATTTCACAAGTATAAGCCAAAGATTACAAGATCGTCCCGAAATCATTCTCATAGATAGAACTTACTCAATTCCATCCTTACCATTAAGGCATCATAACTAAGCTCATATCTCATGAGTTTCGAGTAAGAACATGTACCACTCACAACATGATTATATCATTTCATATCTTTATCATAAGCTTTAAATAACCCGTAGAACCATTTGGAATACTAAAGGATATCCGATAAGCCTCACACAAGAGGGTAAAATGTCGATGCCATGTCCCATACATGGTCTTACACTGGCTCGCATGTCGAGGCCGATGCCATGTCCCAGACATGGTCTTATACTAGCTCTCGTCTCAATGTCGATGCCATGTCCCAGACATGGTCTTACACTAGCACACATATCAATGCCGATGCCATGTCCCAGACATGGTCTTACACTGGCTCTCATAATGTGGCCGATGCTATGTCCCAGACATGGTCTTACACTAGCACACATATCACCCAAATGTCATGGCATGGATATCCAATCTATTCCTAAGGTTCAACCGGGAGTTTTTACTACATCAATTCTCCTCATGCATATTCACAACAATAATCAAACACTTTATCCCATATTAATTGTTCAATGCATAATAACAATAAAGTTGTATTATTTACATACAACTTACCTCGGTATACAAAATGTGGGGGACTAGATTGAATTAGTCTACTAGCTTGGTCTTTCCCCGGTCTAGGTCCGAATTCCATTTTTCTTGATCTATAATGAAAAAATTTACTTATTTAATCACCACATTAATCAAGACATTCCAAAATTCCTTCTTTGGTAAAATTACCATTTTGCCCTTAGACTTTCACATAATTATGATTTTGCCTCTAGGCTCGTAAAATGATTTTAATCAAATTTCCTCCTTTAACAAGCCTAGCTGAACCTTTATTACACTTATAGAAACTCACAAATCCAATTATTTCACACATTTACTACCCATTTTATAACTTTTACAAAAAGGTCCATTTTAGGTGTTTTCATGAAAACTCCTTTCACAAAAGTTGTTTATTAAACAACCAAGTTTCATTTTCTTTCATAAAATTTCAGCAAAAAATATAAATACTCTCATGGAAAGACCCTAGACTCTCAACCATTTTGCAAAATAGTCCCCTCATTAGCTAGATTAAGCTATAGGGGTTCCAAAAACACAAAAATTATCAAGAATGACCATTAAAATCACTTACTTGCAAGGGTGAAGAGTTGCTAAAATTTCAAGCTTCCAAAACCCTTATTTTTGCTGAAAATTTCGGTGGAAGAGGAAGAAGATGGGAAAAGATGATAACTTTTTCTTTGTTTTATTTTATTTTATTCATTTAGTCACCTAATGCCACCAAACTTTAACCATTCATGATTTTTAAATTCCATGTCCAGCCACCACTAATTTTATTGGTCTTTTTACTCAATAAGGACCTCTACTTTAGTGTTCCATAGCTATTTAACACCTGTAGCTTGTAGAACAAAACTTTCGCACTTTATGCGATTTAGTCCTTTTTCAAAATTAAGCATGAAATCGCTAAAATTAATTTACCAAAATTTTCAAACACTAATATAATCATTCCATAATACATAAAATAATAATAAAAATAATTTCTCCGGCCTCGGATTAGTGATTCTGAAACCACTGTTCCGACTAGCCCCAAAATCAGGCTGTTACAACTCTCCCCCCCCCCCTTTAGGGATTTTCGTCCCCTAAAATCATATCGTAAAAAAGTTGCTTCCAACTCTCATGAATCATTTTCACTAATTTCTCAGAATCACAAATCGATTTTAGTCTCATATATCTCTTTCCAATAACCTTTGAACTTTAGTACACAAAGGTTGAAGTACAATTGTCAAAATCAAACTACTCTCTTAAACTTATCATTGATATAAAAACAATTTCTCGTGCCCAAATGTAATCGCATTCTCGAGTTCACTGTAGCTTATCCCATAATTGCGATATAACCTCCAGATCTCTATCCGGCATAATGAGACTGGCACCTTGGTCAATCGTATAATCTCAGAAACATCTTGCTCTCTCAGGGAACACATAGTTTAGTTGATATGTCAAATAAGAACTCTGTACATATTGAAATGATCATATGGATCTTTGCCAAGCAATCAACCACAATCCAAATAACATCTTCCTTGTCGAAAATTATGACAATCCCGATACGAAACTTATGGTAACTCTATCTCATCAACACTCTCGTACCATCACTGACTGTATGAGTCCTGCATACACTTGATTTCGGCTTATTTGCTAACAAATAGACATCTGAACATAAACTCAAAAATATCGTGATACATACTCAATCACCAGAACATCTACTCATATAACTGCACATTTTATTACCCTCTAGGTGAACAGACAAGCCACTATTGTGAACTTCGTACAAAATTTCTGCATAAGCCCCGGATTCTTCGGTACACAAATTCCATCTCGGAATAATAATAATAATAACATGAATCAGGTTCAACCTGAAATTTAAAATCAAAAATCGATCCTCACTGTACTTATTTAACTTACCACTCACTAACACATTTATGAGTTTCTCAAACTTGCAAATAGAACATCACTTAAGCTTTTTATTTAGCTATAATTAGACCATCATCAAATAAGATCAATCGAGTAACCAACTCGCATCAATTAAACGAGGATTTTTCCATTCAGACATCTGCACTATATCTGCTTTCCGAAAGGTAAATCGATAACTACACATGCTCTTGCAATAACTCAAGCCATTAACACTGTCTTAAATTCAGATTTTTCTACAACATTAGATACTTTAACCCATCAGGATTCAGGTAGCATATGACATTTTCCGTTGAACACACTATATCATCGAATTCACAACACAACACAGACATAAAAGTCGTCGTCTCTAAATCACCAATCGAATAGTTCTTTTTGACGTAACTTTAACCGTCTACAAGTACAAACTACCTCTTTATATTATTGTATTAAGACACATTCCAATTCGTTCCATAGCGGATCACTGAAAATCATAATTTTTTTACTCAATTCAAACTGAACTCAGAACTAGAACTTTCGGTTAATAATACCTTCAAGTTTTTTTTTTCAACTTTGCTAACATGAACTTGTTAGCAAATGTGATAACTTTTCCAATCAGAACAACTTTAACTTGTAACAACATCATCCGGTTAGAATAATCCAATAGGCATATCTCTGTATTATGCTTTCTAGAATATAATTTCTTCATTCAGACTATCCGTCTTCATACTCGTGAATACACAGAATTTATTCTTTTAGTTGAGGCATGCTTAAATATATATAACTCGAATCATATCTCAACAAAACAGTTCTCTCAAATAAAAACAACTGAGTTGATTTCAACTATTGAATGATAACATATCAATATACTCTTTTCTTCATGCTGAGGATACAACTCAATCACACAATCTTTCAAAATTCTTTTAGCATGCAAATCAAAGATCTTTTAAACCGTATTAGCTCGAGGAAATAGATATCCTGATTGAACTCATTAGCTTTAATCAAACTTACCTGAGGAAAGAAAACTGCTATATAATTTCAAGCTTGTGTTATTACCATTTATACCCTTGCCGATATCAATTTCTACCACAAAAATTAGAGAAACCCTGATACCAAAATCACCATATTCCTATCATCGAATCCAGAAATACAATCATACTAAACATAGCCATCACAGACCAAAGAACATACTTTAAAGATGAGCCATGTCCGATAATTTACACAATAAGGGTGATAAGAAAACCCAATTACGATACCATACCGGAAATCTGAGAACATAACTCGTAAGAAAATAATACTGAATATCTAAATAATTTCTCAGAGAAAACCAGAAGAAGAAAAAAAAAACAATACTTACCAGCTCTGGAATTCCATCGTAACAGAGTTAATACACTTTCCAAATATTTATATACAAGACAGAACAACATCCAGTAGAAATAGATGAATAGTCTCACATAATTTTTACCACCGACTTCATTCCAACATATTAGGATAGAATCCCGAAGAGATGAGGCAATGCCAATCATAAATCTAACATACCATTAGTACTTTCGTCTAACATTAAAGTTAGCTAACATTCTCACTCGGTAGGAATTTCATCAGAAACAAACAATCACATATATCTCTGAGGATAACAATTACATAGAATACCCAGAAGAGGTCATCGTAGTTCATTCAATTATAACTGTCACTCGCAAACATCTTTACAGCTCAAATATCATTTCTCTGACTAATTCTGTCATCATAAACCCCGTATTATTCCATTCACTAATGAACATCAATTCGGGAGAATTTCGGTAAATACATAATTTAGACTAGCTTACATAGATTACATAGTCTAAAGTATAATCTATGTAATCGTTAAAACATTTTGATTTTTCTTCTAAAGTTGTTTTCACTTACCAAACTATTCTCATCTCTGCATACGTTACTCCCTAAACTTTTGACATTTTACAATTTAGTCCCTAGGCTCGTAAAATGATTTTCATTCATCTTTTTCAAAACCCAAGCCTAGCCGAACTATTTTCATACTCATAACATCCCACATTTCTCATTTATTCACATTTTTCTACTCATTTTATAAATTTTACAAATAGGTCCTTTTTGACATTTTTACCGAAAATCACTTAGCAAAAGTCGTTTAACAAACAACAAACATGCATTTTCTACCATCAAACATCAAAATACATACATGTTCAACATGGTTAAAATTTTAGACTTTGACATCTCTTCAAATTTGTGGTAGAAATAGATAGATCATCTTACAAGGATTTCAAAAACATAAAAATCATTAAAAGTGGGGCTAGAACGGACTTACAATCGAGCTTGAAAGCTTGAAAAACCCTAGCCATGTCTTCTCCATGTAAAATTCGACCAAGGAAGAAGAAGATGGACAAATTCGGCTTTATTTTGGCTTTTTAATTCATTTTAATTACCAAATTACCAAAATGCCCTTAATGAAAAACTTTAGAAACATACCTAGCCATGTCCATTTTTGTCCACCAACTTAACCAATGGTCTAATTACCATTTAAGGACCTCTAATTTAAAATCTCATAGCAATTAGACACCTTTAACACATAGAATTCAAGTTTTGCACTTTTTGCAATTTAGTCCTTTTAACTAAATTGAGTGCCCAAACGTATTTTCATGAAATTGTTCCATAAAACTGTAGACCATAGAAATGTAATAAAAATAAATTTTACTGCGTTGGATTTGTGGTCCTGAAACCACTGTTCTGACTAGACCCAAAATCGGGTTGTTACAAGATAAATATTGTTTATTCAATTAACTAAATAAATTTCTCAATTAAATAATTTTTTTCAACCCAATTATTTTTTCGTTAAATTCATAACAACTTTATCGTAATAGGATCTATGAGGAAATATATTTAATTTCCTTATTCAACAAATTAATAATGAATAATTAATTTAAATCCATTTTTAAATTTCAATTACTTAATTGTAATTAATTAAATAATCATCCAAAAAAACTTAAATTAATTCTCAAATAATTTTTTGTACTTAGTGAGAAAACACATTCATTACGAATACGATTCATTTCTTTTACTTCATCGTTTCCATTCATTTTTGTTCATTTGATTCTACATGCAATCCATTTCTGGTTTCATCGAGCTAGTGGAGAGACCGAATAGACATATATAATTAGGGCTCAAATAATTTATAAATAAGTTTCAACTTGTCGCCTATTAATTATAAACTTATTTAACCACGAAGTCATTCCACTATAGTATCGTAATTGAGCACTGTTTTATTATTTACCATTACGAAAGCTACTTAATAAGTGCTCCTCCAATAACCTTGTCATAATGTGTTACCCTCATAGGATACTTAATCTCTTTTGGGATAAATCAGTTCTCCTAATATGATCCTATTTTATCTAATGGTAACCTTTACACTTTTTTTCATGAAAAGTCAATTACTATCAAATGGTAATCAAGTCATTTATCACAAAGACAAATGACCCATGGGCATGTTTACTTTTCATCTATCATGTAATGTCAACGAGAGGATATCATTTACCCTTTAGTTGGGATATGAACTCCGCCATTGTGGACTGATGCTACATAGTGCAAAATTCGTATTTCCAACGTATCAGCTTTCGGCTCCTTATCTATTTGAACTTAGGCTTTCACTTTCATCAAAGTATGAGTCACACATACATAGTCCATCATCCACTAAGTATTAAAGTATGTCACACTATGAACGTCACAAATGAGTAAATCCGTAAACAGATTTAGGATCTATTCTACTTGGTTCATTGATCTGCCACAAATTGATGCGACAAATTAGGCTCTTCTAGTGTACTTAAAGATTTTTTCTGGAGCAAAATAGCGTCTTTAGTGTAGTTTTTCACTATTTTTATATTTTTAGTTAATAAGTGGAAATGTCTCATTTTGCCCATTTTGTGACCCAAATTGGCCAATAACGCCATTGGAAGGCCTAACGTGTGATTGAGTGATGTAGGGACATGTTGGAGATCGAAAACAAGCAAGAACGACACCGAGGACAAGGGTATTGCGATATCCACACCCTGGGATCGTGATACCTCCGATAGTATAAAATATTGAAGACTTACTTTAGTGGTATCATGATATCCTTTTTTGGTATCACGATATCCACATTGTAAGAAGGATCCCAAGGTTCAATACTGCCCGAGGTATCACGATATCCACTTATGGGTATCGCGATACCATCTTCGTTAGGGGGATAAACTTGGACAAAAAGGGTAATATTTGTCTACCTGGTCCACCAATCACCCAAGGCCCATGTAAGGGCATTTTTTACAACGAAAAGTCATCAGAAGACACCTTAAACAACCAAAATTGGTTGAGGAGGAGAGACACACACATTACCTTAGTTTTAGATTTACTTTTTCTAGGTTTCTCTTAATTTTCTCTGTAATTTTTTAGGGTTTTTATTTTCTCATCTTCTACCTTAGCTTAGAGTTTATTTTTATGCATTTACCTCTTATTCTTTATGTTCTTAATGTTAGTTAAGTTAGTTATTACTATAGATAAGGTTTACTTACACTTTTACTCTCTGTACTCTGCTTGTAAGACTTTTCTAGTTTAAGTTTAATGCATTTCAATTTCTTTTGCTTTAAATCTGTTAAAACTTGTTCCTTTTATGTTTATTACTTTAGATTTTCTTATTAAATGCTTTTAGTTTCATGTTGTTTACTTTTTCTTGTATAAAAAATCCCAATTTTGATATTTTTCTTGAGCTTTACTTTCATGGTTGCCTTGTTTTTCACTTCCATGTTTATTTCTTTTACTTTGAACATGGTAGCTAAACCTCAAAGGAGGTTGGTGGATGGAGATGTGAGTAAACTAAAATCCTTGGACAAATGAATAAATCGTAATAATTTGGACTAAATTGAATAAACCTAAGAACTTAGGAAGTGATGTCCTTAAGGGAATATTAAAGCAAGTGAGACCGGAAGATAATCTTATCGTGCACTCGTTCATTAGTCTTGAATTAATTGGTGAGATCAGAAGATAAATCGGAGCTAATTCGTCTAAGTCGGTAAAATTGATATCGAAAGACAAAATGGAGTCACTTAGTAATTTAAGTGATTTAAGTCCCTTGTTTGAGGATTGGTGAACCACATCGAAGTCAACCAACCACCATTAGTTATCTATTGGATAGTCCATTACTTTTACCTTTTTGCAATTTAGCCCTTAGACTAGCATGTTTAGTTTTCTTGCAATATTCTCTTAGTATGAATTGTCATACTATATAATCGTATTAGTAGCCACTTAGACTCTACTGTGTATGCTAGTTATTGCTCAATCACCATCTCCTTTGGGTTCGACCCCTCGAAAAACTTCGTGTTCCATCGGTACTATAAATATCACAAATGACTTGTACGCTTGCAATAAAATCAGGCTTTAAAAATTATTTTATAAATTTGTTGTTTTAATGCGCACATGCAAAGTCGGTCAGTCATGTCTGATGTACTTTCAATCTAGTTAGTCACATCTACGTCTCTATCATCTGAGAGTCATCTGCTTCGATACTCAAGATAAAGCATATCCAAAATTGGATTTGATAGACATGTTAGTCTGTTAATCGGTTTGCTTATTTTCAATTAGATTAGGGACATGTTTGGATTATCTACTAATAGACGTTGTCTTTCTATATTACAATCTGACCACGTAATATCACTTAGTATTAGTCAAACGTTAGATGATCAATGAGCCATTTTTTGTTTCCATTTTGCTTTGCGTGCAAAAATCGTTGAGGACAATATATAAAAAAAAACTTAATATAATCCTTGGATATTTTATTAAACCATTTTGTTTGAAAAATACAAGTATACATAGACGAAATACTACACTAAGGGCACTAAACCCAACACTAAGCTTCCATCCTTCAATCCTTCTCGAGGTATTCAGTAAAGGGATCCCTTATCCCCCTACTTGTCCATCATTTGCATGAAATACCTCAATCTTTAGATTTTGGAAGCACTCAAATGTAAACAATGGAAATCATTCACAACTTCTCAAAGGGGTCTGAAACCTATACACACGTTTTTTTGTAGATGATGTCATTCATTTTTCCCAAAGGGGCAAAACCTCGATAGCACCAATCTATAACGTACTTAAGCACTTCATAAAATAATCATGTCAGTCAATTAATTTCTCTAAATCTAAAGTACTCTTATTTGCCATGTAATGACCCGATAGTCACGGGTATCGGAAAGTGTATTTTCAGGTCTCCGTTTTCATAAAACGAATTCGTAAATATTTATTAAAAATATTTACGAAGTTAGTTGTATGACTAATTAGATTTTGAATAGGTGAATTTGTCTAAATTAAGAGTATTTAGGTATAAAGACTAGATTGCATATAGGGTAAAAGTTGAATTATAGAATAGAGAAAAGTTAAGGGATTAATTAAGCAATTAAACCTAAAATTTACAAGTGTGTGGTAAAAATAAATTCCATGTGTGTAAATAATAAACATATATTTAATAATAAATTATATTTACTTATTATTTAAGTAAATGTTATTATATTATTATATTATTATATTATTATATTATAATATTATATAAAATATAAAGAATAAATAAAAGAAACAAAAGAAAAAGAAAGAAACAAAAAGGGACGAAATAGAATGAAAAGAAAAAGAAAGAAAAGAAGGAGAATTAGGGATTTCAGGGTTCAAACTCAAACTGGTAAGTCAATTTAGTCACTTTTCTTGAAATTTTTATATTTTTAGAACTCTAGCATAAAATACTACTTGATTTATGTTGAAATTTTAGAAATTTGTAGATTTTTAGATGTTATTCATGTTGAATAATTGGAGTATTTGGGACTAAATTGATAGAATTTTAAGTTAGAAATGAAAAAGTGATTGAATTATAAAATAAAGTATAAGTTTTGAGTTATAGGGACTAAATTGGGAAATTTTAAAAATTTAGGGTTTTATTGTGAAATTAGAGAGTTAATTTTAGTTTTAAGTGGAAATTGAATGAAAATATGGGATTAATTTTGAAGAAATAAAGTTAGTCTTCGTTTAGGGACTAAATTGGAATTTAGGTAAAAGTTGAATAAAAATTGAAATATTCAATGTGATATTGTGTGTATTGATGATTTTTAAATGTTTCAATTCCGTAGCTAATGTTGTGCCGGAGACCTCGGCTAAGAAAGGAAAAGATAAAGTTAACGAGGAGTAGCACGGAAATTACGATTTGTATTTCTATAATCTGAATCTAAATATTAATTATTGTGTTTTTGATTTAATGTTTATGGTAAGTGAATGAGGTGAGTAATTATTTGATTTTGAATTAAATGTATGTGAAATGTGTGATTAATGTGATATTGAATATTGAATGAATGTGGCATTTGAAAAGTGATTTGAAACCCTATTAACTATACCGGGCTGAGTCGGATATAGTTGGCATGCCATAGGATTGGAAGAGTTCAGGGATTACTTCGACTTTGAGTCAATGAGACACTGGGTGTCAATCTATTACTTCGGATAAATTCGATGAGGTACTGGGTACCAATTTACTTCGGCATGGCCGATGAGACACTGGGTGTCAACTTATTGCTTTGAATTATCCGATGAGGCAATGGGTGCCAAATTGGTGTGTTTTGGTTGGAGCCGTGTATCCATCAGAGTCTGAGTCATGTTAATAGGGAAAATAGAGAAAAATGTACTATGAATGGCATACAAAAATATTGAATGTGGAATGGAAATGAATTGTGTATTATATTGAGAAAAGCTATTTGAAATAGCAAGTGATGAGAATTAGAAATGCCATGAATGGTGTATTTATGAAATTGATTATTAGAATGATCTTTGTTATGGTGAGATTAATTATATAACTATGGTTATTGTATGATTTAAATGTATATGATATATTAATTTACCTTTAAGCATTTGGATTATAGAAATACCACTGAGTTCATACTCAGCGTACGGTTTGTTTTTTGTGTGCAGGTTAGGTGTTAAAGTTGATCGTCGATTCGACATCCACAACAATCCCGATCTCAAAACGTGGTGATGTATATTTCTTTTTGATAATGGCATGTACCTAGGATGTCTTATGTATGTCATTTTGGGAAGTGTGTAACACCCCTTACCCGTATCCTATGCCGGAACCAAGTACGAGGCATTACCAGACTTAACAATACATTTGGTCAAATTAATTAACACATATACAAAATGACTTAGTCAAGCCCCTATACATGCCATAACTTAAATCATTTATAAATAAAGATACCCATAGATAGCTTGATAGTGTGAAGCAATCTCCGACGACCTCCAACCCGAGCTTGTTTAGTAGGACTCTGTAACATGGGAAAGAAAAGGGGGTAAGCTTATAAAACTTAGTAAGTTCACATGTAAAAATAATAAGCATTAGCAATGAATTTAGCTTACTACTAAGCTGTCATAACTTGCATAAATAATGCTAAGTTCTTACTTTCCCAACTTACTCATTTGTAGCCTTATCAAAGCCTCAACATGACAAATCCTCACAACAAGTTCTCAAATTGATACAATCATTAAATCACATGCTTATACCTTATTACTCATGTTCACATTAATCTGTCTACTTGAATCGCTGTCACTAAATTATTTATTTCTTGAGCTACAGAGCTCTGAATTTCAAACCACTAATTTTCCCTGAAACTATACTCACATCTTCATACCATAAAATTTCTAGAATTTTTGGCTTATATAATTAGTACAGTTTATTCATTAAAATTTCCCCTATTTCACTGTTCGACTATTCTGACCACTTTTCACTACGAATCAGCTTTCTCCTTGTACAGAATTCAAATGATGTTATAATTTGTTTCATTTGAAACTAGACTCATTAAGGAATTAAAGCATATAACTTATATCCCATAATTATTTTTTTACAAATTTTAATGATTTTTCCAAGGCAGAACAGGGGATCACGTAATCATTCTGAACCAATCTCACAAGAATTTAAACATCTCAAAATATAAAAATCCTTTGTTTGCACTATTTCTTTTATATGAAAATAGACTCAATAAGCTTTAAATAAATATCTCATTCTACTTATAATTCAATTTCTACTATTTTTGGTGATTTTTCAAATTCACGTCACTGCTGCTGTCCAAAACAGTTTTATTGTAAATTTTTGCTCTCTTTCTCCCTTTAGTAGTATTCATTACTTATAACAATCTTTTCAATTTCCGATTACACATCTAGCATATTGCTCATACGTTACAGATGTATGTACCTACACTTATCACTACAAAGTCACACATAATTTCACTTAATCGATTTTCCCGTTGAACACTCGGAATATACACGGATACGTAGAGAAATTAGCACATAAGTGCCACATTGATTGTAGGCCAAGCTACCACTATTCATTGATCAGGTAGTCGGAGCTACCACTTTTCACTGATCAGGTAGCCAGAGCTACCACTTTTCACTGATCAGGTAGCCAGAGCTACCACTTTTCACTAATCAATAACACTGGAAATGTCCACGGGCCTGCTCACACAAGCTGTCAGGTGTTTGCAACACATGCTAGATCACCCAGCACCCGGGACTCATTGTAACACTGTAACACTGGTCTCTAGTATCCACTTCTATTCCTATGTTCAACCGGGAATTTACTCTTAACACTTACTTTAAACACTTTAGCACTTGAATAATTCATGAACAATTTTTCTTCCACATTCAATATTAATTCACATATCAAATATAATTCACCATTTATATAAAAATATATCACTATTATTTACACATAACTTACATAATTACATTCTCAATCTCATCACATCATCAATTTAACTTATCCTCCCCAAATTATTCTATTCAATACTTTCTTGATATTACACAAAGCCATCTTTCTAATTTGATCTTACATGTAATTTATACAAATTCTCATTAAAATGTCGAGTCAATATCTAACATTATAATTATATTGGAAAATCAATACTAAAGTATTCATAACTAAAATTTCAATTTAACATTCAAACTTGCATCATTAAATGCTTATTAAACATATGAACTTACCTCGATACCAAAACGGCCATTTTACCAACTTTCCCGATTTTTAATCTTCCTCCCGTTCTAAGTCCAAATCTGTTTTTCAGGGTCTAAAACATCACATTTCACTTATTTAATTAATGTACTACTCAAAACAGTCCTTAACTCAACTTTATAAAAATTACAATTTTGCCCCTAAACTTTTACATATTTACACTTTTGCCCCAATACTCAAAAATTAAACTTCAGCCCTTATTCTTATGTTTTATAACATGATGATCATTTTTCTCTTCTATGGCAACATCAAATTCTCACTAATTCACACACTTATGACCAATTTATAACTTTGACAATTTAACCCCTTTTATACGATTTCATCGAAAATCATCTAATAAAACTCGTTTCTCTAATCATAGACATGCATAATCTACCATAATTCATCAAAATTCACAATTATTCAACATGGGTCAATTTTTAAAATTAAACTCTAGCTCAAAATAATGGTAGAAATAGCTAGACTAAGTTACCGGGATTTCAAAAATACGATGAATATTAAAAACGGGGCTCAAAAACACTTACTATGAAGCTTGAAAAGCTTGAAACCCTTAGCCATGGAGTCTAGAAATTTTCGACAGCAACTTGAAGAAGATGAGCAGATTTTTTTCTTGTATTTTGTCTTTTTATTCATTTAAAACACTAAATGACTAAAATACCCTTAAGACTTTTCTTTCAATTTTGTCCTATTCATGCCTATTTTTGTCCATCAAGTTATTCAATGGTCTAGTTACCTTTTAAGGGCCTCCAATTTAAAGCTCATAGCAATTTGACACCTCTAATATATAGAACTCAACTTTTGCATTTTTTACAATTTAGTCCTTTTGACTAAATTGAGTGCTCAAACGTCAAAATTTTTGAACGAAATTTTTACGAAATCTTTCCGTAAAATTGTAGACCATAAAAATATAATAAAAATAAATTTTTTTCTCGTCGGATTTGTGGTCTCGAAACCACTATTCTGACTAGACCCAAATTTGGACTGTTACAAAGTGAATGTAAATGATATTACAAGATGAAATTGGTACTTATATACTTAATTTTATGTGTTATATTGAGGTTAAATATGGTATGTTTAAGTTGGTGCATAAATGAGAATGATATAGGCAAATTTGGGTTGAAAATGGTATGAAAATTTGAATTGGCTTGAATGGTGTTTTTAATGGATTGTTTGGATAATATATGTGAAATACTTATGAATATACATTAGATAGGTCATTAGATTGATAGTTTTGACATGTTTTAGATGTATTTGAATGTGTTTTGGATTGGTTGAATGATTGGTTTTTAAATTACTTGATGTCTAAGATTGCAGGGAATGGTAAACTTGATGTATAAGGCTCATTTTGAGTCCACACGGCCAGACACACGGGCGTGTGACTGGACCGTGTGAGACACACGGCTAACACACGGGCATGTGATTTGGCCATGTGTCCCCTACAACTTAAAATTTTCAAAACAAAATGCTCAGGTAATTTCACACGGACAGAGACACGGGCGTGTGTCTCAGCCGTGTGAGGCACACGGCCTAGCACACGGGCGTGTGGCTGGCCGTGTGGCCTAAGTCAGAGAGTTACACGGGGTCGGACATGGCCTGAGGCACGGGCATGTCTAATGGCCACACGGGCGTGTCCCTTGACCACATGGGCGTGTGACCCCTACATCTAGGAAAATTTTTGAAATTTCACGAAAAATTTCTAGAGTATCCGATTTGGTCTCGATTTGTTTCTAACACGTGTTTTGGGCCTCGAGGGCTCATAAAAGGGACTATATGATTGAATTATGATGTTTATGTGTGAATAATTATGTATTGTTCGTATTTGATCTAAAAGGTCTGGTAATGCTCCGTAACCCTGTTCCGACGACGGATAAGGGTTAGGGGGTGTTACATGCCAACACCTTAGAGGATCAAAGGAATCATGCCCCCATCATCATTAATTTAAGTGCCATGGATAAATTGGGGAAATATTTTGGTTTTCCTATCCACTTAGGGAGAGTGAGGAAAAGGAACTACAATTTCATTGTGGAGAAGGTTTACATAAGTTGAGTACATGGAAAGCAAACACCTTATCCCAAGTGGGTTGACTCGTTCTTATTTAATCCTCAATTGTAACTATTTCCCTCTACTACATGCTAAGTAGAACACTACCTTTGAGTATGAAGGAGCAAATAGATCAAATCAATAGGAATTTCCTCTAGGAAGCATTAGAAACTTTGAGGAAGATGCATTTGACGAGATGGGATAATGTGGCCAAACCAAAGTTGGGAAGGGGACTAGGCATTAACAAAAAAAAAGAAAAAACCCTCAACCAAGCACTATTGATGAAACTTGGGTGGAGACTTCTTCATGAGAATGACAAGCTCTGGGCCCAATTCCTTATCTCCAAATATACCTGCAAGAGATCTAACACTCCTCATAGCAGAAATACATCTACCACTTGGAGTGGTGTTAGACGAATCAACAATGCTTTCTATAATGGTCTGCGATGGATTGTAAGGGATGCCAGAACTATTTGATTTTGGACCGACAATTGATCCACCCTTAGCACACCTAGGTGCCTCATCTCAAGATCACTTTTACTAGGAGAGAAAGAGAAAACTTTTCAACAAGTTAGAGAAGTTTGGGACAAAGGGTTTCATTTAGCCTTTCCCATGAAACCTCTATTAAGTATCTTGAATCACCTTTTGAGTACTCCTCCTAATGTAGATGCATGACTGTGACACAATTTGTTGATTCGGTTCCAAGATGGCATTTTTAACTTCTCTAGTGCTTACGACTTAGCTGATGAAAGCAAACTAGTCAATTATAAGGAGAGTAACCTTTTTTGTCAACCACATGGAAGCTAAACCCCCCACCTAAACTTAAAACATTTTCTGTGGATATGTAGTCTTAGCATTCTCCCTAGTAAAGCTTTTTTACAAGGACACGGTATGATAGATGATCTCACTTGCCCCTTATGTAATAATGATGAGGAAGACATCGCTCATTTACTACGCAACTGTCCATTTAGTGAAATTTGGTGGAATAAACTTTGTCGTGAAGAACAAATCATTGCTGCAAGCGATAGGGACTAGAATAATTAGCTACTTGAAAACTTGCACTCTAAAAGTTAGTTTTTTCAACCCTCTCTCCCTTGGAATTTAGTTTTTATTTGCTTCTTTTGGGAAATCTATAATTTTTAATAATGTGGTGTTTCTTTCCTTACCCACCAACACTCTTGTTATTAGGCATACTTTGGAATCTGTGAGTACCTTTCATGCCCTTACAACCAAGACAAGCCAGCGGACGTCAGTGAGCTGGGTGGCTTACATTGGGGACTCCTACTGGTTGGGCTAAATTAAACTCGAACGGTTTGGTAGTTTTGAGTCCTGGTCTGTCGAGCACTGGAACAATTATCCGAGACAAGAATGAGACATGGCTTTTTGGATCTTATCATCATATACCACATGCTAGTAGCTTAGAAGCTAAACTTTGGGAACTCAAGGATGGCTTAGAATTAGTTGAGAGACTTAACCTGTGGAATTTGGAATTGAAGTTGATGCTATTGTCATAAGCCTTAATCATAATGCTTCAAATAATAATATGTCGCTTTCTACACTTGTCACTGTCTGCAGGACTCTTTTATCAAAGTTGGAAGGCATGACTCATAAGCACATCTTTAGAGAGCATAATGGATGCACGAATGCACTTGCCCCGTCTAGGAAGCAATTATCTCACTTCTCATTATCTGTTTGGCGCCCCTTTAAGACCTTTCCCCTCTTTTGAAGTCTGATGCTTATGGGATATTTTGTACCAAATTATTGGTTAATTTTATTTAATCTAGTTTATCATGTTTGAGCAAAAAAAGACAATGTAAAAGCATAGGCAAAGCAATTCTGCTCCTCACTTTAGAAGTTCTTTTTTCCCTTTGTTTTTTTTGAACAAGGGAAGTTACTTTACAAGCTGTCCATATATGCCCTTTGGCTTACATCAAGTCCCATAAATTGAAAGGTAAATTCCAAGTGAGATTTTTGTTAAAGTATATTGCTTTCATGTACCCAAAAAAGGTAAATTGCATTCTACTTTCTAGTATTACTTTTTAGAAGATGAGTACTTGTTGAAAGCACTACTAGTGTGGGGGAATAATTTTTAACATTAGAATAATGAAATAGCTTTATTCTCGAATCTGATGGAATCTTGAACAAAGATTTCGAACATGAATAAAATCTCATTCTTGCACTCTAGGGAAATGTTCCTTATTGGTTCTAAAATATTAACCATACCCAAATAAACAAATAATTGTAACTTGGGAGCATCCAATCTAAACCTTTAGACTACTAGTCTCTCCGATGCGATTGAACTGATCAACTGCCACGGAAACCACCCCATTGACTGCTTTGTCACTCTCTACGACTACAATATTATTGGACGTATTGGTGACTGCATGTACAGGGAATCCTGCAGACACCTCCTTTTGAATATGAAATGAGTATTGGAAATGATTTATCCGGTCTGGAAATACTAACAGTGAAGAAAAATCAGCAACCCACTTTGTTCCATTCCCGGCCACCGTCATTTCCCCAACCGTTGATTTCAGGCTCATGCCATTCACATTGTTGTGCTGGATCACCACTTGATCTACTGTACTAAACGTCCCGTCTAATTGGATGTTTGGAACCATTTTTCCAGGATTACCATTAAACATGTTGTTAACTATATTCAGCCCTGATATTTGTCCCTTAATCGGCTTCAGCACTACATTAGCATCTCCTAAGAAAAGCCCATTGGTAACATGAACTTGAACAGGGTCTTCCATCACTATAGCTGTGAAATCTAAGTAACAATTGTCAATTCTAGTTAGTGCAGCGGTGGATTTTACTAAAATTCCTACCCCACCAAAGGCTGTTGCTTTGTTATAACAATGAACCCCTGTGACAATATTAGCTTGGCCGATCAATAAAATGCCAATGGCTGCTGAGAAGATGGCAATATCGGTTATCGCGTTATCGTTACTTGAAAGTTGAATGGCGGTGCCCGAAAAGCCTCTCTCACCTTTGTCTCCACCAACAGTGGAAACCTGCCCTAGGAAACAGCTGGATATGAAAGTCTCGTGACCCTTTTGGACGAGAATTCCTTGGGTTGAGAAGTGAAGGAAGAAGCAATTATCTATGCGGATTCTGGCGGAATCAATTACAAAGATCCCTCCGCCTCGGAAGCTCGAATCGAAAAGAATGTCCCGAAATGTGACGTCCTCGTAGTAGATTCCTACATTCTCATCTTTCGTATCGTTGAAACCGGTAGGGGTTGATGGTTGAGAATTCGGAGACCATACTTCTATGAGATGCCGGTCACCAGGGAATGTGTCTGACGCCCGCAACGACCCTCCTTTCACCTACGTAACCGGTTACATTATGAGACATTAATATCCGAGTTAAAAGCTGCACATTCAAACTAAGTGATCCAACTAAATACCAAATGCAGAACTTAATAAAAGGGAGTGGTAAATAAATACGGACATGAATGTAGTTATGTGCAATGAATTTGAGTTGCGGCATTTCATAAAATTTTGGAGGGAAAAGAAAAAGTAAATGGTCGGAAATATTTCACTTTTGAAAGGGAGATTCTTCATTGGATGGAAATATTTCACTGTTGTTTCTTGCATTCCATTTGGAAAGGCGGACCAACCAGTGTGTAGAGGCAACGTGGCATAGACAGCACATGCATTGCTGCAAAAGCGAGCCCATAAGCCTCCAAAGTCTTTTCAGCTTGCTTGTCTTGAAAGTTCAAATTTATACCAAATAAATTCTAGAAAGTTTAATGACTAAACTACGTTAGGCACAACACATGGCTTGAAAGTCACATACTTCAGAGAAATAAATTAGATATTTAAAATCTTGTAAATATCTATCTGGGAAAAAACCAATTACTTATATTTAAAAATATTCCATCTGGCTCACAAAATTTAAGTATATATGTAAAAAATTCATACGTATGTATGTATGTATGTATAGGTGAGATGGGTATAAACTAACCACAATATTGGCTCCCCCAGAAGCAGGAAACCTTAAAGGATTGCTGATTTTGTAGCTTCCGCCGAGCAAATCAATGACGACACCACCCAAGTCCTTCAAGCCAGGCAGCATTTTGAGAGTGGTTTGGACCTGGAAAGCGTCATTCAGCGCTTGCGAAATGGCGTCACTGCTCTCTTGCACCCCAGTAGGGTCTGCCCCGTACGCAATTGGGTAGAACACTCTTCCATTCTAACACCCCCAGGCACAATTCAACAAATTAAGCCCACACCTTAAATGTTATTTGCATACAAGATAAAAAATGTAGGGAGTTTCTAAGTCTTACATTTTTGGTGACTGAGTCTAAGGAGTGGAGATGGAGAGGAGCAGAAGGTGGCGATGCCAGATCTTGTAACTTTGATCCAAGTTCAAATAACTTGTCTTGCCTGATGCCGGTGGAACAACTAGTTTCCTGCAACAGCAACAACATGATTAGGTAGCAGGATGCTGCTGAGTAGAGTTTCTTAGTCATTTGTATTGGGTTTTTTTTATTCACTCAGAGTCAGAGAGAGAGAGGGGAAGGGAGAAGGGGGTTATGAAGGAAAGAAACTGTTACTTTTTGCAACGCGGGAATGGAGCGGGTTGGGTTTTGGCTTGGGGGGGACTTAACTTATGTCATGGCATTTGCCCTTTGGTCAGTATTTTAGGTGCACTACTACTCCTACTTCCATACCTAAAAGGGTTGTGTTAATTAGGAAAGAAAATAAAAGTAAAATTAAATAATTTGAACTGTGAATGCCCTTAATTTCCTTTAAAACATAATTGGGTCCACTCTGATCAAATGTTTTGCAAGGAATTAATTATAACCAGTCTGGATGGACGTTGCTGAGCCTGTCCAATCACAAAACAGTCCCAGGAAAATAAACTTTTAGACTTAAAAAAAATTGTAAAGTTCCATTCCTGATAGTACGGAATAGGAATATTATCACTTAATATTGTATTAATAATTTTATTTTGAATTTTAAGATTTTTATTTGAATTTAATTTTTGTCAAGATAAAAATATTGATATGACATTAAACTATTAAAAAAGAGATACAAATGATACAATCATGTTCTTGATGAATATATAGACATGCACCAACCAGTAGCGGAGCGTAGTAGAGAAAATGATAAAATTTTAAATTAAGTTCTTTATAATTTATAAAATTTTAAATTAATAATAGTAAAATTATATTTTCATCCCTTCAAAAATAATAAAAAAATTAATTTAATTTTTAAAAAATTATAAAAATATAAACTATTAAAATTACTATTATAAAAATATATAATTTAATTTCAATCAAAAAAAACTTTTCTGTCTCCATCGCGTGCACCAACCAAGAGGAGAAGCGTGGCGTAAAAATATTAGGATACCCGGCTAAACAAAGTTGTTATTAAAACCATAGATGATATGAATTTGTTTCTTTTTCAATGTAATCAAATATTAATATACCAAAATCCACTATTATATTGTTTTAATAGTAAAGCAAGAGTCAAGACTGGTTAGGACATTTGTTAGTTTACTAGGAAAAAGTGAACATAAATATGAACAACAATGGTTAATATTGGCATTATTGTGGATAGTTGAGCTTGCAGACCGTAATAATTGAGGTTCACAATGTACATGTAACCCGAGCAAAATTTGATTTGATTTAAAAAATTGAAAAAAAAATTTAAATTTTGAGTTAATTAAATCGAGTTATTTGAATTATTTGAGTCAACTCAAATAATTCGATTCGAGTTTTGAGTTCGATTCGATTTGAATTTCACAATTCGAATAACTTTGAATAATTCGAATACCAGATTGGTGTGAATACTCTTTTGGTCATTGTCAATTTTGAATATAAGCAAATTGATCTTTCTCTCAACAAAAATTACAAAAAAAAAATTTAAATATATTTTTTTAAAATTTAAAATATTTATAAAAAATTCAAAATTTAAATTGTAAAAAATTATAAAAATTCTAAATATATATATATAAAAGTTAAAAATTTAAAAATTTTGTGACCTAATTAATGATTCAAGTTTATGATACTTTAAGTATCTTTTTTTTGTTATTTTACTTTGAAAAAAATTCAAATATATATTGTTTCAAATTTACGTTATTTAACATGGAATTAGTTATACTATAATAATATTTTTATTTGACATGTTTACTTTTTTTTTAATTTAACTCGAACAATTTCACTTGATTCGATTCAACTCGACTCGAATTTCATATCACTCGACTCAATTCGAAAAAATTTTAAATTGAGTTAGGATGCTAAAATAGGACTCGTAAACTCAATTAACTCGAAGTTTTTCATTCGATTCAAACGAATGCTCACCCTTATATACATGTACGCTTTTTTTTTTCAAATCTATTCTAATTTCCTTAAGCCCCTTATGATTTGTTGTTTAAAATTTTTATGTGGATTGTAGACTTTAAATTTAATAATATTACAAAGATATATTTATAAATTATTTTTGAAGATAACATTTATAACTTTGATTTAGATTTACTATATTAGAAAATAAATCACATTTTCATATAAATACAAAGTTATCATATTTGATATAAAAAAATATTAAACTACATATTTTGGTCATTAAACTATACTATATGTGACAGCCTGTTTTTGGTCAAATTGGAATAGTGGTTTCGGGACCACAAATTCGATGTCAAAATATTTATTCTATTATTATTTTAAGGTTTAAAGCATGATTGAATGATTGTGTGAAAATTTTGTTCAGTAATTTTATCCTTTGGTTGGTTAATTCGGTAAAAAGGACTAAATTGCGTAAAGCATAAAACTTGAGTTCTAATAGCTAAAGGTGTCTAATAGCTATAGAACCTTAAAGTTAAGGTCCTTATATTGTAATTAGACCATTTTAATTGTGAGTGGACAAAGATGGACAAGCATTAAGTGTTTTATATATTTATTAATTAAGGTTAAAAATGTAATTTGGCAAATTAAGTTAAAATAAATAAAACAAAATGAAATCATCACCTAATATCATCATCTTCAACCGGTTCTAAAGAGAAGAAAACCATTCTTTTAGGTTTTACATTCGGCCTTGGTTAAATTGCTCATTAAGGTACGGTTTTTGTCCCGTTTTTAATGATTTCTACGTTTTTGAGATCGTTGCAGCTAGGTCTAGCTAGCCCAGGGACTAATTTGTAAAATTGTTAAAGATTTTTAGATGTTTCCATTGATGAATAAGCATGTGTTTTGAAGTTTCTTGATAGATTATGAATACTTGTTGATAGATATACAAGTTTTGTAAAGTGATTTTTAGTGAAAATGCAAAATAGGGATTAAATTGAGAAATGTGCAAAGTTAGTGGGTAAAATGTGAAATAAATGAAAAACTATGGGTTGATAGGGGTATTATGGTAATTTGTCTAGCATAGGTCTATTGTGAATTTCATTAATTTGTGAATTTATGAAATAATGACCAAATTGTAAAAATGTGAAAGTTTAGGGGCAAATTTGTAAAATAGCCCTAATGTGTGTTTTGGATTGAATTGAATAAATAGAAGAATAAATAAGTTGATTTTGATTACTTATAGATCAAGAAAAGAGGAATTCGGACTTAGATCGGGGAAAAAGCAAAGTAATTGAACAGTCGGTCCGTTTCGTCATTTCTGTACACGAGGTAAGTTGGTATATTTAAACTTAAATGTGTATTTATTCAATGGATGGATGGTATTGAGATTGTATTTATCCTATGTTTAAATGTGTATAACTTAATTTAAATGTACGGTTTAAGTGGATGAGTTGCTGAATAAGACCATAGCTGGGCTATGGCAAATCGGATAATAAGACCATAACCGGGTTATGGCATGTGAATGTAAGACCACAGCAGGGCCTTGGCAACGTATGTGTAAGACCATAGTTGGACTATGGCATCGGAAAATCGAAGTATTTGTATCGTAAACATTTATAAGCTTGAAGTGATTTGTTAAGAGAGTTGGTGGTAAATAGATATGTATCGGTACAAGTATGTACTGTAAACTATTCTAGTAACGAGTTAGAACAAGTTGAGGACTTATGAGTTACAATATGGTTAAACTTTAAGTTAGCTCATTGATTGATGCTTTAAATGTTAATTATGTTATCCATTTTGAAGTGTTAATGATTGTTGAGATTATTTCATATTTACATACGAACTTACTAAGCTTTATAGCTTACTTTGTTTAATTTTCGATGTTTTATAGTTCTACGAAGCTAGCTCAAATCCGAGGATCGTCAAGGACTTCATCGCACTATCGGACATCTATTTTGGTACTTTTGAATTGTGTATATATGGTATATATGATGGTTGTCGATTCCACCAATATAATCTTACACCTAATTTGCAAATTTAAGCAGTATAGGGAGTAGGGTCGATCTCACAGAGACTGGGTTTACTGAAAATTGTTTCTCTCTCGACCAGATTTATGTCTGGGCAGTTGTCGTGCCTGCGAAGTTTGGGGGGAAATAAAATATGAAACCTGAAATAAACAGAGGAAAAAAAATGTAAAAAGTAAAAGCTGAAGACAATTAAATAAAAAAAACAGTGAAGTAAATTCGAAGAAAAGTCAATTAAACTTAGCTCAGCTTTAGGCACGGGTTTTTCCGTCTTTGAACAGATCCTCAAAATTAGATGAACTCCTCTTTTCCAATAAGCTAGTTATAGCTACCAAGGATGCCTCGGACACCAACTCTTCCTTGTGTAAAATAGTTATGGAACTTCCTATAACTAACCCTTACCGATCGAACAACCTACGAAACGTTCGTGGTTTAGAACTCCGGCAGCTTTGCGTTCTAGAAGAGCCTAGCTCGAACCAATGCCCTCAAGCGCGTGGGACATTTAAATCCGATTACTACTTCCCTTGACGAAACCAAACAGCAATCCCCACTTGGCACGCCAATGTGTTCACGGAAAACCGATTAGACAATCGATCCTTTCGAAATCCCAACTGTACGTCTAACCACACTAACTCAAACGACGTCCTTTTTTATTTAGTGTTGATTCGAATTTGTGAGTTGACGAAGTCATACTCTTAATTCGGAGAAATAATAAATATTGGAAAATAGGGGTTAAATAGCTCGGGTTCGTAACTCACGGGTCTTTGACAGGGTTAACACCGGCTTAAAGCTGAAAGGGGTTTAGTGTGGCATGAATTTTATCATGCTTGAAGGTTTGTGGAATTTGATTTGGCTTTGTGTGAAGGATAATGGAATTTGGAAAGGAAAAGGAACTTGGAAGGCAATTGAACCAATTTGGTAAAAGCAAACAATTGCAATAGGAATTGGCAGAATGTTTTCACGCCAACTTGAAGGAGAAAAAGAAATTCTATTCTAAATTGGACTAGGAAAAACAAAGAGAAGAATAAAACTCCAAATTGAAGTAGGAGAAGAAGTAATTGATTGATGATTTCCTAAGAACAAAAGGCCCCTATTTATATACATGGGGTTTACTAAAAATAGCCTAAACTAATTTAATAAAATCTAAAATAATAATAAAAATAAATTAAAATAAGACTTTCTATTTTTGGCTTTTTACAAAGTCAAAATATTTTGATGTGTCCTTGGCTTCCTCCATCTTTTTTATTTGGCCCTATTTCAATGATTTTCTTTCAATTTGGCCCTTTTCAACTTGCTTTTGACCAATTTCGTCCCTGACAAGATTTAAATCATAAAAATACTAATTTAGCAGGGATTGATTCAGAAATAAAACGAATTAAACACAAGAAATCATGCAAATTAACATGTTATCAAATCCCCCTACTTAGCTCATGCTTGCCCTCAAGCATGTTGTTCCTTCAAACACTAGAAATTATTCTACAACTTATTAAAGATCGAGCCTCTTTTCAACATCCATAATCAATGCAAAAAACATAGGCAAAAATAAACAAATGCTCAGAATATATAGTTAAATCAACAAGTGTCATAAAATTTGAAATATGTGAACTAGATAATTTCATTAAATTGAGTTTGAATCCAATAATTTGCAAGGCATTATTAATTAACTACGCTTTAGTAAAAAAATTTAGACATGGTCAAACCTTTTTACGCGAACTAGGATGACAACCCAAGCACCCTATCCCGGTTACTCAGTTCAAACAGTCTTTTTTTTTTAAGGCTCGATTAGCGGAATGTTTGCAAGTTATCGACTGGTCACTCGAACCTTTTTACGCGAGATAAAATGACAACCCAAGCACCCTATCCCGGTTACTCAATTCGGTCACGTTTTCGAAACTTTCACTCATAACTTAAGCCTTTATTTATTTATTCATTTTATTTATTTATTTATGTACAAGCAAATATTTTTTCAAACAATCAATTTATATGAAAAGTCTAGTTACATATATCAACCTTAAAACACAAATGTCGATTATTCTAGATACTTTGAACACTTTAATTCAAAATTTGCCCAATTGTCCAAATTGACTAAGTAATGAGATGAGAGGCTCAACGTCAAATAAACTATCGAATAAATATAGTATAAGATTAAACATATGCAAGAGAGAAACATGCAGCCAAAATCAATCAACCATCCATGCATACTTACCATTTTCATCCCCCCCACTTAATCTATGCTTGTCCTCAAGCATGTTTTGTATGCAATAAAGTTTAGTAACTCAAACAACAAGCAAAGAGAAAGGTTAAGAATACTCCCCATGTGTTTCAATCGATGTTGTCGGCGTTGGGAAATAATTGTCAGCATTTAGCACGGCGTGCCCACGCCACCATCATTATTCGACTTTGGAAAAATTCATAACCTCCATTACGTTCCTGAAAACAGAAAATTCACTGGATTAAATAAAAATTTATTTATTTACAACCTAAATCTTACTAAAACTCAAAATTAAATAAATGAAAATAAATTTGGGTTGCCTCTCAAAAAGCGCTTTTGTTTAACGTCATTAGCTCGACGACCATAAATGTTATCCGTTTGGCTCATTGAGAATTAATTTTTCCATCTCGTGCACTTGAATATTCTTGCAGAAAAGTTTCGACCTTTGCCCACTATCCTTGAAGCCCTTCCCGGGTTCCCCTATCATTAGTGGATTGAGGAGTTTTTGAGCTTCTTCGTTCAAGTTTGCATTTTTCTCCGTCGGAATACTTGTACGTTCTAGAAATGATTTCAGCTCTAATTTCGAGGCTTTTATGACAGCTTCATGTATTGGTTTTTGGATTATCGATAATTCCTCTTGCTTAACATCAAGATCAACGAACCTGCAAGGCACAGTTTGTAACTTATCATTGGGATGTCACATATCCTCATAAACATTAAATCTAACCACTTCACCGTCAAATTCCATGGTGAGTGTTCCACTCCAAACATTAATTTTCGTTCGCGCGGTACTCAAGAATGGTCTCCCAAGAAGTATCTCAGACGAATTGGCCGAGTTGTCATCCTCCATGTCGATAATGTAGAAGTCTGCAAGAAATATTAGCTCGTTTACCTTAACAAGAACGTCCTCCAGCACTCTTTCCAGATGCACTATGGATCTATCTGCAAGCTGAATAATTACACCTGTTTCCTTTAAAGCACCCGCATTAAGTAGTTTATAAATTGACAAAGGCATAACATTAATTGATGCGCCTAAGTCACACATGGCTTTTTTAATACTGACACTACCTATTTTGCAAGATATGGAAAACATACCTTGGTCATTACATATAGGTGGTATTTTCCTTTGTAAAACAGCGGAGACATTTTCTTCGACACTCACCTTTTCATTTCCCAAGAGCTTCCTCTTACTTATGCACAATTCTTTTAAGAATTTTGTATACCGTGGAATTTGTTTAATCGCATCAATAAGAGGTATGTTGATTTCTACCTTTCGAAATGTGTCGAGGATCTCCTTCTCTTCTTGCTCCTTCTTGTCTTCCAGGAAACGGAGGTGGTACTGCAAATGATTTTTGTGGTATTGACTCTACAGGAGTCTTTTTGTCAAGTTTCTTCTCATCTCGACCAGCGTCGCAGGCACGACTCATGCCAGGTACGGGCTCCAAAACCTTTCCACTCCTTAACGTCATAGCACTTACATTGTGTCGATGATTATGCTCAGTTTGGGATGGCAGCTTACCTTGGGACTCCAAACGATTAACTGCCATCGAGAGTTTACTAACTTGATTAGTTAACTCTTGTATTGATGCATCTATCCTCTGTTGATATTTTGCAGCATCGGCGGCAAGTCTTTCCACAACAGCTTCTAGAGATGTGCTCAGCTTGGGTTGTTGTTGTGGTGGTTGCAGAGGTCTCGGTTGGTATGATGGATTATATCAGGGATTAGCTCCGTAACTCAAGTTGAGATGATCCTTCCATCCAGGATTGTAGATGTTGGAGAAAGGATCATAGCGTCTTTGCGGAGGTCCCGAAAAACCTCCGACAGCATCAACATGTGCCGTTGAATTATCGTTAAGGATTGGGCACGAATCCTTCGGATGTTCAGACGTAGTACAAATTCCACACAGTTGGGTCAGATTCTTCTTTTCTGTAAGCAGAGATTGAACAACATTTGTAAGCTTATCCAATTTATCTTCTAAGGATGAAACGTTTACCCTATTAACCCGTCTTGTGGGTTCTGAATTCGGCCAATATTGTTGAGAATTTGCCGCCTTGGTGGATATCAGTTCTCTTGCCCTTTGAGGAGTCATATTGACAAGCGCCCCTCCGCTAGCAGCATCAATCATCTTCATTTCCATAGGGAGCAAACCCTCATAGAAATATTGAAGAAGTGATTGTTTGGTCAACCCGTGTTGAGGATAACTTGCACACAGTTTTTTGTACCGCTCCCAATAGTCGTAGAGCGATTCACTCTCCATTTGGCAAATTCCCACTGTGTCCCTTCTAAGTTTAGCTACTCGCGATGCTGGAAAGAATCTGTCAAGAAATACACGAGATAAGTCATCCCACGTTGTGATAGAACCGGGGGTAAGTAAAATAACCATTCTCTTGCTGTATCAACTAAAGAAAAATGAAAGGCCCAAAGTTTGATTTCATCTTCGGTTACTCCCTGAGGTTTCATGCTTGAGCAGACCATGTGGAATTCTCTCAAGTGAGTGTGGATTTTCGTTCTTCAAGCCTCGAAAAGTGGGCAAAAGGTGAATCAAGCCTAATTTCAACTCGAAAGGGGTTCCTCCGGTTGGATAGTTGATGCATAACGGTGTTTGCTCGTTGGGAGCAGTGGCTAGTTGACGAATGGTTCGGTTTGCCATCCTTTCTGGTTCACCGTGGTTGCCTTTCGCTTCTTTTATTTTAAAAAGTGGTTCGGTCTCAGGTTCAACCACTTCGACTTGCTTCCCACGTCGAATTGCCTCTGCACGAATTGTTTCGCTCAACTTTTCGACGTTGGATTCTAGGATCCCTTGTCCTAGCTCAACTTCTACTTTACTTGCATGTTTAAGAGCTTCTGTCTCTTTTCGTCGCGCTCGCACCGATTTCTCGATCTCTGGGTCGTATTCGAGATCTCCAAATGAAGATCTGGTCATGAAGACGATTTAAACAATTGTAAGTGTTGCCAGTCCCCGGCAACGACGCTAAAATGATGGTTGTCGATTCCACCAATATAATCCTACACCTAATTTGCAAATTTAAGCAGTATAGGGAGTAGGGTCGATCCCATAGAGACTGGGTTTACTGAAAATTGTTTCTCTCTCTACCAGATTTATGTCTGGGCAGTTGCCGTGCCCGCGAAGTTTGGGGGGAAATAAAATATGAAACCTGAAATAAACAGAGGAAAAAAAATGTAAAAAGTAAACGCTGAAGACAATTAAATAAAAAAACAGTGAAGTAAATTCGAAGAAAAGTCAATTAAACTTAGCTCAGCTTTAGGCACGAGTTTTTTCGTCTTTGAACCGATCCTCGAAATTAGAAGAACTCCTCTTTTCCAATAAGCTAGTTATAGCTACCAAGGACGCCTCGGACACCAACTCTTCCTTGTGTAAATTAGTTATGGAACGTCCTATAACTAACCCTTACCGATCAAACAACCTACGAAACGTTCGTGGTTTAGAACTCCGGCAGCTTTACGTTCTAGAAGAGCCTAGCTTGAACCAATTCCCTCAAGCGCGTGGGACATTTAAATCCCGTTACTACTTCCCTTGACGGAACCAAACAGCAATCCCCACTTGGCACGCCAATGTGTTCATGGAAAATCGATTAGACAATCGATCCTTTCGGAATCCCAACTGTACGTCTAACCACACTAACTCAAACGACGTCCTTTTTTATTTAGTGTTGATTCGAATTTGTGAGTTGACGAAGTCATACTCTTAATCCGGAGAAATAATAAATATTGGAAAATAGGGGTTAAATAGCTCGGGTTCGTAACTCACGGGTCTTTGACGGGGTTAACACCGGCTTAAAGCTGAAAGTGGTTTTGTGTGGCATGAATTTTATCATGCTTGAAGGTTTGTGGAATGTGATTTGGCTTTGTGTGAAGGATAATGGAATTTGGAAAGGAAAATGGACTTGGAAGGCAATTGAACCAATTTGGTAAAAGTAAACAATTGCAATAGGAATTGGCAGAATGTTTTCACGCCAACTTGAAGGAGAAAAAGAAATTCTATTCTAAATTGGACTAGGAAAAACAAAGAGAAGAATAAAACTCCAAATTGAAGTAGGAGAAGAAGTAATTGATTGATGATTTCCTAAGAACAAAAGGCCCCTATTTATATACATGGGGTTTACTAAAAATAGCCTAAACTAATTTAATAAAATCTAAAATAATAATAAAAATAAATTAAAATAAGACTTTCTATTTTTGGCTTTTTACAAAGTCAAAATATTTTGATGTGTCCTTGGCTTCCTCCATCTTTTTTATTTGGCCCTATTTCAATGATTTTCTTTCAATTTGGCCCTTTTCAACTTGCTTTTGACCAATTGCGTCCCTGACAAGATTTAAATCATAAAAATACTAATTTAGCAGGGATTGATTCAGAAATAAACCGAATTAAACACAAGAAATCATGCAAATTAACATGTTATCAATATGGCATGTATAGGCTTGAGTCATTTTGGTATGTTTAATGAACATGTATTTAGGCCATTTGAGTTGGCTTGTGATGGCGAATTTGATGTTGTTTATAAATGTGCAAATGGTATTATTTTGAGTTAGATAATTGACCTATAATGAGTGGTTGAGGTTGAATGGATATTGCATGTTTGGAATGGTTTAGTTAATTGAATGGTATATGTGGATTAGGTATAAAATTATATGGCAAATTGTGGTATATTTGTGATTTATATTGATGGTAAAGAATTGGTATGATTTGAACTTTGGTTGATGACTTTTAGCTACTTATTTGTGTCTTGAAACGGAACTATTTGAGCTTGTTTAGGTATGTGTAAAATGGGTGGCAAAACGGCTTGGTAAATAACCTATTTTTGTCCACACGGGCAGAGACAGGGGCGTGTGTCTCAGTCGTGTGTGACACACGGTCATGTTACACGGCCGTATGTCCCGTGGTGTTGAAATTGATATAAAGTCAGTATGCTCCACACTGTCTCACACACGGGCGTGTGATCGGCCGTGTGGCACAAGTCAGTATACCCCCCTAATTGGCACACGGCCTAGCACACGGGCATGTGACTTGGCCGTGTTGCATAAGTCAATATACCCTACGGCCTAGGGCACGGCCTGGCACACGGGGCGCGTGTGGCCCTTCCGAAGGCACACGGGCTTGTGTGGCCACTTGGCGAACACGTGGGCTGACACACGCGGGCGGCGTGTGGTTGGCCGTGTGACCCAAGTGAGTAAGCTCACTTGTTTGGACACGGGGTAGGACATAGGCTGGGACACGGCCATGTGATCCCATTTCGAATGTCCACACGGCCTGTGACACGGGCGTGTCTGGTACGACCTAGTCACACGGGCGTGTGTCACCTATTTTGGAGAAAAATTTTCTAAGTGCTCAAATTGTTTTAAAGGTTATCGGTTTAGTCCCGAACCACTTTCAATGCATGAATAGGGCCTCGTAGGCTCGTATTAGGGACATATTGATTGAGGTTGATTGAAGAATGTTTGAATTGATGAAATGTATGCTAATAGTATGTATAATTGAGTTGTAAGTCCGATAATGCTCCTTAACCTTATTCCAGCGTTGAATAAGGGTGAGGGTGTTACACGATAAAAATGGCGCTAATTATATATATACACATTTATTTTTAGTATTTTATTTAGTTGGTGTTACAGATCAACTTATGAATTTAATAAAATGTACTCTTATATTCAAATTAAATTATATTTTGTAAGGGTGTTTTTATCTTTTTATATAATAAATCAATAAAGATTTGAGTATAATAAAATTTGAACCCTAAACACATTGCATGATTAACAAATAACTTCACCATTATAATCAAAATACCAATAATTTTTTATAAATATATTTGTTAAAGGATTAACAATATGTACAACTCCCTACACATCAAGTAAGACTTTTGGCCATTAGTTGGAATATTGCATGAATGGGAGTATTAAGTTGAAATCATTTTTAGATAGTTGTTGTTAAGTGATTGATAGAGTAAGGTCTTAGAATCAACACTAGATTGTACAAAGGTGAGGTTGTAATTTCAGAGATAAGAGTTGAGCTTAAATCATTGTTCTTTGTACAATGAGATTATTAGCAAATTGGTTTATTGAGCAATGTTTTGTAGATGTAGGTTAAGTTCGAACTATGTAAACATCTCTTGTGTATACTATTTACCTTCCATTGTGTTTTCTGTTGTACCAACAACTTATCCCACAACCCAGCTGGATAAACTATCAATTGGTACCAAAGCAAATACCTAACATATTTAATAGAGGTTCCGTGCTCGAAGATATTGCCATCATTGTGGAGCGCATGAGAGATGTATGTAATGGGCCCATTCTGCTATTCCTTATGAATGGTAGTACAGGCTTATTACATTCAGGTAGGGTTTGGTGGCCTAAAAGTCACATTCTCAAGAAAGAAGCAGGTGCCCTAAGGAACGGGGTAGCTTGTTCATAGAGGTGGGTAGATAGGACCATTTCAAAGGGAGCAGATCATTCGCAAGGATGAGCAACCAAGATCTTTCCAGAGAAATTAGGAGGTTGGGTACAAATAGGCTTTCTTAGACATTGGTAACCTGGTGACCCGATCGATAGAGAGCGAAAGGTCATCCACGGGTGTCTCTCTAGTCGCTTCTCATGTTGCTATGTGTCCCAACTCGAAGGAGGTATAACAAATATAATTAGTTAATTTGTTACTTTTATTATTTATATTGAAATATGTTAAAACTTATTGTATTAATTATATTTTTAAATTTAAAGTTAGGATAAATAAATTCAATTATCAAACCTATTAAAATTTATTAAAGTATTTGATACCATTCCATCCAAATAAATTTAAGTACTTATTAATTATTATAAACTACATGAGTGAATAAAAAATTCTAACCAAAATATAAATTTTATTTCTGTTAAATAAAATATTAATCATTTTACAAATTTTAGCTATCAAAATGTAAATATTTTCAAGTTAAATTATCTAAATATAAATTTTCAAAAATTAAATAACCAAAAGTTAGTAATTTTGAAGTGTTCTTTTTTGCTCAAATAATAGTTTTGAAGTTCATACTTCTATACACACTAAATTGGTGTTACAAGTCTGGTCAGTAAAATTATTTAAAAGTCTCTTTTCAAAAAAGGATTGAATATAAAGTAATAATTTTTTTGTCTTTTACTATTTTTATATAAATATTTAAATAAAACAACTAAAAATGTAAGGTCTAAGGATCGAAACCATGCTTAAATAATATCTATTTGCAAGTATTTTACCACTCTACCTATGATTCAATTATTAATTTTTTTTGTAAATATAATTTAATATTATTTTTTTTTGTGGGTGTAATAAAATCTAATTTTAATCAGTATTGTCTGAATTGAACCGAATTGGTCGATCGGACTAGGAAACGATCAAAGTACCAGGAGGTATAAAACCGATTAACCCGCGAACCATTCGGACTGGTCAAATTGGTTCCACCACCAATCTAGTTCCAAAAATATTGGTTTTAGTCTATGTTTCTCTATATCAAAACTACCATTTTTGGAACCAGATTGATCGTTTGGGTACCAATTCGAAATAAGAGGTTAGATTGATTGACCTACGAATTGATTTAATCGACCGGTTGAACTGAGCTAAAAACTTGATTGAACCGACAATTGAATTAGTTTTCTCCATTATAATTCTTTTTTGTATTTTGGATAATTTATTCAATTAAATCGATCGAACTAGGAATTGATAATCTGACTAATTCGATCATGGTCAAACTCTAAAAACATTAATCAAAACTATGTCAGACCGATTTTTGTTAAAAACAAAAGAAACAAACTATCCCAAGGGGTTTATTGATGGTTTTGTAACGTTTTATCTTGACTGCAAATGTGTGTTCATCATGGTGATCGACATTTACATTAGACTGCAAAAGCATTGAATATACAAGAAATTAATTTTGAGAATTTTCAAAGAAAAGAAATATAAAATGGGAGGGATGGAGGAGAATTTATAATCTAAGAAAGAAAATTAGAGAAAGTAGAGAAAGCACAGAGGTGAGAGAAATAGGTGAATGAAGGAAATGGAAAGGGAGGGGAGGCGACCCAACCCATTGATAAAGCAACATCCAACTGTTATAGTGGAAGGGAACGAGAATTGTCTTTGTAAAGAGCCTATGCTTCAGCCAAAACAACACCTTATTATTGGAAGGAGTTTTAAAGCTGGTATTTGTAGAGGGATAAAGTTTAATGAACATTGCTAATTGGTAGGTGGAAATGGAGAGAGCACTTAGATTCTCTGTTCCTTCTGTTGCTGTTATCCTTTTATTCAATAGAAATTCAATGGCAAGTATAATAAGCTTGCCATGAAATGGCAGGTTGTTGCAAGGTTTAACGAACTGCATTTTGGAGCATTTAGGGAATTGGGAATTCATGGTTTCACAGGTACTGTGTAAATCAAAACTGAAGCAATGAATCGACTCACCACAAGATCAAACAAAGAGAGATTCCTGCACTGTAAATACAGGTCTAGAGTTCAACGGCAGAAGACTCCAGTAAGATCCTTCATTGTCAATACAACAGCTATACCATTCTATTCTATAACAACCCACAGGAAAATGAGATACATCAAGTACACAACTTGAGAATCCTTGCCCTTTAGCATTTGGTTCAAAACACACAAATTCATACACCATCTGATCATCATTCATATCATCATCCCTGAAACGCTTACCATAACTAGTCGTCTTCTTTGCACACTCTGTTACATACTGAAATAACTTCTCATTCATTTCTACTATCTCCTCACTTTCCCAAGGTTGACACTGCCATTCCATTTCTTCATCGTTTCTTTCCCTGTGGGACTGCTTCTGAAAAGACACTCTGCTATGAAGAACGCAGTACAATTTGGTCAATCCAAGTGACAATTCAGGTGAGGCATTTCTCAGTTGAAGACAGAGATTTAATGAGAGGTGAAGGCCTGATGACACAGTAATCTGACTTTGATTTCTGCTATCTGTACTGTAGACAAAGAGCTCTGAACCAATTATAGGCCTGAGATTTTACAATATTTCAGAAACAAGAATATCAAAATGTTGCAAAGATATCACAATCGGTTCCACAATAACTTTAGGAAAACATTCAATTTTAACAAAAAAAAATATGTATGTACCACTAGAAGGGATCACTATGCAAAATAGGAGCAATAGGTATTGATATAATCTTCAACAGCTTAACTAATAGGTTTTTCTAGTTGAAACCAAGCTAACTAGTCAAAATAGTTTGCAAGACATACCTTGTATTAAAAAACTGCTTTGGCATCTGGAATGGAATTTGAAGCCATTTCCTAATAATTTCCAATAGAAGTTCTACCCCATTCTTTGTAACATGGGATATGATTGCCTCATTCTGTATCCTGTTTGTCTCAATTTGCAAATGCATCACAGTGGAAACTGCATACCTTATTATATCCAGTATACCCTTTACCTCATGTCCACTTTTTAATATATAATTTCCGGACTGTAGGTGCAAACATTTTCTGGGACATCCTCCATTATCTAAAAGTTTACAGAGATCCATGCTGACCTCATGGTCAATGTGCAATAAACGGCCAAGCAAATCTTGCAGTAAAATTGAACTTAAATTACTCTGCTGTGAGTGCTCTCGTTCACAAGTTCTTAAATATTTATAAGCAGGAAGATTGGGAAAGAAATGAGGGAATCCAGCACTAAAGGCCAATAATGAACAACTAAGTGCAAGTCTTGCAATGATTTTCAAACTCTCACAGTCCATACCGATGAAAGATGAGTTTATCAGATTGAATTCCTTGGCTAGTCTGTTCAATCGGCAAGAAAACTGAGTGAATTTTTCTAGACATTTCATGTTAGTCAAAGCACTGTTCTGAACTTCAATTATGATGCTAAAAGTTTCCTGCTTAGATGTATCCAACACTTCAAGGATCTCCCCTACAGCCCCAAGTAACTTTGCCCTGAGAGAAAAAAACCATCTCTGAAAACAGAATGCTTTTCTGGATATGATAACTCTTTCTAATGTTTCTATTGAAGAACATACATTTTTATATGCCCCAACTAGTACATCCCTACAATTAGGCACATCGTCATTCCCTGCAGCATCTTGTCCCAGTTCTCCAAAATTATCTTTCAAAAAAGCAAGGAGTTCATTTGTGCCCACTGAACCTACTAAGAAAGACCCTTGCTTTGCCAAAGGACTAAGCCAGAGTTTTGCCTCAGAATGGGAAAACTGAACTAAGGATTTAAACCAGCAATAACAGGAATCAGACTGAACTCTTGACATTAGCTCTGCAAAAATAAAAGTTGCTGTAATCCATGCTCCCTGATTTGTTGCATATATTCCTGCTTTATAGGAATGCCAGTTATCCCTCTCTGACAACATGTTGCAGGCATGCTCAAGGGTGGCAAGTTCCTGCTTAAATGGGTGTTCAATAAGAATTCTAACAAGATGAGAATGCAATAGTAAAGAGTAAACAGTCCGTGTATAGCAATCAAATATCCTGCCATGATGTAAATGCTCCACCAGAAGTTGTACTTTGTCAAAGACATTGGTAGTGATTGCACCAGCTTCATTGAGAATTTGAAGACAGGCAGCCACGAATCTGTGTATGTGAGATAAAAGCTTGGACCTGAAGGCTTGGTACATATCTCCCTCAAAGTCAAGGACCTCAGATGAAGCAATGTGTTTACTAGCCAGAACATTTTCATTTGGAGTTCCAAAATATTTGATAAATGAACTGATTTCACCCAGCACTGTTGCGCCCAAATCTGGATGTTCCCCAACAAGCTGAAGAATAAGCTTGAGCAGGCTTTTAATTTCATGAAATATTCTGGAACTAGTCTGGCAAGGATCAGGTAATGGCTTCACCAGTGATCTGAGCTGTGCCATAACTAAAGAGATGACCCGCAATGGCAGAGGTGAGGAATAAACAGCAAAAGATTCACTATTTTTTCTTCCCCAAAGTTTGCTTGATATATCTGTAAGAATTCGAAGAGCTGCAAGGCACTTTGACATGATTGGGGACTGGGCAGCATTTTCTAGAATGGCTAATAGATGATCAAATTCAAGCTTCTCGAAAGAAGGGAGATTAGGTAGTGTTAACAAAAAGATCTGCAAATTGCCCAAAATGCATCAACAAAGTATAAATCTAAAAATACTAAACAACTAACTTATGATTTGCTTAAAGAGAACCTTATGTAAAATCTGAAGAGCTCCACAATGCATGACTGATGGAAGTTCCAGTTCATGTAGTACGCTGAATACTGCTTTAATCACATGCATATTAACAGGAGTGCAACACCCTTCTTTTACAAAAAGAAGATGTAAGCACTTTAATGCTGTTTCTCTCATCTGCCAACTATTTTCCTGGCTAAGATATGGCAAAAGCACATCCACCTGTATCCAAATTGAAAGACAAACATATTAAGAAAGCCATCTCACGTGGAATATATTGCAAGAAAGAGAGATTGAGAACCAGTGTTACACCAGGCCGGCCCCAACTACATCAACTAGTGCTGGAAGAAATACCTGTTCAGAAATAAGACTTGTTGACTTGGAAACAAGTTTTGAGAGTGAAACCAGCATGGCAATGATGAAATTCTCTTCTGAAGAATCTAACACCAGCTTAAGACCTGTCTGCAAGAAAGTAGTGATTTATATGAGCTAAGATAAAAAGATTGAAAACAGAGAGTTTCGTTAAAAAATCTTAATTATTTGAATAGCATACTGACTTCTACTTGTCACTGAAATCTTCCTATCATTGCATCACATATTTGACCAGTAGACCAGGACAATTTCCTTGATTCCCAACTTTGTGCTAAGTGAAACATGCCTTCTCTAATTTGTGGTTTAAAGCACAAGAAAAAGGAAGGTTTATAACCAATAGTACCTCACAAGCACAGGTTTTCATGCTTTCATAGCAACAATGGTCACACTTTTGTGCCAAATTGGAGTATCCTATGTTTGAAAATTTTGAATGCATGTGTGTATGACTTTATGTGTAAGATTCGATTCTTTAAAACAGACACAAGAGACAATAGCTAATTTAACAATAAATGCATTCTCTTCAAAATAACATGACAAAAATGCCTAGAAACATGTACCATTCCATGATATGGTTCTAGATAAAATTGTCCTTTGGAGGCCTGGTCATAATTTGCACGACTACCAGCAAGATGTATTTAGACATTCAAATTGGAATATGCACGTTTCAGGATATGAGGGAATGGGACAGAGGAGAGTGGAGCACAAAACCTTGTAAGCTCTTTTTGAAACTGAATATGAGCAAACCATTCTAGTAAAAACACTTGCCCCTCCCAACCTTACAGCTGGCAGTGTTTCTGGTGAAGCCATCATATTCACCAGCATCTCCAAGACAACAGATGCAAAGTCATCTGTTAACTCACAAAACCTACTGGCAGCAAACAATGATGCTTTCACCTATAGAAATCATGCAAAGGCAGAAAATAAGTCTTTCTCATTTTCTAAAAATAAGTTATTGTAAGGGGGATGTAAATAATGACATAGCAATAAGAATGTTTCTTATCTTCTGTTTCTTCATTGTTTGGGAAGGCAGATTGCTAATCTAAGGGGCTAAATAAGTGTCTGCAGAGGTGTGTGATTGAGAGTTTTATAATGTCTAAACATTGTTTGAGGATTCTAATTTAAGTTAAACACTTTTGCTTAGGCTCAAACATGTTCAAGTAATCAGCATTCTTTAGAAAAAAGAGGTAAAGAAACAGATTAGAAAAAATATTCTACTAAAAACAAAAAGAAAAAATGATTTTCTGTAGCAGAAATACTGATGTTGATACACCAGACTCACCTCCAAAATATTAGAAGAGACCATACTGGAGAGTACCAAGTATCGTATCTCAGCACTATCTTTTGCAAAATCAGCCCAACAACCAAAAAGAACTAAAGCCATTGCTCTCGACTCAATATCACCTGTGTCAAAAACAACCTTCACTCTCCTCAAAAGTTCTTCATGGTTATACACTCTGCTATTTAGAAAAGTTCGTCTCTTTTGCTTCCTAAGTTTTTTGCTTCTATTACACCTGATACTTGTCAAGAAAATTCTGACAACAGATAACCTGATTTTTTTATCACCGAAGCGAAATGCGTCTGCAAGCCTTAAAAGTATAGTGTTGGCAAACAGCCTATCCTCGCCAGGGACTAAACCGAAGATGGAGCATAGTGCCTTAGTTGCTTCTGGTTCTTGACCCCACTGCTCCAGTCTTGGGCCAGTCTGTAAAATGGTCTCAACTGCTAGAGCTGGATAAGGAGAAACTAATTTAGTCCCATGGAGCTGAAGAAGATGATGAAATGGGTTGGCATTAAAATTTGTGAAAAGGAAAAAGAAGCAGATGAAACCTGGGTTACTGGAGCGAAGAGCCTTGTCGAGCTGGATGCTCCATTCCATGGCACAAGCAGCCGATATTTTGTCCATGGCAAAATGCGGTAACCAGCTCCAGTACTACCTGAAAGGAAAAAAAAACATATAAACAGAGGGGATGCAGTGAGAAGAAGAGGAAGCAAGGGACTAAGCATTTAGACGAACGGTTGGTGAACAGAAATAAGGTAGACACGATAACTGCAGATTCGTCGTCAAGACCAACACACACCTAGATGATGATGATGTTATTAGCCTTTGAATCCCTCGGCTAACCGACCCCGAACTTAAGACTTTCACTTACTAGTTCATGAATTACAGATATGATCCCCCCGCTTGTTTGCCCTTTTGTTTGTTTGGGTAAGAAGACAGACATGTTTGTTAACCCATATTTCTAGTTCTACTGCCATTTGGTCTCCGGGCACCAAGGCATTTTTTCTATTCGTAATTACTTTTTTTTTTTTTACTTTTGATATTAAATTAGGTTTTCTTTTTCAAATTATTTGTGAGAAATAGTTTCTGACAATATTAAAAAAAAAATTTATTTTACCTTTCAAATCGGTCAGTTAAATGAAATATCCATTTTAATCGTGTTTCAACAAATTTTGATTTGTTCTTTCTTTTATTTTAATTCCTCGATGTCATTGGTAGCAGACATTAACTTCCAGTTTGCTCTTCATCTTCCCCAGATAATATTGCTCCATTCATTATCGTTACTCGAGAGTATGCATTTACTAATTCCCTAATAATACATTTACAATTTAAAAAAATTAAAAAAAGAATTCTCACTTTTAGTCCAGACTTTGTGTAAAATCTTTCACAACAGAAAATCATATGGTTGTTTTTGTTCTTCACCATAGCAGCACCTCCAAATCTACTACATTGTTTTCCTGTGAGACAATTTCCATTGGATGCTATTATAATCATCTTCCCTCAGCTTTGTTAAACTTTTAAGGATCCCATATCTACCATCTCTCTTCCGTGAACCCTTCCAAGATAAAATAGTAGTAGCTCTTGATGAAGTAAAGGGTACTCGTTGATCTCTCTTGTTTTAAACAGCCAACATGCGCCATTTTGAAATCCAAACCGAAACATTACTAAGTTTGAATTCTTGAAATCTTAGAGAAAGTTGGTCACCAAACTAGACAGTTCTTGAAAAATCACATGTAAGGAAGATATGCTCATTGAACTTCTAAAAGCAAGGAGCAAAAATGACAAGGCATAATGATAATTTTAACCCCTAATATTTACTTATTTTATCATTTTAAACCTTATTCTATTTTTGGATCATTTTAGCTCTCAACTTTAAATTTTTAATCAAATTACTTACTTTTAGATGAAAACACTAACTAAACTGATAAAATGATGTGACTACTCGTATGGAAGTCTACATATAATTCATAAAAATTTAAAAATATTAATAAAAAATGTATCTATTTAACAGTGAAATATACGTAAAATACCACATGAACTGTCATATCAATACCATTAAAATTTTTAGAGTTCAATCAAACTTGTTTGCACAAAAACAAACAATTTAGCTTGACAAAAAAAAAAAGGCAATTAGTGATAGTATTAATTGACTATATCCCTGACAAAATTTTCACACTTGAACCAACCAATTCATCTCGGACAGATCTCACCAAAAATACACCATTGTTGTCAAATTTATATATGAAAAAAAAAAGTTGAAGGACAAAGTTTGGAATAAAATTAAAGGTGAGCATGGGCCGGGTTCGAGCGGGACCCAACTAAAAATTCAAGCCCATTTGTTAGGCCCGGGCCCGGCCTGAAAAATGGGCTCAAAATTTTGTCCGAGTCCGACCCCGATAAAAACCCGAGCCCGACCCGGCCCGTCCATATTAATTTTTAATATAATTTTGAAATATATATAATACATCAAAAATACTAAAAACATCAAAATAAATATTTCTCAACAAATTGAAAATAAATTTTAAAAAATATGTATACTTAAATAACACTAAGATAGATGCAACTTAACAAGCAAATGTCTCTAAAATAATAACAAAATTAACAAATGTCTTTAAAATAATAACAAAATTAACGATAAAATAAGTTTTATACAATAGTAAAATGGTAAAATGGTAGCAACATAATAATAAAATGGTAGCAAAATAGGGAGAAAATAATAAGAAAATAATATTAAAAAAATTAGATTTTTTTGTCCTTTAGTGAATTCAGGCTGAGCCGGGCCGAACTCGAGCCAAAAATACCTTACCCGAGGCCCAGCCCATTATTTTTTATCCAAACCCATTTTTCAAGCCTATATTTTTATCTAAACCATCCCACATTTCGGGCGAGCCTTTGGACCGAGCCAGGTGGCCCGACCCATGCTCACCTCTAAATAAAATGTATGAAAAGTACCAACTACTATAAAAATAAGATCCAACTTCGCATGAATTTAAGTACTTACTAATGGACTCGCAAAGTGTAATTAATTTTTTTAAAAATATAATAAAAATAGATAAAAAGATCTTCGCGAGAGGAGGGATTGAATGCCTAATTATGCATACAGTCAATAAACCACCTGAAATGAAGGGTAATTTTATAGCTTTTTCGGCCACCAAAATAATTTAAACTACGTACAACCACGCACATTATATCATACAAAACACACACAAAAGCCGTTAAATCAACATTCAAGTTTTCATGCCCTTCTTTTTAACCATTGGTCGGCACAAGTAACAGCAGCTGCTACTTGTGAAACCCAGATCACTGTTTGTTAACAAATACTACTGCTTAATCTCACATGCACTAAACAATAATAACAAATACTACTACTAATTTGTTGAGAAATATCATCGCCATGTTCAAAACACTTGTATTTTATTCAATCGATCAAATATACCAGAGATAATCTTATCACCTGAGCTATAAAAAATATCAGTCACTCCGAATAAATATTGTATATTCAGATGACTATTGGTTAGCAGTTTAGGAAGTCAAATGGGAGAGGAACTATGTTCATTAAATAAAGCCCCCCAAGGAATTGACCATCATATGCTCATTCGCTGGTGGTTTGGTTGCCACGCAGCTAAGTTAAGCTTTTTCAGTCAGGTTACCCCGGACGAATGCACTAAAATTGGTCTCTAGAATAAAAGAACATTCATCATCAACCAAACAGCCCTTCCAATAAATTTCGTACTGCCTTTCCTAACACCCATGTTCAGAAGTAATTGAAGCTTGTGGAAGGAGCAGGTTAACCGAAAGCAGCTTTCCCTCTCTGGGGAGACACAGGCCAGAAAAGTAAATTTGGCTGGTACCATATTTGATTCCCAAGTACTCGGATGTTCTGCACCAAACAGTGTTTGCTTAAATCTCAATTAAAGTATAACTAACTACAGGTAAATATCATAAACAAGTAGTCAAGGGTTATAACTAGATAAGTTATTTATATCTTCTCTATAAAGTCACTATCTTATAAATTACTCACTTCAGATGCTTCTAAATTTCACTTTTTTCATTGAAGAAGAAAAACAGAATGTCAAGATAAATGATACCTCAAGTTCTATTTTGATCACCAAAAATCTCGACAGGAACACAACCCTTCATTGAAATGATGAAACCTCTTAGCATCTCGCATTATGATCTCTCTGCCAACAATCTTTGACATGATCTTAAATGCAGCATGACAATCGCCACAAACACGAAGGTTCTTGATAATACGAATCTGTCCACGAGCTGGACTGGTGAGGAGACCATTAGCAAGAGCAAGTCTCTCACTATGAGCAAGAAGAGCTTGTTCCTTACTTTCCTGATCTATATCGTGCAAACAAAATCTTGTTTCAGGAACATAACCAGCTTCTTTCATGTGTTCTTTCAAACGTCTAAGCAGAGCATAGATTCTATCATTCTCAGGATGTGATGTATCTCCTGCACGATACTCGTTGACCCTGCTACTGACTTCAAGAGGACTTTGACTTGCCAATTTCTTCTTCTCATTCTTTTTAAGGTCTGAATCTTTCAAAGGTATGAGACCTGCTTTAGATTGGTCATTCAAGCGAGAGGCATCTAGCTGATTCACAAGCTCAGCACAACGATCCCCAAGTTCCAAGTGCCCATGAATTCTGCAGAGATTCATTAAAGTTTCCCAGACATCAACACTGGCTTCAGATGGCATATTTTCGATGAATTCCAATGCTTCATCCAAATGCCCTGTACTCCCCAGCATGTCAACAACACCCACATAATGCTCCATGGATGGGACAATACCATAATCACTGCTCATCGACAAAAAGTGAAGCATTCCCTCATTAATATCACCAACGACACCACAAGAGTAAAACACTCCAAGGAACATTTTGGCATCTGGTTTCAAGCCTGCCTGCTTAAACTGAGAGAACAGATCAAGGGCATCCTCCCCTAGCCCATTCCTAGCAAGCCCTGTTATCATAGCATCCCAAGATGTCAGATTGCGCCTTGGCATCTTTTCAAACACATCAAATGCATCATCTGTAGAACCACACTTTAAGTACATCTCTAAAATCCTGTTATAGATGCTTATTTTGAGAGGTGAAAATGATCCTATGAGGTGTTCATGAACAGTTTTCGCTTCTTGTAAAGCTTTCACTTCCCCACATGCCTTCATTAACTGCAAAATTTGGGCTAAATCCACAGGAACACCTTGCTGTTTCATCAACACCATAACTTCTACAGCTTCTTTAACATTTCCTTTATTGCAAAATTCCTCCAGCTTCTCTACCGTAGCATTATTAGTGCTAGTTTCAGAAACCTCAGTTAAGCCTTCATTGGGATTAGAAGTAGCAGATGCTTGACCATAAAAATTAAAGTTACTTGTTACTTGACCATAAGAATTAAAATTATAAATATTTTGTGGATTCTGCCGGTACTGGCTGAAATTTGTGCATTGCAAATCCATTTGGCTTCCTTGGGATTCTGGAAACCTTTGTAAATTAAGGTCCAATTGATTCTGTCTAATCTCTGGAGGCCCTTCCCAATATGAACCTACTTGATTCTGCATATTGGAAGTACTTTGAGCATTAGTCTCGCATCCTCTAAAGTTTCCTTTTCTGTAAACTGAGTTATTCTGCAGTTCATATCTTTTGTTTTCCCAGTGCATTCCATCATGATTCTGATGAAACCCTTGCTCAGCGCCCTTCCAAGAACCATTTTCATATATTCCATTCGGATTTGTCCCTATGTTCCCATTAGTTGCCTCATTGTTATGGTGACACCAACCGAAGTTCCCAGTTTGACCCACGGAACCCATCTGATTTCCCGTTGGCTGCAAACCACCATAATAGCTATTACGGTTGTCCCAACCTGAACTCCCCTTATTATCATCCATATGGCATACCTCAAAACCCTGGTTTGAGTTTAAGGCCTGTCCATTTTGTTTCTGCTCATAACCTAGTGAAGTTGGGGTATCATAAGGAGAATTCTCAAACTGAGAGGTGCTACTAGGGCTATGAAAATCCCACCTTTCAGGAGCAGTGCTGAGAAACTTATTGAAATGTGTGACTGAACAAGGGAAACGTCGTGACGAACGTACCCTAGATAAAGCGGTGAGATAGTTGAAGGTCAGAACCGAAACCCTCTTGCTGGACATTGATGCGTTGCTTTGATACCTCAAAGCTTCACCTATCGTAGAAACAACCAATAAATGAAGGGATGAGAACGGAAATTTGTTAACGCCACCAACAGAAGAGTGGCAGCATTGGCAGCGCCGTCAAAAACCAAAACCTATCGAAAAGAAACCCTTGAAAAATTCAAGCTAAAAAGTCAGCAAATTCAGCACAATTGCAAAAATAGGCAAGTTTGCGGAATATCCAGAAAGCAGAAAATCAAGATGATTCTGAAAATTTTGAACGTAAAAATTTAACGAGGACTTTATAAGCCCAACTACCAAAAAAAATAATATTGAAATTTCAGACGATGAAAGGAAGAACGAAGAAGAAGATTTAAAAAAAAAAAACCTGGATGCCGGTGGCGGTGCAGAGAGGAGTTTCTTGGCGTCGTTAGAGTTACAGAAGGCTATTGGTTTTTAGGTTTTTTTATTGGGCTGGGTAAAAACCAATAATTTGGGTTGGGATCATTCGCTGTTCTTTTGGATGTCAAGCGGCGTCTATATTTGGGCCAACTCTCGAAGTGGATAATCGCTGTTTACTATAGGTTGGTACGATGTTGCTTTATTGATTGGTTTTAACTTAGAAAGTGGATGTCGAAATTGGTTTGAAGAAACAGGTTTAATGGCATTTTTTTAAGTAAAAAATAAAAATAAAATGTTAATTTTATCGTTAAATTGTTACCAAATCTTGTATTCCAATGTGTTAATAATCAATTTTCATTCTGAGCCTCTCCACCATTTTCGTTAAAAGATTTTGGTACCCTATTTTACAGCTTCAAGTTGCTTCCTCAGCAGACGTTTGAACGATCCGTTGAATATGACCAGGCCAGCTAATTAAAAATATAGGTGTAGATATGCAATTTGGGGCCTATGTTGGATAGGCTCATCAAGGTTGCAAAATTTAAAGATATAGAATTTAGCTAATAAAGCTACACTGATTGCTAAAAAGTTGTCTAGAGACAAAACTAGTTATAGATACATCAGCCATGCATGATGAGAATAAGCTACTAAAAACAGTAACTCTATTGTGCTATAACTTTAAAAATCTGTAACAGATTGGTCGCCATTGGAGTTCAGCCTCTGCCGGCAAGTAGGACAGGAAGAGCGAGAGAGCAGCCATTTATCGATGCAAGCAACATGGAAGCGATGGTTACATTTGGGAAGCATCCGTATTTTGTCACCTTCCGAGAAATCCACGAGGCAAATTGCACAACCTGATGACGATGATGATGATGAGCCTGAATTGGCATAAGTTGTAGTTGGTAAAGCTACCATTTCTTTCTTCTTAAGACCCGAGTTCAGTCTACGGGCGGCCACCCATTCCCTCGGCTCGGTCACGACACGATGAGTGCATTGTAACACGCATTGTAGCATGGGGTGAAGACCCAAGGCACAAACCAAGGCACACAACATGGCTGCCACGACGATCATGAGGTTCAAGTCTACTGTGGGTTCTTGCGTCTCCTGACAGGGGATGCTTAATGTGGGAGTATCAGCCGAGGGAGATGGTGAAGTTTGGGCCATGGAGAGATAAACAGAAAGCAGTTGTCAAGTCTAAGCAGATAGAGATTGAAAGAATAGAGAGGAAGGGACACATGGTACAAACAGCAAGAGGAAGATGAGGCCAAAGATCAATAAGGGTCTTCAAATATATGGTGCTGGTTAAATGAGATATTGGTACGGAGTTGGGATACATCAGATAAAGATTGAGGAATGGTGGAATGGCATATGCTTATGCTTACTTATAATCCACTGTCTTCCCTTTTTGTTTAATGCCCTTCAAATCATGGGAAAAGCACGTCTCTTTTTCCATCAACTTCGCAAATTTCTATTGGCTTCCTTTCCTCAAGTTGGATAAAGCATGACTTTCCTACAAGTTAAATTACATCCGTTTATTTAGTTACTTAATGGACGAACTGAGTTAAAAGTTGATAAATATACTAAAATAAGATTACACATAAAAATTAATAATAAAATTATAGCTTCCATCGCTTAGAGTTTATGCAACAAAAAAAATCAATCTATTATAATATTATTTATTAAATTTAATGACCAACTCTAAATCCACGTAAATAACTTTATATACTTGAAAAAATAGTTTAATTAAAAGATATATGAATTTTCGAATTAATGAATTTATAATTGTTTCTAATAAGTGATTCAAAATTAAACTTACTATTTTGAGTAGAGTGATGAATGTCCTCTTGAGGCATGACCTATTGCTCATTCGAATCTAATGCATCTATAATTTTATTATTAATGAAATTGTTAAGTAAAAAAAAAAATTATGAATAACTATTCCATAAATTGTTATATAAATTTTATGGTATACTTAGTTGAGTGGAAATGTGTAAAGATAGAAGGAGAAAACGGAAAAAGTAGAAAAAAAAAAATAAATTTTGGTTTAATGACAAAATTAGCCACTAACGTTTACATGTTTTGTTAAAATGATCCTAATTGTATTTTTGAGCCTTTTTTGGCCATTAATCTTTGTTTTTTTTTTTTTGTGTGTGAAACTACTTTTTCTAACAGATTTGATGAAAAGTATAGTTAAAAAATTAACGGGGATGATGTGAAATATTTTTAATGAGATGTAATTTATTACTTAACAACCCAATAAGATAATTACATGTGAAAAATAATAAAATAAATAAATCATATATGAAGTTTAAAAAATAACTATTGCATAAGTTTGTTTACTGAGAGATTTAAAAAAGATAATTAATAAATCAAACCGAAAATACTGAATGTGTGCATTCATTTTGAAACTTTTTTTTAGATAATTATGTTTATTTTCTTTAGGTTAAGAGTTATTTTTTTAACTTCATGAATTATTTATTTTATTATTTTCCACATATAATTATTTTATTGGGTTATCTAAGTAAAAAATTATATCTCATTAAAAATATTCCACATATGAAATTCCACATTATCTCGTTAACTTTTTTAACTGTACTTTCATTAAATCTGTTAAAAAAACAATTTGAAAAAAAAAAGATTGATGGCTAAAAAAGGCTCAAAAATACAATTAGGGTCATTTTTACAAAACATATAAATATTAGTAGCCAAATTTGTCATTAAGCCATAAATTTTCAATGTGTTTTGTAAGAAAGAAAATCAGAAAAATGACTCTTTTTCATCATAATACATAAAAACAGACCATTCCAAATTTGAATAATAAGAGGAGAGAAAATGAAATATATATATATATATATATATGCATCTTTCAAAAAATTAATTTTTATTTTCTCTTATTTTTCAAGTAATGAATAGAAATAAATTGATTTTTACCATTCATTAGAATTTTATAATTTGCTCGAAGGAGAATTATTTATTCTATGGTTAAATAAATGTGAAATTTTATTATTTTTATTGGATATAATTTTCAATATCCAAACACAATGTGAATATTTAATCAAAATTATTTATTTTTTCATTAAGATTATTAGCATTTATTTATAATAATATATTGTAGTAAAGGAGAATTAATATATACTTGGATTGTTTGTTTATTTGATTTGACAAAGAAAATTTAATATTTTGAGAAATTATGTATTGTTTTGTTTTGTGTATTACTTTGTAGTCATTTTTCTTCTTTCGCAAGCTTCATATATTACTTTATTTAGGGTTAGTTTAGTAATGCTTTTGAAAAGTACCGTGAAAAAATATTTTTGAAAAGTACTTTTAAAAAGTTTGGTTTAAGATTTGAGTATTTAGCATTGCTGTCAAAAAGTATTTTTGAGAAATAAGATGTCCATTTTAGACATGTAATTATCAAGTAACAAATATGCATTTAAATAATGTTCAAATTAGTTAATTTTATTATATTTTAGTAAGAACATAAAAAAATTTATTATAACTTGTTGTTAATATTTTAATATATGAAATATAAATTTTAAATATTTTTAAGCAATAAATATTAATTATTTATAAAATTTAATTAGAATATATAAATTATATTTTAAATATTTAAATATAACCATTAAATATTTGTAATTAGATATTAACGCATTTGTATTATTTTAAAAAATAATTTTTTATTTTTAATTAATGATTTTAACCCATTTGTAATTAAGCACCAAGAAAAAAGAAGAAGGAAAAGTACTATATTATTGAAGGGGTAAAAAAGTAACTAAGTATCAAAAGTGCTATTAAGAGAGGAAAAACTAAAAATTTTAGTTTCTCCTTTTCAAAAGTGCTTTTCAAAAGTATTTTTGGAAAGCCAAAAATTTCAGCCAAAAGCAGCTTCTTTAGCACAATTTTTTCTTCCAAAAGTACTTTTGAAGCCAAAAGTTTTTTTTTTTAAGCACTACTAAACAAGCCCTTAATAGGTTAAATTTCTCTTACCGGAGTGAACAATTCAAGTTTCATTTAGGTTGTGTTAGATTTATTAGTTACACACTATGTTGTAGCTAAATTTAAAAAAGAAAAAGATGTAAATTTAAGTTTTAATTTGAATAGAATTTTAAATATAAAATGATGAAAAAATCTATTAATTATTATTTAATTAATATTAAAATTAGGAGTGAGAGTTCGATTGAATTGAATCGAATGGAAACATTTCGAGTTAATGAATTATATTTTATCATCTTAACTAGATTTGAAATTTTCTCGAATCGAGTCGAGTGAGATGGAATTTGAATCGAATATATTTGTTCGGGTTAAATTAAAAAAATAGCTTTGAGTCCTAGTAGCCACTGCCACCCACTGTAATCAAATTTGCCTATCGTAATCAAATTTGTTATTAACTTTAATCCTCTCATAATTTATTTATTAATATTTTATATACGGGTTAGCTTTTTTGCTTGCCTAGTTGCTTCAATTATCTTCTGATTCTTATCACCATATATTTTGAAATTAAAAAATAATATATTAAATGTAAAAAATGTTATTTTTTAATAAAATTTACTTTAAAGATAAAATGTGAAATTGATACAAACAGAAAATTTTAACACGAATATTTTATGGTATCATCAATAATTTAATTTTAACAGAAATTGATAAAGATTCAGCATGATTAAATAATTAAATAATAAAAATAGTAGACATAAATTTGAAACAAAAAAATTAGGGTTTGGGGAAGTAAAAGTTTTGGGGGAAAGCAAAAGGAAATTTTTTTGGAGGTTTGAGAGAAGTAAACTTTTAGGGAGAAAGTGAAAAGGAAAAGGTTCTGGAATTTGGGGGAAGTAAAATTTTTGAGAAAGAAGTAAAAGTTTTGAGGGAAAAGTAAAAGGAAAAAAGTTTTGAGGGTTTGGAGAAGTAAAATTTTTTAGGGGAAGTAAAAGTTTTGGGGGAAAAATAAAATTCAACTTGATTTGAACTCGAAATTCAAAAAAAATTAAGTTGATTCGATTAACTCAATTAATTCAATTCGAATAATTCAAAATTCGAACTTTTTTTTTAATTTTTCAAGTCAAATTTTGCTCACTCCTAATTAAAATAATATACAACTTTAAAATTGTGATTATAAATGGTGATAATTACACATGGTGAAAGTTTAATTTATAATTATTAATTAAAAAGTTTTACGTAAGATAATAGTTTTGTTAGATTTATTAAAAAAGAAATTAATGGATAGTCGCCAAGAGTGCTTTGCTTAGAGTCCTAGAGAGAGCAGTAACTGCTGCGGCTTGGGATGAAGGAAAGCGGTGGTGACAATCGAGAGGGGAAGGATGAGATCTCTCTTCTAGCAGAAGAACTTATTCAGTTATCAGTCAAAGGTTCGATGGTTGTACCAAGTGCAAAACCAACTCTAATCTGTACAATTTGGACAGAGAAGCTTTACAATCCAGAAAGCTTTAGGGCACAGATAAAAAGTATATGGAAGACAAGGAAAAAAATTTGAGATCCAGATGGTGGGGTAGAATTTATTTTTAATAGTGTTTGATTTGGAAGAGGATCTGGAGACAATTATGGAGGGTAGGCCATGGATTTTTCGCAAAAGTATTATATTATTTGACAGGCTAACTTAGCCGATGCCAGATGGAAAGAGGCCAAATTCGGCTTACTGCATCACCGTTTTGGATAAAAATAGGTTCGTGTTTACCTGAGTTTGATAAGAAAGATCTTTTACATGCAATCGGTGTCACGTTTGGAGGGGTAATCAGATCTGAAATTAATGGAGACTTATGCCGACTTAGGATTAATTTGGATGTGCAGAAACCGCTTCAACGAGGTATATTTGTTTCTATTGATAATGTTAATAAATCGTGGGTTCCTTTTAAATATGAAAAATTATCGATGTTTTGCTTTGGATGTGGAAGAATGGGGCATGGTCTCAAAGACTGTCTTCAACTAAATCTTGCAGAAAAAAGTAAAATTAGAGAAGATCCACCTTATACGTTGGCTTTGAAAGCAGAATCAAATTTAATCGGAAAAGAGAGCATGAAATTTAATATTTTTTCAAAGAAGGTGGGGGCTCAATGCTCTTATACATGAGGCACATATTTGCTGCCAAATAGTACTAATATACCTGTACAGGGGAACAACAAGACTTGGAGGCTACAAAGGAATTTGGAACTGATTGGAGGGGGGAGGCGATTAAGAAGCAGGAGGGAGTATCTACAATAAAGGAAGATGAGAAGCTAAATGACAGTAAGAAAAAGCAGGCTAATAATTCAAATCTAGCTAAAAAGACAAGCTGGAGAAGAATTGATCCAGTGGCCACAAAGAATCAAAGAAATGATGATAGCAACACGAGGAAGAGGAAATCCCCAGAAGGAGAATTTGATATGTGCAGTATGGAAGTTGTATATGAAGATGGACTGAAAAGATTGAAACAAGAATGAAAAGAGGATCGTGATGAAGTATTACCAGAAGCGATGACTGAAAATTTGGAGCAAATTGATGTTCCAGAATTTATGGGATCGACGGCTGCCAAGAGGCAAGCCGACCGGACGCAATGAAAAGCATAGGTTGGAATGTCCGTGGATTGGGGAGCCTACGGGCGGTAAGAAGGCTGCGGTATTTTTTAAAGCAGCACAATCCCCACATGGTCTTCTTAATGGAGACAAAACTTGATAAGCAACGAATGGAAAAAAGTCAGAAGGAGTTGTGGTTTCTTGAATGGGATCGATGTTGAAGCAGAAGGTTCACGAGGTGGATTATGTTTAGCATGGAAAGGAGATATTGTAGTTAGTTTAAAAAGTTTCTCTAAGAACCACATTGATGTCATGGTTAAAGTAGAAAATGACGAAGAAAAATGGAGATTTACGAGTTTCTATGTTTCACCTTATGTTAATAATAAGAATGTTTCTTGGAATCTGTTACGAAAATTGGGGCAAGATTAAAATCATCTATAGTTAGTAAGCGGTGATTTTAATGAAATCGTGTATTCTTTTGAAAAAAGTGGAGGTATTCCAAGGGAGGAGAGAATAATGGCGGCTTTCCGAGAGACTCTAGAAGAATGCCAATTAGAAGATTTGGTATATTTGGGGGTTTGGTTTACATGGGAAAGGGGGAATTTGCCAGAAACAAATATTAGGGAAAGACTTGATAGGGGAGTTTTGAATGATAAATGGAGGTATCTTTTTCCAACAGGTAATATTCAACATTTATCCCATTCGATGTCTGATCATTGTCCACTTCTTCTAAATACAAAAAGTGGAAACACTTATGTGGGTAACCCAATATTTAAATTTGAGGCATGGTGGACCATGGAGGAGACGATTGAGGAGGAAATTAAAACTTCATGGGACTCAACAACAGGCACACTAGTAGAGAAACTTGAAAGATTACAAGCAGATTTAAAGGCATGGGCGAGATCAATTAAAAAAGGGTGAGAGGGACTAAAGAAAAAGCTCACCAAGGAACTTGATATGTTGATGGCGGAAGAAAGGAATGATGAAACGATGGCAAAAATCATTGATACTAAGATCTATCTTAATATGGAAGTTGATAAAGATGAAGTGTACTGGGAACAAAGGGCAAGGGCAAACTGGCTTAAAGCAGGGAACAAGAATTCAGCCTTTTTTCACAGGTATGCCTCATTTCGAAGACGAATAAACGTCATATCTAGGCTGGAGCTAGATGGAGGAGGAGAGGCTAATGAAGCAAGTGATGTAACACCCCAAACCCGGCCTAGACGTTATGGCTGTATCTGGCAATGTCACACGATAGTATTTTTGAAACCTCGTTGTTACGATGAAAACATTTCATGTTATTATCTTTAGTAAACCTTTGTTAGAACTTAGGAAGTCGTCTTTATTCATTTAAAACATTTGTTTTGAAACATCCCTCGTTGCGGAAGTTTTAATAAAACAGTCTAGGTGATCATGCGTTTAGAAATTACTTTAACTTTTTGAAAACCGAATTTCCTACGACCAGCAGGTATAAATTCATAAAGTAAAATAAATAAATAAATAAAAACCCAAATTTAAAACCAAAGTCCTAGAGGGTCATTAAATTACAACCCAAATAATCAATAATAATCAAATCATAAATCGTAAATTGGAAACCATTAAGTCCAAAAATTACTGTGGTCACCGCTGAGTCCTCCGTCGCACCGATCCATCTAAGTCTAGGGATTACCTATGCACATTAAACAAAAAGAGTGAGTTTACGTAAACTCAGTGTGTAATCCCACAGAAACAAACAAACAATCAGTATTCACACAGCACGCGTTGAAACGAGTCTTGGGCCTAAGCCCTTTTAAGTATCGATGATGATTTGGGCCTTCGCCATCTCAATCTGATGTCAAAAAAAATGTAGTAGGGCCCCATCACAAAGATCGATAGTAGTAATGATTATGCAAAGAGCAAAATCCTACCCAACCAGCCTCTACACACCATCTCCATCCAACCCTACACTCCATGTGGGGATATAATCAACCCACCCATCCCTGCACTCCAAGTAGTACCGAATGCGGCACAATACAATAGTTTGCAAATGAGCCACAAGATAAATTAGGCTTAAAACCTTTCAGTACACTTCCTCCGAATAACAACCCCCAACCCAATGCAATGCAACACACAATGGATGACATGCTATTATGAAATTTCGATATATATATTCGATTCGGATATTATCATGCTCAAGATCTGAGATATCATTCACCAATTTCACACATTTAGGGGTCTAAGTAGCGCTTATCGACCTACAAGAGTTCACAATCGACTTGGGCGACCCGTGCAACCTTAAAAACATTTCGGTAAAAATGGGCCCACACGTCCAGTGTAGCCACTCGCTCCAAAATTGGCCTTGGCCGTGTGATCCATTTTTAAAGTAACCCATGCTAGCTCAATACTCATATATGTTTTCACTATTTACTTATATGTTCATTCAAAGTTGTCTACTTGAGTCATTATCACTAAATTATTTATATCTTGAGATAAAAAATTCAAAATTAAGATCCGCTTGATGTTTTTGAAACTAGACTTAAATAAATTTCTACCATAAAATTTTTAGAATTTATAGTTTATCAAATAAGTACAGTAAAATCTTAAAAGTTATCCCTATTCTGCTGTTTGACAGCTTCATCCTTTCCTTACCAAAAAATATTTATATCTTAGTACAAAATTTAGATGATGTTTCCGTTTATTTCTCTTGAAAATAGACTAATTAAGGATTTAAAAATATAAATTTAAGCCCCTAATTATTTTTTAAAATTTTTTTATGATTTTTCTAAGTCAGAACAGGGGAACCCAAAATCATTCTGACCTTGTCTCACAAAATTTATTATATCTCATGATTTACAATTCCATTTCTTACACTGTTTCTTCCATGAAAAACTAGACTCAATAAAATTTAATTTCATATTTTATTCAACCTATAACTCAATTCCCACTATTTTTGATGATTTTTCAAAGTTAGACTACTGCTACTGTCCAAAACTATTTTAGTGCAAAATGTTGATTTCCAAGTTTATAACACCCTTATTTCCTTTCTCTACAATTTTTCGCATTATTTTCTCTTATTTCTCCTATTTCTCGACAGCAAGCAATTTCGGCTTTTCATCGAATACTGTTTTCTGTGTTTCGGGTACACACTTGGTATCGTTTTTGATGCGTAAGCACTCCTAAGCCTCCAGAACCTAAAAATCGACCAACATATCTCCAGATTAATCACTTAATTCGTTTTTAATCAACCAATTTCGAAAGGAACTCGATTAAAAACCTAGCAAAACCCTTACCTCGCTTGAGTAACCATGACTTCGCACAATCACAGTGTCGATTCAAAACCACCAGCCCCTTGACTAACTCCTAAACACCAAAAAGGAATCCCCCTTTTAGAGATTAACCAAGAAAGATTAAAAATAGACAAAACCGTTACTTACCGAACACGCGCAATCAACGATTAACAACCGAATCAATTGGAAAAAAAAAGAAAGAAATGGAAGGGGAAAAAATAATAGAAATTTTGGCAACAACTAGGGGAAAGAATTGGCAGATGAGGGAAAAAAGAAGAAGAAGAAAACGTCAGATAAAGTTTGGGGAATTGGAGTGTTTCAGAGGAAAAGAAAAGCTAGAAAACATGCAGCGAAGATGGCTACTTGTATCAATTTCACAACTAAGATCGCCTCAGTGTTCTATCCACCTCCTCAATCCACTTCACCCAGTTCAAGTGAAATTACAGAGGTGTCCCCAATGGCTTAGATGAGGAAGAAAGCGGTGCTTTCATTACTTCTTGTATCAGAAACTAGTGACAATCACTTCACTACACTTTATATCACATATTTTACTATTTTCACTCTTCTACAAGAAAATGAGAAAATAGGTAAAAAAGGAAAAGAGAAAAAGGCAAGTTTATCGTGTTGTGCAAGCAAAATCCAAAACATTTTTAGTTACCATCATATTTGCTTTGCTCCCCTTTTCAGCTTTATAAGTTTTCTTCAAATTTTTCTGATAATCTCTCCCCAATTATCTCCTAAAATCACTCTCTATTAACCCACTAAAACACAACTACTCAGAATTTTGCCCCAACACAACTCTTAGCCGAAATTGGAGCAAAAATACTGTCTCCACGCCATCACAGAGAATTGAACACAGGACCTCCAACACTCCAACACTCCACTTAACCACTAGACCAGCAGGCCCATTCTGGTATAAACTTACCAACAATTAAACTTAAGCCCTTTGCACAAGGTTAAGGCTTTATTTATAAAAAAATACCAAAATTTGCCCAAGTAAGGCTTGAACTTGGGACCTCTCACACACACCCAGAACACATAACCACTGAAGCAGATAGACATTGTGTGTCACACATACACGAAATCAAAAATTAAAATTTTGGGGCTTTACAAGTGAGATCAATGAAGCTGCTACCTTATTTTTTTAGAAGCTATTTATGTCAAATGGAGTTGGGGATCTATCTCATCTCCTAACGGGCATTGAAAATAGTATTTCACCAGATATTAATATTGCTTTATTGTCAACCTATATAGAAGAAGAAGTGTACTCGGCCTTGAAAGGAATAGGACCTACTAAAGCACCAGGACCTGATGGTTTTCCAGCACTTTTCTTTCAGAGATATTGGCACACAGTAGGTGAGGATGTAACAAGTTTCTGTTTGGGAATTTTAAATAATAAGCAGAGTTTTGGCCCTCTCAACTTAACGGATATAGTGTTGATCCCAAAAATTCCAAATCCCATAAGCCTAGTCAATTTTAGACCTATTAGTTTGTGTTCGGTCCTATATAAAATTATGGTAAAGACAATTGCTAATCGACTTCAAGTAGTAATTAGGAGATGTTTTGATGCGGCCCAAAGTGCTTTTGTCCCAGGAAGGTTAATTTCTGATAATGTGCTCATTGCTTATGAGATTTTACATACATTTCGATAAAAGCGCGTTGGGAAAAAGGGATATATGGCAGTAAAGCTTGATATGAGCAAAGCCTATGATAGGGTTGAATAGGGTTTTCTTAAGGAAGTAATGTTACGAATGGGTTTTGCAAAGGAATGGGTGGAGCTGATTATGAAATGCATTACTACAACGTCTTATGTAGTTAATATAAATGGAGGAAGGGGAAGAATATTTCAATCGACTAGAGGCTTGCGTCAGGGAGATCCTCTAAGTCCCTTCCTTTTTCTACTATGTAGTGAGGGATTGCCAGCTTTGATGAGACTGGAAATGAAGGAGGGCTTGTTAAAAGGTGCAAAGGCTAGCATGAGAGGTCCAAAAATATCACATTTACTTTTTGCAGATGATTGTATTTTGTTTGGTGAGGCATCAGACAGGGGGCGATGCTACTGAAAGGAATTCTGAAGGAGTACGAAAAATGCTCAGGCCAGTGTGTAAATTTTAATAAAGCTACAATTTTCTATAGTTCGATCACTTTAGAAGAAAAGAAAGAAGAAGTCTCGGCAATCTTAGGGGTAAGAAGTTCAATAAATTTGGAAAAGTATTTAGGTCTTCCTAATGTGGTTGGTAGACAAAAGAAGGAGTCGTTTCAACATTTCAAATAGAAGGTTTATTCCAGAATTGAAGGGTGGAGCACTAGATTATTATCACAAGAAGGTAAGGAAGTCTTCATAAAATCAGTGTTTCAGGCTATACCAACTTATGCTATGTCTTGTTTTCTTCTACCAAATTCTCTTTGTGGAGAATTAGAGAGTATTTTTTTCTAAATTTTGGTGGCAAAAGGCACATGGGAAAAAAGGAATCCATTGGTGTCAGTGGAAGTATATATGTCGACCTAAAGAAGAGGGTGGTATGGGCTTTAGGAGTATGGCTCAATTTAATATCTCACTACTAGCTAAGCAAGGCTGGAGAATCCTAAACAATCCAAATTCTTTAGTTGCGCAAGTTTTAAAAGAAAAATATTTTTCGAATGTGAATTTTTAAATTCCTGTTTGGGGAACAATAGTTCGTATACATGGAAGAGCATTTGGGCAACAAAGGGCATTTTAGAGGAGGGATTATGCTGGAAAGTGGGCAGGGGTATGGATATTTCAATTATTAATAACGTGTGGATTCCAAATACAAAAAAATTCAGATTATCGTTTTTTATTAACAATTTGAATGACTTTAAAGTTGATGAGTTAATTGATACTAGTAGCAGAATATGGAAAAAGGAGTTGATAGTTTCTACCTTTCTGGAGGAAGTTGCTGAAAAGATTCTCCGTATTCCGTTGGCAGAAGAACCCCATGATGATTTTCGGGCCTGGAGTGGTGAGCCTTCGGGAGAATACACAGTGCGTAGCGCCTATAAACTATTACAGAGCATTGAAGGTGATCCTAGAGCTTATGTTTTACAAACCGACTATAAGGAATTTTTCAAAAAAATTATGGCTACTCAAACTACATTCAAAAATAAAAATTACAGTCTAGAAAATATCATGGAACTATCTACCTATACGAGTTAATATGATACATAGGAAGTTAACAAATACTACCATCTGCCCTAGGTGTGAAAGAGGAACAGAGAATATAGACCATCTCTTCCATGAATGTCCTGTTTCAATTTCAGTATGGAGAGAGTTATCATGCCAGAACTTTTTACAAGGAACTCATTTGGAGTTTTTACAGTGGCTAACCTGGGTTTTTGCGCAGAGTACTCCATCCTAGTGTAGGATTTTTTGCTGTGTATTATGGGCAATTTGGGGAGACATGAACGCGAAAATGCATAAGAAGGTCAGCAAATCTGGAAAAGAAATAGTGAGTTTCATTAATAGCTACATAACAGAGTTAGACGAGATTGAAAAAAGAAGTTCTAAAATTTCTCCAGCAGTTAGTAAGTGGAGGCACCCACCTGACCAGTTCGTGAAGATTAATTTTGATGCAGCATATGATGGGAGACGTTGTCAATCGGCTGTGGGGATAGTGGCCAAAAATAGTAAAGGCACTATTCTTTTATCGTGTTTGGAGATCCATCAACGAGTTGTATCAGCCTTCGCTGCGGAGGCACTCGCGTGCTGTAAAGCAATCCAAATAGGCATAGACATGCAATGGCATGAAATAATCATCGAAGGAGATTCCTTATCAATAATTAAAAAGTGCAAGATGAAAAGCCCAGATAAGTCTCTGGTAGGTGCTTACATTCATGATATTCAACAGCTACTGGTAAAAAACAGGAAATGCAGGTTTGAATACACCCCACGAATGGCAAACAGTCTAGAAGCGTCTTGATGAAGAAATGAAAGGGAGAAGATGAAATATGGAGAGTTTGAAAAGGGATATCAACGGATTCGGTGGAAAAGACTCTCCTTGGAAATCTGGAAGCGTCTTGATGAAGAAATGGCAGATTGAAAAGACAAGACGACAACAGATCGGTTCTGATTGGGCAGAGTAAAGGCGTGTTTAATGCGCTTCTAGAGTATTCTAATTTTAATTTTTGTTTCTGATTTTTCCGGGCCAAACTTTAATTTTGGGCCTTCCTTTTCTGTTATTTTATTATTAGGCTTGGTTTTAGTTCTCATTTATTTTTCATTTGATTTGTTCGGGCCAAGTGTTATATCTGGGCCTCTATTTCGTTTGTTTCTCCTTTATCTTTATGTTTTTTGTATTATTTGTTTATTATAATTATTAGCTTCAAAAAAAAAAAATTTAATGAAAACCCATAAAAGAAAAAGAAATATCACATATATTAACTTATTAATATATATATACACATTAATAAAGAAATCAAACTATATCACGTTTATTTATTTTTTTTGTTGATTGAGTTTTAGCTCGATTGTTATGGCTATTGTTGTCAATGCAAGAGAATGTGAGTTCGAGTGTGCTGAAGCGCATTATCCTCCTATTTGTGGGTTGGGGAAGAACTATAAATAGTTTTAGACATTGTGTCAAAAAGAACATATATGATTAGAACTTATAATGAGATTGTTCAATTTAATTATTAATATAATAAAATATATTTGGATTTCAAAGTAGGTATGTTATAATTAATTTAATTAGTTTTATCACACTTGTTGTAAGTAAATTAAAAAACATATTGATGTAAAAAAAAATAATATTTGTGTAAAATTGAGTTTTAATTTGGATAGAATTCTAAGTATAAAATAGATAAAAAAAATTATCTATTATTTTTTATTTAATTAATATTAGAGTGGTATGCTGAATTAAATTTAAGTTTAAATCTATAAATAGTATCTAGTAGTTAGGCATATTCAATCAAGTAGCACTTAACAAAATTTATTGGTAAAATAACGGAGATTATTAACACTAATAAGTTAAAATTAATTAAAAAGAATGAAGCATTAAAGCAATGATTTGTTAAAGGAAGCAAAATTGAATCATATTCGAACAACAATGATATTGAAAAGATATTAGAGTTTTTTTTTTTTAAAAATTGATAATGGGGTAATATAATATTATGCCTAAAATTTATTATTATTTTCAATTTAAGATTATATTTTTATTAGTATTACTGTTGAATTATTTTTTTAGTTAAATATTTATATTGATATTGGTATGGATATTGATTTTATTTTTTATTTAAATTAAAATATGGATAAAAATTATAATTGTCATTCACTTTTTATATCATTGTTAAAGAAACAACTTGTGCAATTACAAACATATTTTGTTTTATGATTTTGTTTATCTTGATGATATGGATAAGCAAACAGGTATAATTTTAATTTCAAGAGAAATTATTCTTTTTAATTTATATGTTTAGGTTTTCTATTTTTAATTAGAATGTTGCATGGTAATTGATATTATTTTTAAGATTTTAGTTTTTCTAATTTTAAAATGTTTCATATGTCATTAATCTTGTGGGGGAGATATCATCGAGAATGAGGGATCATTTCTTAATGATGATTTTGATGAAAACTCTATCATTATATTGCTTAATGTGAAAGCTTCACTTTATAATAGTATATTTATTAATTCTCAATTTTACTTTGTGATATTTTAATTACGATAATAGTTACTTTGCAAATAAATATGAAAATGTCAAAAGTGGATGAGTGAATAAGTCTGTTATATGTTATTTATTTTATTATTTTATTTTAAAACAAAAAAACATGTATCCACGTGCAACGTATGTATGGAAGAAAACTAGTTAGATAGAAAACAGAAATGTTGTTTAATGCATCCATGCGAACCCATTGCTGCAAAAGTGGCCCCAAAAAACCATTTCTTTTAGAATTGGGTATTATACTCTCCAAACTTACGAAAACAAAATCTATTTGAAAATATGAATTAATAGAAAGCGATAAGTAGAGTCGTATTTATAGAGGCCGGTGATAAATTTATTTCTTTATTAAACATATAAAATAATAATAATAATAAAATAAAGAGGTTTAAAATTAAAACAAAGTAAAAAGATATTGTAAAATAAAAAAAAAATCAATGGGAAAAACTCTAGTCAAAGGTAAAATCTTTGCTTGATTCATAATTTCAATCATCAACGCAAGGATTGTTAGATTTGGTACCCTAAGTCAATATACACTTGTAATTTTTTTTTGAACAGATTGGTTAATAAAACAAATTCATTGATTACATTAATATACTTTGTATAATTGTCTTCATATGATTTTTGCACGCAAAGTAAAATAGAAGAAAATGTTGCTCATTGGTTGTTTAAATGTTTAACTAATATTAAGCGATATTACGTGATCAGATCGTAATATAGAAAGACAGCTTGTATTAGTAGACGAATCTAAACATGTCCTTAGTCTAATCGGAAATGAGCAAATCGATTGAAAGACTAATATGTCGTTTATCAAGTCCAATTGGGGAGATGCCTTATCTTGGGCATTGGAGCAGATGACTTCCAGAAGATAGAGACATAGATGTGACTGACTAGACTGGCAATACATCGGGTAAGACTCAAGCAGAATAGATCCTGAGCCCGTCTATGGATTTATTCACTTGTGACATTCATAGTGTGACATGCTTAAATTTTGAGTGGATGGCGAACTATGTATGCATGACTCGTGCACTTTGGTGTAAGTAAAAGCCTGAGTTCAAATAGATAATGAACTGAAAGCTCATGCGTTGGGTGTACGACTTCTGTAGTATGTAGCGCCATTCACAACAGTGAAATTCTTAGCCCAAAATATGGGTAAATGATATCCTCTCGTTGGCATTACATGGTTGATGAAAAGTAAACGTGACCACAGTCATCCGTCTTTGTGATGGATCACTTGATCACTATTTGATAGTGATTGACTTTTCATGAAGGAATATGTAATGGTTACCATAAGATAAAATAAGATCATATTGGGAGAACGAGTATTATCCCAAAGAGATCAAGGATATCCTGTGAGGGTAATACATTAATGGCAAGGTAATTGTACGAGCAATGAGTAGTTTCTTTCGTAATGGTATGTCATTGAGGAGAGCTCAGTCACGATATTATAGTGGAATGACTTTGTGACTAAATGAGTTTATAATTAATAGGTGAAAAGCCGAAGTTAATTATAAATCATTTAAGCCTCAACTACATATATCTAATCGGTCGCTTCGCTAGCTCGTTGAAACCAGAAATAAATTGCATGTTTGAATAAAAATGAACGGAATGAATAAAAAATGAGAAATGAGAAACATTAAAGAATGATTATGGTTTTCTCTGAAATGGAGAAATAAAATAATTTGGAAATAAATGTAGGTTTCCGAAAATGGAAATGATAATTTGCAATCTTATATAGGATTAATTAAAAAATGATGGAAGAATAAGTTTATGTGTTTGAACTATTTTGAAGCCCGAAAATGAAAATAAATCATTCAGTCATAGTGAACATGTTGAGTTGTGACTTATTGCACGAATTATCTCAAAATTTTATCGGGGGTAAAATCATCAAAATTTTACTTGGGTGAAATTTAGGTGAGAAAATTATTTAATATGTAGATATTAAAGTTTATTTTGGGAAATAAAAAATTGAATCGGGTTGGATGATATTACAGAGTAATGGGTCAAAAAGGCCTAAAAAGTACTCGTAATCGGACCCGATGTGAGAGAGACCCAAAATCTCTCATATAACATGAATAAGTGGCAACACTAGTAGGAATACAATGGTGAGTTGTTCACTCCACTCCTACTAGAAATACAATGGTGAGTCGTTCACCCCACTCCTACTCTAAGTAAGATGTTTTTCTATTTAAAATAAATCTCTACAACTCTACAAGTGATTCTACATTCTCTTTCTATAAATAGATGGCACCAGTAGAGTTATTAACAGAACTTTTGAAAGATTGTTATTCTGCCAAAAAATAGAGAGAATTTATTCTCAACTTATAAAATATTTTTCAGAATAACAATTTTACCAATTTCTATTATATAAGAGAGATTTTTCGTTTTCACCCAAAAAGGAAAACTTTTTCTAATTCTGTGTTTTGATTCAATAGGTTCAAGCCCACACCCAAAGTAGTTCATGGTACGAGAATAACAAAGAAGATTGTTTGGTTGAAAGCCGGAAAACATCAAGGACCCGCTTATCCAAAAACAGAGGTACAATTTTGGAACTCAATGCCCAAGATTTAACTTACCAGCAACATTAAGAACTAGAGAGATCTAATTCTAACCAACAAACTCACCTCAATGGGATTCATTCAAGCTAGATCATGTATCCATACCACATAAATGTAAACTACGACATAAACGGGTTATGTAGTTCGTCACTAGTATTAGAATGAATTAAACAATTATAGGTTTTTTAACACCCCTAACCCGTCTCCGTCGTCAGATTAGGGTTACGGAGCATTACCGTACAATTAGAACAATAATTTCATTTAACGATAATTACATAAAACTCATTTTAAACTTAGCAAACATATACCTTTGGGCCTTAAACTGAGCCTTCGAGGCCCTAAAAACAGTTCGGAAACAATTTGGGACTAATTTGAAACAATTTATATAATTTGGGAAAAAGTTGAAAACTTTGAAAACAAGGGTCACACGCCCGTATATCCAGGCTGTGTGACATAGCCTAGACCGTGTTGTGTTCGAACAAAGGGACACAAAGTTGTGTCCTAGCCCGTGTTTTAAACCGTGTAACTCACTGAGTTAGGTCACACGGTCGTGTCGCAGGTCATGTGCCAGACCATGTAACTCTCTGACTTGTGACACACAACCGTGTCGCAGGTCGTGTACTACCATGTAACTCACTGACTTGAAATAATAAGTGACACATGACTGTGTAGTTGTAACACCCCTAACTGGTATCCGTCGTCGGAATAGGGTTACGGAGCATTACCAGAGATTACATTTCAGGACTATCAAAAAATTTAAAACATTTCATTCATATCATCAATCACAACAAAACCAATCAATAGCATACATATTGTCCCTTATACGAGCCCTCGAGACCCTAAAAACACATTAGAAGCAAACCGGGACTAAATCAGAAACATATAGAAATTTCAGGGAAAATATGAAAATTTACAAACTACAAGGGTCACACGGCCGTGTGGCCAGGCCATGTGACTCACACGGCTAAGAGACACGCCCGTGTATGAGGCCGTGTAGGCATTCGAAATAGGGACACACAGCCGTGTCCCAGCCCGTGTCCGTGCCCATGTAACTCATTGACTTGGGTCAGACGGCCAAACCACACGCCCGTGTGCCAGGCCGTGTACCCTTCAAAATAACCTCACACGCCCGTGTGCCAAGCCGCGTACCCTTCGAAATAACCTTACACGCCCGTGTGCCAGGCCGTGTACCCTTCGAAATAACCTCACACGCCCGTGTGCCAAGCCGTGTACCCTTCGAAATAACCTTACACGCCCGTGTACCAGGCCGTGTGCTAGGCCGTGTAAAACTTGACTTGGAACCTTTTTGAAAACTACAGGGGACACACGTCCGTGTTACCTGGCCGTGTGTCACACACGGCTGAGACATACGCCCATTTCTCTGCTAGTGTGGACGAAAATAGGCTATTTTACAAGCCATTTTTCTCACCCTTTTCAACAAATACCTATAATCCCTTTTGCACATATATCTAAGCCCTCACAAGGCACCAAAATCATGCATAATCAAGCCAAACACATATGGTATAATTACATCCAACCAATATGCCCAAAGGCACCTCAAATGACAACATTAAAACATGTATAACCATGTACTCAATTTCGCCAAAATAATTGATTAACTTCTAACTAAGTTTGCATCATTAAACAACATGTAAATCACTTACCAAAACATACCATTTGGTACCAACTGTACCACATAATCATTAGTATCAAAATACATATTTGGTTACTATGGCAAAACACCAATTCACAATAAGTTATATGTCATATCTAATATGCACATTCAACTACTTTTCTATCTACCATCATTCAACCATAGCAAGTCATATATCAACCATTACAAGGCTACTTATATACACCTTATAATATATATCATTTTACCAACACAAGGCCAAAATGCAAACTAACCAAATGGTCAATTACACAACCAAAGCACATAGGCTAACATTAGCCAAAATACCTATACATGCCATTATAACCTTAACCAAGACATCAACATCTACCGATATAATCACTGGATAGTGTGATAAATCTCCGAAGAGCTTCCAACCCGATCGAGCTTTCGATAATCTGAAAAGTAAAGAAAAACAACTACGTAAGCAATGAATGCTTAGTAAGCTCGTAAAAACTTTAATTATATCAATCTATTTCCAATATAAAATTTATACATATCAAGAATAATCATATACCGATACCACACGATTCATGAAACCAAATTCAAAAACTCACAAAATTAGTAAATCCACAACATCACTTATGCATATTATCCCTAGCATAATAGGATTTTAGACATGTAACAACCCAATTTCGGTGAAATCGGAACAGTGGTTTCGGGACCACAAATCCGAGCCTAAAATAAAATTTATTTTAATTTTGTTTTATGGTCCATAATATGATATAAATGTCATGTGAAAATTCTGATAAGAAAATTTTACTGGTTATGTGCTTAATTACGAGAAGGACCAAATCGCATAAAATGCAAAAGTTGAGTTCTAGTAGCTATAAGGATAAATTAACCATAGAGTTCAAAAATTAAGGTCCATATATGGTAATTAGACCATAAATGAAAAGTATGTAGATATTTTTGGTGACTCATCCATGGAAATTTAGAAAAAGGCTAAAGACTAAATTGGAAATTGAAATATTTTAATTAATTAAAAGATGATAAAAGAATTATCATCTTATTTTATCATCTTCTTCCCCAAAATATTCCATGGGAACCCTAGGAAAGAGAAATCAAGCTTTCTTGGCCAAATTGGGTAAGTTTTCTTGTCCAGTTTTTAGTAATTTTGATATTTTTGAAACCGGGATAGTTTAATCTATCTATTTGGGGGATTAATTTGAAGAGTTATCAAAGTATGAAAATTAGGTCATGGATGAATATGCTGAAAATTTGAAATTTATGGTAGAAAATGAAAGGTTGTTGATAGATAAACAACTTTTACAAAGTGATTTTTGATGAAAACATGATTTAGGGACTATAATGTAAAGTTGTAAAATTTGATGAAAAATTCTGAATTTTTATGAATACATGTGCTGTAAATTTTGTGATGGAATTTTGGTTAGGCTTGGAATAGGGAATAAATTGCATAAATTTCATTTTCCGAGCCTAGGGACGAAATTGGAATTTATGGAAAAGTTAGGGGCAAAATGGTAATTTTTCCTAGGATGTAAATTGAGTCCACTTGTATATGAAATGTGATAAATTGATGTTAAATTTACTTGTATAGATCCGGATAGACCAAATTCGAAGCTAGAACGAGGAAAAGAGGAAAATGTCGGATTACTAGATTTTATGTACACGAACATTTGTCGAGGTAAGTTCGTGTAACTAAATTGTGTATATTTATATGCTTGAATTAAATGTTGTGCTTGTGAATTGTATAAATATTATATGTATATGACATTGGAAATGTACCTGACGAAGCCCGATCAATAATAAGGCCCGATAAATGATAAATGATAAAAATGTTACTTATGTACTTGAAATGAATGTGGAATGTGTCTATTTGAATTATGTGAATATTATAAATGTATGAAATAATCACATGCCTGATAATGCTTGGAAAATGTCAAATTCCGTTTGAATAAATGGAAAATTCGATGGATATGTGATTTCCCGAAATGAATGAGGTCCTGCATTTGTTGTTGGCAGAATTTAGCTCGGACGAGTAATTCCATTTACCTCATTATAAAAAGGAATCAGCCCAGATGGATAATCCTGATATAAGTCCTCTCGAGCATATGTTATGGATTGGATTTAGCCCGGACGGGTAATCCAGATCAAGCTCTTTAGAGCATATGTCATAAAAAGGATTTAGCCTGGACTGGTAATCCCTTTGTATATATGTGTGGCTCGAGAGTGTACTCTCTGAAATAGTACCTTATGGGTACCATTGAATATGAATTGACGAATTTACTGATTTGTACACTTTGTGTGTACTACCTGTGTATCTATCGATATTCTGAATAAATTCAACGGGTAAAAATCCTGACATGAGAAGCTATGAATAAGGAATGAGTTATTACACGTATTTGTATGAAATACATGAAAATGATGACACATGACTATTGATATATGAAAACATGAGATGATGATATCTATACATGGAATTCATTTGATGAATATGTTCATCCTTGATTATAGACTTGTATACTTTGAGTGTACTATTACTCGTGTGACATTGATATTTCAAGTAATATGAGAAAAGTTATGATATGAAATAATCTGAACTCGAGATGAACTATTATGAAATTATACTTGTAATGTAAAGAGATGATTTATACATGTTAAATGAATACATGTTGTGGAAAACATACGTGCCTGGAAACTTGATTGTTGTTGAGCCCAAACATGTTTTGATTTTATTATGGAATATATGACTAACAAGGGCAATGAGGATATGTGTAGGGCTTGAGGTCGAATTGAATGAATGTGCCTTACATAGTTACCTCAAAATAGAATGAATGGTAAGTTAAGTACCACGTTATACGAACTTACTAAGCATGTAATGCTTACTTAGTTTTATTTCCCTGTTTTATTGCAAATCGAAAGCTCGTTGGATTGGAAGCTTGGCGGAGATCACTCACACTATCCATCGGCCCATGTCGGTACAATATGGTAAATCAATTATGGTTGTAATGGAATGTATAGTTTATATTGGCCATATTGGCATGTAAATGTAAATTATGCTTGTAATCTAGCCATTGGAATGGCTAGTAATGGTTTGTTTTGATATATTTGTAATGTCATACTATGGCAGCTACATATGTGTTAAGTAGTTGATCAAATTATGCCTAACATATGGACTAAACCAAGGCAATATTATGAACATGTATGCATGTAATGGTATGCTATGTTGAATGATAGAGTTTGCTTAACTTGAACGCTTGAAATGGTTGGCATTTGGATGTGAGTTTAAGTGCAGGTCATTGGTGTGATTTTGGGTGAGAAATGAAGCTAGAAATAGCTTTATTTTGTCCACACTGGCGTGTGTCTAGACCGTGTGTGACACACAGCCTGGTACATGGGTGTGTGCTTAGGTCGTGTGTCCCCTGCACCTTAAATTCAAGAAAATTGGAATGCTTAGAATTGAGCACACAGGTTGTAATATCCGGGATTTAGGGCTTGTGCATTTTTGCATGTGCTAGTATGCCTATGAGTGTTTTGAATGTGTTTTTATGAATTTTGAGAACTTTAGAGTGTAGGTGAATGCCTTAGAAAATACTAGGTTTTAAGTCTTAAGGGGGGACTAAGCATGATAGGCCTTAAGAAAATCTGTAGGAGAATTTGGACACAAGAATAGGCTTGTTAAAGTGGCAAGGAGGCGCCACTTAGGGCCTTGGTAAGTGACGCCTCAAGCAGGGGGGAAGGGCTCAGGTTCGAGCAGCAAGGGAAGCAAATAGGAGTTTTATTTTGCTGCAAGGATGAGCAGTGGTGGACGCCAATGAGACACTTGATAGATGAGCATTTGATCAGGTCAAGTACATTCAAAATACGGCTAAGGTAGGGAGATAATTATTGGCTTATTCAAATTATTTTTGAATGGGTAAAGAAGAGAGATAATAGGAGAAAAAGAAGGGATTAGATAGGGGGAAAGAGAGTTGGCCGAATGGAGGGGTCTAGGTGTGGTATTTTCGGCCAAAGGGAGGGGAATGAGGCTATTTGTTTTCTCTTCTTTTCAATAGTTCCTCTGCCGAAATTCTTTCTCTGTTGAATCTTCTCTTCTCCTTTTATTTTGTCTAAGCCGAAATATTCCTTATGCTAGCCGAATCTTCATTTATCACCATTGCCGAGTTTCTCAACCTTTCTCTTCTTCTTTTCACAATTTTCCAAAAGCCAAAAGTTAGTTCTTCCTAGACCATAGCCGATTATTCATTAAACCCCAAAAGCCGAAACCAATTGATCTACACCTAGCCTACATAGCCGAATATCTCTGTGGGTTCAAGCAAGGGTGCAGTCGATTTCTGTAGTAAGGAGGGATTTCAGGATTTCTACTGTAGCCGACTTCAAGAGAAGAGATCTTCGGGATTTTTAGGTCTAAGGTAAGCGAGTATGATCATAGGCCGAAGGCCATTTATTGTGTTTAAATGTTAGAATTGGATCTAACATATGCTTATAGGAGTTTCGACAGATACCTCAAACAAGTGACAATTTCGAGATTTAGATCCACAAGGTAAGTGAATATGAATATTCGGCCAAGGTCATATCAAGTGTTATTGTCTAGCCGATTCTAACTATGATCTTTAAGGAGGAGTATAAGCTGTTTCGGCAAACTTTCGGGATTCAGTGAATACAATAGTAACCAGGTGTGTAGCCCTACACTAATTCCTAATAGATCTATGGTATTATTATTATGTATGTGTTAATGGAAATATGAAAATATGGCTAAAGGTACCATTCAATGGTACAGAGTATTCAGGTACGTTAACATACTACTACTACTATGTTAATAATGTTTATGAACACTGAATATGACACACATGTGAATTTGTTATGAATATGGAATAAAGTACATGGCATGATCTCTGTTTGTTTTGTATTATGCATGGGCATATGGGTGATATTGAAAAGGGGAAGTGATCTGGTGGTTTTTACCACAATATCTGGTGACTCATGTCACATAATCTGAATGTGGTGACTTCTGTCACATATTAATATCTGGTGACTTTGTCACATTATCTGGTGGCTATGCCACAATTTATAAGGGCGATGTGCATGTCGTGCAAAGCTGATCGCCTTCGATGATGTGTAGCGGATGGAGGGTCGATTTAGTAATCCCCACGGTGTGATTGGCTGGTACGGGTGATGTGTAGAGGATGGTTATTTAGGTTTGGGTTCGGGATTGCATCATTACTTATATCTGTTATATGTGATTGATATGCTTAAATCATTTGGGAGTTCGTGGTAGTTGTTACACATTGAGTCTGTTGACTCACCCTTCGTGGGATATCTTTTTCGGTGATACTCGGTGATTTGGACCGGTCGGCGAGGACTAGGTGGTGGCCATGCTCATTTCGTGTTTTCTTCTAATTTAGATTTTCCTATTAAGTTTTGGATTTATTTCGGTTTTGCTATTGATGTAATAAGGCCACTATTATTACAATCGCTTTTATGCTTGCTCTCTAAATTTTTATTACGATACGATTCTTATTAACTCAAAGGTTAAATAACTCATCTTTAAAATAAATGTTCAATGTTTGGACACCTAAATACCAACGATTTTCAACTTAATGTTAAACCCTAAAATTCGACAGTTTCTTCTAACTTATAGTTTTCAAATACGAAAATATTATTTTAATATGGACTTCAAAAAAAAAGACACCATTTTCAACTTGAACCCAACACCTAACGATTCCTCTTCAAAATGACCACATTTTCCAAATTGATAAACAAGATTTGAAATGTTTTACTCGAGGAACATGCCAGATCCGGTCGGGGCTCGTGGGCCGGGTTTGGGGTGTTTTAATTTGGTATCAGAGCCCAGTTTTAAACTCTCGGCCTTGGGTTTAAAGCCCACAACGTTTTCAAAATTCAGCCCAAACAAGTTTTTGTGAAAATTTTTGAAATTGAGCAGGTTTTCTGGCATGGCACCTAAGTCTCCGACCCGAAGTCCACCAGGTAAGTACCCTTAACTGTTGTATGATTTGTATGTGGGTATAACGGGAACGTAGATTAGTATATTAAGTTATTGAACCCTAGGATTAGCTTACTTCAACACAGAATTACATAAAACTTTAAGGCCTAATTAAACAAACTCGTGAGTAAGTCACCGAGTTAGGGTGTGGCAACCATTGTGCGCATGTCTGGGATTGGATTCGGGAAGAGCTTGGTATTTAAGCGATCCTAGTGACTCACCTCCTCTTCGCTCGAATCCTACCTGGTGCGTAGTGACGGTTCACCTTAACCAAGAGGACTTATTCACGGGCTAAACCCAATAATTAAAACCTGAAAGGGACTAGCCATACTATTTTTAAAAAAAACAAAATTACTAAAATACCCTTGGTTTATAAAATTACCATACTACCCTCGATTTTTACTAAAACATTCTTCTACTTTACAAAAACACCAAAACCCCTATTTTGCAAAATATTAAGATACTCTAATTTGGAAAATTACCAAAAATACCCCTATAGGGCAAATTACGAAAATACCCCTGGGATTGGATCGGACGAAAATGTTCGAGTGGTGAATGTGTGTAGTAGATACTATCGAATGCATGTGCTTCTCTGAATTAGGGTAGAAGACTTGAAATGAAAACCTGTAATGATCGAAAAAGAACTACTACTAAACACCTTTACATAAAATTTCTTCGTGGGTAATCGTGGAACAAAGACTAATGCATAAAACTTTTTTAAAATGCATTGAATCACGATCGTGAGACATGAGTTCTAGGGGACGTGGTCGTAATGTGCGAGGGCGTGGTAGAGGCGGAATGGCGTGATCGGAACCCGTTAGGTCCGGTCAAGGGTCCGAGAATGAGGTACCACCACCACCACCGCTTTGGCGTTGAGCATCGAGGATCGAGACGGGGATGATGCGATGCTCATAGCGATGCTGCGAGTTCTTGAGATGGTGGTGGAGTAGGTGGAGGTGGGGAGCTCGAAATCTGCACCGGCGACTCGAGCCAATGGAGCCGAGGTGTTCCGTGGTGTATCCAATGTGGCGCCCAATACGGTGAGTATTGGTTGGTGGCGACGGGCGGATTATGGGCGAGTTGGATCTGATCGCTGAGGAGAAACCGGGAGAGGTGTCGCTACTTCGCGATGAGTCATATCAATGGTGGCTCACAGTTCGGGATGGTGCTATAACTGAGGATCTTACTTGGGAGAATTTTAAGGCGGCGTATCAGAAGAAGTATGTTGGGACTAGCTATATTGATGCGCAGAGGAAGGCATTTCTGAGGTTGGTTCAAGGAAATAAGTCCGTAGCGGAGTACGAGGCGAAATTCTTAAGGTTGAGCCGGTACGCTCGAGGGATTGTGGCTACGGAGAATGAACGATGTGTCCGGTTTGAGGACGGACTGAGGGATGACCTGAGGTTGTTGATAGCTCCACAGCAGGAGCGGGAGTTTGCAGTGTTGGTACAAAAGGCTAAGGTAGCCGAAGTAGTTAAGGAATCTGTGAGACAGAATACGGATATGAACAGGAAAAAGAGAGGTTTTGGAGCATCAGGGTCATCCGGGAATGTCCAAAAGAGACAGAGAGTTGATGGGCTGCGAGGTCAGCAGGTTGCTACAGGAGGACAGTACCGTACTTGTACTCAGTGTGGGAAGATGCACCTAGGAGAGTGTTGGAAGAAGACAGGGGGATGTTTCAAGTGTGGGTCCAAGGAACACATGATTAGGGACTGTCCTATGAAAACAGATGGGAGCCGACCAACAGGTCAGGGTTTCAATCAGCCGGGTAGAGGTGGACCGCAGCCACCGCGGGGTCGTGGTCCGATTGGCAGAGGTAATGGTTCAGGAAGAGGACGGGGAACACCGGGCAGAGGTGTTGGTAATCTGAGAGGTAAGACAACCAGTCCGGTGTATGCGATTATTTGGAGGAGGATGGAGACGCACCGGACGTCATAACCGGTATGTTTCTTATAGCTGATAAGCTTTACTTTACTTTAATTGATGTTGGCTCGACCCACTCGTATGTTGCATGTAGAGTAGTCGAAACGCTAGGCATAGCATCTGAACTATCTAGTAGGGAGATGACTGTAGTGAGCCCGTTAGGTCAAACTGTAGTGGTGAATAGGATATTTTGCAATGTACCTCTAGAGATTCAGGGAGTGGTATTCCCTGCCGACTTGATGGAACTACCCTTCGGAGAATTTGATCTCATTCTTGGCATGGATTGGCTAGTGGAACATCGGGCTAAGTTGGATTGCACCTAGCTAAATGGAGTTAAGGACCCCGGAGGATGAGGAGATAATTATGATAGGAGAAAGAAGAAACTATTTGTCCAACGTAGTTTCTGCATTAAAGGCTGATAAGATGGTGCGGAAAGGGTGCAAGGCGTTTTTGACCTTCGTTAGTACGTTGGATGCGAACGAAGAGGAGTTAGTGGAGTTAGAAACAGTAAGGAATTTGTGGATGTTTTCCCGGAGGAGTTACTCGGAATACCCCGACGGGAGGTGGAGTTCGAAATTGACTTGTTGCCTGGAACGGCGCCAGTATCTATCGCTCCGTATAGAATAGCACCGAAGGAGTTGGTTGAGCTCAAGGCTCAAATTCAGGAATTCCTTGATCGTGGGTTTATTCGACCCAGTGTGTCTCCGTGGGGAGCACCAGTTCTGTTTGTGAAGAAGAAGGACGGAACTATGCATATGTACATAGACTATCGTCAGTTGAATAAGTTGACCATCAAGAACAAGTACCCGTTGCCAAGGATAGACGACTTGTTCGATCAGCTTAAGGGGGTTACGGTATTTTCAAAGATAGATTTACGGTCGGGATATCATCAGCTTAAGGTGAAGGAGGTGGATATCCATAAGACATCTTTTCGGACAAGATACGGGCATTATGAGTTCGTGGTAATGCCGTTCGGGTTGACGAACGTCCCAGCTGCGTTCATGGATATGATGAACCGGGTTTTTCAACCCTACTTGGATCGTTTCGTCGTTGTGTTCATCGACGACATCCTAGTGTATTCCAAGTCGGAGGAGGAACATGACGAGCATCTCCGGATAGTGTTGCAAGTGTTAAGGGAAAAGAAGCTATATGCCAAATTCAGCAAGTGTGAATTTTGGCTTAAGGAAGTTACGTTCTTAGGGCATGTAGTGTCTGCAGAAGGGATAAGGGTGGACCCTAGGAAGATTGAGGCAGTGCTAGACTGGAAACCACCTAAGTCTGTGGCTGAGGTACGTAGTTTCTTGGGATTGGCGGAGCTACTACGTAAGTTCGTGGAAGGGTTCTCATCAATAGCCGCTCCTTTGACGAAGTTTTTGAGAAAGGAGGTACCTTTCGTATGGACGGATAGGCAACAGGAGAGCTTTGAGAAGCTTAAGAGGTTTTGACCAAGCTCGGTTTGATTCACTGAGGCGGGGAAGGATTTCGTGGTGTATTGTGACGCTTCTCATACGAGATTAGGATGTGTTTTGATGCAAGACGGGAAGGTAGTCGCTTATGCGTCTCGACAATTAAGGCCACATGAGGTTAACTATCCGACGCATGACTTGGAATTGGCGGCGGTGGTCTTTGCTCTTAAGGTGTGGAGGCATTACCTATATGGAGAAAGGTTAGTGATCTACACAGACCACAAGAGCCTTAAGTATTTGCTGACCCAGAAAGAGCTGAACCTAAGACAGCGAAGGTGGGTGGAGTTATTAAAGGACTACGATTGTTCCATAGAGTATCACCCGAGTAAGGCAAATGTAGTGGCAGATGCCCTAAGTCGGAAGGTAGTGTCGGATCTGAGGGCGATATTTGCACATCTTAGCTTATATGACGACGGAAGTTTGTTAGCAGAATTATAGGTCAGGCCGTCATGGTTGGATGAGGTAAAGGAAGGACAGTTGGCAGATGATGATTTAAGTGCTAAGTTGCGGCAAGTGCAGAATGGACGGCTAGAGGATATGGTGTTAACAACGATGGAGTATTGTGTTTCAAGGGTAAGGTCCGTATGCCAAGAACGAGGAGTTAAGACGGAGAATTCTTCGAGAATCGCATAGTAGCCCTTATGCTATGCATCCCGGAGGTAGTAAGTTGTATAGAGATCTAAGGAACAGTTTTGGTGGCTTTGGTCTTAAGCGGGAAGTTACAGAATTTGTAGGGAAATGCTTAACGTGTCGCAAGTCAAGGCTGAACATCAAGTTCCGTCGTGGTTGCTTCAACATTAAAGATTCCGCAGATGGAAGTGGGAGAGAATCACCATGGACTTCGTTAGTGGGCTTCCCTTACGCCTACTAAGAAGGACTCGGTATGGGTGATAGTGGATCGATTGACAAAGTCCGCGCATTTCATACCAAAGTCTTGGGTTGATTATTCTTTGCGAGTTGGCGGTTGTATGTGGCTAAAATTGTGAGGTTGCATGGAGTACCGGTTTGATTATTTCAGATAGGGATCCAAGATTTACGTCTCCGGTTTTGGAGAGCGCTACATCAAGCTTTAGGCACCGTGATTGGATTTTACTACGGCATTTCATCCACGATCGACGGTCAATCCGGCGAGTGATCCAAGTGTTAGAGGATATCTTTGAGGGGTCAGTGATAGACTTCAGAGGAAGTTGGGAAGAATATTTGCCTTTAGCGGAGTTTGCATATAATAACAGCTATCAAGCCAGTATTCAGATGGCACCATATGAAGCGCTGTATGGACGGAAGTGTCGCACTCCTACGTGTTGGACAGAATTAGGGGAACGTCAAGTTTTGGGTCCGGAAATTGTGGCAGAATCTGAAGAGAAGGTTAGGGTAATTCGGACACGGTTGAAGGAAGCATCTGATAGGCAAAAGTCGTACGCAGATCTTAAGCGGAAAGAAATATAGTTTGATGTGGGAGATCAGGTGTTTCTTAAGGTTTCGCCATGGAAGAAGGTGATGAGATTTGGTCGCAAAGGGAAGTTAAGTCCCAGATTTATAGGACCTTATCGGGTATTGAAGCGAGTTGGACCAGTGGCATACCAATTAGAGTTGCCTCCGGAGTTGAGGCATATGCACGATGTATTCCATGTTTCTATGCTACGTCGTTACCGATCGGATCCATCTCATGTAGTACCGGTTGAAGAGGTGGAGCTAAGGCCAGATTTGTCCTACGAGGAGGAGCCGATTCAGATTTTGGAACGGGATGTGAAAGTGTTGCGAAGGAAATCAGTTCCTCTGGTCAAGGTATTATGGCGTAATCATGGATCGGAAGAAGCTTCGTGGGAGCCGGAAGAAGCTTCGTGGGAGCCGGAAGAAGCAATGTGACAGCAATACCCTCACCTATTTTAGCCAGGTAATTTCGAGGTCGAAATTATTTTTTAAGGGGGGTAGAACTATAATATCCGGGATTTAGGGCTTGTGCATTTTTGCATGTGCTAGTATGCCTATGAGTGTTTTGAATGTGTTTTTATGAATTTTGAGAACTTTAGAGTGTAGGTGAATGCCTTAGAAAATATTAGGTTTTAAGTCTTAAGGGGGGGACTAAGCATGATAGGCCTTAAGAAAATCTGTAGGAGAATTTGGACACAAGAATAGGCTTGTTAAAGTGGCAAGGAGGCGCCACTTAGGGCCTTGGTAAGTGACGCCTCAAGCAGGGGAGAAGGGCTCAGGTTCGAGCAAAGAAGGAAAGCAAATAGGAGTTTTATTTTGCTGCAAGGATGAGCAGTGGTGGACGGCAATGGGACACTTGATAGATGAGCATTTGATCAAGTCAAGTACATTCAAAATACGGCTAAGGTAGAGAGATAATTATTGGCTTATTCAAATTATTTTTGAATGGGTAAAGAAGAGAGATAATAGGAGAAAAAGAAGGGATTAGATAGGGGAAAGAGAGTTGGCCGAATGGAGGGTCTAGGTGTGGTATTTTTCGGCCAAAGGGAGGGAATGAGGCCATTTGTTTTCTCTTCTTTTCAATAGTTCCTCTGCCGAAATTCTTTCTCTGTTGAATCTTCTCTTCTCCTTTTATTTTGTCAAAGCCGAAATATTCCTTGTGCTAGCCGAATCTTCATTTATCACCATTGCCGAGTTTCTCAACCTTTCTCTTCTTCTTTTCACAATTTTCCAAAAGTCAAAAGTGAGTTCTTCCTAGACCATAGCCGATTATTCATTAAACCCCAAAAGCCGAAACCAATTGATCTACACCTAGCCTACATAGCCGAATATCTCTGTGGGTTCAAGCAAGGGTGCAGTCGATTTCTGTAGTAAGGAGGGATTTCGGGATTTCTACTGTAGCCGACTTCAAGAGAGGAGATCTTCGGGATTTCTAGGTCTAAGGTAAGCGAGTATGATCATAGGCCGAAGGCCATTTATTGTGTTTAAATGTTAGAATTGGATCTAACATATGCTTATAGGAGTTTCGACAGATACCTCAAACAAGTGACAATTTCAAGATTTAGATTCGCAAGGTAAGTGAATATGAATATTCGGCCAAGGTCATATCAAGTGTTAGTGTCTAGCCGATTCTAACTATGATCTTTAGGGAGGAGTATAAGCTGTTTCGGCAAACTTTCGGGATTCAGTGAATACAATAGTAACCAGGTGTGTAGCCCTACACTAATTCCTAATAGATCTATGGTATTATTATTATGTATGTGTTAATGGAAATATGAAAATATGGCTAAAGGTATCATTCAATGGTACAGAGTATTCAGGTACGTTAACATACTACTACTACTATGTTAATAATGTTTATGAACACTGAATATGACACATATGTGAATTTGTTATGAATATGGAATAAAGTACATGGCATGATCTCTGTTTGTTTTGTATTATGCATGGGCATATGGGTGATATTGAAAAGGGGAAGTGATCTGGTGGTTTTTACCACAATATCTGGTGACTTTGTCACATTATCTGGTGGCTATGCCACAATTTATAAGGGCGATGTGCATGTCGTCTGCAGCGACTGCCTTCGATGATGTGTAGCGGATGGAGGGTCGATTTAGTAATCCCCACGGTGTGATTGGCTGGTACGGGTGATGTGTAGAGGATGGTTATTTAGGTTTGGGTTCGGGATTGCATCATTACTTATATCTGTTATATGTGATTGATATGCCTAAATCGTTTGGGAGTTCGTGGTAGTTGTTACACATTGAGTCCATGACTCACCCTTCGTGGGATATCTTTTTCAGGTGATACTCAGTGATTTGGACCGGGTCAGCGAGGACTAGGTGGTGGCCATGCTCAGCTCAGTGTTTTCTTCTAATTTGGATTTTCCTATTAAGTTTTGGATTTATTTCGGGTTTTGCTATTGATGTAATAAGGCCACTATTATTACACTGTTTTATGCTTGCTCTCTAAATTTTTATTACGATACGATTCTTATTAACTCAAAGGTTAAATAACTCATCTTTAAAATAAATGTTCAATGTTTGGACACCTAAATACCAACGATTTTCAACTTAATGTTAAACCCTAAAATTTGGCAGTTTCTTCTAACTTATAGTTTTCAAATACGAAAATATTGTTTTAATATGGACTTCAAAAAAAAAAGACACCATTTTCAACTTGAACCCAACACCTAACGATTCCTCTTCAAAATGACCACATTTTCCAAATTGACAAACAAGATTTGAAATGTTTTACTCGAGGAACATGCCAGATCCGGTCGGGGCTCGTGGGCCGGGTTTGGGGTGTTTCACGGGTAGAGACACGGGCGTGTGTCTCAGCCGTGTGGGAGACACAGCCTTGAACACATGCGTATGTCTTGGTCGTGTGAAACTTGCACATAATTCGAAAGGAATTAATTAACCACACGGTCCAGCACACGGGCGTGTGGCCGGTCATGTGGCGCAAGTTAGAGAGCAACCTAAATCAAACACGGCCTGTAGCACGGGCGTGTCCTAGGGTCACACGGGCATGGCCCTTGGACCACACGTGCGTGTGAGCCTTGCACCTTGGAAAATTTTTGAAATTTTGCAAAAAATTCTTAGAGGTTTCGATTAAGTCCTGACTCGATTCTAATGCTCGTATTGGGCCTCGAGGTCCATTTAAGGGACGTTACGAATGATTTCAGAATTTGAATAGTAACTTGCATGAATTATCTGCAAATGTTTCTGAATGTTTTGATAATGCTCTGTAACCCTGTTCTGGCGACAGATTCGGGTTAGGGGTGTTACAAGACAACTTTAAACTCTTCCAAATTTCTTTATTTTCATTTACTTTCATTACTGTCCACACCCGTTCCATATGCATAACACACAAGTCATAAGCATATCATTTAACCATAGCCACAAGCTAATGCATTTAAACATATACCTTTCGAATTAATCACATGATAAGCCATCTCATAAGAAATGGCATAATTTAGACCTTACCACTTTTTCCTGAGCACAATCATATTTTCGTTTGAGCATTTACCATTTCAATGCAACTTATAAGTAAACAAAATACCATTCAACCAACAGCTTGGCACTTGCGTAAGCATCAAACAACAACACATGTTAACTTACTTGAACATATTTCATATAAATTCAACATTTGATAACCTTATTTTCTCAACATGTCACACCTGAGTTTATTACTCGTCTCTACTTACATAATTTTCATGTATCAACATATCAAGGATATTTATATATTTACATGTCATGATACATATCATTCTCTTACCGTTTCTTCATATATATATCATCCATTTCAATATATCAATATATCTTGTACCATCATTTCCGTGTATTTCATATATATATATACCAGTATTAATTCGTATCGAACTCTTATCGCCTCGTAACAGAACATTTTCCGTTGAACCATTTAGAATATCGTTGGATACTCGGGATACCTTACACATATTGTGCCAAACTGTAATCCGTCAATTCTTGTACATGTATGCTCATACGAGCTATGAATCGGTATGCTCTCGCGAGCTGTGAATCGGTAAGCTCATACGAGCTGAAAATCGGTAAGCTTTCACGAGCTACAAATTGGTAAGCTCATACGAGCTGTGGTGAGTCCGCAACACATGCAAGACCTCAACCAAATCGGTAACCCTAATGGCATGTCATTTCTATCCTACAAATTCCTAAGGTTCAAACGAGACTCGGTATTTGTCGTACGTCGTTGGATTTACGTCGATTCATAACACGGTAAATTACTTACTAACATATATATATTGATTTAATCACAATATAAACACATATTAATATTCAATTTAATCAAAATTATACAGAATACAGTTCATACGAACTTACCTGGCCAAATTGCAGAAATACTAAAGTTTAGGGGGCATTTTAGTAATTTTCTATTTTCCTCGATTTTCCACCCGATCTTGATCTAAATTAATAATTTTATCCAATATATTAATTTAGACAATAAAATAATTCATTTCATATAATTTCGTCATTTTTGAAATTTTTATAAAATTACCCCTAAAGTTTTACTTTTATTCAATTTAGCCCATGAGCCCAAAACATGCAAATTAACCATTTTTACCCAGAATTGAGCTTAGCCAAATGTTCATGGTATCCAAAAAAGCCCATTTATGCAACAAATTCACATTAAATCCTTGTAATTTTATTAATTTAACAAATTAGTCCTTAATCGAAAAATTCATCAAAATCACTTAAGAAAATAAGTTTAAATATAAATCAACATTTCAAATTCATCATCTAACATCAAAAACCACAAGATTCATCAATGTAAACATTCAAAATCTTTAACAGTTTCAAAATCGAAGGTATGGGCTAGCTGAACTTAGTTTCAACGATCTCAAAAACATAAAAATTACAAGAAATTGATAGCTTAGGGGCTTACATGCAAGGAATAAAACATGGCTGAAAGTTTCCAGCATCCATGGCTTCTTTCTTCTTTTCATGCGTGAAGAAGACACCAAAATGATGATATAACATTTTGGTTTTATTTTATTTTATTTTATTTAATAATCAAATTATCATTTTACCCTTACCTAACTTTAAAAATTACACTAATGCCAAGCCATGCACATCCACCATCACCTTTAATGGTCTATTTACCATATAAAGACTTGCACTTTAAAGTTCTATAGCTATTTAATACCTTTATCTTATAGAACAAAACTTTTACACTTTACGCGATTTAGACCTTTTTGCTTAATTAACTATCGAAACGATAAAATTTTTCAACAAAACTTTAATACCACCTTAATTACATATAAATATTTACGGCTCAGTTTATAGAAACGAGGTCTTGATACCTCATTTTCTAAAACCACTTAAACTTAATAAATCATTTATACAACAAAAATCACTATATCAAAAACCTTTTTTAAAATCATAATTAACTTGTAAATATTAAATATAATATTTACAAACTTACTTGTTGGATTTGGTGGCCTCGAAACCACTATTTCCGACACCACTGAAAAAACAGATCATTACGGCTTGTCGAAACCATTTTTCTATCGAGTTTTAAAAAAGCGGAATCGACTTTAAAAATATGGAGTCGCCACCAATCCTTTTTGTTTAGGTGTGATCGGATCACCTATAAAATAAATTTTGGTCTGTGAATTTCAAGAAGAAAACAGGTTCGGGAGTCGGTTACGTGCGAGGAAGGATTAGCACCCTCGCAACGCCCAAAATTGGTACCAAATTGATTAATTGATGTCCTAATGTTGAAAAGTTTGAAATGATTTTGAAATTCTGTTCTTTTTTTTTATTTTTTTTAAATTTTAAATAACTTGATTGAATATTGAGATTCCATTGTTCCGAAGGAATAGAGTATCACATCCAGCACAATTGGACATGACAATCTGAGTCCTCGAATTCAAGATCATCCCCAAAATTCTCCAAGAACAAGTATTGAAATTTTGAAAGGATATTCGTTTATTTGGTCAAACAAAAAAAACCACACCCAGCACAATTGAGCACGATTTCTTCGAATTTCCAAACGCACAAATGTTACCTTATTTTGAAAATATGGACGAAATTTGAAAGGATATTCGTTTATTTGGTCAAACAAAAAACCACACCCAAAGACGATTGGGCACGATTTCTTCGAATTTCCAAACGCACAAATGTTACCTTATTTTGAAAATATGGACGAAATTTGAAAGGATATTCGTTTATTTGGTCAAACAAAAAACCACACCCAGCACGATTGGGCACGATTTATTCGAATTTCCAAACGCACAAATGTTACCTTATTTTGAAAATATGGACGAAATTTGAAAGGATATTCGTTTATTTGGTCAAACAAAAAACCACACCCAGCACGATTGGGCACGATTCCTTCGAGTTTCCAAACGCACAAATATTACCTCGTTTTGAAACTTTAAGTAAAAATGATTTTAAAGCTCAAATAGTGTTAGAACATGACATTTTTGAGTGTAATGCTATGGCATAATAACATACAATATGGAGCGATTATTTACAAGTGAAATACAATGCTATTGAATCGCAAATAGCAAATAAATATAAAACGAGAATTTAAAACACACATAATAGCGATAAATAATTATTAAACATTAGATCAATGATAAGCAAAATAATAAGAATAATAAAATACATACATCAACAATATTACGAAATCAATAGAATAATTTTAATACTAATTATGCAATTCTTTAAAACAAGAAACATAAAAAATATTTGAAGTTAAACATTTATATAATAAATAAAAAAATATACAAATGATATATAAAAGTAATTGGAATAAATAAATACATAAATTTAAAATAAGATCTTTAAATGAGCAATTATATTTATATAAAAAAAATAAAATATATACATAGATAAATTTAAATGAAAATACATGCATAAATAATATGAAATTAATAATAAATACAATTGTGGTGATAATAATATCAAAAGTAGTGATGATAATAATAATAATAATAATAATAATAATAATAATAATAATTTAAAATACACCAAAACAAAATGAAAAAAAAATGAAATAACATAAAGAAATAATCAAAGAAAAATTATAGGGTTCAAATTGAAGTTAAAATAAAATTACAGGGGTTAAATTATAATAAGTAAATGGTTAAAAGTATTAAATTGAAATTTAATCGGAAATATGGGGTAAAAATAAAAAATAAAGACAATAAGCATGACTAAATTGCAATACGTGAATAATATAATGGGTCAAATGAGAAATATTCCTAACCTACCAAAACACAGCATTTTAATCTTAAATCGAGGGATCTAATTAGAACAAAAATAAAGTTTGAGCGACAAATTAAAAAAACAACGAGAACGACCCAATTAGACAAAATAAATTGCGGAAGGACCAACACAGTAAATAACCCTTTTAAACCAAACACGCGGATCCTCCGGGTTTTTGGGTCGGATCGGATTGGGGCGATGGACTAAGCACCAAACGGTGTCGTTTCAACATTTGGACACATGGGTTGAGCACCAAACGGTGCCATTTTTGCACCTAAATCCCAAAACCTCAAACGACGCCGTTTTATTCGTTATTAAACCTTACAAAAAAGACTGAATGGCAAACAATCTATTCTTTTACCAAAAATAAATCAAATCCCTAACCCATTTTCCATTCTCCATTCGGCCGTCCTGGCTCCTTCCCCCTCAAACTCCGATTCACCACCACGAACGACGACTAGCGAAATCGGACCTTGGTGAAGGCTTTTTCAGCCTTAAGATCTCCTCTTCACCACTATTTCAGCGCGGCAAGAAGAAATCCATGGCGTATTCGTAAGGTAAGTCTCCATTTTCCTTTTTTATTTTCACAAACGAAAGAAACAAATTGAATATCAATAGAATCTGTAAACTTTTAAGAACTAAACACAAAAATCACCTTTTAATATTCTTTTCACTGCTTTTGATTCAATACCCTTTTCTGTATGCGTATGTAATACAAAAAAATATCGGCCCCTTTTACAGTGATCCCCTCTCGGCTTTTATAACCAATTTTAGGGATAAAAAAATAAAATAAATAATAAAAAAATACAAAATATCCCTATTTCTGTTATCCTCGCTAGATTTCCTTGCTATTTTTGCTTCTTTGTTTGTTGCAGGTACAGCTAGGAGGAGGCGTTTGGGGTAGTGACGAGGCTACGTTCGTGCGAACAGAGGCACCAGGAGACTCTCGAAACTTCTAGGGTTTTCCAGATGGAAACCCACTGTTGGGCTATTTGGGCCATTCAGTTAATTCTGATTTGGGCTAATTTTGTATTGGGTTTGGGCAAATTTAGTTTATTGGGTTTGGGGTAATGACAAATTTGGGCTAAAGGACTGATGGACTGTTTATTGGTTTTGTAATTATTTTATTTATTGTTTATTTATTGATCTGTTTAACTGATTTTATTTTTGGGTTTATGGTTTTAAAATGGGCCGGGCAAAAATTGGGTCTTACAGCTGCCCCTCTTTGCTCGTTGTCGTGTAACGAGAATAGAGCAAAGACTTCAAAAGGACCAATTTTGTCCGGTCATGCCTCTTTTAGTGCTTTTCTTTTTCGAGTAGCTTCAATCCGACCTGCTGTGACTTCAGAGGTATAGGATTCGTCATTTTAATCTGCTCCACTACAACTTCAGAGAGATAGGATTAACTATCTTCAGTCTGCTCTACTGTAACTTCAGGGGGATAGACTTGATGTTTTTTATCTGCTTCCTGCAACTTCAGGAATGTCAAATCTGCTATCTTCAATCTGCTCCACTGCAAAATCAGGGAGACAAGATTTGATGTCTTCGACCTGCTCCTGCAACTTCAGGTTTTCCAGATCTGATATCTTCAATCTGCTCCTGCAACTTCAGGATTGCCAGATTTGCTATCCTCAATCTGTTCCTGCAACTTCAGGATTGCCAGATTTGCTATCTTCAATCTGCTCCACTGCAAACTCAGGGAGACAAGATTTGATGTCTTCGATCTGCTTCTGCAACTTCAGGATTGCCAGGTTTGCTATCCTCAATTTGCTCTTGCAACTTCAGGATTGCCAGATTTGCTATCTTCAATCTGCTCCACTGCAAACTCAGGGAGACATGATTTGATGTCTTCGATCTGCTCCTGTAACTTCAGGATTTCCAGATCTGCTATCTTCAATCTGCTCCTGCAACTTTAGGATTGCCAGATTTGCTATCTTCAATCTGCTCCTGCAACTTCAGGATTGCCAGATTTGCTATCTTCAATCTGCTCCTGCAACTTCAGGATTGCCAGATTTGCTATCTTCGATCTGCTTCGCTCAGGAAGGTAGAATCTACTAATTTACTGACGTTGTGACACCGTCCTCTGGGGGACCTGTCCTGTAAAGTCAGTTTTATGTGTTTATGCTCATGCAAAATGGTTAGGATGCAATGATCAGAATGATTCTAATGCTCCTAACTAAATGTATTATGGATGACATCTGCCTGGATACAGAATGTCATGAGAATGATTTCTTACAATGGTTAAGATGCAATGATCCAAATGAATCGAATGCTCCTAACTAAATGTGTTTTGCATGAATGTAGAATTTTATGAGAATGATCCCTGCTTAAGACGTCATCATTCATTGTTCATCAGGGTAATATGCTGCCCTTTTGTTCGGCTGGTATTCTTGATAGAATACCCGAGAAAACCATTATATCTTGCTCAAATAGATTTGCCCCACTGTAACTTCAGGGTTCATCTCATTATGACTCTGGAGTATAAGATCTGAATCTTTTCCAGTCCATCCCACTGTGAGTCCAAAATGTAGGATTTGTTTCTTCTTCAACCCATCCCATTGTTATTCAAAGGTACATGGCCTGTATCATTTTCCATTCATACCATCACAACTCAGGGGCAGAGGACTGTAACTTGTTCCATCAACTGATCGCTCCCCAGATGACTTAACCAAATGTGTATGCATGATATTTTTTCTTGCGAATGATTCCCCTTTTACACTTGGGTTAACATTGCCCATTTTTCGTCAAGATTGTATTACCGACACAATATCTTGTCACCATTTTGTCAAAAATCCGGAAAGATAGTCTCAGTCTAGACTCTTCCCTAAACTTGGTGAGTTTTAAACAATAGTCCTGTTTCAAGTTCTTGTATTATTCAAAAGCTTCCAGAGTAATATGCGAAACTTCTTTTATGAAAGTTTATTAGTCCACTAATTGTTATTTCAATACAAAATGTTTGAAAGAGATCATAACAATGGGCAAGAAGGAAATTAATTAGGAGCACAACTCGAAACAAATAAGCTAAGCAAAGATAGCAATCGCGATCAAGAAGAAAATTTATTGTGAACATATTTTGAAAAGAATAATATAATCACAAATAACAAATTTAAAATGGGTAAAACGGAAACTAGGTGCCCCAGATATCGCAGCTTGAGCTTCTTTGTTCAAACTTATTGAGGACCATTATGAGTTCAATATGTGTTTTAAGGAATCCGGAGTACTTTGTCGATGCCCCAAGACGTAATATATTTCCTTATTGTTAATTCAAGCGTAGCAAGACTACCGCATGCCCCTCCTTTGATCAAAATTTGAGCCGCCCTTATCGGGTTTTCAACTCAAATCCCCTATGGTCTCAAAGCGCCCTTTGCGGGTTTTCGCCTCGGCCTCTCCTTTTTCTTTCTTCTTTTTATTTCTTCTCTTTTTTCTTTCTCTTTTTCTTTTTATTTTTTGAATTTTGATTTTTTTATTCTTTTTAAAAGGTCTCAAGGCGCCCTTTGCGGGTTTTCACCTTGGCCTCTCCTTTTAGATGAAATCTGAATTCACCAGCTTGAACATGTCCTTGCCATCCATCTTGGTCAACATTAATGGTCTTCGAGAACAAACTTTCTTCACTACATAAGGTTTTTCCAAATTTGGCATCTACTTTCTTCTTAAGTCTTTTGTATGAGAAGGATTCTTCTTAATACCAAGTCCCCATCATGAAATTCCGTTGGGCGAATCTCTTTGTCATAAGCCCGTATCATCCGTTTTGAATACTTTCAATCAAGCTTACTGGAAACATTCTGTTTTCTTAATTCAATCAAAGCTTGGAGGAAATGAGTCTTAACCTCTAACAATTTCTTCCTTTTTATAAACCAATGAGAAAGATGTTGCCCCAGTGAAGGTCCTGACCAACGTTCAAGAAACATAGAGGGTAAATGGTAACTTCTCTATGCCAACCTTTACAAGTCTCAGTCATTTTTCAAAAATTTTTGAATGGGTTTTTTTTTGGCTGCCTTTGCTGCTCTGATATGGTGTCTGATCTTTGAACAGACTATAAATCTTTGACATTGTGCAATTACGTTTCTTTCTGACATTCTTTATTGCCACTTTTTTTTTTGAATTTGAATTTGGCTTTGAATTTGATGACTGCTGACTTTGTAATTTTGGCATATGAAGCAACCTTCACCCTCTTAGTGAAGTACTTGATAACCACGAAGATGAATTGGTATCGGCTAGATGCTTTTGACGAGATCTGTCCCATAACATCTATGCCCCACTTATAGAAAGAATGGAAGAGGCACATAAGTCTTGTCTTCCCCAATTTGGCATTTTCGGCGTAACTGATGCAACTTTTTTTTCTTGGTAACCCAGTAACCCAATCCTCTTGATTAGCCTGACCATCGTAGAACCATTATTATGGGTTCTTAAAACAGCATACCCATATTTAAATCCTGGCGCTCCTCAATATGGTTGTGCGAAAACATCTTAGAATTCTTGAAAATAACTCAAATGATGCTCCGCCTTACTTCTGCGGTGAGTTAGGCTTCGATCTTTACCCCCTTTCCTACGCTCGCAACGTCCACTGACCTTTTGCAAAGTAGAGTCTATTTTCACTTGTTCTACCATCCTTAACGAATCAAAAGATAGGCTACAATCTCTGTCACTTTCAAAGTCCTTAGATCCCCTAGACCCATATCTTATTCGAAAAGGGAATCTGTAACAAAGTCGCTCATGTCATTGATACCTGGGTACCTAGGTACAAAGGCGATCCAAAGAATAAATGATTTTAAGGATGATTATTTTTATGGTATGGTCATGAATAAAGAATGAAAGAATATTCTAAAAACAAAAGAATGTACAGTATGAAATATAAAGAATGAAAAAATATTTACTTAAAAAGATGCATTTTATTGAAATAAAAATTCTAGACACAAGCCCATTTCACAAAAGGATTCTTATTGCCTCTGGGCTTAAAGCAACAAGCATGTTTTGCATATTACTCTAGATTGACTCTAAAAATACAGGGATCCTTTCCACAGTCCCATTGTTTAAAAATTTTCCCAAGTATGTAAGGGCTCGGAAACTTTTATTCCCCAACTCCCTCTTCGGGTATAGCATTGATATAGACATTGCCCAACATTGCTATGATGTCTTCTTCTTTTGGCTCCTTCTGCTCAGCATGAATGACCCCTCCCGACACAAAGGTTTTAGATATGTGTGGAATTATCATGGGTTCCCACTTGATTTCTTCACCACTCAAACGAGTCCTTCTTCTTTCCTGCCTTTTTTCCAACTTCTTCTTTCTTTGTTTTGCATCTGGCCTGAATCCTAAGCCAAAGCGATCTTGCTTTTGTTTCAGTATTGGAGCCACAACTCTCCCCTGAAGATATTTTCCAAACCCTTTTCCTGGCAAAGCTCCCTTTCGTACGGTCATCTGCAATCCCATTCTCGTAGTTTTAGAGATTTTTGGTATCGGAATTCTATTTCTTTTCGTAATGAATGTTGGATTCACGAATTCCAAGGATCGAAAAGAACACTCAATTGCCTCGTTATTTGTCTCCAGATAGGGTGCATCACTAGTTACAGCTGTGATAATATCCTCTTCGGCATTTATTGTCACTAGTCGGCCCTCTGATACTAATTTCAGCTTTTGATGTAATGATGAAGGTACCGCTCCCGCTGAATGAATCCACGGTCTTCCTAGTAAACAGTTATAGGAAGGTTTGATATCCATGACCAGGAAGTCCACCTCATATGTTGTCGGGCCGATTAGCAGCGGTATTTCAATCCTCCCCATAACTTTTCTTTGCGTGCCGTCAAATGCCCTAACTATGTTCTGGCATTCTTTCATGTGGGAACTATCCACGGGTAATCTGTTTAATGTGGATAAGGGTAATACATTTAACGCCGACCTGTTGTCTATCAAAACCCCTGGCAGTGTGTACCCTTTTACATCTAGTGGTAATATGCAAAGCCCTAGTAGATCCTCTGCCACCTTGCGGAATTTCATCATCATTGAAGTAAATGAAATTATCAGTGCTTATATTGTTGACTAGCCGGTCCAATTTACTAACTGAGATATCATTGGCCACATACGTCTCATTAAAGACCTTCATTAGTGCATTTCTGTGTACTTCTGAACTCTGAAGCAGAGCTAACACAGATATGCACGCTGGCTATTTGTGCAACTATTCTACAACACAATATTCACTGTGTTTCAAAAATTTTAGGAACTCCCTAGCTTCCCCCTCTCTCACTGTCTCATTGACGGGTGACTCAGGCTCGACTGATTTTTCATTCTCTAGTTCCACCATTGGAGCTTTCCCTTTTACCAGATCGTAGCGTCTCCCACTACGAGTATGAAAACCTACATCTTGATCCTCCTTTGAAGCACTAGCTGGATTCTCTTTTCCTCGGATTGTCACATTACAATCATAGTTCCAAGGGACTCTCTTGCTATCCCTATACGGAAAAACTACTGGCTTTTGAATTATAACTCGCGGTGCTACCTGTGTTCTGGCTTCATTGACTCTTGGCTTTGAGATGATCACCACTGGGCGGTTGCCCTTTTGGACCCGTTCCGTTGATCCTTCCTCTGAAGTATAAACCTCCCGACTTTCTGATTCCTTAATCTCCTTGTAAAATTCCATCTCTTTATTATCCATCAAATTTTGCACTATGGCTCTGAACTCAGTTCAGTAGACTTTCGTCGGTTCTCCAAGTTGCTGAAATAATTTTTAATAAATTAGAGTCTTTCTACAAATTTTAATGTGCATGATGTGATGTAAATGCATGAAATACAATGCAAATGCATGGAATGAATGCAAAGAGAAAGAGAGACGTTGATTCCGAATTCAATTCCATTAGAAGAACTTTTCTAGAAAACAGATTTCTTTACATAAAACGGACTACGTATGCGGCTTTGTCCTCATAGTCCAGGTGAAGACACCAATCCTTTTCTTCGTATCTAGATGCTGTGGTCGTGTTCCGTAAACTTTCTCAATGTATGCCTCTTCTAGCTCCTTTAAGAAAGTAAAAAAGTGACGGCTCTTGAATAGTCTTTGTCGGTTTGAATCCTTGAGCGAAGTCTTGTATTCTTCTGCGGACTTCTCTCGTTGTTTACCTGAACTATATTCGGACGACCGTATTGTAGCCCACTTTATCAAGTAACCCATTTCCTTATGACAAACTCTTCTATTTAGTAATCGAATATTAATCAACACCTCCTTTCTATGATGATGCAATGCAATGCGATCAAAACAAAAGAAAACACATTAGTGCAAGAGAAATAAATAACATAGAACACCTGACTGGGTGACCACTAGGGTTTGGCGTGGCTCTATCTAGGGTAGGCTCCTAGGGTTGCTATATGCGGCAGGGTTCTAAATAATAGGTACCTGAACCAGCAGATTCCTCAATCCTCACCCATTATAGGCTCATATGGATCGAGTTCGGTTCAGGGGAATACATTTCCCTATGGCCATGCGGAGATGAAAATCTCACGAAGCACATAGGTACAGATGTATCCCGGAAGCAGTCCACTAGCCCATGCAGAGGTGAAAACCTCACGAAGGCATAGTTTCTCACTCCCACTTAAAGGTGTAACCACAATGGTAATGCAATGCAATGCCAAAGTATTTTATGAGACTCGACATTATTGTAATCATAGCACCAAAAAAAATGCATTACAAGAAACATGATTTTTCAAAATGATTTTCCAAATTTTCAATCAAAAGGACAAAAATTAATCAATCTATGGCCTGACTCTCAACCAGTCCCCAGTGGAGTCGCCAAGCTGTCGAAACCATTTTTTCTATCGAGTTTTGAAAAATGGGAATCAACTTTAAAAATATGGAGTCGCCACCAATCCTTTTTGTTTAGGTGTGATCGGGTCACCTATAAAATAAATTTTGGTCTGTGAATTTCAAGAAGAAAACAGGTTCGGGAGTCATTACGTGTGAGGAAGGATTAGCACCCTCGCAACGCCCAAAATTGGTACCAAATTGATTAATTGATGTCCTAATGTTGAAAAGTTTGAAATGATTTTGAAATTTTGTTCTTTTTTTTTATTTTCTTTTTTAAATTTTAAATAACTTGATTGAATATTGAGATTTCCTTGTTCCGAAGGAATAGAGTATCACATCCAGCACGATTGGACATGACAATCTGAGTCCTCGAATTCAAGATCATCCCCAAAATTCTCCAAGCACAAGTATTGAAATTTTGAAAGGATATTCGTTTATTTGGTCAAACAAAAAAAACCACACCCAGCACGATTGGGCACGATTTCTTCGAATTTCCAAACGCACAAATGTTACCTTATTTTGAAAATATGGACAAAATTTGAAAGGATATTCGTTTATTTGGTCAAACAAAAAACCACACCCAGCACGATTGGGCACGATTTCTTCGAATTTCCAAACGCACAAATGTTACCTTATTTTGAAAATATGGATGAAATTTGAAAGGATATTCGTTTATTTGGTCAAACAAAAAACCACACCCAGGACGATTGGGCACGATTTATTCGAATTTCCAAACGCACAAATGTTACCTTATTTTGAAAATATGGACGAAATTTGAAAGGATATTTGTTTATTTGGTCAAACAAAAAACCACACCCAGCACGATTGGGCACGATTCCTTCGAGTTTCCAAACGCACAAATATTACCTCATTTTGAAACTTTAAGTAAAAATGATTTTAGAGCTCAAATAGTGTTAGAACATGACACTTTTTGAGTGAATATAATGCTATGGCATAATAACATACAATATGGAGCGATTATTTACAAGTGAAATACAATGCTATTGAATCGCAAATAGCAAATAAATATAAAACGAGAATTTAAAACACACATAATAGCGATAAATAATTATTAAACATTAGATCAATGATAAGCAAAATAATAAGAATAATAAAATACATACATCAACAATATTACGAAATCAATAGAATAATTTTAATACTAATTATGCAATTCTTTAAAACAAGAAACATAAAAATATTTGAAGTTAAACATTTATATAATAAATAAAAAAATATACAAATGATATATAAAAGTAATTGGAATAAATAAATACATAATTTTAAAATAAGATCTTTAAATGAGCAATTATATTTATATAAAAAAATAAAATATATACATAGATAAATTTAAATGAAAATACATGCATAAATAATATGAAATTAATAATAAATACAATTGTGGTGATAATAATATCAAAAGTAGTGATAATAATAATATTAATAATAATTTAAAATACACCAAAAAAAATGAAATAATAAATGAAATAACATAAAGAAATAATCAAAGAAAAATTATAGGGTTCAAATTGAAGTTAAAATAAAATTGCAGGGGTTAAATTATAATAAGTAAATGGTTAAAAGCATTAAATTGAAATTTAATCGGAAATATGGGGTAAAAATAAAAAATAAAGGCAATAAGTATGACTAAATTGCAATACGTGAATAATATAATGGGTCAAATGAGAAATATTCCTAACCTACCAAAACGCAGCATTTTAATCTTAAATCGAGGGATCTAATTAGAACAAAAATAAAGTTTGAGCGACAAATTAAAAAAACAACGAGAACGACCGAATTAGACAAAATAAATTGCGGAAGGACCAACGCAGTAAATAACCCTTTTAAACCAAACACGCGGATCCTCCGGGTTTTTGGGTCGGATCGGATTGGGGCGATGGACTAAGCACCAAACGGTGTCGTTTCAACATTTGGACACATGGGTTGAGCACCAAACGGTGCCATTTTTGCACCTAAATCCCAAAACCTCAAACGACGCCGTTTTATTCGTTATTAAACCCTACAAAAAAGACTGAATGGCAAACAGTCTATTCTTTTACCAAAAATAAATCAAATCCCTAACCCATTTTCCATTCTCCATTCGGCCGTCCTGGCTCCTCCCCCCTCAAACTCCGATTCGCCACCACGGACGACGACTAGCGAAATCGGACCTTGATGAAGGCTTTTTCAGCCTTAAGATCACCTCTTCACCACGATTTCAGCGCGGCAAGAAGAAATCCATGGCGTATTCGTAAGGTAAGTCTCCGTTTTCCTTTTTTATTCTCACAAACAAAAGAAACGAATTGAATATCAACAGAATCTGTAAACTTTTAAGAACAAAACACAAAAATCACCTTTTAATATTCTTTTCACTGCTTTTGATTCAATACCCTTTTCTGTATGCGTATGTAATACAAAAAAATATCGGCCCCTTTTACAGTGATCCCCTCTCGGCTTTTATAACCAATTTTAGGGATAAAAAAATAAAATATATAATAATAAAAAATACAAAATATCCCTATTTCTGTTATCCTCGCTAGATTTCCTTGCTGTTTTTGCTTCTTTGTTTGTTGCAGGTACAGCTAGGAGGAGGCGTTTGGGGCAGTGACGAGGCTACGCTCGTGCGAACAGAGGCACCAGGAGACTCTCAAAACTTCTAGGGTTTTCCAGATGGAAACCCACTGTTGGGCTATTTGGGCCATTCAGTTAATTCTGATTTGGGCTAATTTTGTATTGGGTTTGGGCAAATTTAGTTTATTGGGTCTGGGGTAATGAAAAATTTGGGCTAAAGGACTGATGGACTGTTTATTGGTTTTGTAATTATTTTATTTATTGTTTATTTATTGATCTGTTTAACTGATTTTATTTTTGGGTTTATGGTTTTAAAATGGGCCGGGCGAAAATTGGGTCTTACAACAGTAGCCAGGCCATGTGTGTCACACGACCGTGTAGCCAAGCCATGTGTGTCACACGACCGTGTAACAGCCCGTGTCCCGGCCGTGTGCTCCATAATTTGACACTAAACAAGCAATTTAATACCAAAATTTACCCAATCATCCACTCCATTTATGCATACATTCAATAGACCAAAACACCTTTCAAATACACCTAAACATACCAATTCAATCAACCTATTTCACCAAACCAAGATGCCATTCAAAAGCACCACATTTGTACAAAAAAAACTTCAATCAAAACAAGGCTATAATTCCACATCTCAAACACAAAAACATAGTCAAATAAGGTACCTAATAACATCAATTGTCAAACCATTCACCTCTCATTAAAACATACTAAAATGACCATAATCATATGGCTTTAATATATAAACAACCAACCATACCATATATTACAAAATACCTAAAACTTAACTCAAGGGCATAAACTTTGCTAAAACATTATAAGTCCACACAAACAAAGTGAATACATAAAAGACATACTAATACCAAAATGTTCATTAACATACTCAAATACATTCATTATAAAAATGTCTTATACATGTCATTTATAACCTTGGCCAAAATAACTCAAAAACTACCGAAGTGATTGCTGGATAGTGTGATAAATCACTACAAGCTTCCAACTTGTCGAGCTTCCAATAATCTATGAAACAAAGGAAAATAACTACATAAGCAACTAGTGCTTAGTAAGCTCGTATAAACTCAAACATAACTTATCATTCTTAAGCTCAATTTATAAAATGTGCATAACATCTTTACCATACTCATAAGCTTAATACAATCCTATAAGCATCACCAAACTCACAAATTAGTAGGCTCATGTATAATGCATATAGAAATTCAACCATTTCACAAATGAATCTTCATGAACATAACATTCATCACATAATCATTTAGTTCCCTTCAATTTATTTATATTCATCCAAATTTACCTTTCATAAGTTTATGAGCAATTATCCATTTGAACACATGCGTTGCCATTATCTTTACTTATTCGTTGAACCATTTAGAATTTCATTGGATGCCTGAGAATGCTCACACATAGTGTGCCTTTCCATATAATCGTAACATTTCATTTTCAATAGTGCTCACACGAGATGTGAAATGGGCCTGCTCACACGAGCTGTGGAGAATCCGCAACAAATGTAGGACCTCAGCCATCGGTAGGACATTCAAGACCAGTACCTGAAACATGAAATCCCTAATGACATGCCATTCGTATCCTAAGGATTCTTAAGGTTCAAACAATATTATTTATCCGTCAATTATTCAAAACGTCGATATATTTATATATTCAAGTCAGTTTATAGCTAATATAATATAACATATAATCAATCAAACTATCATTAATAAGATGATAATTCATACAAACTTACCTCGATAATTATAGTTACAAAAGCAGAATTGAAGATTAATCCAAAGCTTTCGCCTTTCCCCGATTTAAATCCGATTGTTGTTTATCTTGATCTAAATAAATAATTTCATTCAATTAAGTACTTCAATTAACCTTAAGTATTCAATTCAATCTATAATTCATATTATCATGAAATTACAAAATTACCCCTCTTATTTTAACTTTTTCACAAATTAGTCCTTAAGCTCTTAACTTGAAATTTAACTATTTTAACCTAAACCCATTTTAACCGGTTCTACTAGGGGTCTTGAATAGCCCATAATTACCAATAGTTCACATTAAAACCAATGAATTTTACACTTTCAACAATTTAATCCCTAATCCAAAATTCATCAAAAATCACTTAACAAAAAAAGTTTATTTAACAATTAACTTTAATTATCTATCAATAACTTCACAAAAACATCAAATTCATTCATGTCTTATCTTTCAAACTTTAATATTTTTTACAAATTAACCCCTGGGCTAAGTAGATTAAGCTAAGACGATAACAAAAACATGACAATTACTAAAAATGGAATTAAAATCACTTACATGCAAGCCCTTGACTTAGCCAAACCCTAAAGCTTTAGAAATGACTATTTTCTTGTCTTAAAAACTTGTGAATAAGCAAAGTAATGAAGATGATACTATTTGGTTTTATGAATTAGATATTTATTTAATTACCATTTTACCCGTAGGTTAATAACTTATAAAATAACAAAATCCTACCCATAATTGTCCACTAACTTTAAAAATAGTATAATTACTATCAAGATCCATTAGTTTACCTTTCCGAAGCCATTTAACCCATTTAACTAATAGAACTTCAGTTTTGTACCTTTTTTAATTTAGTCTTTTTTACCTAAATAACCATTTAAACCACAAAATTTCTTAACGAAAATTTAATGCAACTGTAACATAATCTCATATACCTTAAATAAATGTTAAAAATAATAACTCAGTTGTCGAAGTCGTAGTCTCGAAACCACTGTTTCCGACATCATTGAAATAGAGTTGTTACAGGTTTAATGATCATAATTGACTCTGCAATCATTCTAAGCTATCAAATATTGGTCACATATTTAATAAACTTGAGTAATTGTAATTATAACAGAAGATACATGAACACCAAAGAACAAAAGAAAAATTAAAGTACAGATAAGTCTCACAAATTTATTAAATCAAACTTTGATAAAACTTTTGACTAGAAAAGAGGGTTTAGAAACCCATTAAATAAAGAAAACAAAATAAGATTGTGAACGACTAAGTCTTCATTTAATCTTAACATGATAATGTCTATTTATAAAGTAAAAAATAATATACTAGAGAAAATAAAATAAAAAAGTGTCATTAATTAAATAAAACAGAAATTTTCAAGATATATCGGTAATGTTTGCATTAAAATTCTAGGCCATTTTTGGGTATATTCTTGACATGTTTTGGGCTCAAGCAATAAAATAAATTCGGTTAGATCTTTCAGTTCCCTTCAAATCAATAAATTATGGGCACAAAATATAGGTCTATAGCTTAAGTTATGGCCAAAATACTAAAGTTGTCCTCTATTGAAAGTCCAATATACAAAAACTTACCAAAAATAAACTCTAAGCTCGTTTATCTCCAATTATTCCCTAAATTCATAATAAATAAAATATAAGTGCAAATAATATAATTAAGAACATAAAATAAATTTTAAAAAATAAAAATAAAAATCACACACTTATTATTAAGCTAGGGGTAAGATTAACCGAACTATCGATTATCGATTCAACTAGTTCAACTATAGTACCATATAACTTTTGGGAAGTTTATAAACCCAACCTGAAAACAAGCTTTTACAATTAAAATTATGGGCTCATCCATTTAATAAAAAGTGGGTAAAGCCTAAAATGCTTCTCGACCTTTAAAAAGATAAAGGCCCAAGCATTAAAAACTTAAAAACTTACAACCCAACCCATAAAATAATTTTTGTACAGTTTTCAATTTAAAAATTCTAAATCTTAAACAAAATATCGTTAAAATGTGCCATAAGTCCCTTAACTCATCATAAAGTTGAAATATAATCCCTATACTTTTATTTTATGAAATTTAGTCTTTTTACATGTCAAATTTTAAAATTTAAGTCTAACCGTCAATACGATTAAAACTATTTTATTAAATTTAAGTAAATATTTTTATTATTTTAAAAAATCACACCAACAAATTTAATATGATCCAACCGATTCAACCGACCATCGATCTAGTTTCAAAGACTATACAAGAAACCCCCAATTCCCAAATCTTTCAATTTGTCTTCCAACTTCCACCAAATAATTCTAGAAAGTTTAGGTCTTAACTACAACAGGCATGCAAGATCCATATATACCGTAAAGAAATAAATTCGATATTTAATATTTTGTTAACCAAGTTTTATTAAAATAATGACGCATAATTATGTTTTTATTTAAATTCATTAAAAATATAAATAAATTGAGAGAGAAACTCAAGATCAACGGCAAGGCAGACAAAAATTAGGATGGCTAGAATGGAAATTTAAATTCTTAAGGAATAAAAATGAAATTTTATCACTATATTAACTTATAATTTTATAATTCGTAAAGGGACTTGAAGACAGTTTTTTTTTCTTATTTAGGGCCAATACCCCTATTTGTCCCTTTGGATTCACTTATTCTCGAGATGGGTATTGAAAGGAGGACAAGACAAGAGAAAACTATTGTTGTACATCAGTATGAGATATACGTGATATGCCACGTGTTATTATCTAGTTATTCTGTCAACCACGCCAATTTTTAATAGTACAAATGGATAATATTTTTAATAGAAAGGACTTGTTTGCTATTTAATTTAACGTTTAGGGATTAATTTGCTCATCTTTTAGTAGAGAAAGCAAAATATAATCAAACTCTTAATACAAAAGCCTCCATAATACTTTTACTAGAACTTCACAGGTTAGTTCAACCACAATTATTTTCTCTATCTTGTCTCCTCGTAATCATTTCGTAGAGATTAGTTTTTAAGCTAATATGGGTTTTTTATTTTTCTTTTTTGTTTAGGTCAAATAATTTTTTATATCATTCATTAGTTACTCATCTAAATATTAAATGGTCAGTTTTTATCCAAATTCAAGCAGTTGAAGTTAAATTTAGTGGTTTAAAAACTTTACAATTTGGTCCTAATTTGACCTCAGGTTAACAAAAGCGCTTTCGTAAGCTCATATAAGACCGGAAATGAATGGTTATCATATTATGAATGAATATTATAATATTTAGCACGCATACATGGTTAATTTGAATTGTTATTGATTGTAGTTGCTCCAGCAACAAATGTGACATATCATAGCTCAAACCCGGCGATGGGGTCAGGTATGGGGTGTTACATATGATATGTGATAATGAAATGATTTTGGAGTTGAAAGAACTGGGGGTTCAAATGGGAATCGAGCTGGTGTTGCGGGGGTTCGAAGGGGATTAGGAGAGGATAAATGATGTGTTTACTGGAGTTCTTGTATATTTTTTAGAGTTTCTGTTATTAGAGTTCTGTTATAAGTTGGGAGTTCGTGTTTGGCCTAGATCTGAAATGTATCGAATTTATTGAACTATTGTAAAATTCACTAAGGACTGCAAAAGTGATATGTGAAAGTAAAAGTGTTATAGTGATATATGTGTTTCAGTAATACATATGAATTAAGTATTAAATGAAATATATGAATTAATTGTTTAATGAAGGATATGAATTAAGTGTTTATGTTATGTTTGTGATATGAGAAGAAGATTTTGATATGTAAATATGAAAGTTGATTAGTGACTATATGTGCTAAAGTAAAATATATATATATATATATATTTATAAGTTATAAAGTTAATTTAAATTATTTTATGTTTTGGAAAATGAATTAAAAGTTTAAGCACATTAGTGAAAGAAATTGTGTGAATAAATATTATTAAATTTATTTAAATTATATATAAATGATAAGATTGAATTTAGTTGAGTATTTACTAAGTTATTCACATAGCTTAACACGTTTGTTTCAAACACGTAGATAAAAGAAGTAGATATAAGATACGAGGATTACTTCTTTAGTGGGATCACATTGACTCTCGAAGTTTCAAAACTCTTTTGGTATATGATTTTGGACTTAGAAATGACATGTACATTAGGTGTATTATGTTATGTTTAAATTATACTTAAATGACATTACTAGAAATTACACGGTGTTTGATATTGAAAAAGAAAATAAGGCATTTTGAATGTTAATCTAATACATTTTGAGGGTTAAATATGTTAGTAAATGTTTGGAAATGATTTTAGAAGTCTAAATTGAGATTTAAAAGAATAAAATTAAGCGAAATATATATATTTGGTATTTAAGTGACTCAGTACCAAATGTGACATTCGTTGCTCAAGTTATCGGTTTAACCCGAGTAAGGGGTGTTACATTTGTAATACCTATCTTTTAATTCATTTACAAGAGATGTTATGTACATTACCTTTAATCCATATCAATACCTTAGTTCCAATTACAACAAATAAATCCATTTAAAAGAATTCAGAGGAACATGGACAACTTAATCTTTACACTATTAAATTCCTTAGACCAAATCTTAAATTCATGTTCTATGGTACTTTACCTAGTTATTCAATTAATTAAAATGTCACAACTTCAAAAAATTATCCACTAGGTAATACAAGTTTCTTTAATATAATCAATTCTAAGTGCAAGTCTGGATCTGAAGCTTTGGAACAGAGAAAGATGGAAGTAAGGTGAGTCCCTAAACTGACTCTTACATGTATTGCATGCCTTCTAGAAACTTCTATGCTAAGTGGCCAAAGCATGAGACTGAAACTAGTAAAGTATGATGTGACGAATCTGATAAGAAAAGTAAGACTTATGAATCTGAATGACTATTGTGTGCTTATGTCTGAAAATAAGAATGTGTTTGATAGGAAGTGCATGTGTGTCTGGAAGCATGGATATGTCTGTCATGAGCAAGTCATTGTATGATAAGTCTGTGTCTGTCTCCGGAGTCGTCAAAAGGGTCTGTCGAGATTAAAAACATGAATATCTAAAAGGACAGTCCATGGCTATGGCACTGAAAGAATACTATATCATTTAAGACCGTAACTGGTGGGTTATGGCATCATATGAAAAATTTTAAGGAATGTTATTACCTAATGTGGTTCTCTGTGTGTTCCAAGACGATGAAGGGCAAAACTCACTAAGTGTGAGTCTAGACAAATCCTGATCGCCCAAATCACCAGGAGAAGAAAAGCCTTTGTGGCAAACCTGTTAAAGGACAACCTTTGTGGCAAAACTCTAGAAGGGTGAGCCTTTATGGTGAACCTCTTAAAGGACGCATTTGTGGCAATATCTGGATATGGAAGCCTTTGTGGCTATCTCTGAAAATGAAAGCCTTCGTGGCTCCATCTAAAGAATGACCCCTGCGACAACCATTTGAAAGAAACACCTCAGTGGCAGACTCTGAACGAAAAAAAAGGAACCCATAGCGAACTCTGATAAGACGGCGTATGAAGTCTTCTGAAGGAATGATAAGTATGGCGAACTCTGAAAGAAAATTTCTATATGAAGTGTTAAGGTGAACCCCGTATAGTATCAAGGTAAGAACAGAGAAGGTTGAGTGCGCCAACATGAGTGGCGAACCAAGAGTATTTTTTCCGTAAAGCCCTCTGTAACAGGAATGGTTAAAGAATCATGAAAAGATAAAGAAATAACATTAATTTGGCATCTATGATATGGATATCAAGTTATAATCTCAGAGTCAGACGTGACACCTACGACACAATGAAGGGAACCTTAGAGTTGTATCCGCCAAGGTTAAGAGAAGGATAGGAACAAGGCAAATGGTAATGGAAATTGTGAATAAGATCCAGGTAAAAGACGGTTTATTCACTAAGTTCTTATGAGCTTATGTGTTTTTATGTCATAGGAAAAATGAGATGGGGCTACGCTAGAAGGGACGGTGCTAGAGCTGTGCCAGAATGAATGGCGAGACGGGCTGTTATGCATACAGAGTAAAAGTTTGGCGGCATGATCAACATTAAAGGAATTAATGAAATGAGTCCAAGAATTCACTTGTAAGTCCCTGTAACAGGTACAAAATAAGTTAATGAACCAATTGAATTTAGTGTGACCACTTAGAAGCAGAATGAATAGAACAATGTAACTAAGTCATGATTATTCTCTTGTAACCCCACAAAAATGGTATAGTCCATTGTAACCAACGTAATCATCAAACTTGTTCCATATGTATTCGTTATGAAAGCAAATGTTTAGTAGAGATGTAATGCTTGCGTATTGGTCTAATTATGAATCTGTAATAAGATTAGTAACACCTGAGATTCGGATCCGACGAATCAGATCGGATCGAGGGCATTACATAAACAGCACGTTGTACCTTATGACATGCCAACTATACTTAGCTAATTTCCACGTAGTCTATAAGGACCGATATAATAGTCTATAATGGGCAATAAAATAATTTAATTCTTTCAATACAATCCAATCATTGTTAGACATTTACAACTATTCCATAATCATAATCAAGTATAGGATAAAATATATCGTTGACTAATACATTTTGATATCACAAATAACATTTCTAATAATACATATCATATTTCATTCATATGATATTAATATAACTATTATTTTCATTGACATGATTAATACTTCAATCTCGGTAACTCATTAATATCCAACAAATCAATATATTTACTGATATGCTTGCAAATTTAGCTAACAAACAATCTTAATACCATATCATTAAATTACAACCATAATTTAAATTATAATTTTTTTATAATTATCATCATATTTAATTTATAACATAATTCACTCTAGAAGTTGGGAACACTAAGCTTATATTTGAACTAACCTTAATTTCTCCATTAATACTTCACCTTGAAGATTATCTCATCAATTCTCATGGTAGCTCACGGCTTGGAGGAGAAAGCCTAGAAAAACTCTTTTCTTTTTTCTTTTTCAAATCACCGAATGAAAAATGACCATGAATCTTCTGTCTTCTTTTGTTATTCATTTTATATTTTGCCGACCCAAGTGAGAAAGTCTCAATTTGTATTGTTTTAAAACCTAATCTCTTCTTTATTAGTGCATCAAACGGTGGAAATAACATTTTGTGGAGATAAGTGGTGATCAACGTTCACCATCATACTCCTCCACTAATGTCATTTCATCATGGTCCAATAGCTTCAAGGTCCTTAGGTTAATTGTTCTTTTAGCCCTTTTCAACCCTTTTTTTGTCTCCATTTAATTCATTTCATGTTCTTCACATTTGACATGCTAATTTGTTCTCTTTTACAATTAGGCCCATAACGCAATTTTATTTATTCATTTTTCAATTCAACTCCAATGTTTTACCGGTGTAATATTTGTTAAACAAATAAAAGACAATAATTACAGTACCCATGGTTGGGAATTTTTTAAACTAGCCCAATTCCTGATATAGTATGAATTACAACATTGTAAATTTTGGGTGTGTTATATTGTAGACACTTAGATTACAAGCCATGCTAATAGCAACATAAAGACTTAACTAATTACAAATCCATCTAGTAATGTTCATGCCATTTTAACAAGATAACTTGTAACAGTCCGGTTTCGACCCTAATCGGAACAGTGGTTTCGAGACCATAAGTACGAGTTATAATAATATTTAAATATTATTTTATATGTTTATAATGTGTGAATTGATGTCTATGAAATTTTTGTGATTTAATTTTAGTGTTTGTGTGCTTAATTTAATTAAAAGGATTAAATCGCGTAAAATGTAAAAGTAGCTAACTATTTGTTGAAGTGTTAAATTGCCTTGTTCTTTTAATGTGGGGTCCTTAAGTAGCAAATGGACCATTAAAAAGTAGCATGGACGGTAATGGGCATTAGTATATGATTTTATAATGTTTATAATAAAGGTTAATTTTGTAATTGGAATATTAATATGTTAAATAAATAAAACATAAAATAAAGAAACATGCATGTTCATCTTTTATTCTTGCCGAAATTAAAAGAAAAAGAAAGAAAGAAGAACAAGCTACATTCGGCTTTGGTCTTGCTCAATTAATGTATGTAATTTGTTCGGTTTTTTTTTTTGATAATTTTTACGTTTTTGTGATCGTTGCTTCGAGTACTACAAAGCCCATGTCCTAATTTTTGAATTTGATGATGATTTTGTGTTTTTCCATTGATGATAGCTTGTGATTTTTGTTTTTTGATGATAAAAAATTAAAGATATGTGATAGATTAAAATGTTTTGTATTAGAAATTTTGATGATTTTGAGTAATTAGGGCTAAATTGTAAAAATAATAAATTGAGGGACAAATGTGAAATAAATGAAATATATTGACTTGTATGATCATGGGGTAGATTCGACCTAGGCATGGGATTATGAAATTTTGCATATTTTGTGTTTTATGCAATAGGAACTAAATTGCAAAAAGTGTAAAATGTCAGGGGCAAAATGGTAATTTGGCTATTTATGTGTTTTTAGACTAAATTGAATAAAATAGTGTTTAAATAATTTTAATTTGAATATGTTTAGATCAAGAACCAAAGAAAACGGATTTGGATCGGGGGAAAACAAAAATAATCAGATAGTCGTTTATTTCCGTCCGTCGATATCCAAGGTAAGTCTATAAGCATATAAATGTTGTTAATTTTGAATATATGTAAATTTTATATGTTGAACTGAATTTTATGAATATAAATATGTATTGGCCGAATGTATTTAAGCTTGGGAACTATGTTTACGAGTTCGATTCGATCGAGATATGATGTCTGAAAGTCCCGTACGAACCTTAGGAATAGCTAGGATACATATGTCATGACATAGGATTCCGTTATGTGTTATCGTGTAAGACCACGTCTGGGACGTTGGCATCAACTTGTGTTTAACTGTAAAACCCTGTCTAGGACAGTGGCATCGTTATGTGATTACATGTAAGACCATGTCTGGGACGTTGGCATTGTACGATATGTTCGACTATCCGAGTATCCATTTTAATTCTGAATGGTTCAACGGGCAATGATAAGATAAGATCGAGTGTAAAATCGAGTTAGAAAGGCTCAGGTATGTGCTCATACTAAGTTATAAAAATAAGGTAAGTTGAATGTTTGAATTGACGATATAATGTTATATGTTAATGTGAACTATGTGTATATATATGTGAATGTATATATATTCGACCTAATGATGTAGTTGTATTATGGAAAGTAAAGTTTGAATATACTAAGGTTCAATTGAGTATTCAGTCAAAGGAAATTTATTACAAGTTACATATGCTTTGATATATAAGATGATAAATTGGATTATATATGAAATTATGATGGCTTATTACTATTTATCTAGATTAAATTATGTAAATGATTAAATGTTTATTTGCTTATGACTTACTAAGCTGTGATAGCTTACTGTGTGTATTTGCTTTTCATTTTATAGATTTTGAAAGTTGGTTACGAGCTCGAGGATCGTCAGAGAAGTCTATCACACTATCGAATCTTTTCGGTATTTTGTTAAGTTTGAATTTGAACTTATGACATGTATAGTCTAGTTAAAATGTTTGATTTTGGGATATGTAATTATGAGCCATGCGAAAATGGCTTATTTCTTTTGATTAAGCTTAGTTTCTATGCTTTTGATATAATGGATATATTTAATACTTGAGTATATAGATTCGGTCATGGTATATTAAGTGAGATTTGTTTAGCATGTTTTGTTAATGATTGATTGAATTTAGCTTTGGTTTATGCTTGGTATATATATATGTTTTGGCATGAAGTAATAATATATAGCTTATGATTAGTTCATTTGGAAAGCTTGATACATGTAATTGTTGAATGTGTTTGGGTTATGTATTGTTAATGACTTATTATTGATATGCATAATTTGAAACATGAATCAATTTGAACATTGTTTATAATGTAAATTATGTATTCGGCCATGTAATGAAATATAAATGATAGTTATAAGCTATTTATGATTCGGCAATGGTGTTTAAATCATTTCATTAAGTGTTCAGTTATAAATTCATATTAAAATTATGGTATTGGACATGTGTGGACTAAGTTAGACTATGAAAATTTGATTAAGGAATGTGTTTTTTTTTTTTTTTGTGTCGGATTGAAATGGCATATTTGCATGAGTAATTTGTTTAGAAATGATAAATAATGTGTATATGTACATTCGGTTAAGGTTTTGAATTCATATTGATAAATATGTGATATGGTTTGTAGCATAATTACATAATTATATTATGTATTGAATGTTGTCATGATTGATCGAATATGTATTCAATTGATTGGGTTGTAGTTAACTTATGAAAGGATAAGTTGATGATATATTTGGCATATGCTAAGTAAAATATTTATATATATATCCATGATATGCTTTGCTGTGGTTAGGTATACATATGTCATATTGATAGATTAATTAGTTTGCCGAATAAATGTTATATGAAAGTTTTATTAAATGACCAAATATGTGATAAGTTAGCTTAGTTGTGTGAATGAAATTTGGCATGGTTAAAAGCATATGGAAGTGGTATATTTTGGTTCGGCTAAGTACATAAAAAAAAGTTAATGAAAATCAAGTGAACATTATAATGTTTTATATATAAATGTTGTAATATGTGCACTTGGTTTATAAAATGAAATATGTTTGATTGTAAACTGGGTATTCGAATATCATGTATGTAATATTTGTATGTTTTGAATATTATACTTAATAAGTAAAGTAGTTAAAATGTGAAGCATGAATAGTTTATGTATTAATGGTAATAAAGCATGGTTGGGTTTTAGTTGATTAAATGATTTATGTGAATGTGCTTTGATCTATAAGCTGTGTGATATTGTTTATTAAATATAAAATACAAGTGATCGTTATGTCAGAGTCTTAATATTTATATAATGAATGATCTAGCCTAGAAACTAGCTGTGACAACGATTAAGGCAAGCGCACCTATCGAACAGTAGTATAGTTTAGTGGCAAGACCAGAATGTCGAACCCAAAGGAACCAATAGTACTAATAATAACTTTCTTTCTATTATTTAGCCTAAGAATTGAAGTGAATTATTGTTTAATCTAAAATTAACTGACTACTAAGCTAAAGACGCTAAGACAAAGAGAATGAATTGGGGAAATACTTGTGGGAAAAACCAATTGATTAAGACAATACCCAAGGAGGAATCCACCTAGACTTCACTTGTTATCTAACTCTGAACCAGACGATTTATTCACTTGACTTGATCCGTAGGATTCCCTAATGTATATTAATACCTCCGTCGAGGCTACTAACGTCTAACCCTAGGTTGATTAATTGAAATCTCTTTCTAATTAAAACCCCTAGAATTACATTAACTCTATCTATGGACTCCCATATTAGGTTTGACCCTAATCCGGCAGATTTTTGTCATCCTATGTCTAGGGTTGCGATCAACTCCGCTTAATTATGCTAGATCTACTCTTAGACAGGGACTTTTGCTCCACTGCCTAAGCACATCAATACTTGAATCAATACCCTGAAATATCAAAGCAAGAATTAAGAACACATAATTAAGAACAAATCAAGTATTTATCATATAGTTCAGAAAACGATAACAAGATCCGTCTTAGGTTTCATCCCCCTCAGGTATCTGAGGGTTTAGCTCATAATAATAAAAGAATACATCTCAGAAGAAAAGATAAAACAAAACATAAGAAAACCCTAAAACCCCCTGAAGGAATTGAAGGAGAGTTCCTCCGTCTTGAGTATGACTCCGGCTTCTTGAGATGAATCAACTGGCTTTCTTCGAGTAAATCCCACGATTCCGACCTCTCTGGCTCAGCTCCTTGGCCTAGCTGGACACCTGATAAAAGCCCCCGTCGACTCCCCTTTTTAGGTCATACTTAGGGTGTTTATATAGACTTTGGAATGTCTTTCTTCGCCCCTAAGTATCTTTTTCCGAGTAGAATTACAACGGGTCACGGTAGAGACACGCCCGTGTGAATCGAGCCCAGGCCGTGTTCGAGCCTGCTTAAGGTGGCACGTCAGTGTGAATCGACTTCAGGCCGTGTTCGAGCCTGCTAAAGGGGCACGACCGTGTGCTTTGGGCCCAGGCCGTGTTGATTTCCTACTTTGGCCCATTTGGCCCGTTTTAAGCCCGTTTTCTGTTCTTTTCATTCTCCTATGCTCTCCTGAGTATAAAACATAAAATTAAAGGATTAAGAGCACCAAATTCCATAATTCAAGGGATAAATCATCCAAAAGCATGCTAAATATGGAGATAAAATATGTTACTATTACGGTTTATCAACTACCCCCACACTTAAGCTTTTGCTTGTCTTCAAGCAAAATTCTCAACTTGCAATTAAAACGAACTTCCTCAATTCATAACCTTCATCAATAATGTCTAATCATAATTCATAAATAATTTATACATTGATAACTTAACCAGAAAGTTCCTAAAGATTCAAACAATCAAAGTCATAGTATTTATAGTACGAAAAATAGGTGTTTCCCCTTACCTAAATAATTACCTCTGATTCAAAATCGATAAAAATTGACATCCTCACTAAAGATTCACTCAAATCACTCGAAGTGTTTAAGGTTCAAAAATAAGCACTCAGAAGTCGAACATGAAAAGTTAATCCCATAGGCTTGCATGAAAATCAAATCTCCACCACTGTAAAATGATATGATACACAAATCAAAATGTCTTTAAAAAGGGTTGTAACGGGGCTTGGGTTAAAGGTGTGGATAAAGGCTTGAATTAGAGGGTTAGTATCGAGACTGAATTGAAAAATTACCTAACTAAAAAGTCGTACTAATACTAAATAATTACATCACGGAAACGTAATACTAATAACATGAGTTTCTTCTAAAGATAATGAAATTAACAGTTTGAGCTCAAATAACATAGAGCTAATAATGAATATACTTCGTTTTTTAAGAACAAATCATACAATAATAAAGAAATTAACAACTGAAATGGAAAGCATAGTTTAGCTAAGTAATTTGTTCAAATCAGACCTCGACTTAATGTGGGTCAATTTAATTAAAGGGATTTCAACAATAATGGTTTTTGGTTAATGTTGAGGGTGAGTAAAAAAAAAGGTTGTTAGGATCAAAGGGGTTCACTAGGGGTTAATTGTGAGGGTAGGCATTTAGTGGAGTAAGTGGGTTAAGACCTAGGTGCCTTCATCATCTTAGTATATCAAATCAAAGGTGTGGTCTCGACATGTATAATCGACGCAAGTTCTAGAATAACAAATCAATGTTGACACACTCATAATCAATAAAGTGAGCACGAAAAGGAATGTACACTCTAAAAGGCTCAAGATCTCACAACAATTATGGATTTTTGATGTCAACTTTGTAAATTTCAAACTTCAAGGTAATACTTAAATTCATGTAGACAACCTAACAAAATTTTTAATTCTGAAAAATAGACTTATCCTGCTTGATTCTCTAGTCTCCTAAAGTTTAAATCATCAATGCACAATTAACTATGACTTAATCCAAAACATATCAATGCAAACCATGAATTAAAGGAAATTTCATTCTAACAGTAATATGAGAAATTTTACTTAAGAACAAGACATAATTCAGGAATTTGAGAATAATGCAAAAAGTTAGGCATTTTTTCACGATAAAATTCACCCCCCTACACTTCAGATGTACATTGTCCTCAATGTACAAAGATATATATGAACAATATTTTAAGAAAATCAAAAGAGAGGGAGAAGTGAAACTTCTTGAATTATGGATGAAATCCTTGGAGGATGATCAATGATGAACATGATGACTAGGCATAGGTGAAGGTGGTGGAGAATACTCCGGTGGTGTGTTCGTTCCTTGAGTGGCACCTTGAACCTTTTTAAACTGTAAAGTCATCAATAAAATTTTTAGGGAGTTCTTATTTAATGGACGTTTGTTATAGCTACTCGAGAGTTAAACAGCCAGAGATAAAAGAAATTAAATTATACTTAAAAATTTAAAGAGTTTAATAATAAAGTAAAATGAACTAAAATAAAAAAAATAAAAAAAAAGAATAAAGAAAATAAAAAGGACTCAAAGGTCCTCATCATCGGAGTGATCTCGAGGTGGTGGTGGTGGCGATATGTGAAAAAGCTGATAATATCGACCACGGCCGCCTCGCACGGCTGTGTGGATTTATCTCAGCCCGTGTTCTTTAGGCAGTTTCGACCACGGCCGCGTTGCACGACCGTGGCATTTAGTCGGAGCCCGTGTCTTGGGGAAAATTTTCGTCCTGTTTCTGCACGATATCTGCCACGCCGATATGCATACTCATGGTGTCCACACGGCCACGGCCACGCCCGTGTGCAAGGCCGTGTGGTATGGAAACCTACGCCTAAAAATTTGGTTAGTTTTTTAGTTAGATGCTAAAATTCGAAAATATGGACGTTAGTGGGGTTAGTGCTCGGGGTGCCTCCCTAGAAGCCCTCGTTTAAAGTCTTGAGCTAGACTTACCTGTTATTCGTATGGCCATGGTGGTTTACAGATTCGAAACTCCTTTTTCTTACTATCAATTCTATCAACATGTGGTTTGAGTCGGGTAATATTTACCTCAAAAGTGCCGAAATTAGAATGTGTTACCTCGACCGTTCCGTATGGAAAGACTTTAAGTACCGTAAAAGGAGTCTCACTGTTTGTATTAAGTTTTGAAGCGACTATTCGAGGGTCGGTTGTATCTGACAGTACCTGGTCCCCAACTTTAAAGTGATTGGTTCCACCTTTAATACTCGATGTCCTAGCCGTGTCAAGAACCTGAAGAGTGATCGTTTCGTCACTTACACGAAATGTGAGCTCACGTGGTAGTTTATTTCGTAGAATTGCTGGGCACACTGCGTTTAGCTCCACATGCGACGTATCGTCTAACTTCCGTTTGTTTGTCAAAAACTCTTTTGAAAATTTCCTTGAATCTGACATCTGCGAAAGAGCTTCAAGAAACGGTAAGTTAATATGTAATTTCTTTGGAAGTTTAAGAAATTTACCGAATTGTTCCTCTATGTGGTCTTTCTTCATTGCATTGGGGTATGGCACACGAGGTTGGTACTCTGTAATTACCGGGTTTGGTTTATCATGGCTTACCTCAACCTTACCTTCCTCTACCACATTCTCTTGCTTCAATTTTGGTTCATCTAACCCTTCACTATCATGAGCAGTTATTGCTTGCGGTTGCTCTCTTGGGTTAGTTTCGGTGTTGCTAGGCAAGATACCTTGTGATCTTTCTAAGATCAGCTTAGCAAGCTGACCTATTTGGTTCTTGATCTCTTGAATTAATGCCTGCTGATTTTTGAGCATTGTCTCGTTGTTTTGAAAATGGGTTTTTGACACTGCGATAAATTTTGTTAGCATCTCCTCAAGGTTCGGCTTCTTTTCCTGCTGGTAAGGTGGTTGTTGAAAGCCTGGGAGGGGTTGTTGTCTCCGATTTCCTTGGCCATCCCACGAGAAATTGGAATGGTTCCACCAACCTACATTATAAGTGTTACTATAGGGATTATTTTGAGGTCTAAAATAGTTACCCATATATTTGACTTGTTCGTTCTCTGTGCTAGGGTTGTAGGATAGATATTCTCTGTTGTTCACCCCTCCTCCATTTGTATCATACTGTATTACTGGATGTACCTGCGTAGAACCATACCAACCATCAAATTTTTTATTTAAAAGCTCTACCTGGTTAGATAACATGGCGACCGCGTCAAGGTTGAAAACATCGGCTGCTTTATTAGGCATTGTCCTCATGTCTTGCCTTTGATAATTATTCAGTGACATCTCTTCGGTTTCTGCGAGTGGTATGTTTTATTTCACTATAAAAAATCAAGGCACCTGATGGGTTTCTTCTAGTCATAAACTAGAAATACCTGCCAGAAGCAAAGAAAGAGAAAAATTAGCAATGTCAAAAACAAAATAAAAGTAAATTGCAAAAATTAAAAATGGCTAAAGTAATAAAAATTGAGCTTTCTTAATATTTTGGTTCCCCGGCAACGGTGCCAAAAACTTGATCGTTATGTCAGAGTCTTAATATTTATATAATGAATGATCTAGCCTAGAAACTAACTGTGACAACGATTGAGGCAAGCGCACCTATCGAACAGTAGTATAGTTTAGTGGCAAGACCGGAATGTCGAACCCAAAGGAACCAAAAGTACTAATACTAACTTTCTTTCTATTATTTAGCCTAAGAATTGAAGTGAATTATTGTTTAATCTAAAATTAACTGACTACTAAGCTAAAGACGCTAAGACAAAGAGAATGAATTGGGGAAATACTTGTGGGAAAAACCAATTGATTAAGACAATACCCAAGGAGGAATCCACCTAGACTTCACTTGTTATCTAACTCAAACTGACGATTTATTCACTTGACTTGATCCGTAGGATTCCTAATGTATATTAATACCTCAAAATCGAGGCTACTAACGTCTAACCCTAGGTTGATTAATTGAAATCTCTTTCTAATTAAAACCCCTAGAATTGCATTAACTCGATCTATGGACTCCCATATTAGGTTTGACCCTAATCCGATAGATTTTTGTCATCCTATGTCTAGGGTTGCGATCAACTCCGCTTAATTATGCTAGATCTACTCTTAGATAGGGACTTTTGCACCACTGCCTAAGCACATCAATACTTGAATCAATACCCTGAAATATCAAAGCAAGAATTAAGAACACATAATTAAGAACAAATCAAGTATTTATCATATAGTTCAGAAAACGATAACAAGATTCATCTTAGGTTTCATCCCCCTCAGGTATCTGAGGGTTTAGTTCATAATAATAAAAGAATACATCTCAGAAGAAAAGATAAAACAAAACATAAGAAAACCCTAAAACCCCCTGAAGGAATTGAAGGAGAGTTCCTCCATCTTGAGTATGACTCCGGCTTCTTGAGATGAATCAACTGGCTTTCTTCGAGTAAATCCCACGATTCCGACCTCTCTGGCTCTGCTCCTTGGCCTAGCTGGATGCCTGATAAAAGCCCCTGTCGACTCCCCTTTTTAGGTCATACTTAGGGTGTTTATATAGACTTTGGAATGTCTTTCTTCGCCCCTAAGTATCCTTTTCCGAGTAGAATTACAACGGGTCACGGTAGAGACACGCCCGTGGAGCACGCCCGTGTGAATCGAGCCCAGGCCGTGTTCGAGCCTGCTTAAGGTGGCACGGCCGTGTGAATCGACTTCAGGCCGTGTTCGAGCCTGCTAAAGGGGCACGACCGTGTGCTTTGGGCCCAAGTCGTGTTGATTTCCTACTTTGGCCCATTTGGCCCATTTTAAGCCCGTTTTCTGTTCTTTTCATTCTCCTATGCTCTCCTGAGTATAAAGCATGAAATTAAAGGATTAAGAGCACCAAATTCCATAATTCAAGGGATAAATCATCCAAAAGCATGCTAAATGTGGAGATAAAATATGTTACTATTACAGTTTATCAACAAGTGTATTGATATGATTGAATTACAAAGCATGAAATGTAATAAATGTTTGTTTTGAGCTGTGTTCTGTTCAGTAATGCCTCGTAACCCTAATCCAGAAACGAATACCGGTTAGGGGTGTTACATTTTATTGGTATCAGAACTACGGTTTAGTCGGTTCTAGGACTAACGTAGCACGTGTGAGTCTAGCTATACATGCCATATTTTTATACTGCGATTGTGTGATGATTCCTGACAATTGAAATATGTTTTCTTATAGTAAATGGATCCCGATCGAGCCGTAGCTGATGATTTGGAAAGTAATGCGCCCGCTCCTGTTCAGGGGGCAGCGCCGGTTGATTCTCGACCGACTTCGAGTAACCAAGAGGGAGAGGCTAAACAAGCCTTTTACCAAATGATGAATGATTGGTTTACTCAGTATATCTGGATGAATCCGGCTGTTCCACAACCTCCTACCCCACCGATTCCCCCTCAAATACCTGTAATGCCGCAAGTTACTGATCCGGTGCGATTGAATAAGCCACCGGTTGATAAAATTTGAAAATATGGGGCTGAAGAATTTAGAGCCACTGATGATGATGGTGCTGAGCAAGCTGAATTCTGGCTCGATAATACTATTCGTGTGTTTGATGAGCTATCTTGTAATAGTCCGGTTTATACCCTAGTCAGAACAGTGGTTTCGGGACCATAAATCTGAGTCTGTATAATATTTTAATATTATTTTCTGTGCCGTTGATATGTGACTAAGCATGTGGTAAATTTCTGTAAGTTAATTTATCTGTCCGTGTGTTTAATTTGATAAAAAGATTGAATTGCATTGAAATGCAAATTTGCATGTTTTATGAAAGGATGCTTATTTGTTATGTCTTTTTAAGAGTAAGGACTCATGTGGCAATTAAGCCACTACCATAGTTAGTGGATTTGCTAAGGTCATAAATGACCTTGAACTATATGTTTTAATATATTTGATTAAAGGTTAAAAATGTTTTTATGTATTAAATGATTATTTGATAAAATAAAGCATGAAAATGGACATTAGTTCATCCATTTTTCCACCGAAAACACAAAGAAAAAGAAAGAAAAAAAGCTTAAAAGGTTCGGCTATGGTTTTGGTTTAATTCAAGGTTAGTTTGTGATCCGTTTTTGATAATTAATACGTTTTTGCAATTGTTGCTTTGTAAGCTTTGTAACCCATGCTTCAATTTTGAGAATTGATGATGTTTGTGAGATGAGACTTAGATGAACTCATATTTTTTATGATGATTTATGGTGTTAATGAAAGATAGGTGTTAGATGAACATGCTTTGTTCTTGAAGTTTTGATGTATTTTGATAATTAGGGCTAAATTGAGAAAATAGCAACTTGAAGGACCAAATTGCAAATTTTATGGAAAATATGGGCTTTATGAGATGTATAAACATTAGGCTAAGCATGAGTATGTGATGATTTTGTGAATTTGATGTTTTGAGAAAAATGGACTAAATTGATAAACTGTGCAAATGTGAGGGTTAAATTGCAAATAGCCTAAATGTGTTTCCTTGGATTGAATTGAATGAGTTAGCGAATAAAAGAGTTAATTCTGGATTTGTATAGATCAAGAACCGAGGAAAATAGATTTAGATCGCGGAAAAGCGAAAGTAACCAAGTAGCCATTTCCATTTCCGTTAAATCGAATTCGAGTTAAGTCATATTGCAAATAAATGTAATTGTATTGAATTGAGTTTATTTACATGACTATCAATGATAATGACTGCTTATGAGATGCTATGTATATGAATTCCGGGATAAGGTCGATATAGTGATAAGACTGAGAAGTCCCGTATGAACTTAGGAATACAAAGGTATCTGTTCTGTTTTATCATGTAAGACCACGTCCGAGACGTTGGCATTGATTTGATATTCGAGTAAGACCACGTCTGGGACGTTGGCGTCAAAATGAGCTTTATGTGTAAGACCACGTCTGGGATGTTGGCGTCGATATGAGCTTTATGTGTAAGACCATGTCTGGGACATCGGCATCGTATTGATTCGTGTAAGACCCTGTCTAGAACGGTGGCATCGATATTCGATTACATGTAAGACCTCGTCTGGGACGTTGGCATTGTACGATTATTCTGAGTTTTTGAGTATCCTATTAGATTCTGAACGGTTCAACGAGCAAATCTGAGCTATAAACAATTAAGTGAATGGATATTCGTTTCAGGTACGTTTGGTATGTACACTAAGTGTGTATAAAAGGTAAGTACCTATATGACTTTGATTTGAAGAAAAGTATGTTTGAATATGAGAATGTGAATGAGATGCAAGAATGGTTATGGAAGAGCTATGTATATTTTTATATGATTCTTGAATTGATGAATGTGGCAAATATGGCCAAGAATATGGACCAAAGCATATATGTGAGAAATTTGCTATGAATATGAATTGTACCAATGTTTCTACATGCTCTACACGTTAAGTTTATTTGTATTATGACTTACTAAGCTTTTGGAAAGCTTACTCTCTGTGTGTGTTTTTCTCTGTTTTATAGGTCGTCAAAGCTACTGAAGGCTCGGGATCGTCGAGGATAGTCATCACACTACTCAACTTATTTTGGTACATTTTGGAAATGTATATAGCTAGATATGGCATGTATAAGCTAGTTATTTGTATAAGTATGAGATGTGAACTTAGCCATGTGATTTGGCTAGTTATATGTTAGTTATATTCTTTTGAGATTATGATATATGTGGTGTATGTTTTGGTTTGTTTAAATGACTTTGAAATGGTCAAGTTTTTGGGTTAGTATATGGATGAATTATGCTAGAATATGTGTAAGTCTTAGTCTTGAAAATTTGACATGATTGAAATTGGTAGTGAATGTATAGATTGAATGGTTATTTTAGTAGGTTCTTAGATACCAAATATGTATGAAATGTATTGGTATTGGCTTGTAGGTTTGACCATTAATGGGTGGCATTTTGGCCTTACAAATGGCCTATAATGTCACACGGTTGTGGCACACGGGCGTGCCTAGTGACCGTGGGGCTAGATCAGTAGCTAACTTAGGAGCACATGGTCTAGGTACACGGGCGTGCTTAGTAGCCGTGTGAATAAGTCAGTATATGGCGTAAGAGTACACGGCCTTAGCACACGGGGGTGCTTGGTGGCCGTGGAGACAAGTCAGGATCGACCACGGCCAGGGTACATGGGCGTGCTTGGTAGCCGTGGAGATAAGTCAGGTTCGACCACGGGAAGGACACACAGGTGTGTCTAGCTGCCGTGGGAGGTACACGGCCTGTCCACACGGGCGTGTAACCCCTGAAACTTAGAAAAGTTTTAATTTTCCGAGAATTTCTGTATATGTTTCGGTTTAGTCCCGACTCTGTTTCTATGCATGTTTTAGGTCTCGATGATCTACAAAAGGGGACACTATGATTGTAATTGATGAGTTACTTGATGAATTGTCTGTTAAAGTTTTCGATCTTTCAGGTAACGCTCTTTACCCTAATCCGACGACGGATACGGGATAGGGGTGTTACATATCTTGTACCCCTAACGAGTGCCTAAAATGTGTTGTATCTTTGTTACGGGACACTGCATATCACTGGTGGAATACTCTAGTATTGATAGTTCCGAAAGAACGGGTCACATGGGAGTTCTTTCAGACTGAATTCCGTAAGAAATATATCAGTCAGAGATTCATTGATAAAAAGCGCAAAGAATTTCTCGAGTTAAAATAGGGTCGCATGACTGTGACAGAATATGAACGGAAATTTGTGAGACTTAGTAGATATGCCCGAGAATGTGTGTCGAATGAAGCTATAATGTGTAAAAGGTTCGAAGACGGGTTAAATGAAGACATTAAACTGCTAGTTGGCATCCTTGAAATAAAAGAGTTCGTTGTACTTGTTGAGCGAGCATGTAGAGCCGAAGAGCTCGGGAGAGAGAAAAGAAAAGCTGATTTCGAAGCCAGAGATTTCTGTAAGAGATCATCGAGTAAAACATTTCAGTCAGCATTAAAGAAATTCAGAGATGATTTTAGCTGTTCAAAGGCTACTGCGGGTTATTCTAGACGTGATCGGGATAGACCACCTGTGAGTTCGAAAGCTACCTCAGTAGCTAGCGTTGGTAATGTCAGACCAAATCAACCTGAGTGCAAACACTGCGGTAAATGACATCCCGATAACTGTAGATTGAATGATTGGGCCTGTTTTAAATGTGGATCGATGGATCATTTCATTCGTGAGTGCCCAGAGTTAGCAGAGCAAAATAACGTACATAGTGTGAGACCGAGTAACATTCAGCTCGAGGTAGACCACCCAGAAACACGGGTATTGTGAGCAGCGGTCAGAAAGGAACTAAAGAAACAACAGTTAGATCAGAGGCTCGCGCACCTGCCAGAGCTTATGCTATACGTGCTCGGGAAGAGGCTTCATCCCCAGACGTTATTACTGGTACTTTCACTCTCTATGACACTAGTGTTGTTGCATTTATTGATCCTGGTTCGACTCGTTCTTATGTATGTGAGACTTTAGTATCCAGTAAGACTTTTCCTGTAGAGTCTACTGAGTTTGTGACTAGAGTATTGAACCCCTTAGGCCGGTGTGTTTTGGTTGATAAATTGTGCAAGAATTGTCCATTGATGATTCGAGATTCATGTTTTCCGGCTGATTTGATATTGTTGCCATTCGACGAGTTTGATATAATTCTGGGTATGGATTGGTTAACTCTGCATGATGCTATTGTGAACTGCAAATGAAAGACTATTGATTTGCGATGTCAGAATGATGAGATTATTCGGATTAAGTCTAATGATCTGAATGGTTTACCGACAGTGATATCTTCGATGTTAGCTCAGAAATATGTGAGAAAGGGTTGTGAAGCTTACTTAGAAAAGTTTTAATTTTTCGATAATTTCTGTATATGTTCCGGTTTAGTCCCGACTCTGTTTCTATGCATGTTTTAGGTCTCGATGATCTACAAAAGAGAACACTATGATTGTAATTGATGAGTTACTTGATGAATTGTCTGTTAAAGTTTTCGATCTGTCAAGTAACGCTCTTTACCCTAATCCAGCGACGGATACGGATAGGGGTGTTACATTTGGTTGGTATCAGAGCTACGGTTTAGTCGATTCTCGGACTAACGTAGTGTGTTAGAGTCTAGCTATACATGCCATATTTCTATATTATGATAGTGTGATGAATCCTGACGTATAAATGTGATTTTCGTATAGTAATGGATCCTGAAAGAGCCGTAGCTGACGACGTAGAAAGTAATGCGCCTGCTCCCGCGCAAGGAACAGCGCCATCTGATCTGAGACCGGCTACGAGCGGTCATGAGGGAGAAGCTAAACAAGCTTTCTTCCAGATGATGAGTGAATGGTTCACTCAATTCGTAAAGAATAACCCAACTGTTTCACAACCTCCGCCCCCTGTTATTCACCCTCAGACATCTGTTATGCCTCCGACTATGAATCTGAACTTGTTAAACAAACCTCCGGTTGACAAAATCCGTTAGTATGGGGCTGAAGAGTTCCGGGCTACTAATGATGATGATGCCGAGAAGGCAGAGTTTTGGTTAGAAAACACGATCCGAGTATTCGATGAGATTTCTTTGACTCCGGAAGAATGCATAAAGTGTGTTGTATCTTTGCTCCGAGACGCAGCTTATCAATGGTGAAAAACTTTGATCTCTGTTGTTCCAAAGGAACGGGTGACATGGGATTTCTTCCAGATTGAGTTCCGGAAGAAATATATTAGTGAGAGGTTCATTGATCAGAAACGGAAGGAATTTTTGGACTTGAAACAGGGCCGTATGTCTGTTATGGAATATGAACGAGAGTTTGTCAGACTGAGTCAATATGCTCGTGAATGTGTATCTACTAAGGCAATAATGTGTAAAAAATTCGAAGATGGCCTTAATGAAGATATCCGTTTGTTAGTCAGGATCTTAGAAATAAAAGAGTTTGTTGTACTTGTTGATCGAGCATGCAAAGCTGAGGCACTTGGGAAAGATAAAAAGAAAGCCGAGTCAGAAGCTCGAGAAGTGAAAAAGTGATTTCAGAGTAGATCATTTCAGTCTGCTTCAAAGAAATTTAGAGATGATCAAAGCTGTTCGAGAGTTAATATGGGATATTCAAATAGAAATCGAGATAGATCACAAATGAGCTCCAAAGCTCCAGCAACTTCAGTGGCAAGTTTTGGAAATGTACGATCCGAGAAACTAGAATGTAAGCATTGTGGGAAAAGACATCCGAGAAGCTATAGAATGAATGACAGAGCTTGTTTCAGATGTGGATCACTTGATCATTTTATCCGTGGTTGCCCTGAGTCTGTCGAGCCAGAGACTGTTCAGAATTTGAGATCTGATAATGCTCCTGTGAGAGGTAGACCTTCAAAGAATGTAAGAAATGTCAGTGGTAGTTAGAGAACTACGAGAGAGACTGTTGTGAGATCCGAAGCTAGAGCGTCTGCCAGAGCGTATTCTATTCGAGCTCGTGAGAAAGCTTCATCACTAGATGTTATAACGAGTACTTTTACACTTTATGATACTTCTGTGATTACATTGATAGACCCTGGTTCTACACATTCGTATATATGCATGAATTTAGCATTCAGTAAGACTTTGCCTGTAGAGTCTACTGAGTTTGTTATAAAAGTATCGAACCCCTTAGGTAAAAATGTCTTGGTTGATAAATTATGCAAGAATTGTCTGTTAATGTTTCGAGATATCTGTTTCCCTGCTGATCTGATGCTTTTGCCATTTGATGAGTTCGGTATCATTCTGGGTATGGACTGGTTGTCTTTGCATGATGCTGTTGTGAACTGTAAAAGAAAGATTATTGATTTGAGATGCCCGAATGATGAAATTGTATGGATTGAATCTAATGATTTGAATGGTTTGCCTGCTGTGATATCTGTGTTAAAAGCTCAAAGGTATGTGAAAAAGGAGTATGAGTCATATTTTGCTTATGTGATTGATTCGAAAGTATCTGAAAAGAAAGTTGAATCAGTGCCTATTGTTTGTGAGTTTTCTGACGTATTTCCTGAAGAATTACTGAGTTTGCCTCCGATTCGTGAAGTTGATTTTGGTATTGAGTTATTACCTGGTACTACACCTATTTCGATAGCTCCGTATAGAATGGCACCAACAGAATTGAAAGAGTTAAAGTCACAGTTGCAAGAATTGACCGATAGAGGGTTTTCTAGACCGAGTTTTTCGCCTTGGGGTGCTCCTGTTCTGTTTGTGAAAAAGAAAGATGGCACGATGAGAATGTGCATCGATTATCGTCAGTTGAATAAGGTGACCATAAAGAAAAAATATCAGTTGCCCAGGATTGATGATTTATTCGATCAATTAAAAGGGGCTACTGTATTTTCAAAGATTGATTTGAGATCGGGATATTACCAGTTGAGAGTAAAAGATTCAGATATACCAAAAACTGCTTCCAGAACGAGGTACGGGCATTACGAGTTTTTAGTTATGCCATTTTGACTAACCAATGCTCCTGCTGTTTTTATGGATTTGATGATTAGAATTTTTAGACCGTATCTAGATCGATTTGTTGTTGTATTCATTGATGACATTTTGATTTATTCACGTGATGAGATTGAACATGCTGAGCATCTGAGAATTGTATTGCAAACTCTGCGAGAAAAGAAATTGTATGCGAAATTCAAAGAAATGTGAATTCAGTTCTGAGGTTAGTTTTTTCTGGGGCATATTGTGTCAGCTTCTGGGATTCGAGTTGATCCGAGCAAGATTTTTGCTATTTTGGATTGGAAACCTCCGAGAAATGTATCTGAAGTCCGTATCTTTCTATGGCTAGCTGGTTATTATCGTCGATTTGTGAAAGGATTTTCAGTGATAGCTACTCCGTTGACTAGATTGCTTCAGAAAGATGTTAGATTTGAATGGTCGGACAAATTCCAGAAAATTTTTGATCGATTGAAAACTCATTAATGAAGCTCGGTATTAGTACAACCGAATCGGGTAAAGAATTTGTTATATACAAATGATGCTTCGTTAAACGGTCTGGGATGTGTTTTGATGCAGGAAGGCAAAGTTGTAGCTTATGCTTCGAGACAATTGAAGCCTCATGAAAAGAACTATCCAACACACGATCTCGAGCTAGCTGCAATTGTGTTTGCACTAAAGATCTGGCGCCATTATCTGTACGATGAAAAATGTCACGTATTTTCAGATCATAAAAGTTTGAAATACCTGATGACCCAGAAAGATTTGAACCCGCGTCAAAGAAGATGGTTAGAACTATTAAAAGATTATGAGCTTGTGATAGATTATCATCCGGGTAAAGCAAACGTTGTTGCTGATGCATTGAATAGAAAATTTTTGGGCATCACATATTTGCTGTATAAACAATTGTTTCGCTTTTAATTCAGCTATCACAGAGCTATCTTCAGACAGATTTAGCTGAGCATTCAAAGCACGTAGTGCAAATAATGATTTTCTTAATTATGTGTTCTTAATTCTTGTGTTAATATTTTTGGGATATTGATTCAAGTTTGATGTGCTTAGGTGGAGGATAATTAAGCGGAGTTGATCGCGCGCCTAGAGATAAGGTGAAGAGATTTTGCCGGATTAGGGTGAAACCTAATATGGGAGTCCATAGATCGAGTTAATGCAATTCTAGGGGTTTTAATTAGAAAGATATTTCAATTAATCAACCTAGGGTTAGACTTTATTCGCTTCGAGAGAGGGTTTAATATACATTAGGGAGTCTTACGGATCAAGTCAAGTGAATAAATCGTCTGGTTCAGAGTTAGATAACAAGTGAAGTCTAGGTGGATTCTTCCTAAGGGTATCGTCTTAATCAACTGAGCTTTTCCAACAGTATTCCCCCAATTCATTCTTTTTGTCTTCGCGTCTTTAGCTTAGTAGTTACTTAAATTTAGATTAAATAACAACTTCACTTATTTTAGGCTAGATAATAAAAAGAAAGTTAGTATTAGTACTTTTGGTTCCTTTGGGTTCGACAATCCGGTCTTGCCTAAGCTATACTACTGTTCGATAGGTTCGCTTGCCTCAAATCGTTGTCATAGTTAGTTTCCAGGTTCGATCATTCTCATTATAAATTTAAAACTCTGAAATCACAACGATCAAGTTTTTGGCGCCGTTGCGGGGGAACTAAAATATTAAGAAAGCTCTATTTTTATTACTTTAGCCATTATTTTCCGCAATTTTATTGTTATTTTTTTTATTTTGTTTTTAACTTTGCTAAATTTTTCTTTCTTTCTTTTCCTAGCAGGTACCTCTAGTTTATGACTAGAAGGAACCCGAGAGGACCACTAGTATACGACAGTGATATTGAAGCTACCGCTCGCAGGAATCGCAGAGAAATTAGGCGAGCCCTAAATTACACAGAAAATAGTGAGAAGGCAGAATAATCCACCACCCCAAGATGTGGCAGAAAATAATGCTCCGCGTACTATGTATGATTATGCTAAACCTCATTTAACAGGAGCAGAATCAAGTATTGTTAGGCCTGCTATAGCTGCTAATAATTTTGAATTAAAACCTAACACTATACAAATGATTCAACAATTTGTTCAATTTGATGGTTTACAGGACGAAGACCCAAATACTCATATAGCTAATTTTTTAGAGTTCTGTGATACCTTCAAAATAAATGGCGTTTCTGATGATGCCAACCGTCTTCGGTTATTTCCCTTTTCATTAAGAAATAAAGCTAAACAGTGGTTAAACTCATTACCACGAGGGTCAATCACTACATGGGATCAAATGACCGAAATTTTTTTATTAAAATATTTTCCACCTGCCAAAACGGCCAAATTAAGGAATGATATCTCTTCTTTTGTGCAGATGGATTTAGAAACATTATACGACGCATGGGAGAGATACAAGGATCTCTTGAGAAGATGTCCGCACCATGGTTTACCCTTGTGGCTCCAAGTCCAAACTTTCTATAATGGTGTAAACCCCTCAACGAGGCAACTAATTGATTCAAATGACCGGTGGAACCTGAACAACGAGAACTCCCGAAGCGACCCTACGAGTTTATTGAAGAGATGTCACCAATAACTATCGGTGGCGAGTTACAATGACAAAACCAACAAAATCAGCCGGAGTTTTCAACCTCGGCGCGAACCATGCTATCAACACGGTAGAGATGATGAATAAAAAGCTTGATAGTTTGTGTTCTTCGCAGTACATCCATGTCTGCATCTGCGACGCAAGTGGAACTGTGGCGAATCCTGAGTACCCACCCTACCAACCGGGACGCGTATGCGAGCAGATGAACTATATAGGTAATAATTTCAGATCTAATAATAACTCTTATAGTAATACTTATAATCTAGGTTGGAGGAACCACCCAAATTTTTCATGGGGAGGTCAAGGAAATCAAGGAATTCAAAGACAACAACCTCCTCAAAATTTCCAAAATCAGCCCTATCCACAGGAAAAGAGTCTGAACCTTGAAGAGATGCTGACAAAATTCATGGCAGCCACAGATAACCGTTTCCAAGACACTGAAACCACCCTTAAGATTCAACAAGCATCGATCAAAGGGATCGAGAATCAAGTCGGGGAACTTACTAAGAAAGTTGGACAACTTGCAAAGTTAATTTCCGAATGACCGCAAGGGCGTCTACCAAGTAACATTGAGATTAACCCAAAGGAGAAAATCCAAGCCATAACAGCTCAAGAAAGTGAAGGGTTAGAAGAGCCCAATTCAAAGCAAGAGAATATGGTCAAAGAAGGTAAGGTTGAGGTAAGTAATAACAAGCCAAAACCGGTAATCAAAGAGTACCAACCTCGCATACCATATCCCGAAGCATTAAAGAGAGACGACACAGAGGAACAGTTCGGTAAGTTTCTTAAACTTTTAAAGAAATTGCATATTAACTTACCGTTACTTGAAGCTCTTACGCAGATGCGAGACTCTAGAAAATTCCTAAAAGAGTCATGTTGACTGGCGAAGCGATATAGACGAGGCATCACACGCGTGGAACTAAACGCAATGTGCTCGGTAATCTTGCAAAATAAACTACCACGAAAATTAAAAGATCCGAGAGAGTTTTACGATTCCATGTTTAATTGGTAGTTTACCTATTGATAATGCGTTAGGCGATTTAGGGGCAAGCATAAATGTCATGCCTTATAAATTGTTTAAACAACTAGGTCTAGGGAAACCCAAACAAACTAGGATGAGCATCCAACTAGCTGATAAAACTGTTAGAATTCCTAGGGGTATTATCGAAGATGTTCTTGTAAAAATTGATAAATTCGTTTTCCCAGTAGATTTTGTTGTCTTAGACATGGATGAGGATAATTCGATTCCCTTAATTTTAGGAAGACCCTTTTTAGCAACTGCTAGAACAAAAATTGATGTTGGTACAGGAGAACTCATACTTCGTGTAGGTGACGAATCGATCAGTTTACAAGCTCTTGACTCGGCCAGGACAACAATTGATGAAGGTGAGAAAGTAAATTCAGTTGATAACCAAGTTGTTCAACTTTCACCACAGGAAACACCACAAGGTTACAAACCTGAGCTGAATCATGGACCCCATGACAACAAAGAAGAATTACATAAGGAACGAAGCCTTAGGGTCGACAAATTAGAAGAGTGGAAAACACAATTCAAAGAAGAACCGGAACCACATGAAATAAAACCAAAGGAGCCCCCAGAAGAGCTCATAGGAACAACAAACCACTTAAAAATAGGAGACCATGTACTATTAGATAAAGCAGATCCTCGCCTCATCACATCAGACCTGAACACAAACGAAGAAATTCCTCTTGAGGTACACAATAATTTCCCATACGGAACAGTCGAGGTAAGTAATCCTATTTTTGGTACTTTCAATATAAACGCTTCTCGACTTAAACTTTATCAAGGAAATAGAACTGATAGCATGAGGGGAGATATTCAAATTTTTAAACCACCCTGATTTGTTGCGAATACGAGGAAAGTCTAGCTTAAGACTTTAAACGAGCGCTTCTCGGGAGGCAACCCGAGCACTAACTCTATTTTTCCTATATTATTTTCTTTTCACTTTTATTTCTCATCTGAAGCAACTAACTATAAACTAAACAAAGGCCAATTTCCAAACCACACGGCCTTACACACGGCCGTGGCCGTGGCTGTGGCCGTGTAAAGGTACAAGATCTCTGTACTGACAATGGCAGAAGAGGTACAAGTCAGAAAGAATCAAATTTTCAGAATCACGGACTCCAACCACCACCCCACGAGCACCGAAAAAATGCCACGGTCGTGCGACGCGGCCGTGGACGATACTGACTTATCACAAATGGGCGTGGCAATTTGTAAAATGGGCGTGGGAGACATGAACGACGCTCAACACAGCCGTGTGATGCGGCCGTGGTTGACACTGGTAGTTTACACACGGGCGTGGCAACCAGATAATGGGCGTGGGAGAAACGATACGATGCATAACACGACCGTGCGAGGCGGCCGTGTGAATCAACACGCCCATGGTACACGGGCGTGGGAATGTACCTAACTTGAGAATTCTATTTAAACCACCCACCCCTCCCTCTTCTCACCCATTCAGCCCATTTAGTTTTTCTTTTCTTTCTCAACCCTCTCCCTACTTTTCTTCTCCAATGCATTCCCAAAACCCTTGAGTTACACCAAATGCCGAAGAAGCGGAAGGAATCAAGCATAGTCTTCCAGAGAGAGACCGATCTATATAAGTTCATGCCGGCCGCTTCAATCATTCGACGTGCCAAGGATATTTGAGGCCATTAGTTTCTTTATTTTAGGTTCTACAGGCTGCTAGGGAATCACACCAGAACCACGACCACCAACTCACCACAGCCTTAGAAATCACGCACACCTCACGAACCATCCAACAATAAGGACCCTACGGTCCATTTATATTTTCTTTTAATTTTACTTCATATTTTATTTCTCTCCACTTTAGCTTGCTTTTCTTTAATTATTTAATTAGTATAATTTTAATTATTATTATTATATCCTGGCTAATCCTCCATGAGCTACCCAATTTCTTCATCTAGCACAGGATCGTCATCAAGAACGACCCCTCCAACTTATCTTTTACCTCCAACGCAAGGATTTCATCCATCATTCAGGGAGTTTCACTTCTCTCCATATCTTTTGAATTTATACTTAATTGTCTATATATATATATCTTTGTACATTGAGGGCAATGTACATCTTAAGTGTGGGGGGGTGAACAACCTAAAAAGGTTCCTAACACTTTTTTCCATTATTCTCAAATTCATGAAATTAGGTGCCAAACTTTTTGCATTGTTCTCAAATCCCTGAATTATGCCTTGTCTTAAAGTAAATTTCTCATATTATCATTAGAATGAAATTTCCATGATTGATGATTTTTATTGATATGTTTTAGATTAAGTCATTGATAATTGTGCATTGATGATTAAATTCCAAGAATATTAGAGAATCAAGCATGATAAGTCTATTTTTCGGTATTAAAATTTTTTTCTAGGTTGTTAACCTGAATTTCAATATTACTTTGAAATTTGAAATTTACAAGGTTGATATAAAAAATACCCATAATTTTTGTGAGATTTTGAGCCTTATAAGAGCATATATCCTTTTTCTTGCTCACTTTTTGATTATGAGTGTGTCAACATTGATTTGTTATTCTAGAACTTGCCTCGATTATACATGTTGAGACCACATCTTTGATTTGATATACAGAAATGATAAAGGCACCTAGGATTTAACCCACTTACTCTATAAAAAGCCTACCTTCATAATTAACCCCTAGTGAACCCCTTTGATCCTAACAACCCTATTTATTGACTTACCCGCTAATATTAACCCCAAACCCTTTTTATTTGTTATCACCATCCTTTTTTACTACCCTTTTTGTCAAGATTTGATTTTTAGCAGTTGCCTAACTATGTTCTATATTTCAGTTGTTAAAGTACTTTCTTATTATTGTAAATATTTGATGACTTGTTCTTAAAAAAAAAATCGAAGTATATTCATTATTTGTTTTGAGATTAGGTGAGCTTATACGTTAAATTCCAATTATTAAAGAAGAAGCTCGTATTATTAGTTTTCAATTGATGTAATTACTTTTATTCAGTTCGTTGTTTCTAGTTAGGTAATTTGTCAATTCAATCTCGATTCTAACCCTCTAATTCAGCCTTTATCCACACCTTAACCCAAGCCCCGTTACAACCCTTTCAAAGACATTTTGATTTGTGCATCATCTCATATTACAGTGGTGGAGATTTGATTTTTATGCAAGCCTATGGGATTAACTTTTTAGGTTTGACATTTGAGTGCTTAATACTGAACCTTAAACACTTCGAGTTATTTGAGTGAATCTTTTGTGAGGATGTCAATCCTTGTAGGTTTTGGATCAGAGGTAATTATTTAGATGAGAGGAAACACCCATGTTTTGTGCTACAAATGTATGACTTATACTGCTTGAATCTTTAGGACTCTTTGAGTTAAATTATCCATGTATAAATTATCTATGAATTATGATGAGACATTGTTAATAGGAATATTGAATCATGGAAAGTTTGTTTTAATTGTAAGTTGAGAATTTTGCTTGAGGACAAGCAAAAGCTTAAGTGTGGGGGTATGTGATAAACCGTAAAAGTAACATATTTTAATCCCACATTTAGCATACTTTTGGATGATTTATCCCTTGATTTATGTAAAAAGATGCTCTTAATCCTTTCTTTTCATGTTTTATACTCAGGAAAGCACTAAAGGATGGAAAGAACGAGAAACGGGCTTAAAACAGACCAAATTGGGCCAAAGTGAAAATCGATACGGCCTTGACTTGAGCCAACACGGCCGTGTCTCCCTGATGGACTAGAACACAGCCTGATCACGATTTACACGGGCGTGTCACCTCATTAAAGTCTGAACACGGCCTAAAGATGATTCACAAAGGCATGTGCCATGGCCGTGTCCCTGTCGTGGAGAAGAGAAATTTCACTCGGAAAAGGATACACAGAGGCAAAGAAACCTATTTCAAAAGCCTATATAAACACCCTAAGTATAACCTAGAAGAGGGCGGTGAGCTAGGCCAAGGAGCCGAGCCGAAAAGGTCAGATTTGTGGGAAACACTCGAAGATAGCCAGTTGATCCATCTCAAGAAGCCGGAATTCTACTCAAGACGGCGGATCTCTCCTTCAATTCCTTCTGGGGGTTTTAGGGATTTCTTATGTTTTGTTTTAACTTTTCTTCTGAGATGTTTTCTTTTAGTGTTATGAACTAAACCCTTCAGATACCTGAAGGGGATGAAACTTAGATGAATCTTGTTATCGTTTGCTGATAGCTGTAAATCAGAGTTTTAAAATTTATAAAAGAATGATCGAACCTGGAAACTAACTCTGACAACGATTAAAGGCAAGTGCACCTATCGAACAGTAGTATAGTTTAGGCAAGACCAGATTGTCGAACCCAAGGGAACTAAAAGTACTAATACTAACTTTCTTTTTATTATTTAGCCTAAAATAAGTGAAGTTGTTTATTAATCTAAATTAATTAGCTACTAAACTAAAGACTCTAAGACAAAGACGAATGAATCTGGAAAATAACTTGGGAAAAACTCAATTGATTTAGGAGATACCCTAGGAAGAATCCACCTAGACTTCACTTGTTATCTAACACTGAACCATACGATTTATTTACTTAGTTTGATCCGTAAGACTCCCTAACATATATTAAACCCTCTCTCGAGGCGAATAACGTCTAACCCTAGGTTAATTAGTGGAACTCTCGTTCTCTTATAATAACCCCCTAGAATAGCAGTAAATCGATCTGTGGATTCCCATATTAGGTTCCACCCTAATCCGGCAAAATCTCGTCACCCTATCTCTAGGTGTACGATCAACTCCGCTTAATTATGTTGGATCTACTCTTAGGCAGGGTCTATTCCTCCTCCACCTAAGCACATTAGATTTGGATTAAGTTCACATAATTAAGAACAAACTAAGTATTTATCATATAATTCAAATAATCAAATAACAAGATTCATCATAGGTTTCATCCCCTTCGGGTATCCGAAGGGTTTAGTTCATAACAATAAAGAAAAACATCTCAAGAGAAAAGATAAAACAAAACATAAGAAATCCCTAAAACCCCTGAAGGAATTGAAGAGGAGATCCTCCGTCTTGAGTATAATTCTGGCTTCTTGAGATGAATCAACTGGCTATCCCTGAGTGAATCCCCACAAATCTGCCTTCTCTGGCCTAGCACGACGCCCCTAGACGATAGCTTTGTGCTCCCCTCGACAGAGGGTTTCTGTCGAACTCCCCCGAATAAGTTGCCCCCTAGGGTGTTTATATAGGCTTTGAGATGCCTTGCTTGGCCCCCTAAGTATCCTAATTCAAATAGGATTCCTATTTGGGTGTTTGAATAGGCTTTGGAATGCCTTTCTTTGCCTCCAAGTATCCAAATCCGAGTAAAACTCTTCTTGGCCACGGCACGGACACGGCCATGGCACACGCCCGTGTGAATCGTGGTCAGGCCGTGTGGACTTCGTTGATGAGGCACGGCCGTGTAAATCGTGGTCCAGGCCATGTTTGAGATCTTTAAGGAGGCACGGCCGTGTGATCTTTGGTCCAGGCCGTGTCGATTTTATGCTTTGGCCCATTTGTCCCGTTTTCAGCCCGTTTTGCGTTCTTTTCATCCCCTGGTGCTTTCCTGAGTATATAACATGAAAATAAAGGATTAAGAGCACCAAATTACATAAAATAAGGGATAATTCATCCAAAAGCATACTAAATGTGGGCCTAAAATATGTTACTTTTACGGTTTATCATTTGCTGAACTATATGATAAATATTTGACTTGTTCTTAATTATGTGTTCTTAATTCTTGTGTTAATGTTTCCGGGATATTGATTCAAGTTTGATGTGCTTAGGTGGAGGAGCAAAAGTCCTTGCTTAAAAGCAGATCTAGCATAATTAAGCGGAGTTGATCGCGCGCCTAGAGATAATAAAAAGAAAGTTAGTATTAGTACTAAATGTGGGCCTAAAATATGTTACTTTTACGGTTTATCAAATACCCCCACACTTAAGCTTTTGCTTGTCCTCAAGCAAAATTCTCAACTCATAATTAAAACGAACTTTCTATAATTCATAACAGTCATTGATAGTGTCTCATCATAATTCAGAGATAATTTATACATGGATAATTCAACTCAAAGTGTCCTAAAAATTCAAACAATATAAGCCTTATATTTTGTGGCACAAAACATAGGTGTTTCCCTTCATCTAAATAATTACCTTTAATTTGAAACCGACAAGGATTGACATCCTCACAAAAGATTCACTCAAATCACTCAAAGTGTTTAAGGTTGTAATTTAGGCACTCAAAAGTCAAACATGAAGAGTTAATCCCATAGGCTTGCATGAAAATCAAATCTCCACCACTGAAATATGAGATGAAACACAAATCAAAAGGTCTTTAACAGGGTTGTAACGGGGCTAGGGTTAAGGTGTGGAGTAAGGCTGAATTAGAGGGTTAGAATCGAGATTGAATTGACAAATTACCTAATTAAGAACTAATGAACTAATAATAATAATTACATCAATTGAAAACTAATAATACTAATAATATGAGCTTCTTTTTTCGATATTTGGAATTTAAATGTATAAGCTCATTTAATCACATAACTAATAATGAATAAACTTCGTTTTTTTAAGAACAATCATAAATACATAAAAGATAAATTACTGAAATAAAAACATAGTTAGGCTATTAATCAAATCAAATCTCGATATAAGGGTAATCAAAAGGAATGGTGATAACAAAAACAAAGGGGTTCTGGGTTAATATTAGCGGTTATGTCAACAAATAGGGTTGTTAGGATTAAAAGGGGTTCATTAGGGGTTAATTGTGAAGGTAGGCTTTTTAGTGGAGTTAGTGGGTTAGATCCTAGGTGCCTTTATCATCTCTGTGTATCAAATAAAAAAAATGTGGTCTCGACATGTATAATCGATGCAAGTTCTAGAATAACAAATCAGTGTTGACATACTCATAATCAATAAAGTGAGCAAGAAAAAGAATATATGCTCTATAAGGCTCAAAAACTCACAAAAATTATGGGTATTTTGATGTCAACCTCGTAAATTTCAAACTTCAAAGTAATATTTAAACTCAGTTCGACAACCTAGAAAATTTTTAATTTTTGATAAATAGACTTATCATGCTTGATTCTCTAGTATTCTTCAAATTTAATTATCAATGCACAATTATCAATGACTTAATCTAAAACATATCAATAAAAATCATAAATCATCAGAAATTTCATCCTAATCATAATATGAGAAACTTACTTTAAGACAAGGCATAATTCAGGGATTTTCAAATAATACTATAGTTAACCCCCCACACTTAATATGTACATTGTCCTCAATGTACAAAGGTAGATGATATCAAAATAATCATAAAATCGTAAGATGGGGAGAGAAGGGAAACTTCCTGAATTTTGGATGAAGCCAATGAAAAGAAACCGAATAGGATTGGAGGTGAGCGTGGGGAAGCGTCTCGAACTGGTTGAGTCCTCGAAGCAGCCATCCTAATTTCTTTTGTATCCTAAGCTAATCTAAATGGAATGAATAACAAGAAGAAAATAATAAAGAAAATAAAAATAAAAATAAAAATAAAAATGAAAATAAAAATGAAAATAAAAATAAAAATAAAAATAAAATAGAAATAAAAGTAAATACTTAAATAGTAATACGGTCCACGCCCTTGTTCGAGTTTAATCAGTCTGTGTTTTTCGTGATTTTGAATTTTGGGCGCGTTTAGGTGTTTTACCACGGCCGTGGGTCTCGTAGCACGCCCGTGTATTCTTCTCACGGTCCTTTAGAACGGGCGTGTTTAACCCATGCTCGTCAAGTCGAGAACCTCGCCACGGTTGTAGGGCACAGTACCGTGTCTCGCCCCGGCGCTCAATAAGTCGGTAAACCACACGGGAAGTCGGCACGGGCGTGGCTTTTTATCACAGCCCGTGTTGGGAAAAGAAATCATTCTTTGTCATGCACGGTTACTAGCACGTCCGTGGTTTGTCCTTCTGGCTTCCACACGGCAACAGCCACGGTCGTGTGCAAGGCCGTGTGAGCATGGAAATCTGTACTTTGGTTAGTTTATGGTTAGGTGCTAAAATGAAAAATAAAAGTAAAATAAAAAATGTAAAAATTAATAGGGTTAGTGCTCGGGTTGCCTCCCGAGAAGCGCTCGTTTATAGTCTTAAGCTAGACTTTACCTATCATTCGTATGGTCAAGGTGGTTTGAGGAGGTGAAAATCCTTCCTCATGTGATCAACTCGATTTTTGATATAAAATTTAAGTCGAGTAGTGTTTACCTCAAAAGTACAGAATTTAGGATTGCTTACCTCGACTGGCCCGTATAGGAAGACATCAAGTACCTCAAAAGTGATTTCTTCGTTTGTCTTGAGGTCTGAATTGGCAATTCGAGGGTCTTCCTTATTCAACAATACTTGATCCCCTATTTTGAAGTGATTTGTTGTTCCTATCAGCTCGTCTGGGGGTTCCTTCGGTTTTTCTTCATGCGGTTTTGGCTCCTCTTTAAAGTGTGTCTTCCCCTCTTTTAGTTTGTTGATCTCAAGGCTTCGTTCCTCATATGCTTCTTCTTTGTTGACACAAGGTTCCTGTTTCGGCTCAGGTTCGTAGTTTTGTGGTTGTTCTGCGGTGAAAAATTGAATGCATTGATTATCAACCGATTTTACTTTCTCACCTTCATCACCGATGTTCGCCGAGTCAAGAGCTTGTAAACTGATTGATTCGTCACCTATACGAAGAATGAGTTCTCCTGTACCAACATCAATTTTAGTCCTGCAGTTGCTAGAAAGGGTCTTCCTAAAATTAAAGGGATCGAATTGTCCTCATCCATGTCTAAAACGACAAAGTCTACTGGGAATACGAATTTATCAATTTTGATTAGAACATTTTCAATTATACCCCTAGGAATCTGATAGTTTTATCAGTTAATTGAATGCTCATCCTGGTTTGTCTCGGTTTCCTAGACCTAGTTGTTTAAACATTTTATAAGGCATAACATTGATGCTTGCCCCTAAATCAGCTAAAGCATTATCAATAGATAAACTACCAATTAAACATGGAATTGTAAAACTCCCTGGATCTTTTAATTTCCGTGGCAGTTTATTTTGTAGAATTGCTGAGCACATTGCGTTTAGCTCCACATGTGATTCCTCGTCTAGCTTCCGTTTGTTTGTCAACTGCTCTTTTAAAAATTTTCTATAATCGGGTATCTGCGAAAGAGCTTCGAGAAACGGTAAGTTAATATGTAATTTCTTTAAAAGTTTAAGAAACTTACCAAACTGTTCCTCTGTGTTGTCCTTCTTCATTGCTTCGTGATATGGTACACGAACATGGTACTCTGTAATTGCCGATTTTGGTAGTTCATGGCTCACCTCAACCTTACCTTCACTTACCACAGGATCTTGCCTTGGGTCAGATTCCACTAATCTTTCACTGTCATGAGTTGTTACAGCTTGAATTTACTCTTTTGGGTTAGTTTCAGTGTTGCTTGGCAAGCTTTCTTGTGGTTGTTCTAAGATCAACTTAACAGGCTGACCTAAATGATCCTCGATCCCTTGAATCGATGTTTCTTGTTTCGTTTCTATATTTTGGAGACGTGCTTCTGTGTTTGCTATGAATTTTGCCAGTGTCTCTTCAAGGTTCGACTCATCTTCCTGTTGGTGAGGTGGTTGTTGAAAATTTGAAGGAAGTTCCTCTCTTTGGCTGCCTTGATCGTCCCACGAGAAATTGGGATGGTACCACCAATCTGTATTATAAGTATCACTATAAAAATTATTTTGAGGTCTAGAATAGTTACCCATATAGTGGACTTGTTCGTTCTCCATGCCATATCTGTAGGGTGGGTACTCAGGATTCGCCACGCCTCCTAGATTCGAGTCATATTGCATAACTGGATGTACCTGCGAGAGACTACACAAACCATCAATCTTTTTATTCATCATCTCTAACTGGTTTGATAGCCTGGTTATTGCGTCGAGGTTGAAGACACTGGCGGCTTATGTTGGTGTTATCCTCATAACTCGCCACTGATAGTTATTTAGTGCCATCTTTTCTATAAACTAAAATTATCTGACAAAAACAAATAAAAGAAAAATTAGCAAAGTAAAAATTTAAACTAAAAATAAAAGTAAATTGCGAAAAATAAAAAGAATGGCTAAAGTAATAAAAATAGAGTTTTCTTAATATTTTAGTTCCCCGGCAACGGCGCCAAAAACTTGATCATTTGTAAATCGAGTTTTAAAATTTATAAGAGAATGATCGAACCTGGAAACTAACTCTGACAACGATTAAAGGCAAGTGCACCTATCGAACAGTAGTATAGTTTAGGCAAGACCGGATTGTCGAACCCAAGGGAACTAAAAGTACTAATACTAACTTTCTTTTTATTATTTAGCCTAAAATAAGTGAAGTTGTTTATTAATCTAAATTAATTAGCTACTAAACTAAAGACTCTAAGACAAAGAAGAATGAATTTGGAAAATAACTTGGGAAAAACTCAATTGATTTAGGAGATACCCTAGGAAGAATCCACCTAGACTTCACTTGTTATCTAACACTGAACCATACGATTTATTTACTTAGTTTGATCCGTAAGACTCCCTAACGTATATTAAACCCTCTCTCGAGGCGAATAACGTCTAACCCTAGGTTAATTAGTGGAACTCTCGTTCTCTTATAATAACTCCCTAGAATAGCAGTAAATCGATCTGTGGATTCCCATATTAGGTTTCACCCTAATCCGGCAAAATCTCGTCACCCTATCTCTAGGCGTGCGATCAACTCCGCTTAATTATGTTGGATCTACTCTTAGGCAGGGTCTATTCCTCCTCCACCTAAGCACATTAGATTTGGATTAAGTTCACATAATTAAGAACAAACTAAGTATTTATCATATAATTCAAATAATCAAATAACAAGATTCATCATAGGTTTCATCCCCTTCGGGTATCCGAAGGGTTTAGTTCATAACAATAAAGAAAAATATCTCAAGAGAAAAGATAAAACAAAACATAAGAAATCCCTAAAACCCCCTGAAGGAATTGAAGAGGAGATCCTCCGTCTTGAGTATAATTCTGGCTTCTTGAGATGAATCAACTGGCTATCCCTGAGTGAATCCCCACAAATCGCCTTTTTCTCGCCTAGCACGACGCCCTGAGACGATAGCTTTGGGCTCCCCTCGACAGAGGGTTTCTGTCGAACTCCCCTGAATAAGTTACCCCCTAGGGTGTTTATATAGGCTTTGAGATGCCTTGCTTGGCCCCTAAGTATCCTAATTCAAATATGATTCTTATTTGGGTGTTTGAATAGGCTTTGGAATGCCTTTCTTTGCCTCCAAGTATCCAAATCCGAGTAAAACTCTTCTTGGCCGCGGCAGGGACATGGCCATGGCACACGCTCGTGTGAATCGTGGTCAGGCCGTGTGGACTTCGTTGATGAGGCACGGCCGTGTAAATCATGGTCCAGGCCATGTTCGAGATCTTTAAGGAGGCACGGCCGTGTGATCTTTGGTCCAGGCCGTGTCGATTTCATGCTTTGGCCCATTTGTCCCGTTTTTCACTCGCTTTGCGCTTCTTTTCATCCCCTGGTGCTTTCCTGAGTATATAACATGAAAATAAAGGATTAAGAGCACCAAATTACATAAAATAAGGGATAATCCATCTAAAAGCATACTAAATGTGGGCCTAAAATATGTTACTTTTACGGTTTATCATTTGCTGAACTATATGATAAATATTTGACTTGTTCTTAATTTTGTGTTCTTAATTCTTGTGTTAATATTTCCGGGATATTGATTCAAGTTTGATGTGCTTAGGTGGAGGAGCAAAAGTCCTTGCTTAAAAGTAGATCTAGCATAATTAAGCGGAGTTGATCGCGCGCCTAGAGATAGGGTGACGAGATTTTGCCGGATTAGGGTGAAACCTAATATGGGAGTCCATAGATCGAGTTAATGCAATTCTAGGGGTTTTAATTAGAAAGAGATTTCAATTAATCAACCTAGGGTTAGACGTTATTCACTTCGAGAGAGGGTTTAATATACATTTGGGAGTCTTACGGATCAAGTCAAGTGAATAAATCGTCTGGTTCAGAGTTAGATAACAAGTGAAGTCTAAGTGGATTCTTCCTAAGGGTATCGTCTTAATCAACTGAGTTTTTCCAACGGTAATCCCCCAATTCATTCTTTTTGTCTTTGCGTCTTTAGCTTAGTAGTTAGTTAAATTTAGATTAAATAACAACTTCACTTATTTTAGGCTAGATAATAAAAAGAAAGTTAGTATTAGTACTTTTGGTTCCTTTGGGTTTGACAATCCGGTCTTGCCTAAGCTATACTACTGTTCGATAGGTGTGCTTGCCTCAAATTGTTGTCATAGTTAGTTTCCAGGTTCGATCATTCTCATTATAAATTTAAAACTCTAAAATCACAGCGATCAGACCACGTCTGGGATGTTGGCGTCGATATGAGCTTTATGTGTAAGACCATGTCTGGGACATCGGCATCGTATTGATTCGTGTAAGACCCTGTCTGGAACAGTGGCATTGATATCCGATTACATGTAAGACCTCGTCTGGGACGTTGGCATTGTACGATTATTCTGAGTTTCTGAGTATCCTATTAGATTCTGAACGGTTCAATGGGAAAATCCGAGCTATAAACAATTACGTGAATGAATATTCGTTTTAGGTACGTTTGGTATGTACACTAAGTGTGTATAAAAGGTAAGTACCTATATGACTTTGATTTGAAGAAAAGTATGTTTGAATATAAGAATGTGAATGAGGTGCAAGAATGGTTATGAAAGAGCTATGTATATTTTTATATGATTCTTGAATTGATGAATGTGGAAAATATGGCCAAGAATATGGACCAAAGCATATATGTGAGAAATTTGCTATGAATATGAATTGTACCAATGTTTCTACATGCTTATATGCTCTACATGTTAAGTTTATTTGTATTATGACTTACTAAGCTTTTGGAAAGCTTACTCTCTGTGTGTGTTTTTCTCTGTTTTATAGGTCGTCAAAGCTATTGAACGCTCGAGACCGTCGAGGATAGTCATCACACTACTCAACTTATTTTGGTACATTTTGGGAATGTATATAGCTAGATATGGCATGTATAAGCTAGTTATTTGTATAAGTATGAGATGTGAACTTAGCCATGTGATTTGGCTAGTTATATGTTAGTTATATGCTTTTGAGATTATGATATATGTGGTGTATGTTTTGGTTTGGTTAAATGACTTGGAAATGGTCAAGTTTTTGGGTTAGTATATGGATGAATTATGCTAGAATATGTGTAAGTCTTAGTCTTGTAAATTTGACATGATTGAAATTGGTAGTGAATGTATAGATTGAATGGTTATTTTAGTAGGTTCTTAGATACAAAATATGTATGAAATGTATTGGTATTGGCTTGTAGGTTTGACCCTTAATGGGTGGCATTTTGGCCTTACAAGTGGCCTATAATGTCACACGGTTGTGGCACACGGGTGTGCCTAGTGACTATGGGGCTAGGTCAGTAGCTAACTTAGGAGCACACAGTCTAGGTACACGGGGGTGCTTAGTAGCCGTGTGAATAAGTCAGTATATGGCCTAAGAGTACACGGCCTTAGCACACGGGGGTGCTTGGTGGCCGTGGAGACAAGTCAGGATCGACCACGGCCAGGGTACATGGGCGTGCTTGGTGGCCGTGGAGATAAGTCAGGTTCGACCACGGAGAGGACACACGGGTGTTTCTAGCTACCAGGGGAGGTACACGGCTCATTCCACAAAGCGTGTAACCCCGAAACTTAGAAAAGTTTTAATTTTCCGAGAATTTCTGTATATGTTCCGGTTTAGTCCCGACTCTATTTCTATGCATGTTTTAGGTCTCGATGATCTACAAAAGGGGACACTATGATTGTAATTGATGAGTTACTTGATGAATTGTCTGTTAAAGTTTCCGATCTGTCAGGTAACACTCTTTACCCTAATCCGGCGACGGATATGGGATAGGGGTGTTACATATCTTGTACCCCTGACAAGTGCCTAAAATATGTTGTATCTTTGTTACGGGACACTGCATATCACTGGTGGAATACTCTAGTATCGATAGTTCCGAAAGAACGGGTCACCTGGGAGTTTTTTCAGACTGAATTCCGTAAGAAATATATCAGTCAGAGATTCATTAATCAAAAACGCAAAGAATTTCTTGAGTTAAAACAGGGTCGCATGACTGTGACAGAATATGAACAGAAATTTGTGAGACTTAGTAGATATGCCCGAGAATGTGTGTCGACTAAAGCTATAATGTGTAAAAGGTTCGAAGACAGGTTAAATGAAGACATTAAACTGCTAGTTGGCATCCTTGAAATAAAAGAGTTCGTTGTACTTGTTGAGCGAGCATGTAGAGCCGAAGAGCTCGGGAAAGAGAAAAGAAAAGTTGATTTCGAAGCCAGAGATTTTCGTAAGAGATCATCGAGTAAAACATTTCAGTCAGCATCAAAGAAATTCAGAGATGATTTTAGCCGTTCAAAGGCTACTGCGGGTTATTCTAGACGTGATCAGGATAGACCACCTGTGAGTTCGAAAGCTACCTCAGTAGCTAGCGTTAGTAATGTCAGACCGAATCAACCTGAGTGCAAACACTGCGGTAAACGACATCCCGGTAACTGTAGATTGAATGATTGGGCCTGTTTTAAATGTGGATCGATGGATTATTTCATTCGTGAGTGCCCAGAGTTAGCAGAGCAAAATAACGTACATAGTGCGAGACCGAGTAACATGTCAGCTCGAGGTAGACCATCCAGAAACACGGGTATTGTGAGCAGCGGTCAGAAAGGAACTAAAGACACAACAGTTAGATCAGAGGCTCGCGCACCTGCCAGAGCTTATGCTATACGTGCTCGGGAAGAGGCTTCATCCCCAGACGTTATTACTGGTACTTTCACTCTCTATGACACTAGTGTTGTTGCATTTATTGATCCTGGTTCGACTCATTCTTATGTATGTGAGACTTTAGTATCCAGTAAGACTTTTCCTGTAGAGTCTACTGAGTTTGTGATTAGAGTATCGAACCCCTTAGGCCGGTGTGTTTTGGTTGATAAAGTGTGCAAGAATTGTCCATTGATGATTCGAGATTCATGTTTTCCGGCTGATTTGATGTTGTTGCCATTCGATGAGTTTGATATAATTCTGGGTATGGATTGGTTAACTCTGTATGATGCTATTGTGAACTACAAATGGAAGACTATTGATTTGCAATGTCGGAATGATGAGATTATTTGGATTGAGTCTAATGATCTGAATGGTTTACCGACAGTGATATCTTCGATGTTAGCTCAGAAATATGTGAGAAAGGGTTGTGAAGCTTACTTTTCTTATGTGCTCGACTCTAAAGTGACCGAAAAGAAGATTGAATCAGTACCAATTGTGTGCGAGTATCGGAATGTGTTTCCTGAAGAATTACCGGGTTTGCCACCGATTCGAGAGGTAGAGTTTGGTATTGAGTTAGTGCCAGGGATGACTCTGATATCGATAGCTCCATATAGAATGGCACCGGCAGAATTAAAAGAGTTGAAGACTCAGTTGCAAGAATTGACTGATAGAGGCTTTGCACGACTGAGTTTCTCTCCTTGGGGTGCACCGGTTTTGTTTGTGAAAAAGAAAGACAGAACTATAAGAATGCGTATTGATTACCGACAGCTCAATAAGGTGACTATAAAGAATAAATATACTTTGCCACGGATTGACGACTTGTTTGATCAGTTGAAAGGGGCTACAGTGTTTTCTAAAATAGATATGAGATCAGGCTACTATCAGTTGCGAGTTAAAGACTCCGATGTGCCGAAAACTGCTTCCGAACGAAGTACGGACACTATGAGTTTCTGGTTATGCCTTTCGGACTTACTAATGCACCTGCTGTTTTTATGGATTTAATGAACTGGATCTTCAGACAGTATTTGGATCGATTTGTGGTTGTGTTCATAGATGATATATTGATCTATTCCCGTGACGAAACTGAGCATGCTGAACATCTGAGATTAGTGCTACAGACTTTGCGTGAAAAGTAGTTATATGCGAACTTTAGTAAATGTGAGTTCTGGTTACGAGATGTCAGTTTTCTGGGACATGTTGTATCAGCATCGGGTATTCGGGTTGATCCGAACAACGTTTCGGCTATACTTGATTGGAAGCCTCCTAGAAATGTATCCGAGGTCCAAAGTTTTCTGAGACTAGCTGGTTACTATAGACGGTTGTAAAAGGTTTCTCTATGATTGCAACTCCGATGACGCGACTACTTCAGAAAGATGTAAAGTTTGAGTGGTCAGAAAAGTGTCAAAAAAGTTTCGATCAGTTGAAAGCTTTGTTGACTGAAGCTCCGGTGTTAGTTCAGCCAGAATCGGGTAAAGAATTCGTAATCTTTAGTGATGCATCTTTAAATGGTCTGGGTTGTGTTTTGATGCAGGAAGGAAAAGTTATAGCATATGCCTCGAGACAGCTAAAGCCGCACAAAAAGAACTATCCGACACACGATCTGGAATTGGCAGCTATTGTGTTTGCATTGAAGATATGGCGCCACTATCTGTTTGGTGAGAAATGTCACATCTATTCTGATCATAAAAGCTTGAAATATTTGATGACTCAGAAAGATCTGAATCTACGACAGCGAAGATGGTTAGAGTTGTTAAAAGATTACGAGCTTATAATTGACTACCATCCGGGAAAAGCAAATGTTGTTGCGGATGCTTTGAGTCAGAAATCATTGTTTGCTCTACGTACAATGAATACTCAATTGGCTCTATCCGATGACGGTTCGCTTGTAGTTGAGTTGAAAGTGAAACCGTTATTTATTCAGCAGATTTGTGAGGCTCAAAAAGTTGATAACAAATTGATAGCAAAACGGGCTCAATGTGATGCGAATACTGATTCAGAGTTTCGAGTTGATACTAAAGGTTGTTTAAGGTTTAAAAACCGAATGTGTGTTCCAAGAAATTCAGAGTTGATTCAGATGATTTTGAATGAAGCTCATAGCAGTTGGTTATCTGTTCATCCGGGTAGTACGAAAACGTATAATGATTTGAAACAGCTTTACTGGTGGCCTGGTATGAAACGAGACATCTCAGACTTTGTCTTGAAATGTTTAATCTGTCAGCAAGTTAAAGCCGAGCATCAAGTACTGTCTGGATTACTTCAGCCGATTATGATACCCAAGTGGAAATGGGACAGAGTTACGATGGATTTTGTATCGGGTTTGCCTTTGTCATCGAGTAAGAAAGATGCAATCTGGGTTATTGTAGATAGATTGACTAAATCGACTCATTTTGTTCCGATTCGCACAGATTACTCGCTTGATAAACTTGCTGAATTGTATATTTCTCAGATTGTGAGATTGCACGGAGTACCTATTTCAATCGTTTCGGATAGAGATCCGAGGTTCACATTGCGGTTTCGGAAGAAACTGCAAGATGCATTAGGTACGAAACTACATTTTAGCACTGCTTTCCATCCACAGACAGATGGACAGTCCGAACGAATTATTTAGATACTCGAAGATATGTTGAGATGTTGTATTCTCGAGTTTGAAGGTACCTAGGAACGATACTTGCCACTGATTGAATTTGCATATAATAATAGCTTTCAATCGAGTATCAAAATGGCACCTTACGAGGCTTTGTACGGTCGTAAATATTGAACACCTTTGTATTGGACTGAGCTCAGTGAAAGTAAGATACACGGGGTCGATTTGATCAAAGAGACTGAACAGAAAGTGAAAGTGATTCGCGATAGTCTGAAAGCTGCGTCAGATCACCAGAAGTCGTACGCAGATTTAAAACGTAAAGATATTGAATTTCAGATCGGGGACAAAGTGTTTTTGAAAGTCTCACCGTGGAAGAAAATACTCAGATTTGGTCGTCAAGGCAAGTTGAGTCCGAGATATATTGGGCCGTATGAGATTATAGAGCGTATTGGGCCGGTTGCTTACAGATTGTTGTTACCATCTGAGTTAGAAAAAATCCATAGTGTATTCCATGTTTCAATGCTTCGACGATATCGATCCCACCTGTAACACCCCTAACCTGTGTCCGTCGCCGGATTAGGGTTAAGAGCGTTACCTGACAGATCGAAAACTTTAACAGACAATTCATCAAGTAACTCATCAATTACATTTATATTGTCCCTTAAGTAAGTCATCGAGACCTAAAGCATGCTCAAAAATAGGGTCGGGACTAAACCGAAACACATACGAAATTTCACGGAAATTTAAACTTTTCTAAGTTTCAGGGCTTACACGCCCGTGTGGGCAAGCCGTGTGCCTCCCACGGTTGCTGGACACCCCCGTGTGTCCTCTCCGTGGTCGAATCTGACCTCACATCCACGGCCACCAAGCACGCCCGTGTGCCTTGGCCGTGGTTGAATCTGACTTCACATCCACGGCCACCAAGCACGCCCGTGTACTTTGGCCGTTGTCTATCCTGTTGAAACCCGCACGGCTACTAGGCACGTTCGTATGCCGAGGCCGTGTGCTCTTAAGTCAGCTACTGACTTTGTCCCACGGTCAATAGGCACGCCCGTGTGCCACAACCGTGTGGCAAAAATAGACCATTTGCAAGGCCAAAATGCCACCCACATAGGTCATACCTACAAGCAATGTTTACCATCTCATTTCATACTCAGATGACACACAAAAACATACCAAATTAACCATTCAATCTATACATCTAATACCAATTCCAAACATACTAAAATACAAGGTTAAAACTCATCTCATCACAAACATGTTTCATTCATTCACTTAATCAAAACTTGACCATTTTATGCATCAACTAACCATACCAAAACATACTTCATATATCACATTCTTTTAAACAAATTCTCAACATCAAAACTAGCCAAATCACATGGCTAAATTCATATAACAAACTTATACCAAATGCTAGCCTATACATGCCATATCTAGCTTTATACATTTCCAAAATGTACCAAAATAGGTTTAGTAGTGTGATGACGATCCTTGACGGTCCCGAGCCTTCAGTAGCTTTAACGACCCATAAAACAGAGAAAACACATACACAGAGTAAGCTTTCCAAAAGCTTAGTAAGTCATATACAAATAAACTTAATATGTAAAGCATGCAAGCATATAACCACATTGGCACAATTCATATACATAGCAAATTTCTCACATATATACTTTGGTCCATATCATTTGCCATATTTGCCACATTTATCAATTTAAGAATCATAGTAAGATCACATAGGTACTTACCTTATATACACACTTAGTGTATAAATTAACGTACCTAAAACGGATATACAATTCACTTAGCCATTCGTATCACAGACTTGCCCGTTCAACCGTAAGGAATCTAGTAGGATACTCAGAAAGCTCGAAATGGTCGTACAATGCCAACGTCCCAGATGAGGTCTTACATGTAATCGGATATCGATGCCACTGTCCCAGACAGGGTCTTACACGAATCAATACGATGCCGATGTCCCAGACATGGTCTTACACGTAAAGATCATATCAATGCCAATGTCCCAGACGTGGTCTTACACGTAACGCTCATGTCGATGCCTACGTCCCAGACGAAGTCTTACAAGAAATTTCAAATCAATGCCAACGTCCCAGACGTGGTCTTACATGATAAAACAGAACAGATACCTATGTCATGACATAGCTAATCCTATATATTCCTAGGTTCGTACGGGACTTCTCGAACTTAACACTATATCATCCATAACTCGGAATTCATATACAAAGCATCTCATAGGCATTCATTTTCATCAATAATATTATAAATAAGCTCAATTCAATATAACAACATTTATTTGCAATATGACTTACCTCGGATTCGGTTTAACAGAAACGAAAACGGCTACTCGGTTACTTTCGCTTTCCCGCGATCTAAGTCCGTTTTCCTCGGCTCTTGATCTAAACACATTCAGAATTAACTCTTTTATTCACTTATTCATTCAATTCAGTCCAAGGACACACACATTTAGGGCTATTTGCAAATTAACCCTCATATTTGTACAATTTATCAATTTAGTCCATTTTTCTCAAAACATCAAATTCACAAAATTTGTTCACACACATGCATAACCGAATCTCCCTAGGGACTATATAAGTCCATATTTTTCATCAAATTTGCAATTTAGTCCTCAAAAATAATATTTTCTCAATTTAGCCCTAATTAGCTAAATTCATCAAAAAATCAAGAACAAAGTTTGTTCATCTAGCTTAAATCTTTCATTTAACACCATAAATCATCACAAAGCTCAACATATCATCAATGGCACATTTCATGAACAACATCAATTCATCAAATTGAGACATGGGCTTGATAGTAGACTAAGCAACAATCTCAAAAATATAAAAATCATCACAAATCTAAAGCAAACACATACCTAATTTTGCTTGTAAATAGCCGAATATGGAAGAGCTCAAGTTTCTTTCTTTTTCTCTTGAGTTTTGGTGATAACAAGAAAGAAATAAAGATGAACATGCACTTTCTCTTTTCATGTTTTTATTATAATATGATTTTAATATATATATTATCATTAATAAAATTTTAACATATAAAATAAATATAATAAGGCATTATATAAGCACTTTGCCGTCCACTATCATTATAATAGGGATAATTGCAACATAAAACCCCCTTATAATAAAGACACATTAATTTAACCTTTCAATCAAGCAATTGGCTAATTCCACCACTCATACAATTTAATCCTTTTTCTTAAATTAAACACACAGATAGACAAATTAGCTTACGGAAATTTTCCACATGCTTAATCACATATTAACGGCACAGAAAATAATATTAAAATATTATTCAGACTCGAATTTGTGGTCCTAAAACCACTGTTCCGACTAGGGTATAAACCGGACTGTTACACCACCCATCACATGTGATTTCTCCAATTGAAGTTGAGATTCAATCTGATATGACCTACGAGGAAGAATCGATCCGAATTTTAGATCACGAGGTGAAAGAATTGAGGAATAAGAAAATTTCTTTAGTAAAAGTCTTATGGCATCGACACGGGGTTGAAGAAGCCACGTTTATGTAAGCACACTCGGGGCAACCCAGGATTCACAAATCGACCCTTTCGAGCTTCTTAAAGGCCCGGTGACTCGAGTACGAGTTAAACAATTCCATGAAGCTGATTCGACTACATTGACTCAATTTTGGACCAAAATTCAGCTCGATGAAGATGGAGCAGCTGGAGTCAACATCTTAGAGAAGCTTTGCACCTTAATGCAAGCTGCTCTCAGCTCGATTTAGCTCATTCGAGCTCAAGTCAGCTCATTCGAGCTCAATTCAGCTCATTGAGCTCTTTATTAGCTCTTTAGCTCATTTAATTTTAATTGCTGGAACAAATTGAGTATTTAATTTAAATTAGTTAATTTAGTTACAGCTCTTAATTACTTGTCAGCTTATTACATGATTTAATTATGTTTTGTTAGCCGAATTTAATTAGGTGGCTGGACTATAATTAATTTGTCTTAATTTAGTTAGTATGATAATTAGTGTTTAATTTGTCTTGATGCTATTTAGTCCAGCCGAACAAACATTTGAACCTAATTTAGTTCATGCTTTTCTTGTAGGATGGTCGAATGCATGAAGGAGCATTAAAGTCCAAGTGCATGCATGGCTCAATGCAACGTATGGGAGCATACATGAATGGCTGGATTCATGGATGGCCAGATCCATGGATATGGCTCATTCTTTGATGATTCAAGGTGCTTATTCAGCCAAGGAGGGCTGCCAATTTCACTTCCCAAAAGATGGCCGATCCACTCCCCAAAACAGCACCTATGCGTTCACATTTGGAGTTCACACCAAGGACCATTTGGCTGATCATTGTTCACACTTCCAAAGACTTTTATAGCTCCTATTTCACACCTTCAAGGCTGTTCACATCCTCCTTTAATGCTGGTATCTTTTCAGCCAAGAATTGCATTTTAATGAGCTCATCTAAGCTCAATTGGCCGAACCTAGTGCTGCCATGCATCATGCATTTTTCCAAATACAATGCCCATTCTAGAAGCTGAATTTTGGGACTCCATTCAGCCGAATCTTACTAAGGAACTCAATGGATTTTATTCTAGAATTTTCCAGCTTATTCTAGCTGAATTTTGCTTAGTTATTAAGTTTATTTTCTGTCCATTCGGTTAGCCATTTGTTAGGCTATAAATACTTAGCCATTTTAAGTTGTAAAAAGAATTTTGCCATTTTATCAATTTGAATGAAATTTGTTCAAAGAGTGAGATTACTCCTCTCTAAAATTTGTACGAGTTTTTGGTTTGACTTATCAAGCGTGCTTGTGGCGTCAATCGAATTCTTTTGAACTTATCACCGAATCGGTGTGGCGTTCAACCCTTCGACAATTCCGTAATCCACCTTAAACCGAATAGAAACCGGGGTGACACTATGTTATAGTGTTGAATCGTTTCTTGTGTTTAAGTTCACCTATCCATTTCCACCGAATATCCTCTCTTTTTACCTATCTTTATTCGCTCCTACTAAACCGAGCCATTCACTATCCATCTTCCTTTTCTACCTTAGCCGAACCTAACCATTCCATCTTCTAAATTGTTTCCATCATTATCAACCTCCATCCCTAACCTAAGCCAATTTCTAAAAGAATATCAATTAAAAGCTTCCACAAACTTATCCACAAATCCCCTATTTTCCGAAGGTTCAACTCCTCCTCGTAGACGATCGGGCAAAACTGTGAATGACTCGATTACCCCGGGCCGTCTCACATCACACGTGGGAGCCCGAAGATGCTATGAGAGAACGATACCCAAACCTATTTGCTGGTAAGATTTTCGGGGACGAAAATCCCTAAGGGGGAGAATTGTAACAGTCCGATTTTGACCCTAATTGGAACAGTGGTTTTGAGACCACAAATTTGAGTCAGAATAATATTTAATTATTATTTTATATGTTTATAATGTGTGAATTAATTTCTGTGAAGTTTTCGTGATTTAATTTTAGCGTTTGTGTGCTTAATTTAATTAAAATGATTAAATCGCGTAAAACGTAAAAGTAGCTAACTATTTGTTGAAGTGTTAAATTGCCTTGTTCTTTTAATGTGGGGTCCTTAAGTAGCAAATGGACCATTAAAAAGTAGCATGGACGGTAATGGGCATTAGTATATGATTTTATAATGTTTATAATAAAGGTTAATTTTGTAATTGGTATATTAATATGTTAAAGAAATAAAACATAAAATAAAGAAACATGCATGTTCATCTTTTATTCTTGTCGAAATTAAAAGAAAAAGAAAGAAAGAAGAACAAGCTACATTCGGCTTTGGTCTTGCTCAATTAAGGTATGTAATTTGTTCGGTTTTTTAATAATTTCTACATTTTTGTGATCGTTGCTTCGAGTACTACAAAGCCCATGTCCTAATTTTTGAATTTGATGATGATTTTGTGTTTTTCCATTGATGATGGCTTGTGATTTTTGTTTTTTGATGATAAAAAATTAAAGATATGTGATAGATTAAAATGTTTTGTATTGGAAATTTTGATGATTTTGAGTAATTAGGGCTAAATTGTAAAAATAATAAATTGAGGGACTAAAATGTGAAATAAAAAAAATATTTGGACTTGTATGATCACGGGGTAGATTCGGCCTAGGCATGGGATTGTGAAATTTTGCATATTTTGTGTTTTATGCAATAGGGACTAAATTGCAAAGTGTAAAATGTCAGGGGCAAAATGGTAATTAGGCCATTTATGTGTTTTTAGACTAAATTGAATAAAATATTGTTTAAATAAGTTTAATTTGAATATGTTTAGATCAAGAACCAAAGAAAACATATTTGGATCGGGGGAAAACAAAAAAAATCGAATAGTCGTTTATTTCCGTCTGTCGATATCCGAGGTAAGTCTATAAGCATATAAATGTTGTTAATTTTGAATATATGTAAATTTTATATGTTGAACTGAATTTTATGAATATAAATATGTATTGGCCGAATGTATTTAAGCTTGGGAACTATGTTTACAAGTTCGATTCGATCGAGATATGATGTTCGAAAGTCCCGTACGAACCTTAGGAATAGCTAGGATACATATGTCATGACATAGGATTCCGTTATGTGTTATCGTGTAAGACCACGTCTGGGACGTTGGCATCGACTTGTGTTTACGTGTAAGACCCTGTCTGGGACAGTGGCATCGTTATGTGATTACATGTAAGACCACGCTTGGGACGTTGGCATTGTACGATATGTTCGACTATCCGAGTATCCTTTTTAATTCTGAATGGTTCAATGGGCAATGATAAGATAAGATCGAGTGTAAAATCGAGTTAGAAAGGCTCAGGTATGTGCTCATACTAAGTTATAAAAATAAGGTAAGTTGAATGTTTGAATTGACGATATAATGCTATATGTTAATGTGAACTATGTGTATATATATGTGAATGTATATATATTCGGCCTAATGATGTAGTTGTATTATGGAAAGTAAAGTTTGAATATACTAAGGTTCAATTGAGTATTCGGTCAAAGGAAATTTATTACAAGTTATAAATGCTTTGATATATAAGATGATAAATTGGATTATATATGAAATTATGATGGCTTATTATTATTTATCTAGATTAAATTATGTAAATGATTAAATGTTTATTTGCTTATGACTTACTAAGCTGTGATAGCTTACTGTGTGTATTTGCTTTTCATTTTATAGATTTTGAAAGTTGGTTACGAGCTCGGGGATCGTCAGAGAAGTCTATCACACTATCGACTCTTTTCGGTATTTTGTTAAGTTTGAATTTGAACTTATGGCATGTATAGTTTAGTTAAAATGTTTGATTTTGGGATATGTAATTATGAGCCATGCGAAAATGGCTTATTTCTTTTGATTAAGCTTAGTTTCTATGCTTTTGTTATAATGGATATATTTAATACTTGAGTATATAGATTCGGTCATGGTATATTAAGTGAGATTTGTTTAGCATGTTTTGTTAATGATTGATTGAATTTAGCTTTGGTTTATGCTTGGTATATATATATGTTTTGGCATGAAGTAATAATATATAGCTTATGATTAGTTCATTTGGAAAGCTTGATACATGTAATTGTTGAATGTGTTTGGGTTATGTATTGTTAATGACTTATTATTGATATGCATAATTTGAAACATGAATCAATTTGAACATTGTTTATAATGTAAATTATGTATTCGGCCATGTAATGAAATATAAATGATAGTTATAAGCTATTTATGATTCGGCAATGGTGTTTAAATCATGTCATTAAGTGTTTAGTTATAAATTCATATTAAAATTATGGTATTGGACATGTGTGGACTAAGTTAGACTATGAAAATTTGATTAAGGAATGTGTTTTTTTTTTGTGTCGGATTGAAATGGCATATTTGCATGAGTAATTTGTTTAGAAATGATAAATAATGTGTATATGTACATTCGGTTAAGGTTTTGAATTCATATTGATAAATATGTGATATGGTTTGTAGCATAATTACATAATTATATTATGTATTGAATGTTGTCATGATTGATCGAATATGTATTCAATTGATTGGGTTGTAGTTAACTTATGAAAGGATAAGTTGATGATATATTTGGCATATGCTAAGTAAAATATTTATATATATATCCATGATATGCTTTCTTTGTGGTTAGGTATACATATGTCATATTGATAGATTAATTAGTTTGCTGAATAAATGTTATATGAAAGTTTTATTAAATGACCACATATGTGATAAGTTAGCGTAGTTGTGTGAATGAAATTTGGCATGGTTAAAAGCATATGGAAGTGGTATATTTTGGTTCGGCTAAGTACATAAAAAAAAAGTTAATGAAAATCAAGTGAACATTATAATGTTTTATATATAAATGTTGTAATATGTGCACTTGGTTTATAAAATGAAATATGTTTGATTGTAAACTGGGTATTCGAATATCATGTATGTAATATTTGTATGTTTTGAATATTATACTTATTAAGTAAAGTAGTTAAAATGTGAAGCATGAATAGTTTATGTATTAATGGTAATAAAGCATGGTTGGGTTTTAGTTGATTAAATGATTTATGTGAATGTGCTTTGATCTATAAGCCGTGTGATATTGTTTATTAAATATGAAATACAAGTGTATTGATGTGATTGAATTACGAAGCATGAAATGTAATGAATGTTTGTTTTGAGCTATGTTCTGTTCGGTAATGCCTCGTAACCCTAATCCGGCGACGGATACCGGTTGGGGGTGTTACATAACTAAAGCATAAACAACAGATTACGACAAGGACGTTGTGACTCGAAAAGGTGATGCAACTTTTCTCGGGTCCACCAATCAACTCTTCAACTATAACCTATGTGATCGGTGTGTCACAGTCTTAAAATTTATAATGAGAATGATCGAGCCTAAAAACTAACTATGACAACGATTAAGGCAAGTGTACCTATCGAACAGTAGTATAGCTTAGTGGCAAGACCGGATTGTCGAACCCAAAGGAACCGAAAGTACTAATACTAACTTTCTTTTTATTATTTAGCCTTAAAATTAAAGTGAATCGGTTTAATCTAGAAAATTAACTAACTACTAAACTAAAGACGATGAGACAAAAAAAATGAAATTAGGGAAATACTTGTGTGAAAAACCAATTGATTAAAACAATACCCAAGGAAGAATCCACCTAGACTTCACTTGTTATCTAAATCTGAACCAGACGATTTATTCATTTGACTTGATCCGTAAGATTCCCTAATGTATATTAAACCCTCTCTCGAAGCGAATAACGTCTAACCCTAGGTTGATTAATTGAAATCTCTTTCTAATTAAAACCCCTAGAATTGCATTAACTCGATCTATGGAATCCCATATTAGGTTTCACCCTAATCTGGAAAAATCTCGTCACCCTATCTCTAGGCATGCGATCAACTTCGCTTAATTATGCTAGATCTACTCTTAGGCAGGGAATTTTTCTCCTCCACTTAAGCACATCAAACTTGAATTAATAACCCGAAAATATCAACACAAGAATTAAGAACACATAATTAAGAACAAGTCAAATATTTATCATATAGTTCAGCAAACGATAACAAGATTCATCTTAGGTTTCATCCCCCTCAGGTATTTGAGGGTTTAGTTCATAATGATAATAGAATACATCTCAAAAGAAAAGATAAAACAAAACATAAGAAAAACTCTAAAACCCCCTGAAGGAATTGAAGAGAGATCCTCCGTCTTGAGTATAACCACAGCTTCTTGAGATGAATCAACCGGCTTTCTTCAAGTAATTTCCACAATTCGATCTTTCGGCTTGGCTCTGGCCTAGCCGGACGCCCCTTGAAAGTTGGCCTCTAGGGTGTTTATATAGGCTTTTGCAATGTGTTTCTTTACCCCTGAGTATCCAAATCTGAGTGAAATTCCTCTTCTCCACGACAGGGACACGCCCTTGGCACACGCCCGTGTGAATCGTGGCCAGGCCGTGTTCAGGTCTGATTAGGGAGGCACGGCCGTGTTGATTGGGCCCAGGCCGTGTCGATTTCGTGATTTGGCCCATTTGGTCCGTTTTAAGCCCGTTTCTTGTTCTTTTCATCCTCCGGTGCTTTCCTGAGTATAAGACATGAAAACAAAGGATTAATAGTACAAAATTACACAATTCAAGGCTTAAATTACCCAAAAGCATGCTAAATGTGGGTTTAAAATATGTTACTATTTCGGTTTATCACTATGCACTAAGCTACATGAGCTCAGCAGTGCTCACATGAACAACTTAAATATAATTATTACATAAAATAAGCTAATAATATCTAGTTAAATCCACTTGAATCAAGTAAATTACCAAACCTTTACTACAATCATTAACCATACTTTTGTTATCCTCTCTCTTTTCTTTAAGTTATGCCACTTTTACCATATAACAAACTGTCCATTTAGACATTTCAATACATACACTTCTACCAATAGTCACTTAACCATTTTTATACTTTAGTCTAGTTCCCACATATTTTAGAACATTTAAACTTTTATAACATTTAAAGATTACTCAAGCATTACCCCTTTTCAACAACTATCAATCTCTTAAGATATTTCCTTTTCTTTATATCATGAAACATAAAGATACTATGCTATAAGATAGGAAATTCCTTTCTATGTTATCTAAGATATATGAGCATCAAATATACTTTAACTTTATCAACTTAATGAGACTATTGTTTCATTATGTAACACGCCAAACCCGACCCTATGATAAGATCCAAGTTTGATGTGTCACTACTCAAAATCGAACTAGCTTATAGTAAAACAATTTGGCGGAAGCTTTATAAAATTATTACGAAGTTATACATATAAACATATGATAGTTGTGGTTTTACTAAAGTTTGAATGAAATCATTAACAGTTTGAAATAGCGTTCAAGTCATTTTGTGTATAAGTTTAAATATAATAACTTCATTAAACAAAATGTAATAATTCAAATCCAGACATTGAGACTTAATAGAAATCTTGTAAAAACGGAGTCTTGTCAAAATAGAAATTCTTTATACAGATAATTTCCAAAATACATTTATATGCCACCCCCAAGATTCATGCATGATACAGAACAAAAAAGTTAGCTCACAATAGCAGCAACACTCTGGCATAATCTTTCTAATAAAGTCTTCCTTCAGTCAGCAAGCTTGAGAAGGAAAAAGGTGAACTTACTGAGTACCAAGAAGAAATCATACATATCATTACTTACAACACAACCGAACCTTTCAGGGAAACTTACACACGATGAACATACTACGCCCAATGGTGTATACAAAACACAAACAAATTGAGTATGCTAACTTACTTAACACAGAGGCGTATACTGTACGCCAACTGAACCTAACTTAGACAACCCATCTTTATGCCAGACACGTACTTAGAATTCAAAATCAGAAGCATATCATACATTCTCATTTTCATGCATTCACCCCTTTAACACCTCATATCATTTTCATTCAGAACAATATGTTTTTATCTTGAACTGCCAATCCGGTTTGCAATATAGCTATCCTACTGGAGGCTACACAAACATATATCCTCTTCTTCATCACCACAGAATCAGATCATATCATACATATCAGAAGCAGATGGTAGTGACTTAAGCATGAAGAATGACACTTACTTCATGTCACGGACAGGCTGAGCTCAGACTAATGACTTTGGATAACTATTATCCACATATACACCTTTCATCCATTACAGAGGATAATTACTTACCTTACACGAATTATATAAACAAGAAATTTACAACACATGGAAGAAAGAAGGAACTCACCAAAAATTCTAGCACAATCTACAATGGAGGCTATTTTTGATTGATAAAAGTGACAGTTCTAAGGCTGGAAAAATAATGGAAAACAACAGCAGTAGTGATGAGGAAAACATTCAAAAAAAAAAAATAATTGAGGAACGACAGCAGTAGTTCCAAGGAAGAATGGCCAGCAAGAGTCGAAGGGTTGATAGGCGGCACAGTGAAGGAAAAAGGATAATTGAGAGAGGAAGAAGAGAAGAGAAGAGATGAAAATGGCTAGGGTAGAAGAGATGACTAAAAAGCTGAAAAATAAAAGAAAAAGTTGTATTTATACCCAGGGTTACTATATCTGGGCGGCATTAAACTAGGAGAGGGAGAAAATTTAGCAAAAATTAGACATTTTGCAAGGGAAGGGAATCGAACTCGGGTTCCCAAGAAAATTTCACTATCTCCTTAATTACTCTTAACCACTAAGTGTTGGAAAAATGGGTTTGAAAAACGCAGTGGAAAATAAATTTAGGGAAAACAAAGTTTTTAATTTTTTTTCAAAACAAGATCTTGGTTGTAACATCTAAAATAATAAAACTTAATCAAAATTGTAAATTTTCGATTCGTCTACGATAAGCGCTTCGACCGAGTGGTCTTCTTCGCTATCCTCAAGCTCACATCTACCGAGTGTGGGCTCGCTTCGAATCAAAAAAAATTCACAAAAATTACCAGTGGGGTAATTTTGCAATTTTTGTAAACTTTTGGATCAAGTTGTAAATCAGAAAAATATCTCTAGAAATTTTCTAAAATAATCTCTTCAGAGAATTTTCTCTCTACAACTTTCTCTCAAATTTAAGTGCATATAAAATAATGACTCAAGACTCTCTTTATATAGGGAGAATTTAGAGAGTTCAACTATAATTAAATTTAATCACTTTAATATTAAATTTTATTAAAATAATAGAATGTTTATCTACAAGATAAAGATTAAATTAAATTTAATATTAAGATAATCATTTTAATATTAAATTAAAAAAATAATATTAAGATAAATATTAAATTTAATTTAATATTAAACTATTAAAATAATATTATTTTTGGAATAATTAATCTGAAATCAAATTCTCCAGTAGAATTCGAGTAGGAGTGTAACTATTCTACTGTTCAACCACCGATGATCAACTATCGTCAGTCATTGGGACGCCGCCGTCTCAGCCGCCAGCACCGCCATGTCCAGTGATATAGGTGCAACACCCTTACGGCACCCCGAGCCAATGCGACTGCTGTCGGTTCTGTCTGGGTCAATGATGACCCGATCGGTCCGGTCTAGCCACCGGTTGGATTGTCGGCCCGGTTTCACATACCGGGCCCAGTTCGACCAGTTTTTGGGTCTTGGAATTGGTTTTGGGCTCCCGGACCCAATTTACGATCTCAGGTCCAATTTTCAAGTTCAATTATCCATTGGGTCAATTGTCTAACTTGAAAATTAACTTCCAAAAATATCGTATTAATTTTAATTGATTTGATTAATTTAATTTTACTTGATCAAAATTAAATTTTCCAAAAATCACTTAGATTTTCCAAATTAATTTTTGAAGAAAATTCTTTAATCAAATTCTCAAGTTCAGCAATTCTTACAAAAACCTAATTTAATTCCACATCGAATAAATCGACTGAATTAAATTATTCTCAAAGTCATAGAATTTTATTCTGATTCAAATGCAGTCCGATCGAGCTTTTGTTGAGCTATCAGAGGGACCAATCAGACATATACTATTAGGCTCTAGTGATTGCAATTATGTCCGGAAGCATCGTTCTGATAATTCGCAGTTACTTAATCATGGAGTCAGTCCATAAGAAGTATCATGATTGAAAACTCCTTATCGTATACTCTTTACGAAAGCAATTCATCCAACTGCTTTGTCCAATTACCTCGTCATGTGTGTGTTACCCTCATATGATATCCTTGATTCCTTTGAGTTAAATCTATTTACTCAATACAATCTTATTTTATCTCGTTGTCACCATTGTGTCTTCTTAATGATTAATATGATCACTGTCAACAAATGACTGTGATAAATTACTCGTTCGAGAACAAGCAACTCGTGGCCACGTTCCATATTTATCAATCTATACAATGTTAATGAGAGGATATCATTAACTCTTTAATTGAGCTATGAATTCCACTATTGCTAGTAAAGGCAAGCCATACACAAGACATGTACCCAACATACCGGCTATGGGCTCGATCATCTTTAGAGCATAAGCCTCCACTTATATCAAAGCACATGATTTGCATACGCATGGTCAGCGACTAACTCAGGATTTAGGTAAATCACACCATGAACGTCACAAGTAAATTAATTCACAAATGATTTCAGAATTAATTTATCTTGGGTCCAGTCCAATGTATCATTCTACCAATGAATAAATCTATGTCTCTACTCATGGAGTCAACTGCTCCGATAGCCAACACTAGTCATCTCCCCAATTGGAATTGCAGACGACATAATAATCCTTCTCAGTATTTGAATCAAATGCTCACTTTAATTCTTGTACGGGATTACGGACTCATTTAGATTATCTACTGAAGTAAGTTGTCTTTCTCGCAATGTAAACATTTTTTTACAATGCCACTTATCTTCAGTTTGAAATTTAGACAATCAATGAGCTAATGTTTGTTTGTCATAGTTTTGCTATGCATGCAAAATAGAAAAGACAGAAAATACAAAAGACATAATAGTGAAATGTGAAATTAACTTTATTTGTTTATTCATCGTTCAAATAAATAGAAAATAGTTACATGTTTACTACAATATGGACACATTTCCCAACAGGGTGTTACATTATTTGCAGCCCTAAAGCCTGCAAAGTCCTTAGATAAGCTTTTGAACACCATCTCTATTTACGTGTTCTGGTCTAAATTGACCTCATTATCCGTAGCCTCGATAAAGTATCCCATAAGAGTAATCATATGGTCTTTGACCGGAGTGTCGGGCTTTTGTTGGGCATTCATCAAACTAGTTATAGTCTATTGTTGAGCCAAGATAGCTTGGCCTCCGAACATGTTCTCTAGTTTGTCTAGAAGTTTGTCTAGAATTGCTTTGGCAGTCTTACAGCTCTTCAGTTGCTTATAAAAGGTGTTGTTCACGCTTGCCAACATATAGCAACGAGCTATCTCATCATACGCCTCCTAGTGTTTTCTAGCCTCAGCTTGAGTGGTCGGAGGGCATTTATTATCAATGACTGTTTTGAGTTTCTCACAGCTCAAGACAATCATGAGGTTCCTTTTCCATTCATTATAGCTATTTCCGTTCATTTTGTTCTCAGTGAGTATATTTAATAAAGAAGTATGTGTCATTTTCGAATTGAAAAAAATAAAATATTCATTCATTAATATCTTTGTATTTAGAAAATATTGAGAAAATGTTTTGCAACATACAATATGCATTAAGATGATGCGTGCGTCTTACATTAAACCTTGAAAACATTTGTAAGTTGTTGCAGTGATAATTCCTACACCCATTGAATTAAGTCACCTTGGGGAAATCTTAACCAACTAGTAAGAACATGGATTCTCATCCAGTTAATACATGAACCTAATTCCTTAGGCATTTACACATACTAATAACTGCCTCACATTGGGAAGTTACTTAACTTGAATGATCTTAAGTGTATAATCATCAACTCAACACATATCCAATCATGTATCACAAATGAGTCACTTTGGGACAATCTCACTGTGTGACTTGTTTTGACTAGTTGTCCTCTTTAAAGGAAACTTTTCTTGTTATATCACATGATAATACCTACAACGTGGTTGACCAACTATCATACGATTACAAGATAAATCTTCTTTCTTTTAGGAAATCTCTTCAGTTAAATCCACATGACAAAGTCTACCTTGGGGCAGGTCCATTTCATGCCATCACAAGAGATCATCGATGGAGGCCATAATTCTTGTTTAAGGACCTTCTCCCATTCAATATTTTAAAAACATGTAGGGTTTTTTAATGTCCGGTTTCAATAATGATTAATTAATAAATGCATGACAAGTACATGTGACATTCTTTCCCTAAATTAAATGGCATGCTTATCCTACATATGCATGAACATTCATTTGTAGTTAAATAAATTTCCTCATGTTATCATAAATAAAAGCATGAAATTTAAATGACCCTGATCAGTCAAAGTTTCCATGATTCCATCCTAGAAAAATAATAAAATTACGAAAGTCACTCCAAAGCATACTTTGGGTCTTCTAATTTTCCACCACGGACTTTCGCTATCACACTAGTTCAAGTCGCCATCGTCATCGCCGTCAGCCACCGACCATTGCCATTGACCACCACCACCTGACTACCGAAAACCTCCATTGTCAAACCACCATCGGTCTTTTGCCATTGGCTGGTTCGGGTTTGCGTTATCTCAATCAGTCTGGATACATTTTGGTTCTTCGAGTTTCACCAAAATTATTGGTTACATAAGTCTTATATACATTTTAGGCTCACATAAATTATTCTAAAATAATAAAATAAATAAATCTGGTGTGAAGAGATAGTCCATGATCTAATTACATACCCAAAATTAATAATAATTACATCCAAATTTCTAAGAATAACAAAGTTATTTTATCATATAAATAATAAAATAATAACATACATTTATTCACATACATATCCCTAAACATACTGATAATTACAAGAATGACATATTTTATCAAAAATTGATTACACATGAAGAAGAGAGAAAGTTTCTGGTATCAGTTTATACTTTAAACATAACACAACTTGACTCTGATACCAATTATTGAAAAAATCCGGTTTGATAATGATTTTCTTAAATAACGAAAAAATAAAAAATTGAGAACACAGTCGATTTGTTATATTTATAGCAATAAACTTTTTCTTGAAATAATACTTGTGCTTTGAGCGAGACAGATCCTAGACGTTCCCGACTTTCAACCAAACGGTCTTCTCTATTATTCTCGTACCATGAACTACTTCGAGTGCGGGCTCGAACAATTCTGAATCAAACACAGAGTCAGAAATAATTTTATTACTTTCAGTAGGAAAGTAAGTAATTATATTTCTCTTATAGAAACCAGTAGAATTGTTATTCTCAGAAAATGTAATTTATACTTAGAAAAAAATTCTCACTATTTTCGGGCAAATAACAATATCTCAAAATTGTGTAACTTATTGTATTTTTAGCCCTACCGATGTCATATATTTATAAGGAGAGGAAGTGAAACGCTTGTTGAATTAGTAGAATACATTTAATGTTTATTTAATAGAAAAAAATCTAATCCTCTAGTTAAACTAGGAGAGAGGGGCGACTAATTGGGTGTGCCTCCCCTAAAATGTATTACGATGGAGATTCAGACCTCTCTTGTATTGGGTCCAATTATATGTAATTCCTAGACTTCTAACCCAACACTTTGTAATTTAATCCAACCCAGTACATGTTTTTCTATTTTCTCAAAATAGATATTGTTTATTAAATTAATTTTAATTAATTAATTTTCCTATTAAATAATTTTCTCAACCCAATTCTAATTCTTTTAAAATCATGACAACTTTAACGTAAAAGAATCTATGAGAAAATATATTTAATTTCTACATTCAATGGATTCACTGTAACAGCCCGTTATTGGTCAAATTGAAACAGTGGTTTTGGAACCACAAATTCAAAATCAAATTAATTATTTTATTATTATTTTAAATTTTATAGCATGATAATATGATTGCGTGAAAATTACGTTAAGAAATTTTATTATTTGAATGCTCAATTTGATAAAAAAGACTAAATCGCGTAAAGTGTAAAACTTGTGTTCTATTAGCTAAAGGTGTCTAATAGCTATAGAACCTTAAAGTGGAGGTCCTTATGTGATAACTAGACCATTAATGAGTTAGTGGAATGTGTTGGCTTGGAAATTGAGTAACTTTTATATGTTTTAAAGGTTAATTAAGTAATTAGGTTATTAATGATAAAAATAAATAAAACAAATTTGTCATCATCTTCAACTATCATCTTCCACCGATTTTCATAAGGGAGAGAATCCATTTTAGGGCTTTATAATCGGCCAAGCTTCCTAGCTCAATTGTAAGTCCGTTTTTGTCCCGTTTTTAATGATTTCTATGTTTTTGAGATCGTTGCAACTAGGTCTAGCTAGCCCAGGGACTAATTTGTAAAATTTTTAAAGGTTTATGATGTTTCCATTGATTAATATGTATGATTTTTGAAGTTTCATGATAGATTATGAATGTTTGTTGTGAATTATACAAGTTTTGTTAAGTGATTTTTAGTAAAAATGCAAATTAGGGATTAATTTGTGAAAAGTGTAAAATTCATGGTTAAAATGTGAAATAAATGGAAAATATGGGCTGTTAGGGACATAATTGTAATTCGGCTAGCAAGGGTTAGTATTGAATTTCATGAATTTGTGATTTTATGAAATAAGGACTAAATTGTAAAAGATGTGAAACATTAGGGGCAATTGTGTAAAAATTCCTTAAAGTGAATTTTGGACTAAATTGAATAGAGAGATGATTAAATAAGTTAATTTTGATTACATATAGATGAAGAAAAGCAAAACTCGGATCTAGATCGAGGGAAAAATAAAGTTCTCGACTAATCGACCAGTTTAGCTGTTTTTACATCCGAGGTAAGTTCGTATGTAACAAATTCTATTGTAAATATATTTTAAATGCTTTGATATTGCATAAAATGTGAATACAAGACTACGAATATGTTCGACAATGATTTAACGACGATTCGGCAAGTATGAAATCCCGGTTGAGCCTTAGGAATAAATTAGGATACGAATGACATGTCATTAGGGGTTATTGTGATCTGTGATTATGTGATCCGGGTCCTGGTCCTGTACGTCCTACCGGTGGCTGAGTATACCGGCATGTGTTGCGGTTACTTGACAGCTTGTGTGAGCAGCACCGTGTAGCTACGTCTTCACCCACAGCTTGTGTGAGCAGGCCCGTTGATAGCTCGAGAGTGAGCATATATGTGATATGACATTGAGATAGCTTCGGCTATATATGTGGCACTTAAGGTGCAAGTTTCCCGAGTATAAGATAGTATTCCAAATGGTTCAACGGGTAAATGAAAGACGTGGTTGAATATGAGATTGATACGAGATGGTATAGGTATGTACATGAACCGTATAAGCTTTAAATTGAAGAAATTATGAAATGCACATATAAGCATATGATTAAACATGTGAAAGGTTTGTTAGTTAAATGAATTACATGTTGATATGTTCAAATTTAATAGTTGTATATTTATGTTAAGATTGATTTTATTTCATATGAGCTTACTAAGCTATAAAGCTTACTTTGTTTATTTTTCCATGTTTTATAGTGATTTTAAAGCTAGCTCAGATTCGGGGATCGTCGGAGACTACGTCACACTATCCAACTATCATTTTGGTACTTTTAAGTTTATGTTATGGTTATATGGCATGTATAGGATTATGGTCATTTTGTTATGTAGTTTGGTAATGAGTTGTGCCATTTGAATTGGCTTGTAAATGCTTATGTTTTGGTTTGTATATAAAGCCATGAGAGTTGGCTTAATTTGGTTGGTTTGGTTATGTATATAAGAATGTATGTATGGTTTGCAATGTAAATATTAAATGGTTGATATTAGAGTAGTTACATGCTTATTATTTTGGTGCATAATGATGTATGTTTAGAAGTGTATAATTAGTTGAATTATAAATGTGAAATTGGTATAAGTGATATAGCATGTTTTGTGATTTGAGCGTATGGAGAATAGGAGTATAGAATGTGCATGAAATATGTTTGGATTGGTTGATTTAGATGCCTATTTTAAGCCATGAATTGTGCAATTTGATTTGGTATAGGTTTGTGCAAGTTAGGTGGTAAAATGGCTTGGCAAATAGCTTATTTTTGTCCACGCGGGCAGAGACATGGGTGTCTGTCTCAGCCGTGTGCGATACGCGGTCACGTACACGGCCGTGTGTCCCCTGGTGTTGAATTAGAAATCAAGTCAGTATGCTCTACACGGCCTCACACACGGGCGTGTGACTTGGCCATGTGGCATAAGTCAGTATACCCTACAGGTTCGACACGGCTTGGCATTCGGGCGTGTTTGGCCATTTTTAGGGCACACGGGCGTGTGTGTTGGCCATGTGACCCAAGTTAGAGAGTTACACGGGGTCGGACACGGGCTGGGACACGGCCATGTGTTCCCATTTCAAATTTCCACACGGGCGTGTCTGTTGGCCGTGTGAGACACACAGCCGAGCCACACGGGCGTGTGTCCCCTGTTTTTGTGAAAATTTATTAAGTGTTCAAAAAGTTTCCAAAGTTTTTGGTTTAGTCCCGAACCACTCTCAATGCATGTTTAGGGCCTCGTAGGCTCATATTAAGGACAAAATGATTGATTGTGAATGAATTGTATATGAATTGAGGAATTGTAAGTGAAATATATGTACAAATGTATTATAAGTCTGGTAATGCTCTATAATCCTATTCCGACGTTGAATACGAGTGAGGGGTGTTACATTCACAATTATTGGTATCAGAGCTACGGTTTAGTCAATTCTAGGACTAACGTAGTGTATGTGAGAGTCTAGCTATACATGCTATATATATAACCTGTGATAGTGTGATGACTCCTAACAATTTAAACTGTGTTTTCATATACTAAATGGATCCCAATCGAGCTGTAGCTGACGATGTAGAGAGTAATGCGCCAGCTCCCGCTCAAGGGGCAGCCGTCTGAACCTAGAAACATATCGAGTAGTCACGGAGGAGAGGCTAAAGAAGCCTTTTTCCAAATGATGAACGACTGGTTCACACAATTTGTCTGGACAAATTCGGCTGCTCAACAACCTCCACCCCACCTAATCCCCAACCGGTTCTTGTATCTCCTCAAGTTGTGGAACTTCAACGGCTGAATAAGCCTCCAGTTGATAAGATTCGAAAGTACAGAGTCGAAGAGTTCAGAGCTACCGTCGATGATGATCCCGAAAGAGCTAAATTTTGGCTTGAAAACACTATTCGAGTATTTGATAAACTTTCTTGCACACCAGGTTAGTGTTTAAAATGTGATGTATCACTTCTGAGGGACACTGCGTATCAGTGGTGGAATACTCTGGTGTCTGTAGTACCAAGAGAGAGAGTTACCTGGGAATTCTTTCAGACGGAGTTCCGAAAGAAAAATATAAGTCCGAGATTCCTCGATCAAAAGCACAAAGAATTTCTAGAATTGAAACAAGACCGTATGACAGCGACCGGGTACGAAAGAGAATTAGTAAGATTGAGCAAGTATGCTCAGGAATATGTTTCTACTGAAGAAATCATGTGTAAACGGTTCGTTGATGGGTTGAACGAAGATATTAAACTTCTAGTCGGAATCCTAGAATTGAAAGAATTTGTTGTTCTGGTTGATAGAGCTTGCAAAGCCAAGGAGCTTAGCAAAGAAAAGAGAAAAGCAGATTCAGAGGCTAGATACTCGAGAAAAAGATCGATGAGTAAGCCATATCAATCTTCATCAAAGAAATCCAGAGATTCGTACACTCGTCCAAATGCTTCAATTGGGTATTCGAACAGAGATCGTGGAAAACAATACTTCAGTCCTAAAGCTCAAGCTACATCAGTATCGAGTGTTGGCAGTGTGAGAAATTATAGATCTGAATGTCAACAATGCGGAAGACGACATCTTGGTGAATGTAGAATGAATAACCAGACTTGTTTTAAATGTGGTTCACAAGATCATTTCATACGTGATTGCCCAGAGTTAGTTGAGAAAGAAAAGATTCAGAATGCAATACCGAGTAATACATCTAATAGAGGGAGGCCACCGAGAAATACGGGAAATGTGACCAGTAGTAGAGGCACGATAAAAGATTCAGCTAAGGAATTTGAGGCCAGAGCACCTGCTAGAGCTTACGCTATTCGCACTTGCGAAGACGAGTCATCACCAGATGTTATCACCGGTACATTTTCTCTTTACGACACTAATGTTATTGCATTGATTGATCCTGAATCGACTCATTTGTATGTTTGTGGGAATTTAGTGTCTAGTAAGAAATTGCCTGTAACACCCCAAACTCGGCCTAGACGTTACGACCGGATTTGGCATGCCACATAGAAAGGTTGTTAAAGAAACTACGCGATTGTTGAAAATTTTGAGTTTTGTTTTTATTTTGAAAATCAGATTCGTTTTTAAGGTATTCTTGCAAAACATTATTATTATTACTAACACCAAAAACTTGTTTTATAACAAAAATCAGATTCAGTGGGTTTTGAAAATGCGACGTTTTGAAAACAGTGATTGTATTTTAAGAAAATCTCGTGTTCAATTATCAATTGTTTGTGGATCGTTCATTAATATTTTGAAAAACGGTTATTTACGTTCTTAGGAAAACCCCGTTTGATCAATTCATAATAAATCGTAAATGCGTTAAAAACAAAAACCAAATTAAAATCCCAGTGGCCTTATTACAGAACATAATCCCAAATTAAAATAAATTTAAAGTAATGTAAAACGGAGTTTACTAAAGAATCAATGCATGGCCACCACAGAGTCCACCTCGGCTCCAAATCCTCAAAGCTAGAAATTACCTGCAAAATTAAGCAGAGGGGTGAGTTACGAGAACTCAGTATGCAATCCCCTACACGAACATTAACTGGGCCCGAGCCCATTTAGATACCAACTGGCCTTAGCCCTTACGAAATCAAATTGGACGAAGCCCATAAAGAAACGAACTGGGACTGAGCCCTATTTAGCATGGTATAGCAGATAATGAATGCAATGCAACCTAGCACAACCTAAAAATCCATTCGCTACACACCACCCATTCCAAAAACACACTGGTGGGGATTTCTACAATCAACCCTCATCCGCTACACACCATCGATGGCGATCCACGTCATCATCGCTGAAATCGTGGCAGAGCCATCAAATATGTATGCGAGCCACCGGATTGCACTTCCCGATCATCAATATCCCAATCCCATGCAGAATGTCATGTATGCAAAGCATATATCAAATATGATGTATGAGATGAATTACCATCATAACCAGATAAACAGAATACACACAATCATGCTAATCAACCCTTAAGGGTATAACAGTAATTTTACCCAACGAGGGTATTTTAGTAAATTACCTACCAGGGGTATTTCGGTAATTTACCCTCCAGGGGTATTTCGATAATTTACCCTCCAAGGGTATTTCGGTAATTATACCCACTAAGGGTATTTCGGTAATTATACTCACTAAGGGTATTTCGGTAATTATACCCATCGAGGGTATTTCGGTAATTTTGTCAACCCATCAGAAGGGCTACAGTCGCCTCGAGCGACTCAATTATTCTAAACAGAGATAACGATGTGAATGGGCCTAAGCCCATACTCGACCCAAGTGGGCCCACACGCTCGTGTGGTCCATTTAGCCCAAATCTAGCCACAGATATATGATTTACCTAGACTAATTCAATATCTACTACACAATCATACAATTTATTCATATGGGCCCACTCGGCCCAAGGCTGCTTAAACCCATGAGAACACTCATGAGGGCCTCAATTATCGCGTCGAAGCTCCCACACGTGCGCTCGTACGCTCGTGTGGCTACCATCACCGTGTGACCGGCATTTCGGCATTTGTCGCTCTACAGTTAGAGTAGGGCGAAATACACACCTGATAGGAATCTGAAGTTAATCCACGCTCTGAACACTGTTCTACGCAGAAGCCAACAATGATCGCACCCTTGACCCCCAAGGGGGTGTGTCGATCAACTTCGGTCACCACCACCGTGACCCAACGGCTAACCCAAACGAGCACGCTACAAAGCGAAAGGATAAGCCAAGAAAGGTGTGCCTCATCTCCTCATGGTTTGCTCTATTTAAAGCTAGCTTCTCATCTTCCCTCTTGCTATCTTTCCGATGTGGGATCCTTCCTTCAGGAGAGTTTAAATCCAACACAAACTCTGGCCGTCCAATCCGCAAAATAAATACTCCCTTGCTTGTCATGAGATTCGAACCCAGGCTCCTCTGTAGCATAATCCACGCCGCTAGCCACTTTATCAACTAGCTCCTTGTTGTCTTAAAACATGCGCAACTTAATATAAGTCTATGGCCAAAGTCTAAGTTCATTTAAAAAGAAAAAGAAAATGCAAGCGCCAAGACTTGAACCTTGGACCCATTGCTCCCATTATGGCGTCACTTCCTTGCACCCTAAGTGGCGTCACTTTTGCCACTTCACCACAACTCCTCTTGTGTCATTTTTCTCCTCATTTTATTCTTAAAGCCTACCTTCTAACTCCCAGGGTTTTATTCACCTAAAACCAAAAATTTTCCTTAAGCTCAGGTTTGATCTCGGGACTTCATAGACACCCCGTAACCTTCCAAAATCACCTTCCTAATAGGTCTAACTTGAAATAATGTCGTTCCCATATTCCCAAAAATTTTAAAATGTTTCTATGCTCGGGGCCCAATAGGCCCAATTCTACTAGGCCCAAATTCGGGGCGTTACATTGCCTGTTGAATCTACTGAGTTTGTGATTAAAGTAATGAACCCCTTAGGCAAGTATGTTTTAGTTGATAAAGTTTGCAAGAATTGTCCTTTGATGACCCGGGGTTACTGTTTTTCGGTTGATCTGATGCTTTTACCATTTGATGAGTTCGATGTGATTTTGGGTATGGATTGGTTGACTCTGCATGATGCCGTTGTAAATTGTAGACGAAAGATTATTGAATTGAAATGTCAGAACAGTGAAATTCTTTGAATTGAATCAGATGAATCGAGTGAATTGTCTGTAGTGATTTCGTCTATGTCAGCTCAAAGATGTGTGAGAAAAGGTTGTGAAGCTTATCTAGCTTATGTTTTAGATACAAAAGTGTCTGAATCGAAGATTGAATCAGTGCCAGTTGCCTGTGAATATCTGGATGTGTTTCTTAAAGAATTACCAGGGTTACCACCGATCAGAGAGGTTGAATTTGCTATTGAGTTAGTACCGGGAACTTCATTGATATCGATAGCTCCGTATAGAATGGCTCCGAAATAATTGAAAGAGTTGAAAGCTTAGTTGAAAGAATTAACAGATAGAGGTTTTGCACGACCTAGTTTTTCACCCTGGGGTGTGCCAGTATTGTTCGTAAAGAAGAAAGACGGATCGATGAGAATGTGTATTGACTATCGTCATCTTAATAAGGTTACGATAAAGAATAAGTATCCGTTGCTGAGAATAGATGATTTATTTGATCAGTTGAAAGGGGCAACAGTGTTTTCGAAGATTGATTTGAGATCTGGCTATTATCAGTTGCGAGTTAAAGAATCAGATGTGCCGAAAACTGCATTTAGAATGAGGTACGGACATTATGAATTTCTTGTTATGCCTTTCGGATTGACTAATGCTCTTGCAGTCTTTATGGATTTGATGAATCAAATTTTTAGACCGTATTTAGACATATTTATTGTTGTGTTCATTGACTACATTCTGATCTATTCACGGGATGAGTTTGAGCACGCCGAGCATTTGAGAATTGTGCTACAAACTTTGAGAGATAAGCAATTGTTCGCTAAATTCAGCAAATGTGAATTCTGGCTCCAAGAAGTCAGATTTTTGGGACATATTTTTTCAGCTGAAGGTATACGAGTTGACTCGAGCAAGATTTCTATAGTTGTTGACTGGAAACCACCGAAAAATGTATCCGAGGTTAGAAGTTTTCTGGGGTTAGCTGGTTATTATCGACGTTTTGTTAAAGGATTCTCGATGATTGCTACACCGATGACCAGATTGCTACAGAAAGATGTGAAGTTCGAGTGGTCAAAGAAATGTCAACAGAGTTTTGATCAGTTGAAAGCATTGTTAACTGATGTACCAGTTTTAATTCAACTTGAATCGGGTAAAGAGTTTTTGATTTACAGCGACGCATCATTGAATGGTTTGGGTTACGTTTTGATGCAAGAAGGAAAAATTATAGCTTATGCCTCTAGACAGTTAAAGCAGTATGAAAGGAATTATCCGATACATGATTTAGAGTTGGCCGCTATTGTATTTGCAGTGAAGATTTGGCGACATCATTTATACGGCGAGAAGTGTCATATTTTTACCGACCACAAAAGCTTGAAGTATTTAATGACCCAAAAAGATTTGAATTTACGACAACAAAGATGTCTCGAGTTGTTTAAAGACTATGAGTTAGTGATTGATTATCATCCGGGTAAAGAAAATGTAGTCGCAGATACTTTGAGTAGAAAATCTCTATTTTCTTGGAGAGTGATGAATACTCAGTTAACCTTATCTGATGATGGTTCGATTCTAGCAGAGTTGAAAGTTAAACCGGTATTTCTTCAGCAAATTTGTGAAGCTCAAAAGTGTGATACCGAGTTACAAACCAAAACAATGCAATGTGAGTCGACTAGTGATTCTGACTTTCAGATTGGATTCGATGATTTTTTAATGTTCCGAGGTAGAATCTGTGTACCAAAGAATTCTGAGCTCATTCAAAAAATTTTGCACGAAGCACACAGTGGTTGTTTATCTGTTCACCCGGGGAGTACCAAAATGTACAATGATTTGAAATAATTGTATTGGTTGTCGGGTATGAAACGAGACATTTCAGAATTTGTATCGAGATGTTTGGTGTGTCAGCAAGTTAAAGCTGAACATCAAGTACCTTCAGGATTACTACAACCAGTGATGATACTGGAATGGAAATGGGATAGAGTTACAATGGATTTCGTATAGGGATTACCCATGTCTCCGAAAAAGAAAGATGTTATCTGGGTTGTCGTAGATCGACTAACGAAATCAGCACATTTCATTCCGGTACGTACAGACTATTCACTTGATAAATTAGCCGAATTGTACATTTCTGAGATAGTTAGATTGCACGGGGTGCAAGTTTCGATTATTTCAGATAGAGATCCGAGGTTTACGTCACGATTTTTGAAGAAATTACAAGAAGCTCTGGGTACGAGGTTGAATTTTAGTACAGCATTTCATCCGCAAACTGATGGTCAATCTGAGAGAGTAATTCAGATTCTTGAAGATATGCTTTGTTGTTGCGTGTTAGAATTCGAAGGTAATTGGGAGAGATTTTTGTCGTTGGTTTAATTTGTGTATAACAACAGCTTTCAATCAAGTGTAAAAATGGCACCGTACGAAGCTTTTTATGGTCGTAAATGGTGAAATCCGTTGTACTAGTCTGAGCTGAGTGACAAAAAGATTCACAGGGTTGATTTGATCCGAGAGACTGAAGAAAAAGTGAAAGTAATTCGCGATAGTCTAAAAGCAGCTTCAAATCGATTAAAATCGTACGCGGATTTGAAACGTAAAGATATTGAATTTCAGATAGGTGATAAAGTATTTCTGAAAGTATCTCCGTGGAAGAAAATCCTTAGATTTGGTCGCAAAGGCAAGCTGAGTCCGCGATTTATCGGGCCATATGAGATCATTGACAGAATAGGGCCAGTAGCTTATCGGCTAGCTTTACCATAAAAATTAGAGAAAATCCATAATGTGTTCCATGTGTCGATGTTGCGTCAATATAGATCAGATCCTTCACACGTAATATCTCCAGCAGATATTGAGATCCAACCGATATGACATACAACGAAGAACCGATCAAAATTTTAGCTAGAGAGGTTAAACAGTTAAGAAATAAAAGAATAGCTTTGGTGAAAGTATTATGGAAATGACACGGTGTCGAATAGGCTACGTAGGAACCTGAGGAAGCTATGAGAAAACAGTACCCTAACCTCTTTGCTGGTAAGATTTTCAGGGACGAAAATCCCTAAGGGGGAGAGAGTTGTAAAAGCCCGTTTTTGGTCAAATCAGAATAGTGGTTTCGAAACCACAAATACAAAGTCAAAATAATTATTTTGTTATTATTTTAATGTCTATAGCATGATAATATGATTGTGTGAAAATTTCGTTAAGAAATTTTATTGTTTGAATGCTCAATTTGATAAAAATGACTAAATCGCGTAAAGTGTAAAACTTGTGTTCTATTAGCTAAAGGTGTCTAATAGCTATAGAACCTAAAAGTGGAGGTCCTTATGTGATAATTAGACCATTAATGAGTTAGTGGACATGGTCTAGCAACACGGGCATGTGATTAGGCCTTATGTCCCCTGCACCTTAAATTCGAGAAAACAAAATGCTCAGAATTGAGCACACGGGCAGAGACACGGGCGTGTGTCTCAACCGTGTGGGTGACACGGACTTGAACACGGGCGTGTGTCTTGACCGTGTGAAACCTGCACCTAATTCGAATTGAATTAATTAACCACACGGCCTAGCACATGGGCGTGTGGCATGGCCTTCTGGCAAAAGTCAGAGAGCTACCTAGTTTTGAAAACGGCCTGCAGCACGGGCGTGTCCCTTGGACCACACGGGCGTGTGAGCCCTGTACCTTGGAAAATTTTAGAATTTCGCGAAAAATTTCCTGAGCTCCCGATTTAGTCCCGACTTGATTCTAATGATTGTATTGGGCCTAGAGGGTCCATTTAAGGGACATTATGAATGACCTCGGTGGATGAATAGTAATTTGCCTAAATTAATCGATAAATGTTCTGAATGTTCTGGTAACACTTAGAAACCCTGTTCCGGTGAAGGATACAGGTTAGGGGTGTTACAGTTGGCTTGGCAATTGAGTAATTTGTATATGTTTTAAAGGTTAATTAAATAATTAGGTTATTAATGATAAAAATAAATAAAACAAATTTTTCATCATCTTCAACTATCATCTTCCACCGATTTTCATAAGGGAGAGAAGCCATTTTAGGGCTTATAATCGGCCAAGCTTCCTAGCTCAATTGTAAGTCTGTTTTTGTCCCGTTTTTAATGATTTCTATGTTTTTGAGATCATTGGAACTAGGTCTAGCTAGTCCAGGGACTAATTTGCAAAAGTGTTAAAGGTTTAGGATGTTGCCATTGATGAACATGTATGAGTTTTGAAGTTTCTTGATAGATTATGAATGTTTGTTGTGAATTATACAAGTTTTGTTAAGTGATTTTTAGTAAAAATGCAAATTAGGGATTAATTTGTGAAAAGTGTAAAATTCATGGTTAAAATGTGAAATAAATGGAAAATATGGGCTGCTAGGAACATAATGGTAATTCGGCTAGCAAGGGTTAGTATTGAATTTCATAAATTTGTGATTTTATGAAATAATGACTAAATTGTAAAAGATGTGAAACATTAGGGGCAATTCTGTAAAAATTCCTTAAAGTGAATTTTGGACTAAATTGAATAGAGAGATGATTAAATAAGTTAATTTTGATTACATATAGATCAAGAAAAGCAAAACTCGGATCTAGATCGAGGGAAAAATAAAGTTCTCGACTAATCGACCAATTTAGCTGTTTTTACATCCGAGGTAAGTTCGTATGTAATAAATTCTGTTGTAAATATATTTTAAATGCTTTGATATTGCATAAACTGTGAATACAAGACTACGAATATGTTCGACAATGATTTAACGATGATTCAGCAAGTATGAAATCCCGGTTGAACCTTAGGAATAAATTAGGATACGAATGACATGTCATTAGGGGTTATTGTGATTTGTGATTATGTGATCCGGGTGCTGGTCCTGTATGTCCTACCGGTGGTCGTGAGTATACCCGGCATGTGTTGCGATTACTTGACGAACTTGTGTGAGCAAAGACCGTAGCTACGCCTTGACCTACAAATTGTGTGAGCAGGTCCATTGATAGCTCGAGAGTGAGCATATATGTGATATGAGATTGAGATAGCTTCGGCTATATATGTGGCACTGAAGGTACAAGTTTCCCGAGTATCCGATAGTATTCCGAATGGTTCAACGGGTAAAAAAAACGTGGTTGAATATGAGATTGATACGAGATGGTACAGGTATGTACATGAACCGTATAAGCTTTAAATCGAAGAAATTATGAAGTGCACATATAAGCATATGATTAAACATGTGAAAGGTTTGTTAGTAAAATTAATTACATGTTGATATGTTCAAATTTAATAGTTGTATATTTATGTTAAGATTGAGTTTATTTCATACGAGCTTACTAAGCTATAAAGCTTACTTTGTTTATTTTTCCATTTTTTATAGTGATTTTAAAGCTAGCTCGGATTCGGGGATCGTCGGAGACTACATCACACTATCCAACTATCATTTTGGTACTTTTAAGTTTATGTTATGGTTATATGGCATGTATAGGATTATGGTCATTTTGTTATGTAGTTCGGTAATGAGTTGTGCCATTTGAATTGGCTTGTAAATGCTTATGTTTTGGTTTGTATATAAAGCCATGAGAGTTGGCTTAATTTGGTTGGTTTGGTTATGTATATAAGAGTGTATGTATAGTTTGCAATGTAGATATTAAATGGTTGATATTAGAGTAGTTACATGCTTATGATTATGGTGCATAATGATGTATGTTTAGAAGTGTATAATTAGTTGAATTATAAATGTGAAATTGGTATAAGTGATATAGCATGTTTTGTGATTTGTGTGTATGGACAATAGGAGTATAGAATGTGCATGAAATATGTTTGGATTGGTTGATTTAGATGTCTATTTTAAGCCATGAATTGTGCAATTTGATTTGGCATAGGTTTGTGCAAGTTGGGTGGCAAAATGGCTTGGTAAATAGCCTATTTTTGTCTACAAAGGGCAGAGACACGGGCGTGTGTCTCAGTCGTGTGCGATACATGGTCACGTACACAGCCGTGTGTCCCCTGGTGTTGAATTAGAAATCAAGTAAGTATGCTCCACACGGCCTCACACACAAGATTGTGACTTGACCGTGTGGCATAAGTCAGTATACCCTACAGGTTCGACACGGCCTAGCACACGGCCTGTCACACGGGCGTGTATGGCCATTTTTAGGGCACACGGGCATGTGTGTTGGCCGTGTGACCCAAGTCAAAGAGTTACACGGGGTTGGACACAGGATGGGACACGGCCATGTGTTCCCATTTCGAATGTCCACACCGGCGTGTCTGTTGGCCGTGTGAGACACATGGTCGAGCCACACGGGCGTGTGTCCCCTGTTTTTGTGAAAATTTCTTAAGTGTTCAAAAAGTTTCCAAAGTTATCGGTTTAGTCCCGAACCACTCTCAATGCATGTTTAGGGCCTTGTGGGCTCGTATTAGGGACAAAATGATTGATTGTGAATGAATTGTATATGTATTGAGGAATTGTAAGTGAAATATATGTATAAATGTATTATAAGTCTGGTAATGCTCCATAACCCTATTCCAACGTTGAATACGGGTGAGGGGTGTTACATTCACAATTACCAAATAATTTAATTTTATTTTCAAAATTTAATTAATTAATTAAAAATTTGAAAAACCATAAATTAATTCTCAGTTCATTTCCATGCTTAGTGAAAAACCACATTCATTTTCAAATGTAACCCATTTCTCTAACTCTATCATTTTTATCCATTTATATTCATTTGATTCGACATGCAATTCATTTTTGGTTTCAACGAGCTAAAGGAGGGACCGATTGGACGTATGTGATTAAGGCGCAAATGATTTATAATTAAGTTCCAACTTTTTTCCTATTAATTATAAACTCATTTTGTCACGAAGTCATTCCACTATAGTATCATGACTGAGCTCTCCCTAATGACATACCATTATGAAAGCAACTCGATCAATGCTCGTCCAATGACATTGTCATAAGCGTGTTACCTCATAAGATATCCTTAATCTCTTTGGAATATATTTGTTCTCCCAATATAATCCCATTTTATTTCACAGTAATCATTACATTTTCCTTCATTAAAAGTCAATTACTATCATATAATAATTAAGTCATTCATCACAAAGACAAACAACCTGTGGTCACGTTTACTTTTCCTCTATCATGTAATGCCAATAAGAGGGTATCATTTACCCATGTCTTGGGCTATGAATTCTACTATTGTGAATGATGCTACATACTGCAGAAGTCGTATACCCAACTCACTAGCTTTTGGTTTGTTATTTATTCGAACTTAGGCTTTTACTTACATCAAAGTATACGAGTCAAACATACATAGTCCATCATCCATTCAGCATTAAGGTTTGCCACACTATGAATGTCACAAGTGAATAAATCCATAAACAGATTCAAAATATATTTTGCTTAGGTCTAGTCCGGTGTACTGTCAGTCCAGTCAGTCACATCTGTGTCTCTATCTATTGGGAGTCATCCACTCCGATGCCCAAGACAAAGCATCTCTCCAGTTGGACTTGATAGACAACATATTAGTTTTTCAATTGGTTTGCTCATTTTTTATTAGATTAATGACATGTTTAGGTTCGTCTACTAATATAAGCTATATTTTCGTATTACAATCTAACCACATAATACCGCTTAGTATTAGTTAAACATTAGACAACTAGTGAGTCATATTTGTTTCTATTTTGCTTTACATGCAAAAACCACGTGAGTACAATATACAAAGGCTATTAATGTAATTTATGAATAATTTTATTAAAACATCGAAAAAATACAAGTGTACATATACGAAAATATTACACTTAGGGTACCAGATCCAACATATGTTGAGAATAAAAAAATCGTTTATTGTGTTGGTTAAATAATATGAACTAATTTAAAGTCTAAATAACACATATAATTATATACAACACATAATACATGCCTAAAAGCCCATCTCGTAATATGATGGGTGGCAATCGTAGTTCTTAGAATAAGGGTGTCGTCACCTATACACTATCCCAATAAGGGAGAAGTGTATTTTTCTATTAAAATATTATTATTTTGTTTTTCTTTGTTCAATTAAGACTATTATGATTTTCTATATAAATAAAATTTGGAAGTACATTCATCATCATCAACAACAATAATAATAAAAGTTGAATTTGGTTAGTGAAACAAGGAAGGGATGGTTGCTTGGCTTCGTGCCAGCTAAAAAAGAATACACTAACTCATCTCTTACTCGTACCCATATATCATTAACACCAAGCAATAAGCATAATCGCTAGTTGTTTGGATTTAATCCAAAATAATACACCAAGTAATAAACCATTATGTTTGTAGACGTGAAAGAAAGAAAGTGTGATATTATTATAAATGAATTAATGGATGATACTAAGATACGCACTTAAGCAAGGATACTATATTGCACCGCAATGATGGAATCATTCAATAAAATAAACTCACATTTTTTCTATGAAAAAAAGAAAAATCGCCAACAATTTCCATTTTCCTTTTCTTTTTTTAAATTAACAGTTCCCCTCTCACTTTACTTTTTGAATCCCAAAATATATATTTAAAGGAGTGACAATTTATTATAAAAATTTAGAAATAATATGTTTATGATTGAATTGTCACGGATGGTTTCAAAAATAAGTGACACGTGACAATATGACCAATATTATTATTTTTAAAATTTAAAGCGTAATGCATGTTATATAAATAGTGAATATCATTTTTTAGAGGGAGAAAATATATTATATTTTTTAAATAATTTTAAACTCATTCTGATTAATTAGGCTAAAAGTTCAAATTGAACCCAATCTTTTAAGGATTACTCAGGTAAGGATCAAGCTAGATCCGATCATGAGTCGTGCCACCCGCCCAAGCTCGAAGGCTCACTCGAAAATTGGGAAGGTTTGGACAAAAAATATAGACCATAAAAATAGCCTTGGACAAAGCCTTGGGTAGGATTTTTTTTGGCACAGGCCCGACCCAGCCTAACCCGAGTCAGCGTAAACTTCATTTTTTGTTGTCACTTCGCTATTATATTACTACTATTTTATTATTATTGTTTGGATATTCTATAACTCTTGTTTTATAGGTAATTTTGTTACTATTTTAGAAGCATTTATTTGCTAAGTTACAACTATCTTAGTGTTATTTAAATATAAAGACTTTTTTTTATTGTATTTTCAATTTGTTGGAAAAATTTTATTTTAATATTTTTAGTATTCTTAATGTATTATATTTTTTAATTTGTTTTTATATAAAGAAAATAAATGTTACTGGATGTTATGTACCGCTTTGGGTTTGTCGATGTTTTTAAATATTTTTCATATATAGTCTCATTTTAGTTTCTTCATAAACTGTATATATACATGTAAATATTTTCATATATATTTCTAGTCTATTTTTTAATTTCTTAATAAATTATATATTATTTTGACAAGAAAATAAATTATATATTATATATACATGCAAATATATCTCAATTACATCAATATAAATGTATTTATATGTAAATATAAATTTTAAAATTATTAATCAAGTTGATTAATTTAATTTAATTTAATAGCTTTTAATTTAAATATAATTATAGAAAAATTAAAATGGTTAAGATAAAAAATTAAAAATTAGTTTAAAATATCAAAATTTTGTACCAATCGATATGCACGGTACAAGTCGATATTAACCGAAACGGGTTGAAACACATCGAAATTTTGATTGAAACAAAATATATATACTACTTGATACTGATGGAAACAATACGTACTGACTTATATAATCACTACCAATACGATACCAACTTTGTAAAAATTAAACAGTTATATAAATAATCATATAAAGGACTAGGTGGAGGATGAATGAGATTTTGTGGCCAACAAGAGGCGTGAAATGAATCAGCATGGGGATTCAGGGTCATGGAGGGATCCACCCCACAAGTCACCTCCAGTTTCTATCACAAAGGAAAAGCATACGTGGATGGGACCCACCCATCACATTCATTTTCTGGATCCAAATCATCTCTTGTTTTTATTTAAGGGGTAAGGGGAAAGGGTTTGGTAAAAAATAAAAAGGGATAATTACTGTTTAGGTAAACTTAATTCGGAAAGAAACTTCACATGGATTTTGTAAACTATTAAGTACAATTCTAACACTAAATAAAAATAAAATCGATTTTAACCTCATCCATCAGTATGCAAATGCAAATCACGAGAAAGCTGCACGTGAGTCGGTTTTAGGTTGGCGAAGGCAATTTATGAAGGTTTTTATATTATGAATGATATTATATTATATTTTTTTATTTAAAAAAATAGTAAAATTAAATAGTATTTTATTAAAATTTTTATTTATTTATATTATTATTAGAAAAAATAATTACAAACTTCGATAATAAAAAATACCAAAAAAAGAAAAAGAAATTAGTATAACTAGACAATAACATATATCATGTCGCAGTAAAAATAGATAGAGAAGTTTGCTTGTTGTACTTAACTAAGATGAGTCCACGTCATAACGATCCCTCGAGATTCCTGGGTCCCCTACCAACAAGGTGCTGCTGACTGCTGATTGCTTATTTATTTAATCAAAGGTTGATGAGATTAGAGAAGAGAAGCGTGAACCAATTTTTATCTCTGGTTCCGTGGCCATTGTTTCTTTCTCTTTTTGGTTCACCATTTTCATTTGTTCTCGCAGAGCTCACCCAGCGGCACACATGACTTTTACCAGAATTTCCCATTTTTCTCTCTTTTTCTCCTCTTTCTTTTTCCTATCATCAACCCTTTCTTCTCATCTTTATCCTGCTTCTGCAACTACTCCTGGTATTTCCCTTTTTTTCATTATATATCACTCCGGTTTTCATTCTTGTATTTTTTTTCCCTTTTTTTCTTTACATTTGGACGTCAAATTAATTTTATTTCAGTTGTTCCATTTTGGTATAATTCATTCATCTTTTCCTTTCAATTTAATCTTAACATCCTTTCAAGCTCTTTACCTGGCTTCACTTTCTCTTTCTTTAAAAAAAAAAAGTATTTTTTTAAAATAGTGGATGAATGCAGGGGTAGATGAGATGAGAAATCATAGCAAGCTTCAACCTTTTTTCTTTTCTCTATCTTTATCCTGTGTAACACCAGCATAACTGCATAAGAAAGAAGAATGACTGGCTGCGTACTACTTAATAGTGTTCTTATTTAATTTTTATATATACTTTTTTTTTTGTTTGGTTTACGAGTAATGATTGTTGTCTTACTATGTGGTTATTGAAGAAAAAGATGGCAAAACGAGATCTTTGTATTCAGAAATATTAAGGGACGAGGCAGTTGCAAGGCTTAATAATCTTGGAAAGGTATTTGACATTTATATCAATTTTTTTATTTTAAAGATGGTGGTTTCTTCTATTATCAGATTACCCAAAAAAAAAAACCCCGAAAAGAAGGAGAAGGCAAGGACTTTACTTGAGTTTCCTCTGACCCAGAAATTGTTCATATCATATTTGACGAAATCATTAAACCAGCTCTGGACGAATGCAGAGAAATTTATTTCTCTCGTCTACTAAACAGTGTACATGAGCCTCTTAGAACAAATTTAATTCAATAAGGATTAGACTAAAGATTACACGCATCCATTGAATCTAGCAATAATTCATGGTTGGGACCATGACTTATGCATATGTGGTTACGACCAGTGACCAGTTGAATAGTTGTGGAGCCAAGTTAGTTAGTCATTAGTTTTTGATGAATTGCCTAAGTTAACAGGAAAGCAATGTTTAACGAATGTTGTTTGCTTCATTTTATAGGTGAGTGATGCTGATGGCTACCTTGAGAGGACATTTATGAGCCCAGCTTCTGTGAGGGCAGGCTTTCTTATTCGTGAGTGGATGGAGGATGCTGGTTTGAGAACGTTAGCTTTCCACCTTTTTTCTATATTCTGTTTAGGTTCTCTGGAACTTTTTACTAATAGTTATCTGAATTTCCCAGGTGGGTGGATTCTATGGGCAATTTACATGGTCGAGTTGAGGGAATGAATGCGAGTGCTCAAGCTCTGTTAATTGGCTCTCATTTGGTGACGCCTTTCGTTTTCCACATGTTTATTCATTTTCATGACACTACATGCTGTCAAGAATATGACTGGCACTTTCATACTGATAGTTGACATCTTCTTGGAAAATAGGATACTGTTGTTGACGCTGGGATATTTGATGGGTCATTAGGTATAATTTCTGCTATATCAGCATTGAAAGTCTTGAAAAGCATTGGCAAGTTGGGAGAACTAAAACGACCAGTCGAGGCAAGTTATCTAATCTCTGATGTTATAATATAGCCAAGCTGTGTTCCAGTTCATTTTTCTTTTTACCCAATACATTTTGGCTCCCCTTATCTGTAAAAAAGACACTCAATTTTCAAATGGACATGCTCTAAAGTGAGTGCTTTGGAGGATATTCTTGTTCATGATATTCTGTTGATTATATTCTTGAAACTTGCAGGTTATTGCATTTAGTGATGAGGAGGGAGTGAGGTTTCAATCTACCTTTCTTGGCAGTGCTGCAGTAGCTGGAATTTTACCTGTTACAGCATTGAAGATATCTGATAAGAGGTTTCCTTGATTAACACCCCTTTCGTTTTTACTTATTGCGCTGTTGACAATCAGTGTGTTTATGCATAATCCTTGTTTAGTGGTGTGACAGTGCAAGATGCTCTCAAGGGAAATTCCTTAGAAATTACAGAGGATAGCCTGTTGGGATTGAAGTATGATCCTGCATCGATTTGGGGTTATTTTGAGGTATGTTCGCCTGCTCTGCATTATTGTGAGAATAAACCTAAACTGGTTATCTTAGGATATTCACCAAACAACTTAGTTTTGGATTTATAATACTTGCTCCATTTCTGCAGCTTCACATTGAACAAGGACCTGTACTAGAATGGGTTGGTTTTCCTCTTGCTGTAGTTAAAGGCATAGCTGGACAGACACGAATGAAGGTGAATATTTCTTTTCAAAATAGAGACATGAACTTCTCAAGACACACTCAATCTATGATCCTTTTTACTACCTTGGATTGACTATAGCTAAGGATGTACAAGGAAATATACTAATCTTATGTAATGCTGTGCAATCTTTTAAGTACCTACTACCTACTCTTGAAACATGTTATATGAACATTGAAGGTTCAGTTTAGTGCAATGCATAAAAAAGTACATGGAATCTATAGATGTAGTTTAATCAAGTTAGAAGCATCATAAGGTTGAAAAGCACATGATATGAATGAGAACATGATTTATTTCTTCTCATTCTTGACTTGAGGAAGGAAGGGAAAAGGGGGACTAAAAGTAGAAGTAGTGTATAGTTCAAGCAGTTGAGTCCCAAAATACCATAGAGCAGTTGTTATGGAGGAGAAAAATGAGCATTTTCATTTTGGGTAAACCTTGCATTACACTGCAATCTAAATGGTCTATTTTCCGGATTCTTATGAATGTTTCTTCATCCATTTCTGTGGTATAGAAAGAACTGAAGACTTCAAGGGTGGTTATCTTTATTAATTACAGAAAGCAATGCAACTTGATCATTAATTGTTTACAGAGATTGTTTTAGTCCTTTCATTTTGGGCTTATGGCTGCTTGTATTCTATTTTGCAACCAAAAGCTTCATCAACTTGGATGTATGTGAAAGTAGAATAATTTTTCAATCCAATATTTCCTAACAAGAATTCAGTTTTTTTTCTTCATTGAGCTGTTCCACTTTTGAAGGTTACGGTGAGAGGTTCACAAGGACATGCTGGAACAGTACCAATGTCAATGCGTAGGGACCCTATGGCTGCTGCTGCTGAATTGATTGTTTTGCTAGAAAGTTTATGTAAACATCCTCGAGATTTCTTATCCAGTGGCGGTAACTGCAATGAGCAAACATTAGAATCGTTGTCCACTTCTCTTGTCTGTACAGTTGGAGAGATCTCAACCTGGCCAAGTGCAAGTAATGTCATTCCAGGGCAGGCAAGAAATTCTTCCGTGAACGAATCTCAGTGTCAGCGTAAACAGAAAATGCTGATAAGCAGTAAAATGTGAACTCTAATGCAGGTAACTTTCACTGTGGATTTACGTGCAATTGATGATGTTGGACGTGAGGCTGTTGTTTACGAATTATCTAATCAGATGTATAAAATTTGTGATAGACGTTCTGTATCTTGCATCATTGAACGGAAGGTAGGAAGGTTCCCTAAACATTTTGCAAAGCATTTTGCATAACAAGAACAAAAAATTTGATAAACTTTGTCTGCTGTGGATCATTTCAGCATGATGCAAATGCAGTAATTTGTGATCAAGAACTGAGTTCACGGCTAAAATCTGCAGCTTACAGTGCTGTCAACAAAATGGTAGGGCAGATTCATGAAGAGGTTCCAGTGCTAATGAGCGGAGCAGGGCATGATGCGATGGCCATATCTCACCTAACCAAGGTTCAGTATCTATTTGCCTTTCTTAACTTGATATGGCAAGTGAATTTAGTGGTCGAATGGTAATGTGAGCCATGATATTTGAACAGGTTGGAATGCTGTTTGTCCGGTGTCGGGGCGGCATAAGTCACTCCCCGGAGGAGCATGTATTGGAAGACGATGTTTGGGCAGCCGGTTTAGCAGTGCTAGCATTTCTTGAGTCCCATATGTAATTGTAACATTCAACAACTTACGTACATTAAATGCAAATGGACTTTCTTCTTCAATAAACCCACCAGATTGAATTGTACATTTCTTCAGTAAATCAGCCATACACCCACACACATTTTTTATGAATATTATTTCTATTAAATAAAAACTCAACATAAAATATTTAAAAATGTAACTTCTAAATGGAAGTAACGAAAAATAATAAAATCTAAATTGTCAAAATATAGAGTTGCATAAATTTGATTTAAACCTTAAGCATTTAAAGTTTAAATAGAATATTAGTACAACATTTGAAAAATCATATCAATTTAAGATTAGTACATTGCAAATTACTTAAGAAAAATTATAAGATGACCCTAATAAAAAGGGAAATAAAATCTAAAAATAGGCCATGTTTTTAATTTAAATGATATTTAATCTCAAATTGTGATCAAATTGGGCCTAAGATAGTAATAAATAGCCCAATCATTGAACAAGAGTAGTTATTCTCCATATTTAACTCTTCGATCGAATTTAATCGAGTTGACAAATCTTATTTTATCATCCTAATTCAATTTAAAATTTTTGAGATGAAATTCGAATCGAATCAAATAGAATATATTTGTTTGAGTTAAATTAAAAAGACGACTTTGGTGTTGTTTATTTTTATGTAATCTTTTTTGAAAATATTTTTCAAAGGGAAATAAAAGCAACACAACATAAGTCTAAGTATATATAGATATATAGATATGATTCTCCAAATATTACATATGTTTAAGGAAATCGAGCATAACCATGTCAAAAGTCCATCCATATCAGATACTCACCTCTGGTCCAAATAATATCAGTCAAGTACATAGCTATCTGACCTGACTACAGTGCATTAAAAGGGAGTAATGTTGAAAAACAGCTTCTTCATCTTGATATTATTTGCAATAACTAATAACAACTTTTGTGCAAAATCTCAATCATAACCTAATTGGCTAGCAAGAAACGACTAATAGATTTTCATATTAATTACATCTGATTACACGCATGTAGCAACTCGCTTATATGATGTCTAATTAGGCGTAAGACTAACTATTATTGGGATTGATTTTGTAAGCAACCTAGAAACATCAAGTATTGAATATAGATAGGTATATTCAATTTTATCTAAGTTCTTTCATAAATTTATAGGAGTCATACCAGTGTATCTAAATACGTTATCATTGTTGTTTTCACCGTGTCTGGTTTTGTTCCAGATTGAGTTGGATAGAACAATACAATTATGATCCAAGCCCAGAAAGAAAACTACTCTGATTCGATTTAGAGATTTGATTTTGCGGGAAAATTGGAAATGGTTGGGCAGTAAAATGGGAAAAGAGTTTAGTCATTTAGGATTTTAGAGTAGTTTTAGTAAAATTAAAATAATAATATAAATTTAAAATTTAAAATGATATAGTTTGGTATTTGAAATATTCGAATTAAAATACTCTACTCAACTCGAACTCGAAAAAAACGAAAAAAAATTAAGTTGATTCAATTCATTTGAATTCGAATAATTCGAAATCCAAACTTTTTTCAATTTTTTCAAGTCGAATCAAATTTTGCTAATCCCAACTCCCAATTTTGGGTTCCCATACTTAATTGGAACTTTGAGAGGGTGGGATCCCATACTAGTATCATATTTAATAATAATCTAATAAATACTTTTTCCAACAACCTTCCAAGTATTAATTTGGCTTTTTTGGGATTACATCAGACCGTGTTAGTAAGTTTAAAAGCTAGACGTTCTTTAAAAGACACCCAAGTAAGATTGAAAGACTAGAAACAGAGGGTAGAGAACCAACCAGCAACTTTATCAGCCTCTTCCTCACTCATGCAGGCTTCAAACAGATGATTAGCCTTATACTAATAGATAGAATCGATTTTAGATGAATCCCCGTCAAGGGAAGCACTTTTCAATGTATAGCAAGCTAATACTCAATCTTCATTTAAGTCCACCAAAGAAAGATGTTTAAATACCATTTAAGCACATCTACCGGCAAAGCTTTATGAGAATCCCGATTTTTGTCATCTACCAAGCTTACTTCATACCACTGCCATTCCAGAATAAACAAAAAAGAGGCTATTGTTTATCAATATGCATTTTTTTTTCCTCTGTGGTACAATGCCAAGAAGACCTTAATCTAGGAATAGGGGAAAATGTTGCAGATATACGATTCCAACTCCAGATCTGTTGACCCCCTTAAAAAATGGTTGCATGAACTAACTGAGCTAGCTTCTAGGTTCTAGCAATAAATTATTCAGAAACATGAGAAATGAAAGTGAATGATGTCACAATCCTTATACCGGATAAATGGTCTATACTCAACAAACGACACCTAAATCAATAGATGTAAAGCCTACAAGAACCTATAAAAAGTAGTAAGATGAAGCTCATATATATTCAGTTTAGAACCTGTTTAAGGACCTTGGAAAAAGTTTTATTTTAATTTAAGCCTACTTGGCCTAAATTTCCAATTAATAATAGAAATATGATTTTATTCAATTTCAATAATAAAGTATTAATATAAAAATATTTTTTAATAGTGAAGTGGGTTATCAAATTGGCTTGATTCAGGCTAGGGCAAAGAAATTGAAAAATAGTTTCCCAAACGAGGTCCAATCCATGGGAACTTCTAACTTAGTTAGAGTTTCATTATATAGAACACATAGAGGGAAAAGATAATAAAAGCCAATTTTCCAATGCAAGATGGGTATTCAAGCTTAAACAGATAACCATACATAACTATTTACCCATCATAAATTAAAAGCAATGAAATGAAGCAACAAACCCTTTTCCCAGATGTATCAAACCCATAATAACCCTCGTATCTGTAGGAGTAATCATAATCATCGAGAGAATCATCCTCTGTTCAAGTGTTTATTACAAAAAGAAAAAAGAGAGAGAGAGAATCACCAACCAATGCCAAAACAACAAAAAATGCAAGTTCCAAAATAGTAAGGGTCCAAAACTAACAAAACTACTAACACATAAAGCAGAGAGGCAGAATAAAAAAAATCCATAATTTTATAAGAAAAGTGGAACCTCATACCTTACAACTCTTCCTCCTCTAAATCCTTAATGTTAGACCTTGGCTCAAAATCTGTTTAAAGTGAGAGAAGAGAGGGAAATCATAAAAGATCTGAGCACTCAAATAGTTATTGTTAAAATTAGTACTTAACAAGACCACATTCACCTTTTCTAAAAAAGTAATTGTTAAAAATTGGTTCATTTGAAAAAGGGGGAAAGTTGGCCTCTTTAAAAATCACAGATTGAAGCCAAAAAATAAATCCATCTACTAGGACAAATTAGATTGATCAAGCGAGGCACATTTGGTCAGGAGTATTCAAAGCTAGTCCGGACAATAGAAACCCACAACCTTATTGGGTAATGCGAATTTGACCATGCACATGCCTAGTGCATTTACATGTATTTTCCCCTTAATTTGATGAACACACACAAAAAACCTCGCTTAATAGAGGTTCTCCTTGTTTATTTTTCATTACATATACCATTACTTGTTAGAAATGAAAGAAATTATCAAATTCTCCTCTTCAATATTTGAGTATTTCACAAGAACAAAAAAATGCATATTGATCAACAAAAAGGATCACTTTTTAGATTCTATTATCATAAATGTATAATACTAATTGTGTGCGTGTGTGTGTATGATAGAGATACCAAAACATGCACATATGGGTTATAGAGTGCACCCTTGATAGCACAATTGGGTTAAGATTTCATTGAGCATTAGAGCAGATCAAAGACTAATAAAAATACTGAGTGACACGAATTTCCACATCATAAGAACATGCCAGCTGAAAGAGCACAAATACAGTAAATATTATAGGACAATGATACCAAACAACCAACACTTTAACTTTCTTTCCAAAGCAGTCTCTAAGTCATTGTCATTGTTTACTTAAACTCCAACTCAACTTGACAACATTTCTTTTTTGTCATCTCTTGTTGTCAAAGCATATCGCTCACTAACCCACCCACCTCTCTTTCAATCATGACATACAGAAATGATCAAAGATTTGCAAGGATTCCAAAACACGAGCAATGAAACGTATAGCACTCCTGGTAGAATGCGAGATACATAACACATTCAAATTGATGTTTTATGCTACTTTTGCGTTAATAAGTGAATTAGTATGTTTTATACTACTTTTGAGACTCGGGTTTTCCAAATGCGCCATAGGGACCCCAACGGATTGATTGAGTGTTGTAGGGAGTCGATGGTGCCCCAAATGCAAAGAAAACATCACCTAGAAGGGGGATATCGCGATATCGAAGCATGAAAGTTGTGATATCCCTGACAATGTTGAAACGAAGAGGATTGAGACACCTATAGTGATATCATGATACCAGCTATAGGGTATCATGATACCCAAACACCAAGGACTCCCCTATTTCAAGACTAACAAGAGTATCCAATCGTCGCCAAACGTGCGAACGTCTGGGCTAGAAATACTGCAACAAAAAGATATATAATAAAGCAGCGGTGTCCGCAAGTATACAAGTCAAATTGTAATATAGTAAGTCCTACAACGAAACACTCCGGGAAGTATTTCGAGGATCGTACCCAATGAAAATTGAATTAAACAAAAAAAACTACTTTCTACGCTAACAGGGCTAAACAATAATAATCTAAAATTATAGTACGAAAAAACAAATCACAATTAATAAAAAAAAAACATAAATTGAATAATTATAAGAAAATAAATTGACAATCAAAATTACTCAAATAACAAACCGAAGATTAACTCACATCAGTGATCATAATTAACTTCAAAACTCGGGTTTTAATGAATTAATTACTAACTAAGCAGTTATTACCTCTCGGCCTCTAACTAATTAATTAATTGACAAAAATCACTTATCTCTCGACCTCGCAATTTAAACCGAGATAAATTAAGAGGTGCTCGGTAAATTATTCTCTCAACCTAATTTACCTAGATTGCTTCTTAGGGTTGTCAATTCTAAAGTTTAAGTATGCATAATCTAAGTCAATTAATTCTAAGGCAAACCTTAATTCTTTCGTTAATTACTCCTACATCCGATCGTTAATCTTCCTAAGGAATTTAACCACTCATGAATCTAGATGCAATTTTCCCTAGATTTAATTTAAACATGCAATAACAATAATTAAACTAAAAAGAAGGGAAAAGAGAAATCGACCCGATTTTGATAGTAGACGCGCTCGAAAGTTGAAAATCCTTTAACAGTCATCGAGATAGCGTCAATTGCAATTGAAAACCAAAAAGAAATTTCCTTATTTTTTTATTTTGAAGCAAATAAGATTAAAAGTTTTTGAGTTTACACTCAAAACTTAATATATATATATATATATCAGAAATCCTATCACAAGCGTATGCGTGTGAAAATCACAAATTTAGAACACAAATGTGTGTTTAAAAATAACATACAATAAAAATAAAACGTATGGTTTGAAACAAATTAATTCATATACACAAATATATAAAAATTTAGAATTCGAATATACTTATTAAAGTTTCAAATTCAAATGGTAAATGAAAAGGTTTTATATGCATGGTGTCCTTGGTTCAAATTTCATTATGGATAAATTTTTATTGATTTATAAAATTACAAAAAGATGAAATCACCTAGATAATCATATAACTTTTTTTTTTTTGATAAAAAGACCAAAAAGGTCACCTCATTTTATTGTATCTTCTAAAATAATATTGTGTACATTATTTGGATAGTCAACATCAAAATCAATATTACAGGTATTTTTCATAGATAGCTTACACAAGCTATCCGCAACTCTATTACAAGTCCTAGGGACCCAATTAAAATTGAAAAAAATAAAAGAGTCAATTTGCTTGGACAGGCCCCGCATATACTGGCCCATGACTGTCAAATCCACCTCTCTTTTTTTGAATCTATTGACTATGCTGGCACAGTCCGTCTCAATCTCCACCTTTTTCCAAATTTCATGTGCGCAAAATTAATGCTTTCTTCCATGGCCCTAAACTCCCCATTCAAAGACTAATAACCTTGTCAGCCCTACCCATGCGCCCTCCCCAAACAAAGCCGTCATTGTCCCTTGCAATCAACCCGAACCAGGCCTAGTTGTTAAGAAACGCAGCATCAAAGTTTGTCTTCATCACACCGACCTCGGGTTTCTTCCACGTAGTAGACTTACACGGGATCGGCAACATAGGCTTCTCCACCATATTATAGATCCGAAAATCGCGACTGAGGCAGGCTGCTCTTTCCCATACGACCTTCGCTTCTTCCTCAATGCCCTGGAACACTCTGTTGTTCCTACTGTTCTAGATATTCCACAACACCGTAATAAAGTCAGCCATGGTCGTCCTATCCAGCGAGCGCATCACATCTTCCATCCAGTCAATGCACCGTGTGAAGTCCTTAGTAAGCAGCCTATTATCGAACCCCCCATGTTCCAAAACTTTCCTTGCGAAGGGGCAGTCCCTTATAGCGTGCATGTGACTCTCCCTCTCTTGACCACAACGCGGGCAGGAGCTATCAAAGCCACTCCTGATACAGGCTATTTTGTCATAGGTGGGCAATATTTCTTGACCCAATCTCCAGCAGAATAACCGAACTTTAGGGAGGGTATTAAGCTTCCAGATCAGCCTCCAAAAAATACGGCGTGGACCGAAGCCAATTTGCCTAAGGATCAGCCACGAGAAGGCTGACTTAGTAGAAAAGAGACCACACGGATTGTGAAACCACACTCGTTGGTCTGCATGACCTGCATGAGAAATGGGTAATTTACAGATTTGGTCCTTTAAACTTTCACCGTAAATCTCCGAAACCCTAACTTCATTCCAACCATCCTTGTCCGCACTAAAGAGCTCAGCAACATGAACCTTCGGCACCAGCCTTCTATCCACCGTAATAGAAGATCCCGATAGACCCTCGACCCCCCAACTATCCTTCCAAATGTCGATACTCCTCCCATTACCCACATTCCAGCCGAATCCCTCCTTTAGCTTATCCGCAGCCTTGGAAATGCTTTGCCAGGTGAACGACGGCTTGTCCACGTTCTTAGGATGGAAAATGTCACCATTCGGGAAATACTTCGCACTGAGAACCTCATAACAGAGGGTCTCTTTACACGTTAAAAGGCGCCACACCTGTCTTCCAGAAGATCAATGTTGAAGAGGTGGAAGTCCCTAAAACCAAGACCCCCCATGCCCTTAGGGTGGCATAATCGGTCCCAAGCCAATCTGCTCCAAACTCCGTCCTTCTCTTTACCTCCTCACCAGACACGACCCATCATGGTTTGGATATTATCAATCACACCTTTGGGGGCCAGAAAAACTGAAAAAGCGTAGGTAGGCAGCGATTGTATGACAGCCTTGATAAAGATTTCCTTCCCCGCGCTAGATAGCAGACGCTTCGACCAACTATTTATCCTCTTGGCCATACGTTCCAAAATGCTCTTAAAAGCGGCAGCTTTCTTCCTCCTAACCGAAATCGGGAGACCCAAGTAGTTGTCGAGCTCGTCCGCAACCTTCATTTTAAAAGTCTCATTCGCTGCAACTCTATGAGGGATGGGAGTCTTAGGGCTAAAGCACACCATGGACTTGTCATTATTAATCTTCTGCCCCGACATCCTCTCGAACCTAGCAAGGATCTTCATACATTCCTGCTCCTCGTTACGGTTATTCCTTGACGGAGATTTTGCGATCGCTCTGGGGTCTCTTAAACTTCTTGACCCTCTTCTTCACGATCTTCTTACTTAGAAGCGGCACTGCCGTTTCTTCTTTACCTTCTTCTCACCTATGGCAAAATTAGGGTTTTGGATTGGCCACCCTACAGATAATCATATAACTTACTTTTCAAATAAAAGAGTTTTTTTTAGTAATTCCCTAACTGAGTTGGGACCCAGTTGATGAGTGACACAAAGACTTAATAAATTGTAAATATAGATACACAAATTTGGTGAGAGGAAATAATTTATGTTAACAGTTAATTTTTTAAAGTTTACTTACGCCCAATTCGTATATTTTTCTCAACCAAAAAATGGAATTGGATTTATTTTTGAAAGTTCTTTTATTATTCCCTTTGGAAATAGAATGCTTTGAGTGATCCATTTTTTTGTTTCTTTTGAAATTTTTCGAAACAAATTTGTTTTTTCTTTTAAAATTGTTAAAGCTATAAAACATTTCGTTTTCAATTTTTTATTTATTTAATTCTTTAAAAATAGGCTCAAAAAACGAACGTCATTTTCGAGGAGAGCCGAAAGGTATTTCAGTTTCCACCCCCAAATTGTTAAAAAGAAAAAAATCATTCTAGGATTATTATTGGTGTATCCATTAAACACATATTCAATCCTTAGACATGTTAAATTTAATTCTTTTATTTAAAACCATATAAAAGTATGAAAAGACAAAAATGACATCAAAACAATAATAACAATCATTTAACAAAAAGGGTTATTAGTAATTTCCTAATCGAGTTGGTACCTGATTAACCCGTGACATCAACTCAATCAGGGGTTTTATTAATAGTAAGCACAGAAGTATAGACATATAGCTGATGTTAATAAATTGTGCATATTAAAATAAAAATGTATTAACCATTATTAAAATAGAATTTTGGTTGAGTAATAAATTTAATGTTTTACTAATCCAATTAATGCGGATTCAAATCTCATTATATGCATTTTTTTTTGTTAAAATGAAAAGATTAAAATACTCTCGAATAATATGACTTATTTTAATTAGAGAAGGACATTTCCGTAAAAGAATAATAGTATAGATATAGATACACAAATTTGGTGAGAGAAAAAAAAATCATGTTAGAAATTAAATTTTTTAAGTTTAATTGCTTTCTGTGGTAAAAAATTTGTTTATAATTTTATTAAACATAGGTTCAATCATTAGACAGGTTAATTTTAGTTTTTTTTTATTTAAAAACTATTTAAAAGTATGAAAAGATAAAAATATCTTCAAAATAATAATAGTAGTAATTTAATCAAAGAATATATTAATAATTTTCTAACCGAATTGATACTTAATTAAATCGTGACACCAATTTAGTTATGGATTTTATTAATAATAGAGATATATTTTAAAGACAGTTTCGTAAATATTTCGAGAAATTTACCACCGTTCCCGACTATTTTTTCATTTTCACCCAACCCAGACGATTACAATTTAGAAAGTAGGGCCCAAGTCCAAACGAGCACAGTAATAAGTGGTGGGACCTACCCGACCCATTTGGCCAATTGACCAATTTATATAATATGAAATATAATGGAAAAAAAGGTTATAAAATTAAACCCACCCCACCCGCATTCATACATACACAAGTCATAAACCCAACCCATCCATCGATTGTAAAGAAAAAAAAAGGAAGGAAGGAAGGAAAGAATTAATAAAAGAAAATAAAAGAAAATCGCAGATCAGACAGAGAAAAACCCTAACCTAAATCTAAATGGGGAAGAAGAAGAAAAGAGTTCCGTCAAAGGTATGGTGTTACTATTGCGACAGGGAATTCGATGACGAGAAGATCCTGGTGCAGCACCAGAAAGCCAAGCACTTCAAGTGCCATGTCTGCCACAAGAAGCTCTCTACCGCCGGTGGTATGGCCATCCACGTTCTTCAGGTTCACAAGGAGTCCGTCACCAAGTATCTCCTTTTCCTTTACTATTATTATTTTTTTCTATTTGCTTCTCTATTTCTGTCTACTATTCTTTCTTCGTTTTCCTCTCTTTTTAGGTTTCCGCCCCTTCCCCCCCAAATCATTGTTTTCAATTTAATTTTACTGGGTATGATATCGCTTTTTGCAATAGGTTTATATTATTTGAGCGTTTCCTTTTTCAGTTTACCAGAAACTTGTTCCCAAAATTAAAAAAAAAAAAGAAGAAATAAATGCACGATGAAAGAAAGTAAAAACTTGTTCCTAAAGAAAAAAAAAATCTCCTTGTTTTTTTAGATTTTTCTACGTGGCCGATGCTAATAACACAACCCTTTTTTTTTATTACCGAGTAATTGTTTTCTTGGCTAAATGTTACCTAAATACATCTCTTTTGGATGAACAAACCAATCAGGAGAAGTGGTAACACAATGAAATCTATATTAGTTCTTTGCCCCGGTTTTTGTTTATCTCTAGAAGTTGTTGCATTCTATGCACCTTATGTGCACAAGATAAAAAAGATAGAGAACTTCAGTTAGATTTTTGTCTATATTAATTAATAATTAGAAGCTGCTGAAATGATTTTAAAATAAAGTGAGTAGCCTCTATCAAATTATTGCATTGCCTTGCTTCTGAAAAGTTGTCTAAGAAGTTCTACTGCCTGTTTGAATCTAAAGTTTTTTTTTTTTTTTTTTCTGGAATGCACCCAACATTTCAATTTTTGATAAGCTGTCTATCACTTAAGGCGAACGCCTACTATTTTATTTTACAATGAACTTTGCATTATATTGACAAGGTAGTTCTTTTATAGGGTTCCTAATGCAAAACCTGGCAGAGAATCGACTGACATTGAAATATACGGAATGCAAGGAATCCCGCCTGATGTGCTGGCTGCTCACTATGGAGAAGAAGGTAAACATATTGATGTATCATTTATAACCATGTTCCACTTCAATGATGGTACTTGAGTTGTTTGACATACATGTGTTTATGTACCTTTGCACACTTAAATGCCATTTACTTGCCACTACTTCTCTTTGACTGTTTTTTGCTTTTCGTTTGCTTTTTCAGATTTCCTAATGTAGAAAAAGCAAGTAGTAAATAACAAATCGTATGTATTCGTCAATAAGTAAAACATGATACATGTGCATTGGTCTAAACCATGCTGTCTGGTTTTTATAAAGCTTAATTTTCTTATAGTATTTGCTAAAAATACTTTTTGTAGTTGCACCCAAACATTGCTTTCTCTTTTTTTCTTATGGAAGAATTACTTATTATTAAAAAAAGTGGCAGCTTGAAGGTGCCTTCTTAAATATTATTGTAATAACATAGGTGAGTATAATCAAGTACGCATTTTAAAGTTGAATAGGGATGCACGTTTTTGTTTAAAAGAAAAAATAAGGATGCAAATTTTCTCTTAAGCAAATCACTTTGCAGGCAGAAGTATGCTTATAAAATGAGTTCTGCAGTTTTCTGCAATTTTCATGAGTTTCCTTTTTGTGAAATAGTATATTATTGCAAATAATTTCTAGATGTACTTGTGCTTGGAGTGTTCACATTACAATTGCAAATATTTTAATTAACAAGTTTGATGCTGTTGCATATTGACGGTGATTTCATATTTGCTATTAATTCATAAAATAAGATTTCTTGCAGAAGAAGAAGCTCCATCAAAAGCGGCCAAACTGGATATCCCATCTACTCAGCTTGTGGGAGGATTGATGCCAGGGCCACTTGGTGTTGGATATCCTCAGTCAACTTTAGGAGCAGTGCAGCCAATGTATGTTCTCTTTAGACTTTTATCCTAGCAAACTCTGTTCTAGTTATTGTTAAGGTTTTGGGTTATGGAATATTTAGAATTGGCGTTATGTAAGAATAATAGACTTTTTTATGTCATTGTTACTTACATTTTGTGGCTTTGTTCACGTGTGTATGTGCATGCAGCATTCCAGTTTGCAATTTTAAGGATACTCTTCTTCATCTTGAAAAGTTGTTAATGTAGTTAATCTAGCAGTTTAATGTGTTCTTTGCCTCAGGTATAATGCTGCAGTGCCTGTACCTCCTGTTGGTTGGGCAGTTCCACCTCGTCCACAGCCTTGGCTCCCACAGCATCCTGCAGCTTCAGTTCCTCTATCTGCACCTATGGGATATGTGCAGCAGCCATTATTTCCAGTGCAAGGTGTGAGGCCTCCTTTGGCAGTGCCTTCAACATCACCTTCACTCCAACCTTCACAAATTGCTCCACCTGGATTGCCGGTGTCAACACCTACACTTCCTGTATCCCAACCTTTGTTCCCTGTTGTCAATAATAGTGTACCGACTCAAAGCTCACCATTTTCTGCTTCTTTGCCAACAAGTGTTCCAGAAGGAAAAGGTTCAATTGAAGCGCATTTAAGTGGTAGTGCTTCTCTGACAGGTAGCTATCACCTTCTTCCCTGCTGTTGTACTTCTACTTAATTTTGACTTAACTTGCTTCTTATTTTTGTAACTTCTCTTTTTATTTGCTTGCTTATAGGAGGAGCTGGAGGCAATTCTCATTCTTATGCCTCTGGTCCGAATACTGGTGGTCCATCTATTGGACCACCCCCTGTTATTGCAAATAAAGCTCCTGCTATCCAGCCAGCAGTAAACGAAGTTTATTTAGTATGGGATGATGAGGCAATGTCCATGGTCAGTTCCTAACTTCTCTTTAATTGTTTTTTTATTTGCTCTTTTCTAGATTATGGTTGCAAAATTTTATTGAAGGATTTTATTTTATATACTTGCAGGAAGAAAGAAGAATGTCCTTAGCGAAATATCAGATGCATGATGAAAATAGCCAGGTAAGTCATAACTATCTCTCTAGTACATGGAGTTGGTTTGCGCATCTAACCAGATGAGTAGGCTTTATGTTTCATGTTTTCAGATTCAGTTGTTTATGCACTTGTTACCTATTTGATAAGGTATTTTCATGTGATTCTATTTTTATTTTTTTAACTTTATTCCATATTAAAAAGAAAACAATTTGTGAAGAATCCATGAGCCTTTTAATCAATTATTCCCATTAATTGATGGGCATGCACTTTTGTTTTAAAATATGACTTTTCCACTTTGCAAGCAATTGCCTCCAACTGTTTGGGCCTCAAAATATTTAAGTAGGTATTATGTCATTTTCTTTTCTGGTGTTGGTAAGTGCAACTTTGACAAGCTTGCTGCAACCCACTCAAGGATTTCTTCCGTCTAGCATTGAATCCGGTTAAGAACAGAGTATGTATGTATGCATGTAGGTATGCATGTATGTATGTACATGATTCCTTAAACTTTGGATTTTATTCAATGCTATTCATTCTCCCTATGCTTGATTTCAAAGTGTGGGGTTTGGGTGGAACAAGATGATACCCAACAGATTTTTGCTCAAATAAATAGAATTGATCGTGAATTCAGACTTTTCCAGGTCAGCTTCTTTCGCAAAGTTTGGTATCTTTTGCATAGGACCAGGACCAAGCTTCTAACGAATTAAGTTCTATCCAAGTGAGGGATTGGTCATGGTTCCTGTCTGATCAGTTTCATTTGGATTTTGATTTCAGATGAGCTCTATTGATGCGGCAATAGACAGAAGGATCCTGGAAAGCAGACTTGCTGGTCGAATGGCATTTTAGTTGGGAGGAGAGGAATGCGTCTTGAGAAGTTCTCTTGGGATAAATGAGCATGCTTTTGTGATTGCACTACTTACATGAATTGGAAATGGATTTGGGTCAATCAATTTTTAGGTGGGTATGGCAACCAAGGCAGATATATTTGTGTTGTATTCTTTTGCGAAGTGATGCAGAAGAGAGAAGATAAGTCATTGTTTTTTAATCTTAAATTTTAGTTTCTCCAAAAAAAAAGAAAAAAACTGTTAGGATATAAATTTTGAGTTATTATCATTGTGGATTGGTTGCTTTCTAATAGGATATTCATTTGAGTTTATTATAGATAATGAATTTTATTGAAGGAATTGGAATGTGATGATATTTGAAGAGAGAGGCCATTTTTGATCAAAAAATGGAAGAGTATATAAATGTATTATTTCATACATGCATACATAAGGCGGTCAAGTTTCTTTTTTCTTTGCAGGTCCCTGTACTTTTCTCTCTCATTTTGTAATCCCGAGGAGTGTTATTTTGCCACCGGGCGGTGGCTGTAGGGCCAACCGTCGCCCCCCTGTTCCTTCTCTTTCTCTGCTCCAGCCGGCCGGCTGTCAACCTTAGGGCCGACTTCGTTCCCCCCTTTCCCTTCTTTTCTCCCTTTCCCTCTTGTTCCACTCTGACTTTTCTTCGCTTCCCCTTCCTTGCTGCTACTTTTGTTTGAGTCCAGTGTGGTCTCCGGTTGGGTTGCCGTTGCAGACCATGTCTGAAACAGTTGGCTTTGTTTCTCTCTTGCCACCCTGTCTCAACCTTCACTTTCTTCTCTCTCCTTCCTACTACCGGCCACCCGGGTTTTACCAGCCTTTTGTTTTGGTTTGATAATTTTGGCCTTCTTGTGGCCCCTCCCTCGAAGGAAATTTCTGGAGTCGGTTAGGACTCACTTTTCTTAGATCCTCTGTGACTCGAGTCACTCGAGTTCTTTATGATCTGCCTTCTCGAGGCCTGATTGACTTGTTTTTGTTTCTCGTTTGATGTGATGGTTTAACATTCCGAGCTTTCGGGATGGACAATTTCAGTCTTTAGTAGGTACACTGCACCAGTCAATGTGTTTTGTTTTGGTGGCTGACGTCTTTTGTTGGAGCAGAAGATTTTGACATGACTTGTATTTGTGGTGGAGGCGTTCTTGTTCGGCGTTTATTCCTAGGATTAGACGGTTTTCCGATATGGCTTGCCTTTTGCCTAAGTTTCATATCGCTTTTCTCTAATTTGTTCTTTGAGCGGATGTTTCAATGTGGTGAAACTTTTTGTTTTTCCTTTGTATGAATTAAAAATCAATGGAAAAAAAAAATCTAGATAATATGCGTTTGGAGAAGGTATTTAACTTAGTAGCTGTTTTAACACCCAATCGTAGCTTAGGTCAAAGAGTGAATATGAAAAATTTATTAATCAGATAATTATTTTTTTATTTCTAATTTAATCATTAGATTAATAAATTTTTCATGTTTTACTAAGCACAGTTTAAGTTGGGGATTGAGGTTTAATCCGTTCATTTTTTTAGATATATGGATAGTAATGAAAGAATAAAAAAAAAAAAAATGAAGGTGAGCTTGATCTCTAAATTCTTATCATGTATGTACGGCTTTAGTTCAGATATATCTTAGCATGTGATGTGTTCTTGGTGGTAAATAGTTAAAAAGCTAAGACATAGAAGGGTGGGTATGGCCATGGATAAATATGAGGTGGTCTTTATCTCCACTCCTTTGATCGGCAACTTGGTTCCTACTGTCGAATTTGCCCACCACCTGACTCGTCATGACCCTCGCTTCTCTGCTACCATTCTCATCATCACGGTGCACGAGAGAACAATGGTCAACCTTTACACACAATCACTTGCCACTGCTGCCTCTCACTCTCAGTCACATGTCAATTTCATCCATCTCCCTACCGTTCAACCTCCCACTCCTGATCAGTACCAATCTTCATTGGGTTACACATCCCTCTTCATAGACAAACACAAGCTCCACGTCAAGCATGCCATCTCCACCCTCGCCTCAACTACTTCTGTTGCTGCTCTCTTTGTTGACATGTTTACCACTTCCATGAATGATGTTGCCCAAGACCTTGGCATTCCTTGCTACCTCTTCTTTGCTTCTCCAGCCAGTTTTTTGGGGTTTATGCTTCATTTGCCAGCGTTAGCCACCCAGCTAGCTGCCGACTTTGTTGACTCCCACTCTGGGTTAATCGCTCCCAAGGACTCCGCAATTGAGTTGATCGTCCCCACTTTTTCTAAACCCTTGCCCCCAAGCGTGTTGCCGTCCAGTGTGCTAAAGAGAAACAAGGATGGCTATTTCTGGTACTTAGAGCACGCACGCAGGTACACGGAGACAATGGGTATCGTAGTAAACACGTTTCTTGAACTGGAGCCCCATGCCATTGCCTCGCTCTCAATCAGTGGGTTACCTCCAGTTTACCCAGTGGGTCCGATTCTGGATCATGCTGGAGCGTCCGAATGGCACCCGGATGGAGCCCAGCTACATGATTCCATAATGGAGTGGCTTGATCAACAGCCTCCCTCTTCAGTGGTATTCCTCTGCTTCGGGAGCATGGGGAGTCTTGAAGGACCCCAATTGAGAGAGATTGCAATTGGGTTGGAGCGTTCTGGGTATCGATTTTTATGGTCCATCCGCGAGCCACCCAAAGGCAAATTAGATCTCCCAGGTGAGTACACCAATGTAGAGGCTGTTTTGCCGGCGGGGTTTCTGGATCGGACGGCTGGATTGGGGCTTGTGTGCGGGTGGGTTCAGCAAGTGAGAGTATTGAGCCACCAAGCAGTTGGAGGGTTTGTATCACACTGTGGGTGGAATTCCATATTGGAGAGTGTATGGCACGGGGTTCCTATTGCAACATGGCCAGTGTATGCGGAGCAACAAATGAATGCATTTGAGTTGGTGAAAGAGCTGGGATTGGGTGTGGAGATAAGGTTGGATTACAGGGAGGGCAGTGATTTGGTGGTGGCTGAGGAGTTAGAAAGAGGGTTGAGGCGTTTGATGGACGGAGAAGATGAAGTGAAGGCCAAGGTAAGGGAAATGAAGGCCAAGAGTAGGATGGCACTGATGGAAAACGGTTCCTCCTATAAATCCTTAACATCCCTAATTCAGGAAATCAGCAGTAGAATACAAGGTTTGAAGAAAGATTGTTAGCTACAACTTCTGGTTCATGCACTGCCATAGTAAGGTTTGCAGCCATGTTTTGCTATTTTCTGACATTAGATTTAACAATGTTAGGTATGAGTTCATAATGGGTACATAGCAGTTTTATTGATCTAAAGATGCTCATGTTTATGATTTTAGTACAAAGTTCAAGGTACCAACTTTAATATTAAGTTTAGTAGACCTGTTATATATCATGTCACATATTTTGCTCCCTAGTGGGGATCATTGTATACATTTTTTTACATGTCCCGGGAGTGCTAGGATTTTGCATCTTCTAAGATGTTATTCTGCATATGCATGCAGCTGTGAGGATGGGAGATGCACAGGTGCAATTCTGATCGGCATGATAAATATCGAGCTTGCGGGATTCTCATGGTTGGGAATTCAGGATGCAGGTTTTAAAGGAGATATTGAAGTCACTTGTTGTGCAGGCATTGCTCATAGAAAGGATAGTTTTTTACCAATCTATGTTATCTATCACCCCAAGGCCATGTTTGCTGATCATTTATTGATCACGGTTACTTATGATTGTATGACATTTATATTACTTATGATCACCCCAAGGCCAGGTGTTCACTCAGGTAGTGAAAGTAAAGCTACTCAGAGGTAAATTTATTTGAAAGCTGGGTCAAGGATACCGTGCCTAGTTTGGGTCTGCAAGATGAACCACTAGTAAATGTGTTGAAAGACGAGGTTTTTAGTTTTTGCAGATTCTGTTCTACACACAATATTGCAGTTTTAAGATGATAATGTGTTAAAAGATCTACGGTCCTTTTGTACTAGAATCAGATTGATTTTATCTCTTTTACTTAAAAAATAGGTAAATTAGTTTTTGTATGTTAGATCAATGAGCAAACTGATTTTTTTTTGTTAAAAATTCTATCCATTTTTATTGTTAAAAATTGGTCTTTGTAGGTCAGCATAAATTACACATGGCGTGTTACATGTAATTGTTTGGTTATTTCGTCAGCTATGTTAATTTTTAACAGTAGAAATAGATACAATTGTTAATAGAAAATGATTAGTTTGTTGTTTAATTTAATGTACATGTATTAATTTATCCTTTTTAAGTAAAGGGTAAATTGAAATTTGACTGTAGTTCGAGGCTTTTATAATACTTTTATCGATTGAAAATGTGCACAGTTTATAGAGCTTATGTAGAATACTTTAAAGTATTGGTTTAATGATAAATTTGGTCACTAACGTTTGCATGTTTTGTCAAAATGATTCTAATTGTATTTTTGAGTCTTTTTTGGTCATCAACTTTTGTTCTTTTTTCAATTTGTTTTTCTAACAGATTTAATGAATAAATTCAAGGTTTTAATTTTTTTTTTTCTTTCAAAAAGTTTCAATATTTAATAGGTTTGTTTACTAAGAAGTTATTCTACTGAGTTAATTTTTTAGATAATTATGTTTATTTTTTTAAACTTAAGAGCTACTTTTTTAATTTAATGTATTATTTATTTTATTATTATTTACATGTAATTATCTTATTAGGTCATCCCCGTTAAATTTTTGTTTACGTTGCTTTCATTAAATTTGTTAGAAAAATAGAATGAAAAAAAGAACAAATGTTAATGGTAAAAAAAAGCTTAAAAATACAATTAAGCTTATTTTGACTAGAGGTGCTCATGGACTGGGCTCAAAAAATGGGCTTAAAATTTTACCTAAGCCTGACCAAGATAAAAATGCTAAAACTCGGGTCAGGCTTGGCCCGCCCGTATTAATTTTTTATTTTATTTTTATATAATTTTTAAATATATATAATACATCAAAAATACTAAAAACATCAAAATAAATATTTCCCAACAAATTGAAAATAAATTTTAAAAAATATGTAGACTTAAATAACACTAAGATAGGTACAACTTAACAAGCAAATGCCTCTAAAATAATAACAAAATTAACAAATGCCTTTAAAATAATAACAAAATTAACAATAAAATAAGTTTTATACAATATCCAAACAATAATAACAAAATAGTAGTAATATAATAGTAAAATGGTAGCAAAATAGGGAGAAAACAACAACAAAATAACATTCAAAAATAAAAAAAAAAAGTAATTTTTTTTGTCTTTTAGTGAAATTGGGCCTGGCCGGGTCAGACCCAGGCTAAAAATATCTTACTCGAGACCCAACCCGTTTTTTAACGGGCCTTATTTTTTTGTCCAAACTTGTTTTTTTTACCTATATTTTAATCCAAATCCTCTCACAATTGGATTAAATCCTGAGACCACTCCTAAAAAAATATTATTAGAAAGAGAGAGGTACCTTATCTCCTTCATCTCTCTAATATATGACGGAATATGACCTTGCAATCTATTTCCACTAAGGTTAAGCTTAAGCAGAGAAACCATGTCAGTGAATGATGTAGGAATTGAGCCAACAAATTCATCGCTCACTAAACTCAAAATTTTCAAGCATTTGCAAGTTTTACCCATGTTTAAAGAAAATTCACCTACGATTTTGTTGTTGCTAGCATCAAAGATCGAACCATCCAACCTTAGACAAGGATCAAAAGAATATACAAAAATATTACCTTCAAAATTGTTCCCATTCAACTAAAAAACTTAATCCAACCATATCCATCCATATATGACATTGACAAATTCAGGGAGCCATTAGAGGACTCACCATGAGAAAATCTTGAAATATTTCCAAACAAGGAATTTTGGCTGATACTGAATACAACCACGCATGGAACAAAAATTGCAGCTGGAAGCGAACCAGACAAGTTATTGGAGCTCAAATCAAGGAAATACAAGTTCTTACAATTACCAAAAGACGCAGGTATTTATCCAGTCAAGAAATTTTGTGCTACACTCAGCATTTTCAAGATAGAACATGACCTCAAGTCTGTGGGAAAATGCCTTCTAAATTCACATTTGGCAGCTAAAAGACATGGATACCGAAAATTTTTACAATACTCTCAGGTAGTTTCGAACAATTTAAACCGCTTACCATCTCCCAAAGTCGGCGGTACAAGTCCACCCAAGAAATTCCCCAGTTACCCAAGTTGGATGAAATTGAATATGAAAGCCCATTACTTGCAAGATGGAGATGCATTAGACTCCTACAATTTTCGCCCAACTCATTTGGAATTTCACCACTTAACTTATTGAAAGAAAAGTCAACAACTTGCAAACTTGTAATCGGCCCAAAAATTGCAGGAATGGTTCCATTCAATTGATTCCTCTAACTTGATCACTTTTCACTATTGTTTCGATGCAGAGAGTTAAAGTGCACAACATGTATAATTAAGGTTAGGAACACTTTTCACTGTTGTTTTTGCTGTTTTTGATACATTGATTCCTCTTTCAAAGCTAAAATTGCTGCCAATCAAACAACAAACCAAAAATCCCCAATTAAATCAAATTTCAAGCATAAATAAAAGGAGAATTAAATCCATAGAGTTTCTAAAGGGATAAATGTATAATATCCACCAATAGCAGTAGAGGGAAATTTTTTTCATTCATGATTCATGCATTCACTCACATAGCTATAAACTAACCAGTATTTTCTAGCACATATATAAGTTTTTTATTTTTACCTCTTGTGTAATGGATACATAATCTAACTTGATAACAATAATTTTTTATAAATAAACCAATACCTTTCTTGATTCTAGATAATTTAATATTCCATAAAAGCGAACAATCCGTGACTTCGTTTACTTTTCATCTACCATGTAATGCCAATGAGAGGATATCATTTACCCATATCCCGGCCTATGAATTCCACTGTTGTGAATGATGCTACATACTACAGAAGTCGTATACCCAATGCACCAGCTTTCGGTTCCTTATCTATTTGAACTCAGTCTTTTACTTACATCAAAGTATACAAGTCACGTATACATAGTCCGTCATCCACTCAGGATTAAGGTATGTCACACTTTGAACGCCACAAGTGAATAAATCCATAAACGGATTCAGGATTTATTGTTCTTGGGTCTAGTCGGATGTACTATGAGTCTAGTTAGTCACATCTATGTCTTTATCTTCTGGGAGTCATCCATTCCGATAACCAAGACAAGACATCTCCCTAATTGGACTTGATAGACGACATATTAGTCTTTCAATCGATTTGCTCATTTTTTATTAGACTAAGGACATGTTTAGGTTCGTCTACTAATATAAGTTGTCTTTTCGTATTACGATGCAACCACGTAATACCGCTTAGTATTAGTTAAACAATAGACAACCAATGGGCTAATATTTGCTTCTCTTTTGCTTTACATGCAAAAACCACGTGAGGATAATATACAAAGGGAATTAATGTAATTCATGAATAATTTTATTAACTAATCTGTTCGAAAAAAATTATAAATTCCCATAAACAAAAATAATACACTTAGAGCACCTGATCCGACATACCTCCTGAGAAAGCCATCATTGACTTCAACCATTAATTTGCTCCCGTAGGCGATCACACAAACATTAAACAATATAGAAAAACCTTTAGCACACGAGATATAGTTAAGGCAATAAATGGTTCCCATGCCGAAGGCCCTACGATGGAGAAAAGTGTGCATAACTCAATTCGTTTACCACCATAGAATAAGTCACTGTTCGAACACAATGCATTACCAGATCAACCCAAACAAAGCATCATATTCTCTACGAAAGACTTTACACGATCCTAACCCTTAGTTATATCGAGTTTCAAGGCCAAACTTCCCACCTTACTAGAATGTTGATTACAGAGAGAATGTATCAATTCATAATTCACCAAGACATTATCAGAAATTAAACGCCCAGACAAAAACGCACTTTGAGCATCATCGATACAGGAACCAAGCACACCTTTAAATCTATTAACCAAAACCTTGGCTATAATATTATATAACACAAAGCAAAGGCTAATAGGGTGAAATTGCCCATATCTCGAGCCTTCGCAGACTTCAAAAGTAGGACAATGTTAATGTGATTAAAACTAGCCAGATTTTGACATCTATTTAGCATAGATAGGCAAAACTGAATAATATCCCCACCAATTACTTTCCAGCAGATGTGAAAAAACAAGCCAGCAAACCATTTGGCCACAGTGCTTTTGCCGGATGCATGTCACGCTAAGCCTCCACAATCTTTGAATGTGTGAAATCTTGAAGAAGACTAGCATTAGCCTCAGCCGAGATGCACCATTGCACTCCATCCAACTGTGAGAAGTGAACAAATGAACAAAATAGTTGACAACTACCTAGGCAACCTCCGCATCACTCTCCACCCACATACCAATACGATTCTCAATATCGAGAACCCTATTAACTTGCCGTCGTTGAGAAGCAAATTTGTGAAAGAAAGTAAAATTACTATCTCCTAACTTCAATCAATTGACCCTTGCTTGTTGCTCCCAATAAATCTCATCCCGCGAAACTTCCATATTCAAGTATAGTTGCAATTCATCTAGGTTGCATAACACATCAACACACACTAGTCGAGAGCGAAAATGCTCAATGGCCGCTTGAAGGAACTTCTTCAAACAAGATCTCCTCTATCGTAAATATCGACCGCAAGTGTAACACCCCTTACCCGACCTGGTTGCCGGACCCGAGTAATAAGATGCTACAACAAAATCTAACAATTAACAAATACTTACTAAACAAGATCTCAATTATTTATCATTAAATCACGTATAATCAGACATATTACAAATTTTGAATTCTACAAGGACCTAATTGTAAAATTTTAAAGTTTAACAGTCAATATTAAAAATTCATAGTTGGTATCGATACTGAATTGATACCTTACAGAAAATCGATACCAAAGTACAATTATGTTTTCTTTGCAAAATAAGGGTATCGATATTTTATGAAAAAGTATTAATACTCAAATAAAAATCGATACCATTTTGGCATACTGTTTGTTTTAAATCTATTCATATAATTAAGTATTGATACCAAATATAAAAATATCGATACTAGAGTTCAAAAATGGTAAAAATATCTCTTAAATGGTCCACTTATGCATATAACTTACCTAAACTCAAATGATATACCTAGACATAATAAGGACATGCAAAACATCATCTAAGGCATATGTAACAGTCCGGTTTAGACCCTAGTCAAAACAGTGGTTTCGGGACCACAAATCCGAGTCAGAAAAATATTTTAATATTATTTTCTGTGTTTATAGTATGTGAATTGACATGTGTGAAATTTTCGTGATTAAATTTGATCGTTTGTATGCTTAATTTGAGAAAAGGATTAAATCGCATAAAAGGTAAAAGTGATATTCTATATGTTAATGTGTTTAAATGAGTTGGCTTTTGAATGTGATGGTTTTAAATGGTAATTAGACCATTTTGATTGATAATGGACATTTATGGCCTTAATATATATGTTTTATTTGTTAATTAAAAAGGTTAATATGGTAAATTATTAATAATGTTCATTAAATTAAAACAAAACATAAAATATGGCCATTATCATCATCTTTCCACCGAAAATTTGAAAGAAAAGAAGGGTTTTTAATCTAGCAACATTCGGCCATTGTTTAAGCTTAATCAAGATATGTTTTTGTTTCGGTTTTTGATAATTTTTACGTTTTTGAGATCGTTGCTATGTAATCTATCAAACCCATGTCTCAATTTCTGAACTTGATGATGATTTTGTGTTTTGTCATTGTTGAAAGCTTGATGAATTTTGTGTTTGATGATAGAAAATAAATATATGTTGTTAGACTAATATGTTTTGTATTTGAATTTTTGATGAGTTTGAGTAATTTGGGCTAAATTGTGAAAATAATAAATTGAGGGACTAAAATGTGAAATAAATGAAATATGTGGGCTTATATGAACTATAAGAATATTTGGCCAAGCATGGGAAATATGAAATTTTGTGTATTTTGTGATTTTATTAAATAGGGACTAAAATGTTAAAAATGTGAAATATCAGGGGCAAAAGTGTAATTTGCCCATTTATGTGTTTTTGGATGAATTTGATTGAATATGTGATTAAATAAGTTTAATTTATATTAATTTAGATCAATAACCAAAGAGAAAGGAATTAGATCGGGGGAAATAAAAAATCGTTGAATAGCCGTTTAGTTTCGTCCGTCTTTGCCGAGGTAAGTTCATAAGTAAATAAATGTTGTTAAATTCGATTGTATATATATTTTATTTGTACCGAATTGAATTATTATTTGTAAGTATATGTGAATGCTGAATTGAAAAAAAGTGTGGAAGAGTTGTCTACGAGCTTGAAACGACTGAGTTACGACATCCGAAAGCCCCGTACGAACCTTAGGAATAGTTAGGATACATATGTCATGACATAGGATTCCGATATGTGTTTTCGTGTAAGACCATGTCTGGGATGTTGGCATCGATTTGTGTTTACGTGTAAGACCATGTCTGGGACATTGGCATCGTATTTGATTCGTGTAAGACCCTGTCTGGGACAGTGGCATCGATATGTGATTACATGTAAGACCACGTCTGGGACGTTGGCATTGTATGAGATTTCCGACTATCCGATTATCCTTATTAATTCCGAATGGTTCAACGGGCATTATCGAGTTAAGATCGTATGTGAAAACAAATTAAAAGGTTCAGGTACGTGCTATGTTATATGAATATGAAAGTAAGGTAATTATATGTTTGAAATGAATATATGAATTAGACAAGGTAAAGAGAAATTTATATGTGCTTATGATTATATGTGCATTCGGCCATTGATGTTATAATGTTATTGTATATGTGATAATGTTTGAGTTTGCAAGTTTAATTAATGTACATTTGGTTAAGGTTTGTTTGATTTTGCTAGTTAATTTAATGCTAATATTTATTAGGTCATTATTTGCTTATGACTTACTAAGCTATGAAAACTTACTCTGTGTGTGTGTTTATTCATTGTTTTATAGATTATCTAAGCTACGGAAAGTTCGGGAATCGTCGAGGATCATCACCACACTATCGAACTATATTTTGGTATCTTTTGAAAATGTGCATATTGAAGTATGGCATGTATAGGCTAGGGAACTTTGATTATGTTTTGAAATGTGTAAATATATAGCCATGTGATATGGCTTGTCAATGGATGTGTTAATTGATAAGTTTAGTCTATGCTTTATGATGCAAAAGTTTGTAGGTTTTTGATGTGCTCATGAATGGTTAATTTTGGTAAGTTTTATGGTTGATTTGGGAAATTGATATAATGAGAAATGTTATGATTTGATATGGATTAAAATGATGTTTGATTGATATGTTTTTGTTGTGAAGTTGGTGCTTTGATTTGGTATGATTGAGTTGAATTTGTATATGGGAATGAATAATGTTGTTAAGGGTCAAATTATGCATGATTTAGTATATTTTTGGCTGCCTAATAATGTATTGAAATGGTATGAAATGTGGTATTTTAGGTATGATTGAGAAGGGTGAGAAATGTGGCTTTAACCAAGCCTATTTTCACTCCACACGGCCAAGCACACGGGCGTGTGGCTTGACCATGTGTGACACATGGCTTTGGTACACGACCGTGTGTCCCCTGGAGTTGTCTTTCGAATTAAGTCAGTGTTGTACACGGGCCAAACACACGGGCGTGTGACAGGTTGTGTGACTCAAGTCAATAACCTCCAGAATTTCACACGGCCTGGCACATGGGCGTGTCTTGTGGCCGTGTGGTACAAGTCAGAATGTATGCCCTGTTTTGCCACGGCCTGACCACACGGGCGTGTGACCTCTGTAACTTTGAAAAATGTTAAAATTTTGGAAAAATTTTGTATGAGCTCGATTTAGTCCCGAACCCTTCCTAGTGCATGTTTAAGGTCTCGTAGACCTTCTAAATGGACTCTATGTATATGATTTGAAATGTTATGATGTTGGTGTATATTGTGTTTGTGAGAATGATCGCAAAAGTTCTGATATGTCCGGTAATGCCTCTTAACCCTAATCCGGCGATGGATACGGGTTAGGGGTGTTACAACATACCTATTCATGTACAACTCAAATCACTTATATATATACTGTTTTACCCAAAAATTCAAAAGCATCAAAATCTAAGCCAAATACATCCTTAGAATCAACCACCCTAAATATTTAACCATTATACAATTATAGTACCTTTACATGAACAACTAAACATTCAATTTCATTTATAAAACATACACAAAGGCATTATCAACCATTGCAAGATCAAACCATCATTCTCACAACTATGTGTTAACCAACAACTCATCCAACATATTAACTCCTCAACTAATGAACCAATATGCATATAACCATACTACTTTAGCAAGACATTTTCAATATAACCATTCCTATCAATCACCTTCAAGCAATCATCAATCATCAAGCCAAGCATGAAACCAACTCATTCAAGACCACATTAGGCAATTACCAAACAACACATCTTCCAAGCTACTAACAATTTGATCATTTCCAAAATACCTTACTTATTCACATAGCTATAAGGATAACAAGATTCAACTAGCCATCAACTATAAAACTAACACTTAAAACTCAAGACTCTCTAGGCACATGCCATCATCAAAATAAGAGCTTCACCAACGTTAGAGTTCGGGATTGTTGCTGGATGTTGAGTAACGTACGAACTGAATAAACCTAACCCGCACTCAAACAAACGATAACGTACGCTGAGTATAACTCAGCGGTATTTCTATATTCAATATTAAATTATAATATAAATTATGTAATGCATGACTTAACAACAAGATCTAATGCAAATTAATATCGGAAAGTTACATGTCATAATGCACCATTTAATATTACAATTTGATTTACTATAATAATTCTATCTAACATAATTGTAACACATATACATTTCTCCTTATAACAATCAAAATAATTTTATCACATCAATATTATATACACATTTCCAGATTTAACTCCAGTATCCTCTATTCAATTTCATTTATAATCAATGTCCCAATTCCATATCATTATTTCATCCATCATACTTATATACATATACGCAATTATATTTATATATATCACATCTCAAAACATATACAATTTCATATTTATATTATTATAGGATATTTCCAAAACTATTCACTTTTATCCTCATAATAATAAATTTGAATCAGATCAATTCAACTCTTTTTATCATTTATAACTTACCTTATGATCTTCCCATGCAATACAATTCATAAATGCAGCAATTGAAGTTGTTCGGGTTATAGAAACATAAATTGTAAACTCTGAGTTATTCGTCAACGACCTTGTCTTTTCCCTTCTTTTTTCGAGGAATCTGGGTCGACGTTAGCTACGGAATAAAATAAACAACAGATTTCATCAATATACATACAATTTCACATTCAATTACTAATTAATGCAACTTTTACATTTTAATCAATTTAGTCCCTAAAACCGAAACTAACATAACTTTCACATTTAATCCCGAATTTTTATATCAATTTCACTCTAAGCTAAATTTAACTCCCTATTTCTCATTTCTACCTCTAAATTTCAAAATTTTCATAATTTGATCCCTATTGCTCAAAATCAACTATTAACTTCACAATTTAGTTATTTTTCACTTCTAACCTAAAAATCTATCAAATTAGTCCCTAAAACTTTAACTAACCAACAATGATAACATCTTCAATCTTAAGCAGTACCGAAAAATAAAACATGAGTTAGCTAGTTCAAGATACTAAAATTCCAAAAACATAAAAAATTATAAGAAAATGATTAAATTGTACTAACCAATTTTAAGCTCGAAAAATCAAGCCCTATGCCGTTAGTTTCTTCTTTTCTCCTTCTCTAATGGTACGGCCAAAGAAAGAAATGAAGAAAATTTCATTCCTCTTTCTTTTCACTTTACATACTTTTAATTTTTAAATTTTAACTTATGTTTTAATAATTAATTTTTATAACATTTTCCATATAAAATTTCTCTATTGCCGTCCACTTCCATTTAACTAACGGTTTAATTACCTAATAAGTCCTTTAACTATGCTTTACTTTACGATTTAATTATAAATTAACTTTTGACTCTTGCGCGATTTAGTCCTTATACTTAAAATTTAACGCTAATTCGATAAAATTTCTTAACCGAAATTCGATTCGCCTCTAATATAACTCCGTAAATATTTAATAAAAATATTTATGAGTCCGATTTACGGAAACAAGGTCCTGATACCTCAAATTCTAAAACCACCGACTTTAGAACCAATACACTTGTACCTTGTCTAACTTTCCAAATAATTAAAATTATTAGACCAAACCTCAATATAATATTATAATACCTATATAAATATTAATAAATAATATTCGCTAATTCTATCATAAAAAAAACAATATTTCAAAACCACCGTTTCCGACTCTATTGACTTTCGAGTTGTTACAGTAAAGGTGCAAAACCTCTCCATCCGCTCAAGTTTATAGGGCACTGATAAATTACCAGCATTCCAAGTATCCCAAATTAAAGCTTCACATTCCTGTTCCAACGTCCAAATGACCTCAAACTTAAACTGGCGATCTCTCATCGCCATACCCTTATTGGACATTAACCAGTATTCAACATAATAGCTCAGTGCCGAATGGACAATGCGCTGAACTTTATAATGGGGATAGTCAGCCAACCAACATGTAGTGCCCTAGGCACACCACAAAAACCAACTTCAATCCCACACGTAAAGCCACACAACTGCCGAACTATTTCCATGTCCTTGTAATGTAGTTTCGTTTCAATCAAGAATACTATATGGGAAGTTGTCCGCCTCCAAATGTGTGAACGTTTAAAGTAAAAATCGTGCAAAAATATATCGAGAGTAAGTGTGGTATTTGCAAGCGAACATGTCAAATTGTAATATAGTTTAGTGTTACAACGGAACACTGGTAAGTATTCCGAAGATTGTACCCAGGGGAGGTTGAATTAAATATAAATATATTATCTACACTAGAAGGTCTAAATAGCAATCACTAAAAATCATATTACGATAATTAATATTAAATATTAAGGTTGTAAAATAAAAACTAAACTACTAAAACAAAGTTAACAAATGAAAATCTCCCAATTAACGGGCAGAAGATTAACTCGCTTCAGTAGTTGCAATTAATTTCAAAATTCAGGTTTTATTAGGGAATAATTAGTTATTAACTAACAATTATTACCTCTCAGCCTCTACTAATTAACTAATCGACTAGTACACGCTTATCTCTCGACCTCACTTTCCTGACCGGGATAAATCCATAATTTACTCGGTAAATTTATCTCTCGATCTTGTTTATACTAGATTACTTCCTAGGGTCGTCAATCTTAGGGTTTAAACACACATGTATTTATGCCAAATAACTCTATGGAAAAACTATAATTCTTTCTTTAATTACTTCCACATCTGTTCGTTAATCTCCCTAAGGATCTAGCCACTCATGAACACAATTTTCATATTCTCTAAAATTAATTCAACGTGCACAAGCACACAAATAAATTAAAACGAGAGAATGATAGAAATTGCTCCGCTTGATAAGCTGAATGCATTCAGATCTGCGAAATCCTTTAACAGCTAACAAGAGATTGTCGTTGACAAACAAAAAGTGTAAGAAAAATAGAAAAATACTTAAAAACAAAGTTTTGGACTCAAATCAAATCTAAGTAAAAGAACAAGAAAATAAATTGTTTTGAAAATAAAATAAAATAAAATAAAACCTAATTTAAAATCTAATTAAAATTAAATCTACTCCTAAAATCTAAGTTGTGGCCTCCGAAACGGTGACCCTTCTAATTAAGCATAAGCCTCTTCCTATTTATAGGCAAAAGTAGCTACTTAATTAGATCAAATACAGGCCATAACTACACTAAATATTGATTGTGTGGGCGAAAACACCCTCTCTTTAGTTTTACCTTCTATCAGCCTGTGTTGCGACACACACTTCGATTGTGAGATCTGGAGCTCGTCTTGCTGTGTTATGACTTGGCAGTCGTTTTTTTATGTTTTTGGGCCTAAAAAGAGATGTTTTGCACACTTAATTAAATCATTAAAATTACCTTAAGTCCGATTAACTAACCTGAAATATTGCTTAAAAATACTTATTTTACAATAATTTAAATTTAAGCTAAGAAATATGAAAATTCAATAAAAAAATACAAAAATGGTTAAAAAACCGAGTTGATTAAGGGAAGAAAATATCTAAACTGGGGTTTTTTACATAAATAAATTTTTTTAAAAATTAAATACCCAAATAGGTTGTCAGCTGGATTATTTACCAAAATGGTATGTTTTTTTTAGTCGCGCCTATTAGATAGGCGCAACTCCTTTTTTTTTAATATTAAAATATATATATATTTTTTGTTTTTTAAATAAAATATTTTTTTATTTTTATTAAAAATATTTAATTTTTTATACAGGTCAAAATACGGTCAACGGGTCAAAATACGGGTTCGAAAATAAGTCGCGCCTGTCAGTCGCGCCTGACAGGTAGGCGCGAATGCTGTCCCCCGCACAGTGCACACCCCCTCCCCCCGCGCCCTCCTGCATGCTGCTGCATCCCCTCTGCTGGTGCTTGTTGCTTGTCGCTTGCCACGCTCCGTCATTTGCTGCTTTGCTTGCTGCTGCATTGCTGCTTGCTGCACTGCCATCGAAAGCAGATTATATGTTTTGTCCCTTCAAAGGGAAAAAATCATTGCAAATAGGGGACCTTATAAGCATGGTCCCCCAAACCAAACACTCACTCACCAGAAGAGAGAAAGAAAAGAGAGAAAGGAGGAAAAAAAAAAGAAGAGAAGAAGAAGAAGAAGAAGAAAGAAAGAAAAAAAGGTAATATATTATTTTAGTAAATAATTTTATTTATAATTTAAAGAGTTTAATTAAGATGTTGTGAATTTTTTTTGTTATTAATTATTATTTATAAATTATTTATGTTTAGTGTTTATAGTTTTAGGTTAATATTTTGTATGAATGTAGTTTTTTTTAATAATTATTTTAAAATTAATTTGTTAATAATTTAGGATTATGTTATAAATTTTTGTGTTTGTAATTATTTTAAAATTATTTTATTAGTAATTTAGGATTAAGTTATAAATTGTTGTGTTTAGTTTAGTATTTGGTGAGTTTAAAACATATAAGTTTATAAAAAAATTAAAAATCATTTCATTTTGAAAATGAACTTGGATAAATGATGTTTAAGCTCATTTAATTTTTTTAAGTTGCTGTTAAGTATTGGTATGTTAATAGTTGCTGTTAACTCATTTAATTTTTTTTTATATCAACTTGGATATCAATTTGTCCAAGTTTAATCATAACAGACTCTTTTCATAAATTTATATGCTTTAAAATTATTTTTATAAGAAAAATAATTGTAGAAATATTGAAGAATATAAATTAATTATTAACATACCAATACTTAATAGTAACTTAAAAAAATTAAAAATTGATAATAATACATTAATAGTATCAATTAAAAGCGTTTCCCAAAACTCATAATTAAGAAATATTTTGAACAATGGGAGTAGAATTTTGGCTGTGTGAAAAAATATGGGATATGGATATTTATATCTACAATAACAAGTAGGATATGAATATTCCAATTCAATTTAATGCACTTTTAGAGTTGACTCTAAGTATGAATTAAGTTATTGACAAATGCTTTTATTAAAATTATTTAACATTTTAATTAAAAAATTTAACACCCACAAATATCAATGTTCAAAGTTAAATGCATGTACATGAATTTATTTTATACATGAACATATTGTTGGCATAAGTAATTTAAGGGAGAAAAATCTATTATCAACCTTGACAGATTGTGTAAACATTTTTTTCAATCTATAGAAATTGCTAGTGTTTAGTTATGTGTTTTGTAATTTTTTAGTAATGTATTTTTGAAAAAAATAATTTTATAGTTATTTTGTTAGTAATTTATGATTAGGTTATATAAATTGTTAGTGTTTAGTTTAGTGTTTTGTGATTTTTTTTAATGTAATTTTTATATAATGTAATTTTATTTAATTTTTTTATTTATTTGACAAATTTTATTGATTTATTAGAATGTTGATTAAATTTGTTGTTATATAATTTTATAGGTTATTTGAAAGAAACTAATAAGGTATGTTTCTATTTCTATTTTTATTTTTTTAATTCGTATGTTTTTATGTTTAGATAGTTTATATTAATTTTAATTATATTATTATTGTAATCTAACATAATTTTTTTTATTGTAGGTAAATTATGGGAAATTATTAGATATTTACCGTGTTTTGTTTCTGAAATTTGAAATAATTTATTGTATTTTTTGAAACAAATTAAATGAATTCATTTTTTTTTTAATTACAGATTTGCAACAAATGGGTTCTTTGATTAATAATAATAATCACATATCAAGTACTATTAATGAGATGGTAATAAAAATTTTATTTGATACTCATGTTATTTGCAGAATTAAATTATATTGTATTAACTATTTTGCTAATTTAATAATGTCAGGGCCCGTACCGCGTATTAAGGGGCCGTGTTAATTGTTAGAATTAAGTGACCCGAATCCTTATTTAAATAAAATACAATGGTAAAATAAAATAAAAGAAGAATCCCTATAGAACTACACTTCTTTTATTTTATTTTAAATAAGGTTTTTTAAACCTTATTAAACTCCATCTATTGGATATTGATTAGAATAAGGAGTTTCAATCTTACTACACTCCTATTAGAATATGGCTTTACAAGCCTATAAAAAGACATAGTCTATGCCTCTTGTAAATTGATTCGAATTCGACATAGTGAATTTTCTTCTCCTCTGCCCGTGGTTTTTTTCCCGAAAGGGTTTCCACGTAAAATTTGTGTGTTCTTTATTTTTATTTCTCTTTTCTTTGCAATATATTTGTCATTCATCGACGTTATTTTTTCACAAATTGGTATCGAGCTTCCGGTTTTTTCATCTCGATCACGGTAATGACGTCTTTAAAGTATGAAATTCACCGTGTTGGATCGCAACACCGTTTTGCGTTGTGGCAAATAAAGATGCGAGCGCGCTTGCACGATAGATTTAGAGGAAGCCCTAAGGGGTAGATAAGATGCCTTCGACATTGACGGAGGAAGAGAAAAAGCGCAAGGATCGAAAGGTGTTAACACGATTACATCTGCATTTGTCTAACGAAATTTTGCAAGATCTCGATGAAGGACAAGACCGCCATGCGGTATTATGGAAGAGGCTAGAACAAATATATATGTCTAAAACTCTAACCAACAAGTTGCATATGAAGCAACGTCTTTATGCTTATCGCTTGGAGGAAGGTGCGTCGTACAGGTACACTAACACTTAACAAATGTTTAAAGAAATTCTCTCAAACTTGGAGGCCATGGAGGTTCAAGATGATAAGGAAGATCTAGGTTGATTCTACTTTGTTCGTTGCCCCGCCTTATTCAACCTTCAGAGACATGATTTTATATAGCCGCGAGTCTCTCACGCTTGATGAGGTTTATGATTCTTTGACCTCGTATGATAAGATGAAGCATCTTGTGGTTAAACTCGACTCTCGTGAAAGGGTCTCATTGTTCGTGGGAGACAAGATCGGAATGCCGATGATGATCATGGAAGGACACAGAACGGAATCCTCGCGTAAATCTAAGGGTAGATCAAGTCTTCAAACAGAGGTAAAACTTGTAACTTCGCAAGAAGAAAGGGCACATTAAATCAATGCTATAAACTACGAACAAGATTAAAAGGGAGGCTGCGAATCAAAGGGAAAACAACCGTAAAAATCGGTGAAGCGATGTTGTAGATGACTACAAATGATGGTGAACTTCTAGTCGCTTCACAACAATTCTAAAGTGAGCGAGGAGTGGATACTTGATTCAGCCGCACCTTCCACATGAGTCCCAATCGATTGGTTTACAAATTACGAAACAATTATGTCCAAGGTGTTGTTTTGATGGGAAATAATGCTTCGTGTAAAATCGCAGGTGTTGGAACAATTAAAGTTAAGATGTTTGATGGAGTTGTCAGAACACTTAGTGACTGATAAACCGTAAAAGTAACATATTTTAATCCCATATTTAGCATGCTTTTGGATGAATTGTACCTTATTTTATGTCATTTGGTGCTCTTAATCCTTTGTTTTCATGTTTTATACTCAGGAAAGCACCGGAGGATGAAAAGTACAAGAAACTGGCTTAAAACGGGCCAAATGGGCCACATCACGAAATCGACATGGCCTGGGTGTAACACCCCTAACCCGTATCCGACGCCGGATTAGGGTTAAAGGCGTTACCAGACTGATCAAAAACTTACATAACATTTCATACGTTACATTCATCATTAACAATCATAGTGTCCCTTAGATGAGTCATCAAGACCCAAAGCATGCATAAAAACTGAGTTGGGACTAAATTGAAACACATATAAAATTTCATGAAAATTAAAAACTTTTCTAAAAATACAGGAGAGACACGCCCGTGGGAGGAGACCGTGTTCCCTCCACGGCTTTTAGACACCCCCGTGTGTCCATCCGTGTCTATATACTGACTATATCAACACGGTCACTAGGCACGCCCGTGTGCTACTAGGCCATATACTGACTTCCCCACCACAGCCACCAAGCACGCCCGTGTGCCATGGCCGTGTTCTCTTAGCTAGCTACTGACTTGCACACCACGGCCAGCTGACACGCCCATGTCGAGGCCGTGTGCTATTTAAGCTACATTCTGCCAATTCACCCACGGTCTTAGGCACGCCCGTGTGCCACAACCGTGTAACATTATAGGCCATTTACAAGGCCAAAATGCCACCCATAAGGGTCAAACCTACAAGCAACATATATTATCCCATTTCATTCACATATAACCACCAAAATATACCAAATAGCCATCCCAAATCATGCATATTTGATAACTAAGGAAATCACACAATAATACATTCAATATCCATTCTATCTTTACATTCAAAACCAATTCCAAACATACCAATTTGCATGACCAAATCACAATTATGCCCAAACACCATTCATCTATATACTTACCATATCATAACCATTTCATATATCAACTAATCTTACCAAAACAACTTCACATATCACATTCCTTTAAGCATATTACCAAAACATAACTAGCCAAATCACATGGCTAAGTTCACATAACAATTCATACCAATGACTAGCCTATACATGCCATATCTAGCCATATACATTTACAAAGTGTACCAAAATAAGTTTAGTAGTGTGATGACGATCCGTGACGGTCTCGAGCCTTCATGAGCTTTGGCGACCTATAAAACAGAGAAAAATACACAGAGTAAGCTTTCCAAAAGCTTAGTAAGTCATATACAAATAAACTTGGTATGGAAGGCATATATGCAAATAAATACATTGGCACATATCAATCACTTAGCAAACTCTCACTTATTTACTTTGGTTCATACAATTTTAACCACATTAGCCATTTTCACCATTCAAGAATCATATAAACATATAGTTCATCTAGCCAAAACAATTCTTATCATATCATAAATTCCATATACATCTCATCATAGTAAGATCACTTAGATGCTTACCATATATACACAAATAGTGTATAATCAACGTACCTGAATCGAATTTAATATCACCTAATTGTTCATAGCTCGGATTTGTAATTCGTATCACAAACTTGCTCGTTGAACCACTAGGAATTTAGTAGGATACTCGTAAAGCCTTAATAGTCGTACAATGCCAACGCCCCGCATTTATGGGTCTTACATGCACTCGTGATATCGATGCCACTCGTCTCGCATGTGGTCTTACACGAATCAATACGATGCCGATGTCCCAGACATGGTCTTACACGTAAAGCTCATATCGATGCCAATGTCCAAGACGTAGTCTTACTCATAAAGCTCGTATCGTTGCCTTCGTCCCAGACGAGGTCTTACACAAAATCTCAAATCAACGCCAACATCCCAGACGTGGTCTTACATGATAAAACATAACAGATACCTATGTCATGACATAGCTAATCCTATCTATTCCTAGGTTCGTACGGGACTTTTCAAACTTAGTCATTATATCAAACTTATCTCGGATTTCACATGCATAACCTCTCATAAACATCCATCATCAACATTTGTCATATAAATAATTATACTTATACACATATACATTTATTTACATAATTACTTACCTCGGATTCGGTTTATCGGAAATGAAAACGGCTACTAGCTTACTTTCGCTTTCCCGCGATCTAAATCCATTTTCCTCGGTTCTTGATCTGAACATATTCAGAATTAACTCTTTTATTCACTTATTCATTCAATTCAATCCATACACACATTTTTAGGGCTATTTGCAATTTAGCCCTCACATTTGCTTATTTTATCAATTTAGTCCATTTTTTCTCAAAACATCAAATTCACAAAATCTACCCATGCTCATGCATAACCGAATATTCTTACATCACATACAAGCCCAAATTTTCCATCAAATTAGCAATTTAGTCCCTAAATTTGCTATTTTAACAATTTAGCCCTATTTAGCTAAATTTAACAAAACTTCAAGAACAAAACATGTTCATCAAGCTTAAACCTTTCATTTAACAACATAAAACATCACAAAACTCAACATATCAACAATGGCATCTCACACAAACCTTATCAATTCATCAAATTTAGACATGGGTTTTAAAGCTCTCGAAGCAACGATTACAAAAACGTAGAAATTATCGAAAACCGAACCCAAATCATACCTTAATTTTGGCTTGCAAGTGCCGAATGCTTAGCCAAAGTTTTCTTTCTTTTCTTTTGGTGTTTTCGGCAATGAGGTGATAAAATGATGATAATGCTTCATTTTTGTTTTCATTATAATAATATATAACATATAACATAATAATATTAATGAAACATTTAAAGTAAATATAATTAAACATATAATATATACATATTACCACCCATTGCCGTCCACTAACAATAATAATGGCTATATTGCCACATAAGTCCTCACATTTATAAAGCCACAACACCTAAGCACTTTAACAACTAGCATACCACTTTCACATTCAATGCAATTTCATCCTTTTGTCAAATTAAACATACAGACAGACTAATTAGCTTACGGAAATTTACCACGTGCTCAATCACATTCCAACGACACAGAAAGTATTACTAAAATATTATACAGACTCGAATTTGTGGTCCCAAAACCACTGTTTCGACTAGGGTATAAACCGGACTGTTACAATTCTCCCCCCTTAGGGATTTTTGTCCCCAAAAATCTTACCGTTAAATAGATTCAGATATTGCTGTCTCATTGAATCTTCCGGTTCCCACATTGTCTCTTCAATTCCGTGTCGATTCCACAATACTTTCACTAACGGAATTTTCTTGTTTCTCAACTCTTTTACTTCACAAGCTAAGATACGGATCGGTTCTTCTTCATATGTCATATCAGATCAGATTTCAATTTCAGATGGGGCAATCACATGTGACGGATCGGATCGATATCTACGGAGCATTGAGACATGAAATACATTATGAATCTTTTCTATCTCGAGAGGCAACAACAATCGATATGTGACAGGTCCAACTCGCTCAATGATCTCATACGGCCCGATGAACCTCGGACTCAACTTGCCTTTACGTCTAAAACGGAGCACTTTCTTCCACGGTGACACTTTCAGAAATACTTTGTCGCCGATCTCAAATTCTATATCTTTTCGTTTCAAGTCTGCATATGACTTCTGACGATCAGATACTATTTTCAAACAATCTCGGATCAGTTTTACTTTCTGTTCTAAGTCTTTTATCAAATCGACCCCATGTAGCTTATTTTCACTGAGCTCGGTCTAATACAGAGGTGTACGACATTTACGTCCGTACAAAGCTTCATATGGTGCCATTCCGATGCTCGACTGAAAACTGTTATTGTATGCAAATTCAATCAAAGGCAGATACTGTTCCCACGAACCATTAAACTCAAGTATACAACATCTTAACATATTTTCGAGAATCTAAATAATCCGCTCAGATTGACCATCTGTTTACGGATGAAAAGCTGTACTAAAATGCAGTTTCGTGCCTAAAGCTTCTTGCAGTTTCTTCCAGAATCTTGATGTAAACATCGGATCTCTATCTGATACAATGGATGGTGGCACCCCGTGCAATCTCACAATCTCTGAAATATAAAGCTCAGCTAATCTATCAAGTGAATAATCAGACCTTACCGGAATAAAATGGGCAGATTTCGTCAATCGGTCAATTACGACCCAAATCGCATCTTTCTTTCTCGGAGTCTGAGGCAATCCAGAAACAAAGTCCATCGTTACTCTATCCCATTTCCACTCAGGAATCAAAATCGGTTGTAGCAACCCAGGCGGAACTTGATGTTCAGCTTTCACTTGCTGACAGATTAAACATTTCGAAACAAAGTCAGAAATGTCTCGTTTCATACCTGACCACCAGTAATGTTGCTTCAGATCATGATACATTTTACTACTCCCCGGATGAACAGATAAACGAGTATTATGGGCTTCACTCAAAATCAACTGAATCAACTCTGGATTTCTCGGAACACAGATACGATCTCGGAATCTCAAACAATCATCAACAACTTGAAATTCAGATTCAGAATTCAGATCACACTGATCTCGTTTTGTTGTTAACTCATTATCAAATTTCTGAGCATCACATATCTGTTGCATAAACAATGGTTTCGCTTTTAACTCAGCTATCACAGAACTATCATCATACAAATCAATCTGAGCATTCAAAGCACGTAATGCAAATCGATTTTCGACTAAATGCATCAAAGAACCACGCTTGCTTTACCCGATGATAATCTATCACAAGCTCATAATCTTTTAACAACTCAAGCCGCCTTCTCTCGACGCAGATTCAAATCTTTACGAGTCATTAAATACTTCGGACTTTTATGATCCAAAATACGTGACATCTTTCACCGTCATGAGATAATGGCGCCGATCTTAAGTGCAAACACAATCGCGCTAACTCTAGGTCGTGCGTTGGATAGTTCTTTTCATGAGGCTTCAATTGTCTCGAGGCATAAGCTACAACTTTGCCTTCCTGCATCAAAACACATCTCAGACCGTTTAACGAAGCATCACTATAAATTACAAATTCCTTGCCTGATTCTGGTTGTACTAACACTGGAGCTTCTGTTAACAGAGTTTTCAACTGTTCAAAACTTTTCTGACATCTATCAGACCATTCAAATCTAACATCTTTCTGAAATAGTTTCGTCAACGGAGTAGCTATCACTGAAAATCCTTTTACAAATCGACGATAATAACCAGCTAGGCCCAGAAAGCTACGGGCTTCAGACACGTTCCTCGGAGGTTTCCAATCCAGAATAGTAGAAATCTTGTTCGGATCAACTCGGATTCCAGAAGCTGACACAATATGCCCTAGAAAACTAACCTCGTGTAACCAAAATTCACATTTGCTGAATTTTGCGTACAATTGCTTTTCTCTCAGAGTTTGCAATACAATCTTCAGATGCTCGGCATGTTCAGTCTCATCTCGTGAATAAATCAAAATATCGTTAATGAACACCACAACAAAACGATCTAAGTATGGTCTGAAAATTCTGTTCATCAGATCCATAAAAACAGCAGGAGCATTGGTTAGTCCAAATGGCATAACTAAAAACTCATAATGCCCGTACCTCGTTCTGAAAGCAGTCTTCGGAAATCTGAATCTTTAACTCTCAGCTGGTAGTACCCTGATCTCAGATCAATCTTGGAAAATACAGTAGCTCGTTTTAACTGGTCAAATAAATCATCAATTCTGGGCAACGGATATTTGTTCTTTATAGTCACCTTATTCAACTGACGATAATCAATGCACATTCTCATCGTGCCATCTTTCTTTTTCACAAACAGAACGGGAGCACCACCAAGGCGAGAAACTCGGTCTAGCAAACCCTCTATCGATCAATTCTTGTAACTGCGACTTTAATTCCTTCAACTCTGTTGGTGCCATTCTATACGGAGCTATTGAAATAGGTGTAGTACCCGGCAACAACTCAATACCAAATTCAACTTCACGTATCGGAGGAAAACCCGACAATTCTTCCGGAAACACATCAGAATATTCACAGACAACAGGCACTGACTCAACTTTCTTTTCAGACACCTTCGAGTCAATAACATAAGCGAAATATGCTTCATATCCCTTTTTCACATAACTTTGAGCTTTCAAAACCGATATCGCAGCAGATAATCCATTCATATCATTAGACTCAATCCGCACAGTTTTATTATTTGAACATCTCAAATCAATAGTTTTTCTTTTACAGTTCACAACAGCATCATGCAAAAACAACCAATCCATACCCAGAATAATATCGAACTCATCAAATGGCAAAAGCATCAGATCAGCAGGGAAACAGTTATCTCGAAACATTAACGGACAGTTCTTGCATACTTTGTCAATAAGAACACTTTTACCTAAGGGGTTCGATACTTTTATTGCAAACTCAGTAGAGTCTACAGGCAAAGTCTTACTGAATACTAAATTTCTGCATATATATGAATGCGTAGAGAACTGTGGGTCTATCAAAGCAATCACGAAGTATCATAAAGAGTAAAAGTACCCGTTATAACATCAGGTGATGAAGCTTCCTCGCGAGCTCGGATAGCATACGCTCTGGCAGGCGCTCTAGCTTCAAATCTGACAACATTGTCTCTTGTAGTTCTCTGACTACCACTGACATTCTTTACATTCTTCGATGGTCTACCTCTCACAGTGCAATATCGGATCTCGATTTTGAATAGTCCTGCGGCTCAACAGCTCGGGCAATCACGGATAAAATGATCAAGCGATCCACATCTGAAGCAAGCTCTGTCGTTCAATCTACAGCTTCCCGAATGTCTTTTTCCATAATGTTTACATTCAAGTCTCTCAGTCCGGACATTACCAACACTGGCTACTGAAGTCGCTGGAGTTTTGGAACTCATTTGCGGTCTAGATTGATTTCTGTTCGAATATCTCACATTATCCCTGAATCTTTTCGGAGTAGACTGAAATGATTTACTCTGAAATCTCTTTCTCACTTCTCGAACTTCTGACTCAGCTTTTCTTTTATCTTTCCCGAGTGCTTCAGCTTTGCACGCTCGGTCAACGAGTACAACAAACTCCTTTATCTCTAAAATTCCGACTAGCAAACGAATGTCTTCATTAAGCCCATCTTTGAACCTTTTGTACATTATAGCTTCAGATGATACATATTCTCGAGTGTACTGACTCAGTCTCACGAACTCTCGTTCATATTCCGAAATAGTCATTCGGCCTTGTTTTAGTTCCAGAAATTCCTTCCGTTTTTGATCAACGAATCTTTCACTGATATATTTCTTTCGAAACTCGCTCTGAAAGAAGTCCCATGTAATACGCTCTTTCGGAACAACAGAAATTAGGGTTTTCCACCATTGATAAGCTACATCTCGGAGTAATGATACAACACACTTTATGCATTCATCCGGAGTCAGAGACATTTCGTCAAATACTCGAATCGTATTCTCTAACCAAAACTCAGCCTTTTCAGCATCATCAACATTGATAGCTCAGAATTCTTCAGCCCCATACTTGCGAATCTTGTCAATCGGAGGCTTATTCAACAGATTTACACCTATCACCGGAGGCACAATGGACGTCTGAGGGAGATTACCTGAGGGCGGAGGTTGCGAAACAGTCGGGTTATTCTTTAAAAACTGAGTGAACCACTCACTCATCATTTGAAAGAAAGCTTGTTTAGCTTCTTCCCCTTGACTGCTAGTAGCCGGTCTCGATTCAGAAGGCGCTGTCCCTTGCGTGGGAGTAGGCGCATTACTTTCTACGTCGTCAGCCACGGCTCTTTCGGGATCCATTACTATACGAAAATCATATTTTATACGTCAGGATTCATCACACTATTACAATTCAGAAATATGGCTTGTATAGCTAGACTCTGACACGCTACGTTAGTCCAAGAATCGACTAAACTGTAGTTCTGATACAAACCAAATATAACACCCCTAACCCGTATCCGACGCCGGATTAGGGTTAAAGGCGTTACCGGACTGATCAGAAACTTACATAACATTTCATACGTTACATTCATCATTAACAATCATAGTGTCCCTTAGATGAGTCATCAAGACCCAAAGCATGCATAAAAATCGAGTTGGGACTAAATTGAAACACATATAAAATTTCATGAAAATTAAAAACTTTTCTAAAAATACAGGAGAGACACGCCCGTGGGAGGAGACCGTGTTCCCTCCACGGCTTCTAGACACCCCCGTGTGTCCATCCGTGTCTATATATTGACTATATCAACACAGTCACTAGGCACGCCCGTGTGCCATGGTCGTGTGCTACTAGGCCATATACTGACTTCCCCACCACAGCCACCAAGCACGCCCGTGTGCCATGGCCGTGTGCTCTTAGCTAGCTACTGACTTGTACACCACGACCAGCTGACACGCCCATGTCGAGGCCGTGTGCTATTTAAGCTACATTTTGCCAATTCACCCACGGTCTTAGGCAGGCCTGTGTGCCATAACCGTGTAACATTATAGGCCATTTACAAGGCCAAAATGCCACTCATAAGGGTCAAACCTACAAGCAACATATATTTCCCATTTCATTCACATATAACCACCAAAATATACCAAATAGCCATCCCAAATCATGCATATTTGACAACTAAGGAAATCACACAATAATACATTCAATATCCATTCTATCTTTACATTCAAAACCAATTCCAAACATACCAATTTGCATGACCAAATCACAATTATGCCCAAACACCATTCATCTATATACTTACCATATCATAACCATTTCATATATCAACTAATCTTACCAAAACAACTTCACATATCACATTCCTTTAAGCATATTACCAAAACATAACTAGCCAAATCACATGGCTAAGTTCACATAACAATTCATACCAATGACTAGCCTATACATGCCATATCTAGCCATATACATTTACAAAGTGTACCAAAATAAGTTTAGTAGTGTGATGACGATCCGTGACGGTCCCGAGCCTTCAGTAGCTTTGGCGACCTATAAAACAGAGAAAACATACACAGAGTAAGCTTTCCAAAAGCTTAGTAAGTCATATACAAATAAACTTGGTATGGAAGGCATATATGCAAATAAATACATTGGCACATATCAATCACTTAGCAAACTCTCACTTATTTACTTTGGTTCATACAATTTTAACCACATTAGCCATTTTCACCATTCAAGAATCATATAAACATATAGCTCATCTAGCCAAAACAATTCTTATCATATCATAAATTCCATATACATCTCATCATAGTAAGATCACTTAGATGCTTACCATATATACACAAATAGTGTATAATCAACGTACCTGAATCGGATTTAATATCACCTAATTTTTCATAGCTCGGATTTGTAATTCGTATCACAAACTTGCCCGTTGAACCACTAGAAATTTAGTAGGATACTTAGAAAGCCCGGAATAGTCGTACAATGCCAACGTCCCAGACGAGGTCTTACATGCACTCGGATATCGATGCCACTATCCCAGACAGGGTCTTACACGAATCAATACGATGCCGATGTCCCAGACATGGTCTTACTCGTAAAGCTCATATCGATGCCAACGTCCCAGACGTGGTCTTACTCATAAAGCTCGTATCGTTGCCTTCGTCCCAGACGAGGTCTTACACAAAATCTCAAATCAACGCCAACATCCCAGACGTGGTCTTACATGATAAAATAGAACAGATACCTATGTCATGACATAGCTAATCCTATCTATTCCTAGGTTCGTACGGGACTTTTCAAACTTAGTCATTATATCAAACTTATCTCGGATTTCACATGCATAACCTGTCATAAACATCCATCATCAACATTTTTCATATAAACAATTATACTTATACACATATACGTTTATTTGCATAATGACTTACCTCGGATTCGGTTTATCGGAAATGAAAACGGCTACTCGCTTACTTTCGCTTTCCCGCGATCTAAATCTGTCTTCCTCGGTTCTTGATCTAAACATATTCAGAATTAACTCTTTTATTCACTTATTCATTCAATTAAATCCATACACACATTTTTAGGGCTATTTGCAATTTAGCCCTCACATTTGCACATTTTATTAATTTAGTCCATTTTTTCTCAAAACATCAAATTCACAAAATCTACCCATGCTCATGCATAACCGAATATTCTTACATCACATACAAGCCCAAATTTTCCATCAAATTAGCAATTTAGTCCCTCAATTTGCTATTTTAACAATTTAGCCCTATTTAGCTAAATTTAACAAAACTTCAAGAACAAAACATATTCATCAAGCTTAAACCTTTCATTTAACAACATAAAACATCACAAAACTCAACATATCAACAATGGAATCTCACACAAACCTTATCAATTCATCAAATTTAGACATGGGTTTTAAAGCTCTCAAAGCAACGATTACAAAAACGTAGAAATTATCGAAAACCGAACCCAAATCATACCTTAATTTTGGCTTGCAAGTGCCGAATGCTTAGCCAAAGTTTTCTTTCTTTTCTTTTGGTGTTTTCTTCAATGAGGTGATAAAATGATGATAATGCTTCCTTTTTATTTTCATTATAATAATATATAAAATATAACATAATAATATTAATGAAACATTTAAAGTAAATATAATTAAACATATAATATATACATATTACCACCCATTGCCGTCCACTAACAATAATAATGGCTATATTGCCACATAAGTCCTCACACTTATAAAGCCACAACACCTAAGCACTTTAAAAACTAGCATACCACTTTCACATTCAATGCAATTTCATCCTTTTATCAAATTAAACATACAGACGGACTAGTTAGCTTACGAAAATTTACCACGTGCTCAATCACATTCCAACGACAAAGAAAGTAATATTAAAATATTATACAGACTCAGATTTGTGGTCTCGAAACCACTGTTCTGACTAGGGTATAAATCGGACTGTTACACTGGGCCCAAGACCACACGGCCGTGCCTCATCAACGGACTCCACACAGCCTACCCATGATTTACACGGGCGTGTGCCATGGCCGTGCCCCTACCGTGACAAAGAGAAATTTCACTCGGATTAGGATACTTAGGGGCAAAGAAACACATTCCAAAGCCTATATAAACACCCTAAGTATGACCTAAAAGGGGGAGCCCAAGGCTATTGTCAAGGGACGTCTTGCTAGGCCAAAGGAGGCAGATTTGTGGAGGTTTACTTGAAGATAGCCAGTTGATCCATCTCAAGAAGCCGGAATCATACTCAAGACGGAGGATCTCTCCTTCAATTCCTTCAGGGGGTTTTAGGGATTTCTTATGTTTTGTTTTATCTTTTCTTCTGAGATGTTTTCTTTTATTGTTATGAACTAAACCCTCAGATACCTGAGGGGGATGAAACCTAAGATGAATCTTGTTATCGTTTGCTGAACTATATGATAAATATTTGACTTGTTCTTAATTATGTGTTCTTAATTCTTGTGTTGATATTTTCGGGATATTGATTCAAGTTTGATGTGCTTAGGTGGAGGAGCAAAAGTCCCTGCCTAAGAGTAGATCTAGCATAGTTAAGCAGAGTTGATCGCGCGTCTAGAGATAGGGTGACGAGATTTTACCGGATTAGGGTGAAACCTAATATGGGATTCCATAGATCAAGTTAATGCAATTCTAGGGGTTTTAATTAGAGAGAGATTTCAATTAATCAACCTAAGGTTAGACGTTATTCGCTTTGAAAGAGGGTTTAATATACATTAGGGAATCTTACGGATCAAGTCAAATGAATAAATCGTCTGGTTCAGAGTTAGATAACAAGTGAAGTCTAGGTGGATTCTTCCTTGGGTATTGTCTTTATCAATTGGTTTTTTTCCCACAAGTATTTTCCCCAAATTCATTCTTCTTTGTCATAGAGTCTTTAGTTTAATAATTAGTTAATTTAGATTAAACAACAAATTCTCTTTATTTTAGGCTAGATAATAAAAATAAAGTTAGTATTAGTACTTTTAGTTCCTTTGGGTTCGACATTCCGGTCTTGCCTTAACTATACTACTATTCGATAGGTGCGCTTGCCTCAAATCGTTGTCATAGTTAGTTTCCAGGTTCGATCATTCTCATTATAAATTTTAAGACTTTGACATCGCATAAACACAACGATCAAGTTTTTGGCGGCGTTGCCGGGGAACTAAAATATTAAGAAAGCTCAATTTTTATTACTTTAGCCATTTTTTTTATTTTGCAATTTACTTTTATTTCCTATTTTCATTTAACTTTTCTAAATTTTCTTCTTTTATTATTTCCTCCTTTCAGGTACCTCTAATTTATGACTAGAAGGAACCCGACAGGACCCCTACTTTACGACATTGATATTGAAAGAATAGTTCGTAGAAATCGCAGAGAAATAAGGCGAAGCTTAAACTACATAGAAGAAGAGCGAGAAGAAGAAGTTACTACCACCGAAGAGATGGCTGAAAATAATCCACCACCTCAAGAGATGGCCGAAAATCATGCTCCTCGAACTATGTATGATTATGCTAAACCTAGTTTAACAGGAACTGAGTCAAGTGTTGTTAGACCTGCTATTGCTGCAAATAATTTTGAATCAAAACCTAACACAATTCGGATGATACAATAATTTGTTCGGTTTGATGGTTTGCGGGATGAAGATTCAAATAATCACTTGGCAAATTTCCTAGAATTTTGCGATACTTTCAAGATAAATAGCGTTACTGACGATGCCATCCGTCTTCGGTTATTTCCCTTCTCTCTGAAGAATAAAGCCAAACAGTGGTTGCATTCTCTTCCACGAGGGTCAATCACTACATGGGATCAAATGACCAAAAAATTTTTATTAAAATATTTTCCGCCGGCCAAAACGACCAAGTTAAGGAATGATATCTCTTCTTTTGTGCAGATGGATTTAGAGACACTTTACGATGCATGGAAGAGATACAAAGATTTGCTGAGAAGGTGTCCACACCATGGATTACCCTTGTGGCTACAGGTCCAAACTTTCTACAACGGTGTTAACCCTTCAACAAGGCAATTAATCGATTCACCACGGTGGAGCTCAAATAACAAAACTCCTGAAGCAGCTTACGAGTTTATAGAAGAGATGTCATCTGAATAACTATCGCTGGCAAGTCACAAGGACAAGGCCAACAAAAGCAACCGGTTTATAACCTCGACGCAAAGAACCACGCTATCAAATCGGTAGAGATTTTACATAAAAATTTGATGGTGTATATGGTTCCTCGCAGTACAACCGATTATGCGATGCGACACAAGTGGAGGCGTGGCGAATCCTGAGTACCCACCCTACAGACAGGGCATTGAGAGCGAACAAATGAACTATATGGGTAACAATTTCCAATCTAAAAATAACCCTTATAGTAATACTTACAATCCAGGTTGGAAGAACCACCCCAATTTCTCATGGGGTAGTCAAGGGAATCAAAGGCAACAACCATCCCAAAATTTCCAACAACAAATTTCTACCCACGGAAAAGAAGCCAAACCTCGAGGAGATGTTGACAAAATTTATGGCAGCCACAGAAACACGTTTTCAGAATACGGAGACATCCTTTAAGCATCAACTTGAAAAATTGACACAGGAGCTCAAGGATCAAATCGGGCAACTTGCTAAGCAGATCTCTGAGAGACCTCAGGGAAGACTACCGAGCAACACCGAGACTAACCCAAAGAAGCAAATCCAAGCCATAACAGCTCAAGAAAGTGAAGGGTTAGACGAGCCCAATTCAAGGCAAGAGAATATGGTCGGAGAAGGTAAGGTTGAGGTAAGTAATAATAAGTCAAAACAGGTAATTAAAGAGTACCAACCTCGCATACCATATCCCGAAGCATTAAGGAGAGACGACACAGAGGAACAGTTCGGTAAGTTTCTTAAACTTTTAAAGAAATTACATATTAACTTACCATTACTCAAGCTCTTTCGCAGATGCCGATTCTAGAAAATTTTTAAAAGAGTCATTGATTGTAAAAAGCGAAGGATAGACGAGGCATCACATGTGGAACTAAACGCAATGTGCTCAAGCGATGTGCAAAATAGACTACCACAGAAATTAAAAGATCCAAGGAGTTTTATAATTCCATGCTGAATTGGTAGTTTATCTATTGATAATGCGTTAGCTGATTTATGGGCAAGCATAAATGTCATGCCTTATAAAATGTTTAAACAACTAGGTCTAGGGAAACCCAAACAAACAAAGATGAGCATTCAATTAGCTGATAAAACTGTTAAAATTCCTAGGGGTATAATCGAAGATGTACTCGTAAAAGTTGAAAAATTCGTATTCCCAGTACACTTTGTCGTTTTAGACATGGATGAGGACAATAGTATCCCCTTAATTTTAGGAAGACCATTTTTAGCAACTGCCAGGACTAAAATTGATATTGATGCAGGAGAACTCATACTTCATGTAGGTAATGAGACCGTCACTCTCCAAGCTCTCAATTCGGCTAGAACATCGAGTAATCAAGGTAAGAAAATAAATTCTAATGATAACCATTCGGTTAACCCTTCTTTTCAGGAAGCACCACAAAAGAATACAACTGAACCCGATCCTAGACCCCGTGCCAACAAAGAAATAACTCATGAGGAACGAAGGATTCAGATCGATGATCTAGACGAGAAGAAGATGCATTTCAAGGAAAAATTAGGGATACACGAAGCAGAACCAGAGCCAATCCACGAAGCAGGCAAGTTCAAAATCGGAGATCAAGTATTGATAGATAAAGCAGACCCTCGAATATCTCCTCCTGACCCTAACACAAATAAAGAAATCCCTTTTAGGGTAATCAGTGTTTTCCCATACGAAACAGTCGAGGTAAGTAATCCTATTTTTGGTACTTTCAATATAAGCGCATCTCGACTTGAACTTTATCATGATAATGAAGCTGATAGCATGAGGAAGGACTTTCAACTCCTCAAACCATCCTGATTATGCAAACGAGAGGTAAGTCTAGCTTAAGACTTTAAACGAGCGCTTCTCGGGAGGCAACTCGAGCACTAACTCCATTACTCTTTCTATTTTATTTTATTTTATTTTCACTCTTAATTCTCCTTTGTAGCAACTAACTATAAACTAACCAAGGCCAATTTCCATACCACACGCTTTTACACGGCCGTGGCGTGGCCGGCCGTGTGGATGCACCAAATCTCCGTAGTAACATGGCAGAGATGGTACGAGTCAGGACAGATCGTATCTTCGAGTCACGGACCTAACTACCCCGCCACGGCCGTGCGATATAGCCGTGGCCGACACCGAGAAATCCACACGGGGGGAGGCACGCCCGTGCTAGGAGACTGTGGACGACACTATTTCATCGAACATGGGCGTGGGAAAAATGAACGAAGCACAACACGACCGTGCGATGCAGCCGTATAACTCAACACGCCCATGGTACACGGGCGTGGGAAGTACCAAACTTGAAATTTCTATTTAAAACACCCACCCCCCATCTCTTCCATCCCATTTTCCTTTCCTTTTATCTCTCAGACCTCTCCCTACTTTCCTTTTCCAAAATCTAGATGTACACCATATCCATGTCGAAGAAGCGAAAGGATCCTAGCACAGTCTTCCCCTGTGGGAGACCGATTTACATAAGTTCATGCCGGCCGCTTCATCCACTTGACAAGCCAATTGAGGCCATTTTGTTTTTAATTTTCTTTTTTCGTCGCATTTATTTTCCTTCTCTTTATCTTCCTTGTCCCCAAATAAATAATTAGTTTATTTTGAATTTTTCTTAGTATTTCTTGGCTATTTCTTCACGGGCTACCCAATTTCTTCATCTAGCGCAGTAATAGTGGGCAGCCCCCATACCACCACCAGAGACGCCTCCTCCAACTTATCTTTCACCTCCGAATCAAGTTTCCACACCTCCAACTCAAGGAATCCATCTAAATTCAGGAAGTTTCATCTCTCCCTATCTTTTATGAATTTCTATCTATCTTTGTACATTGAGGGCAATGTACATCTTAAGTGTGGGGGGTGAATCTTAAAAGTGCCAAACTTTTTGCATTATTCTCAAATCTTGAATTATGCCTTGTCTTAAAGTAAGTTTCTCATATTATGATTAGAATGAAATTTCCTTTGATTTGTGATTTTTGTTAATGTGTTTTGGATTAAGTCATTGATAATTGTGCTTTGATGATTTATACTCTAAGATACTAGAGAATCAAGCATGTTAAGTCTATTTTTCAAAATTAAAATTTTTTCTAGGTTGTCTACCTGAATTTGAATATTACTTTGGAGTTTGAAATTTACAAGAATGACATCAAAATACCCATAATTTTTGTGAGATTTTGAGCCTTATAGAGCATATATTCTTTTTCTTACTCACCTTATTGATTATGAGTGTGTCAACATTGATTTGCTATTCTAGAACTTGCATCGATTATACATGCCGAGACCACACATTTGATTTGATATACAGATATGATGAAGGCACCTAAGATTTTACCCACTTACTCCACTAAAAGCCTACCTTCACAATTAACCCCTAGTGAACCCCGTTTAATCCTAACAACCCTTTTTATTGACTCAACCGCTAATATTAACCCAAAACCCTTCATTTTCGTTATCACCATTCCTTTTGACTACCCTTATATCGAGATTTGATTTGATCGATTGCCTAATTATTTCGATAGTAAATTCATAATTTATTATGTATTTATGACTTGTTCAAAAAAAAAAAATCAAAGTATATTCATTATTAGCTCTGTGATCAAGTGAGCTTATACATTTAAATTCCAATTACTGAAGAAGAAGCTCGTATTAGAGTATTATTAGTACAAGTTTTCAATTGATGTAATTATTTATATTCAGTTCATTGTTTCTAGTTAGGTAATTTGTCAATTCAATCTCGATTCTAACCTTCTAAATCAGCCTTTATCCACACCTTTAACCCAAGCCCCGTTACAACCCTGTTAAAGACCTTTTGATTTGTGTATCATCTCATATTATAGTGGTGGAGATTTGATTTTCATGCAAGCCTATGGGATTAACTCTTCATGTTTGACTTTTGAGTGCTTTTTCTTGAACCTTAAACACTTCGAGTGATTTGAGTGAATCTTTAGTGAGGATGTCAATCCTTGTCGATTTTGAATCAGAGGTAACTATTTAGATGAGGGGAAACACCTAGATTTTGTGCTACAAAGGTATGACTTAGATTGTTTGAATCTTTAGGACTCTTTGAGTTGAATCATCCATGTATAAATTATCTTTAAATTATGATGAAACACTATTGATGAATATTATGAATTGAGGGAAGTTCGTTTTTAATTATGAGTTGAGAATTTTGCTTGAGGACAAGCAAAAGCTTAAGTGTGGGGGTATTTGATAAACCGTAAAAGTAACATATTTTAATCCCATATTTAGCATGCTTTTGGATGAATTGTCCCTTATTTTATGTCATTTGGTGCTCTTAATCCTTTGTTTTCATGTTTTATACTCAGGAAAGCACCGGAGGATGAAAAGAACAAGAAACAGGCTTAAAACGGGCCAAATAGGCCACATCACGAAATTGACACGGCCTGGGCCCAAGACCACACGGCCGTGCCTCATCAACGGGCTCCACACAGCCTGCCCATGATTTACACTTCGTGTGCCATGGCGTGCCCCTCTTCGTGACAAAGAGAAATTTCACTCAGATTAGGATACTTAGGGGCAAAGAAACATATTCCAAAGCCTATATAAACACCCTAAGTATGACCTAAAAGGGAGAGCCCAATGCTATTGTCAAGGGACGTCTTACTAGGCCAAAGGAGGCAGATTTGTGGAGGTTTACTTGAAGATAGCCAGTTGATCCATCTCAAGAAGCCGGAATCATACTCAAGACGGAGGATCTCTCCTTCAATTCCTTTAGGGGGTTTTAGGGATTTCTTATGTTTTGTTTTATCTTTTCTTCTGAGATGGTTTCTTTTATTGTTATGAACTAAACCCTCAGATACCTGAGGAGGATGAAACCTAAGATGAATCTTGTTATCGTTTGCTGAACTATATGATAAATATTTGACTTGTTCTTAATTATGTGTTCTTAATTCTTGTGTTGATATTTCCGGGATATTGATTCAAGTTTGATGTGCTTAGGTGGAGGAGAAAAAGTCTCTGCCTAAGAGTAGATCTAGCATAGTTAAGCGGAGTTGATCGTGCGCCTAGAGATAGGGTGACGAGATTTTGCCGGATTAGGGTGAAACCTAATATGGGATTCCATAGATCGAGTTAATGCAATTCTAGGGGTTTTAATTAGAAAGAGATTTCAATTAATCAACCTAGGGTTAGACGTTATTTGCTTCGAGAGAGGGTTTAATATACATTAGGGAATCTTACGGATCAAGTCAAATGAATAAATCGTCTGGTTCAGAGTTAGATAACAAGTGAAGTCTAGGTGGATTCTTCCTTGGGTATCGTCTTTATCAATTGGTTTTTTCCCACAAGTATTTTTCCCAAATTCATTCTTCTTTGTCTTAGAGTCTTTAGTTTAATAATTAGTTAATTTAGATTAAACAACAAATTCTCTGTATTTTAGGCTAGATAATAAAAAGAAAGTTAGTATTAGTACTTTTAGTTCCTTTGGGTTCGACATTCCGGTCTTGCCTTAACTATACTACTATTCGATAGGTGCGCTTGCCTCAAATCGTTTTCATAGTTAGTTTCCAGGTTCGATCATTCTCATTATAAATTTTAAGACTTTGACATCGCATAAACACAACGATCAGTGACGTACGACATGTTCCAGAATTGAAGAGAAATTTAATTTCGTTGAGTACTCTTGATTCAAGAGGGTACAAATACACAGTTGAAAGTGAAATTTTGAATATTTCCAAAGGTTCCCTCGTTGTGATGAAAAGGCAGAGAAAGACTGCCAAGTTATATGTTTTGCAGGGTTCTACTATTATTGGTGATGCAGCTGTCGTTTCCTCTTCCTTGTCAGATGATGATATTACTAAACTTTGGCATATGCGCCTAGGGCATATGAGTGAGAATGGCATGACAGAATTGAGCAAAAGAGGACTTCTTGATAGGCAAGGAATTTGCAAACTAAAGTTCTGTGAGCACTGCGTTTTTGGGAAGCAAAAGAGAGTTCAATTCACTACAGGAATCCATAACACGAAGGGAACGTTGGAGTATATTCATTCTGATCTGTGGGGGCCATCAAGAGTGCATTCAAGAGGTTGAGCTAATTATATGCTAACTTTTATTGGTGATTTTTCCAGAAAATTTTGGGCATTCTTCCTGAAGCAGAAAAGCGATGTGTTTTCTGTATTTAAGTCTTGGAAAACTATGATTGAAAAACAGACGGAAAAACAAATAAAACACCTCCACACAGACAATGGCTTAGAGTTTTGTTCTGATGAGTTTAATAAACTGTGCAAGTCAGAAGGGATCGTGAGACACTTGACAGTTCGTCATACTCCACAACAAAACATCGTTGCAGAACGAATGAACAGAATGATCATGGAGAAAGTTTGATGTATGTTGTCAAATTCCAACTTACCAAAGTCGTTATGGGCCGAAGCAGCCTCTACTGTATGTTTTTTGATCAACCGATCTCCATCAATTGCCATTGAGAAAAAGACTCCACAAGAGGTATGGTCTGGTAATCCTGCTAACTATTCTGATTTAAAGATCTTTGGGTGTCCTGCGTATGCTCATGTTGATAATGAAAAATTGGAACCGAGATCCATTAAATGTGTTTTTCTTGGTTATAAAGCTGGTGTAAAAGGGTATAAGTTATGGTGTCATGAAAATAGAAAAGTTGTGATTAGCAGAGATGTTTTTGATGAAACTGCTATGCTACCTAACTTATCTCTTAAAGACTCTTCCAATAAATAAAATCAAAAGCAGGTGGAGCATCAGATTAATACAGAATCGACTCCGCTAGCCAGTACAAAAATTGAGAATAGAGTTGCTTCTTCACCACAATACTCTATCGCCAAAAATAGAACTAGAAGACAAATTAAACCTCCAAAGAAGTATGCCGAGGCTGAAAAAGAGGACTATGTTTGCTTGCTGAAAAATATCGTCTGGAAGATATTTACATGCAACAACCAGAGGGTTTTACAGTCTCAGAAAAAGAGGACTATGTTTGCTTGCTGAAAAAGTCCCTTTACGGTTTGAAACAGTCACCAAGACAGTGGTACAAGAGGTTTGATTCTTTTATGACTTCTCATGATTTTAAAGGAAGTAGTTTTGACAGCTGTGTTTACTTTAAGAAAAACAGTGATGGTTCTTTTGTGTATCTACTTCTTTATGTTGATGACATGTTGATAGCAGCAAAAGATAAAGGAGAGATAAGAAAGGTCAAAGCCCAACTAAGTGAAGAATTTGAGATGAAAGATTTGGGACCAAAGAAAGAAGATACTTGGTATGGAGATTCTTAGAGATAGAAAAACAAGTAAATTGTACCTAAGTCAGAAGGGGTATATTGAGAAAGTTCTTTGCAAGTTCAATATGCAGAGTGCTAAGCTTTGTTAGTACTCCTTTAGCAACCATTTCATTTCGGACTTTCATCGGCTTTGTCTCCACAATCGATGATGATATTGAGTACATGTCACATGTTCCATACTCTAGTACAATGGGATCTCTCATGTATGCTATGGTTTGTTCACGTCCGATTTATCATATGCGATCGGTGTAGTTAGCGGATACATGGCGAATCCCTTAAAAAAGAACATTGAAAAGCGATTCAAGGTGGATTTTAAGATACTTACGAGGTACTACTGATGTTTGCTTAGAGTTTGGAAGAACTAGAGATGGAGTCATTGGGTATATTGATGCTGATTTTGCTGGAGACCTTGATAGAAGAAGATCTCTCATTGGTTATGTCTTTACAATCGGAGGTTGTGCAATCAGTTGGAAAGCTACTTTGCAAACTACACGCTTTGTCTATCACAGAAAGGTGAGGACATGGCGATTTATTGAGGCTTGTAAAGAAGCTATTTGGTTGAAGGGACTCTTTAGTGAGCTCAATGAAGACCTTCAAATCAAGACAATATTTTCATGCGACGATCAGTGCCATCTTCCTTACAAAAGATCAAATGTTTCATGAGAGAATAAAACACATTGATGTTCGGTATCATTTTGTTCGTGATATTATTTCTCGTGATGATATTATTGTGAGCAAAATTAGTACTCATGAAAATCTTGCAGATATGATGACTAAGTCACTTCCTATAACCAAGTTTGAGCATTGCTTAGACTTGGTTGGTGTTCATTGTTGAAGTTAAACCCTTAAGGGGTTTTATGGAAGAGGTGAAGAACTTGTTTATTTAGAATTCGTGTCAAGGTGGAGATTGTTAGAATTAAGTGACCTGAATCCTTATTTAAATAAAATACAATGGTAAAATAAAATAAAAGAAGAATCCCTATAGAACTACACTTCTTTTATTTTATTTTAAATAAGGTTTTTTAAACCTTATTAAACTCCATCTATTGGATATTGATTAGAATAAGGAGTTTCAATCTTACTACACTCCTATTAGAATATGGCTTTACAAGCCTATAAATAGACATAGTCTATGCCTCTTGTAAATTGATTCGAATTCGACATAGTGAATTTTCTTCTCCTCTGCCCGTGGTTTTTTTCCCGAAAGGGTTTCCACGTAAAATCTGTATGTTCTTTATTTTTATTTCTCTTTTCTTTGCGATATATTTGTCATTACCGACGTTATTTTTTTTCACATTAATAGTGTAGGGTTTCTGCCAGATGAACGCCTAATACCATACTTGGAGTTAGCCGGGTTCGGATCAGTAGCATTGATCTAGACTTTTGATCTGCGATACGACTTGATTTCCGCTTTAGTCGAGTGATGGCGTCCAGAGACCCACACATTTCATTTGTTGTGCAGGGAGTGCACCATCACTCTAGAGGATGTTGCACTACAGCTCGGGCTCCCCATCAACGGGAATGCGGTCACGGGCGTAAGTTTGATCTCTAGGCCAGCTACCCTTTGCTATGAATTACTTGGACGCTCGCCAAGTGAGGGGAAATTTGTCAGTTTGAGGTTTTCATGGCTAAAGACCAATTTTGAGCATTTTTCGAGTACTGCTTGCCGAGTACTGCCAATGAATGGGAGGTGATGCAGGCTGTTCGAGCTTACATTATGCACCTTATAGAGGTTGTACTCATGCCGGATGCAAACGGCAGTACGGTCCACTTGATGTACTTACCCCTATTATCCAATTTGCATAACACCCGTTCATACAGTTGGGGGTCCGCAGTGTTAGCCATGCTGTATCGCGAACTTTGTCGGACGATAGATCTTTTTGCGATGGACATAGGCAGATGCCTTATACTGCTGCAGTCGTGGGCACTTTACCGGATGCCATTCTTGGCATCCATTAGTCACCAACCATATATATTTCCACTCGTTAATAAGTGATAATTTTTTATTCGTTATAACAATTAGTTGACTTTTTTTCGGATTATATTATTCTAACAATTTGTTTTCGTAGATGGAGCACTAATCCGGGTATCGGGAGGTCATACACGGTACTGATATACCGTCTGATGATTGAGAATTATGCTGGAGAGGGGGTAAGTTTTTCCAATATAAACTTAATTTTATTATTTTATCTCACTCGACTCGCACTAATATAACAATGTTATAACTGTGCAATTTATTTGGATATCGTATTCTGTTCCAGAAATTATGACAGTTATTCCCCCATCTGCCCACGTCCACTCAAGCCTATGGTGCATTAGCGCACCCGTTATCAATTTTCAGATAGTGGAGTGGTATCATGGTGATCGAGTACTCCGACAGTTCGGTTGTATACAGTATATCCCGACACTGCCAGTACGATTGGGGGAGATCCATGGGATGAACAGGAGGGGGAAGTATGGAAATGATTGGGGAGAAGTGTATGAAGAATATATTACGATGTGGAACAACCGATTGGGGAGGGAACCTCAGATGGATCGTGCTTTGGATTTGCAGCCCTCGTTAGAGTACATACAATGGTACTGGGAGATAGGGAAACCATTTTTGTTTGGTGGGCGGTCGATGGTAGTCCCTCCGCATATGACACAAATTGGGCAACCCTTTCCAGATCCGCATAATGCACTAGAGCCAGAGCCAGAGCCGAAACTACACTCTGGGGATAGTTCTTATCATCCAGATTTGGGGGGCGATGACTATTTCCCGGGTTTGTCAGGCCACGGATATCATTCAGATTTTGATATCTTCAGCCCACTACCACCTCAGTACTCCATTCATCCTGGCTCGTATCCACCTTAATATTCCGCTCCTTTCGGCCCGTATCCACCGCCGTACTCCACTCTTCCCTGTCCGTATCCACCGCCGTACTCCACTCCTCTCGACTCAAGTTCATCGATGGCGTTTGAGACATATGATTTTTCATCTATGTTTCGCGCACCCCAACATACGGAAGAAGAGAACGTTGATCGCCGTAATCGCCCACAAAGTGAACGTCGAGTTCCACAAAAATATACCCCTAGAACCACACCATCAAACCATCAATTTTAGGGGGTTTTGTAATATAAATAACTTCATATTTATGTAATGGCATGTACCTAGGTTGTCTTTTGATTTCATTTAGATATATGAATATTAATGGTGTATAAGATGATATTGGTTGATTTATATATATATACAAACATATGTCTTATAATATAGCCATTTACATGGTTTTAGTTTGAATTGGTTGAATGGTTTGTAATTGGATTGAAACATAATTAGTCCGGGTTAAGTATGTATGAACACAAATAGTCATACTTCATCCGGAGTAAGTATGTGAAAAGTATTTATGTTGGTACATTGATTTGGTTATTAAGTCTATCATTTTGGCATGTTTTAGAAGTGTTTAATAGTGTTTTGATTTTGTTGAATAATTGGATATTGAGTTGTTTGTTGTTTAAGATTTGCAGGGTTGGTAAATTCTAATGTGTATGTTAAATATTTATGAGATTGTTAGTATTTGTTCTGTATGGCTCAGAATGCTTCATAACCTGCTCCGCTGACGATAAGGGTTAAGGGGTGTTACATTATTTATCAATTTAATTTGTTTTTTTTTTTGCAATTTAAATAGTCAACTTTGTATTTGTGTAATGACTTTTTTCCATTTTATTTATCAATTTTATGGTTTTTTTTATTTTGCAATATAAATTAATAAACTTTATACTAACTATGTAAGTCAAATTAGATTAACTGCAACAAATTGTAGACAAATTTGTGATTCAATCCTCTCAACATGTAATGAAGTACATCTCAATTTCTACCCGATTGCGACGATTGTCCAACATGGTAGTTTCGGAGCGGGCATTTACTCCGATTATGACCGGCTAATCTGCATACGCCACACAGCTTCCTATCAGATTTCTCCCTAATATCCATTTCGTTATGGATTCTGGATGATTGCGGACGACCTTTTGGGTTCCTACGCAACCCTTTGTCTGGGACAAACTCGAAGGTCGTCGGAGGTACCTCCCAAGTAGATAGGTCAAGAAGCACAGGGAACTCGTTCTCCCATACATGCAACGTGCGCTCGAGGGTGTACACTTCATCGATAAATTGTTCTGCATTGAGTGAGACTTTAGCACAAGCTGCCACGACATGTGCACATGGATAATGAAGTGTTTGAAACCTGCTACAATCGCACCGTCTGTTTCGGAGATCAACTCCGTAGGACCTAGGTGGTATACCGGGTCGACGACCGATGGTCTCTGTAACTCGAAACGTTTGATTATGTCGTGAATATACTTCTACAACCATCGACCTAGCCATCCGACGGTTTGCAACCATTGCATCCCTGACATCTTCTACAAACATGTGTCCTGCCTCTATCTGGTTGACTTGTTGCTGACCCATTCTTGGCATCAAGGTAGCCAACCTGTAGAATGTAGCTGAGAAGACAGATGAAATCGAAAGATGTCGTGTTTTCAATCGAAAGATGTGTTCGTTTGACCCTCCATGTCACTCTCAAGCCGAGTCATTCTTTGGCAGAAAATGTGTGGCTCTAGTTCGTGCGCTGCATATAAATTAAGAAAAGATAAGTTACAGTATTACCTTAAAACATTAAAACTTATATTGAAAAGATAAGGTAATCCTTTACCCATTCTCACAACTTGTCTCTTCCAGTCTGCATTCTTATAATCTCGCTGGAAGTTAGCCGCGATGTGTCGGATGTAGTAAACGGATCTCCATGGCACACCAGAACGCCTAATGGCAGTAATTAATCCTTTCCCTCTATTGGAGATGATGCAAATATTATCGCTGCTAATAACATACCTCCGCAGGTTGGTAAGGAAGAATTCCCACGATTCCATGTTCTCCTTATCGACGATGGAAAATGCTATCCGGAGCACGTTCCTGTTGCCATCTTGAGCAACCGCAAGAAGTAAGATCTGTGTATATTTTCCATATAGCCAGGTCTCATCTACTTGCACAAATGGCTTGCAGTGGGGAAATGCGCACACATGGATCAAACGTCCAGAACATCCGATGGAAAATTCTTTTTCCCGATTGTAGTTGGTCATCCAGCCCGTAATAAGGCCGTCTCTGTAACTCAATGATAGTCCCCGGCACGTACTCCCTCATAGCGGCTATCCATCCCTATAACTCATTGTACGATGCATCGAAATCTCCGTACAATTGCTTCATTTCCATTTGTTTAGCTATCCATGCCTTCCGGTACGATACTCGATACTGGAATCGTGCCTACATTTCGGCAATCAGTACCGAAACTTTAATGGTCAGCATGTCTTTTACCATTGGCATGATGCACGTACAGATAGTTTTGGAATCAAGTTTTCGATGATCTTCTGTCATACGTGTTTAAGTGCATGTGTGAGGCTCAACAAATTTTCGTATCTCTCATATCTGCGACTTCTGGATAAATGCAGCTCGTATCCGCTAATTGCAGCCTTCCGCCGACCTCCAACACTCTCCAATATATAATGTCGGTTTAGATACGACGACTTTGTAGTCTACTGATATATTCATGCTATACCGTTTAATGGCAAATACGCATTCTTCCTTCCTTGCGAATCTTTGGCCCACGAACAACTCCTCAGGATCAGAATATAAGGCCATCCGGTGAGCAGGTAGTATTTTAGGGTACTCTAAAAACTCAGCTGCATGCGCCGCATCGGGCGCCGCATCAGGGTCTATCTGAGACATGTGTGTCCCAGGATTATTGTGAATCACAATACGACGAATCTGGTTCCCGACTGAAGACGCGTTAACGTTTCCATCCTCATTCACGCCTTCATCGTCAATATCATCTGGGACCTCGTCTACGTCGGGATCACTCTCACTATCGACTTCGTGATCAGAATGATCACTACTATGGTATACATCATCACCAACCACATCGCCTCTCGAGTGCGATTAAGATCAATGTCGATCCCGTGTATAGTTGATTGACTATCAACGTACGATATCGGAACCACCATACACGGCTCTTGAGCTCCATCTTCTTCACCTAATGGAGTGGGATCTTCAGTTGCCTCCACACCAGCTAACTCAGCAAATAACTGAATCGATGCATTTTGGTTGCTCCGAGTCCCACAATAAAGAGCGACCATTGTCTCCACGTCTTCATCGTCTACAAGTTCCATTTCAATGAATTTTATGGGATCCGTCGAAACTGGAAACTTGTAGAAAAGTTTCGAGATCCTTCTCTCACAGCGTCTATAAATTTTTTCACTAATTTTTTCCTTCATATTATCAAACGAGATATTTCTATTAAATCTCATAGCTATTTGTTTGCGACATTCAAATATACATCCCACGGTTGTTGTCAAAATTTCTCCATCGAAATAAATACATACGAAAAATTGATTCTCCATCTTCAATACTAGATCTGTTAAAAAAATTAAAAATTCTCAAAACAGTTTCGAATAGCAAAAAAATTACATAAAATTTTTAATGCAAAATTTTTCATTCAGAACCTAACAAAATAATTTTCAAATAAAAAATTACTAACAAAACTCTACATTCTATTTAAAAAGAAATAAACTAAAATACCTTATCCTTCTTCTTGTTTTCCTTTCTTTTTTTCTTCTTCCTATCTTCTTATTGCCGTTCTACTAAATTTTGTGTCTGTTGCTCATTTGATTTTCGGGGGTATATATAGAGGAAAAATTAAGCAACAGACGCTCCTGTGCGCCCCACCATTCGCGCCTCTGAGATAGGCACAACTAGTCGCGCCTGCCAGATAGGCTCAACTAGTCGCGCCTCTGAGATAGGCTCAACTAGTCGCGCCTATCAGATAGGCTCAACCTGTATACTATTTTCATATCTATACACGGGTCATATACTGATCCGGGACAAAAATAATATTTTATTTAAACAAAAAAAAATTACTATAAAAAAAAGAGTCGTGCCTGTCAGATAGGCGCGACTAAAAAAAACGTACCATTTTGATAAATAATTCAGCTGACAACCTATTTGGGTATTTAAATTTTTTTTTAAAATATATTTAAGTAAAAAACCCTCTAAACCGTCACTACGATTTATGCCAGGTGAAGAGCTTAGTAACAAAATACAATGTTAGTAGTTTTCAAGACTAGACAGTCATATTATCTTATCTGATATACATAGTTAGTAATAAATAATTAAAGCTGAGACACAGAAAAAAGGCAAAGCCTGAGTGGCCATGGCCATGGATAAATATGAAGCGGTCTTCATTTCCACTCCAACCATCGGTAACCTGGTTCCTACCGTCGAATTCGCCCACCACCTAACTCGTCATGACGCTCGCTTCTCCGCTTCCCTTCTCATAATCACGGTGCCCGAGAGAACAATCGTCAACCTTTACACACAATCACTTGCCACCGCTGCCTCTCACTCTCAGTCACATGTCAATTTCATCCATCTCCCTACCGTTCAACCTCCCACTCCTGATCAGTACCAATCTTCATTGGGTTACACATCCCTCTTCATAGAAAAGCACAAGCCCCACGTCAAGCATGCCATCTCCACCCTCGCCTCAACTACTTCTGTTGCTGCTCTCTTTGTTGACATGTTTACCACTTCCATGATTGATGTTGCCCAAGACCTTGGCATTCCTTGCTATCTCTTCTTTGCTTCTCCAGCCAGTTTTTTGGGGTTTATGCTTCATTTGCCAGCGCTAGACACACAACTAGCTGTCGACTTTGTTGACTCCGACCCCCACTCTGGGTTTATCGTTCCCAAAGACTCTGCAGTGGAGTTGATCGTCCCCACTTTTTCTAAACCCTTGCCCCCAAGCATGTTACCCTCCCATGTGCTAAAGAGAAACAAGGATGGTTATTTCTGTTTCTTAGAGAACGCACGCAGGTACACAGAGACAATAGGTATCGTAGTAAACACGTTTCTTGAACTGGAGCCCCATGCCATTGAGTCGCTTTCCATCAGTGGGTTACCTCCAGTTTACCCAGTGGGTCCGATTCTGGATCATGCTGGAGCGTCCCGATGGCATCCGGATGGAGCTCAGCAACAGGATTCCATAATGGAATGGCTTGATCAACAGCCTCCCTCTTCAGTGGTATTCCTCTGCTTCGGGAGCATGGGGAGTCTTGAAGGACCCCAATTGAGAGAGATTGCAATTGGGTTGGAGCGTTCTGGGTATCGATTTTTATGGTCCATCCGCGAGCCACCCAAAGGCAAATTAGATCTCCCAGGTGAGTACACCAATGTAGAGGCTGTTTTGCCGGCGGGGTTTCTGGATCGGACGGCTGGATTGGGGCTTGTGTGCGGGTGGGTTCAGCAAGTGAGAGTATTGAGCCACCAAGCAGTTGGAGGGTTTGTATCACACTGTGGGTGGAATTCCATATTGGAGAGTGTATGGCACGGGGTTCCTATTGCAACATGGCCAGTGTATGCGGAGCAACAAATGAATGCATTTGAGTTGGTGAAAGAGCTGGGATTGGGTGTGGAGATAAGGTTGGATTACAGGGAGGGCAGTGATTTGGTAGTGGCTGAGGAGTTAGAAAGAGGGTTGAGGCGTTTGATGGACGGTGAAGATGAAGTGAAGGCCAAGGTAAGGGAAATGAAGGCCAAGAGTAGGATGGCACTGATGGAAAACGGTTCCTCCTATAAATCCTTAACATCCCTAATTCAGGAAATCAGCAGTAGAATACAAGGTTCTGAGGTGAAATACTGAACCGTCTGGAAATACAGAACTAGCTACAAATGAATTGTGGTCACTTTCTCAGTTCTCACAATGGTTATATTTATTGAAATGCTTTATTTGTAGATGCAGCCATTTAACCATCCACAACTTCTGGTTCATGCACTGCCATGTTTTGATTTTTTTGGCATTAGATTTAACAATGCTAGGCAGTGGTATAGCACTTTTGTTGACCTACAGATGCTAACATATATGATCGTAGCTCAAGTGCAAAGTTCTTGGAAGCTTCCATCGCTACTGGCTTTAACAATAAGTTCAGTAAACTTGTTATCTATCATGTCACAAATTTTGCTCACTAGTCGAGTTATAGATGTAGGATTTTGCATCATGTAAGATGTTATACTCTATAAGCATGCAACTGTGAGGATGTGAAAGAAAATGTTAGGATTCTCATCATCTGAAAATTACCATGCAAATATATATATCTATATTTATCAATTAATGAACCCAACGGTCGGCTGGTGTTGAAGCTGCTACTACATGTCACCAATAAAATGCTGAAGGCGTGGAGATCATGATACTTTGAATTCAATTAAATTGGAAAAAGAAAAAAAGTTAAGGCCCCTCAGATAAATAAGCCCTTCATTCAGAGGGCCAAAAATAAAACCAAAACTTATTTATCTTTGTAGTTATCTACGGGATGACGTTGAAGGTGTTGAAATTGAACTTGATAGATGAGAGCCAGGCCATCGATGAAGATAGTGATCAATCATGTTGTCTTCTATATAGCAAACAAAAAACAAAAAAAAGCATAAATTAAATGTTAAAATATACCATAGGTCCCTGTACTTTTCACAAATTTAGAACTTAGTTCATGTACTTTTATTTCTAGAAATTTAGTCTCTCTACTTCTTAAATTTTAAAATTCAGGTCTACTTGTTAACCTTGTTAATTTTTTTTATTTTGGTAAATTTGTTATTGTGATATTTTGAAATAAAAAGAAAATACTTACTTGGTAGCTATGTAATTAAAAAAAATGATATTGTAATAAACCTGAGTTCTATAAAAAAAATATTAATACTGTTGCCGGTTGAACATAAATTTTAAAAATTGAAAAGTAAAAGAATAAAATTCTTAAAAAAAAAAAGTATAAAGACTAAATTTCTGCTTGATGAAGAGAATAGGGGTTTAGGACAAATTTTACTCAAAATTAAATGGCTTTAGTGCTTGAATCTCACGCTCTCCAATAGCTTAACAATTGTAGCAAATATCAACTTGATGATATCATATGCCGTAAACGACGCCAACTTGCAACCATTTCTTGTGGAACTGTGGAGACGGGGACTAGGGAATGCTTGACTTTGAAGTTTGAATATTCTGGGCAAATTGATTAGGCTTATGGAACGAATATCTATATAGAGGTCACCTTCCTACACACTCACCATGCTTTATATATATATATATATATATATTAATTCTGTACCTTCTAATATCTTTAAGATTTAATCTTAGACTTTAATTTTTTATATAATTTGATTTTTACATTTTAATAATATTATAAATTAGTTGAAAGAATTAATATCGTTGACTTTCAATTAAGATGTTACGTGATTATATATAATTTAAAAGTAAAATTTTAAATAAAAAAAAAGTAGGGATCAAATTTTTGAAAATAAAAGTATGAGGGTTAAATTTAAAATATATGAAGTGTAGAGACTTAGAGTCATGGTTGTTTGAACTGGACCAAACTAGCTGCTCGAACAAGGAAACGGTCGGTGTATTGGTTTAAAGAGAGGCATCAAACCGGTTGACTCGCGAATTGGTAAGACAATTGAACCAGACTAAAACATTGATTAAACCGATTTTCTATTTTTATAAATTTTCATTGATTTATTTAATCAAATCATATAAATCAGTGGCTTAATCGGTTCGACCGCTGTCCGATTCTAAAAACCTTACTTAGAGTATATTTTAATCTTTGAATTTTTACTCTATAATTTGACACAAACAAATAATCAAACTATCACAAAGCGTGAGTGAACCATACTAGTAGAGAATAATTATTCGGTAAGAATAGAATAAAAAATTTATAATTATTACTTAATTTGGTAAATATTATTTTGGTAAAATAAAATTGTGTTATGAAATAGATTAGAATCATTATTAGAATTAAAAAGAAAATATGATTAGAAGTTTGGAATGATGTAAATGTTTCAAATAGTAAGAATTGTTGTATTAATAATTTTTCAAAAATAACTAGTTTCTATACAATGTTTTTTTAATATTAAATAATGTGTCGAATCTTTGTTTTAGGTTTGTTAATCTTATTAAATTTTATGTAATGCAAAGTTTTAAAATAGTTATTTATCACTTAATTCGAGATATATCTGATAATAAAGAACACAAATTGGAATATATATCATGCAACATGATCTAATAATAATACATACTTATACTATATCTAAATTTTTTGTACATTTGGATGTTAGGAGTAAATTGAGCATCCACACAACTGGAAAATGAGTAAAATACATTTATTAAATTAAGTTGTCTTATTATGAAAATGCTTTTACCTCTTTATATTATTAATAAAAATTGGTGATATTTGAACTTAAGATACAATAATTTTTAAATATTTAAATTTAGAGTAAATTACACCAATAGTTACTTAACTTTGGGGTAGCTGACAAAACAGTCACCTAATTTTTATTTCAATCACTCAACTTTCGAAAAGTTACAAAATAGTCACTAATTAACAATTTTCGTTAGAGTGTTAACGGGACCGTTGACGTGGCAAGTTAACCAGCTGATGTGGCAAGTTAAATTTGTGTTCAATTTCTGCATCAAGTTATTATAGCTTTCTGTTAGTTTCAAGGGCTGTCCTCTCTTCTGGGTTTGCTTTTGTCTTATATCTTGTTTTTGCTTTTTTCTTCTTGTTGTTATGTTATCTTCTGTTTCAGTTCATCACCTTTTATAGTTCATATATATATATATATATATATATTGGTTCATAGTTTCCATGATTGATGCTAGTTCGGTGTTTTTGATAAAACCCAGATCCTGTCATCATTTGACCCAATTGACTTGGGATGCTGATTTGGGGAAGAAGAGGTAACGGGGAACTACATAGAATTAGAAACATGGAGCTTTTTCTTAATTCTTGAAGTTTGTAGTTTTGCCTTCCAGTTTTAAGTGGATTTGTTTTTTTCTTTTATTTCTGTTGAAGTTAAGTCAAAAGGTATTATCTTTCTGTTTTATAGTTGTACTGAGCAAAACAAGTTGTCAAATTTTGGGTATAGGATGATTGGTAAGAGCAAGAGTGATTGCTTTGGTAGATGCTTTTGGGGTTTTTCAAAATTTCATCCTGATAGAGATTTCTACTTCTGGGATAGTTTATAGGGTTTTCTTTGATTTTGGAGTTGAAGTTCCCTTCTCTTAATGGACTAGGTTATGCTGTAGAGGAAAATTGAATAAGGGTTGGTTCATTGTGGATTTGGTTCTTTATTTTGATTTGAATATGATCAAGCATATACTAGGCAGGCTTCCTCGAAAGCCATCTAAGTCGTCTGAGAATCGTGAATTTGGCGGTTCGTCTGCTCCTCCTTTGAGTAATCCCTCCCACTCCAGAAGCAGTGATATCGTGAGTAATCATAGGCTGCTAATTGATAACGCCCCTCTTCCTGGCCCTAATTCTGCTTCTACTTTCGGATATAGCCATGGAAGTAGACTCTCCCAAGTTGTTGATCAAAAACTTAATGGGAACTCAGGAACTGCTCCATATGAAGCTTTGCCAGGATTTAAGGATGTTCCTAGCCCTTGAAACTGATTAACAGTTTCCCCAAATCAGGCATCTCCATTTTTCCTCTTCTCCTTCTTCTTCTTCTCCTCTTCTTCTTCTTCTTTTTCTTTTTCTCTAACCCTAAAATGGTGCTGGTAGGGTTGTTAAAGTGAGAGTAACCGGCCAGCTGGACGGTTTTTTGACACCAACGATGCCTTCACCTGCCATGTCACTTTGTCGTGACGTCTGTGACGGAAAATGGCAAAAATGACTGTTTTGTAACTTTTTAAAAGTTGAGTGACTAAAATAAAACTTAGGTGACTGTTTTGTCAGCTATCCCAAAGTTGGGTCACTGTTGATGTAATTTACCTTTAAATTTATCTCTATTAAAATTTCATTTATTTTATATTAACTTTTAAAAAATATATGTATAACATAATTTTGAATGCTATAATTTTTTTATATTTTCAAGTAAAAATAAAATATGATGAATTAGAATGCAAAGTATATATTTTTTAAAATTTTTATTCATGTTAACATATAAACACATATTTTAAATAAATATGATTACTATAATTTTATAATAAACTATTTGGTTAAAGCTCGTCAGATGATTGGTACGGATTTGGACCATGTTTTCCTTAAAAAAAAATTAAAAATCATTGCAAAGATTAGGTGTGTTTAAATGGTTAACCGAAATAAATTAATATTAACCAAATTTTTTAATCCTTTAACCATTAATTAAACTAAAAAATTTTCAAAAAAATTAACCAAACCGAAATTTATATATTTTTATTTTTCTGGTTAAACAAGTATGAAACATATAAAAAAGTAAATTGATAATATTTAATTGACCGAATTAACTGAATTAAAACAATATATAATTTATATTATTAATTATTAAGTTTGATTAATTCGGTTAATTACTCAATTTCGAACCAAATTAATCGATAACCAAACTTTCAAAAAATCATTAACTAATCTCCATCCAAATTAGATCGGTTAACCAACCAATTAACCGAATTAAATCAGTTGAGTCTGTTAATTCGATTTTAACCACCCTAATATAACACATAGAATCAAACAGCGGGCCCCTAGAATCTTGACGTGAACCGGTTACAAATGACTAGAAACAGGAATAGGATTTAATGCAGAGCAGGCAGACTAGGCCAGGCAAGGCAAGTCAACGACGTGAATGAAACGACACAGCATGCTCTTATCTTACCCTTGATGCTGTATGGAAAGAGGACGAAACACTCCAAAATATCAGTAACTAGTATGGCAAGTTGTGGTGACAATGTCACCGTTTCAAGGATCCATTGGTCTATAATTGAGTTACAAATTCATACTAAAAACAAAATCACTACATCGTATTATCACTAGTCTACCCTTGATATTGGTGAAAGCTGTGAGAAACAAGAAAACCAAGCAATGAGTTACATTGGGAAACAAGATGAGGTTCAACAACGACCTTACTGGAGATGCAGCAAAGTTGATTTCTTGCCTGAAGAATCATTCCAAAATTGGAACACCTACCTATCTGCACTCTCACAAATATATTCCCGATTCAATGACCGCCTTCTAAGCCGCTCGGATGATGCAAACGAGATAACACAACTTCGTAAACAAAGTGAAAATGACATGAAACGTTGCCTCACTTGGTGGGATCTTACCTGGTTTGGATTTGGGTCGGTTATTGGAGCAGGCATCTTCGTGCTCACCGGCCAAGAAGCTCATCATCATGCTGGACCTGCCATTGTCTTGTCCTATGTTGCCTCAGGTATTTCAGCAATGCTTTCTGTATTCTGCTATACTGAGTTTGCAGTAGAGATCCCTGTGGCAGGTGGGTCATTTGCTTATTTAAGAATTGAATTAGGAGATTTTGTTGCCTTCATCACTGCTGGAAATATACTTCTTGAAAGCATTGTTGGAGGTGCAGCTGTTGCCAGAGCATGGACTTCTTACTTCGCCACTCTCCTAAACCGTCAGCCCGACTCACTTCGTATCCCTAAGGGAAATTATCTCTTGGACCCGATTGCAGTTGCAGTTTTGGCAATTGCTGCAACCATTGCAATGATTAGCACAAAGAAAACTTCTCAATTGAATTGGATAGCCACTGCACTGAACACTTTAGTGATCTTGTTCGTGCTAATTGCTGGGTTTGCTCATGCCAACACATCAAATTTGACACCCTTTTTACCCCATGGAGCCAAAGGGATCTTCCAAGCAGCGGCTATTGTTTACTTTGCTTATGGTGGATTCGATAACATTGCTACCATGGCTGAAGAAACAAAAAACCCTTCAAGAGACATACCATTAGGATTACTTGGATCAATGTCAATCATCACTGTCGTATATTGCTTGATGGCATTGTCCCTAAGCATGATGCAGAAATACACAGAGATAGACCCGAACGCCGCCTATTCTATGGCATTTCAGAGTGTTGGAATGAAATGGGCCAAGTATCTTGTAGCGCTTGGTGCTCTTAAGGGGATGACCACTGTCCTTCTGGTAGGAGCCCTCGGGCAGGCACGATATACTACTCATATTGCACGAGCACACATGATCCCACCATGGTTCGCGCTTGTCCACCCAAAGACTGGAACACCAATAAACGCGACGCTTTTGATGACCATTTCAAGTGGTCTCATTGCATTTTTCTCAAGCTTGGATGTCTTAGCAAGCTTGCTATCTGTGAGCACTCTATTCATATTCATGATGATGGCTGTAGCACTACTTGTGAGGAGATACTATGTGAGGGAAGTCACACCAGAAATAAACCAGCTGAAGCTTGTAATATTCCTGCTGATTATCATTGCTTCCTCAATGGGAACTTCAGCCTACTGGGGACTAAGGCCTAATGGATGGGTGGGATACGTTGTAACAATTCCCCTTTGGTTCCTGGGGACTATGGGGATATCAATATTTCTGCCACAGCAGAGGACGCCAAAAGTTTGGGGGGTCCCACTGGTTCCATGGCTTCCATCTTTGTCAGTTGCAATAAATATCTTCCTCATGGGGTCTTTGGGACCTCCAGCTTTTATAAGGTTCGGAATCTGTACGGTGGCAATGCTGGTTTACTACATTCTCGTTGGTGTCCATGCAACTTATGATATGGCCCATCAACAACAAAAATTAGATGCCCTCAAGGTTAAGAATGAAGATGAAGATAAAGAGGGGAAAGCTTAGGCCTTGCCTTATTTTCCTCTTCTTGTTTGTATTCCTTCCACCATCTCTATCTATCTGGTCTCGTCCTTAAGCAGAATTCTTCATAATATGTATAAAAGCCCAGTGTTTTACGGTTCAGATCAAATAAAATATACTTACTAATGCGAATCCCAAAAAAGATCTACTTGTATGCATGATGCACTTAATTAAGAGAAGAACATTATGTAATAGATATATTTATTAAAAGTCTATAATAAAATTTTTAAATGAAAATGTAAAGTTAAATATTTAAAATTTATTATGATCTGGGTTTAAAATTCAATTTTATTTTATTTTATATATATAAAAAATAAATAAAAATACTCTCATAATAATTTAACTTATTTTATATATAAAAAAATATTTTAATAATTTTCAATAGAATTGATATTCGGTTAATTCGTGATATCAATTCAATTAGAAACTTAATATAAATATAGATAGAAACGTCAACTGGGCCTTATACCAGATCCAATTGGGCCTGGTACTCCAAGATACTATATAACCAGCCGAATTCAATCCTGCTTGTGGATAATAACACAACGGCAATAACGAGCAAATGTCCTCCCCTTTCCTGTATTATCCTCCTCCAACTTCAATCCCTTCCCTTCAAACCCACCAATCCATCCCCACAACAACCCACTCACTCACTCGGCAATCATGGACCCAATCTCTCAGAGCCAATACCCAGTCCAACCAATTCCACCAAGCCATTTTAACCTATGTCAACATGACTTCCTCCGGTATCCTACCTGATCACTTCGCTTTCCCCGCTATCCTCAAGGCCGTTGCCGCTCTTCAACACTTGCCCTTGGCAAACCAGATTCATGCTCACGTTCTCAAATATGGCTATGGAACCTCCTCCGTCCCCGTGGCCAATTCCCTGCTCAATGTCTACGGTAAATGTGGGGACATTTCCGATGTCTACAAGGTGTTTGAAAGAATTCCCCACTCCCACAGAGATACCGTTTCTTGGAACTCCTTCATTTCTGCCTTGTGTCGGTTTGAGGACTGGGAGACCGCTTTAGAGGCCTTTAGGTTAATGCTGCTGGATGATGTCGAGCCTAGTTCATTTACGTTGGTGAGCGTTGCACATGCTTGTTCGAATTTGCCCAGGCATCATGGCTTACGTCTAGGAAAGCAGCTTCATGGATACAGCCTGAGAATGGGAGATATCAAGACGTTTACTAATAACGCATTGATGGCCATGTACTCCAAGCTAGGACATCTCAACGACGCCAAGGTGGCATTTGAGTTGTTTGAGGAGCGCGATTTAGTATCATGGAACACCATGTTGAGCTCCTTGTCCCAAAATGATATGTTTTTAGAAGCATTACTCTTATTATACCGCATGGTTCTTCAAGGTCTCAAACCTGATGGTGTCACAATTGCAAGCGTGCTTCCTGCTTGTTCACACTTGGAGCTCTTAGAAATTGGGAAACAGCTTCATGCGTATGCATTGAGACATGATATTCTGATTAACAATTCTTTTGTTGCTAGCGCTTTGGTTGATATGTATTGCAATTGCAGAAAGGTTCACAGTGGTCGCCGAGTTTTTGATTATGCCACAGAGAAAAAAACTGCTCTTTGGAATGCTATGATCACTGGGTATGCACAAAATGAATTTGATGAGGAAGCCTTGATACTTTTCATTGAAATGGAAGCAGCTGCTGGGCTCTGTCCCAATGCCACTACAATGGCCAGCATTGTGCCTGCATGTGTGCGCAGTGAAGCATTTGTTCACAAACTAGGGATTCATGGATACGTACTGAAGAGAGGTTTGGGGACAGACCACTATGTGCAAAATGCACTTATGGATTTGTATTCTAGAATGGGGAACATACAAATTGCCAAAACCATATTTGACAACATGGACGTTAGAGATATTGTGTCTTGGAATACAATTATAACTGGTTATGTTATTTGCGGGCAACATGATAATGCACTTCTTCTACTACATGAAATGCAAATAGTTGATCAAGAGAAGAATGAAAGTTCTTATGAGCATGAGAAAAGAATCCCCCTTAAACCTAATTCTATAACTCTCATGACAGTCCTTCCAGGTTGTGCCACCCTGGCTGCGTTGGCAAAGGGAAAAGAGATCCATGCATATGCCATAAGAAACATGTTAGCATCAGATGTTGGGGTTGGGAGTGCATTGGTAGACATGTACGCAAAATGTGGCTGCCTGAACACATCCAGAAAAGTGTTTGACACCATTCCCTGTCGAAATGTAATTACCTGGAATGTAATTATTATGGCTTATGGCATGCATGGCAAGGGAGCAGAAGCCTTGGAGTTATTCAACTGTATGGTCAAGGAAGTCAAGCCTAATAAAGTTACTTTTATTGCTATATTTGCCGCATGCAGTCACACGGGGATGGTAAGAGAAGGCCAAAACTTGTTTTATCGTATGAAGGATGAGTATGGGGCCGAACCTACAGCAGATCATTATGCTTGCATTGTCGATTTGCTTGGTCGAGCAGGTCAAGTTGAGGAAGCATATCAATTGATCAATGACATGCCCTTGGAATTGGATAAGACAGGTGCTTGGAGTAGTTTGCTTGGTTCTTGCCGGATCCACCAAAAAGTTGAAATCGGTGAAATTGCAGCTAGGAATCTCTTCCACCTAGAACCTGATGTGGCAAGCCACTATGTTTTACTATCCAACATATACTCATCAGCTAAACTATGGGACAAGGCAACAGATATTCGGAAGAGGATGAAAGAAATGGGGGTAAAAAAAGAACCAGGGTGTAGCTGGATTGAGTTCGATGATGAGGTTCATAAGTTTATAGCTGGTGATGCATCACACCGACAAAGCGGGCAACTATATGGATTCCTTGAAATACTGTCAGAAAAGATGAGAAAGGAAGGGTATGTGCCTGATACTTCTTGTGTTCTACATAATGTTGATGAGGAGGAGAAAGAAACTTTGCTTTGTGGGCATAGTGAGAAACTGGCAATAGCCTTTGGCATTCTCAACAGCCCTCCTGGTACCACAATTAGAGTTGCAAAGAACCTTAGAGTTTGTAATGATTGCCATGAGGCTACTAAATACATCTCAAGGATAACAGATAGGGAAATAATCCTAAGAGATGTGAGGAGGTTTCATCAGTTCAGGGATGGAAGGTGTTCCTGTGGAGATTATTGGTGAAAATGTTCCCTGAATCACTTTGCTCTCAAGAGTAATATTCCTCTGAGACTGTACACGATCTAGAAAAATACTTTTCCACAATATTTTCTCCATTCTAAGGCTCTCAGCTCATGTTTCTAATATGGAAAAAACAGTTCAATGAAAAAGCTATGAGCTTTCATTTATGGAATAAGAAGTACTAAGAACTCTCTCACCTGTCAACCTTAAACAAACTGTCAGTGCCTTTTAATTAAGATCCACATCAGAGTATCTGCTTATAGTAAGCTCACAATCAAACCAAAGACCTCTCATTTAAGAGATTCCTTTCGCTAGCCCAATTGGTACTTGTGTTACGAAAACAACTCTCTTAAATGAGAGATCATTTGTTTGCACCAAGAGAGGTGAACTATGGGTGAGAAATCCTTAAAAGGCCAGTGAATACCCAAAAGAGAATACTTTGATATAAGCCTACGTAGGGGCAATGACAAAATCCTGGTACATAAATACCTTAAGCTCTAATAATCATTTCTCACCGCTATATTACAAACTTTAATCTCAACAAAAATATAATTACACCAGTGATTAAAGGTTTGCTGAATACCAACCATAAAACTCCTAAATCTCTATAGGTTAAGAATCTAATTTATTACTCCTTGTCAAAAACCTCAAAACAACAATAATTGTTCTCTACAAGTGTATAATCTCCTGACAATTCTAAAAGCTCGTTCTTTTGACCCTGAATAGATACAATCGAGATCATAGCTAAAGATTATCGGAGCTCAATAAGCAAAACTCATAAAAATTTCACAAAATTTTAAATATAACTTCAGTTTATTAAGATCTTCAAAAGATCAAAACCATATAACAAACTTAACCTTAACCTACTCACATCAAGAATCCATCGCTTGCAATTTATCATTACTCTTTTATCAATTTCACCACAATTGATACTCATAACAAAATTCAAAGCCAAACAAAATAATTATCGGAGTAAGAATCCTAAGAAACATAGAATCACTAAACCTGGCTTGGATACCACTCTTTGTCAAGCCTCATTAAACGAGGTGACAGATACACATGAGATGAGTCCCACAACAAGCATAACATTAAATCAAAAATAACTCAAAAGTCTCCAAGATTTATGTTTACAAAGCCTCAAATATGCACAAGTTCAATATTATTATATCTTGATCTAAGAGAACAAGTATCTCTAAAATAGACTAAAACTAATATCAAATTAATAGTATCTCTAAAATAGACTAAAACTAATATCAAATTAATCATGTTCAAAGTCTTACAAGACTAATGCAGATGCTAAACTTTGCATACAAGGACTCTCGTCAAAACTAAACTTGAAAAATGCACATATCCAAATCTGAAAAGTAAGAAAATTACTATAAAAAAATTTAAGTATGAATGCTCAACAAGTAACCAACATCTTCTCTCCTCTTAATTGGATTAGGCATGCTACAAAGAACTCAGAGCAAAATGATCAAATTATAATGATTCAAAAAAAAAAAAAAAAAAAAAAGGGTCCTTATCTTTAGGATACATTGACATGATATTTTCTACATCTCATAAGATTTCCCAAGTACTGATCATTCTCTTTAATGCCCAACGCCCGGATGACTTCTCCTCTCTATGAACAATTTCTGGTGCTATTTTTCAACTCACTCTGCACTTAAGAATTAAAACCTCATTGCATATGTAAGAATCGCATACCTGGTACTAGCTAGTTCGACCAATTTCCAATATGGTGATCCAAAAAATCCAACACCTTGTTGAGATCCCCAGCACAAGGCAAAAGTTCATCCAATGCCTTTGCCTCCCTAACCCTAGCCTCTCTCAATAAACTCCTAACTACCTTTCTTCTGAGACCTTCCCCTGGCAAAAGACGGACCCTCAGCATATCCCTCAAAACCATCAAGCCCTCAAGAACCAAGCCTCTGGCGCACAACCCACCAACCAAAATCCCATAGGCAGACTTGTCAACCATACAATTACAAGGAGAGCCAGGCCTGAGCATCCAGTTGTATACTTTGAGAGCATCCTTAGGCCTGTCCTTTTTGAGATAAGAGGCAATGAGCATGGTTGAGATGGGCGTTAGATATGGGTGAGGTGGGTGCTTGCGGGAGAGGCGGGTGAGGAGTGACATGGGTAGTTTCAGGTCAGGCTGGAGAGTGAGGGAGTGCATGAGAATGGAAAGAGAGAGGGACTTGGGATCGGGGGGAGGGTTAGGGAGAGTGAGAGCGGTGGTAGTTAGCTGGATTGCAGTTGGGAGGTGATTAAAGAGGCAGAGACGTGGGAGGAGGAGGTTGATTTTGCTGATTTCTTCTGGGGTAAGTGTGGGAGAACTTTGGGGTTTTGATTTGAGATAAGTGTTAGTTAGATTTGGCACAGATGAAAAGGAAGATGATGACAATATGAGGTGGTGAGAATGTGATGATTGGGGTTGGGGTTTTGAAGGTGTAGTTGAGACATGGAAGAGTAACTCAAACTTCTTCCACTTCAAAGCCTTTTTCATATTTCTCACTGCCATGCTATCAAAGCATTCCTTCTTAGTTTAATTGGGACTGGGTTTTTCCTTCATTTGTGATTTCTTGTTTTCAGCCGCTCCATTTCCCCCTCTCCTCTTCCTCTTTCTCTTCCTCACTCTGTTCTCTGTTACAGCCGTAAAGGTGTATCAGTAACACTCAATAGTCATGGACTCATTACTGGGCCGAGTTTGAATTTATAGCTCAACAATTAACGTGACCATTCAAATCCAACAATATTACCTGGTGCACACAATTTTTTGCATAGATGAAAATATTTCTTGGGTAAACTATATAGTTGGTTACTTAACTTTCAAAAATTTTTATTTTGGGCACTAAAAATGAAAAATTGCAAATTGAGCACTACTGTTAATAACTGTTTTCATTTTAATCACTTAACTTTTATAAATTTTCATTTTGATCACTAATTTTATTTTTTTCCCTTTTCTAGAATTAGTTTTAGTTTTTTTTTCCAGTAAATAGGAAAAACGTTTTATAGGTATTTCCTGAGTTTTTATAAAGTAAAAGAAATTTGGAATTTTACAATCAAAAACTTTTTTTTAAAAAATTTTATTTATCTTTTTAAAATTAATTTTAGTTTTTCTAGTAAAAGAAAAAAATATGGATTTTACAAGGAATTATTTGAGTTTTTATAAGGAAAGCCTAATTTATCTTCTTAATTTTCTTTTTTTCCTTTTTTAAATTTAATTTTAGTTTTTTTCCTAGTAAACCTAGGGTTTTATAGAAAATTATTTGGATTTTTACAAGAAAAATAATTTTATCTTTTTAATTCCTTTATTTATTGTCCTTTTTAGAATTATTGCTAATGGCGGTGCCCAATTTGCAAAAAAAGCGGTGCTCAAAATGAAAAGAAAATCGGGTAACTAATTGTTGGGAAATGTGTCCATATTGTAGTAAACATGTAATTATTTTCTATGTATTTGAACGACGGATAAATAAATTTCACATTTCACATTATTTCTTTTGTATTTTTGTCTTTTAAATTTTACATGCACAGTGGATTTATGACAAGCAAATATTAACTCATGGATTGTCTAAGTTCAAACTGATAATAAGTGGCACTGTAAGAATGCTTACATTGTAAGAAAGACAACTTACTTCAATAGATAATCTAAATGAGCCCGTAATCTCGTAAACGAATCAAAATAAGCATTTGATTCAAATATTGAGAAGGATTATTATGTTGTCTACAATTCCATTTGAGGAGATGGCTAATCTTGGTTATCGGAACAGTTAACTTCACGGGTAGAGATATAGATGCATTCATTGGCAGAATAATACATTGGACTGGGCCCAAGATGAATTAATTTTGAATCCATTTATGAATTAATTCACTTGTGACATTTATGGTGTTATTTACCTAAATTCTGAGTTAGTCATTGACCATGCGTATATAACTGTGCTTTGATATAAGTGGAGGCTTATGCTCTAAAGATGATCGAGCCGATAGCCGGTATGTTGGGTACATGACTTGTGTATGGCATGGCTTTACTAGAAATAGTGGAATTCATAGCTCAATTAAAGAGTTAACGATATCCTCTCATTGGCATTGTGTGGATTGATAAATATGGAACGTGACCACGGGTTGCTAGTTCTCAAACGAGCAATTTATCACAGTCATTTGTTGACAATGATCATATAAACCATTAAGAAGACACAATGGTGACAATGTGATAAAATATGATTGTATTGAGTGAACAGATTTAACTTAAATGAATCAATGATATTATATGAGGGTAACACACACATGACAAGGTCATTGGACAAAGCAGTTGGATGAATTGCTTTTGTAAAGAGTACACAATAAGGAGTTTTCAATCGTGGTACTTCTTGTGGCCTGACTCCATGATTAAGTAATTGTGAATTATCGGAACGATGCTTCTGGACATAATTGCAATTACTAGAACCTAATTGTATATGTCTGATTGGTTCCTCCGCTAGCTCAACAAAAGCTCGACCGAACTGCATTTGAATCAGAAGAAAATTCTACGACCTTGGAAATAATTTAATTGATTCGATTTATTCAATGTGGAATTAAATTAGAAGAAAACTGGTCGAACCAGGCCTGATATGTGAAATCAGACCGATGGTCCAACCGGTGGCTGGATCGGACCGAAAGAAACAAAACCTGCTTGAGGTGCTGGCAGTTGCAACGGCGACATTCCGGTGGCCGGAAAATGGTCAGCGGCAATGGATCTTCGGTGGTTGAGCAGTGGAAAAATTACACTCCTACTGGGACTCTACCAGAGAATTTGATTTCAAATTAACTATGCCAAAAATAATATTATTTTAATAGATTTAATTTAAATTTAATTTAATACTTATCTTAATAGTATTTTGTTAATCTAATATTAAAGTGATTATCTTAATATTAAATTAAATTTAATGTTTATCTTGTAGATAAATATTTTATTAATTTAATAAGATTTAATATTAAATTTAATCTAATATTTATCAAGATAAATATTAGATTAAATTTAATATTAAAGTGATTAAGTTTAATTATAGTTGAACTCTCTAAACTCTCCCTATATAAAAAGAGACTTGGGTCATTATTTACATACAGTTGAGAGAAAATTCTCTGAAGAAATTATTTCAGAAAATTTCTAGAGATATTTTTTATTTATTTACAACTTATTCCAAAAGTTTAGAGAAATTAAAAATTTACCCACACCGGTAATTTTTGTGAAAATTTTTCTAATTCGAAGCGAGCCCACACTTGGTAAACGTGAGCTTGAGGATAGCGGAAAAGACTAGGCGGTCGAAGCATTCATCCTAGACGAATCAAAAAAGTACAATTTTGATTAAGTGTTTATTACTTTAGATATCTAAGTTCTTGTTTTGGAATTTTTTTTAGAGTTTTCGTAAGGATATTCACACAAAACTTAAGGACAAGATGAAGGCCCTTTTTGAGTAATATTTGGGAAAAGTTGACATGGATCCTGGGATTACTAAAGTTAAGGGTAAGGGTATTCTTGGGGCTCCTCCTAGGTTCCCTCCCAAGGAAATTGTTGTCGAGGCTCCCTTGGTTGTGTTGGAGGAGGTCGGGTTAGGGTTGAGTAAGGGAGGTTTGGTTGATGGGCTAATCGTGCCTATAAGCTGAAATGTCCAAAGCTTGATGGGCATAATTTTTGAAGGTGGTGGCAAAGATGGAGCAATATTTTAAGGGTGAGGTTATTCCTGACACTGCCAAAGTACAAACAATTATGTTGCAATTAGAGGGGAAGGCTTTGGATTGATATCATTTTTACACACAGGGGGTTTTCATTTGTTGGAATAGGAGTCCTATTCTCAAAAGTTGAAGGAACAACTTGATTTTGACTCTTTCCAAGGTCCAATGGCAGATTTAGTGTTTTAGAAGAAACAAGGATCAGTGTAATAATTCAATGATAACTGTGTGAATATTCTTAATCGACTGCAACTTTCGGAGTCTTATGCTCTTAGTATCTTTGTTAGTAACTTGAAGCCTGAAATTTCCCAATATTTAAAGTTTTCTAAATCTTAAATTTCCCAATATTTAAAGTTTTCTAAATCTTAAGCCTTGAATGAAAGGCTCTTTATGGCCAAGCAAGTCGAAGCTATTTTGTTATGTAATTAGAGGAAGTTTTTCCCTTCTATGTCTTACACTCGTACTGGTACCACCTTGTCTCCTCTTTCCTTGATTCGTCAAATTATTTTTGTGGGTTCGAGTGTTTCTCAAGGGCCGAAGGATTGTAATTCAGTTCAAATTCTCCTGAGGCTGCTACTAAGTTACCCTTTCCTGCGGAAATAGAAGATAGAAAGAAAAAAATCTTATGGTTTTGGCGTGGAGCACTGACTGACCCATACACACTCACATAAAAAGAAACAAACGTAATCAATAATATCCACAATGCAGGCACGACTTTATCACAAGCATGACAGTGTCAAATTTTAATATAGTGATTTTCATTGAAACACTCTAACAAGTATTCCAAGGATCATTCTTCCAGAAGGATTGATAAGAGGAAATGCAATAGTCAAGCCACTCACTAGTTAATCTATTACTAATCTAATTGACTCATAAATTATTAGTGCAAATCAAATTAGAATTATAAATAGACCTATCAATGAATCGCTGCTTTTAGGAAAGCTCTTGAAAGTGGTAACAAGACCTCCTGTGTTGGAAAAATTCTAGGAATTGGATCCAATAACGATGTAAATGCACATTTTCCAAACCATGGGCTTAGCTATCTTTTTCCACGGCTAACCATATCACAAAATAGAGCACGGCCCCAAGTAGCAGCACGAACCAAGTATTTATTATCTCGACAATACAACCTATAAGAACTGCAACATTAGCACCTAGATCCCTGGAGAAGCCTAAAAGATTTGTGTTTGTCTAATCATAACTAAGAATGGTTTTGATTTCCTTGGATTAGGTTCCAAATAAATAAACTGAACCAGAACCTGCCATGATTAGAAAAGAGGCAAAAATGCAAACCATCAATCACTGAGGAACTATAATGTAAAAGGCAATATTTCGTTACCTTTGAGTCCTCTTTTTGAGCAGATGTTTTCCTTTGTTTCCTCAGTCATACTTATTTTCCGATGCTTGCTTAGAGAAAAGTATGAGTGGAGAAGAATTCAATAAAGCAAACTTCTTCATGCAAGGTGAATGGTTAGGGTTTTAGTTCATAAGAAGTGTATATAAAGCAAAGTTCAACTTCTTATTAAACATTTTGTTCATGAGGAAGTAATTTTATGCAAGACAAACGTCTTCGTGCAAGGTGAAAGGTTAATGTAATATCCTTGGAAACCCCTTAGTCATAACAGTATTATTTTGAGCAATTACAAGTAGAATTTTTCAAAATAAATAAAATGTGATTTGTAAGTGTTAGTAGAGAAGATAGTAGGGGATTGGAGAAAATTTAAAAGGCCGATGTATTGAGAAATATTAATCCGAAGTATAGACTAAATTTTAAGGTTATACAAAGTGTTGAGGTCAAAGTGAGAAATTTAAAGTAGGAAAGGATTAAATTAAATTAGTGGTGAAATGTGTGAGGACATGGAGAATAATTTTACCAAGAGCTAGTGGATAATGATGATTGATAGGTTTTTATGAATAAGTTATAATATTTTATTTGATATTTTATTATTATTGTTATGATATATTATTATTATTATAATGGTGATATTTTCAAGGAAAGATGGAAAAGATTCATCTTCTTCTTTATCTCTTTCATGCCACCAACAATTAGAGAGAAATAAACTTTTCTTTCTTTTACAATCTAGCCCCCATCATCATTAAAAGTTCTTCCAAGCTTGAAACCATTAAATTTCCATAGAAACCTTAGCTAAATCAAGTTGCCCACATCCTAGCAAGTTTGGTTTTCAAGCTAGAAATGGAGTGTTCATGCTTGAAGAGAGAGAAAAAATCTAAATAATGTGAGAAACTAAGGTTTTAAGGTAAAATTTTCATGATTTAGTAGTAGTATCGTGTTTATTATAATTATTTGAGCATGAAAATGTTATGAAATAAGTATACTGATTTCTCATGTTTTATGGAATTGCTATGAAATTAAGAGAAAGACAAGGAAGAAGATGGAATGAGTGTAGACAAGGGGAAACAAGTAGATAAAGTTTGAAGATAGCCTAATTAAGAATAGTAAGTACTTTAGAATTCTTCTTACTTAATTAGGTTTTGAAATTTATATGCTAATGTACATGTTAATGTCATGAAATTGAGTATTTGTAACTTAATAAATATATAAATAATTTAAGGAAGTAGTAAATAAATGTGGTTATTGTTGATGTGAATATATGTGTGGAGAAAAGGACTAAATTGTAAAATATTGAAAATTTATGTGTGACTATGAAAATCTGAAAACTTGATTTTGCTTGTGATGCATATTGGATTTATAATATTGTTAAAGCCCTTGTAGACAAGTGTGTGAGAAAGCCTCTAATCAACCCAAACAATGGGTCTCGTCCTGATGAAAAACAAAGGCTTGTCCCGTCGATGTGACTGTCTTAACGTCTCAACAAGCAGAGAAGCAACGACGCGACGACGTGATGTCTAGTTCAAGTTTTCGACTTTTCTTCTCCCAGTTAAACTTTGTTTCAATTTTCCACATAATCTCTGATTAATATAAAGGTATTCTAGTCATATTATACTACGAATTTTAGGCTATAAATAGGCCATAGTTACTCTAGGTTAGACACAATAGAAATATTTAAATTGAGAGAATTCTATTCTTTTCTTTGAAGTGTTTTTCTCGTGGGTTTTGGGTTTTATTTTAATTCCCTCCATCTCTTGTACTTTCCTTTTATTATAGTAAAATCTCTTTTTACCCGTGATTTTTTATCATCATTTGAGGAGTTTTTTCACGTTAAATTTGCGTGTTCGATATTTTCGATTTAATTCATTGACTTATTCATTGCATTACACGGGTTAATTCCCTACAACAAGTTTTGAACTTGTGGGATATGGATGACATGCCATTAGGAATTCCTTAGCGACTCGTGAATTTAGCACTTCGATGCTCGTGTTCTAACACTATTAGTGTTCGTGATAATCTAACACTTACATGCTCGTGTACTTTGTGATTACATTCCGTATATCCTTCTTGTTCATTTGAGTTTACAATGGGAAACGCGAGTGGTATATAAAAGATATGTAATATCCCTCACTTGACTTGATCACCGGGTCCAAGCTACAAGATTCTATAGTCATTGTCGGAGCAACTACCATCAAATTTACAATAAAACAATCATTTAACACCCAACTAAAAACATTATGCATGCAAAAATTAGCCATACAAGCAATAGATATGTTATACAACCTTTCTCGGGTCTTATATGAGCCGACGAATGCTTTAAAGTTAACCCAAGATCGAACGAGGACCAAATTGTAAAAGTTACAAAACTTCAGGTTGACGTCACGATATGAGGGGGTTCCTCATCGCAACGTAACATACTGACATAGCCTCGTCGCGACGATGGGGTTCCTCATTGCGTCGTGGCATGGAGTCTCCATACTGACATGACCTTGTCGCGACGATGGGGTTCCTCGTCGCGTCGTGGCATAGAGTCTCCATCTCATCATGACGACAACTTTTAGACGTCGCGACGTCACATATTATTTTTACAATTTCCTATAGTTTTCCAAATGAAACTCTTACCTACAAAATTCAAGTTAACAATATAAACATGCTAATCATATTTCCAACCAAACTATACAATGTACATGGGCTACAATGCCTTATCATTTAATTACTGATTAAAACAAATTAAAACATATCAATTGATTTAAACATACAAATACTAACCTTCAACTATGCAATGTCACATTGAAATATTCTATTTCATTTCAATTCACTCATCCTAACCTTCATAACATTGATATGGACCATATTAATTCTATACCAATACCTAACTCAAACATGAAAATCAAACACATCAATTTCAACTACGTATCAAATAGTTCCAAAACATACATTCACTTAACCATTCATTTCACCTTATACAACAAATTCTCATATTCCAAGTTCAAGTAAGTAAATATATGACCTCTTCAAAGCATTAACCATTAACATGAAACACTTACCTAATTTCCACAAGCCAAATTCATTTCCATGGTCAACTCATCAAGACTTTAAAACACTCACATACATTAAAACCACAACAAGACATCCTATTTATACATGCCACAAATTTAGGCTTAAATTGACTAAAAAGCTATCGATTTGGTGATGGGATAGTGTGATCTTCAAACCGATCTAGCTTGACACGTTCCACAAGGTGAAAATCTACAAGGGAAAACAACGGGGTAAGTATATACGATGCTTAGTAAGCTTATAGACATTTAAACCAAACTTACCTTAGCTTTCAATTAATTACATTAAGCTACCAATATGTTGATATCATTTGGCTAGTCATGGCAATTCACAACATCAAACAAGGTGAGTTTAACATATAATCAAACCGTTAGGTATCTCAATCATACACCAAAACAATTTATTTTCAAACCAATATCTCAATAACATGTTCATGCTCAATTTAACATTTATCAATTTGATTAACAAGCTCATACCATTCCATTGCAATTTTTTTTTTCATATTTTTATAAATCATTTAGCTCGATGAACTTTAGTAAACAAACTTGAATACAGGTAACTACACCACACCAGGGAACCAAAGTGCAAAGCTCGTAGGAAATCATATGTATAATCGTATAATAATTCATCCATCTACCATACCAGGGTATCCGTAGAGACATACAATATTCGATGATCGGCAACAAATATTGGATCTTGATATAATATGTAATGATCTTTGTACAATCACATATCCCGTAAAAGTGCACATAAAACCCTATTGGCATGTCAATTGTATCCTAACCTTTACTAAGTTCACCTCGAGCATCAATATCACATATAATCCTTCCTTTACAATTTAGTCCATTTCTCATCTTATATATTTTTTGCCATAGTTCAACTCACAATCAAACATACAAAAACAATAAAAATACACAAAAATTTAAACATATTAATACCATATGAACTTACCTGGTCAAAATAGCAAACAATTTGAATCCTCAATGACTGTTAAACAAGTTTGGTTTTTCCTCAACTATTCTCGGTTTGATCCAATTCTCGATCTAAACAATTATTTAATTCAATTTATCAATATCCAAAATTGTATATCATTCCATGATATGCATGAACCCATTTAATTTTATTTTCTAAATTCTCCTTAAGTTTTTTATTTTATTCAATTTAGCCCCTAAAACTGACATAGCCATAACTTTCAATTTTGAGCTTCGGTTTCAAAACTGATCTCAATCACATCCTTTTAGGACCCTCTACTATCTATTATACAAAAAATTCACATCAATTATATAATTTATTCACTTTGTTCCTTTTGAACAAAACTAACAATTAAACTTTACAATCTAGACCTTTTTCACATCTAAGCTTAAAATCTATCAATTTAATACCAATTTCTTCAAGAAATCAACCATGGAAACTTTCAAAAACTTTAACAGTTTTACAAATTGGTATATGGGCTAGCTAAATCAAGCTCCCACGACCTCAAAAATATAAAAATTACAAGAAAATAACTTAATTGCACTAACCAGTTAATAGCCAAAAGTTTGAGGCTTTAGAAATGGCTTCCTTAGGTTTTATTCAAGAGGTTTCAGTGGTGGATAGAGAAGATGAAGTTTTCTTTTCTTTCTTTCCACTTTTATTTGTTTTATTTATACATTTTATACTTTTAATAATTTAGTTACAATTTTAATAATATATAAACTTAACATTCACCTACCGTCCACTAATCAAATCAAGATGGTTTATTTGCCTAATTAGAGACCTTGGGTTAATAGCAATTTGAATCCCTAAATCTTTGGCCAATTAAAAATCTATAGCAATAAACTTTTACAATTTAGTCATTGTACCTTAATTAACTATCAATTCGACAAAATTACTAGACCAAACTTTATATATTTCTATACTAACCTTGTAAATATTAAATATTAATATGTACGAACTCAATTTATGAAAATGGATTTTCGAAATCACCATTTCTAACACCACTAAAAATCGATCTGTTACAAGATAAGTGGATGATGAAAGTATGGTAAGTGAAAATGTGATAGTTAACCTTGTTGTTACCATGTATTTTATCTTTGGTTCAATTTTTTTATTCATGTCAATAATATTTATTTATTAATAGAATTAACTAATTGAATTCAAAGGTAAGATATAAATTCTTGAGTACTTACTAAGCTTTCTCGAGCTTAACGCGTTATTTTGAACGCATAGGTAAAGATTATTTTGAAGGCATCTTTTAAAGTGGCCATCCTCATCCTCATCTCATCATCAAGCAATGATTAAAGTGTATGGAACTTAGATTGTGGTAATAGAGTGGCATGTACATAAGATTGTAACCATATGAATTTTGTTGTAAAATAACTAAGTGGTTTCAAAACTATGTCATGCATACCTCATATCATTTTGTACCTTGAGATAATTTTCCTCAGATGGATATACCTCATGAGTTATAGGAATTTTTTGAATGATAATTTGACACATTTTGAGTATTAAAAATGTTTAGAAGTGTTATGGAATGATTGATGATAGTTTAGACTTGGTTTTAGATGTTTTAGATATGTTTTGGGTAATCTGTTCTCAGTGTTGTGACATCAGAAATCAGTGTCGCGACATTGGACATGTAACTAGCGTAATTTTCTCCCAGTGCGCGACACCCATTTCCCAATGTCGCGACATTGACCCTGTTTACCTTGTTTTGACCCAAATAAGCCCCGAATGGTCCTCGTTTGTAACTAAGCTTTAAAGGAAGCCTATAAATGACTTGAATAACTTTAAAAAAGTCTATTTATGTTAAAGCAAAGCTTTGAAATTAATGCTCAAGTTAAGTAATCTTAATGTCCAAATGTGACATCCCTTACTCGTGATGTATCAGTTCATTCCAAGTGAAGGGTGTTATAGTTAGAGTTTTAGTTAGTTATATTAGATTCGTTATGAAAGATTAAGCTTAAGAGATTTTTGTAAAAAATGTAGTGTTTTAGATATATTTAAATTAGTGTTTTGAGCATTAATTAATCAAATTAATGTTTATCCTCCCATTTAAGGGTTGGGAGTAAAGGAGCTCATGGGCCGAACTAGGCTAGGTTTGGGCCGAGCCTTATTAGAATTTTAGTCCCATTGTCTAGGCCCGAGCCTAACCGACCTGAAAAATGTGCCTAAAATTTTGCCCAAGCTTGACCTGGATAAAAAGGCTAAAACCCGAGCCCAGCTGTATTAAATTTTTTTATATTATTATTTTTATATAAAAAATTTAAAAATATATAATACATCAAATATACTAAAAACATTAAAATAAATGTTTCCCTACAAATTGACAATAAAATAGTAGCAAAATTAACAATAAAGTAAAAGTTATACAATATCCAAACAATAACAACAAAATAGTAGCATTATAATAGCGAAACGAAACCAAAGCAGTGACAAAACGATAGCAAAAACATTGAAAGCAACAGCAAAAAGCAGCAGGTTTCTTCAAATTCGGTCCGGGCTAGACCATGCCAAAAAAATCTTCCCTGAGACTCAACCCGTTTAGAAAACATGTATTGTTTTTTGTCCAAGCCCATTTTTTGGGCTTATATTTTTGTACAAACCCTCCCACTTTTCAAGCGGGCCTTCGAGCTGAGCCGGGTGGCTTAGCCCATGATCAAGTCTAGTTGGGAAGAGTTATTGATAATTCTAAATATTGGATTAAAAAAATAATGTTCCAATGATTAATTAAATAAATTAGTTTTAATTTTTTTCTATAAAAATATGCTTAGAATCATCCATAACCCCTCCTCAACCTTTAAATAGAAGAATAAACGAGCTTCAATGTGCTCGAACTCACGTCCTTTTACATTGGCAAAAAAATCGATGCCGACCAAGTTAAGACTCAATTGACTAGTTCTGATTGTATTTAAATTAGTGAATTGAGTATAATTAAATAATTAGTTTTTAGTTATATTTAAATTAGTGATCTAAACATAAATTAATTTCATAAATTCCATTTACGCTGCATGTTTATGTAATGAGATAAACAAAAAAACAAAAAAAAAGTTACAATTTTCTTTAGCTTATACATCGATTATTATAATAATAAATCGTTCTTTAAAATAATTTAGTAAACATTATATACTAAGACTGTGACATATTTTTTAATTAATATTGGTTTTTTTATCAGAACATTTTATTAGTAATTTACTATTTAAATAAAATATATATTTTGATATAGATATGAATGAAAAATAATACTAATATTAAATACATTTTTATCCAATGCTAATACCAGATATCATAGTCAGGGGCGAAGCCAGAACAATTTTTTAGGGGGGACCGGATGAAATTTTAATTTTTTATAGTTTATATCTTTATAATTTGTAAATGATTAAATCGAATTTTTATAATTTTAGGGGGCCAAAGTGCAATTTTACCTTTACTAATTTAAAATTTTTAAAAAATTTTAAGAGCCTAAAAGCAATTTTACATTTTTGGGGGCTGGGCCCATGCTACTTACAAGCCATACCACGATCATAGTCTTGCTCGATACAATATTTATAGGTTAGAAATAAAATCAAACATAAAATTATTCGATTTCGAGGATAAATTTTTTTTAAGGAGTAAAGAAATATAATCACTCGGTTTTTGTCGATATTGAAAAAAAATATTTAATTTCAAAATTGAAATTCTTTAAATTAAGTTAGTCTAAATATTGAATTGAGAAGCTTACGAGACGACGACGAAATTAGTAAATAGAATTATTACATGATTTATTTGAATATTTGGTGAAAGTAGTATAGGAACTAAATTGGGTAGTGACTAAAATGAAGTGATTTAATTGAAAATTTGACAGATCCTTAATGTGAAAATCTACCAAGGCCTTATGTAACAGCTTGATTTTCAGTGGTGTCGAAAATAGTGATTCGGGATCACTAAATCCGACAAGTGAGTTCAAAAATTTAATAAATTAATATATTAGTCAAGTGTGATTTTAGAAGTATTTTTGAATTAGTGAATTTTGTGATTTAAAAGAATTTACTAGGTAAATTGGGTCGAAAACGAGGTATTGAGACCTCAAATTTATAAAACGAGCCATAAATATTTTTAGAAATATTTATGGAGTGTCATTGAGTTAGTATTAAAGTTTCGTCAGAAAAGTTTAATGTTTCGGTAGTCAATTAATTAAAAAGGACTAAATTGAAAAATGTACAAAACTTGCTAAAGTGATTAAATAGCCTAATGGTAAATAAAGGAGGACTAAAAGGGAAAATAGACCATCTTAAATGGCTGAGGCGGCATAACGTGAAAAAAAATCAAAGATATTTATGTGATTAGGGATAAAATTGGAATTAAAATAAAGTTTATATGGCCAAATGTTATTTTAATAGTTTCTAGACATTTTCTTCATCAATTTTCTGTCAAAAACAGCCATTGAAGAGGGTTTGAGCTGGTATTTCATATTTTCGCTTCAAGTAAGTTCAAATCTTGTTTTTTCCTTAAATTTTTTTATGTTTTTGGACTTTTACAATTAGGTCCAACTATTGAATTCATTTGTTTTTGATTCCATGAGTGATTTTTAAAGTTACCATGAATGAGTTCTGTAATTTTATGATGAATTATCATGGATTTGAAGCTTTAATTTCACTATATGATTATTTTATCAAGTAATTTCAATAGAAATTAATTTTAGGACCTAATTGTGAAAAAGTTAAGAATTAGGGTTTGGTATTAAAATTATAAATATTAATGGCTTTATGGTAGCCTAAAATAATTAGGTAAATTGTCAATTGAGAAAAATTAGCTCAATTGATGGGTTAATTGCACAGGGACTAAATTGTAAAAAACTGTAAAATTTGGAGTAAAAGTGTAATTTCGAAAATTGAAGGGTATAAATTGTAAAGAAAATTAGAAATGGAATAGATGCTAATGAATGAGTAATTTTATATTATAGATCAAGAAATCGAAGATAAACGGAGAAAAGAGAAATTAACAGACTAGTCCCTGGATTTCTACAAATTCTACAAATAGGCCCAGGTAAGTTCGTATGATCGAAATTTGATATTTATATTGAATTGATGTATGATATTATGTATTTATTTATATTATATTTAAAAAAAACATGGAAAATTTATAAATATGAATGGTTAACGAAATAAATACATACGAAATTCATGAGAATAGCGGTACAGGGAATATTGATTGTTACTGAATTGAATGTATGTGGAATAGTGATATTTGAATATTGGATATATTGAAACAGATATATTTAATAAGTGATGAATTTATTGAAATTATATTGATTGAGTTGGTATATATATATTGATTATATTGACTGGCTGAATTGAAATAAATATTGATTGTTATTAAAAAGTGAATTGAATTGTATTGAATAATGAATATATTTGATTAATTGAAATGTGTATTGATTGGAAACTGAAAAGTGGTTTGGAAACCCTATTAACTAGTCGGGCTAAGTCGGATATAGTTGGCATGCCATAGGATTGGAAGTGTTCAGGGTTACTTCGACTTTGAGTCGATGAGACACTGGGTGTCATTAAATTACTTCGGATAGATTCGATGAGGTACTGGGTACCAACTTACTTCGGCATGGCCGATGAGACACTGGGTGTCAACTTATTGCTTCGAACTATCCGATGAGGCACTGAGTGCCGTACTGGTGTGTTTTGGTTGGATCCATGTATCCGTCCGAGTCCGAGTCGGGTTAATAGGGGTAAAAAAATTATTTGGCAAATTGATTGATATTGAGTGATATTGAATATGGATTGGAATGGACAACAAAATGAAATATGCAATTGAAATGCATGAAATTGCATGAATCATGGATTCATGAAATGGATATTGATATTGAAATTAAATTGTGTATCCTAATGAGAAAAGCTATTGAATAGCAATTATGAGATTGAAATAGTATGATATGAGAATTAAAAGTGTTATAAATGGTATATTTATGAAATTATATCTAAAATACTCGGTATTGATATATAATTGATATATATTGAAAAGTGTCTTGGAAAATGATATTTACTTGATATATATATTGAAATGTGACATGGGAATGATATTTATTTAATATATATTGAAAAGTGACATATAAATATGTGTTTAACTTTAATATGTTGATATAAGAAGATTATGTATATGATGATAAGTATTAAACCAAAGTGTGATTTGTCGAGAAAATAAGTTTATCAATATTGAATTTATATGGAAGATGTGTAAGTACGCTAACTATTGTTGTTGCTTGATGATTAGGCAAGTGCCAAGCTATTGATTGAATAGTAGTATATTTATTTATTTGAAGCATTGAAAAGGTAAGTATTTAAGTGAGAGTAAGTTAGTGCTAATGAAAGAATGGTAAGGCTTAAATTATGAAATGACTTATTATGTGTCCAATATGAAAAAGACTTGGTTAAATGCACTAACTTGTAACTATGACTGAATGACATGCATATGAAATAAGTGTAGAAGAGTTAAAGTTATATAAAATTTTACTAAGCTTGAGGGTATATGTCTCTATGAGTGATACTATGGATTAGTTCACCTTGTGAATTAGTGAGAATAGTTTATAAGTATTACAGCAACAATAATGGGTTATTTTTGATATGTAAAGTTTTATAATTGAAATAAATTAGTATGATTAAAGATTATACGAGCTTACTAGGCATTCATTGATTACATGTTTGTTTTATTTATCTATCTTACAGATTATCGGAAGCTCAAACGGGTTGGAAGCTTATCGGAGCCATATCACACTATCCATTGGTTCTATCGGTAATTATGGATGACTTAATTTTGGTTATAATGGCATGTATAGATTATTTTGATTAAATGTTAGTCTATAGGTGTTATGTAGATATTAGTCATTTATTTGGTTTGCGCTTTGGTATTGTGGTATTTGCATGATTTGTCTTATAATGTTGATGTGATTGAATGATGAGAGGTAAAATAGTAGTGCATAAGAGGTGCCTAAAAGTATAATGATTATGTATGTCTAAATAAAAGTTAATACAAAGAATCATGAAAGAGTAAAATTAGCATTAAAATAGTTTCTGGACAGCAGCAATGGTTCAAATTTGAAAAATCACCAAAAATTGTGGAAATTGAATTAGAGGTTTAATAAAACATTAAATTAAATTTTATTGAGTCTAGTTTTTCATAGAAGAAACGGTGTAAGCAACAGAATTGTAAATTATGAGATATAATAAATTTTGTGGGACAAGGTCAGAATGATTTTGGGTTCCCCTGTTCTGATTTTGGAAAATCATCAAAAAATTTTAAAAAAAAATTAGAGATTTAAATTTTTATGTTTAAATTATTAATGAGTCTATTTTCAATTGAAACAAACGGAAACATCATCCAAATCTCGTATTAAGAGATAATTAATTTTTAGTGAAGAAAGGTCGAAGTTGTCAAACAGCAAAACAGAGATAAATTTGAAGATTTTACTGTACTTGGCTAAATCATAAATTCTGAAATTTTTATGGTAAAAATATATTTGAGTCTAGTTTTAAAAACATTAAGCGGATCTTAATTTAGAATTCTGTAGCTCTAGATATAAATAATTTAGTGACTACGACTCAAGTGGACAACTTTGGTATGAACATAAGTAAATAGTGGAATTATTTGTAATTTTTCTGTAAACTCCGGTAACATCCCGTAACCTTGTTCCGGTGACGGATGTGGGTTAGGGGTGTTACACCTTAAGTTCAATTTCGATTAATTATTTTTATCAAATAAGCTTTTATATATATATATATATATATATATAATATGAATATGTCATAGTGGGAGAGAGAAATGTAGAAACAAAGAGAAAACATAAGCTTCATATTTTTCCTTCTCCACAACAAGCATGAAGGAAGGAAGAAAAGTTCTTTGGTTTCCTTTCCATTTTCATCGGTTCAATCCTAAGCTAAAGTCTAGATTGGAACTTCAAAGGTGAAAGGAAAAGAGAAAACAAACACTGATTGATTATTATAGTATTGAATAGATATTTGATTGGGAAATCTGATAATATTTAAAGATTTATATTTTAGTTTAACTAGTGAGATATAATGTTCATTTTGAATACGTTAGTCTAAGAGCAAGTACATGAATCTTATAATTTATAATTCATTATAATCAAGTGTTGGCTTATTGGGATATAAAGGTCAAATATTTTATAAAGTATATGTATTGGACTTTATTTACTATCATGTGTGTATGTTTAAATTGTATAATTCAAAATTTATAAAATACGTCATGATTATTATTAGCTCATTTATTAAGTGAAAAGATTAACAGTTTGAGTTGCTCCGATAATAAATGTTACATCTCGTATTTGGGTTTGCCGTCGTGGTGTGAGATTTTGAAATTAAAAAAAATATTCACTTAGTAGCCATATAACAAGAAAAAAGAATTGGAGTAGACTTGAATTTAACAAATGACTTTAACCGTGTTTACAAATCCTCAAAGTTACATCAACATTTTAATCAAAATGAAGTATTTGGGCTAATCAATGACATTGTAAAAGTTGAGGTACTGATGTGTCTCTAACTAACTACGATCACAACAAAGGCAAGCGCACCTATCGAACAGTAGTATAATTATGGTAAGACCGGAAATATCGTATCCACAAGGAACAAGAGTACTAGTAATTACTATCTTTCTATTATCTAGCCTGAGAATTAGAGTGGTTTCTTTTTAAACTAAAATTAATTAAAAACACGATAGAGAATGAATTGAGAAAATACTTTTTAGACAACTTTATGAGATAGGCAATACCCAAGGAAGAATCCACCTAGACTTCACTTATTACCTTTGATTCATACAATTTATTCACTTGATTTAATCCGTAGAAATCCCTGAATTATGTTAATATCTCTTTCAAGACTAAAAACAACTGAATCTAGGTTGATTAATTGAAATCTCTTTCTAATTAAAACCCCTATTGTCGCATTAACTCGATCTATGGATTCCCTTATTAGATTTGACTCTAATCCGGCAGATTTTCGTCGCTCTATTTCTAGGGTTGCAATCAACTCCGCTTAATTATGTTGATCTACTCTTAAACAGGGACTTTTTCTCCTCTGAATAAGCACATTCGACTTGAATTAATAACATGAATTATCAAAACAAGAATAAGAACTCACAATTAAGAATAAGAACAAGTATTTATCTTATAAATCAAATAATAATAAGATCCGTCTTAGGTTTCATCCCCTCAGGTATTTAGTTCATACTGATAGAGGGAAACATCTTAGAATAAGGAAAACAACAAAACTGAAGAAAACCCAAAAACTTCAAGAGAAATTGATAGGAGATCTTCAGTCTTGATGGAGATCCTTCCTCTGAGCTGCTCCCGATGCCTATCTTTGAGTATTTTCTGCCTTCTACTCTATGTCTCTTTAGGTCCTCCCCTAGGGTGTTTTAATAGGCTTTGGAGAACTTCTCTTGGCCTAAAATTAGTCTTTTCCGAATAGAATTCGACTTGGGTTCGGCAGGGACACGCCCGTGTTCGATAGCCTTAGGTCGTGCTCGACTCTGCTCGTCATACACGACCGTGTGGTCTGCCCATGTACGACAGTCTAGGTCGTGTTCGATTCTGCTCGTAACACACGACCGTGTTTGATAGTCCAGGCCGTGTTGATTTCTAAGGCAGGCCCATTTTGCCCCCTTTTGGCCCATTTCTCGTTCTTTTCGACTCCCTAGGCTCTCCTGAGTGTAAAACATGAAATTAAGGGATTAGGAGCATCGAATTCATCAAAAATAATGAAAATTCATCCAAAAATAAGCCAAGCATGGGGTCAAAATATGTATAAATTATGGTTTATCAAATATCCCCACACTTAAGCATTTTCTTGTCCTCAAGCAAAATCCTCAACTCACAATTAAAATTAACTTCCTCGATTCATAATTCTTATCAATAATGTCTTATCATAATTCACAGATAATTCATACATTGATAATTTAACTAAAAGAGTCCTAGAGATTCAGACAATCTAAGTCATAAATTTTTATATCACGAAAACATATGTGTTTCCCCTTACCTAAATAATCATCTTTAATTCAAAATTGACAAGAATTGTCATCCTCACTAAAGATTCACTCAAATCACTCAAAGTGTTTAAAGTTCAGATTAAGCACTCAAAAGTCAAACATGAAAAGTTAATCCCATAGGCTTGCATGAAAATCAAATCTCCACCACTATAGAATGAGATGATACACAAATCAAAAGGTCTTAAAAAGGGTTATAACGGGGCTTGGGTTGAAGGTGTGAATAAAGGTTGAATTAGAGGGTTAGAATCGAGATCGAATTGACAATTCACCTAACTAGAAAAATGGACTAACACTGAATAATTACATCAATTGAAAACTTATCACTAATAACACGAGCTTCTTCTCAGAATGTGAAATTAATCGCTTAAGCTCAAATAACATAGAAATAATAATGAATAGATTTCCAACTTTTTTTTAAGAATAAGTATTTACAATAATAAGAGAATTTAACAACCGAAATAAAGAACATAGTTAGGCAACTGCTCAAATTAAATCTCGACAAAAATGGGTTAATTCAATAGGGAAAATTCTTAATGAATCAAAAAGAGTGAGTTTTGGGTTAATGTTAAGGGTAAATAAAGAAACGGTTTATTAAGATTCAAAGGGGTTCACTAGGGGTTAATTATGAAGGTAGGCTTTTTATGGAGTAAGTGGGTTAAATCCTAAGTGTCTTTATCATCTCTGTATATCAAATCAAAAGTGTGGTCTTGACATGCATAATCGAAGCAAGTTCTAGAATAACAAATCAATATTGACACACTCATGATCAATAAAGTGAGCAAGAAAAGAATATGCTCTAAAAGGCTCAAAATCTCACAAAAATTATGGTTTTTGATGTCAACCTTGCAAATTTCAAACTTCAAAGTAATATTTAAATTTAGGGAAACAACCTATTAATATTTTTTTTTATGAAAATAGACTTATCCTGCTTGATTCTCTAATATCTTAAAGTTTAAACCATCGATGCATAATTACCTATGACTTAATCCAAAACATATCAATAAAAATCATAAATCACTAAAAGTTTCATTCTAATAGTAATATGAGAAAATTACTTAAGAACAAGACATAATTCAGGGATTTTTTGATAATCAATTAAATATCCTCCCCACACTTAAGATTTACATTGTCCTCAATGTACAAAGATAGATAATAGCAATATAGTAATAAAATCACAGGATAGGGAGAGAAGTGAAACTTCCTGAATTTTGGATAGAGTCAATGAAAAGAGACCTGCTGAATGTAGCAGGGGTGAAGGTGGGGAAGGATACTCCGGTAGCATCTTGAACCTTTTGAAATCGAGTTTGATGAAGCAGCCGGCATGAAATTATGGTACCCTAAGCTAAATCTAAATGGCATGAAGAATAAGAGAAAAATAGAAAATAAAAATAAATAAAAAAAATACATAATGAAAAATAGATATGAATCTAAAGGGGAAAAAGAGTGACCAACGGTGGCAAGGATGGTGGTTGGTGTGGTGGCGGTGCAAAGAAGGAATAAAGGAAAGGGGGAAAGGAAAAGAAAGGAAGAAAGACAACGGGAAAAGAAAAGGGAAAGGGGGATTTTCGGGCTGGGGAAGAAGGGAGGAGGGAAGAAAGTGGAGGAAGAGAGCGGTGGTTAGAAAGGGGTGCGGTGGCTAGGGTTTGGGGGAAGGAGATTTGGGGAAGAAAGTGAACACAAGAAGGGGGTTTAAATAGAGATTGGGACATATAGTCGCGACCCACGCCCGTGTTCCTTGGGTGTGTTAGGTCACACGGCCGTGTGATGCTTCTTTCGTTTCTCCCACGCCTGTGTAGAGGTTTCCACGCCCATGTTGATTGATCAGTATCGACCACGGCTTATAAGCACGGGCGTGTCTCACTCCCGTGTGACTTACTCAGTATCGAACACGGCCGCATCGCACGGCCGTGGCATTTTATCGTAGCCCGTGTTCTTTAGTCAGTTTCGACCACGGCCGCATCGCACGGCCGTGGCATTTTATCGCAGCCCCGTGTTTTGGAAAAAAAATTCGTCATTGGCCCGCACGGTCTCCGCCACGCCCTTGTGCCTACTCGTGGTCGCCACACGGCCACGCCCGTGTGCAAGGCTGTGTGGTAGAGAAACCTGCACTCATTAATCTGGTTAGTTTTTAGTTAGGTGCTAAAAATCGAAAATATAAATATTAATGGGGTTAGTGCTCGGGTTGCCTCCCGAGAAGCGCTTGTTTAAAGTCCTAAGCTAGACTTACCTTTTATTCGCATGGTCATGGTGGTTCGAGGAGTTGAAACTCCTCATTCCTGCTATCAGTTTTGTTAAAATAAGGTTTTAGACGAGTAATATTCACCTTGAAGGTGCCGAATTTGGAATGAGTTACCTCGACTGTACCGTATGAGAAAATATTAAGTACCGTGAAAGGGGTTGTTCCATTAGGTTCAGAAGTGGCAACACGAGGATCTACATTATTCATTAGAACTCGGTCTCCAACCTTAATTTCACTCATTTTATTCTTAGGCTCATCATGGCTCTGCTTTGGTTTATCGTGTACTTTCAATTTCTCCTTAGACTGTGTTCGCCATTCATCTAATTCCTTGATCTGGAGCCTTCGTTCCTCATGAACAGTTCTGTTCTCAATATGAGAGCTGGGCCATGGCTCTGTCATCTTTTCCCGAGGGATTTCCTGCAAAGAAGATTGAACATTAAGTTTACTTATATTAACAGGATTTGTATCATTTTGATCACTAGATGTTCTGTCAGAATCACGTGCTTTGATTTTAATCATGTCATCACCTACACGAAGTATTAATTCTCCTGTATCAACATCGATAATGGTCCTAGCAGTTGCTAAAAGGGTCGTCCTAAAATTAAAGGAACGCTACTATCCTCATCCATGTCTAAAACAACAAAGTCTACTCGGGAATATGAATTTATCAATTTTTACTAGTACATCTTCAATTATACCCTAGGAACTCTAATGGTTTTATCACCAATTGAATGCTCATCCTAGTTTGTTTGGGTTTCCCAAGACCTAATCTGTTTAAACATTTTATAAGGCATAACATTGATACTTGCCCCTAAATCACTAAACCATTATTAATAGATAAACCACCAATTAAGCAAGAATCGTAAAACTCCTTGGATCTTTTAATTTGCGGGTAGTTTATTCTCAGAAAATCACGAGCAAACTGCATTTAGCTCTACATGCGACGCATCGTCTAGCTTCCGTTTGTTTGCCAAAAGCTCTTTTAAAAATTTTACTAAATTAGGCATCTGCGAAAGAGCTTCAATAAACGGTAAGTTAATATGTAATTGTTTTAACAGTTTAAGAAATTTACCAAATTGTTCATCTGCGCGGTCTTTCTTCGTTGCATTGGGATATGGCACACGAGGTTTGTACTCTGTACTTACCAGTTTTGGTTTATTCTGGCTTAACTCAACCCTACCTTTATCTACCACGTTTTTTTTCCCCGGGTTTGGTTCGTCTAACCCTTCACTATCGTGAGCAGTAATAGCATGAAGTTGCTCCTATGGGTTAGTTCCAGTGTTGCTTGGCAGGCTGCCTTGTGGTCATTCAGAGATCAGCTTAGCAAGCTAACCTATTTGGTTTTCGAGCCCTTGAATCGATGCCTACTGATTTTTGAGTGCTGTTTCGGTGTTCTAGAAACACGTTTCTAACACTGAGATGAATTTAGTAAGCATCTCCTCAAGGTTCGACTTCTTCTCCTGTGGGTAGGGTTGTTGTTGAAAGCTTGGAGGGGGCTTTTGTCTCTGATTTCCTTGACCACCCCATGAGAATTTTGGGTGGTTCCTCCAACCTGGATTGTAAGTGTTACTATAAGGATTATTCTGAGGTCTAGAATTATTACCCATATAGTTCATCTGTTCGCTTTCTATGCCAGGGTTGTAGGATAGATATTCTGTATTGCTCATTCCTCCTCCATTCGTATCGCACTGCATCACTGGATGTACCTGCGAAGAACCACACAAACCATTAATCTTTTTATTTAAAAGCTCTACCGGTTTGATAGCATGATGATCAAGCGTCGAGGTTGAAAACACCGCACGCCTTTGTTGGCTTCGTCCTCATAACTTGCCACTGATAGTTATTCAGTGACATCTCTTCAATGAATTTGTAGGCAGCCTCAGGTGTTTTATTGTTTAGTGTACCGCCGGCGGCTGCATCTATCAATTGTCGAGTTGAGGGGTTCACACCATTGTAAAAGGTTTGAACCTGTAGCCATAATGGTAACCCATGGTGGGGGCATCTTCTTAGTAGATCATTGTATCTCTCTCATGCATCGTAAAGTGTTTATAAATCCATCTGCACAAAAGAAGAGATATCATTCCTCAACTTAGCAGTTTTAGCCGGCGGAAAATATTTAAGTAAAATTTTTTTGGTCATTTGTTCCCATGTAGTGATTGATCCTCGTGGTAACGAGTTCAACCACTGTTTAGCTTTGTTCCTCAACGAGAAGGGAAACAACCGAAGGCTAATGGCATCATAAAAAACACCATTTATTTTGAAAGTATCACAGAATTCTAGAAAATTTGCTAAATGAGTATTTGGGTCTTCGTCCTGCAAACCTTCAAACTGAACAAACTGTTGAATCATTTTAATAGTATTAGGTTTCAGTTCAAAATTATTTGCAGCAATAGCAGGTCTAACAATACTCGATTCAGCCCCAGTCAAATTGGGCTTAGCATAATCGTACATAGTACGAGGACCGGGATTTTTGGCAACCACGGGGTAGCGGATTATTATCAGCCATCTCTTCGGTAGTATTAGTATCGTCCTCTTGCTCTTCCTCTATGTATTGTAAGCTTCGCCTTATCTCTCTTCAGTTTCTGCGAGTTATACCTTCTATGTCACTATCGTAAAGCAAAGGTCCTGACGGGTTCCTTCTAGTCATAAACTAGAGACACCTGCCAGAAACAAAGAAATAGAGAAGTTAGTAATTTAAAATAAAAACAAAAATAAATTGCAATAAAATAAAAATGGCTAAAATAATAAAAAATTAGTGTTCCTAATATCTTAGTCCCCGGCAACGGCGCCAAAAACTTGATGTGTCTCTAACTAACTATGATCACAATAAAGGCAAACGTACCTATCGAACAGTAGTATATTTATGGTAAGACCGAAAATATCGTATCCACAGGGACCAAGAGTACTAGTAATTACTATCTTTCTATTATCTAGCCTAAGAATTAGAGTGATTTCTTTTTAAACTAAAATTAATTAAAAACACGACAGAGAATGAATTGAGAAAATACTTTTTAGACAACTTTATGAGATAGGCAATACCCAAGGAAGAATCCACCTAGACTTCACTTATTACCTTTGATTCATACAATTTATTCACTTGACTTAATCCGTAGAAATCCCTGAATTATGTTAATATCTCTTTCAAGACTAAAAACAACTGAATCTAGGTTGATTAATTGAAATCTCTTTCTAATTAAAACCCATATTGTCGCATTAACTCGATCTATGGATTCCCTTATTAGATTTGACTCTAATCCGGCAGATTTTCGTCGCCTTATTTCTAGGGTTGCAATCAACTCCGCTTAATTGTGTTGATCTACTCTTAAACAGGGAATTTTGCTCTTCTAAATAAGCACATTCGACTTGAATTAATAACCTGAAATATCAAAACAAGAATAAGAACTCACAATTAAGAATAAGAACAAGTATTTATCTTATAAATCAAATAATAATAAGATCCGTCTTAGGTTTCATCCCCTCAGGTATTTAAGGGATTTAGGTCATACTGATAGAGGGAAACATCTTAGAATAAGGAAAACAACAAAACAGAAGAAAACCCAAAAACTTCAAGAGAAATTGATAGGAGATCTTCAGTCTTGATAGAGATCCTTTCTCCGAGTTGCTCCCGATGGCTATCTTCGAGTATTTTCTACCTTCTACTCTACGTCCCTTTAGGTCCTCCCCTAAGGTGTTTAAATAGGATTTGGAGAACTTCTCTTGGCCTAAAATTAGTCTTTTCTGAATAGAATTCGACTTGGGTTCGGCAGGGACACGCCCGTGTTCGATAGCCTTAGGCCGTACTCGACTCTGCTCGTAATACACGACCGTGTGGTCTGCCCGTGTGCGACAGTCCAGGCCGTGTTCGATTTTGCTCGTAACAAACGGCCGTGTTTGATAGTCCAGACCGTGTTGATTTCTAAGGTAGGCCCATTTTGCCCCTTTTTGGCCCGTTTCTCATTCTTTTCGACTCCCTAGGCTCTCCTGAGTGTAAAACATGAAATTAAGGGATTAGGAGCATCGAATTCATCAAATCTAATGAAAATTCATCCAAAAATAAGCCAAGCATGGGGTCAAAATATGTATAAATTATGGTTTATCAAGTACCAAATTATTTCAAAAATTGAAATAAAAAGATTCAATCTTTATTTTGTGTGTAGCGCATAGACCAATTGAAATTTAACTATTGTTATGTAATCTTAAATCTGAGTATTTTCAAAAGAAAATTGAAGGTAAATATAGAGATCAAAATTGAAATATCACCATATTTTTATACAATGCAACAAAGAAAAAGGTGACCCTCGTGTAAAGTTAGGTAAATATAGGGATAAAAATTGAAATATTGTCATTTTTTATATACCACTAAACGAAAAAAGTGGCCCACATGTCAACCAAGGAAGTTCCTTTGGGACCTTCCTTTAGGTATATAGATTATGTTGGAAATTGTAGATTGCAAATTTATAATTATTCATGAGCACTTATTAGAAAGTGATGATTTATTCAAAAGATACATTTTATTCCATGAGACATGTTTTTCTAATATGTATGTCCAATAGAGATCAAACATAAATGATTGTGACTCTTCAAAATAGTGTCTATTGAGTGTATATAAATAGATGGTCTATGGTGCTCACAAATCACAATTACAATCAATCTTATTTTTCAGAAATTAAAGTAAGAGTTAGGGAATTCCTCGATTTTGCTAATCAAAGGAAATTCAAAAGCTTCGTTGTATCCTGGGAGGACCTTTGTCTTAACCCTCTAGCAACTTTACGTGGGGGTGAATAGTTCTCTTTGGAAAGCGTCACCCGCGCCTCGAAGTATACTATTTATTTCAATATCGTCTCTGGATCTATATTCTCCACTCTATATATCCAACAATCAAAGAGAACTTTGTGAAACTTGACTGATTTGATGGTTCAAACTTCAATCGTTGGAAGGACAAGATGTTGTTCCTTCTTACTGTCTTAAATGTGGGGTACGTTCTAGATCAAAACCTACAACCCGTGGAGGATCCCTCCCTCGACGCAAACCCCGAAAAAATTGCAAAAGTGGCCGAACTCAAGAAGAAGCGTGAAGAAGACAATTTCACATGTCGAGGACACATTCTCAACAACTTGTCTGATCAACTGTATGATCTCTACATGTCGATGCAATCCCCGGTAGAAATATGGAAAGCTCTTGAAGAGAAATACAGCACTGAGCGAAAAGGTACTGATAAATTTTTAATGATGAAGTATTTTGAATTCAAAATGCTTGATAGTATCCCGATCATGATCAAGTCCATGAATTACAAGTCCTTGTAAGTAGGCTTTGTGACTTGAAAGTTGTTATTCTGGAATTGTTACAAGTCGGGGCTATCATTTCAAAGTTGCCCTCATCTTGGAACAATTATCGGAAGAAACTTCTGCATATGGCAGAGGACTTCACTGTGGAGAAAATACTTAGGCATTTACGTATTGAAGAGAAAACTCAAAAGTGTGATGTGATGTATCTTCCCCAAAGTTCTAAAGTGAACCATATGAGCGAGTCTAATAACTCTCGAAATCGTAAGCAAAAGGTCACATCTGAGACCAAGGACGTGTAAGATAAGAAGAAAAAATCTCGCAATTGTTATAATTGCAATAAAAAAATACACTATATTAAGAATTGCATCTCAAAAAGAAACAAGATGCCACAACTTCTAAAGCCAATATGGTGGAAGACATGGACTTAGTGGTCATGGTTACGGAAGAGATCGAGAGTTTGGAGATTGGTATGATTATTGAATTCATCATAGCCATGACTGATAAGTCCTGTAACTGGTGCCTCGACTCTGGAACTACTATCCATGTGTGTAATGACCGACAACAATTTAAGAGTTATGAACTAGTGGAAAACCGTGAAGTGCTTATGGGCAACTATCAATCGGTTAAGGTGCTCGGTCAAGGGACGGTGGAACTTAACTTCATATCTAGGAAGAAATTGACTTTGACCAATATGTTGCATGTTTTCGATGCGAGAAAGAATTTAGTGTCCGCAAGTATTTTGTGTAACAAGAGGTTCAAGATTATCTTGGAATCCGATAAGTTTGTCTTGCTTAAGGGTGATATATATGTAGGAAAATGATATTGTAATGAGGGTATGTTCAAGTTGAGCATTGATATGAATAAAGTTAATTCTTATGCTTATATTGTTGAATCTTATCCTTTGTGGCATGTGTGTTTAGCACATTTTAATTTTAAAACTTTACAATATATGTAAAAGAAAGGTTATATAAGTCTAAATGATGATGAGTTTGTGGATAGATGTGAAATTTGTATTCAATCAAAAATTACCAAAAAGCCGTTTCCTAATAAGTGTGAAAAGATTTCGCAAGTGTTAGATTTAATTCATTCGGATGTTTATGAATTAAATGGAACTCTAACACAAGGCGGAAAACGATATTTTATCACTTTTATAAACAACTTCTCTAGATTTACTTATGTGTATCTCATGAGAAGTAAAGACGAGGGACTTGATATGTTTAAATGTTTTAAAAATGAGGTTGAGAATTTTTTTAGTAAGACAATCAAAGTGCTTCGTAGTGATAGACGTAGTGTATATTTTTCAAATGAATTTAATGTTTTTCGTGAGGAACAAGGTATGGTACATAAGTGTTTCGCGCCTTATACTCTGCAACAAAATGGTTTGATGGAAAGAAAGAACCGTTTTAGTATATATGGTTAACTCGATGTTGTTAAATGCTAAACTTCCATATAATCTATGGGGTGAAGCATTATTGACTACGTGTTATATTCTTAACAGAATACCATCAAGAAAATTCAAAGTATCTCTATATGAGTTATGGAAGGGTCGGATGCCAAACTTAGATTATTTCAAAGTGTGGGGGGTGTTTGGCTTACTATAGAGTTCCCGACCAATGGAAAACAAAGTTAGGTCCAAGAGCCGTCAAGGGTGTATTCGTTGGATATGCCCAACACTCTAAGGCTTATCATGTTCTTGACTTAGTGTCAAATACGATAATTGAAACAAGAGATGTTGTATTCATTGAAAATAAGGTTTTCAATGATTCAATAGATTTGAAAAAAGAATATCAACCAGTGATCTCAAGTTATCAAACCAAAAGAATCTTTGTGACAATAAGGATACGGGGCCGAGGAAAAGTCAAAGAGTGAGAAAAGTAAATAACTTTGGTCCTGATTTCATTTCCTCACAATCTCTAGCATTCATTGTTAAGGGAAATAGAGAATCCGTAATTAGGAAGATCCCCATAATGTTTAATGTGGATGGTGATCCACAATCCTATGGTGAAGCCATGACTTCTAGGGATGCAACATTTTAGAAAAAGGCAATCAATGATGAAATAGATTCAATATTATTCAACAATACTTGGATTCTAATTGATCTTCCTCAAGGATCGAAGCCTATCAGGTGTAAATAGGTGCTTAAAAGGAAGAATACTCCAACAGGGGGTTCTCCAACCTTTAAGGCTAGGTTAGTGGCTAAAGGATTTAGGCAAAAGGAAAGCCTAGATTATTTTGACACCTATGCACTAGTGGTTAGGATGACCTCCATTCGAATTCTTATAGCACTTACTTCTATCCATAAGTTACATGTACATCAGATGGATGTTAAGACAACTTTTTTTAATAGTGATATCGAAGAGAAAGTCTACATGGAGCAACCAGAAGGCTTTGTGCTTCCTGGGAATGAACATAAGATGTGTAAGTTGATCAAGTTATTATATGGTTTAAAACAAGTGCCTAAACTGTGGCATGAGAAATTTGACTAAGTTATCTTGTCATATGGTTTTGTACATAATGGTGTAGATAAACGTATTTACACTGAAACCACCGATAGGTATGGTGTAATTATTTGTCTCTATGTAGACAATTTGTTGATTTTTGGTACGAACATGGAAGGTGTCTGTGAGACCAAATAGTATCTAGCCTCGAATTTTACAATGAAGGATCTCAACAAGGTAGATACAATTCTAGGTATGAAGGTGAAAAAACATGAAAAGGGCTTTGCACTAAGCCAATCTCACTACATCAAGAAAGTATTGGAAAAGTTTAAACACTTGAATATCAAGGATTCAAACACTCCATACGATTCGAACTTCAAGTCAAGTGAGAATAATGGCAGGGCTATAGTGCAACTTGAGTACGCCAGCACAATCAGAAGTCTAATGTATGCAATGCATTGCACTGGACCGAATATTGCATTTGCTATGTAAAAATTGGCGAGATTTACAAATTGTCCTAGTATAGATCATTGGAAAGGAATTTGTAGGATTTTTGGCTATATTAAAAAAAACAAAAAAATTTGGGATTATTCTATAGTGATTATCCCGTAGTACTAGAAGGTTACTCGGATGCAAGTTGGATTACAAGTCTAAGTGACAATAAGTCCACATCGGATGGATTTTTACAATTAGAGGTGGAGCCATTAGTTAGGCCTCCAAGAAACAAACTTGTATCTCACATTCAGCTATAGAGGCTGAATTTATAGCCTTGGCGGCTACTGGCAAGGAAGCGGAATGACTAAGAGATCTCTTGCTAGATATAAAGTTGTGGCCACAATGTAGGTTCACCATTTCCGTATAATGTGATAGTGAATCTACCATGTCTCGAGCGTACAATAAGGTGTACAATGGAAAATTTAGATATATAAGTTTGAGACATGAGTATGTGAGACAATTGATTAGGGACGGTGTGATAACTGTTACCTGTGTTAAGTCAGTTGACAATTTAGTGGATCCATTGACAAAAGGTTAGTCAAGAGATTTGGTTAAAAGTACCACCACTAAGATGAGATTAAAACCATTCTAATCGCATCATTGATAATGGAAACCCTACCTTGTTCTAGCCAAAAGTTAATTTCGAGGTTCAAAAGGTAATAACAAGTTATCGAATGACAACTTGCACTAAGGATCAGGATTTAGTGTTTATATTTTAGGAGGATGAGTTTTACTCTTAAGGGATGAACATTAATTGTCATGAAATCCACCTATATGAACATGAAGTGGTGCCGCTTCAACGAGATTTTCTTTATGGTTTTCTCTCGTACATGTTCATGAAAGGGGATGAGCACATGGCCATAACGGTGCTAAATCAAATTAAACTATTACTCTAATAAATTTTATGGTTATGTGTGAAATTTTTCCGGTATTGACTTTAAGAGTGATGGTTCAAGCAATTAGCCACAATTTACTTTGTTGATACTTTGAAGAGTTTGCACTAAAGAAAGGTTCAATCTACGGACACCCTTCTTTATGCATAATCATTGTGTACTTATTTCTGGAACTAGCAATCTAGTGGGGGATTGTTGGAAATTGTAGATTGCAAATTTATAATTATCCATGAGCACTTATTAGAAAGTGATGATTTATTCAAAAGATACATTTGATTCCATGAGACATGTTTTTCTAAGAAGTATGTCCAATAGAAATCAAACATAAAGGATTGTGACTCTTCAAAACGGTGTCTATTGAGTGTATATAAATAGAGGGTCTATGGTGCTTACAAATCACAATTACAATCAATCCTATTTTTCAGAAATTAAAGTAAGAGTTAGGGAATTCCTCGATTTTGCTAATCAAAGGAAATTCAAAAGCTTCGTTGTATTCTGAGAGGACCTTTGTCTTAACCTTCTAGCAACTTTGCGTGGGGGCAAATAGTTCTCTTTAAAAAACGTCACCCGCGCCTCGAAGTCTATTGTTTATTTCAATATCGTCTCTGGATCTATCTTCTTCACTCTATATATCCAACAAATTACATGAAAATAAAAATACTATTTAATAAATAGAAATAATTAACATGCATCCTTAAATAATAACTAGCTTGTATCTCCTACGATGTATAGGTCAATTGTGTATATTAACTTTAGAGTAAATTATACTTATGACCACTCTAAAATAACGTATCTCATTTTAGTCAAGTCATTTTTTTTTTAATTTAGTTACTCCAAATAAGATAATTATTTAATTTAATTACTCTCATTAAAATCATTCGATATTTACAAACGGATTGTTGACGTGACATATTGACCCATTAAATGACTAACATAGACAATTTTTTTATTGAATTTTCTAAACTTCAATCCTTCCCTCTCCTTATTGACACATGTCATTGGTGTTTTTTTCTTTCCAAACTCCAATCCTTCCCTCCCTCTTTTTTATTTTTTTAGATTGTACTTTCGCTATTCTCTTTTCTGTCATAAATAAACCACCATCACCATCTTTGAGTTTGAAATGACGTTCATACCTTTTTTTCCTTCACTGTTTTCTTCTTATTCCTCCTCGCTTCTCCTTAACTATTTTTTTTATTATTCTTCACTGTTGCCAAAATCGATGTTATGTGTTTTTTTATACGATATTGAGGTAAAGATGGACTAACATGATTTGAATTTATATCAAAAGAGTGTTTAACAAAAATTTTAACCATCACTTTATATAAGTCAAATTTTTATTTTTATTGTTATTTAAATTAATTTAATGGACTTAACATTTTTTATTTAAATCTTTCTAAAATTTGGATAAAACTTTGAACTTAGAATCCCAATCAAATAGTAGGCGTGCGGCTTTTACAATAATAAAATTTAACTCTCAATAAATGCAATTGAATTTACAACCAGCAAGTACTTCAATGCAATGCTAGGAAATAGGCGGAATTAATCAATTTCACACCAACCCTTTTCTCATATTACTACTATAAAATGTATGTATATATAGATCATGCCTTGACATGAGTCATCATCTGAATTTCAACCTTTGTTTACCTATCAACTATGTTATATACATACACACACGACTACAACTACAAAAGAGGATTCTCTTCTCTTCTCACTTATATGCGAAGGAAAATTTGAATACAACCATGACTCATCGTGGGTGTGCCTGTATACCAGTTAAACATGCGTCTTTTTGTAATTTCATAAGAGCTGTATATATATACACGTATATATGGACGGCTCGAATTTCATGGGAGGGCCAACATAATACCATAATCCATGCTTTCTCGTTACCCTCGTTTATGCTGTTGAGCTTTGTCGCAAAGGCTGTGCCTCACTAGTAACTTCATTGTTATGCTGATTGTCTAGCGGCATGTACTGCGACATGATAGCCATGATCTCCGAGTCCATGTAAGACTGCTGGTACAAATGCAAATCAATATGCATATAACAATCAAATGGTACAAAGTTAAAGCAACATGTAAAGTCAGTTTATCTCATACATACCCTGAGCCTATATTTGTAGAATATATACCCAGCTAAGCCAGCAGCAACCACAGCTGCCAGTACCAAGAGGGTGAGGAACCACCCAAAGCGCGATCCGTTTCTCTCTGCGATGAGGATGAACAAAGGATCAGACGGATCATTGGAATGACTGTGAGTACATATAAACGAATGTGGGAGGAAATCTCTTACCAATGCAAGCATCTTGCTCTTTTATATACAGAAGATTCCCCTTACACTTGCACTCATATGAACCCCAAGTGTTTTTACAGGAGCAACCGTCGCACCGGCAGGCACTTCGTTCTTTGCATTCATTGATATCTGAAGCAGAAAACAACACATGGAGATGAACAACTTCCAATTGTTATAGAAATAGACCTGAGGGTTTAAGATTTGAGAAGTACCTTCACATTTATGACCATCCCCTCGGAAGCCTTGTGGACAGTGACAACCTTTTAATTGCTTTTCCTGCTTTATGCAATGGAGTGGTTTTTTAGTCAACAAAACAACTTGCAGAATAACAGAAAACCATTGGAGAAGAATAAAATCACTGAACTGAGCAAGCCGAGAAAGTTAATCCATCTTTTGTGTCAGACCAGCAACCTCCGTTGTTAATCGTACACCTCGCAGGTCCGAAGGCTGTAAATAGATGAGAAATGGATTGGGTAAGTACTGACTGGATGAGGAAAATAAGGAGAACCAAATTTCATTAAAACAAGAATCTAATCACCTTCACAAGATATGTAACCATCTCCTCTATACTGCACGCCCTTCACAATGGGGCATTCACATACTCTTCCCCTGAATGTATCCTAAACCAATTCAACATCTCCTTTTTATTAGTGTGGAGTTATTCATTTGCAACATTGAACTGTGTAAAAACTGTCCATGATTTACCTTGCATGCTGTTATGTTGGCATGTTTATCCTGCCAGCAACCACCATTTCTTTCAAGGCACTCATTAGTTTCAATATCTGTTAAAACAACATGAAGCCAATATTAAATAAGATATACAAAAAATACAAATCCCTGAATGTTAACCTAGTTTAGAATGTAAGCCGCCCCCATGTACCTGCACTTAAACAAACTAAAGGTTCTGTGGTCTCCTTAAATCCAGCACAAATGGCCTTAAGCACAGCACTTCTTTCCAGTTTTCCTTCATAGCAAGCAAGCCAAGAACTTCAGCATCATTATAGGGAATTGTTGGATGAAATAAGCAAACCCACAAGCTATGTAACAAACCTCGATATTGAACATCATTGATAACCAATGTCGGTAAAATGGTAACGTCGCTTCGAGAACCTCGGCCAACCTATGTTCCACAGATGGTAGGAATTTAAGAAAGTTAGTATTTGCTTCTTTGTTAGATGACTAATCTTAAAATGTTAACTCTGTCATGCTAACATGGAAGAAGAAAAAGGTGTAGGTACCTGAAGTTCTTGCTCCTTTTTCAAGACTTCGTTCTCGACATCAGCTTCAGGATCACCCATGCACTTTTTGATTTTCTCAATAGGCAAATCTGGTTAAGCATATGAAGCCAATCAAGCAAGAGTGGTAGAAGATACCAAGGATACGGGAAAAAAGAGCACTTACCGAGAGACTTCATGACATCCTCAGCACATTGTTTGCTATATCTGTTCTCCTTCATTGAACACCTGATATGGAAATCCGTGACGTAGTCCCACCAAATCCAAGGTCTGCTGCTCTCATTGGCAACTCTGTGCACACAGAGCTGTCTCAAGTTCTCAAACACCACATCCTTTCCTTGATATCCCTCTCCAAAATCTTGTTCTGGATCAGGGGCACAATATCTTCCATGGTTTATGCACTGAGACTTGCACTGACTGCTGAATATAAAAGCTCGAGGACAATACCAAGTTATGTAATGTGGTGTGAACAAGGTGTAACCCCCCTTTTCAAGTATCTGGGCATGGCCTTTGAAATTCTTTACAAAATTCATCTGCTCATCACAACGAACTCCACACTCGTCATTGCTATTGGTCCACAGTTCATATTCAACTCTCTGGTCTGGATGGGGCATCGACTCCCTCCAGTCTAATTTTACCACTACATCTTCACCCTTCTTCAGGGCCTCCTTCAGGCTGTCACCAAAAGACTTTTCTATCAAAGCCGACGGGATTCCTATCTTCTCCACAAACTCATTTGTATCCCTGCTTTCCTCAGGAGAATCCATAGTTATTAGAGGTTCATCTACACTATCAGCCACCAACACTGCTGCAGCTCCAGCCTGTTGCGCTTGCCATACCTTCAAGGCGAAGTAGCATTCTGCAAGTGCAACACAACAACTAAATAATGATTTGATGATAAAAATAAAAAATAAAAAATCAAATACAAGGCTCTATTTTAAACCCCTACATACCATAAATTAACTGCTTATACTGATGCATATGAACATACTAGCTATTCTTCAAGAGAACATGTTCATATGCATATCCAGCAAGGAATTACAATAGACAATACTAAACACATGAAATCCTTAAGAAAACAAGTCAAACTAGACGAATTCAGCATAAGAAATAAAGAAGCATAAAAGAAACTATAAACAGGGATTTTGACAATACTGTTGAAGAGAAATACCTCCACGATCAAGAAGGACGACAGAGGGGCGAGGAGACTTGGACTTGAAGGGTTGACCATTAAAGGATTCACAACCATTAGCCCCTTTCTCTGGATAAACCACGGAGCCTATAATGAACCCACCATAGTCTGGTATTCCAAAGTTCCCTATGGAACCATCATGCTTTCCTCTCAGACTAAATGGAGATAGCACTCGGATGTTATTCTTCTCAACCACAAACCTTGCAGAGACTCCACTTAATGCAAGGATAGATGCTAAAAAAAGAGAAAGAAGTTTGTGGAGACATGAACCCATGCATATCCATGTCATCGTCCCCAAGAAAGTAATGAGCAGCTATGGAGTATTGGAGTTTGTGCTGTTTGCTTTCTTCAGAGAAAAAGCGAAAGAGAGGAAATATAAAGATGTGTAGTTTAGAAGAGTCTACGGATAGCTACAGCCCTATAGATACTAAGATAGTAAATAGTAAAACAGGGAGAAGAGTTTACTTTTCCTGATGGGCTGATGATGGCTTAACTTTCTTGAAATCTAACTGTGACGTGAAGGAAACGACAGTGGAACAAGAGAAAGAATGGAAGGAAGGTGGGTGGGCAGGTAGGTGGGTGGACAAAGTCAGCAGAACTACCATTTTTCATTCCTACTGCTACATTCCAACCACTAACCCAAATAAAATTTCAAAAAAAAAGAAAAATTGTACATCCTGAAATATTTTTGTTCTTTACAGATTGCTTCAATCCCAAGGGAAAACGACTTTCCTTTTTTAATTTTAATTAACAAAGCTTTTTTAAAAGAAAGAAAACGGCAGGAACCAACCAAGGTGTGTAATTGGCAAGGCAAGAGTTGTCGTATGTATTAATTATGGCTTAAGCTTGAATAATAATGGGAAGTGAATAGGTAGATCCTGTCCTGGAGGACTCCTGGTTCAATCCTCTTAGTTCTGTTTAATTTGGACGACAAAAACACCCGTTGGCCTTCGTAAGAAGCAAAGAAAAAAACATTGAAAGAAGCTGTCTATGGTTTAACTACTTCTACAGTAGAATTTGCCACTCTAGTAACAAGGACAAAGAAAGCCATTACTTTATTGAGGGCATGTCTATAGCTACAAGAACAACTCTACGACAATTCACAACGGTTTTATTATTGCACACTCTTAGGCATTGTTAGAATGGGGCTGAAACTGAAACACAACTGTTGACTTTGATTAGGAAATTTGCAAGTAGGTTTAAATATTCTTTTAACTTTATTTTTTTTTTTTACTTTGAAAACTAAATTCTAATTAAAAACACTGTTAGTGGATTTTTGACATTTTAATTTTTAAAATTCTAATTTAAGGAATTAAAATCCAATAAAATTTTATAGAGTTTAGTTAATAATCTTATCAATTAAAATTTAATTTTCAAATCAACCAAGTGAAAAGAGATTAAAATTTTAAAATTAAATATAGAAGGACTAGGTTTCAAAAGTTAGAAGAGTATAGGGACTGAGGCATAACTTCAATATTAGCATGGTTAAAATATGACATAGGTCTTTGTACTCTTCACAAATTTGGAATTTAGTCATTGTACTTTTATTTTAGGAATTTAGTCTCTCTACTTTTCTAAATTTCAAATTTTAGGTCTAATTATTAGCATTGTTAAATTCTTTTCGTTAACTAAAAAAATGATGTTGTAACGAACCTGAACTTAACAAACTAATTTCAATAGTTAGACTTGAATTTTAAAATCTGACGAAATTACGAAAAAGTATAGAGACTTATGAAACCTATCAGCATATATATACCAAATATTAAGGCAAAGACTAGGTCAGGGTCTTCTGGCCTGTTTCATGGATGCTTCTTTTTATTTAATTATTCTGGTTACAAAGTGTTGAAGTCATTGTCCTGAGATGGAGTCAATGCGGAAGGGAGGAGGAAATGACCGAGGTTGCAAGGCAAGTCTTCGTCCGGAGATGCAAGTCATTGAGGAATTTTTGAAGAAAAAGAAAGGGAAATAATTGCCCTGCGTGCAAGTCATGTTAAACTACTTGAAGCTTGAGACACTTTCTTCACCATTAAACCAATTAATTAATACATTATATGCGATCAATTTTATTAATCTACCTCTTATTATAAAACAAAATATAATTAATTTTTAAATCTGTATGCGTGTGGAAACTACGTATTTAGAACACACGAATATGTTTAAAAGCAATATTGAATAAATAATGAAACGTATGTTTTGAAATTAATTAATAATAACATATAAAATATGTATGATATTAAAATGAAAAGTTAGATTTAACGAAATTTAAACTCGTAAATACATCAAATTAAGATTATTAAATGCACTGCAATTATTTATCATGGTGTTCTCGTTAATCTTGAGTTGATGTCGAGTTAACTTGTGATACCAACTCAATTAATAACATTCTCAATATATAAATACATATATATATATATATATATATATATACACAATTGATAGAAGCAATAGAGTGTGCATAATAAAAATAAAATATACAAATATTTTAAGATAAAGCTTTGGTTGAGTGGTAAAGTTAAAGTTTTATTTATACAAATTTCATAATTTCAAATCCCACTCTATTCAAATTATTTATTTTAGAAAAAAAAACTGAAGTACCTTGGAATAACTAATTTTAAATAGGAAGGACTTTTTCATAATATTTCTAACTGAGTTGGTGCTCGGTTGACTCATGATATCAATTGAGTCTTACACGTATCCGGTTTTTTTAGTTACAAAATGTTTACTTTTAGTTTCAATCCCTCTATCATGTTTAAATTTAAAATTTAATCTCTATACTTTAACTTGCAATATAATTTGGTCTCTATATTTTTATAATGTTATTAGTTAGTTCAAATAGTTAATACTATTCCAGGTACTACTAAAAAGAATCAAATAAAGCTAAATTAGAATAAAGTTAGCATTTATTGTTTAACATAGTCAATATTTATAAAGTTTTCTATGGTTCTGCAAATGAAGTCTTTTACTTAAAATTGAACTGTAATTGAAAAAAATTCAAGACATTTTTTATACGGTAAATGTTAACACCATTACAATTTGGACTTATTTGATTCTTTTTAATGGTATAAGGGTTAAATTGATCCATTTAATGATAGGACTAACTTAATCAAGTCCCTATACTCCAAGGACCTCCCAAGTACTTTAACCCTTTAATTTGTAATATGATTTTATCTTTTTATTTTTATGATGTTATTAATTAGTTCAAATAGTTACTATCATTAACTTCTCGATTACAATGTTATGTGGTTATACACAATTTAACTGTATATGTTTTGGGTTTTATTTATTTATTTTATTACATTATAAGATAATGATTAAATTTTAGTTTTGGCCCTTATTTTATTCTAAAATTTGAATTGAATTTACCATGATAAAGTTTGAATGAATGCTTTTAAGAAAAAAAATATACACAAGTATTTTTAACATTATTTTTGTTACATCACGACCAAGTGAATTTTTAAATTTTAAAACGTCAAACCAGTGAATTTAATGGAAGAATTTTAACAATTGGACTTAATTTTTTTAAAATTGAAAAATAGACTAATTAAATTCCTAAAAATAAAAATAAGGAGATTAAATTTCAAATGTATAAAGTGTGTAAAGACTTAGAGCATATTTTAACCATCAAACTTTTATTCGACAAATAAAAATTTTCTAAAACAAACAAATAATTAACCGAATATAAATCATGAATAATCATAATAGTGAGTTTTAAAGAAGAAAAAAAACTTATTGCGTAGTAATTCAGGGTATAATTATCCATACTTAATTCGCTTAAAAATAAATTTAAAAAAACAAATTTAATTATTTTTTATACCATTTAAAGATGGGGATGAAAATATGAAATCATATTATTTGAACCCGTGAATATCTGATAAAAATTTAACCAATAATATATTTAATGGGATTGTATTCATGGTGTATGCTAATTTATGAATGGATTTTTATATTGATCTACTTGGAAAATAAAATTTTTATTTTATTAATTACTTTTACTTTTTAGATTATTTTTAAATTTTTAAATGTTATATTTCAAGGTTTAGTAGTTGTAACACATGAATCTGTTAAAATATGTATTAGGTTAATTATCTAGTTGGTGATTCAATTTTTAGGGGCTTTCATTTTGGTCATTTAAAATAGAATCTTTGTAATTTTATCACTCGGTTTTTAGGGCGTTTTCATTTTAGCCACCTGCCCGTTAAATCTCTAACGATAATTAACTTGTACATGTCACATCATGTTCACACTTTCATTTTGGTCACCCAAAAAATATCTCTTTTTTATAATATTGATTGGGGTAAAAAAAATTAAGGATTAAAGTGAAAAATAGTATAAACTAAAATAATACTTTAAAATTGTCTAATTTTACTTGTTTTACTCCCTTGCCAAAAGTTCTATTTTTTTTTCAATTTTATAATTTTAAATTTCAAAACATCAAAATTAATTAAATAAGTTATTGGAAATTTTTTAAGCATAAGGGTGTAAAAAACCCTCAAACGTTTTAAAAAACAAGTAACTAAGCCCCTCCTTTTTTTTTTTACACTCAATTGAGCACTTGAACTTTCAAAATGCATCAAAAAGACCCTCAAAATTTTTCAAAAAAGCAATTAAGGCCCTACTCTTATTAAAATTATAAAAAAATTAAAAAAATAGAAAATTTATTAAATGTTAATAAGATTTAAAAAATTTAAAATTTATTAAAAATTATATTTTTTATAAAAATTGTAAAAAATAAAAAATTGTAATTTTTTATAAAAATCATAAAAAAATTTAATGACCTCTATTTTTTAAATTAAAATTATCACGTGTTGCAATACAACGTGACATGTGACGAAAAATGATAAAAAAATAAATATCAATAAAAGTTATAGATAAATTATAAAATACTTCTTTTGGTACGACAATTTTTGTAAATTTTTTTACGAAATTTATATTGCTTTGCATTTTGTATAATTTTCTTACGACTTTATAAAATTTTATATTTCTATATATTTTATCATTTTACAATTTTTTACAAATTTTTTTATATTTTTTTATGATTTTACATTTTTTTCTAATTTTATTAAATTTTTAATATTTTAATTATTTTATTAAAATTTAATAATATTTATAGCTTTTATTGTTTTCAATTTTTTATAATTTTTTTTACTAATTTTTAATAAAAGCAGGGGCTTAATTGCTTTTCTTTGAAAAGTTTGAGGGTCTTTTTGATGCATTTTGAAAGTTCAAGTGCCCAATTGAGTGCAAAAAAAAGTAGGGGCTTAATTTTTTATTTTTTTTTAAAATATTTGAGGGCCTTTTTAATGCATTTTGAAAATTCAAGTACCCAAATGAGTGGAAAAAAAAGTAGGGGCTTGATTGCTTTTTTTGAAAAAAGTTTGAGGGCTTTTTGCACACTTAAGCCAATTTTTTATCCCTTATAGTGTCAACTAGTTTATTACTATAATATTGAAATTAATTAATTTAATCTCCTTTTAAATCTTAAAATTTTATTTTATTTTTCCAAATTAAAATCAACTCACACAAATCATCTTTAATAATTGTACATGAAACTCAAATTTCTTTTTATTATACGATCTCGAGTATTTCATTAAGAATGATATGGAAACCCAAATTTCTTTTAATTGCAATGATTTTTCTTTACTTTTAGTTTAGTATGGAATATTCGAGATTATATAATCAAAAAAAATTTAAGTTTCGCAAAATAATTATTGAATATGAATTATCGAGAAGGAGATTAATTTAATTAATTTCAATATTACAGTAATAAATCCTAACATTATCAAATGATAAAAAAAACAATTTCTTTAATTGATTTTCCTGTTTTGAAAATTAAAATTTTAATATTGAATTTTTTTTTAGAATTTTTGGCAATGTGATAAGCAAGTACAATTTGTCAATTTTTTTAATACATTATTTTAGTCTATGTCGTTTTTTTCACTTTAATCCTTAATCTTTTTTGCCCCAATCAATACTTTAAAAAATGATTTTTTTGGGTGACCAAAATGAAAGTGAGAACATGATGTGAAACAGCGGAGCCAAGTAGAGGCCTAGGGGGGCCATGGCCCCCCAAAGTTTATTTTTTTTCAATTTAGTCCTTTTGTAATTATACTATGGCCCTCCCAAAAATATAAGTAAGCCCCCCAAGGTTTAAAATTTTTGTAATTTCCCCATTTGTATATATATTATAGCCCTCCTAAAAATATTAGTAGGCCCCTCCAATATTTTTATAGTATTAAAAAATTTATTCTTGATAAAAACAAAGAAAAATCTTCTTGAAGAAGCTAAATTACTCATGATGACTTTTGACTGATATTTTTGTTAAATAATAATAATAATTTAATATTTTACTTAAAATAATAATATTTTATAAGTAATATAATATATATATATATATAAAGAAAAGAAAAAATGAACAGACTTTTATCATCTTTCTTTTTCATATTGGTGCCTAACAAGAAAAGAAGAAAAAAAAACTTCTTCATCATTTTCCCTCAAAAAAAAAAGCACATTAAAAGTTGGGTGACCAACTAGATAATTTACCCTATGTATTATATACATAGGTAAAAATTTAAAATTTATTTTATCAATATGATTCATTATCCGTAATAGACCATTTTGTTAATGTTTGAATCTTATTTTTAAATTAACTGATTTACATGATAAATTTAGAATTCATATGTAAAAATTGATTTTATCAATTGCTTTTATCTTAATTCTAAAATGAGTATTTAAATTATTAATTTGCATGTTCACTCAGGATCGGTATTTGATATATTTAAAATAAATTTTAATTTTGTTTTTTTTAATGTCCATTTAAAGGAGTTAGTATTAGGGTGTTTAAATTTCTATTAAAATCGAATTCACCGATTGAATCGAACTAATTCGGTTAATCGATCTAATTCAGTCGGAGGTCAGTTAATAGTTTTTTTAAAGTTCGGTTATCGGTTAATTCGGTTCAAAATCGGGTAATTAACCGAACTTTCAAAAAACCAATATTATATATTACCAATTCGGTTAATTTTAATTTGGTTAATTCGGTTAAATGTATATTATCAATTTATTTTTTGATATGTTCTATACTTGTTTTAACAAAAAAAAAACATAAAAATTTCGGTTAATTCGGTTAATCGACTGAAATAGTTCGGTTTGGTTAAATTTTTTTTAAAATTTCAGTTTAGTTAACGATTAAGGATTTAAAATTTTGGTTAATTCAGTTAATACTAATTCTCGTGTTCTTAAGGTCCATTTAGGATATATATTTAATCTTTTCTTAAAAAAGTTTTGTAATTTTTCAATGATATATTTTAAAAAGTTGTTCCGTACGTTAACTAACAAATGATTTAAAATTTGTATTCCATCCTCAACATTCTTATTCGATTTGATTTCCATATTTATATTCATATTATTATTATAGTAAAAAATTAAATAAATTGGTATCGGCATCATTATCAATACAAGAGGACAGGGACGAATTTAGGGGGATTGACAAGGGCCCGCCTCCTAAAATGAAAAATTTTCTATTTTGGCTTTTTAGAAAATTTAAATTAATAAAAGTAAAATTTCACTTTGACCCCCTAAAATGATAAAATTTTAATTTAATTCTTTAAAAATTACAATTTAATTTTAGCCCCTAAAAAGCTTTTCTAGCTTTGCCCATGCAAGAAGATGTTGGTTTAAATGCATTGAAGCGCAATAGATAATTTTAGACATTATATCAATAAACAAAGACAAGAAATGATGATATCATATTCATATGAAAAAAAAGTAAAACAAAAATTAAATAAAATTTTAAAATAGAGCGAATGCGGTAATAAATTTCTACCATATTAAAAAAAATCTCCTATTGGGTAAAAACTAGACAAGCGACAAGTTGAATTTTTAAGGTTTTTTTTTTTTTAGATTTTAGTTTATAAATTTTAATGTAATTTTAGATTTATAAATTATTCTATATTTTAAAAAAAATTCAGGTTGATTTTAACCTATGTACTTGATTTATTTGTATAATTTTGAAATTTTTTAGTTTTTATTTTACATTTTTATATATAGAATAAATACTGTATTTTAGAATTATGTATTTAAAATGATTTGTCTACATTTTTATTTCCAAAATGATTTTTAGGATATCTACTAATTAAAATTATTCTTTTAATCTTTTAAATTGACAATTTTATTTTATTTTTAATGACGTATTTTAAACGTGGGTCCATACATTAACTTATATGTTGCTTGGCATTCATAATATAGAACTATTTTATTTTTAAAATTTGAGTTGACTGATGGAAGATTCGTTTAAACATTTTACTTTTATTTCAGTATTTTTTATTTTGTAAATTTAAAATTTTAATATTAATCAAACGATAGCTATTAAATTCATTAATTAAAATTTTATTATTTCTAAAATCTAATAAAATAAATATATTATCACATATGTAATATTATGTCAGTTTTTTATTTCCAAATATTATTCATAAAAAATCAATTAATAGATGTTATAATATGCTATTAGATAGCTAAATTTAGTTTCAATATTTAATTTATTATTCAGACCGAACAACCTAATGAAATTTCGACATGTGCACTCTAATAAAGAAATATAAATATTTAATTGGGACAAAAAAATTTAAGTATCTAATTTAAAAAACTCAAGTACCAAAGTGAACCTTAAAGCCAAGCTCAGGTACCAAATTAGGAAAAAAATTAAATATCAAACTAAACAACGAAACCAAACCAAATCCCAAGCAGTATATTAACCCTTACAAAATTTACAAATTAAACTGACAGCACGGTTAAAGCATGAGTGCAGAAGAAACTTTCGATTATTCCAAACAAACATTGTTTCTCCTTTTTCTTCACTTTTGCTAATGTATGTGTTAATATATCATTTGGTACTTGAATTTAGTTTTAAAATTTAGTTTGGTATTTGAGTTTTTTTGTCCCAATTCAATATTTAAGTTTGACTTCAAGGTTCAATTTGATACTTAAACCAAACAACATGCAGCCCGATGAATGTTTGACATATGTGCTATTGTAAAAAATATAGGTACTTAATTAGGACAAAGAGGAAAAAAAAACACAAGTACCAAATTGAACGTTGAAGTCAAATTTAGGCACCAAAATGTGACAAAAAAACCTTTAAGTATCAAATTAAAAAAATTCAGGTACCAAAGTGAATAGTGAAGCCAAACTCAAGTTTGAAATTGGGATAAAAAAACTTTAGGTACTAAATTGAATATTGAAGTCAAACTTAAGTATCAAATAGTATATTAACCATTTATATATTAAAAAATAAGTTTGAAATGACAAATTGAAAAATAAAAAAGTCATGTTGTCGTGACAACTCCTTAGATATGGTTGGTTAATACAAATACACAAATCTGCTTGCAATTGCATGGCACCATCATTGATCTGGTAAAGGTGACTTTTAGTTATTTATTTCTCTTTTCTTTTTCCTTTCATTTTTAATAGGAAAATTCTTCTTAACTCTCCTATAACAAATGTGATTCACGGTTGCTAGTACTATTTCGATGGATCAATGTTTTAATCGGTATATATTATGATGTATGATTTTAAATTTATTTATTTGTTAATAAAGTGTGGGGCAAATTACAAAAAATAGCCATTTTTGTTTGTGTCATATTACGTTTTAGTCATCTACGTTAGGATTTTGTTACAAAAATAGTTACTCTACCGTTAAGCTCCGTTACCTCCCCAATCTTAATCCTACGTGGCAGTCCAAAAGGGTTTTAAAGACTAGCTTGGATGTCCAGCTGGAATGAAAATATGTTTTATTTTTATTTTATGAAAATAGAATACAAAATTTTTCCCTAAACCCCAATTTTCTTCTATTTAAAAAGAAGCAATAGTTGGGTTTTGGAAAATTACCATCAAAAAAGAGAAAGAAGAGCACAAAGATAGAGAAGAAGAAGATTTGGTATATATATATATATTTGAGTACCTGAATCACTTGCTCTGACTGACCGTCGGTCTGTGGATGAAAAGTTGTACTAAAATTTAACTTGGTACCCAGAGCTTCGTGTAGTTTACCCCAAAATCTAGAGGTAAATCTCGAGTTGCAATCAGAAATGATTGACAACGGTACACCGTGTAGCTTAACAATCTCAAAGACATACAATTCTGCCAATTTATCGAGTGAACAATTTGTGTGCACAGGGATGAAATGTGCAGACTTGGTTAGTCGATCAATTATAACCCAGATCACATCTTTCTTTCTTGGTGATAATGGTAACCCTGATACAAAATTCATAGCGACTCACTCCCATTTCCACTCGAGAACTAAAATAGGCTATAACAACCCAGATGGAACCTGATGTTAGGCTTTTACCTGTTCACACAAGGATTTTGACACGAACTCAAATATCTCGCGTTTCATTCTCGGCCACTAATACATATGTTTCAGATTACAATACATTTTAGTATTGCCTGGATGTAACGAAAAAACATTGTTATGAGCTTCATTTAAAATGTTCTACTTTAGCTGTGAATCATCAGGCATACAAAATCTGTTACGGAAAAATAAGCTGTGAATCATTTTATTTTATTTTATTTTATTTTTAAATAATATATTTAAAGGAGTTGGTGCAAGACGAAGCCGGAAAATTTTTGGAGGTACTTAAATTAAATTAAAACTTTTTATGAGAGTTAAAATGCATTTTCTTTTCATTGTAAGCTTAAAATTTTATAATCCTTAGAAAGATTAAATCACAATTTTATCATTTTGTGGATAAATAAAATATAATTTTATCATTTATTAATTTATATTTTTTAAAAGTTTAGAAAATTAAAACACATTTTTTTTCTCTTTAAAGGGGCCTGGTTGGTGCACATTTTGAACCATAGGTCAATTAAGAATTATACCTAATCGGGTTGGAAAATTGTTTTAAAAAAAAGAAGAAAAAAGTTATTACTACTTATATGAAAAATATTTTCAATTTATTATTTTCTTGAGAGATTCATTTTATTATTTTTATTTCTTACAAATAAAAATATATGTTAAATAATTATCATAAATTTAATTTTTATTTTTAGTGAAATTCAATTTAAAATTATTTATTAACAATTAATTAAAATATTAAAAGAATAGAACCCAATGAAGTAGGGGCTAATTTTTTAGTTTATTATATTGAGACTCCTCACCAAATTCATAAATCATTATAATATGCTATTTAGTTTTAATATTCAATTTATTACTTAGACTGAACAACCTAATGAAAATTTGACTTGTGCATTCTAGTAAAGAAACATAAATATTTAATTGGGACAAAAAAACTTAAATATCTAATTCAAAAAACTCAAGTACCAAAGTAAATCTTAAAGCCAAGCTCAGGTACTAAATTAGGAAAGAAATTTAAATATCAAATTAAACAACGAAACCAAACCAAATCCCCAAATAGTATATTAACCCTTACAAAATTTACAAATTAAACTGATAGCACGGTTAAAGCATGAGTGCAAAAGAAACTTTCGATTATTCCAAACAAATGTTGTTTCTCCTTTTTCTTCGCTTTTGTTAATGTTTGGGTTAATGTATCATTTGGTACTTGAATTTAGTTTTGTATTTGAGTTTTTTTGTCCTAATTCGATACCTAATTTTGATTTCAAGGTTCAATTTGATACTCAAACCAAACAACATGTAGCCCAATGAATGTTTGACATATGTGCTCTTGTAAATAATATATATACATAATTAAGACTAAGAGAAAAAAAAAACAAGTACCAAACTGAACGTTGAAGTCAAACTTAGATGTCAAATTGTGACAAAAAAAACCTTTAAGTATCAAATTAAAAATATTCAGGTACCAAAGTGAGTGAAGCCAAACTCAAGTATTTAATTGAGATAAAAAAAAAACCTTAAGTACTAAATTGAATATTGAAGTTAAACTTAAGTATCAAATAATATAGTAACCCTTTATATATTAAAAAATAAGTTTGAAATTACAATTTGAAAAATAAAAAAGTTATGTTGTCGTGACAACTCCTTAGATATGGTTGGTTAATACAAATACACAAATCTGCTTGCAATTGCATGACACCATCATTGATCTGGTAAAGTTGACTTTTAGTTATTTATTTCTCTTTTCTTTTTCCTTTCATTTTTAATAGGAAAATTCTTCTTAACTCTCCTATAACAAATGTGATTCACGGTTGCCAGTACCATTTCGATGGATCAATGTTTTAATTGGTATATGTTTGATGTATGGTTTTAAATTTATTTATTTCTTAATAAAGTCACGGTAAATTATAAAAATAGTTATTTTTATTTGCATCATATTACATTTTATTCATATATGTTTAAAATATTACGTTTTAGTCATTTACGTTAAGATTTTGTTACGAAGTGGTCACTCTATTGTTAAGCTTCGTTACCTCCCTAATGATAGTCCTACGCGGCAGTCTAAAATGGTTTTAAATGCCAACTTGGATGTTCAGCTGGGATGAGAATAAGTTTTTTTTTGTTTTTTTTTTATGAAATAGAATACAAAATTTTTCCCTAAAATCCAATTTTCTCCTATTTAAAAAGAAGCAATAGCTGGGTTTTGAAAAATTACCATTAGAAAAGAGAAAGAAGAGCACAACGACAGAGAAGAAGAAGATTTATTTTCTCTCGCCCTCGCACAGGTAATTACCAAAGATTTTTTTTCTCTGTTCTTTTTTACATATGTTAAGGTTGTGCTTGATAAACATGTGTGGTTAAGGATTGAAATTATAAGATGATTATTTAGTTAGCTTGGGGGATTAGAGTACGAGTGTGAGGTTTTTAATTATAAGATGATGGTCATGTGGCAGACCGTGTCACAAATCGTGTGCACCTAAACATGCCTTCTAAACCAAGCAATCACATTTATACTCACTTAGGCCACAAGTCATACAATACCAACCATTAAACCTGTACAAAATGCATCAAATATTTCCAAAATTCATCACATACATCCAACCTAAGTGTTTAACCAATATGCCATCAATGAAACCACAATTCAAACATTAAACATTAAACATTAACCATTCAAGCATAAACAACTTAACATTTCATGCCCATTCAACCATCAAATATACTTCATTTTCTCATGACTATACTCACCAACCAAAGTTATCCAGCTAACCAAAACTGTAACAGCCCGGTTTAGACTCTAGTCGGAACAGTGATTTCGAGACCACAAATTCGAGGTCAAAAAAATATTTTAATATTATTTTCCGTGTTTACAGTATATGATTAAGTATGTGTGAAAGTTTCGTGAATTAATTTTATCGTTTGAGTGTTTAATCTGATAAAAGGATTAAATTGTAGAAAATGCAAAAGTGGCTTTCTATTTGACTAAGTGTCGAATTGATGTGTCTCTTTAAATGTGAGGTCCTTATTATGGAAATAGACCCTTAGTTGAGTAAGTGGTCATAAATGACCTTATAATGGATGAATATATATGTTTAATAATAAGGCTAAAATGGTAAAACATGTATTAATGAATAATAAATAAAACAAATAAGAAAAAGGAAGCCATTATCATCTTCCTTAGCCGAATAATACAAGGAAAAAGAAAAAGAAAAAGAAAGCTAGGGTTCGGCCATTGATAAGCTCAATCAAGGTATGTTTTGAGCTCGATTTTTAGTGATTTTTATGTTTTTGTGATCGTTGCTTAGCATACTATCAAACTCAAGCTCTAATTTTTGAATTTGTTGGTGATTTTGTAAGATGCCATTGATGAATGTTTGAGCTTTATGATAGTTGATGATGAAATATGAAAGATAAGTGATAGATTAACATATTTTGTCTTTGAATTTTTGATGAATTTGACTATTTTGGGCTAAATAGTGAAAATGAGAAATTGAGGTACTAAAATGTGAAATAAATGAAATATGTGGGCTTGTTTGAGCTAGGGGAAAATTTGGCTAAGCATGTATAAGATGAAATTGTGTGTATTTTGTGATTTTATGAAATAGGGACTAAAATGTCAAAATGTGAATGTGAGGGCTAATTTGTAAAATACCCTAAATATGTGTGTTTGGATTAAATTGAATGAATTGGTGATTGAATGAGTTGAGTTTAATATTATATAGATCAAGAAAAGAGAGATTTGGATCGAGATCGAGGCAAAGACAAAGTGCTCGATTGATCGACTTATATTGTGTTTCTACGTCCGAGGTAAGTTCATGTATAATACGAATTGTTAAATTTATATTCATAAATTATGCAATGAATAGAAATGTGGTTGACAAGTTAGTAACATGAATATGGGTTTTGGAAGAGATGTGGCACTAAGTGTGCGTAAACATGATCGATACAGTGATGAATGGCACTAAGTGTGCGAAATAAAGAGAGCTTCGGCTATATTAGTTGGCACTGTGTGTGCGATACCGAGATATTATCGGTTTATTGTGATGGCACTAAGTGTGCGATAATATTGTGGCCTCGGCTAATTATATGGCACTGAGTGTGCGAATTCATCGAATGTTTAAAGAGAATCGAATGAGTAAAGGTTTGGAGCATTGAATGGCAAATGTGGTAGTTAAATACGTGATGGTACAAGTATGTACGGAACCTATGTGGTTGATGATATCGTGACTGAATAAATGGATGATTATGTGAGTAATGACTATGGATGAGATTATGTATTATTGTGAATTGAACCATGAAATAGTTTATTCTGTAAATTGAAATTGAATTGTTAAGTTAAATGTATTATATGTCGAACTTACTAAGCTTTTAAGCTTATGGTGTGAAGTGTTCTTCTATTTTACAGTGTCATTAAAGCTAGCTCGGATCCGGGGATCGTCAGCGATTCAATCACACTATCGACCATCTATTTTGGTACTTTTGGAAGTTGTATATTTGGTATATGGCATGTATAGGCTAGTGATTATGGTATGTTTGAGATGTATAAATCTTGCCATGTGATATGGCTTGATGTTTGAATGCCTTTGGTACATGTTTTGGATGTGCAAAAATGATGGTCATAATGTGTATATGTGGTTTAAGTGATTGATGATTATGGTATGAATTGGTGATAGTGGAAATGGTATGTTTCATGCTTGAATTAGTTGGTGGAAATGATGGTCAAGATGTATGTTTTGGATGCATTTGAGGTATGATTTTGGAATGATTTGATGCTTGTAGGTGTGACCCAAAGTGTGGGTGGCAAATTGGCCTTGCAAATGGCCTATATTTGCCCACACGGTTGAGCAGCACACGGCGTGTGGCTCGACCGTGTCTCTTAAGTTTTCAAATTGAAACAAGTCGACTCGCACACGGGCCGACACACACAGGCGTGTGATCGCCCGTGTGAAACAAGTCGATGTCGACCACGGGTGAAGCACACGCGCGCGTCCTCGGCGGCGTGGGACAAGTCAAGATATATGCCCTATTTTGACACGCGGCTTGGACACACGGGTGTCTCGAGGTCGTGAGGCACACACACCCACCCACACGCGGGCGTGTGACCTCGTAGCATTGAAAAAATGTTAAGTTTTTGGAAAAATTTTGTATGTGTTCAGTTTAGTCCCGACCCCTTTCCAATGCATGTTTAAGGTCTCATAGACCTTATTAAGGGACTTAGTGATGTTGATTGATTGTTGTTCAATATTGTATGAACTATGAAGTTAAAGATTACGATTTGATCGGTAATACCTCGTAACCCTATTCCGGCGACGGATACAAGTTAGGGGTGTTACAAAAACATAAGAAACATTTCATAACTAAAGTAACATGATTGATACCAAATAAGCTATTACCAACACAAGCCACCAAAACAACCAAGTAACCATTACATCTTACATCCAAATACATGATTCATATCCCGAATGGCACAAAACATACTCATAAATATATATACCAAAACCCTATATACATGTCACTTATAATCGGGCCAAAATAAGTAAATAGCTACCAAAAGAGTTGATAGATAGTGTGATCTCCAGAAATGATACAATCGACAGCTCGAATCTGAAAATCTATAAGGAAAAAAATGAAATGATGTAAACTTACATAAAACTTAGTAAGTTCGTAGAAATTAAACATCACATACCTGCCATTTAAAGCATACAATTTGAATTTAACATAAAACTAGAATTTCATGCCTTGTTTCACATTTCCTACCATACCAAATGGTTAGACATATACATATAACATTAACAAGATCTCAAGATACATGTTTCACATGTCAATTCACAACCAATAAGTATATAACCATTCATGCCATGATTTCCATTTCTAAACATTTTTTTAACTGTTTTGCCCGGAGAACCATAGTAATTTCACTTTGGATTCGCGAGAAATAATGCTCACACAAGCTGACAATCGAGACATTAACCATTACACAATGCTGCTCAAACAAGCTGACGAGAATCTACAACAAATGCTAGATTCCAGCCATCGGTATGGTATCCACCACCGGTACATAGTATCTGAAAATATATCATCGGCACAGAGCATCTAAAAACTGTAACACAAGTACATAGTACCTGAAACCTATAATCACTGGCACCTAGTGCCTGGAACACCCTAATGACATGTCATTTATATCCTAGCTATTCATTAAGTACACATAGTCCTTAACTTGTATTCCTTAGTATTTTCATGTTTATAACCTTATACCATAATCAACTTGATCACATACATTCCATAGGATAACATAATTCAATTCAAACATGTATAATTACCATACTTTACAGTTCAGTCACTTATTTCCACTTTCAAAACTTACCTCAATTAGTCATACTAAATATACACATATACTTATACACATGTGAAATTTGAATTCAAACCACTAATAAACATAATAAACCTAATACGAACTTACTTAACGAAGCAAGTACCAAAACCATAACGAGGACTACTCGACAACTATTCCTATCCCGTGGTTATTGACTGGTTGATTTGTTTCTTGATCTGTAACACCCCTATACCGGTTCGACCCAAGAACCTGATATAGGAATATTACATTTGGTGCCAAAGTGATTTTGGCTAATCACTATTATATTTGAATATTAAAAATAAATTTAGATAATTTATATTTTAGTCCTTACTACTTGAAACACACTTGATCTTCCTAAGTACATGCCATTCTATTCCAAAATTTTGAAACATACCCTCTTGGCACTTGGAGATGTGATGAGATAGATGCCCACAATCTCAATAACAACTCTTTAAAATCATTGTACCTAATCTGCGCACGGACGGAAAAAACTGCAAATCTGTTGAGTAAAAACTCAGTGGTATTTCTATAATCCGAATATTTAAAAACAATATAATATAATATAATATAATTGGCAAGATTAAATTATAAGGACATATTTATGTCTAGTATCATAACTATCATTTTTCATTTATTAAACAATATCCTAATTCACACAATTACTATATAAATGGTCATTCACATATCAAACCATATTTATTCGTATAATGACATTAGTCATACAATACTCAATTATCACATAAATCACAATTTCTCATACATTTATTTATAACTTATTCAATCTTTATCATTTGCTATCCCAGATAGCTTTTCACAATATGAACACAAATCACATTTTATTTTCAATTCACTATATCAGTTTCATTTCTCATATTCTTCACTTTGACTTACATATCATTTCACTATATCAATATCCATTTCATTCATTGCATCAATATTTTTTTCATGTAACCACTGTTTCATACTTTTCATTTTCATATCTCAATTCAATATTTCATTCCATTTCATATTCACAATCATTCAATATCATTCAATTTGCCAATTCATTTATTTACCCCTATTAACATGACTCGGACTCAGATGGATACACGGATCCAACCAAACACACCAGTACGGCACATTGTTCCTAAAACGGTACTCAGTACCTGATCAATATATCAGAAGCAGTATATGACACATAAAGTGCCTGAAACAACACACGTGGTGCCTGATATGACATATATAGTGCCTGATCGGCAAAGCCGATAAATTCTCGTACTCTTCCAATCCTATGGCATGCCAACTATATCCTACTCAACCCGACTAGTTAATAGGGTATTCAAATCATTTCTCAATTTCAATCTCATTTCAATTCAAAACACACCTTTCAATTTAATTACAATTCAATTTAATACATTTTTTTTCCACTTTCCAATCAATAAACGATTTAAATACTCAAACATATTCATACTTCATTTCAATTTCATTCATGTCTATAGTAATACTTACCTTATAATTTACTTACCATACATAAAAATTTAAATATAACATGTAATAGCCCATTTTGCCCGGGCTTGTAATAAACAAAAGCCAGAAATAAATAATAAAAATAAATAAACCAATGTTTTTAAAAATAGTCCATTTACAAAACCAATAGCCCAATCCACTAGCCCAAAACCCAATTACACCCCAGACCAAATTACAGACCCACTACCCTACACGGACTAGTGACCCAACAGACCCAGACTCAATCAGCCCAAAAGGCCCAATAACTAAACAAGTCTCAGAGACCTAGGGTTTCTGGGGAAACCCTAGGCGCCGCAGCAAGCACCCTAGCCCTCGTGTCGCAACCCTCGTCAAGCCTTCGATCACGCCTCAGTCCGCGCGAACCACGCCGCCATCAACGCGCCTCGTCGTCAGTATCCTCGCTTCTCCTGCACAAGAAAGGAAAGAAATAGCACAAAAATGGCAAGAATATATGTATTCCTTTTATTTTATTTTATTTCAGGTTATAAAAACACATAAACCTGTACACGACGGGGACAGAGAGGGACAGATACACGAAAAATAAAAATCAGTACAAAATCAAAATACCCAAATTAGTAAAGGTTCTATTTTTTTTATTTCTTTTCGAATACTGTTATTTTTTCCTTTTTTTTCTTTTCTATCACGTTTTTTTAAACTATAATACAATATATATTAAAATATAAAAAAAAGAGGAAAAAAATTTACCTGTTTTGGAAGCACGATGGTCATGACGGCGGAGAGGACGCACCGAATTGCGCGGAAAACCTCGCTTGAGAGCTCACGGAAATCGTCTGGGCAAGAGAAGTGTGAGAGCTCTCCTCTGTTTTTTTTTTTTTTTACAATGAGAAAGAATGATTTTTTGTTAAGAATTTCAACTTATATACCCCCTTAAACGGTGTCATTTTGGGGCTGAATTTAATAGCCCAAAACGGCGTCGTTTCACTTAGGATCTGCGCGTGCAGTTGACCCGACCCGAAGGATCCGCGTGTTTTTAAGAAATGGGTTATTTGCTCGTCAAGCCCTTCCGCATTTTTATTTTCTTTTAATTCAGTTTTTTTTTAAATTATAATTCGCCCTATTAATTTTCCTGCTAATTCATTTTAGTCCCCTTGATGCTGCGCGTTTTGGGATTGGGGGAATAATTTCCCAATTAGTCCTTATTTTTTTGGGCAAGCTACAATTCGGTCCATTTGCCTCATTTTATTTCTATTTTTACTCTAAAAACTTTATTTTTGCTTTCAATTTAATCCTTTCTGTCATTATTTCTATTTTATTATTAAAATCAATTAATTTAAATTTTTATTTTTATTAATATTAATATTATTATTTTAGTATTACTATTATTATTATTATTTTTATTACCACCTTTACTATTATTATTATTATTATTATTATTATTATTATTATTATATTTATTATTATTATTTTCCATATTATTATTATTATTATTATTTTCTATTATTATTACTATAATTATATTTATTATTATTACTATTATTAATTTTATACTATCTTTATTATATCATATATTTTCTTCTTTTGTATTTGCTCATATCATTTTAATTATTTTTTATATAATTTTTATTATTATCATAATTATTATTATAATTTTCATTTTTTTATTTTCAATTATTTTTTAAACTTTTATCAATTTTCATTTATTGTTTTATTTATTATTAGCTTGTTATTTTATTTATATTGTTGATTCTTTTGATTTCATATGTAAAGCTTCATGTTTATTTCGTAGTTTTTTTTTATCTTTTGTTATTTACTACTTTATATCTTTTATTCTTTATTTGTTTATTATTTTTATGTTTTCTTAGTATAGTCATTTTATTTCCCGCATTATTCGCTATTTTATATTATTATTTCTTTAATTGTTTACATTAGTATTAATTGTTAATATGATTTTTTAATTTGGAATTAGTGTTTTAATATATATGCCATATCTACTCCAAAACCATTTGTTTTATAAAACACATTTAATTACATTTACGCATTTTATTCAAAGGTTTTTTAAATACAGCGATATATGATATTTGGGGACTTCGAGAGAAATTATACCCTAACTTATTGGGTTTTAATTTTTCTCGTAAAACTTAAAATATCAAGTATCCTTTTTTTAAAAAAACCTATAAAATTTAAATAAAAACTTATTCTCGAGAATTCAAAATTGACGTGTCCTAACTTACTGGATATGACATTTTGTTATCTCGGGATAAGGATTTCAGAAAACAAGGCAATATTTCGTGTTTGGAAATTCGAGAAATTGTGCCCTAACGTGCTGGGTTTCGATTTTTCGTACGTCCAAATAACTAAATATCCTTTTAATTTCGTGTTTTGGGAAATTAAGGGGCGGTTTTAATTTCGAGGGTTAAAATGTCACACCCTAACGTATTGGATGTGATATTTTATCCTTCTAGGACAAAAGAGTCTTAATATTCCAAAACGGGTTATATAAACATTCTTTAAAAGAAATTGTATTTTAAAATCTTTTCAAATTCTCGACATAAGGACATGAAATTATCAATTGGGTACCAAATTTTGGGCGTTACGAGGGTGCTAACCCTTCCTTGTACGTAACCGACTCCCGAACCCGTTTTCTTGTATTTCGTGGACCAAAATCAGTATTTTGAAATAAAACGTTTTTTTAAGGTGATCCAATCACACCTAAGTAAAAAGGGATTGGTGGCGACTCCCATTTTCGTTTTTAAAAGTCGATCCCCGTTTTTATAAACCCTTTAAAAAAATGGTTTCGACAGCTTGGCGACTCCACTGGGGAATGATAAGAGAGTCAAGCCATAAAATTGATTATTTTCTGTCCTTTGTCGGAAATTTGAAAATTTGATTTGAAAATTTAAAAATTTTATTTTGAACATATGATTATTATTTTCTTGCACACATTGCATTGCATGATCGTTGTGGTCACACCCTTAAGTGGGAGTGAGAAGCTACTCCTTCGTGAGGTTTTCACCTCCGTGCAGGATAGTGAATCGCTTTCGGAATACATCCGTACCTATGTCTTCATGAGATTTTCATCTCCGTGCAGCCATAGGGAAATGTATTCCCCTGAACTGAACTCGGTCCATATGAGCCTATAATGGGCGAGGATCGAGGAATCTGCTGGTTCAGGTACCTCAACTTTAGAGCTAAACCACATGTAGAAAACCTAAGGGCTCACCCTAGGTAGAGCTATATTAAACCCTAGTGGTCACCCAGATAGGTGTTCTATGATTATTTATTTCGCCTGTGCTAACGTGTTTTGTTTTGTTTTGTCTTGGTTGCATTGCATTTACATCATAGAAAAGAGGTGTTGATTCAAATTTGATTACTAAATAGAAGAGTTTGTCATGCGAAAATAGATTTTTGATAACGTGGATTATAATATGGTTGTCCGAATATGGTCCAAGTAAACACGACGAGAGAAGATTGATAGTCCATGAAGGAATACAAGATTTTAATTGCCCAAGGATTCAAGCCGACAAAGACTATTCTAGAATCACCACATCTTGGCTTTCTTGAAGAGGCTAACGAGTTTTATGGAAATAAGTGAACAGTGAGTCGCAACCCAGATCAAGCAAAAAGGAGCTAGATGAGGCATCTACTAGGAGTTTGCAAGATTTGACCTTTGCGAAGAAATGGATTGATGTTTGGCTTGGAATATGAGGGCAAGGCCGCATGTAACATCCTGAATAATTGGGTCTGTGCATTTTATGTGTTTGGATGCTTAAAATATTAATTTGAGAATTTGAGGTATAATTGGGGCTCAAATTGGGCTGAGGCCTTGTTTTAAATATTTTGTTTAGACACTCTAAGGGCTTAAATTGAAGTTGTAGTAGTTTAATTGACATATTGGGCTCGTGGCCCAAAGCTAGGGAGCACGATGAGGTGAGCTATAAGTGGCGTCACTAGTGCATGAGGAAGGCCCAAATTTTTGGTTGCTTGAAGCTCAAGTTATAGGGCTAGATTTCGGCACTTAATTGAGTAAGGGGGGCGGCACAAGGCTATTTTTTTAGGAATCTTATTATATTTATTTCATGTGGATAATAAGCAGATAAAGGCTATTATTTAGGGATTTAGTCTTTAAGGATAATAAGCAGATAAAGGCTATTTTTGAGGAGATAATGATTAAGATAAGGGAAAAGGGATAGGAGCTATCATGTGTGGCGGTGTTGGCGAAAAATCAATCTCTGCTAAAGGGAGGAATTGGTTTTCTATATAAAGAGGTGTGCCAAATTTTTGAAGCCTCTCTTTTATTTTCTTTTCTCATCTTCTTCCTCTCAAAAGCCGAAAATCACCATCTTCTTCACCCTTTCTTCCTCTCTAAAATTTCCTTGGCGAATCTTTTAACCTCTATTATTATTCTTCTTTAATCCCTAAAAGCCGAAATCACATCTCTATTATTCTATTCTTCTCCTTAATATTCATTGGCCGAATCTCTCTTAGCCATCTCTTCAATTCGCACATCTTCTAAAAGCCGAAATTTTTAGATCTCACTTCCTGAAGTTACCGAATTCTCTTCAAAGGAGTTTGCTTGTGCCGAATCTTGAAGGAAACAATAGGTAAGTATTGATTTCGGGATTTCAATGTTCTTCCGGCTTTTCAAAAGTCCTTAGCCGAATGGCTATTAGAAACTAATCTCTTATTTCACTCTTCTTTTCGGCATTCTGAGATTTGAAGAAGGAGGCCAATCGCATGGATCTCTAAGTTATAGAATCGTGTTACTTTCGGGATTTCAAGGTAAGAGGATTTGTTTATTTATATATATAAAATCGGGTAGAATACTAACCATGGCCGAATTAGGAGAGGCCTATTTTCGCAATTGTTCCGGCTTTTAAGCAAGGCTATAGGTTGAGGATAATAGATCCAGATAGCAAGGACATCGACTAAGAATATTGGATTTCGCAATATCGTGTGTGTAATTCTCCACACCATCTAGATCTGCTTTGATTAATATATGAAAATAAGTATTACATGTTTTGTTAAATGCCAAAACCCCGACATATTGACGGAACCCAAAGAGGGTAAAGCAAATCACCAGTTAGTAAATGATCCGATAAAATGTTATAAGTATACCGATTTTATGTGATTGCATGGGTTGGGTTTGATGAAAGGAGGAAGTTATATGTTGTAGCGGTTTTTACCGTGATCTGTTGTAGCGTTCCTTACCGTGATTCATTGTAGCGGCTTCGCCGTGATTCATTGTAGTGGCTACGCCATGATCTCGATGATGAGCAAAGACGACCGCCATCAAGGCGTGTAGCGTGTGGGGTTGATTATAGAAATCCCCAATGGTGTGAATGGTCGAGTGCGGGGGCATGTAGCGGATGGACACCTAGGATATGGGTTGGGCTTTGCATATTATTTTTGTTACTTATATTTTGATTATTCTATTTTATGGGGCTAAAGCCCAAGTCTAATGGTGCATGAGGATTGCACACTGAGTCTCGCAACTCACCCTTTTATTTTAACCATCTCAGGTGACACTTAGGGCATCGGACCGGTGCCGGAGAGGAGAGCAAGGTGGCCATGCGACGAGCTTTGAGAATTCAAAGAAAAAGACTTAGTCTACTTTTTTTATTTTCATTTAATTAATGGGTTCAAATTTCCTTGTAATAAGGCCATGGGCCACTAGACTACCATTTATGTCTTGGGATTTTGTTGGGTTTTTATTACTGGGTTTTAAGTTTTACGTTTTCAATTAAGTTAAGACTTGCATGAAATTTCGGTTTTTATTTAAAATCTACCAAGATAATTGGTTACTTAATATTTTATACTTTAATGAATTATTAAGCTTTCGAAATAAAGGTGTAAACCTAGTAATTGTTTTCCGAAATGCGACATGTTATGTAAAATCTCTTAAGTGACATACCAGATCCGGTTGTAGCGTTTGGGCCGGGTTTAGGGTGTTACAAATTGGTATCAGAGCCCGATTCAAAACTCGGCTCTGGGGGTTTTTTGGGCTCAAAACGTTTTCTAAAGATTGTGTTTTCGAAACATGCATATTTATACAGGTCTGTTAGCTCAGCATGGCACCTGCGTCTCCGGCCCAAGTTCGCCAGGTAAGTATTCTGAACCATTGTGTAATATAATATGTGGGCTTGATGGGCTTTATGTGATGTAGATTAGTTAGATTAGAACTTGATGGACTTTAGGCCTAGCTGAAACAACTCTTAAAATCTCATAAGACTTAACTTCACTAAACAAACCCGTGAACGAGTCGCAAGACTAGGGTGTGGTAACAGGCATACGCATGTCTAGGATTGGATCTGGAAGAGCCTGGTATTTAAGCAGTCCTAGTGACTCACCTCCTCTTCGCTGGAATCCTACCTGGTGCGTAGTGACTGTTCACCTTAGCCAAGTTAGGGTGTGGCAATGGGCATACGCATGTCTAGGAGTGGATTCAGGGAGAGCTTGGTACTTAAGCAGTCCTAGCGACTCACCTCCTCTTCACTAGAATCCTACCTGGTGCATGGTGACTATTCACCCTAGTTACGAGGACTTGTTGATGGGCTAAACCTTATAATTAAAACCCGAAAGGGACCAAACACCCTATTTTGGCAAACAAAAACCCCTAAGTTTTGTACATTTCCAAAAAGATACACTTGATTTGAAAATGTTCACAGCTATGAAAAATTTACCCAAAAACCCTATGTTTACAAGAGTAACTAGATTTTCCAAAGTGCCCCTGTTTTGAAAAAAAAAACATCAAAATATTCCTGGTTTGTAAATTACCGAAATACCCCCGGATCACAAAATTACCGAAATATCCCCGGATTTCAAAATTACTGAAATGCCCCGAATTTCAAAATTACCAAAATACCCCTGGATTGTAAAATTACCAGAATACCCTTACTTCATGAAATCAACAAGGAACTTTATTATGAAAAATTACGAAAATACCCCCTGTAGGATAAAATTACGAAAATACCCCTGGGTAGTGAATCAACGAAAACACCTTTACGTGAAGAATGTAAGTGCTTGGATGTTATTTGTATGATGTATGTGTTTTATTTTAGTTAGAGGTTACAAACTTGAGACTGTATTGTGAATGCGAATTCGAAAGAACTACTCTTAAACTATTGTTCATAAAACTGTTCGTGGTTAATCAGCGGAAGAAAACTAATAATTCATAAAATTTCTAAACAGATAAACGCGAATCGGTAAAATGAGTACAAGGGGACGAGGATGCTCTAGATGCTAACACTGGTGCGTACTCTACCATAGTATACTAAGTGTTTATTTTTTTTTTGGCTTTATAAATTAGAGTGCGCAGCGAAAGCATAATGGTGCGACTTAGGTAGTACGATTACTAGTTAGTTGGAAATTTCGAGGACGAAATTTCTTTAAGAAAATAGAACTGTAACATCCTGAATAATTGGAGTCATGCATTTTATGTGTTTGGATGCTTAAAATATTAATTTGAGAATTTGAGGTACAATTGGGGCTCAAATTGGGCCGAGGCCTTGTTTTAAATATTTTGTTTAGACACTCTAGGGGCTTAAATTGAAGTTGTAGTAGTTTAATTGACATATTGGGCTCGTGGCCCAAAGCTAAGGGAACACAGAAGGTGAGCTATAAGTGGCGTCACTAGTGCATGAGGAAGGCCCAAATTTTTTGGTTGCTTGAAGCCCAAGTTATAGGGCTAGATTTCGGCACTTAATTGAGTAAGGGGCGGCACAAGGCTATTTTTTTGGGAATCTTATTATATTTATTTCATGTGGATAATAAACAGATAAAGGCTATTATTTAGGGATTTAGTCTTTAAGGATAATAAGCAGATAAAGGCTATTTTTGAGGAGATAATAGATTAAGATAAGGGAAAAGGGATAGGAGCTATCATGTGTGGCAGTGTTGGCCGAAAATCAATCTCTGCTAAAGGGAGGAATCGGTTTTCTATATAAAGAGGGGGTGTGCCGAAATTTTGAAGCCTCTCTTTTATTTTCTTTTCTCATCTTCTTCCTCTTAAAAGCCGAAAATCACCATCTTCTTCACCCTTTCTTCCTCTCTAAAATTTCCCGGTTGGCCAAATCTTTTAACCTCTATTGTTATTCTTCTTTTAATCCCTAAAAGCCGAAATCACATCTCTATTATTCTATTCTTCTCCTTAATATTCATTGGCCGAATCTCTCTTAGCTATCTCTTCAATTCGTACATCTTCTAAAAGCCGAAATTCTTAGATCTCACTTCCTGAAGTTACCGAATTCTCTTCAAAGGAGTTTGCTTGTGCCGAATCTTGAAGGAAACAATAGGTAAGTATTGATTTCGGGATTTCAATGTTCTTCCGGCTTTTCAAAAGTCCTTAGTCGAATGGCTATTAGAAACTAATCTCTTATTTCACTCTTCTTTTAGGTATTCCGGATTTGAAGAAGGAGGCCAATCGCATAGATCTCTAAGTTATAGAATTGTGTTACTTTCGGGATTTCAAGGTAAGAGGATTTGTTTATTTATATATATAAAATCGGGTAGAATACTAACCATGGCCGAATATAGGAGAGGCCTATTTTCGCAATTGTTTCGGCTTTTAAGCAAGGCTATAGATTGAGGATAATAGATCCAGATAGCAAGGACATCGACTAAGAATATTGGATTTAGCAATATCGTGTGTGTAATTCTCCACACCATCTAGATCTGCTTTGATTAATATATGAAAATAAGTATTACATGTTTTGTTAAATGCCAAACCCCGACATATTGATGGGAACCCAAAGAGGGTAAAGCAAGTCACCAGGTTAGTAAATGATCTGATTAAATGTTATAAGTATACTGATTTTATGTGATTGCATGGGTTGGGTTTGATGAAAGGAGGAAGTTATATGTTGTAGCGGTTTTTACCGTGATTTATTGTGCGATTTCTTACCGTGATTCATTGTAGCGGCTCCCGCCGTGATTCGTTGTAGTGGCTACGGCCATGATCTGATGATGAGCAGCACGACTGCCATCAAGGCGTGTAGCGGTGTGGGTTACTTGTAGAAATCCCCAATGGTGTGAATGGTCGATGCGGGGCGTGTAGCGGATGGACACCTAGGATATGGGTTGGGCTTTGCATATTATTTTTGTTACTTATATTTTGATTATTCTGTTTTATGGGGCTAAAGCCCAAGTCTAATGGTGCATGAGGGTTGCACACTGAGTCTCGCGACTCACCCTTTTATTTTAACCATCTCAGGTGACACTTAGGGCATCGGACCGGGCTGGAGAGGAGAGCAAGGTGGCCATGCGACAGAGCTTTGAGAATTCAGCAAAAAGACTTAGTCTAATTTTTTTTATTTTCATTTAATTAATGGGTTCAAATTTCCTTGTAATAAGGCCATGGGCCACTAGACTACCATTTATGTCTTGGGATTTTGTTGGGCTTTTATTACTGGGTTTTAAGTTTTACGTTTTCAATTAAGTTAAGACCTGCATGAAATTTCAGTTTTTATTTAAAATCTACCAAGATAATTGGTTACTTAATATTTTATACTTTAATGAATTATTAAGCTTTCGAAATAAAGGTGTAAACCTAGTAATTGTTTTCCAAAATGTGACATGTTATGTAAAATCTCTTAAGTGACATACCAGATCCGGTTGTAGCGTTTGGGCTGGGTTTGGGGTGTTACACCGCATATGTAATCCGTTTTATGTAAAGAAATTTACTTTCTAGAGAAGTTTTTCTAATGGAATTGAATTCAGAATCAACGCCTCTCTTTCTTTTTGCATTCATTTTATGCATTTGCATTACATCACATCATATGCATTTAAGCCCATAGAGAGATTCTAATTAGTTGAAATTATAACAGAGAGAGAGAGAAGGGAAATCTGAAAGCTGAACACCACTACGGTACACGTGCAAAGAGAAGGAAATTAGATCAAAGACTTGAACAATTCCAGAGGGATATGCAAGACCAGATGCAAGAGCAAATGGCAAAGCTCCAACAAGAGATGAGAGACAATGAGGACTTTCCTCGGGGTTTTACCCCACCGCATGCGCCAGCACAGCCTGAAGAGTATCCCCAACGACCATCTGTCATGATTAGGCCTCAACAGGGGCAAGTTGATCCCAGACTGCCCATGAACTTCTAAGTGGGCTCAGGATCTAACCTAGAAGATAACCTTGCTAATCCCGTTATCCCTGATTTAGATATAGCAGAGAGGGAAGGGACAAGAACTGAATCCTCGAGGCAATTAGAGGATCGCTGTAGATGGTTAGAAGAAAAATTCAAGGCTTTGGAAAATGCCGATCATCACCATGGTTTTGACGCTAAAGACTTGAGTTTGGTTCCAGATTTGGTGCTTCCTCATAAATTCAAGATGCCAGAATTTGAGAAGTACAATAGGACTAGCTGCCCTGAACCCTACATCACTATGTTCTGTAGACGGATGACTGGCTATGTGAACAATGATCAACTTTTGATTCATTGTTTCCAAGACAGTTTAGTGGGGGCAGCATTCAGGTGGTACAATCAACTCAGCCGTGCTAGGATTAGCTCCTGGAAAGACCTAGCCCAAGCCTTCATGAAGCAATACAATCATGTCACAGACATGACGCCTGACAGAATCACTTTGCAAAACATGGAGAAGAAGTCAAATGAAAGCTTCAGGCAGTATGCGCAAAGATAGAGGGAGGTCGCCATGCAAGTTCAGCCACCACTCCTAGAAAAGGAGACTACAATACTCTTCATCAATACCTTGAAGTCTCCATTCATCACTCATATGATAGGAAGTACCACCAAGATCTTTGCGGATATAGTGATGGCAGGAGAGATGATTGAAAATGCCATAAGATGTGGCAAGATTGAAGCAGGGGAAACCACTAAAAGGTCTGCTCCTAGGAAAAAGGATGACTAGGTGAATAATACGAGTACATACAACAAAAAAAAAGGGAACTCAAGAGCAATTACTATTTACCAGCCAAAGGTAATCACTGCTGGGCAACAAGGGTCGGTGAGACAAGAGTCGGGCACAAGGAAAAACTCTGAAAAGCTCCAATTTACGCCAATTCCAATGACGTATAAGGAGCTATATCAAAGTTTGTTTGACGCACACGTGGTGTCCCCATTTTATTTGAAACCGTTGCAACCTCCGTTCCCAAAATGGTATAACGAGAATGCCCAATGCGAGTACCACGCGGGAATAAAGAGTCACTCAATTGAAAACTGTACTACGTTTAAAAAGTTGGTTGAAAGATTCATTAAAATGGGAATTGTGAAGTTTGACGATTCATCAAAACCTGATCACTTTGACGAGGCAGTAAATGCGATAATTGAAGGAGGAGACAAGAGAGTTGTGACCCCTTGAAGAAATCAAAAGCGAAGAGGGAATCGGGGAACGAAGTTTCCAAGCCCTTGTATACTTGGGAGTGTTTTGAATAATGGGACTGTGGAAGAGATCTCTGTATTTTTAGAGCTAATCTAGAGTAATATTCAAAACACACTTGTTGCCTTAAGCCTAGAGGCAATAAGAACCCTTTTGTGAAATAGGCTTGTGTCCTAAATTCTTATTTCAATAAAATGCATCTTTTATTCTCTCCATGTATAGATTCTTTTGTTTTTGGACTTTCTTTCAAATATTCTTTTATTCATTCATGATCATATCATACAAATAACCATTCTTTGAATAATTTATTCTTTAGAATCTTCCTTCGAACCTACAATAGGTCTCCAGATATCAACGATGTGAGCAACGCCGCTACTGACTCGGAGTCTCCTTTCGAGTAAGATATGTGTTTAGAGGGATCTCAGGACTTGAAAGATAACAGAGATTGTAACATATCTTCTGATTTGTTAAGAATGGTTTAACAAGATGAAAAACAGACCTTACTCCACAAAGGGTCAGCAGATATTATGAGCCTAGAAAATGGGTGAAGATCGAAGCCCAGCTCACCATTGAAATAATGCAAGACATCATTGATATTATTTTCAAGAATTCAAAGATGTTTTTGCACGATCATATCAGGACATGCCTGGGCTACTAAGACGCGGGCTAAACATGAGGATCGGACACTGCTGATCTACATAGAAAGGGATGGTATCAGCTATGCCGTATTTAAGGAGACAAGATTAATGTGCCTTCTCCAGTTCTTCACAAATTTCCCACATGTGGGGCATGGATGTGATGGGACCAATATCGTCAAAAGCTTTTAGCTAATATCGATTCATCGTCGTGATCGTTGTTTACTTCACTAAGAGGTTGGAAGTAGCTTCATATGCTAATGTTACAAAGTCGATAGTCATCAAATTTTCAAAAAAAAACAAAAAAAAACAAGATCAGGCATCGACAAAGAATGCCAAAAAGGACAAAGTCAAAAGTTTGTTCAAGGATCAGACGCCATATCATAGAACAAAGGCAGCCAAAAAAAGAAAAAAAAGATTGTAGAAAAGATGACCGGGACTTGTAAAGATTGGTATAAAGAAGTTACCATTTACCCTCTGTCTTATCGAACGTCGGCTAGAACCTTCACTGGGGCAACACATTGGAATAGAAACAGTTTTGCTAATTGAACCTAATCGAAGAAAAGGTTAAAAGTTATCCATCACGGTCAGATGATGCGAGCTTACGACAAAGAGGTTCATCCTAGAGAATTCCACAAGGGGAACCTGATGTTGAAATAGATATTTCTTATAAAAAAAGATTTCAGAAGAAAACAGATGCCAAACTGGAAAGGACCTTAGGTAGCAAAAAGGGCTTGTTCTAGAGGAGCATTGATATTGACCAAGACGGACGGTGAAGATTTGCCCAATTCGGCGAATTCAGGTTCAGACAAGAAGTATTTTACTTGAAAGAGGAAAGACCAAGGTGAAAACCCGCAAAGGGCGCCTTGAGATCTAATTCAAAAAAAAAAAAGGAAGAGGCCAAGGCGAAAACCTGCAAAGGGCGCTTTGAGACCAAAGGGGTTTTGAGCCGAAAACCTGAAAAGGGCAGCTCAAATTTTGATCAAAGATAGGGCATGTGGTAGTCTTGCTATGCATGAATTAATAATAAGGAAGTATGCTACGTCTTGGGGCATTAACAAAGTACTCCAGATTCCCTAAACATGTATTGAGCTCAAAATGGTCCTCATGGAGTTTGTACAGAGACGCTCAGGCTGCGATATCTGGGGCACCTAGCTTCTATCTTACCCATTTTAAATTCACTAACTTTGCTTACTTTATTCTTTTTAAGATACACCAATTAATTTTCTTTTATTGCCTTGGTTATCTTTGATTAAATCATTCGTTTCGAGCTATGCTCTTGATTAATTTCTTTTTCGTCCATTGTTGTGATCTTTTTGAAGCATTTTATATTGAAATAGCGATTAATGGACTAATAATACTTTCATAAAAGGAGTTTCGCATATTACTCTGGAAACTTCTAAATAATATGAGATCTGAAGTAGGACTATTGTTTAGAACTCACCAAGCCTAAGGTCTGAAAACATTGAAAGATGATTATCTCTTCGGATTTTTATTGGATAGGACATTCTGTCGGTGATACCATTTTGACAAATAATGAGCAATGTCAACCCAAGTGTAGAAGGGGATCATTCTCGGGAAAAGAAAAGTGATACCCTGCATTCATGCAAATTTTAAGCACATACATCTAGTCATTATATCCAGGGAATGGTGTAACAGATCAAATTGATTAAAGATGATACAAATTCTATACCTCTGAGTGGTAACAGATTGGATGGAAAAATCAAATGTTATTCTCCTGAAGTTGCAGTGGGAGGTACAAACTTTATGTCCCAAAAGGTACAGTGGAAGGGACTCTAAAATTACAGCGGGGCAAGCTTGCTGAACAAAATACAATTGTTTCTTTGGGTTTTCTGTCAAAGATACCAGCTGAACGAGAAAGCATGGTAGCGCATCAGTGATAAAACCTTGATGAACTATGAGCAATGACAACCCATAGGGATCATTCTCACATTTCCAATTAGGAGCATTTGATTCATTCTGATCATTGTATTATAATCGTTGTACAAAAAAAGAAGAAGAAGAGGAAATCATTCTCATGACATTCTGCATTCATGCAAATGTCATCCCTAATATCATTTAGTTAGGAGCATTAGATTCATTCTGATCATGCATCCTAATCATCATTCTCATGACATTCTGCATTCATGCAAATGTCATCCATAATACATTCAAGTCTACAGGACATGTCCCCAGAGGACGGTGTAGTAACATTGGTGAATTCACCAGTCCTATCTCCCTGACCAGCAGTGGGATAGGTCAAAGATTGTAGATCTTGTTACCCTAGGCAGTAGTGGAACAAGATCAAACGGCGAATTTTATCTCCATGAAGCAGCAGAGTAGATTTACGCAATCAGTCTTATCTCCCTCGAAATGGTAGTGGAGCAGGCTGAAGATTGAAGTCTTCCTGAAGATAGTAAGGAAGCAAATTGAAAAGTTCAGATTTTGTTCCATCGAGATGGTAGTGGAGCAGGCTGAAGATTGAAGTCTTTCTGAAGATAGTAAGGAAGTAAATTAGAAAGTTCAGATTTTGTTCCATCGAGATGGTAGTGGAGCAGGCTGAAGATTGAAGTCTTCTTGAAGATAGTAAGGAAGCAAATTGGAAAGTTCAGATTTTGTTCCATCGAGATCGTAGTGGAGCAGGCTGAAGATTGAAGTCTTCCTGAAGATAGTAAGGAAGCAAATTAGAAAGTTCAGATTTTGTTCCATTGAGATGGTAGTGGAGCAGGCTGAAGATTGAAGTCTTCCTGAAGATAGTAAGGAAACAAATTGGAAAGTTCAGATTTTGTTCTATCGAGATGGTAGTGGAGCAGGCTGAAGATTGAAGTCTTCCTGAAGATAGTAAGGAAGCAAATTAGAAATTTCAGATTTTTGTTCCCCCGAGATGGTGGTGGAGTAGGCTGAATATTAAAGTCTTCCTGAAGATAGTAAGGAAGCAAATTAGAAAGTTTAGATTTTGTTCCATCGAAATGGTAGTGGAGTAGACTGAAGATTGAAGTCTTCTTGAAGATAGTAAGGGAGCAATTTAGAAAGTTCAAATTTTTGTTCCCCCGAGGTGGTGGTGGAGCAGGCTGAAGATTGAAGTCTTTCTGAAGATAGTAAGGAAGCAAATTGGAAAGTTCAGATTTTGTTCCCTCGAGATGGTAGTGGAGCAAACTGAAGATTGAAGTCTTCCTAAGATAGTAAGGAAGCAGACTGAAAAGTTCAGATTTTGTCCTCTCGAGATAGTAGTGGGGCAGATTGAAGATTGTAGATCTGACATTCCTGAGATTGCAGTGAAGCAGATCGAAGATACCAATCTGGCATCCCTGAGTTTGCAGGGAGCAGATTAAAATAACAGATCTGGCATTCCTGAAGTTGCAGGAAAAAGATCGAAGACATCAGTCTGGCATCCCTGAGTTTGCAGGAAGCAGATTAAAATAGCAGATCTGGCATTCCTGAAGTTGCAGGAAGTAGATCGAAGACATCAGTCTGGCATCCCTGAGTTTGCAGGGAGCAGATTAAAATAGCAGATCTGGCATTCCTGAAGTTGCAGTAAGTAGATCGAAGACATCAGTCTGGCATCCTTGAGTTTGCAGTGGAGCATATTGAAGATAGCGGATCTAGCATTCCTGAGATTGCAGTGAAGCAGATTGAAGATACCAATCTGGCATCCCTGAGTTTGCAGGGAGCAGATTAAAATAGCAGATTTGGCATTCCTGATGTTGCAGGAAGCAGATCGAAGACATCAAATCTTGTCTCCATGAATTTGCAGTGGAGGAGATCGAAAAATAGTAGATCTGGCATTCCTGAAGTTGCAGGAAGCAGATTGAAGACATCAGGCTAATTGAAATCAAGATGAAGTTCCAATACTGTTGAAGTTTGATAAACCGTAAAAGTAACATATTCTAAGCCCACATTTAGTATGCTTTTGGATGATTTAAGCCCCAATTTATGTAAAAAGGTGCTCTTAATCGTTTCTTTTCATGTCTTATACTCAGGAAAGCACCCGATGATGAAAAGAACGAGAAACGGGCTTAAAACGGACCAAATTGGGCCAAGCCACGAAATCAGCACGACCTGGACTTCAAGCCACACGGCCGTGCCACCATTCCTACTAGAACATGGCCTTACCACGACTTACACGGCCGTGCCTCATTCAACAGTTTCGAACACGGCCTGGCCACGATTTACACGGGCGTGTGCCATGGCCGTGCCTCTGCCGTGGAGAAGAGCAATTTCATTCGGGAAAAGATACTTAGGAGAAAGAAACGTGTTTCAAAAGCCTATAAATACACCCTAGGTACCAAAAAGGGGGCGGAGAGCTAGGCCAAGCCTGCCGAGAAGGTCGATTTGTGGGAATCACTCGAAGATAGCCAGCTTGATCCATCTCAAGAAGCTGAATTCTACTCAAGACGGAGGATCTCCTCTTCAATTCCTTCAGGGGGTTTTAAGGATTTCTTATGTTTTGTTTTATCTTTTCTCTTGAGATGTTGTCTTTTATTATTATGAACTAAACCTTCGGATACCCGAAGGGGATGAAACCTATGATGAATCTTGTTATTTGATTATTTGAATTATATGATAATAACTTAGTTTGTTCTTAATTGTGTGAACTTAATCCAAATCTAATGTGCTTAGGTGGAGGAGGAATAGACCCTGCCTAAGAGTAGATCCAACATAATTAAGCGGAGTTGATCACACGCCTAGAGATAGGGTGACGAGATTTTGCTGGATTAGGGTGAAACCTAATATGGGAGTCCACAGATCGATTTACTGCTATTCTAGGGGGTTATAATAAGCGAACGAGAGTTCCACTAATTAACCTAGGGTTAGACGTTATTCGCCTCGAGAGAGGGTTTAATATACGTTAGGGAGTCTCACGGATCAAACTAAGTAAATAAATCATATGGTTCAAAGTTAGATAACAAGTGAAGTCTAGGTGGATTTTTCCTAAGGGTATCGTTTGAGTCAACTGAGTTTTCCCAAAAGTTATTTCCCGAATTCATTCTTTTTGTCTTTGCGCCTTAGCTTAGTAAGTAGATTAGTTTTAGTTTAAACAATCACCACTTTATATTAAGGCTAAATAATAAAAAGACGGTGAGTATTAGTACTTTTAGTTCCTTTGGGTTCGACAATCCGGTCTTGCCTAAACTATACTACTGTTCGATAGGTGCACTTGCATTTAATCATTGTCAGAGTTGGTTTCCAGGTTCGATCATTCTTTTATAAATTTTAAAACTCTAATTTTCAACGATCAAAGTTGCAGTGGAGTTGGAAGCCATTTGAAGAAGACGAGGACCAAGAAGTCGAGGCTCGGCCAAGACCGGGCAAAATTGGTCCTTTTATAGTCTTTGCTCTATTCTCGTTTCACGACAATGAGCAAAGATGGGCAACTGTAATAGCCCATTTTGACCGGGCTTGTAATAAACAAAAGCCAGAAATAAATAATAAAAATAAATAAACCAATGTTTTTAAAAACAGTCCATTTACAAAACCAATAGCCCAATCCACTAGCCCAAAACCCAATTACACCCCAAACCAAATTACAGACCCACTACCCTACACGGACTAGTGACCCAACAGACCCAGACTCAATCGGCCCAAAAGGCCCAATAACTAAACAAGTCTCAGAGACCTAGGGTTTTTGGGGAAACCCTAGGCACCGCAGCAAGCACCCCAGCCTTCGCGCCGCAACCCTCGTCCAGCCTTCGATCACGCCTCAGTCCGCGCGAACCACGCCGCCATCAACGCGCCTCGTCGTCAGTATCCTCGCTTCTCCTGCACAAGAAAGGAAAGAAATAGCACAAAAATGGCAAGAATATATGTATTCCTTTTATTTTATTTTATTTCGGGTTATAAAAACCCATAAACCTGTACACGACGGGGACAGAGAGGGACAGATACACGAAAAATAAAAATCAAGACAAAATCGTAATACCCAAATCAAGAAAGGTTCTATTTTTTTATTTCTTTTCGAATACTGTTATTTTTTTCCTTTTTTTTTTCTTTTCTATCACGTTTTTTTAACTATATTACAATATATATTAAAATATAAAAAAAGAGGAAAAAAATTACCTGTTTTGGAAGTTTCGCCACCGTGATGCGTGGTGGCGATATGTGGGAGGACGGCGAGTGCACTTGAAAACCTCGCCGGAGCTCGCCGGAAATCGTCTGGGCAAGAAAGAAGTGAGAGCTCTCCTCTGTTTTTTTTTTTTACAATGAGAAAGAATGATTTTTTGTTAAGAATTTCAACTTATATACCCCCCTTAAACGGTGTCGTTTTGGGGTTGAATTTAATAGCCCAAAACGGCGTCGTTTCACTTAGGATCCGTGCGTGCAGTTGACCCGACCCGAAGGATCCGCGTGTTTTTAAGAAATGGGTTATTTGCTCGTCAAGCCCTTCCGCATTTTTATTTTCTTTTAATTCAGTTTTTTTTAAATTATAATTCGCCTATTAATTTTCCTGCTAATTCATTTTAGTCCCCTTGATGTCATGCTGCGTTTGGGATTGGGGAATAATTTCCCAATTAGTCCTTATTTTTAGGGCGCTACAATTCGGTCCCTTTGCCTCATTTTATTTCTATTTTTACTCTAAAAACTTTATTTTTGCTTTCAATTTAATCCTTTCTCATCATTATTTCTATTTTATTATTAAAATCAATTAATTTAAATTATTATTATTATTAATATTAATATTATTATTTTAGTATTACTATTATTATTATTATTTTTATTACCACCTTTACTATTATTATTATTATTATTATTATTATTATAATTATATTTATTATTATTATTTTCCATATTATTATTATTATTATTATTATTATTTTCTATTATTATTATTACTATAATTATATTTATTATTATTACTATTATTAATTTTATACTATCTTTATTATATCATATATTTTCTTCTTTTGTATTTGCTCATATCATTTTTGTAACACCCCAAACCCGGCCCATTCGATACGACCGAATTTGAAATGCCACTGCGGAAAACGTTTAAAAATATTCTTACTTAACAGTAAAAACCGTTAAAAATTTGTTGCCCTTGATAAAACATTTAAAACATTCTAAATAAAATTAAGTGGTGATAAAAATACCGGATTCAAAACTTTAATATGACTTTTGAGATATAAATAGCTTTTAAAATTAAACTACCAAAATATTAACTTAATTACAAATCCAACCAAACATAGCAAAATTCAAATACTTTAAGGCCCTTATTACAACAAATAACTATTCAAAAATACTTAAAATACTCAAGTTAATAAATTCTATTATATAATGAAAACAACTTCTTCTGCATGGGCCACCTCGTATCCACTCCAACCCGGTCCGATCATCATCCATCACCGCGATGTTGATAAAAATTTGGGTGAGTCATACAGACTCGAAGTGTAATTAATCCACCGAATTCCACCCACATGTTAACCACATATTAACCCATATATCGATAACAAGATAACATATTCACATAATAACACATTCGGGCTTGGCCCATATTCATGTCACTTATCGTAACAGGTAATTAACCGCATAATTTCCACATATCGGGCTTAGCCCATTTCCGCACTTGATCCACATTCATATACTTGGGCTTGGCCCATTTTCACATTAATCCACATATCAATTGAAATGCAAAGTGCACCCAACCCAACCTAGGGTCCATCCTCTACACACCCCGTATCCAAATTACCACACACCAGGGGATTAACAAATCACCCTCTCTTTTTTTACTCCAAAGGCAATCAATGCCGCCCACGTGCAATTAAGCACAATAATCCACAACGCGACCTCAGTCAGCGCCAATCCACAATGTAGCCGTAGCTAACACCAAAACCACGATGGGACACATAGTCACTCATCAACCACGATATAGCACATAGCTTATATCAACCACGATGAGGCACGAGCTACTCATCAAGCCACGCGAACTAAATCGTAATTAATCCACAACGTGCCTCAGTCAACGTCAATCCACGATGTAGCTCAAGGCTAACATCAAACCACGTACTCGAAGTACACCCGTACCTTCTTTCATATCATATCCCACCCATGCACATGCAACATATAATAATGTCATGATAATAATGCATGTACAAAGTTGTTCGGACATACAATCTCATTCATATAGGCACATTCACATTATTTCAATAATCAACACTAACTCGGTATTCGATATACCCTCTAGGGTATCCATATCACATCACTTTATCACGCACTAGTTAACCCATAAACATAACACATACAAATATAGCATAAACCCGGAAACGGTGGGTTAATCACACACCGATCACTTGGAGAACTATGCTTTCGATCATCGATGCTATCACTAGGCGATACTACGGCTATTTGCCTACTTTCTTGTTCGGCCCGCTGGTCCACACCCCTGGTGGCCAATCCCGGACGCAGAAACGGATCTTCTCTTAAACTCCGGGATAGGGGCTATCCCTTGTCCTCCTTGACTAGCATTCGCCTCCATAACGATACTTAATCGGATCAAACGGTTAATCACTACTACTTTAATATATCAAATCAAATCTACATTTACTAAATATCCTTACCAAAATAAATCTTGAATCCCGAAGCTTGTCCTACTTACATCGACTTGCCCCCAATTAACCATAATACCAATCGGTCACATTTAAACCCTAAAGATGGCCCTTGGCGAATGCCTTATTGGCCTACCTTGAAGAATCAAAAACGATTACCAAAGGAGAATTCACTTACCACTATTACACGTTTGCTTTGAAGAGCCTAAAGTAAGTAGTCGACAAGACACCCTCCTTTAAAGATTCGGCTTAGAGCACAAAGAATGATGGTTTCGGCACTTAATGGTGAAGAGAAAACGCAACAATGGAGAGGGTTTTATGCCTGGAGATTTCGGCAACAAAGAACAACGACAGAGGGGTTTTAGCTTTTGTGACTTGCGGCAAAACAAAGAGAATAGGCACTTTAAGCTTCGGTTATGGCTTCAAAGAAATAGGAATAGATTTGGTGTTGGATGAAAGAAAAGAATGAGAGGTGTGAGTGGGAAGAAATTCGACACAAAGAAATTTAAAGAAAAAGATATCAAAGATGATTACTCCCCCCTTATAAAGAATTCGGCTACTATATCCTTGCTATTATCAAACTCTTTGATAATCTCCTCTATTATCTCCTTAACAAATAAAATAAATTAATCCAACATTAATCCCTTATCAAACTCCTATATTATCTCTTATCACCTATTTATCTCCTTAATAAATAAAATAAATCCTTATTTATCTCTTCTTCATCTTGCACAAAATAATTAAATCAACAATTATCCTACTTGAATAAATAAAACAACAATTATCTATTATCTACCAACTTAAAATAAAATAATCATCAATTATCCTACCTTAGCCGAAATTAATAGGAGAATAAGCTGAATCCTCATCCAATTAAAAGTCCCCTGTGTCGTCCACTTTCTTCCAACTCTACCTTGACGCAAAAGCAAAATAAAACACTCCCCTTGCTGCTCACCAGTCTCGAACTCAAGACCTGCTGGAGCCCTTGGACGCAAGCTGCAAATAACGCCCCAGGCCACTTTGCCAAGGCATTTTTTTGTGACATGATTCACCCAAATTTCTTTTAAAACCTCTTTCGCTGAGCGCCTTCTTGACGCAAAAATAAACACTCCTTCCCCGCTTCCTTCGCAACTCGAACCAAGGCCCTTAACCCCACTGCACATGGCGTCCATTACCACTTTACCACATGATTCCTTGTGTCATTAATTCCCTAAAAATTTCTTTAAAGCCTCCTTAGCCCAGTTCCCCTTTTTGACGCAAAAATAAAAGTCTTTAATGCTTCCCACGATGCTCGAACCTTTTCCCCCCTGAACTCCCTTTTGACGCAACCTCCCAAGCACCTAAGGTAGCGTCCCAAGCCACTTTACCAAGCCCACTTTCATGTCCATAAACTCCTAAAAATTTTCCTTAAGGCCTCCTTCACCTAACTTTTCCTTTAAAAATAAAATTCCAATATTTTTCCAAGACTTCCTCCTACATCCTTGGATTCTCAAAACCCTTAAAACATGCTCAACCACACTTAAAGCCTACTAACACTTGAGTTATGCTCCAAACGCATAACCCCCAATTTAGGATATTATAGTTCTACCCTCCTTAAAAATAATTTCGTCCTCGAAATTACTTACTATCGTTCAATCGTGTATTCTTAACTCACCACACTACTCTACTGCTGCGCACTCTGATCTTAATAAAACTATCTTACCTTCTAGGCACAGTTTTAAAGTTCACATCCAAGGTTTCATACACTTCACTAGCAATACAATAATAAACTATCTCTAAAGCAACAAATAATACTCCAAAAACAAGGAACTTACCCGCTATCACATCATTGGTTGTCTCACATCCGAACCTTCAGCTCCTCTGCCGGGTGTTCCACGACCTTGGCCTCGAGCCCTATCCATCACTTGCGGACATTTCTTAACCAAATGAGCCTTAGACCCACACCTGAAACATTCCTTACTATTTCCCCAACATTCTCCTGCATGAGCTCTTCCACACTGAGCACATGAACGACTCCGATTCTCAGAAACTGGCACAGGTGCACGTACAGAATTCTCGATCCTTGGTCTTTTCTGAATATCCTCAGATGGCACTGATGGTCTAAAACTCCTTTTGTTCGAATTCTTATTCTTCTCTCGGTTCTGCCTCACGGTTTTCTTAACTTCTTCAGCTATCCGAGCTTTTTCCACTAGAATCGCAAAGTCCCTTTCTCTTTGCGGAGCAATCAACACTCGTAGCTCATCCCGCAACCCGTCTTCAAATCGGACACACCTTTAGTAATCAATAGCCACGATCCCCTTGGCGTACTGACTTAACCGTACAAATTTTGCTTCATACTCTGCTACTGACTTGCTTCCTTGAACCAAGTTTAGAAACGCTTTCCTTTGCGAGTCTAAGTAACTGGCTCCCACATACTTCCCTTCAAACTTAGCCTTAAAGAAATCCTAATCCAATCGACTGTACGACACCTTGTTTGATAGTGAGCGACCATCGATAAGCTTCATCTCAGAGCAACGCGATCGCTGCGCCTTCGACTTTTCCTCAAGAAGATGATGCAGTCTAGATCATCCATGATTCTTTTGATCGCTTCCATAATACTCCGCTACATTCGAGCCACTCCGGATACTCCTCTAAAAACTTCACTCTCGTTGGTCCTAAGTCTCTCCAAACCGACTTCCGAGCTCCACTTCTCATTCCAACTCTTGCTACTTGCTGTAGCACACGTAGCATAGCTTGCGATACGGCGTCATCTCCTCCTATCGAATCTTGATCCTCCGCGCCCACTGATGGCGGCGGCGCGCGTCGTCACTTTCGACCCATGGCGGACCCTCCTACCGTTCCGATCATCGTCATTCGACCACGTCTCCTAGAGCTCATTTCTAACGTCGCGATTTTATCTGATTAAAAAGTTTTATGCATTAGAATTTTGTTCCACTTATTAACCGCGAACAATTTTATGAAGTAAAGTATTTAGAAGTAGTTCTTTCGATTACACAAAGGTTCAGTTCAAGTTCACTACTCTAATTCAGAGGGTCACATTCACATTCATAAACAGAGACACATTCATTCACTACACTTCTATGGTCATTTTAGTCCTTTCCCAACCCAGGGGTAATTTCGTCATTCGTCCTATAAGGGTATTTTGGTAATAAACCAGGGTAAATTTGAAAATCCTTACAAATCAACGATATTTCAAAATTTACAAAAACTCGAGGTTATCTTGAAAATTTGTTTTCCAAATCAGCGGTGTTGCAGAAATTTTAGAAATCGGGGTCATTTTGGTAATTTTTGTAAGTCGTGGGCATTTTCAGTAAATTTTTTTAAAAAAATCAAATTTCGCAAAAATAGAGATTTATTATTTTTTCAAAGTAGGAATATTTCAAGAAAAGTTGTGGTAGTATGGAAATTTAAAAAAATTTCAAACCGGGGGCATTTTAGTAATTTCACCACTATGGGTATTTAGGTAATTTTGCCAACCGGAATAACTCGAAAAAATATTTTTCCAAAGTCTAATTTAGTGTTTTCAAATCAGAAAGGGTAATTTGGAGATTTAGAAACTAAGTTTTTGTAAATAGTAAGGCTAGTCCCTTTCGGGTTTTAATCATTGGTTTGGCCAGGTGACTAAGTCCTCTTGGTTAGGGTGAACCGTAGCTACGCACTGCAGGATTCGAGTAAAGAGGAGGTGAGTCGCTGGGACCGCTTAAATACCAAGCTCTTCTGAATCCACTCCTAGACATGCGTGCACAATGGTTGCCACACCCTAGCTCTCGGCGACTTAGTCACGGGTTTGTTTAATGGTCCTTAAGTCTTATGCACTTGTGTTTGAGTAGACTAGTCCTAGGGTCCAATAGCCCTAATCTACTAATCTACGTTCCCATAAAAGCCCATATAGTTCACATATTCAAACTACTTCAATAGCCAGAAGTACTTACCTGGTGGACTTCGGGCCGGAGATACAGGTGCCATGCTAGAATAAACCTGAAATAAAAGTCCATGTTTTGAAAAGCCCGTTTTAAAAAAAATATGTTTTTGGACCCAAAATCCACAAAGTCGAGTTTTGAACCGGGCTCTGATACCAAACTGTAACACCCCAAACCCGGCCCATTCGATACGACCGAATTTGAAATGCCACTGCGAAAAACGTTTAAAAATATTCTTACTTAACAGTAAAAACCGTTAAAAATTTGTTGCCCTTGATAAAACATTTAAAACATTCTAAATAAAATTAAGTGGTGATAAAAATACCGGATTCAAAACTTTAATATGACTTTTGAGATATAAATAGCTTTTAAAATTAAACTACCAAAATATTAACTTAATTACAAATCCAACTGAAACATAGCAAAATTCAAATACTTTAAGGCCCTTATTACAACAAATAACTATTCAAAAATACTTAAAATACTGAAGTTAATAAATTCTATTATATAATGAAAACAACTTCTTCTGCATGGGCCACCTCGTATCCACTCCAACCCGGTCCGATCATCATCCATCACCTGCGATGTTGATAAAAATTTGGGTGAGTCATACTGACTCAGTGTGTAATTAATCCACTGAATTCCACCCACATGTTAACCACATATTAACCCATATATCAGATAACAAGATAACATATTCACATAATAACACATTCTGGCTTGGCCCATATTCATGTCACTTATCGTGTAACAGGTAATTAACCGCATAATTTCCACATATCGGGCTTAGCCCATTTCCGCACTGATCCACATTCATATACTGGGCTTGGCCCATTTTCACATTAATCCACATATCAATTGAAATGCAAAGTGCACCCAACCCAACCTAGGGTCCATCCTCTACACACCCCCGTATCCACCTTTACCACACCGAGGATTAACAAATCACCCTCTCCTTTTTACTCCAAAGGCAATCAATGCCGTCCACGTGCAATTAAGCACAATAATCCACAACGCGACCTCAGTCAGCGCCAATCCACAATGTAGCCGTAGCTAACACCAAAACCACGATGGGACACATAGTCACTCATCAACCACGATATAGCACATAGCTTATATCAACCACGATGAGGCACAGAGCTACTCATCAAGCCACGCGAACTAAATCGTAATTAATCCACAACGTGACCTCAGTCAACGTCAATCCACGATGTAGCTCAAGGCTAACATCAAACCACGTACTCGAAGTACACCCGTACCTTCTTTCATATCATATCCCACCCATGCACATGCAACATATAATAATGTCATGATAATAATGCATGTACAGGTTGTTCAGACATACAATCTCATTCATATAGGCACATTCACATTCTTTCAATAATCAACACTAATCTGGTATTCGATATACCCTCTAGGTATCCATATCACATCACCACATCGCACTAGTTAACCCATAAACATAACACATACAAATATAGCATAAACCCTAAACGGTGGGTTAATCACACACCTGATCACTTGGAGAACTATGCTTTCGATACTGATGCTATCACTAGGCGATACTACGGCTATTTGCCTACTTTCTTGTTCTGACGCTGGTCCACACCCTGGTGGCCAATCCCGGACCACGTAAATGGATCTTCTCTTAAACTCCGGGATAGGGCTATCCTTTTCCTCCTTGACTAGCATTCGCCTCCATAACGATACTTAATCGGATCAAACGGTTAATCACTACTACTTTAATATATCAAATCAAATCTACATTTACTAAATATCCTTACCGAAATAAATCTTGAATCCCGGCTTGTCCTACTTACACGACTTGCCCCTAATTAACCATAATACCAATCGGTCACATTTAAACCCTAAAGATGGCCCTTGGCCGAATGCCTTATTGGCCTACCTTGAAGAATCAAAAACGATTACCAAAGGAGAATTCACTTACCACTATTACACGTTTGCTTTGAAGAGCCTAAAGTAAGTAGTCGACAACACCCTCCTTTAAAGATTCGGCTTAGAGCACAACAATGATGGTTTCAGCACTTAATGGTGAAGAGAAAACGAAACAATGGAGAGGGTTTTATGCCTGGAGATTTCGGCAACAAAGAACAACGACAGAGGGGTTTTAGCTTTTGTGACTTGCGGCAAAACAAAGAGAATAGGCACTTTAAGCTTCGGTTATGGCTTCAAAGAAATAGAAATAGATTTGGTGTTGGATGAAAGAAAAGAATGAGAGGTGTGAGTGGGAAGAAATTCGGCAAAAGAAATTTAAAGAAAAGATATCAAAGATGATTACTCCCCTATAAAGAATTCGGCTACTATATCCTTGCTATTATCAAACTCTTTGATAATCTCCTCTATTATCTCCTTAACAAATAAAATAAATTAATCCAACATTAATCCCTTATCAAACTCCTATATTATCTCTTATCACCTATTTATCTCCTTAATAAATAAAATAAATCCTTATTTATCTCTTCTTCATCTTGCACAAAATAATTAAATCAACAATTATCCTACTTGAATAAATAAAACAACAATTATCTATTATCTACCAACTTAAAATAAAATAATCATCAATTATCCTACCTTAGCCGAAATTAATAGGAGAATAAGCTGAATCCTCATCCAATTAAAAGTCCCCTGTGTCGCTCACTTTCTTCCAACTCTACCTTGACGCAAAAGCAAAATAAAACACTCCCCTTGCTGCTCACCAGTCTCGAACCCAAGACTTGCTGGAGCCCTTGGACGCAAGCTGCAAATAACACCCCAGGCCACTTTGCCAAGGCGTTTTTTTGTGACTGATTCACCCAGAATTTCTTTTAAAACCTCTTTCGCCAGGCGCCTTCTTGACGCAAAAATAAACACTCCTTCCTGCTTCCTTCGCAACTCGAACCAAGGCCCTTAACCCCACTGCACATGGCATCCATTGCCACTTTACCACATGATTCCTTGTGTCATTAATTCCCTAAAATTTTTTTTAAAGCCTCCTTGGCCCAGTTCCCCTTTTTGACGCAAAAATAAAAGTCTTTAATGCTTCCCACAATGCTCGAACCTTTCCCCCCTGAACTCCCTTTTTGACGCAACCTCCCAAGCACCTAAGGTAGCGTCCCAAGCCACTTTACCAAGCCCACTTTCATGTCCATAAACTCTTAAAAATTTTCCTTAAGGCCTCCTTCACCTAACTTCTCCTTTAAAAATAAAATTCCAATATTTTTCCAAGACTTCCTCCTACATCCTTGGATTCTCAAAATCCTTAAAACATGCTCAACCACACTTAAAGCCTACTAACACTTGAGTTATGCTCCAAACGCATAACCCCCAATTTAGGATATTACAATTTTAATTATTTTTTTATATAATTTTTATTATTATCATAATTATTATTATAATTTTCATTTTTTTATTTTCAATTATTTTTTAAACTTTTATCAATTTTCATTTATTGTTTTATTTATTATTAGCTTGTTATTTTATTTATATTGTTGATTCTTTTTGATTTCATATGTAAAGCTTCATGTTTATTTCGTAGTTTTTTTTTTATCTTTTGTTATTTACTACTTTATATCTTTTATTCTTTATTTGTTTATTATTTTTATGTTTTCTTAGTATAGTCATTTTATTTCCCGCATTATTCGCTATTTTATATTATTATTTCTTTAATTGTTTACATTAGTATTAATTGTTAATATGATTTTTTAATTTGGAATTAGTGTTTTAATATATATGCCATATCTACTCCAAAACCATTTGTTTTATAAAACACATTTAATTACATTTACGCATTTTATTCAAAGGTTTTTTAAATACAGCGATATATGATATTTGGGGACTTCGAGAGAAATTATACCCTAACTTACTGGGTTTTAATTTTTCTCGTAGAACTTAAAATATCAAGTATCCTTTTTTTTAAAAACCTATAAAATTTAAATAAAAACTTATTCTCGAGAATTCAAAATTGACGTGTCCTAACTTACTGGATATGACGTTTTGTTATCTCGGGATAAGGATTTCAGAAAACAAGGCAATATTTCGTGTTTGGAAATTCGAGAAATTGTGCCCTAACGTGCTGGGTTTCGATTTTTTGTACGTCCAAATAACTAAATATCCTTTTAATTTCGTGTTTTAGGAAATTAAGGGACGATTTTAGTTTCGAGGGTTAAAATGTCACACCCTAACGTATTGGATGTGATATTTTATCCTTCTAGGACAAAAGAGTCTTAATATTCCAAAACGGGTTATATAAACATTCTTTAAAAGAAATTGTATTTTAAAATCTTTTCAAATTCTCGACATAAGGACATAAAATTATCAATTGGGTACCAAATTTTGGGTGTTACGAGGGTGCTAATCCTTCCTTGTACGTAACCGACTCCCGAACCCGTTTTCTTGTATTTCGTGGACCAAAATCAGTATTTTGAAATAAAACGTTTTTTAAGGTGATCTAATCACACCTAAGTAAAAAGGGATTGGTGGCGACTCCCATTTTCGTTTTTAAAAGTCGATCCCCGTTTTTATAAACCCTTTAAAAAAATGGTTTCGACATAACATTAACTAAATAGTAGTTTGAATTATAGTAATACAAACCGTAATTTCCGAGCTACCCCTCGTTAACTTTATCTTTTCCTTTCTTAGTCGAGGTCTCCGGCTCCATATTAGCTACGGAAATTAAACAATTAAAGATCATCAATACAACACAGTTTCACATTGAATATTTCAATTTTTATTCAACTTTTGCCTAATTTCCAATTTAGTGCCTAAACCGAGACTAACCTTATTTCTTCATGATTAATCTTATATTTTCATACAAATTCTACTTTAAACTAAATTTAACTCCCTAATTTCACTTAAATCCTTAGATTTCAAAATTTTCACAATTACTCCAGCTTTTACAATTTTTACAATTTAGTCTATTAACTAGTTAATCAAATCAACTATTTTTTCTCAATTAATACTTTATCCAAATATTCTAGGCTTTCATACAGCCCTTAATAAGACAGAAACTTAATACCAAACCCTAATATTTTAACTATTTTCACAATTTGATCCTAACATCAATATTTAACAAAATTACTTTATAATATCTTCATACAACAAAATTAAAGCTCTAAACCCACTTGATATTAATAGTTTCTTCCAATGTATTAATTTATTCATGCAATTTGGTCATTTTTAACATTTTTATAAAATTTCCCTAAAGTTTTACTTTTGTTCAATTTAGTCCCTGAGCCTAAAACATGCAAATTAGCCTTTTTTTTAATGTAAACCCATACTAGCTGAATATTCATATATTTTCCTCCTCCTCCTCTCCATTCCACATCCTTAATGTATATATATATAATTCCACTATTTACTTATATGTTCATATCAAGTTGTCCACTTGAGTCATAGTCACTAAATTATTTATATCTTGAGCTACAGAAATCTAAATTAAGATCCGCTTGATGTTTTAGAAACCAGACTCAATAAACTTAAATTTCATATTTTATTCAACCTCTAATTCGATTTATACAATTTTTTTGTGATTTTTCAAAGTTAGACTATTGTTGCTGTCCAAAACTGGTTTAGTGCAAAATGTTGATTACCAAATTTATAACACCCTTATTTCCTTTCTCTACAATATTTCCCATCATTTTCTCTTATTTCCCTTCACTAATATATCAAGAACATAGAACTTTATATAAGAAAACTCTACTTTAACATCATTTTCATGCTTTTGATATTACCTTATATAAGAAAACTCTACTTAAAATATATTGAAATCTTAAAGTTCTTACCTTGTCCTATTGATTTCAATCTTTAACTTGATTTTCTCTCTCCTCCAGCTTCCATTTCTTGAATCTAACTTGATATTCTAGCTCTCCATTGTCTTCTTATTATTTTACTCTCTTGGTAGCTATGAAAATTCTTTTGATTTCTAGGTGAAAATGATGAATTTTTTTTTGTGGAAGGACTAAATTGTAAATAAAGCAAAACTTTCTTTCTTTCTCTCTTCTTCTAACGTGGGTTCATGCATGGAAAGATGAAGAGAATTCTTCATCTTTCCTTCCTTATATACTAAATAAATAATAATAAAATAATAATAAATATCTTATTAATATTAATAAAATAATATTTATCTAATTAATTAATTTAAAATATCATCAACATAATCATTACATTCTATAATTCCCTCTCTTACTAATTGACCATTTTGCCCTTTATGATCTTTTAAAATTCCATCCTTGAGTCATCACTTAATTTGGTAAAATTGCGATTTAGTCCCTCATAATTCTTCACCTATTTAATTTGGTCCTAATTCATCCATTTTCTTTAGTTTCTAGATCATTCCACCCATAAAATATTTGCACTATTGGTCCTTCAACTTTTTCATATTTACACTTTAAACCCCTCAATTTTTGAGTATTTACTTTTGGGCAACAATTTTTTTTTCACTTTGCGATTTAATCCTTTCTTGAATTAATATGTCATAATATACTTCCCAATGTTGACATAACTCAAAAATTCCCCTTTTTGTCACTTTATTTATTTATTTTACTATATCAAGATACTATCTTACTTTCTTACTGTAAAAAATTTCGGGGTATTACATGATCTATATATAATAATTTAGCTCAGTTAACCAATTCAATACCTTAAAATATCTAAATTCATTTATTTGACCCTTTAATGACATTTTACATTATTACCCTAAACTTTTACCTTCTATTCAATTTAGTCCCGAAACTTACACATTTATCACAATTAAACCAAAACCAAGCTAGCCGAACTAACTCCTATACATTTACAATCCATAATTATTTAAATTTCACAATAACTTCATGCTAAATTTATTATTTTACGATTTTAGTCCTTAAACTTAAAACTAACCAAAATCACTTTACAAAACAGTCCTATTTGACTACCAAGTTCTTAAATCTATCACTCAACCTCATGAACACCTAAAAATCATCAATGGAAAATTTCAAAACCTTTAACAGGATAGAAAACATGAAGAAAGAAAAAGCTGACCCCAAAATGTCTTTTTTTCTTTTCTTTTATTAATATTATTTATTTAACATTTTTAATATAAAACTAACATATTATTATTTTATTTCATTTTTTAAAGCGTCCACTAAGATATAATCCGGTTTATTTACCTTTTAAAACTCTTAATGCATGCTTCTATATTGATAAATCATAATTTACACATATTTTAACCCCATGCTTGGCTTAATTTTGGATGAATATTCATTAGATTTGATGAATTCGATGCTCCTAATCTCTTAATTTCATGTTTTATACTCAGGAGAGCTTAGGAAATCGAAAAGAATGAGAAACGGGCCAAAAAGGGACAAAATAGGCCTACCTTAGAGACTCACACGGCCTAGGCTATCACCCACGGCCGTGTGTTTCGAGCAACAACCGAGACACGGCCTGGATCAACGTACATGGCCAGATCACACGGCCGTGTGTGGTGAGCAGGATCGACCACGGCCAAGAGAGTCGACCACGGGCGTGTCCCTGCCGTGGCCAAGATGAGTTTCATTCGGAGTAGGATACTTTTGGGCCAAGTAAGGCATCTCAAAGCCTATATAAACACCCTATGGGGCAACCTAAAAGGAGAGCTCGACAGGGCGTCGAATAGACGCTGAGTAGAAGGAGAAAATACTCCAAGACAGCCGTTGGGAACAGCTTAGGAGAAGGATCTCCATCAAGACTGAGGATCTCCCATCAAGTTCTTTAGGAGTTTTTTGGGTTTCTTTATGTTTTATTGTTTTTCCTCTTTTATGATGTTTCTCTCTTTTAGTATGAACTAAATCCCTCAAATACCTAAGGGGATGAAACCTAAGACAGATCTTATTATTATTTGATTTATGAGATAAATACTTGTGCTTATTTTTAATTGTGAGTTCTTATTCTTGTTTTGATAATTCAGGTTATTGATTCAAGTCGAATGTGCTTATTCAGTGGAGCAAAAGTCCATGTTTAAGAGTAGATCAACACAATTAAGCGGAGTTGATCGCAACCCTAGAGATAGGGCGACGAAAATCTGCCGGATTAGGGTCAAACCTAATAAGGGAGTCCATAGATCGAGTTAATGCGACAATAGAGGTTTTAATTAGAAAGAGATTTCAATTAATCAACCTAGAGTCAGTTGTTAGTAGCCTCGAAAGAGGTATTAATATAATTTATGAATTTCTACGGATTAAGCCAAGTGAATAAATCGCATGAATCAAAAGTAATAAGTGAAGTCTAGGTGGATTCTTCCTTAGGTATTGTCTATCTCATATAAGTTGTCCAAAAGTATTTTCCCAATTTACTCTCTGTCGCGTTCATATATAGTTAAATTAGTTAGTTAATTTTAGATTAAAAATAAATTTCCTTTATTATTAGGCTAGATAATAAAAAGATAGTTAATACTAGTACTCTTGGTCCTTGAGGATACGATATTCTGGACTCACCACAGTTATACTACTGTTCGATAGGTACACTTGCCTTTGTCGAAATAATAGTTAGTTTCGAGATCCATCAAGTTTTTGGCGTCGTTGTCGGGGACTAAGATATTAGGAACACTAAATTTTTATTACTCTAACCATTATTTTTATTAGGAACACTAAATCCTTCTCCTCGTACTATGTATGATTGTGCTAAACCTACTTTAACAGGAACTGAATCAAGTATTGTCAGACCTGCTATTGCTGCAAATAATTTTGAACTGAAACCTAACACTATACAGATGATTCAGCAATTTGTTCAGTTTGATGGTTTGCAGGATAAGGATCTAAACAATCACTTGACAAATTTTCTAGAGTTTTGCGACACTTTTAAAATCAATGGCGTTTCTGATGATGCCATTCGCCTTCGGTTGTTTCCCTTCTCATTGAGAAACAAAGCTAAACAGTGGTTGAACTCGTTACCACGAGGATTAATCACTACATGGGATCAAATGACCGAAAATTTTTTACTTAAATATTTTCCGCCGGCTAAAACGGCTAAGTTGAGGAATGATATCTCTTCTTTTGGGCAGATGGATTTAGAGACACTTTACGATGCATGGGAGAGATACAAGGATTTACTAAGAAGGTGCCCTAACCATGGGTTACCTTTGTGGCTACAGGTTCAAACCTTTTACAACGGTGTGAACCCCTCAACTAGGCAGTTGATTGATTCAACCGCCGGTGGAACCCTAAATAACAAGACTCCTGAGGCGGCTTATGAGTTTATAGAGGAGATGTCACTGAATAACTATCAGTGACAAGTTACAAAGACAAGGCCAACAAAAGCCGCCAGTGTTTTCAACCTCGACGCAGTGACCATGCTATCAAACCAGGTAGAACTCCTTAATAAGAAAATTGATGGTTTGTATGGTTCTTCGCAGGTACATCCAAAGATGCAAAGTCACGATACAAATGGAGGAAGGACGAACAATACAGAATACCCACCCTACAACCCTAGCGTAGAAAGCGAGCAGATGAACTATATGGGTAATAATTTTAGATCTCAAAATAACCCCTATAGTAACAATTATAATCCAGGTTGGAGGAACCACCCAAACTTCTCATGGGGTGGTCAAGGAAATCAGAGACAACAACCCCCTCCAGGCTTTCAACAGCAACCCTACCCGCAAGAGAAGAAGCCGAACCTAGAAGAGATGCTAACAAAATTCATTGCGGTGTCAGAGACACGTTTCAAAACACCGAAACAACGCTCAAAAATCAACAAGCATCGATTCAAGGGATCGAGAACCAATTAGGACAACTTGCTAAGATCATATCTGAACGACCACAAGGCAGCTTGCCAAGCAACACTGAAACTAACCCAAAGGAGCAAATTCATGCCGTCTCTGTTCACGACAGTGAGGGGTTAGACGAACCAGAATTGAGGCAAGAGAATATGGTAGGGGAAGGTAAGGTTGAGGTAAACCATGATAAACCAAAACCGGTAATTACAGAGTACCAACCTCGAGTGCCATACCCCAATGCGATGAAGAAAGACAACACAGATGAACAATTTGGTAAGTTTCCCAAACTTCTAAAGAAATTACATATTAACTTACCGTTCCTTGAAGCTCTTTCGCAGATGCCAGATTCAAGGAAAATTTTAAAAGAGCTGTTGACGAACAAACGGAGATTAGACGAGGCGTCACATGTGGAGCTAAACGCAGCGTGCCCAGCAATTTTGCAAAATAAACTACCACAAAAATTAAAAGATCCAGAGAGTTTTACAATTCCATGTTTAATTGGTAGTCTATCTGTTAATAATGCCTTAGCTGATTTAGGGGCAAGCATCAATGTTATGCCTTATAAAATGTTTAAACAACTAGGTCTCGGGAAAACCAAACAAACTAGGATGAGCATTCAATTAGCTGATAAAACTATTAGAATTCCCAAGGGTATAATCGAAGATGTACTAGTAAAAATTGATAAATTAATATTCCCAGTAGACTTCGTCGTTTTAGACATGGATGATGATAATAATGTTCCTTTAATTTTAGGAAGACCCTTTTTAGCAACTGCCAGAACTAAAATTGATATTGATACAGGTGAACTCACACTTCGTGTAGGTGACGAAACGATCACTCTTCAGGCTCTTGACTCGGCTAGGACATCGAGTAATCAATGTGAAAACATAAATTCCATTAATAACCATTTGGTTCAACCTTCTTTACAGGAAACACCACGAAACTACACAACTGAGCCAGATCCTAGACCTCGGGCCAATAAAGAAATAATTCATGAGGAACGAAGGCTTCAGACCAATGACTAGACGAGTGGAAGACACATTTCAAGGAGAAACTAAAGACACACGAAGCAAAACCGAGAGAACCCCCAGACGAGCTTGTAGGAGCCCATTTTCGCCCGGGCCCAATTAACCAAACAAAAAACAAAACCAGAACAAAAACTACCAGAAATTAATAAAGTCCAATTAAAAGTCCATAGTCCATTTACAATTCATAAAACTAAAATGGCCCAAATTAGGACCCAAACAAAATAAACCTAACCCTTAGACCCAACCAGCCCAATTACAAACTAGGCCCAAATGGCCCGAACATTTCAAGGTTTCAGAAAACCCTAGGGGAGCTTCCAAGCCTCCAGCGCCGCAAGCCTCCCACGCCCCAACAGCAAGCCACCCCGCGCCACGTCGCCACTGTAACACCCCCAAACCCGGCCCACGAGCCCTGACCGGATCTGGTATGTCACTGAGTAAAACATTCGAAAAGATTTGACTTACGGTTGAAAACATAAAAATTTGTTGTCGGTTGTAAAACATTGTATATTTAAAATTCTAAGTAAAATCATGTTGTTACAAATTCCCGGATTTAAAACTTTAATATAGGCTTTAATAATATGAATCGATTCCTAAAATCATTTCCGGTTTCCGAATAAAAGTAATATAACTTCAAAATCATAAATAACGTGTCCAAATACTTTAAGTGGCCCTTACTACATCAAATAATTATTCAAAAATACTTAATATTAATTCGCATAAAATAAATAAAACATCTTCTGCATGAGATATAGCTTCTGCATGGCCACCTTTGTATCCACTCCAACCCGGTCCAAGAATCACGTATCACCTGCGATGTTGATAATTATTTGGGTGAGTCACACAGACTCAGTGTGCAATTAGACCACTAAATTCCACCCACAAATTAAACCATATATCAACCCGCATAACAGTTAACAAGGCAGCTTATTCTTATAATATCACATTTTGGGCTTGGCCCATATTCATACCACTTATTAGATAATACAGTAATTAACCACTTGTTTCCACATAATGGGCTTAGCCCATTTCCACACTGATCCACATTCACATATAGGGCTTGGCCCGTAATCCCATTAGATACACATATCCGATGTAATTATGCAAATGTACCCAACCCAAACCTAGGGTCCATCCTCTACACACCCCCGTATCCAGCCACCACACACCAGGGGATTACTAAATCACCCTCCAACCGCTACACATCATTTCGGTAATTAATGCCGTCCACGATGTAGCTCGTAGCTAACATCAAACCACGATGAGGCACATAGCTACTCATCAACCACGATATGGCACACAGCCGATATCAACCATGATGAGGCACAGAGCCACTCATCAATCCACGTGAACTTAATCACAAGTAATCCACAACGCGACCTCAGTCAGCGCCAATCCACGATGTAGCTCATGGCTAACATCAAACCACGTACTCGAAGTACACCCGTACCTTCTTTCATATTCATAACCCATCCCATGCACATGCAACATATAATAATGTCATGATAAATAATGCATGTACATGTTAACCAAACATTCATTCGTATTCACATTCATAATCCACATTTCATCAGATTTGGTACTAACCTGATTATTGACATACCCCTTTAAGGGCATCCATTTCATAATTGCCACTGCACTTATTAGCACATATATAACACATATACAACACATGCAAGTATCACATAAATCCCGGAAAACGGTAGGCTAACTACACACCTTATCACTTGAAGCACTACGCTCTCGATCCCAATGCTATCGCTAAACGAAACCACAGCTATCTGCCTATTTTCCTACTCTGCTGCTGGCCTACACCCCGGTGGCCAATCCCGAACAGCAGAAACCGATCTCTTCTTAAACTTCGGGATAGGGACTATCCCTTTACCTTCTTGACCGGCATCTATGTCCATTAATGATATCTTAATCAGAACCAAATGGTTAACCGATAACATCATAATCTAAATATACCAAATCTAAACCATACTTACTGAATATTCTTACCAACGAATCGAAATCCCGGAAGCCTTGCTTACTACTGTCGATTTGCCCCTAAACATCCATAGACAGAATCGGTCAACACTAGAATACCAAAATGGCCTTTGGCCGAATATTACAAACCACTTACCTAGCTTACCTGAATCCCGAAACACCACTTGTTCCTGTCGATTTGCTCCTTGTTTAACTAAATCCTGAAATACTTGCTTGCTCCTTGAGATTGTCGAAATCCTTTGTCGAAATCCCTTGATCACTTCAAATCCCAAAAAACCCTCCTTTAACGCTCCTTGATGTTATCACATACAAAAGAAACACAAAGTTATGCCACTATACACATTCGGCCAACATTAGAAGTCAAGGCCTACCCTTGATTTTGGCACACTAAAAGGATAGGAACCCAAATCGATTGCTAAGGGTGAATACACTTACCACTACACACGTTGCTTACCACTTATGAAGAACTTCCCGAATCACCCTCCTAGGTTCGGCCACAACCAAGAAATAGAGTTATCTCTCCAACTTCCGGCTTTGAAGAGAACAAAAGAAGAAAAGAAGTGATAAGGGGTTCCAAATAAATATTCGGCTATGGCTCAACAAATGGTGATTCCACATTCGGCTAACACAAATAACAGGTTTGGAGTTGGAGAAAAGAAGAAATAGAAGGATAGAGAAGGCTTAGGAGAATTCGGCTTCAAGTGAAAAAGAAGAAAAGAGAGCACTCCTATGACTAACAAATTTCGGCAAGAAGGATGGACACTCTCACAACTAAAATTCGGCACTTATCCCCTCTACATGGCCGAATTTGCCTTCCAAAAGAACCCCACATTCGGCTACTACCTCCTTCCTTATCATATCCCAAAATTTCCTCCTATATTCTCTCCCTGTTACTCTTTCAAAATAATTTGAACAAGTCCAACCTTTATCTCCCCTTCCTAGCCGAAATTTAAAAAGAAAATCAAGTCTTAATCCTCATCTTTTCGAGTCCCATGCTGTCCAATACTCCCTCCCTCTCTTGACGCAAAAATAAAGGCTCCCACTTTGCTTCCCACGTTGCTCGAACCAAGGCCCTTGCCCACTGCATATGGCGTCACCTACCAAGGCCCTAAGTGGCGCCTTCAAGCCACTTTACCAAGCCCAATCTCATGTCCAAAAGTTCTTACAAATTTTCTTAAGACCTCCTTAGCCTAGCTCCCATTTTAAACTTAAAATCTAATAATTTTCCAAAGCATTCTCTTTCATCCTAGAGTTTTAGGAACCCCTAAAACACATCCAAACATACACCAAGCCCACTAACACTTGCACTATGCACTAAATGCATAACCCCTAAATCCTGGATGTTACAGTTCTACCCTCCTTAAAAATAATTTCTTCCTCGAAATTACTTGCTACCCAACTAACAGTCGTGCAATCCACTACGCTCTTGCTGCGCACTCTGATCTTAACAAACTATCATACTTCCTAGGCACAGTTTCTAAGTTCACATCCAAGGTTTCAGGTACTTCACTAACAACACCAGAATGAGCTAACTCTAAAACAAGCAAAGCAATTAAGGGTATTCCAGAAACAAGGAACGTACCCGATATTACATCTGGCACATCTTCCTCCTCGCAACGACTGACTGCCTAAACCAACCTTGGTTGTCTCGCCTCTGAACCTTCAGCACCTTTGCTTGGTGTTCCACGACCTCTGCCGGAACCATTTCCTCCATGGTTTAGACCACGACCCTTCGTCGTCTGAGGATAATTTTTAACCAAGTGAGCCTTAGACCCACAACGGAAACATTCTTTACTATTTTCCCAACACTCTCCAGCATGAGCTCTTCCACACCGAGCACATGTACGACTCCGATTCTCAGAAACTAGCACAGGTGTACGTACATAATTCTCAATCCTTGGTCTCTTCCGGAAATCCTCAGATGATACCGATGGTCCAAAACTCCTCTTGTTCCAACTCTTATTCTTCTCTCGGTTCTGTCTCGCGGTTCTCTTAACTTCCTCAGCTATCCGAGCTTTCTCCACTAGAATAGCAAAGTCCCTTTCTCTTTGCGGAGCAATCAACACTCGTAGCTCATCTCGCAATCCGTCTTCGAATCTAACACACCTTTCGTAATCAGTGGCCACGATCCCCTTGGCATACTGACTTAACCGCACAAATTCCGCTTCATACTCTGCCACCGACTTACTTCCTTGAACCAAGTTTAGAAACGCCTTCCTTTGCGAGTCTAAGTAACTGACTCCAACATACTTCCCTTCAAACTTAAGCTTAAAATACTCCCAATCCAATCGATCTACCGGGACACCTTGCCTGACGGTGAGCCACCATCGATAAGCCTCGTCTCGGAGCAACGAGACAGCACCTTTCAGCTTTTCCTCAGCAGTACAGTCCAAATCATCCATAATTCTTTCGACTGCCTCTAACCAATACTCTGCTACATTTGGAGCCACCCCAGACACTCCTCTAAAAACCTCAGCTCCGTTTGACCTTAGTCTTTTCGATACTGACTTCCGAGCTCCATTTCACATACCAGCTCTTGCCACTTGCTCTAGCACTCGCAGCATAGCCTGCGATACTGCGTCATCTCCTCCTGTCGGATCTTGATCCTCCACGCCCATTGCTGGCGGCGGCACATCATTTTCTGACCCATGGCCAGACCCTATTGGTTCCGATACAGTCGTTCGACCACGTCCTCTAGAACTCATATCTAACATCGCGAGTTAATCTGATTAAAAAGTTTTATGCATTAGTAATTTGTTCCACTGATTATCCGCGAACAATTTTATGCAAAGACGTTTTAGAAGTAGTTCTTTCGATCAATCAAAGTTTCAGCTCAAATTCACTATTCTAATTCAGAGAATCACATTCACATTCATCAATAGAGACACATTCATTCATCCACCATACTACTATGGCATTTTATCCATTCCCAACCCAAGGGTAATTTCGTCATTTATCTTATAAGGGTATTTTGGTAATAAATCAGGATCAATTTGAAAATCTGTACAAATCAAAGGCATTCCAAAATTTTCAAAACTCAGGGTTATTTTAAAAATTTTCTCAAAACGAAAGGTATTGCAAAAATTTCAGAATTCGGGGTTATTCAGGTAATTTTGTAAGTCAGGGGTAATTCAGTAAATTTTCCAAATCAGGGTATCTGGATATTTCTGTAAAGCAAGATTTAGTAAAAATCGAGGGTAGTACGGTAAATTTATAAACCAGGGGCATTTTAGTAATTTCTAACCCAGGGGTATTTGGGTAATTTTACAAATCAGAAATATTTCGAAAAGGGTTTTCAAATTCTAATTTAATGTTTACAAATCAAAAAGGGTAATTTGTGATTTTAAAACTAAGGTTTTTATAAACCAAGATGGCTAGTCCCTTTCTGTTTTAATTATCGGTTTAGCCGATGAACAAGTCCTCGTGGTTAGGGTGAACCGTAGCTACGCACCAGGTAGGATTCAAGTAAAGAGAAGGTGAGTCACTAGGACTGCTTAAGTACCAAGCTCTTACCGAATCCACTCCTAGACATGCGCACAATCAAGTTGCCACACCTAACTCTCGACTTAGTTCACGAGTTTGTTTAATGATTCTTAAGTCTTATGCATTCTGTGTTGGAGTAGACTAGTCCTAGGGTCCAATAGCCCTAATCTACTAATCTACGATCCCTTAATGCCCACATAGTTCACATATTCAAATCACTTCAATAGTCAGGAGTACTTACCCAGGTGGACCTCGGTAGGAGATACAGTGCCATGCCGAGAATAACACAAATAAAAGTCCTTATTTTGAAAAGCCCATCTTAGAAAATGTTTTTGGAGCCCAAAAACCCCAGAGCCGAGTTTTGAACCGGGCTCTGATACCAAACTGTAACACCCCCAAACCCGGCCCACGAGCCCTGACCGGATCTGGTATATCACTGAGTAAAACGTTCGAAAAGATTTGACTTACGGTTGAAAACATAAAAATTTGTTGTCGGTTGTAAAACATTGTATATTTAAAATTCTAAGTAAAATCATGTTGTTACAAATTCCCGGATTTAAAACTTTAATATAGGCTTTAATAATATGAATCCATTCCTAAAATCATTTCCGGTTTCCGAATAAAAGTAATATAACTTCAAAATCATAAATAACGTGTCCAAATACTTTAAGTGGCCCTTACTACATCAAATAATTATTCAAAAATACTTAATATTAATTCGCATAAAATAAATAAAACATCTTCTGCATGAGATATAGCTTCTGCATGGCCACCTTTGTATCCATTCCAACCCGATCCAAGAATCACGTATCACCTGCGATGTTGATAATTATTTGGGTGAGTCACACAGACTCAGTGTGCAATTAGACCACTGAATTCCACCCACAAATTAAACCATATATCAACCCGCATAACAGTTAACAAGGCAGCTTATTCTTATAATATCACATTTTGGGCTTGGCCCATATTCATACCACTTATCAGATAATACAGTAATTAACCACTTGTTTCCACATAATGGGCTTAGCCCATTTCCACACTGATCCACATTCACATATAGGGCTTGGCCCGTAATCCCATTAGATACATATATCCGATGTAATTATGCAAATGCACCCAACCCAAACCTAGGGTCCATCCTCTACACACCCCCGTATCCAGCCACCACACACCAGGGGATTACTAAATCACCCTCTAACCGCTACACATCATTTCGGCAATTAATGCCGTCCACGATGTAGCTCGTAGCTAACATCAAACCACGATGAGGCAGATGGCTACTCATCAACCACGATATGGCACACAGCCGATATCAACCATGATGAGGCACAGAGCCACTCATCAATCCACGTGAACTTAATCACAAGTAATCCACAACGCGACCTCAGTCAGCGCCAATCCACGATGTAGCTCATGGCTAACATCAAACCACGTACTCGAAGTACACCCGTACCTTCTTTCATATTCATAACCCATCCCATACACATGCAACATATAATAATGTCATGATAAATAATGCATGTACATGTTAACCAAACATTCATTCGTATTCACATTCATAATCCACATTTCATCAGATTTGGTACTAACCTGATTATTGACATACCCCTTTAAGGGCATTCATTTCATAATTGCCACTGCACTTATTAGCACATATATAACACATATACAACACATGCAAGTATCACATAAATCCTGGAAAATGGTAGGCTAACTACACACCTTATCACTTGAAGCACTACGCTCTCGATCCTGATGCTATCGCTAAACGAAACCACAACTATCTGCCTATTTTCCTGCTCTGCTGCTGGCCCACACCCCGGTGGCCAATCCCGAACGGCAGAAACCGATCTCTTCTTAAACTTCGGGATAGGGACTATCCCTTTACCTTCTTGACCGGCATCCATGTCCATTAATGATATCTTAATCAGAACCAAATGGTTAACCGATAACATCATAATCTAAATATACCAAATCTAAACCATACTTACTGAATATTCTTACCAACGAATCGAAATCCCGGAAGCCTTGCTTACTATTGTCGATTTGCCCCTAAACATCCATAGACAGAATCGGTTAACACTAGAATACCAAAATGGCCTTTGGCCGAATATTACAAACCACTTACCTAGCTTACCTGAATCCCGAAACACCACTTGTTCCTGTCGATTTGCTCATTGTTTAACTAAATCCCAAAATACTTGCTTGCTCCTTGAGATTGTCGAAATCCTTTGTCGAAATCCCTTGATCACTTCAAATCCCAAAAAACCCTCCTTTAACGCTCCTTGATGTTATCACATACAAAAGAAACACAAAGTTATGCCACTATACACATTCGGCCAACATTAGAAGTCAAGGCCTACCCTTGATTTCGGCACACTAAAAGGATAGGAACCCAAATCGATTGCTAAGGGTGAATACACTTACCACTACACACGTTGCTTACCACTTATGAACAACTTCCCGAATCACCCTCCTAGGTTCGGCCACAACCAAGAAATAGAGTTATCTCTCCAACTTCCAGCTTTGAAGAGAACAAAAGAAGAAAAGAAGTGATAAGGGGTTCCAAATAAATATTCGGCTATGGCTCAACAAATGGTGATTGCACATTCGGCTAACACAAAGAACAGGTTTGGAGTTGGAGAAAAGAAGAAATAGAAGGATGGAGAAGGCTTATGAGAATTCGGCTTCAAGTGAAAAAGAAGAAAAGTGAGCACTCCTATGACTAACAAATTTCGGCAAGAAGGATGGACACTCTCACAACTAAAATTCGGCACTTATCCCCTCTACATGGCCGAATTTACCTTCCAAAAGAACCCCACATTCAGCCACTACCTCCTTCCTTATCATATCCCAAAATTTCCTCCTATATTCTCTCCCTGTTACTCTTTCAAAATAATTTGAACAAGTCCAACCTTTATCTCCCCTTCCTAGCCGAAATTTAAAAAGAAAATCAAGTCTTAATCCTCATCTTTTCAGAGTCCCATGCCGTCCAATACTCCTCCCTCTCTTGACGCAAAAATAAAGGCTCCCACTGCTTCCCACGTTGCTCGAACCAAGGCCCTTGCCCACTGCATATGGCGTCACCTACCAAGGCCCTAAGTGGCGCCTTCAAGCCACTTTACCAAGCCCAATCTTATGTCCAAAAGTTCTTACAAATTTTCTTAAGACCTCCTTAGCCTAGCTCCCATTTTAAACTTAAAATCTAATAATTTTCCAAAGCATTCTCTTTCATCCTAGAGTTTTAGGAACCCCTAAAACACATCCAAACATACACCAAGCCCACTAACACTTGCACTATGCACTAAATGCATAACCCCTAAATCCTGGATGTTACAGCCACCGTACGGCCTCCGTACGCCACCCTCGTGCTTCCACGTCGCCTCGTACCTACACAAAGAAAGGACGACAACAGCAAATACATAAAAGAAAAAGAATAAAAGAGAAAAACTTTGTATTTTTTATTTTTGAGAATCGGCTATAAAAGGAGCCAAAGAAACCCTTGTTTTTTTACGATTTTCGAATACAAACAGAGCAATTTCAGAGGTATTCTTGGAGTTTTTAATCTATTCTTGCTTCGCATATAACATATACATATAGAGATAGAATAGGGATTAAAGTTTTTTACCTCTGGTGACGATCGGAAGCTGAAACCGAAGCTTTTTCGAGTCGAAACTGAAGCGTTTCATGCTTCTTTCGATTGTTTTTTTTTGAGAGGTTTTGGGTGCTTGAGGGGTAGATTTGGGCTTAGGACACTCAGAAGGTTTTGAAACAACCATTTTTTGACCCTCCGGCCACCGCGTCCGATGGCGGTGGTCCGACGGCGGCGTGAGAGAGCTAAGAACCCTAGCAGAGAAAGCTTTTTTTTTCTTTTTTTTTTCAATAGCACGGCAGAAATGAAATAAAAAGGGGAAAATTTGCCTTTTATAATGGGTTAAAACGGTGTCGTTTAAGGCCTGTTTCAGTGGCCTCAAAACGGCGTCGTTTAAGGCCATAACCCGCACGAGTGACCCGACCCGAGGGAAGGATCCGCGTGTTTTTGACTAAGGGGTTTATTGCGCCCTTAGTCCTTCCGTATTTTTAGTTTTCTTTAATTAAGTTTTTCTTTTATTTTAATTTTGGGCCCGAAAATTTTGCGCAGTTTTAAATTTAATCCCTAGATAAAAACTGCGTTTAATAAGTTGGGCAAAATTGCGTATTAGTCCCTTTCAATTCACGCGCTTGACATTCCAGTCCTTTTTTTATTTCAGTTATTTTATTGCTTTTAGCCCCTTGATTTTTATTCTGATTTCAATGTGGTCCTTAGATTAATTTGTTTTATTATTTGCTCATTGATTTGTGTAATTATTCCCGTTTTAAAAATTAATATTAAACATTATATTTTAAGTGACTCTAGATATTATTTTTTATATACATATATTTTTACTTATAATATTAAATATTATGTTTTAAATGGCTTTACGTCACTTCCATTATTTCTTATATATATATACATATATTTTAAATTAAGTGTTTATTTGTTTGTTATTGCATGGGTCATATTGTTTAATTTGTAACCATTAATTATTTGTGATTCACTACAGTAATATTTTGTGTATATTATTTTGCTTCATTTTCTTCGATAATTAATAGAGAAATTGTATATTGTGTAATTATTGCTATTGCATGATTTGTATCTCTTAATTATTGGTTGAATGTTGTGATACGTTAGTGTAACATTTGATGTATGGATTAATATCTTGCTTTGTATACTAGTGTTCCCTTGTATCTTACGAAAGATGTAGTGTCTTAATGTCATTTCATTTTTAAAATTATAAGGCAAGGCTCGCGTTTAAAGGTTTCGGGAAAATCGTGCTCTAACTTACTGAGTTCCGATTCTCCTCGTTAAAACCTAGCAACCGAGTATCCTTTTCTCTTTTAAATCAAAATGCATAATATTTAAAAAAAAAACTTATTCTCGGGAATTTGAGATATTGCGCCCTAACTCACTGGGTGTGATATTTTATCATCTCGAGATAAGAATTTCAAAAGAACAAAGGCAATATTCCGTATTCGAGAATTTTGAGAAATAATGCCCTAACTTACTGGGTTTCAATTTTTCATTTGACCCAAATAATTGAATATCCTTCTTATTTTTAAATGTATGAGTATTGAATGTCGAAGGATAAATCTAATTTTGAGAACATAAGATGTTGTGCCCTAACTTACTGAGTACGACATTTTATTTTCTTCGAAATAAGAAGTTTTGGCATACAATATGATTCTGTCCAAAGGTGTCTTAAGTAAATGGATCGTAATCTAGAATCTTTTCAAATTTTCGGCATTAAGACATTAATTAATCAATCTGGTACCAATTTTGGGCGTTGCGAGGGTGCTAATCCTTCCTCGTGCCTAACCGACTCCCGAACCTGTTTTCTCGAATTTCGTAGACCAAAATGTTTATATAGGTGATCCGATCACACCTAAACAAAAAAGGATTGGTGGCGACTCCATTTCCATATTTTTAAAGTTGATTCACGTTCACCAAAACTCCGGTTAAAAAAAAATGGATTCGACAACGAGCTTATAGGAACAACAAATCACTTTAAAATTGGAGATCAGGTACTGTTAGATATAATCGATCCTCGAATTAGCACCTCAGAGCTTAAAGCAAACGAAGCGACTCCTCTCACGGTACTCAATGTCTTCCCATACGGAACAGTCGAGGTGACCAATCCCACATTCGGCACTTTTAAGGTAAACGCCACTCGACTCAAACTACATAGTGATCATAGAACTGATAGTAGGGGAGAGGAGTTTCAACTCCTCAAACCACCATGAATACATGAATGAGAGGTAAGTCTAGCTTAAGACTTTAAACGAGCGCTTCTCGGGAGGCAACCCGAGCACTAAACCCTTTCATTTTCATATCTTTGATTTTTAGCACCTAACTAAAAACTAACCAAGTTAATAAAGCGTAGGTTTCCGTACCACACGGCCTTGCACACGAGCGTGGCCGTGGCCGTGTGGACATCACGGATTTACACACTGGCACGGCAGAGATCGTACGAACCAAGGACGAAAAATCCCTAAATCACGGATGGCGATAAAATGCCACGGTCGTACGATACGACCGTGGTCGACACTGAGAAAGTCACACGGGTATGAGACACGCCCGTGCTTTGAGGCCGTGGCCGACATTGAGAAAGATACACGGGCGTGGAAACCTCTACACAAGTGTGGGAGAAACGAACAAGCCAACACACGACCGTGCGACATGGCCGTGTGACTTAACACGCCCAGGGCACACGGGCGTGGGAAGCAACCAGAGGCCACAATTTTATTTAAACCCCCTTCCTCTCTTCACTTCCTTCCTCACTCTTTCTTCAGCCACCCCAGCCACCACACCCCTCTCTTTTTATATTATCTTTCTCCCTTCATTTTTCTTTCCCCTTCCCCTCATTCTTTTTCTTTCACCATCCTCACCACCATCTCCATGTCGAAAAAGCGAAAGGACCCTAGCACAGTCTCCCCGTGCGAGACCGATCTACATAAGTTCATGCCGGCCGCTTCATCGACTCGACAAGCCAAGGACATTTGAGTCCATTTAATTTTTCTTTTTCTTTTCTATTCTCCTTTATTTTCCTCCTCTTTATCTTTCTTGTGCTAAATCTATATTATTATATTTTGATTTCTTTAATTTGGGTTCTAAAGGCTGTTAGGGAATCACCACACCACGACTCTAGTATCCACCACCACCGGCGTCTCCTCTTCTAACTCGGCCCGAATTTCCCTCGTTTCTTTTCTTTGACTCCATCCAAACTTTAGAAAGTTTCACTTCTCTCCCTACCTTATGATTTTCTTACTATATTGTGGATATCTATTTTTGTACATTGAGGACAATGTACATCTTAAGTGTGGGGGGTGAATTTTAAAAGTTCCTAACTTTTTGCATTATTCTCAAAACCCTGAATTATGTCTTGTTCTTAAGTAATGTTCTCATATTACTAATTAGAATGAAACTTCTTTTGATTTATGATTTCCATTGATATGTTTTGGATTAAGTCATAGTTAATTGTGCATTGATGATTTAAACTTTAAGATATTAGAGAATCAAGCATGATAAGTCTATTTTCCGTAATTAAAATTTCTAGGTTGTTTTCCTAATTTGAAGTTTGAAATTTGCAAGGTTGACATCAAAAACCATAATTTTTGTGAGATTTTGAGCCTTTTAGAGCATTTCTTTTCGTGCTCACTTTATTGATTATGAGTGTGTCAACATTGATTTGTTATTCTAGAACTTGCTTCGATTATGCATGTCGAGACCACACTTTTGAGTTGATATACTGAGGTGATAAACCTAGGTTTTAACCCACTTATTCCACTAAAAAGCCTACCTTCGTAATTAATCCCTAGTGAACCCCTTTGATCCAATTAAACCGTTCCTTGATTCACCTTAAATATTAACCCAAGACCCATTCTTTTTGATTCATTGAGAATTTTCCCTCTTGTTTTAACCCTTTTTGTCGAGATTTGATTTGAGCAGTTGCCTAACTATTTTCTTTATTTCAGTTGTTAAATTCTATCTTATTATTATTGTATGTGCTTATTCTTAAAAAAAAATGTATATTCATTATTAGTTCTATGTTATTTGAGCTTATGCGTTAATTTCACATTTTGAGAAGAAGCTCGTATTATTAGTGATGAATTCTTAATTGTTGTAATTATTTAAGTTTTAGTTATTTTTCTAGTTAGGTAATTTATCAATTTAATCTCGATACTAACCCTTTAATTCAGCCTTTATCCACACCTTTAACCCAAGCCCCATTACAACCCTTTAAAAGACCTTTTGATTTGTGTATCATCTCATTTTATAGTGGTGGAGATTTGATTTTCATGCAAGCCTATGGGATTAACTTTTCATGTTTGACTTTTGAGTGCTTAATTTTTGAACCTTAAACACTTTGAGTGATTTGAGTGAATCTTTAGTGAGGATGTCAATACTTGTCGGTTTTGAATCAGAGGTAATTATTTAGGTAAGGGGAAACACCTATGTTTTCATGCTATAAAAATCTATGACTTAGATTGTTTGAATCTCTTGGACTCTTTTAGTTAAATTATCCATGTATGAATTATCTATGAATTATGATAAGACATTGTTGATGAGAATTATGAATTGAGGGAAGTTAATTCTAATTGTGAGTTGAGGATTTTGCTTGAGGACAAGCAAAAGCTTAAGTGTGGGGGTATTTGATAAACCATAATTTACACATATTTTAACCCCATGCTTGGCTTAATTTTGGATGAATATTCATTAGATTTGATGAATTTGATGCTCCTAATCTCTTAATTTCATGTTTTATACTCAAGAGAGCTTAGGAAATCGAAAAGAACGAGAAACGGGCCAAAAAAGGACAAAATAGGCCTACCTTAGAGACTCACACGGCCTGGGCTATCACCCACGGCCGTGTGTTTCGAGCAACAATCGAGACACGGCCTGGATCAACGTACATGGCCAGATCACACGGCCGTGTGTGGCGAGCAGGATCGACCACGGCCAAGAGAGTCGACCACGGGCGTGTCCCTGCCGTGGCCAAGATGAGTTTCATTCGGAGTAGGATACTACTGTTCGATAGGTGCGCTTGCCTTTGTCGAAATAATAGTTAGTTTCGAGATCCATCATATATTCATTTAGCACATATAAACTATTAGCGATTAACTTTTGCAGTTTTTGCAATTTAGTCATTTTTACTTAATTAACTATCTAAACGTTAAAATTACTTAACCAAAATTTAATACTCTAATAATCTTGTAAATATTAAATAAATAATGTTTACTAACTCACTGGTCGAAATTGTGGTCTCAAAACTACTATTTTTGACACCACTAAAAATGGGTTGCTACATCGTGACTAAATGAGTTTGTAATTAATAGGCAAAAAAATGAAACTTAATTATAAATCATTTGAGCCCTAATTTTATATGTCCAATTGGTCTCTCTGCTAGCTCACTGAAACTAGAAATGAATTGCGAATTTGAATAGAAATGAAAAGAATGAATAGAAAAAGAGAAATGGAAAACATTTAGGAACAATTATGGTTTTTCCAAAATGGAAAAATGGAATCATTTGGAAATGAATGTATGTTTCAAAAATTGAAAATGGAAATGATCCATTTGCAATCCTATATGGATTACTTAAAAATGATCAGAAAAATGAGTTTATGTTTTTGAGCGGTTTTGAATCTCGAAAATGAAAATAAATCATTCGGTTACAATGAACATGTTGAGTTATGAAATATTGAACATATTTTCTCAAAATTTTTCCAGGGTAAAATCATCAAAAATTTTACTGGGGTTAAAATTGTCAAAATTTTACTAGGGTAAAATAGGAAAGAGAAAATTGTTTAATATAGAATATTAAATTTTATTTTGGGAAATAGAAAAAACTGAATCGGGTTGGATCACATTACAAAGTACTGGGTCAAAAGACCTAGGAAGTAATCGTAATTGGACCTGATGTAAGAGAGGCCTGAATCTCTATCATAATACATATGAAGGGAAACGCACCCTATTAGCCCCTCTCTCTCTCCTAGTTGGACAATGAAGTTGTTTTTCTAATTGAAATAAACTTATACAATTCAACAAGGGTTTTACATTTTCTTCTTATAAATAGATGGCACCGGTAGGGCATTATACATAACTTGGAGAGAATTTATTCTCAACTATTAAATATATTTTTCCAGAATAACAATTCTATTGGTTTCTATTAAAGAACAGAGAATTTTTGTTTTCACCCCAAAAAGGAAATACAATTTTTTTTCTAGTTTTGTGTTCTGATTCAATTGGTTCGACCCCACACTCGAAGTAGTTCGTGGTACAAGAATAGCAGAGAAGATCGTTTGGTTGAAAGTTGGAAAACGTCAAGTATTCGCTTATCTGAAAACACAAGTATGGTTTTGGTTCAAGATTTATTGCTATAAATATCACAAACTGGGCCGGTTTTCAAAATTTTAATTTTTCGCTATGCAAGAAAATCGTTTTCAAATCGGATTTTTTTCCAACAATGAGTCCTTTGACTCCATGGCAAATACCATCACCAACGGCATTCATTTCTAGTGGCCACAACAAAGAACTTGAAGCATCTACCTTAGTACCCACCTATGCCAGACTTTTTTGCCATTGTCACTTGAAATTGGATTCCTAATAGTCAAAGGAATACATTTACCAAAAGGATGACAACACATTTAAGGAGGATTTTTGATGACATTCAGTTCAACTTAGGGAAGACTATTTTCCAAGAAATAATCAATCATACATAAAAAGTGTACCCCCGGCTATGTTTTCCATTTCACTCTTTAATTTTTCAAAATTTGTTTCAACTAATTCTAAAATTGTTAATGCCACTGAGAAATATGAAAAAAAGCTTGTAGAATTTAAGTTATCATACAAGTGGTTGGAGGGGAAGCATATTGAGCGCAATCTAAGAACTGCTCTTGTAGATGAAGCTGATCTTGAGAAAGCAGGGCTTATTCCATTTGGTATTGAGCCTAACACTCATAAGCATTTATCAGCATTTAAACAAAAAGCATGCTACACCACCTGGGTGTTGGAATAGCTTCTTAAGAGAGGGTTGTTGCTCAACTTCAAGCTAATGTTCGATGAGCCAAAGCCTTGAGGAATGATATGTTAACCAAACAACTTCAATGGACATTTGGCAGATTTGTGAACAAAAAGGGGGAGTAAGAAGTTATTGCACCTGTTGATGATTTCTTTTTGTTATTTCAAGACTACAAACTTTATTTATTTTGGTGATGTTTTGTTGAACGATGTTGTACTTTGGTTGTTGTTTTTGTAAACATTTTTTCATCTAGCTTACTGTAATATGATTCTAAGTATTTTGATTGCTAATGTGTTCATCACTTTCCAAAAGCATTAATAGTTAATTTGCTTGATTATGTTAATAGTTAAGTTTGATTGATTAAGGGGGATTTACTTTAGGGAACATTTGTTCCTATTGATGTATATGTTTCTTGTTATGGTTTTGTTTAAAAAATTTCCACAAGGAGAGGTTGTTGTGGCAGTTTATGAAAAGTGCCCAAGAGCAGTGCCCACTGGTATCTACCATTTCCAAATTTTGGTAACAAAATTCTTGGGTACAAAATTGATCTAGATGTTAAGACAGTGAATTATCTCTCTGTAAAAAGCCTCGTAGACGTAAGAAAATCGAATTACATAAACATATCGCAATATTCATCTTTTTTCTTTATCAATGCCTAAAATAATTGGCATTGCTCGCAACACTACTTCTAGCACAGTTCAATTTTTCTTACAAATATCATTCTAAATTCTTCCAAATTCCTCTTAAGATTATATAATAACTTTATAAGTCTCTTACAAAAGAAAGTAAGCAGCTGAATAAAGTTAGAAATTAATAAAGATCTCCTTTAGTATAAGTGTGAGAATTGGGACAACCAATGACTTGTGAAACTTTTATGAACTAGTCCTAAGAATTTTATCTATCATGTGGTGCAGTATTTTAGTTGCACCATTGATCATATGACAACTAAATAATAAGATAGTGATATTTGCGTGACAATAAAAATTTGAAAAGTCTATAAAAATTTAAAAAAAAAAAACATGAAGTACATATAAGTTGTCATGCAAGCTGCTATGCTTAAAAACTTTTAACATTTTAATCAGTATTTTCATTGCAAAAAAGAACTTTACTCTTTCTGAAAGATTGATGGTCAAATTCGACTATTTTTAAAAAATTGAGAAACAAATTCAACTCTTTTTATATTCAAATTTTAAAATATATTAAATATTTTAAATTTTAAAATTTGATGATTCCAAAAACTATTAAGCACTATGAGGAATCCAACACACATAAAAAAATAAGCAAATTTTTTTTATCATAATCAAATTAGTCATACTGGTGGTTGCTACTAATCATAATTTGACATGATGAAACATAATCCATGTCCAAATATTGAAACAACCAAGCAAATACAAAAATATAGTAATAATTATATAAATATCTAAATGTATACCCAATGGATCTAGAGACTAGATCCAAATTGAAGGAGTAACAAGGCCTGGTCTGTTGTTGATTCAGGCAGCACACTGGTCTGGACAGAACGGGCTGGTTTTTCTGTTGAACTGCTCGGGCTGGGAGAACCAGTCTGAATTGAACCGGCTCTGGAAGCTTCCTAACTTCTGAACAGAAAAGGCTTTTTTTTTTTTTAACTCACTGTTCTCTCTCCAAAATAACCTCTCATATTGGATCTCCAAGAAATTTCCCTAAAGGTCACTAAAGCTTAATTTAAGAATATTTCTCAAAAGTGTTTTTAGGTTAATTTTTGATTTGGAAGAAATATTTTTCTTTCAAAAAACAACTTATTTAAAAATACTTTTATCCAAAAATGTTTCTTAAAAACAATACTAAACACACCCTAAATCTCAAACAAGAAAATTCCGAACAAAATCTTAATGAGCTTTAAGCCAAGAAACGAGGTCTGCTTTACCCAAGTTAAAGTGGGCTTTTAATACCAAAAACGGAATCCCACCATTCCCAAATCAAATTGGGCCCTTCAACACTACCCAAAGTTGGTTTTTTTATTCAATACCCAAGTAAAATTATAATTGGGGTTCAAAATTAATCAATTTGGACTTGAAATTAGTTTAAATATCAGTGAAATGGATTTCATTATTAAAAACAAAAGTTTAACAGGCTTAACAATAGGTTGGCATAGCAATGTGGTCATGGAACATGATCCATCTGGAAATTCTGACAATGGAAAGCTGGTTGCCATGCATGCTCATGCTGCTGCTACTGGCGCCATGTCACTGTTGAGTCTTGCCTCTGGAGTTGTCGAAGAGGCAGGCAATTAAGAGTGATAAGTGATGATGCTGATTTCCAAGTCCACAATTCACACTGCTGACCGCTCCACTAATTATATGTGCTGCTACTAGTAATAATGGACAAAAAGCACCCCCTTCCACTCAGCTGCCAATCGCTCATAAATTGCTGGACTCAACCAATTCGTCTGCACTCTATTGGTATGGCTAACAAGCCTAATTTCAGCTCAACTTACCCTCTTCTTGTTTCCTTTTTGCTTTCGCTCTTCCTTCTCTATTCGAATTCTAAGTTTGTGGTTTGTTCTACTGATATCAAATGCACAGACACCGACAGAAGAGCACTTGTGGTCCTTAGAGAAGGTCTCACCGACCCTTCTGGCAGGCTCTCTTCCTGGATTGGCGATGATTGCTGTACATGGGAAGGCATCAAGTGCCACAACCAAACAGGACGTGTCACAAAGCTCGACCTTAGAAACCCTTACCACTTAATCGGTGCTGTTGATACACCAGCATATAAACGCTCCTGTTTGGGAGGTAAGATCAACCCGTTTTTGATTCGTTTGGAATATCTCACTTCTCTGGACCTAAGCCTGAACGATTTTGAAGGGCTTGAAATTCCCGGTTTCTTCGGTGAGCTAAAAAATTTGAGATATCTCAATCTCTCTTTTGCTTCTTTTGCTGGAGAGATTCCAGCTTCTCTTGGGAATTTGTCAAATTTGCAGTATCTGGACCTCTATGCAGACTCCTACAGCAATACAGGTCCCAGGGAGTTGCGTTCACAGAGTCTGGAATGGCTTACACCTCTCTCTTCTTTAAAATATCTAAACCTGGGATTTGTCAAACTCGATAGCATAGGTGACCATTGGTTGCAAACATTTAATATGCTTCCCTCATTGGTACACCTGCGCTTACACTGGTGTGAACTTAAAGGTTTACCACTGACATTGCCATCCATTAACTTCACGTCACTTTCAGTTCTTGATTTGTCAGAGAATTCTTTCAACTCTTTAATTCCCCCATGGTTGTTCAATCTTACTGGTCTCACAGAACTATATCTGACATGGGACTTTTTCAGCGGTTCAATTCCTGCTGAATTTGCAAACCTCAAGAATCTCCAAGTCCTTGATTTGTCTGATAACTTGAACCTCGAGGGTCAAATTCCTGGATTACTTGGCAACCTTAGCAAACTACAGATCCTAGATCTTTCTGCAAACAATTTCCATGGTGACATTTATGGGCTTTTTAGTGGTTTCTCAAGTAACCCAAACAGTAAGTTAGAGTCACTTGATCTAAGTTCCAACTCATTGACAGGGGAACTGCCCGAGTCATTAGGATTGCTTAAACATTTACAACACCTAGATCTCTCCAGCAACTCTTTCTGGGGTTCAATTCCATCATCAATAGGAAGCTTGTCAGCACTGAGAGTATTAGACCTGTCATATAACACCATGAATGGTACAATTCCTGAAAGCCTTGGGCAACTTTCTGGGCTAGTTGACATGAACCTTATGGCAAATTCTTGGAAGGGTATTCTAAAAGAAACCCACTTCATGAATCTAAGAAAGCTGCAGCATGTTCGTCTCACAACAGAGCCAACGAGGTCCTTGGCTTTCAGTGCGTCGCATGGATGGTTTCCTCCTTTCAAACTCAAGTCTATCCAACTTGAAAACTGCATGATAGGTCCCTCATTTCCTGTATGGCTGCAAGTTCAAAATGAACTTACCTCTGTCGTCTTAAAAAATGTTTCCATATCTGACACCATACCAGGGAAATGGTTTTCCCAACTGTCTGCTCAACTCACTTATTTGGTTCTATCTCAAGATCAAATCAGGGGGGAGTTGCCACGCCACTTAAATTATCCATATTTGAATCTCATCGATCTGAGTTACAATAACTTTGAGGGTCCTTTTCCTTCTTGGTCCACTAATGCAACCGATGTAATCCTCGATGAAAATTCGTTTTCAGGGCCAATACCTGAAAATATTGGGGCCTTGATGCCTAGATTGCAGAAATTATATGTTTCTAGGAATCATCTGAGTGGGAGAATCCCATCATCCATGTGTGATATAGAGGGGCTCAACATTATTTCTCTAAGGAACAACAAGTTGAGTGGAGAACTCCCTAACTGTTGGCATCGATTAATGTTATGGGGAATAGATATATCAAATAACAGTTTGACGGGGAACATCCCAAATTCCTTCGGTTTCCTGCCTTCTCTAAGTGTGCTGCTGTTGAGCAACAACAATCTGGATGGGGAAATCCCTTCTTCTCTACGAAACTGCACCGGTTTGACAAGCATGGACCTCGGAGGGAATAAAATTTCGGGGAGTCTCCCTTTGTGGGTACAATATATGTCATCCTTATTCATGCTACGTCTTGGCTCAAACCTTCTAAGTGGGAGCATACCTGATCAGGTTTGCAGGCTACAAAATCTGCACATATTAGATCTTTCCCAAAACAAAATTTCAGGTCCCATTCCTAAGTGTATTGGTAATCTGAGCGCCCTGGTCCATGGAAAGGGTAGCGAGGTGTTCCAAAGGCTAATAAGGGAGGTAACAAGAGGAAGAGATCCTGAATACAGCAACGTAGTGGCAAACGTGAATAGCATAGAGCTGTCAGGGAATAATCTTACAGGTGAAATCCCTTATGAGATGACAAACCTGCTTGCCCTGCGCATCTTGGATCTGTCACACAACCATCTTTCAGGAGCGATCCCGAAAAGCTTGACATCTCTAGCTTCTTTGACTCGATTGAACTTGTCATACAACCACCTCTCTGGAAGCATTCCTTTTTTGCCAAGATTTAATGATTCCTCCATTTATGAGGGGAATCCATTGCTTTGCGGGGCTCCACTTCCTACCAAATGTCCCCTGCCTAGGCCACGCAAATAGAATATTGCAGGTTTATGATATGAGGGAATCCATCTATTTACACAAAAATAAGCGATGTACCTCTACTTGATCCAAATCTCATACCATATTTGGATATTTTATGTATTATTGGTTTATCAATGTCCTCCACTAATCAAATATCATATGGAACTTGTTAGGATTTAAACTTGTGCTACTTGCATCAGTAAATATTAATTTTATTATTTACTCAAACCTTTATTTAAATATAATATTTACATTTTAATTGTATAATGCATATTTTATTATCTCTATCAGTTTTATATTTATATTATTATTTAACATTTAATTGAGTGGGTGTCATAAGTCAATCGAGTAGCAACTAGTTTGAGAAATTATGAAAAAATCCTTTTGCATTTAAAATAAGTTTTATTAATTCGAAGATACTTTAGTTTATATTTATTTATATAAAAACAATTAAAATTTTACATTTGACGGGATATGAACTCACGACATTTGGGTTAATAAAACTTTAATTATACCACTCAATCAAAATTTTATCTTAAACAATTTTGTACATTTTAATTTAATTATGGACACTTTATTATCTCTATTAAATTGTATTAGTGTCACAAGTTAACTCGATATCAACTCAAGGTGAAAGACAACAACATAATAAATAATTGTAGTACATTTAATATTTTTAATCTGATGAATTTACGTGTTTAAAGTTTGTTTTACTCACAATTTAATCTAATTTTTTTCATTTTAATATCGTACATATTAAATTTGTTATTATTATTAATTAATTTCAAATTATATAGGAGGTCTTGTGTTCGAGTCCCTGCGCAAGCAGGGGAACTAATTTTTGTTTGAGGCGTGTGGCGTGGTGGAGTTCAAATTAAACTGGACTGCTGAGTAGTTGTGTTTTAGTGGGTTAATAGGGAGTGTTTTTAAGAGATAATTGGTGAGAAGTTATCAAAATAAGATTTTCTTCTTATCAGTTTTCTATTTTCTTTTTTCTCAACAAATTTTCCGACGTTAGACTTTTGTTTCTCTGCCGTTTCTTCTCCCTTCTTGTTCACTTTTGGTTTTTGTTCCCCTTTGGCCGAATCTTGTTTCTTCTCTTTCCTCTCTCTTTTCGTTTCTGTATTTTTTGCGAGTCATCTCTTTGGGTGCAACTTTTGACTTTATCTTTTCCGGTAAGTGGAATTTTTTCCCCTTAGTTATTGTATTTCAAGTAGGCAATTAACAAATGGTTCGTTTTACTCTCGTTTAGGTGCTATTTAAAGGTTTTAAGCGGATATTCCAGTGTGTGGAGATGACTGGTTATCGGATTCGTCACGGTAAGTTTTCGAATCGTCGTTGGTTTAGTTTCTTGAGTTTTATGTTGGGGATATTTGATTTGATTGATGAATCAAGTGATTAATTAAGGGATATATTGGTCAAATATAGGTCTTTGAAGGCTCGGGTTACTTTGCACAGCGAATCGATACCAGGTGTGTACCCGAAATGCAGAAAATGAGATTCGGCGAAAAGCCAAAATTGCTTGCTGTCGAGAAATAAGAGAAATAAGAGAAAATGATGCGAAAAATTGTAGAAAAAGGAAATAAGAGTGTTATAAACTTGGAAATCAACATTTTGCACTAAAATAGTTTTGGACAGCAGTAGTAGTCTAACTTTGAAAAATCATCAAAAATAGTGGGAATTGAGTTAGAGGTTGAATAAAATATAAAATTAAATTTTATTGAGTTAGTTTTTCATGGAAGAAACAGTGTAAGCAATGGAATTGTAAATCATAAGATATAATAAATTTTGTGAGACAAGGTCAGAATGATTTCGGGTTCCCCTGTTCTGACTTAGGAAAATCATAAAAAATTGTAAAAAAATAATTAGGGGCTTAAATTTATATGTTTAAAATCCTTAATGAGTTTATTTTCAAGATAATCAAATAGAAACATCATCTAAATTTCGTTCTAAGAGATAAATAATTTTTAGTAAGGAAAGGATGAAGCTGTCAAACAGCAGAATAAGGATAACTTTAAAGATTTTACTGTACTTATTTGATGAACTATAAATTCTGAAAATTTTATGGTAGAAAGGTATTTGAGTCTAGTTTCAAAAACATTAAACGGATCTTAATTTGGAATTCTGTAGCTCAAGATATAAATAATTTAGTGATAATGACTCAAGTAAACAGCTTTGAATGAACATATAAGTAAATAGTGAAAACATATATGAGTGTTGAGCTAGCATGAGTTACTTTAAAAATGGATCACACGGCCAAGGCCAATTTGGGCCGAGTGCGCCACACGGGCGTGTGGGCCCACACGGGCAGATCACATGGGCATGTGGGCTCATTTTTACTGAAATATTTTTAAGGTTGCATGGGTCGCCCAAGTCGACTGTGAACCTACTGTAGGGTCGGTAAGCACTATTTAGACCCCTAAATGTGTGAAATTGACTGAATGATATCTGTACTGAGCATGTTAATATCTAAACTGAATATATGTACTGGAATTGCATAATAGCATATCATCCATTGTATGTTGCATTGCATTGGATTGGGGGTTGTTATTCGGAGGAAGTGTACTGAAAGGCTTTAAGCCTAATTTACTGGCAGCTCAGCTACAAACTACTGTTTTGTGCCGCATTCGGTACTACTTAGAGTGTAGGGATGGGTGGGTTGATTATATCCCCAAATGGAGTGTAGGGTTGGACGGAGATGGTGTGTAGAGGCTAGTTGGGTAGGATTTTGCTCTTTGCATAGCATCGCATCGACATCTTTGTGATGGGCTAAGGCCTTACTGCATTTTTGACACTGTACTAAGATAGGCTAAGGCCCAAGACTGATCAACTGTGCACTATGAATACTGATTCTTTGTTTATTTTTTCTGCGGGATTACACACTGAGTTTATGTCAACTCACCCTTTTTGTTTAATGTGCACAGGTAATCCCCAGACTTAGACGGATCGGTGCGACGGAGGACTCAGCGGTGACCACAGTAATTTTTGGACTTCATGGTTTTCAATTTACGAGTTATGATTTGTTCATTATTGATTATTTGGGTTGTAATTTAAGGACTCTCTAGGACTTTGGTTTTAAATTTGGGTTTTATTTATTTATTTTACTTTATGGATTTATACCTGCTGGTCGTAGGAAATTCGATTTTCAAAACAAAAAAGTTAAAGTATTTTCTAAACGCATGATCACCTAGATTGATTTATTAAAGCTTCCGCAACGAGGGATGTTTCAAAACAAATGTTTTAAATGAATAAAGACGACTTCCTAAGTTCTAACAAATGTTTACTAAATATAATAACGTGGAATATTTTCATCGTAACAACGAGGTTTCAAAAACACAATCGTGTGACATTACCAGATACGACCATAACGTCTAGGCCGGGTTTGGGGTGTTACATTTAGTGGTATCAGAGCCAGGTTACAAAACTCGGCTGTGGATTATGGGTTTTATAAAAAAATGGGTTTTCGAAAAATTGATTGATTTCCAAATGATTTGAAATGTTTTTACTGAGTAAGTGGTACACCGAGTCTCCGGTGCTGATCCTATAAATATTCTGAACTGTGATTTGTTTTAAATCAAAACTCATTATGGATAGTATATTCTCAAAACTACTATAGGTAGTAAATCATCTCGAAAACACTCTAGTTAGTGTATACCAAAATTGTAGAGAAATCTGAAAAGCGTAGTGAGATCATGATTTACGAAAACGAACTTTGAATAACCGATACTATTTTACATAAACATTTGTTAATAAACACTAGAATCAGAATCGATTCATAAAATCATTATACTGATAAACATGATTAGACAATGAACGCACGAGGTATTCGCGAACGAGGTACTAGAGGCCGAGGTAGAGGCCGCAGAGGAGCTCGAGCTGAGTCCTCTTCACTGGGTAACATACCGAATTTGGATACGAGTGAGACGCCAGTGTCGCCTACTACTGAGACTGGGTCTCAAGATTGCATGGCTGGGGACGACGCATTGTCCCAGGCTATCTATGGATTTTGGAGAGGGTCGTTGGGCCCAATAATGGATTTAAGGGCCGAGGGTCGGTTACGGAACGACTCCAGTCCAATAGAGCTGAGCTCTTCAGGGGTGTCTGATAAACCATAATTTATACATATTTTAACACCATGCTTAGCTTATTTTTGGATGAGTTTTCATTAGATTTGATGAATTCGATGCTCCTAATCCTTTAATTTCATGTTTTACACTCAGGAGAGCTTAGGGAGTCGAAAAGAACGAGAAACGGGCCAAAAAGGGACAAAATGGGCCTATCTTAGAAATCAACACGGCCTAGACCATTGGACACGGCCGTGTGTTACGAGCAGGATCAACCACGGCCTGGATCAACGTACACGGACAGATTACACAACCGTGTGTGGTGAGCAGGAGCGAGCACGATCTAAGGCTATCGAGCACAGGCGTGTTACACGGGCGTGTCCCTACCGTATCAAAGGTTAATTCTATCCGGAAAAGGTTACTTGTGGGCAAAGAAAGACGTTCCAAAGCCTATATAAGCACCCTAGGGGGTGACCTAAAAGAGGACGCTGAATAGAACATAGAAAATACTCGAAGACAGCCGTCAGAAGCAGCTCGGAGGAAGGATCTCCATCAAGACTGAAAATCTCCCATCAAGTTGATAAACCATAATTTATACATATTTTAACCCCATGCTTAGCTTACTTTTGGATGAGTTTTCATTAGATTTGATGAATTCGATGCTCCTAATCCTTTAAATTCATGTTTTATCCTCAGGAGAGCTTAGGGAGTTGAAAAGAACGAGAAACGAGACAAAAAGGGACAAAATGGGCCTATCTTAGAATCCAACACGGCCTGGACCATTGGACACGGCCATGTGCTACGAGCAGGATCAACCATGGCCTGGACTATCGTCCACGGGCAAACCACACGGCCGTGTGTGGTGAGCAGGAGCGAGCACGGCCTAGGGCTATCGAGCACGGGCGTGTCCCTGCCGTATCAAAGACTAATTCTATCCGGAAAAAGTTACTTGTGAGCAAAGAAAGACGTTCCAAATCCTATATAAACACCCTAGGGGGTGACCTAAACGGGGACGCTGAAGAGAACGTAGAAAATACTCGAAGACAGCCGTCGGAAGCAGCTCGGAGGAAGGATCTCCATCAAGACTGAGGATCTCCCATCAAGTTCTTTAAATTTTTTTTAGGTTTTCTTATGTTTTGTAGTTTTCCTTATTTTGAGATGTTTCCTTCTATCAGTATGAACTAAATCCCTTAGATACCTAAGGGGATGAAACCTAAGACGGATCTTATTACTATTTGATTTATAAGATAAATACTTGTTCTTATTCTTAATTTTAAGTTCTTATTCTTGTTGTGATAATTCAGGTTATTGATTCAAGTCGAATGTGCTTATTCAGTGGAGCAAAAGTCCCTGTTTAAGAGTAGATCAACACAATTAAGCGGAGTTGATTGCAACCCTAGACATAGGGCGACAAAAATCTGCCGGATTAGAGTCAAATCTAATAAGGGAATCCATAGATCGAGTTAATGCGATAATAGGGGTTTTAATTAGAAAGAGATTTCAATTAATCAACCTAGAGTCAGTTGTTTTTAGTCTCGAGAGAGATATTAACATAAATCAGGGATTTCTACGGATTAAGACAAGTGAATAAATCGTATGAATCGAAAGTAATAAGTGAAGTCTAGGTGGATTCTTCCTTAGGTATTGTCTGTCTCATAAAGTTGTCTAAAAGTATTTTCCCAATTCTTTCGTTGTCGTGTTTTTAATTAAGTTTTAGTTTAAAAGAATCACTCCAATTCTTAGGCTAGATAATAAAAAGATAGTAACTACTAGTACTATTGGTCCTTGTGGATACAATATTTCCGGTCTTACCACAATTATACTATTGTTCGATAGGTGTGCTTGCCTTTTTTGTGATCGTAGTTAGTTTTAGACACATCAAGTTTTTGGCGCCGCTGCCGGGGAACTAAGATATTAGGAACACTAAGTTTTTATTACTTTAGCCATTATTTTTATTTTTATTGCAATTTAATTTCTTTTCTATTTTTCTAATTTTTCTTTCTTTGCTTCTGGCAGGGACTTTTAGTTTATGACTAGAAGAAACCCGTCAGACCATTACTTTTGTGATGATATAGAAGGTACATTTCTCGCAGAAATCAAGAGAAATAAGGCGAAGTCTACAATACATAGAAGAAGAGCAAGAAGACGAAACTAATACTACAGAAGAGATGGCTGATAATAATCCGCTACCTCCTGTGGTTGTCGTAAACCCGGTGAATCAAAATCCTGCTCCTCGTACTATGTATGATTATGCTAAACCTAATTTAACAGGAACCGAGTCAGTATTGTTAGACCTGCTATTGCTGCAAATAATTTTGAACTGAAACCTAACACTATACAGATGATTCAATAGTTTGTTCAGTTTGATGGTTTGTAGGATGAGGATCCAAACAATCACTTGGCGAATTTTTTGAAATTCTGCGACACTTTCAAAATTAATGGCGTTTCTGATGATGCCATTCGCCTTTGGTTGTTTCCCTTCTCGTTGAGAAACAAAGCTAAACAGTGGTTGAACTCGTTGCCACGAGGATCAATCACTACATGGGATCAAATGACCGAAATTTTTTTATTTAAATACTTTCCGCCGGCTAAAACAGCTAAGTTGTGGAATAATATTTCTTCTTTTGTGCAGATGGATTTAGAAACACTTTACGATACATAGGAGAGATACAAGGATTTACTAAGAAGGTGCCCTCGCCATGGGTTACCTTTGTGGCTACAGGTTCAAACCTTTTACAACGGTGTGAACCCCTCAACTAGGCAGTTGATTGATTCGGCCGCCGGTGGAACCCTAAATAACAAGACCCATGAAGCGGCTTATGAGTTTATAGAGGAGATGGCACTGAATAACTATCAGTGGCAAGTTATGAGGACAAATCCAACAAAAGCCGCCAGTGTTTTCAACCTCGGCGCAGTGACCATGCTATCAAACCAGGTAGAACTGTTAAATAAAAAGATTGATGGTTTGTGTGGTTCTTCGCAGGTACATCCAGTGATGCAGTGCGATACAAATGAAGGAGGGACGAACAATACAGAATATCCATCCTACAACTCTGGCATAGAAAGCGAACAGATGAACTATATGGGTAATAATTCTAGACCTCAGAATAATCCTTATAGTAACACTTACAATCTAGGTTGGAGGAACCATCTCAATTTCTCATGGGGTTGTTAAGGAAATCAGAGACAACAACCCCTCCGAGCTTTCAACAAAGAACCCTACCCACAAGAGAAAAAGCCGAACCTTGAGGAGATGCTAACAAAATTTATCGCGGTGTCAGAAACCCGTTTCCAAAACACCGAAACAACACTCAAAAATCAGAAAGCGTCAATTCAAGGGCTCGAGAACCAAATAGGTCAGCTTGCTAAGCTGATCTCAGAACGACCACAAGGAAACTTGCCAAGCAAAACTGAAACTAACTCAAATGAGCAAATTCATGCCATTACTGTTCACGATAGTGAAGGGTTAGACGAACCAAAACAGAGGCAAGAGAACGTGGTAGATAAGGGTAAGGTTGAGGTAAGCCATGATAAACCGAAACCAGTAAGTACAGAGTACAAACCTCGTGTACTATATCCCAATGCGAAAAAGAAAGACCGCACAGATGAACAATTCGGTAAATTTTTTAAACTTCTAAAGAAATTACATATTAACTTACCGTTTATTGAAGCTCTTTCGCAGATGCCCAATTCAAAGAAATTTTTAAAAGAGCTTTTGACAAACAAACGGAAGCTAGACGAAGCGTCGCATGTAGAGCTAAATGCAGTGTGCTCAGCAATCTTACAAAATAGACTACCACAAAAGTTAAAAGATCCAAGGAGTTTTACGATTCCTTTCTTAATTGGTGGTTTATCTATTAATAATGCTTTAGCAGATTTAGGGGCAAGCATCAATGTTATGCCTTATAAAATGTTTAAACAGCTAGGTCTTGGAAAACCCAAACAAACTAGGATGACCATTCAATTAGCTGATAAAACCATTAGAATTCCTAGGGGTATAATTGAAGATGTACTAGTAAAAATTGATAAATTCATTTTCCCAGTAGACTTTGTTGTGTTAGACATGGATGAGGACAATAATGTTCCTTTAATTTTAGGAAGACCCTTTTTGGCAACTGCTAAAACTAGAATTGATGTTGGTACAGGTGAACTCACACTTCGTGTAGGTGACGAAATGATCACTCTTCAGGCTCTTGATTCGGCTAGGACATCGAGTAATAAATGTGAGAACATAAATTCTATTAATGACCATTTGGTTCAACATTCTTTTCAAGAAGCACCACGAAGTTACACAAATGAGCCATATCCTAGACCTCTTACCAACAAAGAAACAACTCATGAGGAGCGAAGGCTTCAGATCGATGAACTAGACGAGTGGAAGCCACATGTTAAGGAGAAACCAATAAAAAATGAAGCAAACTACTTCAAGGTTGGGGACCTAGTTCTAATGAATAATACAGATCCTCGTGTTTCCACTTCTGAACCTAATGGAATAACTCCTTTCATGGTACTTAATACTTTCCCATATGGTACAGCCGAGGTAACTTATTCTCAATATGGCACCTTCAAGGTAAATCGTACTCGTCTAAAACCTTATTTTAATACAATTGATAGCAAGAATGAGGAGTTTCAACTCCTCAAACCACCATGATTATGCGAATGAGAGGTAATTCTAGCTTAAGACTTTAAACATGCGTTTCTCGGGAGGCAACCTGAGCACTAACTCCTTTAATTTTCATATTTTTGATTCTTAGCACCTAACTAAAACTAACCACATTAATAAAGTGCAGGTTTCCCTACCACACGGCCTTACACACGGGCGTGGCCGTGGCCGTGTGGACACCACGAGTACGCACCTCGGCGTGGTAGAGACCGTGTGAACCAAGGACGACACTTTTCCCAAAACACGGGCTGCGACAAAATGCCACGACCGTGTGATACGGCCGTGGTCGACATTGAGAAAGTAATACGAGTGTGCGACACGCTCGTGTCCCTAGGCCGTGGTCGACACTGATTAATCAAACATGGGCGTGGAAACCTCTACACGGCCGTGCAACTAGATCGTGTGACCTAACAAGCCCAGAGCACACGGGCGTGGGCAGCTACCTAACCACCTTCTTCTATCTAAACCCCCTTCTTCTGTTCATCTTCATCTCCAATTCTTCTTCTACCTAACCCTAGCCACCATAGCTTTTCTCCACTTTCACCACCGACCACCGCCTCCTCACTCCACTTACTTCACTTTACTCCCTACATTTTTTTCCCCCTTTCCCTTCTTCTTTCTTCACACCACTACCACACCAACCACCATCCTTGCCACCATGCTAGAAGCAAGATCAAAGCCACCATCTCCATGTCGAAGAAGCGAAAGGACTCTGGCACGGTATCCCCGTGCACGACCACTCTACATAAGTTCATGTCGGCCGCTTCATCGACTCGAGAAGTCAAGGACCTTTGAGTCCATTTATTTTTTCTTTTTCTTTTATTTTCATTTTTAAATTCTTTCCGTTTACCTTTCTTGTCCTTAACTTATATTATTATATTTTGATTTCTTTAATTTAGGTTCAATGGGCTATTATGGAACGACCCCACCACCACCAGAGTATCCATCACCCCTGCCCACCTTTACACCGTTTCTTCTTTTTTTACTCCATTCAAAATTCAGGAAGTTTCACTTCTTTCCCTATCTTATGATTTTCTCACTACTTTGTCATTACTTATCTTTGTACATTGAGGACAATGTATATCTTAAGTGTGGAGAGGTGTCAACAATGCTGAATTATACCTTATTCTTAAGTAATTTTCTCATTTTATTATTAGAATGAAACTTCTATTGATTTATGATTTTCATTGATATGTTTCGGATTAAGTCATAGGTAATTGTGCATTGATGGATTAAACTTTAAGATATTAGAGGATCAAGCATGATAAGTCTATTTTCATAATAAAAAATTGTAATAGGTTGTTCTCTTAAATTTAAATATTACTTTGAAGTTTGAAATTTGCAAGGTTGACATCAAAAACCATAATTTTTGTTAGATTTTGAGCCTTTTAGAGCATATTGTTTTCTTGCTCACTTTATTAATTATGAGTCTGTCAACATTGGTTTGTTATTCTAGAACTTGCTTCGATCATACATGTCGAGACCACACCTTTGATTTGATATACTGAGATGATAAAAGCACCTAGGTCTTAACCCACTTATTCCACTAAAAAGCCTACCCGTTTAATTAAACCCTAGTGAACCCCTTTGAAGCCTAATCAACCATTTCTTGATATACCACTAATATTAAACCAAAACCCATTTTGTATTTGTTATCACCATTTCTCTTGACTACCCTTGTAACATCCCAGTTTAGACCCTAGTCAGAACAGTGGTTTGAGACCACAAATCCGAGGTCGTAAAAATATTTTAATATTATTTTTTGTGTGAATAGCATGTGATATAGACTGTGTGAAAATTCTGTGTGATAATTTAATCGTTTATGTGTTGAATTAAGAAAAATGACTTAATCGCGTAAAGAGTAAAAGCTATGTGCTGATTTATAAGTGCTAAATTGTTGTTGGCTCTTAAAGGTGGAGGCCTTATATGGCAAATAAGCCATCTTTAAGATAATGGATGAATGAAAGTCAAATATGCCCTTATTAAATTTTTGTTTTATTTATTAATGGAATGGAGATTTTAGTAATTGAATAGTAAAATGTTTATAATAATAAAACAAACATGAAAATGATGAGAGAGTGCTCATCTTTGTGCCGAATTTGAAGGAAAAGAAAAGGGATAAAATCAAGCTAGGTTCGGCTATTAATCATCTTGATTCAAGGTTAGTTTTTGATCCATTTTTGATAATTTCTACGTTTTCGTAATCGTTGCTTCGTACTCTAGCTAACCCATGTTGTAATTTTGTGAATTGATGATGTTTTTGTGATGAGCCATTGATGAATTCTTGAGCTATGTGCTAGTTGATAATAAAAAATGAGAACTTGGTGTTGGATTAACATGTTTTGTTCTTGAAGTTTTGATGAATTTAGCTAATTAGGGCTAAATTTTGAAAATAGCAAATTGAAGGGTTAAAATGTGAAATAAATAAAATGTATGGGTTTGTATAGATATTAGAAAAATTCGGCTAAGCTTGTGCTAGGTGGAATTTGGTGAATTTGATGATTTTGTGAACTAGGGACTAAAGTGTCGAAATGTGAAAATATGAGGGCTATTATGCAAAATGCCCTAAATGTGTGTATGTGGGCTAAATTGAATGAAATGATGATTGAATGGATTGAATTTAAATGTGTATAGACCAAGAAAGGAGAGGTTCGGATCGAGATCGAGGCAAAGACAAAGTACTCGATTAATCGACCGTTTCGGTATTTCGACGTCCGAGGTAAGTCCGAACATAATGTGCGTAATTAACTATGCTTAATGTTACGAAATGAATGGTATGATATATCAAATTGTAAATGATATGTGAGAGCTTGAGTTATGTGGTACTAAATGTGCGTATTCAGAAATGTGACCGATATGATTAGCACTGTGTGTGTGAAATAATATAAACTTGGCTTTGTGATTAGCAATAATCGTGTAATGATATTGATGTAAGTTTGGACATAATACGAATACTTAATTATGTTAATTGCTATGAAATGAATGTTATAATGATATTGAAATGTGGATGCTATGTGAGAGTTGAGTCATGTGGCACTAAGTGTGCGTATTCGGAAATATGATCGAGACGATTGGCACTTTGTGTGTGCGAATTGATATAAGCTTAGACTTTGTGGTTGGCATCTGCGTATGCGATATCAATTTAAGATCGAATTGATATAGATGCACCGTGTGTGCAATGTTAATCAAATTTCACTTACCAAATTGGCACTCAGTATGCGATCTGATACAAGTTCGGTTTAATGAATGGCACTAAGTGTGCGATGACAAATAAGTTTTGATTACGAATTGGCACTAAGTGTGCGAATAAATAAAAATATAGTAAAGATTGATCGAAATGTAAAGTTGAGCAATTGAGTAGCTTGGTTGGTGAGTAACTATGTGTTGACAAAGGTATGTATGATAACTACGTATTAGCTAAGGTTGTATAATAACTATGTGTTGATTAAGGTGCGTATGATATCTATGTGTTGGTGGATTTTGAAAGTATATGGATGGAGTACTATGTGAACATTGAGTATAGTTGAGTTGGTGTAGCATTGATAAATTAATCCAAGTGATGGCTTATTCTTGTATATTAATTTGAATTATTGAATTACATGTAATATATTACGGACTTACTAAGCCTTGAAAAGCTTATTTGTGTGATTTGTTTTTTTCTTTGCGATTGTCGATAAAACTAGCTCGGATCCGGGGATCGTCGAGATATCAATCACACTATCGGCAATTTATTTTGGTACTTCTGGAAAGATGTATATAGATTAAATATGGCATGTATAGGCTAGAGGTTATGGTATGATTTGTGATGTTTAATCCTTGCCATGTGAGTTGGCTTGGAAGTGTGATAATATTGAGTTTGTGAATGAGCTATGAATGTGGTATGTTTCATGACTTTATGGTTGATAAAAGAGGTGATTAGAAGATGAGTTTTGGTATGGATTATATGATGTTTGAGTTATAAATGTTTTGAGATGTATAATTGATACTTGGATGGACTCATTTGTGAGGCCAATATGTATAGAAGTAGATGATATTGTGGATGACTAATTGGTGTATGAAATGGTATGTTTGAATGCAATTAGAAGCATGAAGTGGTGTTGCTCAAATGTGCTTGTAGGATTGACCCAAATGGGTGGCACTTTGACCTTGTAAAATGGCCTATAATGTTACACGGTCGAGGCACACGGGCATGCCTATGATCGTGGGTGAATTGGCAGTATGTAGCTTAGTTATACATGGCCATGGCACACGGGCGTGCCTAGTGACCGTGTTAAAATAGCCAGTATATAGACACGAATGGGCACACGGGCATGCCTAGTGACCGTGTTGAAATAGACAGTATATAGACACAGATGGACACATGGGGGTGTCTAGTAGCCGTGGAGGGCACACGGCCTCCTCCCACGGGCGTGTCTCCCTTGAATCTTAGAAAAAAATTTTAAGTGTTCGAGAATTTCTGTGTGTGTTCAATTTAGTCCCGACCCCTCTTTAGCATGTGAATTAGGTCTCGTAGACCTCGATAAGGGACACCATGATTGTAATTGAATGAGATTAAAAATGATTGACTTTGTGTCGTAAATTGTAGATGTTAAATGTTCTGATTGATAGGTAATACCTCTTAACCCTGTTCTGGCGACGGTCTCGAGTTAGGGGTGTTACATTTTATTGGTATCAGAGCTACGATTTAGTCGATTCTTGGACTAACGTAGCGCGTGCGGGTCTAGCTATACATGCCATATATGAAGTTGTGATAGTGTGATGAATGCTGACAGTTAAAAATGTGTTTTCTTATAGTAATGGATCCCGATCGAGCAATTGCTGACGACGTAGAGAGTAATGCGCCTGCTCCCGCTCAAGGGACAGCGCCGGCCACATCTAGGCCGAATGAAGGTAGTGAGGGAGGAGAGGCTAAGCAAGCCTTCTTCCGTATGATGAGTGAATGGTTTACAGAGTTCGTTCGAACGAATCCGACTACTCTACAACCTCCATCCCCGCAAGTACCTGTTGTGCCTCAAGTTGTAGATCCGAACAGATTGAATAAACCACCTGTAGATAAGATTCGAAAATACGAGGCTGAGGAGTTTAGGGCCACATCTAATGATGATGCTGAGCGAGCCGAGTTTTGGCTTGAGAATACAATCAGAGTATTCGATGAGATGTCGTTGAATCCTGATGAGTGCATTAAGTGTGCAGTTTCTTTGTTGAGAGACACGACTTACAACCGGTGGGAAATGTTGATATCTGTGGTTCCGAGAGAGAATCACACGGATTTCTTTCAAGTTTGAGTTCAAAAAGAAGTATATCGACCAACGTTTAGTTGATCGAAAACGTAAAGAGTTTCTAGAATTGAAACAGGGCCGGCTATCTGTTACTGAGTACGAGCGAGAATTTTTAAGATTGAGTCAATATGCGAGAGAATGTGTCTCGACCGAAGCTACTATGTGCAAACGTTTCATAGAAGGATTGAATTAAGACATCAAGCTATTGGTTGGGATACTCGATATAAATGAATTTGTTGTGTTAGTTGAAAGAGCGTGTAAAGCTGAAGAGCTCAGTAAGGAAAAGAAGAAAGCCGATTCAGAAGCTCATGATGAAAGAAAGAGATCGATGAATAAATTTTCTCAACCTTCTACTAAGAGATACAGAGATGCAAGTAGCCGTTCAAATGCTTCATTTGGACATCCAAGTAGAGATCGTTTGAAACAAAGTACTGGTCCACGAATTCAAGCTCCGAATGAATCAAGTGTTGACAATGTTAAGAGTAACAAGCTTTGAGTCGCGAGCATAAAGTGTGGAAGGCGACATGTGGGAGAGTCTTTGGGGCAAGTACAACAATAGAGTTTGTTACAAATGTGGATCCCGAGATCATTTTATTCGGGATTGCCCAAAGATGGTCGAAGAAGAAAATGTTCAGAATGAAAGACCGAGTAATGTGACAGCTAGGGGTAGACCACCCAGAAGCACCAAAAATGTGAGTGAAAGTCAGAGATGGACAAATGACACAGCTGTGAGATCAGAAGCGAGAGCACCTGCCCGAGCCTATGCTATACGTGCACGAGAGGAAGCATCATTTCCAGACGTTATCACCGATACTTTCACTTTATTTGATATTGATGTTATTGCATTGATAGATCCGGGGTCAACTCATTCCTATGTGTGTATGAATTTAGTATTGAATAAGACTCTACCTGTTGAGTCTACTGAAATTGTGATTCGAGTATCGAATCCCTTAGGCAAATGTGTTTTGGTGGATAAGGTGTGCAAGAATTGCCCATTGATGTTTCGTGATATATGTTTTTCGGTTAGTTTGATGTTGCTTCCCTTTGATGAATTTGACATAATTCTGGGTATGGATTGGCTTACTCTGCATAATGCCATTGTGAATTGTAAAAGAAAGAGTATTGAATTGAGAAGTCAGAACGGTGAGCTAGTTCGAATTGAATCCAGTGATATGAAGGGATTACCAGCTGTTGTATCTGTGATGAAAGCTATGAACTATGTGAGAAAAGGTTGTGAAGCTTATTTGGCGTACGTGATTGATACAAAGGTGTCGGAAAAGAAAGTTGAATCTGTGTCTGTGGTTCGTGAGTTTCCAGATGTATTTCCTGAAGAGTTACCAGGATTACCTCCAATTCGAGATGTGGAATTTGGTATTGAGTTAGTGCCGAGAACTGCTCCTATTTCGATAGCTCCATACAGAGTGGCCCCAATTGATTTGAAAGAGTTGTAATCTCAATTGCAAGAATTGACTGACAGAGGTTTTGCACGACCGAGTTTCTCACCCTGGGGAACTCCTGTGTTATTTGTGAAAAAGAAAGATGGGACTATGAGAATGTGTATCGATTATTGACAGTTGAACAAAGTGACAATAAAGAACAAATATCCATTGCCTCGTATTGACGATTTGTTTGATCAGCTGAGAGGAGCCACAGTATTTTCTAAGATAGATTTGAGATCAGGCTACTATCAATTGAGAGTTAAAAAATCTGATGTGCCAAAAACTGCTTTCAGAACGAGGTATAGACATTATGAATTCTTAGTAATGCCTTTTGGACTAACCAATGCTCCTACAGTGTTTATGGATCTGATGAATCGGATATTCAGACCGTATTTGGATCACTTTGTTGTGGTATTTATTGATGATATTTTGATCTATTCGCGAGATGAGACGCAACATGCTGAGCATTTGAGAATTGTACTACAAACTCTGCGTGAAAAACAGTTGTATGCAAAGTTTAGCAAATGTGAATTTTGGTTGCATGAGGTCGGTTTTAGGACATATTGTATCACCTTCTTTGGGATACAAGTTGACCCGAGTAAAATCTCTGCTATTTTAGAATGGAAGCCTCAGGAATGTGTCCAAGTCCGTAGTTTTCTGGGATTAGCGGGATATTTTAGAAGATTTGTGAAAGGCTTCTCGATGATTACGACTCCATTGCTAAAGTTGTTACAGAAAGATGTTAGATTCGAGTGGTCAGAAAAGTGCCAGCAAAGTTTTGAGCAGTTGAAAGTGTTGTTAACAGAAGCACCAGTTTTGATTAAACCCGAATCAGGCAAAGAATTCATAGTTTACAGTGATGCATCATTGAATGGATTGGGCTGTGTGCTGATGCAAGAAGGGAAAGTCATTGCTTACGCTTCAAGACAGTTAAAACCGCATGAAAGGAACTACCCAATGCATGATCTTGAATTGGCTGCGATTGTGTTCGCATTGAAGATTTGGCGTTACTATCTATTCGGGGAAAAATGTCACATCTATACTGATCATAAGAGCTTAAAGTACTTGATGACTCGTAAAGACTTGAACTTGCGCGGCGAGAGAAGATGGTTAGAGTTATTGAAAGACTATAAACTTGTGATAGATTACCACCCGGGTAAGGCTAATGTTGTAGCCGATGCCTTAAGCCGAAAATCGTTATACGCTTTGAGAGCTATGAGTAATCGATAGATAGATGCGTGTGATGATAGTGCGGTGGTAGCTGAATTGAAAGTAAAGCCGATGTTTATACAACGGATATGTGATGCTCGGAAGATTGATAATGAGTTATTGGCAAAAAGAGTTCGGTGTGATTCGAGATGTTTGTATCGTAATTTTGAGTTGATAGTGATGATTGTTTGAGATTCGAGATCGGATTTGTGTTCCAAGAAATTGAGTTGATTCAAATGATTTTGAATGAAGCTCATAAAAGTCATTTGACCGTACATCCGGGAGTACGAAATGTATAATGATCTCAAACAAATTCTATTGGTGGCATGGTATGAAAAGAGACATTTCTGACTTTGTGTCGAAGTGTTTAGTTTGTCAGCAAGTCAAAGCCGAACATCAAGTTCCGTCTGGTTTGTTACAACCGATTATGATTCCTGAGTGGAAATGGGAAAGAATTACGATGGACTTTGTGTCGGGGTTGCCCTTATCTCCGAATAAGAAAGATGCAATCTGGGTGATAGTTGATAGATTGACGAAATCAGCTCACTTTATTCTAGTAAGAATAGATTATTCACTTGATAGATTGGCTGAAATATATATGGATAAGATCGTGAGATTGCATGGGGTACCTCTATCTATTGTGTCTGACAGAGATCTTAGATTTACCTTGCGATTCTGGAAGAAATTGCAGGATGCTTTAGGCACGAAATTGCATTTCAATACTGCTTTTGATCCACAAACGGATGGTCAATCCGAACGAATCATTCAGATTCTCGAAGACATGCTGAGATGTTGTGTACTAGAATTTGAAAGTGCGTGGGAAAAGCATTTATCATTGATTGAGTTCGCGTATAACAACAGTTTTCAATCTAGCATTAAAATGGCACCATATGAAGCTCTTTATGGTCGAAAGTGTCGAACCCCATTGTATTGGATCGAAATGAGTGAGAACAAGATTCACGGAGTTGATCTTATAAAAGAGACTCGAATGTAAAGTGAAAGTGATTCGTGATAGTTTGAAAGCGACCTCGGATCGTCGGAAGTCTTATGCGATTTGAAACGGAAAGATATCAAATTTGAGGTCGGTGATAAAGTGTTTTTGAAAGTATCTACGTGGAAGAAAATACTTCGATTTGGCCGAAAGGGCAAGCTGAGTCCGAGGTTCATCAGACTGTATGAGATTACTGAACGAGTTGGGCCGGTTGCTTATAGATTGAGATTGCCATCTGAGTTAGAAAAGATTCATAACGTGTTTCATGTGTCAATGCTTCGACGGTACAGATCAGACCCGTCCAATGTGATTGCTCCTACTGAGGTTGAGATTCAGTCAGACTTATCGTATACTGAAGAACCGATCCGAATTTTGGCACGAGAGACTAAAGAATTGAAAAACAAAAGAATTTCCTTAGTGAAAGTTTTATGGCACAAACACGGAGTTGAAGAGGCCACGTGGGAGTCTGAAAACATTATGAGAGAGCAATATCCACACCTATTAACTGGTAAGATTTTCGGGGACGAAAATCCCTAAAGGGGAGAGAGTTGTAACATCCCGGTTTAGACCCTAGTCGGAACAGTGGTTCGAGACCACAAATCCGAGGTCGTAAAAATATTTTTATGATATTTTCTGTGTGAATGATATGTGACATAGTCGGTGTGAAAATTCTGTGTGATAATTTGATCATTTGTGTGCCAAATTAAAAGAAAGGACTTAAGTGCATAAGGTGTAAAAGTCGTGTGTCTTTGATTTATAAGTACTTAATCGTTGTTGGCTTTTTAAGGTAGAGGCCTTATGTTTTTATTAAACCATTATTAAGTTAGTGGGTGGTTAAATGACAAAATAATCCTATGGTATATTTGTCTTATATGTTTTATGAAGGGATAATTAGTAATTAGATTAATAATATGTTTATTATACAAATAAAAGATGAAAATAAGATGAAAGTGCTCATCTTTTATGCCAAAAAATCAAGGAAAGAAAAAGGAGAAGAACACTTAGGTTTCGGTTGGTGTTAGGCTTGATTCAAGGTATGTTTGAACTTGGTTTTGATAATTTCTACGCTTTTGTAATCGTTGCTTCGTGCTCTAGTTAACCCATGTTGTAATTTTGTGAATTGATGATGTTTTTGTGATGATCCATTGATGAATGTTTGAGCTAAGTGTTAGTTGATAATGAAATATGAAAACTTGGTGTTGGGTTAACATAGTTTGTATTGGAATTTTTCATGAAATTGAATATTTTGGATTTAATTGAGAAAATGAGAAATTGAAGGGTTAAATTGTGAAATAAATGAAATGTATGAGCTTGTATTAGCATGGGAAGAATTCTGCTAGCATATGTGTTTTTGAAATTTTGTGTATTTGATGATTTTGTGAGATAGGGACTAAAGTGTCGAAATGTGAAAATGTGAGGGCTATTTTGTAAAATGCCCTAAATGTATGTGTGTGGACTAAATTGAATGAGTTAGTGATTAAATGGACTGAATTTGAATGTGTATAGACCAAGAGAGGAGAGGTTCGGATCGAGATTGAGGCAAAGAGAAAGTACTCGATTAATCGACCGTTTCGGTATTTCGACATCTGAGGTAAGTTCGGATATAATACATGTTATTAAGATACGTTTTAGTATTATGAAATGAATATGTATATGTGTATGAAATAGAGATGCTATGTGCGAAATTTAGTCGATGGCACTAAGTGTGCAAAATTGAGATCGAAACAGAAATGAATAGCACTGTGTGTGCGATGATATGAAAGCTTCGGTTTATAGATTTGGCACTGTGTGTGCGATGCCAAGATAAGTTGGTTGGAAAGATTAAGCACTAAGTGTGCGATAACCAATAAGTTTTTCTCATGTAGATGGCACTGAGTGTGCGATAAAAATTGAAAGGAATTTATAGAGAGATCGACTTGTAATATCGAGCATTGAGTAGCTTGGAAATTGAATAACTATGTGTTAGCTAAGGTATGTATCGAACCTTTGTGGTTGATGAGTTTATAGATGATGCTATGGATGGATGAATGAGTATTTTATCTATAGACAATATGGTATGAATATAAGAGAAATGATCTATGTGATGGTTAGTGTATACATTGGTTTGATTTGATGATACAATTTTATTGTATTTCGAACTTACTAAGCTTTAGAAAGCTTCTTGTGTGATTTCTTTCTCTCGCTTATGCAATGTCGATCGCAAAGCTTGCTCGGATTAGGGGATCGTCGACATCTCGGTCACACTATCGGCAAATCTATTTTGGGGTATTTTTTTGGAACAATGTATATAGTTAAATATGGCATGTATAGGCTGGTCATTTGAATCATGTTTGATGTTTGTAAGTAGCCATGAGATGTGGCTAGATATGTGTTAGTCTTAACATGAATGAATTTGATATATGTGATGCATCTTTTGGCATGGTTTGTGGGTTGAGAAATTGACTATTGAATGGCAAATTTTGTGTTGGTAAGATGTTAGTAGGGATTAGTGAAATTGAGAAGGAATGATGTTTGATATTGAATGTATTATACTTGTGACGAGATAGATTTTGGTATTGAATTTGTTATAATTGGAATGGGAATTGAATGCATAGATTGGATAGTCATATTGGTAAGTTTTTGGTTGCCTTATGTGCATGATATGTTTTGGTATGTGTTGCTTGTAGGTTTGACCTAAGTGGGTGGCATGTTGGCCTTGCAAAATGGCCTATAATGTCACACAGTTGAGGCACACGGGCATGCCTAAGATCGTGGGTGAATTGGCAGTATGTAGCTTAGTTATACACGTCCATGGCACATGGGCGTGCCTAGTGACCGTGTTAAAATAGCCAGTATATAGACACGAATGGGCACACGGGCGTGCCTAGTGACCGTGTTGAAATAGACAGTATATAGACACAGATGGACACACGAGGGTGTCTAGTAGCCGTGGAGGGCACACGGCCTCCTCCCTCGGGCGTGTCTCCCCTGAATCTTAGAAAAAAAATTTAAGTGTTCGAGAATTTCTGTGTGTGTTCAATTTAGTCTCGACCCCTCTTTAGCATGTGAATTAGGTCTCGTAGACCTCGATAAGGGACACCATGATTGTAATTGAATGAGATTAAAAATGATTGACTTTGTGTCGTAAATTGTAGATGTTAAATGTTCTGATTGATAGGTAATACCTCTTAACCCTGTTCCGACGACGGTCTCGGGTTAGGGGTGTTACAGGAGCTTCAGCTCCGTGAACCTCCATAAAGAGCGGATACAAGGTAAGTCTAGCTTAGGACTCTAAACAAGCGCTTCTCGGGAGGCAACCCGAGCACTAACTTCATTAATGTCCATATTTTCGATTTTTAACATCTAACTAAAAACTAACCAGACTAATAAGTGCAGATTTCCATACCACACGGCCTTACACACGGGCGTGGCTGTGGCCGTGTGGACACCACGGGTAGGCACATCGGCATGGCGGAGACCGTGCGGGCCAAGGACAGAAATTTTTCCCAAAACACGGGTTACAATAAAACGCCACGGCCGTACGAAACTATCATGGTCGAAACTGAATCAAAAACACGGGTTGTGATAAAAGGCCACAGCCGTACGATACGGCCGTGGTCGATACTGAGTAAATGACACCGGTAAGTAACACACCCGTGTCAAAAAGTCGTGGGTGAAACTGAGTAAATCACACGGGCATGCGACACGCCCGTGCCTACAGGCCGTCGTCGACACTGACTAAGTTAACAAGGGCGTGCTAACCTATACACGGGCGTGGAAGAAACGAACGAAGCATCACACGGCCGTGCGATCAGGACGTGTGACACAACACGCCTAGGGAACACGAGCGTAGGCCACGATTCAGATGCGCCCTAACTCAAAATTTTCGAATCACACGGCCTAAATAAAGGGCACACGGGCGTGGCCCCTGACCGTGTGCCCTAATCCCTATTTAAACCAACCCTCTGTTCATCTTTCGCCCCCCAAATCCCCCTCCCAAAAACCCTAGCCACTCTCTACTCTCTCTACTCACTTTCCCCATTTCGGCCACCACGTCCCTTCACTCCCCCTCCTCCTCTTCCCCTCATTTTTCTCCTTTCCCCTTTCTCTTCCACGCACCCTAGCACGCAGCCCACGCCCGTGTCCTACACCACGCCCGTGCCCACCGCCACGACCGAGCCATAACTTCAACACCTCCATCGGTTCACCTTTCTACACATTGTTTCTTATTTCTTTCATCTATAATTATTTATTTGATATTATTCATTGTTCTTATGATTATCTTCATTTTTGCTATTACCTTAGTTATTTTGATAGTTAGTTTGAATATATTAGTTTGATACTAATGATTACTCTTGTTAACTAGTACTAATGTTAGAATAAATTGATAATCTGATCTCACTATTATAGGTTTATTTAGGAATACTAGGATAGTACGTTTTTTGCTGGCAATGATACTTTATTCATTGAAAATATTTGTACGTCTTTTGCAGGTACGTAATGACGCCCCCACGTGGGAAGAAAACCTCCGTTCCTGCTTCAAAAAAGCAAAAAGGTGCTGGTGCGACCTCCTCAAGCGCTTCTGCCGAAGTACGCCACCCAATCCTACAGTTTCCTTCGGAACCCCAGGAGGAGCTCTTTTGGTTACTTCGCGCACGACCCATCGGCGTGGGGAGGTGTATTGATTGGGCCGCCCTAGAGCAGGTCCAGCTAGCCGACGTGGTTCGAGCCCTTTTCTCCACCGACCCATGGGGACACTTCTTTGATATCATTGAGCCTACATACCTAGAGCTCACTTTGGAGTTCTATTCCACTTTCTACCTCCAGACGGTCATGAAAAACTTTGACGACTCTGGCACAATCCAATTCCGTCTCGGAGGCCTCGTACGTGAGCTGAGTGTTCCACAGTTCGGAGCCGCTTTGGGACTTTACATCGAGGAGTTCATGGAGGATGACGACTTCGAGGATCTCCATTGCCATATCCATCGCTCCCCTTCATCATGTTGGACCGACTTGGTCCCTGTCTCAGTGACATATTATCCCAGTCGCTCCAAGGCCTCCGCTCTCGCCCCATCATTGAGGTACTTACACACCATCCTGGCTCATACTCTGACAGGTAGGCGAGAGAGCACCAGCGTCGTCAACACCCACGACGCCTACTTTCTATGGTGCATGGCGAACGGGCACGTCTTTGACCTAGCTTACTTCATCGCCCGCGCCATTCAGCATTAGACGGAGTGGCATAGGAGAGGAGTCATCTCCATGGGTCCCTACATCACGCACCTGGCTCGATATTTTGGGCTCCTCAACACCGCCGCTCAGTCCTCCTCACTCACACTTATAGGACAGATGTCCCCACAGGGCATCGAGACGATACTTCACATGAGGATGATTGAGCGCCGCCGTGGGTTTTATCCTCCTCAGTACCGTCTCTCGCAACCCACCGAGCAGGACGACCCAGAGGACATTATTGATGATAAGCTTCCACAGCACGAGGAGCCACCGTCTGTGCCACCACCGCCATGCCGACCAGCTCATGCGGCAGCTTCATTGACTGACATTTCTGAGCGCCTCACTAGGTTCGAGCAATACTGTACTCAGCAATTTAACGACAACGCTCGACGACTCAACGGCATCGAGGTGACCCTCCACTAGATTTGTTAGCACTTCCACATATCGCCGCCACCCCCACCTCGTGATGCATCCGACGATGAGGACCTTTGAGTCCAATTATTTTATTTTTTTTCTATTTTTATTTTCATTTTATTTTTATTTCTAGTCCATTTCCCTTTATATTTTGTATTATAATTCTAAAAGACTTATCTTTTATATTTTGAACTTTATTTTAGTTTTTATAATTATTCCTAATCGAGTAATCCCGTAACCTTCTTTCACAGTTGTGTCTATGTTCTTAATAGTTGCTCAGAATTATGCACTCCACTTTGTTATATCTACAATTCCGCGTCAACTACTCCATGGATTTCATCCAAAATTCAGGAAGTTTCACTTATCTCCCTCTCTTATGATTTTCTTATTATATTGTCATTATATATCTTTGTACATTGAGGACAATGTACATCTTAAGTGTGGGGAGGTTATTGATTTCATTACCAGAAAATCCCTAAATTATGTCTTGTTCCTGAGTAATTTTCTCATATTACTAATTAGAATGAAACTTCTATTGATTTATGATTTTCATTGATATGTTTCGGATTAAGTCATAGATAATTATGCATTAATGGTTTAAACTTTAAAACATTAGAGAATCAAGCATGATAAGTCTATTTTCAGAATTAAAATTTTTTAGGTTGTTTTCCTAAATTTAAATATTACTTTGAAGTTTGAAATTTGCAAGGTTGACATCAAAAACCATAATTTTTGTGAGATTTTGAGCCTTTTAGAGCATATATTTTTCTTGCTCACTTTATTGTTGGTTATGAGTGTGTCAACATTGAACTGTTATTCTAGAACTTGCTTCGATTATGCATGTCGAGACCACACTATTAATTTGATATACTGAAATGATGAAGGCACCTAGGATTTAACCCATTTACGCCATTAAAAGCCTACCTTCATAACTAACCCCTAGTGAACCCTTTTTAGCCTAATAAAACCGTTTTCTTGACTCACCCATTAATATTAACCCAAAACCAAATTTTTACTTCTCTTACTTTGACCCCCCTTATGTCGATATTTGATTTGATCAGTTGCCTAACTATTTTCTTTATTTCAGTTGTTAAATTCTATCTTATTATTGTATGTTCTTATTCTTAAAAAAAAATTGGCAATTTATTCATTATTAGTTCTTTGTTATTTGAGCTTAAGCAGCTAATTGTACATTTTGAGAAGAAGCTCGTGTTATTAGTGATAAGTTTTCAATTGATGTAATTATCAGTATTAGTCCATCTTTTCTAATTCAGCCTTTATCCACATCTTTAACCCAAGCCCCATTACAATCCTTTAAAAGACCTTTTGATTTGTGTATCATCTTATTTTATAGTGGTGGAGATTTGATTTTCATGCAAGCCTATGGGATTAACTTTTCATGTTTGACTTTTGAGTGCTTAATTTGAACCTTAAACACTTTGAGTGATTTGAGTGAATCTTTAGTGAGAATGTCAATTCTTGTCGATTTTGGATCAAAGGTAATTATTTAGGTAAGGGGAGACACCTATGTTTTCATACGACAAAAAATTATAACTTAGATTGTTTGAATCTCTAGGACTCTTCTAGTTAAATTATCAATGTATGAATTATCTGTGAATTATGATGAGACATTATTGATGAGAATTATGAGTTGAGGAAGTTAGTTTTAATTGTGAGTTAAGGATTTTGCTTGAGGACAAGCAAATGCTTAAGTGTGGGGATATTTGATAAACAATAATTTATACATATTTTAACCCCATGCTTAGCTTATTTTTGGATGAGTTTTCATTAGATTTGATGAATTCGATGCTCCTAATCCTATAATTTCATGTTTTACACTTAGGAGAGCTTAGGGAGTCGAAAAGAATGAGAAACGAGCCAAAAAGGGACAAAATGGGCCTATCTTAGAAATCAACACGGCCTGGACCATTGGACATGGCCGTGTGTTACGAGCAGGATCAACCACGGCCTGGATCAACGTACACGGGCAGATTACACGGCCGTGTGTGGTGAGCAGGAGTGAGCACGGCCTAAGGCTATCGAGCACGGGCGTGTTACACGGGCAAAGAAAGTGATAAACTGTAAAAGTAACATATTCTAAGCCCACATTTAGTATGCTTGTGGATGATTTAAGCCCCAATTCATGTAAAAAGGTGCTCTTAATCCTTTCTTTTCATGTCTTATACTCAGGAAAGCACCCGATGACAAAAAGAACGAGAAACGGGCTTAAAACGAACCAAGTTGGGCCAAGCCACGAAATCAACAAGGCCTGGACTTCAAGCCACACGGTCGTGCCACCATTCCTACTAGAACACGGCCTTACCATGACTAACACGGCCGTGCCTCATTCAATAGTGTCGAACACGGCCTGGCCACGATTTACACGGGCATGTTCCATGGCCGTGCCTCTGCCGTGGAGAAGAGAAATTCCATTCGGGAAAGGATACTTAGGGAGAAAGAAACGTGTTTCAAAAGCCTATAAATACACCCTAGGTACCAAATTGAAAGGGGCGGCAAGCTAGGCTAAAAAGCCAAGCCGAAAAGGTCGATTTGTGGGAATCACTCAAGATAGCCAGCTTGATCCATCTCAAGAAGCGAAATTCTACTCAAGACGGAGGATCTCCTCTTCAATTCCTTCAGGGGGTTTTAGGGATTTCTTATGTTTTGTTTTATCTTTTCTCTTGAGATGTTTTTCTTTATTGTTATGATCTAAACCTTCGGATACCCGAAGGGGATGAAACCTATGATGAATCTTGTTATTTGATTTTTGAATTATATGATAATAACTTAGTTTGTTCTTAATTGTGTGAACTTAATCCAAATCTAATGTGCTTAGGTGGAGGAGGAATAGACCCTGCCTAAGAGTAGATCCAACATAATTAAGCGGAGTTGATCGCACGCCTAGAGATAGGGTGACGAGATTTTGTCGGATTAGGGTGAAACCTAATATGGGAGTCCACAGATCGATTTACTGCTATTCTAAAGGGTTATTATAAGCGAACGAGAGTTCCACTAATTAACCTAGGGTTAGACGTTATTCGCCTCGAGAGAGGGTTTAATACACGTTAGGGAGTCTCACGGATCAAACTAAGTAAATAAATCATATGGTTCAAGGTTAGATAACAAGTGAAGTCTAGGTGGATTTTTCCTAAGGGTATCGCTTGAGTCAACTGAGTTTTCCCAAAAGTTATTTCCCGAATTCATTCTTTTTCTCTTTGCATCTTAGCTTAGTAAGTAGATTAGTTTTAGTTTAAACAACCATCACTTTATATTAAGGCTAAATAATAAAAAAACGGTGAGTATTAGTACTTTTAGTTCCTTTGGGTTTGATAATCCGGTCTTGCCTAAGCTATACTACTGTTCGATAGGTGCACTTGCCTCAATCGTTGTCAGAGTTAGTTTCCAGGTTCGATCATTCTTTTATAAATTTTAAAACTCTGATTTACAGCGATCAAGTTTTTGGCGCCGTTGCCGGGGAACTAAAATATTAAGAAAACTCTATTTTTATTACTTTAGCCATTATTTTTATTTTTCGCAATTTATTTTTTATTTTTAGTTTTAATTTTAAATTTGCTAAATTTTCTTTCTTTCTTTTCCTAGCAGGTACCTCTAGTTTATGACTAGAAGGAACCCGATAGGACCTTTAGAATACGATAGTGATATTGAAGCTACCGTCAAGAAAATCGCAGAGAAATTAGGCGAGCCCTAAATTACCAAGGAGAGCGAGAAGACAGATCCAATCCTACTGAAGGGATGGACGAAAATAATCCTCCACCACAAGATGTGGCGAATCAGAATGCTCCTCGTACTATGTTTGATTATGCTAAACCACATTTAACAGGAGCAGAATCGAGTATTGTTAGGCCTGCTATAGCTGCTAATAATTTTGAATTAAAGCCTAACACTATTCAAATGATTCAACAATTTGTTCAATTTGATGGTTTGCAGGATGAAGATCCAAACACTCATATAGCTAACTTTTTAGAATTTTGTGATACCTTCAAAATAATTGGCGTTTCTGACGTTGCCATACGTCTTCTAAGTATTTCCTTTTCACTAAGAAATAAAGCTAAACAGTGGTTAAACTCGTTACCACGAGGGTCAATCACTACATGGGAACAAATGACCGAAAAATTTCTATTAAAATATTTCCCATCGGCCAAAACGGCCAAATTACGTAATGATATATCTTCTTTTGTGCAGATGGATTTAAAGACAATATACGACGCATGGGAGAGATACAAAGATCTCTTGAGGAGATGCCCACACCACGGATTACCATTGTGGCTCCAAGTCCAAACTTTTACAACGGTGTGAATCCTTCAACGAGGCAATTAATTGATTCAACCGCCAGGGAACCCTCGAATAATAGAACTCTGAGAGGCAAATACGAGTTTATCGAAGAGATGTCGTTTGAATAACTATCGCTGGCAAGTTACAAGAACAAGGCCAACAAAAACAAATGAGTTTACAACCTCGACGCAAAGAACCATGCTATCAAATCGGTAGAGTTGATGAATAAAAAGATTGATAGTTTGTGTTCTTCGCAGGTAAATCCAGTGATGTAGTGCGACGCAAGTGGAACTGTGGCGAATTCTGAGTACCCACCCTACCAACCAGAGAGCGAACATATGAACTATATAGGTAACAATTTCAGATCCAATAATAACTCATATAGTAATAATTATAATCCAGGTTGGAGGAACCACCCAAATTTTTCGTGGGGAGGACAAGGAAATCAAGGAATTCAAAGACAACAACCTCCTCAAAATTTCCCAAATCAACCCTATCCACAGGAAAAGAAGCCGAGTCTTGAAGAGACGTTGAACAAATTTATAGCATCCACAGAAGCCCGTCTCCAAAAAAATGAGGTAACGCTCAACACCCAACAAACATCGATCAAAACGATCGAGAACCAAGTTGGAGGACTTTCAAAGGCAATCAAGGAAATTACCCAGTCAGTCGGAGAAATTGCAAAGCTATTATCCGAACGACCGCAAGGGCGTCTACCAAGTAACACTGAAATTAATCCTAAAGAGCAGATCCAAGCCATAACAAATTCGAGAGAATACAAGGGTAAATGAATCCATCTCAACACAAGGAAACGAGGTAGAAAAAAGTAAAGTTGAGGTAACACAAGACAAGCCAAAACCGGTAATCAAGGAGTACCAACCTCGCATACCTTACCCTGAAGCATTAAAAAGAGACGACACAGAGGAACAGTTCGGTAAGTTTCTTAAACTTTTAAAGAAATTACACATTAACTTACCACTCCTCGAAGCTCTTTCACGGATGCCCGATTCCAGAAATTCTTAAAGAAGCTTCACAAACAAGCGGAAACTAGATGAAGATTTGCATGTGGAACTCAACGCAAAGTGCTCAAAGAATCTTGCAAAATAAGCTACCACGAAACTAAAAGATCCAGGAGTTTTACAATTCCATGTTTAATTGGTAGACTAATCTGTTGATAATGCGTTAGTGATTTAGGGGCAAGCATAAATGTCATGCCTTATAAATTGTTTAAACAATTAGGTCTAAGGAAACCCAAACAAACTAGGATGAGCATTCAATTAGCTGATAAAACTGTTAGAATTCCTAGGGGTATTATCGAAGATATTCTTGTAAAAATTGACAGATTCGTTTTCCCAGTAGATTTTGTTATCTTAGACATGGATGAGGATAATTCGATCCCCCTAATTTTAGGAAGACCCTTTTTAGCAACTGCCAGGACTAAAATTGATGTTGATGTAGGAGAACTCATATTTTGCGTAGGTAATGAGACAGTCACCATCAAGGCTCTCGACTCGGCTAGAACATCGAGTAATTAAGGTGAGAACGTAAATTCTACTAATAACCATTCGGTTAACTCTTATTTTCAGGAAGTACTACCAAAGAATACAACTGAACCCGATCCCAAACCCCATGCCAACAAAGAAATAACTCATGAAGATCGAGGGATTCAGTTCAATGATCTAGACGAGTGGAAGACACACTTCAAGGAGAAATTAGGGATACACGACGAAGAACAAGAACCACACAAGATAAAACCGAAGGAGCCCCAAAAGAGCTAATAGGAACAACAAACCATTTCAAAATAGGGGACCAGTGCATCAAGTAGATCAGCAAATCCTCAAATATCTCATCCTAGGACCTAGCACAAACAAAGAAATATCTTTTAGGGTAACCAAAGTGTTTTCCCACACCTATAGTCGAGGTAAGTAATCCTATTTTTGGTACTTTTACTATAAACACATCTCGACTTAAATTTTTTCACGAAGACGCAAATGATAGCATGAGGAAGGACTTCCAACTCCTCAAACCACCCTGACAATGCAAATGAGAGGAGAGTCTAGCTTAAGACTATAAACTAGCGCTTCTCGGGAGGCAACCCGAGCACTAACATAATTTATTCTCACATTTTGCTTTAAATTTATTTTTTTCTTTTCTTCTTTTCTTTATGAACGCGTAGTTATAAACTAACAAGGGGTGCAGAATTCCAGGACACACGGCCTTGCACACGACCGTGGCCGTGGCCGTGTGTACCTCAAGAATCTTGGTACTAACATGGCAGGGCGGTACAAGTCAGAATGAACTAATTTTTGGCAATCACGGACTCAACCACTCTCCCACAGACACCGACAAAGTGACACGGACGTGCTTGACGGCCGTGTGAAGCTACTGACTTGCCAACCACGGGCTGCACACGCCTGTGCCGGATAACCGTGCCAATATACTGACTTGTCGAACACAGGCTAGACACGAGTGTGGGGAACCAACACGCCCTAGAGCACGACCGTGCGAGGCGGCCGTGTGAATCGACACACCCTCAACCCACGGGTGTGGGAAATCGCCAGTCCTGAAATTTTATTTAAACACCATACCCCTCTCCTTCCGCGTCTTAACTCACTTTCTTTCTTTCTTCTCCGTTTTCTTCCTTTCTTTCTTTCTTTCTTTTCTCCCTTTTGTTTTTCCTCTTTCCTAATAAATCCTCAGACTCTTGAGCTACAACAAAATCATATCCATGGCAAAGAAGCGTAAAAGGACAATCTCCTCAAAGGAGACCGATTCACCTGAGTTCATGCCGGCAGCTTCATCCAAACAACAAGCCAAGGGTCTTTGAGACCAATTATCTGTTCTTTTATTTTTATCTTCTCCTTTATTTTCTTTATCTTTACTTCTCTACCACTTAATTTAGTTTATTTTGATTTAGTTTCTTGTTTTTAGGTTCTTAAGGCTGCTTGGGAATCACGCCACCACCACCACCATAACCTCAGCCTTAGAAATCACACCCAAAATTAAGGACTCTACGGTCCATCCATCTTTTCTTTTAATTTTAGTTTTCTTCTTAGTCTCCTTCTCTTTATCTTCCTTGTCCTTAATTTCATATTTAGTTTACTTTAATTATGTATTAAGGATCCCTGGCTAATTCTCTACGAGTGTCCTAATTTCTTCATCTAGCGCAGGTTTGTCATCCAGACGGCCCATCACCACCACCAAAGGCACAATCTCCTCTCAAGGAATCATCCAAAAATTCAGGAAGTTTTCACTTACCCCCATATCTGATGATTTTATTACAAGGTTATTATATATCTTTGTACATTGAAGGCAATGTACATCTTAAGTTTGGGGGGGTGAACAACCTAAGAAGATACCTAACAAAAACCCTGAATTTAGTCTTGTTTGAAAGTAAATTACTCATATTACTAATTAGGATGAAATTTCTGATGATTTATGATTTTTATTGATATGTTTTTGATTAAGTCATTGATAATTGTGCATTGATAATTAAGTTTGAAGAATACTAGAGAATCAAGCATGATAAGTTTATTTTTTAGAAATTAAAGATTTTTCTAGGTCGTCAAACCGAGTTTAAATATTACTTTGAAGTTTGAAATTTACGAGGTTGACATCAAAATACCCATAATTTTTGTGAGATTTTGAGCCTTATAGAGCATATATTCTTTTTCTTGCTCACTTTATTGATTATGAGTATGTCAACACTGATTTGTTATTCTAGAACTTGCATCGATGATACATGTCGAGACCACATTTTTTTGATCTGATACACAGAGATGATGAAGGCACCTAGGTTTTAACCCACTAATTCCATAAAAAGCCTACCTCCATAACTAACCCCTAGTGAACCCCTTTTAATCCTAACAACCCTATTTATTGACTCACCCATTAACCCAGAACCCCTTTGTTTTTGTTATCACCATTCCTTTTGACTACCCTTATATCGAGATTTGATTTGATTAATAGCCTAACTAGTTTTTTTATTTCAGTTATGTATTTATAATTTGTTCTTAAAAAAAAGAAAAAAAATTCAAAGGTATAATCATTATTCATTATTAGTTGTGATTAAATGAGCTTATACGCTTGAATTCCAGATATCGAAGAAGAAGCTCGTAGTGTTAGCATTATTAGTTTTCAATTGATGTAATTATTATTATTAGTTCATTAGTTCTTAGTTAGGTAATTTGTCAATTCAATCTCGATTCTAACCCTCTAATTCAGCCTTACTCCACACCTTAACCCTAGCCCTGTTACAACCCTAACAAAGACCTTTTGATTTGTGTTTCATCTCATATTTCAGTGGTGGAGATTTGATTTTCATGCAAGCCTATGGGATTAACTCTTCATGTTTGACTTTTGAGTGCCTAAATTTTGAACCTTAAACACTTTGAGTGATTTGAGCGAACCTTTTGTGAGGATGTCAATCCTTGTCAAATTTCGAATCAGAGGTAATTATTTAGATGAAGGGAAACACCTATGTTTTGTGCTACATAATCTATGACTTATACTGTTTGAATTTTTAGGACACTTTGAAGTGAATTATCCATGTATAAATTATCTATGAATTATGATGAGACACTATCAATAGGAATTTTGAATTACAGGAAGTTCGTTTTAATTGTAAGTTGAGAATTTTGCTTGAGGGCAAGCAAAAGCTTAAGTGTGGGGGTATTTGATAAACCGTAAAAGTAACATATTCTAAGCCCACATTTAGTATGCTTTTGGATGATTTAAGCCCCAATTCATGTAAAAAGGTGCTCTTAATCCTTTCTTTTCATATCTTATACTCAGGATAGCACCCGATGACGAAAAGAACGAGAAACGGGCTTAAAACGAACCAAGTTGGGCCAATCCACGAAATCAACACGGCCTGGAATTCAAACCACACAGCCGTGCCACCATTCCTACTAGAACACGGCCTTACCACGAGTTACACGGTCGTGCCTCATTCAACAGTGTCGAACACAGCCTGGCCACGATTTACACGGGCGTGTTCCATGGCCGTGCCTCTGCCGTGGAAAAGAGAAATTCCATTCGGGAAAGGATACTTAGGGAGAAAGAAACGTGTTTCAAAAGCCTATAAATACACCCTAGGTACCAGCTGAAAGGGGGCGGCAAGCTAGGCTAAAAAGCCAAGCCGAAAAGGTCAGATTTGTGGGAATCACTCGAAGATAGCCAGTTGATCCATCTCAAGAAGCCAGAATTCTACTCAAGACGAAGGATCTCCTCTTCAATTCCTTCAGGGGGTTTTAGGGATTTCTTATGTTTTGTTTTATCTTTACTATTGAGATGTTTTCCTTTATTGTTATGAACTAAACCTTCGGATACCCGAAGGGGATGAAACCTATGATGAATCTTGTTATTTGATTTTTGAATTAAATGATAATAACTTAGTTTGTTCTTAATTGTGTGAACTTAATCCAAATCTAATGTGCTTAGGTGGAGGAGGAATAGACCCTGCCTAAGAGTAGATCCAACATAATTAAGCGGAGTTGATCGCACGCCTAGAGATAAGGTGACGAGATTTTGCTTGGATTAGGTGAAACCTAATATGGGAGTCCACAGATCGATTTATCGCTATTCTAGGGGTTATTATAAGCTTAACGAGAGTTCCACTAATTAACCTAGGGTTAGACGTTATTCGCCTCGAGAGAGGGTTTAATATACGTTAGGGAGTCTCACGGATTAAACTAAGTAAATAAATCATATTATTCAAGGTTAGATAACAAGTGAAGTCTAGGTGGATTTTTCCTAAGGGTATCGCTTGAGTCAACTGAGTTTTCCCAAAAGTTATTTCCCGAATTCATTCTTTTTGTCTTTGCATCTTAGCTTAGTAAGTAGATTAGTTTTAGTTTAAACAACCATCACTTTATATTAAGGCTAAATAATAAAAAGACGGGGAGTATTAGGACTTTTAGTTCCTTTGGGTTCGATAATCCGGTCTTGCCTAAGCTATACTACTGTTCGATAGGTGCACTTGCCTCAATCGTTGTCAGAGTTAGTTTCCAGGTTCGATCGTTCTTTTATAAATTTTAAAACTCTGATTTACAGCGATCAGAAAGGTTAATTCTATCCGGAAAAGGTTACTTGTGGGCAAAGAAAGACGTTCCAAAGCCTATATAAACACCCTAGGGGGTGACCTAAAAGAGGACGCTGAATAGAACGCAAATGATCGCTGTGAAGTCAGAGTTTTAAAATTTATAAAGATAATGATCGAACCTGGAAACTAACTATGACAATGATTGAGGCAAGTGAACCTATCGAACAGTAGTATAGTTAAGGCAAGATCGGATTGTCGAACCCAAAGGAACTAAAAGTACTAATACTAACTTTTTTTCTATTATTTATCCTAAGAATTAAGCAAATGGTTGATTACTCTAAATTATTTAACTACTAAACTTAAAGACTCTAAGACAAAGAAGAATGAAATTGGGAAAATAACTTGAGGAAAAACCAATTAATTAAGACGACACCCAAGGAAGAATCCACCTAGACTTCACTTGTTATCTAACTCAACTGCATTTATTTATTCACTTGACTTGATCCGTAAGATTCCCTAATTTATATTAAACCCTCTCTCGAGGCGAATAACATCTAACCCTAGGTTGATTAATTGAAATCTCTTTCTAATTAAAACCCCTAGAATTGCATTAACTCGATCTATGGACTCCCATATTAGGTTTCACCCTAATCCGCAACGCGCTTCATCACCCTATCTCTCTAGCGCGCGATCAACTCCGTTTAACTATGCTAGATCTACTCCTAGGCAGGGACTTTTGCTCCTCCACTTAAGCACATCAAACTTGAATCAATATCCGCGAAATATCAACACAAGAATTAAGCACACATAATTAATAACAAATCAAATATTTATCATATAGTTCAGCAAACGATAACAAGATTCATCTAAGTTTCATCCCCCTCAGGTATCTGAAGGTTTAGTTCTTAACAATAAAAGAAAACATCTCAGAAGAAAAGATAAAACAAAACATAAGAAATCCCTAAAACCCCCTGAAGGAATTGAAGAGGAGATCCTCCATCTTGAGTAGAATTCTGGCTTCTTGAGATGGATCAACTGGCTATCCCCGAGTGAATTCCCACAAATCTGACCTTTTCGGCTTGGCTCCTTGGCCTAGCTCACCGCCCCTAGATGATAGCTTTGGGCTCCCCTCGACAGAGGGTTTCTGTCGAACTCCTCGAATAAGTTACCCTCTAGGGTGTTTATATAGGCTTTGAGATGCCTTACTTGGCCTCCAAGTATCCAAATATGAGTGGAGTTCCTACTTGGGTGTTTAAATAGACTTTGGATTGTGTTTCTTTGCCTCCAAGTATCCAAATCTGAGCAAAACTTCTCTTGGCCGCGGCAAGGACACGGCCATGGCACACTTCCGTGTGAATCGTCTTTTGGCCGTGTTCGAACTTCATTAATGAGGCACGGCCGTGTATTTCGTGGCTTAGACCGTGTTTAAGACTATTGAGGAGGCACGGCCGTGTGGTCTTGGGCCCAGGCCGTGTTGATTTCATGCTTTGGCCCATTTGGCTCGTTTTAAGCCCGTTTCTTGTTCTTTTCATCCTCTGGTGCTTTCTTGAGTATAAAACATGAAAAGAAAGGATTAAGAGCATCTTTTTACACAAAATAAGGGATAATTCATCCAAAAGTATGCTAAATGTGGGCCTAAAATATGTTACTTTTACGGTTTATCAAATACCCCCACACTTAAGCTTTTGCTTGTCCTCAAGCAAAATTCTCAACTTACAATTAAAACGAACTTTCCATGATTCAATATTTCTATCAACAATGTCTCATCATAATTCATAGATAATTTATACAAGGATAATTTAACTCAAATAGCCCTAAAGATTCAAACGATCTAAGTCATACATTTGTAGCACAAAACATAGGTGTTTTCCCCTCATCTAAATAATTACCTTTGATCCAAAACCTACGAGGATTGACATCCTCACAAAAGATTCACTCAAATCACTCGAAGTGTTTAAGGTTCAGAATTAAGCACTCAAATGTCAAACCTGAAAAGTTAATCCCATAGGCTTGCATGAAAATCAAATCTCCACCACTGTAATATGAGATGATGCACAAATCAAAAGGTCTTTAACAGGGTTGTAACGGGGCTTGGGTTAAGGTGTGGATAAAGGTTGAATTAGAGGGTTAGAATCGAGATCGACCTGAAAAATTACCTAACCAGAAACAATGAACTAAATAAAAGTAATTACATCAACTGAAAGCTAATAATATTAATAATACGAGCTTCTTCTTCAATATTTGGAATTAAAACGTATAAGCTCATTTAATCACAACTAATAATGAATAATGAATATACTTTTGATTTTTCTCTTTTTTTTTTTAAGAACAAATCATAGATACATAACAAAGGATAAATTACTGAAATAAAAAACATAGTTAGGCTATTAATCAAATCAAATCTCGATATAAGGGTAGTCAAAAGGAATGGTGATAACAAAAATAAAGGGTTTCTGGGTTAAAATTAGCGGGTGAGTCAATAAAAAAGGTTGTTAGGATCAAAGGGGTTCACTAGGGGTTAATTATGAGGGTAGGCTTTTAGTGGAGTAAGTGGGTTAAATCCTAGGTGCCTTTATCATTTCTGTATATCAAATCAAAGGTGTGGTCTCGACATGTATAATCGATGCAAGTTCTAGAATAACAAATCAATGTTGACACACTCATAATCAATAAAGTGAGCAAGGAAAAGAATTTATGCTCTATAAGGCTCAAAATCTCACAAAAATTATGGGTATTTTGATATCAACCTTGTAAATTTCAAACTTCAAAGTAATATTCAAATTCAGGTAGACAACCTAGAAAATTTGTACTTTCTGAAAAATAGACTTATCATGCTTGATTCTCTAGTATTCTTAGAATTTAATTATCAATGCACAATTATCAATGACTTAATCTAAGACATATCAATAAAGATAATGAATCATAGGAATTTCATTTTAATGATAATATGAGAAATTTACTTTAAGAAACAAGACATAATTCAGGATTTGATAATAATGCAAAAAGTTTGGCTCCTAATTTCAGAAATTTGAGAATAATGAAAAAAAATTAGGCGCCTTTTTAGGTTGTTCACCCCCCCACACTTAAGATGTACATTGCCCTCAATGTACAAAGATAGATAATAGAAAAATAATAATAAAATCATAAGATAGGGAGAGAGGTGAAACTTCCTGAATTTTGGATGGAGTCAATGAAAAGAAACCGGATAGGAATTGGCAAAGGTGAATGATAAACCGTAAAAGTAACATATTCTAAACCCACATTTAGTATGCTTTTGGATGATTTAAGCCCCAATTTATGTAAAAGGGTCCTCTTAATCCTTTCTTTTCATGTCTTATACTCAGGAAAGCACCCGATGACGAAAAGAACGAGAAATGGGCTTAAAACGGACCAAGTTGGGCCAAGCCACGAAATCGACATGGCCTGGACTCCGTGCCACACGGACGTGCCACCATTCCTACTAGAACACGGCCTTGACCGTGACTTACACGGCCGTGCCTCATTCAACAGTGTCGAGCACGGCCTGACCACGATTTACACGGGCGTGTGCCATGGCCGTGCCTCTACCGTAGAGAAGAGGAATTTCATTCGGGAAAGGATACTTAGGGAGAAAGAAACGTGTTTCAAAAGCCTATAAATACACCCTAGGTACCAAATTGAAAGGGGCGGAAAGCTAGGCTAAAAAGCCAAGCCGGAAGGTCGATTTGTGGGAATCACTCGAAGATAGCCAGCTGATCCATCTCAAGAAGTCGGGAATTCTACTCAAGACGGAGGATCTCCTCTTCAATTCCTTCAGGGGTTTTAGGGATTTCTTATGTTTTGTGTTATCTTTTCTCTTGAGATGTTTTCCTTTATTGTTATGAACTAAACCTTCGGATACCCTAAGGGGATGAAACCTATGATGAATCTTGTTATTTGATTTTTGAATTATATGATAAACTTAGTTTGTTCTTAATTGTGTGAACTTAATCCAAATCTAATGTGCTTAGGTGGAGGAGGAATAGACCACACTAAGAGTAGATCCAACATAATTAAGCGGAGTTGATCGCACGCCTAGAGATAGGGTGACGAGATTTTGCCGGATTAGGGTGAAACCTAATATGGGAGTCCACATATCGATTTACTGCTATTCTAGGGGGTTATTATAAGCGAACGAGAGTTCCACTAATTAACCTAGGGTTAGACGTTATTCGCCTCGAGAGAGGGTTTAATATACGTTAGGGAGTCTCACGGATCAAACTAAGTAAATAAATCATATGGTTCAAGGTTGAATAACAAGTGAAGTCTAGGTGGATTTTTCCTAAGGGTATCGCTTGAGTCAACTGAGTTTTCCAGAAGTAATTTCCCAAATTTATTCTTTTTGTCTTTGCGTCTTAGCTTAGTAAGTATATTAGTTTTAAGTTTAACAATCATCACTTTATATTAAGGCTAAATAATAAAAATACGGTGAGTATTAGTACTTTTAGTTCCTTTGGGTTCAATAATCCGCTCTTGCCTAAGTTATACTACTGTTCGATAGGTGCACTTGCCTCAATCGTTGTTAGAGTTAGTCTCCAGGTTCGATCATTCTTTTATAAATTTTAAAACTCTTATTTACAGCGATCTTGTTTTTGGCGCCGTTGCCGGGGAACTAAAATATTAAGAAAACTTTATTTTTATTACTTTAGCCACTATTTTTTTTTTGCAATTTATTTTTATTTTTAGTTTTAATTTTAAATTTGCTAAATTTTCTTTCTTTTCCTAGCAAGTGCCTCTAGTTTATGACTAGAAGGAACCCGAGAGGACCTTTAGAATACGACAGTGACATTGAAGCTACCGCTCGAAGAAATCGCAGAGAAATTAGGCGAGCCATAAATTACCAAGGAGAGCGAGAAGACCGATCCAACCCTACTGAAGGGATGGACGAAAATAATCCTCCACCACAAGATGTGGCGGATCAGAATGCCCCTCGTACTATTTATGATTATGCTAAACCTCATTTAACAGGGGCAGACTCAAGTATTGTTAGGCCTGCTATAGCTGCTAATAATTTTGAATTAAAGCCTAACACTATTCAAATGATTCAACAATTTGTTCAATTTGATGGTTTGCAGGATGAAGATCCAAACACTCATATAGCTAACTTTTTAGAATTCTGCGATACCTTCAAAATAAATGGCGTTTCGATGATGCCATACGCCTTCTGCTATTTCCCTTTTCATTAAGGAATAAAGCCAAACAATGGTTAAACTTCGTTACCACGAGGGTCAATCACTACATGGGAACAAATGACCGAAAAATTTCTATTAAAATATTTTCCACCGCCAAAACGCCAAGTTACGTAATGATATATCTTCTTTTGTGCAGATGGATTTAGAGACATTATACGACGCATGGGAGAGATACAAAGATCTCTTGAGGAGATGCCCACACCACGGATTACCATTGTGGCTCCAAGTCCAAACTTTTACAACGGTGTGAATCCTTCAACGAGGCAATTAATTGATTCACCACGCTGGAACCCTCGAATAATAAAACTCCCGAGGCAACCTACGAGTTTATTGAAGAGATGTCATTGAATAACTATCGCTGGCAAGTTACAAGAACAAGGCCAACAAAAATAGCCGGAGTTTATAACCTCGACGCAAAGAACTGTGCTATCAAATCAGTAGAGTTGATGAATAAAAAGATTGATAGTTTGTGTTCTTCGCAGTACATCCAAAGGATGCAATGCGGCGCAGTGGAACCGTGGCGAATCCTCGAGTACCCACCATACCAACCGAGAGTGAATGGGCGAACTATATAGGTAATAATTTCGTAACCAATAATAACCCATATAGTAATAATTATAATTCAGGTTGGAGGAACCACCCAAATTTTTCGTGGGGAGGACAAGGAAATCAAGGAAATCAAAGACAACAACCTCCTCAAAATTTCCAAAATCAGCCCTATCCACAGGAAAAGAAGCCGAGTCTTGAAGAGACGCTGAACAAATTCATAGCATCAGTAGAGGCCCGCTTCTAAAAGACTGAGACAATAGTAGATAATCAACAAACATCAATCCAAACGATCGACAGTCAAGTTGGGGAATTTATTCATCAATTAAACAACTTACTCGAGATGGTTTTCAAATTCGATCAGCGGTTTTCTAAAGAAACAGTAATGTAAAGGCGCTACACTAAGAAGCGGAAAGAAGCTAGTCGAACCAGAGAAAAGAATGCCACCCGTAGATGAAAAAAACACAGGATATGGAAATTGAGGATGTAATTCCAAAGACATAAAGAAAGTAAACCACTCGATCCCATATCCAAAGAAGGTTGAAGAAAGAACGATTAGACTCCCAATATGGTAAGTTTCTCAAACTTTTAAACAAATACATATTAACTTACCTTTTGTTGAAGCTATTTCACGATGCCGACGTGACGCGAAATTCTTGAAAGAACTCCCGACTTAATAAAAGGAAGCTTGAGAAAATATCAATGGTGGAGCTTAGTGAAGAATGTTCGCCATCCTCCAAAATAAGCTACCAACCAAATTAAAAGACCCAGGAAGTTTTACTATTCCTTGTTTAATTGGCAGTTTAAATGTTAAGAAAGCATTAGCTGATCTAGGTGCCAGTATTAATTTAATGCCTTATAAGATGTTTAAACGACTAGATCTCGGGGAACCAAAACCCACTAGGATGAGTATTCAGTTAGCCGATAGATCTATTAAATATCCTAGGGGAGTTATCGAAGACGTCTTGGTAAAAATTGATAAATTTATTTTTCCCGTTGATTTTGTTGTGCTTGACATGGATGAAGACATTGAGGTCCCCTTAATTCTAGGACGCCCTTTTTTAGCTACTGCTAGGGCTGTTATTGATGTAGGTGATGGTAAACTTGCATTAAGGATAGGTGATGAAGAAATTAGTTTTCAAATTTATGATGCCATGAAATATTCCAGAGAACAAGATGATTCATGTTATTTTGTTGATACCAATGACCATCTTGTTCAAAACTCTTTACAGGAAATCCTGCATGCTGACACGATGGGACTGTGTCTCACTCAAGAAGAGGGGGAAGAAGATGAAGCTTCTGAGCTAAAATTACCATCAAAACAAACAGAGAAAGAGAGCATCGAATTTGATGACGATTTCAAACAAAAACCCTCTATTGATGAACCACCCAATTTAGAATTAAAGCAACTGCCAAAGCACCTAGAGTACGCATTCCTTGGGGAAAACTCTACGTTACCAGTAATTATATCTTCAGAATTAGAACCCAAGGAAAAAGAGGAGTTGATACAGTGCTTCGAGAGAGCATAAAAAGCCATAGCTTGGAAAATCTCTCGACATTAAGGAATAAGCCCAACATTTTGTACCCACAAAATTTTAATGGAAGATGAGTACAAGCCATGTGTACAACCACAAAGACGTCTAAACCCCAACGTAAAAGAAATCGTGAAAGCCGAGGTAATTAATCTTCTAGATGCTGGAATAATTTATCCTATTTCCGATGAAGAAGTGGGTGAGTCCTGTGCAGAGTTGTCCCAAAGAAATGAGGTATGACCGTGGTAGCTAACTAAAAGAATGAACTAATTCCTACCAGTATGATCCACAAAGTTGGAGAGTTTGCATAGGTTACAGAAACTAAATGACGCCACTAGAAAAGATCACTTTCCTACCCTTTATTGATCAAATGCTAGAAAGGTTATCGGGACACATGTACTATTGCTTCCTAGATGGACTCTCCGGCTATTTCCAAATCCCAATAGCACTCAAAGATCAAGAGAAGACAACGTTCACATGCCCATACGATGCGCTTGCTTATCGTAGAATGCCTTTTGGATTATGTAATGCTCTCGCTACTTTTCAAATTGCATGCTAGCAATCTTTGATGAACTCGTAGAAGATATCATGGAGGTATTTATGGATGATTTCTCAGTTTACGGTAATTCTTTCCATCTTTGCCTTAAAAATTTAAAACGAGTCCTAATGAGATGTGAGGAAACAAACCTTATTTTAAATTGGGAAAAATGTCACTTCATGGTACAAGAGGGAATAGTATTAGGACATAAAATTTCTAGTAAAGGGATCGAGGTAGATAAAGCAAAGATTGAAACCATAGAAAGATTACCTCCTCCCGCCTCAGATTAAGGCCATTAGAAGCTTTTTAGGACATGCAGATTTTATAGAAGATTCATTAAGGATTTTTCTAAAATAGCTAAGCCTTTAACAAAATTACTAGAAAAAGATGTTCCTTTCAATTTTGATCAGGAATGTTTAGATGCATTTAATATCCTTAAGGATAAACTAATAAATGCTCCAATTATAATTGCACCTGATTGGAATCTACCATTTGAACTAATGTGTGATGCAAGTGACTTCATGCAGGTGCGCATTCAGGACAATGAAGAGGCAAGCATTTCCACCAATTTACTACGCTAGCGAACACTAACACCCGCACAGAAAATTATACCACCACAGAGAAAGAATTGCTAGTCAGAGTTTTTGCTTTTGATAAATTTAGACAATATCTAATATTGTCTAAAGTTATCATTTTCACCGACTGCTCAGCTCTTCTTCGTTATCTTTTAAACAAACTCCGATGCAAAACCCAGACTCATACGATGGATTCTACTCTTACAGGAATTCGACTTAGAAATACAAGATAAGAAGGGAGCCGAGAATCTTGTAGCAGATCACCTTTCTAGACTTGAGAATCCACACACCAAAGAAATCGATAAAGGTGAAATAAATGATTCGTTTCTGAAGAACAACTCTTTTCTATAACACATTCTCGAGGTACCATGGTTTGCTAATATTGCGAATTATTTAGCAAACGCCTTGCCAAGAAAATTAACACATCACCAAAAGAAGCGATTCTTTGCTGATGTGAAAAATTATTTTGGGAAGATCCCTTTCTTTTCGCATATATGCGCAGATCGAGATAATTCAAGATGTGTTACAAAGACGTGAGCGAGCAAAATTTTGGACCATTGCCATTCAGACCATCGGAGGACACTACGGTGGTAATAAGACAAAGACACAAAAATACTCGAATCAGGTTTTTATTGGCCCACTCTATTTAAAGATGCCAACAGGTATGTTACCTCGTGTGATAGGTGCCAAAGAATAGGTAATATTTCTAAACGTGATGAAATGCCTCAAACATATATGTTATCATGTGAAATATTTGATGTGTGGGGTATTGATTTCATGGGACCATTCCCTAGTTCGTTTGGAAACAAGTACATCCTAGTGGCAGTTGATTACATGTCAAAATGGGTAGAAGCGGAAGCTTTACCTACCAATGATGCTAGGGTAGTAGTCAAGTTTCTCAAGAAACTGTTTTCCGATTTGGCACAATCGAGAGCCATCATTAGCGATAGGGGTACTCATTTCTGTAATACTCAATTTGCAAAAGTTCTAAAAATATGGAGTATACCACAGACAGACCACCCCATATCATCCTCAAACCAACGGGCAAGTTGAGGTAGCGAACCGAGAACTTAAGCGCATTCTAGAAAAAAACGGTTGAATCAAATAGAAAAGATTGGGCGATTAAAGTGGATGATGCTTTATGGGCCTATAGAACAAAGATTTAAAACACCCCTAGTGGGGACATCCCTATACAAACTTGTATACGGGAAAATCATCATCTACCATTCGAATTTGAACACAAAGCTTTTTGGGCAATAAAATTTTTGAATTCTGACCTCAAAATTACAGGAAAAAGAAGAATGATGCAGATGAACGAGCTAGACGAGTGGAGAACAGAAGCTTACGAGAACTCAAAACTGTACAAGGAAGCAACAAAGCGACGCCATGATGCTCGTCTCAAGAGGTCAAAGCAATTTGAAGTAGGAGACCTGGTCCTACTATACAACTTAAGGCTTAAACTATTTTCGGGAAAGTTAAAATCAAGATGGTCAGGCCCATTCATGATCAAAACAATTTTTCCATATGGCACCATCGAGGTAACTCATCCCACTAAAGGCACATTCAAGGTAAATGGTCACCGACTTAAAATTTATAATGGTGCAGATTTCGGAGATATGAGAGAGGAGCTTATGCTCCATGAGCCTTCTTCTAGAAACGAAAACAGGGAAAGTCTAGCTTAAGACTATAAACAAGCGCTTCTCGGAAGGCAACCCGAGCACTAATTCACTAACATTTCATTTTCAAATTTTTATTTTTATTTCTTTTACTCAGCATCTAACTCCATACTAACTCAGACTAATAAAAGCGCAGGTTTTAAACCACACGACTTTTGACACGGGCGTGCTAATGGCCGTGTGGAAGACAGGGGATAAAACACGGGCGTGCCAGTAGTCGTGCACAAACAGGGACGAAACGATTTGCCCAACACGGGCTGCAACATCAGACCACGCCTGTTCCAACCTTCCGTGCGAGGCTACTGACTTATTAAGCACGGGCTAAACACGCCCGTGGCTTACAACCGTGCGAGGCTACTGACTTATTGAGCACGGGCTACACACGGTCGTGGCTTACAACCGTGCGAGGCTACTGACTTATCGAACACGGGTAACACACGCCCGTGCGACCTCACTGTGCCCACATACTGACAATTAAGACACGGGCGTGCTAATTTACCCACGGTCGTGCCAAGAGCCCTGAAACGCGCCCAAATGTCGGATATCGCGAAAAGCACGGGCATTTTCAAATGAACACGGGCATGGCGATAGACCGTGCCACCTCCCTTATATAAAATCAACCCGTCTTCCCCCCCAAAACCTAACCCTAGAATCAGTTTTAAACACCCTCTTCTCCCAAATCTAGCCACACATACACCCTCCCCCATCCAAAACATCCTCCCCTTGCCTTTTCTCTCCAAAAAACCATCCAAAAACTGCTCGCACGCCCGCACCACAACCCTGCTGCCGAACGCCACGCCCCTGCCACCACCGTGTTCATCCTGCAAAACCTGCCCCACCGCCGTGCTCCGCCCGTGCTTGATCGTATTCCACCATCACAACCCCTGATTCCCTTCACTACCTTAATTTATTGACTAAAAACTTGATAAATATTATGCCATTTTGCTTTATTCCTTTTGTTTAATATTAAGCATGATTTATATTTAGAGATTTCTCTCAAAAAAAAAAACTCATGAATACTTAGTAAAAATCTCTGATGAATTGGTTGCTAATTGATTTCATTTTAGGAATAAACTTTTGCATTTGTTTTGATATACTTCTTTGTTTGAAAGAATCATGACTATCAATATCCACTAATTACCATTTGGCTTGATTTAGTACGAAATACTTTGGCTATATTATTGTTGAGGAACTTGCTTTATATTTGATTATTTTTTTCAGGTACAAATGTCGTCACCACGACCAAAGTGATCCACAGCCGCCCCAAGCAAGAAAAGAAAGGGGCCCAGATCGTCTTCCACGAGTGCTTCTTCCAAGGTTAGGCATCCATTCTTTCGATTTTCTCAGAACACTCAGGAAGAGCGTTACAAAGCACTCCGGGATAGACCCCTCGGCACCGGTAGGCGTATCGATTGGGCCACATTGGAACACGTCGGGCTCGCAACCGATATTCGAGCCTTTATTTCAACCGATTCGTGGAAGCAGTTCTTTTCCATCATCGAGCCCACATACATGGAGCTTACCCTCGAGTTTTGCACCACCTTCACTTTACAAACTGTGATGGCACATTTCGATGATCCAGGCACGGTACAGTTCCGTCTAGGGGGTACGGTACGTCGACTGAGCATACCACAATTCGGCATAGCTCTAGGACTGTACACACCAAAATTCATAGAAGAAAACCCACTCGACGATTTAAACCGTGAGCTCCACTGCACTCCAATCGAATGCTGGCGAAACCTACACCCCACTACAAGCATCTACGATCCCAGTCACTCTAAGGCGACGGCACTTTCCCCAGCTCTAAGGTATATTCACGCCATTCTCGCGCACACCATCACAGGTCGTAGAGAAAGCACCGGCGTCGTAAACAAGCAAGACGTTTACTTCCTATCATGCATGTCTGAAGGACATGTTTTTGACTTAGCATATTTTATCGCATGCGTGATTCAACATCAGACAGAACAACATAGAAAGGGGATTTTGTCAATGGGGCCATACATTACGAGGCTGGCTCGGCAGTTCAACCTCCTCGACACTGAAGCTCAAATCACCTTCCTCACACTGATCGGTAACATGGTACCTCAAGGCATCCAGACAATGCTACACATGAGGATGATTAAACACCGACGAGGGACTGAACCCCCTCAATACCGATTAGTGACCGCCACAGACGAGAGGGAGCCCGAGGACATTACTGATGATGTCCCACCACCATCACAGGAGGTACCGGTTCCAAGCCAGCGACCGTCCCGTACAGAACCATCATTAGCAGACATCTCTACATGGCTTGACCAGTTCGAGCTGTATTTTGCTGAAAACACTCGGCGTTTTGAAAGGTTAGAGGCCACCCTTCAACAAATATGCCAGCACCTTCATATCTCACCACCAGGACCACCACAGGACCCAGCCGAGGATGAGGACTTTTGAGTCTTTTTATTTAGTTTTCTTTTACTTTTAAGTTTTCTTTTCTTTTATTTTATTTTATTTTATTGTCTAGTTATTTTCATTTAATTTCGATTCATCTTAAAGTTTGAACATTTTAATCATACATTTGATAACTTTTATCATGATTATCATTAACTCCTAACCTTCGAGTATTCCTAACATTTATTTAACTACACCCCAAAAGAATTCTAACTGATGACTTAGCAGTTTCAACGAGCAATAAACCAATACTCAAGTCATCATCCAACACCAACACCATCCCGATGCCTCACCGTGTTTTCCACATAAGAGATCATCCATCCAATTCAGGGAGTGTCACTCTCTCCCCTCTCTTTTGATTTTACATATTAATTGTCATTATATATCTTTGTACATTGAGGGCAATGTACATCTTAAGTGTGGGGGGTGAACAACCTAAGAAGATACCTAACAAAAACCCTGAATTTAGTCTTGTTCTTAAGTAATTTACTCATATTGCTAATTAGGATGAAATTTCTGATGATTTATGATTTTTATTGATATGTTTTAGATTAAGTCATTGGTAATTGTGCATTGATAATTAAATTTGAAGAATACTAGAGAATCAAGCATGATAAGTCTATTTTTCAGAAATTAAAAATTTTTTCTAGGTTGTCGAACTGAGTTTAAATATTACTTTGAAGTTTGAAATTTACGAGGTTGACATCAAAATACCCATAAATTTTGTGAGTTTTTGAGCCTTATAGAGCATAAATTCTTTTTCTTGCTCACTTTATTGATTATGAGTATGTCAACATTGATTTGTTATTCTAGAACTTGCATCGATTATACATGTTGAGACCACATTTTATGATTTGATTCACAGAGATGATAAAGGCACCTAGGATTTAACCCACTAATTCTCTAAAAAGCCTACCGTCACAAATTAACCCCTATTTAACCCCGTTTTAACCTGACACCCTTTTTATTGACATACCCACTAATATTAACTCAGAACCCCTTTGTTTTTGTTATCACCATTCCTTTTGACTACCCTTATATCAAGATTTGATCTGATTAGTTGCCTAATTATGAATTTTAGTAGTTTATCATTTATATGTATTTAGTTTGTTCTTAAAAAAAATGAAGTATATCCATTATTCATTATTAGTTGTGATTAAATGAGCTTATACGTTTGGATTCCAAATATCAAAGAAGAAGCTCGTATTATTAGTATTATTAGTTTTCAATTGATGTATTTATTATTATTAGTTCATTAGTTCTTAGTTAGGTATTTTGTTGATTCAATCTTGATTCTAACACTCTAATTCAGCCTTACTCCACACCTTAACCCTAGCCCCGTTACAACCCTAACAAAGACCTTTTGATTTGTGTTTCATCTCATATTTCAGTGGTGGAGATTTGATTTTCATACAAGCCTATGGGATTAACTCTTCATGTTTGACTTTTGAGTGCCTAAATTCTGAACCTTAAACACTTTGAGTGATTTGAGCGAATCTTTTGAGAGGATGTCAATCCTTGTCGATTTTGAATCAGAGGTAATTATTTAGATGAAGGGAAACGCCTATGTTTTGTGCTACAGAATCTATGACTTATACTGTTTGAATTTTTACGACACTTTGAATTGAATTATCCATGTATAAATTATCTATGAATTATGATGAGGCACTACCAATAGGAATTATGAATTACAGGAAGTTCGTTTTAATTGTAAGTTGAGAATTTTGCTTGAGGACAAGTAAAAGCTTAAGTGTGGGAGTATTTGATAAACCGTAAAAGTAACATATTCTAAACCCACATTTAGTATGCTTTTGGATGATTTAAGCCCCAATTTATGTAAAAGGGTGCTCTTAATCCTTTCTTTTCATGTCTTATACTCAGGAAAGCACCCGATGATAAAAAGAACGAGAAACGGGCTTAAAACGGACCAAGTTGGGCCAAGCCACGAAATCGACATGGCCTGGACTCCAAGCCACACGGCCGTGCCACCATTCCTACTAGAACACGGCCTTGACCATGACTTACACGGCCGTGCCTCATTCAACAGTGTCGAACACGGCCTGACCATGATTTACACGGGCGTGTGCCATGGCCGTGCCTCTGCCGTGGAGAAGAGGACTTTCATTCGGGAAAGGATACTTAGGGAGAAAGAAACGTGTTTCAAAAGCCTATAAATACACCCTAGGTACCAGCTGAAAGGGGGCGGAAAGCTAGGCTAAAAGCCAAGCCGAAAAAGGTCGATTTGTGGGAATCACTCGAAGATAGCCAGTTGATCCATCTCAAAGCTGCGAAATTCTACTCAAGACGGAGGATCTCCTCTTCAATTCCTTCAGGGGTTTTAGGGATTTCTTATGTTTTGTGTTATCTTTTCTCTTGAGATGTTTTCCTTTATTGTTATGAACTAAACCTTCTGCACCCGCAGAGGAGTATGAAACCTATGATGAATCTGGTTACTTGATTTTTGAATTATATGATAATAACTTAGTTTGTTCTTAATTGTGTGAACTTAATCCAAATCTAATGTGCTTAGGTGGAGGAGGAATAGACCCTGCCTGAGAGTAGATCAAACATAATTAAGCGGAGTTGATCGCACGCCTAGAGATAGGGTGACGAGATTTTGTCGGATTAGGGTGAAACCTAATATGGGAGTCCACAGATCGATTTACTGCTATTCTAGGGGGTTATTATAAGCGAACGAGAGTTCCACTAATTAACCTAGGGTTAGACGTTATTCGCCTCGAGAGAGGGTTTAATATACGTTATGGAGTCTCACGGATCAAACTAAGTAAATAAATCATATGGTTCAAGGTTGAATAACAAGTGAAGTTTAGGTGGATTTTTCCTAAGGGTATCGCTTGAGTCAACTGAGTTTTCCAAAAGTTATTTCCCGAATTCATTCTTTTTGTCTTTGCGTCTTAGCTTAGTAAGTAGATTAGTTTTAATTTTAACAACCATCACTTTATATTAAGGCTAAATAATAAAAAGACGGTGAGTATTAGTACTTTTAGTTCCTTTGGGTTCGATAATCCGATCTTGCCTAAGCTATACTACTGTTCGATAGGCGCACTTGACTCAATCATTGTCAGAGTTAGTCTCCAGGTTCGATCATTCTTTTATAAATTTTAAAACTCTGATTTACAGCGATCAGTGAACGTGGGGGAGCGCCTTGAACCGTTTGAATTTGAATCCTCAAAGTAGCCGGCCCGATTTTATTGTATCCTAAGCTAAATCTAAATGGCATGAAGAATAAGAAGAAAATAATAAAGAAAATAAAAGTAAAATAAAAGAAATAAAAATAAAAGTAAAAGTAAATAATAGAAGGTGAAAGAAGAAAGACAATTGGAAAAGAAAAAGGAAGAATGGGGGTTTAAATAGAGATGCAGCTCATGTTTTGGGAAAAAATTTGTCCTGTTGCCACACGTCTACGGCCACGCCCTTTTACCTACCTATGGTTCCCACACGGCCGTGTTCAAGGCCGTGTGAGTATGGAAAACCTACGCCTAAACAATGGAAATAAATAAAACTAAACTAATTAGTAGGGTTAGTGCTCGGGTTGCCTCCCGAGAAGCGCTCGTTTAAAGTCTTGAGCTAGACTTACCTCTCATTTACATAATCAGGGTGGTTTGAGGAGGTGAAAATCCTTTCTCATGCGATTAATTCGGTTATTGATATATAGTTCAAGTCGAGTAGTGTTTACCTTAAAAATGCTGAATTTAGGACTAGTTACCTCGACTGTTCCATCTGGGGAGATTTTGAGTACCTGATCTCCTATCTTAAGCTGGGTTGTCCCATCATTAAGTTTCTCGTGGGGTTGCCTCATTTTTGCTTCATGTATTTCTTTGAAGTGTATCTTCCGCTCGTCTAGTTCATCGATCCGAAGCTATCGTTTCTCATGAATTTCTTCTTTATCGCCACGAGGTCTAGGATCTGGCATCTGCGAAAGAGCTTCAAGAAATGGCAAGTTAATATGAAATTTCTTTGGAAGTTTAAGAGACTTACCGACTTGTTCCTCTGTGTGGTCTTTCTTTATCGTATTGGGGTATGGCACACGAGGTTCGTACTCTGTACTTATCGGGTTTAGTAAATCATGGCTTACCTCAACCTTACCTTCACTTACCACAGGCTCTTGCCTTGGGTCAGATTCCACTAACCTTTCACTGTCATGAGCTGTTACGGCTTGAATTTGCTCTTTTTGGTTAGTTTCAGTGTTGCTTGGCAAGCTTTCTTGTAGTTGTTCTGAGATTATCTTTGCAAGTTGTCCAACTGTGTTAGTAAGTTGTCCAACTGTCTTAGTAAGTTCTCCAACTTGGCTCTCGATCCCTTTGATTGATTCCTGTTGATTCTTAAGGGTGGTCTCAGTGTCTTGGAGACGGTTATCTATAGTTGCCATGAATTTTGTCAGCATCTCCTCAAGGTTCGACTCCTCTTCCTGTTGGTGAGGTGGTTGTTGAAAATTTGGAAGAAGTTCCGGTCTTTGGCTACTTTGATCATCCCACGAGAAATTGGGATGGTACCTCCAACCTGCATTATAAGTGTTATAATAAAAATTATTTTGAGGTCTAGAATAGTTACCCGTATAGTGAGCTTGCTCGTTTTCCATGCCATATCCGTAGGGTGGGTACTCAGGATTCGCCACGCCTCCGCTTGTTTCACACTGCATAACTGGATGTGCTGCGAGGAACCGTATAAACCATCAAATTTTTATGTAACATCTCTAATCGGGTTGATAGCTTTGTTCTTGGGTCGAGGTTGTAGATATCGATCGCTTTTGTTGGCTTTGTCCTCATAACTTGCCACCGTAGTTATTCAATGCCATCTCCTCTATAAACTAAAATTTTCCTGACAAAAGCAAATAAAAGAAAAATTAGCAAAATAAAAATAAAATTTAATTGAAAAAATAAAATATGGCTAGAGTAATAAAAATTGAGCGTTCTTAATATTTTAGTTCCCCGGCAACGGCGCCAAAAAAACTTGATCGCTGTGAAGACAGAGTTTTAAATTTATAAAGATAATGATCGAACACGGAAACTAACTATGACAATGATTGAGGCAAGTGCACCTATCGAACAAAGAGTATAGTTAAGGCAAGACCGGATTGTCGAACCCAAAGGAACTAAAAGTACTAATACTAACTTTCTTTCTATTATTTAGCCTAAGAATTAAGCGAATGGTTGATTAATCTAAATTAATTAACTACTAAACTTAAAGACTCTAAGACAAAGAAGAATGAAATTGGGAAAATAACTTGAGGAAAAACCAATTAATTAAGACGACACCCAAGGAAGAATCCACCTAGACTTCACTTGTTATCTAACTCTAAACCAGACGATTTATTCACTTGACTTGATCCGTAAGATTCCCTAATTTATATTAAACCCTCTCTCGAGGAGAATAACGTCTAACCCTAGGTTGATTAATTGAAAACTCTTTCTAATTAAAACCCCTAGAATTGCATTAACTCGATCTATGGACTCCCATATTAGGTTTCACCCTAATCCGGCAACGCCTCGTCACCCTATCTCTAGGCGCACGATCAACTCCGCTTAACTATGCTAGATCTACTCCTAGGCAGGGACTTTTTCTCCTCCACCTAAGCACATCAAACTTGAATCAATATCCGCGAAATATCAACACAAGAATTAAGCACACATTATTAATAACAAATCAAATATTTATCATATAGTTCAGCAAACGATAACAAGATTCATCTAAGTTTCATCCCCCTCAGGTATCTGAGGGTTTAGTTCATAACAATAAAAGAAAACATCTCAGAAGAAAAGATAAAACAAAACATAAGAAATCCCTAAAACCCCCAAGAAGGAATTGAAGAGAGAGATCCCCGTCTTGATGAAATTCGCTTCTTGAGATGGATCAACTGGCTATCCCCGAGTGAATTCCCACAAATCTGACCTTTTCGGCTTGGCTCCTTGGCCTAGCTCACCGCCCCTAGACGATAGCTTTGGGCTCCCCTCGACAGAGGGTTTCTTTCGAACTCCCCGAATAAGTTGCCCCCTAGGGTGTTTATATAGGCTTTGAGATGCCTTACTTGGCCTCCAAGTATCCAAATCTGAGTGGAGTTCCTACTTAGGTGTTTAAATAGACTTTGGATTGTGTTTCTTTGCCTCCAAGTATCCAAATCCGAGCAAAACTTCTCTTGGCCGCGACAAGGACACAGCCATGGCACACGCCCGTGTGAATCATCTTTGGGCCGTGTTCGGACTTCATTAATGAGGCACAGCCGTGTATTTCATGGCTTAGACTGTGTTCGAGACTATTGAGGTGGCCTAGGCCGTGTTGATTTCATGCTTTGGTCCATTTGGCTCGTTTTAAGCCCGTTTCTTGTTCTTTTCATCCTCCGGTGCTTTCCTGAGTATAAAACATGAAAAGAACGGATTAAGAGCACCTTTTTACACAAAATAAGGGATAATTCATCCAAAAGTATGCTAAATGTGGGCCTAAAATATGTTACTTTTACGGTTTATCAGAAAAAATACTCGAAGGTAGCCGTCGGAAGCAGCTCGGAGGAAGGATCTCCATCAAGACTGAAGATCTCCCGTCTAGTTCTTTAAAAGTTTTTGGGTTTTCTTATGTTTTGTATTTTTCCTTATTCTATGATGTTTCCTTCTATCAGTATGAACTAAATCCCTTAGATACCTAAGGGGATGAAACCTAAGATGGATCTTATTACTATTTGATTTATAAGATAAATACTTGTTCTTATTCTTAATTGTGAGTTCTTATTCTTGTTTTGATAATTCAGGTTATTGATTCAAGTCGAATATACTTATTCAGTAGAGCAAAAGTCCCTGTTTAAGAGTAGATCAACACAATTAAGCGGAGTTGATTGCAACCCTAGACATAGGGTGACTAAAATCTGTCGGATTAGAGTCAAATCTAATAAGGAATCCATAGATCGAGTTAATGTGATTATAGGGGTTTTAATTAGAAAGAGATTTCAATTAATCAAAGAGTCAGCTGTTTTTAGTCTCGAGAGAGATATTAACATAAATCAGGGATTTCTACGGATTAAGACAAGTGAATAAATCGTATGAATCAAAAGTAATAAGTGAAGTCTAGGTGGATTCTTCCTTAGGTATTGCCTATCACATAAGTTGTCTAAAAGTATTTTCCTAATTCTTTCATTGTCGTGTTTTTAATTAAGTTTTAGTTTAAAAGAATTCACTCTAATTCTTAGGCTAGATAATAAAAAGATAGTAACTACTAGTACTCTTGGTCCTTGTGGATACGATATTACCGGTCTTACCATAACTATACTATTAAACGATAGGTGCGCTTGCCTTTATTGTTGTCATAGTTAGTTTTAGACACATCAGTGTCACTGGAGTTGCCCCTAATATCGCCGAATATAAGGCCGAGTTCTTGCGACTGAGCCGCTATGCGCGAGGTATGGTGGCCTCTGAGTATGAGTGATGTATTCATTTTGAGGATAGGCTCAGAGATAATTTGAGAGTCCTGATAGCTCCGCAGAGGGAGCGTGATTTTACTGCACTGGTGGAGAAAGCGATGATCGCCGAGGAGGTTAAGCGTGCTGAACGTCAGAACCGGGATCGCGAGAGGGGTAAGAACAAGAGGGATTCGAGCCCTCGAGTTCTCGCATGAGAGGCCTAAGAAAAGGCCGAGCTAATGGGCGGTTAGTCTTGGGCCCTCGTTATTATTCTTGGACTACACCTGCATCGATTATGGTAGATGCCATTAGGGCGAGTGTTGGAGAACGACTGGGGCGTGCTTGCGGTGTGGGTCATTGGAGCACCGTATTAGGGAGTTTCCGCTGAGGGCTGATCAGATACAAGCTCTGGATACTGGTACGGCACAGCCACAGAGGGTAGTGCAGCAGCCACCGAGGGACCATGGACAGGCCAGAGGTGGTAATGGTATGGGTCGTGGGCAGAGAGCACCGGGCAGAGGTGCTGGACAGGTTGAGGTGAGGCAGCTAGCCCCTAGTTTATGCTGCTCGTCGCCAAGATGATGGAGATGCTCTGAACGTCATCACAGGTACATTCTTTATTCTTGATGTACCGTATATTGCCTTGATAGACATAGGGTCTACTCACTCATACATAGCTAGTAACATATCTGGAAACTTGAGGATTTCAGTTGAGAGCACTACGAGTGAGGTTACGGTACTGACCCCGTTAGGGCAATCTGTTAGAGTTAGCAACCTGTATTGGGACGCTCCTTTAGAGGTACAAGGGACAATATTCTTGGCTGATTTGATGGAACTTCCATTTGGGGAGTTCGACCAAATTATGGGGATGGGCTGGTTGGTCAAGCATCGTGTTAGCTTAGACTGTGCGAATAAGAGGGTTATACTAAGGGCTGATGAGGATAAGGAGGTAGTCATGATTGGAGAACGCCGAAATTACTTACCTAATGTGATCTCTGCACTGGTGGTAGAGAAGATGGTTCGTAAGGGATGTGAGACATTCTTGGCCTACGCAAGTGTTTCAGATTCTGGGGATTCTACAGTTAAGGATATCAGAACGGTAAAAGATTTTCCGGATGTTTTTCCTATAGAGCTACCGGGTTTACCTCCGAATCGTGAAGTGGAGTTTGAGATTGAGTTTTGTCCTTGTACAGCTCCGGTGTCTATCGCCCCTACTGAATGTCACCAAAAGAGCTTACGGAGCTTAAGGCTCAGATTCAGGAGCTGTTGGATCGTGGGTTCATTCGTCCCAGTGTGTCTCCATGGGGAGCACCTGTGTTGGTTGTAAAAAAGAAGGATGGGACGATGAGGATGTGTATAGACTATCGGCAGCTGAATAAGCTAACGATTAAGAATAAGTACCCACTTCCGAGGATTGATGATTTGTTTGATCAGTTTCGAGGGGCTTCTGTGTTCTCCAAGATTGATCTGTATTCTGGATATCATCAGTTGAGGGTTAAGGAGGCTGATGTATTTAAGACGGCATTTAGGACTCGTTATAGATACTACGAGTTCCTAGGGATGCCTTTTTGGACTGACAAATGCACCAGCAGCTTTCATGGACCTGATAAACCGAGTATTCCAGCCCTATCTGGATCGATTTGTGGTGGTGTTCATCGACGACATACTGGTTTTATTCGGCGGAGGATGAGCATGATGAGCACCTTAGAGTTGTCCTTCAGACTTGGAGGGAAATGCAGCTCTATGCTAAGTTTAGCAAGTGCGAGTTTTGATTTTCGTGGTAGTTAGGAGGAGTATTTGCCGTTAGCGGAGTTTGCCTATAATAATAGCTACCAATCTAGCATCCAAAGAGCACCTTACGAGGCACTGTATGGTCGTAAGTGTCGCACTCCATTTTATTGGACTGAGTTGGGTGAACGACGTGTTCAGGGTCTTGAGTTAGTTGCTGAGACTGAGGATAAGGTTAGACTGATTCGAGATCGTCTGAAAGCGGCATCTGACAGACAGAAATCCTATATGGACCTAAAGCGACGTGAGATTGAGTATTCCGTAAGGGACTTCGTATTTCCTAATGTCTCGTCATGGAAGAAGGTTCTGAGGTTTGGTCGTAAGGGCAAGTTAAGCCCTAGGTTTATTGGACCGTACAGGATTCTGAAACGAGTGGGACCGGTCGCTTATCAGTTGGAGCTGCCTCCAGAGTTGGATCGGACTCATGACGTGTTTCACGTCTCTATGTTGAGGCGCTACCACTCTGATCCTACTCATGTTGTCCCTATTGAGGAGATTGAGGTTAGGCTAGACTTGACCTTTGAGGAGAAGCCTGTAGATTCTAGATCTTGACGTAAAGGTTCTGAGGAGCAAGTCTATCCCTTTGGTGAAGGTTCTATGGAGGAATCATAGCACTGAGGAGGCCACATAGGAGCCTGAGGATGCGATGCGTCAGCAGTATCCACATCTATTCTAATCAAGTAAATTTTGAGGACGAAATTTTCTTTTACGGGGGTAGAGTTGTAACGCCCAAAAATTTTTAATTTCATTATTATGAAAATATGACACAAATATCTGTCAGCTTTAGTAGTTATGTGTTCTGGGAGTGCTTGGGAGGTCCCAAGTTCAAGCCTTCGCTTGGCCAAATTTTGGTATTTTGAATGAATTAGGCCTTACTCTTGTTCAGTAGGCTTTTATTTGATTGTAGGTAAAAATATATCAGAATGGGCCTGCTAGTTTGGTGGTTAAGCGGAGTGTTAGTGTGTAGGAGGTCCTGTGTTCGAGTCCCTGTGCAAGCAGGGGAACTAATTTTTGTTTGAGGCGTATGGCGTGGTGGAGTTCAAATTAAACTGGACTGCTGAGTAGTTGTGTTTTAGTGGGTTAATAGGGAGTGTTTTTAGGAGATAATTGGGGAGAAGTTATCAAAATAAGATTTTCTTCTTATCAGTTTTCTATTTTCTTTTTTCCCAACAAATTTTCTGATGTTAGACTTTTGTTTCTCTGCCGTTTATTCTCCCTTCTTGTTCACTTTTGGTTTTTGTTCCCCTTTGGCTGAATCTTGTTTCTTCTCTTTCCCCTCTCTTTTCATTTCTGTATTTTTTGCGAGTCATCTCTTTGGGTGCAACTTTTGACTTCATCTGTTTCGGTAAGTGGAATTTTTTTCCCCTTAGTTATTGTATTTCGAGTAGGCAATTAACAAAGGGTTCATTTTACTTTCGTTTAGGTGTTGTTCAAAGGTTTTAAGCGGATATTCAAGTGTGTGGAGATGACTGGTTATCGGATTCGTCGCGGTAAGTTTTCGAATCGTCGTTGGTTTAGTTTCTCGAGTTTTATGTTGGGGATATTTGGTTTGATTGACGAATCAAGTGATTAATTAAGGGATATATTAGTCAAATATAGGTCTTTGAAGGCTCGGGTTACTTTGAACAGCGAATCGATACCTGGTGTGTACCCGAAATGCAGAAAACGGGAATCGGCGAAAAGCCAAAATTGATTGCTGTTAAGAAATAAGAGAAATAAGAGAAAATGATGCAAAAAATTGTAGAGAAAGGAAATAATGGTATTATAAAGTTGGAAATCAACATTTTGCACTAAAATAGTTTTGGACAGCAGCAGTAGTCTAACTTTGAAAAATCATCAAAAATAGTGGGAATTGAGTTAGAGGTTGAATAAAATATGAAATTAAATTTTATTGAGTCTAGTTTTTCATGGAAGAAACAGTGTAAGCAATGGAATTTTAAATCATGAGATATAATAAATTTTTTGAGACAAGATCAGAATGATTTCGGGTTCCCCTGTTTTGACTTAGGAAAAGCATCAAAAATTGTAAAAAAAAAATAATTAAGGGCTTAAATTTATATGTTTAAATCCTTAATGAATCTATTTTCAAGAGAAGCAAACGGAAACATCATCTAAATTCCGTTCTAAGAGATAAATAATTTTTAGTAAGGAAAAGATGAAGATGTCAAACAGCAGAATAGGGATAACTTTAAAGATTTTACTGTACTTATTTGATAAACTATAAATTCTAAAAATTTTATGGTAGAAATTTATTTGAGCCTAGTTTCAAAAAAATCAAGCGGATCTTAATTTGGAATTCTGTAGCTCAAGATATAAATAATTTAGTGATAATGACTCAAGTAAACAGCTTTGAATGAACATATAAGTAAATAGTGAAAACATATATGAGTATTGAGCTAGCATGGGTTACTTTAAAAATGGATCACACGACCAAGCCAATTTGGTCCGAGTGGGCCACACGGGCATGTGGGCCCACACGGGTAGATCACATAGGCATGTGGGCTCATTTTTACCGAAATGTTTTTAAGGTTGCACGAGTCGCCCAAGTCGACTGTGAACCTACTGTAGGGTCGGTAAGCGCTACTTAGACCCCCTAAATGTGTGAAATTGACTGAATGATATCTGTACTGAGCATGTTAATATCCGAGAATCAATATATGTACTTTGAAATTGCATAATAACATGTCATCCATTGTATGTTGCATTGCATTGGGTTGGGGGTTGTTATTCGGAGGAAGTGTATTGAAAGGCTTTAAGCCTAATTTACTGGCAGCTCAGCTGCAAACTACTGTTTTGTGCCGCATTCGGTACTACTTGGAATGTAGGGATGGGTGGGTTGATTATATCCCCACATGGAGTGTAGGGTTGGACGGAGATGATGTGTAGAGGCTGGTTGGGTAGGATTTGCTCTTTGCATAACTGCATCGCTCATCGATACTATGATGGGCTAAGGCCCTACTGTATTTTTGACACTATACTGAGATGGGCTGAGGCCCAAACTCACACTTGATCTTCGAAAAGGGCTTAGGCCTAAGACTGCTCAACTGCAATCGTGAATACCGATTGTTTGTTTGTTTCTGCGGGATTACACACTGAGTTTATGTAAACTCACCCTTTTTGTTTAATGTGCACAGGTAATCCCCAGACTTAGACGGATCGGTGCGAGTGAGGTTGTAATTTACGAGTTATGATTTGTTTATTATTGATTATTTGGGTTGTAATTTAAGGACCCTCTGGGACTTTGGTTTTAAATTTGTGTTTTATTTATTTATTTTACTTTATGGATTTATACCTGCTGGTCGTAGGAAATTCGGTTTTCAAAAAAAAAGTTAAAGTATTTTCTAAACGCATGATCACCTAGATTGATTTATTAAAGCTTCCGCAACGAGGGATGTTTCAAAACAAATGTTTTAAATGAATAAAGACGACTTCCTAAGTTCTAACAAAGGTTTACTAAAGATAATAATATGGAATGTTTTCATCGTAACAACGAGGTTTCAAAAACACTATCGTGTGACATTGCCAGATACGGCCATAACGTCTAGGCCGGGTTTGGGGTGTTACAGAGAACTATAACTTACTTCAGTAGATAATCTAAACAAGTATGTAATCCCTATAAAAGAATCAAAGTGAGCATTTAACTTAAATACTTAGAATGATTATTATGCCGCCTACAATTCCAAATAAGGTGATGGCTAGTCTTGGCTATTGGAGAAGTTGACTCCACGGGTAGAAACATAAATGTACTTATTCGAAGAATGATATAATGGACTAGACCCAAGTTGAATTAATTCTAAATTCGATTGTGAACTAATTCACTTGTGACGTTCATAGTGTGACTTACCTAAATCCTGTATTAGCCACTAACTATGCGTTTGTAACTCGTATGCTTTGATATAAGTGGAGGCTTATGCTTTAAAGATGATCGAGCAGATAGCCGATATATTAGGTACATGACTTGTGTAATGCACGGATTTACTAGAAACAATGGAATTCATAGCGCGATTAAAGAGTTAACGATATCCTTTCATTGACATTGTGTGGATTGATAAAGATGAAACGTAGCCACTGGTTGCTTGTTCTTGAATAAGCAACTTATCACAGTCATTAGTTGTCAGTGATCATATTAATCATTAAGAATACACAATGGTGATAATGAGATAAAATAGGATTTTATTGAGTGAATGTATTTAACTCAAAGGAATCAAGGATATCATATGAAGGTAACACACACATGGCGAGGTCATTGAACAAAGTGGTTAGATGCATTGCTTTAGTAAAGCTTTTGTAAAGATTATAGAATAAGGAGTTTTCAATCATGGTACTTCTTGTGGACTGACTCTATGATTAAGTAAATTGTGAATTATGGAACGATGCTTCTGGACATAATTGCAATAAACTCGAGCCTAATTGTATATGTCCGATTGGCCATTCCTCTAGTTCAACAAAAGCTCGATCGGACTGCATTTTAATCAAAAGAAATTCTATAACTTTCGAAATTATTTAATTGAGTCAATTTATTCCACGTGGAATTAAATTAGGTGGTCGTGTGAATTGTTCGATTAGAGAATTTGATTAAAGAATTTTAAAGAAAATTAATTTGGAAAATCTCATTGACTTTTGTGAAAATTAATTTGATCAAGTAAAATTAAATTAATCAAATTAATTAAAATAAATATGATATTTTTAAAATTAATTTTCAAGTCAGACAATTGACCCAATGGGTAATTGAACTTGAAAATTAGACCTAAGATCGGAATTTGAACTCGAGAACCAAAACCCGAGACCAAAACCTAAAAACTGGTTGAACTGGGGACCTGTGTATAAAATTGGGTCGATAGTACAACTGGTTGTTGGACCGGACCGAACCGTTAACAACCGAACCGGCCAAGCCCATTCGGGCAAAATGGTGATGGTTCGAGGTGTCGGATAAGTGGCGCTGACAATGGCATCGCTAGGTACGGTGTTCGGCAGATGGTCAACGGTGGCTGTTCTTCGATGGTAGAGTAGTGGAAAAATTAGACTCCTAATGAGACTCTACCGGGTAACTTGATTTCAAATTAACTTTTCCAAATATTATATTATTTTAATGAATTTAATATTTATCTATATATTAATATGTGATATTAAATTAAATTTAATATTTATCTAGATAATATTTTATTAATTTAATATTAATGTGATTAATTTTAGTCCTAGTTGAATTCTCTCTAAACTCTCCTTATATAAAGAATGTATGAGTCATTATTCTCATACACAAAATTCTCTCAATAAATTATTTCATAAATTTTCTAAAGATGTTTTTCTTATTTATAACTTGACCCCAGAAGCTTAGAGAAATTACAAAATTTTTCCACTAGTAATTTTGTAAAGAATTTTTCTGATTCGAAGCGAGCCCACACTCAGCAGACGTGAGCTTGAGGATAGCGGAAAAGACTACTCGGTCGAATCATTCATCCTAGAAAAATAAAAAAGGTATTATTTTTTATTAAGTTTTTATTACTTTAGATAAGACAACCAAGTTCTTATTTTGGAAAAAATTTAAAACTTTAGTTTTCCCTAAAACCTATTTTCCGTTGCGTTTTCCAAACCCGATATTCCAACAAAGAAATGAATAGATCGATTGAAGAAAATAATTTTAATTATAAAATAAATTAAAGTGCAAGTTACATAGTTTCATAAAAATAAAACTAAGAAAATTAACAACGGTATCACTCAACAGCTGAATCTTCCCCATCTCCACCATTTGTTTCTTCCTCTCTAAGGGATGAGTTAGCAGGAGTACCGAGAGGAAGCAATAAAATAGCTCGTTGATCCTCTCTAAAAGCTTCCCATTCAGGACCAACAAGATTAAGTATATTAAAGTTCAATTTAGTATCACACAATTTACCCAATAGAACATTTGAAACATCGAGTAGGCCATGAGACACTTGACTGCCAAGTATAGCACTGTGCTGAGCCCATTTGAATGTGCTTTTAACTTTTGTTTTTGCAGTAGCTATGACTTCCTCGATGCCTCTATTTCTTTATGCTTTAGCTAAAGTAACTTCAATATCTTTCTCCTTTTTGAGAGCTTTAATGACAGCTTTTAGAGATTCGATTTCAACATATTTTCCTTCATATCTTCATTGATGGTATCCACATTTTCTTTATATTTAACCTTAAGTTGAGCAACTTCACCATCGTGGGATCTCTTCAAAGAAGTAATTTCATTCACATGCTTCGAAGTCAACTCTTACATGCGAGCTTCGAATTCAACTTTCTCCTTCTTTAGGCCCTCATTATCTTCTGTCAGCTTCTCAGCTTCTTCCTTCAATTTCACATTTAATTCTTCAAGAGGCTTAATTTTTTCTTTTAAAGAAGCTTCCTTGAGGTGGCTTCAGTAACCAATTTCTTCAACACCTCTTCAATATTTAGTTTCTATAGCTTAACTTCTTGTTTCTTTAAAGATATTCGTAATTGTTGGTGTGCAAAATTCTTCTCATACTCCACATTGTTAATTACCTTCCATAAATCTACAGAGTACATTACTGGTGGGCCCTCAATCTGTATTGAGGGAAACCATCTAGACTTTTTCTTGGTTGCTTTGTAATGATGAAAGATGTTTGATCCTTCAAATCCTCACCAAATAAAATAACGGATATAATGGTTTATAAGGATCTTCTTTATCCCACCAGGGTAAATCCTAGAGGAAGTATTACGTATGGATAGAGAACTTTAAGAAGGTCCACCAGATGTAGGAAGAACACCAACAGAAGGAGAGTTTGGTGAAGTTTTTGAAACACCGGTAAAAGGAGGAATTGGGAAATTTGAAAATTTTGAAGAATGAGCAATTGATGAAGTAGATGAGCTTGAATTTACATGTATTATGGTGGATATACAGGGATAGAAACTACGTGAAAATAATCAGAGTAAGTTATTAGTTTTAAATAAAATAGTAGGAGACTAATGAAGCGAATAATACATAATAATAGACTTATTACCAGAAATATTTGATGAAAGAGAGCCATTGAGTAAGCTCTACGAACTTGAAGATAAGTCAGCCAAAGGAGAAGAGTTACTACATAAACTCGATGGAAGAGAAGGAATAACATGAGTGATTTGGCTAGAGCTATCTGAAGAGGCAGTAGAAAGGGCCTGATTCTGTATGGTTGAACTCTTAGAGCCAGTTTTCTTTTGAGCAACAATCTTTCACTTTTTCTTTTATTGCGGACCCTTGAGAGGTATAATAGGCCTCTGATTTTTTAGTTCACTCCCCACAGCATTTAGACTCTGATTAACTGATTCATTAATGCTTGAGTTTGAGGTGGCTAAAATTGGTGAACTAGAAACAGATGAGGCAAGAGCAATTGAAGTAGAACTCATTGAGGCAAGAAGAGAAGCAAACATTTGGGTTATAGGGGAGGTTGAGGCAGGTGCAGTGTGTTGGATCTAGTGCCCTAAGTGTAGTATTTTCGCCTATGTACACTTGTAATTTTTTTTGAACAGATTGGCTTAATAAATTTTTTCATTACATTAATACTCTTTGTATATTGTCCTCAATGGTTTTTGCATACAAATCAAAATGGAAGAAAATATTAGCTCACTGGTTGTCTAATATTTAACTAATACTAAGCGGTATTACATGGTTGGATCGTAATATGGAAAGACAACTTATATTAGTTGACGAACCTAAACAAGTCCTTAGTTTAATTGTAAATGAGCAAACTGATTGAAAGACTAATATGTTGTCTATCAAGTCCAATTGAGGAGATGCTTTGTCTTGGGCATCGGAGCAGATGACTCCCAAAAGATAAAGACATAGATGTGACTGACTAGATTGACAGTACATCAGACAGGGCCCAAGTAGAATAGATTTTGAATTCGTTTGTGTGTTTAATCAATGTAATGTTCATAGTGTGGCATACCTTAATCCTGAGTGGATGATGGACTCTATATATGTGACTCGTATACTTTGATGTAAGTAAAAGCCTGAGTTCAAATAGATAAAGAACTGAAAGCTAGTGTGTTAGGTATACAACTTCTATAGTACGTAGAATCATTCAAAATAATGGAATTCATAGCCCAATACATAAGTAAATGATATCCTCTCATTGGCATTACATGATAGATGAAAAGTAAACATGGCCATGGGTTGTTCGTCTTTGTGATGAATGACTTGATTACTATTTGATAGTAATTGAGTTTTCATGAAGGAAGATGTAATGGTTACCATGAGATAAAATAGAATCATACTGGGATAGCAGATTTATCCCAAAGAGATTAAGGATATCCTATGATGGTAACACACTTATGACAATGTCATTGGATGAGCATTGATCGAGTTGCTTTCGTAATGGTATGTCATTAGGAAGAGCTCAGTCACGATACTATAGTGGAATGACTTCGTGACTAATTAATATGCAAAAAGCTAGAACTTAATTATAAATCATTTGAGCCCTAATCAGATATGTCCAATCGGTTCCTCCGTTAGCTCGTTGAAACCAGAAATGAATTGCATGTTGAATCAAATGAAAAAAATGGATAGAAATGATAAAGTTAGAAAAATAAGAAACATTCGAAAATGAATGTGGTTTTCTCACTAAGTATGGAAATGACCTGAGAATTAATTTATGGTTTTTTGAATTATTAATTAATTAATTAATTAATTGAAGTTTGAAAATGAAATTAAATTAGTTGGTTATTGTGAATCCGTAGAATGTAGAAATTAAATATATTTTCTCATAGATTCTTTTATGGTAAAGTTGTCATGATTTTGGCGGAATTAGCATTGGGTTGAAAAAATTAATTAATTTAAATTAATTTAATAAATAATATATTTTTTGAGAAATAGAAAAACATGTACTGTGTTGGATTAAAAGTCTAGGAAACACATATAATTGGATCCAATACAAGAGAGGTGTGAATCCCCATCATAATACATATTAGGGGAAGTACACCTTATTAGCCGCCCTTCTCTCCTAGTCCAACTAAGGGATTGATTTTTTCTATTAAATAGGCATTAAATGCATTCTACTAATTCAACTAGGGTTACACTTCCTCTCCCTATAAATAGATGACATTGGCAGGGCAAAAAATACAAAAAGTTACACACAAGTTTTGAGATATTATTATTCTGCCTGAAAATAGTGAGAATTTATTTCTAAAGATAAATTCTATTTTCCGAGAATAACAAATCTACTAATTTCTATAATATAGAGATTTACTTTCCTACTAAAAGTAAAAAAAATTATTTCTGGTTTTGTGTTTGATTCGGAATTGTTCGAACCCACACTTGTAGCACTTCGTGATACAAGAATAGTGGAGAAGGTTGTTCAGTTGAAAGCCGAGAATGACAAAGATCTATCTCGCTTAATGCATAGGTATCTTTCGAGAAAATTTTATTACTATAAATATTACAAATCGGCTCGATTTTCAAAATTTTATTTTTCGCTGTGTAAAAATACCGTTTTCAAACTAGATTTTTTTCCAACACAACGGACACATTGGGAACAACAAGAACTTCAAGGTTAATGGAAATACCCTCATTATCTCTTGTACGTGAACTTCCACCTCCACATAAGTCCTCTGCATGACAAACAAACAATCAATACTCTAAATTCTAGCAAAAAATAATGAATAAAAGCAACACACACTGAAATTACTACTAGAAGACCAGTTAAAACTTTTGCAAAGAACTTCATCAAGAATCTCACAACCCAATGAAACACTCAAAGGATGAATCTTGGCTCTAGATTCCTTACTATGATTATTCATCTTTAATAAGAATGCCTCACTTGGTTATAATAGTTTGCATGCTTATAAAATTCAAAACCTTGAAAAAATAAACGCAACAAATTAGAAAGTTTAAAGTAATACCTCCAATACTAGATTGTGTATCAGAGCTCACGCGAGACTCAATATCTATCACATTCCCCTTGAGGAGCCTTTACCAATAGAAGGTAGAGAATGTAAGTATGGATCTCTTCTTCCCTTTATGTGAACCTCTAAATTAGGTCATTCACTCTCCTCGAATGGTTCTTGAGTAACATCAACAACTTTAACTCCTTGAATGGTGTTAGTAGCTTGCGAAAGTTCAGTCACCCGTGCAACTTTCTTTTCTTTTGTAGCTCTTGAAACCCTCGTAATGACACCATTGCTTTCTTCTTTCTAGCTTTGATAGTCCCATCTACACTCGGGACAAAACGCATACTCAAATGACCAATTTGTGGGTTCTTCACATAATTCCTAAAGAATCTCTGTTGTTACACTATTATCCCTATATGGCCAAGCCTCATTGCATGGCTTTATTCCATCAAGTCGAGCTTCATTGAGGGTATTGAAGTCTACATCATCCCAACCATTTAGACTTTTCTCCATTAAGCAAAATGCCAAATGTTCCTCAAGTTGTGAACTTGTTCATATTTAATTAGCGGACTTGTCACTAGTCTTTTCAATTGAGCCACTTCTATTGCATTTAGTGAATAAGGATCCCAAGTGCTTCTTTTAGAGGAAGGTTTAACCCATGCCAAAGGAAAAGGGAATTCCTCATAAGTTCACTCAATTTTAATATATTTATCCCTCACCAAATGTAAGTTTCTAGTGGTGTTATCTAGAACAATTGTCCTTCCCCTTCGGGTGGCAAACATTACAAACCCCTTTTGATTACTTTCACTAGCAAGGGTTACAATATATATTCTTCTGAATATAATTACAAAAGCTTCTTCTCCATGTAGCTGGAAATCAAAGAAATATGCCATTAAGTCTACCACGATGAACTTATTAATTGCTCAGGAGCCACCCTATATGAATTCAACAATTTTAAGAAGAAAGGATGCAGAGGCAGATGAAACCCTACTTCAAAAATGTATAAGGGCAAAAGAAATTAGTCATTTTCTCTCTTACAATTGTTCATATCACTCAATCCATGTTTCCCCTTCAAAACATTGAACTTGTATATGAAATTATTAAAACATGTAATTCCCCTACACTTCAACAATTTCCACGTCCCCTATATAGACATTGAACACTCAAATTCCTCACTTTTACTTGGAACACTAAGCAATCTCGGAGCCATGTTTTTCTAACAATAAAAAAGAAAATGAAAGAGCAATATAAAGAAATTAAAATAATTAGAACCTACCAAACTAAATTGCACTAGGAACACAAACGAGAGAGGAATTGAATAAATTTAAAAACTTAGAAAGCAAATGGTAATGAGGCTTAAAAATTTATCCATATTTATAAACAAGATGAAACCCTTCGACTACTACGAAACTTCTTAGGTAAGTTATCACGTGCACACGTACACCCTTATCCATGCACAAGAAAGATTCCTCCAATCACCAACGACACGTGTATCTAAATATTAAAAATGATGATGGTTCATTGGAAATCCAATCAACACATTATAACATGTTGCACATTTTTCCAAATTCATCATTCAACTCAAATTAACGAAGAAATAAAAGTCATTTATCCTGCTATAAATTTAAACAATTTAAAAGTTTCAATTTTTCAAAATTTAAATTATATATATATATATATATATATTAAAACTTAAAAAGAGAACCTTTATACAATGTATAACATTTCATCATAAACTTCAAGACGCTTCCATCACAAACACTCATGCTGCGACTTTTTCACCAAACTTGTGAATGTCACTTTATAACCTTCACTCGCCTTGGGGAGGGTAATTTTTATACCTTATGTAACGAACCTTGTGAGCCTCACAGAACACCCATAAAGATCTTGACATGTGTCTTCCAGTGTAACCAATGATACCATGAACCCACAACTAGAGTAATTGATTGTTAGTCATCCTAACATGCTTATCCTAGGACATCACATCACTGCCATTGCAAGGATATCAAATTAGACTTCCACGCCAAGAATGACACGTAGCTAAGTTTGTCCCCAATTATAAAAGGGTTATGCAAACAACTCGCGTAGGTCTATTTTCATATACTTCCCACATTTAACCTCTAAGCTATCTCCACAAGACCAAAAATTCCTTTTGACCTTCATACTCCCTTCTTCTTCATCAAACCAACATCTTCTTCCCTTTGTTCACCTAACTGGTAAACAATATTATTATCTTTTATTTTTATTTTTTCTCAATGGTTTTTGCACGAAAAGCAAAACGCATAAGCAAACATTAGCCTAATGATTACCTAACGTTTAACTAATATTAAGTTACATCATGTGGTCAAATCATGGTGCGAGAAGACAACTTATATTAGTAAGTAATCTAAATGGTTCGTAGTCTAAAGAATCAAAATTGAGCAAATTGATTTAAGGACTATTATGCCGTTTATTAAGACCAATTGAAAAGATATATTATCTTGTGTATCGGAGCGGATGACTCTTAGAAAGACATAAATATAGGTGTAGTTGTCTGGAATGACAATAGATAATAGAGCCAAAAGTTGATATATGTTGGATATACAACTTATGTATAGCATAGCTTTATTTATAACAGTGATGTTCATAACTTTTTTTAATATTATTTACAACTTCATTAGATTTAAAGAATTATATGAATTGATTTAATATATTTTAATTAATACATTTAATCATAAAAAACTATTATTAAATAGTACAATATCTTTTGAGTTTTTAATTCTTTTCATTTTTATATTGTATTATCAAGTTGCCAACTTGCAATTTCAAAGTTACCATCGAAGAACCTAAAATATGTTTAGTAAAATTAATTGAACACCAAGATTAATGTAAGATGAAATTAAAAGACGTGCAAATGTAATTCATCCTTAATTTGAAATATTAATAAATAATAAAAGAAATAAATATTCTAAGATGGAACTAAAAAGATAAAAATTAACTTAAAAGTGAAATTAAATAGTAATGAATTAAAAGTGAAATATATCAAACGAAAAATAATAATTTTTTGTATAATTCAAAAAGTGAAAGTGATATAATTTTTTTTTCAAATTATAAATGGACAAGTAAAAAATCATTATTAAAAAATCTGCAAGGCGTACATAAATTCGTAATAATAGTGCAAATGTCTTAATCATAGACCGCATCACTTGATTTTTTTTTTAAAGTGTTTTTATCTTAATCAATTCTGTTCCAATACTATTAGTTAGAATGCTCCGTTCCGATAGTAAATTAAAATAATAAATTTTAAATTTTATTCTAATATAAATTTAGGTTGGTATCGATCGTATTAGTATGTACACCCATACCGATTAGAATATAGTGTATCAGTTAATATAAAAAATAATAATTTTAAAATATATTTTTAATTTTAATTTTTTATAATTTATTTTGAGTTTATTGAATTATAGGTTTTTATAGACATGGTATGAGATGGTTTTATTGTTTAATTTATGCAATATTTTTTTGTTGCTTATTTTTTTTAGTTTGTTTAATGATGGATTGTATTTGTGAAGCTTATTAAAAAATATTTTATATTTATTTAATCTCATTATTTAATATTTGTACATAATTTTTTATATACATATATCACATGTTTTTTAGAAATAACGAAAAATCCAAAATTATACACCAAAACAAAATGGTACCAATATGTACCAATTTTAGTAGAAAAACAATATGCCTATCGATATGGTACTGATTATCTTGGTTTATCTTGTAATATATAATATTATATAGGGTAAACTATCAAAATAGTCACTTTTATTTGTCTGAAGTTACATTTTAGTCACTTACGTTATCACGTTGTAACATTTTAGTCCCTGAGTCGTTAATTGCCGTTAATGGTATAATGGTAAGCTGACGTGGCACGTTAAATCATCATTCCAAATAAAAAATTTTGGGTTAACTTATACAATCGGTCTCTATATTTTTTTCGTTTTGAGCAATTTAATTTTTTTCTTTTTATGTTCTTTTAACTTTTCTTTTTTATCTTTTGTTTTCCATTCTCTTCTGCTTCTCCCTCTGTTTTCCTCCCTTCTCCATTTCCTTTAACGTATGTCGAAACCATTTTTATTTTAAGTTTGAAAAAATGGGGATCGATTTAAAAATAGGAGTCGCCACCAATCCTTTTTGTTTAGGTGTGATTGGGTCACCTGAAAAATGTTTTGGTCTGCGAAATTCAAGAAAACGGGTTCGGGAGTCGGTTACGCACCCCCATGCGCCCCTGGACGGGTACCAAATCGGTTAATTAATGTCCTTGCGTTGAAAATTTGGAAACGTTATAAATTTTCTAAGGAAAATTAATCAATATTGAATTTGAATTTCAAGATTAACTCGTTTCGAAGGAAACAAAAATATCATATCCAGTACGTTAGGATATAATACCTTTATACCCCGACACCGAGATCATCTTTGATCTTCAAAACATGCAATTAAAGAAGGGTATTTGATTATCTGGTTAGACAGAAAATTGACACCCAGTACGTTAGGGCATAATTTTCTGACTTTCCAAACGCTCGAACATTGCCTTATTTAAAAAACAAAATTTTATATTTGGCTTAAAATGTATTTAAATAAAACATTTAATAAAAAACTAGAATATGTTTGAATTTGAGGTGTAACAGTAATAGAATGCATAGACATTAATCATGAAATATACACAAATTAAAGATCATATTAACAACAGGCTATAAAATGCAAGTTATTCTTAAAGAAAGTTAATTTATATTGAATCTTGAACTTCAAGATTAGCTCGTTTCAAAAAAATAAAAAATATCACTTCCAGTACGTTAGGATATAACACCTTTATACCTCGACACCGAGATCATCTTTGATCTTCAAGATATTTAATTAAAAAGGGTATTTGGCTATCTGGTTGGACAGAAAATTACACCCAGTACGTTAGGGCATAATTTTCTACACTCCCAAACATACAAATATTGCCTTATCTTGGAAAAAAACTTTTAAATACATAATTTTAAACTGGCTCAAAATGCATTTTATTGAATCACTTTTTGATAATGAGAAACAAAATATAATATGGAATTATAATGCATGAATACGAATTTGCACAAACAAATAACAAAGATAACCATAAGCATATACAATTTGAAATATACAACATCGATAATTTCACAACACATCATGTTTAAAACGATAATATTTAAAATCTTATGAATAATAAAACAAATCTAAAAGAAATTCAAAGCCTAATTTAAATACGTGATATACAAAAATGATTTAAAAGGGATACATAATATAAATAACATATGCACATAAAAATAATAATGTAGGGAGGTGTTGGAAATAAATCATAATTTAAAATAAGATTTTTAAAATAAAAATTATATATATATATATATATTTATATAGATTTAAGATAAAATATATACATATATGGATTTAAGAGAAAATACATGCATAAAATAATATGAAATTGATAATATATACATAAAATAAGATAATTTTAATATAAAATATGTATGTATATATGCATAAAATAATGACGCATAAGAGCATTTAAGTTAAATATTATAAAAATTATTAGAGAGAAAAAAGGATAATAAAAGAAAAGCTTGAAATCAAATATTTATATAATAAATAAGAAATATATACAAATGGATGTTTAAAACAGATTAACATTGTAAAATCAATAAATAATTCGAAACAATTTATTAAAACCATTTCTAAAAATGAATAATGAATAAATTTAATAGACTAAAACTTAATTGAAATAAAACCAAATTAAAAGACTACTTTATAATGAATAAAATCATTTAAACATATGCGGGGATCGAATTGAAATGCGCGTAAACTATCAGGGACTAAATCAGCAAATATTTTTGAAGCTTAAATCGCAGTGTTTAAGCAAACTAAATTGCAAATGCGCTTAAATTACAGAGACCAATTAAAAAACAAATAAAAAAAAGCACCAAGGGTCTAATCAAGTAACGACGCAGGATAAGGGGGGCTAATCGCGCAAATATACCAATCACCGTGAAAACGCGCGGATCTTGTGGATACCGAATCAGTCGGGTCGGGTGGCCTTGTACGGTGTCGTTTTGAGGTTATTGAGATGAACCCCAAACGACGTCGTTTCTTTAATGCCATATAATCCCTAAAATTAGAGTAAAACAAATCAGCCATCCCCCTTTTTTAAAAACAAAACCCTAGCCCCCATTTTGCTCTCTTTTCGGCCGAACCCAAAATCCCCTTCTCCACCGAACCACCATCTCCATCGGTGGTCAGTGGTGAACCATCACCCTTTGGTGCTAGAAAGAGGGCCTCGATTTCCCCTTTGGGTGCGATTCCGACGAAGGAGACGGAGCTCCGACGATGCTACCCCAATACAGGTACTTTCTTGTTCCTCTCTTTAATCTCACGTATATGGAAAGAAGAAAAGAATCAAAAGTTAACAGATAGTATTTGAGAGATTGAAAGAGATTGAAAACGAAAAAACCTTCGAATTTCTGTTTTTTTCTTTGTATTTCTCTGAATCTTTGTGTGTATAAAATTGTCCGTAAAAACGTGAAGAAGATTATAGTGGTTGGTTTCGATCCTTTTAAAGGCCGAAATCGAAAAATTCAAATAAAAAATACAATTGTTTTTTCTTGCTGCGCTGTGTTTTTTTGTTTCCTTGTGCAGGTACGAGGCGACGTGGAGACACGAGGGTGGTGTACGGAGGTCGTACGGTGGCGACGTGGCGCGGGGTGGCTTGCTGTTGGGGTTGTGTACGGCGCTGGTGGGAACCCTAGGGTTTTCGAGTTTTGGAACCATTCGGGCCTTAGGGTTAGGGGCATTTGGGCTTAGTGTTTTAGTACTTGGGCCACTAGGGACTTTGGGCCTACTATTTTATTCATTTTTTTGTAAATTTGAACTGCTGATGGACTTTATTATTATTATTGTTTTTTGTTTTTGGTTATAAAACGGGCCCGGGCATAAATTGGGTCTTACAACATAGTTTTTCTATGTTTAAAACTAGTCCCTATACTTTTATATTTTTGAACAATTTAATTTTTTTGAGTGATATGAACTTGTGGGATACTTTTAACAAACGGAAAATATAGAAAAACTACTTTAAAAGAAATGAAGAAGGGAGAAAACAGAGGGAGAAGCAGAAGAGAATAGAAAATAAAGAAAACAAATTAAAAGAACATAAAATAAAAAATTAAATTGCTCAAAATGAAAAAATATAGGGACCAATTGTAGAATTTAACCTAAAATTTGTGTTTGAAATGATGATTTAACATGTCACGTTAGCTTACCGTTACACCGTTAACGTCAATTAACGATTCAGTGATTAGAATGTTACAACACGATAACGTAAGTGACTAAAACATAAAATTTCAAACATAAGTGACGAAAATGTAACCTGAGGCAAACAAAAGTGACTATTTTAATAGTTTATCCTAATATATATATATATATATATATATATATGAATGATACTAGATTATGACATGCTCATGATGTGGGAGAAAAAATTATGTAATAAAAATATTTATTCGAAGCTCATGTAAAAAAATAAATGGAGTTTTTGTTGAAACTATAAAAATTAAAAGTTTATGATTCATTATTTCTCAAGTTCAAATCTCATTATGCAATTTTTATTGATTTATAATAATATAAAAAGAAAAAAAAACACTCTTAAGGAAATAAAATTTACTTTATAAAATGAATGATTTTTCAATAATTTCTATCTAAATTAATGTTCCAATTCAGTAAAAGGCTTAAATGTAACGGTAAACTACACTCATTGTCCCTAAACTTTGGGCAAGATAACGTTTCGACCACCCAACTTTTTTACTTATGCAATAGCCATTAATGTTATCGAATTGCTACATTTTTGCCACTGATCTATTACGTCTTATTGAAATGATAAAATGATGACATGACTTGTTAAGTTAAAAGGCTAATAATAAATTTTGTCCCTGAAATATAAATAAAATATTATTTTGATATTTTTAATTATTTTCTTAATAATTATTCTAATTTTTTAAAAAAATATTAAGTATAAATTAAAATTTATTACAAATAATTATTATAAAAATTAAATAAAAGTTTTATATTAATATTAAATAAAAATAATTGTATTAATATAAATTAAAATAAAATCCTCTCCTCCAGTCCCCACCCCGTCCCTCTCCTTTCCCCCACCGTCTCCCCCACTCGCCCCTCTCGTCTCCCCCACCTCTCTCCGTCTCCCATTCCCCTCCCCGCCCCTCTGTTATGGTCGAAAATGTAATAGGTGAAAAACGGTGCAATTTGGAGTCAAGTTAATGAAACGATGCGCAGTGGAGTCTTAGTTAAACAGGGTGTTTAAGAGTAATTCTTATTGTCAGTTACTATTTACCTTAATGAACTTTTAATTGCGGTAATTTATTCTCTTTATATTTGGTTGTAAAAGGTTGAGTCAGACACAAGAACAAAAACAGTTTTTCTGAATACGATTCTCTCTCAATCTCTTCTGTCCTATCTCTATTCTCTTTGTTATTTTTTTATTGCCACCATAACAAGGGTATCAGAGCTAACAATCAGCGATGGTCGGTGATGGTGTAACCACGAGACTATAGAAGGATATTATCGTTCTTCAGCATGAGACGGCAAAGGTCCAGAATGAACTCTCGTTGTTGGACTCTAAGTGAGATGCTAAAATAGAGGCTCGATTTCAAGGGTTCAAGGAGGAGTTTCAAATGGAGATGTATTCTCTGTTTGAGAAATAACTAGGTAACCAAACTGCTTCAAACACGACAGCCACTGCACATGCCAAGGGAAAAGGAGTTATGGGAGGCCCACCACCTGGGTTCCCAGCCAAGGAGACTCTAGAAGTTCCTCAACCATCTACAGGACCAACTAATCCATACCCACCTAGAGTAGAGTTCCTTCAGGAATGTGCCTACGTGTTAGAATGCCCTCGTTTTGATGGCACTGATTTTCGGGGTTAGTGGTCGAAATTGGAACAGTATTTTGCAGTTGAGGGAGTATCTAAGGGCGACAAGTACGGACCATGATGTTTCACTTGAAACGTCATACCTTGGACTGGCACCACTTCTATGCTCAAAAGCATGGTGGCCTACACTTATTGGACTGGGTTTGTTATGCCCATAGTCTAAAGGAGTGGTTTGGGGCAAGCATTTCCAAAGACTCTATAGCTGAGTTGGTAACCCTGAAACAACAAGGCTTAGGGTGGGATTGGATGGGCGATTGAGTGCGGTGCGGTGCGTTTAGCTTACTTTTTGTCTCACGCTACAGTATCGCTATAGTATCTAATCTCACCGTCACCGCTGTTTTTACACTAACTGTAGGTAGATGTACCGCTCATCCAAACCCACCCTTAGTGGAGCAATATCACAACCAGTTTGTAAGTATTTTAGACCAGTTACAGTTGCCTGAACCTTATGCCCTTAGCATATATGTGAGTAATTTGAAGACAGAAATAAGCAAACACTTACAGTTGTTTAGACCCCAAACTTTGGTCGAAGGGTTTCATATTGCTTAATAGGTGGAGAGCATCCTAGAAATCTCTCCTAGGAAGGGATTTTTAGCTGGAGCTACTTTTATAACCAGAGCCAGTCCTCATTAGACCATTTTTATTTCTGCTTGAGCACCTGTCTCTACTCAGTTTAGCCCTTCAGTACACCTTCTTTCAATGGGATCTATGACTTCTAAGGCACCTTCCAAGGGAGTAAGTTCAACACTAATGGCTAAAAGGAAACAAAAGGGTATTTGTTTTTGGTGTGGAGCCAAATACCACATTGGTCACAAATATGTTAAAAGTCAACTTTACCAGATGCTGTTAGATTCACCTAGTGAAGTGGACACGAGGGAATTTTTGGAATGCTTAGAACAGCTGGAGGACCTTCCTGGGGGAGGGGAACAAAAATAAGGGCATGTGTTATCCTTGCATGCTATTAAAGGATCACACGGTCCTTACACTATGAAGTTTCATACAAAAATAAGGACAACCAAAGTCATAGTTCTGGTAGATTCTGAAAGCACCCTTAACTTTTTAGACTCTAAATTGGTGACTCGATTTTCCATATCTATTAGGCAGCAACAATAGTTAAGGGTTACTGTAGCTGATGGCAGACAGTTATTTACCAGGGGCACATGTAAAGATATGGAATGGGAGGTCCAAGGAATTTGTTTCACTGCTGACTTCATGATCTTACCTTTAAAGGGATGTGACGCAGTGCTAGGGATAGAGTGGTTGTTTTTCCTAGGATCCATAAATTGGAACTTTGGGTCTATGGTCATGAGTTTTTCTTCAAAAGGGATCCATTGTACCCTTCAAAGTATTCTACCGGGCAACATCGAAGTGCTGAGTCAAAAACAGCTGACCAAATGCTTTTCAATGGTTGGTAGAAAAGTAAGCCATTGTACCTTGGTTAAGGCCAGTACTGACCAAATGAATTTATTTGCAAGTTCTCCAAAAGTCATACCAGAAGAACTACAATCGCTCATGTGGGAATTTAAGGATATTTTTCAAGTTGTGCTTGGTTTACCTCCCCTTAAGCTTTATGACCACAAAATACCTCTGAAGGATGAGACAATAGTTGTGAAGGCTAGGCCCTACAGGTACCCTATGGTCCAAAAGGCTGAACTGGAAAGGTTGGTGAAGGAAATGCTCTAAGCTTGTATAATTAGGGATAGTTGCAGCCTCTTTGCTTCTCCAGTGCTCATGGTAAAGAAAAAAGATGGCTCTTAGAGACTTTGTGTTGATTCCAAGCATCTTAAATAGTTGACAATCAAATATCGATTCCTTATTCCTCTTATTGAAAAACTGTTGGATGAATTGGGGTAGGCAATAGTGTTTTCTAAGCTGGACTTGAGGTCTGGCTACCACCATATCCAAATGCATGAAGCTGACATCCCAAAAAATAGCCTTCAGAACCCATGAAAGCCATTATGAGTTTTTGGTGATACTATTCGAGCTCACCAATGCTCCTTCTACCTTTCAAGGCTTAATGAATGCCATCTTTAAGCCACTGTTGAGGAGGACTGTGCTGGTATTTTTTGATAATATATTGGTGTACTCAACAACTTGGATGGAGCACATGAATCATCTTAGGGAAGTCTTTATGCTATTAAGGCAACATCAGTTTTTTGTTAAAAAGAGCAAATGCTCTTTTGGTACTGACCAAGTGGAGTACTTGGGGCACATTATCTCCAAATGTACGGTTTTCATAGACAAGCTTAAGGTGGATTTGTTGTAAATTGGCCTATGCCCACTTCCGTCGAGGAGTTAAGGTGATTCTTGGTGCTTTCAAGCTATTATAGGAGATTTATAAAGAATTTTGGCACAATTGTTAGACCCTTAACAAATCTGCTAAAAAAGAATGCTTGGAACTGAACTGATTCAACCACTATCACATTTGAGCAATTAAAAGAAGCTCTCTGTTTAGCACCAGTAATGGCCCTTCTTAACTTTAAATTAGATTTTTATGTTGATACTAATGCTTTAGGATTTGGTGTAAGAGCAGTTTTCCAACAACAAGAAAGACCAGTGGCCTTCTTCAGTAAGGGACTAGAGGTCAGACACCAGGTCCTTTCCAAATATGAAAAAAAAAATGTTAGTTGTGTTGTTAGCTGTTAGAAAATGGCACTCGTACTTCAAAATTTGAATGGATCATCAGAGTTTGAGATTATTGGCTGATCAGATGGCTATGACACCCTTTCAACAAAAATGGGCTGCAAAAATGCTTAGGTACAATTATGAAGTGATCTTTAGAAAGGGATCGGGCAATGAGGCAACTGATGCATTATCAAGAAGGCAATCCTTAAATGAAGGGCAATTTTTGCAACTTACTGGTAGCATTGTGAGTTTTCATCTTCTTGCAAGAGTACAAGCATCTTACCAAAGCAACCACAAGGTTCAGAAATTGTGCTTAGAAGTGTAACACCCCGAAATTAGGCCTAGGAGTTTTAGGGGGATTTTAGCTTTAGTGATCTCAGGAATTTCGTTAGAATAGTGTTCAAAAATGTTTTTATCTATGGCATTTTGAAAATTAAATCAATTTTAAAAAAATATACTAAAAAGGCTTTCAATTTTGAAATAAGGACCGATTTGTAAAATGGTCAAAATTTTGTGTATTTATGAAGCAATTTTACCAAATTTTAAAATTCAATCTATTTTTCCCTTCTTCTACAGCAAACTCACGATAGTTTATTCCCTTTGCTTTGTTTGTGTCGTCCCTTGTTCTCCCATTCAATTTTGATTTCCAAAACTATATTCCTTTGATTTCTATCAACACCCAAGCCTTAAACCTCCATAAACTTTCAAGAAAAACACTAAAAATACCATAGATTTCTCTATTGTCAAGTTTGTGAGTTTTTTCGATTTTCAACCAAGAGCTCATTTTTTCTTCCATCAAAGGTAACTATTCGTCTTTCTAATAGTTTTTAATGTTATCTAGTCTTTAAAACTGAGTTTTTAGCCATTGAATCGCACGCTTTAAATAAAACCCAAAAATTGGATTGTTAATGGTGAATTTTGAGATTTTGGGTAAAAACGTGATTTCAAAGTATTTTTCAATTAGTTTTGATTAGATTATAAGGTTTATAAACCTACTTTGAATATTCGTTATGTATTTCTTGGGTTTTAATGAATTTTTGTGAAAATAGTCATAACTTGTCGAAAAAGTTTGATACCATGAATTTGGTAGTTTTGTGTAGTCTAAAGGTTAAGAATTAGTCATAGGTAAATAATTAGATGAATGGAATCAGTTCTAGGAAAAACGATTGAGTATAGACCGAGATAATTAGGTTTAAAGTTTGATGTGTTGAAGGTTTCGGTTACTTGAGAACATAACTTAGGCTTCTTTTTTTTAAGGTGAATCCTTTACTGATTGTTAATTGTGTTATTGTGTGAATTATTGTGTTAAAGCTTTGGATTCATTAGGACCTTCTACAAGTTAAGGAGAGACTAGTTTGAGCTTTCGGTATTTCGGCAAAAGCGAATTGGTGCGTGTTTAGAATAACTACTTGTGGACACGATTCAATGCATTAATTGGGAATTCAGTAGTAGCCTAAACCCCTACTCTAAATTCTGAATGTAAGCTTTCTCATACTCTTGATCTAATATTTGAATATGTGTTGTGAAATTGTGAATTAAATTGTGATATTATGACATGTGATATAAGCTTATGATGATTATTGTGAAAGACTTGATTGTGGGCATGTTATATGTGCCATATGACAGCGATTATGTCGTGAATATAGTGTGATGTGCAGTGAAAAAGTACAGAAACAGTAAGTAAAATATGTGTTTAATAACGGATATTTTAGCCTTGTGAACCTTGAGACCATTGGATATAGTTGGCATACCGTAGGATTGTGAGTAGTCACCTATATGTGTTATGTGATTTAGGCATTGAAGACTTGAGACATGTTGGAGAGATAAGGGAATGTGAGCTAAGCTTTATTCAATGGAACATGTTTGGTGTGATTGAGAGTGTTAGCTATATGCTTCACTTTTTGGGATATGTTCGACTTTATGAGTCATTTGGTGTGCTGGAGATCCGTGTATTCGATGTGTGGTGGTAGAGCCCACTTTTATGTTTCATAGCTCAAGTGTCAAACTGTATTTAAATGTGATTATATATGTAATGTTATATATGCTTAAAAGTGAATGTGATTACTATGCAAATTAACTAGTAAATAATGCATGAGTGAGTATAATATGACACTAGAGTTGAAATTGTTGAGGTTATGATATATGGTTGTTTCGTTAATGCTTGATGAATTGTTTGCATAGTAGTTGTTCTAGGCATTCACTTAGCTTGTAAAGCTCACCCACTCATTTTTAATCTATTGCAGGTTAGTAGCGCTCAGGTGTGAACGGTACAGTTCCAAGGGATTGATCCAAGCGAGACTCTGGTAATACTTCATAGGTGATTTATTATTTGCTTTTGATTTGGGAAATAAAGGCAATGTGGTAGACTTTTTGTTGGTATTTGCCATGGTATTTTGGATGTTTTCAAAGCTTTGTTCCTAGGATTTAAATATTTGAATAATGATATGTTGATTGTTGCTCAGACTTATTCTCAATGGTTGAAACTATTACTATAGTCGTTTTGACATTTATTTGATATGGTAAAAGAGCATGTTGAATAGACTTGTGTTGGAATGGTTTGTATGCTTAAATATGCTAATTTTTTACTATTTGGAGTAGAGGTATTGATATTCAAGTTTTAAAAGAGATACCTCTATGATTTTCAAATGTGTAGGAAGTCAGAATTGTAATCTGGTATCGATACCATATCACGAGTATCGATACTCAGTGTAAAATTACCGCTACTTATTGAAAGGTACCGATAATTTCTGGTGTTTCATTTTTAAGCGAGAAACAAAATGCTATTTTGGTATTGATTTTCCAATCAGTATCGATACTGTGTAAGAGAAATGTCGATACCCATGTTCCAGTATTGATACCTACGTATCAGTTTTGGAATTTTGCTAAGTGACCCTCATGTATGTACAATTGTTATTATATGATCAATTAAAATGTGTGTAACAAGTCTTAATGATAATTAGGAGTATATTTGACTTAAAACTCGCGTAAATGCTAGAATGGAAGATGTTTCTTTAAGAATTAGCTCATTTTTACTATGTGTGATGTGAGACGATGGTGTGGCACCCTGATATTAGGGCTTGGCGACCGGGCCAAGTATAGGGTGTTACAAGAAGTGCAACAGCAAGGCACCAAACACCCAAATTATTCTTGGGATGGCAGATTCCTTAGGAGAAAGGGAAAGATCGTGGTGGGAAATGAGGTTGGTCTCAGACAGGAATTGTTCCAACATTTTCATGTTAGTGCCCTTAGGGGGCACTCTGGAGTGCATGCAACGAAAGGTATATTGGCTAGTATTTTGTATTGGAAAAGGTTGACTAAGGATATTAGAAAATGGGTGAGGGAATGTCCTACTTGTAAGAGATGTAAATCAGAAATGGTGACCTCACCTAGGCTAATGCAGCCTCTTCCCATACGAGAAAGAGCTTGGTCATCCATTTCTATGGATTTCATAGGACTCCCCAGCTCAAAGGGCAAGAATGCCATTCTCGTAGTGGTTGATCTCCTCACCAAATATGGCCATTTTATGGAACTTACACATCCCTACACAGCTACTACCGTGGCTCAAAAGTTTCTGGACACTGTTTATAAACTACATGGCATGCCAGACTCGATCATAGTAGACAATGATAGGGTGTTTATAAGCATCTTTTGGCAAGACCTCTTCAAGAAAATAGGCACCAAACTTCACCTTCAACTGCCTATCACCCCGAGATAGATGGGTAGATTGAGGTTCTAAATAGGAGTCTTGAAGGGTATCTCAAGTGCATAACTAGGGAAAGACCACAAGACTAGCAAAGTAGGCTTCCACTAGCTGAGTGGTGGTACAACTCTACATTCCACTCAGCCATCTAAGCCACACCTTATGAAGCACTGTATGGCCAAACTCCCCCTCATCACATTCCTTATTTGGCTGGGACATCTATGGTGGCCACGGTGGATAAGAGCTTATAGAAACGAGAGGCTACGAGAAAATTGTTGCAGTTCCATCTAAAAAGAGCTCAGGACCGAATGCGACAACAGACCAACAAGCATTGGACAAATAGGTAGTTCGAGATAGGGGACTTAGTCTACCTAAAACTCCAACCATATCAACAGCATACTGTTAGAAAAGTGTTGAACCAAAAACTAACACCCAAGTTCTTTGGTCCCTTTAAGGTGGAGGTAGCCTATAGATTGCAGCTACCTCAAGGGTCCAAAGTGCACCCTACCTTCCATGTCTCTCACCTCAAAAAACATGTGAGAGCTGTACTTGTTCAAGCTAATCTACCACTAGTCGATACTCAAAGGGCTTAGGGTAAGGAACCTATCAGAATACTGGACCGAAGGATGGTAAGGAGAGGGAACAAGGTCGTTACTGAAGTGTTAGTGGAGTGGACTAACTCTTTCCCGAAGGATGCTACTTGGGAATCATTCCAACAACTGAAAGAGACATTTCCTCATATTGATCCTTGGGGACAATGTTTTGTTCAAGCAGGAGGTATTTGTTATGGTAAAAAATGTAATAGGTAAAAAAGGTGCAGTTTGGAGTCAAGTTAATGAAACGGTGCGTAGTGGAGTCTTAGTTAAACGGGACGTTTAAGAGTAATTTGTACTGTCAGTTACTATTTACCTTAACGAACTTCTAATTGCAGTAATTTATTCTCTTTATATTTGGTTGTAACAGGTTGAGTCAGACACAATAACAAAAATAGTTTTTCTAAATAACATTCTCTATCGATCTTTTTTGTCCTATCTATCTTCTCTTTGTTATTTTTTATTGCCACTATAACACCCTCTTAAGTTTTTGCTCACCATCTCGACCATCTTTTGATGTTTGCCTACAAGATACCTTCTAATGAAGTGCTTGAGATGTAACAGCTCGATTTTCAGTGTGACGGAACAGTGGTTTTGAGATCACAAATTTTTATCGTGTTGACTCATAAATATTATTTTAAGAATATTTATGGATTCATTAGAGTCGTATTAAAATTTGGTTCAGAAAAATTGACTTTTAGATATCTAATTAAAGAAAAAGGACTAAATTGTAAAAGGTGTAAAACTTGTTAATTAATGCATTTAGTGACCAAATGGCTTAATTATTAATTAAGGAAGGATCTATGTAGTAATTAGGCCTTAATTAATGTGGTGGGACGGCATTATGTATTAAAATTATAAGTAAAACATGTTCTAATGGCAAACTTGTAATTTAAATAAAATCAAAACAAAATTAAGTAAAGAATAAGTCTTATTCTTCATTTTATTCTTCCATAGCTGAAATTCATGGTTGCTTAAGCTTGGAGAATTGGCCAAACATAGTATCTTGCATGTAGGTGAAATTCTTGTCCGTTTCTTGTAATTTTTATGTTTTTGAGATCGTTACAACTAGGTCCAGCTAGCCCGTACCTTCGTTTTTGAATCTGTTAAAAATTTTAGAAGTTTATAGTGATGAATCTTGAATTTTTTTGATGAATACCATGTATTTGAAGCTTTTTTTGTGTTGTTTGATGATTTTGTGAAGTGATTTTTGTTAGATTTTGATTTTAGGATTAAATTGTGAAAATGTCAAAATTTTAGGGTTTGGTAATGAATTTGATGTTTAGTAGGGATTGTATAAAGGCCTAGTATATTCAGCTATAATTTTAACTTGATAAAAACGATTAATTTGATGATTTTAGGGTTAAAAGACTAAATTGCAAAAATTGTAAAAGTTTAAGGTAATTGTGTAAATTAAAAAAATAAAAGGGTATTAAATGTAAAATGAATTGGAATGTGAAATGTAAGCTGATAATTGAGAAATTTTACATTTTAGATCAAGACCCAATAAATACTCGTGGAAAAGGAAAAATTGCAGAATGGTCCCTAAATTTCTACAACTACTACGATTTAGTCCAGGTAAGTTCGTACGGTTTAAAATTTAACATCTATATGAACTTTTGACTAATATAAAATGGTACAATAGATATATTTAATTATTTGATGATGAAAGGTTTTTTGAGAAATGTTATTGATTTTGATGTTTGGATCGAATTGAACGCGGGGTAGAGTACAATTGAGATACGGTGTGTTATGGGGGATTGGAGTGGAGAATGTTGTGGAAACTGTTTCCCGAATGGACCGAGGTTCAGCATTTGTTGCGAACTCTCGTGTTATACTTTTTATTTTGGTGTGTTTCGGTTGGACTAGCTCTTATAAGCATTGGTGTGTTTCAGAGGGATTAGCTCTTATGAGCATTAGTGTGTTTCGGATGGATTGGCTCTTATGATCATCTGGTGTGTTTTTTTTTGGATTGTCGATGTACTCTTAACCGTAAGTTGTTCATCGAATTGAAAATCTCGATAAGGTAACTTCTTGAGTAATTTTGATAGATTTGCCATATATTTGAGTATTGAATTGAACATTTATGATTTATCAGTTGAGATTGTAGATGACAGGGAACATTCATGGTTCTATTGTTACTATTTGAATTGTTATAGTTACTTTGGCAATATTTATTATTTTAATACGTCGAACTTACTAAGCTTCATTAAGCTTACTTGTGTTATTTATTGTTCTTGTAGATACTCGGAAGGTTGGACAATCGGATCGGCACTCAAGTCACACTATCCATAAATTTTGATAGATTTTGGAACGTTTATTTCGGATTATATGGCATGTAATAGGCTTGTATGTTATTACTAATATTTTGGATATGTAAATCGTTAAGTATGATCTTGAATGTATATTGTTATCCTATATGATACATGTGAGTCTATGTGATATATGTGAATGAGGTAAAATGTGTTGATGCAAAATATGATATGTGTTTATAGAATGTTGTGTATGTGATGCTTAGGTTAAGTATATTGGTTGTGAGCGATGTTTCATTTAGATCTATAATTGTATATACTTGTGGTATCAACGAGGATACATTGGTTAGGAACTTAGGATGTTGATTTGGCATATTTTTTGCTTGTTTAATGTCACTTTGAATAGGTCTTTTGGCTAGTAAATGGACTACTTAGAGTCCAAGTAAGCTTGAAATGGTAAACTTGTTGTTTAAGGTTCATTTTCGGTCCACACGGGCGTGTGTCATCTGTTGAGTGCTTAGGGTGCAAGTCAGTTAGTTAGATGGCCTAGCACACGGCTTGGCACACGGTCATGTGACATGGCCGTGTGACCCTACTCAGAAAGTTACACGGGTGAAGACATGAGCTGGGACACGGCGGTGTGTCCCTAGTTTGATTGTTACATGGCCTGAGACACGGGTGTGTATCTCAGCCGTGTGAGTCACATGGCCTGGCCACACAGCCGTGTCACCCTGTTTTGCAAATTTTTGTAACTTTTTCTCAAACTTTCCTAATGTTTTCAATTTAGTCCCGAATCATTTCTAAGGTAAATTTTGGGCCTCGAGGGCTCGATTTAGGGACGATATGTATGTGAATGATTGTTTATAATGTGTTATTAGATAATGTATAAAATGTATGTTTAAATGTTTAGTGTGAATGGTAATGCTCTGTAATCCTAATCCGGCGACAAATATGGGTTAGGGGTGTTACATGAGACATTTGGCAATGGGAGGCTGCCATCTTTGAAGCATATCATGGGCAACACACTTTTAGGAACTTTTTCAGCACTTTTAATGTCCTGCAAGCATTTTCAAGTATAAACAAAAGAGATAAGCAAACAATGAAATGTTTAACTAAAAGATAAGGAATATAGTATGAACAAACAAAAGAAATTCAAGAAACAACATAGTAAGAAAATCTTATAAACATACTTACAAGATTGGCATTCAACTCCAATGCTATTGACATTAAATAGAACCATGGGGTAAATCAAGTGGAACAAGGCAAAACCTAGTGAGACACTAATACTTAGAATCTAACTATCATTTTCTTTTAACATTCCTATTTCCAGGCAAAGACTTAAGAGGAACGAGGGGGAAAGGGAGAGTGGCGGGTGGAGGAGACGGTGGGGGAGAGGGTTTTATTTTATTTTATATTAATATAATTATTTAATATTAATATAATTTTTTATTTAATTTTTATAATAATTATTTATAATTTATATAATTAATTTTACTTTATTCTTAATATTTTTTTTAAAAATTGAATAATTATTAAGAAAATAATTAATAATATCATAATAATATTTTATTTATATTTCAATGATCAAATTGGTTATTAGTCCTTTAAATTAACATGCCATGTCATTTTTTTAAGGGGAGATAACAAATTAGTGATAAAAATGTGACAATTCGATAATGTTAATGATTATTACATAAATAAAAAAAATTAAGTAACCAAAACGTAATCTTAACCAAAATTCAGACACAACATTTTACCTTAAATATAATTATAGAGGAAGTAAGTGCAATTAATGTAACATCCCAAAAATGGGGTTATTTGGAATTTAATTATTTTTCTTATTATGAACTGCTGTGATATTATTTATGGAATGTTAAGGCTTAATTATGGATTTTTAGTAAGCTCGAGTAGTGGGAAAAAATATTATTTTCAAGCTTTGAGGTAGGGAGCCTTAACAAGTGAGGGTTATAAGAATAAATGGGGATAATTTGGACATAAGATGAGCCTAGAATAAGTGGCAAAGTAAGCCCACTTAAGAGCTAACATGTGACGCCACATCAAGCAAGGGGGATCCTGGGTTCGAGTCACAAAATTCCCTTTCTTTTTGCACTATGTTTGGACGGCACAAGTGGGAGAGTCTTCCTCCCTTTAAACTCTTTTATTATTATTGATAAGAGATAATATGAGCATTTAAAATTAGATTTTTATTTGTTTAATTTCAAGGATAATGGGAGATAAATGAGGTTATTATATGGATTATTAGGAGATTATTATTTATTAATTCAAATCGTTTGAATTAAATCAAATGAGTGGCCAAGAGAAAAACTAGGAGTTGGCTAGGAGTTGAACTCCTTGAGCAAGGAGAAGTGGATGGCAAGAGGCTACTAGAGGGGCCGAATCCTATTTAAGGCACATACCTAACACCTTATTTTCCTTTTCTTCATCCGCACACATAGCCGAATTCCTAGAAAGCAACCTTGCTATTTTCGTTTCTTTTACAAACGTGTTCAAAATTCCAAAACCTCAATCTTTTGTTTCCCTTTTGCCATAATCCCATCATCTTCTCTTTACCTCTCTGTTGGGCCGAATATTGAGCATAGTATCTTCCTGCATCTCCTTTGTTAATCGATTTGGATCAAGGTAAGTAATGGCCGAATGTCTATCTCCCTTTTCCTTCTTTTTTTCATCGATTTCTTTTACAAGGAGGTGCCGATTTCGCAATGGTTATAAGGCTTCTAATCGAGTAGTGAACGATTCTTCTAGGTGCTCGTGAATGAAAGCAATGACTCAGTGCCGATCTCTAGCATTCGATTTCGGTAAGTGGTGGTAAGATCAATTTCTTTATTATAACAATTCGATTAAAAGCCGAAGGCTATTAGTTTTACTTACTAATCAATGGTGATTGACGAGCAGATTCGGGAATCAAGTATTGCGATTAGTATCCAAAAGTGTGAAGGTAAGGATTCGGGTTCACAAGGAACCCTCTCAAATTAATTGGTTGGCCGATTAGGCCATAGTACTAACCTGGGTATTTGGCCGAATATAGGACAAGTAGATCTAGGGTGGCCAACGTTTCTTTTCGGGATTTAGAACATCCAAGGGTGACAGGTGTGTACATACACACTATAATTTATTAAATGTGTTGAATATTGTAAATGCTTACTTGATTTATGTAGCATTGGATGATATACCATATCGGTATAGATGGCAATTCAGGTAAGTACCTGTTAATGTGAATTATTATTAATGCTTTTGGGAAGCATGATGTATTGATTTATACATATGATGGCATGTAACATATATTTATGTGACTGATGTGGGATTGACTGAGTGGAGGGGGGCGGTGATAATTCGTCTTGTGAGCACCGTTGTTTTGGTAACACACTCGTGACTATATGTCACCGAGGTTTGGTACCTCCCGGAGGTTTGGTACCTCATAGCGACTCGTCCCATGGTTAACACCACCGTGGGTTGGCCCCACTTGAGATATGGGATCGCCTCGCCGCGGTGATTTGGTATCACACGATGGGTTGGCCCCATCACCCGATTTGTGTCTCACGGACACCGTTGTTTTGGTAACACATCGTGACTATATGTCACCAAAGTGGTTTGGCACCACCAGTGTTTTGGTAACACATTGTGACTACGGTCACCAAAGTGGTTTAGGTACCACATGGGGTAGATAAAGGCATTTGGTTGGCTAGGTTGGGGCACATAATATTCTCGCATATTAACTCGTTATATGTTGTGTATGGAAACGTTTTTAAAACGGGGAAGGGTTACATCTTGAGTCTTGGTGACTCACCTTCTCCTCTAACATTTTTCAGTGACTCGTAGATGGCGGTTGAGGAGCCGGTTGGACTCGAGGTGGCCATGCAAAGTGGACTTGAATAATTGAACTTTAAACTTAGCTATTCTATTTTATTATTGGTTATTTTTATTTTGGTTGTAATAAGGCCTCCATAAACTTTACTTTTGTTATTTCTTATACGTTGGATACTTTGTTTTAAACTATATTATTAAAAGCGCATTAAAATCACATGTTTTCTTAAATTAACACGAAAATGTTTTATCGTGCCATCGGGCACATTTGAAATTTGTATAACAACTCGACTCAATTAAATTTCCAAATTAAATCTAAGTATAGTTTCGCAAGATAACCAAAAACGAGAAGTTTTCAACAAAACTTAAATTGGTTTTATAATGGTGTTCAAAAGGTTTTCTCCGTAACAAATCAAATTCGCCGTAATGTTTGGGCCGGTTTGGGTTGTTACAAAATTGGTATCGTCGAGCCCAGTTCAAAGCTCATTGTGGGGCCCAAGGCCCAAAAATGTTTTGGTAGGCCTTATGGAATGATTTTGGTTTTTGAACAGCATGGCCCGAGTCTCCTGCACCAATCCGCCTGTAAGTATATCTAAACCTCTTTGTGAATTATATTCAGTAGAAGGGTAGGAAGCATGGAACGTAGATAGACTTATAGGACTTGAACCCTAAGGTTAGATTACTCAAACACAAACATGACATAAGACTTAAGGAACTAAACCAACCTATGACTTAGTCGGTGAGCTAGGGTGTGGTAACCCCATGACGCATGTCTAGGATTGGATCCGGAAGAGCCAGTATTTAAGCGGTCCTCATGACTCACCTCCTCTTCGCAGTATCCTGCAGTGCGTAGCTTCGGTTCACCCTAACTCGCAGGGCTCTGTGGGTGTGGTAACCTCTGTGCGCATGTCTAGAAAGGTTCAGTGAGAGCTTGGTATTTAAGCGGTCCGCGTGACCCACCTCCTCTTCACTCGAATTCTGCCTGGTGCGTAGCTTTGGTTCACCCTGACCAGGAGGGCTCGGTCATAGGCTAAACACAATGATTAAAACCCGAAAAGGGAATTAGCCTTGTTTTTCGAAATAGAATGAAACAACAAACCCTAATGTTTTCAAAACTTGTGCAATAACTTTCTCAAATCCTAGAACATTACTTATACAACGTTTTTCTCGAAAAACTTGACTTGTGAAAAATTACAGAAATACCCTTAGGAGTAAAATTACCAAAATGCCCCTGACTCATAAAATATTAATTCAATGGTTTTGCTCAAAAATTTCAACTATTTTACAAATATTCAACAACTTAGCTTTGGAAATCATCATCAAAATATTTTGGTTCTAGAAAATTACGAAAATACCCCTGTAGGAAAAAGACGAAAATACCCCTGGGTTAGAAATGGGCAGAAATGTCCGATGAGTGAATAGGTATGGAAAGTATTAAGGAATGGATACATGAACTTCTTGGTGTGAACTAGGAAAGAAGACTGGAACATTGTTTGCTCGAAAGAATCTCTGATTAAACCTTATCCATAAAATTTCTTCGCGAGTAATAAAGTGAAACAAATGCTAACGCATAAAATTTTTCTTAATCAGATTAAAAGCGCGGTAGATAGAATGAGTTCTAGAGGACGTGGACGCCGTGGACGTGGTAGGGGTAGGATGACTCGGTATCTCGAACCCGTCAGTCGGGACAAGGTTCGAAAATGAGGTACCACCGCCACCACCACCTCCTACTTTTAGAGTGAGGAGCCGGATCGGGCCGGTGGCGAGGCGGTATCGCAGTCGTGTTGCGAGTCTTGGAGATGGTGGTGGGGCTGGTGGAAATGTGGGAGCTTGGAAATCGTTCCGGCGACTCGATCTAACGGAGCGGAGGTATTCCGAGGTGTGTCGAGTGGCACCCGTCAGGTGGAATCTCGCTAGAGTCAATCGAAAGAATCATGGATGACCTTGACTTTGACCGAGGAAGAAAAGCTGAAAGGGCGCGTGTCGCTTCTAAAGGATGAAGCGTATCGGTGGTGGCTTACGGTTCGAGATGGGGCTACAAAGAGAGATGATTTGACTTGGGAGTATTTCGAACCACCTATCGGAAGAAGTATGTGGGTACCAGCTACACCGACGCTGAGAAAAGGCTTTTCGGGATTAGTGCAAGGAACTAAGTCCGTGTCGGAATATGAGGCGGAATTTTTAAGGCTGAGTAGGTATGCGAGAGGCATCGTGGCTACTGAACATGAGCGCTGTGTCCGCTTTGAGGACAGACTCCGAGATGATTTGAGGTTACTGATTGCCCCACAGCAGGTTCGTGAGTTCTCATCTCTAGTGGAAAAGGCTAAGGTAGCCGAAGGGATCAAGGAGGCTGTGAGGCAAAGTTATAGTAGGAATAATCAGAAGAGAGGATTTGGGTCAGCTGGATCAAGCGGTAGTGTTCAGAAAAAGGCTAGGCCGAGTGGGCCCAATCAGGCGGCAAGGCCCACGACTACTAATCAGAGGCCGACTCAGTGTAATCGCTGTGGAAAGACCCATTGGGGAGGTTGTTGGACCGGTGATAAAGGATGTTTCGAGTGTGGGTCTTTGGAGCATCGTGTCAGAGATTGTCCCCGGAAACTAGCTAAGAATCACCGAGGCGTAATCGTACTCGAGAATAGAAGTGTGGGACCACGGAGGGTCGTGGTAATGGCGAGAGAAACAACGGTCCTAACCGAGGTCGTGGAACTCAAGGCGAGGTTCAGTAAACACGAGAGGCTAGGCGCACTGCTTAGTTTACTGCGAGGTGTCGCGAGGAAGGTGACGCACCGGATGTCATAACCGGTGACGCTTTCTAATTTTTGGTTTTCCTTATGTTGCATTGATTGATGTGGGCTCGACGCACTCGTACATTGCTAGTAGTGTGGTAGGAACTATGGACCTAAACTCAAACTGCTTCTAGGAGATGATCGTAGTTAGCCCTTTAGGTCACTCTGTAATAGTAGACAAACTTTATAGAGCGTACCCTAGAACTTCAAGGGTAGTATTTGTAGTCGATCCGATGGAACTACCGTTTGGGGAGTTCGATTTGATCCTTGGAATGGACCGCCGGTTAAGTATCAAGCGAATTTGGATTGCGCGCGCAAGCGCATGGTTCTTAAGACAGGTGAAGGAGATGAAGTGGTTATGATAGGAGATAGAAGGAACTACCTATCCAATGTAGTGATCGCCTTGAAGGTCAAAAGATGGTCAAGAAGGGTTGTGAGGCATATTTGGTTCAAATCGTGCTTTGGAAGCTAAGGGGTTAGTAGTTGGAAAGGTCCGAATGGTTGGGGAATTTATCGATGTGTTTCCGTAAGAGCTTAGGGTCCGCCTCCGATCGGAAGTCGAATTCGGTATAGACTTGCTACCGAACGGCACTGTGTCTATAGCACCATACCGAATGGCACCAAAGGAATTGGTGGAGCTAAAGGCTCAAATTCGGGAACTCCGGATAGAGGGTTTATTCGACCAAGTATATCCCCGTGGGAGCACTGTGTTGTTTGTCAAGAAGAAGGACGGTTCTATGCGGATGTGCATCGACTACCGTCGCTTAAACAAGTTAACGATCAAAAACAAGTACCCGCTGCCTCGGATCGATGATTTGTTTGACCAACCGAAGGTGCGTCGGTATTCTCAAAAATTGACCTTAGGTCGTTATCACCAATTAAGGGTGAAGGAGGTCGATGTTCACAAGACGGCATTCCGAACTCGGTATGGGCATTTCGAGTTCTTGGTGATGCCATTCGGGTTGACCAATGCACCGCGGCATTTATGGACTTAATGAATAGGGTATTTCAACAAGATTTGGACCAATTCGTCGTGGTGTTCATAGACGACATATTGGTTTACTCAAAAATGTAAGAGGAGCATGACAAGCATTTACGGATAGTTACGCAAGTATTGAGGAGAAGCGATTTATATGCCAAATTCGATGAAGTGCGAATTTTGGCTTAGGGAAGTGGCTTTCTTAGGGCATGTAGTATCGGCGGAAGGAATTAGAGTAGACCTCGCAAGATTGAAGCGGTATTGGATTGGAAACCACCTAGGTCGGTGGTGAAATACGAAGTTTTACTGGTTTTAGCAGGTACTATCGGAGATTCGTGGAAGGATTCTCTCTAATAGCAGCGCCGTTAACCAAGTTACTAAGGAAAGGTGTCCCATTTGTATGGACGGAGAAGCGACAAGGAAAGCTTTGATAAGTTAAGGAAAATTTTGACTAAGCTCCAGCTTTTGGTACGACTGAAGCGGAAAGTTATTCACGATCTATTGTGATGCATCTCACACCGGTTTGGGATGTGTGTTGATGCGAGGATGGGAAGGTAGTAGCCTATGCATCCCGTCGATTAAGACCGCATGAGGTTAACTACCCAACGCACGACTTGGAGTTAGCGGCGATCGTCTTCGCTCTCAAGATATGGAGACATTACCCGTATGGGGAGAAGTCGATAGTCTACACGGATCACAAAAGCTTGAGGTATCTTCTCGACTCGAAAGGATCTCGAATCGAGACAATGTCGGTGGATTGAACTATTAAAGGACTACGATTGTTCGATCGAGTACCATCCGGGTAAGGCTAATGTGGTAGCCGACGATTGAGCCTAAGGTTGTGACGGACTTAAGAGCAATGTTCGCTCGGTTGAGTCTATATGATGATGGGAGTCTTTTGGCGGAACTCCAAGTAAAGCCAACATGGATTGAGGAGATTAAGGAAAAGCGCTTAGTGGATGAAGGCTTGAGCGCTAAGAGGGTACAAGTTCGGGATGGTGGTTTGGAAGGGTACAAATTGTCTAGTGATGGAGTGCTTTGTTTTCAAGGACGAGCTTGTATGCCAAGGGATACTGAGATTAAGGCGTAAAAATTCTCCAAGATGCACATAGCAGCCCATACGCTATGCATCCCGGGGAAGCAAGATGTATGGAGACTTGCGAAAGCTTGATTCTGTGGCACAGGTTGAAGCGTGAGATAACGGAGTTCGTAGGAAAGTGTCCGACATGCCGCCAAGTTAAGGCTGAACATCGATTACCATCGGGACTACTTCAACCAATAAAGATCCTCAATGGAAATGGGAGAGGATCACCATGGATTTCGTTAGTGGGCTACCCCTTACGCCCAACAAGAAGGATGCGATTTGGGTAATTGTGGATCGCTTTGACTAAATCACCACTTCATGCCGGTGAGAATGGATTACTCACTCCGGCTGCTAGCGGTAAGCTGTATGTGGGTGAAATAGTGAGGTTGCATGGTGTGCGATGATCGATTATCTCGGATAGGGATCCCGATTCACGTCAAGGTTTTGGAAAGCGTTGCATCAAGCTTTGGGTACACGGTTAGATTTCAAAGATGCGGCTTTCCATCCACAATCGACGGACAATCGGAAAGGGTGATCTGATTTTAGAAGACATGTTAAGAGGTTGTGTCTTGGATTTTAGTGGTAGTTGGGAAGAGTACCTACCATTAGCGGAATTCACTTATAACAATAGTTATCAAGCGAGTATTCAAATGGCTCCATACGAGGCCCTATATGGACGAAAGTGCCGTACTCCTACATGTTGGACGGAGTTGGGGGAACGACAAGTTCTGGGTCCAGAATTGGTAACCGAGACGGAAGACAAAGTCAAGGTGATTCGGTCTCGTCTCAAAGAAGCATCGGATAGGCAGAAGTCTTATGCCGATCTCAAACGCAAGGAAATGGAGTATCTTTGTGGGAGACAAGGTCTTTACGAAAGTGTCGCCTTGGAAAAAGGTGTTAAGATTTGGACGAAAAGGAAGCTAAGCCCAAGGTTCATCGGGCCATATCTGATTGTAAAGCGAGTAGGACCGGTAGCTTATCAACTAGAGTCGCCGCGCAGAATCGAATCGATCCATGATGTCTTTCATGTGTCGATGTTGAGACAAATGTCGATCGAGATCCTTCGCACGTCGTGCCAAGATGCGCGAGATTGAGGTGAATTCGGATTTATCATTCGAAGAGGAACTGGTTGGTTGTAGACCGAGATGTGAAGGTTCTACGTAGGAAGGCGGTGCCTTTAGTGAAAGTGATATGGCGGAACCACGGGTGGAAGAAGCTACGTGGGAGCCCGAGAGGTGATGCGGCAAAGAATACCCCATCTCTTTTGATCAAGGAATTTCGAGGACGAAATTTATTTTAAGAGGTAGAACTGTAACATCCCAAAAATGGGGTTATTTGGAATTTAATTATTTTTCTTATTATGAACTATTTTGTGATATTATTTATGGAATGTTAAGGCTTAATTATGGATTTTTAGTAAGCTCGAGTAGTGGGAAAAATATTATTTTCAAGCTTTGAGGTAGGAGCCTTAACAAGTGGGGTTATAAGAATAAATGGGGATAATTTGGACATAAGATGAGCCTAGAATAAGTGGCAAAGTAAGCCCACTTAAGAGCTAACATGTGACGCCACATCAAGCAAGGGGATCCTGGGTTCGAGTCACAAAATTCCCTTTCTTTTTGCACTATGTTTGGACGGCACAAGTGGGAGAGTCTTCCTCCTTTAAACTCTTTTATTATTATTGATAAGAGATAATATGAGCATTTAAAATTAGATTTTTATTTGTTTAATTTCAAGGATAATGGGAGATAAATGAGGTTATTATATGGATTATTAGGAGATTATTATTTATTAATTCAAATCGTTTGAATTAAATCAAATGAGTGGCCAAGAGAAAAACTAGGAGTTGGCTAGGAGTTGAACTCCTTGAGCAAGGAGAAGTGGACGGCAAGAGGCTACTAGAGGCCGAATCCTATTTAAGGCACATACCTAACACCTTATTTTCCTTTTCTTCATCCGTGCACATAGCCGAATTCCTAGAAAGCAACCTTGCTATTTTCGTTTCTTTTACAAACGTGTTCAAAATTCCAAAACCTCAATCTTTTGTTTCCTTTTTGCCATAATCCCATCATCTTCTCTTTACCTCTCTGTTGGCCGAATATTGAGCATAGTATCTTCCTGCATCTCCTTTGTTAATCGATTTGGATCAAGGTAAGTAATGGCCGAATGTCTATCTCCCCTTTTCCTTCTTTTTCTGTCGATTTCTTTTACAAGGGAGGTGCTGATTTGGCAATGGTTATAAGGCTTCTAATCGAGTAGTGAATGATTCTTCTAGGTGCTCAGGGAATGAAAGCAGTCGACTCAGGCCCTGATCTCTAGCATTCGATTTCGGTAAGTGGTGGTAAGATCAATTTCTTTATTATAACAATTCGATTAAAAGCCGAAGGCTATTAGTTTTACTTACTAATCAATGGTGATTGACGAGCAGATTCGGGAATCAAGTATTGCGATTAGTATCCAAAAGTGTGAAGGTAAGGATTCGGGTTCACAAGGAACCCTCTCAAATTAATTGGTTGGCGATTAGGCCATAGTACTAACACAGGTATTTGGCCGAATATAGGACAAGTAGATCTAGGTGGCCAACGTTTCTTTCGGGATTTAGAACATCCAAGGGTGACAGTGTGTACATACACACTATAATTTATTAAATGTGTTGAATATTGTAAATGCTTACTTGATTTATGTAGCATTGGATGATATACCATATCGGTATAGATGGCAATTCGTAAGTACCATTAATGTGAATTATTATTAATGCTTTTGGGAAGCATGATGTATTGATTTATACATATGATGGCATGTAACATATATTTATGTGACCGATGTGGGATTGACTGAGTGGAGGGGCGATGATATTTCGTCTTGTGAGCACCGATGTTTTGGTAACACACTGTGACTATATGTCACCAGAGGTTTGGTACCTCCGGAGGTTTGGTACCTCATAGCGACTCGTCCCTGTGGTTAACACCACCGTGGGTTGGCCCCACTTGAGATATGGGATCGTCTGCCAGTGATTTGGTATCACACGATGGGTTGGCCCCATCACCCGATTTGTGTCTACGGACACCAGTGTTTTGGTAACACATCGTGACTATATGTCACCAGTGGTTTGGTACCACATGGGGTAGATAAAGGCGTTTGGTTGGCTAGGTTGGGGCACATAATATTCTGCATATTAACTGTTATATGTTGTGTATGGAAACGTTTTTAAAACGGGGGAAGGGTTACATACTGAGTCTTGGTGACTCACCTTCTCCTCTAACATTTTTCAGGTGACTCGTAGATGGCGGTTGAGGAGCCGGTTGGACTCGAGGTGGCCATGCAGTGGACTTGAATAATTGAACTTTAAACTTAGCTATTCTATTTTATTATTGGTTATTTTTATTTTGGTTGTAATAAGGCCTCCATAAACTTTACTTTTGTTATTTCTTATACGTTGGATACTTTGTTTTAAACTATATTATTAAAACTGCATTAAAATCACATGTTTTCTTAAATTAACACGAAAATGTTTTATCGTGCCATCGGGCACATTTGAAATTTGTATAACAACCTGACTCAATTAAATTTCCAAATTAAATCTAAGTATAGTTTCGGCAAGATAACCAAAAACGAGAAGTTTTCAACAAAACTTAAATTGGTTTTATAATGGTGTTCAAAAGGTTTTTCTCCGTAACAAATCAAATTCGGTCGTAATGTTTGGGCCGGGTTTGGGTTGTTACAATTAAAGTATGGAATGGCTTTGAAAATTGATTTGGAGAAGGTGTACGATAGAGTAAGGTGGGATTTTTTGGAAGATACGTTGTTGGACGTTGGTTTCCCTCCTTTGCTGATTTCAGTGATTTTACACTGTGTATCTTTTAGTTCGCTTCAGGTGCTCTGTAATGGAGAAGTAATAGAATATTTCATATTTTCTCAGGGAACTCGACAATGAGATCCGTTATCACTCTATCTATTTGTACTATGCATGGAGAGGTTAGGTCATCTTATTGAGGAAGCTGTTGTTCAAGGGAGTTGGTTATCGCTGTGTTTATCAAGAAAAGGCCCATCATTATCTCACCTCTTCTTTGCATACGATATCTTTCTATTTTGTGAAGCGAATAGGGGGCAAGCAACACAACTCAGTAATATTCTTGATATTTTTTGTCGTTTTTCTAGCAAAAAAGTTAATAGAAGCAAGTCACAATTTTTTCTCCACCAACACTCCAGAGGCTATGACTTCTATTATATGCAATTATATGGGCTTTGTGAGGGTGGAAGAATTTGGATTTTATCTTGGTATGCTGATGATTCACAAATGAGTGATGACTACTACCTTTGAGTTCATTGTCAACAAGGTTTGGAGTAAGCTAAACGGGTGGGATACGAGGAGACTTTCACTGGCAGGTCGAATAACTCTGGTAAAGTCTGTGTTGCGTTCTATCCCCAACTATTTCATGTCTACTGTTCGGGTTATTTTATTAGTGTGTAATGAAATAGAAAAGCTTGCTCGGAGTTTCATTTGGGGTTCCAAGCCAAATGTAAAAAAGCTGGAGTTGGTGTTTTGGGATGATTGTTGTAGATCGTTGGTTGGGGGTGGTGTTGGCCTACGAAGGTTAGCTGACCAGAATAGGATTTTTTTTACTTAAACTAGGCTTCCAGTTGTTGACCAATACGGAAACTTTATAGGTCGAACTGCTGCAAAACAAATACAATATTCATATGACGTTGTCGGTTAATATCAAAAGGATTAATTGCTCCTTTATTTGGCGATCATTGGGGAAGGTATGGCATGATGTTGTAGGCAATGTTTTTTGGTCTATAGGGGATGGTAGTTTCACGAACTTCTGGAATGATGTTTGGATTCGTCAAGTCGGCCCCTTCAAGAATTTCTTTTGCAGTGTTGGTCAGCCAGATGATACGCTTCGTGTTTGTGATACGGTTGATGTTAGTGGTGATTGGGATTGGCTTTGGTTCAGGAGACTTGTTCCTAATCACATTTTAGAGTTTATTGTTGTTGTATTGCCACCATCAGCTGATGTAGGGCCTGATCGTTTATCTTGGAAGTGGATGACTAAGGATTCTTTCTCTAGTTCTGAAACTTATAGAAATATGCACCATTTTGAATATGATGGATCATTTAATATTTGGAAGCTTATTTGGAGTGCTAACACACCACAAAGGGTCAGGGTATTTTTTTGGTTATTATGGCAGAATAGGTTGTTGACGAATGAGGAGCAAACTAGGAGGCATTTGTCTAATGAAAATCACTGCCCAAGGTGTGGTAATGTGTTAGAATCTGCAGTCCATGCAGTACGAGATTGTCCCTCATCTTTAGTGGTTTGGAAATTAGTGGTTCCTACCCAACTACATAGTCTTTTCTTTTCTATGCCTCTCAAAGAGTGATTGTTTTGGAATTTATGTGATGCAGGGCATTAGAGCAGAGAACATGTTGTTTGGCAAACTTGGTTTCAATTTTATGTTGGTTGTTATGGAAGAATCGTGATCGTTATGTTTTCTCTGAAGGCAACATTAGTTTGCAGGATGTGTTGGATACAGGTTTGGCATAGGCAAGGGATTATGATACATCCAGGCCATTAGTGTTGTAACACCCCTAACCCGTATCCGTCGCCGGATTAGGGTTAAAGGCATTACCAGACAAATCAGAAACTTTTACGGACATTTCATAATACAATTCATCCAACGCAATCAAAGTGTCCCTTTTATAGGTCAACGAGACATTAAGCATGCTTATGAATAGGGTCGGGACTAAACCGAATACATATGGAATTTCTCAGAAATTTTAAAACTTTTCTAAGTTACAGAGGTCACACGCCCATGTGGGCAGGCCGTGTGCCTTCCACGGCTGCCAGACACACCCATGTGTCCTGGCCGTGCCAAAACAGAGCATGTATACTGACTTATCCACACGGCCACCAGACACGCCCGTGTGCCATGGCCGTGTAAATTTAGTCTAGCTACTGACTTGATCACACGGCCACCAGGCACGCCCGTGTGCCACGGCCGTGTACCCTGCTCAGGCACACTTCGAAGTGGCCCTTGAGCCACATGGCAGAGACACACGCCCGTGTCCCTTGGCCGTGTATACAAATTAGGCCATTTGCAAGGCCAGAATTGCCACCCACACTTGGGTCATCCCTACAAGCATAAACAAACATATTTCTCAATACAATTGGCTACCAAAAACACACCAAATGATCATCATATTATCCCATTCAATCTCATTTCTAAACATGCCAATTTGCACAATCAATTTACATGTAAATCCAAGCATAATTCATCCACAACTTCACTAAATCACCATGGCATCAATTCATTAATAAGCTTACCATTCATTAGGCCATTTCATTGCCATCAAGCCATATCAAATCATGCATCATATACCATATTCACTCATGCATATTACCAACATTTATCTAGCCAAATCACATGTCTATTTACACTTCTCAAATATGTACCAAAAATAACTAGCCTATACATGCCATATTTAACTATTTACACATTCAAAAGTACCAAAGTTGAGTTTGATAGTGTGGTGATGATCCTTGACGATTCCCGAGCCTTTTTGTAGCTTTGATGACCTATAAAACAGAGTAAACACACACACAGAGCAAGCTTTCCAAAATTTTAGTAAGCCATATACAAATAAACTTAGCATATAAGCATTCAAATCATATAAACAATATGAATTCACTCATATCTCTATTGCATAACCATAATTCTTCTTGGCACATTTACTTAGCCATTCATCTTTCAATATTGCATATCACCATGTACTTTGTTGGATCATAGCTTGTCCATTCATGTAACACATTTACATTCTCATATTCAATTACATAACTCATCTAGGTGAGTTTATGAATATACTTACCTTCTTATACACACAAGGTGTTCATATCAAACGTACCTGAACAGATATGCAAATCACATTGTCATTCGTATCTCAGACTTGCCCGTTGAACTGTTCGAAACTAAATAGGATACTCAGAGTGCTCGAAATATTCGTACAATGCCAACGTCCTAGACGTGGTCTTACATGTAATCAGATATCGATGCCACTGTCCCAGACAAGGTCTTACACGAATCAGTTACGATGCCAATGTCCCAGACATGGTCTTACACGTAAATCTCATATCGATGCCAACGTCCCAGACGTAGTCTTACACGAAATCTCGAATCAATGCCAACGTCCCAGACATGGTCTTACATGATAACACATATCGGACACCTATGTCATGACATATACTACCCTATCTATTCCTAGGTTCAAACGGGACTTCTCGGACATTAATCATCTCTCGATACTTTCTCGAAATTCATATATTCATCATTTCGAGTATTATTCATAACAATTCAAATTTCATATATTCACAAATAAGTCAATTCAAATACATTTATTTGAATATCGACTTACCTCGGATTCGGTTTAACGGAAACGGATACGACTACTCGATTACTTTCGATTTCCCACGATCTAAGTCCATTTTCTTCAGTTCTTGATCTATACATATTCAAATTTAACCCTTTTATTCACTAATTCATTCAATTCAATCCAAGAACACATATTTAGGGCAATTTGCAAATTAGCCCTCATATTTTCACATTTGAACAATTTAGTCCCTATTTCACAAAATCACAAAATACACCAAATTTCATGTTACCCATGCCTAGCCGAATTTTACTCATGCTCATATGAGTCCATACAATTCATTTATTTCACAATTTAGTCCCTCAAATAATCATTTTCTCAATTACAACCAAATTACTCAAAATCAACAAAACTCTAAAGACAAAATATGCTAATCAAACACATATATTCCATATTTCACTATTAAACATCACAAATCACATGAGTTCATCAAAGTCTCATTTCAAAAACATCATCAATTCTCAAAATTAAGACATGGGTTTTATAGTATACGAAGCAACGATTGCAAAAATGTAGAAATTATCGAAAATCGATTAAAAACATACCTTAAATTGAACTTAGTAATGGCCGAATGCTTCAAAGTTTCAAACCCTATTCTTTCTTTCTAAATTCGGTGAACAAAGAAGATGAGAATGGCCATTTTTCATGTTTTGTTTTTGTTATAAACATATTATTAATCCATTTACCTTATTAACCTTTCAATTAATATTTGAAACAAATATACATTAAGGGCATACTTGTCCTTTACCACCCACTAACCTTATTAATGGGCTAATTGCCTATTAAGGGCTTCACATAATAAAGCCACATCAATTTGGCCATTAATCAAATAAGAGGTCACTTTTACCATTTATGCAATTTAATCCTTTTCTCAAATTAAGCACACAGACAGACAAATTAACTTACGGAACTTTAACACATACTTAGTCACATATCAAAGGCACAGAAAATAATATTAAAATATTTTACTGACTCGGATTTGTGGTCCTGAAACCACTGTTTCGACTAGGGTCTAAACCAGACTGTTACAAGTGTTATAGCCAAGTCCTATGGTGACAATACCTCACTAGTCCCCATCAAAGAGTGGGTGGTTCAAACTTAACACTGATGAGGCAATATCATTAACTAATCAACAAGTAGCAATCGGGGGTGTTTTCAGAGATGCAGATGTTAACTGGGTATGTGGCTTTTCTATGGGAATGGGTAAGGATAATATTTTCAATGTGGAAGCGAGAGCTATGCTAGAGGGTTTGCGTGTTGCATAGAGGAGAAGATTGCTACAGGTTGAGGTTGAATGTGATAATGTACTTCTAGTTGAATCATTGTTGGCTGGTGGATCTGTCAATAGCAGAATGGTGGAGCTACGTTTGACTCATGGTATCCTTAATCGTGAATGGAATGTGCGCATTTGCCATGTTCCTAGATCCCAAAACTCGGTTGTTGGTCATATGGCAAGACTTGCGGTATCTGGTCCTCCAAGTCTAGTTGTTTTTTAAGAACCTCCAATTTCGGTCCAAGGACTTCTATTAGCTGATAAAAGGAGCTTTCATGGGTCCTAAAATGTATTTTTTTTTATAATCGCTTTATATTATTCTTTCCTAAAAAAAAAAATAGTATGGAGATATTGATATGCTAGGACATTCTGATCCAGTAATTAATTTTAATTGGGTTTAAGTGATAGAATCAGCCCACTCTTAAACAGGACTCCTTATGGTTAAAGGTATATTTGTTATAAGATACTACTTTTTGGGCTTAGAAAAAGTAGTTTAGAAACATTGCACCTAAAAGAATGAAACTGTGAAATAAAATATCCAAAATATATTGGAAAAGAGTTGATTTTATATAATATATAGATTAAGTGTAAGAATGGAATTCCACTTGGCTACAGTATTACAGAAAATGAGAAAAGGAATAAGAGATGTTGATTTGGAGTTGGCTACCAATCAAAAAGGAATTGAAAAGGACAAGAGAGTTTTGGTGGCTCAACCCAATGTTAATATATGATTAATTAAAAACCAGAAAACAAATATAGCGTCCTATTACTTGTTTTCTCCTCTATATAAACAATTAGGAAAAGAATGGATAACGTAATGGAATAATAGCACGCTAGGCTAACCTATGGTTACGTTGTTCATAATTAATTACGTGGGGTTTGTCAAGAATATTTTGACTACATGATAATAATGTAAAGTACGTAACTTGAAGTGGGGACACCATCGCTAACTTTGACTTTGCGTACCTACGCTTAGCTTTTCAATTCATCTTCATACGTACTATTTGAACCCCCCCCCCCCCCCCCATAAGTTTATAATAATAATACAAGTCCTTCTGAGCTAATGCACCATTACAACAGAACCCACCTTCCCCACAATACTCACTCACTCCTCTTACTCTCACGTACTACTGCAAGCAGAGACTTATCCTTTGCTGCATGATAATGATATTGTTAATTTTAATTATGTTCTATTTACTTTACTATTTGCTTTATTTTTGTTACTTTTCCATTGGCATTCATTTATTGAAATATTGTGTTCTTTTGCTCCTCTTTCTATTTCAATGTCCATGTCTGTCTCTGACCCTGATTCACTTTGACCTTGCTATTTCCAAAACAAAAAATTATATATTATTATAATTAATGTGGCTTCATTTATGAGCACACCTGTCCACAGCAGTACAGTTAGAACCAAACCTCTATCCCCCATCTCTATCTATATTCAAAGCCCTCCCCATCTGCTACAGCTACACTACCAAGCTGCCTCCTTTTTCCCAATACAGCAGTAGAAGTTGCGTTCTCATTTATTATGTCACTCTACTGACACACACACGCGCACACCCTAACCTCCTCTGCTCTCTATTCATCGCAACGCAACCTCCTTATCTCCTCTCCTCTTTAAATTCTTCACCCTTTTTAAGGCAAGGTCAAGGTCCTCTGCAAATAGTACCAACTCCCAACGCGGGATTGGAATGGATCCCTTCCCTTGTTGATTAATGCCCTACGTACCTACCCCTTCTTCTTCTTCAAATAAACCTTGCAATGCAATAGTACTATACTCAAACCATTCTTTTACTTCTCCCCTTATTCTACTTACTCTGTTTCTCCCAAGTGATAGTTGGAGATGGACTACATGAAAAAGGATTTCTCCCTCATCCTAACTATACTCTTTTTAACATGTTGTTCACTCGCTTCTGTTTTCTGTCAAAACCAAGATTTATCACTTCTTCTGGACATCAAGAGGTCGTTTGTTCAAGACCCTCAAAATGTTCTGCATGACTGGTCATCCCAAGCCAACCCCAATTTCTGTGCTTGGACCGGAGTCACTTGTGGCTTCATCTCCCCCGCCAACTCCTTCCATGTTGTCAGTCTTAACCTTTCTGGATTCTCGCTGGGTGGCTCCATGTCACCCTCGCTCGGCCGTTTACAAAACCTACTCCACCTTGATCTTTCCTCTAACCGCCTTACGGGTCCCATCCCAACCACCCTCTCTAACCTTTCTTCCTTGGAATCTTTGCTTCTATACTCAAACCAACTCTCTGGACCCATCCCACCTCAGCTGGGTTCACTCACCAGCCTCCGAGTCATGCGAATTGGTGACAATGAACTCACTGGTCCCATTCCTTCCTCGTTTGGAAACCTTGTCAACCTGGTCACCCTCGGCCTAGCCTCATGCCGTGTCACAGGCTCGATTCCCCGTGAGCTGGGTCAGCTCACCAGACTTGAGGACTTGGTTCTGCAGGATAACCAACTTGAGGGCCCTATCCCACCTCAGCTTGGCAACTGTTCAAGCCTCAACGTATTCACCGCAGCTTTCAACAACCTTAACGGATCCATCCCCGCGGAATTGGGTCGTCTCAAGAACCTTCAACTTCTAAATTTGATTAACAACAGTCTTTCGGGTGATTTGCCCAGCCAACTGGGTGAACTGAGCCAACTCGTTTATCTCAGTTTAACCGGGAACCATCTTGAAGGCGCAATCCCAAAGTCATTGGCCAACTTGAGCAATCTTGAGAATCTTGATTTGTCGCTAAACAAGCTCACAGGAGGCATTCCCGAAGAACTAGGCAAGTTGAGTAAGCTGGTGTACTTGGTCCTGTCAAACAACAATCTTTCAGGTCCAATACCAAGAAATATATGTTCCAATACTAGCAATTTGGAGCATCTGATCCTTTCAGAGGTTCAACTTTTGGGTGAAATCCCAGTAGAATTGAGACTCTGTAGAGCTTTGAAGCAGCTTGATTTGTCCAACAACACTCTGAATGGATCAATACCAGTTGAGCTTTATGAGCTGCGTGAATTGACCGATCTCTATCTCCACAACAACAGCTTGGTCGGTTCGATTTCTTCATCCATAGCGAACCTCAGCAACTTGCAGACACTTGCTCTGTTTCACAACAATTTAGAGGGAAATCTGCCTGGAGAAATAGGAATGCTGAGTAAACTTGAAATCTTGTATCTGTATGAAAATCGGCTATCAGGAGACATCCCTTGGGAGATTGGTAATTGTTCAAGCCTGAAAATGATGGACTTCTTTGGCAATCGTTTCACAGGGGAGATCCCCCTTACTATTGGCAGGCTGAAGGAGCTGCAGCTGCTTCATCTGAGGCAAAATGCGCTTGTGGGTGAAATTCCAGCCACACTGGGTAACTGCAATCACCTAACCATCCTGGACTTAGCAGACAATCACCTATCTGGCGGCATTCCCTCGAGTTTCGGATTCCTTCAAGCCCTGGAGCAGCTCATGCTTTACAACAATTCACTTGAAGGTAATCTCCCCGCTTCATTGATCAGTTTAGCCAACCTAACAAGAGTCAATCTCTCCAAAAACAAAATGAATGGCAGCATTGCTGCATTGTGTAGTTCGAGTTCTTTGCTTTCCTTCGATGTAACAAACAATGCATTCGATGGTGAAATTCCTGAGGAGCTGGGTAATTCACCTGCTCTTGAGAGACTAAGATTAGGCAAAAACAGATTCACTGGAACAATCCCTGGATCATTGGGCATGATTCGTGAATTGTCACTATTAGACCTCTCAGGTAATTTGCTCACTGGACCTATTCCAGGTGAGCTCAAGTTGTGCAGAAAATTGAGTCATATCGATTTAAATGACAACTCGCTTTCCGGAGTGGTACCGTCATGGCTCGGCGATTTGCCTCAACTCGGAGAGCTTAGGCTCTCCTCCAATCAGTTTTTTGGGGCTCTTCCTCGACAACTTTTTAATTGTTCCAAGCTGTTGGTAATGCAACTTGATGGCAACTCACTTAATGGAACTCTCCTTGGTGAAATAGGTGATCTGTTGTCTCTTAATATACTCAACCTCAACAGAAACCAACTTTCTGGACCCATTCCTACAACCATAGGCAAGCTAAGCAACCTATATGAGCTACAGCTCTCACACAACGGCTTCAGTGGTGATATACCAACTGAGCTTGGACAACTCAAGAATCTCCAAAGCATTCTAGACCTCAGTTACAACAACCTCACCGGACAAATCCCACCTTCTATCGGAACACTATCCAAGCTCGAAGCCCTTGATCTTTCACACAATTTACTCCTGGGAGAAGTCCCTCCTGAAATTGGTGACATGAGCAGCTTGGGGAAGCTTAATCTCTCCCACAACAATCTCCAAGGCAAATTAAGCAAACAATTGTCACGCTGGCCAGCTGAAGCATTTGAAGGGAACTTAAATCTTTGTGGCAGCCCTCTTGATGGTTGCGACAACCTTGCATCCAGCCAACAGCAAGCAGCCCTGAGCGAAACATCCGTGGTGGTGATATCAGCAATTGCAACACTAGCGGCAATTGCTCTGCTGGTGCTGGTAGTAACCGTCTTCTTGAAACAAAGGAGAGAATATTTCAAGAGAGGCAGTGTGGTGAACTTCACCTACTCTTCCAGTTCTTCCCAAGCTAGGAGAAGGCTACTCTTCCATAATGGGGCTGCTAAGCAAGACTACAAATGGGAAGACATCATGCGAGCCACAAAAAACCTAAGTGATGAATTTGTCATTGGCTCTGGGGGGTCTGGAACGATCTACAGAGGTGAATTACGGACTGGAGAAACGGTGGCCATCAAAAAGATTCTATGGAAGGAGGATCTTCTATCGAATAGAAGTTTCACAAGGGAGATCAAGACACTTGGGAGGATAAGGCACAGGCATTTAGTGAAGTTGATGGGGTATTGTAGCAACAGAGTGGCCGGCTTCAATCTCCTGATATACGAGTACATGGAGAATGGAAGTGTGTGGGATTGGCTGCATAAGCAGCCGGTGAATATCAAGAAGAAGAGCCTTGATTGGGAGGCTAGGATAAAGATTGCGGTGGGATTAGCGCAAGGGGTGGAGTACCTCCATCATGACTGCGTGCCCAAGATTGTTCACAGGGACATCAAATCAAGCAATGTGTTGCTAGATTCTAACATGGAAGCGCATCTGGGAGATTTCGGGCTAGCAAAATCAGTTGCTGAGAGTTATGACTCAGCCTCCAACACAGAATCAAATTCATGGTTTGCGGGGTCTTACGGCTATATTGCGCCAGGTAGTAGTAAACCATGTTTAACAGATTCAATTATTATTAATACCCTCCCTCATGGTTTTAGAGCTCAAAAGAAATTCATTTGCGTTTGCAGAGTATGCTTATACGCTCAAGTCAACTGAGAAGACTGACGTTTACAGTATGGGCATTGTGCTGATGGAGCTTGTCAGCGGGAAAATGCCAACTGATATCCTTTTTGGTGTAGACATGGACATGGTAAGATGGGTGGAGACGCGTATCCAAATGCAAGGTTCTGATCGTGGGGAACTCATAGATCCTGCGTTGAAACCGCTCTTACCTTGCGAGGAATCTGCCGCATATCAGGTGCTTGACATAGCCCTGCAGTGCACCAGAACGGCCGCACAAGACAGGCCATCTGCCCGTCAAGCCACGGATCTCCTCGTTCATGTATTGAACAACAGGAAGTTGGATATTGACAAGATGAACTCCGGGCCGTACAAGTGACCTACTTCTAAACCAAAATAAGGACAAAACCTCACATCTGGCAACCTCCATTTAAACACATATTATGCCAAAAATGTACGCACATATGTGTAACAGTTCAACTTAATCCTCCATTGTTGAAAAGTCCAGCTTGTTTGACTAGTTTTTGGTAGGGCACTAAACTTCGGTTTGAATTTTTATTTTTTTTTTAAATAACTTTGTTTTGATTGTTATTTGCCATTCTACCTTGAGATCATAGATAAATTTGCTACTATATTTTATGAGAATGAAATTTTCAATTAAACTTTGAATTTTATCACAACTTTTCACTAAAATTTATTGTTTTTAAAATTGATTTTGGATGATTTGAAGACACATTTAACTAAAAAATTAAGATTTTATTAATTTATGATTATCCTCAAAATTGATAATAAGCGTCTTTGGGAAGCATTTTCTTTTGATTTTGGTATGTTAATTAAGGATTGTAGTCATATTGCTTTTGGTTTTCAGACTTCACCTCATGCATTGGCACAAGCCGCTTTATTGCAAGCAAATTAATTTGATGTGTTATTTGGATTGTTGATATTTTTTAGTGCTGACAAGTTTAGTAGCTTTGTAAGACCTCAAAATGAATTAATTAATTAAGAAATAAGTTTTAGTTTTGATGGTTAAGAGCTTAATATATTGTTTATTGTGTTACTTTTCTCTCTTTTTTTCTTTTTTTTTCTTTTTCAGCAACCAAGGAATAAAATCAATTTAAGATATATTTTAGTTTTGGTAAAAAAAAAATGTCAAATGTGGGCAACAACTCAAATGGTAAGGCCTTTGTATCTCTCCCTTTATTTCCTAGGCTTAAGTCACCCCCTATTTCTTTTTATTTTCGGCAAAAAAAAGGGAATTTACCATCTAACCCCTTAAAATTTCTGAACCCTAAGTATTTAATCTCTATTCCTAAAAATACATGGGTTTTATTTCCTTTTTAAACCTTAAATAGAATTTTTTTCTCTCTCTTCTCTTTAAATCCTTCTTTTTCTTTTAGTTCCCCTTTTCTTTCCATAAAAAATTGACATTCTTTGCTGGAAGTTGATCACTTGAAAACCCGAATCAAAATCAATTCTTGATTTAACTCGTTTTTCCACTCATTGTGGAATTTATCGTTGTTAATCTCCGAATTATCATTAAAAGATCAGTAATTACTCTTGTTTCGAATAATAGAACTCATAAATTTTGAATTTACATCGTTTCTTGTTAAATTCCCAAACTCAATCACAAATCTTTTGCAATTTTTGCCAAAAATCTTAACAACCTTGGATAATCTTGAAAGCTATTATTGATTCTTGTGTAAATGTCGTTTGAAGGACCTGATTCAGGTATCCCAGACCAGATTTGAACGAGAGGGATGTCGCTTGGTCTTCCGGTAACAGGTGTGTGTTCTTTTACTTAGAAAATTGAGGCAAAATCGAGCCCAGCATAAACCACATGACTAGCCACCTGTGTGGACCACACAACCCCTTCATACGGTCACGTTCACCTTGAAACCCTAGGAATTTTGCTTCTCACACGGCCTAAACCTCTCCACACGGTCATGTCTCCCCTATAGGTTGATATTTCAAACACCACACGGCCACAGTCTCTCACACGACCTAGCCACACGGTCGTGTACTTCCTCTACGCAATCCAAGGCTTCCCAAACGATCCAGTCACACGACCTTGTGTCCCCTGCTTCTCAAAAATTATAGTTTCGCCCATAATTTTATGATTTATATATATTAGTCCCTGAATGGTTCCTAAACTATTTTTAGTGATTTATTTTATTCAATTGAGTCCTTGATTTTAAGATTAATGCTAGAATCCAAGATTGATTAATTAGATTATTACTATATAAGTATGTTATGTGATCTATACATGCATTCTATGACTTAATTACCGATAGATTATTTCTTCTTTATGTAACACCCCCCAACCCGTATCCTCTCATTGAATCAAGGTTACGAGCATTATCGAGTTCTGAGATCAAATGACATAAATTTCAACATTTCGTGTAACATAACATTCATGTCAGAAAACAATCAAACTCATAAATACTGTCCCTTATTCGAGCCCTCGAGGCCCAAAATATGCATTATAAACAAGTCAGGACTAAATCGAGTACTCAGAAAATTTTTCAAAAAATATCAAAATTTTTCAAAGGTGCAGGGAACACACGCCTGTGTGGCCAGGCCGTGCGTCTCACACGGTCAAGAGACACGCCCGTGTCTCAGGTCGTGTGGACATTCGAAATAGGGGCACACGGCCGTGTCTCAACTCGTGTCCAAACTTGAAAGCTCTCTGACTTGGGTCACACGGCCAAGCCACATGCCCGTGTGCTAGGCCGTGTGAGCATACTGACTTGCATTAATGAAGTGCAGGGGTCACACGGCCAAGCCACACGCCCATGTGCTAGGCCGTGTGAACAATTCTGAGTATTTTGTTTTGTAAATTAATAGATGCAAGAGACACACGGCCAAACCACACTCTCGTGTGCTAGGCCGTGTGAACGATTCTGAGTATACTGACTTATGCATATTTTTAAAATATATGGGACACACGACCGTGTTACCTGCCGTGTGTCACACACGGTTGACACATGGCTGAGACACACGCCCGTGTCTCTGCCCGTGTGGACGAAAATAGGCCATTTCCAAGCCATATTTCTCACCTCAAATTTGGTATCAACCTAAACACAACAATTTGCACATTCACAAGACACAAGAAGACCTTCAATTCAAGCCAAAATCAAGTTTTACACCTAACATATCTCTACTTATACCTTATTATCCAACTTACCAAATTGATCAAAATCACATGTATGCTTATTTATATCAAACATACTAGCTCAACCCAATCATCAACATACCCATAAATTATCCATCACTCAACCATATCAAAAACAACAAACATGATAAGCCCACACATATATACATATCAAAATATGTCCAACTCAAGCCATTCCAATGGCTATTTACAACAAAATACTTTTAAGCCAACATTGGCCAAATTACCCTATACATGCCATTATAACCAAAAATTAGTTTCTTATATGTACTGAAATGGGCCGATAGATAGTGTGATGTAGCTCCGACCAGCTTCCAACCTTAACGAGCTTCCGAGTTACTATAAAACAGAGGAAATAAAACAGAGTAAGCATTTAATGCTTAGTAAGTTCGTATAACATAGAATTTAACTTACCATTATTTCACATATAAAGTAAGCATACAAAACATATTCCAAACAACTTGGCCAAAAGCCTAAACACATATTCTCAACAATCATGTTAGTCAAGTATTTCATATGAATATCAAGAAACATGTATGAGCTCACAATAATTAAATTTCTATATTCATACACTTTCCTCATCATGTGTCCTTGTAACAAGTACAATCATATCCATGTATTTCAAATATATTTTCTTAATAATTCCTCTCGAATCCAGATTGTCTCATATCAGAACTTTGCCCTTTGAACCATTTAAAATATCGTTGGATACACGGGTAGTACACACGAAGTGTACAAATCTGTAATCCGTCAATTCATATACAGGTATGCTCATGCGAGCATGTAAACGGGAAGCTCTTTCGAGCCATGTAACTGGAAGCTCATGTGAGCCATGTGACGGGAAGCTCATGTGAGCCATATAAAACGGGAAGCTCATGCGAGCCATTATCGGGAAGCTCTGGAGAGCCATTAATCAGGAAGCTCATGAGAACCAATTATCGAGAAACTCATACGAGCCATAAACAGGAAGCTCAAGAGAGCCATTGATCGGGAAACTCATGAGAGCCATATAATAGGATGCTCATGAGAGCTAAATAACGGGACGTTCTTGTGAGTTGTGGTGTGTCTGTAACACATCCAGGACCACAACCAATCGGGAACCCTTAATGACAATGTCATTTGTATCCATCGAATTTCTTAGGTTCAACGGGACTTAGTACTTATCAGATATATTCGGATTTGTGATCCATAAATACACATGGAAATTTATATAATTTCATACAATAGTATTCAATTAAAAACATATAAATATACAATTTAGTTACACGAACTTACCTCGACAAGTGTTCGTGTACACAAAAGCTACTAATCCGATACTTTCTCTTTTCCTCGATCTAACTCCATATTGTGTCTATCCGGATCTATACTAATGAATTTAACTCAATTTAATACAATTCATATTCAATTCAGTCCAATACACATCTTTGGCAAAATTACTATTTTGCCCCTATACTTTTAATTAATTATTATTTTGTCCCTAAGCTCGGAAAATGAAATTCATACAATTTAATCCTTATTCCAAGCCTAGATGATTTTTATATATCACAATAGCAGCCCATGTATTTCATAAAATTTAGAATTTTTCCACGAATTTTCCATCTTTACAATTTAGTCCCTAAATCACAATTTCATCAAAATTCACTTTACAAAAGTTGTTTATCTATCAACAACCTTTCATTTTCTACCATAAAACTTCATAATTCAACTATATTCATCCATGGAAAAATCCTAATACTTTGATAACTTTGCAAATTAATCCCCGAGATAGCTAGATTAAGCTATTACGATCTCAGAAACATAAAAATTATTAAAAACGGGATATGAATACTCACCTAATTAAGAAAAATAAGCTTGTCTATCTTCAAGCTTCATAACTAGGGTTTCCATTTTTTTTATTTGGGAAAGATGATGAAAAATGACAATTTAATTATTTATTTCATTTATCATCATTATTTTATCATCTTTCCAATTTAACCCTTAACAATTTACTAAATTCCAATGATGACTAATCATCCTTATCTACTAACTACTCTAAATGGTCTATTTGCCATATAAGGACCTCAAATTTTGAATTCCATAGCTATTTGATCCATTTAGCTACTAGAATTCAACTTTTGCACTTTATGCAATTTGGTCCTTTATATCAAATTAGACATGTAACAGGTAAAAAAAATTTACGAAATTTTCATACGATATTTCTATCATAATTTAGACCATGAAATAATATTAAAATAATTTTTCTTCCGGACTCGAATCTTTGGTCCCGAAATCACTGTTCCGATTTCACTGAAAACGGGCTGTTACAGTTACTCATATAACTGAATTACTGATTGCATGAAACACATGCTTACTTTATTGTTAAACTGAATACATGACAACTATGTCTACTGCTACTGTTGATATAACACATGTTAAACTTGCTTACTGTTTCTATATTGTATTAATGCTCGCATGACATACTGCATTGCATGGGGCGGAACGCTTTGAAAGGAGGAAGTACTGATAGTTTTAACTGCAAACACTGGTGGTTTATCCACAAATTACTGACAGCTTTCATCTGCAAAATCGTTGTGTATTCACAACTACTAGCAGCGTATTAGCCTGCAAGCACTCGTGGTATATCCACAACTTATACTGGCAACTATTATTTGTAAACCCGTTGTGTATTCACAACTACTAACAACATATTAACCTGCAACACTTGTGGTTTATCCACAATCTAGAATGTCTGGGATATAAGAAATCTGGAGAATTCTTACTTTGGAGTGTAGCAATGGGGTAGGACCTATTTATATTGTTACACTAAAATTGCTAATTATATTACATCATCACGCATGAACATGCTTGAATGAACTGCTAATTTCTGCTATGCTATATGATTTCTAATGTATTGAGAACTGTTATTACATATACTTTGATTACTATTTGGCACCGATTTGCTTGTGATGGAACTCACACTGAGCATCATAGCTCACTCCCCCTTTAATTTTCATCCTTACAGATAACCTGTCAGGTTAGGACTCAGATGCGGCATTCGGAGGGTCTCAACTCGATTTCTAATTACAAAATTATTTTAGGTTCATTATATGATTTATTATATTATTCGAGTACTGTAATATTTTATTATAAACTGTGGCATAGGACTTAGAGTTTTGATTTTATTTTGCATGACGCTTAATTATTCAGGATAATAAGAGATGATTATTAATAAGCTATGCATGAAACCCCGGGTTTTAGTTAAAAACAACAACTTATGAATTTTCTGATGCTATATCTTAATTAAGGTTTTGAAGATTAATAAATTGATATTTAACTATGTTTTCTACTAAATTAAATAAATGCTTTAAAATGTCTGCTTTCAAAACTTCAATAACTCACTGGGTCACTTCGGTGGCTAATGTAATCTTTCGAATTAAAATCTAACATCTAGACCGGGTTAGGGAGATTACAAGCTTTGATGATAATACTAAGAGCTGGAATTGGGTGTACTGGATAGGCCTATTTGATTATTTTCCTCATATTAATATTATTGATTTTTTTCCTGAAAAAAAGTTGTATTCAAATTATTCAATACGTATAAAAAAAAGTAAGATTAAATAGAAGGGTAAGCTATAGGGATGGTAAAATAAACTTGAATCCGATGGGTTTCAACTCGGCTCGACCCAATCTGTTAGGGTTGTTTTTTTTTCTTGAAAATTCGAGTTCGGGTTGGGTAGGGTTGGATTTGAGATAAATTTATCTTGCCCTGCTCCAAGATATTTACAAAAATGCCCCTAATATATATACATATATTAAGTTTTGCTTTCAATTAATTAATATTTAAATAAAAATAAATATATTAAGTTTGAAGTCTAAACTCAAAAAAGTAAATCTTATTTTCTTCAAAATAAAAAATAAAATAATTAAAAAAATGTAATCTTATTTGCTTCAAAATAAAAAAATAATTAAATTAAATTCGGGACAGGGTGGGGCAAGGTGGAGTCGGGGGTCTTCTATTAAATTTTGGGAGTCGAGGTCATTCACTAAACAATGGGTAGGTTTTCGTTTTGGTCACTTAACTAAAAAAAAAAGTTAAATACTGGTCATTGAATTATTCAAAAAATTTCATTTAAGTCATTTATATTGTTAAAATCAATGCTATATAGTTTTTTTTTTTCTATTTGCACTGCCAGCACAAATCAAAAGCTCTATTTTCCCTTCTCTTTTACAATTCGATTTTATGAATTCAAACAATTTTTTTCTTCGATCTCCTACACAGACTGTCAAATCGATTTAGATCTAAAGTATGTTCATCAACTCATCTATGAGTACTGATCCAACGTATCAATCATCTAATTGTCGCTTGAAGCTCGCTGACAAAATTTAAAAAAAAAAAAAACATTAACAACCCAATGAGTTAAATAATAACTTTTGAATAATTCAATGATCAAATTGTAACTTTTTTTTAATTAAGTAAAAACTTATCCATAATTTAGGTTTAATTTGCCCTAAAAATAAATCAAATTTTAATAATAAAATTCAAACAACCAATCAAAAGTAAAGTGGATTTGAATTAAAATATAGAGGCAAAACAAGATTTGACGTAAAGTACATAAACATATTTCCCATTATCCCAATAATTTTTGTTAAGAATTTTCTGGCAAAATAGTCGTAAAGGGAATTGAACACAGGTTATTATCTTCTTCTCTTCCACATACATGCATAGAAGAAGCTGCAATGCCATGATTCACAGTCTGCCTACACCAAGATAATAGGCTGTGAGGATGACAAACCAATTTCCCAGACAGCCATAATCCAAGATTATCTGAAGAAATACACAGTCCAGAGTCAAAAGCAACTAATCGGGATGTTTTGCGTGAAAAAGAAAAGGTTAAAAGTGGGTGGTAGCTACGTAAATATTTCAAAACCAAATCTTCAGCAACAGCCATAGCAAAATGATTTCATATTTAAGAAACACTGCAGCTCAAAAATAGTGCAATTTCTTTGAATTATTTCTTAATTATTACAAGATAAGCACTTGCACTAAGCCAGTTTGCACTTTGCCGCCAGAACTACAAGGCATTGAAGCTTATATTCAACGAGGATAACAAAAAAAAAGCAAAAGTAGTTTCCAAAACAAACAAACAGTCCAAAATCATCCACTCACAATCTGAACCGGTTTATGACCACAGTAGCTTGGCGCATGAATGTCTTTTCTGATGATAGGGCGAAAGTATTAATCATCATCTCCATCTGCAGTTGAAAAAGAAGAGGGAGGAAACTTATATCAAAATAATGGTGTGCAAGCAAATAATATATGTAACTTTAATCTTTAAGCTTTTATATAAAGCAAGCTCTTAACTGTTATACTACTGTCATTGATCAGCTAACAGAAAGATAATAAGAAAACAAAATCCGGTTCCAACTTTGGTATTTTCAAATGAGGATCAGTTTGGGTTGGGATAAAGTAACAAGAATACAATTACAGCATCAAAACAATTTGAACAACTCCTCCATCCGGGGAATTCTAGGGCATGCATACATACAAATAACATCAAAATAATTTTGAAAAACAAGGATATGACATAGCATGCAAAGGCAAAGCCGCATTCTGTAGCAGTCTGAAATAAGAACAATAAGGGAAGCGTTTGGTCCACAAAATATAAGATTACCTTTGGTAATAGGAATACCAAAATGTAAGAGTACTTAACATATTACTGTGTATGTTACATTACTCTGTTTTAGTTCGTCTGGCTAGAATATAAAATTTTGTTGTTTGGTTGACGAAATGTAAGATTACCTAAAAACACATTTCATCATCTAATTCTAATGAGAGAACTACTATGTATTGATGGGTAGAAATCATTGCTAATAAGCATTCTATTTTGCTGTAATACTGATATACCCACCAATGACTTCTCTTGATTGCTGTACTATGTAATGTAGATTATAGATAAGTCTTCAAGCAAAAACCAGTATGATAACATGGTATAGTACTTAATGTATGTGAATAGCGATTCTATTATAATATTATGATTATTTTTTCTTTTTATTTCTGGCCAGCAACTTTATGATCAGTTCATTGCTCCTCTTTTTGGTTATTTCTGAAGATAATTAAAAAACATTACTTCTGAAAACTGGCTGCATTGTTGGCCTATTTTGTTATACCTTAAAGAACTTATGAACATAATGAACAAAAAAAAGGGAACTTAACTAGTTCACTTTTTGATGAAATAGTTTCTTCCTTCCAATCAGACATGATTATTTTTTTTGTTTAAAGGGTAAAATTGATCTAAGTTATAAAAAAGATAGAACATAAAATTGGCCTGGAATATTTCATATTTAGATTTCTCCTATAGTATCAAATCTTAGCACTATTGGGAATCTAAGATAGATTACCAGCTCAAGATAATCTTCTGAATCCAAACACGAGAATGGTGTTCTGACATCTTATAATACCACTGAGAATGCGAGATTCTTTGAACCAGACATAGCTTAATAGTATAAATGGATAAGGATAAAATTGATTGCAGATCATACTAGTTGTTTAGTTTAGTTTTGATTTCATTCCATTTGATTAGGTAAATTGATAAAAGTTAAGGCTCAGTTTTAGAAAAATAGAAAACTCTGCAATGAAATAAGATAAAAAAGAACTAACAACTAGTAGTAGAATCGAAGGTCATGAAATGAAAGAAAGAAGATAGAATTGCTAACCAAAGTAGCGGCGCTCGTTGGCAGCCTTGGCCTTTTCGAGCATATTATCAAGGTCCCGTTGGAGCTGAGCGTCCCAATTCACAAGCTGGTTAACGAACACGGCTCCCAGACCCATCCCCAACAGGTGCTCCCACGGATCTGCATTTCGTTTTGAATTTCAATTTCAGTCTAGGGTTTCAAATTAGGAACAAGTGGCAACCATATAAGGAACAGAAAAAGAAGGAAATCGGACGTCGCATATAAGGGAGCTTGCGAAGAGCGTTGGAGTACATTTGGGTGCCCAGTCCCAGAAGTGCTCCGATCACCGTTGCGCTCACTGCCATCTCTTCTTCCTCTTCTCTGTAGCGCTTTACCTTTCTGTCTGTACCCCTTCCTTCCTCTATTTTGTTATTATCAAATGTAATTGTACCTAAACTTGGTAATCTTTTTCAAATTAACCTCTAGATTTTTTTTTTCACATTAAGTTGGCCTTTGTTATACAAATTGATCCTTGTAATTAACACCGTTAATTTTTAAGCATTTGGGTGCTATGGCCAAATTAAAACATGACACGCATATATAAACAAAAAAATAACACATATCTTTCTCTTTAATTATTTAAAAAATTATAGGGTTCCCTTGAAAACCAAGAGTGCTCTCTAAAAGAGTCCTAGAGAAAGCAGTAAACTACTGTGGCTTGGAATGGAAGAGAGTGGTGGCATGGAGAGGGAGAGCAGTGAGGAGATCTTATTGTTAGTAGAAGAACTTATTCAATTATCAATTAAAAGATCAACGGTGGTGCCGAATGTTAAACCGACCATTATGTGCTCGGTTTGGAAGAAGAAATCTTTTAATACAGAGAGTTTTAGGGCACAATTAAAAAGTATATGGAAGACTAAGAAAAAATTCGAGATACAGGTTGCTGGGCAGAATCTGTTCTTAATCGTCTTTGAATTAGAGGAAGATCTGGAGTTAACCATGGAAGGGCGGCCCTGGCTTTTTCGTAAGTATCTTATTCTGTTTGATAGATTATTGAATCCGATAGAACGGGACCAGATTAGACTTATTTCATCGCCATACTGGATTAAGATTGGACCATGTTCACCAGAGTATGACAAGAAGGATCTGATGCATGCTATTGGTAGCACATTCGGGGGTATTCTCAGATCTAAGATTAATGATGATTTCTGCAGATTTAGGGTTAATTTGGATGTTTAAAACCCCCTTAGAAGAGGTATTTTCGTTTCTAGTGAGACTAATGTCAAGTCATGGATTCCTTTTAAATTTGAAAAACTACCAATTTTCTGTTTTGGATGTGGGAGAATGGATCATGGCCTCAATAATTGCTTGCTGATAAACCCTGCAGAAAAGGAAAAATTTAGAGAAGATCCTCCTTATACTATAGCACTAAAAGCTGAATCAAAAGTGGTCGATAGAGAAAGTCTTAAGTTTAATGCTTTTGCAAAAAAGATGAACTTACAGCGCACTTATACGGGAAACTCAAAGAAGCAAAATGGGCAGGAAGAAGATGTCGTATCTATTGTTACGAAGGGCAAATTACTAGGGGGAAAGATTCTTGCTAGCTGGGAGGATGGACTGAAGGATCAGGAGGAAGACAGAGTGGTGATGGAGTTTGGCATGTCGGTGGAGAATAACAATAAAGGGGAGAATTGTCCAAAAGAATCAAAGAAGTCCACTTGGAAGAGGATAATTTCGACGAATCAGACAGATTATCGAAAGCACGCAAATGTTGGATCCAAAAGAAAAGGCCTAGCAGAGGAGATTGGGAAGGAAAACACGGATGAGACAAGAGAAGATGGAGTGAAAAGGTTGAAAAATGACGATCTGAACAAGACTGTAGATGAGGGCACAGAAATCATGAGTGTTGATGGGGACCAGAATTTCGCTCCAAATTATACAAGATCGGCGGCTGACAACGGGTCAGCTGACCGAAAATAATAAAAAGCTTAAGTTGGAATGTCCGTGGGTTGGGGAGTCCACGGGCAGTAAGGAGGCTGCGTCATTTAATTAAGCAGCAAAATCCCCGAATGGTCTTCTTAATGGAGACGAAGTTAGATAAGAAGCGAATGGAAAGGGCTAGAAAGAGCTGTGGTCTAGTCAACGGTATTGAGATTGAAGCAGAAGGGACTCGCGGTGGGTTGTGTCTAGCCTGGAAAGACGACATTGAGGTAACTCTGAAAAGTTTCTCTAAATGGCATATAGATGCATTAGTAAAAGAAGATGGTATTCAGGAGGAATGGCGGTTCACGAACTGTCATTTGGTTCACCATATTTAAAAGATCAGAATTTGGTATGGAACTTGCTTAGAAGATTAAGTCAAGAATGCAATTACCCGTGGCTTGTTGCTGGAGATTTCAACGAGATTATGTACTCATTCGAAAAAAGTGGTGGGCTGCCGAGGAATCAAAGGAGAATGGAGGTTTTCAGAGATACATTAGAAGAATGCCAATTGATGGACATCGGGTATTCGGGAGTATGGTATACATGGGAAAGGGGAAATCTTTCGGAGACAAATATAAGAGAAAGATTAGATAGAGGGGTGGCAAATCGTAAATGGATAAATCTGTTCCCATTGGGTAACATTCAACACCTTCCCTACTCAACTTCTGATCATTGTCCTCTACTAATAAATACAGATTATGCAAACAGATTCTCAAGAGATAGATGTTTTCATTTTGAAGCCTGATGGACTATGGAGGAATCATTTGAGGCGGTCCTTAATGAAATTTGGGAGTCATCATCTGAACCGTTGATGGATAAACTAAAGAACCTGCAGATTGGCTTAACAAAATGGGCAAGTACACTTAAGGGTAAGAAGGGGGAACTAAAAAAGAGGCTAACAAAAGATCTAGAAACTTTTTTGAAGGAAGATAGAGACGATGAGACGTTGTCAAAGATTATTGATACGAAAATCCACTTAAACATGGAGATTGATAAAGATGAAGTATATTGGGAACAACGAGCTAGAGTAAATTGGCTCCAGTTTGGGGATAGAAATACGGCCTACTTTCATAATTGTGCAACAGCCCGAAGACGAGCAAATTCCATTAATAAACTGATATTGGATGATGGTAAGGAAATCACTGATGAATTAGGAATACAAGAGGCAGCCAAGCTCTATTTTGAAAATCTGTTTACATCGATAGGGGTCGCTAATCCAAGGAAAGTACTGGAATGAATTGAAGGGAGTATTTCAAGTGAGATAAATGAAGGGCTACAATTTCCTTTTAGGGAAAAAGAAGTTCGGATGGCATTGAAGGGGATGGGACCCACCAAGGCACCATGACCAGACGAATTTCCAGCACTATTTTTCCAAAAGTACTGGCACATTGTAGGAAAAGAGGTTTTGGGGTATTGTTTAGGAGTTTTGAACGAAGGAAAAGAAGTTGATTCTGCCAATACGACTAATATCGTGCTTATTCCTAAAGTACAAAAACCCACATCTCTTGTTAATTTTAGGCCAATTAGTCTTTGCACTGTTATGTACAAATTAGTGGCAAAAACAATAGCTAACAGAATGCAAGATGTAATGGGTACTTGTATTGATCAAGCTCAAAGTGCATTTGTACCAGGTCGATTGATATCAGATAATATACTCCTAGCTTATGAAATTTTACATACGTTCCGGCGAAAGCGAACATGGAAGAAGGGGTATATTGTGGTAAAGCTGGACATGAGTAAAGCATATGATAGGGTGGAGTGGGAATTTATCAAGGAAGTGATGATCAAGATGGGGTTTGCAAAGACTTGGGTAGAACTGGTAATGAAGTGCATTACTAGTGTCTCTTATGCAATTATCATCAACGGAAGCAGAGGCAGAGTTTTTCAACCTTCTAGGGGACTAAGGCAGGGTGACCCACTAAGTCCTTTTCTGTTTCTCATTTGCAGCGAAGGACTCTCAGCCTTAATGAGATCAACAAAGAACAATGGCTTGATTAAAGGAGCAAAGGCAAGCAGGAAAGGGTCAGAGATTTCCCATCTATTATTTGCAGATGATTGTATGATGTTTGGTGAAGCAACAGAAAAAGGAGCAAGGATTCTGAAAGATATCTTGAAGGATTATGAAAGCTGCTCAGGGCAATGTGTTAACTTTGGCAAATCCACAATTTTTTACAGTTCAAATACAAAAGAGGAATCAAAAGCAGCAGTATCGACATTACTAGGAGTGAGATGTTCTTCAAGTCCAGAGAAATATTTGGGTCTTCCAAATATGGTGGGTAGACGGAAAAAAGAAGCTTTTCAAAATCTGTTGGACAGAATCGCTTTGCGAATTGAGGGTTGGAGTTCCAGGCTATTGTCTCAAGGGGGAAAGAAATTTTCATAAAATCAATACTGCAGGCAATTCCTACTTACACTATGTCGTGTTTTCTTTTTCCTAAAGCTTTATGCGAAAGGATAGAGAGCAAACTTGCAAGGTTTTGGTGGCAGAAGGGACCTGGTAAACGAGGCATCCATTGGTGCCAGTGGAGGTTTTTATGCAGACCCAAAGAAGAAGGGGGACTAGGTTTCAGACGAATGGCTCATTTTAATATTTCCCTCTTAGCAAAACAAGGGTGGAGATTATTAAATTACCCGAATTCATTAGTAGCACAAGTCTTTAAAGCAAAATATTTTCCAAAAAGTAATTTTCTCAAATCGAGACTGGGGAGTTTGTGTTCTTATATATGGCGCAGTATTTGGGCAACCAAGGATACACTAGAAAAAGGGTTGATCTGGAAGGTTGGTACGGGTACGAATATTTCGATTACTGAAGATGTTTGGATTCCAAATTACGTTAATGGTAGATTAATGTCCAGATTAGCTAATTTGCAATGTGAAAAAGTAGCAGGCCTAATTAACAGTAACGAAAGAGAGTGGAACAGAGAGTTGATTGTCAATACCTTTCCAGAAGATGTAGCAGACTTGATTCTCCGAATCCCTCTGTCGATGGAACCCCATGAAAATTTTCTGGCTTGGAGTGGTGAATCGTCAGGTGAATTCTTAGTAAGAAGTTCCTATAAACTATTACAGAGCTTGAATCCTACAGCTTATGCTTTACAAAACATCTATAGGGACTTTTACAGAAAATTATGGCGGATTGAAATACCCACAAAAATTAAAATTTTCATCTGGAAAATTTCGTGGAATTACTTAGCTAACAGGGTGAACATGACTATTCGAAGACTAGCAACCAGCAGTTTGTGTCCTCGGTGTGGTGGCGGAGAAGAGACGATGAACCACCTTTTTCGTGAATGTCCTATTTCACTAGAGGTATGGAGAGTGTTATCAGATTCGGACTTGACAGTGTTTACACATATTGAGTTTGTTGAATGGCTTACCATGGCAGTGATTTCTTTGTCACTGGAGAAATGCAGAATCTTCTGTGTTGCTCTTTGGAGTATTTGGGGAGATAGAAACTCTCAAATTCATGACAAAACAAACAGATCAAGCCAAGAGATCGTGAGATTTATTCATAGCTATATTCAAGAACTTGATGGAAGCAGAATAAACACTTCAAAAAACTCAAATGTGAAGATTAAATAGAGGTACCCACCTGGTAATAGAATCAAAATAAATTTTGATGGGGCTTTTGATGAGAGAAGCAAAGTCTCAGCGTCTGGAGTGGTAGTTCGTAACAGCAGTGGAAATATTCTCATTTCAAGCACAGACATTCATAGAGGGGTCCTTCCTTTTTTGTCTGAGCAATTGCATGCAATTGCACGCCGCGCAACCCGATAGCACTTTCGGCGAAATGAAGAAGACATCATTATCGAAGGGGATTCATTGTGATTATAAAAACATGTCAAAATACAAATCTTGATAAATCACGAGATAGGTCCATACATATCGATATTCACAAAGATGAAACCCGTAAGGAAGATTGAAATTTGAGTTTATACCAAGATCAGCAAACAATCTAGCACATGTACTAGCAACGGAATCACTGAGAAGAAAGGAAGGGTTTTACCTGCTCAACAATGTCCCAGAATATGCAGTAGCCCATGCAAGGAACGATAGCGTGAGAGAGCCAGATTGAGAAACTGAAGAGTGAAGGAAGCAGAGGAGAGGTTTTCCGAAAGGATACAGCAAAGAGTCTCAAGAAGCATCAAAACTTCCCTCAGAAATGATTTTCGCCATTAAATGTTGAAATGACAGAAGTGATAAGACTGGATAGGCGATAAGACAACTGATTGGGCAACTAGGACGGTAGATTTTCAAAATTTTTTGCTTTCTAGATTTTTCTTAGGCTAGGTAAATTTCGGGCCAGGCTTTTCTGGGCCAATTTCAATGTTTCAGTGTAATTTTTAATTTATGAAAAGCCCAATCTGATTTTATTATCAAAAAAAAAAATTATTTAAAAAATTATAATAAAAAAATCTTAACATTTCAAAAATGTTTAAATTTAAAAAATAAACATTTTTTAGAAAAAAAATATAAGAAATATATATTATAAAAATTCAAAAAAATTAATATAAATATAATTCAAAACATAAAAATAAAAAATTAGTTAAAATTTTAAAAAATTACAAAAATTATTTTGAAAAAATGAATAAAAAAATAAAAAATATTGTTAAAACTTTTTAAAATTCAAAAATTCAAAAACAAATTAGAAATACCGCACAATAACCCTCACCCAACACCTCGAACCATGTGACACCTAGCAAGGTCTTAAGGAAGGTCACTATATAACCTCTCTATTGACTAGGGAGCAATTATTATACCTTTACCCCCTCAGAGATAACCCTTCAGACCCATGCCAAACAAAGATCCAACTTACTCCTTGAATAAACTCTTCGAAGGACCCCACTTATTAACTGTCACTCATGGTCCCAAATACCATGTCCCATCCAAAGTAACTAAAAGAATGTTCCATCACCACCTTATGTAGACCAAAGGCAACGTACCAGTTAGCCACTTGCTTATGGGGGATGACACGTGACATCTTGGGATTATTGCTAATGGTATATAAGCCCCTAGCCCCGAGTGAAAAAGGGACTCTCTCTATCTCTCATGTTTTTTCCTTCTTATCACCACTTCCATCCTTACAATTCAATCTAACCATCACCATAATCCAAACTCCCTCCTCGGTGGCTCACCGCCTTGCCCTAAGTAAGGTGAACCACCTGATACCGCTATCAACTTCGACTTGTCTGATCTCAACATCAACAAAAGTTAATGAAATTTGCAAAATCTTTGCATTATTTGGCTTTTTGAGAACTAGTTGTTACTTGTTACAAAGTTAAAGGTTTAGTTATTGAGATAGTTATTCCAAAACAAGCTTACCCTAATTTTCTCTTTACTGGTAGATTCGTAAAGTTGTTTTCGAGTAGCTTCGTCAAAGAGTCTCCATAATTGTTAGTTTGTAAAGTTGTTTTCGCTTAGTTTTAACCTTGGCATGTACTTAAGTCCGTTGCATTAGTTGGTCAATTTTATATTAATTAATTGTTTGGTTATTTGATTGAGTTGTGTCTAATATTTTTATTTTACTTTATAAGTATGACATTTGATAAATATTTTATTTTCGTGTGTAAATTGATAGTTATTGACTGTACAATTAGGATTTATATAAGTAATTGGGATTTAGTATTAAATTTATCTCTTAAATTTGAAGTATAATAATAATTATTTAAACCTAACGATGAGAAAAATTTTTAAAAAAAATATTAAATTAGATATATATTAATTTTAAGAAAATATAATTATATGGAATTCTTAAAAATTTAAAACTACCTCTTAAATTGAAAATCTAATGAGAAGTAATTTAAAATTTTAATATATCTATTAAATTAGATAAATAGTTATATCAATTAATTAAAATATATTACTAATACTATCAGTTCATTATTTAGGACATATAGAAAATAATTTTTAAAATTTTAAAATTTATAGTTGCATTTTTTAGATACATAAAAAAATAATTTTGAATTTAAAATGAAATTGGTTGGGTATATTTCCAATTTTAAAATAAAATTGTTTTAATTTTAAATTTGATATATAATTATTCTAATTTTAAAATAAAAAAATATATAATAATTTTAAAAAATAATTAATATCCTCCATTCTTTAGCATATATAAAATATTATTTTTAAAATTTTAAATTAGATATTGTACTTTTTATATAATCAAATATATACTTTTGAAATTAGAAATGAAACTGATTATGTATATTTTTAATTTTAAGATTTAAAAATTTAAATTTTATTATTTCTTTTAACTTTCCAACAATTGATCATCGTTTTTGTCAAAATTGTGAAATAATTAACTAAAAATTCTGGATTTAAAAAGAAAAAATCACAATTCTATATAAGAACACAAATTGAGTTAAAATTACATAATATAAAAATATATTATTGAAACTTATAGCAATTTTGAGCCAGTAAAACACAATGGCATAATTGCAACTCCATTGCTATTTCAATTCCTCATCCTAATCAATGTTCAAAACTTCCAATGTTCTAGTTTAATCAATTTGAATTATTTCTTAATTATTTTACAAGTTAAGCACTTGCACGTTGCAGCCAAAACCACAAAACATCGAAGCTCATATTCGACAGACAAATAAAAGCAAAAGAAGGTTCAACAGGCTTGAAATCAAACAAAAAAAAGAGTCCAAAATCATCCACTCACAATCTGAACCGTTTTATGACCACAGTAGCTTGGCGCATGAATGTCTTATCTGATGATAGGGCGAAAGCATTAATCATCATCTCCATCTGCAGTTGAAAAATAAGAGGGAGGAAACTTATATCAAAACAATGGTGTGCAAGCAAATACGATATGTAACTTTAAATCTTTAAGCTTTGATATAAAGCAAGCTCTTAACTGTTATACTACTGTCATTGATCAGCTAACAGAAAGATAATAAGAAAACGAAATATCCGGTTCCAACTTTGGTATTTTCAAAAGAGGGTCAGTTTGGGTTGGGATAAAGTAACAACAATACAATTACAGCATCAAAACAATTTGAACAACTCCTCCATCCGGGGATTTCTAGTGCATGCATACATACAAATAACATCAAAAGAATTTTGAAAAACAAGGATATGACATAGCATGCGAAGGCAAAGCCACATGATCTGGAGCAGTCTGACATAAGAACAATAAGGGAAGTGTTTGGTCCACAAAATATAAGATCACCTTTGGTAATAGGATTACCAAAATGTAAGAGTAGTTAAAATATTACTGTGTATGTTACATTACTCTGTTTTAGTTCACCCGGCTAGAATATAAAATTTTGTTGTTTGGTTGACGAATTGTAAGCTTACCTAAAAACACAATTTTACTAAATTGTTTTTGCTATGTAATTAAATCAATATCAACTTCATATTTCATCATCTAATTCTAATGAGAGAACTATATATTGTTGGGTAGAAATCATTACTAATAAGCATTCTATTTCATCATCTAAGTCTTAAAGCAAAAACCAGTATGATAGCATGGTGTGGTACTTAATGCATATGAATAGCAAAGCTATATAATATTATGATCTTTTTTTCTTTTTATTTCTGGGCCAGCATTTTATGATCAGTTCATTGCTCCTCGTTTTGGTTCTTTCTGAAGAAAAATAAAGAACATTGCTTCTGAAAACTGGCTGCACTTAATGGTCTATTTTGTTATAACTTAAAGAACGTATGAACATAATGAACAAAAAAAAAACTTATCTAGTTCACTTTTTGAAGAAATTGTTTCTTCGTTTAATATTTGTATAAAAGGGTAAAATTGATAAAAATTATATTTTAAAAAAAAGGAGAAAATCGGCCTGAAATATTTCATATTTAGATTATCCTATAGTATCAAATCTGGAAATGAAAGATTACCAGCTCAAAATAAATTTTGGATTCTCAAAATAATTTTCGGAATCCAAACATGAGAATATCGTTCCAACATCTTACATTTACATTACCACCGAGAAGAGAATGTGAGATTCTTTGAATCAAACACAACCTAATAGTATAAATGGATGAGGATAAAATTGATTGCAGATCATACTAGTTGTTTAGTTTAGTTTTAATTTCAATCCATTTGATTAGGTAAATTGATAAAAGTTAAGGCTCAGTTTTAGAAAATAGAAAACTCTGCAATGAAATAAGATAAAAAAGAACTAACAACTAGTAGTAGAATCGAAGGTCATGAAATGAAAGAAAGAAAATAGAATTGCTAACCAAAGTAGCGGCGCTCGTTGGCAGCCTTTGCCTTTTCGAGCATATTGTCAAGGTCCCGTTGGAGCTGAGCGTCCCAATTCACAAGCTGGTTAACGAACACGGCTCCCAGACCCATCCCCAACAGGTGCTCCCATGGATCTGCATTTCATTTTAAATTTCAATTTCAGTCTAGGGTTTCAAATTAGGAACAAGTGGCAACCATATAAAGGAACAGAAAAAGAAGGAAATCGGACGTCGCATATAAGGGAGCTTGCGTAGAGCGTTGGAGTACATCTGGGTGCCCAGTCCCAGAAGTGCTCCGATCACCGTTGCGCTCACTGCCATCTCTTCTTCCTCTTCTCCTTAGCGCTTTACCTTTCTGTCTGTCCCTCTTCCTCTCTTTCTCTATTTTGTTATTATCAAATCAAACATCTACGCTCCATGATCTCGCCACGTGTCTCATTTAATTTAGAAGGTTAAATTACACGGAAAGTCACTCAACTATGGTCCAACTTCTTTTTCGGTCATCCAACTATCAAATGTTTTAAATTGATTACTCAATTAATCAAGTTAGTTTTTTTTTTATGTTTTTTTTTAATTGTGGTTAAGTGTTTAAAGGAAATGTGAGGTGACAATTCAAAAATTAGTATAATAATAAATTTAGTTCACAATTTGTATAAATTATATTAATTTAATCATATTTTTTTTTTTAAATTAACCCTCAACATTACATATTATCCTAATTTTAAAAGAGTAAAAATATATAATACATAAATATTTTCAAAAAATATAATAAATTGTATTTCCCATCAAATAATAAGTTAATCTAATTTTTATACATTATTTTTCTAACATTATACAAAATAATTTTTTTAACTCCTCATTTTCTTCTTTTTTGAGAAAGCCTTAGAACTCTTAGCATTTCTCTCTTTAGGGTGTGTTTAATATTTCTTGTAAGAAGCACTTTTGGACAAAAGCATTTTTAAATAAGTTGCTTTTTGAGAAAAAAATATTTTTCCTAAGTTAAAAATTGGCCCAAAAGTGTTTTTTTTTTTTTTTGAGAAGTTAAAAATTGACCCAAAAATACTTTTGAAAAAAAAATCACTTTAGTGCCCCGCCATCAACACCAGCATTATCATCGATCAGAAAGCCACCAATTAGTTGGCCTTCTCTCCCTCTCCCTCTCACTGAAATTGGGCACAGTTTCTCTTGAGTTCACTCTGAATGATTGTTACCGCCTATGGCACTAGTCGTCTTGACCGCCCAACAGAGCAATGTCTTAGGGTGAGTTTGGATGGGTAATGTGTTTACATGTGGTTAGTGTACAAAAAACGGTAGCGGTGAGATTAGATATTGTAATGATATTATAGCGTAAGATAAAAAGTAAGTTAAACACATCGCACCAAACTTAATCGCTCGATCAAACCCACATTTAAACTATAACCTATCCTTGTCGTAGTCTTCCTTCTCGTCCATTCTGATTCTCGAATGAAGGCTTGGTTTTGACCCAAAAAACCCTTGTAGTTTGTCTTCTTTTATTTTCTTTATTTTTTCTTTTGGGGCTTCTAACTCTTTTATATCCTTTGCTTTGGGGGTTTAGGGACTGGGGTGCTCACAAGATTGGAGTTGGGCAAGTGAGTTTGGATTATTCATAGGTGTCAGCAGTTTCGAATGATGGGTCTAGTGGTTGCAGTGGGTTTGGAGGCTCCAGTGATAGGAATTTTGGTGGCAAAAGTAAAGGCGATGCTGACAATGGTGGAAAAAGGTTTAAGTTTTTTTTTTTAATTTTTCTTAATTAGACTCAAATTGAGATAATAAAAAAATAAAGGGTAAATTACACCAATAGTCACCCAACTTTGGGGTAACTAACAAAACAGTCACCTAGATTTCATTTCAGTCACTCAACTTTCAGAAAGTAACAAAACAGTCACCAACATTACGAAAAAGTTACAAAAAATCAATCATTTAGTTAACAGATTCTGTTAAATTTGTTAACGGAATGGTCGACGTGGCAAGTTAACCAGCTGATGTGGCAAGTTAACTTGCCACGTTGGCGACGGCTGATGGGTTTGGGGTTTGGGGCGAGTTAAGGGAAAAAAATTGGCTGGGTTTAGGGACATATTAGGGGTTTAGGGGGTTTGGGGAAAAAAAGAAAAATCGGTTTCTGGAAATTTTGGTTTGGATTTGGGGTTTTTTTAGGGTTGAAACTGATTTGGGAATCAATTAATAAAGGGTTTAGGGTTAGAAATCGATTCAATAATCGATTAACAGGGTATAAGGTTTTAGGGTGCGATTGTCGATTTTGTTTGGGGAGAAAAGAAGACGAAACCAGAAACCATTAGTGTATTTGATTGTCAGCGACAATGGGCAATAGAAGAGAAGGTACCAGTGTTGTTACATCCACTATAACGGGTAAGTTGTTGCATTAGGGTTTAAATTTTTTAGATTTCAATGCTGTTATTTCGATTTAGGGTTATTTAGGGTTAGTTCGGTTTTAATTTTAATTTCGGTTTTAATTTTAATTCGATTCTGATTTTTATTTCGATTTTGATTTCAATTTTGAAACACTCACTGCCATTATCAAATTGATGTTTATTGTGTATATATGCCATTGTGTGTATATCTGCCATTGTATTAATGCCATTATCAAATTGATTTTAATTTCGATTTTAATTTCGATTCTGATTTTGATTTCGATTTCTATTTCGATTTTGATTTCAATTTTGAAACACTCACTGCCATTATCAAATTGATGTTTATTGTGTATATCTGCCATTGTAATGTCATTATCAAACTTATGTTTATTGTTTGTATCTGCCATTGTATGAATGCCATTATGAAACTGATGTTTGTTGTGTATATCTGATGGTTGTGTTTGTATTAAATTATTTTTGTATTGGTTGTTGTCTGCCATGTGCATGACAGAAATGGTTGTGTTTGTATTAAATTATTGGGTATTTTGTATTGGTTATTGTTTGACAGAAATGGTTAAAGTGTCTGCCTATGTTGTCTGCCTTTATTGATGAGTACTTTGTTTAGCAGGTTTAATTGATGACAATCTTAATGAGAATGAAGAAGACATGTCTGGTAGTAATGTGTCTGGTAGTGATGTGTCTGGTAGTGATGCATCTGAAAGTGATAGTGATGATATATGAGTTAGTTTAGATGGTTTAAACATGGATGGTATAGGAGTAGATGAACTGTAACAGTCCAGTTTATACCCTAGTCGGAACAGTGGTTTCGGGACCACAAATCCGAGTTTAAATAATATTTTAATATTATATTCTGTACTGTTGATATGTGGTTTAGCATGTGTTAAATTTCCGTAAGTTAATTTGATTGTCTGTGTGATTAATTTGACCAAAAGGATTAAATTGCATGAAATGTGAAAGTTGCTTGTTATTTGCTAAAGCACCTATGTGTTGTGGCTTTATAAAATATGAGGATTTATGTGGCAAATAAGCCAATTTTATGATAGTGGAGGGTAATAAATGTGGCACATGCATATTTTTTTTATATGATTATTTGTTTATTTTATATGTTATAAATATGTTATTACTTATTCATTAAGTTATAATTATTTTATAATAAAAGAAATTTAGTGGATGGTGGAATGACATGATAACCATTGTTTATGTTTGTCCTATATGATTATTTTAAGGCTAAATTAGTAAATAGATTATTATGTATGATATATTTGATAAAAGCATGAACATAGACATTTTCTCATCCATTTTTTCCACCGAATTTGGGAAAGAAAAGAAAGAACAAAAGCTTTCAAATTTTCAGCTATTACAAGTTTAAATCAAAGGTTAGTTTTTGATCCGTTCTTGATAATTTTTACGTTTTTGTAATCGTTGCTTTGAGAGCTACAAAACCCATGTTTTAATTTTGTGAATTGATGATGTTTGTGTGAGTTGCCATGGATGATAAGTTAAGCTTTTTGATGATTTTTGGTGTTAAATGAAAGGTATGAGTTAGATAAACATACTTTGTTCTTGGAGTTTTGATGAATTTAGCTAAATAAGGCTAAATTGAGAAAGTGATAAATTGAGGGATTAAATAGCAAATTTGATGAAAAGTGTGGGCTTGTATGTGTTGTATATATATTCGGCCAAGCATGTGTATGTGTGGATTTTGTGAATTTGATGTTTTGTGAAAAATGGACTAGAATGATAAAATGTGCAAATGTGAGGGCTAAATTATAAATAGCCCAAAATATGTGTGTATGGATTGAATTGAATGAATTAGTGATTAAAAGGGTTAATTCTGAATATGTTTAGATCAAGAACAGAAGAAAATAGAATTAGATCGCGGGAAAGCGAAAGTAAACGAGTAGCCGTTTTCATTTCGATAAACCGAATCCGAGGTAAGTCACTATGCAAATAAATGTATATGTATGCAATTATAATTGTTTTTATGATTGATGTTGATCATGAATACTATTGAGAAGCTATGCTTATGAATTCTGAGAAAAATCCGATATAATGACTAAGTACGAGAAGTCCCGTATGAACCTAGGAATAGATAGGATTAGCTATGTCATGACATAGGTGTCTGTTCTGTTTTATCATGTAAGACCATGTTTGGGACGTTGGCGTTAATTTGAGACTCGTGTAAGACCATGTCTGGGACGTTGGCATCAATATGACTTTTACGTGTAAGACCATGTCTGGGACATCGGCATCGTATTGATTCGTGTAAGACCCTGTCTGGGACAATGGCACTAATATCTGAGTACATGTAAGACCTCGTCTGGGACGTTGGCATTGTACAACTATTCCGAGCTTTCTGAGTATCCTACTAGTTTCCTATTGGTTCAACGGGAAAATTTGTGATACGTATTGCAAATCCGAGCTATGAACAAATATGTGATTGTAAAACCATTTCAGGTACGTTAATTATACACTAATTGTGTATACAAGGTAAGCATCTATGTGATCTTATTATGGTGCTATGAATATGGAATTGATAATATGATATGTAAAGTTTTGGTTAAATGAGTTATACGTTTATGTGATTCTTGAATTGTGAATATGGCAAATGTGATCAAAAGCATATGAATCAAAGCATATATGTGATAATTTGTTAAGTGATTGATATGTGTTAATGTATTTATTTGCATATATGCCTCCTATGCTAAGTTTGTTTGTATATTGACTTACTAAGCTTTTCAAAAGCTTACTCTATGTGTGTATTTTCTCTATTTTATAGGTCGTTAAAGCTACTATAGGCTCGGGACCGTCAAAGATCATCATCACACTTCTAAACTCTTTTGGTACCCTTTTTGAAAATGTATTTAGCTAAATATGGCATGTATAGGCTAGATATGTGTATATGATTTTGAAGTAAACTTAGTCATGTGTTTGACAAGTTTTGAGTTGATAAATGCTTGAATGAATAAACTTTATGATACAAATTTTGATATGAGTTGATGCATATGAAATGGTTAAGTTTTGTTTAAACAATGGATGATTTTGATTGTGTATGAATTAGGTGTATTTGGTGTGTTTTAATAACCTAAAAATGGTGAAAATTGCAGATTTCACACGGCCTAGACACATGGGCGTGTGCCCAGGCCGTGTGGCAAAGTCAGAATCTAAAAGAATCGCCCACGGGCTAGTCCCACGGTCGTGTGTAGCAAGTCTGAATCTGCCCACGGGCTGCCCACGGCCATGTGATTTCCCCATGGGCAGGCCACACGGGCATGTCCCAAACCACACGGGCATGTGCCCCTATTTTCAAGAAAAAGTTTCTAAAGTTTCTATTTTAGTCCCAAATCATTTTCTAATCATATTTTGGGTCTCGTAGGGCCATATTAGGGTTGTAAAGATGAAATTTGAAAAATTTTAAATTGTGCCTCGGGATTATATCCCAATTTACTCGTTTATTTATGTTTAACTTCGGTAATACCTCGTAACCCTGTTCCGGTGACGATTTAGGGTTAAGGGGTGTTACATAAACTGTGTGATAGTGATGATTCTGGGAGGTTAGATAGTGCACATGAATCTGACTCAGATGGCCAAAATTGGCCTGAGTTCAACCTAGAGACTGACATGAGTAATCCTAGACTTAAGGTTGAAATGTTATTTAAGTCTAAGGACAGTCTAAAAGAAGCTGCCAAGCAGTATGGTAGGTTGAACAATTACTTTATTAAGTTTCCCAAAAATGATTTAAAAAGGTTAAAGGCAGTCTGCAGTGAAAATGTCCTTGGTTCATATGGGCTTCTAGACTAAACCCTAATGACCCTACTGACTAGACTTGGCAAATTAGGAGTTCAAACCCTAACCATACTTGTTCTAAAGTATATAAAAATAAGAATGTAACCTCAGCTTGGATAGGTGAACATTATAAGGAAAAAATCATTGCTGATCCTGATTATTCTCTGAAATCATTACAACAAGATGTCAAAAGAGATTTGAGTTGCATAGTCTCACTAACCAAATGTAGGAGGGCTAAACTTAGGGCATTAGAATTAATTGAAGGAGCTTATAGGGCTCAATATGAGAAGATTTATGAGTATTTGTTAGAGGTTAGGACACAAAATGTGGGAACAACAACGCTATCTGGATAACAGGTTGTTTTAAAGGATGTATGTCTGTCTGCAGGCATGCAAAGATGGCTATAGGGCTGGTTGTAGGAGGATAGTAGGTTTAGATGGATGTTTCTTGAAGGGCTACTATGGTGGCTACTATGGTGTCCCAACTCAGCAACATGCTACCCCAAATCAGCAAGAGAGTACTCCAACTCAACAGGCTGCCTCAATTCAGTTACCTACTGCCCCAACTCATCAACAAGCTGCCCTAAGAGAAAAGCTCCCATTGAAGAGAAGACCAACCACTGTTAGATGGATGCCTTCTACTCAAGAGTCATCCATGACAGACCATTGATGATGATGTGAACAGACTGCATTTTGTTAACTTTTTGAAAATGTGTAAATTTGCTCACTCTCTCGATTTATTAACTTAGGCAGATAATTTTTTTGTAAATTTGCCTATGATTGCTATTGCTACTGTTGATAAACTTAGGCATATAGCCATTGAATTTTTTGTAAATTTCCCTACAATTTACATCTGTTCACTTGTGTTGAATTGTAGGAAAATTTGGCAATATTTTGCCCCAATTCCTTTTGTAAACAGTTTGGCGTTTTGGCCTTAATATATGAGAAATACATATGTGTTTTTTCAGCTGTTATCTCTTATCCATACTATTTTTGTTATCTTCTGCATTTTGACTATTAAGAAATACATATGTGGTTTTGAACTTGTAACATTGTGTTTCTCATTCTTCCTTGTTTGTTTGCTCATAAAACTGAGGGAAAATGGGTATTGCAAGGTGTTGTATTGCTGTTCTGACTTTTAGTTACTGAAAATACTTGCAGCCATGTATACCAGCAGCCATGTATAACATATGTTAAGCAACAATATACAATTTGTAATCAACAAAAATATTCCATTTCAATTTTCAAGTGTTTGTAAACAACAACATGAGCTGGTTAGCCATGTATACCAGCAGCCATGTTTAACATATGTTAAGCAATAATATACCAGCAGCCAGCAGCCATGTATACCAACATAACCAACACTATACCAGCAACAAAATTACAAAACATAAGCTGGTTTTTAATGCTAACAACAACAACAGAAGCTGATTTTTAAGGTTTAAAAAAAATAACATAGTTACAAATACAAACACCAAAAATCAGGTTCTTCTCTCCCTCCTCCTTGCATCCTCCAATGTCCTCACTTTTTTCAGAAGACCCAACAACACAATTCGTGAACGGGGCGTCAATGGCGGATCAAACCAACTGAAAAACCGACATGGTTTTCGAAAATCCAGAGCCAAATTTGTTACACCCAAAAAACCTCCTACCTGGGTTGTCATTGGACCAAGATGTGTTCAACTTGGCTGGGTTTCCACAATAGCACACCGGAATCACTTGAGGCATCTCCATTTTTCCTCTTCTCCTTCTTCTTCTTCTTCTTCTTCTTTTTCTTTTTCTTAAACCTAAAATGGTGATGCTACAATTGTTAAAGGGTGAGTAACCGGCCAGCTAGACTTAAGGTTGACAGCAAGGACGCCGTCACATGCCACGTCACTTTGCCATGACATCTGTGACGGAAAACAGCAAAAAGGACTGTTTTGTTACTTTCTGAAAGTTGAGTGACTGAAATGAAACCTAGGTGACTGTTTTGTCAGTTACCCCAAAGTTGGGTGACTGTTGGTGTAATTTACCCAAAAATAAAAGGCTTTAAACAACTTAAATAAAATTATAAAAGTCACATTAAAACATTTTAAAGGCTTTAAAATTATATAGAAACATTTTCTGGTGATCAGAAATATCCGGGGTTAACTATCAGTCTCGATGGGTTCAAAACGACTAAAACAATGCACTTTGCCAAGAGGACAAGAAATTGTTGGAAAATCGGTTTGAAAAATAGTGAAATAATTTACAACGGATTTTTAAAATTTTTGATCAATTGTGATATTTATAGCAATAAACTCATTTATCTGGATCATATCTGTGTTTTGGATGAGACGGACTAAATCATTCCCAACTTTCAACCACTTGTTTGTCTCCTCTATCCTCGACCTGGGTTTGCTAGAGTGTGGGCTTTATACGCAAATCGATGAAAACTGTGTGAAACTTTAAGGCTAGAAATCGAAAGATTAAATCCATCAAAAGATAGAATTTATTTGCAAAATGACTTCTTTATATTTTGACAGAATATCGACGTATGAGAGATGTATATTTGTCATCGCCCTTAATCAAGATGAAATTGAATGATAATATTTTAATAGGAAAACGACTCCCATAAGTAGTGTGTATGATAATGGTGGCGACAATCATTTCTAAGACTAGAGTTTTCTGCCCCTACTTATTAAATCGGGCCTAATTAAGGCCTAGTCATTTATCAGGTCAATTATATATATTATTTGGTCTTTTAAACCGATTCATATAATTTTCTTAGCCTAATAAATATTTTTCATATGCCCAAAATATTATTTATTCATTTGATTAATTAAAATAATTAATTATGTTAATTAAATTATTTTCTCAACTCAATTCTAATTCCATTAAAGTCATGTCAATTTTACCGCACTAAAATTTATGAGAAAATTAATTTAATTAATTTATCATCGAGAAACTATGATGACTTAATTAATTTAATTTCCACTTTGAACTTTAATTATTTAATTTCAAATTAATTAAATAATATTCGAATATATAAATTAATTTTCAAGCCATCTATTGTTCATAGCGAGAAAACACATTCACTGCGGCTAGTGATACATGCGATTTATTTCTCTAGCTCGTCGTCTCACTTTTCCATTTCATCATTTAATGTAAACTATCAAGGTTATACCGAGCTAACTGAAGGGCCGATTAAACATATATAATTAGGGCTCAAATAATTTGTAATTAAATTTCGACTCTCCATCTATTAATTACAATATTATTTAATCATGAAGTCATTCCACTAAAGTATCATGATTGAGCTTTCCCCATTATATATCCTTACAAAAGCTACTTTACTAAGTGCTCGTTCAATGACCTTGTCATATATGTTCTCCAAATATATCTTCCTTTATCTATTTAGGATAAAGTTGTTCTCCTAATATAATCCTATTTTATTTTACGGTAACCATTGTATCTTCCTTTATGAAAATTCAATTACTAAAAAGTAGTAATTAAGTCATTTATCTTAAGAAAATGACATGTGGCCACATTATTTTCTATCTATGATGTAATGTCGATGAGAGGATATCATTTACCCTTTATTGGGTTATGAGTTTCACTATGGTAAATGAAGTTATGTCGTGCAGAAGTCGCATACCCAATGTACCAACTTTTGACTCCATTATCAATTGAACACAAGCTACCAATACATCAAAGTATACGAGTCAAACACACAAAGCATGTCACTTACTCATGATTGAGGTAAGTCACATTATGAAATCACAAGTGAATTGTAATGAACCGGTTTTTAGCCAGCATTGGAATATGCGGTTTCAAAGTTGGTTTCCGTAAATAAAGTTGGTGACTTTATCAATCGAAGAGTTGACGTATTTGGTATAAGATTATAATATTGAATTTCAGAGAAATTAAATCGAGAAAGCCATTAAATATAGTACAATGGCTAAGTTGTAAAAATGTAATCACTATTGAATTTTAATTTAGAAAATACAAGAGGACTTATATAGCAAATCAACCAAGGGCCTTAAAGTAATAAAACCATAAATATGGACTAAATTGTAAAAATATAATCACTATTGAGTTTTAATTTAGAAAGTCTTATGGCATAGCATGCAAGTGCATAGTAAGGCCCTAAGTGTTTGGTATGTCAGTTGGTTGCACTTTTAGTGCAAATTAGTGAATGATGTTTAGTTGGAATCTCAAGTATCCAAGTGTATTTTACTAAGGTTCACTAAAGGAAAAGTATTTAAAACTTAGCTAATAAGAATTATGGTAAACTACACCACAAGTCACCCTAAAATAACGTCATTCCTATTTTGGCCACTCTAATTTTTTTTTTGTCAATTTACTAGCTTTAATTAAGATAATTGCTCGAATTGATCACTATCGTTAAAAATTTCTTTAATCCACTAATGGATTGTTGACGTGGAATTTTTAGACTTTTGACTAAAGTGTGAAACCTCTTTATAATTAGTCCAAAACACTTTTTTAGTTTATTTGCAACATGAAGATTTTAATGATGGCATCATCAACATTTGAATCCTTTTTAAGAAAAAAGGAATCTAATGACAGTGACGACAAACTAGAACCATGGCCCCATCCTTTTTTATAAGTGTTAAGTATGACTCCTATTTTCAGTCAAATTTGAAAAGTAATCTTCTAGTTAAACTCTGTTTATTTGTTTCAATCAAACACTGATTAGTTAGATTATTTTATTATTTGATCTATGAATTTAGCCTATAAATAGGCTCTTTTACAACTTTAGAAAATACACCCATTAGATATTAGAACTCATAACACATTTAGAGAATTTTGTGTTTACGTTTTGGTTCTTCTTTGTTTTCGGTTTTGGGTTTAGTTTTATCTCCATCTTTTGTACTCTTCTTACATTTGCTATTATAGTAGAATTATCTTTGCCCGTGGTTTTTATCCTCTTTGGAGGGGGTTTTCCACGTTAAATTTGTGTGTCCAATTTCTCAATTTATTCCGCTACTTTTACTTGTTCGTTGCTTAATCGGGTCGATCCTAACAAGTGGTATCAGAGCTAGTTCAATTTTCATAGATCAGCCCATTCAGATATGTCAGCAACAAGGTTTGAAATTGAGAAGTTCGATGGTGAGACAAATTTCAATCATGGCAAGTTCGGATGATGGCAATTCTAGTTCAAACCGCTTAAAAAGGTTGTTCACCGGAAAAAGCCTGAGAATCTAAATCAAACAGAATGGGAAGAGCTTGATGAAAAGGCTTTGTCTGCAATCCAGTTGTGCCTCGCGAATACGGTATTGCAGGAGGTATTGATGGAGAAGACCTCATCTGCCTTGTGGAAAAGGTTAGAAACTCTTTATGCGACTAAGTCTCTAGCTAACCGTTTAGTGTTGAAACAACGTCTATTTACGTTTCGCATGAACGAAGGTGAGCTTCTTAGAGATCACATCATTCAATTCATTACTCTTTTAAATGATTTAAAGAATGTTGAGGTTCATATTGACGATGAAGATCAGGCTATGCTATTATTGTGCTCTTTACCCCCTTCATACAAGTCTTTCAGGGAGACCCTGATTTATGGCAGAGACAAACTCTCGCTCGAAGATGTGAAGGGTCATTTGTTGAGTAGAGACAAACTCGACAATGAGATTCATTTGGATAGCAAGACAGATAGGCAAGCTTTCATTTTGATAGCATCAAAGAAACGAGACAAAAGGTGTCTCTATTGTAAAAAGTTAGGTCACGTCAAAGCAGATTGTTATAAACTGCGAAAGAAAAGAGCTGCTGAGAGTAACGAGGAAGATGTAGCTGGTGCTAATTCGGCGGATGAAAGCGGCGATGATTTCTTGTTAGTGTTAACGAGCGATAACTCCAAGCTCACGTCCGAGTGGGTCCTAGATTCGGGATGTTCTTTCCACATGTGTCCCAATAGAGAATGGTTCTCCACATACAGTTCGGTTGAAGGTGGAGTTGTGTGCATGGGAAACGATTCATCTAGTAAGGTAATTGGTATTGGTACTTGTAGGAGCCCATTTTCACCCGGGCCCTTTGTAACCAAAAACGAAACACAAAATAAACCAAAAATATTATTATAAAAGTCTAATAATTAAAAGTCCAGATCACAAAAAATAGGGCCCACTTATCCTAGCCCAAATCAGCCTACCCACTTGCACTAAACCAATACCCCAATCGACCCAAATCACCAAACTAATGCCTAAAACACTACCCCTACCAGCCCAAACGACATACACAGACATAAACCCGCTTAAAATAACCCAAATTGGCCCAATCCGGAACCGCTCGAATGGCCCAAATGGTTTCAAAGAACTGAAAACCCTAGGATCTTTCCAGCGCCGCAGCAGCTTCTTCCATCGCGCGTGTCCCCACGCGCACTCCGCGTCGTCACCCCACGCACTCCGTGCATCGCCAACTCCTCGCGCTCCACGTCCGCTCTGTACCTGCGAAAACAACAAACAAGCAGCAGAGAAAACAAACGGAAAATAGTTGTAATTTTGATTATTTGGTTTTTATTTTCTTTTCGGTTATAAAAACCGAAGCAACCATCTGTAAGGGGGAATTCTTTTTGTATTAGGGATTTACGCAGAAATACAAAAAAAAAACAGAAATCAAATCAAGAAGAAAAAGTTTCTTAAGGTGATTTGTTTAGATTTCTTTTCTTTTTCTTTTCTTTTCTAGATTTTTTATTCTTTGATTCTCGATTCGAAGTTACCTTTGGAGCGTGCCATCAGAATCCTGATCTTCTCCGTTGCAATCGGGGATAGATAGGGTTTTTCTTGTTTTGAAGTGATAAAATTCCTTTGAATAATCAGTGTTCAAGAGGAATTTTAAACCGAATCTTCGTTACATGACTTTGAAGTGAACCAACATGGTCTTGTGTGCAGCCCATCACCGATTTCAATGGTGAATAGTAGCCATCGCCGTTTTCAATGGCTGTCGCTGGCCGTTTAGAGGGATATAAGAATATGTTAGGTTTTTTTTAGGGTTCAATATGGCTTAATTTTGAAGATAGAATGTTTTTAAAGGATTAGTTTTTTTAAATATGAAACGACGCCGTATTAAGTGTGGATCAGGCCACGACCCGATTCAACCCGACCCTATGCTCTGAAGATCCGCGTGCTTTTGGCAACGATGAAATATTTGCGCATCTGGTCCTTTGAGTTTCGCATTGCCATTCAATTCGATCTATTATGTTCTCTTTATTTTCTTAATTAATCACTTTAATTTGTACGCTGTTTCGATTTGGTCCTTCCCATACGCTGCGTTTTATTTAAGATTATTTTCTGGTTTAGTCCTTAATCATTTGGGGCGCATTTATATTGATCCCTGATCTTGTTTAAATGGTTTTATTTAGTCATAAATTAGCCTTGTGATTTCATTTCTTTCTCAATTAAGTATTTTTTTAATCTTTATTTAAATTCTTGTACTTTTATTATTCAAGTTATTTTAATAAAATTTATTTTGAAATTTATTCTACCATGTTTTAATTTGTTATTTTTCATTAGCTATATGTATTTAGTTTCTTTAAAATTACTTATATGTATATATATATATCTATTTTAATATTTAGTATATACAATTTATCACTTTAAAAGATCACATTTTATGGTATATTTTAATTTATTTCTGATATTTTTGTTATTATGTATACATGTTTTATATACATTTAAATTCATATATTATGTCTCTTTAAAAGTCATTTTGTTCACTATTGATTTAATGTTTGATAATTATCGCCATTATGTGTTTTAATTTCACATTCTTTATTTTAAATCTATTTGCTAGTATTCAAAAGTTTGTTTTATGTTAATTTCCCAATGTGTATTTTGTAGAATTACTTTCGAGTGTTAATATGTCCTTTTAATCATGCGATTATCGTTATTGTATATTTGTACGTTAAATTATCTCTATAATTATGTCTATTTGTATAATGTTAAGTTTGTATATTATTTCATGCTTAGCGCTATATTCATGCTACTTGTTATTGTATTGTATTTCAAATTCCAACATATTCAAACCTTTTCTAAATATTTTATTACATTAAAAATAAATGTTGAGCCAATTTAAAGATTGCATATAAAAAAAAAACAAGGCAATATTTGTGTGTTTAGAAGTACGGAAAATTACATCCTAACGTGCTGGGTGTCGATTTGTCGTACAATTAAATAACCAAATACCCTTTTTTACATGTTTTGAAGATCAAAGATGATCTCGGTGTTAGAGTATAAATGTGTTATATCCTAACGTCTTTGGGTATGATACTTTTATCCCTTTGAAACGAAAGTTAATCTTGAGATTCAATCCCGTTTAATTAACTTTCTTCCAAATTTTTTTACCTAAATATTTTCAAATTTTCGACGCAAAGACACTAATTAATCGATTTGGTACCAATTTTGGGCGTTGCGAGGGTGCTAACCCTTCCTCGCACGTAACCGACTCCCGAACCCGTTTTCTCTAATTACGCAGACTAAAATATTTTATAGGTGATCCGATCGCACCTGGACAAAAAAGATCGGTGGCGACTCCTTATTTTTTAAAGTCGATTCCCATTTTTCCAAACTCGAAAAAAATGGTTACGACAGCTTGGCGACTCCACTGGGGACTGGTTGAGAGTCAGGCCATAAATTGATTAATTTTTGTCCTTTTGTTTGAAAATTTGGAAAATTGTTTTGAAAAATCATTTTTCCTTTGATGCATTTGTTTGTGCTATAATGTCAAGTCTCATGAAATACTATGGCATTGCATTGCATGACCATTGTGGTCACACCTGTAAGTGGGAGTGAGAAACTATGCCTTCGTGAGGTTTTCACCTCCGCATGGGCTAGTGGACTGCTTTCGGGACACATCTGTACCTATGTGCTTCGTGAGGTTTTCACCTCCGCATGGCCATAGGGAAATGTGTTCCCCTGAACTGAACTCGATCCATATGAGCCTATAACGGGTGAGAATTGAAGAATCTGCTGGTTCAGGTACCCATTCTGACCAAACCACATATAGCGAATCCTAAGAGCTAACCATATGTAAAGCCGTGTCAAACCCTAATGGTCACTCGTTTAGGCAATCTATTTTGGGTTGTTTATTTTTCTTGTGATAACGTGTTTTGTGTTTATGTTTGCGTTACATTGCACTACATTGCATTACATCATCATAGAAAGGAGATGTTGATTAGTAATTCAATTGCTAAATAGAGGAGTTTGTCATAAGGAAACGAATTTCTTGATAAAGTGGATTATAATACGGTTGTCCGGACCTGGTCTGAGTAAACACAATAGAAGAAAGTTGACAGTCCGTGGAGGAATGCAAAACCTTGCCCGAAAGATTCAAATTGATAATAATTGTGCAAGAACCGTCATGCCTCAACTTTCTTAAAGAAGCTAATCAATATCGCAAGGGATAAGTGACCAGCGAACCACGACCCGGATCAAGCCGAGTGGAAATAAGAGAGGCATCTTTTGGGAGGATTTGAAAGATTTGACTGCAGCGTCCGGATATGAAGAAGATTGATGAGGACGAAGCCGCATATATAATCCATTTTATGTAAAGATATTTGTTTTCTAGAGAAGTTCGTCTAATGGAATTGAATTCAGAATCAACGTCTCTCTTTCTATTTGCATTCATTCCATGCATTGGCATTGCATTCCATACATTTGCATTGTCTAACATCATATGCATGAGATTTCATGAGAAGACCCTGATTAATTAAAAATTATTTCAGTTAATCAGGAAAACATGGAACGAAAGATGGAGAGATTAGAGCAAAGGCAAATACAAATGCAGAGCAATTGACCAAAATCCAAAGCAGATATGCGAGATCAAATGAATATGATGCGCCAGTTAACCCAGTTACTAGCTGGAAGGCTTAGAAAAGGGAGTGACCCAGTGGTCGACAGTGTGGATGATGATGAAGAGATCGTTTATTCTCCAATAAGTGTCTCGGCCCAACCAGATGCGCATTCACAAGGGGCACCCATCATTATCAAGCCCCGATTTCAGGCTGATACCTAGGCATTATTGAAGTTATCAAAGGGTTTAGGTTTTAATACAGGGGAGGATCGAGTCAATACTGTGGCACATGGCTCAGCCGAAACAAAAGAAGAATGGACCTTAAAGGCCTTGACGAAGAAAGAAAATGAGGTAAACAATGTGGGAGTATACAGTAAAGGTTATTCAAAGTAAGTTACTGTGGGATCACCAAGGATGACAACCATAAACCTTCCGACTCCTTCTAAGAATCAATCTAGGCAAAGGATCGAATACGAGAAAAGCTTGATTCACTCCTATTCCAACGACATATAGGGAGTTATACGAGAGCTTATTTGATATGCATCTTTGTAGCTCCTCATTACACAGAAACCAATGCAATCTCCATACCCCAAATGGTATGACCCAAATGCTCAATGTGAGTATCATGCCGGGATTACAGGACATTCAATAGAAGGTTGCCTTGCTTTCAAGAAGTTGGTTGAAAGATTCATCAAAATAGGAGTTATAAGATTCGATGATCTCTCAGTGCGTGAAAATTCGTTACTCAACCATACTTTTTAAGGGATAACTATTGTGAGTACCATGATGAATGGGGCATGAGATCGAGTACATCAAGTCCAGTGGCTCTAATGCAAAACCCGATCTTCGGCGAATTTGAACATTAATGACGTATTTGGAGGGTGAACTAGGGAGCAGACTTCTCCAAGCTTCTGCCTTTACGTACTTAAGATGTTTTGAACAATGAAACTTCGGAAGAGATCCTTGTATTTTTGGAGCTAATCTAGAGCAATATTCAAAACATGCTTGTTGCTTTAAGCCTAGAAGCAACAAGAATCTTTTTGTGAAATAGGCTTGTGTCCAGAATTTTTATTTCAATAAAATGCATCCTTTTAAGCAAATATTTTTCTGTACATTTTAAAATATTCTTTCATTCTTTATTCATGACCATACCATATAAATAATCATCCTTAGAACCATTTATTCTTTGGAATTTGCCTTCGTACCTACAATAGGTACCCAGATATCAATGACATGAGCGACGTTGTTACTGACTCCCTTTTTGAATGAAGTATGGGTCTAAGGGGATCGCATGACTTTGAAGATGACGGAAGTTGCAACATATCTTCTGATTTGTTAATACTGGATGAGAAACAGATCCTACGTCGCGAGCCAAGGAAGGAGATAAAGATCAAAGCCTCGCTCAATGCGGAAATAAGATTTCCTATATGTGGGATGTTACCAAGCCAGTCTCATCAAAAGCTTCTAGCCAACATCGATTCACTTTCGTAGATGTCGTTTACTTCACTAAGATGGTAAAAGTCGCTTCATATGCCAATATTACAAAGTCGATAGTCATCGGAACAAAGAAAGAAAAAAAAATGTCGAAAAGATCATATTTAACCGCACAATGTCAAAATTTTGCGGTCTATTCAAAGATCAGGTGCCACATCACAGTGCAGCAAAGGCAACCAAAAAGAAAAACAAAAGATCAAAAAGGGACCGAGACTTGTAAAGATTGGTGTACAGAAGTTACTATTTACCCTCTATGCTTATCAAAAGAGGGCAACACATTTCTCATTGATTTCGTCCATTGAAGTCGAAGTTCCTTTGTTCCGAGTTTTATCAGAACTGAAGTTGGATGAGGCAGAATGGATCTAATCCTGATATGATTAATCAAATTCGTGAGGAAAAGTTTATAGCTATCCGGTACAGTCAAATGATGCGAGTTTGCGACCAAGAGATTCATCCTAGAAAATTCACAGAGGCGGACCTGATATTGAACAAGATCCCTCATATACAAAAGGATTTCAAAAAAATGGAGGCCAAACTAGAAAAGACTTTGTGTAGTGAGAAAGTGCATTCGGAAACATTGACCAACCGGATGGCGAGAACTCCTTGTCCCGAGTGAATTCAAAAAAAAAAAAAAAATAGAAATTTTCCGCAAAAAAAAAAAGAAGAAAGAAAAAGGAGAGGCCAAGGTGAAAACCCGCAAAGGGCACTTTGAGACCAAAGGGGATTTGAGTTGAAAACCCGAAAAGGGCGGCTCGAATTTTGATCAAGAGTGGGGCATATAGCAGTCCTACTATGCCTAAATTAATAATGAAGAAGTATGCTACGTCTTGGGGCATCGACAAAGTACTCCAGATCCCCTAAACACATGTCGAGCTTAAAATGGTCATCAAGAAGTTGGAACAGAGAAGCTCAGACTGCGATATCTGGGGCACCTAGTTTCCATTTTACCTATTTTAAATTTGTTATTTGTGACTATATTATTCTTTTCAAAATATGTTCACAATAAACTTCTTTCTTAATTACGATTGTTATCTTTGCTTAGCTTATTTGTTTCTAGCTATGCTTCTAATTAATTTTCTTCTTGTCCATGGTTATGATCTTTTTCAGGCATTTTGCATTGAAATAACGATTAGTGGACTAATAACATTTTCATAAAATGAGTTTCGCATATTACTCTGGGAACTTCTAAATAATACAAGAACCCGAAACAGGATTATTGCTTAAAACTCACCAAGTTTAAGGAAGAGTCTAAACTGAGATTTTCTCTCCGAATTTTTGTCAAAGATGGTGGTTGAACAAACGACAAGATACTGCGTCAGTGATACAATCTTGACAAAAATTGGGCAATCATTCGCAAGAAAAATGATATTCTGCGTCCATGTAAATATCATGCATACACATGTGGTTGAGTCACCTGGGAAGCGATCAGTTGACTGAACAAGTTACAGTCCTCTACCCCTGAGTTGTAGTGGCATGGATGGAAAATGATACAAGTCCTGTACCCTTGAATAGTAATGGATGGATGGAAGAAGAAACAAATCCTACATTTTAGAGTTGCAGTAGATTCGATTCAGATCTTATACCCCTAAGTCACAATGAGATGAACCCTGGAGTTACAGTGGGGCAAATCTATTGAGAAAGATATAATCGTATTCTCGAGTTTTCTATCGAGAATGCCAAATTTACAAGAGGCGCGACATATTACCCTGATGAACAATGAACGATGACACCTTAAGTAGGGATCGTTCTCATGAAATTCTGCATTCATGCAAGACACATTTAGGAGCATTTGATTCATTCCGATCATTGCATCCTAATCATTGTAAGAAATCATTTTCATGACATTCTGCATTCATACAAATGTCATCCATAAGACACATCTATTTAGGGGCATTTGATTCATTCCGATCATTGCATCTTAATCTTTGTAAAAAGACTATTCTCATGACATTCTGCATTCATAAAAATGTCGTCCATAATACATTTAGTTAGGAGCATTAGATTCATTCTAATCATTGCATCCTAACCATTTTGCATAAGCATAAACACAAAACTGACTTTACAGCACAGGTCCCCTAGAGGACGTTGTCGTAACATCGGTGAATTCGAAGATCTTGCCTTCCTAAGCAAGGCAGATCGAAGATAGAAGATCTGGCAATCCTGAAGTTGCAGGAGTAGATCAAAGCCATACAAATCTTATCACCTCGAAGTTCCAGCGGAGTAGGTTGAAATTACAAATCCCGTCTCCCTGAGTTTACAACGAGGATCCAACTTTATTTCTGAGAAGTTTCAGTAAGAAGATTGAAGTTACAAATCACTTCTCTCTGAATTCTTATCACCTCGAAGTTCCAGCGGAGTAGGTTGAAATTATAAATCCCGTCTCCCTGAGTTTACAACGAGGATCCAACTTTATTTTCGAGAAGTTTCAGTAAGACGATTGAAGTTACAAATCTCTTCTCTCTGAATTCTTATCACCTCGAAGTTCCAGTGGAGTAGGTTGAAATTACAAATCCTGTATTCCTGAGTTTACAACGAGGATCCAACTCTATCACCTCGAAGTTCCAGCGGAGTAGGTTGAAATTACAAATCCCGTCTCCCTGAGTTTACAACGAGGATCCAACTCTATTTCCTCGAAGTTCCAGCGGAGTAGGTTGATGCTACAAATCCCTCCTCCCTGAGTTTACAATGAGGATCAGTCCGTATTTCTTTGAAGTTTCAGCAGAGAAGATTGAGGTTACGAATCTCTTCTCCCTGAATTTCTATCTCCTCGAAGTTCCAGTGGAGTAGGTTGAGGCTACAAATCCCTCCTCCATGAGTTTACAATGAGGATCAGTCCATATTTCTTTGAAGTTTCAGTAGAGAAGATTGAGGTTACGAATCTCTTCTCCCTGAATTTCTATCTCCTCGAAGTTCTAGTGGAGTAGGTTGAGGCTACAAATCCCTCCTCCCTGAGTTTACAATGAGGATCAGTCCGTATTTCTTCAAAGTTTCAACAGATAATATTGAGGTTACGAATCTCTTCTCCTTGAATTTCTATCACCTCGAAGTTCCAGGGGAGTAGATCGAAACTACAAATCTCTTCTCCCTGAATTTACGTCAGAATTGGATCGAAGCGCTAGTTCCTAGGCCCTTGAAGATGCAGTGGGATGGAATGAAGCTACTCGAAGATGAAAAGCACTGGAAGAAGTCCAAGATTTGAAGATCGGGCAAAAATGGTCCTTTTTGAAGTCTTTGCTCTATTCTTGTTACACGACAATGAGCAAAGAGGGGCAGCTGTAGGAGCCTATTTTCGCTCCGACCCTTTGTAACCAAAAACGAAACACAAAATAAACCAAAAATATTATTATAAAAGTCCAATAATTAAAAGTCCAGATCACAAAAAATAGGGCACACTTATCCTAGCCCAAATCAGCCTACCCACTTGCACTAATTAAACCAATACCCCAATCGACCCAAATCACCAAACTAATGCCTAAAACACTACCCCTACCAGCCCAAACGACATACACAGACACAAACCCAGTTAAAATAACCCAAATTGGCCCAATCCGAACCGCCCGAATGGCCCAAATGGTTTCAACAAGAAGAAACCCTAGGATCTTTCCAGGTAGCATAACAGCTTCCATCGCGCGTGTCCCCACGTGCACCCAGATCGTCACCCCACGCGCGCCCGTCACGCCAATAGCCTCAAATGCGCTCCGTCCGCTCTGTACTGCGAAAACAACAAACAAGCGATAGAAAACAAACGGAAAACAGTTGTAATTTTGATTATTTGGTTTTTATTTTCTTTTTGGTTATAAAAACCGAAGCAACCATCTGTAAGGGGGAATTCTTTTTGTATTAGGGATTTACGCAGAAATACCAAAAAAAAACAGAAATCAAATCAAGAAGAAAAAGTTTCTTAAGGTGATTTGTTTAGATTTATTTTCTTTTTCTTTTCTTTTCTAGATTTTTTATTCTTTGATTCTCGATTCTTGCATGCGATAGTAAAAAAGATGAAATCGAAGTTACCTTTGGAGCGTGCCATCAGAATCCTGATCTTCTCCATTGCAATCGGGGATAGATAGGGTTTTTCTTGTTTTGAAGTGATAAAATTCCTTTGAATAATCAGTGTTCAAGAGGAATTTTAAACCGAATCTTCGTTACATGACTTTGAAGTGAACCAACATGGTCTTGTGTGCAGCCCGTCACCGATTTCAATGGTGAATGGTAGCCATCGCCGTTTTCAATGGCTGTCGCTGGCCGTTTAGAGGGATATAAGAATATGCTAGGTTTTTTTTAGGGTTCAATATGGCTTAATTTTGAAGATAAAATGTTTTTAAAGGATTAGTTTTTTTAAATATGAAACGACGCCGTATTAAGTGTGGATCAGGCCACGACCCGATTCAACCCGACCCTATGCTCCGAAGATCCGCGTGCTTTTGGCAACGACGGAATATTTGCGCATCTGGTCCTTTGAGTTTCGCATTGCCATTCAATTCGATCTATTATGTTCTCTTTATTTTCTTAATTAATCACTTTAATTTGTACACTGTTTCGATTTGGTCCTTCCCATACGCTGCGTTTTCGCGACGAAGATTATTTTTTGGTTTAGTCCTTAATCATTTGGGGCGCATTTATATTGATCCCTGATCTTGTTTAAATGGTTTTATTTAGTCATAAATTAGCCTTGTGATTTCATTTCTTTCTCAATTAAGTATTTTTTAATCTTTATTTAAATTCTTGTACTTTTATTATTCATGTTATTTTAATAAAATTTATTTTGAAATTTATTCTACCATGTTTTAATTTGTTATTTTTCATTAGCTATATGTATTTAGTTTCTTTAAAATTACTTATATGTATATATATATATATATATTTTAATATTTACTATATACAATTTATCACTTTAAAAGATCACATTTTATGGTATATTTTAATTTATTTCTGATATTTTTGTCATTATGTATACATGTTTTATATACATTTAAATTCATATATTATGTCTCTTTAAAAGTCATTTTGTTCACTATTGATTTAATGTTTGATAATTATCGCCATTATGTGTTTTAATTCCACATTCTTTATTTTAAATCTATTTGCTAGTATTCAAAAGTTTGTTTTATGTTAATTTCCCAATGTGTATTTTGTAGAATTACTTTCGAGTGTTAATATGTCCTTTTAATCATGCGATTATCGTTATTGTATATTTGTACGTTAAATTATCTCTATAATTATGTCTATTTGTATAATGTTAAGTTTGTATATTATTTCATGCTTAGTGCTATATTCATGCTTCTTGTTATTGTATTGTATTTCAAATTCCAACATATTCAAACCTTTTCTAAATATTTTATTACATTAAAAATAAATGTTGAGCCAATTTAAAGATTGCATATAAAAAAAAAACAAGGCAAAATTTGTGTGTTTAGAAGTACGGAAAATTACATCCTAACGTGCTGGGTGTCGATTTGTCGTACAACTAAATAACCAAATACCCTTTTTTACATGTTTTGAAGATCAAAAATGATCTCGGTGTTAGAGTATAAATGTGTTATATCCTAACGTGCTGGGTATGATACTTTTATCCCTTTGAAGCGAGTTAATCTTGAGATTCAATCCCGGTTTAATTAACTTTCTTCCAAATTTTTTTACCCTAAATATTTTCAAATTTTCGACGCAAGGACACTAATTAATCGATTTGGTACCAATTTTGGGCGTTGCGAGGGTGCTAACCCTTCCTCGCACGTAACCGACTCCCGAACCCATTTTCTCTAATTACGCAGACCAAAATATTTTATAGGTGATCCGATCGCACCTGGACAAAAAAGATTGGTGGCGACTCCTTATTTTTTAAAGTCGTTTCCCGTTTTTCCAAACTCGAAAAAAATGGTTTCGACAATCTTCATTAAAATTAGGATACACGATGGGACGATTAGGACACTCTCGGATGTGTCGGTATGTACCGATTTACTGAAAGAATCTCATCTCCTTGAGTATTTTAGACTTGAAAGGATGCGAATCAACATCGAGTCGAAGCGGTATTAAAGTATCTCGTGGAGCTCTCGTTTTGTTAAAAGGTAAAAGAACCGCGATCTTTATATTCGGAAGGTTCTACGATGGATCGGTGAAATCGGACGTCCTCGTCCGTTATTGAGTCGAAGTCAATTCATTCAGAGCGGAGGCAACTTGGTCATAGGAGGGAAAAAGGTATGACCGTTTCGTTGAAGAGAGGTTCTCTTTTGGATGCAGGTTTTGAAAAGTTAGGGTACTGTGTTCGTGAAAATCAAACTCGGGTTAGTTTTGATTTGGCAGTGTACAAGTCGAAGGCTTAAAGTCTTCCAGTTTCTAAGCACAGATTCGACTCAGTTAATTCCCTGCATGGTTCAAGATAGGCTCGTGGCGGGTTTTGGCAAAGATGGCATTGTGGAAATATGAGTCAAGGTGGAGATTTGTTAAGTATGACTCCTAATTTCAGTCAAATTTGAGAAGTAATCTTCTAGTTAAACTCTGTTTATTTGTTTCAATCAAACACTGATTAGTTAGATTATTTTATTATTATTTGACCTATAAATTTAGCCTATAAATAGGCTCTTTTACAACTTTAGAAAATACACCCATTAGATATTAGAACTCATAACACATTTAGAGAATTTTGTGTTTACGTTTTGAGGGTTCTTTATTTTCGGGTTTTCGGGGTTTAGTTTTATCTCCATCTTTTGTACTATTCGTTCTGTTGCCATTATAGTAAAATTATCTTTGCCCGTGGTTTTTTATCCTCTTTGGAGGGGTTTTTCCACGTTAAATTTGTGTGTCCAATTTCTCAATTTATTCCGCTACTTTTACTTGTTCGTTGCTTAATCGGGTCGATCCTAACAATAAGCCTACCTTTTAATATAACACCACCGACCACCTTACCACCACCAATAGCTAAAGGCTTAATTTTCACTAGTTAAATACATACAAAACAAGAACAGGCAGAGAAGAGAGGAAAAAATGGTGATATATTTGCTGAAGTTACAAAAAAATGGGAGGAAAGATAAAAAAAAAAAAAAAAAATTCTTGGAAAAGACCACGAATTCTCAATGTAAAAAACTTATTTTTTCTCAAAATATCTCTACTTTTAACTTCATTTTTTACTTACTCCAAAAATATTCTGTATTTAAATGGCGTAAACATGAGAGTATCTACTTTGACTGTTTGTAGAAGGGGAACATCTCAGCAGGGTCCAACTTTTGTATTAATTAAATTAAAACCTAAATTAATTAATTAAGAAAAATAGTTGTATTTTTCTTGACTTAAAGGAGGAGTAGTTGTAGCCGACTAGAAAGGATAGAATATGTGTTTACATTGATATTTTTTAACAAAAAAAAGACAGATAAAGAAATGGGGCGGTTTGGTTTCTGGGTTGAGACTAGATGTTGAGTAAAATTTTGGTGAACTTTTAGTACTAACCTATGATTTAGTCTTTTGATTGTAGAATATGTGGTAAAGAGGCATTGATGGCCGTCTCAATGTATTGAACAACTTGTTTGTTAGGATGTATATTATTGACTTTAAAATTTAAATGATGCAAAAATGAATAAATATTTTAGGAGTTGGAAGAAAGCATCTCCGAATTTGAATTTTTGAAATAAACAGAGTATTATCATTAAGAGCAGAGAGATTACGGAAGCATGAAGGATAACGATGAAGTTACAACATACGAAGCCAGTGCGAGCTTGGACGACCTATTATGCTGATAATGGAAAGAGCAGATGGACCTTAATTTTTGAGTCTCAAAATTCAAACCATTGAAAATTAATCCTTTTGCTATTGGTGGCGGTAGGGTGGTTGGTGGTATTATGCTAAATCGGAAAGGATAAGGTCATGAATATGGTCATGGTTTGTCGTTGTCGTCATTCAAATGTTAATGATTCCACTATTGAAATTTTCATGTTGTAAATAAATAAATAAACATGTGTTTTGGACTAATTATAAAAAGGTCTCTAGCTTTAGTAAAAGTAAAAAAAATGTCATGTTAGCAATTCGTTAGTGGATTAGCGAATTTTTTAACGGCACATACCATTTCGAGCAATTATCTTAATTAGAGTGACTAAATTGATAAAAAAAAAAATAGAATGGTCAAAATAGGAATGCCGCTATTTTAGGTTACCTTCAACACCTTGGTATAACTCAACTAAGGATTTCCCATTTCACTCTAAGAATTGATACCTTTCAATAAAAAGATATAATCCTTGTAACACTATTTTTTTATTAAGGCTTAGATAGAGTTTTTCCCTTAGCTTTTATGGCTAACTTAGAACCCTTCTTAGTTTTTGTGGCTAAACTAAAGCCCACCAAATTTATAATCGGTGATAAAGATGAATTAAACAACAAAACCTCTTAGAAGACATGTTTGCAAAGTAAAGCTCTCAAATAACTGAAATGAGAGTGATAAAATATTTTACAATATGAACTTTGAGACTATGTATAAGAGAAAAATGAGAAATACAGAATTTGAAGCTTTTCTCTTGTCTTTGATGCTTGGATATGTGTCTTCATGTGTTCTTGACTCTATTTATACCTTTTTAACTGATTTTTGGATGTTTGGAGTCAGCGAGAGGAAGTTTGGAGTTATTGCGGCGTTCAATTTATACATTAATTGCAGTTTGCAGGCACCATCTTTATGTACTGATGCATCTTTTACAAATATAATCATTGAAGGGCACCTCTAGGTTACGTTTCAATACAATTCTTCAAGGAAGTTTAAGGAACATACTGGTTTCATTGTTGTGATACAACTCCAGGACATGATGTACGGATACATCTAGGTATGTTTCCCTTATTTCAACAATATTGTTTACTTAGTTGTACTGATACAAATGAGTCAATGTATCAATACATTGCTTCAGACTTAGTTAAAAACATTTAAGAACATTTTTTAAATAAATAAATATAATAATTTGAGTATTTTTTTAAATAAAAATAATATTTTTTTAAAAAAAAGATTAACATTTTTCAACATTATAATGGAATGTTTGATTTAATTATATTATTTTTGTTGTACTGTTTTTTAAATATTAACTTTTATTAGTTGTTGTGTACCCCCCCCCAAAAAAAAAGATATTAGTAGAGAAACCCACATTTAGCTGAATCAGAATAAGAAATATGATTTAACGTTGAACCAAAAAAGAAGAGAAAATAGAAAATAGCGAAGGTTAAGCAAGCATGGTTTTCTCGCATCCACCCAAAATATATCCAATCCGGGTTGGTGTCCTGGGGAATTTGGGCTGTGTCTGGTTAGAGGTTCAAAAATTGGCAAATATAGTATACATTTAAGACCAGGAGTCAATACCAATGGTTCCCATGCAGATTCGAATTGCCCTACGTAACAATACTAACAATTCAAACCCACTCCGTTGTTTTCGTCTAACAATTTCAAATTCCTTGTCCTTCACCTCTGCTTCTCTCTAATTTTACTCTCTTAATTGGAGCAAGACAGAGTCTGTGATCCCCATTTCCAAATTCCGATGACCTTTCTCAAGTTCCCGAATTCTAGAGTCCTCATTGATATATGTTCCTTTGCATTGGCCTAATTGGCCTCGGCCATGGCCATATACCTTCCACTTTAATCAACTCCGCGTTTTGTGAATATGGCATCTTCCCAGCTGGAAATTGTTCCCTCTTCGCCTTTTGGTTGTGTCCTAAGGGATCACAACCGTAAAGAACGATGCAGGGACAGCAATGTGAGCAGCGTTCAAACTGTGTTCGACAAGAATTTCAATGACTTGGTTCGAGATCATATCAATGGCTGCATCTCTCTCTCTTCCCCCAAAAGTCCACAAAATCATAATAATGTCGCTTCTTGGGTCACCGCTGAACAAGGCAATGCCAATGCCAATGCCAATCCCAACGCCAACGCTAACCGTCATAACGTGCCATCATTCTCAAACAAGAACCACTACAACAAGAAAAACGGGGACCCTTCTGCTTCACCAATCAACCCAAAGCAATCCCCGGTTCTTGATCGGTGGGTGACTAGGCAGTCGCAAGATGTGGCGGTATCCACCATTGACAAACAGGTAAATGAAGCTGCAGAACAAGTGTTGGTTCCTTCACATTCAAACCCCGTATCACCACCACCGCCACCGCCACCGATGGCATCAAGTTCTACCACAAAAAATGCCCAAACTCGATCGGAGAATGCTTCGGTCACGCATAATCTTGCCGCTTCTTCCCTTGTTCAAATATGGGAGGCTAGGCTAAATCGATCCAACAGCACAAATTCATACCAGAATCGAAGCATGGATTCCAACACTAGCAGGACAAGTTCTGGTGTAAGCTCTAACGAGAATAATGCCTCCCCTATGGAAGAATCTTCAACAAGTGAACCATTTGATGAAAAAATGGAGAACAGAACAAACAATGTAGATTCCTTAATAGAGTTGGAGTCACCTTCAGATAGAACCGCGGCAGGTGAAGCAGCTTCTTCTTCTTCTTCTTCGTGTAGCAAGACTTTTGACGCTGGGGAGATTGAAAAAGTGAGAATTGTGGATATCATCAAGAAATTGAAAAATTGCAGGGAAGATGCGGATGATCATGAGCATACAGGCTCCCACTCGCAGTGTAAAGAGCCAAAGCATTGTTCAAAACCAAATGAATCATTGCGGAGGTGTTTCTCACTGGTCATAAACTCACCCCTAATAAGAGGGCGACAAGCATTCCAAGATTTTCTCATACGGATAGAGCGCGATAAGAAAAGAGAGTTGGATTCACTGGTGAAACGCCAGGCTGTTTCCAAATTCCCACAGCGTGGCCGTGTTCAGGTGTGTTTTCTTTTCACAATCTTCCTTCCTTCTTTTGTTCCTTCATTCATTCCAACTCATCATGTTTTTGTTATTGTTTGCTTTATGCTTCTATTCTTATAGTCAATGCTACGGCTTAAAAGCCTACAACGCTGCCTGACTATTCAAGATAAATGTCGTCCACAACTGAATCGCTCTCAAGGGTCTACCATTATGCATCTCAGGTACCACTAATGCCAATCTATGTCATCCATCTAAAGTCTTACTTTCAGCCTCTAAATGCACGTGCCTAGTTTCATCAAGACGTCTTAAATTTAACTAATTCCAGGGAGAAGTTTAGCACCGGTGCTGAGCAAGGCATGACAGCCCAGAATGTTTCAGCTACTCCAAGATACATCTGTAAGGACAAAAGCACCACTTGCAAACCCCCACAAAGGGAAGATACTCATTGCCAAAAGGGGCAACAGAGTTCATCGCCGGTTGATAGTTTGACAACCAACAAAAATAAAGATGTTAAAGAACAGGCCAAGCCACCTTCAGATACCGTGCAACAGAAAACAAGCCTGGAAGCAAAATCCCCTGAATCACCAAAAATTGCTAAGGAAACGAAGCCATTGGAGGGTCCATCGGAGAATGAGGTGGCAAAAAAAGAAGAGTTGAGCAGCCAACAACAACTCATCCTTGGCTCACGAGAAACTGCAGAAACAGTAACCCAAAATGAGGTTGCAAAAGCAGAGCAAGAAAAGGACCAGCAACAACTTATTCTTGACTCGCAAGAAACCATGGAAACAACAACGACAACAACATCCGTGGTTAGTAGCATAGAGAATGATATAGTTGAAGAAGAGGACATTGGTGATCAGCAGCATATCTGCGTAGACCCTCAGTCTCAGGATATTGTAGACAATACATCAACATCCTGCATTAATGACGGGAATGAGAATGAGGTAACAGAAGAAGAGGAGGATCATTACCAACAATATTTTGATGAAACTGATGATTATGATTGGTTTAGCAATATATCTCGACCTAGAAGTTATTGGGAAGGCTTAAGGCAAGCATGGTACGAAGAAGTGCTTAACACTACCTCAAATAATGAGGAGATCCGTCAGCTCCTAGAAAGGTATACGATATTTTACTGTTTATCTATCACTATCAAACTGAATTGGGGACATGCTTATCTGACCTCTCTTTATCTTGCAAGATGTAAAAAACTCATCATAATACATAATTTCCAATTTACTTGCAGGGGAAGAGTTTCAACTTTGCTTGGCAGTGATTTCCGAGATACAATGGACCGATTAATGACTTCTCGTGTACAAATGCAAGCGGATGGGGCTGAAAGTCAACAAGAAGTGGATGATAAGGAAGGAATTATATGCAGGGGAAGAGTTTCAACTTTATTTGACAATGATTTCCTAGAGAAAATGAACCGATTAATGACTTCTCGTGTACAAATGCAAGCTGATGTTGCTGAAAGTCAACAAGAAGTTGAGGATAAGGAAGGAATGGTCCAACCAGTGTCTTACGAAGAAGAGGAAGAAGAAGAAGAAGAAGAGGAAGAAGAAGAAGAAGAAGAAGAAGAAGAAGAAGAAGAAGAAGAATACGAAGATGAAGAAGAAAGGAGCTTAAGCAGCCATCAATGTCAAGAAGTCAATAACTACTTCAATAATTCCTCACCATCTATACAAATGCCTTCACCATCAGCTATGATGACGAGGTCATGGAGTTTTCAGGATGATAACGAAACCAGTAACGACGAGCGGGGTGCATCTTTATTTTCACCTCCACCCCAACCATCTCAAGCTGAAGGTTACCAGGATGCCAGACAGTCCGCTTCTTCGATAAACCGTCCCTCGCTCGTGAGTTGTTTTGGATATATCATTTATATATGTTGGTTTCATACATGAAAAGTAATTGTGTCAGACAGTGATATGTCATTGGTTTTGCATTGCTATATATACATACATACATATAATGCAGGAAATGGAACTCATATGTGATTTAAGAGGGCATATCGAGCAACTTCACAGCGAGATTAGTGAACTAAGAAAATCAGTTATGACATGCATGGACATGCAGATGAAATGGCAACACTACTCCCTTAATCGTGAAGTTCATTCGGGTGAGACTTGACTGCTTGGTAATTATTTGTTTTATACAAGAATGCTACTTACATGGATAGCTTTGATTAAAAAATTATACTGATACAGTTGAAGGGGAAGGGAAGAATTCAGCAGATAGGACGCCTTGGAAACGTAGTTGTTGTATTTGCTATGAAATGCAGGTGGACTCACTTTTGTACAGGTAAATATGTAAATACATTTGTAAATACAAGGAGGCATGCATTTCATTCATTCAAAAATAAATTTCTTATTGGATATGGAATGGTCAGATGCGGGCACATGTGCACCTGTCTGAAATGCGGGAATGAATTACAATGGAGGAGTGGAAAGTGCCCAATATGCCGAGCTCCAATACTGGATGTTGTGCCTGCCAAGTGATGACGCATCGCATCGAGTTCTTGCTCCAGAGGACCGTACGTCGTCTGCATTAATTCTTAGTTAACACTAATTCAAATTAATGCAGCACATTAATTAATTACCATTTTCTTGTAATAATTTAATTTTTGAAGTTTAATCGTATATCTCAATGGTTTTGTCTTTTGTATAGTTTTTCTATGTAATCACTAGATACATGTATCATGTGTACTATATACCCTATATTTGGAATGCACATATGTCTTGTATTGGTCCTGTCTCTTGTATTCACTACTCTTTATTCAATTTCTCCAATTAATTACTTATACAACAAGTCATAATAATCAGGAATTTTTGCAATATTTTAAAAATTAGATTCATAATTGAATAGCTTTAATTATTTTATTTTTAATTTTAATAGTAAACAACTAAAAAGAGATAAAATAAGAAGCACAATAAAACATTCTAAAAAAGAAATAAAAAATCAGAAATAAGTAATAACATAAACTTTTAAAAATATAAGTATAATAACTAAATCATTATATTGTGAAAGTTAAAGGCGATGCTCATGTGGTCACAATTGTCAATCTAAGAGGAAGAATTTGAGGGACAATTACGCAAAAGGGTAAACTTTAGTGAAATTGACCAACATTAAATCAATTGATTTTTATCAATTTAACTGACACCTGCTGCATCACATAGATTTAATTGAATTTAATGATTTTTTTTTAAATCCATTCACTTAAAATATTATAAAATAATATCAGTGTTAAGATTTGGAAACTGATAGTCTACGTAACCAATAGGTTCTGGACCTCCGACCCGGAAGAAGAATGTTCGCCTACAGGCATAGCCAGTTAAGGACCTTGCAGGAATGCAAGATGTTCGCAATGATAGCTCGAGCGGGAAGTTCACGGGTGAGCTCGCATAAGTCTTGCAGGAATAAGGTCGCAAGAGGAGAGCTCGCGTAAGCCTCGCAGGATCCCAAAGCTAGTGGCTGGCAAGTGCGAGGTTCGCTGAGAGAGTCAGTCCCAAGATCAGAAAGGATCGCGTGCTCCGCAAGCAAGTGTCCAATAAACCAAAAGAGGCCTAGAGAATGTCAGTACCCTCGGCCTAAAGGCCAAGACAAAACAGTAGGCCCTATTGCGAGCTGTAATAATAGCAAAAGAAATGTGTATAAATACTCAATGTATTTTCCTTAATACAACACGAGAAAATATTACTCAACAATCAAAAAAATATAAAAAAATAAAAAAAAATTACAGTAACTCTTTATACATAAAAAACTAAAAAACTTCTAGTCAATCTAAATTTGCAAGAAAATAAATGAGTAAACAATGGAGGTCTTTTTCTCATTTTTAATGTGAAATATAGAATTCAAAGCTATTTACCATGTCTCATGCTAGAAACATGACTTCAAAAATTAGTAATCTGTGGTCACAAACTTAATAAAAATGGAAACGAAAAATAAGAAAAGAAAGAAAATCCACAGTACTGGAGGTAGGAAATGGGGAGGCGATGGAGATGGAATAAAGGAAAGGGAAAAAGAAGAGAGAATGAAAAGAAATAAAGATTCGTGTTGTGCTAATTTTAAAAAATATATATAATTGTTTAATAATTCATTGTAATTTTTCTATAATTGTTTTATATTATTAATATTTTAAAAAAATTAAGAACTTTTAAAATTTAAAATTTATTGGAATTTTAAATTTTTTTAATAATTTATATATTTTTTGTATTTTTTATATTTTTCAAGCAGAAGAGTAAAAAAAACATCATAGTAGAAAATCAAAAAACCAACTAAGCCCTCGGTATGCAACATTATCATGGCACACCACGTGTCAACATGTCAACGTTTTCATTTGCCACATTAGCATCAAATGGGTTAACAAATATTTTCATTAATGGATGAGTTAGATCGGATTCGGAGCGTTACAATGGTCACCAGTGCGGCCCACTCAATTAATCATTTGATGATTACAAATTAAAACAAATTTTTAAAAACATATAATACAAATAATAAAACATTTAACAAAACTTAATAAAATTATCAAATAAATTTCGAATAAAAATTAAAACACCTAAATCAACCAATTAGCAAATTATTAGTACATGCCAAACTATACTATTTCAAGGGGTCCTTACAAAACAATGATTGTGGAGACTCTTTGATGATGCTATTGATTGACTATGAACTCACAAACTATCACTAATCTGCGCGCAAAACTAAAAACCCGAGCGCAGAGCTTTTTGGACTTCTGAGTAAGTTTTTGGGGTATACATACCCTTTCTTTTATGTTGATATGTATATATGTCTCATCCAGCACACAAAGGCCCATGACTATGTGCGATAATTGTTGGAATCCTATTATAGCAAAAAAAATTAAAATAAAATTGAAACGAGCATCAAAATAAAGGCAACGAAAAAAGAAAACATACAACGAATCGGATTCCACCAAAGATCAGTTTGAATGATTTTATCATGTCGTCATTCATGAAATACAATAGAAGAATTTATACTTTGGACAAGGGTAGTCGCTGTAATACCCCTAACTCGTATCCGACGCCGGAACAGGGTTACGGAGCATTACCGAACTTACAACTTAAACAATCATACATATCATTATCAATTATCAATCAAATCAAAAATCATTCAAATACATTCATGCAGTCCCTAATACGAGCCCTCGAGGCCCCAAATAGACATTAAAAGTGGTTCGGGACTAAACCGAGTACTCAAGAAATTTTTAGAAAAAAGCATTGAAATTTTTCAAAGTGCAGGGGACACACGCCCGTGTGGCCAAGTTGTGTGTCTCACACGGCTAAGAGACATGCTCGTGTCTCATGCCGTGTGGGCATTCGAAATGGGGACACATGGCTGTGTCCCAGCCCGTGTTTGACCCCGTGTAACTCACTAACTTGAGTCACACGGCCAACCACACACCCTTGTGCCAAGCCGTGTACTAGGCCGTGTGAAAACTAAAGGGTATATTGACTTGTGCCACATGGCCAAGCCACACGCCCGTGTGCTAGGCCGTGTGAAGCTATTAACTTGATTCCTATAGAAGTATCAGGGGACACACGGCTAAGATACACGCCCGTGTCTCTGACCGTGTGGACAAAAATAGGTCATTTATCAAGCCATATTCCTCACCCACATTGGTACCAACCTATACATATCAATTTGCACATAAACATGACATAAATAAACACTCAAAACCAACCAATATCAAGTTTATATCATGTACTATGCACATATACTACATGATATCCATAAGCACATTCATATGACCACTTTTAAACATACCAAATATACTTCCAAAGTCTACCTAAATGGTCAGTCACATATATGAGACATTATGCCTAAAACTTAGCATTCATACATATCTAAAACACAACCATTTAGTGCCAACACACAATCTCCCAAGCAAGGCATTCATATAGCAACTATACACCACATATCATAAGGCCATTTACACCTTTTTACATATCAACACATATACCATTTTCAAGCCAAATCAATTGGCTAAATACACAACAAAACATATAGGCCACATTAGCCAAAATACCTATACATGCCATTTAACCCAAAATATAAAGTTCAAAGTACCAAAATGAGTATTTGATAGTGTGACGTGATATTCGACAACTTCCAAACTGAGGGAGCTTCCGAATCACTATAAAACACGGAAATTAAAACAGAGTAAGCAATTAAGATTAGTAAGTTCGTATGACTAACAAAAATACTACTTACCAAATCATCCACAATTTAGGTAAACAAAAATAAAAGCATAGATGCAACTTAATTTGGCCCAAAGCCTATCATACAATCACAACTATAATAGCCATGTATTTATATATCAAATATAAATCACTTTTCGTATTTCACATAAATACCTATACTAGTTCGAATCGAACTCATGTAACCTCAAATCATCACTGTGCTCGTTGAACCATTTGGAATACTATCGGATACTCGGGTATCTCGCACACTAAGTGACAATACATGGTCGAAACCACCTCTATCTCATATCTCATATAGATGCTCACTCTCGAGCCATCACTGTGTCTGCTCACACAAGCTGTCAGTCAAGACGTAGCTACACAAAGGTCGCTCACAAGTACAAAAATATTATGCAACACATGCCAGAAACTCAGCCATCGGTAGAATGTACGAGACCAGCACCCAAAACATGGTAACCCCTAATGACATGTCATTTGTATCCTAACTATTCTTAAGGTTCAACCGAGATTCCATACGATGTCGAAATTTTGTCGAATGTTTCCATGGAGTCGTATCATTACAATTAATACGGAGAAAATCGACCGATTAATCCACTACTTTATCTTTCCCCCGATCTAAATTCGAACGTGGCTTTTCTTGATCTATAAATAATCAAATTTAAATAATTCAATAATTATTCTATTCAATTCAATCCAATTTCATGTAATGGAAAAATTATCATTTTTCCCCTAAACATTTGACTTCTTTACGATTTAGTCCCTAGGCTCGTAAAAATGAAATTCATGCAATTTCACTACACCTAAGCCTAGCCGAATTTTACATGTGCTTATAGCAGCCCATATATTCCAAAAATTCACACATTTATCACACAATTTTCATATTTCTCAATTTAACCCCTAATTAGCAATTTCATCAAAACTCACTTAACAAAAGTTGTTTATTTAACCACAAGGGTTCATTCTCTTCCATCAAACTTCAAGAACAACTAAATACTCTCATGGAAAAAACCCTAGAATTTTAATCATATTGCAAATTAGTCCCCTATTTAACTAGATTTAGCAGCTATAATGGTCCCGAAAACATAAAAATCAACAAAAACATGACAAAGAATCACTTACATGCAAGGAAAACGCTTGAGCAAAATTTTTTCCCTTCTCCTATGGTGATTCGGCTATGGTGAGAAAATGGGAGAAGATGATGGCTTTTTCTTTTATAAAATTAACCTTTATTTACTTAATTACCTATTTACCCTTACCTAACTTTAAAAATTACTCAAATACCAAGCCATGCACATCCACTATCACCTTTAATGGTCTAATTACCATATAAGGACCTCCACTTTAAATTTATATAGCTATTTAACACTTTTAGCTAATAGAACACAACTTTGGCACTTTACGTGATTTAGTCCTTTTTCACAAATTAAGCATACAAACGGTAAAATTTCTTAACGAAATTTTTATACCATAATTCTAATAGGCTGTAGACCACAAAATAATATTAAAATAAATTTTACGACCTCAATTTTTGTGGTCCCAAAACCACTGTTTCGATTTCACTAAAAACGGGTCGTTACAGTCGCCATCCTCGTTCAATGCTTTCTTTATTTTCATACGAACATAAGGCTCGGTTGTCGAAAAACTACAATCATCCAAAGGTCTGACCTCTAACAGTAATCCACACTAGGAATTTAGAAAACCTTCATAAGGTCGAGATCCACTTTTCCAAGATAGTGCTAGCTATCTGATTACGCAAATCCACACCCTTTTCAGTCTCAATTTCAATTCCAATAAGAAAATTAGAAGAAAAAATTCAAAGAATAATCTTTGTTTTATTTTCTATTTATCAATGAAAAATAGATACCAAAAAAAAAAAAAAACCAGAGATGTGTGGCTAAGTTAGAATATTTAGGATAGGGTTTTAATCAACTTTTGATTAATTGCACTTTATCCCTTTAAACTTTGTTGAACTATTCAATTTAGTTCTTTCTTGTTTTTATTTCCAAATTCCATTCTCGTGTGTGACCCATTAGGCTTCCAATTATGTTGGCAACAAATATAATTTATTTCAATCAAGAAATAATTATATTTTTAGATCATGAGTCGGATCTAGCAACCCATCATGACCCCTAATTATTGGAAGAGTTAAAATATATTTTTGACAAAGCCTTTCAGTGTTTAGTATCTATGTGTAATTCGATCCTTCCATCCTATATCCCGAATAAGCCAAAATTAATGGCACGATGTCTATCTTTGCTTATCCTTTTTAGTTTTTAAACTCCTTCTATTAACCCTAACTAGTTGCCTTGGCCAAGGACTTGCGATTAATACGAGTCAAGAGCATATATGATATGTCCCCTCATACACGATATGAATCATCATATCTCATATCACTTTCAATTTCTCCATGTGTCTCTCCAAGGACCATCACACGCTTATTTGGACATTCTGAACCAATATGTCCAACACTAAGGCACTTGAAACAGTTTATGTCACGACTCCTCTTAGATTGGGCTTTGGATTCCCTAACATTTTCCTTGCCTTTGGTAGACTCCGTTTGTGATTTACTAGAATCACCAATTTTCTTTTTTGGTCTAGTCCACTTCGTTTCTACACCTGAAGATACATATGCAGCATTGGGCGTCTTGCAAGTATTTGGCCTTGAAGCTTTAGGTTTGGTTGCACCACATTCTCGTTGCCTTTCCACCTTAATCACATTTTCCAAAAACACATAAAGTTGTAGTTCAAGAACATCAACTATTTCTTTACTTAATCTAGTAATGAACCTAGAAATGGTTTGTTCTCGAGGTTCTTGGAGTTTACACTGCATCAACGTCTCAAAACCCATTAACATAATACTCTATACACATACTGTAACACCCCCTAACCCTTATCTGTCGCCGAAATAGGGTTACAAAGCATTACCGGACAATTCAGATCAACTACGAACATTAAACAAATTAAATTACCTACACGTCATAAATTAATCATATTGTCCCTTCCAGGGGCTCTCGAGGCCCAATATAAGTATTTAAAATGAATCGGGACTTAATCGAAAATTTAGAGAATTTTTCGCGAATTTTCAAAATTTTTCCTAAGTGCAGGACTCACACGCCCGTGTGGTTTAGGGACACGCCTGTGTGACCCTAAGACATGCTCGTGCTTCAGGCCGTGTCCTACCCCGTGTAACTCTCTGACTTACCTCACACGGCCAAGCCACACGCCCTTGTGCTAGGCCGTGTGGTCAATTTATTTTTCGAATTTCAGGTGCAGTTTTCACACGGCCAGGCACATGCTCGTGTGTTGGGCCATGTACCTCACACGGTTGAGACACATGTCCGTGTCTCTGCCCGTGTGGCAATACCTGAGCATTCTGTTTCTAAAATTTTAAGTTGCAGGGGACACACGGCCTAACCACACACCCATGTGTAAGCTGTGTGTCTCACACGGTCCGTGTGCCAGGCCATGTGGACTCAAAATGAGCCTTATACATCAAGTTACCAACCCTGCATTTCTTGAACAACAAGCAACTCAAATACCATTTATTCAACCAATCCAAAATACAATTAAATACATCTAAAACATGTCATAACTATCAATATAATGATCTAGTTCATGTATGTTTATAGATATCTAACATAAATTATCTAAACAATTTATTTAAATATCATTCAAACCAATTCAAACTACACCATGTAAATGACCATATTATAAGATATATATATTTGTATATATAGATTAACCAATATTATCTTCTACACCATTAATATTCTCATCAAAAAATAACATCAAAAGACAACCTAGGTACATGCCATTTCAAAAGAGAAAATACTTCACCACGTGTTTGAGTTCGGGATCGGCTTTGGATGCTGATTCAACGATCAGACTTTACATAACCTACGCACGGAAACAAACCGTACATTGAGTATAAACTCAGTGGTATTTCTATAATCCGAATACTTTTTATGTAAAAATTTATATTGTTTAAGTACATATTCATACATAATAAAAATCATTCAACCAATAATTAATTTCATAAACTCAACATCCATATCACTTTCAATAATCATATTTTCTATTGCAATCTCACAATTGTTATTCAGTAGAATTTCACAATAAAATTCTCTATTCAATTTCAATATCAATATCCATTTCTTATTCAATATCATACAATGTCAATCATTTGGTCAATTCATTCATATATCCCTATTAACACGACTTAGACTCAGACGGATACGCGGATCCAACCCAAACATACCAGTACGGCACTCAGTGCCTCATCAGCCATGCCGAAGTATAACAATACGGTACTCAGTACCTCATCGGATTTATCTGAAGCAAAAATAATACGACACATAGTGCCTCATCGACTCAAAGTCAAAGTATCCATGAACACTTCCAATCCTATAGCATGCCAACTATATCCGACTTAGCCCGACATTGTTAATAGGGTATTCAATTTACTTTTCAATTTCCATTCAATACACAATTCAAATAAACTCATAAATTCCAATTCAATACAATTCAATTCAACTCAATTCAATTTTAATACTACAATTATCCAATATTCAAATATTGTATTAATCACGAACTCACATACATTAAATTCAACATCACAAATGCTAATACTTACCTTAATATCTTACCATAAACATTTAAATCAAAATTCAACAATTAATAATTAAATTCGGATTATAGAAATACAAACCGTAATTTTTCGAGCTAATCCTCGTTGACTTTTTTTCTATCCCCTTCTTAGCCTATGTCTCCGGCTCAACATTAGCTACGAAAATCGAAACAATTGAAATTTATCAATATAACACAATTTAACATTGTATATTTCAATTTATACTCAACTTTTGTCTAAATTCCAACTTAGTCCTTAACCAATACTAACTTTATTTCTACAAAATTAATTCCATATCTTCATTCAAATTCCATTTAAAACTAATTTCAACTCTCTAATTTCACCTTAAAACCTTAATTTCAAAATTCTTTCAATTTAATCCCTACTACTTAAAACTTATGGTTTGTTTTACAATTCAATCATTTTCTCAATTCTAACTTGGAATTCTATCAATTTAACCCCTAATTCTTCAATTAATTCAACATAAACTACATCTAAAAAACCACTAACTTACAAAATTTCCACTTAAATCAAGTAGCATTTTGTTCTAAGATTCCAAAAACATCAAAATTACAAGAAAATTGACTAAATTGACTTACCAAATTAAGCTTAAGCTTCAAAACCCTAATTTCTTCTTCTTCTTTTTCCCTTTTTCTTTCTTTCTTTCCTTCCCCTGTTTCGTTTCTTGCTATTCTGTTTCTTTCTTTTTCTTTGTTTTACTTATTATTTACTTTATATTTATTATATTAATATTATATTATATTAACTTAACAATTATTATTTCTTAAATAATAAGTAAATACTTGTATATATTACAAATGTATGTATAATATTTATTACACATGTATTTCACTATTACCACACACTTGGCACTTATGGTTTAATTGCTAATTTAGTCCCTTCAATTTTTCTTTATTCTACAATTAAACTTTCACCCTTTATTCAATCTAGTCATTATACCTAATTAATCTTAATTCAAGCTAATTCAACTAACCAAAACTTAATTAATCACACAACTAACTTCATAAATATTTCTAATAAATATTTACGAATCTATTTTACGGAAACAGTGACCCAAAAATGTACTTTTTCGATACCTGTAAATTTTGGGTCGTTACACATGCCTCCTTATCTCAAGCTTTCCAATCTGATGTATAACTCCTATCTATAATATGTAGGAACAAATCTTCATTGTATAAGTCTTTTAATGAGTCTTCAACTTCTAATCTCCCCTTCACCTTCCCTTCAATGTTGGGCCTTCAAATTTTCTCACCATAAATTGGCATAATATGTGAAGTCAAGGGCAGCAAGTTGGCATTTTCTAGTTTTCGAGTAGTCTTCATACTCAAAACCTTCTCCATTCATTACACCCATTCTAAGTACTCATTGGGAGAGCTAGTTCCTTTGAATTAGGGAATCTTCAACTTCAGATTTGACTTCTATTATTGTATCATTTGTCGTGGCTATTCAACTTCCACTACATCCTCTACACCATCCAAACTGCCATCATCCTTATTTTTGTCACCATCATGATCACCCCTCCTTAGTGCTTATGCTTAAAGTGGTGGTTGAATTGCCATTCTTTCGTTTGCTTGAGTTAATCGCCTGAGTTGCATCATCATTTCTTCTTACCTTCTTTATAGACCAATGATTTTAGCTTGCTGCATGGAAATTCCTCTCACATTGGTTGGTGGAAAATTGTTTTCTATGGGTTTAACTTGGGGAAATACACTACAACCTAAAGCTCTTATACCAATATGATGAGCCCATGTATCAAGAAATACTGAAAGAAATGATCGAAGACAATTACAACTAAAAACAAAGGAAAATGAAAAAAAAAACTTAGCAACCTTGGTTGATAAGAAAAATCCACCACAAATAAGAACTAGGTTGATTTACCACACTTTAAGAAAGAAAGAAGGTAGAGTAATAAGAATCGAGTTTACTCACACTAAACAAAGAAAGTTGCTTAGAAAAGAGTGGATAAGAATAAGAATAAGCTAATTCTAAATTTTAGAACATTCAACAACTTGTTTCACTATTATGAATGGGTATTTATAGGAACTTGGGAATGCCCCCAAGCATAGGCTAAATACATGCATTAATAATTAATGTTAAAGTATAAGCATCTAAGTTCATGCATCTAACCATACATACATTCATTCATGTACTCACTTCCCCATTCATGCATGTTATGTATTTAATGAAAGCATAAACTCAAAAGTAAACTAGGAATTTTCCAAGCTCTTGCACAGTAAAAGTGAAACGAACTTGGGTTTGTCTTCTTTGGGCTTGGATTCATTTTCTTTGAGTTTCTATAATTGGGCTGAATATTCTTGCATGAAAAATGCAATTTCAACTTATATTTGTTTGGCCTTAGTGTAACAGCCCGATTTTAGGGCTAGTCGGAGCAGTGGTTTTGGGACCACTAATCCGGGGTTGAAGAAAATTATTTTGGTATTATTTTATGTGTTTTTGCATAAATATATGGTTATATGAAAATTTTGATGCTTTAATTTTAGCAATTATATGCTTAATTGTGAAAAAGGACTAAATCGCATAAAGTGCGAAAGTTCTATTTTGCAAGGTAGAGGTGTCTAATAGTCATAGAATATTAAATTGGAGGTCCTTAAAGTGCAATTAGGCCATTAAGGGTGTGTTGGCCGGCCATATAGACTAGGGAGACAAGAGCATTAAATTTTTGGTCAATTTGGTGGAATTAGGTGATGAAAGAATGAATAAAATAAGATAAAAAGAAGAAATATCATCTTTTACTATTCATGCTTCTTCTCCACCAAAAATTGAAGAGAATTATAGGATTTAGAGCTCAAAACTTTCAGCCAAGCTATCTCCTTACAAGTAAGTGATTTTAGAGGTCTTTCTTGAGAATTTTTGTACTTTTGGAGTCCCCAAAGCTTAAGCTAGCTAATGAGGGGACTAATTTGCTATATGGTTGAAAATTTAGGGACTTGAAATGAGAGTGCTCATGTTTTTTTCTGAGTTTTTATGGAAGAAAATGAATGTTAGTGAGTCAAGGAACAACTTTTGTGAAATGTGTTACCATGAAAACACCTAAATGGGACTTAGTTGTAAAGATTGTAAATGTGTAATAAATGCATGAAATAAATAGTTTTGTGAGTTGTTGTAAGAGGAATAAATGTTTAGCTAGGCTTGTTTAATGAGAAAATGTGATGAAAGATGATTTATGAGCCTAGGGGCAAAATCGTAATTTTGCCATAGTGTAAGGGCAAAATGGTCATTTTTGCCTAAGTAGAGATTTTGATGTATTATGATTTATAGAGTGATGGAATGAGTGAATTTCATTATTATAGATCAAGAAGAGCGCGGAAACAACCTTGACCAGGGAAAAGGCAAGGTTACGAATTAAACCATTGATTAACACATTTTACACCGAGGTAAGTTTATGTGTAAACTATTCATTTTGAGTATACATGTTGCTATTAAATGGTGCATTGTATGAATGAAATTATTTATGATTGAGATGGATTGTATTCAATAGATATTGAGTAATCTCCATGTTAGTCTAATTATAGATTAATGGTGGGCTATGTGCGATACCACTGTAAATATTCTTAATGGTGGGCTAAGTGCAACACCACCTTACTAATCATTCACGATGGGCTGTGTACGATACCATCATTTATATTATCATTTGGTGGGCTATGTGCAATACCACCATAAATACTCTTGTTGGTGGGCTATGTGCGATACCACCCTAAATATAGATTGATGGTGGGCTATGTGGGAAACCACCGAGTGTATGTTATTATTTCAATAGTTCATTGAGAAATTGTTTAAGTGTTTGTTTCATGTGACCTTGTGGTGATAAGTGCAGGGAATGTAAGCTATTAAATGTGAGCATTATGCTTATTATATGGTTGGAATGTGGTAAGAGATGAAATGAGTAAGCATGACTATGGAATGTGGATTGTTCTTGCTTAGTATGTAATGTTATTTATTGATTAGCACATGTTATGATGTTTATTGTTTACACGTAAACTTACTAAGCTTAAAGCTTACTCCCTTTCTTTTCCCTTGTTTTATAGAGTCAAAGAGCTAGTTCGGGATTCGAAGATAATTGGAAGATCACCCACACTATCGACTCATCTCGGTACATTTAGACTTAGCATTTTGAGTATGGCATGTATAGGGGCTAGACTTAATGAAATGTTTTGTTGTTTTGGCCAAGTGTATTGGCTCTTTTATATTGCCATAGTTGATGGCTCATTAATGCTAATCTATGAAAGGACGAGGTTATTCATGAGTGTGTGTGTGGTACATGATGGGGTTGATTGGTTAAAACATGTATGAATGGGTTGATATTTGAATGTGACTATGTTTGTATGAGCTGGGGTGATAAAAAGAGCTTGGCAAATAGCATTGTTCTTGTCCACACGGGTAGGCACACGGGCGTGTGTCTAGGCCGTGTGTGACACAAGGTCAGCCCCATGGGTGTGTGGCTAGGCCGTATGTTCCCCTGCATGTTAGTTTTACAAGTCGATGGCTCGATGAGTAAACACACGGGCGAGAACACGGCGCAGGTGTCTCGGCCGTGTCGAAGGCACGGCCGAGGGATGCAGGCGTGTGCCCAGCCGTGTGAAGTCTCGCACTGAATTTGAAATTTAATTCACCACACGGTCGAAGGACACGGGCGTGTGACTGGCCGTGTGATGCAAGTCAGAGGCGACCACGGGCCAGACACACGGGCGTGTGATAGGCCGTGTGATGTAAGTCAGTGTCGACCACGGGTGTCGAACACGGGCGTGTGATAGGTGACACGAGCGTGCCCTCCCTCCACACGGGCGTGTGGACTATTTGGAGAAAATTTTCCAAGGTCTTCCGGAGAGCTTCAAAGGAATTCGATTTGATTCCGAACCATTCCTAAACCATAAATTAGGCCTTGTAGGCTTGTTTAAGATGTGCTATCAAAAGTTTTAATTGGGAATAGAAAGTCAAGTTTTGATGTGGATTGATTGTTTACGTATAAGTTTAGTAATGCCTCGACCCCTATTCTGGCGTTGAATACGGGTAAGGGGTGTTACACTTAGCACGAGTTATTGGCCCAAAATTACTCACTTGAGCTTGGACAACTACGTTTACTCTTTGATTCTCATCATAAAGGGATTTATATACAAGGTAAGACGAACATATAGTCTACAAGCAAAACTTTGAAGGTGTTTGAGAATACTTGTGATTAGCAAAGGGCTTGGGCATTTAACAATTAATTGTGGAGTTGGATGCTAGGTTGGTAATCGACTTTCTCAAAAAGCCATATGATGATTCCCATCCATTGAGTAATTTGGTGAATGATTGTCGGAGCTTGATCAACAAAAAGTCAAGTAATAGATGTTAGACAAATTTTTAGAGAAGGTAACAAGTGCGTAAACTATCTAGCTAATTCGGCGCGGGATAGCAATGTCGAATTGGAGTTGTCAGACTCTCTTTTTTTAGCCTTGTCATGTTACTATAGACGGATGCTTGTGTTAAAAGAGAAATTATAATTTTTTTTCTCTTATGTAGGATATAACTAATTGTAATTAAAATATAAAAAATGGTTGAAATTTTCAATGTTGTGATCTATTCTTTTAATCATTAATAATATTATGTGAAAAAAGGTATTGTTTATTTCTTCAAAAAAATTCTTAATGAGGAAAGTAATCACTGTTGTTGGGAATAAGTATTATTTTTTTTGGTAAATTACAATAATAAGGCAAAGTTCAAACAACTAATACGACTAGAACCTAGGCCACACTTAAAATGGTGAACACTCTTAATCAACAGGCCACCACATGAGGTTCATTAAGGATAAATACTTTAATAATGAACGATAAAATAATATCATATAAAATTTTCTTTCAAATTGAAAAGAGATTCAAGAAAAGTTTAATGCAAAGAGTAAGGAGTGGGGGTGGTATTTGTTTACTAATATAATTAATTAAATCATGGAACATTAGAAACTTGGACTACAAGGTTTTGTTTAAAACTAGGTTTTAATTGCTGGCTCAATTTTTTATTATAAGATATTTATGTTATTTTATATAAAAAGTTATTTATGTTTGACACCGCCGGTCCAAACTTTTTTTTTTTTTTGGAAGGAATGGTCCAAACTTTTAAGTAAAGTAATAATATAAAAGTTTATTTAATAATAATAATAAAAAGAAGACGACAGGGAGAGACAGATGGAAAGAGAGAGTTGAATCGACAAAGAATAGTTTCCTTCATCTCTCTTGCCATGTTCCTCGAATTAGGCTTTGCATCGCTGTCTTTATTCTTATAGACATAGCTGTGAGGCCGCAGTGCAGAAGAGAAGCTTTGGGTTCTTACATTAGTGTTCCTTTGCAATGGGAAAAGAGAGATCAGGTGGAGAGAAGCAGAAGAGGATGGTAGTTGGGGTGGTATGCAACTTCGCTGCTGAACTCAAGCTTTTGTTAACAGCACTCCTCCTCCTTTGCACCCTCGTTACCCTCCTCCAATTTGTCCCTTCTCGCTTCACCATATCCGCCTCTGATCTCCGCTTCTGCATCTCGCCAATCGCCGCCTCCCCCTCTCCCTCCCTTTCCGACACACAATCTGATGACCTCCTCTCCAGCGGCATCCTACGTCGTGCATTCCACCCCTACGGTGCTGCCGCCTATAACTTCATCACCATGGGCACATACCGGGGCGGCCCCAACACCTTTGCCATCGTTGGCCTCGCCTCCAAGCCCCTCCATCTCTACTCCCGCCCAGCGTACCAGTGCCAGTGGCTTCCTTCCAATACTAAACAAAACAACACCAACATCACTAGTAGCCTTGCTTACAAGATTCTCCCTGACTGGGGTTATGGCCGCGTTTATACTGTGGTCGTGGTGAATTGTACCTTCTCCGATCCCGTTAACCTGGACAACTCTGGAGGGACACTCCTTCTCCACGCCTCCACATCTGGAGGAGGTGACTCCAAATTCAACCTCACCGACACCATCCCTGCCTTGACAGAACCACCCGGTACCTTCAATCTTTCTCTCTTCACCTCCAAACCCAAGTACGATTACCTTTACTGTGGATCTTCCTTGTACGGGACGCTGAGTCCCCAGAGAGTGAGGGAGTGGATAGCCTACCATGTCAGGCTGTTCGGGGAGAGGTCTCATTTCGTTATACACGACGCCGGTGGGGTCCATGAGGAAGTGTTGGAGGTTTTAAAGCCATGGATGGAGCTTGGCTATGTGACGCTTCAAGACATAAGGGAGCAGGAGAGATTCGATGGGTACTACCACAACCAGTTCTTGGTGGTGAACGATTGCTTGCACAGGTACAAGTTTATGGCAAAGTGGATATTCTTCTTCGATGTGGATGAGTACATCTTTGTGCCTCCCAAGACCACCCTTGGTTCTGTGCTCGATTCCCTCTCCGACTATTCTCAGATCACTATTGAGCAGATGCCTATGAGCAACAAGCTTTGCCACTCTGTTGATGCTGCTAAACGTCACAGGTATGCTTCTTTCTATTATTTGACCGATTAATTATGTTTCTGTCTCTAGCTGCAGAAATTTCGATTTAATGCTTATGCCTTATCCTATTTGGGAAGATTTTACATGGGGGTGATTAAAATTATAAGAAACTGACTGGATTTCGTTAATCCATGAAATACCAAACCTTTTTAACTACTAGCAGTAGCACTACTAGTATTCCTTCCTAGCATAGAAAGGGAAACATAAACTCTGCTCTGTTTGTCAATTTCACTGGCTAATAGTCGGATAATTGTAATTAATCTTGTGATGGTTAACTGATTGCAACAATTTCACAGCTGATGTTGAAAACCAAAATCAAGTGCTTTCTACATGGTTGTAGTTATTTTACCCTGTAATAGTCCTGACTGTATTAGCTAGGACAGGTGGAGCTGGGGAGTTCCAAATTTGTTTTCCGAGTCATTGTTATGTACTCTTGATTAGGATTTAGGATCCTTGCTATTTGGTTCAAAGGTCACATTTGTTTTAAGGGAACATTCCAATCAGTCCTTCGATTGCTGAACTTAGGCAACAAAATTCAGAAAGGTATTGAATCTTCAATCATGTTAATGGTGGTGAGAGATTAGGACAGCCGCTAGTATTGGCTTTAATTGTAAGATGGAAACTCTCCTCTTGTTGGGAATATATGTGAGATAAGCTTAGATTGCAACTAGTTTCTTATTTGCTGTAAATTCCTATTTCAAGACAGCTATTTTATTTAGCTGATCTCCTTGAACCGTATAGGTTTGCAACGTCTTGCAGATTGATATTCTTCAGATGGATTTATTTATTACCTTTGGTGGAAAATAACAGAGAACTAGTAAACAAATAAGGAAACCTTACAATGAAAGGACTAGCAAATTAGTAATAGCCATTAATATTACAGCTAGGGGGAATATTCCAAATGCATCATCTTGTTCTGATTTGCATGCCATGCGCAAAAGTTGACTTGTTGAAACGTATAAGGTTGAATGATATATAGATAGGTAGTGGGGGTTGGTATTTTTGACGATGTAAATGTAAACGTGCAGGAAATGGGGGTTCGAGAAGCTGGTATATAGAGATGTGAAAAGAGGAATAAGGAGGGACCGGAAGTACGCAATTCAACCACGCAACGTGTATGCAACAGGGGTTCACATGTCACAGAACCTAGGGGCAGGGGCCAAGACTACCCACAAGACGGAGGGCAGGATCAAGTATTTTCATTATCATGGAACCATTGCACAAAGACGGGAGCCATGCCGAAACCTGGTTAATTCTACCGACATCAACTTTGAAAATAACCCTTTTGTTCTGGACACTACCTTGAGGGACCTTGCTGGATCTGTCAAGAAATTTGAGCTCAAAATGATTGGCTCTAGATTATACAACACTCGCCAATAGTAACAGTACATGCTGCTTCCTACATACTATAATTAGTTAGATTGTTTCTTCTTTTATTATTTTGTGATTATCATTATCTTGGGTAGAATGTACACTTAAAGAAATATTTTTACTGGGAGGTTGGTTCATTTTTTATTTTTTTATTTGTAGGACTGATTTTTCGTAGTATATATAAACCCCAGGCATACAGACGGTATACGCTGTGCATGATAGATATGCTAACACGTCGCTTTAGATGATAAAACAGAGAAGAGTTGCATTCTTTATTTGTTTTTATGTTATTCTTTATTTTATTTTACTTTCAATTATATTAATGTAATTGAAACTGACAATTTTATGCTTTTATTTATATATTAAGAAGGAGATTCAATTAGTTAATCTTTAAATTTACCCACGGTTACATTTTATGTTTCATTTAAGTTTTTTTTTACATATAACAATGGTTTCAACTCAGGTTATTACTCTTATGGTTGATGAACATAATTTGAGTTTCGTGTATGTTACGGTTTAAGTAATATTATCTATCGATGTGATAGAAATATCGGATCAATTTAAATATATATAAATACTATATTTAATTTATATTATCTATCGATGGGATAGAATTATTGAACCAATTCTAAAATCTATATATTATAATTATAATTATATTGATAAATCGATTGATTAAATTATTAAAATATTAATGGTATAAAAATTATAAAAGATGTGAAATTATTTTAGTTTATACCAGTGTTGGTAAGGTAAACTACACCCAATGTCATTAAACTATTAGTAAGTTTACATTTTGGTCATTCAATTTTAGAAAGTTGCAAAATGATCATTGAATTATTTAAAAGTTTTTATTCAAGTCATCGAGCTATTAAAATTGTCATTGTATGGCTTTCTCTGTTCGCACTGCATCCACCAATCGAAAGCTCTCCACTCTATTCTCTTCTATAGTTTAGTTTTTTTTTCATGAAACAGCTTTGGACGTTACAAATTTACGAACCAAAATCTAAACAATTTTCTTTTCCAATCTTCGACATTGATCATCAGATTGAACTGGATCTAAGGTATGTTCCTCTATTCATTGATGAGTATTGATCGTCGAATCGTCGCTTGGAGCTCACTAACTAAATTTTTTTAATAAAAAAATAACTTAACATCCTTATGACTTAAATAAAAACTTCTGAGTAGTTCAATGGCTTAAATGAAAACTTTTGAATTTAATAATTATTTTGTAACTTTTTGAAGTTGAATAACTAAAATGTAAACTTATTAATAGTTTAGTGATATTGGATGTAGTTTACTGTATATATTATAAATAGAAAAGAGAAAGGGAGAATAATTCTGTTGATTAGGTTAGATTAGCTGTTCCCAATTGGGATGGGGACTGTATAGTGTTTTGTTGGGGGGGGGGGGTCAGCACTGCCAAGCGCCAGTGGGCCTAGAGGTTGCCAATAGGCAAGGCTAGTATTGTTATTCAATTATAGCACAATTGTTTATATTGTTATTAAATTATAGCACAATAAAAATAAAATAAGGATTTTCTTAAAAAAATAAAGTTGATTTAAAAAAAATATATATGTGTTTTAAGTTTTAATTTTATTATATGAACAATTTTTTTTAAAATTTTATATAAAAATATTCTGAAAAGATAAAAATATACTTATACTATTTACTTTAAAAAACTAAAGATTTTTTAGTTATTTTCTAATTAAATTGATTTTTGATTAATTTGTGATATAATTATAAATTTAAATAAAAGTATAGATTTTTTTTTTAAATACAATTTTATTTAACATTTAAAAAATTCTTGATTTTCATTAAAAAATTTAATTTTGACATTTTTATTATTAGATATAATGAAAATGTAAAATTTTATTGAAGTAGAAGACAAGAGACGTAAAGAAAAATAAAGAGGTGGAGTGTTGTTAATTGGTTAATTTGGGTGGAGGTGATGAGTTTTGGCATGCCATTGGTGGTTGACTTCCTTTTCCGGTTTGTTTCTTTCTGTTCATTAAGGGTAGTTCGGCTTTGATTTCGGATCTGGACAAGTCCATAAGGGCCCATCTTGTCGATGAACAAACAAACAAACAAAAAAAAAAAGGATTTTTGGGTCGAAAGCCCAAAAAAGGCACGATCAATTATGACTTTGGATTGAAAAAAGAAGTGGGCCCCACACAACATTTCTTGCCAATGAGAGGAAGAAGAAAACAACGGAGGCGGAGGGAGGTTGCTTTATTGACAATGACAAGGGAATCCGAGTGGAGAACATATTCCTCCACTTCCTCCAGCTTACACACATCTCAACAACAATACATTTAATTTATTGATGTATAAAATACAAGAAGAATTGTAATTTTTAGCCCTTGAATTTGGCAAGATTCATATTGGCCCCCAAATTTTTTCTATTCATTTTCACTTTTGAATTTGAAAATAGTTATTCATTTAAGCATTGATTGTGAAAAAAAAAGGGATAATGTAACTTTTGACCCTTGAACTTGGCAAGTAAGTCCACATTGGCCCTGAACTTGACAACTAAGTTCACTTTGGTACTTGTATTTTTTTGGTCTATTTTGAACTTGACAATTAGGTCCATTTTGATCCTTGAACTAGAAATATATGTAACACTCTAAGTTTGAAAAAAAAAATTAGATGATGATGTGGTACAATCTCACAATGTCATATTCAATGTTTTAATAATCAAACCGATGGATGAATAGGTTAGACATCAATTCTCAATTCAACCAGTTCGACTGATTCGAACATCAGACCAACAATAATTAAATAAATAATTAAAAATTCATAAAAATCTAAAAAGCTAAGTAAAACTAACAGGTTCAACCGTTGGACCAACAATAATTAAATAAATAATTAAAAATTCATAATAATCTAAAAAGCCAAGTAAAATTGGTTTTATCTTTCTTTTTAGACTTTTAAGAATTTTTAATTATTGTTGGTCCAACGGTTGAACCAATCGAACTGGTTGAATCGAGAACTGGTGGTCTAACCTGTTCAACCATGGGTTCGATTATTAAAATACTGAATATGACACTATGAGATTGTACCACATCATCATCTTTTTTTTTCAAACTCACAATGTCACATCATCAAGCTTTTAGATTTTTCAAGTTCAGAGATCAAAATGGACCTAGTTGTTAAGTTTAGTGGACAATATGGACTTATTTGCCAAGTTCATGTTGGAAAATCAAAATTGGAAACCACAACAAAAGATAAATTTAAGGGAAAAATTAGAGTTTTAATTTTTTTTTTTCAAAATAAGAAATTGGTTGTGATATCTAAAGTAATAAATACTTAATCAAAATTATACCTTTTTTTTATTCATCTAGGACGAACGCTTCGACTGAGTAATCTTCTCCGTGATTCTCAAACCCACATGTGCCGAGTGTAGGCTTGCTTTGAATCATAAAATTTTCCACAAAATTACTAGTGGAGTAATTTCACAATTTTTCTATACTTTTGGATCAAGTTGTACATATTAAAAATATCTCTAAAATTTTTTTGAAATAATTTCTTCAGAGAATTTTCTCTCTACAACTTTCTCTTAAATTCAAGTGTGTGAAAAAATAATGGCCCATGACTTTCTTTATATAGAGAGAGTTTAGAGAGTTCAATTATGATTAAATTTAATCACTTTAATATTAAATTAATATAATACTTATCAAGATAAATATTAGATTAAATTTAATATTAAATCTTATTAAATTAATAGAATATTTATCTATAAGATAAATATTAAATTAATTTTAATATTAAGATAATCAGTTTAATATTAAATTAATAAAATACTATCAAGATAAGTATCAAATTAAAGTTAACATTAAATATAGTAAAATAATATTATTTTTGGAATAGTTCATCTGAAATCAAATTATCTGATAGAGTTCCAGCAGAAGTGTAATTCATCCACTACTCAAGAGCCGAAGGACCACCCGTCGGTCATTGGAATGTCGTCGTTAGCACCGTCGTGTCCGGTGGTGCCATCGCAGGTGTGACACCTTCACAACACCCTCAAGCCGATTCAGCTATTACCAGTTTGGTCCAAGCCTAGTGACCATTGTGTTGTCTTAATGATTAAATCTGTTCACTTAATACAATCCTATTTTATCTCATTGTCACCGTTGTGTCTTCTTAATGATTAATATGATCATTGTTAACAAATGACTGTGATAAATTGCTTGTTCTTGTGGTCACGTTCCATATTCATCAATTCACACAATGCCAATGAGAGGATATCGTTAACTCTTTAATCGAGCTATGAATTCTATTGTTGCTAGTAAAGTCATACCATACAGAAGTCATGTACCCAACATTTCGGCTATGAGCTCGACCATCTTTAAAGCATAAGCCTTCACTTCTATCAAAGTACATAAGCTACATACGCATGGTCAGTGACTAACTCAGGATTTAGGTAAATCACACCATGAACATCAAAAATGAATTTAAAATTCATTCGTCTTGGGTCCAGTCCAATGTATCATTCTTCCAATGAATACATCTATGTCTCTACCCAAGACTAGCCATCTCCCTAATTGGAATTGTAGATGACATAATAATATTTCTAAGTATTTGAATCAAATGCTCACTTTGATTCTTTTATGGGATTAGAACTCGTTTAAATTATCTACTGAAGTAAGTTGTCTTTTTCGTAATATAAACGTCCTTACAGTGCCACTTATCAGCAGTTTGAACTTAAACAATCAATGAGCTAATATTTGCTTGTCATAATTTCTCTATGCATACAGAACATGAAAGACGGAAACACAAAAGACATAATAGTGAAATCTGAAATTAACTTTATTTATTCATTCATCATTCAAATACATAGAAAACAATTACATGTTTACTACAATATTGACATATTTTCCAACAATCTCCCACCTGCCCGAGTGAAGTAAATGTGTTATGTTTCGCATTCTTATATCCTCGACGTGTTTGTTAAAACTCCTAGTTACAAGAGTCTTAGTAAACGAATTTGTAAGGTTATATCCAAAAGCTACTTTCACCACGTTTATTATTACTTAGGCTAAACAGATATCTGGACGTGTGCAAAGCATAACATATATAAGGCTTCCAACTTCTGAAGCATATGAAACCTTAATTATATGCTCTCTTTCTTCTGCTGTCTTAGGACAGTCATCCAAAGAAAGATTAAAACCAGATGTAGTCAGCTGAGTGTCTGACTTTACATTGGTCATTGCAAACTGTTCCAGTACCTTATCGATGTATGTAGCTTGTGATAGAGCTATCATTTTATTCTTTCGATCCTTAAGGATTAGAATTCTAAGAATATAACTAACTTCACCCAAGTCTTTCAGGCTAAACTGTTGAGCTAACCACAGTTTAATCGATGACAATTCTCCTCATCATTTCTGATAAGTAGAATATCATCGACATGCAAAACGAGGAAGACCACCTTTTTGTCCTTTATACGATTATAAACACAAGGTTAATTAGTGTTTTTCTCAAACCTAAAAGTCTTGATCGTTTGATCAAATCTTTTATTCCATGAGCGGGACACCTGCTTAAGTCCATAAATGGATATTAGCAGTTTGCAAACTTTCTAGTCATTTCTTTTGACAACATAGCCAGTGGGTTAAGTCATGTAAATGGTTTCATCAAGATAGTTATTCAAGAATGTTGTCTTGACATCCATTTTGTCAGATCTCATAATTGAGAGCAACGACAATGGATAAGAGTATGCAGATAGACTTGAGCATGACTACCGAAGAGAAGGTCTCATTGTAATCGATGTATTTTTTCTGTGTGTAGTCTTTCCCTACAAGTCTAGCTTTATGTGTTTCCACTTTTCCTTCTGCATTTCTCTTTTTCTTGTAGATCCACTTACACGCTATGGGTTTAATCCCAACTGATAAGTCTACAAGTTCCCACGCCGTATTAGATTCTATAGAATCCATCTTGGCATCCTTAGCCTATTTCCAGAGCTTGGAATCAACATCCTGCATAGCTTCCTCATAAGTGAATGGATCATCACCCTCATTATTGACTTCCGTATTATAAATACTACCATCATAGATGAAGAAGTTTGGTTTCTTAGAAACTTTCCACTACGACAGATTCCTCAATGTTATTGATCGTTTGTAGGTCTTTCCACAAATTTCTTGATAATTGAACTTGGTGGTTATTCTACAACTCCCTAAAGTTCCTCGAGTACCAATTTACATCGAAATTTAAAGTTATTCATGTAGTTTTCCTTAAGGAAAGTAGCAAGAGTAGAAATTTTAATCATATTATCTTTTAAATTGTAGAATAATCCATCATTTGTTCCTTTCAGATTTCCTACAAATATTCACAATTCTGCCCGTGCATCCAATTTCTTTCCATCCTTATCCAGAACGTGTGCTGGACAACCCCATATTCTAAAGTAACTTAGAGCGGGTTTCTTTCCATGCCACAGTTAAGGTGTCTTACAAGCATACTTGGTTGGCACATCATTCATAATATAACAAGTTGTTTGTATCGTATATTCTCAAAAGGAAGTAGGGAGTTATGAATAGCTTAACATTGAACGAACCATGTCAAGCAATGTTTTGTTCCTTCTCTTAGCTATGTCATTCTGCTGTGGAGTGCCCAGCACAGTCAGTTAGGATAAAATCTCATTCTCTATGTGGTATCCTAAGAACTTATCGGACAAGTATTTCCCACCTCGGCAAAATCGAAGATTATTAATGGATAAACCTAATTGTTTTTCCACTTCTGCATGAAACTCAAAATTTATCAAAGGTTTCAATTTTTCAGTGCATTAGATACACATATTCATATCAAGAATAGTCATCAATGAAAGTCATATAATAATTGTAACTGTAACAACCCGTTTTCAGTTAAATTGGAACAGTGGTTTTGGGACCACAAATTCGAAGTCAAAAAATTTAGTTTAATATTATTTTATGGTCTACAGTATGATATAAATATCTTATAAAAATTTCGTTAAGAAATTTTACCGTTTACATGCCTAATTTGATAAAAAAAAGGACTAAATTGCATAAAGTGCAAAGGTTGTGTTCTAATAGCTAAAAGTAATAAATAGCTATATAATTTTAAATTGGAGGTATTTATATAGTAAATAGGTCATTAAAGTGCTTAGTGGTTAAGCATAAGTGGTCATCATTGGAAATTGAATAAAATATTAAGGTTAATTTTGGAAATTAGTGATTAAAGTTATAATAAATAAAATAAAATAATCTATTCTCATCATCATCCACCAAAAATTAAAAAAAAGAAGAAGAAGAAGAAGAAGAAAGAAACCTAGCCATGGAAGCTTAAATTTGGACAAGCTTATTTTACTCAATTAGGTATGTATTTTTGTCCCCCTTTTGATGATTTCTATGTTTCTGAAATCGTAGTAGCTTAATCTAGCTAGTTCGGGGATTAATTTGCAAAGCTGTTAAAGTATTAGGGTTTTTTCATTGATGAATATACTTTAATTTTGAAGTTTGATGATAGAAAATGAATGGTTGTTGTTAGATAAACAACTTTTGTAAAGAGAATTTTGATGAAATTATCAATTAGGGATTAAATTGAAAAAGATGATAAATTTATGGTAAAATTTATGAATTTTTTGAAATATATGGGCTGCTATTAATATGTATAAAAATCGGCTAGGCTTGAGTAAGGATTAAATTGTATGAGTTTTATTTTTCGAGCCTAGGGACTAAATTACAAAGGAATTAAAAGTGAACGGCAAAATGGTAATTTTGCCAAAATTCCATGTTGGATTAAATTGAATGAGAATTATATTGAAATGAGTTAAATTTATTCGTATAGATCCTGTCGGACCTCGTACAGAGTTAGATCGATGCAAAGAGAAAATATCTTATTAGTCACCTTCGTATCTACGTACACTTGTCGAGGTAAGCTTGTGTAATTAAATTATACATTTATATGTTTTAAATTGAATTATTTGTTTGTGAATTGTATAATTGCCATGAATAAATATCGGTTGTATATTCGACAATTACCGAGCCCTGTTTGAAACTTAGGAATCCGTAGGATACAAATGATATGCATTAGGGTCACCGTTTTCAGCTCTTATGAGCTTCCCGATACTCAGCTCGCATGAGCTTTCCATTATTCAGCTCGCATGAGCTTTCCATTATTCAGCTCGTATGAGCTTCCCGTTATTCAGCTCACATGAGCTTCCCGTTTACAGCTCGTATGAGCATACATGTACATGAATTGACGAATTACAGTTAAGTACACTTCGTGTGTACTACCCGTGTATCCAACGATATTCTAAATGGTTCAACGGGCACAGTTCTGTTACGAGATTATATGAGTTCGATATGAACTATTACTGGTATTTACATGAAATACATGAAATATGATTATTTGATGAATTCAACCATGTGTGTTGAATTTTATATGTGATTTTCATGGCTAATATGTTGGTGATCATATAGGCTTTTGGCCAAATTAGTTGAGATATGCTTTATTTACTTACCTATTTTATGGATATATGGTAAGTTAAATTATATGTTATACAAACTTACTAAGCTTAAATGCTTACTCTGTGTTATTTTCCATGTTTTATAGTAATTCGGAAGCTCGAACGGGTTGGAAGCTGGTCGGAGCTATTTCACACTATCCATCGGTCCTTTTTGGTACTTTCAGTAAATTAATTTCGGTTATAATAGCATGTAGAGGTTATTTTGGCCAATGATGGCATATAAATGTTTTGTTGAGATTAACCATGTATATGGCTTGTTTTGGTTATATTTTGATATGTATATAAGTGACCTTATCATGTTTGATGTGTGATTGATATGGTAGAATGAAAGAAAGTAAAATGTGGACATTCAAAACATGAAGTTATATTGGTTGTATGTACCGGAATAAAATTTGCAGACTTCGTCAAATGATCGATAATAACCCAAATGACATCTTTCTTTTTCGAAGATAGGGGTAACCCCAATACAAAATCCATAGTAACTCTATCTCATTTCCACTCTAGTATCATTACTAACTGTAACAGTCCTGAAAGTACCTGATGTTCAGCTTTAACTTGTTGACATATCAAACATCTAGATACAAAATCAGAAATATCACGTTTCATTCCCGGTGACCAGTACATCTGTTTTAAATCATTATACATTTTATTACTCCCCGGATGAACAGACAAGCTACCACTATGAACTTCGTGCAAAATTTTTTGTATAAGCTCTGGATTCTTCGGTACACAAACTCTACCTCTGAATAATAAACAATCATCGGGTCCTATCTAAAATTCTGAATCAGAAGTCGACTCACACTGTACCCGTTTAGCTAACATCTCATTATCACATTTCTGAGCTTCGCAGATCTGTTGTAAAAACGTTGGTTTAGCTTTTAACTCGGTTAAAATCGAGTCATCATTAGATAGTGACAGTTGGGTATTCATCATTCGCAAAGCAAACAAAGATTTTCTACTCAAAGCATCAGCAACTACGTTTGCTTTTCCCGGATGATGGTCAATAATTAACTCATAATCTTTCAATAGTTCGAGCCATCTACGCTGTCTCAGATTCAAATCTTTCTGCGACATAAGATACTTTAAAACTCTTGTGATCGGTAAATATATGACATTTTTCACCGAACAAATGGTGTCGCCAAATTTTCAATGCAAATACAATAGTTACCAACTCTAAGTCATATGTCGGATAGTTCTTTTCGTGTAGCTTTAACCGTTTAGAAACATAAGCTATTACTTTACCTTCTTGCATCAAAACACAACCTAAACCGTTCAATGACGCGTCACTGAAAATCACAAATTCTTTACCTGATTCAGGCTGAACAAGAACTGGTGTTTCGGTCAACAGGACTTTCAACTGGTTAAAACTTTGCTGACATTTATCAGACTATTCAAATTTCACATCTTTCTGTAATAGTCGTGTCATCGATGTAGCTATCATCGAAAACCCTTTTATAAATATTCGGTAATAACCAGCTAATCCCAGAAAACTTCTGACTTCAGATAGTTTCTCGATAATTTCTAGTTAACAATCGCTGAAATTTTATTCGGATCAACTCTGATGACTTCAGCCGATACTATGTGTCCCAAAAAACCAACTTCCCGAAGCCAAAACTCACATTTGCTAAATTTAGCAAACAATTGTTTATCTCGCAAAGTTTGCAAAACAATTCTCAGATGCTCAGCATGTTCAGTCTCATTTTGGGAATATATCAGAATATCATCAATAAATACCAGAACAGATCTATCTAAATATGGTCTGAAAATTCTATTCATCAAATCCATAAACACTGCAGGTGCGTTATTTAACCCAAACGGCATCACAAAAAATTCATAATGTTCATACCTGGTTCTGAATGATATTTTCGGTACATCCGAATCTTTCACTCGTAACTGATAATAGCTAGAACGAATATCAATATTCGAGAACACTGTGACACTTTTCAACTGATCAAACAAATTATCAATGCGAGGCAGTGGATATTTATTATTAATTGTAACTTTTTTGAGATGACGGTAGTCAATGCATAATCTCATTGATCCGTCCTTTTTCTTAACAAATAGAACTGGTGCACCCCAAGGTGAAAAACTAGGTCAAGCAAAACCCCTATCAGTCAACTCTTGTAACTGTGCTTTCAACTCTTTTAACTCAATAGGAGCCATTCTGTATGATGCTATCGATATTGGTGTTTTTCCCAGTACAAGTTCTATAGCAAATTCAACTTCTCTGACCGGCGGTTATCCAGGTAACTCCTCCGGAAACATATCGGAATACTCGTAAACCACTGACACTGATTTAAGCTTCAACTCAGACACTTTAGTATCCAATAATAAGCAACGTAAGCATTACAAACTTTTCTTACATATTTATGTGATGACATAGCTGATATCACAATAGGCAACCCATTCAATTTATCTGATTCAATATGAAGTATCTTACCATTCTGACATTTCAATATGATATGCTTTCGTCTACAATTTACCACAGCATCATGCAGAGTTAGCCAATCCATGCCCAATATCACATTAAATTTATCGAACAGTAATAGCTTCAAATCATTCAGAAAATAGTAACCCTGAATCATTAACGGACAATTCTTACAAACCTTATCAACTAACACATACTGACCTAGAGGGTTCGATACTTAACCACGAATTTAGTGAACTCAACAGGTAAATTTTTACTAGACACTAGTTATGTGCAAACATATGAATGAGTCGATCCGGGATCAATTAAAGCAGTTACATTAGTATCAATAAGAGAGAAAGTACCGGTAATAACATCTGGCTCAGAAGCATCTTCGCGCGCACGAATAGCATAAGCCCTAGCTGGTGTTTGTGCCTCAGACTTTACAGTAGAGTATTTCGTCACACCACGACTACCACTCACATTTCCAGGATTACGAGGTGGTCTACCTCTCGCAGCTGTGCTGCTCGGGCTCGAAGTTTGAATATTATCTTTTTCAGATTTCTCCGGGCAATCTCTAAGATAGTGATCAAAGGAACCACATCTAAAACAAGCTCCACTCTTCATTCGACACTCACCAAAATGTAGCTTGTTACAGTGCTTGCACTTGGGTCTGGTGTTTCTAGCACTACCCATACTCACTACAGATGTAGCCTGAGATTTAGCACTGAAGCATTAGATACCTCTATCTCTACCAGAATATCCCGCAGAAGTAGTAGAACGGTAGTGTTGTTCTTTAGATTTCTTTGATGCTGACTGGTATGAGTTTCTCGTCAATCTCTTTCTCGAGTCTCTGGCTTCAATTTCAGCGTGTCTTTTCTCTTTACTCAGCTCTTCAGCTTTATATGCTCGATCAACTAGTACAACAAATTTTTTCAACTCGAGGAATCTTGCTAATAGTTTTATATCTTCGTTTAAGCCATCTTCAAACCGCTTACACATTGCAGTTTCAGTCAGAATACATTCTCGAGCATATTTGCTTAATCGAACAAATTCCCGTTCATATTCAGACACTATCATACAGCCCTGTTTAAGCTCTAAATTTTTTTTACGTTTCTGGTCGAGAAACCTCTGACTGATGTATTTCTTTCGAAACTCGGTTTGAAAGAATTCCCAAGTGACCCGATCTCTTGGCACAACAGAAATCAACATATTCCACCACTGATAAGCTGAATCTTTTAATAGAGATACCGTACACTTAAGACATTAAGCCTGTGAACAGGATAATTCATCAAGAACTCTGGTAGTATTTTCTAACCAGAACTAAGCTCTCTTGGGATCATCCTCAACTGTAGTTCGAAATTCTTTAGCATCGTACTTACGGAGGCTTACCAACTATGATAGGTTCTGTACTTTGAGGAATAACGACAACCGGTTAAGGAACGTGAGGGGGTGGAGGTTGTTGAGTAACCGGGTTCGTTCGTACAAACTCGGTGAACCACTCATTCATCATCTGGAAGAAGGTTTCTTTAGCCTCTCCTCCTCGACCCTTAGATACGGGCTTTGTACCATCCGAAGCTACTCCTTAAACGGAGGCTTGAGCGTCACTCTCTACTTCATTAGAATAAGCTCGGTTGGATGTCATTTCTATATGAAAACATGTTTTAAAACGGTCAGGAGATATCACATGTTATATAATGGTATTTATAGCTAAACTCGTATACGCTACGTTCAGTCCAAGAATCGACTAAACCGTAGCTCTGATACCAATAAATGTAACACCCCTAACCCGTATCCATCGCCGAAATAGGGTTACAAAGTATTACCGAAGTTTACAGAATAAATAGACAGAAATTTCAAACATTTCACATCATGTAATATTCATATCAGAAACCAATCGAAATCAAACATATTGTCCCTTATATGAGCCATCGAGTCCCAAAATATGCATTAAAAACAAGTCGAGACTAAATCAGGTACTCAAAGAATTTTTTAGAAAATATTAAAATTTTTCAAAGCTGCTGGGGTCACACGGCCGTGTGACTCACACGTCCAAGAGACACGCCCGTGTCTTAGATCGCGTAGACATTCAAAATAGGGACACACGGCCGTGTCCTAGCCTGTGTCCGTGCCCGTGTAACTCCCTAACTTGGGCCACACGACCAAACCATACGCCCGTGTGCTAGGCCGTGTGAGCATATTGACTTGTGCAATTTAAAAGATACAGGGGACACATGGCTGAGACACACGCCCGTGTCTCTGCCCGTGTGGACGAAAATAGGCCAATTTCCAAGCCACATTTCTCACCCAATTTGACATCAACTTAACCCAACATTTTTTTCACATCAGCAAGCCATAACAATGCATTCAAAACAAGCCAAAATTAAGTCTTAAACGTGAAATATCATCACATACAACCAATATGCGCTTAGGCACCTCAAATGACATCTTAAAGGCATGTCAACCAAGTATCTCAACTTACCTAAATGACCAAATTCATATAAGCATATTCAAGCCACATTTTACTTTCTTTCATTCTACCATATCAATCACACATCAAACATGATAAGGTCACATATATACACATCAAAACATACCCAAAACAAGCCATATACATGGTTAATCTCAACAAAACATTTATATGCCATCATTGGCCAAAATAACCTATACATGCCATTATAACCAACATTAATTTACTGAAAGTACCAAAAAGGACCGATGGATAGTGTGAAATAGCTCCGACCAGCTCCCAACCTGTACGAGCTTCCTAATTACTATAAAACATAGAAAATAACATAGAGTAAGCATTTAAGCTTAGTAAGTTCGTATAACACAGAATTTAACTTACCATATATCCATAAAATAGGTAAGTAAACAAAGTATATCTAAACCAATTTGGCCAAAAGCCTACATGATCACCAACATATTAGCCATGAAAATCACATATAAAATTCAACACACATGGTTAAATTCATCAAATAATCATATTTCATGTATTTCATATAAATACCAGTAATAGTTCATATCGAACTCATATAATCTCGTAACAGAACTGTACCCGTTGAACCATTTAGAATATCGTTGGATACACGAGTAGTACACACGAAGTGTACTTAACTGTAATCCGTCAATTCATGTACATGTATGCTCATACGAGCAGTAAACGGGAAGTTTATGTGAGCTAAATAACGGGAAGCTCATGTAAGCTGAATAACAAGAAGCTCATGCGAGCTGAGTATCGGGAAGCTCATAAGAGCTGAAATCGGTGACCCTAATGACATGTCATTTGTATCCTACTGATTCCTAAGGTTCAAACGGGGCTCGGTAATTGTTGAATATACAACTGATATTTAATTCATGGAAATTATAGAATTCATAAACAAATAATTCAATTTAAAACATATAAATGTACAATTTAAGTACACGAGCTTACCTCGACAAGTGTACGTAGAAACAAAGGCGAGTAATCATATTTTTTTCTTTGCCTCGATCTAACTCTGTACGAGGTCTGAAAGGATCTATACGAATAAATTTAACTCATTTCAATATAATTTTCATTCGATTTAATCCAACATGGAATTTTGGCAAAATTACCATTTTGCCGTACACTTTTAATTCCTTTGTAATTTAGTCTCTATGCTCGAAAAATGAAATTCATACAATTTAATACTTACTCAAGCCTAACCGATTGTTATACATATTAATAGCAGCCCATATATTTCACAAAATTCACAAATTTTACCATAAATTTATCATCTTTTTCAATTTAATCCCTAATTGATAATTTCACCAAAATTCTCTTTACAAAAGTTGTTTATTTAACAACAACCATTCATTTTCTATCATCAAACTTTAAAATTCAAGCATATTCATCAATGGAAAAACCCTAATACTTTAATAGTTTTGCAAATTAATCCCCGAACTAGCTAGATTAAGCTACTACGATTTCAGAAACATAGAAATCATAAAAAACGAGAAAAAAATACATACCTAATTGAGTAAAATAAGCTTGTCCAAATTCATGCTTCCATAACTAGGTTTATTTCTTTTTTCTTTTTTTTTTTTAAATTTTTGGTGGATGATGATGAGAATAGATTATTTTATTTTATTTATTATAACTTTAATCACTAATTTCCAAAATTAACCTTAATATTTTATTCAATTTCTAATGATGACTACTCATTCTTAACCACTAAGCACTTTAATGGCCTATTTACTATATAAGGACCTCCAATTTAAAATTATATAGCTATTTAATACTTTTAGCTATTAGAACACAACCTTTGCACTTTATGTAATTTAGTCATTTTTTTTATCAAATTAGGCATGTAAACGGTAAAATTTCTTAACGAAATTTTTATGCGATATTTCTATCATAGTGTAGACCATAAAATAATATTAAACTAAATTTTTTGACTTCAGATTTGTGGTCCCGATACTACTGTTCTGATTTCACTGAAAATGGGCTGTTACAGTAACCTCCTTGGGCACCGATGTTCATGGAACCACATACATCTGTGTACACAAGTTCTAAAGGTTGGGTAGCCCTTCTACCTTTTGTATTAAAAGACCTCTTAGTCATTTTCCTTACAAGCAATATTCACATTCTAGAAGGCTAACTTCCTTAAACATATTTAAGGGACCATATTTCACAAGTCTAGTGATTCTTTCTTGGTTAATATGACCAAGTCTTAAGTTCCATAGGTACCCCTCATTAGAGTGAGAAGTTTTAATCTTCTTATTCACCATTTAAGTTTGAAGCATTAAGTAGTTATTTGGTTTTGATAAAATAGAGATTGTTTTCCATCCATCCATTACAAATCAAAGAACGATTTTTATGAATAATAATCCCTTTATGGAATGTCACAGAATAACCGTCATTAAATAAACATGCTATAGAAATTAAGTTCCTCTTAAAATGAGGTACATAAGAAACATCCTTTAAAACAATCTTCCTAAAATTATCAAAATGTAAAATAATTTCTCCCATTGTTTTGGCTGAAACATAGCTCCCATCTCCGGTTCACAATGAGAGGCTTCTGTCACGCAAACTTCTCGTTTCGTTGAACCCCTGTAAAGAAACACACACATGGTTAATGGCTTCTGTAATACCCCACGCCCGACCTGTCTATCGAATCCGGGTATGGAGCGTAACAAATGGACCGGACTAACTTAACCTAAAATTTCTTCGGCTAAATAGTTATGAATCAGACCAAAATAAAATCAATAGAAATTATTACATCCAAGGCCTTAAGCCACTACATGTTTAGATCCTCACAGTTTCTATTTCTAATCAGTCTATTTATTTACAAAATAGCTTTTAAAAATTAACTAATGACTATCTCCTTTAAAAATCCAGATCTTAGAAAAGCTATCTAGCTTCGTTGTTATTGAACCTGAGGCGAAGCCATTAATGGGACCCTTTTCCTATGTGTATGACTTTAACTGCTTGCGATCACTGATCTCCACTCCATCTAGCTTGGTCCCTCTCTAATACCTTGATCGACCTTACAATCTTACGAACAACAGCTACACCATTGTAAGTTCAAATGAACTTAAATTAACTCCCTGCTTGCTCATGGTGGGTGTTCCTTATTAGGGTGGTGGACTCCACCCTTTCCATTGAGCTACTCGGCTCATTATAATACTTTCCTCTGGTAGGATTCTTCGCTCAACTGGATATCGAATACCTCTTCATATTGGCGAGACCTATCCTTACTTATCGTCTTTCCTTCCCTTCATACACGCCACATACATGGTGTTTGTTGGTATCTGACTTACTTGGCTATACGTCTGTTTTCCCAAACTATTCCTCCGTGTTAGCTTTCTCGACTTCCTGCCCAAGGGTTCCCAAGACCTACCTTCCTTGGTGAACTTCCCTGGTCGAACCAGTCCTTGGTAGGCTCCCTCTTTCCATACCCTAGTCCCGAAGAACTCACTGACATTTTCTATATTATTCTGACCTTCAATAGACCTCGCCACTCTGGTGAACCCTTTCTCGTTCCTTCCTATTTGTAGCAGTGATGGGATTACTTCTATTAATCTACCTTATACATGAGACTAACCTGAGATCTCACTTGTCCCATGTGATAAGCAATTGACCTATCGTCCTGGCAGGTTATCACTCATAAGACTACACGAGTCTACTTCCCCTTTTACATTTCTATAATTGGGCCAATTTTCGCTCGATCCATCATTCTCTAATTCTTGTCAGGTCTTCATCCATGCCAAGTCGGCTTTCATATCTACTTTTACCGTTTTCATCAATTCTGGCAGATTCTTCCAGATCCGCTTGCCACCATTTACACTTTCCTTCAACTCTTCTTCCACCTGCGTGGTTTCCCATACTTGAGCACTGGCCTATACCCCTCGCTCGAGGTCCTAACGGACTTTTTACACTTGTCTCTTGGCAGGCTCTATGGGTTGTCGTAGTTGAGCTACGATCTTATACACTTATCCTTATTCCGCTTACCTTTTGGAGGACTATTAGCCATGACTATTGTTGCCCTATGCAGCGAACCTTGCCCTTACCGTTTCGGCAATTTGCATTATTGGAATGTCCAGGTGGACTACTCCATGTTTACTACTTTGGCGGACTCTCTCTGTTGGTTGCCACAACTGAGTTGTGGTCTTACTGTAACGCCCTTAACCCAACCCGAATCACCGAGTTTTGATCTCGGGTGTTGCAAAACGATACAAAACATTTATAAAAAACAATACATTTTTTTTCATTAATTTAAACTTGTTATTGAAAGTTTAAGAAGGAAAACTTAATGTTTGGGGATTTAGATTAAAATGTATGATAAATAACTTTGAAGAAGCATTTTAAACATTCCTATTTATCAATAAAATACATATTTTTCTTGTGTTCTCTTATTTCTCTTCTTTTTCTCTATCTATTCTTTTATTTTATAACACATTATCAACATGATTTTATTCTAAACTTTCTTTATTTTCCCTAACACGATAAAATTGGTTTGAACCAGCACCCATCTTTCAGAATTCATTTCTCTTCCTCAACCGTTCGACTACTAAAGAATTTTTGTGCTCTTTTGTCAAGACTTTTGGTAGCAACAACGTTCAGAGCATTTTATCGCTCAAACACTCAAAGTTTTTTTAGGTTTTATATGCCTAAGAAATTTATATAAGTCGTATCAGTATATTCCCTCCACTATTTTTTATTTATAATATTGTTCTTATCTTTCTTTAAAAAATAAAAATTATTATTTTAAGGTTTGTTTTAAACTAGGTTTTTTTAATTGAGTTATATTATGCATGATATTTGATGATTATACATTTGACAATTAAATTCTTATTATTAAATATACTTAAAATTTGATTAAAATTATGATAGAGACTGTTATTAATCTGCCCTTATTGATTAAACAGAAATTTAATAGGATCTAATTGAGTCTTATTAACTTTCCATTGTTGAATGATTGAATTATATCTTTTAAATTGAATAATAAATTATAAATAATTTATTTGAGCATCATAAAATTCTATAACATATATTTGGTATTAAATTTGGTACAATGTGTATTATATAACTTTCAAGCATCGTACGTGAAAATTTTGGTTGTTTTATTAATGATTTTTACTATTAATTTATAAATGTTATTATGAAAGTAAAGTTGTTATAGTACTTGTAATAGTGCTTCTAATAATAGCCAGGGTGATGACGATGATGGTAAAGATCTTCAGGTATACTTCACTATGATTTATTTTATTATAATATGCTTATTATAATTAGAGATTAATCATGATAAAAAAAATGAACTGATAGATTTTGAATTGAAATTCTTGCATGTTTGCAATGATGGTTATGAAAAAAATTATGTCAAATTTTTATATTTTGGATGTGAGCTTTATGCATGGAAATGTTTAACTGTGAAAGATATGACCATCAAAATATGATAATTTTTTGCATCTAAAGTTGCAAGATCTCCTATCTAAAGCTCATTATGATCTGGTGCACCTGAAATTGCAAGATTTTGAAATTGTGAGTTTAATCCTATAGTATTCAAGATAAGTTCTCAATTAAAATTATGTGAGAATGTTACTAATGAGAACCTGTTAGAGATTTTTCTTTAGCTTTTCATGTTTCAAATGTGCTCTTGTAATAGTAATATCATGAAAAAGATTTTAAGATATATTTTGAATGTTTACTTATGGGTGAATAAAATAAAAAAAACTATTAATGAAAATCATGAAACTCATCCTACTAGATTTGCTTTATTCCCTAAAATGAATGCAACAATACATAATAAATTTGAAAGATCTAATCATGAATGTGGTAGGTGGAACTATAATAATAATTAATGAGGTGTCATAATAATTCTTTTCACCATCATAAGTAGAAAAATAAAGATAAATATGAACCAGAATTCCCATGAGAACTCTTCAAGGAGTGGAGATAACTTATATTATCGAATGTCATTGGTTGCGTACTTGTTGTATGCCTAAACATTTAGTTAAACTCTATCAAGATTCCATCAAATGGAAATGAGACAATGCAAAATCGAATAATAAGAATGATGTTACATCAGATTTGGCATGCTAGATTGATGATCGTGATGAATCTAAATAATAAAGGGATATTGATATTGTCTCTATGATGGTGATCATTTTAAATGCTATCATGTCAATTTTTAGGATTTCGATAATTCATATTGAGAAACTTATTGTTGTAATTTATTTTTTATTTATATGATTTTATTTTGATATTTTTATGAAATTTTACATCCATATTCCTTAAGATTGTATATATTTTATTTAAAAAAAAAAGGAAATCTCTAGAAGTATGAATTGCATCCTTTTTGTGAATTCTGAAATTCATTACTTGAATCTTGGATATCTTATTAGTAATAATTCTTATTGCCCCAAGAAGTGGAAACATAAAGATAAATAAGAACCCAAAGATTCTTCATTCTAAAGATTTATCAAGTGTTGCTTGTTTTCAAAGAGATGATTTATTAGAACCGCACTAGCAGAAGTTAAGATTGAATCTCTTGCATTTCTGAAAGAAATATGAGTCCATTTTATCTAGCAAGTGAATGTTTTGATATGATTTTAGTAGATGCATTTACAAGATAATTACATATGAGTTATCAATGCGTAACCTATAGTTTGCGAGATTATTTTTTTAACGATTTGTTTAAGAATAAAACTTTCAGATTATACAATCGAGACAATCATTGCTATTGTTGGTGACTTTATTACTCAAGCATTCAATGATCGTTGTATGCTAGATTGTCAATGCGAGTAACTATTGCAAAAGCCTGTTGTTTATACATATAAAATGGTTTAGTAGAATTTATGAAGTAACTGCCTATAGTTAGTAGCTAAACTATATTTTTTTAGAACAAAAGTTTTTGTATATATATAAAGATATGTCATTTTACATGAATTGTCACTTGTACTCATCATGCCAGTAAGTTATGATAAAAACTCCCTATTAGAATTGGCTTTTGGTCAGGAGCCAAAAACAACCCATTTTAGAATTTTTGAATGTACGATATATGTTTATATATATATATAAAAAAAAGAATGTACGGTATATGTTCAAGTTACTCCACCACAATGCACAAAATGGGTATTCAAATAATGTTGGGAATAAATATTAATTATGTCATGATTTTAGGATTACTATTTTGATTTGATAGTTTTCCCAACATTAGGGGGAGAAAAAATTATAGCTAGATGAAATAATTACTTGTAATGAGGTATCGTTATTTAGATCCTCATAAAAAGTAATTTGAACCAAAATTTTAAAGGATAATTCACTTTATTCCAAGTTAACTGTCAGATATATTTTCTGACCTAATAAGAATAACCAAGTCTTATATACCAACTGATGTGTTGAAGTCCTAGTAGGACAACCTATTAGAATAAATGAAAATAATGAATGCTTAAAGCATGGTAGATTGATTAGTTCCAAAGATAAAAATTATCTTAAAAGAAAATAATAAATTAAAATGGTCATAAAGTGGAGGTGGGTGCTCCTGAAGAGATTCAAGACATAACTAATTATTAAAACTTCAAAATAGATTCAGGTACCTGAAGATGAAATAATGAAAATAAAGAGATCTCGATAAGTTATGCCAATACAGGAAAATATGGAACTGTGAAAATGAAGAGTTGTAAACAACATTGTTGCAATGTTGAAATAATTAGAGAAAGTAAGGATCTTGATAAAATTTTCGAGAAATATAAACATGGAATAGATTGGCAAAGAAAGAACCACACAATTAAAATTAAATTCGTGAAATTTTTGGGCTAGAAATTCAAATATCTAAAGGTATAAAGCCAATGAGGGTACAAATGCGTAGTTTTACGAGAACGAAGTAAGAAAAATGAAGTATTTCAAGTCCTAGCATTGATTATGAAAGGTATAACATTATTTTGTGGTAGATGCAATAACTTTCTTTTGTGGTGGATGCAATAACCTTTAGATATCTTATTAGTCTGACAGTTTGATTTGACACGCGTCTAATGGTTGTTGTTACGCCCTTTTATATGAATCATTATATAGTGGAAGTTTATATTAAAACCTTGAAGGTTTTAAAATAATAGAAACATATAGAAATTCCCAAAAAATTGTTCAATATGTTTGTGTAAACATTTATACGAATTGAAATGATTTGAACATAAGTGGTAAATTTGACTCAGTGAATAATGGTTGAAAGAAGATTATAAAATGATTCAAAATACTTATTTGTATTTTCTACAGAAAGATCATGATCAAAATTTGCTATGATTATTGTTGAAACTCTTAAAGAGATCAAAATATATTTCCACAAAATTTTCCTTCACTCACGATTTTCAAAAGAATGGTGATATAAATGCTTAACAAATACGTTCAAGTGATCATTTGAAAAGCTAGAATTCAAGATTGAATACGTAGAAAAAGAGATATCACGTGATGTTGTCATGAGGGAGAGTAATGCGTGTTGTACTCTTTTTCTATTAATCGAGATTTTGTCTCTTTGGTTTTTATTGGTAAGGTTTTTAATAAGGCAACATGTTATACATGTTGTAGATATGTGAACTCTTTTTCCTTCATTGAGAAATTTTTTTACTGCAGGATTTTTATCATAGTAAGGTTTTAACTAGACATATTATTTATCAAGATCAAGATAAGTTTGATGTACTTTAGGAATCTAATAGCCATTAGAAGTAGAGTTGTATATCATTTATATTTCTTATATCTATAAATATAGATTTTTGAGAAGTATTGAAAAGATTCCTATTAATCAATAAAATTCTTATTACTCTTTTTGCTTTTCTATTTATTGTTCTTTTACTTTCTTTGTTATTTACTGCATAACAAGAATAAAATAAAAAATAATAATTGAATTTATTCTCTATTAAGTGATAATTGATAGGTAGGTCCCTATCTACTTATCATTTTTCTTACTTATTTGTGAAAAAAAATTTCTATTGAGTAAATTTCATTGTGGGTTATCAAACATATTTAAAAATATTAAATTTTAATTAATTGAATTTTTTTTCAACATTTTTATCAAATAAAATCCAACTCAAAATAAAAGATTGAGGATAAATTTTTTAGAACTAAATAAATATGAGTCGTAAAAGCTACTTTATTTTCTTATTCAAAATACTAGTAATGATTATGAAATGTTGCTCATTTTATTTCTTTGTTTTAATCTTTGGAATTGTCAAAAAAAATTTGACTCTATTTGGCAATTGACTGACAGCTGATTATTGATTGCAGTTACTGATTTAATCAACTAATTTTATTAACTGTTTATTTAAAAGTGTATGGTAAAATTTAGCTAATAATTTGAAAGCCGATATGTGTAAAATGATAAATAAGAGCATGACACATTTTATTTGTTAAGTATTTATTTGTTTATAATTTAGTCTTTATTGGGTGAAATTATTGAAATAAAACACTATTACCAAGAAGTTAAAACATCTATTATGGAAATTAACTAGTGAATATTTTTGAAAATTTAAATAAACAAATTCCTTAAGTTCCTTATTTGTAAACATTAACCTTGTGGAAATTGATAAATATTAATAGTGTATCAATATAATTGTAAACTATATTCTTAGTGATAATTATGTCATGTTCTTAGTATGTAAATTAGTAATAATTATGTCATACTCTGAATGAAATTGTCAAGTAGCATATTTTAATCAATATAAAGTTGCATAAGAAATCATTACACAAGTAAATTGAAAATAAACTAAGAGTACATAAATATTCAAGGATGAATGGGCTCGATTGAAAATTTCTCGTGGCAATGTTGATTTTTGTAGATTCACGGTGGAGGTTTTTTTTATTTTTTTTTATTTTTTGAGATTTACTTTGAACTTTGGAGGTGAAAGTGAAAATGAAAAAGAAAAAAATGAAGGCTACTGATATCATGTCACCCCTATTAGGTTTGAGAGCATGTGGCAAATGGAGTAATTTTTGAGCAAGCATGGTCAGATATGTTATTTCACATATCTCATTCCTAATCAGCTGTTGTAAAAAGTTGTCCATTTCAACTTTTTTTTGTTTTGGAGGTTACTCAATAAACTTTTGCAAACATTCATTCACCAAACACTACAATTAGAGGGTTTGACTATCCAATCTTTCATTTGTACCTAAATCAGTTAAAAAAGACTCAAAACTCGATGTATCGAACACTCCCTTTGTAATTGATGGGTTACTTTTGATTTATTTTACGAAATAAAAAATTAAAATTTTTATTTTAATTATCAAATTTTGATTTTACAGTGGGAAAGTTAAATTTTGGAATGAGTAGTGAGAAGGATTAAAAAGAAAAAAAAAAAAAAAAAGGGAAAAATATAAGATAAAAGCGGTCCAAAATAAAAGTTGAATGGGCTTAGGATAAATTAGAAATGAGAGCCCAAAATTTGTTTCTGGGGCTCTCTAAAGTTTAACACTGCCCGGAACCAGAAGCAGAAGAATATCTTCATGTCTCAGCCTCTGTAACTGCGGCCGGGTAAGGCTATGCTAACCTAATTATTCCCGCAAACTTTCTTAAGGCTTTTCTGCTTCGCATATATTTATGTATATATATCCAAAAGAATCTTTATGTATATATTTATGTAACCCTAGCAATCCATGCAAATGGAATCACAGATGGAAGCAGTGAAGGTTGAAGGTTTTGGCCCTGATTCAGAAGTGGAGGATTTAGGGCGATGCGTTGATGAAATTTCCACCACTGTCAGTCGGGTAAACTCCCCGCCCCAAATTATTTCCCCTTCTTTTTAATTTCTAATTTGCACCCCAGGGCTTCTATACAGCTACAGATGTTCAATTATTATTATTTCTTTAGATTTGTCATTCCGGTATTTAATGTAAGCTAAATTCAAATTGGAAAACTGGGAGCTAGTACCTAAATACAACTCATAATGCATGTCAAATTTCGTTGTAATTGTCTGAAGTATATTATACTACATCATCATAAATTTATGATCAGCTTTTATTTATTCATTTAAGTTTTAGCAGCTTTTTGTTTTTCTTGATATTATCCCTCTGGCAACGTTGCCAAACACTTAATAAGTCCTCCTGCATTTTGCAGCTTGCACATATACTTACATCTTTACATTATTGATTGGAACTATATTGAACTTGCAGCTCGAGCAAAGAGTTAACGAGGTCGAGCAGTTCTACTTGGCTACAGATAATATGGAGTTGACTATTACCAAATCTGCTTCAGCTTTTAAGGAAAAAGTCAAGGAAAAACAGCTTACTGGCCTTGAAAAGCAGCAGCAAGAAGCATCACAAAGAGAAGCTGCTGCTCTGAAGAGAATGCAGGAACTTATGCGCCAATTTGCCACAATTTTACGTCAGGTAAGCATAATTTTTTTTTTTAAAAATTTTCTTCAGAGGTATCAATCATATTGTCTGGTTTCACCTTCTATTTTGAAAGCCTATCTATTCCTCCTAGTTTCTTTCTTATAGATTTCGTTCATCTGATTTTTTTTTTCTTTTGTGTTTTCTGATTAAAGAATATTATTTCGATACCTAGACTAGGCAAAGAAAACAAAGTTCTTATTAGAATATTCTCAAAGAATGTTAATGAGACATTAGCTTGGTTTTTTAATCAGGGATCATTTTACATAAATAGTACCTTAGTGATTTTAATCAGGGACCTTTTACATGAATAGTAGCTGCTGCTTTTATTTATCTGGTATATAAACTTCTATTACAGATGGTTGACATGGCAAATGTTTTCTTGGAAGTTTTTCCTTTTAAGTGGGCAGGTTATGCTAGAGCTTGATTCTTTGTCATTATTCTTCTACGCTCTCTCTTTTCTTAATATTTTTTCTGCTTTTAGGGGAAATCTTTGCCAGTTTGTTGGATTACAGTTATTGCATTTATCCACACACTCAAAATTTGTCCTTGTACTGAACTCTATACTCTAGCAATCATTCTTCTTGCCAATATCATCTAGGTGATTTCAAAATTTATTTATAAAAATTTAAGGCTTCACCCCCACCCCCCTCTTAATTCTCATTTCTCATTTTAAATATTAGTTTTCTTTAACAGCAGTGCTGGTTCTTAGTCACAATCTAATTAATTTTTAATTATACTTGCCGTTTGTCAGATCACTCAGCACAAATGGGCACATCCCTTTATGCATCCGGTTGATGTTGAAGGTCTTGGTTTGCATGACTATTATGAGGTAAAGCTTATTGATTGTTTCAATATTTTCTGACTGGCTTTCTCATGTATAAGAAGACATATTTTCTGTTTTTATTGGTCTTTATATTTGAGACTCTTTTCTGTGCTTTAGAAATTTGCTGTGCTAAATTTTTTTCTCAAGCACATGCTTGCTCATATAGACCACTAACTCATCCATACTTCTTCAATTTTGATTGTTTAATTTATTTATACTTTAATATGTATGCTTTAACTGATGCATCATATGGTTGTGCATTTTAGATTGTTCAAAAGCCTATGGACTTTGGTACAATAAAAAGCAAGATGGAAGCTAAGGATGGTACTGGGTACAAGAATGTACGCGAAATTTATTCTGATGTTAGATTGGTTTTTAAGAATGCCATGAAATACAATGATGAAAGACATGATGTCCATATAATGGCGAAAACTTTATTGGAAAAATTTGAGGAGAAGTGGCTGCAACTTTTGCCTAAAGTTGCTGAAGAGGTAAGCCGTTATCTGGGTATGATGAACTTCAACTGGTAAATGGTTGATGATTTATTAGACTTGTTTTCAGTAGTCTTTTGTGTTTTTAGCTGGAGGCTCTAGAATCATCCTGCTTCAGGCAAGCTGTGTCAGTTCACTTGCTTGAGGTTACTTGCAGGAGAAAAGACAGGTTGAGGAGGAAGCAAAAGCAGAGCTAGATGTGAAGCTGGCACAAGAGGCAGTTCATGCTAACATGGCCAAAGAGTTGAGCAATGAAGTCTGTAAAATAAGTAGCCTCTTGCATATGAAATATAAATTGGATTTATTTTCCTTTTTGTTTTTAAACCAATCCTCATCCATCAACTCTGAACAAATAGATTTGTCAATTCTTTCAGCTTTGTGAGGTTGATTTGCAATTGGAGAAACTCAGACAGATAGTCATTCAGAAATGCAGGTATGGTTAAAGATATGTAATTGTATGGAGTTTGGTGCGTTTGGCACAAATTTATGAATACTATCAATTGGTTTGCATCAGGGTGAGAGCTGTATCAGATGGACATATGGTAGTTTGTTGTCATGAATTTGAGAACAACCATTTCTTTGCAACTAGTAATTACTAGTCTGTAGCTTTTTATGTTGCTTTGGACAAAGATGTAAATATATATATATAGAGAGAGAGTTAATCTTCTATATAACCTTCAACCAAATCTTCACATCATCAGTATTTAGTTCTTAATTGCATTTTGGTAAAGTATGGTGAGAGTCAAGTCTTTCATTTTCAACCAGCCATTGGTCTCACATTTCTTTATATCGTTTCGTGGTAAATGATGGTATATTTTATCATGTTTTTGGTAGAGGTGCCAAGATTCTGACATTTGTTGATAAAATAAAGATCACATTTAGGTTATTGGCCTTAAACAGAATAACATTTTGGTTGGGCTAATTCCATTGTAAATAAATATGTCTAAAGTATTACTTGCACTTGTTTCTGTCTATTTTTATATGCCTGTCATTTGAGTTTGTATTTTTAATTCTTCTGAGACCTTTAGTTAAAAATACTGATTATAGACTATCATATAGAAAAATGTCGACTGAAGAGAAAAAGAAACTTGGGACAGCTCTCACCCGATTGTCGCCGGAAGATCTTGGTAAGGCTCTAGAGATAGTTGCTGAGAACAATCCAGGCTTTCAACCAACAGCACAAGAGGTGGATCTTGATATAGATGCCCAGGTAATTGCTTTGGTCCGGTAATGAGTCTAATAATTCATATTTTCTATATAGATAACTATGTCCGTGTAAGGCTGCAAAGCAGCTGCTAAGGTGTATCCCCCATTGTTTTGACTGCACAGAGTGAATTAACGTTGTGGAGATTGAAGGTTTTTGTTCAAGATAAACTAAAACTTGCTGGAAAGTGCTCTGAAGCTGTGGTCTGCAACAACATAAACAATAATGAGAATACCATCAAGAGCAACTCGAAAAGAAGAAGAGAGATATCTGACGCGCTTACAAAGAATGCCATAAAGAGGAATAGGAAGCTCTCTCCTAACTCATGAGCGAGCACTGTTGCAGGCTAGTATTATACTGGTTTTGTCCTTAAACCGGTGAAGTTGCCCAGATGCTGAATATTATTCTTAAATGTGATGTAGTTGTTAGAATCGGAGTTATGGTGGTGGCAGAACTCGTTACGACTATGTAAAGGTACATAGATAGATTTTGATTACAGAACCTTGTAAATTTTTTGTCTTATTATTGAAGGGTAAATAATGACATTGACGAACGCCGACACATAATACAGGTACTATATGACATAGCGACACTGCCAGGCATGTCCGTGCTTTATATACAATGCATTTATTTTTGTTTATATCTTTCTATGCCTCACTGCCTTGTCTTTTGAATTATTTATGTTTATACAATACTCTTCAAGTTTTGCAAAGGTGATGAAATCTCCCGACATGATCCACAATCAATCTACGCGCTTGAAATAACGATGCGTTAAGCATAAATGTTTAGTAAGATACTCTACTTACCTTGAGGTCTTATAAGGGTTAATCCACATTAGGGCTTTGCTCTCTCATTACCAATTTACAATATAATTAAACTTTATGAAGGGGGATAGTTTAACATTCTCATTTCATACCTTTCATACGTCCATTTCCTTTATCTAGATTAATCTACATGATTCATTATTCATTTTCTCAATTCCATATAGCCTAGTGATTCAATGATAACTCATGTTTTGGAAGCATTATAGCAAGTCATTTTTAACCCTTAGAATTTATTTCATCTCATGTGTAGTTATGTTTTATAACCTATTAGAATTTCCATTCTTTTATGACATTCACCTTTAGTAAATACTAGTAGAAGGAAACTTGAATACTCATGATTCATCCAAACATCAAAGACCACCAAGTGCTAACCTCCTCAGCATCGAAGCGTTAAGCCCGGAAGCTTTAGAAATTGCTCATGAATGCAAGGCCCAAAGGCTAACAGAAAGTGTACGTAATATGTGCGAAGCCCAAATGCAACAAAACTCCAAATATCATGAGGATCTCTGGAGAGGTGGTGTATGCCCCAGTGGTCCACATAGTATGACCGACCAAGGGGTAACATATCAGAACTTCAAGTATCATCATATAACCCTAGAACTCCACATAACACCAATAAGTATAAAACTCCCGGTCAAACAAAGTTCATGCCAAAACAAAACTCCAAGCCCATAAACAGAACTCTATATCTAATCCATATTAGCATGCTATTGTAACTACTTTTCTAAGTTTCTGCGGGCAAAGTTTAATTAACAAATCAATTTCATTTATAAGATAATCTTACACACACACGCACCATTTCATACATTCATCATGACACTTATGCTTATACATTTCCACTTGATACATCTCAAGGTGGTTTCCACATTTCATCTCATAAATAAGCATTTATTGGACAATCATTCACATTTTAATTTAAGAGTTCACACTCTTACTCTTATGTTCAATATGGGATTTTTTAATATAAACAATTATGTCATATTAGGCTAATTTAACATAAGTTTAACATTTCATAATATGAATTCATAAAAGCTCCACGAGCTACAAATCATTCCATTATTGCAATTTACCATTACACTTATATCCCATAAAATGTTCTATTTTCCAAATTCTTATTATTATACTGTTCAAATTATTAATACCCCATTTTCACATTTTTACACCAAAACATATAATGGTTCATTAAATATCATAACTTACTCTTACTTTACAAATTAATCAACTTTTTTAAAATTGTCATTTACCATGATTCAAATCAATTTATTACTCACTACTCATCAAAATACAATAAGACTCACAATCTACATTTTTTGTCCAAGATCATAATTGTTTCTATTTTCATTTCCACTAAACTATTTCATTTAATATTGACTATTAATATTTAATTCCATTTGAACATTTAGCCATTTAACCTCTAATAGTAATAAATTTTAATTCAAACAAAGTAAGGATGGATCCTTTAAAACTTACTTTCCATTGGAAGAGCAATATCACCAATTCCCTTTACACTCACTAGCCAAAAGCTTCACCATCCACTTATCAATTTCTTTTCCTTCATAATACATATCACACATAATACCCAAAAATCATGTTCATGTAGAAATCCTAACAAGTAACCTTGAATAATCATATTAAAGATGACAAAAATGCACTTTCTTACCTTATTCTTTAACTTTCTCACAGTACTAAAGCTTTCTCTATCTAATTCATGAAAACACTTTCTTCTAATGATGAATATGATGATAGAACTAGTCTACAAAGTTTTAACAAGAAAACAACATGGGTAGTGCAGATTTTTTTTTTTTTGAATTTGAAAGAGAGAAGGAAGAGATGAGAAAGAAATCTTTCTCTTTTTCCATAGAGGGGGACGACGTAAAGGGAAAGAAAGATGAAGGCTTTCATATTTTATTCCTTTCTCATATCCGTCGTTATTTCAACTCCTTCCATAAATCTTGCTTGTGATCTACTTATTCTACTGTTACATTGCTCCTCTTAAGTAATGTGTTATATGTATGATGTATTGTCCGATTTGTCAATAAAAGATCAATTATCAGTATTCTTTTACAAATGATTTCTCTTACTATTATTATACTAATGCTACACTCCCCATGTAATCCTAGGCCATAAGAGCCTATGGTAGTGCGGTCGACACAATTTTATTACCTTTCTTATGTCTCCCCTCATACGTCTGAGAGCAAGGTAAGCTATTTCCCATCATCAAATACTTGATTAAGATCATGTCTCATGGAAGGATATTTTATAACCTCTCGTTCGACTTAAGGGGGTCTATTGTTATATCCCTCCGCTACCTGGACACATGTCAGCACTAGAAGTAGCATTGACCACTTTGTTGACTTCATCTGAAATTATGCCTTGCCTAACCACACGCTTTGCTTAAGGAAGCATCAACATCTTACGCTCTTGACCGTTCGCTACTTCTAGAAAGGGCCACCCACCCACTTTTTAAGTGTGAATGCTCTTCAAGTGTGAACACTATTTCAAGGTTACGGGGGTCATTAAGCATAACAACCTCATATTGATTAAATGAATAAGACAATATGCCCCATGATATATGTCCTTCATGCATTAGATGAGAATAACTTTCTTCGTAGAAACTTCCCACATCACACGAATAAACAAGGAACTTCTCCTATAAATACCCCAATCAACGATGAAGAAAGGATTGATTTCCAGCCCCCAAAGTTACTCTGAGCAATTATCCCCTCAATCAATCTGTCCTTTTTGGTGAATCAACTTCTAGAGCACAACCTTGATCTCCTCCTTGTTCCTTGCTATCATCCTCCCTTATTGTACACTGTATCAACAATTCCTGTACAAACCTTTAATCTCTTGCCCTCAACTATAACGATAAAGCACATGCTTGGTTCATTTTTGGGAAACAATATACCTTGAAGTCCACCCAAATCGTTATAGCTTGCTTCACTAGTCTTTCCATTTGTGGAATTTACCATCCCAAGTCTGCCAATACCCATTGTTTATCTTTGACACAAGTGTAATGGTTCTTGTCACAGTTCGTTTTACCATATATATACACTTAGTCGAAAGGGTCATCTACAACCAAATCAAAGTTTCCACACTATCACTTGACCTATAGGTACCCGTTCTTTATCCTTCACTTTTTCACACTAACTCAAGCATTCTATTTCCAGCTCTAAAAAACCCTTGCTTCTAATGATGAAAATGATGGTGGAACTAAGTTTAGAAATTGATTTTCTACAAAATTTTAACAAGAAAACAACTTGGGTAGTGAAGATTTTTTGTTGAATTTGAGAGAGAGAAGGAAGAGATGAGAAGAGAAATCTTTTTCTTCATGGAGAGGGACGTAACAAAAGGAAAGAAAGATGAATGCTTTCATATTTTATTCCTTTCCTTTTTTCTTTTTTTTTTTTTCTTTTAATGGTCAAAAGGAAAGAAAGATGAATGCCCACAATATTCCATGTTTTAAAATTTTCTAAATTAATGGCCCAACACGTAAAATAAATTCTAAAACTATCATTATAATACTCTTGGAAGGCCTAAAATATCTTTTAATGTATTTGCACTTTTAGTCCCTTTCTCATGTCCCTTCACTTTATAATTACCAAATGTGACATTTAACACATTATAACTTCACATAACACCACAAGGGTCCATAATATTATCCAAAATTTACATTTTAATTTTTTTGGCCAAAAATGAAGAATTTATAATTTAATCTCTGTACTTTTTATTTTATTTAATTTAGTCGTAACTTGAGAAATACATTTCCCATGTCATCTTCATATCAATAAATCATTATCACTCCACTATTTCTCTAATTGGTCATTTTACACTTTAGTCATCATACTTTTTAAAAATTTTAATTTAATCCTTTTTCACATTTTCACATGCCACGATCTTCATAAATATCCGACCACAACTCATTATAAGTACTTTAAGACTCTCCTTATTGGTGTCAAAATTTCAGTGTAATGAGTCTCGAAACAGTACCAGAAAATTTGGAACATGACAAGGATTGAGTGCACCAAGGAGTAGTGTTGTGTGGCAGAATAAATAGATCAAAAAGTCTTATTTTGGTGTTAGTATAAGTGGCGTGATAGGATGTAGTTTTAGGTTATATGGTAATATGTCGAAGGTTGTCGATTTATTGGTTGTAATAGATTGGATTAAAATCTTTCATTCAACCGTATGAAGAAAATCTTCTCTCCCTTAGTTGTTATCAGATAAAGTTATGATATTGTTTCTTTTTAATCATTTGTTAAACCGTGTTTAATTCAACAAGAGGCTCGTTGACCCAATATTGACCCTATCCTTTTAACATATATTTTCCTATTAAAGACGGCAGTCGATTAAATATTGGAAATCCCCAAATTATTTCATCTAAATTTGAATTAGGAAAAACTTCGGGTCAAAATATAATTTTCTTTTAAATATTTAAGAATAATGTAAGTAGATAATGGATTTGAGTATTCATATAATGGACTTAGATATCAAATGTTATCCGAAATAAACCAAAGCGAACTCAAACATTCAGGGATTCCTATTCAAAAGTAGAGTTAGTTTCCACATTCACAAAAAAAATCGGATAGAATAATTTCATACCATCCATTGTCATTCTATTCTTGGTGGTACCAACGACAAGGGCATATCAACAGCTAGCACATTTATGAACTTGAATTGGTTCGACTGTCCTTGAGATTCTGCAACCAACCGTATTTCTTTTCTTATTTAGCATCACCCAATTCCATCTTGTTAAATATCTACTTTAGCATTTACATCACATACCAGACGTTTGAAAGATCTTGTTTGTGGTGTTTTCTTGGTCTTCTCCTGATCTGGTTTGGCACAATTTAGAGCCTGCATGACAAAATATACATTCAAACCAACAGTAATGCTGTCAAAGGCAAAATTTTCAAAACATATTAGCAAGACAGCTAGCAGCAAAATGGATCTTATGGAACCACCATCAAACTGCACATGCTATTGACGCAATCATTATCAAGTAAAAGATGATACTACCTGAATAAGTGACTCCACACGCCGCCGCATCCGGCTGTGCATAAACCCTTCTGAGCACTGAGGAACAGAATGGCAGTCATATAAATCAAATATCACACAAGTGCCTAATCATGCAGCATGCTGAAGTAAAACACTACTATGCCAGTACGTTAAAAATGCACGATGCTCCTTTTAACTCCTGTTAATAAAACATTAAAATGATATAACCAGGTAGTGTAGATAGTTACCATGCAATTTGAAATATAAGAAAAAGCCATAACAGATTACAAAAAGAAATTGGTGATTATATTATACTATTATCCTTTTTAAACTCACGTTCCCCTTTTCTTTTCGAGCATTCAAAACCACACTATTAGTAGTTTCAGTAAAACAGAGTCCTACCCTTTTCACTCTTTCCGCCCTTCTCTTGACTTGGTATGTTCTATTAAGTCATATCTTCTGAATAGGAAAAATATACTCCAAATTAGTTCTCGATAGACATGAGTTCAATCTTTTCCTTCATGCAATCCTTTCTACACTTTATTTCCTTGCATGCCATACATCCTACTTACTTATACTGATATCAGTTGCCTAACACCATGTCCTCTACAAATTTGCTGATCTTATGAGTATTTATTTTAACATCAGTTAAATTGTGTGCCAGGAATAACCTCTCTAAAGACTGCATCATATCAGACATCCTCCTTAAATCCCATGATTGACATCATTATGAACTCTCCTTTCTTTTTGGACAACTGAGTGAAGACACTCAAGTTGCTCACTTCATATACTCTCTAAAACTCCATCTCTACTGCTGCTTGTACTAAAATTTACATTCATAAGTCTGTTTAGACCAAGAGCAAAAAACCATACAGTTCTTGAGTTTCTCATCCAACAGGTGCTATTTCATCAGCAGAAAGCACATCTTCAGCAAATTCACCTATTACCAGTGCAAATATGAGTTTGAAATTGATCATTGGTATCAATATATAACAATAGCAACATACTCAGTTGTACCTTGACGAGTCCCTTACACAGAATTAGAACTGCTACAAACATAGCAGTTAGCCAAGCAACTGTTACATTATAAGTATTAAGTTGAATCCACCAAAAAGTATGATTTCTATTTTCTTTTAAATTGCACCAATAATTTGTTATCAGACAACATTTTGAAACAATTTTCTGTCTTTAACAGCCTTCTCAGGAACAAGCACTTTTCTCAACTCTCATATTTAACTGCAACCTATTTGAACATGTGTCTTCTTTTCTCTCACCTTTTTAAACATACACACACACATATCATTCTCCCTCCTTGTTCAATTGCACACAAAATCCCTAAAAAGAATTTCATACAGCATGTCAACTGTATTCTTAACCTCTCTTTCCAATGTTGTACTTTGTACTTGTCCAGATTTTTTCATTTCTACACCTATGTAACCTTATGGTACTTCCTTCACCACCAAGGTTCCCTATGCAGAGAGGCAACCCTTTAAATTCTTCCAAAATCTACTGCTTTCTGAAATGCAAATAGCCATATCAACCTAAAAATATTTGCAACCTCACCACCCAACTGCTTCATCCAACTGGTATACTAGCAGCTATAGCAGACACTCAAATCAATCAACAATGGAACAAATAAACACATGATTGATCACCTTTCTATTTGTCAAGGTACTAAAGAGGTGATACCTTTGCATCTAAGACAATAATATTCGCCAAATGGAATATTGGTAAAGAAAAAATGCCAATAGAAGATAACGGTGGTTTGGATGGAACATAAATGATATTTGGATGTATCATTCATTCACTCTATACTATATCCTTTCGACAATAACAAAGTACAAAAACATATACAGTCAGCCCTCTCTATAACAACAGCCTGTTATAACAACATTTCGCTATAACATCCAAGTTCCTAAAAGAACAGATTTTTTATGTTTTATTTTAAAACTCTATAACAGCTTTTCACTTATAACAGCAACATCCATAGTTATGAAGTACGTTCTTTATTAAATAAGTTCTTTATAACAGCATATGGTCTAAATTTTTAAGTAAATGTATAGTTATTTCATATAAAAAACTATTATTTATCATTTATTAAATGAAAATGATCTTAACTAAAATATTATTTCAATAAAATAATTAAACTTCACGCGAAGAAATCTATTAATCATATTTTATTAAATGAAAACAATATTCAATGAGTGGAATTAAAGATATCAATTCAAGAAACTATTAAGTTCCCTAATTAAGTATTCTACTATAAATTTGGAACATCATAAACTTATAGATTGATTACTTGAATTTAGTAACTCATGATAAATTAATTAATTTAATTTGATAACTCGTATTGATTAATTTAACATGTTAGATTTATGAACTTTATAATTAATCATGTGAAAGAATGTAAAATAAAACATGCATAAAAGCAATAAGACATGCACTTGTTATACGTCTTTTAATTTTGTTGATTTGATTCCTACTTTCTGTCTTTTTTGAACATAATTCTCACTTTCTTTATTTTATGGAAATTCATGATATGAATTCGATGGTAAGCTTACAACGATTATCCCAACAGCCACCTCTCTATAACAGACAAAATCTGGGCAGACAAATGGGGCTGTTATAGAGAGGGTTGACTGTACGAGTAAAAGAATACAAATAAAAATGAATGTTACATTCTTCTGTTTATAACAAGTAACTAACATTAATTTTTCAAAGTCATTTTAGAACCCAGACTAATGACTATTAAATGAACTTCTCAGTCATAAATATAACAATTAGGTTACAAGCTCTTGACTTAATTGTTTCTCAAATTTCAAAGCGCTAATGAAACAAAGAAAGTTAAACAAAATAAAACTAACCTTAACGTGATAATTCACATATGCATGAAATGTTGATAAATTCCACACAGTACGGTCCAATTTTCTGCCTTCCACATGGCGTGGTAAAATAACTGCATTTATTACACATAACAGAGTTTGTCATATTGGCAACAGAACTACAAGTGGAAAAAACAAAACTCTAATCTTCTGATATTACCAAAAGTTACAAAGCCTGCATTTGCTGATAATGCATCATCAGTTACTCCCTTCAGTTCCAGCGGTGGAGTTTGAGACCACAAACACGGAGGTGCATTACTCAGCCCAGCTGTACGCCTTGACTCCATGAATTCCTGAAAGATGATGAAACTTTTGAGAGGGAAACAAGAAAAATAACCATAAGATCTGCATACAATAGTTGCACCCTCTTACCGTACCTGGAGGAAGGAGGTTGCCAAAACAGTGTCTATCGAGTCCTTGAATCTCATTGGAAACACCACCGTCACCTTCTCTGCCTGCTAAATTATAATTTCTACCCAGTTAAACAAGAATGCATCCATAGTCACTCATAAATAAGGTAGACACATTTGCACCTTCGACCCAAAACAATCAAACAATTAATTGTATAAAAGAAAAGAGAGAGACAGGCCATCTGAAGCATAACAAATAAATCTAAACTGCAGGACAGATAATAAGAGAATGAAATATAACATGAACTTACAAATTTATGTCCATCATTAAAACTTAAATCAGGCTAGTCACTTGAAACAATACCTGAGGAACAAGGAAGAAGGACTCATTTGGCCGATGCACAAGGGCAACAAACTGATCTATATCAGGAGCAACAGTCCTTGAAGAAAGGTGTTTTAGGATTACTCTTAAAGGGGCCCCTAATACCACTTCTCTAACAGATGCAATCTTTACCAAAAGAGTATGTCGCTGATCTGCAGGATATAAAAAGTTGAAACTGTCACACAAGAACAAGAATGACGCAGACCAAGGAAACAAGTATAAGCTAAACTCATTAGAGTTTTCCAGTGGAAGTCAGCCAAGATGGACATTTAAGCCCTCAATCCTAATTAACCACAAAACAAGCTAAATAATAGATAGAGATCACTTTTTGTTATCCTCCCCCAGCCACAAATTGAACGGCATACACCCATCCTTTCCTTTTGTAACAGAAAGGCCCAAATATTTCTTTTTTAATTTTTAAAAATAATAATAAAATAAAATAACTCAAAATTTAATCTAGTAATGCTTGTAATTCATTTTTAACTGCTGTCTTGTTCCACTTTAGCTGTTCATTTGTAACCGCTGTCTTGTTCCTAAACTAGATGGGGCAATAAGCCCAGCCAGTGCAAGCAATAAGAGAACACTACACAATTTCAGTTTTTGGAGCACACTTTAAATGCAGTAAGCTGATTCTATTTGTTATGACACTGACCCCCTTGGTCACTGGTCAGATTATCATTATTTTCTATGACAAGCACCCTTTCTTATACGGGTATGATTTACGTTGCATATGCATCTGAAACTATCAGAGAACCATCCTATTTGACATGGAAGCTACTTAGTAGAAGCATGCTACAAAATATGATTGATCTCTTAACCTAACGCTACTATTGTGTTCTGGAAAAGGGGTGTGTGTATATATATATACTTATAGCTATGAGTTCTCACCTAGGAATCTTCTACCTTTCAACTACAGGTATAACAGTACTTACTAAAATCCAAGCTTAAAACCAAGAGAATTAAGCACAGAAAAATTAAGAAAATATCTTATCAAATAATAAAGAACCTTAGACGCATTAATGTACTCCAAATACTAGTTCCTTAAGTCATTTTTAATCAAGGACAGGAATTTTCAACATGCTGATGCCAATACTCTGTTATATAACTGTGCAAGCTCATAATGACCTAAGAAAATGAACTTGTTGACCTTCATCTTGAGGAAGTTTGGACAAATTCAGTTTCAATGTCAGATTGAAGCCATCCCTTGGAGGATCAAGAATTTGCACGATTACACCATAAGCTGCTTTAATAGCTTCTATGGCTCCAAATGGAAGTCCACCAACAAAAACAGTTTCCAGAGGTGGGGTAGGTAATGATAATGAAAGCAGTAGAATATGGGGATTCTTCATTGACACCTGCATATCATTTGCAAATTACATGAGCATAATATAATTACAGTGGCTTTCGTACCTTAACTATAAGTTCAGAGAGCCCAAAGGAGCAAAACGAAATACATGAGCATGAATAATTCATAATACAATCACTCAATTTCTTTTACATAGGTGTAACAACGAAAAAGCTTCTAAATCACCTGAACATGGTAACGAACATCATCAAACTCAACCCAGTGATGGTCTAGTTCAATACACTTTTCAAGACTGCAAAAGCGACATGAGAGAAATCAGCAAGCTGAGAAAGAAAGTGTAAACAATAAGCAGAAAAGGTCCAGGTAGCTTGAAAATTATTCAGTTTTTACACCCTAAATAAATAAGAATGTTTGTACACTCAACACCAGGATGTATAACTGAAATACAAATATTAAAGCACAGCACAACATGGACAGCATGCTTGGCATAAAAGAGTAGGCATAGTTCCAACTTGGTCCACACCTCTAACATATAAAGTAGAGAATGTTAACACTACTTTCTTTATGGGCTTGAGGCTTGTGAGAAGTGGAATCTAGAAAAACTGCATATTACTAAACCGTAAAACACAAAAAACCCTAGAGCTTAAACGCATTTGAAAGTTCTAACCCTATCCAATTGTTCTTGATGATCTATTGTTAGTCTAAAAGTTAACAATCCTGTATACTGATCTTGTACACATATTACTCTAATTTAGATATTTATTATAGTTTTGAATGGGAGTTTGTATATTTCATGTTAATTACTATTAATACATATAAACTTTAAATAAAAAAAACACTAATTCTGGGAAAACTTAAGCTACAAAATTTTAAAGAAGGGCTATATTTGATGATAGTATCGTCAGTGGAGATGATACATCTCTGACATACCAAAGCGTAGGGTAGGAGGTCAGGTATTTAAAAGTAACAGTACTAGTGAAAAAAAAATGAGACGAGCAACGCACTGCAAGCAACAATGGAAGATTGATGAGGAAGAGGAACCATCAAACTCATAAGAGAAGGTTGTAAAGAATGAAAAATACATCTATGAATTAGAAATGTAGTTGGAATCCTTGACCTGACTCTGCTCGAATTCCCAACATGTCTTTCAAACATCAAATATATACAAGAACTAAGATGTAATTAAAGAAGTAAAATAAAAGAAATCAAATCAAATAATAAAAGCTTATATTTATCGGATTAAAAGAAATGAAATGAAAAAAGAAAAGAAAAAGAAGGAAAAAGTACTTCTGTATTCGATTCAGCAAAGTCTGGAGAAGGAATCGTGAATGGGACTGTAAAAGTATCATCGATTTCTTTCTCCGCCGATCGAAAAGGATAAACAAGACCAAATTCGAACTATCTCTCCGGCTCCTTTCTTTTGGTGCCAATTATCGTCTAGAGCCGGGATCTGTTGCTTCTATTGCAGTGTTTTTACTTTGGAAGAGGCTTTTTCCGGACGGAGGATCAAATCACCCGTTAAATACTTCTCTTAAAAGAATTAAGTTAGAAATAAATTAAAGCGATAATCACATACTTGCTACTGAAATTTGGCAAATATTCTAATTTGGTACCTGAATTTTGAAAATATTGATTTTGGTACTGAACTTTAACATTGTTTATCCATGTGGTACCTTTGGCTGAAGACGTTAATTTTTACTTGTCAGGACCCGTAACCCAATCGTGTAAGTTATGTAAAAAAGTTTTAATTGAACAAGGGCCTAAGATCTAAATATCCCTTTAATTTTTAAATTTAATTAAAATAATAAAATACCCCTTAAAATGTATTTTATAAATATTAAAGAAAATAAGTTAAAAAATTTTAACTTTTTTTTTTTTGTTTTGTTTTTCTTGTCTTCCTTCTTCCGTGAAGAGAATTAGGCGTCGTTGCCATTATGCTACCGCCCAGCCAAAATTTTGACAGAAAGATTCGCCTCTTTCTCTTCTTTCTAGTTTTCCGGTTAGCTTTGTTGAAAAGCATAGTTAAAATTTCACAATATTTAGAACTTTTAAAGCCCTGATCTGCAAATCTGGTCATTAAATCATCATGGAATTTTGACTGTGGCTTCTCCTTACCACTTCCTCAAGAACCAGAAACTTGAAATGGGCTTTGGTTTTGATCTGCTTGGATTGATGGGTTTTATTTGTGATGGGTTTGTGATGTTAATTTTTTGGGTTTTGTGTTCTAATGGATTGGTGAGTTTGAGTGAATATGTTTAGTTGTCTTGGAATTGGAGGTTGTCAATTTGGTTTTGGTACTTGAGAATTGGCAATGTTGTTAGGGGATAGAAATGGGGTAAATATCTCAATAATACTAAAAAAAATCAAAATTTACCGGATAGTATAGGTTTCAGGAAAATTGACCGGAAAGTGCAATTTCTCAAAAACGCGCGTCCACGTCGGTAGCGTTTTTGAGGAAAAAGCGACCTAAAGCGCGTCCCTAGGGGAGCTGCTTTGTTACACCTCGAAAAAAACGCCCCACGAGGGCGCTTTTCTTTGAGGTGTGCAAAGCGCCCCCAGGGACGCGCTTTAGGCCAACGATCAAATTTTTATTTGTGTTTGTAATTTAATTTTAATATCTTCACTAAAATAGAAGTTGTGTATTTTTTTGTATGTAATTTAATTTGATTTTTTAATAAAATAAAAATTTATTTTTTATTTTTATTTTTTTAATTTAGTTTTAATATATTAATAAAATAATAGTTGTTTAATTTTTTTATTGTAATTTAATTTTAATATCTTTAATAAAATAGAAATTGTTTAAGTTTTTATTGTAATTTAATTTTAATATATGTAATAAAATAAGAAATTGTTTTTATTTATTATTTTATTGTAATTTAGTTTTAATATATTTAATAAATAAGAAGTTTTCTTTATTTGTAATTTAGTTGTAGTATATTTAATAAATAAGAAGTTTTCATTGATAATTTAGTTTTTTGCAATATAAATTTTTTTTATATTTAATAAAATTGAGTTTAATGTTATTTCTTTTGTAATTTAATTTTTTTAATTTAGTTTTAATATCTTTGATAAAATAGAAATGATTTAATTTTCATTTTTGCAATTTAATTATCTTATATTTAATAAATTTGAGTTATTGTACAAAAGTTCACCGTTTTCCTTCAAAAAAACAGAAATTACATAGCCAAAGAAGAGACAAACAAGCTAAGAACACGGTCAACTAGTCCGATTTGGACACGAGCGAGATGTATGGCCCGGTTCCTACACCACCCGCACCGCCGGCTTTGGTTGGTCGGTTCTCGATATCCATATTGTTGCGTATTCTAGTCGAGGAAGGTCGACCTTTTGGTTTGCGCCTCAATTCTCTATCCGACAATGACTTATATGGTGCAAGCGATACCGATGGCCACTTACGTTCATCCGGGATGGTGGGAATACGTGTCTCCACACGTTGTACATGTTTTCTAATTTGTAGACTTCGTCGACATAGCTCATGGGGTCAAGACGAAGATTATGACAAGCCGCAAGTACATGAGAACATGGGTAACGGTGCATCAAATATCCCACAATCGCATGTCCTATTCGTCAAGTGTACACGATAATGCCCGCCAACAATACCTTGGTTCGTCTCATCAAACTCAGTGACACGAAACCATAGGTCGTCGCGGGTCGTGACACACTGTGTGTGCATGGTGTTCGCCCGTGCCTTCCCACGGTTAATTTCTTGCAAGACCTTCGGCTCCATACATGGCCTCCTTGCATCGCCTCGATAACTCGGGCTCTCTTCGGAAATAGTGCCGCTAAACGAAAATATGTCTCCCGCAAAACCAGCTCAGAATCGGCGGATGACGGGTTCCTTTTAGCACGTAATTTATGCATTCGGCCAAGTTTGTGGTCATATGACCATATCGTAGGCCGCCGTCATATGCTTGTGTCCACTGTTCAAAAGGAACATTGCACAGGTACTCTGCGCCTTCGGCGTTATCTGCATGCGCGCCAACATCTCGTGAAAATGCAGTCTTTATTGATCTCGTACCACCACAATATACGTTGATAGCGAATATTACATACCACTATTCAATTGCGAATACATTGAAAATTTCAAAAGAAATTATATTAATAGATATTTCATACCCATATCGGTCACTTGCCATTTCTGTCTTTTAGATCGGTGTTGCCCATAGTAGTTGGATGAAACATGCCTCAAGCAATATCGATGGTGTGTGCGATGCCACATGCTTCCTCGCGTTCTATTGCCGCAAGTATTCCAGGGCCCCGATCCGATATAACGCATATGTCAGGTTGAGGGCAGACATGCCTCCTTAACCTAGATAGGAAGAAGTCCCAATCATCAGCTGACTCCGCTGGTGTTATTGCGAATGCAATCGGAAGGATTCTCCCACGGTAGCCTTGTGCCACACGGCTAGCAATAGCCGATCGTATATCTACCATACATGAAGGTACCGTCAATTTGTACCAATGGCTTGCGTATGTAAAAGCATCTCGGCATTGCTTAAATGTCCGTAACAGCGCTTGAACACTGCGCATCCACGGAGCAGACGATCGTTGTAGTACGCCGGTTCCGTTTCAAGGTCCGTTGTGCTGCCTGGGACATACGTCTCCAACACCTGACACCACTGCCACACTTCATTATATGAAGCGTCCCATCGACCGTGCAACTTTTCCAACGCCTTCTGCTTGGCTATCCAAGCCTTTACGTAGAGGCGTGTACCCCATTTGGCTACGAATATTGCCAATTAAGACCGTCTCAGAGTTTTGGGATCGGCCTTCACCGTCGGGATTATTAAATCACCAACATGTCCGAATCCATCCTCGGATGATCTTGTGTTACACTCACAACGGCGAAATCGTTAAATAATGCAACATTACATAATATTAGTGTTATTCGAAATCATTGAACACATAGTGGTACTGTACCGGTAAGACATGTATGCGGACCTTTGTACTTTTTCACCTCCCACATCCCTGTCCTTTTCCTCAACGACGCCATGATTTTCCATGAACATGTGCCGTCTTGCACTTACACTTCGCCTCGTACCTATCGAGGTTTGATTTAACCATAGTGTAGTTAACCCTGCCTCGATCTTTGTATTGTTTCAATGCACCAAGAAAAGTATTCTTGTTGGAAAATCGGTTACCAACTTCTAATTCGTCCGAATCCAACGAAGAATTTGTACGGTCCACGCCCGGTGTGGTAGTTCGAAACTCCAATGCATCATCTTGAGATAGATCGACATTATGCATGTGCGTTGGAGGTGAGTATGCCCCGAATAGCGGATCTTCTTCTTCTTCGTCTGAACCGCCTCAACGTCTTCGGTACAATTGGAGCGGGCTCCGTTCGAAAATAATCCAACTTCTCGCACCGTCGGGCCCTCGCTCTCGAGGTGGATCCACATCGGATTCATCGTCCGACCCTCCATAACTCGCAACAAACGAGGCCCCTCGCCGGTGGATGTCGTCGGGAGTACATCATCCCTCCTTAAACATCTTTCGTCTGATTCCAATCGTATGTGGATTGCCAACCACTAGAAGTTGACGAAGTCCCCAATACGTATTTCTATCATCTGGACGTCGATCGACGGATATGCATGTCCCATCCACCAATCGAGTGTCGTGCGGGGTTATGTTTTCCATACTACGATCGCACACACGGGCACTTCGTATTTTGCCTCTCACTTACAGTGTCGACTTGGGGTCGTGTATTCCCCTCGAACGATACTAGATGTTGAGGTCGCAGACGGATCACTTGGAGATGAAAATTCTACATATACCTCGCTATAGGGTGAACCACTGGCAAGATGAGTCTCCACCATTGCCTCAAGGCTCCGAGGACCTTTGATGTCGAATGAGTCATATCTCACCGGATCAACGAAGCGCAAAATCTATACTTAATAGATTGAACTTTCATTGGCGTTATTCCGAATATTTTACGCCTAATTCTTTTTGCGAAGTTCTACCAAATCGACGCTTACGATTAAAACTCAATCGCTACTGTTCTCATGATAAGAAAACAACACCATTTTCTGTTGTCTCGCACTTCACCATCGTAGTAAATAACAAAGATTAATACGTTCACTCATTTTCAATTTTTTCCTTTTGCTTGAATTTGGTTTCGCTTAACCGAGAATGAAATTTGGCTGATTTATAGCCTAATTTTACCGGAGAGCACTATAGCAAAAGTGCGTCCACGTGAGAGCGTTTTTGGCCACTGTTTGTTTAGAAACGTCTCCTCAAAATAATTTTGCCGGAGACCACTATAGCAAAAGAGAGTCCACGTGGGGCGTTTTGGTCACGGTTTGTTCTGCAACGCCTCTCAAAATAATTGTGCCCGATACCATCAGTAGCAAAAGCGCCCACGTGGAAGCGTTTTTACGCCACGCAGTTTGTTCTTAAACGTCTCCTCAAAATTATTTTGTCGGAGACGGGAAGAAACAAAAAACGCGCGTCCACGTCGGTAGCGTTTTGGGAAAACGACCTAAAGCATGTCACGGGGAGCGCTTTTGGCCACCTCAAAAAAAGCGCCGTGTGGGCGCGTTTTTCGAGGTGGCCAAAACCGCTCCCCTAGGGACGCGCTTTAGGCCGTTTCCCCCCAAAAACGCGCTGACGTGGACGCGTTTTTTGGGGAAATTGCACTTTCCGGTCAATTTTCCTGAAACCTATACTGTCCGGTAAATTTTGATTTTTTTGGTATTATTGAGATATTTACCCATAGAAATGCTCTTAATTAAAAAAAAAAAACTTTAAAATGACTATTTAAATTGATTTATTGCAAAAGGGTTGTTTACTTTTTTTTTAAAAGGTTTGAATTAGATGAAAAGAATGTGAATAATTAATTTAAAGAAAATTAAAATAAGAATAAAGAAATCAATATGGTTTTTAAGTGGTAGAGAAACATATTTTCTGCTTTCTCCAAGACAATAAAGTTAATTTCAATTTTTTAAATTTATTTTAGTTAAAAATAATTAGTTTAAGCATTAAAAACATAAAAAGGTGAAAATGAAAAAAAAAACCTTTTTTTAATTATTTATTCTTAGGTCTATGGTATATTATTTAAAATAAAAAATGCGACACCCTGTGAGTAGGCCACGTGTTCCGACAAGTTTGAAATTAACATAATTCGTCTTAAGTATCACATTGATAAATAGTGTCAAAAGTTTAGACACTAAAATTGACTTTCTTTTTTTAAGTTCAAGTACCACATTAAAAGATTTGTCAAAGTTTAAATACCAAATATGCCATTATCTCGAAATTAAATATTGAATATATCTAACCTTGATGTTAAATAGCCATTAAACAAAACTAGATTAACAAATTTATAAAAATAAAAATAAAAATCAAACATGAATTTAGTTAAGATGGTAAAATTGTGATAAATGAAAACTATAATAGTTTAGGTTTAAATTTCATGATTCTCATTATTAGTATGATTTTTTTTTTAAAAAAAAAATTATAATGTAAAAGACATAAATACCCTAAAAATATTTGTTCCTTTGTAAAAAGAACAAGCTTAGCATAGGGTTAGTTTCTCATTACATTAGAAAATTTTGATTCAAGATTAAGTGTTTTGTATTGTTGTTCAAAATTATTTTTGAGAAATAAAATATTCATTTTATATACGATGTTGTGAAGTAAAAATATGCATTTAGATAATGTTTAAACTTGTTAATAATACGATATTTTGGTAAGAATAACAAATAAATTATTAAACTCATTATTAATATTTTTTATATATGAAAAATAAATTTTAAATATTTTTAAGTAATTAATATTAATGATTTGTAAAATTTAATTTGAATATATAATTATATTTTAAATATAAAAATAGGGTTAATGGCGTGAAGGCCCTTATACTTAGGGATTTTTTTTTTCTAATGTGGTACCTATACTTTCAAAATGTCCAATTTTGGTACTTTGTTTTCGTTAACTCTTCTGGTCCACGGCCCTAACGCCATCGATTTTTTGTTGATGTGGCACATGACTTAATCAACAACCAATACAGAAACATAACTAACATAACAGAATTTCAAATCGATTTGCTCGTTGGTGATTAGCCCGTATCAATTACCCCAATATGCAAAAGGATCATTGCCCTCAAGGATCAAACATGGAAAGTAGAAGGAATTTTGGAGCCTTCTGGTAGCTTCAGTTTATATGCAACATGTCCCACCCGAGCCTCCACTGTATATGGCCCATAGTATATTGGAGAAAGCTTCTGATTAGAGTGCTTCATCAAGGTGTGCTGACGGTAGGCTTGAAGCTTCAAATAAACAAAATCCCCAGGTTGGAATACCTTATCACTTCTTTTGCGGTCAACCAATTGCTTCATTTGATCTTGTGCCCTCTTCAAGTGAAACTTAAAGAGTTGCCTTGCTGCTTCCCTCTATTGAAGGCCATGGTCCACTGTGTCCATAGGAGAGTTGCCAGCCAAATATGGTAGATGGTGGGGTAGCTTCTACCCATACAAGGCCTCATAGGGTGTGGTCCTAATAGTTGAATAGTAGGATGTGTCGTACCACCATTCAGCAAGGGGTAACTAGAGGGACCAGTCCCGCGGTCACTCTCCTGTCATACACCTCAACTAGCTTTCCAAGCAACAGGTAAGAACTTTTGTTTGGCCACCTGTCTCAGGATGGTATGCTGTGGACATGTGAAGGCTGGTCCCAAGTCTCCTGAAAAGTTCCTTTCGGAATTTGCTAACAAGTACCTTGTATCGACCAAACACCAAAATACTAGGTAGACCATGCAACTTGTAAATGTGGTCAGAGTAAGCTTAAGCTACTATCAATGCTGAAAATGGGTGAGTTAAAGAGACAAAATGACCATACTTAGTCAACCTGTCCACCACTACTAAGATGGTATCCCTCCCCTTAGAATTTGGCAAGCCCTCAATGAAATCTAAATTGATTGTTGCCTAAGCTCGACCTGGTACTAGTAAGGGTTGTAAAAGCCCTAGATGAGTTGCATTATCAGACTTATAGCTCTGGCAAGTGCTACACTCCTTGACCCACTACCTGATATCCTTAGAGAGACCCTTCCAATAAAAGAGCCCTACCATTCTATGCTTGGTGGCATGGATTCCAGAATGGCAACCAGCTACTCCCCCATGAAAGTGTTGAAAAATGTCTTTTCTAAGGCTGCCACAATTTCCAACCACAACCTTGCCCTGCCTCCTTAATGCTTTTCCATCCCAAGAACATTTAGAATGTAAGCGTAGTTGTTGTTGGACCCCCAAACAAAGTTGTTGGAGCTTTGATAAGCCATAAAAGTAACATGTTTTAATCCCATTCTTGACGCGTTTTTGGATGATTTATTATGTAAATTAGTGAATTTGATGCTCCTAATTCTTTAAATTTATGTTTCTATACTTAGGTGAGCATAGGGAAGTGAAAGGAGCGAAAAACGGGCCAAAATCAGACAAAAAGAGCTGTTTTCAAGAACCACACGGCCTGAACATTTCCACACGAGCTTGGCACACGCCCATGTGAGCCACACGGGCTAGACACATGCCCATGTTCCAGCCTGTGCTGATATCGATCCCTATTTTCCAAACACGCAGAAAAACCCAATTTTTAGGCTTTCTGAGCATTCTAAAGTCTATAAATACACACTAAAAGAGGACCTAAGGGAGCACGCGGAGAAGAACGAAGAAAAGACTTGAAGAACGCCATCGGATTCATTTCAGAAGTAGATCTCCTTCAAGATTGAAGATCTCCATTCAATTTCTTTAGAAGTTTTATTGGGTTTCTTTATGTCTTGTTGTTTTCCTAACTTTGAGATGATGTTATTCCAGATTATGAACTAAATTCCCTAGATACCTAAGGAAGATGAAACCTATATGAATCTTATTATTTGATTTCTGAATTATATGATAAATACTTGATTCTTGTTCTCAATTATGTATGCTTATTTCATGTTTTAATATTTTCAGGATATTAATTCATGCCTAATGTGCTTATTTCAGTGGAGCAAAAGTCCCTTTTAAGAGTAGATCTAGTATAATTGAATGGAGTTGCATGCAATCCTAGAAATAGGACGACATAAATCTACCGAATTAGAGTCAAATCTAATAGGAGAATCCATAGATCGAGTTAATGCGACAATAGGGGTTTTAATTAGAAAGAGATTTCAACTAATCAACCTAGAGTCATACTCTCTGTAGGAAGCCCATTTTGCCCGGGCCCTCCAGATTATACCAAAGAATAAAACATTAAAAAAAACAACCAAAAATAAATATCACCCATAGTCCATTTACAAGGGGGCCCAAACTAGGACCCAAATAAATAAACTAAATCCTAACCTATTTACAATCCAACAAAGAGGGCCCAATTGGCCCGTGATACTAAATAAACCACTACCCGTTTTCTACATGCCTAACCCACTTACAACCAAGCCCAATCTGGAAACCGGCCCGAATGGCCCAAACAATTTCAGCAAGTCAAACCCTAGAGGACTTCCAGATGCTTCCAAAGACCGCGACGCTGCCTCCCTCCACGCGCGCCACCACGCCGCCTCCATGCGGCCTCCGTACGCCAACAGCCTCCGTACGCCACGTCCGCCCTCCGTACCTGCAAGCAAATGGCAGAGAAACATCAAAAAATAGAGAGCAGTAATTTTATTTTTATATTATTCGAATTTTCGGCCTTTAAAAAGAAAGGAAACCATTGTAAGGTTTTTTTTTACGCACGCATACAAAAATACAGAAATACACAAAAACCTGTTTTTTGCAAGGTGATTATTTTCTGGACCTGGGTTATTTTCTTATTTTCTTTCCTTTGTTTTCTTAGCATATGTGCAATAAATAAAAAGAAAAGGAGAGGTGCGTACCATTGTGAATATCCTCGTCTTCTCCGTCGCAATCGGAGATAGACGAAGAGGTCGGTCAGAGAGCAAGGCTTTAGGGTCGGTGTTACAGAAGCAGATCGAACCCTCGTGTGCTGCTATTCGCCATTCACGGTGGCGTTTTAGTGGCTCGATGGAGGGGTTTTGGATTGCGGCTGAAAACAAAAGGGGGCTAGGTTTTATTTCAAAGAGAAATCGGCTGAGTTTTAATTCTGTTTTAAGGGTTTAACATTCATTAAGAGAGCGACACCGTTTAAAGCTCATTTCAATAGCTTTAAAATGACGTCATTTAAGGCCATTCTGACCCGACCCAATCCAAAGCTTCTTAGGATCTGCGTGTTTACGTGTTAAAGGGGAATTTGCGCGTTTGGTCCCTTTTTATTTCCGTACTATTTTTTATTAGATCCGTTATGCTTTGGCTTTATTGTTTAATCTATCTCAATAACTTATGCTTTATTTTAATCTAGTCCTATACATGTACTGCGTTTGGATATTAGAATATTTGCCGGTTTGATCCCTTATTTTTCATGCGAAAATTCAATATGATCCTTAATTTTGTTTAAATCATTTTGTTTATTTACATAATAGCCTTCTAATTTTTTTTTCTTTTCTTATTTCGATTAAGTGTTAATTTTTATTTATAATTCTTATATTTTTAGTCTTAAATTTATTCATTATTCAAGTTATTTTAATCAAATTATTTTAAAATTGATTCTACATTGCTTTAATCTATTTTGTTTATATGTATTGTATAAATGTTTAATTTCAAAATCATATTATGTATTCTTTTGATGATTTGTATAATATTTAATCTAAAAAAACAATTATATGCTATTATTTTATACATACATGTATATATAATAATAAGATCATATTTTATTGTATATTTTAATTTATTTCATACATTTTATATCTTATTACTTATATACGTTTGCATATATATATTTAAACGTGTAAGTTCTTTTAAAATACATATCTAATGAATTCATTCATAAATTATTTTATTTTAAATAATTTCGTAAAGTGCTAATTTCAAAATCAATTTACTTTATTTACTTTAAATATATTTGTTAGCATCCAAATTTTATTTTATGTTAATTTGTCATTGTCAATTTTGTAGAATTATTATATTTTATAGCCTATTGTTACTATGATGTTTAATTTGTGTGTATTTCATGATTAATGTTTGTGCATCTTGTCATTGTATTATGCCTCAAATTCCAATATATTCAGGTCTTTTCATTTCATTAAAAATTATATATTTTAAGATTACGTATTTGAAATTTTTCAAGATAAGGCAATATTTGTATGTTTGGAAGTTCGGAAAATTACGCCCTAACGTACTGGGTGTCAATTTTTTGTTCAACCAAATAACCAAATACCCTTTTTAATTACATGTTTTGAAGATCAAAGATGATCTCGGTGTCGGAGTATAAACGTGTTATATCCTAACGTATTGGATGTGATACTTTTATTACTTTGAAACGAGTTAATTTTGAGATTCAATTCAAAATTAATTAACCTTCCTTAAATAGAATTATATCTTAAGCATTTTCAAGTTTTCAACCCAAGGACATTAATTAATCGATTTGGTACCCGTTTTGGGGCGTGCGGGGTTGCTAACCCTTCCTCTCGTATGCGTAACCGACTCCGAACCCTTTTTGTCATTTAATTTCGCAGACCAATAAAATTTTTACAAGGTGATCAAATCACACCTAAACAAAAAAAGGTTGGTGGCGACTCCACATCATATTTTTTAAGTTGACCCCATTTTTTCAAACTTAAAATAAAAAAATGGTTTCGACAGCTTGGCGACTCCACTGGGGACGTTGAGAGTCAGGCCATAGATTGATTAAATTTTGTCCTTTTAATTGAAAACTTGGAAATTTGTTTTGAAAAATCACATTTCTTTCAATGCACTTATTGATGTTATGATTAAAATCTCGTAGAATACTCTGGCATTGCATTGCATGACTGTTGTGGTTACACCTGTAAGTGGGAGTGAGAAACTATGCCTTCGTGAGGTTTTCACCTCCGCACGGGCTAGTGGACTGCTTCCGGGATACATCCGTACTTATGTCTTCGTGAGGTTTTCACTTCCGCATGGGCATAGGGAAATGTATCCCCCTGAACCGAACTTGATCCATATGAGCCTATAATGGGTGAGGATCGAGGAATCTGCTGGTTTAGGTACCCATTCTCTAGAACCAAGCCGCATATAGTAGCCCTAAGAGCCCACCCTAGGTAGAGCTATGCCAAACTTATAATGGGTGAGGATCGAGGAATCTGCTGGTTTAGGTACCCATTCTCTAGAACCAAGCCCATATAGTAGCCCTAAGAGCCCACCCTAGGTAGAGCTATGCCAAACTTTTAGTGGTTACCCAGATAAGCGCTTGATAATATTTTGTTTGTTTTGAATTTTATCATGTGATACTGACTTGTTGTGTTTTGATTTGTTTTCTTGTTACATGTCATTTCATATTAAAGAGGTGTTGATTCCTGTTCGGTTGCTAAGATAGAAAGTTTACCATGGAAAATGAATTTCTTGATAAAGTGGAGGATAATGCGATTTGTGCTCGCGACGTGGTCGAGGAGTTGCAATTGGAAAAGGGAATAGTCTAGTTGAAGGATACACGCCGAGTGTGGGACTTCACCCGCATTAGTGTGACGCAAAATGAGCTTCAAGAATTGAGGGATATTTGGACTCATTGGGAGTATGAGACTAAACAGATGTTCTACCGCAGCTATGGTGATATTGCTTATTTACTTGATGTCAAGGTAGATAAGCGCTTGTTTAGGGCTATGGTTCAGTTTTGGAATTCTGCATATAGTTGTTTCACTTTTGGAAAGCTGGATTTGGTGCCTACTATAGAGGAATACACTACCTTACTTCGTTGTCCAAGGGTCCAAGTCGATAAAGTTTATATTAGGGCTGCTAATGTTCCTCCTTTCGTGAAAAAGTTGATGAAAATTACGGGAATGAGTGAACAGTGGGTTTCATCTCGTATTCAGCAAAAGGGCGAAGGAAAATGTATTCCTTGGGTAAATTTGAGAGATTTGATCTTGATGCACCCTGATGTAAAGAGGAAAATTGATATCTTTGCTTTGAGTATTTACGGATTAGTCATCTTCCCTAAAGCTCTAAGGCATATAGATGAAGCCGTCACAGATTTATTTGATCGGTTCGATAAGCAAGTTACACCTGTTCCTGCAATTCTCACTAAGACCTTCAGATCCTTAAATGCATGTCGAAGAACGGGAGAAGGTAGATTTTTCAGATGTGCACAATTATTGATGGTTTGGTTTCACGGTCACTTCTGAAAGGTAGATAAAATCTCTTATCGACCTTTCTGTAAGAACTATTCACCTTTAAAAGAAGAAGTAACTACGCCAAGGCGGGAAGATATATCAGCAGAAGGGTGGATGATGATTTTTCAGAACCTTCAAGAAGAGGATATTGAGTGGAGAGCTCCATGGATGGTGCCTGATAAGATACTTTAAAAATGTGGAAGCTTTGATTGGGTCCATTTACCCGGGATTTGGGGAACCATTGGATACGCTCCTTTGCTTGCAATAAGATAGTATAAGTCCAGACAGTTTGTGCCGGTGACGCACGGATTGGCTCAAAGTGAATTCTCTTATAAAAGAGAGAATTATAAGAAAAAGATTCGAGAAATTGCAAATGCTTGGAAGCAAACCCGTCAGATGAAGAGAGTAAGCGTGGGCGAAATGACGACTCTTGAGTATAAAGTGTGGTTAAGCAGAAGGGTTAACGATAATATTCCGGGACCAAATTTAGATGATGCTCGATCTATGGAAGAATGCTTATGGGTAGTCCCGACTGAGCTAGAGATTATAAAACAGATTTTGAAAAACAGTTCGAGAGTTTGGAAAGAAAATTGAGCAATTTAGAGGAAGAAAAAATGCACCTAAGGTTAGATGTGGAAGTACAAAAATCGTGTCGAGAAGTTAAGAAAGGGGAAAATAAAGCTGAAGAGGATCTAGATAGTCTAAAGACAGATTACAAGAAGATGTGGCTATCAATGAGATCCGTTGGCCTAGGAAAAACTGCAGATCAATGGGGGCAAGAAGTGCAAGAGGAAAAAGTTAAGGCTGAGCAATGGGAAAAGAAATTTCAAGAAATGCATGCTCAAAATGAGATTTTAGAAAGGCAAATGTTAGAAAGCCAAAATGGAAGAAATGAACTAAAGGCTAGGGTGGCGGAATTGGAAAGGTCTCTTTGTCATCATCGAAACCGTAATTCTGTGGTGGAACTAAAAGCAAGCTTAAGAAAAATTGAGGAAATGAAAAAGAAAATTGAAGAATTAGAAGTTGCATTACAGAATTGTCAAAACCGTATTGGGTCCCTAGAGGTGAATAAAGAGCGATGGAAAGAAGAGCTTCACTACTCTCAGAATCAAGTTATAAATAGGGATTACATCATGGGAGAAGCCATAACCCAAATTCGAGAGGTAGCTGACTACGTGCAGACTTTGGCAGTGCAAGCGGATATGCTGAGTATACAATATGAGTCGTGGTCAGATCGTGGACAGGAACTAGCTTCACTACTTAGGAAAATTAAAGCTTTGAGCATTAAAGCCAAGCCATATCTGTAATCTATTTTATGTAAAGAATTTTATTTTCTAATAAATTTTTCTATATAGAACTGAATCAGAACTGACACCTTCTTTGCATTCATGCATTTGCATTCGTTTTCATTTCATTCATATGCATTAAAGGTCATAGAAGGATTCTAATTAATTAAAAATTATTTCAAAGATTAACCTGACACCGCAAAACTAAACATCCTTACGGTGCATCTCGAACCAAAACGAAAAGATATGGATCGAGAGATTAGAGAAGCTTGAACAACTCCAAAGGGAGATGCAGATAAACTTCACCGCAAATGCAGAACAACTTGCTAAGATCCAAAGGATATGATGGATCGGATGATGGAATCACAAAAAACATGATGTCTCAATTGACTCAATTACTGGCAGGAGGAATAGACAAAGGGAAAAGCCCTATGGATAATATCACGGAAAGTAATCAATATCCTCCTGACTTTACTCCAACGCGTGTACATGCACCGCCAGAGATAAGTCCATAAGGGCCATCTGTCTCTATCAGGCCGCAACATATTCCAGCTGAAGCCTCGATACTGATAAATTTCCAGGACGGCTCAGGCTCTAACCCTGGCCATAGTCCAATCAATCCCAATGTCCCTGATTTGGATGAGATAGCTGAAGGAGAGAGGGCAAAAGTGGAATTACCAGCTAGAAGATAGATGTAAATGGTTGGAAGAGCAGTTTAAGGCAATAGAAAATGCTGATAGCTGTTATGGAATCGATGCCAAGGATTTAAGTTTGGTCCCAGACTTGGTGCTCCCATACAAATTCAAGATGCCTGAATTCGAGAAATACAATGGGACAAGTTGCCCCGAGGCCCATATTACTATGTTTTGTAGAAGGATGACGGGATACATTAACAATGACCAATCGTTGATTCATTGCTTCCGTGATAGCTCGGTGGGAGCCGCACCAAATGGTATAACCGTTGAGTCGTGCTAGAATTGGTTCATGGAGAGATTTGGCTCAAGCATTCATGAAACAAGATAGTCATGTGACGTACATGACTCGATAGGATTACTCTTCAAAACATGGAGAAAAAAGAAATGAGAGCTTTAGACAATACGCACAGAGGTGGAGGGAGGTTGCCATCCAAGTCCAAACCACCACTACGGAGAAAGAGACCACAATGCTCTTTATCAATACACCAAGGCCCCATTTATCACGCATATGCTAGGAAGTGCAACCAGGAGTTTCTCAGACATTGTAATGACCGGAGAAATGATCGAGAATGCCATAAAAAGTGGAAAGATTGAGACAGGGGAAAGTAACAAAAGAACGTCCACAAGGAAGAAAGAAAGCGAAGTGAATAACCCAAGTATAGGGTACTCGAAGTCGATCACCGTTAATCAGCCAAAAGCATTGGCTACGGGGCATCTGGGTTCGTCCAGGAAAGAATCTGGCACCACAAGACAAATCAATGAGAAACTCCAATTTATACCGATCCCAATGACGTATAAGAAGTTGTATCAAAGCCTATTCGACGCGCATGTTGTGTCTCCTCACTATCTAAAACCAATGCAGCCTCTGTATCCCAAATGGTATGAGTCGAATGCACAGTGTGAGTACCATGCGGGGATCACAGGGCATTCAATAGAAAATTGCCTTGCCTTTAAGAAATTGGTAGAAAGATTCATCAATATGGGTGTTGTGAAGTTAGATGACGCGCCAAACGCAGAAAATCTATTACCCAATCATGCTAATAACGGGGTCAATGCAATTAGCAAAAGTTCAGAGAAAAGAATCAAAGCAAGTGTCGCAGAGATTAAGACTCCTTTAAGAGTGGTCTGGGAAGAAATGGTCAAACAGAGACTAGTTGTGGCAGAAGAGAGTCAGGGGAGGTTGATAAATTATTGCGAGTATTACCATGAAATGGGACATGAGATTCAGAATTGTAAGGAATTTAGAACTTTGGTACAAAATTTGATGAACAATAAAGAAATTGAGTTTTGTGAAGAGGGCGCGGAAGAGAAGAGCATATGCGCATCAGAGTCAACAACAAAGAGCTCAAAATTCAACTTTCCAGTAATCGTTATTTTGTGACCCAAAAGTAATGGAGCTGGAATACAGACAACACCGAAAGTGATAATACAGAGGCCCACAGCCTTTGCTTATAAAGATAGTAAGAGGGTTCCCTAGAACTATGAGTGTAATATAGCAGTCCCAGGGTAGCAGAATTTGGCTAGTGCTTCGAAGGAGGATCTAGATGTAGGTTCTCATACTCGTAGCGGGAGACGCTATGATTTGACAAAAGGGAAAGCTCCAATGGTAGAGCAGGAGAAAGAAAAATCAATCGAGCCTGAGTCGCCTATCAAGGAACCAAAGGAAAGAGGAAAAAGCTAAGGTGTTCCTAAAATTTAAAAACACAATGGAATATTGTGTTGTAGAACAACCATGCACAAACAACACAAGCATATATCTGTGTTAGCTTTGCTTCAGAGTTCTGAGGTACATAGAAAATCATTGATGAAAGTTTTGAATGAGACTTACGTAGCCAACGATATCTCGGTTAATAAACTGGATCGATTGATTGGTAACATAAGTGCTGACAACTTCATCTATTTCAATGACGATGAGATACCACCAGGTGGTAGAGGATCCACCAAGGCTTTGCATATTACCACTAGATGCAAAGGGTACACGCTACCAGGGGTCTTGATAGACAACGGGTCGGCATTAAACGTATTACCCTTGTCCACTCTAAATAGATTACCGGTGGACAGTTCACACATGAAAGAGTGCCAGGGCATAGTGAAGGCGTTTGATGGCACCCAAAGAAGAGTCATGGGGAGAATTGAGATACCCTTACTAATTGGCCCGACTTCTTATGAGGTGGATTTCTTGGTCATGGATATCAAGCCGTCCTATAACTGCTTACTAGGAAGACCGTGGATACATTCGTCAGGAGCAGTACCTTCATCATTACATCAGAAGTTGAAGTTGGTGACGGATGGCCGGCTAATAACAATAAAGGCTAAAGAGGATATTATTGCAGCTGTGACTAGTGATATGCCGTATTTGGAGATAAACGACGAGACAACTGAATGTTCTTTCCGGTCCTTAGAATTCGTGAATGTAACTTTCATTACGAAAGGAAACAGAATTCTGGTGCCGAGAATCTCCAAAACCACAAGAATGGGATTGCAGATGACCGTAGGAAAAGGAGCTTCGCCTGGAAAAGGGCTTGGAAAGTATCTTCAGGGGAAAATTTTGGCCCCAATATTGAAAGAAAAGCAAGATCACTTTGGCTTAGGGTTTAGGCCAGATGTAAAACCAAAAAAGAAATAATTAGAAAAAAGGCAAGAAAGAAGACGTGCTCGTTTGAGTGGCGAAGAAACCAAGTGGGAACCCATGATAATTCCGCATATATCCAAAACCTTTGTGTCGGGAGGGGTAATTCATGCTGAGCCGAAGGCGCCGAAGGGAGAAGACATTGTAGTGATGTTGGGCAATGTCTGCATTAATGCCATATCCGAGGAGGCAATTGAAGAGGGGACCTTATCAGATATTCGACCTTACGAACCGGAAAGCGTTTTAGACAATTGGACTACAGAGGAAATTCATGTAGTATTTAAAGCTTATTCAGAGTAATGTTCAGAACGCACTTATTGCTTTAAGCCTAGAAGCGATAAGATTTCTTTTGTGAAATAGGCGCATGTTCAAACATTATTATATTAATGAAGTACATCTTTGCTATCATTTGAAGCAAACATTCTTCCATTCTTTTCTTTATTTTGTGATTCCCTCAAATCATTCTTTCATAATTATTCATAATTATACATACAAATAATCATTCATAAATTCATTCATTCTTTCCATATTCTTTTGAACTTACAATAGGTCCCCGGATATCAATGACATGAGCGATGCTGCCAGGGGCTCAGAATATCCTTTTGAGCAAGACATGTGTTTAGAAGGATCACATGATTTTGAAGATGCCACGGACAGTGACTTATCTCCTGACTTGTTAAGAATGGTAGAACAGGAAGAGAAACAAATTCTACCTCATAAGGAAACAGTGGAGACTGTGACATTGGAGGAAGGGAAAGTAGTAAATATTGGAACGTGTATAGCTGAAGAAACGAGACAGGATCTTGTCGAGTTGCTACAGGAATTCAAGGATGTCTTCGCATGGTCATATAAGGATATGCCCGATTTAAGCACCGACATCGTAGTACACCGCCTGCCCATAAAAGAGGATTGCAAGCCAGTTCAGCAGAAGCTCCGAAGGATGAGACCGGATATTGTGCTAAAAATAAAGGAGGAGGTCAAAAGGCAGTTTGACACCGGATTCTTGCAAGAGATCAAATATTCGAAATGGGTAGCCAACATCGTGCCTGTCCCTAAGAAAGATGGGAAAGTGCGAATGTGTGTAGATTATAGAGACCTAAATAACGCTAGCCCAAAGGATAATTTTCCTTTACCTCATATTGATACTCTGGTGGATAACACAGTAGCTGTTCGCTGTTTTCATTTATAGATGGATTCTCGGGGTACAATCAGATAAAAATGCATCCTGGAGATATGGGAAAGACTACCTTCATAACATTGTGGGGCGCGCTGCATACAAAGTAATGCCGCTTTGGGTTGAAAATGCGGGGGCTACGTACCAAAGAGCTATGGTGACTTTGTTCCATGACATGATGCACAAAGAGATTGAAGTCTACGTCGATGATATGATTGCAAAATCCCAAACAGAGGTTGAACATATCCAAGTTTTGAGAAAATTGTTCTTGAGACTGAGGAAATTCCAGTTAAAGCTCAATCCCACAAAATGCACTTTTGGAGCTAGATCGGGAAAATTGTTAGGCTTCATAGTCAATGAAAAGGGAATCGAGATTGACTCAGACAAGGTCTGGGCTGTACAGGAATTCCCTCCACCGTGCATTCAAAAAGAAGTTCGAGGTTTCCTTGGAAGGATAAATTACATTGCTCGATTTATTTCACAGTTAACCGAAAAATGTGACCCCATATTCCATCTTCTGAAGAAACATAATCCAGGTGTGTGGGATGATAAATGCCAGAAAGCTTTCGATAGGGTCAAACAGTACTTGTCAAATCCTCCAGTCTTGTCACCCCCTAGCCCAGATAGGTCACTAATCTCGCACTTCACAAAGATTTGATCACTCTATGGGGTGTGTACTGGTCAACATGATGATTTAGGAAGAAAAGAAAAGGCGATATACTACCTTAGTAAGAAATTCACTGAGTGTGAGATGAGATATTCGCCAATTGAAAAATTGTGTTGTGCCTTGATTTGGACAACTCGAAGATTGAGGCAATACATGCTGTACCACACCACCTGGTTAATCTCGAAATTAGACCCCATAAAGTACATGATGGAGTCAACTGCTTTAAATGGAAGGATGGCCAGATGGCAAGTTTTGCTTTCTGAATTTGACATCATCTATGTGAGTCAAAAAGCTATGAAAGGGAGCGCGATAGTAGACTTTCTAGCAAGCAGAACTTTAGAGGATTACAAGCCATTGAATTTTGATTTCCCCAACAAGGATTTAATGTATGTAGAGGCAGTGAAGGAAGACGCCATAAAGAATCATCTTTGGAAGCTAAATTTCGACGGAGCATCAAATGCTGTCGGTAATGGAATTGGGGCAATCTTAGTAGCCCCAAATGGATATCATTACCCATTCACTTGCAAATTAGATTTCGATTGTACAAATAATATGGAAAAATATGAAGCGTGTATCATGGGACTCCGGGCAGCCATTGAGCGCGAAATCAAAGTGCTGGAAGTATATGGAGATTCTGCACTAGTGATCTACCAACTAAAAGGCGAATGGGAAACAAGAGACCCCAAATTGATCAATTACCGAAGGATAGTTATAGGGTTAATTGAGGAGTTTGACGATATCACTTTTAGTTATCTCCCACGAGAAGAAAATCACATGGCAGATACTTTGGCCACTTTGGCCTCCATGATCAAAGTAAGCAAACAGGAGGATGTGAAGCCTATCCAAATGAGTATCTACGAAGCTCCAGCCCATTGCTATAATGTGGATAAAGAGGAAAGTGATAATCACCCTTGGTATCACGATATATTGCGGTACGTGAGAAATCGTGAATATCCTGAGCAGGCAACTGAGAACGATAAGAGGACGTTGAGAAGGCTAGCCTGTGATTATGTCTTAGACGGGGAGGTCTTGTAGAAAAGACGAAAGGATCAAGTACTTTTGAGATGTGTGGATGCTATTGAAGCTAAGAAAATTCTGGAAGAAGTCCATGAGGGTGTCTGTGGGACTCACACCAACGGCTTTACAATGGCCAAACAAATTATGAGATTCGGATACTATTGGTCAACCATGGAAGGTGACTGCATCAACTATGCCAAGAGATGTCACAAATGCCAGATTTATGGGGACAAAATTCATGTACCCCCTTCACCCCTGCATGTTATGACTTCTCCATGGCCTTTCTCTATGTGGGGCATGGATGTCATTGGACCAATTTCGCTGAAAGCTTCGAATGGGCATCGATTCATTTTTGTAGTCATTGATTACTCCACCAAGTGGGTAGAGGCCGCTTTGTACACTAGCGTCACTAAATCGACAGTTAGCAGATTCTTAAAAAAGGAAATTATATGCCGATATGGGATGCCTGAGAAGATCATATCTGATAATGCACTCAGCCTGAACAACAATACGATAGCGGAAGTTTGTAGTCAGTTCAAGATCAGACACCACAACTCGTCACCGTATCATCCAAAAATGAATGGTGCAGTAGAAGCAGCTAATAAAAACATTAAGAAAATTGTAAGAAAGATGACAGAAACTTATAGATATTGGCACGAGAAGTTGCCCTTTGCTCTATATGCCTATCGGACATCTGTCAGGACTTCTACTGGGGCAACACCTTTCTCGTTGGTCTATGGGATTGAGGCGCTTTACCTATTGAAGTAGAGATACCTTCCTCCGAGTTCGCCGCGAGCTAAAGTTAGATGAAGCGAATGGATCCAGTCTCGATATGATCAATTGAACTTAATTGAGGAAAAGAGGTCGAGGGCTATCCAAAGATGGGCGGATGTATCAAAGACAAATGATGCGCGCTACGATAAAAAAGGTCCGCCAAGGGGAATTTCATGAGGAGACTTGGTATTGAAAAATATTCTCCTTATACAAAGAGATTTCAGAGGAAAATGGATGCCAAATTGGGAAGGACCTTACGTGGTAAAGAAGGCTTTCTCCGGAAGGGCACTAATTTTGGCCGAAATGGATGGGAAAAACTTGCCCAATCCTGTAAATTCAGATTCAGTCAAGAAGTACTACACGTGAAGAAGGAAAAGGCCAAGGTGAAAACCCGCAAAGGGCACTTTGAGACCAAAAAAGAAAAAAAAAAGGGAGAGGTCAAAGTGAAAACTCGTAAAGGGCGCTTTGAGACCAAAAGGATTTGAGTTGAAAACCCAAAAAGGGCGGCTCAAATTGTGATTAAAGTATAATAGGGCATGTGGTGATCTTGCTATACTTAAATTAACAAGGAAGGGGTATGTTGTGTTTTGATGCATCGACGAAGTACTTAAGATCTCCTAAACACATGCCAAACTCAAAATAGTCTTTCAGGCGCCTGAGTGCAGAAGCTCGCATCATGATATCTAGAGGGCGTATAGTATTCGCTTTTATTGAATGTGCTATCTTTGAATACTTTGTTCTTTTCAAGATGAGCATTTTTTTAATTTCTTTTGATAATTTATCTTAAGCTTTACTTCACACCAATTTTATTCTCATTTATTGTTATTACCTTTATGCAAGCATGTTACATTGAAATAATGATAGATGAACTAATAAAACTTTCATAGAAGAAGTTCTGCATATTGCCCTAGAGGTTTCTAAATAATATAAGAGCCTAAAACAGGACTATTGTTTAGAACTCACCAGATCTAAAGGCTTGATAATATTTGAGAATGAGGTGTCTAAATAGTGATGATCTCTTCATTTTTTAAAGTACCACGGTAGATATGAGGCTTTAACAAACAAACAATAAGAAGGAGACCATTCTTAAAGATGAAATTCTGTGTTCAGGCTTAACACTTAGAGCATGGTGTAACAGATTATTCTGGATCCTATACACTTGAGTCACGGCGAGTGGTAGCGTAATAATACAAACCTTGCGCCTTCGAGGTATGATGGAATGGACCTTGAAGTTACAATAGGGGCAAATCAGCTGAGCAAAGTATAATTGTTCTTTCGGGTTTTGGGTCCAAATACCAGCCAAACAAGGACAACATGATGCGAGCAAGGATGCCCTTAAACATTTGAAAAGGATCATTCTCATGAAATTCTGCATTCATGCAAGATCCATTTAGTTAGGAGCATTCGATTCATTCTGATCACTGCATCCTAATCATTGTAAAAAATCACTCTCATGACATTCGGCATTTATGTTAGGAGCATTAGATTCATTCCGATCATTGCATCCTAACCATTTTGCATAAGCATAAACACAAAACCGATTTTATAGGTCAGGTCCCCCAGAGGACGGTGTCGCAACATCGGTGAATTCGAAGATCTTGCCTTCCTGAGTGAAGCGGATCGAAGATACCAGTCTGGCATCCCAGAGTTTGCAGTGGAGCAGATTGAAGATAGAGGATCTTTCCTTCCTGAGCGAAGCGGATCGAAGATACAAATTTCATCACCTCGAAGTCCCAGTGGAGTAGGTTGAGGCTACAAATCCCTCCTCCCTGAGGGTTATTGAGGATCAACCTTTATTTTCGAGAAGTTTCAGTGAGAAGATCGAAACTACAAATCTCTTCTCTCTAGATTCTTATCACCTCGAGGTCCCAGTGGAGTAGGTTGAGGCTACAAATCCCTCCTCCCTGAGGTTATTCAGGATCAACCTTTATTTCCGAGAAGTTTCAGTGAGAAGATAGAAACTGCAAATCTCTTCTCTCTGGATTCTTATCACCTCGAAGTCCCAGAGGAGCAGGTTGAGGCTACAAATCCCTCCTCCCTGAGGTTATTGAGGATCAACCTTTATTTTCGAGAAGTTTCAGTGAGAAGATCGAAACTACAAATCTCTTCTCTCCTGGATTCTTATCACCTCAAGTCCAAAGTGGAGTAGGTTGAGGCTACAAATCCTCCTCCCCGAGGTTATTGAGGATCAACCTTTATTTCGAGAAGTTTCAAGAGAGAAGATCGAAACTACAAATCTCTTCTCTCTCGGATTCTTATCACCTCGAAGTCCCAAAGTGGAGCAGTTGAGGCTACAAATCCCTTCTCCCCGAGGCTATTGAGGATCAACCTTTATTTCCAAGAAGTTTCAAGTGAGAAGATCGAGCTACAAATCTCTTCTCTCTGGATTTTCATCATCTCAAGTCCCAAAGGAGTAGGTTGAGACTACAAATCCCTTCTCCCCGAGGTTACAGCTTGAGCATTGATTGCTACAAGTCCAAAATCGCGCTTAGTTCCCGCCCCTGAAGATGCAAAGTGGGATAGAATGAAGCTACTCGAAGAAGGAAAACACCGAAAAGTCGAAGATTTAAAGACCGGGCAAAAATGGTCCTTTTGAATTCTTTACTCCATTCTTGTTACACGACAACGAGCAAAGAGGGGCAGCTGTAGAGAGCCCATTTTGCCCGGGTCCTCCAGATTAAACCAAAGAATAAAACATTAAAAAAAACAACCAAAAATAAATATCAGTCCATAGTCCATTTACAAGGGGGCCCAAACTAGGACCCAAATAAATAAACTAAATCCTAACCTATTTACAACCCAACAGTAGGCCCAATTGGCCCAGATACTAAATAAACCACTACCCGTTTTCTACATGCCTAACCCACTTACAACCAAGTCCAATCTGGAAACCTGCTCGAATAGCCCAAACAATTTTAGCAAGTCAAACCCTAGAGGACTTCCAGATGCTTCCAGCACCACGCGCGTGCCTCCACGCGCGCCTCCATGCGGCCTCCGTACCGCCAGCGAGCCTCCGTACGCCACGTCCGCCCTCCGTACCTGCAAGCAAATGGCAGAGAAATAGCAAAAAATAGTGAGCAGCAATTTTATTTTTATATTATTCGAATATTTGGCCTTTAAAAAGAAAGGAAACCATTGTAAGGTTTTTTTTTACGCACGCATACAAAAATACAGAAATACACAAAAACCTGTTTTTTGTAAGGTGATTATTTTCTGGATCTAGGTTATTTTCTTATTTTCTTTCCTTTGTTTTCTTAGCATATGTGCAATAAATAAAAAGAAAAGGAGAGGTGCGTACCATTGTGAATATCCTCGTCTTCTCCGTCGCAATCGGAGTTAGACGAAGATGCAGGATGTACCATTGTTCGTTTTCTCCGTCACAATCGGAGATAGACGAAGAGGTCGGTCAGAGAGCAAGGCTTTAGGGTCAGTGTTACAAATGCAGATCGAACCCTCGTGTGCTGCTATTCTGTAACACCCCAAACCCGGCCCATGCATTACGACCGGATCTGACATGTCACATGAGGGAAAATGTATAGAAACCTTGTGATTCGTACTAAAATAGGTGTTATTTGGTTATGGTTAAGAAAACAAGTTTGATTAGAAATACTGTTAAGCCCGAGAGGTTTAATTGAAGAATCGATATTAAAATTTGTGATATTAAAACTGTGACTTTTGAAAATATTGTTGATAATTTGAAAGATATTCCAAGTTAAATTATTTGTACAAGTGAGTTTATGAAATCCATTTGTTAATCAACTTTGAAACCGTTATTTATGATTTTAGAAAATCCCTTTTTAAACAATTTAAGTGAAATAATAAAAACATCCCAAACCTAAAGCAAAATAAAAATAGTCCAGAGGCCTTATTACAACTTTAAAATCCAAAATAGTAAAAGTAACAAGATAAACTAAAAGGGAATTTACTAAAGTTCAAACACCATTTCTAAAGTATGGCCTCCACCGAGTCATCCATGGCCCAAGTCCACATTATCGAGCATTACCGCAAAGGTTAAGGAAAAGGGGTGAGCTACTAGAACTCAATGCAATATCCCCTTACCGTCATCCACTGGGCCTGAATCCATTTAGCAATAACTTGGGCTTAAGCCCATTTACATAACAATATTAAAATGATATGAATGTAACCCAACCCACCCATCCATCTCACCCCGACCACCAATCACACTTGTGGGGATCAAGTCAACCCACCCCGCCTCACACCAATTCGCAGTGTTGCCATTTATAATATATTTGTTTATTGTGGCCAAGCCACCGAAATCATAAGTGATATTTTGTGGCAATGCCACCAGGCTACACTGCTCTTCATACAATTTTTTCCCAACCCATGCGATATGTAACATGCAACATACATAATAAAGCATAATATCCACATATATGTACAACAATCATTAATCCAATAATTTATTACGGTGAATCGGCTCATTATAGAACTTTGTAATTCGGTCCACTAAGGCATTCTAGCAATTCGGCCCATAGGGGCATTTTTCATAAAAAACGACCCATTGAAGGTATTTTCGTAATTCGGCCCATAAGGGTATTTTCGTAATTCTACAAATTAACTCCGATTTTGTCAAATCTTAGTATTAACAATGTTTAAGCAAATCACTCGATTTATACCATAATACCGTTTTTAAGTTCTTAAGCAACATCGATCGATTTTCTAACATGATGATAAATCACAGATTTACGGGATTTCGGTGTGAGATTACACACCTGATTACGGTAAAGATTAAACCTTCTTGATTGTCAGCACCTAAATCACCATTACACTCAATTAACCAACAAACGAGATTTTATTAATCCAAAACTAAATCAGACGATCTAATGAATTGCTTACTCTTAGTATCGTGAACGACCACGATTTGTCTATTCTCACCGGATGATGGTCCACAACCCGGTGGAAAATCCCGAACTGTCGATACCGCCCTTCGTTTGAACTTAGGAGTAGGAATTATAAATCCACTCCTTTTGTCTCCTACTAACGCTTTTCCCTTCAAGTCGTTACCACTTGCCTCCATTGAAAAGATCTCGGTTAGAAAGTTCTATGATGAGAGAATGTATTTGTTTTGGAATAGGATTTGGCTTACCACTTATTCCGAAGAAACAACGAGTGGATGAAACGAGCGATATAATCCCTATAATAGCCGATTAGTCACAACCATCATTCCGTTTAGCAAACTAATCAAACAATGAGCGAGATCGAAATAATCCATATAGAAACTTCTTACCTTAACGTTGATAGATCCGATTTCCACCGTTTGAACTTATGTCTTTGGATGAATTAACAAGGATGTAAGATTCAGCTTCCCACTATAATACTGTAACAAGAAGATGATCACAATAGGAGGGATTAGAAGGGAGTGATATTTTGATTTAAAACAAAGTGAAGTAACCGAATGATAATAGACATACATTCGGCTAGGGAGAAGAAGAAAATAAAGAGTGTAGAATGAAGCCCTTACCCGATTCAACCAAGAAGGAAATGTGCATCACGCAAGATGGAGAAGAGAGAAGATGTTAAAGATTCGGCTATTGAAGAGAAATGAAGAAAGAAGGTTCGGCCACAAAGTAGTGTCGATTTAAGAGAAAGGGAGAATGATTGAGGAAATGGTGAAGAAGAAAAGAAGTGATGAACAAAGGAGTATAGAGGTTCGGCTATTACCAAAAGAAAATGAACCCAATTGGATTGAGTGTTTTGGCAAAACCAAAAGAAAATTGAAAAGAACAAAAGGCTAGAGTGTTTCGGCCAGAAGGTTGGAAAAATAATGAGGAAGGAAAAGAAGAGATGTAAGAGAGAAGTGTTCTAGATTTGTTTCGGCTAACAAAAGGAAGATGAACAACAAGGTGAGTGTTTCGGCATCAAGGGAAAAAAGTGGACTATCTTTGGCTTTAGAGTTCGGCAAATGAAGGAAAAGAATAGGAAAAGAAGACACCAAAATGCTAAAAAAAACAACCTCTCATGCACCAAAATTTGCCAAATGCCTAAAGAAATTCGGCTCCCCTCTTTACCCTATCAAAACCGTGCATCCTAAGCACCAAAAAGGTCTTGGTTGACCACAAACTCTTTCCAAAATACCTTCTACAAAATTGGCCAACATGTTCCCTCCCTTGCCTTTTTATTTGATTTCTTTCCTTCATTTTCCCTTGTTTTCCTCCTTACCATAATCCTTAGTAATCTTTCCATAAATAAAAAGTCTTCCTTACCTTAATTATCACCATGGCCGACACTTGGAAGAGAAGTACAAAAATTAATCAAAAATTTTGCACTAGGTGGGATTTGAACCCCTTCCCTCCAAGCTCTCCACTAAACTCCACTACCTCCTTGCCATATGCTCACTTATGCTAGCAAAATACACACTTATTTCCTTAAGCATTGATGCCACTTACCTTCTCTCCTTAAAGTGCTCAAACACAAAAATTTTGCTAAGGCGCAACTCAATCCCGTGCCTTCTAAGGACCCCCTAATCATACATAATTAACATTCTTAACTAGCCTATTGCATGATATAATGCAAAGCATAAAATTCTGAATTTCAGGATGTTACAATTCTACCCCCTTAAAGAAATTTCGGCCTCGAAATTTACCTGATTAGAAGAGATGAGGATATTGTTTCCGAATTGTGTCCTCTGGCTCCCATGTAGCTTCCTCTGACCCGTGATTATGCCATAAAAATTTGACTAACGGAACCGACTTCCTTCTTAGCACCTTAACATTTCGATCTAAAATCTGCACTGGCTCTTCTTCAAATGACAAGTCAGGTCTTATCTCAACTTCCTCCACTGGTACGATATGAGATGGATCCGAGCGATAACGCCTTAACTTCGAGACATGGAATACACTATGTATCTGACTTAGCTCCGGAGGTAACTCCATTTGATAAGCCACTGGCCCAACACGCTTCAGTACACGGTATGGTCCGATAAACCTAGGGCTCAACTTGCCTTTCCGCCCAAATCTTAAGATCTTCTTCCAAGGTGAGACCTTCAGAAAGACTTGATCTCCCACCGAAAACTCTATATCCTTACGCTTCAAATCCACTTACGACTTTTATCTGTTCGAGGCTTCTTTTAACCGGGCCCGAATTATCTTAACTTTCTCCTCCGTCTCCGAGATCAACTCAGGACCCAATAGCTGACGCTCACCCAGCTCAGTCCAGCAAGTAGGAGTACGACACCTACGACCATACAACGCCTCGTAGGGTGCCATCCGGATGCTTTGGATTGATAGTCGTTGTTGTATGCAAACTCGCCAATGGTAGAAAATCTTCCCAACTACCCCAAATCGATCACACACCCTTAACATGTCTTCTAAAATCTAGATTACTCTCTCCGACTGACCACCAGTCTGCGGATGAAATGCCGTGCTGAAATTTAGCCTTGTTCCCAAAGCTTTATGTAAAGCCCTCCAGAATTGTGATGTAAACCTAGGATCCCTGTCTGATATGATAAACACTGGTACCCCATGTAACCTCACGATCTCTGCTACATACAACTTGGCCAACTTCTACAACGAATAATCCGTACGAACAGGTAGGAAATAAGCAGTCTTCGTTAACCGATCGATAATCACCCATACTGAATCTTTCTTAGTAGGCGTTAAGGGTAACCCACTAACAAAATCTATCGTTATCCTTTCCCATTTCCATAGTGGAATTTTCACCGGTTGTAGCAACCCTGACGGCAGTTGATGTTCTGCCTTCACCTGCTGACATGTCAAGCACTTACTCACGAAGTCAGTAACCTCCCGTTTCAATCCTGGCCACCAATATTGCTCATGGAGGTCTCGGTACATTTTGTTTCCTCCGGGGTGCATAGCATATGGGCTACTATGCGCCTCACGCAGAATCATTTGTCTCAATTCTGAATCCCTGGGCATACAAACTCTTCCGGGGAAACACAATACTCCATCACCATTCAATTCAAAATCCCATATCTTACCACCTTCCACTTGCTGAAGTCGAGAACCCAACACTTCATCTAATAATTGCTTTTCCTTAATCGACTTACCCACACAGCTTCACTCAAGTTCGGCTAATAAACTACCATCTTCATAAAGATCGAGCCGAAATAACATCGCTCTCAAATTCGATATCACCTTACGACTCAGTGCATCTGCCACTACATTAGCTTTTCCTGGATGATACTCAATTTAGAAGTCATAATCTTTCAATAGTTCTATCCACCTCCGCTGTCTTAAGTTCAACTCCTTCTGGGTAAGGAGGTACTTCAGACTCTTATGATCCGTATAGATAATCGATTTCTCCTCGTACAGATAGTGTCTCCATATCTTCAGAGCAAACACCACTGCAGCTAACTCCAAATCATGCATGGGATAGTTAATCTCATGCGGCCTTAATTGACGAGATGCATAAGCCACTACTTTTCCCCCTTGCATCAACAAACATCCCAAGCCCATATGTGACGCATCGCAATAAACGATAAACTCCTTACCCGGCCTCGAAGTTGAATCAATCACGGCGCTTCGTCCGAATCTTCTTCAATTTCTCAAAACTCCCTTGTTGCTTATCTGACCACACAAATGGTACTCCCTTACGCAACAACTTAGTTAGGGGTGCAGCAATCAACGAAAACCCCTCAACAAAACGCCTGTAATACCCAACCAAGCCTAGAAAACTCTAAATTTCTGCCATTGCGACTTGGGGTTTCAGTCCAACATAGCCTCGACCTTCCGGGATCAACCTAATTCCTTCAAGCAGACACTACATGCCCCAAAAAGGTCACTTCTCTCACCAAAAATTCACACTTCTATCAATTTGGCATACAACTACTTCTCCTTAATATCTCGCAATACTACTCGTAGATGCGAATCATGCTCTTCTTCAGTCTTTGAGTACACTAGAATGTCATCTATGAACACAACCACAAACCGGTCTAGATAGGGTTGGAAGACTCGGTTCATCATATCCATAAATGCAGCTGGTGCATTTGTCAACCCGAACGGTATCACTAAGAACTCGTAATGCCCATATCGAGTTCGAAACGCAGTCTTATGAATATCCACCTCCTTGACCTTTAACTGGTGATATTCCGACCTCAAATCTATCTTCGAGAAAACTGAAGCTCCACGCAGCTGATCGAATAAATCATCGATCCTTGGTAACGGGTACTTGTTCTTGATCGTCAATTTATTCAATTGTCTATAGTCGATGCACATACACATCGACCCATTTTTTTTCTTAACGAACAAAATCGGTGCTCCCTACGGTGACACACTTGGTCGAATAAATCTGCGATCCAACAACTCCTAAATTTGAGCCTTAAGCTCCGCTAAATCCTTCGACGCCATTCTATAAGGAGCAATGGACACCGGAGCCGTCCCTGGCAATAGATCAATGCCAAACTCCACCTCCTGATCCGGAGGTAATCCTGGAATCTCCTCGGGAAAAACGTCTGAAAACTCTTTCACCATTCTAACACTTTCTACCGACAATTCTTTGGCATCCAAAGCACTGATAAAGGCTAGGAATGCTCCACACCCTTTCCACACCAACTTTTCTGCCTTTAAAGCAGATACCACATTAGACAGATAGTTTCATCTTTCACCTATCACTATCACTTCCTTATCCTCCGAAGTTCTTAGTACCATCTACTTCGCAGCACAATCCAAGTTCGCACGGTGTTTAACCAACCAATCCATGCCCAAAATAAGATCGAACTCGCCAAATGGCAGTTCCATCAAATCCGCCAAAAAAACTTCCCATTGAATTTCTAAGGGTAAATCCCTAAACAACTTATTCACTACCACCGACTGTCCTAAAGGGCTAATCACAGTTGTTTCTCTAGCAGTAATCTCAGATTTAATATTCAGAGTTCCAGACAAAGCACAAGCAACATGCGAATGGGTGGATCAAATGTCTATCAAAGCGGTAATAGGTACATCAGATATGAAGAACGTACCGGTTATGACGTTCGGTGCGTCGCCATCCTCTCGACGTCTGACCGAATAGACCAAACCTGGCTGTCTCGCCTCCGTGTTACCCCTATTACCGGTACCTCTACCCGGTGTACCCTGACCTCGTCCTACGCCATTACCACCACGACCTAACCCACGGCCTCTCGGCGGCTGCTGAGCGCCTCCAGCTGGCTGTGCAAATCTGTTACGAGCCACCTGAGTCTGAGCAGGCTCTTGAGGGCAATCCTTAAACTGGTGATCCTTGGACCCATATCTAAAACAACCACCAGTTCTCTTCCAGCATTCACCCGAGTGAAGTTTACCACAATCCACGCAAGGCTGTAACTGATTGGTAGTAGCTTGAACTCTTACCCGAGCTGGCTCCTCATTTCTGGGCCTTTTCTAAAACCCTCTAGCAGGACCTGAGTACCCAGAGTCTCTCTTGTTCCTGCCCTTGTCCTTGTCTCGATTTTTCCGTTTCGAGTGTTTAACCTCCTCGGCTATCTTAGCTTTCTCCACCAGTGTAGCAAAATTCCTCTCCTTCAATGGGGCTATCAGTACCCGCAACTCATCACGCAATCCATCCTCAAAACGCACACAAGACTCAAATCGATCGGCACTATACCTCGAGCATACCGACTCAGACGCAGCAAACTCCGCCTCATATCTCGCCACGATTTACCTCCTTGGACCAGATTCAAAATTCCTTCCTTCGGGCATCCACATAGCTAGCCCCGACATATTTCCCCGGAATGTTTGTCTTGAAGAATTCCCGGTAATATCGATCACCGAGTGCCTTCCCAAACAAAGGAGCCACCACCGATCGCCTCGCCTCTTAATAATGACACGCCTCCTTTCAACTTCGCTCGCTCACGGTACAATCCAGTCGTCCATAATCCGCTCCACTACCTCAAGCCAGTATTCCGCTACATTAGGGGCTACACCCGAAATACCCCTAAAAACTTCAGCCCCATTCGATCTGAGTCGTTCAGATACCGACCCACGAGCTGTCGACCCAATTCTTGCCCCAGCAACCCTTTCTAGAACTCGCAACATTGCTTGGGACAGAGCGTCGTCCTCTCTCATTCGTTCGTGTGACCCAGCTTCAGTCACTGGTGACGCAGGGGCGTCCATTTTCGGCATATGTCCCGATGCCTCAGATACAACTCTAGCACCTCGGCCTGTACCACGGCCACGTCTACCGCGTCTACGTCCTCTAGTGCTCATGTTTACTAAATCGATTTAATCTGATTACAAGTCTTATGAATCAGTATATTATTCAATGTTTATTAAACAATGTTTTATGAAGTATAGGAAGTAAAGTTGTTTTTGCAAAACGTATCCTAAGGTCTCAATCTCTATAGTTTCACTCCTAAAGCTAAAAGTTCTAGAGTATTTCTACTGATCATACCACAATAATCATAAAATGAAAACATAAACTTACTTGACTTGGTGCTTGATACCCGTGGTGCCATACTTCTTTAGACCATGCATTTATAATTTAAAATTTTAAATGACTTTGGAAAACGCTTTTGAACCCAAACCACACCAGTAGTTTTGCAATCGGGCTCGATACCATAAAATGTAACACCCCAAACCCAAATTTCATGCGTTACGATAGGATCGACATGTCACATAAGGGAAAACATATAAAAACCTTGTGATTCATACTAAAATAGGTATTATTTGGTTATGGTTAAGAAAATGAATTTGATTAGAAATACTACTAAGCCCGAGAGGTTTAATTGAAGAATCGATATTAAAATTTGTGATATTAAAACTGTGACTTTTGAAAATATTGTTGATAATTTGAAAGATATTCCAAGTTAAATTATTTGTACAAGTGAGTTTATGAAATCCATTTGTTAATCAACTTTGGAAACCGTTATTTATGATTTTAGAAAAATCCCCTTTTTAAACAATTTAAGTGAAATAATAAAAAACATCCCAAACATAAAGCAAAATAAAAATAGTCCAAAGGCCTTATTACAACTTTAAAATCCAAAATAGTAAAAGTAACAAGATAAACGGAAAAAGGAATTTACTAAAGTTTGAAACACCATTTCTAAAGTATGGCCTCCACCGAGTCATCCATGGCCCAAGTCCACATTACTGAGCATTACCTGCAAAGGTTAAGGAAAAAGGGTGAGTTACTAGAATTCAGTGCATAATCCCCTTACCGTCATCCACTGGGCCTGAATCCATTTAGCAATAACTTGGGCTTAAGCCCATTTACATAACAATATTAAAATGATATGAATGTATCCCAATCCATCCATCCATCACACCCCCGACCAGCCAATCACACCTGTGGGGATCAAGTCAACCCACCCCGCCGCTCACACCAATTCGCAGGCAAGTTGCCATTTATAATATATTTGTTTATTGTGGCCAAGCTACCGAAATCATAAGTGATATTTTGTGGCAATGCCACCAGGCTACACTGCTCTTCATACAATTTTTTCCCAACCCATGCGATATGTAACATGCAACATACATAGTAAAGCATAATATCCACATATATGTACAACAATCATTAATCCAATAATTTATTACGGTGAATCGGCTCATTATAGAACTTTGTAATTCGGTCCACTAAGGCATCCTAGCAATTCGGCCCATAGGGGCATTTTCATAAAAACGACCCATTGAGGGTATTTTCGTAATTCGGCCCATAAGGGCATTTTCGTAATTCTACAAATTAACACTGATTTTGTCAAATCTTAGTATTAACGGTGTTTAAGCAAATCACTCAATTTATACCATAATACCGTTTTTAAGTTCTTAAGCAACATTGAGCGATTTTCTAACATGATGATAAATCACAGATTTACGGGATTTCGGTGTGAGATTATACACCTGATTACGGTAAGGATTAAACCTTCTTGATCGTCGGCACCTAAATCAACATTACACTCGATTAACCAACAAACGAGATTTTATTAATCCAAAACTAAATCAGATGATCTAATGAATTGCTTACTCTTAGTATCGTGAACGACCACGATTTGTCTATTCTCACCGGATGATGATCCACAACCCGGTGGAAAATCTCGAACCGCCGATACCGCCCTTCGTTTGAACTTAGGAGTAGGAATTGCAAATCCACTCCTTTTGTCTCCTACTAACGCTTTTCCCTTCAAGTCGTTACCACTTGCCTCCATTGAAAAGATCTCGGTTAGAAAGTTCTATGATGAGAGAATATATTTGTTTTGGAATAGGATTTGGCTTACCACTTATTCCAAAGAAACAACGAGTGGATGAAACGAGCGATATAATCCCTATAATAGCCGATTAGTCACAACCATCATTCCGTTTAGCAAACTAATCAAACAATGAGCAAGATCGAAATAATCTATATAGAAACTTCTTACCTTAACGTTGATAGATCCGATTTCAACCGTTTGAACTTATGTCTACGGATGAATTAACAAGGATGTAAGATTCGGCTTCCCACTATAATACTGCAACAAGAAGATGATCACAATATGATGGATTAGAAGGCAGTGATATTTTGATTTAAAACAAAGTGAAGTAACCGAATGATAATAGACATACATTCGGCTATGGAGAAGAAGAAAATAAAGAGTGTAGAATGAAGCCCTTACCCGATTCAACCAAGAAGGAAATGTGCATCACGCAAGATGGAGAAGAGAGAAGATGTTAAAGATTCGGCTATTGAAGAGAAAGGAAGAAAGAAGGTTCGGCCACAAAGTAGTGTCGATTTAAGAGAAAGGGAGAATGATTGAGGAAATGGTGAAGAAGAAAAGAAGTGATGAACAAAGGAGTATAGAGGTTCGGCTATTACCAAAAGAAAATGAACCCAATTGGATTGAGTGTTTTGGCAACACCAAAAGAAAGGAGAAAAGAACAAACGGCTAGAGCGTTTCGGCCAAAAGGTTGGAAAAATAATGAGGAAGGTAAAAAAGAGATGTAAAAGAGAAGTGTTCTAGATTTGTTTCGGCTAACAAAAGGAAGATGAGCAGCAAGGTGAGTGTTTCGGCATCAAGGGAAAAAAAAGTGGACAATCTTTGGCTTTAGAGTTTCGGCAAATAAAGGAAAAGAATAGGAAAATAAGACACCAAAATGCTAAAAAAAAACAACCTCTCATGCACCAAAATTTACCAAATGCCTAAAGAAATTTGGCTCCCCTCTTTACCCTATCAAAACCGTGCATCCTAAGCACCAAAAAGGTCTTGGTTGACCACAAACTCTTTCCAAAATACCTTCCACAAAATTGGCCAACATGTTCCCTCCCTTGCCCTTTTATTTGATTTCTTTCCTTCATTTTCCCTTGTTTTCCTCCTTACCATAATCCTTAGTCATCTTTCCATAAATAAAAAGTCTTCCTTACCTTAATTATCACCATGGCCGACACTTGGAAGAGAAGTACAAAAATTAATCAAAAATTTTGCACTAGGTGGGATTTGAACCCCTTCCCTCCAAGCTCTCCACTAGACGCCACTACCTCCTTGCCATATGCTCACTTATGCTAGCAAAATACATACTTATTTCCTTAAGCATTGATGCCACTTACCTTCTCTCCTTAAAGTGCTCAAACAAAAATTTTTTTTGCTAAGACCCAACTCAATCCCGTGCCTTCTAGGGACCCCTAATCATACACAATTAACATTCTTAACTAGCCTATTGCATGATATAATGCAAAGCATAAAATTCTGAATTTTAGGATGTTACATATTCGCCGTTCACGGTGGCGTTTTAGTGGCTCAATGGAGGGGTTTTGGATTGCGGCTGAAAATAAAAGGGGGCTAGGTTTTATTTCAAAGAGAAATCGGCTGAGTTTTAATTCTGTTTTAAGGGTTTAACATTCATTAAGAGAGCGACATCGTTTAATGCTCTTTTTAATAGCTTTAAAACGACGTCATTTAAGGCCGTTCTGACACGACCCGATCCAAAGCTTCTTAGGATCAGCGTGTTTACGTGTTAAAGGGGAATTTGCGCGTTTGGCCCCTTTTATTTCCGTATTATTTTTTATTAGATCCGTTATGCTTTGGTTTTATTGTTTAATCGATCTCAATAACTTATGCTTTATTTTAATCTAGTCCTATACATGTACTGCGTTTGGATATTAGAATATTTGCCGGTTTGATCCCTTATTTTTCATGCGAAAATTCAATATGATCCTTAATTTTGTTTAAATCATTTTGTTTATTTACATAATAGCCTTCTAATTTTTTTTTCTTTTATTTTCTTATTTCGATTAAGTGTTAATTTTTATTTATAATTCTTATATTTTTAGTCTTAAATTTATTCATTATTCAAGTTATTTTAATCAAATTATTTTAAAATTGATTCTACATTGCTTTAATCTATTTTGTTTATATGTATTGTATAAATGTTTAATTTCAAAATCATATTATGTATTCTTTTGATGATTTGTATAATATTTAATCTAAAAAAAACAATTATATGCTATTATTTTATACATACATGTATATATAATAATAAGATCATATTTTATTGTATATTTTAATTTATTTCATACATTTTATATCTTATTACTTATATACGTTTGCATATATATATTTAAACGTGTAAGTTCTTTTAAAATACATATCTAATGAATTCATTCATAAATTATTTTATTTTAAATAATTCCGTAAAGTGCTAATTTCAAAATCAATTTACTTTATTTACTTTAAATATATTTGTTAGCATCCAAAGTTTTATTTTATGTTAATTTGCCATTGTCAATTTTGTAGAATTATTATATTTTATAGCCTATTGTTAATATGATGTTTAATTTGTGTGTATTTCATGATTAATGTTTGTGCATCTTGTCATTGTATTATGCCTCAAATTCCAATATATTCAAGCCTTTATTAAATGTTTCATTTCATTAAAAATTATATATTTTAAGATTACGTATTTCAAATTTTTCAAGATAATGCAATATTTGTATGTTTGGAAGTTTGGAAAACTACGCCCTAATGTACTGAGTGTCAATTTTTTGTTCAACCAAGTAACCAAATACCCTTTTTAATTACATGTTTTGAAGATCAAAGATGATCTCGGTGTCGGAGTATAAACGTGTTATATCCTAACGTATTGGATGTGATACTTTTATTACTTTGAAACGAGTTAATCTTGAGATTCAATTCAAAATTAATTAACCTTCCTTATAAAGAATTATATCTTAAGCATTTTCAAGTTTTCAACCCAAGGACATTAATTAATCGATTTGGTACCCATTTTGGGGCGTACGGGGTTGCTAACCCTTCCTCGTGCGTAACCGACTCCCGAACCCATTTTGTCATTTAATTCCGCAGACCAATAAAATTTTTACAAGGTGATCCAATCACACCTAAACAAAAAAAGGTTGGTGGCGACTCCACATCATATTTTTTAAGTTGACCCCATTTTTTCAAACTTAAAATAAAAAAATGGTTTCGACACTCTCGAAAGAGATATTAATATAATTTAGAGATTTCTACGGATCAAGGCGCAAGTGAATAAATCGTTTAATTCAGATTCAGAATAATAAGTGAAGTCTAGGTGGATTCTTTCCTGGGTATTGTCTATCTCATTGGTTTTCTTCAAATACTTTCCTAATTCATTCTCTGTTGCGTTCTTAGTAATTAGTTAGTTAATTTTAGATTAAAATCAATCCCATTAATTTGTCGGCTAAATAATAGAAAAACAATCATTACTAGTACTTTTAGTCCTCGTGGATACGATATTCCCGACTCACCATAACTATACTATTATTTGATAGGTGCGCTTGCCTTTGTCGTAATTTTAGTTAGTTTAGTGACCATCATGTTTTTGACACTGTTGCCGAGGACTAAAATATTAGGAGCACTCGATTTTTATTAATTTAGCCATTTTTATTTTATTGCATTTTATTTTTGTTTTTAGTTTACTTTTTGTTTTCTAATTTTTTTTCTTTTGTTTGCTTCTGGCATGTTCCTTTAGTTTATGACTGGAAGAAACCCATCGGGACCTTTGGTATTTGATAGCAAAATTGAAAGCACAGCTCGTAGAAACCATAGAGAAGCAAGGTAGAGTCGACAAAATATAGTGGAAGAGCAAGAGGACGTTATTATTGTTACTGAGGAGATGGCTGATAATCAAAATAATCAGCTACCTCTTGTGGTTGGTGCAAATCCTGTAAATCCGAATCCTGCTCATCGTACTATGTATGATTATGCCAAGCCCACTTTAACTGGGGCTGAATCGAGTATTGTGAGACCTGCTATTGTTGTGAATAATTTTGAACTGAAGTCGAACACTATTCAGATGATCCAACAATTTGTTCAATTCGATGGTTTACAAGATGAAGATCCAAATACTCATTTGGCTAACTTTCTGGAATTCTGCGACACTTTCAAGATAAATGGTGTTTTTGACGATGCCATTCGCTTACGGTTGTTTCCTTTCTCGTTGAGGAACAAAGCTAAACAGTGGTTGAACTCCTTACCACGAGGTTCTATCACTACTTGGGATCAAATGACCGAGAAATTTCTTTTGAAGTACTTTCCACCGGCTAAGGCAGCCAAGTTAAGGAATGATATATCTTCCTTCATACAGATGGACTTAGAGACTCTATATGATGCATGGGAGAGGTATAAGGATTTATTGAGAAAGTGCCCTCACTATGGGTTACCTTTATGGTTACAAGTTCAAACTTTCTACAACGGTTGAACCCCTCAACTAGACAATTGATCGATGCAGCCGCCGGTGGTACTCTGAATAATAAAACACCTAAAGAGGCTTATGAGTTTATAGAGGAGATGTCACTGAATAATTATCAGTTGCAACTCATGAGGACGAAGCTGTCAAAAGTAGCCGATGTTTTTAACTTAGATGCGGTCACCATGTTATCGAATCAGGTAGAACTTTTGAATAAAAAAATTGATGGTTTATGTGTTTCTACACAGGTACATCCGCTGATGCAATGCGATGCAAATAGAGGTGGAATGAATAATCGGAATATTTACCCTACGGTTTCAACATGGAGAATGAGCAGATAAATTATATGGGTAATAATTATAGACCTCAAAATAATCCTAATAGTAATAACTATAATGCAGGATGGAGGAACCACCCAAATTTCTCATGGGGTGGTCAAGGAAATCAAAGATCACAACCCCCGCTAAGTTTTCAACAACAACCTTATCAGCAAGAGAAGAAACCAAACCTTAAAGAGATGTTAGCAAAATTTATTTCGGTGTTAGAAACCCATTTTCAAAACACCGAGACGTCTTTGAAAAATCAGCAAGCGTCGATTCAAGGGCTCGAAAATCAAATTGGAAAGCTCGCTAAATTAGTTTCAGAAAGGTAGCAAGGTAGTTTACCCAGTAACACCGAACCCAACCCAAAAGAGCATGTGAAAGCAGTGTAACAGACCGAATTTGACCCTAATCGGAATGGTGGTTTCGGGACCACGAATCCGAGTCCGAGAAATATTTTGATATTATATTTGTGTTTATTATATGTGAATTAATGTGTGTGAAAGTCTCGTAGAAAATTTTATCGTTTGTGTGTTCAATTTAACAAAAAAGATTAAATCGCGTAAAGTGTAAAAGTTGTATACTATAGTGTAAAGTGCTAGATTGATGATGGCTTTTTAATATGGGGCATTAAAAGGGCAATTAGCCCATTTTCAAGTTAGTGGGTGGCATATGTCATAACTAACCTTAAGTTTTATATTAGTTTTATTTTATTTTAAAGGTTAAATTAGTAATTAAATAATTATTTACTTTATATGTTAAAAGATTATAATAATAAGCCATCATCTTTTCATCCATCTTTGGCCAATGTGGGAGAAAGAATGAAGCTTTGAAACCCTTTAATTTTTGACAATTCTAAGCTAAAATTCAAGGTGAGTTTTTAGTCAATTTTTATTAATTTTGACGTTTTTGAGATCGTTGCTTCGAACGGTAGCTTACCCATGTTGAAATTTTTGAATCTAAGCATGTTTGATATTCGGCCATTAATGTGTTCATGTAGTTTTTTATGTTTGATAATTTTATTTTAAAGATATGTTAAAGATTAGTATATTTTGTATTGGAAATTTTAGTGAATTTGAGTATTTTGGACTAAATTGCAAGAATAAATTTTTAGAGGGGCTTATTTGTGAAATAAATGAAAGAAATGGACTTTTATAGTCCCTATACATATTCGACCCTTAAGTAGTGTTGAGAAATTTTTTGTATTTTGTGTTTTATGCAAATAGGACTAAATTGTGAAAATGTGAAATAGTAGGGGTAAAATGGTAAATTGCCTAATTATATGCTTAGGGACTAAATTGAGATGAAATTTACTTGAATGAGCTAAATTTTAATGTGTTTAGATCAAGAACAAAGAAAAATGGATTTGGATCGGAGGAAAACAAAGGTTCTCGAGTAGCTGGTTTACGCGGTCCGTCGACAGTCGAGGTAAGTCCTTAAGCGAACATATGTTAAAGAATTATTTACGAATTTAATGAATGATGAAATTGATATATTTATAGTATAAATTCTTGAGTTGGCCGAATGTGAGGATAATAAGTTGGTTGATGGTAATTTTATTTAATGTGATTCGAATAAGTATACTTGGTTTGATATATGATTGTAATTTGTGAAATATGAATGGTGGTGAAGTTAGCATTATAAAATGCGGAATGAATGGTTAACTATATTGATAATCGGGCTTCGTGCCTAGCAGGCTTAGTGCCAGTGTTATATTCGGGCTTCGTGCCTAGCAGGCTTAGTGCCGGTGTTATATTTGGGCTTCTTGCCTAGCAGGCTTAGTGCCGGTGACATATTCGGGCTTCGTGCCTAGCAGGCTTAGTGCCGGTGACATATTCGGGCTTCGTGCCGAGCAAGATTAGTGCCGGTGTTATATTCGGGCTTCGTGCCTAGCAGGCTTAATGCCGGTGATACTTTAAAATGAAGGAACCATAAATTTCTCGAGTTGTAACGTAGTTAATCTATTGAGTTAAAAACTCAGGTAAGCATAAGTCTCATTTAAATTCATCAGAAGTAAGGTAAGTTGTGATTGATGTTACTTGATTTGAAATACTATGTTAAGAACGGTGTTATGTGAATTTGAGCTTATGATCGATGTGTATGAATATAGAAATAATAGAATTTTTAGTGTGATAATGTAATGGATATGAATGTTAAATTTATATGATTATAAACATGCGATTCATGTAATACATGTACTTTGTGCCTTGATGAGTTGCATGTTGATGACAGTGAAGTATAAGTAATTGAGTTAATATATTACTAGTATTCGGTTTTGTATTAATTGCATATCGAAATATACATATATAATGTACTACAATTTATTGATTATAAATGTTAAAGTGCTTGATTAGTGAATTATCTTTTGCTTAAGACTTACTAAGCTAGCGAGCTTACTCTGTATGTGTTTGTACTACATTTTATAGATCATTGATTCAACTATGGGCTCAGGGGATCATCAAGAAAGTCAACCACACTATCACTCTCTTTGATATATATATATGTTTGCTTTTTGAATCAAAGGCATGTATAGGCTGTATTTTGATAAGTAATGAATGATGTTCGGTTTTGTAAATGTGTATATATATGGCCTTGCGAATAAGGCTGTTATCTTTGGGTTAAACATCGTTTGTATGTTTGATATAATCTTCTGTTTTAATCTTTGATATAAGACGTATGCACATAAGGCTTGGAAGTTAGATGTAGTTGTATAGAAATGATCATATATATGTATAAGTATGCTTATTATGTCGTGCGAATATCACTACTTAGATTATTATGTGCTTCGTAGAATTCAGGGATGATCATGAAAATGTATATACTAATGCTTTGGGTTGATCATTGAAGTTTTATTTTGAGAACCGAATATATGATCAATGAATTGGTTGTATTTATATATAAATTGAATTAGTCACATATCATGTGTGTTTGGTAGGTTATTCAATGATCTTGTAACCATGGATTAATAAGGTAAAATGAATTGAAAATTTTGGATTGACATGGCTTTTGTTTAGGGACAATGCGCATATTATGGTAGTATAATGTGAAACACCCCAAACCCGGCCCACGAGCCCAGACCGGATCTGGTATGTTCCTCGAGTAGAACGTTTTAATTTCATGTTTATTACTTGGAAAATTTGGGGTGGTTTTATAAAAATACCGAGTTGTTTTGGGGTTAATCTTTAATTCGAAAATCGTTTGTATAGGTGTCTAAACATTTAAAATTTATTTTTTTAGTAAACCATTTAACCTTGATTTAACCTTAATCGAATTGTAATAAAATCAAATAAAAATGCATGCATAAACAGTTTCATACTAGTGGCCTTATTACATCAAAGCAAAACCCAAAATAAATTTGAAATTCTAGAAACAATAAACAGTCCAAAATAAAATAAATTCTGTGCTGAGCATGGCCACCACTCAGGTGTGCTCCGTAGACCGGTCCATCACCGAGTGTCACACAAAAATATTCCCCAACGGGGTGAGTCAAATAGACTCAATGTGTACAGCCAACACTAAATCCCAATAATTTAGGCATAACAGTTCATACATGTGCATATAATTAAATAATAAAATGATGCAAACCCAACCCAAACCTAGATGCCATCCGCTACACATCACCCGTACCAACCCGCACACCGTGGGGACTACTAAGTAAACCCTCCATCCGCTACACATCATCGAAGGCGATCATTGCGATCGACGTGCTCATCGCCTCTTATAAATTTGTGGCATAGCCACCGGATAATATATTTTTGTGTCATGAGACACCACATTCGAATAACGTGACCGAAGTCACCACATTCGATATTGTGGTATAAAACCACCACATTCACTTCCCCTTTCATATTCACCCATATGCCCCATGTCATACAAACATGCATTATCATGCCAAGTTCTTTACTCAAATTCTTATAATTTCACATAGGTGCCATAACAGATATTTATCATATTCTACTCATAGTAGGAGTAGGAAAACGTACCTGAGTACTTTGTACCATAGCATGGTACCTTAGCCATTTCTTTCACATTCTTATTAACATATTTAATAAAACATAATTATACATCTATCGAGAAATAGTGTGGGGTACACACCTGGTATTAACGCTTTCCTGAAAACCCGAAAACCCGATCTAACGCTTTAGATCCCTAACCCCTACATTCGGCCAACCTTAAGCACTTTAGCAAAAAGCCATTCGGCTACATGATCAAATCCCGAAGAATTAACTTCTTACCTTGTTGCCGATTTGACTATTAATCAATCCCGAAATCTTGTGATATTTCCTTCCTTAAAATCGACTAGCACTGAATCACTATACAGGTTAGTTTTCGGCTTTCGAACAAGTAAAGTATAGATCTAAACTATTGAATATGGCCTTGGCCGAATACACATGTTCACCTACCTTGTGAATCTTAATCCCAAAAAAACTACTTGATTGGGGGGTATCTGTCGAAATCACCATGGCATATGTTAGATCAATTTCTAACATTAAATCATAATAAATGACCCTTGGCCGAAATCATGTCTTACCTTAGATCTTGATACCCGAAGCTCTCCTCCTTATGTTCAACTATCGGCGATTCTCGAAACCTCCTCTATAGTTTCGGCAAAGAGATATTAATAACATTAGAGTCTTGATTTTGGCTTTAATAAAAGACATAAAACAACAACAGTTGAATCCTTACCCTATGTGTTGTAGTTGACGGCACCCTTGCTTAAACCCACCAAGGTATTCGGCTATGACTAAATGATTATCACTCTAGTTTCGGCTTTTGGGATTTATGAACAATCGGCAAGGGGTTATCTTAAGTATTCGGCCTTTGATGATTTGAGTAGGAAGAAGAGAATAGAGTTTGGTATGATTCGGTTTGTGGAGATGAATAGCGAAAAGGAAGAAGAGAGAAAGAGCTCAAGTTGCTTCTTCTTTGGAAAATTTCGGCATAAAAGAAAAGATGAGAAGAGAATTAGAATTTTCGGCACACCTATACTATGATTAGCCGAAAATACCATCCAAATACTCCCTTGGCCGACCAACTCTTAATTCTTATCAGCTTCCTCCTTTTTCTCCTCCTTTCTCTCCTACTACTCATTCAAAAAAATAATTCAAATAAAATCAATGATTATCCCCTAGCTTTGCCGAATTTTAAAAGGATTACACCCTCATCTTAAACTCCTCCCTTAGACTCCCCATGCCGTTCACCTCTTCTTCTTATTGCCGCAAAAATAAAAGCTTTATTTAGCTTCCCATGCGACTCGATCCTAGGCCCTTCCTCATAGCCCATGGCGTCATTTCCAGAGGCCCTAAGATGCACCTCCAAGCCACTTTTCCAAGCCCAATTTCATGTCACATTTCCTCTATAAATTTTCTTAAGACCACCTTGCCTTAGTTCCCCTTTTTAAACTTTAAAACTTAATATTTCTAAGGCATTTCTTTACACACTAAGGTTCACAAAATTCACAAAATTCATAGAACACATTCACCGTTCACATAGACATGCTATTCCATATAATTAAACAAAATGCATAGGCCACAATTCTCGGGATATTACAGTTCTACCCCCCTTAAAATAATTTCGTCCTCGAAATTACCTGGCTAAAACAAGTGAGGGTATTGCTGTCGCATTGGCTCTTCTGGCTCCCACGAAGCTTCCTCCGATCCATGATTGTGCCATAACACTTTGACTAAAGGAACTGACTTTCTCCGTAACACTTTCACATCGCGTTCTAGAATCTGAACCGGCTCTTCCTCATAAGACAAATCCGGCCTTAGCTCTATCTCTTCAACCGAAACTACATGAGATGAATCCGAACGATAACGACGTAGCATGGACACATGGAATATGTCATGTATCTGCTTCAATTCCGAAGGCAACTCTAACTGGTATGCCACCGGTCCAACTCGCCTCAATACCTGATATGGTCCTATAAACCTCGGACTTAACTTCCCTTTGCGACCAAATCTCATCACCTTCTTCCAAGGCGATACCTTAAGAAACACTTGATCTCCCACATCAAATTCTATCTCCTTCCGTTTAAGATCTGTATACGACTTCTGCCTATTAGATGCTTCCTTCAACCGTGCCCGAATTACCTCAACCTTCTCCTCGGATTCTGCCACAATCTCTGGTCTCAAAACTCGACGTTCCCCTAATTCCGTCCAACACGTAGGTGTGCGACACTTCCGTCCATACAACGCTTCATACGGTGCCATTCGAATACTGGCTTGATAGCTGTTGTTGTATGCAAATTCCGCTAACGGTAAATATTCTTCCCAACTTCCTCTGAAGTCTATCACACAGCCCCTCAACATATCCTCTAACACTTGGATTACTCGTTCAGATTGCCCGTCCGACTGTGGATGAAAAGCCGTAGTGAAATTCAATCTGGTGCCTAAAGCCTGATGTAGTGCTTTCCAAAATCGAGACGTAAACCTTGGATCCCTATCTGAAATGATTGAAACCGGCACTCCATGCAACCTTACAATCTCTGCCACATATAACTTTGCCAACTTCCGTAAAGAATAATCAACTCTTACTGGGATGAAATGCGCGGACTTTGTCAATCGGTCCACTATCACCCATACCGAGTCCTTCTTAGTAGGCGTAAGGGGAAACCCACTAACGAAGTCCATGGTAATTCTCTCCCACTTCCACTGCGGAATCATTATCGGTTGAAGCAATCCTGACGGAACTTGGTGTTCAGCCTTAACTTGCTGACACGTTAAGCATTTTCCTACAAATTCGGTAACTTCCCGCTTAAGACCAGGCCACCAAAACTGTTCCCTTAGATCTCTATACAACTTAGTACCTCCAGGATGCATAGCATAGGGGCTACCATGCGATTCCTGAAGAATTCTCTGCCTTAAGTCCTCATTCTTCTACATACGCACCTTGCCCTTGAAACATAATACTCCTCGTCATTAATACCGTAATCTTCCAACTCTCCACTCTGCACTTGCCGTAGCTTAGCACTTAGGTCATCATCCATTAACTGACTTTCCTTCACCTCATTCAACCATGTCGGTTTGACTTGCAACTCTGCCAATAAACTTCCATCGTCATACAAGCTCAGATGTGCAAACATTGCCCTCAGATCCGACACCACTTTCCGACTTAAGGCATCTGCCACTACATTCGCCTTGCCCGGATGATACTCTATAGAACAATCGTAGTATTTCAATAACTCCACCCACCTTCGCTGTCTCAAGTTCAGCTCCTTCTGAGTCAACAGATACTTAAGACTCTTGTGGTCCGTGTAGATCACTGACTTTTCTCCATAAAGGTAGTGCCTCCACACCTTAAGAGCGAAAACCACTGCCGCCAGTTCCAAGTCATGCGTCGGGTAGTTAACCTCGTGAGGCCTTAGTTGTCGAGACGCATAAGCTACAACCTTCCCATCTTGCATCAGTACGCAACCCAAGCCTGTATGGGAAGTGTCACAATACACCACGAAATCCTTTCCTGCCTCAGGTTGAATCAAAACCGGAGCTTCAGTCAAAACCCTCTTAAGCTTCTCAAAGCTCTCCTGTTGCTTATCTGTCCAAACGAAAGGTACCTCCTTTCTCAACAGCTTTGTCAAAGGTGCGGCTATTGAAGAAAATTCTTCCACAAACCTTCTGTAGTAGCCTGCCAATCCCAAGAAACTGCGAACCTCACCCACGGACTTAGGTGGTTTCCAATCTAATCTTTGCCTCAATCTTCTTAGGATCCACCCTTATTCCTTCAGCAGACACCACATGCCCTAAGAACGCAACTTCCTTAAGCCAAAATTCACACTTGCTGAATTTGGCATATAACTTCTTCTCCCTTAACACTTGCAACACAATCCGGAGGTGCTCATCATGTTCCTCCTCAGACTTGGAGTATACTAGGATATCATCGATGAACACAACGATGAACCGATCCAAGTAGGGTTAAAAAACCCGGTTCATCATATCCATGAATGCGGCTAGGGCGTTCGTCAAACCAAACGGCATTACTACGAACTCATAATATCCGTACCTTGTCTGGAAGGCTGTCTTATGGATATCTGCTTCCTTCACCTTAAGCTGATGGTATCCAGACCTTAGGTCTATCTTTGAGAATACCGCCGCTCCCTTAAGCTGATCGAATAAGTCATCTATCCTTGGCAAAGGGTACTTGTTCTTGATGGTCAATTTGTTCAACTGACGGTAATCTATGCACATACGCATAGTTCCGTCCTTCTTCTTCACGAACAAGACCGGTGCTCCCCATGGAGACACACTGGGTCGGATAAACCCACGATCAAGCAACTCTTGGATTTGAGCCTTGAGCTCAACCAACTCCTTCGGTGCCATTCTATACGGAGCGATAGATATTGGCACCGTTCCAGGCAGCAAGTCAATTCCAAACTCCACCTCCCTATCCGGGGGTATTCCAGGTAACTCCTCCGGAAAGACATCCACAAACTCCTTTACAGTTCTAACTCCACTAACTCCCCCTTCTTTGGCATCCAACGCCCTAACAAAAGTCAGAAATGCCTTGCACCCTTTTCGAACCATTTTGTCAGCCCTTAAGGCAGAGACTACGTTAGACAAGTAGTTTCTTCTTTCTCCTATCATAATTATCGCCTCATTCTCCGGCGTCTTTAACTCCATTCGTTTAGCTGCATAATCCAATATAACTCGGTGTTCTACTAGCCAGTCCATGCCAAGTATGAGGTCAAATTCTCCGAAGGGAAGTTCCATTAAGTCGGCAGAAAATATCACTCCCTGAATTTCTAGAGGTACACTCCGAAAGATCTTATTCACCACTACAGTTTGACCTAGTGGGCTCACTACAGTCATCTCCCTATCAGATAGTTCAGAGGCTATGCCTAGTGTTTCAACCACACTACTTGCAACATAAGAATGGGTCGAGCCCACATCAATCAAAGCAAAATAAGGCTTGCCAGATATAAGGAACGTACCGGTTATGACGTCCGGTGCGTCTCCGTCCTCCCTTCGACGAACCGCATACACTAGACCCGGCTGTCTTGCCTCTGCATTATCAACACCTCTACCAGGTGTTCCACGTCCTCTTCCAAAACCATTACCTCTGCCATTCGGACCACGACCTCGCTGAGGCTACTGTCCACCTCTACCAGCCTGATTACCATTCTGCCCTGTTGGTCAGCCCCCGTCTATTTTTATCGGACAGTCCTTAATCATGTGGTCCTTAGACCCACACTTAAAACATCCTCCCATTTTCTTCCAACACTCTCCTAAGTGCTTTTTCCCACACTCATCACAAGTACGATCACGCCTCCAAGAGCAACTTGCGACCTCATGACCCATCAACTCTAGGCCTCTTCTCGCATTTCCGGATGACCTCACACGGTCCAAATCCTCTTTTCGCCTATTCCGATCGAGTTACGCCTTACAGAGTCCTTAACTCCTTCGGCCACTTTGGCCTTCTCCACTAATACGGCAAATTCCGCTCTGCGCAGCGGGGGCTATCAACAATCTTAGGTCATCTCTCGATCCGTCCTCAAATCGGACACACCGTTCATGCTCCGTAGCCACTATCCTCGAGCATAACGACTCAGCCTTAAAGAATTTAGCCTCGTACTCATACCACGGATTTGTTCCTTGAACCACCCCAAAAATGCTTTCTCTCTGCGCATCAACATAACGAGTACCAACATACTTCTTCTGATACGCCGTCTTGACATACTCTCAAGTAAGATCCTCCGCTATGGCACCATCCCGAACTGTGAGCCACCATTGATAGGCTTCGTCGCGGAGTAATGCCACCATCCCTTTCAGTTTCTCCTCAGGGGTCAAATCCAACTCATCCATAATTCGTTCGGTTGCCTCCAACCAATACTCACCGCATCTTGGGTGCCACACCAGATACACCACGGAACACCTCAGCCCCATTGGCTCGGAGTCGCTCAGTTACAGATTTCTGAGCTCCCATATTTCCTTCCGCTCCACCACCATTTCAAGAACTCGAAGTATTGCCTCACGATCATCGCATCATCCCCGTCCGATCTTGTCGCTCAACGCCAAAGAACCGGTGGTGGTGGTCTTTGGTACCTCATTCTCGGACCCTTGACCGGACCTAACGGGTTCCGACACGGCCATTCTCGCCTCTACCACGCCCTCGCACATTACGACCACGCCCCTAGAACTCATGTCTCACGATCGCGCTTTAACTGATTAAGAAATTTTTATGCATTAGTATTTTGTTCCACTGATTATCCGCGAAGAAATTTTATGAAAGAAGTTTAGAAGTAGTTCTTTCGATCGATCAAAGTTTCAAGTCTTCTATCCTAATTTAAAGGAGCACATTCATTCAACACACATTCATCATTCAAACATTTTCGTCCTATTCCTATCCTGTGGGTATTTTCGTCATTTCACCTCTGGGTATTTTTTGGTAATAAATCGGGTTAATTTAAAAATTTGTAAATCAGGTAATTTCATAAAATTTCCAATTCGTGGTTCCTTGGTGATTTTATGAAATAAGGGTATTTTCGGTAATTTTTTCAAACTAAGGTGGTTGGTCCCTTTCAGTTTTTAATTATAGGTTTAGCCCATCAACGAGTTCTCATAACTAGGGTGAATAGTCACCACGCACTGGTAGGATTCCAGTAAGAGGAGGTGAGTCGCTAGGACCGCTTAAATACCAAGCTCTCCCCTGAATCCACTCCTAGGCATGCGTCTACCTATTGCCACACCCTAACTCGACTAAGGTGAACAGTCACTACGCACCAGGTAGGATTCCAGCGAAGAGGAGGTGAGTCACTAGGACTGCTTAAATACCAAGCTCTTCCGGATCCAATCCTAGACATGCGTATGATGGTTACCACACCCTAGTCTTGTGGCTCGTTAAGGGGTTTGTTTAGTGAAATTAAGTCTTATGAAAATTTAAGAAGCAGTTTAAACTAAACCTATAGTCCATCAGAGTCTATTTAAACTAGTCTACGTCCCGTAAAGCCCATAAAGCCCACATGTATATCACACAATGGTTTAGGGTACTTACCTGGCGGGCTTCGGGTCGGAGACTTAGGTGCCATGCCGAGCTAACAGACCTGTTATCCTTTAAAAAGCCCATTTTTGGAAAACATTTTGGAGCCCAAAACCCCAGAGCCGAGTTTTGAACCGGCTCGATACTGCAATCGAAACACCCCAAACTCGCCCACGAGCCTGCATCGGATCCGTATGTTCCTCGAGTAGAACGTTTTAATTTCATGTTTATTACTTGGAAAATTTGGGGTGGTTTTATAAAAATACCGAGTTGTTTTGGGGTTAATCTTTAATTCAAAATCGTTTGTGTAGGTGTCTAAACATTTAAAATTTATTTTTTTAGTAAACCATTTAACCTTGATTTAACCTTAATCGAATTGTAATAAAATCAAATAAAAATGCATGCATAAACAGCTTTCATACTAGTGGCCTTATTACATCAAAGCAAAACCAAAAATAAATTCAAATTCTAGAAACAATAAATAGTCCAAAATAAAATAAATTACATCTTTGAGCATGGCCACCATCGTGCTCCCGCCGACCCGGTCCATCACTGAGTGTCACCTGAAAAATATTCCCCAACGGGGTGAGTTAAACAGACTCAATGTGTACAGCCAACACTAAATCCCAATAGTTTAGGCATAACAGTTCATACATGTGCATATAATTAAATAATAAAATGATGCAAACCCGAACCCAAACCTAGATGCCATCCGCTACACATCACCCGTACCAACCTGCACACCGTGAGGACTACTAAGTCAACCCTCCATCCGCTACACATCATCGAAGGCAGTCGCTGCAGTCGACGTGCTTATCGCCCTTATAAATTTGTGGCATAGCCACCAGATAATATATTTTTGTGTCATGAGACACCACATTCAGATAACTTGACCGAAGTCACTACATTCAGATATTGTGGTATAAAACCACCACATTCACTTCCCCTTTTATATTCACCCATATGCCCCATGTGATACAAACATGCATTATCATGCCAAGTTCTTTACTCAAATTCTTATAATTTCACATAGGTGCCATAACAGATATTTATCATATTCTACTCATAGTAGGAGTAGGAAAACGTACTTGAGTACTTTGTACCATAGCATGGTACCTTAGCCATTTCTTTCACATTCTTATTAACATATTTAATAAAACATAATTATACATCTATCGAGAAATAGTGTGGGGTACACACTGTATTAACGCTTTCTGAAAACCCAAAACCCGATCTAACGCTTTAGATCCCTAACCCTACATTCGCCAACCTTAAGCACTTTAGCAAAAAGCCATTCGGCTACATGATCAAATCCCGAAGAATTAACTTCTTACCTTGTTGCCGGTTTGACTATTAATCAATCCCGAAATCTTGTGATATTTCCTTCCTTAATATCGACTAGCACTGAATCACTATACAGGTTAGTTTTCGGCTTTCGAACAAGTAAAGTATAGATCTAAACTATTGAATATGGCCTTGGCCGAATACACATGTTCACCTACCTTGTGAATCTTAATCCCAAAAAAAAACTACTTGATTGGGGGGTATCTGTCGAAATCACCATGGCATATGTTAGATCAATTTCTAACATTAAATCATAATAAATGACCCTTGGACGAAATCATGTCTTACCTTAGATCTTGATACCCGAAGCTCTCCTTCTTATGGTCGACTATAGGCGATTCCCGAAACCTCCTCTATAGTTTCGGCAAAGAGATATTAATAACATTAGAGTCTTGATTTCGGCTTTAAGAAAAGACATAAAACAACAACAGTTGAATCCTTACCCTATGTGTTGTAGTTGACGGCACCCTTGCTTAAACCCACCAAGGTATTCGGCTATGACTAAATGATTATCACTCTAGTTTCGGCTTTTGGGGATTTATGAACAATCAGCAAGGGGTTATCTTAAGTATTCGGCCTTTGATGATTTGAGTAGGAAGAAGAGAATAGAGTTTGGTATGATTCAGTTTGTGGAGATGAATAACGAAAAGGAAGAAGAGGGAAAGAGCTCAAGTTGCTTCTTCTTTGGAAAATTTCAAGCATAAAAGAAAAGATGAGAAGAGAATTAGAATTTTCACACACCTATACTATGATTAGCCAAAATACCATCCAAATACTCCCTTGGCCTACCAACTCTTAATTCTTATCACTTCCTCCTTTTTCTCCTCTTTTCTCTCCTACTACTCATTCAAAAAAATAATTCAAATAAAATCAATGATTATCCCCTAGCTTTGCCGAATTTTAAAAGGATTACACCCTCATATTAAACTCCTCCCTTAGACTCCCCATGCCGTCCACCTCTTCTTCTTATTGCCGCAAAAATAAAAGCTTTATTTAGCTTCCCATGCGACTTGATCCTAGGCCCTTCCTCATAGCCCATGGCGTCATTTCCAGAGGCCCTAAGTGGCACCTTCAAGCCACTTTTCCAAGCCCAATTTCATGTCACATTTCCTCTATAAATTTTCTTAAGACCACCTTGCCTTAGTTCCCCTTTTTAAACTTTAAAACTTAATATTTCTAAGGCATTTCTTTACACACTAAGGTTCACAAAATTCACAAAATTCATAGAACACATTCACCGTTCACATAGACATGCTATTCCATATAATTAAACAAAATGCATAGGCCACAATTCTCGGGATATTACATAATGTGTTTGTTTGGTCAGGCTATACTGTCCGAGTGTCATATGTGTGAATGAAAAGCTATTTAAGTATTATGGACCTATTCGTTTTAATATGCATATTTGCAGAAAGTATAGAATAATATGCTGATATTCGGCTAATGAGATAGATGTACTTACATATGTTTGACATACGAAATTTGAGGTTTGTTAAGTGGAAGCTTGATTCGAAACTTGTATAGATTATGAGTTATGATGTATTGCATTATGAAGCATGGTTTGTAATGTAAGTCTTGTTTATTATTGTGGATATGGAAAATTTTAAATATACGTGATAGGATTTATTCCATAAATGACTCGTGAAAAATTGTGTCTAGTTCGGTAGCAACCTCATAACCCTAACTCCTAAGAACGGCACAAAGTTAAGGGGTGTTACATTTAATTGGTATCGAGCTACGGTTTAGTCGATTCTAGGACTATCGTAGTGTGTATGAGTCTAGCTATACATGCCTTTGAATTGTATATATGATAGTGTGGTGACTTCGACAATTTCAATTGTATTTTATATAGTAAATGGATCCCGATCCCGATAGAGCCGTAGGCGATGATGTGGAGAGCGTTGCGCTGGTCTCCCGTGTGGATCGGATCGCCATTGACTCTCGCCCGCCTTGGGTAGCCATGAGGGGAGGCTAAACAAGCCTTCTACCGGATGATGAACGAATGGTTTACCCAGGGCTTTATTCAGACTAATCCCGGTGTACAACAACCTCCACCCCGAATAATCCAACTCCTGGTACCTTCAAGTACTCAGATGATAGATCCGATGAGATCTAGCGAGCCTCTCGTTGATAAAATCAGAAAATATGGGGCCGAGGAATTCAAGGCCAATGATGATGATGACTGAGAGAGCCGAGATGTGGCTTGATAACACTATTCGTACTTGATGAGCTATCTTGTACCCCGGATGAATGCCTAAAGTGTGCTATATCTCTACTGACACCGCCTATCACCGTGTGGAACACACTAGTATCCGTGGTTCCGAAGAAAAAGTAACTTGGGACTTCTTCCAAATTAAGTTTCGTAAGAAATATATCATCAAAGATTCATCGATCAAAAACGAAAAGAATTTCTGGAATTAAAACAGGGTCGCATGACTGTGACAGAATATGAGCGGAAGTTTGTCGAGTTGAGCCGTTATGCTCGAGAGTGTATATCTACCGGCCATTATGTGTAAAAGATTTGAAGACGGCCTGAATGAATACATAAAGTTACTTGTTGGCATTCTTGAAATCAAAGAGTTTGTGACATTAGTCGAAATGAGCTTGTAAAGCCAAAGAGCTCGAAAGGAGAAAAGAAAAGTTGAAGTAGAAGCTAGAGACACTCGAAAAGACCATCGAGTAAAATTTTCCATTCTGCATAAGAAGTTCGAGAGATGACCCGATCGACATAAAGCCACTTCGACTTGCCTAGACGTGATCGACCTCCGGTGAGTTCCCGAGCCACTTCGATAGCTAGTGTCGGTAATGTTCCACGAACCGGGCTGAATGTAAACATTGTGGGAAATGGCATCCCGGGAGTTGTAGAGTTCGTGATCGATCCCTACTTTAAATGTGGATCGTCGATCATTTTATTCGAGAGTGCCCGATGTTAGCCGAGCAAAATGCGACTCGAGAACACTAGACCGAGCAAAGCAGCCAAAGACGGTAGACCACTCGAGACATTCGGCAATGTAGGTGGCGATCGAGAGGGATGAAGGACACCGCAATACGATCAGAGGCTAGAGCTCCAGCTAGAGCTTATGCTACACGAGCCAGAGAGGATGCTTCCTCCCCCGATGTCATTACCGGTACTTTCACCCTTTATGATACTACTTTGATTGCATTGATTGATCCTGGTTTGACTCATTCATATGTGTGTGAAACTCTAGTATTCAGTAAGACTCTACCAGTTGAGTCTACTGAGTTTTTGATTTGTGTGTCCAACCCTTTGGGTAGATGTGTACTTGTTAATAAAGTGTGTAGAGGTTGCCCGTTGATGATTCGGGATTCTTGCTTTCCAGCCGATTTAATGTTGTTGCCCTTCGATGAGTTCGATATAATTTTTGGAATGGATCGTTAACTTCGCATGATGCAAATGGTGAATTTCAAAAGAAAGCTTATTGATTTGAGACGTCGAGCGGTGAGATCATTAGAATTGAATCCGTGATTTAAGTGGGTTTCCTACAGTAATATCCTCGATGTTAGCCCTGAAGTATGTGAGAAAAGGGTGCGGCTTATTTAGCCTATGTAATCGGATAATAAAGTGTCCAAAAGCGATTGAATATGTACCGATTGTGTGTGAATACCCGGATGTGTTTCTGAAGAACTACCGGGTTTACCACCAGTACGAGAGATTGAGTTCGGCATTGAATTAGTACCGAGAACGACTCCGATTTTGATAGCTCCGTATCGGATGGCACCTACCGAGTTAAAAGAGTTGAAAGCACAGTTGCAAGAGTTAACAGATAGGGGCTTTGCACGACCGAGTTTCTCTCCTTGGGGTGCACCAGTTCTTTTTGTGAAAAAGAAAGATGGAACGATGTGACTGTGCATTGATTATCGGCAACTGAATAAGGTAACTATAAAGAATAAGTACCCACTACCTCGGATTAATGATTTGTTTGATCAGTTGAAAGGGGCTTCGGTATTTTCGAAAATAGATTTGAGATCGGGTTATTATCAGTTGCGAGTCAGAGATACAGATGTGCCAAAGACTGCATTCCGGACGAGGTACGGACATTTTGAGTTTCTGGTTATGCCTTTTGGACTCACTAATGCACCTGCTATTTTTATGGACTTAATGAATCGAGTTTTCAGATAGTTTTTGGATCGGTTTGTAGTAGTGTTTATTGATGATATACTGATCTACTCAAAAGATGAAACAGAACACGCTGAACACTTGAGATTAGTATTACAGACTTTACGAGATCAGCAGTTGTATGCAAAGTTCAGTAAGTGTGAATTCTGGATGAAGGAAGTCAGCTTTTTGGGTCATGTTGTTTCAGCTTCAGGTATTCGGGTTGATCCGAACAAATTATCGGCTATACTTGATTGGAAACCACCGAAGAATGTCTCTGAAATTCGGAGCTTTTTGGGACTTGCGGGATACTACAGACGATTCGTCAAAGGCTTTTCCATGATAGCTACACCTTTGACAAAGCTACTACAGAAAGATGTCAAGTTTGAGTGGTCGGAAAAGTGTCAGAAAAGTTTTGAGCAGCTGAAAGCCCTTTTGACCGAAGCTCCAGTGTTAGCTCAGCCTGAATCGGGTAAAGAATTTGTCGTTTTTAGTGATGCTTCTTTGAATGGGTTGGGTTGCGTTTTGATGCAGGAAGGCAAAGTTATAGCCTACGCTTCGAGACAATTGAAGCCGCATTTAAAGAAATTATCCGACTCACGATCTGGAATTAGCAGCCATTGTTTTCGCATTGAAAATTTGGCGTCATTACTTATTCGGCGAGAAATGTCACGTTTATTCGGATCGTAAAAGTCTAAAGTATTTGATGACTCAGAAAGATCTGAACTTGAGACAACGCAGATGGTTAGAACTGTTGAAAGACTATGAGTTGGTAATTGACTACCATCCGGGAAAAGCTAATGTTGTGGCAGATGCGTTAAGTCAGAAATCATTATTTGCTCTTCGTGCGATGAACGCACAGATGGTTATGTCTGGTGATGATTCGATCATAGCTGAGTTACAAACAAGACCAACGTTTATTTAGCAAATTTGTGATACACAGAAAGTTGACAAAGATTTGATTGCTAGACGAATTCAGTGTGAAAAAGATGAGGAATTAGAGTTTCAAATTGATGCAAATGACTGTTTGAACTTTAAAAGCCGAATGTGTGTTCCAAAGAACTCGGATTTGATTCAGATGATTCTGAGTGAGGCTCATAGTGGTCGATTATCGATACATCCGAGTAGCACGAAAATGTATAATGATTTGAAACAGTTTTATTGGTGGCCTGGCATGAAACGGGATATATCTGAATTTGTGTCAAAGTGCTTAATTTTTCAGCAAGTAAAAAGCCGAGCATCAAGTGCCTTCAGGTTGCTTTCACCGATCATGATACTCGAATGGAAATGGGATAGAATCACTATGGATTTTGTATCTGGTTTGCCTATGACACCGAGCAAGAAAGATGCGATGCAGGTTATAGTAGATAGACCGACCAAATCACTCATTTTGTACCGGGTTCGTCACGGAATTTTCACTAGATAAACTTGCTTTGAGTTGTATATATCTCAAATCGTGAGATTACATGGTGTGCCGAGTTCTATTATCTCGCATGAGACCCGAGATTCACATCGCGATTGTGGAAGAAGTTGCGGGATGCTTTAGGTACTAAACTCCATTTTAGCACCGCCTTTCACCCGCAAATGCAGACCAGTCGATCTGAGCGAACTATTCAAACACTTGAGGACATGTTGAGATGTTGCGTTCTCGAGTTTGAAGGTACGTGGGAAAGGTACTTACCTTTGATTGAATTTGCTTATAATAACGCTTTTCAATCAAGTATCAAAATGGCACCCTATGAAGCTTTATATGGCCGCAATTGTCGTGCGCCTTTGTACTTGGACCGAGCTCGGTGAGAATAAGATATTAGGGTCGATTTGATTAAAGAGACGAATGTAGTGGCTATAATCAAAGATAGTTTGAAAGTCGCATCGATCGCGTCAAAAGTCTTACGCCGATTTGAAACGTAAAGATATAGAATTTCAAGTCGGAGATCAAGTATTCTTGAAAGTATCTCCGTGGAAGAAAGTACTTCGTTTTGGTCGGAAAGGCAAACTTAGTCCTAGATTTATCGGACCGTATGATATCATCGAACGTATTGGGCCTGTTGCCTATAGATTGAAGTTACCTCCTGAGTTAGAAAAGATACACGATGTATTTCACGTTTCGATGCTTCGTAGATACAGATCAGATCCATCACATGTGATTACTCCGTCTGAAATTAAAATCCGACCCGATATGACGTATGAGGAAGAACCGATCCGTATCTTAGCTCGAGAAATAAAAGAGTTAAGAAACAAAAGGATTCCATTAGTGAAAGTACTATGGAATCGACACGGAGTTGAAGAGGCTACATGGGAGCCTAAGGACTCAATGAGGCAACAATATCCGACGTTGTTTAACGGTAAGATTTTCGGGGACGAAAATCCTTAAAGGGGGGGAGAGTTGTAACAGACCGAATTTGACCCTAATCGGAATGGTGGTTTCGGGACCACGAATCCGAGTTCGAGAAATATTTTGATATTATATTTGTGTTTATTATATGTGAATTAATGTGTGTGAAAGTCTCGTAGAAAAATTTTATCGTTTGTGTGTTCAATTTAACAATAAGGATTAAATCGCGTAAAGTGTAAAAGTTGTATACTATAGTGTAAAGTGCTAGATTGATGATGGCTTTTTAATATGGGGCATTAAAAGGGCAATTAGCCCATTTTCAAGTTAGTGGGTGGCATATGTCATAACTAACCTTAAGTTTTATATTAGTTTTATTTTATTATAAAGGTTAAATTAGTAATTAAATAATTATTTACTTTATATGTTAAAAGATTATAATAATAAGCCATCATCTTTTTCATCCATGTTTGGCCGAATGTGGGAGAAAGAATGAAGCTTTGAAACCCTTTAATTTTTGGCAATTCTAAGCTAAAATTCAAGGTGAGTTTTTAGTCGATTTTTGTTAATTTTGACGTTTTTGAGATCGTTGCTTGAACGGTAGCTTACCCATGTTGAAATTTTTGAATCTAAGCATGTTTGATATTCGCCATTAATGTGTTCATGTAGTTTTTGATGTTTGATAATTTTATTTTAAAGATATGTTAAAGATTAGTATATTTTGTATTGGAAATTTTAGTGAATTTGAGTATTTTGGACTAAATTGCAAGAATAAATTTTTAGAGGGCTTATTTGCAAAATAAATGAAAGAAATGGACTTGTATAGTCCCTATACATATTCAGCCCTTAAGTAGTGTTGAGAAATTTTGTGTATTTTGTGTTTTATGCAAATAGGACTAAATTGTGAAAATGTGAAATAGTAGGGGTAAAATGGTAAATTGCCTAATTATATGCTTAGGGACTAAATTGAGATGAAATGTACTTGAATGAGCTAAATTTTAATGTGTTTAGATCAAGAACAAAGAAAACAGATTTGGATCGGGGAAAACAAAGGTTCTCGAGTAGCCTGGGTTTCGCGGTTAAAGTCGACAATCGAGGTAAGTCCTGGCGAACATATGTTAAAGAATTATTTACGAATTTAATGACTGATGAAATTGATATATTTATAGTATAAATTCTTGAGTTGGCCGAATGTGAGGATAATAAGTTGGTTGATGGTAATTTTATTTAATGTGATTCGAATAAGTATACTTGGTTTGATATATGATTGTAATTTGTGAAATATGAATGGTGGTGAAGTTAGCATTATAAAATGCGGAATGAATGGTTAACTATATTGATAATCGGGCTTCGTGCCTAGCGTGCTTAGTGCTTAGGTGTTATATTCGGGCTTCGTGCCTAGCAGGCTTAGTGCCGGTGTTATATTTGGGCTTCTTGCCTAGCAGGCTTAGTGCCGGTGACATATTCGGGCTTCGTGCCTAGAAGGCTTAGTGCCGGTGACATATTCGGGCTTCGTGCCTAGCAGGCTTAGTGCCGGTGTTATATTCGGGCTTCGTGCCTAGCAGGCTTAATGCCGATGATACTTTAAAATGAAGGAACCATAAATTTCTCGAGTTGTAACGTAGTTAATCTATTGAGTTAAAAACTCAGGTAAGCATAAGTCTCATTTAAATTCATCAGAAGTAAGGTAAGTTGTGATTAATGTTACTTGATTTGAAATATTATGTTAAGAACGGTGTTATGTGAATTTGAGCTTATGATCGACGTGTATGAATATAGAAATAATAGAATTTTTAGTGTAATAATGTAATGGATATGAATGTTAAATTTATATGATTATAAACATGCGATTCATGTAATACATGTACTTTGTGCCTTGATGAGTTGCATGTTGATGACAAAGAAGTATAAGTAATTGAGTTAATATATTACTAGTATTCGGTTTTGTATTAATTGCATATCGAAATATACATATATAATGTACTACAATTTATTGATTATAAATGTTAAAGTGCTTGATTAGTGAATTATCTTTTGCTTAAGACTTACTAAGCTAGCGAGCTTACTCAGTATGTGTTTGTACTTCTTTTATAGATCATTGATTCAACTACGGGCTCGGGGATCATCAAGAAAGTCAACCACACTATCACTCTCTTTGGTATATATATATGTTTGCTTTTTGAATCAAAGGCATGTATAGGCTGTATTTTGATAAGTAATGAATGATGTTCGGTTTGTAAATGTATATATATATGGCCTTGCGAATAAGGTTGTTATCTTTGGGTTAAACATCGTTTGTATGTTTGATATAATCTTCTGCTTTTAATCTTTGATATAAGACGTATGCACATAAGGCTTGGAAGTTAGATGTAGTTGTATAGAAATGATCATATATATGTATAAGTATGCTTACTATGTCGTGCGAATATCTCTACTTAGATTATTATGTGCTTGGTATAATTCGGGGATGATCATGAAAATGTATATACTAATGCTTTGGGTTGATCATTGAAGTTTTATTTTGAGAACCGAATATATGATCAATGAATTGGTTGTATTTATATATAAATTGAATTAGTCACATATCATGTGTGTTTGGTAGGTTATTCAATGATCTTGTAACCATGGATTAATAAGGTAAAATGAATTGAAAATTTTGGATTGACATGGCTTTTGTTTAGGGACAATGCGCATATTATGGTAGTATAATGTGTTTGTTTGGTCATGCTATACTGTCCGAGTGTCATATGTGTGAATGACAAGCTATTTAAGTATTATGGACCTATTCGTTTTAATATGCATATTTGCAGAAAGTATAGAATAATATGCTGATATTCGGCTAATGAGATAGATGTACTTACATATGTTTGACATACGAAATTTGAGGTTTGTTAAGTGGAAGCTTGATTCGAAACTTGTATAGATTATGAGTTATGATGTATTGCATTATGAAACATGGTTTGTAATGTAAGTCTTGTTTATTATTGTGGATATGGAAAAATTTAAATATACGTATAGGGTTTATTCCATAAATGACTGTGAAAAATTGTGTCTAGTTCGGTAACGCCTCATAACCCTAACTCGGCGATGGGTACAGGTTAAGGGGTGTTACAAGCAGTTACACTAAGGAATGGGAAAGTGTTGGCTGAACCTGAAAAGAAGCTACAACAGGAACCTGATAAGGAAAAGGACGAGGGAGTAAAACCCGAAGTGAGTGAAACACCGGTACTTAAGGAATATAAGCCACCGATCCCATATCCGGTAAAGTTAAAGAAAGACCGCATGGATGCACAATTCAGTAAACTTCTTGAACTTTTTAAACAGTTACATATTAACTTACCTTTTGTTGATGCTATTTCGCAGATGCCTACATATGCAAAATTTTTGAAATAGCTATTAACCAACAAAAGGAAGTTTGAAGAGCTATCTACTGTGGAACTCAAATAGGAATGTTCAGCTATTCTTCAAAATAAACTACCAATTAAGCTGAAAGATCCAGGAAGTTTTACTATTCCCTGTCTAATTGGTAGTTTAAATATTGAGAAAGCATTAGCTGATTTACGTGCTAGCATTAATTTGATGCCTTATAAAATGTTCAAGCAGCTTGGTCTTAGGGAACCAAAACCCACCAGGATGAGTATTCAATTAGCTAATAGATCAGTTAAATATCCTAGGGGTATTATTGAAGATGTCATTGTAAAAGTGGATAAATTCATATTCCCTGTTGATTTTGTTGTGCTTGACATGGATGAGGATGTTGAGGTACCTTTAATTTTAGGTCGCCTATTTTTAGCCACTGCTAGGGCTGTCATTGATGTGGGTGACGGTAAACTTGTGCTTAGGGTAGGTGACGAAGAGATTATTTTTAAAATCTATGATGCCATACGATTTTCTAGAGAACAAGATGATTCATGTTATTTTATTGATTCTATTGACCATGTTATTCAAGATTCATTATAGGAAATTTTTCATAAGGACACGTTGGAACTGTGTCTTGTCTAAGGAGAGGAGGCAGATGACGATACTGCTGTGATAGGTAAGACAAAACTTGATTTAAATTCTAATGAGTCTTCACTGAGACAGAAGAATTATGAAGACATTGAGGTAAACGATGAATTAAAATTAAAACCCTCTATTGAAAAACCTCCCAAATTGGAACTGAAGTAATTACCAAATCACCTAGAGTATGCGTTTCTTGGAAATAATTCTACATTGCCAGTGATTATTGCTTCAGATTAGCAGCCAAATGAGAAAGATGAGTTACTGAAGGTATTAAAGGAGCATAAAAGAGCTATAGCTTGGAAGATTTATGACATTAGAGGGATCAACCCTTCTTTCTGCACCCATAAATTTTTAATGGAGGATGACTACAAACCTTGTGTGCAAGTTCAAAGACGATTGAATCTTAACATGAAAGAAGTCGTTAAGGCTGAGGTGGTTAAACTTCTAAATGCTGGAGTTATTTATCCTATTTTTGACAGTACTTGGGTGAGTCCTGTGCAGGTTGTTTCTAAGAAGGGAGGCATGAATGTTGTAGCCAACGAGAAGAATGAGTTGATTCCAACAAGAATAGTCACTGGATGGAGTGTTTGCATTGACTATAGGAAGTTGAACGATGCCACGAGAAAAGATCACTTTCCTTTGCCCTTCATTGATCAAATGTTGGAAAGATTATCTGGGCATATGTATTATTGCTTCTTAGATGGACTCTCTGGCTACTTTCAAATCCCGATAGCTCCCGAGGATCAAGAAAAAATGACATTTACATGTCCATATGGTACGTTTGCTTATCAAAGAATGCCTTTTGGATTATGTAATGCTCTTGCTACTTTTTAGCGTTGAATATTGGCCATTTTTGACGAACTTGTAGACGACATTATGGAGGTATTCATGGATGATTTCTCGATATTCAGTAATTCTTTCTATTTTTGTCTTAAAAATTTAAAACGAGTTCTAATGAGATGTGAGGAAACGAACTTTGTGCTTAATTGGGAAAAATGTCACTTTATGGTTCGAGAAGGGATTGTGTTGGGCCATAAAATTTCTAGTAAATTGATTGAGGTCGATAGAGCGAAAATTGAAACCATTGAAAAATTACCTCCCCCTGGTTCAGTTAAGGCTATTCGAAGCTTTTTAGGACATGCTGGGTTTTATAGAAGATTTATTAAAGATTTTTCAAAAATAGCTAAGCCTTTAACGAATTTGCTAGAAAAAGATGTGCCCTTCGATTTTAGTCAGGAATGCTTAGAAGCATTTAACTCTTAAAGAAAAATTAATCAATGCTCCGATAGTAGTTGCACCTGATTGGAATTTACCCTTTAAACTAATGTGTGATGCGAGTGAATTTGCAGTAGGTGCAGTTCTTGGACAACGAAGAGACAAGCATTTCCAACCAATTTATTATGCTAGCAAGATGTTGACAACTGCACAAGAAAATTACACTACTATAGAAAAAGAATTGCTAGCTGTGGTTTTTGCATTCGATAAATTTAGACCATATTTGATATTATCTAAAGTTGTCATTTACACTGACCATTCGGCTCTTTGTTATCCCTCAATAAATCATATGCAAAACCTCGACTTATAAGATGGATTTTATTATTGCAGGAGTTCGATTTAGAAATCCAGGATAAGAAGGGAGCTGAAAATCTTGCAGCAGATCACCTTTCCAAGCTAGAGAATTCACATCTCAAGGAGCTTGATGAGAATGAGATAAATGACTCGTTTCCTGAGGAACAACTCTTGGTTATAACTGACTCTGAAGTCCCTTGGTTTGCAGATATTGCGAATTACCTAGCTGCTAACATCCTACCAAAAGGGTTGGCACATCATCAAAAGAAGCGATTCTTTGCCGATGTGAAAAATTATTTTGGGAGGACTCTTTTTTTTCGTATATGTGCAGATCAAGTAATTCAGAGATGTGTTACAAAATCAGAAGTGAGTAAAATCTTGGAACACTGCCACTTAGGACCAACAGGAGGACATTACAATAGGACTAGGACAGCACATAAAACACTTGAATCAGGTTTTTATTGGCCCACACTGTTCAAAGACGCAAACAGGTATGTCAATTCTTGTGATAGATGCCAGAGAACATGTAACATTTCTAAACGTGATGAAATGCCTCAAACTTTTATGCTCTCATGTGAAATATTTGATGTCTGGGGTATTGATTTTATGGGCCCATTTCCTAGTTTATTTAGTAATAAATACATCCTAGTAGCAGTCGATTATATGTCAAAATGGGTAGCAGCTCAAGCTTTACCTACCAATGATGCTAGAGTGGTAGTTAGATTTCTTAAAAAGCTCTTTTCTCAATTTGGAACACCTAGAGCAATTATCAGTGATAAGGGTACGCATTTTTGTAACGCTCAATTTGATAAAGTTCTTAAGAAGTATGGAGTGCATCTAAGGATAGCTACCCCTTATCACCTTCAAACTAGCGGACAAGTTGAAGTTGCAAATAGAGAGCTCAAACGTATCCTAGAAAAACTGTAGAGTCAAATAGGAAAGATTGGGCGATAAAAGTAGATGACGCTTTATGGGCTTATAGAACTGCTTATAAAACACCTATAGGAACATCTCCTTACAAACTTGTTTATGGAAAAAGTTGTCATTTACTGTTTGAATTAGAGCACAAAGCATTTTGGGCTATAAAACTCCTAAACTATGATCTTAAACTTGCAGGTGAGAAGAGATTGATGCAGCTGAACGAGTTAGATGAATGGCGAGCGAATGCTTACGAGAACTCGCGATTATATAAAGAAGCACAAAGCGACGCCATGATGCTCGTTTGAAGCAGCCCAAACAATTTGCAGCTGGAGATCTTGTCCTTTTATATAATTCAAAGCTCAGGTTGTTTCCCGAAAAGCTGAAATTAAGATGGTCAGGTCCATTCGTAGTACAAACCGTTTTTCCATACGGTACGATAGAGGTAACTCATCCAGAATATGGCACATTCAAGGTAAACGGTCATCGACTTAAACTTTATAGTGGTGAGAATTTTAGAAATGATAGAGAGGAGCTTCAGCTCCGCGAACCTTCGTAATTATGCGCACAAGGTAAGTCTAGCTTAGACTTTAAATAAGCGCTTACCGGGAGGCAACTCGAGTGTTAACATTGCTAATTTTCTTATTTTCATTTCATGGTGTTTTCTAAAATTAATCAAATAAATAAAAAAATGTAGGATTTTGGCCCACACGACCTGGATACACGGGCGTGTCCTTGGCCGTGTGGATCTTGAGACTTAGTTTTAAAATTTTAAAGAAATTGACAGTGAGTTACATTGCCTGGCGACACGACCGTGTAGCCCACACGGACTGAACACACGGGCGTGTAGCCCACACGGCCTGAACACACGGGCGTGTCCTTGACCGTGTGGATATTAGGACTTATTTTTTTAAAAATCGACAGAGACACGGCCTAAACGAGTCCACACGGGCGTGCGCACGGCCGTGTGGACCACACGGCCTGGACACACAAGCGTGTCCTAGGCCATGTGAAACCTGGAGCTAATTTTTTTCAATTTTAAAACAAGTCAGAGAGTTACACGGGTAAGGCACACGGCCATGTGCAAGACACGGCCGAGCCATATGGGCGTACGGGAGGACACACGGCCGTGGGAGAAGCGAAGGAGGTTACAAATGGCCGTGTGAAGACTAGGCTTGAATTCTTATCAACACGGGCTTAAAAAGAGCCATACGGGTGTGTGACACGGCCGTGTGGCCCAACACAGGTCTCACACAACCGTGTCACCCTTTTTAAATCCCTAACCCATATTTTATTTTTTTTAGTTTGTCTTCTTCCTACCCAAATCCCACCCACAAACCCTAGTCGTTGCTCCCTCTCACCGCCCCTTTTTCGGCCGCAGTCCTTCTCTCTTCCTCACACTGTCGAACAACCGCACCCCTCCCCTCACCTCACTCCGCCCCTCACACCCCCATCTTTCTCTCGACCTTCCTCTCCACTACCCCCTCTATTTTCGCCCTGACCTCTCGCCTCCCCAACCAGACACCACACCCCTCCGACCCCCAACCTTGCGCCGACTGAACCAGAAACTTCCCCTCTCCCAAGCCTAGTCCTTTTCCTTTCCTTCCACCCCGACCAGCCACTCTTTCCCTTCCCCTAAACCCCTCGCCCCGAACCTTCTCTCCCTCGACCTCCTTCACCGCCGTCGTCCCCCATTACACCATCGTTCCCCTGACTTTCCCTCCGGCCACTGCCCATCACACCGTCGGTTCCCCCTTTTTCCCATTTTCTATTTATTATTTTTATTTTTATTTTATTTTTATTTCAACTTATTACTATTATTATTATTTCTTTTTGTTTATTAATTTTTTTAATTATTCTTATTCTAATTGTTATTTTCTTTAGTTTCTTTCTTAGTTTCTTTTATTTTAATTTTCTACTCTTTTTGTGTTACATATTCTATTAATTTCAAATGCTTGTTTCAATAATTTGCTTCTGATTTCTCTACTGCTCCTTATACTTGTGTTATAGTATGGGTTATTGATTTTCTTTCTAATATGGTTAGTCTATTTAGGTTACCTTTTAGTTTATTCTTTTATTCTTCTTAAATTATTGTTGCTATTAGTCTTATTCTAAGCATACCATGATTTGGTTTTTATTCTTAATTGTTGCATCACATTGATTCATGATAGTTATACGATATGATTTTTGCATGCTTGGGTATTCATACATACTGTTTTAGGGGTAATTTGTTATTTGAACTACTTGAATTTTATCTTCTCAGCCCTAGTTTGCATATTTGTTTGGTGATGATTTGTTTATTGATGAATTATTTTACCTTTTCAGGCTCACCATGACGAACACACGCGGTAAAATGAAGGCCGCCGTCCCTGCTTCAAAAAAGCGGAAGACCCATGGTGGGACCTCCTCCTCGAGCGCTTCCGCCGAGGCCTGCCACCCTTATCTTTTATTTTCGGCGGGCCCCCAGGAGGATTTCTATCAGCTCCTTCGAGTACGACCACTCGGCCTAGGTCGCTGTATTGATTGGGCCGCGTTGGAGCAGGTCCGACTAGCTGATGATGTTCGCACCTTTATTGCCATAGCTCCGTGGGACAAATTCTTCTCCATCATCGAGCCCACCTACATGGAGCTTACCTTGGAGTTCTGCGCAGCATTTCTTCTACAGCAGGTCATGACGACTCATGACAAGCCAGGCACTATTACTTTTTAACTTGGTGGTTTGGTGCGCCATATAAGCGTCCCCGAGTTCGATGCTGCTATAGGACTCTACACAGAGGAATTTATGAGCCCTGAGAACTTCCTTCGACTTCATCGGCACATCCACTACACACTATCACATTGTTGGATAGAGCTTACAGCGAGCTAGACATTTATGATGCGAGTCACTCGAAGGCGACTTCTCTCTCTCCAGCTTTACGATACTTTCATGCACTTTTAGCTCACACTTTGACAGGTAGGAGAGAGAGCACCGGAGTCGTTAGCACTCATGATGCTTATTTCCTATGGAGCATGGCAAACGGGCATATCTTTGATTTGGCATACTTCATCGCTCTAGCCTTCCGCCATCAGACTGACCGCCACATGAAGGGTCCCATCTGTTTAAGCCTTTATGTGACTCTCATCGCTCAACACTTCAGTCTCCTAGACACACCGTAGCAATCCTCTACACTCACACTAGTTGGCCAGATGTCCCCATAGGGAATCTCGAGCATGATAAATATGAGGATGATCGAGCGGCATCGTGGAGTGGATCCCTCTCAGTATCGATTGTTTCATTCTGACGCTCAGGATGAACCCGAGGACTTCACTAATGATGTTCCTCTCCATCACGAGGACCCACCACAGCCTCCACCTTCCAGTCACCGCCCTATTCCTTCTTCTCCTACTTTAGCGGACTTCCCCGAGCAGTTCGTTCACTTCGAGCAGTACTGCGTTTAGTGGTTCGACAGTCTTGAGGCAACATTGCAGCAGATATGTCAACATCTCCATATCTCCTCTTCAGCGCCTATGGCTCACGACACAAACGCATCTGATGATGAGGACCATTGAGTCCATTTATGTTATTTTCTTTTATTTTTATTTTTATTTTTATTTTTATTTTTATTTTTATTTTTATTTTTATTTTTATTTTTAGTTTTAGTTTTATTTTTATTTTTATTTTTATTTTTCTTTTCTTAGACTTCTTTCGCTTTTATCTTTTGAACTATATCTATTTTTATGGTTGTTTCTAATCGGGTTAGTCAACCTTTAATCTTCTTCACCAATTGTGTTTGTTTTCTTCTTAGTTTGCTCAGAATCATGCACTACATCTAGATTTGTCTACAATTCCGCTTTTCACTATTCTGGGGATTACATCCAATATTTAGGGCAGTTTCAGTTTTCTCCCTTTCTTATGATATCCTGGTTATACTATGATTATATATGTTTGTTCATTGAGGACAATGTACATCTTAAGTGTGGGGAGGTTATTTATAGAATTATTAGAAAATCCCTGAATTATGTCTTGTACTTAAGTAATTTTCTCATACTTCTATTAGAATAAACTTTTATCGATTTGTGATTTTCATTGATATGTTTTAGATTAAATTCATAGGTATTTGTGCATTGATTGTTTAAACTTTAAAACATGAGAGAATCAAGCATGATAAGTCTATTTTTAGAATTAAAAATTTTTAGGTTGTTTCCCTAAATTGAGGTATTACCTTGAAGTTTGAGATTTGCAAGATTGACATCAAAAACCATATTTTTTTGTGAGATCTTGAGCCTTTAGAGCATACACTTTTCTTGCTCATTTTATTATTGGTTATGAGTGTGTCAATATTGATTTATTATTCTAGAACTTGCTTCGATTATGCATGTCGAGACCATACATTTGATTTGATATACTGAGATGATAAAGACACCTAGGTTTTAACCCACTTACACCATAAAAAGCTTACCTTCATAATTAACCCTTAGTGAACCCCGTTGAGCCTAACACACCGTTTCTTGATTTACCCATTCATGTTAACCCATAAATTTTTTGATTCGTTGAGAATTTCTCCCATTTTATTGATTCCCTTTTTGTCGAGATTTGATTTGGTTAATTGCCTAACTATGCTCTTTTGTTTCAGTTGCTGAATTATTTCTTATTATTTATTATTCTCATGATAAAAAAAATGAGAGAAAAAATATATAAATGCGTGTATATATATTGATTATTACTTAGTTTTATGATAATTGAGCTTGAACAGTTAAATTCATATTTTCAGAAGAAGCTCGTGTTATTCTTGAATAGTTTTCGATTGATGTAATTGTTTTAATTCAGCATTTGTTTATTTTTCTAGTTTGGTAATTTATCAATTCGATCTCGATTTTAACCAACTTTTTTAGCCTTTCTCCACACCCTTAACCTAAGCCCCATTACAACCTCTTAAAAACCATTTGATTTGTGTATCATCTCATTTTATAGTGGTGGTGTAACACCCCTAACCCGTATCCGTCGTCGGAACAGGGTTACGAGGCATTACCAAGGAGTACAGAACACTTACAGATAACTTGAAATCATTATCGTTCAAATACCGAGACTAATTATAAACATTCCTTTAACAGACTTTCGGGGTCCAAATAATGCATTAAGATCGGGTCGAGACTAAACCGGATCCTTAGGAAAATTTTTCGCGACTTTTAAAATTTTTCTCGCATATAAGGGTCACACGCCCGTGTGACTGGGGACACACAGCCGGACCATACTTCCATGGGGTAGACCGCTTGTCACACAAGGCCCAGACACACACCCGTGTCTACCCGTGTGGACGAAAATTAAGCTATTTTCTAAGCTATATTTCTCACTCACTTGATCCTTTATCTTTACCAACATTTTAATACAGTCAGAACCAACTTAAGATATTCAACCAAGCCTTATACTTATCACTATTTGTTAGCCCGTACACTTCATATAAATAACAAGAAACGTATATAGGCTCAATTCTTATTAAATTCCTCTTATACCTATACTTTTTCATATTATGTATTCATATCACATATAATAATCATACCTCTGTATTTCATATACATTTTCATAACAATTTGTCTTGGTTTCTAACTACTACATATTTGAGTTCTACTCATCAAATCATTTTAACATCATCTTTACACAAATAGTACACTTGAGGTGTACAGTTCTATAATTATGAATAAACACATTTATCAAACATAATCCTTTTTTTTTTTTACATATGTCACAGTCTCATATTTTCCATGTATCAAGTACCATCATTTCCTCGTATTTCAGACAAATACATGTAACAATTCATAAACATGCAACTCACTAACTCTTCCTGCCAATCACAATTTAAATTGACAAATCACTTATTGAGTCCAATTTCAATGTTCACTAAAACTTATCATATAAATTTGGATGTACGTATCCACCAATAAATTCCATGTACAGGTATCATCATCTCATATTTCCACATACATTTACTTTGCACATTATGAACTCAAATAACATATACAAAACATACCAACATATTTCAAGTACGTTTTCATAATATTTCATTTAGAATTCAGATTATTTCATATTAGAACTCTTCTTATTAACTCATTTGGAATACCAATTCATACGGATAATACACTCAAGGGTGTACAAATATATAATCACAAATGAACTCATTCATCAACCAAGTTCTATGTTCATGTCTCATCAACTCGTATTTCCTTATATCACATAATTCTATGTAACACTTACAAAACTCTGTCAAATTAGTGAACGTCTTACGGAATTGGTCTGCACCGGTATGCACTAAATTTCACTGATAATCACTGATGCCATAACATAGCTATGGTCTTTTCACTAGATTTCCATAGCTCAACCATGGTCTTACATCTTCACTATCATTATGCCATGGTGAAACCATGGACTTATCCGTCAATTCATCACTTTTCACTAGAATGCCATAGCCCAGCTATGGTCTTACATCTTCACTATCATTATGCCATGGTGAAACCATGGACTTATCCGTCAATTCATCACTTTTCACTAGAATGCCATAGCCCAGCTATGGTCTTACATCTTAAACACGTATCACACTGATGCCATATCCCATATATGGTCCTACACAGAAATCACTTTTTACTTGTACCCGAAGCTACCACTATTCACTGATCAGGTAGCCAGAGCTACCACTTTTCACTAATCAGGTAGCCGAAGCTACCACTTTTCACTTGATCAGGTAGCTGAAGCTACCACTTTTCATTTGATCAGGTAGCCGAAGCTACCACTTTTCACTAATCGGTGCCGAGCTACCACTTTTCACTTGATCGGTGGCGAGCTACCACTTATCACTTTCACTTGTCCTTGATCAGATAAGTGTAGCCGAAGCTATCACTTATCACTTTCACTTGTCATTGATCAGATAAGTGTAGCCGAAGCTATCACTTATCATTTGTTGCCATGGTTCAACCATAGTCTTTTCCGTCAATTCATCTTGTCACTAAACTGAAGTGCTCAATTTGATCATTTATTCAATTTTCATGCTTTTACATTATTCACGATTTTATCATCAATACATATGAAATAACACATCATGAAGTTCATAAAATTAACAAATGATCACTAAAATTTAGCCATATAAACTCACAAGTTCAATTTTTTTTGTATTATAACGATAATCATAATTTCATATTAAATATTCCAAATAAAACATTATATCATTTCTAATTCAAAATTTATCAATTATAATCGGGCATGTGATCAATTTATACACAAGTCGTTCATATATTCTTTTCCTCCTCCTCCTCTCCATCCACATCCTTAGTATAAATAACACACTTGTAAGTAACATTATCTATAATTTTCACTATTTATTTATGTGAATATTCAAGCTGTCCATCCGTGTCAGTCACTAAATTATTTTTATCTTAAGCTACAGAACTCCAAATTAAGATCCACTAATTTTCCCTGAAACTAGACTCACATATATTTTTACCATAAAATTTTCAGAATTTTTGGTTTAGCCAATAAGTACAGTTTATTCTTTAAAATCACCCATGTTCTGTTGTCTGACAGTTCCGACCCTTCTTCACTAAAAATTAATTATCTCCTCATACGAGATTCGGATGATGTTCCTGTTTGTTTCTATTAAAAATAGACTCATTCAGAATTTTAAAAATATAAATTTAAGCCCCTAATTATTTTTATCCAATTTTTTATGATTTTCCAAATTCAGAACAGGGAAACCCGAAATCATTCTGACCTTGTCTCACAAAACATATATATATCTCATGATTTACAATTACATTGCTTACACAGTTTCTTTTATAAGAAACTAGACTCGATAAAATTTAATTCCATATTTTATTCATACTCTAATTCGATTTCTAAAATTTTTGGTGATTTTTCAAATTTAGACTACTGCTGTTGTCCAAAACTGTTTTAGTGTAAAGTGTTTATTTCCATTTTGCCCCAAATTTCACAGTTCATACAATTCAGTCCTTGTCCAATTATCCCCTCAATTGGGCTAATTTTTCTCAATTAATAATTTATTCTATCATTTTAAACTACTTCATAACCCTTGGAAAATAAAACTTTAGCACTAGCCCTTAATTCCAAACTCTTTCACTATTAGGTCCTAAAGTCAATTTCCATCAATTTTACTTGATAAAATCATCATATATCAAAATTAAAGCTTCAATTCTATGTTTATTCATCATATTCTTCCAACACTCATCCATAGCAACTTTAAAAATTAGCCATGGAATAAAAAACTAATGACATAGTAAGTTGGACCCAATTGTAAAAGTCCAAAAACATAGAAATTTCAAGGAGAAAACAAGAATTAAACTTACATGAAGCTAGAGTATGAAAATCAGCTTGAACCCTATTCCATGGCTATTTTTCAGCTGATGAAAATGAAGTGAAATGAAGAGAATTCTAGATATTCCAATTTGGTCCCATTTTTATTTAGCTGATTTTGGCAATTTTCTAATTTTGCCCTTATTTCACCCATTTCCTGATTTTTCTCAGCTATTGCCGCCCAAAACATCTCCTTTGGGCTTATTTGCACTTTAGGTCTTTCCTCATTTGACAATTGAGCTATTTAATCCTTCTAGCAACTTTTACACCTTTTTCAATTTAGTCCTTTTTATTTAATTAACCACCCAAACGTCAAAATTTTTTAACGAAATTTTAATACTACCTTATTGACATTCCGTAAATATTCATAAAAATATTTATGACTCGGTTTATAACACCGAGATCTCGATACCTCTTTTTCTCAATTTCTTGACCAAATAAATCTTTATAAAACACAATTTACTATTTCAAAAATCTTTTAAAAGCTACATTTGGCTCGTAAATATTAAATAATATAATCTACGAATTTATTTGTCAGATTTGGTGGTCTCGAGCCACTATTTCCGACATCGCTGAAATTTGGGCTATTACAGGTGGAGATTTGATATTCATGCAAGCCTATGGTAATGACTTTTCATGTTTGACTTTTAAGTGCTTAATTTTTTAACCTTAAACACTTTGAGTGATTTGAGTGAATCTTTAGTGAGGATGTCGATTCCTGTCAATTTTGAATTAAAGGTAATTACTTAGATAAAGGGAAATACCTATGTTTTCATGCTTTAAAAATGTTCGACTTGGATTGTTTGAATCTTTAGTGCTCTTTTAGTTGAATTATCAATGTATGATTATTTGTGAATTATGACAAAACATTATTGATGAGAATTATGTGTTGAGAAAGTTTAATTTTAATTGTGAGTTGAGGATTTTGCTTGAGGACAAGCAAACGCTTAAGTGTGGGGATATTTGATAAGCCATAAAAGTAACATGTTTTAATCACATTCTTGACGCACTTTTGGATGATTTATTATGTAAATTGGTGAATTTGATGCTCCTAATTCTTTAAATTTATGTCTCTATACTTAGGTGAGCATAAGGAAGTGAAAAGAGCGAAAAACGGGCCAAAATCAGACAAAAAGAGTTGTTTTCAGGAACCACATGGTCTGGGCATTTCCACACGGGCTTGGCACACACCCGTGTGAGCCACACGGGCTGGACACACGCTCATGTGCCAGCCCGTGTCGATATTGCTCCCTGTTTCCCAAACACGCAGAAAAACCCAATTTTTAGGCTTTCTGAGCATTCTAAAGTCTATAAATACACACTAAAAGAGGACCTAAGGGAGCACGCGAAGAAAAACGAAGAAAAGACTCGAAGAACACCATCGGATTCATTTCAGAAACGGATCTCCTTCAAGATTGAAGATCTCCATTCAATTTTTTTAGAAGTTTTATTGGGTTTCTTTGTCTTTTTATTTTCCTAACTTTGAGATGATGTTATTCCAGATTATGAACTAAATTTCCTAGATACCTAGGGAAGATGAAACCTATATGAATCTTATTATTTGATTTCTGAATTACATGATAAATACTTGATTCTTGTTCTCAATTATGTATGCTTATTTCATGTTTTAATATTTTCAGGATATTAATTCATGCCTAATGTGCTTATTTCAGTGGAGCAAAAGTCCCTTTTAAGAGTAGATCTAACATAATTGAGTGGAGTTGCATGCAATCCTAGAAATAAGACGACATAAATCTACCAGATTAGAGTCAAATCTAATAGGGGAATCCATAAATCGAGTTAATGCGATAATAGGGGTTTTAATTAGAAAGAGATTTCAATTAATCAACCTAGAGTCAGTTATTCTTACTCTCGAAAGAGATATTAATATAATTTAGGGATTTCTACGGATCAAGGCGCAAGTGAATAAATCGTTTAATTTAGATTCAGAATAACAAGAGAAGTCTAGGTGGATTCGTTCCTGGGTATTGTCTATCTCATTGGTTTTCTTCAAATATTTTCCTAATTCATTCTCTGTTGCGTTCTTAGTAATTAGTTAGTTAATTTTAGATTAAAATCAATCCGATTAATTTGTCGGCTAAATAATAGAAAAACAGTCATTACTAGTACTTTTAGTCCTCGTGGATACGATATTCCTGACTCACCTATACTATTATTCGATAGGTGCGCTTGCCTTTGTCATAATTTTAGTTAGTTTAGTGACCATCAAGCTTGGAGTCGGTTAGATAGGAGTCCATTACGTTGATCCACATATCTGACCAAATAATACTGTCAATATATTGCAGCAATTGGGCCTGCACCTCTTGTGTTCTTTTGGATAATGCATCAACTACCATTTTTTGAGTACCCCTTTTGCAACACTCCTTACCCGACCCAAAAACCGGGGTCCGAGCAACAAAGTGCCACATTCATTACCAGAGCAACTACTGTGAAATACACAGTAAAAACATCATTACAGCTCATCAATTATGCAATCAATCAATAATACAATATACAATATCATGAAGATTTTTTTTTGGGTCTTATACGAGCATACAAATACTTTAAAGTATCCTGAGATCAAATAAGGACCTTTTTGCAACACTCTTAAAATTTTAGATTAAATACTTTATAAATAAATAATTCAAATATTCAATCATATATTCAACACCTAGATATTATGATACACAACTAAAGACGAGTCTTAATCGAGCTTACGAAAGCTCTTTTGTAGACCTAAGCATGATTTAGGATCAAATTGCAAGGTTTTGAAATTTTGGGTTCCACATTGTGACATGAGCTCCTCCATGTTGAGACGTCGCCGAAATAGTGATTCACGTCACGAGTTGGAACATTTGATGTCGAGACGTTACAAACTGTCTATCGATGTTATGACGAGGGGTATTTCACGTCGAGATGAGGATATTATTTTTTATGAAAATTTTCCATTTGGTACCTATTTCATGTCAAGCCAAACCTTAATCTCATTTGGTGCATATATGCACATCTAAACCTGTACAAAACCAAACCAAATGCAAGCCAAAACAACCTAGTTAACCATTTCAACCATTCAATGCAACAATTCCACAATTTGGCATCCAACATATCAATCCAACTTATACCAATTCAACCTACTCCACTTTGTCCATTATCTATTCAATAACATCATTTAACCAAACCATTTCATGCTCAATCATACCATTTAAGAGTCATTCAACATGTCACCACATTTTACCAAGCAACATATATATACACATAAATATTACTTTTCCAAAATCAAGCACTTAGCAAAGTTTCAACAAAAATTATCATTCAAAGTAAACACATTCATTAACTCCTATGTACATGCCACATAACTGAATAAAGCGAATAAAAGACTATTGAATCAATAGGTGGGATAATGTGAGCTTCGTACGATCCACTTGACGTATTCCGCAAGTTAAAAATCTACAGGAAAAGAGAAAACATACAGAGTAAGCATTACAAATGCTTAGTAAGTTCACAGGTATTAAACCAAGTAACTTACCTTAGTTTATAATTAAACACTACATGTTACTTAGCTTGGTAAAGTTTACCTAACATGGAAAATCAAATATAAAAAAGGTGAGTTAACATTTAACCTCATCATATAACATTTCAGATATGAAATAAGCCAAATCACCTAGAATCACATTTCAATACCATTCTCAAAACTAATTCAATATTTAATCATATCAACATCATTCTCATAATATCATATTGATAAACCATAATTTACACATATTTTAACCCCATGCTTAGCTTACTTTTGGATGAATTTTGATTGAATTTAATGAATTCGATGCTCCTAATCTCTTAAATTCATGTTTTATACTCAGGAGAGCTTAGGAAGTCGAAAAGGACGAGAAATGGGCCAAAAAGGGACAAAACGGGCCTACTTAGGAAATCAACATGACCTGGACCATTGGACACGGCCGTGTGTTTCGAGGAAGGATCAACCACGGCCTGGACTATCGACCACAGAAAGATCACACGGCCGTGTGTGGCGAGCAGGATCGACCACGGCCAAGGGAGTCCACCACGGGCGTGTCACACGGGCGTGTCCCTACCGAAATCAGGATGAATTCTATTCGGAATAGGATACTTGTGGGCCAAGTAAGGTATCTCAAAGCCTATATAAACACCCTAGGGGGAAACCTAAAAGGAGAGCTCGACAGGACGTCGAATAGACGCCGAGTAGAAGGAGAAAATACTCTAAGACAGCCGTCAGGAACAGCTTAGGAGAAGGATCTCCATCATGACTGAAGATCTCCCATCAAGTTCTTTAGAAGTTTTTGAGTTTCTTTATGTTTTATAGTTTTCCTCTTCTTCTGATGTTTCCCTCTTTTAGTATGAACTAAATCCCTTAGATATCTAAGGAAATGAAACCTAAGACATATCTTATTATTATTTTATTTATGAGATAAATACTTGTGCTTATTCTTAATTGTGAGTTCTTATTCTTGTTTTGATAATTCAGGTTATTGATTCAAGTCGAATGTGCTTATTTAGTGGAGCAAAAGTCCCTGTTTAAGAGTAGATCAACACAATTAAGCGGAGTTGATTGCAACCCTAGACATAGGGCAACGAAAATATGCCGGATTAGGGTCAAACCTAATAAGGGAATCCATAGATCGAGTTAATGCGACAATAGGGGTTTTAATTAGAAAGAGATTTCAATTAATCAACCTAGAGTCAGTTGTTAGTAGCCTCGAGAGAGGTATTAATATAATTTAGGGATTTCTACGGATTAAGCCAAGTGAATAAATTGCATGAATCAAAAGTAATAAGTGAAGTCTAGGTGGATTCTTCCTTAGGTATTTCCTATCTCATATAAGTTGTCCAAAAGTATTTTCTCAATTTACTCTCTATCGCATTCATAGTTAGTTAAATTAGTTAGTAAATTTTAGATTAAAAATAAATCCCCTTAATTATTAGGCTAGATAATAAAAAGATAGTTAATACTAGTGCTCTTGGTCCTTGAGGATACGATATTCCGGACTCACCACAACTATACTACTGTTCGATAGGTGCGCTTGCCTTTGTCGAAATAATAGTTAGTTTCGAGCTCCATCAAGTTTTTGGCGCCGTTGCCGGGGACTAAGATACTAGGAACACTAAATTTTTATTACTTTAGCCATTTTATTTCTTTGCAATTCAATTTTATTTTATTTTTTATTTTTTATTTACTAACTTTTCTCTTTATTCTGGTAGGAGTCTCTAGTTTATGACTAGAAGAAACCCGTCATGACCCTTACTTTTTGACGGTGAGATTGAAAGCACAGCTCGCAGAAACCGAAGAGAAATAAGGCGAAGTCTACAATACATGTAACATCCCAAAAACGGGGTTATTTGAAATTTCATTATGTTCTTATGTATGAACTGCTTTGAGTCATTATTTATGGAATAATAATGGTCAATTTAAGGCTTTGTGTTGGCTCGATTTGGTAGGAAATTTTAATTTTTAACTTTTAAAAGAAGGGGGCCTTGGTAAGTGGTGTTATAAGAATAAATTGGGTATTTTTAACACAAAATAGGCCTTGGAAAGTGGCAAAGCAAGCCCACTTAAGAGCTAGCATGTGACGCCACAAGGGATAGGGGAGAGCCTTGGTTCGAGTCGCGATTCCCCTCTTATTTTGCATTATTGTTGGACGGCACATAGGGAGAGTTTTGCTCCTTTAAATTCTTTTTTTAGAGATAATTAAGGATTTTATTAAAAGGGATATTAGGGATATTATTAGATTAAGTGGATTATTGATTGATTAATAGAGATTAATTCAAATTAATTTTGAATTAATGCAAATAAGTGGCCAGAGAAGTTTTAGGCATTGAGTCGAATTTGAACTCCTTGAACAAGGAGGTGTGGACTAGCAAGGCTGCTAGGTGATGGCCGAATACGGGACTCCTTGGTGAAGAGGAGTTGGCTAGGAGTTGGGCTCCTAGTTGCCAAAGTTGGACTGGCAAGTCAAGAGGGGGTGCCAATGCTTATAAATACCCCAACCCACCACCTTGTTTTCTTCTTTTTCCCATCTCTGCTTAGCCGAAAAACATAACCCTTTTCCCTTCTAATTTTTTTATTTTCTCTCAAACACTTTTAGCCAAAACTCTTACCACCTTTTCCTCTCAATTGATTTTCCTTCCATTGTCCTCTTCATAATAGCCGAATATACCCAATCGTAAGTGCCGAATCTCTTTCTCCTTTTAAAGCACCTTGGCCGAATATTGTGCAAGAAAAGGGGTGGCTTTCCTTTAGTCGATTCCAAAAGGTAAGGGTCTTAGGCCGAATGCTTATGTTTTTCTTCCCATCATGTCGACTTTGATAAAGGTAGGTAATTGGTTTCGAGAATCTGTTAATTAAGGGTGCTAACTCATTCAACCGAATTGGTTGTAGGATCTTCGGGATTGGAAACAAGCAAGTAGGTTCGTCCACGTTTGACAATTAATTTTCGTAAGGACCTACACATATATTTGGTATTCGTTTTAACCGAAGGCTACTAACTTATTGATTGACGATTGTTGGAAGCAGAGGCACTTTGAGGGTGGTGTTTAGTACTCGGGCGATTGGGTAAGAATTCGGGTACAAAGTATGACCCTTTAAATTGTTTGGTTTGGCCGAATGGGCCATATCACTAACCTTGAGAGTTGGCCGAATATAGGGGCAAAGACTTGAGTGTGGTGACTTCTCTTCTCGGGTTTAGACTCCTTGTTGGTGACAGTGTGTACATACACACTTATAATAGTTAATTAAGTGTATGTTATGTGTAAATCGCTTTTATGTAGATGTGACAATAGTACCTTAGGGGTACAAGCAAGGATCCTGGTAAGTCTCTATTATATGAGATTGATAACAATGCTTTTGGGAAGCATGGACTATTTGATACATGTGATATATGTATGATCTGTATTAACTGCTTGATATGGGTTGATGAGAGGAGGGGGGCAGTGATATCGTGCTGACGAGCACCAGTGCTTTGGTAGCACACTTTGTGACTATATGTCACGGAGGTTTGGTACCTCCAGAGGTTTGGTACCTCATAGCGACTTGTCCCCGTGGTTAACACCACCGTGGGTTGGCCCCACTTGAGATATGGGATCGTCGCGCGGTGATTTGGTATCACACGATGGGTTGGCCCCATCACCCGATTAGTGTCTACGGACACCAGTGCTTTGGTAGCACATCGTGACTACATGTCACCAGTGGTTTGGCACCACCAGTGTTTTGGTAACACATCGTGACTACGGTCACCAGTGGTTTGGTACCACGTGGGGTAGACAAAGGTGTTTGGTTGGCTAGGTTGGGTACATGATACTTTGCTCAATTAACTGTTATATGTGTGTATGAAATGTTGTATTAACCGGGGGAAGGGTTACATACTGAGTCTTGGTGACTCACCTTCTCCTTTAACATTTTTCAGGTGACTCGTAAATGGCGGTGGAGGAGCCGGTGGGACTCGAGGCGGCCATGCAAAGGACTTTACTTTACAGAACTTTAAAGTTGTTCAATTTTTATTTTTGGGTTGTAATAAGGCCTCCATAAACTATAGTTGCATTTTATTTTTTTTTTATTATGTTGGATATCGACTCAAACTATATCAATAAATTGAATTAAATCACATGCTTTTCTTGTAAACACGAGGGAGTTTAAACGTGCCATCGGGTACACTTGAAACTGGTATAACAATTGGGCTTAATTAAAATTTCACATTAGATCTAAAGGTAGCTTTAACAAGACAACCGAAAATAAGGAGTTTTCAATGGGAAATTAAGTGTTTTTCGATATAGCGTTCACAAGTTATTATCTCGTAATAACTCAAATTCGGTCGTAGTGTTTGGGCCGGGTTTGGGTTGTTACAGAATTGGTATCAGAGCCCAGTTCAAAGCTCGGCTGTGGGGGCCCAAGGCCCAAAAATGTTTTTGGTAGGCCTTATGGTATGATTTCTGGGTTTTTAAGCAGCATGGCCCGAGTCTCCGGCACCGATCCGCCCAGGTAAGTACATCTAAACCTTTCTGTGAATTATATTCTGTAGAAGGGTAGGAAGGATGGAACGTAGAATAGACTTATAGGATCTGAACCCTAGGATTAGACTACTCATACACAACGAAGCATAAGACTTAAAGAACTAAACCAACCTATGACTTAGTCAACGAGCTAGGGTGTGGTAACCCCTGTACGCATGTCTAGGATTGGATCCGGAAGAGCTTGGTATTTAAGCAGTCCTCGTGACTCACCTCCTCTTCGCAGTATCCTACAGTGCGTAGCTTCGGTTCACCCTAACTCAGAAGGCTCAGTGGTGTGGTAACCTCTGTGCGCATGTCTAGAAAGGTTCAGTGAGAGCTTGGTATTTAAGCGGTCCGCGTGACCCACCTCCTCTTCACTTGAATTCTGCCTGGTGCGTAGCTTTGGTTCACCCTGACCAGGAGGGCTCGGTCATAGGCTAAACACAATGATTAAAACCCGAAAAAAGGGAATCAGCCATATTTTCGAAAAAGAAGGAAATAATAAGCCCTAATGTTTTCAAAACTTATCCAATAACCCTCTTAAACCCTAGAACACTAGGTATACCATGTTTTCTCGGAAAACTTGACTTGTGAAAAATTACAAAAATACCCCTAGGAGTAAAAATTACCAAAATGCCCCTGACCCCTAAAATATTGATTCAATGATTTTGCCTAAAAATTTCAACTATTTTTATAAAATAGTCAATAACTTAGCCTTGGAAATCATCAGTAAAATATCCTGGTTCTGGAAAATTACAAAAAAATACCCTGTAGGGAAAAAGACGAAAATACCCCTGGGTTAGAAGTGGGCAGAAATGTCCGATGAGTGAATAAGTATGGAAAGTATTAAGGAATGAATGCATGGACTTCTTTGTGTGAACTAGGATAGGAAACTGAAACATTGTTTGCTCGAAAGAATCTCTGATTAAACCTCATCCATAAAACTTCTTCGCGAGTAATAAAGTGAAACAAATGCTAACGCATGAAATTCTTCTCTAATCGATTAAAAGCGCGGTAGATAGAATGAGTTCTAGAGGACGTGGACGCCGTGGACGTGGTAGGGGTAGGATGACGGTGTCCCGAACCCGTCAGTCGTGACAAGGTTCGAGAGAATGAGGTACCACCGCCACCACCACCTCCTACTTTTAGAGTGAGGAGCCGAGCGCACTGCGGTGGCGAGTCGGTATCGCAAGTCGTGTTGCGAGTCTTGGAGATGGTGGTCGGGCTGGTGGAAATGTTGGAGCTCGGAATCTGTTCCCGGCGACTCCGATCTAACGGAGCGGAGGTATTCCGAGGTGTGTCGGGAGTGGCACCCAGTCAATGGAATCTCGCTAGAGTCAACCGAAAGGATCATGGATGACCTTGACTTGATCAAGAAGAGAAGTCGAAAGGGCGCGTGTCGCTTCTAAAGGATGAAGCGTGTCGATGGTGGCTTACGGTTCGAGATGGAGCTACAGCAGATGATTTGACTTGGGAGTATTTCGATCCGCCTACCGAGAAAAAGTATGTGGGCATTAGCTACACCGACGCCAGAGAGAAAGGCTTTTCTCGGGATTAGTTCAAGGAACTAAGTCCGTGTCGGAATATGAGGCGGAATTTCTACTACCGAGTAGATACGCGAGAGGCATCGTGGCTCTGAGAACATGAGCGTTGTGTCCGCTTTGAGGGACGGACTCGAGATGATCTAAGGTTACCGATTGCCCCACAAAGAGTTTCGTGAGTTCTCATCCCTAGTGGAGAAGGCTAAGGTAGCCGAGGGAATCAAGGAGGCCGTGAGGCGAACTATAGTAAGAACAATCGTAAGAGAAGTTTTGGGTCACCGGATCAAGCGGTAGTACTCGAGAAAAGGCTAGGCCAAGTGGGCCCAATCGGTGCAAACAAGGCCCACAATCGCTAATCAAAGGCCGACTCAGTGCAATCGCAGTGGAAAGACCCATTGGGGAGGATGTTGGGCCGGTGATAAAGGATGCTTTGAGTGTGGGTCTTTGGAGCATCGCGTCAGAGATTGTCCTCAGAAACTAGCTAAGAAGCAGCCAGAAGGACAAAATCGTGCTCAAGATAGAAATGTGGGACCACAGAGGGGTCGTGGTAATGGTAGAGGAAACAACGGTCCTAACCGAGGTCGTGGAACTCAAGGCAGAGGTTCAGGCAACACAGAGGCTAGGCAGCCTGGTTTGGTTTACGCAGCGAGGTGTCGCGAGGAAGGTGACGCACCGGATGTCATAACCGGTACGTTTCTAATTTTTGGTTTTCCTTATGTTGCATTGATTGATGTGGGCTCGACGCACTCGTACATTGCTAGTAGTGTGGTAGGAACTATGGACCTAGACTCTGAAACTGCTTCTAGAGAGATGACTGTAGTTAGCCCCTTAGGTCACTCCGTAGTCGTAGATAAACTCTATAGAGGCGTACCCCTAGAACTCCAAGGGGTAGTATTTGTAGCTGATCTAATGGAACTACCGTTTGGGGAGTTCGATTTGATCCTCGGTATGGATTGGTTGGTTAAGTACCAAGCAAGGCTGGACTGCGCGGTCAAGCGCATGGTTCTTAAGACGGCGGAAGGTGATGAAGTGGTTATGATAGGAGATAGGAGGAATTATCTATCCAACGTAGTGTCTGCCTTGAAGGCCGAAAAGATGGTCAAGAAGGGTTGTGAGGCGTATTTGGTTCAGATCGTGCTTTGGAAACTAAAGAGTTAGTAATTAAAAGGGTCCGAATACAGTTGGGAATTTGCTGATGTGTTCCCGAGAAGAACTTCCGGGTTTGCCCCTCGATCGAGAAGTCGAATCGGTATAGACTTGCTACCCGAACGCACTGTGTCCATAGCACCATACCGAATGGCACCAAAGGAATTGGTGGAGCTAAAGGCTCAAATTCGTGAGCTCTTGGATAGAGGATTTATACGACCAAGTATATCTCCGTGGGGAGCGCCTGTTTGTTTGTCAAGAAGAAGGACGGTTCTATGCGGATGTGCATCGACTACCGTCGATTGAACAAGTTAACGATCAAGAACAAGTATCCGCTTGCCTCGGATTGACGACTTGTTCGATCAACTGAAAGGTGCCTCGGTGTTTTCAAAGGTAGACCTTAGGTCGATATCATCAACTTAAGGTAAAGGAGGTCGATGTTCACAAAACGGCATTCCGAACTCGGTATGGGCATTTCGAGTTCTTGGTGATGCCATTCGGGTTGACTAATGCGCCATGCGGCATTTATGGACTTGATGAACAGAGTATTCCAAAGTAGATTGGACCGATTCGTCGTGGTATTCATAGACGACATATTGGTTTACTCAAAGACGTAAGAGGAGCATGACAAGCATTTACGGATAGTTCGCAAATATTGAAGGAGAAGCGAGCTTATATGCCAAATTCAGTAAGTGTGAATTTTGGTGAAGGAGGTGGCTTTCTTAGGTAATGTAGTGTCACCAAGGAATTAGAGTAGACCCTCGCAAGATTGAGGCGAGATTGGAGTGGAAACCACCTAGGACGGTGGGTGAAATACGAAGTTTTACGGGTTTAGCAGGATACTATCGGAGATTCGTGGAAGGATTCTCTCTAATAGCAGCGCCGTTGACTAAGCTGCTAAGGAAAGGTGTCCCGTTTGTATGGACGGAGAAGCAGCAAGAAAGCTTTGATAAGTTAAGGAAGATTTTGACTAAGCTCCGGTTTTGGTACAACTGAGGCGAGGAAAAGTTATTTACTGCTTTATTGCGATGCATCTCACACCGTTTGGGGTGTGTGTTGATGCAGATGGGAAGGTAGTAGCCTATGCATCCCGTCAATTAAGATCGCATGAGGTTAACTACCCAACTCATGACTTAGAGTTAGCAGCAGTCGTCTTCGCCCTAAAGATATGGAGACATTACCTGTATGGAGAGAAGTCGATGGTCTACACGGATCACAAAAGCTTGAGGTATCTTCCCGACTCGAAGGATCTCGAATCGAGATAGCGTCGATGGATTGAACTACTAAAGGACTACGACTGTTCAATCGAATACCATCCGGGTAAGGCTAATGTGGTAGCTGACGCATTGAGCCGGAAGGTGGTGACGGACTTGAGAGTAATGTTCGCTCGGTTAAGTCTGTATGATGATGGAAGTCTTTTGGCGGAACTTCAAGTTAAGCCGACTTGGATTGAGGAGATTAAAGAAAAGCAGTTAAAGGATGAAGGCTTGAGTTCTAAGAGGGTACAAGTTCAAGACGGTGGTTTGGAAGAGTACATCGACTAGTGAAGGAGCGCTTTGTTTCCAAAGGACGGATATGTATGCCAAAGGATCCAGATTTAAGGCGAAAAATTCTCCAAGATGCACATAATGTACCATACGCTATGCATCCCGGAGGAAGCAAAATGTATGGAGACTTACTGAAAACAGTTTTGGTGGCCGGGTTGAAGCGTGAGATAACGGAGTTCGTAGGAAAGTGTCGACGTGTCGCCAGGTTAAGGCTGAACATCAGTCACCATCGGGACTACTTCAACCGATAAAGATCCCTCAGTGGAAATGGGAGAGGATCACCATGGATTTCGTTAGTGGGCTACCCCTTACACCCACCAAGAAGGATGCAGTTTGGGTAATTGTGGATCGCCTAACTAAATCAGCTCACTTCATGCCGGTGAGAATGGATTACTCTCTCCAGAAGCTAGCAAAGCTGTATGTGGGTGAAATAGTAAGGTTGCATGGCGTGCCAGTGTCGGTTATCTCGGATAGGGATCCCAGATTCACGTCAAGGTTTTGGAAAGCGTTGCATCAAGCTTTGGGAACACGGTTGGATTTCAGTACGGCTTTCCATCCACAGTCTGACGGACAGTCGGAAAGGGTGATACAGATTTTGGAAGACATGTTAAGAGGCTGTGTCTTGGATTTTAGTGGTAGTTGGGAGGAGTACCTACCATTAGCGGAATTCGCTTATAACAATAGTTATCAAGCGAGTATTCAAATGGCTCCATATGAGGCCCTATATGGACGAAAGTGTTGTACTCCTACATGTTGGACGGAGTTGGGAGAAAGACAAGTTCTGGGTCCAGAACTAGTAGCGGAGACTGAAGACAAAATCAAGGTGATTCGGTCCCGTCTCAAGGAAGCATCGGATAGGCAGAAGTCTTATGCCGATCTCAAACGCAAGGAAATGGAGTATGCTGTGGGAGACAAGGTCTTTCTGAAAGTGTCGCCTTGGAAAAAGGTGTTGAGATTTGGACGGAAAGGGAAGTTGAGCCCAAGGTTTATTGGGCCATATACTGTTGTGAAGCGAGTAGGACCAGTGGCTTATCAGCTAGAGTTGCCGGCAGAACTAAGTCAGATTCATGACGTATTCCATGTATCAATGCTGAGACGGTATCGGTCAGATCCTTCGCACGTTGTGCCAGTAGCAGAAATCGAGGTGAATTCAGATCTATCTTTTGAAGAGGAACCAGTTCAGATCTTAGACCGAGATGAGAAAGTTCTACGTGGAAGTCGCGCCCTTGGTGAAGGTGCTTTGTGGCGGAACCATGGTATAGAAGAAGCTACGTGGGAACCCGAGGATGTAATGAGGCAAAGAATACCCCCACCTTTTCTAGTTAAGAAATTTCGAGGACGAAATTTATTTTAAGGGGGTAGAATCGTAACATCCCAAAAACGGGGTTATTTGAAATTTCATTATGTTCTTATGTATGAATATTTGAGTCATTATTTATGGAATAATAATGGTCAATTTAAGGCTTTGTGTTGGCTCGATTTGGTAGGAAATTTTAATTTTTAACTTTTAAAAGAAGGGGGCCTTGGTAAGTGGTGTTATAAGAATAAATTGGGTATTTTTAACACAAAATAGGCCTTGGAAAAGTGGCAAAGCAAGCCCACTTAAGAGCTAGCATGTGACGCCACAAGGGATAGGGGAGAGCCTTGGTTCGAGTCGCGGATTCCCCCTCTTATTTTGCATTATTGTTGGACGGCACATAGGGAGAGTTTTGCTCCCTTTAAATTCTTTTTTTTTAGAGATAATTAAGGATTTTATTAAAAAGGGATATTAGGGATATTATTAGATTAAGTGGATTATTGATTGATTAATAGAGATTAATTCAAATTAATTTTGAATTAATGCAAATAAGTGGCCAGGAGAAGTTTTAGGCATTGAGCCGAATTTGAACTCCTTGAACAAGGAGGTGTGGACGGCAAGGCTGCTAGGTGATGGCCGAATACGGGACTCCTTGGTGAAGAGGAGTTGGCTAGGAGTTGGGCTCCTAGTTGCCAAAGTTGGACGGCAAGTCAAGAGGGGGGGTGCCGAATGCTTATAAATACCCCAACCCACCACCTTGTTTTCTTTTTTTTCCCATCTCTCCTTAGCCAGAAAAACATAACCCTTTTTCCCTTCTAATTTTCTTTATTTTCTCTCAAACACTTTTAGCCAAAACTCTTACCACCTTTTCCTCTCAATTGATTTTCCTTCCATTGTCCTCTTCATAATAGCCAATATACCCAATCGTAAGTGCCGAATCTCTTTCTCCTTTTAAAGCACCTTGGCCGAATATTGTGCAAGAAAAGGGGTGGCTTTCCTTTAGTCGATTCCAAAAGGTAAGGGTCTTAGGCCGAATGCTTATGTTTTTCTTCCCATCATGTCGACTTTGATAAAGGTAGGTAATTGGTTTCGCAATCTGTTAATTAAGGGCTGCTAACTACTGATTCAACCGAATTGGTTGTAGGATCTTCGAGATTGGAAACAAGCAAGTAGGTTCGTCCACGTTTGACAATTAATTTTCGGTAAGGACCTACACATATATTTGGTATTCGTTTTAACCGAAGGCTACTAACTTATTGATTGACGATTGTTGGAAGCAGAGGCACTTTGAGGGTGGTGTTTAGTACTCGAAGCGATTGGGTAAGAATTCGGGTACAAAGTATGACCCCTTTAAATTGTTTGGTTTGGCCGAATGGGCCATATCACTAACCTTGAGAGTTGGCCGAATATAGGGGCAAAGACTTGAGTGTGGCTGACTTCTCTTCTCGGGTTTAGACTCCTTGTTGGTGACAGGTGTGTACATACACACTTATAATAGTTAATTAAGTGTATGTTATGTGTAAATCTGCTTTATGTAGATGTGACAATAGTACCTTAGGGGTACAAGCAAGGATCCTGGTAAGTCTCTATTATATGAGATTGATAACAATGCTTTTGGGAAGCATGGACTATTTGATACATGTGATATATGTATGATCTGTATTAACTGCTTGATATGGGTTGATGAGAGGAGGGGGGCAGTGATATCGTGCTGACGAGCACCAGTGCTTTGGTAGCACACTGTGACTATATGTCACCAGAGGTTTGGTACCTCCAGAGGTTTGGTACCTCATAGCGACTTGTCCCTGTGGTTAACACCACCGTGGGTTGGCCCCACTTGAGATATGGGATCGTCTGCCAGTGATTTGGTATCACACGATGGGTTGGCCCCATCACCCGATTAGTGTCTACGGACACCAGTGCTTTGGTAGCACATCGTGACTACATGTCACCAGTGGTTTGGCACCACCAGTGTTTTGGTAACACATCGTGACTCACGGTCACCAAAGGTTTGGTACCACGTGGGGTAGACAAAGGTGTTTGGTTGGCTAGGTTGGGTACATGATACTTTGCTCAATTAACTGTTATATGTGTGTATGAAATGTTGTATTAACCGGGGAAGGGTTACATACTGAGTCTTGGTGACTCACCTTCTCCTTTAACATTTTTCAGTGACTCGTAAATGGCGGTGGAGGAGGCAGGTGGGACTCGAGGCGCCATGCAAAGGACTTTACTTTACGAACTTTAAAGTTGTTCAATTTTTATTTTTGGGTTGTAATAAGGCCTCCATAAACTATAGTTGCATTTTATTTTTTTATTATGTTGGATATCGACTCAAACTATATCAATAAATTGAATTAAATCACATGCTTTTCTTGTAAACACGAGGGAGTTTAAACGTGCCATCGGGTACACTTGAAACTGGTATAACAATTGGGCTTAATTAAAATTTCACATTAGATCTAAAGGTAGCTTTAACAAGACAACCGAAAATAAGGAGTTTTCAATGGGAAATTAAGTGTTTTTCGATATAGCGTTCACAAGTTATTATCTCGTAATAACTCAAATTCGGTCGTAGTGTTTGGGCCGGGTTTGGGTTGTTACAATACATAGAAGAATAGCAAGAAGACGAAACTAATACTACAGAAGAGATGGCTGATAATAATCCGCTACCTCCTGTGGTTACCGCAAACCCGGTGAATCAAAACCCTGCTCCTCGCACTATGTATGATTATGCTAAACCTAATTTAACAGGAACTGAATCAAGTATTGTTAGACCTGCTGTTGCTGCAAATAATTTTGAACTAAAACCTAACACTATTCAGATGATTCAGCAATTTTTTCAGTTTGATGGTTTGCAGGATGAGGATTCAAACAATCACTTGACAAATTTTCTAGAGTTTTGCGACACTTTCAAAATAAATGGCGTTTCTGATGATGCCATTCGTCTTCGGTTGTTTCCCTTTTCATTAAGGAACAAAGCTAAATAGTGGTTGAACTCGTTACCACAAGGATCAATCACTACATGGGAACAAATGACCGAAAATTTCTGTTAAAATATTTTTCGCCGGCTAAAACGGCCAAGTTGAGGAATGATATCTCTTCTTTTCTGCAGATGGATTTAGAAACACTTTACGATGCATGGGAGAGATGCAAGGATCTACTGAGAAGGTGCCCTCACCATGGGTTACCATTATGGCTACAGATGTTCAAACCTTTTACAATGGTGTGAACCCTCGACTAGGCGCTTGATTGATGCATCATCAAGGCGGTACACTAAACAATAAAACACCGAGGCTGCTTATGAATTCATTGAAGAGATGTCACCGAATAATTATCGGTGGCAAGTTATGAGAACAAAGCCAACAAAAGCCGCCAAGTTTTTCAACCTCGATCAGAACACCCCAAACCCGGCCCATTCGTTACGCACCAAATTTGAGATGCCACTGCAGAAAACGTTTGAAGACCGATTTCACTTTTGGGAAAAACATTAAAAATATGTCATTTGAAAACCAGTCCAATTAAAAATTCTAAATAATATAAGCTTGACAAAAATATCCAAATTAAAAGCACTTCCAAATAATAATTTAATGGTCGTCTAGCTTAAACATAATAAAAATGCTCAAATAGAAATACTTAAATACTTTAATCGGGCCTTATTACAATAAATAATTAAACAAAAGTTCTTAGTAATAAATGAATAAAATAAAGAAGATGTCTTCGCATGGGCCACCCCAGTATCCACTCCAACCCGGTCCAATCACCACGAATCATCTGCGATGTTTAATAAAAATTGGGTGAGTCATATAGACTCAATGTGTGTATTAGTCCACCGAATTCCACCCACATGTTAACCACATATTAACTCATATATCGGATATCAATTATCAAATTCACATGTTATCACATTCGGGCTTGGCCCATATTCATATCACATTCATCTAATAGGGTAGTTAACCACATAATTTCCACATCTTGGGCTTAGCCCATTTCCACACCGATCCACATTCATATCTTCGGGCTTTGCCCATTTCCACATTAATCCACATATCATATTGGGCTTGGCCCATTTCCACATATGTTCACATACGAAATCATGCAATTATGAAGCCCAACCCAAACCTAGGGTCCATCCGCTACACACCCCCTTATCCAAATTACCACACACCAGGGGATTATCAAATCACCCTCTCCTTTTCACTCCAAAGGCAATCACTTGCCGTCCACGTGCAATTAAGCACAATAGTCCACAACGCGACCTCGGGCGGCGCCAATCCACGATGTAGCCGTAGCTAACACCAAAACCACGATGGGACACATAGTCACTCATCAACCACGATATGGCACATAGCCGATATCAACCACGGTGAGGCACATAGCCACTCATCAAGCCACGCGAACTAAATCGCAATTAATCCACAACATGACCTCGGTCCAACGTCAATCCATGATGTAGCTCAAGGCTAACATCAAAAACCACGATGGGACACATAGTCACTCATCAACCACGATATGGCACATAGCCGATATCAACCACGATGAGGCACATAGCCACTCATCAAGCCACGCGAACTAAATCGCAATTAATCCACAACGTGACCTCGAGTCAACGTCAATCCACGATGTAGCTCAAGGCTAACATCAAACCACGTGCTCAAGTACACCCGTACCTTCTTTCATATCCCAACCCATGCACATGCCACATAAAATAATGATACAATGTAATGATGCATGAGCATGTTCATCAAGCATATTATCACATATTCATATTAATAATCACATATCATCGTGTTTGGTACTTACCGGATTATCGACATACCCCTTGAGGGTATCCTTATCACAATTTCCACTGCACTAGTTAACACATTCATAATACATACACATTTCACATACATATCATATACCCGGAAAACAAAGGGTTAATCACACACCGATCACTTGGAGAACTATGCTTTTGATACTGATGCTATCACTAGGCGATACTACAGCTATTTGCCTACTTTCTTGTTCTGACGCTGGTCCACACCCCGGTGGCCAATCCCTAACTGCCGAGACAGATCTCTTCTTAAACTTCGGGATAGGGACCTTCCCTTTCCCTTCTTGAATGGTATTCGCCTTCATCAACACGATTAATCGAGAATAATCGATTTAATCATCAATATACGAATTCTTAACCAAATATCCACAACTTATCATACTTACCGAAAGGGTCTTGAAATCCCGAAAAGCTTGATCTAATGCTTAGATCCTTAATCCCTACATTTGATTAATCACCTACTACTTTAATAAAAATCCATTCGCCATAAATCCAAATCCTAGTAGGATTAGTATACTTAAACTTACCTTGTTGCCGTTTGACTTAAGAATCAAGTCTTGAAATCTCGCTATACTCTTCTTGCATTCGCCCAAAGATTGAATCAATTAACTTGGTTAGTTTTCGCTTTTGAATAATTAATGAACACATATATTTACCAAACATGGCCTTGGCCGAATGCTATAGACACTTACCTTGTGGATTTTAAATCCCAAACTCACCGAATAACTAGGGAACACGTGGCCTATAGTGTACCTTCGGAAAAGAACTTCTCCTTCCTTGTAGTTGACACTTAGTAAATCCCGAAAGATCTCTTCAGAGTTTCGGCAACAAGATATTAATGGGGTTAGTCCTAGATTTCAAATCTTAAGAAAAAGGATGAAACCGAATGAGATCTTACCCTTACTTGAAGAAATCGATTGCACCTTCACTTCAACCTTCGAGATTCGGCTATGGCTAGATGATGATCTCACAACTTTCGGCTTTTGGAGGATTAGAAAGAAAAGAGAAGGAAGAATAAAGATGGAGGATTCGGCTATGGCTTCTAATAGAGAGGAAAATATTCGCTAGGTTCCAACAATTACTTAATTTCGGCTTGACAAAAGAAAAGAAAGAAAAGAATAGAAGAGAGCACTAAGAATTCTACAGAGAAAGGAGGAAGCACAAATTGATGAGTAGCCCTCCTTCCTTCCTTTTATAGCCGAAATTATCATCTAAGGAGTCCCTTACTTGGCCACCACTCCTCTATTTTAATAGCTTTATCTCTTTAATTATCACTTAAAATAAAAGATAATTCAAAGACTATCCTTACTTAGCTGAAATTATTAAACTCAAAGTCCCTTACTTGGCCATCACTTCTCCCTTATTTTCCTCTTTATCTCTTTATTCAAATTAAAAAAATTTAATCCAACAATTATCTCTTGAAAATAATGATAAATAAATCCCTTATTTATCCACTATTTATAAAATAATAAAAGCTCCTAATTTATAGCCATGTGCCATCCACCTCTCTGCTTCTTGTAGCAAAATAAAATTTCTTTTATTTGCTTCCCATGTGACTCGAACTTAGGCCCATTCCTCTTGCATATGGCGCCATTTCCATAGGCCCTAAGTGGCATCTTCAGACCACTTTTCCAAGCCTGTTTGTGTGTCAAATTTCACAAACTTTTTCTTTTAAGGCCACCTTGCCTTAATTTCCCCTTTTAAACCTTAAAACTCGTCATTTCTAGGTCATTTCTAAGTTTCCAAAAATTTTCGATCGGCTCTGTAAACTTGACATTTCCTTACATTTCCATGACATTTCCTTACAAGACATTTCCTTACATTTCCAAGACATTTCCTTACATTTCCAAGGTTCTAAAAATGCTCACTTTCCTCTTTTAAACTTAACATTTCCATACATTTCCAGGTTTCCAAAAGTGTTCAAAATATATTCATAACACATAAGATATGTCATTTCGTACAATTAAACCAAAAATGCATAGGCCTTTTCAGATGTTACAGTTCTACCCTCCTTAAAAATAATTTCGTCTCTCGAATTACTTATTAACGAATAATCGTACATCTTAACTCACCGCACTACGCTTATGTCTGCGCACTCTGATCTTAATAGAACCATCATACTTTCCAGCACAGCCTCTAAGTTCACGTCCCCTAGAACTCATTTCTAACCTCGCGATTTAATCTAATTAAAAAGTTTTATGCATCGTAAATTTTGTTCCAGTGATTATTCATGACAGCTTTATGAAAAGAGATGTTCGTAAGTAGTTCTTTCGATCAACCAAAGTTTCTAGTTCAAGTTCACTACTCTAACTCGTGAGTCACATTCACATTCATAAGCAGAGACACATTCATTTCTCCATGAAGTCACATTCATTCACAACATCATTCACTACACTTTTATGGCCATTCCATCCATTTCCCTACCTGTGGGTATTTCGTCATTTTCCCTACAGTGGGTTTTTGGTAATAAATCGGGGTCAATTCGAAAATATTTTTCAAATTAAAGGTATTTCAGAATTTACAAAATCTCTGGGGTTATTTTGTTTTCCAAATCGAGAGGTGTTGCAAAAATTTCAAAAATCGAGGTTATTTCTTGTAATTTTGGAAGTCGTAAGGGCCTCAGTAAATTTTCCAAATCAGGGTATCTTGTTATTTGTAAAATAGAAGTTTTTGATATCTTTGTAAAGTAGAAATATTTTAACAAAAGTCGAGGGTATTTTTGAAAATCTTAAAAACTAAGGGTATTTTAGTAATTTATAATACAGGGGCATTTTTTGTAATTTTGTAAATCAGAGACATTTTGGAAAAAAAATTTCACAATAACCTTTTACTACAATTAAAAGGGTAATTTAGGGGTTTTAAAACTAGGGTTTTTATCATGGCTAGTCCCTTTCGGGTTTTAATTATCGGGTTTAGCCCGTGAATAAGTCCTCTTGGTTAGGGTGAACCGTAGCTACGCACTGTAGGATTCGAGTAGAGAGGAGGTGAGTCGCTAGGACCGCTTAAATACCAAGCTCTTCACTGAATCCACTCCTGAACATGCGCACAATGGTTGCCACACCTCACTTTCTACGACTTAGTCACGAGTTTGTTTAGTAGTCCTTAAGTCTTATGCACTTGTGTTTGAGTAGACTAGTCCTAGGGTCCAATAGCCCTAATCTACTAATCTACGTTCCCATAAAAGCCCATACAGTTCACATGTCCAAATCACTTCAGAAGTCAGAAGTACTTACCTGGTGGACTTCGGGCCGGAGATACAGGTGCCATGCCAGAATAACCTGAAAAGTTTATGAAAGCCCATACTTTTGAAAAGCCCATCTTTGAAAAAAATTATTTTTGGACCCAAAACCCTCAAAGCCGAGTTTTGAACCGGGCTTTGATACCAATTTGTAACACCCCAAACCCGGCCTATTCGTTACGACCGAATTTGAGATGCCATCATGAAAAAATGTTTGAAGACTGATTTCACTTTTGGGAAAAACATTAAAAATTTTGTCATTTGAAAACTGTGTCCAATTAAAAATTCTAAATAATATAAGCTTGACAAAATATCCAAATTAAAAGCACTTCCAAATAATAATTTAATGGTCGTCTAGCTTAAACATAATAAAAATGCTCAAATAGAAATACTTAAATACTTTAATCGGGCCTTATTACAATAAATAATTAAACAAAAGTTCTTAGTAATAAATGAATAAAATAAAGAAGATGTCTTCGCATGGGCCACCTCGTATCCACTCCAACCCGGTCCAATCACCACGAATCATCGCGATGTTTAATAAAAATTGGGTGAGTCATATAGACTCGATGTGTAATTAGTCCACTGAATTCCACCCACATGTTAACCACATATTAACTCATATATCAGATATCAATTATCAAATTCACATGTTATCACATTCTGGGCTTGGCCCATATTCATATCACATTCATCTAATAGGGTAGTTAACCACATAATTTCCACATACTGGGCTTAGCCCATTTCCACACTGATCCACATTCATATACTGGGCTTTGCCCATTTCCACATTAATCCACATATCATATTGGGCTTGGCCCATTTCTACATATGTTCACATACGAAATCATGCAATTATGAAGCCCAACCCAAACCTAGGGTCCATCCGCTACACACCCCCTTATCCAAGCTACCACACACCAGGGGATTATCAAATCACCCTCTCCTTTTCACTCCAAAGGCAATCACTCGCCGTCCCACGTGCAATTAAGCACAATAGTCCACAACGCGACCTCGATCGGCGCCAATCCACGATGTAGTCAGAGCTAACACCAAAACCACGATGGGACACATAGTCACTCATCAACCACGATATGGCACATAGCCGATATCAACCACGCGATGAGGCACATAGCCACTCATCAAGCCACGCGAACTAAATCGCAATTAATCCACAACGTGACCTCGATCAACGTCAATCCATGATGTAGCTCAAGGCTAACATCAAAAACCACGATGGGACACATAGTCACTCATCAACCACGATATGGCACATAGCCGATATCAACCACGATGAGGCACATAGCCACTTATCAAGCCACGCGAACTAAATCGCAATTAATCCACAACGTGACCTCGATCAACGTCAATCCACGATGTAGCTCAAGGCTAACATCAAACCACGCACTCAAGTACACCCGCATACCTTCTTTCATATCCCAACCCATGCACATGCCACATAAAATAATGATACAATGTAATGATGCATGAGCATGTTCATCAAGCATATTATCACATATTCATATTAATAATCACATATCATCGGGTTTGGTACTTACCGGATTATCGACATACCCTTGAGGGTATCCTTATCACAATTTCCACTTTGCACTAGTTAGCACATTCATAATACATACACATTTCACATACATATCATATACCCGGAAAACGGTGGGTTAATCACACACCGATCACTTGAGAACTATGCTTTTGATAATCGATGCTATCACTAGCGATACTACTGACTATTTGCCTACTTTCTTGTTCGACGACGTGGTCCACACCCCGGTGGCCAATCCCTAACTAGCCGAGACAGATCTCTTCTTAAACTTCGGGATAGGGACCTTCCCTTTCCCTTCTTGAATGGTATTCGCCTTCATCAACACGATTAATCGTAACAATCGATTTAATCATCAATATACGAATTCTTAACCAAATATCCACAACTTATCATACTTACCGAAAGGGTCTTGAAATCCCGAAAAGCTTGATCTAATGCTTAGATCCTTAATCCCTACATTTGATTAATCACCTACTACTTTAATAAAAAGCCATTCGACCATAAATCCAAATCCTAGTAGGATTAGTATACTTAAACTTACCTTGTTGCCGTTTGACTTAAGAATCAAGTCTTGAAATCTCTGCTATACTCTTCTTGCATTCGCCCAACATTGAATCAATTAACTTGGTTAGTTTTCGGCTTTTGAATAATTAATGAACACATATATTTACCAAACATGGCCTTGGCCGAATGCTATAGACACTTACCTTGTGGATTTTAAATCCAGAAACTCACCGAATAACTAGGGAACACGTGGCCTATGGTGTACCTTCGGGAAAAGAACTTCTCCTTCCTTGTAGTCGACACTTAGTAAATCCCGAAAGATCTCTTCAAAGTTTCGGCAACAAGATATTAATGGGGTTAGTCCTAGATTTCGGCAAATCTTAAGAAAAAGGATGAAACCGAATGAGATCTTACCCTTACTTGAAGAAATCGATTGCACCTTCACTTCAACCTTCAGAGATTCGGCTATGGCTAGATGATGATCTCACAACTTTCGGCTTTTGGAGGGATTAGAAAGAAAGAGAAGGAAGAATAAAGATGGAGGATTCGGCTATGGCTTCTAATGGAGAGGAAAATATTCGGCTAGGTTCCAACAATTACTTAATTTCGACTTGACAAAAGAAAAGAAAGAAAAGAAGAGAAGAGAGCACTAAGAATTCGGCAGAGAAAGGAGGAAGCACAAATTGATGAGTAGCCCTCCTTCCTTCCTTTTATAGCCGAAATTATCATCTAAGGAGTCCCTTACTTGGCCACCACTCCTCTATTTTAATAGCTTTATCTCTTTAATTATCACTTAAAATAAAAGATAATTCAAAAACTATCCTTACTTAGCCGAAATTATTAAACTCGAGTCCCTTACTTGGCCATCACTTCTCCCTTATTTTCCTCTTTATCTCTTTATTCAAATTAAAAGAATTTAATCCAACAATTATCTCTTTAAAATAATGATAAATAAATCCCTTATTTATCCACTATTTATAAAATAATAAAAGCTCCTAATTTATAGCCATGTGCCATCCACCTCTCTGCTCCTTGTAGCAAAATAAAATTTCTTTTATTTGCTTCCCATGTGACTCGAACTTAGGCCCATTCCTCTTGCATATGGCGCCATTTCCATAGGCCCTAAGTGGCATCTTCAGACCACTTTTCCAAGCCTGTTTGTGTGTCAAATTTCACAAACTTTTTCTTTTAAGGCCACCTTGCCTTAATTTCCCCTTTTAAACCTTAAAACTCGTCATTTCTAGGTCATTTCTAAGTTTCCAAAAATATTTGATCGGCTCTCTAAACTTGACATTTCCTTACATTTCCATGACATTTCCTTACAAGACATTTCCTTACATTTCCATGACATTTCCTTACATTTCCATGACATTTCCTTACAAAACATTTCCTTACATTTCCAAGGTTCTAAAAATGTTCACTTTCCTCTTTTAAACTTAACATTTCCATACATTTCCAGGTTTCCAAAAGTGTTCAAAATATATTCATAACACATAAGATATGTCATTTTGTACAATTAAACCAAAAATGCATAGGCCCTTTTCAGGATGTTACATCGACGCAGTAACCATGCTATCAAATCAGGTAGAACTTTTAAGTAAGAAAATTGATGGTTTGTGTGGTTCTTCGCAGTACATCCAAAGGATGCAATCTTGATACAATTGGAGGAGGGTCGAACAATACAGAATACCCACCCTACAACCCTGGCATAGAAAACGAACAAATGAACTATATGGGTAACAATTTTAGACCTCAAAATAACCCTTATAGTAATACTTATAATCCAGGTTGGAGAAACCATCCATATTTCTCATGGGGTGGTCAAGGAAATCAGACACGAAAACCCCCCAGGCTTTCAACAAAAACCCTACCCACAAGAGAAGAAGCCGAACCTTGAGGAGATGCTAACGAAATTCATCGCGGTGTCAGAAACCCGTTTCCAAAACACTGAAACAGCACTCAAAAATCAGTAAGCATCGATTCAAGGGCTCGAGAACCAAATAGGTCAGCTTGCTAAGCTGATCTCAGAATGACCATAAGGAAACTTGCCTAGTAACACTGAAACTAACCCAAATGAGCAAATTCACGCCATTACTATTCACGATAGTGAAGGGTTAGATGAACCAAAACAGAGGCAAGAGAACGTGGTAGATAAGGGTAAGGTTGAGGTAAGCCATGATAAACCAAAACCGGTAATTACAGAGTACCAACCTCGTGTACCATATCCCAATGCGACAAAGAAAGACCACACAGAGGAACAATTCGGTAAATTTCTTAAACTTCTAAAGAAATTACATATTAACTTACCGTTTCTTGAAGCTCTTTCGCAGATGCCAGATTCAAGGAAATTTTTAAAAGAGCTTTTGACAAACAAACGGAAGTTAGATGACACGTCGCATGTGGAGCTAAACGCAGTGTGCTCAGCAATTCTACAAAATACATTACCACGAAAGTTAAAAGATCCAGGGATTTTTACAATTCCGTGCCTAATTGGTAGTTTATCTGTTAATAATGCTTTAGCTGATTTAGGGGCCAACATCAATGTTATGCCTTATAAAATGTTTAAACAGTTAGGTCTTGGGAAACCCAAACAAACTAGGATGAGCATTCAATTGGCTGATAAAACCATTAGATTTCCTAGGGGTATAATTGAAGATGTGCTAGTCAAAATTGATAAATTCATATTCCCAGTAGACTTGTTGTTTTAGACATGGATGAGGATAGTGACGTTCCTTTAATTTTAGGACGACCCTTTTTAGCAACTCCTAGGACCATTATCGATGTTGGTACATGGGAATTAATACTTCATGTATGTGATGACATGATTAAACTTCAAGCACATAATTCTGTCAAAATATCTAGTGATCAAGATGATACAAGTCATGTTAATGTAAGTGAACTTAATGTTCAATCTTCTTTGCAGGAAATTCCTCGGGAAAAGATGACAGAGCCATGGCGTAGCATCCATATTGAGAACAGAACTGTTCATGAGGAACGAAGGCTCCAGATCGAGGAACTAGATGAATGGAAAACACAGCTTAAGGAGAAATTGAAAGTACACGATGAACCAAAACAGAGCCATGACAAGCCTAAAGATAAAACGAGTAAAATTAAGGTCGGAGATCGATTTCTAATGGATAATACAGATCCTCGTGTTGTCACTTCTGAACCTAATGGAACAAGCCCTTTCACGGTACTGAATATCTTCCCATACGGTACAGTCGAGGTAACTCATTCCAAATTCGGCACTTTCAAGGTAAATCGTACTCGTTTAAAACCTTATTTCAATACAATTGATAGCAAGAATGAGGAGTTTCAACTCCTCAAACCACCATGATTATGCGAATGAAAGGTAAGTCTAGCTTAGGACTCTAAACAAGCGCTTCTCGGGAGGCAACCCGAGCACTAACCCTACTAATTAGTTTGTTTTCACTTTCGTTCATGTTTTAGGCGCAGGTTTCCCTACCACGTGGCCTTGCACACGGGCGTGGTCGTGGCCGTGTGGACACCACGAGGAGACACACCAGCGTGACGGAGACCGTGCGGGTCAAGGATGAAAATTTTCCCAAAAACACGGGCTGCGATAAATTGCCACGGGCTCGATCATACATGTCGAGACCACACCTTTGATTTGATATACTGAGATGATAAAGGCACCTAGGTTTTAACCCACTTATTCCACTAAAAAGCCTACCCGTTTAATTAACCCCTAGTGACCCCTTTTAAGCCTAATCAACCATTTCTTGACTTACCCATTAATATTAACCAAAAACCCATTTTGTATTTGTTGTCCCCATTTCTCTTGACTATCCTTATGTCGAGATTTGATTTTATCAGTTGCTTAACTATTTTCATTATTTCAGTTGTTAAATTCTATCTTATTATTATATGTTTTTATTCTTAAAAAAAAAATTGGCAATTTATTCATTATTAGTTATTTGTTATTTGAGCTTAAGCAGTTAATTGTACATTTTGAGAAGAAGCTCGTGTTATTAGTGATAAGTTTTCAATTGATGTAATTATCAGTATTAGTCCATCTTTTCTAGTTAGGTAATTTATCAATTCAATCTCGATTCTAACCCACTAATTCAGCCTTTATCCACACCTTTAACCCAAGCCCCATTACAACCCTTTAAAAGACCTTTTGATTTGTGTATCATCTCATTTTATAGTGGTGGAGATTTGATTTTCATGCAAGCCTATGGGATTAACTTTTCATGTTTGACTTCTGAGTGCTTAATTTGAACCTTAAACACTTTGAGTGATTTGAGTGAATCTTTAGTGAGGATGTCAATTCTTGTCGATTTTAAATTAAAGGTGATTATTTAGGTAAGGGGAAACACCTATGTTTTCATGCTACAAAAATTTATGACTTAGATTGTTTGAATCTTTAGGACTCTTTTAGATTAAATTATCAATGTATGTGTAGGGCCCAAAATTTGCCCGGGCCCATGCCATAACTAATTAGCCAAACAAAACCAAAAAAGCAAACAGAAATTATTATTATAAAAGTCCAATAAATGTCCATTTTAACAGCCCATTACATCATAACCCAATACAATAAACCAGACTAAATTCAGCCTAACCCACTTAAACCCATATTGAACCCCAATTTTTAAAACGGCCCAAATGGCCCAAATTTCAGTTTCAGAATGAAACCCTAAGGGTTCCAGAAACTATCCAGCCCTTGCCGTGTCGTTCAAAGAAACCCCAACGCCTGACGGCCTCCGTACGTGCCACGTCCACGCCTCCGTACGCCACGTCTGCTAGCTACACCTGCGAAAAGGACACACCACGACAACAGAGAGCAGCAGAGAAAACAAAAAGAAAAAAAATAGTTGTAATTTTTTCATTTTTGCTTTTTATTTTCCAATTTCGGCATTAAAAAGGGCTGAAACAAACCATTGTAACTCTTCACATGATTACACACACAAAATACGAAAATACGAAACCAAAAAAAACAGAAGGTGATTTCATTTCTCACGAATCTTTTTCTTTTCGTTTTTCCTTTTCTTTTTGAATCTTGGTATTTGCTGGATTGATGCGAAAATAAAAAAAAAAAAGAAAAGAGTTTTTACCATTTGGATCTTCGTCTTCTCCGTCACGATCGAAGTTAGATGAGAATCCGGTTTGAGAGGAAGGCGAATCAACACATATGTAAAAGGATTCGACCTTCTGGTATCACTATCGCCGAACTCAATGGCGGTTTAGTGGCAGATCTGAAAGGTTTTTTTGAGGCGGTTGAGAGAAAAAATAGGGCTAGGGTTTTCATTTCGTTTTAAAGAAAAAGAGTGGCTTGGTTTGGTTTTCTTTTTTTTTTCTGTTTTAAGAGGTTATTATTCATTGATAAAATGACGTCGTCTAGGCTCAGTTTAATAGCCTTGAAACGACGCCGTATGGAGTAACCTGATTCGACCCGACCCGATACCTTTGAGGACCCGCGCGTTTTCGCCATGAAGGGATAATTATGCGTTTGGTCCTTGTTGCTCGTACTGCTATTGGATTAGACCTATTATTCATTTTCTTTATTTTTTAATCTATCTCTATTATTTGCGCGTCTTTATGATTTAATCCACATGCTGTTAGATGACTTATATTTGAACGGCACCGTTTTGAGTTCCTGGGATTATTTCCCAGTGAGTCCTCACCAGTTTACGCGAACCTTATTTTAGTCCCTAATTCGGCCTTAATAATTGGTTTATTTACTGATTGTCCTTAAAACATTGTTCTGACTTTCATTTTCGTCCCTAGTTTATTTAATTCATTTATTTATTTAGTTTTAAACTGTTTTATTATATGATATTTAAATAATATTTGTACATTATCTATTTAAATTATTTATATATATATACATTATCTATTTAAATTATTTATATATATATATATATATATATTATGTATTTTAACCCGTTTTAATGTAATGTTTTTTAAATTTGTTTTACTAGTTATTTAAAATAATCTTATACATATTATTTATCCTAAACTTTTATATATTATTTATTTTAGATTTTCTTTTACATATTATATAGTTTATCTCAGTTTTCTTTTTACATATATTATTCTTTTTAAATTATTATGTATTATAATTTCCTCTTTTATATATATTGTTTTAAACCTTTTATATTTTATATTAAATTATCTTATATATCTTATTTCGGATTTTACTTATCCATTTTAAAAATGTTTCAATATTACTTTGCATTTTTATATGAAAATTTTAATATTTTATATATATCATTTGTTTTTTAAATTATTATATATTTTTCAAGCTACTTCTTACATTTTTTTAATTTGGTTATTATTATTGTTAAATGTTCACAATCTATTTATTTTAATTTGATTTGGATTCATTTCTTATTGTGCTTATATACATCGCTTAATTCATTTTCAAAATTCGTTAATGCGAATGTTGTAATAATATAGGTTGAATATTTATTTGTCTTGAATGTTGCAATTTGAGTTCATTGTTTTCGTATTGATTCGTTTATACTATATTCGATCGTTTATGCTTTCCAATGCCATGCTTCGTTAACATGTTTTGGCGATAATATGTTATGGTTCATATGCATATTATAAAATTTTTCATTTACGAATAGCCCATTTAAATGTATTTCAAAATAAGGCAATATTTGTGTGTTTGGAAATTCGAAAATTTATGCCCTAACGTACTGGGTGTCAATTTTCCATTTGACCAAATAACCAAATATCCTTTTAAGTGCATGTTTTGAAGATCAAAGATGATCTCAGTGTCGAGATATAAACGTGTTATATCCTAACGTACTAGGTATAATATTTTTATTCCTCCGAAACGAGTTAATCTTGAGATTCAAATTCAACATTAATTTTATATTGTCAATTTGGTAAGATCATTATATTTTATAACTTGTTGTTAATATGATATTTAATTTATGTGAATTTCATGGTTAATGTTTATGCATATTACCATTGTATTATACTTCGATTGCTAATGTATTCAAGTCTCTACTAAATGTTCCATTTCATTAAAAATGCATTTTGAGCTAAATTAAAGAGTGTTTATTTAAACTTTTTGCCCAAAATAAGGCAATGTTTGTGCGTTTGGAAGGTCGGAAAATTATGCCCTAACATACTGGGTGTTAATTTTCCGTCCAACCAAGTAGCCAAATACCCTTCTTATTTTCATGTTTTGAAGATCAAAGATGATCTCGATGTCGAGGTATAAATATGTTATATCCTAACGTATTGGGTGTGATATTTTATCCCTTTGAAACGAGTTAATCTTGAGATTCAATTCAAGGTTAATTAATTCTCTTTTAAAAATTTTTTACCTTAAATATTTTCAAGTTTTCAACATAAGGACATTAATTAATCAATTTGGTACCAATTTTGGGCGTTGCGAGGGTGCTAACCCTTCCTCGCACGTAACCGACTTCCGAACCCGTTTTCTTATAATTCGTAGACCAAAAAATTATTTTTTTTAATAAATCAAAATGTTTTATTAAAATAATTCATCTCAAGGTGATCCGATCACACCTCAAATAAAAGATCGGTGGCGACTCCATTCCATATTTTTAAAGTCGATCCTCATTTTTTAAACTAAAATAAAATGGTTTCGACAGCTTGGCGACTTCGCTGGGGACTGGTTGAGAGTCAGGCCATAGATTGATTAATTTTTGTCCTTTTGATTGAAAATTTGGAAAATTGTTTTTAAAAGTCATGTTTCTTTTGATGCATTTGCTTGTGCTATAATTGCAATAATGTCGAGTCTCATAAAATACTTTGGCATTGCATTGCATGACCGTTGTGGTCACACCTTTAAGTGGGAGTGAGAAACTACGCCTTCGTGAGGTTTTCACCTCCGCATGGGCTAGTGGATCGCTTCCGGGATACATCTGTACCTATGCGCTCCATGAGATTTTCATCTCCGCATGGCCATAGGGAAATGTATTCCCCTGAACCGAACTCAATCCATATGAGCCTATAATGGGTGAGGATTGAGGAATCTGCTGGTTCAGGTACCTATTCTTTAGAACCAAGCCGCATATAGCAGCCCTAGGAGCCTACTCTAGATAGAGCCACGCCAAACCCTAGTAGTCACCTGGTCAGGTGTTTTATGTTGTTTATTTCTCTTGCACTAACGTGTTTTCTTTTCTTTTGATTGCATTGCATTGCATTGCATTGCAACACATCATTCTTAGAAAGGAGGTGTTGGTTCATATTCGATTGCTAAATAAAAGAGTTTTTCATAAGGAAATGGGTTACTTGATAAAGTGGATTATAATACGGTCGTTCGAACATAGTCCAGGTAAACAACGAGAGAAGGCTGATAGTCCGCAGAAGAATACAAGACTTTGCCAGAGGATTCAAGCCAACAAGTATTATTCGAGAGTCATCACGTCTCAATGAACATCGCGGAGGATAAGTAAGTGAAGATGTACGGCCTGGACCAAGCAACAAGGAGCTAGAAGAGGCATCTATTGAGGAAGTTCACGGGACACGACCATAACATCCGGATACGAAAAAAAGGATTGGTGTCTTCACTTGGACTATGAGGACAAGACCGCATAAGTAATCCATTTTATGTAAAGAAATCTATTTTCTAGAAAAGTTCTTCTAATGGAATTGAATTCAGAATTAACGCATCTCTTTCTTTTTGCATTCATTCCATGCATTTGCATTGCATTTCATGCATTTGCTTTACATCATATCACATGCATTAAAATTTGTAGAAAGACCCTAATTAGGTAAAATTATTTCAGTTAACCTGGAAAACATGGAACAAAGGTTGGAGAGATTAGAGCAAAGGCAAATACTGATGCAAGAGCAGTTGGCCAAAATTCAACGGGACATGCGAGATCAAATGAATATGATGAGCCAGTTAATCCAATTACTAGTTGGAGGGCTTGAAAAAAGGAGTGGCCCAGTGGTCGACAGTATGGATGATGATGAAGACATCGTTTATTCTCCAATAAGTGTCTCGGCCCAACCAGACGTGCCTCCGCAAGGGGCACCTGTCATTATCAAACCCCAATGTCAGATTAATACCTCGGCACTGTTGAACTTCCCGATGGGCCCAGGTTTTAACCCGGAGGATGATCGAGCCAAACCGATTGTACTGACAGAAACAGAAGAAAAAGGAAAGTGGACTTTTAAAGCCCCGAAGAAAAAGGAAAATAAAGCGAATAGTACGAGAAGGTATAACAATGGCTATTCAGAGCCGATTACAGTAGGCCAGCCAAGGACTGTAACTACCAGCCGACAAGTCCCCCCAAGGTAAGAACCTGATCCAAAATCGAACTCAGAAAAACCCCAGTTTGCACCCATCCCAATCACGTATAGGAAATTGTACCAAATTTTGTTTGAAGCACATGTTGTATCCTATTTTTACGTGGAACCAATACAGCCTCCATACCCTAAATGGTACGATGTGAACGCCCAATGCGAATACCATGCAGGAATTACGAGGCACTCGATGGAAAACTGCACCGCTTTCAAGAAATTAGTCGAAAGATTCATCAAAATAGGAGTTATAAGATTCGATGATCCCTCTGGTGCATCTGTTAAAGGGATAACTATTGTGAGTACCATGATGAATGGGGGCATGAGATCAGGAGTACGTCAAGTTCAGGGCTCTAGTGCAAAACCTGATACTGGCGAATTTGAACATTAATGATATATTCGAAAAGAGAACCAGGGAATAGACTTTTCCAAGCTTCTACCTTTACGTACTTGGGAAGATTTTAAACAATGGGACTGTGAAGGGATCCCTGTATTTTAGAGATAATCTAGAGCAATGTTCAAAACATGCTTGTTGCTTTAAGCCTAGAAGCAACAAGAATCTTTTTGTGAAATAGGCTTGTGTTCAGAATTTTTATTTCAATAAGATGCATCTTTTTTAAGCAAATATTTTTTATTCTTTACATTTCATACTATACATTCTTTGGTTTTTAGAATATTCTTTCATTCTTTATTCATGACCATACCATACAAATAATTATCCTTAGAATCATTTATTCTTTGGATTGCCTTTGTACCTAGGTACCCAGATATCAATGACATGAGCGACGTTGTTACAGACTCCCTTTTTGAATGAAATATGGGTCCAAGGGATCTAAAGACTTTGAAGATGACAGAAATTGTAACATATCTTCTGATTTGTTAATACTAGATGAAAAACAGATCCTACGTCGCGAGCCAAGGAAGGAGATGAAGATCAAAGCCTAGCTCAATACAGAAATAAGATTTCCTATATGTGGGGCATAGATGTTACCAAGCCAGTCTCATCAAAAGCTTCTAGCCAACATCGATTCATTTTCATGGATGTCGGTTACTTCACTAAGATGGTAAAAGTCGCTTCATGTGCCAATATTACAAAGTCGATAGTCATCAGAACAAAAAAAAGAAAGAATACCGACAAAAAAAATGTCAAAAAGATCATATTTAACCACACAATGTCAAAAGTTTTCGGTCTGTTCAAAGATCAGGTGCCACATCACAGTGCAGCAAAGGCAGCCAAAAAGAAAAACAAAAGATCATAAAAAGACCGAGACTTGTAAGTATTGGCATACAGAAGTTGCTATTTACCCTCTATACTTATCAAATGTTGGCCAAGACTGTCCAGGGCAACACATTTCTCATTGGTTTTGCCCATTGAAGTCAAAATTCCTTCAGAGCTGAAATCGGATGAGGCAGAATGGATCCAATCTCAATATGATCAGTTGAATTTGAAGAGAAAATGTTAAAAACTATCTGTCACAGTCAGATGATGCGAGCTCACAACAAAAATGATTCGCCCTAGAAAATTTCATGATAGGGCTTTGAAGAAGACTTTTCCCATGCAAAAGGGACTTCAGAAGAAAATGGAGGCCAAACTAGAAAAGACTTTATTCTGTTATGAAAACATTGACCAAATGGGTGGCAGGGATATACCCAATCCGGTGAATTCAGTCAAGAAATATCCGTAAAAAAAAGGAAAAAAAAAGAAAGAAAGAAAAATAAAAAAAAAGAAGAAAGAAAAAGGAGAGGCCAAGGCGAAAACCCGCAAAGGGCGCTTTGAGACCAAAGGGGATTTGAGTTGAAAACCCAAAAAGGGCGGCTCAAATTTTGATCAAAGGGGGCATACAGCGGTCTTGCTATGCCTGAATTAACAATGAAGAAGTATGCTATGTCTTGGGGCATCGACAAAGTACTCCGGATCCCCTAAACACATATGGAGCTTAAAATGGTCCTCAATAAGTTTGAACAGAGAAGCTCAGGCTGCGATATCTAGGGCACCTAGTATTCCATCTTATCCATTTTGAATTTGCTATCTTTGATTACCTTATTCTTTTGAAGATACGCCTTTAGTAAATTCCCTGCTTAATTGCATTTGCTATCTTTGCTTAACTTGTTTGTTTCAAGCTATGCTCCTAATCAATTTCCTTTTTGTCCATGGTTAGGATCTTTTTCAGGCATTTTCCATTGAAATAACGATTAGTGGACTAATAATTTTCATAAAATGAGTTTCACATATTACTCTGGAAGCTTCTGAATAATGCAAGAACTTGAAATAGGACTATTGTTTAAAACTCACCAAGTATAAGGAAAAGTCTAAATTGAGACTATCTCTCCGAATTTTGGTCAAAATGGTGGTTGAACAAATGACGAGATATTGCGTCAGTAATGCAATCTTGGCGAAAAATGGTCAATGTGCAAAAGGGGAATCATTCGCGAGAAAACATGATATTCTGCATCCATGCAAATATCATGCATACACATTTGGTTAGGTCACCTGGGGAAGCGATCATTTGATTGAACAGGTTACAGATCCTATACCTTTGAATAGCAATATGATGGATTGAAGAAGAAACAAATCCTACATTTCGAGGTCGCAGTGGGATAGATGGGAAGAGATTCAGATTCTATACCGCTAAGTCACAATGAGATGAACCCTGAAGTTACAGTGGGGTAAACCTGTTGAGCAAGATATTTGTTTTCTCGGGTTTTACATTAAGAATACCAAATTAAACAAGATGGCAGCATAATACATCAGTGATAAAGCCTTAATAAACAATGAACGATGACACCTTAAACTTTTAAAAAGGGATCATTCTCATAAAATTTTGCATTCATGCAAAACACATTTAGTTAGGAGCATTTGATTCATTCTGATCATTGCATCCTAATCATTATACGAAATCATTCTCATGACATTCTGCATTCATACAAATTTCATCCATAAGACACATCTATTTAGGGGCATTTGATTCATTCCGATCATTGCATCCTAATCTTTGACCATTCTCATGACATTCTGCATTCATACAAATGTCGTCCATAATACATTTCGTTAGGAGCATTAGATTTATTCTAATCATTGCATCCTAACCATTTTGCATAGGCATAAACACAAAACTAATTTTATAGGACAGGTCCCCTAGAGGACGTTGCCGCAACATCGGTGAATTCGAAGATCTTGCCTTTCTGAGCGAAGAGGATCGAAGATAGCAGATCTGGCAATCCTGAAGTTACAGGAGCAGATCGGAGACATCAGTCCTATCTCCCTGACCAGCAGTGGAATAGGTCGAAGATTGTAGATCTTGTCACCCTAAGCAGTAGGGAACCAAGATTGAACGGCAAATCTGGTCTCCCTAAGCAGTAGTGGAACCAATTTAAGCCACCAGCCCTATCTCCCTGACCAGCAGTGGAATAGGTCAAAAATTGTAGATCTTGTCACCCAAGCGATGAGCGGACCAAGATCGAGCGGCAAATCTGGTCTCCTGGCGATGAGTGGAACCGATTTAAGCAACTAGCCCTATCTCCCTGACCAGCAGTGGAATAGGTCAAAAATTGTAGATCTTGTCACCCTAAGCAGTAGTGGACCAAGATCGAACGGCAAATCTTGTCCCCCTAAGCAGTAGTGGAACAGTTAAGCTACCAGTTTGCATCCCCGAGTTTGCGATGGAGCGATTGAGGATAGCAAATCTTGCCTTCCTGAACGAAGCGGATCGAAGATACAAATCTTATCACCTCGAAGTCCCAGTGGAGTAGATGGAGGCTACAAATCCCTTCTCCCTGAGGTTATTGAGGATCAAACTATATTTTCGAGAAGTTTCAGTAAGAAGATCGAAGTTACAAATCTCTTCTCTCTAAATTCCTATCACCCCGAAGTCCCAGTGAAGTAAATGGAGGCTACAAATCCCTTCTCCCTGAGGTTATTGAGGATCAAACTATATTTCCAAGAAGTTTCAGCAAGAAGATCGAAGTTACAAATCTCTTCTCTCTGAATTCCTATCACCCCAAAGTCCCAGTGGAGTAGATGGAGGCTACAAATCCCTTCTCCCTGAGGTTATTGAGGATCAAACTATATTTCCGAGAAGTTTCAGCAAGAAGATCGAAGTTACAAATCTCTTCTCTCTCGAATTCCTATCACCCCAAGTCCCAAAGAGAGTAGATGGAGGCTACAAATCCCTTCTCCCCGAGGTTATTGAGGATCAAACTATATTTCCGAGAAGTTTCACAAGAAGATCGAAGTTACAAATCTCTTCTCTCTGAATTCCTATCACCCCGAAGTCCCAGTGGAGTAGATGGAGGCTACAAATCCCTTTTCCCTGAGGTTATTGAGGATCAAACTATATTTTCAAGAAGTTTCAGCAAGAAGATCGAAGTTACAAATCTCTTCTCTCTGAATTCCTATCACCCCGAAGTCCCAGTGGAGTAGATGGAGGCTACAAATCCCTTCTTCCTGAGGTTATTTAGGATCAAACTATATTTTCGAGAAGTTTCAGCAAGAAGATCGAAGTTACAAATCTCTTCTCTCTGAATTCCTATCACCCGGATGTCCCAGTGGAGTAGATGGGGGCTACAAATCCCTTCTCCCTGAGGTTATTGAGGATCAAACTATATTTCTGAGAAGTTTCAGTAAGAAGATCAAAGTTACAAATCTCTTCTCTCTGAATTCCTATCACCTCGAAGTTCCAGTGGAAAAGATTGAAGCTACAAATCTCTCCTCCCTGAAATTACATTGGAGCGGAACGAAGCGCTAGTTCCTATGCCCCTGAAGATACAGTGAGATTCAATGAAGCTACTCGAAGAAGAAAAGCACCGAATAAAATCAAGATTCGACCAGACCGGGCAAATTTGGCCCTTTTAAAGTCTTTGCTCTATTCTCGTTACACAACAATGAGCAAAGAGGGGCAGCTGTAGGGCCCAAAATTTGCCCGGGCCCATGCCATAACTAATTAGCCAAACAAAACCAAAAAAGCAAACAGAAATTATTATTATAAAAGTCCAATAAATGTCCATTTTAATAGCCCATTACATCATAACCCAATACAATAGCCCAGACTAAATTCAGCCTAACCCACTTAAACCCATATTGAACCCCAATTTTTAAAACGGCCCAAATAGCCCAAATTTCAATTTCAGAATGAAACCCTAAGGGTTCCAGAAACTTTCCAGCACCACCGACGCGTCGTTTCAACAACCCCCAACGCACGGCCTCCGTACGTGCCATGTCCACGCCTCTGTATGCCACGTCTGCCAGCTACACCTGCGAAAAGGACACACCACGACAACAGAGAGCAGCAGAGAAAACAAAAAGAAAAAAAATAGTTGTAATTTTTTTCATTTTTGCTTTTTATTTTCCAATTTTGGCATTAAAAAGGGCCGAAACAAACCATTGTAACTCTTCACGTGATTACGCACACAAAATACGAAAATACGAAACCAAAAAAAACAAAAGGTGATTTCATTTCTCACGAATCTTTTTCTTTTCGTTTTTCCTTTTCTTTTTGAATCTTGGTATTTGCTGGGTTGATGCGAAAATAAAAAAAAAAAAAAAAAAAAGAGTTTTTACCATTTGGATCTTCGTCTTCTCCGTCACAATCGGAGTTAGATGAGGATCTGGTTTGAGAGGAAGGCGAATCAACACATATGTAAAAGGATTCGACCTTCTGGTATCACTATCGCCAAACTCAATGGCAGTTTAGTGGCAGATCTGAAAGGTTTTTTTGAGGCGGCTGAGAGAAAAAATAGGGCTAGGGTTTTCATTTTGTTTTAAAGAAAAAGATTGGCTTGGTTTGGTTTTCTTTTTTTTTTCTGTTTTAAGAGGTTATTATTCATTGATAAAACGACGTCGTCTAGGCTCAGTTTAATAGCCTTGAAACGATGCCGTATGGAGTAACCCGATTCGACCCGACCCGATGCCTTTGAGGACCCGCGCGTTTTCGCCATGAAGGGATAATTACGCGTTTGGTCCTTGTTGTTCGTACTGTTATTGGATTAGACCTGTTATTCATTTTCTTTCTTTTTTAATCTATCTCTATTATTTGCGCGTCTTTTTGATTTAATCCACATGCTGTTAGATGACTTGTATTTGAACAGCGCCGTTTTGAGTTCCTGGGATTATTTCCCAGTGAGTCCTCGCCAGTTTACGCGAACCTTATTTTAGTCCCTAATTCGGCCTTAATAATTGGTTTATTTACTGATTGTCCTTAAAACATTGTTCTGACTTTCATTTTCGTCCCTAGTTTATTTAATTCATTTATTTATTTAGTTTTAAATTGTTTTATTATATGATATTTAAATAATATTTGTACATTATCTATTTAAATTATTTATATATATATATATTATGTATTTTAACCCGTTTTAATGTAATGTTTATTAAATTTGTTTTACTAGTTATTTAAAATAATCTTATACATATTATTTATCCTAAACTTTTATATATTATTTATTTTAGATTTTCTTTTACATATTATATAGTTTATCTCAGTTTTCTTTTTACATATATTATTCTTTTTAAATTATTATGTATTATAATTTCCTCTTTTATATATATTGTTTTAAACCTTTTATATTTTATATTAAATTATCTTATATATCTTATTTCGGATTTTACTTATCCATTTTAAAAATGTTTCAATATTACTTTGCATTTTTATATGAAAATTTCAATATTTTATATATATCATTTGTTTTTTAAATTATTATATATTTTTCAAGCTACTTCTTACATTTTTTTAATTTGGTTATTATTATTGTTAAATGTTCACAATCTATTTATTTTAATTTGATTTGGATTCATTTCTTATTGTGGTTATATACATCGCTTAATTCATTTTCAAAATTCGTTAATGCGAATGTAGTAATAATATAGGTTGAATATTTATTTGTCTTGAATGTTGCAATTTGAGTTCATTGTTTTCGTATTGAATCGTTTATACTATATTCGATCATTTATGCTTTCCAATGCCATGCTTCGTTAACAGGTTTTGGCGATAATATGTTATGGTTCATATGCATGTTATAAAATTTTTCATTTATGAATAGCCCATTTAAATGTATTTCAAAATAAGGCAATATTTGTGTGTTTGGAAATTCGAAAATTTATGCCCTAACGTACTGGGTGTCAATTTTCCGTTTGACCAAATAACCAAATATCCTTTTAAGTGCATGTTTTGAAGATCAAAGATGATCTCAGTGTCGAGATATAAACGTGTTATATCCTAACGTACTGGGTATAATATTTTTATTCCTTCGAAACGAGTTAATCTTGAGATTCAAATTCAACATTAATTTTATATTGTCAATTTGGTAAGATCATTATATTTTATAACTTGTTGTTAATATGATATTTAATTTATGTGAATTTCATGGTTAATGTTTATGCATATTACCATTGTATTATACTACGATTGCTAATGTATTCAAGTCTCTACTAAATATTCCATTTCATTAAAAATGCATTTTGAGCTAAATTAAAGAGTGTGTATTTAAACTTTTTGCCCAAAATAAGGCAATGTTTGTGCGTTTGGAAGGTCGGAAAATTATGCCCTAACGTACTGGGTGTTAATTTTCCGTCCAACCAAGTAGCCAAATACCCTTCTTATTTGCATGTTTTGAAGATCAAAGATGATCTCGATGTCGAGGTATAAATATGTTATATCCTAACGTACTGGGTGTGATATTTTATCCCTTTGAAACGAGTTAATCTTGAGATTCAATTCAAGGTTAATTAATTCTCTTTTAAAATTTTTTTACCTTAAATATTTTCAAGTTTTCAACATAAGGACATTAATTAATCAATTTGGTACCAATTTTGGGCGTTGCGAGGGTGTTAACCCTTCCTCGCACGTAACCGACTTCCGAACCCGTTTTCTTATAATTCGTAGACCAAAAAATTATTGTTTTAATAAATCAAATTGTTTTATTAAAATAATCCATCTCAAGGTGATCCGATCACACCTCAAATAAAAGATCAGTGGCGACTCCATTCCATATTTTTAAAGTCGATCCTAATTTTTTAAACTAAAATAAAATGGTTTCGACAGTATGAATTATCAATGTATGAATTATTTATGAATTATGATGAAACATTATTGATGAGGATTATGAATTGAGGGAGTTAATTTTAATTGTGAGTTGAGGATTTTGCTTGAGGACAAGCAAAGGCTTAAGTGTGGGGATATTTGATAAACCATAATTTACACATATTTTAACCCCATGCTTAGCTTACTTTTGGATGAATTTTGATTGAATTTGATGACTTCGATGCTCCTAATCTCTTAATTTCATGTTTTATACTCAGGAGAGCTTAGGAAGTCGAAAAGGACGAGAAACGGGCCAAAAAGGGACAAAATGGGCCTACTTAGGAAATCAACACGGCCTGGACCATTAGACACGGCCGTGTGTTTCGAGCAAGGATCAACCACGGCCTGGACTATCAACCACGGGCAGATCACACGGCCGTGTGTGGCGAGCAGGATCGACCACGGCCAAGGGAGTCCACCACGGGTGTGTCACACAGGCGTGTCCCTACCGAAATCAGGATGAATTCTATTCGGAATAGGATACTTGTGGGCCAAGTAAGGCATCTCAAAGCCTATATAAACACCGTAGGGGGAACCTAAAAGGAGAGCTCGACAGGACGTCGAATAGACGCCGAGTAGAAGGAGAAAATACTCCAAGACAGGCCCAGTCGAGAATACGACTTAGGAGAAAGATCTCCATCAAGACTGAAGATCTCCCATCAAGCTCTTTAGAAGTTTTTGGGTTTCTTTATATTTTATTGTTTTCCTCTTCTTCTGATGTTTCCCTCTTTTAGTATGAACTAAATCCCTTAGATATCTAAGGGGATGAAACTTCAGACAGATCTTATTATTATTTGATTTATGAGATAAATACTTGTGCTTATTCTTAATTGTGAGTTCTTATTCTTGTTTTGATAATTCGGGTTATTGATTCAAGTCGAATGTGCTTATTCGAAGGAGCAAAAGTCCCTGTTTAAGAGTAGATCAACACAATTAAGCGGAGTTGATTGCAACCCTAGACATAGGGCGACGAAAATCTGCCGGATTAGGGTCAAACCTAATAAGGGAATCCATAGATCGAGTTAATGCGACAATAGGGTTTTTAATTAGAAAGAGATTTCAATTAATCAACCTAGAGTCAGTTGTTAGTAGCCTCGAGAGAGGTATTAATATAATTTAGGGATTTATATGGATTGAGCCAAGTGAATAAATCGCATGAATCAAAAGTAATAAGTGAAGTCTAGGTGGATTCTTCCTTAGGTATTGCCTATCTCATATAAGTTGTCCAAAAGTATTTTCCCAATTTACTCTCTGTCGCGTTCATAGTTAGTTAAATTAGTTAGTAAATTTTAGATTAAAAATAAATCCCCTTAATTATTAGGCTAGATAATAAAAAGATAGTTAATACTAGTGCTCTTCGTCCTTGAGGATACGATATTACGGACTCACCACAGCTATACTATTGTTCGATATGTGCGCTTGCCTTTGTCAAAATAATAGTTAGTTTCAAGATCATTCCATCTATTTATCAATTATACATCCAATTTCAGTTTAATATCAATTACTATTTCATTTCATTATTCGAATTTCAAATCGAATTCATTGATTCATCATATTTCTACATAGGCCTTATGGGCTCGTATAATCAGTTCGTATGATTTTTTCAAATACCATCGATATCCGTAAATCGTAATATGTATACAAATAATCAAATCATAATATCAACCCAATTCAAATATCATTTATCAAATTTTCATTTTATACCCCTATAAATCTGACTTGGAATCGATCCAAAATAATAGAGAATCAATTCATTCCAAAAATAATAGAAACTTAATCAATTTTCAATGATTCGACACGACGAGGCTCGGATGCCACTTGTTAGAATCGTAAAATTCTTATATAAAACTTAATAAATTAGGATTTGTCATGTTAAAACATTAAGAACAAAACTAAATGCGGAAGCGTACTTGAATTCATCGAATTTTTAAAATCTTCAAATCTTATGGTTTTGATCTTCCAAATTAGCACACAAGTAATCTAGAGAAGACGGCTCTCTCTGTAGTACCCTGAAAATTACTATAGTAATAAAGTAAGATATTATCCTTGATATAGTAAAATAAGGAAATGAAGTGACAAAAAGGGAAATTATGAGTTATGTCAACATTGGGAAGTATATTATGATATATTAATTCAAGAAAGGACTAAATCGCAAAAGTAGAAAAGTTTTGTGGCCTAAGAGTAAATACTCAAAATTTGAGGGGTTAAAGTTTAAACATGAGAAGTTGAAGGACCAATAGTGAAAATATTTTAAGGGTGAAATGATCTAGAAACTAAGGAAAATGGATGAATTAGAACCAAATTGAATAGGTGAAGAATTATGAGGGACTAAATCACAATTTTACCAAATTAAGTAATGACTCAAGGATAGAATTTTAAAAGATCATAAAGGGCAAAATGGTCAATTAGAAAGAGAGAACTCTAGAAGGCAATGATTATATTAGAGGTATTTTGATGATATTTTATAATTATTTAATTAGATAAATATTATTTTATTAATATTTTAATGAGATATTTTATTATTATTTTATTTAGTATATAAGGAAAGAAAGATGAAGAATTCTCTTCATCTTTCCATGCACCCACGTGAGAAGAGAAGAGAAGAAAGAAATTTTCTTTTCTTTACAATTTGGTCCTTTTACAAAAAATTCACCATTTTCACTTAGAAATCAAAAGAATTTCCATAGCTTCCAAGAGAGAAAAATAATAAGGAGACTATGGGGAGCTAGAATATCAAGTTAGATTTAATAAATAGAAGCTGGAGGAGAGATAAAATCAAGTTAAAGATTGAAATCAATAGAACAAGGTAAGAACATCAAGATTTCAATATAATTTTAAGTTTGATATTATTGAAAAAGCATGAAAATGATGTTAAAGTAGATTTTTCTTATATAAGGTTCTATTTTCTTGATATGTTAGTGAAGGGAAATAAGAGGAAGTGATGGGAAATATTGTAGAGAACAGAAAGGAGGGTGTTATAAACTTGGTTATCAACATTTTGCACTAAAAATAGTTTTGGATAGCAGCAGTAGTTTGACTTTGAAAATTCACCAAAAATTGTATAAATTGAATTATAGGTTAATTAAAGTATTAAATTAAATCCTATTGAGTCTAGTTTTACATATAATAAACGGTGTAAGCAAAAAAATTTCATATTATGAGATATATGAATTTTTGTGAGACAAAGTCAGATTGATTTTGGGTTCCCCTGTTCTGACTTTGGAAAATCATCAAAAATTGTAAAAAAAATAATTAGAGGTTTAAATTTATATGTTTAAATTATTAATTAGTCTATTTGCAATAGAAACAAATGGAAACATCATCCAAACCCCGTACTAAGAGATAATTAATTTTTAGTAAAGAAAGGTCAAAGCTGTCAAACAACAGAACAGAGATAAATTTGAAGATTTTACTGTACTTATTGGCTAAACTATAAATTCTGAATTTTTTATGGTAGAAATATATTTGAGTCTAGTTTCAAAAAAATCAAGCGGATCTTAATTTAAAATTATGTAGCTCAAGATATAAATAATTTAGTGACTATAACTCAAGTGGACAGCTTTGATATGAACATATAAGCAAATAGTGGAATTATAGATAATATTACATATAAGCATGTTATATACATTAAAGATGTGGAATGGAGAGGAGGAGGAAAATATATTAATATTCAGCTAGCATGGGTTTACATTAAAAATGGCCAATTTGCATGTTTTAGGCTCAGGGACTAAATTGAATAAAAGTAAAATTTTAAAGGGCAATTTTGTAAAAATGTAAAAAATAACCAAATTGCATGAAATGAATTTTTTTATTGTCTAAATTAATATATTGAAAGAAATTATTAATATCAAGTGGGTTTAGAGCTTTAATTTTATTATATGATGATATTATAAAATGATTTTGTTAAATATTGATGTTAGGATCAAATTATGAAAATGGTTAAAATATTAGGGTTTGGTATTAAATTTTTGTTTTATTAAGGGTTGTATGATAGCCTAGAATATTTGGATAAATTATTAATTGAGAAAAATTAGTTGATTTGATAGATTAACTAGTTAAGGGACTAAATTGTAAAAGTTGTAAAAGTTGAGGTAATTGTGTAAATTCAAAAAATTGAAGGGTATAAATTGTGAAATGAATTGGAATTGAAATATGTGCTAATGAATGAGTAATTTTACATTTTAGAATCAAGATTTCGTAGATACTCGTGAAAAAAGAAAAATAGCGGAATAGTCTCTAAACTCCTGCAATTATTACAATTCAATTCAGGTAAGTTCGTATGGTTAAACTATAATTTTTATTTATTAAATTGATGAATGGTATTATGTATTTATTCATATCTATTTTTGAAAATAAAATTATTGTTAAATTATGAAATTGAATTAAATGTTCAAAACGAATGGAACGCGGGATTGAGTACAATCGTTCTGTGGCAATGGATGAATTGACAGTAAATGCAAAGGATGAATTGACGGATAAGACAATAACTGGGTTATGGCACTATGAACGTAAGACCATGGTTGGACCATGGCAGTGTTTATATATAAGACCATAGCTGGGCTATGGCATTCTGATGATAAGACCATAACTAGGTTATGGCACTACGAATGTAAAGGATGAATTGACGGAAAATGTAAAGGATGAATTGACGGTAACTTACCCAAGTAAACCGAGGTTCGGCATTTGTTGCGAACTTTTGTGTTTTCTTTCTGTTTAGCTCTCATGAGCTTCTGTTTAGCCTTTGGGCTTCTAAAAACGGTGTACTCATATCTGTAAGTCATTCCTCGAATGGTAAGTTATCGGGAGTTGTCTTGGATGATATATGAAGAAACAGTAAAAGATGATATGTATCATGAAATGTATATATATATATTGATATATTGATACATGAAAATTTGTAAGTTGAGACGAGTAATAAATTCAAGTGTACATGTTGAGATAATAAGGTTATTAATGTTGAAATTATATGAAATAAGTTCAAGTACGCTAACAAGTGTTGTTGTTTAATGCTTAGGCAAATGCCAAATGTAACAGCCCGGTTTGTACCCTAGTCGGAACAGTGGTTTTGGGACCACAAATCCGAGTCTGAATAGTATTTTAATATTATTTTCTGTGCCGTTGATAAGTGATTAAGCATGTGCTAAATTTTCGTAAATTAATTTGTCCGTTTGTATGTTTATTTTGACAAAAGGATTGAATTGCATTAAATGTGAAAGTTGCATGCTAATTGTCAAAGTACCAATGTGTTGTGACTTTGCTAAGTTGGAGGCCTTATATGGCAATTAATCCATTCATAGGGTTAGTGGACGGCATATGGTCTAAAATGACATTAATTTATATGTTATATATGTTTTATTATAAGGACAATTTTGTAATTAGGTTAATAATATGATAATTAATAAAATTTAGCATGAAAATGAACTTTCATTCATGCATTCTCCACCGAAAATAAAAAAAAAAAGAAAAGAAAAAGCTTGTAGGGTATTTGTAACATCCTAAAATTTGGAATTTTATGTGTTGCATTATTTTTGGTGCTAAGCTAGTTAGATTATTAATTATGTATGTTTAGGAGGTCTTGAGAAGGCTCGGGGTTTATTTGGACCTAGTAAAAATTTTTGGCATTTAGCACTTTAAGGAGATAGAGTAAGTGACCTTAAAGCTTATGGAAATAAATGAGTAAATAGCTAGCATAATTGAGCATATGGTAAAGAGGTTATGGCGCCACATGAAGGACTTTGAGGGAAGAGGTTCAAATCCCATTGTGTGCAAATTTTGACTATTATTTTTGCACTCTTTCCTTAAGTGTCGGCCAAGCATGTATATAAGGCAAGGTGGACTTTTTATTTTTGGAAAAATGACTAAGGAAATAGGAAAGAATGAAGGTGAGGAAAGAAATCAAGAGAAAGGGGAAAGTAAGGGGAACATATAGCCTTTTTTCAAGGGAAGTGTTATGGAAAGTGTGGTTGGCCAATTTTTGACCATTATGGTCATGAATGTGGACGGTTTTGTGGTTAAAGGGAGGTAGCCGAATTTTACTTGGTGTTTTGGTAAAACTATAGTGTTTGTTTTGGTCAAAAATACATTTAGCTTCAATAGTGTCATTTTCTCCAAATTGCTACTCTTTGTGAGTTTTAGTTTTTTTTCTTTTCTTCTTTCTTTCTTCTTTGCCGAAACCTCCTAACACATTTGTGCAATTTTTTCTTCTCTTTTGTTTGGTCAAAACATTCACCTCATGTTCATCTCCCTTTGATAGCCGAATCACCTAGTATCCATCCAACCTTCCATCCTTTTCTTTTAACCATTCCTCTAATCTTTTCTCTTCTCTAAATCGACACCACCATAAAATCACATTTTCTTGTTTGATTATCCTCCATAGCCGAATATCAATATTCCTTTTCTTCTATAACCGAACCTTCATCTCTTTTCTATCTTTTCTTCTCATCCGTATTTACACTCAATCCTTGATTAATCGGTAAGTGTTCATCTCAACATTTTTATTTTCTTTCTCTTAATACCGAATCTATGTTTTGGTTTGGATGGTCATTTTGACCAAGACCATGACCTTAATTCTCTCTCAAACGAGATCACTTCTTCTTCGTAGTGATATAGTGGAAGGCCGAAACTCTGATTCTTCTGAAGTCATCGTATAATCGTTGGGAATCGGTCCTAAAATCTTTAAGGTAAGGAGTTCTTCGAGGATTCTATAAAATCGTTCTTTATTTGTTAAGATGATTATTGGATAGTGATGATTAACCGATTACAATTATAGGGATTAAATCGCTCAATCTATCCAACCGTTGATCACTCGTAATTAGTGGTGTCGATCTTTACCCTTTGTCAATCCATATTTCATCGTAATATCGATCTATATAAGATCTAATCGAATGGAGGCTTGTGGTACCGATTCGAAAGGAAAGTCGAGTGGAGATCTCAAAAGGAGCGAATTAGCGATCCCTACTCCTAAATTCAAGCGAAGGCGGTCGGCAATTTGGGACTTTCCACCGGTTGTGGACCTCATCCGGTGAGAATCGACTATTCGAGGTCGTTCACAATTTTGAGGCATCAGCGATTCGGGATTTTCCACCGGGTTGTGGACCGTCAATCGGGGAAAACCGACAAATCATGGTCATTCACGATTCCAAGGGTAAGCACCGTAGATTGTTCATTTTAGTGTTGATTAATAAATCGCGTATGTCGACTAATCAAGCGTTATAATATTTTAGGTGTCGACGATCAAGAAAGCTTAGTGCTTACTATAATCAGGTGTGTAATCTCACACCGTTTTCCGTAGGTTAAAGATTAATATCATATTGGTAGTAAATCGCTTGACTAAAATCGTATTATGGTGAAACTGGGAAAATTGGCTTAGATCTCACTATTTTGATAAAATTAACAAAATCGGTATTAACACCGTGAAAGATTACGAAAATGCCCCTAATGGGTCGATTTGATAATTTGTTATATGGGCCGATTTGATAATTTGTTATATGGGCCGATTTGATAATTTGTTATATGGGCCGATTTGATAATTTGCTATATGGGCCGATTTGATAATTTGTTATATGGGCCAATCTGATAATTTGCTATATGGGCCGATTTGATATTTTGCCATATGGGCCTAATTGATAATTTGTTATAATGGGCCGTACTGTTGATAATGAATATCCAAATAAATTACTGTTTTTATAATGTAAAAATCATGAATTGTTATGCATTATATACATGATTTTGCATGGGATGGGATAATATTGAAGAGAAGTTCTGGTGGCTCTGCCACATAATTTTGGTGGCTCTGCCACAAATCTGTATAGTGGCAATGCCACGTAAATTCTGTTATTCTGGTGGCTTGTCCACAATTATTTTTGTTATAAATGGCTTAATGCCTGCGATTGGTGTGTTGGCGGGGTGGGTTGACAAAAGATCCCCACAGGTGTGTTGGTTAGTACGGGAGGTGTGTAGCGGATGGATTACTAGGTTTGGTTTAGGAATTGCATTTCATACACATGTTATAATTGATACATTATTATCATTGTAAATGGGCTTAGGCCCAAATTATCGCTTAATGGGATTTTGGCCCAGTGGACAACGGTAAGTGGGTTATACACTGAGTTCTAGTAACTCACCCCGTTTTTTCTTACCCCTTTTCAGGTAATGATCAGTGATGGAGACTTGGGTCATGGATGACTCGGTGGAGGCCATACTACAAAAACGGTTTAATTTGGAATTTGGATTTCTTTTTAGTACTTTTAATTACTTTACTATTTTGAGTTAAGGTTGTAATAAGGCCTCTGGATTAATTTATGTTTTGTTTATTGTTTGACGAATTTATAATTTGCTCTAAGTACTTCAAATTGAGGCTTTTCTAAAAACTTAAATAAACGTTTTCTTAAAATGGATATACAAAAAAAGGTTTCATAATAAACTTTCATAAATATATTTTTAACTCAGAAATTTCTCAAATAATTTTCATCGACATTTTTCAAAAATTATTTCCAAATTCTTCTCGAACTATTAACGATATTTCCAAAGTCATGGTTTTTAAGATTTTATCTCAAATTTATCGATTTATCAATCAATCTTTATTCAATAATACTTTATTAAAAAAATTTAAATGGGAGTTGCTTTAAATGATTTTAAATCTAAATATTTTTATGTACAAATGAAAAAGGACTTAGTAGTATTTTTCTCATGTGACATGTCAGATCTGGCCTTAACGCATGGGCTGGGTTTGGGGTGTTACAGTATTCGGCTCTTGTTCATCACAATTAAGGTATGATTTTGATATGGTTTTTGATAATTTTTACGTTTTTGCAATCGTTGCTTAGTCTACTAACAAGCCCATGTCTCATTTTTGTGTATTAATGATGTTGTGCGATATGCCATTGATGATATGTTGAGCTTTGAGATGATTTAAGGTGTTAAATGAAATATTTAAGCTAGATGAACATAATTTGTTCTTGAATTTTTGATGAATTTAACTAATTAGGACTAAATTGAGAAAATAGTAATTTGAAGGACTAAATTGCAAATTTGATGGAAAATATGGGCTTGTATGTTATATATATACATTCGGCTAAGCTAGGATGTATGATGATTTTGTGAATTTGATGTTTTGAAAAAAAATGGACTAAATTGATAAATTGTGCAAATGTGAGGGTTAATTTACAAATAGCCCTAAATGTGTGTCCTTGGACTGAATTGAATGAATTAGTGAATAAAAGAGTTAATTTTGAATATGTATAGATCAAGAACTGAGGAAAATGGACTTAGATCGCGAGAAAGCAAAAGTAACTGAGTAGCTGTTTCTATTTCCGATAAATCGAATCTGAGGTAAGTCATATTGCAAATAAATGTAATTGTATTGAGTTGAGCATATTCATATGCCTATCGTTGATGATGAATGCTTATGAAGTGTTATGCAAATGAATTCTGAGATAAGATCGACTTAGCAACAATGTCCGAGAAGTCCCGTACGAACCTAGGAATACATAGGTATCTGTTCTGTTTTATCATGTAAGACCACGTCTAAGACGTTGGCGTTGATTTGAGACTTCGTGTAAGACCATGTCTGGGATGTTGGCATCGATATTATCTTTACGTGTAAGACCACGTCTGGAACGTTGGCATCAATATTATCTTTACGTGTAAGACCATGTCTGGGACGTTGGCATCAATATTATCTTTACGTGTAAGACCATGTCTGGACATTGGCACCGTATTGATTTGTGTAAGACCCTGTCTGGGACAGTGGCATCAATATTTGATTGCATGTAAGACCTCGTCTGGGACGTTGGCATTGTACATCTATTCCGAGCTGTCTGAGTATCCTATTAGGTTCCTATCGGTTCAACGGGCAAGTCTGTGATAAGAATGGTTAAGTGATTTGTATATCCGTTTCAGGTACATTGATTTATACACTAAGTGTGTATATAAGGTAAGTACCTATGTGATCTCACTACGATGATTACGTATATTGGAATAACAATATGATATGTGAAAGTAAGCATGAATGAGCTATGTTTATATAAGACTTTTGAATTGATGAATGTGACAAATATGGCCAAGTACATGGATCAAAGCATATATGTAATAGTTTGCTAAGTCATTAAGTTGTGCCAATGTACCTATGTGCATATATGCCTTTCATGCTAAGTTTGTTTGTATTATGACTTACTAAGGTTTTTGAAAGCATACTCTGTGTGTGTGTTTTCTCTGTTTTATAGGTCGTTAAAGCTACTGAAGGCTCGGGACCGTCAAGGATCGTCATCACACTACTAAACTCATTTTTGGTACACTTTGGAAATGTATATAGCTAGATATGGCATGTATAGGCTAGTATTTGATATGAGTTTGTTATATGAACTTAGCCATGTGATTTGGCTAATTATGAGTTGAGAATTTGCTTGAATGAATGTGATATGTGAAGTATGTTTTTGGCATAGTTATTTGATACTTGAAATGGTCAAGTTTTGATTAAGCAAATGAATGAATTATGCTTGTGACGAGATGAGTTTTAGTCTTGTAATTCGGATGGCTATTTTGGTATGTTCTTGGTTGCCAAATAGGCATGAGATGTCTTAATGATTTTGTTTGTAGGTAAGACCCATTGGGTGGCATTTTGGCCTTGCAAATGGTCTATTTTGCCACACGGTTGTGGCACACGGGCGTGCCTAGTGACCGTGGGGCTAAGTCAGTAGCTAGCCTAGGAGCACACGGCCAAGACACATGGGCGTGTCTAGTAACCGTGTGAAAAAAGTCAGTATATGGCCTAAGAGTACACGGCCTTAGCATACGGGGTGCTGGGTGGCCGTGGATGTAAAGTCAGATTCGACCACGGCCAAGGTACATGGGCGTGCTTGGTGGCCGTAGAGTAAAGTCCGATTCAACCACAGGGAGGACACACGGGGTGTCCAGCAGCCGTGGGAGGCACACGGCCTGCCTACACGGGCGTGTAACCCCTGAAACTTAGAAAAATTTTAAATTTCAGTGAAATTTTGTATGTGTTTCGGTTTAGTCCCGACCCTGTTTATAAACATGTTTTAGGTCTCGATGACCTACTAAGGGGACACTATGTTTGAGGTTGATATATAATTGTATGACATTTCTGTAAATGTTTCTGATCTATCCGGTAACGTCTTAACCCTAGTCCAGTGACGGATTCGGGTTAGGGGTGTTACATTTGGTTAGTATCAGAGCTACGGTTTAGCCGATTCTCGGAATAGCGTAGCATGTCAGAGTCTAGCCATACATGACATATTTCTGAATTGTGATAGTGTGATGAATCCTGACGTATAAAATGTGATTTCTGTATAGTAATGGATCCCGAAAGAGCCGTGAGTCGAGCGGACGACGTAAAAATAATGCGCTGCTCCCGCGCAAGGGACGCGGTGCCTTCGATTCGAGACCGGCTACGAGCGGTCATGAGGGAGAAGCTAAACAAGTTTTCTTCCAGATGATGAGTGAATGGTTCACTCAATTCGTAAAGAATAACCCGACTGTTTCACAACCCCCGCCCCCGGTTAATCCCCCTCAGACTACAGTTGTGCCACCGGTTATGTATCCAAGTCTGTTGAATAAGCTTCCGGTTGACAAAATCCGTAAGTATGGGGCTGAAGAGTTCTGGGCTACTAATGATGATGATGCCGAGAAGGCAGAATTTTGGTTAGAAAACACGATCCGGGTATTCGATAAGATGCCTTTGACTCTAGAAGAATGCATAAAGTGTGTTGTATCTTTGCTCCGAGATGCAGCTTATCAATGGTGGAAAACTTTGATCTCTGTTGTTCCAAAGGAACGGGTGACATGGGAATTCTTCCAGATTGAGTTCCGGAAGAAATACATTAGTGAGATATTCATTGATCAGAGACGGAAGGAATTTCTGGACTTGAAACAGGGCCGTATGTCTGTTACGGAATATGAACGAGAGTTTGTCAGATTGAGTTAATATGCTCGTGAATGTGTATCCACTGAGGCAATAATGTGTAAAAGATTCGAAGATGGCCTTATGAAGATATTTGTTTGTTTATCGGGATCTTAGAAATAAAAGAGTTTGTTGTACTTGTTGATCGAGCATGCAAAGCTGAGGCACTTGGGAAAGATAAAAAGAAAGCTGAGTTAGAAGCCCGAGAAGTGAGAAAGAGATTTTAGAGTAGATCATTTCAGTCTACTTCAAAGAAATTTAGAGATGATCAAAGCCGCTCGAGAGTTAATATGGGATATTCAAATAGAAATCGAGATAGATCACAAATGAGCTCCAAAGCTCCAGCAACTTCAGTGGTAAGTGTTGGAAATGTACGATCCGAGAAACCAGAATGTAAGCATTGTGGGAAAAGACATCCGGGAAGCTGTAGAATGAATGACAGAGCTTGTTTCAGATGTGGATCACTTGATCATCTTATCCGTGATTGCCCTGAGTCTGTCGAGCCAGAGACTGTTCAGAATCTGAGATCTGATAATGCACCTGTGAGAGGTAGACCTTCGAAAAATGTAAGAAATATCAGTAGTAGTCAAAGAACTATGAGAGATACTATTACAAGATCTGAAGTTAGAGCGCCTGCCAGAGCATATGCTATTCGAGCTCGTGAGGAAGCTTCATCTCCAGATGTTATAACGGGTACTTTTACACTTTATGATACTTCTGTGATTGCATTGATAGACCCTGGTTCTACGCATTCGTATATATGCATGAATTTAGTGTTCAGTAAGACTTTGCCTGTAAAGTCTACTGAGTTTGTTATAAAAGTATCGAACCCCTTAGGTAAAAGTGTCTTTGTTGACAAAGTATGCAAGAATTGTCTGTTAATGTTTCGAGATATCTGTTTCTTTACTGATCTGATGCTTTTTCCATTTGATAAGTTCGATATTATTCTGGGTATGGACTGGTTGTCTTTGCACGATGCTGTTGTGAATTGTAAAAGAAAGATTATTGATTTGAGATGTCCGAATGATGAAATTGTACGGATTGAATCTAATGATTTGAATGGTTTGTCTGCTGTGATATCTGTGTTAAAAGCTCAAAAGTATGTGAAAAAGGGGTATGAGTCATATTTTGCTTATGTAATTGATTCGAAAGTATCTAAAAATAAAGTTGAATCAATACCTATTGTTTGTGAGTTTTCTGACGTATTTCCTGAAGAATTACTGGGTTTGCCTCCTATTCGTGAAGTTGAGTTTGGTATTGAGTTATTACCTGGTACTACACCTATTTCGATAGCTCCGTATAGAATGGCACCAACAGAGTTGAATGAATTAAAGTCACAGATTGCAAGAGTTGGTAGCGAGAGGGTTCACTAGACCGAGTTTCTCACCTTGGGGTGCTCCTGCTCATTTGTGAAAAAAGAAAGATGGCACGATGAGAATGTGCATTGACTACCGTCGATTGAACAAAGTGACCATAAAGAATAAATATCCGCTGCCCGTGATTGACGATTTGTTTGATCGCTTAAAAGGAGCTCTCAGTTTTCAAGATAGATCTCGAGATCGGGTTACTATCGATTGAGAGTGAAAGATTCGAGATATACCAAAATCGCTTTAATAAGGTACGGGCATTATGAGTTTCTAGTTATACCATTTGGACTAACCAATGCTCCTGTTGTTTTTATGGATTTGATGAACAGAATTTTCAGACCGTCTTTAGATCGATTTGTTGTTGTATTCATTGATGACATTTTGATTTATTCACGTGATGAGACTGAACATGCTGAACATCTGAGAATCGTGTTGCAAACTCTGCGAGAAAAGAAATTGTATGCAAAATTCAGCAAATGTGAATTCTGGTTACATGAGGTTAGTTTTCTGGGACATATTGTATCAGCATCAGGTATACGTGTTGATCCGAGCAAGATTTCTGCTATTTTGGATTGGAAACCTCCAAAGAATGTATCTAAAATTCGTAGTTTTCTGGGACTTGCTGGTTATTACCGTAAATTTGTAAAAGGCTTTTCGACGATAGCTACTCCATTGACTAGATTACTTTAGAAAGATGTTAGATTTGAATGGTTTGATAAATGTCAGAAAAGCTTTGATCAGTTGAAAACTCTGTTGATCAAGCTCCGTTCTAGTACAAACGAGAATCGGGTAAAGAATTCGTGATTTACAGTGATGCTTCGTTGAATGGTCTGGGATGTGTATTGATGTAAGAAGGCAAAGTAATAGCTTATGCCTCAAGACAACTTAAATCGCATGAGAAGAACTACCCAACACACGACCTTGAGTTAGCTGCGATTGTGTTCACACTAAAGATTTGGCGTCATTATCTGTTCGGTGAGAAATGTCACGTGTTTTCAGATCATAAAAGTCTGAAATATCGATGACTCGAAAAGATTTGAACTGCGTCAAAGAAGATGGCTAGAGTCATTAAAAAGATTATGAACTTGTGATAGATTATCATCCGGGTAAAGCAAATGTTGTTGCTGATGCATTGAGTAGAAAATCATTGTTTGCACTATGTGCTTTGAATGCTCAGTTAGATTTGTCTGATGATAGCTCTGTGATAGCTGAATTAAAAGCATAACCATTGTTTATATAGCAAATATGTGATGCTCAGAAATCTGATAATGAGAGCAACACTATTGATGGTCTGGTATAAAGCGTGATATTTCTGACTTTGTTTCAAAATGTTTAATCATTAGCAAGTCAAAGCCAACATCAAGTTCCGTGCAGGTTGCTACAACCGATTCTCGATTCTGAGTGGAAATGGGATAGAGTGACAATGGATTTTGTTTCTGGTTTGCCTCAGACTCCGAGAAAGAAAGATGCGATATGGGTCGCAGTTGATTGATTGACGAAATCTGCCCATTTTATTTCGGTAAGATCTGACTATTCACTTGATAGATTAGCCGAGCTTTATATTTTTGAGATTGTTAGATTGCATGGGGTGCCACTATCTATTGTGTCAGATAGGAACCCGAGGTTTACATCGAGGTTCTGGAAGAAATTGCAAGAAGCTTTAGGCACGAAACGCATTTCAAGATGACTTTTCATCCGCAAACGGATGGTCAATCCGAGCGGATTATTCAGATTCTTGAAGATATGTTAAGATGCTGTATACTTGAGTTTAATGGTTCGTGGGAACAGTATTTGCCATTGATTGAATTTGCATACAATAATAGTTTTCAGTCGAGTATCAAAATGGCACCATATGAAGCTTTGTACGGTCGTAAATGCCATACACCTCTGCATTGGACTGAGCTCAGTGAAAGTAAGCTACATGGAGTTGAATTAATTAAAGACTCGGAACAGAAAGTGAAATTGATCCGAGATTGTTTGAAAGCAGCATCTGATTGTCAGAAGTCTTATGCGGACTTAAAACGAAAAGATATAGAATTTAAGATTGACGACAAAGTATTTCTGAAAGTGTCACCATGGAAGAAAGTACTTCGTTTCGGACGTAAAGGCAAGTTGAGTCCGAGATTCATCGGGCCGTATGAAATCATTGAAATGAGTTGGACTGTTGCATATCGATTGTTGTTGCCTTCCGAGCTAGAAAAGATACATAATGTATTCCATGTCTCAATGCTCCGTAGATATCGATCCGATCCGTCACATGTGATTACCCCATCTGAAATTGAAATCTGATCTGATATGTCATACGAAGAGGAACCGATTCGTATCTTAGCTCGTGAAGTAAAAGAGTTGAGAAATAAGAAAATTCCGTTAGTGAAAGTATTATGGAATCGACACGGAATTAAAGATGCAACGTGGGAGCCGGAAGATTTGATGAGACAGCAATATCCAACTTTGTTTAACGGTAAGATTTTCGGGGACGAAAATCCCTAAGGGGGGAGAATTGTAACAGTCCGGTTTGTACCCTAGTCAGAACAGTGGTTTTGGGACCACAAATCCGAGTCCGTATAATATTTTAATATTATTTTCTGTGCCATTGATAAGTGATTAAGCATGTGCTAAATTTTCGTAAATTAATTTATCCGTTTGTATGTTTATTTTGACAAAAGGATTGAATTGCATTAAATGTGAAAGTTGCATGCTAATTGTCAAAGTACCAATGTGTTGTGACTTTGTTAAGTTGGAGGCCTTATATGGCAATTAAGCCATTCATAGGGTTAGTGGACGGCATATGGTCTAAAATGACATTAATTTATATGTTGTATATGTTTTATTATAAGGACAATTTTATAATTAGGTTAATAATATGATAATTAATAAAATTTAGCATGAAAATGAACTTTCATTCATGCATTCTCCACTGAAAACAAAAAGAAAAGAAAAGAAAAAGCTTGTAGGGTATTCGGCTCTTGTTCATCACAATTAAGGTATGATTTTGATATGGTTTTTGATAATTTTTACGTTTTTGCAATCGTTGCTTAGTCTACTAACAAGCCCATGTCTCAATTTTGTGTATTGATGATGTTGTGTGATATGCCATTGATGATATGTTGAGCTTTGAGATGATTTAAGGTGTTAAATGAAATATTTAAGCTAGATGAACATACTTTGTTCTTGAATTTTTGATGAATTTAACTAATTAGGACTAAATTGAAAAAATAGTAATTTGAAGGACTAAATTGCAAATTTGATGGAAAATATGGGCTTGTATGTTATATATATACATTCGGCTAAGCTAGGATGTATGATGATTTTGTGAATTTGATGTTTTGAAAAAAAATGGACTAAATTGATAAATTGTGCAAATGTGAGGGTTAATTTGTAAATAGCCCTAAATGTGTGTCCTTGGACTGAATTGAATGAATTAGTGAATAAAAGAGTTAATTCTGAATATGTATAGATCAAGAACCGAGGAAAACGGACTTAGATCGCGGGAAAGCGAAAGTAACCGAGTAGCCGTTTCTATTTCCGATAAATCGAATCCGAGGTAAGTCATATTGCAAATAAATGTAATTGTATTGAGTTGAGCATATTCATATGCCTATCGTTGATGATGAATGCTTATGAAGTGTTATACAAATGAATTCTGAGATAAGATCGACTTAGCGACAATGTCCGAGAAGTCCCGCATTTAACCTAGGAATACATAGGTATCCGCTCGCTTTTATCATGTAAGACCACGTCTGGGACGTTGGCGTTGATTTGAGACTTCGTGTAAGACCACATCTGGGACGTTGGCATCGTATTGATTTGTGTAAGACCCTGTCTGGGATAGTGGCATCAATATCTGATTGCATGTAAGACCTCGTATGGGACGTTGGCATTGTACATCTATTCCGAGCTGTCTGAGTATCCTATTAGGTTCCTATCGGTTCAACGGGCAAGTCTGTGATAAGAATGGTTAAGTGATTTGTATATCCGTTTCAGGTACGTTGATTTATACACTAAGTGTGTATATAAGGTAAGTACCTATGTGATCTCACTACGATGATTACGTATATTGGAATAACAATATGATATGTGAAAGTAAGCATGAATGAGATATGTTTATATAAGACTTTTGAATTGATGAATGTGACAAATATGGCCAAGTACATGGATCAAAGTATATATGTAATAGTTTGCTAAGTCATTAAGTTGTGCCAATGTACCTATGTGCATATATGCCTTTCATGCTAAGTTTGTTTGTATTATGACTTACTAAGCTTTTGGAAAGCTTACTCTGTGTGTGTGTTTTCTCTATTTTATAGGTCGTTAAAGCTACTGAAGGCTCGGGACCGTCAAGGATCGTCATCACACTACTAAACTCATTTTTGGTACACTTTGGAAATGTATATAATTTGGATATGGCATGTATAGGCTAGTATTTGATATGAGTTTGTTATATGAACTTAGCCATGTGATTTGGCTAGTTATGAGTTGAGAATTTGCTTGAATGAATGTGATATGTGAAGTATGTTTTTAGCATAGTTATTTGATACATGAAATGGTCAAGTTTTGATTAAGCAAATGAATGAATTATGCTTGTGATGAGATGAGTTTTAGTCTTGTAATTTGGATGGTTATTTTGGTATGTTCTTGGTTGCCAAATAGGCATGAGATGTCTTAATGATTTTGTTTGTAGGTAAGACCCATTGGGTGGCATTTTGGCCTTGCAAATGGTCTATTTTACCACACGGTTGTGGCACACGGGCGTGCCTAGTGACCGTGGGGCTAAGTCAGTAGCTAGCCTAGGAGCACACGGCCAAGACACACGGGTAACCGTGTGAAAAAGTCAGTATATGGCCTAAGAATACACGGCCTTAGCACACGGGGTGTTGGGTGGCCGTGGAGTAAAGTCCGATTCAACCACGGGGAGGACACACGGGGTGTCCAGCAGCCGTGGGAGGCACACGGCCTGCCTACACGGGCGTGTAACCCCTGAAACTTAGAAAAGTTTTAAATTTTCGTGAAATTTTGTATGTGTTCCGGTTTAGTCCCGACCCGGTTTATAAACATGTTTTAGGTCTCGATGACCTACTAAGGGGACACTATGTTTGAGGTTGATATATAATTGTATGACATTTCTGTAAATGTTTTCGATCTATCCGGTAACGTCTTAACCCTAGTCCGGTGACGGATTCGGGTTAGGGGTGTTACACCAAATTACTGGTTGAATGGTAATATGTTTAATTATAAAGTGCATTGAAATGGTATGTGCTTAAATGAAAAAATGCTTGTGCTCATGAAAGAGTGGTAAGGTTAAAGTTATGTAAATTCTTATGAAATGAGTTATCATGCGATTAATTCGAAAAAAGGTCTATGTTTAAATGCACTAGCTTGTAGCTATGGTTGACTGATATGCTTATAACTGATGTGTTATGCATATGGAATGAGTGTGGAAGGTAAAGAAACGCAAATGAAAATAAAGAAATTTTGGAAGAGTTAAAGTTGTTTAAAATTCCTACTATGTTAGGAATAATATATATATATAGTGATACTGTAGATTTATTCACTTAGTGAGCTATTAAATATAACTTCATGAGTATTGTGGTATCACTATTGGATTATTCTTGATATGTTTAAATTTCATATTTGAAAAGAAGTATCATGATTAAAGTTATACGAGCTTACTAATCATTCATTGCTAATGTATTTGTTTTCATTTACTTTTCAGATTATCGGAAGCTCGATTGGGTTGGAAGCTTGTCGGAGTTGTATCACACTATCCGTCGGTTCTATCGGTAATTTCGAATGTTTTGATTTTGGTTATAATGGCATGTATAGATTGACATAGAATTGGGTGAGAAATATGGCTTATAAAATGGCCTATTTTTGTCTACACGGGCATGTGTCTCAACCGTGTGTGATACATGGCCAGGTGACACGACCGTGTGTCCTCTATATCTTAAATTTGCACAAAACTGAATACTCACACGGGCACGGACACAGGCTGAGAAAGGGTCGAGTGTCCCTATTTCGAATGACCACAGAGCCTAAGACATGGGCGGGCCTCCAAACTGTGTAAGTCACGCGGCCCGGCCACACGGCCGTGTGACCCCTGCAGTGTTGAAAATTTTAAATATTTTTCAAAAATAATAATTTCTGAGTCTTCGACTTAGTCCATATTTGTTTCTAATACGTAATTTGATCCTCGAGGGCTCGTTTAATGGACAATATGCATGATTTTGATTGGTTTCTAATATGAATACTAGATGAAATGAAATGTCTGATAATTAATTTGTAAACTCCGGTAATGCTCCGTAACCCTGTTTCGGTGACGGATTTGGGTTAGGGGTGTTACACTCTCTTTTCTAAAGATGAGATGTTAGAAAAGTTATGTAGGTGTAATTTGGGGACCATAACCCTAATATATAACTTTTGTACAATAACACTAATTTCTAATAAGCCCATCATCAATTAAAAATTAGTTACTAGATTCATCTACACATATTTGGCCCATACTTTATTTAATAACTAAAGTCCAATAAACTTTAACCAAATTAGATCACTTTTAATTTGGGTTAATATTATATGATAGTAAATAATAACAAGTAATTATTATATATGTGATATCCATATTTTCCAACAATTTCTAGTTGTTAAGAGCATTGATTTCACTATTTAATGCAATCTACATGTGTATGTTTCAAGATATATATGGGATGTCTCAAGACAACGCTTGAAAATATAATTGTCAAAACACGAGATGTCTCGAGATCTTGAAGGTATGTCTCTAGACTTCAAAAATATGTCACAAGACTTTCCATTCTTGGAGCAAAGTTTTACTTTTGATCTTTCATGTCTTAAGACATATTGTCTTGTGTCTCGAGACATTGCTGAAAATTGCATTATTTTGGCTTAGATACATTTTAAAAGGAATTAGGGATACTAAAAAACTTTTGTAAATATTCTAAGGTATTTGAATACTTGTTTTTGAGTTTTTCAACACTTGAAAATAATATATGTGTCATTAATTTTATTTTTGCAAATTTGATTAATGGGAGTTTAGAATTATTCTGTTATATTAAAATATTTGAAAATCAACACTAACACTACAGCAAAACAGACTTTTAGCGGCGTTTTTTTAGGCCTATAGGCGGCGCTCATAAGCGCCGCTAAAACTATTTGAGGTGCTTTGATAAACGCCGCAAAAAAAGGCCGCTATAGCTAACGCCGCAAAATTTTGCGGCGTTTATATAGAAAAACGCCGCTATAAAACATGACCTTTAGAGGCGCTTTTCCCACAAACGCCGCTATAAAACATGACATTTAGCGGCGCTTTTCCCACAAACGCCGCTATAGAACATGACTTTTAACGACGCATTTCCACAAACGCCGCTATAGAACATGACATTTAGCGGCACTTTCCCACAAACGCCACTATAGATCATAACCTTTAACGGCACTTTTCCCATAAACGCCGCTATAGAATAGACCTTTAGCGGCGTTTTTCCTAAAAACGCCACTATAGAACAGACCTTTAACGGCGCTTTTCCCACAAACGCCGCGAAAGAACATGACCTTTAAAAAAAATATTTTAATTAAATAATATTTATTTCTATGATAAATATTATATTATGTTTTATTTTTGAAATTTAAAATTTAAACTATATACTTTTAAGGATAAATAAAAAATATTAATTAAATTAAATTTTCTATTAAAATTTTAACTTTAAAACTAAATATAAAAATTAATGAATTTAAATATAGAATTTAAATATTATGTTTAAATAAATGAGCAATCTACCTCACAGCTCATCTGATCTATATTAACTCGGCCAATTATAAAAGAAGCTACAAAACACGTAATAATTAACAATCATGGTTAAAGAAGCTAGTACACAAGGTAGCTACAAAACCCTGTTTCAATAACACCAAATTCAAATTTCGACTAAGATAAACGACCATGGAATGCAACATTAAATAACATTCCACTTGAAGAAGTGCTAAGCCTTGGCTTTTCCAGCTTGAAGAGATTGAATCCTCTGCTACACCTTCAATATCTAAAGGACGCAAAACCAAATGATCAGATAAACCAACAAACTTGTCAAACAACAGAGATGTTAAAAATGAAAAATATATATAGCCATTAAGGCTAAAAAAAAAAATATAACAAACAATTATGTGCAGCTTTAGTAGCAGGTTGAACCATACTAACAAACAATCTCAATCATAGCTCTTCCATGTGTCACAAATAGGCATTCTTTCTAATGATTGTCTAAACTATTCAATTGTTTAACAAGGAACAATAGTATTAATTTGCAAAAAGCAGAACAGAAACATGCTGCACTACTGTTGTTTAACGTTATATAGAAATGTCTTATATAGCATAAAAGAGAACAATTAAGGCACATAAAAAAGAAGAAGAACACCAACCGCTTCTCTCTTGCTGTGTTGTTTCTCTTCCAAATCTTGAAGAGATGAATCAAGCCACTTCCTGAGGACAAAGAAACAAAGTTCTAAAGTTATACATATGATAGTTACAATGTCGCATAAGACATTTCAAAAAATTTTGGTGTCATTTCTTAAAGTAAGAGACTTCTAGTTCCTATTTAGAATGATTTCAAAATGAAACGGGATAAAGGTAGCAAGCTATAAATCCCAACTTTTTCTTGCCCAACCTAGAAGACAAAATGAGTTCTCAAAACTTAAAATTCAGATAGAATGAATATGATCAAAGCTAATATAATATAGCAGTCTAGTACCACGATAATAAAAAATATGGAGCACAATAAGAATATTCAATTGCAAAGCCAAATGAATACAATTAAAACATAAAATGCCAAACATCAAAGAGACTAAGGCCAATTTGCATGCCCTTAGTTCTTTCTTTCCTAAAATTTATGTTGCTATTAATTGAAATCAAAACAGTTTGCACCTCATATCAGTTCTACCCACCAAAGCAGTTAATGGAAAATAGTCAAAAAGGTCGGTAAAGATCTTCCAAACATTAGCATTTCCATATCTGTAACCAAGCATTGTAAAAAGTATTATCACGGATTTGCAAGAGAAAGAAGCAACTACAATCAAAGCAAACACAGTACCAATTTATTTTCTTAACTGGAAATAAGCGTAGTTTAAGAAATATCATGAAGACAAAAAAGATAATGAATAGACATTTAGTAGAGCTAGCACATTTAAGGCTATTATTACTACACCCTTTCAAATGAAGGTTATGCAATAAAAACTCACTTTAGCAGGCATTCAACATAAAACCCATAAACTTGAGTGATCTGGCAAGAGAAAAGAATGACTAAAGATTTTGCTTGACATTTACTACAATAATTGGTTAAAAGCTCATATTAGAGCTTGAATTAAGACTCAGGTATGAAAAATATAACACCAAAAATTTCAAAATTTGTGTGTATGTGTGTGGATCAGTAAAAGAAGATGCAGACTTCATACCTGGCAGCTTTCATGATTTCCTCTCAGAATGGTAAAGGACTTCTCAAGCCACCAATAGATGAAATAGTAGAAAAGTGGTTTCATCCAAATGAAATACACAAATGGCTTACTGCTTAAATTTGTTATCGATCTCAGTGTTGTTGATTTCAATTTTAAAAGATTATGCTAGCAATGCAGAACCGACTATGAACAAAGTTAACATGTATCTTTGTGAACAGAAAAAAGTAACGGTAAGCAAAGACTCCGATGATTTAAATATCTAGCATCAACCTAGCGCAGAGTATAATTCCATTGAAGTGGAAATTAATGATAAAAACTGCCAGCAAAACATTTCCCTACAAGTACCTCTTACATTACATCGAATTAAAGTGCATCCACCACAAAGAGAACAACAAAAAAAAAAAAACAAATACAATAAAATGCAGTCACTCTAGATCCAAAGAAAACCCTGTTGTAGCCCAATTCTGCCCGTCAAAACCCAATAGCCTAATAAGACCAAAATCGGGGCCCATTTTACAATGACCCAACAAACCTAGCCCAAAATAGATAACCCTAACCCTAACCCACTTGCATCTGCCCTCTGCCTCTGACCCTCTGACTTCTACAGCCACCTACCACCGTCTCTGCAGCACCGCCCCAACTTGCACAGCCCACGCACCTGCAAGGAGTAAAGGAGACAAGACAGAAGCAATAAAAGCATGTAAAATGGCTATAAAGCCGAAAGAAGGAACGAAAGAACGGGACCTTTTTTTTTTCTCATTTTCTTTCCAATAGAAGCAGTTTCTGAAATATAAAAACAGAGAGATCGAAACAAAAGAACAGGAGATTAGAGAAAAGTACGCATAGGGTAAACAAAAAATCACTAAAAACCTAAGGATCAAAACAGAGGCAAGGGAGGTAACCTATTTTCTTTCATTTTTAAGTTTTTTTCTCTTTTCTCTTCGGTCTATCCACAATATATTATTAAAGAGTAAAAAATGTAATAAAAAATATACATTTTACCTTTTTCACCACCATATGCGCGTGGCTTTGAGCGACGGCTCTAGCGACGGCGACTCGCTGAAATCCTCTCTCCTTTTAGACTGCGCAGAGAAAAAAAAAAAGGGGGAGAGGGGTTAGTTTTTTTAAAGCAAGCAAGCGAAATGAAAAGAAAAGGAAAAATTTTCACTTATAAGGGGACCAAAACGACGCGTCGTTTAGGGCTGCTTTGATGGCCCCAAAACGACGCCATTTGGCGTGACCCGATTCGACCCGACCCGCTCCAGCTTAGGATCCGCATGTTTTTAAACCAGAGGGGAAATTGCGCAATCAGCCCTTCTTCGCATTTTTAGTTTCCAAAATCAAGTTTTCCATTATTGCAATATTGGCCCGTAGATTTCACACGATTTGCGATTCACCCCCTCAAACGCAAGCTTTTGTTCACTGGGAATATTACCTCTTTGGTCCCCACCTTTTATGCGTGTTTTCCTAGCCCCAAACCCCTGTTTTATTTACAAATTGACCCCAAACTTTCATTTTAATGCAATTTAACCCATTTTCGATTATTTTGTAATTTTACCATCTTTGCTATTATTTAATTGTCTCATTTTTTTAATTACCTTATTATCTATCATTATTATTTTTATTTTTATTATTACCACATTATATTATTGTTATTAGTATTACTATTATTATCGTATTATATTTTACATATGTGTACATTTTAGGTGCTTATATTAGGTTATTATTTTATCTATTTATTTTATCAGTATTACTAGTATTATTATTCACCACTATTATTTTTATTAAATATCATTACCATTACTATACTTATATTTTTTATTTAAAATTATAACCATTATATTTATTACTATTATTATATTATCTATTTCATTATTGCTATTAATATCATACTATTTTCACATATATGTAAATATTTCACTTATTTTATGTATATTACCGTCATTTTTCTTATATATATACCCCACATTACTACTATCATTATATTATTTCTCAATATGCATATATTTTACCTATTTTATATTACCACCACTATTATTATCATTATTTTCTATCATCATCAATACATATACACCGTTGTCACGATACTTTCCTGTCACCACTACTTATATTCTCATCGTCATCTCACTATTTTTCGACATCTCAATCTTTATAACGACCAATATTTCCGTATTAGCAATTCGGGATAATCGAGCCTAACTTCTTCTGGGTTCTGATTTTTCTCATTCAAGTTAAACAACGGAAGATCCCTCTCAAAATCACAAATTCCAGTTTTAAATCGACATTCCATATTAGCAATTCGAGTAAATCGAGCCCTAACTTACTGGGTTCCGGTTTCTTCTCGTTTAAAGCTAAACAACGGGATATCCCTTTTGAAATCGCAATTTAGATTTTAAACAAAACACTTAATCTCGGATATTCGAAATGTCGCGCCCTAACTTACTGGACTTGACATCTAGATACTTCAGATAAGTTTCTTTTCCTATTAAAATAGGAGCAATATCCCTAATTTGGACATTCGAGAAAACGAGCCCTAACTTACTGGGTTCTGATTTTTCGTTTGACAAATGACGGAAGCTCCTCTTCAAATGTAAAACTAAGTTTTAAAAGGCGAGCTTAGTTTCGGGAGTCTAAAGTATTGCGCCCTAACTTACTGGACATGATGCTTTATCTCTTCGAGACTAAGAGTGTCTTAACGTCCCTTCTAATTCCTTCAAGTTTTGGAAATAAAAGTATCTATTTTCAAATCATTTCTAAGTTTTTAACAATAGGACATCGATCAATCAGTTTGGTACCAATTTCGGGCGTGTCGAGGGTGCTAATCCTTCCTCGCACGTAATTGACTTTCGAACCCATTTTTCTCAAATTTCGTAGACCAAAAGTATCGTTTTGATAAACCGAGACGTTTTATTAAAACAAAGGTGATCCGATCACACCCAAATAAAGATCGGTGGCGACTCCCTTCCTTTTTGTTTCAAAAATCGAGTCGACCGCGTCGTTTACTGTTTTACCAAAAAATGGTTACGACAGCTTGGCGACTCCACTGGGGACTAGTTTGTTGAGAGTCAGGCCATAGATTGATTGATCCTTGTCCTTTTGATTAAAATGGGAAAATGGTTTCGGAATTCATGTTTCTTTAAATGCACTTTCAAATGTTATATTGGATCTCTTGAATACTTTGGCATTGCATTGCATGACCATTGTGGTCACACCTTAAGTGGAAGCGAAGCTATGCCTTCGTGAGGTTTTCACCTCGCATGGGCTAGTGGATCGCCGGGATACATCCGTACCTATGTCTTCGTGAAGTTTTCACTTCGCATTGCCATTAAGGAAATGTATTCCTCGAACCGAACTCGATCCGTATGAGCCTATAATGGGTGAGGATCGAGGAATCTCTGGTTCGGGTACCTCGAACTTTAGAACTCAACCACACGTAAAGAGCCTAAGAACCCACCCCGGCCGAACTATGCTAGACCTTAGTAGTTACCTGAGATAGGTGTTTGTTTATTTCACTTGCTTTATATTCCATGGTACTAACTTTTGTGTTTTATTTTGTGCATATCATTTCATATTTTAAGAGGCATCGATTCACATCGGTTTACGAGTTAGAAAGTGGTTATGGAAAGTGAATTCCTTGATAAAGTGGAAGACAATACGCCACCCGCATACGGTCGTCGAGCAAAGCCAATTAGAAAAAGGGGACAGCTTTAGTGAGGATATGTGTCGAACTACGTAATTTCACCAATATCGTTGTCACGCAGAACGAACTCCGTGAGTTGAAAGAAATATGGACCCAAAGGGATGACGAGGCAAAGCGGCTTGTTCTATAGTACCTACGGCGATCTACTATACCGCTTGATGTCAAAATAGATAAGCATCTATTCCGAGCAATGACTCGATTACGAATGCCGCTTATAGTCAAGCTTCTCTTTCGAAAGTAGATTTGGTTCCCACGGTAGAGAGTACACGACCTTGCTACGTTGTCCGAGAATTCAAGTTGATAAAGCTTATTCCAAAGCGGTTAATGGCCCGACTTTTGCGAAGAAATTGATGAATATCACGGGAACGAGCGAACAATGGGTCTCGGCTAGAATGCAGAAAAAGGGCGAGGGTAAATGCGTACCTTGGATATGTTTGAGGGACCTGATCCTAACGCATCCCGATGCAACGAAAAAGATTGACGTCTTGGCCTTGTGTATTTACGGTTTGGTGATCTTCCCAAAAGCTCTAAGACACATTGATGAAGCAGTTATTGATCTATTTGCCCGATTAGACAAAGGGGTCACGCATGTTCCTGCCATCTTGGCCGAAACGTTCAGATCCTTGACTGCATGTCGGAAAATAGGTGAGGGCAGGTTTATTGGATGCGCGCAGTTGTTAATGGCCTGGTTCTATAGTCACATCTGGAAAGTAGAAAAAGTGTCTTATCAGTTTTTGTCGAAAAATTACTCCCCGTTGGAAGAGATAGTAGCTACGCCTAGGGGAGAAGATGTGTCCGAAGAAAACTGGATAGCACTCCTTCAAAACCTCCAAGAAGATGACATCAAGTGGAAAGCTCCTTGGATGATTCTCGATAAAATCCTTTATCGTTGTGGAAGCTTCACCGGGTTCCTCTTCGGGAATTTGGGGCGCCATCGCATATGCCCCATTACGGTCCCGAGGCGGTATAGTTCAAGACAATTAAATGCGACGACCTACGGGCTGGCTCAGTGCGAGTTTTCATACGAAGGGGGGAGCTATAAGAAAAAGGTTAAGGAGATCTCTAATGCTTGGAATCGGATTCATAGAATGAAAAGATTATCCGCAGGCCCGATGACGACCCCGGAGTACGGAGAATGGAGGACTAGGAGGATCAACGATAACATCCCCGAGCCAAATCCAGAAGGCGTTCGGTCAAGAGAGGAATATTTGCGAGTAGTCCCATCAAAACTGGAAATCGTGAAACGAGATTTTGAAAGGATGAGTTTAGAACTCGAAAGAAAGATAGAGAAACTGGAAGAAGAGAAGATGCTCCTCAAGTTAGACGTAGATGGACAAAAGTCAGAAGCTGAAAAACTAAGAAAGGAGAAAGGGAAAATAGAGGAAGACCGAGATAATCTGAAGACGGAATATAAGAAGATACGTCTGACAATGAAAAACGCCGGATTAGGAAAAACTCCGGAGTAATGGCGACGCGAGATCCGAGAGGAAAGAGCCAAAGCTAGCGCTTGGGAGAAAAAGTTCCAGAAATGCAAATACAAAATGAGGTTCGAGAAAAGACATGGCGAGAAAGCCAAAAAGAAAAGAAAGGGCTAAAAGCTAGGGTGGTGAGCTTGGACGGTCCCTCGCATCACTACCGAAAGTCGCAACTCGTAAAGTGAACCAAATTAAGTCTAAATAAAATCGAGGAAATGAAGGGTAAGATTGAAGAATTAGAATCGGCATTGCACGCTTGTGAACTTCGGATTGAGCTTCCGAAACAAGAGAAGGGCGTTGGGAAGAAGAACTTTACCATTCTCATGATCAAGTTAGAAATCGGGATTACCTTATGGGCGCGGCGATAGTTCGATTCGAGAGGTAGTCGATCATCTACAAACTTTGGCAAAGACAGCCGATATGTTGAGCATGAAATATGAGCTGCGCGGGTCGTAGTCAAGAGCTAATCTCTTTGCTCGGAAAATCAAAACTTTAGGCCTTAGGGCGAAAAGCATATTTGTAGTTCGCTTTATGTAAAAGATTTTGTTTTCTAATAAAGTTCTCTAAAATGAAGTTGAATCAATCGATGCCTTCTTTTTGCATTCATGCATTTGCATTACATCACATTACATGCATTTAAGTTTTAAAAAAATGGGCCTAATTAGCTAAAATTATCGAGAGAGGAAAAAGAAAGCAAAAGAGAAAACTGGAAGAGGAACATCACTACTTTAACACGCGCTAAAACCAGAAAATGGATCAAAGGTTCGAACAATTCCAGAAAGAAATGCAGGAACAAATGCAAGAGCAAATGTTAAAACTCCAAATAGAAATGAGGACCAAATGTTGGAAGCCCAAAGAGGCATGATGGCCCAAATGGCCCAAATAATGAATGGGGCAATGGATAAGGGAAAGGTCCCATGCCGCGGCCGAAGAGGATAGTGATGGCGTCCCCCGTGCTTTTACTGCCGCAAGACGCGAGAACACAAACCGAGGAATATCTCCAAAGGCTACCGGTTACAATCGGACCCAACAAGGACGAATGACATTAGACCTCCCGTGAGCTATCATGTGGGCTCGGGATCCCACCGGCGATAACCCGCTAACCTCATTGTGCCCGATCTAGATGCAGAGAGAAATGGGGTCGAGAATAGAATCCTCAAGACAACCTGAGGATCGCTTGCAAATGGTCGGAGGAAAAATTCAAAGCGCTGGAAAGTATCGATCATCATCAAAGCGATCGACGCAAAAGATTTAAGTCTAGTTCCGATTTGACGTACGCCCATAAGTTTAAAATGCCCGAATTCGAAAAATATAGTGGGACTAGTGCCGAAGCCCACATCACCATGTTCTGCAGCGAATGATCGCTACGTGAGCAATGATCAACTCTTAATCCACTCGTTTCCAAGAAAGTTTGGTGGCGCAGCAGCGACTAGATGGTATAACCAAATTTAGTCGGGCTAACATTAGTTCTTGGAGAGATTTGGCTCAAGCATTTACGAAGCATTACAACCACGTCACGGACATGGCACCGGACAGACTTACTTTGCAAGGCATGGAGAAAAGACAAAATGAAAGTTTCTGATAAAGATGCGCAAAGGTGGAGAGAGAGGTCGCCATGCGTGTCCAACCACCCCTCTTAGAAAAAGAGACTACCATGCTCTTCATTAACACCTCAAGGCCCCTTTCATAACCCATATGATAGGAGTACGACTAAGAGCTTTGCCGACATAGTAATGGCAGGGAGATGATTGAACAAGCCATACGGGGTGGCAAGATCGAGGCAGGAGAAAGTACTAGAAGGGCCACTCCTAAGAAGAAAGATGGTAAAGTAAATAACGTGAGTACATACAATAAAATTACTCGAGCGATCACGGTTAATCGGCCAAAGCGCACTATCACTGGACAACAAAGACCAAAGAAGACAGAATCGGGAACTGCACCGAATATCGAAAAGATTCAATTTATGCCAATTCCGATAACGTACAAAGAGCTATACCAGGTTTTATTTAATGAGCACATCGTGTCCCCATTCTATTTGCAACCATTGCAACCCCCATACCCTAAGTGGTACGACTCTAACGCTCACTACGATTACCACGCAGGGATAGAGGGGCATTCGATAGAGAATTGCTTCGCCTTTAAAAAGGTAGTCGAGAGGCTAATAAAGATGGAGGTTATAACACTCGACGACATGGTAAAAAAGGGGAACCCACTACCCAATCACGAAGATAGAGGGGTAAACGCGATTGGTGAAGAAGGGGTGAGGAAGATCAAGAAGGATGTCACGAAAGTGAAAACCCCATTGCGAATAGTCTGGGAGGAGATGGCAAAAAAAGGATCGATAGATTCAGATCCTGCAGAGAATGGGAGGCATATAAAGAACTACTGCGAACTCCATAAGACAAAGGGGCACGAGATTCAAGAATGTGTCGAGTTTAGAATTTTGGTGCAAGGCCTTATGGACAACAAAGAACTGGAGTTTTATGAAGAAGGAGTAGAGGAAGAGAACGTATGTGCGACCGAGGAAGAATTGACAAAACCTGGAGTCAATTACCCGAGAATCATCATTTCGCGAAACACGGAAGGCGGGGCACAGGGAAGGCCAAAAATTATAATTCAGAAACCTGCTTCTTTTCCCTACAAAGATAGTAAAAAGGTACCTTGGAACTACAATTGTAACGTGATGATACCAGGGGCAGAAAGTTCCACTAGCAGTTCTGAGGAGGGTAAGAATGAAGGGTTCTATACGCGTAGTGGGAAGCGTTACGACCCTGGAAATAGAGGAGAAGAACCAATGAAACCGAAGACTGTGTTGATTGGGTAGAAAAAGGAACCCGAAGCCCCAATCAAAGAACCCGTAAAAGAGGAAGAGGCCAAAGAATTTTTGAAATTCTTGAAACACAGCGAATATAGCATGGTGGAACAACTGCACAGGCAACCAGCCCGTATCTCCGTGTTAGCCCTACTTCTAAGCTCGGAGGTGTACCGCGAAGCATTGATGAAAGTACTAAATGAGACCTATGTTACTAAGGATATATCTGTCAACAAGTTGGACCATCTGGTTAGTAACATAAGCGCTGACAATTTCATCTACTTCAGCGATGACGAAATCCCACCCGGAGGCATGGGATCTACGAAGGCCTTGCACATAACTACCCACTGTAAGGGATACACTCTGCCAAGCATGCTAATAGATAATGGGTCAGCGTTGAATGTCCTACCACTGGCTACACTCGAGAGGTTGCCAATAGACAGTTCTCACATGAAAGCATGCCAGAACATAGTGAGAGCGTTTGACGGCACTGAAAGAAGAGTGATGGGGAGAATAGACGTACCTTTATTGATCGGACCTAACACTTACGAAGTGGAATTCCTAGTCATGAATATCAAACCCTCGTACAATTGCCTGTTGGGGAGGCCATGGATTCATTCGGCAGGGGCCGTGCCCTCTTCGCTGCACCAGAAACTGAAACTGGTAACAGAAAATTAGTTGGTAACTATAAACGCGGAAGAAGACATCATAGCGACTGTTACCAATGAAGCACCGTATCTAGAAACAAATGAGAAGGCCATCGAATATTCCTTCCAATCCTTAGAGTTCGTAAACGCGACGTTCATCGCAGAGGGAAGTGAAGTTTCGGTACCCAAGCTATCCAAGACCACCAAAATGGGATTACAAATGACGATGGGAAAAGGAGCCCTACCCGGAAGAGGATTGGGCAAATATCTCCAAGGGAAAATCCAGACCCCGATGCCGAAGGGGAAAAGAGACCACTTTGGTTTAGGTTTCAAACCAGATGCTAAACGAATGAAGAAGGAAATGGAAAAGAAGCAAGAACAGAGAAGGGCCCGGCTGAGCGGAGAGGAGTGGGAACCAATGACATTACCCCACATATCTCATACCTTCATATCAGGAGGAATAATTTACCCAGGAAAAGGATCTCCTAGAGATGAATATCCTCACATCAATGCTATACACGATGAGGAGACTAATCAATGGAATCTGTCGAGCATTCGCCCATATGAACCGGGAAGCACTCTAGACAATTGGACTGCAGAGGAATTTCCTGCAGTTTCTAGAGATTATACAGAGTAATACTCAGAACACACTTGTTGTTTTTAAGCCTAGAAACAATGAGATTTCTTTTGTGAAATAGGCTCATGTTCGGACATTTTGTTTTAATGAAATACACATTCAATTCTACTAAACATTCTCTCATATTACATTTTTATTATTTATTCTTTGTTCTCATTCATATCATGTGAATAGTTGTCCTCAAATTCATTTTTTCTTTGTACATCCTTTGATACCCATCACAGGTCTCTAGACATCAATGATATGAGCAACGATATTACAGATTCAGAAGTCTGCTTTGAGCAAGACATGTGTTCAGAGGAATCTCAGGATCTTGAAAATGACGCAGAATGCGACCTTCCTCCAGATTTGTTGAGAATGGTAGAGCAAGAAGAAAAACAGATCCTACCCTATAAAGAGTCGGTAGAAAAGGTGAACCTAGGAGAGGGGCAAGAAGTAAAGATTGGAGCCCGTATTACTGCAAAAACCAGGCGGAACCTCATCGAGTTACTCCATGAATTCAAGGATGTGTTCGCATGGTCGTACCAAGATATGCCCGGACTAAGTACTGATATCGCAGTACACCAATTGCCCATAAGAGAAGAATGCAAGCCGACCCAATGAAGCTCAAGAATGAATGAGACCGGATGTCTTGTTAAAAATAAAAGAAGAAGTCGAGAAACAATTTAACTTTGGGTTCTTGCAAGTAGTTAAGTACTCAGATTGGGTAGCTAATATTGTCCCGGTCCCCAAGAAAAACGGAAAAGTACGGATGTGCGTGGACTACATAGACCTGAACAAGGCCAGCCCGAAAGACAATTTCCCATTGCCTCACATCGACACTTTGGTAGACAATACAGCAGGCTATTCGTTGTTCTCCTTCATGGATGGTTTCTCGGGATACAACCAAATAAAGATGTATCCTGAGGACATGGACAAGACAACGTTTATAACCATGTGGGGAACATTTTGCAACAAGGTAATGCCATTTGGGCTAAAGAATGCGGGGGTGACATATCAGAGAGCCATGGTAACCTTATTCCATGACATGATGCATAGGGAAATTGAGGTTTACGTCGATGATATGATCGCCAAGTCCCGAACTGAAAAAGAACATGAACAAGTTTTGAGAAAATTGTTCTTGAGGCTGAGAAATTCCAATTGAAGCTTAACCCATCAAAGTGTACCTTCGGAGCTCGATGCCGAAAGTTACTCGGGTTCATAGTCGATGAAAAGGGATTGAGGTTGACCCGGATAAAGTCAAAGCCTTACAAGAATTACCTCCGCCACGTACTCAAAAAGAAGTTAGAGGTTTCTTAGGAAGGCTAAATTACATCGCCTGCTCATTTCACAACCGACCGAGAGATGTGACCCTATATTCGTCTCCTCAAGAAACACAACCTGAGCACGTGGGATGAAGAATGCCAAAAGACCTTCGAAAAGGTAAAACAATACCTGTCCCATGCCCCAGTACTAACGCCGCCTCAACCAGACAAGCCACTGATCCTTTATCTAACAGTACTTGATAATTCGATGGGATGTGTGCTGGGTCAGCATGATGAGTCGGGGAAGAAAGAAAAAGTAATATACTACCTTAGTAAAAAATTCACCGAATGTGAAACGAGGTACCCGCCAATCGAGAAACTATGTTGGCATTGATTTGGACAACTCGAAGATTGAGGCAATATATGCTGTATCATACGACATGGCTCATCTCAAAGCTAGATCCCCTTAAATACATGATGGAATCTACCGCCTTGAATGGAAGAATGGCCAGATGGCAGATTCTACTTTCTGAATTTGACATCATTTATGTAAACCAAAAGGCAATAAAAGGGAGTGCGATAGCGGACTTTCTAGCCAGTAGAGCCCTTGAAGACTATGAGCCTTTAGATTTTGATTTCCCTAATGAAGATTTGATGTACGTGGCAGGCACTGAAGAAGGTGCTTCCGAAGACCATCCTTGGAAGCTGAATTTCGACGGGGCATCAAATACCGTGGGCAATAGAATTGGGGCAGTCCTGATGTCCCCAAAAGGAGACCATTATCCATTCACTTGCAAACTGGATTTCGATTGCACTAATAATATGGCTGAATATGAAGCTTGCATTATGGGCCTCATGCGCTATCGAACGCAAAAATCGGGTGTTGGAAGTTTATGAAGATTCTCGCTCGTAATCTATCAACTCAAAGGAGAATGGGAAACCAGAGATCCAAAACTGGTTATCTATAAAAGATTGGCCCAAGAATTGATCAGAGAGTTTGATGAAATCACTTTCAATTACCTGCCCAGGGACAAGAATCAGATGGCTGATGCTCTGGCCACCCTGGCTTCCATAGTCCAAATAAATGAAAGCGAAGATATGAAGCCAATACAAATGAGCATTCATCAAGACCCAGCCCATTGCTATAATGTCGAGGAAGAAGAGAAAACTGGCCCACCATGGTACCACGATATACTGCGGTATGTGAAAAATTGTGAATACCCAGATCAAGCGACTGAAAACGATAAAAAGACGTTGAGAAGACTAGCCTGTGATTACGTCCTGGATGGAGAGGTATTATACAAGAAAAGGAAAGATCAAGTCTTTCTTTGAGATGTGTGGGCGCCGTCGTGAAGCTAAGTTAATCTGGAAGAAGTCCATGAGGGTGTCACATGGAACTCACGCTAATGGTTTTACAATGGCCGGACAAATAATGAGGTTTGGATATTATTGGTCCACCATGGAGGAGATCAGATCAACTATGCCAAGAAATGTCATAAATGCGATTTATGGAGACAAGATTCATGTGCCCCGTCACCTTTACATGTTATGACTTCTCCATGGCCTTTTTCCATGTGGGGCATGGATGTCATTGGGCCAATATCTCCAAGACTTCGAATGGACATCGGTTCATCTTTGTAGTCATTGACTACTTCACAAAATGGGTAGAGGCGGCTTCATATGCTAACGTCACCAAATCAGCGGTTAGTCGATTTTTGAAAAAGGAGATCATTTGTTGATACGGAATGCCTGAGAGGATCATATCAGACAATGCACTGAACCTAAACAACAAAGACGATAGCGAGGGTCTCAGTAGCCAATTCAACATCAAACACCACAATCCGTCGCCATATCGTCCAAAGATGAATGGGGCAGTGGAAGCAGCCAACAAAAACATCAAAAAGATAGTGGGAAAGATGACTGAGACTTATAGAGACTGGCATGACAAGTTGCCGTTCGCACTCTATGCTTATCGGACATCCGTCAGAACCTCTACTGGGGCAACACCTTTCTCATTGGTCTACGAGATAGAAGCGGTTCTACCTATTGAAGTGGAAATACCTTCTCTGCGAGTGTTGTCAGAAGTAAAACTAGATGAAGCCGAATGGATCCAAGCTCAATATGATCAGTTGAATTTAATTGAAGAAAAGAGATTGAGGGCTATTCGTCACGATCAGATGTACCAAAAAAGGATGATGCGAGCTTACGACAAAAAAGTTCGGCCAAGAGAATTTCATGAGGGGGACCTCGTGCTGAAAAAGATCCTTCCTATACAAAAGGATTACAGAGGAAAATGGATGCCGAACTGGGAAGGGCCGTATGTGGTGAAGAAATCTTTCTCGGGAGGTGCACTGATTCTGACCGAGATGGACGGGAAAAGCTTACCCAATCCCGTGAACTCAGATTCGGTTAAAAAGTACTTTGCTTGAAACGGAGAGGCCAAGGTGAAAACCCGCAAAGGGCACTTTGAGACTTCAAAAAAAAAAACGGAGAGGCCAAGGTGAAAACCCGCAGAGGGCGCCTTGGGGCCAAAGGGCTTTTGAGTTGAAAACCCGAAAAGGGCGGCTCGAATTTTGAATAGACACGTGGCGATCTTGCAGCGCTAGAATCAATAGAAGAGGAAGCACGTTGCATATTGGGGCATCAACAAAGTACTTTGAGTCTTCTGAACACATGCTAAAGCTCAAAGCAGCCTTCATGAAGCTTGTATAGAAGCCTAATCGGCGGTGTCTAGGGCATTTGATTTATGTCTTGCACATTGTTGGATTCTTTTTCGCAAAAAAGGATATGTTCCCAATCAAATCGTTGATAATTCATTTTTAACTCTCTTTGAAGTCAATCTATTGTTACCCATCATTCATAAACATGTTGCATTAAAATAATAATTGATGAACTGATAATTTCACAAAAGAAAGTTCTACGTATTACTTTGGGAATCTCTAAGATAAAACAAGAAACTGAAACAGGACAATTGTTTAGAATTTCCACGTACATAGATTAAAGACATTGGAGAAAGAGGGTCTTAATGGAAATCATTTCTTCAAACTTCCTCGCTTTGATTCGATGTCGTGGCAGGGTGAATAATATTACCTAGTCACCCAGGAAAGGTGACAGGCCAATTTTCGACAAGAAAAGATTTAAAAACCCTAAATCGCTGTGAAACGAATCCAAAAATAAACCAAGTCGGGTACTCTTCGAGTAGGAGTTGTGATTCCCAGGGAAGACAGTTAGAAGTCAATACAGACCCGTGTCCCGAAGCCTAAAGGAAAGGGGCCTTGAAATTTCCACAAGGGCAGGTCATTCATACGAAAATAGTTACTGCAAGGGAAACGAAGATGAAACTTTGACGGATAAATAGATGATAACACCTCAAATGGGAAATCGCACTTATAACATTCTGACTCATCATACTCATGGCATCCTAATCATTAGGCATAAGCATGTACTCATTCTACAGGTTATGTCCTCAAAAGGACACTATGGCAGAACAGATTAAAGAATAGCAGATCCTGTCTCCCTGAGTTTGAAGTGGAGCAGATCAAAGATAGCAGATTTGACCTTCTTGAAGTTGCAGGAAGCAGATCGAAGACATCAGTCTAGTGATCCCTGAGTTTGCAGGGATCAGATTGAAAATAGCAGATTTGACTTTCCTGAAGTTGCAAGAAGCAGATCGAAGACATCAGTCTAGTGATCCCTAAGTTTGCAGGGATCAGATTGAAAGATAACAGATTTGACCTTCCTGAAGTTGCAGGAAGCAGATCGAAGACATCAGTCTAGTGATCCCTGAGTTTGCAGGGATCAGATTGAAAATAGCGATTTGACCTTCCCGAAGTCGCGGAAGCGGTCGAAGACATCAGTCTAGTGATCCCTGAGTTTGCAGGGATCAGATTGAAAATAGCATATTTGACCTTCCTGAAGTTGCAGGAAGCAGATCGAAGACATTCAGTTTGGTGATCCCTGAGTTTGCAGGGATCAGATTGAAAAATAACAGATTTGACCTTCCTGAAGTTGCAGGAAGCAGATCGAATACATCAGTCTGGTGATCCTTGAGTTTGCAGGGATCAGATTGAAATAACAAAGTCAACAATTCTTGATGATTGCAGGAGCGGATCGAAGATACAAGTATTATCTCCATAAAAGCACAATAGAATAAATTGGAGCTACAAGTTCTATCTCTCTGAAGCAGCGGTGGAGGGGATCAAAGCGACAAGATGCGGTGGACAGGAATGAAGCTACTTGTGGAAAAGCACCAAAGAAGTCAAGACTTAGCAATACCGGGCAAAATTGGTCCTTTGAAAGTCTTTGCTCTATTCCCGTTAACACGACAATGAGCAAAGAAGGGCAGCTGTTGTAGCCCAATTCTGCCCGTCAAAACCCAATAGCCTAACAAGACCAAAATCGGGGCCCATTTTACAATGACCCAACAAACCTAGCCCAAAATAGATAACCCTAACCCTAACCCACTTGCACCGCCCTCGCCTCGACCCTCTCGACTTGCAGCCCACCTACCACCGTCTCTCGTACAGATCGCCCCAACTTGCACGGCCAGCACTGCAAGGAGTAAAGGAGACAAGACAGAAGCAATAAAAGCATGTAAAATGGCTATAAAGCCGAAAGAAGGAACGAAAGAAGGGGACCTTTTTATTTTCTCATTTTCTTTCCAATAGAAGCAGTTTCTCAAATATAAAAACAGAGAGATCGAAACAAAAGAACAGGAGATTAGAGAAAAGTACGCGTAGGGTAAACAAAAAATCACTAAAAACCTAAGGATCAAAACAGAGGCCAATGAGGTAACCTATTTTCTTTCATTTTTAAGTTTTTTTCTCTTTTCTCTTCGGTCTATCCACAATATATTATTAAAGAGTAAAAAATATAATAAAAAATATACATTTTACCACGCGATGGCCGGAGCGACGGCTCTAGCGACGGCGACTCGTCGAAATCCCCTCCTCCTTTTAGACCTGCAGAGAAAAAAAAAGGGGAGAGGGGTTAGTTTTTTTAAAGCAAGCAGCAGAAATGAAAAAGAAAAGGAAAATTTGCATTTATAAGGGGGACCAAAACGACGCCGCGTTTAGGGCTGTTTCATGGTTCCAAAACGACGCCGTTTGGCGTGACCCGATTCGACCCGACCCGCTCCGGCTTAGGATCCGCGTGTTTTTAAACTAGAGGGGGAAATTGCGCAATCAGCCCTTCTGCATTTTTAGTTTCCAAAATCAAGTTTTCTATTATTGCAATATTGGCCCAGAGATTTCACACGATTTGCGATTCAGTCCCCCCCTCAAACGCTGCGTTTTGTTCATTGGGGAATATTACCTCTTTGGTCCCCCACCTTTTATGCGTGTTTTCCTAGCCCCAAACCCCTGTTTTATTTACAAATTGACCCGAAACTTTCATTTTAATGCAATTTAACCCATTTTCGATTATTTTGTAATTTTACCATCTTTGCTATTATTTAATTGTCTCATTTTTTTAAATTACCTTATTATCTATCATTATTATTATTTTTTTTATTATTACCACATTATATTATTGTTATTAGTATTACTATTATTATCTTATTATATTTTACATATGTATACATTTTAGGTGCTTATATTAGGTTATTATTTTATCTATTTATTTTATCAGTATTACTAGTATTATTATTCACCACTATTATTTTTATTAAATATCATTACCATTACTATACTTATATTTTTATTTAAAATTATAACCATTATATTTATTACTATTATTATATTATCTATTTCATTATTGCTATTAATATCATACTATTTTCACATATATGTAAATATTTCACTTATTTTATGTATATTACCGTCATTTTTCTTATATATATACCCCACATTACTACTATCATTATATTATTTCTCAATATGCATATATTTTACCTATTTTATATTACCACCACTATTATTATCATTATTTTCTATCATCGTCAATACATATACACTGTTGTCACGATACTTTCTGTCACCACCACTACTTATATTCTTATCGTCATCTCACTATTTTTCGACATCTCAATCTTTATAACGACCAATATTTCCGTATTAGCAATTCGGGATAATCGAGCCCTAACTTACTGGGTTCTGATTTTTCTCATTCAAGTTAAACAACGGAAGATCCCTCTCAAAATCACAAATTCCAGCTTTAAATCGACATTACAGTATTAGCAATTCGAGTAAATCGAGCCCTAACTTACTGGGTTCCGATTTCTTCTCGTTTAAAGCTAAACAACGGGATATCCCTTTGAAATCGCAATTTAGATTTTAAACAAAACACTTAATCTCGGATATTCAAAATGTCGCGCCTAACTTACTGGACTTGACATCTAGATGCTTCGATAAGTTTCTTTTCCTATTAAAATAGGAGCAATATCCCTAATTTGGACCTTCGAGAAAACGAGCCCTAACTTACTTGGTTACGATTTTTCGTTTGACAAATGACTGAGCTCCTCTTCAAATATAAAACTAAGTTTTAAAAGCGCGAGCTTAGTTTCGGAGTCTAAAGTATTGCGCCTAACTACTTGGACATGATGCTTTATCTCTTCGAGACTAAGAGTGTCTTAACGTCCCTTCCAATTCCTTCAAGTTTTGGAAATAAAAGTATCTATTTTCAAATCATTTCTAAGTTTTTAACAATAGGACATCGATCAATCGGTTTGGTACCAATTTCGGCGTGTCGAGGGTGCTAATCCTTCCTCGCACGTAATTGACTTCCAACCCATTTTTCTCAAATTTCGTAGACCAAAAGCATCGTTTTGATAAACCGAGACGTTTTATTAAAACAAAGGTGATCCGATCACACCCAAATAAAGATCGGTGGCGACTCCCTTCCTTTTTGTTTCAAAAATCGAGTCGACCGCGTTGTTTACTGTTTTACCAAAAAATGGTTACGACAAACCCTATCTAAAGGAAAAAATATCTTTAAAACAAAAGGTATCTATTCAACCGGCAGCTTACTTTTCTTTCAGCTTTACATCACCTTCTTTTGTCAATTCCACGTTGGCATTACATCCCACTAAGTTAGTGTCAGATTGGTTATCTGAAGAAACCATCTTACCCTTATCCTTATTATTATTCTTCTGCATTTTCCTCTGGCTGTCAAGATCCTTTGCCAACTCTTTCAGTCTCATTTGCTTTAGCTGTTAATCAATAAAACATAGAACAATAATCCAAAAATTAATAAAGTTTAATCCAAATACGAAAAGGAACAATCATTTTCTCCACCACACATTAGAAATTATATTTTAACAAGGAAACAAATAGAGAATAAAAAAGAATTAGCAATTTTCATTCAATTCAATTGCTGGAAGTGTTTTTTTTCAATCTTAAACTTCAAAGATGCTATATTTTTAAGGGCAACATTTGAATTCAGTTATTCATTTTTAACTAAATACTATTACTTTACTTTTATTCTGTCAATAGTAAAAAACAGTAGTAAATGACCAAATTTAGCCTAAAAATCCAGCATTTCAAATTACAAAGTTGATAATAATAATAAAATGGGAAAAAAAAATAGTACTTGATTTAGGAGCAATTTTTCAGCCGTTTTACGGATCTTAGCCTGAGCGTTTTCTCTCTGTCGACGTCGAGAAATGACGGTGCGGCGCTTGAGAATAGGTGTGGCACCGTCGAAGACGAAAACAGGTTTAGTTTTTAGATATAAAAGCTTGCAAATTCTCCTAAACAACCCTAGCAAATGCGCGTTCCGAATCATTTCTCCCTTCTCATCTCGCATCGCTTTCATGAATTGAACCATCCAAATACTTGCATCTTCAAAAACAAAACACACACACACGAAGTAAATAATTTGTTAAAACAATTTAAAATTACAAGTGTTAGGGATTCAGAGTTCACCGATGGCGAGTTTCTTTCCGGCTAGGGTTTCGACGGACACGCGGCGGCCGACGGGAGCTAGCAGTTCCCGTAGACCGTGAACTCCCATTTTGGCTTGCTCAGTAAGAATTCAAAATCTTTTGTTTTTTTAACGTCAACTTGTATAAGCTGAAGTAGGAGGAGGAGGAGTTACTGCTGTTGATGAGGGTGGTTGAGAAGAAGAGGAGCTTAAAGTAGCAAAAGTAGGGGAACGATGATGATGAAGACGGTGGTGGCGGAGAGAAACACCTAAAAGGTGTTTTGAGGATACCAATTTTAGGGGGGAAATCTGGGGATGAAACTGAGCGTTTTTTTTGAAGGTAAAATATTTTTTGCCGCTATAAAAACGCCGCTATTATTTACTTTTTACGGCGTTTTTAATAAAATCTTTTTTTTTTATTTGTTAAAAATTATTAGTTAAGTAATTTTATAAAACATTTATTATTACTATTTTTTATAAATTGGATTTTTATAATAAAAAAATACTAAGTACTCTCAAAATAAATATAGTATATTTTAATAAGAAAATAAATGATTAAATGGCTGTAATTAATTATTAAGTTAGAATTATCCAATGTAAGCAATTAATCTCTCACATATCAAATTTCTATTAAAGATTGAGACGTTAATCATGATTTTATATTATTCTTTTCCGATCTAACCTCCATTTCATTAGAGATATTTCTTCCTAACTAGAATATAACTATTTTGCTAGATGTTCGATGTGGAATGATTTTAGTTTTTGTATTTCATTTTTATTTGTTATAATTTGGTCCTATCCAAAATAGATAGTTACCTATCCATATCATTCTGTTACTCTTTTTTGTTATCAATGTTTTTTTTTAAATCTAATATTTAAATATATTAAATGGTTTAGATTAAATATTTTTAAATATAAAAGTATTAATTGATTGTATAAAATTTCATCATTTAACAAATCTCAAGTAAACATTAAATCCTAAATCATTTAATATATATAAAGTTTATCTATTATCTCTTAAATAATTTAAACTATAATCATAATTTTAATATATTAATATTAAAATTATCTCTTTTACAATTATATAAGAAATTATTTAATATATAAATTAAAAGACACTAATTAATTTAAACATTAAACCCCTATCCCCTAAACCCTAAATCATAAAACATAAACCCTTAACCACTAACCCCTAACCCCTAAACCTTAAACCCTAGACCATAAACCATAATCCCTAAACCTTAAAATAGTAACTCCTAAACCTTAAACCCTAAATTATATACCCTAAACCATAAACCCTAAACTATAATAATAATTAATTCAATATTTTAAAATTAATACTATCTCTTTTATGATTATATAAGAAATTATTTAATATATAAATTAAAAAACAATTAGTCATATACCCGAAAAACTTTAAAATTATTTTAAATAATAGTATTTTAATTTTTTCATTTTTGACATATATTTTTCAATGTTTTTACTTTCAAATTTTTTCTACGTGTCATTATTTTTTTCTGAAGAATTTAAATATTCAATTAAAAATAAATTGTATTTTAATTAATATAAATATACCAGTTAAATAATAAATAGACAAATAAAATGTTTCTTGCGGCATTTTTTATAAAGCGCCGCTAAAGCTCGATCTATAGGGGCATTTTTCAAAAAGCGCCACTAATGGTCGACCTATAGCGGCGTTTTTCAAAAAGCGCCGCTAATGCTCAATCTATAGCGGTGTTTTTTAAAAAGCGCCGCTAATGCCACTAAAGCTCAGAGCTTAATTTTTTTGCGGCGTTTTTTAAAAAGCGCCGCTAATGATCGACCTATAGTAGTGTTTTTCAAAAAGCGCCGCTAATGCTCGATCTATAGCGACGCCGCTAATGCTCGACCTATAGCGGCGTTTTTTGTCTAAGCGCCGCTAAAAACTTGTTTTGCTAGTGACGAAATTAAATAAAAATAATGTTTCTATTACTTGAATTCCTTACAAATTTTGAAAATTTTCATTATTATAATCAAAACAAATAAATTCATTCTCCATAAAAATAAAATTCTCCTTCCAAATTCCTTTTCTAAACACATTGGGTAGTCTTTTGCACCTCAGTTTTTTCTTTCAAAATTTGGAATGCTTTAACATTTTTTCAATCAAAAAATTGTTTTTTCGTTTTTCATTTATCATCATTAAGTGTTATGAAAGAGAGGAGAGAGAAAAAGAAAGGGAGAAGAAAATAAAAATAATAATTAAATTACTTACAAAGAAAAGGATAGGGACTAGTTGTGTGATTTGACTTCAAATTTTCGTTTGAAATGTATAATTTGTCACATCAATTTATTATTACACGGTTTAATGACTAAAATATAACAAATCGATAATATTAATGATCACATTGTAACTTTTAAAGTTTAGTGATCAAAACGTAATTTAACTCATACATAAATGATTAAATCTGTAATTTGCCCTTAATTCAAAAACTAACTCAACCCAAACTAATTCACCCCCAATAAATCTAGATCAAACTCACACTTGATGAAATTTAAACCTAAAATCTCGAAATTTCCGGTATCTCCTCCTTACCAAGACTTCATTGGGTTTTTTTAAAAAAAAAAAATTTGAAATCTCATTGGCTGTTGTTAATATAATTAAAATGGCACCTTTATATTTTTCCATCTGATCCACGCCCAGACATAGTCTTTATGTTATTAACTTTGATTTTGTTATATTAAATTATTGATATCTTGATTTAACACTGATATGAAGGATATTAATTTATAATTATATTTTTATTAAAAATAAATAATATTTATGTATATTATATTATCATCATATATATTACCTTTAAAATGATTAATCAACAATGGATCAGAAGTCGAAATAAGTGATTATGAAGTTCAAATCTTTAAATAATTACTTTTGAAAAGATTTTATCTAAATACTATTCAACATTTCATCATGAATCAGATTGAACCAATGTAGAATTTTAAATAAGAATTTTTGACTTTTTTTGACGAAAATTCTTGATCAATATATTTGGGTAATTTAAATAAGAATTTTATATAGTTTTTAAAATTTATTGTTTTTTAAAAAATAATAAAATTTGAAAAGAGTTTATTTTTGTTATTCTTATATTTATTTAAATTTAATTTCAAAAGTGGATAAACTTAACATACAAATAGACAAAAAAAAAAGTTAATGCATTTAATTGGTGTTGCGGAGGAATCGCTTCACCTTTTTTCATCCAATCTAAAAAAAGTAATTGCTTCATCAGGTCCCTGAATATTTTATATAATTACATTTCAGTCCGGTGTAGCTAATGACAATGGCGGCACCCAAATTTCTTTTTGAAAACCAGAAGTGATGACGCCAATGGCAATGACGTCATTGATATTTACTGTTAAAAACGGATCATTTACGTACATAATTTTTAAAGTGGATCTTTTATATAAATAATTAAAAAATTTAAATATTTTTATAAAAAAGCCAAAAGAAATTACACCCAAGAGGTAAAGATAGGCATCATCCAAAAGCCTAGCTATTTGATTGTGATGTGGGTGAGGGAAGGTAGAAGGTATGTGCATGTCGGTTCCTCCTGTTTTTGGAGATGAGTCACTTCTTAAAGTTGAAACAAGTCAACCTTTTTTCTTCCTATTATTCTTTTTTGGTGGGTTGAAGTGCCAAAGGTTTTACCTCCTACGTTCACCCCACTCATGAGAAATATGAAGTGGAGACAAGTGTTACGTTCCCCCAACTCATGAGAATTATGAAGTAGAGACAAGTGTATGTACCAAAAGAATGAGGGTATATCGAGTCCAAAGCAATCCCTTTGATGAGGCTGTATGCTTACTGCAAGTGCAAGGGCCAAGGAGATTAAAGTGATGCGATAGCCAGAGGCTTTCTTCTCCGACTAATTAATATTTGGTTGGTTGAAACAAATGGAGCTGTGGAAGTAATATATATATATATATATATATATATACCAGAAATGAATTGAATTGGTTAAATCTTGAACTGACTAGTACTTATGCAAGAACAGACGGCTATGATAGTGGCACGTGGTGGAATTAGATGATTGAGTCACTGAGTTTGCCCCAATTTTTAAATGAATTCACCCAGTGTTCAAGAATTGGTACTAATAGTGGTAAGAGCGAGAGGGAGCAAAGGACGGTTGTGTAGTCGGAGACAAGAAAGTAGGTAGCCAACAGAAAAAGCTTACCACTCCTTTTGGCTTTTAAAACATTTCGTTCTATCCATTTATCTCATTTTTTATTTATTTTCATTTTATAGCAGATATTTTTTTTGTCAACAATACTCTTTAACAGTATTTCTATAGTATTTTTCCATTATTTTTTAGTTTGTATTTGATATATTGTGAAATACAAAGATTCATACATTAAGATTAAGGTAATGTTTAATATGTTGAAAAATTGAGTACCGACAAAATAAGTGTTGAATTTTAATTTAATAAAAAAAAGGAAATACAAATTTTAGTGTCTAAAAAGAAGAAAGTGAGTCATTAAAAAGTAATTAAAAATAAATATAAAAAATGAAATGTATATCCAGTTAATCATCGTGCTTTTCAGGATCTTTCTTTTTGTGCTGCATGCTGTAGGCGTATCGCAAATGAATTTTCATGAAAAGGGTAAAACGATAAATGAGAGCGCAGGGAACAACGTGGGGTACCAAACCTCACATGGCCTTGCCTAGAGAGGCATAAAATCTCCAACTGTAAGATAGGGTTAGGTACGGTAGTTGGGAAGTTGTGTTACACGCTCCAGCATAGCACAAAGCCTACTCCTACTCTCATTCATTGCAATTGCGTCTGTTTCACTCTCTCCCCAAGACGGGTCCATTTCGCCGTGCGTGTAAGCTAAACGTTAGGTCGGTGAGGAAGGAAAAAGATAATTCCCGCATTTGAATGGTCTTTTTTTCTAAAAGAAAAAAAATTCTTAGTCAAAGAAAACACAGATTCGAGGAATAACGTGCTAAGAAATTGTGTTACGACAATCAACATGTCAAGCACGGCTCTCCTTGTCTCCAAACCACGGCGCTTAGCTGCGTTGTTGCTGACAAGGCACAATCATCGTCAAGCATGTCATGTCATTTCAATCTCTTATCTACATGCATTTCACTCCCCATGTTTGGTGATGGCTATGAATGAGGGTATCAATTTTGGACCATTTTTGAAGTAAGATAGATTTATTTAGTAATCAAAACAACTTACCTAATATCTTAATTATCCCATCCCTTTTATGCAACTCAAGAAAATCCTTTTCTCTCAAATTTTAAAATTCCATCTTGTACGTATATGAGACAAAACTTGATAGTTAGTCAAACTTATTGACTAATGTTGAGAAGAATTTTTCGAAAAGGTATCTGAAACAGAACAAAGCGTTGGAAATTTAGAGCAGGCATTGGATTCTAGTCTGCTGGTATGTTATAAAAAGATCCTCAAATTCAGGGGAGTGATGGTAGTCAAGAGTAGAGTGATGAGAGTGGTGCCCTGCCCAAAGCAGTGGGCCAGGCATCATGACTCATTAATAGAGAGGCATGATACCATATATACGTGTAAATGGATATATTTTATATGAAAATATAAAAATCAGCATCGCAGCTGCAGAGCAGGCTTGCTGCAGTAGGCAGTAGACACATTGACAAATTTAATATAAGAAAGGGAAAGGCGCGTCGAGAAATCAACAAAGTCGGTCATGTGATGAAGTTGACTAATCAGTAATCCCTCATCAATATTCTCAAACCAACCTACTTTCCTTCTGCCTCTATTCAATCCAATGGTTTCAATAATCAAATCTCATATATTATCCAATTTTTTGTTTTACACTCCACCACATAATAATTTTATTATTACAACATCACTATATCCAATCTTTATGTAAGAAATTTTTAATTTATAATATAGCTGAAATTTTATGCAAAAAGGATAAAAATATCTTGTTACTTTCTAAAAATTAGTCTTTTTTAGGGGCCAATTTGAGTGGGGGAGGCAGTTGCATAATTACTTTTTATTAGTCAAATGCTTTTTGTTTTTAAAAAATAAACTTCATTTAGTTTTTGAAAAAAAATATTTTTTATCTTTAAAACAAAAATAAACTTTCAAATTTTTTCATTGTTTTAGATATAAAATATTTATTTTTAAATCATAAAAATAGAATTAATTATATTATTAAATAACAAATAAAAAAATCATTTTTATTTAGTGTATTTTATTTTCTTTCCCCTAAAAATGTTAAGCAAAATGTAAATAAAAAAGAAAAGCATCAAACAATAACATGGATACTAAATGGAAAAAGTAAAGTTGTCGGCAGGAAATGGGATAGGTGGGGTCAAGTAGCCGTACAAAACGAAGGGTCAACCGTCAAGCATGAGATGGGACCCAACTCAACTAACACAAACTAACAGCAGGATGAGAGTAGCACGTGTCTCTAACGTGGCAAAACTGACATAAACCGACAATAACCGTGACTCCCAATTTGTTAGAACAGGACAAGAAGCGAATGAGTAAATTAACCATGCAAACTCGTTGCCTTGCCATTGCCGCGATCCATGGACACGGATTATACAAGCAGATTGACGCAGTCAATCCATTGGATTTTACAAAACCGGTCCTTTTCCAATCTTTAAGATTATACTATTTCATAATTGCCACCCACTTCTTCATTTCATTTTCAACACATCCAACTTTAGCTCTTTTTTTTTATATTATAATGTTTTTCACTTAAACTAATGAAACACTAATCTCATAAACATGAGCAAAAATATTTATTTATTTAAATATTTTATATAAATGTATTAAAAGACAAAAAAAAACTATAATAATTATTATTATTCTTTTTAAAATTTCTCTCCAGCTGAGTCAGTATTTGATTAACTCATAACACCAACTCAATTAAAAGCATTATAATAACTAGTTTCCATGTCACATGTGTTACGTGTGATTTTATGTGTTTAAAATTTATAAATTATATATATACTTGTTAATTAAATGATAATAGATCTAAGTTTATTAATTTTGACAAAATATTTCACAATATGGTAAATAACATTTGTAATTAAGTAAATATTATTAAAATTAAATAATAATAAAATTACCGAATATCAAATTATAAAAACTAAACATCTCAAATAATAATGAAAAGTTTGTTTTTTTTTTTTTGTGATGGAAATAAAACATATTAAATAATGCTAAAATATTATTTTTTCGATAATTCTTTAGATATTATTTTGTTAATGCATATATTTATAATGTTAAATATGAGTTTTAATTGGTATATAACTATCACACTAATTAAGTGATAACTAATATAAAAGGAATAAATACTAAAACTATACATTAACTATGATTTAATGTGTAATTGTATATATGAATTTTGATTTTGTGCAATTTTATACATGACATTTTGATTTGATCCAATTCTTATAAATTATTAACACAATTATTGATATAACATCATTTTATGTTTATATATTGCATACATAAATAATTATATTTATCCAATATAAAAATAAATTGATGTATTTATTACTTTAAATGTGTATGATTAAATCAAAATTAAAGTTTCAAGTATACATTTGAACCACAAATAGAGTTTCACGTGTATAATTGCATCAAATTAAAGTTCATGTATACAATTGCACATTAAATCAAAGTTCATGTATAATTTTAAGATTTATCCCAATATAAAATAATAAGTATATTTTAATACGGATCCAAAGTCTAATTAAGTGACAATAACTATTACATTGATAATGAAAAATTATTAATAAAATAATTCTAATTCTAATTATATTATTGATTTTATAGGTTTAAAAATATATATGAGAAACATAGATAATACAAAGTAATAATTCTTAATTGATCAATTTTATTTATCTTAATTTCTCAAATCGATATGAGTTATACTATTTTCCGAGTATGAATTTGTGTTGAATCAAACCAATTTGATTAGATGCAATTAATATTAATAAAAAAAAATTATTCCATCGTGATTGTGCCATAATCTAGTATACATTGTCCTCTTGTTCACTAATCCCTATAGATCTTTTGATTAAGATACGACACAAGTTAACTGAACACGAATGTAATTAAAAAAATAAAAAAAAATATTTTTACAAAATTTTAGTAATTTTAATTATAAAATTATAAATACACATGTTTTTTTTAAAAAAAAAAAGTTGTTTCACATGATCAAGTTTCTTTTATCCTTTTTGAATGAGCAATTGTTTTTTCTTATTTTTTTATTTGAAAGTATTTATGAATGATGAAAAATAGTTTGAACGTAATCTACCTATGCCTGTTTTCCCGGAAAAGAAAACAAAAACATCACTCAGCTACCTCCTCTTTTTTCAATTTCGCCAAGCAGCCGGGCCCACATTTTACTTTGCCCACAGTTCTTTTTTCAAAAATTTCATAAGATAAATTATAAAAATAATTACTTAATTTTTATTTTCTATCGAATCGAGAAAAATTAAATTTTAATTATTAACATTATTGAATTATAATATTTTAATTATTTGTTTTTTAACGAGTATTACAAATTTAATGGAAAAATAACATGGTATGTTAATTCAAAAGTTAATATCTAATTTAATTTTAGAACTGTTAATTTTGTATTCTTCTAACTTTTTAACAAAAATTTTAAAAAATAGAAAAATAAAAAGATTTCATTATTTATTTTTGAAATTATAAAAATATATTTTTTAAAATTATAATTATGTAAACACATTAAAAAATTGCATAAAATTCTATATAAAAATTAAAAAATATTTAAACTTATTAAAAAAAATACTACTTTTTATAACAAAAAATTATTAGCATTTTTACACAAATTTTGATTCATCTAAATAAACTATTAGCATATTATAATAATTCCTCCATTGATCTCCTCTAGCCAAGCTCATGTCTCTTTAAAGCAATTTTATGATAAAAAAAATTGTTTCTGCCATCATAGTCATGGTTTTTTTTTCTAAAATTCATGATCTCGGCTTGTATGTTTATCTTCTTTACCGAAAAAGAGGACCATACTAGGTTCGGCTTAGGTTTAGTGCACGCACCCTAGGCATCAGCCCATGAATCCAAATGGTGAGGAGGTGGTTGTCGACAAGGAGAAACTCATACTCTAAAACGGTGGATAGCGACAACCCAAGGTTATTGGCTTTGAAATTTTTCTCAAGGTTTCATGGATTTTGGTCACTTTCTAGAAAATCTAAACCGATGGCGGAGACATCGGTAGTGGTGTATGAAGGCGATTGAGTTTTGGGATTTTTTATTTTTATAATTGTAGACGGATAGATTGAGAAGGGAGGGGCAAGCTTTGTTTAAGTGGTGTACCTAACCGGAGATTATTGACGATGACTCAAGGCAAAGAGGCTAGCGACGACTTGACGTGGTAGTTAATATTGAAAATGGATAATGTGGCCGAAAGACGATGTGCATGTTATAGATTTTTATTTTTATTTATTCCACGTCTAAAATTAAATGTAGATGCAATTTTGTTTAGGTTGTTTTAGGAGGTGTAATTTTATATTTTTATAATTAAAAAAAAAACCTAATGTTTTTAGCAAATTTCCATGTATTTAAAAAAAGTTAAAGTTTTTCGGTGATTTAGTCTGCCCTCTGGCACGAAACCCGTCTGCCCTCTGGCACGTAATTAGGTTTTTTTGTTTATTTCGTCTTATCTCAAGCAATTCTTGACAGCGGCGGCTGGCTTGATTTCTATTTTCATTCGTTCCACAAGTAAACGCAGAGGGGATATTCAGTTCATATCTGCAATCATGGAAAAAGAGTTCGCTGAATTAACACTTGATGAAGAAGAAGAAGCAATTATACAGATTCAGATTGAGCCGAGTCTAATAAGGGAAGAACGAAATTTTCAATTAGTGGGCTGCTTTTTAACAGGAAGTGTCATTCACTTTCCAGCAATGAAGGGCACCATGGCAAATCTATGGCACCCAGTTAGAGGTGTTCAAATCATAGATCTGGGGGATAAACGGTTTCTGTTTCAATTCTTTCACATCATGGATCTGGAAAGAGTTTTAAAAGAATCTCCATGGACCTTTAATAATCACCTTCTAATTCTTCACCCAATTCAAAGGGGGGAGGATCCATTGAAAATTCCTTTATTATTTACACCTTTTTGGGTACAGATTCATGATATTCCATTGGGGTTTTTTTCGAAAAATTTGGCAAGGCAATTGGGGGATTTCATAGGCAAATTCTTAGAGTATGACAGCTCAGATCTGGGGAAAGGCTGGAGGAATTTCATGCGAATAAGAGTACAATTGGACGTCCGTCAACCACTAAAGAGGAAGAAGAAGGTGTCTTTTGCAGGAAACTGCTCATACATCAGATTTAAATACGAAAGACTAACTCTTTTTTGCTTCTATTGTGGGCGTCTAGGTCATAACGATTCTTATTGTAAAGCAAAAATGTTGTTAGGGGCGGAAGTAGCAGTTATGGGTTGGGATCTATCTCTAAGAGAACAATCAAAAAGAGCTTTAGCAATGAAAAGCATCTGGTTACGCGAAGTTGAAGAAGATGAAACGGATGCAAGCCTTATCACTAATCGCAACTTAGAAAACAAACTATGGGGAGTGAGGATTCAACCGGAAGTCGGAGTTTCAATAGATCCGGTTCTGGGGATCAATCTGGAAGGAGGCAATCTCTTTTTATCACAACGGAAGGAGTCTCACTCAATAATGGATTATGATGTGGAAGAGAGGGTGTTAATGGGGGAGGAAGGCAAAAAAAGACATAGAGGTGCAAGTGAAGATCATACAACAGGTGAAGAATGCGACAACACAACAGCACGAAATAGGAGATTCCAAGAAAATAACCTTTTATTATCGGCGACTGCCAAAAGGCAAGCCGACCGTCAGCAATGAAAATCTTAAGCTGGAATGTCCGTGGATTGGGGAATCCTCGGATTATTCGAAGGCTTCGGTACATGCTGAAGCTACATATTCCCCAAATGGTCTAACACAACAGCACGAAATAGGAGATTCCAGGAAAATAACCTTTTATTATCGGCGACTGCCAAAAGGCAAGCCGACCGTCAGCAATGAAAATCTTAAGCTGGAATGTCCGTGGATTGGGGAATCCTCAGACTATTCGAAGGCTTCGGTACATGCTGAAGCTACATATTCCCCAAATGGTCTTCTTCATGGAGACAAAGATTAATAAAACACGGATGGAACAAGTGCGAAGAAGTTGTGGTCTTTTTAATGGCATTGATGTGGATCCCGAAGGTTCGAGGGGAGGATTATGTTTGGCTTGGAAAGGTGATGTCTCTATCAGTCTTCAGAGCTTCTCAAAAAGGCACATTGATGCACTCATTGATGATAATAATACTGGACAGCATTGGAAATTTACAGGCTTTTACGGTTCTTCTTATACATATGATAAGGATGAATCATGGAATTTACTTAAGAGTTTGCGACATAGCGAAGATCTTCCTTGGTTTGTGTGCGGAGACTTTAATGAAGTTATGTACGGTTTTGAAAAAAAATGGAGGACTGCCTAGAGAGGAAAGAAGAATGGAAGCTTTTCGAAATGCTTTAGAAGATTGTCGATTGATGGATGTGGGGTATTCTGGGAATTGGTTCACTTGGGAAAGAGGGAATTTACCAGAAAAAAATATTCAAGAGCGATTAGACAGATGAGTGGCCAACGAAAATTGGATGTCTATGTTTTCGGAAGCTGTCATTCAATATCTGACTCATTCAATTTCGAATCATTGTCCTCTTCTAATCTCAACAAAAAAAGATGATGAATGGAGGAGCAGGAAAACTTTTAAATTTGAAGCATGGTGGGTCTTGAAAGAATCCTTTGAAGCTGAAGTTAAACTCATTTGCGAAACATCATCAGATGATTTTTTACAGAAGTTGAACTATCTCAAAACAGGCCTGGGAAAATAGGCTAAACGAATCTATCTGGCTAGAAAATGGAAAAAAGAATTTTTGAATTCAAAGTTGAATGAGTTGATGGAAGCAGAAATGAGCGATAACAACTTAGCAGAGCTGATTGACACAAAGCTGCAATTGAACTTTGAGATTGATAAGGATGAAAGATACTGGGAACAAAGAGCTAGAGTTAATTGGCTAAAACTTGGGGATAGAAATACAACCTTTTTTCATAAACAAGCAACACAAAGACGACAGAAAAATTGCATACGGAAGCTACAGAACACGAATGGAGAAGAGACGGGAGACTTGCACGAAATAGCTGAAATTACTAGATACTACTTCCAGGAATTATTTGAGGCAAAAGAAAAGGGTAATTACGAAAACCTCTTAACAAGCATTGAACAATGTATCACTGAAGAAGATAATCGATGTTTCACGGCACAATATACAAAGGAGGAGATTTGGGAGGCACTACAAAGTATGGGCGCTACAAAGGCTCCAGGTGAAGATGGTTTTCCAGCCTTATTTTTTCAAAAATATTGGCATATCATTGGGGATGAGGCCTCGAGTTTCTGCCTTCAACATTTGAATGGTGGTATGGAGGTTAGTCATATTAATAATACGCATATTGTACTTATTCCTAAAAAAGCTAATCCAACCAGCCTCTCTCAATTTCGACCAATCAGCTTATGTAATGTCATTTATAAAATAATGGCAAAGACTATTGCTAATCGTTTCAGAGGAGTTTTGGAAAAATGTATTGATGGCGCACAGAGTGCTTTTTTGCCAGGAAGATTAATTTCAGATAATATACTGCTAGCATATGAAATCTTGCACACTTTGAAGAGGAAAAAATTAGGTAAAAAGGGATGGATGGCAGTTAAGTTGGATATGAGCAAGGCATATGACAGAGTTGAATGGTCTTTTGTACAGGAAATCATGAGGAAAATGGGTTTTGATCCAAATTGGATTAATTCTATTATGAATTGTATATCTACTGTTTCCTATTCCGTAGTACTTAATGGTCAGGCAGGGGACATTTTCCATCCGGCGAGAGGATTACGGCAAGGCGATCCACTTAGTCCATTCTTATTTTTGATATGCGGAGAAGGCTTATCCAGCCTAATGAGAAAGGCAACCCAAGAAGGGCACTTGAAAGGAGTTAAAGCAAGTCGACGAGGTCCACAAATTTCACATTTGCTTTTTACGGATGACTGCATTCTATTTGGAGAGGCTAATGAAAGAGGAGTAGGTCTCATTAAAAAAATTCTGCATGAATATGGAAACTGTTCGGGACAACAAGTGAATTTTGATAAATCGACGGCCTTCTTTAGCTCAGACACACGAGAGGAAGAAAAGAGTTTAGTTACTCGAATACTAGGAGTATAGAGTTCAAATGATCCAAAATGTTACCTTGGATTACCGAATATGGTGGGTAGGATGAAAAAAAAGCTTTTCAAAACTTAAAAGACAGGTTTGAACAAAGAATCAACAATTGGAGTATTCGACATCTTTCGCAAGGAGGAAAAGAGGTTTTTATTAAGGCCGTTCTACAAGCTATTCCGACGTATACAATGGCCTGTTTTCTACTTCCTAAAACCCTATGTGCCGAGTTAGAAAGTCTCGTTGCAAAATTTTAGTGGCAAAAGGGTCATGGTAAAATGGGCATTCATTGGTGTGCTTGGAAAGAGTTATGCATAGCAAAAGAACAGGGTGGTTTGGGTTTCTGGAGTTTTGATCAATTTAATGTTGCATTATTAGCCAAGCAAGGTTGGCGTCTAATTAATTACCCGAATTCTTTATTAGCACATGTTTTAAAAGCCAAATACTTTTCAAACTCAGATTTCATACATGCACAGTTGGGGAATTTACCTTCTCTTACCTGGAAAAGTGTGTGGGCAGCTAAAGGGTTACTGCAAGATGGATTGGGTTGGCGTATTGGAAAGGGATACCAAGTCTCTGTTTGGAATGATCATTGGATTCCAGGTGTAGACAGTATCTGAAGCAATGAAAACACCAACAGTACAAAAATAGAGTTAGTTTCAAGCTTAATCGATCCAACAACAAGGAAGTGGAAAGTTGATCTTATTGAACGTACCTTCCCAGAAAATGTTGCAAAGAAGATTTTACAACTCCCTCTGGCGGAAGAAACACATGAAGATTTCCAAGTCTGGCGCGGAGAAAACTCGGGCGAATTTACAGTCAGAAGTGCTTATAAACTATTACAAGAGACTACTATGGATCCTAGCGATTATTTATTACAGACCGAAACTAAAAACTTCTACAGAAAACTATGGAATTTACATTTGCAATCGAAAATCATCATCACTATGTGGAGTCTATCATGGAATTTCATCCCTACTCGAAAGACTTTAAGGCTCAGAAGAGTGGTTTCTAATAGTTCCTATCCTCGGTGTCGAATTGCAGAAGAAGATTGTCTCCATATTTTCAGACAGTGTCCTACAACAATAGAAACATGGCAGAACCTTAATCTTTTATGGGTCACAAATAATGCAATATCAGACCTATAGAACTGGCTCACCTGGGTTTTTACCATAGGGAATAGCAATCAATGTAGACTTTTTTGCTGTGCTATTTGGATGATATGGAGATCCAGAAATCAGTTGGTGCATGAGGGGAAAACAACAACAGGGGGAGATTTAGAAACAAAAGTTCATCTCTACATAGCAGAAATTGATGGATCGGAAGAAAAATCATTTACCTTAGCGGATAACAGACGTCAGGGACAGATTTTAAGGAAGGCGGAAGCAACAATTTATTTTGATGCAGCATTTGATAGTCGATTCTCAAGATCGGCCTCGGGTCTGGTTGTAAGGGGAGAAATGGGTGAGTTACTCGCCTCTAAAGCAATACTCCACTCCGCAATTTCATCCCCATTCATGGCGGAGGCACATGCAAGTTTAAAGGCAGTAGAGTTAGGGATCTTATTGGGTTTTCATACTATTGTTATTATAGGAGACTCCAAAACAGTCATTAAAAAATGCAACACAACCACAGTAGATAAATCAGTATTAGGGGCAATCATTCGAGATATTCAGAGAAAGAGGCAATTTTTTCAGGAAAGCTACTTCCAGTTCGTACCCAGATCAGAAAATGGCCCAGCACACGAAATAGCAACAAATGCTTTAAGGAAAGGAGAGGAGAAATACTTGGAGGAAGCAAACTTTAGTCGCCTTCGGAGCAGAAGAGAGGAAAGAGGGATGAGAAATCCGGACTGAAGAAAGCCTGGGGAAGAGGCAGAGGGAAAGATAGCAGAAATGAATTATTTTTGGAAACTGCTACCGCTTTGAAAGACTGGCACAGAACTCGGAACTCGGAACGTCAGAACCTAATGGATGCCAGCTACTTGACACCGACTGGATTAGACATAGGATTTGATGGGTTTTATTTTTAATTTTTTTATTTCTGTTCAGTTTTCCTTTAGCCCCCTTTCAGATTGGGCCTTCTTTTCTTTTTTACGGGCCAATTCTACTGGCCTATGAGTTGCTGTTTGTCTTTATTTTTTTTCGAATTTTCTCAATTTCCAAAATCAATAAAATCTAGTCGAGATTTCTCAAAAAAAAAAAGTTAAAGTTTCTTTTTTGGGCTTTAATGAAAAACATAATTTTGAGGTCTTAATTGTGAAATTATTTACATTTAATGAATTTTAACCAACTGTGAGCATGTGATTCATAAGTTTGTCAATTCTTTTGGCTAAAAGTTTGTCAAATATAAACATTTATATACACATATATAGTGAGTTAATATATCATTTGGTATAGGAATTTGGCTTCAAGGTTCAATTTGGTATCTAGTTTTTTTTGTCCCAATTTAGTACATGAGTTTAGCTTCAATGTAATGTGACAAATAGAAAATCATTGTGAAATGGAAAAATCTCTCTCAATTAAAGAAAAGGATGAATTGAAAAAATCAAACAGGAAGATGAACACGACCGGTAAAGAAGAGTCTCTAAGCAATGGAGGAGCTGAAAGAAGGATAAGGTCATATAGGGATTCTCTACTTGGCTCCCAACTACAATGATACTAGGGAAAGGCTCCTTGATGTAAGAATTGATTGATGGACAATGATTTTGCTAGAGAGGATTGGGCTAAGAAGAGTGACCATGACGATAATATGGTTAACATCTCCATTTCAAAAAAGGAAAAAGAACTCATAAGGGGGAGATGGAGGCATACATGGATAGTAAAGGTGTTGGAAAGACGACCAAATTTAAATATCTATCCTATAAACTAGAACAACTTTGGCACCTTAAAGGTGAAATGGAAATCATAGGTTTTGATCACGATCATTTCTTGTGAAACTGGGAAACAAAGAAGATCAGGAATTTGTGATAGATGGAGGACCATGGTTTGTTGGGGGCAAGTTTTTAACCCTAAGAAAAGGATCCCTAACTTTTGTCCATCAGAGGCTTCCTTTAAAACAATAGCGATCTAGGTAAGGTTATCGTGATTTTTTTATTAAATACTATGATCCTATTATCCTGTCAAATTTTGGTAAAGGGCTAGGAGGTCTCCTAAAGATCGATAATCTCACTATGAGGAGTGAAAGAGTCAAATTTGGTCACTAGTGGTACCTAAACTACATTCCCCCCCCTAAGTTGGTCTCTTCGTTAATCAAACTGTTAGTTAAATTGTTAAGTCTATTTTAAAAGAGACTTAATCCACAAATTGGTACCAAAGCTATGCTTTTTTCCCCTATTTTGGTACCTTAACATTCTTTTGGTCACAAGTGTTACCTAAATTATTATTTTTTCCAAGTTGACACCTCTGTTAGTTTCAATAGTTAACTAAACTATTAAGTCTATTTAAAAAAAAAGTTAAATAATGATTTTACCCATTGAACTATACCTTATTCCTTAATGTGGTACATGTGGTTTTTTCGTTCTCAATTGGTACTTGTGGTTTTATTCTATCAAACACCTTACCCCATGCCGTTACGAAAAGTGATATGGTAGTGGTGGACCAATCACCAAATGAGACGTGTCAATTTTTCCCCCCTTAAATTTATATTTAATTCTTATAAAACTCTATCCCAATGACTTGTAAAAAATTAAAATATAAAAAAATATTACCATTATATTACCATGTGTCAACATGACATTAGCTAGAGTTTTATAAAATAAAAATAAAAATTAGGGGAAATAATTGACATGTGTCAACTGGTGATTGGTCCACCATTGCCACACCACTTTCTGTAATGACATAGGGTAAGTTGTTTGATGGAATAAAGTCACAAGTATTAAATTGAGAATGAAAAAACCTCGAATACCAGATTGAGGAATGATGTATAGATGAGGGGGAAATCACTATTTAACCTTTAAAAGAATAACCAATTAAAAATTGACATGTGATAAAAGAAGACAAAAAGTATTATTTTCTCTTATATATATAATTTCATTTTTTTTTCATTTCTTCATAACTAGATAGTGGTTGAACCAATTAAGCCACTAGTTTCCAATTTGATCAATTTGTCTAGTTCGATCAAATAAATTATTACAAAATTCATAAAAATAAAAATATTTAAAAATAGAGAAAATTGATTCAATTAGTTTTTTTTTAACTTGATTCAATTGGTCTAATATCGGTTCGCAGGTCAACCAATTCAACCTTTATCTCCGAACCAATACCTCGGTCCGTTCCTGGTTTGGTTTTGAAAATACTGATTTTGATCTATGAAATAACCTTTTCAATCCTATTAGATAGAGCAAGCAGGTGGTGCAATTTGAAATTGGAATTACTTGCTAGCATCTCAACCTCAAGAGGGTAAATTTCGAGCATTACTAGTTTTGCCAGACATAAATAACTTAAAAGGAAAAAAAAAAAGAAAAATTAAAAATTAAAAATATTTTTTAAGTTTTTATGATGTGGCAGTTTATTGTTGGCTAGAATTTTTTTAACGAATATAGCATTGTGGTGTAAATTGGGTAACGTAAGAATAGTTTAGGTACTACTTGAAAAAAACGTATAGCTTAAGTACTAATTTATGGGTTAAGCACTTTTTAAAATAGATTTAACGATTTGACTAACGGAGGTACCAACTTGAGAAAAGAAAGTAGTCTAGGTAGCACTTGTAACAAAAAAGACGATAAAGTATCAAGATGAGAAAAAAAGAAAGAAAGGATAGTTTAAATATCAATTTGTAGATTAAGCCCGAACTTATTTTATAAATTGACATAATTATATTATAAAAAACAGTATACATACATGTTTAACTACATATAATATATCAATTATTATATATAAGTAAATTATGAATGTATAACACTTATTATATAATTATGGTATTAAAATGTATATTTTGATATTAATGATACATTACCTTAAACTCTAAACATATTACTAATATATTGACATTGTATTATTAGGGTTAAGCAATTAAGTTATTTGCGACTATTACATCACTTTTAATTTGTTTGGAATTCTTATGTTTTTGTTGTCAGGTATATTTAATTTGTTGTGAAATTGTTATGTTTAATTTGTTTGGATTGCTAATTAACTATTTTTTGTTAATTTGTATTTATTTATTATTAATTATGAATAAGGTTTATTTAAAATTAATTTTTTTAATTTTATATTATTTCGCGGATTCAAATTCGAATTTCTACAAATTCAGATATCCAACATATGATTGAAAATATTAAATTTGTATTATTTATGGATTTGAATATCTGACGAATAATGATATTTAATTCGAATTGGGATAGTAATATTCAAATAATTTACGAATTAAAAATTTTAAGTAGATTTGAGATTTAAGATACGAATAATTTAAAAATTATAGATATCCGACTTGCTGTCGTTCCTACTTCAATTGAAATCTTTGTACAAAAACACGGGAAGGGGGAACAAAAATTAAAAGAAAATGAGAAAGAGGTGCAGAGACCTTATTCTGTCTGGGTCCCTTAATCTGTGTCTCATGGTGAAGGGTCGAGGATGGATGGTGGACTTATTTTAATTTATAGTTTAATTTCGAGGTTAAATTAAATTTTGGTTTGGTTTTAAGGATTAAACTGAATTTTTAATATTTAAGGGGGAGTAATATTAGAATTAACCTTTTTTTTTTTTTTATAATTTTGGAAGTTAGTTAAAAAAGGGAAAAAAAGAAGAAAGGAAAAATATTTTCCCGGATCTCTTGATTCGAATTTCGAGGCACGGTCTTTTAACTCATCGAAAATGGATTATATACTTATTTGGAGTTATAATTTAATGTGATTTGGTTGCAGGGATTAAATTAAAATTTTAACATTTAATGGGAGACTAATTTTGTAATTAACTTTTTAAGAATTTAGGAAGTTAGTTAAGTTAGTTAAAATTAAAAAAAAGTAAATAAAAAAAGGAAATGGAAAAATGATAGAAGAAAAAGTACCCAAAAAGGAATAGTTAGCATTAGCATTAGGATATATATATTTTAATTTAGGATATTTATTTAGATTAAGATAATTAGATTTTATAATAGTTAAAGAGGTTTTTTTTTTTTTATTAAGATTAAGATAATTAGTTTTTTATTCATTAGATAGATTAATTAAAGAGAGATAAATAGGTCATTTCTTTAGACTAAATAAAATTAGACTTTAGGACTAGGTTAACATCATCTCAAACTATAACGAATTTTGGCTATAAAAAGGAGCCTACTCTACACAAATCAAATGAAACAACCAACACAACTTCCCCAAAATCTCTTAAGTCATTAGCCAACGGTTTTCCTTCTTTCTTTTTCCTACCTTTACCGTCCCACTGCCCAGACCTCTTGTGCAGAACCTTCCCATCTCCTTCCAACGCCCCATCGGCCACTGCCTAACACCAAGCTCCCACTTCTCCCTTCCACCACCATTCCTCGCCACCTGTTCAGTCTCTTTCAGCCCGCACCTAAGCCTCTATCATCCAAATATTTCGCTGCCTTCAACAATTCTTCTTGTTGCCATCTACACCGAAACTTAAGGGAGGTTTTGTTGTCATCTACTTCGGTCCCCAAACTGTTGGTTTTTTTTTTTTTTTTTTACCGACTGCCGCAAATCCTCCAATATCCTGCTACTTGCTTGTCCAAGGTGCTGTCTACTTGGATTATTGTTGCCTTCACCACCTGCTATTGTCACCTGGTTGCTCTCCAATTGCAGCCCTGTTTTGGTCTTGTTGTGGCACCATATGCCACCAACTGCTGCTTCCATTCGCTATATCTTGATGTTACCATTTGTGTCAAATAATTGCTGTTGTCGCCGTTAATGAAAGCTGCTTGTCTGGCCGCCTATTACTTACTTTGAGGTTAGTGTTCAAATTGATGTTTTTTACGATGGGATTTTGACATTGTTAGTAGTGATTCTATTTTGAGTAGATGTATTTTAAGGATTCAATTGGAGTTGTAAAATAATCAATATAAATTTTAAGGTTAATTATGTGTTTAAGTCTCAATTAATTTGAGTATAAATGAATTAAAACTTGTTTAAGTTAAAATAATATAAGATGGATAATCATGGGTGGGGAATGGGGTTAGTGAGAATTGTTGTTAGATGAATTCTTTTTCTAGCTTATTAGGAAATTTTCTTACACGAGAGAGCCATTTGAGGCTCTACCAGAGGGAAGAGTACACCGTTCACCAAAAGGGGCACGACGGTCGGCTGCGCGACAGCTGGAAAAGGCTTTATTTTCTACACTTTGGAGCGAAAATGTTTTTAAATAATAAAAAAAAGTTAAATCACAAAATGCTATTTAAGCTATATTTTTTCCCTTAAATTGGATCTTTATTATTTTCTTAAGTTTCTTGTGAGTCCGTCGAACAACTCATCAAAATTACAAAATCTAGATTCCATTGAGTTTTTTTTTTTTTTTTTTTTTGTTTCTAAACTTTGATTTTGATTTAAAAAAATATTTTTTTTGGTACATTAGCCTTAACAGTAACATGATTAACTTGACTCAAACTCATGTCACATTTGGGGCGATAAACACCCTAATTATCAAGCCAACACACAGGATTCTTAAAAAATTAATTTTATTCTTCTTTTTCATATACATTGCATTCAATAATTAATGAAAATGATGAAACATCTAAAACAAAGTATATTAAAAGCTAAGAAAGAATCTTAAGGAGAACAGTGTACAAAAATTGAAAATTTTTAAAATTTAATTAATTTTTTATTTTTTAATTTGAAAGTATGACGCCTCACAGAATATTTACCGTGGTTAGGTTATATTAAATAAAAAAAAGGAGATATGGTTTGATTACTTTTTATGATTTAAATAAATAAAATAAAAAGGGAGATGATATTTTTTTTTTATTTAAAAGAAAAGAAAAGGAAAGGATTATTTTGTTAGATGTTGAGTTATTATTTATTTTAGTAAACTCCCTTCTAAATTATGCTTCTTCAAGTATGTAGAGATAACGAACTTATGATGTACCATGAACTTCACAAACAAGAATAACAAACGTATCACTAAAGATATAATAAATGAGAACCGTACTTGCTCATCTTATTTTAATATTTAATAAGAAATAAATAAATTTTATACTTTAAATTATCTTCTTCAATATAATATTTTTTTTTATAATTGAAAATATTATCTTCCTTCAAAAAAAAAAAGAAAAAAAGAAGATAAAATCTAAGTGGTAAAAAATACTTTAAATATAAACTCAATTAATAAAAGTTAATAGAAGATTCAAGAAATTATTAGTTAAGGTAAAAAAAAAAAAATACACTTATGGAGTAAGTGGTGGCAAGTTTTTTTTTTTTTTTTTAACTTATTTTTCGAATTTATATTTCAAATATTAGAAATTATATTACTTGGTAAAAACTTTTATATAATAATATATTAAAAATAAAAAAATTGATTGTAGTGATAAAATTAAACTTTTAAGTAAGTTGATAACATGAGATAAAATCTTATAATTTTTATTGATTATATGTAAAATATAAAAATATAATTTATATATCGATAGTTTAATAATTTTTTAATTGAATTTATAGATATATTTAAATGGATATTATTTCTACATATTTTATATTATCTATTCACTGTCTGTTAAAAGATTTTAGACAAGTCAACGTTAGAGGCAGACCAAGTTGACGTAACAGCTAAATGACCTTGTAATCTAGAATAAATAAAGAGTAAAGAAGATTAGAATCATCATCTTCTTCATTCACATCATGTTTGGAATTAAAAAAAGAAATTTATTTTAATTTATAAAAATACTTGTCTTAAATTAAAAAAAAAATAAAGTAATTTAATTTTGTTATCCAGGTGAAGTGTTTTATAATAATAGATAGATATAGAAAAATGTGGGTGAAAGAAGAAATAGTTTTCCTATAGAAAAAGTGTAAAAAAAATGTTTATTTATAAAGTTAATAAATGGATAGAAATAGATAATGTTAAAAAAAAGCTGGTTTGGTGTGTTGTTATGGATACTGATAGTGAAAAAGGGTGAAGGATGATGGGGGTGACGTTGTGCCGATACTCATTCCTATTCATTTATTTGACTTGTTTCTTCCATTTAAGACTGTCTATTTTCCCAATATGCATATGTTACAAAACAAGGTCACTCATACACCCAACTATAAAGAATACAATGTTGAACATTAATATCCACCTCCTTTTAAGCAACCATTCTTCTGCCCGCTTTTTGTTTTGGGAAGTAAATGAAGGTGGAGTTGGTATACCATTTCGCTTTGTTGAGCTTTTTGTACTTAAATTTGTGTATTAGGAGAAGGGCAAAGGAATGAAGAAAATGAAGTACGTGTTGGTGACTGGTGGAGTAGTAAGTGGACTGGGGAAAGGAGTGACAGCCAGTAGCATCGGGTTACTTCTCAAGGAATGTGGACTTCGCGTTACTTCTATCAAGATTGGTCTCTGCTCTTCCCCTCTCCTTTATTCTTTTTAATTTTCTCTTATTTTAAGATACTTGAGCACACCCTTCAACCTTGACTACTCGATTAATTTTCTTCCAAATTGTGTACATAGGCATAAACTGATGCTAATTTGTCAGATTTACATCAAATTTCTACTTCTTATTGTTCTTTTATCTTCTTCCTAGGCCTAGCTTCTCCATTCCGCTTTGCTTTATTTATCTTCCTTCTCGTCAAACATACACTTAATTGTTTTCCTTTTCCAAGGTAGATCCTTACTTAAATAAGGATGCTGGAACGATGTCACCTTTTGAGCACGGAGAAGTTTTTGTCTTAGATGATGGTGGTGAGGTAAATATCTTCTTTCGTTGCTGTTTTGTTTTGTCCTATCCTGACAGGAAAAAAAAAAAAAAAAAAGAGTCTTTAGTAGAGAGGGGATCTTAAGAAAGGTTTTACAAACTTGATTTGAGTTGGGATTTTGCTTGTGAATTGGTTGCTTCTCTTGAAGGAGATAGAGAAGATAACAGCTTAATCTGTCTAGAGAAAAAGATCATAAAATGAAATATATATTATTATTAATTGATTTGTTTTCCCGTTTGTAAGGTGGACCTAGACCTTGGAAATTATGAGCGCTTTCTAGATGTTCAACTGACCAGTGATAATAACATCACCACTGGAAAGATTTACCAAGTAAGTTGCCTAAAATGCACGTCTTCTTTGTGTTTCATGTATCTAAACTATACTAATGTCAATTTTTGCATTTCCGCGTGCTAGTTTGTTCTTGACAAGGAGAGAAAGGGAGATTATCTAGGGAAAACTGTTCAGGTTTGTCTTTACTACTCAAGCTAGGTTAAAAATAAATACAGTATGTTGTTTTTACCAATATAGGCTTACACTCGTCCCTCTTTGTCTACATATTCCTTCAATCTATAGGTTGTTCCTCACATTACAGATGCCATTCAAGAATGGATTGAGTGCGTGGCGATGATTCCAGTTGATGGAAAGGAAGGTCCAGCTGATGTTTGTGTCATAGAATTAGGTGGAACAATAGGTACACACATACAACGACAATCTTTGATCATCCATGCAATGTGATGTAAGATTATATCCCATTATGTTGAAAGCAACTTTCCTTGCATGCAGGAGACATTGAATCCATGCCATTCATCGAGGCATTAGGCCAGTTCTCATGCCGTGTAGGTAAGGCAATATTGTATACAAGTCAAGAAGCAAAAATATCGATGCCCCTTTTCTTTTAAATTTTATTCTACTTCATTTATTTTTCTCGATACTTCTTCTTCAGGTGTTGGCAACTTCTGTCTGATTCATGTCAGCTTGGTACCTGTTCTGAATGTTGTTGGTGAACAAGTAAGTCCTTGAACACTTGGAATGATATGTTCCGATGTGTCAAAAATGAAAAGAAAAGAAACTTCTTATAAATTCTAGGAGCAACCTTTTCGAAAGATGATTGATTCTCTTTATGCATCTTGGATACAATGTAAAACAAATTAATCCATTCGCTATTGCACTTCACTATCTTGCTTACTTTGTTCAGAAAACAAAGCCCACACAACACAGTGTTCGTGGATTGAGAGGCTTGGGATTGACACCAAATATCTTAGCTTGTCGCAGTACAATGGTTTGATGTGCTTTTATCACTCTCATCCTCTTACACAGAAAAAGCATGGATGCTCTGTTCTGAATATAGGTTCCTTTTTACAGGCACTTGATGACAATGTGAAGGAGAAACTCTCTCAATTTTGCCATGTCTCGGTATGGAAATTAGGGGATGAAGGTTTTATTTAGGTATCGTGCTGGATGTTCATTTATGTGGTTGAAAAGATTTAACTAACTGAAAATACTCTTGTAGGCAGAACATATTATCACTCTTTATGACGTTCCCAACATCTGGCACATCCCTTTGCTACTAAGAGTAAGCGGTTTGATATCGTTTTGAAGTATAAATCCTATGTGTTGCTTAATTTTGAAAATTAATGATAGATATATGTTTTAATTCTTGGCTAGGATCAAAAGGCTCATGAGGCAATTTTCAAAGTGCTTAATCTTCCATGGTGTGTATGATATGATCAATTCTTATTCTTTTCTTTATTTTTGTCCAGATATTTAGTTTAAACACTGAATATTGACGACCTTACATCAATTGGGGTCTATGTTGCATATATTTTATATTTTATTTCTTTTGTGCAGTATCACCGAGGAGCCTTTGTTAATGGAGTGGACAACTAGGGCTGCAATTTGCGATAAGTTACATGAGCCGGTGTGTTGCAACTCATTGTCTGATTCAATCTTGATTTCTTACTGATTGTTTTCAGAGTCTTATCTATGTATGACTAACATACAGGTCAGAATTGCTATAGTGGGGAAGTACACAGGCCTTTCTGATACCTATCTCTCTATACTGAAGGTGGGCCATTAACTACTGTTAGCTTTCTTGGTTGAACACTAGTTTTTCATTGACACTTTTTGTTTCCCCAAGTTGTATTCCATGTACGACTGATCATTTTCTTTTTTACTAAGGTGAAAACAAAGATACAAGTTTGTGCAACATGAAATTTTCATATAAAGTTGTGGTTCTGTTTGTGATGCATAAAATTTTCATATAAAATATATATGTGAATTTATCATCACGAAATTGTTTGCAGTTTGAAGAAATACATGAATTTATCAAATAATATATATGAAGCTGTGATACATGGTTTTTCATGTTTGTGCAATAAGCATGCTTATGTCATAAATATATGGTATGCACACAAGAAATTTTCATATAAAATTGTATTGCTTTTTGTGTAGGCTTTGTTGCATGCATCTGTTGCTTGTGGTAAGAAACTTATTGTGGATTGGGTTCCTGCTAGTGACCTTGAAGATATGACTGAAATAGAGGTGAAACTAATTTTACATCCTTCAGCGTGTTATGCCTTGGTTTTTACTTGTTTAACTTCTTGACAAAAATATTCCCTTTACAGAATCTTGATGCTTACAAGGCTGCGTGGAAGTTGCTCAAGGTTTGTAACATTTTAGTTCGTTATTGCATTATATGACTTGGTTATAATAATTTGCTGCTTGATAGTCCTTTGACTGGCTTCTATCCTCAGAGTGCAGATGGTGTTCTGGTTCCCGGAGGGTTTGGGGATAGAGGGGTGCAAGGAAAAATTCTTGCAGCAAAGCATGCACGGGAAAACAGAATTCCCTTTCTTGGAATATGTCTAGGAATGCAGATTGCTGTCATTGAGTTTGCACGATCTGTTCTAGGATTGAAAGATGCAAATAGCACTGAGTTCGATCCTAACACTCGAAATCCTTGTGTTATATTTATGCCCGAGGTTTGGTGTTTTCTTGTTTGTACCTAACTTCATGGGATCCACTTACTTTTATCATTTCTAAAACATATTCGTGTCCTTGTCCATTTAATCAGGGCTCAAAAACGCATAAGGGTGGTACAATGCGTCTTGGATCAAGGAGGACATATTTCCAAGTATCGGACTGCAAATCTGTGAAATTGTTAGCACCTTGGACTCGTTTTGCACATTATTATTTTGGTTGTTGCAGATATTAATTACATTGCAAGGGTTTATGTTTGATGATATACCTATATATTATTAATAAATTATTTCATTAAAATTTTTTATAAAAATAATTTTAGTTTTAACTAGGTGACATCCATAGTAATACACTGAGTATAAATCTTTACGATGGTAATGGGTGAATGGGGTAAATATAAAATGGTTTATCAAGTTGGTCCAGTTTGTCCTAATTAGCTAACCCTTTTATTTTGCATTCCTGTAGATATGGAAATAGAAGATTCATAGATGAGAGACATAGGCACAGATATGAGGTAAGTGACATTAAGATGTTATGTTTGCAGTGCAAACAAGTATGCAACCTTGTGAAACTAAGGTGTAAGTCTGTACTTGTAGGTAAATCCTGATATGGTAGCACGCCTTGAAAATGCCGGCTTATCTTTCACTGGCAAGGACCAAACTGGTCAACGCATGGAGGTGTTGATTCTTTGCTCTTGAAGACCGTCTCTGTCTTGTCTCCATATTATTATTGAAATTATTTGTGTATGGTCAATGGGTTTGAATTAGTAGCATTTGGTATGTTTATGATGCAGATTATTGAACTACCCGATCATCCATACTACATTGGTGTTCAATTCCATCCCGAATTTAAATCAAGACCAGGAAAACCTTCCGCCTTGTTCTTAGGTACTTTAATTAGTATTCTTTGTTTTTTTTTCGGTTTAAAAAACATGGTAAAAAAGAGGTTTGTTTTGGAAGCCATAACTTTTTTCTAAGCATGTTCAGGCAGGCATGTATTGTGTGTTGTTTGAAACTATTTTACTAGCTTTGTTGAAACATATGCAGGTTTAATAGGGGCAGCTTGTGGACAATTAAATGCTGTCCTACAACCAGGGTTGGAGGTGAACTGTGAAACTGTTAATTGTCCCTCTAATAAGAAGGCTTACCAAAATGGATATGCTACAAAGCCTACAAATATCATAACAGATGCTGTATACAGTTATTGTAACGGTGTGCATTCTTAAGTTTCCTTTGATTTGGTCATAATATGATGTAATTTGTGTTTTTATGTAAGATAGTTATTCTGACGTAGGCTTTTGCTCTAAGGTTGCCTTTTCTTCTATGCTGCAAAACAACAGTTAGCCTAGTTAGCTAGTTGGATCCTTATGTTTTCAGTTGTAATAATTTTATTCTTCGCCTTTTAGGAATGGCTCTTTAGTTGCGGTTCATCATTCTTCCACTTCCCTATTACTATAACCACCACATGTTGGTATGTAGAGATAAAAATGAATTTATGAAAAATTAATGAAGATTTCGAGGCGTGTATTAATATAGTTATATTTGTCTTCACCTATATTATGGTCTGCAAAAGAGTTACTGACAAATGAACCCTGAGGATACAATAAAGTCCAACGGTTGTCTATGTTTTATATTGTCGGAAACAATTCACTGAGCATTGATTGAAGCATAGTAAGAATATTAATTTCTATGAAGAATTTATGCAGTAATTCTTTATGGAACAATTTAGAAATATTAAAAGATGAAGGATGATAGAAAGGAATTTTTTATTCTCAACTTTTGATGTGTTTTTTTGGTGTACCAAACAAATGAAATTTGACTCCTATTTATAGGAGTTCTCATGTCTCTTCATAAAGACATAATTATTCAAATGAATAGTCACATCTTTTAGCAATAAACATAATTATCCAATAGATGTCTACTTGAATAATTATGATTTTGTTATTAATTAAGTGACATAACTTTTGGTAACAAGAGACATACTCCTTACCATGAATAGTGACAACTCTTGGTTAATAACCAAGTGACATAACTTTTGGACACTTGTAACTTTTCAATTATAACTATTGGAACATTATAAATATTTTGAAAATGTTTCAACAATCTCCCCCATTTTCAAAATATTCTAAAATTTGATAATATTGGAAATCAATTGCATAAATGAAGGTGTCTTACGATTGAACCTTCACTTAGTGAAAACGTGTTAAAGTTAATCGAAATTGCATGGTAAACTATGCTTTGAACCAACTATTTCATTTAATTAATCTGTAACACCCCTTACTCGGCCCGATCGTTGGACCTGAGCTAAGGAATGTAATAGTCATAACAATTCACATCAATTATTTCAAATAAACATGGAATACTTCATAAATACACAATTAATGCTCAAATTAAACATAATTCATACAATCATAGTTAATTAAATTCATAACCACCAAATACAACATTTCTCAGGCCTTATACGAGCTTACGTATGCTCCAATATTACCCAGAATTTAACTAGGACTAATTTACAACATTTCTAAAATTACAGATCAATTATATCATAAATAAATCCTTCAAATAATCAATCATGTCATAAACACTAAAATATTATCATATACAATTAGATTCTAGTCTTAATCGACCTTATGAAAACTCTTAAGTTAACACGAGCACAAATAACGATCAAATTGAAACATTTTCAAAAGATAAGGGCATTCATGAAAAAAAGGGGACACAGTCGTGTGTCTAGGTTGTATAACTCTCTGAAGCCGTGTAGGTAAAAACACCAAAATTTTCATCCAGCAGTTATACGATCGTGTGACTGGACCATGTAACATACTGAGGCCGTGTGAAAAATAATTGATCAAATCTACAATACTCACACGATCGTGTGGCCAGCCCATGTGGTGCAAGAATATGCCATTTGGTATTTGTTCAAAGTAGACTTGTGGCCCGGCCTGAAGGCCCGCCCGAAAAGTGGGAATGCTTGTGTAAAAATATAGGCTCAAAAAATGGGCCTGGGCAAAAAAATAAGGTCCGTTTAGAAAACGGCCTGGGCCTCGGGTAAGGCTTTTTTGGCCCGACTCTGGCCCGGCCTAGCATGAATATGGAATAAAAAATGATTTTTTTTAAAACTATTTTCTTGCTATTTTTTTACTGTTTTGTTGCTATTTTCTTGTTTTTTATTTACTATTTTGCTATCATTTCACTATTATGTTGTTATTGTTTGGATATTGTATAACTCTTGTTTTATTATTGTTTATTTTGTTACTATTTTAGAAGCATTTGCTTGTTAAGTTGCATCCATCTTAGTGTTATTTAAGTATACTTATATATATATATTAATTTATTTTCAATTTGTTGGGAAACATTTATTTTAATATTTTTAGTATTTTTGATGTATTATATATATTTTTAAAAAATTTATATAAAAAATTAATATCGGTGGGTTGGGCTCGAGTTTTAGCATTTTTATCTAGTCCGAACTTGGACAAAATTTTAGGCCCATTTTCAGGCCGAGCTAGGCTCGGGCCTAGCAAACGAGCCTAAAATTTTGGTTGGGCCTGACCCAAACTCAGCCCATGAGCACCTCTAGTTCATAGTAACCACTCAAGTCATCAAATATGTGTACTTATCCAACATGTAAACCTGTTCAAAACACTTAAAATTCATGCCAAAACATATCATATATCATTTCCTTTAAACATCTAACCAATATGCCACATATGGCACCAAAACACAAGTTTAAATGGCCTACTTCAAGTCATTCAAGCTACTTATATAATTCCAAACCATTCATCCTTTTCATGCAATCAACTAGGATAAAATACTTAATTCACTTTGATCATTCTAACCTTATGTAACATGACACCAATTTACAAGCATAACAAATTAGCATTTCCATAAGAATTCATGCTCAAAATGCCTAAAAACGTACGTAACATTATAAACATCTAGACACTTCTAAGTACATGCCACATATAACCGGATTCAAACGATAAAAAATCTACTGAACCAGGAGATGGATAGTGTGAACTCCTCGAGGATCCGACCTACACGTTCCAAACGTTCAAAGTCTACAGGGAAAAACAGGTATGATAGAGTAAGTATTATGAATACTTAGTAAGCTCATACGATATAAACAATTAACTACCTTAACCATTCAATAGATATACTAAACATTATGTAAAATCAAGTCCACATAACATGGCATAACACTATAACATCAAGGTAAGTTTGGTTCATACTTGTTCACATAACATTTCAATTACAAGCATATGTTTTATATCATCTATATTCAATTTAACCACCATTCAATCATATGAAAATACACTCAATCTTGCCCTTAATTTCTCCATTTCACTACTTAGGATTAATAAACATAATTCAAATTGTTCAACTTCCACATTTTTGTATCATTAATATTACCCAATGAAACATCGTAAAACAACTCGAATACACTGGTTCTAATCACATCTGGTGCTTGTCTGAGCTAAACGTATCCACTTGTGTCAGGTTACTCGTTTGGGTTAAACCTTTTATCGAGACATCAAATAGCTTAGCCAAAGCTGTAAATATACATGTCAGGTTACCCGTCTGGGCTAAACCTTTAAAATGACATCAGGTTACTCGTCCAAGCTAAACATGTGTAATAGTATCTTCGAGTCTGCAACAAATGTTGGATCTCGGTAATCATCGGTATTTAACCACCTTTGTTGCTCGTTCGAGCTGAACATATATTCGTGTCAGGTTACCCATTCAAGATAAACCTTTATATCGACATATCAAATAGCTTAGCCAAGGCTGAATATACAGTAAGGTTACTCGTTCGGGCTAAACCTTTAAAATGACATCAGTTACTCGTCCGAGTTAAACTTGTGTCACATGTATCTTCGAGTTCGCAAAAAATTCTAGATCTCAGAATCATTGGAAATCAATCTTTAACCATGTGCATGATACATTTACAAAGTTTCATCGGGTTAATTCCATCATGTAAGTTCAAGTTATTCCATTTTAATTTAATCATTTATCACTCTTTTATACTAAATTGTAAACAATCCAAAGTTCACTAAAACATATATTATATATATAAAATTAACAATATAATATACATGAGGAATCAAAATATAAATACACCATATGAGCTTACCTGAAAAATGACAACTACAAAGTGTCAGGGACTAATCCGCAAATTCTCTTATTTCTCGATTAACTTCTGATTGATTTAAAAATCGATTTATAATAATTCATTGCCAATTATCATTGCCAATTACCTTATAATGCCATATCCAAGGCATATGGTAACTTAATTTCATTTTGCACAAATTTTCCTAAAGTTTTGCATTTTATTCAATTTAGTCCCTAAAATTAAAACTATCATAATTCACATTTAAGCCTCATTTTCATTAAAATTTCAATTTAATCCCTTTATAGCCCTCTAAATTCAATAATTACATAAAATTTATGTCGATTTTGAAATATTTTCATTTTAGTCCCTAAACTCAAAACTAACAAATTTCACATTACAAATTAGTCCTATTACATTTCCAAACTTCAGATTCTACCATTAAACATAAAAAGCCTAAAAAATCATCAATGAAAACTTTCAAAACCTTTGACAGTTTTATGATTTAGTACGATCTCAAAAATATAAAAATTATGAAAAACCGACTTATTTAGGACTTACATGCAATGGTCAAAAGTATGAGCATAAAAAATGACTTTCCTAGTTTCACTTGATGAAGTAATAGTGATGAGAAGAAAAAAAATGATGAAGAAAACACTTTTTACCTTATTTTAGCATATGTTTAATCTTTTATTAAACATTATTTAACATAATTTTCAATTAATCAGTGTCCCTACCGTCCAATACCTTTTAAAAACTAGTTAATTTCAAATTAAACCCCAAACATTTATTATTTAAGTATTTTAACTAGTAAAAATCAATAATGATTAACTTTTACTGTTTTTACGATATAGTCCTTATGCCTTAATTAATCATTAAATCGACAAAAAATACTAATACAAAATTCAATTCACCTATAAAATAACTCAATAAAAATTTAATGAACATGTTTACGGGCTCGATTTATGGAATCGAGGTCCCGATACCTCATTTTTTGACATTACTGACTTCAGGGTCAGTACACTTATACTTCAACTAACTATCCAATTGACAAATTTCACTAGACCAAAATTCAATATAAAATTATAATTAACTCATAAATATTATTAAATATTTACAATCTCAATCATTGGAGAACGGGGCTCCAAAATCACCGTTTCTGGCACCACTAAAAATCGGGCTATTACATAATCGAACTTATCCCACACAGTGACTTCAATATTAGTTAATGCATAGTATCTAGGAACACTATTATGGGTATGTATCTGTAACCTCTTTTCATGAGTGCTCTCAGAGCCAAGCGTTTGAGCTCCTAGAAGCGGCCATATTTCCACTCATATAGGTAGATCCCATTGAGAGTGTTCTCATAATTATAACACTCTAACACATTTATGTTGTGGGTCTTTTGAATAGGCTTAAATATTCGTTAAATGTATATTCATGACCTAGATAAAGTTTTAGTTTGGTAGCTTACATATTAAGGTACCTTTAGGCACACACATGTTAACACACGACCGTATGTCACACATGGACATGTGACACGACCGTGTGTCACACACAGACATGTAACACGATCGTGTGCTCTTGATGAATTGAGAGGTTTTGGTTAAACATGATTTCAGTTTATTACATGGGCTGGCCACACGACCGTGTGGTACTGTAGATATGGCCCAACCACATGGCCGTGTGATTGTTTGTAAGATTTTGCATTTAGGTCCATACGACCTCCACGAGTTACATGATTTGGATACACGGCCGTGTGATTCTAGCTTACATAGTTGCAGTTTGTAACACGACCTAAGCACACAACCATGTGACACTGTTTTTTTGATTTTTCCCTAGTTGTTTAAAAGTTTGCAATTTATTCCTTATTTTCCCTCGGGTCAATGTAAGAGCTTTCGTAACCTTGATTAAGACTTGAAATTGTTTGTAAATCATGCTAAACATGGATTATGAATTATTCTATTGAATTATTTAACGTTAAAGTCATAAATGTATATGATTTGTTCTGTTAACTGTTGTAGCATCTTGTAGCTTGGGTCCACGACCAGAACGAGTAAGGGGTGTTACACAAAGGGCTTTGCGAGTTGATCTTCTTGGTTTCTTTGATGAAGAATAGTTGGGCAATTCTATTGACCAAAAAAGGAGAGTGATGATGCAAATGGGAGCTGCTATTGAGAGGGAGCGAAGAGGATGTTGTAGAGTGGAGACGATGCTATTGAGGGGGAGTTGTTGTTTTGATGATCTTTTTGGAACTTTTATTTTGGATTACTATAATCCTTAATTTTCCACTTAATGATGCTATTGATGAATTTTTTTTTTCTTTGGTAAATGGATTAATGTTACTATTGTTGCATTATTTCCTTGTTTCATTAACTTACTTATGGTTGGTTAATTATTGATGCAAAATTCAAACTTCACATTGAAAGGTAATTTACTTTATTATTTTCTAAGTTTAAGTTTTTGGAATTAATAAGAATATGCTAAGGGGGAGCTAAAGTTACTTGACAATATAGCTTCCTGTGTTGTATGTGTTCTATTCAACAAATTGCCAAATGGGGAGACTGCCGAAAAATATGGAATGAATGAGATGTACCAAAGGAAGTGCCCACTTCTTGAAGCATTGCGACAGAGTGGCCTATTTTAATATTTAGGTGATCAACAATTTATTGAATCAGGTTTTTGGGTTGTGCTGATTTTGTGGATTCTATCTAGCCCATCAGTAAATATCATATCATTTGGGAAACCTGTTTGAATGATTGGATCGGATCGTGTCTATCTAATCCCAAAGATCGAGGAAGTTAGATTGGATTGGAATGTTGAAAACTTAGCTACCAACAGTCCTTGGTTACCTTGTTTGTGATTATTATATTGTATTTAGCTAGTTTAGTTGTTGTTTTATAGGGATTTATATCAATCTTCATCATGTTAACAAGTCTCGAAAACTCTATATAATTGAGAGACTTGTATAGGTTTATGTACTGACTATTGATATAGCATTGAATCTGTTAAAGTGAGGAACATTATTTGTGATAATGCTTTCTTATTGAAAAACCTTTATGTTTTGATTTTACAAACTAAGTTCACAGAGGTGAATTTGGTGATGAGAGTACCATTTTCAATGGTTCAAAAGTGAGGAAATTGTCACCATGGTGTGATAGATTTTTATGTTCACTTGTTGTAAGTGTTGGAGATAGTGAATATTTCTCACTGAGTTAGGCTCAGTAGACGTAGAGAAACCAAACTGCGTAAGCAATTTTTGTGTTCTTTATTTTTATTCATTGTCTTGAAGTGCTTGGAGAAATGCCAACTTTCCTAGTCACTTATACCAGCGCTTAGCTTGTTACTCAGCAATTGTTTTGAGGTCAACATAAATATTGAAACTAAGCCTTTAATTATGATTACATTATAAAGTGGAAAAAAATATTCTTGTGTTTATATGTGATTAATGTCACACTTGGTAAAGGTAAGTTGAGTGAGTTCGTTATGTACTTACTAAGCATTATATGATTAATGTGTCATTGTTTCTTGTGCGTAGATCATTAGTGGATTATGAGAAGCTCAATTTCAAGATTTGGTATCACATCACATGTAACATTCGCGTTATGCCTCGTAGCTGGGTACAAAGAGGTATTGAGTGAGGATTTAATTGGAAATTCTTGAAATAGAATAAATAGAAATTTCAAGTGTTAAATTAAAAAGTATTTAGACCTGATAGGAGATTAGAAAATACTCCTTAGATAGGAAATTTGTTTAAATAGAAGTATTGACTTAATTGAAAGAGAATAGAAATTGTTGTGGCCAAAGTAATAAAAAGTAAAAAGTTAGGAAATACATAATAGTGGTAGAAAGGAATGGAGGATTAAGAAGAAATTTTATCCAAAAAATAATTATGAGTCATCCAAGGAATTATAAAAGATGAAGAAGGGTAAAATGGTAATTAGCCAAGTAGATATTTTTAGATATAATGGTTAGGGCTAAAGTGTAAAGATGGATGACTAGAAGACTTATTAGCAATTTGACCTTTTTAATAAAAATGATGAGATATTTTTGTGGAACAGTGTAGAAAGTGGGAGAAAAGATGAAAAGTTATCATCTTTCACTAAGCCAACCGCCACCTTCATTTCTACCTTTGCCCATCATTTTTTTATGTCATTTGTGTCCTTCCTCCATTCTTGATCAAACCAAGCTCAAAACCTTCCTTTTTCTTTGGTATTTCATTAGTAAAAAACTATAGAGAAGACTAATGAGCACCTTAGTTTCATGAGAGAATCTCCATAGATGTGTTAAAGGAGAGAAAAAGCAAGAACTAGGGTTTTGGTTTCAGGGGGTTAAGGTAAGAGATGATGAAATTATCATGCCATACATGTTTATTTATATTAAGGGCCAGTTCTTCTGTGCTTTTCAAAAGCACTTCTGGCTCCAAAAGCACTTTTGGAAGAAAAACTGTGCAGAACAAGCTGATTTTGGTTGAAATTTTTGGCTTTTCAGAAGTGCTTTTGGAAAGCACTTCTAAAAAGGAGAAGCTAAAATTTTTAGCTTTTCCTCTTCCAAAAGCACTTTTAGTGCTTAATTACTTTTTCACCCCTCTAATGACATAATACTTTCCCTTTTTTTTTGTGCTTAATTACAAATGTGTTAAAATCATTAATTAAAAATAAAAAAATATTTTTTAAAATACTAATTACAAATATTTAATGGTTATATTTAAATATTTAAAATGTAGTTTATATAATTCTAATTAAATTTTATAAGTAATTAATATTTATTACTTAAAAATATTTAAAATTTATATTTCATATATTAAAATATTAATAAGTTATAGTAATTTTTTTATATTCTAACTAATTTAAATTTTATTTAAATGCATATTTGTTACTTGATAATAACATGTCTAAAATGGACATTTTATTTCTCAAAAGCACTTTTTGACAGCAATGCTAAACACTCAAATTTTAAAGCAAACTTTTCAAAAGCACTTCTCAAAAGCATTTTTCCACAGCATTTTTCAAAAGCATTGCCAAACTAGCCCTAAATAGCATAGGAAAGTCACTTGATTATGAGTTTTAACATATTAATGTTATATGTTTGTTCTGAAATTAAAGAAAAATAAAAGAAGGGAGAGGATCTAATTGAAGGAAAAGGAAAAAAAGAAGACCAAGGAGTGAGAAGAGGAGGAAATATATCATCTCAATTTTTGTTGTAAGTACTACAAGGAATTTCAATCTATCTTCTTTAAATATTCCTATTGTAGTATGCTAGTTACCTAGGGCAGTTAAGTAAATATTATTATGTTAAATAAAAGGACTAAAATGTGAAATTATGAAATATGTTAAGAAAAGTATAGGTGAAGAACATAAAATGATATACTTGGTTGAATGTTGTAACATCCTGAATTTTTGGGCCTATGCGTTTAATGGGTGGATATGTTTAATATGTTAATTTAAGTATTAGAGGTGCAAATTGGGCTCGGGAATGGGCCGAGGTCTTGGCTAAATATTTTGTTTAGGGACTATGGGGTTTAAATAAAGTATTGAGAGTGAAATAGGCATAATGGGCTTGTGGCTCAGGAACAAGAGGCGCAGTAGGAGGGAGCTATAAGTGGCGCCAATAGGCAAAAGAAGGGGGCCTCAGTGTGGCCGCTTGGAGCCTAAGAAATTGGGCTAATTTCGGCAGCCCAAGAAGAGCTAGGGGGACGGCAATGTGGCTACAAAATAGGGGATTTTATGTTTTAAATTATGTGGATATAATGCTGATAAAGGGAAGTAGTGATGTGGTATAGGTCTCTCATTAGATGAGTGTTCATTAAGGATAAGGGATAGAATGATAAGAGTGATCTCTTGGTTGCAGAGTTGGCCAAAAATCAAACACACAGGAGAGAGGGGAAAATCGGTTCAAGATAGGCAAGGGGGTGTGCCGAATTTTTCATTGTGTTTCCTAAGAATAGTCTCAAGTTTTCTCTCTTTTTCTAAGAACTAGAATCATCTTTTCTTCTTCTCTTTTTCTGCCAGAAACCGAAACTCCTCACTCAATTCTTCTAAAAGCCAAAAACACATCACCCTTCTCTTGTTCATCTTTTCGGGATTTTCTTAAAAGCCAAATTTCCTAGATCTCTAACCTTCTACGCTTTGATCTTCTTCTCGTGATTGCCGAATCTTTCTCGCAAGGGTAGCCAAACTGCTCAGAGATGTAAGTGTCGATTGTGCTATTCTTTTTCCAATCTTCTTCGGCTTTTAGAGACCATAGCCGAATGGCTACATGGTGGACTGATCTTGTGTTTTCTTTCATGGGCGGCATCCCGGGATTTGAAGGAGATCTAATCGCTTAGGTTCCTAAATCAGTAGCACTTGAATCACCCTACTTCCGGAATCGATTTAGGTAAGGAGATTTGTTTATTTAAACATATAAATTCAGGTAAATAATAATCCTTGGCCGAATGTAGGGGAAACTTTATCTTTGCGTTCTTCCGGCTTTTGAGCAAAGTTGTAGACAAAGGGTAGTAGATCCGATTAGCGAGGGTATCGACATAGAGGGTAGTCCTACGTATTTATCAGGTGTGTAACATTCTCACACCATTTAGATTGCTTGATTAGTATGCATATAAACTCGTTATATTCTCATTAAATGCCGAAATATTGGCATGGCTGTTGAAAACCCGTGGTGGGTAAAGGCGAATCACCAGGTTAGTGATTTCTGTCATTCTTAATTGAATGTCTCCGTTAACATGATATGATATGTATGCCGATTTCTATGTTGCACAGGGTTGGGGTGATTGATAAAAGGGGAAGTGTTCTGTTCTGGTGGCTCTGCCATGATCTGTTGTAGTGGCTCTGCCACGATTTGTTCTGGTGACGATGTCACAAATCTGACGATGAGCAGCTAACTGCAGCATGACTACCATCGATGATGTGTAGCGGCGTGGGTTGATTGTAGAAATCCCCAATGGTGTGATTGGCAGGTAAAGGGTGGTGTGTAGCGGATGGATCTAGGATTGGGATGGGCTTTGCATAATTCCTGTTGTATGATATTCTGTTATTCTGTTCTGTGGGCTAAGGCCCAATCTGATGGTGCATGAGGGTTGCATACTGAGTCTTGTGACTCACCCCGTTGTTTAACATTTTTCAAGTAACACCTAGTGCATAGGACCGGGCTGGAGAGGAGCGCAAGGTGGCCATGCATGGATTCATTTTGATTCAATAAAAGATGTTGATTTTATTATTTTCCCTTAGTATTTTCAATTTATCTGGTTTTATATTTTTTTGTAATAAGGCCACTGGCTACTGTTTATTGGTTTTATGCTTCGGTTTTTGGGTTTCCATACATTTAGGTTTTATGATTAATTGAAGTTAAGGCATGTGTTTAAATACTAGAACTCAGAGGAAAAATTTCGGTTTTATTCATTAAGGCATTAATTAAAATTTATTTCTTTTACTTAATTTTCAAATTATTAAGTTTTCCTGATAAACGTTTAAACTATGTTTTTTTAAAAGAAAAAAATAATAATAGGTGCGACAAGTTTTTCTAAAATCTTCTTAGTGACATGCCGGATCCGGTCGGGGTGTTTGGGCCGGGTTTGGGGTGTTACAAATGTTAAATATTTATGTTGAGAAAAATAAAAATGTAAGGAAACAACATACTTGTGATTTATGAAATGTGGACTAAATTGTGGAAGATGAAAAAATGTGAAATCTTTTCCGAAATACTTATGTAAAGTATATAAATGTATGAAATTCAGCTTTTATGCCCGAGTAGATAGAATTGGAACTATCAGGATATTGTGGCATGCCATTAAGGTTTCTCAGCGCGCTCTCTGTTTTCTAGCACGTCAGTGCTCCCTGTTTAGCACACTTGTGCTCTCCGTTTACTCGTGCATATAGTTGCACCCCTGCACTTGATCCAGATATCCTAAATTGTTTTGAATAGTCTACTATGGGCAAATGTGTGAAATGCTAGTAATACGAGTATTTAAGGTATCAAGATAAGTATAGAAATCATTTAAGGTAAATAAATTTGTTGAAATGAATGTTTAGTTATATTGATATTCATGTGTGAGTATATGATGTATTTTAGTAACATTTTTAATATATGTTATGTTCATTTATTCTTCAAGTGCTTACTAAGCCTTCATCGGCTTAATGCGTGTATTTTCAACGCGTAGATACAATTAGACTTGTCAAGCTTAAGTTGAGGTCGTGAGTTCTCATCTCATCACATCAGTGAGGGCAACAAGTGTAGGTATTATATTTTGGGCCAAAATGGCATGTACATAGGTAGACCAAATGTGTTCCACGTGTAAGGGACTAAAATACAAACTTTTAAAACTTGACCTATTTTGGTATTTAGATTTAATTATTTTGGTTCTATACGAAATGAATTATTGAAAGTTACATGTATGCATGCAATTGTGGTTTGATAATGTGACAATTGTGATTGAAATGGAGTTGTTTTAAGTAGTTTTAATGTATTTTGAATTGTCTTTAAGTACTGAGATGAAGCCAATGTATTGTAGGAGGTTTTTAACAAATTTTCTAAATGATTTTTTTACCAAAATTAACCTAAGGTGTTGATACCAAAGGGACAGGTATCGATACCTGAGTCTTAAAACTCAATTTTTTCAAAACAGAATGTGGTTTCGGTATCGATTTCACATTTGCTATCGATTTTAAACGTAGGGTATTAATACCTAGGCCCAAGGTATCCATACCTTAATAAAAAACTTTAAATTTTGGTGTTCCAAAATGCTGTTTTGGTATCGATACTATTCAGGGGTATAGATACCTTTCATAAGGTACCCATACCTTGTGTTTAAGTATCGATACTTGTCTCTTGTTTTGAGTAAAAATTATATTTAAACCATTTCTAAACGTAATTGATTAACCGATAATGACCCCGGATGTTTATAGTAATAATTATTGTGTTAAATAAATTAAAATATTATGAGTAAATGTTCAAATTACATAGTGGCTACCCAAGAATGCTTTGACACCAAATATAATAATCATATATTAGGTTCTTACAATTGGACCGGGTATAGGGATGTTACATCGCCAAAACATAATGAGTTTAGAACTCTTGTTTGGTATTGGTTTTAGACTATATAGGTGACGTGTGAAGTTAGTGCTAGTTTAATGGTCGTGTAAATATGTTTGTTAATAAGTGGGAGATTGATATGAAATGAGATGGCATTGGTATTTAGTTATCAATTTAAATGCGTAGTTTGTATGCATTGGGGCTTTTGCATGAATTACATTTTACCAACTTATTTTGGTATTTAACCTATCCAATTGGGTTGGCAACTGTTGCGTTTTAGGTCTGTTCTACTTATTAATCATGGATTCAAAATGTGTTTTTTTTTTTATATGTTATTAAAATTTTGAATTTTATTTTACGAAAAATTTATTATGTTAAACAAATGATGATTTTTAATCATATAAATATAAATAATGTATTTATTTATAAAGTGATGTTGGAATAAGAATATTCCATATTATCTTATATTTGTAAAACACAAAAAAAAAAAAAAAAAACACTTATTTACTATTCTTACAACCAAAACAATAGAGGTACAGCTGTAGGGGAAAAAATGGCATCTCAAGGAATAAAATGCTACTACCCAGTTTGGCCGAAGTCACTAAAAAAACAAACAAATACTATAAACACTAGTTTCATCTTTAAGTAATCTACAAAAGTAAGGCTCTAAACCCAACGGCCAAGAATACAGCAAGGGTCCACCGTGAAGCCAAGTAACGGATTTCACCATCGCTGCTCTCCCTTTCCTCAGTAGTCGAAGTTGGCGTGGTGGAACCGTTATAGTTAGGATTACTACCGCACAACCATTGAATTCCTTCTATATCATCATTTGCTAGCTCCACTTTCCTTGTTCTCGAACTGATTGTCGGATACATAATCGCATCTTCCACCGACGAATGCCCCAGCCCTAACAAATGCCCGATCTCGTGGACAGCCACGGTCTCCAAATCTACTGCCGACGGCACAGCTGACCTCATGACGTCGCCCGAAACGATCCAGTTTTCATCCGCATCCAAATGGAACCTCCCGCTGGGAGGAGAAAACGCGTGAGCCAAAGTTCCTAAAACCCCGTCAAATGGCTCTCCGTCTCCATGGTCTCCGCTGTAAAAACCGATTTTGATGTCGGCAGTGAGGAATGAATCCGTTTGCGAGAAGGTCAGCGGCGTAACAGCGGACCATTTCTGGAATGCGCTTGCGAAGACGGCCTTTATCTCGTCTGTTAACTCGTTTCCAGGTAAGAAACCGTACGTTAAGTCCCTCCTGTTGGCAGGCCAACGTGGCGTACCCGAGAAGAAACTATAATGACCCGTCGTGTGGAAGTGTCCGGTGGTGTGGAAAGATGACGATTTACCGGAGTTCATGGAAGTCGTCCCATTCACTATATCGGCGTTACCGCATCTCGGTTTTACGATCTGTTGAAGAGTCTGATCATCCAGTTGACCGGTCACGTTAAGGTTGAAATTCTGCTGGTACGTTTTCAAGGCCTTTTCTAGCTCGTCATCAAAATCGTCGCTAAAATTAGGCGCAGTGATGGGGATGTAACCGAAGTTGCTAAAGTAGAGTTTGAGCTTAGACAAACCATGTCGTGTCTCTCCTGAATGGCAACCCGCGAATTTAATGAAGGCATCCCATGGGGCTAAAAAGGTGGCGTTTGGGTGTAGCCATGACGGATTAGCTGTTATGTTTGGAAATAAACTAGCTGCGAGGGAAGCAAAAGAGAGAGAGACCAAAATGGTAAGCTCAAAAGCTTGATATTTCATCTTCTTTAGCGTTTAGTTATAGTTTTTGTGGTTGGAAAAGAATGGAAATGAAAGGAAGTGAAACCAAAACTCTTAAAATATTTTTCCCAATATCAAATATATTAGGCCACCGATTCATAATCATTTATTTCTTCTTTGCTTTCCTTAATCAAATATTTTTTATTATTCAAGGATCAAATTTGTGACATTTATCACAAATTTTAAACAAAATAAAGTCAATTTCAATGGAAACGAATATTCAAATTTTACAAAAAATGAAAATTTATTTTTAATATAAACAAAAAAAAATAGTAAAAATGACTTTTAATTAAAACTAGGATATTTAAATTTAAATTGGAAAATGTAATTAAGTTAATTTAATATAAACAAATTATGAATGGAAAAATGACTGCGTTTTGGTAAATGTTGAGTTTACTATAATAAGTAAAAAGGAGAAAAGCGTGGATGAAATTGGGAGGGGTGGCGGCATTGGGCAAAAGTCAAATTTGGGGCGTTGAGCGAACAGGTTCACTGGGACTTTGGGAGAGGTAGGGCCACATCTCTCTTTCTCTCTCTTCCTTTTTTTTTTTTTTAAGATAAGACTTAATAATGGATAAATTAATTATAGGTAAATTACACCAATAGTTATTTTATTTTGGGATAACTAATAAAACAGTTATTTAGGTTTCAATTCAGTCATCCAACTTTCAAAAAATAATAAAATAGTCACTAATGTTATCGAAAAGTGACAAATCGGTCACTCATTAATATTTTTTGTTACAAATCTAACGAGACAGATGACGCGGCCAGTTAACTTGCCACGTTGGACAAGGCAAAGTTAGTGGCTATTTTTTTTTGTCCTTCTTTTTTCATTTTTAATAAATGGTCTAATACTTTTTACTTTTTACTTAAATGGCCCAATATGTTTATACTTCTTTTTCTCCATCCCAAGAATCTTGTCGTTGATGCCTCCGCCACAACCATATTTGGCGTCACCATCGCTCACCTCCAAACCACCACCACCACCACCACCTTATCTCAATCATCCAATCACCCATTCGATAATCAACAATCTAGATCAAAAGATGTTTGGAAAGCACCTAAGAAGAGCTCACCTTGTTCAAGCCTTGAAGAAAAAATGGTTGTTGCCAGATAAAAGAAGAACTGAGGAATAGGAAGTGAAGGAGAAATTCAACTGGGTTGAACTTGCTGAAAGAAAACTCAAGATTGAACAGGTTGTTGACATCAAGAGATTCGTGCGAAGCAGCGAAGGCAGAGTTGTTGGCATCGTGGAATCGATCAAGAGAGAAAGAGTTAGGGGAAGAGTAAAGGAAGGTTGGGAGAAGAGATTGTTTGGAAGAATCCGAAAGCAAAGCCATTGCTGCAAAATTTGAGAAAATAAAAAACATGTCGAAAATTTAACATGTCAAAAATTTACCCATCTATTTGAGAACAAAAAACATGTTGAAAATTTGAGAAATCAAAATACCCCCATCTACCATCTCCATACTGTCAGATATAGATGAAAATTTGGCCACCACTTCTCCTCTGTGGGGCTTTCTTCTCCTCTATAGACGAAATCAAAATTTGAGAAACCTGAATGAGATTTTGGATTGATGGATTCTAGGGATTTGAAAGTGAGTTTAAGGAGCTTTGGAGGTAATGGTGACACCATTACCGATAAGTGGAGCTTTGGAAAATTTCTCTTCTTTTTCTCTTCCTCCTTTGTTTTCTTTTACTGCTTAGCCCATCTAGGGTTTTAAATTGAGGCCGTCTACATAGTAGGATGCCATTTCACTTTTCCATTACGTCTGTAACGAAAAATGGTTAAAAGGACTGTTTTGTTTTTTTTCGAAAGTTGAGTGATTGTTTTGTCAGCTACCCCAAAGTTGAGTGACTGTTGGTGTAATTTACCCTTAATTATATTAGAGATGATTTAAATTTTAAATTACGGGAAATATTTGGTAACACAATAAAATATTAAAATAATATGTCAAATTTTAAGATTGTTTATGAAATAAAAAAGTACACTATTAATGTATCAAATAGACCTGATCATAGGCTAGGCCTATGCCCGTTTTCTAGGCCTGAGCTCAATTCGACACGAAAATAGGCCTAAAGTTCTGCCCAAGCCTAGCCCATATTAAAAATGCTAAACTCGAGCTTGACCCGGCTTGTCTGTATTAAATTTATTAGATTATTTTTTATATAAAAATAAATTTTAAAAATATAATATATCAAATACACTAAAGACATTAAAATAAATGTTTCCCAATAAATTAAAAATATATTAAAAAAATCTTTATTCTTAAATGATACTAAAATAGTAACAACTTAGCAAGTAAATGTTTCTAAAATAGTAGCAAAATTAACAATAAAATAAGAGTTATACAATATCTAAATAATAATATCAAAATAACAACAATATAATAACGAAATAATAGCAAAATACAAAGTTTAGGTTAATTCGAATTGACAAGTGGGTCTAACCACGAATCCATTTTCCGTTTGGTTTCATTCTCTATCTATCTTCATTTTCCGTCTCACCATGAAATTCCCTTTTCCGGTCATTCATTAAAAAAGAAAAAGAAAAAAAAAGGAGAGTTCTGATTAAATACTTTAAAACAAAAAATTGTTGGTAAAGTTGAACATCTACATCTACAATGCATGGCCTCGTCTTAGGACGGCAGTCCATCTACGCTAACAGTATCAATAACAGGCACGTTTCATTTCTTCTCCCTGCACGTTTCCACCACCAACTCAATAAATTATTCATCCCATTTTTTTTACTTTTATTTTCTAAAAACTCATTCTTTTCAAAACGATTAGATGTAACAATTTAAAATAAAGATTTAAATTGATTAATTTGTGAACCGATTGAATTGACGATCAAATCAATTTTTTCTATTTTTTTAATATTTTAATAATTTATCTAATTAAACTGAATGAATCGATTGAATCAATGATTTAATCGATTTGATTACTGACTCGATTTTAGAAACTTTAAAAAGCATAACTAATAATTTAATGATTCATTACATAAAAACCCGAGTATTCAAGGTAGGTTTAGACCCTAATGAAATCAACGTTAGATTTAATATATAATTTTTAACAATTAAAAATAAATATAAACTACAGTAATACGCATCCCATTATATATAAGTTTTTCTTTTGGTCATTAAATTAAAAAGTAATTACACTTTGATCATCAATATGTTGGAGATTTTTTTGTCACCATGATGGTGTGACTTTTTTTTTATTAGTATAATAATATATTTAATCTTTGATTTTTTTTTTATAATTTTTATCAGACCCTAATTTCATATAAAACTATAATAATAAAAAAACAATATTATTTTTAAAAAAATAAATATAAAAATATAGCAGAAATTCCAAACCTTTGTGATAAAAGCTAGATTTTGATGCGTCGATGAATAACCAACATCCAAATATAAACTATTTTTGTTTTGAAAACATTTGAGGTTACAAACTAATATTTCCTAAGACCGTGATTGGAAAGAGCCACTCGTTTTTTCTCAAAACACCAACATACAACTTTAGTTTTGGGGGAATTTCTCACTTAAATTCAAATTTAGCCCTTAAATTATATCACTTTTTCACTTAAGATTTTTTTTGAATTACTGGAGAGAGCATTTTGAATTGAAAATATAAATTCTTTTTCTTCAATTTTTGTTAAGTATACGAAAAGCCTTGGATATGGCTATGGAAGTGGAATGCATTTCAAGCATTTTGGGTTTTTCTTATTGTTTTGGGACATTTTTCATCCTTTCATGAATTGGGGTTTTCTTTAATCTATTTTGGATATTGTATTAGAAATTGTTACTTAATTTAAAAGTTGTGATTGTGTTGATGCATAGCCAACTTAAAACCTAGAAATTGAATCAAATCAACAATCATCAAGAGGTTTGTTGGACAATCTTGAATTGGGAACAGATTTCGACAGTAGTGCCATTGCCACCACCACAAGAATCACCAACTCTAACATTCTTTACCTATCCTATGAGTCCATACGGATAGGTGATATTACCGCAACGCAGTTGCAATTTCAAAATCAAGCATAATACAACTTGAAATCAATAATTAAAATCCATAAATTGATATTAATGTAAATGATAAGTATTGAAAGTGTTTTAAATTCATTTTGAATCGTTACAAAGGTGTTTGGAGGGATTTGATCAGGCATAAAATGAGCTTTCGGGGCCTAAAATGACCATAATAGTATTTTTATGTGAACAGGGGAGGATGCATTGATATTGTTGGGATCAAGTGTCTTTAGTGTAGTTTTTTTGCCATTAATGCTTGCAGTTTTTCGAATAGATTAATTAATAAAATTTCATAGTTAAAATTATTATATTTTGTTTATTTGTCCTCAATGATTTTTGCATGAAAAACAAAATGTATAAGCAAATATTAGCTCATTGATTACCTAACGTTTAACTAATATTAAGTTGGATCATGTGGTCGGATCGTGATGCAAGAAGATAACTTGTAACACCCCAACAATTTTCCAATTAATTGTACGGTACGAATTAGAAGATTTTTTTGTGAACAGTTTAGTATAAGAATTTTTGAGTTACTTGAATTTAGTGGGAATTGAGCATTATTAGAGTCATGAAGTAGTTTAGAGAAGTGTTTTAAGGTGAGGGGAAAAATGATAATTTTACATATAGGGATATTTTTGACATTTCAACTATAAATATATTAGAATTGAGAAATTATAAGTGTTTGTGATGATGAAATTAATTTTGAACCATTAAAACCTTATTTTTATACCATGATTTTATAATCGCCATACAAATTAAAAAGGGGTTGACCTTTTGATGAATCTTGTATTTTAAAATGTTAAAAAAATAAAAAGGGGATTAAAAACCCCATTTCTTCTCAAGTTGGCCGACCTCCATTGTTCTCTATTAGAGAAGAACTTTCATTTTTCTTCCTTTTTCTAATTTCATTATTTTGTCTTAAAATTTCTAACCATTTTCCCTCTACTTCTTGAAAACCACCCTATAAAAACTCCATTCAAGCCTTCCTCTCTATCTTCTCCATCACCACCAACATAGGATTTTAGTTGATTAGTGAGAGAAAGCTTGCGTAGAATGAGAAAGTGTTGGATAAGGTAAGAGTTTTTTGTGTCTCACCATCATATCATGTTTAGTTTTCATTTTCATTATATGATTTATGGTTAAACCACTAGTGTAGACATTTATGATTTGTATTCATGAGCATGTATTAATGCTGTCATTGAAGAGAGGAAGCTTTATGAGGGAGCTTCTAACAAATGGAAAGAAATTATTGAAGAGCGAAGAGGAAGTTGGAAGCCTCCCCTTATTTTGTTGTATTTTGAGTAAGTTCTCATGGAAACCTAAATTTTTCTTAAGATCATTGTTATTGAAATGTGATGTTAATTGAATGAATTATATGAATATGAAGACTACAGGTATTGAGAAAATGTTATTAACCTTGATAGAGGATAAAATAAGATTTTAATAGCTTGTGACTAATATTCAAATTAACCTAATGAAATTTCATTTAGGTGAGTTAAGAGTAAGGTAAGTTGAAATGTTATAGATTTCATTGTATTTTGAAAGTACTTTACAAAAATGTTTTTATGAAATCTTGTTCTTTAATGTGATTTTGTTTTTTGATGTTAAGCATCAAATGGATGATTATCTGGCACATATATATCTTGGATAGAGTTTTGAGACCATTTCATCTAAAATATGAATATGTTTTGAGATATGTATACCGATTGCTCATAAGAATTATTTTACATGTCTATATGAGATATGGTAATGAAAATGCTATTGCGTTAATAATGGAAGTGTAAATTGCTATTAATAATATGTTTCCCTTGTAACTTAGTAAAATAGCGTAGGACACATATGACATGCCATAGGGAGTTAGCCACACACATTTGATTTGCTGCAATTCGTTGTAGCAAATTAAACTACTTTTGGTACTTAATGAGCTCGTAGGAAAGCAATTTAGTTATGTTTTCGTTTAGTTTTCACTTTTAGCCTTTAGGAAATAAACTGAGCAATTTAAGTGATTTATATGACCTTGCGGGCCAATGGAGACCTAAAGGTAGACTAATATGTTTGGTGAGTGTGCAGGACATTATTCGAAGGCACAAAGATAGTGGACTGCCTGCGATGTTGCAACATAGAGCTTGGATGTTGCAACACCGTAAACAGAGTATCAAAATAGTAGTCTGCCATCGGTGTCGCGACATAGCCATAGGGTGTCATGACACAGTCCTGAAGCCACGCCCTAAGGAGTAAACTGCCATTAGTGTCGTGACACTGACGTGATGAGGTCACTTAATGGGCTAAGGGTGTTTCCATCCGCACAATGAACTTTAACGCAAAATAGTTAGCTGAATTAGGTTAAGGATCAACGGCCAAACCTAGGCCTATAACTAGAATTGCTCTAAACAATTTATGAACGACTTTTTACTTAGTTTTAATTTTCCTTTCAATTTTAATTTAGATTTCTTTTCAGTTGTAGTTTTTATTTCAATTTTCTATCTCGTTCTTCACGGGAATTGGATTGTAGATCGGTCGACTCTTCATGGATTACTGTTCGCACTATTATAATTATATAAGGATTTTTCTTATCTTTATTCTTAATTTGTTTTTAATGTTTATATTTTCAATCAATTGTATTACTTGTGTTAAATCCATGGGGAACTAATCCGGTAAGAGAGATTAACTAGTGGATGTGGGATTAATTAACATCTATGTAGGGTTTCTTAGCAGGTCAGCTGGTTGGGATAGGAAGAACTAAAAACCCTAGGCTTGACAACCCTAGGAAGTCATATAGGTGGGAATGAACCCAAAATCGGTATTGCCTATCCACGAAAACCTTACCCCAATCTGGTCTGAACTGTGACATTGAGAGATAAGTAGTTCTTGCTGACTCATTAGGTTAGCGGAAGGTCGATAGGCCCTGCTAAGTTAATGACTAGTTGATTAAATAGAATTTGCTAGGTTAATGACTAGTTGATTGAATAGGCCTTGCTAGGTTAGTAGTTCTTGCTAACTCATTAGGTTAGATACGAGCACCGGAGGATAAAAAAGACATCGATATCTACATGTGAGCATTGTGGCAGGACTAATCTCGAGGTTTGTTGGAAAGTCATGGGAGTTTGTTTTGGATGTGGGTCCAAGGACCACTTATTGAGGGATTACTCGAGAAGGGTTGAGGACATTGTGTTTCAATTTGTGGGATCTACTCCTATAGCTCAGAGGGGTCAGAATTTTGGGGTTAATTATAACACCCCTATACCTGACCCGATCGCCTAGTCAATGTATTAGAATGCTACATTTGTTGTCGAAGCAACAACAATTAATTTTGATTCATTTCATTATTTCATTCAAGTTAATAAGATCATTATACATTTACAACAAGATTCGAACATAAATTTGGTTATATACGAGCTTATGATAGCACTTTTAATGGTCTAAGTTTGAACATGGACTAAAATGTGAAGTTTTCAAAGTTTCGAGCTGACATCGCAATGTTGGGGGTTCCTCGTTGCGACGTCACTCTCTGACTTGCCTTCATCATGCTGTCATAGGTCATTGACATGACGTCCATTCTGTTTTTGCCTTGTTTCCATTTCTTCAACTTAAATTATCTAAGGCATACTTAATTTCCACATATATTCTATAATTACTTGCCAAAACACATTTACATAATGTAGGAAGTCCATTTGTTTTCCATTTACTAGCATAAGCACTCAACCTAGGTACATGCCATTTGCTTAAAAACAAAATAGAGAGGTGATTTACTCTTTTCCCGGCTCTGATGATGTAATGAGATGTGAGGCTACTAATTCTCGATAATCTTTTACTTCTAGCTTTTACCTACGCGTTTAAAACATGCGTTACGCTAATAAAAGCTTAGTAAGTACAACAAGAATTAAACTTACATTCTATTTACATAGGAAAACATAACTCAATATCATTATTTTAAATAAGTTCAGGACATGTTAACATTAATAACACTAAATTATCACTCAATAAACGTATAATTTCATCCATCACTATTCTTTATCAATTTACAATCTTGTCACATTTCAATAAATTTTGTCCACAACTTTATCCAAAACAACACAAAATTGAGGGATAGTTGAAATCCTTAACCGTCATTCCTTTTCTTAAATCTGGGAACATAGAAAGGTTAGGAAGCTTACCAGCTTGAGAAATCTTTAGTTACTTATGCACAAACTTTAGCTACCTTCTTCCATACAGACCACTTATTAATCTTTCTTTCTTTCAATCCAGACTAGTGAAGAAGATGAAGAAATAATAGAAAAATGAGAGAACTACACCGGAGAATAACGTTTCTCTCTTATTTACTACTCACGCACTTCCTTCATCGATCTCAATTTCAAGAGGCAAGTGTGCAAATCTATAATCATCATGTCTCCCACTAAGAAACTCTCTAGTCAAATGTAACAGAACTAAGGTTGAATTCCAACCTTTCCACAACCAGTCCACCATTTTTACTTATTTCCACTAGAACCTGCTTCATTTGTAAGTTTTTAAATTTAGTACCTACAATCACCATTCCAACTTAATTTTGGCATTTCAGGGTGTGATAGTATCTACATGATTAGATAACTAGCATTATCTAGGCAAAGTGGAACACAACCTTACAAAGATTTTCTAAATTCCTAGTGTGGATTACTGTTAGAGGCTGGACGTTTGGACGACTATTGATTTTCAACAACCAAGCCTGGTATTCGTGTAAAAACGAAGAAAGAATTAAATAATGATCGCGACCATCCTTGTTCGAGGTATTAGTTCTTCTATTATATTTTTTGTGTGATGACGTGACAAAATCGTTTAAACTAATCCTTGGTGGAATCTGATGCATTGTATGTTTTTGTTTTCCTTTGCATTTACTTTTATAATTATTTCGATTTATTTTTTAGGCTATAATCAGATTCCAACACTTATAAGCTTAGCCACTCTTCTTACGCTTATATCTTTAGCTTTCTTAATGGAAACAAAATTTATTCCTAACTTTTATGGTAGTGATCTTAGCATTTTCTGAACATGTTTTTTCTTCAGAATATATCTCACCCAAAGCTAACATAGTTTAGAATGTAAATCAAAGATAGATTCATATTTAGATTCAAATATGTGTGAAGTTTCAAATCTAGTGGTGAACATCTAGAGCTTTCACGTCTTCACCTTTGAAGTTCCTTCATATGTGATCTCTAAGATATTCTTAGCTTCTCTTAATGATGCACATAATTAAATGCTTCATAATTTTTAAGGATACGCTTCATTGAATTGTAATTTATTGCCTTGCCTTCTTCAATGGTCCATGTAACTTTGGGCTTAGGAGTCTTCTTAGTTGTTTGGGATGGTTCTCATCCTATTAGAACAACTTTTCACGCCTTTTCATCAATAGATTTGATAAAGGCCCTCATTCTAGCTTTCAATAGAAGCAGTTTATCTAGCAATAAATAGTGAACAAGTGTTTTATCCTCCTTTCATATCTTTCATGTGAATTTGCCAAACACAAGATCTCCATCAAATATGTTAAGTGTCCGCTCTGATACTATTTGAGTGTATGGCACAATCGTAAAAAATTAAAAAACACATTAATTGTTTACACAGTTCACACTTAACCTATATCTATAGAGCATTGCTTAGGAATCAATCCACTAAAAATCCATACAGTAAAATACACTAAATAATTTAAGCCTAAAACATTTCACTCAAGTTGCAATCTCATATTTGTACATCTTAGTTTGATTCTCCCACTTTACTATTACCTAGTAAGTGTTTTTCTAATAAATAATATAAATAGATAAACTCTTCGCAAGTAAATTTCTCAATAAACAGATATTTCACTCTAAACTTACTCTATTCAATTTTCCACATTTGTCAAGCCATTCTATGTTTAAGATCAACGTGTCTGGGTAAACTTTATCCTTATCTTTAATTTCAAAAGTGCAGCTCACTCCCCATTCAAAAGGCTATTCTATTCTCCATATCTTGATTTCTAAAGAATGCCCAAGATTTTAAATATCAAGGACTCTTCTTTAACCTTTGGTTTTTGAGTAAAACACACCTCTTATGTCAATCTTTGAAAGGTCTTCACACGTTTCTGTACCTAATTCTATTTTACAAGATAGAATAATGTTAAATACAAGCATAAAAAACTGCCAATTAAAACTTCATGTTGTGATAGACAGATGTGGTTGTTTATGTTAGTACAAGTTTAGCCACACCTTTAGAACATGTTTCCTAACACTTTATATCGTTGGTTTTATATTCTAAAATTTGCAAAGCATTTTAAAAATTACATGCAAAATTGTATATGAACTTAAAATATTACTATATATTTCTTTTAAACTAAAAATAATATACATAAAATTTATCAATTATATATATATCCGTCCATTGCACATAGTTTTGTTTATGTAAATTGTGAGGGAAGCAAATACTTTGATCATGGCCAAACAGTAGCCTACATTAATTTTACACTACTCCTATAGCGATACCTTCGAGCGCAGAAGAGAAAGAAGAGGAAATTCAGACAAGATATCCCTGCTATTAGGAAGTAGAAATAGTCCAATTTGCTAGTGTTGATGTCGTCAGACAACCAATTCGAGCCATGCCTTGCACTCACATCATGCACAACACTGATCACGGTGCTGCTCGCATAGCTTGCGAAAGAAAAGGTGAGATAGATTAGAGAATTTCCGATGCTTCTCATATGCTCCGGGAACTGCTTGTTGTAAAATTCGATAAGTCCAACGATACTGAAGATCTCGGAGAATCCAATCAGGATTAGCTGAGGCGTTAACCACATGACTGTCATTGGAGCAATTCCATCAGTGCCGCCATGCGAAAGGGCTGACAGTCTTCTTTCTGTTTCAATGAACCCTGAAACTAACATTGTTAGGATTGAGAAAAGGTTCCCAATTCCTATTCTTTGGAGAAGTGTGATTCCACCTTCTTGCTTTGTGACTTTCTCGAGCGCTGCTACTACGACTCCATCGTAAAATGGTAGCCATATTGCGATTGCAATCAGCGTAATGACGCCAACTGAACCGGCAGGGATCTTTATGCTGGGACCAAACTGCAAATCCATCTTAAGGGCTTGTGCTACCGTGAAAGTTCCTTGTTGATTCATGGCTAGGAAACCAAGGACGCTGGTAAGCCAAATGGGGATAATGTTTATTAGGCATTTAACATCTTCAACTTGTTGAACACTACAAAGCCTCCATGGATTCTCACATAAACCATCTTGCTTCACTTCATCACCCACGATTAAAGCCGCTTTATTTAAGCAACTGATGAGGAAACACAGAAAAAAAAAAGCAAATTATTGCTCGCAAAAGAATTTATATTTGAATTCATGTAGCCAAAGTATTTGGTTAAGAAGAAACAAATACATCACCTGTACTGTCTGGTGAGATGGAGTTCTGGAAGCAAGCTTCTGCTGAATGGAGGATTATAGAATTGCCCATCTACTTCATCAGCTGGAAGATTAAGCAGTCGTTTTTTGTAAGCGGCAACAAACACTTGTGCTACAGCAGCAAAGACGCTTCCTTCCGGCTTTATGTATATGTAAACTTTTGTTCCAACAAAGAACAAAACAATAGCGAAGAGCATGCAGAGGGTTGGAATCCCAAAGCCTAAGGCCCAGCTAATATCATTTTGGATATAAACCACAACAGTCTGAGTAATCAACAGAACAATTGTTTGAGTAGTGTAGTACAAATTGTAGAAACTGTTGTTTCCTTTTCTGCCTTCTTCGGTTGTTAAATCAAATTGATCAACACTGAAGGGAATGCTACAGGGCTTGATTCCACCAGTGCCAATGGACAACCAACACAAGCTAGCAATCAAAATGCCAAGTTGAGCTTTATTGTGGCCTACGCATTGCCCATGTAGTTGTCCTTCATGGGTGCATGGCGGAGGACGCAGCTGTGGTAACAAAGCTGTTAAAGTCATGATTATCATTCCCTGCCAGTTATTGGTTGATATGACGTGTTAATTAATCAGGCATATCTAAAGACCCTTACAAGGCTACGAATTACTATAATTACACCAATAATATGGTTAGCTTCTCTAACTTTATATATATCTTGAATTTTATTAAATGTGCAATATGTTAAAAATGACATGTAAATTCAATATTTTTCAATTATATATAAAAATTTGATATTTTGATTTAATCATTTACATTTAAAAAAAATATAAATTTAATTATTTTCATGTTACTAAACATCAAATGATGCGTCGGTAGTAGCATCAAATCAATATTTACTTATCAAGTTACACTTTATATCAAATTTCATATATAATTTTAAAATTTATTCCTATCACATAGTTAAATATAGGATGAATCAAGTCCTTTCTCCAACTCCATCGGCAGAAGTGGTAAATTATATTGTTTTTCTTCATGTTTTTCATATAAAATTCGAATTTTTCATGCCTCTGAGGACTCTGTGTATGCAAGCAAGATTGCAGTTCATAGACTTGTAATTCTTAAATAAACAAAAATTACTGGGGTACCAGGAGAGATGAAAATGAACCGAAAGCAATGGTCCAGAATTTGCCGATGAATGCATCCGAGACATAGGCACCAATAACCGGAGCAAAATTGGAAGCAGCAGACCAGGTGTTAAGGAGTGTTGCAGCCTTAACCTGGTTCATGTGATACTCACTCTGCAAATACACCATAAAGTTTGCCATCAACCCGAATGATGCCAATCTCTCAAACGTTTCATTTCCTGCACTCAGGAAAAGCCACACCCTTTTCACTACATAAACTAATCATAAATACGTTACACAACCACCGGCAGAAATGCCACTATACTTTTACATAGAGGAGGGAGAGAGGGGTGCACCTAAGACGAAAGGCACTGCTTTCCATCCTGCAGGCTTCCTTTGATTTGTATTTGTATCTTGTAGATCTGCAGCACCTATTTCTTCTTCAGATGGAGAGAAAGAACTGCAAGTCCCTGACATATTTGTGCAAGAAAATGAGACTAGTCATCACATAGACCCACGTCTGGTTGGTTTCTATATGTAGTGTATGAAATAAGAGCTGAAAACGCAAGGCACGTGATGAGGTTTTTAATAATATAGTTTTTCAAGGAGAAAGCAGATGTGATTTGTGTTTGTAATGCACCAAGACTCTCTTTTTTCTTTTTAAGATGATTGCGTGAGGTAATTAACTTGTTTCATTAATAGTAACTTGTGATTTAAATAATGGACCCGGCTTCCGTCCTGTTAAAAGTAATACTCACTTCTGATTTATGTATAATTGGCGTCAATGACCTTGATGGGGGAGGGTTATGATGAGGTAGTCTACTGTCTAAGTCACCTACCTATCCACCACCATAGCCAACCAGAAGATAAAACCTTCCCTCTTGAAACGCATAACACCACCGCCCACGTGGTCTCACTCAATGCCATTCTAAGATTGAAGGACCTGACCGTCCCTCTTTTGTAGAGTGAATGATGGACAAATTCAATTTTAATTTTTACTAATAATTGCAAATAAATTTATCCTTAAATTTTAAACTTTAACCACTACACACCAAAATATTAAATTATAAACCCCAAATATAAAACCCTAACATTATAGACTTGAATACTAAATCTTAAAATCCTAAACTTTATTTAAAAGAAATTTTAAACCCCAAACACCACATTCTAAATTTTAAATCATAAATATTTTTTTTTTTGATAATAATGTGCTGAAACTTTCATTAATCTTGGGCCAAAACAGAATTCCAAACATAAAGAAATAAAACAAAACGTCAGCAATACTAGAATTAAACAATGGAAACTAAAACCCCTAAGCCCAAACTAAAAGCAACATAAAAAAACCTAATGCCTAAATGCTCCAACATCGGCCCATTCTCCAGAAAGTTCAGCAGCAGAAAAAAGACAGGGGTGCTATTTGGGAATTGCGTCCCAGCTGTAAATCACTTTAACCCCATCTAGAAAACCCCAAACGGTGCCAGATACGTTATCAGGAATCAATTAATGGTTCCCATCATTTCCAATGCTCCACAGTTCCCTTTCAAATCTCTTTAGATCTTTTCAGCAGGGAAAAACCTCCAAAACCATCCATCAGCCACTTCTTTCAACCCTTCATCTTCTTTCTTTATTCACTTCATCATCTTTACTCTTGCGCCATTTCCGTTCGCCTGCGATCTGCCATCATCGCCGATTCAACTCCAGGCGGAACCATATTCATCAGATAAGTATTTTCCTTAATTTTCATACCCTCATAAGTAATTCTATGTGCAACCTCGCTTGCTTCTCGTAGAAATCGAAAAATACGATGTCCAGAATTTAGGGCCATTTCCTTTGAGTCCTTAGTATAAGCCGCGATTTCTGATCTATCTTCCCCATTTCCTTGCAGTTTTTTAATGACCGTTCTTGCATCTCCTTCAATTTCCACATCCCGTAGATCAAGTTGGAGTCCCAGAAGAATGGCTTGGTAGCATGCTAGTGCCTCGGCAGCAAACGCAGACGGTATGTTTTTATTAAAAATAGTCTTTGAGCACAATACCTCTGCTTTGTCATTTCTGATCACTAACCCAGAACACGATTCACTGTTTTGTTTGTTGAAAGCCGCATCGAAGTTAATCCTTCAGAACGTCCTTGCAGGAGCTTCCCACCTATTCTTGGATGCACATCTATCATGTATTGGCGTTTTACCCCCGGCCGTCCGAGTTCCTTAAATAATTTGATACAAACTCTGCAATTTGTGCTCCTGTTTTTGTTTCATTTTCGTGAATGAGTTTGTTCCTGAATGACCAAATCCCCCATAAGGCACATACAAACTTTCTGCACTGGTTCATCGAATTATTTTCAAAAAAATTCCCTACCCAGTCATTGTACCCCATACTTGCATCTGGAGCAGGTTCAACTATATCTAATGTTTCCCATGTTTCTTTTGAACCAGGACAATCTCTAAAAAGATGCTCCCTCATTTCTGCTTCTAAGTTGCAGCGTCGACAATTAACAGCTCCCATAAGTGTAACATCCTGAATTTTTAGGCCTATGCATTTAATGGGTGAATATGTGTAATGAGTTAATTTGAGCATTAGGGGTCCAAATTGGGCTCAGGATTGGGCTGAAGCCTTAGTTAAATTTTTGTTTGGGCACTATAGGGTTTAAAAGGTGGTTTCTGAGTTTAAATATCAAAATGGGCTTGTGGCCCAATGGTCAGTGGCGCCACTTAGGGAGCAAGGAGGTGACGCCACACAAGGGAGTAAGGGGCCCAAATTTAAGTTACATGGAGCCCAACTCTTTTAATTTAAGTTAGCTAAATTTCGGCATTAGGGTTAGGTAGAGTGGACGGCAACAAGGCTCAAAAATAGGAGGATTTATGTGAATGGGATAATGTAGATAATATAGCTGATAATATGGAAGAAAAAAAAAGAGAAAAGATAGGAGCTATCTACAAGGCTAGGAGTTGGCCGAAATTCCATCACTTAGAGAACTGAAGATATCGGTTTCTTTATGGCAAAGGGGGTGCCGAATTTTCCTTTTTATTTGATTAATTTTTAGTTATCAGGAAGGGCACTTTCGGTTTTTCATAGGTAAGTGCCAAAATTTCTATAAATAGGGAGGGTTCTCTTTTTTATTTTTTGGCATTTAGGGTTTCCACCTTTTCTTTCTCTTCTTTCTTCTAAAAGCCGAAAACTCCATTATTCTCTTCTTTTCTTTCTTCTAAAAGCTGAAAGCCGAAAACTCCATTATTTCTTTCTCTTCTTTCTTCTAAAAGCCGAAAACTCCATTATTCTCTTCTTTCTTCTAAAAGCCAAAAACTCCATTATTATCTTCTCTTCTTTCTTCTAAAAAGCCGAAAGCCGAAAACTCTATTATTCTTTTCTCTTCTTTCTTCTAAAAGCCGAATCTCTATAGATTTCTTTGAATCATCTTCTCTTCCCGATTTTTCGCAAAAAGCTAATCCTCTAGGAGTAGCCGAATCTTCTCTAGTAAGATCTCTCGGATCTAAAAGCGGAAACACTAGTTCCCGAATCTCATATCACTTTTCGTGATTTCAAGGCGGATAAGCGGTGGTGTTGGCTACGGATAGCGTCGACTTAGAGGGTCTTGTTCTAACATGAATCGTGTGTGTAGATCTCTAACACACTAATTAATCTGTACTAAATATATGTTATGGGCTAAAAGCCAAAAAAATGTCAGATAATAATCAGTACTAAATATATGTTATGGGCTAAAAGCCGAGAAAAAGGTCAGTATAGACAGTCGGATTACCCAAAAGGGTAGGCAAGGGATGCCAGTGCGTAATCATAGAAACTTCTCTATGTGTATCGATGTATGTGATAGATCGTGAACTTTTAGGTAGTATATTGTTTTGATTCTGCATGTATGTATGCATGGGATGGGATTGATATGATGAAGGGAAGAAGGTCGCATAGCGATCGGTGGCTTTGCCACATAGGTCACATAGTGATCGGTCTTTATGACATGACGACTTCATTTGTCGAAATGCTACGATGTATTATTAAGGTCGCCGCGGTGATCGGTGGCTTTGCCACATAGGTCACACATGATCGGTCTTTAAGACAGCGGCTGGCAACCACAATATGGTGTGTAGCGGTTGGAGGGTTGATTGTAGAAATCCCCAAGGTGTGATGGTTGGTACGGGTTGGTGTGTAGAGGATGGATTTCTAGGTCGGGATGAGCCATGATGCATATATAGTTACCCTTGTATACGGGCCAAGGCCATAATGTGTTTGTGGGCCAAGCCTTTGATGTGTTTTCGGGATTTACACACCGAGTCTTGGTGACTCACCCTATTATTTTTCCCTAACTTTGCGGATGAGCGATGATTGTGGACATGGGAGCAAAGGCGGACTCGAGGGCCATCAAGTTTTTATTCCTATAGATTATTTCGGTTTTTCCTTAAGTTTTTAATTTTGGAAATATTTATGTAATAAGGCCCCATAGTTTATACTCACTACTTAGTTTTTAATATTTGCAACTTATGGAACTTTGTCAAAGGTTTTATTATTCAAAATAATAATAATACAAGGTTTTCTTTTCAAAAGTCACTTGTTTATTCGAATTTTGCCTAATAACTTATGATTTACTAAAACCAACTTAGCAAAAGTTTTCAACGTACAACCCGTAGCATACCAGATCTGGTCGAAACTTATGGGCCGATTTTGGGGTGTTACATTTTGGTATCAGAGCCCAGTTCAAAACTCGGGCTGTGAAATGGGTCTAGTACTGTTTTAAAGTTGATAAGAATTTGGAAAAGTTTGGGTTGAGAAACGGCCTTCAAGTCTACCGGCACCCGATCCACGCAGGTAAGTATTCTAAACTTTTGGATGTGATATGTATGTGGGCTTGATGGGCTTGATGGACGTAGACTAGTATGTTAGGCATTGATGGACTATAGGCTTAGTTAAAACAACTCTTTAAATTCATAAGACTTAATCTATCCAAACAAACCCGTGAACAAGTCGATGGGTTAGGGTGTGGCAACAGGCATACGCATGTTTAGGATTGGATTCAGGGAGAGCTTGGTACTTAAGCGATCCTAGTGACTCACCTCCTCTTCACTGAAATCCTACAGTGCGCGCATGGATTGCTCACCTTAGCCACGAGGATTTGTTGACGGGCCAAAATCTATAATTAAAACTCGAAAGGGACCAGCCACCCTATTTCGCAACCAAAATGCCCCCAAGTTTTGTAAAATTTCCAAAATACACTTGATTTGTGAAAATTTCCAAACAACCGTGATTTTATAAAATACCCATGTTTTGCAAATTTACCCAAACCCTAGATTTACAAATGTGACCCGGTTTGAAAAATTAAATTTTCCAAAATACCCTCTGCTAAAAAAAAACGAAAACAACAACAACACCAAGATACCCTATTTTGAGAAAATCACCAAGACACTTTATTTTGGAAAATACCCTGTAGGGCAAAACTACGGAAATACCCCTGGGTAGAGGAATGACGGAAAAAAAAAACCTTATCCGATGAATGTGTGTGTATGGATGCTACTTGTGTGATTGATGTATGCGGGTTGATGTATGTGGTTTCTAGAATTAGGAGATAAACTTGAGATCAAATCAGAGATAGGTTCGAATTCGAAAGAACCACTCTTAAAACTACTTTCCATAAGATTGTTCGTGGTTAATCGGTGAAAGAAATTAATAGTTCATAAAATTTCTAATTCGGATACTACGAGAACCGACGATGAGCGCTAGGAGAGGAAGAAGAGGCCGCGGCGAGGCCGAGGAAGTATTAGGGGCGATGTCTTGACTCAATAGTTAGGGAGGTACCAAGGAGGTTAAAGAAATCGGTGAAACATTTCAGTTGGGTGCGTGGATCGTAAGAAAAAAAGAGATCGTAGTTTTCTAGGGTTGCGCCTCGCTCGTGAAGCATGTTAAGGTACGTCCAAACTTTCGGGTTTGCGAATATTGCGTATAAGCGTCATTCGGGTGAATGTTGGAGGAAGTCAGAACGTGTTTAAGATGCGGTCCGAGGAGCATAAGGCTTGGGATTGTTCAATCACCATTAAGTCGGGTATGTTTTGTGTGGATGCTATATTTTTGGGTATAGAAACGTATGCGTGCAATGGTTATATATTATTAAATTAGAGTCTTGCGCAATGAAAGCATAGTGGTGAGACTTGGGTAGTACGATTAGTAGTTAGTTGGAAATTTCGAGGACGAAATTTCTCTAAGAAGGGTAGAACTGTAACATCCTCGAATTTTTGGGCCTATGCATTTAATGGGTGAATATGTGTAATGAGTTAATTTGAGCATTAGGGGTCCAAATTGGGCTCGAGATTGGGTGAAGCCTTAGTTAAATTTTTGTTTGGGAACTATAGGGTTTAAAAGGTGGTGTCCGAGTTTAAAATATCAAAATGGGCTTGTGGCCCAAAGTGGTCGATGGCGCCACTTAGGGAGCAAGGAGGTGACGCCACACAAGGGAGTAAGGGCCCCAAATTTAAGTTACATGGAGCCCAACTCTTTTAATTTAAGTTAGCTAAATTTCGGCATTAGGGTTAGGTAGAGTGGACGGCAACAAGGCTCAAAAATAGGAGGATTTATGTGAATGGGATAATGTAGATAATATAGTTGATAATATGGAAGAAAAAAAAGGAGAAAAGATAGGAGCTATCTACAAGGCTAGAAGTTGGACGAAATTCCATCACCTAGAGAAGTGAAGAAATCGGTTTCTTTATGGCAAAGGGGTGCCGAATTTTTGTTTTTATTTGATTAAATTTTAGTTATCAGGAAGGGCACTTTCGGTTTTTCATAGGTAAGTGCCGAAATTTCTTTAAATAGGGAGGGTTCTCTTCTTTATTTTTCGGTATTTAGGGTTTCCACCTTTTCTTTCTCTTCTTTCTTCTAAAAGCCGAAAACTCCATTATTCTCTTCTCTTCTTTCTTCTAAAAGCCGAAAGCCGAAACTCCATTATTCCTTTATCTTCTTTCTTCTAAAAGCCGAAAAACTCCATTATTCTCTTCTTTCTTCTAAAAGCCGAAAACTCCATTATTCTCTTCTCTTCTTTCTTCTAAAAAGTCGAAAGCCGAAAACTCCATTATTCTTTTCTCTTCTTTCTTCTAAAAGCTGAATCTCTATAGATTTCTTCCAATCATCTTCTCTTCCTGATTTTTCGCAAAAAGCCGGAATCCTCCAGGAGTAGCCGAATCTTCTCTAGTAAGATCTCTTAGATCTAAAAGTCGGAAACACTAGTTCCCGAATCTCATATCACTTTTCGGATTTCAAGGCGGATAGCGGTGGTGTTGGCTACGGATAGCGTCGACTTAGAGGGTCTCGTTCTAACAGTAATCAGGTGTGTAGATCTCTAACACACTAATTAATATGTACTAAATATATGTTATAGGCTAAAAGCCGGAAAAAGGTCAGATAGATACGGATTACCCAAAAAGGGTAGGCAAGGGATGCAGTGCGTAATCATAGAAACTTCTCTGTGTATCGATGTATGTGATAGATCTGTGAACTTTTAGGTAGTATATTGTTTTGATTCTGCATGTATGTATGCATGGGATGGGATTGATATGATGAAGGGGAAGAAGGTCGCATAGCGATCGGTGGCTTTGCCACATAGGTCACATAGTGATCGGTCTTTATGACAAAGGCTCGGTGTCGAAATGCTACGATGTATTATTAAGGTCGCATGGCGATCGGTGACTTTGCCACATAGGTCACACGGTGATCGGTCTTTAAGACAGAGCGGCCACAATTTTGGCCGATATGGTGTGTAGCGGTTGGAGGGTTGATTGTAGAAATCCCCAAGGTGTGATGGTTGGTACGGGTTGGTGTGTAGAGGATGGATTTCTAGGCTGAGATGGGCCATGATGCATATATAGTTACCCTTGTATACGGGCCAAGGCCATAATGTGTTTGTGGGCCAAGCCTTTGATGTGTTTTCGGGATTTACACACTGAGTCTTGGTGACTCACCCTATTATTTTTCCCTAACTTTGCAGATGAGCATTAGATCGTGGACATGGGAGCAAAGGCGGACTCGAGGGGCCATCAAGTTTTTATTCCTATAGATTATTTCGATTTTTCCTTAAGTTTTTAATTTTGGAAATATTTATGCAATAATGCCCCATAGTTTATACTCACTACTTAGTTTTTAATATTTGCAACTTATGGAACTTTGTCAAAGGTTTTATTATTCAAAATAATAATAATACAAGGTTTTGTTTTCAAAAGTCACTTGTTTATTCGAATTTTACCTAATAACTTATGATTTACTAAAACCAACTTAGCAAAAGTTTTCAACGTACAACCCGTTGCATACCAGATCTGGTCAAAACTTATGGGCCGAGTTTGGGGTGTTACATTTTATATCGAGCCCAGTTCAAAACTCGAGTGTGTGAAATGGGTCCAATCTTGTTTTAAAGTTGATAAGAATTTGGAAAAGTTTGGGTTGAGAAATGGCCTTCGAGTCTGACCAAGCACTCGATCCACGCAGAGTAAGTATTCTAAACTTTTGGATGTGATATGTATGTGGGCTTGATGGGCTTGATGGACGTAGACTAGTATGTTAGGCATTGATGGACTATAGGCTTAGTTAAAATAACTCTTTAAATTCATAAGACTTAATCTATCCAAACAAACCCGTGAACAAGTCGATGGGTTAGGGTGTGGCAACAGGCATACGCATGTCTAGGATTGGATTCGGGGAGAGCTTGGTACTTAAGCGATCCCTAGTGACTCACCTCCTCTTCATTGAAATCCTACAGTGCACAGTGATCGCTCACCTTAGCCACGAGGATTTGTTGACGGGCTAAAATCTATAATTAAAACCCGAAAGGGACCAGCCACCCTATTTCGCAACCAAAATACCCCCAAGTTTTGTAAAATTTCCAAAATACACTTGATTTGTGAAAATTTCCAAACAACCGTGATTTTATAAAATACCCATGTTTTGCAAATTTACCCGAAACCCCTAGATTTACAAATGTGACCCGGTTTGAAAAATTAAATTTTCCAAAATACCCCTGCTAAAAAAAAAAACGAAAACAACAACAACACCAAGATACCCTATTTTGAGAAAATCACCAAGACACTTTATTTTGGAAAATACCCTGTAGGGCAAATCTACGGAAATACCCCTGGGTAGAGGAATGACGGAAAAAAAAAAACCTTATCCGATGAATGTGTGTGCATGGATGCTACTTGTGTGATTGATGTATGCGGGTTGATGTATGTGGTTTCTAGAATTAGGAGATAAACTTGAGACTGAAACTGTAGATAGGTTCGAATTCGAAAGAACCACTCTTAAAACTACTTTCCATAAGATTGTTCGTGGTTAATCAGTGAAAGAAATTAATAGTTCATAAAATTTCTAATTCGATATACTACGAGAATCGACGATTAGCGCTAGGAGAGGAAGAAGAGGCCGCGGCGAGGGCGTGGAAGTATTAGGACTGATGTGGCTTGACTCAAATAGTTAGGGAGGTACTCAAGAAGGTTAAAGAAATCGGTGAAACATTTCGGGTTGGGTGCATGGACCGTAAGAAAAAAAGAGATCGTAGTTTTCTAGGGTTGCGCCTCGCTTACGTGAAGCATGTTAAGGTACGTCCAAACTTTCGGGTTTGTGAATATTGCGGAAGCGCCATCCGGGTGAATGTTGGAGGATGTCGGGACGTGTTTAAGATGCGGGTCTGAGGAGCATAAGGCTCGGGATTGTTCAATCACCATTAAGTCGGGTATGTTTTGTGTGGATGCTATATTTTTGGGTATAGAAACTATATGCGTGCAATGGTTATATATTATTAAATTAGAGTGCGCAGCGAAAGCATAGTGGTGAGACTTGGGTAGTACGATTAGTAGTTAGTTGGAAATTTCGAGGACGAAATTTCTCTAAGGGGGGTAGAACTGTAACATCCTGAATTTTTGGGCCTATGCATTTAATGGGTGAATATGTGTAATGAGTTAATTTGAGCATTAGGGGTCCAAATTGGGCTCGAGATTGTCTTTGAAGCCTTAATTAAATTTTTGTTTGGGCATTATAGGGTTTAAAAGGTGGTATCTGAGTTTAAAATATCAAAATGGGCTTGTGGCCCAGTGGTCAGTGGCGCCACTTAGGGAGCAAGGAGGTGACGCCACACAAGGGAGTAAGGGGCTCAAATTTAAGTTACATGGAGCCCAACTCTTTTAATTTAAGTTAGCTAAATTTTGGCATTAGGGTTAGGTAGAGTAGACGGCAACAAGGCTCAAAAATAGGAGGATTTATGTGAATGGGATAATGTAGATAATATAGTTGATAATATGGAAGAAAACAAGAGGAGAAAAGATAGGAGCTATCTACAAGGCTAGGAGTTGGCCGAAATTCCATCACCTAGAGAAGTGAAGAAATCGGTTTCTTTATGGCAAAAGGGGTGCCGAATTTTCCTTTTTATTTGATTAATTTTTAGTTATCAGGAAGGGCACTTTACGTTTTTCATTGGTAAGTGCCGAAATTTCTATAAATAGGGAGGGTTCTCTTCTTTATTTTTTGGCATTTAGGGTTTCCACCTTTTCTTTCTCTTCTTTCTTCTAAAAGCCGAAAACTCCATTATTCTCTTCTCTTCTTTCTTCTAAAAGCCGAAAGCCGAAAACTCCATTATTCCTTTCTCTTCTTTCTTCTAAAAGTCGAAAACTCCATTATTCTCTTCTTTCTTCTAAAAGCCGAAAACTCCATTATTCTCTTCTCTTCTTTCTTCTAAAAAGTCGAAAGTCGAAAACTCCATTATTCTTTTCTCTTCTTTCTTCTAAAAGCCGAATCTCTATAGATTTCTTTGAATCATCTTCTCTTCCTGATTTTTCGCAAAAAGCCGGAATCCTCTGGGAGTAGCCGAATCTTCTCTAGTAAGATCTCTTAGATCTAAAAGCCGGAAACACTAGTTCCTAAATCTCATATCACTTTTCGGGATTTCAAGGCAGATAGCGGTGGTGTTGGCTACGGATAGCGTCGACTTAGAGGGTCTCGTTCTAACAGCAATCAGGTGTGTAGATCTCTAACACACTAATTAATCTGTACTAAATATAGGTTATGGGCTAAAATCCGGAAAAAGGCTGTATAGTAATCTGTACTAAATATAGGTTATGGGCTAAAAGCCGGAAAAAGGTCAGATAGACAGTCGGATTACCCAAAAAGGGTAGGCAAGGGATGCAGTGCGTAATCATAGAAACTTCTCTATGTGTATCGATGTATGTGATAGATCGTGAACTTTTAGGTAGTATATTGTTTTGATTCTGCATGTATGTATGCATGGGATGGGATTGATATGATGAAGGGGAAGAAGGTCGCATAGCGATCGGTGGCTTTGCCACATAGGTCACATAGTGATCGGTCTTTATGATGACGGCTCAACCGTCGAAATGCTACGATGTATTATTAAGGTCGCATGGCGATCGGTGGCTTTGCCACATAGGTCACACAGTGATCGGTCTTTAAGACAGTGAAGACAAATTGTCGATATGGTGTGTAGCGGTTAGAGGGTTGATTGTAGAAATCCCCAAGGTGTGATGGTTGGTACGGGTTGGTGTGTAGAGGATGGATTTCTATCTTTGGGATGGGCCATGATGCATATATAGTTACCCTTGTATACGGGCCAAGGCCATAATGTGTTTGTGGGCCAAGCCTTTGATGTGTTTTCGGATTTACACACCGAGTCTTGGTGACTCACCCTATTATTTTTCCCTAACTTTGCGGATGAGCGAGAGATCGTGGACATGGGAGCATAGGCGGACTCGAGGGCCATCAAGTTTTTATTCCTATAGATTATTTCGGTTTTCCTTAAGTTTTTAATTTTGGAAATATTTATGTAATAAGGCCCCATAGTTTATACTCACTACTTAGTTTTTAATATTTGCAACTTATGGAACTTTGTCAAAGGTTTTATTATTCAAAATAATAATAATACAAGGTTTTGTTTTCAAAAGTCACTTGTTTATTCGAATTTTGCCTAATAACTTATGATTTACTAAAACCAACTTAGCAAAAGTTTTCAACGTACAACCCGTAGCATACCAGATCTGGTCGAAACTTATGGGCCAGGTTTGGGGTGTTACAATAAGTCTTCTGTAGTATAAATTACTATAGTTAGGCAGATAGTTACAGAAGCTTCGCCAAGTTGTAATCTTAATTTTGGCTGGTAGATCTAGACCCCACAATCGTTTGTAAATTTTTTTATAGATGTCTAGTAATTGAGTCTGTCCATTTTGTAAGAGTAGTCGATACCCACTTCGGACAGTGAACTCCCCCGTCGGTTCCCCCTGCCAGATAACGAAATCTTCATGAAGGTTTCTGGATAATGGTATACTCAAGATCTTCTCAGCAACTCTCGAGCTGAAGGTATTGTGAACTGAAACTTCGTCCCATCTTCGCATGTTTGATTCAAACAGATCTGTCACGTTTTCAAGAGTTGTATGCATATCATTGTTCTGACTATTTAGTGTTTCATGCCCAGGAAGCCATTTGTCGTTCCAGATAGAAACCGACTTTTCATCACCAATCTGCCAGCCCATTCCTTGCAAAATAAGCCCTTTTGCCGCCCATAAGCCCTTCCAGGTAAAAGAAGGTAGATTCCCCAGCTCTGCCTTGATGAAATCTGATTTTTTGTAATATTTAGCCTTCAAAGTACGCGCTAGTAACGAATTAGGATTACGTAATAATCGCCAACCCTGTTTGGCTAGCAAAGCGATATTAAAATAATTTAAATCACGGAAACCCATCCCTCCTGCTTCTTTTGCAACACTCCATGCTTTCCAAGAACACCAATGCATTCCTTTCTTGCCACTGTTTTTATCCTACCAGAATAAATTCATAATGTTTTCTAAATCCGAACATAACGATTTTGGCAAGAGGAAGCAAGACATCGTATAAGTCAGGATGGCTTGTAAAACTGCTTTTATAAAAACTTCCTTACCCCCTTGTGAAAGATGCTTTATGCTCCAGTTGTTGATTATTTGCTTTAGTCTATCTTTTAAAACCTGAAAAGCCTATTTCCTTTTACGGCCCACCATATTCGGAAGGCCTAAATATTTCTCCGGATCGTTTGAGCTCCTAACCCCCAGAATCTGAACTACCAAATTTCTGTCATGGTCATTAACATTCGAACTAAAGGACACCGTTGATTTTTCAAAATTAACACACTGCCCCGAACACGTTTCATATTCCATTAGAACATCTTTGAATACCTCCACACTTCTATTTGAAACTTCCCCAAACAGAATGCAGTCATCTGCAAACATAAGATGAGAAATTGTTGGGGAACCTCGACACACTTTTACGCCTTTAATCCTATTTTCTTCACAAGCTAGTCTCATTAGAGCTGATAATCCCTCACCACAAAACAGAAAAAAGGTAAGGGCTTAATGGATCTCCTTGACGTAATCCTCTTGTGGCCCTAAAACTCGATCCTTCTTCCCCATTAATTAAAATGGTATACTTGACAGAATTAAGGCAACGAATAATGAGGTGTATAAAATTTTCTGCAAAACCCATTTTGGACATAACTCCTTCAATAAAAGGCCATTCCTCCCTATCGTATGCCTTGCTCATATCCAACTTTAAAGCCATAAAACCTTTCTGCCCCGTTCGTTTATTCTTAAGAGAGTGAAGAACCTCGTAGGCAAGCAGCACATTGTCAGTGATAAGTCTGCCAGGAACAAATGCGCTTTGAGAGTCATCAATACATTCTTCCAGCACCATTTTTAAGCGATTAGCAATAGTCTTTGCGATGAGTTTATAGATCACTGTACATAGGCTTATAGGGCGAAAGTTTTTCAGGTTTATAAGGGACACAGTTTTCGGGATTAGCACCACTAGTGTTTTGTTTATCTCATCAAAAGGATTCCCATTATTCAGAGCGTCCAAACAAAATTTGCTGGTTTCCCTTCCCATAATATGCCAAAATTTTTGATAAAAAATCACCGAAAAACCATCAAAACCAGCAGCCTTCGTCGGCCCCATCCCCTTTAATGCCTCAATAATCTCTGCTTTCGTATAAGGATCTATCAATCTTTGATTCATGTTTTCTGAAATGCTAGACTTTATTCTTGAAAGAATGTCCGTTACATCACCCACTCCCCTTGATTCAAATAAATCAGTAAAGAATCTTCGTGCAGTCTCCTCAATCTCTTTCTCATTTGTCGCAACAGATCTATTAGTTCTTTGAAGGCCCCTAATTTGATTGATTCTCCTCTTTTATGACGCACTCTTGTGAAAAAACGAAGTGTTCTTATCCCCCATTTGTAACCAATTGACTCGCGCACGCTGTTCCCAATATCTCTCCTCCTTGTCAAGTTCCAAATTTAAATGAAGTTTTACCTCCATTAATTCCGCTAACGACTCCTCTGATTCGTCTTCACCATTTAGTTCTTCAATTCTTCTGTTTAACCTTTGTATCTCACCTTTATGCTTGACTTGCAATTTTTTCCCCCATACTTGCAACCCATTTGCAAGATAGCTCATACGATTAAGATAAGAGCCTGAGCTTTCTTCCCATAACTTTCGTATTTCCTCTTCGCAAGTTTCCTCAAGAACCCACCAGGATTCAAAACGGAATCTATCACGTCTTCTTTCTCTTCTTTCAAGCTCCGTTTCTATGAAAAGAGGATAATGGTCTGAGAAGGAATGTAGGAGATGCCTAAGAGAATAATTTGGGAAATTTTGAAGCCAAGAATTCGTCGCTACTCCTCTATCAATTCTTTCTCTAATATTCCGCTCAATAGTTCGACCTCTCTCCCAAGTGAACCAAGTTCCTGAAAAACCAATATCGCCTAATGAACAATCTTCCAACGTTCTACGAAACGCCTCCATTCTAGTTTTCTCCCTTGGATTCCCTCTTTTTTTCTCACTTGCGTAAAGAATCTCATTAAAGTCTCTTGCAACCATCCAAGGTAGCGTGTTATTCTCCCCTAAACGGCAGAGTAGATCCCATGTCTCTGCTTTATTTCTAAACTCCGGGTTCCCATAGAAACCTGTGAACCGCCATTGTGAAGTTTCTTCCTCTTTAATCTTCACATCAATGTGGTTTTTTGAAAAGCTCTTCAAATTAACTAATTGTCCACCATTCCATCCTAAGCATAGACCTCCACGTGATCTTTCAGCCACCACATCAATACCATTAAAAAAACCACATCGTCTCCGAACTTTTTCCATTCTGCTAGCATTTAATTTTGTCTCCATGAAGAAGACAATTTGGGGATGATAAAATTTCAGCATGTGCTGAAGTCTTCGAACTGTTCGTGGGCTCTCCAACCCGCGAACATTCCAGCATAGGGTTTTCATTGCTTCCGGTCGGCTTGCCCCAAGGCAGCCGCCAATATTTGATGATTGTGGCCAGATGGGACCACACCAACCTCCACTAAATCTTGACCATTAGAAACTTTGAAGGTTACCAAATCAGAGCATTGTCTTTTGTTTCCTTCCTCATTACTGATTGGAACGTCCTCTGAATCCCATTCCATCATTTGGTCCGCCTTATATTCCATCCTTTTTCCTTCTGTATGACCAAATTTTCCTCTTCCTTGATAATCATGTGGTATCCCATTAGGTTTATATCCTTCTAGATTTATCCCAAGAACATTACTAATGGTTCCCCATTGTTCACGATCTTTAACATGGCCTGAATCATATCGACCTTGATGCCCTCCCCTAGTGTTCCCTACACGGTCACTGTCTTCCACATCCCTCAGCCATATACTGTTAGTTATGGATGCCCTCCTCGTCGATGCCCTTAGCGATAGGTCCCATCCAAACTCCACCTCACGCTTTCCAATTCTTAATCTCATCGGGCAATAACTCTCTCCATGTCCCAAACATCCACATAAAAAGCAAAACAAAGTTAAATTTTCATACCTGAATTTTGCATACACCAACTTTATTTCAGAGATCATCATCTTTTTCCTTCTCTTTAATGGTTTTCGGACATCAATTTGCACGCGAATACGCATAAAATTCCTGTATCCATTAATAATCTGCTTCGTGTCATACTCCAGAAATTTACCAACAAAATTCCCAAACTGAACTGCCATAGTCTCCCTGAAAAACCTGAAGGCAATTCATGAATTTGAACCCACCAGTCAGCATACACAAGCGGGATAGCCATTGGATCCTCCTCTTCTTGAACTCGTTTGAAGATTAATAAATGATTATTAAAAGTCCAAGGAGCCCCATTAATAACCCTGGAAATATCAATTTCGTTGAAAAATTTGAACAGAAACCGCCTCTCCTCCAGATCTGAAATTTTTACCCCTTCCAGAGGGTGCCAAATGTTTGCTAGAGTGTTCCTCATGGCTGGAAAGTGGACAACGCTAGCAGTAAGAAAACAGCCCACCAAACATAAATTATTAGCAGAAACTTGTGCCTCTAATTCTTCTGGTAAAGAAAACGCAATATCTTCTTCCTCTTCCAGGTGTAATTCTTCAATGCCTTTTTCCATTACTTAGAGAGAGAATCTCCCCCCCCCCCCCGGCAAAAATAATCAAAGATTTGCACAACTAATTGACAAGGAAAAATTTTCAAAGATTTAGGAAAAGAAGAAAAAACCCTAGAAAAACGTGCCAAGAAACGACAGAGAGAAAACGTGCCAAGGACGGCAGACTTTTAGATTTTGTTAAATCATAAATATTAAATACTAAAAATTTATATCTTGAATGTAAAATTCTTATAAATTTTAAATGTCAAGCCTTTAATACAACAAGCAAAAGAAGTGGGTTAATTTAAATTATATACGATAAAAGTATCATAGAAATGTATGTACTAAGAGTCAAGTTATATTCTGCCTCCTCTATTAAAAAAATGGATAAATTAATACATGTACATTAAATCAAAGAGCAAACCGGTCGTTCTATTAAAACTTTCTTCCATTTCTACTGTTAAAAATTGCTCTCTGTACATTAACATAAGATACATGTGACACAACATGTGTCATTGCTTAATTATTCCGTTAGCCACGCTAGTTTTTAACATTACAGATTGATAAATTTTTTAATAAAAAGGATTAATTTGCCCTTTGATTTAATATACAGGAACTAATTTATTCATTTTTTGAATAAAAAAATAAATATAATCTGATTGCTAATACAAAAATCTTTATAATACTTTCATTATATATATATCTCATATGAGGGTGCACAACCAACGGATTTTCAACCTACCGTTGTTTTTATGAAAGAAATCATTTTGAAAAGATATAAATAAAAATTATAGTTGAGGAGATGAAGGCGAGAGCATATCTGTGAAGCAAAATTGGTTGTACATTTTGGAGTTACCCAAAGACAATTACCACTAACATATATCTACAAATGGATACAATGTGCACGTCACAATTTGCCAGAATGGTTTTATGTAAATAAATACGGTCTATAACCGGGCAAAGCTCCCATATATACAAAAAAACAAAAATTACCTAAAATACCACTTTCTTAAAAATTTACCGAATGTACCACTTTCCCCAAAAACGCGCCACGCAAATATTTTTGGGGTTCCTTCCGTCCACTTGCAATGTGAAAAATGAATTGAGTTTTTGGCGGTAGTCTCCGGCAAAATAATTTTGAGGAGACGTTTACAACAAACAAAGTACAAAAATGCTTTGCGCGTGGGCGCTCTTTTTGCTACAAATGAGTCCGCAAAATTATTTTGAGGAGACGTTTCAACAAACAATGGCAAAAACGCTTCTAAATAGGGTGCACCGTGAGCAGAGTACTCAAAAGCGCTCCCACGTGGGCGCTCTTTTGCTCTGATGGTATCCGCAAACATAGGCTATAAATCGTGCAAATTTCATTCTCAAGTTGCGTAAGGCAAATTCGTGCAAAAGAAAAAAAATTGAAAATGAGTGAACGTATTAATGCCGTTATTTACTATGATGGTGAAGTTCGTGACAATCGAAAATGGTGTTGTTTTCTTATCGGAGAACACAGCACAAATACGATTGAGTTTTAATCGGAACGTTGATTTGGTAGAACTTCGCAAAAGAATTAGGCGTAAAATATTCGGAACAACGCTAATGAAAGTTGTGTCTATTAAGTATAGATTTTCCGCTTGGTTGATCCAAAGGAGATATGACTCATTCGACATCAAAGGTCCTCGGAGCCCGAGGCAATGGTGGAGACTCATCTTGCCGCTGGTTCACCCTATATCGAGGTATATGTAGAATTTTCATCTCCAAGTGATCTTTCTGCGACCTCAACATCTAGTATCGTTCGAGGGGAATACACGACCCCAAGCCACTCTGTAAGTGGGAGGCAAAACACGTATGCCCGTGTGTGCGGTAGTAGTATGGAAAACATAACCCCGCACGACACTCGGTCGGTGGATGGGACATGCATATCCGTCGATCGACGTCCGGCGACGTAAATACATTTTGGGGACGCCATCAACTTCTAGTGGTTGGCAATCCACATATGATTGGGATCTTTATGAAAGATGTTTAAGGAGGGATGATGTACTCCCGATGACATCCACCAAACGAGGGCCCTCGCTTGTTGCAGAGTTATGGAGAGTCGGACGATGAATCTGATGTGGATCCACCTCGGGAGCCGTGGCCTGACGGTGCGTGGTTGGATTATTTTCTCGACCGGAGCCCGCTCCAATTGTACTGAAGACGTTGAGGCGGTTCGCACGAAAGAAGAAGAAGATCCGCTATTCAAGGCATACTCACCTCCAGCCCACATGCATAATGTCGATCTATCTCAAGATGATGCATTGGAGTTTCCCGAACTACCACACCGACGCTGCGTGACCGCATAAATTCTTCTTTGAATTCGGACCAATTAGAAGTTGGTAACCGCTTTTCCGACAAGAATACTTTTCTTGCTTTGCATTAAAATAATACAACATCAAGAACGGGTTAACTACAATGTGGTTAAATCCAGGCTGGATAAGTACGAGGCGAAGTGTGCAGTTCAAGACGGCACATGTTCATGGAAAATCATGGCGTCGTTGAGGAAAAGGACAGGGTTGTGGGAGGTGAAAAAGTACAAAGGTCCGCATACATGTCTTACCGGTACAGTACGACAATATGTTTAATGATTTCGAATAACACTAATATTATGTAATGTTACATTATTTAACATACTTCGTTGACAGGTGTAACCCAAGATCATCCGAGGATGGATTCAGACATGTTGGCCGATTTAATAATCCCGACGGTGAAGGCCGATCCTAAAACTACAGTGCCGGCCTTAATTGGCAATATTCGTAGCCAATTGGGGTACACGCCCTCTTACAGAAAGGCTTGGATAGCCGCTGCGATATGTTGGAAAAGTTGCACGGTCGGTGGACGCTTCATATAATGAAGTGTGGCGGTGGTGTCAGTGTTCGAGAGGTATGTCCCGAGCAAAGACAACAGACCTTGAAACAGAATCGCGTATTACAATGATCGCCCGCCTCGTGGATGCGCAGTTGTTCAAGTGTCTGCTTCGACATTTAAGCAATGCCGAGATGCTTTTACATACCGCAAGCCATTGGTACAAATTGACGGTACCTTCATGTATGGTAGATATACGACGGCTATTGCTAGTCCGTGGCACAAGACGGTGTGGGAGAATCCTTCCGATTGCGCTCGCAATAACACCGGGAGTCACCGATGATCGGGACTTCTTCCTATCTAGGTTAAGGAGGCATGTCCGCCTCAACTCGATATATGCGTTATATCGGATCGGGCCCTGGAATACTTGCGCAATAGAACGCCAGGGGAAGCATGTGGCATCGCACACACCATCGATATTGCCCGAGGCATGTTTCATCCAACTACTATGGGCAACATCGATCTAAAAGACGTAAACGGCAAGTGACCGATATGGGTATGAAATATCTATTAATATAATTTCTTTTGAAAAATTCAATTTATTTGCAATTGATGAGTGGTATGTAATATTCGCTATCAACGTATATTGACAGTGGTACGAGATCAATGAAGACCGTTTTCGAGAGATGTTGGCGGCCTTATGCTGCGCGAATAACGCCGGCGCAGAGTACCTATGCAATATTCCTTTTGAACAAAGGACACAAGCATATGACGGCGGCCTACGATATGGTCATATGACCACAAACCTGGCCGAATGCATAAATTACGTGCTAAAAGGAACCCGTCATCCGCCGACATAAAGCGGTTGTGCGGGAGACATATTTTCGCTTAGCGACACTATTTCCGAAGAGAGCAAAAAGTTATCGAGGGCAAATGCAAGGAGGCCATGTATGGAGCCCGGTCTTGCAAGAAATTAAACGTGGGAAGGCACGGCGAACACCATGCACACAAGGTGTCACGACCGCGACAGTTATGGTTTCGTGTCACGGAGTTTGACAGACCGAACCAAGGTATTGTTGGCGGGCATTATCGTGTTCACTTGACAAATAGGACATGCGACTGTGGGATATTTGATGCACTTCGTTACCCATGTGCTCATGTACTTGCGGCTTGTAATAATCTCCATCTTGATCCCATGAGCTATGTCGACGAAGTGTACAAATTAGAAAACATGTACAACGTGTGGAGACACGTATTCCCACCAATCCCAGATGAACGTAAGTGGCCATCGGTATCGCTTGCACCGTATAAGCTGTTGCCGGATAGACAATTGAGGCGCAAACCAAGAGGTCGACCTTGCTCGACTAGAATACGCAACAATATGGACATCCGAGAATCGACCAACCAAAGTCGGCGGTGCGGATGGTGTAGGAACCCGGGCCATACATCTTGCTCGTGTCCAAATCGGAATAGTTGACCGTGTTCTTAGCTTGTTTGTCTCCTGCTGGCTATGTAATTTCTATTTTTTTGGAGGAAAACGGTGAACTTTTGTACAATAACTCAAATTTTATGAAATATAAAAAAAATTTAAATTACAACAACTAAAAATTAAACCATGTCTATTTTATCAAAGATATTAATATTAAATTAACAAAATTAAATTGCAAAAAATAAAAATTAAACCATTTCTATTTTATCAAAGATATTAATATTAAATTAAAAAAATTAAATTACAAAGGAAATAAAATTAAACTCAAAATTTATTCAATATAAAAAAAATTAAATTGCAAAAAAATAGATCATTTCTATTTGATCAAATATAAACATAATTAAATTACAAACAAAAATTACAAAACTAAATTACGGTTTAAGATCGATGCTGGGGAACCAACCAGTGCCACACGGGGCGGTCATGCGGTTACGCTACCGGATTCCTCCTTCTTCTAGCTTCCTGGGGTCGTGGAACCTCGGGCGAATCGGGTTCCTCCGGCAGTGGGTCGGTTCTCGGGTGTTGCGATGATGACCCACCTTGATAAAATAATGACCCCGAGGTGTTTGCATAAACCACGGCGGGTGATCGCATCCCGCATTGGCGAAAGAGTCCGGTAGAAAGAAGTGCTCCCCGACGGCGCCTCCTTTAATCCCACATGCGACGCCGGTCTCACGATCGGTGGCTATCGGGAGTAGTTAGGAACTGCTCGAACCCGCCATGCATTCCAACTCGGGTAGGACTCGGAAAAGGAAACATATATGGGTTAGGAGGATACATATAAGGGGTAGGGTACGCACCTGGCATAAACGGTGGACGCTGTGATGTCGGTGTTGTCGGCTAAATTGATGGGCCCGGACTGTGTAGGCGCTGATGTCGGGCCCGGCGATCGTACGCGTTGTTGCCGGCCCTGTGATCGAGTAGGCGCTGTTGATGGCCCCGCCTCATCACCCCTTCTCCTTAGATGTAATGGGGCCCGACGCCTTTCGCCGCGAATTTGCCGTCGCCTCTCTTCATCCGACAACAGATACGGCTTGCCATGGATTCTAAACCATGGCATGTACTCCGGCACGCACGCTAACTCAGGAACGATGATCGGTTCCCGGTTAGGTAAAAAGTCATACCGGTTCTCCCACGTCTCGATATGACTTGACCAAAATCTTGGCCAATCCGTATGCGGCTGCCGTAAGTCCACTCGGTGCTCATCATCGAGCACCTCAGGTGGCACGGGAATCGGTTGCCGGAATCCAAATTGCCGCAGCACCCGATCTGACTGGTGCATCTCCACGGTCGCGTAGGTGATTATTGGGACCTTAACGTGCCAACTGTTCGGATTTTGGAAGAACTCCTCTGGAATTACAACCCGAATTTCGGGATCCTCGTACGGTGTCCATTGAAACTATATTAACATTACCAAAATATTAGTTATATACATAATACTAGACACTACATACGAAATATTGAATTATAATAACGAAATTCGAAACTTACTTGTGATTCCGACCGTTGTTCCAATAGGAGCCGTATATCCTCAAGCGAGTTAGGTATTCCAACATGACTCGCCGGATGGGACCACCTAATTAAATAACCTTTTAGCATGCAATTATACTATAAATCTACGAAATAATTGTAAAATATAATATTAAATTTACCTCGTTATCAGTGGGAATGAATATGGTCGGGTCGAGTCGAGGACGTAAAATGGAAATCGAAACCATGCCCATGATCTGCAGTAGTGATAGGCAACCTCCGATTTTTGCTTTACTCGGCGCGTCGCCCGCACATCTCCCGTACAACCTCGATAGCACGGCGGACTTCAACTCAATTCACCTACGCTCTCAAATCAACAAGTTTCAGAGCCATCTCAGTGGACGAGGTTTCTAGAGAGGTCCGGCATCGATAGCCTCCAATTATCTGAAGAATGTATGCCCGAGCATACCGTATTCTTTCTTCTTCCGGTCGAACCCTCGTTCGGCTGCGGGAATGCGTCTCGTAACCAGGCCATATCGATCCGAGCTCCTTGAATTCTATCCGGAATGGCACCCAGAAGCTCGTAGCATACGGCCATCCAATCGATAGATGTTGCGGACCCGGTGACTACCGACCCGGCCCACCGTAATCCCAACCGCAATCGCACATCTTCTAGGGTGATGGTACACTCTCCGCATGACGTATGGAAAGTGTGCGCCTCGGTCTCCACCTCTCTATCAACGCGCTGATCAAAGGCGGCTCCAACTTGAACCCCCGGCCTATCGTGGCCACGTGCCAAAAACCCGCTTCCCGCAGGTAATTCTCGATCAACGGCGATGGGGGACCAGGCATGTTGCGAATATAACATTCCAACACCCGATCTACAATTCGTTTAAAAATTATAAAATTAAAAATTAATTAAAATTGCATAATTGAAAAAAAAATTAATAATATTGAAAAATTAAAAATTAAAACTTACCATATTCATTTGCTCGACGGAGATGTGCTTGTTGTCTAGGCGAAGTAATTCCCCAGCCATTGTAATCCGATAAAAATTTTAAAATTTTCCAAAAATATATATTTTAAAATAATTATAATGGGCTCTTTCAGAAATAGTAAGGATTATTTTGAAATTTGAGCGTAAATTTCAAGGACTTTGAGAGAAAATTGAGAGAATATTGAGAAAGGATTGAGAAAGGATTGAGAAAGGATTGAAATGTGAAAAAAATAAAGGGTTGGGGGGGGTTTTTATACTTTTTTTTGACCGTTGGGGGCCCAACGGTCAAAAAAAATTTGACCGTTGCGGCTAAAGCGCGGCCCAGAGGGCGCGCTTTAGCCATTTTTCCCCAAAAAATGCGCTGACGTGGCCGCGTTTTTGGGGAAAGTGGTACATTCCGGTAAATTTTTCTGAAAGTGGTATTTTCCGATAATTTTTGTTTTTTTTTGGTATATATGGGAGCTTTGCCCGTCTATAACCTATATTATTATTTTAATAGAGAATGAAAGAAAAATAAAAAGATATTATGGGAATTAGGTGAGATAGCAATACGCTTTCTTATCTTAATTAGTGATCAAGGTTCAATCATCGTCCCAGGTATGAAGCAGTTTTAAAGTTTGTGGCCAACATCTATCCTTTAATGGATCTATTGAATACGGTAGATTTATTTCGATAGATACATTGGAAAATAAAAAAAATTTATAATATTTATATAAATTTTGAATTTTAATATTATTTTTTTTGGAAATTTTGAAACAAAATACCTTTACAAAATAATTTGTTTTATGAAAATTTTGATAATTAAATATAAACAAATTCAAAGTCAGAGGCTCGCACATAAATAAGTGCACCTCCTAAAACATATACCAATTAATTATTTCTTACTCAACCTGTACAAATAACCGGTCCTTTCAACTAGAGGATTTGGATATTTTAAAATAAATTTATCACACCACACAAAAAGTTTCTCTATTTTCCTACAATTTTTTAGTATTCAAATATTGTTCTATGAATAATTACTATGAACTTATAGAATTTATACTCTTGCTATGCTCCTCTTAATGCTCAGTGAATTGTTTTCGTTAGTGCAAAACGTAAAACAATCATTAGTTTTCATTGTATCGTCGATGTTCATTTGCATGTAAGTCTTATACACACCAAAATATAAGTGGGTAAATAGAACCTTAAAGAAAGTGGAATAGTTACACATATTTAAGCTTTCGGTTAATTTCTCATAAGTTTATTTTATCCCCAAGCACCAACAATTTTTGAGGTTCTACTTTCACAAATTTATGAGAAGTTAAAGAAGGCATGTTGATTTACCACACAATTGCATGTCATTGCGAGCATGGTACTTTGAGAATGACTATCAACATGGGGCAACATTGAGGTCAACGATTTTGTCAATATTTGATTTAAAATAAATCTTTATCACGAAGAAATGTATGTCAAATTTATCGTTTTACTCGTATTGCATGAATTAAATTTCAATGGTTAAGTTATATTTATATTGATTCTATTATGCAAAAGTACGATTTCTCATGGATTACTTATTTGATATAAATTAAACGTTACTTTTTTTTTGTATGCATGATATTTTAACATTCATAGTTATGATTGGCATAGAAATATATTATAAATTATATACATTTATGTATATAACAATCATGAAAGCAAAAATGGAGTTAATGAAACTTATAAGCAATGGAAGGAAATGATGTCCCAATTAGTGCCTTAACCTGTAATGTAACGATCTGGTTTCTAGTGGTATAAGAAATTGCGGGTTCGGGACTCCGTTTTCGTAAATTGAGTCCGTAAATATTAAATAAAGATATTTACGGAGTTATTGTATAGGTGAATTGAAATTATGATAGTTAATTTAGCCGAAATTGTGATTAATTAAGGTCCAGTGACTAAATTATAAAGTCCAATCGCTATAGATTTTTAATTAGAAAATAGCTTGGGGACTTAAATTGCAATTATCTAAAGGGCCAAAATGATGAATAAACTATTGCTAATCATGTGCTAGTGGATGGTAATGATGATTTTGGATTAAATTAAATAAATTAAAGTTAATTGAGATTAAAACCTAATTAATTAAACTAATTAAAACTTAATATATATATATATATGTGTGTGTGTGTGTGTGTGTGTGTGTGTAAACTAGTGGATGGAGAGAAGATGAATCATCTTCTCCAACCGGCCTAACCCCGAAACTAAAAGGGGGCGGACTTCATTGTTGTTTCTTTAAGATTTTTACCTTAGTTTCAAGTAAGTCCCTAGCCATTTTCCTTTGATTTTTATAGATTTTTTTTTTATCTTGGAAGCTTGATTAAGCTAGTCCAATGATTAATTTGATTAATTGGTGAAGTTTTGATGAGATGTCATTGTTGAGAATTGAATGGTTTAAGTGTTAAATTGATTGAAATTAAGCTTAGTTTAAGAAAGGAACTAAATTGTAAAGCTTAATTAATAATTTTGTACATTAGGGATCAAGCTGAATAAAATATAAAATTAACAAGAAATTTTAGTAGTAATACGAAATAGGAGGTCCCTAATGAGTAATTATGAAATCAAATTTCAATTCAAAGCTTTAGATTGAAAGTTATGTTTGTCTCGGGTTTAGGGACTAAATTGAATAAATTGTAAAATATAATTTGTAAGACCCCTCACCCGACCCGGTCATCGAGTCCGAACTTCGGGATGCCACATCTGTTGTCGAAGCAACTACCGACGAAAATACTGAAATAAATCATTTAAACATACAAATATTTCATAATTACAATCATTATATGATAAATATACTTTCTTGAGACTCAATCTAACGTGCGAAAACTTAGTTGTTAAACTGAACATGAAATAGGGCCAAATTGCAAAATTCTAAAATTCTTGAATAGGTATCAATACCCTTGAAAAGTACCGATACCAAACTTAACTTTGATGTTTGAAAAATTCATCCTTGAAACAACACGTATATCTACTTGACTTATGGTACCGATACTCCCTTATAAGTATCGATAACATGTTCTAGTATTGATATCGTTTTACGATTCTATTTCTTTTGTAAAAACTAATCATAGTAAAAATGTATCAATACTCTTTGTAAATGCCCATTTTTGCCCGGGCTAAAAAACCAAAATAAAAAATGTCCAAAAACAGTCCCTGTTACAAAGCCAAAATTAAATAAATCCAAAATCCTCACAAAACCCAAACAGATGGCCCAAGACCAATTTACAAGCCCAATTTTACATTACCTCAGACCCATTACCCTACCTGAACTAACGACCTATTAACCTAGACCCAAACTAAACCAACCCCTAAAATGCACTAGACCTGCACTCAGACGGCCCAAAAGGCCCAAGACCTTAACAGATCAGCAGAGGCCTAGGGTTTCAAAACCCTAGGCACCGCAAAATGCAGAAGCCCGCACGCCGCGCCGCAATAGCACCTGCACCAACAATGCGCACATCCATCAACGCGCTCTCATCGCCACGATCTCCGCTTCAACTCGCAAAAGAAGAAAGAAATCACAGCAGAAATGGAAAATAAAGTGACAAATTTTTCTATTTTCCTTTTATTTTGTTTCTTTCTGGGCTATAAAACCCCCAAAACTTGTAAACAGGGACACAGCACACTAAATACACACACAAAAAGCGAGAGAAAACAAATGCAATACAAAAAAATACATTCGAATACAGAAATAAAAAGGCCATTTCAGAGAAGGGGCGAGAAAACTACCTTTTGAAACGGGGTTTTAGGCCTCCGGGCACCGTTGACGGAGGCGCGTGAGGCGCGCGGATGAAGGTCTTGACGACCGACCATGGAGCCTGCATTTAGAACGCAGAGAGGATTTTTTTAGTTTCGCTTTTTTTAAACCGCTTTGTTCAAATGTTTTTTAACAAGTTTTTTTATATATATAGTAATGCGGAAACGACGCGCCGCAATTAATAAGTGTAAAACGACGTCGTTTTACCAAGGATCCGCGTGCAGTTGACCCGACCTGAAGGATCCGCGTGTTTTTTTGGTCAATGGTCTATATGCGGATTAGGTCCTTCCGCCTTTTTTAAAGTTTTTAATTCAGTACAATTCAAATTTTTAGTTTTATTAAATTAGCCCTTAAATTATATTTTGTTCCAATTTGGTCCCTCAGGCTGCATTAAAGGCCAAATTTATTACGGTGCCGTTTTGAAATATGGTGTAATTGCCATTTTAACCCCTATGATTTAACGCCCGATTCAAATTAATCCTTCTATGTTTATTTTATTTACTATTTAACCTTATTTTTTGTTTTTATTATTTTATTCTAATACTGTTTTTTTTTAATTTTATCATGTTAGTATATCACATTATTCTTATTATTTGTAAATTAATTAAATTTGTATATTTTTATTATATATTATTCTTATGTATTTTAAATTATTATTATCTATTATTTAATTGGATTATTTTATTATATATTATTTTATTATATATTAGTTATTATATTATATATTTTTAAAATTTTTGTATATTATATAGTATTATATTCTATATTTTTTTAAAAGAAAATTTATTTTATCTAAAATTATTTATATGGTATAATATATTATTTATTCTTAAATATATAGTTTTATGTATTAGATTATTATGAACATGTTTTATTTTAAGTTATGGATCAATTATTTATGTCAAAACTTATTTTATTTTCTCAAATATATATATGTGCTATTTTTGTTGTCTATATATCATTTTGTATTTTTATTTGTAGTATTTTATATGTACTATTTTATATGTGCTATTTTATTTTATATGTGCTATTATTTCTTTATTTGTCTATATTAATATGAAATGTTAGTGAATTATAATTGCTTTTAATATTTATATTCGATAGTATATTAATATTTACATTTTTGCAAAATTAATATTTTATTTAAAAGTTTTTAAAATAAGGCAATGTTTTGGTATTTAGAAATTCGGGAAATAGTGCCCAATCGTGCTGGGTTGCGATTTTCTGTTTGGCTAAATAACTAAATACCCTTTTAATAAATTTTGAAAATTATGAGATGACTTTAATTACGAGGGTTTAAAAAAAGTCGTGTCCAATCGTGCTGGATGTGATGTTTATATTCTTTCGGAATAAAGAAATCTTAAGTTTCAAATAAAAAACTTATTCTTGAGAACTCAAAATGTTGTATCCTAACTTATTGGGTGTAATGTTTTGCGCCTTGAGGTAAGAATTTTCTAAAATAAAGATGCACCTAGCTTCAAGTTATAAAATGTCAGATCCTAACTTATTGGGTGTGGTATTTTTATTTCTTTGAAATAGGTAAGTCTTGGTTTTCCTTCTAATAAGGGATCTTATCTTAAACTTTCTAAATTTCAAACATTTGGACATGATTTTATCAATTAGGTACCAATTTTTGGGCGTTATGAGGGTGCTAACCCTTCCTCATATGTAACCGACTCCCGAATCCTTTTTTTCGTTTTTCGTAGACCAAAATTAAATGTTTTAAATAAAACGTTTTACAAGGTGATCCAATCACACCTAAGTAAAAAGGGATTGGTGGCGACTCCCATTTTGTTTTTAAAGTCGATCCTCATTTTCTAAACCGATTTAAAAATGGTTTCGACAGCTTGGCGACTCCGCTGGGGACCATAAGAGAGTCAAACCGTAAAATCGATAAATTCATGTCCTATTGTTGCAAATTTGAAATTCTGATTTTAAAAAATTATCATCTTTTTATTGCATGTGATTCTTTTTTAAAAATATCTTTGCATTGCATTTGCATGACCGTTGTGGTCACACCCTTAAGTGGGAGCGAGAAGCTACTCCTTCAAGAGGTTTTCACCTCCGTGCAGGATAGTGAACCGATTTCGGGATACATCCGTACCTATGTCTTCGTAAGGTTTTCACCTCCGTTGTAACACCCTAACCCGTGTCCGTCGCTGGATAGGGTTACGAGGTGTTACTAAACTAACCACCAAGTTCATTCTGTCACATGGATTATAATACTTAAGGAATAATATTACGATAAACCAGTCATCACGAATTAATATCAATCACATTATATAAACTAAAATAATTAAGCTAGATCAAAATTATAAGTCATTATTCATTTGGTAAGTAAACCAAAATGGCCAGATATGCACCCATCTAAATTTCATTCTACAAATTAAGTACCAACACTTTAGGCAATAAACTCATACCCAAATCAAACATATAATATCCATTCTCATTCAAACTCACATGAACTTTTTAATTTAATATATGTACAACTCGATACATAACCTATAATATATTATTTATCCATAATTATAAATAATATTTACAAAACACGTGTATATGTCAAAACTAAATATTTCAATATAAAATTTTATCTAAATCATATAAACAACTTATTTTCAATATTCCATAGATGTCATGACTTAGTCTATAGAATGTAATTTCTTGACCAAACATAATATCACATAAGAAGAATTTTAGAATTCCAACCAAAACAAGCCCTAGCCGAATATCTACAAGTAAATACACTTCAATTTGCTCGTTAATAAATCACCTTTGGTATACAAATACATAAGTGCAAATTATTACATTCATAACTAAAAGCATATTACTATCAAAACATGTTTAAAATCATAATCAACTCAACCAAATACTCGTAAAGCTTACTAGGCACATCTCATATATATACCATGATCAAATATGTACAAACTTAAACTTTATAACGAGCCATTTTCGCATGGCTTGTAATTACAACATCAAAATCTACCAAAATGTAACTAGCTTATACATGCCATAGACTTTAGGTTTATGAACAAAAGAAGTACCAAAAAAATTGATGATAATGTGATGAGCTTCAGCCAAGATCCACGAGCACGAGATGAGCACCCAAAAGAAATCTACAATACGCAAACAACCACATTCGAAGTAAGCTTCCAAAGCTTAGTAAGATTTAAACAATTCTTAATCAAAAGGCTAATTTAAAATTTCAAGACTAAACCCTTTTGTCATCCCCTTGCCGAATGGTTAAATATTCAAGAATGAATTTCATAGTAACATAAAAAAAATACAAATACATTTACAACCATACTTATACTTATTTCCCTATATCATCATCATATAATAGATAATTTGCATACAAATCTACGAATTACCAAAACTTATACTACCATTTCAAGTTACCATAAATTTCAATATAATAAGTATATATGTATATCACCTACCTTTAATTTGCATACCTTTCACAACTTAACCATTCATGCATAATATACGTTACATTATCCGATCTTTTCCGCATACATAGTAACATTTGTAATTAAGGTCATTTAACGAACCTCTTACCTGCATCCTTAAATATAAACTTTTGTAACGTATCGCTCACATAGAGCCGTTACTTAACATTTCCGCACACTTAGTGCCAACTTCCCGTAACGTATCGCTCACATAGAGCCGTTACTTAACATTTCCGCACACTTAGTGCCAACTTCCCGTAACATATCGCTCACATAGAGCCTTTACTCAACATTTTCGCACACTTAGTGCTAACTTCCCGTAACGTATCGCTCACATAGAGCCGTTACTTAACATTTCCGCACACTTAGTGCCAACTTCCCGTAACGTATCGCTCACATAGAGCCGTTACTTTAATAATTCGCACACATAATGCTTTATAACCGATTTAGCACACTTAGTGCTCGGTGCTATGTTCGCACATTCAGTGCCTTTCATAACTTGTTGTTCATTCGATTTGCATACACATATAAATGAAAACCAATCCACTGAATCACATATAATTACATACACCAAGATATGTCCATAATATTTTCTATCCAAATATTATATCACATTCGGCCAAATTTTTATCAAGCATTCAACCAATCCATTGAAAATCAATCACATTCAAGCTTAATATCCCACATAATTTAATTACATTATTAACATTCAAATGCCCTTTTCATGCAATTATGTTCAAGCTATAAACAACATCACATTCGGCCAATTTATATCCAACACCATGACACATTCGGCAATATATATATATATTAACATACCTATCTTCTTATAGTAAAAGTTTGTATTGTAAAATAAAATTCAATTTAACTCAATTGCTTAAATCTTACCTCGAAAGTTGTCGAATCACGCTTCCCGCTATTCGCTTAATTTAGCTTTTCCCGATCCACTCCGGTTTCCTTTTGTTCTTGATCTAATGATTCCAATTTAAACTCATTTAAACTTATACTCATTCAATTTGATCATAAACACAAAATTTAGTAATTTACTAATTTACCCCCTCACTTTTCCAACCTATTCGATTTAGTCCCTAAATAAAATCTCACAATTTATACTAAATTGGACATACACCCTTTAAAGCCGAACCATCCTAAGGATCATATAATACCATACAAACTAATTGTTAAGCATATTAATCCCTCAACTTTTTATTTTAACCGTAACTTCTATTGTACTCAATTTCATCAAAAATGTAAAAACAAAACTCACTAATCTATCACCTAACATTATTATTTCACCATTAATCAACAAAAAACATTAAGCTTTGATCCATGGCCTCTCATGAAAATCACAACCCTAATACAAATTACTACATGGGTTATGTAAAGCTCTTAATAACCATCTTAAAAATGCAAAAATCATAAAAAAATCTAAAACATACATACCTAATTTTTGACTTGAGATGACCGAATATTAGAGAGCTTATTCTCTTCTTCTTCTCTAATGGTTTCGGCAATGAGAGGTAAAAAGATGAACATGCAATGGTGGTTTATTATTTTATGATATCATTCCTCCACTATCTAATAAAAATTCAATAAACAAATTGCATAGTGGAACATGATGCCGTCCACTCTAAATAGAATTTGTACAATTGCATAATTAATCCCCACAATGAAAAAGACAAGTCAATTTAGCCACCCCAATTAAATAAAAGCTATCTTTATCATCCTTTTGCAATTTAATCCTCTCTCTTAAATTAAGCACACCAAAGAGCAAATAAATTCACGAAATTTTAGCACATACTCAATCATAAATATTTAACACGAAAAATAATATTAGAATATTTTTTCGACTCGGATTCGTGGTCCTGAAACCACCATTCCGATTAGGGTCGTAATTGGGCTGTTACAACTCTCCCCCTTAAGGAATTTTCGTCCCCGAAAACCTTACTAGCAAATAAGTGTGGGTAACGCTCTTTCATTGATTCTTCGGTTTCCCAGGTTGCTTCCTCAACACCGTGCTTATGCCACATTACTTTAACCAGTGATATCTTCTTGTTTCGCAACTCTTTTACTTCACTAGCTAAGATGCGAATCGGTTCTTCCTCTTAAGTCAAATCGGGCTGAATTTCCACCTCTAATGGACTGATCAGATGTGAAGGATCGGATCTATATCGCTGAAGCATTGACACGTGGAAAACATTATGAATCTTGTCTAACTCATGCGGCAACCTCAATCTGTACGCAACCGGCCCGATACGCTCGATAACCTCATACGGCCCAATAAACCTCGGACTCAGTTTTCCCTTACGACCAAATCTAAGTATCTTTTTCCACGGCGATACTTTCAAGAACACTCGATCACCCACTTGAAACTCTATATCTTTTCTTTTTAAATCCGCGTATGACTTCTGACGATCTGATGCGGCTTTCAAACTTTCTCGAATTACTTTAACTTTCTGCTCCGTCTCTCTGATTAAGTCAACCCCGTGTATCTTGCCTTCACTTAGCTCGGTCCAATATAGCGGTGTACGACATTTTCGACCGTACAATGCCTCGTAAGGTGCCATTTTAATACTCGACTGAAAGCTATTATTATACGCAAATTCAATCAAAGGCAAGTATCGTTCCCACGTACCCTCGAACTCAAGAACACAACATCTCAACATATCATCGAGTATTTGAATAACACGTTCAGATTGACCATCCGACTGAGGGTGAAAAGCTGTACTAAAGTGTAATTTAGTACCCAAAGCATCCTGCAATTTCTTCCAAAACCGCGATGTGAACCTCGAATCTCTATCCGACACAATAGAGACAATTTTCGTGTAACCGCACAATCTGCGATAAGTACAACTCAGCTAATTTATCGAGTGAGAAATGCATGCGTCACTTCGGAACAAAGTGAGCCAATTTTGTCAATGTATCAACAATAACCCAGTTGAATCTTTCCTACTTGGCGTCAAAGGCAAACCTGATACGAAGTCCATAGTGACTCGATCCCACTTCCACTCAAGTATCATAATTGGATGAAGTAGTCTCGATGGCACCTGATGCTCAGCTTTCACTTGTTGACATATTAAACATTTCGAAACATAGTCTGAGATGTCTCATTTCATGCCATACCACCGCACGTAATGTCGCTTGTTCGTCGTTATACATTTTCGTGCTACCCGGATGAATCGACAATCTACTACTATGAGCTTCATCACAAATTATTTGAATCAAATCAGGGTTCTTAGGTACACATATCCGATTCTTGAACCGTAGGCACCCTTCAGCATCTATCTGAAAATCTAAATCCACACACGAACCCCAATGATCCCTTTTCGCTTTTAAAACATCATCAAACTCTTGGGCTTCTCGAATCTGCTGCACAAACAATGGTCTAGTTTTCAACTCAGCCATGATCACACCATCATCGGTCATAGCTATATCCGCATTCATTGCGCGTAGAGAAAAAGTGACTTTCGACTAAGTGCATCGGCAACTACATTAGCCTTTCTCGGGTGATAATCAATCACAAGCTCGTAGTCTTTCAACAGTTCTAACCATCGTCGCTGTCTCAAATTCAAATCCTTCTGAGTCATTAAATACTTAAGACTCTTATGATCCGAATAGACATGACATTTTTCACCGAATAAGTAATGACGCCATATTTTCAAAGCAAAACTATAGCGCCAACTCAAGGTCGTCGGGTAATTTCTATCGTGTGGTTTCAACTGTCTCGAAGCGTAGGCTACGACTTTACCCTCCTGCATTAATACACAACCCAGCCCATTTAAAGATGCATCACTGAAAATAACAAACTCTTTACTCGATTCTGGCTGAACGAGCACTGGAGCTTCCATTAGTAAGGTCTTCAGTTGATCAAAACTCTTCTGACACCTTTCTGACCATTCGAATTTAACATCCTTCTACAATAGCTTTGTCATCGGTGATGCTATCATAGAAAACCCTTTCATGAAGCGTCTATAATATCCGGCAAGTCCTATAAAGCTACGAACCTCAGAAACATTCCACGAAAGTTTCCAATCAAGTATAGCCGAGATTTTACTCGGGTCAACCCGAATACCCGATGCTGAAACGACATGCCCCAAAAAGCTGACTTCTTTCAGCCAAAACTAACATTTACTGAATTTTGCGTACAATTGCTTGTCACGCAAAATCTGTAACACTAGCCTCAAATGCTCGGCGTGCTCGGTTTAAATCGCGCGAATAGATCAGTATGTCATCTATGAATACAACCACAAACCGATCCAGATACGGTCTGAATACTCGATTCATCAAATCCATGAAAACTGCAAGGGCATTAGTGAGTCCAAACGGCATCACTAAGAACTTGAAATGACCGTATCTCATCCGGCGCGCCTTGATATGTCCGACTCCTAACTCAGATCTCGATAATATCCTGATCTCAGATCAATTTTTGAGAACACCGAGGCTCCCTTAAGCTGATCAAATAAATTGTCAATACGTGGCAATGGGTATTTGTTCTTAACTATCACCTTATTGAGCTGCCTATAATCAATGCACATTCTCAAAGTTTCGTCCTTCTTTTCACAAAATAAACGGTGCACCCTGGAGAGAAACTCGGTCGGGCGAAACCTCTATCCGTCAATTATTGCAACTGAGCCTTCAACTCTTTTAATTCAGTCGGTGCCATTCTATACGGAGCTATCAAAATCGGAGTAGTCCCTGACACTAACTCAATACCAAATTCTACCTCACGAACAGGTGGCAATCTCGGTAATTCCTCTGGAAACACATCTAGATACTCACTAACAACCGGTACAGATTCAATCTTCTTTTCGGTTACCTTGCTATCAATCACATACGCAAGATAAGCTTCATTACCCTTTCTCAAATACTGTCGAGCCAACATCGAAGATATCACAGCCGGTAATTCATTCAAATCCGTAGACTCAATTCGAATTATCTCATTATTCTGACATCTCAAATCAATTGTCTTTCGTCTGCAATTCACTACCGTGTCGTGAACTGTTAAGCAATCCATACCGAGGATAATATCGAACTCATCGAAAGGTAATAGCATCAGATCGACCGTAAAACATAAATCTCGAACCATCAAAGGGCAGTTCTTGCACACTTTATCAACTAGTACACATCGACCCAGGGGGTTAGAAACCCGAATCACAAACTCAGTAGACTCAACAGGTAGAGTCTTACTAGATACTAATGTTTCGCACACATATGAATGAGTTGAGCCGGGATCAATCAAAGCAGTTACACTAGTATCAAAAAGAGTAAAAATACCGGTAATGACGTCTGGAGATGAGGCCTCTTCTCTGGCATGGATGGCGTAAGCTCTAGCCGGTACACGGGCATCTGATCGAATAACCGCATCTGTCGTCTGCCTCTGTGTACCACTCCTACCTCCCTCAAAACGAGATGGTCTGCCTCTAGCTGCAGTGCCGCTCGGTCTCGCACTCTGAGCAGTACCCTTTTCAGCGGTCTCAGGGCAATCTCGAATAAAATGATCCTGCGAGCCACACCTATAACAAGTGCGAGCAATAGATTTACCCCAAAGACTCCAAAATGCCTTACGCCACCGCAATACACTCAGGTTTTCTCGATTTAGTATTGCCAACACTAGCAACTGATGTAGCCCGAGAACTCACTGGTGGTCGTTCTCGTATAAAAATCCTGGTGTTAGGTTTGGATCAGTTACCATCATTCTTAAACTTCTTCGTTGCCATCTATGAAAATTTACTCGTAGATCTCTTTCGGAAATCTTTAGATTCAAGCTCAACTTTCCGTTTTTCTTTCCCCAGCTCTTCAGCTTTACAAGCTCGTTCAACCAGTACAACAAACTCATTAATTTCAAGAATGCCAACCAGAAGCTTTATATCTTCATTTAGACCATCTTCGAATCTCCGGCACATAGCAGCCTCAGATGAAACACATTCACGAGCGTAGCGACTAAGTCGCACAAGCTTGCGCTCGTATTCGGACACAGTCATACGACCCTGTTTGAGCTCGAGAAATTCTTTACGCTTGGAGTCTATGAAGCGCTGACTTATGTACTTCTTACGAAATTCCGTTTGAAAGAAGTCCCAGATAACTCTCTCCTTCGAAACAACTGACACGAGAGTATTCCACCAATAATAGGCAGAATCCCGTAATAAGGATATGGCACACTTCAGACACTCATCGGGTGTGCAAGACAACTCATCAAAAACTTGAATAGTATTATCGAGCCAAAATTCAGCTCGCTCTGCGTCATCATCATCTTCGGCTCTAAATTCTTGAGCCCCATGTTTTCTAATACGATCAACCGGAGGTTTGTTTACTCTTTCAAGATTTACAATCGGGGGTACCATCGGTACTGTAGGGGGAACATTCGGATTCAGGGGTGGTTGAACAGCCGGATTGGTTCGTATATACTGACCAAACCAATCATTCATCATACTATAGAAGGCTTGTCGAGCCCCCTCATCCGGATTACTCGTAGTAGGTCGAGATTCCTCTGGCGCGGTCCCTTGCACGGGAGCGGGTGCCACACTCTCGACGTCATCAGCTACGTCTCGCTCGGGATCAAGATCCATTACTATATAAGAGAAACGAATACAGTTCACTGTCAGAAGTCATCACATTATCATATCACAAAATATGGCATGTATAGCTAAACTCTCACACACTACGTTAGTCCGAGAACCGACTAAACCGTAGCTCTGATACCAATCAAATGTAACACCCCTAACCCGTGTCCGTCGCCGGATAGGGTTACGAGGTGTTACTAAACTAACCACCAAGTTCATTCTGTCACATGGATTATAATACTTAAGGAATAATATTACGATAAACCAGTCATCACGAATTAATATCAATCACATTATATAAACTAAAATAATTAAGCTAGATCAAAATTATAAGTCATTATTCATTTGGTAAGTAAACCAAAATGGCCGTATATGCACCCATCTAAATTTCATTCTACAAATTAAGTACCGAACACTTTAGGCAATAAACTCATACCCAAATCAAACATATAATATCCATTCTCATTCAAACTCACATGAACTTTTTAATTTAATATATGTACAACTCACATACATAACCTATAATATATTATTTATCCATAATTATAAATAATATTTACAAAACACATGTATATGTCAAAACTAAATATTTCAATATAAAATTTTATCTAAATCATATAAACAACTTATTTTCAATATTCCATAGATGTCATGACTTATTCTATAGAATGTAATTTCTTGACCAAACATAATATCACATAAGAAGAATTTTAGAATTCCAACCAAAACAAGCCCTAGCCGAATATCTACAAGTAAATACACTTCAATTTGCTCGTTAATAAATCACCTTTGGTATATAAATACATAAGTGCAAATTATTACATTCATAACTAAAAAGCATATTACTATAAAAACATGTTTAAAATCATAATCAACTCAATCAAATACTCGTAAAGCTTACTAGGCACATCTCATATATATACCATGATCAAATATGTACAAACTTAAACTTTATAACGAGCCATTTTCGCATGGCTTGTAATTACAACATCAAAATCTACCAAAATGTAACTAGCTTATACATGCCATAGACTTTAGGTTTATGAACAAAAGAAGTACCAAAAAATTTGATGATAATGTGATGAGCTTCAGCCAAGATCCACGAGCACAAGATGAGCACCCAAAAGAAATCTACAATACGCAAACAACCACATTCGAAGTAAGTTTCCAAAGCTTAGTAAGATTTAAACAATTCTTAATCAAAAAGGCTAATTTAAAATTTCAAGACTAAACCCTTTTTGTCATCCCCTTGCCGAATGGTTAAATATTCAAGAATGAATTTCATAGTAACATAAAAAAATACAAATACATTTACAACCATACTTATACTTATTTCCCTATATCATCATCATATAATAGATAATTTGCATACAAATCTACGAATTACCAAAACTTATACTACCATTTCAAGTTACCATAAATTTCAATATAATAAGTATATATGTATATCACCTACCTTTAATTTGCATACCTTTCACAACTTAACCATTCATGCATAATATACGTTACATTATCTGATCTTTTCCGCATACATAGTAACATTTGTAATTAAGGTCATTTAACGAACCTCTTACCTGCATCCTTAAATATAAACTTTTGTAACGTATCGCTCACATAGAGCCGTTACTTAACATTTCCGCACACTTAGTGCCAACTTCGTGTAACGTATCGCCCACATAGAGTCGTTACTTAACATTTCCGCACACTTAGTGCCAACTTCCCGTAACATATCGCTCACATAGAGCCGTTACTCAACATTTCCGCACACTTAGTGCCAACTTCCCGTAACGTATCGCTCACATAGAGCCGTTACTTAACATTTTCGCACACTTAGTGCCAACTTCCCGTAACGTATCGCTCACATAGAGCCGTTACTTTAATAATTCGCACACATAATGCTTTATAACCGATTTAGCACACTTAGTGCTCGGTGCTATGTTCGCACATTCAGTGCCTTTCATAACTTGTTGTTCATTCGATTTGCATACACATATAAATGAAAACCAATCCACTGAATCACATATAATTACATACACCAAGATATGTCCATAATATTTTCTATCCAAATATTATATCACATTCGGCCAAATTTTTATCAAGCATTCAACCAATCCATTTAAAATCAATCACATTCAAGCTTAATATCCCACATAATTTAATTACATTATTAACATTCAAATGCCCTTTTCATGCAATTATGTTCAAGCTATAAACAACATCACATTCGGCCAATTTATATCCAACACCATGACACATTCGGCAATATATATATATTAACATACCTATCTTCTTATAGTAAAAGTTTGTATTGTAAAATAAAATTCAATTTAACTCAATTGCTTAAATCTTACCTCGAAAGTTGTCGAATCACGCTTCCCGGCTATTCGTTTAATTTAGCTTTTCCTCGATCCACTCCGGTTTCCTTTTGTTCTTGATCTAATGATTCCAATTTAAACTCATTTAAACTTATACTCATTCAATTTGATCATAAACACAAAATTTACTAATTTACTAATTTACCCCATCACTTTTCCAACCTATTCGATTTAGTCCCTAAATAAAATCTCACAATTTATACTAAATTGGACATACACCCTTTAAAGCCGAACCATCCTAAGGATCATATAATACCATACAAACTAATTGTTAAGCATATTAATCCCTCAACTTTTTATTTTAACCGTAACTTCTATTGTACTCAATTTCATCAAAAATGTAAAAACAAAACTCACTAATCTATCACCTAACATTATTATTTCACCATTAATAAAAAAAACACTAAGCTTTGATCCATAGCCTCTCATGAAAATCACAACCCTAATACAAATTACTACATGGGTTATGTAAAGCTCTTAATAGCCATCTTAAAAATGCAAAAATCATCAAAAAATCTAAAACATACATACCTAATTTTTGACTTGAGATGACCGAATATTAGAGAGCTTATTCTCTTCTTCTTCTCTAATGGTTTCGGCAATGAGAGGTAAAAAGATGAACATGCAATGGTGGTTTATTATTTTATGATATTATTCCTCCACTATCTAATAAAAATTCAATAAACAAATTGCATAGTGGAACATGATGACGTCCACTCTAAATAGAATTTGTACAATTGCATAATTAATCCCCACAATGAAAAAGACAAATCAATTTAGCCACCCCAATTAAATAAAAGCTATCTTTATCATCCTTTTGCAATTTAATCATCTCTCTTAAATTAAGCACACCAAAGAGCAAATAAATTCACAAAATTTTAGCACATACTCAATCATAAATATTTAACACGAAAAATAATATTAGAATATTTTTCTGACTCGGATTCGTGGTCCCGAAACCACCATTCCAATTAGGGTCGTAATTGGGTTGTTACATCCGTGCAGCCATAGGGAAATGTATTCCCCTGAACTGAACTCGGTCTGTATGAGCCTATAATGGGTGAGGATCGAGAAATCTGCTGGTTCGGGTACCTCAACTTTAGAGCTAAACCACATATAGTGTACCCTAAGAGCCCACCTTAGGTAGAACTATGTCAAACCCTAGTGGTCACCCTGATAGGTGTTCTATGTTATTTATTTTTCCTGTGCTAACGTGTTCTTTTTTGTTTTGATTGCATTGCATTCACATCATAGAAAAGAGGTGTTGATTTCAAATTCGATTGCTAAATAGAAAAGTTGGTCATAAGAAAATGAATTTTTTGATAAAGTGGATTATAATACGGTCGTCCGAATATAGTCCAAGTGAATACAACGAGAGAAGACTGATAGTCAGTGAAGGAATACAAGACCTTATCACCCAAGGATTCAAGTTGACGAAGACTATTCGAGAATTACCACATCTCAGTTTTCTTGAAGAGGCTAACAAGTGAACAGAAGTCACGGTCCAAATCAAGCAAAAGGAGCTAGAGGAGGCATCTATTAGAAGTTTGCAAGATTTGACTTTTGCGAAGAAGGGGATTGATGTTCTCACTTGGACTATGAAGACAAGGCCGTGTATGCGATCCGTTTTATGTAAAGAAATTTATTTTCTAGTAAAGTTTTTCTAATGTAACTGAATTCAGAGTCAACGCCTCTCTCTCTTTGCATTCATGCATTTGCATTACATTGCATCATTTGCATTAGACTTTTACAAAAGGACCTTAATTAGGTAAAAATATTTCAGTTAACATGGAGTAAAGGTTGGAGAGAATAGAACAAATGCAAATACAGATGCAGGGCAATTGACTGAAATTCAACAAGAAATGCGGTATTTGAAGGAGGAGACAAGAAAGTTGCGACTCCTTTAAGAAATCAAAAATGAAGAGGGAATCAGAGAACGAAGTTTCCAAGCCCTTACGTACTTGGGAATGTTTTGAATAATGGGACTGTGGAAGAGATCCTTGTATTTTTAGAGCTGATCTAGAGTAATATTCAAAACATGCTTATTGCCTTAAGCCTAGAGGCAATAAGAACCCTTTTGTGAAATAGGCTTGTGTCTGAAATTTTATTTCAATAAAATGCATTTTCTTAAGTGAATATTTTTCATTTTTCATACTGTACATTTTTTTTTCCAATATTCTTTCATTCTTTATTGTGACCATACTATCCAGATAATCATCCTTAGAATCATTTATTCTTTGGATTTGTTTGCCTTCATGCCTAGGTACCCAGATATCAATGACATGAGCGACGTTGTTACTGACTCCCTTTTTGAACGAGATATGGGTCTAGGGGATCTCATGACTTTGAAGATGACAGAGATTGTGACATATTTTCTGACTTGTTAAGAATGGTTTAACAGGATGAAAAACAGAACTTACTCAACAAAGGGTCAACGGATATTATGAGCCTAGAAAAGGGGTGAAGATCGAAGCCTAGCTCACCACAAAAATAAGGCAAGACATCATTGAGTTGTTTTCAAGTATTCAAAGATGTTTTGCACAATTATATCAAGACATGCCTAGGCTACTAAGATGCAGGCTAAACATGAGGATCAGGCACATCTGATCTACATAGAAAGGGATGGTATTAGTTATGCCGTATTAAAGGAGACAAGATTCATGTGCCTTCTCCAGTTCTTCACAAATTTTCCATATGTGGGGCATGGATGTGATGGGGCCAATCTCGTCAAAAGCTTTTAACCAATATCGATTCATTGTCGTAGTCGTCGTTTACTTCACTAAGAGGGTGGAAGTAGCTTCATATGCCAATGTTACAAGGTCGAAGTCATCAAATTCAAAAAAAGAGAGAGAAAAGAATAAAGGAAAGGATCAGATGCCAGCAAAGAATGACATAAAAGATCATGTTCAATAATGCATAACTGTACAAAGTCAAAGTTTACAGTTTGTCTAAAGATCAGGCAGTATATCACAGTACAGCAAAAGTTGTCAAAAGAAAAAAATACAAAAAGAAAAACAAATAAAAAACTATGAAAGGTGACTAAGACTTGTAAAAATTGGCATAAGAAGTTATCACTACCCTCTATCTTATTGAACGTCGGCCAGAACCTTCACTGGGGTAACATCTTACCCATTATGGAATTGAAGCATTTTTGTCTATTGAACTTAATTGAAGAAAGGGTTAAAAGTTATTTGTCACTGCCAGATGATATGAGCTTAGAGAAGTTCATCTTAGGGAATTCCATGAAGGAACCTGATGTTGAAAATGATTTTTCTTCTGCAAAAGGATTTTAGAGAAAAGCAGATGTCAAATTGGGAAGGACCTTATGTTGTAAAGAAAGCTTGTTCTAGAAGAGCATTGACATTGACCGAAACGGATGGCGAGGACTTGCCCAATCCGGTGAATTCAAGTTCAGTCAAGAAATATTTTACCTAAAAGAGTAAAGATCAAGGTGAAAACCCGTAAAGGGCGCCTAAAAAAAAGAAAAAAGAAAAAAGAAATGAAAAAGGAGAGGCCAAGGCGAAAACCCGCAACGGGCACTTTGAGACCAAATAGGATTTGAATTTAAAACCCGAAAAGGACGGCTCAAATTTTGACTAAAAAACGGGGCATACAGTAGTCTTGCTACGTCCGAATTATCAATGAGGAAGTATATTACGTCTTGGGGCATCGACAAAGTACTTTGGATCCCCTAAACACATATTGAGCTTAAAATAGGTCCTCAAGAAGTTGGAACAAAGAAGCTCAGGCTACGATATCTGGGGCATCTAGCTTCATTCTTACCCATTTTTGAAATTCGTTATCTTTGATTGCTTTATTCTTTTTTGAGATACACCCAAATCAATTTTCTTTTATTGCCTGGGTTATCTTTGATTAAATTATTTCTCGGAGCTATGCTCCTGACTAATTTCTTTCTCGTCCATTTTTGTGACCTTTTTCAAGCATTTTATATTGAAATAACAATTTATGGACTAATAACACTTTCATAAAAGGAGTTTCGCATATTACTCTAGAAGCTTCTAAATAATATGAGGAATCTGAAGCATGACTATTGTTCAGAACTCACCAAGCCTAAGGGCTGGAAACATCGAAGAATGATTATCTCTTCAGATTTTTATTGGATAAGACAATTTCGTTGGTGATACCACATCGACAAATGACGAACAAGGTCAATCCAAGTGTAAAGGGGATTATTGTCGGGATACACTGCATTCATACAACTGATTATTACACTCAGGGGATAGTGTAACAAATCAAATTGATTGAAAGTGATACAAGTTCTGTACCTCTGAGTGGCAACAGAAAGATGCAAGGAACCAAATGTTATTCCCCAGAAGTTGCAGTGGGAGGTATAAATTTTTATGTCATAAGGTTTAAGGAAAGGGACTCTGGAATTACAACAGGGCAAGCTTGCTGAGCAGAATGATTGTTTCTTTGGGTTTTTGTCCAAGATACCAGCTGAACGAGAAAGCATGGTAGCGCATTAGTGATAGAACCTTGATGAACTATGAGCAATGACAACCCATAGGGATCATTCTCTAATTTCCAATTAGCAGCATTTGACTTATGCCGATCATTGTGTCCTAATCGTTTTTCAAAAAAAAAATCATTTTCATGACATCCTGCATTTATGCAAATGTCATCCCTAATATCATTTAGTTAGGAGCATTAGATTCATTCCAATCATGCGTCCTAATCATCATGACATTCTGCATTAATCCATAAAACATTTGAGTATACAGGACATGTCCCTCAAAGAACGGTGTAGCAAAACTGAAAATTTCAGATTTTGTTCCCTAGTGGAGCAAACTTGTAACATCCTGAAAAGGGCCTATGCATTTTTGGTTTAATTGTACGAAATGACATATCTTATTTGTTATGAATATATTTTGAACACTTTTGGAAACCTGGAAATGTATGGAAATGTTAAGTTTAAAAGAGGAAAGTGAACATTTTTAGAACCTTGGAAATGTAAGGAAATGTCTTGTAAGGAAATGTCATGGAAATGTAAGGAAATGTCTTGGAAATGTAAGGAAATGTCTTGTAAGGAAATGTCATGGAAATGTAAGGAAATGTCAAGTTTACAGAGCCGATCGAAAATTTTTGGAAACTTAGAAATGACCTAGAAATGACGAGTTTTAAGGTTTAAAAGGGGAAATTAAGGCAAGGTGGCCTTAAAAGAAAAAGTTTGTGAAATTTGACACACAAACAGGCTTGGAAAAGTGGTCCAAAGATGCCACTTAGGGCCTATGGAAATGGCGCCATATGCAAGAGGAATGGGCCTAAGTTCGAGTCACATGGGAAGTAAATAGAAGAAATTTTATTTTGCTACAAGGAGCAGAGAGGTGGACGGCACATGGCTATAAATTAGGAGCTTTTATTATTTTATAAATAGTGGATAAATAAGGGATTTATTTATCATTATTTTCAAGAGATAATTGTTGGATTAAATTATTTTAATTTGAATAAAGAGATAAAGAGGAAAATAAGGGAGAAGTGATGGCCAAGTGAGGGACTTTGAGTTTAATAATTTCGGCTAAGTAAGGATAGTTGCTGAATTATCTTTTATTTTAAGTGATAATTAAAGAGATAAAGCTATTAAAATAGAAGAGTGATGGCCAAGTAAGGGATTCTAAGTTAGTAATATCGGCTATAAAAGGAAAAGAGAGGCCATTCTGCATTATTTCCTGTTCTTTGAAAGCCTCTGCCGAATTCTCTTCACCAAATCTTCTTCTTCTTTTATTTTTGTCAAGCCGAAATACCTTGTGATCTAGCCGAATCCTCCATCTTTATTCTTCCTTCTCTTTCTTTCTAATCCCTCCAAAAGCCGAAAGTTGTGAGATCATCATCTAGCCATAGCCGAATCTCCGAAGGTTGAAGTGAAGGTGCAATCGATTTCTTCAAGTAAGGAGATCTTTCGGGATTTACTAAGTGTCGACTACAAGGAAGGAGAAGTTCTTTTCCCGAAGGTACACCATAGGCCACGTGTTCCCTAGTTATTCGGTGAGTTTCGGGATTTAAAATCCACAAGAGTATAGCAGAGATTTCAAGACTTGATTCTTAAGTCAAACGGCAACAAGGGATTAAGGATCTAAGCATTAGATCAAGCTTTTCGGGATTTCAAGACCCTTCCGGTGAATACCATTCAAGAAGGGAAAGGGAAGGTCCCTATCCCGAAGTTTAAGAAGAGATCTGTCTCGGCAGTTAGGGATTGGCCACCGGGGTGTGGACCAAATACGTAACAAGAAAGTAGGCAAATAGCCATAGTATCGCCTAGTGATAGCATCGATGATCGAAAACATAGTTCTCCAAGTGATCGGTGTGTGATTAACCCACCGCTTTTCGGAGTATATGATATGTATGTGAAATGTGTATGTGTTATGAATGTGCTAACTAGTGTAGTGGAAATTGTGATAAGGATACCCTCAAGGGGTATGTCGATAATCCTAAGTACCAAACCCGATGATATGTGATTATTAATATGAATATGTGATAATATGCTTGATGAACATGCTCATGCATCATTACATTGTATCATTATTTTATGTGGCATGTGCATGGGTTGGGATATGAAAGAAGGTACGGGTGTACTTTATGTACGTGGTCTAATGTTAGCCTTGTGCTACGTTAGCGCTTGATGTTAGCTATGTGCTTCATCAAGGGAGGTGTTGGCTAGGTGCCCACCTCGGCGGTTGATAGCTTTGTGCATCACCGTGGACTGAATGATATGTGGGATCACTTAGGTGATCGGTGGCTCAGCCACGGCCTTGAGCAGCAAGTCTGCCAAGGTAAGATATGTGGGATCACTTAGTTGATCGGTGGATTAGCCACGGCCTTGGGCAGGGAGTCTGCTAAGGTAGGTGTAACGGATGGACCCTAGGTTGGGATGGGTGTACTTTGCATAAACTCATTATCTGTCATATGGGTTGATGATGAAATGGGCTAAGCCCAGTATGTGGAAATTATGTGGTTAACTACCCTATTAGATGAATGTGATATGAATAAGGGCCAAGCCCAGAATGTGTTAACATGTGAATTTGATATTTGTTATCTGATATATGGGTTAATATGTGGTTAACATGTGGGTGGAATTCAGTGGATTAATTACACACCGAGTCCAGATGACTCACCCAATTTTTATTAAACATCGCAGATGATTCGTGGTGATTGGACCGGGTTGGAGTGGATACGAGGTGGCCCATGCAGAAGACATCTTCTTTATTTTATTCAGTTTATTACTAAGAACTTTTGTTTAATTATTTATTGTAATAAGGCCCAGTTAAAGTATTTAAGTATTTGTATTTGAGCATTTTTATTATGTTTAAGCTAGACGACCATTAAATTATTATTTGGAAGTGCTTTTAATTTGGATATTTTTGTCAAGCTTATATTATTTAGAATTTTTAATTGGACATGGTTTTCAAATGACAAAATTTTTAATGTTTTTCCCAAAATTGAAATCAGTCTTCAAACGTTTTTCCATGATGGCATCTCAAATTCGATTAAGTACGAGATGGGCCGGTTTGGGGTGTTACAAAACTGAAGAATTGAAAATTTCAGATTTTGTTCCCTAGTGGGGCAAACTGAAGAATTGAAAATTTCAGATTTTGTTTCCTAGTGGATCAAACTGAAGAATGAAGTCTTCCTGAAGATTGTAAGGAAGCAAATTGAAAATTTTGATTTTGTTCCCTAGTGGAGCAAATCAAGAATTGAAAATTTCAGATTTTGTTCCCTAGTGGGAGCAAATCAAGAATTGAAAATTTCAGATTTTGTTCCTAGTGGATCAAATCAAGAATGAAGTCTTCTTGAAGATAGTAAGGAAGCAAATTGAAAATTTCAGATTTTGTTCCCTAGTGGAGCAAATCAAGAATTGAAAATTTCATTTTGTTCCCTAGTGGGGCAAATCAAGAATTGAAAATTTGATTTTTGTTCCCTAGTGGATCAAATCAAGAATGAAGTCTTCCTAAAGATAGTAAGGAAGCAAATTGAAAATTTCAGATTTTGTTCCTAGAAATGGTAGTGGAGAAAGCTGAAAGAATTGAAAATTTGATTTTGTTCCTAGTGGATCAAATCAAGAATGAGTCTTCCTGAAGATAGTAAGGAAGCAAATTGAAAATTTCAGATTTTGTTCCTAGAAATGGTAGTGGAGCAAATCAAGAATTGAAAGTTTCAGATTTTGTTCCCTAGTGGATCAAATCAAGAATGAAGTCTTCTGAAGAAAGTAAGGAAGCAAATTGAAAATTTCAGATTTTGTTCCCTAGGAATGGTAGTGGAGCAAACTGAAGAATTGAAAATTTCAGATTTTGTTCCCTAGTGGATCAAACTGAAGAATGAAGTCTTCCTGAAGAAAGTAAGGAAGCAAATTGAAAATTTAAGATTTTGTTCCCTAGGAATGGTAGTGGAGCAAACTGAAGAATTGAAAATTTTAGATTTTGTTCCCTAGTGGATCAAACTGAAGAATGAAGTCTTCCTGAAGACAGTAAGGAAGTAAACCAAAAAGTTCAGATTTTGTTCCCTAGTAGAGTAGACTGAAGAATGAAGTTTTCCTGAAGACAACAAAGAAGCATATCGAAGACATCAGTCTGGCAATCCCTGAGGTTGCAGGGAGCAGATTAAAAGATAGTGGATACTACTTTCATGAAGTTGAAGCTATCAAACTTACTGAAATCAAGATGAAGTTCTAGTACCCCTGAAGATGAAGTTCAGATTGGAGTCATTTGAAGAAGACAAGGATCAAGAATTCGAGGCTCGGCCAAGACCGGGCAAAATTAGTCCTTTTATAGTCTTTGCTCTATTCTCATTACATGACAATGAGCAAAGAGGGGCAGCTGTAAATGCCCATTTTTGCCCGGGCTAAAAAGCCAAAATAAAAAATGTCCAAAAACAGTCCCTGTTACAAAGCCAAAATTAAATAAATCCAAAATCCTCACAAAACCCAAACAGATGGCCCAAGACCAATTTACAAGCCCAATTTTACATTACCTCAGACCCATTACCCTACCTGAACTAACGGCCTATTAACCTAGACCCAAACTAAACCAACCCCCTAAACAGACTAGACCCAGACTCAGACGGCCCAAAAGGCCCAAGACCTTAACAGAATCAGCAGTGGCCTAGGGTTTCTGAAACCCTAGGCGCCGCAAATGCAGAAGCCCGCACGTCGCGCCGCAATAGCACCCAGACCAACAGTCGCGCCGCCATCAACGCGCCTCATCGCCACGATCTCTGCCTTCAACCTGTAAAAGAAGAAAGAAATCGCAGCAGAAATGGAAAACAGTGACAAATTTTTCTATTTTCCTTTTATTTTGTTCCTTTCGGGGCTATAAACCCCCCCAAAACTTGTAAACAGGGGACACAGACACGAAATACACACACAAAAAGGCAGAGAAAACAAACAGAATACAAAAAATACATTCGAATACAGAAATAAAAAAGGCCATTTCAGAGAAAGGGCGAGAAAACTACCTTTTGAAACGGGGTTTTAGGCCTCCGGCCACCGTTGATGGAGGCGCGTGAGGCGCGTGAGGCGTGACAGTGGCCCGGACGACCGACCATGGAGCCCAGACGAGAACGCATCAGAGGATTTTTTTTAGTTTCTGTTTTTTTTAAACTGTTTGTTCAATTGTTTTTTTAACACGTTTTTTTATATATATAGTAATGCGGAAACGACGCCGTTTTCGCTTAATTCAATAAGCATAAAACGACGTCATTTTACCAAGGATCCGCGTGCAGTTGACCCGACCCGAAGGATTCGCGTGTTTTTTTGGTGAATGGTCTATTTGCGGATTAGGTCCTTCCGCCTTTTTTTAAGTTTTTAATTCAGTACAATTCGAATTTTTAGTTTTAATAAATTATCCCTTAAATTATATTTTGTTCCAATTTGGTCCCTCAGGCTGCATTAAAAGCCAAATTTATTACGGTGCCGTTTTGAAATTTGGCATAATTGCCATTTTAACCCCTATGATTTAACGCCCGATTCAAATTAATCCTTCTATGTTTATTTTATTTACTATTTAACCTTGTTTTTTGTTTTTATTATTTTATTCTAATATTGTTTTTTTTTTAAATTTTATCATGTTAGTATATCACATTATTCTTATTATTTGTAAATTAATTAAATTTGTATATTATTATTATTATATATTATTCTTATGTATTTTAAATTATTATTATCTATTATTTAATTGGATTATTTTATTATATATTATTTTTAGCTTATATTAGTTATTATATTATATATTTTTAAAATTTTTGTATATTATATAGTATTATACTCTATATTTTTTTAAAGAAAATTTATTTTATCTAAAATTATTTATATGGTATAATATATTATTTATTCTTAAATATATAGTTTTATGTATTAGAGTATTATGAACATGTTTTATTTTAAGTTATGGATCAAATATTTATGTCAAAACTTATTTTATTTTCTCAAATATATATATGTGCTATTTTTGTTGTCTATATATCATTTTGTATTTTTATTTGTAGTATTTTATATGTACTATTTTATATGTGCTATTATTTTTTTATTTGTCTATATTAATATGAAACGTTAGTGAATTATAATTGCTTTTAATATTTATATTCGATAGTATATTAATATTTACATTTTTGCAAAATTAATATTTTATTTAAAAGTTTTTAAAATAAGACAATGTTTTGGTATTTAGAAATTTGGGAAATAGTTCCCAATCGTGCTGGGTTGCGATTTTCTGTTTGGCTAAATAACTAAATACCCTTTTAATAAATTTCGTAAATTATGAGATGACTTTAATTACGAGGGTTTAAAAAATATCGTGTCCAATCGTGCTGGATGTGATGTTTATATTCTTTCGGAATAAAGAAATCTTAAGTTTCAAATAAAAAACTTATTCTTGAGAACTAAAATTTTGTATCCTAACTTATTGGGTGTAATGTTTTGCGTCTTGAGGTAAGAATTTTCTAAAATAAAGATGCACCTAGCTTCGAAGTTATAAAATGCTGTATCCTAACTTATTGGGTGTGGTATTTTTATTTCTTTGAAATAGGTAAGTCTTGGTTTTCCTTCTAATAAGGGATCTTATCTTAAACTTTTTAAATTTCAAACATTTGGACATGATTTTATCAATTAAGTACCAATTTTTGGGCGTTATGAGGGTGCTAACCCTTCCTCATACGTAACCGACTCCCGAATCCGTTTTCTCGTTTTTCGTAGACCAAAATTAAATGTTTTAAATAAAACGTTTTACAAGGTGATCCAATCACACCTAAGTAAAAAGGGATTGGTGGCGACTCCCATTTTGTTTTTAAAGTCGATCCCCATTTTCTAAACCGATTTAAAAATGGTTTCGACACTCTTGTAAAGTATTGGTACCCTAATGTAGAGTATCAATACTTTAGTCCGATATCAATACCATTTTGGCATTCTGTTTGTTCAAAAAACTAAATGAAAAATGCGAAGTATCGATACTTTTACCATGGTATCGATACCTTAATGCCAAAATATCAAAAACTTCCATTTTGGTGCCCGTTTCATGCTCAACTTAAAAAGTGTTCAAAAGGTGCCCTTTAGCACAAATCAAAACCTGCACAAACACTCCAAAATACATACAATTCATCATTTAATCTTTACCAAAATCAACCAAACCATCATGCTTTATTTGACACCAAAACACATCAATTAAGTCATTAAAACACCAACTAATCTTCTATGCTTTCAGGCCATTAAAAAACATATAAATACACCATTTTCATATTCAATTCATTCCATTACACACTCAATTGAGTCATTTCATATCAACATTTTAGTCATGCCAAAATGACTATCAAATTTCCATTCAAGTGATACATGTACCATTTAACAACTACCATCACATACACATTTTCATATAACCATTACCAATTCAAAATAAACACATATATTAACCCTATGTATATGCCACATAACCAAGATTAAAATGAGCTAAAATACTACCGATTTAATAGAGGGATAGTGTAATCTTCGAGATGATCCGACGTTCCACAATTCGACAACTACAAGGAAATAAAGAACATCGGTAAATATAATTGATACTTAGTAAGTTCATAGGTAATTAAATGATAAATTTACCTCGATTTACAATTTAACAATTCAAACTAAATAATTTGGTAAAGATTACCTAACATAACAAGTCATAACAATAAGGTGAGCTTTAATACCAAAATCAATCATACAATGTACCGATTCACAACATATTGAAACATAACATTGAATAGGTATACATGAATATCAAAGCTTTATATTCAACACATACATTAATACCATATTTAATCATCAAGTACATTTAATCATTTCTATCTCTCATTTCGTATTATCGGTATTACCCGATGAAACTCAATAAACAACTCAAATACACAGATACAAATCTCATCAGAGGCTCGTTCAAGTTAAACATATAATCGTGTCAGGTTACCTGTCCAGGCTAAACTTTTATATTGACACATTAGAAAGCTTGGCCAGAGCTATACATATACATATCAGGTTACTCGTCCGGACTAAACCTTTAAAATTACGTCATATTACCAGTCTAGGCTAAACCTATGTCACATGTATCTTCGAGTCCATAACAAATGCTGGAGCTTGAAATTATCGGAAATCAACCTGTAACCATGTGTGCGATACATTTACAAAGTTTCATCAGGGTAATTTCCATAATATAAGTGCATATTTATCCCTTTTCAATTTAATCCAATTCTTACCTTTTAGAACTAAATTGCAAATAATTCAAAGTTCAACAAGTCATACATAGATTCATAATATATCATACATAAGGATCTAGACATAATTACACCACATGAACTTACTTGGCAAAATCGACAATCAAGTTGAACTGCAAGGACTATTTGGTATTTTTTTTCTTTTCCCCGGTTAATAATTAATTTCAAATTATCAATTCCAAATGTCTTATAACATCTAATTAAATGCATATGACAATTAATTTCAATTTTACAAAACCTTGAAGTTTTGCATTTTGTTCAATTTAGCCCCTAAAATCGAAATTGTCATAACTTTTCAAATTTGAGTTTCGATTTTGAAATCGATCTCAATTTTATCCTTCTAAAATCCTCCAGAATCTAAATTTACAGAAATTTTATACCATTTTTGAAATATTTACACTTTAGTCTTTATGTTCAAAACTAACAATTTTCTACTTACAAATTAGTCTTTTTTCATATCTAAGCTTAAATTCTAAAAATTTAATACCAAAAGCTTCAAGATTCAATAATAGAAACTTTTAAAAACTTTAGCAATTTTGAAAAATAAAACACGGACTAGCTAAATCGAGGTACCACGATCTCAAATATATAAAATTTACGGAAAATGAATTTCAAATGACTTGTCATGCAATGGCCAAATGTTTGAAATGTTTGAAGTTTTTTCTTCCTTCCTTCAATGGTGAAAAATCGATGGAGAAGATGAAACTCAAGCATTTTTTCTTTATTTCCCCTTTTATTTTATTTATATTTAAAATTCTTACATTTCATTACTTAAATTTATAAAAACTATATACAACTCATATTAATCTACACTCCAACCGTCCACTATTATTCTAAAGTGGTTAAATTGCCACTTCAAAACTTGTTTAATTACTAAATAAGCCCTTTAAAAAATAAAAATCTATAGCGATTAACTTTTACCACTTTTACGGTTTAGTCCTTATACCATAATTGGCTATCCGTCCAATAAAATTACTAGACCGAAATTCAATATAATACTATAATAGACTTGTAAATATTAAATAACAATATTTACAGACTCAAACACCGGAAAATGGGGTTCCAAAATCACCATTCTCAGTACCACTGAAAAACATGCTATTACATACTTGATATTGTGATTGATTCTAATTTGAATGGAATTTGATAATATTATATGTTATATTATTCGAAAGTCGATAACGAATAGCTTGGAAATTCACTTTGTATTTCTATGATTCAAGACCGGTTGAATTATTGCATATTCATGTTATTATGCATCATATAATATTAAGGCAAGTTGTTAGTGGATTTTTTAATTGAATTGTCTCGGTTGAGATTGATTATTGAGATAGGGACTAAATTGGATAGGATATAAAATTTTATGATTTGATTATATGTGATAATTGGTATGAAAATGAGTTGAAATATGTTGTATTATATGATGATTTGATGAATTGGTGGTTAATTGGATATGATTAAATATGATCTGAACTATATATAATGAATCAGAAATTTGGTTACCCTATTAGTTTTTCGGACCAATTCGAATATAGTTTGCATGTCATAAGGTCAAATTCCTGATTAAAACCATCGTTTTCTGGCAACTTGAGATGGTATATTATGTGCATAGAGTCATTGTTGTCGGGCAACCCGGGATGACAGTTTGTTCAGATTGAGAAAACTATCGTTGCCGGGTAATCTGGGATGGTAGTATGCATTGTTATAGTGTTATCGTGATTGGGCAACCCGGGGTAATGGATCCACATATCCATTCTAATTTTGTGTTTGGTTAATAGGGTTATAAACATGAGAAATGATAAATGATAGGTAAGCTGATAAATGACATTGAAATTACATTATGCAAAATGAACTAAAATGAGCCCTGGGGGCCGATCATGTAGTAATGAATTAATAGGCTTGGGAATGAAATGAAATGTAGTATTGAATGAAATATATGTATATCTATATGTTCAGGATGAAAAATGAATGAAAATGCATGTCATTATAAATGGTATTTGAAATGAATTCAATGGTATATGAATTGCGAAGAATTGGTGAATTTTTATGCATACCAACCAAATTAGTGAGTAAAATTGGTTATGTATTATGTGCTTTTCATTGTGAAAATGGAAGTATTTTGGTATGAATAGCATAAGTATAGTTTGTAAATTAAAAATTGAATTGAATGCATGTACATATTTAAGCTTGTTATATTTTCTTGCATCATAGATTTACCATTGAGCGTATTTGCTCAACTTACAGTTTGTTTTTCTCCGTACACAGGTAAAGTAGATCTTGTTAGTAGTCAGTTGATCCAGGATCCAACAATCAATCCCCAACTCAACAAAGTTTATATAAATCCTAATTTTGTTCTAAGTTTGGCATGTACCTAAGTTGAGCCAAATTCTGGTTTGCTTCTAAGTTCATTTAACCTTTGTAATGCCCAAAAATTTGTGTTTTTGAATTGTTAGAATTTGTGAAGTGAATTATCTGGTTCAGTGGTTAAGTGTTGTGTTTGTGTGTGAGAAGTTTTGGGTTTGAGTCATTTCCCTTAAATTTCGACTATTTTTGTCCCAACCCTACTATCCTTGAACATCTGGCTTAAATTTAATATTCGCTCAACTGGTGGAAAGAACGAGCCTATTGGTTTAGTAACAAGGCTTCAGTTTACCCAGAGGTCTTGTGTTCGAATCCGCGTGTGTACAAAGCGGAAATATTTTTGCAATTTCCTGCCTGCGCCGCCCATGTGGTAGTGTTTGGGTTAAATTTGAACTCTGGATAAGCTGATTAGTTGTCAGAAAAATTAGTTTAGATAGGACTTTATCAGATTTGATTTTTTTTTTAAATAATAATAATCAAATTTCCCCAAAAATCTATCTTATTTTTGCCGTCCACTTTCTCAACTATTCCCCTTTTTTCGTTTTCTCTCTACCCTCCCTAATTTCCACGACCGTTTCTTTTCTTTTGGTTTTCATCATTTTGTTTTTCTTTTCCCTTGTTACTTTTTGTTCCTTAATCCCATAATTCCACCGTTTTGGCTCTTGTTCTTCTTGTTGCCATATATCCTTGCTAAGGTTTTTTTTGACATTTTATTCCCTAGTTTTCATGTTGGCTGTGCGTGGGTAGGGAGTTCCTGTGTGATAAATGAAGTTCTTCATTAGTACTATTCGTTTATTGTGTAAGTGCGTTGTTATTGGTTTCATGTGAAGTTTTGATTGAGGACTTCGCTATTTTATGTGGCTGATCGCTGTAAATCAGAGTTTTAAAATTTATAAAAGAATGATCGAACCTGGAAACTAACTGTAACATCCCGAAATTGGGCCTAGGAGAATTGGGCCCAATGGGCCTTGGGCGTAGTAGCGTTTAAAATTTTTGAGAACAAGAGAACGGCTTGTTGGACCTATTAGGTGAGTGATTTTGGAAGGTTAGGGGGCTTCTATGAAGTCCCGGGATTAAACTTGAGCTTTAGGAAAATTTTGGTTAGCTGAAAAAAACCCTGGGAGTTGGTAGGTAGGCTTTAAGAATAAAATGTGGAGAAAAATGACACAAGTGGAGGTGTGGTGTAGTGGCAAAGTGACGCCACTTAAGAGGCAAGGGAGTGACGCCACGAGGGAAGGAAGGAGGTCCAAGGTTCAAGTCTTGGCTCTCGCATTTGGTTTTCTTTTTTAAATGGACTTTAGAATTTGGCTATAGATTTATATTTAGTTGCGCATGGTTTAAGACACAAGAGGAGCTTGTGGCCTAGTGGCAAGGTGGCGTTTCACCGGCAAGAGGTCCGAGGTTCAAGTCTCGGGATCAACAAGGGAGTATTTATTTTATGGATTGGACTGGTCGAGTTTGATTTGGATTTAAACTCGCTAGCGAAGGGATCCCACATCGAAAAGATGCAAAGAAGGAAGGTGAGAAGCTAGCTATATATAGAGCATTCTATGATGGGAGGAAGGATACCTTGGAGGCGTTCGGGCACAGGAGGAGTGGTCGGGCGCGGATTAGCACCGATTCCTATCGTGTGTGTAACTCTCTCTACTCTAGTTGTAGAGCGGCAAATGCCGGAAGTGCCTGATTCGGCAATAGTAGCCACACGAGCGTGCGAACGCACGTGTGGGGCTTCGACGCGATAGTTGAGGCCATCAGTAGTATTCTTGTGGGTTGAGGCTGCTTGGGCCACGATGGGCCGAAGTGGGCCCAATTGAATAAAATGTATGATGGTGTAGTATATAGTGAACTAGACTAGGTGAATCTCATATACGTGGCTAGATTTGTGTTAGGTGGGCCACACGAGCGTGGGCGAATGGGTCAAATCGGGTTTTATAGTCCCAGATTTAATTTAAAATGGTAGTTGAGTCGCTCGAGGCGACATTAGGCCTTTGGAAAGGCCATTGCAGTCTTGAAATTACTGAAATACCTTTGGTTTACAAAATTACTAAAATACCCTTGGTTTACAAAATTACTAAAATACCCTTGGTTTACAAAATTACTAAAATACCCTTGGTTTAAAAATTACTTAAAATACCCTTGGTTTACAAAATTACCAAATACCCCGGTTTGTAAAATTACTAAAATACCCCCGGTTTGTGAAATTACCAATATACCCTCAGTTTGCAAAATTACCGAAATACCCCCGATTTGCAAAATTACGGAAATACCCTCGATTTGTGAAATTACTGAAATACCCCGGTTTGCAAAAATACTGAAATACCCCGATTTGTAAAATTACCAAAATACCCCCGGTTAGTGAAATTATCGAAATACCCCCGATTTGCAAAATTACTAAAATACCCCCGGTTTGCAAAATTAGCGAAATACCCCCGATTTGAGAAATTACTGAAATACCCTTGATTTGCAAAATTACCATTTTACCCCTAAACGACAAAATGACCGTTGTACCCTCGTGGTAGTACTAGCATTGTATGTGTTAATTGTGTGATTGATTATGTTTGAGATGCGTTGCATACATGGATTGGTTATGAGTAGAATTACCGAACTACCCCTGTAGGGTAGAATTATCGAAATACCCTTATAGGGTAAAATAACTGATTTGCCCTTGTAGGTAAATGATCGACTTGTGCAATGAGTGGACTAATTTGGTTGTGGTTGTATGACTGGTATGCTTTTATTACATGTTTAAATAATTGTTACTGAGCATGGTCATTTTGCATACACGTGTATTGATTGAGCATGACATACACGACATATTGCATAGGGTTGGGATTATTAATACGGAGGAAGTGCTAATAGGATCGCATGGTCGCTTGACGACTGTGGATCCACCGAAGGCTTTATAACCACCACAGGCTTTTTAGCCACCGAGCGACCATCTTGCCGCACCGATAATGTTATCGAGGGTCATGTGTGCCATTAATATGGCTTCGTCGCGTAATTATGGGCTTTGTGCCAATACCAAAGGCTTTGTGCCGATATTATGGCTTTGTGCCAATCGTATTTACCGTGGCTATGTGCCTAACTTATATATCGATGACTCGTGTCGATCATATTTACCCAAGGTCGTGTGCCGATTATATTACCGTCGATGGCTATGTGCCAAATATAATACTGATCACCGATGGCTTTGTGGCAATTGTAATACCGCTCTCGAAGGCTTTTTATCCACCGAGCAGCGACTATCTTTGCACCGATAAGTTAGTGCCGCAACCGGTGCTACATAAGGAGTGTAGGGATGGGTGGGTCGATTAAATCCCTACGAGTGTAGGGTTGGACAGAGACGGAGTGCGGGTTGATATGGGCATTAACGCATTGCATATCCGGATTATATTATCGAGATGGGCTTAGGCCCCGATTTATATGTATGACATGTGACGTTTGATATGGGTTAAGGCCCAACCGAGGCTATTTTGGGCTAATGCCCAATTGCCACCAGTTACTTTAATGGGCTTGGGCCTGAATTGTTTTGATGCATGTTCTTACTGATTTTGTTCTAGTAAGGAATTACACACTTGAGTTTTCGTAAACTCACCCCTCTTTTAATTTTTCTCGTAATCCTCGGTGAGGCGGTTCGACGTCTTCGGAGGACTCCTGAGGTGGCCATACTACGAGCGCTTTTGGACTTTAGTATTTTACTTATTTTTAACTTGGGTTAATATTTTGTAATAAGGCCGCTTTAACTTTAAATTTGGTATTTTATTTGGTTTAGCTTTTAATATGATACTGCCTATTATTCTTAAATGTTTAATACGGAATTTTCCTAAACCCTTAATAACCGTTTTCCAAAATGTTAACAAAAGGATAACAAGCGAATACATAATTAAACTCGAATTTTTTAACAAACGCGCAATTTTTAAACAACCCTTTTATGTGACATGCCGGATCTAGTCGTAACGTTTTGACCGGGTTTGGGGTGTTACAATTATGGTATCAGAGCCTAGGTTGCAAAACTCGGCTGTGGATTGGGTTTTCAAAATTGAATTTCTAAAAGTATTGTTTCAAAAAGGCTTGAAAATATTTAAAGTTCTGAAATTGTATTGACCGATTTTTGAAAGTGTGGTACACCGAGTCTCTGGCGCCGAATCCGTAAGTTTCCTGACCTTATACTCTGTTATGTGCTGTAATGACTGTATTTTTGGTATTTATTTTGTATGTGTTTTGTTTGGATGTGATGTTTGGATATAGAAATTGGTTGCGCATAAGATATTTGTCTGCTTTAATGGTTAGGTGTTTTGAGTATGTGTAGGGAGTTCCAAATTCTAGTTAAAATGTGATAGGGATATTAGAATCGTGTGCACGCAATGCAGTAGCGTAGTGGGGTAGTTGTTACACGACTACCTCTCAGTAATGGAAATTTTCGGGGACGAAATTTCTTTAAGGGGGTAGATTTGTAACATCCCGAAATTGGGCCTAGGAGAATTGGGCCCAATGGGCCTTGGGCGTAGTAGCGTTTAAAATTTTTGAGAACAAGAGAACAGCTTGTTGGACCTATTAGGTGAGTGATTTTGGAAGGTTAGGGGGCTTCTATGAAGTCCCGGGATTAAACTTGAGCTTTAGGAAAATTTTGGTTAGCTGAAAAAAACCCTAGGAGTTGGTAGGTAGGCTTTAAGAATAAAATGTGGAGAAAAATGACACGAGTGGAGGTGTGGTGTAGTGGCAAAGTGACGCCACTTAAGAGGCAAGGGAGTGACGCCACAGGGAAGGAAGGAGGTCCAAGGTTCAAGTCTTGGCTCTCGCATTTTGGTTTTCTTTTTAAATGGACTTTAGAATTTGGCTATAGATTTATATTTAGTTGCGCATGGTTTAAGACACAAGAGGAGCTTGTGGCCTAGTGGCAATGTGGCGTTTCAGCTGGCAAGAGGTCTGAGGTTCAAGTCTCGAGATCAGCAAGGGAGTATTTATTTGCGGATTGGATGGTCAGAGTTTGAGTTGGATTTAAACTCTGCTAGCGAAGGGATCCCACATCAGAAAGATACAAAGAAGGAAGGTGAGAAGCTAGCTATATATAGAGCATTCTATGATAGGAGGAAGGATACCTTGGAGGCGTGCTCGGCACGAGGAGTGGTCGGAGCGCGGATTAACACCGATTCCTATCGGTGTGTAACTCTCTACTCTAGTTGTAGAGCGGCAAATGCCAAGTGCTTGGCCACGGCAATAGTAGCCACACGAGCGCGCGCGAACGCACGTGTAGGGCGTCGACGCGATAGTTGAGGCCATCGTGAGTATTCTTGTGGGTTGAGGTCGCTTGGGCCACGATGGGTGGGCAGTGGGCCCAATGGGCCGTGGGCCTAATTGAATAAAATGTATGATGGTGTACTATATAGTGAACTAGACTAGGTGAATCTCATATACGTGGCTAGATTTGTGTTAGGTGGGCCACACGGCGTGTGGGCCCGAATGAGTCGAAATCGGGTTTTATAGTTCGGTACGACCGAAAATGGTAGTTGAGTCGCCGAGGCGACATTAGGCCTTTGGAAGGCCATTGCAGTCTTGAAATTACTCAAAATACCTTTGGTTTACAAAATTACTAAAATACCCTTGGTTTACAAAATTACTAAAATACCCTTGGTTTACAAAATTACTAAAATACCCTTGGTTTACAAAATTACCGAAATACCCCCGGTTTGTAAAATTACCGAAATACCCCCGGTTAGTGAAATTACCAAAATACCCTCGGTTTGTAAAATTATCGAAATACCCCCGATTTGCAAAATTACGGAAATACCCTCAATTTGTGAAATTACTGAAATACCCCAGTTTGCAAAATTACTGAAATACCCCGATTTGCAAAATTACCAAAATACCTCCAGTTAGCGAAATTACCGAAATACCCCCAATTCGCAAAATTATCGAAATACCCCGGTTTGCGAAATTAGCGAAATAGCCCTGATTTGAGAAATTACTGAAATACCCTCGATTTGTGAAATTACCGTTTTACCCCTCGAACGACAAAATGACCGTTGTACCTCGTGGTAGTACTAGCGTTGTATGTGTTAATTGTATGATTGATTATGTTTGAGATGCGTTGCATACATGGATTGGTTATGAGTAGAATTATCAACTACCCTACAGGTAGAATTACCAAATACCCTTATAGGGTAAAATGACCGATTTGCCCTTGTAGGTAAATGATCGACTTGTGCAATGAGTGGACTAATTTGGTCGTGGTTGTATGACCGATATGCTTTTATTACATGTTTAAATAATTGTTTCGAGCAGCATGGCCATTTTGCATACACGTGTATTGATTGAGCATGACATACACGACATATTGCATGGGGTTGGGATTATTAATACGGAGGAAGTGCTAATAGGATCGCATGGTCGCTTGACGACTGTGTATCCACCGAAGGCTTTATAGCCACCGCAGTATTTTTAAGCCACCGAGCGACCATCTTTGCACCGATAATGTTATCGAGGGTCGTGGTGCCATTAATATGGCTTCGTGCCGTAATTATGGGCTTTGTGCCAAAACCGAAGGCCTTGTGCCGATATTATGGCTTTGTGCTAATCGTATTTACCGTGGCTATGTGCCTAACTTATATATCGATCACTCTGTGTCGATCATAGTTACCAAGGTCGCATGTGCCGATTATATTACCGTCATTGATGGCTATGTGCCAAATATAATACGATCACCGATGGCTTTGTGCCAATTGTAATACCGCTCATCAAGGCTTTTTATCCACCGAGAAGTAGCTATGCCGCACCGCTAAGTTAGTGCCGCAACCGTGCTACATAAGGAGTGTAGGGATGGGTGGGTCGATTAAATCCCCACAGGAGTGTAGGGTTGGACAGAGACAGTGCGGGGTTGGTATGGGCATTAACGCATTGCATATCCGGATTATATTATCGAGATGGGCTTAGGCCCCGATTTATATGTATGACATGTGACGTTTGATATGGGTTAAGGCCCAACCGAGGCTATTTTGGGCTAATGCCCAATTGCCATCATTACTTTAATGGGCTTGGGCCTCAATTGTTTTGATGCATGTTCTTACAGATTTTGTTCGTAAGGGGAATTACACACTCGAGTTTTCTCGTAAACTCACCCCTCTTTAATTTTTCTTAGGTAATCCTCGTAGGCGGTTCGACGTCTTCGGAGGACTCCTGAGGTGGCCACACTACGAGCGATTTTGGACTTTAGTATTTTACTTATTTTTAACTTGGGTTAATATTTTGTAATAAGGCCGCTTTAACTTTAAATTTGGTATTTTATTTGGTTTAGCTTTTAATATGATAACGCCTATTATTCTTAAATGTTTAATACAGATTTTCCTAAACCCTTAATAACTGTTTTCCAAAATGTTAACAAAAGGATAACAAGCGAATACATAATTAAACTCGAAATTTTTAACAAACGCGCAATTTTTAAACAACCCTTTTATGTGACATGCCGGATCTGGTCGTAACATTTTGATCGGGTTTGGGGTGTTACACTAACTCTGACAATGATTGAGGCAAGTGCACCTATCAAACAGTAGTATAGCTTAGGCAAGACTGGATTATCGAACCCAAAGGAACTAAAAGTACTAATACTCACCGTCTTTTTATTATTTAGCCTTAATATAAAGTGATGGTTGTTTAAACTAAAACTAATCTACTTACTAAGCTAAGATGCAAAGACAAAAAGAGTGAATTCAGGAAATAACTTTTGGGAAAACTCAGTTGACTCAAGCGATACCCTTAGGAAAAATCCACCTACACTTCACTTGTTATTTAACCTTGAACCATATAATATATTTACTTAGTTTGATCTGTGAGACTCCCGAACGTATATTAAACCCTCTCTCGAGGCGAATAACGTCTAACCCAAGGTTAATTAGTGGAACTCTCGTTCGCTTATAATAACCCCCTAGAATAGCAGTAAATCGATCTGTGGACTCCCATATTAGGTTTCACCCTAATCCGGAAAAATCTCGTCACCCTATCTCTAGGCGTGCGATCAACTCCGCTTAATTATGTTGGATCTACTCTTAGGCAGGGTCTATTCCTCCTCCACCTAAGCACATTAGATTTGGATTAAGTTCACACAATTAAGAACAAACTAAGTTATTATCATATAATTCAAAAATCAAATAACAAGATTCATCATAGGTTTCATCTCCTTCGGTATCCCGAAGGTTTAGTTCATAACAATAAAGGAAGACATCTCAAGAGAAAAGATAAAACAAAACATAAGAAATCCCTAAAACCCCTTGAAGGAATTGAAGAGGAGATCCTCCGTCTTGAGTAGAATTCCGGCTTCTTGAGATGGATCAACTGGCTATCTTCGAGTGGTTCCCACAAATCTGACCTTCTCGGCTTGGCTTCTTGGCCTAGCTCTCCGCCCCTAGACGATGGCTTTGGGCTCCCCTCGACAGAGGGTTTCTGTCCAACTCCCTTGACAAGTTATCCCTTAGGGTGTTTATATAGGCTTTGAGATGCCTTGCTTGGCCCCTAAGTATCCTAATTCAAATAGGATTCCTATTTGGGTGTTTGAATAGGCTTTGGAATGCCTTTCTTTGTCTCCAAGTATCCAAATCCGAGTAAAATTCCTCTTTCCCGCGGCAGGGGCACGGCCATGGTACACGCCCGTGTGAATCGTCTTCAGGCCGTGTTCGACACTGTTGAATGAGGCACGACCGTGTAAGTCGTGTTAAGGCCATATACTAGTAGGAATGGTGGCACGACCGTGTGGCTTGAAGTCCAGGCCGTGCTAATTTCGTGGCGTGGCCCAATTTGGTCCGTTTTAAGCCCGTTTCTCGTTCTTTTCATCATCGGGTGTTTTCCTGAGTATAAGACATGAAAAGAAAGGATTAAGAGCACCTTTTTACATAAATTGGGGCTTAAATCATCCAAAAGCATATTAAATGTGGGCTTAAAATATGTTACTTTTACGGTTTATCAAATACCCCCACACTTAAGCTTTTGCTTGTCCTCAAGCAAAATTCTCAACTTACAATTAAAATGAACTTCCCTCAATTCATAATAGTCATTAATAGTGTCTCATCATAATTCAGAGATAATTTATACATGGATAATTCAACTCAAAGAGTCCTAAAAATTCAAACATTATAAGTCTTATATTTTGTAGCACAAAACATAGGTGTTTCCCTTCATCTAAATAATTACCTCTGATTCGAAATCGACAAGGATTGGCATCCTCACAAAAGATTCACTCAAATCACTCAAAGTGTTTAAGGTTCAAAATTTAGGCACTCAAAAAGTCAAACATGAAGAGTTAATCCCATAGGCTTGCATGAAAATCAAATTTCCACCACTGAAATATGAGATGAAACACAAATCAAAAGGTCTTTGTTAGGGTTGTAACGGGGCTAGGGTTAAGGTGTGGAATAAGGCTGAATTAGAGGGTTAGAATCGAGATTGAATTGACAAATTACCTAACTAAGAACTAATGAACTAATAATAATAAATACATCAATTGAAAACTAATAATACTAACACTACGAGCTTCTTTTTTCGATATTTGGATTTTAAATGTATAAGCTCGTTTAATCACATAACTAATAATGAATATACTTCGTCTCTCTTTTTTTTTTAAAGAACAAACTAAATACATAATAAAGGATAAATTACTGAAGTAAAAATCATAGTTAGGCAACTAATCAAAATTAACTCTCGATATAAGGGTAGTTAAAGAGGATGGTGAAAATGAATAAAAAAGGTTTTGGGTTAATATTAGCGAGTAAGTCAATAAATGGGTTGTTAGGATTAAACGGGGTTCACTAGGGGTTAATTATGAAGGTAGGCTTTTTAAATGGAGTAAGTGGGTTAGATCCTAGGTGCCTTTATCATCTCTGTGTATCAAATCAAAAAAATGTGGTCTCGACATGTATAATCGATGCAAGTTCTAGAATAACAAATCAGTGTTGACATACTCATAATCAATAAAGTGAGCAAGAAAAAGAATATATGCTCTATAAGGCTCAAAAACTCACAAAAATTATGGGTATTTTGATGTCAACCTCGTAAATTTCAAACTTAAATGTAATATTTAAACTCAGTTCGACAACCTAGAAAATTTTTAATTTCTAAAAAATAGACTTATCATGCTTGGTTCTCTAGTATTCTTCAAATTTAATTATCAATGCACAATTATCAATGACTTAATCTAAAACATATCAATAAAAATCATAAATCATCAGAAATTTCATCCTAATTAGTAATATGAGTAATTTACTTTCAAACAAGGCATAATTCGTGATTTTCAAATAATACTATAGTTAACCCCACACTTAAGATGTACATTGTCCTCAATGTACAAAGGTAGATAATATCAAAATAATCATAAAATCGTAAGATGGGGAGAGAAGGGAAACTTCCTGAATTTTGGATGAAGCCAATGAAAAGAAACCAGATAGGATTGGAGGTAAGCGGGGGGAAGTGTCTCGAACTGGTTGAGTCCTTGAAGCAACCATCCTAATTTCTTTTGTATCCTAAGCTAAATCTAAATGGAATGAATAACAAGAAGAAAATAATAAAGAAATAAAAGAAAGGAAATAAAAATAATAAAAATGAAAATGAAAAAAAATGAAAATAAAAATGAAAATAAAAATAAAAATAAAAATAGAAATAAAATTAAATATTTAAATAGTGATACGGTCCACACCCTTGTTCGAGTTTAATCAGTCTGTGTTTTTCGTGATTTTGGGAGCGTTTAGGTGTTTTACCACGGCCGTGGGTCTCGTAGCACGCCCGTGTATTCTTCACACGGTCCTTTAGAACGGGCGTGTTTAACCCGTGCTCGTCAAGTCAATAACCTAGCACGGTTGTAGGGCACAGCCGTGTCTCGCCCGTGCTCAATAAGTCAGTAACCTCACACGGGAAGTCGGCACGGGTGTGGCTTTTTATCGCAGCTCGTGTTGGGAAAAGAAATCATTCTTTGTCATGCACGGTTACTAGCACGTCCGTGGTTTGTCCTTCTGGCTTCCACACGACCACGCCACGGCCGTGTGCAAGGCCGTGTGAGCATGGAAATCAGACTTTGGTTAGTTTATGGTTAGGTGCTAAAATGAAAAATAAAAGTAAAATAAAAATGTAAAAATTAATAGGGTTAGTGCTCGTGTTGCCTCCCGAGAAGCGCTGCTTATAGTCTTAAGCTAGACTTTACCTCTCATTCGTATGGTCAAGGTGGTTTGAGGAGGTGAAAATCCTTCCTCATGCGATCAACTCGATTTTTGATATAAAATTTAAGTCGAGTAGTGTTCACCTCAAAAGTACTGAATTTAGGATTGCTTACCTCAACTGGCCCGTATAGGAAGACATTAAGTACCTCAAAAGTGATTTCTTCGGTTGTCTTGAGGTCTGAATTGGCGATTCGAGGGTCTTCCTTATTCAACAATACTTGATCTCCTATTTTGAAGTGATTTGTTGTTCCTATCAGCTCGTCTGTGGGTTCCTTCGGTTTTTTATTGCGGTTTCGGCTCCTCTTTAAAGTGTGTCTTCCCCTCTTTTAGTTTGTTGATCTCAAGGCTTCGTTCCTCATATGCTTCTTCTTTGTTGACATAAGGTTCATGTTTCGGCTCAGGTTCGTAGTTCTGTGGTTGTTCCTGCGGTGAAATTTGAACAGATTGATTATCAACTGATTTTACTTTCTCACCTTCATCAGTCGATGTTCTGGCCGAGTCAAGAGCTTGTAAACTGATTGATTCGTCACCTATACGAAGAATGAGTTTTCCTGTACCAACATCAATTTTAGTCCTGGCAGTTGCTAGAAAGGGTCTTCCTAAAATTAAAGGGATCGAATTGTCCTCATCCATGTCTAAAATGACAAAGTCTACTGGGAATACGAATTTATCAATTTTGATTAGAACATTTTCGATAATACCCCTGGGAATTCTAACAGTTTTATCAGCTAATTGAATGCTTATCCTAGTTTGTTTGGGTTTCCCTAGACCTAATTGTTTAAATAATTTATAAGGCATGACATTTATGCTTGCCCCTAAATTAGCTAACGCATTATCAATAGTAAGTCTACCAATTAAACATGGAATTGTAAAACTCCCTGGATCTTTTAGTTTCTATGGTAGCTTATTTTGCAAGATTGCTGAGCACTTTGCGTTGAGTTCCACATGCGAATCTTCATCTAGTTTCCGCTTGTTTGTCAGAAGCTTCTTTAAGAATTTTCTGGAATCAGGCATATGCGAAAGAGCTTCTAGGAGTGGTAAGTTAATGTGTAATTTCTTTAAAAGTTTAAGAAACTTACCGAATTATTCTTCTGTGTCGTCTCTCTTTAATGCTTCGGGATAAGGTATGCGAGGTTGGTACTCCTTGATTACCGGTTTTGGCTTGTCTTGTGTTATCTCAACTTTACCTTTTTCTACCTCGTTTCCTTGTGTTGGACTGGGTTCGTCTACTTCTTCGCTTTCTTGAGCTGTTATGGCTTGGATTTGCTCCTTTGGATTGATCTCCGTGTTACTTGGTAGACGCCCTTGTGGTCGTTCGGATAATAGCTTCACAATTTGTCCGACTGACTCAGTAATTTCCCCGATTGCCTTTGTAAGTCCTCCAACTTGGTTCTCGATTATTTTGATCGATGTTTGTTGGGTGTCGAGCGTTACCTCGCCTTTCGAGACGGGCTTCGTGGATGCTATGAATTTTTTAACGCCTCTTCAAGATTCGCTTCTTTTCCCGTGGATAGGGCTGATTTTGGAAGTTTTGAGGAGGTTGTTGTTTTTGAATTCCTTGATTTCCTTGTCCTCCCCACGAAAAAATTTGGGTGGTTCCTCCAACTCGGATTATAATTATTACTATATGGGTTATTATTGGATCTGAAAATTATTACCTATATAGTTCGCCTGCTCGCTTTACGGTTGGTATGGTGGGTACTCGAGATTCGCCACGGCCCCACCTCGTGTCGCATCAGCATTCTTGGATTTACTCGCGAAGAACACAAACTATCAATCTTCTTATTCATCAACTCTACCTGATTTGATAGCATGGTTATCGCGTCGAGGTTGTAAACTCCGGCTATTTTTGTTGGCCTTGTTCTTGTAACTTGCCACGATAGTTGTTCAATGACATCTCTTCAATAAACTCGTAGGTCGCCTCGGAGTTTTATTATTCGGGTTCCACCGTGGTGAATCAATTAATTGCCTCGTTGAAGGATTCACACCGTTGTAAAAGTTTGGACTTGGAGCCACAATGGTAATCCGTGGTGTGGGCATCTCCTCAAGAGATCTTTGTATCTCTCCCATGCATCGTATAATGTCTCTAAATCCATCTGCGCACAAAGAAGATACATCATTACGTAATTTGGCCATTTTGGCCGGTGGGAAATATTTTAATAAAAATTTTTCGATCATTTGTTCCCATGTAGTGATCGACCCTCGTGGTAACGAGTTTAACCACTGTTTAGCTTTATTCTTTAATGAAAAGGGAAATAACCGAAGACGTATGGCATCATCAGAAATGCCATTTATTTTGAAGGTATCACGAACTCTAAAAATTAGCTATATGAGCGTTTGGATCTTCGTCCTGTAAACCATCAAATTGAACAAACTGTTGAATAATTTGTATAGTGTTAGGCTTTAATTCAAAATTATTAGCAGCTATAGCAGGCCTAACAATACTAGATTCGGCTCCTGTTAAATGCGGTTTAGCATAATCAAACATAGTACGAGGAGCATTATTTTCTCCCACATCTTGTGGTGGAGGATTATTTTCGTCCATCCCTTCAGTAGGATTGGATCTTTCTTCTCGCTCTCCTTGGTAAATTAGGGCTCGCCTAATTTCTCTGCGATTTCTTCGAGCGGTAGCTTTAATATCACTGTTGTATTCTAAAGGTCCTCTCGGGTTCCTTCTAGTCATAAACTAGAGGTACCTGCTAGGAAAAGAAAGAAAGAAAGTTTAGCAAATTTAAAAATAAAAATAAATTGCAAAAAATAAAAATAAAAATAATGGCTAAAGTAATAAAAATAGAGTTTTCTTAATATTTTAGTTCCCCGGCAACGGTGCCAAAAACTTGATCGCTGTAAATCAGAGTTTTAAAATTTATAAAAGAATGATCGAACCTGGAAACTAACTCTGACAACGATTGAGGCAAGTGCACCTATCGAACAGTAGTATAGCTTAGGCAAGACCGGATTATCGAACCCAAAGGAACTAAAAGTACTAATACTCACCGTCTTTTTATTATTTAGCCTTAATATAAAGTGATGGTTGTTTAAACTAAAACTAATCTACTTACTAAGCTAAGATGCAAAGACAAAAAGAGTGAATTCGGGAAATAACTTTTGGGAAAACTCAGTTGACTCAAGCGATACCCTTAGGAAAAATCCACCTAGACTTCACTTGTTATTTAACCTTGAACCATATGATTTATTTACTTAGTTTGATCTGTGAGACTCCTAACGTATATTAAACCCTCTCTCGAGGCAAATAACGTCTAACCCTAGGTTAATTAGTGGAACTCTCGTCGCTTATAATAACCCCTAGAATAGCGATGAAATCAATCATGGACTCCCATATTAGGTTTCACCCTAATCCGGCAAAATCTTGTCACCCTATCTCTAGGCGTCACGATCAACTCCGCTTAATTATGTTGGATCTACTCTTAGGCAGGGTCTATTCCTCCTCCACCTAAGCACATTAGATTTGGATTAAGTTCACACAATTAAGAACAAACTAAGTTATTATCATATAATTCAAAAATCAAATAACAAGATTCATCATAGGTTTCATCCCCTTCGGGTATCCGAAGGTTTAGTTCATAACAATAAAGGAAAACATCTCAAGAGAAAAGATAAAACAAAACATAAGAAATCCCTAAAACCCCCTGAAGGAATTGAAGAGGAGATCCTCCGTCTTGAGTAGAATTCTGGCTTCTTGAGATGGATCAATTGGCTATCTTCGAGTGATTCCCACAAATCTGACCTTCTCGGCTTGGCTTCTTGGCCTAGCTCTCCGCCCCTAGACGATGCCTTTGGGCTCCCTTCGACAGAGGGTTTCTATCTAACTCCCTTGACAAGTTGCCCCCTAGGGTGTTTATATAGGCTTTGAGATGCCTTGCTTGGCCCCTAAGTATCCTAATTCAAATAGGATTCCTATTTGGGTGTTTGAATAGGCTTTGGAATGCCTTTCTTTGTCTCCAAGTATCCAAATCCGAGTAAAATTCCTCTTTCCCGCGGCAGGGACACGGCCATGGCACACGCCCATGTGAATCGTCTTCAGGTCGTGTTCGACACTGTTGAATGAGGCACGGCCGTGTAAGTCGTGGTAAGGCCATGTTCTAGTAGGAATGGTGGCACGGCCGTGTGGCTTGAAGTCCAGGCCGTGCTGATTTCGTGGCTTGGCCCAATTTGGTCCTTTTTAAGCTCGTTTCTCGTTCTTTTCATCATCGGGTGCTTTCCTGAGTATAAGACATGAAAAGAAAGGATTAGTAGCACCTTTTTACATAAATTGGGGCTTAAATCATCCCAAAGCATATTAAATGTGGGCTTAAAATATGTTACTTTTACGGTTTATCAGTGGCGTAGGTTTAATTATTTTGAAATCATTATTGTTGATGAGAATCTTGAGACGAAGACTCCTCCGACGATTTAGTTTTTGTTGGAAGTTGCAGTTTCTTTAAGGGTAAGTGAATGAATATCTTTTAAGGGTCAATTTTTGGTGTTTAAGGTCGAATGCTTAACGTTTGTGGCTGAATTATTCATTGAATTATGTATGTTGTCATTAATTGTTTTGTGTTGAACGATGATTTTAGGGTCTAGAAGTGTGTTGTTGCATCGAGGTTTAGAAACAATCAGGTGTGTAACGAAAATCTCGAAAAGCTGCAAATGACGCGAAGCTAAAATTTGTATTGTTGACGTCACACAGCCGTGTGCCAACCTGTGTAAGCCACACGACTGTGTGGCAGGTCATGTGGGCCACAAGGGCTGGGTTAAGTGGACCGTGTACGTCACATGAGCGTGTATTAGTCCGTGTGGGCCTAATTTTTTTTGTAAATTTTGGTTAGGGCCATAGTTGAAGTACGATTCGATGTTAGCTATTTTGTAGGGCCTATTGTTTGTTTTGTTTTACTTCTGTACGTGATGTCTGTGATATGAATAATGCATGTGTAATTACTACAAGTATGTCAATAATGTGAAATCCGTATCTGATCAATAATCTGGTAATTTTGTTAGCATGTTTTGATTACTCAAAGCATGACTCATCTGTATGCATCTGAGTATGTATTATGCTCTGAATGTGCATTGGGGTGGGATAATGATGTGACGAAGGAAGTGTTGGCAGTTTAATGATCTGGCTTATTTAGTGGTTTAAACCATATATTTGTTCCGGTGGCTTAACCACATTTATCTGATTCTGGCGGATTACCGCACTATTTCTGGTAGCTTGACCGTGCTATTATGAAAAGTGACATACGCTTAGTTATAGGTGTGTAGGGTTGGATGGGTATTTATCGTGTAGGGATGGATGAAGATGATGTGTAGAGATGGGGGTAGGATCTGAATATGTATCTGTATCTGCAATTGTAATTGAATTTGTATCTGTAACTACATGTGAAACCGAATTTGAATCTATATATGTAATTGATCTATCTGTTATTTTGATATATGTTCTATTAGTTTAGACTGAGTTACCAACTTAGCTTATGAGCTCACCCCCTTATTTTTATCCTCTCAAGTAATCAGCAAATTTAGGATCAGATGACACGCGGGAGTTCGGGTTGGGTTATCTGTAATAAAGATGCTTTAAAAAGGACTTAATATTTAATATAGACTTTTTCAGAATTTTTGGACTGTAAACTATTTTGGACGTTATTTTTCATTTGTTTTTGTTGGATTTAGTAGTTAATATCTTTAAACTGCAAAATTATATGTTTTACAAACTAAGTCACGGTTTTCAAATTTTAATAACTTAGAAACTTCCGTTGCAAAATGAAGTAATCAAATAAGTGTTTTCTATAAAAAAATAAATAGTTTTTAACGAGTATTTTCCCTAAAATTGGAAAGCGATATGCCAAAATTTATTCTTGCAAAACTCACAATTTCAAATTAAATTATGGGTTAAAAACAAGTTATGTAATTCCTCAAGATTCGGCCATAATGTCTAGGCAACATTTAGTGGTATGAAAACCTAAGTTCAAAACTCAGATTGTGATTTTTGGGTTAAAAAATCTTCATGAAAATCGTTTTAAATATTTGGATTTTTGATGAATTTTGAAATTTGGGTATAAAAAGTGAATCTAAGTTTCCAACGCACTTTAGTTACTTTAATATAGACTATAGAGTAAAACTTTTCTGCTTTAGGAAAGAGACTGACATAACTCTAATAAAACTCTAGACTTAGGATTTTTAATAAACCTAAGATAATGCATAAAATTCTAAAATTTAGATAATTATTCATAATAAGTACTCGAGGAACTCGTGAACGTGGTACTCGAGGGTATGGTGGATGTCGTAGAGGGGCTTGAGCTGAGCCATCTTCTTTTTGAAGCATACCCATTTTAGAGACGGTAGAGACACCTATCATAAAGACTGAACCCCAGGCTCAAAGTGTAGGGGATGATGCACTGTCCCAAGCTATGTTAAGGGTACTACAGAGGGTCGCTAGGACCCAATCTGGATCTAGAGGCCGAGGGTTGAAAATTGAGTGACTCTAGTCCAACGGGGATGAGTTGTTTAGGGGTGTCGCTAGGGTTACAGCTACTATGGTCGAGTATTGGTTGGAGGCCACCGAGAGAATTATGAATGACTTAGACTGCACCATAGATCAGAAATTGAAGGATGCAATATCTTTACTTCGCGATGAAGCATATCAGTGGTGGTAATTAGTAGAGTGAGGCATACAGACTGAGCGTGTGACCTGGGCTTTCTTCCAGAGTGCTTTCTAGAAAAAGTATGTAGGGGTGAGGTACATTGAGGCCTATAGGTTGGAGTTTATTGGGCTGATGCAGGGTGATATATCTGTGGCCGAATATGAGCCTAAGTTTCTGAGCCTGAGCAGGTATGCTTAGAGTTTAATAGCATCTGACTATGATAAGAGTGTATATTTTGAGGACGGACTACGGTATAGTTTAAAAGTGTTGGATGCTCCGCAGCAGGAGCCAGTCTTCAAAACATTAGTGGAAAAGACTAAGATTACCGAGGAAATCAAGCACGTGGAGTGTGAAATAAGGGAGCAAGAGAGAGGTCAGAATAAGAATAAGAGGGATTCGAGTCCTTCTAGTTCAGCTCCGCAGCTTAAGAAAGAAGCCAGGTTTGATAGGCCTCGACAGGTTGAGGCGACAATTGGTACTGTTGGGATTTAGATTTGTGGTCACTATGGTAGACGCCATTCGGGCGAGTGTTGGAGAAGGTTGAGAGCTTTTCTTCAATGTGGGTCCATAGAATATCGCATTAAGGATTGTCCGTACCGAGTTGATCAGCTGCAAGCTCCAGTTTAGGGTCTAGTTCAACCGTAGAGGGTAGTAAAATAGCCACATAAGGATTATGGTCAAACTAGGGGTGGTAATAGTTTTGGTCGAAGATAGAGGGCACCGGATAGATGTGCTAATTAGACTAAGGCGAGGCAGCTTGCTTTAGGATCTGCGGTGAGGCGTAGCGAGGACAGAGATGTGGTCGACGTGATAGACGGTATGTTTACTATTCATTCCAGTCTATATTTTGCATTGATTGACATTGATTCCACGCATTCATATGTAGCTAGTACTGTTTTTGGTAATCTGGGGATTCCTGCTTAGAATACTTCTAGTGGGATTTCTATAATTAGTCCGTTAAGTCAATCAATGCAAGTTAGTACGGTGTATAGGAGATGTCCACTAGAGATTCAAAGGGTGGTGTCTCGGGTGATCTGGTGGAGTTACAGTTTAGGGAATTTTGTTTGATTTTGGGCATGGACTGGCTTGTGGAGTATTGAGTTAGTTTGGATTGTGCGATAAAGAGGATAACTCTCAAAACCGAATATGGGTTTAAAATATTGATGGTTGACGAGTGTTGAGATTACCTCTCTAATGTAATCTCCGTTATAGTGGCTGAAATGTTAGTTCGAAAAGGGTGTGAGACATTTTTGGCCTATTTGCATGACACAAGTGGTGAAGTTTCTACTTTTGAGAGCATTCAAACAGTTAAAGAATTTTTTAGCGTCTTTCCTGAGGAATTGCCAGGGTTACCATCGGATAGGGAACTCGATTTCGGAATTGAGGTACTGCCTGGGACAGATCCAGTGTTTATTTCTCCTTACCGTATGACATCGAAGGAGCTGAATGAAATGAAAGTGCAGCTTTAGGAACTTCTCAATAGAGGGTTCATTAGACCTAGTCTGTCTCCATTGGAAGCACCAATACTTTTTGTCAAGAAGAAAGATGGTACAATAAAAATGTGTGTGGACTACCGGTAGCTGAATAAGTTAATGATAAATAATAAGTATCAATTACCAAGGATCAATGATTTGTTCGATCAATTTCGAGGAGCATTTGTATTCTCCAAGATTGATCTTCGTTCTAGGTACAATCAGTTGAAGGTCAAAGAATCTGATGTGCACAAGATTGCCTTTAGGACTTGTTATGGGCATTACGAGTTCCTTGTTATGCCATTCAGTTTGACGAATACTTCAACTACGTTCATGGATCTCATGAACAGAGTATTTCAGTCGTATTTGGATCAGTTTATCATGGTATTCATTGACGATATTCTGGTATACTCTAAGACTGAGCTTGATCATGATGAGCATCTTAGAGTGGTTCTATAGATTCTATGTGAGAAGAAACTCTATGCCAAATTAAGCAAGTGTGAGTTCTAGTTGGGGGTAGTTACTTTTCTGAGACACGTGGTTTCTGTCAAGGGTATCTGTGTGGACCCAAAAAAGATTGAGGCTATTCTTAAGTGGAAACAACCTAGGAATGTGTTTGAGATTCGGAGTTTTCTCGATTTGGTGAGGTATTATCGAAGATTTTTGGATGAGTTCTCGCTTATCGCAGCTCCATTGACGAAAATAATGTGTAAGAACGCACCTTTTTTGTGGATTGATTATCAGTAATCGAGCTTTGAAAAGCTCAAACCAGTTTTGACTTAGGCACCCATTCTGATACAGCCTGAATCTGAGAAAGAATTTGATGTTTATTGTGATGCATATCACACTGGTTTAGGTTATGTGTTGATGCAATAGGGTAAGGTGTTGGCTTCAGTGTCGAGACAACTTAAGTCGAATGAAGGAAACTATCCAATGCATGATCTTGAGTTAGCTGCGGTTGTCTTCACACTAAAAATCTAGAGGCATTACCTTTATGGTAAAAGGTGTATCATCTACACTGATTACATATAACACCCCTAACCCATATCCGTCATCTGATTAGGGTTACGAGGCATTACCACACTAAATACAATTTCCAAACATTCACTTATTCACACAGATCATATTCGCATAAATAAAGCATATGGCTGATTAAAAATTAAATATACATTATTAATCATAAAACAAAAGACAATTCTCTTGCATATAATCTTATTTATATGTTAAATAAACCTGCCTCAAAACCATACAAAAATTTGTTTCAAAATATACACATAAATTATATACTCATCACATCATGACATATATGTTCAAATCCAATATAATTATTAAACACTTAATTATTCAATAATTTACTTGCACTTAATAGACCAAACAAATCACATCACAAAGCTTAATGTCCAAAATCATATATGATATATACAATTAAACTAATTTATTGGCACATTTTTTTTCCACATTAAAATTGAACCATTCAAGCTTAAAATATATAAACACATTACCAATCATCTTGCCTTTAATACGACTAATCAAATTTATCTATTAAAAGCTAAACCTAAAAGCATACACTTCTCATATAACCAACTTTAACCGATTTTATGAGAACATTATTTACTAACTATAAGTCTATTTAAAAGACAACTATGTATCGTTTTAAAAGACCATAAACATGCATAGTTTCCTATTACCACTTTTCGTGATATGTGCACACCAAATGAGCCATTTCTCAAAATCCATACAAATCATATCATTGTACAATTAATAAACCGAATCAATCTTACTCACATATGTGCGAATCAAACATTTATCGTATACCCTCAAACTCATATAACATACTTATTACCTAACTAACATTCATTACTTAGCTTATTACCGAAATACATAACCATATGCCTCATATTCATAAAAACATGGTATTTCTTCTCAATTTGCTAAACCATGATCAAATCCAAAGATTAACAAAACATATCAACATTTACTCATTAAAGCATGCCATTTCAAATCAAAACAAAACCACATTTCCTATTCAAATTTTCATAGCCAAATTATATATAATAGCTCAAACCATTACATACATATTTCATTTCAAAATCAAATACATACTTACTTTATAAACAATATTCAAACCGGTTCATATTACAATTTAGACATCTCAATATTAAATCATTAACTATGCATAACCTAAATTTATTCATCAACCTCATATTTCAAGACTTTAATACCTAACATAACCAAATTTATCACATACCTGTAACATGAATATCTCATTTGAATGCAAGCTCAAATCATGATTGATAAACCGTAATAGTAACATATTTTAAGCCCACATTTAGCATGCTTTTGGATGAATTATCCCTTTTTTTATGTAATTTGGTGCTCTTAATCCTTTATTTTCATGTTTTATACTCAGGAAAGCACCAGAGGATGAAAAGAACAGAAAATGGGCTTAAAACGGGCCAAATGGGCCAAAGCACGAAATCGGCACGGCCTGGACCCAAGACCACACGGCCGTGCCTCATTAATGAAGTCCAACACGGCCTGGCCACGATTCACACGGGCGTGTGCCATGGCCGTGCCCCTACCGTGGCAAAGAGAAGTTTCATTCGGATTTGGATACTTAGGGGCAAAGAAACACATTCCAAAAGCCTATATATACACCCTAAGTATGACCTAAAAGGGAGAGCCCAAGGCTATCGTCTAGGGGCGTCTTGCTAGGCTAGAGAAGGCAGATTTGTGGGGATTCACTCGAGGATAGCCAGTTGATTCATCTCTAGAAGCCAGAATTATACTCAAGACGGAGGGACTCTCCTTCAATTCCTTCAGGGGGTTTTAGGGATTTCTTATGTTTTGTTTTATCTTTTCTTCTGAGATGTTTTCTTTTATTTTTATGAACTAAACCCTCAGATACCTGAGGGGGATGAAACTTAGATGAATCTTGTTATTGTTTACTGAACTATATGATAAATATTTGACTTTTTCTTAATTATGTGTTCTTAATTCTTGTGTTGATATTTCCGGGATATTGATTCAAGTTTGATGTGCTTAGGTGGAGGAGCAAAAGTCCCTGCCTAAGAGTAGATCTAGCATAGTTAAGCGGAGTTGATCGCACACCTAGAGATAGGGTGACGAGATTTTGTCGGATTAGGGTGAAACCTAATATGGGATTCCACAGATCGAGTTAATGCAATTCTAGGGGTTTTAATTAGAAAGAGAGTTCAATTAATCAACCTAGGGTTAGACGTTATTCACTTCGAGAGAGGGTTTAATATACATTAGGGAATCTTACGGATCAAGTCAAATGAATAAATCGTCTGGTTCAGAGTTAGATAACAAGTGAAGTCTAGGTGGATTCTTCCTTGGGTGTCGTCTTAATCAATTGGTTTTCCCTCAAGTTATTTTCCCCAAATTCATTCTTCTTTGTCTTAGAGTCTTTAGTTTAGTAGTTAATTAATTTAGATTAAATAACAAATTCCCTTTATTTTAGGCTAGATAATAAAAAGAGAGTTAGTATTAGTACTTTTAGTTCCTTTGGGTTCGACATTAGGTCTTGCCACTAAACTATACTCTTGTTCGATAGGTGCGCTTGCCTCAAATCGTTGTCATAGTTAGTTTCCAGGTTCGATCATTCTTTTTATAAATTTTAAGACTTTGACATCGCAAAAACAACGATCAAGTTTTTGGCGCCATTGCCGGGGAGCTAAAATATTAAAAAGCTTAATTTTTATTACTTTAGCCATTTTTATTTTTTTTTGCAATTTAATTTTATTTTAATTTTTAACTTAGCTAATTTTTCTTACATTATTGTTTCCTCCTTTCGTGTACCTCTAGTTTATGACTAGAAGGAACCCAATAGGACCCCTACTTTACTGACATAGTGATATTGAAGGTACCGTTCATAGAAATTGCAGAGAAATAAGGCGGCTTAAACTACATAGAAGAAGAAGCGGAAGCCAAAATAAACACCACGTAAAGGGATGGCTGAGAATCATCCGCCACCTCAAGAGATGGCCAAAAATCATGCTCCACGTGCTATGTATGATTATGCTAAACCTAGTTTAACAGGAACTGGATCTAGTATTGTTAGGCCTACTATTGCTTGCAAATAATTTTGAATGAAACCTAACACTATACTGGATGATACAACAGTTTTGTTCGGTTTGATGGTTTGCAGGATGAAGATCCTAACACACACTTAGCAAATTTTCTAGAATTCGTGATACCTTCAAGATAAATGGCGTTTACGATGATGCCATCCGACTTCGGTTATTTCCTTTTCTTTGAGGAATAAAGCCAAACAAAGGTTACATTCTCTTCCACGGTCAATCACTACATGGGATCAAATGACCGAAAATTTTTACTAAAATATTTTCCACCACCAAAACGCCAAATTGAGGAATGATATCTCTTCTTTTGTGCAGATGGATTTAGAGACACTTTATGATGCATGGGAGAGATACAAAGATCTCATAAGGAGGTGCCCACACCACGGATTACCTTTGTGGCTACAGTCCAAACTTTTACAATGGTGTGAACCCTTCAACAAGGCAACTAATCGATTCAACTTAGGTGGAACCTCGAACAACAAAACTCTTGAAGCGGCTTACGAGTTTATAGAAAAGATGTCACCGAATAACTATCGGTGGCAAGTTACAAGGACAAGGCCACCAAAGCGTGGGAGTTTTCAACATTGATGCATGACCGCTTATCAAACCAGTAGAATTATTACATAAAAATTTGATGGTTTATATGGTTCTTCACAGCACATCCAGTTATGCGATTACAACGCAAGTGAAGGAGTGGTGAATCCGAGTACCCACCACCTACAGACGGGGGCATGGAGAGCGAACAAATGAACTATATGGGTAACAATTTCCGATCTAACAATAACCCTTATAGTAATACTTATAATCCAGGTTGGAAGAACCACCCCAATTTCTCATGGGGCGGTCAAAGAAATCAAAGGCAACAACCATCCCAAAACTTCCAACAACAGCCCTACCCACAGGAAAAAAAGCCAAACCTTGAAGAGATGCTGACAAACTTCATAGCAGCCTCAGAAAAATGTTCCCAAAATACAGAAACATGTTTCCAAAAGATAGAAACAAAACTTGAGGCATTGACACAAGAGTTCAAGGAACAAATCGGGCAACTCACTAAGCAAATCTCTGAGAGACCACATGGAAGACCACCAAGCAACACCGAGACTAACCCAAGGGAGCAAGTTCAAGCTATAACAGCTCAAGATAGTGAAGGGTTAGACGAGCCCAATTCGAGGCAAGAGAACGTGGTCGAAGAAGGTAAGGTTGTGGTAAGTAATAATAAGCTAAAATCGGTAATCAAAGAGTACCAACCTCGTATACCATATCCTGAAGCATTAAGGAGAGACGACACAGAGGAACAGTTCGGTAAGTTTCTTAAACTTTTAAAGAAATTACATATTAACTTACCATTACTTGAAGCTCTTACGCAGATGCCAGACTCTAGAAAATTCTTAAAAAAGCTATTGACAAATAAACGGAAGATAGACGAAGCATCACATGTGGAACTAAACGCAATGTGCTCGGCAGTACTGCAAAATAGACTACCACGAAAATTAAAAGATCCATGGAGTTTTACAATTCCATGCTTAATTGGTATTTTATCTATTGATAATGCGTTAGCTGATTTAGGGGCAAGCATAAATGTCATGCCTTATAAATTGTTTAAACAACTAGGTCTAGGGAGGCCCAAACAAACTAGGATGAGCATTCAATTAGCTGATAAAACTGTTAGAATTCCTAGGGGCATAATTGAAGATGTACTCGTAAAAAATGACAAATTTGTATTCCCAAGAGACTTTGTCGTTTTAGACATGGATGAGGACAACACGATCCCCCTAATTTTAGGAAGACCATTCTTAGCAACTGCTAGAACTAAAATCGATGTTGCTACAGGCAAACTTATACTCTGTGTAGGTGACGAGACAGTTACTCTTCAAGCCCTCGATTCAACTAGAACATCGAATAATCAAGGTGAGAAAATAAATTCGAATGATAACCATTCGGTTAACCCTTCTTTTAGTGAAGCACCACAAAAGAATACAATCAACTCGATCCTATACCATGTGCCAACAAAGAAATAACTCATGAGGAACGAGGGATTCAGATCGATGATCTAGACGAGTGGAAAACACATTTTAAAGAAAAATTAGGGATACACAAAGCAGAACCAGAGCCACTCCACGCGGCAAACAAGTTCAAAATCGAAGATCAAGTATTGATTGATAAAGCAGACCCTCGAATATCTCCTCCTGACCCTAACACTAACAAAGAAATCCATTTTAGGGTAACCAGTGTTTTCCCATACGGAACAGTTGAGGTAAGTAATCCCATTTTTGGTACTTTCAATATAAACGCATCTCGACTTAAACTCTATCATGATAATGAAACCGATAGCATGAGGAAGGACTTTCAACTCCTCAAACCACCCTGATGATGTGAGTGAGAGGTAAGTCTAGCTTAAGACTATAAACGAGCGCTTCTCGGGAGGCAACCCGAGCACTAACTCTATTTTTCTTATATTTTAGTTTATTTTATTTTCTTTTCACTTTTATTTCTCATCTAAAGCAACTAACTATAAACTAACCAAAGGCCAATCTCCAGACCACACGGCCTTACACACGACCGTGGCGTGGCGTGTGGAAAATACCGAATCTCGCATCGACACGCTGCGAGAGATGGTACGAGTCAGGATGAATCATATCTTCGAGTCACGGACCCAACTACCCCGCCACGGCCGTGCGACGTAGCCGTAGCCGACATTGTTAGATTGGACACGGGCGTGGTGACTTGAACATGGGCGTGGGAGACATGAACGACGCCCAACACGGCCGTGCGATACAACCGTGGTCGACATTGGTAGTTTATACACGGGCGTGGCAACCAGAACATGGGCGTGGGATAAACGATACGATGCATAACACGACCGTGCGAGGCGGCCGTGTGAATCAACACACCCATGGTACACGGGCGTGGGGTTGCACCAGGCCTGAAAATCTATTTAAACCCCCTCACATCTCTTCCCTTACTCACTTTCCTACTCCCCATCCCCTTTATTCTATCCCATTATTCAGACCTCCCCCTACTTTTCTTCTCCAATACATTCCCAAAACCCTTGAGCTACACCAAATGCCGAAGAAGCGGAAGGAATCAAGCATAGTCTCCCAGAGGGAGACCGATCTATATAAGTTCATGCCGGCCGCGTCAATCATTCGACGAGCCAAGGATATTTGAGGCCATTTAGTTTTTATTTCGTTTTTCTCTTTTGCTTCAATTTCCTTATCTTTACTTATTTTCTGCTTAATTTAACTTATTTTATTTTAGTTTCTTGGTTTTAGGTTCTTCAGGCTGCTTGGGAATCACACCACGACCACCACCATATCCACAGCCTTAGAAATCACGCCCACCTCATGAACCATCCAACAATAAGGACTCTACGGTCCATTTATCTTATCTTTTCCTTTAATTTTATTCTATTTTTTATTTTTCTTCACTTTAGCTTGCTTTTCTTTAATTATTTAATTAGTATAGTTTTAATTATTATCATTATATCCTGGCTAATCCTCCATGAGCTACCCAATTTCTTCATCTAGCGCAGGATCGTCATAAAGAACGACCCCTCCAACTTATCTTTCACCTCCAACACAAGGATTTCATCCATAATTCAAGGAGTTTCAATTCTCTCCATATCTTTTGAATTTATACTTAATTGTCTATATATATCTTTGTACATTGAAGGCAATGTACATCTTAAGTGTGGGGGGGTGAACAACCTAAAAAGGTGCCTAACTTTTTGCATTATTCTCAAATCCCTGAATTATGTCTTTTTTCTAAAGTAAGTTTCTCATATTATCATTAGAATGAAATTTCCATAATTTATGATTTTTATTGATATGTCTTAGATTAAGTCATTGATAACTGTGCATTGATAATTAAATTCTAAGATACTAGAGAATCAAGCATGATAAGTCTAGTTTTTTTTTAGAAATTAAAAATTTTCTAGGTTGTCTACCTGAATTTAAATATTACTTTGAAGTTTGAAATTTACGAGGCTGACATCAAAAACCCATAATTTTTGTGAGATTTTGAGCCTTATAGAGCATATACTCTTTTTCTTGCTCACTTTTTGACTATGAGTGTGTCAACATTGATTTGTTATTCTAGAACTTGCATCGATTATACATGTCGAGACCACACCTTTGATTTGATATACAGAGATGATGAAGGCACCTAGGTTTTAACCCACCTACTCCACTAAAAAAACTTACCTTCATAATTAACCCCTAGTGAACCCCGTTGAGTCCTAACAAACCTTTTTATTGACTTACCCGCTAATTTTCAACCAAAACCCTTTGTATTTGTTATCACCATTCTTTTTGACTACCCTTTTTGTCGAGATTTGATTTTGAGCAGTTGCCTAACTATGTTCAATATTTCAGTTGTTAAAGTATTTTCTTATTATTGTAAATATTTGATTACTTGTTCTTAAAAAAAAATCGAAGTATATTCATTATTAGTTTTGTGATTAGGTGAGCTTATACGTTAAATTCCAATTATTGAAGAAGAAGCTCGTATTATTAGTTTTCAATTGATGTAATTACTTTTATTCAGTTCATTATTTCTAGTTAGGTAATTTGTCAATTCAATCTCGATTCTAACCCTTTAATTCAGCCTTTATCCACACCTTTAACCTAAGCCCCGTTACAACCCTGATAAAGACCTTTTGATTTGTGCATCATTTCATATTACAGTGGTGGAGATTTGATTTTCATGCAAGCCTATGGGATTAACTCTTCATGTTTGACTTTTGAGTACTTAATTACAACCTTAAACACTTTTAGTGATTTGAGTGAATCTTTAGTGAGGATGTCAATCCTTGTCGGTTTTGAACCAGAGGTAATTATTTAGATGAAGGGAAACACCTATGTTTTTGAGCTACAAATGTATGACTTAGACTGTTTGAATCTTTAGGACTCTTTGAGTTGAATTATCCATGAATAAATTATCTTTGAATTATGATGAAACATTATCAATGACTATCATGAATTGAGGGAAGTTCGTTTTAATTATGAGTTGAGAATTTTGCTTGAGGACAAGCAAAAGCTTAAGTGCGGGGGTATTTGATAAACCGTAATAGTAACATATTTTAAGCCCACATTTAGCATGCTTTTGGATGAATTATCCCTTATTTTATGTAATTTGGTACTCTTAATCCTTTATTTTCATGTTTTATACTCAGGAAAGCACTAGAGGATGAAAAGAACAGAAAACGGGCTTAAAACGGACCAAATGGGCCAAAGCACGAAATCGGCATGGCCTGGACCCAAGACCACACGGCCGTGCCTCATTAATGAAGTCCAACACGGCCTGGCCACGATTCACACGGGCGTGTGCCAAGGCCGTGCCCCTATCGTGGCAAAGAGAAGTTTCATTCAGATTTGGATACTTAGGGGCAAAGAAACACATTCCAAAAGCCTATATATACACCATAAGTATGACCTAAAAGGGAGAGCCCAAGGCTATCGTCTAGGGGCGTCTTGCTAGGCCAGAGAAGGCAGATTTGTGGGGATTCACTCGAGGATAGCCAGTTGATTCATCTCTAGAAGCCAGAATTATACTCAAGACGGAGGGACTCTTCTTCAATTCCTTCAGGGGGTTTTAGGGATTTCTTATGTTTTGTTTTATCTTTTCTTCTGAGATGTTTTCTTTTATTGTTATGAACTAAACCCTCGATACACGAGGGGATGAAACCTAGATGAATCTTGTTATCGTTTACTGAACTATATGATAAATATTTGACTTGTTCTTAATTATGTGTTCTTAATTCTTGTGTTGATATTTCCGGGATATTGATTCAAGTTTGATGTGCTTAGGTGGAGGAGCAAAAGTCCCTGCCTAAGAGTAGATCTAGCATAGTTAAGCGGAGTTGATCGCACGCCTAGAGATAGGGTGACGAGATTTTGCCGAATTAGGGTGAAACCTAATATGGGATTCCATAGATCGAGTTAATGCAATTCTAGTGGTTTTAATTAGAAAGAGAGTTCAATTAATCAACCTAGGGTTAGACGTTATTCGCTTCGAGAGAGGGTTTAATATACATTAGGGAATCTTACGGATCAAGTCAAATGAATAAATCGTCTGGTTCAGAGTTAGATAACCAGTGAAGTCTAGGTGGATTCTTCCTCGGGTGTCGTCTTAATCAATTGGTTTTCCCTCAAGTTATTTTCCCCAAATTCATTCTTCTTTGTCTTAGAGTCTTTAGTTTAGTAGTTAATTAATTTAGATTAAATAACAAATTCCCTTTATTTTAGGCTAGATAATAAAAAGAGAGTTAGTATTAGTACTTTTAGTTCCTTTGGGTTCGACATTCCGGTCTTGCCACTAAACTATACTACTATTCGATAGGTGCGCTTGCCTCAAATTGTTGTCATAGTTAGTTTCCAGGTTCGATCATTCTTTTTATAAATTTTAAGACTTTGACATCGCGAAAACAATGATCAATGATCAAATGTAGTCAAAATAAAGCATAAAAATTAAACACATCAAGCACTCATTCAAAAGCACATAAAATCCAACTTAAACAAAATGATCATGGACAAGCCATTTTTAAACCAACCAGAACTCAAGCATGGAAATTAAGCCATTTTTGCATGGCTATAATAATTACAATTTCAAAACTACCAAACTAATACTAGACTATACATGCCATAGATTCAAAATTCAAACTTAGTAAATACCGAAACAGTCGATAGTGTGATAGACTCCTCCGACGATCCCCGAGCTCATAACCCATCTTCCAAAATCTATAAAATGAAGAGTAAACATACACACAGTAAGCTTTTGCAGCTTAGTAAGTCATAAGCAAACAATAATCATATGAACATTAACACTAAATCAATTAGCCAAGTCAATCCAAACCTTAATTAAATATACATATATCACACTCACAAGTTTATATGTTATCAAATATACATTAGCATTAACATCATATAGCTAAATGCACAAATACTCATAAACATATATAATTATCACTTTTAAATATCACAACTATATCAATAGGCCGAATCACTTATATTATCACAAATACATAATAGGCCTAATCACTTATATGTTCAAATATGCTAACACATAATTCATATTTCACATAACTTTAAATCATTAATTCAAGTATACAATTTACCTTAATTTCATAACATAGTATGAGTACATACATGAACCTTTTAATTCAATTTCACATTTGGTCTTTACTTCACATTGCCCGTTGAACCATTCGGAATTAAAAAGGATACGCGGATAGTCCAAAGCTCGTACAATGCCAACGTCCCAGACGTGGTCTTACATGTAATCACATATCGATGCCACTGTCCCAGACAAGGTCTTACACGAATCAAATACGATGCCAATGTCTCAGACATGGTCTTACACGTAAACACAAGTCGATGCCAACGTCCCAGACGTGGTCTTACACGAAAACACATATCGGAATCCTATGTCATGACATATGTATCCTAACTATTCCTAGGGTTCGTACGGGACTTTCGGACAACGTATCTCGATCGAATCAAACTCGTAACTTATCTTCCAACCTTAATCACAATCGACCAATGCACATATATTTTCTTAAAATTCAATTTAACACATAACAAATAAATATTTTCAATTTAACAACATTTATATGCTTATAGACTTACCTCGGATAACGAATATCGGAACGGAACGATTATTCGACGACTTTGGTTTTTCCCCGATCCAAATCCGATTTCTTTAATTCTTAATCTAAACATATTCAAATTAAATTCATTTAAACATAATTCCATTCAATTTAGTCCAAAAACACATAAATGGGCAAATTACCATTTTGCCCCTGATATTTCACACTTTTTACAAATTAGTCCTTATACCTAAATATGCAAAATACACCAAATTTCCATATACCCATTCATAGCCGAATATTCATGTATATTATACAAGCCCATATTTTTAATTATTTCACATTTTTAACCACAAAAATTCTATCTTTTTCAATTTAATCCCTAAATCATATTTTTTTTGTCAAAAATCACTTTATAAAACTTGTATATCTTTAAACAACCATCAATAATCTTGCAAGAAATATCAAAATAAATATGTATTCAACAACGGCACATTTCAAAAACATTACCAATTTTAGAAACTGAGGTACGGGCTAGCTATATCGAGCTGCAACGAGCTCAAAAACATAGAAATAATTAAAAACCGAGTAAAAATCGTACCTTAATTAGAAATTAAAGCTTGGTCGAATGTTAAAGCCATCAATGGCTTTCTAAGTCTTCAAATTCGGCTGGTGAAAAAAAAAATGAAAAATATGACACTTTGTTTCTTTTATTTATTATTTGTTTTGTCATTATTAACTAACTTACAAAAATAACCTTTATACAACTTATTTATTACACCAAATGCCAAGCCATCATATTCCACTATCTCTTTTAATGGTCCAATTACCAATTAAGGACCTTTCCTTTTATGTTCTCTAGCTATTTGGCATTTTTAGCTAATAGAACACAAGTTTTACGCTTTACGTGATTTAGTCCTTTTTACCGAATTAACCACTCAAACGGTAAAATTTCTTTACGAAATTTTCACACGAACATTCTATCATACTGTAAATATTAATAAAATAATAAAATAAATATTTTGACTTGGTTAAGATGTAACACCCTGAAAATTTGAGTAATTTATTTTCTATGTGTGCTTTGAGTAATTATTCTAGAAAGTAAAATTTTCTCGATTTATTTTTTGTGGTTAGTATAGTCTGAAGAAGGGTTTAAAATTTTTTAGAAGGAATAATATTAATTTTGAGAATTTATGGAAATAGACTAAGTGGCATTGACACATAAATTAATTTAAGTGTCAATGTGTAGCATAAGATGAGTAGTTGGACAAGTGGTGTTGGCGCATGAGCTAGTACATGGGGTGAAGGTTCGAATCCCTAAATAGCATCTAGGTGAATTTTATTTTTGATTTTTCTGCCCATGTATAGCAAGTGTCGGCCAAGAGCATATATGGAAGGTGTTGACTTGTTATTTTTGGTTAGTATATCAAAGGAATAAGGAAAATTTGAACTTAAGGAAGGGTATCAAAAGAATAAGGAAAATGTGAGGATATGAGGCATGAATCAAGGAGTTGTTTAAGGAAACAATATCTTGGCCTAAAGACCAAGCATATGGACTGGCATTATGGCTAGGGGGAGCCAGAATTTTGGTGATAGTTTGGCTAGGAATTTTAGTCTTTGGTTTTGGTCATTTTGTTTAGTTTGTGCAAGTTTTGAAAATTCTCTCAAACTCTCTTTTCCTTGGCCGAAATTGTGCACTTGGTAAGCCTAGTTTCTTTTGTCAAATTGGTCATTTTGTTTTACACTTTGGTGTCAATTTTGTGCCTTTCTCTTTGTGCCGATTTTACCAATACCTAAAGAGACCATTCTTTTCTTTTCTTCTCCCCATTGCCGATTATACATTGCTCTCAAAACTTATCTTTTCTTTCTTTTCTTTTCCATTCTATTTGGAAACCGAAACATCATCACCATCTCTCTCTATTTGATTTCTTTCAATCGAAATTCTCTCCACCTACACTTTCATGGCGAATGTTAAAGTGCCTATAACCGATTTTATTTTCTCTTTTCTTTGTTTCTTCATAGCCGAATTCTTCTTAGATCCATATTATTCTCAAATCCTATCTTTTCGACGTGGAAATAGGTAAGAATCCTTTTCGTTTCGATTAGTTAATAGTGGTTATGGCGAATATTGATGATGGTTTGAAAGCTTTATTAGATCAAAATAAACGTTCCTTCTTTTAACGTTTATTTTGTTATACTTTAGTGCGATAACGGAAGTTTGGGATCAAGAAGTCGTGGGTGACAAAACGTTGGAATCAATTTTGTGGTAAGGAAATCATATCTTTAAAACCTTAGGATTATTTTGATATCATTGGATTAACGATCTTTGTCCTTGAAGACATTCAAAATAGGGAAGAAAAGGGCGGTGTTTAGCCTTCGAAGAAGGAGGGTTCTATTATTCCCCTAGTACAAGCAAAGGATTGTTTTGAAAGATCAGGATTTCCCAACGGGTTGTGGACGTTCAACCGAGGAAAATCAACTGTTCAAGTCGTTCGTACTCCGAACCATTATTTGTTCGTGGATTCGATTCGATTAGCGAACCATCGATCGGAGAAATCGCAAGTAGAAGTCTTACGAAAATCAGAGGTAAATTTCTAGATCGCTATAGATAGATCGGTTTTATTATAGATTATAGTGTTTTAATTAACACAATGCGTATAGGTGTTGAAGAGCGGGAAAGTTTAGTTCTCTCCATAACCAGGTGTGTAACTTCACACTCATTTTCGGTTGGACATCATGTTGTAAGTTACGTGATAAATTCGTAAAATAGTAAAAACGGAAAAATACGTAGTAACTCATATTTTTGAGTAAATGCATGAAAAGTTTAAAACCGAGAAAATGAAATCCGATAATACTCTAGTTTGATAAAATGGGCGATAATACTCTAGTTCGATAAAATGGGCCGATAATACTCTAGTTCGATAAAATGGGCCGATAATACTCTAGTTCGATAAAATGGGCGATAATACTCTAGTTCGATAAAATGGGCGATAATACTCTAGTTCGATAAAATGGGCGATAAAACTCTAGTTCGATAAAATGGGCGATAATACTCTAGTTCGATTAAATGGGCGAAAATACTGCTTTTTCGATAAATTGGGCTAAAATGGGCCAAAGTCACTAAACTACTAAATGGGCTAGTTGTTAAATTGTTTATATGAGCCTAATGAAGGGTTAATTGATAAGCCCACCGATGATATGGATTAATGAAAATCATTATATGATTATATTTGTTATATACGCATGATTGCATGGGGTGGGTTATATGAAGAGAAGAATGGCCGCTTGCCACAAATTTGGCTCATTGCCTCTAGTTCGGTGGCTCTGCCACAATATGGCTCAATGCCTCTAGTTCGGTGGCTCTGCCACAAATTCGACTAAATGCCTCTAGTTTGGTGACAATGTCACAATCTAGTTCGGTGAGTGCACTACAAAATTATTTAAGGGCTTTAAGCCCATGATTGGTGTGTTTGGCGGGGTGGGTTGACTTGATCCCCACGGGTGTGTTGGTTGGTACGGGGTGTTAGCGGATGGATACTAGGTTGGTTTGGGAAATTCATATTTCATGCATTCTTCTCTTTAAATTATGTTACTTTACGATGTATGGTTGAAATCATTAATGGGCTCAAGCCCGACATGATATCTTGACGATTTGACCTAAAAATGGTGGTAAGTGAGTTGCACACTGAGTTCTTTGTAACTCACCCAAATTTTATTAACCATTTCGTAATGGAAATTGACGTGGACTTGGGCGGTGATGACTTGGTGGAGGCCATACTACAAACTTGGGTTTTAATAAACTATGACTTTATTTAAGTTTTTATTTTAATTGCTATTATTGGGTTGATGTAATAAGGCCTCTTATTATGTTTTATGGTTTTATTGTGTGGATGATTTAAATTTTATTTCTAAACTCTTAATATGGTTTTATCTCAATACGTTAAGTTTTCTTAAGAACATTGGTTTTATAACAAAAAGTTTTGTAGCACTATTTTATCTTAACCCTATGAAAATAAACGAATGTATGATTGGTGTGACAAACCAAATCTTGTCTAAACGCATAGACCGGGTTTGGGGTGTTACATTTAGTGGTATCGAGCCAAGTTCAAAACTCGGTTGTGGTTTGGGTTCAATAAAGAAATTTGTTTGAAAATAATTTCTAGAGTTTTGAGTAAAGGTAGTATGGCACCATGAGCATCCCGCGCCAAGTCAAGTAAGTATCAGATATCTTTGTATGTTTATTATCATTGTGATATGATTATAAGAAACACTCTAGAACTTCTAGTTTTAGGTGTTAAAACCGTAGAGATTGAGACAATAGGATATTGATGCGAAAACACTCTATCTCTTTCATATCATAAGACATCGTTAATAAACAATCAAATATTATTCGATTCATAAAACTCTTAATCGATTAAATCGAATTAGTCGCCATGAGCACTAGAGGGCGTGGTCGTGGACGCGGTAGGCGTGGCCGTGGTAGAGGACGAGGTGTTAGGGGCGCAACCGATGTGCCGGGTTATATGTCGGAAATGGATGCACTGCGTCACTCGAGAGTGAGACGGGATCGCACGACCATATGGAAGAGGATAATCTTTGTGACACGAGCAATGCTGCGAGTACTTGAAAGGGTCGCCGGATCGGAATCGGACCAACCGCTCGTGGGTCGATATCGGAGCGATCAAATCCAATGGAGCCGAGGTTTTCGTGAGGTGTCTCTGTGTAGCTCCCAATGTCGCTGAATATTGGCTTGAGGCGATGAGAGCGAATTATGGGCGATCTTGAGTGCACCGTGGAACAAAAGTTAAGAGGAGCGGTATCTTTGTTGAGAGACGAAGCTTACCAATGGTGGCTTACTATCCGAGATGGCACCGATGTCGCTTTAATTAATCGGGAATTTTTCAAGGCTTCCTTTCAAGGGAAATATGTGGGAACAAGCTATGTGGATGCCCAAGGAAGGAATTCTTGAACTGGTGCAAGGAAATAAGGCGGTGGCGATATGAGGTGAGTTCTTACGTTTGAGTCGCTATGCTCGAACGATAGTGGCAACAGCACCATGAGCGTTGTGTGCGCTTCGAGGACGGTTTGAAAGACGAGTTGCGGGTTCGATAGCCCCACAACAAGTTAGAACTTTTGCCGCTCTTGTGGAGAAGGCCAAGATAGCCAAGAGGCTAAGAACTCGGACGTCAAAATCGGGAGCAAATTCGAGGCAAGAAAGATCTCAAGCATTCGGGTTCTTCGAGAAGATTCTGAAGAGGCCCCCTAATGAGGAACCAGCTCAAGGAAGAGCACCGATGAGTCGTTAATCGTCAGTCGGGATTGTGCTTTGAATGTGGGAAAAGACATTCCGAGAATGTTGGAGGAAAACGGGTGCTTGCTATAAATGTGGATCGACGGAGCATCAATATAGGAGTTGCCCTCGGCGTATGGATACAACTCAAGAAGTTCGTACTCTTGATGCACCACCGGCAAGAGGAGTTCGAAGAACCACCGAGAGGCGGGGACCGGTCGTGGTGGTAATGGGGCCGGGCGTGGTCAAGGTGCGCGGGTCGAGGCAATGGTCCTAGAGGCAACGCGGATGCAAGACGGCCGAGATTGGTGTATGCGGTCGACGTCGTGAGGATGGCAATGCACTGATGTGATAACTGCGATGCGTTCTTCATTTCGATGTACCCGTTATTGCCTTGATAGATATTGGTTCTACTCATTCGTACATTGCTAGCACCATAATCGAAACTTGAAATTAGACTCAAATTTCCGATAAAGAGATGAGGGTGATTAGTCCCTTAGGTCGATCGGTGGTGGTTAATAAACCGTTTGGAGACGTGCCCTTAGTTATTCAAGGAGAAACATTCTTGGCAAATTTGATGGAATTGCCTTTTGGCGAGTCGATATCATTCTCGGCATGGATTGGTTGGTTAAGCACCGCGCGCAATTGGGTACCTTTGCCAAAAAGCGGATGTTGATAAGAACCGCTAGATCGGGGTTTTATTCGATCGAGTGTGTGTCTCGTGGGGAGCACCGGTTTTGTTTGTTAAGAAGAAGGATGGGTCAATGCGTATGTGTATCGATTATAGGCAATTGAATAAGCCGACGATCAAGAATCGGTACCCTGCCAGGATTGACGACTGTTTGATCAATTGAAGGGAGCTTCTGCTTTCTCAAGATTGATTTAAGGTCGGGTTACCACCACTTTAAGGTGAAAGAAGCGGATATTCACAAGACAAATACTCCGAACCCGCTACGGACACTATGAGTTTTTAGTGATGCCGTTTGGGTTGACCAATGCACCAAATGCATTTATGGATATGATGAACCGGGTCTTTCAACCATTCTTAGATCGGTTTGTGGTGGTATTCATAGATGACATTACTCGTTTATTCGAGGAGCGAAGAAGAACATGACTCGCATTTGCGGATTGTATTGCAAGTGCTTCGAGATAATCGATTGTATGCCAAATTCGAGAAATGTGAATTTTGGTTAAAAGAAGTGACTTTCTTGGGTCATGTGGTATCACCAAAGGAATAAGGGTGGATCCTCGGAAGATTGAGGCGGTATTGGATTGGAAACCACCAAGTCGGTGGTTGAGATTCGGAGTTTCTTGGGTTTGGCCGGATATTATAGACGCTTTGTTGAGGGTTCTCATTGATTGCTTTGCACCTCTAACTAAGCTTTTGCGGAAGGGAGTGTTGTTTATATGGACCGATAAGCGCAAGAAAGTTTGAGCGAGCGATCAAGAAGGTTTTAAGCTGAAGCGCGGTATTGATTCAACTTTGAGGTGGGAAGGAGTTTACAGTTTATTGTGATGCGTCACATACGGGTTTAGGCTGCGTATTGATGCAAAGTGGGAAAGTTGTAGCTTACGCTTCGTCAATTGAGACCGCATGCGGTGAACTACCCTACTCATGATTTGGAGTTAGCAGCGAGTGGTGTTTGCCTTAAAGATTTGGAGGCATTACCTCTATGGTGAAAAGTCTATCATCTATACGGATCACAAGAGTCTTAAGTATCTTCTTACTCGTAAGGAGTTAAACTTGAGACAACGAAGATGGGTGGAGTGTTAAAGGACTACGATTTCTCTATTGAGTATCATCCTGGAAAGGCTAATGTAGTGGCGGACGCATTAAGTCGTAAGGTGGTATCCGATTTGAGAGCTATGTTTGCCCATTTGAGTTTGTATGAGGATGGTAGTTTGATAGCGGAATTTCAAGTGAAGCCTATGTGGTTAGAACAAATTAAGGAAAAACAGATTTTAGATGAGAAGTTGAGACTTTTATTTCGACAAGTGGAAAATGGTGAAATTGAGGATTTTGGAATAAATTCGGAAGGTGTATTGTGTTTTCGTGAAAGTGGTCCAGTATGCCTAAGGATTCAGATCTGAGGCAAATGATTTTGAGGGAAGCGCATAGTAGCCCTTATGCTATGCACCCGGAGAAATAAGATGTATCGGGATCTTCGTGAACGATATTGGTGGCACAGGTTGAAACGTGAGATTTCGAATTTGTGGGAAAATGCTTAACTTGTCGCAAGTGAAGGCGGAGCATCAATTGCCGTCGGTCTTTTTTGCAACCAGTTAAGATTCCTCTTTGGAAATGGGAGCGGATAACAATGGATTTTGTTAGTGGGTTACCTTTAACACCTACTAAGAAAAATTCTGTTTGGGTAATTGTTGATCGTCTGACGAAGACTGCTCATTTTCTACCAAAGGCGTCATTTGACTACTCGTTGCGCGTTGGCGAAGTCGTATGTATCCGAAATCGTGAGGTTGCATGGGGTACCTGTATCGATTATATCGGATAGGGATCCTAGGTTTACATCTCGATTTTGGAAAGCTTTGCATGAAGCCTTGGGTACAAAGCTTAATTTTAGTACGGCTTTTCATCCTCGATCGATGGTCGATCGGAGAGAGTGATTCGATTGGAAGACATGTTAAGGGGATGTGTAATCGACTTCAAAGGTAGTTGGGAGGATTTTCTACAGTTAGCGGAATTTGCGTACAACAACGACTACCAGTCTAGCATTCAGATGGCACCCTACGAGGCATTGTATGGTCGTAGGTGTCGTTCTCCTATTCTTTGGGATGAGTTGGGTGATCGGCGATTGTTAGGACTGAGATGATTTACAAACGGAAGAAAAAGTGAAAGTTATTCGAACGCGGTTAAAGGAAGCTTCGGATAGACAGAAGTCGTATGCGGATCCGAGCGTAAGGATATCGAGTATGCCGTAGGAGATCAAGTTTTCTGAAGGTCTCACCTTGGAAGAAGATATTCGATTCGGGAAGAAGGGCAAGTTGAGTCCTAGATACATTGGACCATATCGTGTGGTGAAACGAGTTGGTCAGTGGCCTCATCGAGTTGAGTTACCTCGGAATTGAGCCAAATTCATAATGTTTTCCACGTGTCCATGTTGAGGCGCTATAGATCGGATCCTTCGCACATAGTACCGGTAGAAGAAGTGGAGTTGAATTTGGATTTGTCTTTTGAGGAGGAACCGGTGGAAATCTTAGACCGAGACGCGTGAAGGTGCTAAGAAAGAAGACTGTGCCGTTGGTCAAAGTGTTGTGGCGTAACCACGGAGTGGAGAAAGCTACGTGGGAGCTGAGGATGCAATTCGGCAACAATACCCTCACCTTTTCCAGCCGAGTAAATTTCGAGGACGAAATTTTCTTTTAGGGGTAGAGTTGTAACACCACGAAAAATTTGAGTAATTTATTTTCTATGTGTGCTTTGAGTAATTATTCTAGAAAGTAAAATTTTTCTGATTTATTTTCGTGGTTAGTATAGTCTGAAGAAGGGTTTAAAATTTTTTAGAAGGAATAATATTAATTTTGAGAATTTATGGAAATAGACTAAGTGGCATTGACACATAAATTAATTTAAGTGTCAATGTGTAGCATAAGATGAGTAGTTGGACAAGTGGTGTTGGCGCATGAGCTAGTACATGGGGGTGAAGGTTCGAATCCCCTAAATAGCATCTAGGTGAATTTTATTTTTGATTTTTCTGCCCATGTATAGCAAGTGTCGGCCAAGAGCATATATGGAAGGTGTTGACTTGTTATTTTTGGTTAGTATATCAAAGGAATAAGGAAAATTTGAACTTAAGGAAGGGTATCAAAAGAATAAGGAAAATGTGAGGATATGAGGCATGAATCAAGGAGTTGTTTAAGGAAACAATATCTTGGCCTAAAGACCAAGCATATGGACGGCATTATGGCTAGGGGAGCCGAATTTTGGTGATAGTTTGGCTAGGAATTTTAGTCTTTGGTTTTGGTCATTTTGTTTAGTTTGTGCAAGTTTTGAAAATTCTCTCAAACTCTCTTTTCCTTGGCCGAAATTGTGCACTTGGTAAGCCTAGTTTCTTTTGTCAAATTGGTCATTTTTGTTTTACACTTTGGTGTCAATTTTGTGCCTTTCTCTTTGTGCCGATTTTACCAATACCTAAAGAGACCATTCTTTTCTTTTCTTCTCCCCATTGCCGATTATACATTGCTCTCAAAACTTATCTTTTCTTTCTTTTCTTTTCCATTCTATTTGGAAACCAAAACATCATCACCATCTCTCTCTATTTGATTTCTTTCAATCGAAATTCTCTCCACCTACACTTTCATGGCCGAATGTTAAAGTGCCTATAACCGATTTTATTTTCTCTTTTTCTTTGTTTCTTCATAGCCGAATTCTTCTTAGATCCATATTATTCTCAAATCCTATCTTTTCGACGTGGAAATAGGTAAGAATCCTTTTCGTTTCGATTAGTTAATAGTGGTTATGGCGAATATTGATGATGGTTTGAAAGCTTTATTAGATCAAAATAAACGTTCCTTCTTTTAACGCGTTTATTTTGTTATACTTTAGTGCGATAACGGAAGTTTGGGATCAAGAAGTCGTGGGTGACAAAACGTTGGAATCAATTTTGTGGTAAGGAAATCATATCTTTAAAACCTTAGGATTATTTTGATATCATTGGATTAACGATCTTTGTCCTTGAAGACATTCAAAATAGGGAAGAAAAGGGCGGTGTTTAGCCTTCTAAAGAAGGGAGGTTCTGTTATTCCCCTAAGTACAAGCAAAGGATCTGCTTTGAAAGAATCCGGGATTTCCACCGGGGTTGTGGACGTTCAACCGAGGAAAATCAATCGCTCAAGTCGTTCGTACTCTCCGAACCATTATTTGTTCGTGGATTCGATTCGATTAGCGAACCATCGATCGGAGAAATCGCAAGTAGAAGTCTTACGAAAAATCCGAGGTAAATTTCTAGATCGCTATAGATAGATCGGTTTTATTATAGATTATAGTGTTTTAATTAACACAATGCGTATAGGTGTTGAAGAGCGGGAAAGTTTAGTTCTCTCCATAACCAGGTGTGTAACTTCACACTCATTTTCGGGTTGGACATCATGTTGTAAGTTACGTGATAAATTCGTAAAATAGTAAAAGCGGGAAAAATACGTAGTAACTCATATTTTTGAGTAAATGCATGAAAACGGTTAAAACCGAGAAAATGAAATCCGATAATACTCTAGTTTGATAAAATGGGCGATAATACTCTAGTTCGATAAAATGGGCGATAATACTCTAGTTCGATAAAATGGGCCGATAATACTCTAGTTCGATAAAATGGGCCGATAATACTCTAGTTCGATAAAATGGGCCGATAATACTCTAGTTCGATAAAATGGGCGATAAAACTCTAGTTCGATAAAATGGGCGATAATACTCTAGTTCGATTAAATGGGCGAAAAATACTGCTTTTAGATAAATTGGGCTAAAATGGGCCAAAGTCACTAAACTACTAAATGGGCTAGTTGTTAAATTGTTTATATGAGCCTAATGAAGGGTTAATTGATAAGCCCACCGATGATATGGATTAATGAAAATCATTTATATGATTATATTTGTTATATACGCATGATTGCATGGGGTGGGTTATATGAAGAGAAGAATGGCCAGTTGCCACAAATTTGGCTCATTGCCTCTAGTTCGGTGGCTCTGCCACAATATGGCTCAATGCCTCTAGTTCGGTGGCTCACCACAAATTCGGCTAAATGCCTCTAGTTCGGTGACAATGTCACAATCTAGTTCGATAGTGCACTACAAAATTATTTAAGGGCTTTAAGCCCATGATTGGTGTGTTTGGCGGGGTGGGTTGACTTGATCCCCACAGTGTGTTGGTTGGTGCGGGGTGTTAGCGGATGGATACTAGGTTGGTTTGGGAAATTCATATTTCATGCATTCTTCTCTTTAAATTATGTTACTTTACGATGTATGGTTGAAATCATTAATGGGCTCAAGCCCAGCATGATATCTTGACGATTTGACCTAAAAATGGTGGTAAGTGAGTTGCACACTGAGTTCTTTGTAACTCACCCAAATTTTATTAACCATTTCAGGTAATGGAAATTGACGTGGACTTGGGCTTGATGATGACTTGGTGGAGGCCATACTACAAACTTGGGTTTTAATAAACTATGACTTTATTTAAGTTTTTATTTTAATTGCTATTATTGGGTTGATGTAATAAGGCCTCTTATTATGTTTTATGGTTTTATTGTGTGGATGATTTAAATTTTATTTCTAAACTCTTAATATGGTTTTATCTCAATACGTTAAGTTTTCTTAAGAACATTGGTTTTATAACAAAAAGTTTTGTAGCACTATTTTATCTTAACCCTATGAAAATAAACGAATGTATGATTGGTGTGACAAACCAAATCTTGTCTAAACGCATAGACCGGGTTTGGGGTGTTACATAAGTGGTCCCGAAACCACCCGTTCCAATCAGACTCAAAAATGGTCTGTTACAACTCTCCCTCTTTAGGGATTTTCGTCCCTGAAAATCTTACCGGTGAATAGGTTTAGGTAACGTTCTCTCATAGCATTCTTTTAACTAACGAAATTTTATTATTCCATAATTCTTTAACCTTGCGAGTCAGAATGTGAATCGGTTCTTCTTCATATGTCATATCGGGCTTAATCTCAATCTTTGTCGGACTAATCACATGTGAGGGATCAGATCGATATCTACGAAGCATCGAAACATGAAATACATTGAGGATCTTTTCTAGCTCAGGTGGCAACAATAGTTTATAAGCAACCAGCCCGATACGCTCTATAATCTCATATAATCCAATATACCTCGGACTCAACTTGCCTTTACGACCAAAATCTGAGTAATTTCTTCCATGGTGAGACTTTCAAAAACACATTATTTTCAATCTGAAACTATATATCATTTTGTTTCAAGTCTGCATACGATTTCTAACAATTCAATGTTGTTTCCAGACTATCGCGAATCACTTTCACATCATATATTTCAAATTCACACATAGATTCAAATTCCAAATCTCTTTAATCTCACAACTAAAATTCTGATCTGACTTTCACTGTACATCATCCCTAGCTGAAACTACTTATAACTGTATTAAATTGTTTTCATTTTCTACTCATATTCTCTGACGATTTTAATCCTGTGAATCATTTTCTCACAAAACTCGATCCTGAAGTAACGGATTTCGATAACTGCTTATAATAGCAACAGCATTTCTTAGTTATTTTGAAATTTTAAAACATAGTGACAAATAAATATTTCGAGAATTTGGTTTGTGTTTCCCGATTTCAATGCAATTTCATACTCACAGATTACTGTAATATCTCTTAGAATTACCATATAAATTTTAGATCTCAATCCAAAACATTTATAACTGGCACCATAGACAGATTTACCAACACAGAAACGAATAACTTAACTGTTTTATCAAAAGAGAAAATTATACTTACAAAGAGATTTCTTCAGACAGTTAACCATATTTCATATAACTCCACCTCTTTCAATGATAAAGATAATCCCGATACAAAATTCATCAACCCTCAATTTCTAGAACCAACAAAATCAGAAATATCACATTTCACACTCATCATCTATATCATATCTCAGACTGTTGTGCATCTTGTTAATCCCATATGAACACCACTGAGAGTTTCTTGTAGCAGTTTTTGTATATTCGTAGAACTTTTTCAGTATGCACACTCTATCTCGAAATAACAAATAATCATCGATACCACATCTGAGGTTCTGAATCAGAAATCAATTTATGTTGAACTCCTTTTTAACTTATAATTTGCTGACACATTTTTGAATTTCACAACTTCACTATATAAACATTTATTTAGCCTCTAATTCAACTAACAATTGTTCATTTCCTGATAAGATCAATCACGTATTCATCACCCAATCAAAACATTCAAAACTATAATCATTTTCCTCAGATAAAAATCACTTACAGACTTAAAAGTTTTTCGACGATTGAAACTAGCCTTGCTATGCCAAGTTCAGATCTTTTTCTGACATTAAACATTTTAAACTCTTATAATCATCAAATATTTCACCTAACTCTTTTATGCGGCTTTAACTGTATAGAATCATAAGATATTTTTGCACATTCTTGTATTAGAATACGTTTCGAACTATTCATTAACATAAGGACGAAAATCGTAATCTCTTTATTGGACTCAAATTGAACCAAAACTGATATTTCGGTCGAAATTATATTCGTGCAAAAGAAAACTTCAACAATGAACTAACTTTAATTTATCACAACATTTCCCAGATAGAATCATTCTGATGGATATAATTCGGTATCAAGTCTTCAAGAATATGAGTTTTTCTTCCAGACTACCCTTCAATTCACACATGTACATTCAAAGTTTATTTCCAGTCAGGTGGATAGATTCAGACACATATAACCCAATTATCTTTTCAATCAAATAATTCAAATCAAACTAAATCACTGAATCAATCTTTTCGAAGAAATCTTTTCTTCTCGTTAGAAAGGATAACCCAGACATATTGTTTCACAAATTTGATATTATTCTTCTATCATTTTCACTTTTATCAATGTCGGACCTTCACGAGAACTAGAAAAGAGTTTATAATGAAGCTATCTCATATATTAATCATCAAAACTCTGAATTATACTGAAATCACCTTAACTAAATAGAAATCATTAGACCTTAATAAGAACGATGTCTCAACCCTATAAATAGATATTATCCCGACTGTTAATGAAGCATTTGAAGACAGAGAAGTATCAAATATGATTTAAATAGCAACCATTTCAGAAACACAACTTCTATAACTTTGAGGACAAGACTACTGCATTCTCACATTTCAAGCCGTAAATTAAAATCATAATAGAAATAGTCATCTCACAAATAGAGATCTCTTGTAGATAATCACATGGAATCATAAGAAAACCGGAATAGAAAAATTTCAGTATATGGAGTCACACAGGATATCTAAAAATTACAACCCATATATAATGATATAAAATTCTGAGAATATCCCAAAAAATGTCCAGAAAGAACAATGTCATCCTTAAATACTGAAATCCACAGTAACAGAAGCATTATAATGTTCATATATATTCAACAGAACAATAACCAGTAGAAATAGAATATTACTCTCATACAGATTTTACCGTCGACTTTCGTATCCACACAATGAAACAAATTATCGGAAAAAGCCATAACAATGTCGAACATAATCCAAACAGATTTCAATGCTTTCGTCTATTATTATGTTTAGCTAACGTTCTCATACGATAAGAATTTCATCTTAACATAAACAGCTACATATACCTCTGAAAGTAAATGAACACATTGCATACTCAGAAATGATCGTCGTAATTAACTCAACTACAACCACTGTACTCAACCGTTAATACAATTCAAACATTAATCTTCTGTTTAATTCTATCATCAAAAATTTTCACATTATCCCATCACTAACAGAAATCAATTCAGAAAAGCTTCCAGTTAATACTTTCTTTAGATAACATACCTGAATAAGTCATTTAATCGGAGTTAACTTCTTCTTTAACAGTGACTTTGCATAATCTGAATAGTCTCCAGAACTGTCCAATATCTTTTTTAGTACTGTCTTCATTTGCTGATTCATTCTCCTTTCTGACCACATTACTAATCTTTCAAACACGGATTTCTGTAACTCCACACTCATGAGCTTATTCATTCCAACTCTTATAATAAAATTGTAACATTTTATTGATAAGGGGGTGAGGGTAGTAAAGCCTCAAATTTAACTCTCACATAAATGCACATAATACATACTATCACAAATAGTCAGTTCATTACTAATTTCACATTCTCAAATCATTTAATAAACTTTTTATTTTAATCACTTTTATTCTTAACACATTGTTCATATGCCAACTCAAATCACAATTTCACAATCAGAGCATTTCAGATAGTGATCATAACTAAAATATCTTATCTCATATGCTCATATAATTACAACATTTATCAATAACAACATGTCATACAATTTGATTCTTACCTTTATGAGTCTCAACTCATCATCAACACATTTTCACTCAAATATTTGAGTATTTACTTCTGTACTATCAGAATTAGCTCAGTTAGAGAACTTATCTATCTCATCAAAACAATCTTCGTCAGAGTCGGGAGATATCACACTATCGTAGATTAAATATGGCATGTATATCTAGACTCACATACGCTATGGTAGTCCTAGAACCGACTAAACCATAGCTCTGATACCAATCAAATCTAACACCCCTAACCGATATCCGTCGCTAGATTAGGGTTACGAGGTATTACCACACTAAATACAACTTCCAAACATTCACTTATTCACACAGATCATATTCGCATAAATAAAGCATATGGCTGATTAAAAATTAAATATACATTATTAATCATAAAACAAAAGACAATTCTATTGCATATAATCTTATTTATATGTTAAATAAACCTGCCTCAAAACCATACAAAAATTTGTTTCAAAATATACACATAAATTATATACTCATCACATCATGACATATATGTTCAAATCCAATATAATTATTAAACACTTAATTATTCAATAATTTACTTGCAGTTAATAGACCAAACAAATCACATCACAAAGCTTAATGTCCAAAATCATATATGATATATACAATTAAACCAATTTATTGGCACATTTTTTTTCCACATTAAAATTGAACCATTCAAGCTTAAAATATATAAACACATTACCAATCATCTTACCTTTAATACGACTAATCAAATTTATCTATTAAAAGCTAAACCCAAAACATACACTTCTCATATAACCAACTTTAACCGATTTTATGAGAACATTATTTACTAACTATAAGTCTATTTAAAAGACAACTATGTATCGTTTTAAAAGACCATAAACATGCATAGTTTCCTATTACCAGCTTTCGCATATGTGCACACCAAATGAGCCATTTCTGAAAATCCATACAAATCATATCATTGTACAATTAATAAACCGAATCAATCTTACTCACATATGTGCGAATCAAACATTTATCGTATACCCCTCAAACTCATATAACATACTTATTACCTAACTAGCATTCATTACTTAGCTTATTACCGAAATACATAACCATATGCCTCATATTCATAAAAACATGGTATTTCTTCTCGTTTTGCTAAACCATGATCAAATCCAAAGATTAACAAAACATATCAACATTTACTCATTAAAGCATGCCATTTCAAATCAAAACAAAACCACATTTCCTATTCAAATTTTCATAGCCAAATTATATATAATACCTCAAACCATTACATACATATTTCATTTCAAAATCAAATACATACTTACTTTATAAACAATATCCAAACCGGTTCATATTACAATTTAGACATCTCAATATTAAATCATTAACTATGCATAACCTAAATTTATTCATCAACCTCATATTTCAAGACTTTAATACCTAACATAACCAAATTTATCACATACATGTAACATGAATATCTCGTTTGAATGCAAGCTCAAATCATGATCAAATGTAGTCAAAATAAAGCATAAAAATTAAACACATCAAGCACTCATTCAAAATCACATAAAATCCAACTTAAACAAAATGATCATGGACAAGCCATTTTTAAACCAACCCGAACTCAAGCATGGAAATTAAGCCATTTTTGCATGGCTATAATAATTACAATTTCAAAACCACCAAACTAATACTAGACTATACATGCCATAGATTCAAAATTCAAACTTAGTAAATACCGAAACAGTCGATAGTGTGATAGACTCCTCCGACGATCCCCGAGCTCATAACCCATCTTCCAAAATCTATAAAACGAAGAGAGTAAACATACACACAAGAAGCTTTTGCACTTAGTAAGTCATAAGCAAACAATAATCATATGAACATTAACACTAAATCAATTAGCCAAGTCAATCCAAACCTTAATTAAATATACATATATCACACTCACAAGTTTATATGTTATCAAATATACATTAGCATTAACATCATATAGCTAAATGCACAAATACTCATAAACATATATAATTATCACTTTTAAATATCACAACTATATCAATAGGCCGAATCACTTATATTATAACAAATACATAATAGGCCTAATCACTTATATGTTCAAATATGCTAACACATAATTCATATTTCACATAACTTTAAATCATTAATTCAAGTATACAATTTACCTTAATTTCATAACATAGTATGAGTACATACCTGAACCTTTTAATTCAATTTCACATTTGGTCTTTACTTCACATTGCCTGTTGAACCATTCGGAATTAAAAAGGATACGCGGATAGTCGAAAGCTCGTACAATGCCAACGTCCCAGACGTGGTCTTACATGTAATCACATATCGATGCCACTGTCTCAGACAGGGTCTTACACGAATCAAATACGATGCCAATGTCCAAGACATGGTCTTACACGTAAACACAAGTCGATGCCAACGTCCCAGACGTGGTCTTACACGAAAACACATATCAGAATCCTATGTCATGACATATGTATCCTAACTATTCCTAGGGTTCGTATGGGACTTTCGGACAACGTATCTCGATCGAATCGAACTCGTAACTTATCTTCCAAGCTTAATCACAATCGGCCAATGCACATATATTTTCTTAAAATTCAATTTAACACATAACAAATAAATATTTTCAATTTAGCAACATATATATGCTTATAGACTTACCTCGGATAACGAATATCGGAATGGAACGATTATTGGACGACTTTGGTTTTCCCCCGATCCAAATTTGATTTCTTTAATTCTTAATCTAAACATATTCAAATTAAATTCATTTAAACATAATTCCATTCAATTTAGTCCAAAAACACATAAATGGGCAAATTACCATTTTGCCCCTGATATTTCACACTTTTTACAAATTAGTCCTTATACATAAATATGCAAAATACACCAAATTTCCATATACCCATTCATAGCCGAATATTCATGTATATTATACAAGCCCATATTTTCAATTATTTCACATTTCTAACCACAAAAATTCTATCTTTTTCAATTTAATCCCTAATTCATATTTTTTTTGTCAAAAATCACTTTATAAAACTTGTATATCTTTAAACAACCATCAATAATCTTGCAAGAAATATCAAAATAAACATGTATTCAACAATAGCACATTTCAAAAACATTACCAATTTCAGAAACTGAGGTACAAGCTAGCTATATCGAGCTGCAACGAGCTCAAAAACATAGAAATTATTAAAAACCGAGTAAAAATCGTACCTTAATTAGAAATTAAAGCTTGGCCGAATGTTAAAGCCATCAATGGCTTTCTAAGTCTTCAAATTCGGCTGGTGAAAAAAAAAGAATGAAAAAGATGACACTTTGTTTCTTTTATTTATTATTTATTTTGTCATTATTAACTAACTTACAAAAATAACCTTTATACAACTTATTTATTACACCAAATGCCAAGCCATCATATTCCACTATCTCTTTTAATGGTCCAATTACCAATTAAGGACCTTTCCTTTTATGTTCTCTAGCTATTTGGCATTTTTAGCTAATAGAACACAAGTTTTACGCTTTACGTGATTTAGTCCTTTTTATCGAATTAACCACTCAAACGGTAAAATTTCTTTACGAAATTTTCACACGAACATTCTATCATACTGTAAATATTAATAAAATAATAAAATAAATATTTTGACTTGGTTAAGTGGTCCCGAAACCACCCGTTCCGATCAAACTCAAAAATGGGCTGTTACATCACAGAAGCCTCAAGTACCTCCTCACTCAGATAGAGTTTAATCTTAAGCAACATAGATGACTTGAGTTGCTTAAGGATTACGACTGTGTCATAGAGTATTATCCTAGTAAGGCCAATGTTATGGCTAATGCTTTTAGTCGGAGATTTATGTCAGACTTGAGGGCAATGTTTGCACGCCTAAGTTTGTTTGAGGATGGTGGTTTATTGGCTGAGTTGCAATGTAAGTCGACTTGGTTTGATGATATTCAAGATAAATAGCTTTTGAATGTGTCTCTGGTTAGTCGGGTTCAGCAGATTGAAGAGGGTAACACTTCAGATTTTGGGTTTAACAATGAGGGTGTTTTATGCTTCAGAAATTGCATTTGTGTACCGAATGACACTGAGTTGAGGCAGTCTATTCTACAGGAAGCGCATAGTAGCCATTATGCTATGTATCTCGGGAATAATAAAATGTATTGTGATCTCCAAGAGTTGTACAGGTGGCTTGAGTTGAAACATGAGGTGACCAATTATGTGTCACAATGTTTGACGTGCCAGCAGGTTAAGGCTGAGCACCAACTTCCTTCAGGTTTGCTTCAACCCGTTAAGATTTCGCTATGGAAATAGGAATATGTAACTATGGACTTCGTTAGTGGGTTGCCCCTAACACCCACTAAGAAGGATTCTGTTTGGGTCATCGTGGATCGATTAACCAAGTCCGCTCTGTAACATCCTAAAATTTGAATTTTTATATGTTGCATTATTTTGGTGCTCATCTAGTTTATTTATCCTATGTGTGTGTTAAAATAGTCCTGAGAAGGTTCGGGATTTATTTGGAGTTGGTATAATTTTTGGAAATTAGTACTTTAATGAAATGGAACAAGTGACCTTAAAGCCTAAGGTAATTAAGTGGTAAAAAGATAGCATAATTGAGTTAGTAGTAAAGAGGATATGCGCCACATGTATTGTCTTGAGAGGAAAGGTTCAATCCTTGGTATGCATTTTTGTAACTTAAAATTTTTGCACTCTCCTATTAAGTGTCGGCCAAGCTTTATTTTTGGTATGTTGGACTTTTAATTTTTTTTATGGTAAGGTGGCTAAGAGAAAAGGCAAGTGTAAACTTAAGGAAGGGAATCATACGAATAAGGTATGTAGGGGGAACACAAGGCATTTTATAAGGAGTGTGTTTTGGAAAGTTTGGAATGGCCAAACTTTGACCTTGGTATCCATGTATTTGGACGGTTTTAAGGGCTAGGGTGTAACAACCCAAACCCGGCCCAAACATTACGACCGAATTTGATTTGCTACTGAGAAAAACTTTTTGAACACCATCCAGAACCAATTTTAAGTTCCGTTGAAAACCCCTTGTTTTTGGTTATCTTGCCAAAACTATACTTGGATTTAGTTTGGAAGTTTAATTAAGTCCGGTTATTATACAAATTTCAAGTGTGCCCGATGGCACGATAAAACGTTTTCGTGTTAATTTAAGAAAACATGTGATTTCAATTCAGTTTTAATAATATAGTTTAAAGTAAATATCCAACATAAAAAAAAACACAAATAAAGTTTATGGAGGCCTTATTACAACCAAAATAAAAATAACCAAATAAAAAGTTCTATAAATTTAAATCCACTGCATGGCCACCTCGAGTCCAACCGGCTCCTCAACCGCCATCTACGGGTCACTTGAAAAATGTTAAAGGAGAAGGTGAGTCACCAAGACTCAGTATGTAACCCTTCCCCGCTTAAAAAACAACATTTCATACACAACATATAACGAGTTAATATGCAGAGTATCGTGTGCCCAACCTAGCCAACCAAACGCCTTTGTCTACCCCATGTGGTACCAAACCACTTTGGTGACCGTAGTCACGATGTGTTACCAAAACACCGGTGGTGCCAAACCACTTTGGTGACATATAGTCACAATGTGCTACCAAAGCAATCGGTGTCCGTAGACACAAATCGGGTGATGGGGCCAACCCATCGTGTGATACCAAATCACCGCGCACGATCCCATATCTCAAGTGGGGCCAACCCACGGTGGTGTTAACCACGTGGACAAGTCGCTAAGAGGTACCAAACCTCCGGAGGTACCAAACCTCACGTGACATATAGTCACGAGTGTGTTACCAAAACACTGTGCTCACAAGACGAAACATCACCGCCCCTCCTCTCATATAACCCTTAGTAGGTAAACAAGCACAACGGATCTCATGCATTTATCACATGTATCAACAAGCCATGCTTCCCAAAAGCATTAAAGTAATCTCATATTAACAGAGACTTACCGGGATCCTCACTTGTACCGTTAAGGTACCAATCCGCATCTACATCAAGCAGATTTACATACAAAATATATATATATAACACAACATTAATCGCTATAAGTGTGTATGTACACACTGTCACCCACTTAATAATCTAAATCCCGAATGAAGAAGTCGGCCACCTTAGATCCACTAGCCCCTATATTCGGCCAACCACCAAAGTTAGTGAAATGGCCATTCGGCCAAACCCAATGATTCTATAGGGTTATTGCTTGAACCCGAATCCTTACCTACTCGCTTTGAATACTAGTCTCAGCACCCAAATCACGAATCTGGTTCACACATTAGAATCGGTCAATGGACAATGTCAAGAGCCTTCGGCTTTAATCGAATACCAACTAAATGAAATCTTCTTACCACTACTACCAAAACCGATAGCTAGAGATTAGGGCTTGGGTCAACTGCTTCACAATCTTGGGGTACCTAGCAGAGATCAATTCCTAAAGCATTTAGAAACCACGATTACCATTGCTTTGAAATCGGCACTTATTCCCCTAATAGAAATCGACAAAAACACGAGAGGAGGAGAAAGATGGCATTCGGCCATACCTACCTACCTTATGAATCGATTGGAGATGAGTTTAGAGAAGATTACCCTTGCTTGAATATTCGGGCAAGAGGAAAATAATGAGGAGAAAAGGGTGTTGGAGTTTCGCAAAAGAAGTAGAGAGGGAATTCGGCTATGATGAAAGAAAAATAGTGGAGAGAAAGAAAGGTAGCAAGAGTTTCAAGCAAAGGAGTTGGGAAAAGAAAAGAAAGGTTTTAGGGGATGTGCTTTCGGTTTTGGAGAGGATGGAGAAGAGAAAATAGAAAATGGGAGACTCTTGGGAGAATTCGGCCAATAGGAAAAAGAAACAAAAGAAACTTGGGCACTCCCTAGTACCCCTTGCCGTCCCACTCTCCTTGCTCAAGGAGTTCAAATTCGCACAACACCTAAAAATCCTCTTGGCCACCTATTTGATTTAATTCAAAATAGCTTGAATTAATCAAATAATAATCTCCTAATAATCCATCCATTATCCCTTTTATTATTACTATAATTAAGCAAATAAAACTCTCCTATTTATCCTTTAATAATAACACTTAATAAAAGAGTTTGAAGGAGAAAAACTCTCCCACTTGTGCCGTCCCAAATAAAGAGCAAAAGGAGGATTTTGTGACTCAACCAAGGCTCTCCCTTGCTCCTTGGTGGCGTCACATGCTAGCTCTTAAGTGGGCTTGCTTTGCCACTTATTCTAGGCTCATTTTATGTCCAATTTATCCCCAATTAATCTTATAACACCCACTTGCTAAGGCTCCTTCCTTTTAAATTAAAAACTGAAATTTTTCTATCAAACCAAAGACACTCAAAGCCTTAAATTAAACTCTATTATTCCATAAATAATATCACAAATTGCTTCATAATAAGAAAATACTTAAATTCTAAATAACCCCATTTTTGGGATGTTACAGCTTCTACCCCTTAAAATAAATTTCGTCCTCGAAATTCCTTGATCAAAAGAGATGGGGTATTGCCGCCGCATCACCTCCTCGGGCTCCCACGTAGCTTCTTCCACTCCGTGGTTCCGCCATAACACTTTCACTAAAGGCACCGCCTTCCTACGTAGAACTTTCACATCTCGGTCTACAATCCGAACCGGTTCCTCTTCAAAAGATAAATCCGAGTTCACCTCAATCTCTCGCTCGCACAACGCGTCGGAAGGATCTGCCGATACTGCCTCAAAGATTGATACATGAAATACGTCATGAATCGATTCGATTCTGCACGCAATCTAGCTAGTAAGCTACCGGTCCTACTCGCTTTACAACTGTATATGGCCCGATGAACCTTGGGCTTAGCTTCCCTTTCCGTCCAAATCTCAACACCTTTTTCCAAGGCGACACTTTCAGAAAGACTTTATCTCCCACAGCATACTCCACTTCCTTGCGTTTGAGATCGGCATAAGACTTCTGCCTATCCGATGCTTCCTTGAGACGAGACCTAATCACCTTGACCTTGTCTTCCGTCTCGGTTACCAATTCTGGACCCAGAACTTGTCTTTCTCCCAACTCTGTCCAACATGTAGGAGTACGGCACTTTCGTCCATATAGAGCCTCATATGGAGCCATTTGAATACTCGCTTGATAACTATTGTTATAAGCGAATTCCGCTAATGGTAGGTACTCCTCCCAACTACCACTAAAATCCAAGACACAACCTCTTAACATGTCTTCTAAAATCAGATCACCCTTTCCGATCGTCCGTCGATTGTGGATGGAAAGCCGTCTTGAAATCTAACCGTGTACCCAAAGCTTGATGCAACGCTTTCCAAAACCTTGACGTGAATCGATCCCTATCCGAGATAATCGACACCGCACGCCATGCAACCTCACTATTTCACCCACATACGACTTCGCTAGCTTCGGGTGAGTAATCCATTCTCACCGGCATGAAGTGAGCTAATTTAGTCGAAGCGATCCACAATTACCCAAATCGCATCCTTCTTGGTGGGCGTAAGGGTAGCCCACTAACAAAATCCATGGTGATCCTCTCCCATTTCCATTGAGGATCTTTATCGGTTGGAGTAGTCCCGATGGTAACGATGTTCACCCTTAACTCTGCTGGCACGTCGACACTTCCCTACGAACTCCGTTATCTCACGCTTCAACCTGTGCCACGTAATCAAGCTTTCCGCAAGTCTCCATACATCTTGCTTCCCAGGGATGCATAGTGTATGGGTCGCTATATGTGCATCTTGGAGAATTTTCTCGCCTTAATTACGTATCCTTTGGCATACATACTGTCTTTGAAAACAAAGCACTCCATCACTAGACAGACTATACCCTTCCAAGCCACCATCCTCGAACTTGTACCCTCTTAGCGCTCAAGCCTGCATCCACTAACTGCTTTTCCTTAATCTCCTCGATCCATGTTGGCTTTACTTGAAGTTCCGCCAAAAGACTCCCATCATCATATAGACTCAACCGAGCGAACATTGCTCTTAAGTCCGTCACCACCTTCCGGCTCAATCGCGCCACTACCACATTAGCCTTACCGGATGGTACTCGATTGAACAATCGTAGTCCTTTAGTAGTTCAATCCACCGACGCTGTCTCGATTCGGATCCTTCTGAGTCAGAAGATACCTCAAGCTTTTGTGATCCGTGTAGACTATCGACTTCTCCCCATACAAGTAATGTCTTCATATCTTCAGAGCGAAGACGACCGCCGCTAACTCCAAGTCGTGCGTTGGGTAGTTAACCTCATGCGGTCTTAACTGACGGGATGCATAGGCTACTACCTTCCCATCTGCATCAACACACATCCCAAACCGGTGTGAGATGCATCACAATAGATCGTGAATAACTTCCCCGCTTCAGTGTACTAAAACCGAGCTTAGTCAAAAATTTCCTTAACTTATCAAAGCTTCCTTGCTTTGCTTCTCCGTCCATACAAATGGGACACCTTTCCTTAGCAACTTAGTTAACTACACGCTATTAGAGAGAATCCTTCCACGAATCTCTCGATAGTACCTGCTAAACCAGAAAACTTCGTATTTCACCACCGTCCTAGGTGGTTTCCACTCCAATCTTTGCTTCAATCTTGCGAGGGTCTACTCTAATTCCTTCACCGATACTACATGACCTAAGAAAGCTACTTCCTAAGCCAAAATTCACACTTACTCGAATTTGGCATATAAGCTGCTTCTCCTCAATACTTGCGTAACTATCCGTAAATGCTTGTCATGCTCCTCTTACGTCTTTGAATAAACCAATATGTCGTCTATGAACACCACGACGAATCGGGTCCAAGTATTTTGCTGGAATACTCTATTCATCAAGTCCATAAATGCCGCGGTGCATTGGTCACCCGAATGGCATCACCAAGAACTCGAAATGCCCATACCGAGTTCGAATGCCGCTTTGTGAACATCACCTCCTTCACCTTAAGTTGATGGTAACGACCTAAGGTCTATCTTCAAAACACCGAGGCACCCTTCAGCTTGATCAAACAAGTCGTCAATCCGAGGCAACGGATACTTGTTCTTGATCGTTAACTTATTTAATCGACGGTGATCGATGCACATCCGCATAGAACCGTCCTTCTTCTTGACAAACAACACAGTGCTCCCACGGGGATATACTTGGTCGTATAAACCCTCTATCCAAGAGCTCCCGAATTTGAGCCTTTAGCTCCACCAATTCCTTTGGTGCCATTCGGTATGGTGCTATGGACACAGTGCCGCCCGGTAGCAAGTCTATACCGAATTCGACTTCCGATCCGGGAGCGGACCTTAAGTTCTTCTCGGGAACACATCGCAAATTCCCCAACCGTTCGGACCTTTTCAATTACTAACCCCTTAGCTTCCAAAGCACGATTTGAACCAAATACGCCTCACAACCCTTCTTGACCATCTTTTCACCTTCAAGGCGGTCACTACATTGGATAGATAATTCCTTCTATCTCCTATCATAACCACTTCATCACCTTCACCGCCTTAAGGACCATGCGCTTAGCGCAAGCAATCCAAATTCGCTTGGTACTTAACCAACCAATCCATACCAAGGATCAAATCGAACTCCCCAAACGGTAGTTCCATTAAATTAGCTACAAATACTACCCCTTGAAGTTCTAGGGGTACGCCTCTATAAAGTCTATCTACGACTACGGAGTGACCTAAGGGGCTAACTACAATCATCTCCCTAGAAGCAGTTTCAGAGTTTAGGTCCATAGTTCCTACCACACTACTAGCAATGTACGAGTGCGTCGAGCCCACATCAATCAATGCAACATAAGGAAAACTAAAAATTAGAAACGTACCGGTTATGACATCCGGTGCGTCACCTTCCTCGCGACACCTCGCTGCGTAAACCAAACCAGGCTGCCTAGCCTCTGTGTTGCCTGAACCTCTACCTTGAGTTCCACGGCCTCGGTTAGGACCGTTGTTTCCTCTTCCATTACCACGACCCTCTGTGGTCCTACATTTCTATCCCGAGAGCACGTTACGCCCCCCACGCTTCTTAGCTAGCTTCGGGGACAATCTCGACGCGATGCTCCAAAGACCCACACTCAAAACATCCTTTGTCACCGGTCCAACAACCTCCCCAATGGGTTTTTCCACAAGCGATTGCACTCGAGTCGGCCTCGATTAGCGATCGTGGGCCTTGTCGCTGATTGGGCCCACTTGGCCTAGCCTTTTTCTCGAGCACTACCGCTTGATCCAAATTGACCCAAAACTTCTCTTACGATTGTTCTTACTATAGCTCGCCTCACCGCCTCCTTGATCCCTTCTGGCTACCTTAGCCTTCTCCACTAGGGATGAGAACTCACGAACTCTTTGTGTGGGGCAATCGGTAACCTTAAATCATCTCTGAGTCCGTCCTCAAAGCGGACCACGGCGCTCATGTTCGAGAGCCACGATGCCTCTTGCATACCTACTCACCCTTAAAAATTCCGCCATATTCCGACACGGACTTAGTTCCTTGCACTAATCCCGAGAAAAGCCTTTCTCTCACAAGCGTCGGTGTAGGCGATACCCACATACTTCTTCCGATAGGTGGTTACGAAATACTCCCAAGTCAAATCATCTGCTGTGAGCCCCATCTCGAACCGTAAGCCACCACCGATACGCTTCATCCTTTAGAAGCGACACCGCCTCTTTCACTTTTCTTCCTCGGTCGGTCAAGGTCATCCATGATTCTTTCAGCTTGACTCTAGCCGATGATGATTCTCAAGACTGGGTGCCACTCGACACACCTCGGAATACCTCCGCTCCGTTAGATCTGAGTCGCTCGAGGACAGATTTCCGAGCTCCTACATTTCCACCCAGCCCCACCACCATCTCCAAAACTCGCAACACGACTTGCGATACCGACTCGCCACCGGCCCGATCCGGCTCTCACTCTAAAAGTAGGAGGTGGTGGTGGCGATGGTACCTCATTTTCTCGAACCTTGTCCTCGACTGACGGGTTCGGACACCGTCATCCTACCCCTACCACGTCCACGGCGTCCACGTCCTCTAGAACTCATTCTATCAACCGCGCTTTTAATCGATTAAGAAAAATTTTATGCGTTAGCATTTGTTTCACTTTATTACTCGCGACGAAATTTTATGGATAAGGTTTAATCGTAGATTCTTTCGAGCAAGCAATGTTTCATTTCCTATCCTAGTTCACACAAAGAAGTTCATGCATCCATTCCTTAATACTTTCCATACCTATTCGCTCATCTGACATTTCGCCATTTCTAACCCGGGGTATTTTCGTCTTTTTCCTACTGAGGGTATTTTCGTAATTTTCCAGAACCAAAATGTTTTGCTGATGATTTCCAAAGCTAAGTTATTGAATATTTATAAAATCATTGGAATTTTTGGGCAAAACCATTGAGTTAATATTTTATGGGTCAGGGGCATTTTGGTAATTTTACTCCTAAGGGTATTTCTGTAATTTTTCACAAGTTACGTTTTTCAAGAAAAACGTTGTAAAAGTAATGTTCTAGGATTTGAGAGGGTTATTGCACAAGTTTTGAAATCATTAGGGTTCGTTGTTTCATTCTTTTTCAAACCATGGCTAATTCCCTTTTTCGGGTTTTAATCATTGTGTTTAGCCTATGACCAGAGCCCTCCCGGTCGTGGTGAACCAAAGCTACGCACCAGTGCAGAATCGAGTGAAGAGGAGGTGGGTCACGCGACCGCTTAAATACCAAGCTCTCACCAACCTTTCTGAGACATGCGCATGAGGTTACCACACCACTCAACCCTCCGAGTTAGGGTGAACCGGCTACGCACTGCAGTAGGATACTGCGAAGAGGAGGTGAGTCACGAGGACTCGCTAAATACCAGTGCTCTTCCTGATCCAATCCTAGACATGCGTCAGTGGGTTACCACACCTAGCTCATTGACTAAGTCATAGGTTGGTTTAGTTCTTTAAGTCTTATGTTCCGTTTGTGTTTGAGTAATCTAACCTTAGGGTCCAAGTCCTATAAGTCTATCTACGTTCCATGCTTCCTACCCTTCTACGTAATATAATTCACCAAGAGGTTTAGATATACTTACAGGCGGATTGGTGCCGAGAGACTCGGGCCATGCTTGTTCAAAAACCAAAAATCATTCCATAAGGCCTACCAAAACATTTTTGGGCCTTGGGCCCCACAAATGAGAGCTTTGAACTGGGCTCGACATTACCAGTCAGAATAAACCCAAACCCGGCCCAAACATTACGAATCGAATTTGATTTGCTAATGAGAAAAACTTTTTGAACACCATCCGAACCAATTTTAAGTTCCGTTGAAAACCCCTTATTTTTGGTTATCTTGCCAAAACTATACTTGGATTTAGTTTGGAAGTTTAATTAAGTCCGGTTATTATACAAATTTCAAGTGTGCCCGATGGCACGATAAAACGTTGTGTTAATTTAAGAAAACATGTGATTTCAATTCAGTTTTAATAATATAGTTTAAAGTAAATATCCAACATAAAAAAAAACACAAATAAAGTTTATGGAGGCCTTATTACAACCAAAATAAAAATAACCAAATAAAAGTTCTATAAATTTAAATCCACTTGCATGGCCACCTCGAGTCCAACCTAGCTCCTCAACCGCCATCTACGGGTCACTTGAAAATGTTAAAGGAGAAGGTGAGTCACCAAGACTCGATATGTAACCCTTCCCCGCTTAAAAAAACAACATTTCATACACAACATATAACAGCTTAATATGCAGAGTATCGTGTGCCCAACCTAGCCAACCAAACGCCTTTGTCTACCCCATGTGGTACCAAACCACTCAGGTGACCGTAGTCACGATGTGTTACCAAAACACCGGTGGTGCCAAACCACCGGTGACATATAGTCACAATGTGCTACCAAAGCACCGTGTCCGTAGACACAAATCGGGTGATGGGGCCAACCCATCGTGTGATACCAAATCACCGCGACGATCCCATATCTCAAGTGGGGCCAACCCACGGTGGTGTTAACCACAGGGACAAGTCGCTAAGAGGTACCAAACCTCTGGTGACATATAGTCACAGTGTGTTACCAAAACACTGGTGCTCGTCAGCACGAAACATCACTGCCCCCTCCTCTCATATAACCCTTAGTAGGTAAACAGTTAACAACAGATCTCATGCATTTATCACATGTATCAACAAGCCATGCTTCCCAAAAGCATTAAAGTAATCTCATATTAACAGAGACTTACCGGGATCCTCACTTGTACCGTTAAGGTACCAATCCGCATCTACATCAAGCAGATTTACATACAAAATATATATATATAACACAACATTAACTGCTATAAGTGTGTATGTACACACCTGTCACCCACGAATAATCTAAATCCCGAATGAAGAAGTCGGCCACCTTAGATCCACTAGCCCCTATATTCGGCCAACCACCAAAGTTAGTGAAATGGCCATTCGGCCAAACCCAATGATTCTATAGGGTTATTGCTTGAACCCGAATCCTTACCTACTCGCTTTGAATACTAGTCTCAGCACCCAAATCACGAATCTGGTTCACACATTAGAATCGGTCAATGGACAATGTCAGTAGCCTTCGGCTTTAATCGAATACCAACTAAATGAAATCTTCTTACCACTACTACCAAAACCGATTGCTAGAGATTAGGGCTTGGGTCAATCGCTTCACAATCTTGGGGTACCTAGCGTAGATCAATTCCCGAAAGCATTTAGAAACCACGATTACCATTGCTTGAAATCGGCACTTATTCCCCTAATAATAGAAATCGACAAAAACACAGAGGAGGAGAAAGATGGCATTCGGCCATACCTACCTACCTTATGAATCGATTGGAGATGAGTTTAGAGAAGATTACCCTTGCTTGAATATTCGGGCAAGAGGAAAATAATGAGGAGAAAAGGGTGTTGGAGTTTCGGCAAAAAGAAGTAGAGAGGGAATTCGGCTATGATGAAAGAAAAATAGTGGAGAGAAAGAAAGGTAGCAAGAGTTTCATTAAAGGAGTTGGGAAAAGAAAAGAAAGGTTTTAGGGGATGTGCTTTCGGTTTTGGAGAGGATGGAGAAGAGAAAATAGAAAATGGGAGACTCTTGGGAGAATTCGGCCAATAGGAAAAAAGAAACAAAAGAAACTTGGGCACTCCCTAGTACCCCTTGCCGTCCACTCTCCTTGCTCAAGGAGTTCAAATTCGGCACAACACCTAAAAATCCTCTTGGCCACCTATTTGATTTAATTCAAAATAGCTTGAATTAATCAAATAATAATCTCCTAATAATCCATCCATTATCCCTTTTATTATTACTATAATTAAGCAAATAAAACTCTCCTATTTATCCTTTAATAATAACACTTAATAAAAGAGTTTGAAGGGAGAAAAACTCTCCCACTTGTGCCGTCCAAATAAAGAGCAAAAAGGAGGATTTTGTGACTCGAACCAAGGCTCTCCCTTGCTCCTTGGTGGCGTCACATGCTAGCTCTTAAGTGGGCTTGCTTTGCCACTTATTCTAGGCTCATTTTATGTCCAATTTATCCCCAATTAATCTTATAACACCCACTTGCTAAGGCTCCCTTCCTTTTTAAATTAAAAACTGAAATTTTTCTATCAAACCAGCACACTCAAAGCCTTAAATTAAACTCTATTATTCCATAAATAATATCACAGCTGTTCATAATAAGAAAATACTTAAATTCTAAATAACCCCATTTTTGGGATGTTACATAGGGGGGTGGCCGAATTTTTGAAGAACTTTGGGTAAGGATAGGTGCTTGTTGGGCACCTTTCTTTTTGGTCATTTTTGTCTTCTCTCAAAGCATTTTCTCTCCATCTTTTCTCTCCCTAGCCGAATGCACATTGAACATTTGTGAGCATCTTTTGTTTTTCTTCTTTTGGTCATTTCATTTTGACCATTTGGTCTTATTTTGCCTAACCTCTCAAGTCATTTTCCTAGTGCCGAAAAACACCAAAACTTGAAGGCCATTTTTCTCTTTTCTTTTCTTCTCCATTGACGAATGCTCTCTAGCATCAAACCTCTCTCTTTGCTCCTACTTCATCTTTGAAAACCGAAACACAAACCTCTCATCCTCTATTTCTTTCTTTCTCTTTTCTTCATATTGCTCATTCTTACAAACATATTTTTGTCCCTTCTCTTTTCCTCCATGGCCGAATGTTGCTAACACCATTTTCTTCAATTTTTCTTCATAGCCGAATATTCCTCTTCACATATATTTTCTTATCAATCATTCTTTCTACTCTCGTTTTGATCAATTGGTAAGAACCCTCTTCGATTCTCTATTTTCTTCTTTTTCTTTTGACGAATCTATATATTGGTTTGGGAGGGTCTTTTGACCGAAAATATCATCCTCTATCTTTCTCTCTTAGACAATATTTTTCGTCTTTATAATGAAATAGAGAAAGGCCGAAACTCAGAGTGTTCGTAATCATTGTGAATCGCTAGGATTCGGTCCAAAGTGTTAAGGTAAGGGTTTCTATCAAGGACTTCCATATTACTCGTTATTTCGTTAAAGATGGGGTTTACTAATCGATTTTATCTTAGAGACGCTATCGCTCGATTTTCATCCCTTGAACATAAAGATTTTGTGGTAAGCCAATTTCGCCCTTAAAACCAATAGTCTTAATTTCCGAAATATTAGTTGGACTAATATTCTTTTGTCAATGGAGGCAAACAAGATAGGGTCAAAAAGGGTGGTGAATAGTGTTCAGAAGAGGGGCGGATTCGCTATTCCCTCTAGTTTCAAGCGAAGGGCTGTTTCGGCAATCCGAGATTTTCCACCGGGTTGTGGGCCCTCATCCGGTGAAAATCAGTTATTTGAGGTTGTTCATAGTTTTGAGCCATTAGCTGTTCGGGATTTTCCAATGGGTTGTGAACCGTCAACCGGGGAGAACCGAAAAATAGTAGTTGTTCGAGATTCCGAGGGTAAAAATCTAGACCGCTTACTTTAGCATAGATTTATTTTAAGTGTTAGTGTTCTAATCGAGCGTTATAACGTATTTAGGTATCGACGATCAAGAAAGTGTAGTCCTCACCGTAATCAAGTGTGTAATCTCACACTGTATCTCATGGGTTAGATGACTATACCGTAGTAAACATTGGATTAAAAATCGCAAAGTTGGTGAAATCGGGAAAATATGGTATAATTAACACTTTAGTGTTAAGATCGTGAAATCGGTATTAAGAATGTGGTAAATTATGAAATTGCCCTTAAAGGGGCTAAAACGATAAAATGTGATATTTTGGGCCATATGTGATATTTTGGGCCATATGTGATAAATGGGCCATATGTGTTATTTGATAAATTGGCCAAGTGTGATATAAGACGAAATGGGCCAAATTGTGAAATAGGCCAAAATGTGATATAGGCCAGATTGTAATAATTTTTATAATGGGCCTTATGTTGGAATAAAATTATATGAATGAATTATTATGCATGTTGTATACATGATTGCATGGGTTGGGATATTTGACGAAGAGAAGTTCTGGTAGCTTTGCTACAAAATTACGATAACCGTGCCCGATTTAATATATGGCTTAATTGCCCGATTAATATATGGCTTAATTGCCCGATTTGCTATATGGCTTCGTGCCCGATTTAATATATGGCTTAATTGCCCAGTTAATATATGGCTTAATTGCCCAGTTTGCTATATGGCTTCGTGCCCAGTTTAATATATGGCTAAATGCCCAGTTTGGTGTGTTGGCGGGGTGGGTGGCTAAAGCTCCCCACAAGTGTGCCGGTTGGTACGGGTGGTGTGTAGCGGATGGAAATTTAGGTTTGGTTTGGGAATTGCATATTACATGCATTCTACACATGTTAAATTGTTATGTTTGAAATGGGCTTTGGCCCAATAAATGTTTAATTGAATTTTGGCCCAGTGAAAATGGTAAGTGAATTACATACTGAGTTCTAAGTAACTCACCCCTGTTTTCTTTACCCTCCTCAGGTAATGATCAGTGATGGAGGCTTGGGCCAGGGACGACTCAGTGGAGGCCATACTACAAATTATGGGTTATTTAAATTTTGGATTTCTTTTTAAGTACTTTTTATTATTATTGCTATTATGTAATAAGGCCTCTGGTTAAATTTTTATGGATGTTTTACTTGTGGATGGATTTTATAATACGCTTTAAATACTTAAATGGGGTTTCTTTTCAAAAAAATAGGAATAAATGTTTTCTTAAAATAAACATGCATAAAGGGTTTTCATTCTTAAATATTTTAACTTGAAAAATTGTCTGTTAACAACGTTCTTCCAAAATTTTGTTTTCAAAATTATTTTCGAACTCTATTAATTTTTCTCGAAATATTATTCTAATTTCTTTTAAGTTTCAATTTATAAATTCTTACGTCTCAAATTGTTTGATTTATCAATCAACCTTAGTTTTCAATAAACTTTAAGTCAAGATATTTTGAAAATTCGATTTCTTAAAATCTTTAAAAAGACTAGATGTATATTCCTTTCCGTGTGACATGTCGAATTTGGTCTTAATGCATAGACTGGGTTTGGGGTGTTACATTTTATGGTATCGAGCCGCCAAAACTCTATTGTGGTTTGGGTTCAACAACGATTTTCGTTTAAAACTGCTTTTGAATTTATAGAATACATGTTTTTAAAGGTAGTATGGCACCACGAGCATCCCAAGCACCAAGTCAAGTAAGTATTCGTTATATTGAATGATTATTATTGTGATATAGGAACACTCTAGAACTTCTAGTTTTAGGTGTTGAAACTGTAGAGATTGAGACTATAGGATGTGATTGCGAAAACAACTCTATCTCTTCTCATAAAATATCGTTAATAAACACTGAAATAGTATTTTTATTCATAAAACTTGTAATCAGATTAAACCAAAATAGTCAAAATGAGCGCTAGAGGACGTGAACGTGGTAGACGTGGCCGTGGTAGAGGCTGAGGTGCTAGGGTTGCGTCTAAAGCGTCGGGACATGTACCAGATATGGACGCACCTGCATCACCCGGGACTGAGACTGGGTCACATGACCATACGAGAGAGGACATTGCCTTAACCCAAGCAATGTTGTGAGTCTTGGAAAGGGTTGCTGGAGCTAGAACTGGGCCAGCAGCTCGTCGATCAATATCGAAACGACTTAGATAGAGTGGTGCCGAGGTTTTTAGGGGTATCTCGAGAGTAGCCCCAAATGTAGTGAAGTATTGGCTCGAGGCTGTGGAGCGGATCATGGATGATTTGGAGTGCACCACCGAGCAGAAACTGAGAGGAGCTGTGTCCTTGTTGAGGGACGAGGCGTATCAATGGTGGCTTACTGTTCGAGAAGACACTCAGGCTGAACATGTTACTTAGGATTTCTTCAAAACTGCACTCCAAGGAAAGTATGTCGGGGCAAGTTATGTGGATGCCCGGAGGAAGGAATTCCTAAATCTGGTTCAAGGAAATAAGATGGTGGCAGCTTACGAGGCAGAACTTCTACGCTTGAGCCGTTACGCTCGGACAATAGTGCCAACTGATCATGAGCGCTGTGTACGCTTTGAGGATGGGCTGAATGATGAGTTGCGGGTTCTGATAGCCCCGCAACAAGAAAGGACTTTTTCCATGCTTGTGGAGAAAGCCAAGATAGCCGAAGAGGCTAAGAACTCAGAACGTCACAACCGGGAAAGAGTCAGAGGCAAGAGGGACTTTAAGTACTCGGGTTCTGCTAAAAGGTTCTAAAAGGGGCCTCGGAATGATGAGCCAGCTCAAGCTAGAGCACCTGCGGCTACCAACCAGATCCAACAATGTGCTGCCTGTGGAAGAAGACACCCCGGGGAATGTTGGAAGAGAACCGATGGTTGTTTTAAATGTGGTTCTAAGGACCACCAATTTAAGAATTGCCCTCGACGGATTGCCCGACTCAAGAAGCTCGTAACCTCGATGCACGACCAACTAGAGGCGCCAAAGACCACCGAGGGGTCGTGGTGGTAATGGCGCCGGATGAGGTCAAGGTGCACCGGGGTCGAGGTAATGGCTTCGCAGGTAACGCAGCAGGGCAAGACGGGGGGTTAGTCTATGCGGTCGGCGTCGGGAGGATGGCGATGCACCTGACGTGATAACTGGTACGTTCTTCATCTTTGAGGTACCTGTTACAGCTTTGATAGATATCGGGTCTACCCACTCGTATGTTGCTAGTGCCATATCTAGAAATTTGAATATTAGGTCTGAGATTATCGATAGAGTGATGACGGTAATTAGTCCTTTAGGACAATCTATGGTCGTGAATAAATTGTATAGAGACGTGCCTTTAGAAATTCAAAGAGAAATATTTTTGGCGGATTTGATGGAACTTCCTTTCGGCGAGTTCGATCTTATTTTGGGCATGGATTGGTTGGTGAAGCACCGGGCGCACTTAGATTGTGCTGCAAAGCGGATGTCGATCAGGACTTTAGGAGATAAGGAAGTTGTGATGATAGGCGAGCGGAGAAATTATTTAGCAAATGTGGTATCTGCTTTAAAAGCGGAAAAGTTGGTCCGAAAAGGGTATGGAGCGTTCCTAGCCTTCATTAGTGTTTTGGATGCCAAGGAATTATCGGTGGAAGGTGTTAGAACGGTGAAAGAATTTCTAGATGTCTTTCCCGAGGAACTTCCGGGTTTACCTCCAGACCGGAAAGTAGAGTTTGGCATTGAGCTTTTGCCCGGAACGGCTCCAGTGTCCATTGCTCCTTATAGGATGGCGCCGAAGGAGTTAGTGGAGGTTAAGGCTCAAATTTAGGAGTTGTTGGATCGGGGATTCATTCGATCGAGTGTGTCACCATGGGGAGCACCGGTCTTGTTCATCAAGAAGAAGGATGGGTCGATGCGTATGTGCATCGATTATAGGTAGTTGAATAAGTTGATTTCATCAAGAATAGGTATCCATTGCCGAGAATCGATGACCTATTTGATCGCTTGAGAGGAGCTTGATTTTCTCTAAGATTGATTTGAGATCGGGTTATCATCAACTCAAGGTTAAGGAGGCGATATTCATAAGACGACATTCAACTCAAGTTATGGACATTATGAGTTTTTAGTGATGCCGCTTGGGTTGACCAATGCACCACCGCATTTATGGACATGATGAACCTGGTCTTCCAACCCTACTTAGACCGGTTCGTGGTGGTGTTCATAGATGATATTTTAGTATACTCGAGGAATGAAGAAGAGCATGACTCTCATCTCATGCATAGTAACGCAAATACTGCGAGAAAAGCAACTTTATGCCAAATTCGATGAAGTGTGAATTTTGGTGAAGGAAGTGACCTTCTTGGGACATGTTGTGTCACCAAGGAATCGAGTTGATCCTCGAAAGGTAGAGGTCATGTTGACCACCAAGTCGTGGAGATTCTGAGTTTCTTAGGTTTGGTGGCTATTATAGACGCTTTGTTGAGGGTTTTTCGTTGATTGTCGCACCCTAACTAAGTCATTTGCGAAAGGGAGTACCGCTTGTGTGGACAGATAAACAACAAGAGAGTTTCGAAATTGAAGAAGATTTTGACTAAGCACCAAGATCGATTCAAATGAGGCTAGAAAAGAGTTTATTGTTTATTGTGATGCGTCACACACGGGTTTAGGATGTGTGTTGATGCAAGGTGGAAAGGTGGTGGCTTATGCATCCCGTCAGTTAAGGCCGCACGAAGTCAACTACCCTACTCATGACTTGGAGTTGGCTGTTGTGGTTTTTGCTTTAAAAATTTGGAGGCATTATCTCTATGGTGAGAAGTCGATCATTTATACGGACCATAAGAGTCTTAAGTACCTCCTTACCCAAAAGGAGTTGAACTTAAGACAACGGAGGTGGGTGGAGATATTAAAGGATTATGACTTCTTAATCGAGTATTATCCTGGAAAGGCTAACGTGGTGGCAGACGCGTTGAGTCGTAAGGTAATATCGGAGTTAAGAGCAATGTTTGCTCATCTCGCCAGGTATGAGGATGGCGATGCACTAGCGGAACTTCAGGTGAAGCCTTTGTGGTTAGAATAGATCAAGGAGAAGCAGATATCAGATGAAAAGTTGGGTCCCTTAATTCAACAAGTTGAAAGTGGTGTAATAGGGGATTTTGGAATGAATAAGGATGGAGTGCTGTGTTTTCGCGGAAGAGTGTGTATGCCCATAGATTCAGATTTGAGACAAGTGATTCTGCGTGAGGCGCATAGTAGCCCTTATGCTATGCACCCCGGAGGAATTAAGATGTATCGAGACCTCCGTGAACAGTATTGGTGGCCACGGTTAAAGCGGGAGGTTACTGATTTCGTGGGTAAGTGTTTGACTTGTAAACAAGTGAAGGCAGAACATCAATTACCGTCAGGATTGCTTCAACCAGTGAAGATTCCATTATGGAAATGGGAGCGGATAACAATGGACTTTGTTAGTGGGTTACCCTTAACACCTACTAAGAAAGATTCTGTCTGGGTAATAGTGGATCGATTGACGAAGACTGCCATTTTCTACCAGTTCGTACGGATTACTCACTGCAAAAGTTGGCTAAGTTGTATGTATCATAGATCGTGAGGTTGCATGGGGTACAAGTGTCTATTATATCGGACGAGGACCCTAGGTTTACATCGCGGTTTTGGAAAGCTTTGCATGAGGCTTTGGGAACAAAGTTAAACTTTAGTACGGCCTTTCATCCTCGATCGGATGGTCACTGAAAAGAGTAATTCGATTTTGGAAGACATGTTAAGAGGTTGTGTGATTGACTTCAGAGGTAGTTGGGAAGATTTTCTCATTGGCGGTAGTTTTGCGATAATAACAGATTATCAATCCAAAGATCCAAATGGCACCTTATGAAGCATTATATGGTCGTAGGTGTCGTACTCTACTTGTTGGACCGAATTAGGGAACGGCGATTATTGGGTCCCGAATTGATATCGAGACGGAAGAAAAAGTAAAGGTGATTCGAAAGACGGTTAAAGGAAGCTTCAGATAGACAAAAGTCGTATGCGGACCTGAAGCGTAAGGATATTGAGTTTAAGGTGGGAGATTAGGTTTTTCTTAAGGTCTCACCGTGGAAGAAGATCTTCAGATTTGGAAAGAAAGGCAAGTTGAGCCCTAGGTTCATTAGACCATATCGCGTGTCGAAGCGTGTAGGACCAGTGGCTTATCAGCTTGAATTACCTCCGGAGTTGAGTCAAATTCATAATGTTTTCCATGTCTCTATGCTTTGGCGTTATCGATCGGATCCGCTCTCACATAGTAATCGTAGAGAAGTTGAGTTAAGGCCCGACTTATCGCTCGAGGAAGAGCCGGTGAAAATTTTAGATCGAGATGTTAAGGTGCTAAGAAAGAAGTCAAGACAGTTGGTTAAAGTTCTATGGCGTAATCACGAGAGCGGAGGAAGCTACATGGGAGCCTGGGGACATGATTCGACAGAAATACCCTCACCTCTTTTAACTAGGTAAATTTTGAGGACGAAATTTTCTTTAAGGGGGTAGAATTGTAACATCCTAAAATTTGAATTTTTATATGTTGCATTATTTTGGTGCTCAAATAGTTTATTTATCCTATGTGTGTGTTAAAATAGTCCCGAGAAGGTTCTGGATTTATTTGGAGTTGGTATAATTTTTGGAAATTAGTACTTTAATGAAATGGAACAAGTGACCTTAAAGCCTAAGGTAATTAAGTGGTAAAAGATAGCATAATTGAGTTAGTAGTAAAGAGGATATGCGCCACATGTATTGTCTTGAGAGGAAAGGTTCGAATCCCTTGGTATGCATTTTTTGTAACTTAAAATTTATGCACTCTCCTATTAAGTGTCGGCCAAGCTTTATTTTTGGTATGTTGGACTTTTAATTTTTTTATGGTAAGGTGGCTAAGAGAAAAGGCAAGTGTAAACTTAAGGAAGGGGATCATACGAATAAGGTATGTAGGGGGAACACAAGGCACTTTAAAAGGAGTGTGTTTTGGAAAGTTTGGAATGGCCAAACTTTGACCTTGGTATCCATGTATTTGAACGGTTTTAGGGGCTAGGGGGGTGGCCGAATTTTTGAAGAACTTTGGGTAAGGATAGGTGCTTGTTGGGCACATTTCTTTTTGGTCATTTTTGTCTTCTCTCAAAGCATTTTCTCTCCATCTTTTCTCTCCCTAGCCGAATGCACATTGAACATTTGTGAGCATCTTTTGTTTTTCTTCTTTTGGTCATTTCATTTTGACCATTTGGTCTTATTTTGCCTAACCTCTCAAGTCATTTTCCCACAGCCAAAAACACCAAAACTTGAAGGCCATTTTTCTCTTTTCTTTTCTTCTCCATTGCCGAATGCTCTCTAGCATCAAACCTCTCTCTTTGCTCCTACTTCATCTTTGAAAACCAAACACAAACCTCTCATCCTCGATTTCTTTCTTTCTCTTTTCTTCATATTGCTCATTCTTACAAACATATTTTTCTCCCTCTCTTTTCCTCCATGGCCGAATGTTGCTAACACCATTTTCTTCAATTTTTCTTCATAGCCGAATCTTCCTCTTCACATATATTTTCTTATCAACCATTCTTTCTACTCTCGTTTTGATCAATCGGTAAGAACCCTCTTCGATTCTCTATTTTCTTCTTTTTCTTTTGACGAATCTACATATTGGTTTGGGAGGGTCTTTTGACCGAAAATATCATCCTCTATCTTTCTCTCTTAGACAATCTTTTTCGTCTTTATAGTGAAATAGAGAAAGGCCAAACTTCGGAGTGTTCGTAATCATTGTGAATCGCTAGGATACGGTCCAAAGTGTTAAGGTAAGGGTTTCTATCAAGGACTTCCATATTACTCGTTATTTCGTTAAAGATGGGGTTTACTAATCGATTTTATCTTAGGGACGCTATCGCCGATTTTCATCCCTTGAACATAAAGATTTTGTGGTAAGCGATTTCGCCCTTAAAACCAATAGTCTTAATTTCTGAAATATTAGTTGGACTAATATTCTTTTGTCAATGGAGGCAAACAAGATAGGGTCAAAAAGGGTAGTGAATAGTGTTTGGAAGAGGGGCGGATTTGCTATTCCCTCTAGTTTTAAGCGAAGGGTCAAGTTTAAGGCAATCCGAGATTTTCCACCGGGTTGTGGGCCTCATCCGGTGAAAATTAGTTATTTGAGGTTGTTCGTAGTTCTGAGCCATTAGCTGTTCGGGATTTTCCAACGGGTTGTGAACCGTCAACCGGGGAGAACCGATAAATAGTAGTTGTTCGAGATTCCGAGGGTAAAAATCTAGACCGCTTACTTTAGCATAGATTTATTTTAAGCGTTAGTGTTCTAATCGAGCGTTATAACGTATTTAGGTATCGACGATCAGGAAAGTGTAGTCCTCACCGTAATCAGGTGTGTAATCTCACACTGTATCTCATGGGTTAGATGACTATACCGTAGTAAACATTGGATTAAAAATCGCAAAGTTGGTGAAATCGGGAAAATATGGTATAATTAACACTTTAGTGTTAAGATCGTGAAATCGGTATTAAGAATGTGGTAAATTATGAAATTGCCCTTAAAGGGGCTAAAACGATAAAATGTGATATTTTGGGCCATATGTGATAAATGGGCCATATGTGTTATTTGATAAATTGGCCAAGTGTGATATAAGATGAAATGGGCCAAATTGTGAAATAGGCCAAAATGTGATATAGGCGATTGCAATAATTTTTATAATGGGCCTTATGTTGGAATAATTATATGAATGAATTATTATGCATGTTGTATACATGATTGCATGGGTTGGGATATTTGACGAAGAGAAGTTACGTAGCTTTGCTACAAAATTACGATGGCTTCTTGCCCGCTTTAATATATGGCTTAATTGGCCCAGTTAATATATGGCTTAATTGCCCGATTTGCTATATGGCTTCGTGCCCGCTTTAATATATGGCTTAATTGCCCGCTTAATATATGGCTTAATTGCCCGGTTTGCTATATGGCTTCGTGCCCGATTTAATATATGGCTAAATGCCCATTTGGTGTGTTAGCGGGGTGGGTGACTAAAGCTCCCCACAGTGTCTTTGGTTGGTATGGGTGGTGTGTAGCGATGGAAATTTAGGTTTGGTTTGGGAATTGCATATTACATGCATTCTACACATGTTAAATTGTTATGTTTGAAATGGGCTTTGGCCCAATAAATGTTTAATTGAATTTTGGCCCAAAGAAAATGGTAAGTGAATTACACACTAAGTTCTAAGTAACTCACCTGCTTTTCTTTACCCTCCTCGGTAATGATCGTTGATGGAGGCTTGGGTAGGGGGCGACTCGATGGAGGCCATACTACGAATTATGGGTTATTTAAATTTCAGATTTCTTTTTAAGTACTTTTTATTATTATTGCTATTATGTAATAAGGCCTCTGGTTAAATTTTTATGGATGTTTTACTTGTGGATGGATTTTATAATACGCTTTAAATACTTAAGTGGGGTTTCTTTTTAAAAAAATAGGAATAAATGTTTTCTTAAAATAAACATGCATAAAGGGTTTTCATTCTTAAATATTTTAACTCGCAAAATTGTCTGTTAACAACGTTCTTCCAAAATTTTGTTTTCAAAATTATTTTCGAACTCTATTAATTTTTCTCGAAATATTATTCTAATTTCTTTTAAGTTTCAATAAACTTTAAAAAGACTAGATGTATATTCCTTAGTTTTCAATAAACTTCAAGTCAAGATATTTTGAAAATCTGATTTCTTAAAATCTTTAAAAAGACTAGATGTATATTCCTTTCCGTGTGACATGTCGAATTTGGTCTTAATGCATAGACCGGGTTTGGGGTGTTACACGCTCATTTTTTTCGGTTTGGATCGATTATTCTCTCTAGAAGTTAGCAAAAGTTAGCAAAGTTATACATCTCCGAGATTGTAAAACTTAATTGGGTTCCTATGTCGATTATCTCAGATTGAGACCCTCGATTTACGTATCGATTTAGAAGAAATTGCATGAGGCTTTAAGTACTCGGTAAGACTTCAGTACTGCATTCCATCCATAGACTGAAAGACAATTCGAAAGGGTGATTCAGGTATTGGAGGATATGCTATGGAGTTGTGTTACTGATTTTCATAGTAGTTGGGAGGAGTTTCTGCCACTAGCTAAATTTGCTTGTAGTAAAATCTTTTATTCCAGTATTCAGATGGCACCATAGTGGCTTTATATGGTCGTAAGTGTCGCACTCTATTGTGTTGGACCGAGTTGGATGGGAGGAGGGTTATCGGTCCGGATATGGTTACTGAGATCGAGGATAATGTCAGATTGATTCGGGATCGACTTAATGCAACTTGTGACAGATAGAAGTCTTATGCGGATATTAAGGGGAGAGACATAGAGTTTGCTATGGGAGATCAGGTTTTCCTTAAAGTATCTTCGTGGAAGAAGGTCCTCAGATTTGGTCATAAGGACTAGTTGAGCCCTAAGTTTATTAGGCCTTATCAGATTTTGAGACGAGTAGGGCTAATTTCCTATCAGTTGGAGCTGCGTCTGGAATTAGATCGTATACATGATGTTTTCCACGTCTGTAATACCCCTAACCCGTCTCTATTACCGAATTAGGGTTAAGAAGCATTACTGATCAATCGAAAAACACTTATCATTATAACTTTAAATAAATTAATCTCATTCAAAACCTATGAAACATATGTATTTGGTCCTTAAATCGAGCCTTCAAGGCCCTAAAAATAGCTTAGAAGAATTTCGGGGCTAAATTGAAACAAAATAGAAGTTTTAAAAAAAAGATGCAAAAATTGGAAAACAAGGGTCACGCGGCCGTGTGGCCAGGCCGTGTGGCATAGCCCAGACCGTGTAACAATCGAACTAGGGACACACGACTGTGTCCCAGCCCGTGTCATCACCCGTGTAACTCATTGAGTTACCACACACACATGTGTGCCAGGCCGTGTGCTAGGTCGTGTAACTCACTAACTTAAAACATTAAAATTCTACAGATGACATACGGTTGTGTGAACCAAAAATTTGACCTAAAATCAAGCCATTTCAAGTCCAATTCATACCTAACCATTCAAACCGTTTGGGCACACAATCAAGGGATTTAAACATCATTCAAATACAGATAAACATGCCACTTCAAACACCTAATTCATCTAACCAATATGTCATTCAAAGGCACCACAAATATATCAAAAACATCATTTACCAAAACAAGTCAATATTGCATATTTCCAAGCATAATAGCCTAGTCCAATTAACTACCACACATGACCATTTGCAAGCCATCAAAACATACCAAAGGAACCTTAATTACAAAAGCTTAAAAGTGACTAATATGGCATAATTTGGTAAGGCATCAAAGTGCACCAAACCAACATAACTTCCAAAAGCTTAAACATACAAACACATTCATTACAAATCCATGAACTACCAATTCAAAAGACCTATATATGCCATTATTAACCTTGGCCAAAATACACAAAATCTACCATATAATTGCTAGATAGTGTGATAGGTCTCCGACGAGTTTCCAACCAATCGAGCTTTCGATAATCTATAAAACAAAGGAAAGTAACTAAGTAAGCAACGATTGCTTAGTAAGCTCGTATAAACTTAAACACAACTTACCATTTCATTTGCATAATTTATAGCATAAGTATAATATCAACCAAAACTATAAGCTTGACATAAGCCTATACAAACATCATCACCTCACATTTTAGTATACATGTCCATGATACAAATGAATTCAACCATAAATAAGTAGATTTCCATATATATATATATATATGTATACATTTAACTCATCAACCGTTCCATAAATTCATGATTTATTCCATTTGCATACTTACCATTTCATTTCCTTTTCTTACCCATTGAACCATCTAGAATTACATCAGATACTTGGGAAAGCTTACACATAGTGTGTCTTCACTTATTATCGTATCCTTTCCTTTACATCAATACTCACACGAGCTGTGAAATGGGCTTGCTCACACGAGCTATGGGTCTAAATGTAAGCTACACGATGCTACTCACACGAGCTGTGGAGAATTCGCAAAAAATGCAGGACCTCAGCCATCGGTAGGACATTCAAGACCAGCACTCGAAACATGAAATCTCTAATGACATGTCATTTGTATCCTAAGAATTCTTAAGGTTTAACCAAGACTCGTTATCCGTCAATTCATCATAACATGGATACATTTATATATAGATTCATTTATATTAAAAAAATAGCAAATAGTCAATTTAACTAACACTAAAACTATCATAGTTCATACGAACTTACCTCGATAATAAAGTCGTAGAAGTGAAATCTGAACTAATCCGAAGCTTTAACTTTTCCTCGATTTAAGTCCGAATGTGGTTTATCTTGATCTAAATAGATAATTTCAATCAATTAAGTACTCCTAGTATTCAATTTAATCCATAATTCATATTTATCCAAAATTACAAAATTGCCCCTAATACTTTAACTTTTTACACTTTAGTCCTTAAGCGCATAACTTAAATATAACTCATTTTAGCCTAAATCCAACTTAACCAATGTTACAAGAGACCTTGAAACAACTCATAGTTATCAACAACTCACAACAAAACCCATGGATTTATACTTTTAACAATTTGATCCCTAATTATAATTTCACCAAAAATCACTTAACAAAACAAGTTTGTTTAACAACCAAAACTAATAATGTATCAACTATCACCACAACCTATTCAAAAACATCCATGGCAAGTCCTTTAACCTTTAACAATTTTGCAAATTAACCCCCAGGCTAGCTAGAGTAAGCTAAAACAATCTCAAAAACATAAAAATCATTAAAAACGAGACCAAAATCACATACCATGCAAGCACCTATGCTAGCCGAATCTGCAAGCCCTAAAACGACTATTTATTTCTTCAATTTTCAGTGGAAAAGGAGATTGGAGAAGATGAAACAAATTTTTTTTTTATTTAGTTTAGGCTTTAATTATTCAATTACACACTTAACCTTTAAAAGTTATCAAAATTTCATTAAAACCTATCCATGCATATCCACTAACTCTTTAAATGGTATATTTACCATTCAAGTCATTTATTTTTAGATTTCGTAGCCAGTATACCCCTTTAACTAATAGAACTCAACTTTTACACTTTTTACAATTTAGTCTTTTTTACCTAATTAACCATTTAAACGTCAAAATTTCTTAACGAAATTTTAGTACGACCTTAATATAATCCCATTGTAACACCCCCTAACCTGTCTCCGTCGTCTGATTAGGGTTACAGAGCATTACCGTACAATCAAAAACATTTTAACATTCAATAATTTAAATAATATAATAAATCGTTCATACACATGCATATTGTCCCTAAATCGAGCCCTCGAGGACTTAAAAATAACTTAGAAGCAAATCAAGACCAATTTGAAACAATTTGGAAAGTTTAGGAAAAATTTACAAAATTTGCAAAATAGGAGTCACATGGCACACGGCTGAGGCACACGCTCGTGTCTTAGGCCGTCTAACCTTCGAACTAGGGACACACGGCCGTGTCCCAACCCGTGTCCTCACCCATATAACTCTCTGAGTAGGGTCACAGGACCATGTCACACGCCCGTGTCACTCTCTGAGTTGCCCCACACACCCGTGTGCCAGGCCGTGTGTTAGGCCGTGTAACTCATTGACTTGCACCTTAAGGATTTCATCAAATGACTCACGGCCGTGTCGCCAAGCCGTGTGCCTCACACGGTTGAGTCACATGCCTGTGTCTCAGGCCGTGTAGACCTAAATCTACCAAAACAAGCCATTTCCAAGACTATTTCATACATAAACATTTAGACCAATAATGCACACTTTCAAAGCATCAAGACCTCACCTAAACACACACACACACACACACACATATGATCTTTCCAAGACCATTTCATACATAAACATTTAGACCAATAATGCACACTTTCAAAGAATCAAAACCTCACCTAAACACACACACATATATATGCCATTCCCAATATCCTAATTCAACCAACCAATATGCCATTTAAAGGCACCACAATTAATATCCAAATATCGCATACATAAACAAGTTCATATGACACATTTCATGCATATAAATCTAGTCCATTTAGGTACTAAAACATTCCACATTTAACCATTTCTAAACCATTCGAGACATACCATAATAGCCTCATACTATTATGTACCTAAAACACATCACAATTGACCATTTTCAAGCCAACAAATCTTACCAACAAGCCATACACCTTTATTGTCAAAAATGACCAAAAGACTTACCTAAACAAACATTATAAGTCCATAAACCATACATAAACATCAAGGCGGAAACATGCTCAATTACCATTTTCAGACTATCATCAACATGCCAAGAGAGCCTTATAAACAAGCATTATAAAGTTACCAAAACAAAATAACTTGGTAAGGGATTAAAATGTACCAAACCAACATAGCTTTCCAAAGCTTATACTGCCAAGACATCATTAGCACATACACCATAATACCATTACAAAGCACCCTATACATGCCATTATAAACATTAGCCAAATTACTCAACAACTATCGAATTGACCACTGGATAGTATGATAGACCTCCAACGAACTTCCAACCGGCCGAACTTCCGATAATCTATAAAACAAAGAAAAATAACTACGTAAGCAATGAATGCTTAGTAAGCTCGTAAAAACGTTAAACATAACATACCATTTCAATAATGAAATTTATAGAATAAGTATAAACCTTTACCAATGCCATAAGCTTAATAAAAGCCTATATAACACCATCAAACTCACAAGTTAGTATACTTGTTCATGATACATATGAAATTAACCATATATAAACATAACATTTAATTTATCATCATATACGATTATGATTCATTCCATTTTCTTACTTACCGTTTCTAATACCATGAGTTAAATATCAACCTATTCAAGCATCATCAAGCTTACATGTTATTAGATTCATTGACAATCATATAAGCTCATTTATAACATAAGTAGATTTTATAAGATACATGATATAAGCATCAACCTTTTCATATAGTTATGAACCTTTCCATTAAGTCACTTACCGTTCTATTCCTTTTCTTACCCGTTGAACCATCTAGAATTACATCAGATACTCGGGAAAGCTCACACAAAATGTGCCTTTACATATAATCGTAACATTTCCTTTATATCGTTGCTCACATGAGCTGTGAAATGGGTCTGCTCACACAAGCCGTGGGTTGAAATGTAAGCTACACGATGCTACTTACATGAGCTGTGGAGAATCCGCAACAAATGTAGGACCTCAGCCATCGGTAGGACATTCAAGACCAGCACCCGAAACATGAAATCCCTAATGACATGTCTTTTGTATCCTAAGAATTCTTAAGGTTCAACCGAGACTCGATATCCGTCAATTCGTCATAATGTGGATACATTCACATATATATTAATTATTTTACATTAAAAACAACATAGAAAACATTTAATTTAATTAACATTATAATGATTACAGTTCATACGAACTTACCTGACTAAATTGCAGCAATGACTAAGTACAGGGGCTATTTGGAAATTTTCTCTTCTCCTCGATTTTTCTCTCGTTCTTGATCTCAAAATCACAAGCATGCATGGAGAAGAGTTGGTCGAACCCTAGCTATCATCAATGGAGTTTTCTTCCCCCTTTCAATCGATTGAAGACCAAAATAAAAGATGAAGACATGTTTTAATTTTGTTTTTGTTTTAAAAATTACTTACTAAATTACTATTATAACATTTATAAATTAGCTAATCCACACCTTGAAACTGTACACTAATATAAACAAGGTATATTTACCTTTTAACCCTTAACTTATGGTTCTTTACCCAATTAATGTAATTAAGCTAATAGCGAAAAACTTTTGCATCCTTTACAATTTAGTCCTTTTTAATTAATTAACTATCTAAACATTAAAGTTTCTTAACTAAATTTTAATACAACCTTAATAACATTCCGTAAATATTTAATAAAATATTTACAACTCGGTTTATAGAAATGAGGTCCTGATACCTCATTTTCTAAAATCACTTAACTTTAGGGTCATACCACTTGAACATAATTATTCATTCAAATAACATAAATTTCCATATAAAAATTTATTTTAATACCATATTTGACTCTTAAATATTAAATAATAACATTTACAAACTTACTCGTCAAATTTGTGGCCCCGAAACTACTATTTCTGACACCACTGAAAAATGGGCTGTTACACCCATAGACATGAAATAAATAATAAAATAATAATTCACTCATCAGAATTATGGTCTCGAAACCACTATTTCTAACATCATTGAAAACGGGTTGTTACAACATCTTTATGTTAAGACGGTATCGGTCTGATCCATATCATATTATGCCTATTGAAGAGATTGATGTGAGACCAGATTTGACTTTCGAGGAGGATCTAGTACAAATTCTGGATCGAGAGGTAAAGGTCTAAAGAAAGAAGACTATTCCACTGGTTAAGGTTCTGGGGCAGAATCATGGTACAGAGGAAGCCACATGGGAACGAGAGGACTCAACTCGACAGTAATACCCACATCTGATTGAGTTAGGTAAATTTCAAGGCCAAAATTTCTTTAAAGAGGGGAGAGTTATAACGCCCCAAAATTTGTGTTTTTGAATTGTTAGAATTTGTGAAGTGAATTATTTGGTTTAGTGGTTAAGTGTTGTGCTTGTATGTGTGAGGTTTTGGGTTTGAGTCATTTTCCTTGAACATTTTCTATTTTTGTCCCAACCCCTATCCTTGAACATCTGGCTTAAATGTAATTTTCGCTCAACTGATAATAAGAATGAGCCTGTTGGTTCAATGGCAAGGCTTTAGTTTACTCAAAGGTCTTGTGTTCGAATCCTTGTGCGTACAAAACGAAAATATTTCTGTTATTTCCTACCTGTACCCCATGTGGTAGTGTCTGGGTTAAATTCGAACTCTAGGTAAGCTGATAAGTTGTTAGAAAATTGGATTAGATAGGATTTTATCATATTTGTTTTTTTTCTAAATAATAATAATCAAATTTCCCTAAAAATCTCTCCTATTTTTGCCGTCCATTTTTTCCACCATTCCCCTTTTTTCGTTTTCTCTCTATTCTCCCTAATTTCCATGATCGTTTCTTTACTTTTGGTTTTCATCATTTTGTTTTTCTTTTCCCTTGTTACTTTTTGTTCCTCAATCCTATAATTCCACCATTTTGGCTCTTGTTCTTCTTGTTGCCATCTCCTTGCCATTGTTTTTTTTTTTTACATTTCATTCCCTAGTTTCCGTGTTGGTTATGTGTGGGTAAGGAGTTTCGGTGTGGTAAACGAAGTTCTTCATTAGTATCATTCATTTATTGCGTAAGTGTGTTGTTATTGGTTTCATGTGAGATTTTGATTGAGGATTTGACTATTTTATGTGGGTAGGTTTAATTATTTTGAAATCATTCTTTTAGGTGAGAATCTTGAGATGAACACTCCTCCGACAATTTAGTTTTTGTTGGAAGTTGCAGTTTCTTTAAGGGTATGTGAACGAATGTCTTTTAAGGGCTAATTTTTAGTGTTTAAGGCCAAATGCTTAGCGTTTGTGGCCGAATTATTCATCGAATTTCGTATGTCATCATTAATTGTTTCATGTCGAACGATGATTTTATGGTCTGGAAGTGTGCTGTTGCGTCGAGGTTTAGAAACGACCAGGTGTGTAATGGAAATCGTGAAAAACTGCGACCGACACGTAGCCGAAAAGTGCACTGTCGACATCACATGGCCATGTACCAGGCGTGTGGGCCACACGGGCTAGGCTAGTTAGGCCGAGTGGGCCACACGGGATTGTGGGCCCAATTTTTTTAATTTTTTTTTGTTAGGGCCGTAGTTGAAGTACGATTCGATGTTAGCTACTTCGTTAGGCCTGTTGTGTGTTTTGTTTTACTTCTGTATGCGATGTCTGTGATATGAATAATGCATGTTTAATTACTGCAAGTATTCCAATAATGTGAAATTTGTATCTGATTAGTAATATGGTAATTCTGTTAGCATGTTCTGATTACTCAAAGCACGACTTATCTATATGCATCTGAGTATGTATTATGTTCTACATGTGCATTGGGGTGGGATAATGATGTAACTGTGAAAGTGTTGGCAGTTTAATGATCTGCCTTATCTGGTGGTTTAAACCACATATCTATTATGGTGGCTTGACCACACTTATCTGATTCTGGTGGATTACCGCACTATTTTTGGCAGCTTGACTGCGCTATTATGAAAAGTGACATACACTCACTTATAGGTGTGTAGGGTTGGATGAATATTTATTAACCTAATTGGTGTGTAGGGATGGGTGGAGATGGTGTGTAGCAAATGGGTGTAGAATTTGAATCTGTATCTATATATGCATTTGTAACTGAATTTGTATCTGCATCTGAAATCGAATCTGAATTTGTATTTGTAATTGATTTTTCTATTATTTGGATATTTGTTCTGTTAGTTTGGGTTGAGTTACACACTAAGCTCATTAGCTCACCCTTTGTTTTTATCCTCTGAGGTAATCAACAAATATAACAGCCCGTTTTTCAATAGTGTCAAAAATAGTGGTTTCAAGGCCACAAATCCGACGAGCGAGTTCATAAATATTATTACTTAATATTTACAAGTCAAATATGGTTTTAAAATAAATGTTGAATTAGTAATTTATGCTATTTGAGAGAACAATTAGGTTCAAGTAGTATGACCCTAAAATCAAGTGGTTTTAGAAAATGAGGTATCGGGACCTCATTTCTATAAACCGAGCCATAAATATTTTAATAAATATTTATAGAGTATTATTAAGGTAGTATTAAAGTTTAGTTAATAAATTTTAATGTTTAGATAGTTAATTAATTAAAAAGGACTAAATTGTAAAAGGTGCAAAATATGGTAATTATAACATTTAAATGATCAAATGGCTTAATTAATAAATGAGGAAGGACCTAAATGGTAATTTAACCATAGTCAATATGTTGGACGGCATATTGAAATGAAAAATGATAAAAAAATTGGTATGTATAATGGCAAAGTTGTAAATAAGTTAAAATTGAATGAAACAAATTGAAACATTAATCAAATTCTCTTCATTTTTCTTCGAACTTTGGCCGAAAGCACCATTTTTGCCTTAAAGAGTTTTGGTTACTTCTTGGCTTTGCATGGGAGGTAAAATTGATTCATTTTTTTTTTTGTAATTTTTATGTTTTTGAGATCGTTGCAACTAGGTCCAGCTAGCTCGTACCTTCGTTTTGAAATCTATTAAGATTTTGAATGTTACCATTGATGAATATTTGTGATTTTAGATGTTAAATGATGAATTTGAAGTATTAGTTGTTATTTATAATTATTTTGTTAAGTAATTTTTAATGATTTAAATGTTTAGGGATTAAATTGCTAAAGTAATAATAATTCAAGGACTTGATGTGAAATTGTTACAAATGTGGGCTGTAATGGAAGCTTGATGATGTGATTCACTTAACTAACTAAAATCACGACAAAGGCAAGCGCACCTATCGAATAATAGTATAGCAATGGTGAGTCGGGAATAACGTATCCACTAGGACTAAAAGTACTAGTACTTACTATCTTTTTATTATCTAGCCGATAAATTGAAGAAGTTTGTTTTAAATCTAAAATTATCTAAACTAATTATTAAGACACGACAGAGAATAAAGTAAGAAAATAATCGAACAAACCAATATGAGAGACAACACCCAAGAAAGAATCCACCTAGACTTCACTTATTATTTTGAATCTGAATTAAACGAGTTATTCACTTGCCTCGATCCGTAGAAATCCCTAATTTATATTAATATCTCTTTCGAGAGTAAAAATAACTGACTTTAGGTTGATTAATTGAAATCTCTTTCTAATTAAAACCCCTATTGTCGCATTAACTTGATCTATGGATTCCCCTATTAGATTTGACTCTAATTTGGTAGATTTATGTTGTCCTATTTCTAGGATTGCATGCAACTCCACTCAATTATACCAGATCTACTTTTAAATAGGGACTTTTGCTCCACTGAAATAAGCACATCAATCATGAATTAATATCCTGAAAACATTAAAACATGGAATAAGTACACATAATTGAGATCAAGAAATCAAGTATTTATCATGTAATTCAGAAAATCAAATAATAAGATCCATCATAGGTTTCATCTTCCCTAGGTATATAGGGAATTTAGTTCATACTTTGGAAGGAAAACATTTCAAAATTAGGAAAACAACAAAACATAAAGGAACCCAAAAAACTTCTAAAGAAGTTGACTGGAGATCTTCAATCTTGAAGGAGATCCTGCTTCTGAGTTGATTTCGACGACGTTCTTCGAGTAACTTCTTCGTTCTTCTCTGCATCCTCCCCTAGATCCTCTTCTAGTGTGTATTTATAGACTTTAGAATGCTTAGAAACCTTAAAAATTAACTTTTTTCGCGTGTTTGGGAAACAGGGTGCGAAATCGACACAGGCTGGCACATGGGCGTGTGGCCAGCCCATGTGTCTCACATGGGCGTGTGCTCAGCCTGTGTGGGAATGGCCAAGCCGTGTGGGTCCTGAAAGTAGCTTGTTTTGTCCGATTTTGGCTCGTTTTCTGCTCCTTTTGCTCCCCTATGCTCTCCTAAGTATAGAAACGTGAAATCTAAGGATTAGGAGTATCGAAATCACTAAATTAAATAATAAAACATCCAAAAACGGATCAAGAATGAGATTAAAATATGTTACTTTTATGGCTTATCAAAGCTATTAACATTCAGGTGGTATGGGTTGTAACGCCCCGAATTTGGGCCTAGAAGGAATGGGCCTTGAGCGTGGGATCAGCTAGGAGACTGCACATAAATATTTCTGTGTGCAAGAAAATGTCACAAATTGCTTGTTTGTTTTAGTGGCTAAGTGATTTAGGAAGAGTTGGGAGTGTTGGAGAAGTCCTGGGTTCAAACTTGGGCTTTAGCAAAATTTCCACAATCATGGGCGATAGACTGTAGAGGCCACCACGAGCGTTCTCGTGTTCTGGGGCCGTTATGGGCCTCGTTGGGCTGAAATGAGACGTGTGGGCCCAATGGGCTCGTGGGCCCCACACGGAGAAAATCCACGAAAAGTGGCAGAAACTGGATTGGGCTATGTAGATCACATAGCCGTGATTGAATTTGGGCCAAATGGGTCACACGAGTGTGTGGGCCCATTTGGGCCGAATATTGGGCTTTGAGCCCATTTACACTGTTTCGACCAAATGTATTATCTGTGTCGCTTGAGGTGATTGTAGGCCTTCGGAAAGGTCGTTAACTGTACCAAGACCCCTAATGAGTAAAATGACTATAAAATGATCGTAATGCCCTTGTAGGGTAAAATGACTGTAATGCCACTGTAGGGTAAAATGACTGTAATGCCCCTGTAGGTAAAATGACTATAATACCTTTGTTAGGTGAATTGACCGATATACCTCCAAAGGGTAAAATGACTATTTTGCCCCTCAAGGGTAAATGATTGATTCGTTTTCGATGTAAATAATTGATTTGTCTGCGACGTAATGACTGATTTGTCTGTGATTTGTATGACTGATTCTGAGCATGGCATTTTGCATACACGACATACTGCATGGGGTTGGGATACTGTTATGGAGGAGGTACAGTACTGGTGGCTCTGCCACAATCATCGTTCATCGTGGCTTTGCCACATATCTCGTTATCGCAACTTTATCGCGATCTCATTCATCGCGGCTTTGTCGCGATACCGCTGTCGGGCAACTTTGCTGTGATGCTACTAATGGCTGTGTGCCGATCATATCACTGCTACTGATGGCTATGTGCCATTCATATCACTGCTACTGATGGCTGTGTGTCGATCATATCACTGCTACTGAGGGCTTTGTGCCGATCATATCACCATTACTGATGGCTGTGTGCCGATCATATTACTACTACCGATGGCTTTATGCCAATCATATTACTGTACTCACGGCGTTATAGCTATCCTATTTACGGCTCTTAGCCATTCGATTCTTGGCGCGCTTTGCTTTGCGATCGATTAGTGCCGTGGCCGGTCTTTGATATTGGTGTGTTGGCGGGGTGGGTCGATTTAATCCCCACATGGTGTGTTGGTTGGTACGGTGGTGTGTTGTTGTTTGGATTGGGATGGGTTACATGATTGTATTGTTGCATTTTCGTTACTGATACTGTCACTGTATTGGGCTTAGGGCCACATGTATTCTGTTTTTGATTCTGATACTGTAATGGGCTAAGGCCCACACCACACTGTTTCTGTATTGGGCTAAGGCTCACACTGCACAGTTATTGAACAGGACTCAAGCCTAGACTGTTACTGCATGTATTACTGATTGAGTGATAGGGGGATTACACACTGAGTTTTCATGAACTCACCCTTTCTTTTAACTGTACAGGTAATCCCCAGCGTTAGGTGGGTCGGTGTTGCGAGGGACTCGGAGATAGCCACACTACTGCTCCTGTTTTCTTTTATTTGGCTTTAATTTACTATTAAATTTCGTTCTGGGTTTTTGAATTATGTAATAAGGCCTCTCTATAATTTTTCTAGCTTTTAATTTGGGATTGATTCATTGTGATTTACATATGATAGAAGTAGAACGCGGTTTTCTAAACCGATAACTATTTTCAAAACATCACGTTTCTGCAATACTATTGAAATGCTTCCGCAACAAACCGTGTTTTAAAAGTAATGACCTTTTAAAATGGATAAGAAATGGCTAGAATGAGTTGAGTTTTAACAAAGAGGCTTTAACCTTCTTATGGGTTTTTATCAACAAGAGCAAGTTTTCTAAAAGCACTCTAATGTGACACCGCCAGATTCGACCATAACGTCTAGGCCGGGTTTGGGGTGTTACATGGGTTTTCAATAAAATTGGTTTATTTGCATGATTAGGAAATATGGCTAAATTGAATAAAAATAAAAAGTTGAGGGTAATTTTGTAAAAATGTCAAAAAAGACTTAATTGCATAAAATGAATTGGTTTTTCTGTTTGAATTAATGAATTGAGTGAAATTATTAATTTAGATCAAGAACGAGTGGAAAATCGAGGAGAAGATAAAATTACCAAATAGCCCCTATACTTAGTCATTGCTGCAAATTAGTCAGGTAAGTTCGTACGGTTTAAAGTTTAGCATATCTATGATATATTAGATGATATGAAATAGTATAGTAGATATATTTGATTATAAAAGTGTAAGTTATTTGAGAAAATTTGTTGAAATTCAATATTTGGATCGAATTGAACGTGGGGTAAAGTACAATCGAGATATGGTGTTTTATGGGGGATTGGAGTGGAGATTGTTGTGGAGACTATTTTCCCGAGTGGACCGAAGATCAACATTTGTTGCGAACTCTCATGTTATACTTTCTGTTTTAGTGTGTTTCGGATGGATAGCTCTTTTGAGCATTGGTGTATTTTGGATGGATTAGCTCTTATGAGTATTGGTGTGTTTCAGATGGGTTAGCTCTTATGAGCATTGGTGTGTTTCGGATGGATTAACTCTGATGAGCATCTGGTGTGTTTTGGTTGGATTATCAATGTACTCCTATCCGTAAGTCGTTTATCGGATTGTAAATCTCGGTAAGGTAACTTGTTTAGTGATTTTGATGAACTTATCATATACTTGAGTTTGAATTGAATGTTACAATTCACCGGTTGAGATTGTGGATGACAAGAACACGTATGGTTGATTTTTATGTTATGCTTTGTACTATGCAAATGAAACGGGTAAGAAAAGGGAATGAAATGGTAAGTTCATAGCTGGGATATAATATGATGATATAAAAGGATTGATGAGTTAAATGTTGTACTTATATATGAGAAATCTACTTATGCTATGAATGAATTTACCTATATCATGGATAAATACACTAAGTCGTGAATTGATAATGTTGTTTAGACTTATGTTAAGCATTTGGAATAAATACACTAAGTCGTGAATTGATAATGTTGTTTAGACTTATGTTAAGCATTTGGAATGGAATGGAAAGTAAGTATAAGTAAGTGGAATGGTTCATAATCTTATGAAAAGGTTGATGATTGCGTAATATGTCTTATAAAATCCTATTATGTTATGAATGAAAAATATATGTGATGTTGATGGACTTACTCATTTGTGAGTTGATGGTTATATAATTTTATAAATCTTATGGCATTGATATAGGTTTATATTTATCCTATAAAGTTCATTATTGAAATGGATTATTATGTTTAAAGTTTACACGAGCTTACTAAGCATTCATTGCTTACGTAATTATTTTCCTTTACTTTACAGATTATTAGAAGCTCAATCAGTTGGAAGTTCATCGAAGATCTATCACACTATCCAGAGGACAAATCGGTAGTTTTTGAGTAATTTGGTTACGGTTTATAATGGCATGTATAGGATGATTTGTAATGGTATTATAGTGCATGTGTTAATGATGTTTTGGCATGTATAAGCTTTGGAAAGCTACATTGGTTTGGTACACCTTGATACCTTACCAAGTTATATGATGTTGATTACTTTAAAATGCTTGTTGACATGATTCACTTGGCATATTGATGATAGTTTGAAAATGATTTGAAAGTGATTTGGTAAGTATACGTTATGTAAGTTAACTATGTTGGTATATTTGATGCCTTGTTAGTTTGTCATTGTGACTATATCATGTTGCATGTTTTGTAATGGAATAGTAATGGTCATATTTGTGGTATGATTTGTTAGAAGTTGAATTAGATTTGATGATGGAAATGTGATCAAATAAATGCATGTTTAGGTAAGTTTAAATGTTTGCAATTGAGGTGCCTTGATTGGCATATTGGTTGATTGATTTGGGACCATTAAATTGGTCATTATGTGTATGTTTTGGTAAGGTTACGATGCTTTGATAATGTGCACTAAAGGTCATTAGGTGGATGCATGAGTTGATGTTTGAAATGGCTTGATTTTGGGCAAATTCATGTCCACACGGCCTGAGACACGAGCGTGTGACTCAGCCGTGTGTGACACACGGCCTGGCGACACGACCGTGTGTCTCCTATAGGTTTTATTGCATGCAAGTCAAACAGTTACACGGCCTAACACACGGCATGGCAGACGAGCATTTGGGGCTATTTCGAATGTTACACGGCCTGAGATACGGGCGTGTGACCCCTATTTTGTAAATTTTGTAACTTTTTCCTAAACTTTCCAAATTATTTTCAATTTAATCCCGAATCGCTTTTAAGGTAATTTTAAGGCCTCGAGGGCTCAATTAAGGGACAATATGCACGTGAATGATTGTTTTATAATGTGTTTATGATCATGTATGAAATGTATGTTTAAATGTTCTGTTTGTACGGTAATGCTCCGTAACCCTATTCTGGTGATGGATACGGGTTAAGGGTGTTACAACAAACTTAAGATCGGATGGCGCGCGGTAGCTCAGGTTGGATTCTTTGTAATAAAAACATTTTAAAAAGGACTTAATGTTTAATGTGGACTTTTCCGAAATTTTTGGACGTTATTTTTCGTTATTTATTTGTTTTTTTTTTGGATTTAGTAGTTAATATATTTAATCTGCAAAATTATATGTTTTACAAACTGAGTCACGGTTTTCAAAATTTAATAACTTAGAAACTTTCGCTGCAAAATGAAGTAATCATGAAAGTGTTTTTCTATAAAAAAAAATAAATAGTTTTTAACGAGTATTTTCCCTAAAATTGGAAAGCAATATGCCAAAATTGATGCTGTCAAAACTCACGATTTCGAATTCAATTTCTGGGTAAAAAACAAGTTATGTAATTTCTCAAGATTCGGCCATAACGTCAAGGCTGAGTTTGGAGTGTTACAACATTTAGGGGTAGAGCTTAAAGGTGTAAATTTGGTTAAATGATTGAAACATGTTCCTAAATTTTGTGTATATATGGTTTAAATGGTATGAAATACTATAAATGCTAATGACCTTGGTGAATTTAGGTATGCATAAGTTTGGAATGAATTACACTAAATGGTTAGCTTATTGCTGATGATGCATTAGTATAATATTGAATAAGGTATTGAAGTGCATGAACTAATGCTAGGGAATGACATATATTGGCTGAATATGATTTGCTTGTGTTTTGTAGTTGAATTGAAAAGTTGCAGGTTGATTTTTATTTAGAAATTGCAAAAATAGTATGTGACATCATGACGTCAAATGAGTGTTGTCATGACGAGATCAAGGCTCTAGGCCACGGTGTGATTTCGAACTTGGTAGCCGTGACGAGGCTAAAATAGTATGTTACGTAGCGATGAGGAACCCCCTACGTCAGGATGTCAAGCTGAATTTTTGTCAACATTACAATTTAGTCCTAATTTGACTTCGGGTTAGCATTAGAGCTTTCGTAAGCTTGTATAAGACTTGAGGATGATTTTATGTCATATCATGTGCTTATATTATTTGTATTTTCATGCTACTTGGTATTAATTTAATATGATTTGACCATAGTTGCTCTTGCAACGAGTGTAACACCTTGTATCTCAAATTTAGCGATTGGGTCGGATATAGAATGTTGTACATAAACATATGTTTGTTCGATGATTTTAAATTTGAATAATCATTTCTATTTGATAAACTTTCAAACAATATGTTTTAAGTTGAAATGATCAAAAAAATTCAAGATTTATTATTTGTACATGTTCTGGTAGTGTATCCATCCTTACCGAACGTTAGGACATGTGAAGAATGTTCATGGAAAAATGTTGTAATCAGCCCAATTTGCCCGGGCCCATTTAAACCAAAAAAAAAACCAAAAACCAAAATAAAACAATATTAAACAGTCCAGTTTTATTACAAACCCAATAAGAAATTGGCCCAAAATTAAACAACCCAATACAGACCCAAACCTAGCCCAAATTAACCCTAAACCCTAGCCCAACAAAACAACCTAAACAAAATCAGAAAAAACCCTAGGCAGGAAGCTTGGCCACGCTTCCCCCACGCAGCACCGCAATGTGACTCCACCCCCACACACGCATCGCATGCCTCCACGTCACCCCACACGCGCTCCTCCGTACGACGGTTTTGCCTGCAAAAAAAGAAACGAAAACAGCAAAAGATGGCCAACAAAGGGATAACAGAATCTAGGGTTTTTTACTTTATTTTATTTTATTTATTCTTAAAGAAATCGGCTATAAGAAAGGCCGAAGCAAATCTGTAAAGGGCTCTCTACATTTTTTACAAACACAGAATCAATAGAAAGCAAAAAAGCGATCAGCAAAGGTTCTATTATCTTCTTTTTTCTTTACATTTTTTTTCTTCTTCTTTGCGAAACTGCCTTTACATATATATATAAAGATTTTTTTTATTTTTTTTTTATTTTTTAAAACTACATATATAAGTATTAAAATATAGTATAAAAAAAGAGAAAAAAATTACCTTTTTTAGCTCCGGCCACCGTATACGGCGGCGGCGGACGGCGGTGACGGGGGCGGAATCCTCACTGGAGCCTGGCCGGGCTTAAAAGCTGCAGAAAAAAAAAAGAGGGGCTTCTTGAAGTTTTTTTTTAGGGCTGTTGAAAAAATGAATTTTTTTTAAAAAAATGGGGCTTAAATAGGAAGCATAAAACGGCGCCGTTTCATTAGGCCCCCCAGATGTAACACCCCAAACCTAGCCCAAACGCTACGACCAGATCTGGCATGCTACGGGGTTTATTATTAAAACTTTACTTTAATGGTTCTTGGAAAATCTCAGTTTCTTTACTTAGGCATTTGTAGAAAAAAAAAGATATTAGCTGGAAACCTTTGTTTTTACGTTGAACATGTTTGGAAAACCCATTTTATTACTTTTTATGACTTAAGTCTTTGAACATAAATTTTAAAATCAGAAACATTAACAAATGTAAAGCGATAACCTAAGCCCTGGGGCCTTATTACATAAAGAATCCCAAAATTAAAACTTAAAGAAAACCGTAAATAGTTCGTGAAGATAAACAAAATAAAACTTGATGGCCCCTCGAGTCCGCCTCGGCTCCCATGTCCACGATCTACTGCTCATCCGAAAAGTCAGGGAAAAATAAAAGGGTGAGTCACCAAGACTCAGTGTGCAAATCCCGAAAACACATAAAAGGCTTGAGGCCCACAAAAACATTATGGGCCTTGGCCCATACAATGGCTACAAAATATATGTATGCTACATGGCCCATCCCAGCCTAGAGATCCATCCTCTACACACCAGCCTGTACCAACCATCACACCTTGGGGATTTCTACAATCAACCCACCAACCGCTACACACCACTTCGACAGACATTCTGCCTATTCCTAATAGTCAGGAATGAATTTTACGTGGCTTAGCCACAGATCACTGTTGTGACCTAACATTTTAATTCGCGGTTTAACCACCGATCACCAAGTGACCTATTATCATGCTCTTCCCCCTTAAAGAAATATTAATCCCATCCCATGCGTACATTCATGCAAAATCAAACAATATACCTCTTAAGGATTTACAATCTAGCCTATTCATTGATACACATAGAGAAGTTTCTATGATCACGTACCTGGCATCCATTCCCACCCTTTTTGGGTAACACGACTGTTCATACAGCCTATTTTTCCGGCTTTTAGCCCATAGCATATGTATATAAACAGGTTACGTAGTGTGATAGAGATCTACACACCTGATTACGGTTAAGACGACACTTTCTATGTCGACGCTATCCGTAGCCGACAGAACCGCTATTTGTCTACTATTCTGCTCCGAAGCCGGTCCACAACCCGGCGGCCAATCCTGAACCGCCGACACCGCTCGTTTCTTGAACTTTGGGGCTGGGACCATAGATCCAACCCCTTCCTTTGATTTGCTGACATTCGAGTCCATGAATGACCTTGGTCAGAAGGTACTATGATGATTGCTTAACGAAACATTAGGTTAAGACACGAATAACGAAAAGAAACCGATTGATCAACTTAAGGAGAATCGAAATCCTTACCTTGAAATCCCGAAAATAATATGGTTCGAATGCTACCGATTTCTGGCTTAGAAACCTAGGCGACTAGATCTCCTTCAAATCCCGGAATGCCGCCAAAGAGAAAAACACGAGATCAGGGAAAACGTCAAACTAAGGATGGCCCTAAACACCATCTAGCCATTCGGCTATGGTCTCAAAGACCGAAAAAGAAAGGAAAAATACTAGCACAAGTCGATACTCACCTCTACAGAAGATTTCGGCTACTTCTAAACGATTCTGGCTTTATGGAGAAATCAGCACAAGAGGAAAAGAATGGAAAAGAGTGTGAAGTGAGGGGTTTCGGCTTCTGAAGGAATCAAAAGGAAAGATTGCAGAGAATGTATGAGGGTTTCGGCATAGAAAAGCTTTAAAAGAAGGGGGTTCAAATGCCGGAATTGAAGAGATAGCCCCTCTATTTATAGACAATTTTGGCACTTACCTAACGAAAACCGAAAGTGCCCTTCCTGCTAACTAACAACTAATTAAATAGTAGGGGAAATTTCGGCACCCTTATGGCATGTGGAAACCGATTTCTTCCCCCCTCCAAGAGATGGAAATTCGGCCATCACTGCACTTACCAGATAGCTCATGTCTTTTCTCCTCTATCTTAATCCATTCACTCCTCCAGAAGAGACCTAGATAACACCACTTCCCCTCTATTTTATAAACACCTTATCCCCATTATCCAAGTCACTAAGTCCCTCCAAATTTTAAGCCTCATTGCCGTCCCTCTTGCTCCCCTTTTAAGTGCCGAAAATGGCCCAAAGACATGGGCTCCTTACGGCCAAAACTTGGGCCTCTTCAACTGCTAATGGCACCACCTTATAACTCCTTTGCAGCGCCACTTGTTAATGAGCCACAAGCCCACTTTGTAACTTAAACAACGGATACTATCTTTAAAACCCTTTAGTGTCCCATCAGAAAATTTAATCAAGGCCTCGACCCCATCCTGAGCCCAATTTGGACCCCTAACACTTAAATTAACACGTTAAACATATCCCCACACTAAACGCATAAGCCCATTAATTCAGGATGTCACAGTTCTACCCCCCTTAAAGAAATTTCACCTCGAAATTACCCGATCGTAAAAGATGGGGTATTGCTTTGCGCATCGCTTCCTCTGGTTCCCAAGTAGCCTCCTCAGAACTGTGATTCCGCCACAGAACCTTGACCAACGGAACCATCTTCCTACGCAATACCTTGACATCACGGTCCAAGATTTCCACTGGCTCCTCTTCAAAAGATAAATCGGGTCTTACTTCGATTTCTTCCACAGATACCACATGGGATGGATCCGAACGGTAACGTCTTAACATAGAGACATAGAACACGTTGTGAATCTAGCTTAGCTCGTAAGGTAACTCTAGCCGATACGCCATCGGGTCCCACTCGTTTCAACACACGATAAGATCCGATAAATCACGGGACTTAATTTACCTTCCGTCCAACCTCAATACTTTCTTCCATGGCGACACTTTCAAGAACACCTTGTCACCCACTGCAAATTCTATGTCCTTACGCCTCAGGTCAGCGTAGGACTTCTGTCGGTCTGATGCTTCCTTTAATCGAGCCCGAATTAACTCTACCTTCTCATCTGTCTCGGTAACCAACTCTGGACCTAAAATCCGATGTTCCCTTAATTCCATCCAACAGGTAGGTGTACGACACCTCCGCCCGTACAATGCTTCGTAGGGCGCCATCTGAATACTTGACTAGTAGCTATTGTGGTACGCAAACTCCGCTAACGGTATAAATTCTTCCCAACTACCCTTGAAATCAATGACACATCCTCTCAACATGTCCTCCAAGATCTGAATCACCCGCTCAGACTGTCCATCGGTCTGAGGATGAAACGCTGTACTGAAATCCAACTTCGTACCCAACGCTTGATGCAACGCCTTCCAAAATCGTGAGGTGAACCTAGGGTCCCTGTCCGATATGATTGATACTGGTACCCCATGCAACCTCACTACCTTCGCTATGTATAGCTTAGCCAATTTCTGCAGAGAGTAATCAACCCGTACTGGTATGAAATGAGCAGACTTCGTCAAGCGGTCAACAATCACCCAAACCGAATCTTTCTTAGTAGGTGTGAGAGGTAGCCCACTAACAAAGTCCATTGTGATCCTTTCCCACTTCCATTGTGGAATCTTCACCGGTTGCAACAACCCTGACGGTAACTGATGTTCCGCTTTTACCTGTTGACAGCTCAAACACTTCCCCACAAATTCGGTCACTTCTCGTTTTAGACCCGACCACCAAAATTGATCTCGCAAATCTCAATACATCTTACTCCCTCCAGGGTGCATAGCATAAGGACTACCATGCGCTTCCTGCAAGATCCTACGCCTCAACTCAGGGTCTTTCGGCATGCACACTTTTCCTTGAAAGCATAATAACCCTTCCTCATTCACACTAAATTCTGTTGATCCTTCACTTGATCCTACCGGAAACTTCTCCTTTAGCAACTCATCAGTTTGCTGTTTTTCCTTAACCTGACTGACCCAAGAGGGTTTCACTTGAAGTTCAGCTAATAAACTCCCATCATCATACAGACTAAGGTGAGCAAACATTGCTCTCAGGTCAGAGATTACTTTACGACTCAAAGCATCCGCCACCACGTTAGCTTTACCAGGATGGTACTCGATCGAGCACTCATAGTCCTTTAACAACTCGATCCACCTCCTTTGCCTGAGATTCAACTCCTTCTGAGTCAAAAGGTATCTTAGACTCTTGTGATCGGTATAAATGACAGATTTCTCCCCGTATAGATAATGTCTCCATATTTTCAAAGCGAAAACCACCGCCACCAACTCCAAATCATGTGTGGGATAATTTGATTCGTGCGGTCTTAACTACCGAGATGCATACGCAACAACCTTTCCATCTTGCATCAACACGCATCCTAATCCCGTGTGTGAAGCATCACAATAAATCACGAATTCCTTCCCAGCCTCCGGCTGAATCAATACCGGAGCCTCCGTCAAAATCCTTTTTAACTCCTCAAAACTCTCTTGCTGCTTACAAGACCAAACAAACGGAACTCCTTTCCGTAACAACTTAGTCAACGGCGCCGTGATCAATGAAAATCCTTCCACAAACCTTCTGTAATACCCGACTAACCCAAGAAAACTTCGAATTTCTGCTACCGATTTAGGTGGCTTCCAATCCAACACCGCTTCAATCTTCCGAGGGTCAACCCTAATCCCCTCTGTTGACACAACGTGACCTAAAAAAGTAACCTCCCTTAGCCAAAATTCGCACTTACTGAATTTGGCATACAACTGCTTCTCCCTCAAAACCTGCAGAACCACCCGAAGATGTGAATCATGCTCCTCTTCCGATTTTGAATAAACCAGAATATCATCTATGAATACCACGACGAACCGATCCAAGTAGGGTTAAAATACTCGGTTCATCATATCCATAAACGCTGCTGGTGCGTTAGTCAACCCAAATGGCATCACCATGAATTTGTAGTGTCCATAGCGAGTCCTAAAAGCCGTCTTATGAATATCCACCTCTTTGACCTTAAGTCGATGGTACCGACCTCGTGATCTATCTTTGAAAAGATTGAGGCCCCTTCACCGATCGAACAAGTCATCGATCCTTGGCAACGGGTATTTGTTCTTGATGGTCAACTTATTCAATCGACGATAGTCAATGCACATACGCATTGACCCATCCTTCTTCTTAATGAATAACACCGCGCTCCCCCTAAGGCGACACACTTGGCCGGATAAACCTCTATCCAAAGAACTCCCGAATCTGCGCTTTCAATTCCACCAACTCCTTTGGCGCCATCCCATACGAGCAATAAATCACGGCGCTGCTTCCCTAAGAAGATCAATACCAAACTCCACTTCACGATCCGGGGTAATCCCTAAGCTCTTCTAGGAAAACATCGGAAATTCCTTCACCGTCCCGACATCTCCGAAGCGCTTAGTTCCTTGGCTTCCAAAGCCCGAACAAACATTAGAATTGCCTCGCATCCTTTCCTCACCATCCTTTCGCCTCTTAAGGCGCATACCACATTTGACAAACAGCCTCCCCCTTTCACCTATCACCAACACTTCACCACCATCGGAGTTTTTAGCACCATACGCTTGGTCGCATGTACCCAAGTTCGCTTGATACTTCACTAACCAATCCATTCCTAAGATCAAATCAAACTCCCCAACGGCGCTTCCATCGAGATCGACCCAAAAGCTACCCCTTGAACTTCTAGGGGTACATCCTTATACGGTTTATTCACCACTACAGTTTGTCCTAGAGGGCTTACTACGATCATCTCCTAGAAGAAGTCTCATATCCTATGTTCGAGTTCCCGCTATAGCACTAGCAACATAAGAGTGCGTCCGAACCAATATCAATCAAGGCGTTGTAAGGCAAACCAAAAATTAGAAACGTTCCGGTTATGACATCCAGTGCGTCGACCTCCTCTCGATGTCCGGCAAAGATAGACTAACCCCATTGTCTCGCCTCGTGTTTCCGCCCCTTGGCTCGGTGCTCCACGGCCCCGACCGAACCGTTACCACTTCGGGCCGACCACGACCTCTCTGTGGTCAGCCGACCACCTCTTCCCGGTTGTGCATTCCCTTGGCCCGTGGGCCCTTCACTGCCCTGTTGCTGCGGACAATTTCTAACTTGATGGTCCGTAGATCCACACCTAAAGCACTTCCCACTGCCTGCCCAACACTCGCCTACATGGAATTTACCATATCGAACACACTTCTATGTCTGACCAACAGCAGCAGGTCTCTCTTCCCGCCTCGGCCCGTCTGACCTAGGCCTTTTCTGAGTACGCCCAACTGCCCCTGATGATCCAAAATTCCTCTTACTTCCACCCCTATCTCTATCCCGATTTAGTTTCTCTGTTCGCTTCACCTCCTCAGCTATCTTAGCTTTTTCCACAAGCACAGTAAATTCCCTCTCCCGCTGTGGAGCTATCAATGCACGCAAATCATCCCTCAGACCATCCTCAAATCGAACACAACGTTCGTGGCCACCATTCCTCGAGCATAACAGCTAAGGCGTAAGAATTCCGCTTCGTACGCAGCCACCGACCTACTCCCTTGCACCAAATTCAGAAATGCTCTACGCTGCGCATCCACATAACTTGTCCCAATGTATTTACTCAAACGCCATTTTGAAGGAATCCCAAGTGATACTGGTCACCACCGTACCATCCTTAACCGTAAGCCACCATTGATAAGCTTCGTCCGTAGGAGAGATACAACCCTTTCAACTTCTCCTCCTCCGTGAAATCCAAATCATCCATTATAATGCTCAACTACCTCCAACCAATACTCACCAACTCGGGGCTATACCGTAAATTCCCTAAACACTTCCGCCCCATTGGCTCTAAGTCGCCCAAGACATTTTTTGGGCTCCTCTGTGCCCATGCCCGCCCCAAAGAACCCTCTCTAGAACCCTTAACATTGCCTCGAGATACCGCATCATCTCCGTGATCTCAGTCTGAAATTCCTCCTCCGCACCGGGTGGTGATACCGGCATCTCGCTTCGGATCCATGGCCAGCCCTCACTGGTTCTCGACACCGCTCATCCTACCCCTACCACGACCACGCGGCGGGCGTCCACGACCTCTTGTACTCATTCTACCGATTCGCTTATCCGGTTAGAAATTTTATGAATTATTAATTTCTTCCACTAATTAACCCCGAACAATCTTATGAACAGTAGTTTTAAGAGTAGTTCTTTCGAATTCGCGATTATATCTACGATTCAGTCTCAAGTCTGTATCTCCTAGTTCTAGGAACCTCATACATCAACATACAAGTAGCATCCATGAACTCACATTCATCACATAAGGATATTTTCATCATTTCACTACCCAGGGGTACTTTCATAATTTTATCCTACATGGGTATTTTCGAAATAATTTTTTTAAGATAGGGTATCTTGGTGATTTTACGAAATAAGGGTATTTTGGTAATTTTGCATTTCGGGGGTATTTTGGTAATTTTCTAAACCAGGGGTATTTTGGTCATTTTACAAATCATGGGTAATTTAGTATTTTTTTACAAACCAGGGGTATTTTGGAAATTTTCAAAATTAGGGTGGCTGGTCCCCTTCGGGTTTTAATTATAAATTTTGGCCCGTCCACAAGTCCTCATGGCTAAGGTGAACAAATCCTACGCACTGTAGGATTCTAGCGAAGAGGAGGTGAGTCACTAGGACCGCTTAAGTACCAAGCTCTCCCGAATCCAATCCTAGACATGCGTATGCTCATTGCCACACCCCGACCCAAATGACTTGTTCACGGGTTTGTTTGGTTGGATTAAATTTTATGAATTTAAAGAATTGTTTAAACTAGGCCTAAGGTCCATTATTGCCTAACACACTAGTCTACGTCCTTCAAGCCCATCAACCCAACATGCATATCACATCAGGAGTTAGAATACTTACCTGCGTTGATCGGGTGCCAGTAGACTCGAAGGCCATATCTCAACCCAAACTTTTCTCAAATTCACATCATTTTCAAATCACTACTAGACCCATTTCACAGCCTGAGTTTTGCAACCGGGCTCTGATACCAAAATGTAACACCCCAAACCCGGCCCAAACGCTACGACCAGATCTGGCATGCTATGGAGTTTATTATTAAAACTTTACTTTAATGGTTCTTGGAAAATCTCAGTTTCTTTACTTAGGCATTTGTAGAAAAAAAAATAAGATATTAGCTGGAAACCTTTGTTTTTACGTTGAACATGTTTGGAAAACCCATTTTATTACTTTTTATGACTTAAGTCTTTGAACATAAAATTTAAAACTGTAAACATTAACAAATGTAAAGCGATAACCTAAGCCCTGGGGCCTTATTACATAAGGAATCCCAAAATTAAAACTTAAAGAAAACCGTAAATAGTTCGTGAAGATAAATAAAATAAAACTTGATGGCCCCTCGAGTCCGCCTCGGCTCCCATGTCCACGATCTACAGCTCATCTGAAAAGTCAGGGAAAAATAAAAGGGTGAGTCACCAAGACTCAGTGTGCAAATCCCAAAAACACATAAAAGGCTTGAGGCCCACAAACACATTATGGGCCTTAGCCCACACAATAGCAACAAAATATATGTATGCTACATGGCCCATCCCAGCCTAGAGATCCATCCTCTACACACCAGCCCGTACCAACCATCACACCTTGGGGATTTCTACAATCAACCCACCAACCGCTACACACCACATCGACAGACATTCTGCTTATTCCTAATAGTCAGGAATGAATTTAACGTGGCTTAGCCACCGATCACTGTTGTGACCTAACATTTTAATTCGTGGTTTAAACACCGATCACCAAGTGACCTATTATCATGCTCTTCCCCCTCAAAGAAATATTAATCCCATCCCATGCGTACATTCATGCAAAATCAAACAATATACCTCTTAAGGATTTACAATCTAGCCCATTCATCGATACACATAGAGAAGTTTCTATGATCACGTACCTGGCATCCATTGCCCACCCTTTTTGGGTAACACGACTGTTCATATAGCCTATTTTTCCGGCTTTTAGCCCATAGCATATGTATATAAACAGGTTAAGTAGTGTGATAGAGATCTACACACCTGATTACGGTTAAGACGACACTTTCTATGTCGACGCTATCCGTAGCCGACAGAACCGCTATTTGTCTACTATTCTGCTCCGAAGTCGGTCCACAACCCGACGGCCAATCCCGAATCGCCGACACCGCTCGTTTCTTGAACTTTGGGGCTGGGACCATAGATCCAACCCCTTCCTTTGATTTGCTGACATTCGAGTCCATGAATGACCTTGGTCAGAAGGTACTATGATGATTGCTTAACGAAACATTAGGTTAAGACACGAATAACGAAAAGAAATCGATTGATCAACTTAAGGAGAATCGAAATCCTTACCTTGAAATCCCGAAAATAATATGGTTCGAATGCTACCGATTTCTGGCTTAGAAACCTAGGCGACTAGATCTCCTTCAAATCCCGGAATGCCGCCAAAGAGAAAAACACGAGATCGTGGAAAAACGTCAAACTAAGGATGGACCTAAACACCATCTAGCCATTCGGCTATGGTCTCAAAGACCAGAAAAGAAAGGAAAATACTAGCACAAGTCGATACTCACCTCTACGTAAGATTTCGGCTACTTCTAACGATTCTCTTTATGGAGAAATCGGCACAAGAGGAAAAGAATGGAAAAGAGTGTGAAGTGAGGGTTTCGCTTCAAGGAATCAAAAGAAAGATTGCAAAGAATGTCTGAGGGTTTCGGCATAGAAAAGCTTTAAAAGAAGGGGGTTCAAATGCCAAATTGAAGAGATAGCCCTCTATTTATAGACAATTTCGGCACTTACCTAACAAAACCGAAAGTGCCCTTCCCGCTAACTAACAACTAATCAAATAGTAGGGAAATTTCGGCACCCTTATGGCATGTGGAAACCGATTTCTTCCCCCTTCCAAGAGATGGAAATTTGGCCATCACTGTACTCAGCAGATAGCTCCTATCTTTTCTCCTCTATCTTAATCCATTCACTCCTCCGTAAGAGACCTAGATAACACCACTTCCCTATTTTATCAAAGCACCTTATCCCCATTATCCAAGTCACTAAGTCCCTCCAAATTTTAAGCCTCATTGCCGTCCCTCTTGCTCCCTTTTAAGTCTGAAAAAATGGCCCAAAGACATGGGCTCCTTACGGCCAAAACTTGGGCCTCTTCAACTGCTAATGGCGCCACCTTATAACTCCTTTGCACTCCTTTGCAGCGCCACTTGTTAATGAGCCACAAGCCCACTTTGTAACTTAAACCACAGATACTATCTTTAAAACCCTTTAGTGTCCCATCAGAAAATTTAATCAAGGCCTCGACCCCATCCTGAGCCCAATTTGGACCCCTAACACTTAAATTAACACATTAAACATATCCCCACACTAAACGCATAAGCCCATTAATTCATGATGTCACACCAGACGCCCAAAACGGCGTCGTTTTGGGGGAGGGGGCGACCCGCGACCCGACCCGCACCGAAGGGATCCGCGTGTTTTTGCAACTTTTGGAATATTTATTTTTCCGGTCCTTCCGCTTTTTTAGTTGTTTTGGTTTAGTCCTTTTGCTACCTTTTTTTTTTAGTTTTTAAATTTGTCCATAAAATTTGTGTGACTTTTTTATTTAGTCCATGGTTCGCCGATCCTCTAGGGAAAGGACGCGTGTCCAGGGCTTGGGTTTATTACCCATTTGGTCCTTGGACCTTTTGCGCCTTTTAGTTGTGGTCCTTTTCTTTCTATATTTGCCCCAAAATTCCATTTTAAGTTCAATTTAGCCCTTCTTTGGTTATTTTTGCAATTATATTATTATTATTAATTTTAATAATAATACTATTACTATTAATTTTAATATTACTATCATTATTTTTACTATTATTATTATTATTTTTAATATTACTATTACTATTATTGTATTTATTATTATTATTATTATTATTATTATTATTATTATTATTATTACTGTTACTTTTATTATTACTAATATTATTATTTTTATTTTTACTACTATTGTTATTATTATTATTATTCTTAAACGGTTTTACCTAATATTAATTCGTTTATTTATTTATTGGTTCATTATTAAATTTAATTATTTTTAGTGTTCATTTATTTACTTACTCATTTTTTTATATAATTAGTTTGTTTTATTTTTTTATTTGTTTATTTTTGTTTTTATTATTTTATCTTATTTTTATTTTTACTCCTATTGTTCCTTTTTTATTTTGGTTTGTTTTATTTTAACTTTTATATTTATTATTGTCATCATCATTATTTTGTTGTACATATTAGCACTGTAATTTATTTTATACATTTTACTATAAATCGTGTTATGTTAATCTTTGCCTTATACATAAAATATCATTTTTTTAAATAAGCAATCTTTTGTAATTCGAGATTCGAGAAATCGTATCCTAACTTACTGGGTTTCGATTTTTTCTCGTCGAGCCTAAAAAAAAAACCAATTACCTTTCTTTTAAATCAAAGCATATTAGTTAAATAAAAACTTATTCTCGGGGATTCAAAAATTTTGTGTCCTAACTCACTGGATGTGACATTTTGTTATATTAAGGTAATGATTTCTAAAAACAAAGGCGATATTCTGTATTTGGAATTTTGAGAAATTGTACCCTAACTTATTGGGTTCCGATTTTTCATTTGACCCAAATAACCGAGTATCCTTTTTGAATTTAAATGCATTAGTTTTAATAGTCAAAAGAAAGGCTTAATTTCGAGGATTTAAAAGGTCGTATCCTAACTCACTGGGCACAACATTTTACTCCTTCGAAATAAGAGGGTCTTAGCATCCAATTTAACTTATTCAATTTTTCTTTTAAACAAAGAGGATCGTATTTTAAAATCTTTTTAAATTTTCGACATTAAGACGTTAACCAATCAATTCGGTACCAATTTTGGGCGTTACGAGGGTGCTAATCCTTCCTCGTGCGTAACCCAGTCCCGAACCTGTTTTCTCGAATTTTGTAGGCTAAAATCATCGCTTTAATAAATCAAAATGTTTTAACGATTAATCTCAATGTGACCCGATCACACCTCAAAAAAGATTGGTGGCGACTCCATCTTCGTTTTTAAAGTCAGCCCCGTTTTTCAACAAAAAAAAAAAGGTTTCGACAAATGTAATCATAAAAAATGCCATGGCATGTAACAGAGTCTTTTAGCTCCTCGTGACGGCTACCCTTTCTAGATTTTACCCCTTTCGATTCTTTAACAAGATCTACTTGGTTTGAAGGCATAGGAAGAACGAGCCGAAATACGGATCAAACTGCATTAGTTAATGCGGTGTTTGCATTTGGCATAAGTTCATTATTTTGACAGCTTTTATTCGATGAAGGAAAAAAACAAACAAACAGTGGGATATGACGAGGACAATGAGAAAGTCATAGAAATCCTTTTTCTTGGAAACTCTTGATACAGTCATCAAACATTTCAGGAACCGATTTGAATGCTGGGAAGCCCAACGTTTGTATCTTGCTCGTTTCCATGATATGCGCACAGTTGTCTCCTTCTTGACTGCTACACCTTCAATATAGATTAACTCATCTGTTAGTTCCTTAAGCATTGCATTTGAAATTGTTTTTCAATGATTAATTCTTGAGAAAAAGGTATAATAAAAGTAACCCTAGATTATTGTTTCACTCACTTGTTTTCAAAAGGATAGGAAGGATACTTGGCCTTCAGCATCTCAATAATCTGTGTCCAATGAGCTACTGAGCTAGAGCATACCAACCTGCCTGAGGCTTTGCATTCCTCCATAGCTAAAATGTGAGCAGCAACCACATCATCTATGTGCACAAAACCTACTGTGGTGTTCGGGTATTCTCCTCTCAAACCTGGTAAAGAAGTTAATGAGAATACATTTCTTTTAACAAATGAAAACAAGGCATGTCACTTGGGAAAACAAAACAGGGATTCACCTCCCTAGATGCTTATAGCCTTATAGTACTGGTGTAAGTATATTCTAAGCCCTGATTTAAATAAATTTTATAGCACCTTCTTTTCCTTTGCTTTTCCAATCATGTGCTCCTCGTTTGCAGCAAGCTGTTATTTTAATTGTCGATAAGATCATTGTTGTAATGTTCACCCTATACATTTGAAAATAAATATCATACACAGAAGCTATAGTTATCTCCTTTAGTGCGTTTGTGTATATTTTCTTTTTATAATGAGGCATTCGCATTTTAACATTATAACACTAAGGACTCAACCTTTGCTAATAATGTTAAAGTTTAATTGTTAAATTAATTCTTGAAGTGCCAATTTAAGTATTCGTTGATATGCTTTTATCTTGCAAATTTTAATTTTTAAACCCTTGTTTAAAAATATTATGCATTTGAGTTCACTCAAAATCACAATATCTAAAAGCCTACAATAAAATCGAAGCTAGTTAGAAGTGTTCATGGATTGAACTAGATCAAGTTTAATCAAGCCTGCTATGTATGATTATCCAAGTTGTCCAAATTTTATACAGGATTTTATTTAATTTATAAACAACTAATGCAAGCATGTTTAAACTAGTTCGTTTTGTTTTTTTTTTAAATATTATTTTTATTTAATAGTTAGTATTTTCATTGTTTTTTTGCATTAAATTTATAAATATTAATATCTTCACATGATTTTTAATATTTAATTTAAATATGATATAACTTGCATAATATTGAAGCTCAACGAGCCTTTACATACGAAGAGATAACGTAAAGCTAAAGTAACAATTCATGTGTTAATGAAGTGACCATTGCCGTGAATGGTGTTCGGGAGTTTCTATCATCAGGAGGTTTTCACCGTCTTTGTGGATAACCTAAGCAACAGAGTCCCTAAGTCCGACGGTGGAAATGTTTTTAGTGCTGTGGGAAAGTCATTAATGTTTATGGGGTGTATCGGAACAGCAAGAGAAGCTCCTCAGTGCAATGTTTAGCATTGTCAGGTTAGGGAGAAAAGAGGAAATGGATGCCGCCATTGTGAAAGGGAATATCATGCTCTTAGATGGCTTTAGGAGGATCAAGGTCCAACGCAAGGTTTCAGAGACAGGTGAGGGCTTCAACTAGACAGGGAAGGCAGGATTTCAACATAAGAGTTTCCACTCCTTAAACACGTAGGGTGTCAGGGATCACCAATCGTACAAAGAGGTTCTTTTGGGAAGGCCTCAAACCAAGAGCAACCATACGAGATCTGTCTTTTTGGGTGAGCGCCCTAGAGCTGGGTCTCATTGCAAGAACTAGTTTGAGGTTCATATCCCTCAAAAGGAAATGGATTGGTAAGAGATCTATCTTGGGTGCATCAAGAGCAAAATGGATGTCAGACTCACCCTTTGTAACCGTGATATTCTAGAAGTTAACTGTGCAGTGAAACACCGAAGGAAGCATGTTCATAGGGATATTGTGGAATTGAGCAATGGGAATAAGGCATATGAGCTCCGAAATTCATAGTTTAAAGTCTCTGATTCGAGGGTGAGGGGATGGGGAATAAACGATTTCCTAGGAGGCGGGGTTACCTAGGAATTGGATAGAGCCCTTGTTAGATTTAAGGTTCTTAAAGAGGAGGACATTGCTGTTTCTTGAGCCTGAAGGAAGCATTCAATTAGGTGTGTTACTTCCATCTTTCTATGTCTGCCTTCAATTTGATTTCATAAAAGATGGGCAGTCAAGAATCTGTTAGCTAAGTGGAAAATGGGGATGATTTTCATCCAAAGTACACTAAATGGTGAAACGGGCAAAAGCTATAATTAATGAAGGTAGCGATTAATAAATGGTATACCTAGCGTAAATCGAATCCGATGACAACCATTTTTGCTCTTGAAGATCATAGTAATGAACTCGAAGTTAAGCAACAACATGATCCTAGGAATCCTAACATTATGAATAAAATCAAGGAGGGATGTATCAAATTATGGAGTTTGTATAGGAAAGAGGAGCTTGAATGGCTTAAAAGTCACGCTTGAGATGGTTCCTCAAAGGTGACAAAAACACCTATTTCTTTCACTTGGCTGCCTCGGAGAGGGGAAGAGTTAAACAGAATCGAGCAAATCACTGTTGGGAATGAGATCTTGTGTCATTGTTCGGAGATTAGAAAGGCTATGAAGATCCATTTCGGTTCTGTTTATGAGAAAGGCGATACTGTTGATTTGGAACCCTTCCCACACAATATCTTGGGCTCCCTCTCAGCTGTCATAAGAATTCTTCAGCAATTTGGTAGCATGTTGTTGACAAATTAAAGGTAGATTAGCTAACTGGAAAGGGAAGTTTCTGTCCTCTGAAAGGAGGATTACCTTGATCTAATCGATTTTATCAAGCATTCTGATTTATTTTATATTGGCAATGGTCTCCACCACTGTCTAGCTATGTTAAATTCAACACTGACGGGTCTATGTTGAGAGCTATTGTCCAACTAGGATAAGGGGATTTTGTAGGACTCAAGTGGGGCCTCATTGACCAAATATAGTAAATATTGATCATAAATATGAACAGTGGTGAGAGTCAAAATTCCAAAATAAAAATCATTCATGCATGCATTTAAACCTGACCTTTAACTATAGCGAGTATCAAGAGCAGAGTACTGGTTGGGTGTGGAGCAAGCAAGGGGCCAACCACGAAAGATGGGTTGACTACCACCAGATCCATCCCTGTTTCTTTTGCCACTCTCCACGCTTCTTTTTCCGCTACAGTCTTTGCATATGCGTAAAAGAGCTGCAGCGAAGCAAAGGTTTTAATTTTAATAACAAGAGAATGCAACAAAAAAAGATTAATAATCACAATTGAATCTTTTGCATCTCACTACATTGTAACGCTTGCAATACTCTGGATCACTCCAATGTGACTCGTCAAGGGAAGTAATTTGCTGCTTCTGGACATCGAAGCGGTAACGTATAGAAGAGCATGATGAGGTGAGCACCACCCTTTTCACACTGCTGGCTTTTGAGCATGATCTTAGCACATTCAACGTACCCTTTATGCATGGATCAATTAGAGTTGCCTACAGCATTTCATGGTAATGTATTTCTGACATTAGATATAAGCATTTCAGACTCATTTTTAACAAAATAAATGCGGAAACAATTATATGAAATCGCAATGTTTTTTAAACCGGACCGAAGATTGAATCGATTAGGCCATTAATTTGTCGGTTCAGTCGATCCGATTAAAAAGGCCAGTTCGACGATTCATGCTAGTTCTCGATCTAATCGATTCAAAAGCACCTCTCAAACTGATACCCTAATCAGTTCCAGGTTCAACCGATCCGGTTCAAATAACATTGAGAAACAATGATATTTCCTAATTAACCATATATAATCTAATATATTACACTTAATTCGATAACAATTTAACGTAGTTGAAATTTAAGTCCTTAATCATATTAAAGGTTAACTTCACAAAATCTTCCCAAATTATGATCTAGATTTTAAATTTATTCTCAAACTTCAAAATATTCTAATTGAGTTTCCAAAATATGAGTATTGTATTAATCAAGTCTTTCCGTCAACCTCTCCATTAGTATGAGCATTAAATGTTAGCTCAATTTTGATTTGGAGCATATTTAAAATATATTGCTCAAATTGCAAACACGTGCATACCTAATGCATCAACTGCAACATGTAAAAGAGAAATAGTCTTCCTAAATTTTAATGAAAATGTTTGGTATTAATACTAGTTTTGATAATAAAAACAAAAGCTCGAATTTAAAAATTAAATAAACAAATTTTAAATAGTAAATTTTAAAATTTAAAACTAAAAAAAATAATAATATCAAGTTTTGAGTTAGTTATATTGATGTTGATTGTGTCTTAACTTAGTTGATATAATTGTTATTGTAACAACTAGAAGGATGTGGGTTCGAGTGGGTTTAAGAGCGGTTTTTTTTTTTCCTCCGATTTAAGGGTTGGAAGAGATTATGGATAGCAGTAAGATTTGTATAACATAAGGGATAAATTTCAAAACTACACATGAACTTTGATGCAATCATACACAACTTGTATTGTAGTTCAAATGTATTAATAAAAATTCGATTTTAATTCAACTGTACACAATTTAAAAAATATATACATCAATTTATTTATATATTAAATAAATATAATAATTTGAATATGCAATATACAAGCGTTAAATGATTTTACGCAGATAATTGTGTTAATAATTTATAAAAGCAGAATCAAATGAAATTTTAATATATAAAGTTGCACAAAATAAATATTTATCAAAATTCATGCATATATATTTTATCCATAATGTGAGTTTCAATTAGGCTTCCCACCCAGCAAGCAATTCCCAAAAGAATAGAGGAAAATAAATAAGAAAACTTGCTTGAATATTTTGATCGTAAGGAACGAGAACAGGAGATGCAGTGTGGAAAACACCAACGACGCCTTGGATAGCTTCGTCAAAGCTTCCATCCTCAGTTAAATCAGCTTTCATAATCTTCAACCTCTCCTTTGCTCCTGCCAATTCCATAAGAAAACCAACCTTTTCCGCATCCCCTGCTCATTCAATTCAATTCAATTAAAAGGAAAACAAGAAAATCAACCTCACACTTGATGGGGTTCAAGCAAACAACAACCTGGGTCTCGCACTGTGGTACGCACAAAACAACCTTTCTCCAGCAACGACTTCACTAAATAAGCAGCAATGAATCCTGTTCCGCCTGTTACACAATATTCCGCCATATTTCTTCTTTCTTCTTCACTTGTTTCATTTCTTATTTCTACCATCACTAAATATATTGGTGGCTCAATTGTCATGTGCTTTGCATTTCTTTATATATTTATCATCATGTTTCTTTTGGAGTGGGGAAGGATATAAGCAGATGCTTCATTCATTCCGCAAGGGAGAAACAAAGACCCAGACAAATGTGCTTTAAATTCATTTTCCTTTATTTTATTTATTCTTTGAAAACCCAAGGTTTTTTATTTATTCAAGCTGATTTCCATCAGGCTAATTAATTATTTTTAATTAAAATTTTATAAAAATTTAAAAGTTATAATTTGCTCAAAGTTTTTTTGTACTTTTCATATATTTGGAATTTAATCTCTATATTTTTATTTTTAGGAATTTAACCCTTCTAATTTCCGAATTTAAAAAGTTAGGTCCATCTATTAACACTATTATAATCCTTTTATTAAATTTGCTAGTGTGACATTTAAAAAAAAAAAAAACTCACTTGGTATCATTGTAATAAAAAAAAAACATTATAACGGACCTGAATTTAATAAAAAATTTTAAAAGTGCTAACAATTCTTAAAAATTCACATTATCATTTTAATTAGAATACAATATTTAGACTAACTAATGAGATTATAAAAGTCGATGTACCAAATTATGTCAAAATTAAAATATATAGATTAAATGTCAAATTTGAATGAAATATAAGGATGAAATTGAAATTTAACCAGCCTTCCATTATATATATGTTTACGTAAAAGTTAATTGTATGTTTTTTTACTGGGTGTCAAGTTCTATTGTGAAATATGTATCACAAAATTTTCATCCTCTTGTCGTAACTATTTTTTTTTACCACTAGAATTTTGTAAAAACATGAATTCGCCAAAAAGGTTTGTCATTTTAATATAATTTTAAAATAGTCTAAAAATTATTAAAACACTAATTTTTCTGTGAAAATAAAATTTATTTTGACGGTTACATACGAGGAAGATATTAGCACTTATGACGTCAATCTTTAAAATAATATCAACTAATCATGCATTATTCAAAAATTGAATTAAAATAAGTTTAATTTTAATATTAAAAAATAATTTCCCATAACAAAAATAGTTTTCTATTTTAAATCAAATGATTTTTTTTTTTCTTACGCCAAAAATAGTTGGATGCATTTATGAAATTTTCCATTTTTTTTTTGGGTGTAAAAAGACAACATGGTTATGTAAACAACTGTAGATGCTCGGGGGAGCTTGATCAATAATAGTCAAACTCAGCTCTTCAGCAGCTGGTAACTTAGAAACCTGATTTGCCACACCGTTCATATCCCTGGGAGTATGAGAAATTTGAACTTACCATACACACATCTTTAATTCAATTTACCAGCACCAGACCATTTGATTGGCAACAACCGGCTGTAATAAACTTGACAGCTATTTCAGTCTGTTTATTCTCTTTATCTTCGTTATCTTCAATATTAAAAACTCCCTCATCGAACCCCATATAATGATTTGATGGTCAAAAGTGTTCACCACCCTAAGTGCGATTTAAGTTCGAGTCGCGCTAGTCACGTTTATTGTTTGAGCTTTACCCTATTATTGTAATTCAAAAAAAAAAAAAAAACTCCCTCATCAATAGAATTAAAAATATCAAATCTGGACTTCCTCGACATAACGCCCTTATTTTCTATCGTCGTCTCTTATTCTCAGCAATCATCCAGGGGCAATAACTGCTTTTCGCCACTTGGTCCTCCTTGCTCCGCAGTGCATTCTTGTCAGCCTCTTTCATATTTTGGTTCACCTCATGGACTAGCTTGGACATGTAAGATGTCTTCAAATGGCAAAACATGCCACACTAAAACATATGTTGGGCAAAGATTCATACTCGACCACCTCCGCTCGATCATCAATTATAAATTTTGAAATTAGAGGGTATCCAAATCCACAAAAATTGCCTTACGTGCAAACTTCCCCCTTGATACCTTCCTAATAGTCTCCCCAATAGCCATTAGGATATCATTTTGTACATCTCTACTAATAGCCCCAAAAGCCATATCCAAGCCATAACATTCTTTGGAAATGGAGATCTTGTCAGAAAAAAGGAGACCAAGGTTGCACCGTTCGGTATTAACCATAGATCACCCATGATCCCTTTTTCAATACCTTCTTACAATCCCCTTTTGGAAATCATGCCATATAGTAGTCATAATCTATAAATCGACTTTCAAATATAATCATATTTTATCTCATGGTAATCATTATATCTTTATAAAAAGTTAATTACTATCAAATAGTAATTAAATAATTTATCACAAAAACAAATGACTCATGTCAATATTTACTTTTCATTTATCATATAATGTCAATGAAAGGATATCATTTACCCTTTATTAGGCTATAAATTCCACTATTGTGGATTGATGCTATATATTGTAGAAGTCGTATACCCAAAGTATCAACTTTCGGTTCTTTATCTATTTGAATTCAAGCTTTCATTTACATTAAAGTATATAGTCACACATACATAGTCCATTAGGGGGTGAGCATTTGATTGAATAGAATGAAAGAATTTTGAGTTAATCGAGTTGACGAATCATATTTTATCTTCCTAACTAAATTTGAAATTTTCTCGAATCGAGTCTAGTGAGATGGAATTCGAATCGAATTGAGTCGAATATATTTGTTCGAGTTAAATTTTAAAAAAAATGACTTTGGGTCTTTGTAACCACTGTCACCAACCGTAATCAAATTTGCCCACCGTAATCAAATTTGTTATTAACTTTCATCCCCTCATAATTTATTTATTAATTTTTTATATATGGGTTAGCTTCTTTTCTTACTTAGTTGCTTCAATTATCTTATGATTCTTATCACTATGTATTTTGAAATTAAAAAATATATTAAATGTAAAAAATGTGATTTTTTTTTAATAAAAGTTATTTTAAAGATAAAATGTAAAATTGATATTAATATAAAATTTTAACACGAATATTTTTTGGCATCATCAATAAATATTAGATATAAATAAAATTATTACTATTTAGGTTTAGAGATTTTTTTGGATGACTATGATTTTTGATTTGGGGGTAAAGGGTGAGAAGTAAAAGTTTAGGGGGGAAAATAAAAAGTTTTGGGGGTATGGAGGAGTAAACTTTTGGAGGAGAAATGAGTTTGGGGTAGACAGGGGGTGGGATGGGAGGAGTAAAAATTTTGTGGGAAAAGTGGGAGAAGGTAAAAGTTTTGGAGGGAAAGTAAAAAGGTTTAGGGGTTTTGAGTAAAAATGTAAAATATTATAGTTTGGTATTTAGTTTATTTGAATTATTTGAATACGAAAACTTAACTCGATTCAAACTCGAAATTCGAAAAAAAATTCAAGTTGACTCGAATAACTTAATTTGTTTAACTCGAAATTTGAATTTTTATTTTATTTTTTCGAGTCGAATCGAGTTTTGCTCACTCCTATAGTCCATTATCCACTCAATATCAAGATATGTCACACTATGAACTTCACAAGTGAATAAATCCCTAAACGAATCTAGGATCTATTTTACTTGGGTCATGTTCGATGTATTGTCAGTCCAATCAGTCACATCTCTATCTTTATCTTCTGGAGTTATTCGTTCCAATACTCAAGAAAAGGTATTTCCCCAATTGGACTTAATAAATGACATATTAGTCTTTCAATCAATTTGCTCAATTTCAATTAGACTAAGGACGTGTTTAGATTATCTACTAATATAAGTCGTCTTTTTGTATTACGATCCGACTACATCATACTGCTTAATATTAGTTAAACATTAGATAATCGGTGAGCTAATATTCGCTTTCATTTTGCTTTATGTGCAGAAACCATTCAGGACAATATACAAATATATTAATGAAACTAAGAGATATTTTATTAAACCAATTTGTTCAAAAAATACAAGTATATATATACGAAAATACTACACTAGGGCACTAGATTCCAACAGACACTTTTTCTAGCTTCATTTCAGAGACCCTTATATTTAATGTCTAGGCAAAGTGTAACACCCCTATACCCGACCCGCTCGTCGGTTCCGAGCATAAGAATGTTACGTTCGTTGTCGAAGAAACTTTATAGAAATTCAGTTCAAATACTCTTCCTAATCAAATTAATAGAACAATTTACAATTAATATTAAATCTCTAATTTCATTCCAAGCTTTAATTGAGCTTTCGTTAGCTCTTTCAACAGTTTATAAGTCATTTAAAACTTATTTGCAAACTTTTTAAACTTATAGCAATTTCTTAGTATCATATTCATACACTATTTTTCCTCCTCCTCTTCCTCTGCATTCCATACCCTTTATGTACGTGTGTATATATGTCCATTGCATTTAAGTATAGTATGCTTACGTACAACATTAATTAAGATTTCTCTCATTTCATACATACTTTTATTAAAGTTGTCCATTTGAGTGGCAGTCACTAAATTATTTATATTTCAATCTAAATTCAAAATTAAGATCTACTTTTTATTTTTTGAAACTAGACTTAATGAAGTTTTTAGTATAAAAATTTTAGAATTTCTACTTAAACCCAAGAATACAATTTTTTTCTTCAAATCTTCCTTGTTATGCATCTAATCAACTTTGACCCTTCTATACTAAAAATTAATTATCTAATAGTACAAGACTCGTATTTAGTTGTCATTTGTTTTCCTTGAAAAGAGACTCACTAAAATTTTATTCATATAAATTTCATATCCTAATTTTTCTTTTTTACAAATTACGATAATTTTTCAAAATTAGAACAAAGAAACCCGAAATCATTTTGAGCTTGTCTCATAAAAATCCATATATCTCAAAATTTACAATTCTATTGCTTACATCGTTTCTTTTATGCAAAACTAGACTAATTAAGTTTTAATTTCATATTTAATTAAACCTCTAAACCAATCTCTATAATTTTTAGTGAATTTTCGAAGTTGGACCACTGTTGCTGTCCAAACTATTTTGATGAATATGTTTACTAAAAGTATTTGTATTTTGATTAAAGTATATGTACATTGCTTAAAGTATCTGTGAAAAATATAAATGTTGGTAATGACAATATATATCGCAAAGAAAAAGAAAAAAAATAAAGAACACATATTTTACGTGGAAACCCTTTCGGGAAAAAAACCAAGGGCAGAGGAGAAGAAAAATTCACTATGTCGAATTTGAACCCATTACAAGAGGAATAGACTATGTCTATTTATAGGCTTGTAAAACCTAATTCTAATCAAAGTAAAAATATATTATGCTAATAAATGCAAAATATATTATACTCATAAATACTAAATCTTCTAGAAAGAAGATATATTTTGTTTAACTTGACTTGCAAGCAATATCTTAGAATTTGGGTCACACAACTCTAACAATCTCCACCTTGACACGAATTCTCAACAAACAAGTTCTTCATCGCGAACTCTCAACGAACAAGTTCTCCACCTCTTCCATAAAACCCCTTAAGGGTTTAACTTCAACAATGAACACCAACCAAATCTAAGCAATGCTCAAACTTGGTTATAGGAAGTGACACAAGATCCCATGTTCTGTTTTTGTGGTGTGATTCCATCTCCTCTTGCACAGCAAACATCCACTTTTCTGAGTCTTCACAGCTAATCGCCTCAGAATAATTAGACGGCTCTTGGTTTGCATCTATATCTTCGGCCACATTTAAAGAATAAGCAACTAGATCAGCCTCAGCATACTTCTTTAGAGGCTTAATTTCTCTTCTAGTTCTATTTTTCGCGATAGAGTATTGTGGTGAAGAAGCAACTCTATTCTCAATTTTTGTACTGGCTTGAGGAGTCGACTCTGTATTAATCTGATGCTCCACCTGCTTTTGATTTTCTTTATTGGAAGAGTCTTTAAGAGATAAGTTAGGTAGCATAGCAGTTTCATCAAAAATAACATCTCTGCTAATCACAACTTTTCTATTTTTAGGACACCATAACTTATACCCTTTTACACCAGCTTTATAACCAAGAAAAACACATTTAATGGATCTCGGTTCCAATTTTCCATTATCAACATGAGCATATGCAGACACACCCAAGATCTTTAAATCGTAATAATTAGAAGGATTACTGACCATACCTCTTGTGGAGTCTTTTTCTCAATGGCAACGAATGGAGATCGGTTGATCAAAAACATGCGATGAGAGGTCGCCTTCGCCCAAAACGACTTTGGTAAGTTGGCATTTGACAACACACATCGAACTTTCTCCATGATCGCTCTGTTCATTCATTCTGCAACGCCGCTTTGTTGTGGAGTATGACGAATCGTCAAGTGTCTCACGATCTCTTCGACTTGCATACGAGTTTATTAAACTCATCGAACAAAACTCTAAGCCATTGTCTCATGCGGAGGTGTTTTATTTGTTTTCCTGTCTGCTTTTTCAATCATAGTTTTCCAAGACTTAAATGCGGAAAACACATCGCTTTTTCTCGCTTGGGAAGAATGCCCAAACTTTTCGGAAAAATCATTAATAAAAGTTAGCATATAATTAGCTCCACCTCTTGAATGCACTCTTGATGGCCCCACAGATCGAATGAATATACTCCAACGTTCCTTCGTGTTATGGATTCCTCTGGTGAATCGAACTCTCTTTTGCTTCCCAAAAACGCAGTGCTCACAGAACTTCAGTTTGCAAATTTCTTGCCCATCAAGAAGTCCTCTTTTGCTTAATTCTGCCATGCCATTCTCACTCATATGCCCTAGGCGCATATGCCAAAGTTTAGTAATATCATCATCCGACAAGGAAGAGGAAGCGACAATTTGCATCACCAATAACAATGAACCACTGCAAAACATATAACTTGGCGCTCTTTCTCCGCCCTTTCATCACAACGAGGAACCTTTGGAAATCTTCAAAATCCCACTTTCACCGTGTATTGGTACCCTTTTGAATCAAGAGTACTTAACGAAATTAAATTTCTCTTCAATTCTAGAACATGTCGACGTCACTAAGTGTTCGACAACTCACAAACATCTTAACTTTAATTGTTCCAACACCTGCGATTTTACACGAAGCATTATTTCCCATCAAAACAACACCTTCAGACATTGTTTTGTAAGTTGTAAACCAATCCCGATTGGGACTCATGTGAAAGGTGCAGCCTGAATCAAGTATCCACTCCTCGCTCACTTTAGAATTGTTGACAGAAGCGACTAGAAGTTCACCATCGCCGTAGTCTTCTAAAACATCGCCTTCACCGAAATTTTCTCGTTGTTTTCCTTTTGATTCGTAGCCTCCTTTTAATCTTGTTCTGTAGCTTATAGCACTCAGATTTAATGTGCCCTTTCTTCTTGCAGAAGTTGCAAGTTTTACCTCTGTTTGAAGACTTCGATCTACCCTTAGATTTACCGCGAGGATTCCGTTCCTGTGTCCTTCCACGATCATCATCAGCATTCCGATCTTGTCTCCCACGAACAATGAGACCCTCTCCCTGAGAGTCGGGTTTAACCACAAGATGCTTCATCTTATCATACGAGGTCAAAGAATCATAAACCTCAAAGAATCGTGAGAGACTCACGGCTATATAAAATCGTGTCTCTGAAGGTTGAATAAGACGGGGGCAACGAAAAAGTAGAATCAACCCTAGATCTTCCTTATCATACCGAACCTCCATGGCCTCCAAGTTTGAGAGAATTTCTTTAAACATCATTAAGTGTTCGTGCCTGAATGCACCTTCCTCCAAACGATGAGCATAAAGACGTTGCTTCATATGCAACTTGCTGTTTAGAGTTTTCGACATACATATTTGTTCTAGCCTCTTCCATAATGCAGCGGCGGTCTTCTCCTTCATCACATCCTGCAAAATTTCGTTAGACAAATGCGATGTGTAATCGTGTTAATGCCTTTCGATCCTTGCGCTTCTTCTCTTCCTCCGTCAATGTCGAAGGCATCTTATCTACCCCTAGCAGGGCTTCCTCTAAATCCATCTGTGTAAGAACTATCTGCATCTTTATCTGCCACAACGCGAATCTGGTGTTGCGATCCAATAGCGAAATTTCATACTTTAAAGACGCCACTACCGTGATCGAGATGAAAAACCCGGAAGCTCAGATACCAATTTGTGAAAAATATAAATGTTGGTAATGACAATATATATCGTAAAGAAAAAAAATAAAATAAAGAACACATATTTTACGTGGAAACCCTTTCGGGAAAAAACCAAGGGCAGAGGAGAAGAAAAATTCACTATGTCGAATTCGAACCCATTACAAGAGGAATAGACTATGTCTATTTATAGGCTTGTAAAACCTAATTCTAATCAAAGTAAAAATATATTATGCTAATAAATGCAAAATATATTATACTCATAAATACTAAATCTTCTAGAAAGAAGATATATTTTGTTTAACTTGACTTGCAAGCAATATCTTAGAATTTGGGTCACACAACTCTAACAGTATCGATACTTTTCTCAAAGTACCTTTATCAAAGTATCAATACCTTTATTATAGTACCGATACCTTTATCCTGGTGTCGATACCGTTTTACAATTCGATGTTTGAGAATTTAAGAATAATTCAATGGGTTATTTAATCTTAAACCCATTTCATTTCAGTAAATTTTACAAAATTAACAAAAATATTCAGATTCTACAATTAGGTCCACTTATGTTCACAATTAAATTTAACCTATGTACTCGCCATAGCTAGTATATATTTTCATTAATTACTATCCTTTCACTTAACATACCTTTCAATTTCAAATATCTTTGACTTGAACATGCTATTTCAAAATCTTAGTCTACTTAATCACTTTTGTATATTTTTCAATTTGGTCATTTTCAATATGAAATTCAAGAATTACTAGAAATTCACTTAAGTATTATTTTGTAATTAATTCACTAACATTTAACTTTTCATTTAAGCTTTTTATAATAATATCTTATCCATACTTAAACTTTTGTACCTGTTCAATTTAGTCCCTAATGCCATGGAATTTATTTTTCACTACATAAGTACTTTAATAAAATAATCCATTATAATATCTTGTTTCACATAACAAATACTTAGGCACTTCACTTCTCTTGTTTCAATTATAAATTTCACAAATTTACAATTTAATCTCTAACATCGTGGGATTTCATTATTTACTATAATTTCACCTTAACATCACTTTGAAATCAATTCACTAACACTTAACACTTCATTTAAACTCTTTTTCATAATACTTTATTTAAATCATAAAATTTTGTACACTTTACAATTTAGTCCTTATTATCATAATTTCAATGTAATTTAGAATTTTACCACACATTCACTTTTTATATCATCACTATTTCATCTCACTTCATTTATATTCTCTTTTCAACATTCAATTCCACAAGACTTATTTTGTTTACTTTACAATTTACTATTTTTCTACTATTTGAATGCACAAATTTATTTTCATAATAATATTCACACTTTCATAATTAATCCAGCTCTTTGACATGCTCTATACTTAGATTAAAATTAAATAAAGTAAAATTCTTGAAGTGCTTACCTTATTTCTCTAGTTTGTTCACTTTTTCCATAACTTTCTCCACTTCCACTTTCAATTTCTTTCTTCCAAGATGATATTCTAACTCTCTAGTGTCTCTACTTCACTTCTCCTTTTGAGTGGCTATGGAAATTTTCAAGGAATTTGAGAGAAAAAGTGGGATTTCATCGTAAAGGACCAAATTGTAAGAAAATGAAAACCCTCTTCATCCTTATATAGATGGATGTAAGAAGCATGGAGGATGGAAGAAATTTATACACTTTTCTTTAAAAATATCTCTTTAATTAATTAATTAAAATATCAAAATATCTTATAAAATAATAAATTATTCAACCAATCATATTTCAACACTTTTCATCCTTAATTATTTCATAATATAATTATCTAAGTTGAGTAATGACCATTTTACCCCTCATATTTCTTCAAAATTCCATCATTAAGTCATTACTCACTTTTGGTAAAATTACGATTTAGTCATTGTTATTTCTCCACTTACTCAATTTAGTCATCACATGCCAGTTCGATGTCATAAAAAAATTGGGTTATTTTCATTCTTGGTCCTTTAACTTACTCATTTTTACAGTTTGACCCCTTAGATTTTAAATATTTACATTTGAGCCACAAGCTTTTCACATATTTACAATTTAGACATTGTTTTAAATTAATTTATCACAACATGCTTCTTAATCAAATGTGAATAAGGTATTATGTGTGAATTGATGCTAGAAAGTTGCATATATTGGTTGATCTTTAGATGTAGGTGTGTATTATGTGTGTTTGGACAATTTGCAGGTAATATTCAATTAAGAATTGCAGAAACAGTATGCAATGTCGCAACGTCAAACGTAAGACGTCGTGACGAGATCTGGCCACCCTGCCACAGCACGACGTCAAGGATGGTCGTTGCAGTGAGGCCTAAATAGTTTGCCACGTTGCGACAAGGAACCCCCTTACATCGCGCTGTCAACCTAAATTTTTGAAACATTAAATTTTAGTCTCAAATTGATCTTGGCTTAGCTTTGGAGCTTTCATAAGCTCGTTTAAGACTTGAACACAAATGTATATTGTATTGTATTTATGTATTATCTAGAATTAATCATTTAATGGTATAATTTGTTTGTAGTTTGATCGCAGTTGCTCCAACAATGAATGTAACACCTTATAACTCGGACCTGGCGATCTAATCGGGTATGAGGTGTTACATACCACTAAATATAACACCCCTAACCTGCCCCCTGATGTCTAGTACAAATGGGAGATGTCACCAGAGCACATATGAAGTGGAAATCATGAAAATATTTTAAAAATTGAACTTGCAATAATTAAATTTAGGTATAAAAAATTTGTTAAAATAAATTCAAAGGTTTAAAAGTCATTTTAAACTCATTTAGAATTATTTTGTAGTTGATTAGAAGGGCCCAGGGCCAAGTACGAGCGTTAGAGAGCTCAAAACACTAAAAATAGTGTAAGGGCATTGTATACCTAATCATGAGTCGGGCCACCCGTCCAGGCCCGCGCAAAAATGGGGAGGGTTTGGGCAAAAATATAGGCCCGAAAAATGGGCTTAGATAAAAAATAATGCCCGTTTTCTAAAAGTGTCGGGCCTCAAGTAAGATTTTTTGGCCCAGGATCAGCTCGAATTTGCCTAAAAAATTTTCACTACTATTTACTGTTGTTTGCTATTGTTTTATTGTTCTTTGCTGCCATTTTGCTATTATATTGCTATTATTTTGTTGTTATTGTTTGGATATTGTATAACTCTTGTTTTATTATTAATTTTGCTACTACTTTAGAGACATTTACTTACTAAGGTGTAACTATCTTAGTGTTATTTAAGTATAAAGACTTTTTTTAATGTATTTTCAATTTGTTAGGAAACATTTATTTTTAATGTTTTTAGTGTATTTGACGCATTAATTTTTTAATTTTGTTTTTATATAAAAAAATATTAATATGGGTGAGCCGGGTCTGGCTCGGATTTAGCATTTTTTATCTAGGTCAGCAAAAATTTAGGTCCATTTTCGGGTCGAACCAGACCCAGGCCTAAAAAACGGGCCTAAAATTTTGCATTGGTTCAACCCAGCCTGACCCATGATCAACTCTAAGGCATTACCCAGGAGGCTAAGTTTTTTATAACTATATTTTTTTTTACAAAAAACTTTTATTTCATCCTAATCGTGAGTGTGACATAATCTAATATTATTAGTATTACATAATAAATCATTTTTAACCATTTGTGGAAATTATAAAATTATTTTACCATATTTTTATTATAATAATAAATTAATATATTATATCAATATATATTTTATATTATCATTACATTTAAATTTTGAAATTTTTAATAATTATTACTTTTGTATATTTATTATAATATATAATGATTGTATTAAAATATTTTATACTCATATTAATTAATATCTCTTAAAATTTATTTTAATTTATAATTTAACATAAAAATTATTATTAATTACTTTTATTGTTAATAAATCTTTAGTATAATTATATAATATTTATAAACATATTTTAATAAATTAAATAATTATATTTACTTGGTTATAGTTTATTGTTATTTTAAATATCATCAAATAATTATATTAATAACTTTTAATATATGTTTAGTTTAAATTCGAGCTTGGGCTCGGATTGGTCTTGAGGTTGGATTATAATCTATAATTTCTGATCATATTTGCTCTTTTTTTAACATAATGCATAGAACTACCCACAGTCCCTCCCCAACCCATAATTAGGAAGATAATGCACTTCAGCGCACTTTAACCCAAGTCATCCTGCATTGACAACAATATTTATGCCAATCGAGCTAAGACTCAACTGACACATTTAGGCATTTTTTTAACTCTAAAGAAAATCATTTTATTTCTTATCGTTTATATATCATTATGTCATGACTTTTTTAAATTCCTTTAGGCTTTGTAAGTATTGATCCCTTAGTATTTGATACTATATACTTATTTAGGAAATTATTTAAAAATTATTTTTTTAAAAGTAATAAATATTATTATAATTATTCCTATCAATTTTGACATGAATTCTAAAACGCAACCGAATCAACTCAAATTCGAACCTTAACCTATAAAATTAAACAATCCTAATTCGAATTTGACTCAACCTATAATTAATTTGAATCTGAAATGACCCAAACAAATAACCTTAAGTGATCAGAACTTAAAATTAAATATTTTTAAAATTTTAAAATAAAAGTAATATTTATAGCCTTAATTATTAATTTGTTTTAATTTACAACTATTTTTTATTGTTATAAAGTATGCAACACTTAATAAAAATTATATATTATTTCTTTATTCACAAGTAAAATTAATAAGTGAAGATAAATTATCAAATGAAAAATATAAAAAAAAAATTTGACAAATCTCAAAAACTTTTTATTTTGATTTTAATTGACTTCAAAAATCTTAGAACAGAAAATTAAAATTTTATTTTGATTCAATTTTGATTTTGTTTAATTTGGAAATCCTAAAATATTTTGCTTATGTTTTCAGTGTTTACATGTGTTTTAAATTTAAATTAAAAATGTTATTAACAATAAAATATTTATAATAAAAATTTTAAAAATAAATTAAATAATAATTATTTTCACAATACAAAAAGGTTTTACATGTTTTGTATTTATTATAGGTTATTTAATTTAAATTTATAATATTTTATTTTAAAAATTATTTCTAATAATTATTAATTTTATAAAGAATTTAAATTGATTAAATAATTTATTTAACTTTAATTTAATTTTATTTTAAAATAAAGAAAATTAATCTTATCAATTTTAATAGTCAAACCAAAAAATATGAGTAAAAATATATTTAACATGAATCTAAAATTGTCCGATTCAAAATTATTCATGTATTGAATTAAATCGAATGACTAAACCCGAAATACCTAAACCAAAACATTACCCGATTCGAAATAACCCCAAAATTTTAAAAGTTGGATTGATTTGATCATCTACTCAAAACCAATCCTAACTACCCAATAGGTAATTTTTTTTACAATAATTTAAAATAAAAGTTATGTGATAGATTGAAGTTGAGATTAGTGAAATGGTTTGTGATGAAAGGGAGTGGTGGAAATTGACATAGAAAATGTAATTTTGGCACATGGAAGGCGGGGGAATTCATTGACGATGAGTTGGTGGAAAAGAGGCCACATGGGTGAGGCCTGCCCCGAAATGGAGCTTGGAACAAAGCAGACGGCTTTAGCAACAATTCATGGGAGTGATGGATAGCAGAAGGCTATTGTTGCAATCAGAAACGTGGTGAAATAAATAAAATGTTATTTAAGCTAAGGAACTGAGTTATCTTTTTCCAGTGATTGCGTATGCCTAACCATATTAAACATAAAAATGGCAAAGTTTGGGCACAAGCCATTTATCTATGATAGTTTGAGAAAGGGAGAGGAGCAGTTGGTACTACATGATTAATATCTTAGCTGCAACAATGTTGTTGAGATTTTGAATGGAGAAACACGTTTAATGCACATATGATGGGGTCTTCACTTGTGTTTCAGCTTTTACTGTCTTGGGCACGTGGAATTACTACTTCTGGGATTGGATGAATAACCTTGTCGCTTCTCTTTTACCTTTTCCCTCTATTCCCCAAAATGTAAACTCATCACCATACAGCGGCTAAATTATCAAAAAAAAAAAAGTCGTTTTTTTCTTAAATTATAGGTCGAATTTTTTAAAAATTATTGGAATGGCCCGATTTTGATAAAACACTTCCAGCGGGAAACGTTTTTAGAAAAAAATTCAGAAAAACGCTTCCAGCTAGAAACATTTTTTCCCGTGTTTTTATTAAGGTTTTCTGGTTGTTTAGGGTTTTTAAGATTTTATTATTAGGGTTTTAGATTGTTTAGGGTTTTTAAGGGTTTAAATTGATAAAAAATGTAACCTAATAATTATAATAATTGAATTCAATATTTAAAATATTCGTATTTACATCATTCATATATTATTTTTTATTAAAAATTGAAACTCGAAGTACTGAAAATATATTTTTGACGAGATGGGTTCTGAAAAAATATCCCAGGATTCCCAGGATATTTGAAATGTTTTTGAAAAAATGCCTCGGATAGTGGGGGTTGAAATTTGTACAGAAAAAAAACGCTCCAGCGCAGACACATGTCAAAGACATGAAGATTGAAAAAGGCGTCACCGGAAGCATTTTCAGATGATTTGCGACAATGCGTCCTGCTTAGAGCATTTTTTCTCTAAAAATTTCAACCTCCACTACCTGAAGCATTTTTTCAGAATCAAATAGGATGTTATCTCTTGGGCTATAAATGTAACATATTTCAACCTCTGGTGGCATAAGCCGAGGAAATAAAATTTGAAGAAGTTCAGAAGAATAGAAGTTCGCAAGGAAGGCATAAGTTGAAGTTGGAGCAACGATACTATTTGTATAAAAAGTAAGCATAAGCATTGGTTTTTCGTGTTAATATTTATTTGAAGCATTATATTTTTTACATAATGTTTTTGTTTCGAACTTCTTTTGATAAATAATTTGGTTAAAAATGAGTGGACATCTTAATGCTATTATTTATTACGACGACATATACATCGTCATCGGCGTCGGCGTCATCAGGAAAGTAGATGGCACGGGCATGTAAAACATCGGGGATGGATGTTCAAGAGTCCAACTTGACATAGGATTAGAAGCATAAAAATATGGTGCAACATATGGTACTTGTATGGAGATGATAGGGTTAGAATACGCACTAGATTAAGACGATACATACTGAACAGGAGTGGTGTAGGCATCATTGCTGAGGCCGTCGATGTCGGTTCTTGTGTGGGTGCTGATGATGGACCCACCTTGCCAGCCCTTGGATTTAAAGGGGACCTTCGTGGCCTACTCGTACGGAGATGCTGATGCCTCGCCTCTTCCCCGTACAAATATGGCTTGCGATGAATCCTAAACCATGGCATGTACTCCGGATCGCATGCTAACTCCAGAATAATAATAAGTTTGCGAGTAGGGAAAAAATCATACCAATTATTCCACATGTTGATATGTTGGGAGTGAAATACCGACCAATTCTCATACTGCTTCCGCAAGTCGATAGGATGCAGATCATCAAGGTCTTGAGGTGCCACGGGAATCAACTGTCGGAATCCGAACTATAGTAACACTCTATCAGTCTCGTGCATCTCGACGATAGCATACACTACCAATGGGACCTTCACGTGTCAGGCGTTGGGATTCACAAAGAATTCTTCGGGGATTACTTCTCAAATTTTCGGATCCTCGTATGGTGTCCATTCAAACTATTTTAATGTGATAAAAAAAGTAGTTATATATATACTACTAAATATAAAACCGACTACGTTATTTGTGTATAGTTCAAAATTAAATAAATACATAGCTCCGTTTTCGATTGTTGGTATAATAGAAGCCGTATATCTTGAAGCTTAATAGGTAATCTCGCGTGACTCAGCTCATGGCTCCACCTATTTAAATAATTTCTTAACATAATAATTTAAATTTAAATCAATTTAATCATTTTAATATATACTAAATTTTACCTTGTTACGAGTGGGAATGTATATGGGTAATTTGCTCGAGGACGTAAAAATGAAAATCGAAACCGAGCCCATGATTGTAGTAGTAAAAGACAACCACCAATTTTGATTTTTCCTGATTGCATCGCTCGACACATCTCTCGGTACAATGTTGCTAGCACGACAGACCCCCAACTGAGTTCGTTTGCTCCTCTGAAATCGACGAGTTTTAATAGCCACTTTAGATGGATGAGATTTCGTGACTTATTCAGCTTTAGGATACTCTTGATGATCTGAAGGATGTACGCTCGAGCGTATCATTCTCTTTGGACTTCAATCAAATCCTCATCCAACCCCGCAAAAGTTTTTCTTATCCAAGTCATTTCGATCTGACCTCCGTAAATTGTCTCCGGAGCCACACCCAAAAGATCACCACATACGGCTCCCCAATCAGCAGACTAAACAGACTCGATGATTACCGACCCGTCCATGGGTAACCTTAACTGTAAATGCATGTCCTCTAAAGTGATAGTACACTTGCCACATGGAAGATGGAATGTGTGCGTCTCAGGTCTCCACCTCTCCACTAATGCGCTTACGAGTTCTGAATCCAACTTACACCCCCGGCCTACAAGGGCCACGTGCCAAAAATCGACTTCCCTCAAGTATGGTTCGATCAACAGTGATGAAGGACCAGATAGATTACGAATATGACATTGTAAAATTCGATCTTCCGCCTATTTATGTAAAAAAATATAAAAAATATTAAGTTAAAATATAACAATGAAATAAAAAAATTTAAACAATATTGAAATTTATTAAAATTTATTCTCACCATTTGCAATTGATTGACGGGGATGTGCTTGTTATCAAGAAGGATTAGAGACCCGGTCATTGCTAATTATATAGAACATGAAATAATTTTTAATAAAAAAATCTTTCTTGAAAATATTAATAAAAATCTAACAAAAAATAGAATTTAGATAGAAATAGTAGTAAAAAAAATTAAGAGAGAATTTTGAGAGAATGTTGTGAGAAATTAGTAGGTAGGGGGTTTATATATTTTTTAACAGTGGGGGGGAGGGGAACGCACTGAGTTGGACGCATTTTTCATTAACGCTTCCAGCTAGAAGCGTTTTACTGGTCAGAGGAGAAAAGTGCTTCCAGTTGGAAGTATTTTTCTGAGTTTTCTCTAAAAACGTTTCCAGCTGGAAGCATTTTATAAAAAAACGACCCATTCCCGTAATTTTCCAAAAATTCAGCCTATTTCTGTAAATTTTTTTAAAAAAATGACTTTATTTGGTAATTTAATCCCACACAGCTAATACCATCCAATAAACAAACAAAATTAACAAGCATGATAAGAATTCCAATGTTGCTTATTTGGGAATATAATTAATTATCATAATTAGATAGAAATTTTGATTTAAGCAAATTCAAACTCAATTTCATAAAATCTAGATTAATCCAATTTTCATTAAGAAAAACACCCAACTTTTTCTTCTCTCTCTTCATCCACCACCTTTCAAGAGAAAATAAGCCTCTCTCTCATTCTTTCTGTAACACCCTAAACCCGGCCTAGACATCCAGTCCAAGTTTAGGAAGTCACATCATCGATACTCAAATACCACACATATAACACAATAACACTAAACCATACGTCGCATAATATTCATCACAAAGATTAGTTAAGTATATAATCTTCCAAAGTCCTACTATCATAGTTTACCAAAATTCCTAAAGTAGTATTTAAAAGAAAGATAAAAGCTTGACCGAGCTTTCGCGGTGCCGACCCGTTAAAGATTGAGAACCACCTGAAATCCAACCAACAATAAAGTGAGTTGTGAACTCAATGCAAAAAGAAGTTTGTTCACATAAACATATTTACCAAATAGTGTCCGTATTCAAAGATTTGATCTGATAATAGAAACATTTCTAGTTCAGATCCAAGACAGATTAATTTTAGATGCAGAAACAATTTCAGTTTCATATACAGAACAGATCAGAGTCAGATGCAAATATTCCTAACCCCCATCTGCTACACACCATCTTCGGCCATCCCAACACACCGTTAAGGGCATTCAATGCCCAACCAACCCTACACACCATAGAGTGTCTGTCAGACACGCTTACAGAGACGCAACTTAGGTGCTAGAAATGCCGGGATCAGAGTTATACATATGGTGGCTTAGCCACTAATTTAGAACAGATCACTTCCTTCTTCATAATATCCCAACCCATGCATGTGTAAAGAACCAATATCTACAATATGTATTCAGTTATTCTACATTGTTCCACAAGTAGATAGCACAATTCAATGTCAGACTAAGTATCACAGTGCACATATAGGTATAGAATTCATGCATATGTCACAGGGTATCAAAGATTTCTCATTCAGTCAAATTCAGACCATTCATACCATGGGGACGTCAAAATCAGTCTTAAGTAACATTTACAGCCTTAAAAATGGTTTTTGGGCCCTTTTATATACACCGCACGGCCTGGACACAAGCCCATGTCCTTGCGCGTGTGGTTTTAAAGCATAAATCAGAGAGTTACACGGGCTGGACACACGACCGTGTCCTTGACTGTGTGACTCACACGGCTTGGACACATGCCCATGTGCTTGCTCGTGTTGTCCTAAGTCACAAACAGTGAATTACACGGTTTAGACACACGCCCGTGTCCCTTGCCTGTGTGAACCTTGCACTAATATTGTCATACACGGCCTGGACACACGCCCGTGTGCCTTACCCGTGTGGTTCCAAATTGATGAACAGTGAGTTACATGGCCACCCACACAGCTTGCCACACGGCCGTATGGCTCACACAGCCTAGACACACGCCCGTGGGCCTGGCTGTGTGGCGTCGACAGCCACCATTTTTGGCAACCAAAACTTGCATAAATTAAGGTTTTCGGTACACACCTGGAGAGATTTCAAAGCAATAACAACGAGGAGAGTCTTCGAAGACTAACATGACCATCCAATAATTCAATCGACCAACTTTATCGACAATAACGCACATTTTACACAAAATACTTTATGTCGAAGGTTTCGACACGAAACCTTCAATGAAATCAAACTTACCAGAAAGTCAACAACAGTCGCTCAATTTGTAAAGTTGAGGTTTGCTACTCTCGACACCCCCGCCTAAGAGGAAACCAAGCTACTAATTATCATGGATTACACAATACGCTCGAGATGCCCAATTCAGAACATAAACACCGGAATTTAACAAATTGACAGTGAAACTTACTTACTAACCTTTCGATCAATGTAATTAACGGCGTATAACTTCGTCTAGACCTGTACTTGCTTACGACTGTGATCAAAATGAAGAAGAAAATTAAAGAATCGAAAAGAAAAAGAAAGGGAAGCAGGAAAAAGGAAAAAGGAAAAAAAAATGACAGTAACAAAAAAAAAACGAATGGAAGATGATGAAATTTTTAATTCCTAATAACTTTCAGTCAAATACTAGCACTTAGCAAAAAGAATATTCCCTATCGCATACCCTGAGATTCAAACTTGGAACCAGACAAAATACAGACAGATGCTTAACCAGTGAACCAGCAGGCTCATTCTTGTCACAGGTTTACACTGAATTGAACTTAACTATATAACACATGGACAAGGGTTGTTTAAAAAAAAAGGTTAACAATGCGACTCGAACTCAAAACCCTAATCACAACAGCAGAGCACACAACCACAAATACAGAGACTTAATTACTACAAATTCTCACAATTAAATTCTCAAATTTTTTGTGGTGTTACACTTTCTCATTTGCTTCTCCAACAATGCCGCTCCACTACTTTTGTAACACCCTGAAAATTTGAGTAATTTATTTTCTATGTGTGCTTTGAGTAATTATTCTAGAAAGTAAAATTTTCAGATTTATTTTCGTGGTTAGTATAGTCCTGAAGAAGGGTTTAAAAATTTTTTTTAGAAGGAATAATATTAATTTTGAGAATTTATGGAAATAGACTAAGTGGCATTGACACATAAATTAATTTAAGTGTCAATGTGTAGCATAAGATGAGTAGTTGGACAAGTGGTGTTGGCGCATGAGCTAGTACATGGGGTGAAGGTTCGAATCCCTAAATAGCATCTAGGTGAATTTTATTTTTGATTTTTCTGCCCATGTGTATAGCAAGTGTCGGCCAAGAGCATATATGGAAGGTGTTGACTTGTTATTTTTGGTTAGTATATCAAAGGAATAAGGAAAATTTGAACTTAAGGAAGGGTATCAAAAGAATAAGGAAAATGTGAGGATATGAGGCATGAATCAAGGAGTTGTTTAAGGAAACAATATCTTGGCCTAAAGACCAAGCATATGGACGGCATTATGGCTAGGGGGGGGAGCCGAATTTTGGTGATAGTTTGGCTAGGAATTTTAGTCTTTGGTTTTGGTCATTTTGTTTAGTTTGTGCAAGTTTTGAAAATTCTCTCAAACTCTCTTTTCCTTGGCCGAAATTGTGCACTTGGTAAGCCTAGTTTCTTTTGTCAAATTGGTCATTTTGTTTTACACTTTGGTGTCAATTTTGTGCCTTTCTCTTTGTGCCGATTTTACCAATACCTAAAGAGACCATTCTTTTCTTTTCTTCTCCCCATTGCCGATTATACATTGCTCTCAAAACTTATCTTTTTCTTTCTTTTCTTTTCCATTCTATTTGGAAACCGAAACATCATCACCATCTCTCTCTATTTGATTTCTTTCAATCGAAATTCTCTCCACCTACACTTTCATGGCGAATGTTAAAGTGCCTATAACCGATTTTATTTTCTCTTTTCTTTGTTTCTTCATAGCCGAATTCTTCTTAGATCCATATTATTCTCAAATCCTATCTTTTCGACGTGGAAATAGGTAAGAATCCTTTTCGTTTCGATTAGTTAATAGTGGTTATGGCGAATATTGATGATGGTTTGAAAGCTTTATTAGATCAAAATAAACGTTCCTTCTTTTAACGTTTATTTTGTTATACTTTAGTGCGATAACGAAGTTTGGGATCAAGAAGTCGTGGGTGACAAAACGTTGGAATCAATTTTGTGGTAAGGAAATCATATCTTTAAAACCTTAGGATTATTTTGATATCATTGGATTAACGATCTTTGTCCTTGAAGACATTCAAAATAGGGAAGAAAAGGGCGGTGTTTAGCCTTCGGAAGAAGGAGGTTACATTATTCCCCTAAGTACAAGCAAAGGATCGTGTTTTGAGAATCCGGATTTCCCACGGGTTGTGGACGTTCAACCGAGGAAAATCAACTGCTCAAGTCGTTCGTACTCCCGAACCATTATTTGTTCGTGGATTCGATTCAGTTAGCGAACCATCGATCGGAGAAATCGCAAGTAGAAGTCTTACGAAAATCAGAGGTAAATTTCTAGATCGCTATAGATAGATCGGTTTTATTATAGATTATAGTGTTTTAATTAACACAATGCGTATAGGTGTTGAAGAGCGGGAAAGTTTAGTTCTCTCCATAACCAGGTGTGTAACTTCACACTCATTTTCGGGTTGGACATCATGTTGTAAGTTACGTGATAAATTCGTAAAATAGTAAAAACGGGAAAAATACGTAGTAACTCATATTTTGAGTAAATGCATGAAAACGGTTAAAACCGAGATAATAAAATCCGATAATACTCTAGTTTGATAAATGGGCGATAATACTCTAGTTCGATAAAATGGGCGATAATACTCTAGTTCGATAAAATGGGCGATAATACTCTAGTTCGATAAAATGGGCCGATAATACTCTAGTTCGATAAAATGGGCGATAATACTCTAGTTCGATAAAATGGGCGATAATACTCTAGTTCGATAAAATGGGCGATAATACTCTAGTTCGATAAAATGGGCGATAAAACTCTAGTTCGATAAAATGGGCGATAATACTCTAGTTCGATTAAATGGGCGAAAATACTGCTTCGATAAATTGGGCTAAAATGGGCCAAAGTCACTAAACTACTAAATGGGCTAGTTGATAAATTGTTTATATGAGCCTAATGAAGGGTTAATTGATAAGCCCACCGATGATATGGATTAATGAAAATCATTATATGATTATATTTGTTATATACGCATGATTGCATGGGGTGGGTTATATGAAGAGAAGAATGGCCATTGCCACAAATTTGGCTCATTGCCTCTAGTTCGGTGGCTCTGCCACAAATTTGGCTCATTGCCTCTAGTTCGGTGGCTCTGCCACAATATGGCTCAATGCCTCTAGTTCGGTGGCTCTGCCACAATATGGCTCAATGCCTCTAGTTCGGTGGCTCTGCCACAAATTCGCTAAATGCCTCTAGTTCGGTGACAATGTCACAATCTAGTTCTATGAGTGCACTACAAAATTATTTAAGGGCTTTAAGCCCATGATTGGTGTGTTTGGCGGGGTGGGTTGACTTGATCCCCACAGTGTGTTGGTTGATACAGGGTGTTAGCGGATGGATACTAGGTTGGTTTGGGAAATTCATATTTCATGCATTCTTCTCTCTAAATTATGTTACTTTACGATGTATGGTTGAAATCTGTTAATGGGCTCAAGCCCAAAGATGATATCTTGACGATCCGGCCTAAAAATGGTGGTAAGTGAGTTGCACACCGAGTTCTTTGTAACTCACCCAAATTTTATTAACCATTTCAGGTAATGGAAATTGACGTGGACTTGGGCCGGAGATGACTTGGTGGAGGCCATACTACAAACTTGGGTTTTTAATAAACTATGACTTTATTTAAGTTTTTATTTTAATTGCTATTATTGGGTTGATGTAATAAGGCCTCTTATTATGTTTTATGGTTTTATTGTGTGGATGATTTAAATTTTATTTCTAAACTCTTAATATGGTTTTATCTCAATATGTTAAGTTTTCTTAAGAACATTGGTTTTATAACAAAAAGTTTTGTAGCACTATTTTATCTTAACCCTATGAAAATAAACGAATGTATGATTGGTGTGACAAACCAAATCTTGTCTAAACGCATAGACCGGGTTTGGGGTGTTACAACTTTTGTCGTCATTGCCACACTTATTAAATGCCTCTCTCAAGGTAACCAAAATACTTTCATATAATGACTACTGGCTCTTTTTAATTTTCGGGTTAAAAAGCCAAAATTTAGAGCTATATTTCATTTGTTTCTTTGGTTGTTTTCTTCTAACTATGATGACACAAAAATTCCATCTTAGATCAATGGATGATAATTGATGCATTAGTTTTAAGTTTATAATTTTAAAACTTATGAAAATGATAATGAAGAAGTGTTTTGAAATTTTCAAAAAATTATATTTTTATTTTTTGTATTTAGACTTGTTCATGGGTTAAGTCACTCGTCAATGCCCGAAGGTCCACCCAAAAAATGGAAGGGTTTGGACAAAATATGAAACCCGAAAAATGGGTTTGGGTAAAATTTAAGGCTCGTTTTCTATATGGGCAGGACCTTGGGCAAGATTTTTTTAGATTGAGCTTGGCCCGGCCCGACCCAACCCGAATATATTATATTATAAAAAAATATTATGTTAAATAATAATTATATATATTTATATTAAATCACTAATCCAATAACAATTAAACTTATTGCCCAAAACCTTTAAAAAAAACTTACCCAACCAAAAATATAAAATTCTAAAAATTATATTTTTGTTATAAAATAAAAGATAAAGAGTAAAGAACAAAAACAAAATAGAAGAATAAAAGAGAAAGCATATTTTATTGATCAATAGAAGCAATTTACAATGCTTCTTTAAAGTCTATATTTATAGACATAGAAAATATAAATGAAATAGAACTTTACTTCTAATGACTATTAAAATTTAAGGTTCATCAAAACTTATCTTGATTTTGATGGGCATCCACTTAATAAAATATTCATCACACTCCCCCTTGGATGTCCATTTCTACATAATGTGTCTCGTTAAAACCTTACTAAGATAAAAACCCCGTTGGAAAAAAAATTCCTAGTGAAGGAAAAAGAGTACACATATCTATAATACGCATAATATGCTGCCTCATTAAAAATCTTACCAGGAAAACCCAATGGCACAAAACCTCGGTTAAGGGAAGAAGAGTACAGCGCGTATTTACTCCTCATGAAAACATCACATAATATCTCATATTCTATGTATTCAATCTTGAATACTAGCTTTTCAAATGACCATTTGAGCGTATTTGCTAAGCATTTATATCAGCATTCTTTTGAAAGTCATGAGTGAGGGAAAATTTTGGGGGAAATATATTTTGATCTTTTCATGATTTTCAACAATAATCATAAAAAAATTTAATCATGATTCCTCTATAAAAATGCTCTTTCAACTACTATTGACTAAGTCAACTTTACCACATATGTTTAATTATTTCAATTCATATAAATGAACAATTTCCTGATAATTTCAATATGCTTCTGGTATTCTAAATCCTTCAAGGATTTTAATATAAACTTTACTATATATTGGTTCATAAAAGGTTGTAACAACAACCATTAGACGCATGTTAAATCTTTTATGAACTGTTAGTTTAACAATATATCTAAAGGTTATTGCATCCACCACAAAAGAATATTATATCTTTTCATAATCAATGCCAGGACTTAGCAAAAACTTCATATTTTATTCCGTTTTGCAAAACTACTTCATTTGCACCCCACTGGCTTTATACCTTTAGACATTTGGATTACTAGTCCAAAAACTCCACAAATTTAATTGTACTTGAGTTGCGTCTTTCTATTTTGACCAGTTTATTCCATATCTATATTTCTCAATAAATTTATTCAAGATTCTCCTTTTATTTCATTGTTTCAACAATAATATTGCATGCAAAACTATTGTCGACCACTTTTATTATCAGTTCGACATTTTCTCAAATTGACATAACTTATCGAGATCTCTTATTTTCACTATTTTAATCTTTAGTTTTAGGTACCTGAATCTCTTATGGAGTTTTACTTATTAGCTATGTCTTGGGTCTCTTCTGGAGCACTCTCCTTCACGATATGGCCATCTAGATTTATTATTTTCATTTATGAAAATTTTCATATTTGGAACTTATAATGAGTTATCCTTGTTGAACTTTGATGAACCATAATTTATACTTATTTTAACCCCATGCTTAGCTTATTTTTGGATGATTTTTCATTAGATTTGATGAATTCAATGCTCCTAATCCTTTAATTTCATGTTTTACACTCAAGAGAGCTTAGGGAGTAAAAAAGAACGAGAAACGGGCCAAAAAGGGACAAAATGGGCCTATCTTAGAATTTAACACGGCTTGGGCCATTGGACACGACCGTGTGTTACGAGCAGGATCAAACACGGCCTGGAATGTCGCACATGGGCAGACCACACGGCCATGTGTGTGAGCAGGAGCGAGCACGGCCCAAGACTATCGAACACGGGCGTGTTACAAGGGCGTGTCCCTTCCGTATCAAAGATTAATTCTATCTGGAAAAGGTTACTTGTGGGAAAAGAAAGACGTTCCAAAGCCTATATAAACACCCAAGGGGGTGACCTAAAAGAAGACACGGAATAGAACGCAGAAAATACTCGAAGACAGCCATCGGGAGCAGCTCGGAAGGAGGATCTCCATCAAGACTGAAGATCTCCCATCAAGTTCTTTAGAAGTTTTTGGGTTTTCTTATGTTTTGTAGTTTTCATTATTCTATGATGTTTCCCTCTATCAGTATGAACTAAATCCCCTAAATACCTAAGGGGATGAAACCTAAGACGGATCTTATTATTATTTGATTTATAAGATAAATACTTGTTCTTATTCTTAATTGTGAGTTCTTATTCTTGTTTTGATAATTCAGGTTATTAATTCAAGTCGAATGTGCTTATTCAAAGGAGCAAAGTCCTGTTTAAGAGTAGATCAACACAATTAAGCGGAGTTGATTGCAACCCTAGAAATAGGGCGACGAAAATCTGCCGGATTAGAGTCAAATCTAATAAGGGAATCCATAGATCGAGTTAATGCGACAATATGGGTTTTAATTAGAAAGAGATTTCAATTAATCAACCTAGAGTCAGTTGTTTTTAGTCTCGAGAGAGATATTAACATAAATCAGGGATTTCTACGGATTAAGTCAAGTGAATAAATCATATGAATCAAAAGTAATAAGTGAAGTCTAGGTGGATTCTTCCTTAGGTATTGCCTCCATCACATAAGTTGTCTAAAAGTATTTTCCTAATTCATTCTTTGTCGTGTTTTAATTAATTAGTTTTAGTTTAAAAAGAAATCACTCCAATTCTTAGGCTAGATAATAAAAGGATAGTAATTACTAGTACTCTTGGTCCTTGTGGATACGATATTTCCGGTCTTACCATAACTATACTATTAAATGATAGGTGCGCTTGCCTTTATTGTGGTCATAGTTAGTTAGAGACACATCAAGTTTTTAGCGCCGTTGTTGAGTGACTAAGATATTAGGAACGCTAAATTTTTATTACTTTAGCCATTTTATTTACTTTTATTTGCAATTTATTTTTTTTATTTCTATTCACTAATTTTTTCCTTTGCTCCTGGCAGGAACTTTTAGTTTATTGATCGTGTACGTCAGAGTCTTAAAAATTTATATAAAGAATGATCGAGCCTGGAAACTAACTGTGGCAACGACTGAGGCAAGTGCACCTACCGAACAGTAGTATAGCTTAGTGGCAAGATCGGATTGTCGAACCCAAAGGAACCAGAAGTACTAATACTGACTTTCTTTTTATTATTTAGCCTAAGAAACAAGGGAATTTGTTGTTTAATCTAAAATTAACTAACTACTAAGCTAAAGATGCTAAGACAAAGAGAACGAACTTGGGAAAACACTCGTGAGAAAAACCAATTGATTAAGACGATACCCAAAGAAGAATCCACCTAGACTTCACTTGTTATCTAACTCTGAACCAGACGATTTGTTCACTTGACTTGATCCGTAGGATTCCCTAATTTATATTAATACCTCTCTCGAGGCTACTAACGTCTAACCCTAGGTTGATTAATTGAAATCTCTTTCTAATTAAAACCCCTAGAATTGCATTAACTCGATCTATGGAATCCCATATTAGGTTTGACCCTAATCCGGTAGATTTTCGTCACCCTATCTCTAGGCGCGCGAGCAACTCCGCTTAATTATGCTAGATCTACTCTTAGGCAGGGACTTTTGCTCCTCCACCTAAGCACATCAATACTTGAATCAATATCCCTAAATATCAAAACAAGAATTAAGAACACATAATTAAGAACAAATCAAGTATTTATCATATAGTTCAAATAAACGATAACAAGATTCATCTTAGGTTTCATCCCCTCGTGTATCCGAGGGTTTAGTTCATAATCATAAAAGAATACATCTCGGAAGAAAAGATAAAACAAAACATAAGAAAAACCCTAAAACTCCATGAAGGAATTGAAGAGAAGATCCTCAGTCTTGAGTATGATTTCGGCTTCTTGAGATGAATCAACTGGCTTTCTTCGAGTAAATCCCACGATTCTGACCTCTCCGGCTTGGCTCCTTGGCCTAGCTGGACGCCCCCGACAGAAGGCTTCTGTCGACTTCCCCCTTTAAGTTGCCCCCTAGGGTGTTTATATAGGCTTTGGAATGTGTTTCTTTGCCTCCAAGTATCCTATTCCGAGTGAAATTCCTCTTTGTCACGGCAGGGACACGCCCGTGTAGCACGCCCGTGTGAATAGACTTCAGGCCGTGTTTGGGTCTATTAAGGAGGCACGACCGTATGGCTTGGGCCCAGGCCGTGTGCATTTCTTTCTTTGGCCCATTTGGTCTGTTTTAAGCCCGTTTTCTATTTTTTTTCATCCTCCTATGCTCTCCTGAGTATAAAATATGAAATTAAAGGATTAAGAGCACCAAATTCCATAATTCAAGGGATAAATCATCCAAAAGCATGCTAAATGTGAGATTAAAATATGTTACTATTACGGTTTATCAAATATCCCCACACTTAAGCTTTTGCTTGTCCTCAAGAAAAATTCTCAACTCACAATTAAAACAAACTTCCTCGATTCATAATATTCATCAATAATGTTTCATCATAATTCAAAGATAATTCATACATGGATAATTCAACTCAAAGAGTCCTAAAGATTCAAACAATCAAAGTCATAGTTTTTGTAGCACAAAACATAGGTGTTTCCCCTTATCTAAATAATTACCTTTAATTCAAAATCGACAAAAATTGACATCCTCACTAAAAGTTCACTGAAATCACTCAAAGTGTTTAAGGTTCAAAAATAAGCACTCAGAAGTCGAACATGAAAAGTTAATTCCATAGGCTTGCATGAAAATCAAATCTCCACCACTGTAAAATGATATGATTGTAACACCCCAAACCCGGCCCAAACAATATGACCGAATTTGGTTTGCTACAGAGAAAAGATTTTGAAAACCATTTTAAAACCGATTTTGAAATTAGTCGAAATGCCTTTCAATTTAAATTTTCTTTGTTAAAAACCAAACTTAATATATTTGCTGAGTCGAGTTGTTTACAAATTTCGAATGTACCCGATGGTACTTTAAAACATTTTGCGTTTAATTTGAGAAAACATGTGCAACCGCTTTAACGTCATCAAGTAGTTTAAACCAAACATTCAAACACGCAAAGAATAATGAAATCATACTAGGAGGCCTTATTACAAATAAGCAACATAAACCTAAAAGAAAGATAATTAAAATCCAAAATTCATTTATTAAAAGTCTCCATCGCATGGCCACCTCGAGTCCATCCGGCTCCTCACCCGTGGTCTCTGAATCACTGAAAAATTAAAGGAGAAGGTGAGTCACCAAGACTCAATGTGTAACCCTTCCCGATTTAATGCAATAACATACACAAATTATAACCAATTAACATGCATAAGTTTAAATGCACCCAACCTAACCATCCATACGCCTTTTTCTACCCCTTGTGGTACCAAACCACCGGTGGTGCCAAACCACCGGTGACGTATAGTCACAAATGTGATACCAAATCACCGGAGATACCAAATCTCGGTGTCCAAGACACAATTGTGTTACCAAAACACGGTGACCAAGTCACAAATAGATGATGGGGCCAACCCATCGTGTGATACCAAATCACCGCGGACAATCCCATATCTCAAAGTGGGGCCAACCCACGGTGGTATTAACCACGTGGACAAGTCGCTATAAGGTGCCAAACCTCCGGAGGTACCAAACCTCTGTGACCATAGTCACGATGTGTTACCAAAACAACGGTGTCCGTCGACACGAATATCAACGCCCTCTCCTCTCATCAACCCATAACAATCATTTATATGCATGTACCACAAATCATGTTGATAGATTTATTTAACAACATCCAATCGATTTATCATAAGCCATATATCAAATAATACACATACCAAATGTGTCATGCTTCCCAAAATCATCAAATAATAATCACATAATAATAAGAACTTACCCAAATCCTTGTTAATACCATGAAGGTATTTCATCCATGTCTACACAAAACGTTTAGGCATAAAATAACACTTAGCATATTAAAAGTTATAAGATGTGTATGTATACACACACGCACCAAAAAGAGTTCTAAATCCCAAATAGACAAATCGGCCACACAAGTATTCTTGCCCCTATATTCGGCCAAAAATGAATATTAGAACCATGGCCTATTCGGCCAAACCAAAATAATTGAAAAAGGTTCCTTGTGAACCTAAAATCTTACCCAAAGCCTTCGAACACTTATCCAACACACTCCTAAAAGAATCGGCCTCACTTCCTACAATCAACCATCATCAATAAGGTTTATTAGCCTTCCTACTTAAACGAAACTTAAAATAATAATCCTTTGAAATAAACCTTACCACCTTACCCAAAACCAATTTCTAGAGAAGTCCCGATGATAACTATCTTACCTTCAATATTCGGCCAAAGTTGATCAAGATAGGAGAAGAAAATTCGGTATACCCAAGAGAGTGGATTCGGCTATGATTTGCTCAACACAATCAACCAAGGTTCAACTTGTATGGAAAAGATGAAGTAAGAAAGTGAACTAATAGTTTCGGCTAAGTGCTTTTGAGAAGAGAAAAGAAAGAAATAGATAGAATATTATGGTATAGGAGATTCGGCTAAGAAAGAAAGAAGAAAATGGACAAAAGAGATAAGTGTTTCGCAATGGTTGAAGAAAATACTCAAGTTTCGGTTTGAGAGAATGAAAAGGAGAAATAGAAAATGAGCCAAAAATGACCAAATGGTCAAAAAGTATTAAGCTTAGCAAATGGTAAAATTCGGCTAGAAAGAAAAGAGTTTGAGAGAGAATTGTTTTGCAATTTTTGCACCAAATGAAAGAAATGACCAAAAATCTTCCTAAGCCTTACCAACACTAGCATATTCGGCCAAAACTCCCCCTTAGCCACAATGCCGTCCAAGTTCATGGCATAAAGGCCATGATTTTGTTTCCAAAACATAATCCTTGATACTAGCCCCATGTCTCCATATTTTCCTTAATTACTTGATTCCCTTCCATAAGTTAATACTTGCCTTAAACCTATAGTCTACTAACCAAAAAAATAACATGGTCAACCCTTACCTTAATTATCCTTGGCGACACTTACCATACCAAAGCAAAAATAAAAGTTGTCCCAAAGCTATTTAAGGGATTCGAACCTCTCCCCTCAAGCTAAACTCCATGCGCCATTACCAACTTGCCATGCACTCATCTTGTCACTTATTGCTACTCAAATTAACTTAAGTGCTAAGCTCATTTAATCCTCTTCTTTAAATAAGCCTTACTAAGAATTATTCTACTAAACCGAGCTTACTCAAGACCCCTAATTAAGCCTTATATCAACACGAATAATATCACGAAAATTCAAATACAAGAAAAATAATTCAATCACAAATAACCCCTATTTTGGGATGTTACAGTTCTACCCCCCTTAAAATAATTTCGACCTCGAAATTACACGATCGAGAAAAGGTGAGGTATTGCCGCCGCATCACCTCCTCGATTCCCACGTCGCTTCCTCCGTACCATGGTTTCGCCATAGCACTTTCACTAAAGTGCCGACTTTCTACGCAACACCTTGACATCACGATCTAAAATCTGAATCGGTTCCTCCTCGAATGATAAGTCGGAGTTAACCTCAATCTCGCTCTCTCGCACGATGTGCGACGGATCGACCTATACCGTCTCTAAGCATCGACACATGGAAGACATCGTGAATCGACTCAACTCTGCTTGGCGATTCGAGTTGATAAGCTACCGGTCCTACTCGCTTCAACACGAGATACGGGCCGATGAACCTTGGACTTAATTTCCTTTTTGCCCAAAGCGCAACACCTTTTTCCAAGGCGACACCTTCGAAAGACTTTATCTCCTACCTCGTATTCCATCTCCTTGCGCTTGAGATCGGCGTAAGACTTTTGCCTATCCGATGCTTCCTTGAGACGAGCCCGAATTACCTTAACTTTGTCCTCGCCTTAGTCACCAATTCGGACCCAAGACATGTCGTTCACCTAGTTCCGTCCAACACGTAGGAGTACGGCATTTTCGTCCATACAGTGCTTCATATGGAGCCATTTGGATACTCGCTTGATAACTATTGTTATAAGCGAATTCCGCCAACGGTAGATACTCCTCCCAACTGCCATGAAGTCCGAACACACAACCTCTGAGCATATCTTCTAAGATCTGAATCACTCTCTCCGATTGTCCGTCGGATTGCGGATGAAAAGCTGTGCTGAAGTCCAATCTCGTACCCAAAGCTTGATGCAACGCTCTCAAAACCTCGATGTAAACCTCGGATCCCTATCCGAGATAATCGATCTTGGCACACCATGCAATCTCACTATCTCGGCTACATATAACTTAGCTAACCTCAAGCGAATAATCTACCCTTACAGTATGAAATGCGCTGATTTAGTCGACGATCCACAATCACCCAAACCGAATTCTTCTTGCTAGGCGTAAGAGGTAATCCATCGACAAAGTCCATGGTGATTCTCTCCCACTTCCACTCGAGGAATCTTCACCGCTGGAAGTAAACCGGATGGCAACCGATGTTCACCTTGACTTGTTGACACGTCGGACACTTACCCACGAACTCGCCATTTCCGTTTGGACACGCCACCAAAATTGCTCTCTCAAATCCCGATACATCTTGCTACCTCCGGATGCATAGCATATGGGCTGCTATGTGCGTCCCGAAGAATCCTTTGTCTCAACTCCACATCCTTCGGCATACAAGCTCTTCCTTTAAAGCACAAAACTCCATCACCGGGATGGACTAAAATCCTCTAATCCACCATTCGGACTTGCAACCTCCGATCATTCAAACCATCATCCTCTAACTTGCTCTCTCTTAATCTGATCTAACCAAGTCGGCTTGACTTGCAATTACATAAAAGACTCCCATCATCGAACGGACTAAGTCGAGCAAACATCGATCTTAAATCGATACAACCTTACGACTCAACGATCCGCCACCACGTTAGCCTTACGGGGATGATACTCGATCGAACAATCGTAGTCCTTCAACACTCAATCCATCTACGCCGCCTCAAATTCAAATCCTTCCGAGTCAAGAGATACTTAAGACTCTTGTGATCCGTATAAACTATCGACTTCTCTCCGCATACAAATAGTGCCTCCATATCTTCAAAGCGAAGACTACAAACGCTAACTCCAAGTCATGAGTCGGATAATTAGCCTCATATGGTCTCAAGCTGCCCGAGATGCATAAGCCACTACCTTCCCTTCTTGCATCAAAGACGCATCCCAAACCAATATGTGATGCATCGCAATAAACCGTGAATTCCTTGCACCTCGCCTCGAGTTGAATCAAAACCGAGCTTGATCGAAATCTTCTTCAATTTGTCGAAACTTTCTTGCTGCTCCTCGGTCCACACAAATGGAACTCCTTTCCTCAACAACTTGGTCATCGGTGCGGCAATCAAAGAAAATCCTTCCACAAATCTTCTGTAATACCCCGCTGCACCTAGAAAACTCCGAATTTCAGCCACAGATTTAGGCGGCTTCCAATCTAACATCGCCTCAATCTTTCGAGGATCCACTCTAATCCTCAACTGAAACAACGTGACCCAAGAAAGTCACCTCCTTAAGCCGAGTCGCACTTACTAAATTTCGCATACAAATTTGCTTTTCCTCGAATCAGTAACACCACTCGCAAATGCGCATCATGCTCCTCTTCCGACTTCAATACACCAAAATATCATCTATAAAGACCACAACAAAGCCGATCCAAAAAGCGTTGAAATACCCTATTCATCATGTCCATGAAAGCTGCTGGTGCATTAGTCAAACCAAACGGCATCACCAGGAACTCGTAGTGTCCATACCGAGTACGAAATGCCGTCTTATGGATATCAGCCTCTTTCACCTTCATTGATGATATCCGGACCTTAAATCAATCTTAGAAAACCGCGGCCCTTTCAAATGATCAAACAAGTCATCTATCCTCGGCAAAGGATACTTGTTTTTAATCGTCAGCTTATTCAACTGGCGGTAGTCTATACACATCCGCATCGTACCATCCTTCTTCTTGACAAAAAGTACCGGCGCTCCCCAAGGTGAAACACTTGGTCGAATGAAACCTCGATCCAACAACTCTTGTATCTGAGCCTTCAATTCCATCAATTCCTTCGGTGCCATCCTATATGGAGCTATAGACACTGGCGCCGTTCCAGGTAACAGATCTATACCAAATTCGACTTCACGATCCGGAGGCAATCCCGGAAGTTCTTCAGGAAATACGTCGCCAAATTCCTTTACGCTTTGAACATTTCCCACGAAGACTCCTTAGCTTCCAAAGCACACACATGAACTACGAAACGCCTCACGACCCTTCCCGACCATCAAGTTCTGCTTTCAACGCAGATACCATGTTGGATAGATAATCTCTCCTATTACCTATCATGACCACTTCTTCACCTTCAACCGTCTTTTTCAAAACCATGCGCTTAGCGGCACAATCCAAACTTGCTTGGTACTTGACCAACCATCCATCCCAAGAATCGGATCGAACTCCTCAAACGGCGGTTCCATCGGATCGGCTACAAACACTACCCCTTGGAGTTCTAGGGGTATATCTCTATACTGACTTATCTACTTCTACAGAGTGACCTAAAGGACTAAATACAATCATCCTCTTAGAAGCGGTCTCGAACTAAACTCATGGTCTCAACTATACTACTAGCAACGTAAGAGTGCGTCGAACCCACATCTATCAAGGCGTTATATGGAACACCAAAAATTAAAAACGTCTGGGTTATGACGTCCGGTGCGTCTCCTTCCTCACGACGCCTCGCGCAAAGACACCCAAACCAGTCGCCTAGCCTCCGTGTTGCCAATACCTCGCCACCGCTCCGCGACCTCCACTAGAGCCATAACCACCTCTACCATAACCACGACCTCTCTGCGGTGCTGGTCCTCCTTTCTCGAATCTGGCACGACCTTGACCTTCGGATCGATTCCTAGCTTGCTTACGCGGACGAGTCCCTCACACGATGTTCTAGCGAACCACACTCGAAACATCCTTTCCCTCCGGTCCAACATTCACCCCAATGAAACTTTCCACAACGGTTACAACGGGCGGTCTTTGATTAGCAAAATGTGGACCTCTCTCTGCGATTTGACCCACTTTGCCTAAATCTTTTCCGAACATTACCACGACCTGCACGATCCAAAGCCTCTCTTGACTTGCTCCTATCATAACTTTGCCTCGCGGACTCCTTGATTCCTTCGGCTACCTTCGCCTTCTCCACCAAGACAAAGAACTCACGTTCTTGCTTTGTGGAGCAATCAGCGACCTTAACTCGTCTCTAAGTCCGTCTTCAAAACGAACACAACGATCATGTTCCGATGCCACTATTCCCGAGCATAACGACTCAAATTTAGGAATTCCGCTTCATACTCCGAGACGGACTTATTCCTTGCACTAACCCCGAAAAGCTTTCCTTTGAGCATCAATGTAGCTTGAGCCAACATACTTCTTCCGGTATGCGCTTTGAAGTACTCCCAAGTGAGATCATCTGCCGTAGCACCATCTCGGACCGTGAGCCACCATCGATATGACTCATCCTTGAGAAGCGACACCGCCTCTTTCGGTTTCTCCTCATTTGTCAAATCTATCTCATCCATGATTCTTTCTGGTCGATTCCACCAATACTCACCGTATTGGGCGCTACACCAGACACACCTCGGAAAAATTCAGCTCCGTTAGCTCGAAGTCTCTCAGGAACCGACTTCCGAGCTCCTCCACCTCCACCAATTCCAGCTACCCTTTCCAGAACCCGTAGCATCGCTTGTGACACAGCGTCGTCACCCGTCTGATCCTGCTCTTCAGCTCCAAAGGTTGGGGGTGGTGGTGGCGGTATCTCATTCTCAGATCCTTGACCCGACCCGACAGGTTCTGATACGGCCATCCTACCCCTTCCGCGTCCACGACGGCCACGTCCTCTAAAGCTCATTCTAACTATCGCGCTTTAATCTGATTAGGAAATTTTTATGAATTAGTACATGTTTCACTTGATTATCCGCGAAGAAATTTTATGAAAAGAGTTTAATAGAGATTCTTTCGATCAAACAAGGTTTTTAAGTCTTCTATCTTGGTTTACACAGAATAATACATCCATTCCCTATACCTTTCATACCTATGCACTCTTCGGGCATTACTGTCCGTTTTTAACCCAGGGGTATTTTCGTCATTTTTTTTTTCCTAAAGGGTATTTTTGTAATTTTGTCAATCAAGAATATTTTGAAAATTTTCGAAGATAAATTTGTCCTACCATCTAAAAAAATAATTTAATGATTTTAAAACCGAAGTTTTCCTTAAAACATGGTTAATCCCTTTCGGGTTTTATTTAGGATTTTGCCTATGACCGAGTCCTCTTGGTTAGGGTGAACCGGCTACGCACTGGTAGGAATCCCGCGAAGAGGAGGTGAGTCACGAGGACCGCTAAGTACCAAGCTCTTCCTGATCCAATCCTAGACATGCGCACTCAAGGTTACCACACCTAACTCCTCGGCGACTTGGTCGTAGGTTGGTTTAATTAGGCTTTTAAAGTCTTATGTCTTTATTTGGAGTAAACTAGTCCTAAAGTTTAAAATACTATTACTATCTACGTCCCATGCTTCCTACCCTTCTACAGAATATAATTCATACAAAAAAATCAGAGATACTTACTTGGGCAAAGTTGGTGCTTTAGACTCGGTGCCATGCTTATTAAAACCAAAAAATTTTTTAAAAAAACCTACCAAAACATTTTTGGGCTTTGGGCCCCACAAAGGAGCTTTGAACCTGCTCGATACCAATTTTGTAACACCCCAAACCCGCCCAAACAATATGACCGAATTTGGTTTGCTACAGAGAGAAAGATTTTGAAAACCATTTTAAAACCGATTTTGAAATTAGTCGAAATGCCTTTCAATTTAAATTTTCTATGTTAAAAACCAAACTTAATATATTTGTTGAGTCGAGTTGTTTACAAATTTCAATGTACCCGATGGTACTTTAAAACATTTTATGTTTAATTTGAGAAAACATGTGCAACCGTTTTAACGTCATCAAGTAGTTTAAACCAAACATTCAAACACGCAGCAATAATGAAATCATACTAGGAGGCCTTATTACAAATAAGCAACATAAACCTAAAAGAAAGATAATTAAAATCCAAAATTCATTTATTAAAAGTCTCCACTGCATGGCCACCTCGAGTCCATCCGGCTCCTCACCCGTGGTCTACGAATCACCTGAAAAATTAAAGGAGAAGGTGAGTCACCAAGACTCAATGTGTAACCCTTCCCCGATTTAATGCAATAACATACACAAATTATAACCAATTAACATGCATAAGTTTAAATGCACCCAACCTAACCATCCATACGCCTTTTTCTACCCCTTGTGGTACCAAACCACTGGTGGTGCCAAACCACTGGTGACGTATAGTCACAAATGTGATACCAAATCACTGGAGATACCAAATCTCCGGTGTCCAAGACACAATTGTGTTACCAAAACACCGTGACCAAGTCACAAATAGATGATGGGGCCAACCCATCGTGTGATACCAAATCACCGCGTGACAATCCCATATCTCAAAGTGGGGCCAACCCACGGTGGTATTAACCACGGGGACAAGTCGCTATGAGGTGCCAAACCTCTGGAGGTACCAAACCTCTCGTGACCGTAGTCACGATGTGTTACCAAAACACGGTGTCCGTCGACACGAATATCACTTGCGCCTCTCTCTCATCAACCCATAACAATCATTTATATGCATGTACCACAAATCATGTTGATAGATTTATTTAACAACATCCAATCGATTTATCATAAGCCATATATCAAATAATACACATACCAAATGTGTCATGCTTCCCAAAATCATCAAATAATAATCACATAATAATAAGAACTTACCCAAATCCTTGTTAATACCATGAAGGTATTTCATCCATGTCTACACAAAACGTTTAGGCATAAAATAACACTTAGCATATTAAAAGTTATAAGATGTGTATGTATACACACGCACCAAAAAGAGTTCTAAATCCCAAATAGACAAATCGGCCACACAAGTATTCTTGCCCCTATATTCGGCCAAAAATGAATATTAGAACCATGGCCTATTCGGCCAAACCAAAATAATTGAAAAAGGTTCCTTGTGAACCTAAAATCTTACCCAAAGCCTTCAACACTTATCCAACACACTCCTAAAAGAATCGGCCTCACTTCCCTACAATCAACCATCATCAATAAGGTTTATTAGCCTTCGGCTTAAACGAAACTTAAAATAATAATCCTTTGAAATAAACCTTACCACCTTACCCAAAACCAATTTCTAGAGAGTCCCGATGATAACTATCTTACCTTCAATATTCGGCCAAAGTTGATCAAGATAGGAGAAGAAAATTCGGTATACCCAAGAGAGTGGATTCGGCTATGATTTGCTCAACACAATCAACCAAGGTTCAACTTGTATGGAAAAGATGAAGTAAGAAAGTGAACTAATAGTTTCGGCTAAGTGCTTTTGAGAAGAGAAAAGAAAGAAATAGATAGAATATTATGGTATAGGAGATTCGGCTAAGAAAGAAAGAAGAAAATGGACAAAAGAGATAAGTGTTTGGCAATGGTTGAAGAAAATACTCAAGTTTCGGTTTTGAGAGAATGAAAAGGAGAAATAGAAAATGAGCCAAAAATGACCAAATGGTCAAAAAGTATTAAGCTTAGCAAATGGTAAAATTCGGCTAGAAAGAAAAGAGTTTGAGAGAGAATTGTTTTGCAATTTTTGCACCAAATGAAAGAAATGACCAAAAATCTTCCTAAGCCTTACCAACACTAGCATATTCGGCCAAAACTCCCCTCCTTAGCCACAATGCCGTCCAAGTTCATGGCATAAAGGCCATGATTTTGTTTCCAAAACATAATACTTGATACTAGCCCCATGTCTCCATATTTTCCTTAATTACTTGATTCCCTTCCATAAGTTAATACTTGCCTTAAACCTATAGTCTACTAACCAAAAAAATTAACATGGTCAACCCTTACCTTAATTATCCTTGGCCGACACTTACCATACCAAAGCAAAAATAAAAGTTGTCCCAAAGCTATTTAAGGGATTCGAACCTCTCCCCTCAAGCTAAACTCCATGCGCCATTACCAACTTGCCATGCACTCATCTTGTCACTTATTGCTACTCAAATTAACTTAAGTGCTAAGCTCATTTAATCCTCTTCTTTAAATAAGCCTTACTAAGAATTATTCTACTAAACCGAGCTTACTCAAGACCCCTAATTAAGCCTTATATCAACACGAATAATATCACAGAAATTCAAATACAAGAAAAATAATTCAATCACAAATAACCCCTATTTTGGGATGTTACAATGATACACAAATCAAAAGGTCTTTAAAAGGGTTGTAACGGGGCTTGGGTTTAAAGGTGTGGATAAAGGCTGAATTAGAAGGTTAGAATCGAGGTTGAATTGACAAATTACCTAACTATAGACAACGAACTGAATAAAGAATAATTACATCAATTAAAAACTTGTAATACTAATACTAATAACACGAGCTTCTTCTAAAGATGTGAATTTAACTGTATAAGCTCACTTAATCACAGAACTAATAATAAATATACTTCGGTTTTTTTTAAGAACAAATCAAATAATAATAGTAAGATAGAATTTAACAACTGATATAAAGAAACTAGTTAAGTAACCAATCAAATCAAATCTCGATATAGGGGTAGTCAAGAAGGATGGTGATAACAAATACAAAGGGTTTTGGGTTAATATTAGTGGGTGAGTCAATAAAATGGGTTGTTAGGATTAAAGGGGTTCACTAGGGGTTAATTATGAGAGTAGGCTTTTATGGAGTAAGTGGGTTAAATCCTAGGTGCCTTTATCATCTTAGTATATCAAATCAAAGGTGTGGTCTCGACATGTATAATCGATGCAAGTTCTAGAATAACAGATCAATGTTGACACACTCATAATCAATAAAGTGAGCACGAAAAGGAATGTATGCTCTAAAAGGTTCAAAATCTCACAAAAATTATGGGTTTTTGATGTCAACCTCGTAAATTTCAAACTTCAAAGTAATATTCAAATTTAGGTAGACAACCTAAAAAAATTTTAATTTTTGAAAAATAGACTTAAAATGCTTGATTCCCTAGTATCTTAAAGTTTAAATCATCAATGCACAATTAACTATGACTTAATCCAAAACATATCAATAAGAATCATAAATCAGGGGAAATTTTATTCTAATAGTAATATGAGAAATTTTACTTAAGAACAAGACATAATTCAGGATTTGAGAATAATGCAAAAAGTTTGACACTTTTAAGATTCACCCCCCACACTTAAGATGTACATTGCCCTCAATGTACAAAGATAGATAGGAATTCATAAAAGATAGGGAGAGATGAAACTTCCTGAATTTTGGATGGATTCCTTGAGTTGGAGGTGTGGAAACTTGATTCGGAGGTGAAAGATAAGTTGGAGGAGGCGTCTCTGGTGGTGGTATGGTGGCTGCCCACTATTACTGCGCTAGATGAGGAAATTGGGTAACCGTGAAGAAATAGCCAAGAAATACTAAGAAAAATTCAAAATAAACTAATTATTTATTTAAGGACAAGGAAGATAAAGAGAAGGAAAATAAATGAGAAGAAAAAAGAAAATTAAAAACTAAATGGCCTCAAATATCCTTGGCTTGTCGAGTGGATGAACCGGCCGGCATAAACTTATGTAGGTCGGTCTCGCAGAGGGAGACTGTGCTAGGATCCTTTCACTTCTTCGACATGGATATAGTGTACATCTAGAGTTTGGAAAAAGGGTCAAGGAAGGAGAATATGGAAGGGGGGTCTGAGAATGTGAGTAGTTGAGAAGAGGGAGGGGGTGGTTTAAATAGAGTTTTGATGTCTGGTACATCCCCACGCCCGTGTTCCATGGGCGTGTTGGGTCACACGGCCGTATCGCACGGCCGTGTTGTGCTTCGTTCGTTTCTCCCACACCCGTTTCATGGTCACCACGCCCATGTTTGATAAAACAGTGTCGACCACGATTGTATCGCACGGCCGTGGTGTTTAGTCAGAGCCCGTGTGACTTCCCTTAGTGTTGGCCATGGCCATATCACACGGCCATGGCAATTTATAGTCGTCCGTGATCTGGGAATCTTTCGTCATTGGCTGCATTACTACCTCTGCTATGTCGATCACGAAAGTCCATAGTATCCACATCGGCCACGCCACGGCCACGTGTGTGCGGGTAGTGTGGTATTGAAATCTACACCTTGTTTAGTTAATAGTTAGTTGCTAAAAAGGAGAAATAAAAGTAAAAATAAAATAAACTAAAATGTAAAGAGTAACGGAGTTAGTGCTCGGGTTGCCTCCCGAGAAGCGCTCGTTTAAAGTCTTAAGCTAGACTTACCTCTCATTCGCATAATCAGGGTGGTTTGAAGAGTTGAACATCTTTCCTCATGCTATCTGTCCTATTATCCATGTATAGTTCAAGTCGAGTAGCGTTTATTTTGAAAGTGCCAAATATAGGATTACTTACCTCGACTGTTCCGTAAGGTAAAACCTTGATTACCCTAAAAGGGATTTTTTTGTTTGTATTAGGGTCAGGAGGAGATATTCGAAGGTCTTCTTTATCTAATAATACCTGGTCTCCGATTTTGAATTTGTTAGTCCCATAGAGTGGCTTGGGTTCTGCTTCGTGTATCCCTAGTTTCTCCTTGAAGTGTGTCTTCCACTCGTCTAGTTCATCAATATGAAGCCTTCGATCCTCTTGAATTATTTCCTTATTGACATGAGATATAGGATCTGGCTCAGTTGTGTTGTTCCGTGGTGCTTCCTGAAAAGAAGGTTTAACTAATTGGTTATCAATTGAATTTACTTTCTCACCTCTATCACTTGATGTCCTGGTTGAGTCGAGAGCCTGAAGACTGATTGATTCATCACCTACACGGAGTATGAGTTCTCCTGTACCAACATCAATTTTAGTTCTGGCAGTTGCTAAAAAGGGTATTCCTAAAATTAAGGGGATACTATTGTCCTCATCCATGTCTAAAACTACAAATTCTACTGGGAATACGAATTTATCAATGTTTACGAGAACATCTTCGATTATACCCCTAGGAATTCGAATAGTTTTATCAGCTAATTGAATGCTCATCCTAGTTTGTTTGGGTTTCCCTAGACCTAGTTGTTTAAACATTTTATAAGGCATAACATTTATGCTTGCCCGTAAATCAGCTAAAGCGTTATCAATAGATAAACTACCAATTAAACATGGAATTGTAAAACTCCCTAGATCTTTTAATTTTCGTGGTAGTTTATTTTGTAGAATTGCTGAGCACATTGCGTTTAGCTCCACATGTGATGCCTCGTCTAACCTCCGTTTGTTTATCAAAAGCTCTTTTAAAAATTTCCTTGAATCTGACATCTGCGAAAGAGCTTCGAGAAACGGTAAGTTAATATGTAATTTCTTTAAAAGTTTAAGAAACTTTCCAAACTGTTCCTCTGTGTTATCTTTCTTCATTGCTTCGGGATATGGTATGCGAGGTGATCACTGTAAATCAGAGTTTTAAAATTTATAAAAGAATGATCGAACCTGGAAACTAACTCTGAAAATGATTAAAGGCAAGTGCACCTATCGAACAGTAGTATAGTTTAGGCAAGACCGGATTGTCGAACCCAAAGGAACTAAAAGTACTAATACTAACTTTCTTTTTATTATTTAGCCTAAAATAAGTGAAGTTGTTTATAAAACTAAATTAATTAACTACTAAACTAAAGACTCTAACACAAAGAAGAATGAATTTGGAAAATAACTTGGGAAAAACTCAGTTGATTTAGACGATACCCTAGGAAGAATCCACCTAGACTTCACTTGTTATCTAACACTGAAACATATGATTTATTCACTTAGTTTGATCCGTAAGACTCCCTAACGTATATTAAACCCTCTCTCGAGGCGAATAACGTCTAACCCTAGGTTAATTAGTGGAACTCTCGTTCTCTTATAATAACCCCCTAGAATAGCAGTAAATCGATCTGTGGATTCCCATATTAGGTTTCACCCTAATCGCAAAAATCTCGTCACCCTATCTCTAGGCGTGCGATCAACTCCGCTTAATTATGTTGGATCTACTCTTAGGCAGGGTCTATTCCTCCTCCACCTAAGCACATTAGATTTGTATTAAGCTCACATAATTAAGAACAAACTAAGTATTTATCATATAATTTAAATAATCAAATAACAAGATTCATCATAGGTTTCATCCCTCTGTATCCGAAGGGTTTAGTTCATAACAATAAAGGAAAACATCTCAAGAGAAAAGATAAAACAAAACATAAGAAATCCCTAAAACCCCTCAAGGAATTGAAGAGGAGATCCTCCGTCTTGAGTATAACTCGCTTCTTGAGATGGATCAACCGGCTATCCTCGAGTGAATCCCCACAAATCGCCTTCTTCGGCTTAGCACGACGCCCCTAGACGATGGCTTTGGGCTCCCCTTTTCGTGTCATACTTAGGGTGTATTTATAGGCTTTTGAAATACGCTTCTTTCTCCCCGAGTATCCTTTCCCGAATGAAATTGCTCTTTTCCATGGCGGAGGCACGGCCATGGCACACGCCCGTGTAAATCGTGGACAGTGTGTTTGGACTTCTTTAATGAGGCACGGTAGTGTGAATCGAGGAAAGACCGTGTTCTAGATGATCGGTGAGGCACGCCGTGTGATCTTTGGTCCAGGCCGTGTCGATTTCATGCTTTGGCCCATTTGTCCTATTTTAAGCCCGTTTTGCGTTCTTTTCATCCCCTGGTGCTTTCCTGAGTATATATCATTAAAAGAAAGGATTAAGAGCACCAAATTACATAAAATAAGGGATAATTCATCCAAAAGCATACTAAATGTGGGCCTAAAATATGTTACTATTTCGGTTTATCAAATACCCCCACACTTAAGCTTTTGCTTGTCCTCAAGCAAAATTCTCAATTTACAATTAAAATGAAATTCCTATAATTCATAATAGTCATTGATAGTGTCTTATCATAATTCATAGATAATTTATACATGGATAAATCAATTCAAAGTGTCCTAAAAATTCAAACAGTATAAGTCATAGATTTTGTAGCACAAAACATAGGTGTTTCCCTTCATCTAAATAATTACCTTTAATTTCAAACCGACAAGGATTAACATCCTCACAAAAGATCCACTCAAATCACTCAAAGTGTTTAAGGTTCAAAATTTAGGCACTCAAAAGTCGAACATGAAGAGTTAATCCCATAGGCTTGCATGAAAATCAAATCTCCACCACTGAAATATGAGATGAAACACAAATCAAAAGGTCTTTGTTAGGGTTGTAACGGGGCTAGGGTTAAGGTGTGGAACAGGCTGAATTAGAGGGTTAGAATCGAGATTGAATTGACAAATTACCTAACTAAGAACTAATGAACTAGTAATAATAAGTACATCAATTGAAAACCAATAATACTAATAATACGAGCTTCTTCTTCGATATTTGGAATCTAAATAAATGTATAAGCTCGTTTAATCACATAACTAATAATGAATAATGGATATACTTCGTGTTTTTTTTTAAGAACAACTAAATACATAATAAAGGATAAACTACTAAAATTCATAATTAGGCAACTAATCAAATCAAATCTCAATATAAGGGTAGTTAAAAAGAATGGTGATAACAAATAAAAAGGGTTTTGGGTTAATATTAGTGGGTGAGTCAATAAATGGGTTGTTAGGATTAAACGGGGTTCACTAGGGGTTAATTATGAATGTGGTTTTTTAGTGGAGTAAGTGGGTTAAATCCTAAGTGCCTTTATCATCTCTGTATATCAAATCAAAAAAATGTGGTCTCGACATGTATAATCGATGCAAGTTCTAGAATGACAAATCAGTGTTGACATACTCATAATCAATAAAGTGAGCAAGAAAAAGAATGTATGCTCTATAAGGCTCAAAAACTCACAACAATTATGGGTATTTTGATGTCAACCTCGTAAATTTCAAACTTCAAGATAATATTTAAACTCAGTTTGACAACCTAGCAAATTTTTAATTTCTAAAAAATAGACTTATCATGCTTGATTCTCTAGTATTCTTAGAATTTAATTATCAATGCACAATTATCAATGACTTAATCTAAAACATATTAATAAAAATCATAAATCATCAGAAATTTCATCCTAATTAGTAATATGAGTAATTTACTTTCAAACAAAACTAAATTCAGGCTTTGAGTTAGGTATCTTTTTAAGTTGTTCACCCCCCCACACTTAAGATGTACATTGCCCTCAATGTACAAAGATATATAATAACCTTGTAATAAAATCATCAGATATGGGGATAAGTGAAAACAACCTAAATTTTCGGATGATTCCTTGAGAGGAGATTGTGCCTTTGGTGGTGGTGATGGGCCGTCTGGATGACGAACCTGCGCTAGATGAAGAAATTGGGAGGCTCGTGGGGAATTAGCCAGGACATTTAGAGTAATATTAAAACTATAATAATGTAATTAAAGACAAGAAAGATAAAGAGAATGAGACTAAGAAGAAAACTAAAATTAAAAGAAAAGATGAATGGACTGGGAGGTCCTTATTGTTGGGTGTGATTTCTAAGGCTGAGGTTATGGTGGTGGTGGTGGCTTGATTCCCAAGCAGCCTTTAGAACCTAAAATCAAGAAACTAAGATAAAATAAACTAAATTAAACATAAGAGTGTTAAAGAGAAGGAAAATAAATGAGAAGATAAAAATAAAAGAATGATAATTGGTCTCAAAGACCCTTGGCTTGTTGTTTGGATGAAGTCACGGCATGAACTCAGTGAATCGGTCTCCTTTGAGGAGATTGGCCTTTTACGCTTCTTTGCCATGGATATGATTTTGTTGTAGCTCAAGAGTCACGCCTGTGGGTTGAGGGTGTGTCGATTCACACAGCCGCATCGCACGGCCGTGTCGCAGGTGTGTTGATTCTCTACGCTTGTTTTCGAGTCGACCACGGTTGGAAGACACGGCCGCTCGCCGCCGCGTGGTGGCAAGTCAAGAGATAACCGCACGGTCGTAAGGCACGCGCGTGTTCTTCCCATGGTGGCAAGTCGGTAGCTTCACACGGTTATGGCACGCGGGCGTGCCCTTTGCTCGCGCCCGCGTGGTGTAGTGGTTGGATCCGTGGCGTTGAAAAGTGGTTGGAATTGATTCGCACGACCTCTGTTATGTCGAGACAGGGATTCTTATGGTCCACACGCCCACGACCACGGCCGTGTGTGTAAGGCGTGTGTCCTGAATTCTACACCCCTTGTTAGTTTATAACTAAGTGTTCGAAAGAAAAGAAGAAAAGAAAAATAAATTTAAAGCAAAATGTGAGAATAAATTATGTTAGTGCTCAAGTTTGCCTCCCGAGAAGCGCTGCTTATAGTCTTAAGCTAGACTCTCCTCTCGCTTTGCATTGTCGTGGTGGTTTGAGGAGTTGGAAGTCATTCCTCATGCTATCATTTGCGTCTTCGTGAAAAAATTTAAGTCGAGATGTGTTTAAAGTAAAAGTACCAAAAATAGGATTACTTACCTCGACTGTTCCGTGTGGGAAAACACTGGTTACCCTAAAAGATATTTCTTTATTTGTGCTAGGGTCTGGAGCAGATATTCGAGGATCTGCCTGATCTAACATTACCTGGTCCCCTATTTTGAAGTGGTTTGTTGTTCCTATTAGCTCTTTTGGGGGCTCCTTCGGTTTTATCTTGTGTGGTTCCGGTTCTTCATCGTGTATTCCTAATTTCTCCTTGAAGTGTGTCTTCCACTCGTCTAGATCATCGAATTGAATCCCTCGATCTTCATGAGTTATTTCTTTGTTGGCATGGGGTTTAGGATCGGGTTCAGTTGTATTCTTTGGAGGTGCTTCCTGAAAATAAGGGTTAACCGAATGGTTATTAGTAGAATTTACGTTCTCACCTTGATTACTCGATGTTCTAGCCGATTTGAGAGCTTTGATGGTAACTGCCTCATTACCTACGCAAAGTATGAGTTCTCCTGCATCAACATCAATTTTAGTCCTGGCAGTTGCTAAAAATGGTCTTCCTAAGATTAGGGGGATCGGATTATCCTCATCCATGTCAAAGACAACAAAGTCTACTGGGAAAACGAATCTGTTGATTTTTACAAGAACATCTTCGATAATACCCCTAGGAATTCTAACAGTTTTTTATCACCTAATTGAATGCTCATCCTAGTTTGTTTGGGTTTCCCTAGACCTAATTGTTTAAACAATTTATAAGGCATGACATTTATGCTTGCCCCTAAATCAGCTAACGCATTATCAACAGTTAGTCTACCAATTAAACATGGAATTGTGAAACTCCCTGGATCTTTTAGCTTTTGTGGTAGTCTATTTTGGAGATTTGCTGAGCACTTTGCGTTAAGTTCCACATGTGACGACTCGTCTAACTTCCGTTTGTTTGTCAGAAGCTCTTTTAAAAATTTCCTAGAATCTGGCATCTACGAAAGAGCTTGAAGTAATGGTAAGTTAATATGTAATTTATTTAAAAGTTTAAGAAACTTACCGAACTGTTCTTCTGTGTCGTCTCTTCTTAATGCCTCAGGGTAAGGTACGCGAGGTTGGTACTCCTTGATTACCGGTTTTGGCTTGTCTTGTGTTACCTCAACTTTACCTTTTTCTACCTCGTTTCCTTGTGTTGGACCGGGTTCGTCTACTTCTTCACTTTCTTGAGCTGTTATGGCTTGGATTTGCTCATTTGGATTAATTTCAGTATTACTCAGTAGACGCCCTTGCGGTCGTTCGGATAATAGCTTTGTAATTTCTCCGATCGATCGGGTAATTTCCCGATTGCCTTTGTAAGTCCTCCAACTTGGTTCTCGATCGCTTTGATCGATGTTTGTTGGGTTTCGAGTCTTTGCTTGCTTTTTCTAAACGGGCTTCGTGGATGCTATGAATTTGTTTAACGCCTCTTCAAGATTTGGCTTCTTTTCCGTGGATAGGGCTGATTTTGGAAATTTTGAGGAGGTTGTTGCCTTTGGTTTCCGATTTCCTTGTCCTCCCCACGAAAAATTTGGGTGGTTCCTCCAACCTCGGATTATAGGTATTACTATATGGGTTATTATTAGATCTGAAATTGTTACCTATATAGTTCATCGCGCTCACTCTCTATGCCCGCTTGGTAGGGTGGGTACTCAGATTCGCCACGCTTCCACTTGCGTCGCATCGCATGACCGGATGTACTGCGAAGAACACAAACTATCAATCTTCTTATTCATCAACTCTACCTGATTTGATAGCATGGTTATCAAGTCGAGGTTGTAAACTCCATTGCTTTTGTTGGCCTTGTTCTTGTAACTTGCCACTGATAGTTATTCAACGACATCTCTTCAATAAACTCGTAGGCTGCCTCAGGAGTTCTATTATTCAGGGTTCCACCGGCGGCTGAGTCGATTAGTTGTCTCGTTGAGGGGTTCACACCGTTATAAAAAGTCTGGACTTGGAGCCACAAAGGTAAACCTGGTGTGGACACCTTCTCAAGAGATCCTTATATCTCTCCCATGCATCGTATAATGTCTCTAAATCCATCTGCACAAAAGAAAAGATATCATTACGTAATTTGGCCAGTGGGAAATATTTTAATAAAAATTTTTCGGTCATTTGTTCCCATGTAGTGATTGACCCTTGTGGTAACGAGTTTAACCACTGTTTAGCTTTATTCTTTAATGAAAAGGGAAATAACCGAAGTCATATGGCATCATCAGAAACGCCATTTATTTTGAAGGTATCACAGAACTCTAAGAAATTAGCTATATGAGCGTTTGGATCTTCGTCCTGTAAACCATCAAATTGAACAAACTGTTGAATCATTTGTATAGTGTTAGGCTTTAATTCAAAATTATTAGCAGCTATAGCAGGCCTAACAATACTAGATTCGGCTCCTGTTAAATGAGGTTTAGCATAATCAAACATAGTACGAGGAGCATTATTTTCTCTCACATCTTGTGGTGGAAGATTGTTTTCGTCCATCCCTTCAGTAGGATTGGATCTGTCTTCTCGCTCTCCTTGGTAATTTAGGGCTCGCCTAATTTCTCTGTGATTTCTTCGAGCGGTAGCTTCAATATCACTGTCGTATTCTAAAGGTCCTCTCGGGTTCCTTCTAGTCATAAACTAGAGGTACCTGCTAGGAAAAGAAAGAAAGAAAATTTAGCAAATTTAAAATTAAAACTAAAAATAAAAATAAATTGCGGAAAATAAAACTAATGGCTAAAGTAATAAAAATAGAGTTTTCTTAATATTTTAGTTCCCCGGCAACGGCGCCAAAAACTTGATCGCTGTAAATTAGAGTGTTAAAATTTATAAAAGAATGATCGAACCTGGAAACTAACTCTGACAACGATTAAAGGCAAGTGCACCTATCGAACAGTAGTATAGTTTAGGCAAGACCGGATTGTCGAACCCAAAGGAACTAAAAGTACTAATACTAACTTTCTTTTTATTATTTAGCCTAAAATAAGTAAAGTTGTTTATAAAACTAAATTAATTAACTACTAAACTAAAGACTCTAACACAAAGAAGAATGAATTTGGAAAATAACTTGGGAAAAACTCAGTTGATTTAGACGATACCCTAGGAAGAATCCACCTAGACTTCACTTGTTATCTAACACTGAAACAATGATTTATTCACTTAGTTTGATCCGTAAGACTCCCTAACGTATATTAAACCCTCTCTCGAGGCGAATAACGTCTAACCCTAGGTTAATTAGTGGAACTCTCGTTCTCTTATAATAACCCCTAGAATTAGCAGTAAATCGATCTGTGGATTCCCATATTAGGTTTCACCCTAATCCGGCAAAATCTCGTCACCCTATCTCTAGGCGTGCGATCAACTCCGCTTAATTATGTTGGATCTACTCTTAGGCAGGGTCTATTCCTCCTCCACCTAAGCACATTAGATTTGGATTAAGCTCACATAATTAAGAACAAACTAAGTATTTATCATATAATTCAAATAATCAAATAACAAGATTCATCATAGGTTTCATCCTCTTCTGTATCCAAAGGTTTAGTTCATAACAATAAAGGAAAACATCTCAAGAGAAAAGATAAAACAAAACATAAGAAATCCCTAAAACCCCTCAAGGAATTGAAGAGAGAGATCCTCCGTCTTGAGTATAACTCGCTTCTTGAGATGGATCAACTGGCTATCCCCGAGTGAATCCCCACAAATCGCTTTCTCTGCTTAGCACGACGCCCCTAGACGATGGCTTTGGGCTCCTCCTTTCAGTCATACTTAGGGTGTATTTATAGGCTTTTGAAATACGTTTCTTTCTCCCTAAGTATCCTTTCCCGAATGAAATTGCTCTTTTCCACTAGCAGAGGGCACGACCATGGCACACGCCTGCAAAATCGTGGGATGTGCCGTGTTCGGACTTCTTTAATGAGGCACGGCCGTGTGAATCGAGGGAAGACCGTGTTCTAGATGATCAGTGAGGCACGGCTGTGTGATCTTTGGTCCAGGCCGTGTCGATTTCATGCTTTGGCCTATTTGTCCCGTTTTAAGCCCGTTTTGCGTTCTTTTCATCCCCTAGTGTTTTCCTGAGTATATATCATGAAAGAAAGGATTAAGAGCACCAAATTACATAAAATAAGGGATAATTCATCCAAAAGCATACTAAATGTGGGCCTAAAATATGTTACTATTTCAGTTTATCACGAGGTTGGTACTCTTTGATTACCGGTTTTGATTTATCATGACTTACCTCGACCTCACCTTCCTCTACCACATCCTCTTGCCTTAATTTGGGTTCATCTAACCCTTTACTATCATGAGCGGTTATGGCTTGAAGTTGCTCCTTTAGGTTAGTTTCAGTGTTGCTTGGCAATCTACCTTGTGGTCGTTCTGACATGATCTTAGTAAGTTGACCTACCTGATTCTGGATCTCTTGAATCGATGCTTCTTGCTTTTTGAGTCTTGGTTTGGTGTTTTGGAAATGGGTTTCTGACACCGCTATGAATTTTGTCAACATCTCCTCAAGGTTCGACTTCTTTTCTTGTGGGTAGGTGTGTTGTTGGAAGTTTGGAGGGGGTTGCTGTCTCTGGATTTCCTTGACCTCCCCACGAAAAATTGGGGTGTTCCTCCAACCTGGATTATAATTGTTACTATAGGGGTTATTTTGAGATCTAAAATTGTTACCCATATAGTGAGCTTGCTCGCTTTCGAAGGCTCGTGTTGTAAAGTGGATATTCGTGTTGCTCATTCCTCCTCCATTTGTATCGCATCGCATAACCGGATGTACCGTGAAGAACCACAAAAACCATCAATTTTTTATTTAACATCTCTACCTGATTTGATAGCATGGTCACTGCGTCGAGGTTAAAAACACTAGCGGCTTTTGTTGGCCTTGTCCTCGTGACTTGCCACTGATAATTATTCAGTGACATCTCTTCAATAAGCTCGTAGGCAGCCTCAGGTGTTTTGTTATTCAAGGTTCCGCCGGCGGCTGGATCAATCAACTGCCTGGTTAAAGGATTTACACCGTTATAAAAGGTTTGGACTTGTAGCCATAATGGTAATCCATGGTGTGGGCACCTTCTCAATAGATCTTTGTATCTCTCCCATGCATCATAAAGTGTCTCTAAATCCATCTGCACAAAAGAAGAGATATCATTCCTTAACTTAGCCGTTTTAGCCGGCAGAAAATATTTTAATAAAATTTTTTGGTCATTTGATCCCATGTAGTGATTGACCCTCGTGGAAGAGAATGCAACCACTGTTTGGCTTTATTCCTCAAAGAAAAAGGAAATGACCGAAGATGAATGGCATCATCAGAAACACCATTTATTTTGATTGTATCGCAAAATTCTAGGAAATTAGCCAAGTGATTGTTTGGATCTTCATCCTGCAAACCATCAAACTGAACAAATTGCTGTATCATTTGAATTGTGTTAGGTTTCAGATTCAAAATTATTTGCAAAGAATAGTGGGTCTAACAATACTTGATTCAAGACCAACTAAACTAGGCTTAGCATAATCATACATAGTACGAGGAGCATGATTTTCACCACCTCCGGAGGTAGCGGATTATTCTCACCATCTCTTCTGGTAGTATTGTTCTCGTCTTCTTGCTCTTCTTCTATGTAAGTTAAGCTTCACTTATTTCTCTACGATTTTTGCGAATGGTTCCTTCAATATCACTGTCAGAAATTAAGGGTCTGTCGGGTTCCTTCTAGTCATAAACTAGAGGTACTGCAAGGAACAAAGAAAGAGAAAAATTAGCAAAGTTAAAATAAAAATAAAATAAAAGTAAATTGCAAAAAAAATGGCTAAAGTAATAAAAATTGAGCGTTCTTAATAATTTGGTTCCCCGGCAACGGCGCCAAAAACTTGATCGTGTACGTCAGAGTCTTAAAAATTTATATAAAGAATGATCGAGCCTGGAACTAACTGTGACAATGATTGAGGCAAGTGCATCTATCGAACAGTAGTATAGCTTAATGGCAAGACCGGATTGTTGAACCCAAAGGAACCAGAAGTACTAATACTGACTTTCTTTTTATTATTTAGCCTAAGAAACAACGGAATTTGTTGTTTAATCTAAAATTAACTAACTACTAAGATAAAGATGCTAAGACAAAGAGAACGATCTTGGGAAAACACTCGTGAGAAAAACCAATTGATTAAGACGATACCCAAGGAAGAATCCACCTAGACTTCACTTGTTATCTAACTCTGAACCAGACGATTTGTTCACTTGACTTGATCCATAGGATTCCCTAATTTATATTAATACCTCTCTCGAGGCTACTAACGTCTAACCCTAGGTTGATTAATTGAAATCTCTTTCTAATTAAAACCCCTAGAATTGCATTAACTCGATCTATGGACTCCCATATTAGGTTTGACCCTAATCCGGCAAATTTTCGTCACCCTATCTCTAGGCGCGCGAGCAACTTCGCTTAATTATGCTAGATCTACTCTTAGGCAGGGACTTTTGCTCCTCCACCTAAGCACATCAATACTTGAATCAATATCCCAGAAATATCAAAACAAGAATTAAAAACACATAATTAAGAACAAATCAAGTATTTATCATATAGTTCAAAGAAACGATAACAAGATTCATCTTAGGTTTCATCCCCTCGTATCCGAGGGTTTAGTTCATAATCATAAAAGAATACATCTCGTAAGAAAAGATAAAACAAAACATAAGAAAAACCTAAAACTCCCGAAGGAATTGAAGAGAAGATCCTCCGTCTTGAGTATGATTTCGGCTTCTTGAGATGAATCAACTGGCTTTCTTCGAGTAAATCCCACGATTCTGACCTCTCCGGCTTGGCTCTTTGGCCTAGCTGGACGCCCCCGACAGAAGGCTTCTGTCGACTTCCCCCTTTAAGTTGCCTCCTAGGGTGTTTATATAGGCTTTGGAATGTGTTTCTTTGCCTCCAAGTATCCTATTCCGAGTGAAATTCCTCTTTGTCACGGCAGGGACATGCCCGTGTAGCACGCCCGTGTGAATCTACTTCAGGTCGTGTTTGGGTCTATTAAGGAGGCACGGCCGTGTGGCTTGGGCCCAGGCCGTGTGCATTTCTTTCTTTGGCCCATTTGGTCCGTTTTAAGCCCGTTTTCTGTTCTTTTCATCCTCCTATGCTCTCCTGAGTATAAAATATGAAATTAAAGGATTAAGAGCACCAAATTCCATAATTCAAGGGATAAATCATCCAAAAGCATGCTAAATGTGGGATTAAAATATGTTACTATTACGGTTTATCATTTATGACTAGAAGGAACCCGTCAGGACCATTACTTTTTGACAATGAGATTGAAAGTACAACTCGCAGAAACCAAAGAGAAATAAGGTGAAGTCTACAATACATAGAAGAAGAGCAAGAAGACGAAACTAACACTACAGAAGAGATGGCTGATAATAATCCACTACCTCCTGTGGTTGCCTCAAACCCGGTGAATCAAAATCTTGCTCCTCGTACTATGTATGATTATGCTAAACCTAATTTAACAGGAACTGAATCAAGTTTTGTTAGACCTGCTATTGCTGCAAATAATTTTGAACTGAAACCTAACACTATTCAGATGATTCAACAGTTTGTGCAGTTTGATGGGTTGCAGGATGAGGATCCAAACAATCACTTGGCAAATTTTCTGGAATTCTGCGACACTTTCAAAATTAATGGCGTTTCTGATGATGTCATTCGCCTTCGGTTGTTTCCCTTCTCGTTGAGGAACAAAGCTAAACAGTGGTTGAACTCGTTACCACGAGGATCAATCACTATATGGGACCAAATGACCGAAAAATTTTTACTTAAATATTTTCCGCCGGCTAAAACGGCTAAGTTGAGGAATGATATCTCTTCTTTTCTGCAGATGGATTTAGAGACACTTTATGATGCATGGGAGAGATACAAGGATTTACTAAGAAGGTTCCCTCACCATGGTTTACCTTTGTGGCTACAGATTCAAACCTTTTACAATGGTGTAAACCCCTCAACTAGACAGTTGATTGATTCAGCCATCGGTGGAACCCCAAATAACAAGACCCCTGAAGCGGCTTATGAGTTTATAGAGGAGATGGCACTAAATAACTATCAGTGGCAAGTTATAAGGACAAAGCCAACAAAAGCCGCCAGTTTTTTCAACCTCGACACAGTGACAATGCTATCAAACCAGGTAGAGCTTCTAAGTAAAAATATTGATGGTTTATGTGGTTTTTCGCAGGTACATCCAGTGATGCAGTGCGATACGAATGGAGGAGGAATGAGCAATACAGAATATCCATCCTACAACTCTGGCATAGAAAGCGAACTAATGAACTATATGGGTAATAATTTTAGACCTCAAAATAACCCTTATAGTAACATTTATAATTCAGGTTAGAGGAGCCACCCAAATTTCTCGTGGGGTGGTCAAGGAAATCAGAGACAACAACCCCCTCCAGGCTTTCAACAACAACCCTACCCACAAGAGAAAAAGCCGAACCTTGAAGAGATGCTTACTAAATTCATCTCGGTGTTAGAAAGCGCGTTTCCGAACACCAAAACCGCACTCAAAAACCAACAGGCATCGATTCAAAGACTCGAAAACAAAATAGGTCAACTTGCCAAGTTGATCTCTAAACGACCACAAGGCAGCCTGCCAAGTAACACTGAAACTAACCCAAAAGAGCAAATTCACGCCATTACTGTTCACGATAGTGAAGGGTTAGACGAACCAAAACAGAGGTAAGAGAACGTGGTAGATAAAGGTAAGGTTGAGGTAAGCCATGATAAATCGAAATCGCATAAGTCAGTACAAACCTCCTCGTGTACCATACCCCAATGCGACGAAGAAAGACCGCACAGATGATCAATTCGGTAAATTTCTTAAACTTCTAAAGAAATTACATATTAACTTACCATTTATTGAAGCTCTCTCGCAGATGCCCAATTCAGCAAAATTTCTAAAAGAGCTCTTATCAAACAAACGGAAGCTAGACGAAGCATCGCATGTGGAGCTAAATGCAGTACGCTCAGCAATTCTACAGAATAAACTACCCCGCAAATTAAAAGATCCAGAAAGTTTTACGATTCCTTGCTTCATTGGTGGTTTATCTATTAATAATGCTTTAGCAGATTTAGGGGCAAGCATAAATGTTATGCCTTATACAATGTTTAAACAGCTAGGTCTTGGGAAACCCAAACAAACTAGGATGAGCATTCAATATGCTGATAAAACTATTAGAGTACCTAGGGGTATAATCGAAGATGTAGTAGTAAAAATTGATGAATTCATATTCCCAGTAGACTTTGTTGTTTTAGACATGGATGAGGAAAATAATGTTCCTTTAATTTTAGGAAGACCCTTTTTAGCAACTGCTAAAACTAGAATTGATGTTGGTACAGGTGAACTCACACTTCGTGTAGGTGACGAAACTATCACTCTTCAGGCTCTTAACTCGGCTAGGACATCGAGTAATAAAGGTGAGAACATAAATTCTATTAATGACCATTTGGTTCAACCTACTTTTCAGGAAGCACCACGAAATTACACAACTAAGCCATATTCTAGACCTCGTGCCAACAAATAAATAACTCATGAGAAGCGAGGGCTTCAGATCGATGAACTAGACGAGTGGAAGACACATGTTAAGGAGAAACCAAGAACACACAAAGCAAAATCGAGACAACTCTATAACGAACTTAAAGATGAAGCAAAATACTTCAAGGTTGGAGACCAAGTTCTAATGGATAGTACAGATCCTCGTGTTGCCACTTCTGAACCTAATGGAATAACTCCTTTCACGATACTTAATACTTTCCCATATGGTACAGTCGAGGTAACTCATTCTCAATTTGGCACCTTCAAGGTAAATCGTACTCGTCTAAAACCTTATTTTAATACAATTGATAGCAAGAATGAGGAGTTTCAACTCCTCAAACCACCATGATTATGTGAATGAGAGGTAAGTCTAGCTTAAGACTTTAAATGAGCGTTTCTCGGGAGGTAACCCAAGCACTAACCCTACTAATTAGTTTATTTTTACTTCTTTTCATGTTTAAACGCAAGTTTTTAACCCACACGGTCTGGACACACGGGCATGTCCTTGGCCATATGGAAACAAGATGAAAATTTTCCCAATGACACGGGCTGCGATAAAATGCCACAGTCGTGCGATGCGGCTATGGTCGACACTGACTAAAGAACACGGGCGTGCGACACGCCCGTGCCCAGAAGCGGTGGTTGAAACTGAGTGAGTCACATGGGCGTGCGACACGCCCGTGCTTATAGGTCGTGGTCGATACTGATTAATCAACATGGGCATGGAAACCTCCACACGGTCGTAGGAGAAACGAACAAAGCAGCACACGGCCGTGCGATTCGGCCGTGTGACCTAACACGCCCAGGGCACACGGGCGTGGGCAGTGATCAGATGCCACAATTTCTATTTAAACCCCCTTCATCTATTCACTTTCTTCCCCAATTTTTCTTCTCTTAAACCCTAGCCATCACACCCCTTTCTTTTCCCATTATCTTCTCCCTTCATTTTCCTTTCCCTTATTCCTTCTTTACACCGCCACCACAACAACCACCATCCTTACCACCATATACAAATACTAGAGGCAAAACCAAGGCCACCATCCCCATGTCGAAAAAGCAAAAGGATCCTGGCACAGTCTCTCCGTGCGCAACCACTCTACATAAGTTCATGCCGGCCGCTTCATTTACTCGACAAGGCAATGACCTTTGAGTCCATTCATTTTTTATTTTTCTTTTATTTTCATTTTTAAATTCTTTCTGTTTATCTTTCTTGTCTTTAATTTATATTATTATATTTTGATTTGTTTAATTTAGGTTCAAGGGGCTATTACGGAACGACCCCACCACCACCGGAGTATCCACCACCCCTGCCCAACTTTACATCGTTTCTTTTCTTTGACTCCATCCAAAATTCAGGAAGTTTCACTTCTCTCCCTCTCTTATGATTTTCTTACTATATTGTCACTATTTATCTTTGTACATTGAGGACAATGTACATCTAAAGTGTGGGGAGGTGTCAACAATACTGAATTATGCCTTGTTCTTAAGTAATTTTCTCATATTACTGTTAGAATGAAACTTCTATTGATTTATGATTTTCATTGATATGTTTTGGATTAAGTCATAGGTAATTGTGCATCGATGGTTTAAACTTTAAGATATTAGAGGATCAAGCATGATAAGTCTATTTTCATAATAAAAAATTGTAATAGGTTGTTTCCCTAAATTTAAATATTACTTTGAAGTTTGAAATTTGCAAGGTTGACATCAAAAACCATAATTTTTGTGAGATTTTGAGCCTTTTATTCTTGCTCACTTTATTGTTGGTTATGAGTGTGTCAACATTGATTTGTTATTCTAGAACTTGCTTCGATTATACATGTCAAGACCATATTTTTTATTTGATATACTGAGATGATAAAGACACCTAGGTTTTAACCCACTTATTCCACTAAAAACCTACCTTCATAATTAACCCCTAGTGAACCTTTTTTTTTAGCCTAATAAACTATTTTCTTGACTCACCCATTAATATTAACCCAAAACCAAATTTTTACTTCTCCTACTTTGACTCTCCTTATGTCGAGATTTGATTTGATCAGCTGCCTAACTATTTTCTTTATTTCAGTTGTTAAATCTCTTATTATTATTATAAATACTTGTTCTTATAAAAAAAGTTGGAAATTTATTCATTATTAGTTCTTTATTATTTGAGCTTAATCAGTTAATTCCACATTTTGAGAAGAAGCTCATGTTATTAGTATTAAGTTTTCAATTGATGTAATTATTCAGTGTTAGTCCATTTTCCTAGTTAGGTGAATTGTCAATTCAATCTCGATTTTAACCCTCCTTTTCACCTTTATCCACACCTTTAACCCAAGCCCCAAGCACAACCCTTTTTAAAGACCTTTTGATTTGTGTATCATCTCATTTTATCGTGGTGGAGATTTGATTTTCATGCAAGCCTGTGGTAATAACTTTTCATGTTTGACTTTTGAGTGCTTAATTTGAACCTTAAACACTTTGAGTGATTTGAGTGAATCTTTAGTGAGGATGTCAAGTCTTGTCGGTTTTGAATTAAAGGTAATTATTTAGGTAAAGGGAAACACCTATGTTTTCATACTATAAAAATCTATGACTTAGATTGTTTGAATCTCTAGGACTCTTCTAGTTAAATTATCAATGTATGAATTATCTGTGAATTATGATGAGACATTATTGTTGAGAATTATGAGTCGAGGAAGTTAGTTTTAATTGTGAGTTGAGGATTTTTCTTGAGGACAAGAAAAGGCTTAAGTGTGGAGATATTTGATGAACCATAATTTATACATATTTTAACCCCATGCTTAGCTTATTTTTGGATGAGTTTTCATTAGATTTGATGAATTCAATGCTCCTAATCCTTTAATTTCATGTTTTACACTCAGGAGAGCTTAGGGAGTCGAAAAGAACAAGAAACGGGCCAAAAAGGGACAAAATAGGCCTATCTTAGAATTCAACACGGCTTGGGCCATTGGACACGGCCGTGTGTTACGAGCAGGATCAAACACGGCCTAGAATGTCGCACACGGGCAGACCACACGGCCATGTGTGGTGAGCAGGAGCGAGCACGACCCAAGACTATTGAACACTGGCGTGTCATACGGGCGTGTCCCTGCCGTATCAAAGATTAATTCTATCCGGAAAAGGTTACTTGTGGGAAAAGAAAGACGTTCCAAAGCCTATATAAACACCCTAGGGGGTGACCTAAAAGAAGACGCGGAATAGAACGCAGAAAATACTCGAAGACAGCCATCAGGAGCAGCTCGGAAGGAGGATCTCCATCAAGACTTAAGATCTCCCATCAAGTTCTTTAGAAGTTTTTGGGTTTTCTTATGTTTTGTAGTTTTCCTTATTCTATGATGTTTCCCTCTATCAGTATGAACTAAATCCCCTAAATACCTAAGGGGATGAAACCTAAGACGGATCTTATTATTATTTGATTTATAAGATAAATACTTGTTCTTATTCTTAATTGTGAGTTCTTATTCTTGTTTTGATAATTCAGGTTATTAATTCAAGTCGAATGTGCTTATTCAGTGGAGAAAAAGTCTCTGTTTAAGAGTAGATCAACACAATTAAGCGGAGTTGATTGCAACCCTAGAAATAGGCTTACGAAAATCTGCCGGATTAGAGTCAAATCTAATAAGGAATCCATAGATCGAGTTAATGCGACAATGGGGTTTTAATTAGAAAGAGATTTCAATTAATCAACCTAGAGTCAGCTTGTTTTTAGTCTCGAGAGAGATATTAACATAAATCGTGTATTTCTACTGATTAAGTCAAGTGAATAAATCATATGAATCAAAAGTAATAAGTGAAGTCTAGGTGGATTCTTCCTTAGGTATTGCCTCCATCACATAAGTTGTCTAAAAGTATTTTCCTAATTCATTATTTGTCGTGTTTTAATTAATTAGTTTTAGTTTAAAAAGAAATCACTCCAATTCTTAGGCTAGATAATAAAAGGATAGTAATTACTAGTACTCTTGGTCCCTATGGATACGATATTTTCGGTCTTACCATAACTATACTATTAAACGATAGGTGCGCTTGCCTTTATTGTGGTCATAGTTAGCTAGAGACACATCAAACTTCTGGTTCAAATTACTCCCCCTAACTCATTACAAGTTATTATTTCTCTCCCCCTAATGTCGGGAAAACTATCAAATCAAAATAGTAATCACAAATCATGTTATAATTAAATCTCTAATACATTTAAAACATATAATAATACAAGGAAACTCATAATTAATATATATTCTCAACTTTCTTTGAGTATTCACTCATCTTTGTTTTGGTGGAGCAATTGGAACATATACGCACATACAAAAATTCAAAGATGAGAAATATTTAGATCTTGACCAATAATCAATTGTAAGGGGGAGTATTTATAACTTATTGGCTTGATGTGTACAACACGTAAATCAACATAATCTCATGTTGAAATAGAAAGTTTAGTTCTTATAAGTAATGATTTAGACATTAACCAGAGGCGTTCAATCAATAATTTCTCTATAACACCCCAAACCCGGCCTAGACGTTATGGCCGAATCTGGCGATGTCACATGGAAAGTGTTTTAAAAAAACGAGTTGTCAAGTAAAAATCGTTCCTGTTATTAACTTTTATTTAGTCCAGAAAATGCAAATTCATCGTTAGGTTAAAAGGGTCCTCCTTATTTAGTGAAAGCTTTGGAAAATATCTTATCTTAGAAAACTGTCTCTGATTCCGAAAATCTTTCGTTTTTAGTGAAAAATCAAGTTTTGTTGAGTTTGCAGTTTAAATATCCATAAATTAAAAGGCAGTTAAATTCCCAAATTAAAACCAAAAAGTCCAGCGTCCCAAAAATTACAACCAAAATCATGAACTAAAAATCAAAACAGAAAACCAGTGGAAGCATTTCAAAAGTTTTACGTGTGGCCACCATCGAGTCCTCCGCTACACCGATCCGCCTAGTGCTAGGGATTACCTGGACAGATTAAGCAGAAAAGAGTGAGTTTCCTAACTTAGTATGTAATCCCCACAGACATCATACATATCAAACACTCATCGAAGTCGAAATAACGATGCAGGCGGCGGCTTCCCATTACAGAATCAGTTCGAGCCTCAGCCAACTCTGATGCAAAATCAGATATAGATTAAGGCTTTAGCCTAATCAGATGCAGAATCAAATATATACAAGGGCCTTAGCCCAATCGGATACAGAAGCAGATATATACAAGGGCCTTAGCCCAATCGGATATAGAATGCAGATCAGTATATCAAAATCCTACCCATCAGCCTCTACACACCATCTTCGTCTAGCCCTACACACCATGTGGGGATAAAATCAACCCACCCATCCCTACACACCATATTGTACCAAAATGCGGCACATGAACAGAATAATGCAGCTGAGCTGCCAGATATCAAGCTTAAGAGCCTTTCAGAACACTTCCTCCAACTAACATCAACCCTACCCCGATGCAATGCAACATACCAATATGACATGCAAACATGCAAATAACCTAACATACATTCAGTTCAGTACAGATATCATATAGTCAGATCACATAAATAGGGGTCTAAATAATGCTTACAGACCCTACAGTAGGTCCACAGTCGACTTGGGCGACCCGTGCAACCTTACAGCACTTTTCAGAAAAATAGGCTCACACGCCCATGTGGCCTACTCGTGTGGGCCCACACGCCCGTGTGGCCCACTCGACCTAAATTGGCCTTGGCCGTGTGGATCAAACAGCCTGGCCCAGAATCCCACACGCCCGTGTGGTTCACCCGTGTGGGCCCACACGCCCGTGTTGCCCACACGGTCTAATTGGTCGAGCACGTGTCTCGCACACGGCCTCACCCAACCATCACACGGCCGTGTCCTTCACGCACGGCCTGGCCTCATCAATCACACGGCCGTGTACTGCCACACGACCTACCACACGGGCGACCTCACTCCCGTGTGGCGTCGACAATTTCATTTTTCGGCTTTCGTCGATTCTCATTTTCTGTGTTTTCGGGTACACACCTGATACGCTTGTGATGCCAAAGAAAATCCAAGTAATCTCGAGCCTAAAATTAATCAGTATACACTCGATTAATCACCTTAACAGTCAAACAAAACTCGAATGCAAAACAGAGTATTCATCCACCGAACGATTGAAACTTACCCTCGGTCGAAAAGCAGAAACACCGAACCCTCAAAACGTTAATGGCTGCTCTCCAGCCCCTTGATCAACTCCTAACAACCAAAAGAAAGCCCCCTCAAATCACTAATCCAGAAAACGTTAAGAGGAAAACAAGAACATAACTTACCAACACGCGCCCAACGCTCTATTCGTTGCAAAGTAGAAAGGCGAGATAAGGAAATAAAAAGAAAAGGAAAGATTTGCTGATCGAACAAGATGAAAACGGCAGGGGAAATATGATAGCAAAAATCACGTCAGAAGTTTGGAAGAGGGGGGAAAAAACGAAATTGAGAAAAAGAATAAAAATAAAATAAAAACCCACTGATCACCCCCTAATCCCTAAATTTGCTCCCCAAAATTGTCCACTAACCCCCAACCTTATCAGAATTCTGACTCCACTCAAACACTTCCAGTCAACAAGGTAAAAATTAAATCCCTTTGCTTACCAAGAGAATCGAACACAAGACCTCTAGCAAAACCAACACTCCACCCAACCACCAGACCAGTAGGCCCATTCTGATATAATTTTACCAACGTTTAAACTTAAGCCTACTGAATAGAGACTGAGCTTTATTCATAAAAATACCAAAATTTACCCAAGTTGTGGCTTGAACTTGGGACCTCTCACACATACCCAGAACACATAACCACTGAAGCAGATAGACATTGTGTCAATGAATTACAGAAACATATTTAAAAACTTAGGGCGTTACATTCTCTAAACCATTATGCGCATAAATAACAAACTTTTATAAAAGTTTTTCAAACTTAATCAATAAAATATTGAGATATAAACTCATCAGTATTAGCAAGATGAATTGTCTTAATTGCATGATTTGAAATTAATTATTTAAACAAGCAATCTTGCAAACGATAGGTTACACATATTTGAAATATGTAATTATTTAACCCGGCCTAGACGTTATGGCCGAATTTGGTGGTGTCACAAGGAATGGGTTTTGAAAACGGTGTTGACTTGATAAACCATTCAATTTTTATTCCTTGAGTTCGTTCATGATTATTCTGAAAATGTTATTTAGTTTATTTGTTTTCCAAAACACCTATTACAGCAGAAGTTTAATAAATTCGTTATATTTTAGAAACTCGACTACTTATTTTTAGAAAAACCCCTTTATACGTAAAACCGTCGATTTCATAATACATCTTAGCAAATAAAACCATAAATAAAACCATTAAGTCCAGAAATTACAAACTCTCGAAAGAAAACCAAAATCATAAATAAAACCATAAATTAATAACGTTAAGCAGTTTACAGTCGAGTGGTCACCGCTGAGTCTCCGCCGCACCAATCTGCCTAAGTCTGTAGATTACCTAGACAGAATAGACAAGCATATGTTAGTTTTCGTAAACTCAGTGTGTAACCCAACAGAATTAAGCATGCAAACATACAGAGTCATATACACAGTCAGATATAGATTCAGATTCAGATAACAGACTCAGATAACATATTCAAATACAGATATGCAAAATCCTACCCCCATCATTTACGCACCACTCCGACCATCCCATCACACCATGTGGGGTTAAAAACACCCATCCATCCCTACACACCACACTGTACCGTTAAGACACATATCAGAATACATGCAGCTACGCTGCTAGAATATAGGCGATTAACGCCAAACAGAATACTTCCTCCTCATATACAAATCCCACCCCAAAACAGATACTGAAATAGATACAGATATAAAAATTAAACATGCTCAATTTGATTATACACAGATAACGGAATAATCAGACATGCATAGCATTTTCATACTCAGAACAGAATATTAAAATATTAGATTCACAGTTTAAGGGTTTGGTTAGCCCTTACCGGCCCTATGGTAGGCCCACAGTCGATCGGAACGACCCGTGCGACCCTAGGAAAAATTTTTAGAATTATGGGCCCACATGCCCGTGTGGGCCCACAAGCTCGTGTGGCCCACACGCCCAAATTGGCCTTGCCCTTGTGGCCCACACGGCCTAGACCAGAAACCCACATGCCCGTGTAGCACGCCCGTGTGGCCCATACGCCCAACTTGGCCTAGCACGTGTGGCCCACACGCCCATACCCTAGCCACCACACGGTCGTGTCTTGTGCACGACCATGCGTTCGTCGACCATACGTCCGTGTCTCGCACAAGGCCAACCACACGGTTGACCATACGCCCGTGTGACGTCGACAGTAGGCAATTTTGACTTTCACCGAAACCTCGTTTTTCATGCTTTGGGGACACACCTGGTATCATTTTGATGCACAAGCACTCCCAAGACCAACGAACCTAAAAAAAAGCATCCAAAAACCCTAATTCAGTACACTTGCAAAACTCAATCCGAAACCAATCCACATACAGAACCTTACAACATCAAATAATGAACTTTAAAGCTTACCACCAACGAACAGAGACCCCTAACGATCAAATCACTGAAGGAGCACCAATTGCTTCTTGCCCTTCCCCTAACCAAGAGTAAACACAAAACCCCCATTAGAACACACTAGCCACGAAACAATAACATCGTAACAAAACAAAACTTACCGAACAAACACAGTCAAACGTTGCACAAAAAGGAGGTGAATTTGGGAAAATTGAAAAGGAGAGGGAGAGACAAAAATTCGGCAGAGGAGAACAGGGAAACAGAACATCAAAAGATGGAGAGTTTTTGGGAAAAAATAATAAAAATAAAATAAAAGAAATAGATATGACATCAAATCCCAAAATTTTCTCCCACTAACCCACTAACTCAGAACTTCCTTAGAATTCCAACTCCACAGAAACTCTATTACATAACCAAATAAAAATTAACACCCACGCTCACGTAGGGATTCGAACACAGGACCTCCAACACACTAACTCCTTACCACTCGAACCAGCAGGCACATTCCGACATGAATTTACAGGCAATTTAATATAAGCCCACTGAACAAAGATAAGGCTTAGATCCAAAAATAACAAAATTGACAGAAGTGGGACTTGAACCCAAGACCTCACACACATACCCAGACCACTTAACCACTAAAGAAAATACACACTTATGTCAGATATTCACAGAAGCAGAATTAAATTATTTAGAGCGTTACAATTTTGTAGATGCATCTACCAAAATCATATAATATCAAAACCATCCACATGGTGGATGAATGAGCCCATATTCATTTCAGAAATGTAAGACATTAAATCTCAATTTTTCCTAGCGAGTTTCTAACAATCAATTTTCATTTAGAACAAGAAACAAATGAAAAATCTTTAAATTAAAGAATCTTCTGGTTCTTTAATGAAAGTCCATATGAATTCTCAATTAATTTTAGCATCATATATGATCCAGGATGGTCTAACAGGTCACACCAAGTAGTAAATATATTTGTATCAGTAAACTTCTAGTTTACTTTAATATGCGTTTCAATTGTACTAAATTGATACTTTTACTATCATTTATTTTACTTTGTATCCATATATAAGTACTATTGAAACATTTACTACTGGAAATGTCTAAATCAATATGAAGTCTATAATGTCACTAAGTCAATAAATATAATTTTCAAATAATTACATGGAATATTCGCTTAAGGGAATATGCCAAAATCTTCAAATGCAGGGCATTTGGTCCAGTGGTATGATTCTTACTTCGGGTGCGAGAGGTCCCAAGTTCGATTCAAAATACTTTTAAAACCCTTTTCACAAGATTTTTGCATAATCAGTTAACTACCAAAAATAACTGCCTAGGTCATGTATAGAGACAAACATATATTTATATATATCAATAAACGTCACATATCAAACATAAAAATATGATATTGTAACGCCCCAAAATTTTAATTTTTGATTTCGTGTATGTGTGGCACACAATGTCTATCTGCTTCAGTGGTTATGTGTTCTGGGTGTGTGTGAGAGGTCCCAAGTTCAAGCCTTACTTGGGCAAATTTTGGTATTTTTATAAATAGAGCCTTAACCTTGTACAAAGGGCTTAAGTTTAAATGTTGGGTAAATTACAAGAATGGGCCTGCTGGTCTGGTGGTTAAGTGGAGTGTTGGAGTGTAGGGTTGGACGGAGATGGTGTGTAGAGGCTGGTTGGGTAGGATTTTGCTCTTGCATAATCATATCAAGTATCGATCTCGTGATGGGCTAAGGCCCTACTACATTTTGACATCAGTATTGAGATGGGCTAAGGCCCAAACTGTCATCGATCTCGAAAAGGGCTTAGGCCCAAGACTGCTCAACTGTACTCGTGAATACTGATTGTTTGTTTGTTTCTGCGAGATTACACAATGAGTTTACGTAAACTCACCTTTTTTTTTTAATGTGCACAGGTAATCCCCAGACTTGACTGATCGGTGCAGCGAAGGACTCGACGGTGACCACACATATTTTAAACTGTTTTAATTTCAGTTTTGGTATTTATTTCTTAATTATTTTCTGGGTTATTTTTTTATGTAAATTGAAATTTTTGGACTGTTTGCTTTTATTTCAGATTTTAGACTATTTTCGTGGATTTAAAAACTGCACAAACTCAACGAACAAACAGTTTTCTCTAAAACAAAGGGGTTTTTTTCTAAGATGGACGAATTTACCTAATTAGCTTGGATTTTCATAAAATAAATTATTTCTAAAGCTTCCGCAACGAATTGTGTTTTAAAACAATCGATTAAATAAGTAAGCGATTTTGGAGTCAACAACAGTAAATAAATGAAAACGATTTTATCGTAACAACTTAGTTTCAACACGCTATTATGTGACATTGCCAGATTTGGCCATAACGTCTAGGTCGGGTTTGGGATGTTACATTTAGTGGTATCAGAGTCAGGTTACAAAACTTAGCTGTGGATTATGAGTTTTATAAAAAACTGGGCTTTCGAAAAATTGATTGATTTCCAAATGATTTAAAATGTTTTTACTGAGTAAGTGGTACACCAAGTATCTGGCGTCGATCCTATAAGTATTCTGAACTGTGATTTGTTTTAAACTGAAACTGTTATGGATAGTATATTCTGAAACTACTATAGGTCGCAAACTGTACTGAAAACACTCTAGTTAGTGTATACTGAAAATTGTAGAGAAACTAAAAATTGTAGTGAGACTGCGATTTACGAAAACAAACTCTAAATAATCAATACCGTTTTACGTAAAACATTTGTTAATAAACACTGGAACTGTAACTGATTCATAAAACTATTACTACAGATAAACGTGATTAGACAATGACCGCACGAGGTATCCGCGGACGGGGTACTAGAGGCCGAGGTAGAGGTCGTAGAGGGGCTTGAGCTGAGTCCTCTTCACTGGGTAGCATACCGAATTTGGATACGAGTGAGATGCCAGTGTCGCCTGCTACTGAGACTGGGTCTCAAGATCGCATGGCTGAGGACGACGCATTGTCCCAGGCTATGCTAAGGATTTTGGAGAGGGTCGCTGGGCCCAATACTAGATCCAGGGGCCGAGGGTCGGTTACGGAACGACTCCGGTCCAATGGAGCTGAGCTTTTTAGGGGTGTCACTTGGGTCACCCCTAATGTGGCCGAGTAGTAGATTGGGGCCAAAGAGAAGAGCATGGATGATCTGAACTGCACCCCCGAGCAGAAATTAAAGGGTGCAGTGTCGCTGCTGCATGATGAGGCTTATCAGTGGTGGCTCACTGTTAAGGAGGGCACTCAGCCCGAACGACTGACCTGGGAGTATTTTAAGACCGCCTTCCAGGGGAAATATGTGGGGGCCAGTTACGTAGATACCCGTAGGAGAGAGTTTCTGATCTGACTCAGGGAGATAGATCAGTGGCCGAGTATGAGGCCGAATTTTTGCGACTAAGCCGCTATGCGCGAAGTAGGGTGGCAATTGAATATGAGCGATGTATCCACTTCGAGGATGGTCTCAGGAATAATTTGAGGGTTCTGATAGCTCCGCAGAGGGATTGAGATTTTACTGCACTGGTGGAGAAGGCGAAGATCGCCGAGGAGGATACTGAGGTAGTCATGATTGGAGAACGCCAGAATTACTTACCTAATGTGATCTCTGCACTGGTGGCAGAGAAGATGGTTCGTAAGGGATGTGAGGCATTCTTGGCCTACGTAGGTGTTTCACTTCAGGGATTCTACGATTAAGCATCGTCGAGCAGTAAAGAAGATTTTTCAGACGTTTTTCTGAAGAGCTACTGGGTTTACCTCCGAATCGTGAAGTGGAGTTTTTGATTGAGTTTCTTCTTGGTACAGGTCCGGTGTCTATCGCCCCTACCGAATGGCACCGAAGGAGCTTACGGAGCTTAAGGCTTAGATTCAGGAGCTGTTGGATCGTGGGTTCATTCGTCCCAGTGTGTCTCTATAGGGAGCACCTGTGCTGGTACTGAAAAAGAAGGATGGGATGATGAGGATGTGTATAGACTATCGACAGCTGAATAAGCTAACGATTAAGAATAAGTACCCACTTCCGAGGATTGATGATTTGTTTGACCAGTTCTAAGGGGCTTTTGTGTTCTCCAAGATTGATCTGCGTTCTGGATATCATCAGTTGAGGGTTAAGGAGGCTGATGTATTTAATACGGCATTTAAGACTCGTTATGGATACTACAAGTTCCTAGGGATGCCTTTTTGGACTGACGAATGCACCGGCAGCTTTCATGGACCTGATGAACCGAGTATTCTAGCCCTATCTGGATCGGTTTGTGGTGGTGTTCATCAACGACATACTGGTTTATTCGAAGACTGAGGTGAGCATGATGAGCACCTTAGAGTTGTCCTTCAGACTTTGAAGGAAAGGCAGCTCTATGCTAAGTTTAGCAAGTGCGAGTTTTGATTTTCGTGGTAGTTGGGAGGAGTATTTTTCGTTAGTGGAGTTTGCCTATAATAACAGTTTCTAGTCTAGTATCCAGATCGCACCTTACGAGGCACTGTATGGTCGTAAGTGTCACACTCCTTTATGTTGGACTGAGTTGGGCGAGCAACGTGTTCTGGGTCTTGAGTTGGTTTTTGAGATAGAGGATAAGGTTAGACTAATTCATGATCGACTGAAAGCTGCTTTTGACAGACAGAAATCCTATGCGGACCTGAAGCGACGTGAGATTGAGTATTCGATGGGGGACTTTGTATTCTTTAAGGTCTCACCATGGAAGAAGGTACTGAGGTTTGGTCGTAAGGGAAAATTGAGCCCTAGGTTTATTGGACCTTACCGTATTTTGAAGCGAGTAGGACCAGTCGCTTACCAGTTGGAGCTACCTCCAGAGTTGGATCGTATCCATGACCTGTTCTAAGTCTCGATGTTGAGGCGCTACCGCTCTGATCCTACTCACATCGTTTTCGTTAAGGAGATTGAGGTTAGGCCAGACTTGAACTTTGAGGAGGAGCCGGTTCAGATTCTAGATCGAGATGTAAAAGTACTGAGGAGGAAATCTATTTCACTGGTTAAGGTTCTTTGGCGTAATCATAGCACTGAGGAGGCTACGTGGAAGCCTGAGGATATGATGCGTCAGCAATATCCTCATCTGTTCTGACCGGGTAAATTTCAAGGACGAAATTTTCTTTTAGGGGTTAGAATTGTAACGCCCCAAAATTTTAATTTTTGATTTCTTGTATGTGTGACACACAATGTCTATCTGCTTCAGTGGTTATGTGTTCTGGGTATGTGTGAGAGGTCCCAAGTTCAAGCCTTACTTGGGCAAATTTTGGTATTTTTATAAATAGAGCATTAACCATGTGCAAAGGGCTTAATTTTAAATGTTAGGTAAATTACAAGAATGGGCCTGCTGGTCTGGTGATTAAGTGGAGTGTTAGAGTGTAGGGTTGGAGCGGAGATGGTGTGTAGAGGCTGGTTGGGTAGGATTTTGTTACTACATAACTGTTACTGCTATTGATACTGTGATGGGCTAAGGCCCTACTGCATTTTGACATCAGATTAAGATGGGCTAAGGCCCAAATCACATCGATCATCGAAAAGGGCTTAGGCCCAAGACTATTCAACTGTGCACTGTGAACACTGATTGTTTGTTTGTTTCTGTGGGATTACACATTGAGTTTACGTAAACTCACCCTTTTTGTTTAATGTGCACAGGTAATCCCTAGACTTGACGGATCGGTGCAGCGGAGGACTCGACGGTGACCACACGTATTTAAAACTGTTTTAATTTCAGTTTTGGTATTTATTTTTTAATTATTTTATGGGTTATTTTTTATGTAAATTGAACTTTTTGGACTGTTTGCTTTTATTTCAGATTTTAGATTGTTTTCGTGGATTTAAAAATTGCACAAACTCAACGAACAAACGGTTTTCTCTAAAACAAAGGGGTTTTTTCTAAGATGGACGGATTTACCTAATTAACTCGGTTTTTCATAAAATAAATTATTTCTAAAGCTTCCGCAATGAATTGTGTTTTAAAACAATCGATTAAATAAGTAAGCGATTTTGGAGTCAACAAGAGTAAATAAATGAAAACGGTTTTATCGTAACAACTTAGTTTCAACACGCTATTATGTGACATCGCCAGATTCGACCATAACGTCTAGGCCGGGTTTGGGGTGTTACAGATATAATGAAAAACAAGCAATTTTTTTTTCATAACCATCATCATAAACATGCATGAAATTTAATTCAAAATCCAACCATTCATGCTCATAGAACTTTTCATTTACAATTGCACATGTCATTTCTCTAAATAATTAACAAATTGAATAATATAAAATGTATGAACTACTACCTTTAAAAATTCTTTGAACTAAATCAAATCTGAATAACCATAAAATTCATTGGTTTGTTAACGTAAATTTGCATATTAGATATGTTTTAATCAAATATACTATTTAATTATAAAATCTACTATAATGACATAAATATGTTAGTTAATATTCATTTTCATGAACAAATGAGATGTTTAAAATAATATGTAACACATGTAATCAAAACTTAAAAAGAAGACCATCTTAAAATATTTAAATCATATATCAAGTTGATTTAATATTTAAAGGCGTACCTTTTTTTTGTTCTACGTTGAGTTTTGACGATAAGAAGTAAGCAAATTAAACTTCAGTAGTAGACTTTGAATCCGACCAAAATATATTAATAGCAAATTTTGAGATTGGATCTTATTTTCCAAGTGTACAATAGGTACATAACCAATGACTTTTCATACATATGTTTTCTCTCTTGCAAGTTTTCATCAGTAATATTTTTTCACGTAATTTTAATTGAGAACTTATTCTAAATATTGTAGAGTAATACTCACAGTTTTTTTTTACAAAAACTTGCAATTTCATATGCATCCAACCATAATGAGCTTTAGATAGAATTACCATATTCTATTGCTCATATGTAGATCTTGCACAGTCAAATATTTCGCTTTCAACCCCTTAATGGGGATGATGACAAAAGAAGATCACAAAGATAATCACGATCAATTCAATTTATAACAAGAGTAATAAATATAAATTAATAACCCAATCCTCTTTTAATTTATATGAAATATAATCTTTTCTTCATTTACAATCCCAATATCATATCCGTCATAATGAATATATTTTAAAACTAATGCATTAACCATCACAAATTTAGTACTTTTTAGATATTGATATATGAACTCTTCTAGAGTTTTCAACTAATTTTGTACTATCAAATATTAGAATAATATTTGTTTGTTTCAGTATCAAATAAGATAAATATTTTCTATCTGTAATGATAGAATTCATTACTACGTTCTCGTATCATTCCTCAAAGAATATTAACAAAAACAAAATATTTGGGCATACGCCACATATGTGGCCAATAATCTTTCATATCACATTGATTACATAGGTTATTTTTACCCTTTGAAGAGTTAACTTAAGAACTCTCATTGTTCTCTTATTTATTATTATGTACCCTCTTTTAGTAGTTCATGATTATATCTTTTATTTTTTTTCATGTTTGCATTCACTTCGGGGAATGCAACAAATCTAGTGGGACAGACTTCTAAACACTTCCATTGATTCTTTATTTCATAATCACCATCACAAAACATGCATGGATTTCAAATCAAAATCTATCAAGATTAGTCTCCAATTATAATAAACATGATATAATAAATCATAGTAAAATATACTTGAGATTCTTTAACATCATTATTATCACTGGCTATTATCACGAGCACTATTACAAGTAGTACAACAACTTTTTTTCGTAATAACATTTATAATCTAACAGTTAAAAAATCATTTAATAAACAAAATCAAAATTTTCATGTACGATGCTTGAAAGTTATCCGATACACATTGTACCAAATTTCAATACCACATATATGTTATAAAATCTAATGATGCTCTAATCAAGTATTTATAAATTCAATTTAAAAGATATAATATAATAATTTCAAGCATATTTAATAACAATAATTTAATCATCAAAAATTTTAATCACCCAAATATCATACATACTATAATTTAATAAAAGAATCTTAGTTTAAAAGAAACCTTAAAGTAATAATATTTTCAATAAAATAATTTTACCAAAAATCAATCAAAAAAGGAGAAAAACATACCACGTAAGGATTATATTCCTATAACGCATAGGCCTCAATTGAAGACTGAAATAACAGTAGCTCTAGAAGGCAATCAACAACAGCTTGAGTAGCAAATTTGAATGATTGGCTATTGCATTGGTTGTTGCTTGAAATAACTATTGTTTTAAGTAGAGAATCAATTAACTATTGTTTTAAGTATAATATTATTACAAGTTGACAGCATTGCATTAGCCCATTTTGTTAACTGTAAATGCTTTGGAACTAAATAATCTGCCGGTAAGTGTTGCTTGCTAATAGTTCATTCCCACTTGCAATAAAAAATTTTTTAATACCTTAATCACTTTAAAAGTTGAATATCATAGATGAGGTTGCTCATATGCATTTTTAAAGTTCATTGAATATGCCTTTCAATTGCATGTTGAGTTGCAAATGAATGTATTAATTGAAAGAGTACAATTAGAGATGGATTCAAAAGTTGGTTACACAATTTAGAAACATTTTCTTACATTTATAGAGTCTTATTCAAAGAGTAGTCCACTATGAAACAACATTGCAAGATGTGATTTAAGTTTAACCCACACACCAAATTGCAACGTTATACCTATAAAGCAATCTTAGTCACTCTATCCACTAAGATTTTCCCTTTGAAAGCTTAGTTACAAACTGAAAATGAATAGTTTGTTTATAATGAATTTTGCACTAAAATTAGGTTCCTAATAATGAAAAAAATATGTGTTCTCCTTCTCTGAAAGTTGAAACACAAATCCTTGAATAAGCAATGTAGTACTTTGTAAAAGAGCAAGTGTGATCTGAATAAATCATTAAAAATTTTCTCCAATCAAATCACTTATTATAGAATAAAACAAAAGAAATTTTATCTTTAACTTCTTCAAAATCAGTATATCTTTAAATAAGGTAAGTAAATAATCCAGATACGTTGGTCAAACATACCGATATATCTCTACAAACTATCATTGCTTGATCTAATATCTTTTTCAATTATAATATTGAGATTTGTTGCTCAAAATCCTTATAAAGAGGTAAATATATAATTCAGATACCTTGGTCAAACATGCCAGCAAAGAAGGCAAGTTACAAAACCAATTGAAATTGGTGTTGAATCTGGGATGTGCAACTAGCACTAACAATGCCCCCTTAGTATTTTTTTTTTTTGATGATGAAAGAAGGCAATCGACTACCTTTAAATCAAGTACTTCTTACATGTGATGCGCCAAATTTATCTTCTCACAAAAGTTTTCTAACAGGAAAGCTAGGGAACTGATAAACCGTAATATATACATATTTTAATCCCACTTTTGGCATACTTTTGGATGATTTATCCCTTGAATTGTGGAATTTGATGCTCCTAATCCTTTAATTTCATGTTTTATACTTAGGAGAGCATAGGAGGGTGAAAAGAATGAGAAACAAGCCAAAAACGGAGAAAATGGGCCAAAATAAGAAATTAACATGGCCTGGAGTTCACCACACGGCCGTGCCAATTTAGCAGACTCGAACACGGGCCTAGGCTCGATTCACACGGGTGTGTCCCTCCCGTGACCCGTTTTAATTCCACTCGGAATAGGATACTTGTGGGCCAAGTAAGGCATCCCGAAAGCCTATATAAACACCCTAGAGGGCAACCTAAAAGGGGGGTTCGACAGAAGGCTTCTGTCAGGGCTTTTAATGAAGAGCGAAGCCAGAAAAGGCTGAATATAGGGAATTACTCGAAGAAAGCCAGTTGATCCATCTTAGAAGCCGGAATCACACTGAAGACTGAGGATTTTCCCTTCAATTTCCTTCAGGGGGTTTTAGGGTTTTTCTTTATGTTTTGTTATTTAAATTCTTCTGAGATGTATTCTTTTATAAACATGAACTAAACCCCTCAAATACATGAGGGGGATGAAACCTAAGACGGATCTTGTTATTGTTTTCTGAACTGTATGATAAATACTTGATTTGTTCTTAATTATGTGTTCTTAATTCTTGCTTTAATATTTCAGGATATTGATTCAAGTATTGATGTGCTTATTCGGAGGAGCAAAAGTCCCTGTTTAAGAGTAGATCTAGCATAATTAAGCGGAGTTGATCGCACTCCTAGAGATAGGATGACGAAAATCTGCCAGATTAGGGTCTAACCTAATATGGGAGTCCATAAGTCGAGTTAATGCAACACTAAGGGTTTTAATTAGAAAGAGATTCCAATTAATCAACCTAGGGCTAGACGTTAGTAACCTCGAAAGAGGTATTAATATAAATTAGGGAATCCTACGGATCGAGTCAAGTGAATAAATCGTCTGGTTCAGAGTTAAATAATAAGTGAAGTCTAGGTGGATTCTTCCTCGGGTATTGTCTTAATCAATTGATTTTCCCAAAAGTATTTTCCCAATTCATTCTCTGTGTCTTGGCATCCTTAGCTTAGTAATTAGTTAGATAAATATTAATCCCCTTTATTTTAGGCTAGATAATAAAAAGAAAGTCAGTACTAGTAATTTTGGTTCCTGTGGGTTCGACATTCCGATCTTGCCACTAAGCTATACTACTGTTCGATAGGTGCGCTTGCCTCAATCGTGGTGATAGTTAGTTTCTAGGCTCGATCATTCATTATATAAATATTAAAACTCTCAGACACGATCAAGTTTTTGGCGTCGTTGCCGGGGAACTAAGATATTAGGAACGCTAAATTTTTATTACTTTAGCCATTCTTATTTTAGTTTACTAACTTTTTCTTTTCTTTTCTTCTGGCAGGTAATTCTAGTTTATGACTAAAAGGAACCCGTCAGGACCCTTGATTTTTGATAGTGATATAGAAGGTACCATTCGCAGAAATCGTAGAGAAATAAGGCAAAGCCTACAGTACATAGAAGAAGAGCAAGAGGACGATACCAACACTACCGAAGAGATGGCTGATAATAATCCACTACCTCCTGTGGTTGCCGCAAATCCAGTGAATCAAAATCTTGCTCCTCGTACTATGAATGATTATGCTAAACCTAATTTTACAGGAACTGAGTCAAGTATTGTTAGACCTACTATTGCCGCAAATAATTTTGAAATGAAACCTAATACTATACAGATGATTCAACAATTTGTTCAGCTTGATGGTTTGCAGGATGAGGATCCAAACAATCACTTAGCAAATTTCCTAGAATTATGCGATACCTTCAAAATCAATGGCGTTTCTGATGATGCCATTCACCTTCGGTTGTTTCCCTTCTCATTGAGAAACAAATCTAAACAGTGTTTGAACTCGTTACCACGAGGATCAATCACTACATGGGATCAAATGACCGAAAAATTTTTATTAAAATATTTTTCGCCGGCCAAAATGGCTAAGTTGTGGAATGATATCTCTTCTTTTGTGCAGATGGATTTAGAAACACTTTACGATGCATGGGAGAGATACAAGGATTTATTAAGAAGGTGCCCTCACCATGGGTTACCCTTGTGGCTATAGGTTCAAACCTTTTACAACGGTGTGAACCTCTCAACTAGGCAGTTGATTGATTCAGCCGCCGGTGGAACCTTGAATAACAAGACTCTCGAAGCGACTTATGAATTCATTGAAGAGATGTTACTGAATAACTATCAGTGGCAAGTTATAAGGACAAAACCAACAAAAGCCGCCAGTGTTTTCAACCTTGACGCAGTATCCATGCTATCAAATCAGGTAGAACTTCTTAGTAAGAAAATTGAGGGTTTGTGTGGTTCTTCGCAGGTACATCCAGTTATGCAGTACGATACAAATGGAGGAGGGACAAACAATACAGAGTATCCACCCTACAACCCTGGCATAGAAAACGAACAGATGTACTATATGGGTAACAATTTTAGACCTCAAAATAACCTTTATAGTAACACTTACAATCCAGGTTGAGGAACCATCCCAACTTTTCATGGGGTGGCCAAGGAAATCAGAGAGAACAACCCCCTCCAGGCTTCCAACAGCAACCCTACCCACAAGAGAAAAAACTGAACCTTGAGGAGATGCTAACAAAATTTATAGCGGTGTCAGAAACCCATTTCCAAAACACCGAGACGGCACTCAAAAATCAACAAGCATCGATTCAAGGGATCGAGAACCAATTAGGGCAACTTGCTAAGCAGTTCTGTAACAGCCCGATTTAGGGCCTAGTCAGAATAGTGGTACGAGACCACGAATCCGAGGTGAATTTATGAGTTTTTAAGGTTCATGCCATGTTTGCATGTTAGTGTGAAAGTTTCATGAAGTAATTTTGCTAAATTGAAGTTGAATGGTCAAAAAGGACCAAATTGCAAAAGTTGTAAAATGTGAGTTTCTAGAAGCATTTTGTATGAAATAGCTCTAGAATAGCAATTATAAGTCCTTAAATAGAAATTTTCCCAAATCATAATTTTTGGACAAAAATGGACATGAGCTAGTAAATGGTGATATTTTTAAGAGAATGGCATTTTGGTCATTTACCTATTAAATGATTAATAAAAGAAAAAGATGATAAAAATCATTCATCTTCTTCCTTGTGTGTGCCGAAATTTTAAAGAACCCATAGCTAGGGTTTGTTCATCTTTCAAGCTTGCTAGTAAGTTCATCTTAGCCCCGTTTTTTATATTCTTCGTATTTTTGAAGTCCCGGTTGCATGAGTAAGCTATTTTTAGCTATAAAGTGAGCTAAAGTGCATGTTCAAAAATCTACCCATGATTGATATGCATGTTAAATGATGTTTTATGGAAGTTTATGAGAGTTTGATGTTAGATAAACATCTTTTTCTAAGTGAATTTCATGAAAGATGATAGTGTGAACCATTTTGTAATAGTTATGAAAATTGGTCATACATGTTAAAAATAGCAAGAATTGATGATTGTTATAGTAGAGAAAATGATTCAGCTAAGCATGAAGTTTAATAAAGTTGAATGAAAATTATTTTACGAGCCTTGGGGCAAAAGTGCAAATATGAGAAAGTTTAGGGGCAAAATAGTAATTTTGCCAAAGTATGATTTAAGAGTCAATTTAGTCAATGTGAGTATTAAATGATCTATTTATGACTATAGATCAAGAAAAGCGAAGCCCAGATCGAAACCGAGGCAAGAACAAGGTCGAGGACTAAATTGCATACCTAGCTACATTTTGTATATTGAGGTAAGTTTGTATGATTTCTAAGCTTTATGATTTATATCATTGAATTGCTTAATATAATTTACAATGTTATTATGAAATTGTTTAACGTTAAGTTAAACAATGAAGTTAATGAGATCAAGTATGAGAAAGTCCGTATAAGACCAAGCCGAGGCATGGCATCGGCAATCAAGCAAGTTATCATGTAAGTCCAAGGATCCAAGCTTGGCATTGACAAGTTTATCATGTAAGTCCAAGGACCCAAGCTTGGCATTGACAAGTTTATCATGTAAGTCCAATGACCCAAGCTTGGCATTGAACAAGTTATCATGTAAGACCAAGGATCCAAGCATGGCATTGAACAAGTTATCAAGAGGAAGATTTCATATAAGTCCATGTCAAAACATGGCCTTGAAACCAAGATGAGATATCCCATGTAAGACCATATCCAAAATATGGCTTTAGCATCAAGTTCATGGTAAGAGATTTGGTATTCTCGGTTATTCATAGGAATTCATCGGGCAAATGAGATAAGCTCACAAGAGATAACAAGAAAGTTTAGTAAGCAAAATCATTATCAAGTGGGGACAAATATTAGTCATATTATGATTGATAAAATAGAAATTATGAGTATTATGTTCAAGTATGCTGATCAATGTGATCAAGTGATACAGGTACCTTGTTTACTTCACAAGTATGAGACTAGTAAGTATCATGAGATATGTAAGAATCAAGTATGAGCAAGTAAGCTTTATAGCTGAAATTATGATACCATTGTTTATGTCAAATGGGTTAATTTAAGCAAGTATGTTGTTATGTGCATTATCTACAAACTTACTAAGCTAAATGCTTACGTCTTTTATTCTTTCTTTCCATGTAGTTCCGCCAAGCTAATCTCGTGATCATTGTCATCGGAGCTCGGAGCACACTATCAATCGCTATTTTGGTATAGCCAAGTTGTTTACATTAAGTATGGCATGTATAGGAAACATTTCATTTTGAGTATATGTCTTAGAAAGGGGCAAAAGTATGGATAATGTCAAGTTTATTATTCTTTTGTAAATGGCTAAGTGATTGGCCAAGTTGACTAAGTATGTATGTTATTAATATCAATGAAGCATGTTATATTGTTCATGAAAGATGTAATAATTGAGTTGCTTGAATTGAGCTTGAGTTTGGTCTTAATTTCGTAATGGCAATTGGCTTGGTAAATAGCCTCTAAGTGCCCACATGGTTAGACACACAGGCGTGTGTCTGGGCCGTGCATAAACCGCACCTTAGTCTCATAAGTAGGAATAGGCCACAGACTAATCCCATGGCCGTGTGTTAAGGCCGTGCATGACACACGGTTAGAACATGGGCGTGTGCCTGGTCGTGTGTTAAAAGTCAGAATGCTAAGGTTTTTCGCACGGGCTAGGACCACGGACGTACCATGGCCGTGTGAAATTTGGCAGTAAGCTCGAGTTTTAAGCACGGTTGGGAGACATGGGCGTGTCTCAGGGTTACACGGGCGTGTCCCAACTCACATGGGCGTGTGACCCCTGTTTCAATGAAAAGCTTTCGATTGAGTTACGAAAGTTTACGGACATGAGTTTAAGGCCTCGTAGGCCCATGAAAAGTACAAGTTGATTAAGAAAGAGAAGTTCTTATTTCAAAACAAAATTTTATAGCCCGTAACTACATGATTAAGCAAGTTCAAGCATAGTAATGTCTCGTATCCGGTCTAAGCCTCAGACTCGGGTATGGGGTGTTACAAGTTCTCTGAACGACCACAAGGAAGCTTGCCAAGCAACACTGAAACTAACCCAAAGGAGCAACTTCAAGTAATAACTGCTCACGATAGTGAAGGGTTAGATGAACCAGAACAGAGGCAAGAGAATGTGGTAGAGGAAGGTAAGGTTGAGGTAAACCATGATAAACCAAAACCAGTAATTACAGAATACCAACCTCGTGTGCCATACCCCAATGCGATGAAGAAAGACCGCACAGATGAACAATTCGGTAAATTTTTTAAACTTCTAAAGAAATTCCACATTAACTTACTGTTTCTTGAAGCTCTTTCGCAGATGCCAGATTCAAGGAAATTTTTAAAAGAACTTTTGAAAAACAAACAGAAGTTAGATGAGGCGTCACATGTGGAGCTAAACGCAGTGTGCTCAGCAATCGTACAAAATAGACTACCACAAAATTTAAAAGATCCAGGGAGTTTTACGATTCCTTGCTTAATTGGTAGTTTATCTGTTGATAATGATTTAGCAGATTTAGGGGCAAGCATCAATGTCATGCCTTATAAAATTTTTAAATAGCTAGGTCTAGGGAAACCCAAGCGAACTAGGATGAGCATTCAATTGGCTGATAAAACTATTAGAGTTCCTAGAGGTATAATCGAGGATGTACTAGTGAAAATTGACAAATTCATATTCCCAGTAGACTTCGTTGTTTTAGACATGGATGAGGACAACAATGTTCCTTTAATTTTAGGAAGACCCTTTTTAGCAACTGCAAAAACTAAAATTGATGTTGGTACAGGTGAACTCACACTTCGTGTAGGCGACGAAACGATCACTCTTCAGGCTCTTGACTCGGCTAGGACATCTAGTAATAAAGGTGAGAACATAAACTCTATAAATAACCATTCGGTTCAGCCTTCTTTTCAGGAAGCACCATGAAATTACACATCTGAGCCACATCCTAAACCCCGTGCCAACAAGGAAATAACTCATGAGGAATGATGGCTTCAGATCGATGAACTAGACGAGTGGAAGACACATTTCAAGGAGAAACTAAAAACACACGAAGCAAAAATAGCCAACTCTGTGACAAACTTAAAGATGGGACATACCAATTTCAGATTGGGGATCAGGTATTGTTGGACAAGACAGACCCTCGAATCACCACTTCAGACCTTGATACAAACAAAGAAATCCCTTTCACGGTACTCAATGTCTTCCCATACGGAACAGTCGAGGTAACCAATCTTAAGTTCGGCACTTTTAAGGTAAACACTACTCGACTCAAACTATATAATGATCATAAAACTGATAGCAGGGGAGAGGAGTTTCAACTCCTCAAACCACCATGAATACACGAACGAGAGGAAAGTCTAGCTTAAGACTTTAAATGAGCGCTTCTCGGAAGGCAACCCGAGCATTAACCCTATTAATTTTCATATTTTTGAATTCTAACATCTAATTGAAAACCAACCAGACTTTTAGGCGCAAGTTCCATACCCACACGGCCTTGCACACGACCGTGGCCATGGCCGTGTGGACACCGCGATTAAGCACACCGGCATGGCATGACCGTACGAACAAAGGACGAAAAAAATTCCCAAACCACGAGCCGCGATAAAATACCACGGCCGTGTGATACGACCATGGTCGACACTAAGAAAACAACACGGGTTTAAGACACGCCCGTGTCCCTAGACCATGGCCGACACTGATTAAAGCAACATGGGCGTGGAAACCTTTACATAGGCGTGTGAGAAACGAACGAGCCACCACACGGTCGTGTGATACGGCCGTGTGACCGAACACGCTCAGGGCACACGGGCGTGGGAAGCAACCAGATGCCACAATTTTTATTTAAACCCCCTTCTTCTGTTCACTTCCTTCCTCACTCTTTCTTCAGCCACCACACCCCTTCTCCTTTTCTATTATCTTTCTCCCTCTATTTTTCCTTTCCCCTTCACCTCATTCTTTTCCTTTCACCATTCTCACCACCATCTCCATGTCGAAGAAGCGAAAGGACCCTAGCACAGTCTCCCCGTGCGAGACCGATCCACATAAGTTCATGCCGACCGCTTCATTTACTTGACAAGCCAAGGACATTTGAGTCCATTTATTTTTCCTATTTCTTTTCTTTTCTCCTTTATTTTTCTTCTCTTTATCTTTCTTGTGCTTAACTTATATTATTATATTTTGATTTCTTTAATTTAGGTTCTAAAGGCTGTTAGGGAATCACCACACCACGACCCTAGTATCCACCACCACCGGTGTATCCTCCTCCAACTCGGCCCGAATTTCCCCCGTTTCTTTTCTTGGACTCCATCCAAAATTCAGGAAGCTTCACTTCTCTCCCTCTCTTATGATTTTCTTACTATGATTGTCAATATCTATCTTTTTACATTGAGGGCAATGTACATCTTAAGTGTGGGGGGGTGAATTTTAAAAGTTCCTAACTTTTTGCATTATTCTCAAATCCCTGAATTTTGTCTTTTCTTTCTCATATCACTATTAGAACAAATTCTAATTGATTTATGATTTTTATTGATATGTCTTGAATTAGAACATAGGCAGTTGTGCATTGATTGTTTAAACTTGAAGGATTTAGAGAATCAAGCATGATAAGTTGATTTTTTTTTGAAAATTAAAAATTTGCTAGGTTGTTTTCCCAAGTTTAGGTATTATCTTGAAGTTTTAAGTTCACAGGTTGACATCAAAAACCATAATTTCTGTGAGATTTTGAGCCTTTGAGGGCATTTTCTTTTCTTGCTCACTTATATTGTTGCTTTGAGTGAGTCAATATTGATTTGTTATTCTAGAACTTGCTTCGATTATGCATGTCAAGACCACACTTTTGATTTGATATACTGAGATGATAAAGGCACCTAGGTTTTAACCCACTTACTTCATTGAAAGCCTACCTTCATAATTAACCCTTAGTGAACCCCTTTGAATCCTAACAAACAATTCCTTGACTCACCCGTTAATATTAACCCAAAACCCATTTTGTATTTGTTATCACCATTTCTCTTGACTACCCTTATATCGAGATTTGATTTGATCAGTTGCTTAACTATTTTCTTTACTTCAGTTGTTAAATTCTATCTTATTATTGTATGTACTTATTCCTAAAAAAAAAGTGAACGTATATTCATTATTAGTTCTATGTTATTTAAGCTTAAGCAATTAATTTCACATCTTGAGAAGAAGCTCGTGTTTAATGTAATCATTCATTGTTAGTCTATTTTTCTAGTTAGGTAATTTGTCAATCCGATCTCGATTCTAACCTCCTCTTTCAGCTTGTGACACGCCCCCTAACCAAGCCACGTTACAACCCTTTTTAAAGACCTTTTGATAGATGTATCATTTCAATTTATAGTGGTGGAGATTTGATTTTCATGCAAGCCTATGGTAATAACTTTTCATGTTGACTATTGAGTGCTTAATTTATCGTCCCTTAAACACTTTGAGTGATTTGAGTGAATCCTTAGTGAGGATGTTAACTCTGTGACATGTTGAATCAAAGGTGATTACTTAGATAAGGGGGAATACCTATGTTTTCATGAATAAAATGCTCAACTTGGATTGTTTGAAACTTTGATGTTCTTTTAGTTGAATTCTCAATGTATGATTACCTATGGATTATTTCGAAACATTATTGATAGGAGTTATAAGTTGAGAAGAATGAATTTTAATTGTGAGTTGAGGATTTTGCTTGAGGACAAGTGATCACTGTAAATCAGAGTTTTAAAATTTATAAAAGAATGATCGAACCTGGAAACTAACTCTGACAACGATTAAAGGCAAGTGCACCTATCGAACAGTAGTATAGTTTAGGCAAGACCGGATTATCGAACCCAAAGGAACTAAAAGTACTAATACTAACTTTCTTTTTATTATTTAGCCTAAAATAAGTGAAGTTTGTTTATTAATCTAATTTAATTAACTACTAAACTAAAGACTCTAAGACAAAGAAGAATGAATTTGGAAAATAACTTGGGAAAAACTCAGTTGATTTGGACGATACCCTAGGAAGAATCCACCTAGACTTCACTTGTTATCTAACACCGAACCATACGATTTATTCACTTAGTTTGATCCGTAAGACTCCCTAACGTATATTAAACCCTCTCTCGAGGCGAATAACGTCTAACCCTAGGTTAATTAGTGGAACTCTCGTTCTCTTATAATAACCCCCTAGAATAGCAGTAAATCGATCTATGGATTCCCATATTAGGTTTCACCCTAATCCGGCAAAATCTCGTCACCCTATCTCTAGGCGTGCGATCAACTCCGCTTAATTATGTTGGATCTACTCTTAGGCAGGGTCTATTCCTCCTCCACCTAAGCACATTAAATTTGGATTAAGCTCACATAATTAAGAACAAACTAAGTATTTATCATATAATTCAAATAATCAAATAACAAGATTCATCATAGGTTTCATCCCCTTCGGGTATCCGAAGGTTTAGTTCATAACAATAAAGAAAAACATCTCAAGAGAAAAGATAAAACAAAACATAAGAAATCCCTAAAACCCCCTGAAGGAATTGAAGGAGAGATCCTCCGTCTTGAGTAGAATTCCGGCTTCTTGAGATGGATCAACTGGTTATCCCTGAATGAATCCCCACAAATCTGCCTTCTCTGGCCTAGCACGACGCCCCTAGACGATGCTTTGGGCTCCCCTTTCAGGTCATACTTAGGGTGTATTTATAGGCTTTTGAAATACGTTTCTTTCTCCCTAAGTATCCTTTCCCGAATGAAATTGTTCTTCTCCACGGCAGAGGCACGACCATGGCGCATGCCCGTGTAAATCGTGGCCAGGCCGTGTTCGGTTTTCTTTAATGATACACGGCTGTGTGAGTCGGGGTTAGACCGTATTCTAGATGATTAACTTGGCACGGTCGTGTGGGTCCAAGTCCAGGCCGTGTCGATTTCATGCTTTGGCCCATTTGTCCCGTTTTAAGCCCGTTTTGCGTTCTTTTCATCCCCTGGTGCTTTCCTGAGTATATATCATGAAAAGAAAGGATTAAGAGCACCAAATTACATAAATCAAGGGATAATTCATCCAAAAGCATACTAAATGTGGGCCTAGAATATGTTACTATTTCGGTTTATCAACAAGCAAATGCTTAAGTGTGGGGGTATTTGATAAACCGTAATATATACATATTTTAATCCCACTTTTGGCATACTTTTGGATGATTTATCCCTTGAATTGTGGAATTTGATGCTCCTAATCCTTTAATTTCATGTTTTGTACTTAGGAGAGCATAAGAGGGTGAAAAGAATGAGAAACGGGCCAAAAACGGAGAAAATGGGCCAAAGTAAGAAATCAACACGGCATGGAGTTCACCACACGGCCGTGCCACTTTAGCAGACACGAACACGGGCCTAGGCTCGATTCACACGGGCGTTTCACATGGGCATGTCCCTGCCGTGACCTGTTTTAATTCCACTCGGAATAGGATACTTGTGGGCCAAGTAAGGCATCCAGAAAGCCTATATAAACACCCTAGAGGGCAACCTAAAAGGGGGGTTCGACAGAAGGCTTCAGTCAGGGCTTTTAATGAAGAGCGGCTTGCAGAGAAGGTGAATATAGGAATTACTCAAGAAAGCCGCTTGATCCATCTCGAAGCGAAATCACGCTGAAGACCGAGGATTTTCCCTTCAATTTCCTATAGGGGTTTTAGGGTTTTCTTTATGTTTTGTTATTTAAATTCTTCCGAGATGTATTCTTTTATAAACATGAACTAAACCCTCAAATACCCAGGGGATGAAACCTAAGATGGATCTTGTTATTGTTTTCTCAAATCGTATGATAAATACTTGATTTGTTCTTAATTATGTGTTCTTAATTCTTGCTTTAATATTTCAGGATATTGATTCAAGTATTGATGTGCTTATTCGGAGGAGCAAAAGTCCCTGTTTAAGAGTAGATCTAGCATAATTAAGCGGAGTTGATCGCACTCCTAGAGATAGGATGACGAAAATCTTCCGGATTAGGGTCAAACCTAATATGGGAGTCCATAAATTGAGTTAATACAACACTAGGGGTTTTAATTAGAAAGAGATTTCAATTAATCAACCTAGGGTTAAACGTTAGTAGCCTCGAAAGAGGTATTAATATAAATTAGGGAATCCTACGGATCGAGTCAAGTGAATAAATCGTCTGGTTCAGAGTTAAATAACAAGTGAAGTCTAGGTGGATTCTTCCTTGGGTATTGTCTTAATCAATTGATTTTCCCAAAATTATTTTCCCAATTCATTCTCTATGTCTTGGCATCCTTAGCTTAGTAATTAGTTAGATAAATATTAATCCCCTTTATTTTAGGCTAGATAATAAAAAGAAAGTCAGTACTAGTAATTTTGGTTCCTGTGGGTTCGACATTCCGGTCTTGCCACTAAACTATACTACTGTTTGATAGGTGTGCTTGCCTCAATCGTGGTGATAGTTAGTTTCTAGGCTCGATCATTCATTATATAAATATTAAAACTCTCAGACACGATCAGGAACTCAAAAAGAGTGAGTTCAACATCATTATTTGAGTCTAATTTAGCTAGCTAATCTGCCACCTTATTACCCTCCCTTAGAACAAACTGGAATTTAACTTCTTGTAACTACCTCTTAGCTTCCATAATCTTTCGTATAAGTGTCATCAAAGAAGTATTCATAGAATTTCCCAATATCATCTCAATAGCATCCAAGCAGTCACTCTCAACAATAATCTTACTATAGTTTTGTAGTCGAGCCACTTCAAGACCAGTTAAAATAGCCCATAATTCAGACTTTAGAGCAGAGCCTCTCCCAATGTATTTCCTGAATCCTTCCAACCAATTCCCAGTAGAATCTCGCACCACACCACCCGCCATCAAGCAATGTCCATTCATATTAGAAGACCCATCAACATTAATCTTAACCCATCCACTACTCGCCGGATGCCATTTCACCCTGATACCTTGATTAACTCCTAATGACCCTGAACTTATTAGTGATTCATGAATATTAGAGACAAAGCATTCAGCCTTGCTTACAATCTCATTAGGCCTGTTTGAAACCTATTGAAAAATAAATTTATTCCTATTCTTCCATAGTAGCCAGCACAAAACAGCAAAGAGTCCCATATGGGCATCATTTCCCCTAAAACCACCAGTCAAGTTGGTAATTACCCAATCCAAAATATCTAAATTAAAGAAGTGAGACAAACTAATTGGGGTATTACCTTTTCCCATACCTTAGCCACAACAGAGCAATCACACAGGGCATGAATGATTGTTTCTTGAATATCCCTACACATAGTGCAGTCCTTTGTGGGAGATAGATTCCTTCTATTCCTTTCAAAATTTGTTAATAGTTTCTGGTGTATAACTTACCAAAGAAAATGTTTGATTCTTGGTGGTAGATTAGTTTTCCAAATTCCACTCCAAATATTGTCCCTGCCCGGTCATCTCTCTGTACTAAACTATTGTATGCCGCTTTGACAGGGAACTTCCCAACTCTATGAGATTGCCACAGAAAAATGTCTCTCCCAGCCATTTCACAAAGGGGAAGGCACACTGCCATATAGTCCAATACATTTTTACCAACATACCACTGAAGTGATGACCAGTTCCACTAACCATCCGCTTTAACCATATCAGCAACCTTGATTTGTTCTACTCTATTCGAATTGGCTATCATGTGATTTTGAATCACTCCCAATTCAGGAATCCAAATTTCGTAAAAAAATCCATATCTTTCCCATCGCCTATGCTCCAAGAAATGTTCTACCTAAATTGTTCCCAAATATTTGATAAAGAGAGCCAAACATAAGAATAACAAGATCAGTAAATAGATTTGGGGCATCGATCCATTGTTTTATATTTATGTAGCAACAATCATACTAAAAAAGCATCCACATTGGTCGTAAATTAAAAAGCTACCTTCATAAGAAAAGAGCGATTTTAGGGGGTCATTCTCCTAAATTCAAGACCCCCCACACTTCATTGATTGGCAGCATATGTCCAAATTAACTAAGTGCACTTTCCTGGCATCTCTTGTGAAGCCCTAAAAAAAGCTCCTAACAATTTGATCAATCTTGCCACAAACACCTACAGGAATCATGGCCAATTGCATAAAGTAACTTGGGATGGCCAACAATACTGACTTGGCCAAAGTAATTCGACCAGCCATAGAAAAGAGTTTAGCGTCAAACCCATTAAGCCTCTATTGCACCTTATCTATAATAAATTGGAACATACTCTTAGTGACTCTCTTAGGAAAAAAAAAGCATTCCCAAATAGATCCCCAAGTTATCCACTTCCTGAAAACCCAACTCCTCACTAAGCATCTCTCTAACCAACATATCAGTGTTGGCTGAAAAATGAATTTTTAATTTTTCTGAATTCATTTTGACCCGAATACAAGAAAAATTGGTGAAGGACAAATTTCATGGCTGCAATAGTTTCCTTACTTGCTTCTCCAAACAAAATTAGGTCATCCGCGAAAAAAATGATGTGATATTGGAGGCCCTCCCCTTCCAAGCCGAATAGGCTTCTAGGTAGATTCTGTGACAGCCAAGTTAATAGCCTGGCCAAGCTTCTCCATAGTTAACACAAATAAATAAGAAGAAATAGAATCCCCTTACCTTACACTTCTTGAAGGGATAAATTCATCTGTGAAGCACCCATTCCACAAAATTTGCATGGAAGTAGACGTGACACATCACATAATGACACGAACTAATGTTTTAGGAATTTGAGCATCTAAACGTGTATCCTCAATAAACTCCCATCTCAGTCTATCATAAGCCTTCTCTATGTCAATTTTGATTGCCATCCATCCATTCTTCCCCTTTTTGTGCCGCATCAAATGAATAACCTTTTGATCAATAATCACGTTATCCATAATATTCCTTCCCCTAACAAAGTTAGTCTGATTAGCTGCAATAAGAGAAGGCATGATAGGTTTGAAACGGTTCACAATTACCTTCGTTAGAACCTTGTAAGGTACTATACATTAGCTTATGGGTCGGAACTAAGAGATTGACTCCGGAGAAATTACTTTAGGGATTAGCACAATCAACGTTTTATTAAGAAAAGATTCAATATTATCTCCGTCAAACACCATTTTAACCATGCACACCAGCAACTCTCCTACAATATTCCATTGGCTTTGATAAAATTGGGCATGAAGTCTGTCCACCCCCTGTGCTTTAAGTGGTGCCATCTTAAAGAGAGCATTATGAACTTCTTGATGAGAAGGAATTCGCCAATAGAATCCAATAAACCCGATTCAAGAATGGAGAACATGTTCTGAATAGGAAACTGACCCATACAAGACGCATCTATCATATACAACCTTTTAAAGAAAAGAATAGTTCCGGCTTTCAACATTTCCTCATCATAGCACCACTCACCATCAGACAATTTTAGAGCTTTGATCTCATTAAAATGCCTCCTTAAATAGGTTTTACAATGGAAATACTTGGTGTTTCGGTCTCCAAGAGTCAACCAATCACTCCGCGCCTTTTGTCACCAAAGACTCTCTTCCAAGTCCATAATTCCTTCAAGTTCAACTCGCAAAGATTTCTCAAGATTAAGAAGGTTTTTAGATCAAAACCTCTCCAGCACTATTTGGATTCCATCAAGTCGGTTCATCATATTCCTCTTCCTCTTCAAAATGTGCCCGAAAACATCTATATTCCATGTTCTCGTTGTTACCATAAACTTCTTAACAGAATCTTCTACCGAGCTCTCACTATTCCAGTTCTCATTAACCATAGAACTAAAATTACTATGAGACAATCAACCACTTAGGAACCGAAAAGGACAAGGGGAATTTGTTCTTATCTTACTTCCAAATGAAATCGAGAGCGGGCAATGATCAAATTTGATTCTCAGTATATTAAAAACAGCAGTATTTGGGAACATTAGCTCCCAACGAGAATTGCATAAGGCTCTATCAAGGCGTTCAAATATATTCCCTTTATTCCAAGTGAATTTGGAACATTTAAATCTAAGATCCTTCAATTCACAGACTGAGCATACCTTCTGGAAAGCCGGACAACTAGCAACAACCCTATTTGAGCCACATTTCTTCTCATCCTCATCAAGCAAAGTATTAAAATCCCTAGCAATCAACCAAGAGAGATTAATATTTTTAGCAATGCAGCTTAGGCCATACCATAACTCCTTCCTCAAGTTTCTACGGGGACTCCTATAAACACCTGTAAAGAACACCCAATCTATAACATCATCAAATTTAAGTTTCATGTGAATAAACTGCATACAAGTAACCATAATTTTGACACTGATATTATCCTTCCAAAGAATCCAAATTCCACCTGAATATCCCACAACTTCCACCCGATGCGAGTAAGGCAGACCAATACTTTTAATCACTCTATCGGCTTTTAATCCACTAATTCAGGTTTTCATCAAAACCACAATACAAGGATCTACTTCGCGTAAATACTCCTTCATAATTCTTCCAAAATTAGGGTGTCCAGCACCTTGGCAGTTCCATACAAAAATTCTTGACATTATAAAAATCAGAATTAGAAACGGCCAAACTTTTGAGGGCACCATTACTCATCAAATGAATCGTCCATGAGTGTCGCATCGCTTTCACCCTGATAGACCACTCCCGATGGTCGACCTAGAATTTGTTTGCTATCATCCTGGTCCAACACCACCAGTTCCGTATTCGAGTAAGGCAGGCCAATACTTTTAATCACTCTATCAGCTTTTAATCCACTAATTCATGTTTCCATTAAAACTAAAACACAAGGATCTATTTCGCGTAAATACTCCTTCATAACTCTGCCAAAATTAGAGTGTCTAGCACCTTGGTAGTTCCATACAAAAATTCTTGACATTATAAAAATAAGAATTAGAGACGGCCAAACCTTTAATGGCACCATTACTCATCAAATGAATCGTCCATGAGTGCCGCTTCGCTTACACCCCTATGGACCACTCCCGATGGTTAACCCAGAATTTGTCTGCTATCAGCCTGGTCCAACACCACCAGTTCCGTATTCCCCTCTCACGTGTCTGCAGCTCTACCCTCCACCTCCAGACGATCCACCATTTCTTGGATAACTTGTCAAACAGGAACCATACCAACCAGGCCATCAAGATTTTCCCCATCTCCTCTAGATTAAAAGTTCAGAGTATTATTACTCCTATTTTCTTTCAAAAAAAATGAGGGATTTTAGAATGAGGAATAATATTTTTTGTTGCCCAGTTCATTTCCCATAAGAGGAGAAGAACAAACTAAATCATTCAGGTTCTGGTTTTCTTTAAAATTGTGAATTGAGTGAAATTTTTGATCCAATATTCCTTGGTTACCATTGGTACCAAATTTAGATAGCCCAGACCCCACTTTCAGCCCAATCCTAAGAGTTTCAAAACTCATCCCGGTCTCCTCAATACCACCACCCTGATTCTTCATTCTAGGCCCACCCACAGCCTGCTTATTAACTTGCCCTTTTACACCCACAATCTATTTTTTATTGCCTTTAGCTTTAGTATTTTTCCCTTTATTACCCCTATCAAATTTTCTCCCATTCATAATCTTTGTAATAGATTTAGAGAGCTTTTCTTGACCCTCACCCAATAATTCAACAGGTAAATTAGCTATTTGTTCCTTCTGTTTCCTAAAATTAAAAATACCTGCACCATTTTCGTTGTTATCATCCTTTGAGACACCTGTTTTGGAAAGAATATTAAATCAAGATCTGGAAAGATTGTTTCCTTTTCCACTCTCTTGTCCATCATCGGTCCTCTAATTTTGTCTACGATTCTGGTGATCCACAATCATCCACTCACCGAACTTTTCATTCTCAATCTGTTCTTGAATTGATCCTGTGTTTTCATGTTGGTCCAATCTAATAGGATACTCAGCTTCACCCGATCTTTTCTCCATATTCTCCACTATCTTTGATTGAGGACAGTCTCCTTTCAAGTGCCCAAAAGTGCCACAACCAAAACAAACTGTTGGAAGAGATTCATACTCCACTCTCTGAATCCTGCTAGCGATTCTTATTTTGGAAATGAACGGCTTCATTAAGTCAATTTAAACTGCAAATTCGGCAAACTGACCCCTTGCTCCTTTATCCATCATTAAATCAATTTTGATTACATTCCTCACCATTTCACCGATAACTTGGAGAATACGTCTCTTGTACAATGATCCTGATAAACCGGTATACGGACACATGCAACAACACTATAGGGGAATGATTGTAATGGAGAAAACTGTTTCGTCCATGGTTGAACCGTCAAATAGTGTCTGTAAATCACCCATGGACCATTCGAAAGAACATTACTATAATCCACAAAAGATTTAGACTTAGCTAGAAAATAGTCATTTTCAATATCCATAAGTTGGAATCTCATGGATGGTTTCCACAACGAACACACTTTATTACATAAGGCATTATATCCTATCTTCCTCCCTAAAAGTTTGATCACCACAGTTTTGGACATGCTCTCCTCAATTATTGAATAGATTCTATCATAAAAATCAATTGAGGCAACTCCATCAATGACCTACTTTCGTATATCACCATTCATTAAATCAGTATTGTCATCTTCCCACTTATTATTCAGAAGATTATTTAACGGATTCAAATTCATCACCACATCTCTAAACGAGAAAGGTTTAGAACCCATTGGCTCCGTTTGCTCACTCCCTCCTCTGTCGTCGGGAGGGTCCTCTTCTCTCCGCCTTACTTTTTGACCGCCCGACCAGAAAGACCCCTCGTATCCTTGTTCATACCGCTCTCAATCCGTTAAATTTTATATCGGGTTGATTTTAATTCTAATTGACTGAACACACCCCTTTGGTATTTTTAACCCAAAACCCGCAACAAACTTTCTCAAGAAAAAATGTATAAAACTCAAAATAAATGTCTTTAAACTCCCCCTAAATGTCACCAACAATGATCAATGTCATCAAACATCATTGCATCATAGAAAGCAAATTTAACAAATCAAAAATCCAGAGTTTCCAGTGTAACAAAATGTATCTAGAAACCAAAGATCCAAAATTCCTACTATAATAGAACATCAATAAAAGTAGCAAGTAGACTAGCAATTGAAAGTTCCAACTACCCCTCAACTTATTCTCCCCTTTTTATGGATAAAAATCAAATGTAGACTTAGGGAAATTGCAACTTGTAATACAATTTATTTGTCTCAATGACCGATATGGATAGGTAATGTCACATTAACCAAATGATCGCTTTAACAAAAAGACCACTCAATCAAAAATCAATAGTTTCGCATATAATAATTTTTCATCAAATGAACTTCAACATTTGCAAAGATTTAAAATTATTGCCAAAATCACTTAAGATTATTTTTTGGAGGCTAATATAAATGAAAACATAAAACAATTCTTTTGGAGCACTAGAGTGGCTCAAAATGCAACTTTTCAAATTGATTTGAGTATGAAAACGTTAAATCCAAATTTTGTCACACTCAATTTTCCTGAAGTCCCAAAATTAAGAATTTGGGGTTAAATTGAGAGAATTCATAATTTGGAGGTCTTTACTGAAAAATTAGGGAAAATTTAGATGCAGATTTGGTCATAGTTGAGTTCTAAATTCGATTCAATTGGATTAGAACCAACTGGATCCTTAGTGGGAGACAAAATGATTGGTAATAGATGGTTTCTATATGGTTGAAGACTGTGTGTGAAAGGATATAAATAGCTGAGAAAGGAATGTCGAGGTGAATTTCTTCTCAAATCTATTTTATTTTCCTCTCTTCTTCATTTTCTTCTTGGTTGCTTTGAAGAAGAGATAGTTACGAGAAGCTCTGCATGGAGCAGTGATTGTAAGGTTTGAGTTGGAAAAATATAAAACCTAGTGAGCTGGTAAGGTTCTAAGTCCTTCGATTATTATAAGTTTAAGAAATAAAGTTAAGAATTTTCAGAACCTTTGAGAGGTTCTGCACGTTTCTGGAAAATTGAGTTTTAAGTTGAAAATGTTGAGTTTAACTTATTATTTTGGTTATAATGCTTAGCTTCCAGAAGAAAGGAAGCTTTGGCATTTGGAAAAGCTAAGCTGAGGAGGAAAATAAGCATCAGGTGAGTTTCTGTACTACATCCCTAGAATGTTGTGTGGCTAGCATGATTCTGTGTTGAGTACTATGGTGATGTATGAACTCTGCTAACTTTGAATGCTAAGCATACATAAGATTGTTTTGGTATATGGGTCTGCCAATGTAGTTTAATATGCATGAAATAATTACGATTCCATGTTTAAAAGGTAACATACTCCATGATAGCATGTAAGTTAAATAAATGTATTGCATGATTATAACAGTGGGGTATGAAGGGAAAATTATAGATGAGTTAGATGAAGTTAGGATTGGGAAATGGTGTTTCTGTATACCGCAATCCGGTGTTGGTAGGTGCAAATCGTGATGTGCGAAGCTCCGGGCCTTATAGAGGGGACATTGCAGTGTTCGAGCATCAAGGTTAAAAGTGGTGAAATGGAGGAATAGACGGATGGATAGGGAAATGAAATTCTGTTAAGATTCTGCCATACAGTGTTGCTGGGTGCAAACCATGATGTACGAAGCTTCGGGCCCTGCAAAGGGGACACTACGGTGTTCGAGCATCAAGCTTAAATGTGAAACAAAATTATATCGATTGGTCCTTCAAGGTGACACCATGACGATGGTTATTAAGGTCCATAGAGGAACATCGTGATGGCGATCAACAGGCTCTATGGGCGACATCGCGACGATGGTAAGGGCTTTTGAGGCGACACCTCAATGAGGTTTAAGGCGTAAGATCATAGCTCGACTATGACAACCTACAGAATCTGCTAGGACGTTAAACATGAGATTATATTATGTAAGACCATAGCTCGGCTATGGGAGCATATGGAGTCCGTCGATACATTAAACACGGGAAAGTCCGCCAGGGCATTAAACATAGGGTAAAAATGTGTAAGACCATGGCTTGACTATGGCAACATAAAGAGTCCGTTAGGACATATTTCATCAGTATGATGCTTAGAAAGAAATATTTAGGAAGCAGAATTGAGAGGAATTTCATTCCCATACACACCGATATATATCCCATCAGCACGGTCTCCACAGACCGTTGCCGCCACTCAATCCTAATTATTATGTTTCCCACTATGGAACCAGTCAGTTCCAATCTAACTAAACCAGGTTTGAAATTTAATCATCCTCCAACCAGCCACTCAAGTTTTCTAAATATCTCATTAAAGCCTTCAAATTCCCTTTTTCATTCAATTGGCTCTCAGGATTTTCTTTAAGTTCGAATCCTCAAGGGGGCCGAGTGTGACAACTTGTGTTTGTGTTGGGCATAAAACTAACCCCGCAATATTTTTCACCCTATTAGGCTCGGTGTCGCAACACCCTTGACAGTGGCACACTCTTGGCTTTAGGGGATCTCGATGTCGCAACACTGATTGGGTGGTGTTGTGACATTCTCGGTAGTCTGCTTTAGGTTGATTTCTCGTTAAAGTCTTGCACCCCTAAAGTGATGGAGGCTTAATGTTGCAACATCCTAGCATCAGTGTCACGACACTCACATCAGATGTAGTTCTCCTCAAGTTTTGACCGTCGTTATCTCTCTACACAAAATCAATTGCACTATTAGACTCCCAATGGCACCATTTTGCCAAATTGGGTCTCAAAAGGACTAAACTAAAGGAAAACGATCATAAATACTAAAAACTAAAAATCAACTAAAAACATAGAAAAGACTCGTAAATTGCTTGCAAAGAAACTCATCAAGCATTCTAGAGAGCCTAATTTGACGTATCAAATTACGACAGATCAAAACAACACACCAACAATGCAACCCTAGAAATACTTTAAAACTTCATAAACACATCCAAAACAAATTCAATACCCATCCGAATCCTAGTTTAAGTCAATGAAGTAGTATGCATGCATGCATTAAAAGTATCCATACATAAACCAAAGCTCAAGCTAACAAATTAATCCTCAAACCATATTAATCAACAACATCAAATATCAAGACCTTGGTAATATGAAACTAACATATATGCATACAAAGAATAACTCGTTAAGTGTATGCGACTAGGAGCCACTATACAAATATGTTAATTCCATACACTTGTAGTCTTGCTATTGTGTGACATGATGATCCAATAGGTGAGCTAGGCGTTTCAAAATCAACTCAAAACCTATGCACAAAGAAACAACTACATGAAAGCAAAATTGCTTGGTACGAAAATGGAAAGTACCATAATTACCTTGCTCTTGAGTGAGTTAGTAAAGTAAATATATAGTGCCATTAACAAATAAGAATGTCATAATGCTGAGCATGGCAAAAATCAAACTCATTAATCAATAAGCTCACATGCAAGCATTCATAAACATCCTTAGCTCACTTTAATCCAAATCAAGACATGGTCAAATCATATAAGATCTGTCTCTCCAATAAAATACAATAGTTAAGCATGGGATAGAATTCAACATATTCGCACACACTCAGTTTCCACAATTTATTAATTTAATCATTTTTCAATAGTTCAATGGAGTTAACCCTTAGTAGCCTTAGTAAAACATGACTTGGTCACATAAGAAGTCCTTAAACACAGTAGATGAATACCACACTATAAATGCATCCTGATAAACTATAATATATACATATTTTAATCCCACATTTAGCATACTTTTGGATGATTTAATCCCTTGAATTGTGGAATTTGATGCTCCTAATCCTTTAATTTCATGTTTTATACTTAGGAGAGCATCGGAGGATGAAAAGAACGAGAAACGGGTCGAAAACGGAGAAAATGGGCCAAAGTGGGAAATCAACACGGCCTGGAATTCACCACATGGCCGTGCCACTTTAGCAGACTCGAACACGGCCTTGGGCTCGATTCACACGGGCGTGTCCCTACCGTGGCCAAGATGAGTTTCATTCGGATTAGGATACTTGTGGGCTAAGTAAGGCATCCCGAAAGCCTATATAAACACCCTAGAAGGCAACCTAAAGGGGGAGTTCGACAGAAGCCTTCTGTCAGGGCTTTTGACGAAGGGGGCGAAGCCAGAGAGGGCTGAGCACATGGAATTACTCCAAGAAAGCCAGTTGGTCCATCTTAGAAGCTGGAATCACACTCAAGATGGAAGATCTTCCCTTCAATTTCCTTCAGGGGGTTTTAAGGTTTTTCTTATGTTTTGTTATTTACTTTCTTCTGAGATGTATTCTTTATTAAACATGAACTAAACCCCTCAAATACCTGAGGGGGATGAAACCTAAGACGGATCTTGTTACTATTTTTTGAACTGTATGATAAATACTTGATTTGTTCTTAATTATGTGTTCTTAATTTTTGTTTTAATATTTCAGGATATTGATTCAAGTTTTGATGTGCTTAGGCAGTGGAACAAAAGTCCCTATTTAAGAGTAGATCTAGCATAGTTAAGCGGAGTTGATCACAACCCTAGAGATAGGATGACGAAAATCACTGATTTAGGGTCAAACCTAATATGGGAGTCCATAGATCGAGTTAATGCAACACTAGGGGTTTTAATTAGAAAGAGATTTCAATTAATCAACCTAGGGTTAGACGTTGGTAGTCTCGAAAGAGGTATTAATATAAATTAGGGAATCCTACGGATCAAGTCAAGTGAATAAATCGTCTGGTTCAGAGTTAAGTAACAAGTGAAGTCTAGGTGGATTCTTCCTCGGGTATTGTCTTAATCAACTGGTTTTCCCACAAGTATTTTCCCAATTCACTCTCTGTGTCTTAGCATCCTTAGTTTAGTAATTATTTAATTAAACATCGATTCCCTTAATACTTAGGCTAGATAGTAACTACTAGTACTCTTGGTCCTTGAGGATACGATATTTCTGGTCTTGCCATAGCTATACTACCGAACGATAGGTGCGCTTGCCTTATTAGTTGTCATAGTTAGTTTGGACACGATCAAGTTTTTGGCGCCGTTGCTGGGGACTAAGATATTAGGAACACTTGATTTTTATTACTTTAGCCATTTTTATATTTGCAATTTATTTTTATTTTTTATTTTATTTTAACTCTGTTAATTTTTCTTTTTCCTTTCTTCTGGCAGGTATTCTAGTTTATGACTAGCAGAAACCCGTCAGGACCTCTACTTTACGATAGTGATATAGAAGGAACCGTTCGCAAAAACTGAAGAGAAATTAGGCGAAGCCTACAGTACATACAAGAAGAGCAAGAGAACGATACCAATACTACCGAAGAGATGGCTGATAATAATTCGCTACCTCCTGTAGTTGCCGCAAACCCGGTTAATCAAAATTTTGTTCTTCGAACTATGTATGATTATGCTAAAACTAATTTAATAGGAACTGAATCAAGTATTGTTAGACCTACTATCGCTGCAAATAATTTTGAACTGAAACCTAACACTATACAGATGATTCAACAATTTGTTCAGTTTGATGGTTTGCAGGATGAGGTTCCTAACACACACTTAGCGAACTTTTTGGAATTATGCGATACGTTTAAAATTAATGGTGTTTCTGATGATGCCATTCGCCTTCGGTTATTTCCCTTTTCTTTAAAGAATAAAGCCAAACAGTGGTTGAATTCTCTTCCATGAGGATCAATCACTACATGGGAGCAAATGACTGAAAATTTTTTGTTAAAATATTTTTCGCCGGCTAAAACGGCTAAGTTGAGGAATGATATCTCTTCTTTTGTGCAGACGGATTTAGAGACACTTTACGATGCATGGGAGAGATACAAGGATTTATTGAGAAGATGCCCTCGTCATGGGTTACCATTATGGCTACAGGTTCAAACATTCTATAACAGTGTGAACCCCTCAACTAGGCAGCTTATTGATGCAGCCACCGGTGGAACCCTAAATAACAAAACCCCTGAAGCGGCTTACGAATTCATTGAAGAGATGTCACTGAATAACTATCAGTGGCAAGTTATGAGGACAAAGACGACAAAAGCTGCCAGTGTTTTCAACCTCGACGCAGTAACCATGCTATCAAATCAGGTAGAACTTTTAAGTAAGAAAATTGATGGTTTGTGTGGTTCTTCGCAGACACATCCAGTGATGCAGTGCGATACAAATGGAGTGTAACATCCTGAATAATTGGGTCTGTGCATTTTATGTGTTTGGATGCTTAAAATATTAATTTGAGAATTTGAGGTACAATTAGGGCTCAAATTGGGCTGAGGCCTTGTTTTAAATATTTTGTTTAGACACTCTAAGGGCTTAAATTGAAGTTGTAGTAGTTTAATTGACATATTGGGCTCGTGGCCCAGCAGCTAGGGGCAAAGTAAGGTGAGTTATAAGTGGCGTCACTAGTGCATGAGGAAGGCCCAAATTTTTGGTTGCTTGAAGCCCAAGTTATAGGGCTAGATTTCGGCACTTAATTGAGTAAGGGGGGACGGCACAAGGCTATTTTTTTGGGAATCTTATTATATTTATTTCATGTGGATAATAAGCAGATAAAGGCTATTATTTAGGGATTTAGTCTTTAAGGATAATAAGCAGATAAAGGCTATTTTTGAGGAGATAACAGATTAAGATAAGGGAAAAGGGATAGGAGCTATCATGTGTGGCAGTGTTGGCCGAAAATCAATCTCTGCTAAAGGGAGGAATCGGTTTTCTATATAAAGAGGGGGTGTGCCAAAATTTTGAAGCCTCTCTTTTATTTTCTTTTCTCATCTTCTTCCTCTCAAAAGTCAAAAATCACCATCTTCTTCACCCTTTCTTCCTCTCTAAAATTTCCTGGTTGGCCGAATCTTTTAACCTCTATTGTTATTCTTCTTTTAATCCCTAAAAGCCGAAATCACATCTCTATTATTCTATTCTTCTCCTTAATATTCATTGGCCGAATCTCTCTTAGCCATCTCTTCAATTCGTACATCTTCTAAAAGCCGAAATTCTTAGATCTCACTTCCTGAAGTTGCCGAATTCTCTTCAAAGGAGTTTGCTTGTGCCGAATCTTGAAGGAAACAATAGAAGGAGGCCAATCGCATAGATCTCTAAGTTATAGAATCGTGTTACTTTCGGGATTTCAAGGTAAGAGGATTTGTTTATTTATATATATAAAATCGGGTAGAATACTAACCATGGCCGAATATAGGAGAGGCCTATTTTCGCAATTGTTCCGGCTTTTAAGCAAGGCTATAGATTGAGGATAATAGATCCAGATAGCAAGGACATCGACTAAGAATATTGGATTTCGTAATATCAGGTGTGTAATTCTCCACACCATCTAGATCTGTTTGATTAATATATGAAAATAAGTATTACATGTTTTGTTAAATGCCAAACCCCGGCATATTGACGGAACCCAAAGAGGGTAAAGCAAATCACCGAGTTAGTAAATGATCTGATTAAATGTTATAAGTATACTGATTTTATGTGATTGCATGGGTTGGGTTTGATGAAAGGAGGAAGTTATATGTTGTAGCGGTTTTTACCGTGATCTGTTGTAGCGGTTCCTTACCGTGATATGTTGTAGCGGCTTCTGCCGTGATTTGTTGTAGTGGCTACGGCCATGATCTGATGATGAGCAGCACGACTTCCATCAAGGCGTGTAGCGGTGTGGGTTGATTGTAGAAATCCCCAATGGTGTGAATGGTGATGCGGGCGTGTAGCGGATGGACACCTAGGATATGGGTTGGGCTTTGCATATTATTTTTGTTACTTATATTTTGATTATTCTGCTTTATGGGGCTAAAAGCCCAAATCTAATGGTGCATGAGGGTTGCACACCGAGTCTCGCGACTCACCCTTTAATTTTAACCATCTCGGTGACACTTAGGCATCGGACCGGCCGAGAGAGAGAGCAAGGTGGCCATGCGACGAGCTTTGAGAATTCAAAGAAAAGACTTAGTCTAATATTTGATTTTCATTTAATTAATGGGTTCAAATTTCTTTGTAATAAGGCCATGGGCCACTAGACTACCATTTATGTTTTGGGATTTTGTTGGGCTTTTATTACTGGGTTTTAAGTTTTATGTTATCAATTAAGTTAAGACCTGCATGAAATTTCGGTTTTTTTTATTTAAAATCTACCAAGATAATTGGTAACTTATACTTTAATGAATTATTAAGCTTTCGAAATAAAGGTGTAAACCTAGTAACTGTTTTTCGAAATGCGACATGTTATGTAAAATCTCTTAAGTGACATACCAGATCCGGTTGTAGCGTTTGGGCCGGGTTTGGGGTGTTACATGGAGGAGGGTCGAACAATACAGAATACTCACCCTACAACCCTGGCATAGAAAACAAACAGATGAACTATATGGGTAACAATCCTCGACCTCAAAATAATCCTTATAGTAACTCTTACAATCCAGGGTGGAGGAACCATCCAAATTTCTCATGGAGAGGTCAAGGAAATCAGAGACAACAACCCCCTCCAGGCTTTCAACAGCAACCCTACCCAGAGGAGAAGAAGCCAAACCTTGAGGAGATGCTGACAAAATTCATCGCGGTGTAAAAAACACGCTTCTAAAACACCGAAACAACACTCAAAAATCAGCAAGCATCGATTCAAGGGCTCGAAAATCAATTAGGACAACTTGCTAAGCTGATCTCCAAAAGACCACAGGGAAGCTTACCAAGCAACACTGAAACTAACCCAAATGAGCAAATTCATGTCATAACTACACATGAAAGTGAAGGGTTAGACAAACTAGAACCAAGCCAGGAAGCTGAGGTAAGTAAAGGTAAGGTTGAGGTAAGCCATGATAAACCAAAACCGGTAATTACAGAGTACCAACCTCGTGTGCCATATCCCAATGTGACAAAGAAAGACCGCACAGATGACCAATTCGATAAATTTCTTAAACTTTTAAAAAAATTACATATTAACTTGTCGTTTCTTGAAGATCTTTCGCAGATGCCAGATTCAAGGAAATTTTTAAAAGAGCTTTTGAAAAACAAACGGAAGTTAGACGATACGTCGCATGTGGAGCTAAACGCAGTGTGCTCAGCAATTCTATAAAATAAACTACCACGAAAATTAAAAGATCCAGGGAGTTTTACAATTCCGTGCTTAATTGGTAGTTTATCTGTTAATAACACTTTGGCTGATTTAGGGGCAAGCATAAATGTTATGCCTTATAAAATGTTTAAACAGCTAGGTCTTGGGAAACCCAAACAAACTAGGATGAGCATTCAATTAGCTGATAAAACCATTAGAATTCCTAGGGGTATAATTTAAGATGTACTAGTAAAAATTGATAAATTCATTTTCCCAGTAGATTTTTTCGTTTTAGACATGGATGAGGATAATAATGTTCCTTTAATATTAGGACGGCCTTTTTTAGCAACTGCTAGAACCATTATCGATGTTGATACAGGGGAAGTAACACTTCGTGTAGGTGATGACATGATTAAACTCAAAGCACGTGATTCTGATAGAATATCTAACGATCAAGAGAATACAAGTCCTGTTAATATAAATAAACTTAACGTTCAATCTTCTTTACAGGAAATATCTCAGGAAAAGATAACAGAGCCAGGATCTCGTGTTCATACTGAGAATACAATTGTTCATGAGGAATGAAGGTTACAAATCGATGAACTAGATGAATGGCGGACACACGTCAAGGAAAAATCGAAAAAACACGAAGAACCAAAACAAAACCATGTCAAACTTAAAGATGAGACATACCAATTTCAGATCGGGGATCAGGTACTGTTAGATACAACCGACCCTCGAATAGCCACTTCAGAGCTTAATACAAACGGTGCGACTCCTTTTACGGTACTTAAGGTCTTTCCATACGGAACGATCGAGGTAACTCATTCTAATTTCGACAATTTTAAGGTAAATATTACCCGACTCAAACCATATGTTGATAGAATTGATAGTAAGAAAAAGGAGTTTCGACTCCTCAAACCACCATGGTTATGCGAATGACAGGTAAGTCTAGCTCAAGACTTTAAACGAGCACTTCTCGGGAGGCAACCCGAGCACTAACCCCACTAACGTCCATATTTTCGAATTTTAGCATCTAACTAAAAACTAACCAAATTTTTAAGCTCAGGTTTCCCTACTCACACGGCCTTGCACACGGGCGTGGCCGTGGCCGTGCGGAAACAGGGCAAAAACTTTTCCCAAAAACATGGGCTGCGATAAAACACCACGGCCGTGCGATGCGGCCGTGGTCGACACTGACTAAAAGACACGGGCGTGTGATCCTCTACACGCCCGAGGGACCTTTGAGTCCATTTATTTTTTCTTTTTCTCTTATTTTCATTTTTAATTTCTTTTCTTTTATCTTTCTCGTCTTTAATTTATATTATTATATTTTCATTTCTTTAATTTAGGTTCAAGGGGCTGTTAACGAACGATCACACCACCACCGGAGTATCCTCCCCACCTTCACCTCTCTCCAACTTTACCATTTCTTTTCATTGACTCCACCCAAAATTCAAGAAGTTTCTCTTCTCTCCCTATCTTATGATTTTATTACTATATTTTTATTATCTATCTTTGTACATTGAGGATAATGTACATCTTAAGTGTGGGGGGGTTAACTACAATATTATTTGAAAATCCCTGAATTATGTCTTATTCTTAAGTAATTTTCTCATATTACTGTTAGAATGAAATTTCTTTTGATTTATGATTTCATTGATATGTTTCAGATTAAGTCATAGTTAATTGTGCAGTGATGATTTAAACTTTAGGAAATTAGAGAATCAAGCATGATGAGTCTATTTTCAGAATTAAAAATTGATAGGTTGTCTACCTGAATCTAATTATTACCTTGAAGTTTGAAATTCACAAGGTTGACATCAAAAACCCATACTTTTTGTGAGATCTTGAGCCATTCAGAGCATACATTCTTTTCTTGCTCACTTTGTTGGTTATGAGTGTGTCAACATTGATTTGTTATTCTAGAACTTGCTTCGATTATACATGTCGAGAACGCACTTTTGATTTGATATATAGAGATGATAAAGGCACCTAGGTTTTAACCCACTTATTCTACTAAAAAGCCTACCCATTTAATTAACCCTTAGTGAACCCCTTTGAATCCTAACAAACCATTTCTTGACCCACCCATTAATATTAACCCAAAACCCACTTTGTATTTGTTATCACCATTTCTCTTGACTACCCCTATATCGAGATTTGATTTGATCGGTTACTTAACTATTTTCTTTATTTCAGTTGTTAAATTCTATCTTATTATTATTGTATTTGATTTGTTCTTAAAAAAATGAAGTATATTCATTATTAGTTCTATGTTTTATGAGCTTAAATAGTTAAATTCGCATCTTTAGAAGAAGCTCGTGTTACTAATGTAATTATTCATTATCAGTTCATTGTTTCTAGTTAGGCAATTTGTCAATTCAATCTCGATTCTAACCTCTAATTCAGCCTTTATCCACACCTTTAACCTAAGCCCCGTTACAACCCTTTTAAAGACCTTTTGATTTGTGTATCATATCATTTTACAGTGGTGGAGATTTGATTTTCATGCAAGCCTATGGGATTAATTTTTCATGTTTGACTCTTGAGTGCTTATTTTTGAACCTTAAACACCTTGAGTGATTTGAGTGAACCCTTGGTGAGGATGTCAATTTTTGTTGATTTTGAATTAAAAGTGATTATTTAGGTAAGGGGAAACACCTATTTTTCGTACTATAAAAACTATGACTTTGATTGTTTGAATCTTTAGGAACCTTCTGGTTAAATTATCAATGTATGAATCTTTAGAAAGAGATTTCAATTAATCAACCTAGGGTTAGACGTTGGTAGCCTCGAAAGAGGTATTAATATAAATTAGGGAATCCTACGGATCAAGTCAAGTGAATAAATCGTCTGGTTCAGAGTTAAGTAACAAGTGAAGTCTAGGTGGATTCTTCCTCGGGTATTGTCTTAATCAACTGGTTTTCCCACAAGTATTTTCTCAATTCACTCTCTGTGTCTTAGCATCCTTAGTTTAGTAATTAGTTAATTAAACATCGATTCCCTTAATACTTAGGCTAGATAATAAAAAGATAGTAACTACTAGTACTCTTGGTCCTTGAGGATACGATATTTTCGGTCTTGCCATAGCTATACTACCGAACGATAGGTACGCTTGCCTTATTCATTGTCATAGTTAGTTTGGACACGATCACATCCCTACCAAACATATAGAAAGTATTGCACTAGAAGTGCATCCAACCAATCACACCAAAGATCTAGTAAAAGAAATAGTACAATGGTCTGCAAAAAAGTGCCCAACAACAAAATAACAAAATAAAGCTCTAACTCCACACAAGAACAAACGCACAATAGACCCTAATTGACATGTCAATCGTGTTCTAAACTTTTACCAAGTTGACCTGGGTAAATTTTACTTATTACAAATAAGCTCATTTAACAAAGGTTATTACACACAAGATGTTCATTAACATATCACATTTTCAAACTCCTATATCACAAAAGATATCAGTCTTTTTTATTTCAGTTACTTGGAAACCACCATAGTAGATTGGTATAAGCTTAACATTGATGGATCTGCCATAGATAACCCCGGAAAAGCAAGGGTGAGAGCTCTCATTAGGGATCACACTGGTAGTTGGGTGATTGGAGGTTATCATCATATACCAAGAGCCACTACTGTGGAAGTAGAGCTCTGGGCTTTGAGAAATGGTCTTTTATCGACTAGAGATTCAAACATCACCAATCTCGAAAAAGAAGTGGTTGCTACTATTATTATTCAGTTTTTGTATGTTGTTAAAGTCTCTAACATTATACTATCTCCTTTGATTGATGAGTGTAGGATGCTCTTACATAGTATGAATTTTAGGTCACTCAAGCATGTCTTTTGGAAAAGAAATAAGTGTGCGGATGTGCCAGCCTGACTTAAAAGCAATTATCAACTTTCTTCATCCCAAAATGATTATCTCTCTATTCAAAGCTTGTTTTGTTTACGGAGGACTCCACCCAGCTATTTAAATTCATTGTTCCTGTGTGATTAGGGGTGAGCAAAATTCGATTCGGTTCGAAAAACTCGATAAAAAATTCAAATTTTGAATTAAATAGTTCGAGTTATTTGAGTTAATCAAGTTATTCGGATCAACTAGAATAAAAAAATAAGTTTTTTGGTTTAACTCGAATATGAATTACACAATTCGAGTTATCCGAAAATCCGAATAAGAAAAGGCAAAACTACGTCGTTTTGATAAATGTTTACCTTTTCTAAAGTTAAAAGTCAGAATTATTAAGTTAAAAGGCAAAATTACGTTGTTTTGATAAATATTTACTCATTAAGTTAAAAGGTAAAGCAATTATATTGTTTATGTAGTTAAATAATATTATGCTTCGTCTACTAGTTAAATAATCGGTCAATGTAAACGCAACATTGAGTATAAATAATATGATTCGTTAACTCGACTCGACTTAACTCGAAATTTTTTCACTCGATTCGATTCGATTTGAAAAAAACTCAAATTGAGTTCGGTTGCTAAAATATGATTCGTCAGCTTGACTAACTCGAATTTTTTTTACTCAATTCGACTCGACTCGATCGAATACTCACCCCTATGTGTGATATGCATGTATGTATTTTGTACTAAATAGTACCTTAATTTCATTTTAATGATTTTTAGTTTCCTTAACCTTAAAAAATATTTTTTTATGTCAAATAATATTTCTTATTGTTTAGGAAATTTTAGAATTATTTTTAAGTTTTGAAGTGTCTTAATTTTAATGATGGATTTTAGATCTTAGGACTTGAGATAAATTTGATACATATTATCATTTTTATAGTAATAAACAATTTATTTTTGAAAAAAAGTGTTTTTAAAGCTAGTTGAAATCTAAATTTGAATTATTGAAATAATAAATTTGAATTAATTTAAATTCTTAAATTTATCATATTTTAATTCAAAAATAGAATTTTAAAAATATGAATTTTAAATTTTAAATTTTAAAATTCAAATCCAAATCTATTTGTTAATTTTCCTACAGATTGACTTACATTTTTTAGACACAATCATATATTCATATTCCATCGTTTTTCATTAATTTTCCTACATCCACTTTTATCATCTCATCTTTGAAGAATTTTTATTCAATTCATAAAACCCAACTCGTATTTGTTCAACTCATGGTAAAAGTATCATGCTAATTTACTCGCCTAATTCCCTCAACCCCTCCTAAAATTTGTGAGTTTTGTTTCTGTATTTTGTTTAATCACATGTTTTGTTTCTATATTTTATTTCGTTTTTCAATTTTATAAAAAAAGTTGTCGAAACCATTTTAAGATCGGTTTTAAAAAAATGGTGGTCGACTTTAAAAACAAAATGGGAGTCGCCACCAATCCCTTTTTATTTAGGTGTGATTGGATCACCTTGTAAAACGTTTTATTTTAAAACATTTGATTTTGGTCTACGAAAAATGAGAAAACGGATTCGGGAGTCGGTTACGTATGAGGAAGGGTTAGCACCCTCATAACGCCCAAAAATTGGTACCTAATTGATAAAAAAAACATGTCCAAATGTTTGAAATTTAAAAAGTTTAAAATATGATCCCTTATTAGAAGGAAAACCAAGACTTACCTATTTCAAAGAAATAAAAATACCACACACAATAAGTTAGGATACAGCATTTTATAACTTCGAAGCTAGGTGCATCTTTATTTTAGAAAATTCTTACCTCAAGACGCAAAACATCACACCCAATAAGTTAGGATACAACATTTTGAGTTCTCAAGAATAAGTTTTTTTTTATTTGAAACTTAAGATTTCTTTATTCCGAAAGAATATAAACATCACATCCAGCACGATTGGACATGACATTTTAAAACCTTCGTAATCAAAGTTATCTCATGATTTACAAAACTTGTTAAAAGGATACTTAGTTATTTAGCCAAACGGAAAATCGCGACCCAACACGATTGGGCACTATTTCCCGAATTTCTAAATACCTAAACATTGCCTTATTTTAAAAACCTTTGGATGAAATATAATAAAAATATATTTTAAGCAACAATTTATGAGACAATATCGCATTTCTATATTATCAAAAATACAATATCAAAAACAATTTATAGCATACTAACATAAATAATAGAGTAAGAATAATGTAGAAAAATAGTTAATAGAAACAACTACAAAATGGCAATCATAAATAAACAATTAAAAGAGTATGGGCGAACAAAATATGCATAAAAGAATAAATATCAAAATAAAAAAAATTATTAAATAAATATGAAAATTTTAAAGTAAGATTAAATGATAAATAAATAAATAAAATTAGATACATATAAAAATATATAATAATTTTAAATAAAGATATATAATATAATATAAATAGAATATAATATACAATATAAATAATTTTTAGTTAAAAATAATATATGATATAATATTATATAATGTACAAAATTTTTAAAATATAGAGTAATATATAAAAAAACAATTTTGTAAATAAATAAAGAAAATAATTAAACTAAACTAAAATAAGAATATAATAATAATTAGAAATATATAATATAATAAATAATATGCTAATTTATACAAATAGGTAATAAATAATAATAATCACATATATATAAAATTAATACATATAAAAACTATATATAAATTTTATATCTAAATAAATTAATATAAGTAATGAATATGATATTTTAATATAATAAAATAAAATAATAATAATAATAATAAATAAAGACAGAAGAATTAAATTAAAATGCGCATTAAAACCCAAGGACTAATACGGCAATTTTTCCAAACTTCAAAATGACGCCGTTTTGTCTCTAGCCCTGAAAAGGCCTGGAGGACTAAATTGAAACAAATACCATAATTTTGGGCCGATTTAAAAAAATAAAGAAAATGCCAATTAGACGTAATTGTAAAGATGCAATAATGCAGAAGGGCTGGAAGCGCAAATAATCCATTTTTCAAAAACACGCGGATCCTCTTTGCCCATCGGGTCGATTCGGGTCGGGCCAGGCAAAACGACGTCGTTTTGTTCCCAAACGCACGGCTCAAAAACGACGCCGTTTTCAATTCGTATAAAAGGTTAATTTTTCTAAAAAAAATTCATTTTCATTCTGTTTTTCTGAAAAAAAAAAGAAAATGAAGGGCCCTCTAAATCCTCTGCTGGGCGATTTCCGACCAACCTCCGGTGGAGCTCCGACCGCCGACCGCCGCCGTCGCCGGCCACCGTACATGGTGGCTGGAATTCAAAAAAAAAAGTAAGTTTTTTTTCCTTCTTTTTTTTTGTAAATGTATTATATATATATATATCATATATATGCTCTCTAAAGAAACAAAATAAAAAAATGTATTCGAAAGTAAAAAAAATAGAAAAAAACCTTTGCTTTTTATTGTGTATATCTCTGTTTTCTTGTATATCTCCCCCCATTTACATGTTTTTGTGAGGTTTATATAGCCTCAAAAATAAAAAGTGAAAAAGGAAATAAAGATTGGTTGCCATATTTTTCCATTTCTGTTGCGATTCTTTCCTCTTTGTGCAGGTGACGAAAACGCGGCGGTGATGGAACACCATTCGGGCGTGGATTGAGGAGTGACCAAGGGCTGATGTGCGCTGGTGTTGCAGCATGACGATCGGGCTTGCGTACTGGAGGCGCAAGGAAAAGGGTGCTGTGGCGCCTAGGGTTTCCTCTGAAACCCTAGGTCTGAAACTGTTAAAGCTTTGGGCCCATTTGGGCTGTTTCTGTTTTGGGTTTGGGTTTAGCTATTTAGGGGGTTGGTTTAGTTTGGGTCTAGGTTAATAGGTCGTTAGTTCAGGTAGGGTAATGGGTCTGAGGTAATGTAAAATTGGGCTTGTAAATTGGTCTTGGGCTATCTGTTTGGGTTTTGTGAGGATTTTGGATTTATTTAATTTTGGCTTTGTAACAGGGACTGTTTTTGGACATTTTTTTATTTTGGTTTTTTAGCCCGGGCAAAAATAGGCATTTACAGCTGCCCCTCTTTGCTCATTGTAATGTAATGAGAATAGAGCAAAGACTATAAAAGGACCAATTTTGCCCGATCTTGGCCGAGCCTCGAATTCTTGATCCTTGTCTTCTTCAAATGACTCCAATCCGAACTGTATCTTCAGGGGTACTGGAACTTCATCTTGATTTCAGTAAGTTTGATAGCTTCAACTTCATGAAGGCAGTATCCACTATCTTTTGATCTGTTCCACTGCAAACTCAGGGAAATAAGATCTAATGTTTTTGATCTGCTTCTTGGAACCTCAAGAATGCCAGATCAACTACTTTTCAATCTGATCCCTGCAAACTCAGGGATCACCAGACTGATTTCTTCAATCTGCTTCCTGCAAACTCAGAAATTGCCAGATCTGCTACTTTTCAATCTGATCCCTACAAACTCAGGGATCACCAGACTGATGTCTTCGACCTGCTTCCTGCAAACTCAGGAATTGTCAGATCTGCTATTTTCAATATGCTACCTGCAAAGCTCAGGAATGCCAGATTTGCTATCTTCAATCTGCTTCCTGCAAAGCTCAGGAATGCCAGATTTGCTATCTTCAATCTGCTTCCTGCAAAGCTCAGGAATGCCAGATTCGCTATCTTCAATCTGCTTCCTGCAAAGCTCAGGAATGCCAGATTTGCTATCTTCAATTTGCTTCCTGCAAAGCTCAAGAATGCCAGATCTGCCATCTTCAATCTGCTTCCTGCAAAGCTCAGGAATGCCAGATTGGCTATCTTCAATCTGCTTCCTGCAAAGCTCAGGAATGCTAGATTCGCTATCTTCAATCTGCTTCCTGCAAAGCTCAGGAATGCCAGATTTGCTATCTTCAATCTGCTTCCTGCAAAGCTCAAGAATGCCAGATCTGTCATCTTCATTCTGCTTCCTGCAAAGCTCAGGAATGCCAGATTGGCTATCTTCGACCTTACTACATTGTCTTTTAAAGGACATAACCTGTAGAATGGGTATATGATTATGTCTAATAATTAGGATGCCTTGATTGAAATGCCTCAAATGCTCCTAATTAGACATGCTATAAATGTAAAAATGATATGAGTATGATTCCTGCTTAAGGTATTATCACTCATTTATCTGTCAAGGTTTCATCTTAGTTCCCCCTTGAAGCATCATTTTCTTGCTCAATTATTTTGCCCCGTGGTAATTCTGAGTCCACTCATTTGAACCTTGGGATATGAAGTTTGTGCCTCCTACTGTAATAACATTTGACTTCTTCCATCCAATCTATTACCACTAAGAGGTACAGAACTTGTATCGTTTTTCACCATTCCTTAGGTGTATAAATCTGAAATTTATATGAATGCAGGGTCTCCCGACAATGATCCCCTTTTACACTTGGCTTGACGTTATTCGTCATTTGCCGATATGGTATCACCAACAAAATTGTCTTATCCAATAAGAATCTGAAGAGATAATCATTTTCCAATATTTCCAATCCCTTAGGCTTGGTGAGTTCTGAACAATAGTCCTGTTTCAGATTCTCATATTATTTAGAAGCTTCCAGAGTAATATACGAAACTCCTTTTATGAAAGTGTTTTTAATCCATTAATCATTATTTCAATATAAATGCTTGAAAAGGAACACGAGAATGGACGAGAAAGAAATTGTTCAGGAGCATAGCTCAGAAGAAAATAATTTAATCAAAGATAACCCAGGAAATAAAATAAAATTAATTTGGGTGTATCTCAAAAGAATAAAGCAATCAAATATAAGGAATCCAAAATGGGTAGGATAGAAGCTAGGTGCCCCAGATATCGCAGCCTGAGCTTCTTTCTTCCAACTTCTTGAGGACCATTTTAATCTCAATATGTGTTTAGGGGATCCGGAATACTTTGTCGATGCCCCAAGACGTGACATACTTCCTCTTTGCTAATTCAGACGTAGCAAGACTACTGTATGCCCCACTTTTATTCAAAATTTGAGCCGCCCTTTCTGGGTTTTCAACTCAAAGCCCCTTTGGTCTCAAAGCGCCCTTTGCGGGTTTTCGCCTTGGCCTCTCCTTTGTCTCTTTTTTATTTTATTTTTATTTTTTACTCAAGGTACCATTTGCGAGTTTTCACCTTGGACCTTCCCCTTTCAGGTGAAATACTTCTTGTTTGAACCTGAATTCACCGGATTAGGCAAGTCTTCGCCATTTGTTTCGGTCAATATCAATGCTCCTCTAGAACAGGCACTACATAAGACCTTTCCAGTTTGGCATATGCTTTCCTCTAAAATCGTTTTGTAGAAGAAAAATATGTTTCAACATCGAGTTCCCTTGGAAATTCTCTAGGATGAACCTCTTTGTAATAACTTTAACCTTTTCTTCAACTAAGTTCAATTAGCAAAATGCTTCATTTCCATAAACCAACGGGTAAGACGTTGCTCCCAGCGAAGATTTTGGCCGACATTTAATAAGACAGAAGGTAACGGTAGCTTCTTATGCCAATCCTTACAAGTCTAAGTCACCCCTTTTTTTTTTGAAACTTTTGCTATACAAAGGATACACTCGCTCGATCTTTGGACAAATCAGAAACTTTGACTTTGTACAGTTATGCATTCTGTGTTGGCATCTGATCCTTTTTTTTTTGAATTTGATGACTATCGACTTTGCAATATTGGTAGACGGCGACCATAACGATGAATCAATGTCAACTAAAAGTATTTAACGAGATTGGCCTCATAATATCCATGCCCCCACATATGGAAATTTTGGGAAGAAGTGAAGAAAACGCATAAATCTTGTCTTCTTAAATACAGCATTTGCGGTACAATTGAAGCAATCTCCCTTTTGTGGTAGACCAACAGTGCCTCATCCTCTTGTTTAGCCCGCGTCTTATCAGTGCAGGCATGTCCTGATATGATCGTGTAAAAATATCTTCGAATTATAGAAAATAACTCAATAATATCTCGCTTTATTTCTGTGGTGAGCTAGGCTTCGATCTTCATTCCTTTCCTAGGCTCGCAATATCCATTGACCCTATGTAAGGTGAGGTCTATTTTTCATCTTGTTAAACCATTCTTAACAAGTCAGAAGATATGTCACAATCTCTGTCATCTTCAAAGTCATTAGATCCCCTAGACCCATATCTCAACCAAAAAGGGAGTCAGTAACAACGTCGCTCATGTCATTGATATCTGGGTACCTAGGTACGAAGGCAAACAAATCCAAAGAATAAATGATTCTAAGGATGATTATCTGGATAGTATGGTCACAATAAAGAATGAAAGAATATTGGTAAAAAAATGTACAGTATGAAAAATGAAAAATATTCACTTAAGAAAATGCATTTTATTGAAATAAAATTTCAGACACAAGCCTGTCGAAACCATTTTTATTTTGTGTTTGGAAAAATGAGGATCGACTTTAAAAATATGGAGTCGCCACCAATCCTTTTTGTTTAGGTGTGATTGGGTCACCTATAAAAATGTTTTGGTCTGCGAAATTCAAGAAAATGGGTTCGGGAGTCGGTTACACACGAGGAAGGGTTAGCACCCCCATGCGCCCCTAGACGGGTACCAAATCGGTTAATTAATGTCCTTGCGTTGAAAATTTGGAAACGTTATAAATTTTCTAAGGAAAATTAATCAATATTGAATTTGAATGTCAAGATTAACTCGTTTCGAAGGAAATAAAAATATCACATCCAGTGCGTTAGGACATAACACCTTTATACCCCGACACCGAGATCATCTTTGATCTTCAAAACATGAAATTAAAGAAGGGTATTTGTTTATCTGGTTGGACAGAAAATTGACACCCAGTACGTTAGGGCATAATTTTTTGACTTTCCAAACGCACAAACATTGCCTTATTTTGGAGAAAACAAAATTTTATATTAGGCTTAAAATGCATTTAAATAAAATAAAAATATTTAATAAAAAACTAGAACGTATCAGAATTTGAGGCGTAACAGTAATAGAATGTAAAAACATTAATCATGAAATATACACAAATTAAAGATCGTATTAACAACATGCTATAAAATGCAAGTTTTCTTAAAGAAAGTTAGTTTATATTGAATCTTGAACTTCAAGATTAGCCCATTTCGAAGGAAATAAAAATATCACATCCAGTACGTTAGGACATAACACCTTTATACCTCGACACCGAGATCATCTTTGATCCTCAAGATATTTAATTAAGAAGGATATTTGGCTATCTAGTTGAACAGAAAATTACACCCAGTACGTTAGGGCATAATTTTCCATATTCCCAAATATACAACATTGCCTTATCAAAAAAACTTTGAATGGAATGATTTTAAAACTGGAACGATATTAAACACAACATTTTCATAAGATACGATGGAATACTAATATACAAAGCAAGATATTAATCCATACATCAAATATTACAAATAATGAATCACAAATAATTACTAGTTACAAATTAAAAATTTATCATCCATACAATAGCAATAATCATATAACACAATTTCGACATTAGCAATTGAAGAAAATGGAGCCAAAATAATATATAACCAATCATAGGAAATGAACCTAAATCCAATAATAAATAAGTTTAAAACAAATGATACATAAAACATTTAAAATAAATAAATAGAATCTAAAATAAGGTATATAAAATAATTTAATATAAAAAATATAAAAAGTTTAAAACAGTATATATAAAAGAGGAAATTAAAATACATAACAATTTTAAAAGGATAAAAAAAACTAAAATAAAAAAACTAGAATAAATAATATATAAAAATTTAGAATAAGTAATATGTATAAAATTATTTTAGATAGTAAAACAAATTTTAATAAACATTATATTAAAACAAGTTAGAATAAATAATATATCAAAATAATTTAAAACAGATAATATACAAATATTTTTAAATATCATATAATAAAACAATTTAAAACTAAATAAATAAATGAATTAAGTAAACTAGGGACGAGATTGAAAACCAAAACAATATTTTAAGGATAATCAGTAAATAAATAAATTATTAAGGCCGAATTAGGGACTAAAATAAAGTGCGCGCAAACGATCAGGGATTGAAAAAGAAAATATTCCAAGTTCTAAAAACGCTGCGTTTAGATGCGGACTGAATTGAAATGTCGCTTAAAATTTCAAGGCACAATAACAATAAATACAAGAAACAGCAAAAAGGATACAATCAAATCATCACGAAATAGGGGGGACCAAGCTCATAAATAGACCAATTTTCAGAAATGCGCGGATCCTGGAGGTGGATTCGGGTTGACGCGCGGGTTAAACACCCTCCTAAACGGCGCCGTTTTGCATTATTTTTTTTTTACCTAATACCTTAAACTAATCAAATTTTCTTATTTCCTAAATTAAACCCTAATCCCTTTCCTTTCTATGTTTTTTTTAGCCGCAATCTCACTCTCTCTCCCTTAGCCGCAACCTCACCTCCTCGTCGCAAGAGAGTTGCCGTCCGACCACTAAAATGCCATGATAATCGGCGATTAGTAGTCGTTTCAGGCCCTTTTCGAACACCACCCTTCTAGCACAGCCGAGTTTTCATATTTCTAACCTCGAAGGACCTCTCCACTTCGATTGCAACCGAAGGGAGACATCTGAAGGTTTCCTTTACCAAGGTAAGATCTTTCTTTTTTATTTATTCGCATGCAATAGACTAAGAAAAGGAAGAAATCGAATAACCAGCGGAAAAATCAATTCGAAATTTGAAGGAAAAAAGAACCTTTGAAATTCGGTTTCTGATTTATATTTCTCTGTGTTTGTGTTGCATATGTAATTCGAAAAGAAATTGGACCCCCTTTACAGTGGTTGATTTCAATCCTTTTAAAGGCCGAAATCGAAATAAAAATAAAATGAAAATAAAATAAGAATACAACTGTTTCTTTTTTTGTTTTCTTGTTTCTCTCTGCTGCTGGCGTGGTCTGATTTGTAGGTACAAAGTGCGTGGCTGTCACTGGAAGCCGCATCTGAGCGGTGTCACGGAGGAGGCTGCGGCGTCGCGAGGCTTGTGTGTGGGTCTGTGGTGTCTTTGTTGCAGGCTGGAGAAAAACAGAAACCCTTAGGGTTGCTGTTGTATTGGAGTTAGCTGGGCCTTTTATTGGGCCAATCGGGGTGTGGGTTTAGTGCAAGTGGGTAGGCTGATTTGGGCTAGGATAAGTGGGCCCTATTCTTTGTAATCTAGACTTTTAATAAATTTTTTTTTATTGTGGTTTAATTTATGGTTTTAAAAAGGGCCGGGCGAAAATTGGGTCTTACAGGTGCCCCCCTTTGGTCATTGTCGTGTAACGAGAATAGAGCAAAGACTTCAAAAAGGGCCAATTTTGTCCGGTCATGCCTCTTTCAGTGCTTTTTCTTCTTCCAGTAGCTTCATTCTTTTCCACTGGAACTTCGAGGTGATAGGAATTCAGAGAGAAGAGATTTGTAACTTTGATCTTCTTACTGAAACTTCTCAGAAATATAGTTTGATCCTCAATAATCTCAGATAGAAGGGATTTGTAGCCTCCATCTACTCCATTGGGACTTCGGGGTGATAGAAATTCAGAGAGAAGAGATTTGTAACTTCGATCTTCTTGCTGAAACTTCTTAGAAATATAGTTTGATCCTCAATAACCTCAGGGAGAAGGGATTTGTAGCCTCCATCTACTCCACTGGGACTTCGAGGTGATAGGAATTCAGAGAGAAGAGATTTGTAGCTTCGATCTTCTTACTGAAACATCTCGAAAATATAGGTTGATCCTCAATAACCTTAGGGAGAAGGGATTTGTAGCCTCTATCTACTCTACTGGGACTTCGAGGTGATAAGATTTGTATCTTCGATCCGCTTCATTCAGGAAGGCAAGATCTGCTATCCTCAATCTGCTCCACTGCAAACTCAGGGATGCCAAACTGGTGGCTTAAATCTGTTCCACTACTGCTTAGGGGGACAAGATTTGTTGTTCGATCTTGGTCCACTACTGCTTAGGGTGACAAGATCCACAATCTTTGACCTATTCTACTGTTGGTCAGGGAGATAGGACTGGTGGCTTAAATCTGTTCCACTACTGCTTAGGGAGACAAGACTTGCCGTTCGATCTTGGTCCACTACTGCTTAGGGCGACAAGATCTACAATCTTCGACCTATTCCACTCGCCGGTCGTGGAGATAGGATCGGTGGCTTAAATCTGTTCCACTACTGCTTAGGGAGACAAGATTTGCCGTTCGATCTTGGTCCACTACTGCTTAGGGCGATAAGATCTACCATATTTGACCTATTCCACTGCTGGTCAGGGAGATAGGACTGATGTCTCCGACCTGCTTCTGCAACTTGAGGATTGCCAGATCTGCTATCTTCGATCCGCTTCGCGCAGAAAGGCAAGATCTTCGAATCCACCGATGTTGCGACAACGTCCTCTAGGGAACCTGTTCTGTAAAATCAGTTTTGTGTTTATGCCTATGCAAAATGGTTAGGATGCAATGATTAGAATGAATCTAATGCTCCTAACGAAATATATTATGGACGACATTTGTTTGAATGCAGAATGTCATAAGAATGGTATTTTTACAAAGATTAGGATGCAATGATCGAAATGAATCAAATGCCCCTAAATAGATGTGTCTTATGGATGACATTTGTATGAATGTAGAATGTCATGAGAATGATTTCTTACAATGATTAGGATGCAATGATCGGGATGAATCAAATGCTCCTAACTAAATGTGTTTTGCATGAATGCAGAATTTCATGAGAATGATCCCTTTTTAAAAGTTTAAGGTGTAATCACTCATTGTTTATTAAGGCTTTATCACTGATGCATTATGCTGCTATCTTGTTCGGCTGGTATTCTCAACAGAAAACCCGAGAAAATAAATATCTTGCTCAACAAATTTGCCCCACTGTAACCTCAGGGTTCATCTCATTGTGACTTAGGGATATAAGATCTGAATCCATCCCACTGCGACTTCAAAGGTATAGGATATGTATCAGCTTCCATCTATTGATCACTCCTCGGGTGACCCAACCAGATGTGTATGCATGATGCTCACATGGATGCAGAATATCATTTTTTCTTGCGAATGATTCCCCTTTTTACACTTGGGTTAACATTGCCCAATTTTCGTCAAGATTGTATCACTGACGCAGTATCTTGTCGTTTGTTCAACCACCATCTTTGACAAAAATTCAGAGAGAAAATCTCAGTTTAGACTCTTCCTTAAACTTGGTGAGTTTTAAGTAATAATCCTGTTTCGCGTTCTTGTATTATTTAGAAGTTCCCAGAGTAATATGTGAAACTTCTTTTGTGAAAGTGTTATTAGTCCACTAATCGTTATTCCAATGCAAAATGCCTGAAAAAGATCGTAACCATGGACAAGAAGGAAATTAATTAGGAGCATAGCTCGAAACAAATAAGTTAAGCGAAGATAGCAATCGCAATCAAGAAGGAAATTTATTAAAGGCGTATCTTGAAAAGAATAAGGTAATCAAAGATAGCAAATTCAAAATGGATAAGAAGGAAAACTAGGTGCCCTAGATATCGCAGTCTGAGCTTCTCTGTTCAAACTTCTTGAGGACCATTTTAAGCTCAACATGTATTTAGGGGATCCAGAGTACTTTGTCGATGCCCTGAGACGTAACATACTTTTTCATTGTTAATTCAGGCATAGCAAGACTGCTGTATGCCCCACTTTTGATCAAAATTTGAGCCGCCCTTTTCGGGTTTTCAACTCAAATCCCATTTGGTCTCAAAGTGCCCTTTGCGGGTTTTCACCTTGGCCTCTCCTTTTTTTCTTTTTCTTTTCCTCTTTTTTTTTTGTTTGTTTTTCTCTTTGGAAAACTTTCTATTGAGTCTGAATTCACCGGATTAGGCAGGTCCTTGCTATCTATCTCAGTCAATATTCATGCTTCCCCAGAACATGCCTTCTTTGTCGTATAAGGTCCTTCCTAGTTTGGCATCCACTTTCTTCTGAAGTCCCTTTTGCATGGGAAAAGTCTTCTTCAAAGCCCTATCATGAAATTTTCTAGGGCGAATCATTTTTTTGTGAACTCGCATCACCTGACCATGACAGATAGCTTTTAACATCAACTGATCATATTAAGATTGGATCTATTTTGCCTCATCCAACTTCAGCGCTGACAGAATTTCGACTCCAATGGGCAAAACCAATGAGAAACGTGTTGCCCCCGTGACAGTCTTGGCCAAAGTTTGATAAGCATAGAGGGTAAATAGTAACTTCTGTATGCCAATCCTTACAAGTCTCGGTCTTTTATGATCCTTTGTTTTTCTCTTTTCTTTGCAGCGATATGTGGCACCGATCTTTGAACAGACCATGAGACTTTTGACCTTGTGCGGTTAAATGTGATCTTTTTGACTTTTTTTTAGTATTCTTTCTTTTTCTTTTCTTTGTTCCGATGACTATCGACTTTGTAATATTGGCATATGAAGCGACTTTCACCATCCTAGTGAAGAAATTGACAACCACGAAGATGAATTGGTGTCACCGAAGCTTCGATGAGGCGGCTTTGATAACATCCATGCCCCACATATAGGAAATCTTGTTTCGCATTGAGCCGAGCTTTGATCTTCATCTCCTTCCTTGACTCGTGACGTAGGATCTGCTTTTTCATCCAAAGATAACAAATCGAAGATATGTTGCAATTTCATCATCTTCAAAGTCCTGCGATCCCTTAGACCCTTATTTCATTCAAAAGGGAGTTAGTAACAGCGTCGCTCATGTCATTGATATCTGGGTACCTATTGTAGGTACGAAGGCAAATTCCAAAGAATAAATGATTCTAAGGATGATTATTTATATGATATGATCATGAATAAAGAATGAAAGAATAGTTGCATAGAAATCCAAAGGACAAAAGAATCTATAAATAGAAAAATATTTGCTCAAAAGGATGCATTTTATTGAAATAAAAGTTCTGGACACAAGCCCATTTCATAAAAAGATTCTTATTGCTTCTGGGCTTAAAGCAACAAGCATGTTTTGAATATTACTCTAGATTAACTAAAAAATACAGGGATCCCTTCCACAGTCCCATTGTTTAAAATCTTTCCAAGTACGTAAAGGTAGAAGCTTGGAAAAGTCTATTCTCTGGTTCTCTCTTCGAATATGTCGTTAATGTTCAGATTCCCTAATATTCCTTTGGGTTTTTGACCTCTTTAATCAGGCCTTGCACTAAGGCTCTGAGCTCGATGCATCCTTGGATCTCATGCCCCTATCCATCATGGGACTCACGATGTTTACTCCTTTAACAGAAAGGTTGGGTAACGAATTTTCTGCACCAGAAATATCATCGAATTTTACGATACCCAATCTGATGAGTCTTTCGACTAATTTCTTGAAAGCGGTGCAATTTTCCATCGAGTGCCCCGTAATTCCTGCATGGTATTCGCATTGGGTGTTCACATCGTACCATTTAGGGTATGGAGGACGTATTGGTTCTATATGAAAAGGGGATACAACATGTGCGTCGAACAAAATTCGGTACAACTCCCTATACGAGATTGGAATGTGCGCGAACTAGAGTTTTTCAAAGTTCGATCTTGGATCAGGTTCTTGCCTTGGGGAGACCCGACGGCTGGTAATTACAGTCCTTGGTTGGCTCTCTGTGATCAGCCCCAGGTGACCCTTGTTATACCTTCTCGTATTATTCGTTTTATTTTCCTTTTTCTTCAGGGCTTTTAAAGTCCACTCTCTTTTTTCTTTTGTTTTTGTCAGTACAACTGGTTTAGCTCGATCATCCTCTGGGTTAAAACCTGAACCCATCGGGAAGTTCAACAAGGCTGAGGTATCAGTCTGATATCGGGGTTTGATAATGACGGGTACCCCATGCGAATGCGTGTCTGGTTGAGTCAGGATACTTATCGGGGAATAAACAATGTCTTCATCATCATCCACACTACTGACCACTGGGCCACTCCTTTTTTCAAGCCCTCCGACTAGTAATTGGGTTAACTGGCGCATCATATTCATTTGATCTCGCATATCCCGTTGAATTTTGGCCAACTGCTCTTGCATCAGTATTTGTCTTTGCTCTATTCTCTCCAACCTTTGTTCCATGTCTTCTAGGTTGACTGAAATAATTTTAATCAATCAGGGTCTTTTTAATGAATTTTAATGCATATAATGCCATGTAATGCAATGTAATGCACGCAATGCATGAATGCAAAGAGGCGTCAATTCTGGTTCAATTCCATATAGAAAACTTTATTAGAAAACAAAGCTCTTTACATAAAATAGGTTACAAATATGGCTTGGCCTTAATACCCAAAGCCCTAATTTTCTGGAGTAATCAAGCTAACTCCTGTCCTCGGCTTGACCGTGACTCGTACTGTATGCTTAATATATCTGCTTGTGCTGCCAAAATTTGCAAGTGTTCAGCCACCTCTCGAATTTGAATTATGGCTTCTCCCATGAGATAGTCCCTATTTTCAATCTGATTCTGGGCACTATGAAGCTTCGCCTTCCATTGCTCTTCATTCTCCTTCAAGGACCCAATATAGTTCTGACAATTCTGTAGCGCCATCTCTAGCTCTTCCATTTTCTTTTTCATCTCTTCAATTTTACTCAAACTTGCCTTTAATTCCATTACAGAATTTCGGTTTCTATGGTAATTAAGAGACTTTTCCAACTCTTCCACTCTAGACTTCAATTCATTTTTTCTATTTTGGCTTTCTAACACTTGCCTTTCTAGAACCTCCTTCTGGGCTTTCATTTCTTGAAATTTCTTTTCCCATTGTTCGGCCTTAGCTTTTTCCTCTTGCAACTCTTGTCGCTATTGATCTGAAGTCTTCCCTAGCCCCGCAGTTCTCATTGACAGACGCATTTTCTTGTAGTCCATCTTTAGGCTATCCAGATCCTCTTCAGCTTTACTCTTCCCTTTTCTTAGCTTTTCTGCTTCTGACTTCTGTACCTCTACATCCAATTTAAAATGCATTTTTTCCTCCTCCAATTGCTCAATTTTCTTCTCGAGCTCCAAACTTTGCTTTTCAAAGTCTTGCTTTATAATTTCTAGCTCTGTTGGTACCATTCGCAAACATTCCTCCCTAGATTGAGCATTATCTGAACTTGGTCCCGGAATATTATCGTTGACTCTTTTGCTTAGCCATACTTTATACTCAGAAGTCACCTTCTCGCCCACTGTCACTCTCTTCATCCGATGTGTTTGCTTCCAAGCATTCGCAACTTCCCGAATCTTCTTCTGATAACTCTCTCCCGTATAAGGGAATTCACTTTGAACCAACCCGTGTGTTACTGGCACAAACTGCCTAGACTTGTATTGTCTTGTTGCCAACAAAGGGGCGTATCCAATGGCTCCCCAAATTCCGGGTAAAGGGACCCAATTAAAATCTCCACATCTGTAAAGTATCTCCTCAGGCACCATCCATGGAGCTCTCCACTCAATATCCTCTTCCTGAAGACTCTGAAAAATTGTCATCCATCCATTTTCTGATATATCTTACCGTCTTGACATAGCTACTTCCTCCTTTAACGGTGAATAACCTTCACAAAAAGGGCGATAAGAGACCTTATCCACTTCCAAAAATGACCATAAAACCATACCGTCAATAACTGTGCACATCCAATGTAACATCCTGAATTTTTGGGCCTATGTGTTTAATGGGTGGATACATTTAATGTGTTAATTTAAGTATTAGAGGTGCAAATTGGGCTCGGGAATGGGCCGAGGTCTTGGCTAAATATTTTGTTTAGGGACTATGGGGTTAAATAAAGTATTGAGAGTGAAATAGGCATAATGGGCTTGTGGCCCAGGAACAAGAGGCGCAGTAGGAGGGAGGAGTTGGAGCTAATTAAGTCTCTTTTGATAGGTGTTCTGATAAGGATAAGGGAAAGGATGAGGAGCTATCTAGGAGGATAGAGGTGGCCGAATATGGGACTGTGTGTGTGTAAAGGGGGACGGCTAGATAGAGTTAGGCAAAGCCGATTCTGTCGATTTTTTTTTCTTCTTCTTTTTCTCTGAAGCTCTCTCTCTCTTAGTTTTCTCTATTGCCAAACTTTTCTATTCTTCTTCTTCTTCACATTTAAATTACTTCCTATCCGAAATCTCCAAGGCTCTTTTGTTTTCTTTTCCTAAGCCAAACCAAACTCCTCACTCAGTTCTTCTAAAAGCTGAAAACGCATCAGCCTTTTTGTTCATCTTTTTCGGGATTTTCTTAAAAGCCGAAATTCCTAGATCTCTAATCTTCTACACTTCGATCTTCTTCTGTGATTACCGAATCTTCCCGCAGGGGGTAGCTGAAATCTTCTAAAGTGAAGATCTAGTCGCATAGGTTTCTAAATCGGTAGCACTCGAATCATCCTACTTCCGGGATCTAATCATTTTAGGAGAGGCCTTATCTTCGCGTTCTTCCGGCTTTTGAGCAAAGTTGTAGACAAAGGCGTGATCGATTAGCGAGGATATCAACATAGAGGGTAGTCCTACGTATTAATCAGTGTGTAACATTCTCACACCATTTGGATTGCTTGTTAGTATATGTTTATAAATCATGTTATATTACGCTAAATGCCAAATACCGGCATGGTACATTGAAAACCCGAGGAGGGTAAAGGCGAATCACCGTGTTAGTGATCTCTGTCATTCTAAAGTGAATGTTTCATCGATTTGGTATGATGAACATGTATGCGGTTTCGTGATTGCATGGGGTTGGGTGATTAATGAAAGGGAAGTGTTACGTTGTAGTGGCTTTTGCCATGATCCGTTGTAGTGGCTAATTCCATGATCATTGTAGTGGCGACACAAGATCGGACGATGAGCGACTATCTGCAGCGTGGATCGCCATCGATGGTGTGTAGCGGTGTGGGTTGATTGTAGAAATCCCCAATGGTGTGATTAGCGGTAAGGGTGGTGTGTAGCGGATGGAAACCTAGGATTGGGTTGGGCTTTGCATATTTTCGATATATTATACTCACATTATTCGTTCTATGGGGCTAAGGCCCAATCTAATGGTGCACGAGGGTGCACACACCGAGTCTCGCGACTCACCCCATTATTTAACATCTTTCGTAGCACCTAGTGCATCGGACCGAGTTGGAGAAGAGCGCAAAGGTGGCCATGCGAGGATTATTTTGATTCAACAAAAGACTTTACTAGTTTATTTATTTTTAATATTTTTAATTAGTGGGTTTAAATTTCATTGTAATAAGGCCATGGGCCACTAGCTTCATATTTTCGTTTGTTTTGGGCTTTTATTATTATTAGACATTTACATTTTACGTTTTAATGAAGTTAAGGCATGTATCAAATTTCAGTTTTTAATCCACTAAGGCATAAATATAAAATGTATATTTTTTACAAATCATCCAACCATTTAGTTTTCTCGAATAAAGTGTTAAACTCAAGAAAAATATTTTTCAAAATTGCGACATCTTTTAAAATCTCCCTAAGTGACATGCTAGATCTGGTCATGGTGTTTGGGCCGAGTTTGGGGTGTTACAAATTGGTATCAGAGCCCGGTTCAAAACTCAACTTTGGGGTTTTGGGCTCAAAACATTTTCTAAAGTTGGGTTTTTGAAAACATGCATGTTTATAAATAACACAGGAGGGTTTTCTCGGCATGGCACCTGCGTCTCCAGCCCAAGTTCGCCAGGTAAGTATTCAGAACACACTGTGTTATATATATATATATATATATGTGGGCTTGATGGGCTTTAAGGGACGTAGATTATTTTAATTAGAGCTTGATGGACCTCAGGCCTAGTTAAACAACTCTCAATTGCATAAGATTTAATCCAACCAAACAAACCTGTGAACAAGTCGCGAGATTAGGGTGTGGCAACAGTATACGCATGTCTAGGATTGGATTCGGGAGAGCTTGGTATTTAAGCGGTCCTAGTGACTCACCTCCTCTCTTCATTTGGAATCCTACAGTGCGTAGTGATTTGCTCACCCTAGCCACGAGGATTTATTGACGGGCCAAAATCTATAACTAAAACCCGAAAGGGACCAGCCACCTGATTTTCACAAAATTACTGAGATGTCCCTAGTTTTAAAAAAAAATTCGAAACACTCCGGTTGGCAAAATTACCAAAATACCTCCAGATTTTCAAATTACCAAAATACCCCCGAAATGCAAAATTACCTTATTTCACAAAGGAACCCTATTTTGGAAAATTACGAAAATACCCCTGTAGGATAAATTATGAAAATACCCTTGGGTAGTGAAACGATAAAGACACCCCTACATGATGAATGTAAGTTCGTGGATGCTACTTGTATGTGGATGGTTGATGATTGAACGTATGTGCTTCTTAGGACAAGAAGATGTGAACTTGAGACTGAAACTTGTGGATGTGATTCCAAATTCGAAAGAACTACTCTTAAACTACTGTTCATAAGACTGTTCGTGGTTAATCAGTGGAAAGAACTAATAATTCATAAAATTTCTAATCAGATAAACGCGAATCGGTAGAATGAGTACAAGGGGACGAGGACGAGGACGCTCCAGATGCGAATACCGGTGCGTACTCTATCATATTATCCTAAGTGTTTCTTTTGGCTTTAGAATTAGAGTTCGCAGCGGAAGCATAGTGGTGAGACTTGGGTAGTATGATTAATAGTTAGTTGGAAATTTCGAGGACGAAATTTCTTTAAGGGGGGTAGAACTGTAACATCCTGAATTTTTGGGCCTATGCGTTTAATGGGTGGATACGTTTAATGTGTTAATTTAAGTATTAGAGGTGCAAACTGGGCTCGAGAATGGGCCGAGGTCTTGGCTAAATATTTTTTTAGGGACTATGGGGTTAAATAAAGTATTGAGAGTGAAATAGGCATAATGGGCTTGTGGCCCAGGAACAAGAGGCGCAGTAGGAGGGAGGAGTTGGAGCTAATTAAGTCTCTTTTGATAGGTGTTCTGATAATGATAAGGGAAAGGATGAGGAGCTATCTAGGGGGATAGAGGTGGCCGAATATGGACTGTGTGTGTAAAGGGGGGGACGGGTAGATAGAGTTAGGCAAAGCCGAATTCTGTCAGTTTTTCCTTTTCTTCTTCTTTTCTCTGAAGCTCTCTCTCTCTCTCAGTTTTCTCTATTGCCGAAACTTTTCTATTCTTTTTCTTCTTCTGTCGAAATTACTTTCTAGCCGAAATCTCCAAGGCTCTTTTGTTTTCTTTTCCTAAGCCAAAACCGAAACTCCTCACTCAGTTCTTCTAAAAGCCGAAAACGCATCAGCCTTTTTGTTCATCTTTTTCGGGATTTTCTTAAAAGCCAAAATTCCTAGATCTCTAATCTTCTACGCTTCGATCTTCTTCTGTGATTGCCGAATCTTCCTGCAAGGGGGTAGCCAAAATCTTCTGAAGTGAAGATCTAGTCGCATAGGTTTCTAAATCGGTAGCACTCGAATCATCCTACTTCCGGGATCTAATCGTTTTAGGAGAGGCCTTATCTTCGCGTTCTTTCGGCTTTTGAGCAAAGTTGTAGACAAAGGGCAGTAGATCCGATTAGCGAGGGTATCGACATAGAGGGTAGTCCTACGTATTAATCAGGTGTGTAACATTCTCACACCATTTGGATTGCTTATTAGTATATGTTTATAAATCTGTTATATTCTGTTAAATGCCGAAATATCGGCATGGCTGTTGAAAACCCGATGAGGGTAAAGGCGAATCACCAGGTTAGTGATCTCTGTCATTCTAAAGTGAATGTTTCTATCGATTTGTTATGATGAACATGTATGCCGGTTTCTGTGATTGCATGGGGTTGGGTGATTAATGAAAGGGGAAGTGTTCTGTTGTAGTGGCTTTTGCCATGATCTGTTGTAGTGGCTAATGCCATGATCTGTTGTAGTGGCTATTGCCATGATCTGACGATGAGTAGCTATCTGCAGCATGACTGCCATCGATGGTGTGTAGCGGTGTGGGTTGATTGTAGAAATCTCCAATGGTGTGATTGGCAGGTAAGGGTGGTGTGTAGCGGATGGAAACCTAGGATTGGGTTGGGCTTTGCATATTTTCTGATATATTATACTCGCATATCACTGCTCAGTAGGGCTAAGGCCCAATCTGATGGTGCACGAGGGTTGCACACTAAGTCTCGCGACTCACCCCATTATTTAACATCTTTCAAGTAGCAACTAGTGCATCGGACCGGGTTGGAGAAGAGCGCAAGGTGGTCATGCGAGGGATTATTTTGATTCAGCAAAAGACTTTACTAGTTTATTTATTTTTAATATTTTTAATTAATGGGTTTAAATTTTATTGTAATAAGGCCATGGGCCACTAGCTTCATATTTTCGTTTGTTTTGGGCTTTTATTATTATTAGACATTTACATTTTATGTTTTAATTAAGTTAAGGCATGTATCAAATTTCGGTTTTTAATCCACTAAGGCATAAATATAAAATGTATATCTTTTACAAATCATCCAACCATTTAGTTTTCTCGAATAAAGTGTTAAACTCAAGAAAAATATTTCCCGAAATTGCGACATCTTTTAAAATCTCCCTAAGTGACATGCCAGATCTGGTCATGGTGTTTGGGCCGGGTTTGGGTGTTACAAATTGGTATCAGAGCCCGGTTCAAAACTCGACTTTGGGGTTTTGGGCTCAAAACGTTTTCTAAAGTTGGGTTTTTGAAAACATGCATGTTTATAAATAACACAGGAGGGTTTTCTCGGCATGGCACCTGCGTCTCCAGCCCAAGTCTGCCAGGTAAGTATTCAGAACTCACTGTGTGTTATATATATATATGTGGGCTTGATGGGCTTTAAGGGACGTAGATTATTTTAATTAGAGCTTGATGGACTTTAGGCCTAGTTAAACAACTCTCAATTGCATAAGATTTAATCCAACCAAATAAACCTGTGAACAAGTCGCGAGATTAGGGTGTGGCAACAGGCATACGCAAGTCTAGGATTGGATTCAGGGAGAGCTTGGTCTTTAAGCGGTCCTAGTGACTCACCTCCTCTTCGCTGGAATCCTACCTGGTGCGTAGTGACTGTTCACCCTAGCCACGAAGATTTGTTGACGGGCCAAAATCTATAACTAAAACCCGAAAGGGACCAGCCACCTGATTTTCACAAAATTACTGAGATGTCCCTAGTTTTAAAAAAAAAATTGAAACACCCCGGTTGGCAAAATTACCAAAATACCCCCGGATTTTCAAATTACCAAAATACCCCCGAAATGCAAAATTACCTTATTTCACAAAGGAACCCTATTTTGGAAAATTACGAAAATACCCCTGTAGGATAAATTACGAAAATACCCCTGGGTAGTGAAACGATGAAGACACCCCTACATGATGAATGTAAGTTCGTGGATGCTACTTGTATGTGGATGGTTGATGATTGAACGTATGTACTTCTTAGGACTAGAAGATGTGAACTCGAGACTGAAACTTGTGGATGTGATTCCGAATTCGAAAGAACTACTCTTAAACTACTGTTCATAAGACTGTTCGTGGTTAATCAGTGGAAAGAACTAATAATTCATAAAATTTCTAATCAGATAAACGCGAATTGGTAGAATGAGTATAAGGGGACGAGGACGCTCCAGATGTGAATATCGGTGCGTACTCTATCATATTATTCTAAGTGTTTCTTTTGGATTTAGAATTAGAGTTCGCAGCGGAAGCATAGTGGTGAGACTTGGGTAGTATGATTAATAGTTAGTTGGAAATTTCGAGGACGAAATTTCTTTAAGGGAGTAGAAACTGTAACATCCTGAATTTTTGGGCCTATACGTTTAATGGGTGGATACGTTTAATGTGTTAATTTAAGTATTAGAGGTGCAAATTGGGCTCAGGAATGGGCCGAGGTCTTGGCTAAATATTTTGTTTAGGGACTATGGGGTTAAATAAAGTATTGAAAGTGAAATAGGCATAATGGGCTTGTGGCCCAGGAATAAGAGGCGCAGTAGGAGGGAGGAGTTGGAGCTAATTAAGTCTCTTTTGATAGGTGTTCTGATAATGATAAGGGAAAGGATGAGGAGCTATCTAGGAGGATAGAGGTGGCCGAATATGGGACTGTGTGTGTAAAGGGGGGACAGCTAGATAGAGTTAGGCAAAGCCGAATTCTGTCAGTTTTTCCCTTTCTTCTTCTTTTCTCTGAAGCTCTCTCTCTCTCTCAGTTTTCTCTATTGCCGAAACTTTTCTATTCTTTTTCTTCTTCTGTCGAAATTACTTCCTAGCCAAAATCTCCAAGGCTCTTTTGTTTTCTTTTCCTAAGCCAAAACTGAAACTCCTCACTCAGTTCTTCTAAAAGTCGAAAACGCATCAGCCTTTATGTTCTTCTTTTTCGGGATTTTCTTAAAAGCTGAAATTCCTAGATCTCTAATCTTCTACGCTTCGATCTTCTTCTGTGATTGTTGAATCTTCTTGCAAGGGGGTAGCCGAAATCTTCTGAAGTGAAGATCTAGTCGCATAGGTTTCTAAATTGGTAGCACTCGAATCATCCTACTTCTGGAATCTAATCGTTTTAGGAGAGGCCTTATCTTCGCGTTCTTCCGGCTTTTGAGCAAAGTTGTAGACAAAGGCGATGAGATCCGATTAGCGAGGGTATCGACATAGAGGGTAGTCCTACGTATTAATCGGTGTGTAACATTCTCACACCATTTGAATTGCTTGTTAGTATATGTTTATAAATCATTATATTCTCGCTAAATGCCGAAATACCTAAGCATGGTGTTGAAAACCCGAGGAGGGTAAAGGCGAATCACCAAAGTTAGTGATCTCTGTCATTCTAAAGTGAATGTTTCATCGATTTGGTATGATGAACATGTATGTCGGTTTCTTTGATTGCATGGGGTTGGGTGATTAATGAAAGGGGAAGTGTTCTCATTGTAGTGGCTTTTGCCATGATCTGCTTCGCGATGGCTAATGCCATGATCTCGTTGTAGTGGCTATTGCCATGATCGGCGACGATGAGCGACTATCTCGCAGCATGACCGCCATCGATGGTGTGTAGCGGTGTGGGTTGATTGTAGAAATCCCTAATGGTGTGATTGGCAGGTAAGGGTGGTGTGTAGTGGATGGAAACCTAGGATTGGGTTGGGCTTTGCATATTTTCTCGATATATTATACTCGCTATTCTGCTGTGGGGCTAAGGCCCAACTGATGGTGCACGAGGGTTGCACACTGAGTCTCGCGACTCACCCCATTATTTAACATCTTTCAGGTAGCACCTAGTGCATCGGACCGGGTTGGAGAAGAGCGCAAGGTGGCCATGCGAGGGATTATTTTGATTCAGCAAAAGACTTTACTAGTTTATTTATTTTTAATATTTTTAATTAGTGGGTTTAAATTTCATTGTAATAAGGCCATGGGCCACTAGCTTCATATTTTCGTTTGTTTTGGGCTTTTATTATTATTAGACATTTACATTTTACATTTTAATTAAGTTAAGGCATGTATCAAATTTCGGTTTTTAATCCACTAAGGCATAAATATAAAATGTATATCTTTTACAAATCATCCAACCATTTAGTTTTCTCGAATAAAGTGTTAAACTCAAGAAAAATATTTTCTGAAATTGCGACATCTTTTAAAATCTCCCTAAGTGACATGCCAGATCCGGTCATGGTGTTTGGGCCGGGTTTGGGGTGTTACATCCAATAAACCTTCCCTCTCCTGCTCTTCGACATGCATTTAATGATCTGAAAGTCTCTGCAAGAATTGCTGGGACAGGTGTAACTTGTTTATCCAATCGGTCAAATAGATCCACAACTGCTTCATCTCTGTGTCTTAGGGCTTTGGGGAAAATGACTAATCCATAAATGCTTAAGGCAAAAATATCAAATTTCCTCCTCACATCAGGGTGCATCAAAATCAAATCCCTTAAATTTACGCAAGGAATACATCTCCCTTCGCCTTTCTGCTGAATTCTAGCTGAGATCCACTGTTCACTCATTCCCGTAATTTTTATCAATTTTTTCGCAAAAAGGAGGAACATAAGCGGGCCTAATATAAACTTTATCAACTTGTATCCCTGGACTACGAAGTAAAGTGGTATATTCCTCTATGGTTGGCACCAAATCCACATTCCCAAAAGTGAAATAACTGTATGCGGAATTCCAAAACTGAACCATAGCCCGAAATAAATGTTTATCTATCTTAACATCCAGTAAATAAGAGATATCACCATAACTGTGATAGAACATCTGTTTAGTCTCATATTCCCAATGAGTCCAAATATCTCGCAACTCTTGAAGCTCATTTTTCGTTACGCTAATGCGGGTGAAGTCCCACAGCTCCGACGTGTACCCTTCAACTAAGCTATCACCTTTTTCCAACTGCAGCTTTTCTGACCACGCGCGCACAGCCGCATTGTCCTCTACTTTATCAAGAAAGTCGTTTTCCATAGCAAACTTTCTATCTTAGCAATCGAACAGAAATTGACACCTCTTTAATATGGAATGCCATGCAAAGACAAAATTAAAACACAACGAGTCAGTATCGCATAACAGAAATCAAAATAAGCAAAATATCATTAAACGCCTACCTGAGTAACCACTAAAGGTTTAACATAGTACTACCCTAGATGGGCTCTTAGGGTTTATTACATGTGGTTTGATTCTAAAGGGGGGTACCCGAACCAGTAGATTCCTCAATCCTCACCCATTATAGGCTCATATAGATCGAGTTCGGTTCAGGGGAATACATTTCCCTATGGCCATGCGGAGATGAAAATCTCACGAAACACATAGGTACAGATGTATCCCGGAAGCGGTCCACTAGCCCATGCGGAGGTGAAAACCTCACGAAAGCTTAGTTTCTCACTCTCACTTAAAGGTATGACTACAATAGTCATGCAATGTAGATGCAAATATTCTACGAGACTCATCATTATAACACCAAATAATGGATTAAAACATGATTCTTCAAACAAATTTCCACATTTTCAATCAAAATGACAAAAAATAATCAATCTATGGCCTGACTCTCAACCAGTCCCCAGTGGAGTCGCCAAGCTGTCGAAACCATTTTTATTTTGTGTTTGGAAAAATGAGGATCGACTTTAAAAATATGGAGTCGCCACCAATCCTTTTTGTTTAGGTGTGATTGGGTCACCTATAAAAATGTTTTGCTCTGCAAAATTCAAGAAAACGGGTTCGGGAGTCGGTTACGCACGAGGAAGGGTTAGCACCCCCATGCGCCCCTGGACGGGTACCAAATCGGTTAATTAATGTCCTTGCGTTGAAAATTTGGAAACGTTATAAATTTTCTAAGGAAAATTAATCAATATTGAATTTGAATGTCAAGATTAACTCGTTTCGAAGGAAATAAAAATATCACATCCAGTGCGTTAGGACATAACACCTTTATACCCCGACACCGAGATCATCTTTGATCTTCAAAACATGAAATTAAAGAAGGGTATTTGTTTATCTGGTTGGACAGAAAATTGACACCCAGTACGTTAGGGCATAATTTTCTGACTTTCCAAACGCACAAACATTGTCTTATTTTGGAGAAAAACAAAATTTTATATTAGGCTTAAAATGCATTTAAATAAAATAAAAACATTTAATAAAAAACTAGAACGTATCAGAATTTGAGGCGTAACAGTAATAGAATGCATAAACATTAATCATGAAATATACACAAATTAAAGATCGTATTAACAACATGCTATAAAATGCAAGTTTTCTTAAAGAAAGTTAGTTTATATTGAATCTTGAACTTCAAGATTAGCCCGTTTCGAAGGAAATAAAAATATCACATCCAGTTTGTTAGGACATAACACCTTTATACCTCGACACCGAGATCATCTTTGATCCTCAAGATATTTAATTAAGAAGGATATTTGGCTATCTAGTTGAACAGAAAATTACACCCAGTACGTTAGGGCATAATTTTCCATATTCCCAAATATACAAACATTGCCTTATCAAAAAAACTTTGAATGGAATGATTTTAAAACTGGAACGATATTAAACACAACATTTTCATAAGATACGATGGAATACTAATATACAAAGCAAGATATTAATCCATACATCAAATATTACAAATAATGAATCACAAATAATTACTAGTTACAAATTAAAAATTTATCATCCATACAATAGCAATAATCATATAACACAATTTCGACATTAGCAATTGAAGAAAATGGAGCTAAAATAATATATAACCAATCATAGGAAATGAACCTAAATCCAATAATAAATAAGTTTAAAACAAATGATACATAAAACATTTAAAATAAATAAATAGAATCTAAAATAAGGTATATAAAATAATTTAATATAAAAAATATAAAAAGTTTAAAACAGTATATATAAAAGAGGAAATTAAAATACATAACAATTTTAAAAGGATAAAAAAAAACTTAAATAAAAAAACTAGAATAAATAATATATAAAAATTTAGAATAATTAATATGTATAAAATTATTTTAGATAGTAAAACAAATTTTAATAAACATTATATTAAAACAAGTTAGAATAAATAATATATCAAAATAATTTAAAACAGATAATATACAAATATTTTTAAATATCATATAATAAAACAATTTAAAACTAAATAAATAAATGAATTAAGTAAACTAGGGACGAGATTGAAAACCAAAACAATATTTTAAGGATAATCAGTAAATAAATAAATTATTAAGGCCGAATTAGGGACTAAAATAAAGTGCGCGCAATCGATCAGGGATTGAAAAAGAAAATATTCCAAGTTCTAAAAACGCTGCGTTTAGATGCGGACTGAATTGAAATGTCGCTTAAAATTTCAAGGCACAATAACAATAAATACAAGAAACAGCAAAAAGGATACAATCAAATCATCACGAAATAGGGGGGACCAAGCTCATAAATAGACCAATTTTCAGAAATGCGCGGATCCTGGAGGTGGATTCGGGTCGACGCGCGGGTTAAACACCCTCCTAAACGGCGCCGTTTTGCATTATTATTTTTTTACCTAATACCTTAAACTAATCAGATTTTCTTATTTCCTAAATTAAACCCTAATCCCTTTCCTTTCTATGTTTTTTTTAGCCGCAATCTCACTCTCTCTCCCTTAGCCGCAATCTCACTCTCTCTCCCTTAGCCGCAACCTCACCTCCTCGTCGCAAGAGAGTTGCCGTCCGACCACTAAAATGCCATGATAATCGGTGATTAGTAGTCGTTTCAGGCCCTTTTCGAACACCACCCTTCTAGCGCAGCCGAGTTTTCATATTTCTAACCTCGAAGGACCTCTCCACTTCGATTGCAACCGAAGGGAGACATCCGAAGGTTTCCTTTACCAAGGTAAGATCTTTCTTTTTTATTTATTCGTATGCAATAGACTAAGAAAAGGAAGAAATCGAATAACCAGCGGAAAAATCAATTCGAAATTTGAAGGAAAAAAGAACCTTTGAAATTTGGTTTCTGATTTATATTTCTCTGTGTTTGTGTTGCATATGTAATTCGAAAAGAAATTGGACCCCCTTTACAGTGGTTGATTTCGATCCTTTTAAAGGCCGAAATCGAAATAAAAATAAAATGAAAATAAAATAAGAATACAACTGTTTCTTTTTTGTTTTCTTGTTTCTCTCTGCTGCTGGCATGGTCTGATTTGCAGGTACAAAGTGCGTGGCGTATTTTAAGCCGCATTTGAGCGGTGTACGGAGGCTGCGGCGTGCGAGGCTTGCGTGTGGGGCTGCGGTGCTGTTGCGGCGTTGGAGAAAAACAGAAACCCTTAGGGTTGCTGTTGTATTGGGGTTAGCTGGGCCTTTTATTGGGCCAATCGGGGTGTGGGTTTAGTGCAAGTGGGTAGGCTGATTTGGGCTAGGATAAGTGGGCCCTATTCTTTGTAATCTGGACTTTTAATAATTTTTTTTTATTTTGGTTTAATTTATGGTTTTAAAAAGGGCCGGGCGAAAATTGGGTCTTACAAAGCCTATTTCACAAAAGGGTTCTTATTGCCTCTAGGCTTAAGGCAATAAGCATGTTTTGAATATTACTCTAGATCAGCTCTAAAAATACAGGGATCTCTTCCACAGTCCCATTATTCAAAACATTCCCAAGTACATAAGGGCTTGGAAACTTCGTTCTCTGATTCCCTCTTCATTTTTGATTTCTTAAAGGATTCGCAACTTTCTTGTCTCCTCCTTCAATTACTGCATTTCTTGTTGAATTTCAATCAATTGCCCCTGCATCTGTATTTGCATTTGTTCTATTCTCTCCAATCTTTGTTCCATGTTTTCCAGGTTAACTGAGATAATTTTACCTAATTAAATTCTAATGCAAATGATGTAATGCAAATGCATGAATGCAAAAAAGGCATCGATTCTGATTCAACTTCATTTTAGAAAACTTTATTAGAAAACAAAATCATTTACATAAAACAGACTACAAGTATGCTTTCGCCCTATGTCCTAAGGTCTTGATTTTCCCAAGCAATGAAGTTAGCTCTTGATTACGGTCAGACTGTAGCTCATACTTTATGCTAAACATATCAGCCTGTGATGCCAAAGTCTGTAGATGATCAGCTACCTCTCGAATCTGAACTATTGCTTCACCCATGAGGTAATCTCGACTCCTAACTTGATTATGAGAATGGTGAAGCTCTTCTTTCCAATTCTCCTCTCTTGTTTCAAGAAGCTCGATCCGAAGTTCACAACTGTGCAATGCTGATTCTAACTCTTCAATCCTACCCTTCATTTCCTCAATCTTGTTCAGACTTGATTTCAATTTGATTACAGAATTACGGCTTCGATGGTGGTGTAGAGACCGTCCCAGTTCAGCAACTCTAGCCTTTAGTCCACATTTCTCTTCTTGGCTTTCTGCCAAACTCTTTTCTAGGGCCTTATTTCGCATCTGCATCTCTAGGAACTTTCTCTCCCAATGGTCAGCTTTGACTTTTTCCGTTTGTATCTCTTGTTTCCACTGTTGCGAAGTCTTCCCTAATCTGGCATTTTTCATTTATAAACGCAGCTTTTTATATTTCATCTTTAAGTCATTCAAATCTTCTTCTACTCTTCTCTTCCCTTTTCTTACTTCTTCGGCCTCTCGATTTCTGCACATCCACATCTAGCCTTAAGTACATCTTTTCTTTTCCGACTTTCTCTATCCTCTTTCCAAGCTCCGAACTCTTCTTTTCAAAATCTTGCTTCACAATTTCTAACTCGATGGAACCACTTGTAAGCATTCATCTCTCGATCGGGCGTCTTACGATTCGATTCGTGAATGTTATCATTAACCCTTCTAATCCTCCATCCAATGTATTCTGGGTCGCTATTGGACTCGGATAACCTCTTCATCCTACGAGTCTGATTCCAAGTACCAGAAATCTCCTTAACTCTCTTTTTATAATCGTCCCCTCTATAAGAGAACTCACACTGAGCCAGCCCATGTGTTGTAGGTACGAACTGTCTCGATCCATACTGTCTTAGTATAAGTAGAGGAGCGTACCCAACAGCTCCCCAAATTCCAAGTAAAGGAACCCAGTCAAAACTCCCACATCGATAAAGAATTTCATCTGGAATCATCCAAGGGGCTCTCCACTCGACATCTTCCTCTCAGAGATTTCGAAGGACTGCCATCCAGTTCTCCTCAGACACGTCATCTCTCATCGGTATAGCTACTATCTCTTTCAACGGAGAGTAACTCTCAGAAAAAATCCGATAAGACACTTTCTCCACCTTTCAGAAATGACTGTGGAACCAAGCCAACAACAACTGCGCGCACCCAATGAACTTGCCTTCGCCTTTTCTCCGACATACATTCAAAGATCTAAACGTCTCGGCTAAGAACGCAGGTACAGGTGTGACTCCTTTGCCTAGTCGATCGAATAAATCGTCGGTAAGCTCGCTTCATCTACATGTCCTAGAGCTTTAGGGAAGATTATCAAACCGTAAATACACAAGGCGAAGACGTCAATCTTCTTCTTTGCATCTGGATGTGTTAGGACCAGATCCCTCAAACTCCCCCAAGGAATGCATTTACCTTCACCTTTCTCTTGAATTCTGGCTGTAACCCACTGTTCATTCATCCCCGTGATATTCATTAACTTCTTCACGAAGGTTGGGACATTAGCAGCCCTAGAATAAATTCTGTCGATTTGGATTCTCGAACAACGAAGCAAGGTCGTATATTCTTCTACCGTAGGTACTAAGTCTACTTTCCCGAAAGTGAAACAACTATAAGCAGAATTCCAAAACTGAGTCATAGCACGGAATAGATACTTATCTACTTTGACGTCGAGCAAGTAAGGTAGATCACCATAATTACGATAGAACATCTGCTTGGCCTCATCGTCCCACTAGGTCCATATTCCTTTCAACTCCTGAAGCTCATTTTGCGTGACACTAATACGAGCGAAATCCCGTAGTTCCGACATATGCCCCTTAGCTAAGCTATCCCCTTTCTCTAATTGTCTTTGCTCTGACCATATACGGACGACTGCATTGTCCTCCACTTTATCAAGGAATTCGTTCTCCATAACCAGCTTTCTAACTTTAGAAACTGACCGTGAATCGATACCTCTTTAAATATGAAATGACATGCACAAAAGAATAAAACATAACAAGTTAGTACCGCAAAATATAAAGCAAGCAAAGTAAACAAACATCTACCTGGGTAGCTACTAAGGTTCGACGTAATTCTACTTAGGGTGGGCTCTTAAGGTTCACTATATGCGGTTTAGCTCTAAAGTTAAGGTACCCGAACCAGCAGATTCCTCGATCCTCACCCATTATAGGCTCATATGGACCGAGTTCGGTTCAGGAGAATACATTTCCCTATGGCCATGCGGAAGTGAAAACTTCACGAAGACATAGGTACAGATGTATTCCTGAAGCAATCAACTAGCCCATGCGGAGGTGAAAACCTCACGAAAGCATAGCTTCTCGCTCCCACTTAAAGGTGTGACCGCAATGGTCATGCAGTGCAATGCATAAATATTTTGAACCACATGCAAATATAAAGGATCATTTTAAAATCAGATTTTTAAATTCAGACACGAGGACATGAAACTATCAATTTTACGACTTGACTCTCTTATTGGTCCCCAGCGGAGTCGCCAAGCTGTCGAAACCATTTTAAAATCAGTTTTAAAAAAATGGGGGTCGACTTTAAAAACAAAATGGGAGTCGCCACCAATCCTTTTTTATTTAGGTGTGATTGGATCACCTTGTAAAACGTTTTATTTTAAAACATTTGATTTTAGTCTACGAAAAACGAGAAAATGGATTCAGGAGTCGGTTACGTATGAGGAAGGGTTAGCACCCTCATAACGCCCAAAAATTGGTACCTAATTGATAAAAAAACATGTCCAAATGTTTGAAATTTAAAAAGTTTAAAATATGATCCCTTATTAGAAGGAAAACCAAGACTTACCTATTTCAAAGAAATAAAAATACCACACCCAATAAGTTAGGATACAACATTTTATAACTTCGAAGCTAGGTGCATCTTTATTTTAGAAAATTCTTACCTCAAGACGCAAAACATCACACCCAATAAGTTAGGATACAACATTTTGAGTTCTCAAGAATAAGTTTTTTTTTATATTTGAAACTTAAGATTTCTTTATTCCGAAAGAATATAAACATCACATCCAGCACGATTGGACTTGACATTTTAAAACCTTCGTAATCAAAGTTATCTCATGATTTACAAAACTTGTTAAAAGGATACTTAGTTATTTAGCCAAACGGAAAATCGCGACCCAGCACGATTGGGCACTATTTCCCGAATTTCTAAATACCTAAACATTGCCTTATTTTAAAAACCTTTGGATGAAATATAATAAAAATATATTTTAAGCAACAATTTATGAGACAATATCGCATTTCTATATTATCAAAAATACAATATCAAAAACAATTTATAGCACACTAACATAAATAATAGAGTAAGAATAATGTAGAAAAATAGTTAATAGAAACAACTACAAAATGGCAATCATAAATAAACAATTAAAAGAGTATGGGCGAACAAAATATGCATAAAACAATAAATATCAAAATAAAAGAAAATTATTAAATAAATATGAAAATTTTAAAGTAAGATTAAATGATAAATAAATAAATAAAATTATATACATATAAAAATATATAATAATTTTAAATAAAGATATATAATATAATATAAATAGAATATAATATACAATATAAATAAATTTTAGTTAAAAATAATATATGATATAATATTATATAATGTACAAAATTTTTAAAATATAGAGTAATATATAAAAAAAACAATTTTGTAAATAAATAAAGAAAATAATTAAACTAAAATAAAATAAGAATATAATAATAATTAGAAATATATAATATAATAAATAATATGCTAATTTATACAATATAGGTAATAAATAATAATAATCACATATATATAAAATTAATACATATAAAAACTATATATAAATTTTATATCTAAATAAATTAATATAAGTAATGAATATGATATTTTAATATAATAAAATAAAAAAATAAAAAAATAATAAATAAAGACAGAAGAATTAAATTAAAATGCGCATTAAAACCCCAAGGACTAATACGGCAATTTTTCCAAACTTCAAAATGACGTCGTTCTGTCTCTAGCCCTGAAAAGGCCTGGAGGACTAAATTGAAACAAATACCATAATTTTGGGCCGACTTAAAAAAATAAAGAAAATGCCAATTAGACGTAATTGTAAAGATGCAATAATGCGGAAGGGCTGGAAGCGCAAATAATCCATTTTTCAAAAACACGCGGATCCTCTTTGCCCATCGGGTCGGTTCGGGTCGGGCCAGGCAAAACGACGTCGTTTTGTTCCCAAATGCACGGCTCAAAAACGACGCCGTTTTCAATTCGTATAAAAGGTTAATTTTTCTGAAAAAATTTCATTTTCATTCTGCTTTTTCTCGAAAAAGAAAATGAAGGGCCCTCTAAATCCTCTGCTGGGCGATTTCAGCCAACCTCCGGTGGAGCTCCGATCGTCCGTCACTGCGCGTCGCCACCACCGTACATGGTGGCGAATTTCAAAAGTAAGTTCTTTTCCTTCTTTTTTTTTTTTGTAAATGTATTATATATATATATATCATATATATGCTCTCTAAAGAAACAAAATAAAAAAATGTATTCGAAAGTAAAAAAATAGAAAAAACCTTTGCTTTTATTGTGTATATCTCTGCTTTTCTTGTATATCTCCCCATTTACATGTTTTTGTGAGGTTTATATAGCCTCAAAAATAAAAAGTGAAAAAGGAAATAAAGATTGGTTGCCATATTTTGCCATTTCTCATTGCGATTCTTTCCTCTTTGTGCAGTGACGCAAACGCTGGCGGTGATGGAGCACCATTCGGCGTGGATTGAGGAGTGACCAAGGGCGATGTGCGCTGGTGTTGCGGCGTGATTTATCGGGCTTACGCATCGAGGCGCAAGGAAAAGGGTGCTGCGGCGCCTAGGGTTTCCTCTGAAACCCTAGGTCTGAAACAGTTAAAGCTTTGGGCCAATTTGGGCCGTTTCTGTTTTGGGTTTGGGTTTAGCTGTTTAGGGGGTTGGTTTAGTTTGGGCCTAGGTTAATAGGCCGTTAGTTCAGGTAGGGTAATGGGTCTGAGGTAATGTAAAATTGGGCTTGTAAATTGGTCTTGGGCCATCTGTTTGGGTTTTGTGTGGATTTTGGATTTATTTAATTTTGGCTTTGTAACAGGAACTGTTTTTGGACATTTTTTTATTTTGGTTTTTTAGCCCGGGCAAAAATGGGCATTTACAAAAGTCATTTTAATCATTTATTTAATTTTTTTTGTCTCTTATAATCCTTAAACTTGCATTATTTCTCAAGTCATCCCAAAATGGATAGAAAAATTAATGTCTATTAATTTTTCTGATGTCATCTACATGTATGTTACGTCAGCAATTAATTAATTTTTTTAAAAATATTTTTATAATTTATACTTTTTAATACTTTTTATAATTTTTAAGTATTAAAAAAATTAATTATTGGCATAGCATCCAAGTGGCAATCCACGTGTACCACATCAACAAAACTAATAAAAATTAACTTTTTCATCAATTTTAGAATAATTTGATAAATAACACAAGTTTAAGGTAAAAAAAGATAAAAAAATTAAATGAAAAACTAAAATAACTTTTTTTTATATAATTAGAAGGTCGAATAAATTATAATGAGATGTGGATGTATGTTTACAAATAACTATACTTAACTTCGATAAACACATCCAACATTTCATGTTGTTTCTTCCATTAATAGCTAACTTTGGCCCTTTTATAAAAATGATCTTAAAATTTGAATAATTATAAAAATAATCAACTTTTTTTTATTATATACGTAAATGGCTTAAAATGAAAAGTAAAAGTTGGTGGAGCCAAAAAGATTGACATCACCTGTAAAAATGTTAAGGAAATACTAATATTTTTTTTTTAATAATTGGGGGTTAAAAAATAAATAATGGTGGTAGAGCAATAGAGAATGACGTCACCACTTTATTGTGTCAGTTTTTTTTTATTAATCTAAAAATAAATATAATATTTTATTTGGTGGAGCCATAGAGAATAGCGCCGCCACCCGTGTAATGTGTCAATTCTTTTAATGTATTTTTTTTAAAATTAAAAATAAAATTTTATTTAGTGGAGTCATATAGAATGGCATCATCAGTGTTAGAATTTTAATTTTTTTTAGTTTTTTTAGTGAAATTATTACCACTTTCCATAAAATTGATTTTTTATTTTATTTTGGTGATTAATATATAGATCTTGTTGACATTCCTATAATAGTTAAACTAGAAAAAAGAAAAAAAAGAAATTGTTGTGCTTAGCAGGTTCAGAAATTATGGTGAAGATGTTTTTTATGTTCATTCTTTTTATGGTAAAATTGTAAAAGGTGATATTGGTGTGTATTTTAAGATCGGTAGAGAGTAGGATTGCAATTCAATAAAAATATGAAATTAGAAGGAATGAAAAAGAAGATTAGTACAAAAATAACTATCCATTGGAAGAGTGATGTCTAAATTTTTACAAGTTTTCAATCTCTACAAATTCACTAAAATTTGGTGAGATGGAACTGTTAAATGGTGATGAATTTGGTCACTATAATGGAAATTCATTGAAATATTTTTGTAACTTTCCTGGGCATGACAAGGAAAAGAAAAGGAAAAATGGGTGTTTCCATCATGCAAGATCTGAGTGTTAAATAAAATAAAAAAGAACCATTTGATTGAAAGAGGGGTGGGATCAGATGGCGGAGAAGTGAGGGATAAAAAGAGTTTATAGAAGCATCTCCTCCGAGGGGAAGTGATTTATAAGTTGGCAACTCCCGAGGTGTCTCTTTCACAAAACAGGTGAAAAAAAGAAGCAAAGAAACAGAATACTACTGTTACTGTTAGTATTAAAGAAAGAAAGAAGCTTTTAAAGTCCAGAGATAGAAATCAAGTCCAAGGAGATCAACGCACTACAGACAAATTACAATTATATTATTAATAATCAAATACCTATAATATTTATATGTAGGAAAACCCCACCCTTACTCAATAAAGCTTCAGACTGGGTTTTCTATGTGAAGTTTAGGAATTTTTTTTTTCTTTGTGATGGATCCGCCAGCTATGATGAGCGATGGAAGGTACAATCTAGCAGGGATCTGGCAGTATCCCATGAGTGAATCTGGGATAAGTAGGGGTCAGTTCGGACATGGGTTGGCTCAGTTCGGGGACCCCAGTCGAGAGGTTTCCGGCAATGATCCGGTTAGCTTGGAGCAGCAGCAGAGAAGGGGTGGTATGAGGAGAAGGCGTGACGGAGAAGATGAAACAGCTAAGGTTGTCTCTACTAGCTCCACTAGTAGTGGCAATGCCGTGGTACTCATTTCTCCTTCCTTCCACTTTTTTTCTTTTTCTTTAATCAATTGGATTTTCTTTTCTTTTTTTGTGATCTGAATTTTACTAATTCGGATGGGCACCTTTTATTTTAGCTTCTTTCCAAAGCTCTTTACCTTTGAATGTTACTTGTTGTTGGGGATTTGGGATTTCCTCTTTCTTAGTTTATGGTGATTCTTATAATTATATTAGAATAGGAATGTTGAGGGGTGGCACTGAGTGTTGATCTGCAATGGTGTGAATTTAACTACAAATAAATAATTCTTGTGTATTTTGTTTGACTTCTCGTATTATTGTGTTAATATCATGGAAAATCGAGATTGCAGCATGTGTCTATGGAGAAGTGATGGAATTAAGCATTCAAGAAATATAAGTTTTTGGATTGAAAATGACAGTTTTGTTTATAATCTATATAGAATGATGGTGAGGGGAAGAGAATTAAAGCAGCAGGAGGCAGAGAACAAAATCATGAATCTAGAGTTGAAGCAGAACCCAGTTCAGGCAAGCTTGTGGAAGAAAAAGCTCAACCTTCCGAGCCACCTAAACAAGATTACATCCACGTACGAGCGCGAAGGGGTCAAGCTACTGATAGCCACAGCTTAGCTGAAAGGGTAATTTGCTTCGGTATAGGGTTAAAATCAGTCTTAAATACTTGTGTTGGACCAAAATTTTATATAAAGTACATTCCTTTTGATTGTGAAACTGATATTTCTTTTACTATTTTCTTTTTCTTTGTTTACCATCACCATGGGGTTTTGGCATATTGGTCAAAATTCTTATAATCTGTCATACTTGGAGGTTTTGAGTACATTTCACTGATATGAATCATTTGATGAGCAGGCTAGGAGAGAAAAGATTAGTGAAAGAATGAAGATTCTTCAGGATTTGGTTCCTGGTTGCAATAAGGTATATCATGGAGTTTCTAAACAGTTTCCTGTCTATCGACTATAGAGCCGGTTTGTTCAATGGCTTTTGTTGAAGAAAAGCTACTGAGTAGCATGCTGTATCCTGTCTCTGCTTATTAGTTAATTGAATCCTTTTCTGGTGACATGGTTGATTATTTTCTGTTGCTCTTGATACCAAAATAGTTTTGAGACATATCATCACTTTACCTGAAAATTGCACATAGGCTGCCTGCTAAACTTGGTTTTTTTCGACTCAGGTTATTGGCAAAGCACTTGTCCTTGATGAGATAATTAATTACATTCAATCACTACAGAGTCAGGTCGAGGTGTGGGTCCTTCTGCTTATGTATCACTATATTCTGCCGGTAATCTCAAACTTGCTTTCATAAAATTTATCGGTGTTGCAGTTCCTATCAATGAAGCTTGAGGCAGTTAATTCAGGAATAAACCCTGCCATTGAAGTATTTCCTCGTAAAGATGTAAGTACTTATTCTGTTGTTGACTATGTAGTTTTATTTATTCATTTTAGACCAAAGTTTGTCCTATTCTTTTCTAATTATTAGCATAAAGACATGCTTTCTATGTTTTCATTCATCTAAGTAAGATTCAATATTGTCAAGTGTGCAAAATGCACTCTACGCTCTAGGACCCCAATATGATAATAATTCCAGCCCAAGCTAAATAAGGCACATATAAATATATATGTGTGCGTGTGCGCGCATAAAAAACAAAGAATGTGTTGCATAGCCCAAAGTAAGAGAAGAAAGAAGGAAAGAGTACCAATGGAGAAAAGGAAAGAGATTCGAAAACCAAGAAAGAAGAAAAGAGTTGAAAGCTTATTAACATACCCCTATTTTTTGGAAGCCGCTAACTATCGACGTTTGAACTCTGTTTTGAAAATACTGTTGAGAGTGAAAAGTTATCTCAATTCTTTAAAATTTTGCATGTTGAAGTTTGGAGCAACCTTTGTTGATGATCTTTTTTGACCCTAATAAAATTTTGGTGTCTGGGCTCAAATTTTTAAGAAAAACCTTTGGATAGACTATAGTTCCCTTCTTTTATTTATGCAGGTCAACAGTGAATCCTTTTTTTACTTTTAAAATAAATACTAATGAAAAGTAAAAGAAAACTTAAACCAATAGGCATTTTACTAAGTTATTCTTTTTTTGCACCTTAGATGCACAAAAATCCCCACCTCATTAAAGGGACCTCATGTTGTGGGTCTAGAGGTGTTAATTCTATCTGGCACTGTGCATTTGCAGATAGGTGTTTGCCTTGACAACGCTGGTTAGAGACTCATAAGTCAGATTGAACTTGAACTGTATTTGGCTTAGAATTTTTATCTGGTTGAAGGATGGTCTTCTTTGATAGTTGGTAGCACAAAATAAGGAAAGAGCTTGTCCATACTACATTAAGTGATTAATTACTACAGAAGCTGGTCAGGCAAATTTGGTTTTCCGTAATAACTGTAAATTAGGTGGAGCTCGGAATTAAGATTTGCTGAGGAGAACATGTAAAAATGTCATTTTCTTTTGCTTCCTGCTTATAATTTTTGGCTTCCAATTCTAAGTATTTTGTTGTGTTGATGTTGGTCAAACTAATAGTTTACTCACATGCCTATTCATCTTGAAATTCTTTATGGATTGCATTGCATGGTTTCCTGCTGAAGGACTGTCAAAGCTCTCAAAACCTTTATTTGTATGCTTTGAATCCAACTCCTGAATAACATTTTCTTCAAATGAGTAATCTTAAGAAGGGTTAATGCACTATTTGGAGCTTGAAATTGGCAATTGTTCCCTCATTGGGGCTTAATGAACTAGCTTGGGCAAGAAAAAAGTTTAGGCCTTAATGTAAAAACAATTGCCTAGTTCATATCCTAACGTGGAACAATTGCCAGTTTAGAGACAAACTTGGACTAAAAAAAGTTGAGAAGTTCAGGCCCTAAATAATGCATTTTTGAGAGCTTTTCTTGCTATTTTCATTCGAGTGAAATTATTTTGGACTGTAGTCATCATTCACTAGAATTGACTAGATTGGGGGGAAAGGTTTGGAGTCATCCAATGAAGGAGCTCACTCCTTTTTCTCTGGACTTATATTTATCTGTTATGACATTTCAGTATGGCCAACAAGCGTTTGATGCTACTGGTATGGCATTCGGTTCGCAAGTGATAAGGGAATACAGTGGTGGCACATCGCCAGAGTGGTTGCACATTGGCAGTGCTTTTGAAAGGACAACATAGTCGGGTAAAGGAAATCCCCTTGCAATTACAAATAAGAGCATTAAATTAATTTGCAGTGCTTCCAGCTTGGGTGGGCCAAAGAGACTATATATTTCCTTTGTCAACATAAAGGCATGGAGCCTCCATTGGAGAAAGCTAGAGTTAGTATTTGATGAAAATGTTCATTGTTGTGTTTTGGAGAGTGTGTTCCTTTACTCCATATATGTCAAACGTTAAGCTGAAGGGAATCTCCTAGAATCATTAGTTTTTGTTCTTGTACAAGAAATTTGATTGTTCAAAATTACTGATGCTTTTACACGTTGAGTCGACTTTTGTTTTAAATTTGGGTTTGATAAATAAACCCTGTTCTACTTTCTTTCTTTTTTTTTAGCCGCTGCTTATTGCCCTTCACATTGCTGGCTAAAAGCGAAAGCCACTCATTCTAAATAAACTATCTTTTTTGTTTATTTCCATCTCAAATTTACTTTCTTCCCTTCTTTTAATGGATTTTCAGATATTTTCTGTCTCATTTAGATTTTAGACTGGGAATGGGATAAGAATTGGTGTAAATTAATAGTGAGTAAAATTTGATTCGATTCGAAAAACTCGATAAAAAATTTAAATTTTTAATTAAATAGTTCGAGTTATTTGAGTTAATCAAGTTATTTGGATCAACACGAATAAAAAATTAAGTTTTTTGGTCAATGTTTACTTTTTCTAAAGTTAAAAGTCAAAATTACGTTGTTTTGATAAATATTTATTTATTAAGTTAAAAGGTAAAACAATTATATTGTTTATGCAGTTAAATAATCTTATACTTTGTCTACTAGTTAAATAACCGGTCCATGTAAACGCAACATTGAGTATAAATAATATGATTCGTTAACTCGACTCTACTTAACTCGAAATTTTTTCACTCGATTCGATTCGATTCGAAAAAAATTCAAATTGAGTTCGGTTGCTAAAATATGATTCGTCAACTCGAGAATTTTTTAAATTCGATTCAACTCAACTCAATCAAATACTCACCCTAATGTAAATCCCTTCAGGCACATCTACTATAAAAACTTTACTCAACACACACTAGTTTTATTAACTGTGAGACTTACATCCTCACCCTAATATTTGTAAGAAAAATATAAATAAAATAATCGCATCAATATAAATTTTCAATTTAATTTCAAAATATAAAGAAATATAATAAATTTTTAAAGACTATTATCAATATAAAATATATAACCTTTCTCTATTTTATTTTTTTATATTTTGGCATACATCTATACGTGAATTTTTAATATAAATATATATTTTCAATTAGATATTATGCAGATTATGATATTTATATAATTTTTACTTAGGCAGTTGAAAAAAATTAATCATTGAATTTTTTTTTTTAATTTTCAATGAATTTAATTTTTTTACACATGTTTAATAATTCAAAATAAAAACAATCTAATACAATTTTTTATGAAAAAATGTGTAAAATAACAAGTAAATAAGAGCTACTTATATATTTTCAATTAATTTAATTTAATTTAATTTTATATTATCTTATAAAAATTTATGTTTAAAATTTTATTTTTATTTAGAATAAAGAAAAATGTTTAAAAATTAATGATAAAATATAAAATATTTTTTTTATGATTTAAAACCTATATTTATCTAACAATCTAATTATATTAAGTAAACAATTTTAAATAATATATCTAACAATTTAAAGTTAAATGTCGAAGAGTGCTGGGATCGATCAAGGGTGAAATCTGGGGCAGGCGGTGTTGTCCGTGACTGCCACGCTGAATGGGTTATTGCCTTTTCAGTCCCCTGTAGCAATTGTAACATTAATCTAGCTGAGCTGTGGGGCATCTTTCATGGAATTCAGGTCGCTTGGGATATGGGTGCTCGGCGTATTTTCATTGAATTTGATTCTGCAATGTCGGTTGAGATGATTTTGAAGGGAGTTGCTATGTTTCATCCGCATTTAGTCTTATGGAATCCATTCGAGGGCCATTGCAGCGAGAGTGGAGCTGGGAGTTGCATCATATTCCACGTGAGAGAAATTTTGCTGCTGATTGTTTGCTAGATTTGACTGGTGAGTTACTGGTGTAGAACAGCAGCTGCAGGGGGTGCTGCCATTGCTTCTTGCTCATACTATGGGCGTTGTCGTCAAGGGCGAAGCCAGAACAATTTTTTAGGGGGGCCGAATGAAATTTTAATTTTTTATAGTCTATATCTTTATAATTTTTAAAGGATTAAATCGAATTTTTATAATTTTAGGGGGCCAAAGTTCAATTTTACCTTTATTAATTTAAAATTTTTAAAAAATTTAAAGGCTTAAATAACAATTTTACATTTAGGGGAGACCGGGGCCATGCCAGCCCCTTCTAGATTCGCCACTGGTTGTCGTGACTAGCTAGGTGTTAGGATGTTTGTCCCTGGAAACAAAATTTTAACATTTATTTGAGAGGTATTCAAATTATCAATTTAATACTAACATTAATGATATAACATTTTTTAATCACCTAACTAATAGAAGGTAACGAATGAATGAGTGGCAGTATTATTAATTGATAATAGTGTTACCAATTTTAATCATGCACCACATAAAATTGCTCAGGTTGTATGATAATTTTGAAATCAAAACTACTTTTTTACCACTAAATATTTTAACAAGTTTTATTTTATTTATCAAGCTTTGAAATTTCATAATCTGGTTACCAAATTTTATATTTTTCAAATTTTATTTTATTAATATTTGATTTTCTTTATTAATGGTTCATTGTCTACAATGTATAAAAAAATGATTATCAATGTTTTTAAATTTACTATGATAAATTTTGTTATTTTTATTATGTTATTAATATATTGCACAGTAATCATTTTACTATCTGAAGGGTATAAGCTCAATCACCAAACTATTAAAATTATCAATTGGGCACTAATATTAATGATTGACTCCACAAGTAAGGTTAAATGGTTGACAAGTATAGTAAATTTTTAAAAAATAAATATTTAAAAAAAAAAGACATATCAAATTTTAAAAGCTGCTTGTGAAATAAAAAAATACATCTTAGTGTACCAAATACTCACCCGTTAAACAATACATAATATTACCAATTCTTCTAATGTACCACACAACTTTGTCCATGTGCTTTTATAATTTTGAAAATAAAAGAAAATTATTGTAACGCTCTGAATAATTTATTTCTGTTTTTGTAAATATTAGACACAAATATGTATTTGCTTTAGTGGTTAAGTGTTCTGAGTGTATGTGTGAGGTCTTGGGTTTAAGTCTCCCTTTTGCCAATTTTGTTATTTTTCTAATTTTAGCCTTACCCTTTCTGAGTGGGTTTGTATAAAATTGTCTGTTAATTTATATTAGAATGAGCCTGCTAGTTCGAGTGGTAAGAGAGTTAGTGAGTTGGAAGTCCTATGATCAAATCCTTGCGTGAGTGAGGGAGTTAATTTTTGCTTTGTTAACTGATAGAGGTAGTTGGATGTGATTTAGTCGGGAGTTAGGATATTAGTGGGATTTTAAAATATATATATATATATATATATATATTTTTTGTTTTTCCCAAAATTCCTCTCATATCTTTTGACGTTTTTGTTCCCTCTTCTCCTCTGCCCAATTTTCTCTTCTTCCTCTCCTTTTCGATTTTTCTAATTCGCCTCCTTTCGTGCAATTTTTGGCTGTGTTCGTTCAGTAAGTCTTATGTTGGTTTGATATTAATGTTTCTATGCTAGTGTTTTATTGGGGGGTTTGTTTTGTTTACTCTCGGTTTAGGGGAAGGGCAAGAATCAGTTGGAGCTCCTGCAGCGATTTAAGCGTTAAGGGTTCCTGTTCGTTAACGGTAAGTATAAGGATGCGTTGATTGATGTTGTAAGGCTCCATTTATGGAATAATTTCGTTTAAGTTTCGTAAGTGTTTACTAAATTTGGGCGTTGAAATGTCGATTTTTAGGTTCTGGAGGGCTCGTGAGTGCAGTAGCATCAAAACCGAACCACGTGTGTACCCAAAACGCAGAAAATCGAGCTTCAGCAAAAGTTGAAAAACCACACGCGATCGCCGCCACGGGCGTATGCCCGGCGTGCGTGTGTGTGTGATTTAAGGCATGGCCGTGCGCAAGACACGACCGTGTGGTGGTGTGGATGTGGCCGTGTGGGCCACACGGGCTGGGCCAAGTTGAGCGTGTGGACCACACGGGCGTGTGGGTTTGGGCCAGGCCGTGTGGGCCACACAGGCGTGTGGGCCCATAATTCTGTAATTTTCCTTAGGGTCGCACGGGTCGTTCTGATCAACCGAGGGCCTACCGTAGGGTCGGTAAGGGCTAACCAAACCCTAAAGTTATGTGAGATCTGATATTCTGTTCTGAGTTGGACACTATTATGCATGTCTGATTATTCCGTTAACTATTTTTATATGACATCCGTTTACAAGCATGTTATGCATGGGATTACTGTATCTATATATGTATCTGTGATTGGGGTGAGTTTTGTATATGTGGAGGAAGTGTTCTGCATGGCGACCTTCGCATATACTCTGGCAGCATGGCTGCATATTGTCTGATATGTGTCGTATTGACACAACGTGGTGTGTAGGGATGGGTGGGTGTTTTTAACCCCACATGGTGTGATGGGATGGTCGGAGTTGGTGTGTAGAGGATGGGGGATAGGATTCTGTATATTTGTTCTGCATATCTGATTCTGTATCTGTAAAGGACTTAAGTTCAAATATGAATCTGAATCTGACTGTGTATGTGATAAATGTATGAATAGTGATAAACTGTAATATATACATATTTTAGTCCCACATTTGGCATACTTTTGGATGATTTATCCCTTGAATTGTGGAATTTGATGCTCCTAATCCTTTAATTTCATGTTTTATACTTAGGAGAGCATAGGAGGGTGAAAAGAACGAGAAATGGGCCAAAAACGGAGAAAATGGGCCAAAGTAAGGAATCAACACGGCCTGGAGTTCACCACACGGCCGTGCCACTTTAGCAGACTCGAACACGGCCCTGGGCTCGATTCACACAGGCGTTTCACACGAGCGTGTCCCTGCCATGACCCGTTTTAATTCCACTCGGAATAGGATACTTGTGGGCCAACTAAGGCATCCCGAAAGCCTATATAAACACCCTAGAGGGCAACCTAAAGGGGGAGTTTGACAGAAGACTTCTGTCAGGGCTTTTGACGAAGAGCAAAGCTAGAGAAGGCTGAATATAGGGAATTACTCAAAGAAAGCCAGTTGATCCATCTCAGAAGCTGAAATCACGCTAAAGACTAAGGATTTTCCCTTCAATTTCCTTCAGGGGGTTTTAGGATTTTTCTTTATGTTTTGTTATTTAAATTCTTCTGAGATGTATTCTTTTATAAACATGAACTAAACCCCTCAAATACCTGAGGGGGATGAAACCTAAGACGGATCTTGTTATTGTTTTACAATCAGTATGATAAATACTTGATTTGTTCTTAATTATGTGTTCTTAATTCTTGCCTTAATATTTCAGGATATTGATTCAAGTATTGATGTGCTTATTCGGAAGAGCAAAATTCCCTTTTTAAGAGTAGATCTAGCATAATTAAGCGGAGTTGATCGCACTCCTAGAGATAGGATGACGAAAATCTACCGGATTAGGGTCAAACCTAATATGGGAGTCCATAAATCGAGTTAATACAACACTTGGGGTTTTAATTAGAAAGATATTTCAATTAATCAACCTAGGGTTAGACGTTAGTAGCCTCGAAAGAGGTATTAATATAAATTAGGGAATCCTACGGATCAAGTCAAGTGAATAAATCGTCTGGTTCAGAGTTAAATAACAAGTGAAGTCTAGGTGGATTCTTCCTCGGGTATTGTCTTAATCAATTGATTTTCCCAAAAGTATTTTCCCAATTCATTCTCTGTGTCTTGGCATCCTTAGCTTAGTAATTAGTTAGATAAATATTAATCCCCTTTATTTTAGGCTAGATAATAAAAAGAAAGTCAGTACTAGTAATTTTGGTTCCTGTGGGTTCGACATTTCGGTCTTGCCACTAAGTTATACTACTGTTCGATAGGTGTGCTTGCCTCAATCGTGGTGATAGTTAGTTTCTAGGCTCGATCATTCATTATATAAATATTAAAACTCCCAGACACGATCAAATAGCATGTCTAATTCTGTTAGGATTACACACTGAGCTTACGAAAACTCACATCTGTTTGTTTGTTCTGTTCAGGTAATCCACAGATTTAGACGGGTCGATGTGACGGAGCCTCACTGTGACCACGAGTTCGTAAACTGACTTAAGTATTGGTTTTTATTTAATTTAAGGATTATTTTTGGGAGTTTTGTATTAATTGGACTCTCCAGACTGTTTGATTTTATTTTGGGATTTTCGTTTTTTCATTTTATTTTGTGATGGATATCAAAAACATGATTTTTACTAAAACAAAGGTTTCCCAAAATTTATGATTGGGAATTTTTAAAAATAACATTTTCTTTTACTTCTGCTGTAAATAACAATTTGGCAAATTAATTAATTAAATAACATTTTCGACAAAAGATGTAAACGAATATAAGCATAAAACTAGAATGATTTATGGTAACGACTTCGTTTTCAAAACCCTTCTTTGTGACATCTCTGGATTCGGCCATAACGTCTAGGCTGGGTTTGGGGTGTTATATTTAGTGGTATCAGATCCAGGTTAAAAAACTCGAGCTGTGAATTTTGGGTTCCAAAATTGTGTTTAAAAAAATATTTCCAAATAATTTGGATAATTTGAGAAAGTATGTGGTACACCGAGTCTCTGGCGCCGATCCTGTAAGTAATTCTGAACTTAGATAGAATACTCTGAAAAGACTGTAGTTAGTACTTTCTGAAACTGTACTGAGTTAGTTAGAAACTGAAACCTTTAAAAACATTTCTAAACTTCTGATAATTTATGCATAAAATATCTGTTAATAAATACTGGAACTGATAAATTTTATAATGTAGATAAAAAATTGAAATTTACGATAAGCGCTCGTGGAACTCGCGGTCATGGTATTCGTGGGCGCGGTAGAGGCCGCAGGGGGCTCGAGCTGAGTCTTCCTCTTTGGGCAGTATGCCAAACTTAGATACGAGTAAGACACCGGTTTTGCCTACTACTGAGACTAGGTTTCAAAGTCACTCGGCTGGGGACAACGCACTGTCCCAAGCCATGTTGAGAGTGTTGGAGAGGGTCGTTGGACCCCATTCTGGATTTGGGGGCCGTGGGTCGGTAACTAAATGACTCCGGTCCAATGGAGCTGAGTTGTTTAGGGGTGTCACTGGAGTCGCCCCTACTGTGGCCGAGTATTGGTTGGAGGCCACCGAGAGGATCATGAATGACAGACTGTATTACTGAGCAGAAACTAAAAGGTGCAGTCTCTTTGCTTCGCGACAAGGCGTATCAGTGGTGGTTATCGGTTGAGGAGGGTACTCAGCCGGATCGTCTGAACTAGGACTTCTTTAAGACTGCTTTCCAAGGGAAGTATGTGGGGGCGAGCTATGTGGATGCTCGTAGGAGTGAGTTCATGAATCTCACGCAAGGTGATAAATCTGTGGCCGAGTATGAGGTCGAGTTTCTGAGGTTGAGCCGCTACGCTCGAGGCATGGTGGCGTTTGAGTATGAGAAATGCGTTCGCTTTGAGGACGGTCTAAGGGACAGTTTGAGGGTTCTGATAGCACCGCAGAGGGAGCGTGAGTTTGCTGTTTTAGTGGATAAGGCGAATGTAACACCCCAAACCCGGTCAAAACATTACGATCAGATCCGGCATGTCACATAAAAGGGTTGTTTAAAAATTACGCGTTTGTTAAAAATTTCGAGTTTAATTATGTATTCGCTTGCTATCCTTTTGTTAACATTTTGGAAAACGATTGTTAAGGGTTTAGGAAAATCCCGTATTAAACATTTAAGAATAATAGGCAGTATCATATTAAAAGCTAAACCAAATAAAATACCAAATTTAAAGTTAAAGCGGCCTTATTACAAAATATTAACCTAAGCTAAAAATAAGTAAAATACTAAAGTCCAGAACTGCTCGTAGTGTGGCCACCTCCGAGTCCTCAAGTACGTCGAACCGCCTACTGAGGATTACCTAAGAAAAATTAAAAAGAGGGGGTGAGTTTACGAAAACTCAGTGTGTAATTCCTTCTGAACAAAATGCTGTAAGAACATGCATCAAAACAATTCGGCCCAAGCCCATTAAAGTAACGGTGGCAATTGGGCATTAGCCCAAAATAGCCTCGGTTGGGCCTTAACCCAAGTCAAATGTCACATGTCATACAGATAAATCGGGGCCTAAGCCCATCTCAGTAATATAATCCAGATATGCAATGCGTTATACCAACCCTGCACTCCGTCTCCTGTCCAACCCTACACTCCTGTGGGGATTTAATCGACCCACCCATCCCTACACTCCTTATAGTAGCACCTTTGCGGCACTAACTTATCGGTGCAAAGATAGTCGCTCGGTGGCTAAAAAGCCTTCGATGGCGGTATTACAATTGGCACAAAGCCATCGATGGATCAGATTATATTTGGCACATAGCCATCAGTGACGGTAATATAATCGGCACACAGCCTTGGGTAAATATGATCGACACAGAGTCATCGATATATAAGTTAGGCACATAGCCACGGTAAATACAATTGGCATAAAGCCATAATATCGCACAGAGCCTTTGGTATTGGCACAAAGCCCATAATTACGGCACGAAGCCATATTAATGGCACACACCCTCGATAACATTATCGGTGCAAAGATGGTCGCTGGTGGCTAAAAACTGCGGTGGCTATAAAGCCTTTCTCTGGATCCACGATCGTCAAGCGACCATGCGATCCTATTAGCACTTCCTCCGTATTAATAATCCCAACCCCATGCAATATGTCGTGTATGTCATGCTCAATCATTACACGTGTATGCAAAATGGCCATGCTCAGTAACAATTATTTAAACATGTAATAAAAGCATATCAGTCATACAACCACAGCCAAATTAGTCCACTCATTGCACAAGTCGATCATTTACCTACAAGGGCAAATCAGTCATTTTACCCTATAAGGGTATTTCAGTAATTCTACCATACAGGGGTAGTTCGGTAATTCTATTCATAACCAATCCATGTATGCAACGCATCTCAAACATAATCAATCGTACAATTAACACATACAACGCTAGTACTACCACGAGGGTACAACAGTCATTTTATCGTTTAGGGGTAAAACGGTAATTTCGCAAACTGAGGTTATTTCAGTAATTTCACAAATTAGGGGTATTTCGCTAATTTTGCAAACGGGGGTATTTCAGTAATTTCGTAAACCTGGGGTATTTCGGTAATTTCGCTAATCGAGGGTATTTTGGTAATTTTGCAAATCGAGGTATTTCATTAATTTCACAAATCGAGGGTATTTCTGTAATTTTGTAAATCGGGGGTATTTTGGTAATTTTGCAAACCGAGGGTATTTTGGTAATTTCACAAACTGGGGGTATTTCGGTAATTTTACAAACCAGGGGTATTTTGGTAATTTTGCAAACCGGGGGTATTTCGGTAATTTTGCAAACCGGGGGTATTTCAGTAATTTCGCAAACCAGGGGTATTTCGGTAATTTTGTAAACCAAGGGTATTTCAGTAATTTTGTAAACCAAGGGTATTTTAGTAATTTTGTAAACCAATGGTATTTTAGTAATTTTCTTAACCAAAGGTATTTCAGTAATTTCACACCTGCAATGGCCTTTCCAAAGGCCTAATGTCGCCTCGAGCGACTCAACTACCATTTCTGATCGTACCGGACTATTGGGCCTAAAACCCGATTTCGGCCCATTCGGGCCCACACGCTTGTGTGGCCCACCTAACACAAATCTAGCCACGTATATGAGATTCACCTAGTCTAGCTCACTATATACTACACCATCATACATTTTATTCAATTGGGCCCACTTTGGCCCATCGTGGCCCAAGCAGCCTCAACCCACAAGAATACTACTGATGGCCTAAACTATCGCGTCGAAGCCCCACACGTGTGTTCGCACGCTCGTGTGGCTACTATTACCGTGACCGGCACTTCGGCATTTGCCGCTCTACAGCTAGAGTAGGGCGAAATACACACCTAATAGGAATCTGAAGCTAATCCGCGCTCCGAATGCTCCTATGCCCAACGCCAACCAGGTATCCTTCCTCCTATCATAGAATGCTCTATATATAGCTAGCTTCTCACCTTCCTTCTTTGTATCTTTCCGATGTGGGATCCCTTCGTCAGCAGAGTTTAAATCCAACTCAAACTCTTGCCGTCCAATTCGCAAAATAAATACTCCATTGCTTTTCATGAGATTCGAACCCAGGCTCCCTTCAATAGTTCAACACGCCACTTGCCACCAAGCCACAAGCTCCTCTTGTGTCTTAAACCATGCGCAACTAAATATAAATCTATAGCCAAAATCTAAAGTCCATTTAAAAAGAAAACCAAAACGCAAGAGCCAAGACTTGAACCTTGGACCTCCTTCCTTACTTGTGGCGTCACCCCCTTGTCTCTTATGTGGCGTCACTTTGCCACTACACCACACACTCCACTTGTGTCATTTTTCTCCACATTTTATTCTTAAAGCCTACCTACCAACTCCCAGGGTTTTTTTCACCTAAAACCAAAATTTTCCTAAAGCTCAAGTTTAATCCCGGGACTTCATAGAAGCCCCCTAACCTTCCAAAATCACTCACCTAATAGGTCCAACTTGTATTAGATTCATTCTCTTGTTCTTAAAAATTTTAAACGCTCCTTCACCCAAGGCCCAATGGGCCCAATTCTACTAGGCCCAAATTCAGGTCGTTACAGCAAAGATCACCGAAAAGGTTAAGCGTGTGAAGCGCCAAAATAGGAATCGAGAGAGAGGCAAGAATAAGAGGGATTCAAAGCTCTCTAGCTCTGTTCAGAGGCCTAAGAAACGGGTCAGACCCGATGGCCATGTTAGAGTAGGGGGTCCTGTTGCTCCTCTTGGGATTCAGCCTTGTGGGGATTGTGGTAGGCGCCATCCGGGCGAGTGTTGGAGGAGGTTAGGGGCTTGTTTGAGGTGTGGATCCTTGGAGCATCGTATTAGAGAGTGTCCACAATGGGCTAATCAGATGCAAGCTTTAGGACCTGGTTTTGTACAGCCTTAGAGGGTAGTTCAGCAGCCATCTAGGGGCTGTGGATCGGCTAGGGGTGGTAGTGGTATAGGCCGAGGGCAGAGAGCACCGGGCAGAGGTGCTAGTACAACTGAGGCGAGGTAGCCTACGCTAGTTTATGCTGCTCGACTCCGAGAGGATAGAGATGCTCATGATGTTATCACCGATACGTTCTTTATTTTTTATGTACCTTATACTGCTCTGATAGACATAGGTTCTACACACTCCTATATAGTTAGTACTGTTTCTGAAAACTTAGGGATTCTTGTTGAGAGTACTTCTAGTGAGATTACTATACTGAGTTCGTTGGGATAATCTGTTCGGGTTAATAGACTTTATAGGAATGTCCCGCTAGAAGTGCAATGGGCTGTATTTCTGGCAAGTTTAATGGAGCTTCCGTTTGGGGAGTTCGACTTAATTCTGGGTATGGACTGGTTGGTTGAGCACCGAGTTAGTTTGGATTGCGCGACTAAGAAGGGCGTTCTGAGGACCGAGGATGATAAGGAGGTGGTTGTGATCAGTGAGCGTCGAGATTATCTATCCAATGTGATCTCCGCTCTTGTGGCTGAGAAATTGGTTTGGAAAGGGTGTGAGGCGTATTTGGCTTACGTCAGTGTTTTTGTTTTTGAGGACTCTTCTATTGGGGGTATCAAAATAGTGAGAGATTTTTCGAATGTCTTTCTTAAAGAGTTATCGGGTTTACCTCCGAATCAGAAAGTTGAGTTCGTCATTGAGCTTCTACCGGGTATAGCTCCGGTATCCATCGCTCCCTACTGTATGACACCGAAGGAGCTTACAGAGCTCAAGGCTTAACTTCAAGAGCTTCTGGATCGAGGTTTCATCCGCCCTAGTGTGTCTCCGTGGGAGGCGTCGGTGCTGTTTGTAAAGAACAATGATAGGACCATGAGGATGTTTATTGATTACCTGCAGTTGAATAAATTGACTGTGAAGAATAAGTATCCACTTTCGAGGATCGACGATTTGTTTGATCAGTTCCGGGGGGCTTCAGTGTTCTCGAAAATAGATCTTCGATCTGGGTATCATCAGCTTAGAGTTAAGGAAGTTGATGTTCATAAGACTGCATTTAGGACTCGTTATGGGCACTACGAGTTCCTAGTTATGCCATTTGGATTGACAAATGCTCTGGCTGCATTCATGGATTTGATGAACCGAGTGTTTCAGCCGTATTTGAACCAGTTCTTTGTGGTCTTCATCGATGATATTCTAGTGTATTTTAAGATTGAGGATGAACATGGTGGACATCTTAGGATAGTGCTTCAGATACTCCGAGAGAAACAGTTTTACGCTAAGTTAAGCAAGTGTGATTTCTGGTTGCGCGAGGTAACTTTTCTGGGTCACGTAGTTTCTTCTGAGGGGATTTGAGTTGATCTGAGAAAGATTGAGGCTGTGCTTGATTGGAAGTAGCCTGAGAACGTATCTTAAATCCGCAGTTTTTTGGGTCTTGCGGATTTTATCTGCGGTTTGTCGAGGGGTTCTCTTTGATTGCAACTCCATTGACTAAGCTTCTGCGCAAGGGTGTTCCCTTTGTCTGGATTGATGCGCAACAATCGAGCTTCAAGAAGCTCAAGTCTGTTCTGACTCAAGCTCCTGTTCTGATACAGCCTAAATCTGGTAAAGAGTTTGTGGTGTACAGTGATGTATCGCACGTCGGTTTGGGATGTATACTGATGCAAGATGGTAAGGTTGTGGCTTGTGCATCCCGTTAGCTTAAGACACACGAAGGGAATTATTCGATACATGATCTCGAGTTGGCTGCTGTGGTTTTTGCGTTAAAAATCTGGAGGTATTATTTGTATGGTGAGAGGTGTATCATCTACACTAACCACATGTGTATCATCTACACTGACCACAAGAGCCTCAAATACCTCCTTACTCAGAAGGAGTTGAATCTTAGGCAGCGTCGTTGGATTGAGCTGCTCAAAGATTATGACTGCAGGATAGAGTATCATCCTGGTAAGGCTAATCTGGTGGTCAATGCTCTCAGTCATAGAGCGATGATTGATTTGAGAGCAATGTTCGCTCGTCTTAGTCTATTCGATGATAGGAGTCTGTTAGCCAAGTTGCAAGTTAAGCCGACTTGGATTGATCAGATTTAGGATAAACAATTAGGGGATGAGTCTCTAGGTTTGCGGATTCATCAGATTGAGAGTGGCAGTACTTCTGATTTTGGACTGAATAAGGATGGAGTTCTTTGTTTTCGAGGTCGGATTTGTGTGCCTAATGATTCTGATCTAAGACAGTCGATTCTAAAGGAGGCGCATAGTAGTCCTTATGCTATGCATCCCGGTGGTAATAAGATGTATCGGGATCTTCGTAAGTTATACTGGTGGCCGAGTTTGAAGCATGAGTTACTGATTTTGTTGCTCGTTGTCTAACGTGCCAGCAGGTTAAGGCTGAGCACCAGTTGCCTTTGGGTTTGTTACAGCCTGTTAAGATTCCCTTATGGAAATGGGAACGAGTGACGATGAACTTCGTTAGTGGATTGCCCTTGACACCCACTAAGAAGGATTCTATTTGGGTCATCGTGGATCGATTAACCAAGTCCGCTCATTTTATTCTGGTTCAGATGGACTACTTTCTGCAAAAGTTAGCGAAGCTCTATATCTTCGAGATTGTAAGACTGCATGTGGTTCCTGTCTCGATAATTTCTGATAGAGATCCTCGCTTCACTTCTCGGTTCTGGATGAAATTGCACGAGGCTCTAGGTTTGAGACTGGACTTCAGTATTGCGTTCCATCCTCAGACCGATGGTCAATCTGAGAGGGTTATTCAGATACTGGAGGATATGCTTCGGAGTTGTGTAATAGATTTCTGAGGTAGTTGGGAGGATTTCCTGCCGCTGGCTGAATTCGCCTATAATAACAGTTTCAAGTCTAGCATCTAGATGGCACCTTACGAGGCTTTGTATGGTTGTAAGTGTCGTTCTCCGTTATGTTGCACTGAGTTGGGTAAGCGTCGGGTTTTAGGTCCTGAGTTGGTTTCTGAGACTGAAGATAAGGTTAGACTTATTCGGGATCGTCTGAAGGCGGCTGCTAATAGACAGAAGTCTTATGCAGATCTGAAGAGGAGAGATATTGATTACTTTGTGGGGGACTTCATTTTTCTTAAGGTTTCTCAATGGAAGAAAGTTCTTAGATTCGATCGTAAGGGCAAGTTGAGCCCTAGTTTTATTGGACCGTATCGGATTTTGAAGCGTGTGGGACCGGTTTCTAATCAGTTGGAGTTACCTTCGGAGTTGGACCGTAACCACGATGTGTTTCACGTCTCGATGTTGAGGTGGTATCGGTCTGATCCGTCTCACGTTGTCTCTGTTGAGGAGATCGAGGTTAGACCGAATTTGACTTTTGAGGAAGAGCCGATTTAGATTTTGGATCGGGATGTTAAGGTTCTGAGGAGGAACTCCATCCCGTTGGTTAAAGTTCTATGGTGGAATCATGGCACCGAGGAAGCCACGTGGGAACCTAAGGACTCGATGCGTCAGTAGTATCCTCATCTGTTCGAATCAGGTAAATTTCGAGGCCGAAATTTCTTTTAGGGGGTAGAGTTGTAACGCCCTGAATAATTTATTTTTGTTTCCATAAATATCTGACACAAATATGCATATGCTTCAATGGTAAAGTTGATAAACTGTAATTTATACATATTTTAATCCCACATTTAGCATTCTTTTTGGATGATTTATCCCTTGACTTGTGGAATTTGATGCTCCTAATCCTTTAATTTCATGTTTTATACTTAGGAAAGCATAGGAGGATGAAAAGAACAAGAAACGGGCTAAAAACGGACCGAATGGGCCAAAGTAGGAAATTAACATGGCCTGGGCCCAAGCCAAATAGCTGTGCCCCTTTAGCAGGCTCGACCACGGCCTGGATTCGATTCACACGGGCATGTTGCACGGGCGTGTCCCTGCCGTGACAAAGAGGAATTTCACTCAGAATAGGGTACTTAGAGGCAAAGAAAGACATTTCAAAAGCCTATATAAACACCCTAAAGGCCAACCTTGAGGGTGGCGTCCAGAGAGGCCAAAGAGCCAAGCCAGAGAGGTCAGAATTGTGGGATTTACTCGATGAAAGCCAGTTGATTAATCTCAAGAAGCCGAAATCATACTCAAGACGGAGGATCTCTCCTTCAATTCCTTCAGGGGGTTTTAGGGTTTTCTTATGTTTTGTTTTATATTTTCTTACGAGATGTATTCTTTTATGATTATGAACTAAATCCTCGAGATACACGAGGGGATGAAACCTAAGACGGATCTTGTTATTGTTTTCTGAACTATATGATAAATACTTGATTTGTTCTTAACTATGTGTTCTTAATTCTTGTTTTGATATTTCAAGATATTGATTCAATTATTGATGTGCTTAGGCAGTGGAGGAATATTCCCTGTTTAAGAGTAGATCTAGCATAGTTAAGCGGAGTTGATCGCAACCCTAGAGATAGGATGACGAAAATCTGCCGGATTAGGGTCAAACCTAATATGGGAGTCCATAGATCGAGTTAATGCAATCCTAGAGGTTTTAATTAGAACGAGATTTCAATTAATCAACCTAGGGTTAGACGTTAGTAGCCTCGAGAGAGGTATTAATATAAATTAGGGAATCCTACGGATCAAGTCAAGTGAATAAATCGTCTGGTTCAGAGTTAAATAACGAGTGAAGTCTAGGTGGATTCTTCCTCGGGTATTGTCTTAATCAATTGGTTTTTTCCAAAAGTATTTTCCCAATTCATTCTCTGTGTCTTAGCGTCTTTAGCTTGGTAGTTAGTTAATTTTAGAATAAACAACAAATCCCTTAATTCTTAGGCTAAATAATAAAAAGAAAGTCAATATTAGTACTTTTGGTTCCTCTGGGTTCGACATTCCGGTCTTGCCACTAAGCTATACTACTGTTCGATAGGTGCACTTGCCTCAATCGTGGTGATTGTTAGTTTCTAGGCTAGATCATTCATTATATAAATATTAAGACTCTCGACACACGATCAAGTTTTTGGCGCCGTTGCCGGGGAACTAAAATATTAAGAACGCTCAATTTTTATTACTTTAGCCATTTTTATTTTTGCGATTTACTTTTATTTTGTTTTTAACTTTGCTAATTTTTCTTCTTTTATTTGTTCCTTGCAGTACCCCTAGTTTATGACTAGAAGGAACCCGACAGACCCTTAATTTACTGACAGTGATATTGAAGGTACCGTTCGCAGAAATCGTAGAGAAATAAGGCGAAGCTTAAATTACATAGAAGAAAAGCAAGAAGACGAAACCAATACTACTAAAGATATGGCTGAGAATAATCTGCTACCTCCAGAGGTGGCCAAAAATCATGCTCCTCGAACTATGTATGATTATGCTAAACCTAATTTAACAGAACCGAGTCAAGTATTGTTAGACTGCTATTGCTTGCAAATAATTTTGAATTGAAACCTAACTCTATACAAATTATACAACAGTTTTTCAGTTTGATGGTTTGCAGGATGAGGATCCTAACACACACTTAGCGAATTTTCTAGAATTCTTTGATACCTTCAATATAAATGGCGTTTCTGATGATGCCATCCGTCTTCGGTTGTTTCCCTTTTCTTTGAGGAATAAAGCCAAATAGTGGTTGAATTCTCTTCCACGAGGGTCAATCACTACATGGGATCAAATGACCGAAAAATTCTTGTTAAAATATTTTCCACCGGCCAAAACGGCCAAGTTGAGGAATGATATCTCTTCTTTTGTGCAGATGGATCTAGAAACACTATATGATGCATGGGAGAGATACAAGGATTTGTTGAGAAGGTGCCCTCACCATGGGCTACCTTTGTGGCTTCAGGTTCAAACCTTCTACAACAGTGTGAACCCCTCAACGAGGCAACTAATCAATTCAGCCGCCGACGGAACACTGAATAACAAAACTCCTGAAGCGGCCTACGAGTTTATAGAGGAGATGTCACTGAATAACTATCAGTGGCAAGTTACAATGACAAGGCCAACAAAAGCAGCCGGAGTTTTCAACCTCGACGCAGTAACCATGCTATCAAATCAAGTAGAGATGTTAAACAAAAAGATTGATGGTTTGTGTTCTTCGCAGGTACATCCGTTAATGCAGTGCGAAACAAGTGGAGGTGTGGCGAATCCTGAGTACCCACCCTACGGACATGGCATGGAAAATGAACAGATGAAGTATATGGGTAACAATTTCAGATCTCAAAATAACCCTTATAGTAATACTTATAATCTAGGTTGGAGGAACCACCCCAATTTTTCATGGGGTGGCCAAGGAAATCAAAGACAACAACCCCTCCAGGCTTCCAACAGCCCTACCCAGAGGAAAAGAAGCCGAACCTTGAGGATATGCTAGCAAAATTCATTTCAGCATCAAAAATTCATTTTCATAATACAGAAACGTCGTTGAATAATCAACAAACATTAATTCAAGAGCTTAAAAATCAACTAAGACAGTTGACCAAGTTAGTTTCCGAAAGGAAACTAGGTCGTTTACCTAATAATACCAAACCTAAACCACAAGAGCAAGTAAAGGCAGTAACATTAAAGACTGGGAAGGAATTGGTTGAAGCAGAAAAGAAGATGCCACAAGAAACTAATAAGGAGAAAAGTGAGGAAACCGAGAATGTAACACCAGTACGTGAAGAATTTAAGCCACCAATCCCATATCCGGCAAAGTTGAAGAAAGATCGCTTAGACGTACCATACGGTAAATTTCTTGAACTTTTTAAACAGTTACATATCAACTTACCTTTTGTTGAAGCTATTTATGAGATGCCGACGTCACAAAATTCCTAAAAGAGCTTCTAACAAATAAAAGGAAGTTTGAGGAGATATCAACGATGGAACTTAATAAAGAATGTTCAACTATCCTCCAAAACAAGCTACCAACCAAATTGAAAGATCCAGGAAGTTTCACTATTCCTGTTTAATTGGTAGTTTAAACATCGAGAAAGCACTAGGCGATCTAGGTGTCGATATTAATTTAATGCCTTATAAAATGTTTAAGCAACTTGGTCTTGGGAACCAAAACCCACCAGGATGAGTATTCGATTAGGTAGCGGATCTATTAAATATCCTAGGGAATTATCGAAGATATTCTCGTAAAAGTTGATAAATTTATATTCCCTGTTGATTTTGTTGTGCTTGACATGGAAGAGGACATTGAGGTACCTTTAATTTTGGGGCGCCCCTTTTTAGCTACTGCTAGGGCTGTTATTGATGTAGGTGATGGTAAAATTGCATTAAGGGTAGGCGACGAGGAGATTATTTTTCAAATTTACGACGCCATGCGATATTCTAGAGAACAAGATGATTCCTGTTATTTTATTGATGCCATTGATCATTTTATTCAAGATTCTTTGCAGGAAATCATACATGACGACACGATGGAACTGTGTCTTACCCAAGGTGAGGGGGTAGATGATGATACCAATGAGTTGAATTCTAATACATCTTCCTCTAGACAAAAGAAAGAAGAGGACATTGAAATCAACGACGAACTAAAACAAAAACCCTCTATTGATGAGCCACCAAAATTAGAATTAAAACAGTTGCCAAATCACTTAGAATATACATTCCTCGGGGATGACTCTACGCTACCAGGAATCATCTCTTCAGAACTGGAACCGAAGAGAAAGACGAGTTGATACAGGTATTAAGGGAACATAAAAGAGCCATAGCTTGGAAAATTTCTGACATTAAAGGAATAAGCCCATCATTTTGCACCCACAAAATTTTAATGGAAGATGAGTATAAACCATGTGTGCAACCTCAAAGACGATTGAACCTCAACATGAAAGAAGTTGTTAAAGCTGAGGTAATTAAACTTCTAGATGCTGGAATAATTTATCCTATTTCTGACAGTACTTGGGTAAGTCCTGTGCAGGTCGTTCCAAAGAAATGAGGCATGACTGTTGTAGCCAACGAAAAAAATGAATTGATTCCTACAAGAACAGTCATAGGTTGGAGAGTCTGTATTGACTATAGAAAGTTGAATGACGCCACCAGAAAAGATCACTTCCCTTTGCCCTTTATTGATCAGATGTTAGAAATATTATCTGGGCATATGTACTACTGCTTCCTGGACGAACTCTCCAGCTACTTCCAAATCCTAATAGCCCTTGAGGATCAAGAAAAGACAACATTTACATGTCCATACAGTACGTTTGCTTATCGTAGAATGCTTTTTGGATTATGAAATGCTCTTGCTACTTTTCAGCGCTGCATGCTGGCCATCTTTAATGAACTTGTGGAAGACATTATGGAGGTATTTATGGACGATTTTTCAGTATTTGGTAATTCTTTCCATCTTTTCCTTAAGAATCTAAAATGAGTTCTAATGAGATGTGAGGAAACGAATCTTGTTTTAAATTGGGAAAAGTGTCACTTCATGGTTCGAGAGGGAATTGTTTTAGGACACAAAGTTTCTAGTAAGGGGATTGAAGTTGATAAAGCAAAGGTTGAAACCATAGAAAAATTACCTCCTCCTAGTTCAGTTAAGGCTATTTGAAGCTTTTTAGGACATGCTGGATTTTATCGAAGATTTATTAAGGATTTTTCTAAAATAGCTAAGCCTTTAACAAAACTACTAGAAAAGGATGTGCCTTTCGATTTTGATCAGGAATGTCTAGATGCATTTAATACCCTTAAAAATAAATTAATAAATGCTCCAATTATAATTGCACCTGATTGGAATTTACCCTTCGAACTAATGTGTGATGCGAGTGATTTTGTAGTAGGTGCAGTTTTAGGTGCGCTTGCCAATTATAATTGCCACTAAGTTATACTACTGTTCGATAGGTGCACTTGCCTCAATCGTGGTGATAGTTAGTTTCGAGGCTCGATCATTCATTATATAAATATTAAAACTCTCAGACACGATCAAGTTTTTGGCGCCGTTGCCGGGGAACTAAGATATTAGGAACGTTAAATTTTTATTACTTTAGCCATTCTTATTTTTATTTACAATTTAATTTTTATTTTAACCTTACTAATTTTTCTTTTATTTGCTTCTGGCAGGTAAATCTAGTTTATGACTAGAAGAAACCCGTCAGGACCATTACTTTTTGACAATGAGATTGAAAGTACAGTTCTCAGAAACCGAAGAGAAATAAGGCGAAGCCTACAATACATAGCAGAAGAGCAAGAAGACGAAACCAACACTACCAAAGAGATGGCTGATAATAATCTGCTACCTCCCGTGGTTGCCGCAAACCCGGTGAATCAAAATCCTGCTCCTCGTACTATGTATGATTATGCTAAACCTAATTTAATAGGAACTGAACAAGTATTGTTAGGCCTGCTGTTGCTGCAAATAATTTTGAACTAAAACCTAACACTATACAGATGATTCAGCAATTTGTTCAGTTTGATGATTTGCAGGATGAGGATCCAAACAATCACTTGGCAAATTTTCTAGAGTTTTGCGACACTTTCAAAATAAATGGCGTTTCTGATGATGCCATTCGTCTTCGGTTGTTTCCCTTTTCGTTGAGAAACAAGGCTAAACAGTGGTTGAACTCGTTACCACGAGAATCAATCACTACATGGGATCAAATGACCGAAAATTTTTTACTTAAATATTTTCTGCCGGCTAAAACGGCTAAGTTGAAGAATGATATCTCTTCTTTTGTGCAGATGGATTTAGAGACACTTTACGATGCATGTGAAAGATACAAGGATCTACTGAGAAGGTGCCCTCACCATGGGTTACCTTTGTGGCTACAGGTTCAAACCTTTTACAACGGTGTGAACCCCTCAACCAGGCAGTTGATTGATTCAGCCGCCGGTGGAACCCTAAATAACAAAACCCCTGAAGAGGCCTATGAGTTTATAGAGGAGATGTCACTGATTAACTATCAGTGGCAAGTTACAAGGACAAGGCCAACAAAAGCCGCCAGTGTTTTCAACCTCGACGCAGTAACAATGCTATCAAACCAGGTAGAGCTGTTAAGTAAAAAGATTGATGGTTTGTGTGGTTCTTCGCAGGTACATCCAGTGATGCAGTGCGATATAAATGGATGAGGGTCGAACAATACAAAATGCCCACCCTACACCCCTGGCATAGAAAACGAACAGATGAACTATATGGGTAACAATTCTAGACCTCAAAATAACCCTTATAGTAACACTTACAATCCAGGTTGGAGGAACCACCCAAACTTTTCATGGGGTGGCCAAGGAAATCTGAGACAGCAACCCCCTCCAGGCTTTCAGCAGCAACCCTACCCACAAGAGAAGAAGCCGAACATTGAGGAGATGCTAACAGAATTCATCGTGGTGTCAGAAACTCGTTTCCAAAACACCGAAACAGCACTCAAAAATCAGCAAGCGTCAATTCAAGGGCTCGAGAACCAAATAGGTCAGCTTGCTAAGCTGATCTCAGAACGACCACAAGAAAACTTGCCAAGCAACACTAAAACTAACCCAAAGGAGCAAATTCACGCCGTTACTGTTCACGATAGTGAAGGGTTAGACGAACCAAAATAGAGGCAAGAGTATGTGGTAGATAAAGGTAAGGTTGAGGTAAGCCATGATAAACCGAAATTAGTAAGTACAGAGTACAAACCTCGTGTACCATACCCCAATGCGATGAAGAAAGACCGCACAGATGAACAATTCGGTAAATTTCTTAAACTTCTAAAGAAATTACACATTAACTTACCGTTTCTTGAAGCTCTTTCGCAGATGCCAGATTCAAGGAAATTTTTAAAAGAGCTTTTGAAAAACAAACGGAAGTTAGACGACACGTCGCATGTGGAGCTAAATGTAGTGTGCTCAGCAATTTTGCAAAATAAACTACCACGAAAATTAAAAGATCCAGGGAGTTTTACAATTCCATGTTTAATTGGTAGTTTATCTGTTAATAATGCTCAATGTTATGCCTTATAAAATGTTTAAACAGCTAGGTCTCGGGAAACCCAAACAAACTAGGATGAGCATCCAATTAGCTGATAAAACCATTAGAATTCCTAGGGGGATAATTGAGGATGTACTAGTAAAAATTGAAAAATTCATATTCCTAGCAGACTTTGTTGTTTTAGACATGAATGAGGATAATGATGTTCCTTTAATATTAGGACTGCCCTTTTTAGCAACTGCTAGGACCATTATCGATGTTGATACAGGGGAAGTAACACTTCGTGTAGGTGATGACATGATTAAACTCAAAGCACGTGATTCTGATAGAATATCTAACGATCAAGAGAATACAAGTCCTGTTAATATAAATAAACTTAACATTCAATCTTCTTTACAAGAAATCTCTCAGAAAAAGATAACAAAGCCAGGATCTAGTGTTCATACGGAGAATACAACTGTTCATGAGGAACGAAGGTTACAAATCGATGAGCTAGATGAATGGTGGACACACGTCAAGGAAAAACTGAAAAAACACGAAGAACCAAAGCAAAACCATGTCAAACTTAAAGATGGGACAACCCAGTTTAAGATAAGAGATCAGGTATTGTTGGATACAAAAGAACCTCGAATCGCCACTTCGGATCTTAATGCAAACAAAGAGATCCCTTTCACGGTACTCAATGTCTTCCCATACGGAACAATCGAGGTAACTAATCCTACATTCGGCACTTTTAAGGTAAACGCCACTCGACTCAAACTATAATGATCATAGAACTGATAGCAGGGGAGAGGAGTTTCAACTCCTCAAACCACCATGAATACGCGAATGAGAGGTAAGTCTAACTTAAGACTTTAAACGAGCGCTTCTCGAGAGGTAACCCGAGCACTAACTTCACTAATGTCATAATTTCAATTTTTAGCACCTAACTCAAAAATAACCAAATTAATAAAGTGCAGTTTTCCTTACCACACGGCCTTGCACACGGGCGTGGCCGTGGCCGTGTGAAAAATCCGCAGACCACGGCGGTGATAAAATGCCACGGCCGTGCGATACGGCCATGGCCGACACTAAGAAAGTACCACGGGCAGACGACACGCCCGTGTTCCTAGGCCGTGGCCGAAACTGATTACAATAACATGGGCGTGGAAACCTCTACACAGGCGTGGGAGAAACGAACGAGCCACCACACGACCGTGTAACCAAACACGCCCAGGGCACACGGGTGTGGGAAACAACCAGATGCCACAATTTCTATTTAAACCCCATTCTTCTGTTCACTTCCTTCCTCACTCTTTCTTCAGCCACCCCAGCCACCACACCCCTTCTCATTTTCTATTATCTTTCTCCCTCCATTTTTCCTTTCCCCTTCCCCTCATTCTTTTCTTTTCACCATCCTCACCACCATCTCCATGTCGAATAAGCGAAAGGACCCTAGCATAGTCTCCCCGTGCAAGACCGATCCACATAAGTTCATGCCGGCCGCTTCATTTACTCGACAAGCCAAGGACATTTGAGTCCATTTATTTTTCCTATTTCTTTTCTCTTCTCCTTTATTTTCCTTCTCTTTATCTTTCTTGTGCTTAACTTATATTATTTTATTTTGATTTCTTTAATTTAGGTTCTAAAGGTCATTGAGGAATCACCACACCACGACCCTAGTATCCACCACCACCACCCACGTATCCTCTTCCAACTCGGCCCGAATTTCCCTCGTTTTTTCTTTGACTCCATCCAAACTTGGAAGTTTCACTTCTCTCCCTACCTTATGATTTTCTTACTATATTGTGGATATCTATTTTTGTACATTGAGGACAATGTACATCTTAAGTGTGGGGGGTGAATTTTATTCCAAAAAAAAAAGGAAGTTCCTAATTTTTTGCATTATTCTCAAATCCCTGAATTTTGTCTTTTTCTCAAGTCATTTTCTCATATCACTATTAGAACAAATTCTGATTGATTTATGATTTTTATTGATATGTCTTGAATTAAAACATAGGCATTTGTGCATTGATTGTTTAAACTTGAAGGATTTAGAGAATCAAGCATGATAAGTTGATTTTTTAAAAATTAAAAAAATTTGATAGGTTATTTTTCCAAGTTTAGGTATCATCTTAAAGTTTGAAGTTCACAGGGTTGACATCAAAAACCATAATTTCTGTGAGATCTTGAGCCTTTGAGAGCATTTTTGATCGTCTGTCAGAGTTTTAAAAATTTAAATAACAAGAATGATCGAACCTGGAAACTAACTATGACAACGATTGAGGCAAGTGCACCTATTGATTAGTAGTATAGCTTAGGCAAGACCAGATTGTCGAACCCAAAGGAACTAAAAGTACTAATACTAACTTTCTTTTTATTATTTAGCCTAAGAATTGAGCGAATGGTTGTTTAATCTAAATTACTAAACTTAAAGACTCTAAGACAAAGAAGAATGAATTTGGGAGAATAACTTGAGGAAAAACCAATTAATTAAGACGACACCTAAGGAAGAATCCACCTAGACTTCACTTGTTATCTAACTCTGAACCAGACGATGTATTCATTTGACTTGATCCGTAGGATTCCCTAATTTATATTAAACCCTCTCTTGAGGCGAATAACGTCTAACCCTAGGTTGATTAATTGAAATCTCTTTCTAATTAAAACCCCTAGAATTGCATTAACTCGATCTATGGACTCCCATATTAGGTTTCACCCTAATCCTAACAACGCCTCGTCACCCTATCTCTAGGCGCCATAATTAACTCCACTTAACTATGCTAGATCTACTCTTAGGCGGGGACTTTTGCTCCTCCACCTAAGCACATCAAACTTGAATCGATATCCATGAAATATCAACACAAGACTTAAGAACACATAATTAAGAACAAATCAAATATTTATCATATAGTTCAAAGAAGCGATAACAAGATTCATCTAAGTTTCATCCCCTCGTATCTGAGGGTTTAGTTCATAACAATAAAAGAAAACATCTCGTAAGAAAAGATAAAACAAAACATAAGAAATCCCTAAAACCCCTGAAGGAATTGAAGAGGAGATCCTCCGGCTTGAGTATAATTCCACTTCTTGAGATGGATCAACCGGCTCTCCTGAGCGAATCCCCACAAATCGCCTCTCTCGGCCTAGCAAGACGCCCCTAAACGATAGCTTTGGGCCCCCCCTTTCAGGTCATACTTAGGGTGTATTTATAGGCTTTTGGAATGTGTTTCTTTGCCCCTAAGTATCCAAATCCGATTAAAATTGCTCTTTGCCACGGCAGGGGCACGACCTCTGGCACACGCCCGTGTAAGTCGTGGCCAGGCCGTGTCGATTTCGTGCTTTGGCCTATTTGGCCCGTTTTAAGCCCGTTTCTTGTTCTTTTCATCCTCCGGTGCTTTCCTGAGTATATAACATGAAAAGAAATGATTAAGAGCACCTTTTTACATAAAATAAGGGATAATTCATCCAAAAGCATACTAAATGTGGGCTTAAAATATGTTACTTTTACGGTTTATCAAATACCCCCACACTTAAGCTTTTGCTTGTCCTCAAGCAAAATTCTCAACTTAGAATTAAAACAAACTTTCCATAATTCATAATAGTCATTAATAATGTTTCATCATAATTCAAGGATAATTTATACATGGATAATTTAACTCAAAGAGTCCTAAAGATTCAAACAGTCTAAGTCATACATTTGTAGCATAAAAACATAGGTGTTTCCATTCATCTAAATAATTACCTCTGGTTCAAAACCTACAAGGATTGACATCCTCACAAAAGATTCACTCAAATCACTCGAAGTGTTTAAGGTTCATAATTAAGCACTCAAATGTCAAACCTGAAAAGTTAATCCCATAGGCTTGCATGAAAATCAAATCTCCACCATTGTAATATGAGATGATGCACAAATCAAAAGGTCTTTATCAGGGTTGTAACGTGGCTTGGGTTAAGGTGTGGATAAAGGCTGAATTAGAGGGTTAGAATCGAGATCGACCTGAAAAATTACCTAACTAGAAACAACGAACTGAAAAATAAATAATTACATGAATTGAAACTTTGAAACTAATAATACGAGCTTCTTCTTCAATAAATAGACGTTAACTGTACAAGCTCGCTTTTCATCATACTAATACTGAATATACTTCGATTTTTTTTAAGAACAAATCATCAAATATTTACAATAATAAGAAAGTACTTTAACAACTAAAATATAGAACATAGTTAGGCAACTGGTCAAAATCACATCTCGACAAAAAGGGTAGTCAAGAAGAATGGTGATAACAAATACAAAGGGTTTTGGGTTAATATTAGTGGGTGAGTCAATAAAAAGGGTTGTTAGGATTAAAAGGGGTTCACTAGGGGTTAATTATGAAGGTAGGCTTTTTATGGAGTAAGTGGGTTAAATCCTAGGTGCCTTTATCATTTTTGTATATCAAATCAAAGGTGTGGTCTCGACATGTATAATCGATGCAAGTTCTAGAATAACAAATCAATGTTGACACACTCATAATCGAAAAGTGAGCATGAAAAAGGATATATGCTCTTATAAGGCTCAAAATCTCACAAAAATTATGGGTATTTTGATATCAACCTTGTAAATTTCAAACTTCAAAGTAATATTCAAATTCCGGTAGACAACCTAAAAAAAATTATTTCTTGAAAAATAGACTTATCATGCTTGATTCTCTAGTATCTTAGAATTTAATTATCGATGCACAATTATCAATGACTTAATCTAAAACATATCAAAAAAATCATAAATCATGGAAATTTCATCCTAATTAGTAATATGAGAAAATTACTTAAAAACAAAGCATAATTCAGGGATTTGAGAACAATGCAAAAAGTTTGGCACCTAATTTCAGGAATTTGAGAATAATGAAAAAAAAAATTAGGCACCTTTTTAGACCTTTTTAGGTTGTTCACCCCCACACTTAAGATGTACATTGCCCTCAATGTACAAAAATATATATATATATATATATAGACAATTAAGTATAAATTCAAAAGATATGGAGAGAAGTGAAACCCCCTTAATGATGGATGAAATCCTTGCGTTGGAGGTAAAAGATAAGTTGGAGGGTTCGTTCTTTATGACGATCCTGCGCTAGATGAAGAAATTGGGTAGCTCATGGAGGATTAGCCAGGATATAATAATCATAATTAAAACTATACTAATTAAATAATTAAAGAAAAATAAGCTAAAGTGAAGAAAAATAGAAAGTGAACTAAAATTAAAAGAAAAGTTAAATGGACCGTAGAGTCCTTATTGTTGGGTGTGATTTCTCAGGCTGTGGATATGGTGGTGGTCGTGGTGTGATTCCCAAGCAGCCTGAAGAACTAAAAACCAAGAAACTAACATAAAATGAGTTAAATTAAGCAGAAGAGAAGTAAAGATACGAAAATTGAAGCAAAAGAGAAAAACGAAATAAGAACTAAATGGCCTCAAATATCCTTGGCTCGTCAAATGATTGAAGCGGCCGGCATGAACTTATATAGATCGGTCTCCCTCTGGGAGACTATGCTTGATTCCTTCCGCTTCTTTGAAATGGCCAAAAGATTGAGAAGAATACTATAAGAATGAAGAATGCTAAGAATGTATGGTGTATAAGGGTGCAAGGGAGGAAGGAGGGTGAAAATTAGGTGAGAAGAGGGAGGGGTGGGTGGTTTAAATAGAATTCTCAAATCAGGTACAACCCCACGCCCGTGTGTTGTGGGCTTGTTGTTTCACACGGCCGCCTCGCACGGTCGTGTGTGTAGGCGTGTTGATTCTCTCACGCCCGTTTTTATAGATTGCCATGCCCATTTCTGATAAGTCAGTGCCGTCCACGGCCGCGTCGCACGGCCGTGGCATTTTGTCGGTGCCCATGGGGGTGGTTGGAGTCCGTGACTCGAAGATTTGATTCTTTCTGACATGTACCTCTTCTGCCATTGTCAGTACGGAGATTCTGTACCTCCTGATAAACCGAAATAGTAACATATTTTAGGCCCACATTTAGTATGCTTTTGGATAAATTATCCCTTGATTTATGTAAAAAGGTGCTCTTAATCCTTTCATTTCATGTCTTATACTTAGGAAAGCACCAGGGGATGAAAAGAACGCAAAATAGGCTTAAAACGGGACAAATGGGCCAAAGCATGAAATCGACACGGCCTGGACCAAAGATCACACGGCCGTGCCTCCTTAAAGATCTCGAACACGGTCTAACCCCGACTCATATGGCCGTGTCTCATTAAAGAAATCCGAACACGGCCTGTCCACGATTTACACGGGTGTGCGCCATGGTCATGTCCCTGTCGCTGGAAAGAGCAATTTCACTCGGATTTGGATACCTGGAGGCCAAGTAACACATCTCAAAGCCTATATAAACACCCTAGGGGGAAACTTATTCGGGGAGTTCGACAGAAACCCTCTATCGAGGGGAGCCCAAAGCCATCGTCTAGGGGCGTCGTGCTAGGCCAGAGAAGGCAGATTTGTGGGGATTCACTCAGGGATAGCCAGTTGATCCATCTCAAGAAGCCGAAATTCTACTCAAGACGGAGGATCTCTCCTTCAATTCCTTCAGGGGGTTTTAGGGATTTCTTATGTTTTGTTTTATCTTTTCTCTTGAGATGTTTTTCTTTATTGTTATGAACTAAACCTTCTGGATGCAGAAGGGATGAAACCTATGATGAATCTTGTTATTTGATTATTTGAATTATATGATAAATACTTAGTTTGTTCTTAATTATGTGAGCTTAATCCAAATTTAATGTGCTTAGGTGGAGGAGGAATAGACCCTGCCTAAGAGTAGATCCAACATAATTAAGCGGAGTTGATCGCACGCCTAGAGATAGGGTGACGAGATTTTGCCGGATTAGGGTGAAACCTAATATGGGAATCCATAGATCGATTTATTGCTATTCTAGGGGGTTATTATAAGAGAACGAGATTTCCACTAATTAACCTAGGGTTAGACGTTATTCACCTCGAGAGAAGGTTTAATATACATTAGGGATTCTTACGGATCAAACTAAGTGAATAAATCGTATGGTTCAGTGTTAGATAACAAGTGAAGTCTAGGCGGATTCTTCCTAGGGTATCGTCGAAATCAACTGAGTTTTTCCCAAGTTATTTTCCAAATTCATTCTTCTTTGTCTTAGAGTCTTTAGTTTAGTAGTTAATTAATTTAGATTAATAAACAACTTCACTTATTTTAGGCTAAATAATAAAAAGAAAGTTAGTATTAGTACTTTTAGTTCCTTTGGGTTCGATAATCCGGTCTTGCCTAAGCTATACTACTGTTCGATAGGTGCACTTGCCTTTAATCGTTGTCAGAGCTAGTTTCCAGGTTCGATCATTCTTTTATAAATTTTAAAACTCTGATTTACAGCGATTAAGTTTTTGGCGCCGTTGCCGGGGAACTAAAATATTAAGAAAGCTCTATTTTTATTACTTTAGCCATTTTTTTAATTTTCTGCAATTTATTTTATTATTATTATTATTATTATTATTTATTATTACTTTGCTAAATTTTCTTTTATTTGATTTTGACAGATAGAGGAGATGGCACTGAATAACAATCAGTGGCAAGTTACGAGGACAAAGCCAATAAAAGCAGCTGATATGTATGACCTCGACCCAGTAACCAGGCTATCAAACCAGTTAGAGATGTTACATAAAAAGTTTAATGGTTTATACGGTTCCTCGCAGGTACATCCAGTTATGCAGTGTGAAACAAGCGGAGGCGTGGCGAATCCTGAGTACCCACCCTACGGACATGGCATGGAAAGCGAACAAGTCCACTATATGAGTAACTATTCTAAACCTCAAAATAATTTTTATAGTGACACTTATAATGCAGGTTGGAGGTACCATCCTAATTTCTCGTGGGATGATCAAAGTAGCCAAAGACAGGAACTTCCTTTAAATTTTCAACAACCACCCTACCAACAGGAAGAGGAGTCGAACCTTGAAGAGATGCTGACAAAATTCATGGCAGCTACCGATAATCGTCTCCAAGACGTTGAAACCACCCTTGAGACCCAACAAGCATCGATCAAGGGGATCGAGAGCCAAGTTAGGGAAGTCACTGAGTCAGTTGGGGAACTTACTAAGTTAGTTATACAACTTGCTAAGCTGATCTCAGAACTACCACAAGAAAGCTTGCCACACAATACTGAAACTAACCTGAGTGAGCAAAATCAAGCCATTTACGATAGTGAAGGGTTAGACGAACCAAACCCAAGGGAAGAACATGTGGTAAGCGAAGGTAAGGTTGAAGTGTGCCATGATATACCAAAATCGGCAATTATAGAGTACCAACCTCGTGTGCCATATCCCGATGCAACAAAGGAAGACCACACAGAGGAAGAAGTCGGTGAACTCACACTTCGTGTAGATGACGAAACAATCACTCTTCAAGCTCTTGACTCAGCTAGGACATCGAGTAATAAAGGTACGAACGTTAATTTTATTGATAACCATTTGGTTCAACCTTCTTTACATGAAGCATCACGAAATCACCTAGCTGAGCTAGATCTTAGACCTCCTACCCATAAAGAAATAATTCATGAAGAACTAAGGCTTGGTCGATGAACTAGACAGTGGAAAACACACTTTAAAGAGAAACTAGGAATACACGGAAGTGAAACCGACAACAACCCCTGCAGACAGTGATAGGAACAACAAATCACTTCAAAATAGGGGATCGGTATTGTTGAATAAGGAAAACCCTCGAATCACCAATTCGCACCTCAAGACAAACGAAGAAATCACTTTTGAGGTACTTAATGTCTTCCTATACGGGCGATCGAGGTAAGCAATCCTAAATTCGAGTACTTTTGAGGTAAACACTACTCGACTTAAATTTTATATCAAAAATCGAGTTGATCGCATGAGGAAGGATTTTCACCTCCTCAAACCACCATGACCATCGAATGAAAGGTAAAGTCTAGCTTAAGACTATAAGCGAGCGCTTCTCGGGAGGCAACCCCGAGCACTAACCTCATTTAATTTTCATATTTTATTTTTACTTTCATATTTTTATTTTTACTTTCACATCTAACTACAAACTAACCGAATAAGTGAAACACGATTCCCATACCACACGCCCTGCACACACGGCGTGGCGTGGCGTGTATGTGTGGACACCACGGGTAGGCACATGGGCGTGGACCGTATCACAATTTACTTTTATTTTTTTTTCATTTTCATTTTCATTTTTATTTTCATTTTTATTTTTTTTATTTTCATTTTTTATTTTCATTTTTATTTTCTTTATTATTTTCTTCTTATTTCTTGTACCATTTAGATTTAGCTTAGGATACAATAAAATTAGGATGGCTGCTTCGAGGACTCAAACAGTTCGAGACGCTTCCCCACGTTCACCTCCAATCCTATCCGGTTTCTTTTCATTAACTTCATCCAAAATTCAGGAAGTTTCACTTCTCTCCCTATCTTTTGATTTTCTCACTATATTGTCTATCTTTGTACATTGAGGGCAATGTACATCTTAAGTGTGGGGGGGTTAACTATAGTATTATTTGAAAATCCCTGAATTATGCCTTGTCTTAAAGTAAGTTTCTCATATTATGATTAGAATAAAATTTCTGATGATTTATGACTTTTGTTGATGTGTCTTAGATTAAGTCATTGATAATTGTGCATTGATAATTAAATTCTAAGATACTAGAGAATCAAGCATGATAAGTCTATTTTTCAAGAATAAAAAATTCTTTAGGATGTCTACCTGAATTTAAATATTACTTTGAAGTTTGAAACTTACGAGGTTGACATAAAAATACCCATAATTTTTGTGAGATTTTGAGCCTTATAGAGCATAAGTTCTTTTTCTTGCTCACTTTTTTGATTATGAGTATGTCAACATTGATCTGTTATTCTAGAACTTGCATCGATTATACATGTCAAGACCACATTTTTTTGATTTGATATACAGATATGATAAAGGCACCTGGGATTTAACCCACTTACTCCACTAAAAACCCACCTTCATAATTAACCCCTAGTGAACCCCGTTTAATCCTAACAACCCATTTATTGACTTACCCACTAATATTAACCCAAAACCCTTTTTATTTGTTATCACCATTCTTTTTAACTACCCTTATATCGAGATTTAATTTGATTAGTTGCCTAATTATGATTTTTATTTCAGTAACTTATCCTTTATTATGTATTTATTATGTATTTATGATGTTCTTAAAAAAAACGAAGTATATTCATTATTAGTCAGGTGATTAAATGAGCTTACACATTTAAATTCCAAATATTGAAGAAAAAGCTCGTGGTATTAGAATTATTAATTTTCAATTAATGTAATTACTTATTATTCAGTTCATTGTTTCTGGTTAGGTAATTTGTCAATTCAGTCTCGATTCTAACCCTCTAATTCAGCCTTATTCCACACCTTTAACCCAAGCCCCGTTACAACCCTTTCAAAAGACCTTTTGATCTGTGTTTCATCTCATTATATAGTGGTGGAGATTTGATTTTCATGCAAGCCTATGGGATTAACTTTTCATGTTCGACTTTTGAGCGTTTTTTTCCTGAACCTTAAACACTTTAAGTGATTTGAGTGAATCTCTAGTGAGGATGTCAATCCTTGTCGGTTTTGAATTAAAGGTAATTATTTAGATAAGGGGAGACGCCTATATTTTCGAGCTACAAATCTATGACTTAGATTGTTTGAATCTTAGAACTCTTTGAATTGAATTATCCATGTATAAATTATCTATGAATTATGATGAGACATTGTTGATAGGAATTATGAATTATAGAAAGTTCGTTTTAATTGTAAGTTGAGAATTTTGCTTGAGGACAAGCAAAAGCTTAAGTGTGGGGGTATTTGATAAACCGAAATAGTAACATATTTTAGGCCCACATTTAGTATGCTTTTGGATGAATTATCCCTTGATTTATGTAAAAAGGTGCTCTTAATCCTTTCTTTTCATGTCTTATACTCGAAAAAGCACCGGGGATGAAAAGAACGCAAAAAGCGGGCTTAAAAGCGGGACAAATGGGCCAAAGCATGAAATCGACACGGCCTGGACCAAAGATCACACGACCGTGCCTCCTTAAAGATCTCGAACACGGTCTAACCCCGACTCACACGGCCGTGTCTCATTAAAGAAATTCGAACACGGCCTGTCCACGATTTACACGGGCGTGCGCCATGGCCGTGTCCCTGTCGCTGGAAAGAGCAATTTCACTCGGATTTGGATACTTGGAGGCCAAGTAACACATCTCAAAGCCTATATAAACACCCTAGGGGGCAACTTATTCGGGGAGTTCGACAGAAACCCTCTGTCGAGGGGAGCCCAAAGCCATCGTCTAGGGGCGTCGTGCTAGGCCAAAGAAGGCAGATTTGTGGGGATTCACTCAGGGATAGTGTAATGGCCTAAATTTAAGGTTATCGGAACAATGGTTTCGTAACCATAAATCCTATTTAAAGAGAAATTTATTTCAATATATTTGCAAGAATATTTATATGATAGGAAAATTGTATTAAAATATCGATAGAAAATTTTACCGATTTAGTGGTTAGTTAGAAAAAGGAATTATTGAAGGAATTGGGTAAAAATAAGGTATCGAGACCTTGATCTCATAAAATTGAGTAGGAAATATTTTTATAAATATTTATAAAATGTTAGTAATGTGGTATTAAAATTTCGTTAGAAAATTTTAACGTTTGGGTATGTAATTAAATGAAAATGACTAAATTGTAACAAATGTAAAATTATGAAAAATGATTAAATAGTTTAAATGATAAAAGAAAGAGGGCTTAAAAGGAAAATAGACCCAAGGTCTATTTGGGCTGGACGGCAAGGGCATGAAATCAGCAAGAAAATAAGGAGAATTAAGGGCAAAATTAGAATATTGCAAAATTTACTTAATAAAGCTAGGACTAAAGTGGAATTATCTAGATTTCTCTTCATTTTTCTTCACTCTCATCAGCCAAAAACGCCATAGGAGGGTTTTTTAAGATGGTATATCATAATTTTTGCACCAAGTAAGTTAATCCTTGCCTATTTCTTGTAATTTTTGTGTTTTTAAGACTTTTACAACTAGGTCCTACTATTAAATTCATTAGTCTTTGATTTCATGGATGAAATTTAAAGCCACCATGGTTGGGTGCTGTAAGTTTATGATGAAATAGAATGAAATTGAAGCTTTAATTTGTTTATGAGATGATTTTATTAGGTAATTCCAATAGAAATTGATTTTTAGGACCTAAATTGTGAAAATGTTTGGAATTAAAGTCTATTACTGAAATTATGATCCCAAAAGGTTATAAAGTAGTTTAAAATGATAGAATAAAGTTTTAATTGAGAGAAATCAGCTCAATTGAGAAGTTAATTGAGCAGGGACGAAATTATCATTTATTGAAAGCTTAGGGGAAAAATGGTAATAAACAGTTTGCACTAAAACAGTTTTGGACAGCAGCAGTAGACTAACTTTGAAAAATCACCATAAATTGTATAAATAGAATTAGAAGATTAACAAAATATGAAATTAAATCTTATTGAGTCTAGTTTCTCATAGAAGAAACGGTGTAAGTAATAGATATTTAAATCATGAGATATAATGAATTTTGTGAGACAAGGTCAGAATGAATTCGGGTCCCCCTGTTTTGACTTTAGAAAATCATAAAAAATTGGATAAAAATAATTAGGGGTTTAAATTTATATTTTTAGAATTCTGAATGAGTCTATTTTCAATAGAAATAAACGGGAACATCATATGAATCCTGTATGAATAGATAATTAATTTTTAGTGAAGAAGGGTCAGAACGGTCAAACAGCAGAATAGGGGTGACTTTAAAGAATAAACTGTACTTATTGGCTAAACCAAAAATTCTGAAAATTTAATGGGAAGAATTTATGTGAGTCTAGTTTTAGGGAAAATTAGTGGATCTTAATTTGGAGTTATTTAGATCAAGATAAAAATAATTTAGTGACGATAACTCAAGTAGACAGCTTTGAATAACTATAAATAATAATAGAATTATAGTGAATGCTACATGTGAACATGAAATGTATTGAATTGATGATTGAATTTATTTATTTAGATCCGGAAAACTCAAATACGAAGCTATATCGAGGAACGGAAAAAATTCCCGGATTAGTAGATTTTGTATACGAACTAGTATCGAGGTAAGTTCATGTAACTTGAATTATATTCTTAAATGGTTGAAATGTATGTTATTGATGTGAATATAATTTGAATGTTCATTGTATGAAGATTGATGATACATTGATATATTTGATAAAAAGGGGAAGAAATCCCGTTTGAATGAAAGGAAAATTCGATGGATCTCTGAAAAGGAATTGACGGTAAAAAGGATCTAGCCCGGACGGGTGATCCTATCCTGATATAGCCCTCCCGAAGAATATGTGGAAAATGGATTTAGCCCGGACGTGTCTGAATTAGGTCTGCAATTTAGCTGGACTAGTAATTCAGATCCAAGCTCATTAGAGTAATTGTCGTTGCGAGGATTTAGCTTTGGTGTGTAATCTCGACAATACTCTATGAGTTTATATTACAGATTTAGCTGGTAGTAATCCCATTGTAAGGATGAGGTTCAGGGAGTGTGCTCTCTGAAATGGAAATGTGCGCACATGAATGTGAATTGACGGACCCGGATTTGTACACTAAAGTGTACCCCTGAAAATCCATCGAAATTCCTAGTAATTCAACGGGATAAATATGAAAAAATAACAAGAAAATGGAAATCATGGTATTGATGAGCTCATCAATCATGGTATATATATATTATTGATACATGGAAATTATTGGACTAACTTGAATGTTGAGTTTGTGTATGTTAGGGTAATAATGCATTGAATGGATATATGAATATTTATTGCATTGTATTGAAAATATTAGGTAAGTATAATTCTGTTACATGGGCTTACTAAGCACAAAGTGCTTACCACATTTCTTTTCCCCTGTTTTGTAGTGTTAAGAGCTCGGAGGTCGGATTCAGATGGAGACACATCACACTATCAACCTCAAGATTTCGGTATATAAAGAAACTTTATTTTGGAAATCAATGGCATGTATAAGCTAATAAAGTAAATGTTAATATAAAATGAATGTAAGGTCAGCCATTGGTATGGCTAACAAATCTTGGTTTTGGTATGTGTTGAGGTTATCTTATAAATATGCATGAATCTATTTTGAAAATATGTTGAATTGGATTGGTTGATGTGGAATGGTCTCGGTTTAAAATTTGCAGGGAAGGCTAGATATCTATAAAAGGGTTATATTGAATAATAATAAAAAAAATTATTTGTAAACTCCGGTAATGCCTCGTACCCTATTTCGACTACGAATAGGGTAGGGGGTGTTACAGATAACCAGTTGATCCATCTCAAGAAGCCGAAATTCTACTCAAGACGGAGGATCTCTCCTTCAATTCCTTCAGGGGGTTTTAGGGATTTCTTATGTTTTGTTTTATCTTTCCTCTTGAGATGTTTTTCTTTATTGTTATGAACTAAACCTTGGATACAGAAGAGATGAAACCTATGATGAATCTTGTTATTTGACTATTTGAATTATATGATAAATACTTAGTTTGTTCTTAATTATGTGAGCTTAATCCAAATTTAATGTGCTTAGGTGGAGGAGGAATAGACCCTGCCTAAGAGTAGATCCAACATAATTAAGCGGAGTTGATCGCACGCCTAGAGATAGGGTGACGAGATTTTGCCAGATTAGGGTGAAACCTAATATAGGAATCCATAGATCGATTTACTGCTATTCTAGGGGGTTATTATAAGAGAACGAGAGTTCCACTAATTAACCTAGGGTTAGACGTTATTCGCCTCGAGAGAGGGTTTAATATACGTTAGGGAGTCTTACGGATCAAACTAAGTGAATAAATCGTATGGTTCAGTGTTAGATAACAAGTGAAGTCTAGGCGGATTCTTCCTAGGGTATCGTCGAAATCAACTGAGTTTTTCCTAAGTTATTTTCCAAATTCATTCTTCTTTGTCTTAGAGTCTTTAGTTTAGTAGTTAATTAATTTAGATTAATAAACAACTTCACTTATTTTAGGCTAAATAATAAAAAGAAAGTTAGTATTAGTACTTTTAGTTCCTTTGGGTTCGATAATCCGGTCTTGCCTAAGCTATACTACTGTTCGATAGGTGCACTTGCCTTTAATCGTTGTCAGAGTTAGTTTCGAGGTTCGATCATTCTTTTATAAATTTTAAAACTCTGATTTACAGCGATCACCTCCACACGGCCACGGCCACGGCCGTGTGCAAGGCCGTGTGGGCTGGAAATCTACACGTTTGGTTAGTTTAAAACTAGGTGTTTAAGAGTAAGATAAGAGAAGAAAGTAAAATGAAAACAAATACGAAAGTAATTAGGGTTAATGCTCGGGTTGCCTCCCGAGAAGCGCTCGTTTAAAGTCTTAAGCTAGACTTTTCTCGTATTCGCAACAAATCAGGGTGGTTTAAAAATTTGAATATCTTCCCTCATGTTATCAGTTCTATTTCCTTGATAAAGTTTAAGTCAAGAAGCGTTTATATTAAAAGTACCAAAAATAGGATTACTTACCTCGACTGTTCCGTATGGGAAAACACTGATTACCCTAAACGGTATTTCTTTGTTTGTGTTAGGGTCAGGATGAGATGTTCGAGGGTCTGTTTTTTCTATCAATACCTGATCTCCAATTTTGAACTTGTTTGCTTCGTGGAGTGGCTCAGTTACGCTTCATGTATTCCTAATTTTTCCTTGAAATCGTTTTCCACTGCGTCTAGATCATCGATCCAATCCCTTGTTCTTCGTGTGTTATTTCTTTGTTGGCACATGGTTTAGAATCGGGTTCGATTGTATTCTTTCTGGTGTTTCTGAAAAGAAGGGTTAACCGAATGGTTATTAATAGAATTTGTTTTCTCACCGGATTACTCGATGTTCTAGCCGAGTCGAGAGCTTGGAGAGTGACTGTCTCATTACCTACAAGTATTAGTTCTCTGCATCAATGTTGATTTTAGTTCTAGCAGGTTGCTAAGAATGGTCTTCCTAAAATTAAGAGAATCGAATTATCCTCATCCATGTCTAAGACAACAAAATCTACTGGGAAAACGAATTTATCAATTTTTACAAGAACATCTTCGATAATACCCCTAGGAATTCTAATAGTTTTATCAGCTAGTTGAATGCTCATCCTAGTTTGTTTGGGTTTCCCTAGACCTAGTTGTTTAAACAATTTATAAGGCATGACATTTATGCTTACCCCTAAATCAGCTAACACATTATCAATAGGTAAACTACCAATTAAACATGGAATCGTAAAACTCCCTAGATCTTTTAGCTTTCGCGGTAGTCTATTCTGTAACATTGCTGAGCATACTGCGTTTAATTCCACATGTGGCTCCTCGTCTAACTTACGCTTGTTCGTCAAGAGATGTTTTAAAAATTTCCTCAAATCTGGCATCTGTGAAAGAGCTTCAAGAAGAGGTAAGTTGATATGTAATTTCTTTAAAAGTTTAAGAAACTTACCGAACTGTTCTTCTGTATCGTCTCTCTTCATCGCTTCGGGATATGGTATGTGAGGTTGGTACTCTTTGATTACCGGTTTTGGCTTATTATTACTTACCTCAACCTTACCTTCTTTGACCACATTCTCTTGCTTTGAATTGGGCTCGTCTAACCCTTCACTTTCTTGAGCTGATATGGCTTGGTTTACCTCCTTTGGGTTAATCTCAGTGTTGCTTGGTAGACGCCCTTGTGGTCGTTCGGAAATTATCTTTGCGAGTTGTCCAACTGTGTTAGTAAGTTGTCCAACTGTCTTAGTGAGTTCCCCCACTTGGCTCTCGATCCCTTTAATTGATGCCTGTTGATTCTTAAGGGTGGTCTCAGTGTCTTGGAGACGGTTATCTGTAGCTGCCATGAATTTTGTCAGCATTTCTTCAAGGTTTGGCTTCTTCTCCTGTGGATAGGGCTGATTTTGGAAATTTTGAGGAGGTTGTTGTCTTTGATTTCCTTGTCCCCCCATGAAAAATTTGGGTGGTTCCTCCAACCTGGATTATAATTATTACTATAAAGGTTATTATTGGATCTGAAGTTATTACCTATATAGTTCATCTGTTAAACTTTCATTGCTGGTTGGTAGGGTGGGTACTCGGGATTAAGCCACAGTTCCACTTGCATCACCTTTGCATTCTTTGGATGTACTGCGAAGAACACAAACTATTAAGCTTTTTATTCATCATCTCTACCTGTGTTGATAGCTTGGTTACTGCATCGATGTTGAAAACTCCGGCTGATTTTGTTAGTTTTGTCCTTGTAACCTGCCACTGATAGTTATTCAGTGACATTTCCTCTACGAATTCGTAGGCTGCTTTAGGAGTTCTGTTTTTCAGGGTTCCACCGGCGGCTGAATCAATTACTTGCCTCGTTGAGGGGTTTACACCGTTATAGAAAGTTTGGACTTGGAGCCACAAGGGTAAACCATGGTGTGGACACCTTCTCAAGAGATCCTTATATCTCTCCCATGCATCATATAATGTCTCTAAATCCATCTGCACAAAAGAAGAGATATCATTCCGTAATTTAGTCGTTTTGGCCGGTGGGAAATATTTTAATAAAAAAATTTTTGGTCATTTGATCCCATGTAGTGATTGACCCTCGTGGTAACGAGTTTAACCACTGTTTGGCTTTATTCCTCAAAGAAAAGGGAAATAACCGAAGCCGTATGGCATCATCAGAAACGCCATTTATTTTGAAGGTATCACAGAACTCTAAAAAATTAGCTATATGAGTGTTTGGGTCTTCATCCTGCAAACCATCAAATTGAACAAATTGTTGAATCATTTGTATAGTGTTAGGCTTTAATTCAAAATTATTAGCAGCTATAGCAGGCCTAACAATACTAGATTCGACTCCTGCTAAATGAGTTTTAGCATAATCATACATAGTCGTGGAGCATTATTTTTACGCCACATCTTGGGGTGGTGGATTATTCTCGTCCATCCCTTGGTAGGATTGGATTCGCCTTCTCGCTCTTTTACTCGTGTAATTTAGGGCTCGCCCTAATTTTTCTGCGATTCTGCGAGGTAGCTTCAATATCAGCATGTCGTATACTAAAGGTCCTCTCGGGTTCCTTCTAGTCATAAACTAGAGGTACTGGAAGGAAGAAGAAGAAAATTAGCAAATAAAATAAGAAATAAAATTAAATTGCAAAAAATAAAAATGGCTAAAGTAATTAAAATAGAGTGTTCTTAATATTTTAGTTCCCCGGCAACGGCGCCAAAAACTTGATCGTGTGTCAGAGTTTTAAAAATTTAAATAACGAGAATGATCGAACCTGGAAACTAACTATGACAACGATTGAGGCAAGTGCACCTATCGAATAGTAATATAGCTTAGGCAAGACCGGATTGTCGAACCCAAAGGAGCTAAAAGTACTAATACTAACTTTCTTTTTATTATTTAGCCTAAGAATTAAGCGAATGGTTTGAGGACGGTCTAAGGGACAGTTTGAGGGTTCTGATAGCACCGCAGAGGGAGCGTGAGTTTGCTGTTTTAGTGGATAAGGCAAAGATCACCGAAAAGGTTAAGCGTGTGAAGTGCCAAAATAGGAATCGAGAGAGAGGCAAGAATAAGAGGGATTCAGAGCTCTCTAGCTCTGTTCAGAGGCCTAAGAAATGGGTCAGACCCGATGGGCATGTTAGAGTAGGGGGTCCTGTTGCTCCTCTTGGGATTCAGCCTTGTGGGGATTGTGGTAGGCGCCATCCGGGCGAGTGTTGGAGGAGGTTAGGGGCTTGTTTGAGGTGTGGATCCTTAGAGCATCGTATTAGAGAGTGTCCACAATGGGCTAATCAGATGCAAGCTTTAGGACCTGGTTTTGTACAGCCTTAGAGGGTAGTTCAGCAGCCATCTAGAGGCTGTGGATCGGCTAGGGGTGGTAGTGGTATAGGGTAGAGGCGAGAGAGCACCGGGCAGAGGTGCTAGTACAACTGATGCGAGGTAGCCTGCGCTGGTTTATGCTGCTCGACTCCGAGAGGATAGAGATGCTCATGATGTTATCACCGATACGTTCTTTATTTTTTATGTACCTTATACTGCTCTGATAGACATAGGTTCTACACACTCCTATATAGTTAGTACTGTTTCTGAAAACTTAGGGATTCTTGTTGAGAGTACTTCTAGTGAGATTACTATCTTGAGTTCGTTGGGAAAATGCATTGGGTTAATAGACTTTATAGGAATGTCCCGCTAGAAGTGCAATGGGCTGTATTTCTGGCAAGTCTAATGGAGCTTCCATTTGGGGAGTTCGACTTAATTCTGGGTATGGAATGGTTGGTTGAGCACCGAGTTAGTTTGGATTGCGCGACTAAGAAGGTCGTTCTGAGGACCGAGGATGATAAGGAGGTGGTTGTGATTAGTGAGCGTCGAGATTATCTATCCAATGTGATCTTCGCTCTTGTGGCTGAGAAATTGGTTTGGAAAGGGTGTGAGGCGTATTTGGCTTACGTCAGTGTTTTTGTTTTTGAGGACTCTTCTATTGGGGGTATCAAAATAGTGAGAGATTTTTCGAATGTCTTTCTTAAAGAGTTATCGGGTTTACCTCTGAATCAGAAAGTTGAGTTCGTCATTGAGCTTCTACCGGGTATAGCTCTGGTGTCCATCGCTCCCTACTGTATGACACCGAAGGAGCTTACAGAGCTCAAGGCTTAAGTTCAAGAGCTTCTGGATCGAGGTTTCATCCGCCCTAGTGTGTCTCCGTGGGAGGCGTCGGTGCTGTTTGTAAAGAACAATGATAGGACCATGAGGATGTTTATTGATTACCTGCAGTTGAATAAATTGACTGTGAAGAATAAGTATCCACTTCCGAGGATCGACGATTTATTTGATCAGTTTCGGGGGGCTTCAGTGTTCTCGAAAATAGATCTTCGATCTAGGTATCATCAGCTTAGAGTTAAGGAAGTTGATGTTCATAAGACTGCATTTAGGACTCGTTATGGGCACTACGAGTTCCTAGTTATGCCCTTTGGATTGACAAATGCTCTGGTTGCATTCATGGATTTGATGAACCGAGTGTTTCAGCCGTATTTGAACCAGTTCTTTGTGGTCTTCATCGATGATATTCTAGTGTATTTTAAGGTTGAGGATGAACATGGTGGACATCTTAGGATAGTGCTTCAGATACTCCGAGAGAAACAATTTTACGCTAAGTTAAGCAAGTGTGATTTCTGGTTGCGCGAGGTAACTTTTCTGAGTCACGTAGTTTCTGCTGAGGGGATTTGAGTTGATCTGAGAAAGATTGAGGCTGTGCTTGATTGGAAGTAGCCTGAGAACGTATCTTAAATCAGCAGTTTTTTGGGTCTTGCAAATTTTATCAGCGGTTTGTCGAGGGGTTCTCTTTGATTGCAACTCCATTGACTAAACTTCTGCGCAAGGGTGTTCCCTTTGTCTGGATTGATGCGCAACAATCGAGCTTCAAGAAGCTCAAGTGCGCTTCGACTCAAGCTCTGATTACGTCTGACCTAAATCTGGTAAAGCGTTTGTGGTGTACAGTGATGCATCGCACGTCGGTTTGGGATGTATACTGATGCAAGATGGTAAGGTTGTGGCTTGTGCATCCCGTCAGCTTAAGACACACGAAGGGAATTATTCGATACATGATCTCGAGTTGGCTGCTGTGGTTTTTGTGTTAAAAATCTGGAGGTATTATTTGTATGGTGGGAGGTGTATCATCTACACTAACCACATGTGTATCATCTACACTGACCACAAGAGCCTCAAATACCTCCTTACTCAGAAGGAGTTGAATCTTAGGCAGCGTCGTTGGATTAAGCTGCTCAAAGATTATGACTGCAGGATAGAGTATCATCCTAGTAAGGCTAATCTGGTGGTCAATGCTCTCAGTCATAGAGCGATGGTTGATTTGAGAGCAATGTTCGCTCGTCTTAGTCTATTCGATGATAGGAGTCTGTTAGCCAAGTTGCAAGTTAAGCCGACTTGGATTGATCAGATTTAGGATAAGCAATTAGGGGATGAGTCTCTAGGTTTGCAAATTCATCAGATTGAGAGTGGCAGTACTTCTGATTTTGGACTGAATAAGGATGGATTTCTTTGTTTTCGAGGTCGGATTTGTGTGCCTAATGATTCTGATCTAAGACAGTCGATTCTAAAGGAGGCGCATAGTAGTCCTTATGCTATGCATCCCGGTGGTAATAAGATGTATCAGGATCTTCGTAAGTTATACTGGTGGCCGAGTTTGAAGCATGAGTTACTGATTTTGTTGCTCGTTGTCTAACGTGCCCGGCGAGTTAAAAGTGAGCACCGGTTGCCTTTAGGTTTATTCTGACTGTTAAGATTCCCTTATGGAAATGGGAGCGAGTGACGATGAACCGTTAGTGGATTGCCCTTGACACCCACTAAGAAGGATTACTGTTTGGGTCATCGTGGATCGATTAACCAAGTCCGCTCATTTTATTCTCGTTCGAGATGGACTACTTTACGCAAAAGTTAGCGAAGCTCTATATCTTCGAGATTGCAAGGCGCATGTGGTTCTGTCTCGATAATTTACGATAGAGATCCTCGCTTCACTTCTCGCCTTACGGATGAAATTGCACGAGGCTCTAGGTTCGAGATTGGACTTGATGTGCGTTCCATCCTCGGACCGATGGTCAATCTGAGAGGGTTATTCGAATCTTGGAGGATATGCTTGGAGTTGTGTAATAGATTTACGAGGTAGTTGGGAGGATTTCTGCCATTGGGTTTGAATCGCCTATAATAACAGATTTCGATCTAGCATCCGGATGGCACCTTACGAGGCTTTGTATAGTTGTAAGTGTCGTTCTCTCGTTATGTTGCAATCGAGTTGGGTAGCGTCGGGTTTTAGGTCCCGAGTTTGTTTACGAGATCAAGATAAGGTTAGACTAATTCGGATCGATCGTGAAAGGCGGTGCTAATAGAGCAAGTCTTATGCGGATCTCGAAGAGGAGAGATATTGATTACTTTGTGGGGACTTCATTTTTCTTAAGGTTTCTCAATGGAAGAAAGTTCTTAGATTCGATCGTAAGGGCAAGTTGAGCCCTAGTTTTATTGGACCGTATCGAGTTACGGCGTGTGGGACCGGTTTCTAATCGGTTGGAGTTACCTTGAGTTGGACCGTAACCACGATGTGTTTCACGTCTCGATGTTGAGGTGGTATCGGTCTGATCCGTCTCACGTTGTCTCTGTTGAGGAGATCGAGGTTAGACCGGATTTGAGTTTTGAGGAAGAGCCGATTTAGATTTTGGATCGGGATGTTAAGGTTCTGAGGAGGAACTCCATCCCGTTGGTTAAAGTTCTATGGTGGAATCATGGCACCGAGGAAGCCACGTGGGAACCTAAGGACTCGATGCGTCAGCAGTATCCTCATCTGTTCGAATCAGGTAAATTTCGAGGCCGAAATTTCTTTTAGGGGGTAGAGTTATAACGCCCTGAATAATTTATTTATGTTTCCATAAATATCTGACACAAATATGCATCTGCTTCAATGGTTAAGTTGATAAACTGTAATTTATACATATTTTAATCCCACATTTAGCATTCTTTTTGGATGATTTATCCCTTGACTTGTGGAATTTGATGCTCCTAATCCTTTAATTTCATGTTTTATACTTAGGAAAGCATAAGAGGATGAAAAGAACAAGAAACGGGCTAAAAATGGACCGAATGGGCCAAAGTAGGAAATCAACATGGCCTGGGCCCAAGCCAAACGGCCGTGCCCCCTTTAGCGAGCTCGACCACGGCACTGGATTCGATTCACGGGCATGTTGCGGGGCGTGTCCCTACCGTGACAAAGAGGAATTTCACTCGAGAATAGGGTACTTAGAGGCAAAGAAAGACATTTCAAAAGCCTATATAAACACCCTAAAGGCCAACCTTGAGGTGGCGTCCAACGAGCCAAGGCCAAGCCGGAGGTCGAAATTGTGGGATTTACTCGAAGAAAGCCGGTTGATTAATCTCAAGAAGTCAAAATCATACTCAAGACGGAGGATCTCTCCTTCAATTCCTTCAGGGTTTTAGGGTTTTCTTATGTTTTGTTTTATATTTTCTTACGAGATGTATTCTTTTATGATTATGAACTAAACCCCTGGATACAGGGGATGAAACTTAAGACGGATCTTGTTATTGTTTTCTACGAACTATAAGATAAATACTTGATTTGTTCTTAACTATGTGTTCTTAATTCTTGTTTTGATATTTCGGGATATTGATTCAATTATTGATGTGCTTAGCGCGGTGGAGGGAATATTCCTGTTTAGAGTAGATCTAGCATAGTTAAGCGGAGTTGATCGCAACCCTAGAGATAGGATGACGAAAATCTGCCGGATTAGGGTCAAATCTAATATGGGAATCCATAGATCGAGTTAATGCAATCCTAGAGGTTTTAATTAGAAATAAATTTCAATTAATCAACCTAGGGTTAGACGTTAGTAGCCTCGAGAGAGGTATTAATATAAATTAGGGAATCCTATTGATCAAGTCAAGTGAATAAATCGTCTGGTTCAGAGTTAAATAACGAGTGAAGTCTAGGTGGATTCTTTCTCGGGTATTGTCTTAATCAATTGGTTTTTCCCACAAGTATTTTCCCAATTCATTCTCTGTGTCTTAGCGTCTTTAGCTTGGTAGTTAGTTAATTTTAGAATAAACAACAAATCCCTTAATTCTTAGGCTAAATAATAAAAAGAAAGTCAGTATTAGTACTTTTGGTTCCTTTGGGTTCGACATTCCGGTCTTGCCACTAAGCTATACTACTGTTCGATAGGTGCACTTGCCTCAATTGTGGTGATTGTTAGTTTCTAGGCTAGATCATTCATTATATTAATATTAAGACTCTCGACACACGATCAAGTTTTTGGCGCCGTTGCCGGGGAACTGAAATATTAAGAACGCTCAATTTTTATTACTTTAGCCATTTTTATTTTTGCGATTTAATTTTATTTTGTTTTTAACTTTGCTAATTTTTCTTCTTTTATTTGTTCCTTGCAGGTACCCCTAGTTTATGACTAGAAGGAACCCGACAGGACCCTTAATTTACGACAGTGATATTGAAGGTACCGTTCGCAAAATCGTAGAGAAATAAGGCGAAGCTTAAATTACATAGAAGAAAAGCAAGAAGACGAAACCAATACTACTGAAGAGATGGCTGAGAATAATCTGCTACCTCCAGAGGTGGCCGAAAATCATGCTCCTCGAACTATGTATAATTATGCTAAACCAAATTTAACAGGAACTGAGTCAAGTATTGTTAGACCTGCTATTGCTGCAAATAATTTTGAATTGAAACCTAACTCTATACAAATTATACAACAGTTTTTCAGTTTGATGGTTTGCAGGATGAGGATCCTAACACACACTTAGCGAATTTTCTAGAATTCTTTGATACCTTCAAAATAAATGGCGTTTCTGATGATGCCATCCGTCTTCGGTTGTTTCCCTTTTCTTTGAGGAATAAAGCCAAATAGTGGTTGAATTCTCTTCCACGAGGGTCAATCACTACATGGGATCAAATGACCGAAAAATTCTTGTTAAAATATTTTCCACCAGCCAAAACGGCCAAGTTGAGGAATGATATCTCTTCTTTTGTGCAGATGGATCTAGAAACACTATATGATGCATGGGAGAGATACAAGGATTTGTTGAGAAGGTGCCCTCACCATGGGCTACCTTTGTGGCTTCAGGTTCAAACATTCTACAACGGTGTGAACCCCTCAACGAGGCAACTAATCAATTCAGCCGCCGGCGGAACACTAAATAACAAAACTCCTGAAGCAGCCTACGAGTTTATAGAGGAGATGTCACTGAATAACTATCAGTGGCAAGTTACAATGACAAGGCCAACAAAAGCAGCCGGAGTTTTCAACCTCGACGCAGTAACCATGCTATCTAATCAAGTAGAGATGTTAAACAAAAGATTGATGGTTTGTGTTCTTCGCAGTACATCCGTGTCTGCAAAGGCGAAACAAGTGGAGGTGTGGCGAATCCCGAGTACCCACCCTACGGACATGGTATGGAAAACGAACAGATGAAGTATATGGGTAACAATTTCAGATTTCAAAATAACCCTTATAGTAATACTTATAATCCAAGTTGGAGGAACCACCCCAATTTTTCATGGGGTGGCCAAGGAAATCAAAGACAACAACCCCTCCAGGCTTCCAACAGCCCTACCCAGAGGAAAAAAAGCCGAACCTTGAGGATATGCTAGCAAAATTCATTTCAGCATCAAAAATTCATTTTCATAATACAGAAACGACGTTGAATAATCAGCAAACATTAATTCAAGAGCTTAAAACTCAACTAAGACAGCTGACCAAGTTAGTTTCCGAAAGGAAACCAGGTCGTTTACCTAATAATACCGAACCTAAACCACAAGAGCAAGTAAAGGCAGTAGCATTAAGGACTGGGAAGGAATTGGTTGAAGCAGAAAAGAAGATGCCACAAGAAACTAATAAGGAGAAAAGTGAGGAAACCGAGAATGTAACACCAGTACATGAAGAATTTAAGCCACCAATCCCATATCCGGCAAAGTTGAAGAAAGATCGCTTAGACGCACAATACGGTAAATTTCTTGAACTTTATAAACAGTTACATATCAACTTACCTTTTGTTGAAGCTATTTCGCAGATGCCGACGTACGCAAAATTCCTAAAAGAGCTTCTAACAAATAAAAGGAAGTTTGAAGAGATATCAACAGTGGAACTTAATAAAGAATGTTCAGCCATCCTCCAAAACAAGCTACCAACCAAATTGAAAGATCCAGGAAGTTTCACTATTCCCTGTTTAATTGGTAGTTTAAACATCGAGAAAGCACTAGCTGATCTAGGTTCCAGTATTAATTTAATGCCTTATAAAATGTTTAAGCAACTTGGTCTTGGAGAACCAAAACCCACCAGGATGAGTATTCAGTTAGCTGACAGATCTATTAAATATCCTAGGGGAATTATCGAAGATATTCTGGTAAAAGTTGATAAATTTATATTCCCTGTTGATTTTGTTGTGCTTGACATGGAATAGGACATTGAGGTACCTTTAATTTTGGGGCGCCCCTTTTTAGCTACTGCTAGGGCTGTTATTGATGTAGGTGATGGTAAAATTGCGTTAAGGGTAGGCGACGAGGAAATTATTTTTCAAATTTACGATGCTATGCGATATTCTAGAGAACAAGATGATTCCTGTTATTTTATTGATGCCATTGATCATTTTATTCAAGATTCTTTACAGGAAATCATACATGACGACACGATGGAACTGTGTCTTACCCAAGGTGAGGGGGTAGATGATGATACCGATGAGTTGAATTCTAATACACCTTCCTCTAGACAAAAGAAAGAAGAGGACATTGAAATCAATGACGAACTAAAACAAAAACCCTCTATTGATGAGCCACCAAAATTAGAATTAAAACAGTTGCCAAATCACTTAGAATATGCATTCCTCGGGGATGACTCTACGCTACCAGGAATCATCTCTTCAGAACTGGAACCCGAAGAGAAAGACGAGTTGATACAGGTATTAAGGGAACATAAAAGAGCCATAGCTTGGAAAATTTCTGACATTAAAGGAATAAGCCCATCATTTTGCACCCACAAAATTTTAATGGAAGATGAGTATAAACCATGTGTGCAACCTCAAAGACGATTGAACCTCAACATGAAAGAAGTTGTTAAAGCCGAGGTAATTAAACTTCTAGATCTTTGGAATAATTTATCCTATTTACAATGCGATGCTTGGTAAGTCTGTGTCCTGCAGTCGTCGTTCAAAGAAATGAGGCATGATTGTTGTAGCCAACGAAAAAAATGAATTGATTCCTACAAGAACAGTCATAGGTTGGAGAGTCTCAGATTGACTATATAAAGTTGAATGACGCCACCGAAAAGATCACTTCCCTTTGCCCTTTATTGATCGGATGTTAGAAAGATTATCCGGGCATATGTACTCATCGCTTCTGGGCCGAACTCTCCATTTACTTCCAAATCCCAATAGCCCCGAGGATCAAGAAAAGACAACATTTACATGTCCATACAAAGATCGTTTGCTTATCGTAGAATGCCTTTTGGATTATGAAATGCTCCTGCTACTTTTCAAATATTGCATCTTTGGCCATCTTTAATGAACTTGTGGAAGACATTATGGAGGTATTTATGGACGATTTTTCAGTATTTGGTAATTCTTTCCATCTTTTCCTTAAGAATCTAAAATGAGTTCTAATGAGATGTGACGAAAGCGAATCTTGTTTTAAATTGGGAAAAGTGTCACTTCATGGTTCGAGAGGGAATTGTTTTAGGACACAAAGTTTCTAGTAAGGGATTGAGGTTGATAAAGCAAAGGTTGAAACCATAGAAAAATTACCTCCTCCTAGTTCGATTAAGGCTATTCAAGCTTTTTAGGACATGCTGGATTTTATCGAAGATTTATTAAGGATTTTTCTAAAATAGCTAAGCCTTTAACAAAACTACTAGAAAAGGATGTGCCTTTCGATTTTGATCAGGAATGTCTAGATGCATTTAACACCCTTAAAAATAAATTAATAAATGCTCCAATTATAATTGCACCTGATTGGAATTTACCCTTCGAACTAATGTGTGATGCGAGTGATTTTGCAGTAGGTGCAGTTTTAGGACAGCAGAGAGATAAGCATTTTCAGCCAATTTATTATGCTAGCTGATAAACCGTAAAAGTAACATATTTTAATCCCACATTTAGCATACTTTTGGATGATTTATCCCTTGATTTATGTAAAAAGGTTCTCTTCATCCTTTCTTTTCATGTTTTATACTCAGGAAAGCACCGGAGGATGGAAAGAACGAGAAACGGGCTTAAAACGGACCAAATTGGGCCAAAGTGAAAATCGACACGGCCTCGACTTGAGCCAACACGGCCGTGTCTCCTTGATAGACTAGAACACGGCCTGATCACGATTTACACGGGCGTGTCACCTCATTAAAAGTCCGAACACGGCCTAAAGGCGATTCACACAGGCGTGTGCCATGGCCGTGTCCTGCGCGAAAAGAGCAATTTCACTCGGAAAAGGATACTTAGGGGCAAAGAAACCTATTTCAAAAGCCTATATAAACACCCTAAGTATAACGTAGAAGGAGGCGGTGAGCTAGGCCAAGGAGCCGAGCCGAAAAGGTCAGATTTGTGGGAAACACTCGAAGATAGCCAGTTGATCCATCTCAAGAAGTCGAAATTCTACTCAAGATGGCGGATCTCTCCTTCAATTCCTTCAGGAGGTTTTAGGGATTTCTTATGTTTTGTTTTATCTTTTCTTCTGAGATGTTTTCTTTTATTGTTATGAACTAAACCCTCGGATACACGAGGGGATGAAACTTAGATGAATCTTGTTATCGTTTGCTGAACTATATCATAAATATTTGACTTGTTCTTAATTATGTGTTCTTAATTCTTGTGTTGATATTTTCGGGATATTGATTCAAGTTTGATGTGCTTAGTTGGAGGAGTAAAAGTCCCCGCTTAAGAGTAGATCTAGCATAATTAAGCGAAGTTGATTGCGCGCCTAGAGATAGGGTGACGAGAATTTTTCGGATTAGGGTGAAACCTAATATGGGAGTCATAGATCGAGTTAATGCAATTCTAGGGGTTTTAATTAGAAAGAGATTTCAATTAATCAACCTAGGGTTAGACGTTGTTCGCTTCGAGAGAGGGTTTAATATACATTAGGGAGTCTTACGGATCAAGTCAAGTGAATAAATCGTCTGGTTCAGAGTTGAAATTTAGGTGGATTCTTCCTAAGGGTATCGTCTTAATCAACTGAGTTTTTCCAACAGTATTTCCCCAATTCATTCTTTTTGTCTTTGCGTCTTTAGCTTAGTAGTTAGTTAAATTTTAGATTAAATAACAACTTCACTTATTTTAGGCTAGATAATAAAAAGAAAGTTAGTATTAGTACTTTTGGTTCCTTTGGGTTCGACAATCTGATCTTGCCTAAGCTATACGACTATTCGATAGGTGCGCTTGCCTCAAATCGTTGTCATAGTTAGTTTCCAGATTCGATCATTCTTTTTATAAATTTTAAGACTTTGACATCGCGAAAACAACGATCAAGTTTTTGGCGCCGTTGCCGGGGAACGAAAATATTAAGAAAGCTCTATTTTTATTACTCTAGCCATTATTTTCCGTAATTTATTTTTATTTTATTTTTATTTTGTTTTTAACTTTGCTAAATTTTCTTTCTTTCTTTTCCTAGCAGTACCTCTAGTTTATGACTAGAAGGAACCCGAGAGGACCACTAGTATCTGACAGTGATATTGAAGCTACCGCTCATGAATCGCAGAGAAATTAGGCGAGCCCTAAATTACACGAGAAAAAGAGCGAGAAGCGGATCCAATCCTACTGAAGGGATGGACGAGAATAATCCACCACCACAAGATATGGCGTAAAATAATGCTCTGCGTACTATGTATGATTATGCTAAACCTCATTTAACGGGAGCGAGAATCAAGTATTGTTAGGCTCTGCTATAGTCTGCTAATAATTTTGAATTAAAGCCTAACACTATACAAATGATTCAACAATTTGTTCAATTTGATGGTTTCGGGACGAAGACCCAAATACTCATATAGCTAATTTTTAGGAGTTACGTGATACCTTCAAAATAAATGGCATTTCGATGATGCCATCCGGCTTGTTATTTCCCTTTTCATTAAGGAATAAAGCCAAATAGTTGGTTAAACTCGTTACCACGGTCGATCACTACATGGGATCAAATGACCAGAAAAATTTTTATTAAAATATTTCCCACCGGCCAAAATGGCAAAATTACGGAATGATATCTCTTCTTTTGTGCAGATGGATTTAGAGACACTATACGACGCATGGGAGAGGTACAAGGATCTCTTGAGAAGGTGTCCGCACCATGGTTTACCCTTGTGGCTCCAAGTCCAAACTTTCTATAACGGTGTAAACCCCTCAACGAGGCAACTAATTGATTCAGCCGCTGGTGGAACCCTGAACAACAGAACTCCTGAAGCAGCCTACAAGTTTATTGAAGAGATGTCACTGAATAACTATCAGTGGTAGGTTACAAGGATAAAACCAACAAAATCAGCCGGAGTTTTCAACCTCGACGCAGTAACCATGCTATCAACACAGGTAGAGATGATGAATAAAAAGCTTGATAGTTTGTGTTCTTCGCAGGTACATCCAGTAATGCAATGCGACGCAAGTGGAACTGTGGTGAATCCCGAGTACCCACCCTACCAACCAGCACACGAAGCGAGCAGATGAATTATATAGGTAATAATTTCAGATCTAATAATAACTCTTATAGCAATACTTATAATCCAGGTTGGAGGAACCACCCAAATTTTTCATGGAGGGGTCAAGGAAATCAAGGAATTCAAAGACAACAACCTCCTCAAAATTTCCAAAATCAGCCCTATCCACAGGAGAAGAAGCCGAACCTTGAAGAGATGCTGACAAAATTCATGGCAGCTACAGATAACCGTCTCCAAGACACTGATACCACCCTTAAGAATCAACAGGCATCAATTAAAGGGATCGAGAGCCAAGTTGGGGAACTCACTAAGACAGTTGGACAACTTACTAACACAGATGGATAACTCGCAAAGATAATTTTCGAACGACTACAAGGGCATCTACCAAGCAACACTGAGATTAACCCAAAGGAGCAAATCCAAGCCATATCAGCTCAAGAAAGTGAAGGGTTAGACAAGCCCAATTCAAAGCAAGAGAATATGGTCAAAGAAGGTAAGGTTGAGGTAAGTAATAATAAGCCAAAACCGGTAATCAAAGAGTACCAACCTCGCATACCATATCCCGAAGCATTAAGGAGAGATGACACAGAGGAACAGTTCGGTAAGTTTCTTAAACTTTTAAAGAAATTACATATTAACTTACCGTTACTTGAAGCTCTTTCACAGATGCCAGATTCTAGAAAATTTTTAAAAGAGCTTTTGACGAACAAACGAAGGATAGACGAGGCATCACACGTGGAACTAAACGCAATGTGCTCGGCAATCTTGCAAAATAAACTACCACGAAAATTAAAAGATCCAGGGAGTTTTACGATTCCATGTTTAATTGGTAGTTTACCTATTGGTAATGCGTTAGCTGATTTAGGGGAAAGCATAAATGTCATGCCTTATAAATTGTTTAAACAACTAGGTCTAGGGAAACCCAAACAAACTAGGATGAGCATTCAACTAGCTGATAAATCTATTAGAATTCCTAGGGGCATTATCGAAGATGTTCTTGTAAAAATTGATAAATTCGTTTTCCCAGTAGATTTTGTTGTCTTAGACATGGATGAGGATAATTCGATTCCCTTAATTTTAGGAAGACCATTCTTAGCAACTGCTAGAACTAAAATCGACATTGATGCAGGAGAACTAATATTTCGTGTAGGTAATGAGACGTCACTCTCCAAGCTCTCAACTCGGCTAGAACATCGAGTAATCCAGGTGAGAAAATAAATTCTATTGATAACCATTCGGTTAACCCTTCTTTTCAGGAAACACCAGGAAAGAATACAACTGAACCCGATTCTATACCATGTGCCAACAAAGAAATAACACACGAAGAACAAGGGATTCAGATCGATGATCTAGATGAGTGGAAGACGCATTTCAAGGAAAAATTAGGAATACACGAAGCAGAACTAGAGCCACTCCACGAAGCAAACAAGTTCAAAATCGGAGATCAGGTATTGATAGAAAAAATAGACCCTCGAACATCTCCTCCTGACCCTAACACAAACAAAGAAATACCGTTTAGGGTAACCAGTGTTTTCCCATACGGAACAGTCGAGGTAAGTAATCCTATTTTTGGTACTTTCAATATAAACGCTTCTCAACTTAAACTTTATCAAGGAAATAGAACTGATAGCATGATGGAAGATATTCAACTTTTTAAACCACCCTGATTTGTTGCGAATACGAGGAAAGTCTAGCTTAAGACTTTAAACGAGCACTTCTCGGGAGGCAACCCGAGCACTAACCCTAATTATTTTTGTATTTGTTTTCATTTTATTTTCTTCTCTTCTCTTAGTCTTAAACACCTAGTTTTAAACTAACCAAAAGTGCAGATTTCCATCCCACACGGCCGTGGCCGTGGCCGTGTGGAGGTACAAAATCTCCGTACTGACAATGGCAGAAGAGGTACAAGTCAGAAAGAATCAAATCTTCAGAGTCACGGACTCCAACCACCACCCCACGGGCACCGACAAAACACCACGGCCATACGACGCGGCCGTGGACGACACTGACTTATCACCAACGGGCGTGGTGACCTGAGCATGGGCGTGGGAGAAACGAGCAAAGCCCACCACAAACGTCCGATGCGGCCGTGTGAGATGCCACACCCACGAGACACGGGCGTGTGAATGTACCTGACTTGAGAATTCTATGTAAACCACCCACCCCTCCCTCTTCTCACCCATTCAGCCCATTTAGTTTTTCTTTTCTTTCTGAACCCTCTCCCTACTTCTCTTCTCCAATACATCCCCAAAACCCTTGAGCTACACCAAATGCCGAAGAAGCGGAAGGAATCAAGCATAGTCTCCCAGAGGGAGACCTATCTATATAAGTTCATGCCGGCCACTTCAATCATTCAACGAGCCAAGGATATTTGAGGCCATTTAGTTCTTATTTCGTTTTTCTCTTTGTGCTTCAATTTCCTTATCTTTACTTCTCTTCTGCTTAATTTAACTCATTTTATTTTAGTTTCTTGGTTTTAGGTTCTTCAGGCTACTTGGGAATCACACCACGACCACCACCATATCCACAGCCTTAGAAATCACACCCAACAATAAGGACTCTACGGTCCATTTATCTTTTCTTTTAATTTTAGTTCACTTTTTATTTTTCTTCACTTTAGCTTGCTTTTCTTTAATTATTTAAATAGTATAGTTTTAATTATTATTATTATTTCCTGGCTAATCCTCCACGAGCTACCCAATTTCTTCATCTAGCGCATGATCATCATAAAGAACGACCCCTCCAGCTTATCTTTTACCTCCTTCAAGGATTTCATCCATCATTCAGGGAGTTTCACTTCTCTCCATATCTTTTGAATTTATACTTAATTGTCTATATATATATATCTTTGTACATTGAGGGCAATGTACATCTTAAGTGTGGGGGGTGAACAACCTAAAAAGGTCTAAAAAGGTGCCTAATTTTTTTTTCATTATTCTCAAATTCCTTAAATTAGGTGCCAAACTTTTTGCATTGTTCTCAAATCCCTGAATTATGCCTTGTCTTAAAGTAAATTTCTCATATTATCATTAGAATGAAATTCCCATAATTGATGATTTTTATTGACATGTTTTAGATTAAGCCATTGATAATTGTGCATTGATAATTAAATTCTAAGATACTAGAGAATCAAGCATGATAAGTCTATCTTTCAAAAATAAATTTTTGTTTCTAGGTTGTCTACCTGAATTTGAATATTACTTTGAAATTTGAAATTTACAAGGTTGATATCAAAATACCCATAATTTTTTGTGAGATTTTGAGCCTTATAAGAGCATATATCCTTTTTCATGCTCACTTTTTGATTATGAGTGTGTCAACATTGATTTGTTATTCTAGAACTTGCATCGATTATACATGTTGAGACCACATCTTTGATTTGATATACAGAAATGATAAAGGCACCTAGGATTTAACCCACTTACTCCATAAAAAGCCTACCTTCATAATTAACTCCTAGTGAACCCCTTTGATCCTAACAACCCTTTTTATTGACTCACCCACTAATATTAACCCAAAACCCTTTGTATTTGTTATCACCATTCTTCTTGACTACCCTTTTTGTCGAGATTTGATTTGACCAGTTGCCTAACCATGTTCTTTATTTCAGTTGTTAAAGTTCTTTATTATGATTTGTTCTTAAAAAAAAACATCGAAGTATATTCAGTATTAGTATGATGAAAAGAGAGCTTATACGTTAAAGTCTATTTATTGAAGAAGAAGCTCGTATTATTAGTTTCAAAGTTTCAATTCATGTAATTATTTATTTTCAGTTTGTTGTTTCTCGTTAGGTAATTTTTTAGGTCGATCTCAATTCTAACCCTCTAATTCAACCTTTATCCACACCTTAACCCAAGCCACGTTACAACCCTGATAAAGACCTTTTGATTTGTGCATCATCTCATATTACAGTGGTGGAGATTTGATTTTCATGTAAGCCTATGGGATTAACTTTTCGAGTTTGACATTTGAGTGCTTAATTGAACCTTAAAACACTTGAGTGATTTGAGTGAATCTTTTGTGAGGATGTCAATCCTTGTAGGTTTTGGATCAGAGGTAATTATTTAGATGAGGGGAAATACCTATGTTTTGTGCTACAAATGTATGACTTATATTGTTTGAATCTTTAGGACTCTTTGAGTTAAATTATCCATGTATAAATTATCTATGAATTATGATGAGACATTGTTAATAGGAATATTGAATCATGGAAAGTTTGTTTTAATTGTAAGTTGAGAATTTTGCTTGAGGACAAACAAAAGCTTAAGTTTGGGGGTATGTGATAAACCGTAAAAGTAACATATTTTAATCCCACATTTAGCATACTTTTGGATGATTTATCCCTTGATTTATGTAAAAAGGTGCTTTCAATCCTTTCTTTTCATGTTTTATACTCAGGAAAGCACCGGAGGATGGAAAGAACGAGAAACGGGCTTAAAATAGACCAAATTAGGCCAAAGTGAAAATTGACACGGCCTCGACTTGAGCCAACACGGCCGTGTCTCCTTGATAGACTAGAACAAGGCCTGATCACGATTTACACGGGCGTGTCACCTCATTAAAAGTTTGAACATGGCCTAAAGACGATTCACACGGGCGTGTGCCATGGCCGTGTCCCTGCCGCGGAAAAGAGCAATTTCACTCGGAAAAGGATACTTAGGGGCAAAGAAACCTATTTCAAAAGCCTATATAAACACCCTAAGTATAACCTAGAAGGAGGCGGTGAGCTAGGCCAAGGAACCGAGCTAAAAAGGTCAGATTTGTGGGAAACACTCGAAGATAGCCAGTTGATCCATCTCAAGAAGTCGAAATTCTACTCAAGACGGCGGATCTCTCCTTCAATTTCTTCAGGAGGTTTTAGGGATTTCTTATGTTTTGTTTTATCTTTTCTTCTGAGATGTTTTCATTTATTGTTATGAACTAAACCCTCAGATACCTGAGGGGGATGAAACTTAGATGAATCTTGTTATCGTTTGCTGAACTATATGATAAATATTTGACTTGTTCTTAATTATGTGTTCTTAATTCTTGTGTCGATATTTCTGGGATATTGATTCAAGTTTGATGTGCTTAGGTGGAGGAGCAAAAGTCCCTGCTTAAGAGTAGATCTAGCATAATTAAGCAGAGTTGATTGCGCGCCTAGAGATAGGGTGACGAGATTTTGCCGGATTAGGGTGAAACCTACTATGGGAGTCTATAGATCGAGTTAATGCAATTCTAGGGGTTTTAATTAGAAAGAGATTTCAATTAATCAACCTAGGGTTAGACGTTATTCGCTTCGAGAGAGGGTTTAATATACATTAGGGAGTCTTACGGATCAAGTCAAGTGAATAAATCGTCTTGTTCAGAGTTAGATAACAAGTGAAGTCTAGGTGGATTCTTCCTAAGGGTATCGTCTTAATCAACTGAGTTTTTCCAACAGTATTTCCCCAATTCATTCTTTTTGTCTTTGCGTCTTTAGCTTAGTAGTTAGTTAAATTTTAGATTAAATAACAACTTCACTTATTTTAGGCTAGATAATAAAAAGAAAGTTAGTATTAGTACTTTTGGTTCCTTTGGGTTCAACAATCCGGTCTTGCCTAAGCTATACTACTGTTTGATAGGTGCGCTTGCCTCAAATCGTTGTCATAGTTAGTTTCCAGGTTTGATCATTCTTTTTATAAATTTTAAGACTTTGACATCGCGAAAACAACGACCACTAGCAAAACATTGACGGCCGCACAAGAAAACTATACCACCACAGAAAAAGAATTGCTAGTTGTGGTTTTTGCATTTGAAAAATTTAGACAGTATTTGATATTATCTAAAGTTGTCGTTTACACTGACCATTCAGCTCTTCGTTATCTTTTAACTAAATCCGATGCAAAACCTCGACTCATAAGATGGATTTTACTCTTACAGGTATTTGGTTTGGAAATTCAAGATAAGAAAGGAGCTGAAAATCTTGCAGCAGATCATCTTTCTAGGCTTGAAAATCCACATATCGAAGAACTAGATGAGAGTGAGATAAATGACTCATTTCCTGAAAAACAACTGTTCACTATATCTAACTCCGAGGTACCCTGGTTTGCAGACATTGCAAATTACTTAGCTGCTAATATCCTACCAAAAAGGTTAACACATCAGCAAAAGAAGCGATTCTTTGCTGATGCGAAAAACTATTTTTGGGAGGATCCTTTTCTTTTCCGTATATATGCAGATCAAGTAATTCGGAGATGTGTTACCAAAGCAGAAGCAAGCAAAATCTTAGAACATTGCCATTCAGGACCTTTAGGAGGACATTACAACAGGATCAGGACAGCACACAAAACACTTGAATCAGGTTTTTATTGGCCTACCTTGTTCAAAGACGCTAACAGGTATGTTGCTTCATGTGATAGATGTCAGAGAACAGGTAATATCTCTAAACATGATGAAATGCCCCAAACATACATGCTATCATGCGAAATTTTTGATGTATGGGGTATTGATTTTATGGGCCCATTCCCTAGCTCATTTGGGAATAAATACATCCTAGTAGCAGTGGACTATATGTCAAAATGGCTGGAAGCTCAAGCTTTACCCACTAATGATGCCAGAGTGGTAGTGAAATTTCTTAAGAAACTCTTCTCTCAATTTGGAACACCCAAATCAATTATTAGTGATAGGGGTACTCATTTTTGTAATACTCAATTTGACAAGGTCTTAAAGAAATATGGAGTACACCACAGAACAGCTACCCTTTATCATCCTCAAACCAGTGGACAAGTGGAAGTAGAAAATCGAGAACTTAAACGTATTCTAGAGAAAACAGTTTAATCAAACAGGAAAGATTGGGCATTGAAAGTAGACGATGCTTTATGGGCCTATAGAACAGCGCTTAAAACTCCCATACGAACATCCCCATAAAAACTTGTCTGCGGAAAAAGTTGTCATCTACCATTTGAGTTAGAGCACAAAGCTTTTTAGGCTATAAAATTTTTAATTTACGATCTTAAAATTACAGGTGAGAAGAGGATGATGTAGTTGAACGAGCTAGATGAATGGCGAGCTAATGCCTATGAGAACTCACGACTATATAAGGAGGAAACAAAGCGACGCCATGATGCTCGTTTAAAGCAACCGAAGCAATTAAAAGTAGGAGATTTAGTCCTGCTATACAATTCAAGACTCAAATTGTTTCCTGGAAAGCTGAGATCAAGATGGTCAGGTCCATTCGTAATCAAAACTATTTTTCCCTACGGCACAGTCAAGGTAACTCATCCAACTCGTGGCACATTCAAGGTAAATGGTCAGTGACTGAAAATTTATAATGGTGAAGATTTTAGGGATATGAGAGAGGAGCTTCGGCTCTGTGAACCTTCATTTAGAAATGAAAATGGGGTAAGTCTAGCTTAAGACTTTAAACGAGCGCTTCTCGGAAGGCAACCTGAGCACTAACTTCACTAAAGTCATATTTTCAATTTTTAGCACCTAACTACAAACTAACCAATTTAATAAAGCGCAGATTTCCCCACCACACGGCCTTGCACACGGGCGTGGCCGTGGCCGTATGGACACCAGGAATGGGTACATGGGCATGGCGAAGATTGTACAGAAACAGGAAAAAAATTTTCCCCAAGACACGGGCTTCGACTAAACGCCACGACCGTGCGACTCGACCGTGGTCGAAACTGCCTAAAGACCACGGGCTGCGACAAATCCACACGCCCGTGCACTGCGACCATGGCCAATACTGATTAATCGACACGGGCGTGCGACACGCCCGTGCCTTAAGGCCGTGGTCGACACTGATTAATGAACACGGGCGTAGGACCCTCTAAACGGGCATGGGAGAAGTGAACAAGATATCACATGGCCGTGTGATATGGTCGTGTGTCTCAACACGCCCAAGGAACATGGGCGTGGACTACATCTCAAACGCGCCTAATTTTAAATTTCTCGAAACACACGGGCCAAATAAATGGAACACGGGCGTGGCGACGGACCGTGTTCCCTACCCCTTATTTAATGCAGCCCACGCCCGTCTCCCCCAAAAAAATCTCCCCTCCCCAAACCCTAGCCGTTTCTCTTAAACAAGAAACCACCACTTCCCTTTCCCATTCCGGCCACCGACACCCCTTTTTCCTCTCCTCCCTTCATCTCCCCTCATTCCTCCCCCCTTTCTCTCTCTTTCTCTTTCTCATCCACACACAACACACGCAGTCCACGCCCGTGCAAAGTCGCCACGCCCGCGCAACTCTACACGACCGTGCTCCGACCACCGCCTCAACTGCGCCACTTCCCTCAGAAACTCCACCGGTCACCTCTCATTTTCCCCATTTTACTACATTCACCTTTATTATCATAGGGATTTTATTTAGTTGCTAGTTAATTTATCTTTAATTCTTAATATTAGTTACACTCATTATTAGATTGTTAATTCATCATTTAGTCCTTGTTTAAATAATAGCGAATAATATTTATGCTGCTAAATGTTATACAATATGTCTTGGCTGGAAATATTTCTTGTTGAATATCTATTATTTTTAGGAACGGAATAATGTCATCTTTTCGAGGCAAGAAAACCGCAGTCCCTGTTTCAAAAAAATGAAAGGGACCCGGCTTATCATCAGCAAGCGCATCGGCCGAAGTAAGACACCCATTCTTACGGTTTCCTCCGGGAGCTCAAGAAGAACTTTTTTAGATCTTACGAGCGCAAGCTATCAGTCAAGGCAGATGTATCAACTGGGCTGCTTTGGAAAAGTACAATTTGTTGATGATGTTCGGGCCCTACTAACCACGGACCCTTGAGAGCAGTTCTTCAGCATTAAAGAGCCCACCTACCTCAAACTAACAATAGAACTTTGCTCCACTTTTCATTTGCAGGTAGTAATGACGAACCACGACGACCCAGGCACCATCCAATTCTACCTAGGAGGTTTGGTTCACGAAATGAGTGTTCCTGAATTTGGAATTGCTCTAGGCCTATACACAGATGAGTTCATAAGGGAATATGATCTTGCGAAACTCCATTGCGACATCCATAACTCCCCTGTGAGATGTTGGTATAATATAGTCCCCGCCTCGACCACTTACGATCCTAGTCGCTCAAAGGCGAAAGCCCTCGCCCCATCTTTGAGGTACTTACACGCCATTTTAGCTCATACATTGACAGGACAGCGAGAGAGCACCAGGGTAGTTAACACCCATGATGCCTATTTCCTATGGTGCATGGCGAACGGGCATATTTTAGACCTTTCCTACTTCATCGCTCTATCCATCCAGCATCAGACGGAGCGACATCGTAAGGGGGTCATTTCAATGGGGCCTTATGTAACACGGCTCGCGAGACACTTTGGTCTCCTCAATACCGCAGCACAATCAGCCTCGCTCACCTTGATAGGCCAGATGTCTCTACAGCGCATCTCGACGATGATAAACATGCGGATGATTAAACGTCACCGTGGGACTGATCCTCCCTAATACCGGTTATCCCATACCACCGAGGAGGAGGACCCTGAGGACATTACTGATGATGTCCCACACCCACATGAGGAGCCAACATCGAGCTATCGCCCAGTTCATACGGCAGCCTCTCTTTCGGACATATCTGAGCGCCTCACACGATTTGAGCAGCGCTTCGATCACATCGACGCCACTCTCCACCAGATATGTCAGCACCTTCACACCTCATCGTCGCCCCCACCGCGCGAGCCAGCGGACGATGAGGACTTCTGAGTCTTTTTCTCATCATATGTTTATGTTATTTTTAAATTTTCCTAAAAAGACTTATTTTTAAATTTTACTCTTATCTTTATTTTTTAATTTTTGTCTTATCGTTATTTTAATTATTTTTAGATTCCATATTAGCTGTGATCCAATTTGCATCTTTTGGCAAAAAAATTTGAGTAATCCTTATTCTGAAGAACCTAATGATTGTCTCGCAGTTTAAAACCCTAAAATAGAACTCTGGAATAACCATCTATACTGAGGAAAACATGCCATGCCTCCTCCAACTTATCTTTCACCTCCGAATCAAATTTCTGCACTTTCGACTCAAGGATCCATCCAAAATTCAGGAAGTTTCACTTCTCCCTATCTCTTATGATTTCATATATATCTTTATACATTGAGGGCAATGTACATCTTCAGTGTGGGGGGTGAACTTTATTTTGAAAAAGTTCCTAACTTTTTCTCAAATCCCTGAATTATGTCTTGTTCTTAAGTAAATTTTCTCATATTACTATTAGAATAAAATTTCTTTTGATTTATGATTTTCATTGATATGTTTTGGATTAAGTCATAGTTAATTATGCAGTGATGATTTAAAATTTAGAAGAATTGAGAATCAAGCATGATGAGTTTATTTTCAGAATTAAAAATTTGTTAGGTTGCCTACCTGAATCTAATTATTACCTTGAAGTTTGAAATTTACAATGTTGACATCAAAAGCCCATAATTTTTATGAGATCTTGAGCCTTTTAGAGCATACATTTTTCGTGCTCACTTTATTGATTATGAGTGTGTCAAAATTGATTTGTTATTTGATAAACCATAAATTATACATATTTTAATCCCACATTTAGCATGCTTTTTGGATGATTTATCCTTTGAATTGTGGAATTTGATGCTCCTAATCCTTTAATTTTATGTTTTATACTTAGGGAAGCATAGGAGGATGAAAAGAATGAGAAACGGGCTAAAAATGGACCAAATGGGCCAAAGTAGGAAATCAACACGGCCTGGGCCCAAGCCACATGGTCGTGCCCCTTTAGCAGGCTCGACCACGGCCTGGATTCGATTCACACGGACGTGTTGCACGGGCGTGTCCCTGCCGTGACAAAGAGGAATTTCACTCGGAACAGGGTACTTAGAGGCAAAGAAAGACATTCCAAAAGCCTATATAAACACCCTAAAGGCCAACCTTGAGGGAGGCGTCCAGCTAGGCCAAGGAGCCAAGCCAGAGAGGTCAGAATTGTGGGATTTACTCGAAGAAAGCCAGTTGATTCATCTCAAGAAGCCGAAATCATACTCAAGACAGGGGATCTCTCCTTCAATTCCTTTAGGGGGTCTTAGAGTTTTCTTATGTTTTGTTTTATATTTTCTTCTAAGATGTATTCTTTTATGATTATGAACTAAACCCCTCAGATACCTGAGGGGGATGAAACCTAAGACGGATCTTGTTATTGTTTTCTGAACTATATGATAAATACTTGATTTGTTCTTAACTATGTGTTCTTAATTCTTGTTTTGATATTTTAGGATATTGATTCAAGTATTGATGTGCTTAGGCAGTGGAGGAATGTTCCCAATTTAAGAGTAGATCTAGCATAGTTAAGCGGAGTTGATCGCAACCCTAGAGATAGGATGACGAAAATCTGCCGGATTAGGGTCAAACCTAATATGGGAGTCCATAGATCGAGTTAATACAATCCTAGGGGTTTTAATTAGAAAGAGATTTCAATTAATCAACCTAGGGTTAGACATTAGTAGCCTCGAGAGAGGTATTAATATAAATTAGGGAATCCTACGGATCAAGTCAAGTGAATAAATCGTCTGGTTCAGAGTTAAATAATGAGTGAAGTCTAGGTGGATTCTTCCTTGGGTATCATCTTAATCAATTGGTTTTTCCCACAAGTATTTTCCCCAATTCATTCTCTGTGTCTTAGCGTCTTTAGCTTAGTAGTAAGTTAATTTTGGACTAAACAACAAATCCCTTAATTCTTACGCTAAATAATAAAAAGAAAGTCAGTATTAGTACTGTTGATTCCTTTGGGTTCGACATTCCGGTCTTGCCACTAAGCTATACTACTGTTCGATAGGTGCGCTTGCCTCAATCATGGTGATAGTTAGTTTCTAGGATAGATCATTCATTTTATAAATATTAAGACTCTCGACACACGATCAAGTTTTTAGCGCCGTTGCCGGGAACTAAAATATTAAGAACGCTCAATTTTTATTACTTTAGCCATTTTATTTATTTGCATTTTATTTTTATTTTTTATTTTATTTTAACTTTTCTAATTTTTCTCTTTCTTTGCTTCTGGCAGGTATTTCTAGTTTATGACTAGAAGAAACCCGTCAGGACCCTTGATTTTTGACAGTGAAATAAAACATACCGCTCGCAAAAACCGAAGAGATGTCACTGAATAATTATCAGTGGCAAGACATGAGGACAATGCCTAATAAAGCAGCCGGTGTTTTCAACCTTGACGCGGTCACCATGTTATCTAACCAGGTAGAGCTTTTAAATAAAAAAAATTGATGGTTTGTATGGTTCTACGCAGGTACATCCGGTAATACAGTACAATACAAATGGAGGAGGGGTGAACAACACAGAATATCTATCCTACAACCCTAGCACAGAGAACGAACAAGTCAACTATATGGGTAACTATTCTAGACCTCAAAATAATCTTTATAGTAACACATATAATGCAGGTTGGAGGTACCAGCAAGAAAAGAAGCTGAACCTTGAGGAGATGCTAACGAAATTTATCTCGATGTCAGAAACACGCTTTCAAAACACTGAAACAGCGCTTAAAAATCAGCAAGCGTCGATTCAAGGGCTCGAGAATCGAATAGGTCAGCTTGCTAAGCTGATCTCAGAAAGACCATAAGGTATCTTGCCTAGCAACACCGAAACTAACCCAAGAGAGCAACCTCAAGCAATAACTGCTCACGATAGTGAAGGGTTAGATGAACCAAAATTGAAGCAAGAGAATATGGTAGAGGAAGGTAAGGTTGAGGTAAGCCATGATAAACCAAACTCGGTAATTACAGAGTACCAACCTCGTGTGCCATACCCCAATGCGATAAAGAAAGACCACACAGAGGAACAATTCGGTAAATTTCTTAAACTTCCAAAGAAATTACATATTAACTTGTCGTTTCTTGAAGCTCTTTCGCAGATGTCAGATTCAAGGAAATTTTTAAAAGAGTTTTTGACAAACAAACGGAAGTTAGACGATACGTCGCATGTGGAGCTAAACACAGTGTGCCCAGCAATTCTACGAAATAAACTACCACGTGAGCTCACATTTCGTGTAAGTGACGAAACGGTCACTCTTCAGGTTCTTGACACGGCTAGGACATCGGGTATTAAAGGTGAATCCAATCACTTCAAAGTTGGAGACCAGGTACTGTCAGATACAACCGACCCTCGAATAGCCGCTTCAGAGCTTAATACAAATGGTGCGACTCCTTTTACGGTACTTAAGGTCTTTCCATACGGAACGGTTGAGGTAACTCATTCTAATTTCGGCACTTTTAAGGTAAATATTACCCGACTCAAACCATATGTTGATAGAATTGATAGTAAGAAAAAGGAGTTTCGACTCCGTGAACCACCATAGCCATACGAATAACAGGTAAGTCTAGATCAGGACTTTAAACGAGCGCTTCTCGGGAGGCAACCCGAGCACTAACCCCGTTAATTTTCATATTTTTCGAATTTTAGCATCTAACTAAAAAAAAAACTAACCAAATTTTTAGGCGCAGGTTTCCCTACCCACACGGCCTTGCACACGGGCGTGGTCGTGGCAGTGTGGAAACAGGAAAAAACTTATCCCCAAAAAAAAACACGAGTTGCGATAAAACACCACAGCCGTACGATTCGGCCGTGGTCAAAACTGAAAAATCTACACGGGCGTGCAACACGCCCGTGGGACCTTTGAGTCCATTTATTCTTTTTCTTTTTTCTCTTATTTTCATTTTTTTATTTCTTTTCTTTTATCTTTCTAATCTTTAATTTATATTATTATATTTTGATTTCTTTAAATTTAGGTTCAAGGGGCTGTTAACGAACGACCACACCACCACCGGAGTATCCTCTCCACCTTCACCTCTCTCCAACTTTACCGTTTCTTTTCATCCAAAATTCAGGAAGTTTCACTTCTCTCCCTATCTTATGATTTTATTACTATATTGCTATTATCTTTCTTTGTACATTGAGGACAATGTACATCTTAAGTGTGGGGGGGTAAAAAATTATCGTGAAAAGTGCCTAACTTTTTGCATTATTCTCAAATCCTGAATTATGTCTTGTTCTTAAGTAAATTTTCTCATATTACTATTAGAATGAAATTTCTTTTTATTTATGATTCTCATTGATATGTTTTGGATTAAGTCATAGTTAATTATGCAGTGATGATTTAAACTTTAGGAGACTAGAGAATCAAGCATGATGAGTTTATTTTCAGAATTAAAAATTTGTTAGGTTGTTTACCTGAATCTAATGATTACCTTGAAGTTTGAAATTTACAAGGTTGACATCAAAAGCCCATAATTTTTGTGAGATCTTGAGCCTTTCAGAGCATATTCTTTTTCATGCTCACTTTATTGATTATGAGTGTGTCAACATTGATTTGTTATTCTAGAACTTGCTTCGATTATGCATGTCGAGACCACACCTTTGATTTGATATACAGAGATGATAAAGGCACTTAGGTTTTAACCCATTTACTCCACTAAAAGCCTACCCTCACAATTAACCCCTGGTGAACCCCTTTGATCCTAACAACCCTTTTATTGACTCATCCACTAATATTAACTCAAAACCCATCTTGTATTTGTTATCGCCATATCTCTTGACTACCCTTATATCGAGATTTGATTTGATCGGTTACTTAACTATTTCCTTTGTTTCAGTTATCAAATTCTATATTATTGTACTTAAATATTTGTTCTTAAAAAAATTATTTATTAGGAATCTATTCATTATTACTTCTTTGTTATTGGAGCTTAAGTAGTTAATTTCATAATTTGAGAAGAAGCTCATGTTATTAGTATTAGGTTTTCAATTGATGTAATTATTCAGTATTAGTCCAACTTTCTAGTTAGGTAATTTGTCAATTCAGTCTCGATACTAACCCTCTAATTCAAGCCCTTATCCACACCTTTAACCCAAGCCCCGTTACAACCCATAAAAGACCTTTTGATTTGTGTACCATATCATTTTACAGTGGTGGATATTTGATTTTCATGCAAGCCTATGGGATTAACTTTTCATGTTCGACTTTTGAGTGCTTATTTTTGAACCTTAAACACTTTGAGTGATTTGAGTGAACCTTTAGTGAGAATGTCAATTTTTGTCGATTTTGAATTAGAGGTAATTATTTAGGTAAGGGAAAACACCTATTTTTCGTACTATAAAAACTATGACTTTGATTGTTTGAATCTTTAGGACTCTTTGAGTTGAATTATCCATGTATGAATTACCTATGGATTATGATGAAACATTATTGATGAAGATTATGAATTAATGGGAGTTAATTTTAATTGTGAATTGAGAATTTTGCTTGAGGACAAGCAAAAGCTTAAGTGTGGGGGTATTTGATAAACCGTAAATTATACATATTTTAATCCCACATTTAGCATGATTTTTGGATGATTTATCCTTTGAATTGTAGAATTTGATACTCCTAATCCTTTAATTTCATGTTTTATACTTAGGGAAGCATAGGAGGATGAAAAGAACGAGAAACGGGCTAAAAACGGGCCAAATGGGCCAAAGTAAGAAATCAACACGGCCTGAGCCCAAGCCACACGGCCGTGCCCCTTTAGCAGGCTCGACCACGGCCTGGATTCGATTCACACGGGCGTGTTGCACGAGCGTGTCCCTGCCGTGACAAAGAGGAATTTCACTCAGAATAGGGTACTTAGAGGCAAAGAAAGACATTCCAAAAGCCTATATAAACACCTTAAAGGCCAACCTTGAGGGAGGCGTCCAGCTAGGCCAATGAGCCAAGCCAGAGAGGTCAGAATTGTGGGATTTACTCGAAGAAAGCCAGTTGATTCATCTCAAGAAGCCAAAATCATACTCAAGACGGAGGATCTCTCCTTCAAATCTTTCAGGGGGTTTTAGGGTTTTCTTATGTTTTGTTTTATATTTTCTTCTGAGATGTATTCTTTTATGATTATGAACTAAACCCTCGGATACAGGGGGGATGAAACCTAAGACGGATCTTGTTATTGTTTTCTGAACTATATGATAAACACTTGATTTGTTCTTAACTATGTGTTCTTAATTCTTGTTTTGATATTCCAGGATATTGATTCAAGTATTGATGTGCTTAGACAGTGGAGGAATATTCCCTATTTAAGAGTAGATCTAGCATAGTTAAGCGGAGTTGATCGCAACCCTAGAGATAGGATGACGAAAATCTGCCGGATTAGGGTCGAACCTAATATGGGAGTCCATAGATCGAGTTAATGCAATCATAGGGGTTTTAATTAGAAAGAGATTTCAATTAATCAACCTAGGGTTAGACGTTAGTAGCCTCGAGAGAGGTATTAATATAAATTAGGGAATCCTACGGATCAAGTCAAGTGAATAAATCGTCTGGTTCAGAGTTAAATAATGAGTGAAGTCTAGGTGGATTCTTCCTTGCGTATCGTCTTAATCAATTGGTTTTTCCCACAAGTATTTTCCCCAATTCATTCTCTGTGTCTTGGCGTCTTTAGCTTAGTAGTTAGTTAATTTTAGACTAAACAACAAATCCCTTAATTCTTAGGCTAAATAATAAAAAGAAAGTCAGTATTAGTACTTTTGGTTCCTTTGGGTTCCACATTCCGGTCTTGCCACTAAGCTATACTACTGTTCGATAGGTGCGCTTGCCTCAATCGTGGTGATAGTTAGTTTCTAGGCTAGATCATTCATTTTATAAATATAAAGACTCTCGACACACGATCATTATTCTAGAACTTGCTTCGATTATACATGTCGAGACCACACTTTTGATTTGATATACAGAGATGATAAAGGCACTTAGGTTTTAACCCACTTACTCCACTAAAAGCCTACCCTCACAATTAATCCCTAGTGAACCCCTTTGATCCTAACAACCCTTTTATTTACTCACCCACTAATATTAACTCAAAACCCATCTTGTATTTGTTATCACTATTTTTCTTGACCTTCCTTATATCGAGTTTTGATTTGATCGGTTGCCTAATTATTTTATTCATTTCAATAGTTGAATCCATCTTTTATTACTTGATTTGTTCCTAAAAAAACGAAGTATATTCATTATTAGTTCTATGTTATTTGAGCTTAAACTGTTAATTTCATTATCTTTAGAAGAAGCTCATATTATTAGTATTAAGTTTTCAATTGATGTAATTATTCAGCATTAGCCCAATTTTCTAGTTAGGTAATTTATCAATTAAGTCTCGATACTAACCCTCTAATTCAGCCTTTATCCACACCTTTAACCCAAGCCCCGTTACAACCCATAAAAGACCTTTTGATTTGTGTATCATATCATTTTACAGTGGTAGAGATTTGATTTTCATGCAAGCCAATGGGATTAACTTTTCATGTTCGACTTCTGAGTGCTTATTTTTGAACCTTAAACACTTTGAGTGATTTGAGTGAACCTTTAGTGAGGATGTCAATTTTTGTCGATTTTGAATTAAAGGTAATTATTTAGGTAAGGGGAAACACCTATTTTTCGTACTATAAAAACTATGACTTTGATTGTTTGAATCTTTAGGAACCTTCTTGTTAAATTATCAATGTATGAATTACCTATGGAATATGATGAAACATTATTGAGGAAGATTATGAATTAAGAGGAGTTAATTTTAATTGTGAATTGAGAATTTTGCTTGAGGACAAGTAAATGCTTAAGTGTGGGGGTATTTGATAAACCGTAATTTTTACATATTTTAATCCCACATTTAGCACGCTTTTTGGATGATTTATCCCTTGACTTGGGGAATTTGATGCTCCTAATCCTGTAATTTCATGTTTTGTACTTAGGAAAGCATAGGAGGATGAAAAGAACAAGAAACGAGCTAAAAACGGACCGAATGGGCCAAAGTAGGAAATCAACACGGCCTGGGCCCAAGCCACACAGCCGTGCCCCTTTAGCAGGCTCGACCACGGCCTGGATTTGATTCACACGGGCGTGTTGCACGGGTGTGTCCTTGCCGTGAAAAAGAGGAATTTCACTCGGAATAGGGTACTTAAAGGCAAAGAAAGACATTCCAAAAGCCTATATAAACACCCTAAAGGCCAACCTTGAGGGAGGCGTGATCGTGTGTCAGAGTTTTAAGAATTTAAATAACGAGAATGATCGAACCTGGAAACTAACTATGACAACAATTGAGGCAAGTGCACCTATCGAATAGTAGTATAGCTTAGGCAAGACCGGATTGTCGAACCCAAAGGAACTAAAAGTACTAATACTAACTTTCTTTCTATTATTTAGCCTAAGAATTAAGCGAATGGTTGTTTAATCTAAATTAATTAACTACTAGACTAAAGACTCTAAGACAAAGAAGAATGAATTTGGGAAAATAACTTGAGGAAAAACCAATTAATTAAGACGACACCCAAGGAAGAATCCACCTAGACTTCACTTGTTATCTAACTCTGAACCAGACGATTTATTCACTTGACTTGATCCGTAGGATTCCCTAATTTATATTAAACCCTCTCTCGAGGCGAATAACGTCTAACCCTAGGTTGATTAATTGAAATCTCTTTCTAATTAAAACCCCTAGAATTGCATTAACTCGATCTATGGACTCCCATATTAGGTTTCACCCTAATCCGGTAACGCCTCGTCACCCTATCTCTAGGCGCGCGATCAACTTCGCTTAACTATGCTAGATCTACTCTTAGGCAGGGACTTTTGCTCCTCCACCTAAGCACATCAAACTTGAATCGATATCTGCGAAATATCAACACAAGAATTAAGCACACATAATTAAGAACAAATCAAATATTTATCATATAGTTCAGCAAACGATAATAAGATTCATCTGAGTTTCATCCCCCTCAGGTATCTGAGGGTTTAGTTCATAACAATAAAAGAAAACATCTCAGAATAAAAGATAAAACAAAACATAAGAAATCCCTAAAACCCCCTGAAGGAATTGAAGAGGAGATCCTCCGTCTTGAGTATAATTCCAGCTTCTTGAGATGGATCAACTAGCTATCCCTGAGCGAATCCCCACAAATCTGCCCTCTCTGGCCTAGCAAGACGCCCCTCAACGATAGCTTTTGGGCTCCCCTCGACAAAAGCCCTGGCAGAAGGCTTCTGCCGAACTCCCCGCTTAAGTTGCCCCCTAAGATGTTTATATAGGCTTGGAGATGCCTTACTTGGCCTCTAAGTATCCAAATCTGAGTGAAGTTCCTATTTGGATGTTTAATTAGACTTTGGAATATGTTTCTTTGCCTCCAAGTATCCAAATCCGAGTAAAACTCCTCTTGGCCGCTGCAAGGGCACGGCCATGGCACACGCCCGTGTGAATCGTGGCCAGGCCGTGTGGACTTCGTTGATGAGGCACGGCCGTGTAAATCGTGGCCAGGCCGTGTTCGACATTATGAAGGAGGCACAACCGTGTGGTCTTGAGCCGAGGCTGTGTCGATTTCGTGCTTTGGCCCATTTGGCCCATTTTAAGCCCGTTTCTTATTCTTTTCATCCTCCGGTGCTTTCCTGAGTATATAACATGAAAAGAAAGGATTAAGAGTACCTTTTTACATAAAATAAGGGATAATTTATCCAAAAGCATGCTAAATGTGGGCTTAAAATATGTTACTTTAACGGTTTATAAAGGCGTCCAGCTAGGCCAAGGAGCCAAGCCAGAGAGGTCAGAATTGTGGGATTTACTTGAAGAAAGCCAGTTGATTTATCTCAAGAAGCCGAAATCATACTCAAGACGAAGGATCTCTCCTTCAATTCCTTTAGGGGGTTTTAGGGTTTTTTTATGTTTTGTTTTATATTTTCTTCTGAGATGTATTCTTTTATGATTATGAACTAAACCCCTCAGATACCTGAGGGGGATGAAACCTAAGACGGATCTTGTTATTATTTTCTGAACTATATGATAAATACTTGATTTGTTCTTAACTATGTGTTCTTAATTCTTGTTTTGATATTTCAGGATATTGATTCAAGTATTGATGTGCTTAGGCAGTGGAGGAATATTCCATGTTTAAGAGTAGATCTAGCATAGTTAAGCGGATTTGATCGCAACCCTAGAGATAGGATGACAAAAATCTGCCGGATTAGGGTCAAACCTAATATGGGAGTCCATAGATCGAGTTAATGCAATCCTAGGGGTTTTAATTAGAAAGAGATTTCAATTAATCAACCTAGGGTTAGACGTTAGTAGCCTCGAGAGAGGTATTAATATAAATTAGGGAATCCTACAGATCAAATCAAGTGAATAAATCGTCTGGTTCAGAGTTAAATAACGAGTGAAGTCTAGGTGGATTCTTCCTCGGGTATTGTCTTAATCAATTGGTTTTTCCCACAAGTATTTTCCCAATTCATTCTCTGTGTCTTAGCGTCTTTAGCTTGGTAGTTAGTTAATTTTAGAATAAACAACAAATCCCTTAATTCTTAGGCTAAATAATAAAAAGAAAGTCAGTATTAGTACTTTTGGTTCCTTTGGGTTCGACATTCTGGTCTTACCACTAAGCTATACTACTGTTCGATAGGTGCACTTGCCTCAATCGTGGTGATAGTTAGTTTCTAGGCTAGATCATTCATTATATAATTATTAAGACTCTCGACACACGATCATAAGTGTTCTGGGTGTGTGTGTGAGATCTTAAGTTCAAGTCTCCCTTTTACCAATTTTGTTATTTTTCTTATTTTATCCTTACCCTTGTTGAGTGGGCTTGTATAAAATTGTCTGTTAATCTATATCAGAATGAGTTTGCTAGTTCGAGTGGTAAGGGAGTTAGTGAGCTGGAGGTCCTATGTTCGAATCCCTGCGTGAGCGAGGGTGTTAATTTTTGCTCTGTTGATTGATAGAGTTTTGGTGGAGTTGGAATTCTAGGGTAGTTGGATGTGATTTACTGGGGAGTTAGGATATTAGTGGGATTTTAAATAGCTTTTATTTTATTTTTATTTTTCTATTTTCCCCAAAATTCCTCTCATATCTTTTGACGTTTCTGTTCCCTCTTCTCCTCTACCCAATTTTCTCTTCTTCCTCTCCTTTTCAATTTTTCTAATTCGCCTCCTTTCGTGCATTTTTCAGCTGTGTTCGTTCGGTAAGTCTTGTGTTGGTTTGATCTTAATGTTTCTTGGCTAGTGTTTTAATGGGGGTTTGTTTTGTTTACTCTCGGTTTAGGGGAAGGGCAAGAATCAGTTGGAGCTCCTGCAGCGATTTAAGCGTTAGGGGTTCCTGTTCGTTAACGGTAAGTATACAGATGCATTCATTAATGTTGTAAGGCTCCGTTTATGGAATAATTTCATTTAATTTTCGTAAGTGTTTACTAAATTTGGGCGTTGGAATGTCAATTTTTAGGTTCTGGAGGGCTCGTGAGTGCAGTAGCATCAAAACTGAACCAGGTGTGTACCCAAAACGTAAAAAAATCGAGCTTCGGCAAAAGCTGAAAAATTACACAGTCGACGCCACACGGGCGTGTGCCTGGCCGTGTGGTTGGTCGTGTGCGAGACACTACCGTCTGTGTGATGAAGGCATGCCGTACGCAAGATACGGCTGTGTGGTGGTGTGGGTGTGGCCATGTGGGCCACACGGGCTAGGCCAAGTTGGGTGTGTGGGCCACACGGGCATGCCACATGGGCGTGTAGGTTTGGGCCAGGCCGTGTGGGCCACATGAGCAAGGCCAATCTAGGCGTGTGGGCCCACACGGGCATGTGGGCCCATAATTCTGTAATTTTCCCTAGGGTCACACGGGTCATTCTGATCGACCGAGGGTCTACCATAAGGTCGATAAGGGCTAACTAAACCTTAAAGTTATGTGAGATCTGATATTCTGTTCTGAGTTGGACATTATTATGCATGTCTGATTATTCTGTTAATTATTTTTTATGACATCCGTTTACGAGCATGTTATGCATGGGATTACTGTATCTGTATATCTATATTTGTGACTGGGGTATATGTGGAGGAAGTGTTCTGCATGACGACCTTCGTCTATACTCTGGTAGCATGGCTGCATATTGTCTGATATGTGTCGTATTGACACAACGTGGTGTGTAGGGATGGGTAGGTGTTTTTAACCCCACATGGTGTGATGGGATGGTCAGAGTTGGTGTGTAGAGGATGGGGGATAAGATTCTGTATATCTTTTCTGCATATCTGGTTCTGTTATCTGTATCTGTATCTGTAAAGAACTTAAGTCTGAATATGAATCTGAATCTGACTGTGTATGTGATAACTGTATGAATAGCATCTCTAATTCTGTTGGGATTACACACTGAGCTTACGGAAACTCACATTTGTTTGTCTGTTCTGTTCAGGTAATCCATAGATTTAGGCGGATCGGTACGATGGAGCCTCACGGTGACCACGAGTTCATAAATTGACTTAAGTATTGGTTTTTATTTAATTTAAGGATTATTTTTGGGAGTTTTTTATTAATTGGACTCTCCGGACTGTTTGATTTTATTTTGGGATTTTCATTTTTGCATTTTATTTTGCGATGGATATCAAAAACATGGTTTTTACTAAAACAAATGTTTTCCAAAATTTACGAATGGGAATTCTCAAAAATAAATTTTTCTTTGACTTCCGCTGTAAATAACATTTTGGCAAATTAATTAATTAAATATCGTTTTCGACAAAAGATGTAAAAGAATATGAGCATAAAACTGGAATGATTTATCGTAACGACTCCGTTTTCAAAACCCTTCTTTGTGACATCTCTGGATTCGGTCATAACGTCTAGGTCGGGTTTAGGGTGTTACAATTATAATTTTGACCACTCAAATTTTCAAAAGTTTTATTTTAATTACAAAAATTTGAAACTTCATAATCTGGGTATCAAAATTTACACTTTTCTTATTTTGATAATATTTTATCCTTGTTATAAATGGTTTATTGTCGACATGGCTTTTATATCAATTTACTTGCTACTTTTTGTAAAATAAATTATTTTAATAAATTGTTAAGCTAAAGGTAGTTGCTAATAAACAAGCTAACTACTAGAAGAAGTGACTGGGGAAGCTGTGACTTCTTCAAGCACTGCGAAACAAAGAACAAAAGCATCCACTATCTCAATTTTCCTACGTTTGGTAGAGTCTAGCTCAGTGAAAAATATTCACTATCTTCTACACTTACAACATCTGAACCTAAATCTACCATACCCAATGACAATTTCCTCACTTTTGTATCCTTGAAGATTGGTACTCTCACCACTAAATTCACTCCTGTGAACTTATCTTGTCAAACAGAAACACAAAGGTTTTACAATCAAATGCACTCACACAAATAATGTTCATTACTTGAACATATTAAGTACTCTCAATTCTCAATACAAAAACCTATACAAGTCCCTCAATTATATAGAGTTTTTCGAGTCTCTCTAACATAATTCAGATCTATATCAATCCATATTAAACAACTAAACTAGTTGAATTCAATATATTAATAACAAATAAGGTAAGAAAGGATTGTTGGTAGCTAAAACTTCAACACTCCAATTCGATCCAACTTCCTCGATCTAAGGGATTAGATAGATATGATCAGATCTAATCCTTCAAACATGTTTCCCAAAGCAATATGATCTTCATTTATGGGCTAGATACAATTCACAATATCAACATAGCTCAAAAATCCGGTTCAATAAATTGTCAATCACTTAAATATGAAAACAGTCCAATCTGTCGCAGTGTTTTAGGAAGTGGGCACCTCTTGAGCCACATCTAAACCATTCTATACTTTTCAACAATCTCTCTTTTTAAAAATTTGTAGAACAAAAGAAATACAAAGCAGGAAGTTATATCATCAAGTAACCTAGCTCCCTCTGCATATTCCCATTAATTCCAAAAAACTTATCTTAGAAAATAATTAAGTAAATTAACCATTAATGTCAATTCAGAGTTTTGCATTAATAATCAACCAATTGTAATTATAACTAGGTTAATAGAACAAAGGAAATAGTGCATCAATAGTAATAGCCATCCATTCACAAAGAAATAAAGTTCAACTGTAGTATAGCATCTAGTGGCAAATTAAGGATTACAGTAATTGAAAATAAAATAATAGTTCCAAAAACATGAAGAGTAACTTTCCCTCAACAATAGCAACATCAACGCTCCCCCTCAACATTAGCTCCTACTGCATCACCACTCCCCTTTTTTCGTCAACAAATTTGCCAAACTATTCATCATTAAGGAAGGCAAAAAGGCCAGCTCGTAATGTAACAACCCATTTTTAAGTGGTGAAAAAAATAGTAGTTTCAGAACCCTATTTTTGATGTTCAAGTCCGTAAATATTATTGTTTAATATTTACTAGGTTAGTATGAAGTTTAATTAGAGTATGGTTCTTTAAAAAAATTTTAATTGGATAGTTAACTAAGGTACGAGTGTAATAACCCTAAAGTTAGTGGTGCTAAAAAATGAGGTATTGGGACCTCATTTCCGTAAACCCAGCCCAATATTTACAGAGTTATTGTACAGGTGAATTGAATTTTGGATAGGTAATCTTTCCGATTTAGTGTCTAATTAAGGTACAAGGACTAAATTGTAAAAGTGGTAAAAGTTAATCGCTGAGGGATTTTAATTAATTGAAGGACCAATTGGGTAAATGAACCATTTCTTAAAGTGGAAATAGGTGGTGGATGACAATTAGCATCCACAAACTTAGTTAATTGTAATTATGTTTAGTTATATAAGTTAATTAAGCTAAGTTTAATTAATTAATAAACTAAACAAGTATAAAAGTGAAAAATTAAAGAAAACAAAAGCTAATTCCTTCCCTTACTCGTCTTATTCACCAAAGCAAGCAAGAAAGGATAGGTTTTGACGTTTCAAACTTTAGTCTTCCAATTTTGGTATGATTTCAAGTCATTTTCTTGTAATTTTTATGTTTTTAAGGTCCCGTGAGTTTCATTTAGCTAACTTGTTTACCAATTTGCAAAACTGTTAAAGTTTTCAAATTTTACTATTGTTGATTTCTTGAAATTCTTGGTGTCAATTGATTATATTTTAAGCTTAGATATGAAAAATGACCAAATTGTAAAGCGAAAATTTATTAATTTTGAACATAGGGACTAAAGTGTAAATATTTTGCAATTTATATTAAATTTCTGTAACTACAGATAATGGAGGGCTGTAGAAGGATGAAATTGAGATTGATTTTGAAATCGAAGCTTAAATTTGAAAGATATTGTAATTTCGATTTTAGGGACTAAATTGAATAATTGAAAAACTTTAGGGGTATTCGAATAATGAAAATAAGTTGATATATTCTTATAATATGATGAAATAAGAGGGTTAGAATTGGAAAATTGAACTGAATTATTGTTTAGATCAAGAATTGAACCAAATCGGGGATAATCGAGAAAATTGTAAAATTGTTAATTAATCCTTGAAGATTCGATTGTTGCTATCTTGACTAGGTAAGTTCATACGGTATGATTGCATTTAAATTGTTTTATATTTGATCTATGAATTGTGTTTGTTTAGTAGTAGTTTAAATTGTTTGTAATTTAGTACAGAGGTGAGATATAGACTAAATTATAAAGATATGAAAAATTGACTGATAAATTGAATATAATGAATTGAAATCTGAGATTTATTAGTTGAATTGAATAAAATTGATATGATTATATAGGTTACCGAGATAGAGGACTAAATTGAATATAATTGAAAATAGTATAAATTAATGAAATTATGAAATTGGCTTGGTATTGAAAGGAATTATGTTATACTATGTATGAAATGATGTCTTGATTGATGAATTGATGATATTGAATCGATAAAATGAGGATCGAACTATAAAGAAATTTGATTATTGGTTACCCTATTAACTGTTCAAGTTGATTCAGATATAGTTGACATGTCATAGGATAGATAGAGTACGGGTTACTTCGGCTACGTGTTGATGAATGTTAGGTAAAACTTTTACTTCAGTTATATCGATGAGGCACTAGGTGCCAAGTTGGTGTGTTAGTTGGATCCGTGTATTCATTCGAGTCCTAGTCAAGCTAATGGGGGTATAAAATGTAAATGGGATAAATTGTGTTGATAATATGGTTTGATGATACAAATACATATTGTGATTTATGAAAGATCATGCAAACTTATTATACGAGCCCAGAGGGTCGAGATAGAAATGTGACGAATTAATAATTTTGATTCGAAATTCAAATAATGAAACGAAATAGTGAATGACATTATATTGAATTTGTATGTATTGTTGATAATAGATGGAAAATGATATGGAAATTGATATGGGATTGAATAAATGTTGATTATAAGTGTTTGGGAATGTTATATGCTTGAATTACTAAACGATGTGATATATGTTCATACTCACCTTGTTTATATGTGGTTGTCATGTTTAGGCATACTCGTAAAGCTAGTTTCTTATCAAATTAAGTTATAATTTGAGGTAAATTGCTGTTTAAATACCTATAAACTTAATAAGCATTCAATATGTTTTCCCTGTTATTTTCCCTTTCCCTATAGATTGCCAACGTGCAGAACATGTCAAATGGATCATCGATAAGCTCACACTATCCTATTATTGGACCGGTAGTCTTTCTATCGTTTAAAGCTCAAATTTGTGGCATGTACATAGGTGTTATGTAATTGTTGACTGTGAATGTTGGTATAGTTGAGACTTACCTAATGATTGATTATTGGTAAGTGAAAATGAATAGGCTGAAATGGTATGTTTTGAATCATGTATATAAGAGTTCATAGATGTGTTAGTTCTAAATTAATAGTCTGTCTATATTGAACTAATTTGGGTGCTGTGATTATGGTGTCAACTTGTGTGCATGACTTGATAATAGGTTGTGAAATGTGAATGATATATATATATATATATATATGTATGTTTGCATAATGGGACATGTTGTGGCATGGGGATGAATAAAATTGAATGACTTGTGGGCATGCTGATAGTAATTGGAATGGAATGGTTTGTAAGTTTGAATGGTTGAGATTTCATAGGTTGAAATATTATGCTCAAGTGTTTAATTGTTGTTTAATCATTTGTTTGATTTTGGCATAATTTAAATGATGAATTGATATGCATATTGGAGTGATTTATGCAGGTTTTGAAGATGTCTAAATGCTTCATATTGAACACTTTTGATTTGGGCATGAGTTAGGCATTAAAATGGATGTTTTTGGCATATTGGCACTAAGGTATCGATACCCTGGTAAAAGTATCGATACATAGAATTTTTCAAGTACTTTTCAAACAAATAGAATCCCAAAATGGTATTGATACCTTTTATGAGGGTATCGATTCATTTGACTTTGGCTTGATTTTTATAAAAGAAACAGAATTGCAAATTGGTATTGGTACTTATATAGGGTATCGATACTTGATCTGGAAATTTGGAAAATAATGCAATTTGGTCGTAAGTCATGCTCAGGTCTACAAAAGAGCTTTCGTAAGCTCAATTGTTTGTGTTTAATTATGTATCTTATTATCTAGGTATTTATGACATGATTGAATATTTGAATCATTTGTTTATGGTATACTTGATTAGAAATTTTAAAAATGTTACAAAAAGGTCCCTATTTGATCTCTAGTTGACTTTAAAATATTCGTATGCTCGTATAAAACTCGGGAATGAATGTTCATGTTATTCAATTTGTATTATTGTTGATTGCATGGTTGATGATGTGAAATGAAGATTTTACTGTGAATTTGTCAGTATTTGCTCAGGAAACGAATGTTGCATCCTATTACTCGAACCCAATGAACGGATCGGGTAAGAGGTGTTACACGTAAGGCCTTTTGTTTGTAAATCACCTTTTTTACAGTTTTAGCCTCCATGCACAACCTATCTACATGTCTCTAATTGAACTCAATGTTAGAGTTCAGCTCAGCATTAGTCTTTTGCTTAGTGCTTGAGGGGATGGTTTAGGTGTTTGCAGTAATAGGCACATCTTAAGGTTGAGCATCTTCCTCTATCTCTATGTTATTAGATTCAAAACTAGAAGCTATTTTGGTTGGATAATTCACAGTGTTTCCCTTCTAACCACTTGTGGGAAAACATCAATTCTAGCACAAGGTTCTCAAATTATTTTGTTGCTCGAACAATTATGGGATTTTTAATGTGCAACACATGAAAGATAAGGGAGGGGAATGGTAGCAAATAATGACGGTGGGCTTCTTCAGCATTCTTCATAGTCTCAAAAAAAAATAATCTGACCTAGTTTGAATTTGACCATCTCCACTACCTTCCTCAAAAGAATGGCCACTCGTTTACTCACTAAATCTCTCTGGTTCATGGGAAGCCAGTTCCTAGTGGTGATTGCATACAAAGCAACATATATAATGGAAAAAGAATAGGCATGAATATTATCTTTCTTAGGCTAAGTGAGATGAAGATTGTTGGTTATAGCAACAGTTGTTTCATCAATGCTTTCTTCGAGCTCCATCATATTATGACTGAAACAATTCATAATCTTTCTTATTTCAACAAGGCGAAAGTTATACCACTCACCATAAACAAACACCTTATGGCATAGCTTGTTTGTCACGCCCGGTTATCTTTTTGGTCCTAAAATTTAAGATAAGTTAGGATTAAATTGAATGGATTAGTGAATTGTCGAGCTCCACTGGGGAAATTCAGAAATTTTAGTTGTTAAATTGTGATTAGTTGGATCTCAATTCTGGTTTAGTTAGTTTAGAACCTGTTATCTCCCTAGTGGGAGACAAAATAATTAGCAGTGATTGGTTAAAATGGACTAAGGAGATCGTGCAACTTTGGCTATATATATGTGTGAAGAGGAAAGAGTTCTTCTAAAGATAGTTGGTAGTCTCTTTCTCATCTATAACGTCTTCTTCGGTTACTCCAAAGAAGAAGAGGAGGTTCAAAAAAGCTCTGCATGGGGTGGTAAAGGTCAGGTTTGAAGTTTGGGAAGCCAAGAATTTGACAAGCTGGTAAGCCCTAAGCCTCCATGTACTTGTGGATTACAGGAAAGAGAAGTAAGAATTCTCGAAGAGTTCCTGTATAATTATGGAATTTGGGTTTTAAAGTTTAAATACCTTCATGCTAACCGATAAATGATTGTTATGCTTAGCTGCCAGAACGAATGAAGCTCTAGTGTTTGGACAAGCTAAGTTGTTGAGGAAAAAGGAAGCAAGGTGATTTTTTGTACTTGAATTTTTAGGTGATTGTTGATGTTGTGTTGCAGCAGCCCGCCCGGCATAGACCATATCGATATTTGTATAGTCGATTAAGCCAATGGTAGGAAAATGGATAGAGTGGTGATTTTTCCGTTAAATGTTTGGGTGGCATATTGCGTGGATTCGATAATGTGCCCAATTGAGGAACACCTCGCTAGAATTCGCCATTTGGCGGACTCTAGGGTTTGGCAGACTCTTTTGTGAGACAATCCGTCAACCCTAGATACTTTGGGAAAACTTGTTAGTTCGCAGATCGATAGACTTCTTTTCTGTGTTTTAGCGTGAAAACGATGGCTCGATGAGTATCGTCAGAGTTTAGTTGAGACCTAGTTGGAATTGAACTAGAATACTGTAAATGAAAGTTTGATGTGTTTAAGTAGTTGAATGACTTGTTTAGTTGGCCTGTTTAGTAGTTGTGTTTGGTAGAAAATATTGTCTATAAAAGTCATGTATTGCTTTGATAATGGGAAAAAAATTAGCTTTTTTCATTCCTTGCTAACAAGTTTTTGAGCAAGCTTTTAAGTACTATGTTCTTCGTTAGAGAAGACAAGGAAGGTTTCCAGTAGCTAGTCAAGACTCCATTGTTAAGTACCAGCTTACTGGTAATTTTTGGAAAACCCTTAGGTTGTTATCGAGGGGGATTTATGTTTTTGCATTAGTGCATGTATAGAATTTTAAAGCTGGTTCGAAAGGAAAGAAAATTCTTGATTGTGGGTTGTATGCAACCGATTCATGCATGCATGATTAAATCTTAGTAGATAAATGAAATGATGGTTCTAATTGTTTCTTATTTAGCTCAAGAAGCTAGTGAAGGTCTGAGCAATTGAGGCAAAGGACCAGTAGAGTGGATTCTATTCTAGAGTTTGCTGGTGAGTTCCTTCTTACTTCTTTTGAGTTATGACTCTTCTATGATATGTGGATTGTGTACTGTAAGTTGTCTCTACTGTAAATAGGTCGATGTGTTGTGTTTGGGCATACGTGTAATAAAAGAGTGTTGTATGCGTGAGTATGGCTATTGTTGATGTAAAAACACCCTCATTGTTGCACAAGCCCAGTACCAGAAAATTTGTGATAAGTGAAAATATGAAAATAAGATATGTTTGTGATGCCTCCGGTAGGGCAGCTATATTGCGAATCAGACTGGCAGATCACAACCCAACCTTGCAAGAGAATACATGTTCAACTTAACAAGGATGTTATGAGGAGTTATTGTGGAATATTAAAATTGAATATGGTTGATATGTGATTCTGATTTCGGAAACAAAGGTCTGAGGCTGGCACAATGATGGGTCATTGGTAAACATGCATGATTGTGAGAGATATGTATAAGTTGGCGAAATATGTCCGCTTGGGTACTGTATGTGTTATGTTTTAATTGGCGAAGTGTTGCTGCCAGAGAATTGTGGATGACAAATTGGTGCATTGTGTCTGTATGACAGTCTCACGAAAAGGTTTGTTTTTTCTTTTCTTGCTGGTGTTGATGCTTGTTGATTATCAGTATTCCTGTAAATTATTTGCATCTATTTTGGAACTCACTAATTTCAATTGAACTTACTTTGTTACTTTTTCTTCTCAGGCGTTTTGTTAGTAGAAGAAGAATCAGTTGAAGTGGACTACGCTAGAGCTACGTTTGTGAGTAAGCCACTTGTTTATTTTTGTATCATGCATGGCTATTTGGCGAATGGCATATATATACGTTTTGTATTTGACTTATGTAATTAACTTCCTCGTTTGTACTATTTCGTTTCTGTTTTAAAAAGAATTACCCATTTACTCTAAAAATGTACGGCTAACTTTGGTGATTTGTTGATTATGAAATTTTATCATCTATATGTATACACCATAGTTGAGCAGCAGATGGATAATAAAATTTTCTTTTATAATTCCTAAAAAAATTCTTTAAAAATGCATTACAAAAAGAAAGAAAAATAATATTTTTTTAACAAAAAGAGAAATCTTTAAAACCGTTTTTCTAAAAAAATTAAAGTTAAGTTGAAAGGTTTGAATCCGCCGGTAATGCCCCACTCTGTTGGGCGGTTTTTTTGGCTGAATGTTATACGCCATGTTTTCCTAACAGGCTAAGGGTTGTTACATGTGTTGCTTGCTTGAACTACATCCGTGTCAGTTCTGCGTTGTGATTAAAACCATGGTTGTGAATAAACATGAATGTTAAGTAAATTGTATATGCATGATGTTGCACGTATGTTGTTAACTATTATATGATTGTGAATTGGCGAACAGACGTATGATGTATTGTATGTGTTGTGGGGAAATGTGCTCATATTTCAGTAAACATGTAATTGTTTTCTATGTATTTGGACGATGAATAAATTTCACATTTCATTGTTATTTATTTTATATTTTTTTCTTTCATATTTTGCATGCATAGCGAAATTGTGACAAGCAAATATTAGCTCATTGATTGTCTAAGTTCAAACTGATGATAAGTGGCATTGTAAGAACGTTTACATTGCAAGAAAGACAACTTACTTCAATAGATAATCTAAACGAGTCCGTAATCCGTAAAAGAAAATCAAAGTGAGCATTTGATTCAAATACTGAGAAGGATTATTATGTCATCTACAATTCCAATTGATGAGATGGCTAGTCTTGGCTATTGGAGCAGTTGACTCAACGGCTAAAAACATAGATGTACTCATTGGCAGAATGATACATTGGACTGGATTCAAGATGAATTAATGTTGAATCTGTTTGTGAATTAATTCACTTGTGACATTCATAGTGTGATTTACCTAAATCCTAAGTTAGTCACTAACCATGCGTATGTAACTCATGTGCTTTGATATTAGTGGAGTCTTACACTCTAAAAATGATCGAGCTGATAGCCGATATGTTGGGTACATGACTTGTGTATGACATGGCTTTACTAGCAACAGTAGAATTCATAACTCAATTAAAGAGTTAACGATATGCTCTCATTGGCATGGTACAGATTGATAAATATGGAACGTGACCACGGGTTCCTTGTTCTCGAACAAGCAATTTATCACAATCATTTGTTGATAGTAATCATATTAATCATTAAAAAGACACAATGGTGACAATGAGATAAAATAGGATTGTATTGAGTGAACGAGTTTAACTCAAAGGAATCAAGGATATCATATGAGGATAACACACACATGACGAGGTCATTGGACAAAGCAGTTGGATGAATTGCTTTCATAAAGAGTATACAATAAGAATTTTTCAATCATGGTATTTCTTGTGGACTGACTCCATGATTAAGTAATTGCGAATAATTGGAACAATGCTTCTGGACATAATTGCAATTACTAAAGCCTAATTGTATATGTCTGATTGATCCATTAGTTAGCTCAACAAAAGCTCGACCGAACTGCATTTGAATCAGAAAAAAAATCTATGACTTTGGAATTAATTTAATTGCGTCGATTTATTCGATGTGGAATTAAATTGGGCGATCATAAGAATTGTTCAACTAGAGAATTTAATTAAAGAATTTTCTTGAAAAATTAATTTGGAAAATCTAAGTGATTTTTGGGAAAATTAATTTTCAAGTCAGACAATTGACCCAATGAGTAATTGAACATGAAAATTGGACCTGAGATCGTAAATTGGGTCTGGGAGCCCAAAATCGAGACCAAGACCTAAAAATTGGTCGAATTAGACTGACGGTCCAACCAGTGGTTGGATCAGACCGGTCGGGCCATTACTGGCCTAGACTGAACAAGCTCGGGGTGCCGGCGACTACAACGACGGCATTCTAGTGGCCGGAAAATGGTTGGCGGCGGTGGGTCTTCGATGGTTGAGCAGTGGAAGAATTACACTCCTACTAGGACTCTACCAGAGAATTTGATTTCAGATTGATTATTCCAAAAATAATATTATTTTAATAGATTTAATATTAAATTTAATTTAATACTTATCTTAATAGTATTTTATTAATTTAATATTAAAGTGATTAAGTTTAATTATAATTGAACTCTCTAAACTCTCCTTATATAAAGAGATCTTTGGGTCATTAATTGACACACACTTGAATTCAAGAGAAAGTTGTAGAGAGAAAATTCTCTGAAGAAATTATTTCAAAAAATTTCAAGATATATTTTTCTCATTTACAACTTATCCCAAAAGTATATAAAAATTACGAAATTACCTGTAACAGCCCGATTTAGGGGCTAGTCGAAATAGTGATCTCGGAATCACTAATTCGAGGTTAGAGAAAATTATTTTCATGATATTTTATGTGTTATAACATGTTTATAAGGATGCATGAAAATTTTGGTGCCTTAATTTTAGCAATTTCTAGCTAAATTGTGAAAAGGGACTAAATCGCATAAAGTGCAAAAGTTCTATTTTAATTGCTAGAGGTACCAAAAAGCTATGGTTTATAAATTGGAGGTCCCAAATGTGCAATTAGGCCATGGGAATTAGCTTGGCCGGTCAAAGAAGACAAAGGGAACAAGGGCATTAAATGTTGTCATGTTAGGTAATTAAAAAGAAATAAAATAGATGAAATAAGAAAAAAGCTATCATCTTTTTATTTCTTCTCTTCTTCAACCGAAAATATCATCCATGGGAGGGGTTTGAAAGCTTCAAATTTCAGCAAGCTTTGCTCCATTCAAGTAAGTGATTTTGATGCTTATTTTTTTATGAAAATTGCATTTTTGTAGTCCCCAAAGCTTAAGCTAGCTAATGGGAGGACTAGTTTGCAATATGGTTGAAAGTCTAGGGACTTACCATGATAGATTTTATGTTGTTTAATGAGTTTTTATGGAAGAAAATGGATGATAGGATGATGAGAAACAACTTTTGTGAAAGGTGTTGTCATGAAAACACCTAATTGGGACTAAAATGCAAAAGTTGTAATTTGTTCATTAAGGCATGAAATAGATGGAATTGTGGATAGTTGTAAGAGGATTAAATGTTCAGCTAGGCTTTTTTAATAAGAAATTGAGATGAAAATTTATTTACGAGCCTAGGGGCAAAATTGTAATTTTGCCAAAGTGTAGGGGTAAAATAGTCATTTTTGCCTAAAGTGTATATTATGGTGTAATATGATTTATAAATGATTAAATCAGTAAATTTCATTGTTCTAGATCAAAGAAAACGAGTTTCGGACCTAGAATGGATGAAAAGAGAAATGTGGGCAAAAAGGTCCCTTTTGGCCCTTTCGACATCGAGGTAAGTTCATGTGCGAATGTTGCAATTATGTATGAGTTAATTTAATGTTCCAATGTTGTATGGAATGTATATTTACTCTATGAATGTATGAAATATCTTTGATGAGAGGTCAAAAGAATTGAATCTAAGAGTAATGGGAAATGTATGTAGAATGATATGATGATAGTTAAAGTCTCGTGTAAGACCATATTGGAATATGGCCTCGATGTAAGAATTCGTATAAGACCATGTCAGGGACATGGCATCGACATGTTAATACAAGTAAGACCCTATTGGGGTATAAATTCTATGTGACATTATGAGTATGAGACTCAAGAGAGTTATTTAATAACCTGAGTGATTCAACGTATATGTTGAAAGAAAGAAAGTATGCGGTTGTACCACGAAAAGCACAAGTGTGTGTTAGAATTGAATAGATATGGATTCAGTATATGATGAACCCTTAGTGGGTTATGTGTATTTAATACACCTTAGTTGCATGAGATAGATTTATTAATGTATTGTGTGAATGCAAACGAGTATCATAGAAAGTTAAGTAAGAATAGAAGCGTGTGAGAATGTTCTCGGATGAATATTTGAAATAGAGATATACATGTGGATTACTATCCATGAATGTAAAATGAAAGGTGGGCTAAGTGCGAAACCAGCGTAAGTATAAATGATTGGTGTGCTAAGTGCGAAATCACCATAAGTATAAATGATTGGTGGGTCAGGCGCGATACCACCCTATTAGAGATTCAATGGTGGGCTAAGTGCGAAACCACCGAGATATTAGTAGCATGAGCGGCTTATTGAAAATGCTTGATGTGTTGTTTTATATGATCATGTGGTGATCAGTGCAGGAATGTATGCTAATTGAACGAGCAATTGGCTTGTGACATGGTAAGAATGTGGTAAGAGATTGAATGAGTAAGTTTTAAGAATATTTGAGCAAGTAACCATGAGTTTATGAGAGACACTCTTCATGATACTTTGTAATTATGTATATTCAATGAATATCAATACTTGACACATTATGCAGATGAGCTTACTAAGCATTATTGCTTACTCCTTTACTTTTCTCATCCCTTATAGGTTATTTTAACTAGCTCGGGTTGGAGGCCGCCGGAGATGTTTTCACACTATCGAGTAGACCCTTGGTATGAGGTATCAAATCCTTATGAGTCATGGCATGTATAGGGATTCTTTTAAAGTTGATTAAGTTCTAACCGATGTAGCCAAATTGTATTGGCCTAAGAGAATCTAGAGTTGGTTGTGTATGACCATAGATGATGGCTTAAGTTGGTTGTATTTGTATTGGGAGTAGTTCTCCCTAGTGTATGGGATAAAGACTTTATCTCTTTAATGATTAAATGTGTTAATTCATGTGTTTTAATGGATGATTTGAGAATGTTTTGAAGTAGTATATGAATGTATGCAAACGGGAGTGGTAAAAGGCTTGGTAAGATAGCCTCTAAGTGCCCACACGGGTAGACACACGGGCGTGTGTCTAGGCCGTGTGTCTCCTGCACCTTAGTTGTAACACCCCAAACCCGGCCCAAAAGTTAGGCCCGAATCTGGCGTGTCACACAAAAAAAACTCGTTTGAAAATTTCAGCCTCTTTGTTAAAACCCAAAACACTTAAGCAATTTATTAACTACTTGAAAACGTAATTATCTTTAAAAACCTTTTTGGTGGCAAAAGCATATTTGAGATAAACAATTTACAAAATAGTGATGTTAGAAATAGATTTGCAGAAGTATTCTGAAATTGTTTCGGAAACGTAGATAAAATACAAATATTTTTGAGAGATTGATTGATGAGTCAACAATCAAGGTAGTGAACTTAAACCGTGACTTTTGAAAATATTGTTTGATAGTTCGAGAAAATAACTTTCGTGTTAAAATATTTATAAAGTTTATTATGAAATCCATTTGTTAATCGATTTTGAAAAACCTTTATTTAAGTTTTAGAAAAATTCTCGTTTTAAACAATTTAAGCAAAATAATAAGTATATCAACCATAAAGCGATAATAAAATACTCTGAGGCCTTATTACAACTTAAACCAAAATAGCAAAATAATAAAATAAACGGAAATAGAAATTTAAAATTCAATAACACCATTTCAAGTATGGCCTCCACCGAGTCATCCATGGGCCCAAGTCCTCACATCGAGCATTACCTACAAGGGTTAAGAAAAGGGGGTGAGTTACAAGAACTCGGTGTGAAATCCCCTTACCAGTCATCCACTGGCCTGAACCCATATAGCAATCATCTTGGGCCTAAGCCATTTTGCATAACAATCTTAAAATGAAGCAAATGTATGAATGTATGCAACCCAACCCAACCTAGATATCCATCCGCTACACACCACCCGTACCATCCATCACACCCGTGGGGATCTTTTGTCAACCCACCCCGCCAACACACCAATCATAGGCATTTAGCCATTTATATCAAATTCGAATTGTGGACAAGCCACCGAATAACAGAATATACGTGGCTTAGCCACTGCACAAAATGTGACAGAGTCACGGTTATGTGGCAGAGCCACCGAATTTCACTTCCCGATCATCAATATCCCAATCCCATGCAACTTATGTAAATGCAACATACATAGTAAATCATGATATTTACAATATAACCACGATAATTAATAACTCGTAGATTTATTACAAACAATTTGGCCCATTAACACTTTGCAAAATCACCCATTAGGGCATTATATCAAATTGGCTCATTAAGCCATATGTCAAATTGGCCCATTAAACAATATATCAGATCGGCCCACAAAACAATATATATCAAATCGGCCCATTAACAATACATCAGATCGGCCCATTAGGGGCATTTTCGTAATTCAGCCCATAAGGGCATTTCGGTAAATCGGTCTATAAGGACATTTTGGTAATTCGGTAATCTTACCCACTAAGGGTAATTTTTTAATCTCGCAACCCAGGGGTTTTTCGGTAATTTACCCTCTAAGGGTATTATGGTAATTCCGCAACCTAGACTTAACTACTAATGTGAGGCATAAAAATCGAAACTGTCCATCTGCGTTGTACTGACTAAATTAACTATAACTCGAGTTAGGAATCTCAAAATCTAAATCCGTAAATTTTCCTTGAAACTAGACTCATATATCTTCTTACTAAAATTTTTCCAGAATTTTTGGATTAGCCGATTAGTACAGTTTATTCCTTAAAGTTTCCCTTGTTTCACTGTCCAACGATTCTGACCTCTCTTAACCAAAATTCAAATATCTCACTGTACAGTTTTCATATGTTGCTCCCACTTGTTTCTATTAAAAATAGGTTCAATAAGGAATCCATAAATATTAATTATAACTCTTAATTTACTTTGTACAATTTTATACGATTTTTCCAAAATAGAACAGGGAACCACGAAGTCCATCAGAACCAGTCTCACTAAAATTAAGATACCTCAGAATATAAAATTCCTTTTCCTTCTCCGTTTCTTCCATATCAAAATAGACACAGTAATATTTAATTCGATATCTTATTCACTTTCTAAATTCCCTTTCTCCTATTTTTCATGATTTTTCGAAATCACGTCACTGCTGCTAACCAAAACTATTTCATTGCAAAAATATGGTTACCACTATGAACCTACGCACGCCCGAGTGATCACGGAAGCTGGTTTCTGGTTTTCTTTGGTATTACGACCAAATCACGGAACATTTCATGCAAACAATCAGAGAGATGTGAGAACACACACCATTTCAAACATGTATTCGGAAGGGTACGGGATTACACACATTATTTTGATTTCCTAAAGAACCACTCTCCGTTGATCCTAGAACAATACCAACCAAAAGTTAGCCTCGGATTTCCAAAAGATTCATACTCAACGCATTGCTTACACTTGAATCACTTACCACTATATCCGAAGAATTTGCAAATAGAATATATCGAGTGATTTCGTCCCTAAAACATAATTGATTAGTCGAAACTTCAATCCGATTTGCAACATAGCCAAATAGAGATATAACGAAAAATCCGAAAATGAACCCCTTACCTTAATGATGATAGATCCGACTTCAATCGTTTGACTCAAGACTAGAGAGGATCAACAAGAATGTCCTTTACGACTACACACTAGAACACTACGAAAAGGAAAGATGATCACGCTTAGAGAGAATAGAAGAAATGATGTTTTCGGTTAAGAAAACCATCCCAAGACAAGGGCACAAAATTCGGCATGGAGAAAAGAAAAATACAATGATGGTATAGAGTCTCTTACCGATCTGATTAAGAAGAGTTTTTTCCCACACGATGGTGAACGAAATGATGAAGGAATAGGATGATAATGGGTTCGGCTATCAAAGGGAAAAGAAGCAAAGATGCCTTGAGGGTTTCGGTCAAAACAAGAGAAAAAGATGCTCTCTTTTTGGCTTTGGAGTTTCGGCAAAGAGGGAAAAATTGGAGAAAGCAAAAGACACCCAAAATGCTGAGGAGAAAACAACCTCTTCAAGCACCAAAAATTTGCAAATTCCTATAGAAAATTCGGCCATCACAAACCACCCCTCCAAAACCATTATCATCTTTTCCAAAAGATGAACATTAACCAATTAAAATCTTTCCAAAACACCTTCCACACTATATGCCAACATGTTCCCTTATCCTTCCTTTTCTTTCATTTCTTTCCCCTATTTTTCCCTTATCTTCCTCCTTACCATATTCCTTAGCCTCCCTTCCAAAATTAAAAAGTCTTCCATACCATATTAAAGCCTTGGCCGACACTTACCTTATTAGTACAAAAATTTAATCCAAAATATTTGCACTTGGTGGGATTTGAACCTCTTCCCTTAAAGTCCTTCATGTGGCATCATATCCTCTTTACCAATTGCTCATTTATGCAAGCAAATTACTCTCTTATTTCCATAAACCTTGATGCCACTTACTATCTCTCCTTAAAGTGCTTAAACACAAAATTTTTCCTATAACTTAACTTGAACCCGGAACTTCCTAGAAACCTCGTAACTCTCCAAAATCACCTTCCTAATAAGTCCAACTTGAAATAATGCAGTTTTCAAATTCCCATGAATTTTAAAACGCTTCTACGCTCAAGGTCCAATGGGCCCAATAGGTCCAATTCTACTAGGCCCAATTTTGGGATGTTACATTAGTATCTTAAGTCAGATTAGACCACGGGCTGGTCACACGGTCGTTTGCTCAGGCCGTGTGATACATACGGTTGGCACATGGGCGTGTGCCAAGGCCGTGTGAAGTCTGCACTTGACACTTAGAAATTCAATTGTCACACGGTTGTCGCACACGAGCGTGTGTACAGACCGTGTGGATAAGTCAGAATGCCAAGGTTTGGCACACAGGCCAGGGCCACGGGCGTGTCCAGGCCGTATGGATTTTGCCAGTATCCTCCACGGGTGAAAGACACGGGCATGTTTTAGGGGTGCACGGGCGTATCCCAAGTCACACGGACGTGTGACCCCTGTTTCGAGAGAAAGTTTCCAGATGAGTTTTGAAAGTTTCGGGACGTAAGTCTGAGGCCTCGTAGGCCCATGAAATGTCTGATTTGACTAAAAAAGAGAAGTTTTTAATTTAGAGCGAAATTTTATAGCCCGTAAGTACATGTTTAAGAAATTTCAAGCATAGTAATGTCTCGTATTCGGTCTTAGCCTCAGACTCGGGTATGGGGTGTTACATTTAGTGGTACCAGAGCATGGTTTAGTCGGTTCTCGGACTAACCTAGCACGAGTAAGAGTCTAGCTATACATGCCATATGTGGACCGTGATAGTGTGATGTCTCCAGGCTCTACCAAAATTGTTTTGTTAAGATAGTGATGATTCCCAACCGAGCTAATTTCAGTAAGTTTGTAAGATTTTCAAGCTTCATGAATATTTCATTGAATTGTTTGTGATGTTGTTATATGCACATTATTTCCATGAAAATGTTTAATGATTTATTAAACAAAGAAGTTACTAAGGGCATGTATATGAAAGTCCCGATTGAAAATGAATTACTTAGGATACTCAATCTGCCACATGAGACAAGAAAGTCCGTATAAGACCATGTCAAGACATGGCATCGGCAATCAAGCAAGTTATCATGTAAGACCAAGACAAGTCTTGGCATTGAAGAGTTACTATGAGATGAAGACCCATATAAGCCCAAGCCAAGGCATGGCAATCGGCGAGTCTCCAAGCAAAGATGTCATGTAAGTCCAAGACAAGTCTTGGCATTGAAAAGCTATCAAGAGATAGAAATCCCATGTAAGTCCAAGCCAAGGCATGGCATTGGTGAGTAACAAGGAAGATTTCATGTAAGTCCAAGCCAAGGCTCGGCATTGACCAGTTCATGAGTAAAGTTACCAATAAGACCATGTCAAGACATGGCAATGGTAAGTTCCCAAGGGAACCCACAAGCAAGACTTCGTGTAAGTCCATGTCAAGACATGGCATCGATACCAAGTAAGAGATCCCATGTAAGACTATATCAAGGATATATCATTGGCATCAAGATACATGTGAAATGAGATTCAGTATCCTCAGTCATTCAGAGTAATTCATCGGGCAAACAAGTAAAGCTTAAATGAGATAACAAGAAAGATGAGTAAGTAAAGCTATTATCAAGTTGATTATGAGTATAATTCATGTTATGAATGATGATGTTGAGATTATGCTTGTATTAGTAAAGTATACTGATCTATGTGATCAAGTGTTACAGGTACCTTGTTTACCTTACAAACATGAGACTAGTAAGTTCCATGATGTATGTAAGAGTTAGTAAGAGTAAGTAAGCATTTGAGTTTTGTGATGCTATTATTTATGATAAATATGTCCACATGGTTAAAAATCACGTGTGACTGTTAAACTAGAGAAGATATAATGTTTCGTCTTATGACCCTATTACAAAATCACACATATTATAGTGTAAGAGTTAAAACTGAAAAGTTTGACTAAGTAGAATACAGGAAATGAGTACGGTCGTTCAATGATAAAATGATGAATAAGACCATGGTTGGACCATGGCGGTATATGTGATCCCATATAAGACCATGTCCGGGGCATGGCATTGGCATCGATACATGATCCCGTATAAGACCATATCAGGGATATGGCTTCGGCATTGAATAAGATAATCGGATAAGACCATATCTGGGATATAGCATCGATAATTGTTGTGAGATCCCGTATAAGATCATATCTGGGATATGGCATCGGCACCAAATAGTAATCCCGTGTGAAACCACGTCTGGGACCTGGCTTCGGTATGAGATAGTGTAAGACCATATCTGGGATATGGCGTCGACATCGATATAGGATTTCGTGTAAGACCATATCTGGGATATGACATCGACATCGATATGAGTTTCCATGTAAGATCGTATCTGGGATATGGCATTGGTGTTGATATGAGATTTCGTGTAAGACCATAGCGAGGCTATGGCATCGTGACAACATGTAAAGCAATAGCTGGGCTATGATGTTGTGATACGAGTAAGACCATAGTCGGACTATGGCAATCAAATAAATGATGTACTCAAAACCCGTAAGACATTCTCTAGATTAATAAGGAATAGTAAGAGGAAATAGAGTTAAATGATGAGTACTCAAGTAGACCTTAATGTGAAACTTGAGTAAGTGAAGTCACAGTTCGAAAGTATAAGTGATAGAAACAATTATAGCGTGATAAATGTGAAAACTCCCTTGAGGCAAGTTGTGTGACTATGATGATATTTCATTGACAATGAGTAGTAAATCATATGTATGTAGTCACGAGAGTTAGGCTAAGGGACTTTGCAACCTCACTTCCTTACCACTGTTGAATGTTGATGAGACGTTATGAGAGTTAAGTTGAGTAAGTTTGCATCGGATTAATACAATAATTATGCTAGCATGATTAAGAATGCCTTGTATCACATCGATGCATAATACTCTACTAAATAGAGTAACTGTTTTTGAACATGAGGTTGAAGTCCTAGAGGACTAAAATGATGAGGCTATCATCGAGATATGAGATAGACAAGGTCCCGTATAAGACCATGACCAGGATATGGCCTCAGCACCGAGTTGAGATTCTGTATAAGACCATATCCAGAATATGGCATCGATATTTGATGAGGAAGTCCATATAAGACCTTATCAGGGATATGGCATTGGCATTTAGAGGTGACTCCATATAAGACCACATCGAGAATGTGGCATTGGTTTCGTACCTACATGAAGGACGATGAACATATGTCTTTGATTATCCCTAGTGATCAATGGGACAGATAGATGAGTCTAGAGGTAGAAATGAGAATGGTACTAAAGTCATGTGAAAGAGTGAAAACATGTACTCGTGAATGAATCACGAAGAGACGATTACGATATATGACACGGAACGTGTTATATAAGTGCTAGTATGAGTAAGTTGGCTAGAAGCCTATGGTTTGTGCATGGTTATTTAATGCCATGGATGGGATTATAATGATCTCCTTTAGTATTATGTACTAATACATGTTTCCCTTCAGGGATAATGTGGTCGTTCTTTTCATGAAATTGTGAATTGTGTGAGAATGTTAACTGACGGAAAAAGTAGACTAAACGGTTGTCGATTTAGTTACTTGAAATCGACATTTCCTCTATCTCCTCGTAACCTTAATTGGGTACCTTGAGGAGGAAGTTGGTGATGATTCGTGTATAAGAGGTGAAATCACAAGTTTCACGTTGTGTGATGGGTTTTCGTGTGTTTCGAATAGAGTTAACGAATTCGATCGAGATGTCCTCGCTATCGTGAGATATGACGATCGTAAAGGTTCTAGATTAGCATAGCAAGAGAAACTCGGATGAGAGTGTGCTTAAAATAGGTTCTCGGATGGAGAAAAGAGTAGATTAATGTATTGAGATATGATTCAAGTTACTGTGTATATTCACGCATGAATCAGTAAAGAGAATAAAATTATGTGTGTACGTGAGTAGGGAGCATGATACAAAGATATGCTCATCGAAATGTTCAAACCATGATGGTTGAGTTGAAAGTTATAGAAAGAACTGTTTATTTGAAAGTTCTAGTACTGAGATCAGTCTGAATCGAGAGAAAGAGTTGACAGGTTGGCGATCCAGAGACAATCACTTTTGTGTCTGTGTTGTGAGTTAGATATTATGTATTGATCCATGGGAAGATCGATGTGTATTTTTTGAATTTTAATAAGTGAGGGTATCTTATGCTACAGAAGATTTTGAAGATGAAATAGCGGAAACGGCTTGAGCTATTACAATGGTGGGAATAGTTATTGTGATACTACTTAGATAGTAGACATAGTACAGATGTCTGAATGAAAGATCCATGTTTAGTAATGTGAGTTAGTTACTCGGGTGACTCTAGTTGATAATATCCTAGTTTTAGTGAGGTTAATGACTATAGTGAGTCTTCCTTTCAGAACAGAAGAGTTCAGAAGTGTTATAATAAATGGTATTTTAAATAAGTTATCCATGTTGGATAAGATTTACATTGTTGATGCTTCCTCGAGATAGAAAGTGAATGATGTTGAATCCGAACTTATACAAGAGTTTTGGTATGAGATTTAGTAGTAGCATATCTACTAATGCAAAAGTAAGGAAATGCGATTATGTGCATAAATGTTGTGACAATAGAGTACATTTCATGATATGATTGAGTCTATGGTCGAAAGTAGTTGATCACTAAAAGCGGAATTTTCAAAGCATACAAGTCAAGACTATTATAGTTAGTAAACGCTTGAATGAGAAAATGAGATACAACCTTATAGATTTCAAATTTGATTTGACAAATTCCCAAGAAGGGGATGTCATTCAAATTGTAGTGAATCAACCAAAGAAAGATTCGAATGATCATTTGGACATGTGCGAGTTCCAAATTGGTAGATTTCAGAGATATATGCCCTGGAGGAAGAATAACCTAGGTATCAAGTTACGTTTCGACCTTGTGTATCACAGCTTAAGAGTTATTGGTAAGAGAAACTTGAGGATAAGTGGATTCGCAATTTTGAAGAGTAGATGGAAACATTTTAAGAATGTTGGTAGCAAATCCTCCTGATAAGATTTTCTGGGACGAAAATCCCTAAGGGGGAGAATTGTAATGACCGATTTAAGGGCTAGTCGTAATGTGATGATCTCGAATCACTAATTTGAGGTTAGAGAAAATTATTTTCATGATATGTTATGTGTTATAACATGTTTATAAGGATGCATGAAAATTTTGGTGCCTTAATTTTAGCAATTTCTAGCTAAATTGTGAAAAAGGACTAAATCGCATAAAGTACAAAAGTTCTATTTTAATTGCTAGAGGTACCAAAAAGCTATGGTTTATAAATTGGAGGTCCCAAATGTGCAATTAGGCAATGGGAATTAGCTTGGCCGGTCAAAGAAGAAAAAAGGGGACAAGGGCATTAAATGTTGTCATGTTAAGTAATTAAAAAGAAATAAAATAGATGAAATAAGCAAAAAGCTATCATCTTTTTATTTCTTCTCTTCTTCAACCTAAAATATCAGCCATGGGAGGGGTTTGAAAGCTTCAAATTTTAGCAAGCTTTGCTCCATTCAAGTAAGTGATTTTGATGCTTATTTTTTATGAAAATTGCATTTTTAGAGTCCCCAAAGCTTAAGCTAGCTAATGGGAGGACTAGTTTGCAATATGGTTAAAAGTCTAGGGACTTACCATGATAGAGTTTATATTGTTTAATGAGTTTTTATGGAATAAAATGAATAATAGGATGATGAGAAACAACTTTTGTGAAAGGTGTTGTCATGAAAACACCTAATTGGGACTAAAATGCAAAAGTTGTAATTTGTTCATTAAGGCATGAAATAGATGGAATTGTGGATAGTTGTAAGAGGATTAAATGTTCAGCTAGGCTATTTCAATAAGAAATTGAGATGAAAATTTATTTACGAGCCTAGGGGCAAAATCATAATTTTGCCAAAGTGTAGGGGTAAAATAGTCATTTTTTCCTAAAGTGTATATTATGGTGCAATATGATTTATAAATGATTAAATCAGTAAATTTCATTGTTCTAGATCAAAGAAAACGAGTTTCGGACCTAGAATGGATGAAAAGAGAAATATGGGCAAAAAGGTCCCTTTTGGCCCTTTCGACATCGAGGTAAGTTCATGTGTGAATGTTGCAATTATGTATGAGTTAATTTAATGTTCCAATGTTGTATGGAATGTATATTTACTCTATGAATGTATGAAATATCTTTGATGAGAGGTCAAAAGAATTGAATCTAAGAGTTATGGGAAATGTATGTAGAATGATATGATGATAGTTAAAGTCTTGTGTAAGACCATATTGGAATATGGCCTCGATGTAAGAATTCATATAAGACCATGTCAGGGACATGGCATCGACATGTTAATACAAGTAAGACCCTATTGGGGTATAAATTCTATGTGACATTATGAGTATGAGACTCAAGAGAGTTATTTAATAACCTGAGTGATTCAACGTATATGTTGAAAGAAAGAAAGTATGCGGTTGTACCACGAAAAGCACAAGTGTGTGTTAGAATTGAATTGATATGGATTCAGTATATGATGAACCCTTAGTGGGTTATGTGTATTTAATACACCTTAGTTGCATGAGATAGATTTATTAATGTATTGTGTGAATGCAAACGATTATCATAGAAAGTTAAGTAAGAATAGAAGCGTGTGAGAATGTTCTCGGATGAATATTTGAAATAGAGATATACATATGGATTACTATCCATGAATGTAAAATGAAAGGTGGGCTAAGTGCGAAACCACCGTAAGTATAAACGATTGGTGTGCTAAGTGCGAAATCACCATAAGTATAAATGATTGGTGGGCTGTGTGTGATACCACCCTATTAGAGATTCAATGGTGGGCTAAGTGCGAAACCACCAAGATATTAGTAGCATGAGCGGCTTATTGAAAATGCTTGATGTGTTGTTTTATATGATCATGTGGTGATCAGTTCAGGAATGTATGCTAATTGAACGAGCAATTGGCTTGTGACATGGTAAGAATGTGGTAAGAGATTGAATGAGTAAGTTTCAAGAATATTTGAGCAAGTAACCATGAGTTTATGAGAGACACTCTTCATGATACTTTGTAATTATGTATATTCAATGAATATCAATACTTGACACATTATGCAGATGAGCTTACTAAGCATTATTGCTTACTCCTTTACTTTTCTCATCCCTTATAGGTTATTTTAACTAGCTCGGGTTGGAGGCCGCCGGAGATGTTTTCACACTATTGAGCAGACCCTTGGTATGAGGTATCAAATCCTTATGAGTCATGGCATGTATAGGGATTCTTTTAAAGTTGATTAAGTTCTAACTGATGTAGCCAAATTGTATTGGCCTAAGAGAATCTAGAGTTGGTTGTGTATGACCATAGATGATGGCTTAAGTTGGTTGTATTTGTATTGGGAGTAGTTCTCCCTAGTGTATGGGATAAAGACTTTATCTCTTTAATGATTAAATGTGTTAATTCATGTGTTTTAATTGATGATTTGAGAATTTTTTTGAAGTAGTATATGAATGTATGCAAACGGGAGTGGTAAAAGGCTTGGTAAGATAGCCTCTAAGTGCCCACACGGGTAGACACACGGGCGTGTGTCTAGGCCGTGTGTCTCTTGCACCTTAGTATCTTAAGTCAGATTAGACCACGGGCTGGTCACACGGTCGTTTGCTCAGGCCGTGTGATACACACGGTTGGCACATGGGCGTGTGCCAAGGCCGTGTGAAGTCTGCACTTGACACTTAGAAATTCAATTGTCACATGGTCGCCGCACACCGCGCGTGTGTGCACGGCCGTGTGTAGATAAGTCAGAATGCCAAGGTTTGGCACACGAGCCAGGGCCACTGGCGTGTCCAGGCCGTGTGGATTTTGCCAGTATCCTCCACAGGTGAAAGACACGGGCATGTTTTAGGGGTGCACGGGCGTGTCCCAAGTCACACGGATGTGTGACCCCTGTTTCGAGAGAAAGTTTCCAGATGAGTTTCGAAAGTTTCGGGACGTAAGTCTGAGGCCTCGTAGGCCCATGAAATGTCTGATTTGACTATGAAAGAGAAGTTTTTAATTCGGAACAAAATTTTATAGCCCGTAAGTACATGTTTAAGAAAGTTCAAGCATAGTAATGTCTCGTATCCGGTCTTAGCTTCGGACTCGGGTATGGGGTGTTACATTACCCCACTAGTAATTTTTTGTGAAAAATTTTTTGATTCGAAACGAGCCCACACTCGGCAGATGTGAGCTTGAACATAGCAGAGAAGACTACTTGGTCGAAGCGTTCATCCTAGAAGAATTGAAAAGGTAGAATTTTAATTAAGTCTTTATTACTTTAGATATCAAAACCAAGTTATTGTTTTGGAAAAAAAAATTAAAACTCTGGTTTTCCCCTAAATTTATTTTCCACTGCATTTTCCAAACTTGATTTTTCAACAACAATATCTAGCACAATGAATTGTATGAAACATATGATTATATTATATGCAAAGTACAGAGGTAATTTTCCTTGACGGGATATATGAAGTTAGGAAAAATTGGTGGAATGGAAAAATGGGCATATTATTCTGGGGATATAAGGGAGTATAGTTTTGTAATGGGTTGCAATCGATTGTCTCTCTAGAGTGACACCGTGACGACGATCTATCGACTTTATGGAGTGACACTGCGACGGAGGTTATCTTCTGGCTCGCTAAAGCAACACAGTAACGATAGTCCCTCAACTCTATAGAGTGACACCGCAATAGTGATTATCGACTGGTTTGCTAGAGAGACACCGTGACAATAGTCCCTCGACTTTATATAACGACACCACGACGATAGTATTAGATAGGTCATTCAGAGAGACACCGTGGAAATGATTATCAGGTCTTTCGGGGCAACACCTCAAAAGAGGTTTATTGATTCTTCGAAATCGGGAGTTTGTCAAGACATTAAACATGAGATATACCGTGTACGACCATGGCTAGGCTATGGCATCAAATGGAGTCTGCTAGGACATTAAACATGAGATCATACCGTGTAAGATCATAGCTGGGCTATGGCGTAAGATAAAGTCCACCAAAATGTTGAGCTAGGAAGCTGACAGGACAAGGAAAGGGTCCTTGGAATGGTCCAAGGATCCACCAAATTACGAAGAAAGAAAAGCAGGTAGAAATTTCTAAGAATACAGGTAAACCTGTTGATGAGGGATTCCATAAATTGTTACAAAAAAGAAACTGGAATAAGCGGCTCTTAATCATACAGGATAAATAGGAGGGATAACTAAGTTGAGATATGAAATATACGTGGGTAGGAGTCTGCAAGTTTTAACGAGTAAACCGAAATTGAGGGTGATAACAAGATGATTAAGCAAAACCTAAGCCTAAGGGTCCGCGGGTAAAAAGCCAACCAGAAACGGATAAGTCCGCTGAATTTCACTTGGAGGTAATGATCGCTCGATTGGTATGACTGGTAGAGACTACCAAAAATCCACAAAGAGGAAGGATGTTTGACCAAGAAAAGGTAACGCAGGATAGATCACATGGGGGTAAGAAGAAGAAGTTTGCCAAGGGCTACCTTGGGCGCACCGTCCGCCGGAAAGTAGCGGAAGGTAAGGTTCGTTGGGATCTACACAATTATTTTAACTATTCATAAGATTGGAACACGATGAACTAACAGTCTAGGGTTAGGTTGTAAAGTATTAACCCGACAAGATGATGGGGAGCCCATTCAGTTATCTTATCAACATGAATAGAATTTTGAGTTTGGGTTGGAGGAAGTGTTAAAGCAGGAATTCTTAAGCTTAATCTAGTATGGGATAGATGGATCAGAGTAAGGATCCAAATTTAAGAACATAAGTGAAAGTCAGCCAGTAGTAGGCAACGAACCTTATATCCAAGTGTATGGTTAATGGACAGAGTAAACTCATTAAAGCATAAAAGAACCTGGGATGAGACGAAATCAGGCCAAAACCATAGAGGACCATTATAGTAAAGGTCACACTTATGTCTAAAATAGTGAATAACTTTGACAATAATGCGCCGCGGAAAAGGCTAATGTGTTGAATACGCTGATGAAATCAGAGGAAGGCTAAGGATAGACAGAGAGTTTGAAATCTCTGTTTAAAATTTTGTTTCTTAAAGATTTCGATTTATTATTGTTACGCTGTTTACAGAATATCACTAAGTTCATTTGAACTTACGTGCTTATTGCCTATTTGCAGGATGAATGCCTGAGAAATCAAGTGGAGGAACCAAGCCAGGAACCACCGGAATTGAGGGTTGGGTGTGGAAGTCGTACATGCGTATAGAGGGGCTCCCTTAGAGGCCACGCCTCGGGGATTAAATCGAATGTAAAAAATTCCAAAGTGTAAATTTGGAATTATAAAATACTGCTAAGATTGTAAGGCAGTAAGTTGTAGAAGTTATATTTCTTAATATAGTTTGATGTGTAATTTGAGCGTTTAAGAATGTAATAAGAATAGAATAATAAAAAAACATCGTTAAGTTATTTGGGTCTTTATATCATCTAGTACTCGGACCTGGTGATCGGGTTGGGTATAGAGTGTTACACTGTTGTTCTTATCAGATATGCTCATGTTCATGTTAGCAAGAACACCAATACAACATTCTTAACATAGCGCTTAACATAACTTGTAGTGCCCAATAAACTAGAGTTCTAGAGAATGACATTAATGCCATGATAAACAAAACTGATCTCTTCAATGTTTTTCTCCTTAATAAAATGCTTTAAGATCAAGGCGGTGTACCTTCTAAGACAAGCAGTATCCTAGAAAACTCTATTTCGGATCTCTATAATTCTTTCTTCTTGTCTCCTTGTTGCTTCGATGGCTTGAGGTAAGAGTTTTGGGACACCTACTTCCTTCATCCTCTTATTCCTTTAGGAAGCAGTAGAGGTTACATTAGGACGATTGGTCCTAGCTCTCATTATAGATAGCAGAAGGACATTTTCTTCAAAGCTTGAGTCAGGGCTAGATTCAATGGAGGAATCATGAGAGCTTTCATCCAATATCTTCCTTTTCTTGCTGGGTTTGGGAGCAACAGGGGAAACCTGATTTTCTAGTTGAGAAATTCTTCTTCTTCTTTCCTCACATGAATTTGCCAAAAAAAAAATCCCAACATTTTTTTGGTACTTATGAAAATATAGCATGTACTAAATAATTTTGAAACCCATCAGAATTCTGAATTTCCTTGTAATACTTTCAAATTTATGCTAACACCAATATTTGACCATGAAACCTTAAACGATGGAATTTCCAGTAATGGAGATTTCATCGTTCAGAAGTGAAAAATCATTTTCAGAAGGGGATTTTTAAAATATTGTGCATCCCTTAGATATTTGGGTATTGTGTTAGGGATTTTAGAATCCTTTACAAATGTTGTTATTCCATTTAAGTTTGTGAAAACTATAATAACATACAATAATCTCTAACGGGTACCAAAAGTCTTATACGAAATAGCAAAATTTCTCACATATAACTAAATATCTGACCAAATACCAAATGATTTCTTAGAGATACAAAAAATAATAATTGAATACCAAATTCCCTTTTTTTTTTACACAGTTGTTCTTACGAACACCAACATTGCCAGCACAATTCCAAAACTTATCAGCAACGGGTACCAAAAACCCTATATCAAATAACAAAGTTTCTCACGTATAATCGATTCTCTGACCAAATACAAAATGAACTTTCTTTTACATAATTGTTGTTCTGAAGCATACCAAGATCTCCAACATATTTCCAAAACTTCTAACCGATACATATTTTGGTATTTATTACAAAATTTTGTTTCGCTTAGATTTTTGTGTATTCATTATAATTTATTTATATACATATAAATATTATGTTGGTTTTTCAAAATATTTAATGTCCTAATCGATTATTATTTGTGCTTATATAGAACTACAAATTTTGTTACGGATCTAGAAAAAAAAAACCATATTAATTTTTATTTAATTCATTTAAAACCTATATAAACTATTTAAATCCTAATTTTCAAAATGTTTTTTTAAATAAATTTAGTTTTTTATTTATTTTTCAATTTTTAAAATTATATAAAAAATTTATATTTTATATTTATATTTGAATATACCAATTAAAATTAAAAATAGAAATTATTAAAAATGTTTTAAAATTGTAAATCTAAAAATATTTCTCAAATAATACATTAGATAATATGTTTTTAATATACACATAAAATTTTATTTATTTATAATATAATTTTTTAAATTACAAAAACAGTGAGAAACTAGAAATATTGTTATATTGAAAGAGGATTGTATGAAACTGTGATTCCACATCATCCTTATCCTTTTCAATAGGATAATGACAAATTATATTTTTCCTCCTAATTTTTAGCATTTTTAATTAGATTTGAATTTTTTCAGTAGAAAAAAATTAAAAATCAGGAGGAAAAATCTGATTTGCGATTCTCCGAATAGGGGTATGTAGAATCACAGTTTTATACAATCAATTCTCTTGTTATATATTTGATTTAGTAAGAGTAAAAGTTTTTGAATCTAACAATAGGACACCATAGGTCATGAATTATAGTAAACCTTTAGAAATTTTGGTATTACCTTATTATGGGTAAAAATCTCTCATTTTTCAAATAAACACATTTTCTTCCAAAAATATTTGGTGCAAACTTTTTGGTGAAGTAAGTTTAGCGATAGTAACGTTTTAGGAGTGGAGAGACATAGGGGTCATCCCATCCGACATTGCTTTACAAAAAGGATATCTTTATGCAAAACAACAACCGCCTTTAGAAAATAAAAATAGAACCGTATGCCTTCCTTAATAATAAAAAAAGAGACAGCTTTGCTTTCCCTGATAGTCAAACCACAATTATTGATGCTTTCATGTTGCAAGGTCATTGGTTTACTCTTAATACAATTCCACACTCTACTTTGCTCACCCATAACCCTAAACCCTAAGGTTGAAACGAATTTTCATGATTTGCAAGCATCATCCACATCAAAAAAGATTGGATCCATTAATCCTCCCTGAAAGCTCGCCGGACATGGTACCATAACTTGAAACATTATAACAAAGGGTCTTGAGACCAGACAAGGAAGGTGGCGTAGACCATTTCAACCCTGCCCTGTCGCTCAGAAACCTCGACAGTTCCTTTCGAGATATTGTTTTGTTCCAAAATGTTGGACAAGAATGGACCGCCTTGGCATTTTTGTTTGGTTTTAAAAATTGTTGCTTGTCATTGTTGTTCATGATTTCTTCTTCATCTTCACCATCATCATCCGAAGCTGCATCAGTGCACTCTTGTAATTCTAAAGCACGCTTCAGTTTCTTCAACACTGCAGCCATTGTTGGCCGTTTATGCCTATCATTGTTCAGGCACTTTAAAGCAATACCTACGTATGCTTTCAAGCACCCTGGAGAAATCTGACCTTTAAGATTGGGATCTATAATCTGTTTAAGCTTGCCAACTTTGATGCAATGCCGAACCCACTCTGCCAGGGTTGGCTGTTCATCATCGAGCCTTAAATCCACTGCCGGTCTTGCACATAGCATCTCAAATAGAACTACCCCAAAGCTATACACATCGGACTTCACTGATAGGCGGCTAGTTTCAAAGTACTCAGGGTCTACGTACCCGACCGTACCCCTAACACCAGTTGTGACATGGCTGCGTGATAAGCTTGTCGGTCCAAATCTGGATAGACCAAAATCTGAAACCTTGGCAACCAAATTATCGTCTAAGAGAATGTTGCTGGGCTTGATATCCCTGTGGATGATCTTGGTGTTTTCGCCGTGAAGGTATTTAATCCCACGGGCAACACCAATGCTGATTTCAAGTCTTTGTTTCCATGACAATGGAGGACCCTTTGTGCTGTAGAGATGATCCCGGAGGGTTCCCCCTGGCATGTACTCATAAACAATGATCTTCACACCTTCATCACAACAACCTATTAGAGATACCAGATGCCGGTGCCGGAGATCGGATAGCATTTTGATTTCGGCCTCGAACTCCTTGGAACCTTGAGTTGATGTTGGCTTCAGTGCCTTTATAGCTACAGGAGTTCCACCGTCTATGAAGCCTTTGAAAACTCTACCGAAACCACCATTGCCAATCACTAGAGCTCTGTCAAAGTTGCTGGTGGCATCTCGGAGTTCTTCCAATGTGAAGCGTCTGCAAAGTCCTCTTAGTGTCACAGACTTGTCCTTCTCGTTGCTTTCCTTTCTCCTCAAAATAAAAATAGTGAGACCAAGTAGCAAGATGAGAGTGAAAGCAGCCAGCGTCGCCCCGCTGATGATGAACACCAATTTTTTGTCCCTAGACTTGTCGGCTTCTGGGATCTTGGAAACTGGATTTACTCCAGCTGCAAGATTGCCTTGAGAGTCACTGAGCTTAAAAACTTCCAAACCATTTAAGATAGGATCAGAGTTTAAAGCTCTTAACTTATTGTTGCTGTTGTTGTTTCCCAAAGATAAAAAAAGATGAGTTTTACCATAGTTTCCTACCTTTGGCATCTTGACAACATGATCTCTGTAAACAGCAACCCCCCTTCTCCCACTCCAAGTAATCACATCTTCCACAGCCTCAGTCTTTCCATTTCCAATTCTTACAACAAACTTGTTCCTTCCATGCTTTGTTACCTCGGGGTGATTGTGAAGCTCACACAAGTGAAGTCTTACAAAGTATGTAAACCCTGAATCAACGGTCAAATTCCAGGAAAGGCTCTTCTGTTTGTTTGTGCACCGTGCTGTTTGATAAACCTTTGCAGGTGCAACATAAGGAGCAATCTTCCAGTATTTGATTGGAGCAGTTGAATTGACAACACGGTCGCCTGAACCTACGAAACAGGCCTCGTCGTCTAACCATCTCCGATACAAGCCTGAGTCATTAGCCGGCGAAATAGAATCCCCACCAATGTTTAACCGGTGCATCAGTTCAAGGGCTGTACTGTTTGGAACAGCAAACCCATTTGGCATGGGTCTAGCTCTTGATTTGTAATAAAGATGAGTGGGCATAGAGATAATCTCAATCCCATTTACGAAAGCAAAAGCACCCAAAGGAACCGAAGAAGGGGAAAACGTTATGTTTAAAACCTGGTTTTCTTGTATGTGTAAACAGAATTCTTTATCCAAAGTTTTCAACCCCAAAGACTGAGCAGTAAGAGAAGGACTAAAGTGTGTAAGGAGAGTGAAAGGCCCAGCAGTAACAGTGAAGAAGTCACCGGGACTTTGAAATCCATGGTAAGCGCTAGGATTAAAAAACAAGCGCAGGAATTTGTGGCCTGGAGTAACCGGGAAAGAGTAAGTGAATGGAGACTGAAAAATTCGAGCAGTCAAATATGGAACTGGATCAATCGAGGGGTTCAAGTTAGTGGCTTTTGAGACTATAGATGTCTCATTTGGTTGATGAGAGGCAATAAACTTTGAGCCAGGGGTAGAATCACCGGCCCATTCACGGCCGTTGAGGTCAATTGAATTACTAGAGGAACCACAGTTAAGGAAGATATTTTCAGCATCTGTGAAACAGAGGTAATTGATGAAGATGAAGAAGAAGTGAAGAAATTGGGGGTTTGTTGGAGAATTCATTGGGATACTTTTGGCTGGCGAGGAAGATTGGTCTATTAACTACTTAAGTATCGGTCGGAGGCAGGGAAGGCCACGGTGAGAAATATGGAACTGTAGATGAAACGAGGGGACGCGTATGACTCTGCTAAGCGTGTCTAAAAGACCGAAGAATAGCAGATTAAAATTTATGTGAATTTCGTCAAATACATATAATTTTATAATAATAATAAAAATTTGATCATAGCTCAAATTCATAAAATTTTAATTTTTATTTAATTATATACATTAAATAAATATATTAATTTATTATCACATCAAATAAATATAATTATGTAAAATAATATTAAATTTATAGTAATTTATGAAAAATAATCAAATTGATATTTCATGTCATATTCGACCTATTTATCCCTATTTAATATATAATATTTCAATTATTATTCAAATAATGTTAACTCTCCAATAATAATAGATTCTAACTCATATACAAATCTATTACTCGTTTTTCTTTTTTCTTTTTTTTGTAAAAATCAAGCGCCCATGCGCACCTCACCTTTTTGTGGAAAAAGAAACTTCCAAAAAGGAGTAACGACTTTTGTTTTCCTTTTGAATAACTTTAATTTTCAATCTTTAAATTTTAATTAAATTATTTTTAGATACGGATGTAGTAACTCATGTGACAGTCCATATATACTTTATAAAAATTTTAAAAAGATAAATAAATTTTAAAAAATTTTAAAATAAATCATTCATGTCATCATTTAAGTATACATCATGAAAATTATTACATCAATGCCATTAAAATTTTAACAAATCAATTAACTTTTCCATTTAAGACAACAATTTGAGTAAAATTCTAAGGTTGATGGCTAAAGTAGTAGAAAAACGTATTAGGATTAAAATAATAAAATGTATATAAAATTATCTTTATATATATATATATATATATATATATTAAAAGGCTTAATTCACTTTCTTACTTTTGTATTTAATTTTTTTTCAATTTGATATCTAAATAATTTTATAGTTTTTACTCCATTATTCTAATACGCGTTAAAAAAATTGGTAGCCAATCAAATCGCGCCACCTTTATTTCTTTTTATAAAAAGATATAATTTTTATTAAATGTATATAAATTTTAAAATTTTATAAAAAATAAAAATAATCTCAAAAATAAAAAATATAATTAAATTTTTTTTGTTGAAATCAAGATATCCACCGTTTGTATCAGTGACTAATCCCTTCACCGAGAGTACTCCTGAAAAAGGCAAACAGTTGGCCATGAAATGTATTCCATTTCCATGGGTGGTGATCGAACCCTCGAAATGGGCAGTTAAAGGATAAGGTCAGTAGAGTTGGTTATGGATCAGACTACCTGCCTAAGCCCGAAGGCCCGTCCAAAATTTGAGAGGATTTGAACAAAAATATTAGGCCCGAAAAATGAGCTTGGACAAAAAAAATAGGTCCATTTAGAATATGAGTCGAGCTCGGGCTTGAACATTCAAGGCTCGAGCCCAACCTGTTTTTTAGTTTGCAATATTTATTTTATGTTATTTTTATATATTATGTAATTTATAACACAAAATTTAAAGCTATAATATTACTATAATGTAAACATTAAAAAAATGTTAACATGACTATATATAAAATTTTAATAAATAAAAATATCATAATTAAATATTAAATTAAAAATAATACAAATATATTTTAAAATTTTTTTAAAATAATATAAGCAAACCTGAAATGAGCTTGAACTAATTATTTACTGTAAAAAATAAAATATCGGTAATGACAATATATCGCAAAGAAAAGAGAAATAAAAATAAAAAAACACATAGATTTTTACGTGGAAACCCTTTCGGGAAAAAAACACGGGCAGAGGAGAAGAAAATTCACTATGTCGAATCGAATTATTACAAGAGGAATATACTATGTCTATTTATAGGCTTGTAAAACCATATTCTAATAGGAGTGTAGTAAGATTGAAACACCTTATTCTAATCAAATATCAAATAGATGGAGTTTAATAATGTTTAAAAAAACCTTATTCTAAAATAAAAATAAAAGAATTGTAGTTCTATATGGATTTTACTTTTATTTTATTTTACCACTATATTTTATTTAAATAAGGATTCGGGTCACTTAATTCTAACAATCTCCACCTTGACACGAATTCTCAATGAACAAGTTTTTCATCGCGAACTCTCAATTAACAAATTATCCACCTCTTCCATAAAACCCCTTAAGGGTTTAACTTCAACAATGAATATCAACCAAGTCTAAGCAATGCTCAAACTTGGTTATAGGAAGTGACTTAGTCATCATATCTGTAGGATTTTCATTAGTACTAATTTTGCTCACAACAATATCACCACGAGCAATAATATCACGAACAAAATGATACCGAACATTAATGTGTTTTGTTCTCTCATGAAACATTTGATCTTTTGTAAGGAAGATGGCACTCTGACTGTCACAAAATACTATACTGATTTGAAGGTCTTCATTGAGTTCACTAAAGAGTCCTTCAACCAAATAACTTCTTTACAAGCCTCAGTAATCGCCATGTGCTCAGCTTCAGTGGTAGACAAAGCGACTGTAGTTTGCAAAGTGGCTTTCCAACTGATTTCACAACCTCCGATTGTAAATACATAACCTGTAAGCAAACATCAGTAGTACCTCGTAAGTATCTTAAAATCCACTGAACTGTTTTCCAATGTTCTTTACCGGGATTCGCCATGTATCTGCTAACTGCACTGACTGCATCTAATAAATCTGAACGTGAACAAACCATAGCATACATAAGAGATCCCATTGCACTAGAGTATGGAACATGTGACATGTACTTAATCTCATCATCTGATTGTGGAGACAAAGCCGATGAAAGTCTAAAATGGACTACTAAAGGAGTACTAACAGGCTTAGCACTCTGCATATTAAACCTGCAAAGAACTTTCTCAATGTACCCCTTCTGACTAAGGTACAATTTACTTGTTTTTCTATCTCTGAGAATCTCCAAACCAAGTATTTTCTTTTCTATTCCCAAATCTTTCATCTCAAATTCTTCACTTAGTTGGGCTTTGACCTTTCTTATCTCTCCTTTATCTTTTGCTGCTATCAACATGTCATCAACATAAAGGAGTAGATACACAAAAGAACTATCACTGTTTTTCTTAAAGTAAACACAACTGTCAAAGCTACTTCTTTTGAAATCATGAGAAGTCATAAAGGAATCAAACCTCTTGTACCACTGTCTTGACGACTGTTTCAAACCGTAAAGGGATTTTTTTCAGCAAGCAAATATAGTCCTCTTTTTCTGAGACTGTAAAACCCTCTGGTTGTTGCATGTAAATATTATCCTCAAGTTCTCCATGCAAAAATGCAGTTTTTACATCTAACGGCTCAAGCTCCAAATAATGCATGACCACAATACCAAGCAAAGCTCGAATCGAACTATGCTTTATAATTGGGGAGAACACATATGTGAAGTCCACTCCTGGAATTTAACTGTAACCCTTTGCAACAAGCCTTGCTTTATATCTGAGTTCTTCATCTCCTAGAGTCCCTTCTTTCTTTTTAAACACCCATTTACAACGAACAACCTTTTTACCTTTAGGAAGTTTCACAATATCCCATGTTCCATTTTTGTGGAGTGATTCAATCTCCTCTTGCATAGCAAACATCCACTTTTTTGAGTCTTCACAGCTAACTGCCTCAGAATAATTAGATGGCTCTTGGTTTGCATCTATATCTTCAGTCACATTTAAAGCATAAGCAACTAGATTAGCCTCGGCATACTTCTTTGGAGATTTAATTTCTCTTCTAGTTCTATTTTTGGCGATAGAGTATTGTGGTGAAGAAGCAACTCCATTCTAAATTTTTGTACTGGCTTGAGGAGTCGACTCTGTTGTAGATTCTGGATTAACCTGATTCTCCTCCTACTTTTGATTTTCTTTATTGGAAGAGTCTTTAAGAGATAAGTTAGGTAGCATAGCAGTTTCATAAAAAACAACATCTCTGCTAATCACAACTTTTCAATTTTTAGGACACCATAACTTATGCCATTTTACACCAGCTTTATAACCAAGAAAAATACATTTAATGGATCTCAGTTCCAATTTTCCATTATCAACATAAGAATACGCAGGACACTCAAAGATCTTTAAATCAGAATAGTCAGCAGGATTACCAGACCATACCTCTTGTGGAGTTTTTTTCTCAATGACAACGGATGGAGATCGGTTGATCAAAAAAATACAGTAGAGGCTGCTTCGGCCCAAAATGACTTTGATAAGTTAGCATTTGACAACATACATCGAACTTTCTCCATGATCATTCTGTTCATTCGTTCTGCAATGCTGTTTTGCTGTAGAGTATGACGAACTGTCAAGTGTCTAACAATCCCTTCTGACTTGCACAGTTTATTAAAATCATCAGAACAGAACTCTAAGTCATTGTCGGTGCGGAGGTATTTTATCTGTTCTGATGAGTTTAATAAACTTAAGTCATTGTCGGTGCGGAGGTATTTTATTTGTTTTCCCGTCTATTTTTCAATCATAGTTTTCCAAGACTTAAATTCAGAAAACACATCACTTTTCTGCTTCAGGAAGAACGCCCAAACTTTTCTGAAAAAATCATTAATAAAAGTTAGCATATAATTAGCTCCACCTCTCGAAGGCACTCTGGATGGCCCCCACAGATCAGAATGAATATACTCCAACATTTCCTTCGTGTTATGGATTCCTCTGGTGAATCAAACTCTCTTTTGCTTCCCAAAAATGCAGTGCTCACAGAACTTCAGTTTGCAAATTCCTTGCCCATCAAGAAGTCCTCTTTTGCTCAATTCTGCCATGCCATTCTCACTAATATGCCCTAGGCGTAAATGCCAAAGTTTAGTAATATCATCATCTAACAAGGAAGATGAAGTGACAGTTGCATCACCAGTAACAGTAGAACCTTGCAAAACATATAACTTGGCAATCTTTCTCTGCCCTTTCATCACACGAGGGAACCTTTGGAAATCTTCAAAACCCCACTTTCAGTTGTGTATTTGTACCCTTTTGAATCAAGAGTACTCAACGAAATTAAATTTCTCTTCAATTCTAGAACATGTCGTACGTCACTAAGTGTTCTGACAACTCCATCAAACATCTTAACTTTAATTGTTCCAACACTTGTGATTTTACACGAAGCATTATTTCCCATCAAAACAACACCTTCAGACACTGTTTCGTAAGTTGTAAACCACTCCCGATTGGAACTCATGTGGAAGGTGTAGCCCGAATCAAGGATCCACTCCTCGCTCACTTTAGAATTGTTGACAGAAGTTACTAGAAGTTCACCATCGCTGTAGTCTTCTACAACATCGGCTTCACCGAAATTTTCTAGTTATTTTTCCTTTTGATTCGCAGCCTCCCTTTTGATTTTGTTCTGTAGCTTATAGCATTCAGATTTAATGTGCCCTTTCTTCTTACAGAAGTTACAAATTTTACCTCTATTTGAAGACTTCGATCTACCCTTAGATTTACTGCGAGGATTCTGTTCCTGTGTCTTTCCATGATCATCATCAACATTTCGATCTTGTCTCCCACGAACAATGAGACCCTCTCCCTGGGAGTCGATTTTAACTACAAAATACTTTATATTATCATACGAGGTCAAATAATCATAAACCTCATCAACTGTGAGAGACTCGCGGCTATATAAAATCGTGTCTCTAAAGGTTGAATAAGACGGAGGCAACAAACAAAGTAGAATCAACCCTAGATCTTCCTTATCATATTAAACCTCCATGGCCTCCAAGTTTGAGAGAATTTCTTTAAACACTGTTAAGTGTTTGTGCACAGACGCACCTTCCTCCAAACGATGAGCATAAAGACGCTGCTTCATAAGCAGCTTGCTAGTTAGAGTTTTCGACATACATATTTGTTCCAGCCTCTTCCATAATCCAGTGGTGGTCTTCTCCTTCATCACATCCTGCAAAATTTCGTTAAACAAATGCAGATATAATTGTGCTAACGCCTTTCGATCCTTGCGCTTCTTCTCTTCCTCCGTCAATGTCGAAGGTATCTTATCTACCCCTAGCAGGGCTTCCTCTAAGTCCATCTGTGCAAGAACTATCTGCATCTTTATCTGCCACAACGCGAATCTGGTGTTGCGATCTAATAGCGGAATTTCATACTTCAAAGACACCATTACCGTGATTGAGATGAACAACCCGGAAGCTCTGATACCAATTTGTAAAAAATAGAATGCCGGTAATGACAATATATCGCAAAGAAAAGATAAATCAAAATAAAGAACACACATATGTTTACGTGGAAACCCTTTCGGGAAAAAAACACGGGTAAAGGAGAAGAAAATTCACTATGTCGAATTCAAATTATTACACGATGAATAGGCTATGTCTATTTATAGGCTTGTAAAACCATATTCTAATAGGAGTGTAGTAAAATTGAAACACCTTATTCTAATCAACATCAAATAGATAGAGTTTAATAAGGTTTAAAAAACCTTATTCTAAAATAAAATAAAAAAATTGTAGTTCTATATGGATGTTACTTTTATTTTATTTTACCACTATATTTTATCTAAATAAGGATTCAAGTCACTTAATTCTAACATTTACAAATATGGTTGGATTTAAGTAAAATTTTAAGTTCATATTTCAAGTCTAGCCAAACTTGAATAAATATAAATTATATTAATATTATGCTAGACCTCGATAGAACCCAACTCATGATCAGCTTTAAAAATGAGCAACCATCACTCTTCACGATTATAATCATAATTAAATATTTTTAACCCAATAGTTGTGTCCACTCGTTTTTGAAATTGCTTTCCACCCCACGGCTGCTAATCGAGCCGGTGAAAAGAGAGAAAAATATTTAAACGTGGAAGGGAAAAGTGTACTAAAAAGTTTAAATGGGATTAAATTAAGAATTTGACTACGAATTTTCGCACGTTTAATTGGTTCAACAATGTCTGCCTTTCATGCATGTTTCATCACTTGCACTATCAGTACTTTCCCTGATTTTCTTCAATTTTATTTTCTGTTTCTGATGGCTGGATTTTTTTTCAGTTTGGGTAGGGGTTGGGTTTTTGTGGTCTTCATGTCGACAATCTCATGGTTTTCATTGGATTTATTGAAAAAATAAAGTGGAGATTTGAGTAAGGAGAGGAAGGGGAAGAGTGGCGATTATATTTGCGGGAATAGTGATGGCGGCTGTGCATCAGGTTGGTTTGCTTGCTATTTGAAGTGAAGAAGAGAGACGATAATTAAGAAAGTCAATTAATACTAGCAAGTGTTGCCATTTAAAGAGAAGGGCCATTCAGCCATTGCCAATGAAACTTGGCTTACCATCACAACAAAGAATATGAAACACATTGTGCAAAGTTTCCACAGGAACATAACAATTATTGGACTACTTGAATGATAAAACTGAAATAATCTAATTAAAAATTACGAATAAGTCAAGTGACAAACTAACCTCAATCCTAAATGATCTGAAATCAAAATTGATTCAAAAATTTTAGAAACTCCAATCACCCGAACTAAATCGACCAAATCTGAAATTAAGCCGTCCCGCACGATTGACAAGTTTAGGTTAAGTCTGTTTCGTCACATCCAATTGAGTTTCTTTCCAGTTATAAGAAAAAGTCAAATAAGATAGACCTGTATATTTTCGAAATCACTTGACTTATTATGCTGACCGTGCTTCATTTGTTCAGACGCCAGCCTCCTATGAGCTGAAACGCAATTGTTATGCCATTGCCAGATGAAACCAGACAACTTTGCTCACTCACATCTCCTCAAAGCAGCTCCACTTATCGGAATGAACCCAGCAGGAGATACAAGAGCATCCATGGGAATGTCAAATGGAGTAATTGGTATCACTCCGTCCTCAATAATTTGGACTGAATATGACAGTGCAACTGCAAAAAATAATAGTCAATCAAATAAAACAGTATAACATATTGCTCAAATTATATCGATGCTGCAATCAGGTCTTTTGAAGCATCTATTATTGCTATCAAAATTGTGTGGACATCCAGCATCAGTGGCACTTACCAAGAAGGGGCTTCTTCCATCTCTTCTTCTTTGTAAGCTCTTGGTAGTTCTTCAGGAACAAATCATAGTAACTTCCAGACATTATCATGAATTGACATAAAGGGAGAAACATAAGAAAGATTGTTTAAAGACAATATAACCACAATCACAATGAAAACTAAAATAGGAATAGAAATATATAAGTTTGTACTGAAATTCTGTGGTAAACACTTCACGCTCGTGCGCTGCCAGTCATATAGAGTCTAATAATCACATATTTATGGCTGAAGACAAGAACCATTAAAACCAATATAGCAAATAGAACCATACAGACTGTAATTACTATGATTCTTAATGATGCAATTCAAAATTGAATAACAATAATATAACCAAACATAAAGTTGAAAAGCGTTAACCCACCCCCCACTTCGGCCCAAACGGCTTCCGGATTTGTCAAATGCAAGCCCTGAAAGAAATAGAAATGAAGTGAAAGTTTTTGCATGCATTCCCAGCAGAAAGTGAAATGAAGCACGATAAGAAAAGTGAATATAGATATAGGCACTCCATGGTTTGCTTCTTCAACTCTTCATCATGTCTGGATGCTGGGAATGTTAGTTTTTCCCCTCTTTTCATGCTGTTTTTGAGGGAGAGGTATTGGCAACTACAAATATGAAAGCTACAACATAGGCAAAAACTTTGCATCGAACTCTTCATTGATCAGGAAACATCGAATTGGAGGATGAAGACAATTACCAGGTACTATAAACAGGTCCACTGGATCACTTGCCTGCATAACTGCACCGGGGACTTCCAAATAGTTAGCAGCCTTACTAACGCCAAAAATAAGTCAGGCTCACAACGAAAAGTTATATGCAGCATTTCCCATGAAGTAAACTAAGAAACAGGCTTGGGATCATAATCCAGGTTATGTCAAAAAATTAAAACTTTCAATATTTTGAGGCTCAAATAGCAAAGAACTGGTATTGCCTAGAGTTCAGACTCAAAAGGTAATATACATATATATATATATATATATTACTGTTTTTATTTTCATAACATGGATCAGCCAATGCACATCCTGAAGACAGAAAAAGCATCTAGTCAACTTGTCTACCTTAAATCCACAAGGTGATGTGGTGTTACGAATACTAACTGAAGATTTTAGAGAAAAGATTGATTCTGCTTTCTGTTAATTAGCTTACAGTTATAAAGAGAGGAATTAACACAATAAGGGAAACAATCCCTAAAAAACAGTAACTTCCTAAGAATCAGTAACTAATATTAGTTTCTATTTACAAGAGATCTCCTAGTAATAAGGTAAGTTTTCTGTCCTTAATCTTAGGAATTCCAACACTCCCCCTCAAGCTGGAGTGTAGATGTTTATCAAACCCAGCTTGCCAACAAGTTCCTCAAACATGTTTCTGTTCAAACTTTTAGTTAACACATCTGCAACTTGTTGTCTAGTAGGTAGGTAGGTGACGCACACTTCTCCTGAGTGTATTTTTTCTTTTATAAAGTGGCGATCTATTTCCACATGTTTGGTGCGATCGTGATGCACAGGATTATGTGCTATGCTGACAGCTGCCTGGTTGTCACAATACATCTTCATAGGCCTAGTATAAGGCACTTTTAGTTCCCCCATAAGTCTTTGTATCCAAACTCCTTCGCATATACCATGAGCTAGTGCTCGATACTCTGCCTCTGCACTGCTGCGTGCTACAACAGACTGTTTTTTACTTCTCCACGTCACGAGGTTACCCCAAACATAACTACAATAGCCACTTGTAGAGCGTCTATCGTTAATAGAACCTGCCCAGTCTGCATCAGTATAGACTTCCACATTCTGGTTGGCAGTTTTCTTGAAATGTAGGCCTTTACCAGGAGTTCCTTTTAGATACCTTAATATTCGATATGCAGCTTCCAGGTGCTTCTCCCTCGGGGCATGCATGTACTGACTGATAACACTCACACTGAAGGCTATGTCTGAACGGGTGTGAGATAGGTAGATGAGTCTTCCTACTAGTCGTTGATATCTCCCCCTGTCGATTTCTTCTCCATCCTCATCAGTTCCCAATTTAAGATTAAATTCCATAGGAGTTTCGGCTGGTTTGCAGCCCATCAAACCAACTTCTGTCAGTAGATCAAGAACATATTTCCTTTGGGAGATGGAAATACCTGTTTGAGACCTTGCTACCTCCATACCAAGAAAGTATTTAAGATTTCCCAAGTCTTTAAGTTCAAACTCTGTACCAAGGAATTCTTTCAACCTCACAATTTCGCTTGTGTCATCTCCTGTTAATATTATATCGTCCACATAAACAATGAGGATGCAACATTTTCCCTTTTCCGAGTGCTTGTAGAACATGGTGTGGTCTGTCTGTCCTTGATTGTAATTTCTGCTAGTCGTAGCTTTTGCAAATCGGCTGAACCACGCCCGTGGAGATTGTTTCAGCCCATACAAGGACTTCTTCAACTTACACACTTGGCCCTTGCTTTCTTCAAAATCGGGTGGGAAATCCATGTACACTTCCTCATTTAATTCCCCGTTGAGGAAAGCATTTTTTACATCCAATTGAGTCAAGTGCCAATCAAGGTTGGCAGCAAGAGATAGGAGGACTCGAATGGTGTTTAGCTTGGCAACCGGTGCAAATGTCTCGCCGTAGTCAAGACCATAAGTTTGGGTGAAGCCCTTAGCCACAAGTCGAGCCTTGTATCGGTCAATATGGCCATCAGATTTAAATTTTGTAGTAAAGATCCATTTGCATCCTACTGTTTTTTTTTCCTTTAGGTAGATCTGAGACTTCCCATGTTTCATTGTTTTTTAGGGCCTTCATTTCTTCCATCACAGCTTGTCTCCACTCAGCTGATTCAAGCGCCTCTTCTATATTTTTTGGAGTTTTTACAGAATCAACATTAGTCACAAAAGCTTTGTAAGACTTAGATAAATTTTCATAGGATACAAACCGAGAAATAGGGTGTTGAGTGCAGCTCCTTGTGCCCTTTCTCACTGCAATTGGAAGATAGATGGATGGTGACGGAGGTGAGACTTCTGTTTCAGAACAGTCCTCGGTTGGAGATGCAATTGGCACTGCTGTATCAGTTTCAGGAAAGCGATTCTGTCGGGAGTAAACTTGTATTTCGGGAACCTGTTTTTGCTGTTTTCCTTGATCAGGGGGCTGTTGCACTTCGGTGGTGGTATTGTTATCGGGAAGGATTGTGCTAACTTCTTGCTGTACAGGGGAAACAGTATCTAAATCTGGGATAGCACCTTGGTTGTTAGTCTTGTTTGTGATAGTAGTGGTAGGATCATGAGGTATAATGAGGAGAGTATTAAGGGTCTCATCTTCATTGAAAGTCTCCCCCTGAAGATGAGATGCTGCAAAGTATGGTTCATTTTCAAAGAAAGTAACATCCCGAGAGACAAACATTCGGCGCAAGGTTGGTGAGTAACACTTATAGCCTTTTTGAGTGAGGAATATCCAATGAAGATGCAAGTGTGGGCTCGAGGATCAAGTTTGGATTGATTTGGTTGATGGTTATGGACAAACGCTTTGCAACCAAATATTTTGGCTGGAAGATTAGGAGCACGAAATAGAGGAAAGGCCTTTAGAAGGGTATTTAGAGGTGTTTGGAAATTTAGGACCTTATATGGCATTCGGTTTATGAGATAGCAGGCAGTGAGGACAGCCTTTCCCCACAAGTATTTTGGAACATTCATAGTGAACATTATGGCTCGAGCCACAGCAAGGAGATGTCGATTTTTTCTCTCGGAGATCCCGTTTTGTTGTGGAGTATCAGGACAAGAGCTTTGGTGTATAATGCTTTGGTCAGAAAGGTATGGGCTTAGGACAGAGTTAAAGTATTCTCTCCCATTGTCAGTGTGGAGAGTATGAATGGTAGAGTTGAACTGGGTTCGAACCATTGAGTGAAAATTTTGGAATACTTTGGGTGTTTGATTTTTTCTTTGAAGAGATAGACTCAATGCACTCCTAGTGTGATCATCAATGAATGTTATAAACCACTTAGCCCCGTAATATTTTTCACACACTACCGCTCCCCATAGGTCACTATGGATTAATGAAAATGGTTGGGACTGGATATATGGTTTTAATGGGTATGGCACACGGGTATGTTTGGATAATTGGCAAATTTCACACTTCAAGGAATTAATACTTTTATTTCGAAATAACAGCGGAAGATGTTTTTACAAATACAAAAGATTTGGATGCCCTAACCTACGGTGCCATAACATTATCGTGTCCTCTTTTGAAGTGGATAGAGCCAATCCCCCTTGTGTGTTGTCTTTATTCCAAACATATAGTCCATCATCAACTTTAGCAGTGCCAATCATCCTCCCCGATTTCTGTTCCTGTATCACACAACCAATTGAAGAAAATTCAGCAAGCACTTTTTCATCCTTAGTAAGTTTACTGATTGAAAGTAAATTACAGGACAAGTTTGGGACATGTAGGACTTTATCGAGAGAATAATTCTCTGTTATTTGTACTTCTCCTACTCCAGCCACAGGTGAGTAAGAACCGTCAGCTATGCGGATTCGGGACTTGTTATGACAAGGGGTGTAGGTGTGAAACAAAGTGGAGTTACCTGTCATGTGATCGGAGGCACCCGAATCGAGTATCCAAAAGGATTGATTATTAGATTCAAAGGCAATGTTGAGGGCAGTACCTTGAGTGGCTAGAGATCCATGAGCAGTTGAAGTACCAAGTATCTTATGGAGAGTCTCAAGTTGGGTTTTGGTTAGGCGAACATCGAGAGCATCATTTGCAAAGCAGATGGAGGATAACAGGCGCCTTTCTTATCCTTCTGTTTTTTTTTTCGTGATAGCCATGGAGTTTGAAGCACTTTTCCTTTGTATGACCAACACGGTTGCCATGTGGCTACACCATGGTCTGCTTGATTCGTAATCATTTCCAAAGACGTGGTTGTTGTGTTTGTGGACCTCGGAGATGAGGCAGAGGGTCTCAAAGCCGCCGCTGCCGTGAGGTGTCATAGGTTTAGGTTCCTTTGAATCTCCCATCATGACAAGACGGCGCTTTTCTTCTCTTCTAACTTCGCAAATGCTTCACCAATGGTTGAGAGAGGTGATCTCGCCTGCACTCGACCACGGACCTCATCTAACTCACGGTTCACCCTACTAGAAACTCATAAAGACGCTCATTGTTGAGGTGAGTCATAAACTTGGTGTGTTCTAAGCCTTCACCCCAATCGCCTCATAGTACATATCCAGCCTCGCCACAAAATTTTCGGATCACAGTAGTGAGTTACTTCGAGTGTCCCTTGTCGGATATCCTTTAACTTAAGCTTGATCTCAAATACTTGTGAGGCGTTTCCAAGATCCGAGTAGTTTTCTTTGACTGCATCCCACATGTCCTTTGCAGTTTTGAAAAGGAGATAGGTTCGGCTTATATGGCCTTCCATCGAATTAATTAGCCAAGCCATTACAATTGAGTTGTTGAGTTCCCAAGTGGCATAAGTAGGATCAACTGTGGTTGGTCGTGGAATTTCTCCATTGATGTATCCTAATTTGCCACGGCCACGAATCACCATAAGGACCAATTGAGACCATTGTAAGAAGTTCTTCCCATCTAGTCGATGACTGGTGATTATAAGTGAGGAATTAAGTTCACTTTGAGTGATTCCTTGATTGACATTCTGAGATATTTGTGAAGTCTCAGTTTCAGACAGAGTTTCATTGACATCACCCATGGGAGGAGAACTAAACCGTAGGGATTTTTAGGAAGGGAGTTTAGAGATGAATGAGCAGGATCGAATGAATCCCAGTGCTCTTGATACCATGAAGATTTTAGAGAAAAGATTGATTCTGCTTTCTGTTAATTAGCTTACAGTTATAAAGAGAGGAATTAACACAATAAGGGAAACAATCCCTAAAAAACAGTAACTTCCTAAGAATCAGTAACTAAGATTAGTTTCTATTTACAAGAGATCTCCTAGTAATAAGGTAAGTTTTCTGTCCTTAATCTTAGGAATTCCAACACTAACCATAAAAATATTGCTGCAATGGCTGATAAATAGAGCGAATATGGTTTATTGCTCTGAAATACATCTCTTCTTATAAACACTTAACATGAATTATTTTATCAGAACTCAGAAAAGCCATTCAAACAAGCAGATGCTTCAATTCCTTAGTCCAATCAGAAGCTGCTAGCTATATAACTCTGTACCAAGATAACTGAATTTAACTGATTAAACTTAGAAAGGCAACAAGAGACAACTGATGGTGAAATGCACAATAATACAAACTAGGTGACAAAATCGCTTTGCAAAATAACTTGAAGAAGAAATTGCAATGCACTGTCTTAGGCTTAGCCGCCCAACCCATTTCCAGTCTTAAATACCAATCCATGCACCCGAAGAAATGACAACTAGACAAGCATCATTAAATATTCATACTAGATAATGCATGAGACAGCTATGGAACATGAAACAGTTGATGTTATGGACCTTGGGAAGGGTAGGAACGCCAATTTAACAAAAGAAAAAGAAAAGCAAATAAGGAGAGTAGAGCACCGTCTTCACGTTGGTTCCCATCAGAATCTACCAAGGCTGGTTCCAATATGTTCATTGATTTTTCAATAAGATCTTTAACACTGGATATCATCAGCATTTTCATGTTGCTATTCCTGTCCTCCACCCGTGGAACATAAAGTTTCTTCCTCTCTCCAAAGTTCAAACGAAACAAAAAATAAATAAATAAACAACGTACCAATCAAAATCTAAATCTAAAACTTAACCCATCAAAGAAAAACAAGAAACTAAACCTTTGGCAGAACTTGACAAAACTTCCGAGATAATCCTTGAAGTACCGACTTCGAGTAAAGCAGGGGAACTTACGTACGCACATAAGCTCTTACTTGCTTTGAACCATGAAGATTCTACAACAATATTCTGAATAGCATTATCTGAAGTCCAAAGCAGAGAAATCCCCGATGAGACAAATGACCGAACACTTAAAACGCAATCAAATAAATAAAGGAGTACAACTTCAGTTCATATACATACATATATATATTAATTGATATACCTACCTTCTTGTGATCTCAGGATTGGGTCCATGTTTTTGAGAGCTTTGCGAACTTTGGATCTAAGAGATTGTTTTTGTTCGAAAATGGCATCCAGTTCATGGGGATCGACTCCAATGCCGTCTTTGTTTATGGCGGCCATAGTGCGGGTTAAGTTAGCGGCAGAAGAGCGGATGGTTGGGTATGGCATGATGTGGGGGTGGGCAACTAGCGCCACCTCTTTTGCCTTGGAAATTAGATTAGTGGATTTGCGGTGTAGAAACATGCTTTGCAGCTTGAGTTTGAAGTTTGGATAGCAATCGATGGCGCCCATTTCATGGTCGTTAGTGGGCTGCGTTCCGATGGTTGATGTTCCTTGGATGGTTGGTCAAGGGAGATTTCACGTAATAAAATAATCAGTTGGTTTTTTTTGGGTAAACTACACAATTAATAGCTAAGCTATAGATAAATTTTCATTTTTGTCACTTAAAAAGTTACAATTAGGTTATTGAATTATTCAAAATTTTTATCTAAGTCACTAAACTATTCAAAAATTTTATTTAAATCACTAACCTGTTAAATTTTATTTTAAAAAATTTCACTAGCGAACTTGACACGATCAATACAGTGTAGAGGGGAAAGCAAAATTCGGTCATTATTTTGCCAAAAGCATACAAAAAGGAAAAGAAATTAACAAAAGGAGACTAAAGAAAGAAAATAAAAGGTTAGTTTGGATGGGCGGTGTGTTTAATTGTAATTAGTGTAAAAATAACGATGGTAGTGAAATTAGATACTATAGCGTGAGACAATAAGTAAACTAAACACACTGTACTCTACCGCCCATCCAAACTCATCCAAACTCATCCAAATCCACCCAAAATCGAACCACGATTGATACAAAGCGGATCGCACCAACAGCCACAATGAAAAAAGGACCAGCGACTAAGAAAAGAGAAATAAGGTTTCGCTTGCCTATGAATTGGCCTTAATTATTATTTTTGATGATACAAGCAACAAGCAATTTGATTATTGGTTTAAAGGTTTGGGATAAAGTTAGATTTTAATTTAGGGTTTGCTTTTAGCTTGAAGTAATTTAATATTTTAAATGAGTTTGATAATATAAAATAAATAAAAATTACTTGTTAGGTTTTGTTTTTCCTCAAAAAGGGTTAAAAATAGTAAATAGATGAGTTAGTTATCACTTAATAAAAAATACATCATGTAACACTCAATATCTAACTCGATTGTCAAATCCGAACGTGTGATGTCACATTACGTCGTCGAAACAACTCGAGTTACTATAACACAAATACATTCAATTCAATCATCAAAATAATTCTTAGACATGCATGTATAAACTCATTGATTTCATTTCATCAATTACGGGGTTATAAGGGTTAATTTCAAAGATAGGATTCGAATCCAAACTCAAAAGTCAAATTTTAAATTCATGTCTCGAGATAGGGGTCTCCATGTCTCGATACATGTCAAATTATTTTGGAATTTTTAGCTTCGAAGTTAACATGTCTTAAGACACTACATGTTGTGTCTTTAGGCAAGGTCCTTCATGTCTCCAGACTAGATCTCGAGACCAACCTCCCCTATTTTACTATTTTTGTTTCGATGTTGAATGTCCCGAAACCTAGGCCAGGGCAAAATCAATTTAGTTTCGATGTTATTCTGTCTTGAGACAAAGACCAGACCTAGGAAAAATTGTCTCAAGACTATACAAATATGTCTTGAGACCTACACTTAAATGCAAAATTTAAATGGAATTTGTTCTAGCGATCTCAATACATGTTCTTTCTGTTTCGAAACTCAGTGACCAGTTGGTCAAAATGTTGCACTTTTAAGTGTCCAAAACCTTAATCAAATGAACCTAAATATACCTAAAATGGACCACAAAACATATTCATCCAATTAACCTATCTAAACATGTTCAAATATTGCCAAATTATAACCTTCAAAACATCATTACTAAACCAACCAATTTGCACATTCAAACATACATAATAAAGCATAATTATCTAGTAATCAAAAGATAAAATTCAACCAAAATAATATTATAGGTCACTTACCAAAAATATCAAACTTAAGTAACAAGCCAACCAATCTAGGTACATGCCATATGACTTCAAAACATATATATATACATACGAAATAGGGTCGTAATGACTTCAGAGCTGAGCTTGAGTGTTGGATGCTTGATTGCGAAATTTCTTTAACTTTATCCAAGACCTACGCACAGAAACAAATAAATCCATAAGCTGAGTAAAGTATACTCAATGGTGCTAACATAACTTGAATTCAATTATAAACATAACAAAATTTAAATAACATAACTAACATAATACTCAAGTTAACCAATTAACCATTTCATATTAATATCAAAGAAATACCGATAGTTTATTTATCATTTTATCTTATCAATTTCTTTATATAACTTCGGATGCACCCTTAGGGTATTTGCATCTAGTTTAACATACCAAAATCATGTCTCATGATAACATCAATATCTCATTTCAATACAATAAATGTTCAGTATATCATTTTTACATTATAATCCCTATTAACCAAATCAGATATATGAATGGGTACTCAAGTCAATTCACCATCACACCACATACGCACAGAAGTGTTAATCAAGCACAAGTGCATCGATCCCAACAATCACATAAGAAAACACTCGTGCCCATAGGGTATTTTAAGTTGGTGATATATTCTCGACCCCCAAGATATTAGAAAACTATCACAATATGTACGCATATAGTGTTGAATTTCTCACCTAAATAAATACAGATCTTATGACATGTCAATTATACCCGCGACTCTATCTAACAATGCTAATAGGGCAAGTATCATCATTATTAATCATATAATATCATCAAACATATATATATTCAATCAATCAATTGATCACAATTTACCCAATCAAGTATATATGTGTCTGTGGAATACATTCTTATTGATAGTTATCATCCTCAAACATATATATATTTAATTATTTAATGAACTTGAGTTATGAGAGCACAAACCAGAATATCTATTCGTCTATGGCTTTGGATTTCCCTTTGTCCCGGAATGGTCTTGTGTTGTCGTTAGCTACGAGATTAAATCAAAATATGGAAAATTCATTATTCACACAATTCAAATACAATTCAATATATTATATACACGAATGCATTTTATTTGAATTAGTTCTTAAACACCTAATACCTGAAACTCGTTTCTCACAATTTACCCAATCGAATTTAAATTCGGCTTAATAAATATAGTACAGGGACTTCCTACAACCATTATTTATTATCAAACCACAAGTTTTCATCTCTTACAACAAGGTCCTTAAATACACATATTTAATTATATAATCATTGCTTAATTCTAGTCTAATTCAATAATTTTCACCAAAATTTCAACATAAATAACTATGATATTAACTACTATTAACATGCATGAATTTCAACATTAAAACTTTAAATTTTAAATTATTTACTAATTCAACTCAATTAATTCGATCTAAAACTGAATTTTACGAGACCATTGAAAATCGGGTTGTTTCACATCAAAATTCAAATTAAAAGATCAATAACAGATTAAAATTTCTATTATTTTATTATTTGAGTTTACCTTGTTTATAAATTAAATTCTATTCATAAATTGGTTCATGTCAATTGTGTTTTTGTTCATTGTAAGCATCTGTAACTTTGTTGGTTGCTTTTAATTTTTGATTCTATTATGAATATATAATTAAATACTTTGTTTTCACATCTTATTCATAGTAGAATCAACTCATGCCAAACACAGGAAATGTTAAACACTCCCACAACCGGATGCTAATTCCCTGTAGCCACTGTTGAAAAAAAGAAAGACGTTAGGTTGTCATGGTTATAGTATGGTACAAATGAAAAAAGGAAAGCTTCCATTAGACCGTACCTCTACAAAAACATTATGCTTTGCTATAAATTATAAAAAAAAAAATGCAGATCAAAATTTGGAAAGAATGCACATAGAACGTTCCATGGAGATCAATTAATTAAATAAGGTTCATTCGACTCATTTGAATTGACCTAATTCGTGAAGCATATAAAAAAACCTATCTACTTGAAGCCTTGATCATTACGTATTTCATATGTATATAATGTTTGTTTATAAATGTTTAAAATGCAAAATATAATTTTTTTTATATAAAAGTATAATTAAATTTATTCATAATTTAAATTTTATACGTATCAAACAGCTTAATTATATTTAGTATTTAATTTTAAATAACATACTAAACAAATTCTATAATTCAAATTCAACATTTGATTTTTAAGTAATTAATTTTCAATTTATCAAATAACATCTTAATTTTTAATATTTTTTTAAAAATAAATTACACCAGAAATCAACTAATTATTAGTAAATTTATGTTTTATTCACTAAAGTATGAAAATTTTTAAAAATTGGTATTTTTTTTCATTCGATCATTAGATACTATTAACTCACTAATAGAATGATAATTTGACGCATTATTTAGTTGACCAGGATTATGTTAAGCCACCTAAACACGCCACATCAGCTTTATAATATCCACCTATTTTCCTAGTATATTGTAATCCCTTTTTTGTTTTAAAGTTTTAAACCTTAAAAATTTTGTTTTAACTTCTAGTTCGTTTCACACAACTGTGAAGAAAAGGAAGAAGAAAATGTTAGTGCGGAAGTTTGGTGAGAAAAATCTCAAACACACGAACGGAATATGAATAACAACTTGAATAAAAAAAACGAAGCAATAGGACAAGGTGTATCAAACCACTATCTTTAAAGTTCTATTCGCCCCCACCTATACTCAGTGTGCAAATGAGTTTCAAGCAAATGAACCTCGAGGATACAATGAAGCCCGGTGACTATTTGCGTTTTGCACTAACGAAAATAGTCCACTAAGCATTGAGCAAAGTATAACAAGAAAATCAATTTCTATAAGGAATTTTTGCAGTAATTCTTTATAGAACAATCTAATAATAATAAAAGATGGAGGAACGATTGAAAGAACTTTTCAAAAATTTTCGTATGTTTTCCAAATGAAATCCCACTCCTATTTATAGTATTTTTTTTTATGTCTATTCATAGCTACATAACTTTCAATAGATGTTTTTTTTTTTTTGTGAATAATCACTCTTTAAAAGAAACATAATTATTCAATTAATATCTCATAACTATTCAAGTAATATTACTTGTATAGTTATAATTCTTTGTCAAAAATAAAGTGATATAACTCTTGATCAATAACCAAAAGACATTAAACCCTTTCATTTATAGTTATGGGGACACTATAAATATTTGAAAATGTTCCAATTGAAAATAAGAAGAAAAAGGCTAAAGAATGGAGGTTTTATCGATTAGAGACTTAGTTTTTCTATTGAAAGGAAAAGGAAAAGAAAACCTAACCACCTTATTCTTCCCCTCTTTGAAACTCATTTGTATTTAGGGGTGAGTATTCAATCGAGTCAAAAAAATTCGAGTTAGTCGAGTTGACGAATCATATTTTAGCAACCGAACTCAATTTAATTTTTTTTTTTCAAATCGAATCGAATCGAGTGAAAAAATTTTGAGTTAAGTCGAGTCGAGTCGAGTTAACGAATCATATTATTTATACTCAATGTTGCATTTACATGGACAGATTATTTAACTAGTAGATGAAGTACAAGATTATTTAACTACATAAACAATATAATTGTTTTACCTTTTAACTTAATGAGTAAATATTTATCAAAATAACGAAATTTTGCCTTTTAACTTAATAGTTTTGACTTTTAACTTTAGAAAAGTTAAACATTTATCAAAACGACATAGTTTTGCCTTTTCTTATTCGGATTTTCGGATAACTCAAATTGTGTAATTCATATTCGAGTTAAACCAAAAAACTTATTTTTTTATTCGAGATAATCTGAATAACTTGATTAACTCAAATAACTCGAACTATTTAATTCAAAATTTGAATTTTTATCGAGTTTTTCGAATCAAATCGGATTTTGCTCACCCCTATTTGTATTTCATGAAAATTTGATTTTAACCCATCAATTTTAGTTGTTTTTGGCTTAAAAGTGAAAATGGACAAAAAGAGAGATTGTGAGAGAGAGCCAATTTTCCCTAATCAAAACCCATTCAACTGACACAATATTTCTCTTTTCTTTATCATATGGTAATAGGCATTTTAAATTGAATCATATGGCTCAACTTTAAGATCTGAATTATCGTTTGTTCTACAATCTATTAGAACAAGAGTTGGAACAAAGACAGTAAAAGCAACATAATTGCTCAAATCTTCATCTAAATCGGTAAAATCACTAAACTCTTCATCACTCCCAACAAGTGACGTTTACTTCTTTTTTATGGTGTTAGCACATTCAAATTGAATGTGACCAAAACTCTTGCATTTGTAGCATTAAACTAACCTTTTCTTGGGCTCAAAAGTATCATCAATCACATGGATGTTCTTGATACAGTTGTTGCTCTTTTCAGCATCTGAATTCATTCCCTTAGAAAATTTTTTGAACAAAATAATAAGTGAAGCTAATTGCTCCTTGATCTCATCAATAGATTCTATAGTTGTAAACTGACTATAAGATCACCTTCATATGTGTCTAGGTGATGCATCTTATTTCATTGACGTTAAGATTCATCGTGATAGACATCACGATATCTTAGGTATATCTCAAGAAACCTATATCAACAAAGTTTTAGAAAGATTTTGGATGAAAGATCGCTCACCGAGTGTTGCTCCTATTGTGAAGGGTGATAAGTTCAATTTGAACCAATGCCCGAAGAATGAATTTGAGAGGGAGCAAATGAAAAACATTTCATATGCTTTTGTTGTTGGAAGCCTGATGTACTCAAGTCTACACAAGACCTGACATTGCAATTTCGGAAATATATTAGAGTAATCCAGGTATTGACCACTGGAGAGCTGTAAAGAAATTTATAAGATATCTTAAAGGGACAAAGGACTACATTCTTACGTACAAACGATAAGACAATTTGGAGGTGATTGAATACTCTAATTCAGACTTTTTCGGCTGCGTTGATTCACGTAAATCAGCATCAGGTTACATATTTATGTTTGCTGGCAGAGCTATATCTTGGAGGAGTGTCAAGCATACCTTAACTGCTACTTCCACTATGGAGGCTGAGTTCGTTTCATGTTTTGAGGCTACCTCACATGGAGTATGGTTGAAGAGTTTCATTTCTAAGCTTAGACTTGTGGATTCAATTTCTAGGTTATTTATGATATATTGTGACAATTTAGTTGTTGTCTTTATGGCTAAGAACAACAAAAGTGGAAGTCAAAGTAAACATATCAACATTAAGTATCTAGCCATAAGGGAACGTGTTAAAGAAAAGAAAGTGGTCATTAAGCATATTAACACCAAGTAGATTTTCGTTGATTCTTTGAGTAAAGGCATGCCACTACACAAATTTAAGGATCATGTTGTCACTATGGGACTTGTTCCCACCTTGTAAATTTTCGTTATAAGAACGATTATACAGAAACAATGTTAAATTTGATGTTTCTCAGATTTTGTGCGCACATTAATTTGATTATTTCGAGAAATATCACTAAAGTTTGGACCTGGAATAAACATTAAGTTTATTTATTAAGAAATTTAGGCTAAAGCGTCGAGACATGATATATTGTGATACATGGAAGATATTGCTCAAATTCTAAGAGAAAATATTGTCATGATTCATGCATTATGTTTCAACTTTAAGTATTCATGGGTAATACGAACCAAGTGAGAGAATGTTGGAACCGTTATTGGTTCATGGGTATAACCCCCATGTTTGTTGCTCATTCCCACTTTTGCTACCCTCAACTTCCACATCTTTGTATGTGAGATAGTGGGATATGTAGTTGGTGGTTTTTTATGGGGAACCACCACTATAAGTACCAACTAGCATAAGGTTCCTAAACACCGAAAAATAGAAAACAAAAAAAAAATCCATCTTGTGATGTTTTCGAGTGCTTAGAAGATTTTGACGGTTTCCAGTTTTCGTACAACTAAATTCGACGACCTCACTAGTGGTTCAATGTGCTCAACAATGGTATTATAACTTTTGGATTTTGGCATTTGATTTAGGTAATGACTGAAGGTATTTATATTCGATATTTTCCGCTGCTCTATATTGTAAATCGTTATTCATGCTAACATATAAAATATTTTTTATTTTAAATATATTTTAGAAATTATTATTATTTAATTAACAAATAAAATTTAATTAAAATAAAAATAATTTATATTATTCATTTTTATTTTACTTGAATTGGTGATTCATACTTTCTATCAATATCTCTCACACATTTGAGTGCATTTGTTATTAGCCAAACTAACAAACAAACTTGATTTGTCATTATCCAAACTAATCAGATTTTCAACCAATGAACTTTTACTTCTACCTCCAAATTTCTGAGACAAATCGAATGGGATAAGAAAAAGACAGCTCCTCCCAACACTAAAATTCAACCGTACACGTGTTCAACCATCTTCATTTGCACACGTGTTAATCTTTAGCTTCCCACCAATGCAATGCCACTCATCTCAACTTTTCGTCCTTTTCCCAAAAATATTCATCTCAATCTCTTTTCTTTAATGTTAATGTCTTTTCAAAATAACAAAAAATCTAATTTATTATTATTATTTCTATATTTTTAATGTTAATTTTACAGTTTATATCTAAAAATAATAACTATTTCTCTCAATAATATTGATTTTAAAATTTGAATTTTATATCTTTCTTTAAAATATAATATATTTTAACATTACACTCATATTTTTTTTTTAAAAAAAAGGTTATATCTCATAATAAATCTAGATCGCTTTAATTTATAAATTAATTATTATAATCGCTTAATCTATCTCTTTTTTACCAAAAAAATATATCTCGAAATAACCTTTCATTTAAATTATTATTATTTTTTTTAACTTTGAAAAATCACAGCAACAATAGAAACAAGAAAAATAAAGAAAATGATTTGGTTATTGTTTTCTTCTCCGAGTCTACAGCCCACCGGTTTCATGGGGTATGGAGAGGAGGAATTTCAAATTGGTCAGATGGACTAAAAATATTTCTTACAACCCTAATTATAAACAATTATTAAGAAGAAATGTTAAAAAGTAAAATATAATACTTCTAAAGTGAAATCATCTTTTCACTATACTACCCTTAAGGAGCACTGAATGTAAATTCCATTTTTTTTCCTTCCTTTCATGTTCACACTATGTTCTCATTTTCCGATTTTAATAACTTGAATTAAACTAACAGAACCCTATTATATTCGTTGATTTTCTATTAAGAATATTCAAAATAATATTTAATTTGATTAAAATTATATGTTTGGGTTAGGTTTTAACTTAATTTATATTACTACTATCGGTTGCACTATCAATTGTAACTCACTTTGCAATTGCATATTGTGCAACTTAACTTATTTGTTGGTATATTTTGATATAAACATCTTGATTATTTGATCACATTTTTTAAGATATTAAGCAACAACTAACTAGATTGTAGTTACCGATTGAGTCTTAATTCGATTGTTGCTAATATAGGAAGATGTGGGTTCGAGTGCGCTGAAGCGTATTATCCTCTTATTTAAGGTTTGGGGATGGGCTATGGGTAGTTCTAGGCATTGTATTAAAAATATCAAATATGATTAGAACCTAAAATGAGATTAATGTTTAAAAAAAAAAAAAAACTAGATTGTAGTTGATGAATTTCAGTTATGTTTGGGATCTTTTCAAGGAGTCCTGCCCTAATATGATTTATTTACCTTGTTTAAGGAGATATTAGATTTGAATAAGTTAAAATGAAAATGATCTCTTTTTGTTTCATGCCTTATCAAGTACTTAATTGGGTGCAATTTTAATGACATTATTTGATCACGAGATTCACAAGTCTAATATTACTTGATATTAGAAAGAATACTGATTTGTTCATTAGAGGAAATTGTTATAGGGTTTATTAATTGTGAACGAATTGTCTTTTTATCAATTTGTAACTAAGTCAAAGGGAAAAACTTAGTAGGAGAGTGAGTCTTTATGAATATATAGGAGTGAGATTGTGTTGAGGTTAAATCACATATTGCACTATTGATTCATAGTGAATTACTCTTTGGGCAAGACCCAATAAACATAGGAAAGGGTTTCGAATTGCCTAACTAATTCTCATGTTCATTGTCTTTACTTTCTTGTTCTAGTTAAATCTTTAGTTGCAACTTGCAATATAATTGACCAACATTTCAACACGAACAATTGAATTATTTAAATTAAATTATTTTTCACAAACATTAATAAGCACTTCATTAACGCATTGTAACACCTTAAAAGTTCTAGTTAAACACATGATACTATTCTAGTAACGAATACAATGAATTTACGAGAAATTTGAAAATATAAAGAATTTCTTATGGAAATAAAATTGATTTTTGGATATGAGAATTAATGAAATGAATTTTAAAAGTGAGAATGTGACAAAAAAAATGACCAAATCACAAATTTTGATAAGCTTGAGGACTAAAATGCAATTTGACCAAAATGAGAAACACGAGTTATTATTGATTAATTGACATATGGATAATTTAGAATATGTATTGGTGAAGTGAAAATCACTATTGAAACCAACTTGTAAAAGATTTGAAAGTTTAGGGTCTACATTATAAATTTCCCATTTTTGCCAAGAAATGGGTAAAAATGTAATTTCACAATTCATGGAATTATATTAAAGTTTATATTTGGATTGGATAATTTATTATTGTTGTGAAGAAATTGTACAAATAGACAAAAAGAGGTAAAATGGAATATTTTTCATAGAAGGGTATTTCGATAATTAATATGGAAATATGCTATTTTATTTATGGAATTAATATGGACCTTTGGATATGATCATCTTAGTGTGATAAAATGTGGGCCACAAATTTAAATTGGGTTTGACCAACTTTGGCCTTAGGTTATTTTAGTGTTTTTTTTAACATTAATCTCATTATATGTTCTTATCATATTTGCTCTTTTTGATACAATGCCTAGAACTATCCATAGCCCCTCTCTAACCCTTAAATAGGAGGATAATGCACTTCAACACACACTCAAGCCCACGTCCTACTGCACTAGCAACAATGCCAATGCTAATCGAGCTAAGACTCAATCAATAGTTATTTTAGTGTTTTAAATTGGTTAAAAAGGGTGAAAACACCCCCAACCATCTTGTAGCAATTGACCACACCATTGTCATGTGTGCTCTCTCATTTTTCTTTCTTCCTTGTTTTTTCCTGAAATTCTTTTAAAAAAATCTCATCACCCACTTTGAGATTTTGCTATAATCACTTAGAAAACAACCACCCTAAGCTCATTTCCACCATCAATCTCTCAAATTTTAGTCTGGAGTTTCTTGGTTCTTGAGAGAGAAAGCTGAAGTTAGAGAGAGGATGATTCATCAAGGTAAGAAATGGTGATTTCCATATCTCCTAACTAGTTATTTGATTTTTGATGTTAAGTGAAAGCCTAGAAAGCTGAGAAAGGTTGAAGTATCATAGCTATAGATTCTCCCCTCAAGAGACCTAAGGATGAGCATGGATGGAGAGTAAGCTTTAATGAGAGCAATGAGAGGATGATGGTTGATGATAATGGTGATGACCCTTTAGTGACAATAACCACTATTGCCAACCATGAAGTAAAAAAAATCCTAATAAACAGTGGCACCATAGTAGAAGTGCTACACTAAGATGCCTTTAGCAAATGGGATTTGAAGAAAAATAATTGAAAAAGGCTAGGCCCATATATGGGTTCACCAACCAACCCATTGAGGTAAAATGGTCCATCCCACTCCCAGTCACTCTCAGGGGAGGGAGAACGCACTGTCATGAGAATGATGAAATTCTTGGTGGCCGATCAACCTTCAACATACCATTTCATTTTCAAATACTTTCCGGTGAAGAAACTTAAAGTAACTCTAGCATCTTTCTACATGAAGGCAAAATGTTCCACCTTAAGTGGAACTAGGACGATGCTAGCAGATCAGTGTGTGGCAAGGCAATACCACATAGTGTCATTATAAATGACATGACCCCAACGATAGTGGAAGTGAATAAAGAAATACCTTATACTTGACACCCAAAGAGACTGTAACAGCCTGGTTTAGACCCTAGTCGGAACAGTGGTTTCGAGACCACAAATCCGAGGTTAGAATGATAATTTAATATTATTTTCGGTGTGAATAGTATGTGGCATAGTCTGTATGAAAATTTTGTGTGATAATTTTATCGATTGTGTGCTGAATTAAGAAAAATAACTTAATCGCATAAAATGTAAAAGTTGTGTGCTGATTGTCAAAGTGCCTAGTTGTTGTTGTCTTTATAAATTGGGGGTGTTATGTTGTAAATTGCCCAAAGATAATGATAGTGGATGACATTATGATTAATATATATAGTTTATAAATATTTATTAATTATAAAAGTTAAAAATTTATATTATAAGTTATAATATATTAAAATAAAACATAAGATAGTGGATGGTTGTTCATCCTTCACCGAAAATTTAAAGAAAAAGAAGATAACAATGGCTAGCTAGGTTCGGCACTTGAAAGCTTCAATTGGTAAGCATTTTGTGTTTGGTTTTTGATAATTTCTATGTTTTTGTAATCGTTGCTTTGTGCTCTACAAAACCCATGCTTTAATTTTAGAAATTGATGGTGATTTTGAAATGTGCCATGGATGAATTCATGAGCTTTGTGAAGTTTGGTGATGAATTATGAAAGCTATGTGATAGATTAACATAGTTTGTCTTTGAGTTTTTGGTGATTTTGAGTAAATTGGACTAAATTGTGAAAATAATATTTTGAGGGACTAAAATGTGAAACAAATGAAATGTGCTGACTTGTATGAACATATAGAGAATTCAGCTAGGCATGGATGAAGTAAAATTTTGTGTATCTTGTGATTTTATGAAATAGGGACTAAAGTGTCGAAATGCAAAAATGTGAGGGTTATTTTGTAAAATGCCCTAAATATGTGTTTTTGGACTAAATTGAATGATTTGGTGTTTGAATAGATTGAATTTGAATGTGTATAGACCAAGAGAGGAGAGGTTCGGATCGAGATCGAGGCAAAGATAAAGTGCTCGATTGACCGACCGTTGCGATAGTTCAACGTCCGAGGTAAGTTTGGACATAATACGAACATTTAGTTATGTTAAATGTTATGAAATGAATGTTATAATAATATTGAAATGTGAATGCTATGTGAGAGTTGAGTGTGAGTTATTGTGGCACTAAGTGTGCGTATTCGAAAACGTGATCGAGATGATCAGCACTATGTGTGCGAGATAATATAAGCGTCGACTTTGTGGTTGGCACTGTGTGTGCGATACCGATTGAAGAATGGTTTGGTATAAATGCACTATGTGTGCGATGATAATTAAGCTGCGGCTAAATATCAGGGCACTAAGTGTGCGATTGAATCGAAGAAGAGACGGAAGTTGATCGAAAGGGAAAAGTGAGTATTGAGTAGCAAATGTAATTAACTACTAGGTGTTGGCTAAGGTACGTTTGGAACCTAAGTGGTTGATGAATCTATGAATGAGATTACGAAATGTTAAATGAGCAATTTAGTGTTGGATGGTATGATATATATGTATATATGAAATAATCTATGCAGTGATTTGTTTGATTTAAATGTGTTATGGTACGAACTTACTAAGCTTTGGAAAGCTTACTGTGTGATTTGTTTCTCTACTTTGCAGTGTCAGTAAAGCTAGCTTTGATCCGGGGATTGTCAGCATTCTCTATCACACTATTGGCAATCTATTTTGGTACTTTTGGGAAAGATGTACATAGTTGAAATATGGTATGTATAGGCTAGTTTTGTAAGACATGTTTGAGATGTGTAAATAGCCATGTGATGTGGCTAGATAAATGTTGGTAAAATGCATGTGTGGCTTTGATGTATGATGCATATTTTGGTATAGCTTGTGAGTAAAGAAAATGTCTTATGAATGGTAATCTTAGTGATGGTATGATGCTAGTATGATTTAGTGAGTTTGGGGATGAATCATGATTGATATTGAATATATTCAAGTTGTGTAATTTAGTTCCTAAGTTGACATGTTAGAAATGAGATGATATGAGATGATATGTTGATCTTTTGACATAAAAATTGGTTGCCAATTTATGTGTGAAAGTATGCTTAAATGTGATCGTAGGTTTAACCCTTGTGTGGGTGGTAAATCGGCCTTACAAATGGCCTATAATGTCACACGGTTGTGGCACACGGGCATGCCTAGTGACCGTGGGGCTAAGTCAGTAGCTAGCCTAATAGCACACGGCCAAGACACGGGCGTGCCTAGTCGCCGTGTGAGAAAGTCAGGATTTGGCCTAAGAGTACACGGCCTTAGCACACGGGGTGCTGGGTGGTCGTGGGTGTAAATTCAGATTCAACCACGGCCAAGGCACACGGGCGTGCTTGGTGGCCGTGGATGTGAGGTCAGATTCGACCATGGGGAGGACACACGGGGGTGTTCAGCAGCCGTGGGAGGTACACGGCTTGCCTACACAGGCGTGTAACCCCTGAAACTTAGAAAAGTTTTAAATTTCCGTGAAATTTTGTATGTGTTCCGGTTTAGTCCCGACCCAGTTTATAGGTATGTTTTAGGTCTCGTTGACAGTATTAAGGGACATTATGTTTGAGATTGATGGATGAATGTATGAACTTCTAAAAATGTTTTCGATCTGTCTGGTAACGCCGTTAACCCTAGTCTGGCGACGGATACGGGTTAGGGGTGTTACATTTTATTGGTATCAGAGCTACGGTTTAGTCGATTCTCAGACTAACGTAGCGTGTGTGAGTCTAGCTATACATGCCATATATGAAATTGCGATAGTGTGATGAATACTGACAGTTGAAAATGTGTTTCATTATAGTAATGGATCCCGATCGAGCAAATTGGCGACGACGAGAGTAACGCGCTCGCTTCCGCTCAAGGGGATGCACGCCACATCTAGGCCGAATGATAGTAGTGAGGGATGAGAGGCTAAGCAAGCCTTCTTCGAATGATGAGTGAGTGGTTTTGGAGTTCGTCAACGAATCCGGCCGCTCCACAACCTCCACCCCCACAAGTACCTGTTGTACCACAAGTGATAGATCCGATTCGATTGAATAAACCTCCTGTGGATAAGATCCGGAAGTATGGGGCTGAAGAGTTTAGGGCCACGGCTGATGACGATGTCGAGCAGGCCGAGTTTTGGCTCGAAAATACAATTCGAGTATTCGATGAAATGTCGTTGACTCCTGATGAGTGTATTAAGTGTGCAGTTTCATTGTTGAGAGATACATCCTATAATTGGTGGAAAACATTGATATCTGTGGTTCCGAGAGAGAGAATCACTTGGGACTTCTTTCAAGTTGAGTTCAGAAAGAAGTATATCAGTCAACGCTTCATTGATCAGAAACATAAAGAGTTTTTAGAGCTGAAACAGGGCCGTTTGTCAGTTACTGAGTACGAGCGAGAATTTGTGAGACTGAGCCAGTATGCACGGGAATGTGTTTCGACCGAAGCCACTATGTGTAAACACTTTATAGAAGGGTTGAACGAAGATATTAAATTATTGGTTGGGATACTTGATATAAATGAATTTTTTATGTTAGTTGAAAGAGCTTGTAAAGCCGAGGAGCTCAATAAAGAAAAAAAGAAAGCTGATTCTGAAGCTCGTGATGAAAGAAAAAGATCGATGAGTAAGTTTTCTCAACCTTCGACGAAGGGATCTAGAGATGCAAGCAACCGATCAAATGCTTCGTTTGAGCATCCGAATAGACATCGCGCAAGACTAAGTGTTGGTCCGAGAACTCAAGTTCCAATGGAATCAAGTGTCGATAGTGCCAAAAGTAACAAACCTGAGTGTAGACAGTGTAGAAGGCGACATGTGGGAGAATATTGGGGTAAGTACAACAATAGAGTCTGTTATAAATGTGGATCTCGAGATCATTTTATTCGAGATTGCCCAAAGATGGTCGAAGAGGAAAATGTTCAGAATGAAAGTCTGAGTAATGTGACGGCTAGGGGTAGACCACCCAGAAACAACACCGAAAATGTGAGTGGAAGCCAAAGGAAACTATCAAAAGCAATTTGGAGGTCGGGCGAGAGCACTGCCCGAGCTTATGCTATACGTGTGCGAGAGGAAGCATCATCTCCGCACGTCATCACCGGTACTTTCACTTTATTTGATATTGATGTCATTGCATTGATAGATCCAGGATCTACTTATTATATGTGTGTGTAAATCTAGTATCAAGTAAGACTCTACCTGTTGAGTCTACTGAATTCGTGATTAGAGTATCGAATCCCTTAGCCAAGTGTGTTTTGGTGGATAAGGTGTGCAAGAATTGTCCATTGAGGTTTCGGGATGTTTATTTTCTGGTTAATTTGATGTTACTACCATTTGATGAGTTTGACATAATTCTGGGTATGGATTGGCTTACTCTGCATAATGCCATCGTGAATTGTAAAAGAAAGAGTATTGAGTTGGAAAGTCAGAATGGTGAACTAGTTCGAATAGAATCAAATGATATGAAAGGATTACCAGCTGTTGTATCTGCGATGAAAGCTATAAACTATGTAAGAAAGGATTGTGAAGCTTATTTGGCGTACGTGATTGATACAAAAGTGTCGGAAAAGAAAGTTGAATCTGTGCCTGTAGTATGTGAATTTCCAGATGTGTTTCCTGAAGAATTATCGGGATTACCTCCGATTCGGGAAGTCGAATTTGGTATTGAATTAGTGCCGAGGACCACTCCTATTTTGATAGCCCCGTATAGAATGGCACCAACAGATTGAAAGAGTTAAAGTCTCGATTCTGCAGAGGAGTTGACCGACAGGATTTGCACGACCGAGTTTTCTCACCTTGGGAGCTCTGTGTTATTTGTGAAAAAGAAAGATGGAACATTGAGAATGTGTATTGATTATCGACAGTTGAACAAAGTAACAATAAAGAACAAATATTCGCTGCCTCGTATTGATGATTTGTTTGATCAGCTGAGAGGAGCTACAGTGTTTTCAAAGATAGATTTGAGATCAGGTTACTATCAGTTAAGAGTCAAAGAATTTGATATGCCGAAAACTACTTTCAGAACGAGGTACGGATATTACGAATTCTTAGTGATGCCTTTCGGACTAACAAATGCTCCTGTAGTGTTTATGAATCTGATGAATCGGATATTCAGACCGTATTTGGATCGCTTTGTAGTGGTGTTCATTGATGATATTTTGATCTATTCGTGTGATTAGACGCAGCATGCCGAACATTTGAGAACTGTGCTACAAACTCTGCGTGAGAAATAGTTGTATGCTAAGTTTAGTAAATGTGAATTTTGGTTGCGTGAATTTGGTTTTTTGGGGCATATTGTGTCAGCTGCCGGGATACGAGTTGATCCTAGTAAAATCTCTGCTATATTAGAATAGAAGCCTCCGAGAAATGTGTCTGAAGTCCGTAGTTTTCTGGGACTAGCGGGATATTATAGACGGTTTGTGAAAGGCTTCTCGATGATTGCGACTCCGTTGACGAAGTTGCTACAAAAAGATGTTAAATTTGAATGGTCAGAAAAATGTTATCAAAGTTTTGAGCAGTTGAAAGTGTTGTTGACGGAAGCACCAGTGTTAGTTCAACCGGAATTGGGAAAAGATTCATAGTTTATAGTGATGCATCGTTGAATAGTTTGGGCTGTGTGCTAATGCAAGAAGGTAAAGTTATTGCTTATGCTTCGAGGCAACTAAAACCGCATGAAAAGAATTACTCGACGCACGACCTTGAATTGGCCGCGATTGTATTCGCATTGAAAATATGGCGTCATTATTTATTTGGTGAGAAGTGTCATATCTTTACTGATCACAAGAGTTTGAAGTACTTGATGACTCAGAAAGAATTGAATTTGCGACAGAGAAGATGGTTAGAGTTGTTGAAAGATTACGAACTTGTGATAGATTACCACCCGGGTAAAGCTAATGTTGTAGTTGATGCTTTGAGCCGAAAGTCTATATGTACTTTGCGAGCAAAGAATGCTAAAAAATATCTGTGTGATGATAGTGCGGTTATGGCCGAGTTAAAAATAAAGCCGATTTTTGTACATCAAATTTGTGATGCTCAGAAAAATGATGTTGAAATAATGGCTAAACGAACTCAATGTGAATCGAATGCTGAATCAAAATTTCGAGTTGATAGTGATGATTGTTTGAGATTTAGAGATCGAATTTGTATTACGAGAAATTAAGAGTTGATTCAAGCGATTTTAAAAGAGGCTCATAATAGTTGATTTACTGTACATCCTGGGAGTACGAAAATGTATAATGATCTGAAACAGTTTTATTGGTGGCATGGTATGAAAAGAGACATCTCTGACTTTGTGTTGAAATATTTAATTTGTCAACAAGTTAAAGCTGAACATCAGGTTTTGTCTGGATTGCTGCAACCGATTATGATTCCTGAGTGGAAATGGGAAAGGATCACGATGGACTTTGTGTCGGGATTGCCTTTATCTCCGGGAAAGAAAGATACAATTTGGGTGATAGTTGACAGATTGACGAAATCAGCTTATTTTGTTCCGGTGAGAACAGATTATACACATAATAAATTGGCTAAATTGTATATTGCTGAGATTGTGAGGTTACACAGGGTCACTATCTATTGTGTCGGACAGAGATCCGAGATTTACCTCCCGATTTTGGAAGAAATTGCAAGAGGCTTTAGGCACAAAATTGCATTTCAGTACTGCGTTTCATCCGCAAACGGATGGTCAGTCCGAGCGAATCATTCAGATTCTTGAAGATATGTTGAGATGTTGTATACTTGAGTTTGAGACTACGTGGGAAAAACATTTACCGTTGATTGAATTCGCGTACAACAACAGTTTTCAATCTAGCATTAAAATGACACCGTATGAGGCTCTTTACGGTCGAAAATGTCGAACTCCATTGTATTGGACTGAGCTAAGTGAGAATAAAATTCACGGGGTTGATCTTATAAAAGAGACTGAGCAGAAAGTGAAAGTGATACGTGACAGTTTGAAAGCGACTTCAGATCGTCAAAAGTCTTATACAGATTTGAAATGAAAAGATATTGAATTCGAAGTCGGCGATAAAGTGTTTTTTAAAGTATCTCCGTGAAAGAAAATACTTCGATTTGGCCGGAAAGGCAAGCTGAGTCCGAGATTCATCGGATCGTATGAGATCATTGAGCGAGTTGGGTCAGTTGCTTATAGATTAATGTTGTCACCTGAGTTAGAAAAGATTCATAACGTGTTTCATGTGTCAATGCTTCGACGATACAGATCAGACTCGTCTCATGTGATTGCTCCTACGGAGGTCAAAATTCAGTCAGATTTGTCGTATAATGAAGAACCGATTCGAATTTTGGCACGAGAGACTAAAGAGTTGAGAAATAAGAAAATCTCTTTAGTGAAAGTATTGTGGCACAAACACGGAATTGAAGAGGCTACGTGGGAGCTTGAGAACATTATGAGAGAGCAATATCCACACCTATTTACTGGTAAGATTTTGGGGGACGAAAATCCCTAAGGGGGGAGAGTTGTAACAGCCTGGTTTGGACCCTAGTCGGAATAGTGGTTTCGATACCACAAAATTCGAGGTCAGAATGATAATTTAATATTATTTTTGGTGTGAATAGTATGTGGCATAGTCTATGTGAAAATTCTGTGTGATAATTTTATCGATTGTGTGCTGAATTAAGAAAAATGACTTAATCGCATAAAATGTAAAAGCTGTGTGATGATTGTTAAAGTTCCTAATTGTTGTTGTCTTTATAAATTGGGGGTGTTATTTTGTAAATTGCCCAAAGATAATGATAGTGGATGACATTATGATTAATATATATAGTTTATAAATATTTATTAATTATAAAAGTTAAAAATTTATATTATAAGTTATAATATATTAAAATAAAACATAAGATAGTGGATGGTTGTTCATCCTTCACCGAAAATTTAAAGAAAAAGAAGAGAACAAGGGCTAGCTAGGTTTGGCACTTGAAAGCTTCAATTGGTAAGCATTTTGTGTTTGGTTTTTGATAATTTCTATGTTTTTGTAATCGTTGCTTTGTGCTCTACAAAACCCATGCTTTAATTTTAGAAATTGATGGTGATTTTGAAATGTGCCATGGATGAATTCATGAGCTTTGTGAAGTTTGGTGATGAATTATGAAAGCTATGTGATAGATTAACATAGTTTGTCTTTAAGTTTTTAGTGATTTTGAGTAAATTGGACTAAATTGTGAAAATAATATTTTGAGGGACTAAAATGTGAAACAAATGAAATGTGTGGACTTGTATGAACATATAGAGAATTTGGCTAGGCATGGATGAAGTAAAATTTTGTGTATCTTGTGATTTTATGAAATAGGGACTAAAGTGTCGAAATGCAAAAATGTGAGGGCTATTTTGTAAAATGCCCTAAATATGTGTTTTTGGACTAAAGTGAATGATTTGGTGTTTGAATGGATTGAATTTGAATGTGTATAGACCAAGAGAGGAGAGGTTCGGATCGAGATCGAGGCAAAGATAAAGTGCTTGATTGACCGACCGTTGCGATAGTTCAACGTCCGAGGTAAGTTCGGACATAATACGAACATTTAGTTATGTTAAATGTTATGAAATGAATGTTATAATGATATTGAAATGTGAATGCTATGTGAGAGTTGAGTTTGAGTTATGTGGCACTAAGTGTGCGTATTCGAAAACGTGATCGAGATGATCAGCACTGTGTGTGCGATACCGATTGAAGAATGGTTTGGTATAAATACACTATGTGTGCGATGATAATTAAGCTACGGCTAAATATCGGGGCACTAAGTGTGCGATTGAATCGAAGAAGAGGCGGAAGTTGATCGAAAGGGAAATGACCCTTTTCCGTAAATAATTAAATTTTCGGCCCATTTCCGTAATTTTTTTTTAATTTTGGTATATTTTAGTCAATTGTCCGATGATAATTCCATAATTTCATTGAAAGGTAATAAAAATCGTATGGGCGAATTTCATAATTTTTAAAAAATATGATTTCATACTTGTGAAAATGGGAGAACCCAAAACCAAATTGTGATGTGTCCAAAAGAATGAAAATTATGGATACACTACTCTGATTTGTAATTATCGCATTATTCGGTGCCTGTTTTAAGCACATCTCTTCCTTGCAACATTCGATTACCTTTTGTGTTTTTTTCCATAATTACATAGACCATTTTGCCCTTCATCTTCCCAATTAGATCCCGTTTAACTGGTCTGCAATCCCTTTTCTTTGATCCGCAAAGAGAATCAGTTACACTTCAAATTATCGAAAGGAACTTTTCTTTTTGCTTTTGTTTTAGTTATGTTGGGGGCAGGATTGGAATTCAGGAGAGTTCGCGGAGAAGATCGGTTTTACAATCCACCCAAGGCGAGAAGAGAGAACCAGAATCAGCAAAACGATCAACTGTGGAGGGATCAAGCCGATGTTTCACCGAGTCAATCAAAGGATAAACCCAGGTCTGTCAAAGGGATTGCTTCAACTGACCATCCCAAAGCGGTTCCCATCCCCGCTTCCGAACCCATTATTTCTCCTTTGAGTAATATGGAAAGGTTTTTGGAATCGGTCATGCCTTCCGTCCCTGCACTCTATCTCTCTAAGGTTTATTCTATCTCAAATATGATACTATTTTTGTATATCTTTTGTTCAAATTAGTTTTCCTTATACATTTTCTTTTCTTTTTGAAGTAAAAACAGGAATTTTTTATGTTGACGCTGTTTATCAAGTAGTGAAACTAGAGAATGACCTTGAAAACGTGTGAATAATAAAATTTTGGTGTAACTTTTAGGAGATAAAAGAGTATTTCTCTGTAAAACTGTGACTGATTTTTGAAAATGGTGTGTGGCAGACGACGATGAGAGGGTGGCGGACGTGTGACATTGAGTTTGAGCCATATTTCGTGTTAGGTGATTTATGGGAGTCGTTCAAAGAGTGGAGTGCATATGGAGTAGGTGTCCCACTAATTTTGAATGACTGTGATTCTGTTGTTCAGTACTATGTACCTTATTTATCCGGTATTCAAATATACTCCGATTCCAGGAAAATGTCTGCCAAGTCAAGGTAAATTATGCATTGCTACCATTGAAGTTTATTCTGAGTACACATTTAAACTTGTGGGATATTAGTATGTCTATTTAGTTCTATTTAATTTGTTTATTTTATGATTTTCATTCTTTTTGGTTAAGACTATGGGATATCTTATTATTAATTTAGTTTAGGACATTATTCTTAATGTGGATTTTGATTAAGTCCCTTGTTTTTTCATTGGCTCTTTATGGTTGAATGATTTCTGTATTCCATGTTGTGGGCTTATTGCTTGCTTTGAACAGAAATAACACTTTGCCAATCTATTCAGTTAAAGCATGATGCTCTTCTTGGAATGTAATTAACTGCAACCCATAACTCTGAAATTTTGGTTCTTACACTCACATTATCTCAGGTTTCCTCTGCTGCATTACCTGGATTTAGTTGTTCTTTTGGCTTCAACCTTCTTTTCCTTCTGTTAAGGATGATGCGAATATGTCATGATGAGTAAAAATAAGTTCTTCACTTTGAGTCCTATCTCTTCCTTTCTGTTGCAAAATCCTTTTTGTTGTGTCCCAGTTCCTATTTAATGCAAAAAGGCCATGTGCAATGTGAGTATCTGTTCTAAGGTGACAAGTTTGAAGCAAATCAGTTACTGTATCTTAAATAAAACTTACACACTCCAGTATTGTTTGTGGGAATATCAACATAATGATTTGTTTTCTGTTCAGAAATTATCAATAAAAATGTTGCATAGAGAGTTGAAATGGTATACTTGGTACCCAGCTCACGACACCTATTTTTTCTTTATTTCCCTCTCGTTTCATTTGGGGTCCAAGCAAATGAGTTTGCTGTCAATTTACCCCTACCCTGCCTCCCCACACACAGAACCAACCTATTTTTTTTTCTGGCTTAGTTGTTTGTTAGCAGTTGTTCTTGTTAGATTCTTGCATCAAATTTAAAATGTTACAATATATTTCATGTTATGTTCTATAATTATTGATTCACTTTATGATAGGCAACCAGGAGAAGATAGTGATAGTGACTTTAGGGACTCAAGCAGTGATGGTAGTAGTGATTGTGAACCTGAAAGAGGACCAAATGTTTTGAGAGAAAAAAGAAATCACATGGCGAGTGAGATGTCTCTTAGGATGGAGAGATTGTTCATGGGAGACCAGCAGATGCTTCAAGAAGACTTCTCTAGTGATGAGGGTGAATCTGTCAACTCTCGGAGTTGTTTAATTTTTGAGTATTTTGAACAAGACACTCCTTATAGCCGGGAACCCTTAGCCAACAAGGTTAGTGTGCATTTCTCTCTTCTACAGCAGGAGGCTTTTTGATATCCGGATCAATGCATCTCACTTTTGGCCAGCTCCTAAACTTAATCTCTGGTAGCAGATTGCAGATCTGGCCTTCCAATTCCCTGAACTGAAGACACTAAGAAGCTGTGATTTGTTGTCTTCCAGCTGGATTTCTGTGGCATGGTATTATTATTATTTTTTTGACATCACATTTATTTTGAAACTTGTTTTTGCATATTTGATATTTTTTGTTTTGAAAATTTTGTAGGTATCCAATTTACAGAATACCTACTGGGCCTACATTAAAAGATCTAGATGCTTGCTTTCTGACTTATCATTATCTTCATACACCCATAGTAGGTAATATTAAAAATCTCTGTTTAGAATACTTTTTCCCCAATGTGTGTGAAGTCGGAAAATGATGTTTTTTTGTTTTTGTTTTTTTAATGAAGGAAAATGATGCTAGGCTTTCTTGTTGAGTGATCTTTTCTGGCTTTTACTTGTAACTGTTAATCTTTTTCATCTCTAACAAGCTTTGTGAACTGCTGTTTCAAATGGTGTCGAGAGTTGCTCATAATGTTCCTAACTACTTGTAAAATTTGAGTAGTAGTTCTAAGCGTTTTAAGAGCCTTTTTTCCCCTCTTCTTCACATTTCCTCAAAAGTTAACTGCTTAATGAAAATTTTGCTTTGTTTGAACTCAGTTGTAATTTTCGTTCATTTCTTAACACTTTGTAGATAGAGATGTCTTTATAGCAAATATTTTGCCACTGAATATTTACTAAAATACTGATTGCATAAGCTGCTGTTCTATAGACTTACCATTAATCAGAAATGGTTTGTGCATGAGTAAGTTTCTGTAGCATCCATGTATTGAAAAAGAAATCTTTATATGGTTTCTTTTTATGTAACTTGTCATATTTCAGGTGGACAGGCACCGGCCATGACATGTTCCAATGACATGGATGGTCTTCCAAAGATGTCGTTGCCTGTTTTTGGTCTTGCTTGGTACAAGTTCAAGGCTTCGTTGTGGACACCCAACGGAACAAGTGGTTGTCACTTGGCAAACCACCTCTTTCAGGCTGCTGACAGTTGGTTGAGACTTCTTGACGTCAATCAGCCCGATTTCACATTTTTCTGCCGCAGGTGATACTCAATATTTCCCTGTAATGGTAGTACGCCTATAAATACCAGAGGGGAAGTGCAATCATTACTCTATCAAACATCACCTACAAATTATAATACCTCTGTTTGGGAGGTCAAATTCAAAAGTGCAATCCGGGGTTATTGTCATTTGTAATCATTTATAAAAGAACTGGGGAAAAAATGTATGGCTCAGAATACTTGAGGATGAAAGTGGAGCAAAGGGTTTGCAATAAGGCTTTAGAGGAAGTGAATGGAGAAAGCTTCTACATTAGAAGCTGATGGAGAGCTGAGCATGAGCCGAGTGTGAAGGTGGTTTGGCCTTGCTCTGTGGATATGTTAGTTTCATCTGTCCTTAGTTTTGTTTTCATTGTTTTTATTTGAAACTATGGATGAGTTAAGAAAAGCAGGGCTCCTTTTTCTCCGGTGTCCTGATGATCAAAATGTTTTACTTGACGACATTAAAAGGGGATTTTGGTATGTTGGTTGTTTGAGCTATCTATCCCTCGTGTGTTTGTAATGCTAATTTTGATTAGTAATTTATAATCTCTGAGAAAGGGTGTTTTAAGAGAATGAATACTAATGACAGATGAGTTGTTAATTGGGGTTCTATGCTTTTAATAATTTCAGTTAGTTGTATTAGGTTTTGTTTCACTATGAACGGCAATGCAAATGTGTGCTGTAAGGCGATTGAGGTGATGGTTTTAAAAGAAAGTTGAGACTATGCAGCTGCTGGTCAATCTTTACCATTGCCAGGGTCCTTTTATTATTCAAATATTGAGTGATCGGAGGCAGGAAGGAATCTAGGACTGGTTTCTTTTGGAAGGTTGGTGAGATTAAAAACAATTGTAGTAGATGAGATTAAAAACAAGATGATTATTAGGGACATTAAATTAAAAACTGTATATAACTTTTAAATTATTTCATTAATTTTATTCATAAAAATACTATCATAATAGTTTTCTTTTATTGTTAATCTGAAAAACAAACTAGCAATATATATAATTTATAATAATATAAGTACCACTTTAGACAAACTTTTGAACTAATGAGTAGTCTTTATTGTTAATTATATCATTAAATTAATGTCACAATAATAATTTATAAGTATTATTATGTAATAATAATAAAAGTAATATTATATTAATGTGGAATTAATTAATTACTTAAAAAATAACATTATATATTATTAATTGTATAAATTAAAAATAATAAAAATCCAAGTTTTTTTTTAAATTTAAAAATATAATTTTTATATAAAAATATGATTTTATTTTAAATATGGTAATAATTGATAATTTTAAAATATTTTTTTTTATAATTAACTAGCCTCTAATGTCACATGCATTGCATGTAATTTTACGCGTTTAATATTTACTTAATATTTTAAATATTATATTTTTAATTGTAACAATTAAAATAAAATATTTTTTTTCAATTCAAATATTTTAATAAAAATTTTCAAATCATAATTAAAACATTTTTAACATATTCAACATACACTTTATGTAATTATTGTAAAGTAATATTATTCAAAACAATAACTGATTAACCTAATTAACTTTAATATATTAAGTAAGTCATAATTAAGATTCATAGAATTCTGTTCAAATGATAACTTTATTTTACATCAATAAAATTAACACAACCTTTTTTAAATAATTTTTTTAACTAATTATTGCAATTTAAATTATAATTAGCCCAATTTTTTCGTATATTTTATACTTAGAGTCCTATTCAAGTAATAACTCTAACTTAAAATTAGCACAACATGTTTTTAACTAATAATTATTGTCGAAACCATTTTTTTTGGAAAACGGGCCGACTTTAAAAAGAAATACGGAGTCGCCACCAATCTTTTTTTTGAAGTGCGATTGGGCCACTTTTGAAAACGTTTTGGTCTACGAATTTTAAGAAAACGGGTTCGGGAGTCGGTTACGCACGAGGAAGGATTAGCACCATCGCAACGCCCAAAATTGGTACCTTATTGACTGATTAATGTCCTAATATCAAAAATTAGAATAGATTTTAAAATACGAATCCTTTAGAAATGTTCGGGTAATTTGAATTGGATCTCGAAATTCTCTTGTTCCGAAAGGATGAAATATCACATCCAGCACGTTAGAATACGATATTTCAAACCTTTAACACCAGAATCATTTCATAATTTCCAAAATTCATGCATTGTCATTTTAAAAGGGTATTTCATTACTTGGCCAAACGAAAGAACCAAAACCCAGCACGTTAGGGCACGATCCCTCAAATATCCAAACATGAAATATTGCCTTATTTTTAAAGTTGTGAAAACACGGTCAAAATTTCAAAAGGATATTTAGTCCTTTGGACGAGCGGAAAATTGAAACCCAGCACGTTAGGGCACAATTTCTCAAAACTTCCAAGCACAAAATATCGCTTTGTTTTAAATGGACACAATCTTTAAAGGATATTTAATGATTTGGTCAAACAGAAACCGAAACCCAGCACGTTAGGGCACGATTTCTTGAATTTCCAATCACAAAACATTGCCTTTATTTGAAAAGAATTATGTATCGAGTAAAACTAGTGTAACACGAATTTGTGAAAGTAAATCGCAACATTGATATGCATAACGGAAATAAGATGGTCGAAAACATAATAACAAAAAAAATAAGAATAATAGTAATAATGGTAGGAGCATGTACATATATGTAGGAAAATTTTTTTTTAAGTAAACCATAGTACTAATAATAACAAGGAAAATAATAAATATTAGAGTCAATAGATGAGATAAAAAATAATGAAAATAGAAATAATAAAGTAATATTAAAACAAAATAATGATAATAAAGTATAAGAAATATAAGAGATATAAAAAATAATCAGAATATAAGTATAGTATAGTAATAATAATATATACGTAAAATAATAGTGAGGGAAAAAAAAAGATATAATACATATATAATGGAATGTAATGAAAACGATTTTAATAATACTAGTAATAATATATGTAAAATAGAGGCACCATTGATAAAATATAGATGTAATAACAATATAAATAAAAAACAAAATAATATATAATAATAAATATACTAGAAAGAATATAGTTATAATAATAATAATATACATATAAAAATAGTAGTAACCAAAAATATTAAAAATAATTGATTTAATGATAAAAATAGCAAAAATAATTAAAAGGGGCTAAATTGGATCAAAAACAGAAGTGTTGGGCCGAATTTAAAATAAAAGAAGATAAAAAAGGGCTAAATTGTAAAACACGCGCGACATAGGAGGACCAAAGTAGAAATTAATCCCATCCCTTTGAAACGGTGCGTTCAGCGAGGACTAAATTGAAATGACAGATTAAAATTTAGAGTAAGATTTAAAAAAAAAAACTAAAACAGGACGCAATTAAAAAGGGCGCAAGAAGGGAGGACTAAACGCGCAATTTACCCATTTAGGGTAAATGCGCGCGGATCCAGTGATGGATCGGGTCGAGCGCGCGGAGCCTCCCTCCATAAATGGCGCCGTTTGCTTATAAGGTTTAAAACAAAAATCCTTCATTTGCAGACCATTTTAACACAAAAAAAAAACCCAAATGCAGCCCCCATTTTCTCTGCTAGGGCAAACCCCTCATCGCAGCAAGGCCGTCGCGAAGGCGCCGGTAACGGCGGTCGGAGGAATCAAGGTAGGTTTTCTATTTTTTTATTTTTATAAAATCTAATTTATATATATTATAGTTTTGAAAAACGGAATATAATAAAAAAACAGAAAACGACGGTATTCGAAAATAATGAAATAGAAAAAAGAATAAACCTTGACTGATTCAGTGTTTGTTTCGGATTAATTTGTGTATTTTCTGCAAAACGTGCTCTGTATTGCCTCTGTACTCTTTGTGTAAATCGTGTATACTCTTTTTTCTATTGAAAAAAAAACCCTCATTACAATCGTTTATCCCCCCTTTTATAGCCTAAAAAAAAAAATCCCATCCCAACTACAATTTGTTGTTTCCTGTTTTGTAGTTTCCACCATCGGAGGCGTGGAGGCGCCCGTTGCGGAGAAGAGACGTGCTGCGTTGGGGTTACTGGCGGCACAAGACCAAGACTAGGGTTTCCTGTCTTGTTTCCTGATTTGGACTTTTGGGTTTGTGATTTCGGACTGGTTTTATTGGGCTTCGTTAAAAATGGGCTGCTTTTTAATGTAAATGGACATTTGGACCTTATTTTGTTTTATGGTTAACTGACACCGGGCCCGGGCAACAAAAAATTGGGCTCTACAGCTACCCCTCTTTGCTCGTTATTGTGTAACGAGAATGGAGCAAAGACTTTAAGAGCACTAATTTTGCCCGGTCCTGTTGAATCTTGACTTCTTGATGCTTTCTCCTTTAAGTGGCTTCATTCCATCCACTGCATCTTCAGGGGTATAGGAATTTTTGTTTCACTCTGCTCCACTACTGCTTATGATCTGTAATCTTTGATCTGCTCCACTCCTACTCAGTGGAGATAAGATCTGCTATCTTCAGCCCGTTACCCTACTGCTTAGGGGATTAAGGCTCATCGTCATCGATCTGCTCCACTACTGCTTAGGGAGATAAGATCTGTAGTTTTCAACCTGTTACCCTACTGCTTAGGGGATCAAGGCTTATCGTCTTCGATCTGCTCCACTACTGCTTAGGGAGATAAGATCTGTTATCTTTAGCCTGCTCCACTCATACTTAGTGGAGATAAGGCTGTAACCTTCGGTCTGTTACCCTACTGCTTAGGGAATTAAGATCTGTAATTTTCAGCCTGTTACCCTACTGCTTAGGGGATTAAGGCTGTAACCTTCGGTCTGTTACCCTACTGCTTAGGGAATTAAGATCTGTAATTTTTAGCCTGTTACCCTACTGCTTAGGGGATTAAGGCTCATCATCTTCAGTTTGTTACCCTACTGCTTAGGGAATTAAGATCTGTAATTTTCGGCCTGTTACCCTACTGCTTAGGGGATTAGGGCTCATCGTCTTCGATCTGTTGCCCCTCTTGCTAGGGAATTAAGATCTGTAATTTTCGGCTGTTACCCTACCGCTTGGGGATTAAGGCTCATCGTCTTCGATCACATTACCTGCTGCTTGTGGAATTAAGATCTGTAATTTTCGACTGTTACCCTACCGCTTGGGGATTAAGGCTCATTGTCTTCGATCTGTTACCCTACTTTGCTAGGGAATTAAGATCTGTAATTTTCGACTGTTACCCTACTTCGCTTGGGGATTAAGGCTCATCGTCTTCGATCTGTTACCCTACTGCTTAGGGAATTAAGATCTGTAATTTTCGGCCTATTACCCTACTGCTTAGGGGATTAAGGCTCATCGTCTTCGATCTGTTACCCTACTGCTTAGGGAATTAAGATCTGTAATTTTCGGCCTGTTACCCTACTGCTTAGGGGATTAAGGCTCATTGTCTTCGATCTGTTACCCTACTGCTTAGGGAATTAAGATCTGTAATTTTTGGCCTGTTACCCTACTGCTTAGGGGATTAAGGCTCATCGTCTTCAATCTGTTACCCTACTGCTTAGGGAATTAAGATCTGTAATCTTCGGCGTGTTACCCTATTACTTTGGGGATTAAGGCTCATCATCTTCAGTCTGTTACCCTACTGTTTAGGGTGTTAAGGCTTACTGTCTTCTGTAACTCCTGTCAACTTTGCTACATTGTCCTCTGGGGAACCTACCTGTAGAATTGATTTCATGGGATCTATGGCTATGCCAATATGGTTGGGATGTCATGCTCCCAACCAATGTATTGCGAATGAATGGATGAATGCCAAATGTCATGAGCATGATCCAATTTTTAATTTTTTGGGTTATCATTGCTCGCTGCTTGTTAGGGTGATACCCCTGACGTATGTCTTCCTGTTCAGTTGAACTTCTAACAGAGAATCCGAAGATGTCGTCACTGCTTAAACTCTTATTTCAAGGGTTCCGAGCTCTTTAAGCCTGGTGAGTTCTAAATAATTGTCCTGTTTCAGATTCTTGTATTATTTAGAGATTTGCAGAGTAATATCCAGAACTTCTTTCATGAAAACATTAGTAGTTCATTGATCATTATTTCAATATACAATGCTTGAAAAAGAGATCATTACAATGGATAAGAAGGAAATTACTTAGGAGCATTGCTTGAAACAAACAAGTTAAGCAAAGATAGCAAATGCAACCCAGAAGGAAACTTATTGGTAGTGTAAAATAAAATAGCAAGGTAAGATGGAAACTAGGTGCCCCAGATATCGCAGCATGAGCTTCTCTGTTCAAACTTCTTAAGGACCATTTTAAGCTCAATATGTGTTTAGGGGATCCGGAGTACTTTGTCGATGCCCCAAGACGAAACATACTTCCTCATTGTTAATTCAAGCATGGCAAGACTACTGTATGTCCCATCATAATTTGATCATAATTTGAGCCGCCCTTTTCGGGTTTTCGACTCAAAGCCCATTTGGTCTCAAAGCGCCCTTTGCGGGTTTTCACCTTGGCATATCCTCTTCTTTTTTTTTCTTTTTTTTTGAACTCAAGACGCCCCTTTTGCGGGTTTTCGCATCGGCCCATTTTCCTTCTTAAGCGAAGTGTTTCCTGACTGAGTCTGCATTAACTGGGTTTGGCTGACTCTTGCCGTCCATCTCGGCTAGTACCAATGCTCCTCCAGAAAAGGCATTCTTTTCAACATAAGGTCCTTCCCAATTAGGCATCCTCTTTCCTCTAAAGTCTTTTTGCATAGGGAGGATATTTTTCAATATCAAGTCTCCTTTATGGAACATTCTGGGGTGGACTTTTTGTTGTAAGCCCGCATCGTTCGCTTCTGGTACATTTGACCATGACGGATGGCTCTTAATCTTTTTCCTCGATCAGATTCAGTTGATCATACCGAGATTGAACCCATTCCGCTTCATCCAACTTCACTCGACAAAAAATCGGAAAAGAAGGAATTTTAACTTCGATGGGCAAGACTGCTTCCATCCCATAAGCCAATGAGAAGGGTGTTGCCCCGGTGGAGGTCTTGACCAACATTCGAGAATGATAGAGGGTAAATGGTAATTTCTCCCCGCCAAACTTTACAAGTCTCAATCATCTTTCGGAATCTTTTTGGATTTTTTTTGAATTCGAATTCGGATTTTGAATTTGAATTCGATGACTTTTGACTTTGTAACTTAAGCCCATGAAGCGACCTTCACCCTCTTAGCGAAGCAATTGACAATCACGAAGATGAATTGGTGCCGACTAGATACTTTTGACGAGATCGTCCCCATAACATCTATGCCTCCCGTATAGGGGAAGAAAAAATAATGGAGGAATCACATAAGTCTTGTCTTCCTCAATTTGACGTTCACGGCATAACTGATGCAACCTCCCTTTTATGGTAGACCAGTAGTACCCGAACCTTATAATCGGCCTAGCTATCGGAAAACTCTTAGCATGTGCTTTTCCGAACACTCCATAGCCTCCTCGCGCCTAGGCATATCTTGATACGATCATGCAAAGACATCTTTGAATTCTTGGAATAACTTAATGACGTCTTGCTTCGTTTCTGTGGTGGGCAAGACTTCGATCTTCACTCATTTCCTAGACTCGCAATGTCCACTGACCCTTTGTACGGTACAGTCTATCTTGTTCTACCATCCTTAACAAATCAAAAGGTAAGTTATAATCTCTGACATCTTCAAAATCCTCAGATCCTTTTATATCCATATCTCACTTAAAAGGGAGTCCGTAATAGCGTTGCCCATGTCTTGATATCTGGGTACCTATTGTAGGTACGAAGGCAACTTCCAAAGAATAAATGATTCTAAGGATGATTATCTATCATCATGAATGGTGAAAGAAAGAACATTCCAGATAACAAAAGAATATATAGTATGACATGGAAAAAAAATTGAGAAAATATTTGCTCGGCATGAAACACAAAAATGCATTTTTATTGAAAATAAATGATGTTTGAACATGAGCCTATTTCACAAAAGATTCTTATTGTTTTTAGGCTTAAAACAACAAGTGTGTTTTGAACATTACTCTGTGTTAGCTCTAAAAACTACAGGAATTTCCTCTGCAGTCCAGTTGTTCAGGACACTTCCAGGCTCATAGGGCAGAAGCTTGGAAAAGCCTATTCCCCAGTTCCCTCTTCGAATATGTCGTTAATGTTTAGATTCCCCCAATGTTCCCACTGGGTCTTTGATCTCTTCAAGTTATTATCCATCAATTCTTGCGCTAGGGCTCTGGGCTTGATGCATTCTTGGATCTCATGCCCCTATCTATCATGGAACTCATAATGTTTACCCTTTAATGAAAAATGTTGGGTAATGATTTTACGCACTGATGGGATCATCAAATTTTATGATACCCAATTTGATGAGTCTTTCGATCATCATTTTAAAAGCGCTGCAGTTCTCGATCGAATGCCCTGTGATTCCCCCATGGTATTCGCATTGGGCATTTACGTCGTACCATTTGGGGTATGGGGACTGTATTGGTTCTACATAAAAAGGGGCCACAACATGTACGTCAAACAAAATTTGGTACAACTCCCTATACGTGATTGGGATGGGTGCGTACTGGGGTTTTTCTGAGTTTGGTCTTGGACTAGGTTCTTGCCTTGGTGAGGATTTCTGGCCTGCAGTTATTGTCCTTGGCTGGCTTACTGTAATCGGCTCCGCATAGCCCTTGTTATACCCACTCGTACCATTCATTTCATTTTTCTTCTTCTTCGGGGCCTTTAAAGTCCACTCTCCCCTTTCCTTTGTTTCTGCCAGGACAACCGGTTTGGCTCGATCATCCTTCGGGTTAAAACCTGAACCTATCGGGATGTTTCACAGAGCCGAGGTATCAGTCTGACGTTGGGGTCCGATAATGACGGGTACCCCATGCGAATGCGTGTTTGGTTGGATCGGGATACTTATCGGGGAAAAACTTGGAGAATAAACGATGTCTTCTTTATCATCCTCACTGTTGACCACTGAGCCACTCCTTTTTTCAAGTCCTGTGGCTAGTAACGGGGTTAACTGGCCCATCATAATCCTTTGGAATTCTAGCATTTGCCCCCGCATTTCTTGTTGAACTTTGGTCAATTGCTCCTGCATCCGTATCTGCATTTGCTCTATTCTTCCCAATCTTTGATCCATGGCTTTTGTTTTTCTTCGAGCGTAGTAGCGATGTTCCAGGGTAACTATAATATGATCTTTAGTTAATAGGGTTCTTTTATGATATTTAATGCATATGATGTGATGTAATGTAGATGCATGATATGAATGCAAAAATAAGAGGAGTCGATTCTGGTTCAATTTCTTTTAGAATACTTATTTAAAAAACAAAATCCTTTACATAAAATAGAGTCACATAAATGACCTAGCCTTTATGCCCAAAGCTTTAACTTTCTTAAGAAGCCCAGCTAACTCTCGACCCCGGTCTGACTCTAACTCATTTACTACACTTAACACATCAGCCTGAACCGCTAAGGTTTGTAGATGATCAGCCACTTCTCGTATCTAAACCACGGCTTCGCCCATAACGTAGTCTCTTTCTCTGACCTGGTTCTGAGATCTTTGAAGCTGTTCTTTCCATCGCTGGTTATCTGCCTCCAATAGTTGGATCCGGAGCTCACTATTTTGCAGTGCTGTTTCGAGCTCTACCACCTTTCCTTTCAACTCTTCAATCTTGTTTAGGCTTGATTCCAGCTTCACCGTAGAGTTGCGGCTTTGACACAATGCCTTTTCTAGTTCTGCCACTCGAGCTCTTAACATCTCATTTTCGCTTTGGCTCTCACACACAGTCTTTTTCAGAGTATCCTTTTGTGCTTGACCCTCATGGAACCTTTTCTTCTACTGATCGACCTTGGCCTTCTCTTCTTGAATTTCTTGACGCCATTGTTTTGAAGTTTTACCCAACCCAGCAGTCCTTATTGATGAATACAATTTCTTGTAGTCAGTCTTCAAATTGTCCAAATCCTTTTCAGCCTTCCTTTTCCCTTTCCTCAGTCTCTCAGCATCTGATTTCTGGACATCAATATCTAACCTCAAGTGCATTTTTTCTTCTTCTAGTTGCTCTATCTTTTTTCCTAACTCCAAATTTTTACTTTCGAAGTCTTGTTTCATGATTTCAAACTCAGAAGGGACTACTTGCAAGTATTCCTCTATCAGTCGAGCACCATCTTGCGTCGGTCTAGGGATTTTATCATTGATTCTCCTACTCCGCCAAGCATTATATTCGACGGTTGTCATCGGACCTACAGAAACTCTCTTCATTCGGCGAGTCTGCTTCCAAGCATCAGAAATCTCTCGAACCTTCTTCTTATAATGATCCCCCTTATACAAAAATTCAAACTGAGCTAGCCCAAACGTTGCCGGTATGAACTGTCTTGATCTGTCTTTGCCTCGGTACAAGCAAAGGGGCATACCCCATCGCTCCCCTAAATTCTGGCGAGAGGACCCAATCATAACTCCCACACCGGTAGAGAATTTCGTCGGGAACCAACCAATGAGCTCTCCACTCAACGTCCTCTTCCTTGAGATTCCGAAGGAGCGCGATCCAATTTTCTTCTGATACGTCATCACTTCTGAGCGTGGCTACTAACTCCTTTAGCGGTGAGTAATTCTTGGAAAAAACCCGATAAGAGACTTTATCCACCTTCCAGAAATGGCTATGGAACCAAGCTAACAATAACTGTGCGCACCCTATTAATCTACCCTCACTGGCTCTCCTGCATGCATTCAAAGATCTAAATGTCTCGGCCAAGATCTCAGGAACATGTGTAACCCCTCTATCAAGTCGGTCGAAGAGATCCGAGACTGCCTCATCTACATATCCCAATGCCCTAGGGAAAACCATTAAACCATAGATGCTCAAAGCAAAAACGTCAACTTTCTTCTTCGTATCAGGATGTACTAGAATCAAATCCTTCAAAATCCTCCATGGGATGCATTTACACTCACCCTTTTGCTTGACCCTCGCTGCAACCCACAGTTCACTCATCCTTGTGATATTCACCAACTTTTTTAAAAAGGTTGGGACGCAAGCAGCTTTAATATAGGTCTTGTCAACTTGGACCTTCGGGCAACGAAGTAAAGCTGTATATTCTTCTATAGTGGGTACCAAATCTACCCCTCTAAAGGTAAAGCAGCTATAGGCAGGATTCCAATATTGAGTGAGGGCCCAGAATAGATGCTCGTCTATTTTGATGTCAAGTAAGTGAGACAAATCCCCATAATTCCCATAGAACAACTGCTTAGTCTTTTCATCCCACTGGTCCTATATCTCTTTTAATTCTCGAAGATCATTTTGCGTCACACTGATACGGGTGTAATCACATAACTCAGATGTATATCCCTCGGCTAGGCTGTCCCCTTTTTCTAATTGCGTTTGCTCTGACCATATTCAGACGGCCGTATTATCCTCTACTTTATCAAGGAATCCGTTCTCCATAATAAGCCTCCTAATTTAGTAACTGAATGTGAACCGAAACCTCTTTAAAATGAAATGACATGCAATCACAAAAACGCAACAAGTCAGTATCATATAGCAACAATAAAATTCAAAGCATGTGAAAAAAAATAATACAGCACCTATCTGGGTGATTGCTAGGGTTTGGCATAGCTCTACCTAGGGTAAGTTCCTAGGGCTCTTTATATGTGGTTTGGCTCTAAAGCAAGGGTACCTGAACCAGCAGATTCCTCGACCCTCACCCATTATAGGCTCATATGGACCGAGTTCAGTTCAGGGGAATACATTTCCCTATGGCTGCACGGAGGTGAAAACCTCACGAAGGAGTAGCTTCTCACTCTCACTTAAAATGTGTGACCACAACGGTCATGCAATCTGATGCAAGAGTACCCTAGACACTTAAATCGTAACAAACATATGACGGCACAAACTCATGCAATGAAGGAATCGAAATCAAATTTTAATTTTGATAAAAGGACATTAATCAACCAATTTTACGGCTTGACTCTCTTATAGGTCCCCAGCGGAGTCGCCAAGCTGTCGAAACCATTTTTTTTGGAAAACGGGCCGACTTTAAAAAGAAATACGGAGTCGCCACCAATCTTTTTTTTGAAGTGCGATTGGGCCACTTTTGAAAATGTTTTGGTCTACGAATTTTAAGAAAACAGGTTCGGGAGTCGGTTACGCACGAGGAAGGATTAGCACCATCGCAACGCCCAAAATTGGTACCTTATTGACTGATTAATGTCCTAATATCAAAAATTGGAATAGATTTTAAAATACGAATCCTTTAGAAATGTTCGGGTAATTTGAATTGGATCTCGAAATTCTCTTGTTCCGAAAGGATGAAATATCACATCCAGCACGTTAGAATACGATATTTCAAACCTTTAACACCAGGATCATTTCATGATTTCCAAAATTCATGCATTGTCATTTTAAAAGGGTATTTCATTACTTGGCCAAACGAAAGAACCGAAACCCAGCACGTTAGGGCACGATCCCTCAAATATCCAAACATGAAATATTACCTTATTTTTAAAGTTGTGAAAACACGATCAAAATTTCAAAAGGATATTTAGTCCTTTGGACGAGCGGAAAATTGAAACCCAGCACGTTAGGGCACAATTTCTCAAAACTTCCAAGCACAAAATATCGCTTTGTTTTAAATGGACACAATCTTTAAAGGATATTTAATGATTTGGTCAAACAGAAACCGAAACCCAGCACGTTAGGGCACGATTTCTTGAATTTCCAATCACAAAACATTGCCTTTATTTGAAAAGAATTATGTATCGAGTAAAACTAGTGTAACACGAATTTGTGAAAGTAAATCGCAACATTGATATGCGTAACAGAAATAAGATGGTCGAAAACATAATAACAAAAAAAATAAGAATAATAGTAATAATGGTAGGAGCATGTACATATATGTAGGAAAAAAAAATTAAGTAAACCATAGTACTAATAATAACAAGGAAAATAATATTAGAGTCAATAGATGAGATAAAAAATAATGAAAATAGAAACAATAAAGTAATATTAAAACAAAATAATGATAATAAAGTATAAGAAATGTAACACCCCAAACCCGGTCTAACCACTACAACCGAGTCTGGCGTGCTACGGAAAGAGATTGTTTGAAGATCGACTTGTCAATTTTATTTAAGGAGGAAACTGTTGATTAATTTCAGAGAAAATGAATTTGAATCTTGTTTTTGAAAAACTTAGTTGCTTAATTGTTACTCCATACTTATTACATAATCAGTGAACATTTCAGAAAACACATTCTTATCGAAGTTTTTTTTTTAAAAAAACAACCAATTCATATTTACCAAGTATGCTTATCGAAAGTTATAAAAAAACAACCAAATAAAACATCACAGAAATAAAGGTTAGGCGGGCTTATTACAACGAGGAAAACCCAAAATTTAAATAAAACAGCTAAGTCCTAACAGAAAACTTTGATATAAAATAAATGCTGAGCATGGCCACCTCGAGTCCACTCCGGCTCCATATCCACGATCTAAGTCGATGCAAAAATGTAAAGGAAGGGGTGAGTCACCGAGACTCGAGTGTATAAATCCCCATCCTAAGAGAAGTTATGCTCTTACACAAATTCATTTACACATATGCATGTCATGCAACCCGTCAACCTAAGTATCCATCCATGTCTCCCAAATCTACCCCTTGTGGTACCAAACCACTGGTGGTGCCAAACCACTGGTAACCGAAGTTACAAGAATAACATATGTGGTACCAAACCACTGGTGGTGCCAAACCACTGAGACTTAGTCACAATTTTTATAATATATGTGGGGCCAACCCACTATTGTGATGACAAATCACTGGTGACAGTCTGATAGATCATACTTCCCCCTCCTCTCATCACCCATAACACAGAGTTATGCTAACAATATTAGTATGATCATGCTTAACATACATAATTATGTATACGAATATCATGCTCTCATAGATCACAATCAACGTGAGAAACATAACAACTTACCCGCATCCTCGTCTTTTTACCCACAAGGGTAATTTGGTAACCATTGCCGTCATTCCGGCTTTTAACAACACATAACATTTAACATAATAAGTAAAGAAAGTGTGTAAGAGTTACACACCTGGTTTTCGTACTACCGCTTTTATTGCTTCTACGCTACTTTGGCGTTGGGTTTATAGATCCAATCCCCTCTTGCTTGGATCATTAGTATTGTCCATAATAACTCCTTATCACTAAATCATTTAAATGATGAGATCTAATTACCCAAACAACTATAACACTTAATACGAACTCTTACCTAATTAATCGAATCCCGAAAGTCTTTAGGAAACCACCACCACCAACCTACCTACATTCAGCCATCCTCAAAATATCAAACAAACCAATAATCACAACCAAACCAGCCCATGTGACATTCGGCCAATTAAAAGAAATCAAGAAAGGCCATCCCACCGAACCTACCACCACCTACCTTCTTTCTCGCTTTTCCACCAAATCGGCACAGGAGACTTTTAATGAGACAGTTCGGCTACTAGCAGCAGAGAGGGAAAATCGATAGGCCTTAGAACAAGTGATTCGGGTTAGGTCTTAATGAAAAGAAAGAGTGAAATCGCAAAGAAGGAAAAATCCCGAAACTCACTAGATCACTAAGGAGTATTCGGCTTATGGTGCACCTTCGGGAAACAGAAACCACCCTTGTAGATTCGGCTATGGAAGAGGAAGATGAAGACCAGGGTATTCGGCCTTGGAAGAAAAGAATAACGAGAATAATGTGTTGGAGAGTTGTGGCCAAGAAAAGAATTTGGGAGAAGAGGAGAAGAGAATTTCGGCTAGGAGAGTAGGTGAGAAAGAAAGGAAAGAAAACAAATGAAAAAGATGAACACCAAGCCTCAAAATTTCGGCAATACATATGCACACACTCAGAGTTGGAGTTTCGGCCAACTCTCTCCCTCCTGATAACTCTTATCTTGCATGATAACCCAATCCCTATCTTACCTTTAGAAGAGGCCAACTTAGAACCAACTCTTCCCTCTTAATTATCAGCTTTTAATTACTAAATTAAAAAGAAATAAAGCTCCTAAATTTTAGCCATTGTGCCGTCCATCCCCTTCCCTCCTATGTGCCGAATTTTGACCCATCCCTTTGGGCCCCAAGCGGCCACACCAGGCCCAACTCCTTCCCCCTTGTGACGCCACCTTCATGCTCACCTGAAGCACCCCAAATTTTTGGGCCACAAGCCCACTTTTTTTGCTAAACACAGTACTTACTTAAATTATAAACTAACACTATTTATAAGCAATTTAACCCAGGTTTTAAGCCCAAACCCGAGCCCAATACACACCTCAAGGCCTTAACCTACTAACTTAGCCATGCAGCATACCAAATGCAGAGACCCACAGAATCAGGATATTACAGTTCTACCCCTCTTAAAATAAATTTCGGCCTCAAAATTTACCTGGTCAGAAAAGTTGAGGGTATTGCTGTCGCATGATATCCTCCGGCTCCCATGTCGCTTCCTTCGATCCATGGTTCCACCATAATACCTTCACCAAAGGAACAGATTTCCTACGTAAAACCTTAACATCCCGATCTAGGATCTGCACCGGTTCCTCCTCAAAAGATAAGTCTGGATTCACCTCTATCTCCTCCACTGGCACAACATGTTGATGGATCCGGAGTGATAGTCTAAGCATGGAAACATAAAACACATCGTGAGTTTGACCCAACTCTGGTGGTAACTCTAGCCGGTAAGCCACTTTGTCCCACTCGCTTCAATGCCCGATAAGGCCCAATAAACCTAGGGCTCAACTTGCCTTTCCTACCGAACCTCGGAACCTTCTTCCACGGCGACACTTTCAAGAAAACCACACACCCTCTCGCAAACTCTATATCCTTCCGTTTAAGGTCGGCATAAGACTTACGCTGTCTGAAGCTTCTTTCAACCGAGTTCTAATCACCTCCACCTTATCTTACTGTCTCGGCAGAACCAACTCTGGACCCAATAAGCGCCACTCCCCAACTCTGTCCAACACGTAGGGTACGACACTTCCGACCATATAAAGCTTCATATGGAGCCATCTTAATGCTCGCTGATAACTATTGTTATACGCGAATTCCATATGAGTAAGAATTCTTCCCAACTACCCTTGAAATCCAAGACACATCCCCTTAGCATGTCCTCCAAAACTTGAATCACCCTCTCCGATTGTCCATCCGACCGGGGATGGAATGCCGTACTGAAATCCAATCTTGTACCCAATGCTTGGTGCAAAGCCTTCCAGAACCTTACCGTAAATCTAGGGTCTCTGTCCGAAATAATCGACACTGGCACCCCGTGTAACCTCACAATCTCCGCTATATATAGTCTCGTTAGCTTCAAGAGAGAAATCCATACGTACAGGTATGAAATGAGCAGACTTCGTCAGACGGTCCACAATCACCCAAACTGCATCCTTTTTAGTGGGTGGGAGGGGTAACCCACTCACAAAATCCATGGTGATCCTTTCCCACTTCCACTGTGGAATCTTAATCGGCTGTAACAACCCTGACGGTAACTGATGTTCAGCCTTGACTTGCTGACATGTCAGACACTTACCTACAAATTCCGTTACCTCACGCTTAAGACCTGGCCACCAAAACTGCTTCCGCAAATCTCGATACATCTTACTACCTCCCGGATGCATAGCATATGGACTGCTATGTGCCTCTTGCAAAATCTTCTGCCTTAACTCCACATCCTTAGGCATACACACCTTCCCCTGAAAACATAATACTCCATCGCTGCTCAGACTATACCCCTCCAATCCAACATTCTGCACTTGCAAGCATCGAGCACTTAAGACTTCATCTACCAGCTGTTTCTCCTTAACCTGATCTACCCATGATGGCTTTACTTGCAATTCCGCTAACAGGCTTTCGTCATCATACAGACTAAAATGAGCGAACATCGCCCTCAAATCTGAAACCACTTTCTGACTTAGCGCATCCGCCACCACGTTTACCTTTCCCGGGTGATATACAATCGAACAGTCGTAATCCTTTAACAATTCCACCCACCTTCGTTGCCTCAAATTTAGCTCCTTCTAAGTCAGCAGATACTTCAAGCTATTATGATCCGTGTAGATCACCGACTTCTCCCCGTACAAATAATGCCTCCACACCTTCAAAGGGAAGACCACTGCAGCCAACTCCAGATCATGCGTCGGATAGTTAACTTCATGCGGTCTCAACTACCGAGACGCATAAGCAACAACCTTCCCCTCCTACATCAATACACAACCTAACCCCGTATGAGAAGCGTCACAATACACCACAAAATCTTTCCCTGCCACAGGCTGAATCAAGACCGGAGCCTCAGTCAAAACCCTCTTCAACTTCTCAAAGCTCTCATGCTGCTTATCCGTCCATACAAAAGGTACCTCCTTCCACAACAATTTTGTCAAAGGTACCGCTATTGAAGAAAACCCTTCCACAAATCTCCTATAGTAGCCTGCTAACCCCAAGAAACTGCGAATCTCTGCCACCGACTTGGGTGGTTTCCAATCCAATACTGCCTCAATCTTCCGAGGATCCACTCTTATCCCTTCTGCTGATACCACATGCCCCAGAAAAGTAACTTCCTTCAACCAAAACTCACACTTACTAAACTTGGCGTATAATTATTTTTCCCTTAAAATCTGCAACACCACCCACAAATGCGCGTCGTGTTCCTCTTCCGACCTCGAGTATACCAGAATATCATCTATAAATACCATGACGAACCGATCCAAGTACGGTTGAAACACCCGGTTTATCATATCTATAAACACTGTCGGTGCATTCGTCAACCCGAACGACATTACTAGAAATTCATAGTGCCCGTATCGAGTACGAAATGCCGTCTTCTGGATATCCGCCTCCTTTACCTTAAGTTGGTGATACCCCGACCTCAAATCTATCTTGGAAAAGACCGATGCTCCCTTAAGCTGGTCGAACAGGTCATCTATCCTAGGCAATGGATACTTGTTCTTAATTGTCAATTTATTCAACTGACGATAGTCTATGCACATTCGCATCGACCCGTCCTTTTTCTTAACAAAACAGCACAGCGCTCCCAAGGTGATACACTTGGCCGAATGAAACCCCGATCCAATAACTCCACGAATCGTGCTTTCAACTCCACCAATTCCTTTGGCGCCATCCTATACGGAGCAATAGACACTGGCGCTGTTCCCGGTAGAAGGTCAATACCGAACTCCACCTCCCGATCCGGTGGCAATCCCAGAAGCTCCTCCGAAAAAATATCGACAAAGTCCTTCACCGTTCGAACACCTCTTACAGCCAAATCCTTAGCTTCTAAGGCACAAACATAAACAACAAACGCCTTACATCCTTTCCTTACCATCCTTTCCGCCTTCAGCGCGGACACCACACTAGATAGGTAATTCCTTCTCTCACCAATCATTACCACCTCTTCACCCTCGGCCAATTTTAGCACCATGCGTTTAGCCGCACAGTCTAGTTCTGCCCGGTACTTAACCAACCAATCCATTCCTAAAATTAAATCGAACTCCCCGAAGAGTAGTTCCATCAAATCTGCTTGAAATACGACCCCTTGAAGTTCTAGGGGTACATCCCTATACAGTTTATCTACTACCACAGAATGTCTTAGAGGGCTAACTACTGTCATCTTCCTAGCAGAATTCTCATAGGCTAAGTTCAAAGTTCCCACTACGCTACTAGCTACATACGAGTGTGTTGAACCAACGTCAATCAAAGTAGTATAAGGCAACCCAGAAATTAAAAATGTACCGGTTATGACGTCCGGTGCGTCGCCCTCCTCCCGACGCTTGGCTGCATAAACCAACCCAGGCTGTCTAGCATTAGCACCCCCAGCACCTCGACCAGGTGCTCCACGGCCTCGTCCGTTACCATTACCACCCCTAACTGTACCTCGACCCCTTTGTGGTTGCTGGCCATCTCTCTTGAATTGACCACGTCCTTGACCCTCAGCTTGGGTCCTAGCTAACTTTCGCGGACAATCCCTTACCCGGTGCTCCATTGACCCACACTCAAAGCACCCTCTATTACCAGCCCAACACTCTCCCGAATGAGACTTCCCACATCTAACGCACTGGGGTGGCCACTGAGCAGTAGCAGGCTTTGCGACTCGATCCAGTCTATCAAACTTAGCCCTTTTCTGAGTATTTCCACCAGACCCTGATGGCCCAAAACTCTTTTTATCCCTGCCTCTCTCCTAATTCCGCTTCTCGGTTCGCTTTACCTTCTCAGCTATTTTGGCCTTTTCCACGAGAACGGCGAATTCCCTTTCTCGCTGAGGGGCAATCAACACCCGCAGCTCATCTCTTAGCCCGTCCTCGAACCTAACACAACGCTCATGTTCCGTAGCCACCATACCCTGAGCATACCTGCTTAACCTCAAAAATTCTGCCTCATATTTAGGTACCGACTTATTCCCCTGAACCAAATTCAGGAACGCCCTACATTGCGCATCAGTATAACCAGCTCTCACATACTTCCTCTGATAGGCTGCCTTAAAATAATCTCAGGTGATATCATCAGCCACTGCACCATCCGGACCGTGAGCCACCACTGATACGACTCATCCCGGAGAAGGGACACTATCCCCTTCAACTTCTCCTCAGTCGAGAAGTCTAAGTCATCCATTATACATTCTGTTGCCTCTAACCAGTACTCAGCAGTGTTGGGAGCTACACCGGACACCCCTAAACACCTCCGCTCCGTTAGCTCGCAGTCGTTCGACCACCGATTTTTGGGCTCTCAGACTCGCGCGCCGCCTCGGCAACTCTCTCCAAAACTCGCGATGCATCGCTGGGATATTACATCATTATCACTGTCTGATCCTAAAATTCGGCTCCTCTCCGCCGGCAGATCCGGTAGCCCATTCCGGACCCATGGCGGACCTGCTTGGCTCGACAAGGTCATCCTACCTCTACCCCGGCCACGCGACGGACGTCCACGACCTCGTGTACTCATTCTTCCTGTTCGCGTTTATCTGGTTAAGAATTTTATGTATTATTAATTCTATTCACTGTTTATCCACGAGCAATTTTATGAAAAATAGTTTTAAAAAGTGATTCTTTCGAAGTCGAATCTACCTATAGCTTCAGTTTTAGGCTTAACTCCTAGTTCTGAGTACATCCATCACACAAACAACGTCCACAGACCACATTCAACGTGTAGGGGTATTTTTGTCATTTCACTACTCGGGGTATTTTCGTAATTTTAACCTACAGGGGTATTTTCGTAAATTTCAAAATATGGTCTCGGGTGATTTTGCGAAGAAGGGTATTTTGGTAATTTTTCTTTTCAGCTCGGGGGTATTTTGGTAATTTTGTAAATCTGAGAAAGTTTTACAAGTCAGGGGTAATTTGGTAATTTTCGCAAACCAAGGGTATTTTGGTCATTTTTCAAATCTAAGGTAGTTTTCACAAATCCAGGGGTAATTTGATAATTTCAAAACTAGGATTTTTACAAAATAGTGTGGTTGGTCCCTTTCGGATTTTAATTATCGGATTTAGCCTGTGAACAAGTCCTCATGGTCAGGGTGAACAGTCACTACGCACCAGGTAGGATTCCAGCGAAGAGGAGGTGGGTCACTAGGACTGCTTAAATACCAAGCTCTTCCGGATCCAATCCTAGACATGCGTATGCCTGTTACCACACCCTAATCTTGCGGCTCGTTCACAGGTTTGTTTAGTGAAGTTAAGTCTTATGAGATTTTAAGAGTTGTTTCACTTTAGCCTAAAGTCCATCAAGTTCTAACCTAACTAATCTACGTCCCATAAGGCCCATCAAGCCCACATATAAACATTAAATCAAAGGTTAGGTACTTACAGGTGGATCGGCGTCGGAGACTCAAAGCCATGCTTTCTCGAGATACTCATCTCCTTAAAAATTATTTTACACCCTCAAAACATATTTTGGGCCTTAAACCCACACAACCGAGCTTTTGAACTAGGCTCGATACAAAATGTAACACCCCAAACTCTGGTCTAACCACTACAACCAAGTGCAGCGTGCTACGGAAAGAGATTGTTTGAAGATCGACTTATCAATTTTATTTAAGGAGGAAACTGTTGATTAATTTCAGAGAAAACGAATTTGAATCTTGTTTTAGAAAAGCTTAGTTGCTTAATTGTTACTCCATACTTATTACTTAATCAGTGAACATTTCAGAAAACACATTCTTATCGAGGTTTTTTAAAAAAATAACCAATTCATATTTACCAAGTATGCTTATCGAAAGTTATAAAAACAACCAAATAAAACATCACGAAAATAAAGGTTAGGCGGCCTTATTACAACGAGGAAAACCCAAAATTTAAATAAAACAACTAAGTCCTAACAGAAAACTTTGATATAAAATAAATGTCTTGAGCATGGGCACCTCGAGTCCACTCCGGCTCCATATCCACGATCTAAGTCCGATCTGCAAAATGTAAAGGAAGGGGTGAGTCACCGAGACTCGGTGTATAAATCCCCATCCCAAGAGAAGTTATGCTCTTACACAAATTCATTTACACATATGCATGTCATGCAACCCACAACCTAAGTATCCATCCATGTCTCCCAAATCTACCCCTTGTGGTACCAAACCACTGGTGGTGCCAAACCACCGTAACCAAAGTTACAAGAATAACATATGTGGTACCAAACCACCGGTGGTGCCAAACCACTAAGACTTAGTCACAATTTTTATAATATATGTGGGCCAACCCAATTGTTGTGATGCCAAATCACTGGTGACAGTTTGATAGATCATACTTCCCCCTCCTCTCATCACCCATAACACGAGTTATGCTAACAATATTAGTATGATCATGCTTAACATACATAATTATGTATACAGAATATCATGCTCTCATAGATCACAATCAACGCGAGAAACATAACAACTTACCCGACATCCTCGTCTTTTTACCCACAAGGGTAATTTGGTAACCATTGCCGTCATTCCGGCTTTTAACAACACATAACATTTAACATAATAAGTAAAGAAAGTGTGTAAGAGTTACACACCGGTTTTCGTACTACTCGCTTTTTTCGCTTCTACGCTACTTTGGCGTTGAGTTTATAGATCCAATCCCCCTACTACTTGACTGTTAGTATTGTCCATAATAACTCCTTGTCACTAAATCATTTAAATGATGAGATCTAATTACCCAAACAACTATAACACTTAATACGAACTCTTACCTAATTAATCGAATCCTGAAAGTCTTTAGGAAACCACCACCACCAACCTACCTACATTCGGCCATCCTCAAAATATCAAACAAACCAATAATCACAACCAAACCAGCCCATGTGACATTCAGCCAATTAAAAGAAATCAAGAAAGGCCATCCGGCCGAACCTACCACCACCTACCTTCGGCTTTTCCACCAAATTGGCACATGAGACTTTTAATGAGACAAATTCGGCTACTAGCAGCAGAGAGGGAAAATCGACAGGCCTTAGAACAAGTGATTCGGGTTAGGTCTTAATGAAAAGAAAGAGTGAAATCACAAAGAAGGAAATATCCCGAAACTCACCAGATCACTAAGGAGTATTCGGCTTATGGTGCACCTTCGGGAAACAGAAACCACCCTTGTAGATTCAGCTATGGAAGAGGAAGATGAAGACCAGGGTATTCGGCCTTGGAAGAAAAGAATAACGAGAATAATGTGTTGGAGAGTTGTGGCCAAGAAAAGAATTTGGGAGAAGAGGAGAAGAGAATTTCGGCTAGGAGAGTAAGTGAGAAAGAAAGGAAAGAAAACAAATGAAAAAGATGAACACCAAGCCTCAAAATTTCGGCAATACATATGCACACACTCAGAGTTGGAGTTTCGGCCAACTCTCTCCTCCCGATAACTCTTATCTTGCATGATAACCCAATCCCTATCTTACCTTTAGAAGAGGCCAACTTAGAACCAACTCTTCCTCTTAATTATCACTTTTAATTACTAAATTAAAAAGAAATAAAGCTCCTAAATTTTAGCCATTGTGCCGTCCATCCCTTCCCTCCTATGTGCCGAATTTTGACCCATCCCTTGGGGCCCCAAGTGGCCACACCAGCCCAACTCCTTCCCCCTTGTGACGCCACCTTCATGCTCACCAAGCACCCCAAATTTTTGGGCCACAAGCCCACTTGCTACTAAACACAGTACTTACTTAAATTATAAACTAACACTATTTATAAGCGCTTTAACCTGGTTTTAAGCCCAAACCTGAGCCCAATACACACCTCAAGGCCTTAACCTACTAACTTAGCCATGCAACATACCAAATGCACAGACCCACAGAATCAGGATATTACAAGAAATATAAGAGATATAAAAAATAATCAGAATATAAGTATAGTATAGTAATAATAATATATACGTAAAATAATAGTGAGGGAAAAAAAAGATATAATACATATATAATGGAATGTAATGAAAACGATTTTAATAATACTAGTAATAATATATGTAAAATAGAGGCACCATTGATAAAATATAGATGTAATAACAATATAAATAAAAAAAAAATAATATATAATAATAAATATACTAGAAAGAATATAGTTATAATAATAATATACATATAAAAATAGTAGTAACCAAAAATATTAAAAATAATTGATTTAATGATAAAAATAGCAAAAATAATTAAAAGGGGCTAAATTGGATCAAAAACAGAAGTGTTGGGCTGAATTTAAAATAAAAGAAGATAAAAAGGGCTAAATTGTAAAACACGCGCGACATAGGAGGACCAAAGTAGAAATTAATCCCATCCCTTTGAAACGGTGCGTTCAGCGAGGACTAAATTGAAATGAAAGATTAAAATTTAGAGTAAGATTTAAAAAAAACAAAAAAAAAACTGAAACAGGACGCAATTAAAACATGGCGCAAGAAGGGAGGACTAAACGCGCAATTTACCCATTTAGGGTAAATGCGCGCGGATCCAGTGATAGATCGGGTCGAGCGTGCGGAGCCTCCCTCCATAAACGGCGCCGTTTGCTTGTAAGGTTTAAAACAAAAATCCTTCCTTTGCAGACCATTTTAACACAAAAAAAGAAAAGAAAAACCCAAATGCAGCCCCCATTTTCTCTGCTAGGGCAAACCCCTCATCGCAGCAAGGCCGTCGCGAAGGCAGTGGTAACGGCGTCGGAGGAATCAAGGTAGGTTTTTTTTTTTTATAAAATCTAATCTATATATATTATAGTTTTGAAAAACGGAATATAATAAAAAAACAGAAAACGACGGTATTCGAAAATAATGAAATAGAAAAAAGAATGAACCTTGACTGATTCAGTGTTTGTTTCGGATTAATTTGTGTATTTTCTGCAAAACATGGTCTGTATTGCCTCTGTACTCTTTGTGTAAATCGCGTATACTCTTTTTTCTATTAAAAAAAAACCCTCATTACAATCGTTTATCCCCCCTTTTATAGCCTAAAAAAAAAAGAATCCCATCCCAACTACAATTTGTTGTTTCCTGTTTTGTAGTTTCCACCATCGGAAGCGTGGAGGCGCCCGTTGCGGAGAAGAGAAGTGCTGCATTGGGGTTACTGCCGGCACAAGACCAAGACTAGGGTTTCCTGTCTTGTTTCCTGATTTGGGCTTTTGGGTTTGTGATTTCGGACTGGTTTTATTGGGCTTCGTTAAAAATGGGCTGCTTTTTAATGTAAATGGACATTTGGACCTTATTTTGTTTTATGATTAATTGACACCGGGCCCGAGCAACAAAAAATTGGGCTCTACAATTATTTTTAAATGTATAATTATCACAACTTCTATTTTACTTGAACTTTTTATTTTAAAATGCGTATTTAGTAATATGATGGAAACCAAGGGTATTCTCGCTAGTTCAAAAGTTTATTCAAACTCGTGCTTGTATATATATATTATACAGCATTATAGAGTAAAATTAAATATGTGATTAACATTAAATATATATATATATATATATAATATCAATATATTGGTACTCTAATCTAAAATGTATAAATTTATTTATTCATTCATTCTAAATTTCTATGTCAACACTCAAAGAAAATAAATATATTTTATAATTAAATTAAATAATATTATTTTATAAATACCAATTGTATCTAGTCAAATTAGTTCGATTCAACACAAATCCTGACTCGGTAAATAGTATGAACCATATCTATTTCAGAAATTAAGATAAAGAAAATCAATCAATTAAGAATTAGTATTTCATATTATCTATTTTCTCATGCTTTAAATCTATAAAATCAATAATATAATATAAAAATAACTATAATTATAATTATTGTTGGAACTTTGAGACAACCTTGAAGAGGAATGAGAGGAGTTTGAACTTGGGTGTATACTCATCCTTATCCTTTTATCTTTTGAAATCTTTGAGGCTTTTGGAGAGTTTACTTATGAAGTATTTATGAGATAATTATTAGAGATAATTAAGAAGATGTTTTCATATTTTAAATCAGTGTTTAGTCTATCAAAGCACTGTTGGATAATCACTTAAAAAGGCCTATAAATAGACAACAATACTTTTGAGTAATTTTTGAGTGTCTTGTTCAGTAATTGTTTTGTTATTCTAGCTTAGTATTTTTTTCACTCTTGTTAAGTTTTATTGAAGAGAATTGCTTGATTGTAAGTGAGGTATTTTTAGAGAGTGATTTGTAACAATTTGGATTCAATACTATGGCTGCAAATATTTGTTGGTGTAAGAGTCTAATAGTTGATCTCGACGAATTATGGAATAAAATCATTCATTGAGTGAGACTCCGCATAATAGGATTGGTGAATCCGAACTGCGTTAACAAATATCATGTGTTAATTCTCTCTTTACTTTTGCTTTTTGTTTTATTTTGTCTTTAATCTGTTCTGTTTGATTTTGTTCCAACCTCTGTTCTAAGAGATGTTAGAACGAAATTGTTTTTCAACTGCAAACCAAGTTATTTGTTCCAACAGTATATCAAAATTTTTAGAAAGAAATTGTTTCACCTCATGGAGCATACCCCTGTCATTTGTTGCAAACCTTTTGGTATATGCATTGATCCATGATATTCTCAACAAAACCAAATGAAGAGATAACTTCATGGAATTTTAAATACCACTGTCGGGAGGTTTGTTTTGATCCATATATAGACTTCTTTAGCTTGCATACCAAGTGTTTGTTGGAAAAATCCCGGTTTGAAAACGGTTTTCTTACTCAGCGGAAAATTAAAATTTTGAAAACCGACCCAATTTGTGATATTTATAGCAATAAACCTTAACCGAATTCGTACCTGTGTTTTCGGCTTAACGAATGTTCTTTGTTCTCAGATTTCAACCAAACACTTTTCTCTGCTATTCTCGTACCACGAACTGCTTCGAGTGTGGGCTCGAATTAATTGAATTGAAACATAGAACTACAAAAAGTTTTCTCTCTTTTTGGGGTGAAAACAAAAATTCTTTCTTCTTTATAGAAATTGGTAGAATTGCTATTCTGGAAAAATATATGTAATAATTGATAATAAATTCTATCTATTTTTTGCCAGAATAACAATATCTCAAAGTTGTATTAATAGCTCTATCGGTACCATCTATTTATAGGAAGAGAAGGTAAAACCCTTGTTGAGTTGTAATGAGTTATTTCAAATACAAAAATAACATCCTACTTAGAATAGGACTAGGGTTGACAACACACCCTAGTATTCCTATTAGGGTTGCCACCCCCTTCATGTCCATGAGAGATTTTTGGGCCTCTCTCACATCGGGTCCAATTATAAGTACTTTTTGGGCCTTTTTGACCCAGTACTTTGTAATGTAATCCAACCCGATCCAATTTTTCTATTTCCCAAAATAAAATTTAATATTTATATATAAAACAATTTCCTCATCCCTATTTTATCCCTAGCAAAATTTTGATGATTTTATCCCTGGTAAAATTTCGAGAAAATATGTTCAATATTTCACAACTCAACATGTTCACTATGACCGGATAGTTTATTTTTATTTTCGAGCTTCAAAATAGTCCAAAAACATCAACTAATTCTTCCCATCATTTTTTAAGTAAGCCATATAGGATTGCAAATGGATCATTTCCATTTCCATTTTCATTTTCATTTCCATTTTTGGAAACCTACATTCATTTTCAAATGATTCCATTTCTCCGTTTCGGAGAAAACCATAATCATTCTTGAATGTTTCTCATTTCTCTTTTCCTATTCATTCCGTTCATTTGTATTCAAATACGCAATTCATTTCTAGTTCCAACGAGCTAGCAGAGGGACCGATTGGATATATGTAGTTGAAGCTCAAATGATTTATAATTAAGTTCCAGCTTTTCGCCTATTAATTATAAACTCATTTAGTCACGAAGATGTTCCACTTTAGTATCGCGATTGAGCTCTCCCCAACGACATACCATTACGAAAGCAACTACTCAATGCTCGTCCAATGACCTTGTCATATGTGTGTTACCTTCATAGGATATCATTGATCTCTTTGGGATAATATCCGTTCTCCAAATATGATCCTACTTTATCTCATGGTAACTATTACATATTCCTTCATGAAAAGTCAATCACTGTAACACCCCTAACCCGTAACCATCGCAAGTTTAGGGTTAAGAGGCATTACCGGACAATCAAAAACTTTTACAGACATTTCATAACATAATTAGACAAACCATATCAAAGTGTCTCTTAAATAGGTCAACGAGACCCTAATCATGCTTAAGAATAAGGACGGGACTAAACCAAACACATACGAAAATTCTCAGAAATTTTAAAAAATTTTCAAAGTTACAGAGGTCACACGCCTGTGTGGGCAGGCCGTGTGCCTCCCACGGCCTCAGACACGCCCGTGTGTCTAAGCCGTGTCAAAATAGGGCATACATACTGACTTGTCCACACGACCGTGGACACGCCCGTGTGTCCAGCCCGTGGTCGAGTCTGACTTATTTTCAAATTCAACCACGAAGGACACAGTCGAGCCACACGCCCGTGTGCTCAGCCATGTGGGCAAATATAGGCCATTTGCAAGGCCGAAATTCCACCCACACTTTGGGTCATCCATACAAGCACCTACAAGCATCATACCAAACACAATTGACAACTAAAAACATACCAAATGGTCATCCTTTTCAACTCATTCAAGTACATTTCATCACAACATATTATATGCCATTTAATTCAACCAAATCACAAGTATATCTAAGTAATATTCACCCATAAACCTACCAATTCATTATGGCATCACTCCATCAATATTATACCAACTTTTCATCACCAAAGCATAGATCAATATTAACACATGCTCAACCATTAACAAAACACATAACATAGCTTATCTACTTATTCATAACATATCATTTACTAGCCATATCACATGGCTATGTACATATCACAAACATAATTCAAAGTGACTAGCCTATACATGCCATACTTAATATATACACTTTCAAAAGGTACCAAAAATAGAATTGAGTAGTGTGATGATGATCCTCGACGATCCCCGAGCCTTTCGTAGCTTTGACGACCTCAGATTCGGATAAACGGAAGCGAACTCGACTACTCAATTACTTTTGATTTCCCACGATCTAAGTCCGTTTTCTTCGGTTCTTGATCTTGAATCAAGCTCAACAATGGCCGAACCTAGCTTAGGTTTTCTTCTTTTCTTTCTCTTTAATTTTTGACACAACAAGATGATATGGCCACTTTCTTTTTTTTGTTTTGTTTTGTTTTATTATAATATCATATAATATGTTATTTACTATTTAACCATTATAATTAATATAATAAACTATATAACATACACATAATGCCGTCCATCACTTATTAAATGGTTAAATTGCAACATAAATCCTCCATATTAAAAAGACAACAACAATTGGGCACTTTCACATTTAACCATCAAATTTTCATTTTACGCGATTAAGCCCTTTTTTTTTTAAATTAAGCATACAAACGGCAAAATTAATTCACAAAAATTTCACACATGCTTAATCATATACTGTAGACACAGAAAATAATATTAAAATATTTTTCTGACTTATATCTATGGTCCCAAAACCACTATTCCGACTAGGGTTTAAACCGGACTGTTACAATTCTCCCCCCTTAGGGATTTTCATCCCCAAAAATCTTACCGTTGAATAGATTCGGATATTGTTGTCTTATTTCGTCTTCGGGCTCCCACGTAGCCTCTTCCACTCCGTGTCGATGCCATAGTACTTTTACTAACGGAATTTTCTTATTTCTCAATTCTTTCACCTCACGAGCTAGGATACAGATTGGTTCTTCTTCATAAGTCATATCAGATCGAATTTCAATTTCAGACGGAGTAATCACATGTGATGGATCGGATCTGTATCGATGAAGCATAGACACATGAAATACATTATGAATCTTTTCTAATTCCGGTGGCAACAACAATCGATATGCAACAGGTCCAATTCATTCAATGATTTCATACGGTCCGATGAACCTCGGACTCAACTTGCCTTTACGTCTGAATTTGGGTACTTTCTTCCACGGATATACTTTTAAAAATACTTTATCACCGATTTCGAATTCAATGTCTTTTCTTTTCAAGTCTGCATAGGACTTCTGACGATCAAAGCCGCTTTCAGCTATCATCGATTACTTTCACTTTACTTCGGTGTCTTTTATCAAATCAACCCCGTGTATCTTAGTTTCACTGAGTTCTGACCAGTACAAAGGTGTTCGACATTTGCGTCCATACAAAGCCTCATAGGGTGCCATTTTGATGCTCGAATGAAAATTGTTATTATAAGCAAATTCAATCAATGGCAAATACTGTTCCCACATACCATTAAACTCAAGGATGCAACATCTCAACATATCCTTGAGAATCTGAATAATTCGTTCGGACTGACCATCCGTCTGCGAGTGAAAAGCTGTACTGAAATGCAATTTAGTACCCAAAGCTTCTTGTAATTTCTTCCAGAATCGTGATGTAAATCGCGAATCTCTATCAGATACAATAGACAATGGCACTCCGTGCAATCTCACAATATCAGAAATATAAAGCTCAGCTAACTTATCAAGTGAGTAATCAGATCGTACCGAAATAAAATAGGCAGATTTCGCCAATCGATCAACTACGACCCAAATTGCATCTTTCTTTCTCGGAGTCAATGGCAATCCAGAAACAAAGACCATCGTCACTCTATCCCATTTCCACTCGGGAATCAGAATCGATTGTAGCAAACCAGATGGAACCTGATGTTCAGCTTTAACTTGCTGACAGACTAAACATTTCGATACAAAATCAGAGATATTCCTTTTCATACCAGACCACTAATAGTGTTGCTTCAAATCATGATACATTTTTGTACTTCTCGGATGAACAGATAACCGACTATTGTGAGCTTCATTAAAAATCAACTGAATCAACTCTGGGTTTCTCGGAACACATATTCGATCTCGAAATCTCAAGCAATCATCACCATCAATTCAAAATTCAGAATCAGAGTTCAAATCACACTGAGCTCTTTTCGCTAGTAACTCGTTATCAACTTTCTGAGCATCACATAATTGTTGTAAGAACAACGGTTTAGCTTTCAATTCTACCAAAACTGAACCATCATCAGACAGGTCCAAATGAGCATTCATAGCACATAATGCAAACAGTGACTTCCGGCTCAATGCATCAGCAACAACATTTGCTTTACCCGGATGATAATCTATCATAAGCTTCTAGTCTTTCAACAGCTCTAACCATCTTCTCTGTCGCAGATTCAAGTCTTTCTGAGTCATCAGATACTTTAAACTTTTATGATCTGAAAACACGTGGCATCTCTCACCGAAAAGATAATGGCGCTAATTTTTTTACGCAAACACAATCGCAGCTAATTCAAGATCATGTGTCGGATAGTTCTTTTCATGAGGCTTTAATTGTCTCGAGGCATGAGCTATAACTTTGCCTTCCTGCATCAGAACACATCCCAGACCATTCAATGAAGCATCACTGTAAATCACGAATTCTTTACCCGATTCTGGTTGTACCAAAACTGGAGCATCGGTTAACAGAGTTTTCAACTGATCAAAGCTTTTCTGACATTTATCAGACCATTCAAATCTCACATCTTTCTGAAGCAATCTAGTCAACGGAGTAGCTATCATCGAAAATCCTTTTACAAACTGTCGATAATAACCAGCAAGTCCCAAAAAACTACGAACTTCAGACGCATTCTTCGAAGGTTTCCATTCCAGAATAGCAGAAATCTTACTCTGATCAACTCGTATTCCAGAGGCTGATACAATATGTCCCAGAAAACCAACTTCTCGCAACCAAAATTCGCATTTGCTGAATTTCGCATACAATTGCTTATCTCGCAGAGTTTGCAACACAATTCTCAGATGTTCAGCATGTTCAGTTTCATCTCGAGAATAAATAAAAATGTCGTCAATAAATACAACAACAAATCGATCTAGGTACGGTCTAAAAATTCTGTTCATCAGATCCATAAAAATAGCAGGATCATTGGTTAGTCCGAAAGGCATAACTAAAAACTCATAATGCCTGTACCTCGTTCTGAAAGCAGTTTTCAGAATGTCTGAATCTTTTACTCTCAATTGGTAGTATCCCGATCTCAGATCTATCTTTGAGAACACAGTGGCTCCTTTAAGCTGATCAAACAAATCATCGATCCTGGGCAATGGATATTTATTCTTTATAGTCACTTTGTTCAACTGATGATAATCAATACACATTCTCATCGTGCCATCTTTCTTTTTCACAAACAGAATAGAAGCATCCCAAGGTGAAAAACTCGGTCTTGCAAACCCTTTATCAGTCAACTCTTGCAACTGTGACTTTAACTCTTTCAACTCCGTTGGTGCCATTCTGTACGGAGCTATTGAAATAGGAGTCGTTCCTGGCAACAAATCAATACCAAATTCCACTTCACGTATCGGAGGTAATCCCGGTAATTCTTCAGGAAATACATCAGGGAATTCACAAACAACTGGCACTGATTCAACTTTCTTTTCAGTTACTTTCGAGTCAATCACATAAGTAAAAAAAGCTTCATAACCCTTTCTCAAGTAATTCTGAGCTTTTAACACAGATATCACAGCAGGTAACCCATTCAAATCATTAGACTCAACCCGAACTATTTCATCATTCTGACATCTCAAATCAATGGTATTTCTTTTGCAATTCACAACAGCGTCATGTAGTGTCAACCAGTCCATACCCAAAATGATATCAAACTCATCAAATGGTAATAGCATCAAATCAGCCGAAAAACAAACATCTCTAAACATCAACGGACAGTTCTTGCATACTTTATCAACCATGACACTTTTACCTAGGGGGTTTGATACTCTAATAACAAATTCAGTAGACTCTACAGGCAAAGTCTTACTGGATACTAATTTCATGCATATATACAAATGAGTAGAACCAGGGTCTATCAATGCAATCACAGAAGTATCATAAAGAGTAAATATACCCGTTATAACATCCGGAGATGAAGCTTCCTCACGAGCTCGGATGGCATATGCTCTGGCAGGCACTCTAGCTTCAGATCTCGCAACTGAATCTTTCGTAGTTCTCTGACTACCACTGATATTTCTTGCATTTCGGGAAGGTCTACCTCTCGCTGAAACATTATCAGATCTCGGATTCTGAACAATCTCTTGTTCAACAGACTCTGGGCAATCTCAGATAAAATGGTCCAACGATCCGCATCTAAAACAGGCTCAATCATTTAATCTACAACTTCCCGGATTTCTTTTACCATAATGTTTACATTCAGGTCTCTCGGATTGGACATTTCTAACACTAGCCATCGAAGTTGCTGGAGCTTTAAAATTCGGCTGTGATCTCTCACGATCTCTATTCGAATGTCCCACATTAGCCTTGGAATGGCTATATTCATCTCTGAATTTCTTTGATGCAGAATGAAATGATTTACTCGAAAATCTCTTTCTCACATCTCTAGCTTTAGACTCAGCTTTCCTTTTATCTTTCCCAAGTGCCTCAGCCTTGCATGCTCGATCAACAAGCACAACAAACTCTTTTATCTCCAGAATCCCTATTAGTAACCGGATATCTTCATTTAGGCCGTCTTCAAATCTTTTGCACATTATTGCCTCGGTTGATACATATTCTCGAGCATACTGACTTAATCTCACGAACTCTCATTCATACTCGGTCACGGTCATCCGACCCTGTTTCAACTCCAGAAATTCCTTTCGTTTCTGATCAATAAACCTCTGACTAATGTATTTCTTTCTAAACTCAGACTGAAAGAAATCCCATGTGACCCGTTCTTTATGAACAACGAAAATCAAGGTCTTCCACCATTGATAGGCTGCGTCTCGTAGCAAGGAAACAACACATTTTATGCATTCTTCATGACTCAATGACATCTCATCAAATACTCGGATAGTGTTCTCTAACCAAAACTCGGCTTTCTCAGCATCATCATCACTGGTGGCCCTGAACTCTTCAGCCACATATTTACGAATTTTGTCAACCGGAGGCTTATTCAACAAATTCAGATTCATGGCTGGAGGTATAGCAGAAGTTTGAGAAGGATTAAGCGGGGGCGGAGGTTGTGAAATAGCCGGATTATTCCTTACAAACTGAGTGAACCACTCACTCATCATTTGGAAGAAAACTTGTTTAGCTTCTCCCTCTTGACTGCTAGTAGCCGGTCTCGAATCAAATGGCGTTGTCCCTTGAGCAGGAGCAGGCGCATTGCTTTCTACATCGTCAGCTACGGCTCTTTCGGGATCCATTACTATACAGAAAACACATTTTACTCGTCAGGATTCATCACACTATCACATTTCATATATATGGCATGTATAGCTAGACTCTCATACGCTACGTTAGTCCGAGAATCGACTAAACCGTAGCTCTGATACCAATAAAATGTAAAACCCCTAACCCGTAACCATCGCCAGTTTAAGGTTAAGAGGAATTACCGGACAATCGAAAACTTTTACAGACATTTCATAACATAATGAGACAAACCATATCAAAGTGTCCCTTAAATAGGTCAACGAGACCCTAATCATGCTTAAGAATAAGGACGGGACTAAACCGAACACATACGGAAATTCTCAAAAATTAAAAAAAAATTCAAAGTTACAGAGGTCACACGCCCGTGTGGGCTGGCCGTGTGCCTCCCACGGCCTCAGACACGTCCGTGTGTCTAAGCCGTGTCAAAACAGGGCATAAATACTGACTTGTCCACACGGCCGTGGACACTCCCGTGTGCCTCACCAGTAGTCGACCCTGACTTGCACCACACGGCCAGTCACACGCCCGTGTGTCCAGCCCGTGGTCGAGTCTGACTTATTTTCAAATTCAACCACGAAGGACACGGTCGAGTCACACGCCCGTGTGCTCAACCATGTGGGCAAATATAGGCCATTTGCAAGGCCGAAATTCCACCCACACTTTGGGTCATCCATACAAGCACCTACAAGCATCATACCAAACACAATTGACAACCAAAAACATACCAAATGGTCATCCTTTTCAACTCATTCAAGTACATTTCATCACAACATATTATATGCCATTTAATTCAACCAAATTACAAGTATATCTAAGTAATATTCACCCATAAACTTACCAATTCATTATGGCATCACTCCATCAATATTATACCAACTTTTCATCACCAAAGCATAGATCAATATTAACACATGCTCAACCATTAACAAAACACATAACATAGCTTATCTACTTATTCATAACATATCATTTACTAGCCATATCACATGGCTATGTACATATCACAAACATAATTCAAAGTGACTAGCCTATACATGCCATACTTAATATATACACTTTCAAAAGGTACCAAAAATAGAATTGAGTAGTGTGATGATGATCCTCGACGATCCCCGAGCCTTTCGTAGCTTTGACGACCTCGGATTCGGATAAACGGAAACGAACTCGGCTACTCAATTACTTTTGATTTCCCACGATCTAAGTCTGTTTTCTTCGGTTCTTGATCTTGAATCAAGCTCAACAATGGCCGAACCTAGCTTAGGTTTTCTTCTTTTCTTTCTCTTTAATTTTCGGCACAACAAGATGATATGGCCACTTTCTTTTTCTTTTTTTTTTGTTCTATTATAATATCATATAATATGTTATTTACTATTTAACCATTATAATTAATATAATAAACTATATAACATACACATAATGCTGTCCATCACTTATTAAATGGTTAAATTGCAACATAAATCCTCCATATTAAAAAGACAACAACAATTGGGCACTTTCACATTTAACCATCAAATTTTCATTTTATGCGATTAAGCCCCTTTTTTTTAAAATTAAGCACACAAACGGCAAAATTAATTCACAGAAATTTCACACATGCTTAATCATATACTGCAGACACAGAAAATAATATTAAAATATTTTTCTGACTCAGATCTGTGGTCCCAAAACCACTATTACGACTAGGGTCTAAACCGGACTGTTACAATCACTATCAAATAGTGCTCAAGTCATCCATCACAAAAACAGACGACCTGTGGCCACGTTTACTTTCATCAACCATGTAATGCCAATGAGAGTATATCATTTACCCATGTTTTGGGTTATGAATTCCATTGTTGTGAATGACGCTACATACTCTAGAAGTCGTACACCCAACGCATCAGTTTTCAGTTCCTTATCTATTTGAACTCAAGCTTTTACTTACATCAAAGTGTACAAGTCACGCATACATAGTCTGCCATCCACTTAGGATTTAGGTATGTCACACTATGAATGTCACAAGGGAATAAATCCATAAACGGATTTAGTATCTATTCTACTTGAGTCCTGTCCGATGTACTATCAATCCAGTCAATCACATCTATATCTCTATCTTCTGGGAGTCATCCGCTCTGATGCTCAAGACTAAGGACATGTTTAGGTTCGTCCACTAATACAAATTGTCTTTCCATACTACAATCCGACCACGTAATACCGCTTAGTATTAGTTAAACACTTTTAAATTTTATTAAATAACCACCCACATTCACTTAAAAAACTATCTTTCTTATTTTTAAGTTTTAATTTATTTTTTCTTCCAAATTATAATTCTTTTAAAATAAAAATAATCATAAAGTTTCCATTTTTTCTTAAAAAAAAACTACATTTCCATTTTTAAGTTTAAATTTATTTGTATTTTAAAATATAATTTCTTTTTAAAAGAAATTATTATTTTCAACCCTAGAATAGGTTTGATAAATTACTGTTTCAAATATCGCAACTCAAAGTTTATTGAGAAGCAAATAAGGTTACAAGAATTTTCGGGTATAATAAAACGGAAATTATTTGATATATTTTTAATCACTCTAGAATTTAAAAACTATATATCAAATATTTTTAATAATTTTTAATTTTTTAAAAATAATTTTTATAATAATTTTGAATTTTTAAAATTTTTAAAATTTTTAAAATTAATTAATTGTTTACATGTATGCCACATCAGCAAAGTTGACAAATATTAACTTCTCTATCCATTTTGGGATGATTTGACAAACAACGCAAGTTTAAAGGCTAAAAAATAGAAAAAATTAAATTGAAGGTTAAAATGACTTTTTTAAATAAAGTTTTAGGGCAAAATAAGTGATTACCTACTATTAATCATGTTTCACATATCTTATAATTATTCTTGCACTACACAAAAACAGACTTTTAGCGGCGTTTTTAGTGGCATTTTAATGAAAAACGCCGCAAATATTATACATTAGTGGAGCTTGAAAGAAAACGCCGCAAAAAGATGAGCAATAGCGGCGTTTATTTCCAAAACGCCGCTAAAAAGGATAAATAGCGGCGTTTTTTTCTCAAACGCCGCTATAGATCTGAGAATTAGCGGCGCTTTTGTAAAAACGCCGCTAAAGATCTGAGCATTAGCGGCGCTTTTGTAAAAATGCCGCTAAAGATCAGAGCATTAGCGGCGCTTTTGTAAAAACGCCGCTAAAGGTCTGAGCATTAGCGGCACTTTTGTAAAAACGCCGTTAAATTAAGATGTTAACCAATACGACTGCGTTTTGTAGTTAAGCTATAGTTGCTAGATCTAGTGGCGTTTTTGTTACAAGCGCCGCTAAAAGTATAGAAATGGCGGCGTTTTTGGCACAAGCACCGCTAAAAAACAGTGCAATAGCGGCGTCTTTGTGAAAACGCCGCTAAAGATAGAGCAATAGCGGCGTTTTTGGCTAAAACTCCGCTAAAAGTTCTAGTTTGTAATTTTCATTTTTTTCTTATTTTTTGTTTTTAATTTAATTTTATTTTGCTATTTGAAACTGACTTAATTATGAAAAGTTACAAATTGATATATAACTAAACTATTTAGAAGTTTTGCTTTATCGAAACCCCTAAACCCCTAACTAGTTATATATATTAATTAAAATACAATTTATTTTTAATTGAATATTTAAATTATAAATATTTGTTAAAAATGAAAAAAATTATTAAATAATTTATTATATAATCGTAAAAGAGATAGTAATAATTTTAAAATATTGAATTAATTTTCATTATAGTTTAGGGTTTATGGTTTAATTTAGGGTATATAGTATTGTTTAAGCTTTATGGTTTAGGGTTTAGAGTTTAGGATTTAGGATTTAAGGTTTATGTTTTAAGATTAAGGGTTTATGTTAGTGTTTATAGTTTAGGGTTTTAGGGTTTAGTATTTTAGATTTTTGGGGTTTAGGGTTTAGTGCTTAAACCATGTAGAATAATAAAGTTAGAGTACTCTTAGTGTTTAGGGATTTAAGTGTTAGGGATGTTGATGAAAGAGATAAAAATAAATTTATTTTAGGGTTTAGGGTTTGCAATAAGATTATTTCTTTAATTACTTCTGCACCTTGTAAGATATATATGAGTTGTTGTTTAGGGTTTAGGGTGTATAATTTAGGGTTTATGGTGTATAATTTGGGGTTTAAAGTTTATGATACACTTTTTAGTATATAATTTAGGGTTTTATGTTTAGGTTTGAGAAATTAAATTATAAAACTGTACAAATTAAATATACTGTTAGAAACAAAACAAAATTAATTTAAAGGAATTTAATAAATAATTAAACTAAAAAATTTTATTGGTATTAGCGGCGTTTTTAAGCAAAACGCCGCAAAAAACATATTAATAAACAAAACGACGTCGTTTACTTGGAGGCATTAGCGGCGCTAGCCAATAAAACGCCGCAATAGATGAGTATTAAAAACGCCGCAAAAAACTATTATTTTTATTGAAACGGCGCCGTTTTCTTTAGTGTGTTAGTGGCGCTTTCTATGAAACGCTGCAAATAACCCGACCATTTAATTGAAACGACGTTGTTTTATTTATAGTGTTAGTGGAACCAATTAATTAAACGTCGTCGTTTTTGTAGGGGATTTTAGTGGCGCTTTTTAAAAACGCCACAAAACGCCAATTTTATTTAACAAAACGGCACCGTTTTTCTTTCTCAGTTTATACATCTGGTTACCCGAGCCATCCCCCCTCCCCCCAAAACAGAATCCCTAATCCCTAACCCCTAATTTCTCCCCAAAATCTCTTACCGCTCTCTTGCTGAAAACCCGATCGGACCGCTGCTACCGGTGTCCTCTCTGCTCGTCGCCGTCGCCGTTGCCCTTTTCTGCCGCAACCCGACCGGTAAATATAGATTTCTTGTGGAATTTGTTTTAATTTTCTGCAAATTGGGTTCATTTTTGTGTGTGTGCGTGTGTGTATGTGTTTTTCTTTCTCTGATCCTCCTATATTGTACATTCCCATTTACGATAATGAATTCATTAGCTTGTTTCTGTTCATAATCTGATATTTACTTATCAAGTTTTGATGGATGTTCAGAAGAATTTGAAAATAAGTTGGGTTTATTTGCAATACGTTGATATGCTAGTGCCCTAAAGATACCCCTATAAATATGGAATATATTAGAAGACTTGTGTTGTAGTTATTTTTGTGCTTAACTTGCTGGTCCTTTTGGTAGGTTGTATTTTCTGTTGATAAATTTGTTGTTCAAAGGGTTTGTAGTTGTTGAAATTTTATGGGTTTGTATTTTTATGGGACAGGGTTTTGCTTGGGTAAGTTGACTGGTCTGTGGAAGTTTGGAAGTTGGACTTCGTTAACTTTTCTTTAAAATATCTTCCTTTAGAATCGAAAATTGGAAGCTCGAATTTTGGCATTAGCTTTATGTTTGCTAAGGCGCATTATTGCTTCTCTACAAAACTTATATGTTTTATAATTTTTTTATCTATGCTTCTATATTTTCCTGCTTTCAATATTTTGAACTTTTAGTATGGAAAAGAACCTACTTGATAACTTGAAATAATTTTTTATGGTTCTGTAATGTAATCAATGTTTTATTTTTACAATTGAATATAAAAATGCCTTTCAATTGTTGATAATTAATATTGTTTGTCCCCTTCATTTTCTTTTCCAGGTTGTACCTTCAATAGCTATTGCATTCGTGACATATGAGGTGGTGAAGACATTTTAGGAGTTGAAATCAGAATATCAGACTAAACCGGTACCAATTCTACTCAATGTTTTTAGGGATGTGTGCTATTTTTGTAGGGTAAGTTTGACATAATTAACTTACTATATAAATCAATCTTCCCTTTTATCTTGATTGTTTTGACTTTGTTTTATTTGTAGGTTCCACGCTTCTGGTCTTGAGGTTCAGAAAGCTCTTACTTGATTTTTGTAGATAAAATTCCAGCAGATATCAGCACTTATACTTCCATTGGTAAAATGTTAACTTAAATTAATGTTGTTCGATATTTTTTTTATTTTCTGTTTTTTATTTTTAATTTAAAGTATTAGTGAGTTAATGTTGTTTGTATTTATTTTCGCACCCCTGTTTCTTGGTAAGAGTGGAGTAGACCATCTTCTTGAAATTATTAAGGTACGCTTTTAGTTCAAAATTCTAATCGATAATTGATTATATGGTGATGTATTTGTCCAAATTGCTGTCCAAATTACTGTTTATTATCCTGCTTGGTTTGTATATATGCTGTTTATTATACTGCTGTCCCAAAAAAAAAGATTCAAAGTATATCGGCTGGAAACCTAACGGGTTGCCTTATATCTCACTGTAAGATATACGGATCCTCCCCAAGTGTAACAATGCCACGTATGATGAATCTTAAAGAATTTCTGTCCAAATTGCTGTTTATTATTGCTATTTATTATTAATAATGTTTGATCAACCTCCAAATTGCTGTCTAATCATGCCGCTAAGATTTTTGACAAGGTCCCGTGTATTATTTTTTAAAATTTAAGTACGGTACGATATAAAAAATAACATAAACAAAATATTAAAGTTAATTGTTAAAATATGTTATAAATTTTTTACATTTTTAAAAATTTAAATTTAATTGTTATACTTTTTTTTGTTAAATTTATTGTTGTTAAATTTAAAAATGTAAAAATTACGTTTCTGATTAACTTTAATATAACAAATAATAATAATAATAATGAGACCTAAATTTTAAAATTTGTAAAATAAAATGACTAAAATCATGCATATAAGATGATATAAAATGATAATACAAAGTTGAATTTTTCAAGTTAAGACAAGAGATTAACATAAATTTCATATTTTAATAAATATTTTCAAATATATGCGCACCTGTCACTACATATATTATATATTATATTAAAGAACTTATTTATGTTTGATTTTAATATTTAATATTTTCAATGTTTTCCAAACTTATAAATATTTTGTTATCAATATAATAATAATATTGATCATTATTTAAATATGTTTTAATAATAATAATAACATTTTTCAGCCTACCTCAAATGAAAAACTAAAACCAATCAATATTTATAAAAAAAAAACTACAGTGTAATGCATGCCATATATGTTCACACATCAACTGATTCTCGATTTGAAAATTAAAATATAAAAACATATTAAAACGTAAATTCCTCATTCCTTTTATTATGTTACCCATATTATGTTTTTTTCACATAATATACATAACTTAAATAACTCACATAGCATACATAAATTACATAACTTACATAACTCAGATAACTTACATATTACATAATACATAGGTTAAAGATCAAATTTCATAGCTTTCATCAAATTATTTAACTTACATAATACATAACTTACATAACTAACATAATACTTGTATAGATAAACAACTTACCCGTGTAATTTACTGTCAACTTTAGACTTCAACAACTACGAAATGGATAGAACTTGGATGAATTTGTCAAGGGTAAGCAACGGCTATCGATATGGAGTAGAAACTTTTCTAAATTTTGAATTTCAAAATGCAAGCCAAGAGAATATGATTCTTTGCCCGTGTAAGAAGTGTTGCAATATCAATTGGCATTATCGTGAAGTCGTCTACGAACATCTAGTTGTTGATGGCTTTGTTCGGGGGTATAAAAAATGGATTTTCCATGGAGAGTGTACATCTAGTAAAGCCTCTTCATCGATGAATCTGGGTTATCCTCATAGTTCTTACAATCAGAATGTTAGAGAAGATGACATGGATGGCATGTTGCGGGATGCATTTAATATGCGGGGTGATGGTTTGCAATCATTTCCACATGACTTGGGTGCAACCGATGATTACAATTTTGGTGGAAATACTTTCATCGAAAGGGGAAGAAGTGTACCTGATGATTAGCCAAATGAAGAAGCGGCGAAGTTCTACTCGTTACTTGGTGAAATGAACGAAGAACTGTATGAGGGATCTAAATTTTCAAAACTATCTTTCTGTATTCGTCTTTTTCACTTAAAATGTTTAGGAGGGTGGACCGGAAACTCTTTGACAATGTTGTTAGAGTTTTTGAGAGAAATGTTCCCGTTTGCGAAAATCCCTCAATCTTCCAAAGACATGAAGAAACTGATCAAAGATTTGGGCCTTGGCTACAACAAAATTCATAGTTGCCCAAATGACTGCATGTTGTATTGGGGCGACCGGAGAAACCAACAGTGCTGTCATGTATGCGGTCAATCCCGTTGGACGAATAGAAATACAGAGAATGGTAACGAGGATGAAAACGATGCACAGTCAAGGAAGACGCCAGTTAAGATTTTGCGGTATTTTCTGCTAATACCAAGGCTTCAAAGGCTTTTCATGTCGTCGAAGACAGCCGAGTCAATGACGTGGCACCATGATGGACGAACCGGTGATGGATTGTTAAGGCATCCTGCAGATTCTTTAGCTTGGAAATCATTTGACTCCAAATTTCCAAACTTTGCAAGCGATCCTCGGAGTGTGAGGCTTGGGCTAGCATCTGATGGATTTAACCCGTTCAAAATCATGAGCAATGCGTACAGTACTTGGCCTGTGGTGCTTGTTCCTTACAATTTGCCTCCATGGGTTTGCATGAAACAATCATCCTTCACCTTATCCATGATTATCCCTGGAGAGAAAGGGCCCGGAAATGATATTGACATATATTTGCAGCCACTTATTGATGAGTTAAAACAATTGTGGGCTGGTGTTGAGACATACGATGTACTGAGAAAGGAGAACTTCAATTTACGTGCAGCATTGATGTGGACTATTAATGACTTCCCGGCCTATGCCAACCTGTCTGGTTGGAGTACCAAGGGACGTTATGCTTGTCCTTGCTGTGCTGCGCAAACATGTTCGCAATGGTTATACAATGGGAAGACGTTCTCTTACATGGGGCATCATCGGTGGTTACCGAAAAATCATAGATTTAGATTTTAGAGTACTCAGTTTGACGGTACTGAAGAGTTTAGAGAAGCTCCTTCGTAGATCGATGGATCTGAAATATTGTTCATGTTAAAAGATTTGAATTTCATTTATGGGAAGATGAATCAACCGCCCAACACGCAAAGAAATAAAAGATCAAGGGATGAATCTGATGATGAATCTGATGAAGAGGATGATCCTAATGAGGCGGACTTGTGGAAAAAAAGAAGCATTTTTTTTGAGTTGCCTTATTGGGAGCATCAGATTTTACGACATAATCTTGATGTCATGCATATTGAGAAAAATGTCTGCGAGAACATCATTGCGACTATTTTGAATGTCGATGGAAAATCGAAAGACAATCTTCAGAGTCGACTTGATTTAGTCCACATGGGAATTCGACGTGAGCTTCATCTCGAAGCACTTCCGAATATGAAATATCGGTTGCCACTTTGCTTTTTCTCAATGTCGAAGACGGAGAAAGAAGTGTTCTGTATGGTGTTGAAGGATATAAAGGTCCTGGATGCGTATGCATCAAATATATCCCGATGTGTGAGTCTTAAAGATCAAAGACTATATGGCTTAAAATCGCATGACTATCACATCTTGATGCAAGACTTACTGCCAGTTGCTATGCGGTGTTGTATGTCGAAAAGGTGACGTCTTGTGTAATTGAGTGTCCAATATAATGAAAGGCATTTGTGGCAAAGTTTTGGATGTTCAAGAACTTGAGACACTACAAGATCGAGCCGCATTGACTTTATGCAATCTGGAGAAGATCTTCCCGCCTTCCTTCTTCACTATTATGGTGCACTTGTTAATTCATCTCCCTCGTGAAGCAATACTTGGTGGACCCATTTTCTATCGATGGATGTATCCCATAGAAATGTCTTACTTTATTTGCAAATTATTCCTCCATTCACCCCAATGCCTTTAGTTGCAACTTTTGATAATGTTGTATATCGTGTTTAGGTTCCTATCCAAATTGAAGTCTTCTTTATCGCAATAAGCGCGTTATCCTAAGGATCAATTACCAAGGCTACTTGGCAAAGGAATGTATGACTTTCTGTTCGAGGTATTTGGAAGATGTCGAAACAAGAATGAACAGACCAAGTAGAAATGCTGGGCTCACAGATCATAACTTGGCCGAAACTTATTTATTTCAAAGTTTCGGAGAACCGATCGACAAAGTCGAAATTGCAGAATTAGACGATATATCGTGGGTCCAAGCACATCGATACGTTCTTTTTCATCACGATTCAATGGAACCATTACGCAAGTAAGTTCTAGAATTTGATAAATACTCATCAATTATAATTTGTTTGTCTTCTAACAAAGTAACCCTTTTTTTAACATAGTGAGTACAAACAAATATTGAGAGCTCGTTCACGGTCCCGAAGATTACATCGACGAGAAATTAATAAGTTGTTCACGGAATCATTTCATGAATGGTTAAGCCAAACGGTATGCAATTGAAGTTTTCATTGACAGGTAATAATGTTTTCTCGTAACATTTATAATTACTCAATTTACTTTCGATTCAATAGGTTTGGAGTCGGAATGAAGTAAATGACGAAGTTAAATGGCTTTCACAAGGTCCAAACAGAATAGTGAAAAGATATAGTGCCTTCCTCATCAACGGATACAAATTTCATACAAGGTATCGCGAGAGATTGAGGAGAACCCAAAATTGTGGAATTGTTGTTAATTCTTCAATTACAAGTTACGCTAGTGCTAGGGACAGTAATCATGTCGAGGGGAATCTGGAGTATTACGGACTTATTACTGATATCATTGAGTTGGATTATTATGGCAAATGGAAAGTTGTCTTATTTCGAGGTGATTGGGCTGATGTGAATACGGCTCGCGGAATTAAAAACGATCAATATGGTTTTACAATGGTGAATTTCTCTCGATTGATTCACACCGGAGAACAACTGATAGACGAGCCGTATGTGTTTTGTTCTCAAGTGAAACAAGTTTTTTACTCGAAAGATCCAACTGATGAGGGTTGGTACGTTGTACTTCGAAACACCCCTAGGGACTTGTTCGACATGGGCAATGAAAGTAGTAGAGATGAAATCGTCGAAAGATCAGAAACTCTGCCTTTTCCAGAACAAAACCTAAATGAAAATATCCCTAGTAGTAGTACACAATTTCAATGGGTTCACAGACATGGACGAAGATATTTACGAATTATGATGTAGTAAGATTTTACGATTTTTTTTATTTATATGTAATATTATAATTTTAATCTTGGTTATTTTATATAATTTAACTATTTTATATGTACCATTATTGTTGTCATTTGTTACTAAAATTTTAACTATTTTATGTGTATTGCAGAAAATGAGTAGAAGAAGATTACGAGATTTAAATATTGTAAATTCGGAAGAGGGCAATAGCGAACAACAAACAATAGTTGGATCCTCGAGTGTGGTGACATAAATGATGAGCCTCTGAAATTACAAAGTAATGTTAAGTTTATTTTACATGCATGTTGACTTTAATTATTGATTCATTTTTCAATTTTAATATAACAATAATATGTCATTGTTCAGCTGAGATTGGTGGGATGCGCAGAGGTCGCGGACGCATTCCACGCTAGAGACTTATACGAATTAAATCACGTCGAGCATGTGAAAGTAAGGAGAAACACTCATGGCTAGCCTGTTGGCCCTGAAGCTCGACTTCTAGCAGGCTATCTGGGCATTATTGCACGGAATGCAAATATGTTGCCCATCAATTACGAGTCATGGCATCACATGCCTGATGCAAACAAAAAACAAGCTCTCGATAACGTTAAGGTAACAAAACGTGAATGTAATTTATAATACTTTGGTTGAAGTTTCATTTATATTTACTTTCTAAACTTATGTTTTTTTAGGAGAGATTTGCTTTGGAGGTCTCTGATGACTATATAAAGAAGACACTGGGAAAAAAATGGAGAGACCATAAAAGCACATTGAAAAAAGAATATTTTAAGAAAGAAATCAGTCTCGAGGATAAATTGCGAAATGTCCCACCGGGAATGTTGAGGTATCAATGGGAAGATGCGGTTAGATTTTGGAACTCAAAGAAAGGAGAGGTATTACCTAGTTGTAAACTCTTATAAATTTTTCGGTTTATAGTATTTACTATATACGTAATAATAATTTCATTATGTAGGACCGTGAGCGTGTTGGAATGAGCAAAGTGTGTAAATGTAAATTCACACACACACGGGGGTCGGAAGTTTTGCTTCAGAGCGATGCCGAGGTATGATAATTTTATTAATTCAGTCAAATATTAGTAACTTTATACTATTAAATTATATTTTTACTACTACACTGTAGGAAGTCTCCACCGGTCAAAAAGTTGGACACGTTTAGCTTTTTGACATTACGCATAGGAAGAAGGATGGGTCTCCGATGACATCCGAAGCTGGAGAGATTATGGTATATTTACTTAATAAAATTTGATTTATTATAAATATTTATAATGTTTACTTATAATAGTTTAATTATTCGTTACTAGTTTTAAATTAATAATGTTAAGTTTTGTTGCATTCATTCTTATTGTATATTTCATTTCTAACTTTTTCATTAATTTATTAGGAGAAACTAAAGGAGAAGAAGGCACAATGATGAGGCGGTGCTCGAGTGATAGTTCTGTTAATCTTGAGGATATCGATAACAGAATTATTACCGATGTTTTGGGTCCTGAAAGGTATGGTCAAAATTTTTATGCTACATTTGCTGTTTTTTGGCTTCATTTATATGATACATTTGCTGTTTTTTATTACTGATGTTTTAGGTCCTGAAAGGTATGGTCGGGTCCGATTTTAAGGATCTGGTGTTACCCCGACCCAATACTTTAGATCCGGCTCCCAGCAGTACATGCCTTCCGGTAGTCAATCGCAAGCTGAAGTTCAGAGGTTAAAAGACCAAATATCTCAGATGCAAGCGAGCACGGTTCAGCAAATTGCTGAGGTTGAAAGAAAATATGAAGAACTTCGAGCGGATGCAGCAGCGAGGGAGGCAGCGACGGCAGCGAGAGCGGCGGCAACGAGGGAGACAGAGCAGAGCAGAAAATACGATGAGCTCCAGCTACAGCTTCAGCAGATGATGCAGATGTTTCAGCAGTCGCAGAAGCCGCCATCTTAGTCCCTTAGTTTCTCTTTGTAATATTATTTTTAACATTGTTACATTTAACATTATTGTAAGAATTGTTTCAATTATACTTCATTTATTAATTTATATCATATATCTTTTATTAAATTTGAAGTATCGTTTAGATTTAATGCTTTTGGTGAGATTTAAATGTTATATTTGCTGTTTTGGGTTGAAATTATATGCAACTGCTGCTGTTTTTGGTTGGTTTTAATGCAGGAAGGGTAGGATATTGGAAAAAATGAGCATTGCAAATCTGTGCAAATTAGCAGCGTTTGTAAAAAAAGCGCCGCTAAAAGCCGGGGCTTTTAGCGGCGTTTGTGAGAAAAGCGCCGCTAAAAGTCGGGGCTTTTAGCGACGTTTGTGAGAAAAGTACCGCTAAAAGTCCCGACTTTTAGCGGCGTTTTTTTCCCATAAACGCCGCTAAAGTATGCGGCACTTTCTTTAGCGGCGTTTTTTGCGGCGCTTTCCAAAGCGCCGCAAATACTATTAGTGGCGCTTATAAACGCCGCTAAAAGTCTATTTTGGCGTAGTGTTGTGTTCTTTTTCTACTTACTACAAGGAGTTGACTTATCGAGCTGCATAGATACGTATGAAGAAAAAAGCTTAACCTCTAGTGTTGTCGTTATAGTTGATCGGAGTTTATTGTCAACGTAATTTGACGGTGGCAGGACTAGACGTTTTTATTAGCGGTTGATCATGATTGTGCATGTTTAGTAGTTTTTTTTGGTACTGCTAATATTGTAGTCTTTGTTGTCCATATCTCTCTTTCACTGGACTCCTCATGATGAACACAACATGCAACTATTAGACTGATGAGATTTCTATTATAGTTTTTTTATTTTATTTGGTGTCTTTTCCTATTTGTACTTAATTTTTATTGTTTAGTGGGTTGTGTTGCCATTCTAGCTTGTTACGCCAGCTAACTTATATGTTGTAATGTCGTTTTGACTATTAGTGGAATTTGTATTTCTCTCTAAAAAAGAGATGTCAACAATAATAACTACTTAAATTATGAATTAATCCCTCTGTCATATATTTTTTTAAATCATGAATTAATCCCTCTGTCATATATTTTTTCGAATCACGGGCTAGCATCAGTTAAAAGGCTCATGTTCAATTGAATCAAGTAAAAAAATTTTAAATTAGTCAAATTGACGAATTTTATTTTATCAATTACTATATTTAAGAGTTTACTTAAAAAAAATTAAGATATCACAAAATTTAAAGAGTTTACTTGCAATAATTAATTTGATAAAACCTATTTATATAAACACAAATTTAGAAGAAAAACATTAAATCGATGATAATACCATTTCTTGTTTATTATATGACTAAATTAGTTGCATGAGTTAATTTTAATTATTTAAATATATGATGCATGCTTGAATTAAAGTGAAAATTTTATCTTTTATAAATAAAACTTATGTAAATAAAAATATATAAAATTATTAAAAATGACAATAGTTTATCACTTAATAAAAAGATGTTTTATATATTTAGTTCTATATGAAACAATTATTTATTATTTAAATCTTCATTGTGAAATTTTATTTATAAATTATTTAAACAATTATATTCAATATTTTAATAAAACTTATCACTCAAAATTAAGTATCAAATTATATTTTCTAAATTATAGTTTTCGAGCACATTATTCTCCTATTTAAGGGTTGGGGAAGGGCTATGGGGAGTTCTAAGCATTGTATCAAAAAAAATAGATATGATAAAGAACTTATAATGAAATTAATGTTAAAAAATCATTTACAAAAGAAGTCAAATTTATTAAAACAAAATAAAATTACTTTATTAAAAAAAAGTAAAAAATGAATTCAAACATAAAAAAATAAGTACATGATAAGTAATAAAAATATTTTATAATATTCAACCTATTAAAGATATGGTGATGAATGAAATTAAGATATGAAAACGAAAAAAAAAAATATATTTGTTAAAATTGACATAAAAGATTTTTAATGTGTCAGAATTTTTATAAAATATAATATATTAAATATGACTGTTGACAAAAAATATAATATATTGTAGTTTCAATTTTATTATGCTCCTGTATTCGTTGTATCCATGTTATATTTTTTAAGGAATAACATTTAATGCATCGTTGATGTATAAGTTTTATGCACTATTAATAAATAATAATTTAAGATATTATCATTAAAATTAACAGAAAAAATAGAAAACTTGTAAATAAATATTAATAATTTTATTTAAACATAATTAAATACTAAACATAAATATTGTAAATAACATTAATAACTCTTGGATTTAGGATTTTAAGGGGTTAGAGTTTAAGATTTTGAGTATAAGGTCTAGGGTTTTAATATTTATTTATAATTAATTATTATTTAATTAAAGTTATTAGTATTTATTTATAAGTCCTCCACTATTTTTTTGTTTAATTTAATGATAAATTGTCATGTTATTATTCACCTATGGTGCATGAGACTTATACACCGATAGTGCATCAAACATTCTCCATTTTTTTAATGCATGTCATATTTATGTTATTATTCACCTATGGTGCATGGGACTTATGCACCGACGGTGCATCAAGTATTCTCCCTTTTTTAATGCATACCATATTTATGCTATTTTTGTATCGTAATGTGTTTTGCCTATGCTATTATAACGACTCAATTTAGAGAACAATTTATGTTTAAATTTATATCATATTTTAAATAATTTTTAATATTGATTCCATTTAAAGAAAAATATATTCGTATTACAATTGTGCATTTAAAATGTTATGATTTTTTTATAAAATTTTACATGTTAATAATTTGTTAAATGTAAATTTAGCATATTTTTATATTTGTATCATTTTCAAGTTACGTCATGTTTTAATAATTCCACGCAAATTTATATGAATTTTAGTTCATTTCATATTTTATGTAATTTATTATAATAATTTAATTTTAGTTTTTTTAATTAAATAATTACACATTATAATAGCTTAATATTATAAATATCATAAGTAACTTCCCTACTTTCTTTTTCCTTTTTTTTTATTTTAACAAGAAAATGACTTAATTACTCTCACAAAGGCGAAGAAAATCCATTATTTAGTTGTTATGAAATTAAAGCCTCGAAAATTCAGATTTGGCTTTTCATTGAAGTGGGGGATAACTTTTGTTGACACATTTGGAGGCAAGGTGATTTTTGTGGTTGCTCTGTTGGCAGAAACAATGGTCATATCTTTAGGCACTATTTTACTGTTTTACTTGCCTATTTTAAGAGTTGGAATATTTTAGAGCAAAAGCACTAGGCTAATTATTTTGAAGATATTTGGACGAATAAAGCCCGTAACTTGGAGATCAGTTGAGTTGAAATTGAAGACTTTAAGATTGATTTATTACGGCCTAAGGCATATTACTTTCCTAAACTCATGGATCTAAATGCAATAATCCCTAAACTCATATTTAACATGCAAAGCAGCAAATTAAATAAAAAGTAGGGAATAGAAAAATAAGTTTTGATATCGATTTGTGCTCGGGAGTGAAATTGTAATGACCCAAAATTCACAGGCACCGAAAAAGTGCAATATCGGGCCTCAATCTTAGAAAATCGAATTAGTAAATAATTATTAGGAATATTTATGAGTCTAGTGGTGTATTTAATTAGGTTTTAATTAGGTGAATTTAGCTTAATTGAAAGAAATTAGGAAAAATGACTAAAGTGAATAAAGGGTAAAAGTTGAATTGTAGATTAAAAGAAAATAAAAAGGGCCAAAATAGCAAATAGGCCATTTAGCATAGTTGAGGCGGCAAAACAATGAAAATTTTAAAGATTTTTTTTAGATTATTATTGTATATATATATATATATATATATTAATTAATATTAAGATATAAAATATAAATTATTATTTAATTGGTATTGTCGAAACCATTTTTGAAGTTTTTATAAAAACGGGGTCGACTTAAAAAACGAAAATGGAGTCGCCACCAATCCCTTTTTGCTTAGGTGTGACCGGATCACCTTATAAAACATTTTATTTCAAAATATTGATTTTGGCCTACGAAATTCAAGAAAAAGGGTTCGGGAGTCGGTTACGTACGAGGAAGGATTAGCACCCTCGTAACGCCTAAAATTGGTACCGGATTGATTAGTCATTGCCCTAATGTCGAAAATTCGAAAAGATTTGAAAACGTGGTTTCTTTTAAAATTTAAACAATTTGTGTGGGAATTGGAGATTTCTTTGTTCCAAAAGCATACAAACATCACATCCAGCACGTTAGGACGTGATGTTTTAAACTCTCGTAACCAAAATTATCTCATGATTTACAAATTTCATTAAAAGGATATTTAATTATTTGGACGAACGAAAAACCGAAACCCAGCACGTTAGGGCACAATTTCTCGAACTTCCAAACACGAAACATTGCCTTATTTTTTGAAACCCTTATCTCGAGATAACATAACATCATATCCAGTGAGTTAGGACACGACAATTTTGAATTCTCGAGAATAAGTTTTATTTAACTCTTAAAAGGAAAGTAATAGGTTCTTTGGACTCGAAGAGGAAAATCGAAACCAGATAAAGTTAGGTGTGCGATTTCTTTCGAACCTTAGAACACGGAGTGTTTGCTTATTTTGAAAATATAATGTGATCGTAACAAAATAGAAAATAAAATGTAAACAATTTACAATGCTAGTTTGTATAACAGCATGATAATGATAAAGTATAATAACAATAATAGAAGTAGGAATAAAATACAATAAAGTAAAAGCAAGATAAATAAATGAAATAAAAATAAAGAGAATTGTAAAAAAAAAGGCTATATACAGTAATCAAAACCATAGAATGATAATAATAGTAACAAAAATTGCGATAATAATAATTAAAAAATTAGTAATAATAATAATAATAAATAATGAAAATAATAATTAAAGTAATAGTAAAAATAAAAATTGTATTAGTAATAATTAGAATAATAGTAAGGATATTAAAAAAGTAATAATAATATAAAAATAATAATAGTAGTAAAATAGAAATATATTAGTTATAAAAATGACAATATATGTTAATAATAGTAAAAATATATAAAAAGTAGAAATAATGATAATAATAATAATAATAATAATAATAATAATAATTATAATAATTATAATAATAATAATAATAATAATAATAATAACGGTAGATATAATAATAGTAATAAATATAGCTATAATAATAATATATAAAAATAATGGTCATAAATATAATAATAATAATAGTAGTACGTATAGTAATAATAATAGAAAAATAATGACAATAGGGTATAATAATAGTAATATATATATATACAAATAATGGTAATAAAAATATAATGACAATAATAAAGTTAATTATAAATAAAATTTAAAAATAGTAGTAGTAAAATTAAAATAATAACTTTAATAGTAAAATAATAATAATACTAAATTAGTGATAATAATAGTAATAATAATATTAATAGTAAATGAAAAAAATAACAATAATAATAAATATGAAAATAATGAATATGGTAATAATGAAATAATAATAATATCTATATAGAAATAATAAATAAATAAAAATAATGTTAAAAAAATGGCAAAATAGTAAAAATAATAAAAGAAAATAAAGAAGGGACCGAATTAAACTTAAAATTAAACTTTGGGGCGAATTTTAAAAGAAATAAAAAAATGAGGGATCTATTCGAACGCGCGGATAACATGGAAGGGGTAAAAGGGAAAATATTCCCTACTAAAGGATTAAATTGAAATAAAATCAAAATTGCGTGGTAAAATTATAAGCAAAAACAAAGAAAGGATTTAATTGAAAATAGTCAAAAAGGCGGAAGGGCTAAAAGCGCAAATAATCCTTCCACTTTAAAACACCCGGATCCTTCGAGTCAGATCGGGTCGGATTTTGGGTAATAACCAAACGGCGCCGTTTTGATGCTTATTACCTTAAGCCAAAACGACGTTGTTTTGGTATTACTATATAAGTTAAATTTTTTTTAAAAAAAATCATTTCCCCCTCATTCTTCAAAAAAAAAAAAAAATCAGAGAGAGCCTCTCTCTTTTCTCTCTTGCTGGGAGATTTCCGACGATGCTCCAGGGGACTCCAACCGCCGTCCGCCGCCGTCGCCGGCCGCCATACACGGCGGCTGGAATTCCCAAAAAAACAGGTAAAATTTCATTTTTTTAATATTTTAATATATATATATATATTAGTTTTAAAAAAAAAAGATAAAAAAATAAGAAATAATAGTATTCGAAAATATATATAAAAAAATAAAAAAAACGAAAAGAAATAATCTAAAATAACCTATGCTATTGGGTTTCTCTGTTTTTATTATTGTATATGTATCTTGCTTGTCTATTTTTTTTTTACAAGTTTTTGGGTTTATATAAACCCGAAAATAAATTCAAAAAAAAGGAAACATATGTATTTTGCCATATTTGCTTGCTGTTTTTCCTTGTTTGTGCAGGAGAGGCGAGGATTTCGGCGGTGGTGCAGGATTCGTGCGCGTTGATGGCGGCGATGAAGGCTACTAGTATGGAGGCTTGCGGTGCGACTAACCTAGGGTTTCTGTTTTGGTTTTGGGCCTTTTGGGCCCCGTGGTTAATTGGGTTAAGATTGGGTGTAAGTGGGTTTTAGGTAGGATATTTTAGGTATTGGGTTGGTGATAATAGTTTTGGGCTTCAATGGGTTTGTAAATGGACTTTAAAAAAATATGGACTTTATTTATTATTATTTTATTTATTTTGGCTTTTGTTTGAATAGAATGGGCCCGGGCTAAATTGGGTTCCTACAGGTATTATATTATTAAATTAATGAATAGTTTAATGAATTGACAAATGTAGGGTGATTAAATGATACATATGTAATAATAATATTTATACAATTGTAATATTTCTATTTAATTAATTATTATTTAAGCAAATAGATTTTTATTATATTAAAATATTAAATTACATAAAATAAATAAAATCATGAAAAATGTAAGGTGATGATTTAATACAAGTGTATTAATAAAAATACATACATTTGTAATATTTATATTTAATTGGTAAATAGATATTTATTATTTATTATTATTAAGTTAAAAGATAATTATTAATTAAATTATTATATTATAAGATTTTTATTTGATAAATAAATTAAATATATGACAAGTGTATGGTATTGATGATGTACAAATGTAGTGAAAAATATGTGTACATTTGTAAATATATATAAATAATTGTATAATAGATATTTATTATTTGAAAGATATTTATTAATTAAATAATTATATTATAAGATTTTTGTATTATTAATAAATTAAATGATGACAATTGTAATTTAAATATTTGTTATTAAATAGATATTTATTATAATTATTATAATGTGCTATTATTATTATTATTATTAACTTATATATATATATATATATATATATATATAAAGATATAAAGTAAAAAGAAAACAAATAGAAGAAAAGAAACAGAGAACAATACGAAGCAGGGAGAAAGAAATAAGGAAAGAAAAGAAAAAGGAAAAATTAGGGTTTAAAGGTTTGAAGCTTTAATAGGTAAGTCAATTAAGCCCTTTTTACTTAATTTTGATGTTTTAGAAGCTTTAGAATAAAGTTTTGCTGAAATTAAATTGATGTTTTGGAAGTTCTTAGGTTTTTGAACATAGTTCATGTTGAACAAAATGATGAATTAGGGGTTTAATTGAATGAATTTCAATTTAGATTTGATAAAGGGATTAAATTGAAAAGTAAGCCATAAGTTTTGCATAGTAGGGACTAAATTGAAAGAATTTTGAAATTAGGGATTTATGATGAAATTTTGATAGATATGTATAAGTTTGGTTGAATTTTGAATGGAAATAAAGTGTGACTTGAGTTAGAAAAGTAAGTGAATTTAGTTAGGATCAAATTGAAAATAAGGTAGAAATTGAATAGAAATTCAATTATTCAATATAAATTAGTGCTGTATTAATAGTATAAATTATTTAATTTACGTAGCTAGCAAAGAACCCGAGGCATCGGCATCGAAAGGAAAAGAAAAGGTTATCGAGGAGTAATCGAGCAAATCACGATTTGTATTACTATAATTCAAATCTATTTATTATTAATTGTTATATTTTAATTAAAATGCATGGTAGATAAATTTAGGAAAGTAATTGAAATAATGATATTGATTTGAATGAAATTGATTTAAAAATGTTTATGGCTATTGAAATTGAATGTGAACAAATTGGAAATTAAAAGTGATTTGAATTGAATCAAAATGAATTGAATGAAGAAAATATGTGATTATTTGAAATGTATATTAATTGAAAAGTGATTAGTGATTGAACTTGATTGGAAAATGAATCGAAAATATGAATTGAATAAAAGTGAATTAAATTATGAATATGGTGAATATGTGAATTGTGTATTGAAAGAAAAGTGGATTGAATTGAATCAAAGTATGATTATATGTGATTATCTGAAATATGTATTGGTATTGAATTGTATATTGATTAGAAAGTGAAAAGGTGAACTTGAATTGAATTGTGATTGAATTGAAAGAGAATTTGAAATAAATATATAAAAAATGATTTGAATACCCTATTAACTAGTCGGGCTAAGTCGGATATAGTTGGCATGCCATAGGATTTGGAAGAGTACGGGATTTATTGGCTTTGCCGATCAGGAACTTTATGTGTCGTTTATCAGGCACTTTATGTGTCGTATTTCAGGCACCTCGTGTGTCGTATCAGGCACCTCGTATTTCGTTTCAGGCACTTATGTGTCGTATACTGATCAGGAACTATGTACCGTTTTAGGCACAATGTGCCGTACTGGTGTGTTTGGGTTGGAATCCGTGTATCCGTCAAAGTCCGGGTTTGTTAATAGGGTGAATAATTGAAATGAGAAAAATTAAAGAAATTTGATTGATCGTACTATTGAAAATATGAGAAAGAAATTATGAGTTGAATTGTGAATTGAATTGAAATGTGAGACTTGAAACATGAACTTAAGGTTCATGAATTTGCTAAAATATCGAATTATTGATATTGAAATCAGTTGAATAAATGAAATGAGAAAATCGAATGAATTGATCGATTGAACTATTGAAAGTATGACAAAGTGAAATTATGAATTGAAATGTGAATTGAAATTGAGATATCGAAATAAGAAGTGAAAATAGAATGAATTGGAAATAATGAAATAGTGTATGAGTTAATTGAATATAATCTTATGAATTAATTATAATTATTTTTATTGAAAAATGTTGGTTTAAATAATTATTGAAAGACTAATGTTGTAAGGTTTTAGATATGAAATAGAATAAGTTATTGAATTAGAATATAGAAATGAAATACATGAAATAATGATTTTATAAAATGGTTACTAATGAAATGCGTGAAATGAATATGGAAATAGTAAGAAGATATATAAATTAAAATGAAGAAAAGCTATTTAAGATACATATTATTAAGAAAACTTAAAGTTTTAAATGCATGAATGTTTTATTGAAAGTAAAATAGTGGTAAGGTAAATTGTGCATATTTATTGTTTTTATTTTAAGTATTTGAATTATAGTAATACTATTAGGTGTATACTCAGCGTACGGTTTGTTTCTGTGGACAGATTAGGTACAGAAATTTTAAAGAATTGTATTTGAGATTACGAGCTTTCATCTCATCACATCTTCAAGCAACAAGAGGGTACGTTTTAAAATTTTTGAATAGAATGGCATATACTTAGGAAAATCAAGTATGTTCCAAGTAGTTGTAAAGACTAAATTATAAATTATTTAAATTTATTATTTGTTCGTTTTTATGTTCTAATATATTAGTGATTAGCCAAGAATTACTTTGGCACCAAATGTAATATTCCTATATCAGGTTCCTTGAGTCGAACATGGTATAGGGATGTTACAGAAATCTCCTTTAACAGTCGCGAAGATCACTTTGATTGCAATTGGAATCAATAATGAAATAACGAAAAACTATTATATTAAAGCCTTAGATCAAAATTGAATCCAAGTTAAGTAAGAACAAAAGTATATAAAAGACTAAATTGAAAAGAAAATAAAAACTAAAGTAAAACCCTAAAATAACTAAACGACTCACTTGGCCAAGCCTCCTCAAATGAGACCTAACATGCCTATGTATAGAGTTTATGATCAGACTTAATTAGGGTTACTAAACAACCTAAAAATCTAATTAAGTTACATTGTGTGGACTAAAATACCCTCAATTAAAATTTCATCTCGTCGCCCGATGTCATGACATTGCCTTCAAATTTTAGGTATTTTGGCTTTGAAATTTTGTGTTGTGACACCACTCCCAGGTGTCGCGACGTTGCAGTCGTCATTTGTCTTCTAAGCCCCAAAATAGTATCCTACATACTAGATAGAGTCACTAGATCATCACTAGGCCTGTGGTGGCCCATTAAGTCATTAAATAACTCAAAATGGAGTAAAAACGCTTATTTTGCATAATTTAAACATAAAAAATGAAAAAATTAAATAAAAACATGTAAAAATGCTATAGAATAAGCTCGTTAAGTGCCGGAAAGACCTTAATTTGCCACAATGAATTATGGCAGATTAGTTACGACGTTGTTCGAAAGCTGTCGTGACGACAAGGTCACGTTGTGACACCAAGGGTATGCCGTTAGGACAAGCTTAAACTCCAAGCCACAACGCGACGAGGAAATCCATCACCGCAACGAGAAGGCCATTTGGCCAAGTCAATATGTTGCGCCGCGACGAGGAACCTCTTCACATTTCGATGTCAACTCAAAGTTTTGAAAATGTTACAAAATATTCCTTTTGATCTCGGGTTAATTTAAGGGTGTTCATATACTCATATAAGACTCGATAAATGGTTTTTTATGATATGTAATGTTTGTAAAGTTGTTGTTTACCTGAATGATGAAATTTGAAATGATTATTTTTCTGTGTATTTGACAGAAGTTGCTCCGGAAACGAATGTGATATCTCGTAACTTGGACTCAATGATCGGGTCGAGTATTGGGGTGTTACAATGTGTATTATTTCTATAAAGAAATCAAGAGAGTCTCTTGAGTTGCAAAACTAAGCTTTCGAAGATGAAGCTTAGTGGGAAAGTGATCTAGTCTTTTTACAAAGGTGAGGTCGCTAAATTGGTGGGTATTAGACCAGTGTTAGGACATAAATCATTGGTTTTACTATGAGAAATATAGTGAATAATTTCTATGGGCAAGGCCCTACAAACGTAGACTAAAGTCGAACTGCATAAACAATCTCGATGCTCTTTGTTATTTTCTGCACACTTTTGTTTTGTGGTTGAAATTGTGGCCACAATTCTAAGCACTATTTTAGCCATAATTTCTATTTTGCAAATCAAGTACCCCTCATTTCTACAATTGGTATCAGAGCCTCTCACTTTGTAAAAGCCCAAACTTGGCCTAGAAGTTTAAGCCGAACTTGGACGAGTTACACTAACGCATTAAAAATCGATTTATTTTTAAAATTTTAACTTTGAAAACCAGAAATTCATTTTTGTCGGTTTAGGTGATTTTATAGTTTCGTATTAAAATTTGACCGATACGGTAGAGGTTGTCAAAAGAAAAGCAAGGTAGAGTCCAAAGACCATTTACAAAACCCAAAAGATCAAATCACAGTTATTACAGTGCAAGACAATTCGAGCTCCCGAACGCTGTCCGATCCTAAGTCAGATGTCCACCTGAATAGAATAAGGTAAGACAAAGGGTGAGCTACCAAGCATCGCGTAACCAAACTCAGATACAAATAACAATTCTTAATATATAAATCAAAGGCACGCAAGAAACTTAAGACAGTTTTATAACCAGTAGGAATAGATCTAGAGTATCACAAAGGTTTCCACAACAGTTGTACAACAAAACAGAACAAAACCGAATGAAATAGAACATAACAAATTGAGCAGAATAGAATCAAACTGAGCAGGGTAGAACAGAGCAGAGCAAAACATAATCGAACAAAAGATGTGTGTTTTGCAGATGCTATATTTTTCAAACAGATCAAAATGTAGATTAAATAGAAAACATCCTACCCAACCTCCGCTACACACCAAAATAGAGTTCTCCTAGAACTCATCCAATCAAATCACACCAACAGATATCTGTGGACGGTGCCACTAGTACTTTTACAATTAAAACTACCAGACTGAATACATGTGGTCAAGCCACTATAGTACAGACGAACTGTCGGAACAGAATTATGAATAAACCACCAGGTAATGCAAATAATTAAATTTCCAGAAACTTCTTCCTTTCACATTAGCCTAAGTCCCATGCAATGTGTCATGGTATGCATATGCAAAATCACAATTATGCTATCTCCCAGTAACAGGATCAGTAAATATGGGGGTCTATGTGTCTTAAAACAGACTTGTCAAACCTCAACTAATTCCAAATTTAAAGCACTTTATGCTATTTTTTATAGGGTAGATACATAGGAGTTCAAGAAGATCTCGAAACGTACTAAAGCCAAGGAGGCCTGGGAAATATTAGATACAGCTCATGAAGGGACTAATACAGTGAAACAATCTAAGCTTCAGATGCTGACAACCAAATTTGAGACACTGAGGATGCAGATGTAACACTCCAGATCTGGGGGGTCTAAAGTTTTGATGTATAGTAGTAAATAGTTTGTCTGGCGTAATGTTATCCGCCCAAAAGACTACTTTGGCGTATACATGTGGGTGTATAGTAACCACCACAAGAGTAAGTAAGAATTTGGTTTTCTAATATTCTATCATGTATTAAGGAGAAGTTCGTGTTAAGAAATTAATGGTAAGTATAGAAGGAGAACTCGCCAAAAGTATAGTACGTCTAGTTTGTATGAAATACTATGCTAGTTAGATTTTAAGTAATGTGGTTAGAAATCAAATAAATAGCCAACTGCATAATTGTGATTGTAAGGCATTTATTAATATTTCTCTCAAAAACTGTAAGCTATAAGAAGGCAAGTTCTAAAACGTATGACACTTTTTAAATTTCACTAAGTAAGTTGGTCATATTTATATGTAAAAGATGAGTTTTGAAAGGGTTCTTTCTTATTCTTCCTCTTCCTTAAGTGATATTTACTAATGCCTTCCTTAATCCTGAATGAATTTTACATCGATGATTTAGAAGCTATGGTTCTTTTATGATCAGTGGTTACTTTGCGTCAGGGTGAGTATTTTAGCTCTGTATGTTAAGTTTTGAATGAGTAAATCTGTATGTGGTGATTGAACAGTAAGATAGTAAGTATAAAATTTCTGTATGAGATTGTAAGCTATTTATATGATAAGTAATTTGTATGTACAAGAGTAGCAATAGTGAAATTATGTTTCTAAGCAGTGGTTGCCACTAGTTTGAGATAGATATCTAGATCTGGAGTTTTAAACTACAGTAAGTAAGAATCAGGTGAGTCTCTACTCTGACTCTTGCATGTATATTGTTCATCCTGAAGTATATCTATATGGCAGTGATCAAACTTTAATTTGGAAATCATGGATAGTAAAGTATGAATATGATACTTATACAACTAGAAGAATAAAGATATGATTAAATTAAGATATAAGTCAATCTGCTTGAAAATAAGTTCTATGGGATGTATAAATAGTATAATAAACTTATGAAATCTTAGGTCTGGGATGTGTCTAGTTCGTAGGGGTTGTAAAGTGAGTTGAGTCACCGTGATGGTAAATAAGGAAGTCCATCGAGACTGTAAACATGAACTCTGATATGGAACAATGAAGGAAAAAGTCTATGGCCATGACATACTCTAAAAAAGATCTGCTGAATGGAATTTTATATAATGGGGTTCTTTGCGTGTCCCAGGGAAATGATTGGCAAACCTCACTTAATGTGAGTTTAGAAAAATCCATATTGCAAACACGATAGTTTTGGGATGCCTATGTGGAATACTCTATATATATAGCCTTTGTAGCGTACATTGTATGGATCACCTCTGTGGGGTATTCTATAATAAGGACTTATGGTGTGTACAAGATATCATATGTTGTCCTTCAATGTGTTCTGTGAAATCCATCGGGATAGTAAACACGAGACTCTGTAGGATTGCGTGTATGAAGTGCTCTGTTAAGCCTATGTGGCATGAACTGTCAGGAATGTCTAGTAAGAGTTGAATCTGAATGTCTTTCATTATTGTAAGATATGAGTAAAGCTAAGATGAGGTATTGATATGTTCTGGGTTGAGTGACTAAGTCTTAAGGGTTTCCATGAAAAAGAGATGTGTATCTGTATGTTAAGAAAGGTATTTGTTATGATGATCTATAAATTTAGAAATTTAGGGGTATTGTATCTTCTTCTAGAATTATATTGAATTTGACTTAATGTTATCTTGAATTATGAGATTTCGATATATTATGATATGGAATTCGTTAGAGTGGTATATGTACTAATTTATTAACATGGATATGTGTGGTACTGAATTAGGGTATGTCTAAAATGAATTGTTGGTATTATATTCTATGTAAGTACTCGCCAAACATATACGTATCTGCTAGTGATAAATATTAGTGAACAACTGTTTGAGATAAGAGTACGAGTTAAGGCCATGATTATTGGAAGTAGTTTCTGAGAGTATGAATAGTTAAGAAATTATTATGAGACAAGAGATTTATGAAACATTTGGAAGGATTTCCTCAGTTAGTTAGATAAGGAAGATGGAATATGATAAGAGCAGGACAGCTAGAGTTTAAGAGAATGATAAATTGCGATGATATCTACCAAATCAAATGATGTAGAATAATTGGCACCCAGTAGTTCATACAAGATTGCAAAGAATCCATCAAGGTATTGTTATAATGATCTCACTAAGCACTATTGTACTTACAAGATTTGCTATTTCTTTTTAGGTATCTGAGAGGAGACTTCACTTAGAGGGACGATGCTAGGAGTACGCCAATATAGTGGCGGCATGGGCTATTATGCATATAGTGGATATGTGGCGTAGTATAAGAATACACCTTTTGAGTCTGTATGAAATAAACTTCTAACTTGTAAAGATTTGTATCAAGATTGATGTAATCAAAAATATTTTAAATACTTCCCTTGTTTTCTTGTAATAAGTTTTTAATTAAAATGCCAAAGAATATGTTTAAAGAAATATGAAATTGTAAATTGTTTTGTTAATGAATAAGTTTTGTGTAGTAACACCTGAAATCTGGACCCGGTGAATCGGGTCGGATGTGAGGCATTACAACAGGAAACAAAGACCATTGGAGAGTTTTATGCAAAATTCTGTGACTTGGCCAATCAAGCTTTTGCCTTAGGAAGTGAGTACTCAAACTCTAAGCTTGTGAGGAAGGTTATTAGGTCATCACCTGAAAGGTTCAACATCAAAGTAACAACCATCGATGAGGCTAAGGATATTGATTTCATGAGGATAGATAAGTTAATTGGATCTATTCAAACCTTTGAGATTAACTTGGAAGAGGCCAAGAAGGGCAAGTCGAAATCTGATAAGAATATTACCTTTTCTGTGGTAGAAAAGTGCCCACTAAACAAAGCATAATTATCAAGAAGATGCAAGAACAGTTGGCCATTCTTACTCAAGGGTTCAACAAGATGGAAAAGAAGTAGTTTGGAATGAGTAAACGATTTGAATCATCTAAGGTTATCCAAAATGGAAAATTTAAGAACAAATATGAGTTAAGTGAATTTGTTAAGGAGAAGAAACAGGGAATTCAATGTCATGAGTGCCATGGATTTGGGCATATCCAAGTAGAATGTGCAAATAATCTTAAGAAGAACAAGGGCAAGTCTCTATGCGTGACCTAGAGTGATTGAATTATTACTAAGCATGCATGCATTTCATTCCTCTTATTTGAACTAGTAATTGAATGATTATGAAACTTATTTTGGATGTAATATTAAGGTCTTAAAGTGATTTCAAGATTTGCTTTAGTGTTATATGAACATGACTCAAATTGAAATATGTTTAAGCTTGAAGTTGCATGTTTTGAATTGGATATTATGTGTAACACCCCTAACTCACCTCCATCATCGGATTAGGATTATGAAGTATTATAGAACAATTCAGAACATTTAACTTCAAATAGAAAAAATTATGCAAATTAAATTATAACATTCAATAACTCATTTTAACCAAGATAGAAATACAATTATGGGCCTTAAACCGAGCCTATGAGGCCTTAAAATAGTTTGGAAATGTTCGGGGATCATTTTGAAACAAATTAGAAAAATTTGGAAAAATTGAAAATTTTTGAAAACAGGGGTCACACGACTGTGTGACATAGCCCAGACCATGTGAGCATTCGAAGTATGGGACACATGGTCGTGTCCCAGCCCGTATAGGTATTCGAAATAAGGCCACACGATCGTGTCGCAGGCTGTGTGCCAGACCGTGTGCCAAACCGATTCGGAGGTAAACCACATAGCTCATCAGGAAAGACGTCCGGAAAATCTCTTACAGTACGGATATCCTTTATAGTAGAGTCTCCAAAAGCAGAAACACTTACATAGGCCAAATACGCCTCACATCCCTTGCGAACCAGTTTCTCAGCTCCCAGTGCAGAGATCACGTTAGCCAAGTAGTTCCGGCGTTCACCAATCACAACTACCTCATCATCCTCCTTAGTTCTTAATACGACCCCTTTAGTCGCACAGTCCGAGCTTACATGATGCTTGACCAACCAGCCTATCCTCAATATCATATCGAACTCCCCAAATGGAAGCTCGATCAAACTAGCCAGAAATACCGTCCCTTGAACCTCTAAAGGAACATTCCTATACAGTTTGCTAGCTCTAACAGATTGCCCCAGCGGGCTTAGCACAGTCACCTCACTCGTAGTGCTCCTAACCGGAATCCCAGATTTTTAGAAACAGAACAGGCAACATAGGGATGCGTAGATCCTATATCTATCAATGCAGTGTAAGGCACATCATAAATAAGAAACGTACCCGTGATGACATCTGGAGCATCTCTGTCCTCTCGGCGGCGTGCAGCATAAACAAGAGTAGGTTGCCTCGTCTTAGTCTATCCAGCACCTCTGCATGGTGCTCTCTGTCCACGGCCAATAATTACTATCCCTAGCCTGACCACAGCCCCTCGGTGGCTGCTGTGCTACTCTCTGTGGCTGCGCAGTACCAGTACCCTGAGCTTGCATCTAATCGGCTCTCAACAGACACTCTCTTATGCGATGATCCAATGATCCACACCTCAGACACGCCCTAGTCCTCCTTCAACACTCGCCCTGATGGCGTCTACCACAATCGACACATGGCTGCAGTCCAGTAGTAGTAACAGGGGGCCCAGCTCTAACTGGCCCATCAAGTCTGGCCTTTTTCTTAGGCCTCTGTATAGAACTCGAAGGCTCCGAATCCCTCTTGTTCTTACCTTTCTCTCTATCACGGTTTTGGCGCTCAACGCGCTTAACCTCCTCGGTGATCTTCACCTTCTCAACCAGTGAAGAAAAATAACGCTTCCTCTACGGAGCTATCAGGAATCTCAAATTATCCCTGAGACCATCCTCAAAGCGGACACATCGCTCATACTCAATTGATACCATACCTCGCGCATAGCGGCTCAGTCGTAGGAATTCGGCCTCATACTTGGCCACAGATCAATCTCCCTGAGTAAGGTCCAGGAACTCCCTCCTACGGGCATCCATGTAGCTCGCCCCCACATATTTCCCCTAGAAGGCAGTCTTAAAGAAATCCCAGGTTAAATGTTTGGGCTGAGTGCCCTCCTCAATAGTCAGCCACCACTGTTAAGCCTCATCCCGTAGCAGTGAGACTGCACCCTTTAATTTCTGCTCGAGGGTGCAATCTAGATCATTCATGATCCTCTCTGTGGCCTCAATCCAGTATTCGGCCACATTAGGGGAAACCCTAGTGACACCCATGAAGAGCTCAGCTCCATTGGACCAGAGTCGTTTAAAGAATCGACCCTTGGCCCCTAGATCGATGATTGGGGCGGCGATCGTAACACCCTTATCCATGTAACAAATCGCGGAATAGGTAAGAGGCATTACCGGACTTGTAACACAGTTTGGAACAGTAAAATTTTAACTTTTATCAAACATCATCTCAATTCAATAATATCAAGCATTCATATTCATAGCATGCTTAAAACGAGCATATAAAATTCTAATTACACAACGGGGAATAATTTAATAACATATAAAAGATATAGGAAAATTTACGAAATAGGATCACACGGTCAAGTCACACGCTCGTGTGCTCTGACCCTGTGGCACAAAACAGGCTTGGTTTAAGCCATTTTCACAGCTCTTATGACATGTACCTACAAGCATCATTTGCATAACATGTTCAAGTACATATATCATCTATACCAAAATGCCAATTAACAAAACTATCACAAGACGAATACATCATATAATACTTCTATATCAAATCAACCATTTTCACTCAAGCCATATCACATAGCTTGATCAAAATACAACAGATCATATCTCATTCATATACACAAGTGACCATATAATTCAACTTATTAACTAGCCTATACATACCATATTATCCCACATCAAAGAGTTTAGAAATACCAATTACCCCCTAGATAGTGTGATGAAATCTTCGATGACTTCCAACCCGAGTGAGCATTTGAATCACTGTAAAATATAGAGAATAAACAGTGTAAGCTAATAAGCTTAGTAAGCTCGTATAATTAATAGCACTAAATAAAAGATTTAACAATTAGCTTGTCATTTTAAGCAATTTGATTGCTTTTGAACCAGCCTTATTTAATTCAATATTTATTTCCTTAATAGTCATGTAATTCATGTGCAATTTATCACATCTACTCACGTATCACATGAATTTATCAATGCCACTTACTTGTCGAGTATTACACATATACCTGTACTGATTCGTATCCTCATTTCTATTTTCACATCGTCATCTTTTCAGTCAAATCAATTAAACTATCATTGAATACTCAGATTATCTTGCTCATTAAGAACCATATACTTGGTAGCCATCTATATTTATACCATATAAATATTACCTATTCATATTTCATCAAAACATCATGAGTAAAAACAATAAGCATTTAAATTCACATAATATTCATATAAATTTATTTCCATTCAAATGACACAGAACACATTCATATAACCGATAGCGAATTATACCGTATAACATCAATTCATCAGTAAGAACAATAGTTCATCCATTCACAAGGAAGAAACCAAACTTATAATGTCTATTTAATAACTAATTCATCTATGTCTATTTAATAACTAATTCATCTATCATTTCATTTATACCCATCAAATATCTCATATAAGATTTCATCTTGTAACTTATATAATTCATGTAACACATCATCTTTTTAATTCATCTACTCGTGTAGCAGTCAATTCATGTAAATCATGTAACCTGTATAACATATATTCATATAAATCATATAACTCTTGTAGCAATATAATATCCATGTAATTCATGTAATTCGTATAGCATATATTCGTATAAATCATGTAATTCCTGTAACATATAAATCATGTATACCAAGTATTATGTATCATGTACACATATAATTGTAACATATAATCCATGTAACTTATATTTCATTTAGCATATAATTTCATATAAATTATGTAACATATATCATGTACTTCTTATATCTCTTATAACATTTACTTTATATATTACAAATCGGTAAATTACCCGTTGATCCATTCGGAATTGGATAGGATACACGGATAGTCACACATATCGTACAATGCCAACGTCCCAGACGTGGTCTTACATGCAATCAGATATCGATGCCATATCGGCATAAAAAGTCTGCTAGGCATAAAGCTTATAATAATTCACGGCATAAAGCACGCTAGGCACAAGCTCAGATCACACACCCGGCACAAGGCCTACTAGGCTCAAAGCTCCGATTTAATACACGACATAAAGCACGCTAGGCACAAAGCCCGATTTAATTCACCAGCGCAAGGCTTGCTAGGCTCAAAGCCCGAATATCAACATTATAAAGTCATCTTATACATAATTCATATATTGAAAATTCTAGCTATTCCATAAAGTTCATACAGACTTTCAAATGTCATAACTCAGTCGAATTAAACTCAAATATATTATTTCCATGCATAATCATATTCAACTATCTCAATTATAACTCTATAAAATTCAAAACAGCATATTAAACTAATTTAAATTCAAAATTAACGATATTTAATATAACAATTTCTCAATTCATATATTTTCAATTCAATTAAAACATATATATATATATATATATATATATTCAAATGCTCAGTTTGCATAAGCCATGTTTATTATCTAGCCGAATTCTTGTACAAATATAACATCTATAACATTTTTTTATTCAAGTACCAATTCATCCCATATCTCATTTACTCATATAGTTCTTGTACCATATAATATATTTAATCATATAATCATGTATTAGGAAACTTGTATTCAGATACTTGTAACATATAATTTTTGTATCAATTAATCATATAATTCGGTGGCAGCAACATATTCATAGAGCCGATAATTCTAGTAAATTATTCATTACACATACATATATATATATTCAATTTAAATAATTACACATATCTAACAGTTTGATTTTTAGCTATACGAACTTACCTCGTAATTAAATGCGACTATTCGCCTACTTTCCGTTTTCCTCGATCTAATTCCGATAATTGTTTCTCTTGATCTATATTAATTCAAATTCAACCCATTTAATCACCAACACATTCAATTTAATCCATAAACATGTAATTTGACCTATTTATAAAATAACCCTTATACTATCACATTTTAACACTTTAGTCCATAATACATAAATATGCAAAATTACACAAAATTTTCATATACCCTTTCATAACCGAATTTTCTATAGCATCAAAACAGCCCATATTTTTATTTTATTCACATTTCTAGCCACAAAAATTCTATTTTTTTTCAATTTAATCCCAAAATACTCAATTTTGTCAAAAATCACTTTATAAAACTTGTACATCTATAAACAACCATCAATAATTTATCAAGAAACATCAAAATACGTAAGTATTCAACAATGGCACATTTTAAAAACATCACCAATTTCAGAAATTAGGGCATGGGCTTTGTAGATTACTAAGCAACGATCTCAAAAACATAAAAATTATCAAAAACTGAACAATTAACATACCTTAATTTGAAGAACACAAGGCCGAATACCCTAGCTTATATTTCTTTCTTTTTCTTTTCTTTGGTTTCGGTCAAAAGCCATTAAAAGATAAACATGGCCTTTTTTAATGTTTGTTTTATTATACATATACTTTATATTATATCATTTATTAATATAATTTTTTAACTTACCAATTTAACATATAAAAACATATATATTCACTTAATGCCGTCCACTACTTATAAAATAGGCTATTTTCCCTTTAAGGACCTAATATTAAAAAGCCATTAACAAATTAGCACTTACACATTAATTAACAAATTTCACATTTTACACAATTAAGTCCTTTTATTTAATCGGACACTTAAACGATGAAATTAAAACACGAAAATTTAACACAATCAAATTCACACATAATAAATACGAAAAATAATTTTAAATTATTTTTTTGGACTCGGATTTGTGGTCTCGAAACCACTTTTCTGATTAGGGTCAAAATCGGGCTGTTGCAACTCTCCCCCCTTAGGGACTTTCGTCCCCGAAAATCTTACTGGTAAACAGGTTAGGATACTGTTTTCGCATAACTTCCTCTGTAACATCCCAAACCCGGCCCAAACACTACGACTGAATTTGGTTTGTTACAGAAGAAAACAATTTTGTAAAAAATCCCTTTTAAGCCGATTTAAGTTTTGTCGAAAACCCTTCCTTTAATTTTCTTGCTAAAACCATACTTAGTTTGTTTAAAAATATTTATTAAGTCAAGTTGTTATAGGTTTCAAATGTACCCGATGGCACTTTAAAACATTTTGCGTTTGATTTGAGAAAACATGTGCACCCATTTTAACATTATTAAATAATTTAAACAAAATATTCAAAACATGTAAAAGTAATAAAAATAGTCCTAGGAGGCCTTATTACAACTTGATTAAAACAAAACCAACAATAAAGTATATTAAACTAAAATTTAAAGTTCATTTAACTCAAATATCCACTGCATGGCCACCTCGAGTCCATCCGGCTCCTCATCCGCGATCTACGAGTCACCTGAAAAATTTTAAAGGAGAAGGTGAGTCACCAAGACTCAATGTGTAACCCTTCCCCATTTAGTGCAACAAAGATACACAATTTATAACAAATTAACATGCACTAAACCATGCACCCAACCTAGCCATCCAAACACCTTTCTCTACCCGTGTGGTACCAAACCACCGGTGGTGCCAAACCACGGTGACTTATAGTCACGAAATCCGTCATATTGTGGTGCCAAACCACTGGTGGTGCCAAACCACCGGTGACTCGAAGTCACAAATCAAATGATGGGGCCAACCCATCGTGTGATACCAAATCACCGGCGTCCAATCCCATAATGTAAACGTGGGGCCAACCCACGTGGTGCTAAGCCACACTGGGACGAGGCGCTATGAGGTGCCAAACCTCCGGAGGTGCCAAACCTCTCCGGTGACCGTAGTCACAATGTGGTACCAAACCACCGTGTCCGTCGACACGAATATCACTTCCCCCTCCACTCGTTTAACCCACATCAATCAATGATATGCAAAATCATGCCAACATGTTCATTTAGCAACATACATAGAGTTTACCATTAGCTATAACCACATATACCAAATATGTCATGCTTCCCAATAGCATCATAACAACAAGGACTTACCTGGATCCTTGCTCATACCTTTTTTGGTATTAAATCCCATATCTACACAAAATCAGATTTAGCATACACAAAATACTTAGCACATTAATTAGTTATAAAGTGTGTATGTACACACCTGATTCTAGCGATAACTCTAAATCCCCAAAGAGGCAATCGGCCACCCTAGCTTCCTTGCCCCTATATTCGGCCAAACATGGAAGTTAGTGACATGGCCTATTCGGCCAAACCAACTAAGTCTAAAGGGTTATCTCTTGAACCCGGATCCTTACCTACACGCCTTTGAATGCTAGCTACCACACACCAAATATTTCTGCTTCCCTAAATCGGCAATCATATGTTAGTAGCCTTCGGCTTTCGGTTACTAAAAGAATAATCTATTAAAAATAGATCCTTACCACCACTTACCAATCGGTTTGACAAAGAATGGAAGATCAGATTTACTGCTTTGAGATCCCGGTAGTCCTAGGTGAAATCGGTTTCAACAGAAAGATTAACCAACCATTAGTGTTTCGGCTCTTCCCATTACATCCAAATCGACAAGAGAACAAAATAAAAGGCATTCGGCTTTGACCACTTACCCACCTTATGAACCGATTGGAGAAAAGACTAGAGGAGGTCACCTTTGCTTGATATTCGGCCAAGACTACACCAAGTAGAGGAAAGAAATTCGGCACACCAAGAAGGAGAGATTTGGCTATAGTGGAAGAAAGAAAATAATGGATAAGGGGAATGGAGTTTCGACAAAGGAGAGAGTAGAGGAGATTTTGGTGTTGAAGCAAAACAAATAGGAGAGAAAATGTTGATGGAGATTTCGGCTTGAGAGAATGAGAAGGAGAGAGTAGAAGATGAGCAGAGGAATTTCGGCTATGTGCAAAAAAATGAAGAAAAGAGAAACAAGATGATAGGTATGTGCCTTAAATAGAATTCGGCACCTCCCCCCCCTATGCTTGCCGTCCACTCTTCCATGAAGAGTTCAAATTTCGGCAATCACCTAAAATTCCTCTTGGCCACTAGCTTAAAATTATTCAAAATAATTTGAATACTCAAATGCCTATATTTTCTCCTTGGAATTAATCAAATAAAAATCCAATTAAAAAGCTCATATTATCCACATTATCCTTATCATCCAAAAAGAGTTTGAAATGAGAAATTCTCTCCCCCTATTGCCGTCCAAATTAAAGAACAAAAAGGGAATTTCTGCAGCTCGAACACAGGCTCCCCTTGCTCCCCCTGTGGCGTCAACTCCAGCTCTTAAGTGGCCTTCCTTTTGCCACTTTTCCAAGGCCATTTCTGTGTCAAAAGTTCCCTCTTTTAATCTTGTAACCCCTACTTACTAAGGCTCCCTACCTTTAAAGCTTATAAAAATATTTTTCCACTATTCCGAGCCTACTCAAGACCCCCTAATTAAGCCTTACTACACCATAATTAATACCACAAAGAATTCAAACACGAGAAAAATAATTCAATCCCAAATAACCCCAATTTTAGGATGTTACTGCTTTCTACCCCCTTAAAAATAATTTCGGCCTCAAATTACCTTGATTAGAAGAGGTGGGGGTATTGTTGCCGCATCACATCCTCGGGTTCCCACGTAGCTTCCTCTGCACCATGGTTTCACCATAGCACTTTCACCAAAGGTACTGATTTCCTTCGTAGAACCTTGACATCTCGATCTAGGATCTGAACTGGTTCTTCCTCGAAAGATAAGTCCGAGTTTACCTCAATCTACGCCACGGGCTGGCAACGTGTGATGGATCGACCGATACCGTCTAAGCATCGACACATGAAAGACGTCATGAATCTTACTCAACTCTGCTGCGCTGAGCGGTGATAAGCTACCGGTCCCACTCGCTTCAACACTGTATATGGGCTAATGAACCTTGGGCTTAGCTTCCCTTTTCGCCCAAATCTCAACACCTTCTTCCAAGGTGACACTTTCAGGAAGACTTTATCTCCTACCGCATACTCCATTTCTTTACGCTTAAGATCAGCATAAGACTTCTGCCTGTCTGATGCCTCCTTGAGACGAGCCCGAATCACCTTAACTTTATCTTCAGTTTCTGTCACCAACTCTGGACCCAGAACTTGTCGTTCACCCAACTTTGTCCAACACGTCGGAGTGCGGCATTTTCGTCCATACAGTGCTTCGTACGGTGCCATTTGAATACTTGCTTGATAACTATTGTTATAAGCAAATTCCGCCAACGGTAGATACTCCTCCCAACTACCACTGAAATCCAAAACGCATCCTCTTAGCATATCCTCTAAGATCTGTATAACCCTTTCCGATTGCCCGTCGATTTGTGGATGGAAAGGCATCTTGAAATCGATCGTGTACCCAAAGCTTGATGCAACGCTTTCCGAACCTTGACGTAAATCGGGATCCCTATCCGAGATGATTGATCACGGCACTCCATGCAACCTCACTATTTCTCGACACATACGACTTAGCTAGCTTCAAGTGAGTAATCCACTCTCACCAGTATGAAGTGAGCTGATTTGGTCGACGGTCCACAATCACCCAAATGCGTCCTTCTTCTTCGGGCGTGAGGGTAGCCCACCGACAAAATCCATAGTAATCCTCTCCCATTTCCATGCGGGATCTTCATTGGTTGAAGTAACCACGATGGCAACCGATGTTCACCTTAACTGGCGACACGTCGACACTTTCCGACGAATTCGATTTACCTCACGCTTCAACCACTGGCCACCAAAACTGCTTCCGCAAATCTCCATACATCTTGCTTCCTCCAGGATGCATAGCGTATGGGCTGCTATGTGCATCTTGGAGAATTCTTTGTCTCAACTCCACATCCTTTAGCATACAAAGCCGCCCTTGAAAACATAGTACACCATCATCAGTCAAACTATACCCTTCTAAACCACCATCTTGAACTTGCAACTTCCTTGCGTTCAAACCCTCATCCACCAATTGCTTTTCCTTAATCTCCTCGATCCAGGTTGGCTTAACTTGAAGTTCTGCTAAAAGACTTCCATCGTCGTATAGACTGAGGTGAGCAAACATCGCTCTTAAGTCTGTCACGACCTTCCGGCTCAACGCGTCAGCCACCACGTTAGCCTTGCCCGGATGGTACTCAATTGAGCAGTCATAGTCCTTCAACAGCTCAATCCATCGACGCTGCCTCAAGTTCAAATCCTTCTGGGTCAAAAGATACCTCAGACTTTTGTGATCCGTGTAGACTATCGACTTTTCCCCATATAAGTAATATCTCCATACTTTCAAAGCGAAGACTACTGCCGCTAACTCCAAGTCGTGAGTTGGATAGTTAACCTCATGCGGTCTTAGCTGACGGGATGCATAGGCCACTACCTTCCCTTCCTGCATCAACACACATCCCAAACCAGTATGGGATGCATCACAATAAATCGTGAACAATTTTCCTGCCTCAGGCTGTACCAGAACTGGAGCTTCCGTCAGAATCTTCCTTAGCTTATCAAAACTTTCTTGCTGTTTCTCTGACCAAACAAATGGAACTCCTTTCCTTAATAACTTAGTCAACGGCGCTGCGATTAGAGAGAACCCTTCCACAAATCTTCGATAGTACCCTGCCAGACCCAGAAAACTTCGAATTTCTGCCACTGACCTAGGCGGTTTCCAATCCAATACCGCTTCAACCTTGCGAGGGTCCACTCTAATCCCTTCAGCTGATACCACGTGACCTAAGAAAGCCACCTCCCTAAGCCAAAATTCGCACTTCATCGAATTTGGCATATAACTACTTCTCCCTCAATACTTGTAGAACTATACGCAAATGCATATCATGCTCCTCCTCCGTCTTTGAATAAACCAATATGTCGTCTATACACACCACGACAAATTGATCCAAATACTGCTGAAACACCCTATTCATTAAGTCCATGAACGCTGCAGGTGCGTTGGTCAACCCAAATGGCATCACCAAAAACTCGTAATGCCCATACCGAGTACGGAATGCCGTCTTGTGCACATCCACCTCCTTCACCTTAAGTTGATGATAACGACCTAAGATCTATCTTCGAGAAAACCGCGCACCCTTCAATTGGTCAAACAAGTCATCGATCCGAGGCAACGGATACTTGTTTTTGATCGTTAACTTGTTTAACTGGCGGTAGTCGATACACATCCGCATTGAACCGTCTTTCTTCTTGACAAATAGCACAGGTGCTCCCCACGGAGATATACTTGGTCGAATAAACCCTCTATCCAAGAGCTCCGGAATTTGAGCCTTAACTCCACCAATTCTTTTGGTGCCATTCGGTAGGTGCTATAGACACGCGCTGTTCCGGGTAACAAGTCTACACCAAATTCAACTTCTTGATCCGGAGGCAGACCCGGAAGTTCTTCTGGAAACACATCAGCGAACTCCTCTACCGTTCGAACCTTCTCAACTGCTGACTCCTTAGCCTCCAAGGCACATATTCGAACCGAGCGCCTCACAACCCTTTTTGACCATCTTCTCAAATTTCAAGGCCGACACCACGTTGGATAGGTAATCTCTTCTATTACCTATCATGACCACCTCATCACCTTCACCATCTTAAGAACCATACGCTTAGCGGCACAAATCCAACCTTGCTTGATACTTAACCAACCGGTCCATTCCAAGAATCAAATCGAACTCCCCAAACGGCGGTTCCATCGGATCGACCATAAACACGACCCCTTGGAGTTCTAGGGTACATCCCTATATAGCTTGTTTACAACTACAGTGTCCTAGAGGGCTAATTACGGTCATCTCCCTAGAAGCGATCTCAAAGTCTAGGTTCACGCCTCTACCACACTACTAGCAACGTATGAATGCGTCAAACCCACATCTATTAATGCAACATATGGGAGACCAAAAATTAGGAACGTCACGGTTATGACGTTCGGTCGCGTCACCCTCCTCGCGACGCCTCAGCATGCATAGACTAAGCCGCCTTTGCCTCTGTGTTGCTCGCGCGCTCGCGCTTGAATTTCGCGACCTCGATTAGGACCATTGCCTCCTCTACCATTACCACGACCCTTTGTGGTCCCATAGTTCTATCTATCACGAGTGCGGTTTTGCCCTCCGGTGATTCTTGGCTAACTTCCGAGGACAATCCCTTACACGGTGATCCAACGACCCACATTCAAAGCAACCCTTCTCACCGGTCCAACAACCTCCCAATGTGATTTTCCACAGCGATTACACTAGGCGGTCTCGATTAGTAGCCATGGGCCTTCCCGCTTGATTTGGCCCACTCGCCTAGCCCTTTTCTCGAACATTACCACCGACCTGAGACGACCCAAAGCCTCTCTTCTTACGCTTGTTCCTATCATAGTTACTGTTTCACGCGACTCCTTGACTCCTTCGGCTACCTTAGCCTTTTCCACCAAAGACGGCAAACTCACGCTCCTACTGTGGAGCAATCAGCAACCTTAACTCATCTCTAAGTCCGTCTTCAAAGCGAACGCAATGTTCATGTTCAGTAGCCACGATGCCTCTAGCATATCGACTCAGCCTTAAGAACTCGCCTCATACTCGAATCATCGACTTATTTCCTTGTACCAATCCCAAAAAAGCTTTCCTCTGAGCATCAGTGTAGCTGGTGCCCACATACTTCTTCTGATAAGCAGTTTTGGAATACTCCCAAGTAAGATCATCTGCCGTAGCACCATCTCGAACGGTGAGCCACCACTGATATGACTCATCCTTTAGAAGCGACACCGCTCCTTTCAGCTTTTCCTCATCCGTCAGGTCAAGATCATCCATGATTCTATCGGTCGATTCTAACCAATATTTCACCGCACTGGGTGCCACTCCTGACACTCCCCGGAATACCTCAGCTCCGTTGGATCGGAGTCGCTCGGGAACAGATTTCCGAGCTCCCATACCTCCACTAGCCCGACCACCTTCTCAAGGACTCGCAATCTGACTTGCAATCTTGCCTCACCCCTGCTGCGATCCTGATCCTCAGCTCTAAAAGTTGGAGGTGGTGGTGGCGGTGGTACCTCATTTTCCGACCCTTGACCCGACCTAATAGGTTCTGACACGGTCATCCTGCCCCTACCGCGTCCACGACGGCCACGTCCTCTAGAGCTCATTCTAACTATCGCGCTTTAATCTGGTTAAGAAATTTTTATGGATTAGTAATTGTTCCACTTGGTTACTCGCGAAGAAATTTTATGAAAAGTTCAATAGGGACTCTTTCGATCAATCAAAGTTTTAAGTCCTCTATCCTAGTTTACACAGAAGAGCACATCCATTCCCTAATACTTTTCATACCTATTCACTCTTCGGGCATTTCTGTCCGTTTCTATCCCAGGGGTATTTTCGTCATTTTCCTACAGGGGTAATTTTGTAAATTTTGATAAGCCAAGAATATTTTAAAATTTTTTCCAAAAATAAATTTGTCCTACTATTTTAAAGAGATATTTTAATGATTTTAAAATTAGGGTTTTCATAAAACATGGCTAATCCCTTTCGGGTTTTATTTAGTATGTTTAGCCTATGACCGAGTCCTCTTGGTTAGGGTGAACCGAAGCTACGCACCAGGTAGGATTCCTGCAAAGAGGAGGTGAGTCACGAGGACTGCATAAATACCAGGCTCTTCCGGATCCAATCCTAGACATGCGCACCAGGGTTACCACACCCTAACTCGGCGACATGGTCGTAGGTTTGTTTAGTTCATTAAAGCTTATGCTTCGTTTTTGTGTTTGAGTAGTCTAATCCTAGGGTTCAAGTTCCTATAAGACTCTTCTACGTTCCATTCCTACCCTTTTTACAAGTAATAATTCACAAAGAAGTTGGAAGTACTTACCTGGGCGGATTGGTGCCGGAGACTCGGTGCCATGCTGTTCAAAAACCCAAAAATAATTCCAAAGAGGCCTACCAAAACATTTTGGGCCTTGGGCCCCCACAGTCGAGCTTTGAACTGGGCTCTGATACCAATTTTGTAACATCCCAAACCCGGCCCAAACACTACGACCGAATTTGGTTTGTTACAGAAGAAAACAATTTTGTAAAAAATCCCTTTTAAGCCGATTTAAGTTTTGTCGAAAACCCTTCCTTTAATTTTCTTGCTAAAACCATACTTAGTTTGTTTAAAAATATTTATTAAGTCAAGTTGTTATAGGTTTCAAATGTACCCGATGGCACTTTAAAACATTTTGCGTTTGATTTGAGAAAACATGTGCACCCATTTTAACATTATTAAATAGTTTAAACAAAATATTTAAAACATGTAAAAGTAATAAAAATAGTCCTAGGAGGCCTTATTACAACTTGATTAAAACAAAACCAACAATAAAGTATATTAAACTAAAATTTAAAGTTCATTTAACTCAAATATCCACTGCATGGCCACCTCGAGTCCATTCGGCTCCTCATCCGCGATCTACGAGTCACCTGAAAAATGTTAAAGGAGAAGGTGAGTCACCAAGACTCAATGTGTAACCCTTCCCCATTTAGTGCAACAAAGCATACACAATTTATAACAAATTAACATGCACTAAACCATGCACCCAACCTAGCCATCCAAACACCTTTCTCTACCCCGTGTGTACCACAAACCACCGGTGGTGCCAAACCACCGTGACTTATAGTCACGAAATCCGTCATATTGTGGTGCCAAACCACTGGTGGTGCCAAACCACTGGTGACTCGAAGTCACAAATCAAATGATGGGGCCAACCCATCGTGTGATACCAAATCACTGGCGTCAATCCCATAATGTAAACTGTGGGGCCAACCCACTGTGGTGCTAAGCCACTGGGACGAGACGCTATGAGGTGCCAAACCTCTGGAGGTGCCAAACCTCTGGTGACCGTAGTCACAATGTGGTACCAAACCACTGGTGTCCGTCGACACGAATATCACTTCCCCCTCCACTCGTTTAACCCACATCAATCAATGATATGCAGAAATCATGCCAACATGTTTATTTAGCAACATACATAGAGTTTACCATTAGCTATAACCACATATACCAAATATGTCATGCTTCCCAATAGCATCATAACAACAAGGACTTACCTGGATCCTTGCTCATACCTTTTGTGGTATTAAATCCCATATCTACACAAATCAGATTTAGCATACACAAAATACTTAGCACATTAATTAGTTATAAAGTGTGTATGTACACACCTGATTCTAGCGATAACTCTAAATCCCCAAAGAGGCAATCGGCCACCCTAGCTTCCTTGCCCCTATATTCGGCCAAACATGGAAGTTAGTGACATGGCCTATTTGGCCAAACCAACTAAGCCTAAAGGGTTATCTCTTGAACCCGGATCCTTACCTACACGCCTTTGAATGCTAGCTACCACACACCAAATATTTCTGCTTCCCTAAATCGACAATCATATGTTAGTAGCCTTCGGCTTTCGGTTACTAAAAGAATACTCTATTAAAAATAGATCCTTACCACCACTTACCAATCGGTTTGACAAAGAATGGAAGATCAGATTTACTGCTTTGAGATCCCGGTAGTCCTAGGTGAAATCGGTTTCAACAGAAAGATTAACCAACCATTAGTGTTTTGGCTCTTCCCATTACATCCAAATCGACAAGAGAACAAAATAAAAGGCATTCGGCTTTGACCACTTACCCACCTTATGAACCGATTGGAGAAAAGACTAGAGGAGGTCACCTTTGCTTGATATTCGGCCAAGACTACACCAAGTAGAGGAAAGAAATTCGGCACACCAAGAAGGAGAGATTCGGCTATAGTGGAAGAAAGAAAATAATGGATAAGGGGAATGGAGTTTCAGCAAAGGAGAGAGTAGAGGAGATTTTTGGTGTTGAAGCAAAACAAATAGGAGAGAAAATGTTGATGGAGATTTCGGCTTGAGAGAATGAGAAGGAGAGAGTAGAAGATGAGCAGAGGAATTTTGGCTATGTGCAAAAAAATGAAGAAAAGAGAAACAAGATGATTGGTATGTGCCTTAAATAGAATTCGGCACCTCCCCCCCTATGCTTGCCGTCCACTCTTCCATGAAGAGTTCAAATTTCGGCAATCATCTAAAATTCCTCTTGGCCACTAGCTTAAAATTATTCAAAATAATTTGAATACTCAAATGCCTATATTTTCTCCTTGGAATTAATCAAATAAAAATCCAATTAAAAAGCTCATATTATCCACATTATCCTTATCATCCAAAAAGAGTTTGAAATGAGAAATTCTCTCCCCTATTGCCATCCAAATTAAAGAACAAAAGGGAATTTCTGACACTCAACACAGCTCCCCCTTGCTCCCCTGTGGCGTCAACTCCACTCTTAAGTGGCCTTCCTTTTGCCACTTTTCCAAGGCCATTTCTGTGTCAAAAGTTCCCTCTTTTAATCTTGTAACCCCTACTTACTAAGGCTCCCTACCTTTAAAGCTTATAAAAATATTTTTCCACTATTCCGAGCCTACTCAAGACCCCTAATTAAGCCTTACTACACCATAATTAATACCACAGCAATTCAAACACGAGAAAAATAATTCAATACCAAATAACCCCAATTTTAGGATGTTACATCCTCTATCTCATGTTTACACCAAAGAACTTTCACAAGTGCTATACGCTTATTTCTTAACTCTTTAATCTCTCGAGCTATAATTCTGATCAGTTCTTCATTGCATGATAAATCCGATTGTATTTCCACATCAATAAGAGATATCACATGTGATGGATCAGATCGGTAACGACGTAGAATCGAAACATGAAAAACATTATGTATCTTTTCAAGTTCAGACGGTAATGAGAGTTGATATGCTACTGGCCCTATTCTTATAACAATTTCATATGGCCCAATGAATCGCGAACTTAACTTGTAACATCCTGGAAAGGGCCTATGCATTTTCGGTTTAATTGTACGAAATGTCAAGTCTCAAGTACTAAGAATAAATTTTTGATACTTTTGGAAACCTAGAAATGAAAATGGAAATGAACATTTTGGAAACTTGAATATTTTGGAAACTTGAACATTTTGGAAACCTGAACATTTTTGGAAATGATTCAAAAATGGAAAGTGAACATTTCTGGAAACTTGGAAATGTAAGAAAAATGGCAAGTTACAGAGCCGATCGAAAATTTTAGGAAACTTAGAAATGATGCCGAAATGTCAAATTTTAAAGTTCAAAATAGGAAATAAGGGCTAGAGGGCCTTAAAAGAAATAGTTGGAGAAGTTTGACACACAAACAGGCTTGGAAAAGTGGTCTAAAGATGCCACTTAGGGCCTCTGGAAATGGCGCCACATGCAAGGTGTTGGGCCTGAGTTCGAAATCACATGGGAAGCAAATAAAAGAAATTTTATTTTGCTTCCGGAAGAAGTGTAAGGTGGACGGCACATGGCTATAAATTAGGAGCTTTTATTCCTTTATTTTTAAGAGATAAAGGGTGGATAAATAAGGGATAAATAATGGATTTATTTTAGATTATTTTCAAGAGATAAATGTGGATATTATTTCTTTTATTTTGATAGATAAGGAAGAGATAAAAGAGGATTATTATTAGTATTATTTTTATTAAGAGATAAGAGATAATTATTGGATTAAGTTTTATTAAAGTGATAAATTAAGGGATAAAGCTATCAAAATAGAAGAGTGGTGGCCAAGTAAAGGACTCTAGCTAGTAATTTTGGCTATAAAAGGAAGAGTAAGGCTATTCTTCATTCATTCTTTTCTTTTCAAGAAAACCTCTGCACAAATTCTCTAAAGTTTCTCCTCTTCTCTCTGCCAATTTTCTCTCGCCATTATTCTCTTTTTCTCTTTTCTTTTCTTCTTCTATTACAAACACAATCAAAAGCCAAAGATACCAATAGCCCTAGTCGATTTCTCACTAAGCCTCAAGAGCCGAAATTGTTATCCACATCAAAGCCATAGCCGAATACTGCTAAGGGTTCAAGCAAGAGTTCCATCAAATTCTTGATAAGGTAAGATTAGGTTAGATTCTCATTCTATTTCTTTTAAGGTCATTTAAATTAAGATTCTAATACCCTTAATATCTGTTGTCAAGAGATCTTTCGGATTTACTAAGTGTCGACTACAAGGAAGGAGAAGTTCCTTTCCCGAAGGTACACTATAAGCCGCGTGTTCCCTAGTTATTCGGTGAATTTCGGGATTTAAGAATCTAAGGTAAGATAAATTTATTTGATTAAAGGTTATGATGTATATGTTAGATTAAATCTAACATGAAGATTTCGACAGACATATAGGGCAAGGAATCCTCTTCAGATTTGGAAAGCGTAAGGTAAGTACATAGATCTAATCGGCCAAGGCTTATTTTTGGTATTTAGAATTATTTTTCATTGATCCAAAAGTCAGAAACTGACAAAATTACATGATTTAGTGTTAGCCGATTTCAAGGAAAAGGGACACTAGTAATTTTTGGGAACTTGATCAATCTAATCGGAAAACAAGGTAAGTATTAGTAATACCATTCCTATTGGGATTTGGTTTTAGAATCGAAAAGGTTATTAATGTGTTTTTGTATGGTGGGCCGAATATAGGAATTAACAGATCTAAACTTTAGATCGGTAGATCGTTCTTCGGGATTTCAAGGAATCTATTAAGCCAATCAGGTGTGTACTCACACTAACTTTCGATATATTATACGGCAATTATTTTAATATAAGAATATGCATAAGAATGTGAATGTGGCTAAATACCATAAATGTGGTAACAGTACCCAGGTACGTTTCCTACTTTGATAGGATTATGAATATGTATATTGTTACATGTGAATAATGAGAAATTCAGTATGTTATGCATGATGATAAAATATATGGGGCATTCGGGATATATGTGAAAGGGGAAGAAGGTGTTGACTTCGGTCTCACCAACGGAATATGGTGACTACGGTCACAAAATTTGAATATGGTAACTTCGGTTACATTATCTGAATTTGGTAACTTCGGTTACATTATTTGAATATGGTGTCTAATGACACAAATTATATAGGCGATGAGCACGTCATTGCAAATGATCGCTTTGATGGTGTGTAGCGGATAGAGGTTGACTTAGTAGTCCCCACGGTGTGATTGGCAGGTACGGGTGGTGTGTAGCGGATGGACAAATAGGCTTGGGTTTGGGTTGCATCATTTATTTTATATGAACATGTATGCCTAAATTGTTGAATGTTAGTTTGTGTACACATTGAGTCTGTTGACTCACCCCGTTTGGGGAATATTTTTCAGGTGATGAGCAGTAATGGACCGGGTCGGCAAGAGCTTAAAGGTGGCCATGCATAGCAAGGAATTTATGATTTGAACTTTCAATTTATTTTAAGTATTTTAAGTTTTACTTTGGGATCATTGATATAATAAGGCCATTGTGGTTTACTTTATTTTTCTTTTACTTATTATGTTTATGGATTTTTATCAATTAAAGTTTAAGTAAATTCCTTTTTAAAATTAACTCTAAATGTTTTGTCACCTTAAATAAATGGGTTTTAACATAAGATAAATTTGTTTTCAACTCAAGCCCAACCCAAACAATATTTTTTAAAAATCATACAAGTTTTTCCTAAGTAACAAAAGAATTTTGAACCGGTTTACTTGAGGAACATACCAAATCTGGTCAAAGCTCATGGGCCGGGTTTGGGGTGTTTCATAACTTTCCTTTACGACCAAAACAGAGAATTTCTTCCAGGGTGATACTTTCAAGAATACACGGTCTCCGACCAGAAATTCTATTTCTTTACATTTCAAATCCGCGTATGATTTCTGTCTATCAAAAGTTGCTTTTAAACTGTTGTGAATCACTTTCACTTTTTCTTCGATTTCTCTGATCAATTCAACCCCGTGTGTAACACCCCTAACCCATATCCGTCGCCGGATTGGGGTCACAAGGTATTACCGAACACATGTACAGATTCAAACGTTCACCCAAGTCATATTCATATATAAATATATAAATAAAGCTCATAGCTAATTAAATATTAAACATATGGATCATGCCTCCACAATTTCTCGAAATCATACCATATATCTATTCAAATTTTCAAACAAAGAAACATACCACAAAGCTAAACAATATATGCATACTTTACGAACACAATACTCAATCATGTGCACATCATCTTAATAATATGCGAATATCTAACATAAATTAAACACTTTGCTTCAAAATTTTATTTATGCTTATACATGACTTAATGACCATAAGAAACTAAGGCATTAACAACTCCAGGTTATGATCAAACATATTTCATTAATCATTAAGATCATATGTGTATTTAACTACATCACATATCAAGACATATATAACATGTCAAATACCTATTTATGCATTTCTTATTTCTAAACCTATGCTTTCACAATTGACCGAACATACTATATACATTATAACATTTTCTACTCCATAAAAACTTGAATAAGTCGCTTCACAAACACTTCTTCCTAAATCTATGAATCAAACACATTCACATAAATGCAAACGCTAACATCTCAATTGTAACTCTTATAATTCGAACCATATAAAGTAACAAACCAAAGACCTTGCATAATCAACTTCATTCAATAACTAACTTAACTTTTATGTTAAACCATATGAATATCACGATAATTAATTATGCATCCATTCATGCAACTCACATTACCGATTATACTGCATAAAGATCATGCAACATTGCCATATACATTCAAGACCAAAGTATTTTAACTTAGCCATTTTCGCATGGCTATACTTATATACAAGACAAAAACTCATTGGTTAAAAACTTAGTCTAACCTATACATGCCTTTGGTTCAAAAACTAAGCTTATAAGTACCAAACAAGATGATAGCGTGGATGACTTCTCTGACGATCCCCTGAGCTCGTAGCTTGATCAAAATCTATAAAACAGAGCAACCGACACACAGAGTAAGCTAACTTAGCTTAGTAAGTCTTAAGCAAATTCAACAATTCGGCTAATTATTTAAATCAAGTTAAACCAAACAAATTTTTAACATTTATAAAATAATAAGACATTTATGTGCTACCATAGCCGAATATCAATATCCATATATAGCAAAATTATTATCATCATCTACTTTAAAAGTAGAACTCATCAAATACACATTACTAAAAAATATATATATATTCCTATATATATATGAATATCATCTTCCATGTATATATATAAAGCAAGCCCCCATAACCGAAAATATATCTAAATACAATTCTCACCTATTCGTTATCACACACATATATATATACATATATATTACATGACCCAAATGAATATACAATTTATTTCATATTTTTAAGTAAACAACTTTCACATCACATAATTTATCCACGTATCCGAACAACCAATTAAACAACACATTTATTTCATCATTTCAATTGCTCATTGACATCACATATAACATATATGTATAATATACATACCTTATGGCCGAATTAACAAAATTCATTTGCATAAGCTTAAGCTTACTCGATTTGTTCCATAACTTGTTTATTTCGTAGTCTAAGCTCGAAATTTTAATTTACCGGTATAAAACCTGCTAGGCGTCAGCCTGAATCACGCACCGGCACTAGGCCTTCTAGACCCGAGGTCTAAAATTTAAACACCGGCATTTAGCCTGCTAGGCAATATGCACGATATAATTCACCGGCACAAGGCCTGCTAGGCAATAAGCCCGATATAGTTCACCGGCACAAGGCCTGCTAGGCAATAAACCCGAATATTTATATTATCGAACCAACTCATTCACATTACACATTAACAATATCACATATATCACATATAATTCACATCACTTTCACATAGTGAACTCAATTAATTCAACTACATATCATTGCTAAATTACTTTAACACATTCGGCTTTGTCAAATTTCAATCCACAAATTCATAATTCAGCATGTATAATAGGTTATAATCGATACTCACGATATTAACTTGCTTAAAGACTTACCTCGGATATCGTCGGACGACAAAAACCGGCTATTCGATAACTTTTGCTTTTCCCCGATCCAAGTCTGTTTTTCTTTGTTCTTGATCTAGACGTATTCAAATTAAACTCATTCAAATTTATTTATATTCAAATTAGTCCCAAAACACATAAATAGACAAATTACCATTTTACCCCTAGCATTTACAACTTTTACAATTTAGTACCTATTGCACAAAACACAAAATACACATAATTTGAATTCAATCCTTTAGGGCCGAATCTTCCACATAACCATACAAGTCCATACATTTCATTTGTTTTGTAATTCAACCCCTCAAAAATTTACTTTTACAATTTAGCCCAAAATACTTAATTTCACCAAAATTTCCAATTCAAAACATGATAATCTCAAACATACTTTTAATATTTTTCCATCAAACATTTCAAAGCATAAACATCCTTCAATGGCCGAATATCAAACATGCTCAAATTCAAAAATTCTAACATGGGTCGACTTGTATTCGAAGCAACAGTCACTAAAACGTAAAAATCAATAAAAACCGAACTAACCACATACCTTAATTTAAGCTTAGAGATGGCCGAACCAAGCTTGATGTTTTTTTTTCTATTTTTGCATGCATTCGGTCATGAAAGAGATGAACAAGAAAATGGTTTATTTTATGCTTTATTAACATATATACTAACTAATTATTGGATTACTAATTTAACCTTCCTTTATAAAAAAACAATATTATTCTATAAGGTTATAATGGTACATGGCCGGCTACTATCTTTAAAATGGGTTTATTGCATTTTAAATGCTCCCATTTTAAAAGACAACTTCAACTTAGTTCTTACACTTTAAACTATCAAGATTATAACTTATGCAATTAAACCCTTTTTATTTAATTAAGCATGCAAATAGTCAAATTTTTCTACGAAACTTTCACACGCTTTAATTCACATATAATAAACACATAAAATAATATTTAAAAATTTTTTGGACTCGGATTCGTGGTCCCGAAACCACTATTCTGATTAGGGTCAAATTTGAACTGTTACACCGTGTATCTTTTTCTCACTCAATTCTGTCCAGTATAACGGTGTTCGGTAATTGCAACTATACAATACTTCATATAATGCCATCTGTATAATCTGATAACCATTACAGAAACTCCACCAACAGCAAGTGCTTTTCGCAGTTACCTTCAAATTTTAAAACACAAAAACAAAACATAATTTCCAAGAATTTGAATCATCTGACCATCAGTTTGAGAATGAAATGCCATATTAGAATTCAATCTTATATTCAAAATTTACTGTAGCCTTCTACCGAATCGCAATATAAATCTCGGGTTCTCAAGATAATAGAGACTGGCACACTGTATAATCTGAAAAATCTCTAAAATATACCACCCAACAAGTCTATTAGAAGAGAAATCTGTACGTATAGAAATGAATGTGCAGACTTTTTAAACATTCGACAGTAACTCAAATAACATCTTTCTGTTTCAGTGGTAAGAACAATCCCAATACAGAACCCATTGTATTACTAACCCATTTTTCACTCTGATATCATCTCAGACTATACCAGTCCCGAAGACACATATCAATCAGTTTATCTTGCTGATACTTTAAACTTCAAAGCGTAGAGTCAAAAATATCTTTTTTCATACCTGTCTATCAATATATCTGTTTCAGATTATTAAACATCTTATGAATCTGGAAAATCAAAGCTAACTACTCTGTGAGCTTCATATCTCAATCATTGTAAAATCTCTAGATTTCTCGGTACTTAAACTCTATTTCATATCTTCTAGAATTTGAACTCTTCATTTAGACTACCCATCAATTTACCTGTAAGCGTACAAGATTTATTTTTCAAATCTACGGATAACTTAAGTACACAAAATTTAAGTACCCTTCAAACGGATAACTCAACCAAAATAATCAAATGAATCAATTTCTCCTGTAAATAATGCAGTTCAGAATAAAAAAGGGGAAATCAATATAATTCCAATAACAACCAGTGCAAAACCACCATCTCTATAGATCTGGAATTTGTATAACCAGAGTGAATATAAATATATCCATTCTATAAATTACTTTCACATGTAACCACATAGAATCATAAGAAATCCGAGGTACTGTAATCCCGAATATAATAATATACTGAACTTTTTGGAGAGAACACCCATATCAAATGATAAATATCCCAATGATGTGATAAAGGAAATCCAGAATTAAAGCATCACTCATATGCACTGGAATCAATGGTAACAGAAGCAACTTGATTTTCATGTATATTCAACAGAACAATAACCAAGAAAAATAGAATACCAACATCATATAGATTTTACAGTCGACTTCTATCAACACAAGGTAATAGAATACCGGAGAAAATAGAATAATGTCGATCATAACCCGAATAGCTCAACAAAGCTTTCATATATCAGTATATTTAGATAACCATCTGAAGATATACAGTTTTACATACCTCTGAAGATAAATGAGCATGTAAAATACCCGAAAGAAATCATCGCAATATACTTTAACTATAATCGTTGCACTCAAATTATCAAGACAATTCAATTATTACTTCACTATCTAGTCTTGTCATCACTATTCCCAGATTATCTCATCCATTATTTATAATCAATTCAGAAAAGATTCCAGTAATGCATTCTTTATTTAACATACCTGTATAATTTAGTCAACTGAAGTAATTTTTTTTTTAACAGTAGCATTGCATAATCCGAATGATCTCTTGAGAAATCTATCATCTTTTCCAGGACAGTCTTTATTTGTTAATCCATTCTCATATCTGACTATGTTATAAATAAATTAATCCTTGAGCTCTTTGATTCCATACTTGGGAACTTATTCAATCCAAATCTGATGGATTTCATTATAACTCTGTAACGGTAAGGGGGTGAAGGTTGTAAAGCCTCATAATTTGACTCTCACATATATTCGCATAAAACATAACATTTATCAATAACATAGTATTATAAACTATCATTCATACCTTTATGAGTTTCAACTCATCACACATACATTTTACTCGGTATTCACGTATCATAATCAGTACTATCAGAATTAGCTCGGTTGGAAAGCAGATCTGTCTAATTAAAACCATTCTTGTCAGAACCAGAAGATATCACACTATCTCAGGTTAATTATGACATGTATAGCTAGACTCGTATACACTACGGTAGTCCTAGAACCGACTAAACCGTAGCTCTGATACCAATAAAATGTAACACCATTATCCCGTAACCGTTGCCGGAATAGGTAAGGGGCATTACCGGACTTGTAACACAGTTTGAAACAATAAATTTTTAACTTTTATCAAACATCATCTCAATTCAATAATATCAAGCATTCATATTCATAGCATGCTTAAAACGAGCATATAAAATTCTAATTACACAACGGGGAATAATTTAATAACATATAAAAGATATAGGAAAACTTACGAAATAGGGTCACACGGTCAAGTCACATGCTCGTGTGCTCTGACCGTGTGGCACAAAACAGGCTTGGTTTAAGCCATTTTCACAGATCTTATGACATGTACCTACAAGCATCATTTGCATAACATGTTCAAGTACATATATCATCTATACCAAAATGCCAATTAACAAAACTATCACAAGATGAATACATCATATAATACTTCTATATCAAATCAACCATTTTCACTCAAGCCATATCACATAGCTTGATCAAAATACAACAGATCATATCTCATTCATATACACAAGTGACCATATAATTCAACTTATTAACTAGCCTATACATGCCATATTATCCCACATCAAAGAGTTTAGAAATACCAATTACCCCCTAGATAGTGTGATGAAATCTTCGATGACTTCCAACCCGAGCGAGCATTTGAATCACTGTAAAATATAGAGAATAAACAGAGTAAGCTAATAAGCTTAGTAAGCTCGTATAATTAATAGCACTAAATAAAAGATTTAAAAATTAGCTTGTCATTTTAAGCAATTTGATTGCTTTTGAACCAGCCTTATTTAATTCAATATTTATTTCCTTAATAGTAATGTAATTCATGTGTAATTTATCACATCTACTCACGTATCACATGAATTTATCAATGCCACTTACTTGTCGAGTATTACACATATACCTGTACTGATTCGTATCCTCATTTCTATTTTCACATCGTCATCTTTTCAGTCAAATCAATGAAACTATCATTGAATACTCAGTATCTTGCTCATTAAGAACCATATACTTGGTAGCCATCTATACTTATACCATATAAATATTACCTATTCATATTTAATCAAAACATCATGAGTAAAAACAATAAGCATTTAAATTCACATAATATTCATATAAATTTATTTCCATTCAAATGACCTGTAACACATTCATATAACCGATAGCAGAATTATACCGTATAACATCAATTCATCAGTAAGAACAATAGTTCATCCATTTACAAGGAAGAAACCAAACTTATAATGTCTATTTAATATCTAATTCATCTATCATTTCATTTATACCCATCAAATATCTCATATAAGATTTCATCTTGTAACTTATATAATTCATGTAACACATCATCTTTTTAATTCATCTACTCGTGTAGCAGTCAATTCATGTAAATCATGTAACCTATATAACATATATTCATATAAATCATATAATTCTTGTAGCAATATAATATCCATGTAATTCATGTAATTCGTATAGCATGTATTCATATAAATCATGTAATTCCTGTAACATATAAATCATGTATACCAAGTATTATGTATCATGTACACATATAATTGTAACATATAATCCATGTAACTTATATTTCATTTAGCATATAATTTCATATAAATTATATAACATATATCATGTACTTCTTATATCTCTTATAACATTTAATTTATATATTACAAATCGGTAAATTACCCGTTGATCCATTCGGAATTGGATAGGATACACGGATAATCACACATATCGTACAATGCCAACGTCCCAGACGTGGTCTTACATGCAATCACATATCGATGCCATATCGGCATAAAGTCTGCTAGGCATAAAGCTTATAATAATTCACCGGCATAAAGCCTGCTAGGCACAAGCTCAGATCACACACCTAAGCACAAGGCACGCTAGGCTCAAAGCTCGATTTAATACACCGGCATAAAGCTCAAGTAGGCACAAAGCCTGATTTAATTCACCAGAACATAAGAAGGCTTGCTAGGCTCAAAGCCCGAATATCACTGTTATAAAGTCATCTTATACATAATTCATATATTGAAAATTCTAGCTATTCCATAAAGTTTATACAGACTTTCAAATATCGTAACTCAGTCGAATTAAACTCAAATATATTATTTCCATGCATAATCATAATCAACTATCTCAATTATAACTCTATAAAATTCAAAACAGCATATTAAACTAATTTAAATTCAAAATTAACGATATTTAATATAAAAATTTCTCAATTCATATATTTTCAATTCAATTAAAACATATATATATATATATATATATATTCAAATGCTCAGTTTGCATAAGCCATGTTTATTATCCAGCCAAATTCCTGTACAAATATAACATCTATAACATTTATTTTATTCAAGTACCAATTCATCCCATATCTCATTTACTCATATAGTTCTTGTACCATATAATATATTTAATCATATAATCATGTATCAGGAAACTTGTATTCAGATACTTGTAACATATAATTTTTGTATCAATTAATCATATAATTCGATGGCAGCAACATATTCATAGAGCCGATAATTCTAGTAAATTATTCATTACACATACATATATATAAATATATATATATATATTCAATTTAAATAATTACACATATCTAACAGTTCGATTTTTAGCTATACGAACTTACCTCGTAATCCGTCGACTATTCGTCTACTTTCCGTTTTCCTCGATCTAATTCCGATAATTGTTTCTCTTGATCTATATTAATTTAAATTCAACCCATTTAATCACCAACACATTCAATTTAATCCATAAACATGTAATTTGACCTATTTATAAAATAATCCTTATACTATCACATTTTAACACTTTAGTCCATAATACATAAATATGCAAAATTACACAAAATTTTCATATACCCTTTCATAACCGAATTTTCTATAGCATCAAAACAGCCCATATTTTTATTTTATTCACATTTCTAGCCACAAAAATTCTATTTTTTTTCAATTTAATCCCAAATACTCAATTTTGTCAAAAATCACTTTATAAAACTTGTACATCTATAAACAACCATCAATAATTTATCAAGAAACATCAAAATACATAAGTATTCAACAATGGAACATTTTAAAAACATCACCAATTTCAGAAATTAGGGCATGGGCTTTGTAGATTACTAAGCAACAATCTCAAAAACAAAAAAAATATCAAAAACCGAACAATTAACCTACCTTAATATGAAGAACACAAGGCCGAATACCCTAGCTTATATTTCTTTCTTTTTCTTTTCTTTGATTTCGGTCAAAAGCCATTAAAAGATGAACATGGCCTTTTTTAATGTTTGTTTTATTATACATATACTTTATATTATATCATTTATTAATATAATTTTTTAACTTACAAATTTAACATATAAAAAACATATATATTCACTTAATGCCATCCACTACTTATAAAATGGGCTATTTGCCCTTTAAGGACCTAATATTAAAAAGCCATTAACAAATTAGCACTTACACATTAATTAGCAAATTTCACATTTTACGCAATTAAGTCCTTTTATTTAATCGGACACTTAAACGATGAAATTAAAACACAAAAATTTAACACAATCAAATTCACACATAATAAATTTGAAAAATAATTTTAAATTATTTTTTTTGGACTCGGATTTGTGGTCCCGAAACCACTTTTCCGATTAGGGTCAAAATCGGGCTGTTACAGCGACCCTCTCCAATATCCTTAGCATAGCCTAGGACAATGCGTCGTCCCCCGCCATGGAGTCGTTTCGTAACCGACCGCGATACTTGAAGAACATCATTCGCGCTTAGAAAAACGTAGCTTTTAATGAAACCAAGTTTCACAGTTAGACATCCATGAAAACAGTAAAAATCCAAAGTAAAATCAACAATCCAAAAGTCCAATTACATCAAAAATAACCCAGAAGATAAATAGGAAATAAATACCATAACTGAAATTAAAATAATTCAAAATCATGTGGTCATCATCTAGTCCTCCGCCGCATCGATCCGTCTAAGTCTGGGGATTACCTGCACAGATAAAACAAAAAGGGGTGAGTTTACGTAAACTCAGTGTGTAATCCCCACAGAAAACATGCATACAGTCAAATAACAAACAATCAAATGCAGTCTGGGCCTAAGCCCATATCAGTTTCAGTAGAAGTTCGGGCCTTAGCCTATTTCAGTTTCAGTAGCAGAAATGCATTAGGGCCTAAGCCCGTCCACAAGATATGATATCGATATGTATTTATCGGATGTAATCCTACCCAACCAGCCTCTACACATCATCTTCATCCATCCCTACACTCCATATGGGGTTTAAAACACCCACCCATCCCTACACTCCAAGTAGTACCGAATGCGGCACATAATCAGTATATTGCAGCTGAGCTGCCAGATAATAGGCTTAAGAGTCTTTCAGTACACTCCCTCCAAATATCAACATCCCAACCAATTGCAATGCAACATACAGTATATCATGCTTTTATGCAGCTATCAGTTATTCATATATAATTATCAGTGATCATGCATAAGTTATCATGCTCAATACATGCATTACATACAGTCAGATCACACATCTTGGGGGTCTAAGTACGCTTATCGACCCTACAGTAGGTTCACAGTCGACTTGGGCGACCCGTGCAACCCTAAGACATCATTTCAGATAAATGGGCTCACACACCCACGTGGCTTCCCCGTGTGGGCCCACATGCTTAGATTGGCCTTGGCCCGTGTGGATCACACGGCTTGGCCCAAATTCCCACACGCCTATGATCAGTCTAGCCCGTGTGTCTCACACGGCCTACCTGGCCATCACATGGCCGTGTCTTGTGCACATGGCCTGGCCTCGTCGATCACACGCCAGTGTTATGGCACACGGCTTACCACACGAGCAACCACACGCTTGTGTGGCATCGACAGTGGGGTTTTTAGCTTTTGTTGAAACCCCATTTTCTGCCTTTTCGGGTACACACCTGGTATTGTTTGATGCTAAAACATTCCCGAGCACTCCGGAACCTAAAATTAATCTGTAACTCCTCAATTATTCATTTAACCAGATTCCTAAACGAAAACACAAGATGAAAACCAACTCCTAATCCAATGGGAAATGTTACCTTCGCTCTAACAGTGGAAATTCCACGCACCTACAACGACGATTCCAGATCTTCAGCTCCTCGAATACCTCCTAAACACCAAAAGAGACCCTTAGCAAAATGATTCGTCAACCAAATGAAAACCGAACCTACCAAAACTTACCTATCCGATGCGAATAGAGAGTGAAAGAAAGGCAGAGTTTCGGCAACCGGAAGGAGGAAAATGAAAAAAAAGAAGAAAAAGGAAAAAGGGGTGAAGGGGAGATGGTCAGTTTTTTCTGCATAGAGAATTTTGGGAAACTGATAACTCAAATCCCACTACCTACTCTGTCTCAACCACCCACTACTCAGATTTTCAGTACAACTCAAACTCCCAGCCATCAAACCGAGCAAAAATATTCCCCCTTGCCCATGCAGGGATTCGAACACCAGACCTCCAGCATACTAATACTCCACTTAACCACCAGACCAGTAGGCCTATTCTGACATGTACTTACAAATAATTAAACTTAAGCCTACTGAGCGGGGTTTAGGCTTTATTCAGAAAAATACCAGAATTTACCCAAAGACTTGGCTTGAACTTAGGACCTCACACACACCCCCAGAACACTTAACCACTGAAGCAGATACACATTTCTGTCAAACTTTACAAAAGTCGAAAAACAAATTTTTAGGGCGTTACAACTCTACCCCTCTAAAAGAAAATTTCATCCTCGAAATTTACCTGATCAGAATAGGGGAGGATACTGCTGATGCATCGAATCCTGAGGTTCCCACACGGCCTCCTCACTGCTATGATTTTTCCACAGAACCTTTACCAGTGGAATGGATTTCTTTCGCAGAACCTTAACGTCACGATCCAGAACCTGAATCGGCTCCTCCTCAAAGGTCAAGTCTGGCCTAACCTCAATCTCCTCAACATGGACAATATGCGAGGGATCAGAGCGGTAACGCCTCAACATCGAGATGTGGAACACATCGTGAATACGGTCTAACTCTAGAGGTAGCTCCAACTGATAAGCGACCAATCCCACTCGCTTCAGAATCCGGTACGGCCCAATAAACCTAGGGCTCAGCTTGCCCTTATGACTGAACCTCAGAATCTTTTTCCATGGCGAGACCTTGAGAAATACGAAGTCCCCCACAGAATACTCAATCTCGCGTCTCTTCAAATCCGCATAAGATTTATGTCTATTCGATGCCGTTTTCAATCGATCCCGAATCAATCTGACCTTATCATCAGTCTCAGAAACTAACTCAGGACCCAGAACACGCCGTTCACTCAACTTAGTCCAACACAAGGGAGTGCGACACTTACGACCATACAGAGCCTCGTAAGGTGCCATCTGAATGCTATACTGCAAACTGTTATTATAAGTAAACTCAGCTAGCGGCAGATACTCCTCCCAACTGCCTCAAAAATCGATAGCACAACTCCTCAACATATCCTCCAGTATCTAAATCACCATCTCCAATTAACCATCGGTCTGAGGATGGAATGCAGTACTGAAGTCCAACCTTGAACTAGAGCCTCATGTAGCTTTTTCCAAAACCGAGACGTGAAGCAAGGATCCCTATTAGAAATGATTGAGATCGGTACCCCATGCAGTCTCACTATCTCAGAAATGTAGAGCTTCGCCAACTTTTGAAGAGAATAGTCGGTCCTAACCGGAATGAAGTGTGCAGACTTGGTCAATCGATCCACGATGACCCAGACAGAATCCTTCTTAGTGGGTGTCAAGGGCAACCCATTAACGAAGTCCATCGTTACTCGTTTCTACTTCCATAGTGGGATATTAACCGGCTACAGTAAACCCGAAGGTAACTGATGCTCAGTCTTAACCTGCTGGCATGTCAAACATCGTGCCACAAAATCAGTAACTTCTCGTTTGAACCCTGACCACTAGTACAGTTCTCGAAGATCTCAGTACATCTTATTACCGTCGGGATGCATAGCATAAGGGCTACTATGCGCCTCCCTCAGAATTAACTGTCTCAAATTAGAATCATTCGGTACACATACCCGACCTCAAAAACACAACACACCCTCAGAGTTCAACCCAAAGTCCGTAGCAGTACCACCATCAATCTGTCGAAACCTCAAGCTCAGAGACTCATCCTCCAATTGTTTACCCTTAATATGCTCGATCCAATTTGGTTTGACTTGCAGTTCAGCCAACAAACTCTCATCATCGAATAAGCTAAGTCGAGCAAACATTGCTCTCAGATCAGTCATATCCCTACGACTCAATGCATTGACCACCACATTGGCCTTGCTAGGATGGTACTCAATGGTACAGTCGTAATCCTTAAGCAGCTCAACCCATTTGCGCTGCCTAAGATTTAGCTCCTTCTGAGTAAGGAGGTACTTGAGGCTCTTGTGATCAGTGTAGATGACTACGATGGCCAATTCCAAACCGTGCGTCGGATAGTTTGCCTCATGTGTCTTTAGCTAACGAGACGCATATGCTACCACCTTACCATCATGCATCAACAAACATCCAAAACCAACATGTGATGCATCACTATAAACCGTGAACTCCTTTCCAAGTTCAGGCTGTATCAGAACAAGAGCATCAGTCAGTACAGTCTTGAGCTTCTCGAAACTCTCCTGCTACGCATCAGACCAGACAAACAGTACACCCTTACATAGCAGCTTAGTTAAGGGTGCTACAATTAGTGAGAAGCCTTCTACAAAACATCGATAATAACCCACCAAACCCAGAAAGCTGCGGATCTCAGAGACATTCTTAGGCTGTTTCCAATCCACTACAACCTCAATCTTTCAATGATCGACTCAAATCCCTTCAGCAGACACCACATGACCTAGAAATGTTAATTCACGTAACCAGAACTCGCACTTGCTGAACTTAGCATAGAGCTGCTTTTCCCTCAAAATCTGAAGAACAATCCTAAGGTGCTTGTCATGCTCATCCTCAGTCCTCGAATAAACCAATATGTCATCGATGAAAACTTTGACGAACTGATCCAGATAAGACTGAAATGCCCACTTCATCAAATCCATGAATGTGGCAGGCACATTCGCCAGTCCAAATGGCATCACTAGGAACTCATAATGACTATAACGAGTCCTAAATGTCGTCTTATACACATTAGCCTCCTTAACCCTCAACTGATGATACCCAGAACGCAAGTCAATCTTAGAGAGTATAACCCTCAACTGATGATACCCAGAACGCAAGTCAATCTTAGAGAGTATAGACGCCCCTCGAAACTGGTCAAACAGATCATCGATCCTTGGTAGCGGATACTTGTTCTTGATTGTCAGCTTATTCAGTTGCCAGTAGTCAATACACATCCTCATGGATCCATCATTCTTCTTAACAAATAGTACCAGAGCTCCCCACGAAGACACACTAGGGCGAATGAACCCACGATCCAATAACTCCTGAATCTGAGCCTTAAGCTTCGTAAGCTCTTTCGGTGCTATTCGATAAGGAGTGATAGACACTGGAGCTGTACTAGGGAAAAGCTCAATCCCAAACTCCACTTTTCGATTCGGAGGTAAACCATATAGCTCCTCAGGAAAGACGTCTGAAAAATCTCTTACAATACGGATATCATTTACAGTAGAGTACCTAGAAGCAGAAATACTTACATAGGCCAAATACGCCTCACGTACCTTGCGAACCAGTTTCTCAGCTCCTAGTGCAGAGATCACGTTAGCCAAGTAGTTTCGACGTTCACCAATCACAACTACCTCATCATCCTCCTCAGTTCTCAATACGACCCTTTTAGTCGCATAGTCCAAGCTTACACGATGCTTGACCAACCAGCCCATCCTCAATATCATATCAAACTCCCCAAACGGAAGCTCAATCAAATCAGCCAGAAATACCATCCCTTGAACCTCTAAAGGAACATTCCTATACAGTTTGCTAACTCTAACAGATTGCCCTAGCGGGCTCAGCACAGTCACCTCACTCGTAGTGCTCCAAACAGGAATCCCCAGATTTTCAGAAACAGAACAAGTAACATAGGAATGCGTAGATCCTATATCTATCAATGCAGTGTAAGGTACATCATAAATAAGAAACGTACCCGTGATGATGTCTGGAGCATCTCTGTCCTCTCGGCGACGTGCAGCATAAACAAGAGCAGGCTGGCTCGTCTCAGTCTGTCCAGTACCTCTGCATGGTGTTCTCTGTCCACGGTCCATACTTACCACCCCTAGCCTGACCACGACCCCTCGGTGGCTGCTGTGCTACTGTCTATGGCTGCACAATACCAATACCTTGAGCTTGCATCTGATCGGCCCTTAACAGACACTCCCTTATGCGATGATCCAATGATCCACACCTCAGACACGCCCCCGTCCTCCTCCAACACTCGCCCTGATGGCGTTTACCACAATCGACACATGGCTACAGTCCAGTAGTAGTAACAGGGGGCCCAGCTCTAACTGGCCCATCAGGTCTGGCCTTTTTCTTATGCCTCTGTACAGAACTCGAGGGCTCCGAATCCCTCTTGTTCTTACCTCTCTCTTTGTCACGAGTTTAGAGCTCAGTGCACTTAACCTTATCGGCAATCTTCGCCTTCTCAACCAGTGAAGAAAAATCACGCTCCTTCTTCAGAGCTATCAGGACTCTCAAATTATCCCTGAGGCCATCCTCAAAGCGGACACATCGCTCATACTCAGTCGCCACCATACCTCGTGCATAGCGGCTCAGTTACAGGAATTTGGCTTCATACTCGGCCACAGATCGATCTCCTTGAGTAAGGTTTAGGAACTCCCTCCTACAGGCACCCACGTAGCTCGCCCCCACATATTTCCCCTGGAAGGCAATCTTAAAGAAATCCCAGATCAAACGTTCGGGCTGAGTGCCCTCCTTAACAGTCAGCCACCACTGTTAAGCCTCATCTCGTAGCAGTGAGACTGCACCCTTTAATTTTTGCTCGGGGGTGCAGTCTAGATCATTCATGATCCTCTCTGTGGCCTCAATCCAGTATTCGGCCACATTAGGGGCGACCCTAGTGACACCCCTGAAGAGCTTAGTTCCATTGGATCGGAGTCATTTCGTAACCGACCCTCGGCCCCCAGATCTAGTATTGGGGCCAGCGACCCTCTCAATTACTTCGTCCCCCGCCATGCGATCTTGAGACCCAGTCTTAATAGCAGGCGACACTGGCGTCTCACTCGTGTCCAGATTTGGCATACTACCCAGTGAAGAGGACTCAGCTCAAGCCTTTCTACGGCCTCTACCTCGGCCTCTAGTACCTCATCCACGGATACCTCGTGCGCTCATGTCTAGTCGTATTTATCTGTATTACAAATTTTATGAATCAGTTACGGTTTCAGTATTTATTAACAGATGTTTTATGTAAACAGTTTCAGTAATTTAGAGTGATTTTCGTAAATTGCAGTCTCTATCAGTTTTACTACAGTCTCAATATACACTACCTAGAGTGTTTTCACAGTATACTACCTACAGTAGTTTCAGAATATACTATCTACAATATTTTTAGTTTAAACTTATCACAATTTCAGAAAACTTACAGGATCGGCGCCGGAGACTCGGTGTACCACATACTAAGTCAAATCATTTTTAAAACCCAAATTATAACAAATATTTAAAACCCAAAAATCTACAACCGAGTTTTACAACCTGGCTCTGATACCACTAAATGTAACACCCCAAACCCGGCCTAGATGTTATGGCCGAATCTGGCGATGTCACATGGAATAGAATTTGAAAACGAATTTATCATATTAAACCTTTTTCATTTGTTAACCTCTATTTATCTTTTGACAATTCCAAATCACTTTCTCATTGAGTTGGATTCATTTAAAAACATTTTGTATAGCGGAAGCTTTTAAACCCGTGATACTTGAAGAACATCATTCGCGTTTAGGAAAACGTAGTTTTTAATGAAACCGAGTTTCGCAGTTAGACATCCATGAAAACAGTGAAAATCTAAAGTAAAAGCAACAGTCCAAAAGTCCAATTACATCAAAAATAACCCAGAAGATAAATAGGAAATAAATACCATAACTGAAATTAAAATAATTCAAAATCATGTGGTCACCGTCGAGTCCTCCGCCGTACTGATCCATCTAAGTCTTGGGATTACCTGTACAGATAAAATAAAAAGGGGTGAGTTTACGTAAACTCAGTGTGTAATCCCCACAGAAAACATGCATACAGTCAAATAACAAAAAGTCAAATGCAGTCTGGGCCTAAGCTCATATCAGTTTCAGTAGCAGTTCGGTCCTTAGCCCATTTCAGTTTTAGTAGCAAAAATGCATTAGGGCCTAAGCCCGTCACAGTAACAGTATAAGGTATGCATTTATCAGTGATAGAATCCTACCCAACCAGCCTCTACACACCATCTCCGTCCATCCCAACACTCTATGTGGGATTTAAAACACCCACCCATCCCTACACTCCAAGTAGTACCGAATGAGGCACATAATCAGTATATTCCCTCTTACCCACGCAAGGATTCGAACACTGAAGGGGAGATAGTCAGTTTTTTCTGCATAGAGAATTTTGGGAAACTGATAACTCAAATCCCACTACCTACTCTATCTCAACCACCCACTACTCAGATTTTCAGTACAACTCAAACTCCCAGCCATCAAACCGAGCAAAAATATTCCCCCTTACCCACGCAGGGATTCGAACATAGACCTCCAGCATACTAATACTCCACTTAACCACCAGAACAGCAGGCCCATTCTGACATGTACTTACAAATAATTAAACTTAAGCCTACTGAGCAGGGTTTAGGCTTTATTCAAAAAAATACCAGATTTTACCCAAAGACTTGGCTTGAACTTAGGACCTCTCATACACACCCAGAAAACTTAACCACTGAAGCAGATACACATTTGTGTCAAACTATACAAAAGCCAAAAAACAAATTTTTGGGGCATTACAAGAATTGAGAAAAGGATTAAATTGTAAAGTAAATCATAATTTTTATATAGTAGGGACTAAATTGAAAGAAATTTGAAATTAGGGTTTTATGGTGAAATTAGATAGTTAAATTTAGTTTTAAGTGATAAATTGAATGAAAAATAAAGAATAAATTGTAAAGAAATAAAGTTAGTATTGGTTAGGAATTAAATTGAAAATTATACAAGAGTTGAGTATAAATTGAAATGTTCAATTTGAAATTGTTGTTTATTGATAAATTTTAATTGTTTAATTTTCATAGCTAACATTGAGCTGGAAGCCTCGACTAGGAAAGGAAAAGAGAAAGTCAACGAGGATTAGCTCAAAAAATACGGTTTGTATTTCTATAATCCGAAAACAAAAATTATTGGTAGTATTTATGATTATGTATGGTAAGTGAAATTGAGGTGAGTTTGATATAATGATATTGAATTGAATTGCTTTGTGAACATATGTGTATGATTGAAAAGTGTATTAAATTAGAATTGATTGAAATTGTATATTGATTGGAAATTGAATTATGAATTGAAATACCCTATTAACAATGTCGGGCTAAGTCGGATATAGTTGGCATGCCATAGGATTGGAAGTGTTTAGGGATACTTCAACTTCGAGTCGACGAGGCACTATAAGTGTCGTTTTACTATTATTACTTCAAATAAATCCGATGAGGTGCTGAGTACCGTACTGTTACTGTTTTACTTCGGCTTGGTCGATGAGGCACAGGGTGTCATACTGGTGTGTTGGTTGGATCCGTGTATCCGTCGAAGTTCAAGTCATGTTAATAGGGATAAATAAATGAATTGGTTAAATTGATTGATACTAAATGATATTGAAATTGAATTGAATACATTATGGTAAAATGCTATTGAATAGCATCTATAAGATTGAAATAGAAGATGTGATAATTGAAAGAGTTATGAATGATGTGTATTGTGAATTTGATTAATTGTTGAATGGATTTGTTATGTGTAAATATGTATTTGAACTTTATAAATTTTTATTTAATAAGTATTCGGATTATACAAATACCACTGAATTACATACTCAGTGTACGGTTTGTTTTTGTGCGCAGGTTAGGTCAAAGTCAGACTGTTGAATCAGCATCAATAGCCGATCCCGAACTCAAATACGTGGTGAATTATTTTCTCTTTTTAAAATTCCATGTACCTAGGTTGTCTTTTGATGTCATTTTGTGATGAGAAATTTAATGGTGAATAAGATGAAAGATTGATCTAAAAATATATAAATATAAGTCTTATAATATAGACATTTACATGGTTATGGTTTGAATTGTTTGAATGGTATATAAATGATTTGTTTAGATAATTTATGTTAGGCATCTATGAATATATATGAATTAGATTATTATAATGATAATTCTGACATGTTTTAGATATATTTAATTATGATTTGGACTTGTTGAAAGATTGGATTTTGAGTTTCTTGTCGTTTAAGGTTTGCAGGGTTGGTAAACTTGTTGTAAAAGGCTCATTTTGAGTTCGCACGGCCTGGCACACGGGCGTGTGACCAGACCGTGTGATACACACGGCTTACACATGGGTGTGTGGGTAGACCGTGTGTCCCCTACAACATAAAATTTTAGAAACAAAATACACAGGTTTTGCCATACGGGCAGAGACACGGGTATGTGTCTCAGCCGTGTGAGGTACACGGCCCAGCACACGGGCAGGTGCCCGGCCGTGTGAAAACTGCACCTAAAATTCGAAAAATAAATTGACCACACAGCCTACTACACGGGCGTGTGGCTTGGCCGTGTGAGGTATGTAACAGTCCGAATTATACCCTAGTCGGAACAGTGGTTTCGGGACCACAAATCTAATTTTGAATAATATTTTAATATTATTTTCTGTGCTGTTGTTGAGTGCTTAAGCATGTGGTAAATTTTCGTAAGTTAATTTGTCCATCTGTGTGTTTAATTTGACAAAAGGACTAAATTGTATAACTGGTAAAAGTGGCTTTTTATTTGATTAATGGCTAAAATGGTGTGGCTTTTAAGTGATGAGGACTTATGTGGTAATTAAGCCAATTCTTCGTATAGTGGACGGCAATGAATGATGATATATATATTCATATTATATGCTTATTAGAGTTACTTTAATAGTTAAAGTTATATTATATATTTATTTTATAAGTTATGTTTAAATTATAATAAAAGAACATGAGTGGGTTGTCTCATTTTATCATCTTCTTGTCGAAACCACTAAAGAAAAAGAAAAAAAACTTTGGCTAAGCATTCGGCTATTACAAGCTTAAATCCAAGGTTAGTTTTTGATCCGTTTTCGATAATTTCTACGTTTTTGTAATCGTTGCTTTGAGAGCTACAAAACCCATGTCTTAATTTTGTGTATTGATGATGCTTGTGTGAGATGCCATTGATGATGTGTCAAGCTTTTTGATGATTTTTGGTGTTAAATGAAAGATATGAGCTAGATGAACATGTTTTGTTCTTGAAGTTTTGATGAATTTAGCTTAATAGGGCTAAATTGAGAAAATGGCAAATTGAGGGACTAATTTGTGAATTTGATGAAAAATATGGGCTTATATGTGATGTATGAATATTCGGCTAAGCATATGTATGGGTAGATTTTGTGAATTTGATGTTTTTAGAAAAATGGACTAAATTGATAAAATGTGCAAATGTGTGGGCTAAATTGTAAATAGCCCTAAATGTGTGTCTTTGGATTGATTTGGTTGAATTAGTGAATAAAAGGATTAATTTTGAATATGTTTAAATCAAGAACCGAGGAAAACGGATTTAGATTGCGGGAAAGCGAAAGTAACCGAGTAGCCGTTTTCATTCCGATAAACTGAATCTGAGGTAAGCCACTATGCAAATAAATGTATATGTATATAATTAAAATTGTTTATATGATTAATGTTGATAATGAATGCCTATGAGAAGTTCTGCATATAAATTTCGAGGAAAGTTTGATATAGTGACTAAGTCCGAGAAGTCCCGTGTGAACCTAGGAGTAGATAGGATTAGCTATGTCATGACATAGGTATCCGCTCGCTTTATCATGTAAGACCATGTCCGGGCGTTGGCGTTGATTTGAGATTTCGTGTAAGACCTTGTCTGGGACGAAGGCAACGATACGAGCTTTATGAGTAAGACCACGTCTGGGACGTTGGCATCGATATGAGCTTTATTTGTAAGACCATGTCTGGGACATCGGCATCGTATTGATTCGTGTAAGACCCTATCTGGGACAGTGGCATCGATATCCGAGTGCATGTAAGACCTCGTCTGGGACATTGGCATTGTACGACTATTCCGGGCTTTTTGAGTATCCTACTAAATTCCTAATGGTTCAACGAGCAAGTTTGTGATATGAATTACAAATCTGAGCTATGAGTAATTAGGTGATATTAAATCCGATTCAGGTACGTTGATTATACACTATTTGTGTATATAAGGTAAGCATCTAAGTGATCTTACTATGATGAGATGTATATGGAATTGATGATATGATAAGAATTGTTTTGGCTAGATGAGCTATATGTTTATATGATTCTTGAATAGTGAAAATGGCTAATATGGTTAAAATTGTATGAACCAAAGTAAATATGTGAGAGTTTGCTAAGTAATTGATATGTGCCAATGTATTTATTTGCATGTATGCCTTCCATACCAAGTTTATTTGTATATGACTTACTAAGCTTTTGGAAAGCTTACACTGTGTATGTTTTCTCTGTTTTATAGGGCGTCAAAGCTCATCAAGGCTCGGGCAAATCACGGATCGTCATCACACTACTAAACTTATTTTGGTACAATTTGTAAATGTATATGGCTAGATATGGCATGTATAGGCTAGTCATTGGTATGAATTGTTATGTGAACTTAGCCATGTGATTTGACTAGTTATGTTTTGGTAATATGCTTAAAGGAATGTGATATGTGAAGTTGTTTTGGTAAGATTAGTTGATATATGAAATGGTTATGATATGGTAAGTATATAGATGAATGGTGTTTGGGCATAATTGTGATTTGGTCATGCAAATTGGTCTGTTTGGAATTGGTTTTGAATGTAAAGATAGAATGGATATTTAATGTATTATTGTGTGATTTCCTTAGTTGTCAAATATGCATGATTTGGGATGGCTATTTGGTATATTTTGGTGGTTATATGTGAATGAAATGGGATAATATATGTTACTTGTAGGTTTGACCCTTATGGGTGGCATTTTGGCCTTGTAAATAGCCTATAATGTTACACGGTTGTGGCACACGGGCGTGCCTAAAGACCGTGGGTGAATTGGCAGAATATAGCTTAGTAGCACACGGCCTCGACACGGGGGTGTCAGCTGGCCGTGGTGTGCAAGTCAGTAGCTAGCTAAGAGCACACGGCCATGGCACACGGGCGTGCTTGGTGGCCGTGGTGGGGAAGTCAGTATATGGCCTAGTAGCACATGGCCATGGCACACGGGCGTGCCTAGTGACCGTGTTGATATAGTAGTATATAGACACGGATGGACACACGGGGGTGTCTAGAAGCCGTAGAGGGCACACGGTCTCCTCCCACGGGTGTGTCTCCCCTATATTTTATAAAAGTTTAAATTTTTCCATGAAATTCTGTATGTGTTTCTGTTTAGTCCCAACTTGGTTTATATGCATGCTTAGGGTCTTGTTGACCGTATTAAGGGTCACTATGCTTGAGAATGATGAATGAATGTATGAATTTCTGTAATGCTTTCCGATCTGTCTGGTAACGTCTTTAACCCTAATCTAACGATGGTTACGGGTTAGAGGTGTTACATTTGGTTGGTATCAGAGCTACGGTTTAGCCGATTCTTGGACTAACGTAGCGTTTCAGAGTCTAGCTATACATGCCATATTTCTGAATTGCGATGGTGTGATAAATCTTGACGTATAAATGTGATTTCTGTATAGTAATGGATCCCGAAAGAGCCGTAGCTGATGGCGTAGAAAGCAATGCGCCTGATCCCGTGCAAGGGACAGTGCCTTCTGAATCGAGACCGGCTACTAGCGGTCAAGGGGAAGAAGCTAAACAAGCTTTCTTTCAAATGATGAGTGAGTGGTTCACTCAGTTTGTAAAGAATAACCCGACTGTTTCACAACCTCCGCCCCCAGATAATCCCCCTCAGACTACAGTTGTGCCACCGGTTATGCATCCAAATCTGTTAAATAAGCCTCCGGTAGACAAGATTTGCAAGTATGGAGTTGAAGAATTTCGAGCTACCAATGATGATGATACTGAAAAGGCTGAGTTTTGGTTTGAGAATACGATTCGGGTATTCGACGAAATGTCTATAACTCCAGATGAATGCATAAAGTGTGTTGTATCATTACTCCGAGATGCAGCTTATCAATGGTGGAAAACCCTGATTTCTGTTGTTTCGAAATAGCGAATTACATGGGACTTCTTTCAAAGTGAGTTTTGAAAGAAGTATATCAGTGAGAGATTCGTAGATCAGAAGCGAAAGGAATTTCTGGAACTAAAACAAGGCCGAATAACTGTTTCAGAATATGAACGAGAGTTCGTGAGATCGTCGATGCAAGCTCGAGAATGTGTATCATCTGAAGCTATAATGTGTAAAAGGTTCGAAGATGGGCTTAATAAAGACATTCATTTTCTAGTCGAAATTTTAGAGATAAAGGAGTTTGTTGTACTCGTTGATCGAGCGTGCAAAGCTGAGGCGCTTGGAAAAGATAAAAGAAAAGTTGAGTCAGAAGTTCGAGATATGAGAAAGAGATTGCAGAGTAAATCACTTCAGTCTACTCCGAAAAGATTCTGAGATAATCAAACTCGTTTTCAGAGATAATGTGGGTCATACGAATAGAAATCAATCTAGATCGCAAATGAGCTCCAAAGCTCCAAAGAACTTCAATGGCAAGTGTTGGAAATATACGATCGAGAAACTCGAATGTAAACATTGTGGAAAAAGGCATCTGTGAAGCTGTAGATTAAATGACAGAGCTTGCTTTAGATATGGATCACTGGATCATTTCATCCGTAATTACCACACTCGCCGGTCGGCGGACCTGCTCGAATCGAGATCTAATAATGCACCTGTGAGAGGTAGACCACTGAAGAATGTAAGAAATGTCAGTGGTAGTCAGAGAACTACGAGGAACATTGTTGCAAGATCTGAATCTAGAGCGCCTGCTAGAGCGTATGCTATCCGAGCTCGTGAAGAAGCTTCATCACCTGATGTTATAACGGGTACTTTTACACTTTATGATACTTCTGTGATTGCATTGATAGACCCTAGTTCTACGCATTCATATATATGCATGAATTTAGTATTTAGTAAGACTTTGCCTGTAGAGTCTACTGAGTTTGCTATAAAAGTATCGAACCCCTTAGGTAAAAGTGTTCTTGTTGACAAAGTATGCAAGAACTATCCGTTAATGTTTTGAGATATATGTTTCCCTGCTGATCTAATGCTTTTTCCATTTGATGAGTTCGATATTATTCTGGGTATGGATTGGTTGTTTTTGTATGATGTTAAGGTGAACTGTAAAAGAAAGACTATTGATTTGAGATGTTCGAAAAATAAAATTGTGCGGATTGAGTCTAATGATATGAATGGATTGTCTGTTGTGATATCGGTTTTGAAAGCTCAAAGTTATGTGAAAAAGGGTTATGAGGCATATTTTGCTTATGTGATTGATACGAAAGTGTCTAAAAAGAAAATAGAATCGGTGCCTGTTGTCTGTGAATATTCTGATGTGTTTCCGGAAGAATTGTCGGGTTTGCCTCCGATACGTGAAGTTGAATTTGGTATTGAGTTGTTGCCGGGTACTACACCTATTTTAATAGCTCTGTATAGAATGTCACTAACAGAGTTGAAGGAGTTAAAGTCGCAGTTACAAGAATTGACCGATAGAGGGTTTGCTAGACCAAGTTTCTCGCCTTGGGGTGCTCCCGTTCTGTTTGTGAAAAAGAAAGATGGCACGATGAGAATGTGCATCGATTATCGTCAGTTGAATAAGGTGACAATAAAGAACAAATATCCGTTGCCCAAAATTGAGATTTATTCGACCCGTTAAAATGAGCTACTGTATTTTCCAAGATTGATCTGAGATCGGGGTACTACCAGCTGAGAGTTAAAGATTTAGACGTTCCGAAGACTGCTTTCAGAATGAGGTACGGGTATTATGAGTTTTTAGGTATGCTATTTGGACTAACCAATGCTCCTGCTGTTTTTATGGATCTGATGAACAGAATTTTTAGACCGCACTTAGATCGCTTTGTTGTAGTGTTCTTAGACGATATTTTGATTTATTCACGGGATGAGACTGAGCATGCCGAGCATCTGAAGATTGTATTGCAAACTTTGAGAGAAAAGTAATTGTACGCAAAATTCAGCAAATGTGAATTTTGGTTACATGAGGTTAGTTTTCTGGGGCATATTGTGTCAGCTTCTGGAATCCGAGTTGATTCGAACAAGATTTCTGCTATTCTGGATTGGAAACCTCCGAGGAACGTGTCTGAAGTCCGTAGCTTTACGGGCCTAATCGGTTTATTATCGCTCGATTTGTAAAAGGATTTTCAGTGATAGCTACTCCGTTGATGAAACTAATTCAGAAAGATGTTAGATTTGAATAGTCTGATAGATGTCAGAAAAGTTTTGAACAGTTGAAAGCTCATAATGTAAGCTCCAGATTAGTACAACCGAATCGTGCAAGGAATTTGTAATTTACTGATGATGCTTCGTTAAACGATGCGGGATGTGTTTTGATGCGAGGATGGCAAAGTTGTACCTTATGCCTCGAGACAATTGAAGCCTCATGAAAAGAACTATCCGACGCCTCGACCTAGAGTTAGCCGCGATTGTGTTTGCACTTAAGATCCGGCGCCATTATCTCATGCGGTGAAAGATGTCACGTATTTTCGGATCATAAAAGTCCAAGTATTTAATGACTCGTAAAGATTTGAATCGCATCGTAGAAGATGGCTTGAGTTGTTAAAAGATTATGAGCTTGTGATAGATTATCATCCGGTAAAGCAAAAGTGGTTGCTTGATGCATTGAGTCGAAAATCGTGATTTGCATTACGTGCTTTGAATGCTCGATTGATTTGTATGATGATAGTTCTGTGATAGCTGAGTTAAAAGCGAAACCATTGTTTATGCAACAGATATGTGATGCTCAGAAATCTGATAATGAGATATTAGCAAAACGAGCTCTCGTGTGGTTCGAATTTCGAATCTAAATTTCGAGTTGTTGATGATTGTTTGAGATTCCGAGGTCGTATCTGTGTTCCGAGAAATTCGGAGTTGATTCAGCTGATTTTGAGTGAAGCACATAATACTTGTCTATCTGCTCATCCGGGAAGTACTAAAATGTATCATGATCTGAAGCAACACTATTGGTGGTCTGGTATGAAACGACATTTTTCGACTTTGTTTGAAATGTTTAATCTGTCGACTAGTAAAAGTTGAACATCGTGTTCCGGCCGGTTTGCTACAACCAATTTCGATTCCCGAATGGAAATGGGATAGAGTAACGATGGACTTTGTTTCGGTTTGCCTCGGACTCAGAAAAAAGATGCAATTTGGGTCGTAGTTGGACCGATTGACGAAATCGCCCATTTTGTTCCAATGAAGGTCCGATTATTCACTTGATAGATTAGTGAGCTTTATATTTGTAGATTGTGAGATTGCACGGGGTGCCACTATCCATTGTGTCAGATAGAGATTCGAGATTTACATCGAGATTCTGGAAGAAACTGCAAGGAGCTTTAGGCACGAAACTACATTTCAGTACAGCTTTTCATTCGCAAACAGATGGTCAATTCGAGCGGATCATTTAGATTCTCGAAGATATGTTAAGATGTTGTGTACTCAAGTTTAATGGTACGTGGGAACAGTATCTGCCTTTGATTGAATTTGCATACAATAATATTTTTCAGTCAAGCATCAAAATGGCACCTTATGAAGCTCTGTACGGACGTAAATGTCGTACACCTCTGTATTGGACTGAACTCAGTGAAAATAAGCTACACGGTGTTGATTTGATAAAAGATTCAGAACAGAAAGTGAAACTGATCCGAGATTGTTTGAAAGTAGCATCTGATCGTCAGAATTCGTATGCGGACTTGAAACGAAAAGATATAGAATTTGAAATCGGTGACAAAGTATTTCTGAAAGTGTCTCCGTGGAAGAAAGTGCTTCGATTCGGACGTAAAGGCAAGTTAAGTCCGAGGTTCATCGGACCGTATGAGATCATTGAACGAGTTGGGCCTGTTGTATATAGATTAAAATTGCCCTTTGAGCTAGAAAAGATACACAATGTATTTCATGTTTCGATGCTCCGTAGATACCGATTTAATCCGTCACATGTGATTGCCCTATCTGAAATTGAGATTCGATCTGACATGTCATAAGAAGAGGAACCGATCCGTATCTTAGCTCGTGAAGTAAAAGAGTTGAGAAACAAGAAAATTCCGTTAGTGAAAGTATTATGGAATTGGCACGAAATTGAAGAGGCAACATGAGAACCGGAAGATTCAATGAAACAGCAATATCCGAATCTGTTTAACGGTAAGATTTTCGGGGACGAAAATCCCTAAGGTGGGAGAATTGTAACAGTCCGAATTATACCCTAGTCGGAACAGTGGTTTCAGAACCAAAAATTCGAGTCTGAATAATATTTTAATATTATTTTCTGTGCTATTGTTGAGTGTTTAAGCATGTGGTAAATTTTCGTAAGTTAATTTGTCCGTCTGTGTGTTTAATTTGACAAAAGGACTAAATTGTATAATTGGTAAAAGTGGCTTTTTATTTGATTAATGGCTAAAATGGTGTGACTTTTAAGTGATGAGGACTTATGTGGCAATTAAGCCAATTCTTTATATAGTGGACGGCAATTAATGATGATATATATATATATATATTCATATTTTATGTTTATTACATTTACTTTAATAGTTAAAGTTATATTATATATTTATTTTATAAGTTATGTTTAAATTATAATAAAAAAACATGAGTGGGTTGTCTCATTTTATCATCTTCTTGCTGAAACCACTAAAGAAAAAGAAAGAAAACTTTGGCTAAGCATTCGGCTATTACAAGCTTAAATCCAAGGTTAGTTTTTGATCCGTTTTCGATAATTTCTACGTTTTTGTAATCGTTGCTTTGAGAGCTACAAAACCCATGTCTTAATTTTGTGTATTGATGATGTTGGTGTAAGATGCCATTGATGATATGTCAAGCTTTTTGATGATTTTTGGTGTTAAATGAAAGATATGAGCTAGATGAACATGTTTTGTTCTTGAAGTTTTGATGAATTTAGCTTAATAGGGCTAAATTGAGAAAATGGCAAATTGAGGGACTAATTTGTGAATTTGATGAAAAATATGGGCTTATATGTGATGTATGAATATTCGGCTAAGCATATGTATGGGTAGATTTTGTGAATTTGATGCTTTTAGAAAAATGGACTAAATTGATAAAATGTGCAAATATGAGGACTAAATTGCAAATAGCCCTAAATGTGTGTCTTTGGATTGATTTGGTTGAATTAGTGAATAAAAGGATTAATTCTGAATATGTTTAGATCAAGAACCGAGGAAAACGGATTTAGATCGCGGGAAAGCGAAAGTAGCCGAGTAGCTGTTTTCATTCCGTAAACCGAATCTAAGGTAAGCCACTATGCAACTAAATGTATATGTATGTAATTAAAATTGTTTATATGATTAATGTTGATAATGAATGCCTACAAGAAGTTCTGCATATAAATTCCGAGGAAAGTTCGATATAGTGACTAAGTCCGAGAAGTCCCGTGTGAACCTAGGAGCAGATAGGATTAGCTATGTCATGACATAGGTATCTGTTCTGTTTTATCATGTAAGACCACGTCTGAGACGTTGGCGTTGATTTGAGATTTCGTGTAAGACCTCGTCTGGGACGAAGGCAACGATACGAGCTTTATGAGTAAGACCACGTCTGGGACGTTGGCATCGATATGAGCTTTACGTGTAAGACCATGTCTGGGACATCGGCATCGTATTGATTCGTGTAAGACCCTGTCTCGGATAGTGGCATCGATATCCGAGTGTATGTAAGACCTCGTCTGGAACATTGGCATTGTACGACTATTCCGGGCTTTCTGAGTATCCTACTAAATTCCTAATGGTTCAACGGGCAAGTTTGTGATACTAATTACAAATCCGAGCTATGAACAATTATGTGATATTAAATCTGATTCAGGTACGTTGATTATACACTATTTGTGTATATAAGGTAAGCATCTAAGTGATCTTACTATGATGAGATGTATATGGAATTGATGATATGATAAGAATTATTTTGGCTAGATGAGCTATATGTTTATATGATTCTTGAATGGTGAAAATGGCTAATGTGGTTAAAATTGTATGAACCAAAGTAAATAAGTGAGAGTTTGCTAAGTGATTGATATGTGCCAATGTATTTATTTGCATATATGCCTTCCATACCAAGTTTATTTGTATATGACTTACTAAGCTTTTGGAAAGCTTACTCTGTGTATGTTTTCTCCGTTTTATAGGTCGTCAAAGCTACTGAAGGCTCGGGACCGTCACGGATCGTCATCACACTACTAAACTTATTTTGGTACACTTTGTAAATGTATATGGCTAGATATGGCATGTATAGGCTAGTCATTGGTATGAATTGTTATGTGAACTTAGCCATGTGATTTGGCTAGTTATGTTTTGGTAATATGCTTAAAGGAATGTGATATGTGAAGTTGTTTTGGTAAGATTAGTTGATATATGAAATGGTTATGATATGGTAAGTATATAGATGAATGGTGTTTGGGCATAATTGTGATTTGGTCATGCAAATTGGTATGTTTGGAATTGGTTATGAATGTAAAGATAGAATGGATATTGAATGTATTATTGTGTGATTTCCTTAGTTGTCAAATATGCATGATTTGGGATGGCTATTTGGTATATTTTGGTGGTTATATGTGAATGAAATGGGATAATATATGTTGCTTGTAGGTTTGACCCTTATGGGTGGCATTTTGGCCTTGTAAATGGCTTATAATGTTACACGGTTGTGGCACACGGGCGTGCCTAAAGATCGTGGGTGAATTGGCAGAATGTAGCTTAGTAGTACACGGCCTTGACACGGGGGTGTCGGCTAGCCGTGGTGTGCAAGTCAAGAGCTAGCTAAGAGCACACGGCCATGGCACACCGGGCATGCTTGGTGGCGTGTGGTGGGAAGTCGATATATGGCCTAGTAGCACACGGCCATGGCACACTGGCGTGCGTGCCTAGTGACCGTGTTGATATAGTCGATATATAGACACGGATGGACACACAGGGGTGTCTAGAAGCCGTGGAGGGCACACGGTCTCCTCCCACGGGCGTGTCTCCCCTGTATTTAGAAAAGTTTAAATTTTTCCATGAGATTCTGTATGTGTTTCAGTTTAGTCCCAACTTGGTTTATATGCATGCTTAGGGTCTTGTTGACCGTATTAAGGGTCACTATGCTTGAGAATGATGAATGAATGTATGAATTTCTGTAATGCTTTTCGATCTGTCTGGTAACGCCTTTAACCCTAATCTGGCGACGGTTACGGGTTAGGGGTGTTACAGAAAACTTTGGCTAAGCATTCGGCTATTACAAGCTTAAATCCAAGGTTAGTTTTTTATCCGTTTTCGATAATTTCTATGTTTTTGTAATCGTTGCTTTGAGAGCTACAAAACCCATGTCTTAATTTTGTGTATTGATGATGTTTGTGTGAGATGCCATTGATGATGTGTCAAGCTTTTTGATAATTTTTGGTGTTTTATGAAAGATATGAGCTAGATGAACATGTTTTGTTCTTGAAGTTTTGATGAATTTAGCTTAATAGGGCTAAATTGAGAAAATGGCAAATTGAAGGACTAATTTGTGAATTTGATGAAAAATATGGGCTTATATATGATGTATGAATATTCGGCTAAGCATATGTATGGGTAGATTTTATGAATTTGATGTTTTTAGAAAAATAGACTAAATTGATAAAATATGCAAATGTGAGGGCTAAATTGCAAATAGCCCTAAATGTGTGTCTTTGGATTGATTTGGTTGAATTAGTGAATAAAAGGATTAATTTTGAATATGTTTAGATCAAGAACCGAGGAAAACGAATTTAGATCGCGGGAAAGCGAAAGTAACCGAGTAGCTGTTTTCATTCCCATAAACCGAATCTGAGGTAAGCCACTATGCAAATAAATGTATATATATGTAATTAAAATTGTTTATATGATTAATGTTGATAATGAATGCCTATGAGAAGTTCTGCATATAAATTCCGAGAAAAGTTCGATATAGTGACTAAGTCCGAGAAGTCCCATGTGAACCTAGGAGTAGATAGGATTAGCTATGTCATGACATAGGTATCTGTTCTGTTTTATCATGCAAGACCACGTCTGGGACGTTGGCATTGATTTGAGATTTTGTGTAAGACCTCGTCTGGGACGAAGGCAACGATACGAGCTTTATGAGTAAGACCACGTCTGGGACGTTGGCATCGATATGAGCTTTACGTGTAAGACCGTATGCCGGGCATCGGCATCGTCGTTGATTCGTGCAAGACCGCATCTGGACGATGGGCATCGATATCCGAGTGTATGTAAGACCTCGTCTGGGACGTTGGCATTGTACGACTAGTCCGGGCTTTCTGAGTATCCTACTAAATTCCTAATGGTTCAACGGGCAAGTTTGTGATACGAATTACAAATCCGAGCTATTAACAATTATGTGATATTAAATCCGATTCAGGTACGTTGATTATACACTATTTGTGTATATAAGGTAGGCATCTAAGTGATCTTACTATGATGAGATGTATATGGAATTGATGAGATGATAAGAATTGTTTTGGCTAGATGAGCTATATGTTTATATGATTCTTGAATGGTGAAAATGGCTAATATGGTTAAAATTGTATGAACCAAAGTAAATAAGTGAGAGTTTGCTAAGTGATTGATATGTGCCAATGTATTTATTTGCATATATGCCTTCCATACCAAGTTTATTTGTATATGACTTACTAAGCTTTTGGAAAGCTTACTCTGTGTATGTTTTCTCTGTTTTATAGGTCGTCAAAGCCACTGAAGGCTCAGGACCGTCACGGATCGTCATCACACTACTAAACTTATTTTGGTACACTTTGTAAATGTATATGGCTAGATATGGCATGTATAGGCTAGTCATTGGAATGAATTATTATGTGAACTTAGCCATGTGATTTGGCTAGTTATGTTTTGGTAATATGCTTAAAGGAATGTGATATGTGAAGTTGTTTTGGTAAGATTGGTTGATATATGAAATGGTTTTGATATGGTAAGTATATAGATGAATGGTGTTTGGGAATAATTGTGATTTGGTCATGCAAATTGGTATGTTTGGAATTGGTTTTGAATGTAAAGATAGAATGGATATTGAATGTATTATTGTGTGATTTCCTTAGTTGTCAAATATACATGATTTGGGATGGCTATTTAGTATATTTTGGTGGTTATATGTGAATGAAATGGGATAATATATGTTGCTTGTAGGTTTGACCCTTATGGGTGGCATTTTGGCCTTGTAAATGGCCTATAATGTTACACGGTTGTGGCACACGGGCGTGCCTAAAGATCGTGGGTGAATTGGCAGAATGTAGCTTAGTAGTACACGGCCTTGACACGGGGGTGTCAGCTAGCCGTGGTGTGCAAGTCAGTAGCTAGCTAAGAGCACACGGCCATGGCACACGGGCGTGCTTGGTGGCCGTGGTGGGGAAGTCAGTATATGGCCTAGTAGCACACGGCCATGACACACGGGCGTACCTAGTGACCGTGTTGATATAGTCAGTATATAGACACGGATGGACACACGGGGGTGTCTAGAAGCCGTGGAGGGCACACAGTCTCCTCCCACGGGCGTGTCTCCGCTGTATTTAGAAAAGTTTAAATTTTTCCATGAGATTCTGTATGTGTTTCAGTTTAGTCCCAACTTGGTTTATATGCATGCTTAGGGTCTTATTGACCGTATTAAGGGTCACTATGCTTGAGAATGATGAATGAATGTATGAATTTCTGTAATGCTTTCTGAACTGTTTGGTAACGCCTTTAACCTTAATCCGGTGACAGTTACGGGTTAGGGGTGTTACAGAAAACTTTGGCTAAGCATTCGGCTATTACAAGCTTAAATCCAAGGTTAGTTTTTGATCCGTTTTCGATAATTTCAACGTTTTTGTAATCGTTGCTTTGAGAGCTACAAAACCCATGTCTTAATTTTGTGTATTGATGATGTTTGTGTGAGATGCCATTGATGATGTATCAAGCTTTTTGATAATTTTTGGTGTTAAATGAAAGATATGAGCTAGATGAACATGTTTTGCTCTTGAAGTTTTGATGAATTTAGCTTAATAGGGCTAAATTGAGAAAATGGCAAATTCAGGGATTAATTTATGAATTTGATGAAAAATATGGGCTTATATGTGATGTATGAATATTCGGCTAAGCATATGTATGGGTAGATTTTGTGAATTTGATGTTTTTAGAAAAATGGACTAAATTGATAAAATATGCAAATGTGAGGGCTAAATTGCAAATAGCCCTAAATGTGTGTCTTTGGATTGATTTGGTTGAATTAGTGAATAAAAGGATTAATTCTGAATATGTTTAGATCAAGAATCGAGGAAAACGGATTTAGATCGCGGGAAAGCGAAAGTAACCGAGTAGCCGTTTTCATTCCGATAAACCGAATCTGAGGTAAGCCACTATGCAAATAAATGTATATGTATGTAATTAAAATTGTTTATATGATTAATGTTGATAATGAATGCCTATGAGAAGTTCTGCATATAAATTCTGAGGAAAGTTCGATATAGTGACTAAGTCCGAGAAGTCCCGTGTGAACCTAGGAGTAGATAGGATTAGCTATGTCATGACATAGGTATCTGTTCTGCTTTATCATGTAAGACCACGTCTGGGACGTTGGCGTTGATTTGAGATTTCATGTAAGACCTCGTCTGGGACGAAGGCAATGATACGAGCTTTATGAGTAAGACCACGTCTGGGACGTTGGCATCGATATGAGCTTTACATGTAAGACCATGTCTGGGACATCGGCATCGTATTGATTCGTGTAAGACCGTCTGCGGGACAATGCATCGATATCCGAGTGCATGTAAGAACTCGTCTGGGACGTTGGCATTGTACGACTATTCTGGGCTTTCTGAGTATCCTACTAAATTCCTAATGGTTCAACGGGCAAGTTTGTGATACGAATTACAAATCCGAGCTATGAACAATTATGTGATATTAAATCTGATTCAGGTACGTTGATTATACACTATTTGTGTATATAAGGTAAGCATCTAAGTGATCTTACTATGATGAGATGTATATGGAATTGATGATATGATAAGAATTGTTTTGGCTAGATGAGCTATATGTTTATATGATTCTTGAATGGTGAAAATGGCTAACGTGGTTAAAATTGTATGAACCAAAGTAAATAAGTGAGAGTTTGCTAAGTGATTGATATGTGCCAATGTATTTATTTGCATATATGCCTTCCATACCAAGTTTATTTGTATATGACTTACTAAGCTTTTGGAAAGCTTACTCTGTGTATGTTTTCTCTGTTTTATAGGTCGTCAAAGCTACTAAAGGCTCGGACCGTCACGGATCGTCATCACACTACTAAACTTATTTTGGTACACTTTGTAAATGTATATGGCTAGATATGGCATGTATAGGCTAGTCATTGGTATGAATTGTTATGTGAACTTAGCCATGTGATTTGGCTAGTTATGTTTTGGTAATATACTTAAAGGAATGTGATATGTGAAGTTGTTTTGGTAAGATTAGTTGATATATGAAATGGTTATGATATGGTAAGTATATAGATGAATGGTGTTTGGGAATAATTGTGATTTGGTCATGCAAATTGGTATGTTTGGAATTGGTTTTGAATGTAAAGATAGAATGGATATTGGATGTATTATTGTGTGATTTCCTTATTTGTCAAATATACATGATTTGGGATGGCTATTTGGTATATTTTTGTGGTTATATGTGAATGAAATGGGATAATATATGTTGCTTGTAGGTTTGACCCTTTTGGGTGGCATTTTGGCCTTGTAAATGGCCTATAATGTTACACAGTTGTGGCACACGGGCGTGCCTAAAGACCGTGGGTGAATTGGCAGAATGTAGCTTAGTAGCACACGGCCTCGACACGGGGTGTCGGCTAGCCGTGGTGTGCAAGTCGATAGCTAGCTAAGAGCACACGGCCATGGCACACCAGGCGTGTGCTTGGTGGTCGTGGTGGGGAAGTCAGTATATGGCCTAGTAGCACACGGCCATGACACACGGGCGTGCCTTGTGGCCGGTGTTGATATAGTCGAGATATAGACACGGATGGACATACGGGGGTGTCTAGAAGCCGTGGAGGGCACACGGTCTCCTCCCACGGGCGTGTCTCCCCTATATTTTAGAAAAGTTTAAATTTTTCCATGAGATTCTGTATGTGTTTCAGTTTAGTCCCAACTTGGTTTATATGCATGCTTAGGGTCTTGTTGATCGTATTAAGGGTCACTATGCTTGAGAATGATGAATGAATGTATGAATTTCTGTAATGCTTTTCGATCTATCTGGTAACGCCTTTAACCCTAATCCGGCGACGGTTACGGGTTAGGGGTGTTACAAGGTAAGTCAGAGAGCACACAATTTAGGACACGGCCTGAAACACGGGCATGTTTTAGGGTCACACGGGCGTGTGAGCTCTGCATATAAGAATTTTTTTTGAAATTTCACGTAAAATCCTCAGAGTTTCCGATTAAGTCCCGAATTGTTTCTAACGTACATTTTCGGTCTCGAAGGTCCATAAAAGGGACAACATGATTAATTTCTGATTTGAATGTTAATTATTTTTGTATTATTTGTATTAAAACTGTATTGACTGGTAATACTCTGTAACCTTGTTCCGGTGACGGATAAGGGTTAGGGGGTGTTACAAATTTCATCAATGACATCTTCCAAAAAATTTAACAATTTTACAAATTAACCTTTTGGTTAGCTAGATAAAGCTCAAACGATCCCGAAAAAATAAAATTCATGAAAAACGGATGAAAAATACCTATCATGCAAGTGTATTAAGCCAAGGCCGAAAGCTTCCTTAGGACTTCCATAGGGTTTCGGTTTTGGAATGCTAAAATGAGGAAGATGACAATTACTTTTATTTAATTTAAGTTTTATTATTTATTTACCATTTTACCCTTAACTAATAAATCAAATTTCACATTAAAATCCACTTAAACAATCCACTAAATAAAGAAATGCCTTAATTTCCATATTAAACCATTTTATTTTGCTTAATCACCCAATTGGCACTATAAAACTAATAACAATTGACTTTCGCACTTTTTACAATTTAATCCTTTTTCTTTAATTAACTATCTAAACGTTAAAATTTCTAAACTAAAATTTAATACGAACCTAATGACCTTATAAATATTAAATAATTAATATTTACTAACTGACACGTTGTAACACCCCTTACCCGTATCCTACGCTGGAACCGGGTACGAGGCATTATCGGACTTAACAATACAATCTACCAAATCCCGAGCCACAAAATTTCACTTATAATTTAAACTTTAACAAACACATGCATACACAAACATTATAACTCCATGACCAATATGAACCACAACTCGTGGGCCAAATACAAAATAATCCTTATTATCATATGAAGCTATAAATTTGGTCAAATTAATTAACACCTATACAAAATGACTTAATCAAGCCCCTATACATGCCATAACTTAAATTATTTATAAATAAAGATACCCATAGATAGCTTGATAGTGTGAAGCGATCTCCGACGACCTCCAACCCGAGCTTGTTTAATAGGACTCTGTAACATGGGAAAGAAAAGGGGGTAAGCTTATAAAGCTTAGTAAGTTCACATGTAAAAAAAAATAAGCATTAGCAATAAATTTAGCTTATTACTAAGCACTCATAACTTGCATAAATAATGCTAAGTTTTTACTTTCCCAACTTACTCATTTGTAGCCTTACCAAAGCCTCAACATGATAAATCCTCACAACAAGTTCTTAAATTGATATAATCATTAAATCACATGTTTATACCTTATTACTCATATTCACATTAATCTGTCTACTTGAATCGCTGTCATTAAATTATTTATTTCTTGAGCTACAGAGCTCCGAATTACAAACTGCTAATTTTTCCTGAAACTAGACTCACATATATTCATACCATAAAATTTCTAGAATTTTTGGTCTTGCCAATTAGTACAGTTTATTCATTAAAATTTCCCCTGTTTCACTGTTCTATTATTCTGACCTCTCTTCACTATGAATCAATTTTCTCCTTGTACAGAATTCAGATGACCATCTTGTTTAGTTCATTTGAAACTAGACTCATTCAGAATTTCAGGAATATAAATTATATCCCATAATTATTTTTATACTATTTTTAATTATTTTTCTAAGTCAGAATAGGGGATCACGTAATCATTCTGAACCAATCTCACAAAAATTCAAATATCTCAGAATATAGAATTAATTTTATTTCTCTGTTTCTTTTATATGAAAGTAGACTCATCAAGATTTAATTCTATATCTCATTCAACTTCTAATTAAATTTCTACTATTTTTGGTGATTTTTCAAAGTCACCTTTATGCTGCTGATTAAACTGTTTTATCTCAAATTTCATCTTTTTCAATAAAATTTCCACATTTTCACATCAGATTTCATTTAGTAAATTCATATCTCTCAATGAACACTTCGGAATATAACAAATAATCAGTTGTTTTAGCACATAGCTCCACCTTTCTGAATTAAATATACATCCGTGGTATTTCCACTTAGCAAATTCAATCACTTACACATGTACAATCTTACCAATTCACTTGCACATACATTTAAATACTTAATCATTATCACGTATGCTCATTCTTTCAATTATACCTGCATACACACTTCATCTCATATTCACTTTAATTCATTATTAATCCCGTTAAACACTCGAAATATGCATGGATACGTAGAGAATTAGCACATAAGTGCCACACTCGATATGTAGCCGGTTACCATCGATATGTAGCCGGTTACCATCGTAATGTAGCCGGCTTACCATCGCAATGTAGCCGAAGCTACCACTATTCACTGAATCGGGTAGTCGGAGCTACCACTTTTCATTGATCAGGTAGCCAGGGCCACCACTTTTCACTGATCAGGTAACTAGAGCTACCACTTTTCACTGATCAGGTAGCCAGGGCCACCACTTTTCACTGATCAGGTAGCTAGAGCTACCACTTTTCACCGATCAATAACACTGAAATGTCCACGCCCGCTCACACAAGTCGTCGTGTGTCGCAACACATGCTAGATCACCCAGCACCCGGGACTCACTGTAACACTGTAACACTGGTCTCTAGTATCCACTTCTATTCCTATGTTCAACCGGGAATTTACACTTAACACTTATTTTAAACACTATATCACTTGAATAATTCATGAATAATTTTCCTTCCACATTTAATATTAATTCACATATCAAATATAATTCACAATTTATAAAATTATATCGCTATTATTTACACATAACTTACATAATTACATTCAAACTTGCGTCATTAAATGATTATTAAACATATGAACTTACCTCGATACCAAACCGGCCATTTTACCAACTTTCTCGATTTTCAATTTTCCTCCCGTTCTAGGTCCAAATCTCATTTTTCGGGGCCTAAAACATCACATTTCACTTATTTAATTAATTTAATATTCAAAACAGTCCTTAACTCAACTTTTGTAAAATTACTACTTTTCCCCTAAACTTTTATATATTTACACTTTTGCCCCAATACTCGAAAATTAAACTTCAGCCCTTACTCTTATGTTTTATAACATGCTGATCATTTTTCCCTTCTATGGCAACATCAAATTCTCACTAATTCACATACTTATGAACATTAGGTATTTTTACCGATTATGACGTTTTACTCGTTTTCAAGTAAAATCGCTTAGTAAAAGTTGTTTAACATAATTTCAGCCTTCATATTCTACCATAAAAAATCAAAATACACACTTTTCACCCATGGGTAATTTTCCAAAGATGAACCCTAGCATGAATTATTGGTAGTATAAGCTAAATCGAGCTACCGGGACTCCAAAATCGTAAATAACTTGAAAAACGGGGCTAGAACGGACTTACCATGAGCTTGGAAAGTTGAGAAAACCCTATCCATGTCTTCTCCTGGTAAATTTCGTCCATATGAAGAAGATGGACAAATTTGGCATTTTAATATTGTTTTTAATTCATTTAATTATCAAATTACTAAAATGCCCCTAACTTAAAAATATCCCATTCACTTATCTAATGTCCATTATTGTCCAACAATTTAACCAATGGTCTAATTGCCATTTAAGGACCTCCAATTTAAAATTTCATAGAAATTGGACACTTCTAACATGTAGAACTCAACTTTTTCACTATTTACAATTTAGTCCTTTTGACTAAATTGAGTGCCCAAACGTCGAAATTTTTGAACGAAATTTTCACGAAATCTTTCCATGAAATCATAGACCATAAAAACATAATAAAAATAAGATTTTCCTCAACAGATTTGTGGCCCCAAAACCACTATTTCGACTAGGCCCAAAATCGGGCTGTTACACACGTTGGTAGTGTGGTCCCGAAACCATTATTTTTTACACCATTGAAAACAGGTTGTTACATTATGAGTATGCTTTGTAATTTTCTTATTAAAAGGTGATTTGGAGTTTGTTTGAAGTGTTTTAAACTTGAATTTTTGGTCCCTTGCATCAAGGTTTTGAAACCTTAGTTTTATGTATAAGAATTTTGCAAGTAAGTGACCGAAATTCGGTCCTAGGGTTCTAGGTTTCGGAACCAATACTTGTAGGTATCATAAATTTCATGGATGGTAGCCAAAGAGCTATAGTGCCAGGCCAATGTATCGACACATAGCCCTCCGTCAGTGCCCATTGCACTATTTTTTATGTTTTGAGTTCTCCAAATTTTGTATTTATGATCAGTATAAACGTGGCATCTCTCACCATACAAATAATGTCGCCAAATTTTCAAAGTAAAGACAATCGTTGCCAATTCTAGATTGTGAGTCGGGTAATTTCTCTAATATGATTTTAATTGTCGAAAAACGTATGTTATTACTTTTCCAGCTTGCATCAATACACAAGCTAATCCAATGAGTGACGCATCATTATAAACAACGTACTCTTTCCATGATTCAGGCTGAGTCAGTACATGAGCTTCTGTCAACATATTTTTCAACTGATCAAAACTCTACTAGCATTTATTTGACCAAATAAAATCAACATTTTTCTGTAACAACTTGGTTATCGATATAGCAATTATTGAAAAATTCTTTATGAATCGAAGATAATAACTAGCTAAGCCCAGAAAACTACGTATTTCTGAAATAAACTACGTACTTCTGAAATATCCTTCAGAGCTTTCCAGTTGACAATAGAATAAATTTTGCTCGGATCAACATGAATCCCATCCGTAGAAATTACGTGACCAATAAATCCAACCTCTCTAATCTAGAACTCACATTTACTGAATTTTGCGTATAATTATTTCTTGCGCAAAATTTGTAAAACAATTTTTAAATGCTGAGCAAGCTCGGATTCTATTTCAGAATAAATTAGTATATCATCAATAAACACAACCACGAATTTATCCAAATGAGGCTGAAAAACCCGATTCATCAGATCCATAGAAGTAGCAGGGGCATTAGTTAATCCGAACAACATCACCAAAAATTCATAATGACCATAACGAGTTTGGAAAGTAGTTTTCAGTATATCAACATCTTTAACTCGCAATTGATAATATCCTGATCTGAGATCTATTTTCGAGAACACCGTTGCACCTTTCAATTGATCAAACAAATCATCAATACGAGACAAAAGATATTTATTCTTTATCGTAACTTTATTCAATTGTCTGTAATCAATACACAATCTCAATGACTTGTCCTTCTTTTTCACAAATAACATAGGTGCATTCGAGGGAGATACACTTGGCCGAATAAAACCTAGGTCTAACAATTCTTGCAACGTGGTTTAAGTTCTTTCAATTTAGTGGGTGCCATTCGATACAGTGTGATATCGATCGAAGCAGTTTCAGGCATCAAATCAATTACAAATTCAACTTCATGTTCTGGCGGCAATCCTGGTAACTCTTTAGGAAATATGTCTGTAAACTGATTCACAATTGATACAATTGATACTTGATCAAGCTTCAACTTCGAATCACGAGTATCAAGAATATAAGATAAAAATGCCTCACAACCCTTGTGAATCAATTTTTGTGTCGAGATAGCTAAAATAAGTCTGGAAACACTATTTGATCTATTCGACTCAATTGTAATCATTTCACCCGTCTGACATCTTAGATCAATTCGTTTCAGTCTACAATTTACCATAACATCATGTAACGTCAACCAATACATTCCTAGAAGGATATCAAATTCATGAAAGGGTAACAACATCAAGTCAGCAGGAAAATCACAACCCTAAATTCTCAGCAGACATTTACGACATATTGAATCAACTAACACACTCTGACCTAGTGAATTAGTAACTCAAACATCAAACTCAGTTGACTCAACAGGTAAATTCTTATTCGTTACTAATGTCATGCAAATATATGGGTGAGTTGACCTTGGATCAACCAATGCATACATAGTAACATTAAAGAGATAGGATATACCAGCAATAACATCAGGTGCAGTAGCTTCCTCTCTAGCTCAAATAGAATATGCTCGCGTAGGTGCTCTAACTTCAGATCTGACAGTTGTATCTTTAGTGCCACTATGATTTGCTCCGATATTACTACTTTGACTAAGACGTCTATTCTTCTAATGTGTAGACAACTACTTTTCATTCTTTTCTTCATTATCTCTAACTAATCTCGGGCAATTTTGCACAAAGTGATCTGTCGAACCACATTTGTAGCATGCGCCTGTTTTAGTCCTGTATTCACCGGTATGAGGCTTTCCACAATACTCACACACCGATCTCAAAACATTCTGAACAGTAGCCATGTCAGTAGGTTTAATCTGAGACTTCGAATCATGTTGCATTGATTTGTTTTTACCCAAAAATCTAAATGGTGAAGTGACACGGCTAACAGCTTCCTTTGTCTTCTTTGATGGTGGTATAGGAAATGACTTGGAAAAGCTTCTTTTACCAAATTCTCGAGCCTTCCTTTCTCTCTATTTTTTATTATTATAAACTTCCTCCATCTTTTGAGCCCGTTCAGATAAAACCATAAACTGTCATATTTCCATCCCTCCAATCATCATTTTAATTTCATTTTTTAATCCATCTTCGGAATAGATGCACATTTCTTCCTCGTTTGGCACAATTTCACAAGTATACTTGCTGAGATGTACAAACTCTCTTTCATACTCAGCTACTAATTTATTTATTTTCTTCAGTTCAAGAAATTTTTTCTTTTTTCGATCTAAGTATCGTTTGCTGACATACTTCTTTTTAAACTCCATTTTGAAGAAATCCCAATTGGCTTTATCTCTCGGTACCACAACTATTAACGTTGACCACCAACTATAAGCTTCATCTGTAAGTAATGACACAACACATTTGAGATAATCATTAGGAGAGTAAGTCATTTTATCGAAGACTCGCTGAATACTCTCAAGTCAGCATTCAGCTTTAGTAGGATCATCATCTGTTCTGCCCCTAAACTCCTTAGCCTCATATTTTCTGACTTTATCAATAGGGATCCATCAACTCATTTTAGTTGTCGGAGGAGGTGTAGGTACCATATGAGGTACAACAGAGGGTGGAGGTTGTTGAGCCACAGGGTTGGTTCATATAAATTCTGTGAACCACTGACCAATTAAACCGAAGAAAACATTTTTAACTTTATTTCCAAACATTTATGGAAACGGTAAACTATGACTTGCTTCTTGTTCATTAGTTGGAACATTACTATTCACTTCATCAATGCCAGCATGATCAAATTCTGCCGACATCTTTCAAATTTAAAAGAAAATAAGGGTTAGATCGGATCAATCAATATCACACTATTATAGGTTTATATGACATGTAACTTCTAGACTTCAAACACGCTACGTTCAGTTTGAGAATTGGCTAAATTGTAGCTCTGATACCACTAAATGTAACACCCCTAATCCATCTTCGTCATCGGATTAGGTTTACAAAGTATTACAATACAATTCAGAACATTTAACTTCAAATAGAAAAAATTATGCAAATTAAAAAATAACATTCAATAAGTCATTTTAACTAAGATAGAAATACACTTATGAGCCTTAAACCGAGCCTACAAGGCCCTAAAACTAGTTTGAGAATGTTCGAGGATCATTTTGAAACAAATCAGAAAAGTTTGGAAAAATTGACATTTTTTTAAAACAGGGGTCACACTGCCTTGTAGCCAAGTCGTGTGACATAGCCCAGACCATGTGAGCATTCGAAGTAAAAGACACACGGCCGTGTCCCAGCCGTGTGTCCACTCGTGTCCCAGCCGTGTGTCCGCCCGTGTGGGTATTCAAAATAGGGTCACACGGCTGTATCACAGGTCGTGTGCCAGATCGTGTGTATATTCAAAATATGGTCACACGACCAAGTCACATGCCGTGTAACAATCGAAATACCCTCACACGGTCGTGTCATAGGCTGTGTCCTAGACCGTGTGACACTCTTATTTGAAATACACAACCGTGTAAAGAGACCGTTTGCAACACACGGCTGTGTGACTGCCCGTGTCCCAGGCCGTGTGCCCCTAATTTTTCCTTCAAATGCAAGTTTACCAAAACATGCTTACTTGAACATCAAGCAACTTAGTTACCATCAATTAAACCTATTCAAAACACACTTAAACAAGCCCGAAACATGTCAAAGTCATCCAACCTAAGTTCCTAACTAATATGCTATCATTGACACCACAATTCAATATCCAAATCAAATACATATCTCACTCTAACCAATGACATTCAAGTTCACATAATCATCCTAAAGCATACATCAAACTTACCATATTTCAATACCATACCATTATGAAACTTGTATCAAATAGCCAAAGATAAGTTCACAAAGACATATACATGTCAAAGCCATAAGCACATACACAACCAAATTAATACCAAATTTAAATAATTTTTCATCAATCTCATACATATATCATTTGAAATAAGTATTCAAGACATATATCAAAACACACCTAATACATGCCATATAACCCAAAAGTAAACATCCAAAAACTACCAAAAGATATCTGGATAGTGCGGTTCCTTGGGTTGATCCGACTGTCCAATTTTCTACAAAATGTAATCTACAAAGAAATAGAAGAAATAACACAAGTAAGCTTTACTAAAGCTTAGTAAGTTCAATGGTTAAAACGATAAACTTACCGTATAAACACATAAATCACACAGAAACAGTTAATTAACTATAATTCTGTCAAACACAACATTCAATAGGTGAGTCTTTATAACTATACTCATAATAAATAGTCTTTAAAACTAATCTGGAGTATTCAATATCAACTCAATTTAAAATCAACCTGATGAACGATATAACGTATTCGGATACGTGGTTAATCATCTAGAACACACCAAAATGCTCGAGTGAGCTTAACCAACCGAGAACACACCTGGGCACCAAGTGCCTAGCCCGTAGGCTAAAATCCTTCTGAAACACACCTAGGCATCAAGTGTCATGCTGGAAGCTTTACATCCGCCCCCGGTAACACACCAGAATCACTATAAACATAACTCGATAGTCCACAATAAATGCTGGACTTTGGTATACTCAGTGAACAGTAACGAATCAGTAATCATCATCTCATCATGAATCAAACCCGTATCGTGCGCATTAAAACCTATTGGCATATCAATTGTATCCTATCCTACGTTCATCGGCTCAAAATAATATCGAATAACAATGTTCAAATCATTTGTTTTCTCGACTCACATCAATTTATTTCAGTTCAATTATGTCAGAATATTCAACATATCAATTCATAGGTAATATAACATTTATTTTAATATGAAACTAAACCGTACGAACCTACCAGGGCTAAATTGCAGAGACAACAAAAGTTCAGCGACTACTCAACAACTTTTCCTTTTCCTCAGTTATCTATTTGTTCTTGATCTATAAAATAATTTATTTCAATTTATTAACCCCAATTTCATATAATATTCAATCTAGTGCAAATGATTTCCTATTTACTAATTTTTACATTTTCCCCAAACTTTTAAACTTTATTCAATTTGATCCTTAAGACTAAAACATGATTATTTTCATAATTAATCCTTGTACCTAATAAACCGAATTCAATTATACTAAAATATAATCTACATATGCTAAAATTTTCCAAGAAAACCATGCTTATTTTAATTTATTTTCAATTTAATCTCTAAACTTAAAAATCATATAAAATCACTTAACAAAATATTTCTATTTAGCACCCAAACATCATATTCTACCCTTAAACTTCAAAAAAACACCAATTTCATCAATGGTATCTTCCAAAAAATTTAACAATTTTACAAATTAACCCCCGGGTTAGCTAGATAAAGCTAAAACGATCCCAAAAACATAAAATTCATGAAAAATTGATGAAAAATACCTATCATGCAAGTGTATTAAGCCAAGGCTGAAAGCTTCCTTAGCACTTCCATGGGGTTTCGATTTTGAAATGCTAAAATGAGGAAAATGTCAATTTACTTTTATTTAATTTAAATTTTATTATTTATTTACCATTTTACCCTTAACTAATAAATCAAATTTCACATTAAAATCTACTTAAATCATCCACTAAATAAAGAAATGGCTTAATTGCCATATTAAACCATTTTATTTTACTTAATCACCTAATTGGCACTATAACATAATAACAATTGTCTTTCACACTTTTTAGAATTTAATCCTTTTTATTTAATTAACTATCTAAACGTTAAAATTTCTAAACCAAAATTTAGTACGACCCTAATGACCTTATAAATATTAAATATAGAGAGAAGAAGTGAGACTCTTGTTGAATTTGTAGAAGTCTATTTCAATAGAAAAACAACTTCTTAGTTGAACTAAGAGAGAGAGGGGCTAATAAGGTGCGCTTCGATTCGGGCTTCTCATGTATTGTGTCTAATTATATGTGCTTCCTGAACTTTTAACCCAACACTTTATAGTTTAATCCAACCCAATACATGTTTTTCTATTTCTCAAAATATATATTATTTATTAAATTAATTTAAATTAATTAATTTTCCAATTAAATAATTTTCTCAACCCGATTTCGATTTCGTTAAAATCATTACAACTTTATGTAAAAGAATTCATGAGAAAATATATTTAATTTTTCTGCATTCAACGGATTCACTATGACCAATTAATTTAATCACCTTTTCGAACTTCAATTAAATAATTAATAATTCAAAAAACCATAAATTAATTCTCAAGTCATTTTCATACTTAGTGAGAAAACTACATTCATTTCCGAATGTTTCCTATTTCTCTAACTTTACCATTTTTATCCATTTTTGTTCATTTGATTCAACATGCAAATCATTTTTTATTTCAACGACCTAGTGGGGGGATCAACTGGATATATATAATTAGGGCTCAAATGATTTATAATTAAGTTCCAGTTTTTCACCTATTAATTATAAATTTATTTAGTCATGAAGTCATCCCACTATAGTATCGTGACTGAGCTCTCTCTAATGGCATACCATTACGAAAGCAGCTTAATTAGTGCTCATCCAATGACCTTGTCATAAGTGTGTTACCTTCATAGAATATCCTTAATCTCTTTGGGATAAATCCGCTCTCCCAATATGATCCTATTTTATCTCATGATAACTATTGCATCTTCTTTCATGAAAAGTCAATTATTATCAAATAATAATTAAGTCATTCATCAAAAAGACGAGTGATCCCTGGCCATGTTTACTTTTCATCTATTGTGTAATGCCAATAAAAGGATATCATTTACCTGTGTCTTGGGCTATGAATTTCACTATTGTAAATTATGCTACATACTACAGAAGTCGTATACCCAATGTATCAGCTTTCAGTTCCTTATCTATTTGAACTCAGGCTTTTACTTACATCAAAGTATACGAGTCATGCATAAATAGTCCATCATCCATTCAGGATTAAGGTATGCCACACTTTGAAGTCAAAAGTAAATAAATCTATAAACGAATTCAAGATCTATTTTTCTTGGATCCAGTCCGATGTACTGCCAGTCTAGTCAATCAGATATATATCTCCATCTTCTAGGAGTCATCTACTTCGATGCCCAAGACAATGCATCTTCCTAATTGGACTTGATAGACAATATATTAGTCTTTCAATTGGTTTGCTAATTTTTTATTAGACTAAGGACATGTTTAGGTTTGTCTACTAATAAAGTTGTCTTTCTGTATTACTATCCGACCACGTAATACCGCTTAGTATTAGTTTAAACATTAGACAACTAATGAGCCAATATTTGCGTCTATTTTGCTTTATATGCAAACATCACGTGAGGACAATATACAAAGAGTATTGATGTAATTAATGAATGATTTTATTAACCAATCTGTTTGAAAAAAATTACAAGTGTACACAGACGAAAATACTACACTTAGGATAGCAGATCAAACACTTCACTCTTCGAGGGACTATAAGTTTGCTAACCTCGCCAAATGTGTCTCCTCTCTCCTACAGAGCTTAACAAGGACCTCCAATATTTCTAAGATGATTTCACCCTTACTAAGGTAGCCTATTAGGCTCATAAGACAATGATACAACCCTGCTTGCTTACAAAAAGCCCACTAGGCTTACCAAGGTCACTAGAGATCTATCAGGTTCACCAAGGCATCCATTCATAACATGAGTTAATGCTAATGTTGTTTTTCTTTCTTTAAGTTTTTTTCTTTTAATAATATTTATCTGAACATGAGTTAATGCTAATGTTGTTTGAATGAACCAGATTAATTGGTGGAATTAATTAGATTAGATATCAACTAAAGTGTCAGTTTAGAGAATGAATTTAAATCTGTAAATAAAAAATTGATATAGATAAATAGAACTGATTCTATAAGCAATCCAATGTAGAAAAACATGGGTTAATGCGGGACCCCAAACAGGCAATCACCCCCAACCTTGTAAGATTACTATCATACTCGATTTTCGAAATCATTGGCCATCTCCGTGAGACCCTTAGCCCGAAAACTGCACACATAGATGGAGCGAGGGTGTAGAGAGTAGACCTGCAGCAGCCGCCAATGCGACTTCTCTTTTACCATTTAGATTAATTTTTAATAACTTAATCACCAAAATTGATTTTAATGAAGCCGGTTAAAAACGTAGGCAATGCATCTCATGGCAGACCCAATTAGCTATAGCAAACGAAATGCGATTTCTCTGCAACTTGTTTTATTTTTACTAAACACACACCCAATTTCAAAGAAATTGTGACACCCCAAAACTTTCTTCCACTTTCCCATTAAATTTCATTCCTTCTTATAGCAAAAGCAAAAGTCATCTATTCAACTTCAATTCCACCAAAGACCCGCTTCAAGAATTAGTAAAAGTAAAAGTTCCCGTCTCTCTCTTTACTTACCCCTTCAAACAAGCTAAAACCCAGAAAATTTTTGTACGTATAGAGGGTTTCAGGCCGATGCTATATATACAGATCTTTGATGAGTGTTTGCCTTGGATGTTTTTAAGTTGTTTGTAAGATTCTTTTAAGGTTTTTGAAGATGGGTAGTGATGGAGGTGGCCAATCGTCTCATCCTCTAAGAATAACCGTCCGAGAACTTATCTGCCATGCGTGTGCTGGTGCCACTGCAGGTAAAGCCTTTTACTTTGCTGCTGTCTTTGATTTATTCTTTTAGGGTTTTCTTTTATCAGTTCTTCCGAATAAATTAGAAACTTCGTGGAACTTTATTATTATTGGTGAAATGAGGGTTTGTATGTTGATTCTTTGATTATGAATGTTAGCAAACTCAGTTGAAACTATGAGTGCCACTTTTAATTTGATTGAATTTTCGATTTATTGATGATCTTTGTTGGAAATTTTAAGGTGCAATTGCGGCCACCTTTGTGTGCCCTTTAGATGTAATCAAAACAAGGCTACAAGTACATGGACTCCCTACAGCTTCTAAAACTGGTGTTAGAGGTATTGTAGATCCTGAGCTTTTGAAACTGAGTTTTACTTTTGGGTGCATGGTTTAGCAGAAGGACTAGGATTGAAATTGTTGGAATTTTTTTCGTCAAGTATTTTCATAGGAGATCTTTGGAATGCAAAAATCTTGCTTTGTTAGGATACTCCACACCTATTATTTTGCAAACATTTTGCTTTCTAGGCCATGGATCTTTTTCTATTAATGTCTGTCTACTCTGATAGATTCTGGTAATCTGAAGTGATGACCAGATTGAAAGAAAGTTGTTGATAAATATAGTTTTAATAGATTTGTAACATTCTGAAGTTTGATTTTACATATTATGTGAAATTGTTTGTTCTTGTGTTAATGATGGACGTTGTTTATTGCTATCATTGATGATGGGCAACTCTTCTTCCTGCCTTTTTTCTTGTCTATACTCAGACAGTGTCATTATTACAAGTCTACAACATATAATAAAAACTGAAGGTTTGAAGGGGTTGTATCGTGGACTTTCACCAACAATAATTGCTCTTCTGCCAAACTGGGCGGTAAGTAACCTTTTCATTCCTAAAGCAATTAATTGGAAGCTACTTATTGGATTGTTGGGTTGTTTTTTTCATTATTGGTTTATGACTAAAATTTCTAGTTTCCCTTTGACCTTTTGATGTGCTAATGATCTATGTCAGATGGACTGATGATAGAGTGTTGGTGCTTTATGGTTTTGGAAATTTTTTAAATTAATTTTTAGAACCAAGTGTCATACCTGTATGAATGGTGAAGTGTCCAAGAGGTGCCAGACATGGGTATGTTGGGATAAAAAATAAACTGAGGACTCCATGTCACAAACACACACACACACATACACACACGATTGACTGATAAATGCTACTGCCTAGCCATCTTTTTGTGTGATTCCTTAATGTGCCGGCCTGAAAGGCAAACTTTATCCTTTTCCTCTTTGATCTCCCACGTCTATTTGAAGCTAATGTTTGAGCCAATCTTTGTAACTAAATTTCTTAATATCCCATGAAAAAATGATTGTGTGAGATTTGTAGCCAGTGTCTTTAACCTATCATTATATTTGAATAAGGAAAGTGGGTAATCTGCTACCATGTTCATAAACCATTAGCTTCTTGGAAAAATATTGATTCCAACTAGAAAGAAAAATACTTATTTGATGTAATTAGTCTTCTGAGAAGTAACTGAAACTCTCATTTCATATGCAGGTGTATTTTACAGTTTATGAGAAACTAAAGGGCCTACTCACTTCACATGGTTGGTTCTTGTAATTTCCTTAATAATTCACGCTTGACATGTGCTCTGCCAAATCCAGCTTCAGTTGTTTTAGTTTCTAGTAAAGTTATACATCGTGATTTTGCAGATAATAACAGTGCACAGCTAACAATTGGGGAAAATATGGTAGCTGCTGCTGGTGCTGGGGCTGCCACAGCCATCACAACAAATCCATTATGGGTTGTAAAGACAAGACTCCAAGTATGTAGATTATTATGTATGGTGCATGATGTTTCTTCTAAATTATATCAGTGGTTTGCATCACATTTGATTTCTCTTTGCTTAAATCATGATAATTCACTTCTAAGTCGTAATTACAATTAGTTATATGACCTTGATGTTGACGCATTCATACTCTTATAATTCAGATTTAAGTGGCTCTAGTTAGTACATAGCTTTGGTTGTTGGTCTACATTCTTTTGTTACAACCAAATATGCTTCGATATGTTGTAGTCTTCTGGAGATACCCCAAACCAATGTAGTGACTAGGGTTTGGAGGATCAAACTCCTTACCAATGCTTTGACATAAGCATGGTCAAGCAGGCATTTTTTTGAACCATAAAAGTAATCCTTTTTCGGCAAGTGGATGAGAGTGATCAGTTGTTCTGATTTCATATCGGAGAATTTAACTTTCTTTCAAGTTTCAATGTTGAATAAAGCCTACTCTGATTTATTTTGCAAGTACATAGATTGTATCTGCAATAAAACCAAACTAGTAATTTATTTTCTATGATTTATGAAAGAGTGAAGACCGATCTGTTTTTTGTGGTTTCTTTGTGAGTTAGGGCAATGTTATTTCACCTTTGCTTATTATACTCAGACATGATATACCATGTGATTATTTTAATATATCATTCACTTTATGGGACATGTAATGCATGTTGCTTTTGCTAGCCATCTTTACATAGTTGTAATTGAAGGATATAATGAGACGAACTGTGAGAATGTTGGCTGCATTCAATCATGTAGAGGTTTTTAATCCTCGTAAGGATTTTTGGGAAGTTCTGGTATAATTGTGATGGTGCCCTTTAATAGTGCATGTTGGAATAATACATAACATGCAGTAGGCCAATTTCAGCTGGCCTGGTAGTACCTTGGCCATTGGAATATACTGTAGTCATCGAGAGTTTGGAGATCCAATTGATTTTGACTGCTAATTAGTTTAATATCATATAATGTACTGACACCACATGGAAACCAAGTTTGCAAAAGGGTTTATTGTTTTATATTTTTTCGGTCTTAGGGCTTCATAATTAAACTTGGTTTCCTGTTTTTGCCTCAATCCTCTAATTATTACTTTCTAGGATATGACAACAATGTTACATTTGCTTGTTGGGCTTATGTGATATTCGTTGAAGTTCCCTCGGATGGTTTAAAAGTTACAAATTTCTGTGCAAACCTTCCTTCTTACCCAATCAAAGTTCATAAAGTGTAAAATGAGAAAGATACCACAAAAATTAGAAATGCTTGGTTTCAGAGTAATGTATATAAGTGCTGTTGGCAGATAATTAATCTGAATATCATATTTATTAGATATCATTGTGAATTTATAATTCTGGTTGTTTTGTATGCATTCATTGTTATTCTTTTTCATTTTGGTCTTTGTTTAGACGCAGGGAATGAGGACCGGTGTGGTTCCCTATACTGGTGTACTTTCTGCTTTAAGAAGAATTGTACATGAAGAAGGCTTGCGAGGGCTGTACAGGTCAGTGAATGGGTTCCACTCTGTTTGGAATAATTTTCGAGCTTTCCATCAATTGCAATCTTAAAACAAATTTACATTTTCCATTTACCATTGGTGTCATAAAATTATTTTCATTTGATTTGAAACAGTGGAGTTTTGCCTTCCTTGGCTGGGATTAGTCATGTTGCAATTCAGTTTCCAGCATATGAAAAGATAAAATCATATATGGCAAAAAAGGGTAAATGAGTTCATTTTTTTTATTTCTCTTTTATGTAAATTATTTCGTTGGTGGTCCTGATCATATTAATTTTTTCAAATTTCTTTATTGTCAGGAAATACAACTGTTGATCGTCTAAGTCCAAGTGATGTTGCAATTGCCTCATCCATATCAAAAGTGCTTGCCTCTATTATGACTTACCCACATGAGGTGTGTTTTGGTTGGTTTTTGATATATGTTGTTTCATGGATCATGTTGGGCTTAGTTTGTGTTTGTATTATGATCAGGTAATTCGATCAAGGCTTCAAGAGCAAGGGCAGGCGAGGCACACCGAGGTCCAATATGCAGGGGTGGTTGATTGCATTAGAAAGGTATTCCGGAAGGAAGGTGTTTCTGGCTTTTACCGTGGGTGTGCAACCAATCTCCTGAGAACAACACCATCAGCAGTCATTACATTTACCAGTTACGAGATGATACACCGATTTCTGCACCAGGTATTACCTCCTGAAAGGAAGAAATCAGAGGCTGGGCCTAGGTCTGATGGCCATGTGAACAAGTCATGGCCAAATAAGAGAGCCAGTGCGGAAGAAAGTAAAATATCGCAAACTCACTCAAATAAGATTACACCTTAAAATCCCTGTTTGGTAGGGGAAGTCTTTACTGCTTTTTCCCCTGGTAGAAAATTTTTCATAGAAGAAATTGAAGCTGGTTACTCAAATGTTAAAGTTGAATAAAAGTGCTATACCTTTTGTCTTTCTTTCTTTCTTTCTTTTTTTTTAAAAAAAAAAGAAGAATAAAATAAAAATTGCTTTATTTGTTAGCGTAAATGCTTAATTTTAATGAGGTCAAGTTGTAATATACGTTAATGTATACAAATACCTAAATAAGCTATAAAATATTAAATTTACTTGAATCCCAAGTTGTAGCTTATTGATAAGATGTTTATTTTTCCTAGAAATAATTTGGGTTCAAATCATCGTTGTACCAAAAATATATATTAAATTAACTTTTCTAGTTATATAGACTCATCTTTATTACGTAAGATAACGGTTTCAATAATTAAATTAATATCAATTGATTTGTTTCCATGCCATTTTTACATGTGAATAGAAATTTCTATATTACCTAATTTAGTTATTGTCGTGGTTGATAATAATAAGAAAAAGTCAGGATAGATATTTTGATTAGCAAAAAGAAGACATGAAAAATTTTGATTTATACAGAAACAATATAATAAAGAAGGATATAAAAGTTGATGGCTTCGAAAAGGACATAGATGAATCAAAAGTTCTATATCTTATATATATGGGAGAAAATTGAAAAAAGAAAGAAAGAGGTAATGGTATATTTATATGTATATGAGTGGATTGATTGAAGTAGGAATATAAATGGGATTGGAATTACCTTGGTAGGAAAATAGTTGTAGCATTGATGTCAGTTAGAGGTGTGCATGGGCCGGGCCAGGTTCGAGCTGTGCTCAATTAAAAATTTAGACCCGTTTGTTAGGCTCGGGCTCGGCCCGGCCCAAAAGATGGGCCTAAAATTATGCCTAAGCCCGACCCGGATAAAAATGTTAAAACCTTGGCCGGATTCGGCCCGCCGATATTAATTTTTATATTATTTTTTATATAATTTTAAAATATATATAATACATCAAAAATACTAAAAATATCAAAATAAATATTTCCCAACAAATTGAAAATAAATTTTAAAAAATATGTATACTTAAATAACACTAAGATAAATGCAACTTAACGAGCAAATGCCTCTAAAATAATAACAAAATTAACAAATGTCTTTAAAATAATAACAAATTAACAATAAAATAAGTTTTATACAATATCCAAACAATAACAACAAAATAGTAGCAACATAATAGTAAAATGGTAGCAAAATAGGGAGAAAACAATAAGAAAATAATATTAAAAAACAAAAAAAAAGATGTTTTTTGTTCGTTAGTGAATTTGGGCCGGACCCGGGCAAAAAATGCCTTATCTAAAGCTCGGCCTATTTTTTAAACGGGCCTTATTTTTTTATCCAAGCCTATTTTTCGGGCCTATATTTTTGCCCAAACCCTCTCACATTTCAGGCGAACCTTCGGGCCGAGCCAGGTGGCCCGACTCATGAACAGGTCTAATGCGAGTAACATGAGAGAGGTTGTGTTATGATCTACCACTTAAATTGAAAAGCTCTCACCATAATTGTTTCCTCTCATTTCCTCCATCTCAGATGAAATTAGATATGGGATTAATAGGTATAACATTTATCAATATTATTATACGATTTGTTTGACCTATACCCACGAGCACAAGGATAATAACTATTTAGATAAACTAATATCTTGAAAGAGAAAAAGGCAGTGAAAAGGCGTAAGGAAGAAAACATGTCCACTCCCTGAGCTGAGAAAGATGAATAAATAATAAAAGGAACATTTTGATATATTTACATAACCTTCAATGTTTAGTGTAACTTCTAACATTTTGGTAGCTTTTTCTTTTTCCCACCATACAATAAAACCTCCCCACTATGAAGGGAGCCTTAACTTTTGGCTTTTTATTTCAACTCTTTTGTCGTTGCCTTTTGCATATGAGGAACTTTTTAGTAATAATTTACGTCTTTTTAATTAAAAAAAATTATTTTAACTCTTCATTTAATTTATTTTTTTTAAATATTTAAATTTATATTTTTTTCGAATCACCCTAAAACTAATAGAAAAAAATAATTTTTTTTAACTTTGCTGACTTTTTATACACGTAGATTACCATATAGATCACATGCCAACATTTAATTAATTTTTAAAAATATAAAAATTCAAAAAAAATAAAAATATTTTTAAAAATTAAAAAATCATTAAAAAATTAAAAAAATTATAATTTTTTTAATATTTTTCAAAATTTAAAAAATTAATTAAATGCTGACATGTCATCTACGCGGCAATCCATATGTATGCCATGTTAACAAAGTTAATAAAAGTTAATTTTTCTATCTATTTTGAAGTGATTTAACAAAAAATACAAATTTAAAAGCCGAAAGAGAAAAAATTATTACACCTTATTTTTTTTCCGTTTGTAAAGCTTGCTTCCATCTATTTTGCTGTTTAAACCCAATTCTTTTATTAACCAAGTTGATAAAATTGCAAAGGTAGCTACTACTAAAGGGGAACATAGTAACACTCTACTCCAAGTTATTCATTAATAAAATTCTAAACCTTTTTATCTCACCGTTTAACCCAAGTTAAATTTACTTTACTTTTTCGGTGGCGTATTTAGGAAGTTGATAGAAACTCCGGTCCCCTTAAAATGGAAAGTTATTCATTTAAACTTTTTAGAAAATTTAAAATTTAAAATCGTTAAAGGTAAAATTACTATTGGCATATAATTAATTTGAACATCATATTTATTAGATATCATTGTGAATTTATAATTCCGGTTGTTTTGCATGCATTCATTGTTACTCTTTTTCATTTTGGTCTTTGTTTAGACGCAGGGAATGAGGACCGATGTGGTTCCCTATACTGGTGTACTTTATGCTTTAAGAAGAATTATACGTGAAGAAGGATTGCGAGGGCTATACAGGTTAGTGATTGGGTTCCACTCTGTTTGGAATAATTTTCGGGCTTCTTTCCATCAATTGCAATCTTAAAACAAGTTTACATTTTCCATTTACCATTGGTGTCATAAAATTATTTTCATTTGATTTGAAATAGTGGAGTTTTGCCTTCCTTAGTTGGGATTACTCATGTTACGGTTCAGTTTCCAGTATATGAAAATATAAAATCATATATGTCAAAAAAAAAAAAGAGGGTAAATGAGTTCATTTTTTTATTTCTCTTTTATGTAAATTATTTTATTGGTGGTCCTGATCATATTAAGTTTTCCAAATTTCTTTATTGTCAGGAAATACAACTGTTGATCGTCTAGGTCCAAGCAATGTCGCAATCGCCTCATCAATATCAAAAGTGCTTGCCTCTATTATGACTTACTCACATGAGGTGTGTTTTGGTTGCCCTCACCACAATCCCTTCTTTTCATTTCCTCAATCTCAGATGAAATTGGGTATGGAATTGATAGTTATGAGATAAAAAGAGAGAGAGTTTATGATATATTATTAGACCCAAAAAAATTTAACCCCAAACTACTAACAAATGCCTTAAACGAACCAGATTGTCACATTAAATATTTAAGTAGAAATTTCCATGTCATATTTACACATGAATAGAAATTTTTATATTACCTAATTTAGTTTTCGTTGTGGTCGATAATAACAAGAAAAACTTAGGATGGATATTTTGATAAGCAAAAAAGGAGACACAAAATATTTTGATGTATACAGAAACAACATGATAAAGAAGGATATGAAAGTTGATGGCTTCTGAAAGGACACTGATGAATCAAAAGTTTTATATCTTATATATGTGGGGGAAAATTGAAAAAAAAAAGAAAAGAGAAAGGAGGATATGATATATGTATATGTATATCAGGGGATTAATTGGAATAATAATATAAATGGGATTAGAATTACCTTGGTGGGAAAGTAGTTGTAGCATTGATGCTAGTAACATGAGAGAGGTTGTGTCATGATCTACCACCAGAATTGAAAATCTCTTACCACTATTGGTTCTTCTCATTTCCCCCATCTCAAATGAAATTAGGTATGGGATTGATAGTTATGAGATAAAAAGAGAGAGGGGGTTTATGATATATTATTAAACCCAAAAAGATTTAACCCCAAACTATTAACAAATGCCTTAAACTAACCACATTGCCACCTTAGCATCATATTTGGTTTATCTGAATAACTAAGCCATTCTGGGTGTATAGATCTAAATTAATACCAGCTGATTTTTTTCCATGCCATATTTACACATGAATAGAAATTTACATATTATCTAATTTAGTTATCTTTGTGGTCGATAATAATAATAAAAACTTAGGACATATATTTTGATAAGGAGAAAGGAGACACGAAAAATTTTGATGTATATAGAAACAACATGATAAAGAAGGATATAAAAGTTGATGGCTTCTGAAAGGATATTGATGAATCAAAAGTTTTATTTGATATATATGTACTGGAGGATATGATATATGTATAGGTATATAAGTGGATTGATTGAAGTAAGAATATAAAATGGATTGGAATTACCTTGGTAGGAGAATAGTTGTAGCATTGATGCTTGTAACATGAGAGAGGTTGTGTCCAGGGGCGAAGCCAGAACAAATTTTTAGAGGGGCCGAATGAAAATTTAATTTTTTATAGTTTATATCTTTATAATTTTTAAAGAATTAAATCGAATTTCTATAATTTTAGGGAGGCCAAAGTACAAATTTACCTTTACTAATTTAAAATTTTAAAAAAATTTCGAGGACCTAAATATAAATTTTCCATTTTAGGGGGGGCCAGGGCCACTGCTAGCCCCCCCTTGAATCCGCCTCTGGTTGTGTCATGATCTACCACTAAAATTGAAGAGTTCTCACCACAATTGCTTCTTCTCAGATGAAATTGGGTATGGGATTGATAGTTAAAAGAGAGAGGGGGTTTATGATATATTATTAGACCCAAAAAGATTTAACCCCAAACTATTAACAAATGCCTTAAACTAACCACACCGCCACCTTAACACCATGTTTGGTTCATCTGAATTACTAAGCCATTCCGGCTGTATAGATCTAAATTAATACCAGTAGATTTGTTTCCATGCCATATTTACACATGGATAGAAATTTTCATATTACCTAATTTAGTTATCATCGTGGTCGATAATAACAAGAAAAACTTAGGACAAATATTTTGATAAGTAGAAAGGAGACACGAAAAATTTTGATGTATACAGAAACAACATAATAAAGAAGAATATAAAAATTAATGGCTCTTGAAAGGACATTGATGAATCAAAAGTTTTATTTCTTATATATGTGGGGGAAAATTGAAAAAAGAGAGAGGAGGATATGATATATGTATATGCATATGCATATAAGTGGATTGATTGAAGTAAGAATATAAATGGGATGGAATTACCTTGGTAGGAAAATAGTTGTAGCATTGATGCTAGTAACATGAGAGAGATTGTGTCATGATCTACCACCAGAACTGGAAAACTCTCACCACAATTGCTTCTTCTCATATGAAATTGGGTATGGGATTGATAGTTATGAGATAAAAAGAAAGAGGGGGTTTATGATATATTGTTAGACTAAAAAAGATTTAACCCCAAACTATTAATAAATGCCTTAAACTAACCACATTGCCACCTTAACACCATATTTGGCTCATCTGAATAGTTAAGCCATTCCGGGTGTATTCAACCCGCCACATTGTCCAGATTTGTTTAAATATTTTTAATTATTTCCTAAACTATGGTGTCCAGATTTGTTTTATTTTATATATAATATAAAAATTATATTATAAGCTCTTTTATGGTATTCTTTTGAACATAAATTTTTTTTAAAGAATTTGAGAAAATTATTGGGAGCTTACCTTAATTAAAGAAGAAACTAGAAGCTGAAAAATAACTAAAATTCTATGTGATGTCCTACCCAAAAAAACTAGAGGGAAAATAGATATAAGTTATATGTATATATAAGTAAAGAGTTTGATTCATTAATATTTATTATTTTGGTTTACTAAAGTAAAATGGATTAAAATCATAAGAAAAGGGTAATGGAAGTACCCAATCAATATAAAATCACCAAGAATGTAACTGTGGATCAAACTATTGTTTAGGTAGGAAATTAGGAAAAGTCGGCGCTCCTGGCTTTATGAAACTAAGGATTATTATCATTTCCTTGTATGGCTTCCTTTAGCCATTCGCAGAATTGATCAACCGCATCTGGATGTGGTTGGTTGGCACAATCTCCACAATCATCTCCCTCCTCCTCAAGATGTTTCAACAACTGAGCCAACTCCGGTGACTGTTGGTTCCACGTAACCCCACCTGCTGCATTCCCGACACCTATCTCTGCCTCTGCCACCCCTCGTGCCGCTTCAGTCCATGGCTCCCAATTATGATTCTCATACACCAAATTCCCACTAGGACTTGGATCTGGAATAATGTTCTGCTTCTCATGCATAGATTCCAAGATGTTTGGAAATTGTAGAGTCTCTTCATTATGATATTCTGAACTAAAATGATCAGCAGTTGAATGTTGAGGCAGATATGAATATTGACAAGTGCCTATTGGAAAACAAGAGCCAAATATTGATGAAGTCTTCATCACTAAACAGAAAATATACATATATATATCCTGCTTGCATAATTACCTGCAACTGAGTCGTTCAAATATTTGTGAGTGTGACCTCCTAGTTGACTCAAGACTGAGTAGTACCCCTGCGGCATGTACAAGAATCCTGGTTTCCCATAAATGCTTGTAGATGCATTGGCATTCGACGCTAACTCACTGGGGCTAGCTTCGGACATTAAACGCTTCATGTGTTCCTTATGTTTCTGATTTTAGAAAAAGGAAAAACAAACGGGCATGTATATATAGTACTCGACCATCTTTAATATATATATATAGCATGCATGCATGCTGCAGTATATAATAAGTGATAGAAAGGAACCTGCAGATGGCTAGCGACCTGGCGTTGTGTCAAATTAGGCTCATCCATCATAGTTAATATTGACTTGGGGCGAGCATCTGGATCCACAGAAGAAATAATTTAGATACAAATGAATGAAAAATTTAGAAATAGAGAGTAAGCAATGAATGTTGGTTGTTAATTACTGGCTAAGCCTAATGCAGTAATGGCGGCTATAAACTTTTGGTGGAGCTCCTCATTCCAAAGAAGACGAGGCTTCCTCTCCGTCGGCGGCATGATGTTCAACATCTTCTTCTGTTCATCTCTCTCACCGACATTCTTGTTGGGATCATATGTCCTCAACTCATTGCCATGCAAATGTTTTGCTCTTTTAGCAGGTCTTCCGTACGCATATTGCCAAAGGTATTTAAGATCATGCTTGGAAATCGGCTTCTCCAGATGCAAACTTGCCCCATAAGCAACAGCTTTCTCAGCAGCTTTATGACCTTTTTCGTTGGACATCACTGCATGGATGCACATCATGTAAATTAAGATAGTGGCCAAACCAAAAATCAGAAAATTTGAAGCTAAAACTCACATATGAAGGGGATATTCATCTTAAGCAATTTCCGCAGAAATGAAAGACTGTTGACGTCGTCCATATTAACATCAGCCATAACAAGTTTGAATCTGTCTTTTGCTTCCTCAATCAGGGATATTGCAACTGATTCTACTTCAGTTGTTGTCACTGCAAAATCATATATTTCAGTTAAGCTGAATATGCTAATTACAAGCTTGGAAATGAAACATCAAAACACTGGAACAAATTAAGCAAATGATTAGGAACAAAATCACATCATCCATCATCGTTAATTGATAAATAAATCAGTAGTTAAAGCTTTTATCTTCATACACCTCGATAAGCACACTCCTTGTATTAAGTAGAAAAAGAACACAAGAATAATTATGAGATATGTGAAAATTGGGTGGAGTGATAGGATACTTTATAATAAAAAAATAATTAATCTTCCATTTAATTTTCATATTTTTTAGCCTTTAAATTTACTTTATTTATCAAATCACCCAAAAATAAATGTAAAAATTATATATGTGAATATCATGTCGACAAATTTAAAAAATATTATAAAATTTATCTTAAAAAATTAAAAATTGTTAAAAATATTTGATATATATAACCTAAACAAAACTTTTGATGATATAAAATAATGATGGGATATATGTTACAATTTAATGAAATTGATATTTTTAAAATATAATTGCTCAAACTCAACTTCAGACAATTTAGGTCGAATTTGTTAGAATTTAAAAACTTTTTTATTGTAAAAAAAAAATTGAAATTGTCTAAACCCAAATAACTTAAATTTAAAAGTCACATTTTTACTTAAAATCATTTAACTCAAATCTAAATTGATCAACTTGGTTCCTCAATTTTTTCTCATCTTAGAAAAAAGGAAAACAAAAACTTGTTTAGATAAAAATTAGGGTAAACTATTTAATTGGTGATTCCTAGGGCGATTTCATTTTGAGTTTAGTCACTCAAAATGAAATACTTGTAATTTGATCACTCAATTTTTAGAGCAATTTCATTTTAGTCACTTAAGTGTTAAATCTCTAACAGCGCGGTTAACTGTATATGACACATCATGTTTACACTTTTATTTTGGTCACCCAAAATTTTTTAAGTATTGATTGGGGTAAAAAAAAAAAACTAAAAACGCAACAAAAACTAAAATAATACACAAAAAGTTGTAAAATTATATTTGTTTATCCCATTGCAAAATTCTAAATTTTTTTTAATATTGAAATTTTAAATTTCAAAACATCAAAATAAATTGAATAAATTGTTGAAAATTTTTATCCATTGATATAATGTTAACCGACTTGTTACTACAATATCAAAATTAATTAATTTAATATCCTTTTAAATTTTAAATATTTATTTTATGTTTCCATATTGTCCTTAATAAAATCAACTCAAATAACTCATATTTAATAATTGTCAACAAAACTTAAATTTATTTTGATTATATAATCTTAAACCTTTCATTCAAAGCTAAAAGTAAAGGAAAAAAAAAACACTTGCAATTAATTAAATTAATTGCTTGTTCTTTGTTTGGGTAAAGAAGTGATGAAAAGTTTATTTTGTTTGGAATGGAAGATAAAATTTATTTATTTAATTAATTGTAAGGATTTTTCTTTTCTTTTAGCTTAGCATAAAAGATTCAAGGTCATATAATCAAAAAAATTTTGGGTTTCCTAAACAACTAATAAATACAATAATTTTCATTGATAATTTTTTAAAAATAATTCCAAAACATCAAAATAAGCTAATTAAATTGTTGACATTTTTTTATCCATTGATATTGTCAATTGATTTATTACTATAACTTTAAATCTTAATATTTAAAAGATTTATATTTCAAAACCCAAATTAAGAATTTTCGGCAATGGGATAAACAAGTACAAATTGATAGGTTTTTTTTTTGTATTATTTTAGTTTATCTTGCTTTTTCACTTTAATCATTGATTTATTTTTTACCCCAATCAATCTTAAAAAACTTATGTTTGGGTGACCAAAATGAAAGTGTAAACATAATATGACATGTATAGTTAATCACAAAAGAGATTTAACGCCTGGTGAATAAAAAAAGAGACTAATAATCTAAACAAAACATAAAATATTAGCTATCATAATTAAATGAGTTGATTATTTTGACAGATCCCCAAAGAAATTTTGAGAAAATAAAAAAAATGATTAAAAATAAAATTTTGCATAATATAAAAATGTACAAATTTCCTCTCCTTTCACTTTACCCCAAATTGGGGTATTAAAAAAAAGGAAAGGAAAGGAAAGCCATGGATTCTCAACTCCTTTTGCTTCCCATCTCTTACTAAAAACAATTTATCCAAACAAGAGAAAGATGGTTCCTTTCCTTCATTTTACTTAGCTTTCTGTACTTTTTCCCTAATCCACTGTGGCATTTTTTTAGGGATAAAATATTAAATTTACTTGAATCTCAAGTTGTAGCTTATTGATTGTAACTTTATTTTTTCTAGAAATAATTTAGGTTCAAATCATCGTTGTACCAAAAATATATATTAAATTAACTTCTCTAGTTATATAGACTCATCTTTACCACATAAGACAACGGTTTCAATAATTAAATTAATACCAGTTGATTTGTTTCCATGTAATACTTACACGTGGATAGAAATTTCCATATTATCGAATTTATTTATTGTCGTGGTTGGTAATAACAAGAAAAATTTAAGACAGATATTTTGATAAGCAGAAAGGAAACGCAAAAAAAATTGATTTATACAGGAACAACATAATAAAGAAGAATATAAAAGTTGATGGCTTTTAAAGGACATTGATGAATCAAAAGTTTTATTTCTTATATATGTGGGGGGAAATTGAAAAAAAAAAGAGAAGAGAAGTCGATGGCTTCTTAAAGGACATTGATGAATCAAAAAAATTATTTCTTATATATGTGGGGGAAAATTGAAAAAAAAAAGAAAAGAAAAGTTGATGGCTTCTTAAAGGACATTGATGAATCAAAAATTTTATTTCTTATATATGTGGGGGAAAATTAAAAAAAGAGAGAGGAGGATATGATATTTGTGTATGTATATAGGTGGATTGATTGGAGTAAGAATATAAATGAGATTGGAATTACCTTGGTAGGAAAATAGTTGTAGCATTGATGTTAGTAACATGAGAGAGGTTGTGTCATGATCTACCACCAGAACTGAAAAGCCCTCATCACAATTGCTTCTTCTCTTTTCCTCCATCTCAGATGAAATGGGTACGGGATTGATAATTATGAGATAAAAAGAGAGAGGGGTTTTATGATATATTATTATACCTAAAAAAAAATTTAACCTTAAATTATTAAGAAATGCCTTAAACCAACTCCTTGGTTCCATTTTGTGGAGGCGCACCTAGTAGCCAATTGTTGAGCGCCACGTAGTCAGAGTGAATGACTGTGAAAAAGCCCGGGTGTGATTTTAGCATTGCTGGTTTGTCTTCGAGGAATTAAGTCAGCAGTCTGACTCCAGATGTTGACCACTTTAAATGGAAAGAAAAACTTTTTACCATTTGTAGAGGGTTATTGTTAGACCTTGAGTTTAAAAGTTAGTCATTCGTATGGAAAAAAAACAATGTTTATTCTTTGCATTTGATTTTTTAAAAAAATTTGATTATCACATTAGTCTTAAAATTTGATAACTTTAATTTAGTTCCTCAGTTAAAATTTTATTTAAGAACGAGACAATGTGACACCGTTATACATTATCACAAAATTTTTTAATTATATATAATTTAAAAATAAAAATATTAAAAACTTATAAAGAAATTATATATATATTTAAAAAAATCAAGTGATGATGTGGTATAATTTTAAAGTGTCACGTCACCATATATTAACAAATCTAAGTTCAAGAATTAATGTAGACTAAAAAAAGTTACAAAGTTCAAGTATTGTTTGCAAAAGATGAGATCCTGAAGTTTTTCTTTTCTTTTCTTTTTTGATAATTGAGAAAAGAGAATGGGGTTACTTAGGATTGAATCCAGACTCTCATGCTCACAATATAATGTTCTCATGCTTGAGATCCTACGTTTTTGAATTATCATGTTCGAGTTCTACCACATTTGGTTATCATGTGTTGTAAGGTTATACTTGTAAACTCTCAAAAAGGGTACACTTAATATCACTATCCCACCACGAGTTTCTTCATGGGGTCATGACTTTACACAATCAAAATCTCCAAAAATGGTCTTTTGTTTGCTCACAATACTTCTTCACTCAAAAACCTACGTCCTAACATTCATAAAAATCATGTAAATAATTATTCTTTTTTTAAATAATCTCATTATAAATTTTTGATTATATCTACTTTTTTTTTTTTTTTTTATAATATGCCTAGAACTATCCATAATCCTCTCTAACCCTTAAATAGGAGAATTATGTGTTTCAGTGCACTCGAACTCTTAAATCAGTGATTAAGCTTTTATCTTTTTACAATTCAGTAAGCCCACTCCTTGTACTAAGTAGAAAAAGAACAATTATGAGATATGTGAAAATAGGGTGGAGTCATGGGATAATCACTTGTTTGATCCTCTAACTTTATAAAAAATTCATTTTAATCTTCTCTTTAGTTTTTCATATTTTTTAACATTTGTTAACTTTACTTACATGACATATATGTGAATGCCACATCGAAAATTAATTAATTTTAAAATTTAAAAAAATCAAAAATATTATAAAAATTATCTTAAAAATTGTTATATATATATATATATATATATCCTAAACAATAATTTTGATGATATAAAATAATGATTGGATACATTTTACAATCTCATAAAATTGATATTTTTTAAAATATAATTGCCCAAACCCAACTTCAGATCACTTAAGTCGAATTTTTTAGAATTTGTCTAAACCCAAATAACTTAAATTTAAGAGTCGCATCTTTACTTAAAATGATTTAACTCAAATCTAAATAGATCTATTATTTGCGAACTTGGTTCCACATTTTTTTCTCATCTTACAAAAAAAGGAAAACAAAAACTTGTTTGGATAAAAATTAGGGTAAACTATTTAACTGGTCATCTCACTTTTAGGGTGATTTCATTTTAAGTTCGGTTACTCAAAATGAAATATTTGTAATTTGGTCCCCAACTTTTAGGGTAATTTTATTTTAGTCACATAAGCGTTAAATCTCTAACAACGGTTAACTGTATATGCCACATCATGTTTATACTTTCATTTTGGTCACCCAATTTTTTTTAAGTATTGATTAGGGTAAAAAAAAAATTAAAGATTAAAGTGAAAAAGCAACAGAAACTAAAATAATACAAAAAAATTGTAAAATTGTACTTGTTTATCCCATTGCGAAATTCTAAATCTTTTTTTAATATTGAAATTTTAAATTTCAAAATATCAAAATAAATTGAATAAATTGTTGAAAAATTTTATCCACTGATAATATTAACCGATTTGTTACTACAATATTAAAATTAATTATTTTAATCTCCTTTTAAATTTTAAAAATTTAGTTTATGTTTCCATATTGTCCTTAATAAAATCAACTCAAAGAACTCATATTTAATAATTGTTTACAAAACTTAAATTTCTTTTGATTATATAATCTTAAACCTTCCATTCAAAGCTAAAAGTAAAGGGAAAAACACTTGCAATTAATTAAATTAATTGCTTTTTCTTCGTTTAGGTAAAGAAGAGATAAAAAGTTTATGAGTTTTGTTTGGAATGGAAAATAAAATTAATTAATTTAATTAATTGCAATGGTTTTTCTTTTCTTTTAGCTTAGCATAGAAGATTCAAGGTCATATAATCAAAAGAAATTTGAGTTTCGTAGATAACTAATAAACACAATAATTTTCATTGATAATATTTTAAAATAATTCCAAAACATCAAAATAAACTAACTAAATTCTTGAAATTTTTTTATCCATTGATAATGGTGATTGATCTGCTACTATAACTTTAAATCTTAATATTTAAAAGATTTATATTTCAAAACCCAAATTTAGAATTTTCAGTAATGGGATAAACAAGTACAAATTGATATTTTTTTTGTATTATTTTAGTTTATACTGCTTTTTCACTTTAATCATTGATTTTTACCCAATCAATCTTAAAAAACTTATGTTTGGGTGACCAAAATGAAAGTGTAAACATAATGTGGCGTGTATAGTTAACTGCCAAAAGAGATTTAACGCTTGGGTGACTAAATTGAAAGCGCCTTAAAAGTTGAGTGACCAAATTATAAGGATTTCATTTTGGATGACCAAAATGAAAATGCCCTAAAAATTGGGTAACCAACTAGGTAGTTTACCCTTGTAAACTCTAAATTATATAGATTTTATATAGTTGTTTATGACACATTTTTACTTAAAAAGTTATGTTAATCCCGAATATTTGGCAGTTAATTGGGTGAATTTTGTTCATATTGAGATAATGGGCATTATTTAGTAAATTATGCAATTTTGTGCTTTTATTGATCAAATTTTTGCATAATTTAATTATTTCATGTTACATAATAATTTCCTTTATTTAATTGTTGTAGTGGGACAATGGAATTAATAAGTTGAGAAGCTTATTTCAATTTTACATGGACATGAGCTCTATTACACCTTAATTGGACGGCAAAGGCAAGCAAATTGGATCAAGAGAAAGTCACTTTGATCCAGTTAAAATTGATTTAATTGAAGAGCAAGTCTGACAAGTAATTGGGTCACAAAAACCGTCTAAGTGAGGGGAAAGAAGCCCAATTCGGCAAGGGCATATGAGTAGCCCAAAATCAACTTTTGGAAGATTTATTCTGGGGTCCTTACACTTGTAAAACAATTAAAAATCAGCTCTTAACTTTTACCCAGGAAACCGTCCACCTCCTTGCATGAAATCAAGCATGAATCAAGCAACCATCAACTCCTTCCTCCACAATTTATGGTCGGCCAAGGAAAGGAGAAAAACCTAAGGGATATTCAAGCTATTTTTAGTAAACTCCTTAGCCATCCCTCTTCTATAAATACCACTCCTTACTTCCAATTCAAGAATCATTCAATAAACCCTCAATCATCCTTCACTTCACATTCTATCCTCTTTCTTTCCTTTCCCTCTCACCCATAAACCATCCAATTACCCTTAGCTAGCAATTCTTTGAGAAAATTCTCTCTTGGCTGGCCACCTTGAGGAGCATCTTGTGAAGGAGCAATTACGAGGACTGAAAGAAGCCACCGTGATCAATTTTCGAAGGATTGCCGAAATTACTTTAGAGTTTCTTCTTCCTTAATCTTTATTGTTGTTCAACATGTTTGCAATTTTTTTTTGTTGTTTTTTTTCATTAACAATGATAGCTTAATTTTGTTTAGCTAGAATGATTACATCAATTTGATGAAGTTCATTTGATTTATTGTAACACCCCAGATTTTGGGGTTAGAATTTTTGAGATTTGTAGGTAAGGTCAGTGGCTAGATCGGACAATTGGATTTGTTGTCGTGTTTTAGTGTCAGAATGGGCCTGGTGGTTGGTTGTGTGTTAATGTATCTCTAGGTTTTGGGTTCTGGGTTCGAATCCTTATGTGTTTTGAGGAATGATTTTTGTATCTTAAAATTTGTTTAAGTTTAAAACTATTTATTTATTTTTATTTTTATTTTTATGTCAACATCCAACAGTTTTTACGTTTTTTTTCCTACATGTTCTTCCCCTCTTTTCCACTTTGTTCTCTATGACTTTTTCAATTTCCTTTGATTTTCTTTTTGCTTCTTCCGCTTTGTCGTCTGTCAAGGGGGCTTTGTTCTTGAGTGTTCTGCTTGATTGGTTTCAAAATTGGGTAAGTTCTTTCTGTTATTTTAATGGAGGAATTGCTTCAATTTTGTTGTGTTACTTAAATTAAATTCTTATAATTAGTTATATTTGTAATTGAGGTCTCTGAATCGGCTTGGTGGGGTGAGTCGAAAAATTCTGGGTGCTTAAATCGTGAATTCAGGTGTGGGTTCGGACACTCTTCCTTTTCATTGTCGAAAGTCTGATTTGATTTTAAAAAATTCGACATATTTGGTATGTTTCTGAAAATTACCAATCGTAGTGTCGATTGTTGCAGTTTAGCTTGAAATACTGTGTGTTTTTGGTGTATTATTGAGTTAACGAGGGTTGAGGGTCATTTCGACATAAAAGGCATGTTATGCAGCCTGTTCCAGTGTGGATTTGTGACCACTCGGGTGGCCACACGGGCTTATGGAATTGGGCATTAAGGTTTTTAGGACGAATTTGGTGCCACACGGCCGTGTGGCTGATTTGGGGATTTTGGTCGATTCTCACATGGGCGTTTAAGACTTTCACACGGTCGTGTCTGCCCTGCACCTTATTTAAGCACAAATAGACAGAGAGTTACACGGTTGTCCACACGGCCATGTTTCTGGGTCACACGGGCATGTGTCATAGTCACACAGCCGTGTGCCTCTTTCATATGGGCGTGTTGACCCCACACGGCCTAGGCACTTCCTTACGGTCGTGTAGCCCTGTTTCACAAATTTTCGTACTGTGTTGGTTTGTGACTTGTTGGTGTTCCTGTGTGTTCTGACCCTTAGTTAGGCTTTAGAAAGGTTGGTAAAGACTTTGATTAGCTCAATTTGGGCGTCTATACGTAACTAGAGCCTCAATTTAATAGTTCGACTAAGTGTTATATGGTGTTCTGGTAAATAGTTACAAATATGATAGTTTCTGAATGTGACCGATTGAGCTTGTAAGTTTCAGCTTCTGTGTGAATGTTTGTATATGGTGTGCATTCTGTAATCACATGGGAATTCTAAAATCGATTGACTGAATATGAGCTTCTGTGTCTGTGTGACTGATAGTGCTTGATGTGTATTCATTCATGAGCATAAAATTGGGGTTTTTGGTTGTAAAGAGAAAGAAGTCTGATCTGATTTGGCAGTTTCAACTGCAATACGTTTGTACAGCGGTTTACCACACAGTACGATTCATATGTTAGCTCAGCTGCATATTGTCATTTGCGTGGCTTAGTTCCACATTTGTGGTGTGTAAGGTTGGATGGGCCTTTCGAGGTCCTATATCGTGTGCATGGTTGGTTGGGCTTCCTATAGCTCATACGTGGTGTGTACGGGGATCAGAGTGGTGTTTGGCTGGGTAGGTAGGTTTATTCTTTATTTGATGCACACATTTTGCATTAGATTACATATTTGTTTGTCTGAACGTGGGGATACTTACTTATTTGTTTTCTTTAAACCACTTAATCTTGTGTGATTAAGTAACGCATGTGTTTGAAATTTTGTATTCGTATTTTGTATTACTGATGAAAAGTTTTAATGTCTGATTGGTGGTTCGAGTAATGTAGTTGTGACGTTTTGGATTGTTTCTTCGCCTTTTGCTTCTTATGTTTAGTTTCAGACTTAAACTGAGATCGTGTAGCTCACCCCCCTTAGTTTTCCCCTTTTCAGGTACTCACATTTTCTGTGGCTAGATTTAGCATGCTGGAGGTCTCGGAGTAATGCGTTTTAAGTCAGGCTAATAAACTGATTTTGCAAATGCTTCAATTTGTAAATTGTTTTAGACTGTAAAATTTTTTTTTAGAGGAACTGTGGTACAAACTTGGTTTTGGGTCTTCGCAACTTGCTATTAGATTGAATTTTAGAAATTTCGGGATTTTATTTCTGACTATTTTTACGTATCTTCTATACTGTTTTGTATTCTAATTGGCTAAACTAAAACTGCTTTGGATCACTTTGGTGATCAATGTAACCTCCGGGATTCGGTCTAAACTTCTAGGCCGGGTTTTGGGGAGTTACATTTATGTTCATGATGTTATGTGCCTCAATTGTTCATGCCTTCAATTAAAATCATGCATTTATTTCATTCATTAAAATGTGATCGAATGCAATAGAATTAGTTTGTAACATCCCAAACCCGACCTAGAGTTAAGGTCAAATTATGGAGGTTACAACGCTAGTAAAAACATTGTCAATTAACTTACGCAAAAAAAAACTTAGTTTTAATTCCAAAGTAATAAAGTTATTTAATTTATCGAAAACAAAATTTTTCAGAAGAACGCGTGTACGCACTTAGACGGGAATCTTGTTTTATTAATTTTATAAAAACAATCCCAAATGTTTAACCAATTGAATTGTAAAAAGTCGTAATTAATTTCAAAATCTTGCAGTGAAAAAATACTTTTAAAATTCTTATATCTTAAAATCATAAGACCCATTAGTTATGTTGTCTTGGGTGTGTTTACGAGTTTTAAATAAAACGTCCATGAAAATAAATACCAAAACCAATAATTTAATGTTCCAAAACAAATTAAAATTCGAAAGACTGTAAAGTCTGAAATTTAAAAACCAAATCAACTTATATCAAATTGTGTGAATCAAGCTTCGAAGTCGCTCGCCACCAAGTCCTAAGTCGGAAGTACACCTGGAACGAATTAAAAAAACGAGTGACCTAGAAGCGCAGTGTGTGACCCGGCCCACAAACAAATGTACATAAATAACAGACACATTATCAGTTACAGATTTGACATATACTCACATATAGAATCAGATATATATATTTATAATCATATACAAGTGCAGACACCAGTATCGAAACATATTCTTACTCATAACGTACATATGCAAATAACATATCAAAATGTCATAACAGATCCAGAAGCATATATCTTTTCGGACAGTCATAATTTTCAGAAGTTTATATATATTTTGGATCATAATGTCATATAAGAATAGAACAAATCTTACCCCCACCCACTACACACCAACTCCGTCCAACCAATTACACTAGATAGGACTATAAGAATCCATCCATCCAGTCACATCGGGTCGTGGTGGTATGCCACTCATAATGATGTAGCTGAGCTGCCAGACAGATATTGCAGTTTAACTGCCAAAATTGCAGTAATACTACCAGAAAACACTTCCTCCATCATATCAAAACCCACCTCAATGCAAATGCAAAATCATATTAACTTACCTACATAACACATAGTTGATATGCCATGCATACCAAAACACATGTTTTACAGAGCACAACACAACACATAACTTATACAGATCTTATCATATCTCAGTTCTTATACTAAAAATTATTCCACATTAAGATGTCATGCGCAATCAAACACATAATTACGTTTTCAAAGTTACTAGAACATAGATCGTACTTGTAACGCCCTGATTTATTTAACTTTGTTTTTTTTGAATTCTATCATAAAAATGAGTATCTGCTTCAGTGGTTAAGTGTTTTGGGTGTGTGTTTGAGGTCTTGGGTTCAAGTCCCACATTTGGAAATTTTTGCTATTTTTGATCCTAGCCTATTCCTTGGTGGTTTGGCTTATATTTTATTGCTAGGCAAATTATATCAGAATGAGCTTGCTGGTACGAGTGGTAAGGTGTTAGCTTGCCTAAGGTCTCGTGTTCAAGTGCCTATGTGAGCATGGGTGATAATTTTTGCTTCGGTTGTGTGATAGAGGTTTGGTGGAACTGAAACTCTGAGGTTGTTGGATAAGGATCAAGGTGTGTGTTAGTGGGATTTAGTTGTTAGTGGGGAGTTAGGATATTTTTCATTTTTTTAAATTTTTATTTTATTTTTCTCTCTCTTTTTAATTTTTCTGACATCAGTTTCTTCTTTCCCCCCTCTTTTCCTCTGTGTCTTTCCTTTTGCTTTTTCGTTTCTCTCTACTCTGATTGATATATCGATTGTTCTAATCATTGGGGTTCGTTAATTTAATTGTTTCTCGTTCGTTTGGGTAAGTGTCAGTCCGTTAGTTTGTTTCTTTTTCTTTTCTTTCTGCTTGAATTATCGTAACAGTGTAAAGTTAGGGAAGTTAATGTTCTATGAATCTATTGCGTAAGAGAAGATGGTGAAGCAGTGGTTTCTGCTCCGACGGTCTAATCTATGCGTGTGAACGGGTTTGTTAGCGGTAAGTGAGTGCGCGTTGCTCGGTTTAGTATTAATGAATTCATAAATTGATTGCTAAATTTGTCGTTGGAATGTTGTTTCTTAGGTTTTGGAGGTCTTGGGATTGCTGTAGCATCAAAATCAAACTAGTTATGTAACGAAAACACGAGAAAATGTCATTCGGCGAAAGCCGAAAAAGTGGCCTGTCGACGCCACACGGGCGCCTACCCAACCATGTGGTAGGCCGTGTGACGGGATAGTGTGTGGCAATGTGGGTCACACGGTCTAGGCTGATTTGGGCGTGTGGGCCACACGGGCATGTGGACCGTGGGCCAGGCCGTGTGGGCTACACGAGTAGGTCCAATTTGGGCGTGTGGGCCACACGAGTTTGGGCATGTGGGCCCAAAATTTAGAATTTTTCCTTAGGTTCGTACGCGTCATTCCGATCGACTGTGGGCATTCTGTAGGGTCGGTAAGGGCAAAACAAACCCTAATACATGAAATTTGTTATTCTGATAGACTGGTTTGAGTATGATGAAATGCAATATGTATGATCTGACTGTTATATATAAATCATATGTAATATCTGTATATGATCATCTGGGACATGTTAATTATGATATATCTGTTTATCTATTATCTGTATCTGTGTATAGGATGGGATATGTATATGTGGACAAAGTATTCTGTAAGGCGACATTTCGCCAATATACTGGCAGCATGGCTATTATTTATTCTTTAAGTGTCGTACGGACACTATGTGGTGTGTATGGATGGGTGGGTGTTTTATACCCCACGTGGTGTGCAGGGATGTGTGGTGACCACTAGTTTGGAAATTGTCTTTTAATTAATAATTTATTTAATTTACTAGGTTTTTTTTTTGAGAGTTTTGTAATTTTGGAACTCTCTCGACTGTTTGTTTTAATTTTGGTTTTGGATGTGTTTTTCTATTTTTATACTGCGATGTTCGACAAAACCACAATTTTATGCAAACAAATGTTTTTGAAAATACAAGCTCAGTTTTCAAATGTTACGACTTTCAAACTTTCGCTGCAAAGTTACGTTTTACTTAAAAGGACAAACAGATGAGGGTTACGCTAAAGAGTGTAATAAAATGTTTTATTAAAATATGGACTCTTCTAGTAACAACTAATATGAAAAATTTAACATGTTAAGATTGGTTTCAAAACCCTTCTTCGTAACATTCCCAGATTCGACCATAACGTCTAGGCCGGGTTTGAGGTGTTACAATACTTACATTTTTCACGTACCTTAACCACATCACATACTAACACATATTGACAACTGTCACATTTTCGGTCTTATTTAAGCCAAACGGACCCCACTAAAGATCTAATTACACATTTCTAAGTCAAATGGGCTTAAGTGAATTTTTTTCAAAAATAGGCCCACACGATCGTGTAGCCCACATGGCCTAGATGGCCAGCCAGTGTGATCAAACACGGCTGTGTGCCCCACACAGTTGACAACACACCCGTGTGGTGCACATAGCCAGCCACACGGCCATGTGACGAATAATAGTCTCGAAACAACCTTAGTTTTCTCAAGTTTTTTAAGTTCTAAATGATGTTTTGGGTTAGAATTACACACCTGATGATCACTTAGATAAACCACGCAAATATCACACTCTGAATCCTACAATCATTCATCAAACCTCACTAATAAATCATCAAAACTCATCCCATAAAATAATGCCCATAAATCAAACGTTCAGCCCCTAATACGAAATTCAAACACTTACTTCTCAGAAGCAACGTCGAAACCGTATCTACTCCACTCGAGGGTTCTGGTTTTCATACCTTTCGCCTAATCAAAATCATGAACAAACTTAACACAACGTGGAATGAAAACTAAACACCAACACCTCAAATCTTATCCAAGAACAAATTAAAGCTAAAATAATAGAAAAATAGCTTGACAAACTTACACCACGCTTTGAACTACGATCGAAGAGCGAATCTTACACACGTACTCAGTTTTTGTTATACGTGTAGGGGAAAATTGAAAAAAGAAAATAAAAGAGAGGAGGATATGATATATGTATATGTATATACGTGGATTGATTGAAGTAAGAATATAAATGGTCTGGAATTACCTTGGTAGGAAAATATTTGTAGCATTGATGCTAGTAACATGAGAGAGGTTGTGTCATGATTTATCACCATAACTGAAAAGCTCTCACCACAATTGCTTCTTCTCATTTCCTCCATCTTAGATAAAATTGGGTATGAGATTGTTAGTTATGAGATAAAAAGAGATAAGGAGTTTATGATATATTATTAGACCCAAAAAGATTTAACCCCAAACTATTAACAAATACCTTAAACTAATCACATTGCCACATTAAGTATTTAAGTAGAATGCATGCAATTTCCCCCAAAACCAACTACTTGGTTCCATTTTTTTGGGGTGCACCTAGTTGCTAATTGTTGAGCGCCACGTAGCCAGAGGGAATGATTGTGCAAAGTCAGGTTGTGATTTTAGCATTGTTGGTTTGTCTCTTGGGAATTCAGTTAGAAGTTTGACTCTAGTTGTTGACCACTATAAATGGAAAGAAAAACTTCTTAGTATTTTTGGAGGGTTATTGTTAGACTTTGAGTTTAAAAGTTGGACATTCGTATGAAAAAGAAAAGCAATGTTTATTCTTTGCATTTGAATTTTTATTTTTTTTACTTTGATTCTCACATTGGTCTTGAAATTTGGTAATTTTAAGTTAGTTCATCAATTTAAATTTTATTTAAGAACAATGATGTGTACTACATCATCACAATTTTTTTTAATTATATATAATTTAAAATTACAAAAAATATTAAAAACTTATAAAGAAATTATAATTTTTTTTAAAAAAAACAAGTGATGATGTGATACAATCTCAAAGTGTCACGTCATCATATATTAACAAATCTAAGTTCAAGGATTAATGTGGACCAAAAAAAATTACAAAGTTCAAGTATTGTTTGCAAAAGATGAGATCCTGAGTTTTATTTCTTTCTTTTTTTTTTTATAATTGAGAAAAGAGAATGGTGTTACTTGGGATTGAATCCAGACTCTCAAGCTTACAACATAATGCTCCCATGCGTGAGATACTGAGTTTTTGAATTATCATGTTCGAGTCCTACCATATTTAGTTATCATGTGTTGTAAGGTTATACTTGTAAACTCTCAAAAAAGGTACAGTTAATATCAACATCCCACCACGAGTTTCTTCATGGGGTCATGACCTTACACAATCAACATCTCCAAAAATTCTCTTTTGTTTGCTCACTCTACTTCTTCACTAAAAAACGTATGTCCTAACATTAATAAAAATCATGTAAATAATTATTATTTTTGAACAACCTCATTATAGATTCTGATTATATATGGTATTTTTTATACAATGCCTAGAACTATCCATAATCCTCCCCAACCCTTAAATAGGAGGATTATGCGCTTTAGCGCACTCGAACCCACGTCCTCCTATACTGGCAACAATGTCGATATGTAACGCCCTAATTTTCTTGTGTTTAGATTATTACAGTATGTCAAATAATTTGTTTTGTATGGTGGTTAAGTGCCTTAGATGTTTGCTTGGGATTTTGAGTCCAATTCTCTTGTTTTGAATTTTTCCTATTAATTTTGGCGCTATGTCAAGCTTGAGCCTAAGGCTTGTTGGTTTAGTGGTAAGGTTTTAGCTTACCTTTTGGTCTTGTGTTCGAATCCTGTGTTACACAAGTTTGGAATATTTTTGCTTCGGCTTTTGTTTGGGTAGTAGAGTTCAATTGAAGTTCTTAAATATCTGGTGGGTTAGGATTTGAATTAAGATCAATTTTTATTTATTTTATTTTAATTTTAATTTTATAAAAAATCCCTACTTTCACTCACAAAACAAACCGTCCACTTTTTCCCCACTTCATTTACGTTTATTTTTCTTTTCTTCTTTTTGTTCTTTTCTCTTGAGTTTTCTTTCTTCTTGTTTTTGGTTGATTCTTGCTTGTTGCCATTAAATCATTGTGGGATTACGTTGTACCCTCTGTTTTCAATCATAATTCAATAATAATGTAAGTTTCGTCGACTATTTTTTTGTTATATTTAGCTTTAATCCGTTGTGTGCAAGGTTGAGTTTTGTATTACTTTTCATTATACATTTTGTTAAGTGCTCTCATGGTTTTCTTATTAGGCGAAAGGCGTGTGAATCTAATCCTCCAACGGAGTAATCGTTGTTTAGGTCACTATTTTTGTGAAGAAAGTGTTCGAACGCCGTTTTAGAGGATCTTTTTGTGGAGTAAATGTTGTATGTAGGATTCGGAGTGCGATAGTTGTGTGGATTATCAATTTTTCCATCAAGTGTGTGAAACTAACCTAAAATATCGATTGAAACTCGAAAAAACCCGAAAACATGGGTTGTTTTTGAAACTACTCTGCATCACACGGTCGTTTGGGCCTTTTTGGGCCAATTTGAAGACCCGATTAGGGGTCAATTAATGGACTCTAAAATTGGATTCGTGGGCATTTCGTAGGCTTATAAAAACATAAAATTCAATATGTTACACATGAGTATGCTTAGAAAGAATGTTAAGTAAATTTCATTTTGTATAAGTTATGTGATATGTTATGCTCTGTAAAATATATATATGTTTAGGTATGCATGCCATACAACTTATGATATTTGTGTGTATGTCATCATAATTATGCATATGCATTGGGGTGGATTTTGATATGTTGGAGGAAGTGTAATCTGGCAGTTTTATTGCAATTCTGACGGTTAAACCGCAAATTCTGTTTGATAGCTCAACTGCATATTTAATAGTGACATACTGCCACGTACTGGTGTGATTGTATGGATGGACTCATGTAGTCCTAATTGGTGTGATTGGTTGGACGAAAATGGTGTGTAGCGGATGGGGGTAGGATCTATTTTGATGTGCTATAAGTTCTGAAATTTTTTAAAAAATATATGTTCTGAAATTATGATTTGGCATTTGTATATGTGTACATTATGAGTAAGAAAATTTTGCATGTGGGCCAAGTCACAAACTGGGCTTCTAGCTCAATCATTTTTTATGTTTCGTTTCAGGTGACCCTCAGGCTTAGGGTTGGATGGCAGTTCTGTAGCTCGGTTTGCACATTTGAGATTAAGTATGTTTTGGACTAATTTATGGACTCTACGGGCTTTTGGACTGTTAATTTTTGTTTGGGAATTTAACATTGATTTTGGTATTTATTTTGCAAAAGTTTTATTTATAATTGGTATTCTAATCAAGAAGACATAAATAACAATATGCTATGGTTTTATAAGATCAAATTGTTAAAATGTTTTTCCGCTACAAAGCTTTTTAAATCTGATACTATGTTTTTACCACGCAAGTGATTAAGCAATTTGGGTTTGTTTTAATAAAGTTAATAAAATACGGTTTTCGTCAAAGCACCCATGTGATTTTTGGAATTTCTATGTTTTCGATGAGTTAATATATTCTGTTTCTTTTTAAGTTAAAATGAGCTTTTCACAAAAAACTAAGTAACAATGTTTTCACATACGATATAACATTCACAATCCAACCGTAACGTTTAGGCCGAGTTTGGGGTGATACACGATGTCAATCAAACTAAGACTCAATCGGCATGTAAATAATTTTTAAAATAACAAAAAATTTAAAAAACTAATAAAAGTAAGATTCAAAACATGCAAAATATGCAAAATGTAATGAGGAAACTGTAACACCCCTAACCCATATCCGTCACCAGAATAGGGTTATAGAGTATTACCAGAGTTTACAGATCAAATACAAACATTTCATATCACTTCACTTTCATATTAGAAATAAATCATAAATCAATTATATTGTCCCTTATATGAGCCCTTGAGGCCCAAAATATGCATTACAAACAAGTCGTGACTAAACCGGAAGCTCAGAGAATTTTTCGAGAAATATCAAAATTTTGCCTAGGTGCAGGGGACACACGCCCGTGTGGCCAGGCCGTGTGTCTCACACGATCGAGAGGCACGCCTGTGTCTCAGGCCGTGTGGGCTTTCGAAATAGAGTCACACGGCCGTGTCCCAGCCCGTGTCCAAATTAGGGTGCTCTCTGAATTGGGTCACACAGCCAAGCCACACGCCCGTGTGCTAGGCCGTGTGAGCACACTGACTTGCGATTAATAGGTGCAGGGGTCACACGAACAAGCCACACGCTCGTGTGCTAGGCCGTGTGGATAATTTTGAGCATTCTATTTTTCAATTTTTAAGATGCAGGGGACACACGGCTAGATCACACGCCCATGTGCTAGGTCGTGTGTCACACACGGCTGAGACACACGCCTATGTTTCTGCCCGTGTGGACGAAAATAGGCCATTTCCAAGGCCACTTTTCTCACCCAATTTGTCTTCCACCTACATCAACACTTCAAAACTTTCACCAACCAATACAAGACATTTAAATTAAGCTAAAACCAAGTTTAACACATATCATAACACCCCATATGTCCAAGTAATCAACCTTACCTAATTGACCTTATAAACATATATGCATATTTCTCCAATCATATTATCTCAAACCATACATTAACATACTCATAAATTATCCATTACTCAACCACATTAAACACAACAAACATATTAAGGGCATACATACATATACTTATCAAAATATGTCCAACTCAAGCCATTCCAATGGCTATTTACAACAAAACATTTTTAAGCCAACATTGGCCAATTTTACCCTATACATGCCATTATAACCAAAATTTAGTTTTCTATATATACCGAATTGGGCCGATGGATAGTGTGATGTAGCTCCGACCAGCTTCCAACCTTTACGAGCTTCCAAGTACTATAAAATAGAAGAAATAAAACAGAGTAAGCATTTTATGCTTAGTAAGTTCGTATAACGGGAAATTAACTTACCATTCATTTACATTTAATGTAAGCATACAAATATATCCAAGCAATTTGGCTAATAGCCTAAACACACAACTTCATTAAACATATTAGTCATTTATTTCACATGAATATCACGAATCATGTATGAGCTCATCAAATATCAAATTTCCATGTATTTCATGTATATACAGATAACTATTCACTTTGAATTCATATATTTTCTCATATCAGGATTTTGCCCATTGAATCATTTAAAAATATTGATGGATACCCGGGTAGTACACATGAAGTGTACAAATCTGTAATCCGTCAATTCATATTCGGGAATGCTCATACGAGCACATAAACGGGAAGCTCTTTCGAGCCATATAATGGGATGCTCATGTGAGCCATTTAAAGGGAAGCTCCGGAGAGCCATTAACGGGAAATTCAAGCAAGCCAATATCGGAAAGCTCCGGAGAGCCATTAACGGGAAGCTCATAAGAGCCGTTTATCAGGAAGCTCCGAAGAGCCAATTATCGGAAAGCTCATAAGAGCCATAAACAGGAAGCTCGCAAGAACCATATAATGAGAAGCTCGTGAGAGCTAAATATTGAGATGCTCATGAGAGCTAATAACGGGACGCTCTTTCGAGCTATGGTGTGTCCGTAACACATGCAAGACCACAACTAATTCGGGAACCCTGTATCCATCGAATTTCATTTATTCAAACGAGACTTAATACTTGTCAATCATCGTTGGATATGTGATTAATTTCATACTTGGCAATTTACACAATTCACATACACAACATTTAATTCAAACATATAAATATACAATTTAGTTACACGAACTTACCTCGATAATGTTCGTGCACACAAAAGTTACTAATCCGCTACTTTCTCTTTTCCTCGATTTAGCTCCGTATTTGATCTATCCGGATCCAATTAAGCCAAATAAGTTTTCTATCTTCAAGCTCTTCTAACTAGGGTTTCCATGTATTTAATTTGGGGAAAGATGATATAAAATGATGATATTTCTTATTTAATTAAAATATCATCTTTTATTATTTCATCTTTCCAATTTAGTCCTTTTCTTTATTTAATTTCCCATTGATGACTAAGCATACTTATCTACTAACTCCTCTAAATGGTTTATTTTCCATATAAGGACCTCCAATTTTGAATTTCATACCTATTTGATACCTATAGCTACTAAAATCCCACTTTTGCTCTTTATACAATTTGGTCATTTCCATCTAATTAAATATGTAATCGATAAAATTTTCTTAACGAAATTTTCATACGATATTTCTATCATAATGCAGACCATGAAATAACATTAAAATAATTTTACTTTCGGACTTAGATTTGTGGTTTCGAAACCACTATTCTGATTTCACTGAAAACGGGCTGTTATAGAAACATAAAGAAACAAACTAAATGCAAGCTAAAAGAGAGATACATATAATTATGATAAGCAAAGATAGAAGAATAAGTACATCATAAAGAAAGCAACCCAAACAACACAATTGCATAACTAGCATGCTATGAACATTAATAATCCGCTTTGCCCAATCCATAGCAAGGCATTCAAAAAATTTGTAATCATGATAAGTCTCCTGCTGAAATTGTTTTCAACATTTCAATTAAAATTACCATTGACCCTCCTTATACCCCCTCTACTCTTCAGCTAAATTCAATTGCAGCAAGGTCTTTAATAATCAAGTCATCATCACCATTAGATTGAAGCCTTAATAGTTTTTTTATTTCCAAAACTTCCTTTACCTTGCACAAGATTAAATTTCCAGGAGGGGATTTTGGACTCAATCGAATAGACACTAGAATTCCTGGATCACATTGCATCCAACTTGTTTGTTAGTAGGGACGGATTCTGGATTTTACTTTAAGGGGAGCGAAACTTCTAAATCTGAATGACCCTTTTTTAAAAGTAAAAAACTGTCAAATCTTCTCGGATACTTTTTTTTTCTTATCAAACAAATCAATTTAATGTTTTTTAAAAAAGCATGAATGATTTAACTGTAAAAAATTTAAAAGAAAAAAATCACACTATATAAAATTAAATATTTCTTTCCAATATGCAAAAAAGAATAATTAATACTATACTAAAATTTTCATAAACATCATTATAATTTCAAAAATTAAATTAAAAAAACTTGGCATTAGTCTTATTTCTCAATACTAGACATCCTAAATTGCATTCTCCACTTTTTCATAAGATCAAACTAATCAATGATAGAATCTGTTGAAAATTCTTGAGCTATCTCTTTTTTGGTGAATGCCACCAAGGAAGTTGAAAGAAAATCATCCTCCATTCTGTTGTGAAGTCTTTTCTTCACAATTTTCATGGTTGAAAATCTTCATTCGATTGCTGCAGTAGACACGGGAAGAATTAGCACAAGACAAATAATTCTATCAAGAAGATGATAAATATTTGATATCTGTCTTATTTAACACTTGACACAACTTGACAATTGTAGAAGCTTTCTACAACTTTGAGTTTTGATGAGAATCAAGTTGAAAATGCTCCAATTGAATATTAATGTGTAACTTTTCTTGCTCCATAAAATCCTTTGGATAAAAATCATTTATAGACTTGCAAATATCTTCCACCCGAAAAGTTTTATAATTATCAGGTGGATCCAAAGAGGAGCTAAGAACAAGTAACTCCACTACCTCATCATTAAAGCGAGAATTCATTTCTGTTAACAATGAATTAATACCAACAATGAATATATCAGACCGATAGTGATGCTCAATTGTGAGGCTATCTCTTTGGATGCAAGACCAACCTCGACTAGCTTTGTACGGAGCACTTAAATTTGCAACTTCTATCTCATGATCTTTAGAAAATAACTTCACTTTCTCAAACAAATAATCTCATCCATGTTCCTTGAATATCTAGAGAAGCCTTTTAGTTTATGACACCAACTGAATTGCGTTTAGTATATCATGCGATTTATATTGCAATGTTTGACAGTTGTGCATCTCAATCATGAAATTCAAGATGAAAACAAATTCAACAGATGTTATTGCATCATATATTCCATCAACTTCACTCATTTGAGTAAGGTTGTCGGACTTGATGATATCTTGTAATACAACACAAACAGAATCAAACATCCTCAACAAGCTATTGAGAGAATCTAAATGAGATCCCTATCGGGTATCGCCTGGACGTTGGAGAGTACTGATTTGATTTTTCCCTTTACCAATTTCAAGCTCACCACTATAAACCAACTTTGCAGTATGAGATGCCTCAATGTCCCTTAATTGATCATGTCTCTCACTTAAAGAAGCAACCAAATTGATTATACCAGTCAAGTATGAAAAAAATTGACAAATAGAAATAACCTCCTTGGATGCAGCTTTACATAGTTGTAATGCATGTTGCTTTTTCTAGCCATCTTTAAATAGTTGTAATTGAAGGATATAATGAAATGAACTGTGAGAATGTTGGCTGCATTTAGTCATATAGAGGATATTTGGGAAGTTCTAGTATAATTGTGATTGGTGCCATTTAATAGTGCATGTTGGAATAATACATAACATGCAGTAGGCCAATTTCAACTAGCCTGGTAGTACCTTGGCCATTGGATTTTACTGTAGATTTTGGAGATCCGATAGATTTTGACTGCTAATTAGTTTAAGATCATATAATGTACTGACACCACATGAAAACCAAGTTTGCAAAAGGGTTTATTGTTTTATATTTTTTCGGTCTTAGGGCTTCATAATTAAACTTGGTGTAATAGGCCAATTTAGCCCGGGCCCATACAAAAAAATAATAAACCCAAAATAATAAAACAAAGTCCAAGTCCAGTCCAAAATATATCATTTGGCCCGATCAGAATGGCTCATTACTTGAAAAGATTGAAGGTCCATCTACAAGCTTGACGTATATGGAAACATAATCTGCAAGGATATGCAATCTTAGATATGATATGCAAATCTTAGATATGATATGCAATCCTAGAAGATATTATATGCAAATCTTAGATATGATATGCAATCCTAGAAGATATGGTATGCAATCTTAGAAGATATGATTTTGTAATCTTAGAGATTTAATATGTAGATACCTTTTAATCTTAGCCGTTGATGTAATTGATCTGTGCCATTGGATTTGGGGAGGCTCAACTATAAATAGAGGCCTCTCCCTTCATTGTAAAGGACTTGAATTTGGAGTAATAAAAAATTCTTGAGAGCATTCATTCAAATTTCTCTCTCTTTTACGTTCTTATTTTCTGTGGCTTGTTCTTATTTTGTTCTTCACTCATCTTCGTTTCTTTTTGAGTTGCTTCCGTTCGAGTTAGATTTTGGTAGAGGATTGAGTCCACATATTGCGGGAGTTAGGTTGACTTATGCGTTTTTTTAACTTTTTTTTATCCATTTAATTGCTTAATCATTATTTATTCATTCATTTTAATTATTTTAAACTTTTTTTTCTTTTTTGCTTTCCCTATTTACGTTAAATTATTTTATCATATATATTATTATTTTTATTTGTTATATATTATCTATATATTATATATTATTTAACTTTAATCATATTATGTATTATTTGAAAATTTGTATGTTGTACATCATCTAAATTGTTTTATTATTAAGGCAAAATTTTCCATATATTGTTTATTTAAAATATGTATATTATCTATCTTTAAATGGTATATTATATACTTATTATAAGTTATCCCTTATACATTTTTATTCAAAGTTTTTATATTATTTATTTAAAATATATTTATTTATTTTATTATGTATATATTAACTATTTTAGATTTTGTCATATCGTTTTTTATTTTTTTTATTTCATTTTTCTAAAAATTCTTATAATATTCATTAATTGTTTTGAGTATATTATTTACCTTATATTATTATTATTATTATTTATTTGAATTTAATCTTGTGAATAATTTTTTTTTTCCTTAATTTTTCATAGATTCTTTTAAAATTGCTATTATCTACTCTATATTTTTTATTTTGATTGTTCATTTTTTTTAAAAATTTTGAATCCATTATCTTTGTTTACCTTAACATTATTATTATTGCTTGTCATTCTTTTACTTAATTGATTATGTTAGTGCTAATTGTTAATATAATCTGTAACTTTAGTAAATTGCACTTTTTTGTAATAACTTAATGTTACTTTTTTCAAATCTTTGTTTAAAAATATCTATCTTCTTTAATTACCACATTTTATCCAAAAGTTTTTCTTAAATAAGGCAATGTTTTGTGTTTAGAAATTGGGAAATAGTGCCCTAACGTCTTTGGTTTCGATTTTCCGTTTGACTAAATAACTAAATATCCTTTTAATGAATTTTGTAAATCATGAGATGATTTTGGTTACGAGGGTTTAAAACATCATGTCCTAACGTCTTTGGATGTGATGTTTGTATTCTTCGAACAAAGGAATCTCAAGTTCCAACTCAAATTGTTCAAGTTTTTAAAGAAATCATGTTTTCAAATCTTTTCGAATTTTCGACATTAGGACAACAACTAATCAATCCGGTACCAATTTTGGGCGTTACGAGGGTGCTAATCCTTCCTCGTATGTAACCGACTCCCGAACCCGTTTTCTTAAATTTCGTAGGCCAAAATCAATGTTTTGAAATAAAACGTTTTATAAGGTGATCCAATCACACCTAAGCAAAAAGGGATTGGTGGCGACTCCCGTTTTCATTTTTTTAAAGTTGATCCCTATTTTTTCAAAAAAAAAATGGTTTCGATAGATTGGCGACTCCACTAGGGACCAATAAGAAAGTCAAGCCGTAAAATTTATTATTTTCTGTCCTTTGTCGAAAATTTGAAAATTCGATTTGAAAATTTGATTTGAAAATTACGATCCTTTTGTTGCATTTGTTTGTGTCATTGCATATGATTGTTATTTTTTTACGCACATTGCATTGCATGACCATTGTGGTCGCACCTTTAAGTGGGAGTGAGAAACTATGCCTTCGTGAGGTTTTCACCTCTGCATGGGCTAGTGGATTACTTTCGGGATACATCTGTACCTATGTCTTCGTGAGGTTTTCACTTCCGAATGGCCATAGGGAAATGTATTCCCCTGAACTGAACTCGATCTGTATGAGCCTATAATGGGTGAAGATTGAGGAATCTGCTGGTTCAGGTACCTTTTCTTTAGAACTAAACCGCATATAATGAACCCTAAGAGTCCACCTTAGGTAGAACTATGCCAAACCCTAGTGGTCACCCAGATAAGTGCCCTATTTTGTTATTTATTTCTCTTGTGCTAACATGTTCTTTTTTGTTTTGATTGCATTGCATTCACATCATAGAAAAGAGGTGTTGATTCAAATTCGATTGCTAAATAGAAGAGTTTTTCATGAGAAAATGGATTTCTTGATAAAGTGGATTATAATACGGTCGTCCGAATATGGTCCAAGTAAACACAATGAGAGAAGACTTGTAACAGCCCGGTTTAGACCCTAGTCGAAACAGTGGTTTCGAGACCACGAATCTGAGGTCGTAAAAATATTTTAATATTATTTTTGGTATTGATTATATGTGATATAGTCTGTGTGAAAATTCTGTGTGATAATTTTATTGACTGTGTGCCAGATTATGAAAAAGGATTAAATTGCATAAGGTGTAAAAGCTGTGTGCTGATTTTTAAGTGTCTATTTGCTGTTGGCTTTTTAAAGTGAAAGCCTTATGCTGTAATTAGTCCATTTTTAAGATAGTGGGGTGTTAAATGACAAGATAACCATGATGATAATTTGTCTTATATGTTTAATGAAAGGATAAAATGGTAAAATGTTTAATAAGGTATTAATAATAAAACATGAAAAAAGAGTCATTGTTATCATCTTTGCTTCACCGAAAATTGAGAGTGAAAGAAGGGTTTTAAGCATTGAAAATTTTGGCTATTGTTCATCTTGATTTGAGACCAAGAAAGGAAAGGTTCGGATCGAGATCGAGGCAAAGACAAAGTGCTCGATTAATCGACCGTTTCATTATTTTGACGTTCGAGGTAAGTTCGGATATAATACTAGCCATTAAATTTATATCTATGTGATGAGAAATGAATAAATGTATAGAGTTGTATTAATACTGTATTACATATGAGAACGAGTATTAAGGCACTAAGTGTGCGAAATTAGAAAAGATACAGAAATGAATAGCACTGTGTGTGTGCGAAAAGATTGAAGCTTCGGCTTACCGAATTGGCACTGTGTGTGCGATACCGATATAAGTTTGGCTTATCGAATCGGCACTGTGTGTGCGACACCGATATAAGTTCGGCTTACCGAATTGGCATTGCGTGTGCGATACCATTATAAGTCCGGTTTATCTAATTGGCACTAAGTGTGCGATAATAAATATGTTTCGATTACGAAATGGCACTAAGTGTGCGAATAAATCAAAAGTATAGTAAAGGTTGATCCAAAGGTAAAGTCGAGCAATTGAGTAGCTTGGTTGGTGAGTAACTATTTGTTGGCAAAGGTATGTATGATAACTATGTGTTGGTTAAAGCATGTGTGATAACTATATATATTGGCTAAGGTATATATGATAACTATGTGTTGATTAAGGTATGTATGATATCGATGTGTTGGTAGATTTGAAAGTAGATGGATGGTGTGCTATGTGAGCATTGGATATAGTTGAGTTGGTGTATCATTGATAAATTAATCTAAGTGATGGTTTATTTTTGTACATTGATTTGAATTGTTGAATTACATGTACTATATTACGGACTTACTAAGCTTTGGAAAGCTTACTGGGTGATTTGTTTTTCTGCTTTGCAGTGTCAATAAAGCTAGCTCGGATCCGGGGATCGTTAGTATATCAATCACACTATCGGTAATCTATTTTCGTATTTTTGTGAAAGATGTACATAGTTGAAATATGGCATGTATAGGCTAGTTTTGTAAGACATGTTTGAGATGTGTAAATAGCCATGTGATGTGGCTAGATAAATGTTGGTAAAATACATGTGTGGCTTTGATATATGGTGCATATTTTGGTATAGCTTGTGAGTAAAGAAAATGTCTTATGAATGGTAATCTTAGTGATGGTATGATGCTAGTATGATTTAGTGAATTTGGGGATGAATCATGTTGGATATTGGATGTGTTCAAGTTGTGTAATTTAGTTCCTAAGTTGACATGTTAGAAATGAGATGATATGAGATGACATATTGATCATTCGACATGAAAATTGGTTGCTAATTTGTGTGTGGAAGTATGCTTAAATGTGCTTGTAGGTTTGACCCTTGTGTGGGTGGTAATTGGCCTTGCAAATGGCCTGTTTTGCCTACACGGTTAAGGCACACGGGCGTGCCTAGTGACCGTGGGGCTAAATCAGTAGCTAGCCTAATATCACACGGCCAAGACGCACGGGCGTGTCTAGTAGCCGTGTGAGAAAGTCAGTATATGGCCTAAGAGTACACGGCCTTAGCACACGGGCGTGCTTGGTGGCCGTGGAGGTGAAGTCAGATTCGACCACGGCCAAGGCACACGGGCGTGCTTGGTGGCAGTGGATGTGAGGTCAGTTTCGACCACGGGGAGGACACACGGGGGTGTCCAACAGCCGTGGGAGGCACACGGCCTGCCCACACGGGCGTGTAACCCCTGAAACTTAGAAAAGTTTTAAATTTCCAAAAAAATTTATAAATGTTCGGTTTAGTCCCGACCTCTTTCTAGCATGAGTTTAAGGTCTCATAGACCTCAATAAGGGACCATATGATTGATAATGTTTATGTTTGATGGATGAATGACTTAGTGTTGTGAAATGGATGTGTAATGTTTCGATTGATCGGTAATGCCTCTTAACCCTATTTCGGTGACAATTTTGGGTTAGGGGTGTTACATTTTATTGGTATCAGAGCTACGGTTTAGTCGATTCTTGGACTAACGTAGTGTGTGTGAGTCTAGCTATACATGCCATATATGAAATTGCGATAGTGTGATGTATTCTGACAGTTATAAATGTGTTTTCGTATAGTAATGGATCTCGATCGAGTAGTTGCTGACGATGTAGAGAGTAACGCGCCTGGTCCTGCTCAAGGGACAGCGCCGGCCACATCTAGGCCAAATGAAAGTAGTGAGGGAGGAGAGGCTAAGCAAGCCTTCTTCCGTATGATGAGTGAGTGGTTTTCGAAGTTCGTTCGAACGAATCCGGCTGCTCCACAACCTCCACCCCGACAAGTACCTGTTGTGCCACAAGTGATAGATCCGATTCGATTGAATAAACCACCTGTGGATAAGATCCGGAAGTATGGGGCCGAAGAGTTTAGGGCCACAGCTGACGACGATGCTGAACGAGCTGAGTTTTGGCTCGAGAACACAATTTGGGTATTTGATGAGATGTCATTAACCCCTGATGAATGTATCAAGTGTGCAGTTTCTTTGTTGAGGGATACGGCTTATAATTGGTGGAAAACATTGACATCCGTGGTTCCGAGAGAGAGAATCACATGGGATTTCTTTCAAGTTGAGTTTAGAAAGAAGTATATCAGTTAACGCTTCATTGATCAGAAACTTAAAGAGTTCCTTGAACTAAAACAAAGCCGTTTGTCCGTTACTGAATATGAGCGAGAATTTGTAAGATTGAGTCAATACGCGAGAGAATGTGTTTCGACCGAAGCTACTATGTGCAAACGCTTCATAGAGGGATTGAATGAAGATATTAAATTGTTGGTTGGAATACGTGATATAAATGAATTTGTTGTGTTAGTTGAAAGAGCATGCAAAGCTGAGGAGCTCAGTAAAGAAAAGAAAAAAGCCGATTCTAAAGCTCGAGATGAAAGAAAAAGATTGATGAGTAAGTTGTCTTAGCCTTCGACAAAGAAATTTAGAGATGCAAGCAACCGATCAAATACTTCATTTGAACATCCGTATAAAGACCACGCAAGACTAAGTGTTGGTCCAAGAACTCAAGCTCAAATTGAATCAAATGTTAAAAATGCTAAAAGCAACAAACCTGAGTGTAGACAGTGTGGAAGATGACATGTGGGAGAATGCTGGGGCAAATACAACAATAGAGTTTGCTATAAATGTGGATCACGAGAACATTTCATTCGAGATAGCCCAAAGTTAGCTGAAGAAGAAAATGTTCAGAATATGAGATCGAGTAATGTGATGGCTAGGGGTAGACCATCCAGAAATGTCGGGAATGTGAGTGGAAGTCAAAAAGAGACTACTGATACAGCTGTGAGGTCAGAGGCGAGAGCACCTGCCCGAGCTTATGCTATACGTGCACGAGAGGAAGCATCATCTCCAGACGTCATTCCTGGTACTTTTACTCTATTTGATACTGATGTGATTGCATTAATAGATCCGGGTTCAACTCATTTCTATGTATGTGTGAATTTAGTATCAAGTAAGACTCTACCTGTTGAGTCTACTGAATTGGTAATTAGAATATCAAACCCTTAGATAAGTGTGTTTTGATGGATAAAGTGTGCAAGAATTGCTCCTTGATGTTTCGGGATATATGCTTTCCGGCTAATGTGATAATGTTACCAATCGATAAATTTGATATAATTTTTAGTATGGATTGGCTCACTTTGCATAATGCCATTGTGAATTGTAAACGAAAGAGTATAGATTTGAGAAGTCAGAACGGTGAGATAGTTTGAATTGAATCTAGTGATATGAAAGGGGTACCAGTTGTTGTATATGCGATGAAAGCTTTGAACTATGTGAGAAGGGGTTGCGAAGCTTAGTTGACATATGTGATTGATATAAAAGTGACTGATAAGAAAGTTGAACCTGTGCCCGTGATTTATGAATTCTTTGCTATACCTTTCGGATTAGCGAATGCTCCTGCAGTGTTTATGGATTTGATGAACTGTATATTCAGATCGTATTGAGATTATTTTGTTGTAGTGTTATTGATGACATTCTGATTCATTTATGTGATGAGACACATCATGCCAAGTATTTGAGAATTGTGCTACAAACTCTGCGTGAGAAACAGTTGTATGCTAAGTTTAGCAAATGTGAATTTTGGTTGCGTGAGATTGGTTTTTTGGGGCATATTGTGCCAGCTGCGGGAATACGAGTTGATCCAAGTAAACACTCTGCTATTTTAGAATAGAAACCTCTGAGAAATGTGTTTGAAGTCCGTAGTTCTCTGGGACTAACGGGATATTATAGACGGTTTGTGAAAGGCTTCTTGATGATTGCGACTCCATTGACAAAGTTGCTATAAAAAAATGTTAAATTTGAGTGGTCGAGAAAAGTGCCAACAGAGTTTTGAACAGCTTAAAAGTGTTGTTGTGAAGCATCGATGTTAGCTTAATTTGAATCAGGTAAAGAGTTTATAATTTATAGTGATGCATCGTTAAATGGTTTGGGCTGTGTGCTGATGCAAGAAGGCAAAGTCATTGCTTATGCTACGAGGCAGTTAAAATCGCATAAAAAGAACTACCCGACGCACGACCTTGAATAAGCCGCGATTGTGTTTGTTTTAAAGATTTGGCATCAATATCTTTTTGGTGAGAAATGCCATATTATACCGATCATAAGAGTTTAAAGTACTTGATGACTCAGAAAGAATTGAATTTGCGATAAAGAAGATGGCTGGAATTGTTGGAAGACTACGAGCTTGTGATAGATTACCACCCGGGTAAAGCTAATGTTGTAGCTAATGCCTTGAGTCGAAAATCATTATGTGTTTTACGAACTATGAGTCTTCAGATAAATCTGTGTGATGATAGTATAGATTTGGTCGACTTGAAAGTAAAGCCGATGTTTGTACGTCAGAATTGTGATCCTCAAAAAAGTAATGTTGAAATGATGGCTAAATGAACTCAGTGTGAATTGAATATTGATTCAGAATTTTGAGTTGATAGTGATGATTGTCTGAGATTTAGAAATCGGATTTGTATTCCGAAGAAGTCAGAGTTGATTGAGTTAATTTTGAATGAAGCTTACAACAGTCGTTTAACTGTTCACCCTGGGAGTACAAAAATGTACAATGATTTGAAACAGTATTATTGGTGGCATGGTATGAAACGGGACATCTCTGACTTTGTGTCGAAATGTTTAGTTTGTTAGCAAGTTAAAGCTGAACATCAGGTTCCGTCCGGATTGTTACAGCCGATAATGATTCCTGAGTGGAAATGGGAAATAATTACGATGGACTTTGTGTCGGGGTTACCTTTATCTCTGGGAAAGAAAGATGTGATATGAGGTTCTTTAAGGTCGAAAATGCTAAACTCCATTATATTGGACTGAGCTGCGTGAAAATAAGATTTACGGGATTAATTTGATAAAAGAGACTAAACAGAAAGTGAAAGTGTTGTGACACAAACACTGGGTAGAAGAGGCTACGTGGGAGCCTGAGAATATTATGAGAGAGCATTATTCACACCTATTCACTGGTAAGATTTTCGGGGACGAAAATCCCTAGGGGGGAGAGTTGTAACAGCCTGGTTTAGACCCTAGTCGGAACAGTGGTTTCGGGACCACGAATCTGAGGTCGTAAAAATATTTTAATATTATTTTTGGTATTGATTATATGTGATATAGTCTGTGTGAAAATTCTGTGTGATAATTTTATCAACTGTGTGTCAGATTATGAAAAAGGATTAAATTGCATAAGGTGTAAAAGTTGTGTGCTGATTTTTAAGTGTCTATTTGTTGTTGGCTTTTTAAAGTGAAAGCCTTATGTTGTTATTAGTCCATTTTTAAGATAGTGGGGTGTTAAATGACAAGATAACCATGATGATAATTTGTCTTATATGTTTAATGAAAGGATAAAATCGTAAAATGTTTAATAAGGTATTAATAATAAAACATGAAAAAAGAGTCATTGTTATCATCTTTGCTTCACCGAAAATTGAGAGTGAAAGAAGGGTTTTAAGCATTGGAAATTTCGGCTATTGTTCATCTTGATTTGAGACCAAGAAAGGAGAGGTTCGGATCGAGATTGAGGCAAAGACAAAGTGCTCGATTAATCGACTGTTTCGGTATTTCGACGTTCGAGGTAAGTTCGGATATAATACTAGTCATTAAATTTATATCTATGTGATGAGAAATGAATAAATGTATAGAGTTGTATTAATACTGTATTACATATGAGAACGAGTATTAAGGCACTAAGTGTGCGAAATTAGAAAAGATACAGAAATGAATAGCACTGTGTGTGTGTGAAAAGATTAAAGCTTCGGCTTATCGAACTGGCACTGTGTGTGCGATACCGATATAAGTTCGGCTTATCGAATCGGCATTGTGTGTGCGACACCGATATAAGTTCGGCTTACCGAATTGGCACTGCGTGTGCGATACCATTATAAGTCCGGTTTATCTAATTGGCACTAAGTGTGCGATAATAAATATGTTTCGATTACGAAATGGCACTAAGTGTGCGAATAAATCAAAAGTATAGTAAAGGTTGATCCAAAGGTAAAGTCGAGCAATTGAGTAGCTTGGTTGGTGAGTAACTATTTGTTGGCAAAGGTATGTATGATAACTATGTGTTGGTTAAAGCATGTGTGATAACTATATATATTGGCTAAGGTATATATGATAACTATGTGTTGATTAAGGTATGTATGATATCGATGTGTTGGTAGATTTGAAAGTAGATGGATGGTGTGCTATGTGAGCATTGGATATAGTTGAGTTGGTGTATCATTGATAAATTAATCTAAGTGATGGTTTATTTTTGTACATTGATTTGAATTGTTGAATTACATGTATTATATTACGGACTTACTAAGCTTTGGAAAGCTTACTGGGTGATTTGTTTTTCTCGCTGCGGTGTCGATCAAAGCTAGCTCAGACCCGGGGATCGTTAGTATATCAATCACACTATCGGCAATCTATTTTGGTATTTTTGTGAAAGATGTACATAGTTGAAATATGGCATGTATAGGCTAGTTTTGTAAGACATGTTTGAGATGTGTAAATAGCCATGTGATGTGGCTAGATAAATGTTGGTAAAATGCATGTGTGGCTTTGATGTATGGTGCATATTTTGGTATAGCTTGTGAGTAAAGAAAATGTCTTATGAATGGTAATCTTAGTGATGGTATGATGCTAGTATGATTTAGTGAATTTGGGGATGAATCATGTTGGATATTGAATGTGTTCAAGTTGTGTAATTTAGTTCCTAAGTTGACATGTTAGAAATGAGATGATATGAGATGACATATTGATCATTCGACATGAAAATTGGTTGCTAATTTGTGTGTGGAAGTATGCTTAAATGTGTTTGTAGGTTTGACCCTTGTGTGGGTGGTAATTGGCCTTGCAAATGGCCTGTTTTGCCAACACGGTTAAGGCACACGGGCGTGCCTAGTGACCGCGGGGCTAAATCAGTAGCTAGCCTAATAGCACACGGCCAAGACGCACGGGCGTGTCTAGTAGCCGTGTGAGAAAGTCAGTATACGGCCTAAGAGTACACGGCCTTAGCACACGGGCGTGCTTTGTGGCCGTGGAGGTGAAGTCAAATTCGACCACGGCCAAGGCACACGGGCGTGCTTGGTGGCCGTGGATGTGAGGTCAGTTTCGACCACGGGGAGGACACACGGGGGTGTCCAACAGCCGTGGGAGGCACACGGCCTACCCACACGGGCGTGTAACCCCTGAAACTTAGAAAAGTTTTAAATTTCCAAAATTTTTTATAAATGTTCAGTTTAGTCCCGACCTCTTTCTAGCATGAGTTTAAGGTCTCATAGACCTCAATAAGGGACAATATGATTGATAATGAGTATGTTTGATGGATGAATGACTTAGTGTTGTGAAATGGATGTGTAATGTTTCGATTGATCGGTAATGCCTCTTAACCCTATTTCAGTGACGGTTTCGGGTTAGGGGTGTTACATTTTATTGGTATCAGAGCTATGGTTTAGTCGATTCTTGGACTAACGTAGCGTGTGTGAGTCTAGCTATACATGCCATATATGAAATTGCGATAGTGTGATAAATTCTGACAGTTATAAATGTGTTTTCGTATAGTAATGGATCTCGATCGAGTAGTTGCTGACGATGTAGAGAGTAACGCGCTTGGTCCCGCTCAAGGGACAGCGCCGGCCACATCTAGGCCAAATGAAAGTAGTGAGGGAGGAGAGGCTAAGCAAGCCTTCTTCCGTATGATGACTGAGTGGTTTTTGAAGTTCGTTCGAACGAATCCGGCTGCTCCACAACCTCTACCCCCACAAGTACCTGTTGTGCCACAAGTGATAGATCCGATTCGATTGAATAAACCACCTGTGGATAAGATCCGGAAGTATGGGGCCGAAGAGTTTAGGGCCATAGCTGACGACGATGCTGAACGAGCTGAGTTTTGGCTCGAGAACACCCGTGTGCCTTGGCCGTGGTCGAATCTGACTTCACATCCACGGCCACCAAGCACACCCGTGTGCTAAGACCGTGTACTCTTAGGCCATATACTGACTTTCTCACACGGCTACTAGACACGCCCGTGTGTCTTTGCCGTGTGCCACAACCGTGTGACATTATAGGCAATTTGCAAGGCCAAAATGCCACCCACATCGGTCACATCTACAAGCAATGTTTACCAACTCATTTCATACTCAAATGACACACAAAAACATACCAAATTAACCATTCAATCTATACATTCACTACCAATTCCAAACATACTAAAATACAAGGTTTATACTCATCTCATCACAAACATATTTCATTCATTCACTTAATCAAAACTTGACCATATTATACCTCCACTAACCATACCAAAACATACTTCATATATCACATTCTTTCAAGCAAATTCCCAACATCATAACTAGCCAAATCACATGGCTAAATTCATATAACAAACTTATACCAAATGCTAGCCTATACATGCCATATCTAGCTTTATACATTTCCAAAATGTACCAAAATAGGTTTAGTAGTGTGATGACGATCCTTGACGGTCTCGAGCCTTCAGTAGCTTTGACGACCTATAAAACAGAGAAAACACACACACAGAGTAAGCTTTCCAAAAGCTTAGTAAGTCATATACAAATAAACTTAATATGTAAAGCATATAAGCATATAACCATATTGGCACAATTCATATACATAGCAAATTTCTCACATATATATACTTTGGTCCATATCCTTTACCATATTGGTCACATTCATCAATTTAAGAATCATAGTAAGATCACATAGGTACTTACCTTATATACACACTTAGTGTATAAATCAACGTACCTGAAACGGATATACAATTCACTTAGCCATTCTTATCACAGACTTGCCCGTTAAACCGTAAGGAATCTAGTAGGATACTCAGAAAGCTCAGAATGGTCGTACAATGCCAACGTCCCAGATGAGGTCTTACATGTAATCGGATATCGATGCCACTGTCCCAGACAGGGTCTTACACGAATCAATACGATGCCGATGTCCCAAACATGGTCTTACACGTAAAGATCATATCGATGCCAACGTCCCAGACGTGGTCTTACACGTAACACTCATGTCGATGCCTACATCCCAGACGAGGTCTTACATGAAATTTCAAATCAATGCCAACGTCCCAGACGTGGTCTTACATGATAAAACAGAACAGATACCTATGTCATGACATAGCTAATCCTATATATTCCTAGGTTCATACGGGACTTCGGACTTAACACTATATCATCCATAACTAAGAATTCATATACAAAGCATCCCATAAGCATTCATTTTCATCAATAATCTTATAAATAAGCTCAATTCAATATAACAACATTTATTTGCAATATGACTTACCTCGGATTTGATTTAACAGAAACAGAAACGGCTACTCGGTTACTTTCGTTTTCCCGCGATCTAAGTCCGTTTTCCTCGGTTCTTGATCTATACATATTTAGAATTAACTCTTTTATTCACTTATTCATTCAATTCAATCATAGGACACACATTTAGGGCTATTTACAAATTAACCCTCACATTTGCACAATTTATCAATTTAGTCCATCTTTCTCAAAACATCAAATTCACAAAATTAATACATACACATGCTTAGCCGAATGTATATACATCTCATACAATCCCATATTTTCCATCAAATTTGCAATTTAGTCCTCAAAAATAATATTTTCTCAATTTAGCCCTAATTAGCTAAATTCATCAAAAATTTAAGAGCAACATATGTTCATCTAACATAGAGCTTTCATATAACACTATTAAACATCACGAAATTCATATATTCATTCATGTCACTTTGCAAAATCTTCATCAATTCATAAAATCGAGACATGGGTTTTGTAGAGCAAGAAGCAACGGTTACAGAAACGTAGAAATTATCAAAAATCGAAGTCAAAACTTACCTTAATTTTGCTTAATGAATGCCGAATGTTAGAAAGCTTCAAAACCTTTCTTTCCTATGTATTTTCGGTGGAGATGCATGAATGAATTCCACTATCATCTTTCTTTTATTATAATACAAACATATTATTATTCATTTTACTAAATTAACCTTTTATAAACATAAAAGACAAATATAATTCAAGTTCATTTTTGTCCATTAACAAACCACTAACTTATAAATGGCTTAATTTCCATATAAGGCCTCCACCCTTACAAAGCCACAACACATGGATACTTTAACAAATAGCAAGCAACTTTCACATTTAATGCGATTCAATCCTTTTGTCAAATTAAACATATATACGGACAAATTAACTTACGAGAATTTAATACATGCTTAAACGCTCATCAAGGGCATAGAAAATAATATTAAAATATTATACGGACTTGGATTTGTGGTCCCAAAATCACTGTTCTGACTAGGGTATAAACCGGACTGTTACAATTCTCCCCTCCTTAGGGATTTTCGTCCCCGAAAATCTTACCGTTAAACAAAGTCGGATATTGCTGTCTGAATGAATGTTCGGGCTCCCACGTAGCCTCTTCTATTCCATGTTGATTCCACAATACTTTCACCAACGAAATTCTCTTGTTTCTTAACTCTTTTACTTCACGAGCTAAGATACGGATCAGTTCCTCTTCGTATGACATATCAGATCAGATTTCAATTTCAGATGGAGTAATCACATGTGACGGATCGAATCGATATCTACGGAGCATCGAGACATGAAACACATTATGGATCTTTTCTAATTCAGAGGGCAACCTTAATCTATATGCAACAGGCCCGACACGTTCAATGATCTCATACGGTCCGATGAACCTCAGACTCAACTTGCCTTTACGTCCGAATCGGAGTACCTTTTTCGACGGAGACACTTTCAAAAATACTTTGTCGCCGATCTCAAATTCTATATCTTTTCGTTTTAAGTCCGTATAAGACTACTGACGATCAGATGCTGCCTTCAAACAATCTCGGATCGGTTTCACTTTACGTGCGAATCTTTTATCAAATCAACTCCATGTAGCTTATTTTCACTGAGCTCGGTCCAATACAGAGGTGTACGACATTTACGTCCGTACAGAGCTTCATATAGTGCCATTCTGATGCTCGACTGAAAACTATTATTGTATGCAAATTCAATCAATGGCAAATACTGTTCCCACGAACCATTAAACTCAAGTATACAACATCTTAACATATCTTCAAGAATCTGAATAATCCGCTCAGATTGACCATCCGTTTGCGGATGAAAAGCTGTACTGAAATGCAGTTTCGTGCCTAAAGCTTCTTGCAGTTTCTTCCAGAATCTCGATGTAAACCTCGGATCTCTATCTGACACAATGGATAGTGGTACCCCGTGTAATCTCACAATCTCAAAAATATAAAGTTCGGCTAATCTATCAAGTGCATAGTCAGATCTTACCGGAATAAAATGGGCATTTTTCGTCAATCGATCAACTACGACCCAAATCGCATCTTTCTTTCTCGGAGTCAGAGGCAATCCAGAAACAAAGTCCATCATTACTCTATCCCATTTCCACTGAGGAATCAGAATCGGTTGCAGCAACCCAGATGGAACTTGATGTTCAGCTTTCACTTGCTGACAGATTAAACATTTCGAAACAAAGTTAGAAATTTCCCATTTCATACCAGACCACCAATAATGTTACTTCAGATCATGGTACATTTTAGTACTCCCCGGATGGACCGATAATTAACTATTATGTGCTTCACTCAAAATCAACTGAATCAACTCTGGATTCCTCAGAACATAGATACGATCTCGAAATCTCAAACAATCATCAACAACTCGAAATTCAGATTTAGAATTCAAACCACACTGAGCACGTTTTGCTAATAACTCATTATCAGATTTTTGAGCATCACATATCTACTGTATAAACAATGGTTCCGCTTTTAATTCAACCATCATAGAACTATCATCAGATAAATCTAACTGAGCATTCAAAGCACATATTGAAAACAATGATTTTCTACTCAATGCATCAGCAACAACGTTTGCTTTACCTGGATGATAATCTATCACAAGTTCATAATCTTTTAACAGCTCTAGCCATCTTCTTTGACGCAGATTCAAATCTTTCTGAGTCATCAGATATTTCAGACTTTTATGATCCAAAAACACGTGACATTTCTCATCATACAAATAATGGCGCCAGATCTTAAGTGCAAACACAATCGCAGCTAACTCAAGGTCGTGCGTCGGAGGCTTCAATTTTCTCGAAGCATAAGCTACAACTTTTCCTTCCTGCATCAAAACACATCCCAGACCATTTAATGAAGCATCACTGTAAATCACAAATTCTTTACCTAATTCTGGCTGTACCAAAACTGGAGCTTCCGTTAACAGAGTTTTCAATTGATCATAACTTTTCTGACATTTATCCGACCATTCAAATCTAACATCTTTCTGAAGTAGTTTTTTCAACGGAGTAACTATCGTCGAAAAGCCTTTTACAAATCTGCGGTAATAACCAGCTAAGCCCAGAAAGCTACGGACTTCAGATACATTTCTCGGAGGTTTCCAATCCAAAATAGCAGAAATCTTGCTCGGATCAACTCGAATCCTAGAAGCTGACACAATATGCCCTAGAAAACTAACCTCATGCAACCAAAATTCACATTTGCTGAATTTCGCATACAATTGCTTTTCTCGTAGAGTTTGTAACACAATCCTCAGATGTTCAGCATGCTCCATTTCATCCCGTGAATAGATCAAAATATCGTCTATGAACACCACAACAAATCGATCTAAGTACGGTCTGAAAATTCTGTTCATCAGATCCATAAAAACAGTAGGAGCATTGGTTAGTCCAAATGGCATAACTAAAAACTCATAATGCCCGTACCTTGTTCTGAAGGCAGTTTTCGGTATATCAGAATCTTTCACTCTCAACTGGTAGTATCCCGATCTCAGATCAATCTTAGAAAATACAGTAGCTCCTTTTAACTGATCAAATAAATCATCAATTTTGGGCAACGGATATTTGTTCTTTATTGTCACCTTATTCAACTGACGATAATCGATGCACATTCTCATCGTGCCATCTTTCTTTTTCACAAACGAGCAGAGAGCACCCCAGGCGAGAAACTCGGTCTAGCAAACCCTCTATCAGTTAATTCTTGCAACTGTGACTTTAACTCTTTCAACTCTGTTGGTGCCATTCTATACGGAGCTATCGATATAGGTGTAGTACCAGGCAATAAATCAATACCAAACTCAACTTCACGAATCAGAGGCAAACCCGGTAATTCTTCAGGGAATACATCAGAAAACTCACAGACAACAGGCACTGACTCAACTTTCTTTTCCGATACTTTCAAATCAATTACATAAGCAAAATATGCTTCATATCCCTTTTTCACATAACTTTGAGCTTTCAAAAAAGATATCACAGCAGGCAATCCATTCAAATCATTAGACTTCACTCGTACAATCTCATCATTCGAACATCTCAAATCAATAGTCTTTCTTTTACAGTTCACAATAGCATCATGCAAAAACAACCAATCCATACCCAGAATAATATCGAACTCATCAAATGGCAAAAGCATCAGATCAGTAGGGAAACAGATATCTCGAAACATTAACGGACAGTTCTTACATACTTTGTCAACAAGAACGCTTTTACCTAAGGGGTTTGATACTTTTATAGCAAACTCCGTAGACTCTACAGGCAAAGTCTTACTGAATACTAAATTCATGCATATATATGAATGCGTAGAACCAGGGTCTATCAATGCAATCACAGAAGTATCATAAAGTGTAAAAGTACCCGTTATAACATCAGGAGATAAAGCTTCCTCATGAGCTCGGATAGCATACGCTCTAGCAGGCGTTCTAGCTTCAGATCTTGCAACATTGTCTCTCGTAGTTCTCTGACTATCACTAACATTTCTTACACTCTTCGAAGGTCTACCCCTCACAGGGGCATTATCAGATCTCAGATTCTGAACAGTCTCTGGCTTGACAAATTCAGGGCAATCACGGATGAAATGATCAAGTGATCCACATATAAAACAAGCTCTATCATTTAATCTACAGCTTCCCGGATGCCTTTTTCCACAATATTTACATTCAGGCCTTTCGGATTGTACATTTCCAAGACTTGCCACTGAAGTTGCTGGAGCTTTGGAGCTCATTTGTGATCTATCTCGATTTCTATTCGAATATCCCGTATTAACTCTCAAACGGCTTTGATCATCTCCAAATTTCTTTGGAGCAGACTGAAATGATCTACTCTGAGATCTCTTTCTCACTTCTCGAGCTTCTGACTCAGCTTTTCTTTTATCTTTCCCGAGTGCCTCAGCTTTGCACACTCGGTCAACGAGTACAACAAACTCTTTTATCTCTAAGATTACGACTAGCAAACAGATGTCTTCATTAAGCCCATCTTGAACCTTTTGCACATTCACGACTTGGATGATACACATTCTCGAGCATACCGACTCGATCTCACGAACTCTCGTTCATATTCAAACAATCATTCGGCCTTGTTTTAGTTCCGAGAATTTCTTTTCGCTTTCGATCTCTGAATCTCTCACTGATATATTTCTTTCGGAACTCGCTCTGAAAGAAGTCCCATGTCACCCTTTATTTAGGAATAACAGATACCAGAGTTTTCCACCATTGATACGATGCATCTCGGAGCAATGATACAACACACTTTATACATTCTTTCGGAGTAAGAGACATTTCGTCAAATACCCGGATAGTATTTTTTAACCAGAATTCGGCCTTTTCAGCATCATCATCATTGAAAGCTCAGAAATCTTCAGCCCCATACTTTCGAATCTTGTCAACCGGAGGCTTATTCAACAGATTTATACCCATCACCGGAGGCACAACCGAGGTTTGAGGGGGATTAACCGGGGCAGGGGTTGTGAAACAGTCGGGTTATTCTTTACGAATTGAGTGAACCATTCACTCATCATTTAGAAGAAAGCTTGTTTAGCTTCTTTCCCTTGACCGCTAGTAGCCGGTCTCAGATCAGAGGGCGCTGTCCTTTACGCGGAAGTAGGCGCATTACTTTCTACGTCGTCAGCTACGGCTCTTTCGGGATCCATTACTATACAGAAATCACATTTATACGTCAGGATTCATCACACTATCACAATTCAGAAATATGGCATGTATAGCTAGACTCTGACATGCTATGTTAGTCCGAGAATCGGCTAAACCGTAGCTCTGATACCAACCAAATGTAACACCCCTAACCCGTGTCTGTCGCCGAATTAGGGTTAAGAGCGTTACCTGACAGATCGGAAACTTTAACAGACAATTCATCAAGTAACTCATCAATTACATTCATATTGTCCCTTAGGTAAGTCATCAAGACCTAAAGCATGCTCGAAAATAGGGTCGGGACTAAACCAAAACATATACAAAATTTCACGGAAATTTAAAACTTTTCTAAGTTTCAGGGCTTACATGCCCGTGTAGGCAAGCCGTGTGCCTCCCACGGCTGCTGAACACCCCCGTGTGTCCTCCCCGTGGTCGAATCTGACCTCACATCCACGGCTACCAAGCACGCCCGTGTGCCTTGGCCGTGGTCGAATCTGACTTCACATCCACGGCCACCAAGCACACCCGTGTGCTAAGACCGTACTCTTAGACCATATCTTGACTTTCTCCGCACGGCTACTAGACACGCCCGTGTGTCTTTGCCGTGTGCTATTAGGGCTAGCTATCGACTTAGCCCCACGGTCACTAGGCACGCCGTGTGCCTGGCAAATCGTGTGACATTATAGGCCATTTGCAAGGCCAAAATGCCACCCACATAGGTCACATCTACAAGCAATGTTTACCAACTCATTTCATACTCAAATGACACACAAAAACATACCAAATTAACCATTCAATCTATACATTCACTACCAATTCCAAACATACTAAAATACAAGGTTTATACTCATCTCATCACAAACATATTTCATTCATTCACTTAATCAAAACTTGACCATATTATACCTCCACTAACCATACCAAAACATACTTCATATATCACATTCTTTCAAGCAAAGTCCCAACATCATAACTAGCCAAATCACATGGCTAAAGTCATATAACAAACTTATACCAAATGCTAGCCTATACATGCCATATCTAGCTTTATACATTTCCAAAATGTACCAAAATAGGTTTAGTAGTGTGATGACGATCCTTGACGGTCCCGAGCCTTCAGTAGCTTTGACGACATATAAAACAGAGAAAACACACACACAGAGTAAGCTTTCCAAAAGCTTAGTAAGTCATATACAAATAAACTTAATATGTAAAGCATATAAGCATATAACCACATTGGCACAATTCATATACATAGCAAATTTCTCACATATATATATTTTGGTCCATATCCTTTACCATATTGGTCACATTCATCAATTTAAGAATCATAGTAAGATCACATAGGTACTTACCTTATATACACACTTAGTGTATAAATCAACGTACCTGAAACGGATATACAATTCACTTAGCCATTCTTATCACAGACTTGCCCGTTAAACCGTAAGGAATCTTGTAGGATACTCAGAAAGCTCGGAATGGTTGTACAATGCCAAAGTCCCAGACGAGGTCTTACATGTATTCGGATATCGATGCCACTGTCCCAGACAGGGTCTTACATGAATCAATACGATGTCGATGTCCCAGACATGGTCTTACACGTAAAGATCATATCGATGCCAACGTCCGAGATGTGGTCTTACACGTAACACTCATGTTGATGCCTACGTCCCAGACAAGGTCTTACACGAAATTTCAAATCAATGCCAACGTCTCGACGTGGTCTTACATGATAAAACAGAACAGATATCTATGTCATGACATAGCTAATCCTATATATTCCTAGGTTCATACGGGACTTCTCGGACTTAACACTATATCATCCAATACTCGAAATTCATATACAAAGCATCCCATAAGCATTCATTTTCATCAATAATCTTATAAATAAGCTCAATTCAATATAACAACATTTATTTGCAATATGACTTACCTCGGATTTGATTTAATGAAAACTAAAAGCTTACTACTCGGTTACTTTCGCTTTCCCGCGATCTAAGTCCATTTTCCTCGGTTCTTGATCTATACATATTCAAAATTAACTCTTTTATTCACTTATTCATTCAATTCAATCCAAGGACACACATTTAGGGCTATTTACAAATTAACCCTCACATTTGCACAATTTATCAATTTAGTCCATCTTTCTCAAAACATCAAATTCACAAAATTAATACATACACATGCTTAGCCGAATGTATATACATCTCATAAAAGCCCATATTTTTCATCAAATTTGTAATTTAGTCCTCAAAAATAATATTTTCTCAATTTAGCCCTAATTAGCTAAATTCATCAAAAATTCAAGAGCAACATATGTTCATCTAACATATAGCTTTCATATAACACTATTAAACATCATGAAATTCATATATTCATTCATGTCACTTTGCAAAATCTTCATCAATTCATAAAATCGAGACATGGGTTTTGTAGAGCAAGAGGCAACTGTTACAGAAACGTAGAAATTATCAAAAACCGAAGTCAAAACTTACCTGAATTTTGCTTAATGAATGCCGAATGTTAGAAAGCTTCAAAACCTTTCTTTCCTATGTATTTTCGGTGGAGATGGATGAATGAATTCCACTATCATCTTTCTTTTATTATAATACAAACATATTATTATTCATTTTACTAAATTAACCTTTTATAAACATAAAAGACAGATATAATTCAATGTCATTTTTGTCCATTAACAAACCACTAACTTATAAATGGATTAATTGCCTTATAAGGCCTCCACCCTTACAAAGCCACAACACATGGATACTTTAACAAATAGCAAGCAACTTTCACATTTAATGCGATTCAATCCTTTTGTCAAATTAAACATATATATGGACAAATTAACTTACGAAAATTTAATACATGCTTAAACGCTCATCAAGGGCACAGAAAATAATATTAAAATATTATACGAACTTGGATTTGTGGTTCTAAAACCACTGTTTCGACTAGGGTATAAACCGGACTGTTACAAAGAGAAAAAAGAGAGAAAGTTAATCTTGAAACTAAACATCGTTACGGTACTCGCGCTAAGACGAAAGATATGGATCAATGACTTGAACAGTTCCAAAGAGACATGCATGACCAGCTGCAAGAGCAGTTGGCAAAGATCCAACAAGATATGAGGGAACAAATGATGGAAGCCCAATGGAATATGGTGGCTCAAATGACTCAGCTATTGAATGGGGCAATGGACAAGGGAAAAGGTCCCATGTCTAATACTGGAGAGGATAATGAGGATTATCCTCCGGGTTTTACCCTACCACATGCACAAACACAACCTGAAGCATATCCTCAAAGGCCATCTGTTACAATTAGGCTTCAACAAGGTCAAGCTGATACTGGGTTGCCCATAAATGTCCAATTTGGCTCAGGACCTAACCTAGGAGATAACCCTGCTAATCCTGTTATCACTGATTTAGATATAACAGAGAGGGAAGAGACGAAAATTGAATTACCGAGGCAGTTAGAGGACTGTTGTAGATGGTTAGAAGAAAAGTTTAAGGCCTTGGAAAATGCTGATAATCACCATGGAATTGATGCTAAAGACTTGAGCTTGGTTCCAGATTTGGTGCTTCCTCACAAGTTCAAAATGCCAGAATTTGAGAAGTACAATGGGACTAGCTGTCCTGAAGCCCATATTACCATGTTCTGTAGACGGATGACTAGGTTTGTTAATAACGATCAATTGTTGATCCATTGTTTCCAAGATAGCTTGGTGGGGGCAGCGTCCAGATGGTACAACCAATTGAGTCGTGCTAGGATTAATTCCAGGAGAGACCTAGCACAAGCATTTATGAAACAATACAATCATGTGACAGACATGACGCCTGAAAAAATCACATTACAAAACATGGAGAAGAAATCAAATGAAAGCTTCAGGCAGTATGCATGGGAAGTTGCCATGCAAGTTCAGCCACCGCTCCTAGAAAAGGAAACAACAATGTTTTTTATCAATACTTTAAAGGCCCCATTCATTACTCACATGATAGGAAGTACCACAAAGAGCTTTGCGGATATAGTAATGGTGGGAGAAATGATTGAAAATGCCATAAGGGGTGGCAATATAGAAACAGGGGAAAACACCAAAAGGTCAGCTCCAAGGAAAAAGAAGAACGATGTGAATAATACGAGCACATATAACAAAGGGTACTCGAAGTCAATTATTGTCAGTCAAACAAAAGTAACCACTAGCTATCAAGGCTCTTCAAGGCAGGAATCCAATTCGAGGCCAAATACAGAAAAGCTCCAGTTTACACCCATCCCGATGACATATAATGAGCTGTATCAGAATCTTTTTTATGTGCATGTGGTGTCTCCTTCCTACTCGGAACCTGTGCAACCTCCGTTCCCAAAATGGTATAATGAGAATGCCCAATGCGAGTACCACGCGGGAATAACGGGTCACTCAATTGAAAACTGTACTACGTTTAAAAAGTTGGTCGAAAGGTTCATTAAAATGGGAATTGTGAAGTTCGACGTTTCATCAGAACCTGATCACTTTGGCGAGGCAGTAAATGCGATAATTGAAGGAGGAGACAAGAAAGTTGCGACTCTTTGAAGAAGTCAAAAGAGAAGAGGGAACCTGGGAACGAAGTTTCCAAGCCCTTGCATACTTGGGAGTGTTTTGAATAATGGGACTGTGGAAGAGATCCCCGTATTTTTAGAGCTAATCTAGAGTAATATTCAAAACACGCCTGTTGCCTTAAGCCTAGAGGCAAAAAGAATGATCGTGTCTGAGAGTTTTAATATTCATATAATGAATGATCGAGCCTAGAAACTAACTATCACCACGACTAAGGCAACGCACCTATCGAACAGTAGTATAGCTTAGTGGCAAGACTAGAATGTCGAACCCAAAGGAACCAAGAGTACTAGTAGTTACTATCTTTTTATTATTTAGCCTAAGTATTAAGAGAATTGATGTTTATCTAACTAATTACTAAACTAAGGATGCTAAGACAAAGAGAGTGAATTGGGAAAATACTTTTGGAAAAAACCAGTTGATTAAGACAATACCCGAGGAAGAATCCACCTAGACTTCACTTGTTATTTAACTCTGAACCAGACGATTTATTCACTTGACTTGATCCGTAGGATTCCCTAATTTATTTTAATACCTCTTTCGAGGCTACTAACGTCTAACCCTAGGTTGATTAATTGAAATCTCTTTCCAATTAAAACCCCTAGTGTTGTATTAACTCGATCTATGGACTCCCATATTAGGTTTGACCCTAATCCGGGAGATTTTTGTCATCCTATCTCTAGGGTTGCGATCAACTCCGCTTAATTATGCTAGATCTACTCTTAAACAGGGACTTTTGCTCCACTACCTAAGCACATCAATACTTGAATCAATATCCTGAAATATTAAAACAAGAATTAAGAAAACATAATTAAGAACAAATCAAGTATTTATCATATAGTTCAGGAAACAATAACAAGATCTGTCTTAGGTTTCATCCCCCTCAGGTATTTGAGGGGTTTAGTTCATAATTATAAAAGAATACATCTCAGAAGAAAGTAAATAACAAAACATAAGAAAAACCCTAAAACTCCCTGAAGGAAATTGAAGAGAAGATCTTCTGTCTTGAATGTGATTCCGGCTTCTGAGATGGATCAACTGGCTTTCTTGGAGTAATTCCCTGAGTTCAGCCCTCTCTGGCTTCGCCCCCGATCAAAGACCACTTTTTAGGTTATACTTAGGGCATTTATATAGGCTTCGGATTGTCTTTCTTGGCTCACAAGTATCCCATTCCGAGTGAAACTCATCTTGGTTAAAACAGGGACACGCCCGTGTGACACACCCGTGGTCGACTCCTTTGGACGTGGTTGATCTTGTTTGCCACACATGGCCGTGTGATCTGGCCGTGTCTCGGTTGTTACTCGAAACGCACGGCCGTGGGTGATAGTCCAGGCTGTGTGAGTCTCTAAGGTAAGCCTATTTGCTCCGTTTTCGGCCCGTTTCTCGTTCCTTTCATCCTCCGATGCTTCCCTAAGTATAAAACATGAAATTAAAGGATTAGGAGCATCAAATTCCACAATTCAAAGGATAAATCATCCAAAAAGTATGCTAAATGTGGGATTAGAATATGTATATATTACAGTTTATCAAATACCCCCACACTTAAGCATTTGCTTGTCCTCAAGCAAAATTCTCAACTCACAATTAAAATTAACTCCCCTCAATTCATAACCTTCATCAATAATGTTTCATCATAATTCATAGGTAATTCATACATTGATAATTTAACAAGAAGGTTCCTAAAGATTCAAACAATCAAAGTCATAGTTTTTATAGTACAAAAAATAGGTGTTTTCCCATACCTAAATAATTACCTTTAATTCAAAATCGAAAAAAGTTAACATCCTCACTAAAGGTTCACTCAAATCACTCAAAGTGTTTAAGGTTCAAAAATAAGCACTCGTAAGTCGAACATGAAAAGTTAATCCCATAGGCTTGCATGAAAATCAAGTCTCCACCACTGTAAAATGATATGATACACAAATTAAAAGGTCTTTTATGGGTTGTAACGGGGCTTGGGTTAAAGGTGTGGATAAAGGCTTGAATTAGAGGGTTAGTATCGAGACTGAATTGACAAATTACCTAACTAGAAAGTTGGACTAATACTGAATAATTACATCAATTGAAAACCTAATACTAATAACATGAGCTTCTTCTCAAAATAATGAAATTAACAGTTTAAGCTCAAATAATATAGAACTAATAATGAATATACTTCGCTTTTTTTAAGACAAATCAAGTAATAATAATAAGATAAAATTTAATACTGAAAATAAAGAAAATAGTAAGTAACCGATCAAATCAAATCTCGATATAAGGGTAGTCAAGAGAAATGATGATAACAAATACAAAGGAGGTTTTGGGTTAATATTAATGGGTGAGTCAAGAAACGGTTTGTTAGGATTAAAAGGGGTTCATTAGGGGTTAATTATGAAGGTAGGCTTTTTATGGAGTAAGTGGGTTAAAACCTAGGTGCCTTTATCATCTTAGTATATCAAATCAAAGGTGTGGTCTCGACATGTATAAACGAAGCAAGTTCTAGAATAACAAATCAATGTTGACATACTCATAATCAATAAAGTGAGCACGAAAAGGAATGTATGCTCTAAAAGGCTCAAGATCTCACCAAAATTATGGGCTTTTGATGTCATCCTTGTAAATTTTAAACTTTAAGGTAATAATTAGATTCAGGTAGACAACCTAACAAATTTTTAATTACGAAAATAGACTCATCATGCTTGATTCTCTAGCCTCCTAAAGTTTAAATCATCAACTGCACAATTAACTATGACTTAATCCAAAACATATCAATGAAAATCATAAATCAAATGAAATTTCATTCTAATAGTAATATGAAAAAATTATTTAAGAACAAGATATAATTCAGGATTTGAAAATAATGCAAAAAGTTAGGCACTTTTCACGATAAAATTCACCCCCCACACTTAAGATGTACATTGTCCTCAATGTACAATTAAAGATAATAACCATGTAGAAATAGATCATAAGAGAGGGAGAGAGGTGAAACTTCCTGGATTTCGGATGGATATCTTGAGTTAGAGGTGTGGAAACTTGATTCGAAGGTGAAAGATAAGTTGGAGAAGGCGTCTCTGGTGGTGGTATGGTGGCCGCCCACAATCACTGCGCTAGATGAAGAAATTGGGTAACTTGTGAAGAAACAGCCAGGAAATAATAAGAATAATTCAAAATATACTAAATATGTATTTAAAGACAAGGAAGATAAAGAGAAGGAAAATAAAGGAGAAGAGAAAAGACATAGGTAAAATAAATGGACTCAAATGTCCTTGGCTTGCTGGGTCGATGAAGCGGCCGGCATGAACTTATGTAGATCCCGGTCTACGCACGGGAGACTGTGCTAGGAATCCTTTCGCTTCTTCTACGGCATGGGGATGGTAGTGAGGATGGTGAAAGAAAAAAGGAATGAGGGAAGGGAAAGAGAAAATGAAGGGAGAGGATAGTGAGAATAGAAGGGGTGGTGGCTGGGGGTTGGTGGAAAAAGAATTTGGGGAGAAGGTGAGAAGAAGGGGGGTCTTAAATAAGAAACAAGGTCCTGGTGGTGCCCACGCCTGTGTAGAGGTCTCCACGCCCATGTCTCTTTCTCAGTGTCGGCCACGGCCTCAAAGCACGGGCGTGTCTCATACCCGTGTGACTTCCTCAGTGTCGGCCACGGCCATATCGCACGGCCGTGGCGATTTATAGTCGTCTGTGATCTGGGGATTTTTTGTCCTTAGCTCGTACGACCTCTGCCATGCCAGTGTGTAAATCCGTGATGCCCACACAGCCATGGCCACGCCCGTGTGCAAGGCCGTGTGGCACAAAAACCTATGCTTTATTTACTTTGGTTAGTCTTTAGTTAGGTACTAAAAATCAAAGATATGAAAATAAAGGGGGTTAGTGCTCGGGTTGCCTCCCGAGAAGCGCTCGTTTAAAGTCTTAAGCTAGACTTACCTTTCATTCGCATAGTCATGGTGTTTTGAGGAGTTGAAGCTCCTCTTTCCTGCTATCAATTCTAACAATGTATGGTTTGAGTCGAGTAGTGTTTACCTTAAAAGTTCCAAATTCAGGATTAGTTACCTCGACTATTCCGTATGGGAAGACATTCAGTACTGTAAAAGGGATCTCTTCGTTAAGGTCTGGAACGGTGATTCGAGGGTCTGTCTTTTCCAACAATACCTGATCCCCTATTTTAAAGTGATTTGTCGTTCCTATAAGCTCGTTTGGGGGTTCCCTCAGTTTTGCTTTGTGTGTTCCTAGGTTCTCTTTGAAATGTGTCTTCCATTCATCTAGTTTCTCGACCCGAAGCCTTCGTTCCTCATGAATTACTTCCTTGTTTGCATTAGAGCTAGGATCTGGCTCAGATATGTACTTCCGAGATGCTTCCTAAAAAGAAGGTTGGACCAATTGGTTATCAATAGAATTTATGTTCTCACCTTTTTCACTTGATGTCCTAGCCGAGTCAAGCGCTCGAAAAGTGATCGTTTAAATCACCTACACAAAGTGTGAGTTCACCTGTACTAACGTAAATTTTAGTTCTAGCGATTTGCTAAAAAGGTCTTCCTAAAATTAAAGGAACATTGTTTTCCTCATCCATGTCTAAAACGACAAAGTCTCATCGGGAATATAAATTTATCAACTTTTACTAGCACATCTTCGATTATACCCTAGGAACTCTAATGGTTTTATCAGCTAATTGAATGCTCATCCTAGTTTGTTTGGGTTTCCTAGACCTAGTTGTTTAAACAGTTTATAAGGCATGACATTGATGCTTGCCCCTAGATCTGCTAAAGCATTATCTATAGATAAACTACCAATTAAACAAGGAATTGTAAAACTCCTGGATCTTTTAATTTCCGTGGTAGTTTGTTTTGTAGAATCATTGAGCACACTGCGTTTAGCTCCACATGCGACGCCTCGTCCTAACCTCCGTTTGTTTGTCGAAAGCTCTTTTAAAAATTTCCTTGAATCAAATTGTTCCTCTGTGTGGTCTTTCTTCATCGCATTGGGATATGACACTCGAGGTGTATACTCTTTGATGACAGAGTTTTCGTATCATGGCTTTCCTCAACCTTACCTTTATTTACCACGGGTTCTTGCCTTGGCTCGATTTGATTCTACTAACCCTTTACTATCATGATCGATAATGGCATGAATTTGCTCCTTAGGGTTAGTCTCGGTGTTGCTTGGCAAGCAACCTTGCGGTCGTTCTAAGATTAGCTTAGCTAGCTGACCTAACTGGTTCTCGATCTCTTGAATCGATGCCTGCTAATTTTTTAGCATTGTTTCGTTGTTTTGAAATCGGGTTTCTGTCACTGCGATAAATTTTGTCAGCATCTCTTCAAGGTTCGGCTTTTTCTCTTGTGGGATGGGTTGTTGTTGAAAGCCTAGAGGGGGTTGTTGTCTTTGATTTCCTTGACCACCCCATGAGAAGTTTGGGTGGTTCCTCCAACCTGGATTATAATTGTTACTATAGGGGTTATTTTGAGATCTAAAATTATTACCCATATAGTTCATTTGCTCGCTTTCTACGCCAGGGTTGTAGGGTGGGTATTCTGTATTGTTCGACCCTCCTCCATTTGTATCGCACTGCATCACTGGATGTACCTGCGAAGAACTACATAAACCATCAATTTTTTTACTTAAAAGCTCTACCTGGTTTGATAGCATTGTCACTGCGTCGAGGTTGAAAACTCCGGCGGCTTTTGTTGGCTTTGTTCTCATAACTTGTCACTGATAATTATTCAGTGACATTTCTTCAATGAATTCATAAGCCGCTTCAGAAGGTTTTGTTATTTAGGGTTCCACCGGCGGCTGCATCAATAAGTTGCCTAGTTGAGGGGTTCACACCGTTATAGAAGGTTTGAACCTGTAGCCATAATGGTAACCCATGATGAGGGCACCTTCTCAATAAATCATTGTATCTCTCCCATGCATCGTAAAGTGTTTCTAAATCCATTTGCACAAAAGAAGAGATATCATTCCTCAACTTAGCCGTTTTAGCCGGCGGAAAGTATTTTAACAAAAATTTTTCGGTCATTTGTTCCCATGTAGTGATTGATCCTCGTGGAAGAGAATTCAACCACTGTTTGGATTTATTCCTTAAAGAAAAGGGAAATAACAGAGGCGAATGGCATCATCGAAAACACCATTAATTTTAAATGTATCGCATAACTCCAAAAAGTTCGCTAAGTGTGTGTTAGGGTCCTCATCCCGCAAACCATCAAACCCGAACAAATTGTTGAATCATCCAGATAGTGTTAGGTTTCAGTTCAAAATTATTTGCAGCGACAGCAGGTCTAACAATACTTGATTCAGTTCCTGTTAAATTAGGTTTAGCATAATCATACATAGTTCGAGGAGCATGATTTTTGGCAACCACAGGAGGAAGTGGATTATTCTGGAGATCAGCCATCTCTTCCGTGTTATTAGAATCGTCCTCTTGCTCTTCTTGTGTGTATTGTAGGCTTCGCCTAATCTCCCTTCGGTTTCTGTAAACGGTTCCTTCTATATCACTATCGTAAAGTAGAGGTCCTGTCGGGTTTCTTCTAGTCATAAACTAGAATACCTGCCAGAAGCAAGGAAAAAGAAAAATTAGCAAAGTTAAAATAAATAATAAAAAAATAAATTGCAAATAAATGGAATGGCTAAAGTAATAAAAATCAAGTGTTCCTAATATCTTAGTTCCCCGGCAACGGCGCCAAAAACTTGATCGTGTCTGAGAGTTTTAATATTTATATAATGAATGATCGAGCCTAGAAACTAACTATCACCACGATTGAGGCAAGCGCACCTATCGAATAGTAGTATAACTTAGTGGCAAGACCGGAATGTCGAACCCAAAGGAACCAAGAGTACTAGTAGTTACTATCTTTTTTATTATTTAGCCTAAGTATTAAGAGAATTGATGTTTATCTAACTAATTACTAAACTAAGGATGCTAAGACAAAGAGAGTGAATTGGGAAAATACTTTTGGGAAAAACCAGTTGATTAAGACAATACCCGAGGAAGAATCCACCTAGACTTCACTTGTTATTTAACTCTGAACCAGACGATTTATTCACTTGACTTGATCTGTAGGATTCCCTAATTTATTTTAATACCTCTTTCGAGGCTACTAACGTCTAACCCTAGGTTGATTAATTGAAATCTCTTTCTAATTAAAACCCCTAGTGTTGCATTAACTCGATCTATAGACTCCCATATTAGGTTTGACCCTAATCCGGGAGATTTTCGTCATCCTATCTCTAGGGTTGCGATCAACTCTGCTTAATTATGCTAGATGTACTCTTAAACAGGGACTTTTTCTCCACTGCCTAAGCACATCAATACTTGAATCAATATCCTGAAATATTAAAACAAGAATTAAGAAAACATAATTAAGAACAAATCAAGTATTTATCATATAGTTCAGGAAACAATAACAAGATCCGTCTTAGGTTTCATCCCCCTCAGGTATTTGAGGGGTTTAGTTCATAATTATAAAAGAATACATCTCAGAAGAAAGTAAATAACAAAACATAAGAAAAACCCTAAAACCCCCTGAAGGAAATTGAAGAGAAGATCTTCTGTCTTGAATGTGATTCCGGCTTCTGAGATGGATCAACTGGCTTTCTTGGAGTAATTCCACGAGTTCACCCTCTCAAGCCGCCCCGATCAAAGACCACTTTTTAGGTTATACTTAGGGCATTTATATAGGCTTCGGATTGTCTTTCTTGGCTCACAAGTATCCCATTCCGAGTGAAACTCATCTTGGTTAAAACAGGGACACGCCCGTGTGACACACCCGTGGTCGACTCCTTTGGCCGTGGTCGATCTTGTTTGCCACACATGGCCGTGTGATCTGGCCGTGTCTCGGTTGTTACTCGAAACGCACGGCCGTGGGTGATAGTCCAGGCTGTGTGAGTCTCTAAGGTAAGCCTATTTGCTCCGTTTTCGGCCCGTTTCTCGTTCCTTTCATCCTCCGATGCTTCCCTAAGTATAAAACATGAAATTAAAGGATTAGGAGCATCAAATTCCACAATTCAAAGGATAAATCATCCAAAAAGTATGCTAAATGTGGGATTAGAATATGTATATATTACGGTTTATCAAATACCCCCACACTTAAGCATTTGCTTGTCCTCAAGCAAAATTCTCAACTCACAATTAAAATTAACTCCCCTCAATTCATAACCTTCATCAATAATGTTTCATCATAATTCATAGGTAATTCATACATTGATAATTTAACAAGAAGGTTCCTAAAGATTCAAACAATCAAAGTCATAGTTTTTATAGTACAAAAAATAGGTGTTTTCCCATACCTAAATAATTACCTTTAATTCAAAATCGAAAAAAGTTAACATCCTCACTAAAGGTTCACTCAAATCACTCAAAGTGTTTAAGGTTCAAAAATAAGCACTCAGAAGTCGAACATGAAAAGTTAATCCCATAGGCTTGCATGAAAATCAAGTCTCCACCATTGTAAAATGATATGATACACAAATTAAAAGGTCTTTTATGGGTTGTAACGGGGCTTGGGTTAAAGGTGTGGATAAAGGCTTGAATTAGAGGGTTAGTATCGAGACTGAATTGACAAATTACCTAACTAGAATGTTGGACTAATACTGAATAATTACATCAATTGAAAACCTAATACTAATAACATGAGCTTCTTCTCAAAATAATGAAATTAACAGTTTAAGCTCAAATAATATAGAACTAATAATGAATATACTTCGTTTTTTTTAAAGACAAATCAAGTAATAATAATAAGATAAAATTTAATACTGAAAATAAAGAAAATAGTAAGTAACCGATCAAATCAAATCTCGATATAAGGGTAGTCAAGAGAAATGATGATAACAAATACAAAGGAGGTTTTGGGTTAATATTAATGGGTGAGTCAAGAAACGGTTTGTTAGGATTAAAAGGGGTTCATTAGGGGTTAATTATGAAGGTAGGCTTTTTATGGAGTAAGTGGGTTAAAACCTAGGTGCCTTTATCATCTTAGTATATCAAATCAAAGGTGTGGTCTCGACATGTATAAACAAAGCAAGTTCTAGAATAACAAATCAATGTTGACATACTCATAATCAATAAAGTGAGCACGAAAAGGAATGTATGCTCTAAAAGGCTCAAGATCTCACCAAAATTATGGGCTTTTGATGTCATCCTTGTAAATTTTAAACTTTAAGGTAATAATTAGATTCAGGTAGACAACCTAACAAATTTTTAATTCTGAAAATAGACTCATCATGCTTGATTCTCTAGCCTCCTAAAGTTTAAATCATCACTGCACAATTAACTATGACTTAATCCAAAACATATCAATGAAAATCATAAATCAAATGAAATTTCATTCTAATAGTAATATGAAAAAATTATTTAAGAACAAGATATAATTCAGGATTTGAAAATAATGCAAAAAGTTAGGCACTTTTCACGATAAAATTCACCCCCCACACTTAAGATGTACATTGTCCTCAATGTACAATTAAAGATAATAACCATGTAGAAATAGATCATAAGAGAGGGAGAGAGGTGAAACTTCCTGGATTTCGGATGGATATCTTGAGTTGGAGGTGTGGAAACTTGATTCGAAGGTGAAAGATAAGTTGGAGAAGGCGTCTCTTGTGGTGGTATGGTGGCCGCCCACAATCACTGCGCTAGATGAAGAAATTGGGTAACTTGTGAAGAAATAGCCAGGAAATAATAAGAATAATTCAAAATATACTAAATATGTATTTAAAGACAAGGAAGATAAAGAGAAGGAAAATAAAGGAGAAGAGAAAAGACATAGGTAAAATAAATGGACTCAAATGTCCTTGGCTTGCTGGGTCGATGAAGCGGCCGGCATGAACTTATGTAGATCAGTCTCGCACGGGGAGACTGTGCTAGGGTCCTTTCGCTTATTCGGCATGGGGATGGTAGTGAGGATGGTGAAAGAAAAGGAATGAGGGGAAGGGAAAGAGAAAATGAAGGGAGAGGATAGTGAGAATAGAAGGGGTGGTGGCTGGGGGTTGGTGGAAAAAGAATTTGGGGAGAAGGTGAGAAGAAGGGGGGTCTTAAATAAGAAACAAGGTCCTGGTGGTGCCCACGCCTGTGTAGAGGTCTCCACGCCCATGTCTCTTTCTCAGTGTCGGCCACGGCCTCAAAGCACGGGCGTGTCTCATACCCGTGTGACTTCCTCAGTGTCGGCCACGGCCATATCGCACGGCCGTGGCGATTTATAGTCATCTGTGATCCGGGGATTTTTGTCCTTAGCTCGTCGACCTGCGCCATGCCGGTGTGTAAATCCGTGATGCCCACACACCATGGCCACGCCCGTGTGCAAGGCCGTGTGGCACAAAAACCTATGCTTTATTTACTTTGGTTAGTCTTTAGTTAGGTACTAAAAATCAAAGATATGAAAATAAAGGGGGTTAGTGCTTGGGTTGCCTCCCAAGAAGCGCTCGTTTAAAGTCTTAAGCTAGACTTACCTTTCATTCGCATAGTCATGGTGGTTTGAGGAGTTGAAGCTCCTCTTTCCTGCTATCAATTCTAACAATGTATGGTTTGAGTCGAGTAGTGTTTACCTTAAAAGTTCCAAATTCGTGGATTAGTTACCTCATTGTCTTCCGTATGGGAAGACATTCAAGATCTTGTAAAGGGATCTCTTCGTTAAGGTCTGGAACGGTGATTCGAGGGTCTGTCTTTTCCAACAATACCTGATCCCCTATTTTAAAGTGATTTGCCGTTCCTATAAGCTCGTTTGGGGGTTCCCTCAGTTTTGCTTTGTGTGTTCCTAGGTTCTCTTTGAAATGTGTCTTCCATTCATCTAGTTTCTCGACCCGAAGCCTTCGTTCCTCATGAATTACTTCCTTGTTTGCATTAGAGCTAGGATCCGCTCTCGAGATATGTACTTCCGAGATGCTTCCTAAAAAGAAGGTTGGACCAATTGGTTATCAATAGAATTTATGTTCTCACCTTTTTCACTTGATGTCCTAGCCGAGTCAAGCGCCTGAAAAGTGATCGTTTCATCACCTACACAAAGTGTGAGTTCACCTGTACCAACGTAAATTTTAGTTCTAGCAGTTGCTAAAAAGGGTCTTCCTAAAATTAAAGGAACATTGTTTTCCTCATCCATGTCTAAAACGACAAAGTCTACTGGGAATATAAATTTATCAACTTTTACTAGCACATCTTCGATTATACCCCTAGGAACTCTAATGGTTTTATCAGCTAATTGAATGCTCATCCTAGTTTGTTTGGGTTTCCCTAGACCTAGTTGTTTAAACAGTTTATAAGGCATGACATTGATGCTTGCCCCTAGATCTGCTAAAGCATTATCTATAGATAAACTACCAATTAAACAAGGAATTGTAAAACTCCCTGGATCTTTTAATTTCCGTGGTAGTTTGTTTTGTAGAATCGCTGAGCACACTGCGTTTAGCTCCACATGCGACGCCTCGTCTAACCTCCGTTTGTTTGTCAGAAGCTCTTTTAAAAATTTCCTTGAATCAAATTGTTCCTCTGTGTGGTCTTTCTTCATCGCATTGGGATATGACACTCGAGGTGTATACTCTTTGATGACAGGTTTCTGTGTATCATGGCTTTCCTCAACCTTACCTTTATTTACCACGGGTTCTTGCCTTGGCTCAGATTTGGATTCTACTAACCCTTTACTATCATGATCAGTAATGGCATGAATTTGCTCCTTAGGGTTAGTCTCAGTGTTGCTTGGCAAGCAACCTTGCGGTCGTTCTAAGATTAGCTTAGCTAGCTGACCTAACTGGTTCTCGATCTCTTGAATCGATGCCTGCTAATTTTTTAGCATTGTTTCGTTGTTTTGAAATCGGGTTTCTGTCACTGCGATAAATTTTGTCAGCATCTCTTCAAGGTTCGGCTTTTTCTCTTGTGGGATGGGTTGTTGTTGAAAGCCTAGAGGGGGTTGTTGTCTTTGATTTCCTTGACCACCCCATGAGAAGTTTGGGTGGTTCCTCCAACCTGGATTATAATTGTTACTATATGGGTTATTTTGAGATCTAAAATTATTACCCATATAGTTCATCTGCTAAGCTTTCTACGCCGGGGTTGTAGGGTGGGTATTCTGTATTTGTTCGACCCTCCCCATTTGTATCGCTTGCATCGCATCACCGGATGTACTGCGAAGAACTACATAAACCATCAATTTTTTTACTTAAAAGCTCTACCGGTTTGATAGCATTGTCACTGCGTTGAGGTTGAAAACTCCGTCGGCTTTTTTGTTGGCTTTGTTCTCATAACTTGTCACTGATAATTATTCAGTGACATTTCTTCAATGAATTCATAAGCCGCTTTAGAAGGTTTTGTTATTTAGGGTTCCACCGGCGGCTGCATCAATAAGTTGCCTAGTTGAGGGGTTCACACCGTTATAGAAGGTTTGAACCTGTAGCCATAATGGTAACCCATGATGAGGGCACCTTCTCAATAAATCATTGTATCTCTCCCATGCATCGTAAAGTGTTTCTAAATCCATTTGCACAAAAGAAGAGATATCATTCCTCAACTTAGCCGTTTTAGCCGGCGGAAAGTATTTTAACAAAAAATTTTCGGTCATTTGTTCCCATGTAGTGATTGATCCTCGTGGAAGAGAATTCAACCACTGTTTGGATTTATTCCTTAAAGAAAAGGGAAATAACCGAAGGCGAATGGCATCATCAGAAACACCATTAATTTTAAATGTATCGCATAACTCCAAAAAGTTCGCTAAGTGTGTGTTAGGGTCCTCATCCTGCAAACCATCAAACTGAACAAATTGTTGAATCATCTGTATAGTGTTAGGTTTCAGTTCAAAATTATTTGCAGCGATAGCAGGTCTAACAATACTTGATTCAGTTCCTGTTAAATTAGGTTTAGCATAATCATACATAGTTCGAGGAGCATGATTTTTGGCAACCACAGGAGGAAGTGGATTATTCTGGGGATCAGTCATCTCTTCCGTGTTATTAGAATCGTCCTCTTGCTCTTCTTGTGTGTATTGTAGGCTTCGCCTAATCTCCCTTCGGTTTCTGTAAACGGTTCCTTCTATATCACTATCGTAAAGTAGAGGTCCTGTCGGGTTTCTTCTAGTCATAAACTAGAATACCTGCCAGAAGCAAGGAAAAAGAAAAATTAGCAAAGTTAAAATAAATAATAAAAAAATAAATTGCAAATAAATGGAATGGCTAAAGTAATAAAAATCAAGTGTTCCTAATATCTTAGTTCACTCAAGACAGCGGCGCCAAAAACTTGATCGTAATGCGAGAGTTTTAATATTTATATAATGAATGATCGAGCCTAGAAACTAACTATCACCACGATTGAGGCAAGCGCACCTATCGTGCAATGAGTATAACTTAGTGGCAAGACCGGAATGTCGAACCCAAAGGAACCAAGAGTACTAGTAGTTACTATCTTTTTTATTATTTAGCCTAAGTATTAAGAGAATTGATGTTTATCTAACTAATTACTAAACTAAGGATGCTAAGACAAAGAGAGTGAATTGGGAAAATACTTTTGGGAAAAACCAGGTTGATTAAGACAATACAGGGAAGAATCCACCTAGACTTCACTTGTTATTTAACTCTGAACCAGACGATTTATTCACTTGACTTGATCTGTAGGATTCCCTAATTTATTTTAATACCTCTTTCGAGGCTACTAACGTCTAACCCTAGGTTGATTAATTGAAATCTCTTTCTAATTAAAACCCCTAGTGTTGCATTAACTCGATCTATAGACTCCCATATTAGGTTTGACCCTAATCCGGAGATTTTCGTCATCCTATCTCTAGGGTTGCGATCAACTCACTTAATTATGCTAGATGTACTCTTAAACGAGGACTTTTTCTCCACTGCTTAAGCATCAATACTTGAATCAATATCCTGAAATATTAAAACAAGAATTAAGAAAACATAATTAAGAACAAATCAAGTATTTATCATATAGTTCAGAAACAATAACAAGATCCGTCTTAGGTTTCATCCCCTCTGTATTTGAGGGTTTAGTTCATAATTATAAAAGAATACATCTCGAAAAAGTAAATAACAAAACATAAGAAAAACCCTAAAACCCCTGAAGGAAATTGAAGAGAAGATCTTACATCTTGAATGTGATTCCGGCTTCTGAGATGGATCAACTGGCTTTCTTGGAGTAATTCCCTGAGTTCAGCCCTCTCTGGCTTCGCCCCCGATCAAAGACCACTTTTTAGGTTATACTTAGGGCATTTATATAGGCTTCGGATTGTCTTTCTTGGCTCACAAGTATCCCATTCCGAGTGAAACTCATCTTGGTTAAAACAGGGACACGCCCGTGTGACACACCCGTGGTCGACTCCTTTGGCCGTGGTCGATCTTGTTTGCCACACATGGCCGTGTGATCTGGCCGTGTCTCGGTTGTTACTCAAAACGCACGGCCGTGGGTGATAGTATAGGCCGTGTGAGTCTCTAAGGTAAGCCTATTTACTCCGTTTTCGGCCCATTTCTCTGTCCTTTCATCCTCCGATGCTTCCCTAAGTATAAAACATGAAATTAAATGATTAGGAGCATCAAATTTCACAATTCAAAGGATAAATCATCCAAAAAGTATGCTAAATGTGGGATTAAAATATGCATATATTATGGTTTATCAAAGAACCCTTTTGTGAAATAGGCTTGTGTCCGAAATTTTTATTTCAATAAAATGCATCTTTTTGAGCAAATATTCTTTTATTTTTTCCATTTCATACTGTACAAACAATTGTATTTAGTTTTTTTTTTTTGTTTGTTCTTTGGACTTTCTTTTAAGTACTCTTTCATTCTTCATTCATGACCATACAAATAATCATTCTTTGAATTATTTATTCTTTGGAATCTTCCTTCGAACCTACAATAGGTCTCCAGGATATCAATGATGTGAGCAACGCACATTCTTGACTCGAGTCTCCTTTCGAGTAAGATATGTGTTTAGAGGATCTCGGGACTTTGAAGATGACAGAGATTGTAACCTATCTTCCGATTTGTTAAGAATGGTAGAACAAGATGAAAAACAGACCCTACTCTACAAAGGGTCAGTGGATATTATGAACCTAGAAAAGAGGTGAAGATTGTAGCCTAGCGAGATATCATTGAGTTATTTTCAAGAATTCAAAGATGTTTTCGCACGATCATATCGAGGACATGCACGGGCTACTAAGGCGTGGGCTAAACATGAGGATCGGGCAATTGTTGGTCTACCATGGAAGGGGATTGCATCAGTTATACCGCAAATACTGAATTGAAGAAGACGAGATTTATGTGACTCCTCCATTTTCTTCACAGACTTTACTATATGTAGGGCATGGATGTTATGGGGCCGATCTCGTCAAATGCTTCTAGTTGACATCGAATTATCTTTGTGGTCATCAATTACTTCACTAAGAGGGTGAATGTTGCTTCATATGCCAATATTGCAAAGACGACAGTCATCAAATTTCAAAAAAAAAGTAAGAAAAAAGAAAAAAGGAAAGGATCAGGTGCCGGCAAAGAATGGCAGAAAAGATCATGTTTAATAATGCATAACTGTACAATGTCAAAGTTTATAGTTTGTTCAAAGATCAGGCAGCATATCACAGTGCAGCAAAGGTTGCCAAAAGAAAAAATACAAAAAGAAAAAAACAACAAAAAATATGAAAGGTGACCAAGACTTGTAAAGATTGGCATAAGAAGCTACCATTTACTCCCTATGCTTATCAAACGTCGACCAGGACTTTCGCTGGGACAACACTTTTCCTATTGGTTTATGGAATAGAAGTGGTTTTTCCCATGAAAATCGAGATTCCTTTGCTCCAAGCTTTGATTGAGTCAAGAATTGGATGAAGTAGAATGTCTCCAGTGAACTTGGCTGAAGAAAAGGGTTTGAAAGTATTCATCATAGTCAAATGTACCAAAAATGGATGATGCTGATTTATGTCGAAAATGGTCCACCCAAGGGAATTTCATGATGGGGACCTAGTATTGAGGAAGATCCTTCTTATACAAAAGGATTTCAGAGGAAAGCAGATGCCAAACTGGGAAGGACCTTATGTTGTAAAAAGGGCATGTTCTAGAGGAGCATTGATATTGACTGAGACGGATGGCGAAGACTTGCCCAATTCGGCAAATTTAGGTTCAGTCAAGAAGTATTTTACCTGAAAGGGGAAAGGCCAACGTGAAAACCCGCAAATGGTGCCTTAAGATCAAAAAAAAAGGAGAGGCCAAGGCGAAAACCAGCAAAGGGCGCTTTGAGACCAAAGGGGTTTTGAGCCGAAAACCCGAAAAAGACGGCTCAAATTTTGATCAAAGATAGGGCATGTGGTAGTCTTGCTATGCCTGAATTAACAATGAGGAAGTATGCTACGTCTTGGGGCATTGACAAAGTACTCCGGATCTAAACACATATTGAGCTCAAAATGGTGCTCAAAAAGTTTGTACAGAGGAGCTCAGGCTGCGATATCTGGGGCACCTAACTTCTATCTTACCCATTTTGAATTTGCTATCTTTGATTACTTTATTCTTTTCAAGATACACCCCAATCAATTTTATTTTATGGCCTTGGCTATCTTTGATTACTTTATTCTTTTCAAGATACACCCTAATCAATTTTCTTTTATTGCCTTGGTTATCTTTGATTAACTTATTTGTTTCAAGCTATGCTCCTGATTAATTTCTTTCTCGTCCATTGTTGTGATCTTTTTCAAGCATTTTATATTGAAATAACGATTAATAGACTAATAATACTTTTATAAAAGGAGTTTCGCATATTACTCTAGAAGCTTCTAAATAATATGAGAATCAGAAACAGGACTATTGTTTAGAACTCACCAAGCCTAAGGGTTGGAAATATTGAAAGATGATTATCTCTTTGGATTTTTATTGGTTGAACAAAAGATAAGACATTTAAATCGCTGATACCTTCTCAACAAATAACGAGCAATGTCAACCCAAGTGTAAAAGTGGATCATTTACGGAAAAGAAAAATGATACTCTGCATTCATGCAAATTTCAGCATATACATCCGGGTCATTACACCCGAGAGGGGAATGGTGTAACAGATCAAATTGATTGAAGATGATACAAATTCTATACCTCTAAGTGGCGGCAGGATGGATGGAAGAAACCAAATGTTATTCCCTGAAGTTGCGATGGGAGGTACAAACTTTATGTCCCAAGGTTCAAGTGGAGTGGACTCGGAATTACCATAGGGCAAATTATTTGAGCGAGAATATGATTGATACTTCGAGAGGAGCGAGGATGAAGAACAAATGAGTGATGACACCTTAAGTAGGAATCATGCTCATAACATTTCTGCATTCATATATCATAAGCGCGTCTAATTAAGAGCATTTGATTCATTTTGATCGAGGGCATCCTAATCATTCGGCATAAGCATATACCCATTCTACAGGTCATGTCCTTTATAGGACAATGTAGTAGGGTAGATTGACGCTTTCACCGACCTCCCGAAGTTGCGATCGAGCGGACTAAAATAGCATATCCGGCCTTCCCGAGGTTGCGGTGAAGCGGTCGAAGACATCGACCTTGTCTCCCGAGTTTGCGAGTGGAGCGGGCTAAAAGATATAGAGATCCTACCTTCACGAGGTTGCAATGAAGTAGATCGAAAACATCGATCGGCATCCACGAGTTTGCGATGGCGCGCGAGACTAAAGATAGCGAGATCTTGTCTTCCACGAGGTTGCGATGAAGCGGTCGAAGATACCATCGCATCCCCGAGTTTGCGATGGAGCGATTGAAGATAGCGAGATCTTGTCTTCCCGAGGTTTCTGATGAAGCGATCGAAGATACGATCCGCATCCACGAGTTTGCGATGGAGCGAGGATAAAAGATAGCAGATCCTACCTTTCTGAGGTTGTAGTGAAGCAGATCGAAGATACCAGTCTGGCATCCCTGAGTTAGCAGTGGAGCAGATTGAAGTTAGCAGATCTTGTCTTCCTGAGGTTGTAGTGAAGCGGATCGAAGATACCAATCTGGCATCCCTGAGTTTGCAGTGGAGCAGATTGAAGATACCAGATCTTGTCTTCCTAAGGTTGCAGTGAAGCCGATCGAAGATACCAGTCTGGCATCCCTGAGTTTGCAATGGAGCAGACTAAATATAGCAGATCTTGTCTTCCTGAGTTTGCAGCGAAGCGGATCGAAGATACCTGTCTGGCATCCCTAAGTTTGCAGTGGAGCAGACTAAAGATAGTAGATCTTGTCTTCCTAAGATTGCAGCGAAGCGGATCGAAGATACATGTCTGGCATCCCTGAGTTTGCGGTGGAACCGACTAAAGATAGCGGATCTTGACTTCACGAGTTTGCGTGGCGGATCGAAGATACATGCTCGCATCCACCCGAGTTTGTAGTGGAGCAGACTAAAGATAGCGAGATCTTGTCTTCCGAGATTACAATGCCAGCGGATCGAAGATACTTGTCTGGCATCCCTGAGTTTGCAATGGAACAGACTAAAGATAGCAGATCTTGTCTTCCTGAGATTGCAGTGAAGCGGATCGAAGATACCAGTCTTGTTTCCCTGAGTTTGCAGTGGAGCAAATTAAAAGATAGCAGATCCTGCCTTCCTGAGTTTGGAGGGAAGCAAATCGAAGACACCAGCCTTGTCTCCCTAATTTTGCAGCGGAGCAGACTAAAAATTGCAGATCTTGTCCTCCTGAAGTTGGAGTGAAGCAGATCGAAGACATCAGCCTGACCTCCCTGAGTTTGCAGCAGAGTAGACTAAAGATTGCAGATCTTGTCTTCCTGAAATTGCAGCGAAGCAGATCGAAGACACTAGCCTTGCCTCTCTGAAGTGGTAGTGGAGCAGATCGAAGAAAGCAAATCTTATGGCAAATCTTATTTTCCCGAAGTTGCGATGAAGCTGATTGAAGTCTGCTAGACTTATTTCCTTGAAAGAGCGATGAGAAACAGATAGTCCAATACTTACGAAGTTGCGAGTTGCGAGAAAGTAAAGTTAAGTTGAAATTCCAATACCCACGAAGTTGCGGTTGGGTTGGAAGCCATTTGGAGAAGACGAGGACCAAGAAGTCAAGACTCGACAAGACCGGGCAAAATTGGTCCTTTTATAGTCTTTGCTCCATTCTCGTTACCGACAATGAGCAAAGAGGCAGCATTGTAATAGGCCAATTTAGCCCGGCCTCATACAAAAAAAAAAATAAACCCAAAATAATAAAACAAAGTCCAAGTCCAGTCCAAAATATATCATTTGGCCCGATCGGAATGGCCTATTACTTGAAAAGATTGAAGGTCTATCTACAAGCTTGACGTATATGGAAACACAATCTTCAAGGATATGCAATCTTAGATATGATATGCAATCCTAGAAGATATTGTATGCAATCTTAGATATGATATGCAAATCTTAGATATGATATGCAATCCTAGAAGATATGGTATGCAATCTTAGAAGATATGATTTTGTAATCTTAGAGATTTAATTTGTAGATACCTTTTAATCTTAGCCGTTGATGTAATTGATCTGTACCGTTAGATTTGGGGAGGCTCAACTATAAATAGAGGCCTCTCCCTTTATTGTAAAGGACTTGGATTTGGAGTAATAAAAAATTATTGAGAGCATTCATTCAAATTTCTCTCTCTTTTACTTTCTTATTTTCTGTGGCTTGTTCTTATTTTGTTCGTCGCTCATCTTCGTTTCTTTTTGAGTTGCTTCCGTTTGAGTTAGATTTTGGTAGAGGAATTTCGTTGAGTCCACATATTGCGGGAGTTAGGTTGACTTATGCGTTTTTTTAACTTTTTTTTTATTTATTCATTTAATTGCTTAATCATTATTTATTCATTTATTTTAATTATTTTAAACTTGTTTTTCTTTTTTGCTTTTCCCTATTTACGTTAAATTGTTTTATCATATATATTATTATTTTTATTTGTTATATATTATCTATATATTATATATTATTTAACTTTAATCATATTATGTATTATTTGAAAATTTGTATGTTGTACATCATCTAAATTGTTTTATTATTAAGGCAAAATTTTCCATATATTGTTTATTTAAAATATGTATATTATCTATTTTTAAATGGTATATTATATACTTATCATAAGTTATCCCTTATACATTTTTATTCAAAGTTTTTATTTTATTTATTTAAAATATATTTATTTATTTTATTATGTATATATTAACTATTTTAGATTTTGCCATATCGTTTTTTATTTTTTTTTATTTCATTTTTCTAAAAATTGTTATAATATTCATTAATTGTTTTGAGTATATTATTTACCTTATATTATTATTATTATTATTTGAATTTAATCTTGTGAATAATTTTTTTTTCCCTTAATTTTTCATAGATTCTTTTAAAATTGCTATTATCTACTCTATATTTTTTATTTTGATTGTTCATTTTTTTAAAAAAAAATTTGAATCCATTATCTTTGTTTACCTTAACATTATTATTTTTGCTTGTCATTCTTTTACTTAATTGTTTATGTTAGTGCTAATTGTTAATATAATCTGTAACTTTAGTAAATTGCACTTTTTTGTAATAACTTAATGTTACTTTTTTCAAATCTTTGTTTAAAAATATCTATCTTCTTTAATTACCATATTTTATCCAAAAGTTTTTCTTAAATAAGGCAATGTTTTGTGTTTAGAAATTCAGGAAATAGTGCCCTAACGTGCTGGGTTTCGATTTTCCGTTTGACTAAATAACTAAATATCCTTTTAATGAATTTTGTAAATCATGAGATGATTTTAGTTACGAGGGTTTAAAACATCATGTCCTAACGTGCTGGATGTGATGTTTGTATTCTTTCGGAACAAAGGAATCTCAAGTTCCAACTCAAATTATTCAAGTTTTTAAAGAAATCATGTTTTCAAATCTTTTTGAATTTTCGACATTAGGACAATAACTAATCAATCCGGTACCAATTTTGGGCGCATTAGGGTGCTAATCCTTCCTCGTGACGTAACCGACTCCCGAACCCGTTTTCTTGAATTTTGTAGGCCAAAATCAATGTTTTGAAATAAAACATTTTATAAGGTGATCCAATCACACCTAAGCAAAAAGGGATTGGTGGCGACTCCCGTTTTCATTTTTTTAAAGTCGATCCCTATTTTTTCAAAAAAAATGGTTTCGACACATATATTACCTACTTTTTTATATATATAATTTATTTATTGATTTGTATATTGTTGATTTCAAATTTCTTTTTCCCTTATTATTCATTTTCAAATTCATTATTTTTAAATTTGTTTACATTTTATTTTGCCTTATATTTTTTTTTATTTTATACTCTTTGTTTTAAATTCATTGGTCTTTGATTATTGATGCTAGTATTTAAATAATTGCCATTATGTGTTTTATAAATTTTTTATTTGTATTTTCATATTGCCGTTTTTTTTTATCAAAGTTTTTACGCATCGTTTTAATATTGCGTCAATTTTCCCCAATTTTAAAAAAGAAAACTTTTAAAAATAAGGCAATATTCGGTACTTTAGGAGCTTTGAGAAAATCGTCCCTAACTTACTGGGTTTCGATTTTTTTGATCCAAATAACTGAATATCCTTTTTAAACTTTAATGCATGAGACAAGCTTAGTTTCGAGGGTTAAAATGTCGTATCCTAACTTACTGGATGTGACATCTTATTACTTCGGGACAAGGAGGTCTTAACATCAAATTCGATTTATTCAGGTTTTTAAAGAGGATCGTATTTTAATTTTTTTTTTTAAAATTTTCGACATTAGGACGTTAATTAATCAATTAGGTACCAATTTTTGGGCGTTACGATTGTGCTAATCCTTCCTCATGCGTAACCGACTCCCGAGCCCGTTTTCTCGAATTTTGTAGACCAAAATCATTATTTTAATAAATCAAAATGTTTTATTAAAATGATTAATCTCAAGGTGACCCGATCACACCTCAAAAAAAGATTGGTGGCGACTCTATTTTCGTTTTAAAAGTCGACCCCATTTTTCAAAATAAAAAAATGGTTTCGACACTTGGTTTCATGTTTTTGCATCAATCCTCTCATTAGTACTTTTTGGGATATGAAAACAATGTTACATTTTCTTGTTGGGCTTATATTGTATTCGTTGAAGTTCCCTCGGATGGTTTAAAAGTTACAAATTTCTGTGCAAACCTTCCTTCCTACGCAATTGTAACGCGTAAGTTTGTGCAAGTGTACATAGTCGTTATCAAGTAATAAGTAAGTATCGAGTTATCTCTCCACAGGGATTGTATTTGTGTTAAATCACTTAATTGTAAAATTATATTAACAGCTTGGTAAATAAAAACTCAATATGATTGAGAAGTGATGATTTAAAATTAAATATATTAAACTAAATGCAATGATCCCCAATGCAAATTATCCTAAATATGAAAACTATATGAATGAAATAGATTTTAGCAAAATTAAACACAATTTGCAACAATTATAACATAAATAAACTAGGACAATTACTTTAATTAAACTCAATTTATTATCAACATGCTTAATAACATTCAGAAAAACATTCCATGGCAACTCGATCATTCATGAGTTTGGAAACCACATTAGGTCCTTTCGGAATCTTTTACTTAGTAAATATGCATTTTACTGATCATTATTTACTAAGGGTTTCTTAGCATTCGTGCGAGGTAACAGGGACGTGTTAGGTTTCGAACAGTTTAATCACACAAATCTAACAACTATGCAGATAACAGAGCTTCGTTAGAGTTGTTATGCAACCTGTAATTTAATCGGGTTAGGATCTAAATTGAGCATGCACATTTCAATTATGTGTCCACTAGCCATCGTCTGGTTAGGATCGCTCAGCTAATTCAAGTGCATTTCAATCACGTATGAACGAAATACAGACTTGATTTTAATTGAAAATATGATCGATTGAGGCACAAACATTATAAGCATGAATCAAATAAATATTATTTAATTAAAGTAATCATCCTAGCTTAAATAAAATTAAGCTAACATTGTTGTAACAAGAACAAAGAAGACATAGCAAACATTTTCAGATTAAATCAAAGAAAATAAGGATTAAACCCAAATCAAAGTGGTTGTTACCCAAGACTCTGACCGACGAGGCTCCTTCGCTCCTTCGCTTTGCTCTTTTGCTGATGGCTCTCCAAGGTGGCCGACCAAGGGCTCTTTAAGAGGTTTAATTGCTAACATTTCTATGAAGAGATGATGCTAGGCATGGGGAATAGAAAATGCTAAAGAGAATTGAGAGAAAAGAGAGAATGATGAGGGATGAGGGATGATTAGGAATGGTGAAATGAAGTCTTATTTATAGGTGAAGAGAGGAGAGTAGTTTGCTAAAAATAGAGAGGTTTAATCTCTTCAAGCTTCTTCAATGAGTGGCTGGCCATGATTAGTGGATTTTGAGTTGAATTTTGCTTGATTTTTAAGTAATTTTAATGCCATAACAACTCAGGATTGAGACTCTATCAAATGTAAATCTTCGGGCAAATCTCTAATTTCTTCAACATTGCAAGGACCTTGTGTAATTAAACCAAAAAGTGGTTTATGTGGACAGCCATGTGTAGCCAAAATTGGGTTGACTTAGTCTTCAATTTGGACGGTTTTTGTAATCCAACAAAGCTATCAGACCTGTCCAAAATAAATCAATAAATTAAAGGACCAAAGAATAAACTAAATAATTAATTAAAACCCAAATTATTAATGAAATATTTTAAAATGAATTATTAAATATAATTTTATATTTTATTATTTAATTTAATCATGCATGGCCCATTTTATGTATTAAAAATATAATATGTTCAAATAAATATAAACTAAGTCATTTTATGCATGAAAACTATATAATAAAGCATGAAATCACATTTTAATAATTTCTATGTCATAATTTCATGTTTTCACATATTTCATTAATTTATTAAATAATTACTTAGTTTTAACAACGAATTTAAGTAAAAAGTAATGAATTGCATAGGAAAAATCCTATATATTTTTCATTTTACAGCAATCAAAGTTCATAAAGTGTAAAATGAGAAAGATACCACAGAAATTAGAAATGCTTGGTTTCAGAGTAATTTATGTAAGTGCTATTGGCAGATAATTAATTTGAATATCGTATTTATTAGATATCATTGTGAATTTATAATTCTGATTGTTTTGTATGCATTCATTGTTATTCTTTTTCATTTTGGTCTTTGTTTAGACGCAGGGAAAGAGGACCGATGTGGTTCCCTATACAGGTGTACTTTTTATTTAAGAAGAATTGTGCATAAAGAAGGCTTGTCAGGGTTGTACAGGTCAGTGATTGGGTTCCACTCTGTTTGGAATCATTTTCGAGCTTCTTTCCATCATTTGCAATCATAAAACAAATTTACATTTTCCATTTACCATTTACCATTGGTGTCATAAAATTATTTTCATTTGACTTGAAACAATGGAGTTTTGCCTTCCTTGGCGGGGATTAGTCATGTTGCGGTTCAGTTTCCAGCATATGAACAGATAAAATCATATATGGAAAAAAAGGGTAAATGAGTTCATTTTTTTATTTCTCTTTAATGTAAATTATTTCATCTAAGTCCAAGTGATGTTGCAATTGCCTCATCCATATCAAAAGTGCTTGCCTCTATTATGACTTATCCACATGAGGTGTGTTTTGGTTGGTTTTTGATATATGTTGTTTCATGGATCATGTTGGGCTTAGTTTGCATTTGTATTATGATCAGGTAATTCTATCAAGGCTTTAAGAGCAAGGGCAGGCGAGGAACTCCGAGGTCCAATATACAAGGCGGTTGATTGCTTTAGGAAGGTATTCCGGAAGGAAAGTGTTTCTGGCTTTTATCGTGGGTATGCAACTAATCTCCTGAGAACAACACCATAAGCCGTCATTACATTTACCAGTTATGAGATGATACACCGGTTTTTGTACCAGGTATTACCTCCAAAAAGGAAGAAATCAGAGGTTGGGCCTAGGCCAGATGGCCATGTGAACAAGTCATGGCCAAATAATAGAGCAAGTGCGGAAGAATGTAAGATATCACAAACTCACTCAAATAAGATTACACCTTAAAGTCCCTGTTTGGTAGGGGAAGTCTTTACTGCTTCCTCCCCTGGTAGAAAATTTTTCATGTAAGAAATTGAAAGCTTGTTACTCAAATGTTAAAATTGAATAAAAGTGTTATACCTTTTGTCTTTTTTTTTAAAGAATAAAATAAAATTTGCTTTATTTTCTAGTGATAGACTGGGTGATTCGTTTATGCATAATTAATTTGTTAGATTAAAAAAAAAAATTATACCAACTTTATTATGTTGACACAACTTATTTGTTAAGTTTGTGAGACTTTTAAAAGTAAGAAATCAATGTTATTATATGTTTTGTTTGACCTATATCCACAAGCACAAGGATAATAATTATTTAGATAAACTAATATCATTATAAAAGTATTATCTTGCAATATAAAAAAGAGAATAGGCAGTATTACCTAATTTAATTATCGTTGTGGTCGATAATAACAGGAAAAACTTAGGACATATATTTTGATAAGTAGAAAGGAGATAGGAAAATTTTTGATGTATACAGAAACAACATAATAGAGAAGAATATAAAAGTTGATGGCTTCTGAAAGGACATTGATGAATCAAAAGTTTTATTTCTTATATATGTGGGGGGAAATTGACCAAAAAAATGAGGATATGATATATGTATATGTATATGTATATGTATATGTATATGTAATAGGCCAATTTAGCCCGGACCCATACAAAAAAATAATAAACCCAAAATAATAAAACAAAGTCAAAGTCCAGTCCAAAATATATCATTTGGCCCGATCGGAATGGCCCATTACTTGAAAAGATTGAAGGTCCATCTACAAGCTTGACGTATATGGGAACACAATCTTCAAGGATATGCAATCTTAGATATGATATGCAAATCTTAGATATGATATGCAATCCTAGAAGATATGATATGCAATCTTAGATATGATATGCAAATCTTAGATATGATATGCAATCTTAGAAGATATGGTATGCAATCTTAGAAGATATGATTTTGTAATCTTAGAGATTTAATTTGTAGATACCTTTTAATCTTAGCCGTTGATGTAATTAATCTGTACCGTTGAGTTTGGGGAGGCTCAACTATAAATAGATGCCTCTCCCTTCATTGTAAAGGGGACTTGAGTTTTGGGGAAGCAATAAGAATTCTTGAGAGTATTCACTCAAATTTCTCTCCCTCTTGCGTTCTTATTTTCTATGGTTTGTTCTTATTTTATTCTTCATTTATCTTCGTTTTTTCAACCTTTTTTTATTTATCCATTTAATTGTTCAATTATTAATTATTCTTTTTATTTTATTCGTTTATTCATTATTTCTGTAAAGAGATTTATTTTATTTTCACACTTTGGCAAATTTGTATTTTATTTATTTATTCCAAATTTTATGTGGTATTTATTTCAAAATTTGTTTTATTTTATTATTTTTGATATTACTTATTTTAAATAGTTTTATTTTGATTAAGTTTTTATATTATTACTTTAAATTATCTTATATATCATTCATTTTTCTTATTATTTTATATAACGATTATTTTAAAGTGGTTTTATTTTATATCATTTTAAATTTGTTTTATATTATCTATTTTAAGTTTTAGTATATTGTTTATTTTAAATTTATACGTATCTTTTTAGGATTTGTCACATATCATTTTCTTTAAGTCATTTTGTATATTATTTATTTAGATTGATATATATATTGTTTTATATATTACTTATTTAAACTTACTTCTTATATAATATTTATTTTAAAATTCATTTATATATTACTATTTCATATATTATTTATTTTTATCTTTTTTTGGATTTATTTCAAACTTTTACATATATTACCTACTTTAAAATTTTTATACATGAATTTATTTTTAAATTGCTTTTTATTGTCGATTTCAAAATCCTTTTCTTTCACATTATTTGTTTTAAAATTGTCCATTATTATTTGAAAGTTTGGTACATTTTGTTTTTATTTGTTTTTTAGATTTGTTATTTTTTTTAAAAAATTCATTAATCTTTATTTATTAATGTGGCCAAATACACCTTCATATTTCAAAAGCCATGATTTTTTAAATTTAAAAATAAGGCAATATTCGATATTTGGGAGTTTTGAGAAAATCGTGCCCTAACTTACTGGGTTTCGATTCTTCTCATTAAGTCCAAATGATTGAGTACCCTTTTTGAAATTAAAACATATGAATTTTTAAATAAAAAACATATTCTCGGAAATTTAAGATGTTGTGTCCTAACTCACTGGATGCGACGTTTTGTCATCTCGAGGCAAGGATTTTTAAAAAGCAAAGGATATTCGGTGTTTGGAAAATTCGAAAGATCGTGCTCTAACTTACTGAGTTTCGATTTTTCTTTTAAAATCCAAATAATTGAATGTCCATTTAAAATTAAAGGACATAAGTTTTAAAAATCAAAAGGATCGTGTTTTAAAATCTTTTCAAATTTTTGACATTAGGACATTAATTAATCAATTAGGTACCAATTTTTGGGTGTTACGAGGGTGCTAATCCTTCCTCTTGCGTAACCGACTCCCGAGCCCGTTTTCTCAAATTTTGTAGACCAAAATAATTATTTTAATAAATCAAAATGTTTTATTAAAATGATTAATCTCAAGGTGACCCGACCACACCTCGAAAAAAGATTGGTGGCGACTCTATTTTCGTTTTTAAAGTCGATCCCCGTTTTTTCAAAATAAAAAAATGGTTTCGACAGCTTGACGACTCCGCTGGGGACATAATAAGAGAGTCAAGCCGTAAAATTGATTATTTCCTATCCTTTTATCTAAATTTGAAAATCCGATTTGAAAAATTATGATCCTTTTTATTGCAAGTTGTTCTAATCTTGTAAAGTATTTCTGCATTGCATTGCATGACCGTTGTGGTCACACCCTTTTAAGTGGGAGTGAGAAGCTACTCCTTCGTGAGGTTTTCACCTCCGTGCAGGATAGTGAATCGCTTTCGGGATACATCCGTACCTATGTCTTCGTGAGATTTTCATCTCCGTGCAGCCATAGGGAAATGTATTCCCCTAACTGAACTCGATCCGTATGAGCCTATAATGGGTGAGGATCGAGGAATCTGCTAGTTCAAGTACCTCAACTTTAGAGCTAAACCACATGTAGAAAACCTAAGGGCTTACCCTAGGTAGAACTATGCCAAACCCTAGTGGTCACCCAGATAGGTGCCCTATTTTGTTATTTATTTCTCTTGTGCTAACGTGTTCTCTTTTGTTTTGATTGCATTGCATTCACATCATATAAAAGAGGTGTTGATTCAAATTCGATTGCTAAATAGAAGAGTTTGTCATGAGAAAATAAATTTCTTGATAAAGTGGATTATAATACGGTCGTCCGAATATGGTCCAAGTAAACACAACGAGAGAAGACTGATAGTCCGTGAAGGAATACAAGACTTTATTGCCCAAGGATTCAAGCTGACAAAGACTATTCGAGAATCACCACGTCTCGGCTTTCTTGAAGAGGCTAACAAGCATTGTGAGGATAAGTGAGTAATGAGTCGCGGCCCAAGCAAAAAGGAGCTAGTGGAGGCATCTATTAGAAGTTTGCAAGATTTGACCTCTGCGAAGAAAGGGATTGATTTTTTTTGCTTGGAATATGAGGGCAAGGCCGCATATGTAATCCGTTTTATGTAAAAAAAAATTGCTTTCTAGAAAAGTTGTTCTAATTGAATTCAAAATCAACGCCTCTCTTTCTTTTTGCATTCATTTCATGCATTTGTATTACATTGCATCATATGCATTTAAATCTATAGAAGGACCCTAGTTAGTTGAAGTTATTACAGAGTGATAAAGAAAAAAAAGTTAATCTGGAAATTAAATACTGTTACGGTACACGCGCTAAGACAAAAAAAAACATGGACCAAAGACTCGAACAGTTCCAAAGAGATATGCAAGACCAGCTGCAAGAGCAGTTGGCAAAGATCCAACAAGATATGATGGAACAAATGATGGAAGCCCAAAGGAATATGGTGGCTCAAATGACTCAGCTACTGAATGGGGCAATGGACAAGGGAAAAGGTCTCATGACCAATACTGGAGAAGATAACGAGAATTATCCTCCGGGTTTTACCCCACCGCATACACAAACACAACCTGAAGCATATCCTCGAAGGCCATCTATTACAATTAAGCCTCAACAAGGTCAAACTGATACCGGGGTGCCCATGAATTTCCAAGTTGGTTCAGGATCTAACCCAGGAGATAACCCTGCTCATCCTGTTATCCCTGATTTAGATATAGCGGAGAGGGAAGGGACGAGAATTGAATTACCAAGGCAGTTAGAGGACCGTTGTAGATGGTTAGAAGAAAAGTGCAAGGCCTTGGAAAACGCTGATAATCACCATAGAATTGATGCTAAAGACTTGAGCTTGGTTTCAGATTTGGTGCTTCCTCACAAGTTCAAAGTGCCAGAATTTGAGAAGTACAATGGGACTAACTGTCCTGAAGCCCATATTACCATGTTCTGTAGACAGATGACTGGGTATGTTAATAACGATCAACTGTTGATCCATTTTTTCCAAGATAACTTGGTGGGGGCAGCATCCAGATGGTACAACCAATTGAGTCGTGCTAGGATTAATTCCTGGAGATACCTAGCACAAGCATTTATGAAACAACACAATCATGTGACAAACATGACACCTGACAGAATCACCTTGCAAAACATGGAAAAGAAATCAAATGAAAGCTTCAGGCAGTATGCACAAAGATAGAGGGAAGTTGCCATGCAAGTTCAGCCACCGCTCCTAGAAAAGGAAACTACAATGCTTTTTATCAATACTTTAAAGGCCTCATTCATTACTCGCATGATAGGAAGTACCACAAAGAGCTTTGCGGATATAGTAATGGCGGGAGAAATAAATGAAAATGCCATAAGGGGTGGCAAGATAGAAACAGGGGAAAACACCAAAAGGTCAGCTCCAAGGAAAAAGGAGAACGAGGTGAATAATACGAGTACATATAATAAAGGGTACTCGAAGTCAATTCTTCACATCAACCAAAAGTAACCACTAGCTATCAAGGCTCTTCAAGCGGGAATCCAATTCGAGGCCAAATACAAAAAAGCTTCAGTTCACACCCATCCCGATGACATATAAGGAGCTGTATCAGAATCTTTTTAATGTGCATGTGGTGTCTCCGTCCTACTCGAAACCCATGCAACCTCCGTTCCCAAAATGGTATAATGAGAATGCCCAATACGAGTACCACGCAGGAATAACGGGTCACTCAGTTAAAAATTGTACTACGTTTAAAAAGTTGGTCGAAAGGTTCGTTAAAATGGGAATTGTGAAGTTCGACGTTTCATCAGAACCTGATCTTTGACGAGGCAGTAAATACGATAATTGAAGGAGGAGACAAGAAAGTTGCGACTCTTTAAAGAAGTCAAAATCGAAGAGGGAACCGGGGAACGAAGTTTCCAAGCCCTTGCATACTTGGGAGTGTTTTGAATAATGGGACTGTGGAAGAGATCCTTGTATTTTTAGAGCTAATCTAGAGTAATATTCAAAACACGCTTGTTGCCTTAAGCCTAGAGGCAATAAGAACCCTTTTTTGAAATAGGCTTGTGTCCGGAATTTCAATAAAATATATCTTTTTGAGCAAATATTCTTTTATTTTTTCCATTTCATACTGTACAAACAATCGTTCTTGTTTTTTTTTTCCTTTCGACTTTCTTTCAAGTATTCTTTCATTCTTCATTCATGACTATACAAATAATCATTCTTTGAATCATTTATTCTTTGGAATCTTTCTTCGAACCTACAATAGGTCTCCAGATATCAACGATGTGAGCAACGCCGCCACTGACTCAGAGTCTCCTTTCGAGTAAGATATGTGTTTAGAAGGATCTCAGGACTTTGAAGATGACAGAGATTGTAACCTATCTTCTAATTTGTTAAGGATGGTAGAACATGATGAAAAATAGATCCTACCTTACATAGGGTCAATGGACATTGCGAGCCTAGGAAAGGGGTGAAGATCGAAGCCCAACTCACCACAGAAATAAGGCAAGACATCATTGAGTTATTTTCAAGAATTCAAAGATGTTTTCGCACTATCATATCAAGACACGCCTGGGAAAATCTTAAAAGAGATCCATAAGGGTGTTTAAAGAACATGATAATGGTTCTACAGTAGCCAGGCTAATCATAAGGTTCGGATACTATTGGTCCATCATAAAAAGGAGATTACTTCAGTTATGTCGTAAATGCCAAATTGAGGAAAACAAGACTTATGTGCCTCATCTATCTCTTCATAGATTTTCTATATGTGGGGAATGGATATTATGGGGCCGATCTCGTCAAAAGCTTTTAGTCGACATCGATTCATCGTCGTGGTCGTCGTTTACTGCATTAAGAGGGTAGAAGTAGCTTCATATGCCAATGTTACAAAGTTGATAGTCATCAAATTCTCAAAAAAAAGGGATTAGGTGCCAACAAAGAGTGCTAAAAAGGACAATGTCAAAAGTTTAGAAGTTTGTTCAAAGATCAGACGTCATATCACAGTGCAGTAAAGGCAGCAAAATAAATAAATAAATAAATAAAAAGGGAAAAATAAAAACAAAAACAACAAAATAAGGATCATGGGAAAGATGACTGAGACTTGTAAAGATTGACGTAAAGAAGTTACCATTTACCCTCTGTCTTATCGAACGTCGACTAGAACCTTCGCTGGGGCAACACATTTCTCATTGGAATAGAAACAGTTTTGCCAATTGAACCTAATCGAAGGAAAAAAGGTTAAAAGCTATCTGTCGCGGCCAGATGATGCAAGCTTACGACAAATAGGTTCATCCAAATTGGGAAGGACCTTATGTAGTAAAAAGGGCCTGTTCTAGAGGAACATTGATATTGACCGAGACGGATGGTGAAGACTTGTCCAATTCGGCAGATTCAGGTTCAGACAAGAAGTATTTTACCTGAAAGGGGAAAGGCCAAGGTGAAAACCCGCAAAGGGCGCCTTGAGATCAAATTCAAAAAAAAAAGAGGAGAGGCCAAGGCGAAAACCCGCAAAGGGCGCTTTGATACCAAAGGGGTTTTGAGCCGAAAACCCAAAAAGGGCGGCTTAAATTTTGATCAAAGATAGGGAATATGGTAGTCTTGCCATGCCTGAATTAACAATGAGGAAGTATGCTACATCTTGGGGCATTGAAAAAGTACTCCGGATCCTCTAAACACGTATTGAGCTCAAAATGGTCCTCAAGAAGTTTGTACAGAGAAGCTCAGGCTGCGATATCTGGGGCACCTAGCTTCTATATTACTCATTTTTTTGAATTTGCTATCTTTTATTACTTTATTCTTTTCAAGATACACCCTAATCAATTTTCTTTTATTGCCTTGGTTATCTTTGATTAATTTATTTGTTTCGAGCTATGCTCCTGATTAATTTCTTTCTCGTCCATTGTTGTGATCTTTTTCAAGCATTTTATATTGAAATAACGATTAATGGACTAATAATACTTTCATAAAAGGAGTTTCGCATATTACTCTGGAAGTTTCTAAATAATACGAGAATCTGAAACAGGATTATTGTTTAGAACTCACCAAGTCTAAGGGTTGGAAATATTGAAAGATGATTATCTCTTTGGATTTTTATTGGATAAGACATTTCGTCGGTGATACCATCTCGAAAAATGATGAGTAATGTCAACCCAAGTGTAAAAAGAGATCATTCTCGGGAAAAAAAATGATACCCTGCATTCATGCAAATTTCAGGCACATACATCTGGTCATTACACCCAGGGAATGGTGTAACAGATCAAATTGATTGAAGATGATACAAATTCTATACCTCTGAGTGGTAACAGGATGGATGGAAGAAACCAAATGTTATTCCCCTGAAGTTACAGTGGGAGGTACAAACTTTATGTCCCAAGGTTCAAGCGCAGTGGACTCTGAAATTACCATGAGGCCAATTATTTGAGCAGAATATGATACTTCAAGAGGAGCGAAGATGAAACCCTGACGAATAAATGAGTGATGACACCTGAAATAGGAATCATTCTTATAACATTTTTGTATTCATATATCATAGCATGCCTAAATAGGAGCATTTGACTCATTTCGATTAGGGTATCCTAATTATTAGGCATAAGCATACACCCATTCTACAGGTTATGTCCCCTAGAGGACAATGTAGTAGGGTAGATTGAATACACTAGTCTTGCCTCTCTGAGTTTGCAGTGGAGCGGACTAAAAATAGCAGATCTAGCCTTCCTGAAGTTGCAGTGGAACAGACTGAAGACATCAGATCTTATCTTCCTGAAGTTGCAGGAAGTAGATCGAAGATATTAGCTTGCCTCCCTGAGTTTGCAGCGGAGCAGACTGAAAATAGCAGATCTTATCTTCCGAAGTTGCGAGAAGCGATCGAAGATCTTGATCCGACCTCCTTGAAGTTGCGATGGAAGCGGTCAAGATAGCAAATCTTATCTTCCCGAAGTTGCGAGAAACGGATAAAAGATATCAGCCTGGCATCCCTGAGTTTGCGATGGAGCAGCGGTCAAGATAGCGAATCTTATCTTCCTGAGTTTGCAGTGAAGCGGATTGAAAACATCACCGGCATCCCCGAGTTTGCGGTGGAGCGATTGAAGATAGCATATCTTGTCTTCCCGAGATTGCGATGAAGCGGTCGAAGATACTAGCCTGGCATCCCCGAGTTTGCGATGGAGCAAACCGAAGATAGCAGATCTTGTCTTCCCGAGTTTGCGATGAAGCGGATCGAAACATCGACTGGCATCCACGAGTTTGCGATGGAAGCGATTGAAGATAGCAGATCTTGTCTTCCCGAGATTGCGGTGAAGCGGATCGAAGATACTAGTCCGCATCCCTAAGTTTGCGATGGAAGCGATTGAAGATAGCGAGATCTTGTCTTCCTAAGATTGCGATGAAGCGGATTGAAGATACTAGTCCGGCATCCCCGAGTTTGCAATGGAGCGGACCAAGATAGCGAGATCTTGTCTTCCTGAGATTGCAGTGAAGCGGATCAAAGATACTAGTTTGGCATCCCTGAGTTTGCAGTGGAGCAGATTGAAGATAGAAGATCTTGTCTTCCGAGATTACTGATGAAGCGGATTGAAGATACTAGTCCGGCATCCCCGAGTTTGCGATGGAAGCGGGCCAGAAGATAGCAGATCTTGTCTTCCTGATATTGCAGTGAAGCGGATCGAAAATACCAGTCTGGCATCCCTGAGTTTGCAGTAGAGCAGACTGAAGATAGCAGATCTTGTTTTCTTGAGTTTGCAGTGAAGCGGATCGAAAACATCGATCGGCATCCCCGAGTTTGCGATGGGAGCGCGATTGAAGATAGCGAGATCTTGTCTTCCTGAAGTTGCAGTGAAGCAGATCGAAGACATCAGCCTGACCTCCCTGAGTTTGCAGCACAGCAGACTAAAGATTGCAGATCTTGTCTTCCTAAAATTGCAGCGAAGTAGATCGAAGACACTAACATTGCCTCTCTGAAGTGGTAGTAAAGCAGATCGAAGAAAGCAAATCTTATGGCAAATCTTATTTTCCTGAAGTTGCAGTGAAGCAGATTGAAGCCGTCAGACTTATTTCCCTGAAAGAGCAGTAGAACAGATAGTCCAAAACTTCTAAAGTTGCAGTAGTTGGAAAGAAGTAAAGTTAAGTTGAAATTCCAATACCCCTAAAGTTGCAGTTGGGTTGGAAGCCATTTGGAGAAGACGAGGACCAAGAAGTCAAGACTCGGCAAGACCGTGCAAAATTGGTCCTTTTATAGTCTTTGCTCCATTCTCGTTACGACAATGAGCAAAGAGGGGCAAAATTGTAATAGGCCAATTTAGCTTTGGCCCATACAAAAAAATAATAAACCCGAATAATAAAACAAAGTCAAAGTCCACTCCAAAATATATCATTTGGCCCGATCGGAATGGCCCATTACTTGAAAAGATTGAAGGTCCATCTACAAGCTTGACGTATATGGGAACACAATCTTCAAGGATATGCAATCTTAGATATGATATGCAAATCTTAGATATGATATGCAATCCTAGAAGATATGATATGCAATCTTAGATATGATATGCAAATCTTAGATATGATATGCAATCCTAGAAGATATGGTATGCAATCTTAGAAGATATGGTATGCAATCTTAGATATAATATGTAAATCTTAGATATGATATGTAATCTTAGAAGATATGGTATGCAATCTTAGAAGATATGATTTTGTAATCTTAGAGATTTAATTTGTAGATACCTTTTAATCTTAGCCGTTGATGTAACCTTTTAATTGTTCAATTATTAATTATTCTTTTTATTTTATTCGTTTATTCATTATTTCTGTAAAGAGATTTATTTTATTTTCACACTTTGGCAAATTTGTATTTTATTTATTTATTCCAAATTTTATGTGGTATTTATTTCAAGCTGTTTTATTTTATTATTTTTGATATTACTTATTTTAAATAGTTTTATTTTGATTAAGTTTTTTATATTATTACTTTAAATTATCTTATATATCATTCATTTTTCTTATTGTTTTATATAACGATTATTTTAAAGTGGTTTTATTTTATATCATTTTAAACTGTTTTATATTATCTATTTTAAGTTTTCGTATATTGTTTATTTTAAACTTATACGTATCTTTTTAGGATTTGTCACATATCATTTTCTTTAAGTCATTTTGTATATTATTTATTTAGATTGATATATATATTGTTCTATATATTACTTATTTAAACTTACTTCTTATATAATATTTATTTTAAAATTCATTTATATATTACTATTTCATATATTATTTATTTTTATCTTTTTTTTGGATTTATTTCAAACTTTTACATATATTACCTACTTTAAAATTTTTATACATGAATTTATTTTTAAATTGCTTTTTATTGTCGATTTCAAAATCCTTTTCTTTCACATTATTTTTTTTAAAATTGTCCATTATTATTTGAAAGCTTGGTACATTTTGTTTTTATTTGTTTTTTAGATTTGTTATTTTTAAAAAAAAATTCATTAATCTTTATTTATTAATGTGGCCAAATATACCTTCATATTTCAAAAGTCATGATTTTTAAATTTAAAAATAAGGCAATATTCGATATTTGGGAGTTTTGAGAAAATCGTGCCCTAACTTACTGGTTTCGATTTTTCTCATTAAGTTAAAATGATTGAGTACCCTTTTGAAATTAAAACATATGAATTTTTAAATAAAAACCTATTCTCGAAATTTAAGATGTTGTGTCCTAACTCACTTTGGATGCGACGTTTTGTCATCTCGAGGCAAGGATTTCTAAAAAGCAAAGGATATTCGGTGTTTGGAAAATTCGAAAGATCGTGCTCTAACTTACTGAGTTTCGATTTTTCTTTTAAAATCCAAATAATTGAATGTCCATTTAAAATTAAAGGACGTATGTTTTAAAAATCAAAAGGATCGTGTTTTAAAATCTTTTCAAATTTTTGACATTAGGACATTAATTAATCAATTAGGTACCAATTTTTGGCGTTACGAGGGTGCTAATCCTTCCTCGTGCGTAACCGACTCCCGAGCCCGTTTTCTCGAATTTTGTAGACCAAAATCATTATTTCAATAAATCAAAATGTTTTATTAAAATGATTAATCTCAAGGTGACCCGATCACACCTCGAAAAAAGATTGGTGGCGACTCCATTTTCGTTTTTAAAGTCGATCCCCGTTTTTTCAAAATAAAAAAAATGGTTTCGACAGTATATGTATATGTATATGTATATGTATATGTATATTTATATGTATATAAGTGCATTGATTGAAGTAAGAATATAAATGAGATTGAAATTACTTTGGTAGGAAAATAGTTGTAGCATTGATGCTAGTAACATGAGAGAGGTTGTGTCATGATCTACCACCAGAACTGAAAAGCCCTCACCACAATTGCTTCTTCTCATTTCCTCCATCTCAGATGAAATTGGGTATGGGATTGATAGTTACGAGATAAAAAGAGATAGAGAGTTTATGATATATTATTAGACCCAAAAAGATTTAACCCTAAACTATAAACAAATGCCTTAAACTAACCACATTGTCACATTAACACCATGTTTGGTTCACCTGAATAGCTAAGCCATTTCGGGTGTATTCAACCCGCCACAGTGTCCAAATTTGTTTAAATTTTTTTAATTATTTCCTAAACTATGGTGTCCAGATTTGTTTTATTTTATATATAATATAAATTTTTTATTTTAAGCTCTTTTAGGGTATTCTTTTGAACAGAATTTTTTTTTCTCTTTAATGTAAATTATTTCGTCGGTGATCCTGATCATATTAAGTTTTTCAAATTTCTTTATTGTCAGGACATTCAACTTTTGATCGTCTAAGTCCAAGTGATGTTGCAATTTCATCATTCATATCAAAAGTGCTTGCCTCTATTATGACTTACCCACATGAGGTGTGTTTTGGTTGGTTTTTTATATATGTGGTTTCATGGATCATGTTGGGCTTAGTTTGTGTTTGTATTATGATCAGGTAATTCGATCAAGGCTTCAAGAGCAAGGGCAGGCGAGGCACACCGAGGTCCAATATGCAAGGTGGTTGATTGCATTAGAAAGGTATTTCGAAAGGAAAGTGTTTCTGGCTTTTACCGTGGGTGTGCAACCAATCTCCTGAGAACAATACCATCAGTTGTCATTACATTTACTAGTTACGAGATAATACACCGATTTCTGCACCAGGTATTACCTCCAGAAAGGAAGAAATCAGAGGTTAGGCCTAGGTCTGATGGCCATTTGAGCAAGTCATGGTCAAATAAGAGAGCAAGTGCGGAAGAAAGTAAGATATCGCAAACTCACTCAAATAAGATTACACCTTAAAATCCCTATTTGGTATGGGAAGTCTTTACTACTTTATCCCCTGGAAGAAAATTTTTCATAAAAGAAATTGAAAGCTTGTTACTCAAATGTTAAAATTGAATAAAAGTGTTATACATGTTTATGATAAATTATTAGACCCAAAAAGATTTAACCCCAAGCTATTAACCACCTTAATACCATGTTTGGCTCACCTGAATAGCTAAGCCATTTCAGGTGTATAGATTTAAATTAATACCAGCTGATTTGTTTCCATGTCATATTTACACGTGGATAGAAATTTCCATATTACCTAATTTAGTTATCGTCATGGTCGATAATAACAAGAAAAACTTAGGATAGATATTTTGAAAAGTAGAAAGGAGACGCAAAAAATTTTGATGTATACAGAAACAACATAATAAAGAAGAATATAAAAGTTGATGGCTTCCGAAAGGACATTGATGAATCAAAAATTTTATTTGTTATATGTGGGGGAAAATTGAAAAAAAAAAAGAGAGGAGGATATGATATATGTATATGTATATGTATATGTATATGTATATAAGTGGATTGATTGAAGTAAGAATATAAATGGGATTGGATTTACATTGGTAAGAAAATAGTTGTAGTATTGATGCTTGTAACATGAAAGAGGTCGTGTCATGATCTACCACCAGAATTGAAAAGCCCTCACCACAATTGCTTCTTCTCATTTCCTGTATCTCAGATGAAATTGGGTATGGGATTGATAGTTATGAGATAAAAAGAGAGAGGGGTTTTATGATATATTATTAGACCCAAAAAGATTTAACCACAAACTATTAACAAATGCCATAAACTAACCACATTGTCACATTAACACCATGTTTGGTTCACCTAAATAACTAAGTCATTCTGAGTGTATAGATCTAATTTAATATCAGCTGATTTGTTTCCATGTCATATTTACACATGGATAGAAATTTCCATATTACCTAATTTAGTTATCGTCGTCGTCGATAATAACAAGAAAAACTTAGGAGAGAGATTTTGATAAGCAAAAAGGAGACATTAAAAATTTTGATGTATACATAAATAATATAATAAAGAAGAATATAAAAGTTGATGGCTTCTGAAAGGACATTGATGAATCAAAAGTTTTATTTCTTATATATGTGGGGAAATTTTGAAAAAAAAAAAAAGAGAAGAGGATATGATATATGTATATGTATATAGGTGGATTGATTGGAGTAAGAATATAAATGGGATTGGATTTACCTTGGTAGGAAAATAGTTGTAGCATTGATGCTAGTAACATGAGAGAGGTTGTGTCATCATCTACCACCAGAATTGAAAAGCCCTCACCACAATTACTTATTCTCATTTCCTCCATCTCAGATGAAATTGGGTATGGAATTGATAGTTATGAGATAAAAAGAGACAGGGAGTTTATGATATGTTATTAGACCCAGAAAGATTTAACCCTAAACTATTAACAAATGCCTAAAACTAACCACATTGCCATCTTAACACCATGTTTGGTTCACCTGAATAGTTAAGCCATTCAGGGTGTATTCAACTCGCCACAGTGTTCAGATTTGTTTAAACTTTTTTAATTATTTCCTAAACTATGGTGTCCAGATTTGTTTTATTTTATGTATAATATAAAAATTTTATTATAAGCTCTACCTTATTTAAAGAAGAAACTAGAAGTTTAAAAATAACTAAAATTCTATGTGATGTACTACCCAAAAAAACTAGAGGGAAAATAGATATTAGTTTAGTAAAATGGATTAAAATCATGAAGAATAGGGTAATAGAAGTACCCAATCAATATAAAATCACCAAGAATGTAACTGTGGATCAAATAAAATTTTAGGTAGGAAATTAGGAAAAGTCGGCGCTCCTCGCTTTATGAAACTAAGGATTATTATCATTTCCTTGCATGGCTTCCTTTAGCCATTCGCAGAATTGATCAACCTCATCTGGATGTGGTTGGTGGCACAATCTCCACAATCATCTCCCTCCTCCTCAAGATGGTTCAATAACTGAGCCAACTCCGTTAACTGTTGGTTCCACGTAACCCCACCTGCTGCATTCCCAACACCTATCTCTGCCTCTGCCACCCCTCGTGCCGCTTCAGTCCATGGCTCCCAATTATGATTCTCATACACCAAATTCCCACTAGGACTTGGAGCTGGAATAAAGTTCTGCTTCTCATACATAGATTCCAAGATGTTTGGAAATCGTAGAGTCTCTTCATTATGATATTCTGAACTAAAATGATCAGCAGTTGAATGTTGAGGCAAATATGGAAATTGACAAGTGCCTACTGGAAAACAAGAGCCAAATATTGATAAAGTCTTCATCACTAAACAGAATATATATATATATACTGCTTGCATAATTACCTGCAACTGAGTCGTTCAAATATTTGTGAGTGTACAGGCCCAAATCTGCCCGGGGCCCAAACAAAACCAAACCAAGATAAAACCAAAAAATAAAATAGTCCAAAATAAATGTCTATTTACATTAACCCAAATTGAATCAGCCCAACTTAAGCCCAATCTATACAAGCCCAAAACTTAAAAAATTTTCAAAACCCTAATCCCTAAGTGCCTCACGTGCCACCACGCTCTCGACATCTCCACGCCTCGCATGCCTACGCTGCGTGACTGCAAAAACAACCAAAGAACAGGACCAGAACGACAAAAATGGCGAGAGGACAACAAAGACGCAACAACACACAACAAAAAGAAAATGACAAGCATAACAAGAAGACAAAGTAGAAGAAAACAAAAGCGAATATGTAAAATCGGTTATAAAAACCAAAAGCGAATCGAGTGTATTCGCTTCCTTTTTACTTAACTTTTAAAAAAAACACAAAAAAAGAGAGAGAAATTTGGAAGGTGGATCTTTAGTCTTTTTTTTCTTGTTATTTTTGGTCGCTTAATATTGTTTTCGCTTGTTACGTGATGATTATCTGCCATGCACATTCTTCTCCATGCGGGGGAAAACGTTGCGTTTTGGCCGCTTTAGTAATACGTTGCGTTTTATGTGTTTAATGAAACGATGTGTTTAATGTTTGTAGTTTCGGTTATTGTTTGTTTCTATATATCGCATGAAGTGTACAAGGCAAAAACAGTTATGATTTTACTGAATGAGATTTTCAAATTCTTCTTCTTAGATTCAAATTCTCTTTTCTCTGCTCTTGCCGTTTCTTTCCTCTTCCCTTTCTACTTTCTTTTCTTAACTTCTAGATCCATTCTGTCTCAAAGGTATCAGAGCTAACCGATCCTCATGGCCGGTGATGGAGTAATGACGAGATTACAGAAGGACCTCAGTTTGGTGCAAGGCGAACTCAGTCAACTTCAGGTTGAGTTTACTCAGTTGGACGCGCGAATTGATGCTCGGTTGCAGGACCTTCAGGAGGGAATCAAGTCCGAGGTTCGAAATGAGGTACAATCTGAACTTAGATCTGAGTTACACTCCTTGTTTGAGCAATATTTTGGTCAAAATCCTCCCCTTACTGCTACTGGAGTGCCGACGGGTAGAGGGAAGGGAATTCTAGGCACTCCTCCTGGTTTTCCACCTAAGGAGCGTCTTCTAGTATCTCCTATCACTGAGTTAGGCCAGTCCAGTTTGTCTTCTAGAGGGAGTCCCGTTGATGTTGGAAATTCCTCTTTTAGAGTGGACTGTCCACATTTCGCCGGCGAAAATTTCAGGGGGTGGTGGTCTAAGTTGGAACAATATTTTGAGGCGGCGGAAGTGAACGAACAGGCTAAGGTTCGGGTGGTGATGTTACATTTGGAGGGTAAGGCTCTCGATTGGCACCATTTCTTTGTTCATAGACATGGGGGTTTACATTTGTTAACTTGGGATGTATATGCGAAGGGCTTGAAAGATCGTTTTGGTTCTGACTTGTTACTTGACCCAATGGCCGAATTAGTAACCCTTAAACAACAAGGATCGGTTGAACAGTTCCATGATGGATTTCTGAGTTTACTTAATCAATTGAATTTGTCGGAGTCTTATGCTTTGAGTATCTTTATCAGTAACTTGAAGCCTGAAATTGGTTAGTATCTTAGGCTGTTTACGCCTCAAACGTTGCTGGAAGGTTACAAATTGGTGAAACAAGTCGAGAATATTTTTTTGGGACCAATGAAGAAGGGATTGGTGACTGGTTCTAGTGGAGGATCTAACCGTTTGTTGTTTCCCACTTCGAGACCGCCGCAAGGGGTCGGACATTCTCCAACGGTGATCGGTGCCGGCACAAAGAATGTTAATCATGCGCACCCCCTCAAAATCTTTATCTCGGTAGAGTTAGAAGATCGTAGGAGGAAAGGACTGCTTTTACGTGTGGATTGAAGTACTCCCCGGGACATAAATGTTCGAAATCCCAAGTGTTCCAACTCATTATTGAACCGAATTGGGAGCAAGGTTCTGAGTTGAAGGGACCCATTTCTGATGATTTGCAGGATTATTCGGACCATTTGGAGCTGAGCGATCCAACCCCTGGTAGTCCAGTTCTATCATTACATGCTCTTCAAGGGTTCCAAGGCCATAACACTATGAGATTTTTCGCTACCATAGGTGATTCTGAAGTTGTTTTGTTAGTTGACTTTAGACGAGTTTGACGATGTTTTGCAAACTCCTCTGAGTCTTCCCCCTCCACGTCTTCATGATCATCGTATTCCATTGGTTGACGAAACCAAAGTTGTCAAAATTCGGCCCTATCGGTATCCTGCGATTCAGAAGAATAAAATTGAGAGGCTGATTCGTGACATGCTACATGCTGGTATAATTCGTGACAGCAACAGCCCTTTTGCTTCTCCGATCGTCATGGTCAAGAAGAAGGATGGTAGTTGGCGACTATGCATTGACTATCGGCAGCTTAATCAGCTGACCGTTAAAGACCGTTTCCCTATTCCTATCATCGAAGAGTTGTTAGATGAGCTGGGACAGGCCAAGTTTTTTTCCAAGCTCGACTTGCGTTCTGGATATCACCAGATCCGGATGTGGGAACCTGATGTGTATAAAACGGCCTTCAAAACTCACGAAGGACATTACGAATTCTTGGTCATGCCTTTCGGCTTGACCAATGCTCCTTCCAGCTTCCAATCCTTAATGAATTCCATTTTTTGACCTTTGTTGCGCAGATCAGTTCTTTTTTTTTTTTATGATATACTCGTTTATTCGAGCGAATGGGCAGATCACTTGGCTCACTTACGCGAGGTGCTTCAGGTCTTGCGCTTGAACTAATTGTATGCTAAACGTTCTAAATGTACATTTGGAGCTGCACAGATAGAATATTTGGGTCATATTATTTCTCGTGGTGTGGTCAGCATGGACACAACCAAAGTTGAGGGAGTTGCGAATTGGCCTCCTCCTAAGTCAGTTAAGGAATTGCGTGGGTTCCTTGGATTGTCTGGCTACTACCGGCGTTTCATACAAGGTTATGGCATTATGGCTAAACCTCTGACTACTTTGTTAAAGAAAGACATTGTGTGGCACTGGACTACTGTCGAACATGACGCTTTTGAGAAACTCAAAGCATCCATTTGTCAAGCCCCAGTTCTTTCTTTACCTAACTTCCAAGAGCCATTTTGTGTTGAGACGGACGCTAGTGCGCAGGGGGTTGGTGCAGTCTTACAACAAGGGGGTCGACCGGTGGCCTACTTTAGTAAGGCCTTGGGACTGAAGTTTCAGGCTCTATCTATCTATGATAAAGAAATGATGGTCGTTTTGTTAGCAGTGAAGAAATGGCATTCAGATTTAGTGGGGCGGCATTTTCTTATTAAGACTGATCATTAGAGTCTTAAATTTTTGGCGGAGCAACAGGCTATTACCCCTTATCAACAACGGTGGGTCGCGAAGATGTTGGGGTATGACTACTCCATTCTTTACCGCAAAGGCGCCCAGAACACGGTCGCAGACGCCTTGTCTAGACGACTTCATAACTCTTCGTCCCAATTATTCCAATGTGCAGGACGCGTGGACCCTTCTTGGTCTGAGCTTTGGAACCGCATTGAACATTCTTATGCCGCGGACTCCAAACTATCTAAATTATGCCACGAGTGCGCGTGCGCACTTTTCATTTACATCCCCAATATTCCTGGCATGGGACCTTTTTACGTCGTTCGGGTAAAGTGGTGGTGGGCAATGACTTATTACTCCGCCAGCAAATATTCTCTCTTTTTCACGATAGTGCCTCGGGGGGACACTCAGCGTTCATGCAACTCGCCATCGTATTTCTCTTTACTCTCTTCTCGAAGGGTCTCTCGAATGATGTCAAACGTTGGGTTCGGGAGTGTGTGGTTTGCCAACGGTGCAAGTATGATACCTCCGCGTCTCCGGGACTGTTACAACCGTTACCGATTCCAGAACGAGCTTGGGCAGTTCTTAGTATGGATTTTATCGAGGGTTTACCAATGTCTCAAGGGAAGTCGACTATTCTGGTGGTCGTTGATCGCTTGACCAAATATGGTCACTTCCTCTCCCTTACTCACCCTTACACTGCTTCCGTTGTGGCTCAGGAGTTTCTTTCTCATGTTTACAAGCTGCATGGTATTCCAGAAGCAATTGTGTCTGACAGAGACAAAATATTTTTGAGCAATTTTTGGCAAGATTTGTTCCTTCATTTAGGGGTCCGACTTAAGCTTTCTACTGCTTACCACCCTCAAACGGATGGTCAGATCGAGGTTCTCAACAAATGTTTAAAGACTTACCTGCGTTGCATGACAGGTGAGACGCCGTCGACATGGGTTTCGTGGCTTCCCTTAGCCGAGTGGTGGTATAATACTACCTTCCATTCCGCTATTCAGTGTACGCCGTATGAAGCCTTATATGGTCAAGCACCCCCTCTCCATCTTCCCTACCTGAAGGGCGCTTCTCCAGTGGCTTCTGTCGATCGCTCTTTACAGCACCGAGAGACTATGTGCCAAGTCCTGAAATTTCATCTTGTTCGTGCTCAAGATCGTATGAAATAGATGGCCGATCGGCATCGTTCAGAACGGACATTCCAAGTGGGCGATCTTGTCTACTTAAAGCTCCAGCCTTATCGTCAGCGTTCACTACGCCATTTTAAGAATCAAAAGTTATCTCCTCGATATTTTGGTCCTTTCCCTGTCGTTGCTCGTGTGAGGACTGTCGCCTATCGTTTGGACTTACCATCTTCGGCTCGTATCCACCCCACATTCCATGTTTCTCAGTTAAAGAAACACATTGGTTCTGCTGTGAGTGCTTCAACATTGCCACCTGTCGGTTCTGATGGAGCTCTTCTCAAAACTCCAATTCGCATCTTGGATCGACGCATGGTCAAGCAGGGAAATCATGCTGCTGTGGAGGTTCTAGTGGAGTGGGCTGACACTTTTCCGGAAGACTCTACTTGGGAGAATCTGGACTCTCTCCGTCGTCGTTTTCCTTTGTTTGATCCTTGAGGACAAGGATCTGTTCCAGGCGGGGAGTATTTGTTACGTGACAGATTATCTGCCATGCACATTCTTCTCCATGCAAGGGAAAACGTTGCGTTTTGGCCAGTTTAGTAATACGTTGCGTTTTATGTGTTTAATGAAACGATGTGTTTAATGTTTGTAGTTTCGGTTATTTCTATTTCTATATACTGCACAGTGTACAAGGCAAAAACGGTTATGATTTTACTGAATGAGATTTTCAAATTCTTCTTCTTAGATTCAAATTCTCTTTTCTCTGCTCTTGCCGTTTCTTTCCTCTTCCCTTTCTATTTCCTTTTCTTAACTTCTAGATCCATTCCGTCTCATCGCTTTATCTATTTTTATTTTATTTTTTTACAAACGAATAATAAAACAAAAAGGAAAGAAAAGGGGGGCATTACCGAAACCTCTCTCACTCTCTCTCGCCGTCCGCCTTCTCTGTTGCCGAAACTCGGCCTGAAGAGGGGCGTAAAGGACCCTTTCCCTCCGTCTTGAGACACCGAAGGTCGAGCCTTCGACTAGGGGCTTCGAACGGGGCTAAAATCCCCCTCCACGCGTCGTTGGCCACCGATTACGATGGTGGTGCGTAGATCGGCCGGAGAATCCACTCGCCGAAGAAAGGGAGAGTTGAGAGATGATGGGGGAGAATTTCTTTTTTTTCAGAAGCGGCTGCTGAGTTTTAAAAATTTAGGGCTAGAATCAGATTTTTGGGAAGTTTTGGGTATTTATACCCTCAATGAAACGGCGCCGTTCGGCCTTTTGGGGGGGGGACCGTGTGTTTTCCCTTAAAGGGAGATTTTCGCGCTTGGTCCCTCCCCTTTGCGGCGCCATTCAATCAGCCCCCCTTTTGGTCATTTTTCCTTTTTACAGATTTTCCCTTTAATTTCTTTGGGTTTTCAATCGGGTCCTTGACCCATGGGTGCGCATGAGGGATGGGAATATTATCTCGATCGGTCCCTCCGTCTTTGCGCATGTTCCATTTAAGGCCTTGCGTTTCTCTTTTATTTTTAGATTTGGCCTATGTTTTTAATTCTTTTTTTAATTCAATCCTTAACCCTATAATAATAAACTGTTTTATATATTTATTATAAATTTGTCTATATTATTCATTTATACAGTATTACACATTATTCATTTTAAAAATTCTTTGCATATATATTAATTATTTTAAACTATCATTTGTTTAAAATTATGTATATTATGTATAATAAACCGTTTTGCATCATTTATCTTAAAATTTTTGTTTGCTAATTACTTTGAAATATTTTGCATATTCTTTATTTTTATTTTTAACTTAATTTTATATGTTATTCTGTAAGGCCCAATTTTAACCTCGAGGCCCACACCAATACCAAAAATAAAGAGGCTATTACAATACCCAAAATACAAAGTGGCCCAACATCGGCCCCCAACACAACTTAAGGTTTTTAGGGTTTTCGAGATACCCTAACAGAGGACCTTTGGTGCCGCCACCAATAGTCACAACTCAAAGACGTCGCCCCCATGTTGCACGGCTCCTCCCGCATCATGCGCACCTCCAAAGACTCGTGTGAAGAGTCCTCTCCACCACGACGCTTGCCTACTAAAATAGAAGAGATTAGTTGTTAAAATATAGGCTATAAAAGCCGAATGAAAACATGTAATCAGGAGTTTTTTTTTTTTACACGATTTAGAGAATATACACAGTTTACACAAGAAATCTAGAGAGCAGTGAATACGAATCAACAAAGAAAGAAATCAAGAAAAGGTTTTCCTTTCGTTTCACTTTTTGAATCTGTTTTTTTTTGTTCTTTTATTCATTGTCGAAAATAAAACCTTTTTTTGTGAAATGATTTCATCGGTTTATAAAGGAAAAATAAACAAGGTTTTTTTAAAAAAAAGAGAAAAGAGAGCGAGAGGATTTACCGGACCGCCTTGACCGTCATCGTCGATGCGCGCATAGAGGGGTTCTGGTTTTGTTTCGTAAAAGGGAATCACGTAAATGGGGTTGAAACTCAAAAATAAGAAAAGGGGCTAGGGGTTTCTGGTTTTGTTTGAAACAGAAAGATGGAGAGAAGGGTTTTGTTTTTTTGGTGTTAAGCATTAAAGGATGTGGGCCCCGCGTGTTACTTGCTTCTGCAGGTGAATGGGCGCAAATTTATCCCTAGATGGGGAAATTGCGCGATAGGTCCTCCTTCTTCGCGCGCCTGTTTAATTGCGTCCTCCTTCAGCTTTTATCGTGTTTCTTAAATAAAGGCAATATTTCATGATTGGAAATTCAAGGAACCGTGCCCAATCGTGCTGGGTTTCGGTTTTTAGTTTGGCCAAATAGTGAAATACCCTTTTCAAATTGCAATGTATGAGATTTAGAGATCATGAAACAATCTTGGTATCGAGGGTTTGAAACACCGCGTCCTATCGTGCTGGATGTGGTGTTTCATCTTTTCGGAATAAGAGAGTTTCGATATCCAATGTGGGTTATCCAAACATTTTTGAAGATTCATATTTTAAAATATTTTCTAATTTTTCGATATTAAGGACATTAATCAATCAATACGGTACCAATTTTGGGCGTTATGAGGGGTGCTAACCCTTCCTCGCGTGCGTAACCGACTCCCGAGCCCGTTTTCTTAAAATTCGTAGACCAAAATGTTTTATAAGTGGCCCAATCACACTTCAAAAAAGATTGGTGGCGACTCCGTTTCCATATTTTTAAAGTCGGCCCGTTTTCCAAACAAAAAAATGGTTTCGACAGCTTGGCGACTCCACTGGGGATCAATAAGAGAGTCAAGTCGTAGAATAGATTGATTAATATCCTTTTATCGAAAATAAAATTTTGATTTCGTTTCTTTCATTGCATGAGTTTGTGTCGCGTCATATGGTTGTTGTGGTTTGAGACCCATAGGATATTCCTGCATTCATGTTGCATGACCGTTGTGGTCACACCCTTAAGTGGGAGCGAGAAGCTACGCCTTCGTGAGGTTTTCACCTCCGCATGGGCTAGGGGACTGCTTTCGGAGTACATCCGTACCTATGGTTCCGTGAGGTTTTCACCTCCGCATGGCCATAGGGAAATGTATTCCCTCGAACCGAACTCGATCCGTATGAGCCTATAATGGGTGAGGATTGAGGAATCTGCTGTTCAGTACCCTTCCTTTAGAACTAAACCACATATAGTAAACCTTAAGAGCCCACCCTAGGTAGAGCCATGCTAAACCTTAGTGGCTACCTATGTAATGGTTCGACATTTTTTACTTGCTTTGATTACTTTTATGCGATACTAACTTATTTTATTTTGGTCATGTTTGCATGTCATTTCATACTTAAAAGGCGTCGATTCTGTTTTAATTACTAAGTTAGAAAGCTTGTTATGGTGAACGGATTCCTTGATAACGTGAGGATAATGCGGCCGCGTGCGTATATGGTCGAGAAGACACGACTTGAGAAGGGGATAGTCTAACCGAGGGGTATACATCGAATTATTGGACTTCACTCGCATCGCTGTGACACGTAATGAGCTCCAAGAGTTAAGAGATATATGGGCTGTTGGGATGAAGCAACTAAGTAGCTTTTCTACCTTAATTATGGTGATCTACCCTACTTACTGGACATCAGAGTTGACAAACACTTATTTCGGGCTATGACTCAGTATTGGAATTCCGCTTATAGCTATTTCACATTTGGGGAAGTGGATTTGGTGCCTACAGTGGAAGAATACACGGCTTTGCTTCATAGCCAAAGGGTTCAGGTTGACAAAGTTTATTTCAAGGCCGCTAATGCACCAACTTTTGTAAAGAAGGCGATGAGTATCACCGAATGAGTGAACAGTGGTCGCGACACGAATTCAACAAAAGGTGAAGGGAAATGCATTCCTTGGGGGAGCTTGAGGGAGCTGATTGTGGCACATCCAGATGCCAAGAGGAAAGTTGACATGTTCGCCCTAAGTATCTACGGCTTGGTAATTTTCCCCAAAGTTCTGAGACATATAGAAGAAGCGGTTACTGACTTATTCGATCAACTTGACAAGGGGGTTACGCCAAGACCAAATGATTCTTGCCAAACGTTTAGATCTTTGAACTCGTCTTGAGAGCGGTGAGGTAGATTCATAGGTCAAGCGCAACTATTGTTGGTGTGGTTCCATAGCCATTTCGGAAAGTAGATAGATCTTCTTGTGGGGTTTTCTTTGCGAAGTACTCCCCATTAAAGGAGTTAGCAACCGCACTCAGAGAGATGACGTGATCGTAAGAGAACTGGATCGCGCTTCTTCGAATCTTCAAGAAAAGATGTGGAATGGAGAGCTTCTTGGTTCGCTCCGAGAAAATTCTCTCACCGGTGTGGGAGTTATGATTGGGTTCCTCTGTTAGAGATCTGGGAGCCGTTGGGTATGCTCCTTTGCTCGTGCTAAGGCAGTACCAATCGAGACAGTTTATACCGTAACGCATGGGCTAGCTTCAGTTTGAATTCTCGTATAGTGGGAATAATTATAAGAAGAGAGTTCGAGAGATTTACGATGCGTGGAAGCAGATTCACCGAATGAAAAGAGTTGCAATGGGTCCAATGGCAACCCTCGAATATAATACATGGCGAAGTAGGAGATTAAATGATAATATCCCCGGGCCAACACAGGATGCTAATCGATCGATAGAGGAATACCTACAAGTAGTCCCTTCTGAGTTGGAGATCATGAAACAGACTTTGAAAGTAAAAATTGAGTTAGGGAAAAAGATAGAACAAGCGGAAGAGGAAAAAATGAGCTTGGGGTTAGATATTGATATCCGTAAGTCGAGGTGAGAAGGCGAGAAAAGGAAAAAGGAAGGCCAAAGAAGATTTGGATAGCTTGAAGACCGACATAAAAAGTTGCATCGATCGATGAGGATCTTTGGTGGGTAAAACCTCGTAACAATGGCATCAAGAAGTTCGGGAAGAGAAGGCCAAGGTTGATCGGTGGAAGGAGAGGTTCCATGAGGCTTAGGCACAAAAGGATACTCCGAGAAAGACGTAGGTGAGAGCCAAAGTGAGAATGAGATGTTAAGAGCTCGAGTAGCGAGAGCTAGAAAGGGCATTGTCTCGAAGTCGTAGCTCTACGGTGAAATTAGAATCAAGCCTAAATCAGATGAAGAGTTGAAAGGAAAGGTGGTAACACTTGAAACGGCGCCGCAAAATAGTGAGCTCCGGATCCAACTATTGGAGGCAAATAACGAGCGACGGGAAGAACAACTTCAACGCTCTCGAGACCAAATCGTAGAAAGAGACTACCTTATGGGCGAGGCCGTGATTCAGATACGAGAAGTGGCCGAGCATTTACAAACCTTAGTTGTTCAGCCGATGTATTAAGTGTAGTATATGAGTCGAGTCGGTCAAAGGGCGAGAGTTAGCCTCTCTTCTTAAGAAAGTTAAAACTTTGGGCATAAGGGCTAGGTCGTATATGTGACTGCTTTTATGTAAAGGATTTTGTTTTTAAATAAGTTTTCTATAAGAAATTGAACTGCACTTGACGCCTTTTTGCATTCATTCATTTACATTGCATTTCATGCATTGGCATTGCATCATATCATTTGCATTAAATTTCATAAAAACCCTATTAACTAGAGGTCGTATTTTAGTTATCCCGAACACCACTACTATACACGAAGGAAAACAAAAATCATGGATCAAAGGTTGGAAAGGTTAGAGCAGATGCGAAAAGAGATGCAAGGCCGCTTGCGCACTCAGATGCAAGAGCGATTGGCCAAAATCCAACAAGACGTGAGGATCAAATGCTTTGGAATCCCAGAGAAGTATGATGAGCCGCTTAATCGCATTTGTTGGATCGAGCGCAGGATAAAGGAAAAGGCCCTATGGTCAATGTCGGGGATGAAAATGAAAATTCTCGCTTATCCGTCGTGCCTAGCCCCATAAATTCTCAAGCGCAGCCTCCGAGTGTCTGTTAATATCGAGCCTCAAGATCAAAATCGTGTGCCTCGGCACCGACAAACTTCTCGACGGGCTTGAGCTCTAACCACGAGACAATTTGCCAAAGATCATGGTCCCCGATTTCGACGATGCGAGGGGGGAGAAAGCGGCGGAGTTTCCAAAGGAGTTTGAGGATCGCCGCAAATGGTCGGAGGAGAAGTTTAAAGCATTGGAAAGTGTTGATTACCAATGCGAGGTGGATGCTAAGAAGTGAGTCTAGTCCCGAATTTGGTACTTCCTCCGGAGTTCAAGATGCCAAAGTTTGAAAAGTACAACGGGACCAGCTGCCCTGAGGCCCATATTACGATGTTCTATCGTAGAATGACGGGATATGTCAACAATGACCAGTTATTGATCCACTGCTTTCGTGATATCGACCGAGTCTGCAGCAAAATGGTACAATCACCGAGTTTGTACCCAAATCAAATCGTGGAGAGATTTGGCACAGGCTTTCATGAAGCATTACGGCCATGTGACCGATATAGCACCTGACAGGATCACGTTGCAAAATATGGAGAAAAAGTCAGGCGAAAGTTTCAGGAAGTACGCACAAAGATGGAAGGAGGTCGCTACACGTGTCCAAATGCACCGTTCTTCGAGAAAGAAATGACTATGCTCTTCATCAATACCTTGAAGGCACCTTTTATTAACCACATGTTAGGGAGCGCGACTAAGAGTTTCGACGACATGGTGATGTCAGGGGAGATGATAGAGAACGCGATCGTGTGTGGAAAGATAGAGGCGAGGAGAGAGCACGAAGAAGCGCTCAGAAGAAAAGGAAAGTGAAGTAGGAAATATAAGCTCGGGTTATCCTAAACCTATTACTATTACCCAACCGAGAGCGGTAGTTGTGGGCCAGCAGGCCCAACCAAGACAAGAGCCCAACACGAGGCAGAAGACTGAAAAATTCCAATTTACTCCTATACCGGTGACGTATAAGGAGTTGTATAAGACTTTATTCGATGCGCATGTCGTATCCCCGTTTTACTTGAAGCCGCTGCAACCTCCATATCCCAAGTGGTATGACACAAACGCTCAGTGTGAGTACCATGCGGATGTAGTAGGTCACTCAATAGAGAACTGTACTTCATTCAAAAGACTAGTTGAGAGACTTATCAAGGCGGGGGTGGTAGACTTCAATGACCCGCCTGGTGGAGGAAATCCGTTACCCAGTCATATTGATAATGGGGTAAATGCAATAGTTGAAAACAGGGGAAGAAGGTTCAAACAGGAGATTGCTAAGGTCAGAACCCCATTGAGAGAGGTTTGGAAAGAAATGCGAGAAAATGGGGTTAGTTCTCAGCAAGAGAACGTAAACAGATCTCAAGATACAAGGAACTCTTTGTGAGTTCCATGACAAAGAAGGCCATGAAATCCAAAGAATGTAACGAATTCAGAGCCCTAATACAAGGGCTAATGGATAATAAAGAACTGGAGTTCTTTGACTTGGTGGAAGGAGATGACGTATGTTCCACAGAAGAGGGGTCTGCAGAAAGGATCCCTAAAGTCAATCACCCGCTAGTGATTATCACACGGCCAGGGGTTGACGACGCCGGAGTGAAGGTAGAACCGAGGGTCGAAATTAAAAAACCCGTGACTTCTCCTTATAAGGGTACACCGAGGGTTGTAATCAGAAAACCCGTAACTTCTCATCCGAGGATTATAATTCAAAAACCCATGACTTTTCCATATAAAGATGACAAGAGGGTACCTTAGAATTACAATTGCACTGTGATAGTTTCCTAAAAGAGAGTTCGCCAAAGACACCCAACCCGTGCCGAGTCCTCTATGATGAGAAGGGGAGCGAGAAGACAACCACCACCGTTAATGAGCCAAGAGAGAGAGTAAGGCGAGAGAGTTTTTGAAATTCTGAAGCACATTGAGTACGAAGTGTCGTGGAGCAACTACACAAGCAAACAAAGACGCACATCAAGATCGATCTTTTTGATCCTAAACTCAGAGGTACATCGCAATGCGCTAATGAAGGTGTTGAACGAAATTTATGTCATTGAGGACATTTGGGTAAACAAGCTAGACCGCCTCGTTAGTAACATAAGCGCAGATAATCTCATCTCTTTCAAATGATGATGAAATATCACGGGGCATGGGATCTACTAAGGCTTTGCACATCACTACCCGATGCAAAGGGTATACACTGCCAGGGGTATTAATTGACAACGGATCGGCACTGAACGTCTTGCCCCTATCTACACTGGACAGGTTACCTATAGATAGCTCTCACATGAAAACATGCCAAAATATAGTCAGAGCCTTCGATGGCACTGAGAGAAAAGTGATGGGGAGGATCGAGATACCCCTTCTAATTGGGCCAAACACGTACGAGGTAGATTTCCTCGTGATGGACATCAAGCCTTCTTATAATTGCTTATTGGGGAGGTTGTGGATCCACTCAGCGGGAGCTGTACCATCGTTATTGCACCAAAAGCTGAAGTTGGTGACAGAGGGCCGATTGATAACCATAAACGCAGAGGAGGATATCATTGCGTCTGTTACTAGTAATGCACCGTACATAGAGAATGACGCGGAGGCTATAGAGTGCTTCTTCAGGTCATTAGAGTTTATAAATGCGACTTTCATCAGTGAAGGTGGCAAGGTCCCAGTGCCAAAACTCTCTGAAGCCACAAGGATGGGCCTACGGCTGATGGTAGGAAAAGGAGCATTGCCTGGAAGGGGACTCGGAAAATACCTTCAGGGCCCGGTTAGAGTGCCAGGATTGGTTGACAAATATGATCGCTTTGGTCTGGGGTATAGGCCAGATACCAGATAGAGAAAGGAGGAGCTGGAAAAGAAACGTGAGAGACGGAGGGCACGATTGAATGGTGCTGAGATCAAATAAGGTTCGATGACCTTTCCCCATATATCTAATACATTCGTGTCTGGAGGAATTATTCATTCAAGGTTAGAGATTGTGAATAGAGAAACGGTGAAGACATGATGAGAACTCAACATCAATGCTGTGTGGTCTCAAGAAAGTTCGAGAAAAGGAAACTTGGCGTGTATTCGCCCCTACGAGCCCGAAGGAAGTGTTCGGACAACTGGATCATGGAAGAAATTCTTGTAGTTTTTAGGACTAAAACAGAGTAATGTTCAAAACACACTTGTTGTTTCAAGCCTAGGGAACAACGAGAATCTTTTGTGAAATAGGCTCATGTTTAAGCATCTTTACTTTCAATAAAAGTGCATTTTCCTTTCATACAGTGCAGCTTATTCTTTTGTTTCTTTTCCATTCCATTCATAACCATAACGCATAAGTATTTCTTAAATTCATTTTCATTGAATACTCTTTCATACCTACCATAGGTCCCCAGATATCGATGTCATGAACAACGCTGACTACGGACCTGCACTTTCACGATGAGCAAGACATGTGCCCGTAAGAACCTCAAGACTTTACTGGATGACGGAGATTGTAGTATATCCCCTGATCTGTTAAGGATGGTGGAGCAGAAGAAAAACTGATTCTGCCTCACAAAGAGACAATTGAGAATGTGACTTTGGAGGAAGGGAAAGAGGTGAAAATTAGAACCCTCATCACCAGGGAAACAAGGCAGGACCTCATCAGGCTTCTGTTAGAGTTCAAAGATGTCTTTGCCCAGTCGTACCAGGACATGCCTGGGTTGAGCCCTGATATTACGGTACATCGTATCCCAATAAAGGAAGATTGCAAGCCGGATCAACAGAAGCTCTGAAGGATGAGACCCGATGTTGCGGTGAAAATCAGAGAGGAGATCAAGAAGCAATTTGACGCTAGGTTCTTACGAGTTGTGAAATACTCTGAATGGGTAGCCAACGTTGTCCCCGTTCCTAAGAAAGATGGGAAAGTACGAATGTGCGTCGACTACAGAGACCTAAACAAGGCCAGCCCAAAAGACAACTTCCCACTGCCTCACATTGACACTCACGGTGGATAACACGGCGGAGTTTCTCATTCTTCTCGTTCATGGATGGTTTCTCAGGATACAATCAAATAAAGATGCATCCTGAGGACATGGTAAAGACTACCTTCATAACCTTATGGGGAACTTTTTGTTACCAAGTGATGCCATTTGGGTTAAAGAATGCGGGGGCAACATATCAAAGGGCTATGGTAACCTTGTTTCACGACATGATGCACAAAGAGATTGAGGTCTACGTCGATGATATGATTGGAAAGTCTCGAACGGAAGGGGAGCATGTGCAAGTGTTGAGGAAACTATTCTTGAGGTTGAGGAAATTTCAGCTGAAACTCAATCCAGCTAAGTGTACTTTCGGGGCTCGATCAGGGAAGCTACTTGGTTTCGTGGTCAGTGAAAAAGGAATCGAAGTAGACCCGGATAAAGTCAAGGCCGTGCAAAAGTTGCCTCCACTGTGCACTCAAAAGGAAGTCCGAGGCTTTCTAGGAAGACTAAATTACATCGCTCGGTTCATCTCGCAATTGACTGAGAAGTGCGATCCCATATTTCGTCTTCTTAAGAAACACAATCCAGGCATTTGGGACGATGAATGCCAGAAGGCATTTGACAAAATTAAACAGTACTTGTCTAATACTCCAGTGCTAATACCGCCCAGTCCTGACAGACCATTGATTCTATATCTGACGGTATTCGATAATTCAATGGGATGTGTGCTAGGCCAACACGACGAGACAGGGGAAGAAAGAGAGGAGATATACTACCTCGGCAAGAAATTCACCGAGTGTGAAATGAGATACTCGCCCATTGAGAAATTGTGTTGTGCATTAATCTGGACAACTCGGAGGTTGAGGCGGTACATGTTGTACCACACAACACCGGTTAATCTCGAAATTGGACCCTCTCAAGTACATGATGGAGTCGATCGCTTTGAATGGAAGAATGGCCCGATGGCAAATTTTGCTCTCCGAGTTTGACATAGTTTACGTGAACGAGAAGGTCGTGAAGGGAAGTGCAATAATGATTTTCTAGCAAGGTGGCGCTAGACGACTCTGAACCCCTCGAATTTTAATTTTCCCAATGAGGATCTGATGTTTGTAGTGACAATTGAAGAAAATATCTTAGAAAATCGCCTCTGAAACTAAACTTCGACGAGAGCATCAAATGCCGTTGGTAATGGAGTTGGAGCAATCTTGATATCCCCGAATGGAGACCATTATCCATTCACTTGCAAGTTAGATTTTGACTACACGAACAATATGGCAGAATACGAAGCATGTATCTTGGGAATTCGAGCAGCCATAGACCGCAAAGTTAAGTCGCTAGAAGTATATGGAGATTCCGCTACCGTAATCTATCACCAAAGGAGAATGGGAAACAAGAGATCCCAAATTGATCAGCTACCGAAAGTTAATTCTGGAACTAATTGAGGAGTTTGATGATATCACATTCTTTTACCTCCCGCGTGATGAAAACCAGATGGCTGATGCCTTGGCCACCCTAGCTTCTATGATCAGAGTAAACGAGCAAGAGGGTATGAAGCCCATCCAAATGAGTATTTATGAGACTCCGGCTCACTGCTGCAATATCGGTGAAGAAGAGGAGAGAGATGATCATCCTTGGTATCAGGATATTCTGCGATATGTAATGAGTCGTGAATATCCTGATCAAGCAACAGAAAATGACAGGAGAACATTGAGAAGACTGGCCAATGACTACGTCTTAGACGGGGAGATCCTGTATAAAAAGAGGAGAGATCAGGTGTTGTTAAGATGTGTCGATGCTGTTGAGGCTAGGAAAATCCTAGAAGAGGTCCATGAAGGTGTCTGCGGGACGCATGCCAACGGGTTTACAATGGCCAGACAAATCATGAGATTTGGGTATTACTGGTCCACGATGGAAGGAGATTGTATTCGTTACGCCAAGAAATGCCACAAGTGCCAGATTTATAGAGATAAGATACATGTGCCTCCTTCTCCTCTTCATGTTATGACTTCCCCATGGCCTTTCTCAATGTGGGGCATGGACGTCATTGGGCCAATCTCACCGAAGGCTTCTAATGGACATCGATTCATTTTCGTGGTCATTGATTACTTCACCAAATGGGTAGAGGCAGCTTCATATGCTAATGTCACGAAGATGGCAGTTAGTAAGTTTTTGAAGAAAGAGATCATATGTCGCTACGGTATCCCAGAAAGGATCGTGTCCGACAATGCACTAAACTTGAATAACAGTGCGATAGCAGAAGTCTGCAGTCAGTTCAACATTAAGCACCATAACTCGTCGCCACTTCGCCCAAAAATGAATGGAGCAGTTGAGGCGCTAATAAAAATATCAAGAAAATTGTGGGAAAATGGTTTGAGACCTACAAGGATTGGCATGAAAAGTTACCACTTGCTCTCTCACGCCTATCGAACATCGGTTAGAACCTCTACCGGGCAACTCCTTTCTCATTGGTTTATGGGATGGAAGCAGTCTTGCCTATTGAAGTTGAAATCCCTTCACTCGGGTTTTATCGAGAAGTTGGGCCAGTAGTAGAATGGGTTCAATCTCGATATGATCAATCAACCTAATTGAGGAAAAGAGGCTAAGAGCCATTCGCCATGGTCAATTGTACGAAGCGGATGATGCGGGCTTACAATAAGAAAGTCCGCCCCAGAGTATTCCACGAAGGAGATTTGGTGTTGAAACAGATCCTCCCTATGCAAAAGGACTTCAGGGGAAAGTGGATGCCTAATTGGGAAGGACCGTACGTTGTAAAGAAGGCCTTTTCTGGAGGAGCTTTGATACTAGCCGAGATGGACGGCGAGTCGCCGCCAAATCCAATTAATGCACTCGGTCCAAGAAGTACTTCGCATGAAAATGGGCCAAGGCGAAAACCCGCAAAGGCGTCTTGAGTTCAAAAAAAAAAAGGAGGGCAAAGGCGAAAACCCGTAAGGGCGCTTTGAGACCAAAGGGGCTTTGGGTCGAAAACTCGAAAAGGGGGGCTCAAATTATGATCAACTCGGATGGGGCATACAGTGGTTTCGCTGCATCGGAATTAACAGTGAGGAGGTATGTTATGTTTTAGGACATGGACAGAGTACCATGGTTCTCCTAGACACATGTTGAGCTCAGAATGGTCTTCAAGAAGCGTCTGAGAGAAGCTCGGGCTATGATATCCGGGGCATCGCCCGCTCTTACTCATTTTGTACCTTAGCAAAATTTATCGCCTTTGTTCAATTCATTCTTCACGGGTTTTTGTCCCGAATAAATTCCAATTTCATTCATCTCTACAATCTTTTTCCAAGCATTTCATATTGAAGTAATGATTACTGAACAAATAATGTTTTCATGAAAGAAGTTCTGGATATTACTCTGTAAATCTCTAAATAATACAAGAATCAAAAAGCAGGACAATTATTTAGAACTCACCAGAGCTTAAAGGGCTCGGAACCCTTGAATTAAGAGTCTAGCGGTGTGACATTTTCGGATTCTCTGTTGGAAGTTCAATTGAAGACATACGTCGGGGTATCACCCTAACAAGCGTGAAAGCAGTGATAACCCAAAATTAAAAATTGGATCATGCTCATGACATTTGGCATTCATTCATTCATTCGCAATACATTGGTTAGGAGCATCTTTCAATCATGACATCCCAATCATTTGACATAAGCATAGACCCCATGAAGTCAATTCTACGGTAGGTTCCCAGAGAGGACAATGTAGCAAAGTTGATGGGAGTTACAGAAGATACGGATCTTATCTCTACCGAAAGGGGAGTAGAGCGGTCGAAGATCCCGAAGCCTTATCTTCACCGAGCGGGAGTGAAGCGGCTAAAGATAGTAGATCTTATCTCCACCGAAAGCGAGAGTGGGGCAGATCGAAGATAATGAGCCTTATCTCCACCGAGCGAGAGTGGAGCAGGCCAAACATACAGATCTTATCTCTACGGCGGGGTAGTAGAGCGGATCGAAGATTATAGCCTTATCTTCACCGAAAGGTGAGTGAAGCAAAGCTAAAGATAGTGGATCTTATCTCTACGGCGGGAGTAGAGCGGTCGAAGATCAAAGCCTTATCTCTACGAGCGAGTAGAAGCGAGCTAAAGATAGTAGATCCTATCTCCACCGAGCGGGAGTGGAGCGGATCGAAGACAACAGATCTTATCTCTACCGAGCGGTGAGTAGAGCAGATCGGAAGATTGAAGCCTTATCTTCACCGAAAGCGGGAGTGAAGCGAGCTAAAGATAGTAGATCCTATCTCCACTGAAAGCAGAGTGGAGCGGGTTGAAGACAACAGATCTTATCTCTCTTGAGCGGGAGTAGAGCGGTCGAAGACCAAAGCCTTATCTCCACCGAAAGGTGGAGTGGAGCAGGGCCAAAGATACAGATCTTATCTCCACCGAGCAGGAGTGGAGTAGATCGAAGACAACGATCTTATCTCTCCGAGCGGGGTAGAGAGCGGTCGGAAGATTGATGCCTTATCTCCACTAAGCGAGAGTGAAGCGGGCTAAAGATAGCAAATCCTATCTCTACTGAGCAGGAGTAGAGCGGGTCGAAGATAGCAGATCTTGTCTCCACTGAGCAGAAGCGGAGCAGATCAAAGACAGCAAGTCTTATCTCCATGTATCGGCAATGGAGCGGTCAAGTTTATAATCTTATCTCCACCGAGCGAGTGAAGCGGTCAAGATAGCAGATCTCATTTCCACCAAGCAGTAGTGGAGCAGATCGAAACAAAATTCCTATACCCCTAAAGATACAGTGGAACGAAATGAAGTATCCATCGAGATTCAACAAGATGGGGCAAATTGGCCCTTTTAAAGTCTTTGCTCTATTCTCGTTACACGATAATAAGCAGAGAGGGGCAGCTGTAAGGCCCAATTTTAACCTGAGGCCCACACCAATACCAAAAATAAAGAGGCTATTACAACAGTCCAAAATACAGTGGCCCAACATCGAAGCCCAACACAACTTAAGGTTTTTAGGGTTTTCAGATACCCTAACAGAGGACCTTTGGTGCCGCCACCAATAGTCACAACTCAGCACGTCGCCCCTATGTTGCACGGCTCCTCCCGCATCATGCGCGCCTCCAGCACTCGTGTGAAGAGTCCCTCTCCACCACGACGCTTGCCCACGAAATAGAAGAGATTAGTTGTTAAAATATAGGCTATAAAAGCCGAATGAAAACATGTAATCAGGAGTTTTTTTTTTACACGATTTAGAGAATATACACAGTTTACACAAGAAATCTAGAGAGCAGTGAATACGAATCAATAGTAAAGAAATCAAGAAAAGGTTTTCCCTTTCGTTCTCACTTTTTGAATCTGTTTTTTTTTTTGTTCTTTTATTCATTGTCAGAAATAAAACCTTTTTTTGTGAAATGATTTCATCGGTTTATAAAGGAAAAATAAACAAGGTTTTTTAAAAAAAAAAAGAGAAAAGAGAGCGAGAGGATTTACTGGACCGCCTTGACTTGTCGTAAATCGTCGATGCGCGCATAGGGGTTCTGGTTTTGTTTCGAAAAAGGGGAATCAAAGAAATGGGGTTGAAACTCGAAAAATAAGAAAAGGGGCTAGGGGTTTCGGTTTTGTTTGAAACAGAGAGATGAAGGAGAGAAGGGTTTTGTTTTTTTGGTGTTAAGCATTAAAGGATGTGGGCCCCTCGTGTTACTTGCTTCGCAGTGAATGGGCGCAAATTTATCCCTAGATGGGGAAATTGCGCGATAGGTCCTCCTTCTTCATACGCTGTTTAATTGCGTCCTCCTTCACTTTTTTTCCATTTTTAAAATTCACCCTGCGTTTTATACGCTGTTTCAATTTAGTCCGTGTTCAGCGCAGTGTTTAGGAACTTGGAGTAATTGCGTTTCGGCCCCTCTATGTTGCGCGCGACCTCTGATTTAGCCCTTTTGCCTTCATTTGTTTTTTTTGGCCCAAATTTTTTGTTTTGATCCAAGTTGATCCCTTTCCAATTATTTTACTATTTCACCCTTTAAAGTAATCATTTTTGAATATTTCATTATCCCTATTTTATATATTATTATTTATAATTATATTTATTATTCTCATTCTTATTAATACTATTTTTATTTTATTATTAATATACCGTTATTTTTATGTACTATACTTGGTATTATCATATCTATTGTTATACTATTGTATTACTAACATTTTTTTATTTTATTACTTTTATTATTTTATATTTTATTATATACTATTATATCATTATTTTTATTATCACTACTATATTATATATTACTATTATATTTCTATTATATCTACTCTTATATATATATATATATATTATTTTTATTATTATCAAATGTTTTATTTTCCTTTACGTCTACTATTATATTAGTACTATTATTTTATTGTCTTCTTATTATGTTTATTTTGGATTATTATTATTATTCTTTTTATCTAGTACTATTATTGCTATACTATACTTATTATTATTATTATTTATCATTATATTACTTTATTATTAATATATTTCTTCATTTTTTTTATTTTCTCTTATATACTATCATATCTATTATCCCATATATTACGGTTTGCTTTAATTGTTTACTTATATATATATTTTTTTATATCTAATATTTTATTACTATCAGTATACCTTTATTTTTTTTTACTATTATTCTTTATTAAGGTTAATATTATTACCATGACTTTTATATTCATTATTGATTATTTATTATTAGTGTAGTATTAGCATTATTACTATTTATTTCCCCCTTTTGGGTACATTGTCGCTATTTCCTATTAATCGTGTCTACATTTTCACGTATTTATTTTTGGTTTCTTTCAATTTAAAAAAAATGTTTCACAAAGGTAATTTTGTGTATTTGGAAGTTCGAAAAATCGTGCTCAATCGTCTTTGGGCTTGATTTTTAGTTCGTCTAGATCACTAAATATCCTTTAAAGATTTCAGTCATATTTTTGAAAATAAGGCAATGTTTCGTGTTTGGAAGTTCGAGAAAGTCGTGCCCAATCGTGCTGGGTTTCGATTTTCTGTTCATCCAAACAATTAAATATCCTTCAAAGATTCTTTTATCGTGTTTCTTAAATAAAGGCAATATTTCATGATTGGAAATTCAAGGAACCGTGCCCAATCGTGCTGGGTTTCGGTTTTTAGTTTGGCCAAATAGTGAAATACCCTTTTCAAATTGCAATGTATGAGATTTAGAGATCATGAAACAATCTTGGTATCGAGGGTTTGAAACATCGCGTCCTATCGTGCTGGATGTGGTGTTTCATCTTTTCGGAACAAGAGAGTTTCGATATCCAATGTGGGTTATCCAAACATTTTTGAAGATTCATATTTTAAAATATTTTCTAATTTTTCGATATTAAGGACATTAATCAATCAATACGGTACCAATTTTGGGCGTTATGAGGTGCTAACCCTTCCTCGTATGCGTAACCGACTCCCGAGCCCGTTTTCTTAAAATTCGTAGACCAAAATGTTTTATAAGTGGCCCAATCACACTTCAAAAAAAGATTGGTGGCGACTCCGTTTCCATATTTTTAAAGTCGGCCCGTTTTCCAAACAAAAAAATGGTTTCGACAATTCCAAAATTGTTTTCATCACTCGTTGAGAAATTATTCTATATATACATACATACATACTACCCTTTTTTATGAATATAACATCTTTTCTAAAAACATTTTGAATATACATTTTTTAGTTTCTGTTTTTCATTTGTTATTCATTTCAAACCTATGTATTACTTTTTAAGTCATGTTATTTATTTTAAATTTCATATATTGTTTAATCTAAATCGTGTTACATGTAATTTTAAAATCCGCTTATCCTTAAATTTCTATTTTTATTTATTCATTTCAATTTTGAAGAACCTATTTTTAAATTGTTTTGTATATTTTGGATGTTGAATTTCTTTTCTCACATTATTTATTTCAAATTCATTTAGTATCATTTTAAAGTTTGCTTTACATTTTATTTATCTTAATTTGCTTTATAATCTCTTGTAAATTGTTATATATGATGCTTAATTTATTTGTCTTTAATTATTGATGTTGATATTTAAATTGTACAAGCTATGTGATTATTGCTCTTGTATGTATTATAATTTGCTCACTCGTATTTTCATATCATTGTTGTTTATTCGTGTATTATCTTATTCATGTATTATTGTCCATTGATCATTATTATTTTCATATTATGCCATCATATTGTGCATTAAATCCCAACATATTTATCCAACTTAGATCGTCGTTTTTTAAATCCCAACAAATCACACATGTCTTTTAAATATTATACTCGCTATCGTTTTAAAATGAAAATCTTCAAAAATAAAGGCAATATTTCGCGTTTTGGAAATTCGAGAAAATCGTGCCCCAACTTAGTGGGTTTTGATTTTTCTCGTTTAGCCTAAATAATGGAATATCCTTTTAAAACCAAATACGAGTTTAAAATAATTTTTTTTCTCGAGAACTCGATATGTTGTGTCCTAACGTATTGGATGTGACATTTCGTTATTTCGAGATGAGATTTTCTAAACCAAGGCGATATTCTGCATTTGGAAATTCGAGAGATCGTGCCCTACGTGCTGGGTTTCAGTTTTTCGCTTGGCCAAACAATCGAATATCCTTTTGATATTTTTAATGCATGAGTCTCGGGAATTATGAGATGATCTTGGATTCGAGGATTTAAATTATCGTGTCCTAACGTACTGGATGTGGTATTTTGTTCCTTCGGAGCGAGAGAATTTTAATATTCAATACGAGAAAATTCAAACATTTCTAAACGAGATTAAATTTTTGAGTTCTTTTTAAAATTTTCAACTTTCGACATTGAGACATTAATTAATCAATTCGGTACCAATTTTGGGCGTGACGAGGGTGCTAACCCTTCCTCGCACGTAACAGACTCTCGAATCTGTTTTTCTCGAATTTCGTAGACCAAAAACACCGTTTTAGTAAATCAAAACGTTTTATTAAAACAAAGGTGATCCGATCACACCTAATAAAGATCGGTGGCGACTCCCATTTTATTTTCGTTTTAGAAGCCAAAGTCGACCCCGTTTTCAAAAAAATGGTTTCGACAGTGAGTGTGACCTCCTAGTTGACTCAAGACTGAGTAGTACCCCTGCGGCATGTACAAGAATCCTGGTTTCCCATAAATGCTTGTGGATGCATTGGCATTCGACGCTAGCTCACTGGGGCTAGCTTTGGACACTAAACGCTTCACTTGTTCCTTATGTTTCTGATTTTAGGAAAAGGAAAAACAAATGGGCATGTATATATAGTACTCGACCAACTTTAATATATATATAGCATGCATGCATGCTGCAGTATATTATAATTGATAGAAAGGAGCCTGCAGATGGCTAGCGACCTGGCGTTGTGTCAAATTAGGCTCATCCATCATAGTTAATATTGACTTGGGGCGGGCTTCTGGATCCACAGAAAGAAACAATTTAGATACAAATGAATGAAAAATTTAGAAATAGAGAGTAAACAATGAATGTTGGTTGTTAATTACTGGCATAGCCTAATGCAGTAACGGCGGCTATAAACTGATGTATACAGATATAAAAAGTTGATGGTTTCAAAAAAGACACTAATGAATCAAAAGTTTTATATCTTATATATATGTGGGGGGAAAATTGAAAAAAAAGAGAAAAGAGAGGAGGATATGATATATGTATATGTATATAAGTGGATTGATTGAAGTAAGAATATAAATGGGATTGGAATTACCTTGGTAAGAAAATAGTTGTAGCATTGATGCTAATAAAATGAGAGAGATTGTGTCATGGTCTACCAACAGAATTGAAAAGCTCTCACCACAATTGTTTCTTCTCATTTCCTTCATCTCAAATGAAATTGAGTATGAGGTTGATAGTTATGAGATAAAAAAGAGATAAGGAATTTATGATATATTATTAAACTCAAAAAAATTTAACCCCAAATTATTAACAAATTCCTTAAACTATCCGTATTGCCTCCTTAAGTATTCAAGTAGAGTGCATACACTTTCCCCCAAAACCAACTACTTGGTTCCATTTTTGTGGGGCACACCTAGTAGCCAATTGTTGAGCGCCATGTAGCCCAAGGGAATGACTGTGAGAAAGCCAAGTTGTGATTTTAGCATTGCTGGTTTGTCTCCTAGGAATTAAGTCAGTTTGATTCTAGATGTTGACCACCATAAATAGAAAGAAAAATTTCTTACCTTTTGCAGAGGGTTATTGTTAGACATTGAGTTTAAAAGTTGGACATTCGTATTAATAAAAAAATAATGTTTCTTCTTTGCATTTAATTTTTTTAAAAAGAATTGATTCTTACATTAGTTTTAAAATTTGATAACTTTAATTTAGTTCCTCAATTTAAATTTTATTTAAGAACGATGATGTGACACTGTACTATATCATCACAAAAAAAATTAATTATATATAATTTGAAAATAAAAAAAATATTAAAAATTATAAAAAATTATAATTTAAAAAAAATAAATGATGATGTAATACAATCTCAAAATGTCACATCATCATATATTAACTAATCTAAGTTCGAGAATTATGTGGACCAAAAAAAATTACAAAGCTCAAGTATTGTTCGCAAAAAATGAGATCCTGAGTTTTATTTCTTTTCTTTTCTTTTTTTATAATTGAGAAAAGAGAATGGGGTTACAATTGAGATTGAATCCAGACTCTCATGCTTACAATATAATGCTCTCATGCTTGAGATCCTGAGTTTTTGAATTATCATGTTTGAGTCCTACCACATTTAGTTATCATGTGTTGTAAGGTTATACTTGTAAACTCTCAAAAAGGGTGCAGTTAATATCACCATCCCACCACGAGGGTCTTCGTTGGATCATGACTTTACACAATCAACATCTCCAAAAATTCTCTTTTGTTTGCTCACTCTACTTCTTCACTCAAAAAACGTACGTCCTAACATTCATAAAAATCATGTTGTAAGAGCCCATTTTCGCCCGGGCCCATTCAAAAACCCATTAACCAGATTCAAACAAAAAAAAAACTAAAACCAATTAAAAATTGATCCAAAACAGTCCAATAAAATACAAAGTCCAATAACAACCCATTTACAAGCTAGCCCAAAACACTAAGCCTAATCTGAATCCGGCCCGAACGGCCCAAATAATTTCAGCAAGACAGAAACCCTAGAGAATTCCAGAGGCTTCCAGCGCAGCGTGCGTGCCTCCACGCGCGTCACCACGCGCGCGTCACCACGCGCACGCCACACGCAAGCCTTCACCAGCGCACCTCCGTACTGCCTCCAGCGCATCAGCGTCGTACGGCCTCCGCACCCTAGCCACGTCCCCGCCCGTACCTGCACAAGGAAACGAATAGCAGCAGAGAAAACAAAAAAGAAAAAGAATTGTATTTTTCATTATTTTTCGATTTCGGCTTTAAAAGAACTGAAACGAAACATTTGTAAGGGGTCACGATTTCAAACACAGAATACAGAATACAAAAAAAAAAGAAAAAGGTTTCTTTTCCGATTTCATCTTCTTCTTGTTTTTTAATCTATTTCGGTAGCATTCTTTTTCTCTCTATTTCAACACGCGAATAAAATAAAAAAAAGGGAACATACCTGTGAAAGTCGAATCGGCGGACTCTTTTTTCGTCGAAATCGAAACAAACGGGTCCGTCGAGGCTAGAGTCGAGCCTGGTTTGAAGGAGAACCATTCGTCGGTTTCGAATCGGTCACTGACCGCCGATTACCATGGCGTGAAGTGACTGGATCTTCCTTCTCTCCTCTGCGGCTGGAAGCGAAAATGAGAAAGGGATTTAGGGTTCTATTTTAAAGGGGGCTAGGGTTTCGTCAAAAGGGGGTTAGCAGAAGACTTAAGATGGCTTTTAAAGGGTCGAGGGCTATTAATGAAACGACGACGTTTCAGGTTCAGTTTGATAGCCTTGAAACGACGTCGTGTGAGCGCCCCGATCCGACCCGATTCGAAACCCAGAGGATCCGCGTGTTTCTTCTAAAAGGAGTATTTGCGCATTTAGTCCCTTCTATTTCTACATTGTTTTAAATTAATTCCGTTATGCGTTGTCTTTATTGTTTAATTAACCTCTGTAATCCAAGCGCGTTTTCAATTTAGTCCTCTTAAACGCAACGTTTTTGCGACCGGGAATAATTGCTACTTCAATCCCTGATCGTTTGCGCGCATTTCATTTGAGTCCTTTGATTCTCTTTTATTTTCGACTTTTGCCCCGGATTCCTACTTTCATTTTAATTTAGTCTTTTTTATATTCTATTTTCTTTAATTATTCTGCTATTTTGCCATTACTTAAACATTTTTATTATTATTGTTAATATTATTATTATTATTGTTTTATTATATTCAAACTATTGTGTATAGTATTTTATTCATTTATTAACTTACAAGTTTTTATTGTTGTTATTAAATTACTTTTATGTATATTATAATTTTCTCTTTTATATATTGTTTTAAACTTTCTACATCTATTATATTAAATTATTTTATGTACTTTATTTTAGGTTTTATTTATCTATTTTAAATCTATTTTTTTATATCATTTGTTTTAAACTTATTTATTAATGGATTTAGGTTCATTTCCTATGATTAGTTATCTATTATTTTGCTCTATTTTCTTCAATTGCTAATGTCGAAATTGTGTTATATGATTATTGCTATTGTATGGATGATAAATTGTTAATTTATAACTAATAATTATTTGTGATTCATTATTTGTAATATTTGATGTATCGATTGATATCTTGCTTTGTATATTAGTATTCCATTGTACCTTATGAAAAATGTCGTGTTTAATATCGTTCCAGTTTTAAAATCATTCCATTCAAATATTTTCAAAATAAGGCAATATTTGTGCGTTTGGAAATTCGAAGAAATCGTGTCCAATCGTGCTGGGTGTGGTTTTTTTTTGTTTGACCAAATAAACGAATATCCTTTCAAATTTCGTCCATATTTTCAAAGTAAGGTAATATTTGTGCGTTTGGAAATTCGAAGAAATCGTGCCCAATCGTGCTGGGTTGTGGTTTTTGTTTGTCCAAATAACCAAATACCCTTTCAAAATTTCAATACATGTGATTGGAGAATTTTGGGGATGATCTCGAATTCGAGGACTCAGATTGTCGTGTCCAATTGTGCTGGATGTGATACTTTATTCCTTCGGAACAAGGGAATCTCAATATTCAATCAAGTTATTTAAAATTATAGAAAAAAAGAACAAAATTTCAAAATTATTTCAAACTTTTCAACATTAGGACATCAATTAATCAATTTGGTACCAATTTTGGGCGTTGCGAGGGTGCTAACCCTTCCTCGCATGTAATCGACTCCCGAGCCCGTTTTCTCAAATTTTGCAGACCAAAATTTATTTTATAGGTGACCCGATCACACCTAAACAAAAAGATTGGTGGCCACTCCATGTTTTTTTAAAGTCGATTCCCGTTTTTCAAAACTGCGATAAAAAAAATGGTTTCGACAGATTGGCGACTCCGCTGGGGACGGGTTGAGAGTCAGGCCATAAATTGATTAATTTCTGTCCTTTTGTCGAAAATTGAAAATTTGATTTGAAAAATTACGATCCTTTTATTGCATTCGCTTGCATCATCCCATTTGATTGCTATGGTTCGAGTCTTGTAGAATACTTTGCATCATATTGCATGACCGCTGGGTCACACCTTTAAGTGGGAGTGAGAAGCTACTCCTTCGTGAGGTTTTCACCTCCGTGCAGGATAGTGAATCGCTTCCGGGATACATCCGTACCTATGTCTTCGTGAGATTTTCATCTCCGTGTAGCCATAGGGAAATGTATTCCCACAACCGAACTCGATCCATACGAGCCTATAATGGGTGAGGATTGAGGAATCTCTGGTTCAGTACCTCAACTTTAGAACTCAAACGGCATGTAAAAGGCCCTAAGAGCCTACCCTGATGGAGTTGTGATAAACCCTAGTGGTCACCCAATAGGTGCTTGAATATTTTACATATTTTTCGTTTCTATCGTACTGACTATTTGTTTTATTTTTGTTGCTTTGCATGCATTTTCATATTAGAGAAGGGTGTCGATTCGGGTTCGGTTGCTAAATTAGGCAGCTCGACATGAAAAACGACTTTCTTAATAAAATAGAAGACAATACGGATGTCCGTATATTTGTAATCTACTCTATGTAATGAGCTTTGTTTTCAAATAAAGTTTCGTAAATGGAATTGAACCAGAATCGGCTCTTTTTGCATTGCATGCATTCACATAGCATCAAATCGCATGTGCTAGATTTCATGAAAAGACCCTGATTAATTAAAAATTATTTCAGTCAACCTAGAAGACATGGAACAAAGGTTTGAGAGAATAGAGCAAAGGCAAATACTGATGCAAGAGCAGTTGGCCAAAATTCATCGGGATATGCGAGATCAAATGAATATAATGCGCCAGTTAACCCAATTACTAGTCGGGGGGCTTGAAAAAGAGTTGCCCAATGGTCGCTAGTGTAGATGATGATGAAGACATCGCTTTATTCCCGATAAGTATCCGACTCAATCGAGACACGCATTCACATGGGTACCCGTCATTATTGGACCCCAATGTCGATCGATGCTTCGCCTGCTCAACTTCCCGATAGGTTCAGTTTTAACCCGAAAGATGATCGAGCCAAACCGGTTATACTGACAGAAACAAAGGAAAGGGGAGAGTGGACTTCAAAGGCCCCGAAGAGGAAGGACAGGGATGTGAATAATATGAGTGGGTATAACAAGGGCCATTCGAAGCCGTTCTGATAAACCACCCCAAAGAAGCGCTTACGATTATCGTGTCTCCCCAAGGCAAGAACCCAATTCAAGATCGAACTCCGAGAAACCCCAGTTCACATCTATTCCAATGACATATAGAGAGTTGTATCAAAGACTATTTGATGAACATATGGTGGCTCCTCATTACATGGAACCAATACAACCCCCATACCCCAAATGGTATGATTCGAACGCTCAATGCAAGTATCACGCGAAAATAACGGGTCACTCAATCGATAACTGCATTACATTTAAGAAATTGGTGGAGAGGCTTATTAAAATAGGGGTTTTGAAGTTCGATGAGTCGACCGGAGCAGTAATTTATGATAATTGAATGAGGGGGCAAGAGAGTTGCGATTCCTTAAAGAAGTCATCAGAAGCCTAGAAATCGGGAAGTCAGAACACCAATGGCATATCCAAAGAGTGAACCAAGGAATAAAAAGTTTTTTAAGCATCGGCCTTTATATACTTGGGAGTGTTTTGAACAATAGGACTCTGGAAGAGACGTGTATTTTTAAGGCTAATTTAGAGTAATACTCAAAACATGCTTATTGCTTTCAGCCTAGAAGTAATAAGAGTCATTTTGTGAAATAGGCTTGTGTTCAAAATTTTTATTTCAATAAAATGCATCTTTTTGAGTAAATATTTTCATTCTCTACATATCATACTGTACATTCTTTTGTGTTTTAGAATATTCTTTCATTCTTTATTCATGACCATACCATATAAATAATCATTCTTGGAATTTACCTTCGTACCCACAATAGGTCCCCAGATATCAATGACATGGGCAACGTTGTTACTGACTCCCTTTTTGAATGAAATATGAGTCTAAGGGATCTCAAGACTTTGAAGATGACAGAAAGTGTAACATATCTTCTAATTTGTTAATACTAGATGAAAAGCAGATCCTACGTCGCGAGCCAAGGAAGGAGATGAAGATCAAAGCCTAGCTCAACGCAGAAATAAGATTTCCAATATGTGGGGCATGGATGTTACCAAGCCAGTCTCATCAAAAGCTTCTAGCCAACATCGATTTATTTTTGTGGATGTCGGTTACTTCACTGAGATGGTAAAAGTCGATTCATATGCCAATATTACACAGTCGATAGTCATCAGAACAAAAAAGAAAAAGAAAGAAAGAATACCGAAAAAAATCACATTTAACCGCAAAATGTCAAAGGTTTGCGGTCTGTTCAAATATTAGGCGCCATATCAGTGCAACAAAGGCAGCCTAAAAAAATCATAAAAAAGGACCGAGACTTGTAAAGATTGGCATACAGAAGTTACTATTTACCCTCTATGATTATCAAACATTGGCCAGGACTATCACTGGGGCAACACATTCCTCATCGGTTCCACCCATTGAAGTCAAAATTCCTTTTTCCGAGTTGGATGAGGCAGAATGGATCCAATCCCGATGTGATCAATCAAATTTGTGAGAAAAAGTTAATAGCTATCTGATGCGGGTTTGCGACAAAGAGGTTCATCCTAGAAATTCCCTAAAGGGGACCTGATATTGAAGAAAATCCTTCATATACAAAAGGATTTCAGAGAAAAATGGGGGCCAAACTGGAGAAGATTTTACGTAGTGAAAAAAGTCTGTTCTGGAAATATTGACCAAAATGAATGGCAGGGATATGCCCAATCCGGTGAATTCAGTCAAGAAGTATTTCACTTAAAAAAGAGAAGCCGAGGTGAAAACCTGCAAATGGCACCTTTCAAAAAAAATCAAAAAAGAAAAAAATAGAAATTTTCAGCAAAAAAGAAGAAAGAAAAAGGAGAGGCCCAAGGCGAAAACCCGCAAATGGCACTTTGAGACCAAAGGGGATTTGAGTTAAAAACCCAAAAAGGGCGGCTCAAATTTCAATCAAAGCTGGGGCATACAACAATCTTGTTATGCCTGAATTAATAATGAAGAAGTATGCTACGTCTTGGGGCATCGACAAAGTACTCCAGATCCCCTAAAACACATATTGAACTCAGAATGGTCCTCAAGAAGTTTGAACAAAGAAGCTCAAGCTGCGATATCTGGGGCACCTAGTTTCCATTTTACCCATTTTAAATTTGTTATTTGTGGTTATATTATTCTTTTCAAAATATGTTCACAATAAATTTCCTTTTTAATTGTGATTTCTATCTTTGCTTAGCTTATTTATTTCGAGCTATGCTCCTAATTAATTTCTTTCTTGTCCATGGTTATGATCTTTTTCAGGCATTTTGCATTGAAATAACGATTAGTGGACTAATATAATTTTCATAAAATGAGTTTCGTATATTACTCTAAAAACTTCTGAATAATACAAGAACTCGAAATAGGACTATTATTTTAAAACTCACCAAGTTTAAGGAAGAGTCTAAGTTGAGGCTATCTCATTGGATTTCCTGTTAAAAATAGTTGGTGATACAATCTTGACGAAAACGGGTAATCATGCATACACATCTGGTTGGGTCACCCGGGGAGTGACCAATAGATGGAAGCTGGTACAGATTCTATACCTTTGAATAGCAATGGGATGGATTGAAGAAGAAACAAATCCTACATTTTGAAGTCGCAGTGGGATGGATGGGGAAAGATTCAGATCCTATACCCCTAAGTCACAACGAGATGGACCCTGAAGTTACAGTGGGGCAAATTTGTTGAGCAAGATATAATCATTTTCTCGGGTTTTCTGTTGAGAATACCAGCCGAACAAGAAGACAAGATATTACATCAGTGATACAACCTGGAGGAACAATGAGTAATGTCAATCCCAGGCGTTTAAAAGGAGGATCATTCTCATGAAATCCTGCATTCATGTAAGACACATTTAGTTAGGAGCATTCGATTCATTCAGATCATTGCATCTTAACCATTCTCATGACATTCTGCATTCAGGTAGATGTCATCCATAATGCATTTAGCCAGGAGCATTAGATTCATTCCGATCATTGCATCCTAACCATTTTGCATAAAGCATAACGCATAAAACTGATTTTACAGGACAGGTCCCCCAGAGGATGGTGTCACAACATCGATAAATTAGCAGATCTTGCCTCCCTGAGCGAAGCAGATCGAAAATTCTAATTTTGTCTCCCTAAGTTTGCAGTGGAGCAGATTGAAGATAGCAAATCTGGCAATCCTGAAGTTGCAGGAGCAGATTGAAGATAGCAGATCTGGCAATCCTGAAGTTGCAGGAGCAGATCGAAGATATTAAATCTTGTCTCCCCGAGTTTGCGATGGAAGCAGATTGAAGATAGCAAATCGCAATCCCGAAGTTGCAGGAGCAGATTGAAGTTAGCAACCGCAAATCCCGAAGTTGCGGGAGCAGATTGAAGATAGCAAATCGGCAATCATGAAGTTGCGGGAGCAGATTGAAGATAGCGATCCGCAACCCCGAAGTTGCGGAGCAGATCGAAGACATTAAATCTTGTCTCCCCGAGTTTGCAAAGTGGAGCAGATTGAAGATAGCAAATCCGCAATCCTAAAGTTGCGGGAGCAGATTGAAGATAGCAACCGGCAATCCCGAAGTTGCGAGGAGCAGATTGAAGATAGCGGATCCGCAATCCCGGGTTGCGAGGAGCGGTCGAAGACATTAAATCTTGTCTCCCGAGTTTGCGGGGAGCATTGAAGATAGCGATCCGCAATCCCGAAGTTGCGGGAGCGGATCGAAGACATTAAATCTTGTCTCCCGAGTTTGCAGTGGAGCAGATTGAAGATAGCAACCGCAATCCCGAAGTTGCGGGAGCAGATTGAAGATAGCAAATCCGCAATCCACGAAGTTGCGGGAGCAGACAGTTAGCAACCGCAATCCCGAAGTTGCGGGAGCAGATTGAAGATAACAACCGCAATCCCGAAGTTGCGGGAGCAGATTGAAGTTAGCAACCGGCAATCCCGGTTGCGGCAGGAGCAGATTGAAGATAGCAAATCGGCAATCCTAAAGTTGCGGAGGCGATTGAAGATAGCAATCTGGCAATCCCGAAGTTGCGGGAGCGAGATTGAAGATAGCAAATCGCAATCCCGGTTGTAGGAGCAGATTGAAGATAACAACCGCAATCCACGAAGTTGCGAGAGCAGATTGAAGATAGCGATCCGCAATCCCGAAGTTGCGCAGGAGCGGATCGAGGACATCAAATCTTGTCTCCCGAGTCCGCGGTAGAGCGATTGAAGACGATTAATACTATCCCCCCAAGATGCAAAGAGGGATGGAATGAAGCTACTCAAGACGAAACGCACCTAAAGAAGTCCAAGACTCAAAAGACCGGCAAAAATGGTCCTTTTTGAAGTCTTTGCTCTATTCTCGTTACACGACAATGAGCAAAGAGGGGCAGCTGTAAGAGCCCATTTTCGCCCGGGCCCACTCAAAAACCCATTAACCAGATTCAAACAAAAAAAAACTAAAACCAATTAAAAATTGATCCAAAACAGTCCAATAAAATACAAAGTCCAATAACAACCCATTTACAAGCTAGCCCAAAACACTAAGCCTAATCTGAATCCGGCCCGAACGGCCCAAATAATTTTAGCAAGACAGAAACCCTAGAGAATTCTAGAGGCTTCCAGCGCATGCATGCAGCGTGCCTCTGGCCACTGCGCGCACACGCCACGCCAGCAGCCTTCACCACACAAGACTCCGTCGCCTCCAGCCAAGATCGGTCGTCGACGGCCCCGCACTCCTAGCCACGTCCGCGCGTGCACTGCACAAGGAAACGAATAGCGATGAGAAACAAAAAAGAAAAAGAATTGTATTTTTCATTATTTTCCGATTTCGGCTTTAAAAGAACCAAAATGAAACATTTGTAAGGGGTCACGATTTCAAACACAGAATACAGAATACAAAAAAAAAGAAAAAGGTTTCTTTTCCGATTTCATCTTCTTCTTGTTTTTTAATCTATTTCGGTAACATTCTTTTTCTCTCTATTTCAACACGCGAATAAAATAAAAAAAAGGGAACATACCTGCGAAAGTCGAATCGGCGGACTCTTTTTTCGTCGAAATCGAAACAAACGGGTCCGTCGAGGCTAGAGTCGAGCCTGGTTTGAAGGAGAACCGTTCGTCGGTTTCGAATCGGTCACTGACCGCCAATTACCATGGCGTGAAGTGACTGGATCTTCCTTCTCTCCTCTGCGGCTGGAAGAAAAAATGAGAAAGGGATTTGGGGTTCTGTTTTAAAGGGGGCTAGGGTTTCGTCAAAAGGGGGTTAGCAGAAGACTTAAGGTGGCTTTTAAAGGGTCGAGGGCTATTAATGAAACGACGGTGTTTCAGGTTCAGTTTGATAGCCTTGAAACGACGTCGTGTGAGCGCCCCGATCCGACCCGATTTGGAACCCAGAGGATTCGCGTATTTCTTCTAAAAGGAGTATTTGCGCGTTTAGTCCCTTCCATTTCTACATTGTTTTAAATTAATTCCGTTATGCGTTGTCTTTATTGTTTAATTAACCTCTGTAATCCAAGCGCGTTTTCAATTTAGTCCTCTTAAACGCAACGTTTTTGCGACCGGGAATAATTGCTACTTCAATCCCTGATCGTTTGCGCGCATTTCATTTGAGTCCTTTGATTCTCTTTTATTTCTGACTTTTGCCCCGGATTCCTGCTTTCATTTTAATTTAGTCTTTTTTATATTCTATTTTCTTTAATTATTCTGCTATTTTGCCATTACTTAAACATTTTTATTATTATTGTTAATATTATTATTATTGTTTTATTATATTCAAACTATTGTGTATAGTATTTTATTCATTTATTAACTTACAAGTTTTTATTGTTGTTATTAAATTATTTTTATGTATATTATAATTTTCTCTTTTATATATTGTTTTAAACTTTCTACATCTATTATATTAAATTATTTTATGTACTTTATTTTAGGTTTTATTTATCTATTTTAAATCTATTTTTTTATATAATTTGTTTTAAACTTATTTATTAATGGATTTAGGTTCATTTCCTATGATTAGTTATTTATTATTTTGCTCCATTTTCTTCAATTGCTAATGTCGAAATTGTGTTATATGATTATTGCTATTGTATGGATGATAAATTGTTAATTTATAACTAATAATTATTTGTGATTCATTATTTGTAATATTTGATGTATCGATTGATATCTTGCTTTGTATATTAGTATTCCATTGTACCTTATGAAAAATGTCGTGTTTAATATCGTTCCAGTTTTAAAATCATTCCATTCAAATATTTTCAAAATAAGGCAATATTTGTGCGTTTGGAAATTCGAAGAAATCGTGCCCAATCGTGCTGAGTGTGGTTTTTTTTTTGTTTGACCAAATAAACGAATATCCTTTCAAATTTCGTCCATATTTTCAAAGTAAGGTAATATTTGTGCGTTTGAAAATTCGAAGAAATTGTGCCCAATCGTGCTGGGTTGTGGTTTTTGTTTGTCCAAATAACCAAATACCCTTTCAAAATTTCAATACATGTGCTTGGAGAATTTTGGGGATGATCTCGAATTCGAGGACTCAGATTGTCGTGTCCAATTGTGCTGGATGTGATACTTTATTCCTTCGGAACAAGGGAATCTCAATATTCAATCAAGTTATTTAAAATTATAGAAAAAAAAGAACAAAATTTCAAAATTATTTCAAACTTTTCAACATTAGGACATCAATTAATCAATTTGGTACCAATTTTGGGCGTTGCGAGGGTGCTAACCCTTCCTCGCACGTAATCGACTCCCGAACCCGTTTTCTCAAATTTTGCAGACCAAAATTTATTTTATAGGTGACCCGATCACACCTAAACAAAAAGATTGGTGGCGACTCTATGTTTTTTTAAAGTCGATTCCCGTTTTTCAAAACTGCGATAAAAAAAATGGTTTCGACACATGTAAATAATTATTTTTTTTGAATAATTTCATTATAGATTCTGATTATATCTGTTCTTTTTGATACAATGTCTAGGACTATCCATAGCTCTCCCCAACCCTTAAATAGGAGGATTATGCGCATCAGCACACTCGAACCCACGTCTTCCCGTATTAATAACAATGTCTATGTCAATTGAACTAAAACTCAACTAGCATATAAATAATTATTAAAATAACAAATAAAAAACTAATAAAAATAACATTCAAAACATGCAAATTACGCCCCAAACTAAATGCAAGCTAAAAGAGGGATAAATATAATTATGATAAGCAAAGATAGAAGAGTAAGAACATCATAAAGAAAGCAACCCAAACTATACAATTCCTTAACTAGCATGCTATGAACATTAATAATCCGCTTTTCCCATTCCATAGCAAGGCATTCAAAAAATTTGTATAAATTTATGGTTTAAGAGGGCGAATTATATGAAATACAATTTGACTAAGGGGACGAATGTTATATAATGTGGACACAATTTAAATTACATGATAATATATATATAAAATTTAAAAATTTCAATGGGGCGACCGCACTCCTAGATCCATCCCTAGTTGCTAGGCCAGACTAAACAAAGTTTCCCTAACTTAGCCCAACAACTTTATGTTTTTTAGCAACAAAGGCAAGTACACTTAGATATTCATACTTTTTTATGTTTTTTAGCATCAAAAGTAAATACTCTTGGATATTCATACTTTTTCTATGATAATATGTTACGATGTTTTAAATATGAAATTGATTGTGGAAGTGAATATGTTTAATTTCCATGCCTTAAGTTGTGATTTAATAAGCATGAATCATAAGCTTTGTATGAATTAATAATGTGACATGGAATGATTAGTGAATATGATCTTGGTATATGTGAATAAATATGAAATGTGATATTAATGAGGTAAATGTGTTTAATGTGTCACTTGAAAATTTTGTTTACATTCATCAAAAATTGTAGAAACTTAACTAAAACTTGAGCTGCATATGGCTGGAAATCTTAATGAGTCTAGTTTTTAGTGAAATAAACAAAAGTTATATTTGAATTCTAAATTATGAGAAAAACATGTTTTAGTGAGGAAAGATTGAAACTGTAGACATCATTTTATGTGCAATTTGGTTTTGTTGAAACTTACATCTAGTTGTGAGGGATGGATGCACTTATGTGCAATTTGGTTTTTTTGGGAGGAATGTGATATGGTACCTAACAATTACGTGTTTTTTGGTTGTGTGGGATGGATTCCGAGTATTCGAGTCATGTTTTATTAAAATTTATTAAGAATGAAATGAATTAAAATTTTGACAAAGAGATTCATCTATAAAAATAAATAATTATGTGTGATCTAAGTATCAACATCTATAAGCTGTTAAGCTATTAAGTTGAAAAGAAATTGAATAAGTGAATATTCTATGAATAAATATATTTGGGTATCATGTTCCCAACATTTGTAGCATAAAGAGGATCTTGTGATAAGCGAATTATGGCAAATGATTATGTGTATAACAAAAAAGTGGATCAATTAATAAGTATATGAGCCATAAAATAAAGTTTTGATATTTAATTAATTATAGTACTTAACTTATACATGGAAAAAAAATGAGAAAAAGGCTTAAAAAGGGTTATACATGTTAGTTTAAATACAATGTGAGTACTTATTAAGAGTCATGTATTTGAACTTTGAAATGTCATCACTAATGAACCAATTATTTGTAAGTTGAGCTAATGTAATTTTGTAATAAGAGTTAAATTCCCTTAGAATCATTAAAATGTGATGCAAATGATTTCTAAATCGAACACATTTAAAGAGTTCAATTTTAATAACGAGATAGGATAAGTAGGTTTATCCTTGTGTACTTACTAAGCTCGTAGAGCTCACGCATTATTTGTTTAAATGTGTAGGTTGGACTTGAGGAGAAGCTTGTGATTTGGCTTGGGAGCATCGCATCACCATTCGAGAGTTTGAGGGTGTAACTGTTACTTATATTTTAGCACGTACATAGAGACTTAGACTATCATATGAATTTGTTGATATTTTGACTTGTAAATTTAAGTGTCCTTTGAAATTGGAACTTATTTGGGAAGCTCTGATAAATGATAAAATTAACATATTTTAATTACGTTCTTAATGCGCTTTTGGATGAATATTTATGCAAATTGGTGAATTTGATGCTCCTAATCCTTTGAATTCATGTTCCTATACTTAGGTGAGCATTTTGGGAGCAAAAGGAGCGAAAAACGAGCGAAAATTGGAGAAAAAGAGCAGATTTCAAGAGCCACACGGGCTGGACACACGCCTATGTGGCAACCCGTGTCAATTTCGCAACCTGCTTCCCAAATACACAGGAAAACATAGTTTTTAGACTTTCTGAGCATTCTAAAGTCTATAAATACCAAATAGAAGAAGAGATATGGGGGTCATCAAAGATATTTGAAGAAACAACTCGAAGAACACCATTGGAGCCAACTCTGAAGCGGATTTCCATCAAGATCAAAGACCTCCTTTTAATTTCTTCTGAAGTTTTTATGAGTTTATTTGTTTCTTGTGATTTTTCTGACTTTGAAATATTTTTATTCAAGATTATGAACTAATTCTCTATATACCTAGGGAAGATGAAACCTATGATAAATCATATTATTTAATGTGTGTTTTACGCGATAAATATTTTATTCTTGTCCTCAATCATGTGTACCTATTTCTTATTTTAATATTACCGGGATATTAATTCATGTTTAATGTGCTTAATTCAGTGGAGGAAAAGTCCCTATTTAGGAGAAGATCTGGCATAATTGAGTGGAGTTGCATGCAATCCTAGAAATAGGACGACATAAATCTACTGGATTACAGTCAAACCTAATAAGGGAATCCATAGATCGAGTTAATGCGACGATAGGGGTTTTAATTAGAAAGAGATTTCAATTAATCAACCTAGAGTCAAATTAATAATAATAGGTGAAGTTTAGGTAGATTCTTTCCTGGGTATTGTCTCTCTCATTGATAATCTTTCGATTATTTTCCTTATTCATTCTCTGTTGAGTTCTTAATTAAATTAGTTTAGTGAATTTAGTTTAAAACACATCACTCAAGTTTGTCGGCTAAATAATAAGAAAACGGTAATTACTAATAGTTTTAGTCCTCGTGGATACGATATCTCTACTCACCATAGCTATACTATTTATCGATAGGTGTACTTGCCTCAGTCGTATTTTTAGTTAGTCACGTGAGACACATCAAGCTCATTATCCATTGATTCATAAATTGAATTATTCATATTTGATATCTGAAATTATGTTTAAATAAGACTTGAAATGTTTGGAAATTTATTGATATCATATGTTGATGTTTAAAAAATTATTCAAAATGATTTTAAAAATATATTCAAGCTTTCATAATATTAAAAATTGCTTTACAAAATTTTTATTAAGGTTTTATTAAGATTTTGTATAAGCTGAAAAAGAGTTTTGGTAGCATCTCTTATTCGTACCGATGGTCGAAACAGGTATGGAGTATTATACAGGTCTGGCAGCAACTTACAGGTCTGGCAGCAACTTTGAAACTGTAAAATCCCTCCCAAAGTTAAGGAATTCATTTGGCGTTTAAACTATTTTGTTCCAACCAAAGTTGGCTTGATGGATAAAGGAGTTACGTGGATCCCTTCGTATTCGAGATGTAATGGCACTAAGGATTTAGATCATGTGCTTCTGATGTGTCCCAAGGCACAGGATGTATGGTGTAAGGCAGATTTAGATCAACCGTTGCTGGTGCGAGTAGGATGGAAGGGATTATTCCGGTATGACCAAGAATATTAACTGTCAAGTTGTTGATCAATGGCTACCTCCTCCCACCAGCTCTCTAAAATGTGATGTTGGTGCATCTCGATTAGAGCATGCAAGTGCTGTCATTTTTGGGATTATTATCTGAGACCATCGTGGCCTTGTGGTGAAATGTTTATCCAGATTTGATAAGGCTTTCTTAGCCCTTGTTTAGCAGAAGCATTTGCCCTTTTGTGGCTAAAGTCAATTCATATGGATAATGTGATTCTAGAATAGGACTGCTTAAAGGCTTTATTACATCCTTAGACTGATGTTTTGGAACTCCGTATGTTGGTTTATTATTGTATAATGATGAAGACGTGATTTCAACAATTCTCCTTCTGTTGGATAGGTAGGTGTACAAATAAGGAAGCCCATTCACTTGCTGAATTTATTATATGCAAATCACACTGACTGAGATACTCTTCTCACTACTTTTTCTGATCTCTCATGCAAATTCTACTAACCTATTAATGAATATTAGTTTATTTCCTTTGCCCAAGTCAATTGTATATATTAAATTATCTTATAATTTTTTACAAAATATAATAAAGAAATTTATAACTAATTTTTCACAAATTAAATGTTGTGATTAATTGAATTTTTTTTAATAGCTCTAAGGGAGAGGTAAATTACAAAAGTACCAAAACGTAATTTTTTCACTCTACGACCCCCTCTAGCTCCAGCATTGTATGTAAAGTCCTCATGTAATGTTCTATTTTTCTAAACATCATTTATTTAATTTAAAGTGGATCAATATTATAATAGTAAAATAGACTGGCTAATTTAATATAAAAAATAGCCATGTCACGGAGAAAATATTTACGTACCTTCTAACTAATATAATAATATATATGATTTGCAATTTCAATCAAATCAACCCAAATTATAAAAAATATTTCAAAATGTTTTAATATATATAATCCAACTCAATCCTAAACAATCAATAAAGGCTTGTTGTACAAGTGTGTGATTAGTACCATGGATTGATATAAAATTTAGAATTATGAGGGCAGAAGAAATGTAAAACAACAATGTTATTTAAACAATAAAAAGATGAAGGGAAGACGATGGTATAAAGTAAAACAGGATGTATGTGTGTAATTTCTCCAAACAAAATGCTTACAAGTCCAAAAAGCCAATCAGGAGGCAGCAGAGATGTAAATAATACAAGGGAAGAAGCCAATCCCACCATTGATGTTCCACATGTTAAGTTGATAGAGTCGCATCATCCTAATGAAAAGCCTCAGTTTCAGCCTGGAAGTGATTGAGTAGATCTTCTATGCTCATTCCACTGAAATCTCCACTATCCCTCACCCGCACACTCACCTGTAAAAACATTACTATTCTCAACCCACACCATACCATGCCTCTTCTACTTACATTTGATAAATTGAACAAAGGAATAGATAAAACATATTTAATGAAATATAAATTCCAGCAATGCCCAAAAAAGGTACAGAAATCTTAGGATTTGCAAACCTTCTTAGTGTTCATTTCCTCTTCACCAACAACTAATATAAAGTTGTACTGTGCCAACTGAGCTTCTCGAATCTGCACAAATGTAAACAACAGAGCAACCCGTTTAAAGATTAAAAGACGAAAAAGTATTAACAACAATGTTATATGGTGATCAATGACATGGTGGGCTCATTCTAAGTCCACAACTGTATGCAGAAGAAGAGATCACCTTTTTCTGAATCTTTCGATCTGTCATGTCAACATCTACATAATAACCAGCTTCATGAATCCAATCCCGGACCTATAAAAATGAAATACGCGATAACACTGGCAAATTAGAGTTTCAAATGACTTCCATTTTGTGCTTCAAATGGAGGGAAGTACGACTAATAATTAACTCAGTAGCTTCTGCCCACATCTATGATCTAGAACTATGTTCTCCGAAAACTACCTCAAGCATGTAAATCCATCTATTTTGGTAAGTTCATCTAAACACTTCAAAGCATGATGTAATTAAGGCCTCGAGTCTCGAAATAAATGAAGTCAAATATAAAAAAATAAGAAACAAAAAAAAAAAAAAAACCCTAGCGCAGGAGATTATATATAGGCATATTTCATGGGCAACAACAACACATCAATGCAAGAGACAATTGTAAAGTCATGATTTCAAATTGTGGAGTGAGGTAGATAAAGGATTTATTATGCAGGTTTAGATTTACATTGTCATGTACAAGTAGCATGCAGCCACACAAGAAATAAAATTCTGGTTCTTCCAGATATCATTAGAATGATCATATGGAGATGCAACGTAAAATCCATAACATCAGCAATGAAAAGATGGACGTAATTTAGGTCAAAAAACAAGCTAACAAGCATACTGCTAGAGTAGGCTACCTGCATTGCATATTGCTGAGACTTTTCTGACACAGGGCAAACAATTGCTTGACGGGGACTAAGCCAGAAAGGCCATTTGCCCTTATAGTGCTCCAACAATATAGCAAACATTCGCTCAACGGACCCCAGGATAGCTCTATGTATCATAACGGGTTTCTCCCTCTTGGCTTCATCCTCTGCTGAGTACTCCAACTTGAAGCGCTCAGGAAGTTGGAAATCAAGCTGCAATAAAGAGGGCATCAGCTAATAAGTGATAACTATCATAATACACAAGGAGCAAAGAAAAAGGAGAAATGAATAACAATTGAACATCACAAACCTGCAATGTTGCGCACTGAAATTTCCTGTTCAATGCATCAGAAACACTAATATCAATCTTCGGACCATAAAATGCCCCATCTCCTTCATTTATCTGTACCAAAATGACCCTTGTAATATATAAGCATCTAGAAAGAAGACCATAGAATGGATGTCAACATAGAATAGTCCCCAATAAGCAGGCTAAAAGCTTTAACGGTGGTTGTAAACTGAAGCAATTTTTTCTTATTTGTCACCCACGGGCAATCCTTAAACAATCATTGTTCTGAAGAACCTGAAATGTAGAGTGAAAGATGTTAACTAGAAAACCTACCTGCCATGGCTTCCCAGACTGGTTCAAAGCCTCTGTAAGAGCAGCTTCAGCTCTGTTCCATGTTTCCAAATCTCCAAGGTATTTCTCTGGCCTCTACAGTTCAAACATTTGTAACACAAAATAAAAATGGTCATTCTAGAATAAAATCCAAGCATGAGTACAAACACAAATCAAGATTCATGACTCTTCAAGTCCATCTAGTATTATAACATGAATATAATCATGACACGGGTAGATATATTACGTCTCTATTACAAAACCACTTTATAAACAAGCAAATAATAAAAAGGAATCATTCCTAATGATAGTATTAAAAATGGAAAATTAAAATTTCAGGAAACATTAGTGGTTTTGTAAGTTTAGTATCTCAAGATATAAACAGAAAACAATCTCATTAACATCCTAAACTCCATTATACTTAGAGATAAGTAACAGAATGCACCATGTTATCACAGAAAATAAAATTCCAGTCCCTAACAATTTAAATAAATAGAGCTTATCATACCGTAGATAATTTTAGGTCATAAGTAAACCCAAACACGGAGTAAGCATAATCAATGAACTCCAGGACACCTTTAACTTCTTCTTTTACCTGAAAAAAGAAAAAAGTGAAATGTGCAGTGTAAAGGCAATGAGCTAAAATATTTCATAAAACTATGAGTAACAAACTAAAGCCAACCTCACCTGGGATTCCCTGCAGAAAATGTGAGCATCATCCTGAAACAATATGAAGAGTAATGTCAAAGAAAGGAGAGCTAAAGAGATTTTTAACTAGCACAACTAAGCAACCAAAATGTATAACATATGAACCTTTAAACTTAAGTCCAAAAGCTACCAAGGAAATTTTCACACAGCGATATATTATGGTACGCCAAATTTCACAGTTGATATTTAGCCAAAAGAAAGGTGAAGAGGGTTAGCAAGGAGCTCAATCTCAGAAGTTCACATCTAACAACAGGGTACCTGCTGAAACCTCCTGACACGAGTTAACCCAGTCAGTGCCCCACTAGCCTCATTTCGATGCAAGACCCCGAAATCAGCCATGCGAAGTGGTAGTTCTGCATGAATGAGAATACAACAAAGCCGGATAGGAACCTCTTTCAGAAAAACATAATTTAAATAAGCACATTGTAAGCTACAGAAGAAAAATAAATAAACTACATTGACAAAATTATATATCTTAGTAAAGACTGGGCCATATAGCAATTAGATTAGAGGCTAAAAACAGAATCAAAGGGCAAAAAGATGCAGAATGGAATACATGAAAATGTATTCAAGCTAATATGGTTTCAGAAGATTTTATAATTAGAACAAACTCATTCACTAATATATAATGGTAACTCATTACCATGAAGTATGAAACAAAAGGGAGCAAAGTAATGTTTATCCAACATTTTAAAGCTTGTACATGGAAAATTTTATAAAGCACAAACCAAGATTGGATGCTCATGTTCGGAGCAACAACATGATGAAATAAACAAAAGCGCATAGCCTAAGAATGCTTTTTTTAAGCTCTCCTCACAGGGCAATGAAGTTACAATGCGGTCTATGGTTGGCATGCACGCTGTCTTTCAGGTGATTTTGCTTGATCACATATAATTTAGAGAGAGAAAGAAAGAATGCAAAGGGGAGCTTCTTTTCACGTGCAGTACCAAAGGTTTTCTTGCCATATGGTAAAAAGTAGGAAAAACATAGATGCATATGAACTGACCTCTATAAGAACGAACCCTGTGCTGAAACATTAAACAGTGCCCTGGGCAATTCATAGGTTTCAGTCCAAACTCTTGTTTTTCAATCTGTGGCAGAGCGAAACATCATAAAAAGGATCATCGATAGAAGACTAAATGCAGAAATGCACTTTTCAACAAATGTTTGTTAAATTATAGGAAGTCCACATCAATATTCACTCTACAGTTAAAACAACAGACAAGTTCAATTTTTCCATAGTTGCACAAAATCTCACCTCAAACAAAAACATATTCTCCTTATAATTTGCAGCATGGCCAGATGTTTCCCAAAGATTCATATTATACATGTTGGGTGACTTAACCTGTCAAATTATGCAACTTCTTTGATTCAGTATTCAAGTAACAGAGTTTTAATTAAATCTCTAAAATAGAGCAAATGAGAAGACTTGTAACCTCTTCATAACCCCTTTTCCAATATTCATTTCGTATAAATCCCATTAGTTTGTTGTAAATTCGAGTGCCATGCGGAAGAAAGAACCAACTTCCTGGGCTGAAAGTTACCAAATATACCAACTATTAATATCGCATACATTCTTTAACATACTACTCCTGAACATATTAAGTTATATTGTACCTGAGGGGGTGGCAAAAGAAAAGTTCCTGCTTTGTACCTAATAATCTATGATCGTATTTCTTTGCTTCTTCTATCTGACGGATATATTCCTGTGGAAAAACATTACACTAATGAGAATAAAGAAGTGATTGAAGAGCAATTAATGTACTAAGAAACAAGAGAAAAAAAAAATTCTCATTGTAAAAGAATTACCAAAGCTCTCAAATTTTTGTCTAGGTAAGTAAAATGTGAACCTAATATGAGAAAATGATTTCTTAAAGTAATTTCTGCTATTATACCAGATTTTGATATTCTTTGTATCACAATAGAAGAGATAAACATATTTCTCTATGCATCATACTCTTGTATTGTTGCTTCAACAATCAGAAATTGTGTTACTTGGAACGCGGATCGGTCTGGTAAGAGGAATAAGAACTGAAATGTAAATAGCTACTTATCTGGACAGTATTTCAATAGGGGTAGTCTTCTTCAGTTAATAGGAGTGTAATATGATTTATTAGAACCAAAAACGTTTCTTTAGAACATGTATATATATTAATTTAACTGATTTGTACAATTTGTTTTATTTTAACTCAATTTATGTTTAATTAATAAAAATTAAATCAAGGGTTAATATAATTTTTGGCCCCTAAACTTAGCAACTACGTTAAGTATATTTCGCAATTACTACTTTCAAAGTAAATCAGCTGTACATCAATAACTTTACCATTTATTAGAAAAAAAATTATAAACCTATAAAATATAAGCATATCTGGAGTAACATTGAATGGTAATTACTTCAAGAGTCAAGATAAACTGACAATTTCAGCAGTCCACCTCACATCCACCAATAAACCCCTACTGAAATAAATACAAAATCTGCAGGTCTCCTAATAGAAGTGTTCTCTACTTCTAGTAAAAGCTCTAAATTATGTTCGCTAAATGGATCACTGATCCACTGAATTGGAACTCCACCGATCCACGGCTAGAATCAGGCAATCCAATTCCGAAATTGCAGGAAGGAGAGCAATTTCAGGTAACAGAGGTCACAAATAAAGCAAATCAAATAAATATACAGCGTATGTGGTACAATAATAAAGTTGACGCCAGAAAATTAATCTCACCTTCAAACGTTTCTGATCAGGAAAAGATATACCATAAACTCTTTGTAAACTCTCACGATCTTTGTTTCCCCTCCAGTATGCAGAAGAAGCCTGAAGGTAGAAATTCATGAGTAGACCAGGAAATGGTGGTGAACATGAATTGAAATATCTCCAAAACATAGCTTAGATCTAATCATGTATCGTGTTACCTTCATGCATGCAAATGCCTTTGCAAAAGAAGTATTGGGAATATGAGGTCCACGACACAAATCAACCAAGGGACCACATCGGTATACTGTGATAGTTTTATCTGCAGGCAAATCGTTGATGATCTCAACCTGATTATAAAAGTTACCATTAAAGAAATTAGTGCACTGGAAAAACATAGAGGTAGAAAGCAATAGTTTCAATTGATATGGTAGAAAGGAATAATTTCAATTGATATGAAAATTTCAAAATAACACCACTCAACTTGCCTTAAAATTATTCTCAGAAAACATCTCAAGGGCTTGTTCCCTTGTCACTTCAATGCGTTCAAAAGGTTGCTTTTCCTGCATTAAGATGCAAAAATGGAAAAATAATAATGTACCATGAAATAACAGCTTTACAACTAGCATATTCCCATTTAATAGGACCATAAGAAAATATTTAAAATTTAACCACTGTTCAACGTTTCATAATATGGCTGTAAGACACCCAATTTTTCCTTGGCACTGGTATGAGTGACTAGTAGAATATTGTTACAAATTGCACTAACTTAACACCAAACAAACATGAATGCCACTGAAGGTGATCATAAATAAACCAATCAAAACTTCAGAAGCTGGAACTTGGACACTTAGGAAGATTACAATACCGCAACAGCTTTCAAAGCCCCTGATTCAATTTGCTTGAAGTGATCCTCATTCAAGCCCAAGTCACCATAAAATGCATCATAATAGAAACCCTGTAACACCACATTATCATCTAGTAAGAGGTAAATTCCACTTTAAAGACCTTGGTAAACCAACTTAAGGATCAAGATGAGAAGAGCGAAACACCAAACAATAATTTAAACCACATAATTATCTCTAAATGTCTTGCTTAAGTGAAACATAAAACTGGCATAGAAAGTACAAGCTACACAGCGCAGTATATTGGATAATTACAATGCATAAAACTTCATCCCCACAATATAAAACTTGAGTGCTCCTGGAAACCACATGAAATCTGGCTAAAACTTTCGCCAATTCTCCAAAACTTAATTGGGAAAGAAATTCATTTAATAAAATATACTAACATATCCTATACAACAGAAGTTACCAGAAGTGTGTACCAAGAAAAGTTAACAAAGTGAAAATTTCAATAGATATAATATTATTCCAAGATACAAATATTATGTACAAAGAAGGTTTAGACATAACAAGAACTCAGGAAACGGACTTACCTCCCCTCTTGTGGTACAGGGCCCAATGCAAAGTTTGCAACCATATACGCTCTCAAGGGACTGCATAACCACCAACCCAAATTAATCAATTACCAAAAAAAAATAAAACAAAACAACCAAACAATGGAATTTTTTTTTTTTTTAAAGTAAATAAAAAGGAATCCCAATTTACCTGACCAAGAATGTGAGCACTAGAGTGCCAAAAAGTATCACGACCTTCATCGCTATCAAAAGTGAAAATCTTAAGCTCACAGTCACCTTCCAAAGGTCTATTCATATCCCACAAAACCCCATTGACCGATGAGATCAATGCATTGGCAGCCAAACTCTTGGAAATTCCTTGGGCAATATCCATAGGGGTCGAAACCCATTTTTTCCCTTCCTTAACTGACCCATCAGGCAAAGTGACCTTGATTGGATCGTGCGGGAGGGACAGAAGATGAGACTGCTGTTGAGACTGGAGGGACTGGAAGAGTTTGATGCGCTTCTCGATAACTTGGTTGAGATAGGCTTCGTCTTTGGGATGAGAAGAAGCCATGGAGAAGGCGGAAAAGAGGCGGAGAGGGGAGGAGAAGGAAGGCTTAGCGAGGAGAAAGAGAGCAGGATGAAAAGAATAGTAACGGCGGAGAGCAAAAGAGAGAGCGCATAACATAGAATACAACTTAAGGGATTATTATTCGAGCTGTTTTTCGCTTCTTGTAGAGGTTTAGGGTACAACTTCCCAAGCAACGTACTGTTGAGAGGTTTAGAAAAAATGTTACAACGATTAATGTAGATTTACTTACTAAAGTTTGACCGTATCGGCAATGTGTTATATATTAAAATTTGTGACTTTGTGAATAATGTTTTGGTTATGCAAGGTTTATTTGACAAGGCACATATTTGTTCTACTCCCTCAGCCCTTTTGGATTAAATTGCATCAAATGAAGAAATATGTATAGGTACCCTTAAGGCTTCGGGTTTTGATGGGTTGCATGCTCAATTCCTTCTATCTCAGTGAGATAGTGTAAGTTTTTTACTTTGTGGTATGGTTTTAATAGATTTTCGATGGAGAAAATGAGTGATGCAAACTTTAACAAGACTCTATAGTCCTACCATAAGTGATCAATCCAAAGGCTCACATTTCTGACCTATTAATTTATGTATGATGCATTATAAGTAGTTATGAAGGTTATTATAAACAAATTCAAGGGCCTTATGTCAAATTTAATAGATCCCAACCAAGTCAGTTTCACACTAAGTTGTAACATTAACAACAATATGCTCATTGCACAGAAGGTCATCCATTCCATGCGATCTTGTAGAACAAAAATAGGTTAAATTGAGATTAAGGTTCATTTGGAGAAAGTGTATGATAGGGTTCAATGAAATTTTCTAGAGAACACAATGGTTGATGTTGGGCTGCCACCTATGCTTATTAGGGTCGTTATTAATTATGCTTCTAGTTCCTCAATGCAAGTCTTATGGAATGGCTCTCTTACGGAGGAATTCAAGCCTTCATGAGGTATTAGGCAAGGGGATTCATTATCCTCTTATCTATTTGTTCATGGCATGGAAAGGTTGGGTCATAGTATTCTCCTTGAAGTTACGGAAAGAAGGTGGGAGATGATCGTTTATTTAGGAAATTTCCCCCTTTGTTCTTCTATCTTTCTTCCTACAAATTAAGGCTAAATCTCATCTCTCCCCCAATTTTACTTCTCTCACTAAAATCAAGTAGAAAACCAACTCTTAAGTGATAAATGCCAAAAGTATATGCCAAAAGTAACATGTTTTAGCATCATTCTTAATGCATTTTTGTATGATTATTCAATTTAAAATGGTGAATTTTATGCTCCTAATCCTTTAAATTCATGTTTCTATACTTAAGAGAGCATTTGGGAGCAAAAGGAACGAAAAACAAGCGAAAATTGGAGTAAGCTTCAGGAGCCACACGGCCGTGTAAGCCATAGGGGCTACCACACGGCCATGTGCCAAACTGTGTGGAAATCGCGAATCGCGCTCCAAACCTGCGAGAAAATGCGTTTTTTTAGGTTTTTCGGGCATTTTAAGACCTATATATGACAAAAATAATGAGAGGGGAGTGAGCCGTCATAGAATACTCAAGAAAACAACTCGAAAAATACCATTGAAGCTGACTCTGAAGCAGATTTCCATCAAGATTGAAGATCTCCTTTTGATTTCTTTGAAGTTTATTATGAGTTTCTTTATTTCTTGTGGTTATACTGTCTTTGAGATGTTTTTATTTGCTATCATGAACTAATTTTCCAAATAACTAGAGAGATGAACCCTAGGATGGATTCTGTTATTTGATTTTTATTTTTTACACAATAAATACTTGGATCTTGTTCTCAATTATGTGTGCTTAATTCTTGGTTTAATATTTCTAGACTATTAATCCATGTTTGATATGCTTAAATTAGAGGAGGAATAGACCCTGTTTAAGAGTAGATCTAGCATAATTGAGTGGAGTTGCATGCAATCCTAGAAATAGGATGACTTAAATCTGTCGAATTAGAGCCAAATATAATAGGGGATCCATAAATCGAGTTAATGTGATAATAGGGGTTTTAATTAGAAATAAATTTCAATTAATCAACCTAGAGTCAATTGCTCTTAGTCTTGAAGAGAGATATTAGCATAATTTAGTGATTTCTACGGATCAACATACTAAGTGAATAAATTGCGTAATTTAGATTGATAGTGATAGATGAAGTCTAGGTGAATTCTTTCCTAGGTATTATCTCGCTTCTTGGTTGTTAATTGTTTATTTTCCTAATTTGTTCTTTGTCATGTTCTTTAGTTAATTAATTTAGTTAATTTTAGTTTTAATCAATCGCTCCAATTTGTCGGTTAAATAATAGAAAGACAATTACTAGTACTTTTAGTCTCTGTGGGAACGATATCTTTGCTCACCGTAGCTATACTATTAATTGATAGGTGCACTTGCCTTAGTCAAATTTTTAGTTGGTTTATGACTGCATCAAATTTTTGGCCACTTACATCATCATCTTCACCATTAAGGATTTAGGGTTTATGTGGGTTAGTGAGAGAAAGTTGAAGTCGAAGAGAGAAAGCTTCAATCAATATAAGAACTGGTATTTTTTTTATCATTTCTAAAGAGATTTTAGTTTGAGTGATTTTTATGACAATATTATGTTTATGTATGTCTGAGGAAATGGAGAGACTGATGGGAAAAGAGGTTTCAAGCATGGTTTAAAAGGATCCAAGTGTTGAGAATGAAAAGAAGAGCTTTATTTTGAATTTTAGCTAATCTAAGAGATAAGTACCCTTAAGTTTTTCAATCTTTCCCTTGATAAATATGTGATTTTTAATAGAAAAATTAGTATTATTAATATGTGTGTGTTAACAATTGAAAGCATGCTCAAACTGTTAAAGCAAATAATAAACTTGAAAGAGTTGCCAATAAATATAGTGACTAATTACTAATAATTAATAAAAAAATATAGTAAATTGATATAATGAAGCAAAATAGCAATAAAAGTAAAGACTGAAGCAATAATGTGGTAAAACATGTCTCCTGATATTCTAATGTGAATATGGTAATATAAATATAAAGTGAGTGGCAAAATGATCATATATAAATTGATGAACTAGAATTTGCCAAATGTTGGCTAAGTGAAAATGATTGTTTGATTATACATGTGAAATGGAATTCGTAACTTAATTCACCTATTTGATAAGTGAAAATGTGAATGTTTGTGAAGTGTCAATGAATTTCTCATTAAGCATTTAAAAAGTGATTTTGTTTATATATTTGAAATGTGAGTGTAAGAGCCCAATTTTGACAGGGTTGGAATAAAAAAAAAAACAAAATAAAAAATAAATGTCCACTTTTAAATGTCTCTTTTACAAATAATCCAATCCTTGGCCCAAATTAAACCTAAAGCCCAATTACACCCTTGACCCAAACAGACAAATCCCCTAAACAGACCTTAACCCAATACCCGTGGTCCAATAACTACCCAGACCCAAAACCATCGTGGCCCAAAAGGCCCAAGTCTTAAACGAGAATCAGATGGCCTAGGGTTTCTGAAACCCTAGGCGCCGCAAGCAAATATCCCAACAGTCGCGCCGCTCCTCACGCCCAGGCTGGAACCCAATCGTCGCGCCGCAGCCACCAGCTCTCGTCAAGCCGCGAACCACGCCGCCATCAACGCACGAACGGCCTCACCGCCGAGATCTCCGCTCCACCTGCACAAGAAAGGAAAGAAAACAGCAAGAATAAGGCAAAAAGATTTGTATTTCCTTTTTTTTAAAATCTGTTTTTCGGGTTATAAAAACCCATAAACTTGTAAACGGACAGGGGGGATACACATACACGAAAAACATACATCAATAAAGAATCAGAATACTCAAATCAGAAGAGGTTTTTTTTTCCTTCCTATTTCTTTTCGAGTACTGTTTTTTTTATCTTATTTCTTTTTTATTTTTTTTCAAGTATATAATACATATTTTAAATAAAACTAAAAAAGGGAAAAAATACCTATTTTTTTTTTAATTCCGGCGGTCGGAGCCTCGCCGGAGACTGGCCGAAAATCGCCCTGGGGAGCACCTCTCTGCTTTTTTTTTCTTGCTGAAGAGAAAAATGAAAATTTTTAAATTTTTTTTTGTTTATATAAACACTTAAAACGGCGCCGTTTTGAGACTGGTTACTATAGCCCAAAACGACGTCGTTTCACTCGTAACCAGCATGATCGACCCGACCCGCATAGAGGATCCGCGTGTTTTGAAAAATGGATTATTTGCGCTTCCACCCTTCCGCATTATTGTATCTTTACAATTACGTCTCGATTGGCATTTTCTTTATTTTTAAATCGCCCAAAATTATGGTATTTGTTTCAATTTAGTCCTCCGTGCCTTTTCGGGCGCGGAGAGACGAAACAGCGTCGTTTTGAAGTTTGGCAAAATTTTCATAATAGCCCCTGTGGTTTAATGCGCATTTTTAATTCACTCCTTTTACTTTGTTTTAATTGCTATTTAACCCCCTGTTTTCTATGTTTATAATTTTTTTTTAAATCTGTTTATTTTATCTTATTTTTTTAATATTGTATTAAATTATTTTATTATATGAAAAAGTCTATATTTTTTTATATATATTAATACATTAATAGTATAAAATTATATGTATTTTTTTATGTAATATCCTTATATATTAAATGATTATTATTCATTATTATTTGCACCACATTATTTTTTATTAATTACTATATTATATGTTTTAAATTTTTTTTATATTATAAAATATTATACTATATCATATATTATTTTTAAAATTTTATTTTCATATAAAACCCATTTATATTACGTAATATATTTTATATGTACTTTTTATATATTTTATGTATATTATTTATTTATAACCATTTTTAATATTATTATGTATATATTTTATCTGCCCATACTCTCTTATTTATTTATTTATGTTTCCCATTATGTAATTATTTTTATTAGTCATTTTTCTACATTGTTATAAATATGAAATGTTAGTATGTCTTAATTGCTTTTAATATTTATGTTCGATAGTATATAAATGCAATATTGTCACATGGTTATTGTTTAAAATAAAAATTACGTTTTTGCAAAATTAATATTTTATCTAAAGGTTTTTTTAATAAGGCAATATTTTGGTATTTAGAAATTCGGGAAATAATGCCCAATCGTGCTGGGTGTCGATTTTCCGTTTGGCTAAATAACTAAATATCCTTTTAACAAGTTTTATAAATTATGAGATGATCTTAGTTACGATGGTTTAAAAATATCATGTCCAATCGTGCTGGATGTGATGTTTATATTCTTTCGGATTGAAGAACTCTCAAATTTTAAATCAAAATTGCTCGAAGTTTTATAAAATTTGAGATGATCTTAGTTACGAGGGTTTTAAAACATCATGTCCAATCGTGCTGCATGTGATGTTTATATTCTTTCGGATCGAAGAATTCTCAAATTTTAAATCAAATTGTTCGAAGTTTTTTTAGAAATCATATTTTTAAATACTTTCAAAATTCAAACATTTGGACATGATTTTATCAATTAGGTACCAATTTTTGGGTGTTATGAGGGTGCTAACCCTTCCTCATACGTAACCGACTCCCGAACCCACTTTTTTTTATTTTTCGTAGACCAAAATCAGTATTTTGAAATAAAACGTTTTTAAGGTGATCCAATCACACCTAAGTAAAAAGGGATTGGTGGCGACTCTCATTTTCGCTTTTAAAAGTCGACCCCATTTTTTTTGAAAATTTTAAAAATGGTTTCGACAGTGAGAATTGACGTGTTATGCATATTATGGAAGTAATGCCCTAATAGACTTAATATAATAGCTAGGAAATGATTAGCATGCCAATAATGGATGTTTAACGTGCGTGTGTTAGAAGACTATGACTGATGTCTTATGGTGAAGCACGCATGTAAGCTACAAATCTATTTCTAGGGTGTACGGCTAGCAGGGCTTCTAGTGCGATATTTCAGATGTTCGGTTGGTTAGTCCCATGTGTTCGACCTTTATTTTGCTAAATTTTACTAAGGGCAAAGTGTTGAGCTCTAAATGTGAAAATATTGAATAAGAAAACATATATTGAAACAAAGATCAAAACTGCTAAAGTCATTTAGTTACAAAGTGGAATAAAAAAATAATCGATTAAAAAAGTGGAGGTAAATATGGATAAAGACACTAACAAGATAGAGATATAAGATGTAACACCCTAAACCCGGCTTAAACGTTATGGACGGATTATGAAGGCTACATTGATATTTAAAAATTTGACCATTTGATCTCAAAACAAATATATATATTTTTTTAGGAAATCGAACATTCGAAGTTTAAATCTAACTTTATAACTTTGTGACTTTGGTAAAAATGTTTGTCACAAATAGCGTGTGAGAGCATCTTAAAACATTGCTTATTATTTCAGTTTTATACCCATCACGCTTTAGTTGCATGCTTCGTAAAACACATTATTCCAATTAAAACTTAGTAGCGGAAAAAATCTTAGAGTTGTTTAACTTTGAAAATCGTTTGTTCGATTTGCATTATCAGAAACCATCCTAGTAAAAAAATTACCAACTAATTAAAATGTTTAACAAGTTTCAAACCAAAGTTAATGTCCAAAAAATAAAACAATTCGATAGTCCATAAAGTCCAAAATAAAAGTTTATGGTAGATTTAAAAACAGTTAACCGAACTGAGCTCCCAAGTGCTGCCAAATCCTAACTCTGAGGATCACCTGAATAATATTAAACAAATGGAGTGAGCCAAAAATCTCAGTGTGTGCCTTGACCCACAAGCAAAAATCACATCAGAACATACTTTAATGCGTATAACAGAACAGACAAATCGGAAATTTTACATGAATAAATGCATATGTCATAATAGAATAATCCTACCCCCATCCGCTACACACCACTCCGTCCAACCAATCATACCAAATAGGACTACAAGAGCTCGTCCATCCATCACACCAATAAGTAAGCGTATGTCACTATACAGATAAGTGCAGTCAAGCTACCAGAAATAATGCGGTAAACCACTAGAATCAAATAAGTGTGGTCTAACCACCAAAATTGCAGGCAAGCTACTAAAACAGATATGTGGCTAAACCACTAGAAAATATAGATCATTAAACTATCAACACATCCTCTGTCACATTATCATACCCCACCCCAATGCATATGCAAAAATATACTAACATCTCATGCTACATATGATCATAGCGAAAATAGATTTATGACATGCTTACATAAGTGTCTTCAAAATAGATTATGTCACATAACCTACACAGAGTTTTGCTAATCAGAGTCATGCTTTACTAACATGCATACATTTAAATTACGGATTTCGTGGTCTTACATGCTTACAGAGTATCTGCAAATCTAATTTCAAAATCTCACTTCCAGCCCAAACTAGGCCTAACAATCCACCTAAAATGGGCCCACACACCCTACTTGTCCACACCGTGTGGCCCACACGGTCTACCACACGGCCAACCACGCGGTCGCATGACCTACACGGTTTGCTATATGGCCAACCATACGGTCGTGTACCCACATGGTCTGCCACACAGCCAACCACACAACCGTGTGACCCACATGGCCAACCATACGGTCGTGTGATGCAGTCTGCCAGCTTCGAAATTTTCACGAAATTCTAGATTTTTGTAACTGTTTTAAGTGTTTTCGGGTTAGAAACACACACCTTAATGCTACTCGAATACCGACACTAACACATCAACAAGATCCTATACACGACATTCACAACTAAACTTAATTATCATCTAATTACGAAACCGAAACATGAATTTGGTGCTAAACACTTAAAACCAGTCCCCTAAACCAGCATCTAAGCACTTACTCCGAAAATTCAACGGTTAATCAGTAACTAGACTATCAGCGGTTGGTTGTGCGTCCCTCGTTTTTCTAACAGAATAACCAAACATCAAACTAAGCACCATCATCCAAATCAATGACCACTTACCCTCCAAAAATCCAAATCAACAGAAAGAAATACTACATTACAAATGGTAACACAAACGTTCTTACCCAAAATGAAAACACCTTCATCCCACATTTCTACCACAACAACCAACACTAGAACAGGAAGGAATAATGGCAAATTGAAGTTGAAACGGCTAAAAAAGAAGGAACAATGGAATGATACGTCGGATTATGACAAGGACCGAAATCAAGAAAAGAAAAGAAACAGAGGTATAAAGTGAAAATAATTTTGGCAGTGGAGGAAAAACAAAACTCGATAGTTAAATTGGAAACAAAATGTAAAGCAAAGAAAGGAAAAAACGTTGAAAGAAGTGGATATTTTGGACGGAAAAAAGAAGAAGATAAATTTTAGGGAATTTTTCTCTTTTTAAAACAAAAAAATAAAATAAATATCTAACCAAATCCCATTAATATCAAATTTGTTATTGCCACATCCTAAAAACTGGGTTAGAAAAAATTAGGTTAGTGAAACCACGAGTGGTCACGTCTCATTTTGAATTAAGGTTGTGAAAATTATGTCAAGTAATTTGTTCTGGTTCAATGGTTAAAAATTGTGTTTGTGTGTGAGAGGTCCTACTCTTGTGTTCAAATACTTTTCCTTAAATTTTTGTTAATTTTTGTTTCAACCTTAGACTTTGAAGACCCAACTTATACATTTTTTTCGGTCAACTAATGTTAAGGATGAGCTACTGGTTTAATGGTAAGGCTTCAGCTTACCCCTTGGTTCTGTGTTTGAATCCTTGCGTGAGTAAATAGAATTAGTGGGGTTGTTGTGATTTTTGTTTTTCTTAACTTTTATTAATTCATCTTTTGTTGAAAAATTAATTAATTAAATTATTATTTTGAATTAATTAGTTTTTCCCAAAAACCTTTATTCTCCACATTCCTTTTTATTCCCACTACACCTCTTTTGTCGTTCCAAGTTTCATTCTCTCAACATCCTCCATAACTGTTTCTTTCTTTCTTTTTAATTGTGGGCATTTATCTTTATTTTATTTTCTTTCTTTTCTTTCTATTGGACTATTCTTGAGTAATTATTTTCTCCATTGTGAACCATTCTTTTTATATTTGGTTGCCATCATCCTTGCCAATCCATTCCTTAGTCTTGTGTTAATTCGTGTGTGGGTAAAGGGGCTTCGACGTGGTAAGTGGAGTCCTTCTTGGACATCGTTAGTTCTTTTTGAAAGTACGTGGTTATATATGTAACACTCCTAACCCATCTCCGTCGCCGAATTAGGGTTACAGAGCATTATCGAACAATCAAAATAACATTAACATCATAACATTAAATAAATTAATCTCAATCAGAAACCTATCAAACATATGTATTTAGTCCCTAAATTGAGCCTTTGAGGCCCTAAAAATAACATAGAAGCAATTCGGGACTAATTTGAAACAAAACAGAAGATTTAGAAAAAAGTTAAAAATTTTGAAAACAAGGGCCACACGACCGTGTGGCCAGGCCGTGTGACATAACCCAGGCTGTGTAACAATCGAACAAGGGACACAAGGTCGTGTCCCAGCCCGTGTCCTCACCTGTGTAACTCACTGAATTGGGTCACACGGTCGTGTCGTAGGCCATGTGCCAGACCATGTAACTCTCTGACTTGCGACACACAACCATGTAGCAGGTTATGCGCTAGGCCGTGTGTGTCACATGGCCGTGTAACAACCCGTATCCCAAGCCGTGTGATCCATAAATTGACCCTAAATTCAAGTCATTTCAAGGCCAAACCATACCTAACCAACCATTCCATTTGTGCACAAATTCAAGAGACTTAAACATCATTCAAACACATTTAAACATACCGTTTCAAACATCCTATTTTATCTAACCACTATGCCATTCAAAAGCACCACATTTATACCAAAACATCATTAACCAAAACAAGTCAATATTGCCATATTCCAAGCACAAAAACCTAGTTCCTTAACTACCAAATAACATCACATATAACCATTTGCACATCATCACAAACATATCAACAAAGATTATGTATTTCAAATACCTAAAAGTGGCCAAAATGATCTAACTTGACAAGGCATTGAAAGCCCATCAAACCAAACATAAACTTCAAAAGCATATACATACCAAATCAACCATTAACACATTCATGAACTACCATTACAAAAGGTCCTGTACATGCCATATATAACCTTGGCCAAAATACTCAAAAACTATCGAAATGGTTATTGGATAGTGTGATTGATCCCTGGCAAGCTTCCAACCAATCGAGCTTCCGATAATCTATAAAACAAAGGAAAGTAACTGCATAAGGAACTAGTGCTTAGTAAGCTTGTATAAACTCAAACATAACTTATCATTTCTTTAGTACAAACTACAAAATAAGCATAATATCATTACCGAGACTATAAGTTTAGTAAAAGCCTATACAAGCACCATCAAACTCATAAGTTAGTAGGCTCATCCATGATACATGTGACTTTAACCATAAAATAAGTAGATTTTCATATGCAAATCATTTATTACATTAGCCTTTTCATAGATTATGATTCAATATCCCATTGTGTACTTACCATGCCATTCCTTTACTTACCCATTGAACCGTTTAGAATTACATTGGATACTCGGGAATGCTCACACATAGTGTGCCTTTCCATATAACTGTAACCTTTCCTTTTCAATAATGTTCACACGAATTGTGAAATGGGACTAATCATACGAGCTGTGGGTCGAAATGTTAGCTACACGATGCTGCTCACACCAGCTGTGGAGAATCTGCAACAAATATAGGACCTCAGCCATCGGTAAGACAATCAAGACCAACACCCAAAACATGAAACCCCTAATGACATGTCATTCGTACCTAAGAATTCTTAAGGTTCAAACGGGATTCGTAATCTATAAATTATTCACACATCGATACATATACAATTTCTAAGTCCGTTTATATTAACACAACATAGCAAATAATCAATTTAACTAACATTATACAATCATAACTTATACGAATTTTCCTCGATAACTAGAGTCGTAATAGTAGAATTTGAAACTAATCCGAAGCTTTCGCCTTCCCTTGATTTAGGTCCAATTATGATTTATCTTGATCTAAATAGATCATTTCATTCAATTAAGTACTTCAAGTATTCAATTCAATCCATAATTCATATTTATGTAAAATTATGAAATTACCCCTAATATTTTAAATATACACAATTTAGTCATTAACCTCATAACTTGAATATTGATAATTTTAATCCTCCATACAAACTAGCCGAATTTCCTAGGGACTCATATCAACCCACTTAAATCATCATTTCATAATTTTACCATGAAAATTTACCATTTTCACAAATAAATCCCTAAATACAATTTCACAAAAAATCACTTAACAAAACATGTTTGCTTAACAACCAAGATTAATAATCTATCAAATAACTTCAAAACCTATTAAAAAACAACCATGAAAAGTCCCTCACTCTTTAAATTTTTTACAAATTAACCCTTGAGCTAGCTAGGTTAAGCTAAAACGAACTCAAAAACATAAAAATCATTAAAAACGGGGATTGAATTCATTTACATGCAAGATAGGAACTTGGCCGAACCAAATTTCTTCCTTTGGATATGTCTTGTACGATTTCAACAAGAAAAAAGAAAGAAGGAAGATGATGATGCATTTTTATCATCTTTTACCTTAATTACTAATTACTTATTTACCATTTTAACATATAAAATCCATTGAAATTTCATTAAAACCTATCCATAAACATCCACTAACATATAACATGGTATAATTACCATATAAGTCCATTAGCTTTCCTTTCTATAGCCATTTAGCCCTTTTAACTAGTAGAATTTAGCTTTTACACATTTTACGATTTAGTCCTTTTTACTTAATTAACTATTTAAACTTCAAAATTTCTTAACGAAACTTTTATACGACCTTAAGATAATCCCATAGACATTAAATAAATATTAAAATAATAACTCACTTGTTGGAATTGTGGTCTCGAAACCACTATTTCTGACACCACTAAAAATGGGCTGTTACAACTCTCCCCCCTAAAGGAATTTTCGTCCCCGAAAATCTTACCAGAAAATAGGTTCGGGTATTGCACTTTCATAGCTTCTTCCGGTTCCCAGGTAGCTTCCTCGACTCCATGACGTTGCCAGAGAACCTTAACAAATGTTATACTTTTATTCCTTAACTCTTTAACTTCCCGAGCTAAAATTTTGATCGGTTCTTCACTGCATGACATATTTGGCTAAATCTCAACATCAACAGTTGAAATCACGTATGAAAGGTCTGATTAGTACTTCCGTAACATCGACACATGAAATACGTTATGAATTTTCTCTAATTCAGACGGTAAAGCTAAACAATAAGCTACTAGCCCAATTCTCTCGATGATCTCATACGACTCGATGAATCGTGGACTAAACTTCCCTTTTCGACCAAAATGGAGAAATTTTCTCCAAGGTGATACTTTTAAGAACACTTTGTCCCCAACTTGAAATTCAATGTCTTTTCTTTTCAAGTCCGCATATGATTTCTGAAGATTTGAAGCAGTTTTCAAAAAATCACATATTACCTTGACTTTTTCTTTGGTTTCTCGTATCAGATTAACACTGAATAGCTTTTTCTCATCCAATTCAGTCCAGTATAATGGAGTCCTACATTTCCGACCATATAAAGCTCCATATTGAGCCATTTTAACACTCGCATGATAACTATTAGTGTATGTAAATTAAACCAACGGAAAAAATTTCTCCCAGCTACCCTTGAACTCTAAAATACAACAAAGAAACATATCTTCAAGTACCTGAATCACTCGCTCAGACTGACCATTTGTTTGTGGATGGAATGTTGTACTGAAATATAGTCAAGTACCCAGAGCTTCATGTAATTCATTCCAAAATCGAGAAGTAAACCGTTGATCTTTATAAAAGATAATAGACACCGGCACACCATGCAGTCTAACAATCTCAATAACGTATAGCTCTGCCAACTTTTCAAGTGAATAATCCGTACTACAGGAATGAAATGTGCAGATGTAGTCAAACGATCAACAATAACCCAGATCGCATCTTTCTTCCGCAAATACAAAGGTAATCCTAATACAAAACCCATCATAACCCGTTCTCATTTCCACTTCGGAATCATCACAAGCTGTAATAGTCTAGAAGGTACCTGATGCTTGGCTTTGACTTGCTGACAAATCAAACATTTCGATACAAACTCCAAAATCTCACGTTTCATACCTGGTCACCAGTACATCTGTTTCAAATCACCGTACATTTTATTACTACTAGGGCGTATCGAAAAATTACTGCTGTGAGCTTCTTGTAAAATCTTCTGTACAATACCAGAATTTTTCGGAACACAAATCCTATTCCAGAAATATAAACTACCATCAGGGCTCGTGAAATTCTGAATCAAGTGTCTTTTCAATATGCTCATGTTTAGCAATCAACTCGGAGTCACTTTTCTGAACTTCACAAATCTGGTGCAGAAATGTCGGTTTAGCTTTTAATTCTGCTAGAATGGAACCGTCATTAATTAACGTAAACCAAGTGTTTAAAGTTCTCAAAGCAAATAAGGATTTTCTACTTAAAGAATCACCAACAACATTAGCTTTTCATGGATGATAATTGATGATAAAATCATAATCTTTTAGAAGCTCTAACCATCTATGTTGTCTTAAATTGAATTCTTTTTGTGACATCAAATATTTCAGGCTTTTATGATCCGTAAAGATATGACATTTCTCTCCGTACAAATAATGTCGCCAGATCTTTAAAGCAAACACAATAGCTGCAAGCTTTAAATCATGAGTTGGGTAATTTTTCTCATGCAGTTTCAACTGACGGGAAGCATAAGCTACCACTTTGCCTTATTGCATCAAAACACAACCTAAACCATTCAGTGAAACATCACTATAAACCAAAAATTCCTTGCCGGACTTAGGCTAAATCAACACAGAGGCTTCGGTTAACAACACTTTCAACTGATCGAAACTTTGCTCACATTTCTCAGACCATTCAAACTTAACATCTTTATGAAGTAGCTTCGTCAACGGCATAGCAATCATCGAAACCCCTTTAACAAATCTATGATAATACCTAGATAAACCCAGAAAGCTTTTGATTTCTGAAACATTTCTCGGAGGCTTTCAGTCTACTATAGCTGATATTTTACTCGAATCAACTCTAATACCATCTGCCGATACAACGTGTCTTAAAAATCCAACTTCTCGGACCCAAAACTCACACTTGCTAAATTTAGCAAACAACTGTTTCTCACGCAAAGTCTGCAAAATTATTCTCAAATGTTGTGCATGCTCAATTTCATCTCGAGAATAGATTAAAATATCATCAAGGAATACAATTACAAATCTGTCTAGATACAGCAAGAATATTCTATTCATCAAATTTATAAACACAGTAGGTGCATTGGTTAAACCAAACGGAATAACTAAAAATTCATAATGTCCGTACCTGGTTCTAAAAGCAGCCTTCGGCACATCCGAATCTTTAACCCGTAACTGATAATATCCAAAATGGAGATCAATCTTTGAAAATACTGTCGCACCTTTCAATTGATCAAGCAAATCATCGATATGTGGAAAATGATATTTATTTTTTATCATGACTTTGTTAAGTTGTTGATAGTCGATACATAATCGTATTGACCCATCCTTTTTCTTAACAAACAGTATAGGAGCACCTCAGGGAGAAAACTAGGCTGAAGAAATCCTATTTGTCAATTATTGCAACTGTGCTTTCATCTCTTTCAACTCTGTAGATGCCATTCTATACAGAGCTATCGATATCGGAGAAGTTCTTGGTACTAACTCAATAGCAAATTCAACCTCTCTAACCGACGGTAACCCTGGTAACTATTCTGGAAATGCATCTGAGAACTTACAAACGGTCGAGACTGACTCTAATTTCAATTCTGAAGCCCTAGAATAAAATATATAAGCTAGATACGCCTCACAAACATTTCTGACATATTTCTGAGCTGACATAGCTGAAGTCATTTTAGTTGTACTATCTAATTTATCAGATTCAACCCGAACTATTTCACCATTCTGACATTTCAACAAAATTTGCTTTTGTCTATAATTCACAACAGCATCATGCAGACTCAACTAATCCATACCAAGAATTACATCAAACTTATCAAATGGTAATAGCATCAAATCAGCCGAAAAGTTACAATCCTGAATCATCAGGGAACAATTTCTACAAACTTTATAAACTAACACATACTGACCTAAAAGATTCGTTACTTTGATCACAAATTCAGTTGACTTATAAGGTATTTTCTTATCCGACACTAAGATTGTGCATATATATAAATGCGTTGACCCCGGGTCAATCAAAGCATTAACATTAGTATCAAAGATAGAAAATGTACTGGTAAGCACGTTGGGTGTCGAAGCTTCCTCACGAGTTCGAATTGCATAGGCCCTAGCTGGTGCTCGAACCTTAGATCTAACAGTAGAATCTTTTGTTCCACTTTGACTATTACCCGCATTTCTACTATTTCTAGATGGTCTTCCTTTCGGAGCAGTGTTATTCAAACGAGTGTTTTGAGCTTTCTCTCTATCAGATCTTTCAGGGCAATCTCGAAGAAAATGGTCGTATGAATACATTTAAAGCACAATCCATCTCTTAATATGCACTCCCCAAAATGTCGTCTATTTCACTGTTGACATTCAGGTTTATTATTTCGAACACTTTCCACACTCTCTACAGAAGTAGCCTGAGGTCTCAAATTCGAATGTTGCTTCCCTTTATCTTTTCCCAAGAATCCTACTAAAGCTGAGGTGCAACCGTGAAATTCTTTTGATTTCTTCAATTGAGACGAGAATGATTTTCTTATAGGTCGTTTACTAGAGTCACGAGGCTCAAAATCCATTTTTCTTTTAGCTTTACTAAGTTATTTGGCTTTGTGTGCTCCATCTATCAATACCACAAATTCTTTCAATTCAAGAATCCCAACTAACAGTTTGATATCTTCATTTAAACCATGTAACGGCCTGATTTAGGGGCTAGTCAGAACAGTGATCTCAGAATCACTAAATCGAGGTTAGAGAAAATTATTTTCATGTTATGTTATGTGTTATAACATGTTTATAAGGGTGCATGAAAATTTTGGTGCTTTAATTTTAGCGATTTCTAGCTTAATTGCGAAAAAGGACTAAATCGCATAAAGTGCGAAAGTTCTATTTTATTTGCTAGAGGCACCAAATAGCTAGGGTTTATAAATTGGGGGTACTAAATGTGCAATTTGGCCTTGTTTAAGTGGCTTGGCCGGTCAAAGAAGCTAAAGGGGACAAGAGCATTTAATGTGGACATGTTAGGTGACTAAAGAGAAATAAAATAAGGTGAAATAAGCCAAGCTATCATCTTTTTATTTCTTCTCTTCCTCCACCGAAAATAGCAGCCATGAGAGGGGTTTTTGAAGCTTAAAATTTCAGCCAAGCTATGTCCTTACAAGTAAGTGATTTTAGAGGTCTTTCTTGATAAAAATTGTACTTTTGGAGTCCCCAAAGCTTAAGCTTTCTAAAGAGGGGACTAGTTTGCAATATGGTTGAAAGTCTAGGGACTTGACATGAGAGAGTTTATGTTGTTTGATGAGTTTTTATGAAAGAAAATGAGTGATAGGATGATGAGAAACAACTTTTGTAAAAGGTGTTGTCATGAAAACACCTAATTGGGACTAAAATGCAAAAGTTGAAATTTGTTCATTAAGGCATGAAATTGATGGAATTGAGAATAGTTGTAAGAGGATTAAATGTTCCTCTAGGCTTGTTTAACAAGAAAATATGATGAAAATTTATTTACGAGCCTAGGGGCAAAATCATAATTTTGCCAAAGTGTAGGGGCAAAATGGTCATTTTTGCCTAAGTAGAGATTATGTTGTAATTCAATCATTAAGTGACTAAATGAGTAAATTTCATTGTTCTAGATCAAAGAAAATGAGTTTCGGACCTAGAACGGATGAAAAGAGAAATGTGGGCAAAAAGTCATTTTCGGCTCTTTCGACATCGAGGTAAGTTTGTGTGTAATTGTTGCAACTATGTACGAGTTAATTTAATATTCCAATGTTGTATGGAAAGTAGATTTACACTATGAAACGTATGAAATATCCTTAATGAGATGTCAAGAGAATTGGATCTAAGAGTAATGGAAAATGTATATAGAATGACACGATGATGGTTAAAGTCTCGAGTAAGACCATATTTGATTTTGGCCTTGGTGTAAGAGTTCGTATAAGACCATGTCAAGGACATGGCATCGATATGTTATTATGTGTGAGACCCTATTAGGGTACGTTGCCAATGGGAACTATGTGTATGAGACTCGAGAGAGTTAGTTAACAATTTGAAGGTAGGTGGTTGTACCACGAGAAGTACAAGTAAATGTTAGAACTAAATTGAGATGAATTCAATATCTGATGAACCCCTAGTGGGATAGGTGTTATTATTCCACCTTAGTTACATGAGATAGATTTGTTGATGTATTGTGTGGATGCTAATGAGAATAGTAGAAAGTTAAGTGAGAATGATAATGAATGAAGAGGTTTACAGATGAACGTTTGAATTAGAGAAATGTGTGTGGATAAGTATTTGCGAATGTATATTATCGGTGGGCTGTGTGCGTTACCACCTGATTAATTTGTAATTGATGGGCTGTGTGCGATACCATCGCTTATAAATGATTGGTGAGCTAAGTGCGAAATCACCATTAGTATAACTGATTGATGGGCTGTGTGTGATACCATCAACTATATTATTATCGGTGGGCTGTGTGCGTTACCACCTGATTAATTAGTAATTGATGGGCTGTGTGCGATACCATCAACTATATTATTATCGGTGGGATGTGTGCGTTACCACCTGATTAATTAGTAATCGATGGGCTGTGTGCGATACTATCGCTTATAAATGATTGGTGAGCTAAGTGCGAAATCACCATTAGTATAACTGATTGGTGGGCTGAGTGTGATACCATCCTATAAGAGATTCAATGGTGGGCTAAGTGTGTAGCCACCGAGAGATTGGTAGTATGAATGGTTTATTGAGAATGCATGATGTGTTGTTTTATATGATCTTGTGATGATCAGTGCAGGATGTATGCTAATTAAACGAGCGAATTGGCTTGTGGCATGGTAATTTAATGAATGCGAGCATTAAGCCCGAGATATGGTTAGAATGTGGTAAGAGACGAAACGAGTAAGCATTATGAATGATTGAATAGGTAACTGTGAGTTCAAGAGTAAAACTCATTCTAATACCTTGTGATTGAGTATAAGCATATGAATATTGATAGTTGATTCTTAATTGCATATGAACTTACTAAGCATTATTGCTTACTCCTCTTTCTTTCTCATCTCTTATAGGTTAATTTAGCTAGCTCGGGTTGGAGACCGCCGGAGATGTTTTCACACTATCGAGGAGACACTTGGTATAAGGTATCAAGTCATTATGAGTCATGGCATGTATAGGGCTAGTATATGAGGTTGAATAAGTCATTGTTATTGTGCCAAATGTGTTGGCCTAAATGGGTTATAGGATAATTGTATAATGCCATAGTTGTTGGCTATTATGTTTTATGAAAAGATGTATTTATTTATGTGGGATGGCAATTTAACTTGAGTGATTATGAATGTGATGGATGAGTATAAGTTGTGTAAGCTATAGGAGTGCAAAGAGCTTGGCAAACAGCCTTGTTCTAGTCTACACGGGTAGACACACGGGCGTGTGTCTAGGCCGTGTGAGACACACGATCAAGCCAGAGGCGTGTGCCCTGGCCGTGTGGAGTCTGCACCTTGAAATTAGAATTTGAATGGTCACACGGTTAAAGCACACGGGCGTGCTGAATAAGTCAGAATACTAAGGTATGGCACACGGTTTAGGCCCACGGGCGTGTCAAAACCGTGTGTGATTAGTCAGTGTCGACCACGGGTGAAAGGTACGGACGTGTGATAGGGTACACGGGCGTGTTCCCAAAATACATGGGCGTGTGCCTTGACCGTGGGCAAATTGGCAGAATACTGGGTTTTTAGGCACGGTCCGGGGACATGGGCGTGTGTGTCTATGCACGGGCGTGTCTAATCTTGCGGGCGTGTGGCCCCTGTTTTAAAGAAAAGTTTCTTTTAACTTGTAAAAGTTTTCGAACGCAAGTTTAAGGCCTCGTAGGCCCACGATATGAATGATTTGACTAAGAAAGAGAAGTTTTTAATTCAGAACGAAATTTTGTAGCCCGAAAGTACATGTTTAAGCAAGTTTAAGCATAGTAATGTCTCGTATCTGGTTTTAGCCTCGGAATCGGGTATGGGGTGTTACATTTAGTGGTATCAGAGCTATGGTTTGTCGGTTCTAGGACTAACCTAGCGTGAGTAAGAGTCTAGCTATACATGCCATATGTGGACCGTGATAGTGTGATGTCTCCCGGCTCTAATGAAATTGTTTTGTTAAGACAGAGATGATTCCCAACCGAGCTAATTTCAGTAAGTTTGTATGATTTTCAAGTTTCATGAATATTTCGTTGAACGGCTTGTGATGTTGCTATGTGCACATTATTTCTATGAAAATGTTCAATGATCTGATAAACAAAGAAATCGATGAGATTAAGTATTAGTAAGTCCCGATTGAAGATGAATTTTCCAGGATACTCGATCTACCACTTGAGATACGAAAGTCCGTATAAAACCAAGCCAGGGCATGGCATCGGAAATTGAGCAAGTTATCATGTAAGTCCAAGGTAAGCTTGGCATTAATTCAAGAAGAGATATTCCATGTAAGACCATATCTAGGATATGGCTTTGGCATCAAGTTATGTGGGATGAGATTTAGTATCCTCGGTTATTCATAATAATTCATTGGGCAAAAGAGTAAAGCTTAAATGAGATGGTAAGAAAGTTAGTAGTAAAGTTGATATTATGTCATGCTAGTTAAGGCTGACTAACAAGTATAATTCATGTTATGAATGATGATGCTGAGATTATGTTTATTATAGTAAAGCATACTGATCTATGTGATCAAGTGTTACAGGTACATTGTTTACCTTACGAGCATGAGACTAGTAAGTGCCATGATGTTTGTGAAAAACAGTAAGAGTAAGTAAGCACTTGCGATTTATGATGCCATTGTTTATGATAAATATGTTCACATGATTAAAAACTGGAAAGTTCGATTTAGTAGAATGCAGGATATGAGTACGGTCGTTCAACGATAAAAAGATGAATAAGACCATGGTTGGACCATGGCAATGAGAGGGTCAGTGTAAGACCATGTTTGGAACATGGCGTCGACCGTATTATGAATGCCAGTATAAGACCATGTTTGGAACATGGCATCGGCATTAAGACAAGAGCTGGTGTAAGACCATATCTGGGATATGGAATCGACATTGACATGCGTTCCATGTAAGACCGTATCAGGGATATGGCATTGGTATTGGTATGAGATTTTATGTAAGACCATAGCGAGGCTATGGCATCGTGATGACATATAAAGAAGTAGCTAGACTATGCTGTCGTGATACGAGTAAGACCATAGTTGGACTATGGCAATCAGGTAGACGACGTACTCAAACCCGTAAGACATTCTCTAGATTAATAAGCAATAGTAAGAGGAATTAGAGTTAAATGTTGAGTACTCGAGTAGATATTAATGTGGAACTTGAGTAAGTGAAATCAGAGTTCGAAAAGTATAAGTGATAGGGACAATTGTAGCATGATAAACGTGAAAACTCACTTGTGACGAGTTGTGTGACCATGATGATATTTCATTGATGATGAATAGTAAATCATATGTATGTGGTCCCGAGAGTCAAGTTGTGGGACGCTACGACCTCACCCCTTACCACTGTTGAATTATGACGAGATGTTACAAGAGTTAAGTTGAGCAAGTTTGCATTCGGTTAGTGCAATGATTATGTTAGCATTTTGAGAATGCTTTGTATCATATTGATACATGTTACTCTACTATATAGAGTAATTGTTGTTGAACACGAGGTTGAAGTCCTAGGGGACTACAATGAACACGAGAATTGTATAAGTCCATATCTGGAATATGGCATCGATACTTGAGGTGGCAGTCCATATAAGACCATATTTTGAATATGGCATTGGCATTGGCATTGGCATTTAGAAGTGCTTCCATATAAGGTCACCTCTAGAATGTGGCTTTGGCTTGAAATTGTGTTAATGATTATATTATGCGTTTTTGAGTATTCCTAGTGATCTTTGGGACAGATCGATGAGTCTAGAGGTAGAAAGGAAAATTGTACTAAAGTCATGTGAATGAGTGAATACAGGCACTCGTGAGCGAGTCGCAAGGAAATGAGTATGAGTATAGAGTGTGGCACGGTATGTGCTTAATAAAGGCAATTGTAAGAAAGTATGTCTAAATGCTTTAACGATTGTATTGATTATACAATGTTAAGAGCAAAGAAAAAGTTAGCCTAGGATATTTGACTCAAGTGAGTAGGAAGCCTAAGGGTTATGATTATCGAGATCTTCTTAAATTGATGTTCATTAATGAAAGGAATTGTTAAGGAGTTTTGAGGAGGGAAATGGTTAAAGAAACAATGTTTGAATTGTGAGAGTGTTCAATTATGATAACCATAGTTGTGTGGGTCTTAATGATCTCTCTCTAAGTATTACGTGTTAATATCTTTTGCCTTTCAGAGGCGATGTAGTTGTTTATCTCACGAATCGAGATCGTGCGAGAATGTTAGCTGATTGTGTAATCAGATTAAACTGTTGTCGATTTAGTAACTGGAATTGACGTTCTTTATTCTCCTCGTAACCCTATTCGGGAGTTTTGAGGGGGAAGCTGGAGATGATTCTAGTATAAGGAGTGAAATCGTGAGTTTCACGTTGTGGGATGAGTTTCGGGCAAACCGAACAGAGTTAATGAATTCGATAGAGATGTCCCTGCTATCGTGAGGTATGACGATAATAAAGGTTTTAGATTAGCATAGCAAGAGAAGCTCAGATGAGAATATGCTTAATATATGTTTTCAGTATGGAGAAAAGAGTAAATTAACGTATCGAGATATGATTCAAGTTCTGTGTATATTGGCACGTGAATCAGTGAAGAGAATAAAAATTTTGTGTGCATGAGAGTAGAGAGCATGATACAAGGATGTGCTCATCGAAATGTTCAAACCATGATGGTTGAGTTGAAAGCTATAGAGGGAGCTATTGATTGAAAGTTCTAATACTGAGTTCAGTCTGAATCGAGAAAAAGAGTTGACAGGTTGGTGATCCAAGGACAATCACTTTTGTATCTGTGTTGTGAGCTAGATGTTTTGTAATGATCCATGGGGAAAATTGATGTGCATCTTCTAAATTTTAATGAGTGAGGATATCATATACTACAGAAGATTTTGGAGATGAAATAGTGAAACAACTTGAGCTATTACAGTGGTGAGTATAGTTAGTGTAATACTTTTCAGATAATAGATATAGTACAAATGTCTGGATGATAGATCCATGTTGGATAAGATTCCTGTTGTTGATGCTTCCTCGAGATAGACTTTGAGTGATGATGAATCCAGAACTTACACAGAAGTTTCGGTATGAGATTTGGTAGTAGCATGTCTACTGATACAATAATAAGGAAGTACAGTTAGGTGCATAAATGTTTTGACAGTAGAGTACATTTCACGATATGACTAAGTTTAGGGTCAGAAGTAGTTGACCACTAAAAGTTGAGTTTTCAAAGCGTACAAGTCAAGGTTATTACAGTCGGTAAATGCTTTAATGAGAAAGCGAGATAAAACCTTATAGATTTTGAATTTGGTTTGACAAAATTCCCAAGAAGGGGAATGTCATTCAAATTGTAGTAAATCAACCGGTAAAGATCCGAATGATCATTTGGATGTGTGCAGAGTTCTAAATTAGGGGGTTACCGAGTATATGCCCCAGAGGAAGAATAACCTAGGTCTCAAGTTACGTTTCGACCTCATGTATCACAGCTTAAAGGTTATTGACGAGAGAAACCTAAGGATAAGTCGATTTGTGATTTTGATGAGTTGGTGGAAACTTTTCAGGAATGTTAAGAGCAAATCTTCCTGATAAGATTTTCGAGGACGAAAATCCTTAAGGGGGGAGAATTGTAACGGCCTAATTTAGGGGCTAGTCAGAACAGTGATCTCAGAATCACTAAATCGAGGTTAGAGAAAATTATTTTCATGTTATGTTATGTGTTATAACATGTTTATAAGGGTGCATGAAAATTTTGGTGCTTTAATTTTAGCGATTTCTAGCTTAATTGCGAAAAAGGACTAAATCGCATAAAGTGCGAAAGTTCTATTTTATTTGCTAGAGGCACCAAATAGCTAGGGTTTATGAATTGGGGGTACTAAATGTGCAATATGGCCTTGTTTAAGTGGCTTGGCCGGTCAAAGAAGCTAAAGGGGACAAGAGCATTTAATGTGGACATGTTAGGTGACTAAAGAGAAATAAAATAAGGTGAAATAAGCCAAGCTATCATCTTTTTATTTCTTCTCTTCCTCCACCGAAAATAGCATCCATGGGAGGGGTTTTTGAAGCTTAAAATTTCAGCCAAGCTATCTCCTTACAAGTAAGTGATTTTAGAGGTCTTTCTTGATAAAAATTGTACTTTTGGAGTCCTCAAAGCTTAAGCTTTCTAAAGAGGGGACTAGTTTGTAATATGGTTGAAAGTATAGGGACTTGCCATGAGAGAGTTTATGTTGTTTGATGAGTTTTTATGAGATAAAATGAGTGATAGGATGATGAGAAACAACTTTTGTGAAAGGTGTTGTCATGAAAACACCTAATTGGGACTAAAATGCAAAAGTTGAAATTTGTTCATTAAGGCATGAAATTGATGGAATTGAGAATAGTTGCAAGAGGATTAAATGTTCAGATAGGCTTGTTTAACAAGAAAATGTGATGAAAATTTATTTACGAGCCTAGGGGCAAAATCGTAATTTTGCCAAAGTGTAGGGGCAAAATGGTCATTTTTGCCTAAGTAGAGATTATGTTGTAATTCAATCATTAAGTGATTAAATGAGTAAATTTCATTGTTCTAGATCAAAGAAAATGAGTTTCGGACCTAGAACGGATGAAAAGAGAAATGTGGACAAAAAGTCCTTTTCGGCTCTTTCGACATCGAGGTAAGTTCGTGTGTAATTGTTACAACTATGTACGAGTTAATTTAATATTCCAATGTTGTATGGAAAGTAGATTTACACTATGAAACGTATGAAATATCCTTAATGAGATGTCAAGAGAATTGGATCTAAGAGTAATGGAAAATGTATATAGAATGACACGATGATGGTTAAAGTCTCGAGTAAGGCCATATTTGATTATGGCCTTGGTGTAAGAGTTCGTATAAGACCATGTCAAGGACATGGCATCGATATGTTATTATGTGTGAGACCCTATTGGGGTATGTTGCCAATGGGAACTATGTGTATGAGACTCGAGAGAGTTAGTTAACAATTTGAAGGTAGGTGGTTGTACCACGAGAAGTATAAGTAAATGTTAGAACTAAATTGAGATGAATTCAATATCTGATGAACCCCTAGTGGGATAGGTGTTATTATTGCACCTTAGTTGCATGAGATAGATTTGTTGATGTATTGTGTGGATGCTAATGAGAATCGTAGAAAGTTAAGTGAGAATGATAATGAATGAAGAGGTTTACAGATGAACGTTTGAATTAGAGAAAATGTGTGTGGATAAGTATTTACGAATGTATATTATCGGTGGACTATGTGCGTTACCACCTGATTAATTAGTAATCGATGGGCTGTGTGTGATACCATCGCTTATAAATGATTGGTGAGCTAAGTGCGAAATCACCATTAGTATAACTGATTGATGGGCTGTGTGCGATACCATTAACTATATTACTATCGGTGGGCTGTGTACGTTACCACCTGATTAATTTGTAATTGATGGGCTGTGTGCGATACCATCAACTATATTATTATCGGTGGGTCATAATGCGTTACCACCGATTAATTAAATGTCGATGGGTGTATGCGATACTATCGCTTATAAATGATTGGTGAGCTAAGTGCGCGAAATCACCATTAGTATAAGCGATTGGTGGGTGAGTGTGATACCACCCTATAAGAGATTCAATGGTGGGCTAAGTGTGTAGCCACCGAGAGATTGGTAGTATGAATGGTTTATTGAGAATGCATGATGTGTTGTTTTATATGATCTTGTGATGATCAGTGCAGGATGTATGCTAATTAAACGAGCGAATTCGCTTGTGGCATGGTAATTTAATGAATGCGAGCATTAAGCCCGAGATATGGTTAGAATGTGGTAAGAGACGAAACGAGTAAGCATTATGAATGATTGAATAGGTAACTGTGAGTTCAAGAGTAAAACTCATTCTAATACCTTGTGATTGAGTATAAGCATATGAATATTGATAGTTGATTCTTAATTGCATATGAACTTACTAAGCATTATTTCTTACTCCTCTTTCTTTCTCATCTCTTATAGGTTAATTTAGCTAGCTTGGGTTGGAGACCGCCGGAGATGTTTTCACACTATCGAGGAGACACTTGGTATAAGGTATCAAGTCATTATGAGTCATGGCATGCATAGGGCTAGTATATGAGGTTGAATAAGTCATTGTTATTGTGCCAAATGTGTTGGCCTAAATGGGTTATAGGATAATTGTATAATGCCATAGTTGTTGGCTATTATGTTTTATGAAAAGATGTATTTATTTATGTGGGATGGAAATTTAACTTGAGTGATTATGAATGTGATGGATGAGTATAAGTCGTGTAAGCTATAGGAGTGCAAAGAGCTTGGCAAACAGCCTTGTTCTGGTCCACACGGGCAGACACACGGGCGTGTGTCTAGGCCGTGTGAGACACACGATCAAGCCAGAGGCGTGTGCCCTGGCCGTGTGGAGTCTGCACCTTGAAATTAGAATTTGAATGGTCACACGGTTAAAGCACACGGGCGTCTTTGGCCGCGTCTTTGAATAAGTCGAAATACTAGGTATGGCACACGGTTTAGGCCCACGGCGCGTGTCAAAACCGTGTGTGATTAGTCAGTGTCGACCACAGGTGAAAGGTACGGACGTGTGATAGGGTACACGGGCGTGTTCCCAAAATACATGGGCGTGTGCCTTGGCCGTGAGCAAATTGGCAGAATATTGGGTTTTTAGGCACGGTCCGGGGACATGGGCGTGTGTGTCTATGCACGAGCGTGTCTAATCTTGCGGGCGTGTGGTCCCTGTTTTAAAGAAAAGTTTCTTTTAACTTGTAAAAGTTTTCGAACGCAAGTTTAAGGCCTCGTAGGCCCACGATATGAATGATTTGACTAAGAAAGAGAAGTTTTTAATTCAGAACGAAATTTTGAAGCCCGAAAGTACATGTTTAAGCAAGTTCAAGCATAGTAATGTCTCGTATCCGGTTTTAGCCTCGGAATCGAGTATGGGGCGTTACAAACCATCTTCAAACCGAGTGCACATAACAGATTCTGTTAGTATACATTCCCGAGCATACTTGTTAAGTTGCACAAATTCTCTTTCATATTTTGCGAGAGACCTACGGCCTTGCTTCAGCCCTAAGAACTCTTTTATTTTCTTATTAAGGTATCTCTGACTGATGTATTTCTTTTTAAATTCGACTTGGAAGATATCCCAATTCACACGATTTTTTGGTATCATCGCAATCAAAGTATTCCACCGCTAATACGCTAAGTCTTTTAGCAATGATATCGCACATTTCAAACTATCAGCAGGAGAGTAAGACAATTCATCAAAAACTCTGATATTATTCTCTAACCAGAACTCAGCCTTTTCTAGATCATCTTCCGCAGTACCGTGAAACTCTTCAACCCCATACTTACGAATATTATCAACTTGAGGTCTATTCATTCATACCAATTCTAAACCTTGAGGAATAGTGGGGACAGGTTGGGTACGGAAGGGGCTGGAGGTCGTTGAGCCATCGGGTTCGTTCTAACAAACTCAGAGAACCACTCAGACATCATTTAGAAGCATGCTTCTTTAGCCTCACTTCTTCGACCCTCAGCTACGAGCCCACTGCTAGCTGCTACATTAACAGAGACTAGTGCATTACTTTCAACCTCATCGGAATCAACTCGGTTGGATGACATCTTTTATCTATATGAAAACATAATTCAATTTGAGTCAGAAGATATCACACTATCACAGGTTATATAGTGGGATGTATTTCTAAACTCCATACATGTTACGTTCAGTCTAAGAACTGACTAAACCACAGCTTTGATACTATTAAATACAACAACCTTAACTCGTCTTTGTCAGCGGATTACGGTTATGGAGCATTACCGAACAATCGAAATGACATTAACATCATAACATTAAATAAATTAATCTCAATCATGAACCAATCAAACATATGCATTTAGTCCCTAAATCGAGCCTTCGAGGTCCTAAAAATAACATAGAAGCAATTCGAGATTAATTTGAAACAAATCAGAAGATTTGGGAAAAAGTTAAAAATTTTGAAAACAAGGGTCACACGGCCGTGTAAAAATTGAATAAGGGACACACGGTCGTGTCCCAACTCGTGTAAATCACTGAATTGGGTTACACAGCCGTGTTGTAGGCCATGTGCCAGATCGTATAACTCTCTGACTTGCGACACATGATCGTGTCGTAGGCCGTGTGCTAGGCCGTGTAACTCACTAACTTAAAACACTAAGAATTTACAAATGACACAAGGCCGTGTCGCCAAGCCGTGTGATCCATAAATTGAACTACCATTACAAAAGGTTCTATAGATGCCATATATAACCTTGGCCAAAATACTCAAAAACTACCGAAATGGTTGCTGGATAATGTGATTAATCCCCGACAAGCTTCAAATAAGAATTAGAGAATGTCCAGTACAGTCTTAACCTATCAGTTGAATGGCAGAACAATTCTAGTTCAGATACAAAACAGATCAGAAACAGATGCAGTTCTTCCAACCCCTATCTGCTACACACAATCTCCGATCAACCGAATACACCGTTAAGGGAATTTAATACCTATCCAGCCCTACACACCATATAGTGTCGGTCCGACACGTTCAATGTGATTCCAGACTAGTTGCCTGATCAAATAGCGATAAAACACCATATTCACTTATAAATTATGGCTTAGCCACTAAACCAAAATAGATCATTTCCTCCTTTACACAATCCCAATCCAATGCAAATGCATATCTCAGATGTCAGATGTCAAGAACGTACACATAGTTATTCAGATTCAGTTCATAGTCAGGTGGTACAGATCAATATCATCTGCAGTCATCACAATCAGTATACATTTAGATAATCAACGGCTCAGTCTTAGATCATCAAAAAGCAACTTATACGGTCTTATTCAGATACAATATACACTACGAAAGGCCTACGTTCACGTTAGATGATGCTTATGGCCTCAGGGATAAATCCCAAATCTGACCCACACGCCTGTGTGGTTCCACACAACCTAAATGACTAGTCCGTATGGCCCCACACGGCCTGGCACACGTCCGTATGCCTGTCCGTGTGGTCCTAAATCACAAACAGGGAGTCACACGGCCTAGACACATGCCCGTGTCTCTGACCCATGTGGTCTCTAATAGTAACAGTGAGTCACACTTTTGTGTCTCAGGCCCGTGTGGTCTCTATTAGCAACAGTGAGTCACACGTCCTGGACATACGCCCGTGTGGTCTCTAATAGCAACAGTAAGTCACACGACCTATCACACGGCCTGGCACGCGGCCCTATGGCATCGACAGTCATGGTTTTCGACAACTAAATTTCGCAGAAAGTTGAGTTTTTGGTACGCACCTGATGTAGATTTTGACGTAGGAGCAACGCAGTGGAACCCTGAACCCTAGAACGACCATCCAATAATCAATTCAACAACTATTCTCAACGAATCTCAAGAAATAACACACAAAACTAACTCTTATGTCGAAAAACTTTGACACAACCTGCTAACTCGGATTTCAACACTCACCTCACACATGATCACGAAAATGGAACTAATGTGTTGGTGAAACGATTCTCGCAAGATCCTTGCCTAAAGAGGGAGTCAAACGTACGCTTAAAACGGGAAATTCGAGTAGCAAAACAATTTCATCCAAAGAACAAAAACAACCAAAAACTTGCAGAACAAAAATAATTTACGACAGAACTTACACAGAGATCCTCCAATGATAAAACGAACAATGTAAGACCCTCAACTAGTCCCAATAGCCACTTTACAAACGTAATCAAAAAGAAAAATTAAATAAATTAAGAACGAAGAAAAATAAGGAAGAAAAGAAAGGAAGGAGAATGGAAAAAGGGAAAATGAGAGAGGGAAACGTTCAATTCTATTTTAACTACCGATAAGATTTCTAACATTCAGCAAAAATATTCTTTAACGCATACATCGGGACTCGAGCACAGGACCACTAACAGAGACAAGCGCTTAACTGTAGAAGCAGCATGCTCATTCTTGAGCCTGATTTACCCAGAATTAAACTTATGTTGTTAATTCTAGGATAGAGGTTAACTTAGAATAAAATAGTAAAATTTTCCAAAGATGCAAGTCGAACTCCTGACCTCAAACACATAACAGAGCACATAGCTATAGATACAGAGACTTAATTACGTCGGAATTCAACAGCCAGACATTCAAATTTTTAGGGCGAAACAACTCTCTCCCCTAAAAGAAATTTCGGCCTCGAAATTTACCTAACTCAAACAGATAAGGAAATTGTTGACAGATGGAATTTTTGGGTTCCCAGGTGGCCTCTTTAGTGCCATGATTCCACCACAACACCTTAACCAAAGGAATAGTTTTCTTTCGCAATACATTGACATCTCGATCTAGAATCTGAACAGGCTCCTCCTCGAAAGTCAAATTCGATCGTAACTCACTCTCTTCAATAAGGACGATGTGCGACGGATTAAATTGATACCATCTCAACATCAAGACGTGGAACACATCATGGATCCAATCCAATTTAGTGGGAAATTCTAACTAATAAGTAAAAGGTCCGACACGTTTCAGGATACGATAAGCTCCAAAGAACTTTGGGCTTAACTTGCCCTTACTCCGAATCGAAGAACCTTTTTCCATAAAGACACTTTCAGGAACACTTGATCCCCTACAAAAAACTCAATATCTTTTTTTTTTAAATCGGCATAAGATTTATCTCAATCATAAACGGCCTTAAGACAGTCTCGGATCAACTTGACAGTATTCTTAGTTTCAGAAACTAGCTCTGGACCCAAAACCCGATGTTCACTTAACCCAATCCAACACAGAAAAGTATGACACTTACGACCATACAGAGCCTCGTAAGGTGCCATCTGAATACTAGAATGGAAGTTGTTATTGTATGCAAACTCAATAAATGATGAGTAATCTTCCCAACTACCCTGGAAATCTATTACACAACCCAAAGCATATCCTCCAAGATCTAAATAACTCGCTCAGACTGCCCGTCGGTTTGAGAGTGTTACTGTATCACCTTTAACACGTATCCATCGTCAGAACAGGGTTACGGAGCATTACCGAAACTTTTCTAAACATTTTCAGATAAATCATGTAAATCACTATTCACTAACCGAGATCATTGATATTTTCCCTTAAATGGACCCTCGAGGCCCAATACAAGCATTAGAATCGAGTCGGGACTTAATCGAAAACTCTAAGAACTTTTCGCGAAATTACAAAAATTTTTCCAAGGTGCAGGGCTCACACGCCCGTGTGGTCCAAACACGCCCGTGTGACCCTGGGACACGCCCGAACTACAGGCCGTGTTCGACCCTGGGCAACTCTCTGACTTGTGCACACGGCCATGCCACACGCCCGTATGCTATGCCGTGTGGTCAATTAATTCATTTCGAAATTAGGTGCAGGTTTCACACGGCCAAGACACACGTCCGTGTTCAAGGCCGTGTAGCACACATGGCTGAAACACACGCCCGTGTCTCTGTCAGTGTGCTCAATTCTGAGCATTCTTTTTTTCTCGAATTTAAGGTGCAGGGGACACACGGCCAGGCCACACGCGCATGGGGTAGACCGTGTGTCACACACGGTCTAGACACACGCCCGTGTGTCTGCCCATGTGGACAAAATAAAGCCATTCCTAGCTTCATTTCTCACCTAAAGTCACACCCATGACCTGCACTTAAACTCACATCCAAATGCCAACCATTTCAAGCATCCATCTCAAGCAAATTTCATCATCTACAAGGCATACCACTACATGCATACATGTTCATAATCTTGCCTTGGTTTAGTCCATATGTTAGGCATAATTTGATCAATTACTTAACACATGTGTTGCTACCATAGTATGACATTACAAATATATCAAAACAAACCATTAATAGCCATTCCAATGGCTAGATTACAAGCATCATTTAAGTTTACAAGCCAATGTGGCCAATATAACCTATACATGCCATTACAACCATAATTGATTTACCAAATTGTACCGACATAGGCCGATGGATAGTATGAGTGATCTCCACCGGGCTTCCAATCCAACGAGCTTCTGATTTTCTCTAAAACAGGGAAAAATAAAATAGAGTAAGCATTACATGCTTAGTAAGTTCGTATAACATGGTACTTAACTTACCATTCATTCTATTTTGAGGTAACTATGTAAGGCATATTCAATCAATTTGACCTCAAGCCCTACACATATCCTCATTGCCCTTGTTAGTCATATATTCCATAATAACATCAAAACATATATGGGCTCAACAACAATCAAGTTTCCAAGCACATATGCTTTCCACAACATGTATTCATTCAACATGCATGATTCCTCTCATTGTTACAAGTATAATTTCATAATAGCTCATTTCGAGTTCAAATCATTTCATATCAGAACTTTACTCATATTACTCGGAATATCAAGGTCACAATTAGTACACTCAAGGTGTACAAGTCTATAATCAAGAATGAACATATATTCATAAAATAAAGTCCATGTACAAATATCATCATCTCATGTTTTCGTATATCATTTGTCATGTATCATCATTTTCTTGTACTTCAGGCCGATATATGTAATAACTCATTTCTTATTCGAATCTTCGCATGTCAAGAACTTTTACCCGTTGAATTTATTCGAAATATCGATGGATACACAGATAGTACACTCGAGGTGTAGAAATCAGAATCCGTCAATTCATGTCCAATGGTACCCATAAGATACTATTTCAGAGAGTACACTCTCGAGCCACATATATAAAAACAACAGGATTACCAGTCCAGGCTAAATCCTTTTTATGACATATGCTCCAAAGAGCTTGATCTGGATTACCCGTCCGGGCTAAATCCAATCTATAACATATGCTCGAGAGGACTTATATCAGGATTACCCGTCTGGGCTAAATCCTTTTAGAGATGAGGTCAATAGGACTACTCGACCGAGCTAAATCCCTCCAGCAACAAATGCAGGGCCTCATTCATTTCGGGAAACCACATATCCATCGATTTTCCATTTTATTCAACCGAGATTTAAATATTTTTCTCAAGCATTATCGAGCATGTGATTATTTCATACATCCACAACATTCATATAATTCAAATAAACACATTCCACATTCATTTCAAGCATATAAGTAACATTCTCATCGTTTATCCTTTATCATCTATCGGGCATTATCATTTAATTTAAACATTTTCATTTATCGGGCTAGACCGGATATGTAATCATTTCACATATTTATGATATTTATACAATTTACATAAACACAATCAATGCAAGCATGTAAATAAACACAATTTAGTTACACGAACTTACCTCGGTAAATGTTCGTGTACATAACATTTACTAATCTGACATTTCCTCTTTTCCTCATTCTAGCTCCGAATTTGGTCTATCCGATCTATACAAGTAAATTTTACATCAATTTATCATATGTCACATTCAAGTGGACTCAATTTTCATCCTAGGCAAAATTACCATTTTGCCCCTAACTTTTCCATAAATTTCCATTTCGTCGCTAGGCTCGGAAAATGAAATTTATGCAATTTACTCCCTATTCCAAGCCTAACCAAAATCTCATTTCAAAATTTACAGCACATGTATTCATAAAATTTTAGAATTTTTCATCAAATTTCACAACTTTGCATTTTAGTCCCTAAATAATGTTTTCATCAAAAATCACTTTGTAAAAGTTGTTTATCTATCAACAACCTTTCATTTTCTACCATAAATTTCTAATTTTCAGCATATACATACATGACCCATTTTCCATAATTTGATAACTTTACAAATTGATCCCCCAAATAGATAGATTAAGCCATCCCGATTCTAAAAATATCAAAATTACTAAAAACGGGACAAGAAAACTTACCCAATTTGGCCAAGAAAGCTTGATTTCTCTTTCCTAGTGTTTCCATGAAATATTTTGGGGAAGAAGATGATAAAAATGATTTTTTTTTCTATTTAATAATTTATCATCTTTTAATAATTTTGATTTCCAATTTAGTCCTTAGCCTTTTTCTCATTTTCCATGGATGAATCATCCAAAAATATCTACTAACTTTTTATTAATGGTCTAATTATCATATAAGGACCTCAAGTTTTGAATTCCATAGCTATTTAATCCTTATAGCTACTAGAATTCAACTTTTGCATTTTATGCGATTTGGTCATTCTCGTAATTAAGCACATAATCGATAAAATTTTCGTACCAAAATTTTCACATGTCATATCTCTCAATACGGACCATATAGTAAAATAAAAATAAATTTTATTTTCGGCTCAGATTTGTGGTCCCAAAACCACTGTTCCAATTTCACCGAAATTGGGCTGTTACAACTCTTCCCCTTAAGAAATTCTCGTCCTCGAAAATTTTACCAGTAAAAAGATTCAAACATTACTTTCTCTATATCGTATCATTGTTAAAGAACTTTCTTTAAAGCTACCTTTATATTTTTCGTTTCTTTTACCTCACATGCCAAAATTTCAACCAGTCTCTATCAGTGAAATAACAGATGATGGGTCTGATCGATACTGTCGTAACACATATACTCATAACAACATTGTGAATTCTGTAGAACTCTGATAATAATACCAATCAATACGTAACGGGTCTAATTCTTTTCCATAATCTTATATGACCCGATAGACCACGGGCCTGATTTGCCTTTACAACCAAACCGGGGAACTTCCTTCCATGGTGGATTTTTAGAAATACCTTGTTACCATCGAAACTCTTTTTCTTTTCATTTTAGATCCGCATCGGATTTCTGAAGATCAAATACTGCTTTTAAACAATCTCATATCATTTTCATCTTTCTTCGGTTTCAAAGAATCAAACCTACTACATGAATCTTTTCTCATTGAACTCCATCCAAAACACCGGAGTTTTACATTTGTGACCATATAAAGTCTCGTACAGTAAAATTTTGTACTTGACTGTTAACTATTATAATAAGCAAATTCAACCCAAGGCAAATACTTTTCTCAGTTACCTTCAAATTCAAGTACACAACATCGAAGCATATTTTCCAAAATCCGAATCATATGTTCAGATTGATCATCCGTCTGAAAATGAAACACGGTACTAAAATGTAACCGTATACCCAGAGTTTCTTGTAACTTGTTTCAGAGTTGGAATATGAACTATAGATCCCTATTAGAAATAACAGAAACTAGCACATCATGTAATCTGACAATTTCAAAAATAGGTTGTTCAAGCAATCTATCAAGTGAGAAACTCATTCATACCAGAATAAAATGTGCAGGCTTCGTCGAGCAATCGACAATTACTCAAATCGTATCTTTCTTTTTCATAGTCAGGGAGAATCCTGATATAAAATTCATAGTGACTTTGTCCCATTTCCATTTCGGTATTTTCACTGACTATAACCATATTGAAAGTATCATCTCTATCTTACTGATACATCTAGCATTTAAATATAGATTAAGAAATACCACATTTCATTTTCGAGCTACTAATACATCTTTTTTTTTTCAAATCATTATGCATTTTATCATTTTTCGGATAAACCGTCATAGTACCACTGTGATTATTCTTGTAGAATTTTCCGTACAAGCTCTAAATCCTTCAGTACACATGTAACACCCTTTACCCGTATTCAACACCGAAACAGGGTACGAGGCATTACCGGACTTACCACACAAACAATCATACAATTTCGATTCATAGATTTGCATCCAAGTTAAAACCAATTGTAATTAATCATAGAGTCCCTAATACGAGCCTACGAGGCCCAAAACATGCATTGGAAGTGGTTCGAGACTAAACCGAGAACTTTAGAAAAAAAATTACACTTAAAAAATTTTCCACTATACAAGGGTCACACGCCCGTGTAGATATGGGACACGCTCGTGTGGGCAGGCCGTGTGGTCACATACGCCCGTGTCTCGATCTCGTGTAACTTTCTGACTTGTAACTCATGAACAATTTGAGATCACACGGCCAAGTCACACGCCCGTGTGCTAAACCGTGTGGAAAATAAATTTTCACAAAATAGGTGCAGACTTCACACGGCCAGGGCACACGCCCGTGTTCGAGGCCGTGCCGTCTACACGGCTGAGACACACGCCCGTGTCTCTGCCCGTGTGCCTAAATCTGAGCATTCTGTTTCTTATAATTAAGGTGCAGGGGACACACGGCCAAACCACATACCCGTGCGCATGACCGTGTGTCACACACGGCTGAGACACACGCCCGTGTCTCTATCCGTGTGGACAAAAATGGGCTATTTTCCAAGCCTTATTTCTCACCCAAAATGATACCAACCTAATTCAATCATATACATATGACCATTATATAATAGGCATTCAATCCAACCCATAAATTTGACTCAAAAACATGTATCATCATTACATCCAACATTGAATTTGTTAAATGCACATTCTTCATGTTATCATTCATATTCAACTCATTTAAGCAAACATCATTTTTAACATTGCATAAAATGTCAATAAATACTTATAATTATATACACTTACAAATAGAACTAGTACTCTAGAGTTCATTAACAAAAGGACACTATAATTAATCTTGCATCCTAGGTACATGCCAAAACGCAAAAAAAAAAAGTCACCAACTTTGGGTACAGAATTCTCACTGGATGCCAAGTCCAATTCTACTATATATATTTAACCTGCAACATGTAAATCAAATTATCATTAATAGGTTTCATTTATTAGCTAAACACAATTCCAAGCTCTCTTAATATGAAATTTTAAGTTAGCCAAGTAAGATTTCAATTCTCTCAATAATTCAGGTAACTTAATCATGAAATCAATTAATGATGTGGCACCCAGTGCCTAGCGGTAAATCGCAAAAAGGGGTTGCGCCCAGCGCTAGCAGGATTAACCGACGATAATAAAGGTGAGCCCAGCTCTGGTTGGGTTAACCAACAATATTTGCACCCAGTGCTAGTCGGATATACCAACGATAATAATTATGAGCCCAGCTCTAGTTGGATAAACCAATGGTAATTGCTCCCATCGCTAGTCGGATTAACCGACGGTTATGTGCCTAGCACTAGTCAGACAAGCTGATGAAAGTTGCGCCCAGCGCTAGTCGAACATATCGACGATTATACAATTGTTTACTTCAATGTTTTTCATCACTTATTTTCTTGACTATTATTCAACAACGTAGATACATTTTATATCATTAACAAATTTAGCATTTCTTAATTTAAATAGTAATTAAAAGTAAAATCAAGTTCGAGTCTACGAACTTACCTTAACAAAATAGTTGTATTAGCGAGGTTGATAGCTACTTCGTTACCTTCGTTTTTCCTCGATTCACGTCCGATTGATTTGTTCCTTAATCAAAGTTCACAATTTCATTCAATCGATGCTATTCCATCAATTTAATAATTATATTTATACAATCACATTATTCCACTATTATTATAACTTGTCCCAACATTTAGTCACTTGTTTAATTCGATCCCTAATATCAAACATAGAATTTAACCACATTAAACCCTCAACATTTACATATAGCTTAAAAGCATTTCAACTAAATATAATCCACCCAAATCAATCTACTATTTCTACCAAAACTTTAATTATTTAACTATATCACTTTGAGTTTACTACCTTCATATCTCTAGAAATTTTTACCATTAATATCACCCACAACATGACCCACTTAGTCTACAAAACTTATACTCACCTTATCATCTCAAATACATTTAGTATAGAACAAAATAACTCCAAAAATTTTGAGTTTCTCAACCATGGAAACTTCCATACTTTTTATTCATTTTTTTTTAAAAAAAATTCAACTTGGGTAAACTAGCTCATGCTCTTAAGACTCCAAAAACATAAAATCTATGAAACAAAAACTAGAATTTACTAACCAATTTGAGCCTTTAAGATTGAGCAAAAGTGGCTAAATCTTTCTTCCCAATTTCGGCAGGTAAGAGCAAAAAGAAGATGAAGTTTTTCTTTCTTTCTTTTTTCTACTAACTCCTCTATTTTCTTTTCTTTTATTTATTTATTTCTTTTACTAACTCTAATACATAATAGCTATCCTATCATAGCTATTGATAATATCACCTACATATCTATTTAGATATACTATATATATATGTCCACTAACTCTAATTGACCAATAAAAATAATGAGTTATTTATTTAAATAGTCCTTGTAACTATTTCATTCTCATATAAATTTTTAATCCCCATCAATAAAATTTACTACTTTACAATTCGATTAACTTCTAAAAAAACTCCAAACACTATAATAATAATATTTTTAAACCCGACACACAATGGCGGGGTCCCGGAAGTATGTTTTCCAACGACCCCAAATTTTCGGGTCGTTACAACACAGACTCTGCCTCCGAATAACAGACATTTATCGAATCTATTCTGAAATTCTAAATCAGAAATTATTTCACACTGTATTCATTTAACCCACAACTCAATATCACTTTTCTGAGTTTCATTGTTCTGTTGTAGAAACATTGGCTAAGCTCTATACTCAGCTAAAATCATTCTTTCATCAGGCAATAGCAATCGAGTATTTATTGCTCATAAAGCAAACAAAGAATTTTTTACTCAACAAATCAACAACTATATTTACTTTTCCTGAATGATAATCAATTATCAAATCAGGGTTTTTCAATAATTCAAACCATCTACTCTGTGTCAGATTCAAATCTTTCTATTCCTTAGGGGGTTTTAAAATTTTATAATCAGTACGTCGATGATATTTTAACCATACAAATACTTTTACCAAATTCTCAATGCAATCACAATAATTGTTAATTCAAGATCATATATCGGGAAATTCTTTTCCTGTAGCTCTATCTGACTGGAATTATAGACCATTACTTTACCTTTCTTCATCAAAATACAGACTAATCCATTCAATGATATATCACTGCGATAATAAATTCCTTACCCGATTCAGACTGAACCAGAACTGATGCTTCGATCATCAGGGCTCCCAACTGATCAAAGCTTTACAAACATTTTTCAGTCCATTCAATTCTTACATCTTTCCGTAATAACTATGTCATCAATGCAGCTATTTCAATTATTAACATTGAAGCTTTGAAATTTTTCAAAGCCACAACCATCAGATAGATTTTAAACCATTGTGCAATAATATGACTGACATTTCAGCCGTACAGATAAAGCAACACTTCAATATCAACCAGTGCAATAATACAATTTCTATAATTTGTATTCCATATTACCAAATTCCCATGCTCAAGTTAGAATTCATAACAGTAGTAAGTATAGTTACCACTGACCAATGAATATCTTTCACAGATAAACCATGTTTGAATAATAAAGAGATTAATGACATCTTGGAGAAAATTCAGAAGTGTAATATCATATATAATCAGTAGAAACAACTGTGATAAAGACGATATAACTTGCACATTCGCAATTCAGGGCTTCAATCAGTAGAAGTAGGAAATAACATCATATGAATCTTATCCTCAAATCTTATATCAAACATGATGAATTAGAAAGCCCAAGTATGATACAGCAATACCACTCATGAATTAACCAGACTTCAAGTAATTTCATCTATCATGATTTACTAGCCTTTCAATACGAAAAATATTGCATCTGTACATGCACAATTTCATATGCCTCTGATAATAACAGAACTTATAGAGTACCCAAAAATATTGTCGTAATATCCTCGATTATAACAAATGCATTCAAATATCGCGCTTGCTTATCACTATTCCACTGACTAATAAAGTCATCAATAATCTTACATTATTCAGTTAACTGAAAGAGTCAATTCGGAAGAAATTTTGGCTAATCCGTTCTGTAAATATCATGTTTGGATAAGTTGTTTACTCATGAACAACTTCTTCCTTAACAATGACATCACATAATCAGAATAATCCTCAGAAAAATCTGATATCTCTTTTAATACCGTCTTTACTTATTAACCCATTCTCAATTCTGACTACCTCATTAATCATTCAGCCTTTGAACTCTTCTTTCACACTTATGAACTTAGCCAACATAAATCTTGTGAATTTTCTTCGTATAAAACTATACTGGTAAGGGGGTGGAGATCGTAAGCCGCAAAATTTAACTTTCATATATACACATATCACTTAACGTGTACTATTAACATGTTCACTATAATACTTTTATTTCATACCTTTACAAGTCCCATTTCATCATCAGTAACACTTTACTCAGATACTTGAGTATCTCTTTCGGAGTCATCGTAATTTGCTCGATTGGAAAGCATCTCTTTCTATTTGTAAAACGATTTTCATCAGAGTCAGGAGATATCACACTATCACATATTATATAATGGCATGTATTTCTAGACTCCACATATGCCACGTTCAGTCTGAGAATCGACTAAACCATAGCTCTAATACCACTAAATGTAACACCCTTAACCCGTATCCGTCGCCAAAATAGGGTTACGGAGCATTACCAAAACTTTTCAGAACATTTTCAGATAAATCATGTAAATCACTATTCACTAACCAAGATCAATGATATTGTCCCTTAAATGGACCCTCGAGGCCCAAAACAAGCATTAGAATTGAGTCGGGACTTATTCGGAAACTCAAAGAATTTTTCGTGAAATTACAAAAAAATTTCCAAGGTGCATGGCTCACACGCCTGTTTGGTCCAGGGGACACGCCCGTGTGACCCTGGGACACGCCCGTGCTACAGGCCGTGTTCGAACCCGTGTAACTCTCTATCTTGTGCACACTGCCATGCCACACGCACGTGTGCTAGGCCGTGTGGTCAATTAATTCATTTCGAAATTAGGTGCAGGTTTCACACGGCCAAGACATACGCCCGTGTTCAAGGCCGTGTAGCACACACGGCTGAGACACACGCCCGTGTCTCTACCCGTGTGCTCAATTCTGAGCATTCTATTTTTCTCGAATTTAAGGTGCAGGGGACACACGACCAGCCCACACGCCCATAGGGTAGGCTGTGTGTCACACACGGTCTAGACACACGCCCGTGTATCTGCCTATGTGGACAAAATAAAGCCATTCCTAGCTTCATTTCTCACCTAAAATCACACCCATGACCTGCACTTAAACTCACATCCAAGTGCCAACCATTTCAAGCATCCATATCAAGTAACATTCATCATCTACAAGGCATACCACTACATGCATACATGTTCATAATCTTGCCTTGGTTTAGTCCATGCATACATGTTCATAATCTTGCCTTGGTTTAGTCCATATGTTAGGCATAATTTGATCAATTACTTAACACATGTGTAGCTACCATAATATGACATTACAAATATATCAAAACAAACAATTACTAGCCATTCCAATGGCTAGATTACAAGCATCATTTATGTTTACATGCCAATGTAGCCAATATAACCTATACATGCCATTACAACCATAATTTATTTACCAAATTGTACCGACATAGGCCGATGGATAGTGTGAGTGATTTCCGCCGAGTTTCCAATCCAACGAGCTTCTGATTTACTCTAAAATAGGAAAAAATAAAATGGAGTAAGCATTACATGCTTAGTAAGTTCGTATAACATGGTACTTAACTTACCATTCATTCTATTTTGAGGTAACTATGTAAGGCATATTCAATCAATTTGACCTCAAGCCCTACACATATCCTCATTGCCCTTGTTAGCCATATGTTCCATAATAACATCAAAACATATATGGGCTCAACAACAATCAAGTTTCCAAGCACATATGCTTTCCACAACATGTATTCATTCAACATGCATGATTCCTCTCATTGTTACAAGTATAATTTCATAATAGCTCATTTCGAGTTCAAATCATTTCATATCAGAACTTTACTCATATTACTCGGAATATCAAGGTCACGATTAGTACACTCAAGGTGTACAAGTCTATAATCAAGAATGAACATATATTCATAAAATAAAGTCCATGTACAAATATCATCATCTCATGTTTTCATATATCATTTGTCATGTATCATCATTTTCTTGTACTTCAGGCCGATATGTGTAATAACTCATTTCTTATTCGAATCTTCGCATGTCAAGAACTTTTACACGTTGAATTTATTCGAAATATCGATGGATACACAGGTAGTACACTAGAGGTGTAGAAATCAGAATCCGTTAATTCATTTCCAACGGTACCCATAAGATACTATTTTAGAGAGTACACTCTCGAGCCACATATATAAAAATAACAGGATTACTAGTCCAGGCTAAATCCTTTTTATGACATATGCTCCAAAGAGCTTGATCTGGATTACCCGTCCGGGCTAAATATAATCCATAACATATGCTCGAGAGGACTTATATCAGGATTACCCGTCTGGGCTAAATCCTTTTAGAGATGAGGTCAATAGGATTACTCGATCGAGCTAAATCCCTCCAGCAACAAATGCAGGGCCTCATTCATTTCGGGAAACCACATATCCATCGATTTTCCATTTTATTCAACCAGGATTTAAACATTTTTCTCAAGCATTATCGGGCATGTGATTATTTCATACATCCATAACATTCATATAATTCAATTAAACACATTCCACATTCATTTCAAACATATAAGTAACATTCTCGTCGTTTATCCTTTATCATCTATCGGGCATTATCATTTAATTTAAACATTTTCATTTATCGGGCTTGACCGGATATGTAATCATTTCACATATTTATGATATTTATACAATTTACATAAACACAATCAATGCAAGCATGCAAATAAACACAATGTAGTTACACGAACTTACCTCGGCAAATGTTCGTGTACATAACATCTACTAATCCGACATTTCCTCTTTTCCTCGTTCTAGCTCCGAATTTGGTCTATCCGATCTATACGAGTAAATTTTACATCAATTTATCATATTTCACATTCAAGTGGACTCAATTTTCATCCTAGGCAAAATTACCATTTTGCCCTTAACTTTTCCATAAATTCCCATTTCGTCCTTAGGCTCGGAAAATGAAATTTATGAAATTTACTCCCTATTCCAAGCCTAACCAAAATCCCATTTCAAAATTTACAGCACATGTATTCATAAAATTTCAGAATTTTTCATCAAATTTCACAACTTTGCATTTTAGTCCCTAAATAATGTTTTCATCAAAAATCACTTTGTAAAAGTTGTTTATCTATCAACAACCTTTCATTTTCTACCATAAATTTCTAATTTTCAGCATATATATCCATGACCCATTTTTCATGCTTTGATAACTTTATAAATTGATCCCCCAAACAGATAGATTAAGCCATCCCGATTCTAAAAATATCAAAATTACTAAAAACGAGACAAGAAAACTTACCCAATTTGGCCAAGAAAGCTTGCTTTCTCTTTCCTAGGGTTTCCATGGAATATTTTGGGGAAGCAGATGATAAAAATAATTTTTATTTCTATTTAATAATTTATCATCTTTTAATAATTTTGATTTCCAATTTAGTCCTTAGCCTTTTTCTCATTTTCCATGGATGAATCATCCAAAAATATCTACTAACTTTTTATTAATGGTCTAATTACCATATAAGGACCTCAAGTTTTGAATTCCATAGCTATTTAATCCTTATAGCTACTAGAATTCAACTTTTGCATTTTATGCGATTTAGTCCTTCTCGTAATTAAGCACATAATCGATAAAATTTTCGTACCAAAATTTTCACATGTCATATCTATCATAATACGGACAATATAATAAAATAAAAATATATTTTATTTTCGGATCGGATTTGTGGTCCCAAAACCACTGTTCCGATTTCACTGAAATTGGGTTGTTACAGTTACGCAGTACTGAAATTGAGTCAGGTGCCTAATGCCTCATAAAGTTTCTTCCAAAACCAAAACATTTAACGCGGATCTCTATCAGAGATAATCGAGACTCAAATCCCGTGTTGTCTCACGATTTTAAAAATATACAGCTTAGCGAGCTTATGCAGTAAGTAATCTGTTCTAATGGGAATGAAATGAGTGGATTTGGTCAATCGATCAAAGATGACCCAAATTGAATCTTTCTTAGTGGGGGTTAAAGGCAACCCAGTAACAAAGTCTATCGTTATACGTTCCAACTTCCACAGAGGGATCTTAACTGGCTGAAGTAGACCAGAAGGCAACTGATGTTCGGCCTTAACCTTTTGACATGTCAGACAGTACGATACAAAGACAGTCACTTCCCATTTCAGACCATGCCACCAGTAAAGTTCTCGGAGGTCCCGATACATTTTATTTCTTCCAGGATGCATAGCATAAGGGCTACTATATGCCTCCTATAGAATCGATCACCTCAACTCGTTATCGTTAGGCACACAAATCTGACCTCTGAAACACAAAACTTTGTCACTGTTCAAACTAAAATTTGAAATTTCACTCGAATCAATTTGTTACATATGCTAAACCAGAGACTCATTTCTCAGCTGTTTAACTCGAATCTGTTTGACCCATGTTGGTTTAACCTGCAGTTCAGTTAGTAGTCCCTCATCTTTAAATAAACTCTGACGAGTGAACATCGCTCTTTGTTCAGTTATCGCTCTATGGCTAAGAGTATCGACTACCACATTAGCCTTACTAGGATGATACTCTATCGCACAATCATAATCCTTAAGCAACTCAACCCACCTACGCTGCCTAAGATTTAACTCCTTTTGAGTTAACAGATACTTGAGGCTCTTGTGATCAGTGTAAATGATACACCTCTCACTATATAGGTAATGCCTCCAAATTTTTAGAGCAAACACGATTGCAGCCAGCTCAAGATCATGCGTAGGGTAGTTACCCTCGTGTGTCTTAAGCTGTCGCGATGTGTAAGCTACCACTTTACCGTCTTGCATTAAAACACATCCTAGTTCGACGTACGAAGCATCACTGAAAACCACAAACTCCTGGCCTAATTCAAGTTGAACTAGAATAGGAGCTTACGTCAGAATAGACTTGAGCTTTTCGAAGCTAGACTGTTATTCCTCAAACCACACAAACGGAGCGTTCTTATGCAGTATCTTCGTTAGAGGTGACGCAATCAGGGAAAATCCCTCGACAAACCTTTGGTAGTAACTTGCTAAACCTAGGAAACTAAAAAGCTCGGACACATTTCTCAGTTGTTTCCACTCAACTAAAGCTTCTATTTTCTTGGGATCGACCCGGATCCCCTCAGCAGTCACCACATGCCCTAGAAAAGAAACCTCCTGCAACCAAAACTCGCACTTGCTAAACTTAGCATACAATTACTTTTCTCGGAGTGTCTGGAGAACAATACGAAGGTGTTTGTCATGCTCAAACTCAGTTTTGGAATAAATCAGTATGTCGTCGATAAAGACTACCACAAACTGATCCAAATATGGTTGGAACACTCGATTCATTAAATCCATGAATGTAGTCGGGGCAATCGTCAACCTAAAAGGCATCACCAAGAACTCGTAGTGCCCATAACGAGTCCTGAAGGCGGTCTTGCACACATTAGTTTCTTTAACCTTGAGTTGATGGTAACCAAAATAGAGATCAATCTTGGAGAAAACATATGCCCCACAAAACTGGTTGAATCAATCATCAATCCTCGGTAGCAGATACTTATTCTTTACCGTCAACTTGTTCAGCTGTCGGTAATCTATACACATTCTCATCGATCCATCATTTTTCTTAACAAACAATACTGGTACCCCCTACGGAGACACGCTCGGTAAGTTCCTGGAGCTGAGCTTTTAGCTTCACAAGTTCCTTCAGTGTCATGTGGTAGTGTGCAATGGACACAGGAACGGTGCCCGGTAAGAGATTGATGCTGAACTCAACCTCTCTATCCGGAGGTATTCCTGGCAGTTCCCTGAGAAAGACGTCCAGAAAGTCCCTCACAGTACGAATATCTCCTATAGAAAGATATCTTATTTTCATTTAACCCTTTTGACAACATTAGGAGCCCAAAACATGGTCCAAGTGTTGACAAACTCGGCTCTGATACCACTAAATGTAACACTCTAAACCCGGCCTAAACGTTAAGACCAAGTCTGAAGAGTTACATTAACGTTATTAGGAAAAACCAACTTTTATAAACACAACTAAAAATCGTCTGACAGATTAAACAATCTTAAAACCCAGTCGATCGTTCAACAATATTAGAAAGTCATAATACGAAGAAAATACCAAAATTACTAAAAATATAAATAAAGGGTGATAAAGCATATTAACTGAGCTTCCACTATGCTGACCTGATCAAGACTGAGAGTTACTTGTAATTCAGTCAACAACAAAATGAGTTGAGAACTCAATGTGTAACTGATATAAATTCAATTAGAAGCACAATTATAATAGTAAATTCCTAAACTCAAGTTCAAATTAGAATTAGAGAATGTCTAGTATAGTCTTAACACATCAGCTGAATGGCAGAACAATTCCAGTTCAAATACAGAACAGATCAGAAACAGATGCAGTTATTCCTACCCCTATTGGCCACACACCATCTCCGACTAACCCAACACACTGTTAAGGGAATTTAACACCCATCCAACCCTACACACCACATAGTGTCAGTCCGACACATTCAATGTGATTGCAGACTAGCTGCCAGATCAAATAGAGATAAAACGTCAGATTCACATATAAATTGATGCTTAGCTACTGAACCAGAATAGATCACTTCCTCCTTTACACAATCCCCATCTAATGCAAATGCATATTTCAGATGTTAGATGTCAAGAACGTACACACAGTCATTCAGATTCAGTTCATAGTCATGTGGTACAGATCAATATCATCTGCAGTAATCACAAACAGTATACATTTAGACAATCAACAGCTTAGTCTCAGATCATCAGATAGCAACTTATACGGTCTAATTCAGATCATATGTACACTAAGGAAGGCCTACGTTCGCGTTAGACAACGTTTATGGCCTCAAGGATAAATCCCAAATCTGACCCACAAACCCGTGTGGTTTCACACGACCTATATGACTGGCCCGTACGACCCCACATACCCGTGTGCCTGCCTGTGTGTCTCATTCAACCTGATATACACCCGTGTTGTCTGCCCGTGTGGTCCTAAATCGCAAACAGTGAGTCATATGGCCTGGACGCACGCCCGTGTCTCTGACCCATATGGTCTTTAATAACAACAGTGAGTCACACGGCCTGGACACACGCCTGTGTCTCTGGTCGTGTGGTCTCTAATAGAAAAAGTGAGTCATACGGCCTAGACACACACCCGTGTCTCTGGCCCGTGTGGTCTCTAATAGAAACAGTGAGTCATACGGCCTACCACACAGCCTACCAAATAGCCTGACACACGGTTGTGTGGCGTTAACAGTCATGGTTTTTGGCATCCAAATTTCACAGAGAATCGAGTTTTCAGTACATACCTGATGTAGATTTTGATGTAGGAGCAACATAGTAGAACCCCGGCCCCTATAACGACTATCCAATAACCAATTCAACAACTATTCTCAACGAATCACAAGAATTAACGCACAAAACTAACTCTTATGTCGAAAAACTTTGACACAACCTACTCACTCGAATTTCAACACTCACCTCGCACGTGATCACGAAAATAGAACTAATGTGTTGGTGAAACGATTCCCGCAAGATCCTTGCCTAAAGAGGGAGTCAAACGTATGCTTAAAATAGGAAATTTGAGTAGCAAAACAATTTCAACCAAAGAACAAAAACAACCAAAAACTCGCAGAACGAAAAGAATTTACGGTAGAACTTACACAGAAATCCTCCAACAATACAACGAACAATGAAAGACCCTCAACTAGTCCCGATAGCCACTTTACAGACATAATCAAAAATAAAAATAAAAGAAATTAAGAACGAAGAAAAAGAAGGAAGAAAAGAAAGGAAGGAGAATGGAAAAAGGGAAAATGAGAGAGGGAAACGTTAAATTCTATTTTAACTACCGATAAGATTTCTAACATTCAACAAAAATATTCCTTAACACATACACCGTGACTTGAGCACAGGACCACTAACACAGGCAGGCGCTTAATTGTTGAACCAGCATGCTCATCTTTGAGCCCGATTCACTTATGTTGTTAATTCTAGGATAGAGGTTAACTTAGAATAAAATAGCAAAATTTTCCAAAGATGCATGTAACATCCCGGTTTAGGGCCTAGTCAGAATAGTGGTTCGAGACCACAAATTCGAGGGTCATGAATGAGTTTTTGAGGTTTATATTATGTATGCATGCTAGTGTGAAAGTTTCATGAAACAATTTTGTGAAATTGTCCAAAAGGACTAAGTTGCAAAATGTGTGTTTCTAGAAGCTATTTGTGTGAAATAGCTTTAGATTATTAATTAGAGGTCCTTAAATAGCAATTTACCCAAATTCTAATTTTTGGACAAAAATGGGCATGGATGAGTCAAAATTTGAAGTTTATCAAAAAGGGCATTTTGGTCATTTATCAAATAAGTGATTAAATAGGTGAAAAGATGATAAAAATTCACTCATCTTCTTCCCCAAAGTCATCGAAAATTAGAGAAGCCATTGTTAGGGCTCTTTCAATTTTTCAAGCTTGCTAGTAAGTGCTCTTAAGCCCGGTTTTTGATATTCTTCGTATTTTTGAAGTCCTAGTAGCATGAGTAAGCTATTTTTAGCTATTTGGTGAGCTATTATGGATGTTCAAAAATGTACATATGTATGACATGCATGTATTTTGATGTTTTATGGAAGAATATGAAAGCTTGATGTAGTAGAAACATCTTTTGCTAAGTGATTTTCCATGAAAATGCATGTAGGGACTTAGTTGTGAAAATCTTAAGTTTGGTCATACATGGGTGATTTAGTGAGAATTGTTGAATGCTTTAGTTGAGTAAGTGGTTCGGCTAAGCATGAAAGGCTAGAAATTTGAATAAAAATCACTTTACGAGCCTTTAGGGCTAAAGTGTAAATATGAGAAAGTTTAGGGGCAAAATAGTAATTTTGCTAAAGTATGAGATGTGGGTCAATTTAGTCAATGTGTGTATTGAATAAGCTGATTTATTCATTATAGATCAAGAAAGACAAAGCCCGGATCGAAACCGAGGCAAAAGCAAGGTGGTGGACTAAATTGCACATTTTAATACTTTTGAGTGTCGAGGTAAGTCTATGCATAAACAATGCATTCATACTTACAATTTGTTAATGCTAGCTAAGGTGTAGCATGAATGAGAATGAATGAGAATGATTGGGAACCTATGTGGTTCAAGTAGAATGAATGTAATATAGATGTGAATGGATGAATAATTGGGTAAATAGACTTGTGCATGTGTTGTGATAATGCTAGATGGTGGGCTAAGTACGATACCATCCAAATGCATATTGAAGATGAGCTAGCTATGTGCGATGCTATCGTTAGGTATATCATTTAGTGGTTATGTGCGAGATCACTATGATTACCTTTGTGGTAGGCTAAGTGCGATACCACCTTATAAATTGATTGTGGTGTGCTAAGTGCGAAACCACCGAGATATTGGCTGTATGGATTAATTGTGTATATTAGCTGTGTGTAATAGCTGTGTGGATAAGATATGTGGATTAGCTGTGTGGATTAGCTATGTGAGTTAGCTATGTGGATGTATTATTGAGCAATAATGATGTGTTGTATATTGTGTAAATGTGATATTGAATGCAGGGGTGCATTTCAATAGTTATGAGCATGTGACTCATGATGTGTTGGTAATATGGTAAGGGATAGAAAGAGTAAGCATAGTTGTATATTATATGTTGGTATAATGCTAATTGTGGTTGGGCTTATACTATGATGCTTAATTGTTTATGTGTAAACTTACTAAGCTCAAAGCTTACTCCCTTTCTTTTCCCTTGTCTTATAGATTAAAAGTGGTGAATCGAGATACGAGGATCATTGGAAGATAGCCCACATATCAAACACACTTTGGTACATGAAACTTAATGTTTTGTATATGGCATGTATAGGGGCTAGACAAGTTAGTCAATTTTGTTGTAAATGGATAAGATGTGTTAGCCTTTTATGGGAAGTGTATTTTGTATAATGTCATAGTTGTTGGCTATTACATTATATGAAAAAGATATAGTTTTCTATGTGAGATTGTATTCAATTTGAGTTGATTATGATTGTGTTGGATGAGTATTTGTTGTGTATGCTAGAAGGGTGAAAAGAACTTGGCACTTAGCTTTGTCCTTGACCATGTGGTTAGACACACGGGCGTGTGTCTAGACCATGTGTGACACACCCAGTCACCCCACGCGCAGGCCGTGGTCGTCGTCCCCCGCATGTTAATATTTTTAAAATGAATAGACCACGGACTAGTCACACGGGCGTGTGCCTAGGGCGTGTAGGATTAATCGTTGTTGGCCACGGGCCAGCCACACGGGCGTGTGTCTGAGACTCTAGGCCGTGCGAGGGAAGTCGCTGTTCACCACGGTTGGGGAGCACGGCGTGCCATGGCCGTGGGGCAATTTGCGAATGCTCGAGTTTTTAGCACGGCTAGGGAACATGGGCGTGTGTCCATACACGGGCAGCAAAGAGTGTTACATAGTGCACGGGCAGTGAGCCTGTGTATAAAAGAAGAAAATTTTCAAGGATCGTAAAAGTTCCGGAGTAGTCTCGAGAGCCCTCGTGTGTATGAGTGAGACCTCGTAAGTCGAGAATGAGGTTATAGAGAGTAATGACGTTGAGCCTACGTGGCAATTAAGTGGGTTGAGTTCGGTAACGCCTCGAGCCCGGTTCCCGACGTAGAACCCGGGTAAGGGGTGTTACAATGCAAGTCAAACTCTTGACTTTAAACACATAAGCAGAGCACATAGCCACAGATACAGAGACTTAATTACAATGGAATTCAACAGTCAGGCATTCAAATTTTTAGGGCATTATGCCAAGAGGCTTACCACATCAGTGATGCATAAAAAAACTAAGTCTCAGATGGCATATCCTCCTCCTCATCATCACCTCAGATCTATAATCATTCTTCGATCTATCATCATAAGGCTCTTTAAGAATAGTTCCTAATAGATTTGGCGGCACTCTTACATACACAAATCTCATATATACACAAAAAATATGACTAGAAACTAAAAATTAAAAATAAAACAACATCTGCTTTCAAAGAAAATGGAGTAAACAAAATCAAAATCATGGAAAATGTGAACAAAATAAAACCATGAAATCGTGGACAAAATCATGATTATGTGGACTGGAATTAAAAACAAAATAAATATCATGAAAAATAATGTTGAAGAAGCTACAACTAGTGTCACATGCCATAAAAAAGAGCATGTGACCAAGGCATACCTTGGTGATCAATCTTGTTTATTTGGGATTATTTGACCCGTCAGGACTGACCCATTACTTAAAGAGATTGAAGGTCCATCTACTTGAAGCCCGGTGAATATGTAAACACTCTGATAATTTGTATTTTACCAAGTTAAATATTTGTAATCTTAAAAGATCTTGTAAATCCCTTAAAATCTCAACTTAAATTTTTAAATTTTTTAATTACTATGTATCTTATTTATTTTTATTTTTTTAAAAAATATCAATTAAGGACGTATGATGATTTCTTAACCGCATTTGTGGAGTAAACAAAATTTGACCGGTGTATCAAATAACCGTCCATTATATATATTTCCAAATTATTAATAAATACAAATATAATAACTAATTTTATAATGAGCCATTATAAATTAGTTATTTATATTATTCAATTGTTAATTTATAACTATTTCCAGTTTTTCTTTCTTCACAAATAAATGCAGAAAGTTAAATATTAATTCAAAATATAAGTTAAATTAAATAATAAGAAATTTATATAATTTATAAAAAATAAAATGAAAATATTTTTCTGTTTCTTCGTTGTTAATGTCATAACTACTCTATGTTACGTTAATTTTATATATATATATATATATATATATATATATTTACGTTATTTTATAATCATTTTCTTTTTATCTAGTTCTTTTTCTTTTTCCTTTTTATATTTGGCATATATAAAAAATAAAAACAAATAATGATTATATTATAATTTAAATTATTTTTTCAAAAAACTATATAATTTAAAATATAGAACATTTGTTTACATTGATTTTATATTATAAAAAAATTCCATTTTCTTCTTTCTTTTTATTTTCCTTGTATATAATTGGTAAATATAAATGTTTATTTGCATTAATAATTTATATATAGTTACTTAAATCAACTGCAATGCTGAATAATGATAGTCCTGTCCCTCGGAAAAAGAAGAAATCCTAATGAAAAGGAAAATAAAATATAATTACAACTGAAAATAGTATTCATATTTGACAATTTACTTAATCTTTTACAAAAAATAGTAATTTAAAAAAGAAAAAGAAAAAAAAGACGAGTCCAAATCCTATTATAATTTTGTTTCACTGAACTAAGCTCAGATTCCTCTCATAAATCTAAGGGTGGGTTTGGATGGGCGATTGAGTGCGGTGCGGTGCGTTTAGCTTACTTTTTGTCTCACGCTACAGTATCGCTACAGTAGCTAGTCTCACCGCCACCGCAGGTAAACTCACCGCCCATCCAAACCCACCTTAATTATGTTTGAAAGACGAAAACTAGAGCAACAGAGTTTCTGTGTGACTCCCTATCCAAAAATTCAATTCCATAAAGATAGATAATAATAAAAAAGGGTTTATATTAAAAATATACATTTAAATAATAATAAAAAATGAAAATTTTTTCTATTGTGAAAAATTAATGTGATCCACCCCTTTTGACATTGACACAACACAACCACCAAAAATCTCTTGCCCCTCCAGTACAAGTAAAGATTGCACTATCTCTACACATTGTGAGAACTCACAAATTTCTCAAAGGATCTTTGTTTTAAAAGGTGGTAGATGAATATCTTCAACCATCGCTATGGATCAACCTCACAAATCGCGAGGGAAATTGTTGATTTGCCCTTCTTCCAATACATCTTTATCGTTCGTCTTGTAAGCTATCCTTATGCGCATCACCAACGATTTCTGAATGTGAAGTAGATAATATATAGTAACTAAATCTCTACTAATATACCCCTTCAAAAATGGTGCTCCATACCAAACATGAATATGTCTTTTTTTAAGGTTTCATGACTACCACAGCTTACTTTACACTCTTTTCCATCTTCAAACTTCCTATCTTTCCTACCAAGCTTAAACAATACTGGTGCAACCCACAAGGAAATCAATAGCTTTATTAGCAACTATGTCATTCCAAGCTCTTTCCTTCTCTTTTTGAAGAAGTACCACTACTAAACCCTCTTATGCTATACCCCAAAATAACAAGAAACTGGATAGTCGAATTCAGGGACAACAATATTGCTTTGCTACCTTCAGTCTAGTTTTCAGATTTTATCAACACCTCTTTTCCTAGCTTCTCTTGAATTCGTCTTCTTAGGCACAAAACTAAAAACCTTAAATCTAGGGAAATAAATCATCCTTTGTCTACTCCATAAGAGTAAAATGGACATGCACTTCAACTCTTGCCTATAATGGAACTACATGCAAGCATCATCTAAAGTCAAATACTTTTAAAAATTAAATAGTATAAAAGATGTCCAAAACATTGATAAAGAGTAGCGCAAAAAAACATGATAAGTCCAAGTAGAAACCCTATGATAAAAAGTTAAAGAAAAAAAAAAACTTTTTTCTATGATGAAAAATAAAATAGCATCAGAGAAAAATATTTTTTAATATTTTTAATTATTATCAAAATTAAAAATGTTTTGGAATGGATTGATTTGGACTAAACAATTAAAACTCTTTTGGGCCATACTATTCAAGCCCAGGCCTAATTTCAAGTGTTTTGGCTTAATTCCTCATTGGTCGAGTTATGATTTTATCCTCTACTTTATGTACTGAGAAGAGTTAGCCAAATTTTGATCCTTGTACTTTACAAAAGCTGAGAAAGTAGTCCATTTGTTGGTAAATACATCAAGTTGAACTGCTAATATTTGTTAATTTGTTACATATAAATTTTTGAACTGTTTAATTTTGCTAATTCCTTAAATAAAATTGCTTAACTATAGGTTTCCAAGTCAAACAATTTAATGACAAGGTTTAACAACATTACCTAGTTGACTAACTTCTCAGTTTTCGTAAAGTATGGGACTAAATTATGACAAAGTACACTAGAGGGACTAACTTCTGAATTTTTTTAGAGGGATGAAATTCAGAATTAGACCTTCCTCAACCGTTTCTTGCTGCTGCCTTTTGTCTTTGTCCTACAGCTTCTTCATCTCCTTTCTGATCTCATTTTTTAACTGCTCTCCTTTCAGTCACAGGAGGCCAAGTCCCAGGAACCCGACATAAATCCCATCCCAAGTCAGTGTCAACTTGCGTCGACACAGGTACCAAAATGGATGAGTTGGAGCAACACAGATTTTAACCAACTAAAGACTAGGTATATGAATAATTTACTAAACCTTTTTCTTGCTAAGCCATTAGATTCAGAAAGAGTAACATAAAGATAAGTATAACTCAATAAACATACCTTCCCATGTTGGGTATTAGTGACTTTCAAACATTGTGTGATGGACCCATTACCGCTTGCAGGCAAAGTATTGCTGCTAGCAGGATCCAAATGCAGCTGAAGAAACTGCAGAATTTAAATGCAGCAACTGTATCAGCATCACACTCATTAAAAGGAGAAGAATGAGAAATTCTATATGATAAGATTTACAAACTTTGATGGTTACTTTCAAGGAACAAGAAAATACTATAAATTTTGTGAAACTAATGAAGACTCAATTTTAGGAACCTACAAACAAGGCTAAAGAAAAAGAGTACTCTCGAGGCATATCGAGAACTACTAGTAAGAGCAGGCTTTAAGTTGCAAATGGCAAAGTTTTTAGTTGTTCACATTAATCCATGATAAAAAAGTAATAGAGAGAAAACCGATAACGAAATATCCACCAGTAAAAGATGGCAGTGAAGACTGTTATAAAATTTCTATACTATAAGTACAGCAAGCTCAATAATGACAATCTCGAGTTACCTTTGGAACTGCCGCCTGGAAAAGAAAATCATTATAAACATTAGGTGACAGATTTGTAAAAGTAGCCTGGATGAACGTTGTTTGTGGGTTTCCTGGTTGCTTTGAGAAGTTGAACGTCATCCTCAAGGTGCTGCTCTCATATGCAACTAAGGATGGATAAGCTGGACCATTTTCCTCTGCTCACAGAAAAGATAACTATAACTACTTTGGCAACTACAAGGCTATAACTATCGGTCAAACAGAGTTCCAAACTTCAAAATTTACCATGCTTTTGAGTAATAGCACCCGTCCCGTCCAACAAATCCATCATTCCAGCAGAACTTGCAGGAGAAGTGGCATTTGCAGAAAGTGAGGAATGTGATGCAAGGCCATTTAAATTGGCAACTGGTGCTTTGTTGTCATGACTGGAGGATAATATGTCAATTGCTGATGAGCTGCTTTGCACGGGAGGCGATTTTCCAATTGACAAAAGATCCAGCAGAACATCTGTACCAGTTTTTGGAGACTGACTTGTGCCTAGAAAGTCAAAATAAGAACATCAGACTTTTTTAATCAATAGGCAAGAAGCAATCAAACACTGAAAGTATTTCACTTTCTATGAAACATTTATCTTTATGGCGACACAAAACAAAGTTCTCTTAGGAAAAGATGGCAATAAAAACAAGGAGAAAACATTTTCTTTCAACATTTTACCCTTTCACAAATGTCAACTTGAGTAATTATGCAATGGAATCATCATTACACCCATTACATTCCGAAACCAATTTGGAATTCATAATTATAATCATAGGATGTCAAATTATATGAAAATATTATTTATTTTTAAATATATTTTAATATATTATTAGATATAAAATATTGTTTTCAATATATCAATAAATATATTTAATAAAATCTTAGAATATTGTTTTTAAATAGTAATTTTAGATCTTAAAAACTTTTATGTATTTTTTAAATTACTATCAATATTTTATGACATAAAAAAGTTTAATTGTTATAAATGAAAATTACCATCTTATTGAAGGGTAAAATAATACTTCGACATATGTTCCATTATTCGATTTTAAACAGCCAAATATCTTAATTATCTTTTTATGTCATTCTCCAAACTAAACATTATAAAACCTATGCTCTCTATATTATATTCCCACCAAATAACTATTCCATTCTAACTTAATTTCGTTTCAACCAATCAAATGCAACATTAATAGAAAAACTGATAAACTTGGCTTTAAAACAAAACCTAACAGGAAAAAGAGAAAATTACACTAAGATACTAAAAACTGATATAAATGTAAAATACTATATATAACCCTAGATCTAGGCTCAACAATATGGTGGAATATTGATGTATGACATGTCAGATGCTCGAAAAATTTTGATATGCAAAGATGAAACTTGGTGATTGGCAAATATATTGTGGTCAGATGTTGAAAGAAACAATGAGATAGGCACAACCACAAATCAGCACATTGAATGAGATAAAAGTCAAATATAACCCTAGATTATAAGATATTACAATTAGCCCCATAAATAAACAAGAGTGACAAAATTAGATCTTAAGCAAACTAGTTACATAATTAGATTAGTTGTGTTCTACATCATCAAAATCTATGAAGCACAGACACAAGAAAACCCCCTCATATGGTGGCTGACATGGACACACTAGCAACACATCAAAATATGTTTAGGGCAATGTTAGGACACGACAAAGAACATAAAAATTGTGGTATGTTTGTTTCCCAGAAAAGATTTAGGGAAAATGTTTATGCATTTTCTTGTGTTTCTTTCATGGAAAATACCATAGTCAACGGGAAATTACTTCCAGATCAACAAAAAAAAAGCCTTTTTTTGGAAATTGACTTCCACTTTTGAAAATTGGAAGTCATTTTCCACAAAAAAGCCATTTATGAGTAACTTGATTTTTATGTAAAAGGTTAAAATATGCCATTGGTCCCTGTATTCTTCATAAATTTGAAATTTAGTCCCTCTACTTTTTAAATTTCAAAATTCAAGTCTAATTATTAATATTGTTAAATTTGTTGGTGTGGCATTTTGAAAAGAAAAAAAAAAACCCTCAATTGGTAACCATGTAACTAAAAAATGACATTGTAATGAACCTGAATTTAACAAGATAATTTTAACAGTGTTAATAGTTAGACCTAAGTTTTGAAATATGAAAAGTAGTGAGACTAAATTCCTAGAAATACAATTACATGGACTAAATTTCAAATTTATAAAGAGTATAGGGACTTATAGCATATTTTAACCTATATAAAAATTAACTTGAAACAAGCCTAATATTATTATATTAATAATAAATTTTTATTTTTAACTTTTAAAAATATTTAAAAATATTAAAATCTTGCTATCTAATATTCTAACTTTCAATATTATTAAAATTATAATTTTTAATATTATTAAACATACATATTTATATTTAATAATAAAATAATTTATTAATAGAATTTATTATTTTAATAAAATTACTGAATATTACAATTTTATTTTATAATAATTTTTAACATTAATAAGATATTTGAATTTTAAATAATATTCTTAATATTTTATTGAAAAATATTTAGTTTATTATTTAATAATAAACATATACATTACAATTTATACTATTTAATAATAAATATTTTAAAGTATAAATATGAATATTTTAACAATATAAATATAAGTATTTGTGTAAATTATACTACGCTTATTTATTCCTTTCAACTCCAATGTGCCACTTTCCACTCACATATATGTAATTTCAGATTAAGTTTTAATTAGACATTAATTATTATTAAGTCTATATAAGATATTAATTATTATAACATATTATCGTACCATAAAATATTTTGTAACACATATAATTTATATTGTGTTTGTTCCATTGAAAACAAATTTCAAATAATGAATTTAAAAAAATTTGTTAAACAACGGAAAATATTTTATGTAAAATCATCCAACCACCAAAAAGAATTAACTTTTCCAGAAAATTAATTTATTTTCCAAAAATAATTTTCCGAAAACTGTTTTTAGTGAAACAAAAATAGCCTTAGATGGGATAGAGTCTTGTCATGGTCAAGACACGCAAGGACATAAGAAGAGGCAGCCATAGTGACGGAAGAGATGGCAGTTAGTGGTGGAGCTTGAACTTTTGGAAGTTTTGAACTGGAGAAAGGAAGAACAAGAGCATAGAAACATATCAAATTTTCAAGCAATTGAGAGCAGTGGAGGAAGGGTTTATTGGTGTACAAAATCTAAATATCTAGATAATAAAGACGATAAGGAAAGGAATGATTTGACAAATTTTGGTGAAGTACCGTCGGTTGAGAATGGTAGCTGGAGACGATGAGCAGCAGCAAACTGCAAGGTGTGTTGCTGGCATTAGGGTTAGAGTGAGATGGAGAAAAATTAGAGAGAGTAGAAAAAGGAAAATTGGGGGGGGGGGGAGATTTCTATCGACACCAAATGGTGTGCATGGGCAAAGAAAGTACAAGAAAGAAAAAGAAAAAGAAAAATAGAAGAGACAAGATTTTAAGAAAAATGAGAAGAGACAAGATTATAAGTGCATAGTATAGCCCAATAAAGAAAATGAAAATATCCTTGGATATTTTATGTTTGTATCTTTAATTACTTAATTCATATAAGTTGATAAGTATATTTAAACCTTTAATGTTATATAAAGTATTAATATTTAAGAATATACTGAATATGTTTAGATAAAAAAATTATTTTTATGTATTTTTTATCGACATATCCATGGCCTAGTTTTTTAGAAATTTCCATGTCAGTGTGTAGTGGCCATGCTTCATAGATCAAAACATAATCAGTTGCTTGAAAAAATAAATTTCACTCAAATGTTTCTAGAAGATGCACAAGTATGCATCCCAACTAACCTGATGGTGCAGAAGCTGGGGATAAATCAACACCAAGGAGATCCTGAAGAAAATCACCACCAGAAGAGACAGGTGCAGGGGGGGCATCATCTGAACTTAGGTCAAGTAAGTCTCCAATAGGAGCTGCAGCTGGTTTAGCAATTCCATTTGGAAGATTACACGGTATTATGGAGGAAGTTGAAACAGCTGTTGGCAAGGAGCCAGCCTTCCTTCCACTGAAAGTGGCCTCATCCAAAATTGGCATCCTTTCAACCAGGGCCGATCTGTATGGATTCATCCATCAGCTTTGTGCTTCACAACTATGTTACAGTGCTGGAAACCTTCTAAAAGGTAGTGACATAAATCGTAAAACACCCAGAAAAAAATCATACCTAATGTTCTGATGCTTCTGAAGAATACAACTAAATTCAATAGATCGTTGCTGCAACTCAAGCACAAGGCTTCGTTTATTCTGGACAATTATATCCTTGATTCTCCTGCAGATAACAATCATTAAGATTTGATTTTCTTTTTCATTACATACAAACAAATAATCAGAAATTTCTCAATAATTAGTATGGCTGAACCAATTTGCCAAGAAATAAATTCTACTTAGGTCATGCTTAGATAGAGTTTGTAAACTTTAAAGGATTCCTGGTAACCTTTAGGCCAAGCAAAACCAGTAGAAATGTATAAGCAAGGGGAAGGAGTGGTAATGAATGATAAAATATGCACTTACTCTGAACAAGAAGGAAATCGAGAAGAGAGCTTAAACAGAGCAATCAAAGCCATAGCTTTAGTAGTGAGACCCAATCTCTGACACTTAATAGCAACCTCCATGGCATCCACAGCATCAGATTCTGTTACCTGCTCAGGAATACAGAAAAATTTCCAAACAGTATTAGAAGATGTAGAGTGATAAATCTAAGCATTCATACTGTACAAAAGAACATGATCCTGACATTAAGGACTCTCAGGGCATCATATAGAAGGTTAAGAATCTCCTAAGTCTAAAAATCATAATTGGATTGATGTGATCCCATGAGGAAACCCTACATTTGATGACACCCATTATTTTATCTGACTGCAAGTAATCTCAAACTATGTTGTTAGAACTCAAGTGTGAGTGTCAAATGTGATTATGTGCCCAACTAAATGTCAAACATGATTTTATCCTTCGTTTTAGGCTTAAAAGTCATAAGTCTGTGAGCTTTTGTAGTGTTTATAGCGTGTTTTTGTTTATTTACGTATTTTGGTGGCATAAGCATGTTTTGGTTGTTTTTTTTTTTTTATTATATAGTTTTTAGCTTATAAATGAAAAACATTTGATGAGGTGATGTTTTATAGTTGTGTTTTAGGTATCCTCAGGTTAAAGTAATGCCAAAAAACTGAGGAAGAACAAAGAAACAAAGCTGACCATGTTGCGAGAGTCTATGTTGCGACACACAACACCAATGGACTTTCAAGATCATGCAACTAAAGAGGTGTGAGCAGGAGTCGAGATGCCAAAGCTTTGAATTTTTGGAATTCTAATCATTTGCATCACAAAGCCAAGATCTCTCATCAGGATGCCAAGCTCTCGAAGTTGTCATATTTAGACGATTCCATGTCTGCATTGCAGGGTGGAATTGGGTGTTGCAACACCAGATTGTGAAATGTCAAAAATAAAAAGGATGATGAATCAAGCTTGAAGATCATTTCTAGATATTAGCTTGAAGAAATATCACTTTCTAATCCTTTCCTTTACTCTGCTTTAGATCTGATTGAGCTTTGTTGTTGCTTAGATTTAGAATCTTTTCTGTAAGATGTTTTACTAATTTTCTAGATTTGGACTTGTGATGAACTCCATTATTAAATTTTGTTTAAATAGTTAGTTGTTTCTTGCGTTCTGTCTTGCTTTGTTTGTATTCCTGCTTAATGTTAGATTAACTGCTTGACAACTAATTAATCCACTCAATAGCCTAATTGAGATCTAAGAGGGTGAAATTAGGTAGAGCAAGATAAATACAAGTTAAAATCAATTTAGTTTGAGTTTAAATGATTAGGTGACAGCAATTTCATAACTAATTGGTTTGGTAATCAATGAAAGCCAAGTGTCATTACTTAGGTGACCGGAGCAAGTGAGAGACAAAAGAAAGTCAAATTAGGGTCCTATCACATCTTGAGAAAGTGGGTAGGAACATGAAAGCCTGAGGTCAGCAAGGTAGGTTACAAATGCTCAAAGAGAATTTAATTTGTCAATTGGCTCTTTAGTGTACCTCCGTATATATCATTTATTGTCTGTTTGGCTATTGGGCTTAATCTGGATTGGTTGATTGACGCCCAATTTATCCAATTTCACCTAGGAACAAGCGAGAGCTGACTTTAGGATTGATCAAATAGCTAAGCATCCTAATTGTTAATATCAAGAGAGTTAACAATGCTAGGGAACAAGAAAGAGCTAACTCTAGCAAGGAAATTTGTGAGAGCTTTGCTTAATTACCTTAAGATAGTTGGGTAAAGGTGTGATACTTTTTTATTTATCTAGTAAGGAGCCTAGGAGTATCGAGAGAGCACTAGGTGCTCTTAGAAGCTTGAGGATAACAAGACTTGATAACTAAACGCAAGGATACGATTGGAAGTTGCCAAAGTTAATAAATAAGAGGATTCACAAATTTAAGTCCGCTGCATATCTCTATATCCATGTGTTCAACACGAATGTCGAACATGAGTACTTCAAGACAAAAGAAGTGTCAAAGCAACATAGATCCAAATCATTTCAACCAAATATTTAAGTGATAAACTTATGACCTTTGTAGCAAGGGATCCTAAAAACTCTGATCAATTAGAAGCTTGCTCTATGCAAACTCAAGTTCATATAAAACAACCCACTGCCAGCTGTTTTCCCTTTTTTTCTGAAGATAAAGAAAACCAAAACGACTATAGTAAGTGCATGCAAACTAATCTTTGGATAAGGATGCACTTACTGTTATTGGTTCTTCAATGTCAAGCATCCCAACATTGTTCACCAACATGTCACCATATTCACCAACACACCAAACTGCAACTCGAACAAGGGACTCCTAATGAAAAGAACAAAGTGCATTTAATAATTAAAAAAATATCAAATTCAAAAAAGAATCCAAAATAAACCTAAGAATACCTGCTCTGTCGATGCTTGGAAAACTCTGTACAATGCCCTGACTGTATATCCATGGAGGTCAGAAGCATTACTTATAACAATGATTAAAGCATGCCAGACTTCATCTTTTACAAAATTTCCAGCCTACTAAGTGAATGATAAATATCAGTACTCTTAGAAAATAATAACTAACAGAAACATTGAAAGAGCTAAGAAGATAAATTAACAAATGTGGCAGTTCCCAAAAATGACAAAGGTTCATCCTCATTCCCTTTTTCTCTCCTAAGCAGAAATTTTCAAGTAGAAATGAGAGTCAACATCCAGCAGATGAAGATTCTCACACCAAGAAAACTATAAAAGAACAAACACTGCTTGAATGTTTGTGACCAATGTTAGTTTCATGAATAAAATGTAAAAGCATTGACATATTGCAAAAAGAATGTACGGTACTCGATAAGATCAACCTTTACTAGCTATACACCTTAGTTGCCACACTTTTTAGAAAATTACCATGCCCATTCTTCCTAATTGCTTCCTCAATTTGCACATTGAGAAAAGGTTTGGCCGAAAATCAATTCCAGGTCTCAAAACCATGGAGTCATAGACTGAGCTTTTCCGGTTTGAATTGTTAGTCAATTGAGACTTGAAGTCTTATATTGGTTTCATCAATCACTCCTAAATCCTACTTGACTTGAAACTGACATCATAATCCTTCCCTGTCAAAATCCTAGATATCATCATTGGGTTCACACTTTACAATCATAAACAAATGAAAAGGATTAAGACCAAACCATACGTCATCCAAGTTGTTACATGAGCTAATACAGATTGCAATTGCCCAGCAATTTTTCAGGCCTAAGCCACCAATTCTCAATAGTCAAAAGCTCAAATTCAAGTTCTGGAGTAACTTTAGGCCTTTATGGTTTCCATCAATGATATTTACTTCTATCTGATGTGGGATGGAGTATCCCATTTCAGCCTTTGATAGTTCATTCAATCAAAGGCAACAAGCAGCAAAAGTCATAGCTGAGGCAGGTTCAGCCACCAGATTTAGCTTGAAAAAATCAAGTGGGTTAGCTTGTGCAGATTGACAAGAAAGTTGGCATCACTTGGGAAAAAAAGTTAACCAAAAAAGATTATTAATATTGCCAATTTTTTTATATAAACCACCACTTAAACGGGGCAAGAATGCTTTCCTCTTTCCTTGGCAAGAATTTACACATAACAAGGTCATACGTTCAACTAAGAAACTTGGTAATAAGAAAAAGTAGAGATTAAAACATGTTTTACATCATTATTTAATGAACTCATATGCAAAAAGATAGAGTATTGAGATAATAAGCCCATAAATGATCTGAAACAAAAACGTAATGTTCTGCAACACCTATAAGGAACAAGGACTGCAGTGGAAGCAACCCAAACAAGAGAAAAAAATACAGTAGCAGAACAGAAACATGGACACAGTTGAATTCAGTAGAATATGACAAATAAAGCATCTTCAGTCCAATCATACAACAATGATATGCATGCTACATATACCTCAGAAAGAACCTTGAGCATCTGATCAATGTACCATATTTTTGCCGGGGAGAACCTGAGGCAATGAAAATTGTTAGAATCCCTAGAATTAGGGATAGATTATTGAGGAAATCTTGTAAATAGAAATTAATCATAGTTACTGATTCTTAGGATAATTACAGTCTTTTAGGGATTATTTCCTTTCTTAGAGTAGTTTATCTCTTTTTATATCTCAGAACCTAATTAGCTAAAGTAAGAATCTGATTTCTACAGGTTTCTACATGGTATCGGAGCCTTAGGAATTATTCGATTCTCTTGTCTATCTTCCTAAAAATTCCTCCGATTTCTCAGCCATCTTCCTAAAATTTCCTCTCCTATTTTTCCATGGGTGATCTTCACAATGACACCATGTCCGAAACTGAGATCTCACAAATATCTCGGTATCACAATCGAGGATCAATCAAAGTGACCTCAATTCTTCACTAATAATCACTAGTCATCGACTAGATGGAAAAAACTTCCTACAATGGTCTCAATCATTCCTAATGGTGCTTCGTGGTCGTGGTAAGTTAGGATATATCAATGGAGACCTCCCACGACTGATGTAGCAGACCCTACCTATGCTACTTGGGAACTTAATAACTCAATTGTTATGGCATGGCTGATCAATTCTATGGAAGGCCATATAAGCCTAACTTATCTTCTCTTCAAGATCATGCGAAAGACATGTGGGATGTAGTCAAAGAGAACTACTCTGATCTTGCAAATGCTTCCCAAGTTTTTGAGATCAAACTCAAGTTGAAAGACATTCGACAAGGGACACTTGAGGTAACTCACTACTACAACAATCTGAAAATATTGTGGCAGGAGTTAGACATGTACTATGAAGCTAATTAGGGGAAGGCCTAGAACACACTAGGTTTATGACTCACCTCAACAACGAGCGCCTCTATGAGTTTCTAGTTGGGGAGAGGCATGAGTTAGGCGAGGTTCGTGGCGAGAATTTGGGCGCATCACCTCTCCCAACCATTAGTGAAGCTTTTGCGAAGTGAGGAGAGAGAAGAGAAACGTCGTCTCGTCATGATGGGAGAACCCAAACCAATAATCTCTACCGACCACCACCTTTGAATCTGCTGCTCTTGTGTCCAAAGGTCCTCAAACACAAAAACTCGTCTTTGGGAATGAGTCCGATCAAATGCACCATGGTGTAGTCACTGCAATCGTGTTGGACACACAAAGGAAAAATGTTTTAAACTCCATGGTTATCCGGATAAAAAAGCAGAAAGACAAGAAAAGCGCTCATTATCTTCCAATACGGTGATGAGGTCTTGGATGTGCGCCTAACCAAGACACAACTCGAAAATCTCCATAAAATTCTCGAGTACCTCTACTAGTCATGGGAATTTAGCCACTCAAGGTCACGCCTCAATATTGCTCTTGAATCTAATAACCACTCTCCTTGGATACTAGATTCGGTGCTTCTGACCACATGACAGTAACCTCACTCTATTCCAAACTTACACCACCTGTCATAACAAGTCCCGAATCAGGATTGCTGATGGTTCATACTCACGAATCAGGATTGCTGATGGTTCATACTCACCGTGGTCGGAGTAGGGAAAGTAAAAGTAGGCGAGAATTTTTCCCTTGATAATGTTCTACATGTTCCAAAATTATCTTGTAATTTACTTTCAATAAGTAAACTTACTAAAGATAGGAAAATGCTTGCTGAATTTTCTCGCATTTGGTTGTGTAATACAGAAATGTAAATCGGGGAAGATGATTGGCACTTGCTAAGGTTGATGATGGATCAGTATGTGTGGAATAAAGACAAGACACAAGGGGGATTAGCTCTATCTATCGCAAAAGAGGATACTATTATGCTATGGCACCGTAGGTTAGGACATCCAAATCTTTTGTACCTAAAAAGCATCTTCCACAATTATTTCAAATAAAAAGATAAATTCCTTGAAGTGTGATATTTGTGAATTGTCCAAACATACCCGTGTTCCATATCTTTTCAAACCATATACACAGTCAAACCTTTTCGTTAATACACAAAGTGACTTATGGGGAGCTAGCCGAGTGAAAAACATTACTGTGTGAAGTGGTTTATTACTTTTATTGATGATCACACTAGGGTATGTTGGGTCTATCTTTTAAAAGACAAATCTGAAACTCCCAAAGTTTTTCAAAATTCCACTCAATGGTTCGAACCCAATTCAACTCTACCATCCAAACTCTCCACACCGACAACGGGAGAGAATACTTTAATTCTGTCCCTAAGGTCATACCTTCTGCACCAAGGAATTATACACCGAGTTCATGCCCAAACACCCTCAATGTAATGGGATCGCCGAGAAAAAACCGACACCTCCTTGCATTGCTCTCGAGCCTTAATGTTCACAATGAACGCCCCTAAATATTTATGGGGCTAAGTCGTTTTCTTCGCTTGCTACCTAATAAATAGGATGCCTTCAAAAGTCCTAAATTTCCAAACACCTCTAAACACTCTTCACAAATCATTTCCTCTATTTCATATTCCTACTATTCCAACAAAAATATTCGGTGCAAAGCCTTTGTCCATAATCATCAACCCAACCAATCCAAGCTTGATCCTCGAGCCCACCTCTCAGTATATTTGTTGGGTATTCTCCTACTCAAAAAGGCTACAAATGCTACTCACCAACCTTACACCTGGCTATTTGTCTCTCGGGATGTCACCTTCTTTGAAACCGAACCTTTCTTTAGACCTTCTCATCTTCGTGGAGATTCTTAATGAAGATGAGAACCTTAATACCCTCCTTATTATACCTTCCGACCCTACTACCACTACTATCACTAAACCTCCCAACCTTGATATCGTTATTTCTCCTCCTATGCCGCAAGAAATTAACACTATACTTCCCGATACCAACACCATCACCGAATAGTCCCTTGATCAAGGAAAATAGCAAAGAACAACAAAGCAACAGTGCCCGAATCGCAGTTTATTCCAGACACGGAATCGATGTCCTGGAATCGACATGTGCAGTGCCACTCACATCTTCAACCGAGGACTGCTCGAACGAAGTCTCACCTCCATCACCATCCATCTATCTTCCAATTGCAATGCGAAAGGGGACAAGGAGTCGCACTCAACATCCTATCTCTCGGTTTGTATCCTATGGTAACTTATCTAAGTCTTATCAAACCTTTGTGACTAATGTTGATTCTATAAAAACTCCAAAACCATAGAAGAAGCATTTGAATCGCCAGAAATGGAGACAAGCCGTGATGGAGGAAATGGAGGCCCTCAAAAATAATGGAACGTGGGAAGTTTCGAATCTACCTAAAGGAAAGAAAACAGTGAGGGTCGCAAATGGATTTTTACTACCAAATTCAAGCCCGATGGCCAAAGTTGATCGATACAAGGCTCGCTCTAGTGGCTAAGGGCTTCACTCAAACTTATGGGTTTGGATTATGAGGAGACATTTGCACCGTTGCCAAACTAAACACAATTAGAGTCCTTTTGTCCATTCTTTGTCAATCTGAATTGGGAATTGACCCAGTTGGATGTTAAAAATGCTTTTCTCAATGGGGAGTTAAATGAAGAAGTTTACATGGACTTCCCACCAGGTTTGAAGAAAGAAAGGGCCAAGTGTGTAAGTTGAAAAATCTTTGTATGGGCTGAAACAATCTCCAAGGGCGTGGTTTAATCGGTTTGCAAAAGCTATGATGAGCAGGAAATATACTCAAGGACAGTGCACACACCATGTTCTACAAGCATTCAAAGACAAGGAAAATGTTGCATTCTAATTGTCTATGTGGATGATATAATAGTAACAGTGATGATACAAGTGAAATTGGAAGGTTGAAAGAGTTTCTTGGAACAGTTTTTGAACTTAAAGATTAGGGAAATCTTAAATATTTTCTTGGCATGGAGATAGCAAGGTCATAAAAGGGTATTTCTATCTCCCAAAGGAAATATGTCCTCGATTTGCTATCGAAGTTGGGATGATGGGTTGTAAACCAAATTGAAACTCCTATGGAGTTTAATCTCAAGTTAGGTACTAATGAAGATGGAGAAAAAGTCGATGAGGAGAGATATCAACGCCTAGTAGGGAGACTTATCTACTTGGCTCACACTCGTCCCGACATTGCTTTTAGTGTCGGCGTCATAAGTCAATATATGCATGCTCCAAGGAAAAACACCTAGAAGTCGCATATCTGGATACTAAGGTACCTAAAGGGAACTCCCGGTAAGGGCCTATACATCAAGAAAAATGACAGCAGAAATGTGGAAGTGTATACCGATCTTGTGATCAAGCGTGTTCTATTAATGACGACGATCAACCAGGTGGTTATTGCAAATATGTTTGGGGTAATCTAGTGACATGGAGGAGTAAGAAACAATGCAGTGGTAGCACGCAAAGCAGCGAAGCTAAGTCGAGCACTTGCACAAGGTATTTGTGAAGGAATTTGGATACAAAGGCTGATGAGAGAACTAAAGGTTCCTTATAATAGACCTATACAAACCGCATTGTGACAACCAAGTCTGCTGTCAATATAGCTCACAACCACATGCATCATGATCGTACCAAACATGTCGAGATAGACCGACACTTCATAAAAGAGAAGATACACTCAGGGAAGTGGCGTCACCTATCTATCTACCGCACAACAAAGTTGCGTATATCTTGACAAAAGTTTAAACAAAAACATGTTTGAACAACATGTTGGCAAGTCGGTTTGATAAACATCTACACTCCAAATTGAGGGGGAGTGTTAGAATCCCTAGAATTAGGGATAGATTATTGAGGAAATCTTGTAAATAGAAATTAATCATAGTTACTGATTCTTAGGATAATTACAGTCTTTTAGGGATTATTTCCTTTCTTAAAGTAGTTTATCTCTTTTTATACCTGTAACCTAATTAGCTAAAGTAAGAATCTGATTTCTACAGTTTCTACAAAAATGATTGTTAATTGACAAAACAATGCTGCAAAGAAATAACAAATGAATCTTTCAGCACCCTTCCCCAGCCAATGTAAAAAGGTAATCAGATAAACCAGAAGAAAATATTCCAACATAAGAGAAGGATAAAAGCAACTCCAATAAATTAAACAAAGGTAGCAATCCATTAAAATCGATCATATCAAATCAATAGTATGAAATAACTGCCTTCTCCAAGATAGATAAATGATAACCAATCCTTTTATTTTCTAAAATTGTGCTTGGAGGAAGGATCATACACAGAATATGCAGCTAGATACATCCAAAGCACAAACATCATACATGAAATATTGAGCCAAGAAGACAAAGCATACAAGACAACTGCAAAGAATATAACAGCATAAGGAAAGCTGAAGTAGCACTTCTTGTTTAACTAGAAAATAGCACAACTTACTTTTCAACAAGGGAACATATCTTGGCAGTAATATCTCCCTTAAATTCTTGATCGCTTACTTCCAAATATTCAATTAGCTCTTTTGTCAAAGGCTTTACATTGCTTTCATTCACTAGCAAGTATACAAGTTCAAGTGCCCTTTTCTGAATTGAAGCATCTGAATCCTGGAAAAAGAAAATGTCAAATCAAAAACTTTTTCAAATGCAGAAAACTTACAGTTTGACAATAATGGCATTTCATTCCACATCAAAAGCAACTAAGAAAAAGCTGAGAACTATTTTTTTTTTTTCTATTTGTAGAGTACCAAGGTTCAAATTTAGGATCTCTACCCAATTCCTACTCCACTCTACCCCTGATCCAAGCCCAAGAGACAATGCTAGAAATTATTATATCTTCAAATGAATCCCTATGAATCTATCCAAATGGCAATCAATTACGAGTAATCAACCAAAAATATCATAGGAGTAACAAGTAAGACAAATTGAGGGTTCCCAAAAAATAGCAGAAATGGATAGAAAGGAAGGAGAGATGACTACTGAATCTTTATCTTAAAGGAAAAAATACAAGATCAAGTGATACCTAAAGAGAGAAATGCTCTCTGCAGCAAATAATAAGTCTTATTCTGACATATAGGGCGTTAACCAAAAGTAACAAACAAATAACATAAGCAGAGAAACCGGATAGCCAAAAGGAAAGCAAAACTCCTTACAGGTTTCTTGAGCAAGAACTAAATAAGAAACCTACTGAAATCATCAAAGATGAAATAAAATATCCTGAGGCAGCACCTTTACACATTCCAAAATCGTTGCCCTATGCCTCTGCACTGCTTTAGCCTCCACCATAATAGCCTTCATAAGCATGTTTAATCCAACATATCTGAAAAACAAGCAAGGTTCAGTTTCATACTGTAATAGAGGAACCAAGAAATAGTGTAGAAAGGGATATGAGGAACCAAAATAAGATTTGAAAGGAAAATACCTTATATTATTGTCACGATTTGACAAGAATCTTCCCAAGATATTAATAGCAAGCACACGTAAGCCTCCATTATCTTCAATGCTCATGATGGTTTCAACACATTCATAAAGAATAGCATTTCCTGCATTTTTGTTTGACTCGGTTCTTGATGCCACCTATAAGAATTGTGACCATATAGAAAAACAAGTAAAACGAGAAACCCTTAACCTCATTAAGAAATGAAATATTGTTGAAAACAGGAGTCTCCAAAAATTTTAGCTTCTACTTTCATTTCTATAGATCAGCTTTAGAAGCAAATATCCAATATACCCCAAATGGTATACCATCTTTCATTTAACATGCTCCAAGCAATTTCATAAATGTTTTCATCATGTCAAGGAGCAACATTTTAGTGGAATATCTGGTTTATTTTCTACCAAGGCCAGAACTTTTTTTTCTAGTGAGATGGTATTTTAAATCATAAAATGAAATAACAAATATCATTCCTCAATAAAGCAATCTTTCTTTTTCTTTTATAAAAGCTTTTTAAGAACTTCTATGAAGAAAATCTGGTGTTCTACAGATAGTGAGAACGCATATAAAATTTACATAAAAAGGACATAAAAGGGGGGAGGGGGAGAAAGACAAATATAGACAAAAATTGTTACATCAATTGTTTATATCAAGTATATTTAGTAACATGTAGTTACAAATTGTTGAGATAAACAATATATGCAATATGCATTATACTTGATACTTCTTTCTGGACTTCAAATATATTACAAATGAAAGAGACAGGTCATCAGAAAAGCTTCACATGTTCAGAACTGACCTGGGCAAGTATGTCAGTCATACAGTCACTAGCATCGGCATCTCCCTGGCCCAATATCCGCAGAAGCTTAAGCAATCTTATATGAAGGAAAGGATCTGTAATGCCAGCAATGTCATACTCAGGTGAATAGGGACTGTTTGCGATATCCCTCAGAGTTTTGACCAAACCTTCAATACAGTTCTGCAGTGATGATAAAAGAAGCTATTATCTTTTCACAGGTATAGAAAATAATCATATAACATATGCAGGAAATAAACATTTAAAAGAAATTCAACTCATTACAGTTTCTTTTCGTAGTTATATAAGTGTTTGATAAACCGTTGAAAAAGAAAATTTTCAATATTTAATTTTTGTAAATGTGTTTCATAATGATATTAAATTTTTAATTAATACAAAATTTTCAACAAAAGATTATTGAATAGGATAACTAAGCAAATAGCTACTTATCACTTAATGTTGAAAATGTTAAGTTGATTTTATTTTTTAAAAATCATAGTTGAAATAAATGATATGTTTTTTCTTTTTTTGTTAAAAAATAAAATATTCAAATTATTATATTTAACTTTTATCCAAACCTATCTAAAATAATTTTAAAATATTATATTTATAAGATTTAAATTACAAAATAATAATGTTCAAAAATCAAGATTTTCTTTTATCAAACAATATAGTTATATTCACTAAATTTTTAGCAATATACCCAATAGTTTTATAATATAAATTCAGCACTTATAAAATTGAGCACTAAAAATTTTTAGTTTATCAAACAACACTTTAAGTAGAGAATCACATTGAATTGAAAAAAATGCAAATAAAGCCATAACCAATTACCTCTCTAAAATATTCCAGGGCTTCAGAACTGACTTTACAAAGATCTGTACAGAGTTGAACTCCAGTTATTAGGACTCCATGATGCTTTTCTTTAAGTAGTGAAGAAGCGGGATGCATAAAGTTTTCAGCCAGGTCGGGGACTTTCTTTATGATCCGTATCGAGCACAATGCTGCCTACAAACAACAGATACGAGTCAAGAGGAGTCAAAGATTGCAGTCAGAATGCTATGAAATAACAGATAACCTAAAACTTATGGCATGATGAGAATTCAAAAGCAGAAAGCCAACTGGCAGGGGGAAAAAGAAAAGAAAAGCAGGAAACCTGTTTAATCAAACCAATCCACCAACAGAAAAACGAGTAATTTTAGAATAACCAATTTAGTACATATGGCTAGCAAAAGTCAATAGATGTATTACCCTCAAATCATCAAACAAGACTTTCTTGTATACAAAAACACCTCAGAGTTCAGACTCAAGGTTTATAATATGTTGGCATTTTTCCCTTGAGTGATACAGGCAGTAAATTCTTCTCAATAAGATAAATGGTCAAAAAATCCAGATTTCATAAACAGGCCATACAGAGGTTGAGGAACATCATTAAACAAAATATCTCACTTTCATGAAGTAGGAACAGAATTACATTTTACAGTTGAGGTCTCTGTTGTGAGGCATGCGGTACTTGCATCAAAATACACATGGATGCTTTTAACCTTTGTATTGACAAATTACAAAGGTATTATTGGACACAAATAAAGAACAAAAACCATGACACTAGAAGAGCCCAACAATACAACGCAAAACTTTCCAATTCCATTAGGAGAATAGAGAAGTTGATATCTTTTAAGAGGGATAATCAGCATCTTTTAAACGTAAGAAATTCATGAATCCTAGAATAGGCTTCCCTTTCCCCCTTTACTTGGCATATCATTGAAATCAGAATCTGTAGTCAACAGCCACTTGAATAAAGATAGGACACACTTACTTTCTTCCGGATATTTGGATCTCTAAACTGCAGCAATCTTTCTACATCTGGTGCAAGATCACGGGCCATTTCTGCAGAAGAAATATTTCCAAGAGCACAAAGAGCAAGCCCTACAATATACTGGTTTGAATGATTCAGGTCTCTGCATATAAGTTAAGGTTTCCTGCAGAGTAAAGTATATCTCTCCGTTTCTTATTTTTACCCTTTCTAACACCAGCCAATCAGGAGAAAAGTTATTCATCCAGAACACAAATGATACAGGGAAAAGAAAATAGGAATAAATTAAGGTTGAGAAAAGTCTACATGCTGGATACTGCTTTAATGAATTTGTGACCAACATCAACACTTCTTGTCTTTCATCAAGAAGCAACATGAGACCAAGATATCCAATCCTCTTCTCTGGAAATCCAGTTGATGCAATCAACTTTAGGCATTCCATTTGGCCAAAGTGAGTGGGATATCCAAGCATGTGAATGAACATAAGCTTTGCTAGGTTGCGGTGCCTATAATCTTGATCATTTTCATTAATTGCAGCACGAATAGCAGCACACTCTTTCCTTACAACAGCACGTTCTTCAGCAGCAGTTTTGCATGCACGTATAGCCCGTATCATGTCCCTGCATAGTAGTAGTGAGTTTGACCATTTCCAATTAATATCCATATAAACTACATTCAATTCATTTGTTTGGATTAAATAATATTACCTAGGATTAAAGATGCACAAAATATGTTTTAGTCATGGGGTGTAAATGAACAGAACGTTCGACGAACTGTTCGTGAACTGTTCGTATAACATTCGTTTATGTTCGTTTATTAAGCTAAATAAACGAGTATGAACAAAATTTTTATGTTCGTTTAATAAACGAACGAACACGAACAGAGGTGTGTTCGGTTCGTTTATGTTCACGAACAAGCTTATTTATTGGCTCGTTTGTAAGCTTGTTTATTGACTCGTTTATGACTCATTTATTTATTAATGATATTTTCTTATAAAATTCCATTAGTATATATTAATAAAATTATCTTGGTTTGTATTTTTTTTCATTTATAATATAATTATTAATATTTATATTTGACTATTTTATATCTAAACAGTATATGTGTGTGTATGTATTTATTGTTTGTTTGTTTGTTTATTATTTATTAACATTGTTCGTGAACATGTTCAATTATATGTTCATGAACATGTTCGATTAATTTAAATGAACATGTTCGTGAGCATTAAACAAACGAACAGGAACACACATAATTTTAAATAAACGAAGATGAACAAAAATTTGAAATTCTTAACGAACACAAACTGAATACGAACAAGCTTAAAAATAAGCAAACGAACATGAACAGAGGTTTGTTCGTTCAAGCTCGGTTCATTTACAGCCCTAGTCATCAATTTGATTCGTTTAACAAAACATGAATTCCTATCCATTGATAAATAATTTAAGAAAAAGAAAAAGCATTCTTAGAAACCAGTAGTAGGCCCTAGCAGAGAAGAAACTTTTCAAACTATCAAAGCATCCAACATAAGACCATCTGGTAGCATGTGTAGGGCCCAACTCTTAATATAAAACTAATAGATGTTGGATAACACAATACAAACTATAGGATATGGGATCCCTAGTCCCTTTCTCTTTCTCCATAAAATGTTACATATATAAACAGTTATTCTGAACAATCTATTGAACAAGAAATATTCACAGATGCTTAAGAGAGAGGAGACCTATATGTTCCTAGTTACCAGTTTGCTCCTAAAAAGCAGCACTCGTTACTGATGACTACTGAAGACAAGGAGATTAAGATCTTCATACTAATAAAATATGGACAAAACTTTGTAACTGATTCAAAGAACTAACAGAGAATTCCCATAACAGGGTCTGAGGTTACCATTTAGACCAGATTCTTTTTCTATCTTAGATTTTTTTTATCATCCTAAATCCCTATAGGGACAAATACAACTATTCGGTTCCATTGCAATAGGCACAGAAACCTTCTACAGTCACCAAGCAATCCCACCTAGGAAAAGTAAAAGGAAATGGAGTTCAATTTACAATTGTTTACTAAAAGTGTGATAAATTCCATAAATCAGTTTGAACATACAGCCACAAGAATTATAGATACAATCATGTAACCAGGCTATTCAAATTGTCTCTGGTAACCATATCAAATTGGACACCTGAGCACATGACTGCTTTGGACAGTTATTTTATATATTTAATATCACTCTCTCCATTCCCCTAGTTAATCGGAGTTTAATGGTTGGATGTAATATCTGTTTTCCAAAACATGCTGCATAACCTATATATCTATCATCCTTAAAAAAAAAAAAAAAAAAAAAAAAAAAAAAAAAAAAAAATCCCCTTTATAGCTATAATGCCGTAGTAGAGAAAGTAAGGTTTCATTACCAGACTGGTGGTACATTGGGGTTTCCTTTCTAGAAAATGGTACCTCTAGAACTAATGTTATTTGGTGCATCATTTAATATTTTAAATACTGATGAAAACGGCAGATCAAGCTAACATCAAACAAATTAGGGACTTCTACATTTTCATCCATAGTTGCATGCAACTGATTCAAAGCACAATCACAAATAAAAGGCAAAAGTAGATAGAGGAACCAAAGCATGAAACCAGAAAAGCTAACAATCTCTACTTGGATCTAAATTCAGACGCAATCATCTTTTTAAGTAGCACAGACTAAAATAGAACTCGCAAATTTCAATCATGGCAATCAAAACAACTGCAATTAAGAGAAAAAATAAATATTTACAACGCAGCTGTTTCAATGAAAAAAGAAAATTCATTCTAATTAAAAAGAATCAAGTGTACTTGATAGGATTTTCAAATTAAAAGGGAAAGGCAGAACTAAAACAAGAAATGGGTAACACTAGGAATTGGTGCTCACCGAAGACGAGTACCAGACGAGAAAGGATTCATTATTGCGTCCAAGGGTGAAATTGTTGTAGAGAGCTCAAATCAGATCCAATCAAATCAAAACTAAATCAAATGATAGAATGAAATCAATCCACCCCAATAGCGATTATTTGGAATGAAATCGAATTGTATTCATAATTCTAAGAACCTGAAATTTAAGATCCAAATGTTGGAATTCGGAGATCCAACAAATACAACCAAACAGATGGATTTGACAGACAGCAAAACGAAAAGGGAACTGCAAAAGGAAAAACCAGAAAACGGGAGCACTCAATTTTTCATTTACAATGCTGAGTGGATCACCCACGGGTATTGGGTTAAATTTGCAAATTGGATCCACGGCTTCTTGCTGTAACGGGTCAAGGCGCGATTTCAATGGCCTGCGAGAGATTTTTAAATAACGGCGAGGGAAGGAAGTTCTTGTCCACTTATTAACGGTATTACATTTTTATTTTTAACCGGTATTAGGTCTTCTCCATGGATCCGGCTCTTCGCATTCAAACCATTCTCATTAAGGACTACTTTAAATATCATTCTTCTAAATCATCTTATATACATTTTGCTAATGTGATATTTTTCGCAATTTTAATATGTTTTCAATGTTAAAACATCTCATCTCTCCATAAATTTGGAATTTAAATTTTTATCTTTTTATTTTTACAAATCTATTCTCCCTACTTTTCAAATTTCAAAATTCAGATTTAATTATTAACACGGTTAATTTTTTTAATTTGTTGGTGTAAAATTTAAAAAAAAAAATTAATAGCCATATAACTAAAAAATGACATCCTAATGAACCTAAATTTTGACAAAATAATTTTATAAGTGTTAATAGTTGGACCTGAATTTTAAAAGCTAAAAAGTAAAGGGATTAAATTCCTAAGAATAAAAATATAGGGACCAAATTTCAAATTTACAAAAAATATAGAAACTTATAACATATTTTAACCTGTTTTTAATGATTTCAATTCATTTTACTTAAATCAAAATGAAATTCCCAATATATAATCTTCAAATAATATTTCAACTATATTTATTTATTATTATAAATTAAGAAAAATTAATATTTACTTTATTATATTACATTTTGCTATTACATTCTACTTGAAATATTATTTTTATAACCATTTATTTTTGCCAACGAGGCATTGGCTAATTGGCAAGGCTTAAAAGTTTTGAGATTTCAGGTTCTAAGTCTTCACCCTATGTAAATGTGTGGGTTTTCCTATGTAAATGGCAAGTTTGTCGTGATGTTATTGTTGAATCGGATTCTCTAACCTCGATCTCTATGGTTATGTTGGGTGTTGGTATTAAACATTTGCTCTATTGTTTGGTGTTGGTCATCGATGGGGTGCTAAAACAAGATTGGAGGTGTATGTTAAAATATGTTCTTCAACAGTGTAACTTTGATGCGAATCACTTGTCTAAGAAGAGTTTGCAGATACAAGAACTAATCCTTTATTTTCGACCGCCCCCTCCTAGCATCATTCACTTGCTGAAGGCAGATATAGAAAGTGTCGCGTTCCCAAGACTTATTAATTTAGTTTGATTAGGGATTTGGCCCTCGTTTGCAATAAAAAAAAATTAGTTTATATATTTGAGATCAAATATATGAATTTTGTAACATCTATCACTCTATCCGGTAACAGATCTGAGCAAAAGATGTTACATTTAAGCACATAATTATCTTTTAAAATCACATTCATACATTTGCTTTATAACATGTCTATTATACATTTATAGTTCATATTTACACTACCAAACCTAGGTACATGCCATCTCTAAAGTCCAAAATTTATATATACAAAAAGAACTTGGTCTTGTAGCTTGGATTAGTGATGTGACCCAAGTTGAAGTAACAATCCTCGTAAAGAAGTAGTCCATGTACCTTCAACCTACTTTCTTTCACCTACACGTTTGAACAAATGTGTTAAACTATGTGAATAGCTTAATAAGTACTCAATTGAATTCAATCTTACCATTTATATATATATATATATAATTTAATTGATTTTAATAATATTTATTCACACAATTTCTTTCACTGATATAATTAAACTTTTAATTCATTTCCAAAACATAAAACCATTTAAATTAACTTTATAATTTATAGTTTTCATTTTAACATATTAAAATTTCTTTCTCAATTCACAAACTTAACAAAATCATTTAATACTTAATTCACATATATTACTGAAACACATATATCTTCATCACTATAACACTTAAATCACTGAAGCACTGATATTTTGATACATTTGCAAAGATCCAGGCCAAATACGAGCTCCTGGCCTATAATGGAACTCCGATAACAAAAAATCCGGGAAATATACAGGAACTTCATTAAACACATCTCAAATCCCAATACTCCTTTCTTAATCCTCTCCAAACCCCCATACTACCAGCTCGATTCCCATCTAAACCCCTAGTGTAACACCCCAAAAATTTTTAGTGTCATTAACGATAATATTCCGAGAATGAGAATCATAAAATTTCTAAAAGAAAGAATATAGAGTTATTAAAAATATTTGTGGAGTTAGTTAGATATCAAAAAAGGTTATTAAAGGTGATAAACTATAACTTATTTCGTGTAACACCCTATACCTGACCTGATTGTCGAGTCCAAGCTACAAGGTGTCGCATTCTTTGCTAGAGCAACTACAATCAAATAATCACAATTCACGCCATTTAACATGCAAATATGAACAATATAAACAAACAATGTGATAAATAAACATTCGCGGGTCTTATACAAGCTTATGGAAGCTCAAAGCTAACCCGAGATCAAATCATGACTAATTGTAAAAGAATCAAAATATAGGGTTGACGTCAGGACGTTAGCATTTCCACGTCGTGATGTTGCCAAATAGTTTGTCACATCACTACGTCAATCCACTTGACATTGTGACGCCACTCACTGTTTCGGCCTCGTCGAGACGACAGGGTTCCTCGTCTCAACGTGACATTACAGGTCATTTCTCGTCGCGACAACATACGTTTGACATTGCGACGTCACATACTGTTTCTGCAAAATCTTTTTAGTGAAAAACCTGCAACTTTCCTCACCAATTCACAACATCATTAATTCATAATCAGTTTAAAATTGCAACATTATATCACCAATTTACATGCCAAATCCTCAGCCAACATCAGTTAACACAATATCAACTATAACCTAACGACTTATTGCATTTCATACCAATTTATATACAATTCTTGCTATTTCATCAAGAATTATTAACATTATAAACTATCATACCAATTCAACTAGATTTTGATACCATTACAATCTATATTCAACCTACCATATGCAAACACAACCTTTAAAACCAAAATACTTAAACCAAACTATATTAAATCTAAATTGCATATATACATACAAGCAAACATACGTCATTCTTAATACCAAAACCAACATTACTTAACCTATTAGGTACATGCCAATTAATAACAAAAGCCAAAAATGAACAAACATTGTTGAATATGGGATCGTTGATTGATGCTGAAGTCGATGCTCAGGATTCTCGAACTGAACCTAACCTGCATCGAAAAATAAACCGTACGTTGAGTAAATCGCTCAGTGGTAATCTTTGATTCAAGATAAATAAATATATGTATGCATCATGCACAAATTCAATCCCAAATCAAATATCAACCATTCTATATATAACACCTTCATTTACATAATGGCACAAATGTAACCAATGATTATGCATATAAGTTCACCAAATTATCAACCTTTTCATAAGCTATTAGGTTTATTTCATGCACAAGATATAGCTACAATCAATTTAATTTATTTTTCATCTTTAGAAAACATGTATATGCATATAAGTCTCACTTTATAATATATTGCATATTGTTCCCGAGTCTATTGACTCATTAATCCAATTGACCCCCAGGGCTCGTTTTCAATTTATTTAGCATACTGAAATTTCATGGCATATAACATTTCGCGTATCAATTGTAACACCCCGAGTTCTGGGCTAGAAGTTTTAAGGTTCGTGGGTATGGTCAGCGAGTAGGTTGTGCTATTGTGTTTAGTTATGCGTTTAAATGACAGAGTGGGCCTGCTGGTCTGGTGGTCGTGTGAGTATTAGTGTACCTCTGGATTCTGGGTTTGAGTCTTTGGGTGTGCGTTTTAAGTGATATATTTTTTATTTTGTTAAATAACAAACTGATTTTAAGTTTTAAATTAATAATTAGTTTTATTATTATGATTATTTTTATTTTTCTTTTTTTTTTGGTTACTGCATGTATTCCACGTTCTCCTCTCCCTTTCCCTTGCTGAGGGTTTTCTTTTCCTTTGTTTTTTCTCTTCTTTTGTTTTTGGGAAACGATTTTTACTTGCGGATCTTGGAGAGTTTCGCTTTATTGTCATCGAGCCGGTGTTGGGGCGTCGTTAATCGCAAATCAGGTGTGGGTTCTGAACTTTTCTTTTTAGTTTTGAATACTGAATTGATTCTGGATAATTCGACATAATGAGTGTGTTTTGCACCGTGTAACTCGGTACCAAGTCGCTTTGAAATTCGACAACTCTTTTTGTGTGATTTGGCAGTGAGTAATTGAGGTTTGTATTGGCTTTATATGGCATAAAATTGGCTTATTATGGTGTGATTCTGAAATATTTGATTAGGGGTCATTTTACTAATCGGAAAATGAAATTTCGGGTCAATTTTGGTGTGGTTTCGTGACCACACGGGTGGCCACACGGGCTTGTACCCCCACATACGGCCGTGTGCTTTTGGGATTTAGGTTTTTTGGGCTAATTTGGGTGCCACACGGACGTGTGGCCGGTTTGGGGATTTTTGTCGATTTACACACGGCCGTGTCCCCTAGGCACACGGGCGTGTGTGTTTGGGAATTAGGGATTTAGTGTTTTGGCGCCACACGATCTGGCCACATGGCCGTGTGGCTGATTTAGGGATTTAGGGATCCCACATGGACATGTGATTTGGACACACGGCCGTGTCTGGTGGGCACACGGGCGTGTAAGACCCTCATACGGTCGTGTCTGTCCTGTACTCTATTTTAGCACAATTGGATAGTGAGTTACACGGCCTATTCACACTGCCGTGTCCTTGGTTCACACGGGCGTGTGCCTCCCTCCATAGGGGCGTTTTAACCCCTACACGGCCTAGGTTTGTCCACACGGCCGGAGCACACGGCCGTGTGGTCCTAAGTTATTTATTATTGGTTTTGAGAATGTGTCTATATGTCTTAACCCTTGGCTAATCTTCAGTGGGGGTAATTAGGATTCTGAATAGGGCTTCGGCTTATGTATTATTTGTGGCTGTTGTGTGAGATGATTGATTCTGAACCTGCTTTGCTGGGTGTGTGTGCATATCTTCATCTGTCTAATTGTTTGCCGATGTGTTCACCGTTTCTATGAGATTGTATGCATGCATACATTTGCATAAAATAAATCTTTGGGTTGGTTGAGAGGAGAAGGAAGACTGATTCTAATCTAATCTGGCAATTCTTCTGCAATTTATTCGCATAAATGTTTATCGCCTTCAGACCGCATGTACGCTACTTTGCTACGTACTATTATCCGATCTCGCGCTTTAAATCGCAACATGATCAGACAAAGACCAGACTACCGCATTGCATCAGATCGCATATACGCCACCTCTTTGCATAATAATATCTGAGTGGCTTAGTCTACATGCATGGTGTGCAGGGTTGGGATGGGCCTTCCGAGGTCCTATGTGGTGTGTTTGGTTGGATGAGCTTAATTAGCTCTTATGGGGTGTGATCGGGGGACGGAGAGGTGTGTTGGCTGGACGGGTGGGTTTTGTTACTTGATTGCATTCATACGCATTTGTTTGAGTGTTTTGGGTGAAGATTATTTGACTTTGTTTTGTCTGACTGAATAACACATGTGACTGAATATATGTTTGGGACATGGTGTGCTTAAATTGTTTCCTTCTGTTGGGACGTTGGTTCCAAGTTCACTTTTTGGTTCTGTGTATATCTGTGTGTATGTTTTGCTTTCGAACCGATTTCTGAAAATCTGTTGTTATACATTTGGAACTCACACTGAGCTCATGTAGCTCACCCCCTTAGTGTTTCCCCTTGCAGGTACGTTTTTAACTCTGATGCTAGACGCGGTATGCGGAGGTCTCGGACAGTCACGGTTACAAATAAAATAATAGTTCTACTTTTGATTTCCATTTTGTTATACTATTTTGAACTGTAAGATTTTACTAAAACTGTGGTACAAGTTCTGTTTTGTTTTTTGCACAAATCTTGCTTTGTTCATAAAATTAAACTTAACCGTAATTTTACGGATTGAGACTTAGAAGATTAAATGTTTTTGGTTCATAAAGAGATAAGTATGAATGTATTGGAATTTGAGATAATTTGTTTTGTAAATTTTCCTACGATCACTTCGGTGATCAATGTAACATCCGGGATTCGGTCTAAACTTCTAGGTCGGGTTTTGGGTGTTACATCAATTAAGCATTTCTTTCATTCATAAACATGTTAACCAACACACACTCAGAACGGATATGCGATCCGTCAACCTAGGTTGCCTGGCAATGATGACGCTATACAATTATATATTATCACCCTGGATTGCTCGACAACTATAGTTTTCCCACTAAATGATATGATAAAACTGTCACTCAGATTTCCCAACAATAATGACTCGAGTAAACACATTACCACCCCAGATTGCCCGGCAACGATGGTTTTCAATTAATATCCTGACCTAATGGCATGCCAACTATATCTGACTTGGTCCGACAACTAATATGCTAATCAAATTTCAATTTCAATATACAATCCAATTCATGCTTATTCATTCCAATTTCCATCATCAACTTATCAATTCAATACATAACATACATATACCAACTCAAATTCATACCAATTTCTCATATCAATTAAGTCATAAAGTTTTCTATTCTATTCAATTTAGTTATTGCTTCGATATTCAATCCAAGTCATATCAACTCGGCTCAAGCAATAATCAAGAACTCACCTCCAACTCCATATAATACAGAATGATATAAATATGCAACAAACAAATGGTTCCAGAATCATAGAATTACAAACTGGAAATTTCGAGCTACTTGTCAATGGCTTTAGATTTTCCTTTCCCTCTCGACGAATTTGGGTCAACACTAGCTACGGATTAACATAAACACATAGAACCATTAATAAATAGCCAATTCACAATCAATTATCAATTTATGTAATTTTTATAATTTATTCAATTTTGTCCCTAAAACCGGGACTAGCCTAACTTTCAATTTAAAGCTCCAAATTGAATTCCAATTTTACTATTATCCATTACGAACCTCTTATTTTTCATTTCTACATTCAATTTTACAATTTATTCAGTTTGGTCCATAATGTACAAAACTATAAATTAAGCTTTATAATTTAGTCCTTTTTCACATCTAAGCTTTAAATCTATCAATTTAACACCCCAAAAATTTCAATTCACAACAATGGAATCTTTCAAAACTTTAAAAATTTTACAAATTGGCACATGGGCTAGCTAGATTAAGCTCTCATGACCTCAAAAACATAAAAATTACAAGAAAATGACTTAATTGCACTACCCAATTTGTTGATTAAAAGCTTCAAAACCCTTTTAATGGCGTGGAGCTCTCTTTTTCTTTTCTTCAATTCGGTGGAGAAGATGATACCTCTCACATCCCACCGAAATTAGTCATTTTATAACAATATTAACATGTTAATTAATTTAATTAACCTTTATTTAACTAAACAAAACTTATTTTAAACTAGTTAATAATCCTATAACCTTACCGTCCACTAAAAGATATTTAAATATGGTCTAATTGCTATTTTGTGTAACACCCCTATCCCGAGACCGTCGCCGGATTAGGGTTAGGAGCGTTACCAGACAGATCGGAAAACATTTACAGAAATTCATACATTCATTCATCATTCTCAAGCATTGTGTCCCTTAATACGGTCATCGAGACCTTAAATATGCATATAAAGCGGGTCGGGACTAAACCGAAACACATACAAAATTTCATGAAAATTAAAAACTTTTCTAAAATACAGGGGATACATGCCCGTGGGAGGAGATCGTGTTCCCTCCACGGCTGCTAGACAACCCCGTGTGTCCTCCCCGTGGTCGAAACTGACTTACCTTCCACGGCTACTAAGCACGCCCATGTACTCCAGCCGCACGTCCGTGTGCTCTGGCCACATGCCTATGCTCTCATGCCGTGGTCGATTCTACCAAAATCCACACGGCTACAGGCACGTCCGTGTGCCATGGCCGTGTACTCTTAAGCTAGCTACTGACTTATGCCCCACGGCTAAATGACACGCCCGTGTCGAGGCCGTGTACTACCAGGCTAAATCCTGTTATTCTCCCACGGTCCCTAGGCACGCCCGTGTGCCATGACCGTGTGACATTATAGGCCATTTACAAGGCCAATATGCCACCCACTAGGGTCATACCTACAAGCAACCTTTACCATTACAATTCATGCATCTATGGCAACCAAAAAACATACTAATTTGACCTTTCATTATCTTCATTCAATACCAATTCCAACATGACAAAATCCAATACTAAAATTCATTTCATCACAAGCATAAGTCATTCATTTGCATACTCAAAACTTGGTCATTTCATATGTCATCTAACCATGCCAAAACACACTTCACATATCACATTCATTTGAGCAATTTACCAAAACATATCAAACCAACTCACATAGCTTAGCTCATATAACACACTTATACCAAGTACTAGCCTATACATGCCATATCTTGCTATATACATTTTCAAAGTGTACCAAAATAAGTTTAGTAGTGTGATGACGATCCTTGACGGTCCCGAGCCTTCAGTAGCTTTAACGACCTATAAAACAGAGAAAACACACACACACACAGAGTAAGCTTTCCAAAAGCTTAGTAAGTCATATACAAATAAACTTAACATATAAAACATATGAGCATAATACCACATTGGCACAATTCATATACATAGCAAATTTCTCACATATATACTTTGGTCCATATCTTTTGCCATATTTGCCACATTCATCAATTTAAGAATCATAGTAAGATCACATAGGTACTTACCTTATATACACACTTTGTGTATATATATCAAACGTACCTGGAACGGACAATCATTCACTTCATTTATCATAGCTCGGATTTGCAATTCGTATCTCAGACTTGCCCGTTGAACCGTAAGGAATCTAGTAGGATACTCAGAAGGTTCGGAATGGTTGTACAATGCCAACGTCCCGCATTTGCGGTCTTATATGCACTCAGATATCGATGCCACTGTCCCAGACTGGGTCTTACACGAATCATTACGATGCCGATGTCCCAGACATGGTCTTACACGTAAAGCTTATATCGATACCAACGTCCCAGACGTGGTCTTACACATAAAGATAATATCGATGCCGACGTCCCAAACGTGGTCTTACAAAAAATCTCAAATCAACGCCAACGTCCCGGACGCGGTCTTACATGATAAAACAGAACAGATACCTATGTCATGACATGGCTAATCCTATATATTCCTAGGTTCGTACGGGACTTATCGGACATTGTCACTATTTCGAACTTATCTCGGAATTCATATGCATAACCTCTTATAAGCTTTCATTATCAACATTAATCATATAAGCAAATACAATTTCATACAAGTATGTTTATTTGCATAGTGACTTACCTCGGATTCGATTTTACGGAAATGGAAACGGCTACTCGATTACTTTCGCTTTCTCGCGATCTAAGTCCGTTTTCCTCTGTTCTTGATCTAAACATATTCAGAAATAACTCTTTTATTCACTAATTCATTCAATTCAGTCCAAGGACACACATTTATGGCTATTTGCAAATTAGCCCTCATATTTGCACAATTTATCAATTTAGTCCTTTTTTCTCAAAACATCAAATTCACAAAATCTATACACAACCAAGATTAGCCGAATGTATATATACATCATACAAGCCCTTAATTTTCATCAAATTAGCAATTTAGTCCCTCAATTTACTATTTTTATAATTTAGCCCTATTTAGCTAAATTCATCAAAACTTCAAGAACAAAACATATTCATCTAGCTCAAATATTTCATTTATCAACTAAACTCATCTCAAAAATCAACATATCATCAATGACATTTTACACAAACATCATCAATTCACAATATTAATACATGGGTTTTGTAGCTCTCAAAGCAACGATTACAAAAACGTAGAAATTATCAAAAACCGAATCAAAACCATACCTTAATCAAAGAAGACAAGAGCAGAAACCTAAGAACACTTTTCTTCTTTTCTTTTTCTTGCTAAAGTCGGCCAAATAAGATGATAAACATCTAATTTTCATATTTGTTTTGTTATAAATTCTTTAATAAACAATTTTCCAATTTTAACCTTTAATCAAATAAAACAAAACAAATGTGCATAAGGTCATTATAGACCATAGCCGTCCACTTACTCCTCTTATGGCTAAATTGCCATAGAAATCCTCCACATTTAAAAGCCACATCTCAATAGTACTTTAACAATTAACATGCTAGTTTTGCACTTAATACAATTCAATCCTTTTATCAAATTAAACACATAAACGAACAAATTAGCTTACGGAAATTTACCACATGCTTAATCACATATCAACGGCACAGAAAATAATATTAAAATATTATACGAGCTCAGATTTGTGGTCCCGAAACCACTGTTCCGACTAGGGTGTAAACCGGACTGTTACATTTTAGACCTTTGGTTAATTACAATTTAACTCCTCAAGCCATTTTTAATTAAAAATTTATAACAATTAAACTGTACAATTTAGTCCCTGAGCCCTAATAACACAATTTCGGCTAAATTACTTATCAAAAATTCAATTCACCTATATGATAACTCCGAGTAATAAGACATGAGATATGTGGTGAATTTAAAATTTGAAGGAAAAGAGAATTTAAGGAAACATGAGTTTTATAAGAGCCATTGGATTAAACTTGTGATTTAATTTTAGCCCTTGAAGCTCATTAATGGCAAAGTGGTAATTTTTTTCAAGAAAGTGTGTGTAGGAACTAATTTAGGCCATTGATTTAAAATCTCATGGGCAATCTTGGCCATTAATGTTGGAAGGATTTGGACTAGACTTGATCATGGGTCAGGCCACCCGCCTAGGTCCAAAGGTTCACCCGAGAAGTGTGAGGGTTTTGGCAAAAATATAGGCCTGAAAAATGGGCTTAGACAAAAATAGAATATCCGTTTTCTAAACGGCTCGGGTCTAAGGTAAGATTTTTTGGCCCGGGCCCAACCCGGCCCGAACATGCCTGATTTTGCCTAATTTATTCTCTACTATTGTTTGTTATTGTTTTGCTGTCACTTTTCTATTATATTGCTACTATTTTGTTGTTATTGTTTGGATATTGTATAACTCTTGTTTTATTGTTAATTTTGTTACTATTTTAGAGGCATTTGCTTGCTAAGTTATAACTATCTTAGTGTTATACACGTATAAATATTTTTTAATGTATTTTCAATTTATTGAGAAACATTTATTTTAATGGTTTTAGTGTATTTGATGTATTATATTTTTTAAATTTTTTTTATATAAAAAATTTAATACAGGTCGGGTCGGGCTCGAGTTTAGTTTTTTTTTTATTTGAGTCGAGCTTGGGCAAAATTTTAGGCTAATTTTTTGGGCCGAGCCTAGGCCTAGAAAACAAACCTAAATTTTGGCATTGGCCCGACCTTGCCAATGATTAGGTCTAATTTTGACCATTTCAAAGAGTGATTTGTAGCCTTTAAATCAAATGACTAATGCCTACTTGCAACCATTGTATTTAAGGATCAAAAGGGAACTTTAAATATGACTTTTTGAGATGAAAAAAAAAAGAAGAAGAAACCCCCCTCTTTTCTCCAGCAAAAAAAACCAACTGTTTGTTTTTTTCATGAGAAAACCTTTTTTCTTTCATCTCTTTTCATCTTCTTTCTTCTTTACACCAGCCCCGTTTGAAGCCCTAAAGAAATCATAGTTAATTTCTTGAAAGCCCATGAAAATTTCCACTAATGAAACCTTTTTGTCTTAGTTTTAACTTTGGAGAGTTGAAAATTAATAAAGAAGGTGTGAGAAAGTTTAGAAAGCATGGAAAGGTTAATGAAGCAAGGTGAGAAATTTTGGGTTCATATTGTATTTCATGTTCATTTTAGTAAGAATTTATATTTTAGCTAAGTTGAAAATGTGTAATGATTGAGTATTAATTTTGTGTTTATGTATGTATTTGAAAAAGAAAGGGGTTAAGAAGACTGGGAATATAAAAAAAAAAATTTAAGGAGCAGTGTCAATTTTGAGCTCGATAAGGTATGTGCTCTCTTGAATTCCACATTACCATTGAATATTTATGTTTGAGTGTTTATGAAAATGCCTAATATCTTTATTGAGTATCTTAGAAATGGCAAAATGATATAGGACTTTGTTGAATCTGGTGCCCTAAGTGTAGTATATTCGTTTTGCATACTTGTATTTTTTCAAACAGATTGGTTTAATAAAATTATCCATAAACTAAATTAATACCCTTTGTATATAGTCGTCAATGGTTTTTGCACGCAAAGCAAAATGGAAGCAAATATTGACTCACTACTTATCTAATATTTAGCTAATACTAAGTGGTATTATGTGGTCGGATCGTAATATGGAAAGACAACTTATATCAGTATATGAAACTAAATATGTCTTTAGTCTAATTGGAAATGAGCAAACTGATTGAAAGACTAATATGTCGTCTATTAAGTCTAATTTGGGAAATGATTTTTCTCAAGCGCTAGAGCGGATGACTCCCAAAAGATAGAGTGTAACACCCCAAACCCGACCTAGATGTTATGGCCGTATCTGGCAATGTCACACGATAGTGTTTTTGAAACCTCATTGTTACGATGAAAACATTCCATGTTATTATCTTTAGTAAACATTTGTTAGAACTTAGGAAGTCGTCTTTATTCATTTAAAACATTTGTTTTGAAACATCCTCGTTCTTGAAGCTTTAATAAAATAGTCTAGGTGATCATGCGTTTAGAAATTACTTTAACTTTTTGGAAACCGAATTTCCTACGACCAGCAGGTATAAATCCATAAAGTAAAATAAATAAATAAAAACTCAAATTTAAAACCAAAGTCCCAGAGGGTCCTTAAATTACAACCCAAATAATCAATAATAATCAAATCACAAATCGTAAATTGAAAACCATGAAGTCCAAAAATTACTGTGGTCACCGCTGAGTCCTCCGTCGTACCGATCCGTCTAAGTCTGGGGATTACTGTGCACATTAAAAAAAGAAAAGAGTGAGTTTACGTAAACTCAAGTGTAATCCCGCAAAAACAAACAAACAATCGGTATTCACGATTGCACGCTTGAATGCGATCTTGGGCCTAAGCCCTTTTCAAGATATCAATGACGGTTTGGGCCTTAGCCCATCTCAAGATCTGATGTAAAAAATGCAAAGAGGGCCTTAGCCCATCACGATATCGATGTGCGTAACAATTATGTAGTAGCAAAATCCTACCCAACCAGCCTCTACACACCATCTCCGTCCAACCCTACACTCCATGTGGGGATATAATCAACCCACCCATCCCTACACTCCAAGTAGTACCAAATGCAACTGACAATACAAGAGTTTGCAAATGAGTCGCCAAGAAATTAGGCTTAAAGCCTTTCAAGACACACTTCCTCCGAATAACAACCCCCAACCCAATGCAATGCAACACACAATGGATGGGATGCTGTTATGCAATTTCAGTACATATATTCAGTTCAGATATTAACATGCCCAGTACATATATCATTCAGTCAATTTCACACATTTAAAGGGTCTAAGTAGCGCTTACTGACCCTACGGTAGGTTCACAGTCGACTTGGGTGACCCGTGCAACCTTAAAAATATTTCGGTAAAAATGGGCCCACACGCCCATATGATCTGCCCGTGTGGGCCCACACGCCCGTGTGGCCCACTTGGCCCAAATTGGCCTTGGCCGTGTGATCCATTTTTAAAGTAACCCATGCTAGCTCAATACTCATATATGTTTTCACTATTTACTTATATGTTCATCCAAAGCTGTCTACTTGACTCATTATCACTAAATTATTTATATCTTGAGCTACAAAATTCCAAATTAAGATCCGCTTGATGTTTTTGAAACTAGACTCAAATACCTTTCTACCATAAAAATTTTCAGAATTTATAGTTTATCAAATAAGTACAGTAAAATCTTTAAAGTTATCCCTATTCTGCTGTTTGACAACTTCATCCTTTCCTTACTAAAAATTATTTATCTCTTAGTACAAAATTTAGATGAAGTTGTTCCAACTTATTGATTTCCATTAACTAACCCTAGATCCTTGCCCCTGAAAAATGGATGTTTCTCTTCGAGCTCCATCCCGTACTATTTACATTACAACCCAACAAAAAGACGGATTATAATAGAACAAAGGATGTCGAGCAAAAAGCACATTCATTTCTACATAACAGAAAGTGGTGGGTTTTGACATCCACAGCTGATCACATCCTTCAAGTCACACGTTGCTTTGTACCACATCGTTAAGGATTTAAACATATAAATTTAAGCCCCTAATTATTTTTTTACATTTTTTGATGATTTTCCTAAGTCAGAACAGTGGAACCCAAAATCATTCTGACCTTGTCTCACAAAATTTATTATATCTCATGATTTACAATTCCATTGCTTACACTGTTTCTTCCATGAAAAACTAGACTCAATAAAATTTAATTTCATATTTTATTCAACCTCTAACTCAATTCCCACTATTTTTGATGATTTTTCAAAGTTAGACTACTGCTGTCCAAAACTATTTTAGTGCAAAATGTTAATTTCCAAGTTTATAACACCCTTATTTCCTTTCTCTACAATTTTTTGCATTATTTTCTCTTATTTCTCGACAGCAAGCAATTTCGGCTTTTCGCTGAATCCTTTTTTCTGCGTTTCGGGTACACACCTGGTATCATTTCTGATGCGTAAGCACTCCTAAGCCTCCAGAACCTAAAAATCGACCAACATATCTCCAGATTAATCACTTAATTCGTTTTTAATCAACCGATTTCGGAAGGAACTCGACTAAAAACCTAGCAAAACCCTTACCTCGCTTGAGTAACTACAACTTCACACAATCACAGCGTCGATTCAAAACCACCAGCCCCTTGATTAACTCCTAAACACCAAAAAGGAATCCCCTTTTTAGAGATTAACCAAGAACGATTAACAATAGACAAAACCATTACTTACTGAACACGAGCAACCAACGATGAACAACCGAATCAATTGGAAGAAAAAAAGAAAGAAACGGAAGGGGAAAAGATAATGGAAATTTCGGAAGCAACTAGGGGAAAGAATCGGCAGAGGAGGGAAAAAAAAGAAGAAGAAAACGTCAGAAAAAGTTTGGGGAATTGGAGAGAAAACCGAAACTCTACTTTTTTTGCAACAAAAGATAATCGAGTTATTTTCTCGATAACCTCTCCCCAATTATCTCCTAAAATCACTCCTATTAACCCCTAAAACACAACTACTCAGAATTTTGCCCCAACACAACTCTTAGCCGAAATTGGAGCAAAAATATTGTCTCTACGCCATCACAGAGAATTAAACACAGGACCTCCAACACTCCAACACTCCACTTAACCACCAGACCAGCAGGTCCATTCTGATATAAACTTACCAACAATTAAACTTAAGCCCTTTGCATAAGGTTAAGGCTTTATTTATAAAAATACCAAAATTTGCCCAAGTAAGGCTTGAACTTGGGATCTCTCACACACACCCAGAACACATAACCACTGAAGCAGATACACAGTTGTGTGTCACACATACACGAAATCAAAAATTAAAATTTTGGGGCGTTACATAGAGACATAGATGTAACCAATTGGATTAACAGTATATTAAACAAGACCTAAGTAGAATAGATCCTAAATTTATTTATGGATTTATTCACTTATAAAGTTCATAGTGTGTCATACCTTAATCATGAGTGGATGATGGACTATGCATGTGTGACTCATATACTTTGATGCAAGTAAAAGCCTGAGTTCATATGGATAAGGAACCGAAAGTTGGTTCGTTGGGTATACGAATTTTGCAATATGTAGCATCATTCACAATAATGAAATTTATAGCCCAAGAAATGGGTAAATGATATCCTCTCATTGGAATTACATGATAGATGAAAGATAAATTGGCCACAGGTCATTTGTCTTTGTGATAAATGACTTAATTACTATTTGATAGTAATTGACTTTTCATGAAGGAAGATGTAATAGTTACCATGAGATAAAATAGGATCATATTGGGAGAATGAATTTATCCCAAAGAGATTAAGGATATTCTATGAGGGTAACACACTTATGACAAGGTCATTGGATGAAGACTAATCGAGTAGCTTTCATAATGATATGTAATTAGGGAGAGCTCATTCACGATACTATAGTGGAATGACTTCGTGACTAAATGAATTTATAATTAATAGGCGAAAAGCTATCACTTAATTGTAAATAATTTGAGCCCTAATTATATATGTTCAATCAGTCCCTTCACTAGCTAGTTGAAACTAGAAATGAGTTGCATGTAGAATCAAATGAATATAAATGGATGGAAATGATAAAGTTAGAAAAATGGATTACATTTGAAAATGAATGTGTTTTCTCACTAAGTATGGAAATGATATGAGAATTAATTTAAGTTTTTGAATTATTATTTAATCAAATAATTGAAGTTCAAAAATTAAATTAAATCAATTGATCATCGTAAACTCGTTGAATATGAAAATTAGATATATTTTCTCATAGATTCTTTTTCGATAAAGTTGCCATGACTTTAACAGAATTAGAATTGGATTGAGAAAATTATTTAATTGAAAAATTAATTTATCTAATTAAATTAAATTAATAAATAATATTTATTTTGAGAAATAGAAAAACATGTACTGGGTTGGATTAAATTATGAATTGTTGAGTTAAAAGTCTTGGAAGCACATATAATTGGATCTAATACAGAAGAAGCCTCAAAACCCCTCATAATACATATGAGGGGCGACAAACCTAGTATATTTAACTAGGGTGTGTCGCCCCATTCTCCTTGTTAAACCAGGAGACTAGTTTTTCTATCAAATAAGTATTATTTGTGTTCTACTAATTCAATCGAGATTCTTTTATCTCTCCCTAGAAATTTATAGATGACACTGGTAGAGTTAAAAATATACAACTTTGAGATATTGTTATTCTGCCAAAAATAGTGAGAATTTATTTTATAAGTATAAATTCTATTTTTCTGGGAATAACAATTCTATCGATTTCTATTGAGAGAGAATTACTTTCCTACTGAAAGTAAGAGAAAGTTTCTAGTTCTGTGTTTGATTCATGATTGTTTGAGCCCACACTCGAAGTGATTCGTGATACGAGAATAGCAAAGAAGGTCATTCGGTTGAAAGCCAGAACATCTAGGATCTATCTAGCACAAAGCACATATACTTTTTGAGAAAAGTTTATTGCTATAAATATCATAAACCAACTCAGTTTTCAAAATTTTAATTTTTTGTTGTAACAGAAAACCATTTTTAAATCAGATTTTTTCCAACAGACTTGTGTGTCTCTAATGAGATGAATGAATTTGAGAAATAAAATCATTAACAAGTATGTAAATTAGACTAGTTGACAAGGAAGTTGGAACCAAAAAAAAAGAGAGACTAATAGACAATGAAATAGAAAATACTATGAGTTGTTATAATGTAAGTCTGTTTGTGTATGGGGGTGGGGGGGTGGGAGTGAAATGATAATTGTTGAGAAAATAGTTAAAGTATTGGGCCTAACTTGAAATATGAAAAAGTATGAATCTTCATTGAACTTATACTACTATTAAGCTTAATTAATGTGAGTTGTGAAAACCTTAATTAGAAAGGTTTAATGGAAAATTATCAACTTTAAAATTCAATTGATAAGTGATATGGCTAAACAAGAGGTTAGATAAGCATTTTGATGTGGGTTTAATTCAATAAGAAAGAGAAAAAGTAGGAAATTTCATCTTGAATTTTTACTTATTAAGAATGAGAGTAAATCCCATAAAAAGGAAATAAGGATTTGGTGCAAATGATAATTGATTTAGACCTTTAAATAAATGAAAAATGATGTTAGTAATTAATTTTTATAAGAGTTAAAGTTTGGTACGAATATGATTAATTTTGGTATCATAAACTGGTTGCAATTCAAAGGCAGTGATGCAACCTTAAAAATTTGGAAAAAATTGTAAAAATCGAATTGAAGTAGAGCCATACATAGTTAAAAATATTATTGAGTCTAGTTTTTAATGAAACAAACATAAGTTGTATTTGAATTTTGAATTGAGAGGTAAAAATATTTTAGTGAAGATGATAAGCCGTAGTAGTAACATATTTTATCTCCACATTTAGCATGCTTTTGGATGATTTATCCCTTGAATTATGGAATTTGGTGCTCTTAATCCTTTAATTTCATGTTTTATACTCAGGAGAGCATAGGAGGATGAAAAAAATGGAAAACGGGCTTAAAACGGACCAAATGGGCCAAAGTACGAAATCGACACGGCCTGGGGTTTCACCACACGGCCGTGCCTCCTTAGCAGGCTCGACCACGGCCTACAACTCGACTTACATGGACGTGTGCCATGGGCGTGTCCTTGCCGTGGAAAAGAAGAATTTTATTCGGATTAGGGTACTTAGAGGCAAAGAAACACATTCCAAAAGCCTATATAAACACCCTAAAGGCCAACCTTTAGGGGGCGTCCAGCTAGGCCAATGAGCCAAGCCGGAGAGGTTAGAATCGTGGGATTTACTCGAAGAAAGCCAGTTGGTTCATCTCAAGAAGCCAAAGTCATACTCAAGAAGGAAGATCTTCTCTTCAATTCGTTCGGGGTTTTAGGGTTTTCTTATGTTTTGTTTTATCTTTTCTTCCGAGATGTATATTTTTATGATTATGAACTAAACCTCGAGATACACAGGGGATGAAACCTAAGACGGATCTTGTTATTGTTTTCTCAACTATATGATAAATACTTGATTTGTTCTTAATTATGTGTTCTTAATTCTTGTTTTGATATTTCAGGATATTGATCCAAGTATTGATGTGCTTAGGCAGTGGAGCAAAAGTCCCTGTCTAAGAGTAGATCTAGCATAGTTAAGCGGAGTTGCTCGCGCGCCTAGAGATAGGGTGATGAAAATCTGTCGGATTAGGGTCAAACCTAATATGAGAGTCCATAGATCGAGTTAATGCAATTCTAGGGGTTTTAATTAGAAAGAGATTTCAATTAATCAACCTAGGGTTAGACGTTAGTAGCCTCGACGGAGGTATTAATATACATTAGGAAATCCTACGGATCAAGTCAAGTGAATAAATCGTCTGGTTCAGAGTTAGATAACAAGTGAAGTCTAGGTGGATTCCTCCTTGGGTATTGTCTTAATCAATTGGTTTTTCCCACAAGTATTTCCCCAATTCATTCCCTTCGTCTTAGCATCTTTAGCTTAGTAGTTAGTTAATTTTAGATTAAACAATAATTCACTTCAATTATTAGGCTAAATAATAGAAAGAAAGTTAGTATTAGTACTTTTGGTTCCATTGGGTTCGACAATCCGGTCTTGCCGCTAAACTATACTACTGTTCGATAGGTGCGCTTTCCTCAATCGTTGTCATAGTTAGTTTCTAGGTTAGATCATTCATTATATAAATTTTTAAGACTCTGACACACGATCAGAAGACAACTCAAAAGTGCCTGGTAGCTAGGGGTGAGTAAAATTCGATTCGATTTGAAAAACTCAATAAAAAATTCAAATTTTGAATTAAATAGTTCGAGTTATTTGAGTTAATCAAGTTATTTAAATCAACTCGAATAAAAAAATTAATTTTTTCGGTTTAACTCAAATATGAATTACACAATTCAAGTTATCCGAAATTCTGAATAAGAAAAGGCAAAACTACGTCGTTTTGATAAATGTTTACTCATTAAGTTAAAAGGCAAAACCATTATATTGTTTATGTAGTTAAATAATCTTGTACTTTGTCTACTAGTTAAATAATCGGTCCATGTAAATGCAACATTGAGTATAAATAATATGATTCGTTAACTTGACTCGACTCAGAATTTTTTGACTTGATTCGATTCGATTCGAAAAAAAATTCAAATTGATTTCGGTTGCTAAAATAAGATTTGTCAACTCGACTAACTTGAAATTTTTTTACTCGATTCGACTCGACTCGACTGAATACTCACCCCTACTGGTAGCAACCCTATTTTGCCTTCGAAAAATTGCTGCACCTTTTGTGCTTGGTAATAAATTCTAAAATTTTTATGGGAGAAAGGAAATTGAGTCTAGTTTCTAAAACAACAAACAGATCTTGATTTTGAATTTGTGGAATGAGATATAAATAAATTAGTGACAGATCTACTACGGTTAGACAATCGTGTAATTTTAAAAAATTAGGTTGTTTAAATTATTTTGTATATATGATTTTAAATGAAAGAAAAAAGTATCTATTGAGAATGGATTAAATATAAAAGACTTGATACATATAATTTGATAATGAGATAAGAATGATATTAATTGTTACTACGAAATAAAGAAACAAAATATAAATGAGTTATGATTATTTTTTGTGTAAATGAGATTGAGTCAAATGTATGATAATATTGAAATCTAGCTTGTTAAGGGAATGTTAAAAACAAGTTGTTTATTAAGTTGAGTATTAAATTTAGTTTTTAATTTAAGAAGGATTGTGAATGAGACAAGACTTATGATAATACTTGAAATTTGAATGGGAAGAGGTTACCTTTTGTCAAGCTTAAGTGTAAATACTTTATGAAATTTCTTTGTGTATGTTTAAATAGTGAAATAAATAAGATAGTAGAAATACACCTAACTAAGGTTTAAATTTAGTTTGAGTAATGAATTGCTAAATTCTTTGTAATAAAAATGTTTGATGTAAGAAATGGTAAATAGGAAAAATTGATTGTGATATGTGAAAGATAAATATGAAAAATTCAAAATGTGCATACTAATGAAAATGCTAAATCAAGTTATGATTAAATGAGTCACTACATTTTATTTTGATTCATGAAATAATGAGAATGAAATAAGAACTTACAATAAAGCTTGAATCTTGAGTAGAGAATGTAGATTGTGAAATGACAAATGAATTGTTGAGATATACTATTTGATATCAATGATTGAGTATGAATGATACATATATGTAAGTGTTCTCTATATTATGAATTGATGTGGATAATGATATTATGAATGGAATGAATTTATATTATGTTAAGTGAGATTTGTAAATGATAAGGAAAATTGTTAGTATTCCTAGTATCTTCTCGGTACTTAGTCGTGATGATTGGCATGCCAATAGGAATAGATAACACGTTTGGTACGGGATATGAGATTTCTACGGGATATGATGTGTATGGGATATGTATTATGGCACTTTAGTGCATTTAATTTTGGAGTGTAGGTTGAAGCACTTCGGTGCATTTCATTTTAGAGTTTTAGGTTGGAGCACTTTGATGCATTTCATATTAGGTGTAGGTTGGAGCACTTCGGTGCATATGTTGGAGTGATGGATGGTTATATTTCGTACATTCGATGTATGAATCACTAAAGGTTACTAAGGGCTATGAATAAAATTTAAATTGAAACATTATGCTATATTGTCTTAATGAAGTGTTCTGATATATGTGTGAAATGTTTAATGATAGCATGAAAGATGTGTAAATACATCAATTATGTTTAATGGTAAGAATGAACTTTTTGCTTATTATAAGTTGGTGCATACTATTTGTTTATGTTACGTTTTAGTAATTTATAAAACTTGTAAAAATGTATGTTTATTGCATTTCACTTGAGCACCACTAAGCATAAAAGTATCCTTTGCATGTTGGATTGTTTTTTTCTTTTCACGCATAGGTCAAAGATCGAACGCGAGGAGATAGTCACAAAAGTTCTGCATCAAGCTGAGTCACATCACGAAAAAAAAAAGGTGTACATGTATTCAAGTCCTTTATATTGTATAAGTTAATATAGTGAGGCATGTACGTAAGATATTACTGTGTTAATGAATTTTATTATGTTTGCATAAGTGACTTTTGTAATTCATGAGACACCACTGTCTATTGGTTATTAAATTGAATTGTACAAATTTGGAAATTCGTTTTTACTGATTGTTATCACCAAAACATGTTTCTCAATGTCTGTACATGGGTTAAGAAAAGCTATAAGTGCCTTCGGGCATCAAGTGTAGCATCATTTATTTGTAATCCTTGATGATCCGAGTAAGGGGTGTTACACTCAGCCTCTTTCAACTCGATAATCAATTCACATATCACAAATATCACTTTATTCACAATTATCACTTTACACAATCACTTTGACTCACATAAACAAATAAACTATATTTTCATTTCACATATTCACAATTCAAAGAAGCACTAACATTTCATTTCACTTTCATGTAGCATTTCACTTCATGTAGCACTTTACTTAAATATTTTATTTCAGTATTTAAGCATACATAGTAACTTTTGAACATTTTACAATTTAGTCCCCTTAATTCGTGAAAATTCAATAATCATTATTATATCACTTCACACTTTATTTGCTACCACTTAACACTTCATTTAAACCATTTATTATAATATTTATTCACATATCAAATTTTTACATACTATTCAATTTTGTCCTCTCTACAAAAAATTTCATTACACTACATCTATTCACTTTGCAAATAAAATTTAATTGATATCTTCACTTTAATCAACTTCATATTAAATTCATACTCAAATATCTTAATTAAAATAAACAAACTTGAATTCAATTAAGTAGTTACCTATTCTCTTCACTTGAACTTAGCCTTTCTCTTTTCGATTCAAAGCTTTCCTTTACTTTGATCACCTTTTCTTCATCTTTTCCTCTTTCTCTCCATGCATACATATACTATGAAAAATATAACGTCGGTAATGACAAATATATCGCAAAGAAAAGAGAAATAAAAATAAAGAACACATAAATTTTACGTGGAAACCCTTTCGGAAAAAAAAACCACGGGCAGAGGAGAAGAAAATTCACTATGTCGAATTCGAATTAATTACAAGAGGAATAGACTATGTCTATTTATAGGCTTGTAAAACCATATTCTAATAGGAGTGTAGTAAGATTAAAACACCTTATTCTAATCAATATCAAATAGATGGAGTTTAATAAGGTTTAAAAAACCTTATTCTAAAATAAAATAAAAGAAGTGTAGTTCTATAGGGATTTTTATTTTATTTTATTTTACCACTGTATTTTATTTAAATAAGGATTCGGGTCACTTAATTCTAACAATCTCCACTTTGACACGAATTCTCAATGAACAAGTTCTTCATCGCAAACTCTCAATAAACAAGTTCTCCACCTCTTCCATAAAACCCTTTAAGGGTTTAACTTCAACAATGAATACCAACCAAGTCTAAGGAATGCTTAAACTTGGTTATAGGAAGTGACTTAGTCATCATATCTGCAGGATTTTCATGAGTACTAATTTTGCTCACAACAATATCACTATGAGCAATAATATCACGAACAAAATGATACCGAACATCAATGTGTTTTGTTCTCTCATGAAACATTTGATCTTTTGTAAGGAATATGGCACTCTGAATGTCACAAAATATTGTACTGATTTGAAGGTCGTCATTGAGCTCACTAAAGAGTCCCTTCAACCAAATAGCTTCTTTACAAGCCTCAGTAATCGCCATGTACTCAGCTTCAGTGGTAGACAAAGCGACTGTAGTTTGCAAAGTAGCTTTCCAACTGATTGCACAACCTCTGATTGTAAAGACATAACCAATGAGAGATCTTCTTCTATCAAGGTCTCCAACAAAATCAACATTAAGATACCTAATGACTCTATCTCTAGTTCTTCCAAACTGTAAGAAAAAATCAGTAGTACCTCGTAAGTATCTTAAAATCCACTGAACTGCTTTCCAAAGTTCTTTACCTGGATTCGCCATGTATCTGCTAACTGCACTGACTGCATATGATAAATCTGGACGTGAACAAACCATAGCATACATGAGAGATCCCACTGCACTAGAGTATGGAACATGTGACATGTACTCAATCTCATCATCTGATTGTGGAGACAAAGCCGATGAAAGTCTGAAATGGGCTGCTAAAGGATTACTAACAGGCTTAGCACTCTGCATATTGAACCTGCAAAGAACTTTCTCAATGTACCCCTTTTGAATTAGGTACAATTTACTTACTTTTCTATCTCTAAGAATCTCCATACCAAGTATCTTCTTTGCTGGTCCCAAATCTTTCATCTCAAATTCTTCACTTAGTTGGGCTTTGACCTTTCTTATCTCTCATTTATCTTTTCCTGCTATCAACATGTCATCAACATAAAGAAGTAGATACACAAAAGAACCATCACTGTTTTTCTTAAAGTAAACACAACTGTCAAAACTACTTCTTTTGAAATCATGAGAAGTCATAAAGGAATCAAACCTCTTGTACCATTGTCTTGGTGATTGCTTCAAACCGTAACGGGACTTTTTCAGCAAGCAAACATAGTCCTCTTTTTGAGATCAGAAACCCTCTCGTTGTTGCATGTAAATATCCTCCTCAAGTTCTCCATGCAAAAATGTAGTTTTTACATCTAACTGCTCAAGCTCCAAATCATGCATGGCCACAATACCAAGCAAAGCTCGAATCGAACTATGCTTCACAACTGGGGAGAACACATCTGTGAAGTCCACTCCTAGAATTTAACTGTAACCCTTTGCAACAAGCATTGCTTTATATCTGGGTTCTTCAACTCCTAGAGTCCCTTCTTTCTTTTTAAACACCCATTTACAGCGAACAACCTTTTTACCTTTAAGAAGTTTCACAAGATCCCATGTTCTATTTTTGTGGAGTGATTCCATCTCCTCTTGCATAGCAAACATCCACTTTTCTGAGTCTTCATAGCTAACCGCCTCAGAATAATTAGATGGCTCTTGGTTTGCATCTATATCTTCAGCCACATTTAAAGCATAAGCAACTAGATCAGCCTCGGCATACTTCTTGGAGGTTTAATTTCTCTTCTAGTTCTGTTTTTGGCGATAGAGTATTGTGGTGAAGAAGCAACTCTATTCTCAATTTTTGTAATTGGCTTGAGTCGAGTCGACTGTATTAACTCGATGCTCCACCGCTTTTGATTTTCTTTATTGGAAGAGTCTTTAAGAGATAAGTTAGGTAGCATAGCGCTTCATCAAAAACAATATCTCTGCTAATCACAACTTTTCTATTTTCAGGACACCATAACTTATACCCTTTTACACCAGCTTTATAACCAAGAAAAACACATTTAATGGATCTCGGTTCCAATTTTCCATTATCAACATGAGCATACGCATGATACCCAAAGATCTTTAAATCAGAATAATTAGCAGGATTACCAGACTATCCCTCTTGTGGAGTCTTTTTCTCAATGGAAACGGATGGAGATAGGTTGATCAAAAAACATGCAGTAGAGGCTGCTTCTGCCCAAAACGACTTTGGTAAGTTGGCATTTGACAACATACATCAAACCTTCTACATGATCGTTCTGTTCATACGTTCTGCAACGCCATTTTGCTGTGAAGTATGGCGAACTGTCAAGTGTCTCACGATCCCTTCTGACTTGCACAGTCTATTAAACTCATCAGAACAGAACTCTAAGCCATTGTCTGTGCGGAGATATTTTATTTGTTTTCCCGTCTGTTTTTCAATCATAATTTTCTAAGACTTAAATGCGGAAAACACATCGCTTTTTTGCTTTAGGAAGAACACCCAAACTTTTCTAGAAAAATCATCAATAAAAGTTAGCATATAATTAGCTCTACCTCTCTAAGGCACTCTGGATGGCCCCCATAGATCTGAATGAATATACTCCAACGTTCCTTTCGTGTTATGGATTCCTCCGTGAATCGAACTCTCTTTTACTTCCCAAAAATGCGAAGTGCTCACGAACTTGATTTGCAAATTCCTTGCCCATCAAGAAGTCCTCTTTTGATCAATTCTGCCATGCCATTCTCACTCATATGCCCTAGGCGCATATGCCAAAGTTTAGTAATATCATCATCTGACAAGGAAGAGGAAGCGACAGCTACATCACCAGTAACAGTAGAACCCTGCAAAACATATAACTTGTCAGTCTTTCTCTGCCCTTTCATCACAACAAGGGAACCTTTGGAAATCTTTAAAACCTCACTTTCAGCTGTGTATATGTACCCTTTTGAGTACTCAACGAAATTAAATTTCTATTCAATACTGGAACATGTCGTACGTCACTAAGTGTTCTGACAACTCCATCAAACATCTTAACTTTAATTATTCCAACACCTGCGATTTTACACGAAGCATTATTTCCCATCAAAACAAAACCTTCAGACACTATTTCGTAAGTTGTAAACCAATCCCGATTGGGGCTCATGTGGAAGGTGCAACCCGAATCAAGGATCTACTCATCACTCACTTTAGAATTGTTGACAGAAGCGACTAGAAGTTCACCATTGCTGTAGTCTTCTACAACATCAGCTTCACTGGAATTTTCTAGTTGTTTTCCCTTTTGATTCGTAGCCTCCCTTTTGATCTTATTTTGTAGCTTATAGCACTCAGATTTAATGTGTCATTTCTTCTTGCAGAAGTTACAAGTTTTACATCTGTTTGAAGACTTCGATCTACCCTTAGATTTACCGCGAGAATTCCGTTCCTGTGTCCTTCCACGATCATCATCAGCATTCTGATCTTGTCTCCCACGAACAATGAAACCCTCTCATTGAGAGTCGATTTTAACCACAAGATGCTTCATCTTATCATACGAGGTCAAAGAATCATAAACCTCATCAACTGTGAGAGACTCCCAGCTATATAAAATCGTGTCTCTAAAGGTTGAATAAGACGGGGGCAACGAACAAAGTAGAATCAACTCTAGATCTTCCTTATCATACTGAACCTCCATGGCCTCCAAGTTTGAGAGAATTTCTTTAAACACTGTTAAGTGTTCGTGCACAGACGCAACTTCCTCTAAACGATGAGCATTAAGAAGTTGCTTCATATGCAACTTGCTGGTTAGAGTTTTCGACATACATATTTGTTCCAGCCTCTTCCATAATGCAGCGGCGGTCTTCTCCTTCATCACATCCTGCAAAATTTTGTTAGACAAATGCAGATGTAACTGTGTTAACGCCTTTTGATCCTTGCGCTTCTTCTCTTCCTCTATCAATGTCGAAGGCATCTTATCTACCCCTAGCAGGGCTTCCTCTAAGTCCATCTGTGTAAGAACTGCCTGCATCTTTATCTGCCACAACGCGAATCTGGTGTTGCGATCCAACAGCAGAATTTTATACTTCAAAAATGCCATTATCGTGATAGAGATGAAATGCCTGGAAGCTCGGATACCAATTTGTGAAAAATATAACATCGGTAATGACAAATATATCGCAAAGAAAAGAGAAATAAAAATAAAGAACACACAGATTTTACGTGGAAACCCTTTTGGAAAAAAAACCACAGGCAGAGGAGAAGAAAATTCACTATGTCGAATTCGAATTAATTACAAGAGGAATAGACTATGTCTATTTATAGGCTTGTAAAACCATATTCTAATAGGAGTGTAGTAAGATTGAAACACCTTATTCTAATCAAAATCAAATAGATGGAATTTAATAAGATTTAAAAAACCTTATTCTAAAATAAAATAAAAGAAGTGTAGTTCTATAGGGATTTTTCTTTTATTTTATTTTACCACTGTATTTTATTTAAATAAGGATTCGGGTCACTTAATTCTAACATATAAAAAACATAACCATTGTCTTATACCCAGCATAATCTTTCATGTTTTCATATCAAAATAACAAGAAAACCTTAAGAAAAATTATCAAATCTTGCCTTTATCCTTTACTTTCTCATCATTTTTCCAAGCTTTTCCTTCACTTCCTTCTTCAAATAAGTAGTTTTCATGGTAGAAAATATTTCCATAGCAGTTTAGTATATGAAATTTGATTGTTGTTTTAAGGAAAAAATCAAGAAAAATGCATGAAATTTTTTCCTTTCTTTTCTCTCTTTTTCTTTTCTTTTCTTTCTATCTTCCTCCCTTCTTCTTTCCTTTCTTTCCCTTTTATTTTTGTTGTCCCAAGCTGCTGCTATTCAACCTTCCACATGTGTAGAAAATTCTACACTTTTTCTTTTTATTTCAATTTAGTCCATATTTCACCAATCAATCAAATTTCACCACATTTCAACATTAATTTCCACAAATTCTCTCTCATTTACACCTTAGAACTTAGTTATTCTAATATCATGATTATGTCTCCAAATATCAATTAAATATGGTAAAATTATATTTAGGTCCTTTTCCCTCAAAATGGGAAATTTGCACTTTAATCTATGTGCTTTTTCCACTTTATTTAATTTAATTCATATCTCGATTTTCCAACTCCACATATAAATATATATCCATGTCAAAATCATAAAAATATTACTTCAAAATTTGCCCCTTTTTAAAAATAGTAAATTTGTACTTTTAGTCCTCTAACTTTCATAAATTTGCAATTTAGTCGTTACTAAATTTCATTATTCATACTTTCTCTCCAAATACTTATTTCACTTTTGAAATATTTATCCTTTCTCAGAAACCAAAACTTCAGGGGTATTACAAATTTAATTTAAGGTTAAGTAATAAATGAAAAACAAATTCCATCAGGATAGTTTAATAAAGGGATAAAGGACATTTAGTTCCTGAACTTAGTAACTTTTTCCAACTTGGTCCCTAAAATTTTTTAGTCCATATTAGTCCTTGAACTTGACAACTTTTCCCAATTTGGTCCCTAAACTTAGAGTCTATTAAAGTATGATGATGTGGCACATTAAAATTTTTTATATAAAATCTATAAAAAAAATAAGTAAAGAATTTTCAAAAAATTTCAGGTGATGACTTGGTGGCATGGTGCATTATCAAAGTTTCACGTCATCATATCTTAACAGAATCCAAGTTTATGGAAAAATTTGGGAAAAAATGCCAAAGTTTTGAGGTTAATATGGACAAAATAAAGTTCAAGGACCAATGTGAGAAAAGTTCCCAAGTTTAGGGGCTAAATGTTACTTTATGCCTTTTGTAAAATGTGCTTCTAGGTATTCTACGTCCTGTCAACCAAACAACAAAATCTAATATTCCAACCAAATTAACCAAACAGGGTAATAAACATACTCGATAGTGTGCTAAACAGTATTACATTTCAACAATTTTATTATTAGAGATAATCTGACCTTCTATGAATCAAACACCCCTCAATATGTATTAGGTTAGACATGAATAATAAGTTAATGCTAGAATAATATAAAATATCTACTATCTATGTATTTAATTACTTATGATTTTAAGTTGCAATTTAATCATTTGAATATTATTATATTTTAACAAAAATCATTTAGATATTATTATACTAGTTTTCTTTACCCTATTAATTAAATTATATTTAATTATTTCTTAACTTTTTTTTATAAATTTTATAACATTTCATTAATAATATGATTACAAAATTAAAACATAATAAAATATAAGTTTAATTTAAATTAAAAAAAAAGCAATATTTTGAAATTATTTTTAAAATATAAATATTATAATAGTAGATTGTATGAAATTCTATTTTTATGCATAGTTTCTAACTTAATTTAAATTATTAATCAGTGAATATAGATTGTTAATTAAAATTAAATATTATGACCATTAAATAATTTATTGTAACACTTTTTATATTTTTAAGTATTTATTTCAATTTTAAATGTGTATTTAATTTGTAAAAATAGTTATAAACTTAAAATATTTTTTTTCAAAAATAATTTTAAAATTTACAGTAGCTTATTATGTAAAATTTTAAGTTAAATCATTGAATAGAAACAAATTGAAAAGACTTATTATAAAAATATAACTTGTAAAACACCATTAGAATTATAAAAAAAAGGCGTGGAAGGGGTTTAGGTTGCAACTTTCCCCTGTACAATTGCTTACTTTCCTTGCCAAGTATCAAAATTTTATAGTGTGGACAAATAAAAACTTAAGAATCTTGTAATATAATATTATATGGTTTTTGTAAATATCATATACCCGTATCATACATATATTAAAGTGAAAGCCTCTAATAAAAATGAAAAAAAATCTCATGTTGTTGGCCAAATTTTTGACATGTGGGCAACCTTAAATTTTGTCACATCTTCTAAAAATATTTTTAAGTTACATTAACTTATTTGATTCAATCAATTATAATTTTTCTTTTCCAAATATAAGTGTGTTTGTTTTCCATAATTTTATTCATATTTGAGAAAATATTTGTTGAATTATATTAGCAACATCATTAGAATTGGTTGGCATGATAATTTAACAATTAACTAGTGGTTGGGAGTGAATTGTTGTTAAACTATTGCATTGCTTTGTAAGTAGATGACACATGTCTAATGTTAATTCATAAAATGAAGTCCAAGATCATTTGGGGGCTTTATAAGCCTTTTAAAATCATTTATAAAAGGTTTGGGAGTGATGGGACATGTCCGAGACCCAAAACGAGTCACCAAAATTCAAAACAAGTCAAAACAGTACAGTGGGAAACACTATGGTGCATGATGTTGTGACATTGTATAATGTTGCAACATTGTCTTACCTAACATTGTGAGATTTTCTTACCTAATATTGCGCTGTCACTCCTTGTATGATCAATGTTGCGACATCGTCCGCGATGTAGTGGCATTGTAGCAGAGCAGCACAAAAACACTTCAAAGCATCCCCAAACATCATCAAATCATACCATCGAGTCCCAAATCACTTAAAAACATGATCAAAGCACATTTAAATTTAAATTCAAATTCATCTCATAAACATGTTAAACCATATTGTTGACACATTTGAAGGCAAAGTTAATTTTGTGGTTGTTTCTATGGTTGAAATAGTGACCACAACTTCATATATTGTTTCGTTGCCTTACTTACCTATTCAAAAGGTTTTAGTTTGTTAAAAACCTACCTCATATAATGTATGTAAGAGATTACTTTTAACATTTGAAGGTAATGATACTTGGAATGCACAAAGCGCAGGAAATTTTGTTAGGCATGACCAAAACTAAAGAATATAATAAATATAATTTCATAAAACTGAATGTCAGAAGACTTATCCAAAAAAAGCGCCTGATATTTTTACCCAAAATTTGAAGGTTGCATATGGATTTGTTATAAGATTATGGTCGGCTTGAATGTTTAAAATTAAGGTAAACTATATCATTAGTCACTAAATTATGGGTAAGTTTTTGTTTTGATCACTTAATTAGAAAAAAAGTTACAATTTGGTCACTGAATTATTCAGAAGTTTTCATTTAATTCACCGGGTTATTAAAATTGATGTTATATGGCTTTCTCTGTTCGCACTCCTGCACCAATCAAAAGCTCTCTTTTCCCCCATCTTCTACATTTCAATTCTTTTTTGATGAAACAACTTTGAATGTCACGAATCTATTAATCAAAATTCAAACAACTTTTTTTTTTCTGATACCCGACACTATCTATCAGATCGACTTGAATCTAAGAAATGTTTTTTTATTCGTCGATTGGTATTAAACTTCCGTATGATCATCGAACGTTCACTTCTGAAACTTATTTTTTTAAAAAACTTAACAAACTTAATTGAAATTTAAAAGGGTAATAAAAAAGTGTAGATGAGAATAAACAATAGAATACAATGGACTGAAAGAAGCTTCTTTTTGTTTGTTTTTGGTGATAAATATGTGCTACACCTTTTAAAGTGTTTGAAGGTGCTAAGAGGGTGAATGATGTATATATATAGTAGTAGAAGTAGGGAAGAAATCAATTAAATTACAATTGGATAAAAATATTCTTATTGCATTAAATGAAAAGTTATTTAATAGCATAGATAGTAGTAAAAGGTTGGTCAAAGATTTTGAATTGGTCAAATTTTATGGTATAAAGTGTTGAAATGTATGGAATAAATCGATTAATACTAATTTAGATTAGTGAGGATGACAGGTAACCTTAAAAATCGAGTATGCTGTCATTTAACTTCATTAATACGAAGTAATCTGAACATTGCAATTGCGTCTTAAGTTGAGTTAATTACAATGTTTTTTTCTTTTCTTTTCACTTTTCTTTTCTTTTGTTTCAACTTAGTCGTCTAATCTTATATCTTTAGAGTTGATAACGATGTCTCTTTTGGAATCGATTAATTCTTTGAAATAATTTTAGTTAAAATATGCTATAAGTTTATGTAATTTTTACAAATTTAGAATTTAATTTTTATATTTTTATTTTAAGGAATTAAGTCTCTCTACTTTTTGAATTTAAAAATGTAAGTTCAACTACTAACACCGTTATTTTTTTTTGTTAAATTCATGTTCATAGTTATATTTTTAGTTACATAGTTATTAAGAGAGTTTTTTTTTTCTTCAAAATATTATACCAATAAATTTAACAATATTAATAATTGAATTTGAATTTTAAATTAAAAGTAGAAAAATTAAATTATTAAAAATTTACAGAAAATACAAAGAATTATAAACCAATAATTTTAATTAAGATAATACAAGTCTACTTCTCTAAAGTTCGATGATAATATACTTGTTTTACAATTACTTTGACTACAACTCATGCATTTACAAGATGAAGTTCGGTTTGATTGAATTGTTTGATTGAATTTTTTAAATTATTTGTTGATTCGATTCAGTTTAGTTCAGTTATCAATTCTTTTATTTGAATTTTTTTTTTATTTTATTTTAATAAAATAAGTTTTGTTTTATAAAATTTGAATATTATTAGACAAAATTCCAAAATATTTTTTATAAATTATTTTCTTCATTTTAAATATAAAATATTACTTTTATTTAATAATAAAAAAGTAAAATTCAAATCAATTTCAAGTAACCAATATTCGTCTAAAATGAAATTAATTTTTTATTTTTCTTTCTCAACCCTATCATATATGTCTTGTTTTGATTTGAAATTGTTTTCTTTGAAGGCATAAACGACTATGATTACGGTCCATAGCGACATGTCTGTGATTCTGGTAAGCCGCTCATTTGTCTTAGCAATTGATTAAAGATTGAATCGTTAACTGATTTCGACGTCTAATATAGTCAATAATTTTTTTTCTGGTATTAATGTGTATAGTGTGAATGTGTGGTTTAGTATAATTTATTAATATTTTTAAATAAATATATCTCAAATATAAATATATATTTTAAAATTATAAATTAAATTTAATAACTTAATTAAATGATTATATTTTATTTTTAGATATAATTATAAAAATAGTTAAGATTAACATATACTAAACCTTGATTTAATATATTAAAATTTTGTACAAATTAATACGAGCCCGTACAAGTTAATATTGATCGAAATGCACTAAAATTCTAACCGAAACAAAACTTAAATCATTTGATATCAATTTAAGATCAAAACTATGTATTAGATAATACAATCGATATCAATATGGTACCAACTACCATATTTCTAATTTTTGCAAATTTATTTTTTTATCCATCAAATTAAATTATTATTTTTGATAGATTAGTGAGATTGGAATTATGATTATTATGCAAAGGGTTAAGAGCTCAATTGTCGGCGGCCTTAGACTTCTTTGTACTAAATGTGTATTTTGATTGAGTTTCACTATGGAAAAAGGGGATTACAAGGTTTGAATATGTATAACTTGAGTACAGACAAGAGCTTAAACCAAACGAGTAGCATCTAGTTTTAGTTACTAAATACTAGTGTTATGTATGTATGTATGTATGTATGTATGTATGTATGTATCCTTCAGTTAACTAGAATTTACTTTACTCGATACCTAGCAATGTCAACAGCAACTGCTATAGAATATCAGTGAGATCATTGGTTGATGAAAGCCTTAAGATGGGACATCATTTCCTGTGTCCGAATTTGAGAAAACTGAGAATTATGCAGAATTTGAAATGCATGCCCCACACCTTTATACATCCTTGTTTCCACCCATTTCCCAGCACTGGCGAACGCATTGCAGAATTCAAGGTTCCTATCTTTCAGTATATCCATCTCTGATATGCACACCATTGCACCAGGAAGTTTCAGTTCCCTCAATGTAGTAGCACCTTCAGCTAAAGGGTTGCACCATGGATGATCACGGTTGGCACCTAACGGCAGCGATAATCGCCAATAGGTATCGAAAACTGATAGAGTGAGTGCTGAGTTAGGTGGTTGTGTGGCGTGCATTTCGGATATGGTTCTTTCCTCTCCTCCGAAAAATGGTTGAATCAAGATTATACCCTTTAGAATCAAAGGCTTGATGCTGGAACCAGATATTCCATAGGATCTGATGGCCACATTGTAAGCTATATTAGCACCGGCACTATCGCCTGCTAGGAACAAACTAGAGAACCGGCATTGGTTTAACCACCATTTGTGTTCATTAGCCCCATTCCGAGCTTCTTGTTTCACCCACATAAGAGTGTTGATCCCATCATCATACGCGGCAGGAAGACGGTTTTCTGGAGCTAGACGATAGTTGAGAGATAAGATTATGCAACCAGCTTTGGAAGCAAGTGCAGCCAGGAACTCATGGTAACATCTCCAACTTGCTGAGCCAACACAGAATCCACCCCCATGGAAGTAGACAAGTAAAGGCATCTTGCTGGAGTAGCTTGGGACATAGATACGTGTCCACAAATTGGTGAATTTCTCAATAGCAACATCTTTAGATACCACACCATTTGTGATCATGCAAGGGGCGGAAGGGATGATCGGTGGCCTCTCAACGTGCCCGTCTCCATAAACTCTGATGAGCCCTTCAATCTCTTCAACTACAACGCCATGATTCTTCCTGCCTCCCTGAACATTGAGTCTAGGATTAAAGGAAATGGCTGCCATTCTTTTTGATCTCATGAAATATGAAATTAGAATTGTCTTTGGTAGTAATGGTTGTGACTTGAAAGTACTTTGAGGCATCCTTATATAGCGTTAGAAAAGTTGGGTACTGAACTCATCAATGAGGTATACCGTCACACAGATTCTCGATCGTTTTTCTAGAACTTTCAATTCTTAAAATGCAAAAGAAAAAGCTACAGCTTTTAGTTCATCGAAAGTGAATTAAGAATCAGTTCTATCCATAAACTTTGCATCAATGCTTGACCAAACAAAACCGACCATAATAACAAAACATACATCATAGCATTGTTTGATTCTCCCCGTGTGAACTAAAGTATACATATAAGCTCATGAACTGCAAGCTTACACCATGCAAATGGGCATCAAGCAGATAGTTATTATGTTAAACTTAAGACAGTTTCAGTATATTGATGTTGAATTAATGTCATTCAAACCTTACGCTAAGTCAATGGTATAAAGTTTTAATTGTCATAATTGTATGGAAAGCTTGTGCAATCGATCCAAAATGGTGTACTCTTGTCCTGATTAGGCTAAACTGTGAGCAAATTAACACAAGATATTCCCACACATTTATCAAGAAAAAGAAAAAGGCTGGAGAAGTGGGAGAGAATTTTAAAGATTTTGTTCTTGTACTTGCTATATAGAATATTAGGCGTCATTTTTGTTCACATAAGCATTTCGGTGCTACCATGCATACTGTTGGCTCCATTAATGCATTAGGATTAAAGTGTTACAGACTTACAGTATAGTTGGATAAGCCTATTTTTACCTATAACCCTTTTTAACCTTTAAATTAGAGGAAAAGATGTACTCAAGTGTGCTCAAACCTGTCTTTTTAATTGTTACAATAACAACAGTATCAACCGAGTTATTTTATATGGATGATAAGTCACCATTGGTCCCCTTGCTATCAAGTCTTTCATGCATGCTTTTATAGAAGTAGAGCTGTTGTGAATCTTATAGAGATAAAAAGGATAAAAAGAAGGTTTGTCCAAGTGTCGGCATACTATGTTACTCATCGGTTGGGAGCATTGGATACGATCAGATTTTTATAAGTTTTTCATGTATTTAGAGTATCCTGGATTATATCCGGAAAAGATAGAAGACTTGCAGAGATTTAGGCGATATGCATCAACTAAGAGCAAATATGGAGACCAAAGGCATAATTATTATTATTAAATGTAGAGAAAAGATGATATCAGGATTGCTCCTAAAGATTGCAAGATTCTGTAGGTCCCATGAAGATCTGGAAAGATATCATATGAAAAATGTAGGAAGCCTGAAGTACAAACTGTAAATCCGAATCATTGGACTCAGTCAAATATTCAACTTTATGAAATTTCCAGGGAAAAATTACAGGTCCCATTCACTTCACTTGAGGAGGATAAAAGTTTAGATTCTTTTCATCCATGAATTCCACCAGAAATTTGTGTTTCTTGCCCATGGATATGGATATGAAAATGGGGTTTGCAATCTTTATTCTATAATGGTGCTCTCCTTTTTGACTACCATGATTCATTTGCGTGAAAGAAAAAAAGAGAGGTGGATTCTCACGTATATTTCCCAGGAATTTAAAGAACTCCTTGTTAACATGATGATGATGGATATTTCATAACATTCATTCACCCCACCAATCCTAATAACATAAAAATAAAATAAAATAAAAATTAAAGTCTTGGTTTTATGAAATCGATATAAAAATTATTATCCAAATTCAGATCTCAATTGTCCAAACTAATTTTGGACATATTTTTTAACAATTTTATATATTTTTAATTTTTCATTAAAGATTAAGTTTTTTTTTATATTATTATTATTTTGAAACTAAAAATATACTATATATAATCTGTTATTAATATTATAAATTCATAATAATTATTTAATGAACATCTACAATTGTTAAGGAGGAGTTCTTTAAATTCCTGGGAAATATACGTGAGAATCCACCTCTCTTTTTTTTTCTTTCACACAAATGGATCATGGTAGTAAAAAAAAGGAGAGCACCATTAGAGAATAAAGATTGCAAACCCTAAATCGATTTGATGTCTCTATCATATTGTTCTAAAATATTATATATATTAATATTTATTAAATGATTGAAAGTTTTTGACACAACAAATAGTTAAATTTATGTCAAAAATTAACATGCATGATCTACATGGATGAAATATAAAATTTTATGGTTGGGTTGTTAAAATATTAGTACAAAAATATATGCAAGAGTGTAAAACTATCTTATTTACGGTTTATTTATCAATTGGGTTACTTTATTTAATTTCAAAATTCTTCAATTTTTATTTATTTAATTTTGCATTACTTTAATCCCCTTTTATTTATTTTACATTGTAAGAGTTGTGGGCGCACAAAATTGTCCACAAAGTGCTCGGGTTGTGAGAAATTTGAACACTACTGTCAAACTAATCTTTATGGGAATGACCCTACCTCCTCTATTATAAATTTTATATTTTGCTTTTAGGCGTAGGATTTATTTTTGGTGGATTCGACATCCATCAAAGTATCAGGTAAGTGAACCCCTCCTCATATATGTAATACTACTGTACAACATGATGATTTTTTTTTTTTTTTGGAAATAGTAATGAAGGTAATGACAATTGTACAGGGACCTCATATTAAATTTGACCAAAATTAATTCATCCTTTAGCTATCTCAAATAAAACAAAGTAATCATGGTTTTGTTTCATACAATTTTTAAAAATAAAATATTTTCATTAAATAAGATATTATTGAATTATAAACACCAACAAATTAGATAAAACTTTAGCATTTAATTTTATTAAATTAATATATTTTATTAAAGATACATTCCAAATAAGATTGATTGGTGTTAGAATAAAAGATGAGGATTTATATTGCTTGGAGTATAGATTGATCTTTGTTTTCATTAGATTTTATTTCTCTGTTGTGAAGTTCAGGATTCTACTTCTCCATAAATAATACAAATAAATTTATCCAAAATTTGTATATTTAAAAAATGAAAGTTAAGATTATATTTATAAAACAAAATAAATTTTAAAAATATTATATTAATTCAGGGAATATAATTTTTTGTGTTATTGAGTTTTTTTTTTCTTTTGGATAAATTGAATTTTATTTTTTTTAAAAAGAAATGTAACAACATAATTTTCATCGGTGTCGGAAAAATCAATTTCGAGATTGAATGTATTAAGTCGAGTTGTCCGAAAAATTTAACCGAGAATTTCACAAGTCAAATATAAGATTAAAAAATGAAATTAGCTAGTAATTAAATACAGTGACCAAATTGCAAGGTGAATTAAATGAAGAGATTTAATTAAAACTTTGAGCAAGACCTTAAGGTGCAATATTACCAAGGGCTATAAGGCAATTTAACCATGATAAAGATTGTATTAGTGACAAGCATGGATCCATGAATCCCTTCAATTTTCTCATGAATAAACATTAGCCATTGATGATGAAACCGTATGGTTAGGGTGCTCACCACCTTAGGTGTGATTTGAGTTTGAGTCTCGCTAGTTGCGTTGTTATTAGGGCTTTATCCTTCTCTTGTAATTCACCAAAAATATATATATTAAATGATGATAATCCATAATAGTTTAGAGGAGGAGATGAGAACTTGGAGAGATATTAGTGTTTATTTATAGTAGAATGTCCCTGCAATATATTTACGAAATCAAATTTTGATTCAATCGGGGGAAATCAAAAGATACAATAATTTCATATATTAGGGTTTGGAGGGATCAAATTGAATAAATGCATAACATGCCCAAAAACATAGTTTGATGTATTTTAAGACTTTAATATTTATTAGAAGTAGAATTTTATTTCATTTATATTTTTTATGTTTATAAATATAGACTTTGAACAGGGACGAAGCCAGGACAATTTTTTAGGGGGGCCGGATGAAATTTTAATTTTTTATAGTTTATATCTTTCTAATTTGTAAAGGATTAAATCGAATTTTTATAATTTTAGGGGGGGCAAAGTGTAATTTTATCTTTACTAATTTAAAATTTTTAAAAATTTTGAAGGGCTTAAATGGAAATTTTACCTTTTAGGGGGGGCCGGGGCCCATGCCAGCCCCCCCTGGATTCGCCACTGACTTTGAATAAACATTGTAAACATCTCGATTCATCAATAAAATATGTACTTCTATTTTGCTCTTTTATTTCTCTTGTTTTTACTCTCTCTATTCTTTTATTTCATAACAATTTTAAATTTGATAAAATTTAAATTAATAAAATCTAATGTTTTAATAATTAAATTTTTTAAAAGAAATTATCATTATATTTTCAATTAAAATTTTTAATAATTATATTTTTTTATATTTTTTATGTCCGTTTTTATGGTATATACTCGAGGTTCGTGGTTATCCACATTGTTTTTAAGGTTTGAACTTGTGTTAGTTTCCTAAGAGTGCAACATGTCTTAAGAGTGCACCCAACACTTGATAATGATTTTTAAGAGATAATAATAATTTTAACATATTTGTGATAATTTTAAATATTAAATTATAATTTTAAGAGATAATAATAAATTTAATAAATTTATGATTTTAATAATTTTAAAATCATTATCATCTCTTAAAATTATAATTTAAATTTTAAATCATAATTTTTTAAAAATTTTAATTACCCACCACTAACTCTATAAATACTATCTAGAACTTTTTTCATCTTACAAATTTTATTTTAAAAGGTGTATTTTTTTCTACTTGTACCTTTTATTTTGAAATTGTGACAAAAAAATTTCCCACTAATTACCCTGTTTTAGTATGTAAACTTAGGGCGCCTAAACCAAATTTAAAACACCAAAAGCACATACCCAAAGCACCTCCAAACATGCTAGGCATAAACATGTCACAATAACATACAAATTTAGCCATCATGCTAGCTTGCTTAGCAATCAAGTCATCAAGCATCCTTATGCATAACCATCATACATTTATTTCTTACATTAATCATGACATGATATATATATATATATATATATATATATAAAACATATTAAAAAATGTTGAAAACTCATTCTTAGCTTAAGGCTCCGTTTGTTTCACTGAAAATGACTTCCGGAAAATAATTTTTGAAAAATGATTTACTTTTCTGGAAAAGCTAATATTTTCTGGTGTTTGGATGAATCTGTGTAAAATATTTTCTGTTGTTTGGTAGATTTTTAAAAAATATTTCATAAAAATTGTCTTCAATTAAACAAACATACATTTGAGATTTTCTTATTTTTTTCATTGTTTAATTGAATTTATTTTTATCTATAATTTTATATTTTACATTGTTTTTGCATAAATTAAAAATATTATGTTAAATTCCGATTCATTACAACGTCATTTTTTAATTACATGACTATTAAGTGTGTATTTTTTATTTAAAATTGTGACATCAACAAAATTGATAAAAAAATTAACGATGTCAACAATTGGACTTGATTTTCAAATTTATAAAGTAAAGGGACTAAATTCTTGAAAATAAAAGTACAAAGACTAAATTACAAATCTGTGAGGTGTACATAGACTTATGACACATTTTAATCTTTATACTACAAAACATTTATTATTAATATATTTATAATTGTAATAAATATTTATTATTAAAATATTAATATTGAATATTTTCAATAATATGTGAATAATATTATTTAAAATTATTATTTTAAAATTTATTATTAAAATAAAATTGAAATATTAAATAATTTATTAAAATAATAAATTATATTTATTATATTAATAATTTATTATATGACTAAATATAAATAATTAAATATGTATGTTTAATAATATTGAAAAATATAATATTTTAAATATTTTTAAAAATAAAATAAAATTTATTATCAATATAATAATATTAAGCTTGATTTAAGTTAATTTTTATATAAAAATAAAATTATCTATAAATGAGCTCTTTTCCGGAAAATGATTTACGCTTTTCAAAATGGTAAGTCATTTTACAGAAAAAATGGCTTATTTTACCTTGACCTGTAAGTCACTTTCCGTTGACCAAACTATTTTTTATGAAACAAACACAGGAAAATACATAAAATATTTTCCGTAAAACCTTTTACATGTAAACAAACGGAACCTAAGTTAAATCACCAAATGCAAACTAACAAATGTTAGCATGTGAGACTCCATTTACTCCTTCTAATTTAGGTACATGCGAATTCATATAAACTTTAATCAAATTAAGATGAGAGTCTTAGGTGCTATTAAAATATTTTGATCTAAATAGAATCTACTCATCATCTGTGCACAAAAACAAACATATTCACACGTTGAGCATTGAAAGCTCAATGATGCTAACATAATTTGAATTCAAACTGTAACTATGTTAAAATAATAATCATAACAACAAAACATTATAACTGATGTGTCTAAAACTAACTACGACCACAATAAAGGCAAGCGCACCTATCGTTTAATAGTATAGTTATGGTAAGACCGGTTATATCGTATCCACAAGGACCAAGAGTACTAGTAGTTACTATCTTCTTATTATTTAGCCTAAGTATTGGAGTGATTTCTTTTAAAACTAAAACTTAATTAAAAACACGACAACGAAAGAATTGGGAAAATACTTTTAGACAACTTATGTGATAAGCAATACCTAAGGAAAAATACAACTAGACTTCACTTATTACTTTTGATTCATATGATTTATTCACTTATCTTAATCCGTAGAAATCCTTGATTTATGTTAATATCTCTCTCGAGACTAAAAACAACTGACTCTAGGTTGATTAATTGAAATCTCTTTCTAATTAAAACCCCTATTATCGCATTAACTCGATCTATGGATTCCCTTATTAGATTTGACTCTAATCCGCAGATTTTCGTAAGCCTCTATGTCTAGGGTTGCAATCAACTCCGCTTAATTGTGTTGATCTACTCTTAAACAGGGACTTTTGCTCCACTGAATAAGCACATTCGACTTGAATCAATAACCTGAATTATCAAAACAAGAATAAGAACTCACAATTAAGAATAAGAACATGTATTTATCTTATAAATCAAATAGTAATAAGATCCGTCTTAGGTTTCATCCCCTTAGGTATCTAAGGGATTTAGTTCATACTGATAGAAGGAAACATCATAGAATAAGGAAAACTACAAAACATAAGAAAACCCAAAAACTTCTAAAGAACTTGATGGAAGATCTTCACTCTTGATGGAGATCCTTCTTCCGAAATTTGCTTCTGGCCGGTGTCTTCGAGTATTTTCTGCGTTCTATTCAGCGTCCTCTTTTAGGTCACCCCCTAGGGTGTTTATATAGGCTTCGGAACGCCTTTCTTGGCCCACAAGTAACCTTTTCCGGATAGAATTACACTTAGGTACGGCAGGGACACACCCGTGTGATACGCCCGTGCTCGATAGCCTTAGACCATGCTCGCTCCTGCTCACCACACACGGCCGTGTGGTATGCCCGTGTACGTTGATCCAGGCCGTGGTTGATCCTGCTCATAACACACGGTCGTGTCCAATGGCCCAGGCCGTGTTGAATTCTAAGATAGGCCCATTTTGTCCATTTTTGGCTCGTTTCTCGCTCTTTTCGACTCCCTAAGCTCTCCTGAGGATAAAACATGAATTTAAAGGATTAGGAGTATCGAATTCATCAAATCTAATGAAAACTCATCCAAAAATAAGCTAAGCATGGGGTTAAAATATGTATAAATTATGGTTTATCAATAACATATCATTAAATAAAAATCGCAATATAAAATAAAATTCACAAGATTTAATGTATTCTTATGAACAGCCCCCAAGACTCTTAGTTTACAACTTTTGCATGATCAATCAAACACTTTCTATTTCTCATTTTCATTAACGTGTAAATTGGTTCTCTTTCTTTAAATCAAACACATTTCATTTTCAGATTTTATTATCATATATCATAATACATTTTTTCCCTATTAACCAATTTTAGACTCAAGATTGGATATACAGATTATTACATTGATTTACACTCACAATCTCCAAATCTTTTGGAGCTAGTGATACGTTCTCGGACCCCGGAGCTCTAGAGAACTATCGAATAATATGTAAATGGTATACGTTCTTGATCCTAGGGCTCTAAAAAACTACTAAGTAAGATGTTTCCAACATTAAAGTAACTTTGTATAACAAATTATACGGCGTGTCAATTATACTCAAAACTCTATCTGATACCATTTAACAGGACATTTTCATTATCTTTTATCATCAAATTATATGCCAACACAATGTGTATTATAATATCAAATTTACTGATACATATATATTTATTCCACGTTATATCATTTATAATTAAGTCATTAAACATAATTACACATTCATTCCATTAAATAGCACTTTCAATTCTTAAGCTTGCTTAATTATAATTTCACAATTCATTTTTAACATATTAATCTTATACATACTATTCATAACACCATAATAATGTTAATTTATATACTTACTTAACAACTTACCATTTGTGCTCAATATCAACATGGCACAAAACTCATTTATGTCAACCTTTATTACTAAAGATTTCACAAGTTAAATTACTTAATAATTCTGTGTAATGCTAGCACAAAATGAATTCGTTTTTTTGAGGTCGTTTCACATTTATCTCTTGACGTTTCGGTTTCGTCTTTAACTTTATTCAATAATCTAAATATGAAAACGAAGTTAGTAATACATTAAATATAGAATTTGTTGAAACAAAGTATACATATATTTTTCTCAACTTCACCTTTTTGTACCCTAATATCTGATTTTCATATCTTCCATTAGAATCTAAATCCAACTTTATACATAAACTCTAGAGATTCACATCACTAGTTTCCAAGCTTCAACAATACCCACATTAACCAATTTTAAATCAAACCTTATTTTTACTCTGAATATTATGGGTCTACTCATTCCACTCTCTACTCTCCAACATTCAACAATGGTAACTTTATGAAATTCTAATAATTTCGTGATCTATGGAATGGGTTATAATAATCTAATATCATAAACTAGGATTTTACCAAAAATTAAATGAAAAGGTTTACCAATGCTAAGTATAGCTCACGGCAATAGAAGAAAAACCATGAAATTTTCTTCTTTTCTTTCTTTGTTGCCGTAAAGAAGAAGATGGAATGGTCCACTAAGTTCTGTCATCTTTTGCATTATAATATCTGATATTCATTAATTAATTAAAGTAAAATTATCTTATCTAATGGTGGATAATTAAACATGAAAAAGATAGTGGGAATGAATTGCTATCATCAATACAAGCAACTAACAATGTTTTAGCTATGGTTTAATAGCATTTAAGGACTTTGGTTAATGACCCATTAATCCATCAATTCTAGTCTCCTTGCAATGTAGTCCTTATACCTTACTTATTATTGACCAACCTTCCAAAATAGTCCTTGTACTTTACTTAATAATTTATCTAATTTATTCGCTTAATAATTCTAATCTCTAATTCCATAATTGTCGCATAAACTCCTCGATAAAATTTTCAGACTAGCTCGACTTAAGAAATTTGGTTTTGAAATAATACTTTCTGACACCATCGAAAACTAAATCGTTACACTACTTTTGTTAAATGATATCAAAGTTGATGTCATAACAGTAGACCTGATCATGGGTCGGGCCACCCGAAATGTGGGATGGTTTGGATAAAAATATAGGCCCGAAAAATAGGCTTGGACAAAAAAATAAAGCCCATTTAAAAAAAGGGCCGAGCCTCGGGTAAGCCATTTTTGGCCCGAATTCACTAAAGGACAAAAAAATCTGCTTTTTTTTAATATTATTTTCTTATTATTTTCTCTCTATTTTGCTACCATTTTACTATTATGTTACTACTATTTTGTTGTTATTGTTTGGATATTGTATAAAACTTATTTTATTGCTAATTTTGTTATTATTTTAAAGACATTTGTTAATTTTGTTATTATTTTAAAGACATTAATTTGCTTTTTAAGTTGCATCTATTTTAGTGTTATTTAAGTATACATATTTTTTAAAATTTATTTTCAACTTGTTGGGAAATATTTATTTTGATGCTTTTAGTATTTTTGTTGTATTATATATATTTTAAAATTATATAAAAAATAATATAAAAATTAATATGGGCGGATCAGGTCGGGCCCGGGTTTTAGCATTTTTATCCGGGTCGGGCTTGGGCAAAATTTTAAGCCCATTTTTCGGGCTGGGTCCAACCTAGCAAACGGGTCTGAATTTTTAGTTGAGCCCGGCCCGACCCATGCACACCTCGTTAGCATGGCTCTAAACGATTCATCTTCTGATTTTGCTTCTTGAACCTTTGGTTGATGATTGCAGGCTTTTATGGGGATCATTCCAAAATAATCATCTGTATGTGTGGATGCTTTAACTCGAAAAGAAAGCAACCTGTATGTGCTTACTAGCTTTTATCTAGATAATTCTACTAGAGATTATGTTTCTAATTCCACTATGGCGCCAAACTTTATGTCTTTCCTTGTTAAAGCCGATAGAGCTGAAATATTCTATGTTTCGTACTGTTATTTGATCTATGACGTGCTCTTTATGACCAGAAAAGAAACCCACTAATGGGGTTGTCGACTCGATTGGTAAAGGTTTTAGGGCTGAGATTTGCCTAGTTAATTGGTATTGCAACCCGTCTCGTGCTCTCTCATGCTTGCTAGAGAGATGTTCTTGTAACTCAATCTAAAGAAAATGTTATTTTATACTTTAAACTTTTTTAATTAATCTGATATTAACAATTACAAAATTGAACTCCATTGTTGGCTCATTGATCAGGGCCGTTTACCCCACAACCCACATCGTAGGTTGGAGTTGAAGGGATTATCTTTTTTATGCAGTGTGCGTTGACAATAATTTGCGCCGGCTAATGATGTGTTGTAAAAAAAAAAACAATTAGAAAATTAAAAGAAAAGAGAAAAAGTTGGAAAGTTGATGAGTGGCAGCGTTAGTGCAGGGCAGATGAGGGAATGGGAATATTAGGAAAGTTTGGAAATTAGGGGGTTAAGAAGGTATGAACAAAATAGAAGGTGTGGAACATAAGATGACAAAAAGACAAAAACATACATGAGTTCACGGGTTTGGTTTGTTCATCATCTAAAAGGGTAAAAAGTAGAAACATAAAAAATAATAATAATAAAAGTTGAGAAAAAGTTCACGGGTTCCCATTTGCATTGATTTCATCTTCCCCACCCAGCCCAACCACTGCTTCACTTCATCGATCCAACCTCCAACTCCTCCATTTTGGAAAGCTTCATCATCATGTCTCGTGGTTGTAGTTATTGGATCCAGAGGCTGTTAATGGTGGCCTGGTTGTTGAGTTGGAAGAAGTGGCTATCCGCCATAGATATTGGGGCGGCGGCGGCAGCACCAAACGTCAAACCGCAAGGCAACATCTCCAAAGTAGAAGACGCTCAAAACTACCATATTTACTATGGTCAGACTTTCAAAGTCATTAAGAATGGCATTGATGGCAAGAGTTATCTTCTCATCCAGGTACCTCCATCATCTCTTCTTTTTTCCTTTATTTCTGATATCCATTTCTGAAATTTTAATATATAGAGTGATACAAGGATGGCTGGAAGGACAAAATATTGCACACCAAGGATTAAGTCATTTGTCATCCCACTCTCTAACTTTTCCGTCGATACCACCACCACTTTTCCAGGTATTGCCGCCGTTAAATATTTACAGCCTATTCTTTTTGTTGCAGTAGTAATCCTGTTATTAAAAAATTATGATGTGTTATATCTATATAGTTTCTTTTTTAAATGTTAATTAATTAAGCCGATTGAATTTTAGCTCGACTGCTATTAGTATTATTATCAATATAGGAAGATGTTGATTCAATAATTATTTATCCTCCTATTTAAAGATCGAAGAGAAATTATATATAACTCCAGGCATTATATATATAAAAAAATCTTAACTACATTAGCTGATTTATTAATCTTCATTCTGAAATTAAAAAAAACTCCATCACCATTTATCAAATAATTACTCATAACATCGAGAGAGTTCTCTTCTGTTTAAAATTGGGTTAAAGTGTAAATTTCACATTATATATAAATATTAAATTTTGTCACTATACATTATTTTGAAGGTTAGTATATCATTTGTTACCTATATTTGGCTTAAATATTCAATTTGGTAACTAAGTCTTTTTGTCTCAATTTGGTATTCGAGTTTGGTTTTAATATTGATTTGGTACCCAAACCAAACAACATCACGTGGCCTAATAAATATTTGACATGTATGTTTTTATAAAAAAAACATAAGTAAAAACTCATGTACTAAATTGATCGTTGAAGTCCATTTAGGTATTTGTATGAGATAAAGAAAACTCAAGTATCAATTTGAAAAAAAATTCAAGTGCCAAACTGAACATTGAAGTCAAAATTAGGTGCCAAATTAAGACAAAAAAAAAATTAAGTATCAGATTGAACACTAAAACCAAACTCAAATACCAAATAGTATATTAACCCTTATTCTGATTGATATTTATCATTATATTTAAAAAAAAAGTTTATCACTCAACTTTTATATATTTTAATTTTACTACTAAATTTTAAATTTTATTAAAATTTTCTACTAACTTTAATTTTGTAAATTAAATTTTAACACTAAATATTAATTTTGGTGGAAAAGAAAAAATATTTCTAACAATAATTTAACTTAATAAATTAAGTTAGAATTTTTAATGAAAATTATGATAGTTAGAAAGGTAAATGAGTAATTATATTAATGGTATTGTTGTACTAATTATTGTCATCAATTAGTTTTAATATGTATCATTATTAATTTCATTCCCAATATTTATAGCTAACAAATTTTTCTCATGTGCCTTATCTTATGTTCTCGGCTTCCAGTTTCCTTTTTTGAGGTAAGAACCAAAACCAATATAATTTGCTATATGTGTATGCATGGTTGATATATACTTTTTATACATAATTCAATTTTTTAAAAAATATTTATTTAGTATAACAATCATTATTAAAATTATTGAAATAAGTATATCATTTAATTACATTTAATTGTAATAAATAATTGAATTAGGCTAATGTTGACGAGATCCTTCTTCATCAACCGACATGCTCCCTCTTCCCTAAATCTGATCATGGGTTTAATTATCTATTCAAGCTTAAAGGTTCATTTAAAAAATAAGAGGATTTTGGTAAAAATATAAGTCCGAAAAATAGGTTTAGACAAAAAATAAAGTTTGTTTTCTAAACAAACCGAGCCTTGAGTAGGATTTTTTGACACGAGTTCGGCCTAAATCAGCCTAAACTTTCTTTTTTGCTGTTGTGCTGTCATTTTACTATTATATTGCTACTATTTTGTTGTTATTATTTGGATATTGCATAACTCTTGTTTTATTGTTCATTTTGCTACTATTTTAGATGCATTTGTTTATTAAGTTACAACTATATTAGTGTTATATAAGTATAAAGTTTTTTTAATGTATTTTCAATTTGTTTAATGTTTTTAGTGTATTTGATGTATTATATTTTTTAAATTTGTTTTTATATAAAAATAATATAAAAAAATTAATATGGGCAGGTTAGGTCGAGCTTGAATTTAGCATTTTTAATCTGAATTGAATTTAGTATTTAGACAGAATTTTAAACTTATTTTTTGGGCCGAATTAAGTTTAGGCTTAGAAAATAGACTTAAAATTTTACATCAATCTAGTCTAAATTCAGCCTGACCTAACTCATGATTAAGTCTATTCTTCCCCTACCCTAAACAAATGAATGCAACATTGACGCAATTGTTATAAAACAACAGTTATATGTAGGGCAAACGTTATTAACAGAGTTTGAATTTTGGTTGCTAAGTGTGAACAAAAGATCTGCTGTTCTAAATTTTTATGTATGAGTCCTATAAAAAACACAATTTATATATGCATGGTAAATTGTGTTGGTCTCTTCTTTTTTTTTTTATAATTTATATTAGTTTTACGGTTTATGTTTGGAGTTTGTAGCTGCTTTTTTTAAAAATGTTGTGTCTAAAGTTTAAATTTATGTTTTTCCTTAAAAATGTAATGTACCTTACCATTACACCTAATACTTATTGAGTCAATTGTGTAATTTTAAATATATATATTATCCACTTTTATAATTTATTTATTGGATTTATTTTATATATTTTGTAATTAAAAAAATATATATATATATATATAGTGGTTGAAAGTGAATATTGAAAATTGTAATGAGAAATAAGGAGAAGAAAATAATTAAAGTTAGGAATGCAGCTATTGGGAGTAGTGGGAAGCATGAAAGGGATGACATCAAACACGGTGGCCTCAGAATGTGTACTAAAAATGGTTGAAGGAGGAGAAATAAGTTTGATCAACGCAAGTGAGCCTCAACAGTTCGCACCATTTGCAGCACATTTTGTTTCTAACCTTGATCTATTTCAAGCTTGCAATTTCGCTAACTTTGCCGCTACTGGAGAGGACTCTCCTTTACAGGTTCTTTTTTAAATATCAATAATTTTATATACAAGTTGATATTTTCTTGTTGAGTGTTTTTCTTTTATCTTCTTTAGATGACAAAGTTGTATATTTATATAATATGGTTATTGTTCATTAATGTGATATTTTAGGTAAGTTTCATACATACCAACAATTATTTTACTCTAAACTTTAACACGTGTTTATACGATGGGGTTCCCTTACGTAGTGACGTGTGAAGCCATATCGCACAGTCCCATGTGTAATCACACATGTGATCTTATGGGAGGGTGTAAGTTCCCCTCTTGCAAACATTTAGTGTCATGCAAGCTCGATACGCAAACTCAATGTGTGAACTCGATATGCGAGCTCAGTGTGTGAACCATGTAGAATCCGACCCAGACTCATTCGAGTTATGGATCGGTAATAGTACCATAACAATTCTCAATGGATCACAAAACATCACTCATTAATAATATTTTATTTTTTAAAATTATTTATTAATTTATTGATGATGTATTTTAATACGAATTACTATTTGGATATAAATTTTATTTATTTATACTATTATTTAAAACTCAATTGTGAATTTATTTTAAGAGTTTTCTTTTTTGTCTTTTTACATGTATTTTAGAAAAGTAATTGTATGTAATAAAAAACTTTTTAAAAAAATTCAAATTTACCATTTTAACAAAAACTACTCCACATTATTTTTTTATAAATTTATTATATATATATATATATTTACTTATAATGGATGTGACACAGAGAGCAGAATGGGTCAAGTTCTTGGGGGCTTTTGCAAATTTGGAGAAGAGAGCAAATCAAGTCTACAAAGCGGTTAGTATTTATTTTCATTTCATAAAACAAATATGTCATTCTGAAACTTTTCAATTTATTATTATTTTTATGGGTAAATATTTGTTTTATTTATCTTAAATATATAATTGTCAACTTTAAAATAAATAAAATTAATGTTGAACAGTCTCATTATATATTCTAATTATATCTATTCTTTTTAATGTGTTTCACCGCATTCGAACTCACGTTCGCTTACATTGATAATAATATTCATGCCAATCGAGCTAAGATTCAATCAACAAAAAATAAGTAAAATTAATAAGATGTGCATTCACATGTAAAGTTTATTTTATTTGCAAATCATTATAGAGTTTTTTTTTTTAGTATATGAAGATAAAAAAATTAATGCAATTTTTTTTTACAGAAAATTTTAATGCAAAGTTTATCCAAGGTAGTAAAAATCTAAAGTTTTAAGGTAAGGTAATATATAAGTTTTATTTGTTTAATAAATACAAAGTGTTTTAATGAAATTAAACTTATTATTTATTTAATATATAAAAATATTAATAAATGGATTATTATTTTTCACTATGAATATTGACGTGTCTTTTTTTTATTACTTGTGAACTGATTATACGAAAATGTCTGTAAAGATAACAGTAATTAAGTCATAATAATGAATGATATTATTTTAATTTGACCCTTGTTATTTTAATTATTTTCAGGTAAAGGACAACTATTTATGCTTAACTAAAGTTCCAGAGGCCAAGGAAAAAGCATTCAAACCAATAGTAGTATGGATGGAATACCAGAATGTAGGTAGCTGAACCAGTGGCCACACATTCATATGCTTGATTTCATCCCTAAATCTAAGTATACGTAGGGTGAGTAAAATTCGATTTAATTCGAGAAAAATTTAAATTTCGAGTTAATCGAATTAAGTTATTCGAATTATTCGAGTCGAGTTGAATTTTACGACTCAAATAATTCGAATAAAAAATTGGTATAAATACCCATTTGGTCCCTATTAATTTTGAAAATGAACAAATTAGTCTCTCACTCAACAAAAATTACAAAAAAAAAAAAAAATCAAAATAATTTTTAAAGTTCCAAAATTTATATTTTTAAAAACTATAATATTTAAAAAGAATTTAAAGAATATATAAAGAAAGTTAAAAATTTTCTAAAATAATAATTTTGGGACCTAAATAAGTTAATTAATGATTCAAGTTTATCATACTAATTTTTTTGGAGGCTTTGAAAAAGTTTTCATATATATATGGTTTCAAATTTATTTGTTCTAACACGAAATTAATTATGATGTAACAATATTTTAATTTTACATGTTGAATTTTTTTATTTAACTCGATTTGAAAAAAATTCAAATCAAGTTAGGATGATAAAATAATACTCGTCAAATCGATTAACTCGAAATTTTTTTACTCGATTCGATCGAAAACTCACTCCTACATACATGCATGAATCTGAAAATAACCGAGTTACTGCAAAATGAATGCAGGGCATATGGTCTTTCACAAAGGAATTATACAAGTTAAAGGTATTAAATAAATTGAAAATAATTTTGTTAGTTAGATTATTGTGTAATATTTAAATTTAATTTAAGGTGAAAACAGTATGTAGAAGATGCAGGAGGAGAAAATGTGGACGCCTCCATTAACAAGATTACATACAATATCTCCAACCCTGATGATATTGAAGATTTGCATGCTATTCTATGTGTAAGTTATGTTTTTGTTTATAATTTTTTTTTAAAATTATTAACAACTTTATTAATATTTATTTCAGACAGTGGATGTTGTAATAGATGAAACATACAGTTGGGATGCAATTGGATACAATACCACTACATTCCTCCAAAACATAAACATTGAAGATCATTCGTGTTTTGGATTTCTTACTAACCAAAGCATCTGGAGATACGATAAGAGAATCCATAATTTAACTACTCTTGGTAATGATTTTTTATTTACCTTTTCTTTTGTTATTTATTTATTTATATAACAATAATTATTTCACTCTTTTTTTTTTTTTACATAAAAAATGAAAAAAGATTGGTTTGATGGTGCTGTCTCTCAACCCCAACTGGTATTAGCTGATCTTATTGAGATTTTGTTCCCTACTGGAAACTACAACACCACTCACTTCAGAAATCTTGCCAAGGTACAATCTTTATTTATTTATTCATGTATTTCCATTTATGAGCCTAATACAATTATCTAATGTTTAGGGAGAAGGTGTTGTAAGCATTGAGCCCAACATGTGCCAAAGGGATATGTCTACACCATTGGATCCCACAATTCTACCTTGCCCATGATTTCTTTGTTTTATAATCAATTTTGGTCTCTCTTTTTAATGGTTCTGCTAATATATTTGATCTGTTGGGTCCTCAATACGAAAGGCTTAGATTTAAATAAATTAGTGTTTGAATTATGACCAGAAAAACAAACATGAGTTTAGCTATAAATTTCATCACTGTTTGGTATTTTCTTTACATTAGTTTTTGGTTGCCCAGTTATTTTAAGTTTATGGTAGACTTCTTTTCCAGACACTTATTAAGAGAATAATTAGATATCATCCAAATTTACAACAGTTTTTTTTGTAATCATTATAAATACCTTGATAATGATAACTCGTTGATTGTAATTACAGAAAACGTTGCTTCTCTTTATGGTATCGGATTTGAGATATACCGTTTAAACATCATTCTTTTCTATTCTTACCATGGCTATCCAATCACCGTCGTCATCGTCGTCATATTCTTTTTCCATGTCCTTCTCATTAGAGCACAATCAAGCTTACTTCCTCAAATTAAACACAATTTATTTATTTTTCCTTTGTGAGAAAGAATTGATTCATCACATTGATGGCTCCAACTCTCCCCCTAAATATCTTGATAATACTCCAAACCCAGAAAAACAACTTGGTATATTAAGGATCAAACTATGTTAAGTTGGATCCTTAGCTCTGTTTCTGAAACTGTTCTCTCTCAAGTTGTTGGTGTCACCATTGCCTATGTTACTTGGTCTTGGTGGAAGACTTCCATGCTTCAGGATCAAAAACTCAAGTTCTCACTATAAAAAATGTTCTTTATGCTTTGTCATGAGACTATGACTCTATAGTCACCTACATGGATCATGCCAAACTTCTTGTACTTGATGCTTCCATCTCTGAGGATGATCTTATTGATCATATCTTGCATGATCTTGGCTCAGATTACAAACCCTTTACACGCAATATTGAAGCAAGGTTAACTTGTAACATCCCTCACCCGAAATGAATCGATACATCACGAGCAAGGGATGTCACATTCGAACACTAAGGCTACTTAACTCCAACATCAATTTCAAAATTTTGCTTTAACATAAATAGACTCTTTTGAAGTTATTCAAGTCATTTCTAGGCTTTCTTTAAAGTTTGGTTACAAATGGGGACCATTCAAGGATTATTCGGATCAAAACAGGATAAACAGGATCAATGTCGCGACACTGGGAAATGGGTGTCATGACACTAACTGATGTTGCAACACTGAGCTTCTGATGTCGTGACACCGAAGGCAAATTACTCTAGTTACATGTCCAATGTTGCAAACTGAGGACAAATTACCCAAAACATGTCTGAAACATCTAAATATGTCAAATTATCATTCAAAACCTTCATATAACACATGAGTATATCCATCTAAGGAAGATTATCTCAAGGTACAAAATGATATCAAGCATGCATGACATATTTTTGGAACCACTTAGTTACTTTACAACAAATATTCATATGGTTCTAATCCTATGTGCATGCCACTCTATTACCAAAATCTAAGTTCCATACATTTCTATCCTTGCTTGATGATGAGATGAGGATGAGGATAGCCACTTCAAAAGATGTCTTCGAAACGATTTTCACCTACGCATTTAAAAAACTCGTTAAGCTTTGTACTTAGAATTCTAACTTACCTTTTTATTCAATATAGTATATCAGTAAATAATTACTTAAATAATAAATATGATAAACATGGCTACTAAAAACTACTTAAAGATAAAGATTGATATGAGCAACAAGGTTGAATAGCATCATTTCACTTACCACATTTTATTCATACATTTTTATTCATTAATCACCCACTTTGCCCATTGTAGACTTGAGTGAACAAGAAGGATATATGAAATATAATCACGAAGTACATGAGCATGTAAGTGCTAGAATATCACGAACGCTAATGGTGTTAGAACACAAGCACCAAAGTGCTAAATTCACGAGCGCGCTAAGGAATTCCTAATTTCATGCCATCTACATCCATAAGTTCAAAACTTGTCTACAAGGGCTTTAACATTATTATAAATCCAATATTCATCACAAGCACAATCAAGTTTCATAATTTCATTGTCACACATAACTTTTCAATATTTTACAATTTAGTTATTTTTTACACACATATCTTCACATCAACAATAATCATATTCATTTACTACTTCCTTGAATTATTCACATATTTATTAAGTTACTGTAACAACTCGATTTTCAATGGTGTCGAAAACAGTAGTTTCAGAACCCTATTTTCGTAAACCGGGTCCGTAAATATTAAATTAAAATATTTAAAAAAATTGGTATTATAGTTTATTAAAGTTTGGTCCTTTAAATTTTTTCTATTAATTGTTTAATTAAGGTACAATGACTAAATTGTAAAAGTTTATCGTTATAGGTTTTTAATTGGCCAAAGGTCTAGGGGTTTAAATTGTAATTAGCCAAAGTTCTAAAATGGTAATTAAACCATTTTGTAACATAGTTTAGTGCTTGATGTTGATGAATCCACTAACTTTGCTTAAGGTTAATTAATTAAATTTAAGTTAATTAAACCTAATTAGTTAATACCTAATTATATTATATAAGCTAAAACTAAAGATGAAAGAGCCATTTCATTCCTTCATCTTCTCCATCCGTGAGAAAAGAAAGAAATCCTAAGAAAAGTCAAGATTTCGATCAACAATTGATATGTGTAATTAAGTATTTTTCTTGTAATTTTTATGTTTTTGAGGTCATGTGAGCTTGATTTAGCTAGCCCATGTGCCAATTTGTAAAATTGTTAAAGTTTTTGAAAATTGTAATTGATGATTGCTTGAAGAAATTGGTGTTCAATTGTTAGATTCTAAGCTTAGATGTGAAAAAGGACTAGATTGTAAAGTGTAATTGTTAGTTTTTGTCAAAAGGACCAAAGTGTAAAAATTGAATATTTGATGTGAAACTTCTGTAACTATTGATAGCAGAGATTCCTAAAAGGGTGTATTTGAGATCGATTTTGAAACCGAAGCTCAAATTTGAAAGTTATGGCAAATTCAGTTTTAGAGACTAAATTGAATAAAATAAAAAATTTTAGGGGCATTTGAAAAATGAAATTGGACTAATTCATGCATATAATAGGATGTTATAAAATGTTTGAAATTGATAAATTGAACCAAATTATTATATAGGTCGAGAATTGAACCAAACCGAAGATAATCAGGGAAAAGGTAAAATTGTTGATTAGTCCTTAAAGACTTGTTCATTTGTTTTTTTGCTAGGTAAGTTCATATGGAACTTACTGCTTTGTTTCATGTTATAATTTAATTATAATTATTTTTCTTATTAGTTTATATAAATGTGAATTTGGTGATTTTGGCATCAATTAGACTAAATTGCAAAGTATGAAAAATATGGTATTTATGAATAGGTACAAGGTACCAAAATGGATATGGGATGTAATGGCCTAAATTCAGGGTTATCGGAACAGTGGTTTCGTAACCACAAATCTAATTTAAAAATAATATTTATTTTAAAAATTATTGCATGAATATTAATATGATAGGAAAGTCGTATGAAAATATCGATAGAAAAATTTTACCGATTTAGTGGTTAATTAGAAAAAAAAATATTGCAGAAATTGGGTAAAAATGAGGTATCAATACCTCGATCTCGTAAAATTGAGTCGAAAATATTTTTATAAATATTTATTAAATGTTGGTATTGTGGTATTAAAATTTCGTTAGAAAATTTTAACGTTTGGGTAGTCAATTAAATAGAAAGGACTAAATTGAAAAAGGTGTAAAAGTTGCTAGAATGATTAAATAGCTTAAGTGTCTAATGAGAAAGGATTTAAAAGAAAATTAGACCCAAAATTATTTGGGCTGGACGGCAAGGGCATGAAATCAGCAAGAAAATTGATGATTTAAAGGAAAAATTGGAATATTGCATAATTAACTAAATAAAGTTAAGACTAAAGTGGAAATATCTAGATTTCTTTTGATTTTTCTTCATTCTCATCAGCCAAAACACCATAGGAGGGGTTCTTTAAGCTGGTATTTCATAATTTTTGCATCAAGTGAGTTAATTCTTGCCTTTTTCTTGTAAATTTTATGTTTTTAAGACTTTTACAACTAGGTCCTACTATTAAATTCATTAGTTTTTTATTTTATGGATGAAATTTAAAGTTACCATTATTGAGTACTGGAATTTTATGATGAATAAACATGGATTTGAAGTTTTATATTTATTAAAAGATGGATTTACTAAATGTTTTTAGTAGAAATTGATTTTTAGGACTTAATTGTGAAAAAGTTTGGAATTAAGGTTTGATGCTGAAATTATGATTTCCAAAGGTTTTGAAGTAGTTTAAGATGATAGAATAAAGTGTTAATTGAGGAAAAATCAGCTCAATTGGGGGGGTTAATTGAGTAGGGACCAAATTGTAAAAACTATAAAATTTGGGGTAAATATGCAATTTCAAAAATTTAGAGGTATAAATTGTGAAATAAATTAGATTAAAATTAGATGCTGATAAATGGAAAATTTTATATTATAGATCAAGAAATTGAAGATAAACGAGGGAAGGAAAAAGTTGCCGATAGTCTCTGAAATCTCTACAACTACTACAAATTGTTACGGGTAAGTTTGTGTAACTTGAATTATATTCTTAAATGCTTGGAATGTATGTTTATTGATTTGAATATGGTTTGGATGTTCATTGTATGATATTTGATGAAAAAAATTTGATAATTCTCGATAAAAAAGGGGAATTAAATCCCGGTTGAATGAAATGGACTTCGATGGATCACTGAAAAAGGAATTGACGGTAAAAAGGATCTAGCCCGAACGGGTGATCCAAATATTAGCCCTCCCGAAGAATATGTGTTAAATGGATTTAGCCCGGACAGGTAATCCAAATATAGTTCATTAGAGTAATTGTCATTGCAGGGGATTTAGCCTGGACTGGTAATCCCGACAATACTCTTTGAGCATATGATACAGGGGATTTAGCCTGGACTGGTAATCCCACTATAAGAAATGAGGTTCGCGAGAGTGTGCTCTCTGGAAAAAGGGTATACCCATATGTGTACGAATTGACGGACCCGAAATTGTACACAAAAAGTGTACTCATCGAATATCCATCGAAATTCCAAGAAATTCAACGGGATAAATATGAGAAATGGAAGAACATGAAAATTATGGAATTGATGAGCTCATCAATCATTTATCTTTGTATTGAATTTATATGATGTTGCTTAACTAATGCAAAAGTTGAGTTTGTATGTGATAGGTATATGTTTATGTGAATTGGATGTGTGCTTGTGTTGTTAAATGATGGATGTATAAGTATGGTAAGTATAATTCCTGTTGCATGAACTTACTAAGCACCATGTCCTTACCCCGTTCTCCTTTTCCCTGTTTTGTAGTGCTCAGGAGCTCGAAGGTCGGAGATTAGTCAGAGCCTTATCACACTATCAACCCATATCTTTTGGTATATGAAAATGACTTATTTTAAAAGAATGACATGTATAGACTAAATACCAATGTTTACATGGAAATGGATGTTTGTAACCTAGCTATTGGCATGGCTAAAGTAAGTATAATTTTGGGATTTTGCGAAAAATTCCCTATGATTTTGATTTGGTTCTAGTCTGGTTCCGATGCATAATTTGGGCTTCGGAAGCCCATCTAAGGGACGTAATAATAATTTTCGATAAATAAATGGTACTTGATTCGGATAAATGAAAATTAGTTTCGTAAGTTCTGGTAATGCCTCGTACCCTATTCCGGCGACGGATACAGGTAAGGGGTGTTACATGGGATGTTTATAAGACTGGTACGACATGTATATACTGTTATAGGGATTGAAATGATATGATTACAGTAATAATGCTCGTGTGAACTTAGTAAAGGATTCGGGTACCTATGGCATGTCATTAGGGTCAAATATGGAAACGATAAGGGATTTACATGGTTATATGAGATCCGGTATTAGTTATGGATTCTCAGTTTATATATATTGTTGGTTTATCCTAGACTAGTAACCTCGATACGATGTCACCTTGTGTGAGCAACTTTGATCACTGTCAGCTTGTGTGAGCATTATAGTCCCATGTATCCGAGTTCGATTTACTAAGGTTCTTTCGGGCGAAAATGGTAACCTAATGAAAATGAAATTGTTGAAATAATTTGAACATGAATTTAATTACATATACTTTCAAATAAAATATGAATTGGATGGTAAATTATACTAAATGGAATTGTTATATATACATATGATTTGTGTTATAAGTTCTTGATATGTAAGTGAACTAACCTATTGGTTGTATTTGTGGATATGCATATAATAGTATAAAGATGCAAAGGGATGCCATATAGAATGCTAATGTATTTAAATGTTTAATTTTTTGTAATGTTAAGGTAAGTTAAGTAAATTTTATATGGACTTACTAAGCATTTAATATGCTTACTTCGTTGCCTCCCTTTTCCTTGTAAATTACCAACTTGCGGAACATGTCAAGTGGATCAACGAGAAGCTCACACTATCCCGCTATTGATTCGGTAGTTTTTCAATCGTTAAATAGTTTGGTTTTGTAGCATGTATATAGGTTTTGGTACATATTTGAATGTATTAAGGACTTGATGAGTTAAAGGTTGTTTTGGTGCATGGTATTGAAAAGTGTGATTTGGAAATGGTTGATGTTTAGTTGAGATGGTTTATTTTGCTGAATATGTTTCAAATATGTATGGTGTTGAATGGCTAAGTGATTAGATGAATAGGTTGAAATTGAACAAGTTGAATTGATATGTTTTGATGCCAAATTGAAGTTATTTTGGATTGGTTTAATTGAAATGGTTTAATACAATGTTTTGGTATGTGTTTGGGATGTTTTTGTGCAGGTAATTAAGTATATATACACAAGTTGTTAACTTGTGTGGTGACAATGAAATAGGTATCAAATGGCTTAAATTTTACCAAAAATAGAGTTCACGTCCCGATGAGCAATCTTCCTCATTGCAACGTTGGCAGACAGTGAGCCACATTGCAACGTCGAGTGACCTAAGATCATGACATTAAAATTTTTTTGGCGACGTCACTACATGGAGGAAGTGACATCACGAAGTCGACCCTGAAATTTTGAAACATTGCAATTTGGTCTTATTTCATGCTCGGGTCAACAAAAGAGCTTTTGTAAGCTTAATTAATGCTCAGATTTAATTGTGTATTATAGTGTGAATGTGTTTATGATATGATTGAATGTTTGAATGATTTATTTACAGTGTATTTAATGGTACTTGCTCTGGCAAAGGATGTGGCTTCCCGTAGCTCGGACCCGACGATCGAGTCGGGCAAGGGGTGTTACAGTAGTATTAGAGCTACGATTTATTTGATTATAGGACAAAACGTAGCGCGTGTTGAGTCTAGAAATACATGCCACAATAACCTATGATAGTGTGATGCCTTCTGATCCGAAGTGACTTTGTTTTCTTATATAGAAAAACCATATCGGTCGAATCGTGTTGAATCATATGAAGTTGGTAGTAATGTTCATGCTTCCGATCAGGGAGATGCTCATAATGTGCCAGTTCCGCAAGGGCCTGAGAGTGAGGCAAGAGACGCCTTCTTCCAAATGATGAACCAATGGTTCACCCAATTTATGGGAGCTATCCCTTCAGCTCTATAAACCCAAATACATCATCTTTCCCCGATTGTGCCTCCTATGGCAACCTTTCGTCCTCAAAACCCTAATACGGTAAATGTTAATTGACCCTCAATTGATAAAATTCAAAGGCAAAAAGGATGGTGATCCAACGAAAGCTGAATATTGGCTGGAAAATACTCTGAAGGTTCTGGACGAAATGATGTGTACTCTAGAAAAGAGTTTGAAATGTGTTGCATCATTGTTGAAAGAATAAGTGTACTAGTGGTGGACGACTCTGATATCTATAGTTCCGAAAGATCGAATAACTGATATTTTTTTCCAAATCAAATTCGAAAAGAAATATGTTATTTGGTTGTATGTCAAAAAGAAAGAGATAGAGTTTATGAAACTTAAACTGCGAACAAGAATTCATTCGTCTCAGTAAGTATGCCAGAGAGATTGTGCCTACAAAAGCTAAAATGTGTACCCATTTTATGTAAGGACTGAACAAAGATATGCGTATGTTGGTGGGAGCCCTAGAATTAAAAGAATTTATTATTCTGAATAAACGGGCTCAGAAAATAAAAGAAATGTGAAATGAAAATAATCAGGCTAAGTCAAAGAGCCGAGATACTGGGAAACATGGCATGGCCAGATCTTTTTCGACTCCTCCGTCCAAACGGATGAGAAATTTCAGAAGTTAATCATTCGCTCCTATAGGAAATCCAAGAAGAGACATGTCTAGACAAAGTTATACGATACCTCATACTACATCAGCGGCTAGTATTGGCAGTGCTCGGAACATGGATAAACCAATTTGCAAGCATTGCGTAAAAAAAACCATTTCGAAGAATGTAGACTAAGAAAATGAGCCTATTTTAGATGTGGTTCTACTGATCATTTCCTAAAAGATTATCCGAACAAAGTTGAGACTGTTTCAGATCAAGTTACAAAATGAGTGACAGCTCCAAAGAGAGGTAGAAGACAAGGAACTGAAGGTAATGCTAGAGTCAGTCGAGGTGGAACCAAAGATACGACAGTGAGGTCAGAAGCGCGTGCACTTTCCAGAGCTTATGCTATACTGGCCAGAGAGGAGGCTATTGCTCTTGATGTCATTACTAGTACATTTTCTCTTTTTGATATTACTATACATGTTTTGATTGATCCTGGATCAACACATTCTTACATATGCACCGCATTAGTAACTGAAAGAAATATGCCAGTAGAATTGATAGAATTTGATGTTAGAGTAACAAACTCGTTAGGTCTATGTGTCATTGTCAATAAAATATGTAAAGATTGTCCACTGAAAATTCGGGGCCGTGAGTTTCTCGCTCATTTGATGTTGTTGCCATTTAACGAGTTTGATATTATTCTCAATATGGACTGGTTATCTCAACATGATGTTGTAGTCAACTATAGACAGAAAAAATATTGTTGAGATGTCAGGATATTGAATTGATAAATGTTGAGGCAAACAGATCTGATTGTTCTACCAATATTATATCAACAATATCTACTCGAGAGTTGATTAGAAAATATTGTGAAGCATATCTAGCCTACATTTTAAATACCAGAGTTCCAAGACCAAAGATAGAACAAGTTTCGACAATTAAAGAATTCACTGATATGTTTCCTAAAGAATTGCCAGATTTACTGCCTAAGAGAGAAGTTGAATTTATTATTGAAGTAGTATCATGAACTACTTTGATCTCTATAACACCATATAGAATTACTTCAATGGGATTGAAAGTATTGAAGGCTTAGTTGTAGGAATTGTTAGACCAGAGATTCATTAGACCGAGTGTGTCACCTTGGGGTGCTTCGGTTATTAATATAATTATGAACATGGGCCTTCAAATCCCCCTCTCCAATATTGAGCATTCCACTCTTACTTGTTATAATTGTTGAGGTTTGGTGCACACCTCCAAACAATGTTCAAACCTTAAATACAAGTATACAACAACTACACTGATTACAACTTCAAAATCGACAAACAATTACACTGCATCTCCCACTCCACCAACTAAATCGTGGACCATTGACACTGGAGCAACCAATCACTTGAATTTTGAGCTAGAAAATTTGAGCATTCACTCGGATATTCAAACACTAACAAAGTGGCTTTCACCAATGGTAAAAGCTTACCCATCGATCACATTGGTTCCATTAATATTTCTTTCAATTCTTTAATTCTTTTGTTAATAATATGTTTCATGTTGCAAATCCAACACAATTTTGTTTTCTATTCATTAATCCATCAGTTCTAATGACGTCGTTATTAGATTTTTCTCTTTTTTTTTTTTCATTTTTTATATTTCAGGACCACAAAACAAGGCAGCCACTCCACCATGGATACATTAAAGATTTATCATTACATTGATTTCCATGTTGCGGTACATTAAAGTCAGTAACAAAAATTTTGAAACATAGGAGGCTTGTACCAGTAAAAGACCTTTAGGTTCTGGTACATGTACCCAATCAATTTAATGCTTCGGTACTTTATGCCTTGGAGATAAATGACTAAATTTTGACATATGCATGTGATAAACCGAAATAGTAACATATTTTAGGCCCACATTTAGTATGCTTTTGGATGAATTATCCCTTATTTTATGTAACTTGGTGCTCTTAATCCTTTCTTTTCATGATATATACTCAGGAAAGCACCAGGGGATGAAAAGAATGCAAAACGGGCTTAAAACGGGACAAATGGGCCAAAGCATGAAATTGACACGGCCTGGACCAAAGATAACACGGTCGTGCCTAACTAATCATCTAGAACACGGTCTTCCCTCGATTCACACGGCCGTGCTTCATTAAAGAAGTCCAAACACGGCCTGTCCACGATTTACACGAGCATGTGCCATGGCCGTGCCTCTGCCGTGGAAAAGATCAATTTCATTCGGGAAAGGATACTTAGGGAGAAAGAAACGTATTTCAAAAGCCTATAAATACACCCTAAGTATGACCTGAAAGGGGCAGCCCAGAGCCATCGTTTAGGGGCGTCGTGCTAGGCCAGAGAAGACAGATTTGTGGGGATTCGCTCAGGGATAGCCAGTTGATCCATCTCAAGAAGCCAGAGTTATACTCAAGACGAAGGATCTCCTCTTCAATTCCTTCAGGGGTTTTAGGGATTTCTTATGTTTTTTTTATCTTTTCTCTTGAGATGTTTTCCTTTATTGTTATGAACTAAACCTTCGGATACCCGAAGGGGATGAAACCTATGATGAATCTTGTTATTTGATTATTTGAATTATATGATAAATACTTAGTTTTTTTCTTAATTATGTGAGCTTCATCCAATTCTAATGTGCTTAGGTGGAGGAGGAATAGACCCTGCCTAAGAGTAGATCCAACATAATTAAGCGGAGTTGATCGCACGCCTAGAGATAGGGTGACGAGATTTTTCCGGGATTGGGTGAAACCTAATATGGGAGTCCACGGATCGATTTACTGCTATTCTAGGGGGTTATTATAAGAGAACGAGAGTTCCACTAATTAACCTAGGGTTAGACGTTATTCGCCTCGAGAGAGGGTTTAATATACATTAGGGAGTCTTACAGATCAAACTAAGTGAATAAATCGTATGGTTCAGTGTTAGATAACAAGTGAAGTCTAGGTGGATTCTTCCTAGGGTATCGTCTAAATCAATTGCGTTTTTCCCAAAGTTATTTTCCAAATTCATTCTTCTTTGTCTTAGAGTCTTTAGTTTAGTAGTTAATTAATTTAGATTAATAACAACTTCACTTATTTTAGGCTAAATAATAAAAATAAAGTTAGTATTAGTAGTTTTAGTTCCTTTGGGTTCGATAATCCGGTCTTGCCTAAACTATACTACTGTTCGATAGGTGCACTTGCCTTTAATCGTTGTCAGAGTTAGTTTCTAGGTTCGATCATTCTTTTATAAATTTTAAAACTCGATTTACAATGATCAAGTTTTTACGCCATGTTCTTGAGGAACTAAAATATTAAGAAAACTCTATTTTTATTACTTTAGCCATTATTTTTATTTTTCACAATTTATTTTTATTTTTAGTTTTAATTTTAAATTTGCTAAATTTTCTTTCTTTCTTTTCCTAGCAGGTACCTCTAGTTTATGACTAGAAGGAACCCGAGATGACCTTTAGAATACGACAGTGATATTGAAGCTACCGCTCGAAGAAATCGCAGAGAAATTAGGCGAGCCCTAAATTACCAAGGAGAGCGAGAAGACAGATCCAATCCTACTGAAGGGATGGACGAAAATAATCTTCCACCACAAGATGTGGGAGAAAATAATGCTCCTCGTACTATGTTTGATTATGCTAAATCGCATTTAACAGAGCCGAATCTAGCATTGTTAGGCTCGCTTATAGTCGCTAATAATTTTGAATTAAAGCCTAACACTATACAAATGATTCAACCGCTTGTTCAATTTGATGGTTTACAGGATTTAAGATCCAAACGCTCATATAGCTAATTTTTAGAGTTCTGTGATACCTTCAAAATAAATGGCATTTCTGATGATGCCATACGTCTTCGGTTATTTCTATTTTCATTAAAGAATAAAGCTAAACAGTGGTTAAACTCGTTACCACGAGGGTCAATCACTACATGGGAACAAATGACAGAAAAAATTTTATTAAAGTATTTCCCACCGGCCAAAATGGCCAAATTACGTAATGATATCTCTTCTTTTGTGCAGATGGATTTAGAGACATTATACGATGCATGGGAGAGATATAAGGATCTCTTGAGAAGGTGTCCGCACCATGGTTTACCTTTGTGGCTCCAAGTTTAAACTTTTTATAACGGTGTGAATCCTTCAACGAGGCAATTAATTGATTCAGCCGCCGGTGGAACTTTGAACAATAGAACTCCTGAGGCAGCCTACGAATTTATAGAAGAGATGTCACTGAATAACTATCAGTGGCAAGTTACAAGAACAAGGCCAACAAAAACAGTCAGAGTTTACAACCTCGACGCAGTAACCATGCTATCAAATCAGGTAGAGTTGATGAATAAGAAGATTGATAGTTTGTGTTCTTCGCAGGTACATCCAGTCATGCAGTGCGATGCAAGTGGAACTGTGGCTAATCCTGAGTACCCACCCTACCAACCGGGCACAGAGAGTGAACAGATGAACTATATAGGTAACAATTTCAGATCTAATAATAACCCATATAGTAATAATTATAATCCAGGTTGGAGGAACCACCCAAATTTTTCGTGGGGAGGACAAGGAAATCAAGGAAATCAAAGACAACAACCTCCTCAAAATTTCCAAAATCAGCCCTATCCACAGGAAAAGAAGCCAAATCTTGAAGAAATGTTGAACAAATTCATAGCATCCACAGAAGCCCGTTTCCAAAAAATTGAAGCAACACTCGAAACCCAACAAACATCGATCAAAACGATCGAGAACCAAGTTGGAGGACTTACAAAGGCAATCGGAAATTACCCAATCGATCGGAGAAATTGCAAAGCTATTATCCGAACGACCGCAAGGGCGCTCTCTACCGAGTAATACCGAATTAATCCAAAGGAGCAAATCCAAGCCATAACAATACTCAAGAAAGCGAAGAAGTAGACGAACCCACCCAACACAAGGAAATGAGGTAGAAAAAGGTAAAGTTGAGGTAACACAAGACAAGCCAAAACCGTAATCAAGGAGTACCAACCTCGCGTACCTTACCCCCGAGGCATTAAGAAGAGACGACACGAGAAGAACAGTTCGGTAAGTTTCTTAAACTTTTAAAGAAATTACATATTAACTTACCATTACTTGAAGCTCTTTCGCGGATGCCGATTCTAGGAAATTTTTAAAAGAGCTTCCGACAAACAAACGGAAGTTAGACAAGTCGTCACATGTGGAACTTAACGCAAAGTGCTCAAAGAATTCTCCAAAATGGACTACCACAAAAGCTAAAAGATCTAGGAGTTTTACAATTCCATGTTTAATTGGTAGACTAAATGTTGATAATGCGTTATCTCGATTTAGGGCAAGCATAAATGTCATGCCTTATAAATTGTTTAAACAATTAGGTCTAGGAAACCCAAACAAACTAGGATGAGCATTCAATTAGTGATAAAAGCTGTTAGAATTCCTAGGGGTATTATCGAAGATGTTCTTGTAAAATTGATGATTCGTTTTCCCAATGAGATTTTGTTGTCTTAGACATGGATGAGGATAATTCGATCCCCTAATTTTAGGAAGACACTTTTTAGCAACTGCCAGACTAAAATTGATGTTGATGCAGGAGAACTCATACTTTGTGTAGGTAATGAGACAGTCACCATCAAGGCTCTCGACTTGGCTAGAACATCGAGTAATCAAGGTGAGAACGTAAATTCTACTGATAATCATTCGGTTAACCCTTATTTTCAGGAAGCACCACCAAATAATACAACTGAACCCGATCCTAAACCCCATGCCAACAAAGAAATAACTCATGAAGATCGAGGGATTCAGCTCGATGATCTAGACGAGTGGAAGACACACTTCAAGGAGAAATTAGGGATACACGACGAAGAACCGGAACCACACAAGATAAAATCGAAGGAGCCCCCAAAAGAGCTAATAGGAATAACAAACCACTTCAAAATAGGGGACCAGGTACTGTTAGATCAGGTAGATCCTCATATATCTCCTCCGGACCCTAGCACAAACAAAGAAATATCTTTTAGGGTAACCAGTGTTTTTCCACACGGAACAGTCGAGGTAAGTAATCCTATTTTTGGTACTTTTACTATAAACTAGCACTTCTCGGGAGGCAACCCGAGCACTAACATAATTTATTCTCACATTTTGCTTTAAATTTATTTTTCTTTTCTTCTTTTCTTTCTGAACACTTAGTTATAAACTAACAAGGGGTGCAGAATTCCAGGACACACGGCCTTACACACGGTCGTGGCCGTGGCCGTGTGGACCATAAGAATCCCCGTACTGACATAGTAGAGGCCGTGCGAATCAATTCTAACCACTTTTCGACGTCACGGATCCAATCACTACACCACAAGCACCGACAAAGGGGCACGCCCGTGCCCCATAACCGTGTGAAGCTACTGACTTTCTAACCACGGGAAGAACACGCCCGCGCTTGACGACCGTGCGAAGCTACTGACTTGCCACCACGGGCAGAACACGCTCGTGTCTTCCAACCGTGGTTGACTCGAAAACAAACATAGAGAATCAACACACCCTGCGACACGGCCGTACGATGCGGCCGTGTGAATCGACACACCCTCAACCCACGGGCGTGGTAAATTGCCAGACTTGAGATTCTATTTAAATACCATGCCCCTCTCCTTTCTCTCCTTACCTACTCTTCTTCTTCTTCCTTCCTTTCTTTTCTCCCTTTTGTTTCTTTTTCCTTTTCCTAATAAATCCTTAGACTCTTGAGCTACAGCAAAACCATATCCATGGCAAAGAAGCGTAAAAGTCCAATCTCCTCAAAGGAGACCGATTCACCTGAGTTCATGCCGGCAGCTTCATCCAAACAACAAGCCAAGGGTCTTTGAGACCAATTATCTGTTCTTTTATTTTTATATTCTCCTTTATTTTCTTTATCTTTACTTCTCTTCTACTTAATTTAGTTTATTTTTTTTTAGTTTCTTGTTTTTAGATTCTTAAGGCTGCTTGGGAATCACGCCACCACCACCACTATAACCTCAGCCTTAGAAATCACACCCAACAATAAGGACCTCCCAGTCCATTCATCTTTTCTTTTAATTTTAGTTTTCTTCTTAGTCTCATTCTCTTTATCTTTCTTGTCTTTAATTACATTATTAGTATAGTTTTAATATTACTCTAGATGTCCTGGCTAACTCTCCACGAGCCTCCCAATTTCTTCATCTAGCGCAGGTTCGTCATCTAGACGACCCATCACCACCACCAAAGGCACAATCTCCTCTCAAGGAATCATCCGAAAATTCAGGAAGTTTTCACTTATCCCCATATCTGATAATTTTATTACAAGGTTATTATATATTTCTGTACATTGAGGGCAATGTACATCTCAAGTGTGGGGGGTGAACAACCTAAAAAGATACCTAACTCAAAGCCTGAATTTAGCCTTGTCTTAAAGTAAATTACTCATATTACTAATTAGGATGGAATTTCTGATGATTTATGATTTTTATTGATATGTTTTAGATTAAGTCACTGATAATTGTGCATTGATAATTAAATTCTAAGAATACTAGAGAATCAAGCATGATAAGTCTATTTTTCTAAATTAAAAATTTGCTAGGTTGTCAAACTGAGTTTAAATATTATCTTGAAGTTTGAAATTTACGAGGTTGACATCAAAATACCCATAATTTTTGTGAGTTTTTGAGCCTTATAGAGCATAAATTCTTTTTCTTGCTCACTTTATTGATTATGAGTATGTCAACATTGATCTGTTATTCTAGAACTTGCATCGATTATACATGTCGAGACCACATTTTTTTGATTTGATATATAGAGATGATAAAGGCACCTAGGATTTAACCCACTTACTCCACTAAAAACCCACCTTCACAATTAACCCCTAGTGAACCCCGTTTAATCCTAACAACCCATTTATTGACTCACCCACTAATATTAACCCAGAACCCCTTTGTTTTTGTTATCACCATTCCTTTTGATTACCCTTGTATCGAGATTTGATTTGATTAATAGCCTAACTATGTTTTTATTTCAGTAATTTATCCTTTATTATGTATTTATGATTGTTCTTACAAAAAAAAAATGAAGTTTATTCATTATTAGTTATGTGATTAAATGAGCTTATACATTTATTCAAAATATCGAAGAAGAAGCTCGTATTATTTAGTACTATTAGTTTTCAATTGATGTAATTATTATTAGTTTATTAGTTCTTAGTTAGGTAATTTGTCGATTCAATCTCGATTCTAACCCTCTAATTCAGCCTTACTCCATACCTTAACCCTAGCCCCGTTATAACCCTAACAAAGACCTTTTGATTTATGTTTCATCTCATATTTCAATGGTGGAGATTTGATTTTCATGCAAGCCTATGGGATTAACTCTTCATGTTTGACTTTTGAGTGCCTAAATTCTGAACCTTAAACACCTTGAGTGATTTGAGTGAATCTTTTGTGAGGATGTCAATCCTTGTCGATTCCAAATTAAAGGTAATTATCTAGATAAGGGGAGATGCCTAAGTTTTCGAGCTATAAGATCTATGACTTATATTGTTTGAATTTTTAGGACACTTTGAGTTGAATTATCCATGTATAAATTATCTCTGAATTATGATGAAACACTATCAATAACTATTATGAATTACAGGAAGTTCGTTTTAATTATGAGTTGAGAATTTGGCTTGAGGACAAGCAAAAGCTTAAGTGTGGGGGTATTTGATAAACCGAAATAGTAACATATTTTAGGCCCACATTTAGTATGCTTTTGGATGAATTATCCCTTATTTTATGTAATTTGGTGCTCTTAATCCTTTCTTTTCATGATATATACTCAGGAAAGCACCAGGGGATGAAAAGAACGCAAAACGGGCTTAAAACGGGACAAATGGGCCAAAGCATGAAATCGACACGGCCTGGACCAAAGATAACACGGCCGTGCCTCACTGATCATCTAGAACACGATCTTCCCTCGATTCACACGGCCGTGCTTCATTAAAAAAGTCCGAACACGGCCTGTCCACGATTTACACGGGCGTGTGCCATGGCCGTGCCTCTGTCGTGGAAAAGTGCAATTTTATTCGGGAAAGGATACTTAGGGAGAAAGAAACGTATTTCAAATGCCTATAAATACACCCTAAGTATGACCTGAAAGAGGCAGCCCAGAGCCATCGTTTAGGGGCGTCGTGCTAGGCGCAGAAGGCGCGATTGTGGGGATTCGCTCGAGGATAGCCGGTTGATCCATCTCAAGAAGCCGAGTTATACTCAAGACGGAGGATCTCCTCTTCAATTCCTTCAGGGGTTTTAGGGATTTCTTATGTTTTGTTTTATCTTTTCTCTTGAGATGTTTTCCTTTATTGTTATGAACTAAACCTTCGGATACCCAAGGGATGAAAACCTATGATGAATCTTGTTATTTGATTATTTGAATTATATGATAAATACTTAGTTTTTTCTTAATTATGTGAGCTTCATCCAATTCTAATGTGCTTAGGTGGAGGAGGAATAGACCCTGCCTAAGAGTAGATCCAACATAATTAAGCGGAGTTGATTGCACGCCTAGAGATAGGGTGACGAGATTTTTCCGGATTTAGGGTGAAACCTAATATGGGAGTCCACGGATCAATTTATTGCTATTCTAGGGGTTATTATAAGAGAACGAGAGTTCCACTAATTAACCTAGGGTTAGACGTTATTCGCCTCGAGAGAGGGTTTAATATACGTTAGGGAGTCTTACGGATCAAACTAAGTGAATAAATCGTATGGTTCAGTGTTAGATAACAAGTGAAGTCTAGGTGGATTCTTCCTAGGGTATCGTCTAAATCAACTGCATTTTTCCCAAAGTTATTTTCCAAATTCATTCTTCTTTGTCTTAGAGTCTTTAGTTTAGTAGTTAATTAATTTAGATTAATAACAACTTCACTTATTTTAGGCTAAATAATAAAAAGAAAGTTTGTATTAGTACTTTTAGTTCCTTTGGGTTCGATAATCCGGTCTTGCGTAAACTATACTACTGTTCGATAGGTGCACTTGCCTTTAATCGTTGTTAGAGTTAGTTTCCAGGTTCGATCATTCTTTTATAAATTTTAAAACTCTGATTTACAGTGATCAGCATGGATACCTAGATTCTAGGTAACAATGCCTAGCTCTCACTTTGTGTATTTTGGGCCCCAAATATCATTCCAATGCCCTTTTATGCTTGATTTACATCCAAGGTTCCTTACTAACATCTATTATCTCTATAATTTCTATTTGAACATGTTTTATGTGAAATTATTGAACATTGACTCATTTTTTTGGTTATTCTTGCAACCAATGTGTCTTTCGATATTTGATCTTTGTTTGGATCGAGTGTTGTAACACCACTAACCCATATCCGTCGCCAGAATAGGGTTATGGAGCATTACCGAGATTTACAGATCAAATACAAACATTTCATATAATTTATTATTCACATCAGAAATCAATCATATACAATCATATCGTCCCTTATATGAACCCTCGAGGCCAAAATTATACATTAGAAACAAGTCGGGACTAAACCGGGAACTAAGAAAATTTTTCAAAAAATATCATAATTTTTCCAAGGTGCAGGGGACACACGCCCGTGTGGCCAGGCCGTGTGTCTCACACGGTCAAGAGACGCGCTCGTGTCTCAGGCCGTGTGAGCATTCACAATAGGGACACACGGTCGTGTCCCAGCCCGTGTCCAAATTAGGGTGCTTACTAACTTGGGTCACACGGCCAAGCCACACGCCCGTGTGCTAGGCCGTGTGAGCATACTGACTTGCATTAAATAGGTGCAGGGATCACACGGCCAAGTCACACGCCTATGTGCTAGGCGGTGTGAAAATTTTTTGGTATTCTATTTTGCAATTTTAAAGATGCAGGGGACACACGGCCAAACCACACGCCCGTGTGGAGGCTGTGTGTCACACACGACCGAGACACACACCCGTGTGGATGAAAATAGTCCATTTCCAAGGCCACATTTCTCACCCAAATTTATCTTCCACCTACATGAACACTTTAACACATTCACAAGCCAATACAAGACATTCAAATCAATCCAAAACCAAGTTTTAAACAAGTCATATTATCACATATATCTTAGCATTTAAATTTACCATGATGATCAAAACACATATTTTCTTACTTATACCAAATATACTACCTCAACTCATTCATCAACATGCCTATATGCTATTCATCATTCAACCACACCAAACATATATCAAGCATGATAAAACCACACATATATATACATCAAAATATGTCCAACACAAGCTATTCCAATGGCTAGTCACAACCAAACACATACATACCATAATTGGCCAAATTTAGCCTATACATGCCATTATAACCCAAAGTTTAGTTTGTTACATATACCGAACTGAGTTCATGGATAGTGTGAGATATCTCCGCCAAGCTTTCAACCGAACGAGCTTCTGAAGTACTATAAAATAGAGGAAATAAAACAGAGTAAGCATTTAATGCTTAGTAAGTTTGTATAACGGAAAATTAACTTACCATTCAGTTACATTTAAGGTAAGCATACAAAAATACATCCAAAGCAAATTAGCTAGTAGCCTAAACACATAACTTCATCAAACATGTTAGTCATTTATTTCTCATGAATATCAAGAAACATGTATGAGCTCATCAAATATCAAATTTCCATGTATTCGAGTATATACTGATAATGATTCATTTCAAATTCATATATTTTCTCATGTCAGGATTTTGCTCGTTGAATCATTTAAAATGTCGATGGATACACGAGTAGTACACACAAAGTGTACAAATCTGTAATCCATCAATTCATATTCGAGAATGCTCATACGAGCACATAAGCGGAAAGCTCTTTCGATCCATATAACGGGAAACTCATGTGAGCCATGTTGTAACAGCCTGTTTTTGGTCAAATCAAAACAGTGGTTTCTGGACCACAAATACGAGGTAAAAATATTTATTTTATTATTATTTTAATGTCTACAGTATGATTGAGTGATTGTGTGAAAATTTTCGTTAAGAAATTTTATCGTTTAAATGTTTAATTTGATAAAAAGGACTAAATCGCGTAAAGTGCAAAAGTTCTGTTCTAATATTTAAAGGTGTCAAATAGCTTTGGTTTTTAAATATAGTGGCTTTAAATGGTAATTAAACCATTTTAAATTTGGGTGGACATTTATGGGCATAGTTATATGAAATTTTTATGATATTATTAAGGTTAATGTAGTAATTTGTAATAAAGGTTATTAAATTAAAGAAAAACCCTTATGTTCATCTTTTCTCAACTGAATGATGAAGATGAGAAAGCCATTAAAATAGCTTCAAGGTTCGGCCACCTATTATCCATGCATGTAAGTGTGATTTTGTTCCGTTTTTAATGATTTCTACATTTTTGTGATCGTTGCAACTAGTACAAGCTAGCCCAGGGATTAATTTGCAAAATTGTTAAAGATTTTGAATGTTTCCATTGATTAATATATGATTATTTTGATTTTTAATGATAGATTATGAATATTTGATGTTAGTTAAAAAAGTTTTGTTAAGTGATTTTTATTGAAAATGCAATTTATGGGCTAAATTGTGAAATGTGAAAAATATGTGGTTAAAATGCGAAATAAAAGAAAAATATGGGCTGCTATGGGCATAATAGTAATTCGGCTAGCATGGGTATATTTTTAATTTCATTAATTTGTGATTTTATGAAATAAGGACTAAATTGTAAAAATGTGAAAGTTTAGGGGCTAATGTGTAAATTAGCTCAAATGTATATTTTGGATTAAATTGAATATAAATATGATTAAATAAGATAATTTTGAATATATTTAGATCAAGAAAAGTGGAATTCGGATCTAGATCGAGGGAAAAATGAAAGTTATCGACTAATTGACTTATTTCGTCATTTCCACATTCGAGGTAAGTTCGTATGTTATAATCTCATTTCAAATGTATTCTATATGCTTTGATATAACATAAATTGTGATTACATGGCTACGGAAAAGTTTGGAAATGATTCGACTATGATTCAACAGTTAAAATCCCGGTTGAACCTTATGAAAAGTTTAGGATACTAGTGACATGTCATTAGGTGATACAGTGAGTTGGCTTCGGGCCATGATATAGCATTTTGTGTGTGAGACAAACCGATTGGGCTTCGGGCCATGCGTATCGGCTGATTTGGCTTCGGGCCATGATATCAGTATTTCGGATAAGTTACCTTGATTTGGCTTCGAGCCATGGTATAGGTACTTATCGTGTGAGACCCTTGAGTGTCCGACTTCTATTTCGAATGGTTCAACGGGTAAATGAAAGACGAGAATGTATATAAGATTGGTACGAGATGGTACAGGTATGCGTATAAACCATTTTAGCTTTGAATGGGAGAAATGATGATGAATGTATATGGTTTTGTGAATGAGCACTTGAAAGGTTTGATAGTTAAGGAAAGTTACATATTAACATATTAACATATTGAATTTATTGAATCATGTTTAAGTGATTGCATTAAGTTTATCTCATACAAGCTTACTAAGCTTTATAGCTTACTTTGTTTATTTTCTCGTGTTTTATAGTGTTATCAAGCTAGCTCAGATACGGGGATCGTCGGAGATCGCTTCACACTACCACCTATCACTTGGTACCTTTGAATTTTGGTATTTTGAGTATATGGCATGTATAGGTATTTTGATGTCATTTTGATTATGGATTGATAGTGATTTTGGTTATTTGTAATGGCTTGTAAATGTATATATTTTGAGTTGTAAATATAGCCATGAGAGTTGGCTTAATTTGGTGAATTTTGGTTATGTGCATATATGGTTGATATTAGATGTGAATTATGTTTGTGAATTGGTTCAAAATAATGTATGTTTAGTAAAGGTATAGTTAATTGATTTGTATATGTGATTTGGTATGTTTTGATGGAGTAAGATTTGAGGTTATAAGTATGTTGAATGTTGGTATTGAAAATGGTATGTATTAGCCTTGATTGTGGCTAAATTGAATGTTTATTTATGCTATGATTTGGTGCCATTTTGGTTGTGTCGGTATATGAAATTTGGGTGACAAATTGGCTTGGTAAATAGCCTATTTTATCCACACGGGCGTGTGTCTCAGCCGTGTGTGACACACGGTCATGTTATACGGCCGTGTGTCCCCTGGTGTTGAAATTAAAATGAATTCAGTATGCTCTACACGGTCTCACACACAGGCGTGTGATCAGCCGTGTGGCACAAGTCAGTACACCCTCTAATTTGCACACGGGCGTGTGACTTGGCTGTGTTGCATAAGTCAGTATACCCTACAGGTTTGGCACAGCCTAGCACACGGCCTGACACACGGGTGTGTGTGGCCACTTCAAAGGGCACACGGGCTAGACACACGGGCGTGTCGTTGGCCGTGTGACCCAAGTCAGTAAGCTCACTTGTTTGGACACGGGGTAGGACACGGGCTGGGACACGGCCATGTGCTCCAATTTCGAATGTCCACACGGCCTGGTCACACGGGCGTGTGTCCCCTGTTTTGAGAAAAATTTGCTAAGTGTTGAAAAATTTCCTGAGTTTTCGATTTAGTCCGAACCACTTCCAATGCATGTTTAGGGCCTCGTAGGCTTGTTTAAGGGACATTATGATTGGGATTGATTGAATTTTATTTGAATTGATAAATTGTATATGAAATGTATGGTTAAAATTTTTGTAAGTCCGGTAATGCTCCGTAACCCTATTCTTGCGATGAATACGGATGAGGGGTGTTACACATATAACGGAAAGCTCTGAAAAGCCATTAACGAGAAGCTCATACGAGGCAATATCGAAAAGTTCAAGCAAGCTAATATCCGGAAGCTCCAGAGACCCATTAATCGGAAAGCTCATGAAAGAGCCTTTAATCGAGAAGCTCCGAAGAGCCAATTATCGGGAAGCTCATAAAAGCCATAACAGGAAGCTCGTAAGAACCATATAACAAGAAGCTCATGAAAGCTAATAACGGGACGCTCTTTCGAGCTGTGGTGTGTCTACAACACATGCAGGACCACAACCAATTCAGGAAACCTATATCCATCATATTTTATTTATTCAAACGAGACTTAATACTTATCGATCATAGTCGGATATGTAATTAATTTCATACATGAAAATTACACAATTCACATACACAACATTCAATTCAAACATATAAATTTACAATTTAGTTACACGAACTTACCACGACAAGTGTTCGTGTACGCAAAATCTACTAATCTGCTACTTTCTCTTTTCCTCGATTTAACTCTGTATTTGATCTATCCAGATCTATACGAATGAGTTTAACATCAATTTATATTCAATTAAATCCAATTCACATCTTAGGCAAAATTACCATTTTTCCCTATACTTTTGATAAATTATAATTTCGTCCCTAAGCTCGGAAAATGAAATTCATGCAATTTAATCATTATTCCAAGCCTAGTCGATTTTTACATATAGCATTAGCAGTCCATGCATTTCATAAAATTCAGAACTTTTCCATGAATTTTACATCTTTTCAATTTAGTCTCTAAATCATGATTTCATCAAAATTCCTTTAACAAAAGTTGTTTATTTATCAACAACCTTTCATTTTCTACCATAAAACTTCATAATTCATACATACTCATCCATGGAAAAACCCTAACACTTTGATAACTTTACAAATTAATCCCCGAGATAGCTAGATTAAGCTATTACAATCTCGAAAATGTGAAAATTACTAAAAACGGTACAAGAATACATACCTAATTGAGCCAAATAAGCTTGCTCAAAACCCAATTTCCATGTCTAGGGTTTCCATATTTTTGTTTTAGGAAAGATGATAATATGATGATATTTTTCTTTATTTTATTATTTATCATCTTTTTATTTTTTACTTTCCAATTTCATCATTTTCTTTATCAAATTTTCCATTGATGACTAATCATGTTTATCTACTAACTCCACTAAATGGTCTATTTTCCATATAAGGACCTTTTGAATTCCATAGCTATTTGATACCTATAGCTACTAGAACTCAACTTTTGCATTTTATGCAATTTGGTCCTCTCCATCTAATTAGACATGTATCCGATAAAATTTCTTTACGAAATTTTCATGCGATATTTCAATCACAATGCAGACCATGAAATAATATTAAAATAATTTTTCTTTTGGACTCGGATTTGTGGTCCCGAAACCACTATTTCGACTTTACTGAAAACGGGCTGTTACAACTCTCCCCCCTTAAAGAATTTTCGACCTCGAAAATCTTACCAATAAAGAGGTTCGGATATTGCTTTCTCATTATTTTTTCACGCTCCCAGGAAGCTTCTTCTATACCGTGTCATTTCCAGAGGACTTTTACTAAAGCTACCATTTTATTTCTCAATTCTTTCGTCTCACGTGCCAGAATTTTGATCGGTTCCTCACTGTAAGTCATGTCAGGCTGAATTTCAATATCTGTCGGAGAAATAACATGTAAAGGGTCTGACCGATATCGTCATAACATAGACACGTGAAAAACATTGTGAATCTTTTCTTGTTCAGGTGGTAAAGCCAATCGGTACGCAACAGGTCCGATTCTTTCAGTAATTTCATATGGCCCGATAAATCGTGGACTCAATTTTCTTTTACAACCAAACCGAAGAATTTTCTTCCAAGGTGAAACTTTCAAGAATACCTTGTCACCAACTTGAAATTATATCTCTTTATGTTTAAGATCCGCATAGGATTTCTGACAATCAAAAGCTGCTTTTAAACTATCTTGAATCACTTTCACTTTTTCTTCGGTTTCATGGATCAGATCAACTCCATGTATCTTTTTCTCACTAAGCTCAGCCCAACACAATGGAGTTCTACATTCACGACCATACAGAGCTTTGTACGGTGCCATTTTAATTCTTGACTAATAGCTATTATTATATACGAATTCGACTAACGATAAATATTTCTCCCAATTGCCTTCTAATTCTAAAACACAGCACTGAAGCATATCTTCAAAAATCTGAATCACACGCTATGACTGACCATCGATCTTAGGATGAAATGTGATACTGAAATGTAACTGCGTACCCAAAGCTTCTTGTAACTTGTTCTAGAATCGGGATGTAAACCGTGGATCTCTGTCTGAAATAATGGAGACTAGCACTCCATGTAGTCTGACAATCTCAGAAACATATAATTCTGCTAATCTGTCCAAGGAGAAATCCATACGTACTGGAATAAAATGTACAGACTTCATTAAATGGTCAACGATTACCCAAATGGAATCTTTCTTTTTCGAAGATAGGGGTAACCCTGACACAAAGTCCATAGTAACTCTTTCCCATTTCCATTCTAGTATCGTTATTGGCTGTAACAGTCCTGAAGGTACCTGATGTTCAGCTTTAACTTGCTGACATATCAAACATCTCGATACAAATTCAGAAAAATCACGCTTCATTCCCGGCCACCAATACATCTGTTTCAAATCATTATATATTTTATTACTCCCCGGATGAACAGACATGGTACCACTATGAGCTTCGTGCAAAATTTTCTGTACAAGCTTTGAATTCTTCGGTAGACAGACTCTGCCTCAGAATAACAGGCAATCATCGAGTCCAACCTGAAATTCTGAATCAGAAGTCGTTTCACATTGTACCCGTTTAGCTTGTAACTCATCATCACTTTTCTGAGCTTCTCAGATCTGCTGCAGAAACATCAGTTTAGCTTCTAGCTCAGCTAAGATTGAACCATCATCAGACAATGACAATCGGTATTCATTGCTCGTAAAGCAAATAGAGACTTCCTACTCAGAGCATCTGCAACCACATTTGCTTTTCCTGGATGATAATTGATAACCAATTCATAATTTTTCAACATTTCAAGCCACCTGTGCTGTCTCAAATTCAAATATTTCTATGAATCAAATACTTTAAGCTTTTATGATCGGTGAATATATGACACTTTTCACCAAACAAATAGTATCGCTAAATTTTCAGCGCAAAAACAATAGCTACCAATTCTAAATCATGTATCAGGTAATTCTTTTCATGTGGTTTTAGCTGTCTGGACGCATAAGCTATTACTTTACCTTCCTGCATCAAAACACAACCTAAACCATTCAATGGTGCATAACTATAAATTACAAATTCAATACTCGATTCAGGCTGAACTAAAACTGGTGCTTCAATTAACAGGGCTTTCGACCGGTCAAAACTTTGCTGACATTTATCAGTCCATTCAAATTTTACATATTTCTATAGTAACCTTGCCATCGGCGAAGCTATCATCGAAAACCCTTGTTGTAACATCCTAAAATTTGGCCTAGTAGGATTGGGCCCAATTGGCCTTGATTTAAAATTTTTAGAGAACAAGAGATCGGCTTAAATGCAAGTTGGACCTATTGGATAAGTGATTTTGGAAGGTTAGAAGGCTTCTATGAAGTCCCGGGATCGAACTTTAGCTTTGGGGAAATTTTGGTTTTAGGTGCAAAAAACCCTGGAAGTTGGCAGGTAGGCCTTAAGAATAAAATGTGGGGAAAAATGGCACAAGTGGAGTGTGTGGTGTAGTGGCAAAGTGACGCCACTTAAGAGGCAAGGGGTGGCGCCACAAGGAAGGAAGGAGGTCCAAGGTTCAAGTCTTGGCTTTTGCATTTTGGTTTTCTTTTACTTGGACCTCGGAATTTGGCTATAGATTTATATTTAGTTGCGCATGGTTTAAGACACAAGAGGAGCTTATGGCCAAGTGGCTAGCAGCGTGGATTATGTTGCAAGGGAGCACAGGTTCGAATCTCATGAGAAGCAAGGGAGTATTTATTTTGCGATGCAGACGGGAAGAGTTTCGATTGAATTTAAACTCTACTTGTGAAGGGATCCCACATCGGAAAGATACAAAGAAGGAAGGTGAAGAGCTAGCTATATAAAGAGCATTCCAAGAGGAGGGTTGACACACCTTGGAAGGCGTTTGGGCACAGGAGTGGTCGGAGCGGATTAACACGAGTCCTATCGGTGTGTAACTCTCTCTACTCTAGGCGTAGGCGGCAATGCCGAAGTCTTGATCACGGCAATAGTAGCCACCGCGAGCGCGCGAGCGCGCGCGTGTGGGGCTTCGGCGCGATAGTTGAGGCCATCGGTAGTATTCTTGTGGGTTGGGGTTTTTGCTTGGGCGCGATGGGCGAAGGGGCCCAATGGGCCGTGGGCCCAATATAGTAAAATGTATGATGGTGTAGTATATAGTGAACTAGACTAGGTGAATCTCATAAGCGTGGCTAGATTTGTGTTAGGTGGGCCACATGAGCGTGTGGGCCCAAATGGGCCGAAATTGGGCTTTAGGCCCGATAGTCCATTCGACCCGAAATGGTAGTTGGGTCGCTTCGGGCGACACGGGCCTTTGGAAAGGCCATTCCAGTCTGAAATTACTAAAATACCCTTAGTGGGTAAATTACCAAAATATCCTGAAGGGTAAATTACCGATATGCCCTTGGTGGGTAAATTACGAAAATGCCCTTGGTGGGTAAATTACCGATATACCCTTGGTGGGTAAATTATGAAAATGCCCTTGGTAGGTAAAATTACGGTTATACCCTTAGAGGTTGATTAGGGTGATTATGTTGTTTTATGTCTATCCGATTATGATGGTAATTCATGTTATACTTATATTTGATATATGTCTAGCATACATGACATCTTTGCATACACTATTTATTATGTCATATTGCATGGGTTATATGAGTGGAGGGGCAAGTGATATTAGGTGTCGACGGGCACCAGTGGTTTGGTACCACAGATTGATTATTGTGACTTTGGGTCACGGAGGTTTGGCACCTCGTCGTCGTCCCGTGGCTTAGCACCACGATGGGTTGGCCCCACACTTGATTATACGGGATTGGCGCCGGTGATTTGGTATCACATGATGGGTTGGCCCCATCATTGGAATCGTGACTTCGGTCACGGTGATTTGGTATCACATTCGTGTCTTTGGGACACGGAGGTTTGGCACCTCATAGCGTCTCGTCCCAGTGGCCGTACCACGATGGGTTGGCCCACAGGATGATAATACGGATTGACGCCGGTGATTTGGTATCACCACGATGGGTTGGCCCCATCATTGGATTATTCGTGACTTTGGGTCACTAGTGGTTTGGCACCACAATTATGGATATCGTGACTTTGGGTCACCAGTGGTTTGGCACCACCAGTGGTTTGGTACCACACGGGGTAGAAAAAGGAGTTGCGGATGGCTAGGTTTGGGTGCATGATATGCATATTTTCATATGAAATTGTGTAAGGGCACATTGGATGGGGATTTACACACTTTGAGTCTCGATGACTCACCCCTTAGTTAAATTTTGCAGTAATCATTAGATCGCGGATTTGGGAGCTAAGGTGGACTCGTGGAGGCCATACATATGTTTACTAAATAAATTCGTTTCTTTTATTTGGACTTATTTTTATTTGAGTTTTTGTTATGTAATAAGGCCTTGGGTATTTTATTTGGTTTCAGCTTTCAATTTGTTTATTGCTTGTTATTAAATGATCAATATGGGATTTTCCTAAAATGATAATAAACCATTTCTTATTCAAAATTACTTAAACTCGATTTCTCACCACAACTATAAAGAATATGAGCTTTTAACGAATGCACAGTTTTTAGACATTCCTTTCATGTGACATGCTAGATTCGGTTAAGTAACGTTTAGGCCGGGTTTGGGGTGTTACAATTATAGTATCGAGCCCGTTTAAAAACTCTCATTGTGGGTTTGGGTTCAAAAAATGTTTTCAAAAGATGGTTTGGAAAATGGTTTAGAAAAATATATATCTGTTTTTTTTTAATATGGCACCCGAGTCTCCTGGCACCAATCCGCACTGTAAGTTTTACGATACTTTGCTTTGTTATATCTTTGTATTTTGAATATCTATTCTGTGTTTGGGTTGGATGTGATGTTCGGATATAGAGTTGATTGCATACTGAAATATTTGTGCGCTTTAATGGTTAGGTGTTTTTAAGTATGTGTAGGATTTCTAAATTCTAGTTAAAAGTATATTAGGGTTATTGGAATCAGTGCGCAGCGTGAGCCTGACGTTGTAGGTTAGGTGAGTGCGAATGTTCTCAGTAGTTGGAAATTTCGAGGACGAAATTTCTTTAAGGAGGAATAGATTTGTAACATCCCAAAATTTGGCCTAGTAGGATTGGGCCCAATTGGCCTTGATTTAAAATTTTTAGAGAACAAGAGATCGGCTTAAATGCAAGTTGGACCTATTAGATAAGTGATTTTGGAAGGTTAGAAGGCTTCTATGAAGTCCCGGGATCGAACTTTAGCTTTGGGGAAATTTTGGTTTTAGGTGCAAAAAACCCTGGAAGTTGGCAGGTAGGCCTTAAGAATAAAATGTGGGGAAAAATGGCACAAGTGGAGTGTGTGGTGTAGTGGCAAAGTGACGCCACTTAAGAGGCAAGGGGGTGACGCCACAAGGAAGGAAGGAGGTCCAAGGTTCAAGTCTTGGCTTTTGTATTTTGGTTTTCTTTTTACTTGGACCTCAGAATTTGGCTATAGATTTATATTTAGTTGCGCATGGTTTAAGACACAAGAGGAGCTTGTGGCCAAGTGGCTAGCAGCGTGGATTATGTTGCAAGGGAGCACAGGTTCGAATCTCATGAGAAGCAAGGGAGTATTTATTTTGCGATGCGGGCGGGAAGAGTTTCGATTGAATTTAAACTCTCTCGACGAAGGATCCCACATCGGAAAGATACAAAGAAGGAAGGTGAAGAGCTAGCTATATAAAGAGCATTCCAAGAGGAGGGTTGACACATCTTGGAAGCGTTTGGGCACACGAGAGTAGTCGGGCGCGGATTAACACCGAGTCCTATCGGTGTGTAACTCTCTCTACTCTAGTCAGAGCGGCAATGCCGAAGTGCCGATCACGGCAATAGTAGCCACGAGCGTCGCGGCGCACGTGTGTGGGGCTTCGGCGCGATAGTTGAGGCCATCGATGTAGTATTCTTGTGGGTTGGGGTCGCTTGGGCGCGATGGGCGAAGGGGGCCCAATGGGCGTGGGCCCAATATAGTAAAATGTATAATGGTGTAGTATATAGTGAACTAGACTAGGTGAATCTCATAAACGTGGCTAGATTTGTGTTAGGTGGGCCACACGAGCGTGTGGGCCCCGAATGGGCGAAATTGGGCTTTAGGCCCAATAGTCCATTCGACCAGAGAAATGGTAGTTGGGTCGCTTCGGCGCGACATCGGGCCTTTGGAAAGGCCATTCCAAGTCTGAAATTACTGAAATACCCTTAGTGGGTAAATTACCAAAATATCTCTGAAGGGTAAATTACCGATATGCCCTTGGTGGGTAAATTACGAAAATGCCCTTAGTGGGTAAATTACCGATATACCCTTGGTGGGTAAATTACGAAAATGCCCTTGGTAGGTAAAATTACGGTTATACCCTTAGAGGTTGATTAGGGTGATTATGTTGTTTTATGTCTATCTGATTATGATGGTAATTCATGTTATACTTATATTTGATATATGTCTAGCATACATGACATACTGCATACACTAATTATTATGTCATATTGCATGGGTTATATGAGTGGAGGGGGCAGTGATATTCGTGTCGACGGGCACCAGTGGTTTGGTACCACAGATTGATTATTGTGACTTTGGGTCACCAGAGGTTTGGCACCTCAGCGTCTCGTCCCAGTGGCTTAGCACCACAGTGGGTTGGCCCCACAGTTGATTATACGGGATTGAAGCCGGTGATTTGGTATCACACGATGGGTTGGCCCCATCATTGGAATCGTGACTTCGGTCACCAAAGTGATTTGGTATCACATTCGTGTCTTTGGGACACCGCAGGTTTGGCACCTCATAGCGTCTCGTCCCGGTGGCTTGCGCACCACGATGGGTTGGCCCCACGGATGATAATGGGATTGACGCCGGTGATTTGGTATCACCACGATGGGTTGGCCCCATCATTGGATTATTCGTGACTTTGGGTCACTAGTGGTTTGGCACCACAATTATGGATATCGTGACTTTGGGTCACCAGGTGGTTTAGCACCACCAAAGGTTTGGTACCACACGGTAGAAAAAGGAGTTGCGGATGGCTAGGTTTGGGTGCATGATATGCATATTTTCATATGAAATTGTGTAAGGGCACATTGGATGGGGATTTACACACTTTGAGTCTCGATGACTCACCCCTTAGTTAAATTTTGCGGTAATCATTAGATCGCGGATTTGGGAGCTAAGGTGGACTCGTGGAGGCCATACATATGTTTACTCAGTAAATTCGTTTCTTTTATTTGGACTTATTTTTATTTGAGTTTTTGTTATGTAATAAGGCCTTGGGTATTTTATTTGGTTTCAGCTTTCAATTTGTTTATTGCTTGTTATTAAATGATCAATATGGGATTTTCCTAAAATGATAATAAACCATTTCTTATTCAAAATTACTTAAACTCGATTTCTCACCACAACTATAAAGAATATGAGCTTTTTAACGAATGCACAGTTTTTAGACATTCCTTTCATGTGACATGCCAGATTCGGTCGTAACGTTTAGGCCGGGTTTGGGGTGTTACACTTGTACAAATCTCTGATAGTAATCGGCTAATCCCAGAAAACTTCTGACTTCTGATACATTTTTTGGTGGTTTCCAATTAACAATAGCTGATATTTTATTCGGATCCACTCTAATGCCTTCAGCGGATACTATATGTCCAAGAAAACCAAATTCCCGAAGCCAAAATTCACATTTGCTAAATTTAGCATACAGTTGTTTCTCACGCAGAGTTTGTAGAACAACTCTCAAATGATTAGCATTTTCAATTTCATCTCGAGAATATACCAAAATATCATCAATAAACACCATAACAAATCTATCCAGATACGGTCTGAAAATTCTATTCATTAAATCCATAAATACCGCAGGTGCATTAGTTAAGCCAAACGGCATCACAAGGAATTCATAATGCCCGTACCTAGTTCTGAAGGCTGTTTTCGGTACATCTGAGCCTTTCACTGTAGCACCTTTCAACTAGTCAAACAAGTCATCAATACAAGGCAATGGATATTTATTCTTGATTGTAACTTTATTAAGCTGCCGGTAATCAATACATAATCTCAACAATCCATCATTCTTCTTAACAAACAGAACTGGTGCACCCCATGGTGAATAACTGGGTCGAGCAGAACCCCTATCAGTCAATTCTTACAATTGTGCTTTCAACTCTTTTTATTCTGTAGGGGCCATTTTATATTGTGCTATAGATATCGATATTTTCCCCGGAACAAGATCTATAGAAAATTCCACTTCTCTGATCGGCGGTAATCCGGGTAACTCCTCCAGAAACACATCAGGATATTAACAAACCACTAACACTGATTTAATCTTCGATTCTGATACTTTAGTGTCCAACACATAAGCAAGATAAGCATCATACCCTTTTTCTGATATATTTCTGTGCTGACATGGCTGATATCACATTAGACAACCCATCCAATTCATCAGATTCAATACAGAGATTTCACCATCCTGACATTTCAACACAATATGCTTTTGCTTACAATTTACCACGGCATCATGTTGAGTCAACCAAGCCATACCTAAAATCACATCAAATTCATCAAATGGTAATAACATCAAATCAGCCAAAAAACAATAACCCTGTATTATTAACGGCCTATTCTTGCAAATTTTATCCACCATCACATACTAGCCTAGGGGGTTTGATACTTTAACCACGAATTCAGTAGACTCGACAGGCAATTTTTTATTAGACACTAAATTCGTGCAAATGTATGAATGAGTTGAACCAGGATCAATTAAAGCAGTCATATCAGTATCAAGAATAGAAAAAGTACCAGTAATCACGTCGGGTGTAGAAGCATCCTCACATGTACGAATAGCATATGTTCTGGTTGGTGCTCGTGATTTAGATCTGATAGTTGAATCTTTTGTCATACCCCGGCTACCACTCACATTGTCGGGATTATCGGGTGGTCTACCTCTTGTAGCGAGGTTGCTCGACCTTGAAGTTTGAACAGTATCTTTTTCAGGCTTTTTCGGGCAGTCTTTGAGACAGTGGTAAAAGGAACCACATCTAAAATAGGCTCCGCTTTTCATGCGGCACTCTCCAAAATGCAATTTATTACAGTGCTTGCATCTGGGTTTGGTATTTCTAACACTGCCCAAACTTGCTACAGATGTAGCCTGAGATCTTGGACTGGAACGTTGAATACTTCTATCTCTACCCGAATATCCTGCAGAGGTAGTGGAACGGTCATGATATCTTTTTGATTTCTTTGAAGCCGACTGTTGTGACTTTCCAGTAAATCTATTACTTGAAGTTCTGGTTTCCATCTCAGTTTGTCTCTTTTCTTTACTTAGTTCTTCAGCTTTATGTGCTCGGTCAACCAGTACAACAAATACTTTTAATTCAAGAATCCCAACTAACAACATTATGTCTTTATTTAAACTTTCTTCAAACCGTTTAAACATAGCGATTTCAGTCGGGATACACTCTCTGGCATATCTACTCAGTCGAAAAAATTCTCGTTCATACTTAGATACAGTCATATGCCCCTGTTTAAGCTCTAGAAATTCTTTCCTTTTCTAATCAAGAAATCTCTGACTAATATATTTCTTTTTGAACTTAGTTTGGAAAAATTCTCAAGTAATCCTCTCTTTCGGTACAACAGAACTTAAGGTGTTCCACCACTAGTAGGTTGAGTCTTTTAACAGAGATATAGCACATTTCAGACATTTGGTCGGTGTACAAGATAATTCATCCACAACCCTGATAGTATTTTCCAACTAGAATTCAACCCTTTCAGGATCATCTCCAGCAGTAGCTCTAAATTCTTCTGGCCTATATTTACGAATTTTATCTACAGGAGGCTTACCAATTCTAACAAGTTCTATACCTTGAGGCATATCAGAAACCAGTTGAGAAAAAGGAGGGGGTGGAGGTTGTTTTACATCCAGATTTGTTCTTACAAATTCTGTAAACCACTCATTCATCATTTGGAAGAAGGCTTCTTTTTCCTCTCCTTCTTCGCCCTCATATATGGGCCTTCTACTACTTGAGGCTACTCCTTGAACTGAAGCTTTCGCATTGCTCTCAGCTTCTTCGAATTCAGCTCGATTGGATGACATTACTATATGAAAAACATGTTTTAAAATGGTAAGGAGATATCACACTATCACAAGTTATATAATGGCATGTATAGCTAGACTCGTACTTGCTATATTAGTTCAAGAATCGAGTAAACTGTAGCTCTGATACAAATAAATGTAACACCCCTAACCCATATTTGTCGCCGGAACAAGGTTACGGAGCATTACTGGGATTTACAGATAAAATACAAAAATTTCATATCATTTATTATTCACATCAGAAATCAATCATATACAATCATATTGTCCCTTATATGAACTCTCGAGGCCCAAATTATGCATTAGAAACAAGTCGGGACTAAACCGGGAACTGTAACAGCCCGTGTTTAGTCAAATCAGAACAGTAGTTTTGGAACAACAAATCTGAAGTCAAAATACTTATTTTATTATTTTAATAAGGTCTACAGCATGATAGATTAATTTCGTGAAAGTTTCGTAAAGAAATTTTACTGTTTGAATGGTTAATTTGATAAAAAAGACTAAACGCGTAAAGTGCAAAAGTGTCATTCTATTAGTTAATAGTGTCAAATAGCTTTGGCTTTTAAATATGATGGCCTTAAATGGTAATTAAACCATTATTATTGGTAATGGACATTTATGTGCTTATAAGAAGTAATTTAAATGTATTATAACAAAGGTTATTAAAGTAATTTAGAGAATTAATAAGTAAAATAATAAAAACAATAAGGTTATCATATTTGTTAAGCCATTTCTACTGAAATTTTAGAAGAAAGAAACTTCATGGATGCATGTGTGTTCGGCCAAGCTTCCTAGTTCATTAGGTGAGTGATTTTTTATCCGTTTTTAATGATTTTTACGTTTTTGAAATCGTTGCTTCGTATTCTAGCTAGCCCGTACCATAAATTTTGAAACTGTTAAAGATTTATCATTTTCCCATTGTTGAATGCTTGAGTAACTTGATGGTTGATGATGGATTTTGAATAGTTTTTGTTAGTTAAACTAGTTTTGTAAAGTGATTTTTAACAAAAATGTCAAAAATGGATTAATTTGTGAAAATGTAAAATTATGTGGGTAAAAGCGTGAATAAATTAAAAATATGGGCTGCTAGTAATATGTATTAAATTCGGCTAAGCATGGGTTTGTACTAAATTGCATGAATTTGCAATTTTATGTGATAAGGACTAAATTGTAAAAATGAGAAAGTTTAGGGGTAAATATGTAAAATAGCCCTAATGTGTGTTTTGGACTAAATTCAATAAATATTTGATTAAATAAGCTAATTTTAATAATATGTAGATCAAGATAAGCTGAGATCGGGATTAGATCGGGGAAAAGGAAAGGTTAACGATTAGCCGATATTTCTATCCGAGCAAATCGAGGTAAGTTCGTATAATTAGAATCAAACTTTTAAATACTTGTAATTACTTGAAATGAATGTATGTAATTGAGTAAATGATCCACTTGAAATTTGAATGTCTTATTGATATATTCTGGTGGTTACCGAGTCCGGTTTGAACCGTAGGAATTAGTAGGATACGAGTGACATGTCACTAGGGTTACCGTTTAGGTTGAGATCCTGCATGTGTTGCGGACTCACCACAGCTCGTATGAGCTTACCGATATATCAGCTCATAAGAGCTTATTGATTTCAGCTCGTAAGAGCTTCTGTTTTCAGCTCGTCAGAGCTTACTGTTTCAGCTCAATAGAGCTTACTGTCCATCAGCTCAAGAGGAGCTTACTGATCATAGCTCGAAAGAGCAGAAATGATAATGAATTGACAGATTACTGATTATTACATGTAATGTATATCACCCGAGTATCCCTCAATATTCTAATAGGTTCAACGAGCATAAATTCTGTTATTGGTTATGTGAAAAAGTTACGTGTTATATGGATGAATTACTGTTATATGGATGAAGTACTGTTCAAATGAATGATTTACTGTTTATATGATTGAGAGTGAAATGTTACAAATGATGAACATGATATATGAATTTGATATGATACAATGTATTGAGTATTAAATTGAGATAATGGATGATTACATGCACTTATGTGACTAACTTGTTGATGAATGCTTGTGTATAGGCATTTGGCAAGTGAATTTGATATACTTTGTTTAATTGTTTTGTTATGTATAAATGGTAAGTTAAATTCTGAATTATAAGGGCTTACTAAGCTTTAAAGCTTACTCTGTTTCTTTTTCCGTGTTTTATAGAGGTTCGATAGCTTGCTCGATCCGGATAAAATCAGAGTTACGCATCACACTATCCAGTTGTTCTTTGGTACTTTTGAACTCATGGATATTTGTAAATATGGCATGTATAGGCTATTTATAAAGATTATAGTTATGGTTACTTGAGATAATGATTTTGGTAAATGATGTGGTATAAGTTAAAGCCATGTGATTTGGCTTAACTTGGTACAATGTTTTGGTTGTGTATAAGTATTCAAATGTGGTATGTTTTGGCAAGTAGTAGATGGAATGGAAATATGCAAATGTTGTCTTGATATGTAGTAGACTTATGAATGGAAAATGTATGGTATTAATTAGGTATTTGAGTACTATGTTAAGTTGGTATAATATGTGTATGATATGTTATGGATTGGCTACCAATTGGGTTATAAAATGTTGCAATTTCTGTTTGTGCAGGTTTGTAAAAATAGGGTGGCAAAATGGCTTTGTAAATAGCCTATTTTTGTCCCCACGGGCAGAGATACGGGCATGTGTCTCGGCCGTGTGCGACACACGATCATGTTACACGGCCATGTGTCCCCTGGTATTGAAATTAAAACCAAGTCAGTATGCTCCATGATCGCTGTAAATCAGAGTTTTAAAATTTATAAAAGAATGATCGAACCTGGAAACTAACTCTGACAACGATTGAGGCAAGTGCACCTATCGAACAGTAGTATAGCTTAGGCAAGACCGGATTATCGAACCCAAAGGAACTAAAAGTAGTAATACTAACTTTATTTTTATTATTTAGCCTAAAATAAGTGAAGTTGTTTATTAATATAAATTAATTAACTACTAAACTAAGACTCTAAGACAAAGAAGAATGATTTTGGAAAATAACTTGGGAAAAACCCAGTTGATTTAGATGATACCCTAGGAAGAATCCACCTAGATTTCACTTGTTATCTAACACTGAACCATACGATTTATTTACTTAGTTTGATCCGTAAGACTCCCTAACGGATATTAAACCCTCTCTCGAGGCGAATAATGTCTAACCCTAGGTTAATTAGTAGAACTCTCGTTCTCTTATAATAACCCCCTAGAATAGCAGTAAATCGATCTATGGATTCCCATATTAGGTTTCACCCTAATCCGGCAAAATCTCGTCACCCTATCTCTAGGCGTGCGATCAACTCTGCTTAATTATGTTGGATCTACTCTTAGGCAGGGTCTATTCCTCCTCCACCTAAGCACATTAAATTTGGATTAAGCTCACATAATTAAGAACAAACTAAGTTATTATCATATAATTCAAATAATCAAATAACAAGATTCATCATAGGTTTCATCCTTCTGCATCCGAAGGGTTTAGTTCATAACAATAAAGGAAAACATCTCAAGAGCAAAAATAAAACAAAACATAAGAAATCCCTAAAACCCCCAAAGGAATTGAAGAGGAGATCCTCCGTCTTGAGTATAACTCGCTTCTTGAGATGGATCAACTGGCTATCCACGAGTGAATCCCCACAAATCTCTTCTCTGCCTAGCACGACGCCCCTAGACGATGGCTTTGGGCTCCCCTTTCAGTCATACTTAGGGTGTATTTATAGGCTTTTGAAATACGTTTCTTTCTCCCTAAGTATCCTTTCCCGAATGAAATTGCTCTTTTCCACAGCGGAACACACGGCCATGGCGCACGCCTGTAAATCGTGGGATGCCGTGTGCTCGACTTCTTTAAAGAGGCACGGCCGTGTAAATCGTGGTCCAGGCCGTGTTCGAGATCTTTAAGGAGGCACGGCCGTGTGATCTTTGGTTCAGGCCGTGTCGATTTCATGCTTTGGCCCTTTTGTCCCGTTTTAAGCCCGTTTTGCGTTCTTTTCATCCCCTGGTGCTTTCCTGAGTATAAGACATGAAAAGAAAGGATTAAGAGCACCTTTTTACATAAATCAAAGGATAATTCATCCAAAGGCATACTAAATGTGGGCCTAAAATATGTTACTTTTACGGTTTATCAAATACCCCCACACTTAAGCTTTGGCTTATCCTCAAGCAAAATTCTCAACTTACAATTAAAACGAACTTCCCTCAATTCATAATAGTCATTAATAGTGTCTCATCATAATTCAGAGATAATTTATACATGGATAATTCAACTCAAAGTGTCCTAAAAATTCAAACAATATAAGTCATAGATTTTGTAGCTCGAAAACATAGGTGTCTCCCCTTATCTAGATAATTACCTTTAATTTGAAATCGACAAGGATTGACATCCTCACAAAAGATTCACTCAAATCACTCAAAGTGTTTAAGGTTCAGAATTTAGGCACTCAAAAGTCAAACATGAAGAGTTAATCCCATAGGCTTGCATGAAAAGCAAATCTCCACCACTGAAATATGAGATGAAACACAAATCAAAAGGTCTTTAACAGGGTTGTAACGGGGCTAGGGTTAAGGTGTGGAAAAAAAAACTAAATTAGAGGGTTAGAATCGAGATTGAATTGACAAATTACCTGACTAAGAACTAACGAACTAATAATAATAATTACATCAATTGAAAACTAATAATACTAATAATACGAGCTTCTTTTTTTTCGATATTTGTATTTTAAATGTATAAGCTCGTTTAATCACATACTAATAATGAATATACTTCGTTTTTTTTTAAGAACAACTAAATACATAATAAGGGATAAATTACTAAAGTAAAAAATCATAGTTAGGCAACTAATCAAATTCAACTCTCGATATAAGGGTAGTTAAAGAGGATGGTGAAAACGAATAAAAAGGGTTTTGGGTTAATATTAGCGGGTAAGTCAATAAATGGGTTGTTAGGATTAAACGGGGTTCACTAGGGGTTAATTATGAAGGTGGGTTTTTAGTGGAGTAAGTGGGTTAAATCCTAGGTGCCTTTATCATCTCTGTATATCAAATCAAAAAATGTGGTCTCGACATGTATAATCGATGCAAGTTCTAGAATAACAGATCAATGTTGACGTACCCATAATCAATAAAGTGAGCAAGAAAAAAATATATGCTCTATAAGGCTTAAAAACTCACAGAAATTATGGGTATTTTGATGTCAACCTCGTAAATTTCAAACTTCAAGGTAATATTTAAATTCAGGTAGACAACCTAGAAAATTTTTAATTTCTGAAAAATAGACTTATCATGCTTGATTCTCTAGTATTCTTCAAATTTAATTATCAATGCACAATAATCAATGACTTAATCTAAAACATATCAATAAAAATCATAAATCATCAGAAATTTCATCCTAATTAGTAATATGAGTAATTTACTTTCAAACAAGACTAAATTCAGGGATTTTTAAATAATACTATAGTAAACCCCCCCACACTTAAGATGTACATTGTCCTCAATGTACAAAGGTAGATAATATCAAAATAATCATAAAATCGTAAGATGGGGAGAGAAGGGCAACTTCCTGAATTTTGGATGAAGCCAATGAAAAGAAACCGGATAGGATTGGAGGTGAGCGTGGGGAAGCGTCTCGAACTGGTTGAGTCCTCGAAGCAGCCATCCTAATTTCTTTTGTATCCTAAGCTAAATCTAAATGGAATAAATAACAAGAAGAAAATAATAAAGAAAATAAAAGAAAGGAAATAAAAATAAAAATAAAAATAAAAATGAAAATGAAAATAAAAATAAAAATAAAAATAGAAATAAATGTAAATATTTAAATTGTGATACGGTCCACGCCCTTGTTCGAGTTTAATCAGTCCGTGTTTTTCGTGATTTTGAATTTTGGGCGCGTTTAGGTGTTTTACCACGGCCGTGGGTCTCGTAGCACGCCCGTGTATTCTTCTCACGGTTCTTTAGAACGGGCGTGTTTAACCCGTTCTCGTCAAGTCAGTAGCCTCACACGGTTGTAGGCACGATCGTGTCTCGCCTGCGTGCTCAATAAGTCGAGAACCTAACACGGAAGTCGCACGGGCGTTGCTTTTATCGCAGCCCGTGTTGGGAAAAGAAATCATTCTGTGTCATGCACCGTTACTAGCACGTCCGTGGTTTGTCTTTCTGGCTTCCACACGGCCATGGCCACGGCCGTGTGTGTAAGCCGTGTCCCGAATTCTGCGCCCCTCTTAAAGCTAGGTGTAAAGAAGAGAAGAAAAAGTAAAATAAATTTAAAGCAAGATGAAAAAAAAATTGTGTTAGTGCTCGGGTTGCCTCCCGAGAAGCGCTCGTTTATAGTCTTAAGCTAGACTCTCCTCTCGTTTGCTTTGTCAGGGTGGTTTGAGGAGTTGGAAGTCCTTCCTCATGCTATCATTTGTGTCTTTGTGAAAAAATTTAAGTCGAGATGTGTTTATAGTAAAAGTACCAAATATAGGATTACTTATCTCAACTGTTCCGTGTGGGAAAACACTGGTTACCCTAAAAGATATTTCTTTGTTTGTGCTAGGGTCCGGAGGAGATATTTGAGGATCTACCTGATCTAACAAAGATTCTGTCCCCTATTTTGAAGTGGTTTGTTGTTCCTATTAGCTCTTTTGGGGGCTCCTTCAGTTTTATCTTGTGTGGTTCAGGTTCTTCGTCGTGTATCCCTAATTTCTCCTCGAAGTGTGTCTTCCACTCGTCTAGATCATCGAACTAAATCCATCGATCTTCATGGGTTATTTCTTTGTTGGCATGGGGTTTAGGATTGGGTTCAGTTGTATTCTTTGGTGGTGCTTCCTGAAAATAAGGGTTAACTGAATTGTTATCAGTAGAATTTACGTTCTCACCTTGATTACTCGATGTTCTAGCCGAGTCGAGAGCCTTGATGGTGACTGTCTCATTACCTACGCAAAGTATGAGTTCTCCCGCATCAACATCAATTTTAGTCCCGGCGATTTGCTAAAAAGGGTCTTCCTAAAATTAGGGGATCGAATTATCCTCATCCATGTCTAAGACAACAAAGTCTCATCGGGAAAATGAATCATGCGATTTTTACAAGAACATCTTCGATAATACCCTAGGAATTCTAACAGTTTTATCACTAATTGAATGCTCATCCTAGTTTGTTTGGGTTTCCCTAGACCTAATAGTTTAAATAATTTATAAGGCATGACATTTATGCTTGCCCCTAAATCAGCCTAACGCATTATCAACAGCTTAGTCTACCAATTAAACATGGAATTGTAAAACTCCTGGATCTTTTAGCTTTTGGGTAGTCTATTTTGGAGAATTGCTGAGCACTTTGCGTTAAGTTCCACATGTGACGACTCGCCTAACTTCCGTTTGTTTGTCGAAGCTCTTTTAAAAATTTCCTAGAATCGCATCTGCGAAAGAGCTTCAAGTAATGGTAAGTTAATATGTAATTTCTTTAAGAGTTTAAGAAACTTACCGAACTATTCTTCTATGTCGTCTCTTCTTAATGCCTCAGGGTAAGGTACGCGAGGTTGGTACTCCTTGATTACCGGTTTTGGCTTGTCTTGTGTTACCTCAACTTTACCGTTTTCTACCTCGTTTCTTTGTGTTGGACTGGGTTTGTCTACTTCTTCGCTTTTTGAGTCATTATGGCTTGGATCTGCTCATTTGGATTAATTTCAAGATTACTCGGTGAGACGCGCTCTGCGGTCGTTCGGATAATAGCTTTGCAATTTCTCCGATCGGCCGGGTAATTTCCCCGATTGCCTTTGTAAGTCCTCCAACTTAGTTCTCGATCGTTTTGATCGATGTTTGTTGGTTTTGAGTGTTGCTTCAGTTTTTTGGAAATGGGCTTCTGTGGATGCTATGAATTTGTTCAACGTCTCTTTAAGATTCGGCTTCTTTTCCTGTGGATAGGGCTGATTTTGGAAATTTTGAGGAGGTTGTTGTCTTTAATTTCCTTGATTTCCTTGTCCTCCCCACGAAAAATTTGGGTGGTTCCTCCAACCTGGATTATAATTATTACTATATGGGTTATTATTAGATCTGAAATTATTACCTATATAGTTCATCTCTTCACTCTCTATGCCCGGTTGGTAGGGTGGGTACTCAGGATTCGCCACAGTTCCACTTGTGTCGCACTGCATGACTGGATGTACCTGCGAAGAACACAAACTATCAATCTTCTTATTCATCAACTCTACCTGATTTGATAGCATGGTTATCTGCGTCGAGGTTGTAAACTCCTTGCTTTTGTTGGCCTTGTTCTTGTAACTTTCCACTGATAGTTATTTAGCGACATCTCTTCAATAAACTCGTAGGCTGCCTCAGGAGTTCTATTATTCAGGGTTCCACCGGCGGCTAAATCAATTAGTTGTCTCATTGAGGGGTTTACACCATTATAGAAAGTCTGGACTTGGAGCCACAAAGGTAAACCATGGTGCGGACACCTTCTCAATAGATCCTTATATCTCTCTCATGTATCGTATAATGTCTCTAAATCCATTCGTACAAAGGAAGATATATCATTACGTAATTTGGTCGTTTTGGCCGGTGGGAAATACTTTAATAAAAAATTTTCGATCATTTGTTCCCATGTAGTGATTGACCCTCGTGGTAACGAGTTTAACCACTGTTTAGCTTTATTCTTTAATGAATAGGGAAATAACCGAAGACGTATGGCATCATCAAAAACGCCATTTATTTTGAAGGTATCACAGAACTCTAAAAAAATAGCTATATGAGCGTTTGGATCTTCGTCCTATAAACCATCAAATTGAACAAACTGTTGAATCATTTGTATAGTGTTAGGCTTTAATTCAAAATTATTAGCAGCTATAGCAGGCCTAACAATACTAGATTCGGCTCCTGTTAAATGCGGTTTAGCATAATCAAACATAGTACGAGGAGCATTATTTTCTCCCAGATTTGGTGGTGGAAGATTATTTTCGTCCATCCCTTCAGTAGGATTGGATTTGTCTTCTCGCTCTCCTTGGTAATTTAGGGCTCGCCAAATTTCTCTGCGATTTCTTGACCCGGTAGCTTCAATATCACTGTCAGATTCTAAAGGTCCTCTGGGGTTCCTTCTAGTCATAAACTAGAGGTACTGCGAGGAAAAGAAAGAAAGAAAGTTTAGCAAATTTAAAATTAAAACTAAAAATAAAAATAAATTATAAAAATAAAAATAATGGCTAAAGTAATAAAAATAGAGTTTTCTTAATATTTTAGTTCCCCGGCAACGGTGCCAAAAACTTGATCGCTGTAAATCAGAGTTTTAAAATTTATAAAAGAATGATCGAACCTAGAAACTAACTCTGACAATGATTGAGGCAAGTGCACCTATCGAACAGTAGTATAGCTTAGGCAAGACCGGATTATCGAACCCAAAGGAACTAAAAGTAGTAATACTAACTTTCTTTTTATTATTTAGCCTAAAATAAGTGAAGTTGTTTATTAATCTAAATTAATTAACTACTAAACTAAGACTCTAAGAAAAAGAAGAATGATTTTGGAAAATAACTTGGGAAAAACTCAGTTGATTTAGATGATACCCTAGGAAGAATCCACCTAGACTTCACTTGTTATCTAACACTGAGCCATACGATTTATTTACTTAGTTTGATCCGTAAGACTCCCTAACATATATTAAACCCTCTCTCGAGACGAATAACGTCTAACCCTAGGTTAATTATTGGAACTCTCGTTCTCTTATAATAACCCCCTAGAATAGCAATAAATCGATCTATGGATTCCCATATTAGGTTTCACCCTAATCCGGCAAAATCTCGTCACCCTATCTCTAGGCGTGCGATCAACTCCGCTTAATTATGTTGGATCTACTCTTAGGCAGGGTCTATTCCTCCTCTACCTAAGCACATTAAATTTGGATTAAGCTCACATAATTAAGAACAAACTAAGTTATTATCATATAATTCAAATAATCAAATAACAAGATTCATCATAGGTTTCATCCCCTTCGGGTATCCGAAGGGTTTAGTTCATCACAATAAAGGAAAACGTCTCAAGAGAAAAAATAAAACAAAACATAAGAAATCCCTAAAACCCCCTGAAGGAATTGAAGAGGAGATCCTCCGTCTTGAGTATAACTCTGGCTTCTTGAGATGGATCAACTGGCTATCCCTGAGTGAATCCCCACAAATCTACCTTCTCTGGCCTAGCACGATGCCCCTAGGTGATGGCTTTGGGCTCCCCCTTTCAGGTCATACTTAGGGTGTATTTATAGGCTTTTGAAATACGTTTCTTTCTCCCTAAGTATCCTTTCCCGAATGAAATTGCTCTTTTCCACGGCAGAGGCACGGCCATGGCGCACGCCCGTGTAAATCGTGGACAGGCCGTGCTCAGACTTCTTTAAAGAGGCACGACCGTGTAAATCGTGGTCCAGGCCGTGTTCGAAATCTTTAAGGAGGCACGGCTGTGTGATCTTTGGTTCAGGCCGTGTCGATTTCATGCTTTGGCCCTTTTGTCCCGTTTTAAGCCTGTTTTGCGTTCTTTTCATCCCCTGGTGCTTTCCTGAGTATAAGACATGAAAAGAAAGGATTAAGAGCACCTTTTTACATAAATCAAAGGATAATTCATCCAAAGGCATACTAAATGTGGGCCTAAAATATGTTACTTTTACGGTTTATCAAATACCCCCACACTTAAGCTTTGGCTTGTCCCCAAGCAAAATTCTCAACTTACAATTAAAACGAAATTCCCTCAATTCATAATAGTCATTAATAGTGTCTCATCATAATTCAGAGATAATTTATACATGGATAATTCAACTCAAAGTGTCTTAAAAATTCAAACAATATAAGTCATAGATTTTGTAGCTCGAAAACATAGGCGTCTCCCCTTATCTAGATAATTACCTTTAATTTGAAATCGACAAGGATTGACATCCTCACAAAAGATTCACTCAAAGTGTTTAAGGTTCAGAATTTAGGCACTCAAAAGTCAAACATGAAGAGTTAATCCCATAGGCTTGCATGAAAATCAAATCTCCACCACTGAAATATGAGATGAAACACAAATCAAAAGGTCTTTAACAGGGTTGTAACGGGGCTAGGGTTAAGGTGTGGAAAAAAAACTAAATTAGAGGGTTAGAATCGAGATTGAATTGACAAATTACCTGACTAAGAACTAACGAACTAATAATAATTACATCAATTGAAAACTAATAATACTAATAATACGAGCTTCTTTTTTTTCGATATTTGTATTTTAAATGTATAAGCTCGTTTAATCACATACTAATAATGAATATACTTCGTTTTTTTTAAGAACAACTAAATACATAATAAGGGATAAATTACTAAAGTAAAAATCATAGTTAGGCAACTAATCAAATTCAACTCTCGATATAAGGGTAGTTAAAGAGGATGGTGAAAACGAATAAAAAGGGTTTTGGGTTAATATTAGCGGGTAAGTCAATAAATGGGTTGTTAGGATTAAACGGGGTTCACTAGGGGTTAATTATGAAGGTGGGTTTTTAGTGGAGTAAGTGGGTTAAATCCTAGGTGCCTTTATCATCTCTGTATATCAAATCAAAAAATATGGTCTCGACATGTATAATCGATGCAAGTTCTAGAATAACAGATCAATGTTGACGTACTCATAATCAATAAAGTGAGCAAGAAAAAAATATACGCTCTATAAGGCTCAAAAACTCACAGAAATTATGGGTATTTTGATGTCAACCTCGTAAATTTCAAACTTCAAGGTAATATTTAAATTCAGGTAGACAACCTAGAAAATTTTTAATTTCTGAAAAATAGACTTATCATGCTTGATTCTCTAGTATTCTTCAAATTTAATTATCAATGCACAATTATCAATGACTTAATCTAAAACATATCAATAAAAATCATAAATCATCAGAAATTTCATCCTAATTAGTAATATGAGTAATTTACTTTCAAACAAGACTAAATTCAGGGATTTTCAAATAATACTATAGTTAACCCCCCCACACTTAAGATGTACATTGTCCTCAATGTACAAAGGTAGATAATATCAAAATAATCATAAAATCGTAAGATGGGGAGAGGAGGGAAACTTCTTAAATTTTGGATGAAGCCAATGAAAAGAAATCGGATAGGATTGGAGGTGAGTGTGGGGAAGCGTCTCGAACTGGTTGAGTCCTCGAAGCAGCCATCCTAATTTCTTTTGTATCCTAAGCTAAATCTAAATGGAATGAATAACAAGAATAAAATAATAAAGAAAATAAAAGAAAGGAAATAAAAATATAAATATAAATATAAATATAAATATAAATAAGAATAACAATAAAAATAAAAATAGAAATAAAAGTAAATATTTAAATTGTGATACGGTCCACGCCCTTGTTCGAGTTTAATCAGTCCGTGTTTTTAGTGATTTTGAATTTTGGGCGCGTTTAGGTGTTTTACCACGGCCGTGGGTCTCGTAGCACGCCCGTGTATTCTTCTCACGGTTCTTTAGAACGGACGTATTTAACCCGTTCTCGTCAAGTCAGTAACCTCGCACGGTTGTAGGGCACAGTTATGTCTCACCCGTGCTCAATAAGTCAGTAACCTAACACGGGAAGTTAGCACGGGCGTTGCTTTTTATCGCAGCCCGTGTTGGGAAAAGAAATCATTCTGTGTCATGCACGGTTACTAGCACGTCCGTGGTTTGTCTTTCTGGCTTCCACACGGCCACGGCCACGGCCGTGTGTAAGGCCGTGTGTCCTGGAATTCTGCGCCCCTCTTAAAGCTAGGTGTAAAGAAGAGAACAAAAAGAAAAATAAATTTAAAGCAAGATGAAAAAAAAAATTGTGCTAGTGGTTGGGTTGCCTCCCGAGAAGCGCTCGTTTATAGTTTTAAGCTAGACTCTCCTCTCGTTTGCTTTGTCAGGGTGGTTTGAGGAGTTGGAAGTCCTTCCTTATGCTATCATTTGTGTCTTTGTGAAAAAATTTAAGTCGAGATGTGTTTATAGTAAAAGTACCAAAAATAGGATTACTTATCTCGACTGTTCCGTGTGGGAAAACACTGGTTACCCTAAAAGATATTTCTTTGTTTGTGCTAGGGTCCGGAAGAGATATTTGAGGATCTACCTGATCTAACAGTACCTGGTCCCCTATTTTGAAGTGGTTTGTTGTTCCTATTAGCTCTTTTGGGGGCTCCTTCGGTTTTATCTTGTGTGGTTCCGGTTCTTCGTCGTGTATCCCTAATTTCTCCTTGAAGTGTGTCTTTCACTCGTCTAGATCATCAAACTGAACCCCTCAATCTTCATGGGTTATTTATTTGTTGGCATGGGGTTTAGGATCGGGTTTAGTTGTATTCTTTGGTGGTGCTTCCTGAAAATAAGGTTTAACCGAATGGTTATCAGTAGAATTTACGTTCTCACCTTGATTACTCGATGTTCTAGCTGAGTCGAGAGCCTTGATGGTGACTGTCTCATTACCTACGCAAAGTATGAGTTCTCCTGCATCAACATCAATTTTAGTCCTGGCAGTCGCTAAAAAGGCTCTTCCTAAAATTAGGGGGATCGAATTATCCTCATCCATGTCTAAGACAACAAAGTCTACTGGGAAAACGAATCTGTCGATTTTTACAAGAACATCTTCGATAATACCCCTAGGAATTCTAACAATTTTATCAGCTAATTGAATGCTCATCCTAGTTTGTTTGGGTTTCCCTAGACCTAATTGTTTAAACAATTTATAAGGCATGACATTTATGCTTGCCCTTAAATCAGCTAACGCATTATCAACAGTTAGTCTACCATTTAAACATGGAATTGTAAAACTCCCTGGATCTTTTAGCTTTTGTGGTAGTCTATTTTGGAGAATTGCTGAGCACTTTGCGTTAAGTTCCACATATGACGACTCGTCTAACTTCCGTTTGTTTGTCGGCTCTTTTAAAAATTTCCTAGAATCTGCATCTGCGAAAGAGCTTCAAGTAATGGTAAGTTAATATGTAATTTCTTTAAGAGTTTAAGAAACTTACCGAATCGTTTCTTCTGTCGTCTCTTCTTAATGCCTCGTGTTAAGGTACGCGAGGTTGGTACTCCTTGATTACCGGTTTTGGCTTGTCTTGTGTTACCTCAACTTTACCGTTTTCTACCTTGTTTCCTTGTGTTGGACTGGGTTTGTCTACTTCTTCGCTTTCTTGAGCTGTTATGGCTTGGATCTGCTCCTTTGGATTAATTTCAGTATTACTCGGTAGACGCCCTTGCGGTCGTTCGGATAATAGCTTTGCAATTTCTCCGACTGGCTGGGTAATTTCTCCGATTGCCTTTGTAAGTCCTCCAACTTGGTTCTCGATCGTTTTGATCGATGTTTGTTGGGCTTCGAGTGTTGCTTTAGTTTTTCAGAAACGGGCTTCTGTGGATGCTGTGAATTTGTTCAACGTCTCTTCAAGATTTGGCTTCTTTTCCTGTGGATAGGGCTGATTTTGGAAATTTTGAGGAGGTTGTTGTCTTTGATTTCCTTGTCCTTCCCACGAAAAAGTTGGGTGGTTCCTCCAACCTGGATTATAATTATTACTATATGGGTTATTATTAGATCTGAAATTGTTACCTATATAGTTCATATGTTCGCTCTCTGTGCCCGGTTGGTAGGGTGGGTACTCAGGATTCGCCACAGTTCCACTTGGGTCGCAATGCATGACTGGATGTACCTGCGAAGAACACAAACTATCAATCTTCTTATTCATCAACTCTACCTGATTTGATAGCATGGTTACTGAGTCGAGGTTGTAAACTCTGGCTATTTTTGTTGGCCTTGTTCTTATAACTTGCCATTGATAGTTATTCAGCGACATCTCTTCAATAAACTCGTAGGCTGCCTCAGGAGTTCTATTATTCAGGGTTCCACCGGCGGCTGAATCAATTAGTTGTCTCGTTGAGGGGTTTACACCGTTATAGAAAGTCTGGACTTGGAGCCACAAAGGTAAACCATGGTGCGGACACCTTCTCAATAGATCATTATATCTCTCCCATGCATCGTATAATGTTTCTAAATCCATCTGCACAAAGGAAGATATATCATTATGTAATTTGGCCGTTTTGGCCGGTGGGAAATACTTTAATAAAAAAATTTTGGTCATTTGTTCCCATGTAGTGATTGACCCTCGTGATAACGAGTTTAACCACTGTTTAGCTTTATTCTTTAATGAAAAGGGAAATAACCAAAAACGTATGGCATCATCAGAAACGCCATTTATTTTGAAGGTATCACAGAACTCTAAAAAATTAGCTATATGAGCGTTTGGATCTTCGTCCTGTAAACCATCAAATTGAACAAACTGTTGAATCATTTGTATAGTGTTAGACTTTAATTCAAAATTATTAGCAGCTATAGCAGGCCTAACAATACTAGATTCGGCTCTGTTAAATGCGGTTTAGCATAATCAAACATAGTACGAGGAGCATTATTTTCTCCCACATCTTGTGGTGGAAGATTATTTTCGTCCATCCCTTCAAAAGTAGGATTGGATCTGTCTTCTCGCTCTCCTTGGTAATTTAGGGCTCGCCTAATTTCTCTCTGATTTCTTCGAGCGGTAGCTTCAATATCACCGTCAGATTCTAAAGGTCCTCTCGGGTTCCTTCTAGTCATAAACTAGAGGTACTGCGAGAGGAAAAGAAAGCAAGAAAGTTTATCAAATTTAAAATTAAAACTAAAATTAAAAATAAATTGCGAAAAATAAAAATAATGGCTAAAGTAATAAAAATAGAGTTTTCTTAATATTTTAGTTCCTAAACAACTACGCCAAAAAAACTTGATCATTTGAATCGAGTTTTAAAATTTATAAAAGAATGATCGAACCTAGAAACTAACTCGACAATGATTGAGGCAAGTGCACCTATCGAACAAAGAGTATAGCTTAGGCAAGACCGGATTATCGAACCCAAAGGAACTAAAAGTAGTAATACTAACTTTCTTTTTATTATTTAGCCTAAAATAAGTGAAGTTGTTTATTAATCTAAATTTATTAACTACTAAACTAAAACTCTAAGACAAAGAAGAATGAATTTGGAAAATAACTTGGGAAAAACTCAGTTGATTTAGATGATACCCTAGGAAGAATCCACCTAGACTTCACTTGTTATCTAACACTGAACCATACGATTTATTTACTTAGTTTGATCCGTAAGACTCCTAACGATATTAAACCCTCTCTTGAGGCGAATAATGTCTAACCCTAGGTTAATTAGTGGAACTCTCGTTCTCTTATAATAACCCCCTAGAATAGCAATGAAATCGATCTATGGATTCCCATATTAGGTTTCACCCTAATCCGGCAAAACATCGCCACTCTATCTCTAGCGCGTGCGATCAACTCCGCTTAATTATGTTGGATCTACTCTTAGGCGTATCTATTCCTCCTCCACCTAAGCACATTAAATTTGGATTAAGCTCACATAATTAAGAACAAACTAAGTTATTATCATATAATTCAAATAATCAAATAACAAGATTCATCATAGGTTTCATCTTCTTCTGTATCCGAAGGGTTTAGTTCATAACAATAAAGGAAAATATCTCAAGAGAAAAAATAAAACAAAACATAAGAAATCCCTAAAACCCCTCAAGGAATTGAAGAGGAGATCCTCCGTCTTGAGTATAACTCGCTTCTTCTTGAGATGGATCAACTGCTATCCCCGAGTGAATCCCCACAAATCGCTTTCTCTAGCCTAGCACGCCGCCGCTAGACGATGGCTTTGGGCTCCCTTTCAGTCATACTTAGGGTGTATTTATAGGCTTTTGAAATACGTTTCTTTCTCCCTAAGTATCCTTTCCCGAATGAAATTGCTCTTTTCACACGCAGAGCACGGCCATGGCGCACGCCCGTGTAAATCGTGGACAGGCCGTGCTCGGACTTCTTTAATGAGGCACGGCTGTGTAAATCGTTGTCTAGGCCGTGTTCGAGATCTTTAAGGAGGCACGGCCATGTGATCTTTGGTTCAGGCCGTGTCGATTTCATGCTTTGGCCCTTTTGTCCTGTTTTAAGCCCGTTTTGCGTTCTTTTCATCCCCTGGTGCTCTCCTGAGTATAAGACATGAAAAGAAAGGATTAAGAGCACCTTTTTACATAAATCAAAGGATAATTCATCCAAAATCATACTAAATGTGGGCCTAAAATATGTTACTTTTACGGTTTATCACTCCACACGGTCTCACACACGAGTGTGTGACTGGCCGTGTGGTACAAGTCAGTATACCCCCTAATTGGCACCCGCCCTAGCACACGAGCGTGTGACTTGGCCGTGTTGCATTATTCAGTATACCCTACAAGATTGGCATGGCCTAGCACACGGCCTGGCACACGGGCGTGTGTGGCCACTTCGAAGGGTAGACGGCCTAGACACACGGGCGTGTGGTTGGCCGTGTGACCCAAGTCAGTATGTATGATGACGTCACGAACTAACTAAAATATGAAAAAGGAAAGCGCACCTATCGAACAGTAGTATAGCTATGGTGAGTCGGTAATATCGGATCCACGAGGACTAAAAGTACTAGTAATAACTATCTTTCTATTATTTAGCCTAACAATTAAAGGGATGTTTTAATCTAATATTGAACTAACTAATTAACTATGAACGCGACAGAGATAAAATTGGGAAAATACTTTAAGAAAACCAATGAGAGTGACAATACCCAGGAAAGAATCCACCTAGATTTCACTTATTATTCCGATTCTGAATCAAACAATTTATTCACTTGTCTTGATCCGTAGAAATCCCTAAATTATGTTAATATCTCTTTCAAGACAAATAACAACTGACTCTAGGTTGATTAATTGAAATTTCTTTCTAATTAAAACCCCTATTGTCGCGTTAACTCGATCTATGGATTCCCTTATTAGATTTGACTCTAATCTGGCAGATTTATGTCATCCTATTTCTAGGATTGTAATCAACTCCGCTTAATTATGCTAGATCTACTCTTAAGCAGGGAATTTTTCTCGACTGATTAAGTACATCAAACTTGAATTAATATCCTAAAAATATTAAGGCAAGGATTAAGAACACATAATTAAGAACAAGAACAAGTATTTATCATGTAATTCAGATAATTAAATAATAAAATCTATCATAAGTTTCATCCTTCCTAGGTATTTTAGGAAGTTTAGTTTATAATGTAAATGGAAAACATCTCAAAATAAGGAAAACAACAAGGCATAAAGAACCCAAAAACTTCTAAGGAAAATTGATGGAGATCTTCAATCTTGAATGAGATCCTTCTTTTGAATTGATTCCGATGGCTTCCTTCGAGTAATTTCTTCGTTCTACTCTGCGCGTCTCTTTAGGTCTTCTTCTCGTGTGTTTTTATAGACTTTCGAATGCTCAAAATACCTAAAAAAATTCTTTTTCTGCGTGAAAACGAAATAGGGTGCGATAGGGACACGGGCGTGTGATTAGCCCGTGTAAAAATGCCCAAGCCGTGTGTAATACTGACATGGTTAGAAGTCGACACGGGATGGCACATGGGCGTGTAGCCAGCCCGTGTGTCTCCTACGGGAGTGTGAGAGGCCCGTGTTAAGGTACCCAGTCCATGTACAATGCTGACATGGTTCGAGATTGAAACGAGCTGGCACACGGGCGTGTGGCCAGCCCGTGTGTGATATTAAAATCGACTTTTTTTGCTCGATTTTGGCTCGTTTTTCACTCCTTTCGCTCCCCTATGCTCACCTAAGTATAGAAACATGAAATTAAAGGATTAGGAGCATCGAATTCACAAAATTGTATAATAAAACATCCAAAAACATGCTAAGTATGGGATAAAAACGTGTTACTTTTATGTTTTATCAATGTACCCCCTGTTTTCACATTACCGGTGACTCGGGCGTGTCTAGTGGCCGTGTGAGACACACGGCCTGGCCATACGGGCGTATGTCCCCTATTTTAAGAACTTTTTCAAAGTTTCGTGAAAGTTTTATAAGTTATCGGTTTAGTCCCGAACCGCTCCTAAAGCATGTTTAAGGCCTTGTATGCTATTGTAACGGAAAAATTGATTGAGATGGAATAATGATTGTATGAATTGATCGAATGTATGAGAAAAGTACGATTATATGTGTTATAAGTCCGGTAATGCTCCATAACCCTATTCTGGCATAGAATACGGGTGAGGGGTGCTACATTTATTGTTATCAAAGCTACGGTTTAGTCGATTCTAGGACTAACGTAGCGTATGTGAGTCTAGCTATACATGTCATATTTATAAACTGTGATAGTGTGATGATCCCTGACATTTTCAAATGTGTTTTTATATAGTAAATGGATCCTGATCAAGCTGTAGTAGATGAGCTTGAGAGTAATGCGCCTGCTCCCGCTCAAGGGACAGCGTTTTTTTTATTCTAGACCCGTAACGGGCAGCCAGGGAGGAGAGGCTAAAGAAGCCTTTTTCCAAATGATGAACGAGTGGCTCACTCAATACATTCGTACGAACCCGACTGCTCAACAACCTCCACCCCCACCTATTCCCTAACTGATCCCTGTAGTTCCTCAAGGTATGGATCCTTTGCGATTGAATAAACCACCTGTTGATAAGATACGAAAACACGGGACTAAGAAATTCAGAGCCACTGTTAACGATGACCCTGAGAGAGCTGAGTTTTGGCTTGAGAACACGATTTGGGTATTTGATGAACTGTCTTGCACACCTGAATAATGTTTAATATGTGCTTATCATTGTTGAGAGACACTGCGTATCAGTGGTGGAATACATTGATATCTATAGTTCCGTGAGAAAGAGTTACTTGGGAGTTCTTTCAAGTTGAATTCAGAAAGAAATACATCAGCCAAAGGTTCATTGATCAGAAACGAAAGAAATTTCTTGAATTAAAATAGGGTCGTATGTCGGTAACAGAATATGTAAGAGAGTTTGTACGACTCAGCAAATATGCTCGTGAGTGTGTTTCTTCCGAGGCTATAATGTGTAAAAGCATCGAAGATGGATTAAATGAAGAAATCAGACTATTAGTTGGGATTCTTGAGCTGAAAGAGTTTGTCATTCTATTTGACAGAGCTTGCAAAGCCGAAGAGCTTAGCAAAGAGAAAAAAAGCTGATTCTGAGGCTAGAGACTTTAGAAAAAGATTTGTGGGCAAATCACACCAGTCAGCATCAAAGAAATCTATAGAATATCATCCTCGTTCTACTACTTCTACGGGGATTTTGATCAGAGATAGAGATGCGAGACATATAAGTTCTAAACCTCAGACGACATCTGTTGCCAGTGTAGGTAGTGTTAGAAATGTTGGACCTGAATACTGCAATAAGCGACATTTCGGTGAATGTAGAATATTGAGCGAAGCTTGTTTTAAATGTGGATCTCTTGATCATTATCTTCGGGACTGTCTAGAAAAGTCTATGGCTGAAAGAGATCAACCGGTGAAAGTAAGTAATACGGCTACTAGAGGGAGACCACCCCGAAACACTGGGAATGCGAGTGGTAACCGAGGTGTTACGAGAGATTCTACTGTGAGATCTGAGGCACAAGCACCTGCCCGAGCTTATGCCATCCGTGCACGGGAGGAGGCATCATCGCCAGACGTTATTATCGGTACTTTTTCTCTTTTCGATACTAATATAATTGCATTGATAGATCCTGGATCAACCCATTCATATATCTGTATGAATTTAGTATTTAAAAAGAGTTTACATGTTGAGTCTACAAAGTTTGTAATTAAAGTATCGAACCCCTTAGGCAAGTCTATTTTAGTTGATAAGATTTGTAAGAATTGTCATTTGATGACTCGGGGTTACTGTTTTCTGGCTGACTTGATGCTTCTACCGTTTGATGAGTTTGATGTGATTTTGGGTATGGACTAGCTGACTATGCATGATGCAGTTGTGCATTGTAGATGAAAGATTTTTGAATTGAAATGTCAGAATGGTGAAATTCTTGGGACTGAGTCTGATGATTCGAGTGAATTACCTACTGTGATATCGTCTATGTTAGCTCAGAAATGTATGAAAAAGGGCTATGATGCATATCTTGCATACGTACTGGATACAAAGGTGTCTGAATCAAAGATTGAATATGTACCTATTGTTTGTGAGTTTTCGGATGTATTTCCAGAAGAATTACTAGGTTTGCCACCGATCAGAAAGGTTGAATTTAGTATTGAATTAGTATCGAGAACAACACCGATATCAATAGCTCCGTACAGAATGGCTCCAACGGAATTAAAAGAGTTGAAAGCTCAGTTGCAACAATTTACAGACAGAGGTTTTGCACGACCAAGTTATTCGCCCTGGGGTGCACCTGTATTGTTTGTAAAGAAGAAAGATGGCACGATGAGAATGTGTATCGATTACAGACAGCTACATAAAGTGACCATAAAGAAAAAATACCCTCTACCACGGATTGATGATTTATTTGATCAGTTGAAAGGGGCTACAGTATTTTTAAAGATTGATTTGAGGTCGGGTTATTATCAGTTGCGAGTTAAAGAGTCAGATGAGTCAAAAACCGCGTTCAGAACGAGGTACGGACATTATGAATTTCTGGTTATGCCTTTTGGATTAACTAATGCTCCTACAGTTTTCATGGACTTGATGAACCGGATATTCAGACCGTATTTAGAAAGATTTGTTGTTGTATTCATTGATAACATCCTGATTTATTCGCGAGATGAATCTGAACATACCGAGCACTTGAGAGTTGTGTTACAAACTCTACGTGATAAGCAATTATTTGCAAAGTTCAGCAAATGTGAGTTTTGGCTCCGAGAGGTTGGATTTCTGGGGCATATTTTTTCAGCTAAAGGTATTAGAGTTGACCCGAGTAAGATTTTTGCTATTGTTGATTGGAAACCTTCGAGAAATGTATCTAAAGTCCGTAGTTTTTTGGGCTTAGCGGGCTATTACCGAAGATTCGTGAAAGGATTTTCGATGACTGCGACACCGATGACTCGACTGCTTCAAAAAGATGTGAAATTTGAATGGTCAGAAAAATGTCAGCAGAGTTTCGAACAGTTGAAAGTACTATTAACTGAAGCACCAATTCTGGTTCAACCTGAATCGGGGAAAGAGTTTGTGATTTAGAGTGACGCGTCATTAAACGGTCTGGGATGTGTTTTGATGCAAAAAGGAAAAGTTATAGCTTATGCTTCCCGACAACTGAAACCGAATGAAAAGAACTATCCAACGCATGACTTAGAGTTGGCTGCAATTGTGTTCACATTGAAAATTTGGCGACACTATTTATGCGGTGAAAAATGCCATATTTATACGGATCACAAAAGCTTAAAATATCTGATTTCACAGAAAGATTTGAATCTACGACAACGAAGATGGCTTGAGTTATTCAAAGATTATGAATTTGTGATTGATTATCACCCGGGAAAAGATAATGTTGTTGCGGATGCCCTGAGCCGGAAATATTTGTTTGCATTACGAGCAATGAATACCCAGTTGATGATATGTGATGATGGGTCTATTTTAGCTGAATTAAAAGCTAAACTGGTATTTCTTCAACAAATCTGTGAAGCTCAAAAAGATGACCGTGAATTGCAAATTAAACGAATTCAATGTGAGACTATCCCTAATTCAGAGTTTCAGATTGGAACCGATGATTGTTTAAGGTTCTGGAATAGAATTTGCATACCGTGAAATTTAGAACTCATTCAGAAGATCTTTCACGAAGCGCACAATAACTGTTTATCTGTTCATCTAGGGAGTACCAAAATGTATAACGATTTGAAACAGTTTTATTGGTGGTAAGGCATGAAACGAGCTATCTCAGAATTTGTTTCTAAATGTTTGATTTGTCAGCCAGTCATAGCTAAACATCAAGTACCATCGGGTTTACTGCAGCCTGTGATGATTCCCGAGTGGAAATGGGATAGAGTTACAATGGATTTTATGTCGGGATTACCCCTAACTCCAAAAAAGAAAGATGTTATCTGGGTTGTTGTTGATCGACTAACGAAATCTGCTCATTTCATACCTGTACGTACAGATTTCTCACTTGATAGACTAGCTGAATTGTACATTTCTGAGATTGTTCGATTGCACGGGGTGCCTATTATTTCTGATAGAGATCCGAGATTTACGTTGCGATTCTGGAAGAAACTACAAGAAGCTTTGGGAACAAAGTTGAACTTCGATCGCTTTTTCATCCTCGGTGATGACTCAGTCGGGCCGAGAGAGTTATTCAGATTCTCGAAGACATGTTGAGATGTTGTATTTTAGAGTTTGAGGGTAGTTGGGAAAATACTTACCGTTGATTGAGTTTGCGTATAACAACAGTTTTCAGACGAGTATAAAGATGGCACCATACGAAGCTTTATATGGTCGCAAATGTTGAACTCTATTATACTGGACTGAACTAAGTGAGAAAAAGACTCATGGGGTTGAATTGATCAGAGAAATTGAAGAAAAAGTGAAAACGATTCGCGACAGTTTAAAATTAGCTTTAGATCGACAGAAATCATACGCGAATTTGAAACGTAAAGAAATTGAGTTTCAAGTCGGGGACCGAGTGTTTCTAAAGGTGTCACCGTGGAAAAAGGTTCTTCGATTCTGTAATAAAGGAAAGCTGAGTCCGCGATTTATCGGACCGTATGAGATCGTCGAAAGAATAGGGCCTGTAGCGTATCGGCTAGCTTTACCATCAGAACATGAAAAGATTCATAATGTCTTTCACGTTTCTATGCTACACCGATACAGATCCGATCCATCACATGTGATTTCTCCGGTAGATGTTGAGATATAGACTGATTTGACGTATAGTGAAGAACATATCAAGATTTTAGCTCGTGAAATCAAAGAATTGAGAAATAAACGCATAGCCCTAGTAAAGGTTCTTTGGCATAAACACGGGACTAAGGAAGCTACGTGGGAACCTGAGGAAGCTATGAGAAAATAGTACCCTAACCTATTTATCGGTAAGATTTTTAGGGACGAAAATCCCTAAGAGGGAGAGTTGTAACAGTTTATTTTTAGTCAAATCAAAATAGTGGTTTCGAAACTACAAATCCAAAGTCAAAATATTTATTTTATTATTTTAATAAGGTCTACAACATGATAGATTAATTTCGTGAAAGTTTCGTAAAGAAATTTTACTGTTTGAATGGTTAATTTGATAAAAAGGACTAAATCGCGTAAAGTGCAAAAGTGTCATTCTATTAGTTAATAGTGTTAAATAGCTTTGGCTTTTAAATATGATGGCCTTAAATGGTAATTAAACCATTATTATTGGTAATGGACATTTATGGGCTTATAATAAGTAATTTAAATGTTTTATAACAAAGGTTATTAAAGTAATTTAGTGAATTAATAAGTAATATAATAAAAACAATAAGGTTATCATCTTTGTTAAGCCATTTCTACCGAAATTTTAGAAGAAAGAAACTCTATGGATGCATGTGTATTCAGCCAAGCTTCCTAGTTCATTAGGTGAGTGATTTTTTATCCGTTTTTAATGATTTTTACGTTTTTGAGATCGTTGCTTCGTATTCTAGCTAGTTCTTACCTTAAATTTTGAAACTGTTAAACATTTATCATGTTTCCATTATTGAATGCTTGAGTAATTTGATGGTTGATGATGGATTTTGAATAGTTGTTGTTAGTTAAACTAGTTTTGTAAAGTGATTTTTGACAAAAATGTCAAAAAGGGATTAATTTGTGAAAATGTAAAATTATGTCGGTAAAAGTGTGAATAAATTAAAAATATGGGCTTCTAGTAATATGTATTAAATTCGGCTAAGAATAGGTTTGTACTAAATTGCATGAATTTGCAATTTTATGTGATAAGGACTACATTGTAAAAATGCAAAAGTTTAGGGGCAAATGTGCAAAATAGCCCTAATGTGTGTTTTGGACTAAATTGAATAAATAGTTGATTAAATAAGCTGATTTTAATAATATGTAGATCAAGATAAGCTGAGATTGGGATTAGATCGGGGAAAAGGAAAGGTTGACGATTAGCCGATATTTTTATCCGAGCAAATCGAGGTAAGTTCGCATAATTAGAATGGAACTTTTAAATACTTGTAATTACCTGAAATGAATGTATGTAATTGAGTAAACGATCCACTTGAAATTTGAATGTCTTATTGATATATTCTGATGGTTACCAAGTCCCGTTTGAACCGTAGGAATTCGTAGGATATGAGTGACATGTCACTAGGGTTACCGATTAGGTTGAGATCCTGCATGTGTTGCGGACTCACCGCAACTCATATGAGCTTACCGATATATCAGCTCATAAGAGCTTACTGATTTCAGCTTGTAAGAGCTTACTGTTTCAGCTCAATAGAGCTTATTGTCCATCAGCTCAGGAGGAGCTTACTGATCATAGCTCGAAAGAGCGAAAATGATTATGAATTGACAGATTACTGATTATTACATGTAATGTATATAACCCAAGTATCCCTCAATATTCTAATAGGTTCAACGGGCGTAAATTCTGTTATTGGTTATGTGAAAAAGTTACGTGTTATATGGATGAATTACTGTTCAAACGAATGATTTACTGTTTATATGATTGAGAGTGAAATGTTACAAATGATGTATATGACATATGAATTTGATATGATACAATGTATTGAGTATTAAATTGAGATAATGGATGATTACATGCACTTATGTGACTAACTTGTTGATGAATGCTTGTGTATAGGCATTTGGCAAGTGAATTTGATATACTTTGTTTAATTGTTTGGTTATGTATAAATGGTAAGTTAAATTCTGAATTATACGGGCTTACAAAGCTTTAAAGCTTACTCTGTTTCTTTTTTCGTGTTTTATAGAGGTTCGATAGCTCACTCGATCCGGATAAAATCAGAGTTACGCATCACACTATCCAGTTGCTGTTTGGTACTTTTGAACTCATGGATATTTGTAAATATAGCATGTATAGGCTAGTTATAAAGATTATAGTTATGGTTACTTGAGATAATGATTTTGGTACATGTTGTAGTATAAGTTAAAGCCATGTGATTTGGCTTAACTTGGTACAATGTTTTGGTTGTGTATAAGTATTCAAATGTGGTATGTTTTGGCAAGTAGTAGATGGAATGGAAATATGCAAATGTTGTCTTGATATGTAGTAGACTTATGAATGGAAAGTGCATGGTATTAATTAGGTATTTGAGTACTATGTTAAGTTTGTATAATATGTGTATGAAATGTTATGGATTGGCTTCCTATTGGGTTATAAAATGTTGCAATTTATGCTTGTGCAGGTTTGTAAAAATATGGTGGCAAAATGGCTTTGCAAATAGCCTATTTTTGTCCACACGGGCAGAGACACGAGCGTGTGTCCCGGCCGTGTGTGACACACGGTCATGTTACACAGCCATGTGTCCCCTGGTATTGAAATTAAAACCAAGTCAGTATGCTCCACACGGTCTCACAAACGGGCGTGTGACTAGCCGTGTGGTACAAGTCAGTATACCCCCTAATTCGTACACGGCCTAGCACACGAGCGTGTGACTTGGCCGTGTTGCATAAGTCAGTATACCTTACAGGATTGGTACGGCCTAACACACGGCATGGCACACGGGCGTGTGTGGCCACTTTGAAGGGCACACGGGCTAGACACACGGGCGTGTGGTTGGCCGTGTGACCCAAGTCATTATGTACCCCTTGTTTTCACACGGCCGGTGACTTGGGCGTGTCTAGTGTCCGTGTGTCACACGGGCGTGTGTCCCCTATTTTGAGAAATTTTTCAAAGTTTCGTGAAAGTTTTATAAGTTATCGTTTTAGTCCCGAACCGCTCCTAAAGCATGTTTAAGGCCTTGTAGGCTATTATAATGGAAAAATTGATTGAGATGGAATGATGATTGTATGAATTGATCGAATGTATGAGAAAAGTATGGTTATATGTGTTATAAGTCTGGTAATGCTCCGTAACCCTATTCTGACGTTGAATATGGGTGAGGGGTGTTACAGGAACTCAGAAAATTTTTCGCAAAATATCAAAAATTTTCCACAGTGCAGGGGACACACGCCCATATGGCCAGGCCGTGTGTCTCACACGGTCAAGAGACACGCTCGTGTCTCAGGCCGTCTGAACATTCGCACGTGTGCTAGGTCGTGTGAGCATATTGACTTGCATTAAATAGGTGCAAGGATCACACGCCCGTGTGTTAGGCAGTGTGAAAATTTTTGGGAATTTTGTTTTGCAATTTTAAAGATGAAGGGGACACACGGCCAAACCACATGCCTGTACGTGAGGCCGTGTGTCAAACACGCCCGTTTCTCTACTCGTGTGAACGAAAATAAGCCATTTCCAAGGCCACATTTCTCACCCAAATTTATCTTCCACCTACATGAACACTTTAACACATTCACAAGCAATACAAGACATTCAAATCAATCCAAAACCAAGTTTTAAACAAGTCATATTATCACATATATCTTAGCATTTAAATTTACCATGATGATCAAAACACATATTTGCTTACTTATACAAAATATACTATCTCAACTCATTCATCAACATGCCTATATGCTATTCATCATTCAACCACACCAAACATATATCAAGCATGATAAAACCAAACATATATATACATCAAAATATGTCCAACACAAGCCATTCCAATGGCTAGTCACAACCAAACATATACATACCATTATTGGCCAAATTTAGCCTATACATGCCATTATAACCCAAAATTTAGTTTGTTACATATACCAAACTAAGTTGATGGATAGTGTGAGATATCTCCGCCAAGCTTTCAACCCAACGAGCTTCCGAAGTACTATAAAATAAAGGAAATAAAACAGAGTAAACATTTAATACTTAGTAAGTTCGTATAACGGAAAATTAACTTACCATTCAGTTACATTTAAGGTAAGCATACAAAAATACATACAAAGCAAATTAGCTAGTAGCCTAAACACATAACTTCATCAAACATGTTAGTCATTTAATTCGCATGAATATCAAGAAACATGTATGAGCTCATCAAATATCAAATTTCCATGTATTTCAAGTATATACGGATAATGATTCATTTCGAATTCATATATTTTCTCATGTCAGGATTTTGCCTGTTGAATCATTTAAAATGTCGATGGATACACGAGTAGTACACACAAAGTGTAAAAATCGGTAATCCGTCAATTCATATTCGGGAATGCTCTCTTTCGAGCCATAACGGGAAGCTCATGTGAGCCATGTAACGGGAAGCTCCGGAGAGCCATTAACAGGAAGCTCATATGAGCCAATATCGGGAAGCTCCTGAGACCCATTACTCGGGAAGCTCATGAAAGTGCCTTTAATCGGGAAGCTCCGAAGAGCCAATTATCGGGAAGCTCATAAAAGCCATAACGGGGAGCTCACAAGAACCATATAACGAGAAGCTCATGAGAGTTAATAACGGGACGCTCTTTCGAGCTGTAGTGTGTCCGCAACACATGCAGGACCACAACCAATTCAGGAACCCTATATCCATCGAATTTCATTTATTCAAACGAGACTTAATACTTATCGATCATCGTCGGATATGTAATTAATTTCATACATGACAATTACACAATTCACATACACAACATTCAATTCAAACATATAAATATACAATTTAGTTACACGAACTTACCTCGACAAGTGTTTGTGTACGCAAAATCTACTAATCTTCTACTTTCTCTTTTCCTCGATTTAACTCTGTATTTGATCTATCTAGATCTATACAATGAGTTTAACATCAATTTATATTAAATTCAATCCAATTCACATTTTAGGCAAAATTACCATTTTTCTCCTATACTTTTGATTAATTACAATTTTGTCATTAGGCTCAAAAAATGAAATTCATGCAATTTGATCCTTATTCCAAGCCTAGTTGATTTTTACATATAGCATTAGCAGTCCATACATTTCATAAAATTCAGAACTTTTCCATGAATTTTACATCTTTTCAATTTAGTCCCTAAATCATGATTTCATCAAAATTCCCTTAACAAAAGTTGTTTATTTATCAACAACCTTTCATTTTCTACCATAAAACTTCATAATTCATACATACTCATCCATGGAAAAACCCTAACACTTTGATAACTTTACAAATTTATCCCCGAGATAGTTAGATTAAGCTATTACGATCTCGAAAATGTGAAAATTACTAAAAACGGTACAAGAATACATACCTAATTGAGCCAAATAAGCTTGTTCAAAACCCAATTTCCATGTCTAGGGTTTTCATATTTTTGTTTTAGGAAAGATGATAATATGATGATATTTTTCTTTATTTTATTATTTATCATCTTTTTATCTTTTACTTTCTAATTTCATCATTTTCTTTATCAAATTTTCCATTGATGACTAATCATGTTTATCTACTAACTCCACTAAATGGTCTATTTGCCATATAAGGACCTCAAATTTTGAATTCTATAGCTATTTGATACCTATAGCTACTAGAACTCAACTTTTACATTTTATGCAATTTGGTCCTTTTCATCTAATTAGACATGTAACCGATAAAATTTTTTTACGAATTTTCATGTGATATTTCAATCACAATGCAGACCATGAATTAATATTAAAATAATTTTTCTTTCAAACTCGGATTTGTGGTCCCAAAACCACTATTTCGACTTCACTAAAAATGGCCTGTTACAAGTGTAGGGTGTTACATGTGCACCTATAAATATTGGGGTCTAACAAGGATCCCATGCCCACATGTTGATATTGTATAGGTATGAGATATTATAGGTTATATAGTTGAAGCTTACAAATATATATAATATTTCTTGTACAACTCTACACTTCCCTCTATTCTTAGTGACTAGTTTCGAAGGGATTCAAAAATGGGGCTTATGAATCCTCCATTGAAAAGGAAACTCTTTGGAAGAATAAAGTGTAAAGGGAAAATAGAGGAAGGTGAAAAATATAAAGAAAGTAAGTTATCAAAGAGAAGGGTGAATATGAGCAGCAGAGAACGTGGCCAAGTTGGACACAATAGTAGTACTTGTCTTCAAAAAAGTCAACTTGAGGTAAGTTTTGTTCTTGTCATTTTATTTAAAAAACTTATAATTTTTTCCATGTACTAATACGTAATACTTCACTACATGCAACCAAAAACAACTCAAGATGATTCAATAATTGACCAATCTTGCACATAATACTTAACAGTTGAGGTAGTTTCCTTCTGTATTTTGTTTAATGGCTTAGGAATGACATTCATTTTTTTTTTTTTGGAATAGAAAAATGAAGAAGAACTAAGGTGTTTTCCATCTCAAGTTGCATCCTAACCTTCTCCTGCAGTAGCAACCAATGTAGTATCATTATAACAATGAGAGCAGTATCGAGGCACCAGCAACAAGTTGCACCTACAGCTAGATTAGAAAGGTAATAGCCTCTAGGACAACAGCAACAAGGCAGTAGCCAGGGCTTAGGTGACTACCTCTCAACCTCCCAAACAACAATCAAATAAGCATGTTGCAGTTAGACTAAGAGAGAGAACACTCATGCAATGCTTTGGAATGTACAAAAGAAAAATGGTTTGCAAATCTTTAATGTAAGGAACTTGAAATGTTATATTGCTTATTCTAATGTGTTTAATTTGTTAACAAGCTAATTTATTCGTTTTACAACTTAGAAGACAAGTAAAAATATCAATTTCAAGGCCTCTCACCAAGCAAAAAAGTAATAAAAACAGCTCAGCATGCTTCAACAACTTCTGCCCCTCTTACAAAAATAATTGATACCTCACACCAAGCACCAGCTAGTGTGCCCCTTACAGCAACCACCTCAAACCAGGCACTAACAACTAAGGCTCCTACAACTAATATGCCTCTTACAATGACCAATGAAGCCTCAACCCAGCTACCAACCATTAAGCCTCCTACTCAAAGTAAGTCTCCTATAGCAACCAATAAAGAAAACCCAACATCATCTCAGCTAATAGTTAGATTGAGAAAAGTCCTAAATCTAACTCCAAGAAAGACAATCCTAAAACCAACCATTTAGATATTGTAATTATATGAACAAATTCTATGGTTGTCGTAGATGTTTTGGTCGAATTGATTTTTTTTGTGCATCAAAATTGTTTTGGCCTCAATTTAGAAAGCTTTTTTGCGATTTTGTTTTATGAATTATTTAAGAATCATTTTAGGAAACATGTGATAATGTAACACCCAATGGCCGGACAACCGACTCTTCATGAATTTTCAACTTTTAAAGTAAGTGATGGTAATTTAATATTTAATTAACAAATCCATAAGGTTTTACTGTTAAAAACATAATATATGAAATGACCTTCTGATAAAATAATATGTCCAACTAATTTCATGAATCTAATTACAATTTTAAACTAGCTTCGATAAGTTCCTAATCAAGTACAAAATAGAAATTTAAACCACGCGATGCCTCAATTTTTGCACATGTTACAAAATAAAGGATGTCATGCTCATACAAGGCTTTTGAGGTTTTGGCTTAGTTCCTTAATTCCTCACGAACAACAGTTTGGAATTACCTGAAATGAGGAAAAGAAACATGGTAAGTTTAAGAGAAACTTAGTGAGTTCTAAAATAAGTTACTTCAATTTTTAGGATTCGCCACAGATCTTTCTTAGCTAAAACTTGTGAGACCATGTTCCACAGCTTATATTTGAGCATGAACCACATAGTGGCACAGTACATTATGCATGAGAATTTCCCTCAGTGCAAGATCGTGAAGCATATAGTTTCTTCATACAGACTTGTTGTGTAAAATCTTAATATAAATCCACTAAACGAAGGGAGAGTCATTTCGAATTAAGTTGGTAGACAATCTTGCGGATTCATACACGCGAACTCATAAAAGAATATTCGTGAATACAACAGCTCATTCATGCGAATTCATAGAAGAAAATTCTCAAATATGGAAAACTCAAACATTTGTACTTGTATAAAAAGATTCATGAATATAGCAGTCCATTCATGCAAATTCATAGAAGAAACTTCAAAGATAAAGCATATTTAAACATGCGGATTCATAGAAGAACTTCACAATTATAGCTGATTCGTACAAGCGGACTTTGTCACGAACTTTGTATGGCGAAATCTCACATATAACTTTAACATAAAACTTATTGATTAAATCCGATAGACTTTCATTTCTTTCATAATTTTCATATGTCATGGCCATGGACTTGTTTACACATTTGAGGCTTAAAGCCTTAGACTCCGCAGAGTCTTATACGTACATAGAACCCACATTGGGTTATCATATTCATTTGCACATATATCTCCGTACAATCCAACCGAACCTCCGCAAAGCCAGATAACATGTGGCACAGAGTGCACAACATGATATTTCTTCATCTTTCATCCGTCAAAACAACCTTCCACACTCCACTTACCATTCATAATTAAGACAAGTATATAACAAGCATTCAACTGATCATTTTATTTATGACACAACATATCATACCAAACATAACATCTAGCGGACTATGGCAATGATAACTTCATCAATAATTATTTTTCCCAGTGAAAGTTTAACAAACAATGAAATGGAAATTTTAATCGAACATGCAACTGTATAACAATACTTTATTTAAACCATCCAAGATAATTCAAATCATCATCAGCAGAACATGAAGTCAACCACAACATAATAACACAGTACTGATATATATAAAACAACCATGGAGAGTTTGAGTTTAGAAACTCACCAACAAAATACATGGGTTGACACAGCTTACACCCACTTAGCCTTCCCTTTATCACTTGGACCTCCTCTTTCTTGGTTGGCTAAATATAACAGTCATATAAAGATCAAAACGAAGATATACATATGTAAGAAACCTTAATCCATATTATACAGAAGAGTTATATATGATATCTACGACTTAAACATCACATTTCAGAATAAATTATACTGAAATCCCCTGACTTTCCTTCCTTTTTCTTAAATCGAAAGGTACGTAAGAGTTAGAAAGATTACCATATTACTAAGTTCTCAAGTATTTATGCTAACACCTTAGGTTTTTCCCTTCATGCAACTCATTTATTAGTTTTCCTATCTCACAGAATGAACTAGAGAAGAAGAATATAGAAAAAAGAGAAAAAAAAATTAATATCAAAATGAAGAATCCTTCCTATATATAATCTTTCCACCATCGCTTCACTTAATCTCAAACCAGTCAGTATTATTATTACCATTAAACATAATGTTTCCTACTAATAGAAACTCTTAGTTCTAATATGACGAAACTAAATTTAATATCTAACTATTTACTCAAACAGCCCACAAGGTTCATATAATTACACTAGAACCCGCTTAAACAGAAAATTTTCTAATTAAATACTCAAAATTTCCATATATCGAACCTTTAATATTTTCGGGTGTGACAAATAAGATGGAAACTTCTTTGCGATTATGTTTTGTGAACTATTTTCGTCTTAATTTAGGAAGTTGCATAGAATTTTTTTGTGTTTGTATTAGCTTATAACATTCTATGTAATATGGAGCCAGTTAGTGAGCATGTTTCTTAGTGCTTCCTTTTCATGTACTACTTGTTTGTCACATTTGCACAAACTAGGGAATGGAAAATAAAACTTTATGTTCATTTAAAGTTTTGTTTGACACTAATGTAATATTAAATTTATGATCATTCAATTTTTGGAACTTTGTAAGAAATTTGAACATCTCAATAGAATTCAAGAATTCAAAACATGACTACCAAATATCAAAAGTTCCCAACTAATTTATTACAATTCATAAAATCCTCCAATCAATTATAACATTCCATTTAATTTCATTACAAATCATGATAATCAAAAAGATAGATTAGAACATACAAACTAGCTTCATGACAATTCGTAATAAGATAAACTGACACTAATCTTAAGAACTAAAGGACAAATTTTATTACAAAGAAAATAATCCATGACATAAAGAAAGGCACCTTATAAAGCAATAATTCTTTCCTAATCTTTGGCACAATAAGTTTATATGCCCTTAACTTGTCTTTTGTCAACCTTCTTCAACAAATTTTGGAGTTCATCCACGTTCAAATTCTTTTCAACTTAATGTTTTCAATATGAATTTCATAATTTCATTCAATATCATTTGAAGTTGAACTAGCAATTTATCAATTACAACATTCCGATGCTCTCCATCCTTTTCTAGCCATCAAAAAATTCACAACAATTCCCCTATATAAAATAGAAATCAAACACGAAAAACTATTTTACAATACTATCATATCAACCCAACTAACATTTCTTCTAAAATTCATGTCGAATTTAACAATTTCAAACAAATTAACAATTATAATGATTCTGAGATTTGCAATACAATTATAAATAAAGTATTCAACTCAATTACAAACTCGTATAGTCAAATTAAAAATCAAATAAACACTAAACACCTCTTTCTACTTTGAATTTCTTTCTTTTCCTCTAAGGCATATTGAAGCTACAAATTGGTGCCCTCAATTGATAGTAACAATAAACATTGCTTAAACCAATATGAGATTTTGAGCTTCTAAATGTCGATATTCGTGTTTTGTTGTGGGAAATTGCAGATTTTAGTATCAACCCTAGGTTGAGAAGGGGAAATTTGTAATAGAAGTTCGAGGAAGAAAGGCTTTTTTTTTTTTTTTTAAGCAAGAAGAAAGGTAATTATATTAGGTGGGTTGTTTCTTATTTACTGTGTTTTAATTAATTTTTAATTTTTTTCCATTTTTTAGTCAAAATAAGTAAAAATTAAAATTTAATTACATGACAATTCCTTATTGGTTGGGGGGGAGGGGGGGAATTAACCCAAAGAGAGGGTGTAGTTCAATTAAGCCGTTCCTTTACATTATTTTCGTTGGTGCAAGGCCTGAATCGATCTCAGACGGAGGCCAAATCTAGCGTTTGGACAAGTGTAGGACCGGGCAAGTTAAATCAAATCCAATACATGGTTGGGAATGGTAAGATGAATCCCTTATCGGAGGCAGAGGAAGGAGGTGTGAAAAGCTTGCTAAAATGGGCGGCAAAGTATGGGATTGAGGTTTCAGAGTCATGTTCCAGCCTGGGGTTGGGCCATTGTCTGGGTGTCTCTTGCTTCCCCGGCGCCGGAGGAAGAGGTGTGGATGCTCTCCGGCCGATTAGCAAAGGAGAGTTGCTTCTTAAAGTTCCAAAATCTGCCTTAATCACAACTGACTCTCTTCTTTCAAGAGATGAAACTTTGTCTCTTGCACTCAAAGCCCATCCTTCTCTCTCTTCTACCCAGGTTTGCTTTTGTGTTTCAGTATTCGATATATGTTTTAATCTGCGTTTCAACCAAACACAACGACTGGACTAAAGCAATTTGCCTATTTTCATTTGCAAGGCAGGTATTCACTGTTTGTTTGTTATATGAAATCAATAAAGGAAAGGCTTCACCATGGCAACCTTATTTTCTGCACTTGCCTCGTAGTTATTCCATACTCGCCGCTTTCGGTGAACTTGAAACGCAAGCCTTGCAAGTTCTGTCTCTTATTTTACCTCTTTTGCTTTTGCTTTTGCTTTCTCACATTTACTTCACTTGTATGTCTTTTTTTCTTTTTTTTCTTTCTAACCTTGCTATTTATCTCGTTCTTAGGTGGATTATGCCATCTGGGCTGCTCAGAAAGCTGTCACAAAAGCTAAATACGAGTGGGAACAAGCCTTCACTGTCATGAAGGAACTTAAGCTTAAGCCTCCACTTCTCACTTTCAGGGCTTGGATTTGGGCTACTGGGACTGTAAGTTCACAGTGTTTATGCTTCTCTGAGTTTTTCTTTTTCGGTTTTTATTTATGTTGGACAACTTCAACTTAGACTGTTATACACATTTCACACGCATGCGTATGGATAAATGTCTGGATATACAAGCATACATGGGTTCCTAATTTATCTTCTCGTGTCTATACATAACATTTTCCTACATATAATACATGCAATTTGTGTTGTCTCATGCTATCCACTTTTTACAATCTTAAATTTCTCCCAGATTTGTTTCTCTTTGGCTTTTTTTCTTTCTCATATCTTTATGTACTTGAACCATAAACATTTGTTCATGTTGAAGATCTCCTCTAGGACATTACATATACCTTGGGATGAAGCTGGCTGCTTATGTCCTGTGGGAGACTTGTTTAATTATGCTGCACCTACTGAAGATCCAGACAGCTTTGAAAATGTAGAGAATTGGCAAAATGAACATGCAAAAGATGATTTAGATATTCATCACTCGCAGAGATTAACTGATGGTGGATACGAGGAAGATGTTGCTGCATATTGCTTCTATGCTAAAAAAAACTATAATGTGGGGGAGCAGGTACCAGAAATTCTTTCATTTTGCTCACAGCAATTAAAATATATCTTGTTCAATAAATTGCTTTATTGTTTACATATAGGTATTTTTTTTTCCTTGCATGAAATTCTGAGCATCTTTTTATAGTTTATTTTTAGTAAATCATTGTCCCAATGCCTAACAAAATGTGACAGGTAGAATGAGCATACACTGATATGAGAAATTTACTTTGTTTTGTCTGCAAATCAATGCTGCTTGCTAAAATTGCCACTAGCATGTCCCAATTGTCAAAAAAGCTTTTATCTGCAGTCCTCAATCCTTAGCTTCCCTGGTAGGCTGCAATTCACACTTATAATAATTTGCCATAAAGCACTTTCTTATTTGTTCAAGGATGGTGGGAAAACTCTTTGACATTTCTCAATAGATTATATCTTTTACACTTGCTCCAGCCAAAGCTAATCATCTCCCCTTTCTGTGCCGCTCTTATTACTGCAAAATGTGGTTGTCTGTTGAATATAATCATTTGTTGAATTTAAAATTAAACCATGCCTTCTGTTTGAATCTCACACCAAGTACGATGTCAGTCTTTGAAAATTGTCAAAGACTTTAAATAGCTTAATTTGTTTAATTACTTGTCTAACAAGCTGCAAATGCAAGTCATTCACCATGGGTAATCTTCTTATTCTTTGTATTAGTCCTCTGCTTCAATGATTTACCAAGTCTAACTTAAATCGTTTAGGGATGTAAACTCAAGGTCTGTTTTTGAAGATCCGTATTCTTTTTTCTTGTATTAAGCTTCATGTTAAGTCTCTATTGCACCGTAAGTTTTGCGTTGATGTACTATATTTTTTTACATGATAACCTTATTTTATATGCATAAAGGAAAAAGCTCCACAAAAGGGCCCCTGACTTATTAGTGAGAATCCAAAACCCTGAGGAGAAAGTACAAGCCTTGGTATCTGTAAACAAACTAGATTTCTTTTCCTTTTTTTTCTTCAGTTTCATTGATAGCAAAAGACCCTTAGACCCTTACTCTTAATCCACAAGTCATCCTAATTTAGTTGTCTAAGAAAATTGGTAATGGTAGTTTTTCTTCGGAATCAAGTACACTCTCCTATTTTATTCCAGTTCTGTTAAGTATGGTGTTTGTGTATTAATATTGGGTCCTGCAGTTGTTGTCACTTGATTTTTGGTCTGCTTCTTAACTAAGTATTTATAGAATGTTTTTGCTTTTGTCTTACACTATCAGAATGAAATGTTCAGAATCAGGAATCAAATAAGTGTTACTGGTCTATTTATTATGTCAATTTATCAATTATTTGATGATTGTATCCTTTATCAAACGGATGGCTGTTGAATTTAATCTGCTTAAATTTTGAATATACTTTATCTACTAGACAGCTATTATACTTCTAGATTGATTAGGAGGTGATTTATACTCTGATGTCCTCAGGATTAAACATGTCCTCAAACCAAGCTATTGCAGAGGTTTTACGTGGGTTTGATTTTCAGAGTTTTGAGGCTTCCTTAAAATTATCTTTTTGATGGTTTGTGGTAACAGTAGTTTAACCTTCATATAGGACACCTTCGTTCGAATTGATTTTCATTTTAAAATGTACTGACATTTAAGCAAATAAAATTTTGTTTCTTAATATATGCCTTTTCTATTTGCAATGCTTGTGACTTGACAAAAGATTAAGGTTTTGCAGTAAAGAATGCTAGTATTTAGAAGTCTTAATAATTATTTAAAAATGAGTATATAACAATGTCTTCAGTGCCCTGTTTTGGGGAAAATAAACTAGTTTTGCCATCCTACTCTCTCTTTGGGTAAAGCTTCAACAATTCTTTCTGTCACCCAAAATATCTTCCATTAATGGCATAACTTATTGGATTGGTTGGGATTTTGCCATCCTTGTCTAGGCAGAATTTGTTGGTTTTCTGGGTTTTGCCATGCCTCTTAGGTGCCCAGTTTAGCATTCAATCCAATTGAAGCTTTAAGCTTGCTGAGCTCCTCGGTTGTGGTGACCTGCGCTTACAGTGCTTGCAATAGTGCAGTATCTTGCTTCAACAATGAAATACTTTCAAGTGAAACGTTTCATATTGTTTGTTATGGTGCAAGCATCCCTTAAGCTGTAACATACTAACATGAGAATATAAGGTTGCTAGATGTCAAAACTAATTGTTTTTTTAACTAAAATAATAAAATATAATCTAATAAAAGCCAGAATTTCGTTCTCTTCTTGATTATGTGTACCCTTTGAACACTGCTTGGAGTTTTTATAGGTTGATATGCTAATTATCTTTTATGTAGGTTCTCTTGAGTTATGGAACTTACACAAATTTAGAGCTTCTTGAATACTATGGGTTTCTTTTAGAGGATAATCCAAATGAGAAGGTGTTCATTCCACTAGACCTTGACATGCATAGCTTAAGTTGTTGGCCGAAAGAGTCGCTATATATCCATCAAAATGGGAGGCCGTCTTTTGCTTTGATGTGTGCTTTGCGCTTGTGGGCAACTCCACCGCAACAGCGGAAATCTATTGGACACCTAGCTTATTCGGGATGTCCGATCTCAAAAGGCAATGAAATATATGTGATGAAATGGATAGGTAAGAAATGTGATGCTTTATTAAAGGAAATGCCGACATCAGTCGAAGAAGACAAGTCATTGGTTCATTTGATAGACAAAATGGAGGAGTATGAGAACCTGGGGGAGTGGGTAAAGGAAGCGAGTGCAGTATCTGGAGGCGAGTTTGGCGATAATAATATATTGAAAGCAGCATATGGTGTGGAAGGAGATGATGAGTTAACTTCATTGGTGAGGACTAAAATGTTGATAGATAGGTGGAAATTAGCAGTCCAATGGAGGCTTATGTATAAAACAGTTGTTGCTCGTTGCATTTCCTACTGTACTGACATAATCAATTCTTTATCTACTCAATGATTTAGTTAATGATTTAGTTGTGCATAACAGTTAGTAACACATAGTGAGCTTAGATTTGATCTTACTAATATGATAAATGTACTGTAAAGTAAAGGATAGTTTTCGCTGAACTGAAAGAAATTTACAAACCTCAAACACAGTTTCCATTTTCTCTCGTTCCTTCTCCTTACTATTTGATTTTCTTGGTTTCCAACCATCATTTTATATCAATTTCTTTCGCATTGAAGAATCTTGATAAAGTATTAGAGCCTACTTGTCTCACAACTGAGGAGTTCTTGAAGGGATTACATGGTTGACAGATTTTCGAGTGAAGTTCCTTGGTCACTATGGAGGATTCTAAGAATAAGATTCATTTCTTGTTTTTAAGGTTCGAAAGAACTTTACTAACAAGAAAGTGAACATTCAACTAGATGAAAGTAACTTTCCATTGTGGAAGCAGCAGGTTCTACCTTACAATTCGAAGCTATTGAGTTGAAGCATATTCCGAAGATATGCAGTCTGTAGTCTATACCTACCTAATTTGTTGTAAATGAGCAAGGTCAATGGGTTAAATTTTTTGAAAGAATTTTGTTAAATGAGCAAGGTGACAGAGTTAAATTTTTTTAAAGAATTTTGTATGATCAACAAGATAGTGCTTTTAGCTTTTTGGCTATCATCTGTTTATACAATCTTTTTTAATAATCTTAAAGAAATTAAACTATCATGATTAAATAAGTTAATTTTGACTTTTAACTCAATTATTTAATTTATTTATTCAATTAAATAATAATCTAAAAAAATTAAATTAATTCTAAGTTATTTCGTCTCTCGAGACATTGCATTTACGATATATAGTAATTCATACAGTCTATTTCTCATTCATTATTTTGTACATTCATTTAAAAATTTTGCAATCCATTAAAACTACCATGAATGAATTGTACATTATATATCATTATGAAAGCAACTTTAATTAAGCCTTTGTCAATGACTTTGTCATATGCGTTACCCTTACAAGATATTTGTGCTCTCTTTGGTTAAATCCATTCACCTAATTCGATCTATTTTTATCTTATGATCACCATTGTATCTTGCAGAATAAAAATTATCATACTTGTAATAGTAATGATAAAATGTCTTAGGAAAATGATTCATGGTCATATTTCATTTTCATAATCCTTATAATGCCAGTGAGAAGATACCGTTTACTCTTTTTATTGAGCTATGATTTAATTATTGTGAGTGAAGCCATGTATACATCATGTACTAAATATACCAACTTTAGATTTCCTACTTCAAACAATTTACTCAATCTAACCTAATGAACTACAAAAAATTTAGATTTCTTACTATTCCTCTCACCACAAGTGTTCCCCAAAGAGATAAATAACAGGTCATGAAATGTGCTCCATTCCCATGGACAAGGATCAAACCCTTAACCTCATAGTTAAGGGATGAGGTGAGCAATCACCATAACACACCTCATGGTTAATTTAAATACCTTCTAATATTATGTCTTATGTATTACAATTCGATCATGCAATGTAATTTAATATTGGTTAAACTTTAGGTAATTAGTAAGACAATATTTGCTTATTCATTTTGTTTTACATGCAAAAACTATTGAGGACAATCATTCAAAAAATATTAAATAAACATGTGGTAATTTTTATTTATTCAATTAGTTCAAAAAAATTACAAGTATGACAAAATCACTACACTAAATGCACAAATCTTAACACATTTAAGACTCCCTTAATCGACTACTTACCATTGAGCCCTCTTTTCCTCCATCACTAAGAGACCCAGGGGGCTATGGCCCTCCCAAGGTTTAATGTAGACGTAGTCTTCCATTTGTGGCCAGGGGCACCGGCATCTATGAGCTAAGACTCTCGTGTACTAGCTAGGTCTCATGGGAGGTAGGGGCTTTAAGATTCTTTGATTTTCAATATGGCTAAGGATATAAGCATATGAAGCAGCAAGAGTATAAGTCTCAAATCTGTTGTAGGGTGCTCTCTTCACTTGTCCTTTATGTTGTTGGCATTGACTATTATCTCTACCAGTCATTTGATGCAGGGGGAATTGTTAGAAGCGGAGAAATGTTACCCCCCAAGTGTAAGAGTGAGGGTTTCTCCTTTGATGTTCATGTAGAGAGGGCAACCCTTGCGCAGGCTATTAAATCTATTAGGGGGAGGAGGGTTGGAAAAAGCTCTAGATGGCTATACATTTACCCCTTGAAGCTTTTTTATTTCTACATAATGGTGGACCTTTTTGTAAAGGGTGAAAAGTTTGTGTGGTTGATCATTTATCAATGTATACTTGAGGTGTTCATGATCTACACCTACAATGAACGCCTAAATGGCCCATTCATCTGCTAGACCTTTAACCTTCATTGTTGTTGCGTTATATCTACGAATAAAATCCCTTAGATGTTTACCATCTTTGTGCTTGATGAAAAGTAGATATGTTGGGCCTTGTTGTAATGTCTTGTTTGTGAATAATCTGGTCATAAACAGGTTCTCCAACTCATGAACGGTATGAATTGGTCCCTTCCGTAAGGACAAATACCATGCCCTTATGTAATCCCTTAAAGTCATAGAAAAGGCTCGGCATTTTAAGGTCAGCTGTTGGGCCTCTCTGTCGGTGAGAAAATGATTGAGTGGTTTCTTCCTATTAACCCTCTCGGGTTGGGGGTTTTGGTTGGTTTGCAAATCTTAATTTTTTTTTGTTACGAGTATCAATCTCTTGTTGTTATCAGTAAAGCCATTGAAGTATGGTGGGTTGTTTTTCTAAAACCTTCATTCTTTTTCTTGCATTTCACAACTTGTGTTGGGATTTTGGAAGGTTTGTTTTCTTAGGGTAGAGTAAGGGTAGTTTTGATGAGGTGGTGGATAGTTAGTATCTCGGTGGTGGGTGTCGGGCGTAGCGCGCGTAGTATGGGTAGCGTGGGTCATAAGGATTATATGAATATAATAAGTCTGGTCTTGTGATTGCCGAGGGAAGGAATGTTGAGAAAAAAAATATTATGATTGATCCTAAGTAGTTTGTTAATAAGACAGATGATAAGGAAGCTAGAATTTGAAAAAGAATTAGCTAACACGATATAAAAATATTTTAAGAATATGAAATTGATAGACAAGAAAGAAAGAGCTAATTGGTTAAGGATCAAAATTTCTCTTCTTTATTTTCTCCGTAATAATATAGTAAAAAAAAATGTCCAAAGAACTCTTTCCTTCTTTGCCGGCGTCTATTAACGGAGACAATGGGGATCCTCACTCTATTGAGGATGTACCACTAAGAAAGTGAGGTTTAAGGGCCGAATTAGTGAAGATTCAGAAGACATGATCGTTGATCCTAATTCGATTTCAGAGCCATCGTGGAAAGATAAGCTTTTGGGTGGAGTCCCGAATAATCCCATGATGGATCACAATGGTTCTTCCGTTGGGAGGAACAGTGCGAGTGATGGAGACATTGATTTACTAACAGATGACGTGAAAACTTCTATCATTAATGGGATTCCAGCCATTAGTTTTTCAGACCATGTTAAAGAAATTCTTTTTAAAGAAATGGAACTAACAGTGATTATCAAACTGTTAGGGCGAAGTATTGGTTTTAATACTTTATATAATCGTATCACTAGCTTCTGGAAACCTAGTTCTTCGGTTTCATCTCATGGATATTGAAAATGATTATTACTTGGTTCATTTTTTGAATAGGGCTGATTATGATCGTGTTTTATCGTAGGGACCATGGATCATTTTTGGACAATATCTCACCGTTCAACCTTGGACCAAGGACTTCAACCCTATGCAATCGTATCCCAGTGTGGTTTTGGCTTGGATTAGGCTGTCGGGTCTTTCGAGATTTTTGTTTCATCGGCAAATTGTGGAGGCTATTAGGGGGGCTTATTAGAAAAGTTTTCAAACTGAATTTCCACACGGATAATAGATCCAGAGGCCGCTTTGCTCGTCTTGCTGTTTATTTCAATCTCGAAAAGCCCCTGATTTCTCAGGTATTGGTCGATGGTGCAGTTCAGGGGGTGGAGTATGAGGCTCTTCCCACGGTTTGTTTTGGTTACGGAAAATATGGGCATGTCAAGGATTTTTGCCCAAAGGTGGGTGCGATTCGGACCCCTGTTCGCCCGTCGAAAGTGGAGAACGATGGCTTGGTTGAGGCCGTTGGTGTAGGTGCTGGAGAAACGAGGCCGAAATTCGGTACCTGGATACTGGTTGAGAGAAGATTGCGACGAAGTCTGAGGAATGGCCGGGGAAATGCCGGAGTAAACAAGGGAGAGAATAACAGAGCAATTTCTAGAAAGGAACCGTTGGTTTCTAGGTTTTCGGCGTTAATGGAGGAAGGTGAAAATCGCGATATTCACACTATGGCTGTTGGGAATCTTTTGTCGGTGGAAGATAAGGATTTTTTTTTTTGGATAAACGCTTAACTGCGGAGTTCTAATGGGATCCGGTGCATTAGTGCTGGTAATGCTGCTGTAGAGGGTGGTTTTAATGCCAGGATCGGGGTTAATTCTTTGGGGGTTTTGGACTCTAGCCCAAGTCCAAGTATTAAGCCCATTCCGGTTAATGGGCCTTCCAAGGAGATTGTTGTAGGTGGTCCGAAACAGGTGGAGTCAGGACGCCAGCTCATTAGACCTGCTGTGGAGTCGGCTAAGGAAGGCTCTTTGGGCCAAAATGCTGCTAGAAAAAATAGGAAACATTTGGAGAAGCGACTTTTAATGGGCAATACATCAGCACATAGCCCGAATGAATTTATCAACTTTGATAATTTTGATTTTAATTCCAATTTGAATTTTGATATTATAGGATCTTCAAATCAACTTTCTTCTGGAAAAGACATGGCTTCGGATAAGGTTGTTAGGGGGATTTTTTCACGGAAGCTCAAGGGGATTTAATTAATGGTCCGATTGACAACATTAAAGCATATTTTAATCCTGCCTTCGAAGGCTACGGGGGTTCCCCGGTTCCCATTACTGATGGTGTTTTGGATCTCGGGAAACATTCTGCAATCAGTTTTAATGACGCTTCTCACAAGAAAGAAAAAAATAGTTCGATCAATTTATCCAGGGGAAGAATAGGTGAAGGAATCTCCATTTCTAGAAAGAGGCATGGAAGTAAAGATTCGAGTGGGCGCAGTAGTCGAAAAGTTTCCAATGCGTTACGTGGCTGGGGAAGTCGTTTCAAAGCTTCTGGGAGCTCTAGAGTGCCTTTAGCTGAATCTATGGAGGAAATGGCCAAATTAATTTCAAATTCGAATCCTAGTAATGTTCTCACTTCTGATTCAGACGATGCGGACTTGATAAAGGATGGGGATACTGTCTCGCGACAGTAAAAGGTATGTTTTCTAATTTTTATTTTCCTATGAATTTTACTGTATTTTCTTGGAATTGCCAGGGATGTGCCAGCGATAAGTTTCCTCGTATTTTTCGATAATATAATCGGGAATATAGTCCTGATATTATCAGTTTACTTGAGACAAGAGTTAGTGGTTCTAAAGCTGATAGTATTATTGCTAAGTTGGGTTTTCTTTTTTCTCATCGCATTGAAGCGATTGGTTTCTCAGGAGGTATTTGGATTGGTTGGAAGAATTCTGTCCGCCTTGAGATCATTTTTAATCACTCTCAATTTATTCTAGATCGGGTCGGGACTACGTCTTCCTCAATTTCAATTTTTATCTCATTCGTTTATGGGAATCCAAATAGGCAAAAACGTGAGGACCTGTGGAATATTTTGAAACGTTTGATTCCTATGGGTAATCACTCATGGGTTGCAATTGGTGATTTCAATGCCATTCTTTCGTCCTCTGAGAAATCAGGTGGTATTTCTAAAGGTAGGCGTTTCCCTTTCTTTGGTGATTTCGTGGACAAGTCGGAGCTTCATGATTTAGGATACAGAGGTCCCCCTTTTACTTGGCATAGAGGCATGCTTTTTGAGAGGCTTGATCGGGCTTTAGGAAATGTTGCTTAGATTCAACACTTTCCTAATAGTTTGATCACTCACCTTCTAAAAATTAAATTGAATCATAGGCCTCTTCTCCTTTCTTTGAACCCGGAGATTATTCTTCCTAGAGGCAAGCCTTTTCGTTTTTTGGCAGGTTGGGTTGAACATCCGGAATTTGGGAAATTTGTGGAAGATAATTGGGGCTTCTCTGGTGATATGTCAGCTACTTTAAGTACGTCTTATCAGGATCTTACGAATTGGAATAAATCGGTCTATGGCTACATTTTTTCTCGTAAAAGGTTTCTGATTAAGGAGCTAACCAGAATTCAAAAGATTATGAATTTCTCGGGCTCTAATCGTCTAGCTTAAGGGGAGTTAAAAATTTGGCAGGAGTTGGAAAATATTCTTCGTCACAAAGAACTCCTTTGGAGACAGAAAGCCCGTTATGATTGGCTTCTTCTTGGAGACCGTAATACTAAGTTCTTTCATACTCGTACGTTGCGAAAAAAGAAGAATAGCTGTATTACTGCGATTCGTAATGGATGTGGGGACTGGATTTATGATTCTGATGATATTGAAGTCGAGGCTAATAATTTATTTCAAAATTTATATGGGGAGCCTCCTGGTCCTATGGGATGTTTGCCTCTTAGTAATTTTCTTCGCCTTGGTCAGGATGATATTTCTTTATTGGAGAAGCAGGTCACTAATAAGGAGATCAATGGGGCTCTTTTTGACATGTCCCCTCTTAAAGCTCCATGTAGTGATGGCTTCCATGCACTCTTCTTCCAGAAACAATGGAACATTGTAGGTGATGCGGTCTGTAATTGGGTTAGAAGCATTTTTAATGGAGCTAACATTGGTGCTGATCTGAACAATGCTCTAATTTTCCTCATCCTCAAGGTTGATAATCCTGAGCAGTTTGCACAATATCGTCCGATTAACATCTACTCAGTTTTATACAAACTTATGATGAAAGTTATTGCCAACCGTTTTAAGATCATTTTTCCAAAAATTATTGGTCCCGAGCAGGCTGGTTTTATTGCAGGAAGGAATATTACCGATAACGTTATTATTTCCCAAGAGTTAATTCACTCGATGAGGAGCTCTTCTAAAAGGAAGTGGATGACTATCAAGATAGATTTGGAGAAGGCCTATGACAGAGTACGATAGGACTTCATCAATGCCTCGCTTCAAGCTGTTGGTATCCCTACTTTTCTTATAAATGTTATTATGTCCTCTATCTCTAACTCTACTATGCATGTTTTGTGAAATAGAGTTCTTTTGTCTAAATTTAGGCCAGCTAGAGGAATTCGGTAAGGATGCTCGCTCTCCCCTTATCTTTTCGTCTTATGCATGGATTGGCTTGGCCAAGCAGTTTATTTGGCTATCTCGGAAGGTAAATGGAGCCCTATTCGTCTTTCTCGGTCTGGTCCTCCTATCTCTCACTTATTCTTTGCGGATGATTTAGTTATTTTCAGCAAAGCGGATATGAAGCATAGTAGACTTATTAAAGAAATTTTGGGTAACTTTTGTGGTTTTTCTGGGCATAAAATAAATGCTAGGAAAACGAATATTTTTTTCTCTAAAGAAGTGGATGCGACGGTGCCGGACTCGATTAGTTCTTCGTTTGGCTTCCAGAAAGTTCAGAATCTTGGCCATTATCTTGGAGTTCCGCTCTTTCATAAGAGGGTGACTAATAGTACTATGCATTTTGTTGTTGAGAAAGTTCAAGAAAAACTCCAAAGTTGGGATACAAAAATACTGTCCACTGCTGGTCGCATTACTTTGGCACAGTCGGTTCTCATGTCTATTCTTAGCTACTTCATGCAGTCCATGATGATCCCTAGGAAAGTTTGCGATGAAATTGAGATTTTGGTGAAGTAGTTTATTTGGGGTTCTTCTGAGCATAAAAAGAAGATGTCTCTGGCGGGGTGGGACTCCATTTGCCAACCTAAGTGTTGTAGTGGCCTTGGTTTACAAAAATTACGAGACCAGAATATTTCGTTCCTGCTGAAGCTAGGGTTCAATATCGTAACTGATAAAGAGGCCCTTTGGGTTCAGGTTATCAGGGCTAAGTACCGTATGAATGGTACTCTCCCTAACTCTATTAAACATGATAGGAGTCATTTTCTGTGGAATTCTCTCACTAAGATTTGGCCGCTGATCCGTGAAAATTTATGTTGGTCTATTGGGAATGGGTGCCAAATTCGCTGTTGGGAAGATGTTTGGATTCCTAGTGTGGGGCAGCTGTCAAAGTTTATTCCGGCTAATGTGAACTTAGACTCTGAGTGTTGTCTTAATGATATGGTCAATGAAGATGGCTCGTGGAATCTGGATTTGTTTAGACTTTGGCTTCCGAAGGAGGTTATCGAGTTGATTATAGGTATCCCCCTCTCCTCTTCCTTCTGAGGGGTCAGACAGGATCATTTGGTGTCATACTTCATCTGAAAATTTTTCGGTTAAAAGTGCTTATAAGATTTGTAAGGGTGATGAGTGGAATGCGAAGAATGAAAAATAGAAGTGTGTTTGGAAGATTCCAGGTCCACAAAGAGTTTGTTTCTTTATTTGGTTGGTTCTTAAGCATCGCCTCCTCAGCAATGTCGAAAGGGTTAAAAGAGGTTTAGCTGATGATCCTTCGTGCCCGATATGTGGTTCTCCTTCAGAAGATATTCTTCATATTCTCAGAGATTGTAATGCAGCTAAAGATGTGTGGAACCAGGTCTTTCTAGGTAATTGTTTAACGAACTTTTTCTCTATTAATTTACAAGATTGGATTCTTTTGAATGTGCAAGATGCTTCAGTGATCCCGGAGGGAGGAACTAGCTGGGCTGATCTCTTTGGAATTCTGATTTGGCGTCTCTGGAAGAACTGTAATCTGCTCATTTTTCAATGTCACTCCTGGAGTTCGAGAGAGATTGTCAACAATTCCTTATGTTGGGCTACTCAATGGTATTCACCCCCTAGAGCTTTTCCCAATGGTGTTTTCGATCCCCCCTTGGATGAGCAAGTTTATGGGTCTGAGATCTTCCTCAATACAGATGGGGCTGTGAGTAGATACTGGAAATGCATCTGCTAGAGGAGTCGCGAGAGATAGGAATGGACGGTGGCTTTTTGGTTTTAATCGATATCTTGAAAAGTGCTCGATTTTTTATGCTGAACTCTGGGGCATTCTTGAAGGTCTCAAGCTCATCCAAAGAAGATGTCATGATTGTGTAATAATCCTTTCAGACAGTTTGGATGTTGTCCGGGCTATTTAAGGGAGTTTCTTAGGTACATCGAATTCTGCTTTGATTCAGCGTATCCAGAATATTCTTTCTCAGGAGAACTTGTGGCAATTGCGCTATATTCCCAAGGAACATAATGCAGTTGCTGACTGTTTGGCAAAAGGAGCTTTAACTTCTAGAGTTGATTTGCAATTTTTTTATTTTCCCCCTTTTGTGATTCGGAATTTTTTAGAGGAGGATCAGTCTAGAGGTTCTTTTTTTGATCATACTATTTAGTTGGTCCTTTTGTTTCTTTTCACCAAAAAAAAAATTCCCTTATTTGATAAGATGGAATAAGGATGAACAAATCAGGTGTGAAGCCTTAATTCCAAATTTGGATAATAGCACAAAGAAATATTGGCAGAAATTACTAGATAAATGTGTTTGAAGATAAGGAAGAATTCGACTAAGATAGTAAATGCAAAGCACCAAATCTGGACATGATTGAATTAGAATTAGACAAATGATAGAATAATCAGCAAAATAGGTAGAATAGAGATGACAGGTTGATCCCCTTGGAACGAGATGTTCCACTAAAATCAATCAAGTTTAAAAGATTGGAAAACAATCCTTCAAAGCTGGTCCTTGACAAATCTAGAGTTGAAGAACTTTCACCAAACATTCCAAAAGAGAAATAGTGTTCAATTTTTTTTTTTAAAATGCAAAAGGAGAAACTCTGGAGTGTTTTCAAAGTATATTTAAACTAGCTCAAAGAGAAAGTGGCCAGCCCAAATTATAGATCCTCTCAGCCACAAAGTACAAGTTGCTTTAAACTCTTAAAGATAAATGTCCACAAAAGTTTAAACTAAAGCCCAACTCCTCGTCAGCAAAAATTTAAAACAAAACAAAGACTAATAGCTAGGACTTAGTCAAAAAATAGGCCATTTAAAAGAAACAAGATAATACTTAATTGACTCTATAAAAATGCTTAAGATAATACTAATTGGGCTTAGCAACAGATAAGGCCATAATGAAACTAATAAAATTCTAATGAGCTAAATAAAAACTCAAATGGGTTTATTTTTCATTTCTCTGTGTGTGGACCAACTTCTTTACAGTTGAGCCTTTTGCAGGCTTACTAAAAACATCCATTTAGCTCCATCGCTTAGGCTTGCATCTCTGAAACACATGCAACATGAAACAAAGTCTTCACCGCTTAAATCTTCCAATCCCTTCTCTTGGAAGCATTTTGACACCAATTCTTGAACCAACACATTAAGTTGAGCTCTTCATGAAGCGTATTATGTCCATGGCCCTAGATTGAGCCTTGATGCTTGCATCATCTGTAGTTGTGATCGAGTTTGTAAGTCTTTTTGTTTATCTCTAGTTGTAGGGAATTCTTGAGTTGGAGTGAATCATGTTTGTCCATGTTAACCCTAACAATTGTTGATACAAAGACGTGGCTTGGAGGTTGGGGGCAATTCACTCAGAGGATCGAGAACTGCAAGAGAGAGAGAGAGATGGATTTGACGATGGATTCATGTCCCCCTTATTACGAGGTATGGGAGAATATATAGAAGAGACCCTTGTAGGCCACACACGTCATCTTTGAATTTGTAGGCTTGTCATTTGACATAGATTGTTTATTAGTTGGATTACGTGATTTGAAGTGACAGATTGATGATGCATAACTACAATCTTATCAGGGTGATTAGATCTGGAACGGCCATGACCTCAACGAGCTTTCATATTTGGTGACAGGGCTTTATATATGCATTGAAGCTTCAGTTGAGCAAAACAACCCGATTAGATGAAGCATGCGTAGCAAATGTAGTTATAAATAACGACTGTACAGCCTATAACCTAAGTGTATTTATAATTCATTAGAGAAGGTTATGAAAAATAACTATTGAAAAAGAAAATCTATATCTCGTCCGTCATTAATAGCAAATAATATTTGAAGTACTCTATTATCCCCCTCTTTTTTTTTATGAATCACAAGTGTTATAAGAGTTTCTAACAAAAGGGAAAATTGCCGTACTGCACATGATGCAGAAGCATTTAACAATCAGAAAAATTAGAGAACATCTTTCATTTGGATGTTATATTTAACTATTTAATATTTATTTTTAAATTTATAGGATAATAATTGTATTTTGAAGGAAATTATAATGTTATTTGTTAAAGTTCAATCTTGATAATGTTACAAGTCTCAATCATTGTGAAAATTACAATATCATTGGCTATATATTGAATCACAAGTCCATACGTATCAAATATTTATGCATCAATAGCCTGTCTAGTTGAATCAGTAAACACTACCTGCAAGCCATTTAGCCACTCAAATAATAATGAAGTAAAGACATCCTAGGCAGGCTCCAAAAACTCAATTCACACCGAAATTAAAATGGCCATAAATATTAACTTTCCAAAATGGTGTGGACTGGAAGTTTCAAACCACGCCAACATTCTCTAAATGATACATATATATAAACAGAAACAATAATGATTTCCACATCTTTTCTACCTAAGGGCTGCTAAGACATTTCACGAAACCTAGCAAGTGCTTTCTTATGAATCACAGTTTTGTAACTATCGCCGGCTTGCACCTCAAGGCTAGGGTCCAACTTCTTCGTCTGACTTCCGAGTCCTGCTCTACCATCCATCGCCTGCGTTTGTACTGGTTCTTTCATTCCACTTCCATCCTTCCCCAATCCCTATATATTTTTTCATTTCATTTCCACAAAAACAACAAAAGAAAATAAAGCAATCCCCCATTGTTAGAACTTTCTGCTTCAAGCATGCAAAATGCAACCTACAATTGAGGATAAGTCAAAGACACAGAAGAAAGCACTCAATTTATATGAAGAACGAGCAGTGATGCTAAATTTTTTTTCAAGTGTTTATTAGAGGTCAAATACTATACAACGCCTCTGTACTATACAGCCTTTTGCAAAATTAGTCACTCTACCATAATTTAATCAAATATTTTAAAATTGACAAAAAAAGAAATGAATGTTAATATTTGTTCAATTGTATAAAAAATGCCTATGCCATATCACCGCATGTAAAAAAAACATGTCAAATTATTTGATGGATTTATCGATAAAAAATATTGGCTTCAGGACTTGAAATGCACATTTTGAAAAATAAAGGGACCAGAAATTATCAAATTATAGTAGAGTACAGGGGCTTTTCATATAATTTAACCTTTATGAGGCAGTCACAGTGCAACTATTACTAAAACATCTGGCATTCTTTTTGTACGCTTATCATCTTTAGACATTCTAGTTGCTTGGCCTTAGGAACAAGTCTTGGAATAGATCAAATGCAAAGAGTTTGAGTATGTGTTGCTAGGACTTGTGAACAAGTGTTAGAAAAAATTGAATGCAAAGAGTTTGAGCCTGTGTTGCTTGGACTAGGGAACAAGTGTTAGAATAGAATGAATGCATAGGGTTTGAGTACAACTTGCTTGGACTTGGGAACAAGTGCTATATAGGGGTCCCATGTCTTGGAAGAAAAATTTTCATATAGTTAGAGGGTCAAAAGGACATAGGTATCAATCTAATGTCTTGGAAAGGGGTACTTGGGGGGAAAATGAATAATTAAGAGTCATGGTAATGAGTTTGACAACACCATGTAAATGGGGCATGAGAGTGTTGGAAATATACAGTTTTTTTTTTTTTTTTTTTTTGAGAGAGAGAGAGGACATAGGCATCTCATCTCCAAGAGGAAACATCAATTAAATGGCACTTGGCAAACAAAAATCAACAGCTAAGGAGAGAATGGTACCAATCCTTCATGCCAACCCATATTGCGGAGCATTTGGTTGCCCACATTTTTCTCATCAATTGCTTTCTCTGCTGTGATCACCTCAAAGCTTTGAACATCATCTGACACAACCCCCCGTCCACCACCAACACCAGGTGGGAAAGGCATTGGATCTGAGGAGAATTTTTTGAATGCCATATCTCGATCTTGAAACAGAATTTCTCACAGATTAATAGAAAATTTTATAAATAAAACAAAGCCATTAATTTGCACAACCAAGGCCTTTAAACAAGCAATATTTAGAAGAAATATTAGGACTATTTTGCAGACAAGTGTCAGTACGAAACACTAACAGGAAAACTATGAACAAATAACATTTGATACTGATAAACGAGCTTACTTGAATTCCTGAGCTCAGGGTCAGGCAGATCATCTCCTGTGGAAGATGATGAACCATACAAGTTCCTCCTCTCGGCCGCACGGTCTCTGTAAGCAGTTTGAGATTGCTCCTTGCTGGTAGTAGAAGTCACTGGTGTTTCAGAAAATCTTCTCTTACCACTTGCAGATACAGTTGAAGGTGTATAAGAACCCAATGCAGAAGCATCAGTCCGAAAGGGAGTCATAACTGTGGGCATATCTGAATTGGTTGATGAAACTTCAGCACCTCCGACAGCTAAAGTGGAAATTCCAGCAGATGTTCCGGAGTATGGAGTATCAGACTTTACCACGCCTCTTGCCGAGCCTCTTATTACTCCCATTAAAGTCCCCCCTGAGCTGTTGCTTACAGGCCTTGCCTTGACTGGAGACTCCAAACCTCCAGTCAATGCAGCTTGGGAAGTTATATTGACTCCAGAACTTGATATACTACTCTCCTTCAGGCCCGTCACATCAAATTTAACTTTGGTCTTTGCATGTTGTCCAGATTGCAGAGGTCTATCCTCAGATGAAGTAGACAAGTGATTTTCATCAAGAGTTAAACGCGTGGCCTGCCCTTCATGACTCCTCTGTTTCCACATTGTCAACACATTATTCATTTTCTTCTTATTAGCCAGGATACTGCTTTTCGAAGCAAGTTTTATCTCTTTTGCTTTCTCCTTTTCTTTCTTCTCCGCAGCTAGTGCTGCTGTTGCAGCTGCTTGAACTGCATCAGGTAAAGAGGCTGCCTTCTCAACTGAAGTGACAGTAGCAGCCGGCGCAGATATTACTACCTTCCTACCATCAGTTCCTTTGGAAGGCTCAGACTGCTTACCAGGTGTTTTGTTGTCATTCTGATCACCGCAAGGTATGTACTGCTGAGACTGGTTATCATACGAATACCAGATCCCACTGTTACCATCATAGTAAAGACCTGCATGTTGAAATAACAAAGGAAATTAAGTCTAAACTTGCAGCTCTAGAGCATTATTATATTTTGAATCCCAAAAAATAAAAAACCAAAAATTAGCTGTTTGCATTGAAACAATTATTTCACCTTTTTCCACCATACAAGAATAAAAGTTATTCTGTTACCGCTAGATAATATTAATGTGACACATCAATAGCTTGGTTACATAAATGTGCTTTAGAAGCTGAATTAGTTCCAAGTGTCTTCAGTAACTATTAGGTTATTGTCTAATTATAATTAGTAATTTCTGTTATTGTTCACATCACTTTGACCTGCCATGAAGTATCATCCTTTATGGTTTAATCAATCTATGGCATGGCTTTTTGTAATCTCAAAAACTGCGTGTCATCCAACTTTCTCCTTAAATCTCACCCGAAATGAATTCCAAACCCTTAAAAAACTGCTCATTGAAATATGCACCCTCCACCACATCGTCTAGCCACTCTGCTGTGGATGTATGCCAATTAAGTCAAACCATAACTCACTCCAAAATCCTATCCCACTTTCCACCAAATATAAAATTTGCCAACTTAAACAATGAGCCACAAAGCAAAATTAATCTGTGCTACATAACTACTACAACATCCCTACAGCTCACTTTTGATCAATATTTGTTATGCATAAACATATAACTGCACGTCTGTCTCTGAGAGAGACATCACGAAAATATATCATTTTACCAACACAAGAATCTCAAGTTTTATTTGGAATCTACCATACCCCACCATTGACAACTTGAGCCAGGAATCATGCGCCATGAAAATTTCCTGAGCAAAATAGCAGTTGCAAGCAATAGACCCCCAATTACCACAACTCCTAATGATATAATAGTTCCATTCTACTATTAGGAAATTTATATTTCTTTAGGAATAAATTATGCCAAAATCACAAAATAACTAAAAAATTCCAAAAATCCATATCCTAATTTTGACTTCTAACCTGCCAAAAAAAAACTGCCATAGAAAGATAAAAGAAAATGCAAAAATAAACCTGTATTTCCATCATAGTAAAACCCAGAAGCAGCATCAAAGTAGTAACCAGAAGCTTCATCCCACACAAAACCAGAATGCAACCCCGAACCATCCTGTTGAACTGGAACTGAACCAACAACTTGCTCCTGCCAGCTAGTAGACTGTTTGTCATCTGGATTATATTCCTTTGGTGTCCATCCAACAGCATCGTACTGAAAGGATAAACGACAAAATTGAGCCCAAGACATTTGGAACTAAGATGACAAGTAGGATGCAGGAAATAAACTTTGTATACTGTGTAATTACATAATTTATAAAAGCTTAAAAAAGAGAGCCTGCAAGGATTCATCACAAGGCACATTACATATCTATATAAGCTAAAACAAAGGAAAGAACTATGCACATCATTGAACAAAGTAGGAAAATCAGAGGGTTGGCTTTCCAGCTCAAAGAGCTTATAGTAGATTTTGTTCTAGCAATTGCCCGTCATTAGCCACACAACACTAGACTCGATATATCTCCTATATTTCTGAATAGAAGAGGGAAAAAGTTGATACAAACATAAAAAGAGATAACTCAAACTTTGCTCGGTTTTCCTACAATAGAGAAGATGAAACACTACAAAAGCAATCTTATTCTCATCAAGTAAGGGTTCTAAATCCGTGTAACTACATCAGGATTGCTTCTTTTAAGTTTCAAGACTACACCAAACAGTACTAATATGCCACAAATGAAAAGATTATCCAGCAAAGAACCTAACCCAGCAAACTGAGGTTCAGTAATAAACTTTTTTTTCTCTCCAAAAAATGAAAAGGCTTTGAGTTTTGAAGATTTTGGCACACAAGAGACTCTCTTGCTTTAAATGACACCTTATAATGACACATTTTACTAGTAATAGCTTCATCCATTTTCTCCTTTGTTTTGTTCTTCTCACTCTTTTATGGCTTCTATCAGACATAGAGCCTTCTCTCTCATCTTCAATTCCACATACTCTTTCAGCTTCTTTCTTTCCTTTTTCTTTTTGGGTTCTTATCACCTACGTTTTTGTTTGTAGAAATCTTCCTAGTTCCGTCAGTTCAACACACCAAGCTACTTCACAGCATCTCAAACATCATGATCAAAGTATCCTAATCTCTTTTTTTCAGTTTCCTACATGTTACCTTTCTTCAAGATCAGTAGATATACAACTACATAGTGTCGAATAACGGTGCCATCGACAAACCAAGTACTATAGCTTTTGTCTGATACTGTATATGGCACCCTTTGCCCAAGAAGAGCCAGGGGCATTCAAGATAGTGCATGTGGTCTTGTCTCAATGGTCAAAGTTAACAAATCTGTCTCAGCAGCTTAGTGCCATAAATTCCTCTGTATATGACACACTCAAGTTTCAACTATAAATGCAAATAGAATATCAAAGGTCAACCTGACAATTCAAACAAGTATTTAGGATGCAATAAAGATACCCCTAAAGTTCATACATGGTACAGATTTTACCATCCTATGTGCCACCAAGAGGACAAGTGATACTAGAAATACAAGATAAACATTTGAGTCATCCGTCTGCAAGTGAGCTAACCTAGAACAATATATGGGTTGCAGGGTAATTGTAAGAAAACCAAAGAAAAAAAGGGATAAAGTTGAGTAAATTAGATAAGTAGACTCAATTATGTGACAGCAGCTGGCAGCAGGCAATTTGCAAAAGAAAAGCATGGTAAAACAAAGAGGATAACCCAAGAATATCATAGAAAGTAAAAGAATATATATTTACAACCATTTCAAATTTTCTACAGAACAGATTTGACAGGCAAGTAGCAAAAGAAAAAATGGTAAAACAAAGAGTACATCTCAAGAATATCTTAAGTAGAAAAAAAAGTATTCACCGCCATGCATTCAAATCTTTTTCAAAACATATGTGACGAGCTGAAGCTAGAATAGGAAGACTTGTTAAGATAGACTTGAACTGAATTCCGATAAACTAAAACTGCACTGAATATTAACTCAAGTATCCACAAGGTAGGTCATGATAGACTACAACTAAAATCCATTTTTAAAGACAATAAGCCCCAGCCTACTCTTACAACTAAATCTCCTACATTGTCAATGTTAAAAGTTTTTATTTGTTAGTACTTAATATAACTCGCTTTTTTAATCCTTCTAGCTTTTCATCAACAATATACAGAAGGGAGACCATGGTAATTTGGGGAAAGCAAAACAAATTCAAATAAATAGAAAATCATTTGCTAGCCACTGCACTCTTTCTCATTTGATTAAGAAAATTAATGGTTTTTTGTGCTCCAAGTTTATTTTGCAGAAATCTGCTGCAATAACCAAAATTTTCAGAAAGGCTCACTCATGCAATACATCCTAAAATAGGAGAAGAAAAACATAAGGCAACATAAGAGATGACCAAACATTAAAACAAATCTTGTAAACAAACAAATGCTCCTACATTAACTTGCATTTTAGTTTCCAAAACGTGCATCTAATATTATTTCTAAACAGTAAAAACATCATCATTGAAACCAAACAGACCATGAAATACCTGTTGAGAAAACGCTGCTGCCTCAATCGCAGCAGCTGCAAGGCTACTTGACTGTGAAGCTCCTGATGTCCCTGATCCTGGCCCAAGGATGCTCTTTGCATATGCTACTCTTAAGATTTGCCCGTTCTTCTCAAGCGTTGTTCCATTTGTAGCTTCTAGAGCTTTTGTGGCATCAGCCACCTACATGACATCAAAATACTTGGTCATGCATTATATGTTAAAAATAATTTTGCAAACCAAGAAAGCTACAATTTTTTTTCCTCCTCCTGGCAATTAATTATAGCAAAATATCATGAGGAAATAACAAAGGCAGAAAAATATAAGCGATAATATAGCTGCCTCACGGCCTGCAAAGGAGAACACAGTTATAAGCATTTTATAGTACCAGCAGACCCATGATGCAGGGTCAGTAACGTGTCAGATAATGCTGTTATACTTTATCTAAAGGCCTTTGTTAGAGGTAGTGTTAATGAAACAAGATCAGTTGAAACAACCTATAACAGAGGATATTTTCTCTTCAGTGCCTAAAGTTGTTCTGTTCACTTGCACAAGAAACACGGAGAGTTTGGGACATTCTTAATATGTGAGATGGAAGAAGTAAAATAGAATTTGAAAAAATACCAATATTTCTTTATTTAATAGAACAGTCTCTGATTCTCTTATTTTAATGATATTTATAGTGAAATAGAAGTACGAAAACCCATTATCCAAAAGAAATGTACAAAAACCCAAAATGTAAACTACTAGTTGTAGAAAGAAAAGAGCTCTTTGAATACATGCAACAACGTTTGTACCCACGTGCCCAATAGAGATGATAAATATTAAATGTTAGCAATGAATTTTATATTTATTTGCACTAGAGAACTGCACCACAGCAAAACAATAATTTGACAAACCAGAAAATTATCAGAATCAATGGCATATACTGATACAAATTATTAAAGTCAGATTTATTTAGAAGTCATTCATATTTACAGCTTTTATAGGAAAGTAATACCATAAAGAAAAGCAAGATATACCGAATGGAAATGAACAAAAGCAAACCCCCTTGACACATGGGTGAACTTGTCTCTAACAAGGCGAAGATCCTGCAGATTAATTCCATAAGATTCAGCAGTTGCTATAAAGAGAATTTTCTGTCATAAGATAATTATAATATAAACACAAACCTTAATTGGTGCATGTTTAGAGAACTCGTAACGGAGCATTTCCTCATCAGCATTTTCATCCAACCCACGAACAACCAATACATGAGTAGGACCTAATTACATGTTAACTTAGTAAGTTGTGGCAATTACACAAACAATGATACAAGCCTACTCAAAATAACAACAGATACCGACCTGAATCAGTTCCTTTCTTTCCTAAGGATGTTGAATGTGATAAAGATATGTCAGCTGCTGGAGCATCATCTGTACGCGGCTCATTACACTACATAAAAAGGCAAGAGAAAGGACACGTCAATGACACAATTGGAAAAATATTCAGACATAATCATAGCAAAAGAGCATATTTACACTAAAGCAATGCACCACCCCGTAAAAGAAATAGATCAACAATAATTGGGTTTAGCAGTTAAACTTGGGTACATAATTATATCTAGTTTTCAACAGCCAATATGAAGTGCTTCACAACTTCTGACATCTGCTATGCATTTGCATCACTAGCCTAGCTTCTAGGCTCTAGCATAACATTCTGGTATGCCTTCATCCAAAACAACATAAAGCTAGCCAACTATAATTACCTCTTCTTGACCTAGTGTTGCAAAATAGCAGAAATGTAATCTACTGGTCATGGACACCACCTTAAACGGTAACTATTTTAACAATACCAGAAAGACTGGGAATGAAAAAAACCTTACTTGAAAGCATGAAGTTCGCCGTGCAAAGTTGATACATCCACATATGGTGCACATCCAATCAGAAGGCACAGTGATGCCCCTATGAACTGAATGGCCCGACTTCAAAGCATTATCATTACCAAAAGGTCCACCAGTGCCCCCAGTTGGCTTACTACTGCAACGGAACAGATTTCAATGTATTTCTTATGCAAACACATGGTAGGAAAACCAAACATATAATAGAGAGCTTTTTTTCCTTCATCATCACAAATCCACAATAAATAACAGAAAAAGAGGGAAAGAATGTTCCATTAAATTTAGGATTTTATACTGATTTCAACCATATCAATTCATCAAGGTATAAAAGCTCTAGTTAAAATACATTTATCACTCAATAAGCACAGAGTAACACATGTGATCCAGATAGAAAAAGGTGCATATAACACATCTAAGGTTTACTAAGGGGAAAAAATATTAGCAATTTCATATTTCCATTGCATGAGGCCTCATAACATATGAATCCATAATTCAGAGCAAACTTTCATGCTCAATCATCTAAGGTTTACTAAGGGGGAAAAATATGAGCAATTTCATATTTCCATTGCATGGGGCCTCATAACATATGAATCCATAGTTCAGGGCACACTTTTATGTTCAACAAGCACTCTATTTCAGTTTCCAATTTAAGATTTACTGTGGAGCAGAAGCATTCCTGCAAATAAATACTAGACTCTTAGTCCTGAGAGGACCTTGGGTTCCCTGTTTACTGCTTTGCAGATACCAATAGTCAGTACTTTGGAGCAACTAGTTTGCCATCAAACCAAAATCAATCAATATTTATTTCATTAAAACCCTTATAAACCTGTTTTCCACTATCAAACCAACATAGGAATAGAAGGAAAACAGTAAAAGATTTTCCCTAACACCTACCATAAAAAAGTAACATAAGAAAATAAAAATGGTGCCAGATGAACAATTTCAATCGTGATTCTAGAATGAGAATTTACCTGTACTCAAAAAAAAGCTTCCGACCATCAACAACAAGACCATCATCACCAATCCTCTCCATCATAGTGCTTGCTGCCCCCTGTTCCAGAAGAAATTTCCCTCATATTACATTCAACAAAACTTAATGTAAGGCATTGACTAGTCAAACGGGATGAGTACCACAGAGGGAAAATCGATAAAAGCAAATCCACGAGAAATTCCAGAATGTCGCTCTTTGATCACTCGGACATGGCGAAGAGGCCCCCATTCAGCCTGATGGCCACATAAAAATTGAGAAATGTAACCTAAGTTATATCTACCAAAAATAAGAACATTCAACACAAAAACAAAGAGCAAAATGTTACAAGAATCTGGTATAGATCTTCTTCAGTTGTTTTTTGCGAGAGACCCTTTACAACAACAGTAGCAGATGGTGCCTGTGAGAAAGCAAAAAAAAATTACCCAATTTCACAACTTAAAACAAATGCAGTAGCAGAAGCACAAGGAACATGGAAAATGAAACAGACCACAGAATAACGTTCCCGCTGATATTTCTCTTCACGATCCCTTCGCTTCTCAGTTTTATCATTCCGACCATCATCATAGCTGTCCTCACGATGACTTCGTCCATGGCTTCGACTTCGAGGTGATCTTGATCTAGGACGATCATCACGTCCATGAGATCGTGATCGAGATCTCTCATGCCTTCTATGTGGACTCTGATCTCTCTCTCTACTCAAGCGATCTCGATCGCGCCTCCTCCAATTGCCATCTCTTCGACTACCTCTTTCATAATCAGAATCATAACTATGTCGGCCATATTCATAATCCCTCTCACGGCTGTTGTCCCTGCTCTGATGGGAAACACGTGGCCTATAGTCATAATCATCATATGAGTTGTCATCCCGTTCTCGTCCCCCAAACCTAGAGGGCCTGTCAAATTCATGATCACGAAAGCTGTCAACACCCCGATAGCCATCCCGAAACTTATCAAAATCTTGAAATGAAGTGATCTCATGATCACGTAAAGTATCCATGTCACTATAAGAATCAGCATAAGGCTTCTGATGACGCCTAGAATCCCGATTGTGGGGATATTCTTCCTCATAAGTTGTCCTCCTTGATTGAGACCAGATACCAGCAGAAGCAGCAGGAGGAGGGGGTTGGTTATCCCTCTCCAGAAAATCTCTGTGGTAGTTACTTCTTGGATACACATTATCCCTCGAGTATCTTTCATCTAGATATCTCCTCTCATCATATGAACCACCGACCCTGGTACAGTAAGAAAGGGAGTGGAAGAGGAAAGATAAAATTTGATATAATGAAGCCAAATGTTGGTGTAAATAAGTAATTCAATAGCAAGATGAAATCAAAAATTTGGTCATGAGAGCGTTAAAGCAAAAGGGCAACACAAAATAGGGCAAATTCACCAAATAACTTGTAAACCATGTACCTGTGTTAGGGAAGCACTAAAAGAGGAAAAAATTTCATAGTAAAATTTTACCGTGGAGACGATGAAAGGGCAGTGGACAAGCACTCACCGGTAATTGTGGTCAAGAGCAGCAGGAAAACCCTCAAGAGCCTGTGGATTGAAGAGAGAAGCTATGTCAATGAAAGAAAGAAATATGAATTAGGCAAATGGAGAGTCCATATCCTGAGTGCCGCAGGGCTTTGTTTCATATGTGTATAAGGGGATGAGAGAATGATCCCAAACCCATATAGGTGATTTGATATAAAGGAGGAAACCGCAATTACGCTGTTATTATCCCATCCATGCCCTTGTTGAACAGGGTAGCGACCAGGGTCCATTTTCTTTCTCTTTCTTTCTTTCGCTGAAGAGATTTTTCGTATAAATTCCTGTGATATAAACGCACAAACATAAAAAAACACAAAGAAACAGAGAGGGTTACGCCATTATACGAATCAATCGAAGCAGCAGAAATCCCCCCGTACGATTTCGGCCTGGAAACCCCCTTTTTCCATCTTCCTTTTTCCATATGGATGAATGATGAGAGCAGTCAAACAAATCAAAACAACAAAATTCCTCATTTACAAAGTCAAAATCCCACAATCTGCATTTCATTTTGTTTACCTGCCTGAGGCTGAGACTGAGGTTCAGCTGAAACTTGAATCAAATCTTCATCCGCAGTCGGAATCTCCGGTTTACGCCTTCCTCCTATTTCCTTCCAATCTACCAAAAAAAACCTAATTCTTTTTGAGAGACTTTACTATTGAGTATTATTATTGTTATTATTTGTTTTGTTATTTTCAATCTTACCATTGTAACAATTTATATTTACTCCATAGGGATTTCAGGAGCTGCCTCGGCTCGTTCCTTGTTGGCTAAAATATAAAAGACTGGGTCCGCTGGCTGCCACTGAACCCAAACAATTCCTCAAAACCCTAGATGCTCCTTGCAAATTACCTAAAAGCCCTCGTCCTCCTTCAAATGTTATGCTTTTGATTCATTTATGTTAATATTATTTTTTTCCACTTGTTTTGATACAAGCTTAATTTATTGTAAATGTACATTTCATTAAGGGTAATATCAGGATAACAATGTAAATTAGTCAATACTAGTGTAAAAGAGACACAATGTTATTAGTTGTATCATCTAAAAATATTATGAATTTGTATCCTCTTTTTGAATTCTCTCATCAATCTTCCTTTTCCCTCCTCTTTTTTTTTCTTTTCCTTCTTTCTCCATTTGTAATTTCTTTTCCCGATATTTTAATCCACAACAAAAGTATTATAGCCTTTTTCCTAACAACGATGATCATCGTTAACAAAGTGAATGTGTTGTGGATCTCAATTGGTCAATTTTGGCAACAACTTCAATCTTTTTTGCAACAACTTGAAATAAAAATTGATGAGAAGTTTGATAAGTTTCAATTAAAAATGAAACTTTAAATCAATCACATTTTTTAAGAATTTCTGGACATCCAAAACAAGGAACAAGTCGGATCCACATTTGGGGAAATGGCCTACGGTGAGCAATGTAGGGGTTTTAGAATAAGTAATAGAGCTGGTTCATTTAATGACCAATTGAAGCATAATAATGTGCCTTATGGTAACTCCTATGAGTTGTGTAATAGCCTGAATTTTCAGTGGTGTCGGAACGGTGATTCGAGGTCACTAAATTCGACAAGTGAGTAGAAAATATTATTAATTTAGTGAGTATAAGTTAAATGTGAAGTTAGGAAAAAAATTGAAATAGTAAATAGTGTACTAGAAAAAAATAATTAGAATCGAAAACGAGGTATCGAGACCTCGGAGATTTTTAATCTAGCCATAAATATTCTATAAATATTTATGGAGTGTTAATAAGTTAGTATTAAAGTTTCACAAGAAATTTTAAAGTTCCGATAGTTAATTGAACAAAAGGACTAAGTTGTAACAAATGCAAAGTTATGAGAAATGATTAAATAGCTTAAATGATAAAAGAAAGAGGGCTTAAAGGCAAATAGACCCAAGGTCTATTTGGGCTGGACAACAAGGGCATGAAATCAGAAAGAAAATAAGGAGAATTAAGGGCAAAATTGGAATATTGCAAAATTTACTTAATAAAGCTAGGACTAAAGTGGAATTATCTAGGTTTCTCTTTATTTTTCTGCATTCTCATCAGCAAAAACACCATAGAAGGGTTTCCCTAAGCTGGTTTTTCATATTTTTACTGCAAGTAAGTTCAATTCTTGATAATTTCTTGAAATTTTTGTGTTTTTGTGACCTTTACAACTAGGTCCACTTGTTGAATTCATTAGTTTTAGGTTTTATGAATGAAGTTGGAAGTTGCTATGTATATGTGCTGGAAGTATATGATGATTTAGCATGGAATTAGAACTTTAAATTGTTTATATGCTGATTTTATTGAAAGAGTTGAATAGAAAGTGAATGTTTGGGACCTAATTTTAAAAGAATTTGAAGTTAGGGTTTTTATGTGGAAATTCTGAATTCCAATAGATTTTAAATAACTTATAATGACTAGGTAAAGTATTAAATTAGAAAAATTAGCTTAATTGAGGGGTTAATTGATCAAGGACTGAATTGTATGAACTGGGAAATTTGGGGCAAAATGGAAATCAACACTTTGCACTAAAACAGTTTTGGACAGCAGTAGTAGTCTAACTTTGAAAAATCACCAAAAATTGTAGAATTCGAATTAGAGGATGAATAAAATATGAAATTAAATCTTATTGAATCTAGTTTCTTATAGAAGAAACGGTTTAAGCAATGGAACTGTAAATCATGAGATATAATAGGTTTTATGAGACAAGGTCAGAATGATTTCAGGTTCCCCTGTTCTGACTTTGAAAAATCATCAAAAATTGTATAAAAATAATTAGGGTCTTAAATTTATATTCATAAAATCCTGAATGAGTCTATTTTCAATATAAACAAACGGTAACATCATCCAAATCCTGTACAAGGAGATAATTAATTTTTAGTGAAGAAGGGTCGAAACTGTCAAACAGCAGAACAGGGGTGACTTTAAAGAATAAACTGTACTTATTGGCTAAACAAAAAATTCTGAAAATTTTATGGTAATAAGATATGTGAGTCTAGTTTCAGGGAAAATTATCGGATCTTAAATTGAAGTTTTGTAGCTCAATATAAAAATAATTTAGTGACTGTGACACGGATGGACAGCTTGAATATCTATATAAGTAAATAGTGAAATTATAGATAATGTTACTTATATGTGGGTTGTAATCATTAAGGATGTGAAATAGAGTAAATGTGAAATCAATACTGATAAGTGAATGATTTTACAATGATATATTGAGAACCCGAAGCAAGTCGAGGAAAAGAAAAAGTAGTGATTAGTCCTCGATTTTCTCAAATTCTCAAAAATCGACTCGAGTAAGTTCACATGGCTAAAATTTAATGATTAAATGCTAATTTCATGAATTATATAATGTATGATGAGATATATTTGTTGATGAATTGAGAATAAAACAACAATACGAAAACCGAATAAATGATCAAATTGAGTGGAACATCGGATTTGAGTACTTCTGATCAGTGACAAGTGATAAGTGGTAGCTTTAGCTACACTTATCTGGTCAGTGACAAGTGACAAGTGATAGCTTTAGCTACACTTATCTGATCAGTGATAAGTGACAAGTGACAAATGTGATCCGTGTAAGACCGTAGCAGGGCTATGGCTTCGGAAAGTGATAAGTGATCATACGCAAGAACATAGTTATACTATGGCAAAGTGGAAGTGAAGTACTTAATTTTTCGTAACCGTTCCCTAATTTGATTAAGAATGGTAAGTGACAAAAAGGGCCCAAAAGAGTTAAAGTCAATGGATAAATGGTAGTGAGTTTATACAAGAGGACTCAAAGAAATTGTGGTTGACAGTGAACTTAGTAATTGTGTATAATGCATATGTATATGAATGTTTGGTAAGATTTATATTTTATGCCTATGAACTTACTAAGTTTCTATAAACTTACTTGAGTGTATTTAATGTCTCATGTAGATTGACGTAAAAATATACGGAGGATCGGATCAACACCGAGGATCACACTATCAAGATTATCTCCTAGCTTTTGTAAATTTCCTTTTTGATTTATATGGCATGTATATGGTTTGATGATTATATAAATACTAAAACTTGTTTAATGAATATGTATTAAAGTAAAGAGTGATGAATATGCTAAATAATATAATTATAATAGAAGTATGATTTGGTATCAAATTGGATTGAATTGGATTGGATTGGTTGGTTTTAAAATTTCAGGGAAGATTGGATATTTATAAAGGGACTATATTGAATTCATAAAAAAAAAAAACATATTAACTCGTTAAACTTAGGTAATGTCTCATACCCTATTCTGGCGACGAATATGGGTAGGGGGTGTTACAAGTTGGGTAAAAAACTTAGATCTATCGGAGAATCAGATCTTCTTTAAGATTGTAGTTCCTCTGCAAATGTAAGTAATATCAATCCATCCCAAATTGATAAGCAAAATTAAAACCCTCTATTAAACAAGCAAACTTCATTCAAAGATTAGAGGAAACCCATAGGAAAGTTGGAAGTTTTTGCAAAAGATTTTAAAGAACCCACAATGGCAAAGTTGGAAGTTTTAATGAAGATGTTAAAGAACCCACGTTAAAGTCGATAGAACTTCAAAGCATTTTTTTGCAAGAGATCTTAAGGAGTGGTTGGAGATGAATTTATGCTCATCGATCTGGTTGCCAAAGGTTGATAGCCTTTATAATACCCCAAAAGTTGCTATAGTAAGAACGTGAGATATTGTCCTTGATATAGTAAAATAAAGGAATAAAGTGACAAAAAGGGAAATATTGAGTTATGTCAACAAAATCTATTTGGAAAGTATATTATGATATATTAATTCAAGAAAAGACTAAATTGCAAAAGTGAGAAAAGTTTTATGGCCCAAGAGTAAATACTCAAAATTTAAAGGGTTAAAGTGTAAATATAAAAAAGTTAAAGGATCAATAGTGAAAATATTTTAAGGGTGGAAGGATCTAGAAACTAAGAAAAATGGATGAATTGGACCAAATTGAATAAGTGAAAAAAGTATGAGGGGTTAAATCATAATTTTACTAAAATAAGTGATGAATCAATGGAGGAATTTTGAAGGATCATAAGGGGCAAAATGGTCATTTAGCAAGGAAGATAATTTTGAAGAGTAATAATGATGTTGGTGATATTTTAGAATAATTAAATAAATAAATATCAGTTTATTAATATGTTGATTTGGCATTTATTTATATTTTATTTATTTTTGTTTAGTATATAAGGAAAGAAAGATGAAGATATTCTTCATCTTTCCATGCTACTAACGTGAGAAGAAGAAAAGAAAGAAAGAAATTTTCTTTTCTTTACAATTTGGTCCTTTCACCAAAAATTCACCATTTTCACTTAGAAATCAAAAGAATTTCCATAGCTACCAAGAGAGAAAGATAATAAGGAGACTATAAGGAGCTAGAATATCAAGTTAGATTCAAGAAATAGAAGCTGGAGGTGAGAGAAAGTTAAGTTAAAGTTTGGTTTCAAGAGAATAAGGTATGGATGTTAAGGTTTTATGTTATTTTTAAGTTTAGTAGTGATAAAAAAGCATAAAAATGGGTTGTATTGATGGCAAGGATATTTAGCTAGCATGGGTTACATTAAAAATGGTTAATTTGCATGTTTTAGACTCAAGGACTAAATTGAATAAAAGTAAAAATTTTGGGGCAATTTTGTAAAAATGTCAAAAATGACCAAATTGCATGAAATGAATTGTTTTATTGTCTAAATTAATATATTGAATGAAATTATTAATTTATATCAAGGTTGAGTGGAAAATTGAGGAAAATGGAAAATTCTCAAAATGCCCCTAAATATTAGTATTTCTGCAATTTAACCAGGTAAGTTCGTATGAACTGTATTCTGTATAATTTTGATTAAAATGAATGTTAATTGGTGATTGGTAATAGAAATATATATGTTCTATTGTTAGAATTGAATTATTGTTGGAAAAATATTATCGAAATTAGTACTCAATTTGGATTGAACGTGGGATTTGAGTACATTCGTTATGTGGCGCATGACGGTATTGGAGGAAAATGATGATGAATTACCCAAGTAAACCGGGGTTCAGCATTTGTTGCGAACTCTCGTGCTTTACTTTCTGTTCAGCTCTTTTGAGCTTCTGTTTAACTCATACGAGTTTTCGTTCAGCTATTTCGAGCTTCTGTTTAACTCTTATGAGTTTCTGTTTAGCTCTCATGAGCTTCTATTCAGCTTACGAGCTTCTGTTAACGATGTACTCATATCCGTAAGTCGTTCTTCGAATGGTAAGATAACATGAGTTGTTTTGGATGATATATGTATATGAAGAAACAGTAAGAGAATGATATGTATCATGTTATGTATATTTATCAATATATTGAAATGTTGATACATGAAAATTATGTAAGTTGAGATGAATAATAAACTCAAGTGTGATATGTTGAGAAAATAAATTTATCAATGATGAAATTATATGAAATATGTTCAAGTATGCTAACAAGTGTTGTTGTTTGATGCTTAGGCAAGAGCCAAGCTATTGGTTGAATGGTAATATGTTTATTTATAAGATGCATTGAAAGGGTAAGTACTCAATGAAAATATGCTAGTGCTCATGAAATAGTGGTAAGGTTTAAATTATGCAATTTATTATGAAATGATTTATCATGAGATTAATTCGAAAAAGGCTATGTTTAAATGCACTAGCTTGTAGCTATGGTTGAATGATATGTTTATGACTGGTGTTTTATGCATATGGAATGAGTGTGGAAAATAAGGAAATGCAAATGAAAATAAAGAAAGTTGGAAGAGTTAAAGTTGTTTAAAATCCTACTATGCTAGGAATAATATGTATAATTGATACTGTAGATTTATTCATCTTGTAAGTTGTTGAATATAACTTTATGAGTATTGTGGTATCAATATTGGATTATTCTTGATATGTATAAATTTCGTATTTGAAATGAATTGATATGATTAAAGTTTATACGAGCTTACTAAGCATTCATTGCTTATGTATTTGTTTTTCTTTACTTTTTAGATTATCGGAAGCTCGATTGGGTTTGAAGCTTGTCGGAGTTATATCACACTATCCATTGGTTTTATCGGTACTTTCGAATGTTTTTATTTTGGTTATAATGGCATGTATAGGTATTTTGTTTAATGTTGGCCTATATGTTATTTGTTGAGATTAGCCACTTATTTTGGCTTGTTTTGGATGCCTAATTATGGCTTGTTGATATGAATAATGTTGATTGTAGGTGGATACAAAATTTGGGAGAGAAATATGGCTTGTAAAATGGCCCATTTTCGTCCACACGGGCGTGTGTCTCAACCATGTGTAACACACGGCCAGGTGACACGGCCGTGTGTCCCCTGTATCTTTTAAGAATGTAAGTTAGTATGTTCACACGGGCGTGAACACGGGCTGAGACACGGTCGTGTGTCCATATTTCGAATACCCACACGGCCAGGTCACACGCCCGTGTGACCCTTGCAGTGTTGAAAATTTTTAAATATTTTTGAAATTTTTTTGAGTTTCCGATTTAGTCCCGATTTGTCTCTGATGCGTAATTTGGTCCTCGAGGGCTCGTATAAAGGACAATATGTATGAATTTGATTGGTTTTTTGACATGAATGCTATATGATATGAAATGTTTGCATTTTCTATCTGTTTGATTTGTAAACTCTGGTAACGCTCCGTAGCCCTGTTCTGGCGACGGATTCGGGTTAGGGGTGTTACAGCCTTTGGGCTAACCTTTTTGGTATAATCGCTTGGCGCATATGGAAGAATAGGAATCTTTTTATCTTTCAAGGAATAACTTGGAATCCCACTAATACTATTAAGTCTTCTATGGGTTGGGCAAAACAATATTCACTAGCTCATAGCGGCAGCTCAACAGGACATTTTGAAACTACTCATGACTCTCTTATGACAAGTACTAATGTAACGACCCAAAAATTTACGGGCATTAGAAAAGTGTATTGTCGGGTCTCCGTTTTAGTAAAACGGATTCGTAAATATTTATTAAAAATATTTACGAAGTTAGTTGTATGATAAATTAGGTTTTGGTTAGGAGAATTTGTTTAAATTGAGGTTAATTAGGTATAAGGATTAAATTGAATAAAGTGTGAAAGTTTAATTATAGATTAAAAAAAACTAAAGGGCCTAAATAGGCAATTATGCCTATTTCTAAAGTTGAGGCGGTTTACATGTGAAATATCAAAGATATTTTTAATTAAAATATATATATATATATTATATTATATTAACTTAATAAATAAGTATATATATATATTATATTATTATTATTAATAAATAAACCAAATAGTGAAAAATGTATGGTAATGAAGCCACGTGTAATAATATATATATACACTTGTAATACATTTATATATTTACTTATTATTTAAGTAAAATATATTTAATATTTAATATTATTATATTATATATATTATATTATTATATAAAATAAACAAATAAAAGAAATGAAACAGAATAGAAATTGAAACGAAAACAGAGAAGAAAAGAAGGAAAGAAAGAGAAAGAAAGAAAAAGAGAAAATTAGGGTTATAAGAATTCAAATTCAAATTGGTAAGTCTATTTAATTCCTTTTCTTGTAATTTTTGAGTTTTTATGATCCTAGAACAAAATACTACTAGGTATATGTTGAAATTTTGAAAGTTAGTAGATTTTTTGGATATAGTTTATGTTGAATTAATTGATGAATTAGGGATTGAGTTGATAGAAATTCAAATTAGAATTGGGAAAAGGATTAAATTGTAGAATAAGTTATAAGTTTTGTGTAATATGGATTAAATTGTAAGAAACTCAAAATTAGGGTTTTGTGATGAAAATTTGAGCGTTAAGTTAAGCTATAAGTAGAAATTAAGTGAAAATAAAGTATAAATTGTGATAAAAATGAAAAATAATTTTAGTTAGGGATTAAATTGAAATTAAGGTAAAAATTGAATAGAAAGTTTAAATATTTGATGTGAATTGATATTGTATTGATGATTGTAAATTATTTTAAATTTTCGTAGCTAATATTGTGCCGGAGACATCAGCCAAGAAAGGAAAGGAAAAAATTGACGAGGAGTAAATCGAGAAATCACGGTTTGTATTACTATAATTCGAATTTAGTTATTATTTATTTTTGAATTTTAATTAATGTGTGTGGTAAGTGGAATTGGGGTAAGAAATGATATTGAATTATGAATTATGTGAATATTTGAATGTATATTGATTGAAAATTGAAAGTGATTTGAATTGAATTAAATAAGTTATTGTGATATTGAATTGAAAATATGAGAACTTGAGATTGGTGTGAATTTGATTGAAATTGAATTGAGAAAGTGAATTAGAAACCTATTAACTAGTTAGGCTAAGTCGGATATAGTTGGCATGCCATAGGATTGGAAGTGTTCAGGGATACTTCGACCTCGAGTCGATGAGGCACTATATGTGTCGTAATATTGCTTCGGATAATTCCGATGAGGCACTATGTGTCGTATTATTGTTTCGGATTAAATCCGATGAGGTATTAGGTACCGATTCACTTTAGCAAGGCCAATGAGGCACAAGGTGCCGTACTGGTGTGTTTGGTTGGATCCGTGTATCCGTCAAAGTCCGAGTCAAGTTAATAGGGGTAAATGAACGAATTGAAAATTAGAATTGGCATTGAATGAATTGATAAACCGAATGATTATGTATATGAAATGGATTGAGATATCGGAATGAGAAGTGAGAATGAAATGAATTGAAATTAATGAAATAGTATATGAGTTTAATTGAATACAACTTATGAAATGGTTATTGAAAGATTAATTGTGTAAATTGAATATGCATAATTTACTATATTATTTATAAATTTGAATTATAGTAATACCACTGAGTGTATATACTCAGCGTACGGTTTGTTTCCGTACGCATGATAGTTGAAGTCAAACGTTCCGGTTTAGCATCCAAGCAAATCCCGAACTCAGCAAAGTGGTGATGTATATTCACTTTTGTAAAATGGCATGTACCTAGGTTGATTGTATAGGTCATTTTGAAATATGATTGTAAATGGTGTTATAAATTGACTTTGGAAGTTTATATACAATATAAATGAAAAACTAAGATTATGAAATGGCATGTTTGGGTCATTTTAACATAGTATTTGAATTGGATTGAATAAAATCAATTGAATTGATTTGGATAATACATATGATAATGTTTATGAATAAACATTGATTAGGTCCTTAGGTTGTGGTTTTTGACATAATTTAGGTGTATTTGAACTTATATTGGATTGGTTGAAAGATTCGTTTATGAGTTACTTGTGGTTTAAGAATTGCAGGGTTGGGTTACTTGATGTAAAATGCTCATTTTGAATCCACATGGGCTGACACACGGGCGTGTGAGCCCTGCACTTAGGAAAAAAATTGAAATTTCACAAAAAAAAAAATTCTAGGGTACCGAAATTGGTCCCGATTGGCTTCTTTTACATGATTTGGGTTTCTAAGGCCCGTAAAAGGGACATTATGATTTAATTGTGATATGAATGTGAATTAACTATAAGAGTTTGTAATTGTTCTGAAAAGTCTGATAATGCTCTGTAACCCTGTTTCGGCGACAGTTTAGGGTTAGAGGGTGTTACAACTAGGTCCAATTATATACTGATGGATCTGTTAAGGTGAATGCAAGGGTCGCTGCTGCTGGGGGCGATGTGCAAGAAATGAGGGGAATGGATCATTGGATTTAACTGGTACTTGGGCACTTACTCCGTGTTTGATGCTGAATTTTGGGGTATTCTAGATGGCTTGACCATTATCCCAGAGAAGGGACATCATAAGGTTGTGATCCACTCAGACAATCTAGAGGTAGTCAAAGCCATTCAAGATGGTCACTTGGCAGTTTCTTCTTCAGCTCTATTATGAAGGATACATACAAAATTAAAAAATATACAACATTGGAGGATAAAGCATATTTCAAGGGTGAGAGATCAAGTCACATATCATACTGCAAAGATGGGCACGATAAGATGCACAGATTTGTAGGTGTTTGAAGTCATTCCCGAAGATTTACCAACTGATCTTATAATTGATGGACTTGTTATTGAGAATAAGTTATGAGAAATGATAGGCAATCACCATATGGGTTTTACTAAAGGGTGTAATGGAGAGGGACTATCTGCTCGAGGATTACAAATAAACACAATTGCTATCATTTAAGAGTATAAAACATTTGTATTTGCAATTGGTACCTAGTGGCACGTACTAGAGAGGCCATCAAGGGATGCATATATATATTTGTTTCATATTACTATGAGTTGTAATGGTGATAATCTCCATTTCTATTTTATTTACTTTAGTTGGCCTTGAGCCAGTTTTATATATTTTGAATGATTGTATGTGTGCTTATGTTTGCCATAATTAGAATGGCTTTTGAATGGTTTTGTAACGATCCGGTTTTCAATGGTGTCAAAAAATGTAATTAGAAAATGAATTGAGGACTTAAATTGTGATGAATTAAAGGTTCAAAACAACAATTAGACCCTATCATAATGAAACTCAGTAGACAGTTTAAGCATATAGCCATTAAACTAATTAAGCTAAATATTATATGTTAATTTAAGATTAATTATTTAATTAACTAACTAATTACAATATATATGTGAATTTCAGTGGGGAGAAAGAGAAAACGCATCTTCCCTGACCGAACCAAGAGAAAAAAGAAGGGCTTAACGCCATTTTCATGAAATTTAAGTTTCTAGCTTCAAAATTCAAGTAATTCTTTAGTTATTTTCTTGTAATTTTTATAGATTTGATGTCATGAGAGCTTGATTTAGCTAGCCCATGTACCAATTTATAAATCTGTTAAAGTTTTGAAAGTTTTAATAGTTGAGAATTGAAAGTTTTAGGTGTTAAATTTATAGAAATTAAGCTTAGATTAAGAAGATGACTAAACTGTAAAGCTTAATTGATAATTTCCTACATTAGGGACCAAACTGAATAAATTGTAAAATTGACAATAGAAATAAGAAATAGGAGGTCCCTAATGGGTAATAGTGAAATCATAATTCAAGTTGAAGTTTAAATTGAAAGTTAGGTTAGTCCAAGTTTTAGAGACTAAATTGAATAAATTGTTAATCTTGCATAAATTGATAATTGACTGTGAATTGGTTGAGTATTGATAGTTTTATATGTTTATGTTAATTCATAGCTAATGTCAACCCAAATTCTTCAAAAAGAAAAGGAAAATCCAAAGTCGTCGACGAGTAGCTCAAAATTTATGGTTTGTAATTCTATGATTCAGGAATCTTTTAATTGTTGCATATTTATATCATTCTGCATTATATGGAGTTGGAGGTGAGTATCGATGATTGCTTGAGCTAAAATGACGTGATTTAGATAGAATATCAAAGTAGAGACTAAATTGATTAGAATAGAGAATTTCATGGCTTGCTTAATATATGCAATTGGTATGAGATTGAGTTGGAACATGTTAAACTATGTGTTGAATTGATAAATTGTCGATGAAATTAACATGATAAAGAATAAATTGGAATGTATGATGAAATCGAAATTTGGTTATCCTATTAGTTGTTCGGACTGTGTTGGATATAATTGGCATGCCATAGAGTTAAAGTATTGAGTAAAATTATCGTTGCCGAGCAATTCAGGGTGACAAATTGATTGAGTTGAGAAAACCATTGTTGTTGGGCAATCCGAGGTGGTATTGTGTATCGATATAGCGTTATTGTTGTCGGGCAACCCGGGGTGATAGATTTGAGTATCCGTACTGAGTCCATGTCTTATTAATAGGGTTAATAATACAATAATTGATTAAGTGATAAGGAAATGCCGGGGTGACGGGTCCGTATATCCGTACCGAGTCCATGTCTGGTTAATAGGGTTAATAATACAATAATTGATTAAGTGATAAGGAAATGCAATGTGATGGTAATATGAAATGTGATATTATTCGATTTGAGTTGAAAACTAGCCTTGAGTGCCAAATACGTATAAATGAGCTATCAGACTTGAAAATGGTTGAAGTGTTCAAGTGAAAAAGGACTTATGAATTTAATTGTGATGCTAATAAATGAATACTTGACACTATTTAAAAATGGATATGTAAATGAACTAAATGCTAATAAATTGAATGTTATGTGAGAAGATAGTGTGTATGCATAAATAATTGTTGAGTTAAATTGAATATAAGCATAGATATATGAAAGTGATAGTATTTTCATAAATTGACATGAGTTATACTATGATTTAAATATATGTATTTGTTTATATTGATTTGAATTGTATAATTATTACTAAGCGATTTGTTCAGCGTACGATTTTGTTTTCTCCGTGTGTAGGTAATTTAGATTCCAGTAGATTGCGAGGAGGTTTTCTCAGAATCTAGAATTCAAACTTAACTTAGCAATGCTTGTGAAATTTTCATATTCTAGTTGACATGTACCTAATAGGTTAAGTTTTGTTGGAATAGAATGGTGCTTATAAGTAAATGTTGCATCTTGATGTTCTAGAAATGATATGTGTTTGATGCGTGTATATATATAAATGCAACTTATATTTGCTTTAGTTGATTAATATATGTTGCATGAAATGGTAACATGGTTAAACTGAGATGTGTGAACATTTATATGCTTGCATCGATCAGGTAATTGAAGGAATTTGGTGAAAAGATATGAATAGTTATATGTGAGCATAGAGGTGCAACTCAATATTAGGTGTATTAGAAATGGATGTGTGGCTGAAGGATGCTGAGATTGATTTATGTTTGTTAGTACTTAAAAATACAAATTTGAAAGAAACAGAATTGCATAAACAATATGTGACGTCGCGAGAAATGACCTATAATGTCACATTAAAACGAGGAACCCCGTTGTCTCGACAAGGCTAAAATAGTAAGTGACGTCACGACGTCGAGTGGCCTGACATCATGACGTGACAAACTGTGTGGCTACGTCTCGACATGGAAATGTGACGTCACGACGTTAACCCTATAATTTGAATACTTTACAATTCAGTCCCAATTCGACCTCAGGTTAACTTTAAAGCTTTCGTAAGCTCGTGTAAGACCGAGAATGAATATTTGTTGTATTGTTTGCTTATAATTCTTATGTTTATATGCTTGATGGTGTGAATCGTATAAAATTTAATCGTAGTTGCTCCGACAACGAATGTGACACCTTATAGTTCGGACCTAACAATCGGGTCGGGTATAGAGTGTTACAGGTTTTATATGCAATTTACGATGCTAGCATAACTCATGAATGCTTTGACAAGTTTTGCTATATTTTGGTTATGTTTCATAAACAAAGATGTCGACTTTTGGCTACTTTTAGAACATGTTTTATAAAGTCCTATTTGGAGATGTTTTGAGGGTTGTTTTCGGCTTTTAAAACATTCTTTTTAAGCTTAAAATGATTGGGAGTCAACATGGTATGTTTTGGGGCTGAAATAGGGGTGTTTCAAGGCCATAACGCACCCTAGGAGTTCGGGGTCTAATACTCGAGACCGCACCCTTTTAGTCAAAATCTCCCATGAACAATATAGGGGTAAGTATTAGTACCTTTGCCCCTACCTATCACATCACTTGTACTATTTTAGCCTGTTTTGTGAAAAAAAGCCCTCCAAAACCGAAAATTGGTTTTGGACACCTTCTAAAACCCCAAAATTGATTTAAAATGATTTAAACAACATTTCAATTTTATTTTGTATGATTTTATAAAAAATGTTTTTGTTAATTAAGCTTATCTTGATATGAGTAATTGATGGTATATAGTACTAATCATTTAGTTAATTCGAATAAGCCATTAAAAATGGTTGAATCAACTTATTTTCTTTATGAAATGAAACGGTAAAAAATAGATTTATCCTTATTAAATTGAATCTTTTTTTTTTTTGAAAAATATTAAATTGAATCTTTTGATGGAATAAATTGATTAAATCGTTGGAAAAAAAACTGATTAGATAGATTGGGTTTAATCTATCAATATATACAGCAATAATATTTGGGAGGGCAAGGAAAGGAAAGGAAGCAAGGCCGCTCCCCTAGAAAAACGCCTAACCGGAAACAGGGCGGATTTCCGAATCCTACCAAGAAGTAGAAGCTAACAAGCAGTAAGGTAAGTGAGTCTAGGAGCAGGCGCTGGAATTCCAGCCATGGAAGTTAGCAACGCTCTAAAACGAAAGCGATACGACGGCGACAATCACATGGAGGCGGAGGTGGACCTTTCCCTCCTGGAAGCCGTCGAGAAATCCCAAAACACCGTCGAATTACTTGACCTCCGCACCCTCAAGAAGCTAGTCCTTTCCTTCGAGCGCCGCTTAAAGGAGAACATCGAGGCCCGGCTCAAGTACCCGGACCAACCGGAGCGGTTCGCCGACTCGGAAGTGGAGCTGCACGAGGAGCTAGAGAAGCTAAAGATTCTTGCTGGAGCCCCTGAGTTGTACCCTGAGCTGGTCAATCTCAACGCCATCCCTTCCATTCTCAACCTCTTGTCCCATGACAACACCGACATTGCCATCGACGTTGTGCATTTGTTAGAGGACTTGACGGACGAGGATGTTCTGGAGGACAACGACGAGCCTGCCAGGATTCTGGTGGATTCTCTTATTGAGAACAATGTGTTGGAGCTGTTGGTCCAGAATCTGCAACGCCTATCGGACAAGGACCCTGATGAGATGAGTGCTATTTACAACACCCTGGCCAGCATTGAAAACATGATAGAGGTGAAGCCTACAGTGGCTGAGTTGGTCTGCGAGAGGACCAAGTTGTTGAGATGGTTGTTGGGGAAGATCAAAGTGAGGGAATTCGATAGTAACAAGCAGTACGCTTCGGAGATATTGGCCATATTGCTTCAGAACAGCACTGCCAATCAGAAGAGATTGGGACAAATGAACGGCGTGGATGTGGTTTTGCAGGCCGTGGCTATGTACAAATCAAAGGACCCCAAGACATCAGATGAAGAGGAAATGCTAGAGAATTTGTTTGATTGTTTGTGTTGTTTATTGATGCCATTGGAGAACAAGGAGAGGTTCGTTAAGGCGGAAGGAGTGGAGTTGATGATCATTATTATGAAGCAGAAGAAATCTGCTTATGCCTCTGCCATCAGGGCACTTGATTTTTCCATGACCAAGTATCCCCCTGCTTGCGAACGATTTGTGGATGTTCTGGGATTGAAGACTGCCTTCGCTGCTTTCATGGGTAAGGCAAGTATATCTCTCTTTGTATGTCTTTATTTCTTGAGCACTTATCCATGTCTAATTGCATTCAGTACCTAATACTATGCCTTTTCCTCTTACATCGTTTAGATACCTATAAGTAAGAAGAACAAGAAGGAAAGGTACCAAGAGGAGTTGGAAGAGCGCCTGGTATCACTAATTGCATCATTGTTTGGTGAGTGCCTTTAGACAAATATGACATTATTGCCCTTTTGCCTGTTGGACTTTTCATCGCGATTAACCTGGTTATTGATAGTGTGCCTGTGAGACCACCAACCATGCATAAGCTTATCACTTCTGCAGATGATTACCAATTAATTACAAACTATTTTAGCAGCATAATGAAATTGCACTACACATTTCTCAACTACTGAACCTTATACATCAAATATTCATGCTCGTGGTCTTATTTCCAGGTGGAATTTTGAGAGGTTCCAGAAGGGAAAGGTTATTAAGTAAATTTGTTGAGAATGAATGTGAGAAGATAGACCGCCTTATGGAACTATATATAAGGTATTGGCTTATTTCACTTGTTTTGTTTCTTTTAACTTCACAAAGTTACAGGTTTAGAGTCTTGAGGTTCTTCTACCGTTGGCTATGCAAAGCAAATTCTTGTCCATGTGAGGGTGGGGGATGGGGTATTTCTAAGAGAGGGGTTTCTCTTGCTGTTGACAAAATGTGCCATAGCTGCGAGGGTCACTTCCAAGAAGGGTTGGATAGAGATTTTGTTCTGCGACTAATATTCCTATATTATGAATTTAAATGATGCAGATATTCCGACAGAGTTACAGCAGAGACACAACGACTGGAGCAACTGGAACTTGATGATTTGGAGGTAATCCATGAACTGTACTTTTCTAGTCTGCATTCAACTCTGAGATGTCTTCCTCTATAACATGGCTTGCATTTTGCAGATGGATGAAGAGGAAAAATACAATAGGAAACTTGAATCTGGACTTTACACTCTTCAGGTCTCTCTCTCTTTCTGCTTTTTTTATTTCTGTAATCATTCTCTTTCTGCTTTTTGAGTGCCTGATGAAGGGAGGTTTTTATAGCTTGCCAGGCCTTTTTTTTGTGGATGTTTGCGGTGGAATTAGTTGAGTTTATAAATAGTTTGCATTTATGATTAGTCTAATGCTTCAAAGACTATCTATATTTATCATGAATTTAGCTGTTAAACAGGCCTGGCACACATTTTTGACATAGTTGTCCCAGATCTTTTAGTTTTTCTTTGACTTGTTATTACTATTTATTTTTGTTGATGAGTAGTGTAATAGCTGTTTTGGGCTTAATTTTTCAATATCATGAACCTGGGTGTCTAAACTGCAGTTCTTTCTAAATCTTAATATATATTATATAATATTTAGCAGAAAAGGACCATTGTAACCTAATTGAAGCAAGTTATGTTTCTAAAATTGTATTACTTTGACTTCCTACATTCTTATCAACTTAAATCTTGATGATAATGGTGGTTTAACATTAAATGTTCTGACAAGCATGCTATTTGACTCTCTTTGTTTTGGTTTGCATTTTGTTTTATCTTTTCATGTATGACTGCTTGGGGGTGAAAGTTTATGATAATGGTAATATGAAATTCTTAAGATTCAGATGATTTGAGGATTGAAAATAAGAATTTTTAGGTTGTAGATATATTGAGGATAGGAGGACAGTGGAGCATAGCTGTTGTGGAGATGTATGGGGTGAACAGAGAAGTGTTAGAGGGAAAGGAGGAGTCTTGGCTGAAAAAAGAGAAGAAAAAAAGAGAGTGAGCAATAGTTTGATGGAGGAGGAGGAGAAGAAGAGAAGAAAGAACCAAAAGCATATGGTATATTGGGATGCTGAGGAGGAGACCAAAGAAGAATGAACAATAGTCTGATGGATTTTCATTTTACTAAGTTTGATTAATTAAACTTGAAAAGTTAAATGATTATTTAAAAAAAAAAATTATTTTCTGACTGTAGGTGACATATTAGCAAATTATCTTTGTATGCGTTTGCCACACCATTAACCGAATGCCATATAGGAGTTAAGAATGCTATTGCTAACATTAGCATTTTCCATCCAATTAATTAAAACTTGAATAAGTTAAATGATTATTTTAAAAAAAATATTTTGACTGTAGGTGACATATTAGGAAATTATATTTGTATGCATTTGCCACACCATTAACCGAATGCCATATAGGAGTTAACAATGCTATTGCTGACATTAGCATTTCCATCCAATTTGGGTTTTGATTGCTCTAAAATGGTAGTATGAGAGGGTTTGATTGCATCAAATAGAACAGAAAAAGGGTCAAATAAAAATTACCACTAGCCTAGTCGTATTTTTGGTTTCCCTTTTTGATTATTTATAGCTTAGTTTTTGTTTGAAGTCTTAGCATCCTTGATGGTTTCCTATTAGATTTAAGTGTAGTCAAAGTCTTTACTCTTCTTGTGCTAAGAACTGTAGGATTTGGAGTCATATGTATCAACAATCTTTCTGTGGAGATATAGAATCGTTGTTTGAGATTCTCCATGATAATTGCTTCTTACTGCCTAACACATTCAAATTTAGGTATGAATTACTGCAAAAAGCCTAAGTATTAAGCTTAGGCATCACTTCCTTATCTCGTTCATTCAAAATCAATAAATTATATGTCTATATTTGTGATAATAGCGTGGACTCCAGTGTTTAATTAGTTATGGACTTTGTTAATGTGTTTATTGCTTGAAATGATTTTAATTAGTTGGATGATATTAGACTTTGAATGTATCTTTACTCGAGCCTAGAGATTAGTTATGTTGTTTGAATTTATATTGTTAATGTTTGTTTTGGTGGTTTAATTTAAAATTTTCAATACTTCAATTATGATTTAAGAATGGTAATGTAAATGTTTTAATTGAATTTGGAATGTTTAATTAATTTTTATATCATTATTGTTATTTATTTGTGTTTATAAATTTTTCTAGAGATTTATTGATTTATTTTCTATTTTTTCTGATATTTTTTTTAAAAAATTGGGCGGTTGAATCAACGGTCCAACCAATTGAATCAGTTGGATTGGGAACCGGTGGTTTGACTGGTTCAACCACTGGTTTGGTTCTGAAAACATTTGATCTTAAGCTTATATTATACATTTATTCATTGACATACATAAAATTTTTCATGTATGCAATTGCGTCTTACTTTTCTCGGGCAAGCGCTTTTTTGCTTTCCATCTTAGGCAATGTAATTATTCTAGCACCTAGAGTGTGGGTTGTGCCTTTGACTACACTGGTTAGGTTATAATTTTCAGTTCATTCATGATTAAAACCAGGAAATATAAGTTCTTAGAAAGGTCCTATATTCTAAGAGTGAGTAAATACAATGAGTTCATGGTTTGAGAATCAGCCTTAAAGAAAAAACCGGGGTGGGTACAAGGAGAATAACCATGTAATATATGATTTATCTCTGCTGAAGACTACAGATGTTCCAATGACAGATGAATCTTTTTATGTCTAGGTTTATTATATTTCTTTTGAATGGAAATTCAGCCCTTCATCAGTCAGACAAACCTAGCTGTAAACTTCAACTCTGAATTAATTAGATTTCTTAGTAGACATCTTGTTAACCAATGTAATTTCTGAAGTTATTAACCAATGTGTTTAAATATTCTCAGTTTTGACCTTCTATTGTTTTGATTGCAGTTGATTGCTGTTATTCTGGGTCATCTTTGGTGTTCTGAGTAAGTTTTTGCACCTTTTTCTCGGTCATGTCTATTTATTTTGTTTATTTAAAACGTTGTTAAATTTAGTTTATTGAATACTATGCAGACACCCTCAAATGAGGGCAAGAATTGAATTACTGCTCAAGCAGCAGAAACTTACTAAGAACGATATCAAGAATATACTTCAGGTAATTTTCCCCTTTGGAACTGTATTCAAGTTGTACAATTTGTAGACAGAAATCAGTTACATACCAACTTGTTGATAAAGAAAATCATTTAAGGCTTGCTTTATAAGAAAATACTGAGTGTTGATAGAAGGCAGGCATTGCACTTTTTCAATCTTTTGTGTTTCTTCAAATTTTCTAACAAATAAAGGAGAACTCTTGTATGACTGAGACTCGCTATATATGTATTGGTGATATGGTGATGATGTAGGGTAAGAAGTGGTAGTTATTTGAAGTTAAAAATCTGGTTCCATGCTGGGTAAGAACTGTTGTTTTTAGTGTTTAATTGGGTTAGAGAAGATACTGTGTTTGGTTGGTTCAGAAAGGAAAAGCTTTGGCTTTGAGGTGGGAAAACAAACAGAAAAGAATAAATGGTGAGAACTATTGTTTTTAGCATTTAATGGGTTAGAGAAGATGCCTACCCCCAGGGTTTATAGAAATACCTTAGGGCTGATTTTATAATTTTCATACAATTTTTAGAAAACTAAAAAAAAGAAGTACAAAGATCCAGGGATACACCTACCTAGATTTCCATGCCCTCATACCATGACCCTAAAGGCTTCATACAAAGTTAGGCATTTGCTTCATACAATCCTTGAGAGAGCACAGCTGCTATAAAATGGTGCTTCATAGATCAAGCCAAAATGGCTGAAGTTGAAGACAAGACAACTATTTATAACCTACTTCCTTAATGGTCAAGCACATTAAGACTTTTTTATCTTTTCTATAAGTTGGTGCTTGGTTAGATCATTCCAACAATCATGATCTATACACGTTGAATCGGTGTGGCATAATCTAGCGTGTATAAATATATACATATATAGATTAAAAACAAATGTTTTTGGTTTCTTTATTTATGATTTTAAGAGATAATTGTCATTTTTTAATTCAATTTTTTAATATAATTTTTACATGTTGGTCAACTTGTTAACAAATAGAATTTCTAAATTTGTAATTTATACCTAATTATAAAATAAATAAAAGATTACTATATTTAACAAATTTTTATTTTTGAATTATATTGAAATAATTAACTTACTCAATTATTACAATATGCACAATTATGTTGGTATTTTTGAACAAAATAATGTATTACTTTTAGCAACAATCTAACATGGTGATCATTGATCAAACAAAGTGATGACAAATCATGAGTGCTTAGGAATAGCCAAGTACTAAGATCATCAAGTGATTAGACTACAATAGTGATATTAGAAATATACCAAATGTTTCCTATAAGGAAGGTTTATTTTGTGTTAATGGTGCGTTTTGGACACCAGGAAGATGGAATGGACATATAAATGATGCCTATGCTTTTGCTTATTTGAATGTACCACAACTGATGAAAATACCATCTTCTGTCCTTTGAAGCTTGCTATGACTATGATATAGTTTTCTACCTCATTTGCATTATTGGTTTCAAGTATGTGGAGAACAAGATTCAGATCATGATGCCATGCTCTCTTGCAATTGTCAAAATTACTCATTGTTATCACCTTTAAAATTGTTCAAGTAACTTACTGGCGTGACATATAATATTTTGTAAGATTACTAATACACAATTATTAGAAATATATATTACAGTTCTTATGAATGTTGATTGATGAAGACTTTGGGGACCATATCTAATTCTCAATGACCATAGTCAAGCTCTAACAGGCCGTCATATAACTATTCCCTTTCACCAACTTCTACATGCTGAAAAGTTTGGGGCTAGAATTTCATGTAGATGGAAGTCTAGGTTTTACTTTATTTTGAATTGAACTTTCTATTTATGCTGGTCAGAATATTTATGAAAAGGAAGAACAGTTTGTCCTTGGATGAGAATGTATGGACGAGGTTTTTTTTCTCTATAGAACCATTTGAGTTTTTGAGAAATTAAAGATGAAAATCACATCTACATATTCTCTGGGATTGCAATCTTGTCTTTAGTGTTCTTGGAGTTCAAGAAGTCCTTGTGAAGGTGCCCTTTTTTGCTACTGTATTAACTTTTATGAGGGGATATCCAGCCATTTTTCTTAACTGATTTACCCCTAATTGCTGTTGCATTAATCGCAACCTGACAAAAGATATCAGTCAGCTGAAAGTTTGCGGTGTGGACCTTTTTTTTCTTTTTTTTCAATTTTAGCTGCAAAAGTTACCTTTGAAGCATGGAAATCTTTTTTTTTTTCTTTCTGCATGATTTTTCCGGCACATACTGTCCTGCTTGTTATTTCTTTCCAGTTGCGGAGGCCCCTTTGTTTCTCTTTTGTTTTCTGGTTCCTGTTTACTTGATTGCAAAGCATAAGTTTGCTGACCAAGTTTAATAAGAGGCATCAACATTCTTTGCAATCTCAATCCGCAACTTTTCTTGTCTGTCAGTTGAAGCCGAAAACCTTAGTTCGGGTTGATAACATAATGACATAGAAGTGGAGATGGGTCAGGGACTTGGGTATATGACTGCGTCATTGGACAAAGTCTCTGATCATATCACCAAAGAATAAAGTTTAGAATCCACTGCAAAGAACTAGAAAACTGTTTATTATACATGGTTTGATTTTATTTTGGTTATTTCATTCCATATAAAATGAGGCTAGTCTCCTTATTGAGTTTTCCTTCCATACTTGCTGTAGCTGCCAATGGCTTACAGTTTGACATGTTTAGTGTCTTATTTTTGCTTTGTTATCTTATTTTACACAGGAATATCATGACAATATCGGTGACCTAGATGGAGCCGAAGAGAAGGAAAGAGCACAAACAAGGATCCAGAAGATCATTTCATCCTTCTGATTGTCATCTGCTGATTTTGTACCATCATATCTTTTGAAGGATGCCATGTGAGTTTAGCATTGTGAATTTTTTGAGCTAAAATTAATGATAATGCTTATACAATTAATTAGCTTTCTCCAGGATGCTCCTAGGAAAACACTAGACTGATTGTGGTCACCGGAAGTGTTCTAGGGAACTTTCTGATTGAGACAAAGGCAATATCCAAGCTTGTTATTGCGGGATGAGTTAAACAACTGCTAAAAATAGGGCCAACGAATTTTTTTTTTGGAGAAAATCGAAAATTGATTCAAATCCAAAATTCCTAACACGTTGAAGCTGGTGATAGGTTGCGAATTTTATTTGCGCAGGATCCCTAATATCCTCCGAAAAGCTTTCCTCTCAGATTTTGAAATTTTTATTATTTTAAATACGCAAACGACTCTTAAAAAGATTTTAGTAAAGAGTTGGAAGAAAAGCAGTTTGAAAATTTAAATTCGGATTTCAGTTATTCAAATTTCAAATTATAAGAATTAAATGTAAATTCAGAAAAATTTATATTATTTAAATTCTAAAATATTTGAAGTTATAAGCAAAAAGTGTATTACAAAAAAGAATTTACATGTTATATATGAAAATATTTGTTTAGGTATACATGTTATAGATTTATTTATAAAAAAAGTGTTATAATTTTTTTGCCATAATTTATTTATAAAAAAATAAAATTTTAAAGTTATGACAACAAATTATATTATTTATAAGTAGTATTAATAAAATATTTTTTATAAAAGTTATACTTTATAGATTTTATATTATTCAAATTATAAGAATGAAATGTAAATTCAAAAAAAATTATATTATTTAAATTCTAAAATATTTGAAGCTATAGGCAAAAAGTGGGGTAAATATCTAAAATATACTAAAAAAATTTAAAAATTACAGAATTGGGCTGATTTTTAGAAAATTTACGGAAAAGAGCCGTTTCCCCACAAAACGTGTCCACGTAACGTAAGCGCGTGGGGAAATGGCAGGAAAGCGCGCCCCTGGGGATGCGCTTTCCCCTTTCCTCAAATATTGGATATTTATTTTTAAAATTAAATTTAAAAAAAATTAAACAAATTCTATTTTACAAAATATATTAAAATTAAATTACAAAAACATATAAGCAACTATTATTTTATGAAATAAAAAATAAAAATAAATTCTTATTTATTAAATATATTAAAACTAAATTACAAAAAATAAAAATAAAGAAAACTTCTTATTTATTAAATATATTAAAACTAAATTACAAAAATAAAAAATAAAGAAAACTTCTTATTTCTTAAATATATTAAAACTAAATTACAAAAAAATAAAAATAAAGAAAACTTCTTATTTTATTACATATATTAAAATTAAATTACAATTAAAAAATTAAACAATGTCTAATTTATTAAAGATATTAAAATTAAATTACAATAAAAATTAAACAACTATTATTTTATTAAATATATTAAAACTAAATTACAAAAAATAAAAATAAAAACAACTTTTTATTTTATTAAAAAATTCAAATTAAATTACATACAAAAAAATAAACAACTTCTATTTTAGTGAAGATATTAAAATTAAATTACAAACACAAATAAAAACAACTTTTTTATTAAAAAAATTATTACAATTTAAAAAATAAAAACCCATCTAAAAAAATTATTACAATTTAAAAATAAAAACCCATCCGAATCAATGTTGATGCCGGTTGGAATCAAGTACACACAGGGGCGGTCGGCGATTCTGCTTGATTCCTCCTTTTCTAGCTTCCCGCGGGGTTGTGGAACCTCGGGCGGGATTCCGCCCTCCGGCGGTGGGTCCGGTTGTGGGTGTTACGAGGATGACCCACCTTGATAAAATAACGACCCGAGGTGTTTGCATAAACCACGGTGGGGTGTCCAATCCGCGTATGGCGGCGAAGGAGGTGGTAAAAGAAGTGCTCCCGACGGCGCCTCCTGTGATCCTTCACGCGACGACGGCCTCAAGATCGGTGGCGATCGAGTAGTCGAACGGACTTGAACTCCGCCATGCATTCCAACTCGGGTGGGACCGGGAAAAGGAAACATATATGGGTTAGGATACATATAAGGGGTAGGTGCGCACGCATAAAGGGTAAAAGGTCGTGATGTCGGTGTCGTCGGGTGACTGATGGGCCCGGTGGATCGTGTGGGCGCTGTTGATGGCCCCGCCTCATCACCCCTTCTCCTTGGATTTAAGGGGCCTCGACGTTCCCTTTGTTGGACGGTTACCGTCACCACTCTTCTTCCGACAACAAATACGCTTTACCATGGATCCTAAACCATGGCATGTATTCCGTGACGCACGCTAACTCCGAACGACGATCGATTCCCTGTCGGGTAAATAGTCATACCGGTTCTCCCATCGCCTCGATATGTGCCGACCAAAATCTTGGCCAATCCATGTGCAATCGCCAGTAAGTCTATCGTGTGCTCATCATCGAGCACCTCAGGTGGCACGGGAATCGGTTACCGGAATCTAAATTGTCGCAGAACCCGATCGACCGGTGCATCTCCACGGTCGCATAGGTGATCAATGGGACCTTCACGTGCGGTTGCTCGAATTTTGCAAGAACTCCTCCGAATTATCGCCCGAATTTCCTGATCCTCGCACGGTGTCCATTGAAACTATATTAACATTACCAAAATATTAGTTATATACATAATACTAGACACTAAATACGAAATACTAAATTATAAATACGAAATTCGAAACTTACTTGTGATTCGACCGTTGGTCCAATAGAAGCCGTATATCTTCAAGCGAGGTAGGTATTCCAAATGATGACTCACGAATGGTTCCACCTAATTAAATAATTTTTAGCATACAATTATACTATAAATCTACGTAATAATTGTAAAATATAACATTAAATTTACCTCGTTATCAGTGGGAATGAATATGGGTGGTCGAGTCGAGGACGTAAAAATGGAAATCGAAACCATGCCCATGACTGCAGTAGTGATAGGCAACCTCCGATTTTCGCTTTACTCGGCGGCGTCCCCCCGCACATCTCCCGATACAACCTCGATAGCACGACAGACCCCCAACTCAATTCACCGGCTGCTCTAAAATCAACAAGTTTCAACAGCCATCTCAAGTGTACGAGGTTTCTAGAAAGGTCCGGCATCAGGTAGCCTCCAATTATCTGAAGAATGTATGCCCGAGCATGCCGTATTCGCTCTATTTCGGTCGAACCCTCATTCGGCTCCGGGAATGTGTCTCGTAACCAGACCATCTCGATCCGACCTCCCTGAATTTTATCCGGAATGGCACCAAGAAGCTCGTAGCATACGCCATCCAATCACCGAAGTTGCGCACACTGGTGACTACCGACCCGCCCACCTGGCAATCCCAATCGCAATCGCGACATCTTCCGAGTGATGATACACTCTCCGCATGGAAGATGGAAAGTGTGCGCCTCGGTCTCCACCTCTCTATCAACGCACCGATCAAATGCGGCTCCAACTTGAACCCCCGCTATCGTGGCCACGTGCAAAAACCCGCTTCCGCAGTAATTTCTCGATCAACGGCGATGGGGACCATGCATATTGCGAATATAACATTGCAACACCCGATCTACAGATCGTTTAAAAATTATAAAATAAAAATTAATTAAAATTGCATAATTGTAAAAAATATTAAATAACATTAAAAAATTAAAATTAAAACTTAACATTTTCATTTGATCGACGGAGATGTGCTTATCGTCTAGACGAAGTAATTCCCCGGCCATTGTAATACGATCAAAAATTTTAAAATTTTCCAAAAAAATATATTAAAAAAAATTAAAAAGGGATTTTTTGTAAATAGTAAAGGACTATTTCAAAATTTCAGAGGAAGTTTGAAGGACTTTAAGAGAAATTTGAGAGAAATTTGAGAGGAATTTGAGAGGAATTTGAGAGAAGAATGAGTAAGGATTAAAGTATGAAAAAAATAAAAGGGTTGGGGGGTTTTTATAGGTTTTTTTTTGACCGTTCGGCCTAAAGCGCGCCCCTGGGGACGCGTTTTGTGCCACCTCAGCAAAGTGCGTCCACGTCAGCGCGCTTTTGCTGATGTGGCACCAACGGTCAAAAATTTTGATCGTTGCGGTCTAAAGCGCGCCACACTGGGGCGCTTTGTGCCAAATCAACAAAGCGCGTCCCACGTAAGCGCTTTTCTTGATTTGGCACAAAGCGCATCCTCGTGGCGCTTTTCACTGCCATTTCCCCACAAAACGCGCTTACGTGGACGCGTTTTGTGGGGAAACGACCTTTTTCCGTAAATTTTCTAGAAATCGGCCCAATTCTGTAATTTTTAAATTTTTTTGGTATATTTTGGATATTTACCCCAAAAAGTGTATTACAAAAAAGAATTTACATGTTATATATGAAAATATTTGTGTAGGTATACATGTTATATATTTATTTATAAAAACAGTGTTATAATTTTTTTGCCATAATTTATTTATAAAAAAATAAAATTTTAAAGTTATGACAACAAATTATATTATTTATAAGTAGTATTAATAAAATATTTTTTATAAAAGTTATATTTTATAGATTTTATATTATTTTAAACTTAATTTATATATTATAAAAAGGGTTTTAACTTAATATAAGTCTTTTCACGGTAAATCCAAATATTATATGGTAAATGTTAGTTACACAAATACAAAAAGTTTTTATTTTTATTTTTATTTTTATTTTTATCATGGGGTATGATAACATTTGAGTAAATTGAGTCAAATACAAACACCAAAGATGGCTCGTAAACTTTTTAATTTGATAAATTCAATGTATCAAAAAGTAGTTGAGAGGACATTTGTTATTCTAAAAAAAAGATTCTTCATTTTAATAACATCACTCAATATATCATAATGGAATTGAAATGATTCATACTTTGAAGAATACATAGAAGAATGTGATATTAATATAATGATTCAAAAAGTAAATGGTTTTTTTATTATTTTTATCATGGGGTATGATAACATTTGAGTAAATTGAGTCAAATACAAACACCAAAGATGGCTCGTAAACTTTTTAATTTGATAAATTCAATGTATCAAAAAGTAGTTGAGAGGGCATTTGTTATTCTAAAAAAAAAGGTTCTTCATTTTAATAACATCACTCAATATATCATAATAGAATTGAAATGATTCATACTTTGAAGAATACATAGAAGAATACATAGAAGAATGTGATATTAATAGTATTAATGATATATATTCAGATTCAGATGATGAATAAGTTGGTCAAGGACCAATGAATGATGAAAATAAGTATATGTTAAATGTTAAAGAGTGAATAACCAAACAAATATGGAATGCTAGAGCAATTATATAAAATTGCATGTAATGCTTATTTTTCTTGTTATTTTTTATTAGTAATCATATTATTGATTGCTTTATTGGATTAACATTTTACATATGATGATTTGATTTTACTTTTTGTTACTCATTTAGAATTCCTTTTTATCGTACGATTTTTTTATAGCAACCCATATTTCTTAAAAATATATAAATTATGTAATTGTGTAATTACAATTTGTACAACCAAATATGGCATTGCAGCCAAATAATTGCTTTGTGCTGTCCAATCATACCCTTGATGTAAAATATATATGTAAAAAAGAGAACGAAATATAAATAGTCAGAAAGTATAAAAATGTTAAAATTGTGCCGATTGAATCTTAGCTCGATTGGCATGGGAATTGTTGCCAATGCAGGAGGACGTGGGTTCAAGTGCGCTGAAACGCATTATCCTCCTATTTATGAGTTGGGGAGGGATTAAGAGCATATATGATCAGAACCTATAATAAAATTGTTAAATCCATAATTTTTTAGAAATTTAAATTTATTATTAAATAAATATCCCATAAACCATGAACTTAGTTTTTCAAGATTTAAACCTCACAATTGGGTTTAGGGTACAACAAGTGTCACATTTTTTGTTAAAATGTGCTAGAAGTCCCTTTACTTTTCAAAAATTGGAAATTTAGTCCTTGTACTTTTATTTCATGGAATTTAATCTCTCTATTTTTTAGATTTCAAAAAGCAGCTCCAACTATTAAATACTGTTAAATCCAAATTAATTACAAAGTCATTTTTTAATTACATGGCTATCAAGTAAATATTTTTTATTTAAAAAATATCACAACAATAAATTTAACAAAAAGAATTTAGAAGTGTTAATAGTTGGACCTGAATTTTGAAATCTGAAAAGTAGAGAGACTAAATTCCATGAAATAAAAGTATAAGGACTAGATTCCTAAATTTTGAAAAGTATAAGGACTTCTGACACATTTTAACTTTATTTTTTTAATATTTTTACTACACCTGTTAAGACATTCATTACATCCTAAACCCGCTTCTAGAGTCTAAAAAACTTCACAAAAAGTGTTTATGATAATTTTTCATAAAAAAAATTAAAAAGGCTAGTGATTTTTGCATGTGGAATTAGCCTAAACATATTATTTTAGAAAATCTTGGTTAAGATTTTTTTATTATATATAATTCACACTTTTGATAAAAATAAATTACTATCACACACATTACAATTCAAATCTCGGATGCAAGCTATGGAGTAAACACTCATGCCAAAAGGTCAAACATTGAGGCCCTAACTTTTCTTAAATGGGATTGGTTCAATTGAGTAGCCAATTTCCCCAAAGTAAAAATTATATATATTTTATAAAAGTAGATGTTGAGGATCAACCCGATTAAGTAATAAGTAAAAAATAGCAGAAGAAATTGAGAAATTGAATACAAAAATTTAACGTGGAAAAACTCATCCAAAGAGGATAAAAAATCACGGGCAAAGATAAATTAACTATAATGACAAAAGAACAAAGAGTACAAAAGATGGAGATAAAAACTAAACCCCGAAAACCTGAAAGCAAAGAACCCTCAAAACGTAAACACAAAATTCTCTAAATATGTTATGAGTTCTAATATCTAATGGGTGTATTTTCTAAGGTTGTAAAAGAGCCTATTTATAGGCTAAATTCATAGGTCAAATAATAAAAAAATAATCTAGACTAATCAGAGTTTGATTGAAACAAATAAACAGAGTTTAACTGGAAGATTATTTCTCAAATTTGACTAAAATAGGAGTCATACTCAACAAATCTCTACATTGACTCATATTTCCACAACACCATCTTTTCCAAAGCCCACCACGAGCCTATCTTGAACTATGCAGGGGATTAACTGAGTCGAATCTATGCTTAGAAACTGGAAGACTTCTAGCCTTTCGACTTGTACACTGCCAAATCAGAACTAACCTGGGTCTGATTTTCACGAACACAGTACCTTAACTTTTCAAAACCTGCATCCAAAAGAGAAACTCTTTTCAACGAAACGGTCATACCTTTTTCCTTCCTATGACCAAGTTTCCTTCGCTCCAAACGACTTGACTTCGACTTTCTAAGGGATGAGGGACGTCCGATTTCACCGGTCACTGTAAAACCTTCCAGAATATAAAGACTACCGATCCTTTTACCTTTTAACAAAACGAGAGCTCCACGAGATACCTTAATACCGCTCGACTCGATGTTGATTTTGTATCCTTTCGAGTCTAAAATACTCAATGTGATGAGATTCTTTCGTAAATCATGTACATACCTGACATCTAAGAGTGTCCTAATCGTCCCATCGTGCATCCTAATTTTAACAGTACCAATATGATTTACCTTACTGGATGAATCATTTCCCATGCGCACAACTCCACCTTCAACCAAACTGTATGTGGAGAACCATTCTCTATTGGGACACATGTGGAAAGAACATCCCGAATCTAGGATCCACTCGGACGTAAGCTTGGAGTTATCGCTCGTTGACACTAACAAGAAATCATCACCGCTTTCATTGGCCAAATTAGCACAAGCTACATCTTCCTCGTTACTCTCAGTAGCTCTTTTATTTCGCAGTTTATAACAATCTGCTTTGACGTGACGTAACTTTTTACAATAACGACACCTTTTGTCTCGCTTATTTGATGCTACCAAAATGGAAGCTTGCCTATCTGCCTTGCTATTTGAACCAAACTCATTTTCGAGTTTGTCTCTACTCAAAAAATGACCCTTCACATATTCGAATGAGAGTTTGTCTCTACCATAAATCAGGGTCTCCCTGAAAGACTTGTATGAAGGGGGTAAAGAGCAAAATAATATCATAGCCTGATCTTCATCGTCAATCTAAACCTCAACGTTCTTTAAATCATTTAAAAGAGTAATGGATTAATTGATGTAATCTTTAAGAAGCTCACATTCGTTCATGCGAAACGTAAATAGACGTTGTTTCAACACTAAACGGTTAGTCAGAGGCTTAGTCGCATAAAAAGTTTCTAATCTTTTCCATAAGGCGGATGAGGTTTTTTCCATCAATACCTCCTGCAATATCGTATTCGCGAGGCACAACTGGATTGCAGACAAGGCCTTTTCATCAAGCTCTTTCCATTCTGTTTGATTTAAATTCTTAGGCTTTTTCCCGGTAACAATCTTTTTCAGGCCGGTTTGAACTAGAATTGCCATCATCTGAACTTGCCACAGATTAAAATTTGTGACACCATCGAACTTCTCAATTTCAAACCTTATTGCTGCCATCTTTGAACGGGCTGATCTACGAAAATTGAACTAACTCTTATACCACTTGTTGAGGATCGACCCGATTAAGCAACAGTTAAAAAATAACGGAAGAAATTGAGAAATTGAATACACAAATTTAACGTGGAAACCCCTCCAAAGAGGGATAAAAACCATGGGCAAAAATGATTTTACTATAATGGCAAAAGAACGAAGAGTACAAAAGATGGAGATAAAAACTAAACCCCAAAAACCCAAAAATGAAGAACCCACAAAACGTAAACACAAAATTCTCTAAATGTGTTATGAGTTCTAATCTCTAATGGGTATATTTTCTAAGGTTGTAAAAGAGCCTATTTATATGCTAAATTCATAGGTCAAATAATAAAAAAAATAATCTAGACTAATCAGAGTTTGATTGAAACAAATAAACAGAGTTTAACTGGAAGATTATTTCTCAAATTTGATTGAAACAGGAGTCATACTCAACAGTAGATATGACAATAAATTGACAAGAATAGCATACATCTAAAGGAAAATACGAATAAAAGTTTTTGAAACCTAAAGTTGTAATTTAAAATGTCAATTTTGATTTCGAAGATAGAAACACATTAACAAACGATAGATAGATGAAAATTAAGAATTGCCAATTTTGAAACAACAATGGAAATTTATGGGTCAAACTTAAAATTATTTATGGATTGTGTTGTACTCATGGTATCAACATTATGCATGTTAGTTTAAATTTAACAAAGTCCAAAATAGTAGAATCTTAACTCGATAAAAAAGTAAATAATGTATTCTCATTGACATTGTATGGATTATGATATGGTCATGAGTCATTTGTCTATCGACAAATGATTTTGTCATTATTAATATAAATAATGATGATTTTTTATGGAAAATATAATGGTGACTATGAGATGAAAAATGATCAAATCGGGTATGGATTTAACCTAAAAGGATCATGGATATCTTATGAGAGTAACACATGAAACAGATTAAAGTTTAACATAACTAACTTTCATAATGGTATATAATGAGGAGTTTAGTCACGGTGCTTTTAATGAATTGAATCCATGACTAAATAACTTTCTAATTAATAAGTGATTAGTAAAAAATTTAATTACAAGTTATTTTACCCCTAATTACTTGTGTTCAATCCGTCCTTCCATTATCTCATTATAACTTTGAATGGATTGCATGTAAGAACTTTGAATGATTTGATAAAATGATGAATGGTAAATAGATTACATAAATTAGTATATGCAAATAAAAATGCATTTGCTAGAGAAGGCAAGATATAACTTATGATTAATTTATTTTCTTTTTAATTATTATTTAATTGAAAGAATAAATTTAACATTGAGTTTAATGTGAAAATTAAATTATTTATTCATTATGGTCTAATTTTGTAATGCCCTCCACCGGACCTGATTCACCAAGTCTGAGTTTCGGGTATTATTTCACATAAAACTTAACAAAAATTTCAAAATAGAAGACAAAAATTCATCACTGAAAACATTTCTCATTAATTTTATTAAAAACTCCGTACTTAGAGAACAAAAGCAGTATTTGCAAATAACATATCGTATCGGTCTTGCTAAATTTTATTATAACACAAAAGTTCCAAAAGACAGATTCAAATGGCGTAGTCATACTAAATGCCAGTTCTTCCTATACACCCACTGTATGCGTAGTATCCCCTTATGCTGCTTCTCTGGCACAATCCTGATATCGTCTCCTCAAATACTTACACTGACACGACAATACCTGATGTAACACCCCTCACCAGTATTCATTGTCGGAATAGGGTTACAGAGCATTATTGGACTTATTACACAATTAAACATACATTTCTCATACATTTACAAATTTCATGTAATCATCAATCAACATCATTCACATTGTCCCTAATACGAGCCTACGATGCCCAAAACATACATTCGGAGTGGTTCGGGACTAAATCGATAACTCAAGAAATTTTTACAAAATTTAGAAAATTTTTCAAAACTACAGGGGACACACGCCCGTGTGGCTCGGCCGTGTGTCTCACACGGCCAAAGACACGCCCGTGTCACTGGCCGTGTGGACATTCGAAATGGGATCACATGACTGTGCCCCAGCCCGTGTCCTACCCCGTGTAACTCCCTGACTTGGGTCACACGACCAACCACACGCTCGTGTGACCAGCCCATATGCCCTTTCGAAATGGCCTCACACGCCCGTGTGTTAGGCCATGTACTAGGCCGTGTCAATCCTGTAGGGTATACTGACTTATGCCACATGGACAAGTCACACGCTTGTGTGCTGGGCCGTGTGGTACATACTGACTTGAATTCTAATTCAACACCAGGGGACACACAGCCGTGTAACCTGACCGTGTGTCACACACGGCTGAGACACACGCTCGTGTCTCTCCTCTTGTAGACAAAAATAGGCTATTTACCAAGCCATCTTGCCACCCAAATTTGTATACACCTACACCAAACCAAATGACACCTAAACATGGCATAAATAGGCATTCAACCAACTTCAACCAAGCAAAAATCATACCATTTCAATACCAACAAATACAAAACACACCAATACCACAATATGCCATTCAATTTCATGCCAAACCTCACATTCTCAATTCATCAATGTGGACACTTCCAATTATGCATCATTTAGTCTAAACTCACAAGCACATAAATTCTCAAATATCAACCATTCACCACAAACATTTGCATAGCAATTATCAATATAAGACAAAGGACATTTGCATATATATACACAACCAAATCAACCAAAATAAGCCAACTCTTATGCTATAGACAAAACCAAAACATTTAACATTTACAAGCCATTTCAAATGACTAAATTCATTACCAAACTATATATCAAAATGACCATAATCCTATACATGCCATATATCCATAAACATAGATTCAAAAGTACCAAAGTGATAGTTGGATAGTGTGATGAAGTCTCCGACGATTCTCGAATTCGAGCTAGCTTTGATTTCACTATAAAACACGGAAAAATAAACAATATAAGCTATAAAGCTTAGTAAGTTCGTATAGCATTAAACCCAACTTACCAAAAATGCACAATTTAACAATTAAAACATAACATAACATATCTCATATTGATTCACCAACCTACCACATTTTCATTCACAAAGTTAGATATAAATTTCATAAATTTCCTCATTTCAATGCTTGTACGGTTCATGTACATACTTGTACCATCTCGTATCAAACTTATACTCAACCATATCTCTGATATACCCGTTGAACCATTCGGAATACTATCAGATACTCGGGAATCTCGCTCCCTAAGTGCCACATACATAACCGAAGCTATCTCAATCTCGTATCACATATAATGCCCACTCTCGAGTTATCAATGGGTCTGCTCACACAGGCTGACGGTCATGACGAAACTACACGGTGCTGCTCACACAAGATGACGAGTATCCGCAACACATGCTGGATAACTTAGCCACCGGTAGGATGTACGGACCAGCACCCAAATCACATAACCCCTAATGACATGTCATTTGTATCCTAATCTATTCCTAAGGTTCAACCGGGATTTCACACTTGCCGAATCGTCGTCGAATATATCCGCAAGGTCGTATTCGCAATTTATGCAATATCAAAGCATTTAAAACATAATTATAACAATGCTTATTACATACGAACTTACCTCGATCACTAAAACGACTGAACGGATCGACTAGTCTGAAACCTTGTTTTTCCCCCGATCTAAATCCGAATTTCACTTTTCTTGATCTAAATGTAATCAAAATTAACTTATTTAATCATCACTTTATTCAATTTAGTACAAAATACACATTAAGGAAACTTTACACTTTTCCCCTAATATTTTAACATTTTTATAATTTAGTCCTTATCTCATAAAAATACAAATTCATGTAATTCAACTTGTACCCATGCTAGCCGAATTTCAATTAAGTCCTTAGCTGCCCATATTTTTCATTTATTTCACAATTTAACCACAAAATTTCAACATTTCTCAATTAAATCCCTAAATGATAATTTTGTCAAAAATCACTTTATAGATGTTGTTTATCTAACAACAAGCATACATTTTCTATCATCAAACATCAAAATACACCTATATTCATCAATGGAAAAACCCTAAACCTTTAAAATTTTTGTAAATTAGTCCCTGGACTAGCTTGATTAAGCTGCAACGATCTCAAAAACATAAAAATCATTAAAAACGGGACAAAAACCATACCCAAATAAGCAAGGATAGCATGGCCAAATGTCAAGCCTTAAGAATGGCTATTCTTCTTGTTAAAATCGGCTAAGGAAGAATATGGACACAAAATAATGGTTTTTGTTTTATTTATTTTAGTTTTAATTACTAAATACCAAAATTAACCTTCATAAACATCACAAATTTCAAAACTACCAAGCCACTATCATCCACTATCATGTTATTGGGTTATTTACCACATAAGGACCTCTAATTTAAGATTCCATAGCTATTAGACACCTTTAGCTCATAGAACTCCACTTTTATACTTTATGCGATTTAGTCCTTTTTATCAAATCAAGTACTCAAACGATAAAATTTCTTAACGAAATTTTCACACAATCTTACTATCATACTGTAGAAATTAAAATAATAATAATAATAAATATTTTTGACCTCGAATTTGTGGTCCCAAAACCACTATTCTGATTTGACTAAAAACGGGCTGTTTCACCTGAAACATAAACATAACGCTAGTAAGTTCAAAGGAACTTAGTGAGTTATGAACATAACTTGCCTTTTTAACTTTCATGAAATTCTTCATCTTAAAAAATTGGACTTTCATGTATCTATCTTTGGCGAATACCTTTTCATTTTCAGTTGTATACTTTCATACTTATATGCGTCTCATCATTCATACCATATATTCATTCATTCAACTATTTGGCTAGCTCTAGGTCTCAACCTTTGAACACCACACTTTTCATTTCCCTTCAAACAACTTTCAACAATTATTCTCGAATAGTTAATCGCAAGCACTATTCTTGGTGGATATCACTTACTGATCATACTTTTGGCGGATACCCTTACTGATCTTGATAAGTCGAATCATAATCCAAACTAAACCCTGATTCAGCCCAACATATAACCTACAGATGAGAGTTTCTCTAGATCATTCAGAAGAATTATACACATCTTTGTAACGAACACTAGATATCCAATATATCAAACATCATAGATTCTAATAGAGTTTAGAACGAGACAAAATTTTAAATAGAATATGCCCATATACTAGGTTAGTAGATAACCACAGTAGATACTGTCATTGAACATACTGAATTATACTTCGTTTAAGACTTATTCGTATTTATCACAAACTTCATATACTAAAGCTGCAGACAGAACATATTCTTGTTACAGATTTACCATAGTATGCCACTAGGGCTAGACAAAATATGCCACAAAGACGACATACATATTACGCCACAAAGACAATTTATAGAGCACACCACAAAGGCTAGCAGAATGCCACAAAGGCCTTATCAGAATACTACAGAGGCTAACCAGAATGCCACAAAGACTATATCAAAATACAATAGTGGTTAACAGAATTCTACAAAGGCCATATCAGAATACTATAGAGGCTAACCAGAATGCCACAAAGACTATATCCAAATACAAAAGTGGTTAATAGAATTCCACAAAGGCCATATCAAAATACCATAGAGGCTAATAGAATGCCACAAATGCCATATCAAAATACGCCATAAAGGCTAGATCAAAGTATGCCATAAAGGCTAGGAGAATGCCACCCAAACACCCCATAACTGCCATGTTTGCAATATGGATTTTTCTAAACTCACATCGCGTGAGGTTTTCCCATCATCGCCCTGGGACATGCAAAGAACCTCGGTCGATAATTGCGGCTCATCTTTCCTTTCCAGAATGTGCCATGGCCATGGACTTTTTTCAGAATTTACATATCAGTATTTGTGTTTACTATCTCGATGGACTTTGTCGTATACCACCGCGGTGACCAAACTCACAACTCAACCTCTCCACACTCATAGACACCCCATTTCTCCAAACAATTTCCAATCATATATTACGCATTCAAGTAGACTAACTCATCTTCTTAACCAAAGCATACTTCATTGCATACTACACACACATCATCACAATCATATCTTACAATACACATTCCAAACATATACACTTAGTTGCTCCACAAAATCATATTCACCCATACACACAGTTCATTATGTTCTAGACTCATAGGGACCAATATCAAAGATACATACTCGTTTTTAACATTCATTCATTTACATACTCAGCATTTTTGAGACATCAATCATAGAAGACTTGTCTACAAAAACTTGTAGGAATGGGCATTAAGGACTCACCTGAGACTCACCTACTGCAGCTACCCGCTTCAAACTCGGACATCCAATTCAAACCAACAACAACTGCTTACAGAACATGAATTCATCATTAAACCCATTTACAAACAAATTGCTTACATTTCAATTATAGAAAATCCCCATGCATGGCTTCTCATTCGTAATTTACATTTAATACTTATGAAAACCCTCTTACGAACCTTTCTCAAACATGTATATAATCTAGTCCTATTTAGTGGAATTTGAGAAGTGTCCCAAAATTTCAAAATATGCCATTAATAATGGCCTACAGAATCCGAATAAAACATAAATGAAAGTCTTTTCCAAATGCCATTTGTCCAATCCGTTTAGTTGGTTTATAACCAGATTTAGTTACTGAGTCTTGTCCTTCATAGTACTGGAACAAACTAGGCGTAATATACATTTGGCGGTGACATACACAAAGCTTCCTCTTCCTATATGTCGTCTTCTTTCTTTATTGAAGAACATGTCAAAGATTGAATCCTGATATACTTCCCTGGGTGGATACTTAATTCGCCCAAAACATTAGTTCACTAGAAGCTACAATTTGACGAACTAACTTCTAGAGTGCACCAGAACAAACATCTTCTTGTCTACGCGCCTAAAATTCGAGTTATCCAAATTTGGGGTGTGGAAAATTTCATTTGCATAATTATATAACTTTGTACAAAAATTCTAATACGATAAAGTCATTGTAATTTTAACGGAATTAAAGTTGAGTTGTGTAAATTATTTAATTACAATTAATTAATTTAAAATAATATTTAATTATTTAGTTAGTCAAATATTTGGGGTCTGAAGTTTTACTTTGACCAAGAGAAATAAGCTCAAAAAATTAGACCAAACAAGGGCCAAACTAATTAGCCCAATTAGGGCTAGATGGTACGAAATGTGGACTTATTTCCCCGTAGGGGTTGCTGACCATGTGCTCTCTAGGAGCCTTAATCGGACTCAAACTACATTTCAAGTAATTAACTTTGAATGAGGATTAAGCTCTTGCATAATTTCCTTTATAATTAAGTAAGCCTAGTTGAAATCCACAATAAAAATCAATAAGGGAAAACTCTACAAAAATTTAGGGGTATTTTATATGAGTAAATTTTTTTGTTTTGAAATAAATTCTATTTTTTTAAGTTTGGATTATAGATCAAGAGCAATTATAATTGCAATCGTCCAACAATTATAATTCGGATCTAAAAGTTGAAAATTTTGGTTTCAGATTATAGAGGATTGCTTTCTTTGATTAAGTATATTTCATATGCCATATCTTTTAATTGTTTTTCTTGTTTCTTTGGTCTCTTTTTTCTTCTTCAAACTCTTTGATTTTCAAATGTTCATTGTTTTTGATATATCAAATTGGGAGAAAAATATCCTAAAATTTGCAATTTCATTGATTTAATAGGAAATTGCAATGCAAAACAATTTCAAATTTAAACCATTGCTAATAAATTATGAAAATTGAATTTCAAAACTTCACAAAACTTTTCATTTTATTATGAAATTCAAGCAAATTTTTTAAAATTATTTTCAAGTTAAAGTCTTCATAAAGAATTTTAAATAGGAGGGATTTAACTTGAAAATAATATTTGATTTAGGGGAGTTCACAATGCAAACTATTCTAAGGATTGGTTCTATAAAAAAGAAAGAGATTGTCAATTTTGATTTTCAAAAGTATTGATATAACAAAATAAAATTTCAAAATTTCCTTAATCAAAATTTTCAAAATTTACTTTGATCGCTTTTAAAGTTATTTTGAAAGTGTTACAAACTCAAAAACAAAATTTCTAAATGCCTTATACATTTACAAAAATTTTTGAGTACCCCTCGTGTCCTTTAAAAAAATTTCTAAGCCAAAATACTATAGTTTTTCAACAATGTCTCGAGGCATGAAGGTTCAAATGCAAAACTTTGCTTCAGACGAGCAAAGTCTCGAGAGTTACCCTGAAAAGTCTTGAGACGTTCAGCCATGTCTTGAGACATTGACTTGGTTGTCTCGAGATATAAAGGTTCAAAGCTACAGTTTTGTTCCAACGGTTAAATGTCTCGAGACAACTCTTCTTAGTCTCAGGACATCCTTCAATGTATTCAAATGTGCTGCTTTTAATGGTCATATTTTCTATGCATTGTGTCGAGACATAAACCTGCATACTGCATTAAATACATGAAATCAATGCCCTCAACAACTAAAAGCTCCCCTTAATGGCTTCAAATGCCTCCAAATCAATTAGAGAGTATAAATACAAATCAAGAGCACTTGAAGAATGTATAAAGACACATCCAAGCATTGGAACCAAGATAATTCACTTCAAATATTTTTTTTCTTATATTCTCTTGCACATAGTCTCTTAGGTGTTGATTGTAATATCTTTTATCGTTCTCATTTCCATTCTTTAAGTAAGCTAACACTTCCAAGCATACACCTAGAGGTCTTTATTGTTTACATATTTTATATTTGTCATTAAAGATTATACTTAAAGTTTTTGAGTAGAAAACTTTGAGGGGATAGTAAAGGGTTTCTAGGTAAGCCACAAAAGTTAGATATATGGTTTTAGTTTAGACAAAAAAACTAAGAGGAAATGTTCTATCTAATCCTTTAGAAAAATATATATTTGTAAAGGTTATACCTTATCCTAATAAAAATATCAATTTTGGGATTGAATTGGGAAATACTTAGTGATGGAAAGCTAAGACAGTAGAGGTAGGCATTTGGAGTCGAATTACTATAAATCAAAGTGTCGAAGGTTTTCTTTACTAACTCTTCTATTTTAGAAAAGTTTGTTGAAATTTCAAAATACCAATTCACCCCCTCTTATTTTTTAGCCTAATAGTGTCACCCATCAATTTAGTCCCAACGTAGTTAGAAAATTATCAAAAGCCCCTTTCTTTTACGAAGCAACATATTTATTTTGATGGTATTTATGTCTTTTTATATTTTGATAAATCTAGACAAAATTAGACATGAAGAAAATCATGAGATTTGAACCAAAAAAAGAAAAAGAAAAAGAAGAAGCTCTTCACCAATTCAAATTTACCTTTTCAACCAAAGTAGCATTTAGTTTTTATATATTTTTCACATGAATATTTACTCTCACATCATATTCATGGGTGTGATACAATCTAGTGTTATTAATTGTGATTATAATAGTGAGCCTTAATTATAATTTTAATATTATGAATTGTTGGCGAGTTGATAGTTGAGGCTACCACTTGTCGCATTATAAACTCCTCCACCTAAAATTGTTGTCCATTTTACTTCAAAATCTTACTTTAAAATATACTAGTTTCATTCTAGAGTGATACATAAGTTTATTGTATGTAATAATCACAATATATTAAATTATTTTTTATTATTCTAAAAAAATTAAAGAATTTTTAAATAATATAAGTAAGGAATTAAAATAAAATAATTGAAGAATAATGTATTAAAAATTATGTGAAATTAACAAATAATTTATATTATTAATACGTTTATTGAAAGTAGTTTTACGAACTTTTTAATTTTGGTAAATGTAAATATAAATTATGACTCATATATAATACGTTGCTTCAAAAAAATATGATAATATAAATTAATTGGATAAATTAAGTAATTAATAATAATTTTTTTATTTTATCAAAAAATTAAAATAAAATCAATAGTAAGACCCGCATATTTTTTAATAATAATTTACATGTGTAACTTACTTTATACTATATTGGTTGTATTTAATATTAAATATATATTAAATAATTGCTTTAATTAAAAATAATCAATTATATTATTAAAAATATAAAAATAATTTTTATAGTAATTTATAATAAACCATTCACAAAAGTAATAAGATATAAAAATATTATAATTGCATGTTTTAAAAATTGTAAAGTAAATCTTCACATTGAATATTTAACATCTTCATTGTGAACTCTACATTTTTCTAAAAATATGAAATATATGTTTTGGATTTTGAAAAAAAAAATTAATAACGGTTATACGAAGAATGGTATATTCTAGAGTAATTAAAAAAAATATTTATTAGAACTAAATACAAATTTCTATAAAAAAATTATATTATACTAATTATAGTGTATATTTAATATTTTATAAAAAATCAACATGCAATATATATTAACTTAGAAAAACTAAATTTAATTGATAATAAATTCTTTAAAACATAATATACTAATTTAAAAATATGCATTAGAATTAATATTTTTAAAAACTTTTATGTGTAACAATCCGTTTTTAGTCAGTGTCGGAAAAATATGGTTTTGAAGTAGGATTTCGTAAATCAAATTAGTGGGAATATTAATCGAGGAATTTAATTATACAATATGAGATTATAATATTGAATTATCGAGTAATTAAATAAAAAAATCATTAATTATAGTACAAAGACTAAATTGCAAAGTGTTCTCACAAGTGAGTTTTGATTTAAGAAATGTTTAAGGCCTTATGAGGCAATTGAACCAAGGAACAAATAGATATTGTACCACCATTATTTCATGATTAGTGGGTTGGGATGATCCCATCCATCCATTACCACTAAGGTAGTTAATTTTAGACCATAGCCATCCTTTTAGCTTAATTAAGGCTTAATTAGTAAACTAATCACATGTATATATATATAAAGATAGTGGGAGAGAGAATGAAAATCACAATCTTCTCACGCTAAAGGAAGAAGAAAGGAAAAAATTGCTAAGTTTTTAGCCATTGCCGTCCATAATTCACTAAGTTACACATGTATTTATATATATATATATATATATATATATATATAAATTTTTATGGATTCTTGATCATGGAAGCTTGATTTAGTTAATCCAACCCTTAGATTTTTCAATTATAAAGTTTTGCTTAAATTGTCAGGATTTAATCATTGGTTAAATGAAATTTTATATGTCATGAATGATGAGAATTATGTTTAGATTATGTTAAGACCATGTTAGAACATGGTAGGAAGTGATGAATTAAGTTTAAATTTAAGTTAAGGTTATATGGTTAATTATTTGATATTAGGGATAAAATTGAATAGAATGAAACTTGTTAAAAGTTTATGCTATAGATTGAAAGGTTGAGGTCCCTAGTGAATAAACACGAAGTCAGATTTTGATTCAATCTGAAATATCGAAAGATATGGAGTTTTCAAACATTAAGTGTAACAACCTAATTTTTTGGTGGTATCGAAAAATACAGTTTTGAAACCTCATTTTCGTAAACCGAGTTCGTGAATATTAAATATGAATATTTACAAAGATAATACAAAAAATATTAAAGTTTTGTTCAATAATTTTGCCGAATTAATAGTTAATTAAGGCTCAGGGACTAATTGTAAAAGTCCAATCGCTATAGATTTTTAATTGACAAAAGGCTTCAGGATTAAAATATCAATTAACGAAAGGTCCTAAATGGCAACTAGGCCATTTTTAAATAGGAGAAAGTGGATGATGATGGTCAAATCTACTAAAGTTGATTAAAGTTAAATTAAGTTAATTAAATTAGTTTAATTAAACCTTAATCATGCTATATAAACTAAGTTAGTGGGAAAAAATGTTAAATTCATCTTTCATCTTCATCTTCTTGCTGTTCATGAAGAAGAATAACCTAAGGAAGCTTTAAACCATTCAACCATAAAATAGTAGATCAAGAATTGGATCGAAGTGAAGTTAATTGGGGAAAAGCTAAAATTGTTGATTAGTCCTTGAAGAGTTAACGCGTTCTTTGTGTTTCAAACAAGTTCACTTGGAGATTACTAACTCATTTTGTGTGATTTACATATATATACTTGCATTGAACTTGATGTATATATGTATTTGTATATTTGAGTATATAGTGATATATAAGCAGTTTGACACATATGACTAATATTGGATCGAATTGAAACATGTGAACAACTATAGTGTACAAATGTATGTAAATGGTCAATTACAGGACATGTAAATGAAATATATGATCATGTATAGGGATTGGTAATGACATATATACAAAAATGATGCTTGTGTGAAATTAGTAAAAGGTTAGAATACATTTGGCATGCTAATAGGTTATACGCGCGTTTGATCAGAAATTTTACATGTTATAATGAGATCTAGTATCTGTTGCAGATTCTCGGGTTATATGTAACATTAGTTTAGCTCAGACGGGTAACCTGGTGTAATTTCAGCTTGTGTGAGCAACCCTGATGTAATTTTAGCTTGTGTGAGCAACCTTGATATAATTTTAGCATGTGTGAGCAACATAGTCACCCGTGTATCTAAGTCTATTTTACTAAAGTTCAATTGAGTGATATTCATTTAAATTGAAATGGGAAAACTTGAAAGTGAATTTGAAATGGATTGGTATATGCTTATAATTTGATATATGACATTTGATTAACTTATTGTAGTGATATTACTCATGATATGTAAGCATGGCTAACTTATTTGGTTGATAATGTTAATATGTTTCTAGTTATGCCATTATGTACCAAAGATAGCCAAATTGTATGCCAATGTGATTGGTAGTTGTTATTTTTATAAGTGATCAAGGTAAGCATAGTATTTCCATTTGAACTTACTAAGCATTCTCAATGCTTACTGTAGTTGTTTCCTTCCCTTTTAGATTATCACCTTGCAGAATTTGCTGAGCCTGATCAGTGCGAAGCACTTACTATCAATAAGATGGTAAAGATAAGTTCAATTTGAGTTTAGACATTGTGGCAAGTATACAAGGGCTCTTTAGTGTGAAATTTTTCATTTTGGAGTTGGTAGTTAAATGGTAGATGTGGTGATGATCGATTTTGAAAGCTTAGCATGGTATATAACTTAATGATGCATATTTTGGTCATGTTGATACTATGAGAATGATGATCTTATTCATGAATGGTTTGACATGTCAAGATTTGAAATGGGACTATTTGAAATAGCTAGATTGATTAATGATTTATAAATGGTAAGTTGAATGTTAAGGTATGTTACATGGCTTGGTGTATTATTTGGTTAGTTCAAGTCAAGATTAGTAAATTGCTTAGTTCTTAAATTGCATATTGACCATGTTTAAGATAGTGATAGAAGTGTTTGAATATGGATAGTGATTTGGAAATTGAACAAGCTTGAATGATGAATGAGTGAATTGTATGATATTGAATGGTTGGTTTAGATGGTTATATACTTGAATTGGTTGATATTGGCATGGTATAAAACATGCTTGAAAGATGAATGATTGAATTGTATGATATTGAATGGTTGGTTTAGATGGTTATATACTTGAATTGGTTGATATTTGCATGGTGTAATTACATTATGGTTGTGAAAGATTGAATGAAAACTCATAGGTGAAGGTTTGAAATCAAGTAATTAGGTACCAAATGTGCATTTTGCCAAAAACAAGGGTAACGTCATGACCATGAGACCACGATGTCGCAACATCGTCCAACAGTGAGTGGTGTCGCGACGTAGATATACATGTCGCCACGACGTACCTCACTTAACAATTTCACGATGAGGAAATTATGAAGTTGTGACGTCAGCCCGAGATTTTTAAAACTTTATAATTTGGTCCTAATTCATGCTCAGGTTAGAAAAAGAACTTTCGTAAGCTCGTGTGGGACACATAAATGATTGTGTAGCATATTTTGAATGTGAATGATACTTATTTACATGTTTGAATAGTTGAATAATGCAAAATTGTTTGTAGTTGCTCTGACAACGAATATAGAATCCAACAGCTCAGACTCGACGATCGAGTTGGGCGAGGAGTGTTACATTAGGCTTTTGAGGGACCTAAATAAATAGATTGGATTTAATGTTTAATTGATGTTTTTCTATGTTTGAAACTAATACTATTTTCGTAAGATATATCAAACGTAGCTAAAGAAAATGTCAGGACGTCAAGGGATAAAGGAAAAGTCAAGGTTGTAGAAAAGTAGCTCGATTTCGTTTTGTGCTTTCATGATCTAATTTCAATTCATAGCCTATTAATTATTAATTTGATTAAGGTAATAAATATTGCATTGTCTCGTGAATGGTAAGTATATTTGTGATATGATGATTTGATGAAATGTTGTGAAAATGTATTTGATTGAATTCATATTAAGTTTTGATGTAAAGGTATAGAAATTAGATGACTGAAATGAATGCTATGTGAAAATGTGATTCAATGTATGAAAGAAATGTGAAATCATGATAATGAAATGAAATAAATAGGAAAAAAAGTTATTTTAAGAATACATGATGAGTGAAATTATACGTGTTGATATTATAAATGTCGTATTAAACAGTCTCGGATAGAGTAGCGCTAGTCGCATTATAACATCTTGTTTTCAGTGGTGTCAAAAATAGTGGTTTCAAGACCATAATTTTGATGAGTAAATTATTATTTTAATGTTTATTTAATGCCTTCGGGATTATAATAAGGTTGTATTAAAATTTCGTTAAGAAATTTTTATGTTAAAATGGTTAACTAAGTGAAAAGGACTAAATCGTAAAAAGGAGTAAAATTTGAGTTCTATTAGTTAAAGGGGTCAAATAGATATGGAATTTTAAGTTAATGGACTTGAATGGTAAATATATTATTTAATGAGTTAGTGGATAGTTATGGACAAGGTTTTTATGAAATTTTAACGATTTTAAAAGGTTAATTTGGTAATTTTGTAATTAAAAAGAAAACTCAGTAAGAAAAGATGAACCAAAGTTATCATCTTCATCTTTTTTTCATTTTGAAACCCTAAATTAGCCATTGGATAAGATAAAGGTTCGGCCAAATAATTCACCTTGCATGTAAGTGAATTCAAGCCCTGTTTTTAATTATTTTTATGTTTTTAAGTTCGTTTCAGCTTAATCTAGCTAGCCCGGGGGTCAATTTGCAAAACTGTTAGAGGTTGAGGGACTTTCCATGAATGTTTTGAATAGGTTTTGATGTTAGTTGAAAGATTATTAGTTTTGGTTGTAAAACAAACGTGTTTTGTTAAGTGATTTTTAATGAATTTTGGAATTAGGGATTAAATTGTTAAATGTGTAAATCTATGGGTTTTATTATGAAATGTTGGTAAATATAGGTTGTTTCAAGATCCCTTATAACATTGGTTAATATGGATTTAGGTTAAAATGTATTATATTTAAGTTATGAGCTTAAGGACTAAATTGTGAAAAGTTAAAGTATTAGGGGAAAATTTGTAATTTTGCATAAATATGAATTACGGATTAAATTGAATACTAGAAGTACTTAATTGATTGAAATTATCTATTTAGATCAAGATAAACCACATTCGGACTTAAATCGAGGAAAAGCTAAAGCTTCAGATTAGTTCGACCTTACTACTACGACCCTAGTTATCGAGGTAAATTCGTATGAACTGTGATCATTTTTGGTGTTAGCTAAATTGAATGTTTACGATGTTGTTTTAATACAAATGAAACTATATATATATGTAACCATGTTATGCTGAAATGACGGATAACGAGTTCTGGTTGAACTTTAAGAATTCCTAAGATACAAATGACATGTCATTAAGGATTTCATGTTTTGGGTGCTGGTCTTGAATGTCCTACCGATGGCTGAGGTCTTGCATTTGTTGCAGATTCTCCATAGATCGTGTGAGAATTATCGTGTAGCTTGCATTCTGACCCACAGCTCGTGTGAGCAGGCCCATTTCACAGCTCGTGTGAGCATTGATGTAAAGGAAATGTTACAGTTATATGTAAAGGCACACTGTGTGAGCTTTCTCGAGTATCCGATGTAATTCTAGGTGGTTCAACAGGTAAGAAAAGGGAAATGAAATGGTAAGTTTGCAAATGGAATGAATCATGATCTTATGGCAACATTGATAAGTTAAATGTTATGTATATATATGGTAAACTACATATCTTATGGTATACTAACTTGTGAATTTGATGATGTTGTATAGGCTTTTACTAAGCTTATGGCATTGGTAATGGTTTATACTTAATCTATGGATTGTATTATTGGAAGCGGTAAGTTATGTTTAAAGTTATACGAGCTTACTAAGCACCCATTGCTTAAGTATAGTTATTTTTCTTTGTTTTATAGATTATCGGAAGCTCGATCGGTTGGAAGCTCGTCGGAGACCTATCACACTATCCACAACTAATTTGGTAGATTTTGTGTATTTTGGCCAAGGTTAATAATGGCATGTATATGTTGTTTAGTAATGGTACTTTGAAAATGTGTTAATGGTGATTTAATATGTTTGAGCTTTGAATTTCATGTTTGGTTTGGTGAACCTTATCTTCTCACCAAATTATGCCATTTTGGTCATTTTCAAATGCTTGTTTATAAGGTTCTTTTGGCATGTTGATGATGGCTTGAAAATGGTTACTTGTAACATGTTTTAATACATATTTGAACTAAGTTATTATGTTTGGAAAATGGCAATATTGACATGTTTAGGTAAATGATGTTTGGATGCAATTGTGGTGCCTTTAAATGGCATATTGGTTAGGTGAATTAGGTTGTTTGAAATGGCATGATTATATGTATTGGAATAATTCTTAAGTCCCTTGAAAGTGTGCACAAATGGATTGGTTAGTTATACATGAATTGGTTATAAAATGGTTTGAATTTAGGTAAATTTTGGGTTTACACGGCCGTGTGACACACACGGCCTGGCGACACAGCCGTGTGTCATTTGAGATTTCTTAATGTTCCAAGTCAGTGAGTTACATGGCCTGACATATGGGCGTGTGTAGCAACTCAGAGAGTTACATATCCTAGCACACGGCCTGGCACACGGGCGTGTGGGGCATCTCAAAGAGTTACAGGGTGAAGACACGGTCTGGGACACGGCTTTGTGTCCCTTGTTCGAATGTTACACGGCCTAGGCTATGTCACATGGTCGTGTGACCCCTGTTTTCTAATTTTTGTAACTTTTTCTTAAACCTGTTTTGTTTCAAATTAGTCCTAAATTGCTTCTAAGCTATTTTTAGGGCCTCAAAGGCTCGATTTAGGGAAAAATGCATGTCATTGAATGATTTATACAATGTTTAATTTATTTAAATGTTATGATGTTAATTGTTTTCTGATTGTACAGTAATGCTCTATAACCCTAATCCGATGACGGAGATGGGCTAGGAGTGTTACACACATATTACTTTATTTATAAATCGTCGAGTGCTAGGCGCATATTACTTTAGTAATTACTGATGAGCATAAAGTGCGTATTAGGTATGATGATAGATTAATCCATGTATTCGATTTTAAGCTTGTATCCGATTAATAGGGGCCACAAAATAAGTAAAACATGATTAATTATGCAAGTTGATATGTGAAATGAGTAGCTTACAATTGAATTGATCAAATGAATACAAATGCCAAGGTGACGAATGAAAGCATGTGAAAGATCATGTCAATTATGTATTATAAGCTCTAGGGGCCAATGATGTTATGAAACAAATTGATGTATTTGACTGTTAAAATGATAAATGAATGTTAATATGAAAATTTCATATGCATTATGGAAATGAAATTGAGATAGCATTTGTATATGCATTATGGAAATGAAATTGAGATAGTATTGGTATGATGAATTGCATCTAATTGTGATATTTGACATGATAATGCAAGCCTTGGAGGCATATTATTTTATTCATATACGGAACTTAAACCGAATACAGATTCTATAAGAAAACACTAAGTAATGAACTTGAGACAATGGTACTTGATATACATTTGTTTATATATGAATTTATAGCTAGTTTACATGCTTAATTTGATTATGCATTGTGTTCAAAATATGTTAGCACCACTGAGCTCTTTTGCTCAGCGTGCATATTTGTTTATTTCCATGCCCAGGTGATGAATAGGTCTTGTGGACTTGAGAAGATTGGTAGCTTCCGGGATTTACTTCTCAACTTGGCAATATTTGTATAGCCTTTCGAATGTAATGTTTGAGTTGGCATGTACCTAGTGTCAAAGTTAGCTCTGGTGTCCCTTTTGATGATTTTGTATCTATAATGCTAATGAATTGTAAATCTAAGTATGTATGAATATATGTTAATGATATGGTTATGTAAATATTTTGGTAAGCATGTTCTTCATAATGTTTATACGATGAAACATATGTTGCTTGCTTGCCAACTAAGCTTATTTTAATGTTTGAGTTTGGACATTTTGTGATCATGATGGTGGAAAAATGTTTGGGTGTGTTTAGATAAGCATGGATGGTGTTTAAAACATTTATTTTGAGTTCCACAAGATTTGGAAATGAATTGGTGATGTTTTGGGTCAAAATAAGTGACTTTTTGGGTGATTTTTAGGTCATGGCATGGTTGTACTAGTATATGGGTCAAGTTGTATTCAACAAGTCTGTAGCCAAAAGTGAATAATGAAAGGAACTTGTATCGATACAATTTCACACTTGTAGTGATATATTTATGCCAGACAAGGGTTCCTCCTCTGTTTTGAGTTATTTCGATCGCCAAAGACCCATACTCGGTCTCTATCACCTTTGTACACCTAAAATTCTTTTCTAAATGTTGCTAAATTGTTTTAAATACCTTAATAATGATTTTGAATCAATATGAATGAACTTTTTGGATGGTTTATATTTGATATCTATGTTGGATCTGAAGTAGAAGTTAGTTCGAGTTGCTCTTGCAATGAATGTGGCATCTCGCATTCGGGCCTGACGACTTTGTCGGGTGTAGGGTGTCACAATATGTACATAAATAATAATTTAAAACATTCTTGTATTAGATATAATGGATTAAATGATTTATATATGAGAAATTTAAGGATCAATAATGAAATTAACCAAAAAATATAATGTAATGGCATATATAATGAGGGACTAAAGAGGAAAAATCTCAAATAAATTAACCATATGTTTGGGTAAAAAAAGGAAATGTTGTATGCTTATTTTGTTTTGATAGATAAAATTAGTAAATGAAAGTAAAGTAAACATTTGTTTGGTTAATATGTGGAAAGAAAAAGATGTAACACCCCAAACTCGGCTTAGAAGTTAGGCCCGAATCCGGCGTGTCACATGGAAGTGTTTTTCAAAACCAGGTTTCCTGTTGTTAAAACTTGTTTGAGAGTTAAAGCCTCTTTGTTAAAACTCAAAACACTTGAGCAATTGTTATCCACTTGCAAACGTAATTACTTTTAAAACTTTATCTGTTGCGGAAGCATATTTAAAATAAATAATTTACGTAAATGTGATGTTTAAAAATTGAGTAGCGTAGCATTTTGAAAACGCTATGAAACGTAGTGTTTTGAAGACAATTATCGTTTTGGAAATCGTATCCCACTTTTAGCAGTTAGAAAACATCATAAATAAATATCAGAAATAATAAGTTTAAATTAGAGAGGCCCTATAACAACCCAAATAAAAATATTTAAAAGTAAATAATCGAAACAACAAGCATAAGCAGTGTGTGTTCTTCTCCGAGTCCCTCGCAGCTCCGATCCGTCTAAGGCTGAGGATTACCTGCACAGTTAAAAACGGGGTAAGTTTATGAAAACTCAGTATGTAATCCCCTTACTAGAGTAACAATCAGTATACAGAAAAAGAAATTGAAATAGTCTGGGCCAAAGCCCTTTAAGAGTAATGATGATGATCGAGTTCAAAGCATACGTGAGTCAAAGCCCACTACAATATCATTTGGGTCACAACCCATAACAGAATCAATTGGGCCTAGCCCAAACCAATATCGAACAAGTGGCTAAGCCCAAAGATGCGATGTGAGATCTCATAAAATGTGAGGATATGCAACGGTGAGGATGCATCCCAACCCAGTCGGTAACACACCACGTGGGGACCAAGTCGACCCACCCGGCCATCACACCAATAATGCAAACTAGTAGCTAATAATAACGCAAAGAAAGCGCTAATAATGATATCGTGGTGAGCCACTAAAATCGAGATGCGTGGCAATGCCACTATAACGATAAAACGTGGCAAAGCCACTAGTACATAATACTAACGCAAAGATAGCGGCTAATAATGATGAACGTGGCGGGCCACTAAAATCGATATGCGTGGCGAAGCCACTAGAGCGATAAACGTGGCGAGCCACTAGTGCGATACTTCCTCTAACACAAGTCCCAACCCCATGCAATATGTCGTGTATGTCATGCTCAATCATTACACGTGTATGCAAAATGGCCATGCTTAGTAACGATCATTTCAACACATATTAACAAAGATATCGGACACGCCCACAATCAAGTCGGTTAAAACACAGTCATACGATCACAGTCAAATCAGTCAAATCATAGCACAAGTCAGTCATTTTACCCTATAAGGGTATGTCAGTAATCCTACCCCTTAGGGGTATTTCGGTAATTCTACCCTACAGGGTAATTCAGTGATTCTACCCTACAGGGGTAATTCAGTAATTCTACCCTACAGGGGTAATTCGGTATTTCTACCCTACAGGGGTATTTCAGTAATTTCACAAATCAGGGTATTTCAGTAGTTTTACAAATCGGGGTATTTTAGTAATTTGTAAACCAAGGGTATTTCAGTAATTTCATAAATCACGGGTCTTTCGGTAATTTCACAAATCAGGGGTATTTTAGTAATTTTACAAACTGAGGGTATTTCAGTAATTTTACAAACCGAGGGTATCTCAATAATTTTACAACTCGAGGGTATTTCGGTAATTTCGTAAACCAAGGGTATTTGGTAATTTTACGACTCGAGGGTATTTCAGTAATTTCACAAACCAAGGGTATTTCGGTAATTTTACGACCTCCTAGAAGGTCTACAGTCGCCTCGAGCGGCTTAAGAAACCTAATTTGACTTAACGGTGAAAATAGCCTAAGGCCCATTACCCTGCCCAAGTGGGCCTACACACTCGTGTGGCCCATTTAGCCTAGAAACCACCACGGCTTTGCGACGGCACAGCTCAAATCAATAGTTTATCACATCACAGACATTTCATCCGTGTGGGCCCATAAGCCCATTGAGCCCACACGGCCCCCTTTCGACTTTACGCGACCCAAACACCTAAGTCATGTGCGCGACCTGATAAGCTTGTCTATTTCACATTTAACAGTGAGATTCAACCCAATAGGCCCACGGGCCCATCGGGCCCTCTCGGCCCAGGGTGGCCTATGCCATGTGCGTGTCATGACAAGCCTCCCTATCTCCCATTCGACAGTTTAACTTGCATTCGCGGGCCCTACGGCTCATTGGGCCCATCGAGGCCCATTCATCCCAAGTGGCCCACTACGGCCCAAGCCCATGAATTCGCTCATGGTGGCCTTCCTCATCACACGCTCATGCTCCGTGAGCTCGATTCACCACACGCACGATCGTACGCTCGTATGGCATCGTTCGCCGGTATTTCAGCTTTTCGACATAATGCCGATCAACAGTCAAGATAATACAGTATACTCACCTTCGGCTTTTCAACCAGTTAACAATCAGAACAGTGTATACGGATACACACCTTATCACGTAGAGTACTAAATAATCACAAGCGCCTTCACCTATACAAAACATAACACACAGTTAACTTAATTAGCAAAAGAATTGGGAGATCTCTATTGCAAACACCTAATCATGAGATTTACTATCACTTGTCTTCACTAGAACGATCTACTGCGATTTGCCTAGTTAAACCAAAGTTTGATGCCGTCACCCTTCCGCATCCAGGCGGAAAGTCCCGAACCGCTGACACCCTACGCCGCTTAAACTTGGGAGTGGAGGCTATGTGCACAGTCTCGGCTGGCACCTTTGCGGCCACCCTATGGCTAGAATCCCCTTTGCTCATCAAGAACACGATCTTACAGAATCGGAGTCAACACGAATGCTTAAATCACATCCACAAAGTAACCGATCACCCTAACAGGAAGAAACGAGATAACAATGCGAATGGGCCTAGGGCCCATTCTCTACCAAATGAGCCCACACGCCATGTGACCCATTCACCCAAATCCAACCACGAGATATGAGATTCACATAGTTCAGTCCAATATTTACTACACAATTATACAACTTATCCGATTGGGCCCACGGGCCCATTGGCCCCACATGGTCCATTCCGGCCCATCGTTGCCCATCGTTGCCCATTGGCCTCAACTATCGCGTCGAAGCTCCCACACGTGCGCTCGCACGCTCGTGTGGCTATCAATGCCGTGTGACCGGCATTTCGGCATTTGCCGCTCTACAGCTAGAGTAGTGCGAAATACACACCTGATAGGGATCTGGAGTTAATCCGCGCTCCGAACACTCCTATGCCCAAATGCCAACCAAGGTATCCTTACTCTCCTCATAGATCGCTCTATTTAAAGCCGACTTCTCGCCTACTCTCGCTTAGCTTCCCGATGTGGGATCCTCCATCAATCTTCCAAAACCGTCCCAAATTAGCAAAATAGTCACCTTTCGCATGCAAGGGGTTTCGAACCTCAGACCATTAGGACACTCCACACGCCACTTGCCACCTTTACTAGTAGACTCCTTGTTTAACAAAACAAGCACAACTAAATATAAGTCTATGGGCCAAAGTCTAAGTTCATTTAAAAGGAAATCAAAATGAATTGCAAGTGCCAAGACTTGAACCCATGCTCCCTTGCAACCTTAATGACGCTTTGCCACTTGACCACACACTTCCTTGTGTCATTTTTTTCCCACAATTTATTCTTAAAGCCTACTTACTTACTCCCAGGGTTTTATTCACCTAAAACCAAAGTTTTTCCTAAAGCCCAGGTTTGAACCTGGGACTTCATGGAAGCCCCCTAGCCTTCCAAAATCACTCACCTAATAGGTCCAACTCGCATTAGTGCCGTTCTCTTGTTCTTAAAAAAAATTTAAACGCTCTCATGCCCAAGGCCCAATAGGCCCAATTCTACTAGGCCCAAAAATTCGGGGCGTTACAAAAGAAATGATTGATGATAATGATTTTTCCCAATTATATCCTTTTTTTATAAAATAACTTGTGTGAAAATTTAATAGGATAAAAATGTAATTTTCCATCTTCAAAGAAACCTTACTTTCCTTTCCATAACTTTATCCTATGTTTTGAATGAAAACAAGAGAAAGGAAAGTAAAGGGAATACCCTTTCCCTTGTTTGGATAGTTTTTTTTATTTAAGCAAGGAAAGTAAAAAAAGTTGAATATCTTTTGCTTTCCTTGAGTTATTTAGGTACTGTTTGAAAAGAAATCTAGGAATTGAATTTGGGTGTAATTTCTTGTAATTACACAGGAGTGACATGTTTGGATAACCATCGTAATTTGTGTAACCCATTAAATTAGGTGTAACTGAAGTACCTCATTTACACTTTCCTATTCTTAGGGGGTGAGAATTGGAGTAATTACTCGAGCAATTACACTCAAATCCAATTACCTTACGACATTCTAAACACTCATACATAATTTAACTTTAAAAATTATTGGCTAATAGTAGACTGGTTTTATTGCGGGAAGGAGCACTACTGATAATATTATTATTTCCCAATAAGTGTTTCATTCCATGAAAATCAAGTGAAAGTCCATTAACTGGTTTGCAGTCAAGATTGATCTTGAGAAAGCATATGATCATATGCGATGGGAGTTCATTGAAGCATCTCTCCAAGCTGCAGGAATTTTGAATTTTTTAAATAATGTTATTATGTTTGCTATCAAAACTTCCACTATGCAGATTTTGTGGGATGGCACACCAACCCAGAAGTTTCGACCGGCTAGGGGGGTACGCCAAGGATGTCCACTTTCACCTTACCTTTTCGTTCTGTGCATGGAATAGCCGGTCACAGTATCCATTTAAGTATCAATTTGGGGTGTTGGAGACCTATTAGCTGGTCTTGGTCAGCTCTCCCCTATCTCACCTTTTTCTTTTACAGATGATCTTATTTTGTTTATCCAAGTAGAAGAGGATCAAGCCACAATCCTGAAGAGAATCCTAGACATTTTCTATGTTTTTTTCTGGACACAAGATTAATGCTAATAACTAATATCTACTTCTCGGATGGAGTAAGTGGGGATATGGGGGATAAATTCTGCAGTCTTCTTGGCTTTCGAAAAGCCCATAATCTTGGGAAATATTTGGGTGTGCCCTTGTTTCATGACAGAGCAAAACATTGCGATTTGTTGTTAACAAGGTCCAGAGCAAGTTACAGTGTTGGGATTATCTCTAGCTGGTAGGGCCATTCTGGCTCAATCGGTCTTACTGGCTATCCCCAATTACTTCATGTAGTTAATGTTGATACCCAAAAGTCTGTGTGAGGAAATTGAACGTATGGTGTGTCAATTTGTTTGGGAATCTTCGAGTAGTGGCAAGAAATTGGCTCTGGTTAGCTGGGATGATATCTGTCAGCCTAATGATCATGGAGGTCTTGGTTTTCGGAAGCTTCAGGATCACAACACATTGTTTATAATGAAGCTGAGTTACAAACTTGTGGCAGATTCTAAAGCTCTTTAGGTTCAGATTCTCTGAGCTAAATATGGGGTTGGAGAGGGTTTGCCCGACTCACTATCATGTAGCAGAAGTTTATTTATGTGGAGAACTCTTACAAAGGTTTGGCCACTTATTCGAGAGAATCTACTTTAGTCAGTGGAAGATGGGAAAAGTGTCAGTTGCTGGCAGGATCCGTGGGAACTAGGTATGGGGCCTCTTGTTAATATGATTCCCAATTATCCGAAGCTTGATTTGGACTGCGTTTTGATTGATACGGTACTCAGTAATGGAACTTAGAATCTGGATATGTTTCGACTCTGGTATCCTGAGGTGATAGTTTGTAAGATTACAGGGATTCCCCCACCACATTTGGTAGTAAGTACTGATAGAATTATATGGGGAGGCAACTCAACAGGCTCTTTTTCTGTTAAAAGTGTTTACGGTTAACTTCGGGAATCATATTGGAAACCGAATGAGGATATGTGGCAATTTACTTAGAAGTTTCAAGGACCCCAAAAGGTTAGATTCTTCATTTGGCTTCTGTTCAAGCAGAGATTGTTGACTAATATGGAAAGAGTTCGTCGAGGTCTAGGGCACAGTTCAGTGTCTGGGGTTTGTGGACATTTCTTGGAAGATGTACTACATGTTATTAGGGACTGTAATGCAGAGCGAAACATTTGGAATCTTTTAATCCCCACTGATCGACAAGACATTTTTTATTCTGAAAATCTGCAAGATTGGCTCACCTCAAACTAACAGAACCGTCATAATTTTCATTTTGGTGAGGTTGATTGGCAATGCTTTTTTAGGATTATTATTTGGTGTATCTGGAAGAATCGTAATCTCATCCTATTCCAGATTATTTATTGGAGTAATGTTGACTCCATCAGAGTTTCATATAGCTAGGCTAAACATTTTGCCTCATCTTGTAGGACCCTAACTTATTCGACTCAGATTACTCCTTGCACACATTTGGTTGGGAACTGGGCATGTTTGTATATTGATGGCTCTATCATATATGAGAGTGATTCTGCTGCAATAGATTCTTGGGGAGTTGCTTAGTGTTTGAGGCTGAACTTTGGGGAATCTTAGATGGTTTAAGCATTTTAATTGATTGGGGCTATGATCATGTGACTATTCAGGCTGATAAACTTGAGGCAGCTAAGATTTTTCAAAAGATACCTAAGGGAGGATCTAACTCGGCCTTGATAAGGAGAATCTTTCAGCTACTGGTACAGTTTAATCATTGGAGTATTTCACATATTTCCAGACGAGACAATCTGGAGACCGACAGGCTGGTCAAGTTGGCACATGGAGGAAGCCATGAGTTGCAAAATTTTCAAGTAACCCCACTTGGGGGGTTGGGCTAGTCTTTGTAATCAGTATTTAGTTTCAATTCTCAAATTCACCAAAAAATTATTTTTATACAAATTTAAGTTATGAAAATTATATTATAAGCATGAACATGTTTGAGTGTTTGGAATGGTTATGACAAAAAAATTCTAAAGTAATATTACATGTCCTAAAAGATTATATCTATAAAAAATAATTTATGAGTATTTTATAAAGTTATAAAAAAAATTTATATTATTTAAATCCTATAAAAGTTTTAAAGTTATGACCAAAAAGTATATTATAAAAAATAATTTAGTTGTTATAAAATTTTAATTAAAAGTATTATAATATACTTATTTATAAAAAGTTATGGTCAAAAAGTGTGCGTAACACCCTAAAATTTTCCAGTATACTGAATGGTAATGTTACGGGACTTGGTATATTAAAATATAGAAGAAAATTTGAAGAACAATATTGTAACGACTTGTTTTCAGTGGTGTCAGGAGTAAAGGTTTCGGGACCACAATTTCAGCTAGTGAGTTAGTATATATTCATTATTTAGCATTTAAATAGTATTACAAATGTTGTATAAAAATTTGGTGGTGAAATTTTAAAGTTTAAATAGTTAATTAAGTAAAAATGACTAAATTGAGAAAGTTGCAAAAGTTACTCATTTTTAGTAGAAAGTATTAAATGGCTATAAGATTATGTTTTGATGGCCTTAAGTAGCAATTAGACCTTATTTTACTATAGTGGACGGTTTTGGTTAGCAATTAAGGAAAATTTCTTTAATTTTTAAGGGAAAATTAGTAAATAGAAAATTAAATAAACATAAGGAAAATTAAAAGATGAGAGTAATCTTCCTCAAAAGATTGACCACCGAAAATCACCATAAGAGAGGGAGCTTGAGGTTTTGGTTCATTTGAAACCTTGTATGTAAGGGTTTTAAACCTCCATTTTTAATGAATTTTACATTTTTTAAACAGTTGAAGCTAGACCAAGCTAATTTAGGAAATTATTTGATAAATTAAGGAAAGTATAGGGACTGATTTTTGGGAATGTAAAATATATTTGCAGCTGAAGATGAAATTTATAAATATTATTGTTCAAATTAGCTATTTTGTGAAGTAATTGTTACTAGTATTCATCTCTAAGGATGTGATTGATAGAAGTTAAAAATAACATGGGCTGAACTATAGAATTTCGATTGTTTAGGGACTGTTGGGGATCTTATAACTTTTGGTTAGCTAGAGATTGAGCTTAAAGATGGTAATTGATTAAATGTGGAAGTAGGGATTAAATTGAATGAAGTTAAATTGTTGAGGGTAAATGTGTGAAAATTTTAATTATAAGACGAATTGATTGAGTTTAAATATTGTATGGTATTGAAGCAATTAATTAAATTAAATTATCGTATTTAGATCATGAACCTAGAAAATCGGTCGTTAACCGAGGGAAGGAGAAAGTTGTCGAATAATCAACTCCGATCAACAAAAGCTAACGTAATTTTGGTAAGTTCATAGTCCTTGAACTTGAACTCTATTTATTTACTTTAATTATTTTAATTGTTACTTGATATCTAATTCTATTATATATGTAATCAATTGAGTGGTCGAAGTGAAGAATTATGGAGTTATATATACATGGTTATGGAATAGATTAAAGAAATAATCATAGTCATTTGATGCGAATGGTTGATTTATGAGATGAGAGACTGTGGAGATATATTAATTACATATGTATTTGTCGGTATATCCGACTAGTGCTTGGCACATCAAAATAGTTGTAATGTTGGTATAACCAAACAGTGCTAGGCACACCAATGATATTGTCGGTTTATCCAACCAGTGCTGGGCGCAAAACATCGTCGGTTTATCCGGCCAATGCAGGGCACAACTATTGTCGGTTTATCCGACCAACACTGGGCGCAAAACATTGTCGGTTTAATTGACTAGTGCAGGGCACAACTATTGTCAATATATCTGATTAGTGTTGGGCGCAAAACCTTACTACGGTATAGCCATTAGGTACTGGGTGCCAATAATGGTATGATTGTTGATTACATAAAATCGATCCAATGAATGAGTTTGGCTAAATATTATATAATGGAATGAGTTGAGAATTGTTAAATCTATTTCTTGTAATATACTATGTGATAATGTGCACTATATGTTATGAATACATAAATTATGGTTAATAAGTATATGTTTAGCTCTTGGAGTTTGTTGAAATTTATTCGGTATTTGCTTATTCCTTTATGTGCAGGTTAGGTACCTATTTTTGATTGTCGACTCAGCATCCGACGATAATCCCGAAATCGACGTTGATGATGTACTCTTTTTGTGTCTTGGCATGTACCTTTGATGTTAGTATTATTAGGAAAGCTCATTATAGCTATTTGGTTATGAAAGTTATGTCTATAGAATGGATGATATGTGGATATTGTATAGATTGTCCTTGTGCCAATACTTATGCATATAGTTGATGTAAATGTTCTATGAAATTAGCTCTTTTAGAAGTGAATGATTTAAGTCATTTTGTTTGGGTTGATGTATGGTATGATATGGTAATTAAAATTGATGGTTTTTAATATTTGAGTAAGATGAATGTATGATTTGGTTGTGGTTGAATGCCTTTGTATGTAAAGATTGAATTGTGGTGTCAATGAGGGCACATTGGTTAGGCACTTAGGTTGTATGGGATTGACATGTTTTGACTTATTTGAAGGTGTTTTTTGGTGATGTTTAAAGGTTTGTTTTAGGTTTGGCTTGATACCCAAGATAGGTGTAAAACATGCATTGTTTTAGAAGCAAATTTTGGTGCACACGGCATGAGACACAGGATGTCACATAGCCGTGTGTCTTATTTCTTTTTAGTGCAGGTTGGTCCACACGGGTACATAGAGTTACATGGCCCGACGACATGGTCGTGTGACCCTAAGCTACACGGTCGTGTTATACGGCCGTGTGATCTTATGTTACACGGTCTACGCACACGACCATGTTTCTAAGCCACACAGTCTAACTTTTTCCTAGTTTTTCTATTTTGTTCCGAATTGAACCCAGAATGTTCCCAAACTATTTTTAGGGTTCTGTAAACTTAGTTTAAGGCCCGTAAGTGCATGTTTATTATAAATTGAATGTGATTTGTTTGTTTATAATTATACTTGAATGATTGTTTCTATGCAATGTTAAATGTTTAAAATTTTATTGCAATACTCTGTAACCCTAATCCGGCGACGGAGACTGTAACACCCTATACCCGGCCTAGACGACAAGGCCAAGTCTGGAGAGCCACATCAATTATTTCTCAAAAAATAATTTCTAACACTTGGTTTCAAAGTCTTCCAAACCAAAAATAATTTTAACAAACATAACATTTACTTCAGAAATTATCATTTAGAAAGTCAAATATCTGGAAACTACTGAACTTGACTAATAATAATAATAGTTGATAAAAAAAGTGTGACTGAGCTCCCGATCCGTTGACCCAATCAAATCTGTAGGTTACCTGTAATTCAGTTAGCAGACATAATGAATTAATAACTCAATAAGGAAACAATTATGCAAAGTTAAACCGATAAGGTCCCGAATTCAGATTCGAAATTAGATACAGAAGATAATCTATTTAATTTAATAGATCAGAACATATTAGTTAGAGAACAAGTCAACTCATTCCCAAACACAGAACAAACCAAAACAGACGAAATTCCTACCCTCATCTGCTACACACCAACTCAGACCAATCCAACGCACCAAATTGAGTATTTAATACTCATCCAGCCCTACACACCACATAGTCTCGGTATGACACGTTTCGATAACTACAGACTAGCTGCCAGATCAGATTAAAGATACGGTGGCTTGGCCACATATTCAGAACAAAACACTTCCTTCTTTACACAATTCCCACCTAATACAGATGCAGATTCTAGACGACAATTAATAAGAATGCTTATACAGTCATCCATATACAATTTATACTCATATATAACATATCAAAGTTATTAATAATTTTCGCATTCAACACACATACAGATATTCAGTCCTTAGCCTCATATCATAAAATAACAGTTTATACAGTCTGTTTCAGTTCATACGGACCCTACGGAAGACCGACATTCGTTTCCAATGACGTACGCAACCTAAGGGTGAAGTCCAGTTCCTAATCCACACGCCCATGTAGTTCCACACGACCTAGACAACTGGCCTGTGTGGCTTCACACAGCCTGGCACACGGTCATGTGCCATGCGTGTGTCGCACACGGCCTGACACACTTCCGTGTCATCTGCCCATGTGGTCCTATTACGCAAACAGTGAGTCATACGACCTGGACACCCGCCGATGTCCCTGGCCCATCTGTCTCTAAGTCATGAATAGTGAGTTACACGGCCTGGGCACACGTCCGTACCCCTGGCCCGTGTGAACCCTGTGCTAAACATTCCCATACATGGCCTGAACACACGTCTGTGTCCTTAGCCCGTGTGTCTCTAATTCATGAACAGTAGGTTACATAGTTTGCCACACGGCCATGTGGTGTCGACAACCATGTTTTTTGGCGTCTAAAATTCACAGAAGTCGGGTTTTCGGTATGCACTTGTTAGCAGTTCAAAGTAGGGACAACGCAGCAAACTTCCGAAGCCTAAAATGACCATTCGATAACTCCATTAACAACTTAATTGAAATAAAATGCTAATTCGCAGTCGAAATTAAACTATGTCGAAACTTCGAAAAAAAACCACGAACACAAAACATTCATGTACCACAAATCGCTCAACCCCTAAACAAAACTTAAATTGTTGGAGGAATACTCCTCTCAGGATCTCCGCCTAAACGGAAACAAAATGAGCAATTAACGAGAATTTGAGGCACACTAACAGTAATTTCCAACTCAGAGAGTAACGTCGAAAACAAACGAAATGAAATTACAACAATAAGAAACTTACGTAGAACTCTTCAATCGAAATAATGAACAACACAGTATCCCCGATTTAACCCACTAGCACACTTACCAAAGTAATCGAACAAAAGAAAGAAAAGAGAAAGGAAGTAGAAAACGAAAACAAAAAGAAAGAAAAAGAAAAAAAATGGGTTGAAAGAATGAAGAATGTCAAATAAAAAGAAATAAACTAACCAAAAACATTTAAAATTTTTAACAGATAGAACACATAATGAATGTTTCTCTATTATCTGCGTAGAGATTTGAACACAGGACCAGGAAGTAAACAAAAGCTTAACCATTGAACTAACAGGCTCATTCTTGACACAGATTTGCACAAAATTAAACTGAAGTCAGTGGTTCAAGATTAGAGGTTAGTCTAAAATAAAATAGCAAAACTACTTAAAATCTCTACTCGAACCCCTGACCTCAAACACATATGCAAAGCACATAGCCACAGATACAAAGACTTAATTACGAAGAAATTCAACGGTCAAACATTCAAATTTTGGGGCGTTACAGAGACGGGTTTGGGGTGTTACAAATATTATTAATGAAGTTTTAAAGAATTATTTTGATTTTTAGAAAAGGAAAATTTAAAGAATAATTATGAATATGCAATCTCGGTATAAAATAGAGGTGATTATGGGCCGGGTCGGGTTCGGGTTAGGTCAATTTTCTAGGCTCGGGCCCAGCTTGACCAAAAAAATGGGCATAAAATTTTGCCCAAGCTCGGTCCAGCCCACCTGTATTAGAATTTTTTATATTATTATTTTTATATAAAAAATAAATTAAAAATATAATACATCAAATACACTAAAAATATTAAAATAAATGTTTCCCACCAAATTGAAAAAGAAATTAAAAAAGTATTTAATATTTGTGCTTAAATAACACTAATATAGGTGCAACTTAGAAAGCAAATGCTTCTAAAATAGTAGTAACATTAACAATAAAACAATAATATTTGTGCTTAAATAACACTAATATAGGTACAACTTAGAAAGCAAATGCTTCTAAAATAGTAGTAACATTAACAATAAAACAATAGTTACACAATATCCAAACAATAATAACAAAATAGTAGCAATATAATAGCGACATGGCAGCAAAACAATGGAAACAACAAATTTTTTTTTTGAAAATTTGGGTTGGGCCAAAAAACTTGCCCTAGGCCCGACCCGTTTAGAAAATGGGCTTCATTTTTATTGCTGAAGCCCATTTTTCGGGCTTCTTTCAGGCGGGGCCGGATAGGTCTAGTATAAAAGGGCTAAATTATAAACTTGAAAAAGTTATGGATAATGTAGTAAATCGATCAAATTAAGGAAAAAAATCAATAATGATTAAATGGCATAAGTATGTGTTTGATTGAGTATTAAATTAATGAAAGTCACTTCGGGACTAAACTAAAAAAGTTAAGTATAGGGACCTACAATGTAAACTACCCAATAATGAAGAAATGAGTTGAATAAGCATTGATTAAGTCTTATATGATTAGAATAGTTTTTGAATGCAAGCACAAGAATTTTTTGGACTAAATTGAACGAAAATGAGAGTTTAAGGAATAAATCGTAAATTACTATTTTGATAAAATTTAGCCATGAAACAATATTTTGATTATTTCTCGAGTAGTGCGTGATATGAGTAATATATTGATGATATAATTGATCTAAAGAATTAATATAGACCTTTATGATGTTAAGTGAATGTTAAATGTGATAAGTGTCATATTTGAAATTAATTGAAATGAAGTGATAACAGAAAGGGACTAAAAGTGCAATTTTTCCATCAATGAGTATTCTAGAATTTCTATGATTGTTACCAAGAGATATTTTGAAATTATTAAATATGAGTAATGAAAAAAAAGAATGGCCATAACTTTTGGATTTTTTTGCATAACACTGGTAGGTCACATGTTTAAATTTTTTGTTAGCTTTGACTAGAAAGAAAAGATGGAGAAGCTTTTATCTTCTTCCGTGTCGTCCATACTTGAAGGAGACAAAATTTTTTTTCTCAAATTTTCTCAATTTTTTTCAAGAAATTTCACTACCCAAGTTACTTTCTTGTTAAAACCTTGCAGAAAACTCATTTCTAAACTTGGTTTCATCATCTTCTACACCATTAAAATCATGGTGATAGAAACCTTAAGCTAGTGTGAGAAAGTGAAGAATAAGGTAAGAAAATGTATTCTTGTTATCTCTAACATAATTTTTTAAGGTTGGTTGACATGGCTACTTCATGAACTTGATTTTCGACATTATGTGTCACATGTGTTGTTAGAGAATAAAGAGCTGACTGATAAACTGTAATAGTAACATATTTTAATCCCAAATTTAGCATGCTTTTGGATGATTTATCCCTTGAATTATGGAATTTGGTGCTCTTAATCCTTTAATTTCATGTTTTATACTCAGGAGAGCATAGGAGGATGAAAAGAACGAGAAACGGGCTTAAAACGGGCCAAATGGGCCAAAGTGAGAAATCAACACGGCCTGGGGTTACACCACACGGCCGTGCCTCCTTAGCAGGCTCGAACACGACCTACAACTCGACTTACACGGGCGTGTGCCATGGGCGTATCCCTGCCGTGGAAAAGAAGAATTTTATTCGGATTAGGGTACTTAGAGGCAAAGAAACACATTCTGATCGCTGTGAAGTCAGAGTTTTAAATTTATAAAGATAATGATCGAACCTGGAAACTAACTATGACAACGATTGAGGCAAGTGCACCTATCGAACAGTAGTATAGCTTAGGCAAGACCGGATTGTCGAACCCAAAGGAACTAAAAGTACTAATACTAACTTTCTTTCTATTATTTAGCCTAAAATAAGTGAAGTTGTTTATTAATCTAAATTAACTAATTACTAAGCTAAAGACGCAAAGACAAAAAGAATGAATTGGGGAAATACTTGGGAAAAACTCAGTTGATTAAGATGATACCCTTAGGAAGAATCCACCTAGACTTCACTTGTTATCTAACACTGAAACTGCATTTATTTATTCACTTGACTTGATCCGTAGGATTCCCTAATGTACATTAGACCCTCTCTTAAAGCGAATAACGACTAACCCTAGGTTGATTAATTAAAATCTCTTTCTAATTAAAACCCCTAGAATCGCATTAACTCGATCTATGGATTCCCATATTAGGTTTCACCCTAATCCCGCAAAATTTCGTCACCCTATCTCTAGGCGCGCGAACAACTCCGCTGTAATTATGCTAGATCTATGAATAGGTAGGGACTTTTGCTCCACCACCTAAGCACATCATACTTGAATCAATATCCGCGAAATATTAAAACAAGAATTAAGCACACATAATTAAGAACAAATCAAGTCTTTATCATATAGTTCATAAAACAATAACAAGATTCATCTAAGTTTCATCCCCCTTCAGGTATCTGAAGGGTTTAGTTCATAATAATAAAGAAAAACATCTCGGAAGAAAAGATAACACAAAACATAAGAAATCCCTAAAACCCCCTGAAGGAATTGAAGAGGAGATCCTCCGTCTTGAGTAGAATTCCGGCTTCTTGAGATGGATCAACTGGCTATCCCTTGAGTGTTTCCCACAAATCTGACCTTTTCGGCTCGGCTCCTTAGCCTAGCTAACCGCCCTCTTCTAGGTTATACTTAGGGTGTTTATATAGGCTTTTGAAATAGGTTTCTTTTCCCCTAAGTATCCTTTTCCGAGTGAAATTACTCTCCTCCACGGCAGGGGCACGGCCATGGAACACGCCCGTGTGAATCGTGGCCAGGCCGTGTTGGACTCCGTTAGTGAGGCACGGCCGTGTTCTAGTATATTTGAGGAGGCACGGCCGTGTGGGCTTTAGTCCAGGCCGTGTCGATTTCTTCTTTGGCCTATTTTGGTCCGTTTTGAGCCCGTTTCTCGTTCTTTTTATTCTTAGGTGCTTTCCTGAGTATAAAACATGAAAAGAAAGGATTAAGAGCACCTTTTTACATAAATCAAGGGATAAATCATCCAAAAGTATGCTAAATGTGGGATTAAAATATGTTACTATTTCGGTTTATCAAATACCCCCACACTTAAGCTTTTGCTTGTCCTCAAGCAAAATTCTCAACTTACAATTAAAACGAACTTTCTATAATTCATAATTCCTATCAACAATATCTTGTCATAATTCATAGATAATTTATACATGGATAATTCAATCCAAAGAGTCCTAAGGATTCAAACAATCTAAGTCATAGATTTGTAGCTCGAAAATATAGGCGTCTCCCCTTATCTAAATAATTACCTTTAATTCAAAACTGACAAGGATTGACATCCTCACTAGAGATTCACTCAAATCACTCAAAGTGTTTAAGGTTTGGGAAAAAGCGCTCAAAAGTCGAACATGAAAAGTTAATCCCATAGGCTTGCCTGAAAATCAAATCTCCACCACTATAATATGAGATGATGCACAAATCAAAAGGTCTTTAATTAGGGTTGTAACGGGGCTAGGGTTAAGGTGTGGATAGAGGCTGAATTAGAAGGTTAGAATCGAGATTGAATTGATAAAATACCTAACTAGAAACAATAAACTGAATAATTACATAATGGATTGAAACTTTAAACTAATAATACGAGCTTCTTCTTCAATATTTGGAATTCAAACGTATATGCTCACTTAATCACAAAACTAGTCATGAATAACGACTATACTTCGATTTTTTTTTAAGAACAAATCATAAATACATAACAACGGATAAATTACTGAAATAAAAACATAGTTAGGCTATTAATCAAATCAAATCTCGATATAAGGGTCGTCAAAAAGGAATGGGGATAACAAAACAAAGGGTTTCTCAGGTTAATATTAGTGGTTATGTCAATAAAAAGGTTGTTAGGATTAAAAGGGGTTCACTAGGGGTTAATTGTGAAGGTAGGCTTTTAATGGAGTTAGTGGGTTAAAACCTAGGTGCCTTAATCATCTCTGTATATCAAATCATAGGTGTGGTCTCGATATGTATAAACGAGGCAAGTTCTAGAATAACAAATCAATGTTGACATACTCATAATCAATAAAGTGAGCATGAAAAAGAATATATGCTCTATAAGGCTCAAAAACTCACAAAAATAATGGGTATTTTTGACATCAACCTCGTAAATTTCAAACTTCAAAGTAATATTTAAACTCAGTTCGACAACCTAGCAAATTTTAATTGAAAAAAAATGGACTTATCATGCTTGATTCTTTAGTATCTTAAAATTTAATTATCAATGCACAATTATCAATGACTTAATCTAAAACATATCAATAAAAATCATAAACCATGGAAATTTCATTCTAATGATAATATGAGAAATTTACTTAAAAACAAGACTAAATTCAGGATTTTGAGAATAATGAAAAAAATTAGGCACGTCTAAGATTCACCCCCCCACACTTAAGATGTACATTGCCCTCAATGTACAAGGTTAGATAATAACACAATAATACTAAAATCATAAGATATGGGGAGAAGTGAAACTTCCTGAATTATGGATGAAATCCTTGGAGGATGTGGAAAATACGTTGGAGGGGTCGGTCTGGATGATGATCCTGCGCTAGATGAAGAAATTGGGTAGCTCGTAGAGGATTAGCCAGGGTATAATAATAATTAAAACTATACTAATTAAATAATTAAAGAAAAACAAGCTAAAGTGAAGAAAAATAAAGATGAAACTAAAATTAAAAGAAAAGATGGATGGACCGTAGAGTCCTTATTGTTGGGTGTGATTTCTAAGGCTGGGGATATGGTGGTGGTCGTGGTGTGATTCCCTAGCAGCCTTTAGAACCTAAAATCAAGAAACTAAGATAAAATAAACTAGATTAAACATAAGAGTGTTAAAGAGAAGTTAAATAAAGGAGAAGAGTAGAGAAGAAGAAAAATGAAATGGTTTCAAAGATCCTTGGCTCATTGAGTGATTGAAACGACCGGCATGAACTTATGTAGATCGGTCTCTGTGAGGGAGACTGTGCTTGGCTTCTTCCGCTTCTTTGGCATTATTTTGGTGTAGCTCAAGGGTATAGAGAAAAGGGGTAGGAAAAAAAAAAATGAAAAGTTGAAGGTTGAAAGTTAGTAGGAGAAGAGGGAAGGGAGGGGGGTTAAATAGATTTTTAAACCTGGTACCATCCCACGCCCGTGCTCCTTAGGCTTGTCGATTCATACGGCCGCCTCGCACGGTCGTGTGTATAGGTGTGTTGGTTCACCCACGCCCGTTTTACAGATTGCCACACCTGTTGGTGATAAGTCAGTGTCGTCCACGACCGCATCGCACGGCCGTGGCTTTCTGTCGGTGCCCGTGGCGATCCGGGGCATCCACACGGCCACGGCCACGGTCGTGTGCTAGGCCGTGTGGCCTGGAAATCTGCACTTTTGGTTAGTTTAAAGCTAGATACTATAAAGAAAGGATAAAATAGAATAAATAAGAAAAAATAAAAATGTAAAAGTTAATGGGGTTAGTGCTCGGGTTGCCTCCCGAGAAGCGCTCGTTTATAGTCTTAAGCTAGACTTTCCTCTCGTTTGCATCATCAGGGTGGTTTGAGGAGTTGGAAGTCCTTCCTCATGCTATCAGTTTTATCCTCGTGAAAAAGTTTAAGTCGAGATGCATTTATAGTAAAAGTACCAAAAATAGGATTACTTACCTCGATGTTCCTTATGGGAAAACACTTGGTTACCCTAAAAGGTATTTCTTTGTTTGTGTTAGGGTCCGGAGGAGATATTCGAGGATCTGCCTTATCTAACAGTACCTGGTCTCCTATTTTGAAATGGTTTGTTGTTCCTATGAGCTCTTCTGGGGGCTCCTTCGGTTTTACCTTGTGTGGTTCTGGTTCTTCGTCATGTATCCCTAATTTTTCCTTGAAGTGTGTCTTCCACTCATCTAGATCATCGATCTGAATCCTTCGATCTTCATGAACTACTTCCTTGTTGGCATGGGGTTTAGAATCGGGTTTAGTTGTATTCTTTTGTGGTGCTTCCTGAAAAGAAGGGTTAACCGAATGGTTATCAATAAAGTTTGTTTTCTCACCTTGGTTACTCGATGTTCTAGCCGAATCAAGAGCTTTGAGAGTGACTGTCTCGTTACCTACACAAAGTATGAGTTCTCCTGCATCAATATCAATTTTAGTCCTGGCAGTTGCTAAAAATGGTCTTCCTAAAATTAAGGGAATCGAATTATCCTCATCCATGTCTAAGACAACAAAATCTACTGGGAAAACGAATTTGTCAATTTTTACAAGAACATCTTCGATAATACCCTAGGAATTCTAACAGCTTTATCACCTAATTGAATGCTCATCTTAGTTTGTTTGGGTTTCCTAGACCTAATTGTTTAAACAATTTATAAGGCATGACATTTATGCTTGCCCCTAAATCAGCTAACGCATTATCAACGATTAGTCTACCAATTAAACATGGAATTGTAAAACTCCTGGGATCTTTTAGCTTTGGTGGTAGTCTATTCTGTAACATTCTTTGAGCATCTTTGCGTTTAATTCCACATGTGGATCCTCGCCTAATTTGCGTTTGTTCGTCAAGAGATGTTTTAAAAATTTCCTCGAATCGCATCTGTGAAAGAGCTTCAAGTAGCGGTAAGTTGATATGTAATTTCTTTAAAAGTTTAAGAAACTTACTTGAATCGCCTCTCTGTGTCGCCTCTCATTAATGCTTCGGATATGGTATACGAGGTTGGTACTCCTTGATTACCGGTTTTGGTTTTTCTTGTGTTACCTCAACTTTACCTTTTTCTACCTCGCTTCCTTGTATTGGACAGGGTTCGTCTAATCCTTCACTTTCTTGAGTTGTTATGGCTTGGATTTGCTCCTTTGGATTAATCTCAGTGTTGCTTAGTAGACGTCCTTGTGATCGTTCAGACATCAGCTTCGCGAGTTGTCCAACTGACTTAGAAACTTCCTCAACTGACTTAGTGACTTCCCTAACTTGGCTCTCGATCCCTTTGATCGATGCTTGTTGGGTCTTAAGGGTGGTTTCAGTGTCTTAAAGACGGTTTTCTGTGGATGCCATGAATCTTGTCAGCATCTCTTCAAGGTTCGGCTTCTTCTCCTGTGGATAGGGCTGATTTTGGAAATTTTGAGGAGGTTGTTGTCTTAGATTTCATTGATTTCTTTGACCTCCCCACGAAAAATTTGGGTGGTTCCTCCAACTTGGGTTATAATTATTACTATATGGGTTATTATTAGATCTGAAATTGTTACCTATATAGTTCATCTGTTCGCTTTCTGTGCTTGGTTGGTAGGGTGGGTACTCGGGATTCGCCACGGTTCCACTTACGTCGCACTGTATTACTGGATGTACCTGCGAAGAACACAAACTATCAATCTTTTTATTCATCATCTCTACCTGTGTTGATAGCATGGTTACTGCATCTATGTTGAAAACTCCGGCGGATTTTGTTGGTTTTGTCCTTGTAACCTGCCACTGATAGTTATTCAGTGACATCTCTTTAATAAACTCGTAAGCTGCTTCAGGAGTTCTGTTGTTTAGGGTTCCACCGGCGGCTGAATCAATTAGTTGCCTCGTTGAGGGGTTTACACCGTTATAGAAAGTTTGGACTTGGAGCCACAATGGTAAACCATGGTGCGGACACCTTCTCAAGAGATCCTTATATCTCTCCCATGCGTCATATAATGTCTCTAAATCCATCTGCACAAAAGAAGAGATATCATTCCGTAATTTTCCCGTTTTGGCCGGTGGGAAATATTTTAATAAAAAATTTTCGGTCATTTGATCCCATGTGGTGATTGACCCTCGTGGTAACGAGTTTAACCACTGTTTGGCTTTGTTCCTTAATGAAAAGGGAAATAACCGAAGCCTTATGGCATCATCAGAAATGCCATTTATTTTGAAGGTATCACAGAACTCTAAAAAATTAGCTATATGAGTGTTTGGATCTTCGTCCTGCAAACCATCAAATTGAACAAATTGTTGAATCATTTGTATAGTGTTAGGCTTTAATTCAAAATTATTAGCAGCTATAGCAGGCCTAACAATACTAGATTCTACTCTTGTTAAATGAGGTTTAGCATAATCATACATAGTATGCGGAGCATTATTTTCTGCCACATCTTGTGGTGGTGGATTATTTTCGTCCATCCCTTCAGTAGGATTGGATTCGTCTTCTCGCTTTTTTTCTGTGTAATTTAGGGCTCGCCTAATTTCTCTGCGATTTCTACGAGCGGTAGCTTCAATATCACTGTCGTATACTAGTAGTCCTCTCGGGTTCCTTCTAGTCATAAACTAGAGGTACCTGGTAGGAAAAAGAAAGAAAGAAAATTAGAAAAGTTAAAACTAAGATAAAAAAAATAAAAGTAAATTGCAAAAAATAAAAAAAAATGGCTAAAGTAATAAAAATAGAGCTTTCTTAATATTTTAGTTCCCCGGCAACGGCGCCAAAAACTTGATCGCTATGAAGTCAGAGTTTTAAATTTATAAAGATAATGATCGAACCTGGAAACTAACTATGACAACAATTGAGGCAAGTGCACCTATCGAACAGTAGTATAGCTTAGGCAAGACCGGATCGTCGAACCCAAAGGAACTAAAAGTACTAATACTAACTTTCTTTCTATTATTTAGCCTAAAATAAGTGAAGTTGTTTATTAATCTAAATTAACTAATTACTAAGCTAAAGACGCAAAGACAAAAATAATGAATTGGGGAAATACTTGGGAAAAACTCAGTTGATTAAGACGATACCCTTAGGAAGAATCCACCTAGACTTCACTTGTTATCTAACACTGAACCAGACGATTTATTCACTTGACTTGATCCGTAGGATTCCCTAATGTACATTAGACCCTCTCTCGAAGCGAATAACGACTAACTCTAGGTTGATTAATTGAAATCTCTTTCTAATTAAAACCCCTAGAATCGCATTAACTCGATCTATGGATTCCCATATTAGGTTTCACCCTAATCCGGTAAAATTTTGTCACCCTATCTCTAGGCGCGCGAACAACTCCGCTGTAATTATGCTAGATCTATAAATAGGCAGGGACTTTTGCTCCACCACCTAAGCACATCATACTTGAATCAATATCCGCAAAATATTAAAATAAGAATTAAGCACACATAATTAAGAACAAATCAAGTATTTATCATATAGTTCAGAAAACAATAACAAGATTCATCTAAGTTTCATCCCCCTTCAGGTATCTGAAGGGTTTAGTTCATAATAATAAAGAAAAACATCTCAGAAGAAAAGATAACACAAAACATAAGAAATCCCTAAAACCCCCTGAAGGAATTGAAGAGGAGATCCTCCGTCTTGAGTAGAATTCCGGCTTCTTGAGATGGATCAACTGGCTATCCCTTGAGTGTTTCCCACAAATCTGACCTTTTCGGCTCGGCTCCTTGGCCTAGCTAACCGCCCTCTTCTAGGTTATACTTAGGGTCTTTATATAGGATTTTGAAATAAGTTTCTTTGCCCCTAAGTATCCTTTTCCGAGTGAAATTACTCTCCTCCACGGCAGGGGCACGGCCATGGCACACGCCCGTGTGAATCGTGGCCAGGCTGTGTTGGACTCCGTTAGTGAGGCACGGCCTTGTAGATCGACATCAGGCCGTGTTCTAGTATATTTGAGGAGGCACGACCATGTGGGCTTTAGTCCAGGCCATGTCGATTTCTTCTTTGGCCCATTTTGGTCCGTTTTGAGCCGTTTCTCGTTCTTTTTATTCTTAGGTGCTTTCCTGAGTATAAAACATGAAAAGAAAGGATTAAGAGCACCTTTTTACATAAATCAAGGGATAAATCATCCAAAAGTATGCTAAATGTGGGATTAAAATATGTTACTATTTCGGTTTATCACATTCCAAAAGCCTATATAAAAACCCTAAAGGCCAACCTTCGGGGGGCGTCCAGCTAGGCCAAGGACCCAAGCCGGAGAGGTCAGAATCGTGGGATTTACTCGAAGAAGGCCAGCTGATTCATCTCAAGAAGCTGGAGTCATACTCAAGACGGAAGATCTTCTCTTCAATTCCTTCAGGGGGTTTTAGGGTTTTTCTTATGTTTTGTTTTATCTTTTCTTCTGAGATGTATATTTTTATGATTATGAACTAAACCTCGGATACCACGAGGGGATGAAACCTAAGATGGATCTTGTTATTGTTTTTGAGCTATATGATAAATATTTGATTTGTTTTTAATTATGTGTTCTTAATTCTTATTTTGATATTTCAGGATATTGATTCAAGTATTGATGTGCTTAGGCAGAGGAGGAATAGACCCTGCCTAAGAGTAGATCTAGCATAGTTAAGCGAGTTGCTCGCGCGCCTAGAGATAGGGTGACGAAAAATCATTTCTTGATTAGGGTCAAACCTAATATGGGAGTCCATAGATCGAGTTAATGCAATTCTAGGGGTTTTAATTAGAAAGAGATTTCAATTAATCAACCTAGGGTTAGACGTTAGTAGCCTCGAGAGAGGTATTAGTATTTAGGGAATCCTACGGATCAAGTCAAGTGAATAAATCGTCCGTTCGTAGAGTAGATAACAAGTGAAGTCTAGGTGGATTCTTCCTGGGTATTGTCTTAATCAATTGGTTTTTCCCACAAGTATTTCCCCAATTCGTTCTCTTTGTCTTAGCATCCTTAGCTTAGTAGTTAGTTAATTTTAGATTAAACAATAATTCACTTCAATTCTTTAGGCTAAATAATAAAAAGAAAGTTAGTATTAGTACTTTTGGTTCCTTTGGGTTCGACAATCCGGTCTTGCCACTAAACTATACTACTGTTTGATAGGTGCACTTGCCTCAATCGTTGTCACAGTTAGTTTCTAGGCTAGATCATTCATTATATAAATTTTAAGACTCTGACATAACGGTCAAGTTTTTGGCGCCGTTGCCGGGGAACTAAAATATTAAGAACACTTGATTTTTATTACTTTAGCCATTTTATTTATTTGCAATTTATTTTTATTTTATTTTAAATTTGCTAATTTTTCTCTTTCTTTGCTTCTGGCAGGTATTTCTAGTTTATGACTAGAAGAAACCTGTCAGGACCCTTGATTTTTGACAGTGAAATAGAACATACCGCTCAAACCAAAGAGATGTCACTCAATAATTATCAATGGCAAGACATGAGGACAATGCCTAATAAAGCAGCCGGTGTTTTCAACCTTGACGCGGTCGCCATGTTATCTAACCAGGTAGAGCTTTTAAATAAAAAATTTGATGATTGGTATGGTTCTACGCAGGTACATCCGGTAATACAGTACGATACAAATGGAGGAAGGGTGAACAACACAAAATATCTATCCTACAACCCTAGCACAGAGAATGAACAAGTCAACTATATGGGTAACTATTCTAGACCTCAAAATAATCTTTATAGTAACACATATAATGCAGGTTGGAGATACTATCCCAATTTCTCGTGGGGTGGTCAAGGATCGCAACTTCCTCCGTGTTTTCAATAACCACCTTACCAACAGAAAAGAAGCCAAACCTTGAGGAGATGCTAACGAAATTTATCTCTGTCGAAACACGCTTTCAAAACATCAAAACAAAGATTTAAAAATCGATAAGCGTCGATTCAAGAGATCGAGAATCAAATAGGTCGACTAGCTGCCGATCTCGTAAAGACCACAAGGTATCTTGTCTAGCAACACGAGAAACTAACCAAAGAGAGCAACCTCAAACAATAATCGCTCACGATAAAGTGAAGGGTTAGATGAACCAAAATTGAAACAAGAGAATGTGGTAGAGGAAGGTAAGGTTGAGGTAAGCCATGATAAACCAAACCCGGTAATTACAGAGTACCAACCTCGTGTGCCATACCCCATTGCGATAAAGAAATACCACACAGAGGAACAATTCGATAAATTTCTTAAACTTCCAAAGAAATTACATATTAACTTGCCGTTTCTTGAAGCTCTTTCGCAGATGCCAGATTCAAGGAAATTTTCAAAAGAGTTTTTGACAAACATACAGAAGTTAGACGGCACGTCGCATGTGGAGCTAAACGAGTGTGCCCAGCAATTCTACGAAATAAACTACCACGTGAGCTCACATTTCGTGTAAGTGACGAAACGATCACTCTTCAGGTTCTTGACACGGCTAGGACATCGAGTATTAAAGGTGGAACCAATCACTTCAAAGTTGGGGACCAGGTACTGTCAGATACAACCGACCCTCGAATAGTCGCTTCAGAACTTAATACAAATGGTGCGACTCCTTTTACGGTACTTAAGGTCTTTCCATACAGAATGGTCGAGGTAACACATTCTAATTTCGGCACTTTTGAGGTAAATATTACCCGGCTCAAACCATATGTTGATAGAACTGATAGTAAGAAAAAGGAGTTTCGAATCCGTAAACCACCATGGCCATACGAATAACAGGTAAGTCTAGCTCAAGACTTTAAACGAGCGCTTCTCGGGAGGCACCCCGAGCACTAACCCCACTAACGTCCATATTTTCGAATTTTAACATCTAACTAAAAACTAACCAAATTTTTAGGCGTAGGTTTCCATACCACACGGCCTTGCACACGGGCGTGGCCGTGGCCGTGTGGACACCATGAGTATGCATATCGGCGTGGTGGATATCGTGCAGAAACAGGACAAAAATTTTCCCCAAGACACGGGCTCCGACTAAATGCCACGGTCGTGCGATGCGGCCATGGTCGAAACTGCCTAAAGAACACTGGCTGAGATAAATCCACACGGCCGTGCGAGGCGGCCGTGGTCGATATTATCAGCTTTTTCACATATCGCCGCCACCACCACCTCGAGATCACTCCGATGATGAGGACCTTTGAGTCCTTTTTATTTTCTTAATTCTTATTTTTATTTTTATTATTTATTTTTATTTTAGTTCATTTTCCTTTATTATTAAACTCTTTAAATTTTTAAGTATAATTTGATTTCTTTTATCTCTGGCTGTTTAACTCTCGAGTAACTATAACAAACGCCCATTAAATAAGAACTCCCTAAAAACTTTCACCGATGACTTCAGCAGTTTAAAAAGGTTCAAGGTGCCACTCAAGGAACGAACACATCACCGAGTATTCACCACCACATTCACCTATACCTAAGTCATCATCATTAATCATCCTCCAAGGATTCCATCCAAAATTCGTGAAGTTTCACTTCTCTCCCTCTCTTTTGATTTTCTTACTATATGATTATTATTCATCTTTGTACATTGAGGGCAATGTACATCTTAAGTGTGGGGTGAATCTTAAAAGTGCCTAACTTTTTGCATTATTCTCAAATCCCTGAATTAGGCATTGTTCTTAAGTAAAATTTCTCATATTACTGTTAAAATGAAATTTCCTTTGGTTTATGATTTTTATTGATATGTTTTAGATTAAGTCATTGATAATTGTGCAGTGATGATTTAAACTGTAGGAAACTAGAGAATCAAGCAGGATAAGTCTATTTTTCAGAAGTAAAAATTTTGTTAGGTTGTCTACCTGAATCTAATTATTACTTTGAAGTTTGAAATTTACAAGGTTGATATCAAAAAGCCCATAATTTTTTGTGAGACTTTGAGCCTTTTAGAGCATATATTCTTTTCCTTGCTCACTTTATTGATTATGAGTGTGTCAACATTGCTTTGTTATTCTAGAACTTGCATCGATTATACATGTCGAGACCACACCTTTGATTTGATATACAGAGATGATAAAGGCACCTAGATTTTAACCCACTTACTCCACTAAAAAACCTACCATCATAATTAACCCCTAGTGAACCCCTTTAATCCTAACAACCCATTTTATTGACTCACCCACTAATATTAACCCAAAACCCTTTGTATTTGTTATCACTATTCTTCTTGACTACCCCTATATCGAGATTTGATTTGATCGGTTACTTAACTAGTTTCTTTATATCAGTTGTTAAATTCTATCTTACTATTATTATTTGATTTGTTCTTAAAAAAAATAAAAAAAATAAATCGAAGTATATTTATTATTAGTTCTGTGATTAAGTGAGCTTATACAGTTAAATTCACATCTTTAGAAGAAGCTCGTGTTATTAGTATTAGTATTACAAGTTTTCAATTGATGTAATTATTCTTTATTCAGTTCGTTGTCTATAGTTAGGTAATTTGTCAATTCAGTCTCGATACTAACCCTCTAATTCAGCCTTTATCCATACCTTTAACCCAAGCCCCGTTACAACCCATAAAAGACCTTTTGATTTGTGTATCATATCATTTTACAGTGGTGGAGATTTGATTTTCATGCAAGCCTATGGGATTAACTTTTCATGTTCGACTTCTGAGTGCTTATTTTTGAACCTAAAACACTTCGAGTGATTTGAGTGAATCTTTAGTGAGGATGTCAATTTTTGTCGATTTTGAATCAGAGGTAATTATTTAGGTAAGGGGAAACACCTATTTTTTGTACTATAAAAACTATGACTTTGATTGTTTGAATCTTTAGGAACCTTCCGGTTAAATTATCCATGTATGAATTATCTATGAATTATGATGAGACACTATTGATGAATAATATGAATTGAGGAATTTCGTTTTAATTGTGAGTTGAGATTTTTGCTTGAGGACAAGCAAAAGCTTAAGTGTGGGGGTATTTGATAAACTGTAATAGTAACATATTTTAATCCCACATTTAGCATGATTTTGGATGATTTATCTCTTGAATTATGGAGAGCATAGGAGGATGAAAAGAACGAGAAACGGGCTTAAAACGGGCCAAATGGGCCAAAGTGAGAAATCGACACGGCCTAGGGTTACACCACACGGCCGTGCCTCCTTAGCAGGCTCGAACACGGCCTACAACTCGACTTACACGGGCGTGTGCAATGGGCGTGTCCCTGCCATGGAAAAGAAGAATTTTATTCGGATTAGGGTACTTAGAGGCAAAGAAACACATTTCAAAAGCCTATATAAATATTTGATTTGTTCTTAATTATGTGTTCTTAATTCTTGTTTTGATATTTCAGGATATTGATTCAAGTATTGATGTGCTTAGGCAGAGGAGGAATAGACCCTGCCTAAGAGTAGATCTAGCATAGTTAAGCAGAGTTGCTCGCGCGCCTAGAGATAGGGTGATGAAAATCTGCCGAATTAGGGTCAAACCTAATATGGGAGTCCATAGATCGAGTTAATGCAATTCTAGGGGTTTTAATTAGAAAGAGATTTCAATTAATCAACCTAGGGTTAGACATTAGTAGCCTCGAAAGAGGTATTAGTATACATTAGGGAATCCTACGGATCAAGTCAAGTGAATAAATCGTCTGGTTCAGAGTTAGATAACAAGTGAAGTCTAGGTGGATTCTTCCTTGGGTATTGTCTTAATCAATTGGTTTTTCCCACAAGTATTTCCCCAATTCGTTCTCTTTGTCTTAGCATCCTTAGCTTAGTAGTTAGTTAATTTTAGATTAAACAATAATTCACTTCAATTCTTTAGGCTAAATAATAAAAAGAAAGTTAGTATTAGTACTTTTGGTTCCTTTGGGTTCGACAATCCGGTCTTGCCACTAAACTATACTACTGTTCGATAGGTGCACTTGCCTCAATCGTTGTCATAGTTAGTTTCTAGGCTAGATCATTCATTACATAAATTTTAAGACTCTGACATAACGATCATTGACTTTTGGGTGCTAGAGCAAAAACATAATGTATCATATTTAGAATCACAATCCTACTATTATCTACTACACATCACCTTCGACCATACCTAAACACCATATAGGGTTTTATATACCCATCCCTCCATACACACCGCTTTGTGACTGTGAGTCACTTTTTAGAACATTTGTAGTCTAGCTGTCAGATCTTAAGGCGATAATTCGCAAGTAACATAAATATATGGGTGGTTGAGCCACCAGATACGACATATAGATTAAACTACCCACACTTCCTCCCCAAACATATATCATATCCAACCCCAATTCACATGCAAAGACTAACAGACATTAGATGCACATATGCCATACATATTTTTCACATCAGAACATGCGAACAGAATTATCAGATCACAAACCATTTACGAATTTCACATTTTAGACATTCTTGTAATTACACCATGTAAACTGAAAAATATATATGATTTTTCCTATGTAATTTATCACATTTTTACTTAAATTCGTTGTTAAAACTAAGTAATTGTTTAATAAATTAATGAAATATGTGAAAATATGAAATTAGGACATAGAAATTATTAAAATGTGATTTTATGCTTTATTATATAGTTTTCATGCATAAAATGGCTTATTTTATATTTATTTGAACATATTATATTTTTAAGACATAAAATGGGCCATGCATGATTAAATTAAATAATAAAATATAAAATTATATTTAATAATTCATTTTAAAATATTTCATTAATAATTTGGGTTGTAATTAATTATTTAAATTGGATAAATTTTATTCTTTGGTCCTTTAACTTATTGATTTATTTTGGACAGGTCTGATAGCTTTGTTGGATTACAAAAAAACCGTCCAAGTTGAAGACCAAGCCAACCCAAATTCGGCTACACATGGCTGTCCACATAAACCACTTTTGGTTTAATTACACAAGGTCCTTGCAATATTGAAGAAATTGGAGATTTGCCTGAAGATTTACATTTGACCGAGCCTCAGTCTTGAGTAGTCATGGCTTTTAAATTGTTTAAAAATCAAGCAAAATCCAAGTCAAAAGCCACTAAGCATGGCCGGCCACTCATTCTCTCTTTTTTAGCAAACTAACCCCCCTCTCTTTACCTATAAATAAGACCCCCTCAATCCATCATCCCTTATCCCTTATCCCTCATCCTTCATCATTCTCTCTTTTCTGTCGATTCTCCTAAGCATTTTCCATTCCCCATGCTTAGCATCATCTCTTCATAGAAATTTTAGCAATTAAGCCTCTTAAAGAGCCCTTGGTCGGTCTGGAAGTACCCAATTTTGCCCGGGCCCATCTGAATAAACCAGAAAATAAAAAATAAAAATAATGTCCTTAAACAGTCCATTTTTACAACCAAACGAACTAAACCCGATTATCCCACATATACCCTCAGACCAATTAGTCCAATGACTTTAACCCAAATACTCAAAGAACCTACACCTAAACCCACTTAAGCCCAAATCCTACCTGCACTAATAGACCTAACCCAACCAATATACACGCCCAAAGGGGCCCAAATGTAAACAGAAACAGTGAGCCTAGGGTTTCTGGAAACCCTAGGCGCCGCAATCAGCGCAAGCGCCGCACTCCAGCTTTCGCGCTGCAAGGGCCAGTACCCCAACCGTCACGCCGCAAGCCTCGCGCACACCTTTGGTCGCGTCGTGATCAGCACACGAACCCCCATCACCGCTGCGCTCTCGCTGATGACCTGTGCGAAAAAGGAAAACACAGCAGCAGCAAATCACAGCAAATATGGCATAGATTTTATTTTCTTTTTTATTTTCATTGCGAAAGGCTATAAAAGCCTTACAAAAACCTGTAAATAGGGGGAGAGAGGGAATACAAAAAAGATTCACAAAAAAATCCAGAGAAATAAATATAGAAGCTTTTCGCAGAGGTTTTTTATTATTATTCTATTTTACTTGTTTTTATTTTTTTTATACATTTTCGCATATAAATAGTATTTTAAAAATAAAAGAAAGGGGAGTTACCTTTCGACGACGCTGAAAAGGCTGAGATCTTGGCCTCCGGCCACCGTCCGTGGTGGCGCGTGAGGCGCGTGGGGCGAATGGGCTAGGGACCTTGTGATAGAACTCGGAATGGAGGCTGATGGGTTTTGAGAGCGTTTTTGGAGTTTTTTTTAAAAAAACTAAGTCTAAATGAATTTTTTTTTCTGAACAATGGTTTATATACGCAAAGGAAACGACGCCGTTTTGGCATGGTCAGGTAAGGACCAAAACGTCGTCGTTTCATGAAGCTGACCCGAGACCCGACCCGTTACATCAGGATCCGCGTGTTTTTACTTCGAGTGGGTTATTTATGTGCGCAGTCCCTTCGTTTTTTAAGCTTATTACAAATAGATCCTTTTTTTTAAAATTTTAATTTGGTCCCATAATTCTATTTCTTTTCTATTTTAGTCTTATAATAAGCGGCGTCGTTTTGAATAATAGGGATTATTTCACATTTAATCCTTCTCTTTTTGTGCGCATTATAACAGGGTCCTAATTCTTTTATTTCTTTTAAAATTTGGATTTGAATTTTGTTTTTTTTTCATTTCATCCCTTTTTATTTCTTTTGTTTATTAATATTTTCATTATTAATTTTAATAATTTTTGTATCATATATTATTTTTTTAAACTAAAATTTATTTATATTGAATAATGTATTCTTTTTACTTTATTTATATTACATATGTATTTTTTTTCTTTATATCCTTATTTAAAATCATTTTTTATTTATACATTGTATGCATTGTTTATATCATATATGTATGTAATTTTTATTTATTTATTTATTTATTATTTAATCTTACATAAAAAATTTCATATTTATTTAATGATTTTCTTTTTATTTTGATATTTATTGTTTTATGTATATATTTTATTTTCCCATATTTTCTCACTTATTTATTATGATGGCCATTGTATAATTATTTTCTTTAAAAAATCATTATTCTACATTATTATTACTTTATCATTTACATAGATATGGAATGTTAGTATGTCATAATTGCTTTTAATATTTATGTTCAATAATGTATAAATGCAATACTGTCATATAGATTATTGTTTAAAGTAAAATACATTTTTTGCAAAATTACTATATTTTATTTAAAGGTTTTTAAAATAAGGCAATGTTTTGTATTTAGAAATTCGGGAAATAGTGCCCTATCGTGCTGGGTTACGATTTTCCGTTTGACTAAATAACTAAATATCCTTTTAAAAAGTTTTGTAAATTATGAGATGTTTTAGTTTCGCGGGAATTAAAAATATCGTGTCCTAACGTGCTGGATGTGATGTTTAAATTCTTTTGGAACAAAGAACTCTCAAGTTTTAAATCAAAAAACCTATTCTTGGGAATTCAAAACGTTGTGTCCTAACTTACTGGATATGATGTTTTGTGTCTCGAGATAGGGATTTTCTAAAATAAAGACGTGCCTAATTTCGAAGTCATGAGATGCTATATCCTAACTTACTGGGTATGGTGTTTTATTTCTTTGGGATAGGTAAGTCTAATTTTTTTTCTTCAAATAAAAGGACCATTTTCTAAAATTTTTCGAAGTTTCAACATTAGGACATGATTTTATCGATTAGGTACCAATTTTTTGGTCGTTATGAGGGTGCTAATCCTTCCTCATACGTAACCAACTTCCGAACCCATTTTTGTTTTTTTCGTAGACCAAAATCAGTATTTTGAAATAAAATGTTTTTTAAGGTGATCCAATCACACCAAAGTAAAAGGATTGGTGGCGACTCCATTTCCGTTTTTTTAGTCGATCCCCGTTTTTAAAATCAAACTTTTAAAATGGTTTCGACAGCTTGGCGACTCCGCTGGGGACCAATAAGAGAGTCAAGCAGTATAATTGATAATTTCATGTCCTTTTGTCTGAATTTAAAATCTTGGTTTTTTTTTAAAAAAAACATGATCCTTTTATTTCATGTGGTTCTAAATATATCTCTCTGCATTACACTACATGACCGTCGTGGTCACACTCTTAAGTGGGAGCGAGAAGCTATGCCTTCGTGAGGTTTTCACCTCCGCATGGACTAGTGGATTGCTTCCGGAATACATCTGTACCTATGTCTTCGTGAAGTTTTCACTTCCGCATGGGCATAGGGAAATGTATTCCCCTGAACCGAACTCGGTCCATATGAGCCTATAATGGGTGAGGATTGAGGAATCTGCTGGTTCAGGTACCTTTTCTTTAGAACTAAACCACATATAGTGAACCCTAAGAGCCCACCTTTTCTATGTTATTTATTTTTCTGTGCTAACTTGTTATCTTTTGTTCTGATTGCATTGCATTCACATCATAGAAAAGAGGTGCTGATTCAAATTCGATTGCTTAATAGAAGAGTTTGTCATAAGAAAACGATTTTTTTGATAAAGTGGATTATAATACGGTTGTCTGAATATGTTTCAACCAAACACAACGAGAGAAGACTGATAGCCCTTGAAGGAATGCATGAGTTTATTGCCCAAGGATTCAAGCTGACAAAGACTATTCAAGAACCACCACGGCAAGGCTTTCTTGAAGAGGCTAATAAGCATTGTGAGTATCAGTGAGCAGTGAGTCGTGGCCCATATCAAGCAAAAAGGAGCTAGTGGAGGCATCTATTAGAAGTTTGCAAGATTTGACCTATGCGAAGAAGGGGATTGATGTTTTTGCTTGGAATATGAGGGCATGGTCGTATATGTGATCTGTTTTATGTAAAGAAATTTGCTTTCTAGAAAAGTTTTTCTAATAGAATTGAATTTAGAATCAATGCCTCTCTTTCTTTGCATTCATGCATTTGCATTACATTGCATCATTTGCATTAGACTTTTACAAAAGGACCCTAATTAGGTCAGAATATTTCAGTTAACCTGGAAAACATGGAACAAAGGTTGGAGAGAATAGAGAAAATGCAAATATAGATGCAGGGGCAATTAACCAAGATTCAACAAATGCGGGAACAAATGCAAGAATTCCAAACCTTGTGTACTTGGGAGTGTTTTGAATAATGGGACTGTGAAAGAGATCCCTGTATTTTTAGAGCTAATCTAGAGTAATATCCAAAACACGCTTATTGCTTTAAGCCTAGTGGCAATAAGAACCCTTTTGTGAAATAGGCTTTTGTCTTAAATTCTTATTTCAATAAAATGCATCTTTTTGAACAAATATCTTTTTATTCTTTCCATGTATAGATTCTTTTATTTTTGGACTTTCTTTCAAATATTCTTTCATTCATTCATATCATACCAATAACCAATCTTTGAATCATTTATTCTTTAGAATCTTCCTTCGAGCCTACAGTAGGTCTCCAGATATCAATAATGTGAGCGACGTTGTTACTGACTCCCTTTTTGAATGAGATATGGGTCTAGGGGATCTCAAGACTTTGAAGATGATAGAGATTGTAACATACCTTCTGTGTAACACCCCAAACCCGGCCTAAACGCTACGACCGAATCTGGTATGTCACAGGGTTGAGTGGAAACGATTTCCTATCTACTCTGGGAAAAATCATAATATATTTTTTAAAACCTTTTGATTAAGCGATGTCTCGAAAACCAAGATTTGTTAGCTTGGGAAAAATTTCACAATTTTAATTAAGCAATCATTTATTAGACGAGGTGCGATTTTGAAAAAAACGTTACTTAATGAACTCGCATTTATAAAACCTCATTTAAATTTTTGTGACTAAAATTTTCCATAGTGTCAGGCATAAATACTAAATAAAACCAAATATAATTTTAAAAGGCCTTATTACATCAAAAATTACCCAAATTTAAAGAAAAACTTTAAGCAGTAAAAGTTCATAAAATATAACGTCTTTTATGGCCTCCACGAGTCCACCTCGGCTCCAATATCCACGATCTACTGATTACCTGAAAAGTTTAGGGAAAGGGTGAGTCACAGAGACTCAATGTGTAAAACCATTAAACACTTAAATCAGCCCACGACCCACAATCTCGTATTAAGCTCATACATGATATCATACAAATTCATGAATGCATTAAGCCCGGCCCAACCTAGTATTTCCATCCTCTACACGCCATTCCGTACCAACCATCACACCGTGGGGATTTCTATAATCAACCCTCCATCCGCTACACGCCGTCTTGACAGTCATACTGTCAGAAAATGTGGCAGAGCCACCGATCACTATATGACCTTAAAATCAACTGTGGCATAGCCACCGATCACTACGTGACCTCATAAACGGATGTGGCAGCGCCACCGATCACTATGTGACCTTAAAACAATGTGGCAAAGCCACCGATCACTATGTGACCTTATCACTTCCCCTTTATCAACATTCCCATATCCCATGCACAACATTTATATCGAAACAAAGGTATCATGCCAATAACAAGGCAAAATCTCATCACATACAACCAACTCATATCATGTAATTACAGATACGTACCTGGCACTTCCTGCCTTAACCACAAAGGTATTTCGACTGTATTCACAGCCTTTTTCGGCTTTTCAGCCCATACAATTAATAATACAATTAAGTAAAGTGTGTTAGGGTTTACACACCTGGTAACACGCAAAACAATACTCTCTACGTCGACACTATCGATAGTAGAAACAACTGCTATCTGCCTACGACTCTGTTCTGAAACTGGTCCACACCCCGGTGGCCAATCTCGGACTGCTGATACGGCACGCTTCTTAAACTTAGGGGCTGGGTTCACGGGTCCAACCCTCTCCTTTGCCTGATCGGTATTGAATTCCATCAAAAGATCTCGTCAGATGATACTATAATGAAATATGGTTTGTTAAACCACAATATAGGGTTAAGGTAACGAATACGATAACGAACCTAAACAAAATATAAAGAGAACACCCTTACCTTGAAATCCCGAAAAGAGAGATATAGGGTTCAGAGATTAATGGTTTTCGGTTTAGAGATCCCGACGATTTGACTTTCTTCGGTTCCCGAAATAGGCGGCCCAAAGAACACAAGAAAATAAGAAGAAACATAAGTCCAAACGATGGCCTCACCAAGCCAACTAGCCATTCGGCTTTGGCTTCCAAAAACCGAAAGAGAAGATAAAGATATAGAAGAAATCGCCACTTACCTTAACACAGGAGATTCAGCTATCACCTAAGAGAATTCGGCACTAGCATGGCAGAAGAGAAGATTCGGCAATAACAGGGAAGAAGATGAAAGAGCCGAAAAATAAAAGAACTACCAATGGAACTTAGGAGTTTTCGGTTTTAGAAGTGACCAAAAGAAAAGATGAAAAAGAGAACCCTATGAAGATTCGGTTTGTAGAAGAAATCAGAGAAGAGAACTTTGGATAAGGGACATTCGGCTATAGCATAGAAATTGAGATGAAGAAGAGAATGAAAGTAAATAGTAGTTTCGACTTACACATAGAAAAGAGTTCAAGAAGGAGTAAAATAAAAACCTCAAATGCCGAAATGGGAAGGAAATTCTCACTTGACTACTAAACACTTTCAAACAAATTCGGCACCTACTAACCTCAAAATCGGAAATGCACTATTTTGAGAACAAAAAGCCTATGCTTCCCAAGTTGAAATTCGGCATACCCATAGCAAGACAAAACCGATTTCCCCCTCTACTATGAGTTTGAAATTCGGCCAACACCAAGCTCACAATGCTCATCCCTTTCTTTTCTCCTCAAATTCCTCCCGATCACCCGTTTGAAATATTTTGAACACCTCAAGCTCCCCTTTTTCCTCTCTCTCGCCATTCATTTAAATTATTTGACTCACCCACTCCCTATCCCGAAGTGTCCCAGTCGACTCTCCTCTGCTCTCCCGACGCCAAAAAGAACTCCCAAAATGAGCTCCTTGTGACTTGAACTCCGCTCCTCTCCTATTCTCTCGTGGCGTCACTTACCAAAGATCTTAAGTGGCGCCTCCTTGCCACTCTGCCACTCCTTTTCTTGTGTCAACCAACCACCAACATCATCCCTTAGGTCCTATTCCGTATAACTTCTCCACTAAAGTACCTAAAAAGAAAATTTTTGCCAGACTCCTAGCTTTTCCCTGGCCTTTCCTAGACTCCCATACACCCTAAAACAACACATTAAACAAGGCATACACACAAAACACATCAAATGCATAGCCCCAAAATTAGGATGTTACGCTTCTACCCCTTAAGAAAATTTCACCTCGAAATTACTCGGTCAAAAGAGATGAGGGTATTGCCTGCCGCATCGCTTCTTCTCGTTCCCACATAGCTTCCTCCAACCGTGATTACGCCACAAAATTTTAACTAACTGAATCGTTTTCCCAGCGTAACACTTTGACATCACGATCCAAAATTCGAATCGGTTTCTCTTCAAAGGATAGATCGTGCCTTATTTCGATTTCTTCATCGACACCACGTGAGACGGATCTCGAACGATAGCGTCTTAGCATCGAAACATGAAACACATCATGAATCTGACTTAACTCTGCTGGTAACTCGAGTTGATAAGCTACTAGTCCCACACGCTTCAATACACGATACAGCCCAATGAACCTGGGGCTTAGCTTACCCTTCTGTCCAAACCTTAACACTTTCTTCCACGGTGAAACCTTTAGGAACACCTGGTCACCCACTTCAAATTCTATATCCTTGCGCTTTAGATCAGCATAGGATTTCTGCTTGTCCGACGCTTCCTTTAAACGAGTCCGAATTAACTTAACCTTATCTTCCATTTTCGAGACCAATTCTGGACCCAACAACTGACGCTCGCCCAATTCTGTCCAACACGTAGGGGTACGACACTTCCGACCATATAACGCCTCATAAGGTGTCATCTGAATACTCGCTTGGTAGCTATTGTTATACGTGAATTCTGCTAACGGTAGAAATTCTTCCCAACTACCTCTGAAGTCTAAAACACAGCCCCTCAACATGTCTTCTAAGATCTAAATTACCCTCTCTGGTTGTCCATCAGACTATGGATGAAACGCTGTACTGAAATCTAACTTTGTCCCCAAAGCCTGATGCAATGCCTTCCAAAACCTTAACGTGAATCTCGGGTCCCTATCTGAGATGATAGACACTGGTACTCCATGCAACCTTACGATCTCTGCTACATACAACTTAGCCAATTTCTAAAGGGAGTAATCGACGCGAACCGGTATGAAATAGGCAGACTTCTTCAATCGGTCTACAATCACCCATACCGAATCCTTTTTAGTAGGCGTAAGGGGAAGCCCACTAACGAAATCCATTGTGATCCTCTCCCACTTCCACTGCGGAATCTTTAACTACCAGAATAAACCTCAAGGCAATTGATGTTCTGCTTTTACTCACGACATGTCGCATACATATTTACAAATTCGCTTATTTCACGCCTGCACTCGCCACCAAAATCGTTTCTCGCAATTCCCTATACATCTTACTTGCGCCAGGATGCATAGCATATGGGCTACTATGCGCTTCCTGAAGTATCAACTGTCTTAATCCCACATCCTTCGGCATGCAAACTTTCTTGCGAAAACACAGAGCCCCATCACTGCTCAGACTGAAATCCTCTACCCCATCATTCTGTACTTGAAGTAGTCGAGCACTCATGGCATCATCCAACAGTTGCTTCTATTTAATATGACTAATCCAGGAAGGTTTCACTTGCAGTTCAGCTAACAGACTTCCATCATCATATAAGCTGAGATGAGCAAACATTGCTCTCAAATCCGAGATCACCCTACGACTTAATGCATCTGCTACCACGTTAGCTTTACCCGGATGATACTCAATCGAGCAATCGTAATCCTTCAATAGCTTGATCCACCGCCGCTGCCTCAAATTCAATTCCTTCTGGGTGAGAAGATACCTTAGACTCTTATGATCTGTATAAATAACGGACTTCTCACCATACAGATAATGCCTCCAACTTTTCAAAGCAAACACTACTGCCGCCAATTCAAAATCATGTGTGGGATAGTTTAACTCATGTGGTCTTAACTGCCGAGACGCATACGCGACCACCTTTCCGTCTTGCATTAACACACATCCCAAACCCGTGTGCGACGTATCACAATAAACCACAAACTCCTTCCCAGCCTCTGGCTGAATCAACACCGGAGCCTCCGTCAAAATCTTCTTCAGCTTTTCAAAACTCTCCTGTTGCTTATCAGACCAAATAAACGGAACCTCCTTTCGTAGCAACTTGGTCAAGGGTGCCGCAATCAAAGAAAACCCTTCAACGAACCTTCTATAATACCCAGCCAGACCAAGAAAACTTCTGATCTCTGCCACAGTCTTAGGTGGCTTCCAATCCAAAACAGCTTCAATTTTCCGAGGATCAACTCTAATCCCCTCTCCCGACACACAACATGGCCCGGAAAAGTAACTTCGCCACCAAAATTCGCACTTATCGAATTTGGCAAACAATTGCTTCTCCCTCAAGATTTGTAAAACCACTGGAAGATGTGAATCGTGCTCCTCCTCTGACCTTGAATAAACCAAAATATTGTCTATAAACAATACGAAAAACCGATCCAGATAGGGTTAGAAAACCCGGTTCATCATATCCATAAATGCTGCTGGTGCATTGGTTAACCCAAATGGCATCACCAAAAATTTGAAATGTCCATAGCGAGTACGAAACGCCGTGTAACACCCCAAACCCGGTCAACACACTACAACCGGATTCGGCATGTCACAGGGTAAAAATAATTTGAATAAAACAAGTTGTAGGTTTAAATTTTGAAGATAACGCTATAAAACACTTTGCTGTTTAAAGTTTGGACAAAAGAAGAAAACTCCTTTGAGAAAACCGTTTGTTTTTAAGGAAATACCGACTTTGATTAAAATGCAAAGTTGAAAACCGTTTTGTATTTGAACTTAAAGTAAAACTTAGGTTGGCGAAAATCTGAGTTGTTCGTTAACACCATTTGTTGTTTATAGTTTTGGAAAACCTTTCGATACTTATTAAAAACCAAGTGAGTTAAGCATAGTCGAGTTAAGAACCATTTGTGTTTAGAGTTGTTTAAGAAATTAAATTTGAAAACGTTGCTTTTTACCGGTTATTTAAGCAAATCAAATTATTAAGCACATGCATAATCTAATCAAATAAAAGCAAGTATAAAAAAAAACCCAAAATAATACTCAGCGGCCTTATTACAAAACCAAAACCAAACTTAAAGTAAATAAATAAAAACTGAAATTTTAATTTAAAGTCAAAACCCAAAAATAAGTTGCATGGCCACCTCGAGTCCTCCCCTACCCAAATCCGCGATCTAAGCCTCATCTCAAAAAATATATAGGGGAAGGGGTGAGTCACCGAGACTCAGTGTATAAATCCCCAACCCGATAGAATAGCACTTACACAAGTCATTAATAAAACATGCAAATCATGCAACCCCATAACCTAACCATCCGATCTCCTTTAACTACCCGTGTGGTCAAAACCACTTTGGTCAAAACCACCGTGACCGGAGTCACAAATATATAAGTGTGGTCAAAACCACTTTGGTGACCGTAGTCACAAATCAAGTGATGGGGCCAACCCATCATGTGGTCAAAACCACCGATGACAATCCCGTAATCAACATGTGGGCCAACCCATCGTGGTACCAAACCACCGGGATGAGTCACAATATCCATATGTGGTCAAAACCATCGGTGACCGTAGTCACAATATCATATATGTGGTCAAAACCACTGGTGGTCAAAACCACTGGGACTTAGTCACAAATAATAGTATCAAGACGGGGCCAACCTGTCGTGTGGTCAAAACCACGGTGATACCAAATAATTCTTCCCCTCCTCTCAACAATCCCACCATCATGTCCATATCAATCGTGGCATAGTAACATATGATGATGCAAATAACACATGGCATAGCATTAAACAAAGACATGATAGCATATATCGAGATCCATATAACGAGGACTTACCTTGAGTCCACGCTCATGCCCACAAGGCATAACTCACCGGTTTCAATGGCTATTAACAGTAACATAATAAACATATCATACTAACGAAGTGTGTAAGCGTTACACACCTGACTATTTGTAGATCTAAGCAAAATCCCAAAACTACAATCTATTTCCAAACCAATAGAACCCGAAGATCCCGAAACGTTTGCCTCCTCCCTTCCTGTATTCGGCCAACACCTTGTTAATGAACAAAAGCCCATTCGTCTCATCTAGAAATCCCGAAGGATGAAATAACGCACAATAAGACCCTTACCAAGATCGATTACACCTGAGCCCTTAGGCTTAAATCGCAAGCCAACAAATCCCGGAGATCTACTGAACACGGCTACCCTCCTTCCTATAATCGGCCAAGTACCACTATCATTGGATTAAAGCCTTCGGTGTTATTAATCACAACAGAGATATCGAAACCGCAAAACACTTACCCCCTACCTTCGATGTGATTCGCCACCAATCACCAAAGTTCGGCACACCCTAGTGATATTTGGGGATTTCGCTACCTCACTAATATAGAACAAGAAAAGAGTTTAAGATCCCGATTTATAACGAATGGAGAAATAGGAAAAGAGAATGGCAAGTGAGATCCGGCATTAACCAAATCAATCGAGACAAGAAGAATAAGAAGTTATACTTACCAGGAGATTCGACTATGACCCAAAAGAAAGAGATAGATTTCGGCACTTCAAAGGGGATTAAAACACGTGAGAAGAGAACAAAAATAGGCTATGGGTATTCGGCCAATCACTTTGATGGAAACGAAAGAGAATCAACAAGGTTTTTGGCTTTTGAAGATGGAAGAGATGGAGAAGAAAATGGAATAGGAAGGGATGGATTCGGCAAGGAACAAGAAAAAGGTTTCGGCACAATGAGATTGAAAGAAAGAAAAAGATGAAGTAGAGAGAGTTGATTTCGGCTTTTGAGCAAAATGGAAGAAGGAAAAAGGAAGCAAGTTTCTACTCACCAAAGAAGTAACACAAGTGATTCGGCCAAGCCCCTATTGCCGAAAAGAGAAAGCAAAATGAGAAGATAAGTGAGAGGGGTTTCGGTTTATGACCCTAAACGCAAGAGAAAGGAGCTCTCCCAACTAGCCGAAATGTTCCCCAAGACCACCACAGACATTCGGCACACCCCCTTCCCAAACACCAAAAACGAATGCTTCCCAACCTCACTCCACAACCCAAAAATTTGGCTACACAACCTACTCCTACTCAAACACCTGCCGCCCCTTCATCCCTCCTTGAATTCCTCTCATCCACTCATTCAAACGAATTTGAATGAGTCCCACTCCTATAATTTCTCCTATCCACATATTTTAAATCTGTTAACTTAATCCACATCCTCCCAACAGAGTCCCTTCTGAGCACACCTCCTTCTCAACTTGGCGTGAAAAAGAATAAGCAGAAAGTGGGATTTCTGCTGCTCGAACCTGAGCTCTCCTTCCCTGCATGTGGCGTTACCTTCCTGGTACCTTAGTGGCGCCTCCTTTGCCACTTTGCCACTAGGTTACTTGTGTCTAAACCCTCCGACAATTTCTTTTAACCCCTAACTTCCTTAGCTCCCTCTTCCTAAGTACTAAAATAAAAATTTTTACCATGTCTCAGGCCTAACCCGAGGTCATGCCTAGACCCCAAAACACCCTAAACTAGCACAGTAGGCATATCATCACATGCAAACACACAAAATGCAGAGACCCCGATTTAAGGATATTACACGCCGTCTTATTGATATCCGTTTCCTTAACCTTGAGTTGATGATACCCTGACCTCAAATCTATCTTTGAAAAGACTGAAGCCCCCTTCAACTAGTCGAATAAGTCGTCAATCCGCGACAACGGGTATTTGTTCTTGATTGTCAATTTGTTCAGCTGGCGATAATCAATGCACATACGCATTGATCCATCCTTCTTCTTAACGAATAACACCGCTCGCTCCCCATGGTGATACACTCTCGTTGGATAAAACCTCGATCTAAAAGTTCCCGAATCTGAGCTTTCGGTTCTACTAGTTCCTTTGGTGCCATTCTATAAGGAAGCGATAGATCTGAGATGTTTGTCCCGAAAGAAGATCAATCCCGAATTCCACCTCGCGATCCGGGGGTAATCCCGAAGCTCCTCCGGAAAAACATCTGAAACTCCTTCACCGTCCTCACATCCCCACGCATACAATTCCTTACCCTTCAAAGCGCAAACCAAGGCTATGAACGCCTCGCATCCTTTCCTCATCATTCTTTCACCTTCAAAGCGGACACCACGTTGGACAAATAGTTCCTCATTTCTCCTATTACCACCACCTCCTCGTCCTCAGCGCGCATTTGACCACCATGTGTTTAGCAAAGACACCCGTGTTTGCTCGATACTTTATCAACCACCCATCCCTAGGATCAAATCGAACTCCCCGAACGGCAGTTCCATCAGATCAGCCGGAAAAACCACCCCTTGAACTTCTAAAGGTACCTCCCTATAAAGTCTGTTCACCACTATCGATCATCCTAATGGGCTAATTATCATCATCTCCTAGAAGCAATCTCGTAGTCTATACTTAAAGTGTCGGATACCATACTAGCAACATATGAATGCGTCGACCCAATGTCAATCAATGCGAAAAAGGCGGTCCAAAGATTAAGAACGTACCGGTTATGACGTCCGGTGCATCACCCTCCTCTCTCGCTTTGCATAGACCATCACCCCCGGTGTCTCGCTTGCTTTTTCTGCACCTCTGCTGGCGTTCCACGACCCCGACCAAAAACCATTACCTCCTCCGGCGAACCACGACCCTCTATGGTTGCTTTGACCTCCTCTACCCCCTGCCGAGTGTAACCACGATTCCCTCGGCCTCGCATCGCGTCGCTCCCCGTGGGCCATCTCTAATCTGTGATCACCGATCCACACCCAGTAACATCTTCTCATTACTTGACCAACACTCTCCAAAATGGAATTTACCACATCGAGCACACCTCTGAGGCTGTCTATCAGCAACAGGTCTCACAACCCGACTTGGCCCATCCGTCCTAGGTCTCTTTTGAAAACGCCCAGCTGACCCTGACAATCCAAAAATCCTTTTATTACCACCTCTATCTTTATCTCGATTCTACCTTTCTGACCGTTTCACTTCCTCGGCTATCTTAGCCTTTTCCACTAAAACAGCGAATTCCCTTTCTCGCTGTGGAGCTATCAATACCCGCAGATCATCCCTCAGACCATCTTCAAATCGGACACAACGCTCATGGTCTGTGGCCACCATCCCTCGGGCATAACGACTAAGGCATAAAAATTCTGCCTCATACTCAGCCACCGATTTACTACCCTGAACCAGATTCAAAAATGCCCTACGCTGCGCATCCACATAACTCGACCCGATGTACTTACTCTGGAATACCGTTTTGAAGAAATCCCAGGTAAGGCGGTCAGACACTGTACCATCCCTGACCGTCAGCCACCATTGATACGCTTCGTCCCGAAGAAGAGATACAACCCCTTTCAAATTCTCCTCCTCTGTGAAGTCGAGATCATCCATTATACGCTCAACCGCCTCCAACCAATACTCAACTGCATTGGGAGCTACACCCGATATACCCCTAAACATTTCTACTCCATTTGCACGAAGTCGCTCTGGCACAGATTTCCGAGCTCCTGTACCCATACCTGCCCCAGCAACTCTCTCCAAAACCCGTAGCACTGCCTGAGACACCACATCATCTCCACATGTTTGGTCCTGAAAGTCTGCTTCCGCAACCGGCGGTACTGGTATCTCGTTTCCTGACCCATGACCCGATCCTCATCGGTTCCGGACACGCCATCCCGCTTCCTACCACGACCACGCGCATTACGTCCACGTCCCCTAGTGCTCATGACTAACGTTTGCGACTTAGTCTGATTAGAAGTTTTATGAGTTAGTATTTCTTTTACTGTTTACCACCGAGTAGTTTTATGGATAATAATCTTAAGAAATAGTTTTCGCAAGACACATCAAACAGTTTCAGTCTCTAAAGTTCGGGTATCCTAAAGCTAACAAACATACTCATTTATGCTATCAATCATTTCAGGCATACATCACCAAATAGTTAGAATCACTTACCTGGGTGGATCGGGAGCCGACAGACTCGGATGCCATATTTCACTAAAAAAAACAGTTTTCTCCAATTCTCATTGATTTTATAAAATACTGTTGGACCCATTTCACAGCCCGAGTGTTTGCAACTTAGGCTCTGATACCAAATTGTAACACCCCAAACCCGGCCTAAACGCTACGACCGAATCTGGTATGTCACAGGGTTGAGTGGAAACGATTTCCTATCTACTCTGGGAAAAATCATAATATATTTTTTAAAACCTTTTGATTAAGCGATGTCTCGAAAACCAAGATTTGTTAGCTTGGGAAAAATTTCACAATTTTAATTAAGCAATCATTTATTAGACGAGGTGCGATTTTGAAAAAAACGTTACTTAGTGAACTCGCATTTATAAAACCTCATTTAAATTTTCGTGACTAAAATTTTCCATAGTGTCAGGCATAAATACTAAATAAAACCAAATATAAATTTAAAAGGCCTTATAACATCAAAAATCACCCAAATTTAAAGAAAAACTTTAAGCAGTAAAAGTTCATAAAATATAACGTCTTTTGTGGCCTCCACGAGTCCACCTCAGCTCCAATATCCACGATCTACTGACACGAAAAGTTTAGGGAAAGGGTGAGTCACGAGACTCGGTTTGTAAAACCATTAAACACTTAAACCGGCCCACGGCCCACAATCTCGTATTAAGCTCATACATGATATCATACAAATTCATGAATGCATTAAGCCCGACCCAACCTAGTATTTCCATCCTCTACACGCCATCCCGTACCAACCATCACACCGTGGGGATTTCTACAATCAACCCTCCATCCGCTACACGCCGTCTTGACAGTCATACTGTCAGAAAATGTGGCAGAGCCACCGATCACTATGTGACCTTAAAATCAACTGTGGCATAGCCACCGATCACTATGTGACCTCATAAACGGATGTGGCAGCGCCACCGATCACTATGTGACCTTAAAACAATGTGGCCGAGCCACCGATCACTATGTGACCTTATCACTTCCCCTTTATCAACATTCCCTGTAACACCCCAAACCCGGCCCAAACGTTACGACCAGATCTGGTATGCTACGGGTTAAATGTTTAAAAACTATGCTTTGAAGGGATTTGAATTCTCGGTTTGTTTATGAAGGTATACGTTAAGTAAGTGTTACTTGTAGAAAACCTTTGCAGTTGGTTTCTTAGAACTCGTTTGAAAATCCCATTTTTTTTTCCTTCTTATAAATAAGTCTTTGAACATAAATTTATAAAATATAAACATTAACAAATGTAAATTGATAACCTAAACTATGGAGCCTTATCACATAAATAGTCCCAAAATTAAAACATAAAGGAAAATCGGAAATAGTTTGTGAAAATAAAAGACTTGATGGCCCCTCGAGTCCGCCTCGGCTCCCATGTCCACGATCTACTGCTCATCTGAAAAGTCAGGGAAAATAAAGGGGTGAGTCACCAAGACTCAGTGTGCAAATCCCGAAAACACATAAAAGGCTTGAGGCCCACAAACACATTATGGGCATTGGCCCACACACAATGGCAACAGAATATTTACATGCTACATGGCCCAACCCAACATAAAAGTCCATCCTCTACACACCAGCCCGTACCAGCCAACACACCTCGGGGATTTCTACAATCAACCCACCAACCGCTACACACCATATCGACAGTCATGCTGCCTATTCCTAACAATCAGGAATAAATTTAACGTGGCTTAGCCACCGATCACCAAGTGACCTATTAACATGCTCTTCCCCTTCATCACATTAACCCCACCCCATGCATACATCCATGCAGAAGCAAAACAATATACTACCTAAAAGATCACAGACTATCACATACATCGATACACATAGAGAAGTTTCTATGCTTACGTACTGCATCCCTTGCCTACCCTTTTTCGTAATACGATCGTCCATACAACCTTTATCCGGCTTTTAGCCCATAACATATATAGTACAGATTAATTAGTGTGATAGAGATCTACACACCGATTACGAGACAAGACGAGACTTTCTATGTCGACACTATCGTAAGCCGATACGATCGCTAATCGTCTAAGGTTTTGTTCTCGCCGGTCCACAACCCGGCCAATCCCGCATCACGACACCGCCGCTTCTTAAATCTAGGGGTTAGATTTACGGGTCCAATTCCCTTTTCCGTTTGACTAGCATTTGTATCCATGGAACAGATCTTAGTCAACAAACCGGATTAAAACATTGAATCGAATACAAACACGAATGTACATTCATAGTGCAGAGATCCCTTACCTAGAAATCCCGAAAGAGATGGAGTTTAGAGACTAGCAGTTTCCGGCTTTTAGATCTAGACGATCTACTTCGATTCCCGATGTATCGCCCCAAAATGAAAACACGAGAATAATCAAAACATTACTCTAAGGATAATCCTATCACGCCAGCTAGCCTTTCGGCTTTGGCCTCCAAAAACCGGAAGAGAAAAAGTGAAGAGAGAATTTGGCACTTACCTTAACACCAATAGATTCGACTAACCCTTAGAGATCCCGGCACTTAGCACGATAGAAGAAAGAAATCGGCAAGGAGAAAAGAGTGGATAAGGTATTCGGTTAGTAGGAAAGAGTGGAGAAGAGAATTGAAGTGAAGAGATTCGGCTCTAAGCGAGATCAAAAGAAAAGATATAGAGAGGAACTGTGAGGTTTCGGCATGTAGAGGAGAAACAGAGAAAAGAACAATGGAATTTTGGCTTTTGAATAAAAGTGGAGATGAGAGGAAAGAAAAAAATATAATAGGACCCAAATGCCGGAATTGAAGAGATATCCCCCTACTTAAACCAAATTTCGGCACCTACTACCTATAAACTGAAAATGCCCCTTTTAAAACCAAAACTAAGCTATTAATCAAGGGAAATTTCACACCCTTGAACATACCAGAACCAATTCCTCCTCCCCTCGGTGTTGGAATTTCGGCCACCACTGTGACCGGCAGATAACTCCTAAACTTTCTCCCTTATTATTATCTGATCTCCCATCCACAAGTGACCCAGATAACACCACCTATTCTTCCCTTTATCTGCCACATTATCAGCCATATTATCTACATTATCCAAACATTTATTCCCCCTATTTCCAAGCCCCATTGCCGTCCAACTTGCTCCCTCCATTTAATGCCGAAAATAATTAAAATTAAATAAGAAAAATTGGGCTTCATGCGACTCGAACTTGGGTATCCTCAGCTGACGCCACCTACTTGCTCTCTAACTGGCGCCACTTTGCCACTGAGCCACAAGCCTACTTGTGCCTTAAAGCACAGATAACATCTTTTAAGCCCTATCCTCACTGGCTTACCACTAGAGTGTCCAAACAGAAAATTCGATTAAGGCCTCGGCCCAATCCCCGAGCCCATTCTTAACCCCTCAAACACCCTAACTAGCACATCAAGCGTAACACAAACATCGCAGCACACTAAATGCGAAGCCCCACCAATTCAGGATGTTACATTCCCATATCCCATGCACAACATTTATATCGAAACAAAGGTATCATGCCAATAACAAGGCAAAATATCATCACATACAACCAACTCATATCAGGTAATTACAGATACGTACCTTGCACTTCCTGCCTTAACCACAAAGGTATTTCGACTGTATTCACAGCCTTTTTCAGCTTTTCAGCCCATACAATTAATAATACAATTAAGTAAAGTGTGTTAGGGCTTACACACCTGGTAACACGCAAAACAATACTCTCTACGTCGACACTATCGATAGCAGAAACAACTGCTATCTACCTACGACTCTGTTCTGAAACCGGTCTACACCCCGGTGGCCAATCTCGATCAACGATACTGATGACGCTTCTTAAACTTAGTGGTCGGGTTCACGGGTCCAACCCCCTCCTTTGCCTGATCGGTATTGAATTCCATCAAAAGATCTTGTCAGATGATACTATAATGAAATATGGTTTGTTAAACCACAATATAGGGTTAAGGTAACGAATACGATAACGAACCTAAACAAAATCTAAAGAGAACACCCTTACCTTGAAATCCCAAAAAGAGAGATATAGGGTTCAGAGATTAATGGTTTCCAGTTTAGAGATCTAGACGATTTAACTTTCTTCGATTCCTGAAATAGGCGGCCTAAAGAACACAAGAAAATAAGAAGAAATATAAGTCCAAACGATGGCCTCACCAAGCCAACTAGCCATTCGGCTTTGGCTTCCAAAAACCCAAAGATAAGATAAAGATATAGAAGAAATTGCCACTTACCTTAACACAGGAGATTCAGCTATCACCTAAGAGAATTCGGCACTAGCATGGCAGAAGAGAAGATTCGGCAATAACAGGAAAGAAGATGAAAGAGCCGAAAAATAAAAGAACTACCAATGGAACATAGGAGTTTTTGGTTTTAGAAGTGACCAAAAGAAAAGATGAAAAAGAGAAGGCTATGAAGATTCGGTTTGTAGAAGAAATCAGAGAAGAGAACTTTGGATAAGGGACATTCGGCTATAGCATAGAAATGGAGATGAAGAAGAGAATGAAAGTAAATGGTAGTTTAGGCTTACACATAGAAAAGGGTTCAAGAAGGAGTAAAATAAAAACCTCAAATGCCGAAATGGGAAGGAAATTCTCACTTGACTACTAAACACTTTCAAACAAATTCGGCACCTACTAACCTCAAAACCGGAAATGCACTATTTTGAGAACAAAAAGCCTATGCTTCCCAAGTTGAAATTTGGCATACCCTTAGAAAGACAAAACCGGTTTCCCCCCTCTACTATGAGTTTGAAATTCGGCCAACACCAAGCTCACAATGCTCATCCCTTTCTTTTCTCCTCAAATTCGTCTTGATCACCCGTTTGAAATATTTTGAACACCTCAAGCTCCCCTTTTCCTCTCTCTCGCCATTCATTCAAATTATTTGACTCACCCACTCCCATATCCCGAAGTGTCTCACGACTGCCTCTGCTCTCCCGACGCCAAAAAGAACTCCCAAAATGAGCTCATTGTAACTTGAACTCGCTCCTCTCCTATTCTCTGTGGCGTCACTTACCAAAGATCTTAAGTGGCGCCTCATTACACTCTGCCACTCCTTTTCTTGTGTCAACCAACCACCAACATCATCCCTTAGATCCTATTCCAGCTAACTTCTCCACTAAAGTACCTAAAAAGAAAATTTTTGCCAGGACTCCGGCTTTTCCCTAGGCCTTTCCTAGACTCTCATACACCCTAAAACAACACATTAAACAAGGTATACACACAAAAAACATCAAATGCATAGCCCCAAAATTAGGATATTACATTCTGATTTGTTAAGAATGGTTTAGTAAGATGAAAAATAGACCTTACTCAACAAAAGGTCAACAAATATTATGAGCCTAGAAAAGGGGTGAAGATCGAAGCCCAGCTCACCATAGAAATAATGCGAGACATCATTGAGTTATTTTCAAGAATTCAAAGATGTTCTTGCACGATCATATCAGGATATGCCTGGGCTACTAAGATACGGGCTAAACATGAGGATCGAGCACTGTCGATCTACATAAAAAGGATGGTATCAGCTATGCTGTATTTAAGGAAACAAGATTCATGTGCTTACTCTAGTTCTTCACAAATTTTCCATATGTGGGGCATGGATGTGATGGGGCCAATCTCGTCAAAAGCTTTTGAATCGGCATAGTCGTCGTTTACTTCACTAAGAGGGTGGAAGTAGCTTCATATGCCAATGTTACAAATTCGAAAGTCATCAAAAAAAAGAATAAAGGAAAGGATCAGATGCCAGCAAAGAATGTCATAAAGGATCACGCGTAACTGTACAAATTCAAAGTCTACAGTTTGCCCAAAGATCAGACAGCATATCACAGTACAGTAAAAGTTGCAAAAAAAAAACTATGAAAGGTGACTTAGACTTGTAAGGATTGGCATAAGAAGCTACAGTTACCTTCTGTATTATTGAACGTCGGCCAGAACCTTCGCAAGGGGCAATACTTTTCCCATTGGTTTATGTAGTGGTTTTCCCATGAAAATTGAGATTCCTTTGCTCCAAGCTTCGATTGAGTCAGGAATTTGATGAAGAAGAATGTCTCCAGTGAACTTGGATGAAGAAAAGGGTTTGAAAGTATTCATCATGGTCAAATGTACAAAAATTGATGATTTATTACGGAAATGGTCTACCCAAAAAAAATTTCATGATGGGCACCTGATATTGAAAATTTCAGAAGAAAGCAGATCTCAAATTGAGAAGAACCTTATGTTGTAAAGAAAGCCTTTTCTAGAGGAGCATTGATATTGACTGAGATGGATGCTAAAGACTCGCTATATCCGGTAAATTCAGGGTCAATCAAGAAGGATTTTACCTGAAAGAGGAAAGACTAAGGTGAAAACCCGTAAAGGGCGCCTTGAGTTCGAATTCAAATTCAAAAAAAAAAGGAGAGGCCAAGGCGAAAACTCGCAAAGGGTGCTTTGAGACCAAAGGGGATTTGAGTTGAAAACCTAAAAAGGGCGGCTCAAATTTTGACCAAAAAGTGGGGCATACAGTAGTCTTGCTACGTCTGAATTAACAATGAGGAAGTATGTTACGTCTTGGGGCATCAACAAAGTACTCCAGATCCCCTAAACACATATCGAGCTTAAAATGGTCCTCAAGAAATCGGAACAGAGAAGCTCAGACTGGGATATCTGGGACACCTAGTTTCCCATCTTACCCATTTTAAATTTTCTATCTTTGATTACTTTATTATTTTCAGAGAAACACCCCAATCAATTTTCTTTTATAGCCTTTGCTATCTTTGTTTACTTTATTCTTTTTAAGATATACCAATCAATTTTTATTTATTGCCTTGTTTATCTTTGATTAGCTTATTTGCTTCAAGCTATGCTCTTGATTAATTTCTTTCATGTCCATTGTTGTGATCTTTTTCAAGCATTTTATATTGAAATAACGATTAACGGACTAATAACACTTTCATAAAAGGAGTTTTGCATATTACTCTGGAAGCTTCTAAATAATATGAGAATCTGAAACAGGACTATTGTTCAGAACTCACCAAGCCTAAGGGATTGGAAACATTGAAAAATGATTATCTCTTCAAATTCTTATTGGATAAGACAATTTCGTTGGTAACACCATATCGGAAAATGACAAACAAGGTCAATCCAAGTATAAAAGGGGATCATTATCGGGATACCCTGCATTTATTCAGACACATAAATCTGGTCATTACACCCAGGGAATGGTGTAACAGATCAAATTGATTGAAAGTGATACAAGTTCTGTACCTCTGAGTGGTAACAGAATGAGGGAAACCAAATGTTATTCCCCTGAAGTTGCAGTGGGAGATACCAACTTCATGTCCCAAGGTTCGAGTGGAGAGGACTCAGAATTACCATGGGGTAAATTATTTTGAGCAGAACATGATTGATACTTCGTAAGGAACGAAGAGAAAACTTTGGCGGATAAATGAGTGATGACACTTAAAATAGGAAGCATTATCATAACATTCATATATCATTGCAGGTCTAATTAGGAGCATTTGATACATTTCGATCAAAGCATCTTAATTATTAGACATAAGCATATACCTATTCTACAGACAATGTAGCAAGGTAGAAGACATCGATCGTGATCCTCGAGTTTGCGGGAGGAGCAGATTGAAGATAGCAGATCTGGCATTCCTGAAGTTGCAGGAAGCAGATCAAAGACATCAGTCTGGCGATCCTCGAGTTTGTAGGGAGCAGATTGAAGATAGCAGATTTGGCATTCCTGAAGTTGCGAGAAGCGGTTCAAGACATCGATCGGCGATCCACGAGTTTGCGGGAGCAGATTGAAGATAGCGAGTTTGGTAATTCCCGAGTTTGCGGGAAGCGGTCGAAGGCATCGATCAGGCGATCCACGAGTTTGCGGGGAGCAGATTAAAGATAGCGGTGTCCGTAATTCCCCGAGTTTGCGGGAAGCGGATCGAAGACATCGATCCGGTGATCCACGAGTTTGCGAGAGCGATTGAAGATAGCAGTGCAATTTCCGAGTTTGCGGGAAAACGGATCGAAGACATCGATCTGGCGATCCACGAGTTCTGAGGAGCGATTGAAGATAGCAGTCCGCAGTAATTCCCGAGTTTGCAGGAAGCATATCGAAGACATCAGTCTGGCGATCCTTGAGTTTGCAGAGAGCAGCTTGAAGATAGTAGGTCTGGCAATTCCTGAGTTTGCAGGAAGCAGATCGAAGACATCAGTTTGGCGATCCCTGAGTTTGCAGGAGAGCAAATTTAAAATAGCAGGTATGGCAATTCATGAGTTTGCAGGAAGCAGATCGAAGACATCAGTCTGGCGATCCCTGAGTTTGCAGGGAGCATATTGAAAATAGCAGGTCTGGAAATTCCTGAGTTTGCGAAGCGCGATCGAAGACATCGATCTGGCGATCCACGAGTTTGCGCGGGAGCGATTGAAGATAGCAGGTCCGGTAATTCCTGAGTTTGCAGGAAGCAGATCGAAGACATCAGTCTGGCGATCCCTGAGTTTGCAGGGAGCAGATTGAAGATAGCATGTCTGGCAATTCCTGAGTTTGCAGGAAGCAGATCGAAGACACCAGTCTGGCAATTTGGCAATTCCTGAGGTTGCAGGAAGCAGATCAAGGACATTAGTCTGCCAATCCCTGAAATTGCAGGGAGCAGATTAAAATAGCAGATTTGGCATTCTTAAAGTTGCAAGAAGTAGATCGAAAACATCAGATCTTGTCTCCCTGAGTTTGCAGTGGAGCAGATCAAAGGATAGTGGATACTACCTTCATGAAGTTGCAGTGAAACAGATTGAAGCTATCAGACTTATTGAAGTTCCAATACCGTTCAGGTTGCAGTGGAGTTAGAGCCATTTGAAGAAGACGAGGATCAAGAAGTCGAGACTCGGCCAAGACCGGGCAAAATTGGTCCTTTTATAGTCTTTGCTCTATTCTCGTTACACGACAATGAGCAAAGAGGGGCAGCTGTAAGTACTCAATTTTGCCCGGGCCCATCTAAATAAACCAGAAAATAAAAAATAAAAATAATGTCCTTAAACAGTCCATTTTTACAACCAAACGAACTAAACCCGATTATCCCACATATACCCTCAGACCAATTAGCCCAACAAACTTTAACCCAAATACTCAGGAACCTACACCTAAACCCACTTAAGCCCAAATCCTACCCAGACCAATAGACCTAACCCAACCAAATATACACGGCCCAAAGGGGCCCAAATGTAAACAGAAATAGTGAGCCTAGGGTTTCTGGAAACCCTAGGCGACGCAATCAGCGCAAGCGCCGCACTCTAGCTTTCGCGCTGCAAGGGCCAGTACCCCAACCGTCACGCCGCAAGCCTCGTGCACACCTTTGGTCGCGCCGTGATCAGCGCACGAACCCCCAGCACCGCTGCGTTCTCGTGATGACACATGCGAAAAAAAGGAAAACACAAAGAAGAAAAATCACAAAGAAATATGGCATAGATTTTATTTCCTTTTTTATTTTCATTGCGAAAGGCTATAAAAGCCTTACAAAAACCATTAAATAGGGGGAGAGAGGGAATACAAAAAAGATTCACAAAAAAATCCAGAGAAATAAATATAGAAGCTTTTCGCAGAGGTTTTTTTTTATTATTCTATTTTACTTTTTTTTATTTTTTTATACATTTTCTCATATAAATAGTATTTTAAAAATAAAAGAAAGGGGAGTTACCTTTCGACGACGCTGAAAAGGCTGAGATCTTGGCCTCCGGCCACCGTCCATGGTGGCGCGTGGGGCGAATGGGCTAGGAACCTTGTGACAGAACTCGGAATGGAGGCTGATGGGTTTTGAGAGCGCTTTTGGAGTTTTTTTTTTAAAAAAACTAAGTCTAAATGAATTTTTTCTTTCTGAACAATGGTTTATATACGCAAAGGAAACGACGCCGTTTTGGCGTGGTCAGGTAAGGACCAAAACGACGTTGTTTCATGAAGCTGACCCGAGACCTGACCCGTTACATCAGGATCCGCGTGTTTTTACTTCGAGTGGGTTATTTATGTGCGCAATCCCTTCATTTTTTAAGCTTATTACAAATAGATCCTTTTTTTTTAAATTTTAATTTGGTCCCATAATTCTATTTCTTTTCTGTTTTAGTCTTATAATAAGCGGCGTCGTTTTGAATAATAGGGATTATTTCACATTTAATCCTTCTCTTTTTGTGCGCATTATAACAGGGTCCTAATTCCTTTATTTCTTTTAAAATTTGGATTTGAATTTTGTTTTTTTTTCATTTCATCCCTTTTTATTTCTTTTGTTTATTAATATTTTCATTATTAATTTTAATAATTTTTGTATCATATATTATTTTTTTAAACTAAAATTTATTTATATTGAATAATGTATTCTTTTTACTTTATTTATATTACATATGTATTTTTTTTCTTTATATCCTTATTTAAAATCATTTTTTTATTTATACATTGTATGCATTGTTTATATCATATATGTATGTAATTTTTATTTATTTATTTATTTATTTATTATTTAATCTTACATAAAAAAATTCATATTTATTTAATGATTTTCTTTTTATTTTGATATTTATTGTTTTATGTATATATTTTATTTGCCCATATTTTCTCACTTATTTATTATGATGGCCATTGTATAATTATTTTCTTTAAAAAATCATTATTCTACATTATTATTACTTTATCATTTACATAGATATAGAATGTTAGTATGTCATAATTGCTTTTAATATTTATGTTCAATAATATATAAATGCATACTGTCATATAGATTATTGTTTAAAGTAAAATACATTTTTGCAAAATTACTATATTTTATTTAAAGGTTTTTAAAATAAGGCAATGTTTTGTATTTAAAAATTCGGGAAATAGTGCCCTATCGTGTTGGGTTGTGATTTTCCGTTTGACTAAATAACTAAATATCCTTTTAACAAGTTTTATAAATTATGAGATGTTTTAGTTTCGCGGGAATTAAAAATATCGTGTCCTAACGTGCTGGATGTGATGTTTAAATTCTTTTGGAACAAAGAACTCTCAAGTTTTAAATCAAAAACCTATTCTTGGGAATTCAAAGCGTTGTGTCTAACTTCATGGATATGATGTTTTGTGTCTCGAGATAGGAATTTTCTAAAATAAAGACGTGCCTAATTTGAAGTCATGAGATGCTATATCCTAACTTCTTTGGGTATGGTGTTTTATTTCTTTGGGATAGGTAAGTCTAATTTTTTTTCTTCAAATAAAAGGACCATTTTCTAAAATTTTTCAAAGTTTCAACATTAGGACATGATTTTATCGATTAGGTACCAGTTTTTGGGCGTTATGAGGTGCTAATCCTTCCTCATACGTAACATGACTTCGAACCCATTTTGTTTTTAGTAGACCAAAATCAGTATTTTGAAATAAAATATTTTTAAGGTGATCCAATCACACCAAAGTAAAAGGATTGGTGGCGACTCCATTTCCATTTTTAGTCGATCCTCGCTTTAAAATCAAACTTTTAAAATGGTTTCGACAGTCGCCAAGCTGTCGAAACCATTTTAGATTTTGATTTAAAAAACGGGGATCGACTTTTAAAAATGAAAATGGGAGTCGCCACCAATCCTTTTACTTTGGTGTGATTGGATCACCTTAAAAAACGTTTTATTTCAAAATACTAATTTTGGTCTACGAAAAAAAACAAAAATGGGTTCGGGAGTCGGTTACGTATGAGGAAGGATTAGCACCCTCATAACGCCCAAAAATTGGTACCTAATCGAAAAAATCATGTCCTAATGTTGAAAATTTGAAAAATTTTAGAAAACGATCCTTTTATTTGAAGAGAAAAAAAAAACTAGACTTACCTATCCCAAAGAAATAAAACACCATACCCAGTAAGTTAGGATATAGCATCTCATGACTTCAAAACTAGGCATGTCTTTATTTTAGAAAATCCCTATTTCGAGACACAAAACATCATATCCAAAGTAGTTAGACACAACGCTTTTGAATTCCCAAGAATAGGTTTTTTTATTTAAAACTTGAGATTTCTTTGTTCGAAGAATATAAACATCACATCCAGCACGTTAGGACACGATATTTTTAATTCCCGAGAAACTAAAACATCTCATAATTTATGAAACTTTATTAAAAGGGTATTTAGTTATTTAGCCCAAACGGAAAATCGCAACCCAGCACGTTAGGGCACTATTTCCCGAATTTTTAAATACAAAATATTGCCTTATTTTGAAAAACCTTTAGATAAAATATAGTAAGCTTGCAAAAAATGTATTTTTATTTTGAACAAGAATCCATGTGACAATATTGCATTTATAAACTATCGTACACAAATATTAAAAACAATTATAATACATTAGCATTTAATATAGACAATATAAAATACAACTAAGATAACTACACTATAGTAATCATAAAATAATGAATAAATAAAAGGGCATTGCATGGACAAATAAAATATATAAAGCAATATATATAAAACAATAAAAAATACTAAATAAATATTATAATATATAATTTAATACATATAAAAGATAATACATAATAATGTATATAATAATTTTGAATAAAGATATTTTCAAAAAATATAATATAAATAATATATATGTGAAACATGTTATAAAATATAAATAAATTTTATACAAAATAATTTTTTTAAAAAATAATATATGATATAATATAATACTATGTAATATAAAAAATTTAAAAACATATAATATAGTAATTAATATATAAAAATAATATGTAATGAAAATAATTTTGAGCTAAATAAAAAAATTAATAAATAATAATAGTTTAATATATAAAGATATATATAAATTTATACTATTAATGTACTAATATATAAATAATGAAGAAAATAATAGACTATTTAATATAGTAAAATAATTTAATACAATATTAAAATGATAAAATAAAAGGATAAAAAAAAATAAAACAAAGAAACAGGGGTTAAAAAAATAATTAAAACAGACATGAAAGACTAAATTAAAATGCGCATTAAACCTTAGGGACTGATATGGAAATTAAACCCTTTCTTTAAAACGGTGTCGTTCCAATTCTTACCTTTAAATGGCTCGAGGATCAAATTGGAACGAAATAGAAATTTTAAGGCTAATTTAATAAAGAATAAAAGTTTGATTTAAACTAAATTGAAAACAATGAAATTGCGGAAGGACTAAATGGACAAATTTCTCATTTATAAAAAAGCGCGGATCCTACCCGGGTTATCGGGTCAACACGCGGATCCTCATGCCCGAACGGCGTCGTTTTGTACTTATCAGATTAAGTAAAAACGGCGTCGTTTTAATAATAGTATATAAATCAGTTTTTAAAGGAAAAATTCATTTTTTCATTATGTTTTAAAAAAAATCCCCAGAGAGCTCTCTCTGTCCTTCGGCTTTCAGCCAGGACTCTGATGATGGGTGAGAGCACGCTCCTCCGCACGCGTCGTCGCCTCCAGTAGCCCGAAGGTAAAAAAAAGCTTTCCTCTCTCTTTTTTTTTTATATTATTTTGTTATTGAAATATGCAGGAAAAAAAAGATAAAAAAAAATGTAAATCACCTCTGAAATGGCCTTTTTATTTCTCTGTATTCGAACATATTTTTTTTTTGTATGTTCTGTTTTTTTTGTATCTGTATATCCCCCCCTTTTTGATTTACAGGTTAGGCTTTTATAGCCTTCGAATAAACAAAATAAAAAAGGAAAAAATAAATATTGCCATATTTATTGCAGATTTCTTTCATTTTGCTGTTTCTTTTTTCTTTGCTTGCAGGTTGGGAACGAAGATCTCGGTGATGATGTGCGCTGAACGTGGCGCAATCGAAGGCGGCGTAGGCGTGAGGAGCTGTTGGGCGCTGGTATTGCAACGCGACGATCGGGCTTCTGTCATTGCGACGCCTAGGGTTTCTGGAGAACCCTAGGTCTCTGTTTCTGTTTAGTCTCGGGCCTTTTGGGCCATCTCGATAGTGGGTCTAGTTGGGGTGTAAGTGGGCCACTGGTTTAAGAGTTGGGCTCGGGTGTTAATGGGTAATGGGTATCTGATTTGCAATTGGGTTTTTGGGTGTTAGTTTGTAAATTAAATTCGGGCTTTGTAAAGGACTGTAAAAGGACACTTGGTATATTTTTGTTTTTTTTTATTCTGTTTTATGGGCCCGGGCAAAAATGGGCCATTACACGGTCACCTTGGAGAGCCATCAGCAAAGGAGCGAAGGAGCCTAGTCAGTCAGAGTCTTGGGTGACAACCCATTTGATTTGGGTTTAATCTTTCTTTTCTTTAATTTAATCTGAAAATGTTTGCTATGTGTTCTTTGTTCTTGTTTACAACAATGTTAGCTTAATTTTATTTAAGCTAGGATGATTGTTTTGATTAAATAATATTTATTTGATTCATGCTTATAATGTTTGTGCCTCAATCGATCATGTTTTCAATTAAAATCAAGTCTGTATTTCGTTCATACGTGATTGAAATGAACCTGAATTAGTTGAGCAATCCTAACCAGACGACGGCTAGTGGACACATAATTGAAATGTGCATGCTCAATTTAGATCCTAACCTGATTAAATTGCAGGTTGCATAACAACTCTAACCAAGCTCTGTTACCTGCATAGTTTTTAGATTTGTGTGACTAAACTGTTTCAAACCTAACACGTCCCTGCTACCTCACACGAATGCTAAGAGACCCTTAGTAAATAAGGATCAGTAAAATGCGTATTTACTAAGTAAAGGATTCTGAAAGGACCTAATGTGGTTTCCAAACTCATGAAAGATTGAGTTGCCATGGAATGTTTTTCCGAATGTTATTAAGCATGTTGATAATAAATTGAGTTTAATTAAAGTAATTGTCCAAGTTTATTTATGTTATAATTGTTGCAAATTGTGTTTAATTTTGCTAAAATCTATTTCATTCATATAGTTTGCATATTTAGGATAATTTGCATTAGGGATCGTTACATTTAGTTTAATATACTTAATTTTAATCATCACTTCTCAATCATATTGTGTTTTTATTTACCAAATTATTAATATAATTTTACAAATTAAGTGACTTAGCACAAATACAATCCCTGTGGAGATGATAACTCGATACTTACTTATTACTTGATAACGACTGTGTACACTTGCACAAACCTACGCGTTACAAACCACAATCAATATCCCTATCACATACAATATCAAAATATTATATTTCACATTTTCGAGTCATTATTATGCCCAACGAGCCCCACGGAAGGTCTAATTACGAATTTCAAAGTCTAATAGGCTAGGTGAAAATTTTCAAAAAATGGGCCTACACGCTCGTGTGGCCTACATGGCCCAACTAGCCCAGCCCGTGTGGTCCACACTGTGTGGGACACGGTCTAACACACGCTCGTGTGGGCAACACTTCCCCATATAGCCCAGACCGTGTGACACCGACTGTGCAGTGTTTGATTTCGTGCCATTCGCTATTTTTCGAGTTTTCCGTTACATATCTTACTGATTCTGAAACACGATAGTACAACACCTCTCCAGACCCTAGAACAATATTTAAAACGAATCAATTAGCCTTAAACACCAACAATCAATGCAACAACCAACAAACAAATTATCTAAACACCATGATTCAGCCCCTTTTAAAGCACTCAATTACTTACCCAAACAAACAATAGCCCTAAAAGGGAATCCCCTAACTCGCTGGAGAACTTTCTACGCCTCACGAACCACTCCTATATGAACATCACAATGATCAACACTTACGTTAACCACCATACCGAAAAGTCTACTTAACCAAGAGAACCAAGGAACAATTACACTACTAAAATGAATTAACAACCACTACTTACCAGCAGAAAACAAAAATAGAGGAAGAGATGACAACAGTAGTGACAAGCAACTGTAGCACCTTAGCAAATGGCGTATTCGAAGTGAATGAAAAATTGATTGTTTATGAGAAAATATATGAAATAAGATGAAAAAGGAAAAGAAAACAATAGAGGAAAAAGTGGCAGAAAAGTTACAGTAGCAAAAAGTAGTGGAAATCAAAATGGGAAAAAATGGAAAAAATGATAGTATGGGACATGAGAGAGAGTGGGGAGAGAGGGATGATTGTGAGGGAGGAATTTTAGGAGAAATTCTGTAACACCACAAACCCGGCCTAGAAGTTAGGCCCGAATCTGGTGTGTCACATGGAAGTAAAAACCATCTTTGCGATTATTAAAAACTTGCTTGAGAAATACAGCCTCTTTGTTAAAACTAAAAACACTTAAGCAATTGTTAACTACGTAATAATCTTTAAAAACCTTTTTGTTTGCGGAAACATTTTTGAAATAAATAATTTACGAAAATGTGACGTTTATAAATAGAGTTACAGAAGCATTTTGAAAACGTTGCGGAAACGTAGATAAAATACAAGTATTTTGAGAGGTTGTTTGATAAATCGATAATCGAACTAGTAATCTTTTAAAACCGTGACTTTTGAAAATGTCATTGATAAATTTATAGAAAATCTGAGTTAAGATTATTTGTAAAAGTTTGTTATGAAATCCTTTTGTTAAACAATTTTGGAATATCTTTTTTTAAGTTTTTAGAAAAATTCCCATTTAAAAACAATTCAAGCAAAATTTAAAGTACGTCAACATAAAGCAAAAATAAATACTCCAGAGGCCTTATTACATCATAAAAACCAAAATAGTAAAGTGAACGGAAATAGAAATCTAAAGTTCAAAATAAACACAATTTCTGAAGTATGGCCTCCACCGAGTCATCCATGGGCCCAAGTCCTCATTACGGAGCATTACCTACAGAGATTAAAAAGAAAGGGGGTGAGTTACAAGAACTCAGTGTGAAATCCCTTTACCGTCATCCACTGGGCCTGAACCCATATAACAATCATCTTGGACCAAAGCCCATAAACAAATAATAAATAAATGAAATGAATGCAACCCATCCCATCCTACCAGCCGTCTAACTCTCCACCCGTACCAACCAATCTCTCCTGTGGGGATCAAGTCAACCCACCCCGCCAGTCTCTCCAATTTGCAGCCAAACTCGCCATTTATACTATTTGTGGCTAAGCCACCGAATCATATACCGGTAATATAATCGGCACACAGCCTCGGTAAAAAATGATCGACACAGAGTCGTTAATTCATATGTTAGGCACATAGCCCCGGTAAATACGTTTAGCACAAAGCCATAATCACGATGGCACAAAGCCATATTTAGGTTGGCACATAGCCGTTATCAAAATTTGTGGCAATGCCACCGGTCTATACTTCTCTTCATTCAAGTTTCCCATCCCATGCAAAATTATGTAAATGCAACATTCATAGTAAGGCATCATATTTACAAATATAAACAACAATTATTACTCCAGAGATTTGTTACGATAAATCGCCCATTATAACACTTTTGCAATTCGGCCCATTAAGGCATTCTATCAAATCAGCCCATAGGGGCATTTTCGGTAAATCGGTCCATAAGGACATTTTGGTAAATCGGTCCATAAGGAAATTTCGGTAAATCGGTCCATAAGGACATTTCGGTAAATCGGTAATTTTACCCACTAAGGGTAATTCGGTAATTCGGCAACCCCGGACTTAACTACTAATTTGAGCATAGAAAATTGAAATTGTTCATCTGCGTCATATTGACTAAACTGACCATAACTCGGATTAGGAAACTTGAAATTTAGATTCGTAAATTTTCCTTGAAACTAGACTCATATATCTTCTTACGATAATTTTTCCAGAATTTTTGACTTAACCATTTAGTACAGTTTATTCCTTAAAGTTTCCCTTGTTTCACTGTCCAACGATTCTGACCTCTCTTACCTTAATTTCAAATATCTCACTATACGGTTTTCATATACTTCTCCCACTTGTTTCTAATGAAAATAGGCTCACTAATGAATCCATACATATGAATTATAACCCTTAATTCACTTTGTAAAATTTTATATGATTTTTCCAAAACAGATCAGGGAACCACGAAGTTAATCAGAACCAGTCTCACTAAAATTAAGATATCTCAGAATATAAAATTCCTTTTCCTTCTTCGTTTCTTCCATATCAAAATAGAAATAGTGAGCATTAATCTGATATCTTATTCACTTTGTAATTCCTTTTCTCCTATTTTTCGTGATTTTTCAAATACACGTCACTATTTCTAACCGAAACTATTTTATTACAACATACGATTACCACTACGATCATGCGCACGCCCGAGTGATCACGGATGCCAGTTTTCGGTTTTCCTCGGTATTCCAACCGATTCACAGAATATTTCATACAAAATTTCAGAGAAGTGTGAGATTACACACCAGTTCAGATATGTATACGGAAGATACGGGATTACACACCTGATTTTGATTTCCTAAAGAACCACTCGTCGATGACCTAGAACAATACCAACCAAAAGTTAGCCTCGGTTTCCAAAAGATTTCAGATCACTTACACTTGAATCACTTACCACTATATCCGAAGGTAGAAATATATCGAGTGATTTGTCCCTAAAACATATAGTCGATTAGTCGAAACTTCAATCCGATTTGCAACATAGCCAAATAGAGATATAACGAAAAATCCAAAAATGAACCCCCTTACCTTATCGATATTGGGTCCAATTTCCACCGTTTGACGTCGGGTAGAACAATACACGGTCTCCCACTTAAAGCACTACGAAAAGAGAGTGATTAAGACATGAAGAAGTGGAGGATAACACCATTTTCGGTTACGATCACGATTTACAACCGAATAGTGATAAATACTTATTCGGCTAAAGAGAAAAGAATATGATCATAGAAAAGAATTCACTTACCGATTTAATCGAAGAAAGAATTTCACCTCAAACGAGAAAGAAATTATGAAGGAGTGATTGTGAATTGTGAGTTTCGGCTATGGAAGAAAATGAACAAGAATAGTTTCGGTTATGAGGGTATGGATTAGAGGAAAAAGATAATAGAGTTGGAGAATTTCGTGAAAAGAAAAGAAAGGTTGAGAAGGAGTGCTTATCAAATTTCGGTTTTCAAGAGAAGATGAATGAAAATAGTTTGGTCTCAATGGTTTGGTACCTACGGCAACAAGAAAGAATTGAAGAAAAGAAATGCTCACTAATGGCTTGAAGTTTCGGCAAAGATGAGAAGAAATTTGAGAGAAATGGCATAAAAATGCAAGAAGGAATTTTGACCAACCAAGCACCAAAGTTTCTACCAAAACACTAACAAAAATTCGGCTACCCTCTTACACCCAAACCGTCCACATTCATGATCAAAATGGTCAAAATTAGCCAACCATACTTTCCATAACATTTCCCTTGAAAAAGGCCACTTGTTCCCCCTACTTTCCTATTTCTCTTGATTCCTTTCCCCAACTTCAACCTTGCCTTTTTTTTTTAGCCACCTTACCAAAATAATGAAGTCAACCTTGCCATGAATGCCTCTTGGCCGACACTTAAGGAAAGGGTGCAAAAATATAAGTCAAAATTTGCACACAAAGTGATTCGAACCTCTTCCCTCAAGGTACTACATGTGGCGCCATAACCCTTTTACCAATTGCTCATTTATGCTAGCAATTTACTCTTTTATTTCCATAAGCCTTGATGCCACTTACTATCTCTCCTTAATAGGCTTAAACACAAAATTTTACTAAGGCCCAACTTGAACCCGGAACTTCATAGAAACCTCGTAACTTTCCAAAATTACCTTCTTAATAAGTCCAACTTGAAATAATGTCGTTCTCTTGTTCTCAAAAATTTTAAACATTCCTATGCCCAAGGCCCATTGGGCCCAATTCTAATAGGCCCAATTTTGGGATGTTACAAATTCCCTCACCACTAATTTTAAAACTACCCCACTAAATCCTATCATTATCCACATCAGATTTTTTTCTTCTGAATATTTATCAAAAAAATAATCTTCACCTTACACACACACGGGATTCAAACAAAAGACCTAAGGATAAACTGACACCTTACCACTGAACAAATAGACTCATTCTTGACATCACTTGAACGAAAATAATATATAAGCTACAAGTTCAAAGATAGGGCTTTAGGCAAAAATAGCAAAAATTCAAGGGAATGTATTCGAACCCGGAACCTCGCACACACTACTCACATCTTTCAACCATTGAACCAGATTTATTCACTTAATAAAATTTTCACAATCTTAACTCAAAAATTAGGGTGTGACTACTCTTGGTTATACAAACCTAATTTTTTCTAACCCGATTTTGAGATGTGACAACTCTCCCCTCCTTAAAAGAACTTCATCATCGAAATTCCCGCTGTCACACCATACACTTAACCACAAAATTTAAAATTTTCTCATTCAAAACGATCACCACGCTACCGCTGCGCAACTCTGATTCCATTGCAAACCTGACAATATTTCACTCCCAATCCAGACAATATTTCCAACGAACTCCCTACTCAATAACTCAGATTGTCTCTGAAAACTTTTAACAGAAATAGCACTAACGATTCCGCAATCCCAAAGTCTCAGAAACTCCAATGACAACCAAACACTTAAGTACCACCAAACACTTAATCAATGCAAGGTACATTTGACATGGATAAAAAATGTATCGTATTACTACCAGATGTGTCTTGATCCTCTTAATGCCTAATTGCACAAACCATTCTTCAATTCCCAGTTTGAGCCGAAGCTTGCAACTGACTAAGAGAATGTCATGAACAATCCTTAACACGGTGCTCAACAAATACACATCTAAAACATGCTCTCGTTTTCATCTAACATTCATCCGTAGAACACCTATAACAAAATAACAAATCGAAACCTGATCCACATTCACATCTGCCTCAACCCACTAAGGCTTGTTTATTCTGGCCTGTTTCCTAGGTCACGAATTCAAGTCAGTAGGACTAGAGCTTTTACTATTCCTTACTTTATTCCTTTCTTCTTTCCTCGCTTTTTAAGTGATTACTCTCTTTCGTTTCCTTGATCACATTCGACTGAAGTCGCTGAGTCACTGACCTTGACAAACAAATCCAGATTGGACCCCAATGGCCCTTTACAGATCTCTAAGCATAACGTGAACACATCAGCATCCCCAGCTTCGTAATTACTGCCCTCAGATTTGAGCGTCTTAGTAGACTTGCTAATTTCCAGATTGGGCACGCTGCCCGAAGTAAAAGACTCAGCGTGAGCCACTTAACTATGCTCACCGCGTCATCTCGTACTGTATTCGTTTATACCGCATGCATTCATAGTATTTATCTAAAATTTAGAAATCTAATGTTTAACTTAGGTTATTAAAAATCCTAAGTCTAAAGTTTTATTGAAGTTAACTCAGTTTCTTTTCTAAAGCAGAAGAGTTTATACTTTACAGTTTCTAAAACTTAACAATTTACTAAACTACTAAAGTAAATATATCTAAAGTAACTAAAGTAATGAGTTTCTTACTTAGATTGACGTCAGAGACTCAGATTCACATTTTATAACCATATATCAAAATCAGAATTCCAAATTCCAAATTAAAACGATGTTTGTAAAAGAAAATTTGGAACCTAAAAATCACAGCCAGAGTTTTGTAACCTCGCTCTGATACCACCAAATGTAACATCCCAAACCTGGCCGAGATGTTATGGCCAGGTCTGGAGAAGCTACCATGATACTTTCCAAAACTCCAGAAATAATTAGGGCTTGTAGAAATAACGCTAGATTTTAATAAAAACATTTCTGGTTTATTTTTACTGAAAATATCTTTATTATTTAAGTCGTAAATTCTATCAACTAAATATATATTCTCAAAACATACTTATTTGTAGCAAAAATCTTAGTAAAATTCAGTTTAGAAAACATAAGTCGTGTTTTAAAAATCCAACATTTTGTTGATAGTGAAATTTAACTTTAAAATCGATAAACGGTTTAAAACAGTAAATAAAAGGCCAAAACCAAACAATCCCAAAATGTTCAAAACAGTCCAACAAAACGAAACCAGAATAAACCAGAATTTCAAATAGCATATTTAACAAAAATATTTAACCGAGCTTCCGTCGCACCGGCTCGTCCTAAGTCTGGGGGTTACCTGAAAGTAAACAGACAGAAGTGGGCTTCTAGCTCACTCGTTTGTTTAATACGTTTCAAGTGGTCTTCAGACTTAAGACCGGACAGCATGCGAGAGCTCGGATTAATTTTCTGGTTAAGTAAACAAATCAATTTATTATTAGTTTATTTATGATCTTTTGGTTTGTAAATTTGTTTTATGGTTTTTGTTCATTTTCGTTGGATTTTGGTATTTTTAATGTAAAACGATAATAACGTACGATTTATCAAATTCGAAATCGATTTTCAAAATTAAAATCGATAAAAGGAAAAATCTGCTGCTACATGACTTGATGGTTTTACTGTGATGTAAAAGTATTCAAGTATAAGTTTTCCTAAAATATGTAAAAATTTTGCCATATTTATATTTTCAAAAAACGCATTAAAATAAAAAGTTTTCAAACGAGATCAGGTTAGGAGTTTTTTGTAAAATAAATATGTTATGTGCGTAATTTCCAGAAATAATATATAAGTGTTTTGCTTAAGTTAATATTTTCAAAACTTATGGTTTCTAAAGCTGGGATTAGACCTTCTGGGATTTTAAACAAACTAATGTAATTTCTATAGATTTAGTCGTAACGTCTAGGCCGAGTTTGGGGTGTTACATTTAGTGGTATCAAAATAAACTGACTTTAAAATAGCATAATTAACAAAAATGTTTAACCGAGCTCCCATCACACCAACCCGTCCTAAGTCTCAGGGTTACCTGAAAGTAAACAGTCAGATGTGAGATTTTGAGCTCAGTGTGTAAATTATAAAAACAGAAGCACATATTTAATTTCAGATATGCTTTCAGAAATCATTCAGATATATTTTATAACAGAGCAGAAACAAAACATATCAAATATAAAATCACAATCCTACCCCCATCCGCTACACACCATCTCCGACCATCCCTACACACCATATAAAGTATTATATACCTATCTCGCCCTACACACTGCTTAGTGACTGTGAGTCACTTTTCAAAACATTTGCAGTTTAGCTGCCAAATCTTAAGGCGACAATTCGCTAGTAATAGAAATATGTGTGTGGCTGAGCCACCAGATACGGCAAATAGATTAAGCTGTCCACATTTCCTTCGCAAACATATATCCCACCCCAATGTACATGCAGAAATAATAGATATTGAAAATGTATATGACATACATACTTATTATAACAGATTGATGTGTCTCTAACTAACTATGACCACAATAAAGGCAAGCGCACCTATCGTTTTAATAGTATAGTTATGGTAAGACCGGAAATATCGTATCCACAAGGACCAAGAGTACTAGTAATTACTATCTTTCTATTATCTAGCCTAAGAATTGGAGTGATTTCTTTTTAAACTAAAACTAATTAATTAAAACACGACAAAGAATGAATTAGGAAAATACTTTTAGACAACTTATGTGATGGAGACAATACCTAAGGAAGAATCCACCTAGACTTCATTTATTACTTTTGATTCATATGATTTATTCACTTGACTTAATCCGTAGAAATCCCTGATTTATGTTAATATCTCTCTCGAGACTAAAAACAACTGACTCTAGGTTGATTAATTGAAATCTCTTTCTAATTAAAACCCCTATTATCACATTAACTCAATCTATGGATTCCCTTATTAGATTTGACTCTAATCCGGCAGATTTCCGTCGCCCTATTTCTAGGGTTGCAATCAACTCCGCTTAATTGTGTTGATCTAATCTTAAACAGGGACTTTTGCTCCTCTGAATAAGCACATACGACTTGAATCAATAACCTGAATTATCAAAACAAGAATAAGAACTCACAATTAAGAATAAGAACAAGTATTTATCTTATAAATCAAATAATAATAAGATCTATCATAGGTTTCATCCCCTCAGGTATTTAAGGGATTTAGTTCATACTGATAGAGGGAAACATCATAGAATAGGAAAAACAACAAAACATAAGAAAACCCAAAAACTTCAAGAGAAATTGATAGGAGGTCTTCAGTCTTGATGGAGATCCTTCTTCTGAGCTGCTCCCGATGGCTGTCTTCGAGTATTTTCTACCTTTTACTCTCCGTCCTTTTTAGGTTACCCTCTAGGGTGTTTATATAGGCTTTGGAACGTCTTTCTTGGCCCACAAGTAGCCTATTCCGAATAGAATTAAGCTAAGATACAGCAGGGACACGTCCATGTGCAACTCCCGTGGTGGCTTCCTTCAACCGTGCTCGCTTCTGCTTGCCACACATGGCCGTATGGTCTGTCCGTGTACGTTGGTCCACACCGTGTTCGATTCTGCTTGTGACACATGGCCGTGTTTGATAGTCCAGGCCGTGTTGATTTCTAATGTAGGCCCATTCTGCCCCTTTTTGGCTCGTTTCTCGTTCTTTTCGACTCCATAAGCTCTCCTGAGTGTAAAACATGAAATTAGAGGATTAGGAGCATCGAATTCCTCAAATCTAATGAAAATTCATCCAAAAGTAAGCCAAGCATAGGGTTAAAATATGTATATATTACGGTTTATCAAATTGATAAACCGTAATATATACATATTTTAATCCCATATTTAGCATACTTTTGGATGATTAAATCCCTTGAATTATGGAATTTGATGCTCCTAATCCTTTAATTTCATGTTTTATACTTAGGAGAGCATCAGAGGATGAAAAGAACGAGAAACGGGCCGAAAACGGAGAAAATGGGCCAAAGTAGGAAATCAACACGGCCTGGAGTTCACCATACGGCCGTGCCACTTTAGTAGGCCCGAACACGGCCTGGGCTCGATTCACATGGGTGTGCTCCACAGGCGTGTCTCTGCCATGACCCGTTGTAATTCTACTCGGAAAAGGATACTTAGGGGCGAAGAAAGACATTCCGAAATCTATATAAACACCTTAAGTATGACCTAAAAGGGGGGCGAAGCCAGAGAGGGCTGAACACAGGGAATTACTCTAAGAAAGCCAGTTGATCCATCTCAGAAGCTGGAATCACGCTCAAGACGGAAGATCTTTCTTTCAATTTCCTTCAGGGGGTTTTAGGGTTTTTCTTATGTTTTGTTATTTACTTTCTTCTGAGATGTATTCTTTATTAAACATGAACTAAACCCCTCAAATACCTGAGGGGGATGAAACCTAAGACGGATCTTGTTATTGTTTTCTAAACTGTATGATAAATACTTGATTTGTTCTTAATTATGTGTTCTTAATTCTTGTTTTAATATTTCAGGATATTGATTCTAGTATTGATGTGCTTAGGTAGTGGAGCAAAAGTCTCTGTTTAAGAGTAGATCTAGCATAGTTAAGAGGAGTTGATCGCAACCCTAGAGATAGGATGACGAAAATCTGCCGGATTAGGGTCAAACCTAATATGGGAGTCCACAGATCGAGTTAATGCAACACTAGGGGTTTTAATTAGAAAGAGATTTCGATTAATCAACCTAGGGTTAGACGTTAGTAGCCTCGAAAGAGGTATTAATATAAATTAGGGAATCCTACGGATCAAGTCAAGTGAATAAATCGTCTGGTTCAGAGTTAAATAACAAGTGAAGTCTAGGTGGATTCTTCCTCGGGTATTGTCTTAATCAACTGGTTTTCCCAAAAGTATTTTCCGAATTCACTCTCTGTGTCTTAGCATCCTTCGTTTAGTAATTAGTTAATTAAACATCGATTCCCTTAATACTTAGGCTAAACAATAAAAAGATAGTAACTACTAGTACTCTTGGTCCTTGAGGATATGGTATTTCAGATCTTGCCATAGCTATACTACCGAACGATAGGTGCGCTTGCCTTATTCGTTGTCATAGTTAGTTTGGACACGATCAAGTTTTTGGCGCCGTTGTCGGGGACTAAGATATTAGGAACACTTGATTTTTATTACTTTAGCCATTTTATTTATTTGCAATTTATTTTTATTTTTTATTTTATTTTAACTAACTTTGCTAATTTTTCTTTTTCCTTGCTTCTGGCAGGTATTCTAGTTTATGACTAGAAGAAACCCATCAAGACCTCTACTTTACGATAGTGATATAGAAGGAACCGTTCGCAAAAACCAAAGAGAAATTAGGCGAAGCCTACAGTACATACAAGAAGAGTAAGAGAACGATACCAATACTACCGAAGAGATGGCTGATAATAATCCGCTACCTCATGTAGTCGCCGCAAACCCGGTTAATCAAAATCCTGTTCCTCGAACTATGTATGATTATGCTAAACCTAATTTAACAGAACTGAATCAAGTATTGGTAGACTGCTTTATCATTGCAAATAATTTTGAATCAAAACCTAACACTATAAAGATGATACAACAGTTTGTTCAGTTTGATGGTTTGCAGGATGAGGATCCTAACACACACTTAGCAAACTTTTTGGAATTATACGATACGTTTAAAATTAATGGCGTTTCTGATGATGCCATTCGCCTTCGGTTATTTCCTTTTTCTTTAAGGAATAAAGCCAAATAGTGGTTGAATTCTCTTCCACGAGGATCAATCACTACATGGGAGCAAATGATCGAAAATTTTTTGTTAAAATATTTTCCGCCGGCTAAAACGGCTAAATTGAGGAATGATATCTCTTCTTTTGTGCAGATGGATTCAGAGACACTTAACGATGCATGGGAGAGATACAAGGATTTATTGAGAAGATGCCCTCATCATGGGTTACCATTATGGCTACAGGTTCAAACCTTCTATAACGGTGTGAACCCCTCAACTAGGTAGCTTAATGATGCAGCCGCCGGTGGAACCCTAAATAACAAAACCCCTGAAGCAGCTTACAAATTCATTGAAGAGATGTCACTGAATAATTATCAGTGGCAAGTTATGAGAACAAAGCCAACAAAAGCCGCCAGTATTTTCAACCTCGACGCAGTAACCATGCTATCAAATTAGGTAGAACTCTTAAGTAAAAAAAATTGATGGTTTGTGTGGTTCCTCACAGGTACATCCAGTGATGTAGTGCGATACAAATGGAGGAGGGTCGAACAATACAGAATACCAGCCTTACAACCCGAGCGTTGAAAATGAGCAAATTCACTATATGGGTAATAATCCTCGACCTCAAAATAATCCTTATAGTAACACGTACAATGCAGGTTGGAGGAATCATCCCAATTTTTCATGGGGAGGTCAAGGAAATCAAGGAAACCAGAGACAACAACCCCTTCCAGGCTTTCAACAACAGCCCTACCCGTAGGAAAAGAAGCCGAACCTTGAGAAGATGCTGGAAAAGTTCATCTTGACATCAGAGACTCATTTCCAGAATACCGAAACGGCATTGAAAACTCAACAAGAATCACTTCAAAGGATTGAGAATCAATTTGGACAGCTAGTCAAGTTAGTTTCCAAAAAGCAACCAGTAATTCACCTAATTCAAAAGAGCATGTGAAAGCAGCTACACTAAGGAGTGGAAAGGAGTTGGTTGAAACTGAAAGGAAGATGCCAAAAGAAATTACTAAAGAAAAAGAAAAGGAAGTGAACGAGAATGTAACGCCGGCACTTAAAGAACCACCAATTTCATATCCAGCACAGTTGAAGAAAGACCGCATGGACGCACAATTTGGTAAGTTTCTTGAACTCTTTAAATAATTACATATTAACTTACCTTTTGTTGAAGCTATTTCGCAGATGCCTACATACGCAAAATTTCTAAATGAGCTCTTAACGAATAAAAGGAAGCTTGAAGAACTGTCCAACGTGGAGCTTAACGAGGAATGCTCAGCTATTCTCCAGAATAAGTTGCCAACCAAATTAAAAGATCCAGGAAGTTTTACTATTCCTTGTTTAATTGGTAGTTTAAATATTGAGAAAGCATTAGCTGACTTAGGTGCCAGTATTAATTTAATGCCTTATAAAATGTTCAAGCACCTCGGTCTTGGGGAACCAAAACCCACTAGGATGAGTATCCAACTAGCCGATAGATCTATTAAATACCCTAGGGGAATTATTGAAGACGTTTTAGTTAAAGTTGATAAATTCATATTCCCTGTTGACTTTGTTGTGCTCGACATGAATGAGGATGTTGAAGTATCTTTAATTTTAGGACGCCCATTTTTAGCCACTACTAGGGCTAATATTGATGTAGGTAATGGTAAGCTTGCGCTTAGGGTAGGTGATGAGAAGATTATCTTTAAAATCTATGATGCTATGCGATACTCTAAAGAGCAAGATGATTCCTGTTATTTTATTGACTCTATTGATCATTTTATTCAAGATTCTTTTCAGGAAATAATACATAAAGACACGTTAGAACTGTGTCTTGTTCAAGGCGATGAGGCAGATGATGATGCCAATGAGATGGGAGAGACAAAAATCAAAATAAATCCTAATAGCTCCCCCCTAAGACAAAAAGAGTATGAGGGTATTGAAATAAACGACGAATCTAAACAAAGGCCCTCTATTGAAGAACCCCCCCAAATTAGAATTAAAACAGTTACCAACACACTTAGAGTACGCATTCCTTGGGAGCAATTCTACACTACCGGTAATTATTTCTTCAGACCTAGAACCCAATGAGAAAGAAGAGTTACTACAGGTGTTAAAAGAGCATAAAAGAGCCATAGCCTGGAAAATCTTTGACATTAAAGGGATAAGCCCATCGTTTTGCACCCATAAAATCTTAATGGAAGATGAATATAAACCATGTGTGCAACCTCAAAGACGATTAAATCCCAATATGAAGGAAGTTGTCAAAACCGAGGTAATTAAACTTCTAGATGCTGGAATTATTTATCCTATTTCTGATAGTTCTTGGGTAAGTCCTGTGCAGGTTGTTCCAAAAAAATGAGGCATGACTGTCATAGCTAATGAAAAGAATGAATTAATTCCAACAAGAACAGTCACAGGTTGGAGAGTTTGCATCGACTATAGGAAACTAAACGATGCCACAAGAAAAGACCACTTTCCTTTACCCTTCATTGATCAGATGCTAGAAAGATTATCTGGGCATATGTACTACTCCTTCCTAGACGGACTCTCTGGCTATTTCCAAATCCTCATAACTCATGAGAATCAAGAAAAGGCAACATTCACATGTCCATACGGTATGTTTGCTTATCGAAGAATGCCATTTGGATTATGTAACGCTCCTGCTACTTTTCAGCGCTGCATGCTAGCCATCTTTGACGAACTTGTGGAAAATATCATGGAGGTATTTATGGATGAATTTTTGGTATTCGGTAATTCGTTCCACCTTTGCCTTAAAAATTTAAAACGAGTTTTAATGAGATGTGAGGAAACGAACCTTGTGCTTAATTGGGAAAAGTGTCACTTCATGGTTCGAGAAGGGATTGTGTTAGGTCATAAAATTTTTAGTAAAGGGATTGAGGTCGATAAAGTAAAAATTGAAACCATAGAAAAATTACCTCATCCCAGTTCAGTTAAGGCTATTAAAAGTTTTTTAGGACATGCCGGTTTCTATAGAATGTTTATTAAGGATTTTTCTAAAATAGCTAAGCCTTTGATGAAATTACTAGAAAAATATGTACCTTTCAATTTTGATCAGGAATGTTTAGATGCATTTAATACTCTAAAAACTAAATTAACAAATGCCCCAATTATTATTGCACCTGATTGGAATTTACCCTTTGAACTAATGTGTGATGCGAGTGATTTTGCAATAGGTGCAGTTTTAGGTCAGCAAAGAGACAAGCATTTTCAACCGATCTATTACGCTAGCAAGACAATGACGGTCGCACAAGAGAATTACACCACCACAGAAAAAGAATTGCTAGCTGTGATTTTTGCATTTGATAAATTTAGACAATATTTAATATTATCTAAAGTCGTCGCTTTCACTGACCATTTAGCCCTTCGTTATCTTTTAACTAAATCTGATGCAAAACCTAAACTCATAAGATGGATTCTACTTTTACAGGAATTTGATTTGGAAATTCAGGACAAGAAATAAGCTGAAAACCTGGCAGCAAACCATCTTTCTAGACTTGAAAATCCACATCTTAAAGAACTTGAAGAGAGTGAGATTAATGACTCGTTTCCTGAAGAACAACTCTTGGTTGTATCTGACACCGAGGTACATTGGTTTGCAGATATCGCAAATTATTTAGCTGCTAACGTCTTACCAAAAGGGTTGACACATCAGCAAAAGAAGTGATTCTTTACTGATGTGAAAAACTATTTTTGGGAGGACCCTTTTCTTTTTCGTATATGTGCAGATCAAGTAATTCGGAGATGTGTCACGAGGGAAGAAGCAAGCAAAATCCTAGAACATTGCCATTCAGGACCAACAGGAGAACATTACAGTGGGATAAAAACAACACATAAAACACTCGAATCAGGTTTTTATTGGCCCACTCTGTTCAAGGACGCTAACAGGTATGTTAATTCATGTGATAAATATCAGAGAACAGGTAATATCTCTAAACGCGATGAAATGACTCAAACATATATGCTATCATGTGAAATATTTGATGTATGGGGTATCGATTTTATGGGTCCATTCCCTAGCTCATTTGGGAATAAATACATCCTCGTAGCGGTTGATTACATGTCAAAATGGGTGGAAGCTCAAACTTTACCCACCAATGATGCAATAGTGGTAGTACGATTTCTTAAGAAACTTTTCTCTCGATTTGGAACACCTAGAGCAATTATTAGTGATAGGGGTACTCATTTTTGTAACGCCCAATTCGAGAAAATCTTAAAGAAATATGGAGTACACCACGTAAACAACTACCCTTATCACCCTCAAACCAGGTGGACAAGTCGAAGTATCCAATAGAGAACTTAAACGTATCTTAGAAAAATCGTAGAATCAAACAGAAAGATTAGGCATCAAAAGTAGACGACGCTTTATGGGCCTATAGAACCGCCTTTAAAACTCCCATAGGAACATCCCCATACAAACTTGTTTACTGGGAAGAGTCATCATTTACCATTTGAACTCGAACATAAAGCATTTTGGGCTATAAAATTCTTAAACTACGATCTTAAACTTGCAAAGAGAAAAGATTGATGCAGATTGAACGAGCTTGATGAGTGGCGAGCAAACGCCTCTCGAGAGCTCACGATTATACAAAGAAGCAACAAAACGACGCCATGATGCTCGTCTAAAGCGACCTAAACAATTCAAAGTTGGAGATATCGTGTTACTTTATAATTCAAGACTCAAATTATTCCCTGGAAAGCTGAAATCAAGATGGTCAGGTCCATTCGTAATCAAAACTATTTTCCCCTACGGCACAATCGAGGTAACTCATCCGACTTATGACACTTTCAAGGTAAATGGTCAGCGACTAAAAAGTTATAATGGTGAAGATTTTAGGAATATGAGAGAGGAGCTTCAGCTCCGTGAACCTTCATATAGAAATGAAAACAGGGTAAGTCTAGCTTAAGACTTTAAACGAGCGCTTCTCGGGAGGCAACCCGAGCACTAACCTCATTAACATTCATATTTTTTTTATTTTAGCATCTAACTAAGAACTAACTAATTTCATAAGTGCAGGATTTCCTTCCCACACGGCTTAAAACACGGGCGTGGCCGTGGCCGTGTGAAACACCACGGGAAGAGACAAATGCGTGACAGATACCGTGTGAGCCAAGGAAGAAATTTTTTTTCCCAACACGGGCTACGATAAAACACCACGGCCGTGCGATGAGGCCGTGGCCGAAATTGAGTAAACGACACGGGCTGTAATTAAAGGGGCCACGGCCGTGCGATGCAGACGTGGTCGATACTGAGTAAACGACACGGGCGTGAGACACGCCCGTGCCTATAGGGCGTGGTCGACACTGACTAAATCAACACGGGCGTGCTAACGGTCACACGAGCGTGGGAGAAGCGAACAAGATAAGTACATGACCGAGCGATACGGCCGTGTGATCCAACACGCCCAGGTAACACGAGCGTGGGACACAACTCAGACGCGCTTAAACTCAAAATTCTCGCGACACACGGGCTAAATAAAGGAAACACGGGTGTAGCCCCTAATCGTTTTCCCTATTTCCTATTTAAACCAACCCACTATTCATCTTCTCCCCAATTCCTTAACCTTAAAACCCTAACCGTTTCTCCCTCTCCCCTACTCAGTCCGACCATCACCGTTAACACCCACCCCAAGCTTCCTCCTCTCTCTTTTTCCTCATTCCCTTTCTTATTTTCCCCCTCTCTTCTTCTCCACACAAGTCCACGCCCGTGCAATTTCTGTCCCGCAGACTACGCCCGTGTAACACCGCCACGACCGTACGCCATCGCCACATCCGTGCCACCACTTCCTCTAACTCCACCGGTTCACCTTTCTCCACTATCGTTTACTTATTTCTTTAATTTTTCATTATTTTATTTCATTTTATTATTTGTTTCATTGTTCTTATTTCATGATTTAGATTTTTATGATTTTCTTAGTATTTGCTTTACTTAGTTTAATTCTATTCTGATATTTCTTCATAGTTTTAGCATTCCTTGATGATTTACTTAAGAAACTATTTAGAACTATTAGGAATTGCATTCTTGGCTGGCAATAATACTTGAATCATTGAATACCCTTTATTTTCAGGTACGTAATGAGTCCACCACAAGGGAAAAAGACCGTCGTTCCCGTTTTCAAAAAATGGAAAGGTACCAGTGCAACTTCCTCAAGCGCTTCCGCCGAAGTGCGCCATCCATTCTTACGGTTTCCTCCGGGATCACAGGAGGACCTTTTTCAAAAACTTCGCGCGTGACCCCTCAGCGTAGGGAGGTGCATTGATTGGACCGCTTTGGAGCAGGTCTAACTAGCCGACGACGTCCGGGCCCTCCTGACTACCGAACCATGGGGGCAATTCTTCGAGATCATCGAGCCCACATATCTAGAGCTAACTTTGGAGCCCTGCTCCACATTCCACCTCCGGACAGTGATGATGAACCACGATGACCCGGCCGCACCCGATTTTCGTCTCGGAGGCATTGTCGTGAACCGAGTGTCCCACGGTTCGGTCGCGGGGCTCTACAAGCAATTTATGGTGGACAATGATCTCGAGAACCTCCATCGCCACATCCATAACTCCCCTTCTAGATGTTGGAATAACATAGCCCCCGTCTCGGCCACCTATGACCCCAGTCGCTCCAAGGCGACAGCTCTCGCCCCATCCCTGAGGTACTTACACGCCATCTTAGCTCATACATTGACAGGTAGACGAGAGAGCACCGGCGTCATCAATACTCACGACGCCTACTTCTTATGGTGCATGACGAACGGACACGTCTTCAACTTAGCCTACTTCATAGCTCGCGCCATTCAACATCAGACGGAGCAGCATAGGAGAGGGGTCATCTCCATGGGTCCCTACATCACACGTCTGGCTCGGTATTTTGGACTCCTCAACACCGCCGCTCAGTCCTCCTCACTCACACTGATAGGACAGATGCCCCCACAGGGCATCCAGATGATACTCCACATGAGGATGATTGAGCGTCGCCGTGGGTTCGATCCTCCCCAGTATAGGCTATCACGAGCTACCGTCAACCTAGAGGACATTACTGATAATGTCCTATGACAGCACGAGGAGCCACCTTCGGCACCACACCCCCCTCGCCGACCAGTTCATGCGGCTGCTTCAAGTTCAGACATATCTGAGCGCCTAACACGATTCGAGTAGCAATGCTTCCAGTGTTTCGATCACATCGACGCCACCCTCCACCAGATATGTCAGCACATTCACATCTCGCGACCCAACAGATGACGAGGACCTTTGAGTCCTTTTATTTTCTTTATTTTTATTTTTATTTTCATTTTTCTTTTTATTTTAGTTTATTTTCTTTTATAATTAAACTTTTTACCTTTCTTATTTTAAAACTTTCATTAGTATAGTTAAATTTCCTTTATCGCTGGCTGTCTAACACTGAGTATCTATAACAACATTCATTAACTAGTACTCCCTAAAATTTAACTGATGACTTCTCAGTGTAAAAAGGTTCAATGTGCCACTCAAGGAACGAACACATCACCTATACCTAGTCATCCTGTTCATCATTGATCGTCCCCTAAGGATTTCATCCATAATTCAGGAAGTTTCACCTCTCTCCCTCTCTTATTGCTTCCTTACTAATCATTATCTATCTTTGTACATTAAGGGCAATGTACATCTTAAGTGTGGGGGGTGAATTTTATCGTGAAAAGTTCCTAACTTTTTGCATTATTCTCAAATCCCTGAATTATATCTTGTTCTTAAATAATCTTATCATATTACTGTTAGAATGAAATTTCTTTTGATTTATGATTTTCATTGATATGTTTTGGATTAAGTCATAGTTAATTGTGCAGTGATGATTTAAACTTTAGGAGACGAGAGAATCAAGCATGATGAGTTTATTTTCAGAATTAAAAAGTTGATAGGTTGTCAACCTGAATCTAATGATTACCTTGAAGTTGAAATCTACGAGGTTGACATCAAAAGCCCATATTTTTGTGAGATCTTGAGCCTTTTAGAGCATATTTTTCGTGCTCACTTTGTTGGTTATGAGTGTGTCAACATTGATTTGTTATTCTAGAACTTGCTTCGATTATGCATGTCAAGATCACACTTTTGATTTGATATACTAAGATGATAAAGGCACCTAGGTTTTAACCCACTTACTCCATAAAAAGCCTACCTTCATAATTAACTCTTAGTGAACCCCTTTGAATCCTAACAAACCATTTCTTGACTCACTCATTAATATTAACCCAAAACCCACTTTGTATTTGTTATCACCATTTCTCCTGACTACCCCTATATCGAGATTTGATTTGATCAGTTACTTAACTATTTTCTTTATTTCAGTTGTTAAATTTTATCTTATTATTATTGTACTTGATTTGTTCTTAAAAAAAATTCTGGGAATCTATTCATTATTACTTCTTTGTTATTGGAGCTTAAGCAGTTAATTGTACATTTTGAGAAGAAGCTCATATTATTAGTAATGAATTCTTAATTGATGTAATTATTTAAATTTTAGTTAGTTTTCTAGTTAAGTAATTTATCAATTCAGTCTCGATACTAACCCTCTAATTCAGCCTTTATCCGCACCTTTAACCCAAGCCCCGTTACAACCCCTTTTAAAGACATTTTGATTTGTGTATCATATCATTTTACAGTGGTGGAGATTTGATTTTCATGCAAGCTTATGGGATTAACTTTTCATTTTTGACTCTTGAGTGCTTATTTTTGAACCTTAAACACCTTGAGTGATTTGAGTGAACCCTTAGTGAGGATGTCAATTCTTGTTGATTTTGAATTAAAAGGTGATTATTTAAGTAAGGGGAAACACCTATTTTTCGTACTATAAAAACTATGACTTTGATTGCTTGAATCTTTAGGAACCTTCTGGTTAAATTATCAATGTATGAATTACCTATGAATTATGATGAAACATTATTAATGAAGGTTATGAATTGAGGAAATTCGATTTTAATTGTGAGTTGAGAATTTTGCTTGAGGACAAGAAAATGCTTAAGTGTGGGGGTATTTGATAAACCGTAATATATACATATTTTAATCCCACATTTAGCATACTTTTGGATGATTAAATCCCTTGAATTGTGGAATTTGATGCTCATAGTTGTAACATCCCGGTTTAGACCCTAGTCGGAATAGTGGTTCGAGACCACAAATCTGAGGTCGTAAAAATATTTTTATGATATTTTCTGTGTGAATGATATGTGACATAGTCGGTGTGAAAATTCTGTGTGATAATTTGATCGTTTGTGTGCCAAATTAAGAGAAAGGACTAAATCGCGTAAAGAGCAAAAGCTATGTGCTGAATTATAAGTACTTAAATGTTGTTGGCTTATTAAGGTGGAAGCCTTATGTTGTTATTAATCCATTTTAAGTTAGTGGATGGTGGAATGTCATGATAACCATAATATATAGTTGTCTTATATGATTATTAAAAGGGTAAATGGGTAAATGTATAATTATGTTAATAGTTAATGAAAGAAATAAGCATGATAGTGGATTTTATTCATCCATCTATCACCGAAAATTCAAGGAAGAAGAAAGGGTTTTATCCTTTTTAATTTTCGGCACATTCAAGCTTAATTCAAGGTTAGATTTTTATCCGTTTTTGATAATTTCTACGTTTTTGTAATCGTTGCTTTGTGCTCTAGCTAACCCATGTTGAAATTTTATGAATTAATGATGTTTGTGTGAGATTCCATTGATTCTATGTTGAGCTTTGTGATGTTTTATGGTATTAAATGAAAGATATGAGTTAGATAGATATACTTTGTTCATGAATTTTTGATGAATTTAGCTAAATAGGGCTAAATTGAAGAAATAGCAAATTGAAGGGTTAAAATGTGAAATAAATTAAATGTGTGGGTTTGTTTGGATATTAGTAAAATTCGGCTAAGATTGTGCTAGGTGGAATTTGGTGAATTTGATGATTTTGTGAACTAGGGACTAAAGTGTCGAAATGTGAAAATATGAGGGCTATTATGCAAAATGCCCTAAATGTGTGTATGTGGGCTAAATTGAATGAAATGATGATTGAATGGATTGATTTTAAATGTGTATAGACCAAGAGAGAAGAGGTTCGGATCGAGATCGAGGCAAATATAAAGTGCTCGATTAATCGACCGTATCGATAGTTTAACGTTCGAGGTAAGTTCGGACATAATACCCGCATTTAACTATGTTTAATGCTATGAAATAAGTGGTGTGATATTATTACAAAATGGATGCTATGTGATAGATTGAGTTAAATGGCACTAAGTGTGCGTATTCGAAAACATGATCAGGATAAACAGCATTGTGTGTGCGGAGTAGTATAAGCTTCAGCTTTGTGGTTGGCACTGTGTGTGCAATACCGATTTAAGATCGGTTTGAGATGGATGTACTAAGTGTACGATGCTAATTAATCTTCGGCTAACTATTTAGGCACTAAGTGTGCGAATGAATCGAGGAAGAAACGAAAGTGGATCGAAATGAATCATGATTATTGATTAGCAAAAGTATTTGACAACTAAGTGTTGGCTAAGGTACGCTCGGAATCTATGTGGTTGGTGAAGCTATGAATGTGGTTGTGAATGAGTTAATTGAACATATTGGTTGTGGATGGTATTATTTGTGATAGTAAAATTAATCTATGTGATGACATGTTGATATTATGTATTATGTTATGAACTTACTAAGCTTTATAAAGCTTACTGTGTGATTTATTTCTCTGCTTTGCAGTGTCAGTAAAGCTTGCTCGGATCAGGGGATCGTCAGTATCTCAGTCACACTATCGGCAATCTATTTTGGGTATTTTGGAAAGATGTACATAGTTAAAATATGGCATGTATAGGCTGGTCATTTGAATCATGTTTGATGTTTGTAAGTAGCCGTGAGATGTGGCTAGATATGTGCTAGTCTTAACATGAATGAATTTGATATATGTGATGCATCTTTTGGCATGGTTTGTGGGTTGAGAAATTGACTATTGTATGGCAAACTTTGTATTGGTAAAATGCTAGTAGGAATTAGTGAAATTGAGATAGATTTTGGTATTGAATTTGTTATGGTTGGAATGAGAATTGAATGCATAGATTGGATAGTCATGTTGGTAAGTTTTTGGTTGCCTTATGTGCATGATATGTTTTGGTATGTGTTGCTTGTAGGTTTGACCTAAGTGGGTGGCAATTTGGCTCTAGAAACGGCCTATAATGTAACACGGTCGAGGCACACGGGTATGCCTAAGACCGTGGGTGAATTGGCAGAATGTAGCCTGTTATTACACGGCCATAGCACACGAGCGTGCCTAGTGACCGTGTTAAAATAGTCAGTATATAGATACGAACGGGTACACGGGCGTGCCTAGTGACCGTGTTGAAATAGACAGTATGTAGACACGGATGGACACATAGGGGTGTCTAGTAGCCGTGGAGGGCACACGGCCTTCTCCCACGGGCGTGTCTCCCCTGTATCTTAGAAAAGTTTTAAATTTCGGAGAAATTCTGTATGTGTTTCAATTTAGTCTCGACCCCTCTATAGCATGTGAATTAGGTCTCGTAGACCTCGATAAGGGACACCATGATTGTAATTGAATGAGATTGAAGATGATTGACTTTGTGTCGTAAATTCTAGATGTTAAATGTTTTGATTGATCGGTAATACCTCTTAACCCTGTTCCGGTGATGGTTTCGGGTTAGGGGTGTTACATTTTATTGGTATCAGAGCTACGATTTAGTCGATTCTTGGACTAACGTAGCGCGTGCGGGTCTAGCTATACATGCCATATATGAAGTTGCGATAGTGTGATGAATCTTGTGATTGAAAATGTGTTTTCTTATAGTAATGGATCCCGATCGAGCAATTCTTGACGACGTGAGAGTAATGCGCTGCTCCCGCTCAAGGGGCGGCCTGCGACCATATCTAGGCCGAATGAAAGTAGTGAGGAAGGAGAGGCTAAGCAAGCCTTCTTCCGTATGATGAGTGAATGATTTACGGAGTTCGTTCGAACGAATCCGACTACTCCACAACCTCCACCCCGTAAGTACCATGTTGTGCCTCAAGTTGTAGATCCGAATGTTGAATAAACCACCCAGAGATAAGATTCGAAAATACGGGTGAGGAGTTTAGGGCCACATCGATGATGATCTTTGGCGAGCCAAGTTTTGGCTTGAGAATACAATCAGTATTCGATGAGATGTCGTTGAATCTCGATGAGTGCATTAAGTGTGCGATTTCTTTGTTGAGAGACACGACACAACTAGTGGAAAACGTTGATATCTGTGGTTCCAGAGAGAGAATCACCGGGATTTCTTTCAAGCGAGTTCGAAAAGAAGTATATCGATCAACGTTTAGTTGATCGAAACATAAAGAGTTTCTAGAATTGAAACAGGGCCGGTTATGCATTCTGCGAGTCTGAATGAAAATTTGTAAGATTGAGTCAATATGCGAGAGAACGTGTCTCGACCAAAGCTACTATGTGCAAACGTTTCATAGAGGATTGAATGAAGACATCAAGCTATTGGTTGGGATACTCGATATAAATGAATTTGTTGTGTTAGTTGAAAGAGCGTGTAAAGTCAAGAGCTCGATGAAGGAAAAGAAGAAGGCCGATTCAGAAGCTCGTGATGAAAGAAAGAGATCGATGAATAAATTTTCTCAACCTTCTACTAAGAGATACAGAGATGCAAGTAACCGTTCAAATGCTTCGTTTGGACATCCAAGTAGAGATCGTTTGAGACAAAGTACTGGTCCACGAATTCAAGCCCCGAATGAATCAAGTGTTGGCGGTGTTAAGAGTAACAAGCTGAGTGCGAGCAGGTGGGAAGGAGACATGTGGGAGAGTGTTGGGGCAAGTACAACAATAGAGTTTGTTACAAATGTGGATCCCGAGATCATTTTATTTGGGATTGCTCAAAGATGGTCGAAGAAGAAAATGTTCAGAATGAAAGACCGAGTAATGTGACAACTAGGGTAGACCACCCGAAGCACCAAAAATGTGAGTGAAAGTCGAGATGGAACAATTTGTGAGATCGAAGCGAGAGCACTGCCCAGAGCCTATGCTATCGTGCGAGAGAGGAAGCATCATCTCCGGGCGTTATCACCGTACTTTCACTTTATTTGATATTGATGTTATTGCATTGATAGATCCGGGTCAACTCATTCCTATGTGTGTATGAATTTAGTATTGAATAAGACTCTACCTGTTGAGTCTACTGAAATTATGATTAGAGTATCGAATCCCTTAGGCAAATGTGTTTTGGTGGATAAGGTGTGCAAGAATTGCCCATTGATGTTTCGTGATATATGTTTTCCGGTTAATTTGATGTTGCTTCCCTTTGATGAATTTGACATAATTCTGGGTATGGATTGGTTTACTCTGCACAATGTCATTGTGAATTGTAAAAGAAAGAGTATTGAATTGAGAAGTCAGAACGGTGAGCTAGTTCAAATTGAATCCAGTGATATGAAGGGATTACCAGCTTTTGTGTCTGCGATGAAAGCTATGAACTATGTGAAAAAGGGTTGTGAAGCTTATTTGGCATACGTGATTGATACAAAGGTAACGGAAAAGAAAGTGGAATCTGTGCCTGTGGTATGTGAGTTTCCAGATGTATTTCCTGAAGAATTACCAGAATTACCTCCAATTCGAGAGGTGGAATTTGGTATTGAGTTAGTGCCGGAAACTACTCCTATTTCGATAGCTCCATACAGAATGGCCCCAACCGAATTAAAAGAGTTGAAATCTCAGTTGCAGGAATTGACTGATAGAGGTTTTGCACGACCGAGTTTCTCACCCTGGGGAGCTCCTGTGTTGTTTGTGAAAAAGAAAGATGGGACTATGAGAATGTGTATCGATTATCGATAGTTTAACAAAGTGACGATAAAGAACAAATATCCATTGCCTCGTATCGATGATTTGTTCGATCACCGAAAGAGCTACGATATTTTCTAAGATAGATTTGAGATCGAGGTTACTATCGGTTGAGAGTTAAAGAATCGATGTGCCAAAAGCGCTTTGAGCGAGGTATGGACATTACGAATTCTTAGTGATTCCTTTTGGACTAACCAATGCTCCTGCAGTGTTTATGGATCTGATGAATCGGATATTCAGACCGTATTTGGATCACTTTGTTGTGGTATTTATTGATGATATTTTGATCTATTCACGAGATGAGACGCAACATGCTGAGCATTTGAGAATTGTACTACAAACTCTGCGTGAAAAACAGTTGTATGCAAAGTTTAGCAAATGTGAATTTTGGTTGCATGAGGTCAATTTTCTAGGACATATTGTATCAGCTGCTGGGATACAAGTTGACCCGAGTAAAATCTCTGCTATTTTAGAATGGAAGCCTCCGAGGAATGTGTCTGAAGTCCGTAGTTTTCTGGGATTAGCGGGATATTATAGACGATTTGTGAAAGGCTTCTCGATGATTGCGACTCCATTGACAAAGTTGTTACTGAAATATGTTAGATTCGAGTGGTCAGAAAAGTGCGGCAAAGTTTTGAAGCGATTGAAAGTGTTGTTAACAGAAGCACCAGTTTTGATTCAACCCGAATCAGGCAAAGAATTCATAGTTTACAGTGATGCATCGTTGAATGGATTGGGATGTGTGTTGATGCAAGAAGGGAAAGTCATTGCTTACGCTTCAAGACAGTTAAAACCGCATGAAAGGAACTACCCAACGCATGATCTTGAATTGGCTGCGATTGTGTTTGCATTACAGATTTGGCGTCACTATCTATTCGGGGAAAAATGTCACATCTATACTGATCATAAGAGCTTAAAGTACTTGATGACTCAGAAAGACTTGAACTTGCGGCAGAGAAGATGGTTAGAGTTATTGAAAGACTATGAACTTGTGATAGATTACCACCCGGTAAGGCTAATGTTGTAGCCGATGCCTTAAGCCGAAAATTGTTATACGCTTTGAGAGCTATGAGTAATCGATATATCGTGTGATGATATAATACGGTGGTAGCTGAATTGAAAGTAAAGCCGATGTTTATACAACAGATATGTGATGCTCAGAAGATTGATAATGAGTTATTGGCAAAAAGAGTTCAGTGTGATTCGGATCTTTGTATCGAATTTTGAGTTGATAGTGATGATTGTTTGAGATTCAGAGATTGGATTTGTGTTCCAAGAAATTCAGAATTGATTCAAATGATTTTGAATAAAGCTCACAATAGTCATTTGACTGTACATCCGGGGAGTACAAAAATGTATAATGATCTGAAATGACTTTCTATTGGTGGCATGGTATGAAAAGAGACATTTACGACTTTGTGTCGAAGTGTTTAGTTTGTCGACAAGTCAAAGCCAGAACATCAAGTTCCGTGCGGTTTGTTACAACCGATTATGTTTCTGAGTGGAAATGGGAAAGAATTACGATGGACTTTGTGTCGGGGTTGCCCTTATCTCCGAATAAGAAAGATGCAATCTGGGTGATAGTTGATAGATTGACGAAATCAGCTCACTTTATTCCAGTGAGAATAGATTATTCACTTGATAGATTGGCTGAAATATATATGGATGAGATCGTGAGATTGCATGGGGTACCTCTATCTATTGTGTCCGACATAGATCCGAGATTTACCTCGCGATTACGGAAGAAATTGCGAGGATGCTTTAGGCACGAAATTGCATTTCAGTAGTGCTTTTCATCCACAAACGGATGGTCAATCTGAGCGAATCATTCGATTCTCGAAGACATCTTTGAGATGTTGTGTACTAGAATTTGAAAGTGCGTGGGAAAAGCATTTATCATTGATTGAGTTCGCGTATAACAACGATTTTCAATCTAGCATTAAAATGGCACCATATGAAGCTCTTTATGGTCGAAATTGTCGAACCCCATTGTATTGGGTGAGTGAGTGAGAACAAGATTCACGGAGTTGATCTTATAAAAGAGACCGACAGAAAGTGAAAGTGATTCGTGATAGATTGAAAGCGACCTCGGATCGTCGGAAGTCTTATGCAGATTTGAAACAGAAAGATATCAAATTTGAGGTCGGTGATAAAGTGTTTTTGAAAGTATCTCCGTGGAAGAAAATACTTGATTTGGCCGAAAGGGCAAGTCGAGTCCGAGTTCATCGGACCGTATGAGATTACTGAACGAGTTGGGCCGGTTGCTTATAGATTGAGATTGCCATCTGAGTTAGAAAATATTCATAACGTGTTTCATGTGTCAATGCTTCGACGGTACATATCATACCCGTCCCATGTGATTGCTCCTACTGAGGTTGAGATTCAGTAAGACTTATCGTATACTGAAGAACCGATCCGAATTTTGGCACGAGAGACTAAAGAATTGAGAAACAAAAAAATTTCCATAGTGAAAGTTTTATGGCACAAACACAGAGTTGAAGAGGCCATGTGGGAGTCTGAGAACATTATGAGAGAGCAATATCCACACCTATTCACTGGTAAGATTTTCGGGGACGAAAATCCCTAAGGGGGAGAGTTGTAACATCCCGGTTTAGACCCTAGTCGGAACACTGGTTCGAGACCACAAATCTGAGGTCGTAAAAATATTTTTATGATATTTTCTGTGTGAATGATATGTGACATAGTCGGTGTGAAAATTCTATGTGATAATTTGATCGTTTGTGTGCCAAATTAAGAGAAATGACTAAATCGCGTAAAGAGCAAAAGCTATGTGCTGAATTATAAGTACTTAAATGTTGTTGGCTTATTAAGGTGGAAGCCTTATGTTGTTATTAATCCATTTTAAGTTAGTGGATGGTGGAATGTCATGATAACCATAATATATATTTGTCTTATATGATTATTAAAAGGGTAAATGGGTAAATGTATAATTATGTTAATAGTTAATGAAAGAAATAAGCATGATAGTGGATTTTATTCATCCATCTATCACCGAAAATTCAAGGAAGAAGAAAGGGTTTTATCCTTTTTAATTTTCTACACATTCAAGCTTAATTCAAGGTTAGATTTTTATCCGTTTTGATAATTTCTACGTTTTTGTAATCGTTGCTTTGTGCTCTAGCTAACCCATGTTGAAATTTTGTGAATTAATGATGTTTGTGTGAGATTCCATTGATGCTATGTTGAGCTTTGTGATGTTTTATGGTATTAAATGAAAGATATGAGTTAGATGGATTTACTTTGTTCATGAATTTTTGATGAATTTAGCTAAATAGGGCTAAATTGAAGAAATAGCAAATTGAAGGGTTAAAATGTGAAATAAATGAAATGTGTGGGTTTGTTTGGATATTAGTAAAATTCGGCTAAGATTGTGCTAGGTGGAATTTGGTGAATTTGATGATTTTGTGAACTAGGGACTAAAGTGTCGAAATGTGAAAATATGAGGGCTATTATGTAAAATGCCCTAAATGTGTGTATGTGGGCTAAATTGAATGAAATGATGATTGAATGGATTGATTTTAAATGTGTATAGACCAAGAGAGAAGAGGTTCGGATCGAGATCGAGACAAAGATAAAGTGCTCGATTAATCGACCGTATCGATAGTTCAACGTTCGAGGTAAGTTCGGACATAATACCCGTATTTAACTATGTTTAATGCTATGAAATAAGTGGTGTGATATTATTACAAAATGGATGCTATGTGATAGATTGAGTTAAATGGCACTAAGTGTGCGTGTTCGAAAACATGATCGGGATAAACAAAGACCGTATGTGCGCGAGTAGTATAAGCTTGACTTTGTGGTTGGCACTTGTGTGTGCGATGCCAATTTAAGATCGGTTTGAGATGGATGTACTAAGTGTGCGATGCTAATTAAGCTTGGCTAACTATTTAGGCACTAAGTGTGCGAATGAATCGAGAAAGAAACGAATGTGGATCGAAATGAATCATGATTATTGATTAGCAAAAGTATTTGACAACTAAGTGTTGGCTAAGGTACGCTCGGAATCTATGTGGTTGGTGAAGCTATGAATGTGGTTGTGAATGATTTAATTGAACATATTGGTTGTGGATGGTATTATTTGTGATAGTAAAATTAATCTATGTGATGACATGTTGATATTATGTATTATGTTATGAACTTACTAAGCTTTATAAAGCTTCTTTTGTGTAATTTGTTTCTCCGCTGCGATGTCGTAAAGCTTGCTCGGATCAGGGGATCATCAGCATCTCAGTCACACTATCGGCAATCTATTTTGGGTATTTTGGAAAGATGTACATAGTTAAAATATGGCATGTATAGGCTGGTCATTTGAATCATGTTTGATGTTTGTAAGTAGCCATGAGATGTGGCTAGATATGTGCTAGTCTTAACATGAATGAATTTGATATATGTGATGCATCTTTTGGCATGGTTTGTGGGTTGAGAAATTGACTATTGTATGGCAAACTTTGTATTGGTAAAATGCTAGTAGGAATTAATGAAATTGAGATAGATTTTGGTATGGAATTTGTTATGGTTGGAATGAGAATTGAATGTATAGATTGGATAGTCATGTTGGTAAGTTTTTGGTTGCCTTATGTGCATGATATGTTTTGGTATGTGTTGCTTGTAGGTTTGACCTAAGTGGGTGGCAATTTGGCCTTAGAAACGGCCTATAATGTCACACGGTCGAGGCACACGGTGTGCTAAGGCAGTAGGTGAATTGAGAATATAGCTGTTATTACACGGCCATAGCACACGGGCGTGCCTAGTGACCGTGTTAAAATAGTCAATATATAGATAAGAACGGGCACACGGGCGTGCCTAGTGACCGTGTTGAAATAGACAGTATGTAGACACGGATGGACACATGGGGGTGTCTAGTAGCTGTGGAGGGCACACGGCCTTCTCCCACGGGCGTGTCTCCCCTGTATCTTAGAAAAGTTTTAAATTTCGGAGAAATTCTGTATGTGTTTCAATTTAGTCCCGACCCCTCTATAGCATGTGAATTAGGTCTCGTAGACCTCGATAAGGGACACCATGATTGTAATTGAATGAGATTGAAGATGATTGACTTTGTGTCATAAATTCTAGATGTTAAATGTTTTGATTGATCGGTAATACCTCTTAACCCTGTTCCGGTGACGGTTTCGGGTTAGGGGTGTTACAATAATCCATTAATTTCATGTTTTATACTTAGGAGAGCGTCGGAGGATGAAAACAATGAGAAACGGGCCGAAAACGGAGAAAATGGGCCAAAGTAGGAAATCAACACGGCCTGGAGTTCACCACACGGTCGTGCCACTTTAGCAGGCCCAAACACGGCCTGGGCTCGATTCACACAGGCGTACTCCACGGGTGTGTCTCTACTGTGACCCGTTGTAATTCTACTCGGAAAAGGATACTTAGGGGCGAAGAAAGACATTCCGAAGTCTATATAAACACCCTAAGTATGACCTAAAAGGGGGGCAAAGCCAGAGAGGGCTGAACACAAGGAATTACTCCAAGAAAGCCAGTTGATCCATCTCAGAAGCCGGAATCACGCTCAAGACGGAAGATCTTCCCTTCAATTTCCTTCAGGGGGTTTTAGGGTTTTTCATATGTTTTGTTATTTACTTTCTTCCGAGATGTATTCTTTATTAAACATGAACTAAACCCCAAAAATACGAGGGGATGAAACCTAATACGGATCTTGTTATTGTTTTCTGAACTGTATGATAAATACTTGATTTGTTCTTAATTATGTGTTCTTAATTCTTGTTTTAATATTTCAGGATATTGATTCAAGTATTGATGTGCTTAGGCAGTGGAGCAAAAGTCCATGTTCAAGAGTAGATCTAGCATAGTTAAGCAGAGTTGATCGCAACCCTAGAGATAGGATGACGAAAATCTATCGGATTAGGGTCAAACCTAATATGGGAGTCCACAGATCGAGTTAATGCAACACTAGGGGTTTTAATTAGAAAGAGATTTTGATTAATCAACCTAGGGTTAAACATTAGTAGCCTCGAAAGAGGTATTAATATAAATTAGGGAATCCTACGGATCAAGTCAAGTGAATAAATCGTCTTGTTCAGAGTTAAATAACAAGTGAAGTCTAGGTGGATTCTTCCTCGGGTATTATCTTAATCAACTGGTTTTCCCAAAAGTATTTTCCCAATTCACTCTCTGTGTCTTAGCATCCTTAGTTTAGTAATTAGTTAATTAAACATCGATTCCCTTAATACTTAGGCTAGATAATAAAAAGATAGTAACTAATAGTACTCTTGGTCCTTGAGTATACGATATTTCCGGTCTTGCCATAGCTATACTACCGAACGATAGGTGCGCTTGCCTTATTCGTTGTCATAGTTAGTTTGGACACGATCACAAATATCCTCACACTTAAGCATTTGCTTGTCCTCAAGCAAAATCCTCAACTCACAATTAAAACTAACTTCCTTGATTCATAATTCTCATAAATAATGTCTCATCATAATTCACAGGTAATTCATACATTGATAATTTAACTAAAAGAGTGCTAAAGATTCACACAATCCAAGTCATAGTTTTTATAGCACGAAAACATAGGTGTTTCCCCTTACCTAAATAATCACCTTTGATTCAAAATCGACAAGATTTGACATCCTCACTAAAGATTCACTCAAATCACTCAAAGTGTTTAAGGTTCAAATTAAGCACTCAAAAGTCGAACATGAAAAGTTAATCCCATAGGCTTGCATGAAAATTAAATCTCCACCACTATAAAATGAGATGATACACAAATCAAAAGGTCTTTAAAAGGGTTGTAACGGGGCTTGGGTTAAAGGTATGGATAAAGGCTGAAAAGGAGGGTTAAAATCGAGATTGAATTTATAATTTACCTAACTAGAAAAATAAACTAATACTGAATAATTACAATAATTGAAAACTTATCAATAATAACATGAGCTTCTTCTCAAAATGTAAAATTAACTGCTTAAGCTCAAATAACAAAGAACTAATAATGAATAAATTTCCAACTAATAATGAATAAAATTCCAACTCTTCTCTTTTATTTTTTATTTTTTTTAAGAATAAGAACAAGTACATGATATAAGATGAATTTAACCACTGAAATAAAGAATGTAGTTAGGCAACTGATCAAATCAAATCTTGACAAAAGGGGAGTCAAGAAAAATGGGGATAACGAATCAAATAACTGGGTTTCGGGTTAATATTAGTGGTATATTAAGAAATGGTTGATTAGGCTTCAAAGGGGTTCACTAGGGGTTAATTATGAAGGTAGGCTTTTAATGGAGTAAGTGGGTTAAATCCTAGGTGCCTTCATCATTTCAGTATATCAAATCAAAAGTGTGGTCTCGACATGTATAATCGAAGCAAGTTCTAGAATAACAAATCAATGTTGACACACTCATAATCAATAAAGTGAGCAAGAAAAGAATATGCTCTAAAAGGCTCAAAATCTCACAAAAATTATGGCTTTTGACGTCAACTATGCAAATTTCAAACTTCAAAGTAATATTTAAATTTAGGGAAACAACCTATTAATATTTAATTCTGAAAATAGACTTATCATGCTTGATTCTCTAATGTCTTAAAGTTTAAACCATCAATGCACAATTACCTATGACTTAATCCAAAACATATCAATGAAAATCATAAATCAATAGAAGTTTCATTCTAATTAGTAATATGAGAAAATTTACTTAAAAACGAGGCATAATTCAGGGGTTTTCTGGTAATGAAATCAATAACCTCCCCACACTTAAGATGTACATTGTCCTCAATGTACAAAGATAAGTAATGACAAATATTACGAAAATCATAAGATAGGGAGAGAAGTGAAACTTCCTGAATTATGGATGAAATCCTTAGGGAGTGAAAATAGAGCCAATGATAAACATGATGAACTAGGCAGAGGTGAAGGTGGAGGAGAATATTCTGGTAGTTTGTTCGTTCCTTAGTAGCACCTTGAACCTTTAGAAACTGCGGAGTCATCAGTAAAGTTTTAGGGGGGTTTTATTAATGGACGTTGTTATGGTTACTCGATAATAGACAGCCAGAGATAAAAATAAATCAAAATATACTAATAAAAATTAAAGACAAGAAAGATAAAAATAAATAGTTTAAAAATTAAAATAAATAAAACGAAAAATAAATGGACTCAAAGGTCCTCGTCCCCAGATGGATCGTGAGGTGGTGGTGGCAGCGATATGTGGAAATGCTGACAAATCTGTTGTAGTGTCGCCTCGATGCCGTCGAATCATCGTGCATTGTCGTTAAATTACTGAGTACAGTATTGCTCGAACCGAGTGAGGCGCTCAGATATGTCAGTCAGTGAAGCTGCCGCATGAACTGGTCAGTGGGATGGTGGTGGTGCAGACGGTGGCTCCTCGTGGTGTGGAGGAACATCATTAGTAATGTCCTCTGGAGCGTCCTGATCAGTGGCCATCGACAAACGGTATTGAGGGGGATCGAACCCACGGCGACGCTCAATCATCCTCATATGAATCATCGTCGCGATGCCACAGTGGGCCATCTCGTCCCTATGGCGTGGCGATGAGGAGGAGAGCCTGCGGTGTTGAGGAGCCCAAAGTAGCAGGCCAGGCGCGTCACATAGGGGCCTATGGATATGACCCATCTCCGATGTCACTCCGTCTGATGCTGAATGGCGAGGGCGATGAAGTAAGCCAGATCAAACACGTGCCCGTGTGCCATGCACATAGAAAATAGGCATCGTGGGTGTTGATGACACCGGTGCTCTCTCGCCTACCCGTCAAAGTATGAGCCAGGATGGCGTGTAAGTACCTCAAGGATGGGGCGAGAGCGGAGGCCTTGGAGCGACTGGGATCATATGTCATCGAGACAGGGACTAAATCTCCCCAACATGACGAAGGGGAGTAGTGGATGTGGCGATGTAGGTCCTCGAAGTTTTCGTCCTCCATGAACTCGTCGGTGTAAAGTCCCAAGGCGACCCTAAACTCTTGAATACTCATCTCTCGTACAAGGCCCCCAAGACAGAATTGGACTATGCCTGGGTCGTCAAAGTTGGTCATCACCGTCTGAAGGTGGAATGTGGAACAGAGCTCCAGAGTGAGCTCTAAATATGTCGACTCGATAATCCAGAAGAAGTGCCCCCATGGCTCGGTAGTCAGGAGGGCCCAGATGGCGTCGGCTAGTTGGACCTGCTCCAAGGCGGCCCAATCAATGCACCTCCCTACGACGAGGGGTCGCGCGTGAAGTAACTTAAAGAGTTCCTCCTAGGGTTCCGAAGGAAACTGTAGGAACGGGTGGCGTACTTCGGCAGAGGCGCTCGAGGAGGTCGCACCGGGTCCATTTCACTTTTTCGAAGCGGGGACGGCGGTCTTTCTGCTGCGTGGGAGAGTCATTACGTACCTAAAAAAAACAACGATTTTTCACTAAATCAAGTATCTTTGCCAGCCCCAAAACTATCCTAGTAGTCCTAAACAATAGTATAATCCTATAGTAGTGAAATCATATTATCAATTGATTTTCACATTAGTACGAATTAACAAGATTAAGAAGTAGTATCAAACTAATAAGGTCAAACTAACTAACCATCAAAAGAACTAAGGTTTTGAAAATAGAAAAATGAAGATAATAATATGAACAAAGAATAATATCAAATAAATAACTAAAAATGAAAGAAATAAGTAACAATGGTGTAGAAAGGTGAACCGATGGAGGTGTTGAAGCGATGGCTCGGTCGTGGCGGTGGGCACGGGCGTGGTGGGTCGTGCACGGGCGTGGTCTGTTGTATGGTGCGTGTGGAGAAGAAAGGGGAAAGAAGAAAGGGAAAGGGAAAGGGAGGAAGGGGATGGAAAGGGCGGAGGGGAAGTTGATGGTGGTGGCCGGAGTGGGGGAAGTGAGTAGAGAGGATAGAGAGCGGCTAGGGTTTTAAGGAGGGGGATTTGGGGGGAAAGGTGAACAGTGGGTTGGTTTAAATAGAAATTGGGGCACACGGTCGAGGCCCACGGCCGTGTGCCCTATGTTTAGCCCGTGTGTTTCGTAAATTTTGAATTAGGGCGCATCTGAGTCGTGGCCCACGCCCGTGTTCCCTGGGCGTGTTGGGTCACGCGGCTGAATCGCACAGCCGTGTGATGCTTCGTTCGTTTCTCCCACGCCCGTGTAGAGGTTAGCACACCCGTGTTAATTAGTCAGTGTCGACCACGGCCTATAGGCACGGGCGTGTCGCACGCCCGTGTGACTTACTCAGTTTCACCCACGGCTTTTTGGCACGGGCGTGTCCCACGCTCGTGTCACTTACTCAGTATTGACCACAGCCGTATCGTACGGCCGTGGCCTTTTATCACAGCCCGTGTTTTCGAGTCAGTTTTGACCACGGCTGTGTCGCACAGCCGTGGCATTTTATCGTAGCCCGTGTTTTGGGGAAAATTTCCGTCCTTGGCCCGCACGGTCTCTGCCACGCCGATGTGCCTACCCGTGGTGTCCACACGGCCACGGCCACGCCCGTGTATAAGGTCGTGTGGTATGGAAACCTGCGCTTATTAATCTGGTTAGTTTTTAGTTAGGTGTTAAAAATCGAAAATATGGACATTAATGAAGTTAGTGCTAGGGTTGCCTACCGAGAAGCGCTTGTTTAGAGTCATAAGCTATACTTACCTTGTATTCGCTCTTTATAGAGGTTCACGGAGCTGAAGCTCCTCTCTAATATCTCTAAAATCCTCACTGTTATATAGTTTAAGTCGTTGACCATTTACCTTGAATGTGCCATGAGTCGGATGAGTTACCTCGATTTTGCCATAGGGTAAAATGGTTTTGATTACGAATGGACCTGACCATCTTGATTTCAGCTTTCCAGGGAACAATTTGAGCTTCGAATTGTATAGTAGAACAAGATCTCCAACTTTAAACTGCTTAGGTTGCTTCAAACGAGCATCATGGCGTCGCTTTGTTGCTTATTTGTATAAACGTGAGTTCTCGTAGGCATTCGCTCGCCACTCATCTAGCTCGTTCAACTGCATCAATCTTTTCTCACCTGCAAGTTTAAGATCATAGTTTAAGAATTTTATAGCCCAAAATGCTTTGTGTTCTAATTCTAATGGTAGATGACAACTCTTCCCGTAAACAAGTTTGTATGGAGATGTTCCAATGAGAGTTTTAAAAGCGGTTCTATAGGCCCATAAAGCGTCGTCTACTTTTAATGCCCAATCTTTCCTATTTGATTCTACAGTTTTCTCTAGAATACGCTTGAGCTCTCGATTGGCTACTTCAACTTGTCCACTGGTTTGAGGGTGATAAGAGGTAGCTGTTCTGTTGTGCACTCCATATTTCTTTAAGATTTTATCAAATTGAGTATTACAAAAATGAGTACCCCTATCACTAATAATGGCTCTAGGTGTTCCAAATCGAGAGAAGAGTTTCTTAAGAAATCTCACTACCACTCTAGCATCATTAGTAGGTAAAGCTTGAGCTTCCACCCATTTTGACATATAATCAATCGCTACTAAGATGTATTTATTCCCAAATGAGCTAGGGAATGGACCCATAAAATCAATACCCCATAAATCAAATATTTCACATGATAGCATATACGTTTGAGGCATTTCATCGCGTTTAGAGATATTACCTATTCTCTGACATCTATCACATGAAGTGACATACCTGTTAGCGTCCTTGAACAGAGTGGGCCAATAAAAACCTGATTCGAGCGTTTATGTGTCTTTGTCCCAGTCCCACCAGAATGTCCTCCTGTTGGTCCCGAATGGCAATGTTCTAGAATTTTGCTTGCTTTTACCTTTGTAACACATCTCTGAATTACTTGATCTGCACATATACGAAAAAGAAAAGGGTCCTCCCAAAAATAATTCGCAATATCTGCACATATACGAAAAAGAAAATGTGTCTCTAACTAACTATGACCACAATAAAGGCAAGCGCACCTATCGTTTTAATAGTATAGTTATGGTAAGACCGGAAATATCGTATCCACAAGGACCAAGAGTATTAGTAATTACTATCTTTCTATTATCTAGCCTAAGAATTGGAGTGATTTCTTTTTAAACTAAAACTAATTAATTAAAACACGACAAAGAATGAATTAGGAAAATACTTTTAGACAACTTATGTGATAGAGACAATACCTAAGGAAGAATCCACCTAGACTTCACTTATTACTTTTGATTCATATGATTTATTCACTTGACTTAATCCATAGAAATCCCTGATTTATGTTAATATCTCTCTCGAGACTAAAAATAACTGACTCTAGGTTGATTAATTGAAATCTCTTTCTAATTAAAACCCCTATTATCGCATTAACTCGATTTATGGATTCCCTTATTAGATTTGACTCTAATCCGGCAAATTTTTGTCGCCCTATTTCTAGGGTTGCAATCAAATCCGCTTAATTGTGTTGATCTACTCTTAAACAGGGACTTTTGCTCCTCTGAATAAGCACATACGACTTGAATCAATAACCTGAATTATCAAAACAAGAATAAGAACTCACAATTAAGAATAAGAACAAGTATTTATCTTATAAATCAAATAATAATAAGATCTGTCATAGGTTTCTTCCCCTCAGGTATTTAAAGGATTTAGTTCATACTGATAAAGGGAAACATCATAGAATAGGAAAAACAACAAAACATAAGAAAACCCAAAAACTTCAAGAGAAATTGATAGGAGATCTTCAGTCTTGATGGAGATCCTTCTTTCGAGCTGCTCCCGATGGCTGTCTTCGAGTATTTTCTGCCTTCTACTCTCCGTCCTTTTTAGGTTACCCCCTAGGGTGTTTATATAGGCTTTGGAACGTCTTTCTTGGCCCACAAGTAGCCTATTCTGAATAGAATTAAGCTAAGGTATGGCAGGGACATGCCCGTGTGCAACTCCCGTGGTGGCTTCCTTCGACCGTGCTCGCTGCTCGCTTACACGCAGGCCGCGCGGCGTGTCCGCCTGCGTATATCGTTGGTCCATGCCGTGTTCGATTTTGCTCGTGACACACGGTCGTGTTTGATAGTCCAGGCCGTGTTGATTTCTAAGGTAGGCCAATTTTGCCCCTTTTTGGCCCGTTTCTCGTTCTTTTCGACTCCATAAGCTCTCCTGAGTATAAAACATGAAATTAGAGGATTAGGAGCATCGAATTCCTCAAATCTAATGAAAATTCATCCAAAAGTGAGCCAAGCATGAGGTTAAAATATGTATAAATTATGGTTTATCACAGATACAGAACATACTTAACAGATAACAAATTATACACAACTTATACAGATTATGCTTAATAGATAACAGATTATACACAAATAACTTATTAATCATGCGTACATAAATCGAATTTACCACTGATAGAACACTAGAACTCATGCTTTGAAGCCTAATTTATACCGTACGAACCCTACGGAGGGCCTACATTTGACTCGTATGACGAATATGACTCCAGGGAAAATTTTTAAAATTTGGGCCCACACGGTCTCATACACGCCCATATGGCCCACATAGCCCAATTGGCCTAACTTGTGTCACACACAACTGTATGGCGTCAATAATTTCAGATTTCGGATTTCATCATTTGTTGTTTTCTTGGGTTTTTGTTACACACCTGATCGGATTTTGATACGAAACTAGCCACAAGACTTCCAAAACCTAAAAAGATAATTAAATTCTGAGAACCAACAATAAAACATCCAAAAACCGAGTCTTAACTCATCTCAAACACCCACAACACCACCCAACCAACGAAACCAATCCCAAACAGTAAATCACTCACTTACCCCTAAAAGAGTAGCAGCCTTAACGACACCTAAGTTGCTGGTGGTGGATTGAATGCTTCACAATTATCGCCTAACAAGAACCCCACACAATTGAGTCAACAACCCGAGATTACCAAAACCATAAGTTACTCAAATAACACTTATACCCAACAATAATATTTAAAATATAAGAACGACTATACTTACCCGAAGAACAACAGAGGTTCGAAGCGTTGAATGAAATAATACGATGAACAAATATTAGGATACCAAAATCAAAATAGCAGAATCTTTCCCATGCAATAAAGAGAAATAAAGAGATGAAAATGTAAAGAACCAAGAGGGAAAAAACAAAGGAATAACAGAGAAGAAAGAAATAAAAGAAAACCCCAAAACCAAAAGAAGTTGGATGTGCACAGAGGGAAAAATGTGAAACAGAAAGGGGAATAATGGGGAGATTTTTTGGGGATTGAATTTTTTAAAGATAAAAAAAACCAATTTTATCCCCACACTAACTACCCAATAGATTAAAATTCTAAATCCACCCCAACTCCTTTTAAATATACCCAATTGCTCACATGAGGGTTTGAACATAAGACCAAAGGTATGTAGAAGCTTAACCACTGAATTAGGATGCTCATTCTTGTCAAAATTTGTATGGGAATTAAACTTAAGTCAAAAGTTCATAGATAAGGGTTGAGTAAAAAATTAATCGAAATTATCCAAGAGTGAAACTTGAATCTAAGACCTCAAACACACAACCAAAGCCCTAAACTACTAAAACAAATCATTTAACTTATGACAAAGTTTAATAAATCAAATGTAAAATTTTTGGGGCATTACATCAAATTTCTGATCGATACCGATACCATCGAATGAGTATTGATACCTACGTGAACTTTTACACATTTATGTTAAATGGGCTTTAAACATGCTTTTAACTTATTTTAAAGTCAAGTATTGTATGTTTAAATGAATTTTAACTTCGTCTAGGGGAGATTAGACTTAAACCTCATATAGTTATTTAATTATGATGTTAATTGCATGTTAGTGAGATATTTTGTGCTTTGTTAAGTGACGAGACGGTGGTGTAGCGTCTTGTTACTCGGGCTCGACGACCGGGCCAGGTATAGGGTGTTACATAATCTAACAAAAAAAAATTCTCCAAATAAAGTTTATATGAGTTTTGTAATCAAAACTACAAACTATTTGCACCGTGAACCCAAATATTATATTGTAGATATTAGTTTTTCAAATACAAAGTGTTTTCTTTCACCATATCATGGGGGGTACGATTTCATTTGAGAAAACGGAGTGTTAGAAAAAAAAATGAAGTTACTAAAATATAACAGCTTTGAGGTGTGTAGAATACTTTCATTAAGGCTTTAAAATGCCCTCAACATTTTAAGCAAAACAGTCTAAATGACTAATAGAAAAGTCCTTTATATAAGATCCAATAGGTGTATCTTTCTGTGATATACCCTTTCATAGGAATATATCTTTTAATGAGATACATTTTTATATGGTTGCGTTATTTTACTAGACAACTTTACATAAAGTTATATCTTTATAAGATAACAATACATACAAAGGTTGTAACATCCCGAAATTGGGCCTAGTAGAATTGGGCCCAATGGGCCTTGAGCGTAGAAGCGTTTTAAAATTTTGAGAACAAGAGAACGGCATTATTTCAAGTTGGACTTATTAAGAAGGTAATTTTGGAAAGTTACGAGGTTTCTATGAAGTTCCGGGTTCAAGTTGGGCCTTAGTAAAATTTTGTGTTTAAGCCTATTAAGGAGAGATAGTAAGTGGCATCAAGGCTTATGGAAATAAAAGAGTAAATTGCTAGCATAAATGAGCAATTGGTAAAAGGGTTATGGTGCCACATGTAGTACTTTGAGGGAAGAGGTTCGAATCACTTTGTGTGCAAATTTTGACTTATATTTTTGCACCCTTTCCTTAAGTGTCGGCCAAGAGGCATTCATGGCAAGGTTGACTTCATTATTTTGGCAAGGTGGCTATATGAATAAGGCAAGGTTGAAGTTTGGGAAAGGAATCAAGGGAAATAGGAAAGAAAGGGGGACATGAGGCTTATTTCATGGGTGATGTTTTGGAAAGCTTGGGTGGCCAAACTCTTATCCTGGGGGGGATGCATGTGGACGGTTTTGGGGAGAATAGGTAGCTGAAATTTTTTTAGTTGGCATTTGGTAAAGACTTAGTAGTGTTTTGGCAAAAAATTCCTTCTTGCATTTTTATGCCATTTCTCTCAAATTTCTTCTCATCTTTGCCGAAACTTCAAGCCATTAGTGAGCATTTCTTTTCTTCAATTCTTTCTTGTTGCCGTAGGTACCAAACTATTTTCATTCATCTTCTCTTGAAAATCGAAATTTGATAAGCACCCCTTCTCAACCTTTCTTTTCTTTTCACGAAATTCTCCAACTCTACTATCTTTTTCCTCTAATCCATACCCTCATAACCGAAACTATTCTTGTTCATTTTCTTCCGTAGCCGAAACTCATAATCTACAATCACTCCTTCATAATTTCTTTCTCGTTTGAGGTGACATTCTTTCTTCGATTAAATCGGTAAGTGAATTCTTTTCTATGATCATATTCTTTCCTCTTTAGCCGAATAAGTATTTATCACTATTCGGTTGTAAATCGTGATCGTAATCGAAAATGGGGTTATCCACCACTTCTTCATGTCTTAATCACTCTCTTTTCATAGTGCTTTAAGTGGAAGACCGTGTATTGTTCTAGCCGAAGTCAAACGGTGGAAATTGGATCCAATATCGATAAGGTAAGGGGGTTCATTTTTTGATTTTTCGTTATATCTCTATTTGGCTATGTTGCAAATCGGATTGAAGTTTCGACTAATCGACTATATGTTTTAGGGACAAATCACTCGATATATTTCTACCTTCGGATATAGTGGTAAGTGATTCAAGTGTAAGTGATACGAAATCTTTTGGAGATCCGAGGCTAACTTTTGGTTGGTATTGTTTTAGGTCATCGACGAGTGGTTCGTTAGGAAATCAAAATCAGGTGTGTAATCCTGTACCTTCCGAATACATGTTTGATATGGTGTGTAACCTCACATCTCTCTGAAAGTTTGTATGATATGTTCTGTGATTTGGTCAAAATACCGAAGAAAACTGAAAACCGACATCCGTGATCACTCGGGCATGCGTATGATCGTAGTGGTAATCGTATTTTGTAATAAAACAGTTTCGGTCAGAAACAGTGATGTGTATTTGAAAAATCGCGAAAAATAGGAGAAAAGGAATTACAAAGTGAATAAGATATCAGATTAAAGCTTACTGTGTCTATTTTGATAAGGAAGAAATGGAGAAGGAAAAGGAATTCTATATTTTGAGATATCTTAATTTTAGTGAGACTGGTTCTGAATGACTTCGTGGTTCCCTGATCTGTCTTGGAGAAATCGTATAAAATTGTACAAAGTGAATTATGTGTTATAGTTTATATGTACAGATTCCTTAGTTAGTCTATTTTCAATAGAAACAAGTGGGAGCTGTATATGAAAACCGTACAGTGAGATATTTGAATTTTGGGTAAGAGAGATCAGAATCGTTGGTCAGTGAAACAAGGGAATCTTTAAAGAATAAACTGTACTAAATGGCTAAGTCAAAAATTCTGGAAAAATTATAGTAAGAAGATATATGAGTCTATTCTTAAGGAAAATTTACGGAGTTAGATTTCGAGATTCCTAACTCAAGTTATAGTCAATTTAGTTAGCACGACGCAGATGGACAGTTTCGATTTTTATGCTCCACATTAATAATTAAGTCCGGGGTTGCCGAATTACCAAATAACCCTTGGAGGGTAAATTACCGAAATACCCTTGGGTTACGAGATTACCGAATTACCCTTAGTGGGTAAAATTACCGATTTACCGAAATGTCCTTATGGACCGATTTATCGAAAATGCCCCTATGGGCTGATTTGATAGAATGCCTTAATGGTTCGATTTATCGTAACAAATCTATGGAGTAATAATTGTTGTTTATATTTGTAAATATGATGCCTTACTATGAATGTTGCATTTACATAATTTTGCATGGGATGGGAAAATATGAATGAAGAGAAGTATAGACCGGTGGCATTGCCACAAATACTGATAAGGGTTATGTGCCAATATAAACGTGATTTGGCTTTGTGCCATCGTGATTAAGGCTATGTGCCAATATAAACGTGATTTGGCTTTGTGCCATCGTGATTAAGGCTATGTGCCAATATAAACGTGATTTTGGCTTTGTGCCATCGTGATTATGGCTTTGTGCTAAACGTATTTACTGAGGGCTATGTGCCTATCATATGAATTAACGACTGCGTGTCGATCATTTTTTACCGAGGTCGTGTGCTGATTATATTACCGTATATGATTACGGTGGCTCAACCACAAATAGTATAAATGGCGCCTTGAAATTGCAAATTGAGAGACCAAGGGGTGGGTTGACTTGATCCCCACGGGAGAGATTGGTTGGTGCGGGTGGAGAGTTAGGCTACTGGTAGGATGGGATGGGTTGCATTCATTTCATTTCATTTATTATTTGTTTATGGGCTTTGGTCCAAGATGATTGTTATATGGGTTCAGGCCCAGTGGATGACGGTAAGGGGATTTCACACTGAGTTCTTGTAACTCACCCCCCTTTCTCTTAACCCTTGTAGGTAATGCTTGATGATATGGACTTGGGCTATGGATGACTCGAGGGAGGCCATACTTCAGAAATGGTGTTTATTTTGAACTTTAGATTTCTATTTCCGTTCACTTTACTATTTTGGTTTTTATGATGTAATAAGGCCTCTGGAGTATTTATTTTTGCTTTATGTTGATGTACTTTAAATTTTGCTTGAATTGTTTTTAAATGGGAATTTTTCTAAAAACTTAAATAAAGATTTTCCAAAATTGTTTAACAAAAGAATTTCATAACAAACTTTTACAAATAATCTTAACTCAGATTTTCTATAAATTTATCAATGACATTTTCAAAAGTCACGGTTTTGTAAGATCATTAGTTTCGATTATCGATTTATCAAACAACCTCTCAAAATACTTGTATTTTATCTACGTTTCTGCAACGTTTTCAAAATGCTTCTGCAACTCTATTTATAAACGTCACATTTTCGTAAATTGTTTATTTCAAATATGCTTCCGCAAATGAAAAGGTTTTTAAAGATTATTATGTTTTCAAGTAGTTAACAATTGCTTAAGTGTTTTTGGTTTTAACAAAGAGGCTGTATTTCTCAAGAAAGTTTTTAATAATCGCAAAGATGATTTTTACTTCCATGTGACACACAGTTATTCGGGCCTAACTTCTAGGCCGAGTTTGGGTGTTACATTTATAATATCGAGCCCAGTTATAAAACTCGACCGTGGTTTGGGTTCAAAATTGTTTTCTAAAGCTGTTTAGAATTTTGATTTATAAATATATGTTCTAAAGGAAGTATGGCACCACGAGTATCCGGCACCAAGTCAGGTAAGTATTTGTTTTCATTTTATGATTATTGTGTTATTACTGTGGTATGAAAATTCTACGAAATAGAATACTATAGAACTGTTAGCTTTAGAAGTTGAAACTATAGAGATTGAGACTCTAGGATGCGGATTTGACACTCGAAAACAACTTTTCTACTCATACTCCATAAAACATCGTTTAATAAATATCGAATAGTATACTGATTCATAAAACTCGTAATCAAGATTAAATCGACTTAGTGAACATGAACGCTAGAAGATGTGGACGCGGTAGACGTGGACGTGCTAGAGGCCAAGGTGCTAGGACTAGATCTTCAGCATCGGGGCGTGTGCCCGAAAGGGAGGCGTTAGCATCGCCAGTGGCTGAGACGGGATCTCATGATCGAGCTGGGGTTAATGAGCTAACTCAGATAGTTAAGGAGGTATTGGAAGAGGTTAAAGGAATCGGTGAAGTGCTTCGAGTTGGGTCTGTGAACTGTAAGAAGAAATTAGATCGCGGTTCTTTTGGGTCGTAGTCACGTTTTGTAAAGCATGTCAAGGCACGACCAAACTTCCCGGCTTGTGATTTTTGCAAGAGGCGTCATCCGGGAGAATGTTGGAAGAGGTCAGGAGCATGCTTGAGATGCGGATTTAAGGGCATAAGGCTCGGGATTGTTTCATCACCATCAAGTCAGGTATGTTTTAGTTGGACGTGATGATGGAATGTAGAAAATTTTAGGTATAAGTGGTAGATAATGGCTTATTTCTGTGGTTAGATGTTTGGTTGTGTGAAAGAGAATTCAAGATTATGTTAAAAGTATAATAGTGTTATTAAGATCAGAGTGCGCAACAAAAGCATAGTGGTGTGATTTGAGCAATGCGTTTAGTAGTTGATTGGAAATTTCGAGGACGAAATTTTTTTTAAGGAGGGTAGAATTGTAACATCCCGAAATTGGGCCTTGTAGAATTGGGCCCAATGGGCCTTGAGCGTAGAAGCGTTTTAAAATTTTGAGAACAAGAGAACGGCATTATTTCAAGTTGGACTTATTAAGAAGATAATTTTGGAAAGTTACGAGGTTTCTATGAAGTTTCGGGTTCAAGTTGGGCCTTAGTAAAATTTTGTGTTTAAGCCTATTAAGGAGAGATAGTAAGTGGCATCAAGGCTTATGGAAATAAAAGAGTAAATTGCTAGCATAAATGAGCAATTGGTAAAAGGGTTATGGCGCCACATGTAGTACTTTGAGGGAAGAGGTTCGAATCACTTTGTGTGCAAATTTTGACTTATATTTTTGCACCCTTTCCTTAAGTTTCGGCCAAGAGGCATTCATGGCAAGGTTGACTTCATTATTTTGGTTAGGTGGCTATATGAATAAGGCAAGGTTGAAGTTTGGGAAATGAATCAAGGGAAATAGGAAAGAAAGGGGGACATGAGGCTTATTTCGTGGGTGATGTTTTGGAAAGCTTGGGTGGCCAAACTCTTATCCTAGGGAGGATGCATGTGGACGGTTTTGGGGAGAATAGGTAGCTGGATTTTTTTTAGTTTGCATTTGGTAAAGACTTAGTAGTGTTTTGGCAAAAAATTCCTTCTTGCATTTTTATGCCATTTCTCTCAAATTTCTTCTCATCTTTGCCGAAACTTCAAGCCATTAGTGAGCATTTCTTTTCTTCAATTCTTTCTTGTTGCCGTAGGTACCAAACCATTGAGACCAAACTATTTTCATTCATCTTCTCTTGAAAACCAAAATTTGATAAGCACCCCTTCTCAACCTTTCTTTTCTTTTCACGAGATTCTCCAACTCTACTATCTTTTTCCTCTAATCCATACCCTCATAACCGAAACTATTCTTGTTCATTTTCTTCCGTAGCCGAAACTCACAATCCACAATCACTCCTTCATAATTTCTTTCTCGTTTGAGGTGACATTCTTTCTTCGATTAAATCGGTAAGTGAATTCTTTTCTATGATCATATTCTTTCCTCTTTAGCCGAATAAGTATTTATCACTATTCGGTTGTAAATCGTGATCGTAACCAAAAATGGGGTTATCCTCCACTTCTTCATGTCTTAATCATTCTCTTTTCATAGTGCTTTAAGTGGGAGACCGTGTATTGTTCTAGCTGAAGTCAAACGGTGGAAATTGGATCCAATATCGATAAGGTAAGGGGGTTCATTTTTGGATTTTTCGTTATATCTCTATTTGGCTATGTTGCAAATCGGATTGAAGTTTCGACTAATCGACTATATGTTTTAGGGACAAATCACTCGATATATTTCTACCTTCAGATATAGTGGTAAGTGATTCAAGTGTAAGTGATACGAAATCTTTTGGAGATCCGAGGCTAACTTTTGGTTGGTATTGTTTTAGGTCATCAACGAGTGGTTCGTTAGGAAATCAAAATCAGGTGTGTAATCTCGTACCTTCCGAATACATGTTTGATATGCTGTGTAATCTTACATCTCTCTGAAAGTTTGTATGATATGTTCTGTGATTTGGTCAAAATACCGAAGAAAACTGAAAACCGGCATCCGTGATCACTCGGGCATGCGTATGATCGTAGTGGTAATCGTATTTCGTAATAAAACAGTTTCGGTCAGAAACAGTGATGTGTATTTGAAAAATCACGAAAAATAGGAGAAAAGGAATTACAAAGTGAATAAGATATCAGATTAAAGCTTACTGTGTCTATTTTGATAAGGAAGAAACGGAGAAGGAAAAGAAATTCTATATTTTGAGATATCTTAATTTTAGTGAGACTGGTTCTGAATGACTTCGTGGTTCCCTGATCTGTCTTGGAGAAATCGTATAAAATTGTACAAAGTGAATTATAAGTTATAGTTTATATGTACAGATTCCTTAGTGAGTCTATTTTTAATAGAAACAAGTGGGAGTAGTATATGAAAACTGTACAGTGAGATATTTGAATTTTGGGTAAGAGAGATCAGAATCGTTGGTCAGTGAAACAAGGGAATCTTTAAAGAATAAACTGTACTAAATGGCTAAGTCAAAAATTCTGGAAAAATTATAGTAAGAAGATATATGAGTCTAGTCTCAAGGAAAATTTACGGAGTTAGATTTCGAGATTCCTAACTCAAGTTATAGTCAATTTAGTTAGTACGACGCAGATGGACAGTTTTGATTTTTATGCTCCACATTAGTAGTTAAGTCCGGGGTTACCGAATTACCAAATAACCCTTGGAGGGTAAATTACCGAAATACCCCTGGGTTACGAGATTACCAAATTACCCTTAGTGGGTAAAATTACCGATTTACCGAAATGTCCTTATTGACCGATTTACCGAAATGTCCTTATGGACCGATTTACCGAAAATGCCCCTATGGGCTGATTTGATAGAATGCCTTAATGGGCCGATTTATCGTAACAAATCTCTGGAGTAATAATTGTTGTTTATATTTGTAAATATGATGCCTTACTATGAATGTTGCATTTACATAATTTTGCATGGGATGGGAAATTATGAATGAAGAAAAGTATAGACCGGTGGCATTGCCACAAATACCGATAAGGGCTATGTGCCAATATAAACGTGATTTGGCTTTGTGCCATCGTGATTAAGGCTATGTGCCAATATAAACGTGATTTGGCTTTGTGCCATCGTGATTAAGGCTATGTGCCAATATAAACGTGATTTTGGCTTTGTGCCATCGTAATTATGGCTTTGTGCTAAACGTATTTACAGGGGCTATGTGCCTAACATATGAATTAACGACTCTGTGTCGATCATTTTTTACCGAGGCTGTGTGCTGATTATATTACCGTATATGATTACTCGTGGCTCAACCACAAATAGTATAAATGGCGCTTGATCGCAAATTGGAGAGATCGGCGGGGTGGGTTGACTTGATCCGCACAGGAGAGATTGGTTGGTACGGGTGGAGAGTTAGACGGCTGGTAGGATGGGATGGGTTGCATTCATTTCATTTCATTTATTATTTGTTTATGGGCTTTGGTCCAAGATGATTGTTATATGGGTTCGTGCCCAGTGGATGACTGGTAAGGGATTTCACACTGAGTTCTTGTAACTCACCCCCCTTTCTCTTAACCCTTGTAGGTAATGCTTGATGATATGGACTTGGGCTATGGATGACTCGAGGGAGGCCATACTTCAGAAATGGTGTTTATTTTGAACTTTAGATTTCTATTTCCGTTCACTTTACTATTTTGGTTTTTATGATGTAATAAGGCCTCTGGAGTATTTATTTTTGCTTTATGTTGACGTGACTTTAAATTTTGCTTGAATTGTTTTTAAATGGGAATTTTTCTAAAAACTTAAATAAAGATTTTCCAAAATTGTTTAACAAAAGGATTTCATAACAAACTTTTACAAATAATCTTAACTCAGATTTTCTATAAATTTATCAATGACATTTTCAAAAGTCACGGTTTTGTAAGATCATTAGTTTCGATTATCGATTTATCAAACAACCTCTCAAAATACTTGTATTTTATCTACGCTTCATAACGTTTTCAAAATGCTTCGCAACTCTATTTATAAACGTCACATTTTCGTAAAATTGTTTATTTCAAATATGCTTCCATAAACGAAAAGGTTTTTAAAGATTATTATGTTTTCAAGTAGTTAACAATTGCTTAAGTGTTTTTGGTTTTAACAAAGAGGCTGTATTTCTCAAGCAAGTTTTTAATAATCGCAAAGATGATTTTTACTTCCATGTGACACACTAGATTCGGGCCTAACTTCTAGGCCGGGTTTGGGGTGTTACAAAGGTTATGTCTTTACAACACAACTATTTGATCAATAATTATAAATTATTAGACTCTTTTACATAATAAAATATTATTACCTACCAACATTATAAACTACTAACAATCTCCCCTAAGTTTAAAATGTTGGTATCTTACTTTATATTCTTCCATGCAGACATATATTATGCATACAAGATGTTATCTCTCGATTTGAACCATCAATTAGCATAAATATATCCGAGTTCTAATAAAGTTGTTAGTGTTTGAAGATTGAACCACAACTCCTGGTATTAGAAGTTGAAATACACCACACATAATATTCATTTATATTTCTATCAGAGGTTGTTCACTTTTAGCACTAACATGGTCATGTGCTTATCTTGTCATACCAATCATTTACAATAAATACCTCACCTCTATTTGTGGAAGCGACACTACTTCTTTTATTTATATAGACAAAGTTCATTTAATGTCTCCAAACAATAAACAATGAACTCCATTAAGAGTATTCAAACTCATCCTCTATACGCAATGGACTACACTAGTTTCCATTAAACTTATTTTTAGAATGAGTTATACTAGTGCATCACAGACACATAACAATAACTTGTTTTTACCCATTGAACTTTAAAATTAGCGGTTACTAATTAAAAGTTGGGTTCCCATTATCGGTGTCTAATAGTAGGGTTGAAACTCATTCTAATTGTAGTATTACTAACAAAGAAAATTATTTTCTCACATTCATTATCATAAATTAGAGATCAAATCTCTATTATATAATCAATTCATAAGCTAACATGTGCAAATGTCTATTTTACAACATTGTTTTTGGACATTGTTTCCTTTTTCTAGGAAATAGTTGGCATCAGTTGTGACCGCAACTCATTCACATTAATATGATTTCAACTATTCCATTTCCGTAACTTTAATCCAACTTGAAGTTGGATAAATGATAAAAATAAGCCAATCATATTAATCCTTTAAGATTAATAACAAAATCAATGGCTTCTTCTTTAACAATACACCTAAACTTATTAGCTTGTATAATTTCACAATGATTTATATCAAATCTTACTACACTATGGTGGTATTCATTAATCCTTTAAGATTAAGAACGAATTCAATGGTTTCGATTAATTCGATTAATACTAGTTCGGTTCGGTTAACCGAACGGTTAACCGTTTGAACACCCCTAATCCTAATACACTAAATTTTAATTAATTAAAATCACTTATAAAATTAATGGCCATTAAGCCTTAAGATTAATTTATGGTGGGATCAATAAGTTCACAAGGTTGAAGACCGCTAATCCATCCTTTATGTGGATTAATTGCCATTTGGTCCTAGGTTTAGTTACTCAATTAGACTCTCTAATATTTCTTCAATTAAATTTTATAATTTAAAACACTTGCGATTTAATCATAGTATTATCTAATTAATGAATTAATCCATCTTATTAATTTCAATTCGAACTTGACTTTTTCAATATTGACAAGAATTAAGTGGTTACAAAAATATATTTTTAAAAAAAAGGTGATGTTATGACACAATATTAAAGTGCCACATCATCACAGTCTAAGGGAATCCAAATTTAAAGACTAAATTAAGAAAAGTTGTCAAGTTCCAAGATTAATATAGAAAAAATTGTTCATAGACCAAAGTAAGAAAAAATGTCAAATTCAAAATCTAAATATTTCTTTATCCCTACAAAATTTAGGGTAAACTACACCATTAGTCACTAAACTATGGGTAAGTTTTCGTTTTTAGTACTTTAAAAAAGTTACAAATTGGTCACTGAATTATCCAAAAGTTTTTATTTAAGTCATCAGGTTGTTAAACTCAATGTTATATGGCTCTCTTCATTTGCATTTATTGCGACAATCAAAAGCTTTTCTTCTCTTCTTTTCTACAATTTAACTTTTTTTCATAAAACAACTTTGGACGTCATGAATTTGCGAATCAAATTCATACAACTTTTTTCTTTGATCTTCGACATTGACCGTTAGATTGACTTGGATCTAAGGTATATTTTTTTATTTGTCGATGGGTACTGTTCTATCATACCAATCGTCGAATCATCGCTTGGAGCTTGTTTGCAGATTTTTTTTTATAAATTTAATAGCTTAGTTATTTAAATAATTCTATGACTTAAATGACTTTTGAAAATTCAGTGATCAAATTGTAACTTTTTTAATTAAATGAATAAACTGAAACTTAATATAGTTTAGTAACTAATGATATAATTTACCCAAAAAAATTAAGATGAAGATCAGAACAAAACAAATTAGTTAAAATCGTTAGTCAGCTAAGCTACTGAATGATAAGAAAACCTTTCGTTACTAACAAATATTAAACATGTTGATAAACTCAAATTTAAAATTTTAAAATTACATTATTAAAAGTGAGAATCAGAAAAAATAATGGTAAAAAAAAATAAAAGGATACATACAGTTTCACCGATTTGAAATGTTGTTAATATTAAAGTCTAAACCATCCCTTTTATATTAAAAAAAAGAGAATTCATTCCTTGAATTGAATAATTGAACGAGGGGGTGTTCTTCAGCAGTAAATTCTATCCATGGCTTTTTTAAGTCTTGGATGTTGACTCTCGTCAATCAACATTCAAAAATTTAAAGAAAATAATAATATTAATTAATACCACAATCCGTACTTGTGACAGCGATGGTGGCACATGCTCTGCTGTCATATCAGACCTGCAATGAACGTTCAGGATGTTTCCGTACGGATGAGCCAACGGCTCAGATTGTCTCTCCTCCAAACTCTCTCTCTACGTACTGCTCCAACTCCTGCTTTGGTCGGCTCCCCTATAAATACACTCTTCTTCTTTACCTTTCAGATTTTTTTTTTCCTTTCTTCTCTGCTTCTTTTGCTTTTTCAGAGCTTGTGTGAGGTGATCGCGATACTCAGTATCCGTGGCGATGGTGCTTTTCTGGAAGAAGAAGAGGAAACTCTGTTATCTCCTTCTTCTCCTACTTTTCAACCCAAAGATCTAAAAATGGGTTTCCCTTTTCCCGCTTTCTTTCTTATTTTTAAGAGTTTTAGGGTTTCCATTTCCTCTGCTATATGAGTGAGGGTTAGGATTTTTGTTGGAACTTGTAAATTTAGAGTAACACTTCAATTCCCCTCTTTCTCTCCTCTGTTTCCAAACAAAAAGCTAAGTTTTGATATGAAGCTTTCTGCTTCAGGCCTGGGTCAGCAGGCCGCTCATGAAGGTACTTTTTTTTTTTTTACAAAAGAAATTAAAAAAAAATTAAGTTATAAATTTCATGGATTTTGATTTGGTTTCTTCAATTATTAGGGGAAAACAAATGCTTGAACTCAGAGCTATGGCACGCCTGCGCTGGCCCACTGGTGTGCCTCCCCACCGTGGGGAGCCGGGTGGTCTACTTTCCTCAGGGTCATAGCGAGCAGGTTCGTCTCTTTTGCTTAATCATATCTCTCTTTCTTTCTTTCTGGTCATTGCGTTTTGTTACTTACAAAATACAGTGAAAATGAAATGAAATAACATTCCAGGTAGCAGCCACCACTAACAAGGAGGTTGACGCCCACATTCCAAATTACCCTAATTTGCCTCCTCAGTTGATAAGCCAGCTCCACAATGTTACCATGCATGTCAGTTACTTTCCTCTTCTCTTCCTTTCCAGTGATGGAGTGCCTCAAGACTTGTAACAGATTATGTATGTTATTTCAGGCTGATGTTGAGACAGATGAAGTATATGCTCAAATGACGCTACAGCCTTTGACACCAGTAAGAAGCATCGCTTTCTTAATTTTCAATATACTTTTCTGGATCTTTTTGGTCTTCCTTCATCTATGTTTGAATATAGGAAGAGCAGAAGGATACATTTCTTCCAATGGAGTTGGGAATTCCAAGCAAGCAGCCAACAAATTATTTTTGCAAGACACTTACTGCAAGTGATACTAGTACCCATGGTGGTTTTTCTGTTCCTCGTCGTGCTGCTGAGAAAGTCTTTCCTCCACTGGTATTCTCTTTCTTGTATCTCTACCTTCCAACTGTTTTATGGGTGCTGATGTGTTCCTTATTTGTTTTTGCAGGATTTCTCGCAGCAACCACCTGCTCAGGAACTCATTGCAAGGGATCTCCATGACATTGAGTGGAAATTTAGACATATCTTTAGAGGTTAGTTTTAATTGCTGTTCCTATCAAGCAGTGTTATTATGGTGTGCGCCTAGGCTCGCGTATGCCTTCTGCCTTATTGCTAGACAACAGAAGCATCTCTGACTCTTTTAGGCAAGGCTCATTCATCAGGAGCATGTGTGGTGCACCTGGGCACTGATAGGCATAAAAGACCTGCCTGATTGAAGTTCTTCTAGTTTCATTTATTTTGAACTTTTTTTTGCCTATGTGTATCTTTACTAGTAAGAAAGGGGTTAGTATCATACTTTCTATTTCCCACTATTTGAGTATCCAATAACATACATGGGACTATGGGAAAGTAATGCATACTAGCCACCAAAAAATTGCATGTTTTGTAGATAAACTGGACCACACTTTAGAGTTCATTATCATAATTATATATCTTAAACATATTATACACACTTTCCAAAACACACAAAGTTATTGCACCCGACTTCACTTAGGCCAGCACTTTTTTCGCCATTTGCTGTTGACAACCCTATATCAAGTATTCTTATAAGTTGTTTGTTGCTTTGATAATTTCTTGTCATAACCAATCGGTTGAACTTGCCAAATCTCATACAGCCCCTGTTAATATGGGTATGGTATTATTTCTTGTAGTCATAATGAGCTTTGCTAACCATGAACTAGTGATTAGGGCAAGTGTGGCATTTGCTCGTGCTAGTGTTGACATTGAATAACACTTTCTTTGATTTTGGTGAATAGCTGGATGCATTGGGCTTTTGTAAGTAGTACTTTAATGCTTTAAGAAAGAGTGAACATTCTGTGGAACTTTCTCAAAATGCCTCACGCATATGGTTTTAAGATTTTTCTTTTTACTAATCCGATACAGTTCTCCTTGGTTTAGAGCTACAACGCTTTTGCTGTATGTGTTTCAACTTGGCTCTAAAGTAAAATTCATGGAACTCATGGTTGGATCTCGTGTAAAATTAAGGCAATGATCCATAGAGTAAAGGTACATTGCTCTTTGAGTCCATGTTGTCGAAACATGAATTTCTAAGTAATTTCCCCCCTAGAATCTATAAGGTACTCAAAGAGGTAAACCATCTTTGTTCAAATTTAAGAAAATTAGAAGCTAGATCTGAGATTGATTGAAGGATGCTGATAGACTGGAATGGTCAATGTTTTTCAATTTAAGGGTTCAGTGCTAGAATCTGCACTTATGTATGCTTTACAGGGTTGAGGAAGTTACTGCCATGGTGTGTGGTCATCTTTGTAATTACAACTATGTTCAAGTTTTCACTGTATATTACAAAAATCCCGTCAGTATGTGGTTTAACATTGCAGGGTTAGGACCACACAACTGCTAAATAAACTTAAAATCTCAAAACACATAAACTGAAGTTATGTACCCGAAGTTTCCTTCCGAGTTGATTAACTTGTATATTCTATAAATTTGGAGGTACTACTTTAGTGTATTAATTTTCCTCAACTGGTCGTTTTCTGCTTGTAGTTGAGGGAACCCTAGTTGTACCATATTTTTTGTAAAATGCGTTGCATTCATGCTAATTACTGTTTTGATTGTTTTTTTGTTGCATGGTAAAATGGCCCATCAAAATTATAACCATTGTTTTTCTATTTAAGTTGACGTGATGTCACACTTGCATGGCAGCCTAAATGACACAATCTTAGTACTGGCTGGAGTGTGTTAATTTTCCTCAACTGGTTGTTTTGTGTTTTTAGTTGATGGAACCCTAGTTGTACTGTCTTTTTGTGAACTGCATTGCACTCATGTTAATTACTGTTTAGATTGTCTTTTGTTACATAGTAATACGGCCCATCAAAATTATAACCGATGTTTTTCTATTTAAGTTGACGTGATGTCACACTTGCAGGGCAGCCTAAAAGACACCTTCTTACTACAGGCTGGAGTGTGTTTGTTAGTGCCAAGAGACTTGTTGCTGGGGATTCTGTTCTTTTTATTTGGTATACATTTTCTTTTTTCCTAGTTCTGCTGTTGAATATGCCTTTGTTTTTGTTTTATACTAGTACATGTAGTTTATTGGGATACTTAGCGAGAGAGAAAGCTAGGAGGGTAATAGTATGTAAATATGCGTTGTTGACCACATCTTGTCAATCATTGTCATAGGAATGAAAATAACCAGCTTCTTTTGGGAATTCGCCGTGCCACTCGCCCACAAACTGTTATGCCATCATCTGTTTTATCTAGTGATAGCATGCACATTGGGCTCCTTGCTGCTGCAGCTCATGCTGCTGCAACTAATAGCTGTTTTACAGTATTTTATAATCCAAGGTGGTGATGATTTCTTACCTCTTTAATTTAATCTTTATTTTGAATGTGTTTAACATGTTTTCTTTTCTCCTTAAATTCAGGGCGAGTCCATCTGAGTTTGTCATACCCCTTTCAAAATACATCAAGGCTGTTTTCCACACACGTGTTTCAGTTGGGATGCGTTTCAGAATGCTTTTTGAGACAGAAGAATCAAGTGTTCGTAGGTATAATAGTTCTTAGCGGTTCATTAAGTATTTCTTTGGTGGTTTATCTTGTGTGATTTTTAGCATTTGTTTATATAATCATGTTCTTGAAAGCCATCTATATTCTTATTAAAATCTTTTGCTTACTTTCTGACTCGCTTGTGAGCTTATCACTGGTACACTACAAGATTTAGCACCCAACTGTTTTGTATTTGTCCAAAAGTAAGAATATGTTTTGACATATCCAAGTCTTTCATCTGAAAATGTCTGAAGAACAGATTTGAGAGCTTAGATACCTTCATTCTTACTAGCAGTAATAACAATATCATTAACATACACAACTAAAAGTATAATAGCTGGGATGCGTTTCAGAGTGCTTTTTGAGACGGAAGAATCAAGTGTTTGTAGGTATAATAGTTCTTAGTGGTTCGTTAAGTATTTCTTTGGTGGTTTATCTTGTGTGATTATTAGCATTTGTTTATCTAATCATGTTCTTGAAAGCCATCTATATTCTTGATAAAATCTTTTGCTTACTTTCTGACTCGCTTGTGATCTTATCACTGGTACACTACAAGATTTAGCACCCAACTATTTTGTATTTGTCCAGAAGTAAGAATGTGTTTTGACATACCCAAGTCTTTCATCTGAAAATGTCTGAAGAACAGATCTGAGAGCTTAGATACCTTCATTCTTACTAGCAGTAATAACAATATCATTAACGTACACAACTAAAAGTATAATAGCTGCTTTACTTTGTTTGTAGAACATAATGATCACAAGTACTCTTCTTCATACAAGACTTTTGAATAACCTCACTAATCACCCAGCCAAGCACAAAGACATTGATGTAATCCAAATAAAGATAATTACAGACCTAACCAAACTCCTCTTGAGCAACAAAGCCAAGTGGTTGCTCCATGTACACTTCTTGCAAATCACCATTAAAAATGGTTTTTGAAAAATTAATTGGTGTAAAGGTCAATCATTAGTAGTAGCAAGAGAAACAATTAGCAACTGAAGAGAAAGTATCAAAATAACCAACACCATTTGCTTGAGCAAACTAGTTATCAACAAACAAAACAAGCTTTGAGACAAGCCATTGAACCATCAAGATCAGCAATAGACACTCATTTACAGTTAATAGCTCTCTTTACCATAAGCTAAGTACCATTATCATATAAAGTCATCTGCCTCTTCCACCATATGCTAAGTACACTCATTACCATTTAGCCATCTAGGATGTGCCAAAGCCTAATTGATGGTTTTAGGAGCAGATATAAAATCTAGAGAACCAATGAATCAATGCAAAGGAGAAGACAAATGCTCATAAGATGCAAATGAAGAAATAGGGCATGAAAATTGTCCTTTACCTTCTTGTCGAGCAAAAGAAGATCAAGATTGAGATCCTCAGATGGAGAAGCTAGTGGAGGATGTGAGTCAATATGCTGAGAACAATGAGAATACAATTGAGTAATAGGTGGTTCGGTGGTCATAGTGGGTTCAACAGTTGTTGTCATGGTGTATTACCAAAATATCTTGCTCCTTCTTAGAATTATAGATAGTAGTTTAAAAAAATGTAACATTAATTAAGGACCTAAAGCAGGATAGTAACATTTATACCCTTTTTGATGACGAGAGTATCTTAGAAAGACACAGTTGAAATACTTAGGATCTAATTTAGAGAGTTGAGGACTAACATCACAGGAAAAAAAGAGTAAAACTAAAATTCGTGGTTCAACTTGGATACCAGTGAGAAGGAAATAAAATGGATTAAGGAATATTGCTAGATAGAATAGATGAAAGCATAGGATTAATTAGGGAACATAGATGAAAGCATCGGATTAATTAGGAAACTAGTGGAGGATGAATGTGAGTCAATTTGCTGAGCGACAAGAATACACTTTAGTAATAGGTGGTTTAGTAGTCTCAGTTGGTTCAACTGTTGTCATAGTACATTACAAAATATCTTGCTCCCTGTCATGATTATAGATAGGAGAATCAGGAAAGAATGGAATAGTCTAAATTTTTTTAACAATAGTTGTAAACCAAGGACCTATACTAAGAGAGTAACATATTTACCCTTTTTGGTGTAGGAGTCGTCCCATATTCTTTACAGCTATTGATTAAAGAACCCTGAATATAAATTGCACTCTTTAATGAAATACTGGTTTCAGTATACACTATTTCTATTGTATCTGCTAGTTGGTTTTTATTGTCTGTCAGTTGAAACTGCAGTGCTAAAGGGTGTAGCTCAGTAGTGTGGACCAAAAAGCATTTGTTTCTATGTTGCACGTTTATTTGCTCATGTGAATGTCTTTTTTTTTTTTTTCTACAGGTATATGGGTACAGTAACTGGCATAAGCGATTTGGATCAAGTTCGCTGGCCAAATTCCCATTGGCGGTCTGTGAAGGTAATTATTAACATTTTTTTACATGGATCTCATAGTAGATGTTTTTATTGTTTGGGATGGATAATATCATATTCTATTTTATTATGCTGTCTAAGAAAATTTATGTGTTTAACGTCCATGATTTCTTGTTTGATGTCTTTGATTTCATGGAGATTCAGTGCTAATTGAATGATTATGTAATGTTAGAATCTTGAATGAAAGAGAGGTTAGGAATGAGTGTTTGATGTTGTTGGATTAGCAAATAAGAGTACAGGTAGCAAACAAGTGGGTATAATAATCTTTAGTTCGGATTATCTCAGGTGGAGGTTAATTTCAGGCATTTTAGCTTTTATGCAACTTGTACCATTTCAACCTTGACACATTATTGTTATCCAAGTGCATTTAGTCTTTATTTTACTTCTGTACAATATTCTTGGATAAGCCTGATAGTGCAGTTTCTAGAGTTCAAAGTAAAAAAAATCAAAGGTACATGTAGACTTGCCCATGAGCTAGGTGAACTGCTAGATCTGACATAGTTGGGCCTTGGACAAGACTGATACATATTTTATTAATAAATTTATTTAATTTTAACTCTAAAATATTGATAAAGAAATGAACTTAAATGATAATGTTGTTGCATCAAAAAAATTATAGGTCAATGGTTCTCTAAATTGTAATCATCATAATTTATATTACTTTATCTTTGACCAGTTCTAATAAACTTTAAGTCTTAATAAATTAAATCGATTTTTAAAAGTGTTACTGTCTTCGTTCACTTTCCCCTCCCTTGTCTTCTCCACCATGGCTTCAAACACCTAAAAGAGTAAGGAAATTATGCACAAGGTAAAAACCCATAAATACTTGTTGCCAAATAAGTGTGATATCCACAAAAAATCAAACAATAAATTCAATTTTAGCAGCAATCTGTTCAAGATGTGCAGGCATATATGATGGTTCAATGGTAAGGGTGAAATTTGTAAAATATGGGTGTTTGATTTTGTATTGCATATCTATATTATTTGTTATTTGAGCTAAATTCTAGAAAATGTAGGTTCAAATGTGATCAACTGGTACCGCTAATACTTTTAAGGTTTATATACTTTGTGGATTTACTTTTTTCAACGAGAGTAGGTGATATAGGACAAAGGTGAGAAAAGAGACGTGAAAAGTGTTCCATCTATTCATTTTCTATCAACGATAAGTTTGTTGATGGTGTTGAAGGAAGTTGTGGAAGAAGAAGTAAAAATGAGGGAGATAAATTAGAAAGAAACAAAAAAAGAAGAAGAACAAGTAGGTATGGAATACAATGGACAAGTTGATTGCTGAAAGAAAAGTGCAGAAAGATCCTAATATCTATTGCTCAGCCTGCAACTTTATAAAGCTTAATAGTACGTAAGTTACACGTTTTAATTGTGTTGAAATGTTAGGTGATTGCATAAAAATAGAAGTTTTGGTTCAAATCGAGGGCAATAAAAACATAAGCTGACTCGTTTTGCTTTTAGGGCATCCTAGAACTTTTAGCCTTTTTCGTCTTTGTCCTTTTAGGCTAAGGGTTCTACTTGATTCACCTTCATAAGTGATTAAACTTGTCATGCAAATCTTAGGAAAGAAGAATGATGATCTTGGTAATTTGAATAATTCAGGTGCTCTTATGAGGTAAATTTGATGTTAAATTGATGAGAAATATCTTGGTCTGAATATAAGGGTGTTTTCTTTTTGGAGTGCCAATGAGTATGACTTAAACTTTTGTGTATTATCTACAAACGGGTTGGTCTTCATTTGGTGCATTGTTCCTGACATACCAAGAAAATTGAAAGTTCATTGGAATTGATCTCTCTTGTTCATTTGTTCATGTAAAAAGGTAGTAGTACTTTTAAACGGGAAGAAAAGCATATGTTCTCTTGAATGCATGATTTAGTACACTCTAGTCTTTGTTTACTCAGCAACAGTTCATTAAAACTGAGACTTAGATTTTATATATTTTCTATTTTGTAAAACTGGCATTTGGGTTTGGGTATCATTGCTTTGTTTCTCCAATGAATAAAAAGGGAAAAAAAGGAAACATAAAGAAATGGAAAAAAAAAAAAAAAAAACTAGAATAAATCGTGTGATTTGATGTTCCTGTAACTTGATTTTCTGCCAGTGCAGTTTTGTAGTTCAGGCCCGTTATAACCCTACTTTATGTTTATGTTCACCTCTTATCACCACAAAAAACTTTTGTTTATCTTTCCAGCCTCATAGTTGATCAGGGCTCACTAGTTTTACTGTGTTATGCCAACATTTGGCCTAATTCAACTTTAAACCAATCATTTTATGTGCATGGTAACATTTTTAAAGGCTTATATGTTGAGTTATGCCTTTTTTTTTTTTAAATCAAAAGGGATCCTATTAGCTGGAAACTATCAAAAAGAGTCTAGTAATGTGTTCAACCTATTTAAAACTTATATTCTACTGACATTGCTATTTCAACAACTTCAACGTTGGGAATTGGTTTAAAGTGCTGGCTGGCAATGGTGGTGGCTTTGTGCTAAAAGCAATGTTGTGCTCTTAATAGCACTAGCTTTTAATGTCACGTGTGTTGCACGTGATTTTATACATATTTTAATTCATTAAATAATATATTTTTTATAATTTCAAAAAAATATTTTTGTACTAATTAAATGAGATTAAATTAATTTATACTAAAGGTCAATTAGTTTCGAAAAAATAATTGAGAGAATAAAATAATGTCTAAAAAATAAGGAAATAAAAAATTGAATTAATACATAAAACTATTAAAATAATATACAAATTTGGAACTTTATAAGAAAGTAAATACGAAAGATATTTATACTAAATTAATGATCAAATTTAATCATAACAATTAAAAAATATTTGTTTGAAATTTGTAATTATTTTTAAATATCAATTTAGTAATACAATTGAAAATAAATGGTATACTCATCGGCTCAGAAGTATCTTCAAACTCGTGCTTTTATTGCTAATTAATTTTGAACTAATTATTTATATTTGCAGCATGTCCTTGGGCATGATTTGGGATATGCACTTTCTCCTGCAGTAGTCTAAAATTTAGGGTTTGAAGGCAATGTTTTGCATTATGCTTGTTTTTAGCATATTAGTCCTTTAGGTTCAGTATCATTTATGCATGTTAATGTTTGCAGCATCTCATCAGGACCCATTTGAGAGATGCCCTTTATTCTGCTATAGCCTCCAAATTAGTATCCAAAAGTGCCTTAGTTTTTTTTATCATGTTTTATTGTATTTTGTATCATCAATGGATCAGATAGGATAGCCAAGAAGTACTTATTTGCTTACGCATCTATTACATCTATTTGCGTTGAGCTTCTAACACTTTCAAGTGTATGCCCAAAATTACCTTTCTTCTTTTTCTGTGTTTTCAAAGGTGAATACCATACAAAATGCTGAACTTGAGGCTTGTCAACCTGTATTAGAGTTACTTTAAATCCCATTAGAATGCATGGCAATTTAAATGCATGTGTCTTCTATTTAACTACTAATTTGGGTGAAGAAAACTTTGCTCCTAAATTTTTAATTGCCTGCAATTTGATTTCTTGCTCGCTGTGTAGGTTGGTTGGGACGAATCAACAGCAGGTGAGAGGCAGCCGAGGGTATCGTTGTGGGAGATTGAGCCTTTAACAACTTTTCCAATGTATCCATCTCTGTTTCCCCTTAGATTGAAACGCCCTTGGCATCCTGGTTCCTCATCTTTGCATGGTATTGTTCTTTTTGTGGTTCTAGTCTTAATCCCCTTTTAAAAGAAATTTGGTTGACTTTAAAAGGAAAAAACAATTAGTGCATTTGAGATTGATTAATCTGTCTTCTTTTGAAGCTGTGAAATTAAGATCAGTTAGTTGGCTGAGGCAAGAGTGCTTAATAACCTTGGGGAAGAGAGGAGAAAGAACAAAGGGAAGGGTGGGGTGGGGATGACTAAATATAAGGACGCGTTTTTTCATCGAAATGACTTATAAAAATATTTTGTACATTTTCCTGTGCTTGTTTTATTGGTTAAGGGAAAATAAATTCCTTTTTTTTTTTGGGAAAATGGCTTCCTCTTTTGAAAAATCCCTTTTGGAAAGCGTAAATCATTTTTCGGAAAACAATTCTTTATGAGAAACTTGATTTTTATGTAAAAAATAATTTGAATAAAGCCAAATATTATTATATTAATAAAAAATAATTTTAATATTTCAAAATATTAAAATATTTATATTTAATCATATAATTTTTTTAATATAATTTATTAGTTTAGTATTATAATTTTATTTATTTTATTAATAAAATTTAATATTAACAATAATTTTAAAATTTATGTAATATTCTTAATATTTTATTGAAAATTTATATTAATATTTTGATAATAGATATATATTACAATTTATAAATATTTTGTAATAAATGTTTTATCATATAAAATATGAATATTTTAATAATATAAATATGAGAATTTGTTTAAATAATCCTTTATTTCATTTATTCCTTTTCGTTCCAATATGCCATTATCTGCTCTCTTATACATACATATATATATACACATGTGCAACTTTAAACCTTGTTAAGAAGTTGAGGCATGAAATTGTGGGCTTTGGCTTTGCAATGCTAGAGTTTTTTTTGCATGAGATATATTGTTGTAACCTGCTCAAAGCTTTAAACCTAATGACTATTTTACTTGGGTGTGAGTGATGGGTATGGATATTAGATGCAAAAGCTACTAGTGTTATGTAATTTTTTTAGTTTGTCTTATTTATTAGTTTTTAAACATATAGGTAGATGGCTAGGATTATAAGTTTTCTTTAGGGTTAAATATAGAGTTAGGATTAAATGTTTATTTGTCACCCTAATATAAATAAGCTTTAAAATAAATTTACAGCCAACCCTAATATGTTCTTTGTATTAGTACCTTTCAGAAACTACAAGTTTTAATAGCCTTGCATTTTAAGGAGTTTCATCCTTTATCTTGTTTTTCAGCCTTAATCCTATTGTTGTTTTCTTCCTGAACCACACTGGTATGTGTCCAACGAGGGCATGTTCCATTTTCTAAGCTTTTTTCATGTATTTAGAGAGTCCTTAAAGGGTTACTTCTCCGTAGCCATGTTTGAAAATGTGACATACAAGGTACTTTTAAAAAAAGGTCGAAGCTATATATTCTAATGCTGCTTGTCGAGAAAGAGAATTTTGAGAGTCATTGAGAAGGAGAGTTTTTGAGAGAAAAAGAGTACTTTTTAATATACATTTTGTGAGTTACAATAGCCTATATGTATACATGCTAAAATTTTAAAACATAAAACTATTACAAAGCATGCTATTAGGATCTAATAATGGGCACTAATACAAAATGCAACAGTTACTCCTAAATTATCTCTACCAACCACTAGTCAACAAATTATTCTTAAAGTCTCTCTACTAACGTTAATCAACATAATTGCTACATAACACCTGTAAACATCCCTTGATTTCCTCACTCTCCCTTAAGTTGTGTTTTGAATATCTATCATGTCAAGGCTGGACTTCAAGTTCTTGAAAGTATTTTGGGGTAATGCCTCGTAAAAATGTTCATAGTCTATTGACTGTAGGTGTGTAGGCTTAGCTTGGTAGTTGCTTTATTATCAGTGACAGACAAGTCTTTTGGGGGATCAGTCTCCACATGATTAATTCAATCATGGTGAATGAGATTTTTCTCAATTCTTATAGTTGCTTTATTATCAGTGAAAAGTTTCATGGAACTTTCAATAGATATCTTTAATTCTTTCAGCGTCCTTTGTATCCAGATTCCCTCACGGATGCCATGTGACATTTCTAATAAATTTAGCTTTTGCCCTTGCTTTGAGCTACAACAGATTGCTTCTTACTTCGCCCTGTAGTCAGGTTCCCCCTTATGAAAGTACAATAACTCCTAGTTGATCTCTGGCCTGTCTTGGAATTGGCCCAATCAACATTGGTGTATACATCGTTGTCTTTGTTTAATGTTTTCTTGTAGTACAATCCCTTGCAGAAACTTCCTTTTAGGTATTAAAAGATACAATACACAGCTTTCAAATGCTTCTCAGTTGAATTGCTCATGAATCGACTTGCCATACCTACAACAAATATGATTTTCGGTCTAGTGTGAGCTAAAGTGAAGTAGTTTTCCTACAAGTTTTTGGTACCTTCCTCTCTCTATAAGAGGACTTCCATCCTCCATTTCCATCTTGTTGGTAGGGTTTATGGGAGTGTTTGCTGGATTGCACCCAAGCCTCATAGTTCCTTTTAAGAGATTGAGAACATAGTGGTTGAGTGATTGAGATACCCTTTCTTGGTTTTGCCAAATTCGTGCCAAGGGAGTATCTAAGTTGTCCCAAGTCTTTGGTCTCTTGTGGCTGTTAGCATGATATCATTGACTTTTACAATAGGAATTGTCTTTTTCCCTTCAGGAGAAGACTTGATGAATATAGTATGGTTTGTTTGGCATTGTAAGAAACCATGCATCTTTACAATCTTTGTTAATCACTCAAGCCAAGCTTGTGGAGACTACTTGATACCATATGACCTATCAAGTTTTACATGCTAATTTGCAACGAAGGGTTATCAAAACTAGCGGCGGCACTTTTAGGATCATCCACCAATTTTTCAATAAAATGTAGAGATATAGCCAAGCGCAACAACTAAGACATGAGATACCTTTGACAACAAGAGCCAACAATAGACCTTCTTACCAACACCAAATAGAGCCAACAGTAGCAGGGATAGGCTGAAATGCAGCATTGAAGTCAACACATTGATGATCGGAAGAAAGAACTCCGACGGGTGAGCTACATGTGCTGGCATGTGAACAACTAATCAGAATGCATTGGGAGGCACGTGAGATGCACGCACTAAGAGGATAGTCACTAGAGTTGGTGGGTTGACTGATGATGCTATGACTCCTCTAAGGCTGGGGATGAGAACAGAAAAAAGGTCTAGAGTGAAGAGTAGCAAATTTGGCTTTCTAGGTTTTAAGAGAATTAGGGGAAAAAAATCAATTGGAACCCTAAATTAGTATTTAAGGCACTGGTACCATGAAGATTTTTGAGAAAAAGGATTTTGGCGATCCTCTTATGTGTCTTTTGCAATCAATTTACAGCGGTATTTCTACACAAGCTTGAAGCCTAACTAGGAAAGATACAATAAACACAATAGAATCAAATCTCTACTAAGAATCTGCCTAAGATTAGTCGACATAAATTAGGGCCTAGGAATCTGCCTAGGATTAGTCAACGGAATCAATCTTTGAAGGAAAGCCTTTCCAATTCTTAATTGAACTTGTATCAGTGTAGCATCTACTCGTTGAAGGGTGATGTGCTGCATAATTTAGAGTGTTCAAATTTGCCACCAGTTTTACAATTCATTAGGCTGGATTATTTCTATTGCATATGGTGGTTTTCATTGTTTACCTTAACTGTGGACAGTTTGATCATGATGCATGGGTGACATGTCTGTAACTATTATTTCTTTTATCTGTTTATGTGGATACCTGACCTTCATAATTGTCTACTTTCAGATAACAGAGATGATGTATCTAGTGGGTTAATGTGGCTAAGAGGGGGATCTGGGGAGTCCTTCAGCACATTTCCGTGGATGCAGCAGAGAATAGATCCAAATTTCCCTGTAAATGATCATAATCTGCAGTACCAAGCCATGCTTGCCAATGGGTTGCAGAACCTAGGAAGTGGGGATCCACTGAGACAGCAGTTGCAACAATCTTTGCCATATGTTCAACAGCCAGGCAACCATAGTTTACTGTTGCAGCAGCAGCAACAACGAGGTGTTTCACAATCAGTTCCACACAACATTGTGCAGGTACAATCCCAAATTCTAAGTGAGAACTTGCCTTCTGTCCTTGGACGGGAACAAGTAAGCAATCACCCGGAGGAACAGGCTCAGCAACAGCATAACATGATTCAAAGTGATCAGCTTCTGCAGAGGCAGCAAGCAAATTTGCCTTCATCATTTCTGAAAACGGATTTTATCGACTCAGGAAAGTTCTCAGGATCAGTCCCCCCTGTCCAGAATATGTTGGGTTCATTATGTCCTGAAAGCAGTGCAAATCTTTTGAACTTTTCCAGATCTGGTCAGTCAATGCTAGTTGGGCAGTTAACACAGCGGTCCTGGGCTCCGAAGTATACCCATTCAGAGGTAAATGCCTTTGGTAGCTCTACATCACTTCCACAAGTGTTTCCTGGAAAAGATGCTATAATAAAGCCAGATATTGGCAACTCCAGTTCCCAGAATTCTGCTCTTTTGGGTAATAACAATTCATATGGCCTTCTGCTTCCCACAATGATGCCTGCTATTGCAACATCTTCATGTGAAGCTGATGTGCCCTCAATTCCATTAGGGGACTCCTCATTCCAGAATCCTCTGTATGGTTGCATGCAAGACTCTTCAGAGCTGCAGAGCAGAGGGCAAGTTGACCCACCGACCCCAACTCCAATATTTGTCAAGGTATGTATGAGCTTCTGTTTCTAAAGGTTATTTTCATATCAGTCATAGTATGCTTAAGATTATAGTGATGATGGTTCTTTATTATTTATTTTGTAGGTTTATAAATCAGGGTCAGTGGGACGCTCGTTAGACATCTCCAGGTTCAGCAGTTACCATGAACTGCGAGAGGAGCTGGCTCAGATGTTTGGAATTGAGGGGAAGTTGGAAGACCCTTTAAGATCAGGCTGGCAGCTTGTATTTGTCGACAGGGAGAATGATATTCTTCTCCTTGGAGACGACCCATGGGAGTAAGTATTTTCTGTGGTGATAAATTAGTCAAACACTAAAGCAGAGGTAGACATGCATGCATGATATGCTAGTTGGATTGGAGTCACACAAGTGAAAAACTGCATTTTCTAACCTATTTTTGCTATACTCAATGAAATTGAGATCCTTTTACTCGTTTCAAAGTTTGAATAATTGAATCTACTATGCCTTTTTACTTTTCGGCACATCTCATTGTTGCTCTTACTGAAGTTGCATTTCAAATGTTATGTTCAACACTATATTATAAATTGCTAAATCCATATAAAGAGGCATAAGTTCAATTTTCCTATTAAGTTCATCAATAACTAAGCAAATAATATGTAGTCTCGAAGTTGATTTTTTGTTCGAACTAGAGGTAGCAAGTAGAGTGGGTTTGAGCCATTTTAGAATTGAGTTTGAGGTTTTGGATTATTCGAACCCAGATCATTTCAGTCTAAATTATCAAGTTTAAGACTCGGAACATTTTAACTACAGATAATTTTGGGTCATTCTTTAGGATTTCTGTCATTCGGGTTTTGGTTGGGTGTGTTTAGATTGTTGATTGTTCCTAGTCCAAATGGTCAGCTTAGTATTGAATGGATTTTCTTTCCTTTTCTTTAAAAAGAAAATTCACGCTGAATTTTAAACTTATTGGAAAAGTCTGTCATCTCTTTACGACTCCTTAAGCAGTGTGCAATAAACTTGTTCCTTCTCCAACACCCCTTGAATTCTAGTTCTTAATCAAACTATCATATTTTAGTAGTAGCTTGATTGATTGTTTTCAACGTTTTTCAATTTGATGATATTTGCTTGATTATCAATTTATGCAATAAAAGACTGGTTGTTGAAGTGATTAATTTGTTTCTTATTCAGGGCATTTGTGAATAATGTTTGGTACATAAAGATACTTTCACCTGAGGATGTGCAGAAGATGGGCGAGCAACGGGCAGAGCCTTTTAGCCCCACAACCCCAGGTCAAAGGATGAATAGCACCGGCACTGACACCAGCACTGGTAGACTCTCATCTGTTGGTTCCCTTGAATACTAAACTCCCAACGGCCTCTGCCATGGCACTCAACTTGAGAGTATTAGTAAGTATTATCAGAATCAAACTTATTTCCACAATCTCCAAAGACTTATTTATCACCGTCCTTGCCTTGACCAAGTTGTTTCTTAAGTTTACAGCATAGATTACAAGGAAAGATTAAATATTGTTATATCAAAGGCAAATTAATATCAGTCCAACTTAAAGCAAATATGTTATAATAATTGTGCTATTATATTATGCCTCCTACTTTCTTTTTTATATTTCTTAATTAATAATTGTGCTATAATATGTAGAAATATTTTATATTTAAAATAGTAAAATTAATTTAAAATTCTATATAAAAATTTGTATATAATACCAGTCCAACTGTAGTGTTTTTTTTTTTTTTTGAAAATTTCAACACAAATATATGTTTTTATAAAAGCACTAAATATTATCCTTAATTTTTTAGGTAATTTGTTCAGTTGAGCTTAGGGTCCAAGGTTTAAACAAGTAGAAGATATAACAGATCGTGTGTGGATGTGTATAATATAATATCTATACATGTAATACATATAATATATATATATATAAAAGGTATATAATGTAATCTAATATAAAATTATGACTATAGCTGAGAGTGTAAAATTGACATGCAAGCAAGTTGATATTAAGATTAGGGGTGAGATGGTTTTGGTTTTTGATTTTTTCATATTAATTTTTTATTTTGAAATTTTGAACTTAATTTGAGAAAATGAATTTTACTTTATGGCTTCTGGATATTATTTTTATTTATTTTGACAAAATGAGCTTTATTTTATAGTTTTTGAATATTATTTGTAAAGTTTAAAAAAAAAATCATATATAAAAATAATTTAATAAATTCCATATGGTATTTTTCTTGAGAAATGCTTTTTATATTAAACTTTTAAGTTATTTTTATTATTTTAAATATAATTTTTTACATCATAAAAAAATAAAATTAATTACAAAGTAAATAAAATAATAAAATTTTGTTCAATTTGAGTGATTGTTTTTTTTAACTTATATTTTATAAATCATTCAAATAATTTGGTTTAGATTGGTTTTTAATTTTTTTTCTCAATCCTAATTAGAGGTGTACATGGGCCGGGTTGGGTCGGGTTTGGGCTAGGCCCAACTAAAAATTTAGGCCCATTCATTGGGCTCGGGTTGGGTCGGGCCCAAAAATGGGCCTAAAATTTTACCCAAGCCCGACCCATATAAAAATGTTAAAACCCGGGCCCGGCTCGGCCCGCCTGTATTAATTTTTTATATTATTTTATATAATTTTTAAATATATATAATACATCAAAATTTCTAAAAAAATCAAAATAAATTTTCAACAAATTGAAAATAAATTTTAAAAAATATGTAGACTTAAATAACACTAAAATAGATGTAACTTAACAATCAAATGCCTCTAAAATAATAACAAAATTAATAAATGTCTTAAAAATAGTAACAAAATTAACAATAAAATAAGTTCTATATAATATCTAAACAATAACAACAAAATAATAGAAACATAATAGTAAAATGGTAGCAAAATAAGGAGAAAAACAATAAGAAAATAATATTAAAAAAATAGTTTTTTTTCCTTTAGTGAATTCGGGCAGGGCTGGGCCGGGCCCGGGCCAAAAATGCCTTACCCGAGCCCGGCTCATTTTTTAAACGTGTCCAAGCCCATTTTTCGGGCCTATATTTTTGCCCAAACCCTCCCACATTTTGGGCGGGCTTTCGGGCCGGGTCGGGCCGCCTGGCCCATGTACACCTCTAATTAACATGGTTTATTATGAACCAAATATATTCAAATATTTTTTTATCAAATTTATCGCAAAATATTCGAAATGGATTTAATACGATTTTAAAAAAAAAAAGTTTAAACCATAGTTGTCCATCGGGTGACACATTGAAGAACTTAACCGGATTTTAAATGCATTGTAATCCGTTATATATGAGATATTCTTATGAAAACCGGATTTTAATTGCATTGTAATCCATAATATATGAGATTCTTATGAAAAAGGGCATACTCGTTGGGAAATGTTATGCTTGTGAAAGGCATATTTAAATAGAATGTTGAAATGAATGGAATTTTAATTGTTTCTGTATATATATTTTTGAATGTGAGGTATGTAAGGTTGTGTTATGTTAATAGTATGAGTGGATTAGGTTTATTTCCTAAACTAGATAACGAATTTAGAAATGTGAATCATGTGGTGAAACACTTCATGCCTGATCTGATCATTGGATTCAAGATGTGAGATGTCACCTTCGTTGTTGAAGCAATTATGATTTCATTTCAATATTCAATAGACAAACCATGCAAATGATTGAGTTTAGTCATGCATTTACTGAAATAAATAAATTTTAAAAATTTTAAAAGTATTATTAATTCAATCTTGGGAATTAAGCTTACGAAAGCTCTTATGAAACTCCAATAACAAAGGAGGAACTAAAATATAAAAACTACTAATACAGGAGTCATGCTACGACATTGAAGGATGAGTGTCGTAACACTGAGGGCAACAGTCTGATGTCGCGACTTCGAATTGGGTTAAGTCGTGACCACGAAATCAGGAACTTGACATTGCGATTTCAATAGGAGAATGTAACGGCATTGAAGACAATAGACTCAATGTCACGACCTCAGCAAGGGAGAGTCATGACTATGGAAACAAAGACGCTGGCAGGGAAGTGTCGCAACCATGAAGACAGTTCCTTAAATTTTACATCATTTTTCTCAACCTGCCAAACACCAATGTCAAATGGTCTATTGTACACTTGTATTTTTTCGAATAGATTGATTTAACAAAATTATCTATAAATTACATTAATACCCTTTGTATATTGTCCTTAATGACTTTTGCATGCAAAGCAAAATGAAAGCAAATATTAACTCACTGGTTATCTAATATTTAACTAATATTAAGCGGTATTATGTAGTCAGATCATAATACAGAAAGACAAATTTAGTAGATGAACCTAAACATTTCCTTAGTCTAATCGAAAATGAGTAAACCGATTGAAAAACAAATATGTTGTCTATCAAGTCCACTTAAAGAGATGTTTTGTTTTAAGCATCTGAGCGGATGGCTCCTAGAAGATAAAAACATAGATGTGACTGACAGGACTAACAGTACATCGGACATGACCTTAGTAGAATAGATCTTGAATCCGTTTATGGATTTATTCACTTATGATGTTTATAGTGTGACATGCATTAATCCTAAATGGATGATGTGGTAAAAACTTGAGTTCAAATAGATAAGGAACCAAAAGCTGGTGCGTTGGGTATATGATACGTTTAAATTATATAGGTTTTATTTGCACATTTTTACTCATAATTTATGCAAATTCAGAGCACGTGGGTAGCCAATTGAGCCATTTTAATTTATATTAAGACATTAGACATAATTTGAGTGAAGTTTGTAATTTTATACAAATTAGTATTAATTTTACATAATTTTGCTATTTTATGCTACATGTTAAGTTTTACTCAATGTGCTGTAGTTGGACCACTAAATTAATTCATGTGGGAGTCAATAATATCACACATGAACACAAGTCAATTTCTATTTCATGTGGACGACAAGCTCACTAATTGGATTCATACATTCAATTCAACCCAACTTGGAAGATGGTTACTGAAAAGAACGAAGTCTGCTCTCAATTGGGTTGTCAAAACCATCCAATAAGGAGGTCCACTAAATTAATTAATGTTACAATTAATCGAGTAATAGAGTGCTACTTTTGTTGCCGGAGCAACTACAGACAAATTCACAGTAAAAACATCATATTACTTCATCAATCATGCAATCTTATCAACATTATAACATTAAATAACATGAACATTCTTTCTCGGGTCTTATAGGAGTATATGAATGCTTTAGAGTCAGCCCCAGATCAAATATGGACCCTTTTGTAACATTTTTAAAATTCTTGGTCAAGTATACAAAAAACAAGTCGTTCAAATATTCAATCATGTCACAAATACCTAGATGTTAAGATACACAATTAAATCCGAGCCTTAATTGAGTTTACGAAAGCTCTGTTGTAGACCCGAGTATGAACAAGGACTAAATTGTAACATTTTTAAAAGTTAAAAGATAATCATGTAAAATAGGGTTCACATGGCCGTGTGGACCGAATTGCAAAATTTCATCAAAAGTCACACTGCCGTGTGGTTGGGCCGTGTAACGAACTGAGATCGTGTGAAACTTAAATGACCCAAATCTACAGTACTCACATGGGCGTGTGACCAGCCCATGTGACAATCGGGAACCATGTGGGTTCAATGCTTTCTAAATTCCAGTGGACACACAGCTGCGTCATCAGCCCGTGTTTGACACACGACCGTGTGGACAGGTCATGTGGTACAAAATATGTCATTATGTGCCTATTTTGTGTCAAGATAAACCAAAGGCTCAAACAATGCATATTTGGTCATTCAAACCTGCACAAAACCAAACCAAATGCAAGCCCAAACAACCTATTTAACCATTTCAACCATTCAATGCAACAATTCCCCAATTTAACATCCAACATATCAATCCAACTTATACCAATTCAACTTACTCGACTTTGTCAAATAGCTATTCAATAATATCATTTAACCAAAACATTTCATGCTCAATCATACCATTTAAAAGTCATTCAATATGTCACCACATGTTACCAAGCAAACACATATATACACATAAGTATTAACTTTTTCAAAATCAAGCACTTAACATAGTTTCAACCAAAATTATCATTCAAAGTAAACATATTCATTAAACCAAAATTATCATTCAAAGTAAACACATTCATTAACTCCTATGTACATAACAAATAACCATTCAAAATACAAATCACATTCAAGATTGACAAAAAAAAATCACCTATATACATGCCACAAAACCAAGCTTTAATCGATTAAAAGATTATCGAATCAACAACATGATAGTGTAGCTTCTCGACGATTCGCCTGACATGTTCCCCAAGTTGGCATTACAGGGAAAAAGGAAACAAGGGGGTAAGCATTACAAATTCTTAGTAAGTTCACAGGTATTAAACCAAGTAACTTACCTGAAGTTATAATTAAACACTACATGCTACTTAGCTTGGTAAAGTTTACCTATCATGGCAAATCAAATATAAAAAAGGTGAGTTAACATTTAACCTCATCATATAACATTTCAATATGAAATAAATCAAATCACCTAGATTAACATTTCAATATCATTCTCAAAACCAATTCAACATTTAACCATATGAAAATTGTAATAGCCCATTTTGCCCGGGCTTAGAATAAACAAACCCAAAAAAATAATAAAAAATAAATACCAAAAATGTCCCTTTTAGAGTCCTTTTACAAAGCCCAATAAATTAAACAGTTGGCCCAATTACCGAGTTACACCCTTAGCCCAGCTAAACCTAATCGGACCCAAACCAATACAGCCCAAGAAGGCCCAAATACTAAGTTGAATCAGCAGAAGCCTAGGGTTTCTGGAAAACCTAGCGCCGCAAGCAGCCCCTAACCCAATCGTCGCGCCGCAATAGCCCTTCGGTTACGCCACCAATCGCGCCGTAATCCGCGCGAATCCCCTGCACCATCGCCATGTTCTCCGCCTTCGACCTGCACAGAAAAGGAAAGAACCGGCTGCGCGCGGAAAGGGCAAAACAAAGAGTAAAATCTTTCTATTTCCTTTTATTTTGTTTATTTTGAAGGCTATAAAAGCCTTCCAAAACTCATAATGGGGATATACACATATACAGAATACACAGAAAAAGATACAGAAATAAAAAAGGAACGAATCTTTTGCAATACAAAGGTGATCTATATTCGGTTTTCTGGTTATTTTTATTTTTGTTTCGTGCATGTTTGATTTACCAAACAGTATGTAAATAAATAAAAAACAAACGACGAAGATTCTCACCTTTGCGCGCCAGAGCGCGCAGCGCAGCGTGGCGCGTGCACGATGATGGCCGGAGGTCGATGACCGGAGAGGGCAGAGCGATTTTTTAAGGCCTCTGTTTGTTTTTTTTTTTTAAAATTCTGCGTTAAAATGAATTTTTTTTAGGCTAAAATTGGCTTATATAGTTAACTGGAAACGGCGCTGTTTTGGTTTAATTTAATAAGCCTAATACGACGTCGTTTCAAAAGACGACCCGCGCATTGACCCAAAAACCCGGGGAGGATCCGCGTGTTTTTGTTTAATGGTCTAATTGTCATTTCGGTCCTTCTGCAATTTAATTAATTTTAATTCAGTCCAATTCGTATTTTTATTTTTTATTAAATTAGCCCTAAACTTTGCATTTTGTTTCAATTAAGTCCTCGGGATACTTAAAGGACAAGAACAGAACGGTGTCGTTTTGGGAAGAAGGCATAATTGCCTAATGAATCCCTACAGTGTAACGCGTGTTTTAAGTTAGTCATTTTATATTTATTTTAATTGTTATTTAATCCCTGTCTTTTTAAAACCTTTTTTATTTTATTTAATTTCAAATTATTTTAGCATTATCTTGAAATATTTTATTATATTAAAATTTCTATATTTTTATTATTATTTGTATATTAATCTATTAATAGTATAAATTCGTATATATATATATTTATATACTATGTATTATTTCATTATTTATATAATATATGTTAATTTGTATATTATTTATATGCTATATATATTTTTAAATTTTATTATTATTATATTATATATTATCTCTAAAATCTTATTTTATATGAAATTTATTTATATAATATATTTTATTTATACTTTATTTATATTATATATGTAATTTTATGAATAGAATATTATATATCTATATATGTTTTTATATAAAAATACTTTATACTATTTACTAATTATTTTTATCATTTATACATATGTTAAATTATTAAATTATATATTATAAGTTTTTTTTACTTCTAATTTTTGTTATTTTATATATATATTAAATCATTTTAAAAATCATTACATTTTTTTTTATTAAATGTTTAAATATATTATTCCCCTTTTCGTTTGATTTTGTTATTTCATGAAAGTCTTATTAATTGCTATTTATTTTACATCACATGTTTATTTATTTATGTTATTTTAATTGTTTATTATTGCTTAATATAATGCTTTATTTATTCATGTTATATTATTCTTTTATTATTTATTGTTAATAAAATTTGTAGTAATGTAGAATTACAATTGATATGTATGCTATAATGTCTTGCTCAAACCATTGTTTTATAAAAAACGCCTCTTTCAAATGGTTTTAAAAAAAAAATAATACGGTGATATGTGATATTTGGGGACTCCGAGAAGAATTGTGCCCTAACTTACTGGGCTTTGATTTTTCTCGTAGAACTTAAGATATTAGATATCCCTCCTCTTTTAAAACAAAAAAGTACAAAGTTCAAATCAAAAAAACCTATTCTTGGGAATTCAAAACGTTGTGTCCTAACTTTCTAGTTATGATGTTTTGAGTCTCGAGGTAGGAATTTTCTAAAATAAAGACGTGCCTAGTTTTGAAGTCATGAGATGCTATATCCTAACTTACTGGGTATGGCGTTTTATTTCTTTGAGATAGGTAAGTCTAAGTTTTTCTTCAAATAAAAGGACCATTTTCTAAAATTTTTAAAGTTTCAACATTAGGACATGATTTTAACGATTAGGTACCAATTTTTGGGCATCATGAGGGTGTTAATCCTTCCTCATACGTAACCAACTTCCGAACCCATTTTTCTTATTTTTCGTGGACCAAAATCAGTATTTTGAAATAAAACATTTTCAAAGTGATCCAATCACACCTAAGTAAAAAAGGGATTGGTGGCGACTCCCATTTTTTCGTTTTTTAAAAGTCAATTCCCCGTTTTTAAATCAAACTTTTAAAATGGTTTCGACAGCTTGGCGACTACACTGGGGACTAAATAAGAGAGTCAAGCCGTAAAATCGATAATTTCATGCCCTTTTGTCCGAATTTAAAATTCTGGTTTTAAAAATATGATCCTTTTATTGCATTTGGTTCTAATTTTAAATATATCTCTCTGCATTACACTGCATGACCTTCGTGGTCGCACCCTTAAGTGGGAGCGAGAAGCTATGACTTCGTGAGGTTTTCACCTCCGCATGGGCTAGTGGACTGCTTCCGGAATACATCTGTACCTATGTCTTCGTGAAGTTTTCACTTCCGCATGGCCATAGGGAAATGTATTCTCCCGAACTGAACTCGGTCTATATGAGCCTATAATGGGTGAGGATCGAGGAATCTGCTGGTTCGGGTACCTCAACTTTAGAGCTAAACCGCATATAGTAAACCCTAAGAACTCACCTTAGGTAAAGCTATGCCAAACTTTAGTAGTTACCCAGATAAGTGTTCGTTTTACTTGCTTTATATTTTATTATGTGGTACTAACTTGTTGTGTTTCATTCTTGTGCATATCATTTCATATTTAAAGAGGTATCGATTCACGGTTAGTTTCTGAAGTTAGGAAGCTGGTTATGGAGAACGAATTCCTTGATAAAGTGGAAGACAATGCAGTCGTCCGTACATGGTCAGAGCAAACGCAATTGGAGAAAGAGAATAGCTTAGTTGACTGGTACGTATCTGAACTATGGGATTTTACTCGTAATAGTAATACACAAAATGAGTTCCAATAGTTGAAAGAAATATGGGCTCAATGGGATGATGAGGCTAAGCAGCTATTTTATCGTAATTATGGAGATCTACCCTATTTACTCGACATCAAGGTAGATAAGCATCTGTTCCGGGCTATGACCCAATTTTGGAACTCCGCCTATAGCTGTTTCACTTTCGGGAAAGTAGATTTGGTGCCCACGGTGGAGGAATATACAACCTTGCTTCGATGTCTAAGGGTCCAAGTCGACAAAGCTTATTCTAAGGCTACTAACGTTCCAACTTTCGTGAAGAGGTTAATGAATATCACGGGGATGAGCGAACAGTGGGTCGCAGCCAGAATTCAGAACAAAGGTGAGGGTAAATGCATTCCTTGGGTTAGCTTGAGGGACTTGATCTTAGCCCATGCAGACACAAAGAAAAAGGTTGACGTCTTTGCCTTGTGTATCTATGGGTTGGTAGTCTTCCCAAAGGCTCTAAGACATGTAGATGAAGCAGTCATAGAGTTATTCGATCGACTTGACAAAGGGGTCACTCCAGTACCTGCGATCTTAGCCAGAGGCGTTCGGATCTTTAAACGCATGTCGGAGAAGCGGTGAAGGTAGATTCATTGGATGTGTGCGATTCTTTGTTAGCTTGGTTTCATAGTCATTTCTGGAAGGTGTAGAAAGTATCCTATCGGGTTTTTTTCTGAGAACTATTCTCCGTTAAAAGAGATAGTAGCTACACCGAAGAGAGAAGACGTGTCCGAGAAAAGTTGGATGGCGCTTCTTCAAAACCTTCAAGAAGAAGACATTGAGTGGAGGGTCCCTTGGATGATTCCAGATGAAATTCTTTATCGATGTGGGAGTTTTGACTGGGTTCCTTTACTTGGAGTTTGAGGAGCCGTTGGATATGCTCCTCTGCTTGTACTGAGGCAATATGGGTCAAGACAGTTCGTACCAACGACATATGGGCTGGCTCAGTGTGAGTTCTCCTACAGAGAGGAAAATTATAAGAAGAGGGTTAAGGAGATTTTTGGTGCTTGGAATCAGATTCGTAGGATGAAGAGGTTATCCGCAGGCCCAATGACGACCCCAGAATATATTGGATGGAGGATTAGAAGGATTAATGATAACATTACCGAGTTGAATACAGAAGACGCTCGATCAAGAGATGAATGCTTGCAAGTGGTCCCATCAGAGTTAGAAATTGTGAAGCAAGATTTCGAAAAGAATAGTTCAGAGTTGGGAAAGAGGATAGAAAAGTTGGAAGAAGAAAAGATGTATCTGAGGTTAGACGTGGATGTTCAAAAATTAGAGGCCGAAAAGTTAAGAAAAGGGTCGAGAAAGATCTGAGCGACCTAAAGACGGAATATAAAAAGCTGCGTCTATCACTGAAAAATACTGGATTGGAGAAGACTTCACAACAGTGGCAACAAGAGGTACAAGAGGAAAAAGCCAAGGCTGACCATTGGGAGAAGAAGTTCCTAGAGATGCAGATGCGGAATGAGGCTCTAAAAAGGAGTTTGGCTGAAAGCCAAAAAGAGAAAAGTGGATTGAAGGCTAAAGTCGCCAAACTAGGACGGTCTCTTCACCTCCATCGAAGCCGTAATACTTCAATTGAGTTGAAGTCAAGCCTGAACAAGATTGAGGAAATGAATGGCAAGATCGAGAGATTAGAATCGGCGCTACAGAATTGTGAACTCCAGATCGAGAAAATTGAGGCAAGAGATGGGCATTGGAAGGAAGAGCTACACCACCCGCATGATCAAGTTAGAAATCGTGATCATCTCATGGGTGAAGCAATAATTCAGATTCGGGAGGTAGCTGATCACCTACAGACTTTGGCATCACAGGCTGATATGTTGAGCATGAAGTATGAGCTGCAGTCCGATCATAGTCAAGAGCTAGCTTCCTTGCTTGGGAAAATCAAAACTTTAGGACTTAGGGTGAAAGCATATTTGTAGTCCGTTTTATGTAAAGGATTTTGTTTTCTAATAAAGTTTTCTAAAATGAAGTTGAATCAGAATCGATGCCTCTTTGCATTCATGCATTTGCATTACATCATATCATTTACATTTAAGTCCATAGAGAGAGTCTAATTAGTTGAAATTATAACAGAGAGAGAGAAAGAGAGAAAAAGGGAAGGAAAATCTGGAAGCTGAACATCCTTACGGAACACGTGCCAAATCAAGGAAAATGGATCAAAGATTGGAACAATTCCAAAGAGACATGCAAGACCAGATGCAAGAGCAAATGGCAAAACTCCAACAAGAGATGAGGGACCAGATGTTGGAGGCTCAAAAGAATATGATGACCCAAATGGCCCAAATGCTGAGTGGGATAATGGACAAGGGAAAGGGTCCCATAGTTAATGCTGAAGACAATGAGGATTTTCCTAGGGGGTTCACTCCACCACACGTGCAAACACAATATGAGGAATATCCTAGAAGGCCACCTGTCACAATTAGGCCTCAGCAAGGGCAAGCTGACACTGGAGTGCCCATGAATTTTCAAGTTGGCATAGGATCCAACCCAGGGGATAACCCCGCTAATCCTGTTATTCCTGATCTGGGCATGGCAGAGAGAGAGGGGATCAGAACTGAATCTTCAAGACAGTTGGAAGATCGCTGTAGATGGTTGGAAGAAAAATTTAGGGCTTTGGAAAATACTGACCATCACCATGGTATTGACGCAAAGGATTTGAGTTTGGTCCCAGATCTGGTGCTTCCTCATAAATTCAAGATGCCAAAATTTGAGAAGTACAATGGGACTAGTTGCCCTGAAGCCCACATCACTATGTTCTGTAGACGCATGACTGGTTACGTGAACAGTGATCAACTTTTGATTCATTGTTTCCAATACAGTTTAGTGGGGGCAGCATCCAGGTGGTACAATCAACTCAGCCCCGTTAACATTAGCTCCTGGAGAGACTTGGCTCAAGCCTTCATGAAGCAGTATAATCATGTTACAGACATGACGCCTGATAGAATCATGTTGCAAAACATGGAAAAGAAATAGAATGAAAGCTTCAGGCAATACGCACAAAGATGGAGGAAAGTTGCCATGCAAGTTCAACCACCTCTCCTAGAGAAGGAAACCACCATGCTGTTTATCAATACTTTAAAGGCACCTTTTATTACCCATATGATAGGAAGCACCACCAAAAGTTTCGCAGATATAGTGATGGCAGGTGAAATGATAGAAAATGCCATAAGGGGTGGTAAGATTGAAACAAGAGAAAGTACTAGAAGATCTGCTCCTAGAAAAAAGGACAATGAGGTGAACAATACGAGTACATACAACAAAGGGTACTCAAAGGCAGTTACTGTCAGCCAGCCGAAAGTGGTTACTTCCAGGCAACAAGGGTCGACAAGACAAGAATCAGGCCCAAGATAAAATTCTGAAAAGCTCCAATTTACGCCAATCCTAATGACGTATAAGGAGCTATATCAAAGTTTATTCGATGCACGCGTAGTGTCCCCATATTATCTACAGCCGTTACAACCCCTATATCCTAAATGGTATGACTCCAATGCACACTGTGATTACCACGCGAGAATATCGGGGCATTCGATAGAAAATTGCACGGCCTTCAAAAAGGTAGTTGAGAGGCTCATCAAGTTGGGGATTGTCAAGTTTGATGATACACCCAGTGCGGAGAACCCATTACCCAATCATAGAGATAAGGGAATAAACGCGATTGAAGAGAGTGTCATGAGAAGGACAAAGGGGGATATGTCAGAGGTGAAAACTCCATTGAGAATGGTGTGGAAAGAAATGGTAAGAAGAGGAATGATATTATCCAATTCTTTGAAAAGATGTGAAGGACTAAGGAACTACTGCGAGTTCCACAAAGCTGAAGGACATGAGATCCAGAAATGTACTGAGTTCAGACTATTGGTACAGAGCCTTACGGACAATAAGGAACTGGAGTTTTACGAAGAAGGCGCAGAGGGAGGAAACATACATGCAACCGAAGGAGAGTTGACAAACCAAAAAGTTAATTATCCGAGGGTCATTATTTTTCGACCAAGAAACACAGAAGGCGGAGCACAAATCGCGCCTAAAGTTGTAATCCAGAAACCTGTGCCCTTTCTTTACAAGGATAACAAGATGGTACCATGGGATTACAATTGTAACGTGACGACGCCAGTAGTGGAAAACTCAGCTAACACTTCCAAGGAGGTCCAAAGTGAGGGATTCTACACACGAAGTGGGAGGCGTTAGGACTCGGTAAATGTCAGAGCAGAACTCGCAAGATCAAAGACTGTGGCAATTAAACCAGGGAAAGGACCTGGCGCCCTTATCAACGAATCTGTGAAGGAAGAAGAGGCTAAAGAATTTTTAAAATTCTTAAAGCATAGTGAATACAGCGTGGTAGAGCAGCTGCGCAAGCAACCGGCTCTCATATCGGTGCTAGCCTTACTCTTAAGTTCAGAAGTACATCGTGAGGTATTGATGAAAGTGCTGAATGAGACTTACGTGACTAAAGATATATCTTTCAATAAACTTGGCCGATTGGTTAGTAACATAAGTGCTGATAACTTTATTTCCTTCAGTGACGATGAAATTCCACCTGGAGGTATGAGATCGACCAAGGCCCTAAACATAACTACTCGTTGTAAGGGATATAGTCTACCGAGCGTGCTAATCGACAATGGATCAGCCTTGAATATCTTACCGTTGTCAACATTGAAGAGGTTGCCGATAGATAGTTCTCACATGAAGACATGCCAGAACATAGTGGGAGTGTTTGATGGCACCGAGAGAAGAGTGATGGGAAGAATTGATATACCGTTGCAGATTGGGCCAAACACGTATGAAGTGGATTTTCTGGTGATGGATATCAAGCCCTCGTGCAATTACTTGCTGGGAAGGCCTTGGATTCATTCGGCAGGGGCAGTGCCCTCATCCCTTCATCAAAGATTGAAACTGGTGACGGATGGTTGACTGGTCACTATACATGCGGAGGAAGACATCATAGCGACTATTACCAATGACGCGCCATATGTAGAGACAAATGAGGAAGCCATTGAGTGTTCTTTCCGATCTTTAGAGTTCGTCAACGCAACATTCATTTTGGAAGGAAATGAAGTTTCGGTGCCCAAGATATCCAAGACCACGAGGATGGGCTTACAAATGATGGTGGGGAAGGGAGCCCTACCAGGAAAAGGATTGGGAAGACATCTCCAAGGAGAGGTTCAAGTGCCATTGCTGAAAGAGAAAAGAGACCGTTTTGGCTTGGGTTTTAGGCCAGATGCCAGACAGAGGAGAAAAGAAATCGAGAAAAAGCAAGAGAGAAGAAGGGTACGGCTAAACGGGGAAGAAGTCAAGTGGGAATCGATGACATTCCCCCACATATCGCAGACTTTTGTATCCGAAGGAATAATTCACCCTGAGAGAGGGTTATTGGAAAGTCCTCACATCAAAGCTATACACAGGGAAGAAGTTGAACAAAGAAACCTGTTGGGCATTCACCCTTATGAACCTGGAAGCGTTTTGAACAATTGGACTGCAGAGAAACTTCCTGTAGTTTTTAGAGATTATACAGAGTAATATTCAGAACGCTCTTGTTATTTTTTAGCCTAGAAACAATAAGATTTCTTTTGTGAAATAGGCTCATGTTCAGAAATTGTTGTTTCAATAAAATACATTTTTGATAATTAACTTGAGCAGATATTCTTTCATTTCATTCTTTTGACTTTCTAATTTCATTTCAAATTTTATTTCTCATTCATATCATGTGAATAGTTGTCCTCAAATTCATTTGTTCTTTGTACATTCTTTGGTACCCATCACAGGTCCCTAGATATCAATGATGTGAGCAACGATAATACAGATCCGGAGGTTCACTTTGAGCAAGACATGTGTTTAGAGGAATCTCAGGATTTTAAAGGTGACCGAGATTGTGATTTATCTCCAGATTTATTAAGAATGGTAAAGCAAGAGGAGAAACAGATTTTGCCACATGAAGAGGAGGTAGAGAACATAGCCTTAGAGGAAGGAAAGATTGTGAAAATCGGGACGCGCATAGCCAAAGAGACGAGACAAGATCTTGTTGAGTTACTACGAGAATTCAAAGATGACTTTGCATGGTCGTACCAAGATATGCCTGGGCTAAGTATCGACATTGTGGTACATCGCCTTCCCATAAGAGAAGAATGTAAGCCAGTTCAGCAAAAGCTACGAAGGATGAGGCCTGATGTAGTGTTGAAAATAAAAGAAGAGGTCCGAAAATGCTTTGATCTTTGGTTTTCTACAAGTGGTCAAGTACTCAGAGTGGGTTGCCAACATTGTTCCTGTCCCTAAGAAAGACGGAAAGGTCCGGATGTGTGTCGACTATAGGGATTTAAATAAAGCTAGCCCAAAGGACAATTTCCCTTTGTCGCATATCGACACATTGGTGGATAATACGGCAAGATACTCACTGTTTTCTTTCATGGATGGCTTTTCGAGATATAATCAGATCAAGATGCACCCTGAGGATATGGGGAAAACTACCTTCATAACATTTTGGGGTACTTTTTGTTATAAGGTAATGCCATTCAGATTAAAGAATGCAGGAGCAACATATCAGAGGGCCATGGTAACCTTATTTCATGACATGATGCATAAAGAGATCGAAGTGTATGTTGATGACATGATCGCCAAATCTCGAACAGAGAAGGAACACATTGAGGTCTTGAATAAATTGTTCTTGAGGTTGAGGAAATTTCAATTGAAGCTCAACCCAGCAAAGTGCACTTTCGGAGCTCGGTCAGGGAAATTACTGGGTTTCGTAGTCAGTAAAAGAGGAATCGAAGTTGACTCAAATAAGGTCAAAGCAATACAAGAATTACCTCCACCACGCACTCAAAAGGAAGTCCGAGGTTTTCTTGGAAGGTTAAACTACATTGCTCGGTTTATTTCACAATTAACTGAGAAATGTGATCCCATATTTCGTCTTCTCAAGAAACACAACCAATGTGTATGGGACGATGAATGCCAGAGAGCTTTTGACAAAGTCAAACGAAGATCATCAAATGCACGATTACTATCTCGCTTAATCCAGATAGACCATTGATACTGTATTTTTTCAAAGATTCAATAACTCTATGGGATGTGTCTTTGGACAACACGATGAGTCGGGAAGAAAAGAAAAGGCGATATACTATCTCAGTAAAAAGTTCACTGATTGTGAAATAAGATATTTGTCGATTGAGAAATTGTGTTGCGCCTTGATTTGGACAACTAGGAGGTTGAGGCAGTACATGCTTTATCATACTACCTGGTTAATTTCAAAGCTTGATCCGTTAAAGTATATGATGGAGTCCACTGCTTTGAATGGGAGGATGGCGAGGTGGCAGATTTTGTTGTCTGAATTCGATATAGTCTATGTGAACCAAAAGGCTATAAAAGGAGTGCGATGAGCGCACTTTTTGGCTAGCAGAGCTTTGGAGGATTATGAACCTTTAAGCTTTGATTTCCCAAATGAAGAGCTGATGTATGTGGCAAATACTGAAGATTGTCCATGGAAGTTAAACTTTGATGGAGCATCAAATGTCGTGGGAAATGGAATTGGGGCAATCTTGGTATCCCCTAGTGGTGATAATTACCCATTCACATGCAAACTGGATTTTGATTACACAAACAACATGGCAGAGTATGAAGCGTGCATCATGGGCATTCGAGCAGCTGTAGAGTGTAAGATCAGAGTGCTAGAAGTGTATGGAGATTCTGCCTTAGTAATCTACCAGCTTAAAGGAGAATGGGAGACAAGAGATCCCAAGCTAAGCGATTATCGGAAAATAGTTCTAGGATTGATTGAGGAGTTCGATGAGATCACTTTCAATTATCTCACACGCGATGAAAACCAGATGGCAGATACTTTGGCAACCCTGGCTTCTATGATCAAAGTAAACAGACCAGAAGATATGAGGCCTATTCAGATGAGTATTTTCGAAGTTCCAGCTCATTGTTATGACATAGAAGAGGAGGAAAGAGATGACCACCCTTGGTATCAGGATGTATTACGATACGTAAAAAATCGTGAATACTCAGAGCATGCCACTGAGAATGAGAAAATGACTTTAAGAAGAATGGCCTCTGACTATGTTTTAGACGGGGATATATTGTACAAAAAGAGAAAAGACCAAGTACTATTGAGGTGCGTCGATGCAGTTGAAGCTAGGAAGATCCTAGAAGAAGTACATGAGGGTGTTTGTGGAACCCATGCTAATGAATTCACAATGGCCAGACAGATAATGAGATTTGGATATTATTGGTCCACCATGGAAGGGGATTGTATCAGCTATGCTAAGAAATGTCATAAATGCCAGATTTATGGAGACAAAATTCATGTGCCTCCATCACCTTTGCATGTTATGACTTCCCCATGGCCTTTTTCCATGTGGAACATGGATGTTATCGGACCAATCTCACCGAAAGCTTCGAATGGACATCGATTCATCTTCGTAGTAATTGACTACTTCACGAAATGGGTAGAGGCTGCTTCTTATGCTAGCGTCACTAAGTCAGCAGTTAGTCGGTTCTTAAAGAAGGAGATTATTTATCGATATGGAATGCCTGAAAGGATCATATCAGACAACGCACTGAACTTGAACAACAGTACGATAGCAGAGGTTTGTAGTCAATTTGGGATCAAACACCACAACTCGTCTCCATATCGTCCAAAAATGATAGGGGCAGTGGAAGCGGCCAACAAAAATATCAAGAAGATAGTAGGGAAGATGACTGAGACTTATAAGGATTGGCATGAGAAACTACCGTTTGCACTTTATGCTTATCGAGCGTGCATCGGAACCTCTCTCGGGACAACGCCCTTCTCGTTAGTCTATGGAATGGAGGCTGTTCTACCCATTGAAGTGGAAATTCCTTCTCTTTGGGTTTTGTCAGAAATAAAGCTTGATGAAGCTGAATGGATCCAGGCTCGATATGATCAGTTGAATTTAATTGAAGAAAAGAGGCTAAGGGCTATTCGTCACGGTCAGATGTACCAAAAACGAATGATGCGAGCCTATAATAAGAAAGTTTACCCAAGAGAGTTTCATGAGGGGGACCTTGTATTGAAAAAGATCCTTCCCACACAAAAGGATTCCAGAGGAAAATGGATGCCGAATTGGGAAGGACCATATATGGTGAAGAAGGCTTTCTCTGGAGGAGCACTGATCTTGACCGAAATGGATGGGAAAAGTTTACCCAACCCTGTGAACTTTGACTCAGTCAAAAAGTATTTTGCTTGAAAAGGAGAAGAGGCCAAAGCGAAAACCCGCAAAGGGCGCTTTGAGTGTCTAAAAAAAAATGGAGAGGCCAAGGCGAAAACCCGCAAAGGGCGCCTTGAGACCAAAGGGGTTTTGAGTTGAAAACTCGAAAAGAAGCGCTCAAATTACGAAAGGACGTCTGATCATCTTGCTACACTTGAATCAACGAAATGAAGAATGTTGCATATCCAGGCATCAATAAAGTACTTTGGGTCTTCTAAACACATGTTGAGCTCAAGGCAGTCTTCATAAAGTTTGTATAAAGAAGCTCAATCGGCGATATCTAGGGCATCTGATTTTTGTACTATTCATTTTACTATCTTGGGATTCTTTTTCTTCTCAAAGATATGTTCTCAGTTAATTTTCTTTGTATTTTTGATAATTTATTCAATTTTAACTCTTTTTGAGCAATTTATTTGTTACCCATTATTCATAAATGTGTTGCATTGAAATAATGATTGACGAACTAATAATTTCACAAAAAAAAGTTCTACATATTACTTTGGAAATTTCTAGATAAGACAAGGAACCAAAACAGGACAATTGTTTAGAATTTTCATGTGCATAGAAATATTTTAGAAAGAAAAGTCTGGATAGAGACTATTTCTCTAAATTCTTGGTCCAATTGATAATTGGACAAAGTAAATGAGTTGATGTGATGGAAGTAAGTGATGAAATCAGGTCATAACAGTTGAGGGGTGATGTGATAAACTAAGAAACCCTGAATTATGGTAAAATGGGTTGATTTTGAAATAAACCCTATACTCTAAAAATTACAGACGGGTCGGATTGAAAGAGTTTCGATTCCCATTGTGGTAGGATGGTACAAGCCTTGTGTTCTCAAGATCCAAGCGGAGTTGACTCTGAAATTACATTGGGGCAAGCTTGTTGAGCAGAATATGATTGATGAACAAGAATGAAGAATAGATGAGTGATAACACCTAGAGTAGGAATCATACTCATAACATTTTTGTATCATAGCAAATTTCATTAGGAGCATTTGATTCATTCCATTCATTGCATTCTAATCCTAATCCTTTAAAAGGAATCATTTTCATAACATGTTACATGTAGCTAGAAGCATTTGATTCATTCTAATCATAGCATCTTAGTCATGTGATATAAACATACGAAATCGAGTCTACAGGACATATCCCTCAGTGGATAGTGTAGCAATATCGGTGAATTTGTAGATCTCATCTTCCTGAAGTTGCAGGAAGCAGATCGAAGACATTTTCAGTCTTATCTCCCTGAAGTTGCAGCGGAGTAGACTAAAGACAGAAGATCTCATCTTCCTGAAGTTGCAGGAGGCAAATCAAAGACATTTTCAGTCTTATCTCCCTGAAGTTGCAGTGGAGTAGACTGAAGATAGAAGATTTTATCTTCCTGAAGTTGCAGGAAGCAGGTCAAAAGCACTTTTGGTCTTATCTCCTTGAAGTTGCAGTGGAGTAGACTGAAGAAAGAAGATCTTATCTTCCTAAAGTTGCAGGAAGCAGATCAAAAGAAGATTTTAGTCTTATCTCCCTGAAGTTGCAGTGTAGTAGACTGAAGAAAGAAGATCTTATCTTCCTGAAGTTGCAGGAAGCAGATCAAAAGAAGATTTTAGTCTTATCTCCCTGAAGTTGCAGTGGAGTAGACTGAAGAAAGAAGATCTTATCTTCCTAAAGTTGCAGGAAGCAGATCAAGAGAAGATTTTTGTCTCATCTCCCTGAAGTTGCAGTGGAGTAGACTGAAGACAGAAGATCTTATCTTCCTGAAGTTGCAGAAAGTAGATCAAAAGCACTTTTAGTCTTGTCTCCCTGAAGTTGCAGTGGAGTAGACTAAAGAAAGAAGATCTTATCTTCCTGAAGTTGCAGGAAGCAGATCAAAAGAAGCTTTCAGCCTTGTCTCCCTGAAGTTGTAGTGGAGTAGACTGAAGATAGCAGATCTTATCTTCTTGAAGTTGCAAGAAGAAGATCGAAGATAGCAGATCTCATCTTCCTGAAGTTACAGGAAGCAGATCGAAGACACTTTCAGTTTTGTCTTTATGTATCGGCAATAGAGCGGACTGGAGATAGCAGATGTTGTCTCCCTGAATTTGCGGTGAAGCAAATCGAAGACAGAAGATCTCATCTTCCTGAAGTTGCAGGAAGCAGATCAAAAGCACCTTCAGCCTTATCTCCCTGAAGTTGCAGCGGAGTAGACTGAAGATAGCAAATTTGGCATTCCTGAAGTTGCAGGAAGCAAATCAAAAACATCAGATCTTATCTCCCTGAGTTTGCAGTGGAACAGATCGAAAAATAGTAGATCTGGCATTCCTGAAGTTGCAGGAAGCAGATTGAAGCCATCAGACTTATTTTTGAAATCAAGATGAAGTTCCAATACAATGGAGTTTGAAGCCATCTGAAGAAAACGAGGACCGAAAGTCAAGATTCAACAAGATCGGGCAAAATAGGGCCTTTTATAGTCTTTTCTCTATTCTCGTTACACGACAATGAGCAAAGAGGGGCAGCTGTAATAGCCCATTTTGCCCGGGCTTAGAATAAACAAACCCAAAAAATAATAAAAAATAAATACCAAAAATGTCCCTTTTACAGTCCTTTTACAAAGCCCAATAAATTAAACAGTTGGCCCAATTACCCTGTTACATCCTTAGCCCAGCTAAACCTAATCGGACCCAAACTAATACAGCCCAAGAAGGCCCAAATACTAAGTCGAATCAGCAAAAGCCTAGGGTTTCGGAAACCTAGGCGCCGCATAGCGAAATTTCTAACCCAATCGTCGCGCCGCAATAGCCCTTCGGTCACGCCACCAATCGCGCTGTAATCTGCGCGAATCCCCTGGACCATCGCCATGTTCTCCGCCTTCGACCTGCACAGAAAAGGAAAGAACCGAAGCAGAAAGGGTAAAACAGTAGCAAAATCTTTCTATTTCCTTTTATTTTGTTTATTTTAAAGGCTATAAAAGCCTTCCAAAAACCTGTAACAGGGGGATATACACATATACAGAATACACAGAAAAAGATACATAAATAAAAAAGGAACGAATCTTTTGCAATACAAAGGTGATTTATATTCGGTTTTCTGGTTATTTTTATTTTTGTTTCGTGCATGTTTGATTTACCAAACAGTATGTAAATAAAAAAAAAACAAACGACGAAGATTCTCACCTTTGCGCCGCCGTAGGCGACGGCGTGTGAGGCGTGTGCGCAATGATGGCCGGAGGTCGATGACCGGAGAGGGCAGAGCGATTTTTTAAGGCCTCTGTTTGTTTTTTTTTTTTAAATTCTACGTTAAAATGAAAATTTTTAGGCCGAAATTGGCTTATATAGTTAACTGGAAACGACGCCGTTTTGGTTTAATTTAATAAGCCTAATACGACGTCGTTTCAAAAGACGACCCGCGCGTTGACCCGAAAACCCGGGGAGGATCCGCGTGTTTTTGTTTAATGGTCTAATTGCCATTTTGGTCCTTCTGCAATTTAATTAATTTTAATTCAGTTCAATTCGTATTTTTATTTTTTATTAAATTAGCCCTGAACTTTGCATTTTGTTTCAATTAAGTCCTCGGGATACTTAAAGGACAAGAACAGAACGGTGTCGTTTTGGGAAGAAGGGATAATTGCCTAATGAATCCCTATAGTGTAACGCGTGTTTTAAATTAGTCATTTTATATTTATTTTAATTGTTATTTAATCCCTGTCTTTTTAAAACCTTTTTTATTTTATTTAATTTCAAATTATTTTAGCATTATCTTGAAATATTTTATTATATTAAAATTTCTATATTTTTATTATTATTTGTATATTAATCTATTAATAGTATAAATTCGTATATATATATATTTATATACTATGTATTATTTCATTATTTATATAATATATGTTAATTTGTATATTATTTATATGCTATATATATTTTTAAATTTTATTATTATTATATTATATATTATCTCTAAAATCTTATTTTATATGAAATTTATTTATATAATATATTTTATTTATACTGTTTCTATTATATATGTAATTTTATGAATAGTATATTATATATATATATATATATATGTTTTTATATAAAAATACTTTATACTATTTACTAATTATTTTTATCATTTATACATATGTTAAATTATTAAATTATATATTATAAGTTTTTTTTACTTTTACTTTTTGTTATTTTATATATATATATATATATATTAAATCATTTTAAAAATCATTACATTTTTTTATTCAATGTTTAAATATATTATTCCCTTTTTCGTTTGATTTTGTTATTTCGTGAAAGTCTTATTAATTGCTATTTATTTTACGTCACATGTTTATTTATTTATGTTATTTTAATTGTTTATTATTGCTTAATATAATGCTTTATTTATTCATGTTATATTATTCTTTTATTATTTATTGTTAATAAAATTTGTAGTTATGTAGAATTGCAATTGATATGTATGCTATAATGTCTTGCTCAAACCATTGTTTTATTAAAACGCCTCTTTCAAATGGTTTTAAAAAAAATAATACGGTGATATGTGATATTTGGGGACTTCGAGAAGAATTGTGCCCTAACTTACTGGGCTTTGATTTTTCTCGTAGAACTTAAGATATTAGATATCCCTCCTCTTTTAAAACAAAAATTTACAAAGTTCAAATAAAAAAAACCTATTCTTGGGAATTCAAAACGTTGTGTCCTAACTTACTGGTTATGATGTTTTGAGTCTCGAGGTAGGAGTTTTCTAAAATAAAGACGTGTCTAGTTTTGAAGTCATGAGATGTTATATCCTAACTTACTGGGTATGGCGTTTTATTTCTTTGAGATATGTAAGTCTAAGTTTTTCTTCAAATAAAATGACCATTTTCTAAAATTTTTAAAGTTTCAATAATAGGACATGATTTTATCGATTAGGTACCAATTTTTGGGCGTCATGAGGGTGCTAATCCTTCCTCATACGTAACCGACTCCCGAACCTATTTTTCTTGTTTTTCGTGGACCAAAATCAGTATTTTGAAATAAAATGTTTTCAAGGTGATCCAATCACACCTAAGTAAAAAAGGGATTGGTGGCGACTCCCATTTTTTCGTTTTTTAAAAGTCGATTCCCCGTTTTTAAATCAAACTTTTAAAATGGTTTCGACAAAAATCATTCTCGTAATATCATATCATTCCATCTATTACCAATTATACATCCAATTTCAATTTTAATGTTAATTACTATTTCATTTCCTTATTCGAATCTCGAATCGAATTCATTGTTTCATCACATTTCTATATCGGCCCTTTGGGCTCGTATAACTGGTTCGTATGATTTTTCACTTGCCATCAATATCCATTGGTCACAATATGTATACAAACCATCAATTCATAATATCAGTCCAATACAAATATCATTTATCAAAATTTCATTTTATTTCCCTATTAATCTAACTTGGACTCGAACATATACACGGATCCAACCAATCACACCAATTTGGCACCCAATGCCTCATTGGACAATGCTGAAGTAAATAGTTTACGCCCAACACTCATCAATGTGTTTGGCACCTAGTGTCTCATCGATATAATCGAAGTAATTTGGCACCCAGTGCCTTATCGACATGTAGTTGAAATAACTCTGAACTCTTCCTATCCTATGGCATGCCAACTATATCCGGTTCTGCTCGAATAGATAATAGGGTAACAATTTACTCAATTTCATTTATACGCCAATTTCTTAAGTCAATGTTGTCATTTCATCAACCAATTATCAATTTGTATGCATAACATTATAACTTATCTTATCACAAAGCCAATTTTTTAATTACAACAATATACAATATTTTTAAATCTTTTCAATTTAGTCCTCTATCTCGAAGATAAAAAATAATCATATCAATTTGATTCAATTCAACTAATCGATTTCACACTACAATTCATTATATTCAATTTATTAGTCAATTTGTCATTTCTTTATGATTTAATCCATATTTCACCTTTCTGTACCAAATCATAAACAATCAAAATTTCAATTAAACATATTTACAATTATAATTTTAAGTACATAACAACTTAACACAAACATACCGTATGAACTTACCTGGTCAAAACAACAAAATGATCAATTCTCTAAGGACTAATCAACAAATTTGCCTTTTTTCTCGATTAATTCTAATTTGGTCCAATTCCCGATCTATACAATTATTCAATTCAATTATCAATTTCAACCCTTTTATATCACCCTATTATAAACATATATCAGCTCAATTTCATTATTTGGATGTCCCTAAATTTTTTTCGTTTTATTTAATTTAGTCCCTAAAACCGAAACTATCATAATTTTCATATTTAAGCCCCGATTTTCAATCCGATTTCAATTCTATCCTTATACTGACCTCTAAGATCAATATTTATAGAAATCTCATGCCAAATTTGAAATATTTGTATTTTAGTCCCTAAATTTAAAACTAGCAAAATTTCTTTTACAACTTAGTCCTATTTCATTTCTAAGCTTCAAAAGCTACCATTAGCATTCAAAAACTTCAATTAACATCAATAAAAAAATTTACTAAACTTTAACGATTTTGAAAACAGAGGTACAATTTAGCTAAATTAAATTACAACGATATCAAAAATATAAAAAGTAAGAAAAATAGCTTCAAAAGGAGTTACATGCAAGATTCAAAAGCTTGGCTGATTCACCCTTTGCCTAAAAATGGAGGAATCGGGTGGAGAAGAACAATTGAAAGAGATGATGGCTTTCTTTCTTTTATTCATGTTTTAATAATCATTTAACTATTATTTTAACCTTATTTTTACTTTATAGTTTCACTAATTTATCAAGAATTAACCGTCCCATTTATTTAAAAGGGGTTAATTGCCACATAAAACCTTCCACATTAATTAATTAAGCCTTTTAGCTAGAAAAATCAATAACGATTAAGTTTTACGATTTAATTATTTTTCTTTACTTAGCCATCCAAACTCTAAAATTTTTAGACTAAACTTCAATTCACCAATATAATAACTCCGTAAATATTAAATAATATAATTTACGGGCTCGTTTTATAGAAATGAAGTCTCGATACCTCTATTTCTAAAACCACTGACTTTCGGTACTAATCACTTGTACCTTGACCAACAGAGCAATTAATAATATTTATAAAATTGAAGTTCACAATAATATCATATTTAACTCGTAAATATTAAATAATAATATTTACGGACTCATTCGTCAGAATTGTGGTCTAGGAACCACTGTTTTCGACACCATTAAAAAACGAGTTGTTACAATTATAAAGTTATTTTTTTAATTACATAGTTATCAAGTGGGTATTTTATTTATTTGAAAAATATCACAGCAACGAATTTAACAAAAAAAAAGTGTTAACAATTAGACCTGAATTTGAAATCTAAAAAGTATAATGACTAAATTCCTAATTTTTAAAAAGTACAGTGACTTGTGGCATATTTTAACCATTTTTATAATACTATTAATTAGTTCAACTATTTATTATTTAAAATAGTTATTTATTATTAAAATATGAGTTAGAGTAGACTTGATCATGGATCAAATTATCTGTCTAAAAAATGAGAAGATTTAGATAAAATATAACTTACTTATATAAAAAAATAAGACTTATTTTCTAAATGGGTCGCGCATCGTATAAGATTTTGTCGCTAGAGCTAGGACCGAATTTGTCTAAATTTTTTTTCACCTTGGCAGCCCGGCCATGATCAGTTGTAGTCGGGGTCCAGCTTTGAGCTCGATGATATGTTTTTCTTTTTCCTTAATCAGTCAAAGCCAGAAACACCGTAGCAACTAATCACAAAGTATTTTGTGTTTGGAGTTTGCAGAGGAAACTTGGTTTAAACTTCAAATTAACTTTGGTTTAATAGAATCCAGTAGGTAGTAATTTGTAAAGAATGGTTTGGGCTTTGCTTCCCGTCGATCCTTCCTCAGGCAAGTAAAGCTTAATTGAAGTGTTACTATTGCTTCATTTTTGTATTGGATTATTCTCAAAACCGAAACCCTAATCCATTTGTGCAGCTGAACAAGAAGAAGAAGAAGAAGATAAGTACTATATTTTCAAGAATGGAACGTATTCTGTGGGTCGAAAAGGTGATCTAATTTGCTTTTTTTCTTTTGTTTCTTTGTGAGGAAATTGCTAAATGCTAATTATTGTTGATAATTGCTATTGGGATTCTCTCTCTCTCTCTCTCTCTCATTTTGTGTGTGTGTTTTGATTTGTTGAAGGGTGTGATATCATCATTCACAAAGACAAGGGAGTGTCCAGAATCCATGCTCATATAATGGTTGATGAAATGACTCAATCATGTCAAGTTCGAATCAGAGATTTGTCAAAGTACGGGACATTCATTAACAAGAATCTTAGTTCTAACAAGAAAGTTCATCATTTTCCTAATAAACAGACCTCTTTAGAAGATGGGGACCTCCTTTCTTTTGGAACAGGAAATGCAACCTTTCGGTACTGCCAATTCAATAATTTCCTTATTTCAATGAATTCAGTGATTTCGTATCAATTCTCTAAATTCTCTGCCCCTTGTATCTATTTAGATTCTCTTATGTGCCGCTTGTACTCTATATCTGCTGTGCTGAGGCCTCCCAGATTAATCATCATCTTCAGGACAAAGTGTCATCCATTGGTTAGTTAAAATCCATCATTTGGCTTCAATCTTCACAAAGATTTTTTCCTATAATTTCACCTTGAAAACTTATCTTTTGTTCTTTTTTTTTCCTTTTAAATTATTTTATCCACATTCAGAAAATTTTAATGTTGCCTCTACGTCTAGAATTAAGAAAGGGAAACCAAAACTGATAATTAAATTTGATGGATTGAAAACTTGGAGTCCTTTTGTTCTACCCTCAAATATTTTGCTTATCATGCTTCTAAGATCTGGGTGTTAGGAAATGTTGTCGTTATTTCCTTGTTTAGCATGAGCGATAAATTGAACAATTAGAAAAAACTATGATCCACTTCTCTCAAAACTAGGTGCCTTGAGGTTGAAATTAATTGTGGATTTTGCAAGTCATAGGGGAGAAACACGTATTGGAAGGAAGAATTGGCCAAAAGAATAGGATTCTGTTCATGTGGTTTCATTGTAAAGACTTCACTATTTGAGTCTTAGAGTTCAACAACTTAGGCTACTCAATATCTAACATTTTATTGTCAATAATTTTGGCTTGACCAAAATAAGGCTTGACCAAAATAAGGGGTGTACTGACTTTACTTGGATGGCTGTTGCATTGCTAGGATGCTGAAAAAAAAAAAATTGTTCACAAGGAAATATGGTAGAATGGTGAAAATCTTAGAATCATAATCTTCAATTCTTTACCTTTTGTATGTAGAATTTTTTTTTTTAATAAATAGGAGGATAAAGGCACTTCAGTGCACTTGAACCCACATTCTCTTGCACTGACAACTATGCCAATGCCAATTAGTATGTAGAATATAATATTGATTTTGTATTAAGCTCTGCTTGCTTTTTGATGAGAGAAAAGTTCTTATTATATTTTTGGCTGACTATCATTACCATGTCATGAAGGTGCTCGTCTTACTCATGTCTACAGTGAGGATTGTACACATGTGATTGTTGATCAACATGTGCCCCTGAAAAGGGATCTACTTGATGCAATTGTGGCTAAGAAACTGCTCTTACGTACTACTTGGCTTGAGGTACAGATAGTCAAATACTCTATCTTATCTCCTTTAATTGTAATGATGATTTTAAGTTGTTCAACCAAAATTAATAATTATGTAGGCATGTAATTTTGATTGGATGAGAATGCTTAATATCAAAATACCATATTTATTTTATGAATCTCTTTGTTTGAAACATTCAAGAATTGTGCTTATTTTTCTTCTTGGTCTTGTCTATGGGGTCGCTATTAGCTGACTATAAGATTTCCACACTCCAAATGTTAGGGATCTTATTCCTACCTGATGTTTACTGAATTAATGATAAATGTTTGAGATCTTTATTGGAATTCAAGATGCCAAACCTAATTGGAGAGTTTAGGTCTTTGATAGCACAAAGGTTTAGGAATGAAGTATTTTGTTCCTTACTGTGTAACATTTATCCTTCAAGTTTCATGGAAGCTAGAGTTTGCTCCTAAACTCATTATTTCAACGAAAGGCAAGACTATATACTCTCAATTTGGTAAAAGAGGAGATTATTTCCAAACATCCCAGACATAATTAGAAAAGACTACCCAATTAATATTCAGTAAAGAGAGAACTAAAGGAAAGAATTTATATGCTGGCCTTTAGTCTCAAATTAGTACAGTTTCCACCCACGCTTCGCGTTGGGTTAATTATTTATTTCTTGACTAAATTATAGTGTAAAAATTGAAATGTTACAATTTGCTCAAAGTTTTTGTACTCTTCGCATATTTGAAATTTAGTCTCCATACTTTTATTTTTAGGAATTTAGTCTCTCTACTTTTCAAATTTAAAAATTTAGGTCTATTTGTTAACACTGTTAGAATTCTATTATGTTGGTATGACATTTTGAAAAAAATAAAATAAACTTGGTATCCACCTAACAAAAAAATAACATTGTAACAGACTTGAATTTAATAAAGAATTTTAACGGTGCTAACAATTCTTAAAAATTCGCATCATCATTTTAATTAGAATAAAGTATTTAGACTAACCAATGGCATTATAAAAGTTGAGGTATCAAATTATGTCAAAATTAAAGTATATTGATTAAATCTTAAATTTGAGTGAAATATAGGGATCAAATTGAACTTTAACCATTCTTATAATCTAAAAAGTAGAGGGATTAGAATTGAACTTTACCCATAATGTTTTCATGTCAAAAAGTGGAAGGAAAAAAATGGACCGGTGTCCATTGTGGAAGGCCTTAGGGCCTTCCTTTTATTTATAGTTGTATAAATCATCATTTTACATTTTGCTACTAGTCAACCAGCAAGGTAAAATTCCTTGAGGTGTTATAATCCTGTATTTTCCCAATACTCCTTTGGTTATAGAAGTGTATCTAACAACTTAGATAATCAGAGTGTTTAGTGAGGATTTCTCTATCTCTTCCTGGACTCTTTTAATATGTTTGGCTAGCATTTTCTGCCTTGAAATGGTGCCTTTTTTATGTTTGGATTACAAACGGAGACAGAGATATAGATCTATGAATTGAAGCAACTTATTTGAGCAATGTTCGTAAATTGTATTATATTTTCGTGTCTTGAATAGACAAGCTTAACTTATTTAAGTAATGCTTATAAATTGTTCTATATTTTTTGTTCAAGGAAAAGAAAAAGTGAATTAATCTACAATGAACTCAACTATGAAAAGTTTTTAATGTAATAGAAAAAATTATCATAATACATTAGATTATTAGCTTATTGTCTTTGTTGAGTCCACCAACATTCATTATCTGTACTTGTTCTTCAAAAATTACCAGTTTGTAAAGGCAGACATTTAAGGCTAAAATACTGAGAATATACTAAAAGTTTTCTGAACTCAAATGGCTTTTTTTTTTCCTTCTATTAATTTTAAAAAAAGTGGTACATGAAGACGTAAGTTTTCAGTTGTTTGAATCACTAAGACATGCTGAAAATGCAAAAAGTGAGAGAAATTAGATTTGCTATGTTAATCTACATTAAACTCAATTATGCAAAATTGTTAGTTTAATAGAAAAAATTATCATTATAAATTAGATTATTAGCATATTATCTTTGTTGAGTGGCTCTGACATTCATTGTCTGTACTTGTTCTTCAAAATGGTCACTTTGTAAAAACAGAAATGTAGGGCTAAAGTACTGAAATGGAAAATAGTAAACATCCTCTGAAGTCAGATGGCTTGCTTCTTTTTTTCCTTTTATTAATTCTAAAAAAGATGGTACATGAAGAGGTAAGTTTCCAGTTACTTGAATGACCAAGATATGCTGGAAAATGCAAAAATTGAAAGAAATTATAAAGGCTTAAGGCTTTGTTAGCTAGGAATTAAGTAAAGGTAAGTGTTTAACCTCCCAAGATGATGCATTAAGATGATAGTTTTCTCAATCAATTATTATCAAACAATGTGGAATCTAATATTTGCTACCATATCTAGTACAAGTAGATTTGTTGTGGAATTGCCTTGCTATTTTTACACATTTAAGAATATTTTTGTTGATCAAATTAATACAACTTTTTCTTTGGTCCAATTCAAACTGTTGATGTTTACTTATTATCTCATTGTACTTACTGCTGTACTTTTTTTAGCTTGTAGCTGAGAGAAGTATCCAGACTAAGTTTCCTGATTGCTGTTCGTAAGTATTATTTCAATGTTACATCTTTTGGGTTATTTTTACACATGAAGTTTTTCCACTGTAAAGGTACTAATTTATGTTTTTGCTCTCAGCCATGTTCCAACAATTATGGTGGATGGAGTATTTGTTGAAGTTTCAGACCCAAAAACGCGTGAAAACTGTTTGGGAGGATACACCTTTCTCTTAGAATCTACACATGTGGTAATATTTTCATATTCGTAATTGCTCTGAAGGTTTTATTTTCTTGTGTCCAGAGTCCACCATAAAAGGGGGAGGGAAAGAAGAAAGTTGATCCATTTATATAATCATCTTTTGCTTTGGTGGTTTTGCTTTTTGTTCACTGATTCTCACATGCACGTGTTAATATCGGGTGCTTACAAGTGGAAAAGTATTTAATTTTTTGGGTATCCATTTTATATATGGCTTGCTGGACACGTTGCTAAATTAGCTTATAGCAAAATTGAGGATGTGACATACATGGACATCGTATAAACAATTAAAGAAAAATTCCACCAAATCCACAGAAAGTATATGTTAAACTATGACAACACCTGTATCATTTTTTTTTTTTCATTTTTGAATTGGTATGCTTGCACCTAAATTGTGATAATGCAAAATTCTTGCTTATGATTTTTGTCATAAACTGAAAAGAAACTATATTTAACAAGTAAAGAACGGAACAGATTTATAGTAAATAGCCTAGCTAATTAGGGAAACAACCTAAATACATAATTAATAAAATCTCTCCAAATTATTTTCCAATTCTCCTAAAACTTTGCTGCTACTTTCGCCTAAAATCTGCTCTAAATCAAATCCTTGATTACAAGGAACAGATTAGTGAATTAAATCCTTGCATTTGAAGATTTATGTTTGCAGTTTTCCTAGACTTCTCTTCAAGCTGATGAATAGGTATTCTTTGTATGCAACTTGGATAAAATAGTCTGGAAAACTGAGTTACTTGACCTTTTGATAAGAACATCAACAAGTTTCTATGTCTGGACACATAAGGTGTACATATCAATCCACTGTCTAATTTCTATTCGATAAACTATCTATCGACTTCAACATGCTTTGTCTGGTCATGTTGTACTAGGTTATGAGTTTTGCTGATTGCAGATTTGTTGTCACAATAAGCTCATTGGGTCATTGCACTTAATCCTGAAATCTTCAATAATGATCTTCAACCAAAGTAGTTCAGACAGGCCTTAAGCCATTACCTGAAATTCAACCTCTACACTTGATTGACCTACACTGTGTTTTTTTTATTAAAAAACTTTTCCATGTCACAAGATTGCCTTCGAGGAAGGTGTAGTATCTTGACACTAGTCTTTAGCAATTATTGATCCGGCATAATCAACATTAGTGTATGCCTCAAGCTTCCTTCATTTCCAATTCATTTAGTAAGAACAAAATATGGTTTATTGGAATGTGGGAGCTAAAAGCAGTACCTAATTTCACAAAGTTGGATGTTACACTAGAGGTAGAGTCAATTTGGGATAAAAGACATCTAAGATGCTGAATTTCATTAGAAGAAAAGCTCTCAACAGGAAGTTGTCTCCTTAACAGTATTTGCGGTTTCTGAAAAATTTGCTTGAGGCCTTGTTGACTTACCTTGTTTCCCCCATGTCCACTAGTGGGTCAACCATGCATCTTCCAACAAGTTTCTTTGGTGTCGTGGTTTTTCACAATAGTCATAATGCCGGTGATTCTTTTTAGAATTACCAACCTTTTGTTTCTCTTGACTAGCGATCATCTAGCCTTCTTATCCAGTGCTATATAGAGCATAACACCTCTTGTGCTTTCTTCTTGCTGGACATAGGAACATGCTTGCTCAAGAGAGGGAAATGGGATTTTTCTAAGGACCTAAACCCTGATATGATCATACTCATTGTTTAACCTGACCAGAAAATCATAATCTCACTCCTTTCCTACTAGCTTTTGAAACTTTACCGCATCTCTAGTACACCCTGCTTGGAAATCTTGATAATAATCTAGCTTCTTCCATAAACCACCTAGTTCAGAAAAATACTGAGAAATTGTCATCTCACCTCGATTAGTATTGTGAACCTTATTTTGGATTTCAAAAATTTGAATGTGGTTCCCAACATGCGAGTAGGTGAGGGAAGTTGCATTCCATATTTTTGCTATATTGTCAAGTAGCAGGTATGTTCTGGAAATGTGGGGTTGTATGGAATTAATGAGCCATGCCATAACACAAGAGTTTTTCGAGTCGTATTGATTAAAAGTAGGATTACTCGATGCTGGTTTTCTTGTATCACCAGTGATGTAACCCCGCAATCCTCTAACTTTCATGAATAACAAACACGACCTCAACCATGCAAGATAGTTATTCTCATTGAGTTTTGCGGGACTAATTTGTAATGATGGATTGTTGAAACTAGTTGCTATGATGTTTTTATCATCCACCATTTAAAAAAAAGGAGCAAGGAAAAGACCAAATAACAAAAAAAAGGATATTCCTTTGAAAAAAAAAAATGATAATAGCCAAAAACAAATTCCAAAATTCTATTACCCAAATAGTGGCTTAATACTAGGATATCTAACCAACCCCAATTGACCTCAAGAACAGAGGAGGACCGAGAATATGCACCAAGCTTGATGGCAAGGATGGAAAGAAGGAACTTTGGCAGAGTGGTGTTATGCGCTGAAGTGTGAGGAAGAGTTTATAAGCTGACGGAGGTGCATAAGACTCATGTGCGGGTCTGTTAGTCATTGGAATTCGGGGTTTCATCGGCGATGGGTTCCAACTCCTTTGTGGGAGCAGTGAGAAAAAATGGTGGGCCTAAAGGGGTAAGTACTAAAAATTTTAACCCTAGGTTTTGGGATTTTGAAAATTTTTGAGAGAAATTCTTCTTAAATCTAGAAATTTAGTTCTGATACCATGTTAAAATCAGAGGAGGCAACGAGATTTGAAGAATTTTCACTCTTTATTGACAATCCACAGAGAAAAAATACATAGGTATTTATATACACAAAATGGGAAGAAATAGGATATTAAATTCCTAGAAATCAGCTATGTACACTATTTTTTAGCTGTCAATTAGTCAACATAGGCCAACAAAAGTTTTCAAGACTTGACTAAACAAGTTCTTTTTTGGTAGAGGAAAAAAAACAAAGGTGATCAATTGGCAATGAAGGCCACAAAGCTTAACAAAATATATGAAAATGAAGGTCAAAACTAAGAACTCTGAAAAAGAATCCTATAACTCTGATACCATGTTGTAAACTAAAAAGAGGCTTGTATATTCAATGGGTAAAGACTAGTAAATATTTATAGTACACAACCTAGGTTAATTAGCAAAACAAACTAAATACATGATCAATAAAATCTCTCCAAAAATCTGCTTTTTCTTCTAAAATTCTGCGACTAATTTCTCCTAAGATATGCTCTAAATCTGATACCTAATTACAAGGGAAAAAATCAGTGAATTAAATCCTTGCATTGAAGTATTTTCACAGTTTTCCAACAACTTTCATTGTCATTGGACGCCTCTTAAATATCTAGCTAAATCATTGTTTTATTGCTGTAAAAGCTCATGCATATAGTTGGCTCCTTAAGCACTAGAGTTTTATGGAGTGACCATGTTTTGCATTTCATCTTGATTTCCAAATTTGAAACGCATGCTGTTACCTGTGTATCCTTTTTATCCTAAGTTATTTTTTACCGTTTAATCTTTGGATTAATATAATTAGTGAAAGAAAAGTTTTGTGTGTTCCTAAGACTAGTTGGTATCTAGGAACATTGAATTGAAATGGATGCTACAGATTTTAATGTTCTTTTGTCTGATGTAGTACAAGTTTGGGGATAGATTGCAGTCTCTGCTGGAAGTGAGTGGCTCAAGGGTTAACTATGTTGAAGAAATTTGTTCAAGTAGTCAGGTATCTTTCATTTTTCATGTTTTCTTATTCATTGTTTTCTTTTCCAACAAACTATCAACTGTCTCGGCGTTGCAGAATATGTCATCTCTGAAGAAGTTACATAAAATCATTGTTGTGACATAAATATTCTTTATGGCTTGTTTTATTGTATTTGATATATATTTTTTCTCGTTGTACTAGTTCATAGAAAACATTATTCAAGTGTTGTTTGTTCATTTGTGTTGTATTTTGAAACAGAATATCAATACTGTGATAACACCTAGAATTAAAGAGCTTAAGCATCGGTCACCTTTGGCTGAAGTTTTAGCCTAGAATTTTGTCATTTTTGTTCTTTTAAACATGTCAGCATGAGTCCCGTAGGACCTCCAACAAAGGTTTGGGAGGTAACTTAGATTTGATCATTTGAACTAGATCTTTTGGTTGAATTTGAACAGGGTGTCTCAATAAGTTTTGGGGCTTCTTAAGTTCTTTTTGAAGTGGTAATATTTGCATTTCAACCAGGAGTAGTTATAAAATATTGTTATTTGTACAAATAGCATGTAGTGTTAATGAAACTTCTGTAGTTCTATGTAATTAGCAGTTGTTTATGTTTGTAGGAATCTGCTGTAACAATGTTGAACAATGGAGTCATGCTAGTTGAGAGATTAATTTTTCTAGGAATTTCTTTTATATTTTATTGGTTTAATCATTGTATAGATGAGATATTTTAGAATGGTTAGGTTATAATAGTTTTAGGGTTAAATTTGGTATTGGCATTTTATTAAGGTTTTGGGTTTAGCCATAAGTATCTTCTTATTTTAGTTTTAATTAGGTTTTAGATGATGAATAGTTGAGACTTTGAGATGTCAATTATTGAGATGATCACGCTCTTAATGATTCTTGTTGGGTTTTCTCCTTTCTTCTATTTCTCCCTTGATTTCCTCACTTCCTCTGTAATTGCTTCTGCCTATTTGTGATTATCATATAAACTTATTTTCTATCTCTTTCACCTACTTGTTCTGCATGAAGTATGTTATGTTCCTTTATTTATTGGATCGAGAACATCGCAAGAATGGTCTTGGTATTTTGCCTCAGGTTACTAGAAGTATTATTTTGAAGGTCTCAAACTGTTTTCACTACACAATAATAAGATGGCAAACCTCGTGAATGTGAACGAATGAATTGTTCCTACTGCAGTTTTGTCTCCTATGCCTCTTAACCAGCTGCCTATTTGTTAATTTCCTGAAAGGTAAGCTACAAGTTGGATGGCTTAGGTAGTTTAGTGGGATATTTTCTTTGGTGAGAGTGCTCTGACCATCAAACCTCTCATGCTGAATTAAATTACAGTTGATTCTTTTCTCTAAGAATGTATCATACCCAAAAACAATAAAATGAATAGGAAGGAGTTTTAGGACAGGAAAACTAGTGCTTGTAGCGTTCAGGTGATGTTGCAAGAATGTTGGTTAACATGAATGAAAGAACGCAAGCATGTGTAGTAGCAAGTCTCCTATGTTATGAGGAAGCGACATTAATAATAGGGAGGCCAGTGCTTGAATTTATTTGATGGATGCTAATCTAAATCTGCCAATAGAATGTTACCCAGTAATTGACTATTAAATATTATTTCTGTTTTTACTGTTGATTTATTGGTTAAGCTTCAAGTGATAACCCTGCAAATTTGTCATCTGCATGTGGGCTTGCTATTGAACATTTTTCTTCTAGGCCTTTGGGTGTGGAGAAAATACTTGTCTTACATATGTCATCCCTGGAAGATCAGTAGACAAGTTTGATCACTTGGATAAACTTGGTTTATCATATAGAGTGGATGAGATGGCATTAATACGTGCTCTTTTATCTGGAAAATTGGATCAGTCTATATTGATATCATCATCAGGTATGAATTCATGTTATATCCAGATAATTGCACGTCGATTTTTTGTCTGTAAAAAATGTTATATTTTTTAAATTGAATGACAACTTCAAAAATGTAACTGAAGAAAAAGAAGAAAATTAAATAAAAAAAAGAAAAAAAAAAAGAAAGAAGAAGAAACAAAATCAGGGATAGAAAATTAGAGGGGGAGGGGGAGGAAAAAGGAGAGAGAGAGAGGATACGGTGGAAGGGGGGAGGGTACCTCATGCTAGGCACATCACATCTATCTGACCTTTTATCTACTGCCAGTGCTCCTTCTCTCTCTCTCTCTCTCTCTCTATTCACTTACTCTCCTTCATTCTCCCCAATTTCTCTCTTAAGATTTTTTTCCCTGAAAGATCTTTTGAAAAAAACCTTAATTCAAAGTTTTAAACAATTTAGAGAAAATAAACTAAAAAGAAAAACATCATGACATTTTTAGGGATGTTGCTTGTTTTGCATGTTATTTATTTAGCTAACGGAGTTAATAAGGCATACAATCTGCATAAACATAAAGAAAGAAATAATAATTAAGTGCAAATTTGACAATTTTACTATACTTTTGGTACAAAATAAAATATGATATATTTGGATGGGAAAATTTCAAATCAATGTTAAAGATAAATTATAAATATTAACAAAAGTAAATACTATTAAAATCCATGTAAGGATACTATTATTTGGAGGATGGAAAGGAGAGTTTAGATATGGATTTTGGATTAACTGAAAGTTTTCAAGAGAGTATTTAATAAAACTGTTCTATTTTTATTAACTAAAGAACTGAACTTAAATAGAGAAAAGAGTCCTAATACTAATTGGGAAAATAATTCCCTTATTCTAATAAACTACTAAAACATGAGGGAAAATAGTTCCCTTATTCTAATAAACTACTAAAAGATAAAATAAAATATTCCTAGAATATGAATAGAACTTATCTACCTAAATAAGATTTATCTAACTAAATAAATTTAAAATATATACATATTTCAACACCCTCCCTCAAGTTGGTGCATATATATCAATCATGCCCAACTTGCTTACAAGAAAATCAAAGCTTGTCCTAGAGAGCCCTTTGGTGAGTATGTCAGCAATCTGTTGTTTTGAAGGAACAAACGGCATGCACACTTGGCCTTCTTCAATCTTCTCCTTGATAAAGTGTCTATCAATCTCATCATGTTTAGTTCTGTCATGTTGGACTGGGTTGTGAGCAATACTAATGGCAGCTTTGCTATCACAGTACAACTTCATTGATGAAGTTATTGGTTTCCTCAGCTCTTCCATAATTCTTTTTAACCACATCATTTCACAAATTCCTTGAGCTATTGATCTAAACTCAGCCTCTGCACTACTTCTTGCTACAACACTTTGTTTTTTGCTTCGCCAAGTCACAAGGTTTCCCCAAAAAAATGTACAGTATCTTGATGTAGATCTTCTATCTGTTATTGAGCCTGCCCAATCTGTATCTGTATAAGCTTCAATTCCTCTTTGTTCGGATTTCTTGAAGAACAACCCCTTTCCAGGTGAACTCTTCAAGTATCTTAGAATCCGAAACACTGCTTCTTCATGTTCCTCCATTGGGAAGTGCATAAATTGACTCACTAAGCTCACTGCAAAAGCTATGTTTGGCCTTGTATGTGATAAGTAAATTAACTTACCAACTAATCTTTGGTACTGCCCTTTATCAACTAATCGACCTTCTTTATTTTCGAATTTTATATTTGGATCAATTGGTGTGTCAGCTGGGCGGCAACCACTCATCCCGGCCTCTTTTAAAAGATCAATTACATATTTTTTCTAAGAGACCACAAGACCTTTCTTTGATCGAGCAACTTCCATTCCAAGAAAGTATTTCAAAGGACCCAAGTCTTTGATCTCAAACTCCAATGCTAGATGCTCCTTGAGACGCCTTATTTCATCCACATCATCTCCTGTAAGAATGATATCATCGACATAAACTATAATAATTGCTATTCTGCCTCTTTGTGAGTGTCGATAGAACATTGTGTGATCAGCTTGCCCTTGTGAGTAACCTTGTTTTTTAACAATTTGAGTGAACCGTTCAAACCAAGCTCGAGGAGACTGCTTTAGACCATACAAAGATTTCCTGAGCTTACATACTCGAGTTCCAAATTTTTCTTCAAAACCTGGAGGAGAATCCATGTAAATTTTTTTTTCAAGTTTCCCATTTAGGAAAACATTCTTCACATCTAGCTGTTGTAAAGACCAATCAAGATTAACAGCAATTGATTAAATAACTCTAACAGAATTTAATTTGGCTACTGAAGCAAATGTTTCAAGATAATATATCCCGTATGTTTGAGTGTACCCTTTAGCCACTAATCGGGTTTTGTATCTATCTAAAGATCCATCCGATTTGAATTTGGTTGTGAACACCCATTTACAGCCTACAGTTTTTTTCCCTACAGGTAATTCCACTATTTCCCATGTATCTATTTTTTCAAGAGCGCGCATCTCCTCTAAAATAGCCTCCTTCCACTCAGGAACTTGTAAAGCATCTTTCACATTTTTGGGTATTTTCACAGTATCGAGACACGAAACAAAGGTTGAGAATGTCGAAGACTAGGCTTTATAGGACACAAAGTTAGACATGGGATATTTGACAACAATTCTAACATCTTTTCTTTTAGCAATTGGAATATCTAAATCAGTAAATTCGTTGGTTGGATTATGAGCTTTACCTGGACTTTTGACAAGATCTTGCGGGTCGGATTCTTGGTGATGAGTCTGGTGGATTCCACTTTCTTGATTTCGATTTCTTCTTGAGTAAACAATTAACTCATTTGTTTGTTCTTTATTCTTATGATTAGACTCTACACCTTCATACTCCTTTTCATTAACAACATTAACGTCACTAATTTCTGTGTTAATCATAAATTCGCCTTCCCCATTATTAGAATCTCTAAGTTGTATATTCCTAGTGTTTTCTTGATCAATTATAGAATCTTCCTTACTATAATTCTCTCCCTGAAGATTAGAATCAAAGTAAGATTGCGTTTTAACAAATGTGACATCCATGGTAATAATAATCTTCCTATCAATTGGATCGTAACATTTGTAACCCTTTTTATTAGAAGCATAGCCAACAAAGATGCATTTTTTTGCTCTAGGATCTAGTTTACCTTGGTTGTGAAGATGAACAAAAACACTACACCCAAAAACTCGGAGGGATAAATCTGTGATCAATTTAGAGTTAGGAAAGTTATCTTTAAAGAGACTGAAAGGAGATCTATAGTTTAGAGTTTTACTAGGCATTCTATTAATAAGATATGTAGCTGTTAACAAGGCTTCGCCCCAAAGATAATGTGGTACCTGACTAGTGAACATCAAGGCTCTAGTTACTTCCAAAAGATATCGGTTTTTTTTTTCTGCAACCCCATTTTGTTGTGGTGTATTTGTACAAGAGCTTTGGTGGATTATACCATGTTTGGTTAAGAAAACACCTAATTGGTCACTAAAAAATTCCCCACCATTGTCACTCCGAAGTACTTCTATTCTCACACCAAATTATGTTTTTACCATAGCATAAAAAGACTAAAACACATTTTTAGCTTCAGACTTATCTTTTAATAAAAACACCCAACAAATGCGAGTATGATCATCAATAAATGTGACAAACCAAGGTTTTCTTGAAAAAAGTTGAGACTCTCGAAGGTCCCCAAACATCACTATGAATTAAAGAAAAAGGTTTGGCAGCTTTATATTTTTTAGGTGGGATGAATGACCGATGATGTTTAGCCAATTCACAAAATTCACAGTGATATGAAGACGGACTTTTATTTTTAAATAGATTAGGTAACAAATACCTTAAATGTTAGGAATAGGCTTTTTCTATTATATTATTTCACAAGAAATTACACTAATATTTACATACATAGTGAGCCTAACTTTAGGAAACTCTAAACTAGGAAGCAAATCGATTCTAGGGATGTCATTCCTTAAAACACACCTTAAAAAGTTAGGGATAGCAATAAATAAAATATCTACAGATTCTATCTCGATACATCAATATTCCTTATTAGGAAACTGTAATCGACACTCCCCCTCAAGTGGGAAGTGGATATCATCCATTCTCGACTTGCTTACTAGTTTCTCGAAAGGTCTTCCCGGATAATCCTTTGGTAAGGATATCGCCAATTGTCCATCGGTGGACACATATGGAGTGCAAATTAGGCCACCGTCAAGTTTCTCCTTGATGAAATGTCCACAACCTCAATGTGTTTCAGACGATCATGTTGCAATCGGATTATGTGCAATATTGATAGCGAACTTATTATCACAATACAACTTCATTGGACCTTCCCACTTGATCTTCAAATCCTCCAAAATAATTTTCAGCCATAATAATTCACAAATTCCAAGAGCCATCGCTCTAAATTCAAATTTCTCGCACTAGATCTAGCCACAACATTCTGCTTTTTACTCCTCCAAGTTACAAGGTTGCCTCCCGTAAATGTGCAATAGCCCGAGGTTGATCTTCTATCAACCATAGATCCCGCATAATCTGCATCGAGATAGGCTTTAAGGGTTAAATTCTCCCTTTCTTAAATAGGATTTCTTTGTCCAGAGTGCCTTTTAAGTCTTCAGTAGAATCGATATACACTCGAAGATGTGACTCTTTAGGATTGTGCATGAACCGACTTACAACACCAACTCCATAGGCAATATCCTGGTCTAGTATGTGACAAGTAAATGAGCTTCCCTACGAGTCTTTGATATGAACCCTTATCAACTCATCGCATCTTCTAGTGCATCTCCAAGTTTGTGGTTCACCTCTATGGGTGTCTCTGCTGGTTTACATCCCAACTTGCCTGCCTCTCTGTCAACAAATCAATTATGTATTTTTTTGAGATATGAAGATTCCTTCCCGAGAGTGTGCTACTTCAATACCAAGGAAATATTTTAATTTACCAAGCTCTTTGACCTCAAATTCTTTTACTAGGCGCTTCTTCAAATTTTCCATTCCTTCCGATCATCACCATCACTATAATATCATCTACATAGACTAACAAAGCGGTCATTCCCCAGAAGATGAGTGCTTTACAAACAGAGTGTGATCTCCTTGACTCTATTTATATCCCAAATTTGAGCATCACTTTGGTAAATCTTCCAAACCAAGCTCTGGGACTGCTTTAGTTCGTCTGAGCCTTTTTAGTTTGCAAACTACTGTCATGGTATCGATTAGACCGATTTACTGGAATTTTTTCTGTAATCTTTTACTCCCACTCAACCTCAAGCACGCTTCTTTTGTTCAAAAGAAATATGTCCAAAATTATCCAAACCAATACCAATGGGGATAGTTCGAAATCTCTATGAAAAACTCCAACCAAACAAGTGAGTTGCGTAACATTCAAGTGGCCTACAGGTTAAATGGGAAAAATTACCCAAGTGGTCTCACCGGGTTCGCACGTTCTTGAAGGCGGAGAAAAGTGAGTCACTTACTCAACACAGGACCTAAAGAAGGAGATCCTCGCTTTCTCGCTTGGGATGAACAAGACTCTATGGTCATGTCTTGGTTATGGAATTCTATGATGCCGTAAATCGCTGACACATGCATGTTTCTTAACTCATCCAAAGAAATATGGGAGGTCGTGGAAGCGGACTTATTCTAAAGTTCGAGATGTCTTTGCTCAAATCTATGAAATCAAGACTAAGATTTCATCCACCAAGCAAGGCGATGCGTTCCATCACGGAGTATTCTAATCTTTTGCAAAGCTTATGGCAAGAGATGGATCATTACCGATGCATTCAAATGCGATGCGATGCGAATCAAAGACTCTAAAAAGGTTCGTTGAAAAGGACCGAATTTATGATTTTCTTGTTGGGCTAAATGTTGAATTTGATGCGTAAGAGTCCAAATACTTGGAAAGGAGGAGCTACCATCACTAAATGAGACACTCGCGATAGTTCATGTCTTTGAAGAAGGAAGAAGAGGAGTTATGCTTGAAGATAATCAAGTAGATGGTTCTGCCTTGGCTACAAAGGTCATCGGTGAGAGGAAATTTGCCATGGAACAACCAACTCAAGATATTATTAAGCAGAAAAAGAATCTACAAGGCCTATTAAAAGGGAGTCTCAGTATGGTGCACCTCATCAGTAAAAATCTCGTCACACAAAAGAAAATCACTGAAGCTCCATGGGAAGCCACAGACAATTAAAAGGAATTTTTAGAAACCAATGGACAACCAAAGGAACAAGGGCGAGCAAATATAGCAAGACAAATAGATGGAGAAAGCAATTCTCAAGACTCACCTGGTGTTTTTAATAAAGACGAAATTGAGAAGTTAAAGACGTTCTTTGGGATCATTGGAAAAGTCTTCTTCCACAGTACTTGCGCTTTGGCGCTTTCAGTATTTCCTATTCTCAAAATTCTAATGTCTCTGGACACGATCACCAATGTGTCTTGGGTCATTGACTCAGAGCTACTGACCATATGACCCACTCCTCACACAAATTTGTTTCATATACACCTTGTCCTAGTAATAGAAAGATTACAGATGGTGATGGTTCCGTGATAACAAGTATGGTGGTCAAGGTGATCTTTGTTATAAATAAGACCCTTACTCTTAAAAATGTCCTTCATGTTCCTAAACTATTTACCAATCTTCCTCCATCAAAAAACTTACCAGGACTCTAATTGTAGTGTGGTTTTTATCCCAATCGATGTTTTTTCAGAGAATGTAATCTGAAGAAGATGATTGGACATGCCAAGGAAGCAAATGGCCTATACTATCTTGAAGAATCTAGTGGAGAAATTAGTGCTCTGATACCATGTTAGGAATAGGCTTTTTCTATTATATTATTTCACAAGAAATTACACTAATATTTACATACATAGTGAGCCTAACTTTAGGAAACTCTAAACTAGGAAGCAAAGCGATTCTAGGGATCTCATTCCCTTAAAACACAAATTTTAAAGTTAGGGATAGCAATAAATAAAATATCTACAGGATTCTATCTGATACACTGAATATTCCTTATTAGGAAACTGTAATCTGACATTAAATAGTAAAAATTTAGGATGTCCAAGCCTATAATGCCAAATCATAACCTTATCAAAACTAGAGGCAGAATTTAAACATAAATTAGTTGTTGGTTGACTTAGATGGTCGTCGTCAAGAAGGTAAATTCCACCAGATTCTTTAGCATTGCCAATCATACTCCCCGAGACTATGTCTTGAAATTTACACATAGAGGAGTTAAATATAACATGACAATTCGAGGACTGGGATAATATACTGACCGATATGAGATTACAAGCTAGATTTAGCACATGTAAAACATCATGTAAAACCAAGGAAGACGAAATTTTAACAGTGCCTTTCCCGGCTATTGCCGAGAACGAACCATCTGCTACTTTGATTTTTTTGTTTACTGCACAAGGTGCGTAAGTTGAAAAAAGAAAATGACTACTAGTCATGTGATCACTAGCTCCAGAATCAACGATCCACTTGTTTGTTTTACAAGGCTTGGCACTGAAAAAAACAGAAAAATCAGTACCTGATTGGGCAAAAGAGGAAAAAGGATTATTGGATGAGTTAGGTAGATAAGAATTCATCCGAAATTGTAGTGATTGAAAAAGCTTGTGTAGATGCTGTAGTTGTTCCTTAGTGAATGGAGACCCTTCTAGAAAACTTTGGCCCACATAATTTTCATTAGTTGTTTCAACGGTAAAACTTTCTTCCTCAGTTTGATTGCTGGATCTCTTATCTCCAATGAAGGTTGTTTTAATCATGATGCTACTAGAGATAACCTAGCTCAGATGCCATGAAAGTTTTCAAGAGAGTATTTAATAAAACTGTTCTATTTTTATTAACTAAAGAACTAAACTTAAATAGAGGAAAGAGTCCTTTGGGAAAATAATTCCCTTATTCTAATAAACTACTAAAACATGAGGGAAAATAGTTCCCTTATTCTAATAAACTACTAAAAGATAAAATAAAATATTCCTAGAATATGAATAAAACTTATCTACCTAAATAAGATTTATCTAACTAAATAAATTTAAAATATATACATATTTCAACATTAACATGCATAAAATTTTGGATTACCATGACTTTTTGAAGTTTGCTTTAGAATAAACTGTTCTCTTCCCCCTCTTAAGTGAAGGTTCTTTAGCTGTAAAAGTTTGTAAATGGTGCCTACATATTAAAATATCCTATGATGCTGTTTTTTTCTCTGTAGTATTTGTATTATATTAGTTTTGCAGTATGACTAACTACAATTTGTATGCATATAGATGATTTCATTTCCAAAATTTTGACTGGATTCAATGGAATCATTTTTTAACTTTTTATTTTTGAATTGATTCCTCTTATTTATTCTGTTCTTATATTTCGTGGAAGTAGCATTTACTTATAATTTATGAGTATTAAGGTTAGGCTAATGAGTTATCTCTTTGCAGTACCTGTTTCTTCTTCTTGCTCCACAGACGAAACTGTAGTAGCAGATTCCGATGAGGAAATTGAAATGGCTACATCAGTTAATGTGAATGCTACTACATGTAAAGAAGGGGCCCAGAATTATGTGAGCAGAGATGGAATTTCCATGGAAGCACCTAGCTATGTGAGCAAAGCGGAAGTGTCTACATGTCAGGATGCTATTAGATTGAAGGATGACCAAGTGACCTCTAAAGATGATAATTGTTGTTTGACAGCAAGAAGAGACAAGGCTGACCAAGTGATCTCTAAAGATGATAATTGTTGTTTGACAGCAAGAAGAGACAAGGCTGACGAGTCTGAATATGGAAGTTCTAATATTGTTTATAGCCAAGTTTTAATAGTTAGAGACGTAAATATAACTTCCAAAAATAGCTTTAAAGAAGACAACGGTGTTATAAATTACAAGCGCTTTCGCAAGGTAACAATCTTCATGGATGCATTAGGTTTTATTCTGTAATCATGTCATCATGATTTTATGTTGCTAATTCTCCTTGGTTTTCTGTTGAGACATAGAAACATTGCCTTCTTTTTATAGTTGGGACTGGATCTGACTCTGGAAAATCATGCTTCTTTTTTCTTTTCCTTTTTGTTACTGATTTCTCAAGTCATCAATTTGTGCCACATGTAATTTTCTGCTAGGAATTCCCTGCCAAGTAAATATAAGTTGGAAAACTAGAGTTCATGTCGACTTCTACTTGCATAATGTATATGGTTGGAATATTATTAACCGTTCGAATCTTTATTATTGTTTGTCTTATATTCATGAACCTATATAGGCAAGCATTCAGTCTGGAAATAGCTTCAACAATCTTGTTCCATTTTCAAAGTATCCTTACAAGTAAGATCCTAGATCAGAGCTCTATTTGGATTACACAATATATTTGATTTTTTGGATTGGATATTATTGTAAGTTATTTCGTATCTGTGTGCATGGTTGTGTCTCCTTTTCTGGATCGTAGAGATTATGAATTTGGAAGTGGGGACTTGGCCAAATCTGTTAAGGAGGAGAAAAAGAGAAAAAAAATGGATGCCATTGCAGATGACATGTTTAACAGTGAAAAGGTTTTTGTTTTGTTTAATTTATCCCAGGATTTGATTTGGTGATATATATATATACACCTAGTAAGTAGCTTACCCTCTAATTTAACAATGTAGGGGGGGAGACAGCGTGGTTTATCAGGTTCTCTTCTTCGTGGACTTCTTCATAAACGGGATTGACAAAGGTGAAGTATTTAGTGCAGTGCATTGTTTCCTTTTGTAACATTTGTATACGCACCTTTGGTAGAGAGACGCTTGACATGAGTTAAAGAGTTGGCATCATTGCACAATGGACTTACCGTAGAACGTACATTTAAGTTAGTCCAGGATAGGATATTTGCATTATAAAATCTTCCTTTCTGCATCTTTTCTGGTTGCTGCTATAGAGGGCTGACTCAGATATGCATTAGTAAAATAAATATGCATTTTTGATTTTTCCTATTTTGACGCCAACTTACAATGCTTTACTTGTTTGATGCTTTTTTTTCTTCTGGGAAATCTTTTACGTTTCAATGTAAATATATGTATATTATACATTTTATATTTTAAAAATTCAATATAAATGCTTTATTCTTTTGGCTTTTCCATATATATATTTGAGGGGAGCAAGCGAGCCAATTTTACATGTTCTAGTTTGTTTCTTGAATTTGTCCAAAAGTATTTAGTTGGTACTTGGAATTTTTTTGTGGACCTAGTTGATACTTCTTCACTAACACGTTAGTTTGTGTTAACATGATAGGCAACATCTTAGTATGTCACGTGGCGGACATAAATTAAAAATTTTAAAAATATTTAAAAATATATGAATTAATAAAAATATATTTTTTTTACATCAAGAATGAATTTGGACATATGTTTGACAACTATTTGTCTATATTCATTCTAGATGTATTTGTTAGTAAATTTATATATTTTTAACTTTTTTTTATAAAAAAATATCAAATTATTGTTATTTTGAAATTAAAAATATATGAAATTTTTAAATATATAAATTAGTAAAAGAATATAAAAAAGTTTTTACATCAAGAATGGACTTAAACTTATGGTTGACTAGGTTTAAATGCATGTAGACAACTATTTGTCTATATTCATGTGCTTTTTAGTTATTTTATATATTTATACTTTTTTTTATAAATTTATAAATTTTTAGTCCTTTTATATACTTATATATTTTTATAATTTTTTATTAATTTATATATTATAAAATTTTAATATAATTTTCACTATTATAGGCTTTTTATATGCTTTTAACTATATATATTTTATTTTTATTTTTGTAAATTTATATAGGTTTTTAAAATAATAATAACCTAAAAATTGATATTTTATATAAAAAAATTAAAAATATTTAAACTTATTAAAAATACATTTAGAATGAATTTGGATAAATGAGTATCATATTTCAAATTTAAAAGATTTTTTTTTTAAGTAAAAATGTGGCACAATCTCAAAGTGTTACATTTTTAAGTTTTTATATTTGCTAAATTCATGAATTAAAATAAATTTAGTTGCTAAGTTTAAATTTTTAAATTAAAAAATTAAGAATTATATTAACACAAAATAAAATAAATATGACAAATATATATATATATATATATATATATATAAACGAATTATTTACACGTTATAGCATTCAAACATAAAAACAAATAACACCAAAGCAAGTGTCTGTTTTTTCTTCTTTTGTAGGTGGGTCTACTAGCTAGCTAGCTTTATTTTGTATGTATTTTTATGGCATTGATATTTTTCTGCATTATGTCAAATTTTTTTTATGTTGTATGTCAACTTATATTATTTTATTTTTTAAGACATCAAATTTAAAAATATTTAAATAATTTATCATGGTGACTCAATTTTGGGAAAAATCATTTTATAAATTATTTTTTAATTTAATTAATTTATTAATTTTATTTTCATAGATAATATTTAATACATTGTCAATGAAATGTTTAATTATATTAAAAGGTTCAAATATTGATACATGTCCTTTTTTAATTTTTCTTCTATACCCTAAATCAAACATGGGTCTAATAGAACCCACTTATGAACTCTAAAAGCTCTATTAATAATGTATTAAATAAATTTAAATTTATTTTTAAATGATATATTTAAATTGGTTGGTTCACATGTTAACTTTTACAACCAACCAGTTAAAAAAAAGTTAAAAAGGAGAAAAATAATTTTAATTTAATTTAAAATTATATATAAAAAAGTTAATCCGTACAGCAATTTGCAAATCGATTTAAGATTTGTACTTAATATTTTAACTTCTTTTTTGCTTATTTAAAAATAATCTACTTAAAATAGTTAATTTCACACCTTCACTTGTAGATTGATTAAAAATATTAAGTATTCACATCATATCAACAAAATATTTTTTATATTTAAAATGATTAATCTAGACATTAACTCACCAATTAATTTAAAGTCTATTCTCAATTTTAAATAATAAAAATAATTTTCATAATTAACAAAAAAAGAATAATTATAGTTTTTTAAAATTATTTTAGTATGAATTAAAATAAAATTTGTAAAAAAGATTTAAAACCCCCAGGCATGGCGGGGGAGACATTACTACTAACAATAAGAACAATCCACGGTCTAAGGCATTATCTTACAGTATAACTACTGCAGCTATAGTGCACTCTAAAATGTGCACCTGGGAATCCAATATAAGAAATATCAACAGCTACACTACCACCACCTCGTAAATCATATAGCAAAGCAATCAACAAAACAAATAGAAATCTCTACGGGCAAAGCCAAGGCTAAAGCTAGGCATCAACCATTAATTTGAACACAGGATGCTATTAAATGCCCTTAAAAGAAAGACCGTGCCAAACTCAAACCATCCATCTATCAAACATACCTAAATCATATAATTCTAACCTCATATCATATGATACTTCATTCCCTTTTTCCCCTTGAAATATTATCAAACATATATATATATGTATATAAAACGCTTATGGCTGGAATTCTGATTCTTGAATTCCAAATGCATGCTCATTGCAACAACTAACATAATCAAAGCCATGAAAGTTTAAACTAACACGGAAGGCAAAAAAGTGCAATAGTACAATACAGAACTTACTAATCACCTTTCTTAAGTCTTAACATCTCCTTCAGCATCTCAGCTTTCTACTGACTAAGTCTTAAGTAACTGCAATTATAAAAAAAAATGTTTCCTAGCATGAAGTTTATACAAGTTTTACAGAGACTACCATGCTTAATATCACTTTACAATTGTATAGATAACAGAACTTAAGGTTTGCAGAAACAATTTCTAGGCACTGTGCTTTTGAAATTATCTTTCAAATGGAAAGCAGGAAACATTAAACAGAGGATACAGACACTGCTTAAGGTGATATATATATATATATATATGATAAAGAAGATTCATAATCATGAGCAACAGAACTGCATCACCAACATACAAGCACCTCTTTTGGTTTCATGTACCAGATAATTTTATGCCACAGAAGTGCAGATGACAGTCGATTGATGAGACAAACCGTTTGCAGGCAATCGCATGAAATATAATAAAATTAGCATCCAAGAGGTAACAATCCTAGGTTCACAATACCATAGAACAAAGATGCAATCGTTACACAATCAAAGGTAGGTCAATAAGAAACAAATAATAAGCTTAAAATGTTGTATGAAGGCTTTAGATTGACATCACATAGAATGATAAAAAGATTAAAGCATATTAGAATAAAGCAAGCAGCAAATAGCGTCCAGAGTAATACAATAACAGTACAAGTGCTTGGATTGCATATTACATATTTTAAAAAAAGAAACTTTAAATAAAATGAGAAGTCATAGACAGACATAGACATGATTTACCGAAGTACTGAACAATCAAACCGAGAACTTATTTAAATAATTAATAACTATGGCATTTGATCAAAGGGCTTCCTTAACGTTAACAGCAGGATTCGCAGGAATGTTAACATACCCCATCTTTTTAGGGCTAAATTCTTCGTCAGACTCATCATCCTCATGGTACTCGCAACGGGCCGTGAAGATAATCCAGACCAAGTAGATGGCGGCGGCAGTGAGAGAGCCGCAGCCGACGCCGAAGAGGAGAGCAACGACGACGCTGAGAATGTCCCTACTACGATCACGGAGGGAGCTGAAGGCGTAGGAGGGCTTGGGATCGGCGGGCATGGATAAGGGGTTCAATTGACCGATCTCAGTGAAGACGGTGACAAATCGGGAGGAGACAGCGGAGGAAGGGTCATTAGGGTTATGGAAAGAGATGGAATAGGAGGAAACGAGGAAGGTCTTGCAGGGCCTCGCTGTGGCGGAGATAGAGAAGAGGGCCAAAGCCATGAACGCCACCGCACACTTACTCCACCACCGTCCCATTGTTTCTTCTTCGAAGCTTTTGTCCTATTTTTCTTCTCTTTCGCTACCGATTTGCGATTCCAAATTCCCTCTTTTTCCACACGGCACTGGCTTATACTATATTAGTGTTTTTTTTTTTTTTTTATCTCCTGCTATTATATTCATGGCTTAATAGTGTATCTAAATTAAAATATATAAAACTGGTTAGATACACGGGGTGATTGTTTGTATTATTTTCTATAAAAATACTTATAATTACATTTTATATAGATTTTATGTTGGAACTTTTTCAATATACCTATTGAATAATTATATTTATTGTTAAAAATATGAGTACTCATTTGGTTGGTTTTCTCCCTATGAAGAGATACGTGACCTCTTATAAATAGGAGTGAAATTGTATTTCCATCAGTACAAAATGTAGACAGTCATTGAGCTTCATTGTATCATCGATGTTCATTTGCCAGTAACTCTTTTGCACATCATAGTATAAATGAGACGAATAGAATCTTAAAGAAAGTGACATTGATACACACCTTTAAGCCTTTGTTAATTTCTCATAAGTTTATTTTATCCCCACACACCAACAATTTTAAGGTTCTATTTTCACAATTTATGAGAAATCAAATAAGGCTTGTCTGTTCACCGCGTATTCACATGCCACTACAAGCATGATACTATGAGGATGACTATTGACAAATGTTAGCACATCGAAGTCAGGTTAAGTTATATTGAACTTAACATATTATGCCTATAATATGATTGTCTCGTGGATTATTTATTTGATAGAAATCAAATGCTAGTTTATCATTTACATAATATTTTAACATGCATAATTATTATTGGCATAAAATTATATAATATATATTATATATCATGCTAGAAAGAAGGAAAATGGATGGAATAAAAATGCACAGTTGGGAAATTATCTATTAATGGATCGAAACAATACTTTTGTTTTAAATTATGATGACATTGTTCAAATATTAATTGAATAGCCTTCTATCCAATAGAAGCATTATGATCATTTGGGAGAGCTTTCCCAAACTAAAAAAATGCATTATTGAATTCAACTATTACTTTCAAAATTTTAGGTTGAAATGATCTCTTGAAATAAAAAGGTGCAACTTGAGAAATTATATCATTTTAAAGAGTCATTTAGACACCTATTAGTGCATTATAAATAGACAATATATTTGAGGAATTGAAATTTAATTCGTTCCATCTAATTTTCGAGTGAAAATTTTAATATAAAACTATTTTTTTGTGATATATATTTAATTTGATTTATAAAATTATTTGTTTATTTAAATCATGATATTAGTAACTAGCATTTGGATGATATTGATGAGACATTATTTTCATTACTAAAAATGAAAGTTTGTAGATGATCATATAATATAAATAATTTTGGTTGTTGTTTTTGTTAAATAATCTTAAGCTAAATGAGTTTTATATATGATTTCACAATTTTTTATTCTATATTATAAAGTTTGGACCAAAAATGGAAATGAAATAAGTCATATGCATATGCATGGTTAATTTTTCCAGTCAATGTAGAATAGTGGAAAACATTAGCTTATATAATAAGATCACTATTCTTATATGAAATCTTTTTGTGAGAATATATAACGTGATAATTATACATTTGAAATTGAGATTATATTGTGCATATTTATGATGGTGCATGTGGTTTTTTATATATGGCTGGATATGATTTATAATCTCGTGATTTTATAAAATTTTTAGAAGTAGTAAATTTTGAAATTTACTTTGGAAACCATGAATCGAAGATCTCGTGAGTATAAATAGCAATATGAATGCTATTTGACCCATTTACGTTATCGACATGATTTTGATCATAGTCAGAAAATAATTGATAATGTCCATGGTGAAGGGTGAATAAATGTGTGATTTTATAGTCACTTGATTGGGTAATTGATGGTCCTCTAATATGACTATATATGTTACCCCTTGCATATATATGGCGTGTTAAGAAAAATAATGTTATCTAGTTTCATCAAGGGATTCGAGGTCTCTTTATAACTTAGTTGGTGAAAAAGACATGATGCATGATTTCATATATTAAGTAATTGTGAAATTAATTTCTTAGATATTAAGAAACAAATAAAGTAGCTAAATATGAAATTGTTATGATAAGAAAAGATAAAGTGATCATTGTAATTTGACAATGGTAGAAAAGATATCCTTGATAACATTCTTTTGTGACAAAATGGATAATATAACTTGGTGGGGATATTGGTCTTCTGAATTTTCAAGATACAAATAAATATAAAGTTTCACTATGTGGTATAGATAATTAACATAGTTATGTTGAAAATTTGGAAATTTAGGAATGATGTACAATCCTATAATATTTGAGTCACCCATGATGGAAACTCAACTCAATGTTTGATATAACATCAAGACTTGAGTTCAATGAGACGGAGTACATCATCAATATGTGACTGCTAGCAATATAAAATAATATATGATATATCATCCCAAGATAAAAAGTGTTAGGTACCCGTAATGATAAGGAGAATGATGAGTATTATACTCTTAATATACCAATAACATAAATATGTTAAAGTGTTGTAATTACGAGAACACTCTCGATGGGATCTACCTATGTGAGTGGAAGTGTGGTCGCTTCTAAGAGCTCAAGGGCTTGGCTCTGACAATAGTCATGAAAAGAGGTTATAGACACATGGCCATAATGGTGTCCCTAGATACTGTGCATTGATTGGTGTTGAAATCATTGTATGAGATGTGTTCGGTTAATCAAATGGAATAGTTGGTTCGAAGCATAATCTACCATGCAATTTCAATTAATTTTAACATGTTTTCACTAAGTGAAGGTTCAATCGTAAGACACCTTCATTTATGCAATTGATTTCTAATATTATAAAAAAACTAGAATATTTTGACTATAGGGGAGATTGTTGGAACATTTTCAAAATATATAGGGTTTCAATAGTTGTAAATGAAAAGTTATAAATAATTGAAAGTTATGTCACTTGATTATTAACAAATAGTCATAATTATTCAAGTAGATATCTATTGAATAATTATGCTTATTACTAAAGATATGACTATCCATTTGGGTAGTTATGTCCCTATGAAGAGACATGATACTTCCTATAAATAAAAGTGAAATTTTATTTGCATGACATACCAAAAAACATAGAAACAAAGTTTCTTTCTATTCTCCCACCATCTTTTATATTATTAGATTATTCTATAAAGAATTACACCATCTTTTATATTCTTAGATTATTATATTTATAGAAATTGATATCCTTGTTATGCTCCGTTCAGTATTTAGTGGATTTTTCCCGTCAATGCAAAACGTAAACAATCATTGGGTTTCATTGTATCCTCAAGGTTCATTTGTCAATAACTTTTTTGCACACCATAATATAGGTGGGGGCGAATAAAGTGGCATTGATACACGCCTTTAAGCCTTCGTTAATTTCTCATAAGTTCATTTTATCCCCACACACCAACATTATGTAAATTTTATTCTAAATTTAATTATATTTTACATACATTTTATATATACTTTTTAATTTAAATTATTTTTTTGAAAAAACAAACTATTTTATTGAAAATAATTTATAAATATAAATAGTTTTAAAATTTTTGAAAATATGATGTTAATAATTTTAAATTTGTATACATTTTAACAGTCTTTCAAATAATTTTAAAAAAAATTTAAAGTTTTTTTAAATATATTTGTTAATTTTTTTTTAAATTCTATTAGAAATATGTTAAAAATATTGACAATGTTAAAAATAATTTAATTTAAAATTTTAAACATATTAATTAAAAATATTTTAAAAATATTGACAAAATGTTTATGGCAATATGTATCGTTTACAAAATTGTTAAAGAAACAATTAACTTTGTCTATATGTTGAAAAAATTAATTGTTATAAAATTTAAAAGAAATATAGAATGAACAAGAGAGAAGAACAGAAGATAAAAAGATGATTCAACTTTCACATTGGCATCCAGTAGGCTTGTACATGCCCTTTACTTGTAGGGCTTCAAAAACCATAAGTTACAAAGCATTGATGACCAATATTAAGGTACCTTATAAATGATTTAGGAGTTACAATATAATGAATTTAAGGGTTATAGACATTCATATTTTAGGGGTTACAATAGGATATTTTTGGGGGGATTATGGACATCCATTTATCAATGGGTTTACAATACTCCCCTTTGGGTGTCCATCAATAAAAATGTGACTCGTTAAGACCTTATTGGAAAAAACTCTGTGGGATAAAAATCTAATGAAGGAAAAAGAGTGCACAATCTCTTATTACAAGTTGCCTCGTTAAAAACCTTTACCAAGAAAACCCAATGGGACAAAACCTTGGTTAAAGGAAATGAATACAACGTGTTTTATACTCCCACTTATGGCAACATCACATTACATCTTTGAGTCGATGCATTTAATCTTGTACACTAGTATTTCAAACGTTGTGATTGGCAATACCTTTGATATAACCACCCTTCAAGTGAGCTATACATGATGTATTATTTTCATATAAGATAGTTGACATCTTTTCCTGTAAAGGCAAATCACATATCTTCTAGATATGTTGGGTCAATAACCTTAGCCAAACACATTCTCGACTTGCCTCATGCATTGCAATTATTTCTGTATGATTTAAAGAGGTGATAGTTAATGTCTGCTTTATTGAATGCGATGATATGTCAGTACCTCCACATGCAAATAAATATCTCGTTTGAGATCGACCTTTATGTAGATCCGACAAATATCTAGCATCAGCATAGTCGACTAATAGGGATTTTGAATCATTTGAATAAAATAATCTCATATCAATAGTCCTTTTGAGATATTTGAATACATATTTAATTCCATTCCTGTAACACCCCAAACCTGACCTAGACGTTATGCCCAAATCTGGAAGGTTACATTAATACGTTGAAATTTTACTTTCTAGAACGTGTCTCACCACGAAATCGAAAATCAAAGTTTTATAAAAAATCGACACAATTCCTTGATATAAAAATTTGACATTCTTAAAACGTTTATGTAAATTTATTAATTGTTAACTTAAAAAAACCCAATTTTATGAAATCATAATTCTTAAGTCACTTGCTTCGTAAAACTTGTAAAATTCTGAAAAAAGAAACTTTGCAGCGGAAATTTCGAAGTTGATATTTGAAACTCGTGATCTCGATAAGTGAAAATGTATAATCTTTCCAATTGTGCGTATTCTCAAACTTACATAATTTAACTTTTGTAAAACCCATTTTATATTTACAGCAGAAAAACCTTAGTTTGTTTAGTTTTGGAAACTAAGCATTTATTGTTAATTAGCAGAAATCATGCATAAATCTTTGATTGAATAAAAAAAACCAAAATTAAATCTGAAACTTAGTCCAAAAACCAAAAGTCCAGCAAATTTAATTATGGACAAAACAAACCATTTTATACGAGAAAATCAATCCGAGTTCCCAGACACCGCCCACTCCTAATTTTGTCGATTACCTGAAATGGTGAAATGAAAGAGGTGAGCTATAAAGCTTAGTGTGTAACTAAACTCAAACAGAAACACAAATAACATAATAAACAGATCAAAACATTGCAGAGAATTTCATGGGACTCAAATGAGCAAAAATTGTGCATGAATGGTTATGTCAATGCATTATATTTTTGGAAAGTGAAATGCAGATTTTTCAGAAAATTTCCTACCCAACTCTGCTACACACCAAATTAGAGTTCCTCGAAACTCGTCCCTCCAAAAACACACCAATTAAGTCATCCCGGGTTGCCAGGCAACGATGACCTACCACCCCGAGTTACCCGACAACGATGACTTATCAATTTGCAGTTAAACTGCCAGATCAGATATATGTGGTCAAGACAAATAATTGCAGTCAAGCTGCCACAACAAATATGTGGTTAATCCACCAGATAGTACAGATCATTAAACTGCCAGAACTTCCTCCTAACCATATTAACCCAACCCTATGCAATGTGACATGCCATGTATATACAGAATCAAAATAGTAAGCATGTTGAACATGCATTTGTTTTTTTTTAACAAAAACCAGTAAGCACGCAATTTCATGCTATGCAGAATAGATTTATCATATTTCAAAAATTACAAAGCACTTAAATAAAAAAAAAAAGCCACAATGTCACATGCTAATGGAAATTGAACAAAACATAATTTATCAATAATTGTATATACTTAACTAATCAGAAACATACCAATGATGCTCACTAATTTACATATCAGAAACACATTGTATAAGGCAACATACCCTAGAATTTATGCAAACAAATCAGAATAACAATTTTCTTTTAACTGACATCATACATATCACTTAACAAACCTACAGAATTACTGACCACGAAACGCACTTCAAAACATGGCCCTAACTAAATTTTACAAAAAAATGGGTACACGTACGCCCGTGTGGCCCACATAATCTAGCACACACCTGTGTAGCCCACACGGCCCAATTAACCCAACTCGTGTGGCTCACACATCCTAGCACACGATTTGTCACACGGTTGTGTGACTCACACGGCTTGTGTCACATACCAAAAATCGGGTGTTAGCAAAATTGGGTTTGTTAACAAAGAGAAAGTGGTCACACCTTAATTTTTGAGATTATCTGTGCATTTAAAAAAGAAAAGAGTTACTAATCTAATGGTTAAGTGTTAGTGGAATGGTCTCTGAAACCCACACTATTTCTATTATTTTGCAAATTTTTCTTCAAACCCCTAATATGTGTCACGCCTTGTTTTTAAAATAAATATTGTAAGGTTATAACATTAATGAGTAATTGACCTAGTGGTTAAGAGAAAATAAGAAGGCAGTGCAATTTGCTTAGAAACCTGAGTTCAATTACTTTCCCTTACAATTTTGCTAAAATTTCTCCTTCTCCTTATTTTGTGTCGCCCAAGCCTTAACCCTAAGTATAAATATAACTTTTTCTTGTATTTTTTATCCCCTAAGTCAAAATTTTCCTACCCTAGCCATTAACCCTCTTTCTCCATTTTTCCTCTCTTAGTGTTCTTCCTTTTTTCCATCACAGTGTTGCCCGTCAAGCCCTCTCTTCTTGCCATCCTTCCCTCCTCCATTGATAGTGAATTTTTTGTCGATTTCTGCATCTCTACTATTGTTATTTTTCTTCAATTTTTCTGCCTTAAATCTGATATTTTTATTACTCAAAAATTGGCCTCCATTGCTGCCACAAAGATTTCCATTGCTGCCCATTTAATCTTGCTAGAGTAAGTGCCTTTTTCCTTCCGTTTTCTTATCGAATTTTTGTGTAAAAGACCAATTTTTACAAATCTGTAATTTTGGTGATTTTTAATGATTTAAAGGGTAATTTTCCAACCTTCAAACTTGTTTTTATTAAGCTCTCAAAATAGCCCTAAATTGCCACAATTGGTGGTGGTGCGACGCGCTTATAAGCAACAAAAGGGGGCTGTTGTTTTTATAATTTTTATCATTTATTTCCAGAAATATTTTGGCCTCCTAAGCCCCTTCCTTATCAGCCTTTGACTATGTGTGATTTAGTAAAATTTGATTTTGATCGTTTGACAACTCAGATCTGACAAATCGGGAAGCGTAAATGCAGTTGATTGCGGGTTAATGTGTAGTTTCGATTTGATTACTAGGGAATATGTTAGTTGATAAAATTCAGGTTTTAAATGGGTGTTTAGCTGCTGATTTTTCATTATTTTATTGTGTTAGGTACTGATTTAAACACCCCGGATCAGCAGTGAAGTCGTTAGTTGTTTGCGCAAATGTTTTGCATCAAGTTAGTGTTAGTAGCCTAGTCAAATTGGATCTAAAAATTGTTATGAAAACGCTGATTTGATTAAACCCTTAAGAGCGTGTACTAGGGATGTTTTGGCAACGTCTTAACTCGATAAATATTGTGTTTTAATTTAGGATCAATTTAAGTCTAAAGGAGGAATCACGAGTTTGCAAGTAGTGCTACGGTTGTGCGAAACTAAGGTGTGGGTTCTAACTTACTAAATTGAACATTAAATAATTATTTTTAGTATTTAATGTGGTAATTAAGATTGTTGTTCGACTTGTCTAAATTGCTAATTAAGTGATTTAAAAGTGGCCGAATCAGATACGTTTCGAGCCCTAGCTAAATAGCATGAATGCAAAACTAGTTTGGTTGGTTGATTAATTGTATGTTTGGTATTGGTATAAAATGGTTGATTTGGATATTAAATGTTGTTGGTTATATGTATAGCATGTGTTTTTATAGAATGATAAATTGGATGCTTGAATTACATGCTTGAGTGAAATGTCATGGAATGAACTTATTGAAAGATTGCTATACATGCACTGGAAAGTTCTTTTGTAACATGTTAAATTGCGAATGTAATGATTAAAGTATCGAGACATAATAGAATATGTTACCTCGATTGATCAAACCGAAATTGCCAAGAGGGAGGTGAATGGACCTTTAAAAAATTTGGTGGAAGCAAAGAAAGAATATGAAACAATGAACACAAAGATTTAGAGTGGTTCAGCCCCAATTGCCTACTCCACTACCTTAGCTTTCCACAATTAAGGATTTTCCCAAATTAACTAAATTGTACAACCTTTGAGGACAAGGTTTAACCTTACAACTCCCTCAAGATTTCTACCCAAATCTTAATATTGCAACTCCCTTAAGGTTTCTACTCAAACCTTAAGACTCAACCCTCTCAAAGAGAATAACAAATAGCAAACGAAGAAGTAATTCTTACAAGATTAATGTGTTTTCCAATTAAGCACAAATACAAAGAATAACACTTGAGCTGAATGAATACAATGAAAGCTCACAAGTGTTTTACAAGAAGAATATGAAATAATTAAGCATTAAGGTTGTTTTGATTGATATTTAAGCTTGATGATCTCTCTCCTTGTTATAGGACTTTTGGAACATGATATTTATACCCTCTAATACATTTTCAATCGTTGGGGTTGCTGTGAAAGTTAATAGAGCCATTGGGGATGAAAATACCATATCATTAAATTCACCTGCAACAAAAGGTATCGATATGTTTTCTACGAGTATCGAGACTATTAGCATTTAATGTCTGATTCAGTGACCGTTGAAATTAGTTTACAACGATACCAAAGACAAATTATCGATAGCTAGTAAAAGGTATCAATACTTTTTGTAAAGGTATCGATACTTTTTGTGTAAATTGAAAACAAAATGTCAATTTGGTATCAATTTTAGAATGGGAATCGATACTTTTTGGCCTGGACCAATACTGACTTGTTTAAAAAACAGTTTTAACATGATTGAAAATGTTTAACTCAATTGAAACTATTTTAACTTAATTTTATCAATTTTGCCCAATTTTGTTCAACTTTATCTTTTATTAAAAAACACTTTAATTTGTTATATCAAAACATATTATCAAATAAAGCTTAGTTTAACAGAATATTATTGGTTTGATTGTGAAATGAATGCATGGTACGTATGCCAATAAACCAAATTAAACGAGATATTGAAAGTATGTAAGACATGCCACTGAATTGAAATTGAAATGGAAGCATGTGAAGCATGCCACTATATAGAAATTGTAATGAAAGCATGTACTTAAGGTCCTTGTATGTCATAATGCATGTGCATGGGGTGGGATATCATGGATTACAGAGGAGTTCCATGGAGTTCTGTGTTTTGGTTCAACTGGTTTGAGCCCACATTCGAAGCAGTTCGTTGTACGAGAATAGCAGAGAAAATCGTTTGGTTGAAAGTCGAAAAATATCAAGGATCCACTTATCATAAAACACGGGTGCGTATTTGGTTATGGTTTATTGCTATAAAAATCACAAATCAGGTCGGTTTTTAAAATTTTAATTTTCCACTGTGCAAGAAAACCATTTTCAAATCAAATTTCTTTCCAACATGCTCTCCTAGCCTTATTCTGAAGCTTTTGGAAATAACATTTAGTGCGGCTAGACTCATGGAAATAGTAGCATACTACTCCCCATGTCTCGTGATTATCACCACTTTTGTCACGACTAGTTGATCCCCATGTCTTATTATCACGGCTCACCAATGCGTTACTTTAAGTCTGAGAAAAATAAGTGTTTTCAGTTTGCAGTATTCTCGTAAAGGCATCTTGTAGAGATGAAATTTCAAAACCAAAAGAATCTGAAATTTGGCAGCCTTAAATTCCAGAGGAAGACTGGAAAAAAAACTCATGATTGCCATTTGTTCTCGTTGAGATTGTTGCACTTTAACATTTGAACTGAATGGAAACAATACATTGAGTTCTTCATACACTCTCTTGAAATCCATAAAGTATGTCTTGAGGGATTTATCACACTCCTCTGGATGATAGAACATCTGGCACACTTCATACATGCGAGAAAAATTGTCTTTCCCAAAGCACAAAAAGTCCAAATACTCTGTTAGTTCTTTAACAAACTCACAATGATTGATCAAGGAAGTTACCTCACTATTGATAGAATTGCGAATTTGCAAAAATAGTCTGACATCGTTTTTTAGCCATGCCTATTTTTTTAATCAATAGGTGGATCATCGGTCAAGTGATCGCCTTTGTCAATGCTCCTCATATAGATCCGAACCATCTTACTCCAATCAAAATAATTGGTTCCATTAAGCTTATGTTTCGTAATTTTAGACATTACGAGAATCATCTCATTTATCATAACTTTTGTCTCTGCCATCGTATTTCTCAAACCAAATTGAACAAATCCAAATCAAGCCAAAGACTAGCAAAAACAACCTTGAAACAACAACAAAAAATAAATTGTATCGAAACAGTGCAAAAACTTTAAAAATCAACAAATGACATACAAACCTTCCACCGATCGAACACTCAACCACTAAGAAATGTTTAGAATAGAAAGATGACACATGCGACGGAAGTCAATGGAAAGAAAATGCATCACGTGCTTACACATGTTGGCGCATGAAAGTTGGTTGGTTCCCTTTTGGCGGCGCGTAAGCTCTACATGCAGTGTCTCTGATGGCCGAAACTTGCATATCAATCGTGTAGATTGCGACTGATCGGTGTGTCACTATCTTAAAATTTATAATGAGAATGATCGAGCCTAAAAACTAACTATGACAACGATTGAGGCAAGTGTACCTATCAAACAGTAGTATAGCTTAGTGGCAAGACCGGATTGTCGAACCCAAAGGAACCGAAAGTACTAATACTAACTTTCTTTTTATTATTTAGCCTTAAAATTGAAGTGAATCGGTTTAATCTAGAAAATTAACTAACTAATAAGCTAAAGACGATGAGACAAAAAGAATGAAATTAGGAAAATACTTGTAGGAAAAACCAATTGATTAAAATAATACCCAAGGAAGAATCCACCTAGACTTCACTTGTTATCTAACTCTGAACTAGACGATTTATTCATTTGACTTGATCCGTAAGATCCCTTAATGTATATTAAACCCTCTCTCGAAGCGAATAATGTCTAACCCTAGGTTGATTAATTGAAATCTCTTTCTAATTAAAACCCCTAGAATTGCATTAACTCGATCTATGGAATTCCATATTAGGTTTCACCCTAATCCGGCAAAATCTCGTCACCCTATCTCTAGGCGCGTGATCAACTCCGCTTAATTATGCTAGATCTACTCTTAGACAGGGACTTTTGCTCCTCCACCTAAGCACATCAAACTTGAATTAATATCCCAAAAATATCAACACAAGAATTAAGAACACATAATTAAGAACAAATCAAATATTTATCATATAGTTCAAATAAACGATAACAAGATTCATCTTAGGTTTCATCTCCTCAGGTATTTGAGGGTTTAGTTCATAATGATAATAAAATACATCTCAAAGGAAAAGATAAAACAAAACATAAGAAAAACTCTAAAACCCCCTGAAGGAATTGAAGAGAGATCCTCCGTCTTGAGTATAACTCCGGCTTCTTGAGATGAATCAACTGGTTCTCTTCAAGTAATTTCCACAATTTTGATCTTTCTGCCTCGGCTCCTTGGCCTAGCTGAACGCCCCTTGAAAGTTGGCCTCTAGGGTGTTTATATAGGTTTTTGGAATGTGTTTCTTTACCCCTAACTATCCAAATCCGAGTGAAATTCCTCTTCTCCACGGCAGGGACACGCCCTTGGCACACGCCCGTGTGAATCGTGGCCAGGCCGTGTTCAGGTCTGATTGGGGAGGCACGGCCGTGTTGCTTGGGGCCAGGCCGTGTCGATTTCGTGATTTGGCCTAATTGGTCCGTTTTAAGCCCGTTTCTCGTTCTTTTCATCCTTCGGTGCTTTTCTGAGTATAAAACATGAAAACAAAGGATTAAAAACACCAAATTACACAATTCAAGGCTTAAATCACCCAAAAGCATGCTAAATGTGGGTTTAAAATATGTTACTATTACGGTTTATCAAATACCCCCACACTTAAGCTTTTGCTTGTCCTTAAGTAAAATTCTCAACTCATGATTAAAACGAACTTCCTTGATTCTTAATATTCATCAATAATGTTTCATCATAATTCAAAGATAATTCATACATGGATAATTCAACTCTAAGAGTCCTAAAGATTCAAATAATCCAAGTCATACATTTTGTAGCATGAAAACATAGGTGTTTCCCCTCATCTAAACAATTACCTCTGATTTAAAATTGACAAGGATTGACATCCTCACTAAAGATTCAGTCAAATCACTCGAGGTGTTTAAGGTTCAAAAATTAAGCACTCATAAGTCGAACATGAAAAGTTAATCCCATAGGCTTGCATGAGAATCACATCTCCACCACTATAATATAAGATAATACACAAATCAAAAGGTCTTTAACAGGATTGTAACGGGGCTTGGGTTAAGGTGTGGATATAGGCTGAATTAGAAGGTTAGAATCGAGATTGACCTGACAAATTACCTAAGCAAAAACAATGAACTGATAATAAATAATTACATCAATTGAGAACTTGTAATAATAATACTATTACTAATACGAGCTTCTTTTTCAACAATTGGAATTTAGATGTATAAGCTCACTTGATCACAGAACTAATAATGAATATACTTTGATATATATATATATTTAAGAACAAATCAAATATATATAATAACTGATGAATTTACTATCGAAATCAATAGGCAATCGATCAAATCAAATCTTGATATAAGGGTAGTCAAAAGGAATGGTGATAACAAAAACAAAGGGTTTTGGGATAATATTAGTGGGTGAGTCAATAAAAAGGGTTGTTAGGATCAACGGGGTTCACTAGGGGTTAATAAAATGGGTAGGCTTTTTAGTGGAGTGAGTGGGTTAAAACCTAGGTGCCTTTATCATCTTAGTATATCAAATCAAATGTGTGGTCTCGACATGTATAATCGATGCAAGTTCTAGAATAACAAATCAATGTTGACACGCTCATAATCAAAAATTGAGCAAGAAAAAGAATATACGCTCTATAAGGCTCAAAATCTCAGAAAAATTATGGGTATTTTGATGTCATCCTTGTAAATTTCAAACTTCAAAGTAATATTTAAATTCAGGTAGACAACCTAGAAAAAAATTTTAATTCAGAAAAATAGACTTATCATGCTTGACTCTATAGTATCTTAAAATATAAATCATCAATGCATAATTATCAATGACTTAATCTCAAACATATCAACAAAAATCATAAATCATAGGAAATTTTATTCTAATCATAATATGAGAAACTTACTTAAGAAATAAGACATAATTCAGGATTTGAGAATAATACAAAAAGTTTGGCACCTAATTTCAGGAATTTGAGAATAATGAAAAAAGTTAGGCACCTTTTAGGTTGTTCACCCCCCCCACACTTAAGATGTACATTGCCCTCAATGTACAAGGATATATATATAAACAATTAAGTAGAAAATCAAAAGATATGGAGAGAAGTGAAACTCCCTGAATTTGTTTTGGGTGGATTCCTTGAGTTGGAGGTGTGGAAACTTGATTCGGAGGTGAAAGATAAGTTGGAGGAGGCGTCTCTGGTGGTGGTATGGGGGCTACCCACTATTACTGTGCTAGATGAAAAAATTGGGTAGCCCGTGAAGAAATAGCCAGGAAATACTAAGAAAAATTCAAAATAAACTAATTATTTATTTAAAAAAAAAGCAAGCTAAAGTGAAGGAAAATAAAAAATTAAAAGAAAAGATTAATGGACCGAAGGGTCCTTATTGTTGGATGGTTCGCGAGGGGGTGTGATTTCTAAGGCTGCGGTGGTGTTGGCAGTGGTCGTGGTGGGGTGCTTCCCTAGCAGCCTTTAGAACCTAAAACCAAGAAACTAAGATAAAATAAACTAAATTAAACATACGAGAAATAAAGAAAAGGAAAATAAAGAAGAAGAGAAAGGAAAAAGAAAAATAGAATGGTCTCAAAGACCCTTGGCTTGTCGAATAATTGAAGCGGCCAGCATGAACTTATATAGATCAGTCTCCCACAGGGAGACGGTACTTGGATCCTTCCATTTCTTCGACATGGATGTAGTGTAGCTCAATGGCTTTGTAGATGGAGGAATAGAGGAAAGAATTGAGGGGTTGGGAGGGGAGGGTGAATGTGAGTAGGGAAAAAGGGATGGGGAGTGGGTGAGAAAAGGGGGTAAGGGGTGTTTTAAATAGAATTTTCAAATACATCCCCACGCCCGTGTACCATGGGCGTGTTGGGTCACACGGCCGTATCGCAAGACCGTGTTGTGTTTCGTTCGTTTCTCTCACGTCCGTTTCGTGGTCACCACGCCCATGTAGGATCAAACAATGTCTACCACAGCCGCATCGCACGGCCGTGGCTAGTTAGTTGGAGCCCGTGTGCCTTCCCTCAGTGTCGGCCACGGCCATATCGCAGGGCCGTGGCGAGGTAGTTGGGTCCGTGACTCGAAGATAAGATCCGTCCTGACTCGTACCATCTCTGCCATGTCAGTACGGAGATTCGGTGCATCCACATGGCCACGGCCACGGCCGTGTACAAGGCCGTGTGGTCTAAAAATCTGCACTTTGGTTAGTTTAAAATTAAATGCTGTAAAGGAAAAATAAAAGTAAAAATAAAAAATAAAAAAATGTAAAAATTAATGGAGTTAGTACTCGGGTTGCCTCCCGAGAAGCGCTCGTTTATAGTCTTAAGCTAGACTTACCTCTCATTCGCATCATCAGGGTGGTTTGAGGAGTTGGAAGTCCTTCCTCATGCCATCAGTTTCATTATCATGATAAAGTTCAAGTCAAGATGCGCTTATATTGAAAGTACCAAAAATAGGATTACTTACTTCGACCGTTCCGTATGGGAAAACACTAATTACCCTAAAAGGGATTTCTTTGTTTGTGTTAGGGTCAGGAGGAGATATTCGAGGGTCTGTTTTATCTAACAATACCTGGTCTCCTATTTTAAAGTGATTTGTCGTTCCTACGAGCTCGTCTGGTGGTTCCCTCGGTTTCTCTTCGTGTATCCCTAGTGTTTCCTTGAAATGTGTCTTCCACTCGTCTAGTTCATCAACTTGATCCCTTTGATCCTCATGAGTTGTTTCTTTGTTGGCATTGGGTTTAGGATCGGGTTTAGTTGTGTTCTTTTGTGGTGCTTCCTACAAAGAAGGGTTAACCGAATGGTTATCAATAGAATTTACTTTCTCACCTTATTTGCTCGATGTTCTAACCGAATCGAGAGCCTAAAGAGTGACTGTCTCGTCACCTACACAGAGTATGAGTTCACCTGCATCGACATCAATTTTAGTCCTGGCAGTTGCAAAAAATGGCCTTCCTAGAATTAATGGGATGCTATTGTCCTCATCTATGTCTAAAACAACAAAGTCTACTGGGAATACGAATTTATCAATCTTTACTAGCACATCTTCGATTATACCCCTAGGAATTCTAACAGTTTTATCAGCTAATTGAATGCTCATCCTAGTTTGTTTGGGTTTCCCTAGACCAAGTTGTTTAACCATTTTATAAGGCATGACATTTATGCTTGCCCCTAAATAAACTAACGCATTATCAATAGATAAACTACCAATTAAGCATAGAATTGTAAAACTCCCTAGATCTTTTAATTTTTGTGGTAATTTATTTTGGAGAATTGCTGAGCACTTTGCGTTGAGTTCCACATGCGATTCCTCGTCTAGCTTTCGCTTGTTTGTCAAAAGCTTTTTTAAGAATTTCCTTGAATCTGGCATCTGCGAAAGAGCTTCAAGTAATGGTAAGTTAATATGTAATTTAAAAGTTTAAGAAACTTACCGAACTGTTCCTCTGTGTCGTCTTTCTTCATCACCTCAGGGTATGGTATACGAGGTTGGTACTCTTTAATTACCGGTTTTGGCTTTTTACTTCCTTCCTCAACCTTACCTTCTTCTACCACATTCTCTTGCCTTAAATAAGGCTCATCTAACCCTACACTATCATGAGTTGATATGGCTTGAATCTGCTCCCTTGGGTTAGTTTCAGTGTTGCTTGGCAATCTATCTTGTGGTCGTTCCGTCAAGATCTTGGTGATTTGCCCAATTTGATCTTTGAGCTTTTGTGTCGATACTTCTTATTTTTCAAGTTTTGTTTCTATACTCTGGAAACGTGTTTACATTCTTTGCTATATATTTTGTCGAGATCTCCTCAAGGTTCGGCTTCTTTTCATGTGGTACTTCTTCTTTTTGGAAATTTGGAGGGTGTTGTTGTCTTTGATTTCCTTGACCACCCCATGAAAATTTGGGGTGGTTCTTCCAACTGGATTGTAAGTATTGCTATAAGGGTTATTTTAATATCCAAAATTATTACTTACATAGTTCTTTTGTTCGCCTTCTATGCCATGTCCTTAGGATGGGTACTCAGGATTCGCCACACCTCTACTTGTTTCGCACTGCATAACGGGTTGTACCTGCAAGGAATTACACAAACCATCAAATTTCTTAGTTAACACATCTACCTGATTCGATAGCATGGTTACTGCGTCGAGGTTGAAAACGCTGGCAACTTTCGTGGGCTTTATCCTCGTGACTTGCCACTGATAGTTATTTAGGGACATCTCCTCTATAAATTCGTAAGTCGCTTGGTGTTTTATTATTCGAGTTCCATCAATTTCGAATCGATCAACCGCCTAGTTGAGGGGTTCACACCGTTGTAAAAAGTTTGGACCTGTAGCCACAAGGGTAATCCATGGTGTGGGCACCTTCTCAATAGATCTTTGTATCTCTCCCATGCATCGTAAAGTGTTTCTAAATCCATCTGCACAAAAGAAGAGATATCATTCCTTAATTTGACCGTTTTGGCCGGTCGAAAATATTTTAATAAAAATTTTTCGGTCATTTGTTCCTATGTAGTAATTGATTTTTGGGGAAGAGAATGTAACCACTATTTAGCTTTATTCCTCAAAGAAAAGGGAAATAACCGAAGTCGGATGACATAATCAGAAATGCCATTAATTTTAAAAGTGTCGCAAAATTCCGTAAAATTCGCTAAGTGTGTGTTAGGATCCTCATCCCGCAAAACCATCAAATCGAACGAATCTGTTGTATCATCTCAGTATAGTGTTAGGTTTCAATTCGAATTTATTTGCAGCAATAGTAGGTCTAATAATACTAGATTCAGTACCAACTAAACTAGGCTTAGCATAATCATACATAGTTCAAGGAGCCTGATTTTCGGCCATCTCTAGAGGTAGCAGATTATTTTCAGCATCTCTTCGGTGGTATTGATGATGTTTTCTTGCTCTTCTTCTGTGTATTGTAAACTTCGTCTAATTTCTCTCCGATTTCTGCGAGCGGTTGCTTCGATCTCACTATCGTAAATCAAAGCTCCTGTCGGGTACCTTCTAGTCATAAACTAGAGGTACCTACAAGGAGTAAAGACTAAAATTTAGAAAGGTAAAAATAGAAAACAAAATAAGAGTAAAATTGCATAAAATAAAAATGGCTAAAGTAATAAAAATGGAGTGTTCTTAATATTTCAGTTCCCCGGCAACGGCGCCAAAAACTTGATCGATGTGTCACAGTCTTAAAATTTATAATGAGAATGATCGAGCCTAAAAACTAACTATGACAACGATTGAGGCAAGTGTACCTATCGAACAGTAGTATAGCTTAGTGGCAAGACCGGATTGTCGAACCCAAAGGAACCGAAAGTACTAATACTAACTTTCTTTTTTATTATTTAGCCTTAAAATTGAAGTGAATCGGTTTAATCTAGAAAATTAACTAACTACTAAGCTAAAGACGATGAGACAAAAAGAATGAAATTAGGGAAATACTTGTAGGAAAAACCAATTGATTAAAACAATACCCAAGGAAGAATCCACCTAGACTTCACTTGTTATCTAACTCTGAACTAGACGATTTATTCATTTGACTTGATCCTTAAGATCCCCTAATATATATTAAACCCTCTCTCGAAGCGAATAACGTCTAACCCTAGGTTGATTAATTGAAATCTCTTTCTAATTAAAACTCCTAGAATTGCATTAACTCGATCTATGGAATCCCATATTAGGTTTCACCCTAATCCGGCAAAATCTCGTCACCCTATCTCTAGGCGCGCGATCAACTCCGCTTAATTATGCTAGATCTACTCTTAGACAGGGACTTTTGCTCCTCCACCTAAGCACATCAAACTTGAATTAATATCCCGAAAATATCAACACAAGAATTAAGAACACATAATTAAGAACAAATCAAATATTTATCATCTAGTTCAGCAAACGATAACAAGATTCATCTTAGGTTTCATCCCCCTCAGGTATTTGAGGGTTTAGTTCATAATGATAATAAAATACATCTCAAAGGAAAAGATAAAACAAAACATAAGAAAAACTCTAAAACCCCTTGAAGGAATTGAAGAGAGATCCTCCGTCTTAAGTATAACTCCGGCTTCTTGAGATGAATCAACTGGTTCTCTTCAAGTAATTTCCACAATTCTGATCTTTCTGCCTCGGCTCCTTGGCCTAGCTGAACGCCCCTTGAAAGTTGGCCTCTAGGGTGTTTATATAGGCTTTTGGAATGTGTTTCTTTACCCCTAAGTATCCAAATCCGAGTGAAATTCCTCTTCTCCACGGCAGGGACACGCCCTTGGCACACGCCCGTGTGAATCGTGGCCAAGCCGTGTTCAGGTCTGATTGGGGAGGCACGGCCGTGTTGCTTGGGGCCAGGCCGTGTCGATTTCGTGATTTGGCCTAATTGGTCCGTTTTAAGCCCATTTCTCGTTCTTTTCATCCTCCGGTGCTTTCTTGAGTATAAAACATGAAAACAAAGGATTAAAAGCACCAAATTACAAAATTCAAGGCTTAAATCACCCAAAAGCATGCTAAATGTGGGTTTAAAATATGTTACTATTACGGTTTATCAGCAACGCACCTCCCTATGTCGACGGTGAACCCAAAAAATCACTTTGAACAAGTATCCCACAAAAGTCCCAAATTGTTTGCATTTAAAACAACAAAACAAGAATCCGTTAATCGAGCCAAGAGGCTCTGATACCATGTATGAAATACTAAAAGATAAATAAAAAGGCACAAGGAGAAAGAGGGAATGAAATTCTATATCTCATACACCATTAAATGATACGTATATATATACACACATGTGAGGATCTACTCTATAAGCAAAGTAAATAAAAATAAACCCTAGTAATCAACCATATCCCTAGTAAGTAGCTAATTTCATAATTATATTTTTTAACAATTGAAAAGTAAAATTTGTCTGTTAATTGGTGAATGATTTGTTAAAAAAAATGTTTAATTTATTCAAATTATTATTATTTTATTTATGATAAATATATGTTATAAAAATGTTTTAATGAGAGGAAAGCTATTTTGTACAAAAAGAATTTTGTTAACTAATCAAGATAATTTAAAATAAAATTAGTTTCACACATGTCAACAAATTAGGCCATCAATGTGTCAATAATTAACTAAAGATGTGATTTTTTATGCTAAAATTGTTATTAGATCAATTAAAGATATGTCACATCAAGATTTTATTAGCCATTTAAAGGCCAGGTGAGAGAAAAGAACAATTTTGAAAACGCTAACGAGTGAATTGTAAATCTTTTTAATTGATCATGACCAAAATTTATTCATAATTAAGTGAATATTGGTGTAGTAATGTACTTCAACATTTATACAATATTAAAAGTAAGGGAATAAAATTAGGCTATTTGAATTCATATGATATATCAATTGAGTGTTTGAGACAACTTTAATCACAACTCTAAATTTTTGCATAAAATTTTTATGGGTAAACTATCAAAATAGTCTCTTTTTTTTTACCTTAGGTTATATTTTAGTCACTTATATTTGAAATGTTACGTTTTAGTCACTAACGTTATCGTGTTGTAACATTTTAGTCACTAAGTCGTTAATTATCGTTAACGGTGTAACTGTAAGCTGACGTGGCACATTAAATCATCATTTCAAACGAAAATTTTAGGTTAAATTCTACAATTGGTCCCTATTTTTTTCATTTTGAGCAATTTAATTTTTTTTTATGTTCTTTTAACTTTACTTTTTTTTTTCTTTATTTTCCATTTTGTTCTACTTCCCCCTCTATTTTTCTCCCTTCTTCATTTCTTTTAACGTAGTTTTTCTATGTTTTTCATTTGTTTAAACTAGTCCATAAGCTTGCCTCACTCGAAAAAATTAAATTGTTCAAAAAAATAAAAATATAGGGACTAGTTTTAACAATGACAAATATACAAAAACTACGTTAAAAGAAATGAAGAAGGGGGAAAACAGAGGGAGAAGTAGAAGAGAATGAAAAATAAAGAAAAAAAAGGAAAGTTAAAAGAATATAAAAGAAAAAAATTAAATTGGTCAAAATAAAAAAATATGGGGACCGGATTGTATAAATTAACTCAAATTTTTGTTTGAAATGATGATTTAACGTGTCACGTCAGCTTATCATTATATCATTAACGATAATTAACGGCTCAGTGACTAAAATGTTACAACGTAATAATATAAATAACTAAATCGTAACATTTTAAATATAAATCACTAAAATACAAATTGAGGTAAATAAAAGTGATATTTTAATAGTTAAGCTATTTTTATTTGGTAATTTGTTGATGATAGTTAAGGAATTGGCGGCGAGTGTGACCGTGACGTGTCAGCAGCATATTAAAGCGTGAAGGCATAGCTCTTATCAGCAAGCAAGCACCGAGAAAAAAATGAGGGGCTGCACCTGCTTCTCCTTTCCTTCATCCCCTCCAATTTTCTCCTTTTACAGTAATAGCAATAATCGTTTCTCTTCTTCTTCTTCTTCTTCTTCTTCACTGTTATTCTCATTAGCCTCTCACCACTGCTCTGTGAAATTGTCCCCTCTCCTCTTCGCCACGTCCACTCGCTTCAGAACAAATTGCAAAGCCAAAGATCCCGAAGTTGTGGACTGCGTAGGGACGGGCCTGGACGTGGAGTGCCTCGTCTCTCAAAACGAGAAACAAGATTTGGAAATAGAAGATGTTGAAAAGGCGGAAAGCAACATTTTGTTGGAGTGGGCGGTGCTCGTTTCTCCATTCTTCTTCTGGGGCACGGCAATGGTGGCAATGAAGGAGGTTTTGCCCAAGGCAGGGCCTTTCTTTGTGGCTTCCTTTCGTTTGATTCCGGCGGGGTTGTTATTGGTGGCGTTTGCCAACTCCAAGGGCAAGCCTTTGCCCTCTGGACTCACTGCTTGGCTTTCCATTGCGCTCTTCGCTCTTGTCGACGCCGCCTGTTTCCAGGTCCTTGTTTTTTTCATTCCCTTAATTTATTATTTTCTTCCAAAGCAGGGAAACCATTGTACCATTCTGTATGTTAATACTTGTTGAGGGAATCTCCAGGGTTTTCTTGCTCAAGGGTTACAGAGGACATCTGCAGGTTTGGGCAGTGTATGTTCTTTTTCATTTCTTTTCTTTCCATTGATTCTAATTTGTTAGTAACGGTGACAATATGTTTGATTGATGCAGGTGATAATTGACTCTCAGCCATTGACAGTGGCTGTTCTTGCTTCATTTTTATTCAATGAGTCCATTGGTTTAGTTGGAGCTGCTGGGCTAGTTCTTGGTGTCGTTGGCCTTCTTCTTCTGGAGGTAAACCATAAACCCCATATTTATTATCACTCGCCAAGCTATGCTTTTTCTGATATTTATTAATATTCTTGTTAGAAATATATTTCTCAATGTGTACTGAACCTGTTAACTTAAATCAACCAAAGTATGTTATCTTTCAAAAGAAAAACCAAAGTATGTTAGAGACAATAGCACTTGAAGGGAATTCGATTATTTTGGCTTGCTCTTGGTGTGGTGTGCTTGATTCCAATTGGTTAACCTGTTACATATGCTTGGCATGCTAAGGATTTTGATCGCCAATTGTCATAAAATATTAGGTATTAGCAATTTTGCTATGGCAATTTGAGATGGTTGGTTTTTCAAAATTAAAACTATTTTCTATGGTTTGATTAAATTATTGCCATTCTTTATTGATTGCACTTTTGTTGTTTTCTAACTTTCAGTTTTATCCACATCTCATCTGTCAACTGCTTCATATTTTTCGCTTAAAAATAAAAGAAAGTACTATCAAAACAATTTGTAGTCTTTTTTGGTTAATATACCATTTGTTACTTGAGTTTGGCTTCAATGTTGAATTTGGTACCTAGACCTAATGGCATCTTGTGGCTCAATGAATATTTGACACGTGTGGTCTTGTAAAAAAACATAGGTAAGTAGTTGGGACAGAAAAACTAAATTGAACATTGAAAACAAATTCAAATACTAAATTACACATTGAAGCCAAACTTAACTACCAAATTGAACGCTAAAGTCTTACTTAGGTACCAAATAGTATATTAACCTTTTTTATCTTACAACATGGAGGTTCAACACAAAAAGTAAAATCAAACCAAGTACCGAAGAAAATATAAAAATTGTATACCTTATGTTATGAGATTGATGGAGATGAAAACATGAGTCCCATTTAAAGATTGAAATGGTCACAGTTTTACATATTAAAAAACATTATAAAATATAACTGAACATATTCAAAGTGCTTGGTGGGTAATCAAATTTGATACATTTCATTTTGGTTCATGCTTCATATGTCAAATTCTGTTAAAATGGCTCAAAAAACACAAAGTTCTGTTGAAATGGTTCATACTTCATTGTAGATCTGCGTTGTCAAAATGTCACCAACATTTTGTTATGCGCCTTGGCGTAGGATCTAGTCACGGGTCTAGACAAGAAAGAATTCTTGCTTCGAGCTATGGTTACTCAAAAGGCAGATTCGTCCTTTACTGAACCCCCCCTCAAAATAACATTTCTTTTTTTATAGAATAATTGCTTATCTCTTTATTTCATATTGGCAGCCTTTTATAGACTATTAATAACAAAGGAAAGAGTCTTAATAGAATTCCTAACTTAGAGTTTATGAAGGAAATAAAAACCTAATATAATAGAGAAATTAAGTAAAACTAAAACTCTTAATAAAACCTGGTATAATAAATAAATAAAACTAAAATTCCTATTGCAATAAAAGCATCCATATCATTACTCCCTTTCTCGGAGTTGAGCTTGTCCTCAAGCTCAAATTCAGAATAAACTTCAGAACTTATCCAAAATCATCTATCTCATCATCATCTTGCTTGCTTTCAACATCTGGTACTTTTATCCAAAATAACCTTTTACATTTGTGTCCCATGGAATAAGACTCGTCACAATTATAACACAGCCCTTTAGCCCTTCTTTCTGCCATTTCTGTCTGTGTCAATCTCTTAATAAATGGTGCAGAAGAACTTATTTTGCCGTTGTTCCCTGTTGGTTCTGTTGTTTGCCCCCCTCCCTTTGCAATGCTCTTAGTTATTGGAACGATTGAATTGCTGCCAGTGTTTTGGGAAGTTGGCCAATTCAAGATGGCTCGAGATGACAGTTTGGAAAATACATTTTGTTTACGTTCCAATGTCCGAGCCATATTCATTGCAACTCCAAGGTTTTCCGGTTGTTGCATCTCAATATCAATTCTAAGTTACTCTATCAACCCGACAGTAAAGAGGTTTACTTGTTGTCGAAGTTTAAGATCAGTAGTCCTAGCCAATAGTGGTTGAAATTGGCGTTGATATTCCTCTACAGTCCCAGTTTGTTTCAAGTTGACAAGTTCTCCCAAGGGGTTATTACTCATAGGTGGCCCAAACCTTACATGACAACACTCTTTGAAGCGCCCCCAATCAAGATTTGCCTCCTCTTCTTCCATTGATCAAACCACAACTGTGCCTCTCCTAAAAGATGGAATGATGCTAAGTTTACTTTGTCTTCTTCGTTAGTTCGTTGATTGCCAAAAAAAAATTTCGCATCTTTTCAACCACCCTAAAGGATCTCCAACACCATCATAAGTAGGAAATTCCATCTTAGAGTATCGTGGCACCATGCACCCACCGTGTTGCAAGTCTAAATTCCTTTTCCCGCCTCATTCTTTGCCTGTTCTTCATTATTCTTCTCTGAATCTCCTTTCGTTATCTTTTGGACCGAAAGAGATAATATCGCCACCGCTCCTCTAATGTTTGTTGCCTTGTAGCCATTTGTTCCATAAGCCTCCAAACTTGGTCATCAAAGTCTTTTCGTCACCTATGACAGCTGGCTCGGATACCAAGTTGTTATGCGTCTTGGCGTAGGATCTAGTCACAGGTCTAGATGAGAAAAAAATTCTTGCTTCGACTTGTGGTTACTTAAAAGGCAGATTCCTCTGACTGAACCCCCTCTCAAAATAACGTTTCTTTTTTATAGAATAATTGCTTGCCTCTTTATTTCATATTGGCAGCCTTTTATAGACTATTAATAACAAAAGAAAGAGTCTTATTAGAATTCCTAACTTAGAGTTTATGAAGGAAATAAAAACCTAATATAATAGAGAAATTAAGTAAAACTAAAACTCTTAATAAAACTTGATATAATAAATAAATAAGACTAAAATTCCTATTGCAATAAAAGCGTCCATATCACATTCTTTATCAAATGATTTTCTTGCATACCAAGATGAATCTCAATGCTTTGTTCTTGTCATCTGATTTACCTTGTAGATTACTGTTGACAGCTTTTCTTTGTTTAAATATAGATTTATGGTCCTAAAATATGTCCTAAAAAGTCCTAAAGAAAAGGTCCAAAGTCTGGTCAATGAGTCCTTCCCAAACTAGGCGAAAATAGGAAAGTTTTCGGTATAAAAATTGCACAAATGCCTTGGTTTTAAGTTCATGAGTTTTGGATCAAGTCATTGGACGATTTATGGGAATACTTGCTTTGATTGATGAAGCCTTACCGTTGTTGTGATTCCTATATTGTGAAGAACCTTTGATTAATAATACATCTGAAACTCATCAAAAGGAGCTCCTAACCTTGGAACTAAACCAACGGAGCTCTTAAGCTTAGACTCGTAGGGTGAGAGAGCCTTAAACCTCTATAATTGGAATGTGATTCTATCTTATGTTATTATTAAGAATTTTCCCCTTAAATAGAGATTGCATAGGGATGTATTCTTGTTGAATAGGAAACTAAAATTAAGCACTTATAATTGCAATAAAATATTGCTAAATAAATTATTCTAATTGGGAATATCACTAAAATAAAGTTAGTCTTCTTCCTCTCTTTGCGGCCTTTGTCTACTTGTCTTACCCACAAAGGCATCAGTCACATTACTCTCCTCTTGGAGACAGAGCATCGCAGGCTCATTAATTTTGCAGGCTTCTTGTAACGAAGCTCTTAACTCTTCTTTGGCATTGGAATTGCCTATAATATCTGACTCTGATACCAAATTGTTAAGTTCGTGAGTTATGAATTGAGTCACTGGACGATTCATGAGAATACCTGCTTCAATTGATGAAACCTTACCCTTGTTGTGATTCTTATCTCATGAAGAACCTATGGTTAATGATGTATATATGGAACTTGTCGAAGGGAGTTCCTAACCTATGAAGCACCGACACGGCTATTCTGCCGTCATATCAGTGTCATACAGGTGTTCAACATGAACACGTTGTGGATACGCCCGGATATGCATGGGACACGTGGGAACATGGGGAGAGAGAGAGAGAGAGAGAGAGAGAGAGAGAGGAGGGAGGGAGGGAGATGGGACATGGTTTTGACACAGGCAAGACGTTGGTGTTGGAAAATGGGCACGGGTAGACATGGATGACTGGCGAGCAGATGGAGAATAGGCAGCCGGTTGATGAAGATTTGAAGGGAAGAAGTTGTACTGAAAGAATTAGGTGGTTTTGGTAGAGAAGAAAGTGTAGCTAGGGTTTCTTGGGGGTTATATTAAACGACCCGTTTCACTAAAAGAGGGATTTTTTACATCATGTGTTTTTTTGGGCATTTTTTAGTTGATTGGAATTGGACCATTGGGTTATTTTATTTGTTTTAACAAGTAATTGGGTTATACTTTGAACCATGTTATATTTGGGTTATACTTTAAATATATATATAAATTATAGTATTTTGGGTTACACTTTGTTCCAAATTATTAGTTAATTTCATTAATCATGTAAGTAAAAATAATAATTTAAATGAAGTATTTTAACATAAAAATATATAATAAAAAAAAAAATTATTACTGAGTCTTACCGTACCTGTACCCTCATTTTTTAAAAAATTGTTATATTGTTGTGTCCGTATCATATCATACTCGTATTGCATGTCTGTGTTTGTGCTTTATAGCTCCTAACCTTAGACTTGTTTGGGAGAGAGCCTTAAACTTATGTAATTGGAATAAAATTCCGTCTCATTTTAATACTAAGAATCACCCCTTAAATAAAGGTTATGTCGGGACTTATTCGTGTAGAATAAGAAACTGAAATTGAAGACTTTTGATTGCAATAAAATATTTGCTAAATAAATTATTCTAATTAGGAATATTACTAAAATAAAGTTACTTATCTCCTTTCCATCTTTGACACCTTTGATTTCTTGTCTGGCCCACAAAGGCATCCATAGCACTAGGCCTCGTGCATGGGTAACTAGGTACCATTGGCTCAGAAGGTTGGAGCTGCTTGGCAACAGGTGGGGTGCCTATGCCCTCTTTGGTGTGCTGCACTGCAGCGTATTCGATCCAATACACTTTTGTCATTCATTTCACATCCGATTTGTGTGCCATTTTCCAAAAGTTCTTTAATTGAATTTGCCTTCAAAAACCTTGTCGACATCGAATTAAAATGTGATTTAGAACATGCAATGATTACTTAACTGAAAGCTAAAAAGTTAACTAAAAATGAATTAACTGTAGTAGAGTTGAAGGACTTAGCTATCTTTATTACATCAAATTAGAGTAAAATGACTATTTCATAGAGTTATCAGTACTTCAATGAGTGGCTTCTGCTACTTGTTTGTCTAAGCCTTTCAGAATGGGTTTATGTGAATGAATGATATCAAATAGTCTTGATTATTATCCCTCAAAGGGTGTTATTCTGGGTTGACATGAGTGCCCACTATTTTGACATGTTGTGGAGATTAGAATGCTGAAACTTTCAGGAAAGAATGACTTCAAATTTTCGCCTCCTACAAAATAAAATGTGCAGAATTTTATAAGACATTTTAGAACTTTTGGAAGTCTACTTATTGCCTTAAGTAACACTTTGTTTAGAGCAAACGGCCATTTTCATTATTCCTTGTAAACCCTGATTTGTTCAATTTGTTTAGAAGGGTGAGATCCAAGTTCATTTCTTTTAACAACTATCTCTATTGTTGCATTTTAGTGCAGTTCTCATGTATATGATGTATTATGAAAGATTTATTTGTTGTTAACTGCTGTACATTATAATTAGTTTTGATCTAAGGATAATTTTGTGGTTTGAGACTTGGGTTAAGCAAATAATATTATGCTTTTATTTTGCTGTAGTATGAAATGAGCTGTATTTTGGCAGGTCCCTGCACTTGCTTTAGATGATAGTAATTTTTCACTATGGGGAAGTGGAGAGTGGTGGATGCTCCTTGCTGCTCAGAGCATGGCAGTTGGAACAGTAATGGTCCGCTGGGTTTCCAAATACTCTGACCCTATCATGGCAACCGGATGGGTAGGCCTCCCAATTTTCTTTATAATAAGCTTGTTGCTTATTTCTGATTCTTACTAATGCTTCTCAAAGACACAGAAAACTTTATATTTCCCCCCCCCCCCACTATGCCTTTGGTTTTTACTTATATTATTTATGTTGGAATTCCTAGAATTAAGGATAGATTACTAAGGAAATCTTACGTAAATAGGAACTAATCATAGTTCTTGATTCTTAGGACAATTCTGACTTTTTAGGATTATTTCCTTCCTTAGGATAGTTTATCTCTTTTTATACTTGTAAGCTAATTAACAAAGAGTAATAATCATATTACTAAAGTTTCTACATGGTATCGGAGCTTTAGGAATTTTTCGATCCTCTCATTCATCTTCCTAAAAATTCCTCCGAGTTCTCTTCCATTTTCCTAAAAATCCTCAATTTTTTTTCCCATGGGTGACCTTAATGAAGCCTTATCTCAAAATCGAGATGTCACAAATGTCTCGAGAATATTAACCATCATTCAATCAAAGTGATCTTAATTCTTCACTTATGATCACTAGTCATCGACTAGATGGGAAAGAATTTTCTACAATGGTCTCAATCTGTTCTTATGGTGATCCGTGGCGAGGCAAATTAGGATACATCAATGGAGAACTTCCACGACCGAACGTGCAGACCTACTTATGCTACTTGGGAACTCAATAACTCCATTGTTATGGCATGGTGATCAATTCGATTGAAGGCCATAGAAGCCGAACTTACCTTCTCTTCAAGACTGCAAAAGACATGTGGGATGCGATCAAAGAGAACTACTCGATCTTGGAAACGCTTCCCGTTTTTGAGATCAAACTCAAGTTGAGAGACACTCGACAAAGGACACTTGAGGTAACTCACTACTACAACAATCTGAAAATCTTGTGGCGGGGAGTTAGATATGTACTATGAGGTGATTGGGGGAAGGCCTAGAACACACTAGGTTTATGACTCACCTCAACAACGAACGTCTCTATGAGTTTCTAATCGGGTGAGGCATGAGTTAGACGAGGTTCGGAGAGAATTTTGGGCGAGATCACCTCTCCCAACCATTGCCGAAGCTTTTGCGAAGTAAGAAGAGAAGAGAAACGTCGTCTTGTCATGATGGGAGAATCCAAACCGATAATCTCTTGAGACCACCCTCACCGAATCGCTACTCTTGTGTCCAAAGGTCCTCAAACACAAAAACCTCGTCTTTGAAATGAGTGCGGATTGAATGGACCATGGTGTAGCCACTACTGCAACCGTGTTGGTCACACAAAGGAAAAATGTTTTAAACTCCATGGTTATCCTGATAAGAAACAGAAAGATAAGAAAACTGCCCTGGTTTCTTCTAATACTACAGATGAGGTGCTGGATGTGCGCGCTAACCAAGACTCAACTCGAAAATCTCCATAAAATTCTTAGTACCTCTACTGGTCATGGGAATTTAGCCACTCAAGGTCTTTTGCTCTCAATATTGCTCTTGAATCTAATAACCAATCCTCTTGGATACTAGATTCGGTGCTTGGACCACATGACAGTAACCTCACTCTATTCCAAACTTACACCACTGTCATAACAAGTCCCGAATCGGGATTGCCGATGGTTCATACTCACCGTGGTTGGAATAGGGACAATAAAAATAACAGAGAATTTCTCCTTGAGAATGTTCTATATGTTCCCAACTTATCCTGTTATTTTACTTTCAATAAGTAAACTTACTAAAGATGGGAAAATGCTTGCTGAATTTTCTGCAAATTGGTTGTAAATTACAGAATGCAAAATCGGGAGGATGATTGGCACTTTGCTAAGGTTGATGATGGATCAGTATGTGTGGAATAAAGACAACACACAAGGGGGATTAGCTCTATCTCATGCAAAAGAGGATACTATTATGCTATGGCACCGTAGGTTAGGACATCCAAATATTTTGTACCTAAAAAAGTATCTTCCGCTGTTATTTCGAAATAAGAAAATAAATTCCTTAAAGTGTGATATTTGTGAATTGTCCAAACATACCCGTGTTCCATACCCTTTAAAACCATACACTCAATCCAAACCTTTTCATTAATACACAAAGTGACTTATGGGGAGCTAGCCGAGTGAAAAACATTCTGGTGCTAAGTGGTTCATTACTTTTATTGATGATCACACTAGGGTATGTTGGGTCTACCTTTTAAAAGAAAAATCTAAAACACCCAAAGCCTTTCAAAAATTTCACTCAATGGTTCGAATCCAATTCAACTCTACCATCCAAACTCTCCACACGCACAACAACGGAGAGAATACTTTAATTCTGTCCTAAGTTCATACCTTTCAGACCAAGGAATCATTCACCAGAGTTCATGTCCAAATACCCCCCAACAGAATGGGATCTCCGAGAGGAAAAATCGACATCTCCTTGATGTTGCTCGGGCCTTAATGTTCACCATGAATGTCCCAAAATATTTATGGGGCGAAGTGTTTCACTTCGCTTGCTGCTACCTAATAAATCGAATGCCATCAAAAGTCCTAAACTTCCAAACACCTCTAAACACTCTTCACAAATCCTTTCCTCTATTTCATGTTCCTAACCTTCCACCAAAAATATTCGGTTGCAAAGCCTTTGTCCATAATCATCAACCAAATCAATCCAAACTTGATCCTCGAGCCCACACCTGTATATTTGTTAGGTATTCCCCCACTCAAAAAGGATATAAATGTTACTCACCAACCTTGCACCGACTATTTGTTTCTCGGGATGTCACCTTCTTTGAAACCGAACCTTTCTTTAGAGCTTCTCATCTTCAGGGGGAGACTTTTAATGAAGATGAGAACCTTAATACCCTTCTCATCATACCGCTAGACCCTACCACCGCTATCACTAAGCCTAAACCCAACCTAGACACTCATTATTGTTCCTCCTATACCGCAAGAACCTAGCACTATAATTCCCGATAACAACACCATCATCGAGCAGTCCTGCGATCAAGGAAAACAAAGAACAACAGTGCCCGAATCTGCGAGTTTATTCGGGCGTATTCGACGTCCCCAGAATCGATCTGGCGAGTGCCACTCCCATCTTCAACCGAGGATCTGCTACGAAAGGAAGTATCACCATCCATCTATCTTCCAATTGCAATGAGGAAAGGCACGGAGTGCACTCAACACCCTATCTCTCTGGTTTGTATCTTATGGAAACTTGTCTAAGTCTTATCAAACCTTTGTGAATAATGTTGATTCTATTAAAACTCCAAAAATATAGAAGAAGCATTTAAGTCACCAATGGAGACAAGCCGTGATGGAAGAAATGGAGGCCCTCAAAAATAATGGAACGTGGGAAGTTTCGGATCTACCTAAAGGAAAGAAACCAAAGAGGGTCGCAAATGGATTTTTACTACTAAATTCAAACCCGATGGCCAGATTGACCGATACAAGGCTCGTCTTGTGGCTAAGGATTCACTCAAACTTATGGGCTTGATTATGAAGAGACATTTGCACCGGTTGCCAAACTTAACACAATTAGAGTCCTTTTGTCCATTGTTTGTCAATCTTAATTGGCAATTGACTCAATTGGATGTTAAAAATGCTTTTCTCAATGGAGAGTTAAATGAAGAAGTTTACATGGACTTCCCACCGGATTTGAAGAAAGAAAGGGCCAAGTGTGTAAGTTGAAAAAGTCTTTGTATGCAGTGAAACAATCTCCAAGGGCGTGGTTTAGTCGATTTACGAAAGCCATGATGAGCGAGGAGTATACTCAGGACAGGCAGACCACACCATGTTCTACAAGCATTCGAGCAAGGAAAATGTTGCATCCTAATTGTCTATGTGGACGATATAATAGTGACAGGAGATGATACAAGTGAAATTGGGAGGTTTCTTGGAACAAATTTGAACTTAAAGATTTGGGAAATCTTAAATATTTTACGGGTATGGAGATAGCAAGGTCTCAAAAGGTATTTCTATTTCCCAAAGGAAATATGTCCTTGAATTGTTTGTCGGAAAGTTGGGTTGATGGGGTGTAAACCAGTTGAAACTCCTATGGAGTTTAATCTCAAGTTAGTGCTTGATGAAGATGGAGAAGAAGTTGACAGGGGGATATCAACGCCTAGTAGGAGACTTATCTACTTGGCTCACACTCGACTGACATTGCTTTTAGTGTCGGCGTCATAAGTCAATATATGCATGCCCCAAGGAGAAACACCTAGAAGTCAGATATCGGATACTTAGATACCTAAAGGAACTCACGGCAAGGGCCTATATTTCAAGAAAAATGACAGCAGAAATGTGGAAGTGTATACGTCTTGGTCGATCGCGGAGATCTGTTAATGATGAGACGGTCAACCAGTGGTTATTGCAGCTATGTTTGGGGTAATCTAGTGACATGGAGGAGTAAAAAGCAATCTGTGGTAGCACGCAGCAAAGGCGAAGTGAGTATCGAGCACTAGCGCATGGTATTTGTGAAGGAATTTGGATACAAAGGCTGATGAGAGAACTAAAGGTTCCTTATAATAGACCTATGCAGTTGCATTGTGACAACCAAGCTCTTTGTCAAGATAGCTCACAATCCATGCATCATGATCGTACCAAACATGTTGAGATAGACCGACACTTCATAAAAGAAAAGTACACTCAGGCGAAGTGAGTGTTACCTATCTTCCTACCGGACAACAGGTTGCGAGATATGTTGACAAAAGCTTAAATAAAAACATGTTTGAAGAACATGTTGGCAAGTGAGGTTGATAAACATCTACACATCAGCTTGAGGGGGAGTGTTGGAATTCCTAGAATTAAGGATAGATTACTAAGGAAATCTTCTGTAAATAGGAACTAATCATAGTTACTGATTCTTAGGACAATTACAGCTTTTTAGGGATTATTTCCTTCCTTAGGATAGTTTATCTCTTTTTATACTTGTAAGCTAATTAACAGTAGTAGTAATCAGATTACTAAAGTTTCTACAATTTATTTGTTGTTTTCTTTCCAACTAGATGGTTGGCAGCATACTAGGCATAAGATGAGGAAGAGAGAGAGGCCTGGGAGATAATTAGTCGTCTAGGAAATCAAATAAGCAAGTTATTATCTAGGATCTCTAGTTTTGTTTGTACAAAAAGAACTCCGTCAACCTCTCAGCTTGTCATGCTGGCTTTTATCATATTCACATCTACATCAGTATATCCTTCAAAAACCTTATCCTTCTTCCTTAGGGTTGTGTACTTGAGGATCGAATCATCCTACACTAGGAGGATGACTAATCTGTTTGTATGCCTATCCTCATATTTATTATCCTCTCCTGTTTACCATCCTGCATTTTTGCCCATTGATATCAGTGGTGGCAGAATATGCTGTACTCAAAAACTATCCCACCAAAGACTGAAATCTGTATTTGAATGGAAAAAGTCAAAGACCTGAAACGAACAAATTCAGAAAAAGGTCTGACCAACAATTGTCTGAACCTGAGGCAAATTCTACCTTGAAGTGGACTGAAACCTAAAGTATCTCAAGTCTGTCTAATTAGCACCTCTAGTTGATACAACAAAATATCACTTTTTTTCAGCTAAAGTTTATTCAATTAACCTAGAAAAAGAAGAGTCTGCCTCTCAAATAGAGGGCAAATATGCCAAATTACTGACAATGTTGCTGATTGGATGATGATGTGGCAGACAATGTCACACATTCAAATCATGATGTTATCTGCTCAAAATCTGGCTGCCGGTACCATTAGGTTCTTGAACAAGTGACTTGTGGTGTCAAATGGAGGAGAACTTTTCAGTCCGCTGGCTGCTAGTTTAATTGATTGCTGATGTTGGATTGTTGATTGCATGACTGGACCAGGAAATATTTTTTGTGGATGATAGCTGGACAACCTCTATGATAGGTGGAAATCGAAGACTAACATACATGTAATCTTATTGCAGCATATGATAATTGGTGGTCTTCCACTTCTTGGAATTTCTATTCTCAACCATGATCCTGTTTTTAGTGGGAGTTTTCAGGAGCTTTCTGCCAGTGATTTGTTGGCACTCTTTTATACATCAATCTTTGGAAGTGCCATAAGCTATGGTGTATTCTTCTACAGTGCAACAAAAGGTGAGGTTTCTCTCAAACCCAAACATGTATTCTATCTATTGTCTGTGCCTTTGTGTTTTCGATTGGTAGGGGGAAAGTTGTCCCTTGTTTTTTGGATTTAAACTTGTATGAAATTTGATTTGAATTTACCCACGCATTTCAGGTAGCTTGACGAAGCTCAGCTCCCTCACCTTCTTGACGCCTATGTTCGCTTCAATTTTTGGGTAAGATGTTGCACTGGGCACATGGTTCACTTCATAAAAGGTCATGTAGGATTCTACTGTTAAGGGTTAATATTTCTGACCTGAAAAGGTAACCACCCATAGATGCATCATAATCCAATCTTTAGATAAAAATGGTAGCTGATTACTTGCATATTTTCTTACATAAAACAGAATTTTATGATATTTGTAATTTGGTTCACTGCTAACGTTAAGTTTCCAAACCACAGGTTTTTGTACTTCGGCGAGACCTTCTCCCCCGTGCAACTGGTTGGTGCCATTGTCACCATAGTTGCCATATACATGGTTAACCTTCGAGGCAAACCTTCATAGCAAAGAACATGCTTGATAAAGATACATACCTACATACGTAAGACATGTCAGAAAATGAGAATGAAATTAAGCTTTGACAGAATGAAGCATGTTTTGGAGTCAGACATCCTTTTGAAAGATGGGTTATGGTTGAAGAAGCATGATGTTTGAGATCCCTGGCTAATTGATAGTAATCACGATCTGTATATATATATATATATATATGAGCTAGAAAAGTAAATACCAATGGATAAATGTAGACGTGTTTTAGAATCTTGTAATTTGCCGAAATCTAAAGATCGTTTGGATAAAAATATTTAGTCCCAGCAATGAATTTGGACAAAAAACTCTTAACATTAAAGGGTTGGACTTTTATAAATCGACCTTTTTTTAAATTTTATAATAATTGCTCTTTAAGTATCATATGAAAATTAGAGATATATAATTTTATAAAATAAATATGAGAAGTATGGGAAGTTGTTCATAATTAAATAAATTACATTCAAAGTTACTAAAAAAGTTTGTTTTGATAATTTAATTTCAAAAAGTTATTAAATAGTATTAAATTATTCAAAAAAATTTATTTAAGTTTTTAAGCTGTTAAAATCGTCATTGTATGATTTTTGTCTTTTTTTTTTTTTTGACAGTAAAGTTTCTTTTTCTTTTCTTTTTAGCAGTTTAAATTTTTTTTTATAAATCGGTTTTTAGGTCATGAATTTATAAACTAAAATTTAAATAACTTTTCTTTTTAATCTTCGACACTAACTGTTAAATCAACTTGGATCTAAGATATGTTCTATTCACTGTACTAATCGTTAAATCATCGTTTAGAGCTTACTAATCAGACTTTAAAAAAATAAATTTGACAGCTCAATAATTTAAATAAAAGCCTTCAAATAATTTAGGAACTTAAATGAAACTTTCAATTATTTAGTGATCATTTTGTAATTTTTTTAAAATTAAATGATTAAAATGTAAATTTATTAATAATTTAATGACTTTTGATCTACTTTACTCAAATATTTAATAGGAGTATATTTATAAATTTATTAAATATTAAATAAAAATAACATTTTGCCAAGTTAAAATATCATCCAAGTAGGCTACCAAGTTCAACATTTAAGTCCAAACACTCTAAAAGTTGTGGCCTACTTTTCTAACATATAACCCAAATGGTCCAAATAGAGTCCATATATCACTTGCGTCATCAAAATATTATTTTTATCATAAAATTCTTGAGAAAATACCAAAATACCTTTTTATGGAAAAATTATTCTTTTTCTCCTTTTGTCTCTTTGTACAATTTATTCATAAAAATAAGTACTTATCTAATACAAAAATCATGATTCAAAATAGGAAAAATATTTGGTACACTGTGAGTGGAATTTTTAGATTCTACAAGTAAGATTAGGGGTTTGACAAGTGTCTTAGAGGGATATAGTAAAATATTTAAGGGTTAAATATAACATTGGCACATGAACTTGTCAACTTCCCCTAAATTGGTTCTTATGAATTTTTTTATCTCAGATTGGTACCTAAATTTTTTTTCGATAAACTAAATCAGTATCCGAATCTAACAGCGTTAAATTCAGGACACATGGTACTCTGAAATGAAGATACACTGAAATTTTTTTAAAATATATTTAAAAATTCAAAAATAATAATAATATAAAAAAATCAAAATATATAAAACTAAAAAAATCTTCCAAAAAAAAAAAAAACTAAATCCAATTGAGCCCTGCTCATTATGTTCATTTGGATCTTCCTCCTCTCACCTTTTCTCATATCTACATTTGAACTCCCATTCACAAGCTCGACCTAGGTGGATTTGGGGTGGTCTACAAAGGGCTATTGTAGGAGAATATGGAAATTGCAGTGACTTTTTTCCAAAAACATTAAGGATAAAGATGATTCCTTAGTTGAACTTACCATCATCAATCAGTTACATCTTTTCCCCTTATTATGTAACTTCTATATTTCTTGGAGGAATCAAAATATGGGAAGAAGATGAATCTTCTGATGGTGCTATTCGTCGAAGAAGATGTCACAATCTAACCATGATGGTAAAAGCGAAAAGTTAGGGGTTTTTTTTTTCCAAAAAAGAGGAAAATGAAAAAAATTTGTCATCCTTTTCAATTTAATTAAATTTAAATTTTGTAAAATATTTATTTATTTGCTTTCTTCCCTATTAAGAAAAATTTCAATCTCAATAGTCTTTAGATAATAAAAGGATGGTTTCCTTTTGGTAAACTTATCTAACCTTAACTAATCAATCCCGACCCACTCACGGCGCATGGTGAAAAGAAAAGTAAAGAAGTATTGGAGAGATAGACAGGGTTTGAGCTTCAGCAGAACCGAGGAAAGCTTGTTGATGAGGTTGGTTTGAGCGGGTAGCTTGTCGGTGTGCCAAACGCAATAGTTGGCAACATGCAAGTTTTAAACCCAATAAAAGTGCAAAAAATCTACCTTGAAAAACAGCTAGCAACCTTTGCAGAAGATGGGTTTCTTGTTTAAAGGGGACTTAAAAACTGAAGTACAAAATAGGCTTAAGAAGTGATTTTTGGACTTAAAAGAGAGAATTAAAAATAGATTAATGGAAAGGTCTAGAAAAGAAAAATTGGTGGGTGGGAGTTGTTCGCAAAGATTTTCAGAAAAAATAAGTGAAGGGAAAGAAGAGGAGAAGGGGAAGGGAATCTTATTGTCGTCACTGCTGTCGTATTAGTAGAACAGGAAAGAAGAGGAGAAAGTAATCTCCACCCAACTCTGGTGTCGTTGTTGGTCGGAGAGCTCATCGGAGGAGGCCGGATGGTGGCCTTGCAACGGTGTAGAAGCAGGGAGGCTAGGGTAGGAAAAATAAAAAGAAGAAAAGAAAAAAAAAAAGGAAGGAAAAGAGGGAAAAGGAAAAGAAAAAAAAAAAAGGACAAGTAGTATCCACGTGGCACCGCACAATTGGCCAGTGCTGCCACATCAGTAAAATATTAACTTCGTTGGGTTGAGATACCAATATAGTGGACAGAAAAAAAGTTAGGGTACCAATCTGAGAAAAAAACCACAAGTACTAATCTAAGAAAAGTGGACAAGTTCGGATACCAATTTTATATTTAACCCAAAATTTAAAAAATAGATATTTAGAAAAAGAGACAAATGTCAATTTTTTAAGGTTACTTGTGGAATAAAAAATGTAACGACCCAGTTTCTAGTGGAATCGAAAATTACAATTTTTGGACCTCGTTTCCGTAAATCAAGTTCGTAAATATTAAATAAGGACATTTAAGAAGTTAATTTATAGATGAATTGAAAATTGGTTAGGAAATTTAACCGAAATTATGGTTAATTAACGTTCAATGACGAAATTGTAAAGTCTAATCGTTATAGATTTTTAATTAGGAAATGGTTTGGGGACTTAGATAGAAATTTTCCAGAGGGCCAAAATGGTTAATAAACCATTTTTAAATATATGTTAGTGGACGGTAATGATGTATGCTAATTAACTTGAGTAATAATTAAAATTAACACTTAATCTAGGTGTATATATATATATATATATGAAGTTAGTGGAAGGAGAGATGTAATTTCATCTTCTCCAACTGGCCAAAGCAAAGAAACAAAAGGGGGGAGACGCCATTTTTGGGTTTTAAGCTATTCGACCATTTAATTCAAGTAAGTCCCTAGCCATTTTTCTTTGATTTTTATAGAAATTGAATCATGAGAACTTGATTTAGCTATCTCATGTACCAATTTGTAAAACTGTTAAAGTTTTAGGAAGTTGTCATTGTTGGTTTCTTGAAGAACTAGATGTGAAATTGATAGAAATTAAGTTTAGTTTAAGAAAATGACTAAATTGTAAAGCTTAATTGTTGATTTTGTACATTAGGGACCAAATTGAATAAAATGCAAAACTATCATAAAATTTTGATAGGAACAGACAGTAGAAGGTCCCTAAATTATATGTGAAATTGGGTTTTAATTTGAAGCTCTAGATCGAAAGTTATGCTTGTCTCGGGTTTAGAGACTAAATTGAGTAAATTGCAAAATATGATTGGCTTTATATTTGAATGTGATTTTGATGGAAATTGATAGTTCGTTATTTTTTAATTATTATTCATAGCTAAAGATGACGCCAAACCGTCGAGAGGGAAAGGAAAGACGAGAGCCGACGACGAGTGACGCAAACTTTCAGTTTGTATTTCTATGATTTGGGATCAATTTAATTATTGCATATTCATGAAATTTTGCATTATATGGTGTTGAGGTGAGTTGTTAATGGTTATTTGAACTGGATTGCTATGGTTGAGATTGAATATCAAGATAGGGACTAAATTGAATAAAATAAAAAAAATAATATGATTTGATTGATATATGATATTTGGTATGAAACTGAGTTGAACTATATTATATGATGAATTGATCATAAACTGATCATAAATTGATAATGTAAGATTGTGAATTGAACTATATATAATGAATCAGAAATGGGTTACCCTACTAGCTATTCGAATTGAGTCGGATATAGTTGGCATTTCATAGGGTCAGGATATTAATTGAAAATCATCACTGTTAGGCAACCCGGGGTGGTAGATTATATATGTAATTCATCATTTTTGAGCAACCCGGGGTGACGAATCCGTGTATCCGTTCTGAATTCGTGTCTGGTTAATAGGGTTATAAAAATGTGAATTGGCCAACTAATATGTGAAATGACATGTGATATATAACAGCATGTGAAAGATCATATGAAATGATTTGAAAAAGAGCCCTGGGAGTCGATTGAATATGAATGAGCTAATAGGCTCAGAAATGATGAGATGAAAATTGAGTGTGTGTATATATATATGTATGTATACAAGATGATTGTGTATGAATAAGGAAATGCTTATGAATGATAATGTGAAATGAGTGAAAGATGATATGAAAAGTATATATCTATATCTATTTATATATGAGATGGTTCAATTACATGAATTGATCATTATGTTAATGAAATTAGTTTATATGCTACAAATGAAAGAAATGATACCTTAATGTTGAGTAGCATGAATGTTATGTGTAGGTACTTCTGTAATGAATTGAAAAATAAAATGGATTTGTGCAAGTTATATGGTAATGGAAGTTTTGGCATGAGTATGTATATGAATTGGTCACATACATGTCTATATAAAAATGGAAGTGTTTTGACATGAAATGGCATGAGATTAGGTTATGAATTGAACTTGATTTGTAAGTACGCATTTGTTTAAGCTTGTTTTATATGGGCTTGAATCATGGAAATACCACTAAGCGTCTTCGCTCAACGTACAGCTTGTTTTCTTCGTACACATGTATAGCTAATCCCCGAGAATGCAAGCAGTAGATCTAGCATCCAGGAAGCGATCCCCGACTCAACAAAGTTTGTATAATTTCGTTTTGTTTTAAATATGACCTATACCTAAGTTGAGTCAATTTTGCTCAATACATGTTCAAGTTATATTAGGACTTAGATTGATGAGTTAGAAATGGTTAATGGTTGAATTGTATAAATGAATTTGGCAATTAGTAGCTTAATATGAAAGGTTGAAATACTTGAATTCGTACTCAATAGTATATGTTCATTTGGTAATGTTTTGAAGTTGCATAGTTGTAAATTGTGAAATTGAATAATTATGGATTACAAACGATCATATGAATGATAAATCATGTTAGAAATGTATGTTTGAAATGGCAATTTGGTTTACATGAGAATTAGTATTGATGAAACTGAAATTTTAGGTAATGCAGGTTGGTGTCAAATTGGCCATTTTCAAATCAGGCGATCAAATCGCGACGTCGGCTGTTTGTCATCGCGATGAGACCAAGTCAGTATGTTGCGTCGCAAGCAACGAGGAATCCCCGAAGTCGCGACGTCAACCCTAGATTTTAAAAACATTACAGTTTAGTACTAATTTAACCTCAAGTTAACAATAGAGCTTTTGTAAGCTCGCATAATACCTAGAAATGAAGATGTTTCATTTTATATACTTGTTTTACTTATAATTGAATGTTTAATGGTTTAAATCAAATATAATTTAATCGTAATTACTCCGATAACTAATGTGGCACCTTGTAGCTCGAACTCGACGATTGGGTTGGATATGGAATGTTACAAAAAAAAAAAAAGTACACTACCAATGTACCAAATACTCACCCTTCAAAATATCCCTTAATATAAATCCATAAATTGTGAAAACTACACTTTTACTCATTTCTCGGTAAAAATAGAAAAATTACAATTTAATCACTATACAATCAAATCTTTCCAATTTGGTCCCAAATATCATTCACATCATACCAATACATATTTTAACTTATCCTTCTGCCGAGTAATCAATACTAACTCACTTTCATATTTTGGTCAATTTACACTTTTAGTCCTCAAACTTTATGAAATTGTGATTTGGTCCTTTCATCACATTTTCACTCCTAAAATTATTTTCATAAATTCCCATATTTAAAATCACTTTATTTTCATAATAATTCATTTATCTCACAAAATTTTTAAATTTTCTCGTAATTTTACTATGTTCGCTACCAGAATAATGTCACGTGTCTAATAAAAAATTTTAAGGTTATAGAAATCATTAACAAATGGACTTAATTGATTTTTAGTTAACAAACAAGAGCTAAATTGAGTGTGAATTATATCAAGTGGCTTAATTGATTTTTTTTTTTAAATTTCTCTCAAGAATTAGAAATCATTATCGAATGGACTTAATTAATTTTTAGTTAACAAACAAGAGCTAAATTGAGTGTGAATTATATCAAGTGGCTTAATTGATTTTAAAAAAAAAATTATGTCGAAGAGTTTTTATACATTTAAGCCTATATTTTTTTGGCCAATGAAAAACTTTCATATATGAAAAAGAATTACAAGCAAAAAGAGTCAAACCTAAATAAAAGTAAACAAGAGAGCTACAAACATTGATCTTATATTAATCATTTATAAATTTGAATTTTCATCCTTTTACTTTCCATAATCAAAGTGTTGGTGATACTTCTTCGGTATATCTGTAAGCTTTGGTTGAATGTTTGGAGTACAAAAATTATGACATGAATTGGTAAACCCCCTCCCCCGACCTAATTCACCTCAAATTGCACCAATCTAGAAATACTTGGCGACGAGAGAGACCAGAATGGTGTTGCTAACAGTGAATAGCTTGGATTTCTACCAATAATCTCCACAAGAACAAACTCCATCCTTAAAATGATGAAAACGGTTTGCATCCCTCACAATTATTTCTCTGTTAACAAGCTTTGAGATAAGCTTGGTGGCTGAATGACAATTAATACATGCCCGCAGATTCTTTGTAATCCTAAGTGTAGTTCCTTGTGCAGTACTTATTAGCCCAAAGGCAATTGCTAGCCTTTCACTGTGATTGCATAGGGTTTCCTCCATCTCTTCCTCATTCAAATCATGCAAGGAAGAATTCCTATCTGGAACAAATCCAGCTTGCTTCAACCTCCTTTCTAATGACTCAAGTTCCTCAAAAATCTCCTTCGATCGCGGGTGCGATTTGTCTCCTACACGGAATGCTTCAAGTTTCCCGTTGATCTCAATTAAGCTATATCCAAGGTCCTTGCTCAGTCCCTTCTCCCTCATCAAAACTCGTATCTTGGCGACACGATCCCACATTCTGGCAGATGCATAGAGATTGGAGAGCTGCACGTAATGCCCTGTATTATAAGATTGTAGTGAGAAAAGCCGTTCTGCAGCATATTCTCCGAGTGTGACATGGCGATGAATCTTGCAAGCACTTAGAAGAGCTCCCCATACCGATACACCTGGTTCTATTGGCATGTTCGTAATAAAATCATAAGCTTGATCTAGATAACCAGAACGTCCAAGAAGATCAACCAGACATGCATAATGCTGGTGACGGGGCTCGATTCCATAGTCTTTCATGCAGTGGAAAAGTTGCCATCCATCCTCCACAAGACCTGAATGGTTGCAAGCTGTGAGAAGTCCAAGAAAAGTGACAGCATTAGGGGAGACACCAGATTGCTTCATCAACTGATAAAGGTCTAAGGCTTCTCGCCCCCTACCATGCAATCCGTATCCCACAATCATGGAGCTCCACACGACAACATCTTTATCAAGTGTTCTATTGAAGACCATACGGGCCATATCAACATTTCCACATTTTGCAAACATATCAATGAGAGCTGAGTTGACAAAAACATCATCTTTGTGCTCACTTTTACTGATATAATTGTCCATCCATCTAGCTAAATCAAAAGAACCAACTTGTGCACAAGCTAAAACGGCAGACCTGGCTGTTATTGAATCAGTTTTGATATTATGGGAAATCATATCACGAAAAAGTTTGACAGCTTCCTCAGCGTAACCATTCTTTGCATAACCAGAGATCATGGCATTCCACAAAATTAAATTAGGAACCTTCACTAGATTAAAGAAGGATCTTGCAACCATTACTTGCCCACATTTTGCATACATAGCAGTCAATGCAATGAGCAAGTCAGGCTCCAATTCAAGACCCATCTTAATCACACAACTATGAATCGACTTCCCATGTTCCAAATCCTCTACATCCGTATGCGCCCTAATAACGCTAACAAGAGCAATCCAATCTGGCATTACACCCGTTGACCGCATTTCATCAAAAACTCTCAAAGCCTCTATAGGCTGTCCATTCTGAGCATACCCCGAAATCATTGAAGTCCAGGAAACGACATTCCTGATCTCTAACCTATCAAAAACAACCTTGGCACTCGCAATTTTTCCACATTTTGCGTAAAATGCAACAACCCCATTTTGCACAAATACATCCTTTTCAAACCCAAGCCTAAATATCTGCCCATGAACTTGTTGCCCCATTGTGAAACTTGGTATTCCACCACAAGCTTTAAGAACATGAGGGAGTGTATAACCATCAGGACTAACCCATAAAACTTGCATTCTGGAGTACATTTCAACAGCACTAGCAAATAAATTATACTTAGAGTAACCTCTAATGATAGCATTCCATAAAAACACATCAGGGTCGGGAAATTTATCGAACACTTTACGTGCATAGCTGATTTCCCCAAGGTTTACAGCTGCATTTACTAATTTCGAGACTAAAAACCCGTTTTGTTGTATACCAAGGAGGAGTAATTTGGCATGAACTTGTGTTAAGTTTATTTTGTGGGATGAATTGTCGATTAAATTGGCATAAAAGGAATCGAAATTGTGAAAGATGGTGGGATTATCATTTGAAGACAAGTGTTTGACAAAATTGAATAGGGTGGAGGGAAACTTAAATGACTGTTCGGTTGCCAAGTAAAACGGTGTGATCTTTGTGGGATAAAGAGAAGATGAAGGGTGCGATATTTTTGTAAGGAGAGGACTTGACGCCATAGATCGTCATTCTATTTGCCGGTAGACCATCTTCCTCTTCAAATAATAGTGTATTAAAATTTTGTATACCTTTCTCGGCCTTTTGGCTAATATATATATTTAAAATGGCCTAAATTGTGACAGCCAAATTTTGGCTAATCTCTTGCAAGAAGTTAAAAATACCCTTCCACAAAATATTTGCATTTTAAGTCTTCCTATTTTCTAATTTTCAATTTGGTTTGTTTTCCATATTTAAGTATTCTCAATTCTTCTCTTTTTAATAAATTTAATTCCATTAATATTCTAAACCATTTATAATATCATGTAAAATTATCAAGATGTTTTATATGGCAAAATTATTATTTTACTCAACCTTGATCACCATTGCTCCACACTTATCACATTTAAAGTTCATAAACCATAATTACACACCGATATGAATTCGATTGTGGTGAAATTTACTTTTATGCCCCTTTTCAATGACAATGGAAAATCACACTTTACTTTTCTCTTTCATTCAATTTAGTTCGTTTCTTCAAGCACGCACACTCTCCAAATCACACTTATATCTGATGAATACTATTTAGCTAAGTCATGTATTTTTGGGCAATTTGCACTTCTAGTCCTTTTTATCTGAATCTCATTTTCACAACCTTCCACAATTACATAAAATATTTCCAAATTTATTTTCGACTTTATCAGGATGCTACTATGTCCAATCTTAGAGCAGTGCCAACTATTATATCGAACATTTTCGAGTGTCACATTCTAATTTTGAACTTTATTTCTTTACTTCATGAAAATCGATAGTACTATAATTTGAAAAAAAAAAATAGTAATCCTTACTTTATGAAAACTGAAAAACTAGTCTAATTGTTGATAAGTATACAAACTTGGAATATTGATTTTTGCTAATTTACTATATATAAATTTTTGATTTATCGATTTTTTTTCCTTACATATAAATTATTAAACTGCTAAACTTAATGTGCAAAATATCGTGACCAAAGTGACTGATTGTGTAACTATTCCAAACACAAATATAATAAGTACATTAAACATGTTTAACTTCTCTCACATCTTGTTTATTACACATAATTATTACTTGGTGTCTTACCATGACCGAAATTACTAAGGGTGAGTTTGGATGGGCGGTGCGTTTACCTGCTGTTAGTGTAAAAATAACGGTGGCGGTGAGATTAAATACTGTAGCGATACTGTAGCATGAGACAAAAAGTAAACTAAACGCACCGCACCGCACTCAATCGCCCATCCAAACCCACCCTAAGTCTAACTTTTACCGACCATTTTTGAAGAGCTTGACAAATAAAGCTTAGTGTTAGTCTCTCACCCATAAGCTCTTTATCTTGACAATGAATAGTAACTTTAAACCATTTGTTCATCAAATTCTTCCTGCTAATGAAACATTCATTTTCAATCTTTGCTTTCACAAATCCAAGAGATAAACAAAGTTGCTTTCCCTTTTCTTACGATCGCAGGGGTTGTTGCAATGTGACGAGGTGTTATATAGGCATTGTCATTTTGGTTGTTGCAGGTCAAGCACAGAAGCATCTCAGCTTCTCATTCTCTTGACCATATTGCATCCCATAATTTGTTATTTGCAAATAGGAGTGAAGTTGCGATAGAGACTTTATACAGAGAATTTTGGATTTGAATTTTGGTATTATTATCAAATGTTACCAAGCTGTTGGCCACTCAAAATTTTAAAAGTTCTCATTAAGCACCCCAAAACTTTTGAAAATTTTAATCAACCCTAAACTTAATGTTAAGATGATATCTTCCTCGGTTCTCTACTTCTATTACATGGTTTGAAAAGAATGAAATCTTCTTTCCTAGTGTGAAGTTGGAGCACCGTTTCTCCTAGAAGATTACTTTGGTCACTTTGGTCACATTAGCAGCAATTACAAAAGAAGAAAAAAAGGAAAATTTTATTAAAAAATAGGAAAAAAACTAACGAACATAAATATAGAAACATAAACATCCATTTTATAAATTATAATAAAATTAAATATTTAAACCGATTCAAACAATTTTTTAACAGACTTCTTACCCAGTTCAATCCTCTGGTTTTATGGTACTGGTTGAACCGAATAAATCATCAATTTTCGATTCAACCGGCCAGTCCAACCTGATTCTGACAACCATGGTTGCTAATGTTGTCAACTGCGATCCTTTCCATTTCCTCATGAGAGGCTCACAAAGGGGAGTTGAAAACTTTTGCCAACTTCTCTATTTCCATGGACAAGAAAGCTTTAGCCCACGAGTGATCTTTGCTGAAAGAAAGACCAAAACCCCATTTGTTTTTCACGTATGCTAGCTATAGACACAATCCATTACTTTCCCTATTAAAGGCAACTATAGTTCTCAAGGATATTCCATCACTAATTCAATGTTTGACATCACCCCCCCCCCCCCAATAAGAATATGGTGAACTGTAAAAGAGAACATGCGAACTTAACTATGAAGTCCGTCCTCAAACTTGGCCACCATTGTGGATGACAGACAACCCATGGCAAGAACTCCCACCCACCTTACAACATTTCCAAACTCCACATAGATAGAAAAGTCTATGAGACAAGATTTTTAGGATAACGGTCAGATTCTTCCTCGTAATATTATTGAATTCAACCTCAAGTGTGCCTCAGGAAAACCTAGGATGAGGTGAACATTACAAGTCTCGAGACTACAATCCTTTCATTCTAAATTGCAAAATTTTTCAAGCTCCTCCATTTAGAGACAGCACGAATGACTCTAGTTAGCTTGTGGTGATTGACATAGTAGAACTGCAATATTAGTGTAGTTCCAATTAGTTCATATTAGTTCTCTATACACTAATTAATACTCCAATAAAATATTTTTAACAATTTAGAATAATTTTTTATTTGAAGCTAATTTTGTAAAATATTTGAGTTTCTAAGTTATACCATAATACGAAAGGAAAGGGAAAATACAATGTAAATTTTTTTGTTTAAAAGAAAATAAGTTAATCTGGGTCATTTGTCTCCCTCCGGAGGTTTCTAGTCTTTTAAGACAGGATAACCAATTCTATAATGTGATTTAACAAATGCAATACTAGGTAACAGATGAAATGGTTTACAAGGGTTTTCTGTTGAGTTGGATGACAATGATACTTACCTGGCAAATGGCATGTGCTAACGTGGTGGTCTCATGAAAATTTTGACTTTTGGGCTCCCTGCTCTTTTACTAAGACTAAAAGAGTAATCATATTGGGAACAAATTTCTGAGCCTCTATGTACTTCCAAGGAATGTAACCTGCAGCATTGACAGTTCAAAACAAGTTACTATAGTGGCAATCCAACTGTAATTATGAAACAGAGGTAGAAAACAAAAGTCATTTATATCAATAATGACGTAGTAAAGCAGAAAAATAATTCCTTCAAACTAGGAGAAAAGAAACTCATCATCTTTTCCACCCAAGGTACCATCAAACATGTCATATTGTCTATTACTAAACCTCCTTCAAACTAGGAAAAAACAAACTCATCATATTCTCCACCCCAAGGTACCGTCAAATATGTCATACTGTCTCATACTGAACCTATTTCAATCCAGAAGTTGGAGTCGTCTATTCCCGAGCATGAAGCTTCCCGTTATTTTGGCTATACTTTCTATTTTCACTATTTCAAAATCCTCAAGTTCGGAGGTAAATCATTCGGTGGCTTCTATAGAGTGCTAAAACTGTGGTGTGTTACTAATGCCTACCCATCTAGACCATCCGTTTTTCGCAGCTATATCAACATTAAATGTTCGTTAGTTGAGGTGGACAGAGATGCAATAAATTACTAGTAATTGACTCAGGTGAGAGAGAATTCTTGGGGGGCATAAAAAATGGAGGGAAACAAATGAGATTTGCCAAAGCCTTGAAATCAGCTGCTAAAGCCAAAAGATTTTGGTAATAGAAATAGTGAATACAGCAACAAAATTGTAAGAGTTTATTTAAAACTGTAGAATGAAAAAGAAATGTCTACAAGATTGGATAATTCTATGAGCTAAAACATGGACAAGAAAAGTTTTGAAAAAGGCAACTCTATTTGATCAATAATAAGTAATGTATAGTGGGTGTCAAGTTAAAAGGAAAGAGCAAAACCAATGTTTTTTTTTTTCAGTCAAAATGAAGTTTTCTACCCCATTCTTCTGCCTTAGCTAGTAAAAGATTTACACCTTTAAAAGAAAAATATTTCTTTATGTAGATGGTAATGCCTGAGAGATTTAACTCGTTCATAGTTAAAGGAAGAGAAAAAAATTACCAAATGGCAATGCAGTGCATAAACCAAATCAGCAAATTGGACAAGCATAATCAGATATCCAAATCATCATCTGGGTCCTCATCAGAATCAGGCATCTCATCATCTGAATCACGGTAATAAATAATCTCACCACTACCACAGTTCTCGTTTGTCTGCACATTTTCCACTGCAGCAACTGGTCTCTCATGTTTGCTATCCACCAGAGATCTCCGGCCATCATAAATTTGTATGGGTTTACCATTACCTAAAGCAAGCAAAGTGAGCACGAGAGATTCCAATGCTATTGAAGCCATCAAATGATGTAAAATGAAACCTAAGACAAGGCAAACAGAAGCTAAAGTCTAATAGCACAATTATAACCCCTCCATATTTTCTACCTTGGTGTTCAAAAGGAAGTACAACATTAGCCTTATCAATTCTCTCTTTCTCTGACAACTGAAGACTGAACTGGACCTGTACAAGAAACATTAATTCATCCTCAAATGACAGCTCCAGACTGAACTGGACCTATAAAATTGAAACTTGATAAATTGTGCTCTGAATTCTAGTTTTACCAAAGCATGAAATTAGAAAATAGGTCAGCATTTTTGACGCATAAGCTTTTATTTTTATTATAATATTTTATTGTTGGAATTCCTATGATCAAGGACAGATTACTTACCTTATCACTAGGAGATCTTCTGTAAATAGAAACTAATCTTAGTTACTGATCCTTAGGATATTACTGTTTTTTAGGGATTGTTTCCTTCCTTAGGATAATTTTTCCTCTTTATATTTGTAAGCTAACTAGCAGAAATATAGAACAATCTTATCTCTGAATATCTACATGGTATCGGAGCTCTAGGAATTATTCGATCCTTCTCATCCATCTCTAAAAACTCTTCCTAAAAATCCCTCCGATCTAGTTTTTTTTCTCCCATGGGTGACCTCAATGAAACCCTGTCTGAAACTGAGATTTCACAAATATCTCAGAATGTTAACCAGGGAATCAATCAAAATGATCTTAATTCTTCACTTATAATCACTAGTCATCGACTAGATGGGAAGAATTTCTTACAATGGTCTCAATCTGTCCTTATGGTGATCCGTGGCCGAGGCAAATTAGGATACATCAATGGAGAACTTCCACGACCGAACGTAGCTGACCCTACTTATGCTACTTGGGAACTCAACAACTCCATTGTTATGGTATGGCTGATTAATTCGATGGAAGGCCATATAAGCCGAACCTATCTCCTCTTCAAGATTGCAAAAGACATGGGATGCAGTTAAAGAAAACTACTCGGATCTTGGAAACGCCTCCCAAGTATTTGAGATCAAACTTAAGTTAAAAGACATTCGACAAGGGACACTCGAGGTAACTCACTATTACAACAATCTGAAAATCTTGTGGCAGGAGTTAGATATGTACTATGAGGCAGATTGGGGTGAAGGCTTAGAACACACTAGGTTTATGACACACCTCAACAATGAGCGTCTCTATGAGTTTCTAGCGGGACTGAATCGTGAGTTAGATGAGGTCCGAGGCCGAATTCTGGGCAAATCACCTCTCCCAACCATTAGTGAAGCATTTGCAGAAGTCAGAAGAGAAGAAAAACATCGTCTTGTCATGATGGGAGATTCAAAGGAGCCTAAACCTATCTGGAAACCAACCCACTGAAACCTCTGCTCTCATCTCCAGAGGTCCACAGACACAAAAACCACGCACTGGAAATGATTCTGGATCAAACAAGCCATGGTGTAACCACTGCAACCGTGTTGGTCACACGAAGGAAAAATGCTTCAAACTTCATGGCTACCCTGAAAAGAAACAGAAAGACAAGAAGACTGCCCTGTTATCTTCTAATGCTGCAGATGATGTTCTCTATGTCCGCCTAACCAAAACTCAACTTGAAACTCTCCACAAGATGCTTGGTACTTCCACTGCTCATGGATCTCTAGCCACTCAAGGTACTGCCCTCAATATTGCCCTTGAATCTAATAATCAATCCCCTTGGATACTAGATTCGGGTGCCTTAGATCACATGACAGGTAACTCTACCTTGTTCCAAACCTACACCACTTGTCATAACAAGTCTCGAATTCGCATAGTCGATGGTTCTTACTCACCGTATCGGAGTTGGAAAAGTCCAAATAACAGAGAATTTCTCTCTTGATAAAGTCCTACATGTTCCAAACTTGTCCTGTAATTTACTTTCAATAAGTAAACTTACCAAGGATGGAAAAATGCTTGCTGAATTTTCTGAAATTGGTTGTGTGATACAGAAACGGAAATCGGGAGGATGATTGGCACTGCTAAAGTTGATGATGGATTATATGTTTGGAATAAAAACAGCACACAAGGGGGATTGGCTCTATCCACTTCAAAAGAGGACACGATTATGCTATGGCACCGTAGGTTAGGGCATCCAAATCTATTGTATTTGAAAAAACATCTTCCGCTGTTATTTCGAAATAAAAATATAAATTCCTTGAAGTGTGAAATTTGTCAATTATCCAAACATACCCGTGTACCATACCCATTAAAACCATATATCCAGTCCCAACCTTTTTCATTAATCCACAGTGACCTATGGGGAGCTAGCCGAGTGAAAAATATTACTGGGGCTAAATGGTTTATAACATTTATCGATGATCACACTAGAGTCTGTTGGGTTTACCTACTCAAAAAAAAATCTGAAACACCTAAAGCATTCCAAAGTTTTCACTCAATGGTCCGAACCCAGTTCAATTCTACCATACATACTCTCCACACTGACAATGGAAGAGAATACTTTAACTCTGTCCTAAGCCCATACCTTTCTGACCAAGGCATCATACACCAAAGCTCTTGCCCTGACACTCCTCAACAAAACGGGATTCCCGAGAGGAAAAATCGACACCTCCTTGCTGTGGCTCGAGCCTTAATGTTCACTATGAATGTTCCTAAATACCTGTGGGGAGAGGCTGTTCTCACTGCTTGCTACCTTATAAATCGAATGCCATCAAAGGTACTAAACTTTCAAATACCTTTAAATACCCTCCCTACTCCGTGTTCCTAACCTTCCAGCCAGAATATTTGGTTGCAAAGCCTTTGTCCATAACCATCAACCAAATCAATCCAAACTTGACCCTCGAGCCCACACCTGCATATTCATTGGCTATTCCTCCACTCAAAAGGGCTATAAGTGTTACTCACCTGTTTTGCGCCGAATGTTTGTCTCTCGGGATGTGACCTTCTTTGAAAACGAACCATATTTTGGAGCCTCTCATCTTCAGGGGGAGACTTTCAATGAAGATGAAACCCTTAATACCCTTCTTATCATACCTCACGATCCTACCACTACCCTCACAAACAAGCCTAACAACCAAGGTAACCAAGGTGCTACTCTCAATATAGATACTATTTCTCCTATGAACCAAGAAGTTAGCACAACCTTACCTGATAGCAATACCATCACCAAATTGGGACTGCCTTCTAATCAAGGAAAACAAAGAAGAACAGTGCCCGAATCGCAGTTTACTCCCGACGAAATCGCCCGTCCCGAAACGGAGCGTCTGGCAAGAAGCCAATTGCATCTCCAACCGTGGACTGTTCTGAAACTGAAGCCTCACCTCCATCACCATCCATCTATCTTCCAATTGCAGTGAGAAAGGGCACACGGAGCTGCACTCAACACCCTATTTCTCGGTTTGTATCCTATGAAAACTTATCTAAGTCTTATAAAGCTTTTGTGACTAATGTTGATTCTGTAAAAACTCCAAAAACTATAGAAGAAGCACTTGAATCAGTTGAATGGAGACAAGCTATGATGGAAGAAATGGAGGCCCTCAAAAATAATGGAACATGGGAAGTTTCGGACCTGCCTAAAGGGAAGAAAACAGTAGGCTGCAAATGGATTTTTACTACTAAATTCAAACCTGATGGCCATATTGACCAATATAAGGCTAGACTTGTGGCTAAGGGCTTCACCCAAACTTATGGGCTTGACTATGAAGAGACATTTGCACCGGTTGCCAAATTAAAGACCATTCGAGTCCTCCTATCTCTCGCTGTCAATCTTAATTGGCACTTGACTCAATTGGATGTTAAAAATGCTTTCCTCAATGGGGAGTTAAATGAAGAAGTATACATGGATTTCCCACCTGGGTTTGAAGAAAGCAAGGGCCAAGTGTGTAAATTGAAAAAGTCATTGGATTCCCCACCTGGGTTTGAAGAAAGCAAGGGCCAAGTGTGTAAGTTGAAAAAGTCATTGTACGGGCTGAAACAATCTCCAAGGGCGTGGTTCAGTCGATTTGCAAAAGCTATGATGAGCAGAAATTACACTCAAGGACAGGCAGACCACACCATGTTCTACAAGCACTCGGAACAAGGAAAATGTTGCATTCTCATTGTCTATGTGGACGATATAATAGTAACGAGAGATGATACAAGTGAAATTATGAGGTTGAAAGAATTCCTTGGAACAGAGTTTAAACTTAAAAGACTTGGGGAATCTTAAATATTTTCTTGGCATGGAAATAGCAAGGTCTAAAAAAGGTATTTCCATCTCCCAAAGGAAATATGTTCTCGATTTGCTATCAGAAGTTGGTTTGATGGGTTGCAAACCAGCTGAAACTCCTATGGAGATTAATCTTAAATTGGGCACTGATGAGGATGGAGAAGAAATCGACAGGTGGAGATATCAACGTCTAGTAGGGAGACTTATCTACCTAGCTCACACCCGTCCCGGACATAGCCTTTAGTGTGAGTGTTATAAGTCAATATATGCATGCCCCGAGGAGAAGCACCTAGAAGTCGTGCATATCGAATACTAAGGTATCTAAAGGGACTCTGGCAAAGGCCTACACTTCAAGAAAATGCCAACAAAGATGTAGAAGTCTACACCGATCTTGATCGGGCGGTGTTCTATCAACGACGCACGCGTTCTACAAGTGGTTATTGTAGCTATGTTTGGGGTAACCTAGTGACATGGAGGAGTAAAAAAATGCATTGTAGCAGCAAAGGTGCGTGAAGCAGTATCGAGCACTAGCACATGGTATTTGCGAAGGAGTTTGGATACAAAGACTTATGGGGAACTAAAAGTTCCTTATACTAAGCCTATGAAGTTGTATTGTGACAACCAAGCGGCTATTAGTATAGCTCACAATCCTGTGCATCATGATCGTACCAAACATGTTGAGATAGATCGTCACTTTATAAAAGAAAAAAATACTCGGGAGAAGTCCGTGTTTACCTATCTACCTACTAGACAACAAAGTTGCGGACATGTTAACAAAAAGCTTGAACAGAACATGTTTGAGGAACTTGTTGGCAAGTCGGGTTTGATAAACATCTACACTCCAAATTTGAGGGGAGTGTTGGAATTCCTAAGATCAAGGACAGATTACTTACCTTATCACGAGGAGATCTTCTGTAAATAGAAACTAATCTTAGTTACTGATCCTTAGGATATTACTGTTTTTTAGGGATTGTTTCCTTCTTTAGGATAATTTTTCCTCTTTATATTTGTAAGCTAACTAGCAGAAATATAGAACAATCTTATCTCTAAATATCTACATTTATTATTTCAGTTTATTTCATAATATTTATTTTAAGTATTAGATACGTTATAGAAGGATAAGGTCCTCAGTTATCTTTAGGGTTTAAAGTTAGGGTTAGGAATAAAACTTTATTTGCAAGAAAGAAATCCTATATAAATAAGTTGTAGGCTTTACAGCCATAGTTATTATTCTTAATTTTTTCTTTGAATTAATATTTTCTATAGTCATCTTTCCAATTCGTTTGTTCAGTCCTAGTTCTTTTAATTGCTGCTTTCTTCCCCAATCCACATCAATTTTTCTTTATCGTTGTACGCTAATTTTTTGAGCAAAGAAAAGATTTCTTGCAGGTAATAGTGTACTATAAGATAAAAAGAATAAGATGAAAAGGCAGAGAGAGAGACAGATTAAGCTATGACCTTTGGCACAAGACCCTGATTAATTGCTCCTTCAGATGGCAAAGATGTAAAGTTGATGCCTGACTGCTTAATGTGAACTTCCTCTGACTACATATAGGTTTAAAAACTATCATGTCAGTCTGCTGCTATCTTAACCAGGAGAGAAAGAGAGAGAGAGAGAGAGTTACCATCACACGGACCCGTCCATTTCTCTTCTTAAATCTAACATGAAACTTTCCTTTCTTGGAGTTATGCTTGATCAAAGAGAAATTTTCCAAATCACCTCTCTGTCCATTTGCAAGTTGATGTGATGGTTCTAAACTTGCCACTATAGATGACAAATATTCCAGAACAGCTGTAACCCTAGCCTCATGAAGGTCTGAATGTAATAACCAAAAGATACTGGAAACCTGATCTGCAAACAACAACAAATACAACTGAGAGAGCACCCAAAAGGACTCATTACAGGTATCACTTATACCACCCATCAATTTCAAAAGTATCCACTAAAAGCCAGGAACATTCCCTTTTAAAATCAAGAAAGGAATGTGTTAAAAACATAGAATTTTGCAGACAGAACTGAAACTATTCCAAGAGAACTAAAGACAAATCACATATCTACAAAAGTTGAGAAATTTCAAACCGAACAATTCCAGGGAGAAGGATTGTAGCAGAAAAGTATAAACAAACCATGGCTACGAAGATTGCTTAACAGGCGTGCAACTGATGACACAGGTGCATGTCTCAACATTTCATCGACCTAGTAGAAATAGAAGAATGCAATACAATCAGAAAAAGAAGAATACCACATAAGGTAGAAAATTGGAGGCGGAAATTCTAATAGCATGCATTCGGCGTAGACTGGACTGAAAGCTAATTTCATAATAGTAGGTTTCTAGAGTTACAAAAATCTCTTCTATTTAACCCAGTGTAGAGGGGGGGTAATTTCTTAACCATTTTCTAACAAGAATTTCCATATTTAAATTTAAATTTATCATTATTAAAGACTTAAAGTCTCGTAAAGCTAGCAATTGAGCTAAGGGGAATCTTCTCAAGTAGAAAAGTTAATCAATCTTCCTATTAACAACTTTCAAGTCTACTTCAATCCAAATTGCATTCAGAGATTAAACATTTTGCACTATAATAAAAAAACCATGCAAGATCAACTTAATAACAAGTATGCAGAAATAAATGAACATAGGCTTTACTATTTTTTAAGCTCTGGGCCATCCTATCTGCGTACTCAAAATTCAATACTATTTAGAACATAGTAATGAGCATCAACCAAGACATCGCAACCTTCTATGTCAAGGTGTATGCCTAGCAATTGCATCTTAGCGCCAAATGATAAAAGCACCCTAGAGCCTTTAGGGAAAAGTACATTAGATCACACATGCGCACTTGGTGCATCTAGATACACTTTTCTGTAAGGCAATAGGTGCAAAACAAAAACCCAACTAATTCAAGTTCTATTAGGTTTCTTTTTCCTTTTAATTAATGTACCTTTAATAGTAGGAGGGGATAATTTACTTCATAATATTTGAATATCCAACAACAGGCAAGAACGACATGGGATCATAAGGAAATCATGCAGATTAGTCTATAAATGAAAAAAAAAAAAATTTGCACGTTTTGTAGATAAGCTGGATCACAATTTAGAGTTTATTATCATAATTATATATGTTAACCTTGGTATATAAATGGATAGACACATAAATCTTGTGCCTTACTGCACTTAGGCAAACTCTTTTTTTTAATTTTTTGCCCCTTGCACCTCAGGAAATAAAAGAATTTTAGCACCTAGAATGCGCCTTGTGCCCTTGACCATACAAATTCTACCTATCAGTCATAATATTTCCTGGTACTTTGTTGTTATTAGAGGAAACTTCCTTGCACCTTCTTAAGAAATAAGACATGTTAAACAAGATTTCTAGACAAAATTTCTTGTTCTTGCGCATATTAGAATAGCATATTAAACAAAATCATATTAAGCTCCAAACTTCTTGATTGTACTCCATTCCAAGCTACAGATAATTCCCAGCTAGACATCCAACATAAATATTTTGTAAGAAATATTAATCATACAACGCCAGTATGCTTACTTGGATTTTGTCTATACTTCACTTTTTTTTTTTCTGTACATTGAAATTTTACTAGTTAAAAAAGTTCAAATTTCATTAAAAACAATCAAAAATTAGCAATCAGGATAGAGAGGATTACCGAGTCTATGGCAATAGAAAACCGGATTTTTCCACCTCCTACCAGTCCTACAAACAATCAAAAGCAACAATAGAAAATACCCAACAAAAAACATAAATGAATTTACTCAACAAACAATCAAAAGCTTATGTTGATCTTTCAAACTTGAAAAGGATTTGCAAAAGATTTACCTTTGCCAAGTTCAATAATTGAATTGTACAACTTATCCATATGTTTCACTTCCCTAAAAACAATAGCAGTACTCGAAACCAAAACTTCATTGGAAAGAGCAGTGAAGTTTCTACTCCCTGCTAATTGATCCTTCCAACCAAGTGGATCACTGTAACAATCTAAAATTTGAATCCTGAAATGTCACCCAAAAAGATTTAATTGAAGGAAATAAAGCAAAACTCGTGCAATTTTATAGCTTTAATTTATCAGAAAATTGATTAAATTCCGTTTCTTCATTTAGAAAAAAAAATTAGAGCAAAAAAGAAACTCACTGTTTATTCGATGAAGCGACGTCAGTTCCTTTGTTTTTCAGCAAATCCAAATAAAACGATGGACTCCGGGAAAATGAAACGACGACAAGGCCTCTGCAACAGATAATAACTAAATAATTACCTTAATTTCAAGTTAATAAAGGTTAACAAAACGATTTTCCGAGAAGAAAATAAAAGGAAAGCGAACCGTGACTGCGATTTTCCTGCCAAAATGGAGGAGAAGAGCTGAGAAAGCACGTGAGAAAACACTTGTAAGGCAAAGGGAGAAGCGACGGAGTCCTTGATGGTGAGCGCGGGCGCCAGCTCGCCTTCTAGAGCTCCGTCTCTTAGTGCTCTGCAAATTGATTCCGCCATAGCTACTGGCTTTGGTGCGACTGAGTTGGGTTATTTTAGTGTGTCAAAAAACCCTAGAGGAAAATATTTGAGGGGGTTTTACAAGGGATGAGGAAAGGTAAACAATGCAAATTGATAAAGACGGTTTACAAAATGATGTTAGTGTAGTATGTGTTGAAAAATAAATAGGAGTAGTAATTTTTATTAAAATGTTTTAAAAATTATTAAAAAAATTTAAATGTTTTAAAATTTTTAAAATTATTTATTTTTTATATATTATTCTTATAATTTTTGAAAATTTTATATAATTCCTGAAATTAATTAAATCCTCATAAAATAAATAATAATTAAGTCCTCCGTATTAATATTTTTCAATATCAAATCAGCACTTAACGATCTGTCAGGAGTCTTAACAGAAATGACAATTTAGAGGGTTCAATTAATTGTTATTTTTAGATTAAAGTCTAATTTATTGCACATTTCAATCAGTGGATTAATTTATTTTCAAATTATTTTCAAGGACTTTTTAGTACTTTAGCCAAAATATTAATTAATTTAAATTATGAATAATTCACGTGATAAAAAGTTAAGCTATCAACGTCAATGGGAGCACGAGACCTTATAATATAATATATATAATATGATAATAAGATACATATTTAATATCTACATTATAATATATTATATTTCATATGATTATAATTACACCTCACATATTATAAACCTAAAAATAAATTGAATAACGAAACTCAAGCTTTAAATATTAAAGTCTAAATTTAGGGTAAATATCTCAATAATACCAAAAAAAATCAAAATTTACTGGAAAGTATAGGTTTCAGGAAAATTGACCTGGAAAGTGCAATTTCCCCAAAACGCCTTGGCGACGTGGGCGCTGCGTTTTTGTGGTTTCCTTCCGTCTCCGGCAAAATAATTTTGAGAGACGTTTGTAACAAACCGTAGGTGGCAAACGCCCACGTGGGCGCGCTTTTTTTGCTCTGATGTGGTATCGGGCACAATTATTTTGAGGAGACATTGTAGAACAAACCGTGACCGAAAACGCTCCCACGTGGACTCTCTTTTGCTATAGTGGTCTCGGCAAAATTATTTTGAGAGACGTTTACAACAAACAATGTGGCCAAAACGCTCCCACGTGGACGCACTTTTGCTCTGATGCTCTCCGGCAAAATTAGGCTATAAATCGGCCAAATTTCATTCTCGGTTAGCGAAACCAAATTCAAGCAAAAGGAAAAAAAAATTGAAAATGAGTGAACGTATTAATCTTTGTTATTTACTACGATGGTGAAGTGCGAGACACCGAAAATGGTGTTGTTTTCTTATCGGAGAACACAAATGCGATTGAGTTTTAATCGAACGTCGATTTGGTAGAACTTCGCAAAAGAATTAGGCGTAAAATATTCTAACAACGCCAATGAAAGTTCGATCTATTAAGTATAGATTTTGCGCTTCGGTTGATCCTGAGATATGACTCATTCGACATCAAAGGTCCTCGGAGCCTTGAGGCAATGGTGGAGACTCATCTTGCCGTGGTTCACCCTATATCGAGGTATATGTAGAATTTTCATCTCCAAGTGATTTGGCTGCGACCTCAACATCTAGTATCGTTCGAGGGGAATATACGACCCCAAGTCGACACTCTGTAAAGTGGGAGGCAAAACACGTATGCCCGTGTCGCGATCGTAGTATGGAAAACATAACCCCGCGCGACACTCGGTTGGTGGATGGGACATGCATATCCGTCGATCGGCGTCCGGTGATAGAAATACGTATTGGGGGCGTCGTCAACTTCTAGTGGTTGGCAATCCACATACGATTGGAATCATGACGAAAGATGTTTAAAGAGGATGATGTACTCCCGACGATATCCACCGCGAGGGGGCCTCGTTTGTTGCGAGTTATAGAGTGTCGGACGATGAATCCGATGTGGATCCACCTCGAGAGCCGGGGCGGCGACGGTGTAGAAGTTGGATTATTTTACGAACCTGAGCGCCCAATTGTACCGAAGACGTTGAGGCGGTTCGGGCGAAGAAGAAGAAGATCCGCTATTCAGGCATACTCACCTCCAGCGCACATGCATAATGTCGATCTATCTCAAGATGATGCATTGGAGTTTCTGAACTACCACACCGGGCGTGGACCGTACAAATTCTTCGTTGGATTCGGACGAATTAGAAGTTGGTAACCGCTTTTCCAACAAGAATACTTTTCTTGGTGCATTGAAACAATACAAACATCGAGAACGGGGTTAACTACACTATGGTTAAATCAAACCTCGATAGGTGCGAGGCGAAGTGTGCGATGCAAGATCGGCACATGTTCATGAAAAATCATGGCGTCGTTGAGGAAAAGGACAGGGATGTGGGAGGTGAAAAGTACAAAGGTCCGCATACATGTCTTACCTGCGATGCAGTACCACTATGTGTTCAATGATTTGAATAACACTAATATTATGTAATGTTGCATTATTTAACGTGCTTCGTTGATGTGTAACACAAGATCATCCGAGGATGGATTCGCACATGTTGGTGATTTAATAATCCCGACGGTGAAGGCCGATCTCAAAACTACAAGATCTGCGGGCCTTAATTGGCAATATTCGTAGCCAAATAATGGGGTACACGCCTCTTACTGAAAGGCTTGGATAGCCAAGCGAAGCGTTGGAAAAGTTGCACGGCCGATGGGGCGCTTCATATAATGAAGTGTGGCGGTGGTGTCGTGTTGGAAACGTATGTCCCGTGCAAAGACAACGGACCTTGAAGCGGAACCGCGTACTCACGACGATCGTCTGCTCCGTGGATGCGCAGTGTTCAAGCGCTGTTCTGGACATTTAAGCAATGCCGAGATGCTTTTACATACTGCAAGCCATTGGTACAAATTGACGGTACCTTCATGTATGGTAGATATACGCATCGGCTATTGCTAGTTTGTGGCACAAGACGGCTGTGGGAGAATCCTTCCGATTGCATTCGCAATAACACCAGGGGAGTCAGCTGATGACTGGGACTTCTTCCTATCTAGGTTAAGGAGGCATGTCTGCCCTCAACCTGACATATGCGTTATATCGGATCGGGGCCCTGGAATACTTGCGGCAATAGAACGACAGGGAAGCATGTGGCATCGCACACACCATCGATATTGCTTGAGGCATGTTTCATCCAACTACTATGGGCAACACCGATCTAAAAGACAAAAACGGCAAGTGACCGATATGGGTATGAAATATCTATTAATATAATTTCTTTTGAAATTTTCAATGTATTCGCAATTGAATAGTGGTATGTAATATTCGCTATCAACGTATATTGGCAGGGTATGAGATCAATAAAGACCGTTTTCACGAGATGTTGGCCAGTTTGCGCGCAGATAACGCCGAAGGCGCAGAGTACCTATGCAATATTCCTTTTGAACAGTGGACACAAGCATATGACGGCGGCCTACGATATGGTCATATGACCACAAACCTGGCCGAATGCATAAATTCTGTGCTAAAAGGAACCCGTCATCCGCCGGATTACAAGCGGTTTTTGCGGAGACATATTTTCGTTTAGCGCACTATTTCCGAAGAGAGCAAGCGAGTTATCGAGGCGATGCAAGGAGGCCATGTATGGGCCCGGCGGTCTTGCAAGAAATTAACCGTGGGAAGGCACGGGCGAACACCATGCACACGGTGTGTCACGACGCGACGACGACCTATGGTTTCGTGTCACGAGTTTGACAGATCAACCAAGGTATTGTTGGCGGGCATTATCGTGTACACTTGACGAATAGGACATGCGATCGTGGGATATTTGATGCACTTCGTTACCCATGTGCTCATGTACTTGCGGCTTGTCATAATATTCGTCTTGACCCCATGAGCTATGTCGACGAAGTCTACAAATTAGAAAACATGTACAACGTGTGGAGACACGTATTCCCACCATCCCGGATGAACGTAAGTGGCCATCGGTATCGCTTGCACCATATAAGCCGTTGTTAGGATAGAGAATTGAGGCGCAAACCAAAAGGTCGACCTTCCTCGACTAGAATACGCAACAATATGGATATCCGAGAACCGACCAACCAAAGTCGGCAGTGCGGGTGGTGGTGTAGGAACCCGGGCCATACATCTCGCTCGTGTCCAAATCGGACTAGTTGGCCGTGTTCTTAGCTTGTTTGTCTCTTTGTCGGCTATGTAATTTTCTTTTTTTTGGAGGAAAACGGTGAACTTTTGTACAATAACTCAAATTTTATGAAATATAAAAAAATTTAAATTGCAACAACTAAAAATTAAACCATGTCTATTTTATCAAAGATATTAATATTAAATTAAAAATTAAATTACAAAAGAAATAAAATTAAACTCAAATTTTATTAAATATAAAAAAAATTATATTGCAAAAAACTAAATTGTCAATGAAAACTTCTTATTTATTAAATATACTACAACTAAATTACAAACAAATAAAAAATAAAGAAAACTTCTTATTTATTAAATATATTAAAACTAAATTACAATAAAATAAAAATAAAAACAATTTCTTATTTTATTACATATATTAAAATTAAATTACAATAAAAACTTAAACAATTTCTATTTTATTAAAGATATTAAAATTAAATTACAATAAAAAAATTAAACAACTATTATTTTATTAAATATATTAAAACTAAATTAAAAAATATAAAATAAAAATAAATTTTTATTTTATTAAAAAATCAAATTAAATTACATGCAAAAAATACACAACTTCTATTTTAGTGAAGATATTAAAATTAAATTACAAACACAAATAAAAACAACTTTTTTGATTCAAAAAATAAAAAATTTTATTAAAATTTAAAAAATAAAAAAGTCCATCCTAATCAATGTTGATGCCGGTGGGAACCAAAGCCACAGAGAGGGCGGTCGGCGGTTCTGCTACTGGATTCCTCCTTCTTCTAGCTTCCGACGGGGTCGTGGAACCTCAAAGGGAATCGGGTTCCTCCGGCAGTGGGTCTAGTTCTGGGTGTTGCGATGATGACCCACCTTGATAAAATAATGACCCCAGAGGTGTTTGCATAAACTACGGCGGGGGTGACTGCATCCCGTACGGTGAAGGAGCCTGGTAGAAAGAACTGCTCCCCGACGACGCCTCCTCTAATCCCGACGTCAGCCTCACGATCGGCTGCCTAACGGGAGTTGTCGGGAATGGACTCGAACCCGGCCATGCATTCCAACCTGGGGTGGGACTAAGAGAAGGAAACATATATGGGTTAGGAGGATACATATAAGGGGGCGTGGCACGCACTGGCATAAAAGCGTGGACGCCGTGATGTCGGTGTTGTGTTGACAATGAACTAATGGGCCCGGTGATTGTGTAGGTGCCGTTGATGGGCCCGTGATCGGATAAGTATTAGGCGCTTTGGGCCGGGGATGTGTAGGCACTTTGTTCTTTGGGCCCGTCTCATCACCCATTCTCCTTGAATGTAAAGGGCCCGACGTTCCTTCGCTCGCGAATTTGCCGCCGCCTCTCTTCATCCGGAAACAGATACGGCTTGCCATGGATTCTAAACCATGGCATATACTCCAAGACGCACGCTAACTCGGGAACTATGATCGATTCGCTAGGTAAAAAGTCATACCGCTTCTCCCACGCCTCGATATGTTCGACCAAAATCTTGGCCAATCCGTGTGTGCCGCCGTAGTAAGTCCACTTTGTGCTTATCATCGAGCACCTCGGGAGGCACGGAATCGGTTGCGGCATCCAAATTGCCGCAGAACCCGATCCGACCGTGCATCTCCACGGTTGAGTAGGTGATTAACGAGACCTTAACGCGCCAATCGTTCGGATTTTGGAGGAACTCCTCCAAAATTACTTGCCGAATTTCGGGATCCTCGTGACGTGTCCATTGAAACTATATTAACATTACCAAAATATTAGTTATATACATAATACTAGACACTACATACGAAATACTAAATTATAATAACGAAATTCGACACTTACTTGTGATTCCGACCGTTGTTCCAATAGGAGCCGTATATCCTCAAGCGAGTTAGGTATTCCAACATGACTCGTTGGATGGTTCCACCTAATTAAATAAACTTTTAGCATGCAATTATACTATAAATCTACGACATAATTGTAAAATATAATATTAAATTTACCTTGTTATCGGTGGGAATGAATATGGTGGTCGAGTCGAGGACGTAAAAATGGAAATCGAAACCATGCCCATGATCGCAGTAGAGTGATAGGCAACCTCCGATTTTTGCTTTACTTTCGGCGCGCGCGCCACGCACATCTCCCCGTACAACCTCGATAAAGACGGTAGAGCCCCAACTCAATTCACCGGCTGCTCACGAAATCAACAAGTTTCAGAGCCATCTCGTGTGGACGAGGTTTCTAGAGAGGTCCGGCATCAGATAGCCTCCAATTATCTGAAGTATGTATGCCCGCGCATACCGTATTCTTTCTTCTTCGGTCGAACCTTCATTCGGCTGCGGGAATGCGTCTCGTAACCAACCCATATCGATCCGAGCTCCTTGAATTTTATCCGGAATGGCACCCAGAAGCTCGTAGCATACGGCCATCCAATCGAGAGATGTTACGGACCCGGTGACTACCGACCCGCCCACCGGGTAATCCCAATCAGAATCGCACATCTTCTAAGGTGATGGTACACTCTCCGCATGGCAGATGGAAAGTGTGCGTCTCGGGTCTCCACCTCTCTATCAACGCGCTGATCAAAGGCGGGTCCAACTTGAACCCCCGGCCTATCGTGGCCACGTGCCAAAAACCCACTTCCCGCAGGTAATTCTCGATCAATGGCGATGGGGGACCAGGCATGTTGCGAATATAACATTGCAACACCCGATCTACAGACTGTTTAAAAAATTATAAAATTCAAAATTAATTAAAATTACATAATTAAAAAAATTAATAATATTGAAAAATTAACATTCAAACTTACCATTTTCATTTGCTCGACGGTAATGTGCTTGTTGTTTAGGCGACGTAATTCCCCGGCCATTGTACTCCGATAAAGTATTTTCAAATTTTCCCAAAAATAGATATATTAAAAAAATTATAAAGGGCTTTTTCGTAAATAGTAAAGGACTATTTTGAAATTTGAGTGTAAATTTCAAGGACTTTGAGAGAAACTTGAGAGAAAATTGAGAGCAAATTGAGAGAATAATGAGAAAGGATTGAAGTGTGAAAAAAATGAAGGGTTGTGGGGTATTTATAGGTTTTTTTTTTACCGTTGGGGGGCCAACGGTCAAAAAAATTTGATCAGATACCAGCGGCTTAAAGCGCGTCCACAGGGGCGCTTTTGGCCACCTCAAAAAAGCGCGCCCTGGGGGAGCGCGTTTCTTGAGGTAAAAAAGCTCCCCCAGAGACGCTGCTTTAAAACGTTTTTTTCCAAAAACGCTACCGACGTGGACGCGCGCGTTTTTTGGGGAAATTGCACTTTCCGGTCAATTTTCCTGAAACCTATACTTTCCGGTAAATTTTGATTTTTTTTTATATTATTGAGATATTTACCCCTAAATTTAACCTATATTTGAAATATATTTTTTGTCCATGCTATTTTTTTTATTAAATATATATTTTTTACACACCATCTAAATATTAGAAGGTTGTTGGGTCAAATCGTTGAAGAGGTCCAATAATATCTCAATGCCTCTTATAGAATAATTGTGCTTTGTTTTATATGATCATTTATATCTATTTTACTATATTTAAATTTATAATTAATTCCATGAATTAATCAAATATCAAACTCAATTAAGAAAATATTTAATTTTTAAATTTAAAAAAAAAACAATATTACTATAAACATGATTTCGTGTTTTAATATCTTTTAAATAAAAATTTTAAATAAACCAATTTAAATTACTACTTAAAATAACCCATATTATTTTTAAAAAACCACTCTCTTAAGAAAAACTATCTTCTCCTTTTGAAGATTTATTATTCATTTCTATATATTTTATATATACTTTTTTATAATATGTCATTTTCATAAAATTTAGTACTAATAAAATATAATCTAATACGATCTGTGTTAACATTTTAACATTTTATTGATAGTGAATATGATTATTCTTTTATTTTAAAAATTATTTTTCTTATTATTCTACTAGCATGGATATTGTTGACAATATAAGAAGACGTAAATTTGAGTGTACTGAATGGCATTATCTTCCTATTTATGGATTGAAAATAGACTATAAGTAATTCTAAATATTATGTAGAAAAAGACAAATATAATTATAATCTATAATGAAATTATTAAAAAAAGTTAATTTTTATTAGGAAAGATACTGAAATCCAAACTCAATAGGAATATACCCATTCCATCTGGTTTAAGAATTAAGAACTATTTTGGCCAAAAAAAATTAAGAATTATTTATTGAAAAAAGAAGAGGAAAGGAATTATTCCCAAGGTTCCTACCCACCACCATAACCACACGTTTCTTTTAGATGCAACCATTACCTCACTTTTTTTTTTTTTTTTGCTAAACAACAAAACCACGCCATTTTTATTTGGCCTTCGATATTAAGGCTTAGTTTAGATGGACGGTGTGTTTACTTCCGATGAGGTTAAAAATAATGGTGGCGGTGAGATTAGTTACTATAGTGGTGAGATTAGATACTGTAGCAGTGAGATTAAAAATAATGGTGGATTGTGTGTTTGGATTCAAACGCAATTGTGAATGTGATGAGTAAAAATAAAAATGACTATTAAGGACATCATTAGAATTGATATATAATAGAAGTTTTTAAATTATTTTACTTATATAAAATTATTAAAATATGTAAATTTATAAATTCATTTAATAAAATATTAAAATGTATCTTCTAATATTTTATTATAAATATTTTAATGAATTATATAATCAAATTATTTATTAGATAAAATGAAAATTATTTTTAATTTTTTATAGTTAAATATTCTTTTATAACAATGATAAATATTATTTTCGCAAATAGTAACATTATACTTGGATCAAATTTTGAAGTATCTAAACGAATGATTTTTAATAAAAAAAATATATAGTAACATAAGACATAACAAGTTTTATTATTACTAGAAATTAGGTTATGATACAAAATTGTTTTTATAAATATTGATTCATTAAACTATTTGCAATGGTTTCCCTTAACATTGCAATTTCAAGGTCACTTTCACTGTTAGAAGAACTCGATTCACCTCTATCAAAATGGCCTGAAGAGATTGGCATGTTGGGTATATTCTCAAATTGTCGAAAATCCTCATCATTTGACTAAGCATGTCTTCGAATGTAATTATGCAAAACCATTGTTGCAATAACTATTAAAACTTGCTTGTCGAATGAATAGCTTGGAATATCTCTTAATGTTGGCCATTTTTTTCCACACTCCAAATGTTCGTTCAATCACAGAGCGTAACGAAGAATGGGCATGATTAAAGTATACTTGGATCAAATTTTGAAGTATCTAAACGAATGATTTTTAATAAAAAAAATATATAGTAACATAAGACATAACAAGTTTTATTATTACTAGAAATTAGGTTATGATACAAAATTGTTTTTATAAATATTGATTCATTAAACTATTTGCAATGGTTTCCCTTAACATTGCAATTTCAAGGTCACTTTCACTGTTAGAAGAACTCGATTCACCTCTATCAAAATGGCCTGAAGAGATTGGCATGTTGGGTATATTCTCAAATTGTCGAAAATCCTCATCATTTGACTAAGCATGTCTTCGAATGTAATTATGCAAAACCATTGTTGCAATAACTATTAAAACTTGCTTGTCGAATGAATAGCTTGGAATATCTCTTAATGTTGGCCATTTTTTTCCACACTCCAAATGTTCGTTCAATCACAGAGCGTAACGAAGAATGGGCATGATTAAAGTATACTTGGATCAAATTTTGAAGTATCTAAACGAATGATTTTTAATAAAAAAAATATATAGTAACATAAGACATAACAAGTTTTATTATTACTAGAAATTAGGTTATGATACAAAATTGTTTTTATAAATATTGATTCATTAAACTATTTGCAATGGTTTCCCTTAACATTGCAATTTCAAGGTCACTTTCACTGTTAGAAGAACTCGATTCACCTCTATCAAAATGGCACAAGAGATTGGCATGTTGGGTATATTCTCAAATTGTCGAAAATCCTCATCATTTGACTAAGCATGTCTTCGAATGTAATTATGCAAAACCATTGTTGCAATAACTATTAAAACTTGCTTGTCGAATGAATAGCTTGGAATATCTCTTAATGTTGGCCATTTTTTTCCACACTCCAAATGTTCGTTCAATCACAGAGCGTAACGAAGAATGGGCATGATTAAAGATTTCTTTTTTTCCAGATGCTCAATGATTACCTCGATGAAAGTCAGGTAAATGATATCGTTCTCCCTATATGGACCTAGAAAACCTGCCATTTGCGGATATCCTGAATCCACAAGATAATATTTTCCTACAAAAAAGTAAAACATAATATCAAGTTTAAAAATAAATTAAAAATTTTAATATTGTTTTTATGTAAAGATTAATTAAAAATTAAAGTTCAACTTTGGTGGAGGGTGTGGAAACTTTAACTCTTGTTTTCTAAGTGCTTGCAAAAAAATTCTCTTCACATGTGTTTTGTTCCTTCCCAACCAGGAAATGCAAAAATAAAGCACATGTTGAAGTCACAAACTGCCATAATATTTTGAGTTGGTTCACCTTTCCGTCCGATATAAGGTATTTGACAAGAAGGCGAAATGCATGCTTTTATGTGTGTTCCATCTATGGCCCCAATACAATCCTTTAAAATAAATACAAGTAATGAGATAAAAATTAGAAATAATTTATATTTTAAAAATATAAAGATTGTGTAAATTTTACCTTAAAGTGAGGCCAATATCTTGTATCATGTCGAATATGGTTCGGTACTTCCTCGAATTGACCTTCAGTGGGTTTAATCGTGTCTATTCCCATTCGAGCAAATATATGTAACATATCGAGAAAAATTCGACTATGATTTTCCTAGATCGTTGAAATCGCTCTGCTGCATTTGAATTTGATTCTCTATTTCCAAGAATATACAATGGTAATGCTAACTTCTACATCGCAGATACCTTCCCATGCTTTAAGCCATAGTTTGTTTGCAAATCATGCAACAAGCTGTGAAATGTATTTTTTGGCATCCTAAAACTATTCATGCAACGATCATCATGCCCATTTAATACTTCGTCCACCCACATTTGACCTGTATAATTTGAATCCATACACGGTTGCTTAGTGAAATAAGTTTCATGGTGTACCAATACACTACTTAACACTTGTTCTTCCTCTTCATGATAATTGTTGTGCTCAACTAGTGTAACAATTGTGGCTATTCTTCGTTGAGCTTCTTCACTTAATTCAGGGGTATCATAATTCATATAAAAACTATTATACATATTGTTAAATTCATCCATAACCTGAAAAAGTAATCAAATGAAAATAAATTAATAACTTGTGACATTCTATACAACACAAAAAACTGAATAAAAGCATAGCATAAAAATACCAAACATAAAAAAATATCATACATTAGTTTTACATATAAAAAAGTAGATCATACATTAGGTTTACATATAAAAAAGTAGATCATACATTAGTTTTGCATATAAAAAAGTAGATCATACATTAGGTTCACATATAAAAAGTAGATCATACGTTAGTTTTGCATATAAAAAAGTAGATCATACATTAATTTTACATATAAAAAAGTAGTATAGTGATATTACAATAATAATTCTAAGGAGCTTATGGTGGAGGTGGTGGATGGTATGGTTGGAAGGGAAATGAGGATGTTGCTACCAAGGATGAAAATGATGCAATTGGATTTTGTTCAGCATACTCACGTCGAAGCCACCAAAACCTAACATCTGGATCTAAGTTCAAAAACACTTCTCGTTTCACCGGTATTTGGAACATTTTGATGGCAAAATAGTACAGTTCATCTTTTTTTTTGGAATTTCATCTCCCAAATCACGCAAAGCATCCATTGCATTTGAAATAGTATATTGAGAGTGAGGAAAAATAATTTCATTCACTGACTTCCTTGGACTAGCCATACACTCACACAATTTCTCAATATGAGTAGCTATGAATTTCTTGATGATTTTCTACCTGAACTTGATTTTTTTCCTTTACCGTGTACAACCCCAAGTGTTTCCTTTCTTCGATTAGGAGTTTCATGAGAAGGGTTTGATGGTACCTCATTAGGAGGGATACCTTCATTCTCATTACTATTTTCATCTGAATCACCAAATCCCTCATTAGGTGTATCATCTCCCATAGGAACCCCACTTGGAAGAACACCAGACGAAGGTGCCCATGCATTCTCTCCAGTGGCTACAATGCCACCAAACATTTGCCACATTAAATCATTCAATCGTGGTTCAACTCATTTCTTCTTAAATCCTTTAAAATCAGGATTTTCCTACATAACATGTTAAATGTTAAATGTTATACTCAGATTTTTATATTTGTAAATTATTAATTTCAATAAACTTTATGCATTAAAATAATGATAAAGTTAACACTAACCTGTATTTTTTCAGCCCACCATTCTTCGGTAGCATCGACCGTCTTTTTAGATGGACACCATCCAATACCTGTAGATTTCTTAAGCAACTCCCTCCATAACCTCCATTCCTTTTTTAATGTATCCCACTTATTTTTCAATTGAGGTTTTCCATAATTTTTTTGTGTTTTTGCTTGAAAAAGAGCAACGACATTTTCCCATCCTTTTGAGTTTAGATGAGTTGTCGGTCTATTACCAGCATTGACTTCATTCACGCAAAGTTCACAAAATATCAACGTCAGCTCATCATCCCAAACAGCTTTTGTTGCTAAGGTGCTTTCTCCCTCCACAAATTTTCGTGTCTTTACCATCTATTATTATTATTTTGATTTTAAATGTCAACCGACATAAAACCATAAATATATAATTAGATATAATAATATAGTTTCATAAAAAAATAAGAATAACACATCACAAAAAGATGAAAGCCATAAGATTAACAGTAAAGAAAAAATTCTCAAAAATCCATGGTAAATAATAACAAGTAAATCACAGTGCAAACTCTAAATTAACAGCTCTAGGTAAAATAAGAATCAAGTTTAGTTCCTCACCCTGTCCCCTCTATTGATATTCCTTTTGCATTATGTTTTAAGAAAAGTAACTAACAAAGTCCATTAATAGAAATCTCACCAGTCTAGTTACCTCAGTTCATTTAGCTCCAAACTAGCCCAGAGAACATGTTGATGTATTGATGGATTATAAGATATAAGCCAAGTATGACATAAACTTTAGAAAATATATAATCAGTAGAAAGATGTAGTTATGAAGAAATAGTGATACCAATAAGTAAACCACTGCCAACTCACACACCACAAACATGACTACACGCCTCGTAATTCACCACAAACATGACTACTCTTCAACTCCTCTAATAATAAACAACATCATTGCCTCAGTTTTAGAAATTTCTAAATTATGGAGCATGCAAATTAAGAATGACCCTTGAATTTAATCAAGAAAAGAAATACCTCTTTGGGATGATTCAGATATCGATAGTTTCTCAAAATAAAAAAAAGGGCGTTTCAAAGGTCTCTTATTGATTTCGACCACACAATGATAAACACGAGTATTCCTTAAAGTTTCAAAATTGCATTTTAATTTATAATGGGAGCAAAAGGAAACATAAAAAAAGGGTAAAGAAATGAAAGAATGAAAATAAATTACATACAGAAAGCATCAAGAAGAAACAGAGAGACTTTGCGCCAAAAACAGAAATGGTAGCATTGCTACAAAGGTGAGCATATGTAGGGTGATCATGAATTAATTTCAACAGATAACATTCACCTCTAGTCTAGTATAGGAAATTAGAAAGCAACTACACGTTCTGTTACTTTTCCTATCCATGCCCCAAAACAAACTCTTCAGCAATGAAAATCATAACATTTCATTTCATCTTTAGATATCATATAGTGACAGAACCTGTAATGCCCTTAGAGGTCAGAACTCAATAGTTCTAAGAAATTTATCAATGGTGAGACTATTTAGTTTCATTGATAACCTTTTCACATAATCTACTGCCATTAACATCAATAGTCAAAAGGACTAACAAATCATAATAAAAACAATAGTAATAATAATAACAACTGCGACAAAGAAGAGTAGAAGAAGCCAAAACTAGAGATAACAAGAAATTAATGAAAATACCTTCAAAAAGCAGCCACAACCAAGAACAAAGCAAAAAAGAGGGGAGAAATCAGTGTTTTACTTCTCAAATATGAAAAAGAAAATGGTTGTTTCGTTCCAAAAAATAATAGTAATAATAATAACAACTGCGACAAAGAAGAGTAGAAGAAGCCAGAACTAGAGATAACGAGAAATTAATGAAAATACCTTCAAAAAGCAGCCACAACCAAGAACAAAGCAAAAAAGAGGGGAGAAATCTGAAACACCCCAAACCCGGCCCACGAGCTTTGACCAGATTTGGTATGTTCCTCAAGTAAACCGGTTCAAAGTTCTTTTGTCCTTAGGAAAAATTTGTGCGATTTTAAAAAAATTGTTTTGGGTTGGGCTTGTGTTGAAAACCAATTTACCTTATATTGAAATCCATTTATTTAAGGTGACAAAACATGTAGGGTTTATTTTAAATTTAATTAACCTAATCTTTAATAAATAAAATTTAATAACATAATAATTAAAAACAGAAATAAAAGAGTTCACTATGGCCTTATTACATCAATTAAAATCCCTAATAATTTAAAGTGCTTAAAAGTTAATAGTCCATAAAACAAAATATAAACTTCAAGCTGAGCATGAAAAATATTCCCCAACGGGGTGAGTCAAACAGACTCAATGTGTACACAAACACTAAATCAAAATAGAATCAGGCATACAAATGTTACACATTCATATCATAGCATACAAATTATGATGCATTCCCAAACCCAAAACTAATTAGCCATCCGCTACACTCCCCCGTACCAACCTGCACACCGTGGGGACTACTAAGTCGACCCTCCTTTCGTTACACTCCATATCGCGGTCTTAGGTCACCGCATTTGTGGTCTTAGGTCACCACATTCAGATATCGCGGTCTTAGGTCACCGCATTCAGATTACTGTGGTCTTAGGTTACCACATTCGGATACCACGGTCTTAGGTCACCGTGTTCGTGGTCTTAGGTCACCACATTCACTTCCCCTTCAATAACCCGTATGCCCCATTTTGTAATATGCATTAATATGCCAAAGATCACATTCTTATTCTCATGTTACAAATAACATATTTCATATTCCTAGTAGGAGTAGGAAACGTACCTGAGTACTTAGTACCATAACATGGTACCTTAGCCACTTTCTTATTCTTATTATCACATATTTAATTAGACATAGCCATAAAACTTATTATGAAGTAGTGTGGGGTACACACCGATTTGCTTAACCACTTCACTGAAATCCCAAATCGATCTATCGCCTTAGATCTCAAGTTCCTACAATTGATTAATCACTTACTATTTAGCACAAAGCCTATTCGGCTAGAAAACCAAATCCTAATAGGATTTGTATTCTTAAAGCTTACCTTGGTGTTGATTTGATGATTTAATCAAATCCCAGAAACTCGTATTTTTCCCCTTTGAAATCGGCTAGTCACTAAATCCCTTGAATTGGTTAGTTTTCGGCTTAAAACACATAATAATAGATCTACTACTAAAATAGGCCTTGGCCGAATTTACCTTTGTTCTTACCTTCCAAATCTTAAATCCCGAATTGGATCCTTGCTTCTTTATTGTTTGTCCGAAATCCCTATGTACCCATGTTAGATCCAATCTAACATTAAATCATAATAATATAGCTTATGGCCGAATGGTATTCATAACTTACCTTAGATCTTAGAAGTTCCAAAAGATACCTTCAGTAGTTGACAATTTCTTAAATCCCAAAACACCCTTCCATAACTCGCCAAAAATCCATAATAGAGATTAGTCCCTAAATTTTAGATAGGTTTAAAATATAAAAGAATTGAAACCAAACTTTGGATCTTACCCTTTTAAGAAATCGGTAGCACCCTTGTTAAAAGCCCCTTAAAGAATCGGCCTTGATGACTAGATGATAAAGTTTCTGCTTTTGGGATTTAATGGAGAAGTCGACTAGAGGTTCTCTTGGGGTATTTGGTTTCCACGAAAATAAGGGAAAGAAACTTGAGAATTTTGGCAATGGTGGACTATAGATTCGGCTTGACAAAAGAAAAAGAGAATAGAAGAGAGGAGAGCACTCGAGAATTCGGCGAGAGAGAGAGAGGAGGAAGAAAAATTGATGAGTAGCCCTATTTCCTTCCTTTTATAGCCGAAACTACTCCTCGTAATCCCTTACTTGGCCACCACTCTTCTTTATTTGATAGCTTTATCTCTTAATTTAAAATAATTAGAGAATGATCCTTTATTATCTCTTCAAAAATAATCCAAATTAAATCCCTTATTTATCACCTTATTAATCGAATATTAAAGAGAATAAAACTCCTCCTTTCTAGAAGGCTTGTGCCGTCCACCTCGAGCTTCTGGAAGCAAAAATAAAACTTCTTTTATTTGCTTCCCAAGTGACTCGAACCTGTGCCCAACACCTTGCATGTGGCGCCATTTCCAGAGGCCCTAAGTGGCATCTTCAGCCACTTTTTCAAGCCTGTTTGTGTGTCAAATTTCACAAACTTTTTCTTTTAAGGCCACCTTGCCTTAATTTCCTCTTTTAAACTTTAAAACTCGACATTTCTAAGTCATTCCTAAGTTTCCAAAAATTTTCGTTCGCTCTGTAAACTTGACATTTTCTTACATTTCCAAGTTTCAGAAAATGTGCACTTTCCTATTTTGAATCATTTCCAAATCATTTCCCATCCATTTCAAGTTTCCAAAATGTTCACTTTCCATTTTTTTAACTTAACATTTCCATACATTTTCGTGTTTCCAAAATTGTTCAAAATTTATTCTTAGTACATAAAACATGTTACTTCGCACAATTAAACCGAAAATGCATAGGCCCTTTCCAGAGGATGTTACAAAATCAGTGTTTTACTTCTCAAATATGAAAAAGAAAATGGCTGTTTCGTTCCCAAATCTGAAAACAAATAAGGTTAGGAAAGAAATTAATTTAAGTTTCAAGGATAAAATGGTAAAATAATAACTAAAAGTATGGGTATTTTTGTCTCTTAAAAATACCTACTATCCCACTGGGTTTAATTGTCACTGAAACCCCACCACTTTTCAAAGATATCGTTGTGGTGAAATCAATTTTCATCTTGGATCAGTCTTTGTTGAACCAAACAAAGATATCGCTGAGTTTGGTAGCCCCAACTGCACCACACTGATGTTAACAGCTAAACCAAAGGAGCCCTAAGTAGATTAATCTCTTTCAAAAAAAATTAAAATAATCTATATTAGAACTGTAAATAATATTTAATATAAAATTAGAATTGTAAATCAGAATTTATCATGTTAAATCATCAATAATAAAACTAGATGCAGAAGCGTACCTGAATTCATCGATTTCTTGAAATCTACAGATCTTGTAATCTAAAGAATGTGAATCCCTCTTTTCTAAAGATGGGATATCAGAAAAGTTATGTTGTATGTAATTTGAGGAACATAACCCTAATATATATAACTTTGGCATATTAGCCCTAACTCTTAATTAGCTCGTCATTAATTAGAAATTGATTAGAACTTAATTACTAGAATATCTACACATATTTGACCCATACTATATTTTATTTAATAATTAAAGCCCAATAAACCTTAACCAAATTAGATCATTTTTAATTTGGGCTAACCTATCATGATAGTAAATAATAACATATAACTACCCTTATTATATATGTGATATCCATATTTTCTAACAATCTAATCTTGTCAAATTTGAAAGTGAACAACTAAGTAGAATTAATCATGACATTAATATTTTTTTTGTCAATTTTACATAAATTAATTGGTATAAATACAAATTTAGCTCTCGTAATTTATGCATTCTATCAATTTGATCATTATTTAATAAATTTAGTCCACGATATTTTTATAAATGTGTAAATGTTGAGATTAAATTTGTTGAATTTTTTAGAATCAAGGACAAATTAACAAAATATTTAAACATGGAGGGCTAAGTTTATTATTATACCAATCAAAGTTATACACACTTGATTAAAAAAACATTAACTTTGTGATTAATTGTCCTTAATAATTCACTTTCAAAATTAATAGAGATTAAATTGAAATATAAATATATATATATATATATTTATAAAAAATTTATATAGGAAGCAATAGTTGAAATAACAAAATTAATGTTTTAAAAATTTTGATGTCTTATATTTAAGTCCTCATTTTATTTAGAATTTAAATTGTTTTTTATAAATTTTATATAAAAATATAAGAAGACAAATAAAAACCCTTTATAATGATATTTTTACTTTTTAAATATAAAATATTTTTTAGACATTTACTAAGTGAGTTGGTGTCTTAATTTGTGACACCAACTCAGTCAAATATTTTATATTAGTAAAGATTTGTGTTTGTACTTTTCTTTTTTATGTTAACTTTGGTTAATGAAGTTTTGATCGAAAAGGCAAAGCATAGACTATGGGAACTTTGATATCTCAAGTACAAATCCTATCAAATGCAAATATGATGCGCAAATTCTCTTTTAGATTAATTTTGCGAGTTAATGTTTTATTATTTGTCAGGCATGTTTAAATTTATTTTGGTTTAGGTCGGTATGTATTTCAAATTTTTTAAATTTAATTATGCTTTGTACTGATTTAATTCTAACTTTAGTTATTCAAACATGTTTATTTTGTAATTGTAATTGTATTTGTGATTGCGGTTGTACTTGTAATCTCCTTAAAAAAATGTCAAATAAATTTTGAAACCTATATCTATCTATACTATTATTTAAGTGTGTGATTGAATTGGGGTAACGAGTCAACTCGACACCAACTCAATCAAGAAAATTATTAAAATAACATTACATATTTTAAACAAATTATATTATTACTAGGGTTCTTTTATCTTTTTCTTATTTTTAAAAAACTAATAAAATATTGTAAAATATTGATATTTGAACCCATAACACTAACATTTATAAAATAGTTTTATACCAATTTAATCAAAGCTTTATTTTAGCATTTTTATACATTTCATTGTAATTACGCAAATTTTTTCACTCACATTATTTGTATATCTATACTATTATTTAAGTGTGTGACTGAGTTGGTATCTTATTAGAACTGTAAAATTATATCTGATATAAAACTTAACAAACCATAAACCAGAATCTATCATGTCAAATCATCAAGAACAAATCAATAAAAGCTAGATGCGGAAGCGTACCTGAATCTATGGATTTCTTGAAATCTTCTAATCTCATGGTTTTGATCTTCCAAATCAGCACACAAGTAATTTTGAGAATGTGACTCTCTCTTTTCTAGAGATGGGATATTAGAAAAGTTACATTATGTGTAATTTGGGGATCATAACCCTAATATATAACTTTTGCACATTAGAAATTAGTTACTAGAGTATCTACACATATTTAGCTTATATTTTATTAATAACTAAAGTCAAATAAAACTTAACCAAATTAGATTACTTTTAATTTGGACTAACCTTTTATGATAGTAAATAATAACATATAATTACTCTTATTATATATGTGATGTCCATTTTCCAACAATCATGAGTCAACTCAACACCGAATTAGTCAAGAAAATTGCTAAAATACCTTACATATTTTAAATAAATTATATTATTTATGAGGGTACTTTTGTCTTTTTCTTTTTTTTTTTTAAAAATAATAATAATAATTTGTAAATGTTGAGATTTAAACCTATGCGCAACATCATTAAAAAATATATTTCTTTATCACTTCAACCAAAACTTTATATTAATAATTTTATACATTTTTAATGCTATTAGATAAATTGTTTCACAAACAAATCTATACTTATTATTTAAGTACATAACTGAGTTGGTGTCACAAATCATCTTGAAACAAACTTAATCAAATAAATTATTAAAATAACCTTAAAATATTTTTAAATAAATTATACTATTATGAGGGTACTTTTGTCTATTTCTTATTTAAAAAAATAAAAATTTACAAATATTGAGATTTAAACCTATGTCACCATCATCATATATAAAATCTTTTTTTTTACCATTTCAACCAAAACTTTATTTAGATTTATATACATTTCAATGTTATTAGACAATTTGTTCCACCACATTGTTTGTATATCTATACTATTATTTAAGTGTGCAATTAAGTTGGAGTCATGAGTCAACTCGATACCAACTCAATCAAACATTATATTTTATTTGTGCCACAAATTAACCCAACACCAACTCAAGATAAGACTTAAAAACTATCTTTTTTTTTTAAGTGACAAATATTACTACGAGAGTGTTTTTAAATTTTTATAAAAAAAGTATATAATAACAGTTGTAAAAACTATTAAAAATTGTAAATAATAAAACATTATTAAAAATTATGATAATTATAAAACAATTGTGTTATATATATCTGTAATCGCCAGCCGAAATATCCTAAAAGGATCTGGGTCTCCGACCCTTGACTCAGATGGACCCAACTCGAAAGAGGCATACTCATCAAGACAGCCCGCAAGAAGAGTTCACGAGCACACTTTGCAAGATGGGGTCGCGAATGGTGTTTGCAGGAAGGATCGCGAGGCCTACAAGTAATCCAGACTCGTGACCAACGGGTACGGAGCTCGCTGAGGATGTCAGCTCCAGGATCAGAAAGGGCCGCGTGCTATGCAGGCACGAGTCCAACAAGCTAGGGGGTGCGCAGAGAATGTCAACACTAAAGACAGGAAATATCAGCACCAGAGACCCCAAAACCAAGACAAAATAGTGGGTCTAGTTATGAGCTGTAATAATAACAATAGAAGTTTGTATAAATACTCCAATATTCCTCTCAAAGGGACATGAGAAAAATACGTCAAGAAGTTGAAATCTCACTAATCTAAATTTATTTAATTTTGTTGTCTAAAGTTGAATGCAAATATGCAAGTATTGTCGGTAAAAAGAATATGTTAACCAATAATTAAAAAGAAAATAACCTTAAACAAGATTAATTATTTTTTTATAAACTAAACATTAATGCTCCTGAATTTTTATTATTATATTCAGATATGGATGTAAGGGTACCAAGGCAATCGTTCTTTTGGAATTTTCAAATTATATTTTTAATTCGCCTTTTTGACATCGAATTTATATCATTTATGAGAGAGTAACTTTTTAATTACATTAAATTCAAAATGTTAATATTTTTTTATCAAACAATATTGGGGAAAGGAGATAACAAAATACGAACTCGTGTTATCTTAGTGTTATACGAAAGCTCTAAACATTTCTCGAACTAAATCTAGGGGCGTAGTTACAAATTTTTTGAAGAGAGTCGAAATTAAATTATATTTTTTTACGATAATAAAAATATAATTTTATCATTTTAATAATTTATATCTTTATAAATTTTAGATGATTCAATTAAATTTTTATCATTTTTAAAAGGCGAAAGCGTAATTCACCACTTACTAAATCTTAGCAAAAATACTAGTATTATTTATTCTAAATATTGATGTAAATTGGGCTTCAAAAGTTCTGTCTCCGTAAGGCAATGACGCAAATTTGGCGTAAATGGTTTAGCCCCACCGTCCTCTTTCTCCACCCAAAAAACAGAAAAGTAAGGATATTAAATTATTTTTTATCAGTGAATTATTATTTACATTTCGCTCCTTTAAAATAAAATTTTAAATCCATTCCTGAATATATTAACAAAGTTAAATAATTAATTTTAATTTTAAAAATCTGAAAAATAAATCTACCTTTTTTATCTGTTACATTTTTTTCATCAATAACTATTCATATTTTTATTTATTTATCAGTAATCATTAAGTAAATTTTTTTATTTTTTCACTTTAATATTTAGATTCAGAAAATAGTAAAAATTACATTTTTATTAATTAAACAACTTAAACTCCCCTTATTTTATTATAATCAAAATTAAGTAATTATTTAATACAGTTAATTTATTAGGCTTTATAAATGAATTGATAATATAAAGGTGAATTAAATTTTTTATTATATCTTCTAAATTTACGTTTAATAATAATAAAAATTAGTTTTAATAGTTGAGGATGTACGATTGGTGATATTAGATTCAGATCAATGGTAGCGGTATATAAGTCAAGTTGAAAAGAAAAAGAAATCTTGAAATAACAGAAAAGAAAAAAGCATGGAGTGGTGCAGAACGTGGAAATCCCCACGCTTCACGTGCGCCTCAATTTTTTCCACTTTTTCAAAAGGAAAGTCTAACTGCCACGTAAAATACTCAAAACCTGCCACATGTAAATCTGAGATCAAAAATTAATTTTTAGACCACATGAAAAATGTGGGCCCCGACTGTCAATTGTAGGAACAGTAACACCTGATCTCCACCGACACGTCGTTCCTTATAACCGCCTGTCTATCTGTGGGTTACTTCTATCAAAATGTCGGTTTTAGGAAAAAGGTAAAATTCAAACATTCAACTTTTAATTTAAATTAATTAAATTGGTTATTTTAAATATTAAAAATATAAAACTGGTATAACAGAATCATGAGTTAAAATATTATTTTTTATACATAAGAATAAATCATAAGTTTCTTTAAAAAAAAAAAAAAACAGTTGAAGATCCTCTTATTTATTTTATTAAATTAAAAGATGGGAAGTAAGGCTTAATTAAAGTTTGACTTCAAAATAAAGAAAATCAAAGTGAATGATTTGATATTGTCAACTTCAGTTTTGAAATAGAAGAATCATTTCAATTTTTTATTTTTCTTTAAAATGTGAAAAACAAATTCCGTGTTTACTAGTTTTGTTTGCTTTTACTTTTTAACTTCCCGAGGATGATTTGAGTTATTAATTGATTTTGTTGTGTACTTCTCCCGCAACAAATAATGCCATAATGGAAGAGATCAGTTAGCCTGCAACAACAAAGGTTAAATTTTAGTTTATATATTTTTTATTTTTAGAAATTTAGTATTATTATTTCTGGTATTAATTTTTTTACAATTTTTTTGATGTGATATCTTAAATTAATAAAAAATTAATTTAAAAGTCATGCACATTATAATAAACTTGAATACAAGAAAAATAAATATAATAGGTTAACAATTTTAAATTAAAAAATATATAAAAACTAAAAATACTTAATTTTTTAATAAATATAGCATTAGGTGTTAAATAAACCTATTTATGGGTTAAGCCACACAGATCCCAAATAAAAAATTAAGCTTGAATTTGGCTCAATTGGTTGGCCATTTTTATTGTTCTTATCAATAAAATATTAAAAACTTATATTTATATATTTATAATTAAATTTAGATTTATTTATTATTTAAATAAAATTTGAACCAAATTAGAATAAATTTTTTTTTCTCAAACTCGATCTTGGCCTCGCGGGCCATTTGGCTCATGCACAAGTTTCATAATAAAGATATAAAAGATTTATATTTAAATGTATAAATCTATATCCAAACAGTGTTACTATAGTATCTAATTAACTACTAAATTAAACCAAATGAAACTTGAGGTGAAATGATAAAGTTGAAGGTCGAAAAATCATAGTATTTAAAGTTCAAATTCCATTATGAATGGATTTTTATTGATTTTATATAAAAAAAATTTAACTTTTTATTCATTTATCAACTAAATTGATATACGATTGATTCATAATATTGGTTAAAATAGATATGAAAAATACTAAAAATAAACCCTTTAAACTATTATTTAATATATCATAAAATTATCCCTTTTTATAACAATTTTTTAAAAAAAAAAAAAACTAGTTTTTCACTTAAAAGTGCTAGTAATTTTTTTTTTCAAAAATCAAAATATTTATTGTACACATATAGTGGTGTATCCAATTCTAATTAAATTCAAATTTATGTTATTTCGTTAATTGAATTAATATCTCTTAATTATTATTATTATTATTAATTGAATTGATATCACATTATTAAGGGAGAGGTCGACTCTTTCAAGAGAAGTCTTTGAAAAATCATCTGTACGAATCAGATAAGCTTGCCACACATCAGTATTCTTCCCAGTTAGGGCTTTGTCTCCCGACTTTGAAGAGAGTCCGAGTGCTTGAGGGTATCTGAAGAGACAACAAATTCAATAGAATAAAAGTGTCTCGTTAGGATAAATAGTGCTTAGCACACAACCACCCATCAAGGAAATATGAAAATTTGCACTAGATATGGTTTGAACTCATGCCTATGAAATTTAGAGTTTAAGCCTATGCCTTATAACATATCTTATATATAATTTCAAAGTCGAAGCCTTTACAAAAAAGAAAATAATCCTATGTGGAGAACCTAAAACAAGAATCAACATAGAATTCTACCATATGAATCGATTATATGAAAATTATGTTGATTGAGTCTTAATTCAGTTGGCATTTAAGGGTTTGGGAGGGATCATGAGTATTTTTTTTTTTTGAAAAATTAATTCAATTGTGAAAATATATGAAAATTTCTAAGTTGATACAATGCTTAGTACTACTCATAATTTATCCCAACCCTAAATAGGAGGATAAATGTGCTTCAGCACGCTCGAACTCACGTCCTCCTGGCAACAATGCTAATGCCAATCGAGTTAAGACTCAATCGACAGTTATAAAAAATTATATGAAAATTATATCATTCATAATATTAAATAATTGGTCAAATTTATAATATGAATCAAAATTATATTAATGTATCATCATTTATATTTATATATAAATACCAAATTAATTATAAAATGAATCAATTATCTATACTATTATTTAAAGAGTTAATTAATTTGATGTTACCTATAAATCATATTTCAATTTAATTGTGAAATTATTAAAATTTATTTTTATAAATAACAAAAATTACTATAAATATATTGTTATTATTTTATATTTTATGTAAAATTTTAAAGAAAATACACTTGATAAAATTGAAAGAAGCAAAAAGCAAATTTTGTGTGTTTTTTTAAAATGAAAGTTTCTTTTATTGAACACTACTAATTTCTTTCTCTATGACTTTTTTTTACTTACCATTGATTTATTACATGAGAAATAAAAATATTATTATATTTTACTATTTATAAACCAAAAACTATAAAATCTTTAAAAACCGAACATTTTAACCTCTTTTTTTTTATATATATACTAGTATGGTTTACTCACGCTTCGTGTTGGGTTGATTATTTATTTGTGACAAATTATAGAGTTAAAATTCGAATATTAAAATATACTCTAAGCAAGGTTTTCAGAACCGGACTGGTGGTCGAATTGATCATGTCACTAGTTTGTAAGATTTGATTAAATAAATCATAAAAAACCTACTCAATCCATTTTTAGCCTAGTTCAATCGGTTTGTACCAGTTCACGACTCAATTGATCTGATGCCTCTCTCTGGGCAGATACCCCGACCAATCCGGTCTGGTTCAAACAACCATGACTCTAAGTCTCTACACTTTATACATTTGGAATTTAGTCCTCCTACTTTTATTTTCAATAGTTTAATCCCTCTACTTTTTGAATTTAAATCTACTTTCAAATTATCTATAACCACGTGACATTTTAATTGAAAAGGTAACTATATTAACTATTTGAATTAATCAACAACATTACAAATATATAAAGATTGAATTATGTTAAAAATTAAAGTATAAGGATTAAATCTTAATTTAAAGTATATTAGAAGGACTAAAATTAAAAATTTACCATTGTTATAAAATGAAAAAAATAAGAAGCATTATGGGTGAGCCACATTTCACATGAGGTATATAGATAGTTATATATTTAAAATTTTAGCATATTTTAAGGACCCAAGTTATCTCACTATTTTAAAATCTTACAAAAAAAAAAAAGTTTGATTGTTATTTATAGGTGTAGAGGCATGGTTGAGACACAACTTTAGTATATAATTATAGATATACTCGAGATGGGTGAGGTGGGATAGTCAATATAACTAAGTTGTATTCCCAATCTCCCCAAGTATTTCAAGTTGTGTCATAATCATAATAACTGAAAATTCTATCGTACGCGTATGCGTGTAAAAATTTCATATTTAAAATATAGAGGTGTGTTAAAAAATATAAATAAATAATAAAATGTATAATTCGAAATTTATTAATAATAATACGTGAAATATGTACGATATTAAAAAAAAGGAATAGATTAAATTACGAGTAAAATAAAATTTAAACACATAAATATATCATATTAAGAATACTAAATGTACTGCAATTGTTTATCATGGTGCTATTAATCTTGAGTTGGTGTCGAATTAATTTGTAACGCCAACTCAATCAACAACATTATTAATATATATAATCGATAAAAGTAATAAAGTGCACATACCAAGATTAAAATGTATAAAAACATTAAAACAAAACTTTAGTTGAGCGATAAATTTACGGTTTTACTAATACAATTGACATAAAGATCAACTCTTACAATATGCATATTTTTGTTGGTATTTTTAAAATAAAAAGGCTAAAATACTATTGAATAATATAACTTATTTTAAATATGAAAAGAGATTTTTGTTATAAAATAAATAGACAAAGGGTAAAGAACAAAGAAAATATGGGAAGCAATAAAGAATGTATTTATTGATCAATTGAGATATTTACAAAGCTTCTCTAAAGTCTCTATTTATAGAAATAATAAGTATAAATGAAGTAGAGATCTACTTCTAATGACTATTAGAATTTAAAGTACATCAAAACTCATCTTAATTTTGATGGATATCCACTTAATAAGATATTCATAACAGATTTAATATTTTTTAAAAGAATTTTTTAACATAAGGGAAATATATTTATTTAAGAAAACACACAGGATATATTAAAATTTAATTAAATCCCAAATTACTTCATTTCATTAATATCATTAATTAAATTGAATTTTAAGTAACATCAAATTTAGTTAAGTTAATTTAGAGCAATACAAATAACATTTTTAGCATTTATTTTATAAAATTTAATATAATTAGTGTCACTTACACTAATGATATCAAAATAGCTACTTTGTTATAAATAAATCTAAAAAAATTAGATAAATAATGTCTTTTGACTGAATTTTGTATGGCAAATAAAGTAGACGTCAAAAAAAAAAAACACTAAAATTTAGCACACCTACTAGTGTCACGGGGCTAGATAACTGCGGCCCGTGACACTAGTGGTTGAAACAAAATTTAAAATCATGAGAGAAGTAATAGCTAATATTTTTAAGAATTGAAATTAATTACAAATATTTAAATTTCATAGTAAATACCATTTTCACCCTTTGTTATATAAATGGCAGTATAATTTAATTTTACATTATGCATCTAGTATAGATATGAAAAAATCCAGTTACTAAAAATCTACCATAAGTGTAAGGCTTAGTTTGGATGGGCGGTGTGTTTACCTCCGGTGAGGTTAAAAACAGCGGTGGCAGTGAGATTAGTTACTGTAGCGGTGAGATTGGATACTGTAGCGGTGAGATTAGAAACAATTGTGGAGTGTGTACTTGGATTCAAACGCAGCTGTAGCGGTGAGATGAAAATATAAAATGACTAATAAGAACATTAAATTAGAAATGATATATAATAGATTTTTTTTAAAATTATTTTATTTTTACGAAATTATTAAAAATAGGTAAATTTATAAATTCATTTAATAAAATATGTTTATTAAAATGTTTATTTTTGATTAATTAATATTAATTTTATAATGGTAATATATATAACTACTATTTAAAAAAAATCAGCAATACAAACATATATTAGATAAAAGGTTAAAATTGTAAAAAATTATGTTGACTGAGGTTGCTTTTTTTTCATTGGAGCTGAAATCTCCAGCCAATTTTTAGCCTTCCAGTGTGGTTGAAATGCATTCTCACTGTACTTTCATGTTGAACCAAATAGCAGTGCAGTGAGGTTGGTAGCAGCAACTGCACCTCACTGGCAATAACTGTTAAACCAAAGGCAGCCTAAGTGTATATGTGTAGAAGTTATATATTTAGAATAAAGATTTGCGTTTCAAAATAATGCATAATATATAATGAAATATATGATTTAAAATTAATTAATAATAACACAATAAAACACAAATATACTTACTGAAATTTTAAATAAAACAGTAAACGGAAAATTTTAAAATTTTTATCGAATTATAAAACCATAAAAAAATGAAAATACTCGTGTAACTTTGTAAATAAAAAATGTATATATTTATAATTTTCTAACTGAATTGGAGATGTAACTGATGAATGATATAGTAAAAAGGCTTAATAAATAATAAAGATATTATTTTTTAATTTTTAATTTTGTGAGGTAGAATATGAATTTTCGAGAATCTCAAATATATTGACTTCTATTTTTGTAAAAACAAGTAAAATGTGAGCATATAATTGCTATTTTGCCAAACAAAATTTTCTAGAGATTTTAATATGAAAAAGAAAAAGAAAAAGAAAAAAAAAAAGAGAAAAGGGGCATGGAAATTTCGTGCAGAAGTGGGAAGATAAGATCGTAAGAAACTGCAAAAGGGATGCAAAGCAGAGTCATAGTTGAAGAGACCCCACAAATACAAATCGTGGTTCTTCCAAGCTTTCTCTATCTGAAATCTTCATTTTCAATTTTTCTTTCACTCTCTTTTCCCAACTTGTTTCCCTCTCTCTTCTTACCCTTTCAAACTCTTCAAATACCAGCAAACGATGCCCATTCCCTTCTGCATTATCCTTCTCTTCTAGCCTTCTTTTCTTTCCTTTTTCTTTTCTGGGAGGGTATTTCAACAATGGCGAAGGCTGCTAATGTTGACAAGGTGAAGCGGTTAAGAGGTTGGGTGCAAAACTACGATTGGGGAAGATGTGGGGCGGAGGCACAGGTGGCAAGGCTATTGGCTTTGAATTCCGGGGCTGAGGTTAAGCCCGATAGGCCTTATGCTGAGTTTTGGATGGGAACTCATGACTCGGGGCCAAGTTTTTTGGCTGATGGCTATGGAGAAGGTCAAAATGTGGGTTTAAAAGAGTGGATTCGGAAGAATCCGAATGTGCTTGGTCATAAGGTTTTGGAAAAATGGGGGCCCGATCTTCCTTTTCTCTTCAAGGTTTGTTCTTTTCTTTTACACGATTTATCTGCTTCCTTTCTGGTTTTCGTTTTCCTCTCCTTTTGATTGGTGGGAAATTGAATTTGGATTTCTGTTTTTGTGCTTTTTTTTTCCTTCTATTTTTAACTGGGTTAGTGGGTTTTCTTTTGCATTTTAATAGGAATTACTGCAACTTTTGCTTCAATATTAATGGAAGTTGAATTCTCAACATTCATCTTAAATTTCCATTTTTTACCATTATATTTTTTTTACTAAGTTGAATATGACTGAAATTTGCTTTGATGTGGTGTCCATTGTTTTTTTTCCCCTTTCTCGGGGGTATTTACAATTGTAAAGATTTGTTTTTTTTTTTTTGGCTGTTTTGATCTCAATTTTAATTTAGATCAAAGCTATCAATATAGCAATTGGGAAATTGGAGTGGATCTTGAATAGTTAATGGCAAAGAATTAAGCTTGAGAGTTTAAAGTGGAAATCAGCTTAACTTTAACTACAATATGAACTTTTTCATATCTTCTGCGAATCGTCTAATTTGATTCTGTGGTTCATTTGCTGTAAAATAGGTACTTTCAGTGGCAAAAGCCCTTTCAATACAGGCTCATCCGGATAAAGAATTGGCCAAAGAATTGCTTAAGTTGAAGCCAAATCTCTATAAGGATGGGAATCACAAACCTGAGATGGCTTTGGCAATTACAGAGTTCAGGGCCCTTTGTGGATTCATTACTCTCGAGGTAATACATGAATCATGCTTGGTTTTTGGTGGAACTTTCCTTTTGCTGGTTGTTCTTTTTGAGTGAATAGATCTTGCATTTATGTTTGATAAAATTCTGGTAATCACGTTTTGTACTTAAATTTGTAATTATGCTGTCAGTTGTGGTTGTGCTGAATAAAGATTCTGGAAATGATATGCATGACAAAACTTTGAGGCTGAATCACATCTGAGTTAGAGGCAGAAGATAATCTATCTTGACTTTCCTAGAATTCACTGCCACTGTTTCTGGTCAGTCTTGTTTTGGTCTAAATAGTAGGGTAAAATTTAATATCACTGTGCCAGAACCTTTTTCATGTCTGTTGATATTAGAGGGGTTATTGATATTTTAAAACTTTTTTTGGTATATATTGTAATGCTCCAGGGCAGGTAAGATCACATTTCGAGAAGTTTAATACCTAGTCTAGCATTTTCGTGGAGCTTCTGCATGTTGGGAATATAATTCTTTAATGTCAAAGAAGATGAATGTTCAAGTGTTAAGCCCCTTTTTTTTCTACTGCTTATTTTTGATATTTCCAAATCATGTCTGCAATATCTTGAGGATTGCAGGGTTGTCTTTATGTGGTTTTTCCTAAACATGCATGTTATTTGGTTTTAGGTAAAGGATGCTTCTTGTTTGTGTACTTAACATTTTCTGGTGATACTGGCTACATTAGTCATATATTTGAAGCAAGCATCTATCTTCTTTGCAGGAGCTTAAGGGTGTGCTTGTAGATATTCCAGAGATTGTAGAATTGGTTGGCAATGCATCGGCAAAGCAAGTCCTAGATATTGACAAGCAAGATGGGGCAGAGAAAGTAAAATATGCTCTGCGGTCGGTTTTTACCCAACTCATGTCAGCTAGCAAGGAGATGGCAACCAAATCAATAGCAAAACTGAAAAGTCGGCTGCACGTAGAAAGTCAGGTTTATAGAATTTTTTTCTTTACTGCGTAGAGGCATAAAATGGAGAAAGGGTCAAGGGTCATCCCCTTATTATATTCGTTAGAAACATGACTATACAGGAAAACTGATGTGGTCCTTCCCTGTAGAGTTCATAAAATGGCTGCTCTGAAGATTCGGAACTATGCTATGTATTAGTCTGGTTAGACTTCTGTCAGCATATGAAAAAATGGCTCCTACCCAAGTTTTTATTTATTTAAAGCAAAACCTTTAGTCTTATGCTGACACTAACATACTAATTTTCCTTCTAGGCTTTAATTTTTGAGATCTTCTGTTCAGTACTTCTTCAAGGCATAAAATGTCACTTCAATACCTCAATGCATTGACATGAAAAATTTCATCTAATTATGTTGTCATGTGGCAAAATATCTATTCTGATTCTTCAGGCAGCTATTTTATGGGCCTAAATGTAGTTCATTTTGCATATTCCGTTATAAATTTGGCTTCTAAGAGTGCATGGTAGACATTGGTTTTCTCTTTTCCACTGTTAGCCTGGTTTTCAGATTTTTCTAGTGAAAAACTTGTTTACTATTATAGTACTAATATATTTAATATATCATGTTCTCTTTTCTTTCCAGCTTGTAAAGCTGTTAAATAGTAGCTGTTTTTTTTATAGTTTTTCCTCCATTCTTTCTATTCTAGCTTTATTATTGACCTTTACCCTTCATTTCCTTTTTGTTTTTTGGCATCAGTTGAGGTGTCTAACTGAGAAGGAACAGTTGGTGTTACACTTGGAAAAGCAATACCCGGGTGACATAGGTGTTATATCAGCCTTCTTTTTCAATTATGTGAAACTTAATCCGGGTGAAGCATTGTATCTTGGGGCAAATGAGCCCCATGCATACTTGAGTGGAGAGTGCATCGAATGCATGGCAACGTCAGACAATGTTGTCCGGGCGGGTCTTACTCCCAAGCACCGTGATATCCAAACTCTTTGCTCCATGCTAACATATAAGCAGGTACAATTATTTGATCAAGGGTTTGATAATTTTCTATTTGAGAGTAAAATAATTTGTTCAGAGTGATGCCACATATAGGCTTTTCTTTTTCTGTTTTAGCTGAACGTTTGCTCTATTTACTTCAATTACACGATGACACAGGCTACTGCTTTATTTATTTATTTATTTTGTTAAGCACTAATACTTTATTTCTATGTGACTTGATTTGGTATATTTATGTCTTTTCCCAACGGGGCAGTTTCCTTGATAATATAAGGTGAAATATTATGCACATTTTTGCTTGGATTTAGAGAAAGGAATCTCATTATTGACAAAAGGTTACCCCGAGGCTTGTTCTCGTGTATTTATTTACTTTTACTAATAAAAAAAATGCTTTGGTCTCTCGCGTCACCTATTTTTCTTCACATTCAGCTTCATATACGAGATTAAAGTTCCCCAGAGATCTTGTTAACTTTGAATGCTTCTGTCTGGGACACTTATAACATGAAAAATTATGACTTCAGCAGAGGTTGCTATTTGTGGTTGACACTGAACCTCGGCTTACCTACTTCATGACAATTTAGTTTTAGTCTTATTGACTTCATATCGAAGTTCTGCAACTTCAAATTTTGATTCTTGTTGGTTCCATTCCAGGGCTACCCCGACATCCTGAAAGGATTTCCATTGAGTCAATACATCACAAGGTATCTCCCACCCTTCGAGGAGTTTGAGGTTGATCGTTGCATTCTTCCAAAAGGGGCATCAACGGTCTTTCCATCCATTCCAGGCCCTTCTATTTTCCTTGTATTTCTCGGGAAGGGAACATTTCACATTGGATCACGGGAGGACATAGTGACTGAAGGAGATGTGCTATTCGCACCATCCAACATGGAGATTACCATTACTACATCATCTGAACTGCAGCTATACAGGGCAGGGGTCAACAGCAGGTTCTTTCATACTGCCTTGTGAGTTTAGAATAGAACCTCAGCCATCGTCAGACATAGGGAGTAAATAGTTTATTAATTAATTATTTTTGCATGTATTTATGCTATATATATTTTTCTTTTTTCCTGCCATTTATAGTTCTCCATTCCTGCATTATAATGTAATTTAGGACTTGCATATAATGTAATACAGTAAAATTTAATACCATTCATGTCTATCAGAATATATAAATAAATTGAATTCATTTCCTATTACAAGCTGCTTTCTCTATTTATCTGTTCATGAAATTTGATTCCCCCTGAAATCATGGTTTATGCAAATCTTATGAGTTGCAATTTTTGGCTAAACTATAAAACGGACCCTGAACTTTAGTACTTTGAAAAAACTCTGTACTTTTTATATACTTGAATAAGGCCTTGACCGTTTCACTTGGATGGAAACTTGAGCTATTGTCAACTCTCTCTATAATAGTCTCAAAATCAAGATTTTGCCTGTGATAGAGAGGTGGTTGTTGTACATCTATGTAAGCTATAACAACATGCTGTTATAGAGAGATAATTGTTATAAACTTACTATAGAATTCATATTATAAATTTTTATCAAAAGAAGAAAGTAAAAATTATGTTCAAAAAAGAAAGTGAGAATCAAATTAACAAAATTGGAAGAAGTATAACAGGTGCATGCATTATTGCTGTAATGCATCTTTTATTTTACTTTCTTTCATATGACTAATTATTAAAATCATAAATCTAACAAGTTCAATTAATCAATATGAGTTATTAACTTAAATTAATTAATTTATCACGAGTTATTAAATTCAATTAATCAATTTATAAGTTTATGATGTTCTAAATTCATAGTAAAATATTTAATTATGGAACTTAATAGTTTATTGGATAAAAATAATTATTTTTATATGCAATATATAAACATAAAATGATGATACTTCAATAATTGTGTTAATAATCTTTGAGAATTGGATTAAATCAAAATTTCATATACAAAACTGTACGAAATCAAAATTCATGTATAAAATTGCACATTATACCGAAATTAATGTATAGTTTTGAGATTTATCCCATATTTTGTTGAAATTATATTTTAATTAAGATAATTCTTATGTAATAAATTATAATTGATATGCTTGCTTATATGAAATAGCTATAATTTTACTTAATATTTTAGACAATATGCTGATATAGAGAACCAATTTAATAAAAAATGTACTTTATAACTATGGTGGTTGTTTTTATAAGTAAAAAAAATTATTATAGAGGGTTAAAATAAAATATAAAAAATTAATTTTACTAGAAACTTGACAGTTATAACAAAATGTTGTAACTGTATAATGTTTTATCATTTGAATGTTTTTGGTGTTTAAAACACCAATGGCGAGGCACATTTAAAAATTTTAAGCACATCGTAGCTTCAAATTTCCTAACCACTTAGGTAAGAGACAGTGCGGTTAGAAATGGTGATACAAATTTTTAGGGTTGAACAATCGGGACTTGGTATCGTAGACATATGCTTATTGTAGATTTGGTTATGTCAATGAAACTTGGATAGCCAAGTTACATAAACAAAGCTATCTAAATCCACTTGATTATGAATTATTTGGAACAAGTGAATATTGTCTCATTGGTAAAATGACTGGAAAAGGTGAAATGGGTTGGAGATTTATTAAATCTAATATATCCATATGTATGTGGCTCAATGAACACGATAAATAGAAATGAGTATTCCTACTTCATAACTGATGCAGTCGTAAATCAACTAAAAATTTGACTAAAGTAAGAGCACATATTAATTAATAGTATAGTTACGATGAGCAAAGATATCGTTCCCACAAAGACTAAAAGTACTAGTAATTAACGTCTTTCTATTATTTAACCGATGAATTCGAGTGATTGATTAAAACTAAAAATTAACTAAGTTAACTACGAATGCGCAAAGAACAAATCACGAAAATAATCAAAAAATAAATATCCAGGAAAGAATTTACCTAGATTTCATCTGTCATTATCAATCTAAATTACGCAATTTCTAGGTTGATTAATTAAAATTTCTTTCTTATTAAAACCCCTATTATTGCATTAACTCGATATGTGAATTCTCCTTTTAGATTTGACTATAATTCGGTAGATTTATGTTGTCCTATTTCTAGGATTGCACGCAACTCTACTCAATTACGCTAGATCTACTCTTAAACAAGGTATATTCCTCCTCTGATTTAAGCACATCAAACATGGAACAATAGTCCAGAAAAATTAAACCAAGAATTAGGCATACATTATTGAGAACAAGATCTAAGTATTTATTGCGTAAAATAGAAATCAAACGACATAATTCATTATAGGGTTCATCTCCCTAGGTATTTAGAAAATTAGTTTATGCTTTCAAATAAAAACATCTAAAATACAATATAACCACAAGAAACAAAGAAACTCATAATTATCTTCAAAGAAATCAAAAGGGAATATTCAATCTTGATGGAAATTTGCTTCAGAATCGACTTCAATTGTGTTTTTCGAGTTGTTTTCTTGAGTATTCTATAAGGGCTCCCTTATATCTTCTTATTTTTGTCATATATATGTATTAGAATGCTCGAAAAACCCTAAAAATTACATTTTCTGCTGTTCAGAGTGAAATTTGCGAATCGGCACGACCTGCCACATAGCCGTGTGGCAACCCGTATAGCTTACACGGCCATGTGTCTAGGCCGTGTGGCTCTTGTAACTCACTCCGGTTTTTTGATTTTTGCCCGTTTTTCACTCCTTTTGTCACTAAATTCTCTCCTAAGTATAAACACATGAATTTAAAGGATTAGGAGCATAAAATTCACTACTTACATCGAATAATCACCCAAAAGCGCATTTAGAATGAGATTAAAACATGTTACTTTTAGCACTTATCAATAACCTTTACCAACAATCATTCTAGTTATGATTATGTATACCTTATGAGGTATAAGTTTGAAGCTCTTGAAAAGTTTAAAAAATTGAGGGCTGAAGTAGAGATATAAACTGGTAAGAATATTCTTGCACTTTGATCAGATCGAGGAGGAGAATACATTAGCTGAGAATTTTTGGATCATCTGATAGAAAATGGAATTCTATCACAATAGACTCTACCTGGAACTCCATAACACAATGGAGTGTTTGAAAGGAGAAATCAACTCTTGTTGGACATGGTTTGTCTATGATGTTTAAGGCAAGCCTTCCAACATCCTTTTGGGGATATGCCTTAAAAATCGTAGCATTTCTTCTAAACAGGGTTCCAACCAAATCGATAAATAAAACACCATATGAGATATGGTGTGACAAGAGACTGAACTAATTGTATCTTAAGATTTGAGGATGCATAACTTATGTAAAGTGTGCAGAGTCTAATAAGCCTGGAGCTAGATTAGACAAATGTATGTTTGTGGGATACCCAAAGAAAAATATCGGGTATTACTTTTATAACCCTACTGAACAAAAGGTGCTTGTTTCGAAACACGCAAATTTTCCAAAGAAAGAGTTTCTACTAGAAGAGGCAATAGGAGTAAATTAGAACTTGAAAAAGTTCAAGGAACACAAACTAACTTTCAACTAGAACCTAAACCTGAAGCATGTGATGTCCAACAAAAAGTTTAAGAAGCACCGCCACTCCGAAGGTCAAGTAGGATGCCTTAGGAATTGGAGAGATATAGATTCCTTTTAGATCAAAATGAATCGTCTTTGGATTCTGAATTGACTACCTATAAGGAAGCAACTTGTGCATTGATTCTAACAAATGGCTTGAAGCTATGAAATCCAAGATGGAGGTCATGGAGATCAATCAAGTATGAACTTTGGTTGATCCACTTGAAGGGATCAAACCTATTAGGTGTATATGGGTCTTTAAGATCAAGATCGATATGAATGACAATATGCAAACATATAAGGCTAGACTAGTAGCAAAAGGTTATAATCAAGTTGAAGGCATTGATTATGAGGAAACCTTTTGTAACACCCTTCACCCATCCTATCGACTGATACAAATGGGAGATGCCAACAGAACATGTATAAGTAAGAAACCTTAAAATTATTAAAGAGTTTAAGCTTAAAACAATTTTTATAAAATTATTGAAACAAGTTTTAGACTAATTGAAGGATTTAAAAACATTTTTATGACATGTCCTTGCTCAAGTCGTACCCATAAAAGAGGCCATGAACCTTCGGGTCAGTTTCAGAATTTATGCTGAAAGGAAATGTAAGATTGTAACGTTGAAACATGTGAGGTTGCGACGCTACTTGCTATTTGGCGATGTCGTGACGTGAAAATGCAAGGTCCCATCGTAACGTCATGGGTGAATGTCACGATGTCACCTACTAAGCAACCTCAAATTGTAACAAGATGTACAAACACTGCTCTCACATATAGATTATGTAAAATTCATTCTATAATAATCCAAACACAAACCAAATCCATCACAAAATCATGATCAACTACACTTCAAGAATCATGTAACCAAGTTTAAAAACCATTTTACTTGTTGTCTTGATGAAATAATGGGACTAAGATATCATACTTGGCTAGAATTTCTAACTTAGCATAGCTAGACAAAAACCATTAGAACCATTACTTAACATCACCTTTTCAAATTCCAAATAGGTAATGAACTAACTTATTTACACAAATTGACATCCTAGGTACATGCCACAAATAAAAGATATACAAAGTTCATACTCTTATGGCCTTGTTGATAGTGTGCTATTTCAAGGTTGGCTTGGGCTTCAAGGATCTGAAAATGAAAATTTGCGCGCATGAGCAATGATGCTTAAGCATATAATGCTTAGTAAGCTCAATTGGTAAGTATTATATTCACCTTGATAGGAAGGACCTACAAATACGTGGCTCAACAAACTTCACATATCTTGTTAGTTAAATGGCATATAGGTAAGGCAAATACATAAATAATCATGTGAATTTAGGGCCACATAAGCATTGTATAACATGTTCAATAAGTGTTCACTATATTCCCTTTTGCTCTTATGTGCACTTGGTTTAATTGGTTACAACCTTTCATTTCTAATTCTCAAGTTAATTATGATCAACAAGTTCATGCATTTCCTAATCTGAATTATTTTCATTAACCATTTCTTGTCTAGTTTCGGATTTGTGTCCCATGTAATCTTAGTAAAATAAGACACCGACGTTATGAGTAATCCACATACGCTAGAGAGCACTAGGGTGCTATGCCTGAAGAACTCTAGTATAATAGATAAACCTCTAAAGAGGTAACATGAGCCCAAGGTCTGCAACAAATGCTCGACCAAGGGTAACATATTAGAGCTCTAGAAATAACATATCATACAAACTTTGAACCCCCACAAAACTCCAGAGAAACATATACATAAGACCCTAATTGACATGCCAATCGTATCCTAACCTTTTTACCAAGTTTACATAGGCTAGCATTAACACATCATGATTTTACATTAGGTGCCATCAAGGAAACCTTGTACATGTATCATTACATTTCCATATCATATATCACTTCGCCCACATGAGTTGAGATTCTCAACTAAGGTCCTTAGACCACTTGAATTTAAATCATGATTCATTCTCACTACTTTGACAATTTGTCTCATAATCACATTTTCATATAACTTAATATGGTCATTTACAATTTTTAACACATTTTTTCATATTCAATTCTAACATAACATTACATAGCCACTTAACACATTAATTAACATATATTATCAATGTTCAATAAGAATGTTGTTAGATGTAGTGTGACTCAAATTCTTGTTAAAATAAATACAAGTGGCAAGATAGGGGGATTTATGAGGGCGAAGGTCACAGCCTATCGTAGATATCCAATAAGCAAAATATTGGATTGGGGTCGTAACCGGGGGTGTGGGGGCTGAAGGCCCCTGCGATACTGTATAGGCTACACAAGTGGAATTCATATAGAAGTTTACTTCCTCTATTTGATGTTGATTAGAATAAGGTGTTTTAACCTTACTGCATTACTTCTATTTGACTTTAATTAGAATAAGGTTTTAAACTTATAAATAGACGTAATCATCTCTCCTATTGTATCATTCGAATTCGACATAGTGAATTTTCTTCTCATTTTCTCGTGGTTTTTTTTTCTGAAAGGGTTTCCACGTAAAATTCTGTGTGTTCTATTTTCTATCTTTTTTTTTTGCGATACACTACCATAATCGTCGTCCTGTTTTCACAAATGTCCTTTAACCATTCATTCCATGTAACAACCCAATTTTGACCCTAATCGGAACGGTAGTTTTGGGACCACGAATCCGAGTTGGAAAAATATTTTAATATTATTTTATATGCTCATTATATGTGAATTGATGTGTGTGAAACATTCGTATTAAAATTTGATCGTTTTAGTGCTTAATTGTGAAAAAGGGCTTAATCGCATAAACAGAAAATTTGGTGGTTAAATGTGTAAGTACTGAATTGATAATGTCTTTATAAATTGGAGGTTTAGAGTTGCAAATTGACCATAAAATGGAGATAGTGGATGGTCATGATTATGCATGTAATAGTGATTGATTTTGGTTGTTTTATTTTATATTATAATGAAATAATTTAATATATGTTATAATAATATAATAGATAAAAGATGAAAAAATAATAATAAATAAATAGCTATCTTCTTAATTAAGTGGTTAAATTGATGTGTTTATCTATGAGGGAGGACTTAAGTTATAAATTGTCCAATTGCTAAGCATAGTGGACGGCATCATGGCTTTGATTTTTATATTATTTTGTTTTATAAGCATAAAGTATGTGTTAAGTTATATATTATATTATAAGATAATAACATAATGACATGCAAAAGAAAAAAAAAGAAGAAGAAAACCATTATCTCCATTCTTGGCCGAAAGTAAGAAAAAAAGAAGAAGCTTGAACTCTTTCTCATATTCGGTCATTAGCAACCAAATTAAGTAAGTTTTAGTTTTGGATTTTTTGATGATTTTTGCATTTTTAAGATTGTTGTTCATTCTACTTTCAAGCCCATGTATTAATTTTGTGTATTAATCATGTATGTGAGATATGCCATTGATGTTAAGTTAAGTTTTTATGATGATTTTAGTATAAAATGAGATATTTGAGTTAGATGAACACTTTTTAATCTTGAGTTTTGGTGAATATAGATGATTAAGGATTTATTTGTGAAAATATTTTCTAGGAGGGTTAAATTGAGAAATTTATGAAATAAATGGACTTGTGTAGTCCTTATGAGGATTCGGCCCTAAAGGATGGAAGTAAAATTTTGTGTAATTCGTGAGTTATGTATAAGGGACTAAATGGTAAAAAATTGTAAATGTCAGGGGTAAATTAAATTAAATGAAAATGTATTTAAATGAGTGCAATTTGAAATAATTAGATCAAGAACAAAAGGAGACGGGATTGGATCGGGGAAAAACAAAGTTAAACGAATAGCCGGGAAGCTTAATCCATCAATTTCCGAGGTAAGTTTTAAGCAATTGGATTAAATTGAATTTTATTCTATATTATGCGCATATGTTAAATGATTTTAGGTATGTTAATTATCATAGTGCCGAATGTGTGTTAATGAATTTAGCATGAGTTGGCCGAATGTAAGACTTGGTATTTGTATAAGTGAATTTTGATTAGTTGAGTTGATTGAATATGTATGTATGAAATATGAGATGGATATATGTAAGGATGATATGAGAGAGGATTATTTTAAAATGGTGGATATATGTTTTTTTTTTTATGTATAATAAGGGTGCCGAATGTAATAGTGAGTATCAGAATAAATGAGTTATTTGTAAACCTTTAATTATACGGGTATATGTGAATAAATATTAGAACAAATGTGTATTTTGTAATGAGGAGAAACTGGATTGATGGCACTATGTGTGCGAGCTTATATACCGAGCACTGTGTGTGCGAGATCGGTTGTCCAGGCACTATGTGTGTGAGCTTATATACCGAAAGCAATCGTGTGTGCGAGATCGCTTGTCCGGGCACTATGTGTGCGAGTTTATATACCGAGCACTGTGTGTGCGAGATCGGTTATCTGGGCACTATGTGTGCGAACTTATATACCGAGCACTGTGTGTGCGAAATCGGTCGTATGGCACTATGTGTGCGGGAAATAAGTAAAGACACTAAGTGTGCGATACGTTACAGAAACTAGGCACTAAGTGTGCGGAATGTCAAAGTAACGGCACTATGTGTGCGATACATTACTGAATCTTGATAACAAGCATACAGGTTTGATGTTTCTCTTTAAAGATTCCTATTATTAATGTTGATAAGGATAATAAAATGTTCAAATATAAAGTCACATGATATGTACAGGTAGTTACGGTTGGAAAGGAAAGTAACCTAAAGGTATGTATTATATATAACGACTTATGATTGATGGTAGCTTGTAATGTAAGATGAAATTTGGTGAGTAAAGTATGCACATGCTGGCTATTTTATTTTGTGAATGTGGTGTTTGGATATATATACATAAATATATATATTATATGCGTATAATGTTGTTATGAAATTTATTTTTGTATGTTTGATTTTTCGGCAAGGAATTTATAAGTGAAACAATTTATTTGAATCATGATAAAGCTTATATGTGAAATAAATGCTTAAGACTTACTAAGCTATGAAAGCTTACTTTGTTTTTGGTTGTGTTACGTATTGTAGATTTCTTTTGGACGTTCATATCGCGCTCGGGGATCATCGTCGAAGCTCATCACACTATCGTCAAAATTTTTGGTATCTCTTTTGTGTATAAACTTAATGTCTATGACATGTATAGGCTAAATCGTTTTTTGAATTGACTCAAATGATGTTTAAGTGAATGTATATAAATGCCATACGAAAATGGCTTAATATTTAGGTTTGAGTTGATCGTATATGCTTGCGTTGATTGAATATATTTGAGTTGTTGGTTATGTATGTGCATATTCTGACATGATATAATTTGGTTTTAGTATGTGCGACTTATGAGATTAAGTTATGGATATTATCAATAGATTTAAGTAAATTCTATAATTTGATTTATAAGCTCAACTTTAAGGTTGCTCTATACTATGTTTTGTGCATTATTTGAGTATTGGTTTTAGTTGAGTAAAGCCTATAATACATTGTGGATAGTGGATAAACCTTGCTTATTTTTGCATGTATCTATAACGTAATTCATGAAAGAATAGGATTAATTTTTAGGCATGGAATAAATAGGTTTGATGATCTAATGATCCAATGGAACTATATTCGGTTGTAAATATCCGATTAAGGAATTGTTTTAATTGATGTTTATATTTATCTTAGATTGTTATATATGTTCATATTCGGTTATGAGAACTTAATAAGAGTATAATATAGTTATAAATACTTGGTCATGCATGCGATAGAATGTGTGTGGTCTATTAATTGATAAAAATTGAATAGAGTCTAATATATATATATATTCAGTTATACTACTCAAAAAAAGACAAAAGGGATAGTATTGAGTTATTTGTATGGAAATGTATCTCCGAATGATGCACATGGTAATGCATTGAGATGATTTTTAGTTGTGAAATAATAAATTAATTATGCTTTTACTTTGAAATAAGATTTTATTTAATGAGTTGATGATGTAAAAGTATACTGACTTGTATATAGTCAAGTAATGCCTCGTAACCCTAATCCGGAAATGGATACGGGTTAGGGGTGTTACATTTGATTGGTATCAGAGCTACGGTTTAGTCGGTTCTCGGACTAACGTAGCGCGTGTGGGTCTAGCTATACATGCCATAGTTTATAAAGTGATAGTGTGATGAATTCTGACAGTGAAATGTGTTTATTTCTTTCATATAGTAAATGGATCCTGATCCCGAGCGAGCTATAGCTGACGATATCGAGAGCGTGCCGCCTGCTCCCGTGCAAGGGACCGCGCCGGAAGAATCTCGACCAGCTGCAAGTAATCCCGATGAGAGGGCTAAACAAGCCTTCTATAGCATGATGAACGATTGGTTTAGTTAGTATATTCGAGCCAATCCGGCTGTTTAACAACCCTCGAATCCAAACATTCCCCCCGTAGTACCGGTGGTACCCCCGATCGTAAATTCTGAGAGAGCCAGCAAGCCTTCGGTTGATCGAATAAGAAAACACGGGGCTCAAGAATTTAGAGCCGAAGATGATGACGATGCTGAGCGAGCTGAATTTTGGCTCGATAATACTGTTCATGTTTTCGATGAGCTGTCTTGCACACCCGATGAGTGCCTGAAGTGTGCCATATCCTTATTGTGGGATTCTGCCTACTATTGGTGGAATACTCTTGTATCAGTTGTTCCGAAGGATAGAGTTACCTGGGACTTCTTTCAGACGGAATTCCGTAAGAAATACATAAGTCAGCGCTTCATAGACTCTAAACGTAAAGAATTTCTTGAGCTCAAGCAGGGTCGTATGACCGTATCTGAATACGAACGCAAGTTTGTGAGACTTATTCGCTACGCTCGTGAATGTGTTTCATCTGAGGCTGCCATGTGCCGGAGATTCGAAGATGGTCTAAATGAAGATATAAAGCTTCTGGTTGGCATACTTGAAATAAACGAGTTCGAGGTACTGGTTAAGCGAGCTTGTAAAGTCGATGAGCTAGGGAAAGAAAAGCGAAAGGCCGAGACAGAAGCTAGAGACTTCCGAAAGAGATCTGCGGATAAATTTTCTCAAATGTCAACAAAAAAGTTCAAGAATGAAGGTAGCTGGTCCAAACCTAACACATGGATCTCTATATGAGAGCGACCACCCGTGAGTTCTTGGGCTACATCAGTTGCTAGTGTTGGCAATGCTCGACCGAGCAAATCAGAGTGTCAGCAGTGCGGCAGACGGCATTTCGACGAGTGCTGGGGTAAATCTATTAATCGCACTTGTTATAAGTGTGGTTCGCAGGATCATTTCATTCGGGATTGCCCAGAGACCGCTGAAAAAGGGATTGCTCAGAGTGCGAGACCGAGTAGCACTGCAGCTAGAGGTAGACCTTCTTGTAATGTGGGAGGTAGGAGTGGTGCTTAGAGGGGGACTTCGGATTCAGCTATTCGATCAGAGGCCCATGCATCGGCTAGAGCTTATGCCATTAGAGCCAGAGAGGAGGCTTCATCTCCAGACGTTACTACCGGTATATTCACTCTCTTTGATACTAGTGTAACTGCTCTGATTGATCCCGGCTCAACTCATTCGCATGTCTATGAAACATTAGTATTCGATGAAGACTCTCACCGTTGAGTCTCACCGAGTTTGTGATTCGGGTTTCGACCCCTGGGTCGGTGTGTGCTAGTTGATAAAGTGTGCAAGAATTGCCCTTTGATGGTTCGAGACTTATGTTTTCAGGCCGATTTGATACTATTACCTTTCGATAGGTTCGATATTATCCTTAGTATGGATTGGTTAACAGTTTACGATGCGGTAGTGAATTGCAGACGAAAGACTATTGATTTGAGATGCCAGAATAACGAGATAATTCGATTTTAGTCTGCGGATTTGAATGGGCTACCGGTTGTGATATCTTTGATGTTGGCACCGACTAAATTAAAGGAATTGAAGGCTCAGTTGCAAGAATTGACAGATAGAGGTTTTGCCCGATCGAGTTTCTCTTCCTGGGGTGTGCCGGTTCTGTTTGTGAAAAAAGAAGGACGAAACTTTGAGATTGTGCATTAACTATCGACAGGTCAATAAGGTGACCGTAAAGAACAAATACTCGTTTCCATGTATTGACGATTTATTTGATCAACTTAAGAGAGCCTCGGTGTTCTCAAAAATTGATCTGAGGTCAAGATATTATCAGCTGCGAGTTAGGGAATCGGACATACCAAAGACTGCTTTTCAGACGAGATACGGTTATTACGAGTTTTTGGTGATGCCGTTTGGGCTCACTAATACCCCTATTATTTTCACGGATCTGATGAATCGAGTATTTAAACCGTATCTAGATCGGTTTGTAGTTGTGTTCATAGATGACATATTGATCTATTCACGAGACGAAACCGAGCATGCTGAGCATTTGAGGCTGGTGTTACAGATTTTGCGTAATAAGCAATTGTACGCGAAATTCAGTAAATGTGAGTTTTGGTTGAAGGAATTCAGCTTCCTGGGGCATGTTATTTCATCATCGGGTATTCGGGTTGACCCGAGTAAAATATTGGCTATACTGGATTGGAAACCTCCACGGAATGTTTCTAAGATACGAAGCTTTCTAGGACTCGCCGAATATTATAGACGCTTCGTGAAAGGATTTTCTATGATAGTAGCACCGATGACAAAGTTATTACAGAAAGACGTAAAATTTGAGTGGTCAGTAAGGTGTCAGAAAAGTTTTGATCAGCTAAAAACCTTGCTAATGGAAGCTCAAATGCTTGTTCAGCCAGAGTCGGGTAAAGAGTTCGTTATCTTTAGCGATGCATCTTTAAATAGGCTGGGTTGTATTTTAATGCAGGAGGGTAAAGTTGTAGCCTACGCCTCGAGACAGTTGAAGCCGCACGAAAAGAACTATCCGACTCACGATCTCGAGATGGCTGCCATAGTTTTTGCTTTGAAAATATGGCGTCACTATCTATTTGGTGAAAGATGTCATGTCTATTCGGATCACAAGAGTCTAAAATATTTAATGACTCAGAAGGATCTGAATTTGAGACAACGACGACGATTGGATCTATTAAAAGATTACGAGCTTGTGATTGATTATCACCCGGGGAAAACTAATATGGTGACTGATGCACTCAACCAAAAGTCACTATTTGCTTTACGTGCGATGAATGCGGATATAGCTATGACTGATGACGGTGTGATTATTGCAGAATTAAAAGCGAGACCACTGTTCATACAACAAATTCGCGAAGCTCAAGAGGTTGATAATGATTTAATAGAAAAAAAGGAGTCAATGTGGCTCGAATGCTGATTCAGATTTTTAGTTAGATGCTGAAGGGTGTCTACGGTTTAAGAATCAAATATGTGTGCCTAAGAACCCTGAGTTGATTTGAATGATTTGTGATGAAACTCATAATAGTAGATTGTCAATTCACCCGGGTAGTACGAAGATGTATAACGACCTGAGACAACATTATTGTTGGCATGGTATGAAACGAGACATTTCAGACTATGTGTCGAAGTGTTTAATATGTCAAGAAGTGAAAGCCGAGCATCAGGTGCCATCGGGACTACTCCAACCGATTATGGTACCTAAGTGGAAGTGGGATCGAGTGATAATACCTTAAGCGAGAATCATACTCATACCATTTTTACATTTATAGCATGTCTAATTAGGAGCATTTGAGGTATTTCAATCAAGGCATCCTAATTATTAGACATAATCATATACCCATTCTACAGGTTATGTCCTTTAAAAGACAATGTAGTAAGGTCGAAGATAGCCAATCTGACATTCCTGAGCTTTGCAGGAAGCAGATTGAAGATGACAGATCTGGCATTCCTGAGCTTTGCAGGAAGCAGATTGAAAATAGCAAATCTGGCATTCCTGATCTTTGTGGAAAGCAGATTGAAGATAGCGAATCTGGCATTCCCGAGCTTTACAGGAAGCAGATTGAAGATAGCGAATTTGGCATTCCTGAGCTTTGCAGGAAGCAGATTGAAGATAGCGAATCTGGCATTCCTGAGGTTTGCAGGAAGTAGATTGAAGATAGCCAATCTGACATTCCTGAGCTTTGCAGGAAGCATATTGAAGATAGCCAATCTGGCATTCCTGAGCTTTGCAGGAAGCAGATTGAAGATAGCCAATCGGCATTCCCGAGCTTTGCGAGAAGCGATTGAAGATAGCGAATCGGCATTCCCGAGCTTTGCGAAGCCAGTTGAAGATATCGAATCGGCATTCTGAGCTTTGCGGAAGAAGATTGAAGATAGCCAATCGACATTTCCGAGCTTTGCGAGAAGCGATTGAAGATAGCAAATCGCATTCCCGAGCTTTGCGGAAGTGATTGAAAATAGCAGATCGACAATTCCCGAGTTTGCGAGAAGCGATTGAAGACATCGATCGATGATCCACGAGTTTGCGGGGATCAGTTGAAAGGTAGCGAGATCCGGCAATTTCGAGTTTGCGAAGCGGATCGAAGACATCGATCCGTGATCCACGAGTTTGTAGGGATCAGTTGAAAAGTAGCGAATCCGGCAATTCCCGAGTTTGCGTGGAATCGGATCGAAGACATCGATCCAGTGATCCACGAGTTTGTAGGGATCAGTTGAAAATATCGATCCGGTCTCCCGAGTTTGCAATGGAGCGGATCAAAAGATAGTGGATATTGCTTTCCTGAAGTTGAAGCTATCAAACTCACTGAAATCAAGATGAAGCTCCAATGCCGTTGAAGTTGCAGTTCGGATTGGAAGTCATTTGAAGAAAGCGAGGATCAAGAAGTCGGGGCTCGGCCAAGACCGGGCAAAATTCGTCCTTTTATTATCTTTGCTTTATTCTCATTACACGACAATGAGCAAAGAGGGGCAGCTGTAATAAGGCCATTTTGCCCGGGCCCATTTTTATTCAGAAAAAACAAAATAAAAATCAATAAATAATAAATGTCCATTTTATGTTACAGTCCAAATACACCTGAAGCCCGTTACACCCTTAGCCCAAAGTTAAACACTAAAACAAATCCTACCAAGACCCAAACCCGATTGGCCCAGCTAAACCTAATCAGGCCCGAACCAGTGCAGCCCAAAAAGGCCCGGAACCAAGGTCAGAAACAAGGGTTTCAAAACCCTAGGAAGCATCGCGCATGCAAAGACACCCACCCCTATCTTTGAGCCGCAATCAGCGCCACGCACCCAGCAGCCCTCCATCGCGCCGAAAGTCGAGCCTTATCTCCGTTGTTTTCTTCGTCTCCACCTGCAAAAAGGGAAAGAAACGACAACAAAAAGGCAGAATCGGAGTTTCCTTTTTTATTTCTGGGTTATAAAAACCCCAACAATTTGTAAACGAAAAAAGAACACAGAGAGAATAGAGAAAAAATACAGAAAGATTCAAAGAAACAAAAAAAAGGATACGAAAATACAAAGAGAACATACAAGCAAATAAAAACAGAGGTGATTTGTTATTATTTTTTGTTCATTTTATTTTTCTTTTCGGTTTACTCTTTTATATATATATATAAACTATAAAAATAAAGAGAAAAGGACGAATCTTTACCTGTGCGCCGCCGTAGGCGACGACGCGTGAGGCGCGTAGGGGATGGAGGCCTGAAGATGGGAATCGGAACCCCAGAAGAGCATGGAGAGAATTTTAAATTTTTTTTTAAAAAAAAAACAGAATATAAATGTTTTTTTATCAGAAACTGACTTATATAGGTATGGAAGAACGACGCCGTTTTGGGCCATGGGATCCGCGCGTTGACCCGACCCGGCCCTCAGGATCCGCGCGTTTTCTTTAAATGGTCTAATTGCCATTTTAGTCCTCCCGCATTTTTATATTTTTTAATTCCGTTTAATCACATTTTTTATTTATTTTAAATTGGCCCTAAAAGTTTAATTACTTTCTAATCTAATCCCTCGGACTGCTTTAAAGGCCAAAAATAAAACGTCGTCGTTTCTTTAATTCGTCCTAATTGCCATTTTAACCCCTGTTATTTCATGTGAGTTTTAATTTAGTTCTTTTATGTATATATATATTTTTATATGTATTATTTTTATATATATTTAATTATTATTATATTTTATTTTACTTGGTTTTATAATTTATATATTATTTTATAATTTATATATTATCTATTATATTAGATTTTAACTATTATATTATATAGTATTATATTATATATATTATTTTTTTAAATTTTTTTATATTATATAATCTATTTCATTTATATTATTTATAACGTATAATTTTTATAGTATATTATGTACATATATGTTTTATTTAAAACTTTATATATATATATTATTTACTAATTATTTTATTATGTATAATCATTATATATTATTATTGTTGTTATTATTAGTTTATTATTTTTATTACTTTCCTTTTAAAAAGTTAAATAAAAACTTATTCTCGGGAATTCAAAATGTCGTGTCCTAACGTGTTGGATGTGACTTTATGTTATCTCGAGGTAAGGCTTTTGAAAACAAGGCAATGTTTCGTGTTTAGAAATTCGGGAAATAGTGCCCTAACGTGTTGGGTTGCAATTTTCCGTTTGGCTGAATAACTAAATATCCTTTTAACAAGTTTTGTAAATCGTGAGATGATTTTGATTATGAAGGTTTTAAAATATCATGTCCTAACGTGTTGGATGTGATGTTTATATTCCTTCGGAACAAGAAAGTCTCAAATTTTTAAATTGCTCAAAGTTTCTTTAAAGAAATCATATTTTTAAATACTTTTCAATTTTAAACATTTGGACATGATTTTATCGATTAGGTACCAATTTTTGGGCGTTATGAGGGTGCTAATCCTTCCTCATACGTAACCGACTCCCGAACCTGTTTTTCTTCTTTTTCGTAGACCTAAATTAAATATTTTAAAATAAAATGTTTTGCAAGGTGATCCAATCACACCTAAGTAAAAAGGGATTGGTGGCGACTCCCACTTTTATTTTTAAAAGTCGACCCCGTTTTCTAAAAACTTTAAAATGGTTTCGACAAACATTACATTTATAATCTATCCACAAAATAACTATCATTTAGACGTCCTAGGTACATGCTGACACAAAAGATAAACATCACCATATTTGAGTCTAGGATCGTTGTTGGATGCTGAATCGGCGATCAAAAGTGAAGTATGTAATCTGCACACGGAAAAACAAAACTGTACGCTGAGAAGAACTCAGTGGTATTTCTATAATCCGAATATTTAAAGACAAAACAATATAATATACACAATTGAATTTTAAGCACATATTAATGTCTAGTATCATGACTATCATATGCTAGCATATTTCATTTGTTAAACAATGTCCCTATTTCACACAATTACTATAGAGATAGTTATTCACATATCAAACCTCATTTATTTGTACAATGGCATTAGCCATTCAATACTCAACTCATGAATACATCATTTCATACCATACTCAATTCTCATCACTTGCTATATAATAGCTTTTCACAATTTGATCCGCATATCATTTAAACAATAACATTATCCATTCCATATCCAATTCATGAGTACATAACTCATGTATCTCATTTTTATTTTTCAAATCACTATCCCATTTTCAATTCACATACAATGTCATCCAATATCAATCATAATACCGTTTTATTTAATTACCCCTATTAACACGACTTGGACTCGGACGGATACACGGGTCCAACCAACACACCAGTTTGGCACCTAGTGCCTCATCGGATAAATCTGAAGTAGTAACTGCGCCCAATGCTATATAAATTTGACACCCAATGTCTCATCGATTAAACCGAAGTAAATTGGCACCTAGTGCCTTATCGACTCGAAGTCGAAGAAATCCCTAAACTCTTCCTATCCTATGGCATGTCATCTATATCCGACTCAGCCCGATACAGTTAATAGGGTTTAATTTCACATTTCAGATATAACCAATATCCAATACTAATTTTTCATATAATCACATATATACACATGAATTAAATCCAATCTATAATAATCAATATCCAACATTCACATTAACACATATATTCATTTCAGTTCAATAATCAATACATTCAATATGTATCTACCAATTCAATCCATTTCAATCAATTATGAAAATGTCAATAAATTATAATATGTTATTTTAACTTTAATTATTATAATATATATAGTAAATTTACACATAATTTATATGTAATTTACTAATGCCGTCCCACTAAAGAAACAATGGTAAAATTGGTTCTTTAGTCCCTTTAATTATTCTTTAATCTATAATTCAACTTTCACCCTATTTGCAATTTAGTCCTTATACCTAATTACTTTTAATTCATATAAATTCACTTAACCGAAACCTAATTAACTACACAACTAACTTCGTAAATATATTTAATAAATATTTACGAGTCCGATTTACAGGAACAGAGGTCCGAAAATGCACTTTCCGACACCCCTGACTATAGGGTCGTTTCATTATGCTTGTTATTGCGACATTCTATGATTATGAGATTTGATATATGGATGTAAATATTTCTTTCCTTTACAAGAATATACAAGAATTAGCATATATTATACAACCTAAAGACTTTAAATCCACTTCAAATCCTAATCAAGTATGCAATCTACAAAAATTCATTTATGGATTAAAGCAAACATCTCGAAGTTGGAATATCTAATTTAATGAAACAATTAGAGATTTTTGTTTCATTAAAATTCTTGACGACTCATGTGTTTACAAGAAGAAATATGGTGATGAATTTTTTTTTATATTATTATATGTTGATGACATAATAATTATGAGAAATAACATACCAATGCTATAGGCCACTAAGATTTGACATTTCAAGCAGTTTTCCATGAAGGGTTTGGGAGATGAAGTGTATATTCTAGTAATTAGGATATATAGGGATAGATAAATAATGTTTCTTGAACTTTCTCAATCTATTTACATAGACAAGATGCTAAAAGGGTTTAGCATGGCTTTTTCCAAAAGAGGAAACTTACCTATGGTGCATGTTGTCTATTTAAAGAGATGAATCCTAAAAATTTGGAAGATATGGCAATAATGAATAAGGTTCCATATGATTTAGTGGTGGGATCGATCATGTACACCATGTTAAGCACAATATGACTCGCATGTGCTTGTGCGCAGAAAAACAAACAATTTTATGAAACAATTTAAAGAGAAAGTTTTAACTGCAATTATATAGTGCCAGTTGTAATATTTGTAGTCTCAATAGGACACTCAAGTATCCCAAGGACTGAACCCAAAGGATTTCCAAGTGGGTAAATGTGTTTATCAAGTTAATTACAAGTTAAACAATTACTAATCTAGTCAAGTCGAAAATTATTAGTGCAAGTCCAAATAAAATTGTTTATAAACTATAATTAAACAATTAATTAAACTAACTAAGCTAAAATTTCTTCCTAATTTTTTAGATAATTTAAATGATTAAACGATGGTCGATTGATAGTTGAGTGCTAATTAAACTAATGAACCTATACCGATTATATTGCTTGCCACTCTTAGTTCTGAATCTCCTCTCAATCTCATCCTAGACTAAAAGATACCACCTAAGATTACCTCTCGGTCTCACCTAGGCATATAGATTACCTCTCAGTCTCACTACTCGGCACAATTATTTCAAACTATCTAAGGATAAACTCTCCTCTCGGTCTCGTTTATTTAGGTTTTCTAGCTAGTGCAACGACTCGGAAGTTAGTGGTGTTGGAAAATGCAATTTTGGGACCCCGTTTCCATAAACCAGACCCGTAATAAAAATATTTACGAAGTTATATTATATGTTAATTGAATTTTGGATATGTAATTTTATCGAATTAGTGATAAATTAAGGTACAAGGACTAAATTGTAAAAGTGGTAAAAGTTCAATTACTATAGGTTTCTTAATTAAAAAAAAAAACTTAGCTTTAGGACCAAAGTAGAGGTGTACATGGGCTGGGCCGGGTTGGGTTCGGGCCGGGCCCAACTAAAAATTTAGGCCCGTTCATTGGGCTCGGGCCGGGCCGGGCCCAAAAAATGGGCCTAAAAATTTGCCCAAGCCCGGCCCATATAAAAATGCTAAAACCCGAGCTCGGCCCGGCCCACCCGTATTAATTTTTTATATTATTTTATATAATTTTTAAATATATATAATACATCAAAAATACTAAAAAAATCAAAATAAATATTTTTCAACAAATTGAAAATAAATTTTAAAAAATATGTAGACTTAAATAACACTAAAATAGATGCAACTTAACAAGCAAATGCCTCTAAAATGATAACAAAATTAACAAATGTCTTTAAAATAATAACAAAATTAACAATAAAATAAGTTTTATATAATATCTAAACAATAACAACAAAATAATAGAAACATAATAGTAAAATGGTAGCAAAATAAGGAGAAAAACAATAAGAAAATAATATTAAAAAATAGTTTTTTTTCCTTTAGTGAATTCGGGCTGGGCCGGGCCCGAGCAAAAAAATGCCTTACCGGCCCATTTTTTAAACGGGCCTTTTTTTTGTCCAAGCCCATTTTTCGGGCCTATATTTTTTCCCAAACCCTCCCAAATTTTGGGCAGGCCTTCGGGCCGGGCCGGGCCGCCCGACCCATGTACACCTCTAGACCAAAGTGGTAATTATACTACAATGGAAACATAGTGGACGGCACGTGAAATTTTTTATCTATATATGTTATAAAATGTTAATAGAAATAATAATTAAAATAAAAACATAACATTAAAACTATATTTGGTTTAGTGAAAAGAGAGATAAATGTATTTTCTTTCTTTTCTTCATTCAAGCTGTAGGAAGAAGGAGAATAAGAAAGGGCGTCGGCCTTAAAGTGTTTAATTTTCAATCACAAAACTGGTTAGTTCAATTAGGTCTTTTTCTTGTAATTTTTATATTTTTTAAATCATGGGAGCTTAATCTAGCTGACCCGTGTGTTATTTTTCATAACTGTTAAAGTTTTGGAATGATGCTATTGATGAATCCTTGAAGTTTAGGGTACTAAATTGATAGATTTTAAGCTTAGAAGTGAAAAATGATTAAATTTTAAAGTCAATTTATAGTTTTGTTTAATAAGGACTAAAATGTATAAAATTTGAAATTAGTAGCATAAATGAGAAATAGGAGGTCCTAAATGGACTATAGTGAAATTTGATTAAAAATTTGAGTTCTAAATTGAAAGTTATGTTAGTCACGGTTTTAGGGACTAAATTAAATAAATTGTAAAATATGTGTGAACTTATAATTAATTTTGAATTTAGCTGGAAATTAATGTTATACATTTTCGAATTATTAATCGTAGCTAAAGACCACGCAATAGCATTAAAAGGAACGGGGCGAAAATTGATGAAGAGTAGTTCGAGCTTTCCGTAACTATTTCTACGATTTTACACTTATTTAATTTCTATACTTTCATGATATCATACATTGTACATTGCCAAAGTAAATTTTTGTGGTGAATTGAAATGATGTGGAATATTTGAACTTGAATACCAAGATAAGTACCAAAATGAATAGAATTATAATTATGAGATTGAATTATATCTGTCATTAGGTATGAAATTGTACAGAAGCATTTCGAGTATATTATTGAATTATATCTGTCATTGGGTATGAAATTGTACAGAAGCATTTCGAGTATATTAGTCGAGATTTGAAGATGTATTGACTTTTGGCCATATGATAATTGGCGGAGGTGATTGATGTGCCAGTGGGCTAGATTCAACAAACCATTGTTGTTGGGCAATTTAGGGTGGTAAGCCATTGTTGCTGAGCAATCCGGATTGGCAGGTCATCGTTGTCGGGAAACCCGAGATGACATAAATAAATTAAGGAACCATCATTTTCAGGCAATTCGGGGTGGTGAGCCATTGTTTCTGGGGTAACTTGGGGTAGCATGTCATCATAGACGGGCAATCTGGGATGACAAAATTGAAGTGAGTTAAAATGAGTTCACGAGTTCGAAATTCCAATGGTAGCATAATATGGAATGATGTTCTTAAATATGGAAGTTGATAATCAGTGACAAAATATTCATATTGAAACTTAATGGCATGAATTTTAAACATTAATTCAAATGAATATGGATTAAGTTGATTTCACTATACCATCTCAATTTAGAGAAATACGTTGAATTATCTACTCATCATGAAATTTTCTTTTTGTGCGCAAGTTAGGTTTATAGCTACGTTTTGAGTTTCACTTTAGCATCCAACTGAAACCTCAGACTCCTTAAAGTTTGTGCTCTTTTTGGCTATACAATTTTGCATGTACCTAGGGTTGTCATTTTGAATTTTAGGTGGTTGATGTATGTTTGAAATTGTTAATATGTGATCTAGTGAATGATTATTATCTTGTTTACGTAGTTATGGACAACTTGCACTTTATGTTGTTATGAGATTGGAAGGATGTTGATTATATATGGTATTGAGTTTAATTGAAAGTTGTAAATGGTATGATGATTGTATAATGTTATGGTAAGTTTGGTAGGAGATTGAATGTATAGATGTTGAGAAATGGCATATGTCATGTTTTGTTTGAGAAATGGTGCTAATTTGTGGCATATTGGTATATTCTTTGCATGTGGTATAAATGTGACAAATTGGTCTGTGTTTTATTGATTTTATGGAGGTTTTGAGTAGGTATAATTGTGCAATTGAACATATGTTATGCTTTGGATATAATTTGGCATGAAGTAGGCCCTAAATGACATATTTTGTGCCACATGGTTTGGTCACGCGACTGTGTGTCACACATGGGTTTGTGACACGACCGTGTGCCACTGAAATATAAAATGCATTAGAAGCACACTATTCTCGATTGTTACATGGGCTGGCTACATGCTCGTGTGGATATTGTAGATTTGGTCATTTAGATTTCACACGGCCTTAGTTTGTTACACAACCCAGCCACACGGTCGTGCGACATTTGATGGAATTTTTTAATTTGATCCACACGGCTTTAGAGAGTTACAAGGCCTGGACACACGACCGTGTGACCGTTGTTTTACATGTTTTCCTTTTTCTTTTAAAAATGTTACAATTTAATCATTGTTTATTCATAGGTCAACTCTAAAGCTTAAGTAAGCTCATATAAGATTCGAGAAAAGTTTTAAATGGTATTACATGATTGAAATGATTAAAGTTATTGAATTGTGATTGTTAATTGTTTGTAACTATTTTGTTTTGTATTGTAGCATTTTGTAACTTGAACTCGATGACAGGGATGGGTAATGGGTGTTACATTTAGCGGTATCAATGCTATAGGTTTAACCGATTTTCGGACTAAATCCGGCTTGAAAATGAGTCTAGAAGGTGCATGCCAAGGTCGAGTCGAGTCTGGGCCGAAAATTGGATGCTAATTATAAAATGTTCTTGTTTGTAGTTAAATATGTTAGGTGAATCCAAAAATGATGCTAAGTATGATATTAATAGTAGCATTCGGTCCGTCTAGAATGAAAATAGTTTCGAAATCGAGAGACTGAGTGTGGACTCAGATAGTACCCATCGGCCTAGTGTTGTTAGATATAGACCTAAGGGTCTAGGGGATGAGAATTTACTCCGTTCTATTGCAAAAGCTCTTCAACGATTGGCGGGGACTACCCCTTCAATTGCTCCAACTTCGACGGTCTGACAAGCTTCTATAAAAGAATTATGAAAGTACAGTGCCATTGAATTCATGAGAGTAAAAAGAGTTGATCATTGACATCCAAAATATGGTTATAGGCGATGAATTGAGTCCTACAACAACTTGAATGCAGTTCCTGAGAATGTGTCACATTCGTCATTTCTATTTTGCAAGGAGTGGCATATACATGGTCGTAGACTATTACCTGACATGTAATAGAGATTTCTTCCAGTCAGAATTCAAGAAAAAGTATGTTGGTAAATTTTATTTAGAAGACTAAAAGCAAGAATTTCTGTTGTTGAAACAAGGTGAGTTGACTGTAGTTGATTATGAACGAGAATTTCCGATGCTTAGTAAATATGCCTTGGAATTATTACTGTCGGAAGAAGAAAGTTGTAAATGATTTCTTCGAGGACTATGTGATGAGCTCAGGGTTCAGTTGGTCTCGCACAAGATAAAAGAATTTGCGAACTTGACTGATCGAGCGAAGATGGTTGAATAGGCAATGGGACTTGATAAGAAACCTGAAACCCCCGAGTCTTTGAGAAGTGAGTCAGGATCTCTAGCTCGCATCCATTGCCTACACGGGCTAGAGAGTCTCGGGAATGTTGGAGACCAGCTCTAGTATTTTTCAAGTCAGAGAGGAGCCGAGATGGACATCCGATAGTATCCATGGAAGTGTGAGAGGCCTTAGCAGATATGATGATATTTTGGGTTGTACATTGTGTGGGAATAGACACAAGGGAAAATGTTGGAAGAAAATTGGAGCTTGTTTCCGATGTGGGTCACTGGATCATTTTTCACGTGATTGCCCGAGGAATGATATTGATCCACCTGCTTCTACCTAGAGATCTACTGCAACTATTAGGGGTCGAGGGAGTAATCGCGGTCGCTCTGTATCGAGAGGTGGCTCTAGAAAGGAGAATGGGACATCAGTTCATCAGTCATAGATCAGAACCTTGACACGAGCTTATGTTGTTTGGACCTGTGAGGAGGGCGATGCTACTAATGTTGTAGCAGGTATATTTCTTTTATTTTTTGAGCCGATTTACGCCTTAATAGACCTTGGTTCTTCTTATTCATATATAAATGTTGAACTGGTTAAATATGAGAGCCTGAAACCTGAAACATTGAAATTAGCTATGTATGTATCGAATCCTTTAAGATAGACGGTGTTAGTTGGTCAAGTGTGCAAAAGGTGCCCATTAGAAATCCATAATATATTATTCTTTGTGGACCTACTGATTATGCCATTCGGCGATTTTGATTTGATTTTGGGAATTGATTGGATGGCCGAGCATTGAGTGATTTTGGATTGCAATATAAAGAAGTTTTACGTTCAGGAACCAAATGGCGATATCATGGAAGTGAATGGTGTCAGAACAAATGGTTCGACTCGTATCATTTCGTCAGTTCGAGCTGATAAGCTCTTAAATCAAGGCTGTGAAGCTTTTCTAGCCTATGTTATTAACTCGAGCGCAGATGATAACCAGATAAAAAACATTCAAACTATGTGTGAATTTCCTGATGTGTTTCTCGTGAAATTGTCGAGATTACCACTAGATCGAGAAGTTGAGTTCACATTCGAAGTATTTCTTGGTATGGCTCCGGTATCTATTGCCCCTATTGAATGGCTCCAACAGAGTTGAAGGAATTGAAAATTCAATTGCAAGATTTACTAGATCGTGACTTTATACGCCTTAGTATATCACTTTGTGGAGCTCCAGTTTTGTTTGTAAAAAAGAAAGACGGTTCCATACGGCTCTGTATAGATTACTAGCAAATGAATAAGTTGACGATCAAGAATCGGTACCTCTTACCTCGTATCAATGATTTACTTAATCAGTTGAAATGAGCTTCAGTCTTTTCTAAAATTGACCTAGATCGAGATATTATCAATTGAAGGTAAATGATAATGATATGCCGAAAATAACGTTCTGCACGCGATACGGTCACTACGAATTCTTGGTGATGCCTGGTAAACCGTAAAAGTAACATATTTTAATCCCACATTTAGTATGCTTTTGGATGAATTATCCCTTATTTTATGTAAAAATGTGCTCTTAATCCTTTCTTTTCATGTTATATACTCAGGAAAGCACCGGAGGATGAAAAGAACAAGAAACAGGCTTAAAATGGGCCAAATGGGCCAAAGCACGAAATCGACACAGCCTGGGCCCAAGACCACACGGCCGTGCCTCCTCAATAATCTCGAACTCGGTCTAGCCACGAGATACACGGGCGTGTCACCTCATTAAAAGTCTGAACACGGCCTAAAGATGATTCACACGGGCGTGTGCCATGGCCGTGTCCCTGTCGCGAAAAAGAGCAATTTCAATCGGATTTGGATACTTAGGGGCAAATAAACACATTCCAAAAGCCTATAAATACACCCTAAGTATGAATTGAAAGGGGGAGCCCAGTACCTTTGACAGGGGGCGTCTTGCTAGGCCAGAGAGGGCAGATTTGTGGGGATTCGCTCAGGGATAGCCGGTGGATCCATCTCAAGAAGCCAGAATCATACTCAAGACGGAGGATCTCCTCTTCAATTCCTTCAGGGAGTTTTAGGGATTTCTTATGTTTTGTTTTATCTTTTCTTCTGAGATGTTTTCTTTTATTATTATAAACTAAACCCTTAGATACCTGAGGGGGATGAAACTTAGATGAATCTTGTTATCATTTGCTGAACTATATGATAAATATTTGATTTGTTCTTAATTATGTGTTCTTAATTCTTGTGTTGATATTTCGTAGATATTAATACAAGTTTGATGTGCTTAGGTGGAGGAGCAAAAGTCCCTGCCTAAGAGTAGATCTAGCATAGTTAAGCGGAGTTGATCGCGCGCCTAGAGATAGGGTGACGAGGCGTTGCCAGATTAGGGTGAAACCTAATATGGGAGTCTATAGATCGAGTTAATGCAATTCTAGGGGTTTTAATTAGAAAGAGATTTCAATTAATCAACCTAGGGTTAGACGTTATTTGCCTCGAGAGAGGGTTTAATATAAATTAGGGAATCCTACGGATCAAGTCAAATGAATACATCGTCTGGTTCAAAGTTAGATAACAAGTGAAGTCTAGGTGGATTCTTCCTTGGGTGTCGTCTTAATTAATTGGTTTTTCCTCAAGTTATTTTCCCAAATTCATTCTTCTTTGTCTTAGAGTCTTTAGTCTAGTAGTTAATTAATTTAGATTAAACAACCATTCGCTTAATTCTTAGGCTAAATAATAGAAAGAAAGTTAGTATTAGTACTTTTAGTTCCTTTGGGTTCGACAATCCGGTCTTGCCTAAGCTATACTACTATTCGATAGGTGCACTTGCCTCAATCGTTGTCATAGTTAGTTTCCAGGTTCGATCATTCTCGTTATTTAAATTTCTAAAACTCTGACATACAATCAAGTTTTTGGCACCATTGCCGGGGAACTAAAATATTAAGAAAGCTCTATTTTTATTACTTTAGCCATTATTTTCCGTAATTTATTTTTATTTTTTTACTTTGCTGAATTTTCTTTCTTTCTTTTCCTAACAGGTACCTCTAGTTTATGACTAGAAGGAACTCGAGAGGACCACTAGTATACGACAGTGATATTGAAGCTACTGCTCGTAGGAATCGCAGAGAAATTAGGCGAGCCCTAAATTACACAGAAAAAGAGCGAGAAGGCGAATCCAATCCTACTGAAGGGATGGACGAGAATAATCCACCACCCCAAGATGTGGCAAAAAATAATGCTCCACGTACTATGTATGATTATGCTAAACCTCATTTAACAGGAGCCAAATCTGGCATTGTTAGGCCTGCTATAGCTGCTAATAATTTTGAATTAAAGCCTAACACTATACAAATGATTCAACAATTTGTTTAATTTGATGGTTTGTAGGACGAAGACCCAAACACTCATATAGCTAATTTTTTAGAGTTCTGTGATACCTTCAAAATAAGTGGCGTTTCTGATGATGCCATACGGCTTCGGTTATTTCCCTTTTCATTAAGGAATAAAGCCAAACAGTGGTTAAACTCGTTACCACGAGGGTCAATCACTACATGGGATCAAATGATCGAAAATTTTTTATTAAAATATTTCCCACCTGCCAAAATGTCCAAATTATGGAATGATATCTCTTCTTTTGTGCAGATGGATTTAGAGACATTATACGACGCATGGGAGAGATACAAGGATCTCTTGAGAAGGTGTCCGCACCATGGTTTACCCTTGTGGCTTCAAGTCCAAACTTTCTATAACGGTGTAAACCCCTCAACGAGGCAACTAATTGATTCAGCCGCCAGTGGAACCCTGAACAACAGAACTCCTGAAGCAGCTTACGAATTCATAGAGGAGATGTCACCGAGTAACTATCGCAAGCGTGTTACAAGGACAAAACCAACAAAATCACCGGAGTTTTCAACATTGATGCAGTAACCATGCTATCAACACAGGTAGAGATGATGAATAAAAAGCTTGATAGTTTGTGTTCTTCGTAGGTACATCCAGTAATGCAGTGCGACGCAAGTGGAACTGTGGCGAATCCTGAGTACCCACCCTACCAACCGGGCATAGAAAGTGAACAGATGAACTATATAGGTAATAACTTCAGATCCAATAATAACCCTTATAGTAATAATTATAACCCATGTTGGAGGAACCGCCCAAATTTTTCATGGGGAGGACAAGGAAATCAAGGAAATCAAAGACAACAATCTCCTTAAAATTTCCAAAATCAGCCCTATCCGCAGGAGAAGAAGCCGAACCTTGAAGAGATGCTGACAAAATTCATGGCAGCTACAGATAACCGTCTCCAAGACACTGAGACCACCCTTAAGAATCAACAGGCATCAATTAAAGGGATCGAGAGCCAAGTTGGGGAACTCACTAAGACGGTTGGACAACTTACTAACACAGTTGGACAACTCGCAAAGATAATTTCCGAACGACCACAAGGGCGCTACCAAGCAACACTGAGATAAACCCAAAGGAGCAAATCCAAGCCATATCAGCTCAAGAAAGTGAAGGGTTAGACGAGCCCAATTCAAAGCAAGATAATGTGGTCAAAGAAGGCAAGGTTGAGGTAAGTAATAATAAGCCAAAACCGATAATCAAATAGCACCAACCTCGCATACCATATCCCGAAGCATTAAGGAGAGACGACACAGAGGAACAGTTCGGTAAGTTTCTTAAACTTTTAAAGAAATTGCATATTAACTTACCGTTACTTGAAGCTCTTTCACAGATGCCAGATTCTAGAAAATTTTTAAAAGAGCTTTTGACGAACAAACGAAGGATAGACGAGGCATCACACGTGGAACTAAACGCAATGTGCTCGGCAATCTTGCAAAATAAACTACCACGGAAATTAAAAGATCTAGAGAGTTTTACGATTCCATGTTTAATTGGTAGTTTACCTATTGATAATGCGTTAGCTGATTTAGGGGCAAGCATAAATGTCATGCCTTATAAATTGTTTAAACAACTAGGTCTAGGGAAACCCAAACAAACTCAGATGAGCATTCAACTAGCTGATAAAAATGTTAGAATTCCTAGGGGTATTATCGAAGATGTTCTTGTAAAAATTGATAAATTCGTTTTCCCAGTAGATTTTGTTGTCTTAGATATGGATGAGGATAATTCGATTCCATTAATTTTAGGAAGACCATTCTTAGCAACTGCTAGAACTAAAATCGACATTGATGCAGGAGAACTAATACTTCGTGTAGGTAATGAGACAGTCACTCTCCAAGCTCTTGACTCGGCTAGAACATCGAGTAATCCAGGTGAGAAAACAAATTATATTGATAACCATTTGGTTAACCCTTCTTTTTAGGAAACACCAGGAAAGAATACAACTGAACCCGATTCTATACCATGTGCCAACAAAGAAATAACACACGAAGAACAAGGGATCCATGTCGATGATCTAGACGAGTGGAAGACGCATTTCAAGGAAAAATTAGGAATACACGAAGCAGAAGTAGAGCCACTCCATGAAGTAAACAAGTTCAAATTTGGAGATCAGGTATTGATAGAAAAAACAGACCCTCGAACATCTCCTTCTGACCCTAACACAAAGAAAGAAATACCGTTTAGGGTAATCAGTGTTTTTCCATATGGAACAGTCAAGGTAAGTAATCCTATTTTCGGTACTTTCAATATAAACGCTTCTCGACTTAAACTTTATCAAGGAAATAAAATTGATAGCATGAGGGAAGATATTCAAAATTTTAAACCACCCTGATTTGCTGCGAATACAAGGAAAGTCTAGCTTAAGACTTTAAACGAGCACTTCTCGGGAGGCAACCCGAGCACTAACCCTAATTACTTTCGTATTTGTTTTCATTTTACTTTCTTCGCTTACTTAGTCTGAAACACCTAGTTTTAAACTAACCAAAGTGTAGATTTCACCCCACACATGCCTTGCACGCACGTGTGGCGTGGCCGTGTGTGTGGAGGTACGAATCTTCGTCTCGACAATGGCGTAAGAGGTACAAGTTAGAAAGAATCAAATCTTCAGAATCACGGACTCCAACCACCACCCCACGGGCATCGACAAAATGCCACGGCCGTGCGACGCGGCCGTGGACGACACTGACTTATCAAACACAGACGTGACGACCTGAGCATGGGCGTGGGAGAAACGAACGAAGCCCACCACGGCCGTGTGATGCGGCTAATAAACCGTAAAAGTAACATATTCTAAGCCCACATTTAGTATGCTTTTGGATGATTTAAGCCCCAATTTATGTAAAAAGGTGCTCTTAATCCTTTCTTTTCATGACTTATACTCAGGAAAGCACCCGATGACAAAAAGAACGAGAAACGGGCTTAAAATGGACCAAATCAGGCCAAACCCTGAAATTAGCACGGCCTGGACTTCCAGCCACACGGCCGTGCCACCTTTTCTTCTAGAACACGGCCAGACCCCGATTCACACAGCCGTGCCTCACTAAAGAAATCCGAACACGGTTTGAAGACGATCCACACGGGCGTGTGCCAAGACCGTGCCCTTGTCGTGGCAAAGAAGAGTTTCAGTCGGATTTTGATACTTAGGCAAGAAGAAACACATTCCAAGAGCCTATATAAACACCCTAGGTACCAGCTGAAAGGGGGCGGTGAGCTAGGCCAAGAAGCTAAGCCGAAAAGGTCAGATTTGTGGGAATCACTCGAAGATAGCCAGTTGATCCATCTCAAGAAGCCGAATTCTACTCAAGATTTCGCGGATCTCTCCTTCAATTCCTTCCGAGAGTTTTAGGGATTTCTTATGTTTTGTTTTATTTTTTCTCTTGAGATGTTTTCTTTTATTATTATGAACTAAACCTTCTGGATACCCAAGGGATGAAACCTATGATGAATCTTGTTATTTGATTTTTTGAATTATATGATAATAACTTAGTTTGTTCTTAATTGTGTGAACTTAATCCAAATCTAATGTGCTTAGGTGGAGGAGGAATAGACCCCGCCAAGAGTAGATCCAACATGATTAAGCGGAGTTGATCGCACGCCTAGAGATAGGGTGATTTAGATTTTGCCGTTAGGGTGAAACCTAATATGGGAGTTCACGAGATCGATTTATCGCTATTCTAGGGGTTACTATAAGAGAAAGAGATTTCCACTAGTTAACCTAGGGTTAGACGTTATTCGCTTCGAGAGAGGGTTTAATATACGTTAGGGAGTCTCACGGATCAAACTAAGTAAATAAATCATATGGGTCAAGGTTAGATAACAAGTGAAGTTTAGGTGGATTCTTCCTAAGAGTATCGCTTGAGTCAACTGAGTTTTCCCAAAAGTTATTTCCCGAATTCATTCTTTTTGTTTTTGCGTCTTAGCTTAGTAAGTAGATTAGTTTTAGTTTAAACAACCATCACTTTATATTAAGGCTAAATAATAAAAAGACGGCGAGTATTAGTACTTTTAGTTCCTTTTGGTTCGACAATCCGGTCTTGCCTAAACTATACTACTGTTCGATAGGTGCACTTGCCTTTAATCGTTGTCAGAGTTAGTTTCCAGGTTCGATCATTCTTTTATAGATTTTAAAACTCTGATTTACAGCGATCAAGTTTTTGGCGCCGTTGCCGGGGAACTAAAATATTAAGAAAGTTTTGTTTTTATTACTTTAGCCATTATTTTTTATTTTCCGCACTTTATTTTTTTTGGTTTATAGTTTAGTTTTCAATTTTGCTAATTTTATTTCTTTCTTTTCTTAGCAGGTACCTCTAGTTTATGACTAGAAGGAACCCAACAGGACCATTAGTATACGACAGTGACATTGAAGCTACCGCTCAAGAAATCGTAGAGAAATTAGGCGATCCCTAAACTACACGTAAGAAGAGCGAGAAGACAGATCCAATCCTATCAAAGGGATGGACGAGAATAATCCACCACCACAAAACGATGTGGCGGATCGTAATGCTCCTCGTACTATGTATGATTATGCTAAACCTCATTTAACAGAGAGCGAGAATCGAGTATTGTTAGGCTCGCTATAGCTGCGCTAATAATTTTGAATTAAAGCCTAACACTATTCAAATGATTCAACAATTTGTTCAATTTGATGGTTTGCGGGATCGAAGATCCAAACACTCATATAGCTAACTTTTTAGTTCTCGTGATACCTTCAAAATAAATGGCGTTTCGACGATGCCATACGCCTTCTGGCTATTTCCCTTTTCACTAAGAAATAAAGCCAAACAGTGGTTAAACTTGTTACCACGAGGGTCGATCACCACATGGGATCAAATGACCGAAAAGTTTTTATTAAAATATTTTCCACCGCCAAAACGGCCAAATTACGGAATGATATCTCTTCTTTTGCGAGATGGATTTAGAAACATTATACGACGACTTGCGGAGATATACAAAGATCTCTTGAGGAGATGCCCACACCACGGTTTACCTTTGTGGCTCCAAGTCCAAACTTTTTATAACGGTGTGAATCCTTCAACGAGGCAATTAATTGATTCAGCTGCCGGTGGAACTTTGAACAACAAAACTCCTGAGGCAGCCTACGAATTTATAGAAGAGATGTCGCTAAACAATTATCGCGTGGCGAAGTTACAAGGACCAAACCAACAAAATCGGCGGAGTTTACAACGCCGATCAAAGAACCATGCTATCAAATCGTAGAGATGATGAATAAAAAGATTGATAGTTTGTGTTCCTCGCAGGTACATCCAGTGATGCAGTGCGACACAAGTGGAATCGTGGCGAATTCTGAGTACCCACCATACCAACCAGAGAGCGAACAGATGAACTATATAGGTAACAATTTCAGATCTACTAACAACCCATATAGTAATACTTATAATCCAGGTTGGAGGAACCACCCAAATTTTTCATGGGGAGGACAAGGAAATCATGGAATCCAAAGACAAAAACCTCCTCAAAATTTTCAAAATCAGCCCTATCCGCAAGAGAAGAAGCCAAATCTTGAAGAGACGTTGAACAAATTCATAGCATCCACAGAAGCCCGTCTCCGAAAGACTGAGGTAACACTCGACACCCAACAAACATCGATCAAAACGATCGAGAACCAAGTTGGAGGACTTACAAAGGCAATCGGGGAAATTACTGAGTCAGTCAGACAAATTGCGAAGCTATTATCCGAACGACCGCAAGGGCGTCTACCGAGTAATACTGAAATTAATCCAAAGGAGCAAATTCAAGCCATAACAACTCAAGAAAGCGAAGAAGTAGATGAACCCAGTCCAACACAAGGAAACGAGGTAGAAAAAGGTAAAGCTGAGGTAATCCAAGAAAAGCCAAAACCGATAATCAAAGCATACCAACCTCGCATACCTTATCCCGAAGCATTGAAGAGATACGACACAGAGGAACAGTTCGGTATGTTTCTTAAACTTTTAAAGAAATTACACATTAACTTACCACTCCTCGAAGCTCTTTCGCAGATGCCTGATTCCAGGAAATTCTTAAAGAAGCTTCTGAAAAACAAGCAAAAACTAGACGAAGATTCGCATGTGGAACTCAACGCAAAGTGCTCGGCAATCTTGCAAAATAAGCTACCACAGAAATTAAAAGATCCAGGGAGTTTTACAATTCCATGTTTAATTGGTAGACTAACTATTGATAATGCGTTAGCTGATTTAGGGGCAAGCATAAATGTCAAGCCTTACAACTTGTTTAAACAATTAGGTCTAGGGAAACCCAAACAAACTAGGATGAGCATTCAATTAGCTGATAAAATCATTAGAATTCCTAGGGGTATTATCGAAGATGTTCTTGTAAAATTAACAAATTCGCTTTCCCAAAGATTTTGTTGTCTTAGACATGGATGAGGATAATTCGATGCCCCTAATTTTAGGAAGACCCTTTTAGCATCCGCGTAACTAAAATCGATGTTGATGCAGAGAACTCATACTTTGTGTAGGTAATGAGACAAATCACCATAAAGGCTCTCGACTCAACTAGAACATCGAGTAATCAAGGTGAGAACATAAATTCTCTCGACAACCATTCGGTTAACACTTATTTTCAGGAAACACCACCAAGGAATACAACTGAACCCGATCCTGACCCCAACCCCAATAAAGAAATAATTCGTAAAGATCAAGGAATTCAGATCGATGATCTAGACGAGTGGAAGACACACTTCAAGGAGAATTTAGGGATACACGATGAAGAACCAAAACCACACGAGGTAAAATCGAAGGAGCCCCCAGAAGAACTTATAGGAACAACAAACCACTTCAAAATAGGGGACAAGGCTTTGTTAACGGCGCATCCTCGAATATCTCCTCCGAACCCTAACACAAACAAAGAAATACCTTTTAGGGTAACCAGTGTTTTCCCATACGAAACAGTCGAGGTAAATAATCCTATTTTTGGTACTTTTACTATAAACGCATCTCGACTTAAATATTTTCACGAGGATGCAAATGATGGCATGAGGAAGGACTTTCAACTCCTCAAACCACCCTGACAATGCAAACGAGAGGAGAGTCTAGCTTTAATGACTATAAACGAGCGCTTATCGGGAGGCAACCCGAGCACTAATACTATTATTGTTATTCGGTTTATCTTAATTTTCCTTTTTATCTTCCTTTTTAGCAACTAACAACCAACTAACTAGAAGTGTAGAATTCTAGGTCACACGGCCTTACACACGACCGTGGCATTGGCCGTGTGGGTACTCCGAATCTTTGAACTAATAGAGCAGAGAAGGTACATGTCAGGGAAAAATAGATTTTCAGAATCACGGACCCAACTACTACCCTACGAGCACCGAAAAAGTGGCACGGCCGTGCTTTACAGCCGTGTAAGGTTACTGACTTACCCACCACGGGCAGAACACGCCTGTGCATCCAAATCGTGGTCGACACGAACTTCTCGAAAACGGACGTGGGGGAATCAACACACCTTGAGACACGGCCGTGCATGGCGACCGTGTAGATCGACACGCCCTCAGTCCACGGGTATGGAAAACTGCTAGACTTGAAATTTTATTTAAACACCATGCCCCTTCCCTTTCTCTTCTCACCCACTCTCTTTCTTTCTTCTCTCTTTATTCCTTTCTTTTCTACTTCTTTTCTTTTTCATTTTCCTAAAAAGTCCTTAGACTCTTGAGCCACAACATAATCATATCCATGGCAAAGAAGCGTAAAAGGCCAATCTCCTCAAAGGAGACCGATTTACATGAGTTCATGCCGGCAGTTTCATCCAAACAACAAGCCAAGGGTCTTTGAGACTATTTAATTTCTATTTTTCTTTTCTCTTTCCTTTCATTCTCCTTCTCTTTGACAATCTTATGCTTAATTTAGGTTATTTTAATTTAGTTGCCTAGTGTCAGGTTCTAAAGGCTACTTGGGAATCACGCCACTTCAACCATCACCAACTCACCACAGCCTTAGAGGTCACACCCACCTCGCGAACCATCTGTCAATAAGGACTCCTCAGTCCATTAGTCTTTCCTTTCAATTTCAGTTTTCTTCTTAGTCTCATTCTCTTTATCTTCATTGTCCTTAATTTTATATTTAGTTTACTTTAATTATGTCTTAATAATCCCCGGCTAATCTTGCATGAGCTACCCAATTTCTTCATCTAGCGCAGGATCGTTGTCCAGAATGACCCCTCCAACATATCGCCCATCCAACTCAAGGAATCCATCCGAAAATTCAGGAAGTGTTACTTTCCCCTTCTCTTTTGATTTAGTATTACATGATTTATTACATAACTTTGTACATTGAGGGCAATGTACGTCTTAAGTGTGGGGGTAAATAAAGATTTAAACTTTTTGCATTATTCTCAAATCCCAGAATTATGCCTTGTTCTTAAGTAACTTCATCATATTACTAATTAGGATGGAATTTCTGGTGATTTATGATTTTTATTGACATGTTTTAGATTAAGTTATAGTTAATTGTGCATTGATATTTAAATTTAAAGATACTAGGGAATCAAGCATGATAAGTCTAATTTTTCAAGAAATTAAAAATTTGTTAGGTTGTTGAACTAAATTTGAATATTACTTTGAAGTTTTAAATTTACAAGGTTGACATCAAATTACCCATAATTTTTGTGAGAATTTGAGCCTTATAGAGCATATATTCTTTTTCTTGCTCACTTTATTGATTATGAGTATGTCAACATTGATTTGTTATTTTAGAACTTGCATCAATTATACATGTCGAGACCACACCTATGATTTGATATACAGAGATGATGAAGGCACCTAGGTTTTAACCCACTTACTCCGCTAAAAGCCTACCTCCATAACTAACCCCTAGTGAACCCCGTTGAATCCTAACAACCTTTTTATTGACATAACCACTAATATTACCCCAAAACCCTTTGTTTTTATCACCATTCCTTTTAACTACCCTCATATCGAGAGTTGATTTGATTAGTTGCCTAATTATGATTTTCACTATGTATTTAGTTTGTCCTTATTATTTAGTTTGTTCTTAAAAAAAAAATAAGTATATTCATTATTAGTTATGTGATTTAAAGAGCTTATATATTTTAAATTCCAATTATTGAAGAAAAAACTCGAATTATTAGTATTATGAATTTTCAGTTGATGTAATTCAGTATTAGTTCAGTTTATGTCTGATGAGCTTAAAACAGTGAAATCCACATCTTTAGAAAGAAGCTCGTATTTTTATTTGTTTTTCATTTGATGTAACTACTTATTATTCAGTTTATTGTTAGGTAATTTGTCGGTCAATCTCGATTTTAACCTCTCTAATTCAGCCTATATCCACACCCTTTAACCTAAGCCCAGTTACAACCCTAATTAAAGACCTTTTGATTTGTGTATCATCTCATATTACTGTGGTGGAGATTTGATTTTCATGCAAGCCTATGGGATTAGATCTTCATGTTTGACATTTGAGTGCTTAACTCTGAACCTTAAACACTTTGAGTGATTTGAGTGAATCCTTAGTGAGAATGTCAATCCTTGTCGATTTTGAATCAGAGGTAATTATTTAGATGAAGGGAGATACCTATATTTTCGTGCTACAAATCAATGACTTAGAATTGTTTGAATCTTTAGGACTCTTTGAGTTGAATTATCCATGTATAAATTATCTATAAATTATGATAAAACATTGTTGATAGGAATTATGAAACATGGAAAGTTCGTTTTAATTGTAAGTTGAGAATTTTGCTTGAGGACAAGCAAAAGCTTAAGTGTGAGGGTATTTGATAAACCGTAAAAGTAACATATTCTAAGCCCACATTTAGTATGCTTTTGGATGATTTAAGCCCCAATTAATGTAAAAAGGTGCTCTTAATCCTTTCTTTTCATGACTTATACTCAGGAAAGCGCCCGATGACAAAAAGAACGAGAAACGGGCTTAAAATGGACCAAATCAGGCCAAACCCCAAAATCAGCACGGCCTAGACTTCCAGCCACATGGCCGTGCCACCTTTTCTTCTAGAACACGGCCAGACCCCAATTCACACAGCTGTGCCTCACTAAAGAAATCTAAACACGATTTGAAGATGATCCACACGGGCGTGTGCCAAGGCCGTGCCCCTGTCGTGGCAAAGAAGAGTTTCAGTCAGATTTTGATACTTAGGGACGAAGAAACACATTCCAAGAGCCTATATAAACACCCTAGGTACCAGCTGAAAGGGGGCGGTGAGCTAGGCCAAGAAGCCAAGCTGAAAAGGTCAGATTTGTGGGAATCACTCGAAGATAGCCAGTTGATCCACCTCAAGAAGCCAGAATTCTACTCAAGATGGTGGATCTCTCCTTCAATTCCTTCAGGGAGTTTTAGGGATTTCTTATGTTTTGTTTTATCTTTTCTCTTGAGATGTTTTCTTTTATTATTATGAACTAAACCTTCGGATACCCGAAGGGGATGAAACCTATGATGAATCTTGTTATTTGATTTTTTGAATTATATGATAATAACTTAGTTTGTTTTTAATGGTGTGAACTTAATCCAAATCTAATGTGCTTAGGTGGAGGAGGAATAGACCCTGCCTAAGAGTAGATCCAACATAATTAAGCGGAGTTGATTTGTAACATCTCGGTTTAGGGCCTAGTCAGAATAGTGGTTCGAGACCACAAATTCGAGTGTCATGAATGAGTTTTTGAGGCTTATAATATGTATGCATGCTAGTGTGAAAGTTTCATGAAGCAATTTTGTGAAATTGTGGTTGAATTGTCCAAAAGGACAAAATTGTAAAAGTTGTAAAATGTGTGTTTCTAGAAGCTATATGTGTGAAATAGCTTTAGATTATTAATTAGAGGTCCTTAAATAGCAATTTATCCAAATTCTAATTTTTGGACAAAAATGGGCATGGATGAGTCAAAATTTGAAGTTTATCAAAAAGGGCATTTTGGTCATTTATCAAATAAGTGATTAAATAGGTGAAAAGATGATAAAAATTCACTCATCTTCTCCCTCAAGCTACCGAAAATTAGAGAAGCCATTGTTAGGGCTCTTTCAATTTTTCAAGCTTGCTAGTAAGTGCTCTTAAGCCCGATTTTTGATGTTCTTCGTATTTTTGAAGTCACAGTAGCATGAGTAAGCTATTTATAGCTATTTGGTGAGATATCATGGATGTTTAAAAATGTACATATGTATGACATGCATGTATTTTGATGTTTTATGGAAGAATATGAAGGCTTGATGTAGTAGAAACATCTTTTGCTAAGTGGTTTTCCATGAAAATGCATGTAGGGACTTAGTTGTGAAAATCTCAAGTTTGGTCATACATGGGTGATTTAGTGAGATTTGATGAATGCTTTAGTTGAGTAAGTGGTTCGGCTAAGTATGAAAGAGTAGAAAGTTGAATAAAAATCACTTTACAAGCCTTTGGGACTAAAGTGTAAATATGAGAAAGTTTAGGGGAAAAATAGTAATTTTGCTAAAGTATGAGATGTGGGTCAATTTAGTTAACGTGTGTATTGAATAAGCTGATTTATTCATTATAGATCAAGAAAGACGAAGCCCAGATTGAAACCGAGGCAAAAGCAAGGTGGTAGACTAAATTGCACATTTCAATACTTTTGAGTATCGAGGTAAGTCTATGCATAAACAATGCCTTCATACTTACAATTTGTAAATGCTAGCTAGGGTGTAGCATGAATGAGAATGAATGAGAATGATTGGGAACCTATTTTGTTCGAGTAGAATGAATGTAATATAGATGTGAATGGATGAATAATTGGGTAAATAGACTTGTGCATGTGTTGTGATAATGCTAGATGGTAGGCTAAGTGCGATACCATCATAATGCATATTGACGATGAGCTAGCTATGTGCGATGCTATCGTGAGGTATATCATCTAGTGAGCTATGTGCTGAATCACTACGAATACCATTGTGGTAGGCTAAGTGCGATACCACCTTATTAATCAAATGTGGTGTGCTAAGTGCGAAACCATCGAGATATTGACTGTGTGGATTGACTGTGTGTATTAATTGTGTGGATGAGTAGTGTGGATTAGTTATGTGAACTAGCTGTGTGGATGAGCTGTGTGGATAAGTTATGTGGATTGACTGTGTTGTATATTACGTAAATGTGATATTGAATGCGGGGTGCATTTCAATGGTTGTGAGTATGTGACTCATGATGTGTTGGAAATGTGGTAAGGGATAGAAAGAGTAAGCATAGTTGTGAATTACTTGTTGGTATAATGCTAATAGTTGCTTAGCTTATACTATGTTGCTTATGTGTAAACTTACTAAGCTCAAAGCTTACTCTCTTTCTTTTCCCTTGTCTTATAGATTAAAGCGTTGAATCGAGATACGAGGATCATCGTAAGATAGCCCACATATCAAAGCACACTTTGGTACATGAAACTTAATGTTTTGTATATGGCATGTATAGGGGCTAGTTAAGTTAGTAAATTTTGTTGTAAATGGCTAAGATGTGTTGGCCTATAGATGGATAGCTTATTTTGTATAATGCCATGGTTGTTGGCTATTACATTATATGAAAGAAAGATGTAGTTTTCTATGTGAGAATGCACTTCAATTTGAGTTGATTATGATGGTGTTAGATGAGTATATGTTGTGTATGTTAGAAGGGTGAAAGGAACTTGACACTTAGTCTTGTTCTTGACCATGTGGGTAGACACACGACGCGTGTCTAGACCATGTGTGACACACGGTCAGTCGGCCCACGGCGCGTGTCTTTGTGGCCGTCGCCCCTCTGCATGTTAATATTTTAAAATAGAATAGACCACGGACTAGTCACACGGGCGTGTGCCTAGAGCGTGTGGGATTCATCGATGTTGGCCACGGGCCAGCCACACGGGCGCGTGTCTGAGACTCTAGGCCGCGGAGGGAAGTCGATGTGTTCACCACGGTTGGGGAGCACGGGTGTGCCATGGCCGTGGGGCATTTGGCAGAATGCTTGGGTTTTTAGGCATGATTCGAGGACATGGGCGTGTGTACTCATGCACGGGCGTGTCTAATCTTGCACGGGCTTGTGAGACCTGTATAAAAGAGAAAAATTTTAAGGATTGTAAAAGTTCCGAATTAGTCTCGAGAGCCCTCGTGGGTATGAGTGAGGCCTCGTAAGTCGAGAATGATGTTATATCGAGTAATGGCGTTGAGACTAAGTGGCGATTAAGCGATTTGAGTTCGGTAACGCCTCGGGCCCGGTTCCCGACGTAGAACCTGGGTAAGGGGGTGTTACATTTAGTGGTATCAGAGCTATGGTTTAGTCAGTTCTAGGACTACCGTAGCGGGTGTAAGAGTCTAGCTATACATGCCATAAGTGTACGATGATAGTGTGGTGGTTTCTGATGATTTTAAATCCTGTTTTATATAGAATATGGATTCCGATCCATTGACTCACGATGAAGCGACTAGTAATGCACCGGCTCCTGCGTAAGGAACCGTGCCGGTGCAAAGTGGACCCGAGGCGAGGGGTCAAGGGGAAGAGGCACGAGAAGCCTTTCTCCATATGATGAGTGATTGGTACTTGGACTACGTTCGAGCGAACCCTAACGCTCAACCTCCTCCACCTCCTCCTATACCTCAGCCAAATCCTGTGGCTCCTCCAGGTATGGATGTAGTGAGGATATCGAAACCCCCGATGGATAAGATTAGGAAACACGGGGCTGAGGAGTTTAGAGCAAAGGTAGATGATGACCCAGAGAGGGCGAAGTTCTGGTTAGAGAACTCGGTGAGGGTGTTCGATGAGCTCTCATGTACACCCGAGGAGAGTTTGAAGTGTACCGTATCGTTGCTGAGAGATTCGGCGTACCACTGGTGGAAGACGCTGACGTTAGTGGTCCTAAAAGAGCGGGTGACGTGGGACTCCTTTCTGGAAGAGTTTCGGAAGAAGTATATAAGCCAGAGGTTTACTGACCGAAAAGGAAAGAATTCCTTGAGTGAAGCAAGGAAGGATGACAGAGAGCGAGTCGAGCGTGAGTTTGTTAGGCTTAGCAAATACGCTCAAGAATGTGTGTGTCGACAGAGACCATCTTGTGCAAGAGGTTCGAAGATGGGCTGAATGAGGATATCAAACTCCTAGTTGGCATTTTGGAGTTGAAAGAATTCGTTATATTAGTTGAGAGGTAAAGTAAGGTCGAAGAGTTGAGTTCAGATAAGAGGAGGGCTGTGAGTGAAGCCCGAGATGCGAGAAAGAGACCGATGGGCAAGTCGTATCAAGCCCAGTCGAAAAGATCCAAGGAAGTGAATCCTCGGATGTCAGCCTCAGTGGGGTATTCGCATTGAGAATTGAACAATACTCGTCAGGGTTTGAGAGTCCGAGCTCCCTCGATGGAAAGTGTGGGCAATACAAAGAGTAAACCGGAGTGTCCTAGTTGTGGTAGGTGTCACACCGGAGAGTCTTTGGGAAATAATCAAATGTTACAAATGTGGTTCCCCGACCACTTTATCCGTGAATCGTCCCGAGAGGGATGATAAGGAAGAGAGGCAAGAAGTGAGACCTAGTGATGTGTCTACGAGGGGTAGACCACCAAGGAACCCAAGAGGTGGGGCTAGTGGTAGTTCTGCTGTGAGACCAGAGGGTCGGGCTCCTGCGAGGACGTACGCCATTCGCACTCGCGAAGAGGCATCCTCCCCTGATGTGATAACGGGTACTTTTTCTCTCTTTGACACCTCTGTTATTGCTTTAATAGATCCAGGGTCTACTCACTCTTATATTCGCATGAGATTAGCATCTAGTTTGAGTATGACCGTTGAGTCTACAGACATTGTGATTAAGGTGTCAAACACGTTAGGAAAGCATGTGTTAGTGGACAAAGTATGTAAGAATCGTCCTTTGTTGATTGAGAATCATTATTTTTCGGCAAACCTGATGTTGTTGCCGTTTGATAAGTTTGATTTAATCCTAGGCATGGATTGGTTGACTACCCATAGTGTTTTAGTGAACTGTGGTAGTAAGTACATTGAACTGAAATGTGAGAGTGGAGATGTAGTTCGAATTGAATTAGGTGGATCGGACAGTCTACCCGTGATGATTTCTTCCTTAGTGGCCGAGAAATGTTTAAGAAAAGGGTGTGAGTCCTATCTTGCGTTTGTGATGAATAATCAAGAGGTTGGAGTAGGGTTTGAAACAGTGCCAGTGGTATGTGAGTACCCAGATGTGTTTCCGAAAGAGTTACCCGGATTACCTCTAGTGAGAGAGGTCGAGTTTGGAATTGAGTTGGTTCTGGAGCGCACCTATTTTGATTGCCCTGCATAAAATGGCACCTGTAGAGTTGAAAGAATCAAGGTTCAGATTACAAGAGTTGACAGATAAGGGTTTTGCAAGACCGAGCTACTCGCCGTGGGGTGCTCCGGTATTGTTTGTGAAGAAGAAAGATGGGTCTATGAGGTTGTGTATAGACTATAGACAACTGAACAAGGTGACGGTTAAGAATAAGTATCCTTTACTAAGGATTGATGATCTTTTCGATCAACCGAAAGGAGCTACAAAGTGTTCTCCAAGATAGACTTGAGGTCCAAGTTATTATCACCGTCAGTGAAAGAGCAAGATGTGTTGAAAACTGCGTTTGGACAAGGTATGGCCATTATGAGTTTTTGGTTATGTCGTTTGGGTTGACGAATGCACCTGCGATTTTTATGGATCTGATGAACCGTATTTTCGGACCATATGTGGACAAGTTTGTGGTTGTCTTTATTGACGACATATTGATCTATTCTCGGGATGAAAATGATCATGAAGAGCGATTGAGAATTGTCTTGTAAACTTTGAGAGACAAGCGGTTGTATGCTAAGTTTAGCAAGAGTGAGTTTTGGCTCCGAGAGGTCGGATTCCTAGGACACATGGTGTCGTGTGATGGTGCCGAGTTGACCCGAGTAAGATATCTACCGTTATGGATTGGAAACCGCCGAGAACGTGTCGAAATTAGAAGTTTCTTGGGGTTAGCGTGATATTACGCACGCTTCGTAAAAGGGTTCTCTGTGATTGCTACCCCGATGACGGCTATTGCATAAAGATGTCAAGTTTGAATAGACTGAGACATGTCAACAGAGCTTCGAGAGACCGAAACAATGTTGATCGAGGCACCGATTTTGGTTCAACCGTAATCGAGGAAGGAGTTCGTGGTATATAGTGATGCGTCGTTTAATGGTCTCGCCATGCGTGTTGATGCAAGAGGGTAAGGTAGTCGCTTACGCCTCGAGGTAGTTAAAACCGCACGAGAAGAATTATCTGACTCACGATTTGGAGTTGGCCGCGATTGTGTTTGCGTTAAAGATTTGGCGACATTATTTGTATGGCAAAAAGTGTCGAATTTTTATGGATCACAAGAGTTTAAAGTATTTGATGGATCAGAAGGATCTGAATCTGAGACAGAGACGGTGGCTTGAATTGTCGAAAGACTATGAGTTAGTCATTGATTACCACCCGGGAAAAGTGAATATGGTTACAGATGCCTTGAGTAGGAAATCCCTGTACGCTCTAAGAGTTATGAGAGCGAGTTTAGCATTGTCTGATGATGGTGCTATTTTGGCAGAGTTGAGAGCTAAGCCACTATTTGTTTAACAAATATGTGAAGCTCAGAGAAATGACATCGAGATGCAAGCTAAGATAGCTAAGTGCGGATCGGAAAGTGATTCTGATTTGCGAATGGATTTGAATGGTTGTCTGATGTACCATGACAGAATTTGTGTTCCTAAAAATGAGGAGTTGATTCGAAAGGTTTTGTATGAGGCCCACAAAGTGGATGCTTGTCGAAGACATCCGGCAAAGATGAAAATGTGTACAACGATTTGAGAAAGTTGTATTGGTGGCCGGGTATGAAAAGAGATATTTCAGAGTTTGTGACTAAGTGTCTGATTTGCCAACAAGTGAAAGATGAGCATCAAGTGCCTTCGGGATTGCTTCCGCCAGTTATGGTTCCCGAATGGAAATGGGATCGGGTTACTATGGATTTTGTGACAGGGTTGCCGACGACTCCGAGAAAGAGAGATGCTGTGTGGGTTGTTGTGGATAGATTGATGAAGTCGGCTCACTTTATTCCAGTACGTGTTGATTATTCACTGGATAAGTTAGCTGAGTTGTACGTGGCAGAGATAGTGAGATTGCATGGTGTACCTGTGTCTATTATATCGAATAGAGATCCGAGGTTTACTTCGAGACTTTGGAAGAAGTTGCAAGAGGCCATGGGCACGAGATTGAATTTCAGTACTGTGTTCCATCGGCAATCCGATGGTCAGTCTGAAAGAGTGATTCAAGTTCTTGAGGATATGCTTCGATGCTGTGTGCTAGAATTTGAAGGTAGTTGGGAGAGATATCTACCTTTGGTCGAATTCGCCTATAACAATAGTTATCGATCGTATACGATGGCACCGTATGAGGCTTTGTATGGTCGTAAGTGTCGACTCCTTTGTATTGGATCGAGCTTAGCGAGAAACGGATCCATGGGGTCGATCTAGTAAAAGAGATCAAGAGAAAGTGAAAGTAATCCATACTAGTTTGATAGTCACTCTACGGACCGGCGTAAGTCGTATGCGGATTTGAAAAGAAAAGAAATAGAGTTTGAGGTAGGCGACAAAGTATTTTTGAAAGTATCGCCGTGGAAGAAGATTATGAGATTTGGACAAAAAGGGAAATTGAGTCCAAGGTTGATAGGGCCGTATGAGATTACAGACAGAATTGGGCCTGTAGCTTACCGGTTGGCTTTGCCGGTAGAGTTAGAAAAGATTCATAGCGTGTTCCATGTGTCGGTGTTGCGACAGTATCGCTCCGATCCTTCACATGTGATTCCTTCAACGGAAATAGAGATAAGATCGGATATGTCTTATGAAGAGGAGCCGATTAAGATCTTGGCTCAAGAAGTGAAACAGTTGAGAAATAAGAGCATAGCACTAGTGAAAGTATTATGGCAGAAACATGGCGTGGAAGAGGCTACGTGGGAAACAGAAGAAGCTATGAGAGAGCAACATCCAAACCTCTTTACTGGTAAGATTTTCGGGGAAGAAAATCTACAAAGGGGGGAGAGTTGTAACATCCCAGTTTAGGGCCTAGCCAGAATAGTGGTTCAAGACCACAAATCCGAGGGTCATGAATGAGTTCTTGAGGCTTATAATATGTATGCATGCTAGTGTGAAAGTTTCATGAAGCAATTTTTTGAAATTGTGGTTGAATTGTCCAAAAGGACTAAATTGCAAAAGTTGCAAAATGTGTGTTTCTAGAAGCTATATGTGTGAAATAGCTTTAGATTATTAATTAGAGGTCCTTAAATAGCAATTTATCCAAATTCTAATTTTTGGACAAAAATGGGCATGGATGAGTCAAAATTTGAAGTTTATCAAAAAGGGCATTTTGGTCATTTATCAAATAAGTGATTAAATAAGTGAAAAGATGATAAAATTCACTCATCTTCTCCCCAAGCTGCCGAAAATTAGAGAAGCCATTGTTAGGGCTCTTTCAATTTTCAAGCTTGCTAGTAAGTGCTCTTAAGCCCTGGTTTTGATGTTCTTTGTATTTTTGAAGTCCCGGTAGCATGAGTAAGCTAATTTTAGGCTATTTGGTGAGCTATCATGGAGGTTCAAAATGTACATATATATGACATGCATGTATTTTGATGTTTTATGGAAGAATATGAAGGCTTGATGTAGTAGAAACATCTTTTGCTAAGTGATTTTCCATGAAAATGCATGTAGGGACTTAGTTGTGAAAATCTCAAGTTTGGTCATACATGGGTGATTTAGTGAGATTTGATGAATGCTTTAGTTGAGTAAGTGGTTCGACTAAGCATGAAAGAGTAGAAAGTTGAATAAAAATCACTTTACGAGCCTTTGGGACTAAAGTGTAAATATGAGAAAGTTTAGGGGCAAAATAGTAATTTTGCTAAAGTATGAGATGTGGGTCAATTTAGTCAATGTGTGTATTGAATAAGCTGATTTATTCATTATAGATCAAGAAAGACGAAGCCCAGATCGAAACTGAGGCAAAATCAAATTTTTTAATTTTCGACAAAAGGACAGAAATTAATCAATTTATGGCATGACTCTCAACCACTCCCCAGTGGAGTCGCCAAGCTGTCGAAACCATTTTTTGACCGGAGTTTATGAAAAACGGGAATCGACTTTAAAAATATGGAAATGGAGTCGCCTCCAATCTTTTTTGATGAGGTGTGATCGGGTCACCTTTGTTTTAATAAAACATTTTGGTTTACTAAAACAGTGTTTTTGGTCTACGAAATTCGAGAAAATGGGTTCGGGAGTCGGTTACGTACGAGGAAGGATTAGCACCCTCGTAACGCCCAAAATTGGTACCGAATTGATTAATTAATGTCCTGACGTCAAAAATTTGAAAAGATTTTAGATTACGATCCATTTATTTAAAATATATATGTATTTGGACAAAACCGTATTGGATGCCAAAGCTCCCTATTTCGGAGAAATAAAATTCCATACTTAGTAAGTTAGGGCATAACATCTTATATTCTCGAAATTGGATTTATCCTTCGACATTTAATACTTGTATATTTAAAAAAATAAGAAGGATATTCCCTTATTTGGGTCAAATGAAAGATCGCAACCCAGTAAGTTAGGGCACTATTTCTCAAAATTCCCGAATACGGAATATTGCCTTTGTTCTTTTGAAATTCTTATCTCAAGATGATAAAATATCACACCCAGTAAGTTAGGGCGCAATGTCTCAAATTCCCGAGAAAAAGTTTTATATTTGAAATATTATGCATTTTGATTTAAGCGAGAAAGGATACTAGGTTGCTACGTTTTAACGAGGAGAATCGGAACTCAGTAAGTTAGAGCACGATTTTCTCGAAACCTCTAAACACGAGCATTGCCTTATGATATTAAAAATGAAATGACATTAAGACACTACATCTTTCGTAAGATACAAGGAAACACTAGTATACAAAGCAAGATATTAATCCATACATCAAATATCATAATAATGCATCACAATAACCAACCAATTATTAAAAAAATACAAATCACATAATAACAATAATTATAATATATAATTTCTCTATTTAATCATTGAAGAAAATGAAGTAATAACAACAATAATAGTAATGAAAATAATAGTAGAAGTATAATAAAATAAAAATAGTATTAATAATAAAATAATAATAATATTAAAATTAATAGTAATAAAAAAATATAGTAGTAAAAATAAAAATAATAATGCTAGTAGTAGTAGTAATAATAATAACAATAACATTAATAATAATAATAATAAGAAAAATAATAATAAGTGCAATAATAGTATTTAAAATAATAACAGTGTTAAAATAATGAACATAATGTTAAAAATAATTAAATTAATAACAAAACTAACAATATAGGACTAATTTTAAATGAAAACAGAAATCTGGGGGCTGTTTTATAAAATACAAGCATTTAAACACACGCGAGGACCAAATCGAACTGCGCGTAAGTTATCGGGGACTAAAATAGAAAATATTTTCGTGATTCAAAACGCAGTGCATAGGCTAGACTGAATTGAAAAGGCGCGCAAATTATAGAGATAAATTAAAAAAAATAAAGGAAATAAATAACAGGTCTAATCCAATAGCATCACAAACAACGAGGGTCAAACGCGCAAATATACCCGAAGGTCAAAACGCGCAGATCTACGCCAAAGTCGGGTCGGGCTGTTGGGTATAGGCCAATACGGTGTCGTTTAGAAGCTATCATTATAAGCCAAAACGGCACCGTTTTGCTGATAGGTTTAAAAACTAATTAAAACAGTTTAGGTTTCATTTGTCCCTCTTGAAACCGAAACCCTAAGCCCCTCCTTTTTCTATTTTCGTTCTCCGCCGCAAAGAAAAGAAAGAAGATACGGCCACTACGACGCCATGATGATCGGCGATTAGTGGCCGATTCAAGACCATTCAGCCCCTCCTTCAAACCAGGCCCGACCTAGCCTCGACGACCACCCTCGCTTCGATTTCGACGAAGAAGGTGGACCGTCGTTTCAACCTTCGGAGGTAAGTCCTCTTTTTATTTTATTCGCGTATATAAGATAAAAAAATGCTATTGATATAGATAAAAGAACAAGAAGAAGATGAAATCGGAGAAAAACCTCTGAAATTCTGTTTCTGGTTTTTATTTCTCTGTCTATATTTTTTTGTAAAAGTTGTCCCCCTTACAATATTTCTTCCGGCTTTTTATAGCCGAATATCGAAAATAAAAATTGAAAAAAATAAAATACAGCATTTTTCTTTTTTGTTTTTCTTGCTGTTGTCGTTGTGTTGTGCAGGTACGAAGGTACGGAGGCCAGCCTGGTACACGGACGTGGCGAGGGAGGCGCATGGTGGCGTGCTTGGTAACGCGAGTGGAGACACACACACGGCGCTGCTAGGTTTCCGTGGCTAGGGTTTCCGAAATCCCATCCTGTTTGGGGCATTTGGGCCAGTTCTGATATTGGGTTATTGGGCCTATTCGAAGTTAAAACATTGGGCTTGTAGGGATTAGCTTTATTGGGTCTATTTGTATTTTAAGTTCTGGACTGTTATTGGACTGCTGCTTTTGGACTCGGTTTATTATATTTGGTTAATGGGCCGGGAAAATTTTGGGCCCTACAGAATGCAGGGGTGCATTTCAATGGTTGTGAGTATGTGACTCATGATGTGTTGGAAATGTGGTAAGGGGTAGAAAGAGTAAGCATAGTTGTGAATTACTTGTTGGTATAATGCTAATAGTTGCTTAGCTTATACTATGTTGCTTATGTGTAAACTTACTAAGCTCAAAGCTTACTCTCTTTCTTTTCCCTTGTCTTATAGATTAAAGCGTTGAATCGAGATACGAGGATCATTAGAAGATAGCCCACATATCAGCACACTTTGGTACATGAAACTTAATGTTTTGTATATGGCATGTATAGGGGCTAGTTAAGTTAGTAAATTTTGTTGTAAATGGCTAAGATGTGTTGGCCTATAGATGGATAGCTTATTTTGTATAATGCCATGGTTGTTGGCTATTACATTATATGAAAGAAAGATGCAGTTTTGTATGTGAGAATGCACTTCAATTTGAGTTGACTATGATGGTGTTAGATGAGTATATGTTGTGTATGTTAGAAGGGTGAAAGGAACTTGACACTTAGTCTTTTTCTTGACCATGTGGGTAGACACACGGACGTGTGTCTAGACCATGTATGACACATGGTCAGCCCACGGGCGTGTCTTTGTGGCCGTCGTCGCCCTCTCGCATGTTAATATTTGAAAATAGAATAGACCACGGACTAGTCACACGGGCGTGTGCCTAGAGCGTGTGGGATTCATCAGTGTTGGCCACGGGCTAGCCACACGGGCGTGTGTCTAGACTCTAGGCCGTGCAAGGGAAGTCAGTGTTCACCACGGTTGGGGAGCACGGGTGTGCCATGGCCGTGGGGCATTTGGCAGAATGCTTGGGTTTTAAGGCACGGTCCGAGGACATGGGCGTGTGTACTCATGCACGGGCATGTCTAATCTTGCACGGGCGTGTGAGACCTGTATAAAAGAGAAAAATTTTAAGGATTGTAAAAGTTCCGGATTAGTCTCGAGAGCCCTCGTGGGTATGAGTGAGGCCTCGTAAGTCGAGAATGAGGTTATATCGAGTAATGACGTTGAGCCTAAGTGGCAATTAAGCAGTTTGAGTTCGGTAACGCCTTCGGCCCGGTTCCCGGTGTAGAACCCGGGTAAAGGGGTGTTACATGATCGCACGCCTAGAGATAGGGTGACGAGATTTTGCCAGATTAGGGTGAAACCTAATATGGAAGTCCACAGATCGATTTACTGCTATTCTAGGGGGTTACTATATTCGCTTCGACGTTATTCGCTTCGAGAGAGGGTTTAATATACGTTAGGGAGTCTCACGGATCAAACTAAGTAAATAAATCATATGGTTCAAGGTTAGATAACAAGTGAAGTCTAGGTGGATTCTTCCTAAGGGTATCGCTTGAGTCAACTGAGTTTTCCCAAAAGTTATTTCCCGAATTCATTCTTTTTGTCTTTGCGTCTTAGCTTAGTAAGTAGATTAGTTTTAGTTTAAACAACCATCAATTTATATTAAGGCTAAATAATAAAAAGATGGTGAGTATTAGTACTTTTAGTTCCTTTGGGTTCGACAATCCGGTCTTGCCTAAACTATACTACTGTTCGATAGGTGCACTTGCCTTTAATCGTTGTCGAGTTGGTTTCGTGTTCGATCATTCTTTTATAAATTTTAAAACTCGATTTAGCTGATCAGTGTGTCAGTGAAACAACACGCCCACGAGACACGGGCGTGTGAATGTACCGATTTGAGAATTCTATTTAAACCACCCACCCCTCCCTCTTCTCACCCATTCAGCCCATTTAGTTTTTATTTTCTTTCTCAACCCTCTCCCTACTTCTCTTCTCCAATACATCCCCAAAACCCTTGAGCTACACCAAATGCCGAAGAAGCGGAAGGATCCCAGCACAGTCTCCCTCATGGATACCGATCTATATAAGTTCATGCCGGCCGCTTCAATCACTCGACAAGCCAAGGGTCTTTGAGACCATTTATTTTTTCTTTTACTTTTATCTTCTCCCTTATTTTCCTTTTCTTTGACTATCTTATGCTTAATTTAGTTTATTTTAATTTAGTGTCTTAGTGTCGTTTCTTCAGTCGCTTGGGAATCATGCCATACGCCACCGCCAAAGACCTCCGCATGCTCTCTTAGAGGTCACACCCACCTCGCGAACCATCCAACAATAAGGACCCTACGGTCCATCTATATTTTCTTTTTAATTTTAGTTTCATCTTTATTTTTCTTCACTTTAGCTTGCTTTTCTTTAATTATTTAATTAGTATAGTTTTAATTTTTAGTATTTTATCCTGGCTAATCCTCCATGAGCTACCCAATTTCTTCATCTAGCGCAGGATCATCATCCAGACCGACCCCTCCGACCTATCTTTCACCTTCAAACCAAGGATGCCATCCGAAAATTCAGGAAGTTTCACTTCTTCCCATATCTTAAGATTTTATAATGATATTATCTATCTTTGTACATTGAGGGCAATGTAGATCTTAAGTGTGGGGGGTGAATCTTAAGGATGCCTAACTTATTATTCTCAAATCCCTGAATTTATCTTGTTTTTAAGTAATTTTCTCATATTACTAATTAGGATGAAATTTCCATGATTTATGATTTTTTGATATGTTTTAGATCAAGTCATTGATAATTGTGCATTGATGATTTATACTTTAAAATACTAGAGAATCAAGCATGATAAGTCTATTTTTCAGAAAATTAAATTTTTTTTTCTAGGTTGTCTACCTGAATTTGAATATTACTTTGAAATTTTAAATTTACGAGGTTGATATCAAAATACCCATAATTTTTTGTGAGATTTTGAGCCTTATAAGAGCATATATCCTTTTTCTTGCTCACTTCATTGATTATGAGTGTGTTAACATTGATTTGTTATTCTAGAACTTGCATCGATTATACATGTTGAGACCACATCTTTGATTTGATATACAAAAATGATAAAGGCACCTAGGATTTAACCCACTTACTCCACTAAAAGCCTACCTTCATAATTAACCCCTAGTGAACCCCTTTTAATCCTAACAACCCTTTTTATTGACTCACCCACTAATATTAACCCAAAACCCTTTGTATTTGTTATCACCATTCTTCTTGACTACCCTTTTGTCGAGATTTGATTTTAAGCAGGTTGCCTAACTATGTTCTATATTTTAGTTGTTAAAGTACTTTCTTATTATTGTAAATATTTGATTATTTGTTCTTAAAAAAAATCAAAGTATATTCAGTATTAGTATGATGAAAAGCGAGCTTGTACATTTAACGTCTATTTATTGAAAAAGAAGCTCGTATTATTAGTCTCAAAGTTTCAATTCATGTAATTATTTATTTTTCAGTTCGTTGTTTCTAGTTAGGTAATTTGTCAGGTCGATCTCGATTCTAACCCTCTAATTCAGCCTTTATCCACACCTTAACCCAAGCCACGTTACAACCCTGATAAAGACCTTTTGATTTGTGCATCATCTCATATTACAGTGGTGGAGATTTGATTTTCATGCAAGCCTATGGGATTAACTTTTCAGGTTTAACATTTGAGTGCGTAATTCTGAACCTTAAACACTTCGAGTGATTTGAGTGAATCTTTTGTGAGGATGTCAATCCTTGTAGGTTTTGAACCAGAGGTAATTATTTAGACGAAGGGAAACACCTATATTTTTGTGCTACAAATGTATGACTTAGACTGTTTGAATCTTTAGGACTCTTTGAGTTAAATTATCCATGTATAAATTATCCTTGAATTATGATGAAACACTATTAATTAATATTAGGAATTATGGAAAGTTTATTTTAATTCTAAGTTGAGAATTTTGCTTGAGGACAAGCAAAAGATTAAGTGTGGGGGTATTTGATAAACCGTAAAAGTAACATATTTTAATCCCACATTTAGTATGCTTTTGGATGAATTATCCCTTATTTTATGTGAAAAGGCGCTCTTAATCCTTTCTTTTCATGTTATATACTCAGGAAAGCATCGGAGGATGAAAAAAACAAGAAACAGGCTTAAAACGGGCCAAATGGGCCAAAGCACGAAATCGACACGGCCTGGGCCCAAGACCACACGGCCGTGCCTCCTCAATAATCTCGAACACGGTCTAGCCATGAGATACACGGGCGTGTCACCTCATTAAAAGTCTAAACACGGCCTAAAGACGATTCACACGGGCGTGTGCCATGGCCGTGTCCCTGCCGCGGAAAAGAGCAATTTCAATCGGATTTGGATACTTAGGGGCAAAGAAACACATTCCAAATGCCTATAAATACACCCTAAGTATGACCTGAAAGGGGGAGCCCAGTACCTTTGACAGGGGGTGTCTTGCTAGGCCAGAGAGGGCAGATTTGTGGGGATTCACTCAGGGATAGCCAGTGGATCCATCTCAAGAAGCCGGAATCATACTCAAGACGGAGGATCTCCTCTTCAATTCCTTCAGGGAGTTTTAGGGATTTCTTATGTTTTGTTTTATCTTTTCTTCTGAGATGTTTTCTTTTATTATTATGAACTAAACCCTCAGATACCTGAGGGGATGAAACTTAGATGAATCTTGTTATCATTTGCTTGAACTATATGATAAATATTTGATTTGTTCTTAATTATGTGTTCTTAATTCTTATGTTGATATTTCGCGGATATTAATTCAAGTTTGATGTGCTTAGGTGGAGGAGCAAAAGTCCCTGCCTAAGAGTAGATCTAGCATAGTTAAGCGGAGTTGATCGCACGCCTAGAGATAGGGTGACGAGGCATTGCCGGATTAGGGTGAAACCTAATATGGGAGTCCATAGATCGAGTTAATGCAATTCTAGGGGTTTTAATTAGAAAGAGATTTCAATTAATCAACCTAGGGTTAGACATTATTCGCCTCGAGAGAGGGTTTAATATAAATTAGGGAATCCTACGGATCAAGTCAAATGAATACATCGTCTGGTTCAGAGTTAGATAACAAGTGAAGTCTAGGTGGATTCTTCCTTGGGTGTCGTCTTAATTAATTGGTTTTTCCTCAAGTTATTTTCCCAAATTCATTCTTCTTTGTCTTAGAGTCTTTAGTCTAGTAGTTAATTAATTTAGATTAAACAACCATTCGCTTAATTCTTAGGCTAAATAATAGAAAGAAAGTTAGTATTAGTACTTTTAGTTCCTTTGGGTTCGACAATCCGGTCTTGCCTAAGCTATACTACTATTCGATAGGTGCACTTGCCTCAATCGTTGTCATAGTTAGTTTCCAGGTTCGATCATTCTCGTTATTTAAATTTTTAAAACTCTGACATACGATCAATACCTTTCGGACTGACGAACACTCCTACAACATTCATGGAATGTAACACCCCTCACCCAGTCTAGTCACCAGGCTCAAGCTATAGGATGCTACAACAGTAGTCAAAATAGTAGTCACACGATTGTGTGACTCATTGAAGCCGTGTGGGTCAAAATTACAAAAATTCATCAAAAGTCACATGGATGTGTGGCTGAGTTGTGTAATAAACTGAGACCATGTGAAAATAAAATGATCAAATATTCAGTACTCACACGGACGTGTGTCCAGCCCGTGTTACAATCGAGAACTGTGTGCTTCTAATTCTCCCTATTATCCAATAGACACATGGCCGTGTAGTACAAATTATGTTCTAGAGCACTTGATTAAATTTGTAACCCCAAAAGACAACTTCATAACACAAATGACATATGAAAAAACTATTCAAAACAACCCAAAACATTTCATAAACATACCATATCGACTCCTAATTATCTAACCAACATGCCTCAATGGCACCATCACAAACAAGATCTAAGAAACTTTTAAGTCATTCATCCAATTCAAACATGCATATAAACCTTTATTACCAATTCACATATTGTCAAAATAGACTTGCCAATTCTCACCTTTACACTTACCAAAACTTGGCCATTTAGGCATTAACATAATAATTGTTCCATTTCGTATTGTAGTATTCCATAACTCGAACCTGGCAATGAGCAAAGGGTGTTACAGCTAAAGTGTCAATTCTAACGTATTCAGCATCGATATAATCGAACAACCAACCAATCAAGAATAAACATCAACTTAAGCTAACAAACAACTAAATAATCAACCATCCAAAAAGTTTATCACATACTCAAACTCAAATTCCAAACAAGTATTTTATGAAACACATTGTGAGCATAAAATGAAAGAGAAGGGTTTAAGAAAATGGTCATTCAATTGATGAAATTTCATTGAAGCACAAGAGTTTGTCCACCCTTGTTTACAAAATCTTTTAACAATAAGGAAGAAAGTAAACAACAAAATTAAAATCTAACCTAAAAAATAAAAGAGAAAACCTAAACTAAAAATGAAAAGAAGAAGAAAAGAAAAGAACCCTAACCCTAAACCTAAACTAAAACTAAGAAAAAAGATGATAGAAAACCTAAGCAAAAGAGTCCCGTCTTTTCATTCAGCCAAAACTGGCTTTAAATAGCTGATTTCAAACCAAAAATTTTGGACCAAAATGCCCTTAAGTTCCTAATTGTGATTGGTGTGGGTGTTCGACAAAAACTACCCTTACAGTAATTTTCTTCTATGTGATATCACTATACTCGATATCGCGATCGCGATACCCAAGTGGCTTTAAATAGATGATATCCAGTGATATCATTATACTTGATTTTTGATATCGCGATACCGAAGTCAATATTGAAATTGGGAGCCTTGGGGGTTTCAGTATCGCGATACCAATCATTGGTATCACGATATCACTGGAGTTGACCTAAATTTTCTTCACTTTAGCACATCATGACATTCCAAGGTTCGATGTTGCAATACCTGTAACATCCCAGAATAAGGCGTTAAAGTTTGGAGCCTGGCGAGCGGGGGTCGCTAGTGAGCCTGGTAAGCTGTGATCATTGGTTTGGGTCGAGAGTGAAAGTAGGATCTCGATTGTAAAAAGAGTTAGGAACAGCCAAATGGAAATTATATGCAAGTTAGAAAGTCAACTTATTTTTCTCTTCACAACACCACCCATGCACTTAACCCTTTCCTAAATCTACTAGGGCATCCTAAGAACATCAAAACACCTAGTGCCTATAAATTAAGTTCTTTTCATTAAAAATTCCATATTATTTTGAACGAAAAAAACTCTTTCAACTTCTTCATCGATTACTTCTTTCTCTTGTTGTCAAGTTTTTACGAAATCATGAATCCAAAACTTAGCTCTTAGAACTTAAGGTAATACTCTGTTTCTTTAGAACTTTTAAGAAGGTTTGCAACAAAAGAGACTAGGTTCACCAAAAGATTAGTATGTGTGAACCTAGGCTCGCTTGTGTTTATGTATGAGTTTTATTGTGCTTCGATTGTTAGTGACTTATGAATGTTTGTGACGTTGCAAACCTGATAGAGCCGTCTACAAGCAAAGACAAGGGAAAAACAAAGCTTGTTTAAAGCTTTCAAAAAACTGGTGAGTGTTCAGGGATCATCATTTGTATGTGCAATCCATAAAGTTAATTAGGAGCTTAGGGCTTTATCCTAAGTTCCAAGTAAGCCTTCTCTAAAAATTCTATTTTATGAATGTGTTTAAATGTGTCTTTTTATGAACATTGATATGCAAGCTAGTCATGAACAGTGTCTCCTGAGCTTGCCATGAATCGCGAGTTTTAAGTAAACGTTGATACTATAATCTTTGGTAATCATTGGATATAATGGCATGCCATAGGATTTTGAGTATTCACCCTTGTGTTTCATGATTTGGGCGAGAGGCCCTGGGACAGGTTAGGAGAAATAAGGGGATATCGAGCTAAGCTCCATTGAATGGGATATGCTGGTGTGATGGAGAGTGTTAGCTTAATGCTACACTTATGGGATATGTTGGGCTCTTTGAGTCAAATTGAAGAGTCATAAGGATATTCATTTATCTAACAGAAAAGCACATGTAAATAAGATTATGTTTTCCAAAACATTATGTGTAACACCCCCAAACCCGGCCCACGAGTCCCGTCCGGATCTGGTTATGTCACTGCGGAATGACGGTTAAAAATCTTTGTCTTTAGAGTAGAACTTGAAAATTTTGTTAACTTTCGGGAAGTAAGTCCATTAAAATTATTAAATAATATAAGCTTGGTTTGAATTAAAACTTTATTATAATTTGTTATAATATAAATCCTTTGTAAAAATATTACTAAATACGATATAACCTTTATCAACTATAATAGAGTACTTTAATCAAAAGTGGCCCTTATTACATCAAATAAATTAAACCAAGTACTTCAAATTAAAATGCTTGAAATAAAAATATTCAAAACGCCTACTACGCATGAAAATCGCTTCGCATGAAAATCGCTTCTGCATGGCCACCTTTGTATCTACTCCAACCCTACCATTAATCACGACTCACTGCGATGTTTAAAAGTTGGGTGAGTCATACGACTCGATGTGTAATTAAACCACCGATATCCACCCACATGCTAGCCACAAATCAACCCAAATATCAAATGCAACATATAAATATAATCATTTAAACATTACCACAATGGGCTTGGCCCACAATCAAATCATATCAAATCTGGGCTAGGCCCTTTCCTCATCAATCCATCGATTCGGGCTTGGCCCATTTCCACGTATGTTCTCAAAACATACAAATCCACAAGTCATATTGGGCTTGACCCATTTCCATATCAATTCATAACAAAACCATGCAATCATGATACCCAACCCAATCCTAAGGTCCATCCGCTACACACCCCTTATCCAAACCTACCACACACCGGGGGACTATCGAGTCACCCTCTCCTTTTCCCTCCATAAAGGCAACCAATGCCATCCACGATGTAGCGTATAGCTAACATCAAACCACGATGGAGCACACAAAGAATCCATCAAGCCACGATATGGCATAAAGCCCATATCAATCAAGGTAACCACGCCGAACTAAATCGCAAAGATCCACAACGCGACCTCGATCGGCGCCAATCCACGATGTAGCACAAAGTCGACATCAACCACGTGCTCAAGTACACCCGTATCTTCTTTCAAAACCCACCCATGCACATGTAACATAATATGATGCTGAGATGATGCATGTACATGATATTCACAATCATAGGCATGCTCACATAGTTAAAATCAATTATCATATATTAGCCAATTTGCTACTAACTCAGTCGTCATCATACCCCTTTAGGGTATCCATTACACATATGGCACTTTGCATTCATTAGTAAACATATAACACAACATATATCATACAAATCCGGAAACAATGGTCTAACCACACACCTTATTACTTGGAGTTCTAGACTCTCGATCCTCGACGCTATCGTTTAGTGAGACTACGGCTATTTGCCTAACGTTTTTCGTTGTTGGCCCACACCACGTGGCCAATCTCGCATGCAGCGAAACGGATCTCTTCTTGAACTTTGGGATGGGAGCTTTCCCTTGCCCACTTTGGTCGGCACTCGCATCCATCGACGATACTTAATCGTAACCACACGATTAATCACGGCAATCGGAATCTACAAATATCGAATCTAGATCACCTATTAACATCCTTACCAAATACTGAGATCCCGGGCTTTCCTTTGCTTCGTCGATTTGCCCTATAACCAAAGTCAACATCGGTCAACACAAGAACATATCTAATGGCCTAAGGCCGAATACCCAAAGGATCACTTACCCACTTACTCGGATCCTCAAACACCAATAGTCTCAAGGAGTTGCCGAAAATCCTCATACAAAACCATTAGAATCGGCCAACAACAACAACCCATGAAAAGGCCCTTTTGGCCGAATACTCACCATCACCTTACCTTAGATGATCGAATCCAAGAGACTTCCTCAATGCTTCCTTCTTTCGGCTACACACAAGAGAACATACTTAATGGCACTATGACATTCGGCCATGTTATAAAAAATAAGACCAATCACTTGGTTTTGACGTACCAATATAAGAACTCAAAAACAATTGTTTAGAGTGACGATTACTTACCACTACACTTGAGTCGAAATTAAGAGCAAGAGATCGGCAACACCATCTTAGGAGATTCGGCAATGGCTTTAAAGGTAATGAGATATTCAGCTCTTGAAAACAACAATGGTAAGGAAAGATGCTTGATGAGGCTTACTTAGAAATTCGGCTATCAATAAAACAAATGTGGAGTTGAAGAAAAGGAAAGTGGAGGAACGGTAGGGACTTAGGAGCATTCGGCTTTCATAGGAACATAAAGAAATTTGGCAAACAACTAAAAAAACAAAAGAAAGAAACAGGGAAAGGGTGTTTATTCAAAGAAGAATTCGGCACTACCCCCTTCTATTTATAGAATTCGGCCACCCCCCCTTGAAGACTCCAAGATTCGGCCAACACCCACTAATTCAAATCAATTTGAATTAGTTCAATTCAAAAACAATTTGAATTGCTCCACTATTATCCCACTTATCAAAAATAAATAATAATTATCCCACACTTCTAAATAACTAAATAGATAAATAAAAATAAAAAAAAACATTATCCTCATCTAAATAAAAGCCTTCTAGCCGTCCAACACCTTCAAAATTGCTTTGCCAAAAAAAGGATAAAAATTTAAACTCCAAACCGCAACTCTCTTGGTTCAACTCGGACCAATCTGCACACACCCTCCTCCAACGCCTGGGCCACTCGGCCACATTGTATTTCATGCTAGAAACCCCAACAATTATCTTTAAACCCTTCTTATCTCAGCCCATAACCACACAAAAATAAAAACGCCAACATGCGGCTCCAGCGCTCGAACTGCGCTTGCTCTCCTCCAAAGTGCCTAAGTGGCGCATGAGAGCCACTCCACCACCCCATCTTTCTTGTCCGATTCCTCGCCATATATCTTTAAGGCCTTACAAAGCCCAACGCCCAACACAAACAAAAATAAAACGCCACTTTTGTTGCCGCCTAAACTCGAACCCAGGCCCTCAATGGCCCTACTTCCAGCCCTTTAAACAGCGCATAACCACTTTGCCAATGCCTTTCATGTGTCCTATTCTCCCAATTAATTCTTTTAAGGCCTCCCAAAGCCAAGCTCCCCTTTATTACTTAAAAATCCAAAATTTTCCCAAGTCTTCCCCTTTCATCCGAGCATTCTTAAAACTTTAAAACACATCCAAAAACACCCCAAAAATCTTCCAACACCTGAATTATACTCAAATTGCATAGCCCCTAAATCAGGGTGTTACATTATGTTTTACTGTTTTAGGTTAACTGATAGTAGGTAACCGCGAACCAGGCTTCACGTAAATATGGCGAACCCAGTTCGTAAAACAATAACCCTGATAACGCTATTGTTTAACTTATGTTTTTGTATGTGCTATGTGGTTTCCCTGTACATTCATCGAGTTCGCAAGAGCTCATACACACTTTTCTAAACACTGCAGACAACTAAATCGCATGGTGTGTAGCGGCAAAGTGAGTGACTCGCTTGAGACTTCGCTTGGGCATAGAAATACCTTTCTCTCTATACTTCGTTTTTTGTTCTAAGACTTAGTTTTTTTTTTTAAATTTATTTCTACAAGCTAGCGAATCGATAGACTTATATATATTCCTAAATGTGAAGTATTTCAACTTCTTATCAGTATGAATATAATTCAAAACCATGTTGATGTTTTCTTAATTTACGAGTTCATGCCTATGGATTTATTTTCTAATCAGAGTGTTCGTCATAAATTAGAGTACGAAATAATCAAAAATGACTAATTTTTATAGAGTTCATCAAAGTCGCTGCGAAGTGACAAAGTTGTCGAATTGTGCAAGGTGCGAACCCTAACATTTAACGAACTGCCACCCGTGAACCCTTAATAATTTATGACACGTGGAATAAGAGAGTCTCTGCAATATGAGTTCACAAAATCTCAACGCAAATGGATCGTTCATGAGACCTACCCTGTTTAAAGAGACTTATTCTATGAAAACTAGAATCTGTAAGCTGTGTAGGTTACGTGTAACAACCCAATTTTTTGGTGTTAAAATAATGGTTTCGGGACCACGATTCCAATGAGGGAGTAAATATTTTATTATTTTATTTAAAGTCTATGGGGTTATATTAGAGTCGTATTGAAGTTTCTTTAAGAAAATTTGAAGTTTAAATAGTTAATTAGGTAAAAAGGACTAAATCGCAATAGAAGCAAAAATTGAATCCTATTAGTTTAATGAGTTATTTGGCTATGAAAAGGGAAAATAATGAAATTAGATGGTAATTATACCATATATGTTGATAGTGGACATGTTTATATTAGTATTTAAGTTATAATATAAGGGCAAAAGAGTAAATAATTAAATAAGCATGAAATAAATAAAACAAAGGCTATCATCTTTTTTTTTTCTTTTTTCAACTGAAAATACCATTGAAGAAGGAGTTGGAGGTTTCGGGTAGACTTCTTTCATTGCATGGTATGTGTTTAAGTCCCCCTTTTTTAATGATTTTTATGTTTTTGGGCTCTTTTTAACTTAAACTATTTAGCTTGGGGGTTAAATTGCAAAACTGTTTAAGATTGAGGGATATTCCATGAATGAAATTGATGTGTTTGTGATGTTAATTGATAGTTTATTAATTTTGATTGTTAAATGACCACAATTTGTCAAGTGGATTTTTATGAATGTAAGGTTTAGGGATTAAATAGCTTAATTGAAGATTTTCATCTATATTGTATGAAATAATGGAAAAATGTAGATTATTTAAGCTTAGGGAAGAATCGGTTATCATGGGTTTAAGTTAAAATGGTTACATTTTAAGCTACGAGCTTAAAAACTAAGTTATGAAAATGTTAAAATAAGAGGGGTAATTTTGTAATTTCATGAAAATGTGAATTATAGATTGAATTGAATACTTGAGGTTATTTGAAGTACTTGATTGAATGAAATTATTTATTTAGATCGAGATAAGCAATAATCGGACTTAAATCATAGAAAAATAAAAGCTTTGGATTAGTTATCGATGTAAGTTCGTATGAATTATAATCTTGTTAATGGTAGTTTAATTGATTATCTGTTATATTTTGTTAGTTATAAACTGACTTGAAAATATATATCGATGTTTTGAATAATTGACGGTTTAGTAATCCTGCTTAAACCTTAAGAATTCTTAGGATACAAATGACATGTCATTAGGGATTTCATGTTTCGGGTGCTGGTCTTAAATGTCCTACCGATGGATGAGGTCCTACATTTGTTGCGAATTCTCCATAACTCGTGTGAGCAGACCCATTTCACAACTCGTGTGAGCACTATTGAAAAGGAAAGGTTACGGTTATATGGAAAGGCACACTATGTGTGAACATCCCCGAGTATCCAATGTGATTCTAGATGGTTCAACGGGTAAGTTAAGGTTTAGTAATCCCGTTTAAACCTTAAGAATTCTTAAGAAAAGGTAAATTTGATGAATGAAAATGATTTGAATGGAACAAAATAAGTATGTGATGAATGATATGTACATGGAGATTCACTTATGATATGGTTGATTTTCTATATGTATTATGCATGAGCTTTTTAACTTGTGAGTTTGGTGGTGTATATAGAATTTTATTAAGCTTATGAATATGGTAATGATGTTAAGCATATTTCATAAAATGAGTTTAAGAAGGGTAAGTTTACGTTTGAGTTTATACGAGCTTACTAAGCATTAGTTGCTTATGTAGTTATTTTTCTTCTGTTTCGTAGATCGTCGGAAGCTTGTCAGAGTTTTATCACACTATCCAGCAATCACTTTGGTAGTTTTTGAGGATTTTGGCTAAGGTTATAAATGGCATGTATAGGGCTTTGGTGTAATGATACTTGTTGTTTATGCTAATTGAGTATTATGGTATGGTTATGCTTTTGTGAATTTAATTGTTTGAACTTATAATGTTTAACAAGTGTGTATATTTTAGTCTCTTTTGAGCATATGATAATTATATGAATTGTTTTATGTTTATTTTGAAAGGTGAATGGTCTGATAATTGATGTAATTGGGTATCTAAATTGACTATATTTTGTGATTGAGATGTGGCATTATAGCCTTGTTTTGATTGAAGTTGTTTTGGTATAAATGTGGTGCCTTTGAATGGCATATTGGTTAGGAGAAATAGGTTAATTGAATTAGTATGTTTATATGTGTTTGAAGTGTGTTTAGGTTTATTGAATGTATGCACTAATGGAGTAGATTGTTGGGCAAGGTTTGGATTTAAAATGGCTTGTTTTAGGGTTAAATTATGGAACACACGACCTGGGACACGGGCTGTCACATGGCCGTGTGACACACACACGGTTTGATTACATGGTCGTGTGTCACTTTTTTATTTCAGGTATAATTTTTACATGGTTTAAGACACGGCCGTGTGTATCAAGTCAGAGAGTTACACGACCTACGACATGGCCGTATGACCTAAATCAGTGAGTTACACGGTTTAAGACACGGGCTGGGACACGACCGTGTGTCCCATTGTTCAAATATTACACGGTCTAGGCTATGTCACACGGTTGTATGACCCCTGTTTTCTAAATTTTCAACTTTTTTTCAGACTTTCTGAATTGTTTTAAATTAGTCTCGATTTGATCCTGAACTATTTTTAAGGCTTCGAAATTTGTATGTTTGTTGGGTTTATAATGAATTTTAATTAATTAATATTAAATAGTATTATTAAACTGTTTTGATGTTAACTGTTTTAATTTTTACGGTAATGCTCTGTAACCCTATACTGGCGACAGAAATGGGTTAGGGGTGTTATATTGTGAGCCCTAAAGGTAGGTTACTATGTGTGTTAAAAGTATTCTGCATATTTATGTGAGTGCATGAGTTCTCCTTGTGTTTACATGTTTTACTGTTGTGACATGTGAACCCTTTTGCCAATGAAAGCTAAGTATTGTGAGTTAAAGTCTTAGAGCTCGCATGTTCCTTAATTTATTCACTTGGTTTGATGGTGAGCTAGAGGTTCAGTTAGAAATAAAATGGAGACTCACTTTGGTGGCTGATGTAACATTCCAAGTTCGGGTCGGACCACCCTGACCGGATTATGGGTGTTACAATGCCCCCCATTAGGGAGGTAATTTGTAACGCCCCATTTTCCTTTAAATTCGGCTTTTGTAATTTTGACATGTACGAGTGTTTGCTTCAGTGGTTATGTGTTCTGGGTGTGTGTGGGAGGTCCCAAGTTCAAGTCTCAACTTGGCTAAATTTTGGTATTTTTATGAATAAAGCCCAAACTCTGGTTGGTAGGCTTATAAGTTAAAGTGAGTAAGTAATTAACAGAATGGGCTTGCTGGTCTGGTGGTTAAGTGGAGTGTAAATAAGCTGGAGGTCTGGAGTTCGAGTCTCTGTGCAAAAAAGGGATTTATTTTGCTGCTTATACCGTAGGAGAGTTTGAAATGTAATAGGATTGTGAGTGGTGGATTTAGTGGGGAGTTTGATGGAGAGAATTAAGGAATTCAATTCTTTCCCAAAACTGTCATCTTCCTGACGCCTCCTCTCTACTTTTTCTACTGTTTTTCTTTATGTTGTAGCCAAATTCCCTTGCTGCTATTTTCTTCACTATTTTCTTGTTCTCCAAACTCTAATTTTGCCTCTTTTCCATTGATATTGCTCGACTCTACATTTAGTGTGTATTCGGTAAGTCAAGAGGTACGTTATGTTTCGTTTTGGGGTAGTAATGGAGTATTAAAGGTTTGCTTTCTGATTAGGGGACAATCAAGGAGCTGTGGACTGCTTTTCGGCGTTTTAGTAGTGGGAAATCATTGTTGCTCGTTAAAAGTAAGGTTATCGGTAAGTTTCAGGAAATTTCCTGTTCATAACAACTTAGATTAAGTGACTGAAATTGGGCTTTCAATTGTCGAATATAGGTTTTGGAGTGTTCGTGAGTGCTTACGCGTCGAAATCGAACCAGGTGTGTACCTGAAAATACAAAAACTGAGGTTTTGGCGAAAGCCAAAAACCTCACTATCGACGCCAAACTGGCATGTGGTCGCCCGTGTGGTAGGCCGTGTGTAAGACTTTTAGTCACCACACGGCCGTGTGATGGCTGGGCAAGGCCGTGCGCTAGCGACACAGCAATGTGATGGCCGGGCAAGGCCGTATGAGACACATGGGCTCGACTAATTGAGATGTGTGGGCCACAGGGGCGTGTGGGCCCACACGAGTGAACCACACGGGCGAACCACACGGGCGTGTGGAATTTTGGGCCAGGCCGTGTGATCCACACGGCCAAGGCCAATTTGGGTCGTACCACCCGGGCGTGTGGGCCCACACGGGTAGGCCACATGGGCGTGTAAGCCCATTTTTCTGTAATATTCTGTAAGGTTGCACGGGTCACCCTAGTTGACTGTAGATCTAATGTAGGGTCGGTAAGCTTTACCTAGACCCCTAATTATGTGACTTGACTTTCTGATTTCTGTATTGAGCATGAATTCTGATATTCGAGTGTATGAACAGTGGTTGCATAACAGCATGACATTTTTGTATGTTGCATTGCATTGGGGTGGGTTGATAATATTTGGAGGAAGTATCTGAAAGGCTTTTAAGCCTGTTATCTGGCAGCTCAGCTGCAACTTTCTGATTATGTGCCGCATTCGGTACAGCATGGTGTGTAGGGATGGGTGGGTAAATTTTATCCCCACATGGTGTGTAGGGTTGGACGGAGTTGGTGTGTAGAGGCTGGTGGGTAGGATTTTGCTATTCTTTCTGATCTGCTTATTATGTCTGAAATGGGCTAAGGCCCTAAAACATATCTAATTTTGTATCTGAGTGGGCTAAGGTCCACACCGTTTTTGTAATGGGCTCAGACCCAAACTATGAATTTATGTTTTTCTTCTGATATGACTGTGCGTATGTTTTCTGTGGAGATTACACACTGAGTTTGCGAAAACTCACCTTTTTCTATTTAATCTTTTCAGGTAATCCCCAGCAGTAGACGGATCGGTGCGGCGGAGGACTAGGAGGTGACCACGGTTCTGGACCTTTATGGTTTTTACTTTTATTTATGGTTTTGATTATATTTGGGAAGTTTTATGTAACTATGGCCTTTACGGATTATCGCTTAAATTCAGGATTTTTATTTTACAACTGCTAGTAGTAGGATAAGACGCGAATTTTCAAAATAAACAAATATTTTATCAAATACAACCGAATTCGCAAAATTATTTTAAAAGCTTCCGCAACATATAATGTTTTTGAAAATGGATAATGAATGAATAAACGACACGTTTTTTACGGTAACCTAAGATATCAAAAATGACTTTATTGTAATTACGTTTTCTAAAGCACTATCATGTGATGTCGCCAAATTCGGCCATAATGTCTAGGTCGGGTTTGGGGTGTTACATAATTTCTTCGATTTTGGGCCATCATCGACTTCCTACACCACTCAACCATATCGTTAGTTCCCAATAGCACGCTTGACCAAATTGGGTTTCAAAAATGGCATAAAACTAACAAAAACACTTTATTAATGACAAGAACGAAAACTCAATAAATGCAACAAAAAGACACTAATTTGTTTGAGAATAATCTCTTTAAGTATAATGGAGAGCTTAATTTAACGTATCAAGTTACGACATATCACAATACTAGATGTATCTTATGCTCTAAGTATCATAAGCCGGAACCAAAGTAATCTAAGTGGTGGTCATTGGATTGCTGTGAAAAATATCCTAAAGCACTTACGACGAACTAAGGACATTTTTTTTTTTTGTTTATGGAGGGACTAAACTCCAAGTTAGGGGTCATACAGAGGCTGCATTCCAATCAGAAAAGGATGACAACAAAATTGCAGGATGGATTTGTGTTTATATTTAATGATGAAGCTGTCAGTTGGAAAAGTTCCAAACAAGTGACAACAATAGACTCAATAAATTAAAGTTGAATACATCTCCATGTGTGAGGCTGCAAAGAATGTTATTTGGATTATAAAGTTCATCACTAAACTAGATGCAGTTCCGAGCATTGTTAATCTAGTACATTTGTAATGTAATAACAATGGAGTCACATCACAAGCTAAGGAACCAAGGGCTCATCACAAATCCAAAAATGTATTATGTCAATATCACTTGATCCGAGAGATCATTGATAGGAATGATAATCTAGTTAATCCATTCACTAAGGTTTTAACACAAGAAAACACCATCGTCACATGGATGATCTAGGGCTTAGACATATGGGTAATTGGCTTTAGTGCTAGTGAGAGATTCTTAGTGAAAGCCTTACTAGCTAATCGTGATTCGCTTGTAAGCACTTAATAATATTTAATTGTATTTATATTATTATAGTTTTATAATAATAAATTGAGATATTTTTTTAACACTTATGTAGATAAAGCTCATGGAACACATTAGGCTATGCAAGTGAATTATAAGGAGTTATAGTTATAAGATATCTATGCATTAAAGTCGTGATTCCCAAGTTATTCCTGAGAGTCATATTATTGAGACAAGACGTCAATGATGCTCTAAACTCAGCACATTTTAAGCTTCCATGCATAGGATGCAAGCAACTAATTTCATAAGTTGAATTATAGGATACTTGAAGATAATATGTAAATGCTTAAAGTATAGGATACTTAAAGATAATATGTAAATGCTTAAAGTATAGGATACTTGAAGATAATATTGCGAGAACAAATTGAAAATGTCTCGATAATAAATTAAAAATGACTTTTCTTTTTACTCAAACTCCTTTTAAATTTATTTTTAAGTTTGGACGAATAATTTGATATTTATCTCATAGGGAAGTAAGAAAGAAGACATTGATTTGGACAAAAGAGAAGAATGGACAGTCATATCTGATTTGAAATGGTGAAAAAAGTAAAATAATTAGGAAAAATGAGGTCCAAGTAGAAATAGATGTGACGTGCAAGAAAGCAGATGAAACATTGGCCATGCTATCTGGAAACAAGATGTGATTTTGATTTGCATTGCCATAATTCATGTGCTTTTATATATATAACAAAAACAAGGAGGAGGAAAAGAAAAGGGCCAAAAGTGCAGTCAAAGTGGCCATGTCGAATGGAGCCAATGCTGCTCTCCATATCTATCCATTGCCCATTTCTCCATCTCTTGTTGTTGTCGTGCCACATGTGAATTTGTCCCCTCCTGCGTCCACAATCACTCATTTTTAACCATTTCTCTTACTTTAATACGAAAGGTTTAAAATCATCAATTTCAAATTTAAATACTTTAGTGATAAAAGACTTGGTTGATTTCAAGTTTTAGTTGACAACATATTTTATGTTTGAATTTTGACAATCAAATCCCCTTCTTATAGAAAAAGTAAAAAATATTTATATGTGATTTTATTATGTTAATTTTTAATTAATTTTTTAAATAATTTCTTTTTAATTTATTATTTGAATTGTTAGCTTATTTAACAATTGAAATATAAAAATAATTTCTAAATCTTAATCAAATCATTTGTACTTCATTCAATGTTTACTTCATTAAATTAATAGAAAGTTGGTATATTTTTAATGCGATACCAAATATATTTATTAAAAATTTATATAAAAATTAAATGATACTTTGGTTGTGATGGTAAAGTTAAATGTTTCTCATTGTGAGTAAATTTTTATTTATTTATAAAATATAAAAAAATAAATATATTATCATAATAATATAACTTACATATGTTAATCATTTTTCAACTGAATTGATACTTAATTAATTTGTGACACTAACTTAAACAAATAGATAGATGCATTAAACATATCTTATAAACTTGAAAGATAATATTTTATTACAAACTTAAACTATTTTTAAAATCAAAATCTACATTTAAAAATTTAAATTCTAAAATGCTATGGCTAATGATTTTTTAGAATGGTTTGTACGAGATTCAATTATTTTCGTTTATAGAAGAAGAATGAATTATTTGTACGTAATAAATTGAATGTATTTTTTAGTTAATTATAATAAAGAAAAAAACCCATCAAAGTAGCTTTGAAATTCAGAATTACCTGTGCCATTTTGTTGCCAAGTGTTTCAACATAAGAACTGGCAGCCGCAAGCTCCATTGAAAGAAACTGATTAAGAAGCAGCAAAATTAGTACAGGATGTGTTGTTGGTGTAGTAGAATATCTTGACATTGAAATTTACCTCTACTTGATTCTGTAATGAATGAACGTAATTTATTATCTCCTCCAGCATAACTGCCATTCCCATTGTCTGTTGCATCCACTCAAACTCTGTTAAAATCTATGCTGATGAATGTAGAAGCATAATGTATCGAACAAGGTTTTACCTTGTGGCATCCAGGAACAAGGTCTTGTAAGCATCTCATTTTCTCATTTATTTTCTCTCTTCTAACCTGGAAAACAAAAGAAGATCAATACTATTGTTCACTCATCTCCATTGGTACTGAACCAAAGCAAGTAAAAAAATAGATACCCTTTCTGCTAAACTGTGACTATCAGTAGCTTGGCCTCTTCTTGCTCTAACATGAATGATTTCCTCTGCTTCTTTTGCTTTCTTCCCTTTGCCTAGTCTCTGCAAACGCCAAATATGTCAAAAAGGATGAAATTGACATGAGGATTGAAATTTGTAAAACCGAGTGATGGGACACCATACAATATTCTTTTTCCTCGTATTGGTGTTTCCTTCAAATTCAGTGGTCGAAGCTGCTGGAGAAATGATTTGGGATTTGCAGGTGGATTGTTCCGTTGCTTTTCTCTTGTTGGTTTGGAGAGAAACATGTTCATCCGCGGTGGCAGTAGGGCTGCCGCCGGCAAGCACAGTGAAGGAGAGGATTGGTGGGAATTCAGGAAGTTGGTGGGCCAGTAAGGTTTGGAGAGAGAAGTCTGCAATGGTGAAATTCTCCATTGGAGTTGGATTCGACTCTGAACACTGCTGCTTTGTCATTTCCATTTCTGACATTGGCTGCACATGTTGTCTAAACTCACCCATAATGGAAGAAGGATGCTCTAAAAGACCTCAATTTATGTAATGTTTTATAAGCAGTTTGAGACTGTAGATACTGGTCACAGATTATATAATGCAATTGCATTAATAGTGAGAGTAAGAGCACAGTAGAGGTTACTATATTAAAAGTTAATTTGTATTTTGTTTTTTTATTTAAAAAATAGATAAATTAATCTTTATATATTAGATCAAAGAGTAAATTAATTTTTTTGTTAAAAAATTTATCCATTTTTATTATCAAAAACTAATCCCATGCATCAACATGAGGTATATGTGGCATGTCATTTGTCACTTTTGACTATTCCTATGGTTATGTTAGTTTTCAATAGTATAAATTGATGAAATCTTTAACAGAAAGGACTAATTTACTCTTTCATTTAATGTATATGGATTAATTTATTTATTTTTAAATAAAAATGACAAAATACAATCTGACTTTTAATATAAGTACTATGATATTTTTATCTATCTAATAATAAAATATTAAGATGTCCAAATCATAATCCTGTAGGGTATCTCACTAAATTTAAATTTGGTTTTCAATCAAGTGAGGAGTTCCATGAGATTTCATTTTCTAATCCTCAATTTCCTTTTGGTAGGCTCTTCTAAGAAGATCACACACACACACATTAAATATATCCAATGGAATGGGTCATTGTAATGCTTAAAGCGGAGTTCAAACATTGGACTGTATATGGTTTAAAGTTCCATTTTTCCATTGAAAAATATGGTAAAGTGGAAGAAATGAAAGTGGTACCGATAGAAGATAATATTCTTTTTCTTTTTTTATATGAAGGATGTCACTATACGAACAAGGTTATACTAGATATTAAAATTTGAATTAAAATATGTTAAATTATCTTTTAAAAACGATCGTATAAATTAAAAACTGAAATAAATTTAAATTTGATAAAAGTATTATGAAGGCTTTCGTAGTAAGAGTTAGATTATATTTTGTTCTCTCTATTAAAAAATGAGTAAATTAGTTTTTGTATGTTAGATGAAAGAGCAAATTGACTCTTCTGTTAAAAGTTACATCAAGTTTTATTGTTAAAAATTGGTCATTGTACGTCAGTATGAAGTACACATAACATGCCACGTATAATTGTCTGGTTATTTTGTTAGCTACACTAGTTTTTAATAGTAGAAATTGATAAAATTTTTAATAGAAACGACTAGTTTACTCTTTGATCTAAGATATACTAATTTATCTATTTTTTTAATAAAAAGAATAAAATACAATGTGACTTCTAATATTTTATCATTTAAATTCTCTATTTTTTCTTTGGTTGATATAAAGGATGCCAATCTGATACTAATATTTGAATTAAAATCTATTGAATGGCTGCATAAACTAAGAAAGTTGAAATTCATGTTCCTTTCTTTATTCTTCCATCCCATTATTTGATTTTGAGCTCAAAGTGGCCTAGTCCGATGCCTGCATGGTCCCATTTTCATGTTTCTTTTTGGCATGAGAAATTTATCATGATTACAAAAGCATTGAATTCAGGTTATATCTTCTTCAACCTGTCGACATTAATGGAGATAACCAACAACTCAACAATTCTTGTACAAAAAGATCAAACAGATTGTCCAGAAGGGGTGTATCGTATCAAACCGAATAATTCAGGTATGGGTATCCAAAACTAGTATGTCTTTCCAGAACATAAGAATCACAGATCTAATACATTCTTTTGTTGTCGGGATCAGGTTCGTCCATAATGAACCGTATTGTTGTATGCAGTATATATTTAAATTATATTTAAGATTTTGATTGAGTTGGTGTTATTCATCAATCAGATCTCAATTCAGTTGTAAAGTTACCAAAACTCTCTTACTGTGGAGTGTACCTCACATTTCAGACGAAACACAGTTGACATCGTGATGAGGAAGAGCTGTCGTCCCGACGACGCGACTACGACATCCCGACGAGAAGTAATGCCACGTCTCGACGATGCGAAGATGGATGTTCCGACGAGCCGATAGCAAAGTCACGACGTGTTCCCCACTCAACCAGGTTTCTTCTCCTAGTTAAACTCTATTATATTTTTCAGTCTAACTCTGATTATTCTAGGGATGTTTTAGTAATATTTATACACGAAATTCAACCTATAAATAGGCCCCTTAGCAACCCTAGATAGTTTAGAATAACAACAAAATAAAGAGAGTTTGTGGGTATTTCGGGAAATCTTTGTATTTTGGGTTCATGGTTTATTTTTTTCCATCTTGTACCCCATTGGTTTTTTCTGTTTTAGTGAAGTTTTCTTTGTTCGTGGTTTTTTTATTCTCTTCGGAGGGATTTTTCCACATTAATATTTGTGTTCAATTTTCTCGATTTTCGTTCGTGTTCGTTGCATAATTCGGGTTCGACCCAAAACTTATTTTTACAAAGTAATAAATTCCACGAAAATGCCCGCCAAAGCTAGTCGTTAATCGAGTGTCCGCCATACGACTCATGATCACTCCGGAAGTGCCTGATAGTGATACGCCAAGACACCATTGGTTCATAGTGTAAGTGAGAGTTCGCCAGAATGAACATAACTTTGTGCCACAAAATTTTCTATAGAGGGTCAAGGTAGAACTCTGGCGGGCGAGGTAAGAATCAGTTGAGATTTAAGGTGTTAGGGCGACAACGTGACCCTGAGGAGTGTTGGAGCAACTGCCCTTAAATATGCAGGGAATTCCCTAAGACAATGGAAATTAAAGTGGACACCGGTTTGAAAAGATTAGGCTATAAAGGAAATTTCGAGGACGAATTTTCTTTAAGGGTGGGGGAGTTGTAACGCTCGGTTACCCAAATTGACTCGGGATTTTGGAAACTAGGATTTAATTAAACGAGCTCGGAAATTGTCGAGCTCCGGAGGGAAATTAGAAAATTTAGTGACTGAAATGCATTAGATCTCAATTTTGGTTCGGTTAGGATGGAATTGACTAGTTCCTTAGGGGAAGACAAAATGATTAAGAAGGAACGGTGGTGGAAACCGGTGGAAATCATGCCAAATGAGTATATAAATAGGTAGGCGCGTATGAAGACATGATTCCTAAAATTGGTTTTATATATTTTCCTTCCGGTAGCATCACCTTCTCCAGCTACCCTGAGAGGAAGAGAATTCAATTGAAGAAAGCTTTACAAGCGACGGTTGTTGTGTGAGTTGAAGTATGGAAGTGGAGAAATTTAGTAATTGGTAAATTTCCTTACCCCTCCGTACTTATGGACTGAGTATTTACAGTAAGAACTCTTAAATGTTTCCTACAACAATAAATTCTGGGTTTTCGATGTCTAAATGCCATCAAAATAATCGATAGATGGTTGTTATGTTAGGTTGTCACGACAAATAAGACCCTGGTGTCTAGGCAAAACAAAGTTGTTGAGAATAAGGAAGCGATGTGAGTTTCTGCACTCAACCCTTGAAAAGCTAAGATATTGTATGATTGCGTGAGTTTATGAGTATCCGACATTCTAGTTCAATGTGCATGAATTAGCTATGATTCCATGGTATTGCATCCATGAAATGCATGTAAGGGAAACATTACCGAGTTTAGGTGAAGTTAGGAAGGGAAAATAGAATGATTTTGTTAGATACCGCTATACAGTAGTGTTGTGTGCACCCGTGATGAGCGATGCTCCGAGCATTGCGGATAAGACTTTGCGGTGTTTGAGTATCAAGGTTAGGAATGGTGAAATTGAGGAATGGATGGAGTGCAATGGGAAGAGTAAACATGAAAGATCATGGTTAGTCCATGGGACCAATCGAAGGCTATATGCCTAAAATGAGGAAGACCATAGCTGAAAGATGGTATGGCATCATGATATAAATGAGTAAGACCATGGCTAAAAGTTGTTATGGCATCATGGTAAACAAGACTACGACTATAGCTAAAAGACGCTATGGCATCCTAATAGTCCACCGGGACGGTAAATACATGTTAAACTATGTCAGACCATAGCTGAAAGACGTTATGACATAATAGATAGTCTGCCGGGACACTAAACACAAGATAGTCCACCGGGACACTAAACACACGATGGTTCGACAGGACATTAAACACAGGATAGTTTGCCGGGACACTAAACACAGAGTAGTCTGCCCAAACGTTAAATATGTGAATTAGGGTGTGCAAGGTCAGAGTTTGCAATGGCAGCGAGTAAGGTCCGTTAGGATAAGGAACCCAGAAGTTGTCAGATTAAGGAAGAGAAAATTTAGGTATAACTTAAGTAGAGAGTAGAAGGGTTGATGGAAAACCCGGGTACGAGTTCTTAGGTTTGGCTAATAAGCCAATATTTATGATGACCACGAGATGTTCGAGCAGAACCTAATACCAAGGGTTCGCGAGTAATAAGAGACATCTAGTGCTTGGTAGGTCCGTTAAGGACCACTAGGAGGTATCGGTTGCCAAAAGGTCAAGTAGAGGAAGATGCCCGATCATTTATCAAGAGGTGAACAACTTAATTAGTAGTAAGTAACACAAAATAGACCACATGGAAGTCTGCCAAAGACTATAGGGACGGAATGTTACCGAAAGGAAACAGAGAATATGGATCAGTAGGGATTTAAATGTTACTATCAGTCGTCTGACGACTGGGAAAGAGAAGAGCGATTAGCTGGACAAAATTAAAAAGTGCAAAGCCACCTTGACAGTAGGGCATCCTCGTAAATGGTTTGGCCATGTAGCTAGTATTGTGAAATGTTGAACAAGTTGGGGGAAAAAAGGAAATTTGGAATATGGCAAAAATCTGGTCCATACCATAGAGAGTCGTTACCGTAAAGTACATACGCACGTCCTAAATAAAGAGTTAGTTTGCCAACGATAAGTTACGAAAAGGAGGGAAAAGTTACAACCACATCATTAAAATCCGCGAACGGCCAAAGATGATTAGGGAGTTTAAATCTCTCCTTAAAACTTCATTTTTGAAGTTTTGTATTTTATTTTACGTTGTATTGCAGAATCTCACTAAGTTAATTTGAACTTATAAATGGTCTGCTTATTGCAGGATAAAACTTTAACCTGAAATCGAGTGGAGGGACCAAGCCAGATAACGCCAGATATGTGAGACATATGGATATCGTTCATGTATATAGAAGGTCTCCTTAGGGATTGATTTGGAAGATTTTGTGTAAAGTTTTGTTTGAGTTGTAAATATTTCTAGATTAGCTAAAATATTAAATCAGTAGGGTCCAAATCTTTAATGGCATGGATTATAGCTAACGTCTCAAATTGTAAATTGACAGTGTTAAACCATTTGAGATAATAACTAAAAATAATTTGTTGTGTTAAATCGGGTTGTTATAACCTCCGGTACCCGGGGCCCTTGGTCAGGCTGGGTAAGGGGTGTTACAGAGGATATGTAAAGTGAACAACCTAGCATTTTTGCTTTAAGGTTGAATTAAGTTAGGGTCGTGAATGTTTAAAAGGAGATAGAACTCTGATCACTAACAATTACCTTCAGGCTCCTTTGGTGGTATAGGTCAGTATGACTTGAAGGGTAGGATCGAGGTGCTTTACTCCAATCCAAAACATATTAGGGGTATGAGAATTCTTCTAAAACATTCACCATGCCAGACACCTTCGGGTAGTCAATGATGCTGTCTCCAGGAAAGATCTTGGAGGTAGGAGTAAGAAATGTGAAAGTGACCAAAGTTAGCAACTTTGGTAAGTTCTGCATTATATTATTGACCTAAGTTGAGCATGAGAAATTAAAATAAGATTTGGCAATGAGTAAGGAATCAGGAATGTGAATCAATTATCATGGGAATAAGTGATTTGATCATAGGAAGTTTGTGAATTATGAGACACAATCAATTTGAAAAATGAAATTACTCCTCTGGACTTTGGAAGTAGTATACATGTAAAGATTGAATTATGCATTTTTGAGGTTTAATAAGGATGTGATAAGAACATGAAAACTAAGTTTTGACCTTAGTATGATGTGAGATGCAACATAAGATTTGATGTGACTTTTAATATATGTTCAATCGGTCCCTCATCTAGCTTAACACAACTCTTAATAGTTTGCATTTGAACCGGTATGATGAATATGTGAAAAAAAATGAATTAAAAAAATAGACCACATATATCCACTATCCGCAATGAATGTTTTTTCTCGGTATAAGCAAGAGATGACTTAGAGATTAAATTATTTTTTTCAAATTATTATTTAATTGATTTATTATTTAATTGATTGTAATTAAATAATTGAAGTTTGAAGTGGAAATTAAATAAATTATTTATTGCGGTTTTGTTGAACTAGATAATCAAAATTGTTTACTTATAGATTTTGGTATGGTAAAATTGTCACGACTTTAACGAAATTAGAATTGAGTTGAGAAAACAATTAAATTGAGTAAATTAAATAAATTTATTTTTAATTAATTAAATAAGTAATATTTTTGGAATAAAAAGTTGATAATTGATTTGATTAAATTATATGAGTTGATTAAAGGTCCAGATAACACATATAATTGAACCTAAAACATGAGACATGCCCAATGGCCCATTTGACACATGATGGGTGTCAAGCCCTGGTTCAGAGAGGAGTTGTATGTGTATTTTCCTTTTAAATATTATTATTTTGCTTATTCTTATTTGACTAGAAATCTTATATTTTTCTCTCGAAATAGAGATTACGGGCTAAACCAAACTATACCACAATAAGCATTTTTACTATGTTATTTTATAATGAGATTTATTTTACACTGAATTATATTTTCCAAGGGATCTTAACTTTGGTTTCTAGCCCACCGAGAGAAATTGATCTTCCACACTAGAATACCAATAAAAAGCAATTCGTGAATTTAGAGCCCATACTATAAGTAGAACTAGGGTTCGAGAATAGCGGGGAAGATCATGTCGGTAGAAAGCCAAGAAACGGCTATGTCCACCTAGCCTGAAACAAAGATACTATAACACCCCAAACTCGGCCTAGACGTTATGGCCGAATCCGGGAGTGTTACGAAGAAGGGTATTGAAACTGTTTTTATTTCGACAAAAACCTTATAAAGTTGCTTATTATAAAGTGTCCAAATTTTACAAAACATATTCATTTACTTGTTTATTACCGAAACCGTCGTGAGTTTATTCATTCGCCAAAACATAATTTGCAGTGGAAAATTTTAAAAGTCATTATATTCCAGAAACCTAGTTCGTGTTTCTAGAAAAACTTTTGTTTGCATAAAGCAGTCGTTTTCGTAAATTGTTTCGACATACAACACAGGATAGAAAAGAATCAAAAGAAAAACCAACAGTTAAAACTATACAGTCCAGAGAGTCCCAAAAGTTACAAACTCTTAAATAAATCCAGAATTTTAAAACTACCGAAAACTCAAAGGCAGTTTTAACTAGTGGTCACCGCTAAGCCTCCGTCGCACCGACCCGCCTATGTCCGAGGGTTACCTGTACAGAATAGACAAACAAATGTGAGTTTTCGTAAACTCAGCGTGTAACCAACAGAGATAGACATGCAAATGTACACGGTATTTTTATATGCAGAACATATACAAATACGGACCTAAGTCCTTAATAGATACAAATATCAGAATCAGATAATCCAGAAAGATATACATAATCATACCCCCATCCTCTGCACACCATCCCCGTCCATCCCATCACACCATGTGGGGTTAAAAACACCCAACCATCCCTACACACCATATAGGGTCGATGCGACACATAACCTAATATTGTGCAGTCAAGCTGCAAGAAATTAGGCGAAAAGTCGCCGTACAGATTACTTCCTTCACATATACCAATCCCACCCCAAATACAGATACAACATGCAGATAACAGATAATAGATACAGAATCACATGATTAACATGCTCGTATACAGATATTATACTTATTTACGCAAAACAGATAGACATGCATTTCCGTTTCCTACTCAGGTCAGACTATCAGATTAACAGATCACATACAATGAGTTTAGTTAGCCCTTACCGACCCTACGATAGGTCCACAATCGATCAAAATGAACTATGCGACCCTAGGGAAAATTTCAGAATTTTGGGCCTACATGCCCGTGTGGCCCACACGCCCAAATTGGCCTTGCCCGTGTGGCCCACATAATCTGGCCTAAAGCCCACACACCTAATCCGGCCTAGCCTGTATGGTCCACACGGCTACAAAATCACCGTCACACGACCGTGTCTCATACACGGCCTCACCCTTGATAGTCACACGGCTGTGTGTTGCACACGGCCAGCCACACGGTCGTCCACATGCCCGTGTGACGTCGGTAGACGAAATTTTTGGCTTTCGCCGAACCTCATTTTTGATGATGTGATTCACTTAACTAACTAAAATCACGACAAAGGCAAGCGCACCTATCGAATAATAGTATAGCTGGTGAGTCGGGAATATCGTATCCACGAGGACTAAAAGTACTAGTACTTACTACCTTTCTATTATCTAGCCTACAAATTGAAGGGTTGTGTTTAATCTAAAATTAAACTAATTACTAAAGACTCGACAGAGAATGGATTGGGAAAATATTCGAAGAAAACCAATGATAAAGACGATACCCAAGAAAGAATCCACCTAGACTTCACTTATTATTCTGAATCTGAGTTAAATGATTTATTCACTTTCCTTGATCCGTAGAAATTCCTAAATTATATTAATATCTCTTTCGAGAGTAAAAATAACTGACTCTAGGTTGATTAATTGAAATCTTTTTCTAATTAAAACCCCTATTGTCGCATTAACTCGATCTATGGATTCCCCTATTAGATTTGACTCTAATCCGGTAGATTTATGTTGTCCTATTTCTAGGATTGCATGCAACTCCACTCAATTATGCCAGATCTATTCTTAAACAGAGACTTTTGCTCCGCTGAAATAAGCACATCAACCATGAATTAATATACTGAAAACATTAACACATGAAGTAAGTACACATAATTGAGATCAAGAACAAATATTTATCATGTAACTCAGAAAAATCAAATAATAATAATATTCATCATAGGTTTCATCTTCCCTAGGTATCTTGGGAATTTAGTTCATAATTTGGGAAGAAAACATCTCAAAATTAGGAAAACAATAAGACATAAATAACTCAAAAACTTCTAGAGAAATTGAATGGAGATCTTCAATCTTGAAGGAGATCCTGCTTCTGAGTTGATTCCGACTACGTTCTTCGAGTAATTTCTTCATTCTACTCTGCGTCCTCCCTTAGATATTCTTTTAAGATGTATTTATAAACTTTAGAATGTTCAAAAACCCTAAAAATTAGCTTTTTCCGCATGTTAGGGGAACAGGGTTCGAAACCGACACGGGCTGGCACATGGGCGTGTGGCCAGCCCGTGTGGATTACACGGGCGTGTGCTAAGCCCGTGTGGGAGTGCCCAGGCCGTGTGGATCTTGAAAGTAGCTCGTTTTGTCCGATTTTGGCCCGTTTTCTGCTCCATTTGCTCCCCTATGCTCTCCTAAGTATAGAAACATGAAATTAAAGGATTAGGAGCTTCAAATTCACTAAATTATATAATAAATCATCCACATGCCAAGCATGGGATTAAAACATGTTACTTTTATGGTTTATCAAATTTCTCGTGTTTTAGGTAAACACTTGGTTTGGTTTTGATGCTATTGCGATCCCGAGCCCACCAGAACCTAAAAACAGCATTCCTACGATCAATTCTAAGTATCCAAACACCAATTATCAAAATCCCAATTGACATAGTTGAACGTAGTACACAAACGAAAAGTTCGATCACTTACTAGAACAGTTACGACAGCCCTAACACTCTACACGATAGACGATGGATTCTGATCCCTTTGATTAGCACCTAACACCAGAATACACAACATTAACGCAACCGAAAACAACCTACAATCGTAAAAAACTTCAAGAACACTTACCAACCAAAATCCGAGTAGGGATCACAGAACCAAAATGCAGAGATTGACAACAATTTTTGAATAAAAAAGGAGAAGGTAACAAAAAGAAGGAAAAAACGAAAGTGCAGAGAAAAGGGGAGAACAAACTGATGTCAGTTTTTTTTTTTTGAAAAAGAGAAACATATTTTGTATAAAATAAAATAATATCCTTTATCCCTCAAATTTAAGCATGATCTCCTACTAACCCAATCCCAACTACCCACTCTCTCATCCACTTACACAGACTTCCAAACCCATCCAAACTCTCTCAAACAATCGAGGCAAAAATTAACATCCATGTTCGCATGAGGATTCATACATAAGACATCTAGCAACTAACTCTGATGGTCACTAAACTAACTATAAATACGACTAAGACAAGCGCACCTATCGAACAATAGTATAGTTATGGTGAGTAGAGAATATTGTATCCACGAGGACTAAAAGTATTAGTAATTACCATTTTTTTTATTATTAAGCTGACAAATTGGAGTGATTATTTTTAATCTAAAATTACTAAACTAATCTAACTAAGAACGCAACAAAGAATGAAATAGGAAAATAATCGAAGATAACCAATGAGATAGACAATATCCAGGAAAGAATCCACCTAAACTTCTCCTATTATTATGAATCTGAATTAAACGATTTATTCACTTGTGTCTTGATCCGTAGAAATCCATAAATTATGTTAATATCTCTTTTGAGAGTAAGAACAACTGACTCTAGGTTGATTAATTGAAATCTCTTTCTAATTAAAACCCCTATCATCGCATTAACTCGATCTATGGATTCCCCTATTAGATTTGACTCTAATCCGGTAGATTTATGTCGTCCTATTTCTAGGATTGCATGCAACTCCACTCAATTATGCTAGATCTACTCTTAAACAGGGACTTTTGCTCCACTGAATTAAGCACATTAAACATGAATTAATATCCCAAAAATATTAAAACACAAAATAAACCTACATAATTGAGAACAAGAATCAAGTATTTATCGCATAAAAACAGAAATTAAATAATAAGATTCATTATAGGTTTCATCCTCCCTAGGTATCTAGGGAATTTAGTTCATAATCCTAAATAGAAACATCTCAAAGTTAGGATAACCACAAGACATAAAAAAACTCAATAAAACTTCAAAAGAGATTAAATGGAGATCTTCGATCTTGAGGGAGATCTGTTTCTGAGTTAATTCCAATGCCGTTCTTCGAGTGTTTTCTTCGATCTTCTCTGAGTGCCCCCTTAGGTCTTCTTCTAATTGGTATTTATAGACTTTAGAATGCTCCGAAAGCCTAAAAATTGGGTTTTTCTGCGTATCTGGGAAGTAGGTTGTGAAATCGACACGGGCTGGCACATGGGCATGTGGCCAGCCCGTGTGGCTCACACGGGCATGTGGCCAGCCCATGTGGAAATGCCTAGGCCATGTGGATATTGGAAACAGCTCTATTTGTCCAATTTTGGCTAGTTTTTCACTACTTTCGCTCCCAAAGGCTCTCCTAAGTATAGAAACATGAATTTAAAGGATTAGGAGCATCAAATTCACTTATTTACATAATTAATCATCCAAAAACGCATTAAGAATGAGATTAAAATATGTTACTTTTACAGCTTATCGAACTCCTTACCACTCAAACCAGCAGGCTCATTCTAATATGAGTTTACAAACAATATAACATAAGCCTACCCAGCAAGGATAAGGCTAGGATAAAAAATAACAGAATTTGCCAAAAGTGGGACTTGAACCCAAGACCTCACACACACACCCAGAACACTTAGTCACTGAAACAAGTACACATTTGTGTAAGGATTTACAGAAACATAAATAAATTATTCAGGGCGTTACAACTCTACCCTCTAAAAGAAGTTTTGGCTTCGAAATTTACTTGACCCGAACAGATGAGGATACTGCTGACGCATCGAGTCTTTAGGTTCCCACGTGGCTTCCTCAGTGCCATGATTCTGCCACAGAACCTTAACTAACGGAATGAATTTCCTCCTCAGAACTTTAACATCTGGATCCAAAATCTGAACTGGCTTCTCATCTAAGGTTAAATCCGGTCTAACCTCAATCTCATCAACAAAAATAACGTGAGATCGATCAGACCAATACCGTTTCAACATCGAAACATAGAACACATCATGGATACAGTCTAACTCTGGAGGTAGCTCTAATTGATAAGTAACCAGTCCTACACGCTTCAGAATCCGATACGACCCAATGAACCTAGGGCTTAACTTGCCCTTACGATCGAACCGCAGAACTTTCTTCCACGGAGATACCTTAAGGAATACGAAATCACGCACAGAGTTCTCGATATCCCTCATTTTCAGATCCGCATAAGACTTCTGTCTATCAGAAGCAGCCTTCAGACAATCCCGAATCAGTCTAACCTTATCATCAATATCGAAAACCAACTCAGGACCCAAAACCCGTCGTTTACCCAACTCAGTCCAACCTAGCGGAGTACAAAACTTACGACCATACAGAGCCTCGTAAGGTGCCATCTAGATGCTAGACTGGAAACTATTATTGTAGGCGAACTCAGCTAACGACAGAAAATCCTCCCAACTACCTTGAAAGTCAATTAAATAGTTCCGAAGCATATCTTCCAGTATCTGAATCACCCTCTCAGATTGACCATCGGTCTGAGAATGGAACACAGTACTGAAGTCCAATCTTGAACCTAGAGCTTCATGAAGTTTCTTCCAGAACCGAGAAGTGAAGCGAGGATCCCTATCAGAGATTATCGAAATTGAAACCCCGTGCAGTCTTACAATATAAAAAATGTAGAGCTTTGCTAACTTTTACAGGGAGTAGTCTGTCTGAACTGGAATAAAATGGGCGGACTTGGTCAATCGATCCACGATGACCCAAACAAAATCCTTCTTAGTGGGTGTTAAAGGCAACCCACTAACAAAGTCCATCATCACATGTTCCCATTTCTGTACAGGAATCTTAATGGGTTGGAGCAAACCCGAAGGCAACTGGTGCTCAACCTTAACTTGCTGGCATATTAGACAACGAGCAACAAAATTTGTTACTTTTCATCCTTTTTCTTTACAAACAAAACCGATGCCCCCATAGAGACACACTAGGACGGATGAAACCACGATCCAGAAGCTTTTGAAGTTGAGCCTTAAGCTCTGTAAGTTCATTCGGTGTCATACGGTATGGAGCGATGGACACCGGAGCTGTACCCGGTAGAAGCTAAATGATCGTTGGTATCGATAGTCTTAATATTTATATAATGAATGATCTAGCCTAGAAACTAACTATCACCACGATTGAGGCAAGTGCACCTATCGAACAGTAGTATAGCTTAGTGGCAAGACCGGATTGTCGAACCCAAAGGAACCAAAAGTACTAATACTGGCTTTCTTTTTATTATTTAGCCTAAGAATTAAGGGAATTGTTATTTATTCTAAAATTAACTAACTACTAAGCTAAAGACGCTAAGACGAAGAGAATGAATTGGGGAAATACTTGTGGGAAAAACCAATTGATTAAGACAATACCCAAGGAGGAATCCACCTAGACTTCACTTGTTATTTAACTCTGAACCAGACGATTTATTCACTTGACCTGATCCGTAGGATTCCCTAATTTATATTAATACCTCTCTCGAGGCTACTAACATCTAACCCTAGGTTGATTAATTGAAATCTCTTTCTAATTAAACCCCTAGGATTGCATTAACTCGATCTATGGACTCCTATATTAGGTTTGACCCTAATCCGGCAGATTTTTGTCATCCTATCTCTAGGGTTGCGATCAAATCCGCTTAATTATGCTAGATCTACTCTTAGACAGGGTCTATTCCTCCTCTGCTAAGCACATCAATACTTGAATCAATATCACGAAAATATCAAAACAAGAATTAAAAACACATAATTAAGAACAAATCAAGTATTTATCATATAGTTCAAAAATAATAACAAGATCCGTCTTAGGTTTCATCCCCTCGGTATCTGAGGGGTTTAGTTCATAATCATAAAAGAATACATCTCGGAAGAAAAGATAAAACAAAACATAAGAAAACCTAAAACCCCTGAAGGAATTGAAGGAGAGATCCTCCATCTTGAGTATGATTTCGGCTTCTTGAGATGAATCAACTGGCTTTCTTCGAGTAAATCCCACAATTCTGACCTCTCTGGCTTGGCTCATTGGCCTAGCTGGACGCCCCCTCAAAAAGCTCCCTTTAGGTTATACTTAGGGTGTTTATATAGGCTTCGGAATGTGTTTCTTCGCCTCTAAGTATCCTAATCCGAGTGAAATTCCTCTTTGTCACGGCAGGGACACGCCCGTGTAACACGCCCGTGTGAATCGAATTGTAGACCATGGTTGGGTCTACTAGGGAGGCACGGCCGTGTAGTGAAACCCCAGGCCGTGTTGATTTCCTACTTTGGCCCATTTGGTCTGTTTTTGGCCCGTTTCTCGTTCTTTTCATCCTCCTATGCTTTTCTGAGTATAAAACATAAAATTAAAGGATTAGAAGCACCAAATTTCACAATTCAGGGAATAAATCATCCAAAAGTATGCTAAATGTGGGATTAAAATATGAACATATTACGGTTTATCACTAAATGCCGAACTCAATTTCTCGATTCGAAGGTAAACCCGGTAAATTCTCGAGAAAAACATCCAAAAATTCCTTCACTGTTCTGATATCCCTGACAGAAGAGTCCCCAAAAATTGAAACACTGACGTAGGCCAAATACGCCTCACACCCTTTCCGAACCAATTTATCAGCCACTAGAGTAGAGATCACATTAGACAGGTAATCTCGACGCTCGCCGATTACAACCACTTCCTTATCATCCTCGATCCTCAGAACGACCCTCTTAGCCGCGCAGTCCAAACTAACTCGGTGCTCTACTAACCAATCCATACCCAGAATCAAGTCGAACTCCCCAAACGGTATGTCCATTAGATTTTTCGGAAATAAAACCCTTTGTACTTCCAGCAGTACATTCCCATATAGTCTATTTACCCAAACAGATTGTCCCAACGGACTCAGCACAGAGATCTCATTGGAACTACACTCAACAGTAATCCTCAAGTTTTCAGAAACCGAACTAGCTACGTAGGAGTGTGTGGATACTATGTCTATCAAAGCAGTATATGGAGCATCAAAAATAAAAAAATGTACCCGTGATCTCATCAAGGGCGTCTCTGTCTTCTCGGCGTCGAGCAGCATGAACTAGTGCAGGCTGCCTCGCCTCAGTCTGATTAGCACCTCTGCCCGATTCTCTTTGTCATTGGCCCATACTATTACCACCCCTAGCCGGTCTACGGTCCCTAGGTGGCTGCTGTACTACCCTCTGGGGCTGAATAAAACCCGGTCCTGTAGCTTGCATCTGATCAGCATGATGTGGACACTCTCTAATCCGGTGCTCTAATGACCCACATCTCAGATAAGCCTCTAATCTCCTCCAACACTCGCCCGAATGGCGCCTACCACAGTCACCACAAGGCTAAATCTTAACAGAAGTAACAAGAACTCCCACTCTAGCAGGCTCATCAGGTGTAGCCCGTTTCTTAGGCATCTGAACAGAACTAGAGGGCTCTGAGTCCCTCTTGTTCTTGCCTCTCTCTCGGTCTCTATTTTGGCATTCCACCCGCTTAACCTCTTTGGTAATCTTCGCCTCATCTACCAAAATAGCAAACTTTCGCTCCTTCTGCGAAACAATCAATACCCTCAAACTATCCCTCAAGCCGTCCTCGAAACAAACACATTCCTCATACTCGGATGCCACCATGCCTTGAGCATAGCGGCTCAATCTCAGAAATTTGGCCTCATACTTGGCCACAGACTTATCACCTTGCGTGAGATTCATGAACTCACGCCTACGAGCATCAACATAGCTCGCGCCTACATATTTTCCCTAGAAGGCAGTCTTAAAGTAGTCACAGTTTAAACGATCCGGTTAAGCACCCTCTTCAACTGATAACCACCACTAATAAGCTTCGTCGCGAAGCAAAGAAACTGCACCCTTCAGTTTCTGCTCAGGAGTGCAGTCACTGTCGTTCATTATCCTCTCAGTGGCCTCTAACCAATATTTGACCATGGTAGGGGCGACTCTCGTGACGCCCCTAAACAGCTCAGCTCTATTGGACCAGAGTCGTTTAGTTACCGACCGACAACCCCCAGATCCAGAATGGGGTCTAGCGACCCTCTCCAAAACTCTCAACATGGCTTGGGACATTGCGTCATCCCCAGTCGATCGGCTTTGAGACCCAGTCTCAGCAGAAGGTGTAGCCGGAGTCTCACTCGTATCCAAATTCGGCATACTGCCCAGAGAAGAAGACTCAACTTGAGCCCCCTACGGTGCCTGCTCACCGCGCCCATAAAAATCTCGACATCGTGTTCCTCATGCGCTCATCGTAATTTGAATTTTATCTACATTTTAAAATTTTATGCACCAGTTTCTGCATTTATTAATAGATGTTTTATGCTTTAGTTATCAGAAGTTCAGAAGTATTTAAGAGGTTTTAGTCTCTAACTAACTCAATACAGTTCCAGAGAGTTCTAACTACAGTATTTTCTAAGTCCAGAAGTACTTACAAGATTGACGCCGGAGACTCGATGTACCACATACTTACTTCAAAAGAAATAAATTTTTGTTTGCAAACCAGTCCTTTTTTTAAACCCAATTTTGGAACCAAAATTCACAGCCCGAGTTTTGCAACTTGGCTCTGATACCACTAAATGTAACACTCCAAACCCGGCTTGACGTTATGGTCGAATCTAGAAGTGTTACAAAGAAGAGTTTTAAAACTGAATTTATTTCAACAAAAACCTTATAAAGTTACTTGTTATAAAGTGTCCAAATTTTACAAAACATATTCATTTACTTGTTTATTATCGAAATCGTCGTGAGTTTATTCATTCACCAAAACATAATTTGCAGTGGAAAATTTTAAAAGTCGTTATATTTTAAAAACCTAGTTCGTGTTTCCAGAAAAATCTTTGTTTGCGTAAAGCCATCATTTTCGTAAATCGTTTCGACATACAACGCATGATAGAAAAAATCAAAACCAATAGTTAAAACCATACAGTCCAGAAAGTCCCAAAAGTTACAAACTCTGAAATAAATCCAGAATTTTAAAAACTCAAATGCAGTTTTAACTAGTGGTCACCGCTGAGCCTCCGTCGCATTGACCCGCCTATGTCCGAGGGTTACCTGTACAGAACAGACAACCAGATTTGAGTTTTCGTAAACTCAGTGTGTAACCAATAGAGATAGACATGCAAATGTACACGATATTCTTATAAGCAGAATAAATACAAATACGGACCTAAGTCCTTAGCAGATATAGATATCAAAATCAGATAATCCAGACATATATACAGAATCCTACCCCTATCCTCTACACACCATCTCCGTCTATCCCATCACACTATGTGGGGTTAAAAACACCCAACCATTCCTACACACCATATAGTATCGATACGACACATAACAGAATAATGTGTAGTCAAGCTGCAAGAAATTAGGCGAAAAGTCGTCGTACAGATTACTTCCTCTACATATACAAACCCACCCCAAATATAACAGATACATAATAAGATGATTAACATGCTCGTATACAGATATTATACTTACTTACGCAAAACAGTTAGATATGCATATTCGTTTCCTACTCAGATCAGACTATCAGATTAACAGATCACATACAATGGGTTTAGTTAGCCCTTACCGACCCTACGGTAGGTCCACAGTCAATCGGAATGACCCGTGCGGCCCTAGGAAAAATTTCAAAATTTTGTGCCCATATGCCCGTGTGGCCCATAAGCCCAAACTGGCCTTGCCCATATGGCCCACATGACCTAGCCCAAAGCCTACACGCCTGTGTGGCCCACACGCCCAATCTGGCCTAGCCCGTGTGGCCCATATGGCCACATAATTATCGTCACACGGTCGTGTTTTGCACACAGCCTCACCCTCGACAGTCACACGGCCGTGTGCTACACACGGCCAACCACACGGTCGGCCACACGCCAGTGTGGCGTCGACAGATCCAATTTTCGGCTTTCACTGAACCTCATTTTCTCGTGTTTTAGGTACACCCCTGGTTTGTTTTTGATGCTATTGCGATCTCGAGCCCACAAAAACCTAAAAACAACATTCATATGATCAATTCTAAGTACCGAAACACCAATTATCAAAACCCCAATCGACATACTTGAACGTAGTACACAAACAAAAAGTTTGATCGCTTACCAGAACAGTTATGACAGCCCTAACACTCTACACGATAGACGATGAATTCTGATCCCCTTGATTAGCACCTAATACCATAATACACAACATTAACGCAATCAAAAACGACCTACAATCGCACAAAAATTTAAGAACACTTACCAACCACAATCTGAGCAGGGATCACAAACCAAAACATAGAGATTGACGACAGTTTTTGAACAGAAAAGGAGAAGGTAGCAAAAAGAAGGAAAAAACGAAAGTGCAGAGAAAATGGGAGAATAAACTAACGTCAATTTTTTTTTGAAAGAGAAACAAATTTTGGAAAAAATAAAATAAAATAAAATAATATTCCTTATCCCTCAAATTTAGGCATGATCTCCTACTAACCCAATCCCAACTACCCACTCTCTCATCCACTTACACAGACTTCCAAACCCATCCAAACTCTCTCAGACAACCGAGACAAAAATTAACATCCACACTCGTACGATGATTCGAACACAAGACCTCCAGCAAGCTAATTCCTTACCACTTGAACCAGCAGACTCATTCTAATATGAGTTTACAAACAATATAACATAAGCCTACCCAGCAGGGATAAGGCTAGGATAAAAAATAACAGAATTTGCCAAAAGTTAAATTTGAACCCAAGACCTTACACACACCCCCAAAACACTTAGCCATTGAAACAGATACACATTTGTGTCAAGATTTACAGAAATAGAAATAAATTATTCAGGGCATTACAGATACTAATTTGGTAAAGGTTTATTGCTATTAATAACACAAAGGTTCAACTTTAGAAAAAAAAATTACGTTGTGCTAGAAAATCATTGTGTAACCCAAAATTTTTCAACAATAACAACTGTCGTTCAATAATAGTTCTTGTCTAGAATAGTTTTAGAATAATTTTCTTCAAAGATATCTATATTTTAGAACAAATTCTATCGAGAACAATATTGTCACAAAACACCTTTATAGATCAACTCAATATAAAGCAAGATTATCTAGGAAATCACCTTTTTCATGAGCTATTTCGCAAAAGATGTTTTGCTCGATATTTCTTCACAAAATTGGAGATAATTTGAAATATAGAAAGATTTTTAGGTTGTTTTCACTTTTGAGATATTACGAAGAACTTGACTTAATGGATTAGATATAGAAAATATGGTATCTAAATTTAAGGTGTGTTTGGACACCACATAGTAATTGGATGAAATTGTAATTATTAGAGTAGTAATTACACTCTCTTGTAATTATAAGAAGTTCTAATTCCCTAGACGTATTTGACTTATGAAGTGTAATTACATCATAATTCCCTATGTCATGTTTGGTAGAATAAATAATAATTACATAACTACATAATTTTCAATTTAAAAAATGATATTAATTATTATAAAAATTATCAATAATACTTGAGAAAAAATTCTTTAAACAAGTAACAAAACCTAAAATCAAACCATTGTATACAATACATTAGTCCAAAAAAATATTCGATAATATGATTATTAATTAAATTAACAAGAAAATAAACATTCTAAACAATTTTATCTAATTACTTTGTATTCCATATTCATTGAGTCATTCTCTCTCTAACATTAAATATATACTCGTTGTTATCATCGATTGATCCTTGACCAAGTATAAATAATTAATAGTAAATATTATGTAATTTAGTTAAATTTAGTACAAATAATTTATAATAAATACTATACAATTTAGTTAATTATTTAGCAGATCAAAATGTATAGAAAGTTATCTCACATCAATAAAATTTTAAATTATTTAAAAGAGATTAGTAAAACAAAAAATAATTATATTTAAAAATATAGATTCTAAAATTAAAATACTATTATTTATTATATAAAAATAACTTTTCAATATTAAATAATGTATGGACATGTTTAAAAAACCATAAGATAATTGGATTTTAGTGTAATTGTTTGTAATTACTTTAATTACTTTAATTCTCCGCATAATTACTTTAATTCTCATCCTCCCTTAAGAATTGAAAAGTGTAATTGGGGTACAATACCTCTATTGTTCGAGGTCCGGGTCGACTGCTCAGAGGATGATTCTTCAAAGACTTCTCCTAATGAGATAACCGATTCCCCCTCAACAACTCCCAATTCAGTGGAATCCACTTATTACAGTTATTTCCCAAACATAATACAATTGTATAATTACAAACAATAACACCCAAATCTAATTAATAAGTAACTTTCCAAATGCGTCCTTAATCAACATACGTTGTTGCATAAAATGCTGAAGTAAATTAGTTGATAAGTACTTTTTATACAATAGTACAATCCATTACAAACACAATGGTTAAACCCTGGACCGCTAATCAACTTGAAACCACACAAATTTACCACTGAACCAGTGATATGATTAGCTTTGGTGATAAATACTAAATGAATAAAATATATAATTCGAATGTGAATTTACATATAAACCCTTACATTATCCATCACAAACAGACTTGATATTTTGAGTAAATCAATCATTGGTTTAATCTCTTCTAATCAATATTAAAAGGATAAGACAAGCAGATCACTAAGATACAGTAGAAAGAACATCAGCTTTTCCAGCAGTGAGTTGTTTTTTCTTTCAACGGAATCCAAATGTTGTAAATCAAATCATTAAAAGCATTCTGAGACAAACACATAATGATACATTAACGAAGGCTGCTAAGTCATAAGTCAATTGTGGATGAGGTTCACTTGCTTTTCATAAAGTTCTCAACTTGCTTTTAAATTTTGGAAATTTTCAAGTTGTTTTATGTACTTCTTATTTTTAAGTTGGGATGGCTTTAATTTAATAAAAATTATTCAATAAATTTATTTATTTTAAGATGTTTAGAAATCTCTGTGTAAACCCATTTTGACTGTTGCTTTAAATTGAAATGATCTTAGAATTGACGACAAGTAATGGGTCCAAAAGTATATTGATAAATAGAATCTCACAGTTGTTGGCAATTCATGCGGTGAATGATTGAAATTATGGAATACAAAATAGTATTGAAGGGGCACCAAACAGCTACAAGTGCATTGCATCCAAAAGAATTTTGGATTTGGAGATGACAGCTTGATGGGCCATATCATGTTCATAAGAAGATGGAGCAAAATGGGTTCTCAAACCTTTAAATTCTTTTCTTTGACTCCTTTCCTTAGGCTTCTTTTGGATGCAATTCACATCTAAAGGACAAAATGTGCTATGTTGACAAAGATTTTAAGTCAGGTTTCAAGGCATTACTCACTGTTATCCGAATTTGGATAATTATGAAATATAATATGGGTTTGATATAAATATGTTTCAAAAGTTTCAGTCATATATCAGATATGTACCATACACATGTAGAGTAAGAGAAAGCAAAATAGCATTGAGTTTCTACTGAGATTTGGAAGAGGCGGGAAATGTTGTAGACAACATATCCTGTTTCTAATGTATGTTACAACAGCTTAATTAAAAGATTCTTCTAGGTTAAGGCCCAAAATCGAAGAAGGGTTTAGAAGGACTCATATTCACAAAGACACCAGTTGTTCCTATTATTAAAGGTCAACAATCGATGAAATCAATTTGTTTGGCCGGTTTATATAAATAATCTACTTAATATATCAACAATCAATTAAATTATTATTGATGAAATAATAACATAAATTAATTGACTTAATATTGTTCGATTCGATCAGTTAAATCAATTAATCAATTTTTTTCCTATAATAAATTTTTTCTTCTCCTCTTTTATGGGTTTAAATAAACTTAGTTTGGGTTTGCCATTTAGGTCGGATTTATAAATTGAGTTGGGTTTAATTTTAATTATATATTATTAATTTTTTTTACATATTATAAATATTTTTAAAATAAAAAATAATATATCTTGATCAAGTCAGTTGATTTAATTATGAAATTCAGTAATTAATAATCAACCCACTTACCAATTTTAACTAAAGTCTTAATTGGCTTTACAAAAAAAATCGACTTAACTAACATAAATTAATTATAATTGATTTTGCTCATCTCTAATTATTTACACTCTTGTTATACTTTTTTTTTTATTATCTTTCACCTTAGGTTGTTTATTTATTTGAAGAATTGAAATATATTTCAGAATACAAATTTTGACACTCCTAAAAATTCTTTATAAAATAAGAATGAGATGACCTCTTGCATGATGTTCTTAGTCTGTTTTGCTAAGAAACCTTTCACATTGAAAATGTTTTATATCAATTATTGAAGGGGAAGAAATAATTGTAGCAAAGCTTGCTCAACAGTGATGTGCTAACTAAAATGGTACCATGAAAATGAAACTGAGAGATGTGTTTTGTGCCTACATGTGCAACTATAGTGACACATTTCACTTTTTGTCTCAACTTTCTATTTAAACCTAGTGTTGGTTTTGATCCTACATTATAGTAAATGAATCATTGAGTTACATGTAGCCTTTAAATAAGGCTTTTTCATAATGTGCTGATGCATTCATAACACAAAAGGTATGCTGATTTTGACAAAATGTTTCACAAATCATTGATGGTTTTTATTATTGTTACAATTTTGCATTTTTTTCTTTTGAGAAATAGATTTGTAACACCCCAAATCCGGCCTAGACGTTATGGCCGAATCCAGAGATATCACAAAGAATGGGTTTTGAAAACGGAGTCGTTGCGTTAAATCATCTTTATTAACTCATATTCTTTTATAACCATTGCCGAAAACGTAATTTATTGGTTTATTTGCCAAAAACATATTTTATAGCGGAATTCTAGTATAACCGTTATATTTTGGAAATCCAACTCGTATTTTCAGAAAAACCTTTTTGTTGAGTAAAATCGTCGTTTGCTTAAACGTTTTGTTAAGCCATGCAAGTAAACAAGCAACAAACCAAAACCAAAAGTCTAAAAACAGTCCAGTCCAGAGAGTCCCAGAAATTACAAAATCTCAATCAACTCCAGAAAATATTTAAGTAAAAAAAACCATAAAAATTACTAAGCATAACAATTCTAGGTAGAGTGGTCACTGCTGAGTCCCCGTCGCATCGATCCGCCTAAGTCTGCGGATTACCTGAATAGAACAGACAATAGATGTAAGTTTTCGTAAACTCAGTGTGTAACCCAACAGAATTAAGCATACAAATTATACAGAAATCACACATATATATATATATATATACAGTCAGATACAGATTCGGACTCAAGTCCATTTCAGATACAGATAACAGATATAGTGATGCAGATCAGATAAATAGAATCCTACCCCCTTCCTCTACACACTAACTCCGACCATCCCATCACACCATGTGGGGTTAACAACACCCACCCAGCCCTACACACCGTATCGTGCCATTATGACACATATCAGATAAAGTGCAGCATGCTGCCAGAATATAGGCGACGAACGCCACACAGAACACTTCCTCCACATATATAATTCCCGCCTCAAAACAGATACAGAATACAAATACAAATACATATATAAACATACATCAGATTAATCAGACATACAGAATAGTGTTAAGTTCAGATCAGAATATTAGACTAGCAGATCACATAGTTTTAGGGTTTGGTTAGCCCTTACTGACCATATGGTAGGCCCACAGTTGATCGAAATGACCTGTGCGACCCTAAGGAAAATCTCAAAATTTTGGGCCCACATGCCCGTGTGGGCCCACATGCCCAGATTGGCCTTGTCCGTGTGGCCCACACGGTCTGGCCCAAACCTACACGCCCGTGTGGGCCTACACGCCCGTGTGGGCCCACACGCCCAACTTGGCCTAGCCCGTGTGACCCACACGGCTACACTCGCACCACCACACGGCCGTGTCTTGCGCACAGCCATGCCTTCGTCGATCACACGACCAACCACACGGGGGACCACACGCCCGTGTGGCGTTGACAGAACAATTTTTTGGCTTTTGCCGAAGCCTCGTTTTCTACGTTTCGGGTACACACCTGGTACTTTTTTTATGCGAAAAAATCTCGAGCCTCCCGAAACCTAAAAATAGAGTACCCAACAATGAATTTAGCAATCAATTCACGAACCCCACAAAACTAAACCGAGTAAACGCACTCGCTTACCGTCAACACACCCGTTCACTCGCGCAAGGATTCAAACACAGGACCTCTAACACACAACCCCCTTACCACTTGAACCAGCAGGCTCATTCTAATATGGATTAACAAACAGTTTAATATAAGCCTACTAAATAAGGGTAAGGCTTGGTTCAAAAATAACAAAAATTGCCAAAGTGGGAATTGAACCCCAGGCCTCACACAAAAACCCAGAACACTTAACCACTGAAGCAGACATATATTTGTGTCAGATATTTACTGAAACAGGGATAAATTAATGAGGGCGTTACAAGATTAATCCTATTTTTTTATGTTTTTATCAAGTTACTTGGTTTCACAATTCAGATAATTTGAAGCTCATTGTACACTTCTTTTGCTTGTAAAAAGAATATTTTAAGTTCACTGTAAGAAAAAAATGGAAAAAAAACATGGACGAATTTTTTTTATTTACAAATGCTACTGTTGTTGTTGTTGCTGGTACTACTATTTCTATTGCTACTGTTGTTGTTATCATTGCTATTATAGTTGTTGTTGTTGTTGTTATTGACTTAAAATTTTTAAAATTTGTTGTAATTGTTCATCATTGGTGTCAAAACATAAATATGTATAAACCAACAAAAACCCCTAGATTCCTTCTAGAAATTTCATAAATCATTAGAAGTATGTAATGGTAAAACAAATGATAAAAAATTTAAAGTATCAATTTGTTATATATAATCACCTCGTTAAATCAACCACGTTGATCAAGAATGATGAGGGATAGTAAAAAAGATATACTGCCTTCCTCATTAATCGATTCAGGTTTCATACAAAATCTCGCGAAAGGTTGAGGAGGACTCAAAATGGTGGAATAGTTGTTAATTCTTCAATTACAAGTTATGCTAGTGCTAGGGACAGTAATCTTGTTGAGGGAAATATGGAGTATTACGGACTTCTTACAGACATTATTGAGTTGGATTACTATGGAAAATGGAAGGTTGTCTTATTTCGATGTGATTGGGCTGATGTTAATACTGCTCGTGGAATTAAAAAAGATCAATTTGGTTTTATAATGGTGAAATTCTCTCGATTAATTCACACTAGACAACAATTGATAGACGAGCCGTATGTATTTTGTTCTCAAGTTTCTCAAGTCAAACAAGTTTTTTACTCGAAAGATCCAACTGATGAGGATTGGCACATTGTACTCCGTAACACCCCTAGAGACTAGTTTGACATGGGCAATGGAAGTAGAGATGACATCGATGAAAGATCAGAAACTTTGCCTTTTCCAGAACAAAACTTAAATGAAACTATCCCTAGTACTAGTACACAATTTCAATGGGTTCGCCAGGATGTGGATGAAGATATTTACGAATCATGATGTAGTAAGATTTTACGATTTTTTTAATTATATGTAATATTATAATTTAAATATTGATCTTGTTAAATATTTCAACTATTTTATATGTACTATTATTGTTGTAATTAGTTACTAATATTTCAACTATTTTATGTGTATTACAGATAAAATGCCTAGAAGAATATTGTGAGATCTAAGTATTATTCACAATCCTTCAAATTCAGAAGAAACAAATAGTGAACAATAGACTGCTATTGGATCTTTGAATGTTCCGAATACAGCTGACGAACCTGCAGAAATTCAAAGTAATGTTAACTTTAATTTACATGCATGTTGACTTTTATTATTGATTTTTGTTTTAAATTCTTATATTATCATATATCATTTTTTAGCTGAAAGTGGTGAGAGGCGCAAAACTCGAGGACGTACGCTATTAAAATATTTATACGAGTTAAATTCTGTCGAGCATGTCAAAGTAGCTAGAAATAGTCATGGTCAGTCTATTGGATCAGAAGCTCGACTTTTAGCAGGATACTTGGGCATTATAGCACGAAATGTCAATCTGTTGCCTATCAACTACGAGTCATGGCATCATATGCCTGATAGTAACAAAAATCAAGCTCTCGATAATATTAAGGTAATAACGTGAATGTAATTTATAATACTTTGGTTTAAGTTTCATTTATATTTACTTTCTAAACTTGTGTTATTTGCAGGAGAGATTTGCTTTAGAGGTCTCGAATAATTATGTGAAGAAGTGATTAGGAAAGAAATGGAGAGACCATAAAAGTACTTTAAAGAATGAATATTTTAAGAAAAATATAAGCCTCGAAGAGAAATTACGAAATGTCCCGCCGGGAATGCTGATGTACCAATGGGAAGATGTAGTTAGATTTTGGAATTCAAAGAAATGAGAGGTAGTACGTACTTCCAAACTCTTATAATTATTTCGGTTTATAGTATTTACTATATACGTAATAATAATTTCATAATGTAGGATCGTGAGCGAGTTGGAACTACAAGTAGGCAAAAACAAAAATTCACGCACACAGCTCGGTTGAAAAGTTTTGCTTGTGTAGCTGATGACGAGGTATTTTGAATTTATTAATTGTGTCAAATATTAATTACTTTCTACTAAATAATATTTTTCCTACTATATTATAGGAACTGTCGTCTAGTTAAAAAGTTAGACGCCTTCAGGTTTTTGACATTACACATAGAAATAAAGATGGATCTCCTATGACTACTGAAGCTGCAAAAATTATGGTATATTTACTTAATAAAATTTGAATTATTTTAAATATTTATCATGTTTAATTATAATGGTTTAATTCGTCGTTTGTAATGCAAATAATGCCAAGTTATGTTGCATTTGTTTTGATTATATATTTCGTTTCTAACTATTTGATTGATTTATTAGGAGAAACTAAAGGATAAAAGGGCGGAGTATGAAGTGATCGCTTCAAGTGATAGTTCTGTTAATCTTGACGACATTGATAACCGAATTATTACTGAAGTTTTGGGTCGTGGAAGGTATGGTCGGGTTCAATTTCAAGGATCTTTTGTTAACCCAACCCAATATTTTGGATCCAGCTCACAGCAATACATGCCTCAGGGAATCAGGCTCAAGCTGAAGTTCAGAGGTTAAGAGACCAAATGGCTCAGATGCAAGCGAGCACAGTTGAGAAAAGTGCTCAACTTAAAACGGAGGCAGCATCGAGAGAAGCAGAGGCTCAAAGAAAATATGATGAACTCCAGGTACAACTTAAAGCGGAGGCAGCAACGAGGGAAGCAGAGGCAACAAGAAAATATGATGAACTCCAGCTACAACTTCAGAATATGATGAAGATGTTTCAGCAGTTGCAGAATCCGCCATCTTAGACTTTTGTTTTCTTATTGTGAGAATATTTTAACAATATAACTTTTGAATATAATATATTTTGTTATTTTATTTATTAATTTAGATCATATACATATTTCTTTCGTGATAGTATCATTTAGATTTGAAGTTTTTGGTTGGATTTGATGTTACAGGAAATTATGTTGACAATTCGGGTTCTATATGAATGAAAATGGGTTGGTAAAATCTATTAAAGTTAATGGCGTTTTCCCACAAATGCCGCTAAAGGTCATGTTCTTTAGCGGCGTTTGAGAGAAAAGCGCCACTAAAGGTCATGTTTTTTAACGGCTTTTGTGGTAAAAGCGCCGCTAAAGGTCATGTTCTATAGCGGCGTTTTTCCACATAAACGCCACAAAATTTAGCGGCATTTTTTTACAGCACTTATAAAAACGCCGCAAATTTTTTTAGCGGTGCTTATAAGCGCCGCTATAGGGCCAAAAAATGTCGCTAAAAACATGTTTTGCTGTAGTGTAAGGGAAAGCTAAGGCTTTACCACTAAACTAGTAAGCTCATTCTTATTAATTCCTTATCAAAATAATTTCTAAGGCATTCTCTTGCCCTATGCTTTAAAAAGAATTGTAAATTTTATCCCTATTTCTTATAACCCTATTTTTAGGATGTGATAAAAGTGATTCAAGAAGAAGAACAATAAAGTATTTAAAAACAAAAAAGAAAATAAACTAAGACTAATTCTAAACTACAAGGATTTTTTAAGGTGTCTAGGACAACTTGATTATATTCAACCCCTAATGTCTTATTTATAGTGGTATTGGCAGCCCAAATTAGGTCTTCATATAAGTCTGATTGCGCAGACGAAAATAACCCCTGTGAACTTGGGCAGCACGTTGATGTGTACAGTGGCACACCCCTTGCGTGGTGCGACATGACACCAAAGATTGTGTTGTTCCTTTGGTGCTTTGACGTCTTGAGAAGCTTGTGCATCACTTGACCTTTGCTTCCACGTCAATTAGGTATTTATATCTCCATTGTAACACCCCTAACTTATATTCATCGCCGGATTAAGGTTACGAAGCATTACCATACAATCAAAAACATTTAAACATAACATCATTTAATAATATAATCACATCGTAAACCAACCATATACATACATACCGTCCCTAAATCGAGCCATCGATGCCCTAAAAATATCCTAGAAGCAATTCAAGACCAATTTGAAATCATTTGGAAAGTCTAGGAAAAAGTCACAAAAATTTGGAAACAGGGATCACATGGCCATGTGGCCAGGCCGTGTGCCTCACACGGCTGAGACACATGCTCGTGTCTCAGGCCGTGTAACCTTCGAACTAGGGACACACGGCCGTGTCTCAGCCCGTGCCCTTACCCGTGTAACTCTTTGAGTATGGTCACATGACCGTGTCACACACCCGTATGCTAGGCCGTGTAACTCTCTGAGTTTCCCCACATGCACATGTGCCAAGCCGTGTGTTAGGCCGTGTAACTCACTGACTTGCATCCTAAAGAAATCATCAGATGACACACTACCGTGTCGCCAAGCCATGTGTCTCACACGGTTAAGTCACACGCTCGTGTCGACCCAAATTTACCTAAAATCAAGCCATTTCAAAACCATGTCATACATAAACATCTAGACCAATAATGCAAACTTTCAAAGTACCAAAACCTTACCTAATGTAATAGACCGAATTTGACCCTAATCGGAATGGTGGTTTCGGGACCACAAATCCGAGTCTGAGAAATATTTTGATATTATATTTTGTGTTTATTATATGTGAATTAATGTGTGTAAAAGTCTCGTAGAAAAATTTTATCGTTTGTGTGTTCAATTTAACAAAAAGGATTAAATCGCGTAAAGTGTAAAAGTTGTATACTATAGTGTAAAGTGCTAGATTGATTATGGCTTTTTAATATGGGGCATTAAAAGGGCAATTAGCCCATTTTCAAGTTAGTGGGTGGCATATGTCATAACTAACCTTAAGTTTTATATTAGTTTTATTTTATTTTAAAGGTTAAATTAGTAATTAAATAATTATTTACTTTATATGTTAAAAGATTATAATAATAAGCCATCATCTTTTTCATCCATCTTTGGCCGAATGTGGGAGAAAGAATGAAGCTTTGAAACCCTTTAATTTTCGGCAATTCTAAGCTAAAAATTCAAGGTGAGTTTTTAGTCGATTTTTGTTAATTTTGACGCGTTTTGAGATCGTTGCTTGAACGGTAGCTTACCCATGTTGAAATTTTTGAATCTAAGCATGTTTGATATTCGGCCATTAATGTGTTCATGTAGTTTTGATGTGTGATAATTTTATTTTAAAGATATGTTAAAGATTAGTATATTTTGTATTGGAAATTTTAGTGAATTTGAGTATTTTGGACTAAATTGCAAGAATAAATTTTTAGAGGGGCTTATTTGCGAAATAAATGAAAGAAATGGACTTGTATAGTCCCTATACATATTCGGCCCTTAAGTAGTGTTGAGAAATTTTGTGTATTTTGTGTTTTATGCAAATAGGACTAAATTGTGAAAATGTGAAATAGTAGGGGTAAAATGATAAATTACCTAATTATATGCTTAGGGACTAAATTGAGATGAAATGTACTTGAATGAGCTAAATTTTAATGTGTTTAGATCAAGAACAAAGAAAAACGGATTTGGATCGGGGGAAAACAAAGGTTCTCGAGTAGCCAGGTTTCTGCTGACGCGTCCAACAATGAGGTAAGTCCTTAAGCGAACATATGTTAAAGAATTATTTACGAATTTAATGAATGATGAAATTGATATATTTATAGTATAAATTCTTGAGTTGGCCGAATGTGAGGATAATAAGTTGGTTGATGGTAATTTTATTTAATGTGATTCGAATAAGTATACTTGGTTTGATATATGATTGTAATTTGTGAAATATGAATGGTGGTGAAGTTAGCATTATAAAATGCAGAATGAATGGTTAACTATATTGATAATCGGGCTTCGTGCCTAGCAGGCTTAGTGCCGGTGACATATTCGGGCTTCGTGCCTAGCAGGCTTAGTGCTAGTGACATATTCGGGCTTCGTGCCTAGCAGGCTTAGTGTCGGTGACATATTCGAGCTTCGTGCCTAGCAGGCTTAGTGCCGGTGTTATATTCGGGCTTCGTGCCTAGCAGGCTTAATGCCGGTGATACTTTAAAATGAAAGAACCATAAATTTCTCGAGTTGTAACGTAGTTAATCTATTGAGTTAAAAACTCAGGTAAGCATAAGTCTCATTTAAATTCATCAGAAGTAAGGTAAGTTGTGATTAATGTTACTTGAGTTGAAATATTATGTTAAGAACGGTGTTATGTGAATTTGAGCTTATGATCGACGTGTACGAATATAGAAATAATAGAATTATTAGTGTGATAATGTAATGGATATGAATGTTAAATTTATATGATTATAAACATGCGATTCATGTAATACATGTACTTTGTGCCTTGATGAGTTGCATGTTGATGATGTGAAGTATAAGTAATTGAGTTAATATATTACTAGTATTCGGTTTTGTATTAATTGCATATCGAAATATACATATATAATGTACTACAATTTATTGATTATAAATGTTAAAGTGCTTGATTAGTGAATTATCTTTTGCTTAAGACTTACTAAGCTAGCGAGCTTACTCTGTATGTGTTTGTATTTACATTTTATAGATCATTGATTCAACTACTAACTCGGGGATCATCAAGAAAGTCAACCACACTATCACTCTCTTTGGTATATATATATATGTTTGCTTTTTGAATCAAAGGCATGTATAATTGTATTTTGATAAGTAATGAATGATGTTCGGTTTTGTAAATGTATATATATATGGCCTTGCGAATAAGGTCATTATCTTTGGGTTAAACATCGTTTGTATGTTTGATATAATCTTCTGCTTTTAATCTTTGATATAAGACGTATGCACATAAGGCTTGGAAGTTAGATGTAGTTGTATAGAAATGATCATATATATGCATAAGTATGCTTATTATGTCGTGCGAATATCTCTACTTAGATTATTATGTACTTGGTATAATTCAGGGATGATCATGAAAATGTATATACTAATGCTTTGGGTTGATCATTGAAGTTTTATTTTGAGAACCGAATATATGATCAATGGATTGGTTGGATTCATACATAAATTGAATTAGTCACATATCATGTGTGTTTGGTAGGTTATTCAATGATCTTGTAACCATGGATTAATAAGGTAAAATGAATTGAAAATTTTGGATTGACATGGCTTTTGTTTAGGGACAATGCGCATATTATGGTAGTATAATGTGTTTGTTTGGTCATGCTATCTTGTCCGAAGTGTCATATGTGTGAATGACAAGCTATTTAAGTATTATGGACCTATTCGTTTTAATATGCATATTTGCGTAAAGTATAGAATAATATGCTTTGATATTCGGCTAATGAGATAGATGTACTTACATATGTTTGACATACGAGAAATTTGAGGTTTGTTAAGTGGAAGCTTGATTCAAACTTGTATAGATTATGAGTTATGATGTATTGCATTATGAAACATGGTTTGTAATGTAAGTCTTGTTTATTATTGTGGATATGGAAAATTTTAAATATACGTATAGGATTTATGCCATAAATGACTGTGAAAAATTGTGTCTAGTTCGGTAACGCCTCATAACCCTATCTCGGCGACGGGTACAGGTTAAAGGGTGTTATATTTGATTGGTTTCAGAGCTACGGTTTGTCGATTCTAGGACTACCGTAGTGTGTATGAGTCTAGCTATACATGCCTTTGAATTGTATGTATGATAGTGTGGTGACTTCTGACAATTTCAATTGTATTTTATATAGTAAATGGATCCTGATCCCGATAGAGCCGTAGCTGATGATGTGGAGAGCGTTGCGCTTGGTCTCCCGTGTGGATCAGCGCCATTAGACTCTCGCCCAGTTTCGGGTAGCCATGAGGGGGAGGCTAAACAAGCCTTCTACCAGATGATGAACGAATGGTTTACCCAGTTTATTCAGACTAATCCGGCTGTACAACAACCTCCACCCCCGAATAATCCAACTCCGGTACCTTGGCACTTCGATGATAGATCCGATGAGATCTAGCAGCCTCCGTTGATAAAATCAGAAAATATGGGGCCGAGGAATTCAAGGCCAATGATGATGATGACGCTGAAAGAGCCGAGATGTGGCTTGATAACACTATTCGGGTACTTCATGAGCTATCCTGTACCCCAGATGAATGCCTAAAGTGTGCTATATCTCTACTTCGGGACACTGCCTATCACCGGTGGAACACACTGGTATCCATGGTTACGAAGAAAAAGTAACTTGGGACTTCTTCCAAATTGAGTTTCGTAAGAAATATATCAGTCAGAGATTCATCGATCAGAAACGAAAAGAATTTTTGGAATTAAAACAGTCGCATGATTGTGACGAATATGAGCGGAAGTTTGTCGATTGAGCCGTTACGCTCAAAGTGTATATCTACCGGCCATTATGTGTAAAAGATTTGAAGACGGCTGAATGAAGACATAAAGTTACTTGTTGGCATTCTTAAAATCAAAGAGTTTGTGACATTAGTCGAGCGAGCTTGTAAAGCCAAAGAGCTCGGAAAGGAGAAAAGAAAAGTGAAGTAGAAGCTAGAGACACTCGAAAAGACCATCGAGTAAAATTTTCCATTCTGCATATAAGAAGTTCGGAGAGATGACCCCATCGACATAAAGCCACTTCAGACTTGCCTAGACGTGATCGACCTCCGGTGAGTTCCCGAGCCACTTCGATAGCTAGTGTCGGTAATGTTCCACAGAACCGGGCTGAATGTAAATATTGTGGGAAATGGCATCCTGGGAGTTGTAGAGTTCGTGATCGGTCCTGCTTTAAATGTGGATCGTCGGATCATTTTATTCGAGAGTGCCCGATGTTAGCCGAGCAAAATGTGACTCGTAACACACTAGACCGAGCAGCGGTGTGCCAAAGACGGTAGACCACTCGGACATTCGTGCAATGTAGGTGGCGATCGAGAGAGGGACGAAGGACACCGCAATACGATCAGAGGCTAGAGCTCCAGCTAGAGCTTATGCTACACGAGCCAGAGAGGATGCTTCCTCCCCCGATGTCATTATCGGTACTTTCACCCTTTATGATACTCTTCATGTGATTGCATTGATTGATCCCGGTTCAACTCATTCATATGTGTGTGAAACTCTAGTATTCGAAGAAGACTCGCCGATTGAGTCTACTAAGTTTGTGATTCGTGTGTCCAACCCTTTGGGTAGATGTGTACTTGTTAATAAAGTGTGTAGAGGTTGCCCGTTGATGATTCGGGATTCTTGCTTTCCAGTAGATTTAATGTTGTTGCCCTTGATGAGTTCGATATAATTTTGGGAATGGATCGTTAACCGCATGATGCGATGGTGAATTGCAAAAGAAAGCTTATTGATTTGAGACGTCCGAACGGTGAGATCATTATAATTGAATCCATGATTTAAGTGAGTTTCCTCTGAATATCCTCGATGTTAGCCCTAAGTATGTGAGAAAAGGGTGCGAAGCTTATTTAGCCTATGTGCTTTGGATAATAAAGTGTCCGAAAAGCGATTGAATCATGCGGTTGTGTGTGAATACCCGGATGTGTTTCTGAAGAACTACCGGGTTTACCACCATCTGAGAGATTGAGTTCGGCATTGAATTAGTACCGAACGACTCCGATTTTGATAGCTCGTGTGTCGGATGGCACCTACCGAGTTAAAAGAGTTGAAAGCACGATTGCAAGAGTTAACAGATAGGGGCTTTGCACGACCGAAGTTTCTCTCCTTGGGTGCACCGTTCTTTTGTGAAAAAGAAAGATAGAACGATGCGATTGTGCATTGATTATCGGCAACTGAATAAGGTAACTATAAAGAATAAGTACCCGCTACCTCGGAATGATGATTTGTTTGATCAGTTGAAAGGGGCTTCGGTATTTTCAAAAATAGATTTGAGATCGGGTTATTATCAGTTGCGAGTCAGAGATATAGATGTGCCAAAGACTGCATTCCGGACGAGGTACGGACATTTTGAGTTTCTGGTTATGCCTTTTGGACTCACTAATGCACCTGCTATTTTTATGGACTTAATGAATCGAGTTTTCAGACAGTTTTTGGATCGGTTTATAGTAGTGTTTATTGATGATATACTGATCTACTCAAAAGATGAAACCGAACACTTGAGATTAGTATTACAGACTTTACGAGATCTGCAGTTGTATGCAAAGTTCAGTAAGTGTGAGTTCTGGATGAAGGAAGTCAGCTTTTTGGGTCATGTTGTTTCAGCTTCAGGTATTCGGGTTGATTCGAACAAAATATCGGCTATACTTGATTGGAAACCACCAAGAATGTCTCTCGAAATTCAAGCTTTTTGGGACTTATGGGATACTACGAGACGATTCGTCAAAGGCTTTTCCATGATAGCTACACCTTTGACAAAGCTACTACGAAAGATGTCAAGTTTGAGTGGTCGGAAAAGTGTCGAAAAAGTTTCGAGCGGTGAAAGCCCTTTTGACCGAAGCTCCAGTGTTAGCTCAGCCTGAATCGGGTAAAGAATTTGTCGTTTTTAGTGATGCTTCTTTGAATGGGTTGGGTTGTGTTTTGATGCGGGAAGGCAAAGTTATAGCCTACGCTTGAGACAATGAAGCCGTCTGAAGAAATTATCCGACTCACGATCCGGAATTAGCGACCATTGTTTTCGCATTGAAAATTTGGCGTCATTACTTATTCGGCGAGAAATGTCACGTTTATTCGGATCATAAAAGTCTAAAGTATTTGATGACTCGTAAAGATCCGAACTTGAGACAACGCAGATGGTTAGAATCGTTGAAAGACTATGAGTTGGTAATTGACTACCATCCGGAAAAGCTAATGTTGTGGCGAGATCGCGTTAAGTCGGAAATCATTATTTGCTCTTCGTGCGATGAACGCATTGATGGTTATGTCCGTGATGATTCGATCATAGCCGAGTTACAAACAAGACCAATGTTTATTCAAAGAAATTTGTGATGCACGAAAAGTTGACAAAGATTTGATTGCTAGACGAATTCGATTAGTGAAAAAGATGCGAATCGTAGTTTCAAATTGATGCAAATGACTGCTTGAACTTTAAAAGCCGAATGTGTGTTCCAAAGAACTCGGATTTGATTCGGATGATTCGAGTGAGGCTCATAGTGGTCGATTATCGATACATCCGGTAGCACAAAAATGTATAACGATTTGAAACGAGCTTTATTGGTGGCACGGCATGAAACGGGATATATCTCAATTTGTGTCAAAGTGCTTAATTTGTCGCTAAGTAAAAGCCGAGCATCAAGTGCCTTACAGGTTGCTTCACCGATCATGATACTCGAATGGAAATGGGATAGAATCACTATGGATTTTGTATCCGGTTTGCCTATGACACCGAAAGCAAGAAAGATGCGATGCAGGTTATAGTAGATAGATCGACCAAATCAGCTCATTTTGTACCGTTTCGCACGGACTTTTCACTAGATAAACTTGCTTGAGTTGTATATATCTCAAATCGTGAGATTACATAGTGTGCCGAAGTTCTATTATCTCGCATGCAGACCCGAGATTCACATCGCGATTATGGAAGAAGTTGCAGGATGCTTTAGGTACTAAACTCCATTTTAGCACCGCCTTTCACCCGCAAACAGACGGTCAGTCTGAGCGAACTATTCAAACACTTGAGGACATGTTGAGATGTTGCGTTCTCGAGTTTGAAGGTACGTGGGAAAGGTACTTACCTTTGATTGAATTTGCTTATAATAACAGTTTTCAATCAAGTATCAAAATGGCACCCTATGAAGCTTTATATAGCCGCAAGTGTCGTACGCCTTTGTACTGGATCGAGCTCAGTGAGAATAAGATATTAGGGGTCGATTTGATTAAAGAGACTGAACAGAAAGTGGCTATAATCAAAGATAGTTTGAAATCTGCATCAGATCGTCAAAAGTCTTACGCTGATTTGAAACGTAAAGATATAGAATTTCAAGTCGGAGATCGAGTATTCTTGAAAGTATCTCCGTGGAAGAAAGTACTTCGTTTTGGTCGGAAAGGCAAACTGAGTCTGAGATTTATCGGACCGTATGAAATCATCGAATGTATTGGGCCTGTTGCCTATAGATTGAAGTTACCTTCTGAGTTAGAAAAGATACACGATGTATTTCACGTTTCGATGCTTCGCAGATAAAGATCAGATCCATCACATGTGATTACTCCATCTGAAATTGAAATCCGACCCGATATGACGTATGAGGAAGAACCGATCCGTATCTTAGCTCGGGAAATAAAAGAGTTAAGAAACAAAAGGATTCCATTAGTGAAAGTACTATGGAATCGGCACGGAGTTGAAGAGGCTACATGGGAGCCTGAGGACTCAATGAGGCAACAATATCCGACGTTGTTTAACGGTAAGATTTTCGGGGACGAAAATCCTTAAAGGGGGGGAGAGTTGTAATAGACCGAATTTGACCCTAATCGGAATGGTGGTTTCGGGACCACGAATCCGAGTCCGAGAAATATTTTGATATTATATTTTGTGTTTATTATATGTGAATTAATGTGTGTAAAAGTCTCGTAGAAAAATTTTATCGTTTGTGTGTTCAATTTAACAAAAAGGATTAAATCGCGTAAAGTGTAAAAGTTGTATACTATAGTGTAAAGTGCTAGATTGATGATGGCTTTTTAATATGGGGCATTAAAAGGGCAATTAGCCCATTTTCAAGTTAGTGGGTGGCATATGTCATAACTAACCTTAAGTTTTATATTAGTTTTATTTTATTTTAAAGGTTAAATTAGTAATTAAATAATTATTTACTTTATATGTTAAAAGATTATAATAATAAGCCATCATCTTTTTCATCCATCTTTGGCCGAATGTGGGAGAAAGAATGAAGCTTTGAAACCCTTTAATTTTCGGCAATTCTAAGCTAAAAATTCAAGGTGAGTTTTTAGTCGATTTTTGTTAATTTTGACGTTTTTGAGATCGTTGCTTCGAACGGTAGCTTACCCATGTTGAAATTTTTGAATCTAAGCATGTTTGATATTCGGCCATTAATGTGTTCATGTAGTTTTTGATGTGTGATAATTTTATTTTAAAGATATGTTAAAGATTAGTATATTTTGTATTGGAAATTTTAGTGAATTTGAGTATTTTGGACTAAATTGCAAGAATAAATTTTAGAGGGGCTTATTTGTGAAATAAATGAAAGAAATGGACTTGTATAGTCCCTATACATATTCGGCCCTTAAGTAGTGTTGAGAAATTTTGTGTATTTTGTGTTTTATGCAAATAGGACTAAATTGTGAAAATGTGAAATAGTAGGGGTAAAATGATAAATTACCTAATTATATGCTTAGGGACTAAATTGAGATGAAATGTACTTGAATGAGCTAAATTTTAATGTGTTTAGATCAAGAACAAAGAAAACAGATTTGGATCGGGGAAAACAAAGGTTCTCGAAGTAGCCAGGTTTACGCGCGTCAAATCAACATCGAGGTAAGTCCTTAAGCGAACATATGTTAAAGAATTATTTACTTAATTTAATGAATGATGAAATTGATATATTTATAGTATAAATTCTTGAGTTGGCCGAATGTGAGGATAATAAGTTGGTTGATGGTAATTTTATTTAATGTGATTCGAATAAGTATACTTGGTTTGATATATGATTGTAATTTGTGAAATATGAATGGTGGTGAAGTTAGCATTATAAAATGCAAAATGAATGGTTAACTATATTGATAATCGGGCTTCGTGCCTAGCAGGCTTAGTGCCGGTGACATATTCGGGCTTCGTGCCTAGCGAGCTTAGTGTCGGTGACATATTCGGGCTTACGTGCCTAGCGGGCTTAGTGCTTGGTGTTATATTCGAGCCGTGCCTAGCGAAGCTTAATGCCGGTGATACTTTAAAATGAAACAACCATAAATTTCTCGAGTTGTAACGTAGTTAATCTATTGAGTTAAAAACTCAGGTAAGCATAAGTCTCATTTAAATTCATCAGAAGTAAGGTAAGTTGTGATTAATGTTACTTGAGTTGAAATATTATGTTAAGAACGGTGTTATGTGAATTTGAGCTTATGATCGACGTGTACGAATATAGAAATAATAGAATTATTAGTGTGATAATGTAATGGATATGAATGTTAAATTTATATGATTATAAACATGCGATTCATGTAATACATGTACTTTGTGCCTTGATGAGTTGCATGTTGATGACAGTGAAGTATAAGTAATTGAGTTAATATATTACTAGTATTCGGTTTTGTATTAATTGCATATCGAAATATACATATATAATGTACTACAATTTATTGATTATAAATGTTAAAGTGCTTGATTAGTGAATTATCTTTTGCTTAAGACTTACTAAGCTAGCGAGCTTACTCTGTATGTGTTTGTATTTCTGTTTTATAGATCATTGATTCAACTACGGGCTCGGGGATCATCAAGAAAGTCAACCACACTATCACTCTCTTTGGTATATATATATGTTTGCTTTTTGAATCAAAGGCATGTATAGGCTGTATTTTGATAAGTAATGAATGATGTTCGGTTTTGTAAATGTATATATATATGGCCTTGCGAATAAGGTTTATTATCTTTGGGTTAAACATCGTTTGTATGTTTGATATAATCTTACTGCTTTAATCTTTGATATAAGACGTATGCACATAAGGCTTGGAAGTTAGATGTAGTTGTATAGAAATGATCATATATATGCATAAGTATGCTTATTATGTCGTGCGAATATCTCTACTTAGATTATTATGTACTTGGTATAATTCAGGGATGATCATGAAAATGTATATACTAATGCTTTGGGTTGATCATTGAAGTTTTATTTTGAGAACCGAATATATGATCAATGGATTGGTTGGATTTATACATAAATTGAATTAGTCACATATCATGTGTGTTTGGTAGGTTATTCAATGATCTTGTAACCATGGATTAATAAGGTAAAATGAATTGAAAATTTTGGATTGACATGGCTTTTGTTTAGGGACAATGCGCATATTATGGTAGTATAATGTGTTTGTTTGGTCATGCTATACTGTCCGAGTGTCATATGTGTGAATGACAAGCTATTTAAGTATTATGGACCTATTCGTTTTAATATGCATATTTGCAGAAAGTATAGAATAATATGCTGATATTCGGCTAATGAGATAGATGTACTTACATATGTTTGACATACGAAATTTGAGGTTTGTTAAGTGGAAGCTTGATTCGAAACTTGTATAGATTATGAGTTATGATGTATTGCATTATGAAACATGGTTTGTAATGTAAGTCTTGTTTATTATTGTGGATATGGAAAATTTTAAATATACGTATAGGATTTATGCCATAAATGACTGTGAAAAATTGTGTCTAGTTCGGTAACGCCTCATAACCCTATCTCGGCGACGGGTACAGGTTAAGGGGTGTTACACCTAAACACACATATATATTTGCCATTTCAAGATACTAATTCAACTAATCAATATGCCATTCAAAGGAACCTTAAATGCATTCAACAACACCTACCTAAACATGTCAATATTACCACATTTCAATCATCAAATCATAATTCAATGCTTACCAAAACATGCCACAAACTTGACCATTATCATACCATTCCAAACATGCCATAAGAGTCATTCAAACATGCATAGTAAGGCAACCAAAATGACACAATTTGACAAGGCATCAAATGGTACCAAACTAAGATAAGTTCAAAACTTATACATGCCAAAACACCAATAAACCATTCATCAAAATAACATTATAAGTCATCCTATACATGTCATTATAAATCTTGGCCAAAATGCGCAAGAATTACCAAAAAGACTTCTGGATAATGTGATAGATCTTTAACGAGCTTCCAACCAAATCGAGATTCCGATAATCTATAAAACATAAGAAAGAAACTACGTAAGCAATGAATGCTTTAAACATAAACACAACTTACCATTTCCATAATACATAACATAATTAAAATACAATTCAACACCAATGCCACAAGCTTAGAAATACCTAACCAACATCAACCACTCACAAATTAGTAAGTTTTTTCATGATATAATGAAATCAACCATATGTACAACATCATGTAGTTCATGTTTCCATTCAATAAGCCATGATTCAATCCATTTGCGTACTTACCTTTTCGTTCCCATTTTATACCTGTTGAACCATCTAGAATTTCATCAGATACTCGGGAAAGCTCACACGAAGTGTGCCTTTACATATAACAGTAACCTTTCCTTTACATCATTGCTCACACTAGCTATGAAATGGGTCTGCTCACACGAGCTGTGGGTCAGAATGTAAGCTACACGATACTGCTCACACGAGCTGTAGAGAATCCGCAACAAATGTAGGACCTCAGCCATCAGTAGGACTGTAACACCCCTTAACCCTTTATTGAGCCCTCGAAGCCCAAATCACGTGTTAGAAACAAATCGGGACTTAATTGGAAGTTCAAAAAAAATTTCGTGAAATTTCAAAATTTTTCTTAAGTACAGGGCTCACACGCCCGTGTGGCCCAGGGACACGCCAGTGTTTCAGGCCGTGTCTGACCCCGTGTAACTCTCTGACTTAGGCCACATGGCCAGCCACACGCCCGTGTGCTAGGCCGTGTACTTCACACGGCTGAGACACATGCCCATGTCTCTGCCCGTGTGTGATTTCCTGAGCATTCTGTTTTAAATTTTTAAGATGCAGGAGACACACGGCCTATCCACACGCCCATGTGTAAGCCATATGTCTCACACGGTCTGTCACACGCACGGGTGCCAGGCCGTGTGGACTCAAAATGAGCCTTATTCATCAAGTTTACCAACCCTGCAATTCTTGAACAATAAGAAACTCAAAACCCAATCGTTCAACCAATCCAAAACACGATTAAACACCTCTAACACATATCATAAACACCAACTTAATGACCTAATCAATATACCAACATATATACTTTACATATTTTTATCAAAATTAAACAACATTACTTCATTCAAGCCAATTCTAATAACATGCCAATTTAACCCAAATTTTGGCCTATTTCATACTCATTAATACATTGTTTTAAATATACTATTTATAGCCTCAACATGTTATGCATATATTCATGTATATAAGGTAACTAATATCATTTTATAACATTATTACAATCATTACTCAAAATGACACACATATGACATCCTAGGTACATGCCATTACCAAAAAGAAACATACTTCACCACTTTAAGTTCGGGATCGACTTTGGATGTTGATTCGGCAATTCGACTTTAACCTAACCTGCGCACGGAAACAAACTGTATGCTGAGTATAAACTCAGTGGTATTTCTATAATTCGAATGATTTAAATAAAATGATAAAACATAAACATTTTAATCATTTAAAATCCTTAATCATTCAATTAATCAATTCATAGACAAAATCATTTATCATGAATTCAATCTTCATCAATAACTATCTCAATAGCTTTTCTCAACTTAATTCTCACAATCATCTATCAATATCAATAATCTTTCCATGAATCCATGATTCATGTTTTTCTATTTGAACAATTCAATTCAATCTATTCCAATTTCATGATCAATATCATTCAATATCATTCATATTGCCAATTTATTCATTCACCCCAATTAACAAGACTCGGACTTTGGCGGATACACGGATCCAACCAAAACACACCAGTATGGCACCCAATGCCTCATCAGATAATTCGAAGTAATAAATTGACACCCAGTGTCTCATCGGCCATGCCGAAGTAAGTTAGTACCCAGTACCACATCGAATTTATCTGAAGTAATAGTTTGACACCCAGTGTCTCATCGACTCGTGGTCGAAGTATCCCTAAACACTTCCAATCCTATGGCATGCCAACTATATCCGACTCAGCCCGATACAGTTAATAGGGTTTTCAAATAACTTTTCAATTCCCAATCAATACACATCTCAAATAATCACATATACTCATAATTCAATTCAATTCAATTCAATTCAATTCAATACTCACCTCATTCCCACTTACCATATACTGAATAATAAATACCACAATTAATAATTAGCTTTGGATTATAGAAATATAAACCGTAATTCTCGAGCTACTTCTCGTTAATCTTGTCTTTTCCTTTTCTAGCCGAGGTTTCCGGCTTAACGTTAGCTACAGAAATCGAAACAATTAAAATTTATCAATACACTACAATTTGACATTGAATATTTCAATTTATACACAACTTTTGCATAAATTCCAATTTAGTCCTTAAATCAAACTAACTTTTTTTTTCTTTCAAAACTAATTCCATATCTTATTCAATTTCCTCTTTAAACTAATTTCAACTCTCTAATTTCACCATAAAACCCTAATTTTGAAATTTTACAATTTAGTCCCTATTACTTCAAAACTTATAATTTGTTTTACAATTCAATCCCTTTTTCACTTCTAACTTGAAATTCTATAAATTTAACCCCTAATTCTTCAATTTATTCAACATGAACAACATCTAAAAATTTACTAACTTCTAAAATTTTCACATAGATCAAGTAGTATTTAGTTCTAGGATTCTAAAAATATTAAGATTACGAGAAAAGGGATTAAATTGACTTACCAATCAAGCTTTGAACCTTTAAACCCTAATTTTCCCCTTTCTTTTTCTTTCTTTCTTTTTCTTTCCTATTTTGTTTGCTTCTTGTTTCTTTCTCAATCTTTTGTTTCATTTATTTGTTTTTTCTTTTATTATAATATAATATATTAATATAATACAATATAATAATATAATTTAGCATTTACTTAAATAATAAGTAAATAGATAATTATTATTTAAATATATGTATTTTATTTTACCACAAGTATTTCACTATTACCACACACTTGTCACTTATGAATTAATTGCTAATTTAGTCCCTTCACTTTTCTTTAATCTATAATTAAGCTTTCACACTTTATTCAATTTAATCCTTATACCTAATTAACCTTAATTCAGGCTAATTCTCCTAACTAAAACCTAGTTAACCACACAACTAACTTCGTAAATATTTTTAATAAATATTTACGAATTCGTTTTACAAAAATGGAAACCGTAAATTTTGGGTCATTACAAGGACATTCAAGACCAGCACCCGAAACATGAAATCCCTACTGACATGTCATTCGTATCCTAAGAATTCCTAAGGTTCAACTAGGACTCAATATCTGTCATAACATTGATATATTTATATATCGATCCATTCACATTACAAAAAACATAATAACATTCAATTTAAATAACATTTATACGATAACCATTCATACGAACTTACCTCGATGACTAAGGGCATAGAAATTAGGTCAAACTAATCTGAAGCTTTTACTTTGCCTCGATCTATGTCCGTACATGGTTTATCTTGATCTAAATAGACAATTTCAATCAATTTAATACTTCTAGTATTCAATTTAATCCACATTTCATATTTATGCAAAATTACCATTTTGCCCCTAGTATTTTAACTTTTTACAATTTAGTCCTTAAGCTCGTAATTTGAAATCTAATCATTTTAATCCCTCTTATAGGCTAACTGAATTCTTTATGGACTTATACCAACCCAAAAAAACAATCATTTCATAAATTTAACATGAATTTTTACTATTTTTACAAACCAACCCCTAAATGCAAAATTCATCAAAAATCACTTCACAAAACTTGTTTATTTCTCAACAAAGATTCATAATCTATCAATTAAAGTCAAAAAACATTCAAGAACATTAATTTCATAACCCTCAACCTTTAACAGTTTTACAAATTGACCCCCGGGCTAGCTAGATTACGTTAAAACGACTACAAAAACATAAAAATAATTAAAAACGGAACTCAAAACCATACCATGCAAATCAACTAAGCTTGACCGAATGTTCTTCTTCTCCAATGGCAATTTTAGGGTTTGAAACTCAAAATGATGAAGACAACATCTTTTTTTAATGTTTTATTACTTAGTTTTTCTTTTTATTACTAATTTACTAAATTAACCTTAAATAACCATTTAAACTACCATAAAAACTATCCATCATAATTCACTAACTCATTAAATGGTTTATTTACCATTCGATCCTTTAGTTTAAGGTTTCATAGCCATTTGACCATTTTAACAAATATAACTCAACTTTTACACCTTTTCTGATTTAGTCCTTTTTACCTAATTAACCATGCAAACATCAAAATTTAATAAAACCTTAATAAAATCCTGTAAACATTAAAATAATAATAAAATAATAATTTACTCACCGGGTACCAACTCAGTTAAAAAATTATAAAAATGCCTCTTTATAATTAAAATAAGTCATATTATTCGAGAGTATTTTAATCTTCTCATTTTAACAAAAACCGAGAAAAATATGAATACATTGAGATTTAAACCGCTCTAATTAAATTAGTAAAACCTTAAATTTATCACTCAACCAAAGCTTATATATATATATATACATGTTTTTATTATGTACAATTTACTATCTCCACTAGTTGTACATTTATACTTACTATTAATAAAACCTCTGACTGAGTTGGTGTCGCGGGTTAACCGAGTATCAACTCGATTAAAAAATTACAAAAATATCCTACCGTAATTAAAATAAGCCATATTATTCAATGGTATTTTAGTCTTTTCATTTTAACAAAAATCAAGAAAAAATATATATACAACGGGATTTGAACTAGTGTAAATTAGATTAATAAAACTTTAAATTTACCTCTCAACCAAATATTTCATTATTAATTATTTTTTAAATAAATGTTTATGTTCCACATACTGTATTCTAGTTTTTAAAAAATTCCTATTAATCTTGTTGGGCAAATTACCAATAAATGCCCTTTTTTTTCAAAATTTACGGAAAAGGACATGTTTCCCAATTATTTACCGGAATGGGCCAATTTCCCTAAAACGCGTCCACGTCGCCAGCGAGTCGGGGATGCAGGGAAAGCGCGTCCACGAGGGGCGTTTTTTTGCCACATCGCCAGCAAATCGCGTCATTGAGGGCGCGCTTTGCTGATGTGGCAAAAACGCTCCCTCAAGGACGCGTTTTTGCCTTCCACTCCCGTTAGGGTTTTCAGCTGTTTTTAGGGTTAGGGTTAGGATTTTTAGGGTTTTAGGGCTAGGTTTTTGTGTTTTAGGGTTTTAAGGTTTAGGGTTTTAGGGGAAAGTTAATGAATTAGAGTTTAGGGTTAATTAATTAAAATAATTTTAGGGTTAGGGTTTTTGAAAAAAAAATATCAGCAATATAAAAATTATTTTTTTTACAGTAGTATCTGGTAAAATAATTTTGAGAAGACGTTTCTAAACAAATAGTAACCAAAACGCTTCAAGCAGGATGCACTTTCAGCAAGAGTACTGAAAAAAGCTCCCACGTGGACACTCTTCTGCTACAGTAGTCTCTGGTAAAATAATTTTGAGAAGATGTTTCTGAACAAATAGTGATCAAAACGCTTCAAGCAGGATGCACTGTTAGCAAGAGTACTGAAAAAAAAGCTCCCATGTGGATGCTCTTTTGCTACAGTAATCTCTGGTAAGATAATTTTGAGAAGACATTTTTGAACAAATAGTGACCAAAACGCTTCAAGCAGGATGCACTGTCATCAAGAGTACTGAAAAAAGCTCCCACGTGGACGCTCTTTTGCTACAATAGTTCCTATTTGTCCTTAGACTATAAATGAGCCAAATTTCATTCTCAGGTTGCATAATAGAAATTGAGGCAAAAGTAAAATAGAAACTGAAGATGAGTGAACGTATTAATGCTGTTATTTACTATGATGGTGAGGTTCGTGACACCGAAGACGGTGTTGTTTTTTTATCGGAGAACACAGCGCGACTGGTTTTTAACCAGAACATAGATTTGACAGAACTTCACAAAAGAATTAGGCGAAAAATCTTCGGAACAACGCCAATGAAAGTTCAGTCTATTAAGTATAGATTTTGTGCTTCGGTTGATCCCGTGAGATATGACTCATTCGACATCAAAGGTTCTCGGAGCTTGGAGGCAATGGTGGAGACTCATCTTGCCAGTGGATCAACCTATCTTGAGGTATATATACAATTTTCACCGCCAAGTGATCTTCCTTCGACTTCAACATCTACTGCTGTTCGAGGGGAATAAACGACCCCAAGCCGACACTCTGTTAGTGGGAGGCATAATATGGAATCGCCCGTGTTTGGTGGTAGTATGGAAAACACAACCCTTGCACGACACTCGGTTGGTGGATGGGACATGCATATCCTTCCTTCGACGTTTGATGCTAGAAATACATATTGGGGAACATCATCAAATTCTAGTGGTTGGCAATCCACATATGATTGGGGACGTTACGAAAGTTGTTTAAGAAGGGATAATGTACTCCCCACGACATCCACCGGCGAGGGGACCTCATTCGTTGCAGATGATGGTAGGTCGGATGATGAGTCCGATGTCGATCCACCTCGAGAGCCCAACCCCGATGGTGCAGAAGTTGCATTATTTTTTGAACCGGAGCCTGTTCCAACCATACCTGAAGATGTTGAAGGGGGTTCAGATAAAGAAGAAGAAAATCCATAATTCAGGGTGTACTCGCCTCCAGCCCACATGCATAATGTCGATCTATCTCAAGACGATGCGTTGGAGTTTCCTAAACTACCACACAGAAGGCGTGACCGTACAAGTTCGTTGTTGGATTCGGGTGAATTAGAAGTTGGTAAAGAGTTTTCCAACAAGGATCGTTTTCTTGGTGCATTGAAACAATATAGCATCGAGAACGGGGTTAACTACAACGTGGTTAAATCCAAACTCAATAAGTACGAGGCCAAGTGTGCAGTGCAAGATTGTACATGTTCATGGAAAATCATGGCCTCGTTGAGGAAAAGGACAGGCTTGTGGGAGATTAAAAAGTACAAAGGTCCAGATACATGTCTTGCTTGTACAATATCACTAGGTGTTTAAGGTTTTTGAATAATACTGATATTACGTAATGTTGCATTATTTAACGTACTTCGTTGACAGGTGTTTCACAAGATCATCCCAAGATGGATTCAAATATGTTGGCTAGCTTAATAATACCGACGACGAAGGTGGATCCCAAGACTTTAGTGCCGGTCTTAATTGCCAATATTCGTAGCCAATTGGGGTACATGCCCTCTTACCGCAAGACTTGGATAGCTAAGCAGAAGGTGTTGGAAAAATTGCATGGTCGGTGGGACGCTTCATATAATAAAGTGTGGCAGTGGTGTCAGGTGCTGGAGAGATATGTCCCAAGCAGCATAACAGACCTTGAAACGGTACCTGCGTACTACAACCATAGATTGCTCCGTGGATGCCAAGTGTTCAAGCGTCTGTTCTGGACATTTAAGCAATGTCAAGACGCATTTCTATACTGTAAGCCATTGGTACAGATTGACGGTACCTTTATGTATGGTAGATATACGTGATCGGCTATTGCTAGCGTGGGTACAGGGATGGCGGTGGGGAGAATCCTTCCAATTGCGTTTGCAATAACACCGGGCGAGTCAGCTGATGACTGGGATTTCTTTCTATCTAGGTTAAGGAGGCATGAATGTCCCCAACCTAATATATGCGTTATATCGGATCGGGACCCTGGAATACTAGCCGCAATAGAGCGACAGGGAAGCCTATGGCATCGCATACACCATCGATATTGCCTAAGGCATGTTTCGTCCAACTACCACGGACAGCATCGATCTACAAGTGAACGACGGTAAGTGACCAACATGGGTATGTAATATCTATTAATATAATTTTGTTTGTAATATTCAATTTATTCTTAAATGAATAGTGGTATGTAATATTCACTATCAACTTATATTGGCAGGGTACGAGATCAATAAGGACCGTTTTCACGAGATTTTGGCGATTTTGCGCTCAGTTAACGAAGAAGGTGCAAACTACCTATGCAACATACCTTTCAAACAGTGGACACAAGCATACGACGGCGGCCTACGATATGGTCATATGACCTCAAACCTGGCTGAATGCATAAATTCTGTTCTAAAAGGAACGCGTCATTTGCCGATAACATCGGTTGTGCGAGAGACATATTTTTTTTTAGCGGCACTATTTCCGAAGTGAGCAGCGAGTTATAAAGGCCAAATGCACGGAGGCCATGTATGGTGCGCGAAGGTATTGCGAGAAATTAACAATGCGAAGGCACGAGCCAACACCATGCACACAGTATGTCACGATCGCGACAACCTATGGTTTCGTGTGACGGAGTTTGACAGACCGAACCAAGGTATTGTTGGCGGGCAATATCGTGTACACTTGAGAAATAGGACCTGCGACTGTGGGATATTTGACGCACTTCGTTATCCATGCGCTCATGTAATTGCAACTTGTCAGAATCTCCGTATTGATCCCATGAGCTATGTCGGTGAAATTTACAAAATAGAATACATGTACAACGTGTGGAGACACGTATTCCCACCAGTACCAGATGAACGTAAGTGGCCGTCTATATCGCTTGCTTCATTTAAGTTATTACCGGATAGAGAATTGCGTTGGAAACCAAAGGGTCGACCTTGCTCGACTAGAATACGCAACAATATGGATATCCGAGAAACAGCCAACCAACGGAAGTTATGCGGATGGTGTAGGAACCCAGGTTATACATCTCGGTCATGTCCAAATCGGAATAGTTGATAGTCTTCTTATCATTTTTGTCTCTTGATGGCTATGAAAATTCTTTTAATTTCTTGATGAAAATGGTGAACTTTTGTAGAAGGACTAAGTTGCAAAACAAAAAAAAAGTTATTCAATTAATTTAAAATATCACCATCATCAGTATTTTTCAAAATTATCTTTCTTGCTAAATGATTATTTTGCCCCTTACGATCCTTCAAAATTCCTACATTGGATCAACACCCATCTTGATAAAATTATAAATTAACCCCTCATACTTTTTCACTTATTCAATTTAGTCCTAATTCATCCATTTCTTCTTAGTTTCTAGATCCTTCCACCCTTAAAAACAACTTTTATTTTATTAAAATATTAAAAAATAAATTACAATAAAAAACTTTTATTTTTATTAAAAATAATAAAAATAAATTACAATAAAAAAATAAAAAAACAAGTTTTATTTTTTTTAAGGATATAAAAAATAAATTACAATAAAAAATAAAAAAAACAACGTTTATTTTTTTAAGGATATAAAAAATAAATTACAATAAAAAATAAAAAAATTAAGGATATAAAAAATAAATTACAATAAAAAAACAACTTTTATTTTATTAAAGATATAAAAATAAATTACAATAAAAATAACTTTTATTTTTTTAAAGATATAAAAATAAATTACAAAAAAATAAAAAAACAACTTTTATTTTATTAAAGATATAAAAATAAATTACAATAAAAAAATAAAAAAATAACTTTTATTTTTTAAAAGATATAAAAATAAATTACAATAATAAAATATAAAAACAACTTTTATTTTATTAAAGATATAAAAATAAATTACAATAAAAATAAAAAAACAACTTTTATTTTATTAAACATATAAAAAATAAATTAAAATAAAAAATAAAAAAAAATTTTATTTTTTAAAAGATATAAAAATAAATTACAATAAAAATAAAAAACAACTTTTATTTTATTAAAGATATAAAAATAAATTACAATAAAAAATAAAAAACAACTTTTATTTTTTAAAAGATATAAAAATAAATTACAATAATAAAATATAAAAACAACTTTTATTTTATTAAAGATTAAAAAATAAATTACAATAAAAAAATAAAAAAACAACTTTTATTTTTTTAAAGATATAAAAATAAATTATAATAAAAATAAAAACAACTTTTATTTTAATAAATGAAACAATATAAAAAGTTTATACAAATATATTAAAAAAATCAATGTGGGTGCCATGGAATCGATTGCCACATGGGGGTGGTCGAAACTGTTACGCTACTGGATTCCTTCTTGTTCCAAACTTTCCGCGGGGGTTGTGGTTGCTCCGGCGGGATTCTCGTTCCTCCCGGGAAGTCCGGTGGTGGGTGTTGGGAGGATGACCCACCTTGATAAAATAATGAATGCGAGGTGTGTTGCATCACCCATGGCGAGGTGTTTGAATCCCATAAGGCATCGGAGATTGGTAAAAAGAAGAGCTCCCCGACGGTGCCTCGTGCGATCCCTCATACGACGGCGGCCTATAGATCGGCGGTCCACTCAGAGTAGTCGGGAACGGACTCGAACCGGGCCATGCATTCCAACCTGCCATAGGACTGGGAAAAGGAAACATATAAGGGTTAGGATACATATAAGGGCTAGGATACGCACCTGGCATAACCGGAAAAGGCTGTGATGTGGGTGTCGTCGGCTAAAGTGTTGGGCCCGGTGACTGTGTGAGCGCTGTTGATGGGCCCGGTGATTGTGTCGGCGCTGTTGATGAGCCCGTCCCATCATCCATTCTCCTTGGATTTAAAGGGCCCCGTCATTCCCTTTGTACACGAAGTTGTCGTCGCCTCTCCTCTTCTGACAATAAATACGACTTGTCATGGATCCTAAACCATGGCATGTATTCCGGCATGCACGCTAACTCAGGAACGATGATCGGTTCCCGAGTAGGTATATAATCATACCGGTTTTCCCACAATTCGATATATGCTGACCAAAATCTTGGCCAATCCGTATGCAACTACCGTAAGTCGACTTTGTGCTCATCATCGAACACCTCAGGTGTCACGGGAATCGGTTATCGAAATCCAAATTGACGCAGAACCCGATCTGACTGGTGCATCTCCACGGTGGCATAGTTGACCAATGGGACCTTTACATGCCAAATGTTCGGATTTTGAAAAAACTCATCCGGAATTACTACCCGAATTGACGGATCCTCGTATGGTGTCCATTGAAACTATATTAACATGATAAAAATATTAGTTATATACTAAATACTAAATACTAAATATTAAATACTAAATACGAAATACGAAATTCGAAATACAAAACGACTATTTTATTACGAAAATATATTTTATTTAATACTTACTTGTGCTTCCGACCGTTGGTCTAATAGAAGCCGTATATCTTCAAGCGAGGTAGGTATTCCAACATAACTCACCGAATGGTTCCACCTAATTAAATAAATTTTTAGCATACAATTATATTTTAAATCTACGTAATAATTGTAAAATCTAATATTAAACTTACCTCGTTATGAGTGGGAATGTATAGGGGTGGTCCACTCGAGGACGTAAAAATAGAAAGCGAAACCGTGCCCATGATTGCAGTAGTGATAGGCAACCTCAGATTTTCACTTTATTCAGTCGCGTCGCCCCGCACATCTCCCGATACAATTTTGCTAGCACGGCAGACCCCAAACTCAATTCACCGGCTGCTCTAAAATCAACGAGTTTCAGCAGCCATCTCAGATGTACGAGGTTTCGTGACAAGTCCGACATCAGATAGCCTCCAATCATCTTAAGAATGTATGCCCGAGCATACCGTATTCTTTCTAATTAGGTCGAATCATTATCCGGCTCTGGGAATGTGTCTTGTAACCAGGCCATCTCGATCCGACCTCCGTTAATATTATCCTGAATAGCACCCAAAAGCTCGCGTAGCATACGGCTCCCCAATCACTGGAGATTACGGACCCGGTGGATCGCGTACTCATCCACCGGCAATCCCAATTGCAAATGCACGTCTTCCGAGTGATAGTACACTCTCCGCATGGAAGATGGAAAGTGTGCGTCTCGGGTCTCCACCTCTCTATCAACGCACTGATTAGCTTCGGGCCCAACTTGCACCCCCGGCCTATCGTGGCCACGTGCCAAAAACCCACTTCCATGCAGGTAATTCTCGATCAACGGCGATGGCGGACTGCATATTGCGAATATAGCATTGCAACACCCGATCTACAGACTGTTTAAAAAATTATAAAATAAAAATTAATTAAAATTGCATAAACCTAAAAAATATTAAATAGTATTGAAAAAATAAAATTATAACTTACTATTGTCATTTGAACGATGGAGATGTGTTTATTGTCGAGACGAATTAATTCTCCGGCCATTGCTAATACGATCGAATATTTTTAATTTAAAAAAAAACTATTTCAAAAAACTTTTAAACGGGGCTTTTTTGGAAAAATTAAAGGACTTTTGTGAAGTTTGAGAGAAACTTTAAAGGAATTTGAGAGAAATTTGAGAGGAATTTGAGAGAAAGTTGAGAGAAAATTGAGAGAAAATTGAGTAAGGACTTTTGTGTGAAAAAAATGAAAGGGTGGGGGGTTTTATAGTTTTTTTTTTGACCGTTGGAGGCCCAACGGTAAAAAAAAATGACCGTTGGAAGCAGGTAAAACGCGTCCCTGAGGGAGCATTTTTGCCACGTCAGCAAAGCGCGCCCTCAAGGACGCGATTTACTGGCGATGTGGCGTAAAACGCCCCTCGGGACGCTGCGTTTCTCTTTGCATCCCCGACTTCGCTACCGACGTGGACGCGTTTTAGGGGAAATTGGCTCATTCCGATAAATAATTGGGAAATATGTCTTTTTCTGTAATTTAAAAAAAAAATGTATTTATTGATAATTTACCCAATCCTGTTTGCAATTACAAAAAGAAACTCTTTTAATGAAATATTGTGGAAACTTAAAAGATACGGTTTTAGATAGTCATAAAGAAAACCAATAAGAAATGGAACAATTAAAGCCCAATCCTTGATTGTAGCCCAGCCCAAAGCAGTCAATTTTCAGTTTGGACTCTCGTTTTTTCTATTTCATTCTCTCATTTTATTTTTGCTTGTTATACACTAATTATCAGTAATTAATCTCTGTTTAAGCTTTGTCTAATCCAAATTAAACTACTCTCTCATAATAAGCTATAAATATCCTCCTTTTCAGATACAAACTATTTCATTTTTGTGAAGATGATGTCTCCAAGGCCAATCTCTGAGGTTCGCGGATCGTCTAATTTCAGGTATGTATTAAAATAAAATAAATCTCTCATTCTGTTTTATTTTTTTTCATTTTTCATTTTGATTTTTTAGAACCCTAGTTTTTCTGTTTGGTTTTCTAGAAGAAATGACATTTGTGGAGGAATTAGAAATTTGAATCTTACGTTTATTTGTGGAGTTTAGGTCAACTGCATTTCTTGCCTTCAAAGTGATATGCTATGAAGTTCCGATAAGTTTCTGTTCAAGTTTACGCTTTTCCAGCATTTTCTGGCCAACTCAACAGTGCCCTTACTTTGTTTTAGCGACTAGCGTGTTTAGCATTACTAAACTGAATAATCATCTCTACCAGTGTTGCGTACTTCTATGTAGTTTATGGGAAATTTTAGCTTAGTTTAGCTAAAATATTGTTCTAAAAGGCGTAATCATTGAGTTATTAAACTTTTGATAATGATTTTTTCGTTTAGAGATTAAAATAAATGTTCTCATATATTTATAAATACTAATAAAATTCATTTGAAACACTGTTATATGACTATATGTTCATATACTTGTATATAAATTAATTGTATTATATTTTTGTTTGCTAGATCTTAGATGATTTTGCCATTAATTATTTTTACTTGTAGGCAAACTCCTCTGCAGATAATCCACATTGTTGGGAACTTCTTGAGAATATGGTCAGTTTACTCCATGTATCGGTACCTGACCCAAACTGGAGCTTCAGTGATACTTTTTATCTTCAGTTGTCTGGTTCCCTCATCTATCTTATTTTTACTCTTGCAAAAGCCTTGGAAGGGAAGATCACTCTCAAATACACAGGTCAAGTAGGGTTGCTTCTTTTCCCGAGGAAGATAATAACAATTGGAAGAAAGAGTGCTCACTTGTATCTTTTTCCTTAATTTTTCCTTTTTGAAGTCTCTTTTAATTTGCAGGTTGTTCCTTCTGTAATTAATGGTGCTATAACAGCTATATATTTCATCTTGTGGGGAAAGGGGCTTAAATCTTGTGGACCACTTAGGTGTGTTTCTGGTGCCTTAAACATCCTTTCTTATTTCTGTTTATGGTTACATGTCTCAAACATGCATAGTTTGGTTAGATTGGGCATATAAGATGGTATTGTATATTTGAAACCTTGTCTGATTTATAAGAACAATTTAATTTGCTATATATTTATAACAATTTAATTTGCTATATATTTATAACAATTTAATTTGCTATATATTTATTTGTTGAGTTTATGAGAAACCCCTATGCTTTCAACCTCTTATTTATTGGAATCTTGAAAGTTTCTCTTTCCATTTTAATTATTTATATTTGTGCAAAATGCGTATAAATGTCTTATTGTAGTGCCAAATCTGAAGGTGGAAATGGGGGAGAAAAATCTCTTGCCCTTGTTTGGACAGTTCCAGACATGATCCCTTTTTGATTTGTTGTTAGAAAGGTGCAACTTTCACAAATTCTAAACTCCAAGCCTTTTGAAACATTTGTGTCAAAAATTGGCAAGGATGCACTTAATAAGTCGGGTTAAGTCATCTCCATGGATTACTTAATAGGCCTTATATGATGTTTTGAATCACCACTTATAGGCTATTGGTTTTGGGCTAGATGTTTGATGCAATATCACGCAATTTTGTTTTAATTTGAACTGTGTGAAACTTTCTTTTATTGCTGTCTTTGCCACCACTTCCCTGCTACTAAAAGGAAAAAAAGTAAAAATGGAAGTTGTTAACAGCCCAAGAATATTGGATAGTTGTTGCATTAGCCTCTCTATACAATCCCGGGCATCATAACCTGAACTTAAGATTCATGAGCCTAATGATCTTTCCACCTTTTGTAGCATGTTATGATTGACTCCTAGGTTCTCTTGACCTGATTTTATCCATATGAAGCTTTAAATGGTACCCATGGCTATATTAATTTGCATTTTATTTTTTCTCTAGAGCTATATTGGCGGAGTATTCTGGTGCTGTTCTTGGAGTATTATCTGCAGTATTGTATGGTAGAAGAGGCCATCTCTGGAAAAAGGTAAACACATTGAACTACAATGTATAGCTAATTCGACTTCTTTTTTTTTAATTCATGTAAAACAGATTTGTACCTCTGTTTTCTGGGGCTGCCTTACCTTCAGAAGTAGTTGGACGCACATTGGTCTTATTGCTGTATCTGTTTAGAATTGAAATCAGTGGTACCATTGGAAATTAGAATAAAATTTTATATGTGCTCAGCATCAACATTAATGGATGAAATATCTGATGATGTCTTTTCTTCTGGTTTCCCAGGTTGGTGGGCTTATTGCAATGTTGGCATCTTTTTATTTCTTATCTCAAGGCTGGGCCTTGGCAACACTTTCTCCATTCTATATCCTCTCATAGGCTTTCCTCAAATCTAGGATGTTACAATGCAATAGGCTAGCTGTTTAGTATCACCTTATTTGATTTTTCTCTGTAATCTCTAAACAGATGATCTTTTTATTCTTGTTCTGATTATTCTAGTTTGATTTGATAAACTTAACTAAAAAATACCATTCAAAGACAGCCTCGATTCAGAGGTTCAGACTGAACAAGTATTGGGCATGAGTAAAATGATGGTTCCCATCTTGGCTGGAATCTTATCAGCTCTGAGAAGGGTGATTGCAAGGCGGGTTTCACTCAAGGTATTGATGTTAATGCAACTGAAGTTATCTTCTAACCTTTTTGTCAACTGAAAACCATCAGCTACTAGCCCCCAACCCCCTCAATATTGCAAACTATTTTTTAAAAAGAAAAAAAAAAAACTGTAAGATAATTTTGTATTGTTGTCATTCTCTGCCTGTAGAATCAACTGAAAAGGCGGCTTCATGCGATAACCATTGCTTCTGCAACTTCTTTTCTATTCCCCGTGGCCATGTGGGACTTAATCATAGTAAGGGTTCTATTGTTCTATTCATTCTCGTAATTTCATTGAGTATACATGTTCAGTTTCATCTCTCATATCTTAGCTTGTTTGACAATTTTTGTTCTTTCCTCTGCATAAATTGAACACTTCAGGGATCTTCTGATAGCAATATGGAACTTCCATTTTCTGCCTGGGCTTTTCTGAGTACAGTTCTTTTTGGAATAATATTGGTATTCTACGTTGACAGCATTGCAGAGGAGAAGTATGACAGTAACTAAAGCAGTTCTATGGTTTTTGTGATTTTTCTAGTTTTGAAGAGCCTGTTGCGTTATTTCGTCAAAATGTTTAGACTTGTGCATATATAATGTGCTAGAACACTCAGTTCTACATTCCCTTTGCATCCTTTTTATCTATTGTAGGTTCTGCATGGTCTAATTCAAGTACTATTCTTTTTTCTGTTATTTTTGGAAAATAAAAGATGCAAGAGATGTTATTTTGTCAGTGGTAATTTTGCATGGATAACTTCCATTTATTTCAGCTTTAAGCATTTCAACTTAAAACAGTGTAAGACTTATGTATAACTGCAACTGCTTCATCTGTTGATAGGTTGCATATGGTTTTCTCTTCTCCAAGACATTTAATGGCAGCTGCAGGATGCATAATTGTCATGGAGATTGCTTACAAAATGGACTTCTCCTTGGCAGGCTTTTTAATTTGTTCCTCAATATTAGGCATTGGTATGTTAACTTTTTCTTCATTTTTCTTGAAGTGAATGAACCATGGATAAAGAAGGGTGCATCTCCTTTGGAGTGTTTTTTTCCCCTTTTGATCAAAATGGCGATGCATTCATCTTTAAACACATAGGAAGGAATTTCATATGGAGGTTTCTTTTTTAAATCATAATTTTTCAAGAAGCTGGATGTTCAAATCTTCACACACAATCGGCATCCTTTCATCTCTACCACATCTTGTTGAATATAGACTATTATGGCTTTGAAAATATATTAGATGATAAAGAAATCTTAGTGTACTTCCCTTATCTCTATTCACTTTTCAATATTTCCCATGAAGGAGCTCGTTTTCATGTTTGTTTTTGCAGTAAAATTTGGTTTTCTCAACTCATTGCTGAAATTTCTGGAAAATGCTGCAAAAATCTTCAATGCAAAGCAATAAAAATAAACTCTCCTTGATTTTGGCCCTTGACATGAAACATGTGCAAGTTCACCATAAGCAATGTTTTTGTGCCTAAATTTCAAGAGATCTTATGTTTGATTCTCCCTAAATTTGTAGGGATATTTGAGGCAACTACCTTGGAACGTGGTAGGAAAGATTCTCTTCAAAAACCAGAAATATCAAATGGGATGTTGGATGATGAACTTGAGATGCCTTCTCTTCCGACTTAATTTGTGCAATTCTGGTGTGTGCAGAATGTTCTTGTGTACATGTCAAACTCCTTGGTCTTTCTAATCCCCGTTTTTATGAAAGCATAATATTGCATGGATGTGGTTTTGGGTGGGTAGTATGAAGTGACTTTGATCGGTTCATTCTAATACATGAAACTGCGCAATGATGATGTTGGTAGGCAGTAGTTGGTTTCAGTAAAATATTATGTGTTCTGAATGATGGACTTAAATTTACTAATTCAAAAACAGGGATATAGACTCGGCTAGATATAGTTTGAGACTTAAGTAGCCAGTCAAAGATACTTCTTTGAGTTATTTTCATCAATTCAAAATGTTTCGGGGGGAGGGGTGAATAAGACTTGGCCTCTAAGCTGGTGGATACATTCACCAAAAAAAACACCCGGGTAGTATTGGAAGAGCATCCAACCATACTTTTGTGGCAGTGAATGGCTTTTGCTGACTATTCTACCTTTTTTGTGCAGTGACAACCTAGGGTTTACGCATGAACAAGCAATTTTCTTGCAGCATTTATTGTGAAGATGTTGATTTTGTTACCCTTAGTTATTGGGCATGATGGGTAATAAACCTCATTGCTTTAATCAGTTTCCAGCCAGGTACCCCCCCGCCCACATTCTTTATTTGTCAAAATGGTATAACATGTGAGCCAATCGTTGAACTGATGGTTTGGACCCAAGTGTAGCATTTAACAGGATCCATCGTTGTAAAAGTGTTTCAAATATTACTTTTCATTTATAGTTTATAACTACCCGTTTATAGTTTACAACTACCCATCGGCAAGATTATGCTTTGTATTTGTCCTCGAAGGATTCTACGGATTACTTCTACAGCTTACAGTTCAGTTTTTTTATCAACAAGAACTCAGTGTTAAGAGACTGGTCGTTCTATTTTTATCTCAGACGGCTTTTGCTAATTGATGAAATTCGGTTCTTTTTGATAGATAAGAGACTTCTGCTTTGAAGTCTGATGTGTTTGGACTTTTGTTTTGGAATGTTTCGGACTGTTGGCATTATGGCACGTAAATGCTTGGGTGTAGCTTGGCAAAAAAAAAAAGAACCTAGGATTTGTATGAATCTGTTTTATGATCTTTATGAGATTGCATTGCTGGTAATACAATCTTCATTCATCTTGATTGATTAGTCATTGGTAACTGCTGGTGAGTTTCTTTGCCTGTCGTTTCACTCTTGAGAGATTATCGGAAGTAACTTGAAAAAAAAAGGGAGGTGTTGTTTTACTGGTTACCTAACATATTTGCCTGCCGGCAATAGTAGCGGAATTTGAATAGTTGTGTTTTTATGGTCAAAAATTGTGTTTAAAAATTTATATATTTGTAAAAGTTTGGACACGTAATTTATGTTAAAACATTTGATACATTGATCTTTTTTTTCTTACTTATGGTAATGCGCACATATGTTATGAGGCAATAACCTTTCATAATATCTTGTTTATAAATTGTTACTATATGGTCATATATCTTTCTTCAAATAAACAACTCTGTAAGAATGATAATGTTTTATGCCTCACAAATTCTCTTGCTAACGAAACATAAATAGTTACCCCTAGTTAAATTTATTATTATGGGCTAAGTTTAACAAATGGCTTTAAACAAAGGAAATAAAAACAATAAAATAAAAAATGTTGCCCAAACATAAATTTCTATTATATATAAGATTTTTTCTTAAAAAATAGATATACGTTTTCTTTGTTGAAATCTAATCTAATATATATGCTGTAGAAGGGTTTGGTTTAGCAACCCATAACGCTACCACGTGGATTTGTGAAGTCAACTTTCAGAAGGAAATTAACAAAAATATAGAAAGAGTATTCATCTATATGGGAATTTATTTCACAATCCTTACTTCAAAAGCTAAACGTGACTACTCTTGGTTTCGCTAGCTCAATTTTTACTAACCTAGTTTTCGGGATGTGACATTAGATATGCTACATTATGAACATCACAAGTGAATTAAATCCATAAATAGATTCAGGACCTATTCTGCTTGGGTCCTGTCCGATGTACTGCCAGTCCAGTCAGTCACATCTATGTATCTATCTTCTAGGCGTCAACCACTCCGATGCCCAAGACAAGGCATCTCCACAATTGGACTTGATAGACGAGATATTAGTCTTTTAATCGGTTTGCTCATTTCTGATTAGACTAAGGACATGTTTAGGTTCGTCTACTAATACAAGTTGTCTTTCCGTACTACGATCCGACCACGTAATACCGCTTAGTATTAGTTAAACATTTAGACAACCAACGAGCAACATTTGCTTCCATCTTGCTTTGCATGCAAAAACCATGTGAGGACAATTATACAAAATATATTAATCGTAATCAATGAATTTGTTTTATTAATCAATCTGTTCAAAAAAATTACAAGTGTATATTGACGAAAATACTACACTTAGGGCACTAGATCTAACATATGATGCTGTTGTTCAAAATGGAACTTAGGAGTCAGTGCCATCTGATTCTAGTCAAAATGTAGTGGGTTGTAAGTGGATTTTTTGAATTAAACATAACTCTAATGGTTCCATTGATAGGTACAAGGTACAATTAGTTGCAAAGGGGTTTCATCAACGTCCAGGAGTTGATTATCATGACACCTTTAGTCCGATAATCAAACCAACCACCATCCGTCTTGTTCTTAGTCTTGCAATAAGTCGTGGTTGGTCCCTTCGTTAGCTTGATGTCAACAACGCCTTTTTATAAGGCCATCTCAGTGAGAATGTGTATATGAGTCAACCGTTAGGGTTCATTCATCGAGATTTTCCATCATATGTATGTAAGCTTCGGAAAGTTATCTATGGCATCAAACAAGCACCTCGAGCTTGGTATCAAGAACTCTGCAATTTCCTACTTCACTCAGGCTTCAAAAATTCACATTCTGATACATCTCTATTCGTCTTCAAATTTGATGGCCATTCATTGTATACTTGTTTATGTTGACAATTTAATTGTCACTAGGGAAAATGATGCAGTGGTAAATTGGTTTGTTCATTTCTTAGTAAGTCAATTTTCACTTAAGGACCTAGGCATGCTTTCTTACTTCCTTGGTGTTGAAGTTCTTCCCAACAAGCATGGTCTTTTGCTTTCTCAACAACGTTACTTGTTGAACATTCTTGCTCATGCATAGATGTTGGATGTTGGATGCTAAACCAACTCAAACACCACTACCAACAAGCTCCTCACTATCACTACACTTCGGGACTGCCTTATTTGATCCTTCAAAATTTTGAGCAATAGTGGGTAAAATATCTATTACTTACGCACCTTGACATTGCCTTTCCGGTTAATAAGTTGTCTCAATTTATGCACAAGCCAACCACCGAACATTGGGCCCTTGTTAAATGATTACTCAGATATCTTTGTGGCACCCTTCATCATGGTCTCTAGCTCTATCGTGACTCTCCTACTTCCTTGCATGCATTCTCTAATGCTGGTTAGGCTGGAATGTCGATGACTTCTCATCCATCAGTTCTTACATTGTCTATTTGGGTCGCAACCCTATCGCCTAGAGCTCCAAAAAGCAATGAACTGTTGCTCGTTTCTCCACCGAGGTCGAATATCGATCCGTTGCTAATACTATTGTTGAAATGAATTGGGTTTCCTCTCTGTTAAATGATCTTGGTCTTCAACCTTCTACATGCCCGGTGATATATGGTGACAATATTGGGGCAAACCAATTGTGCTCTAATCCAGTTTTTCATTCACGAATGAAACATGTGGCTCTCGACTTTCAATTCATTCGTGATCAAATGCAAAATGGTAATCTGCGGGTTGCACATGTATCCTTCGTTGATCAACTCGCTAATATTTTAACAAAACCACTCCCTTGGACTTGCTTTCTCTTTCTTTAAGACAAGATTGGACTCTCTTGTTGAGATCCATCTTGAAGAGGCCTAACAGAAGATTTCCACCACAAGACCGGTTCCTATGGGATCCCATCAAATCTGTTTCTATTTCAATTTTTTTTTTTTTTTTTTTTTTTTTTTTTGTTTTTGTTTTGATGTACTCCCGATATATAGGAGATTTCAAATTTCGTTGTTCTTGTTTTCTGTTTTGATGTACTCCTGATATATAGGAGTTAGTTCCGGGCTTCATATGTGTATGTATATGATTGAAATGAGAAATGAAATGTGTAGAATTCTATTCTTCTGTCAATTAAGAGGTTGTCACGTGTCACCACCGGATTGACTATTAGTGCCACATTAATATAAACTAACGGTGTGCGGAAGTGTCAACCTAAGCGAAGAAATACAAATTTAAATATCAACTAAGTGAAGAAAAAATTTTAAATACCAATTAAATAATTTTAGACAAATTTAAAGGACAGAAAATAATGTCATTTTTCCTACTGCAGCAAACGTCATTAAAATGGCTTCAATATCTTTATATAATCATTTTTTTTGCTAAATTTTATATAATCATATTTAAATTCTCTTATAATTATATAACTTTTTGGTAAATTAATAAATTACGGTATAAAGATTTTGACATATGCACCTGTTTTTAGTGTGACTATTTGGGTAATGTCGTTATTATTATAATTGTATCATGTCTAATGTTATTGGATATCGTAATTCATTATCCAAAAATCTCAAACACCATTTTTTCTTCCAAAACCAGAGAGCAAACTTATAACGGGAATGTCCTACAAATATTATAAACCGGTGGATTTCATACTGTGAGCACTGTTAAAAAAGATAAACATAATTATAAAATATGCTTCAAGTGATAATCAAACTCTCATAACATCACACTTTATGGTTATTTAATTATTATTTTTAAACTACTAAAATATAATATCTATAATTATTTCCTCCTAAAAGTAATGTACTTCATATATAAATATGTATTTCTGTAAGTATTCATATTCAAATATATTGGTTTCATTTTAAAATATTATTTTCTTTATTTAACAATGATTTTTGCTATTACTATTTAGAACACCATCACAGCCTATTACCGACAGTAAATACTTTCAACAGAGGAAAAAAGAAAAGAAAAGAAAACATCCCGAAACATAAAATAACGATTCCAACTTGAAGCTATCCTAGACTTCGTTAAAGAAGGGACAGGTAACCCTTAAAGAATTGCTTTGTTAAACATCAAGAACAGGAGAAATTGATGTTTTTAATGATGTTCCAAGTTAAATCATAGAGATAACACAATTGTTCCAAATTGTTGAATGTTGCTAAAACACAGTAAATGTCAGTGCATTTTATGCCTGTCATCTGCAGCAGTTTTTGCAACTGCTTTGGTAACAAAATGAGTAACAATTCCAATGGGACAAAACAGCAGACAAAGAGAAACCGAATGCCGAGTCTCGATTTGGTTTTGTAGTCCATCCTGAAAAACCTGCCTGGAATTGAACAGCGGAACAAAATGGTCAGAACTCTGCAGTTCAAACTGTTAATTCGTGTAAGCATGAAATCAAGAGAGATACACATACCTTGCAGCAAAGAGATCTACAGCCAATAAATGAATCCATGCAGAAGCTAATGTCATTTCACTGGAGAACATTTTGGCCATACCAGATAGCTAAAACTCGGTGTGACAACAGAAAAAACCATAAAGATTTGCGGTCATCGTTGACAATTGTATACATCTAAAACAAACTAAAGAGAGATCATATCATGTAAGTTTTGGTAAACATGTACCTCTGGCAGCCAGTATTTACTAGCAAACATCAGCTTTAATGTATCAGGCGTCCATGACAGGTACAGCAGATATGCATACAGAAGCCCGAGCACAATAAAAGGGACGCTACTTTCCATAGACTTTTTAGTCTGCATTCATAGTTGTGTGCATGCCAAACACATCACTTCCCCAAGAAATATAGCACGACTCAAAATATTTTACGTGAATCATTGAAACAAAGACGAGATTTTTAAGACTATAAGGCAGCATAAGCAAAATGGTGCAAATCACAACAGGTTAACCAAAACTTCTCCCTCCATTAAGGTTATTATGTTAGTCAGAAAACACAGATAAACAATGACCCAACAAGGAAACATTGAATGAAAAGCTTTTGTTCCGACTGAATTTGCACCAATCTATTCATAAAGTTCAGATTCCAAAGCTATACATGGCAAAGAGGAAGTCAAAATAAGTAGAAGATAATAAAGTAAATGAGATTTCCCTAGTACTGACTAGAAACTTACCAATTCAGATTTCGGAGCAAAAACCATAAGAGTATAGAATGGAAGAACCGCTGCGGTTCCCAAGGTAAATACGCTGCTGGCAATTTGTGAAGTTGGCAACCCTGTAAAAGTGTTAGCATATGCCAGTTAGGAAGAATAAAAGAAAATGCTTAGCAATGTTGACTTCTTACAATATTTCATCGATCAAAATTATATGGTATTTAAGAGGATATATTGTGTACATGCTACAAATAAGGACATTTAGATTGCACTCAGTATAAGCATACTTAGCATAAACCACTGATGGGTGCAAGTTGGACATTAGTAAACATTAAGGCAGCAGCACAAAGAAAGAACTAATCCAACAGCCTAGCACAAATCGGCAGAGGCAGAACAAAGGAAACAGTAACTGATCTATCCAAATTAGACCTTTTCACAACCTTTCAGCAGCAATAACTTATACAGGAAACAAAAACATATGGAACAAGCCTCTAGCATATGCCAGACTTTTCAATTGGCAACCTATGTCAAAAAAAAAAAAAAAAAGGATCAATTTCTTTTTCTTCACTCTTTTCTGCACATGGTCACCAATATTTCTTTTTTCTAGTAAAATACTGGTTTCTGCTACATTCTATAAGTGAGGAGCCAAAAAGACAACAGCAGGAAAGGACCTAACGCAAATAAACTTTGCTAGCAGATGGATGCTAGGAATTGATCAAAAGTCCTGCTAGACTTCAACAGCCAAAAGAGTATATTCACAGAAATCCTAGAGGTTACATCATGTTAAGGTTAACGAGCATTAGAAGGACCATGGTGAGGCTGCAAAGAAGAATGTAAGAGTAAGACACTCTCCCAGATGGTGGAACTCCTGTTTAAAGATAGTGAATGATTCACACAATTTTGACCATGTGACGTGCATGAAAACTAGAAACTATTAAAGCAAAAATGTAAAGCAGTATGTGAAATTCTACTGAAAAGTAAGCGCTAAAAGGAATTACATGAAGCTTGTACTTCAAAGCTTTTTCTAAAGGGAATAAATGTAGAAACTTTATGTCTAATAACAAGTCTTGTTCCTCTAGCAAAACTCCATTCATCAAGTAAGCCAGCTCCAATTCTTGCTTGCTGGCTGGGATGATCTGTGGTCCTGATTTTGAGAGCAGAAGTGAATCTTTGGTCCACTTCCACATTACGATGAAGATTACCTGGCTGCCCAAAGTGACTAATCTAAAAGAAACAAACCCCAAATTTAAGGATATCTCTTTAGCTTTAAGGTTAAATAGAAAATTGTCAAAATGTTAATAAGCAGCATAATTACACAAATCCACTAAGTCCACCATGCTCTGATAATAAATAACATGAGAGACAAGCAATTAAAGAAAACAGACCAAATTTAAGGATATCTCTTTAGCTTTAAGGTTAAATAGAAAATTGTCAAAATGTTAATAAGCAGCATAATTACACAAATCCACTAAGTCCACCATGCTCTGATAATAAATAACGTGAGAGAGAAGCAATTAAAGAAAACAGACCATATTTAATTTTGACTCATAGTATTCCCTTATATTATGGGAAATTATATACTTTTTTTTCCTCATAAAATTCATTAGGGGATGTTTTTTTTATACAATGCCTACTTCTAATCATCACCCCTCCCAACCCTTAAATCGAAGGAAAGACGGGCTCGAACGCTCATTGTTGCAATAGCAACTGTGTCAACTGAGGTAAGACTAAATTCGTTGACAAAAAGGAAAATTTAGAGAAACCAACAGACGAAAAAAAAAAACAAGGGAAAGCATAGACTTCAGAATGAGAATTTATATGACAGTATAATTATTTTAAAAGGTTAACTGCAGTTTTCAGTATGCTTTAATACAATCAAACTTCTAATATGTCAATTGAGCAGGCTAAAACATGGTGAAAGTTAATGTCCATCATGCAGTCCATAAAAACTCCCTTAATTTCATTTCTAATACTGACAAAGCCTAAAGTCTTCCCTTTTTTTTTTTTTTTTCAACAAACCATTCATTCTCCACAATACTAAGCCATAACCCACATCTCAGAATTAGCAGAAACTAGACTGATATGTACCTATGAAATGACCAAATTTATTATCCCAAAATAAAAATAAATAAGTTAATAGTTCTTGTCATTAAAGCTCTTTTATCATCAACATTACAAATTAAACTACAAAAGACAGAAACTTCCAGCAACACCCAGATTAAGAAACCAATCAAAAAACTTCAGAAGTCTCAAAAGGTTTTTTTTTTTTAGAAAAAAAGAAGAATAAAAGAAGTAAGATGAAGAACATAACAAGGAAAAAAAAGAAACAAAAACAAACCTTTGGTGAGATTAGAGGATGGGCAATGCAAGAAGAAAAGAACATGATGGCTGAAAAACTGAAGTGACCTTTAACAAAATCAACAGTAATGTCTTCTTCATGAGCTTTATGTAATACCCTATTGCCTAATAGTTGGTAATTAAAGCGTATACAACAAGGACTCTAAAAAGGGTGATGAGATTAAAAAACAAAAAAAATGAAATGAAAAATAAAAATGATGAAATTGGTAATGGTGTGGCGAGAAATTCCACTAAGAAGGACGCAGGCAAAAAGATGAAGGAAAGAGAAAAATAGGGAAGTTTGAATTATAAAGAATAGTTTATTTGTACTTTATTTGTGAGATTTTTAAAATAATTAATGGACCCGCAAATAGAGTAATAAAATATTTATGTTTAGATATAATATTGGATTTTGATCTTGCTCATTGTATAATTGTTGTTGAAGTAATTTAAAAATGGTAAGTTTGGACGTATTTAAATATAGGTTAAATTATAAAACTAGCCATTCAACTTATGAATGTGTTTTTGTTTTGGTCATTCAAGTTTAAAATTTTCTATTTTAGTTATTAACGTTTTTTAAGTTTAATATTTTGGCCACTACTCTGTTGGCCTCTTTTTATGGGTACAATAACAAATTTAGCCCTTCGATATCTATAGATTCTATTAATTTAGTCCTTATTCTAAAAAAGATTCAACAAATTTAGCCTTCAGCTTTACACATTCTGTGAATTTAGTTTTACTTCTTGAAATTTCAAAATTAAAAACAAAATAACTTTAAAAATAAAAAAATTTATTTAAAAGTTCATTCTTCAACAAAAATACAAAATATTTTATAAAAATACATACAAAATTATAAATAAATGAATACTCGTTTTTCTCTGTTTCTAACATACAATTTATAGTTGAGTATTTGGCACACTAGCGATGTTTCAGTTCGCCAGGTTGTCTCTTATTTGCCCATGGATTCAACAGCAGTTCAAAAGGTTGACCTTTTCGAGAATCTCCGAATCTACGCTTATTTTCAACTCCTCGAAGCATTTCGTCGCTTACTATGCCCTTCCACGTCTTTGGGTGCCTAGGTATCCACCGTAAGCTTTTCCTCATTTGAACCTCGCCCTTAACTTTACTTTACTTTACTTTACTTTACTTTACTTTAATTTAATTTAAGGCTATGTCTAAGTAACTACTAAACGAAATGGAAGGATCTTATCAACGTCCATGAATGATAAATCATAGATCGAATTAAATGTCGAATTAGAAAAATATGGTACTATCATATAGCTTTGTTTCGCCTAAGTTCTCGAGTTGAAGATAAGCGGACTCGAACCGCTGACATCCGCCACAAGGTAAACCACTGCCTCTCAGGCCCCCGACTGATTCTACCATAGAGGCCAACGATAGACAATAACTCCCCCTCCCCCGAACACAACTTACAACTTTCATCTTACTATGCTCTCCAAAGAGCAACTCTTCTCAAAATCTCAAAAGGTGATGAGTTGGAATCCTATTCTAATTAAGGATTCTTGTGGTTCCGGAGGATCCTGCTACAAGAGAACCAAGAATGGTGGAGAGCTTTCCCCCCTCCGAATCTTTGTTATTAAGAATGTTGGTTTTAAGAATGATTGATTGCCCTTCTCCAAGCCTTACTGCCCAACCTGAGAGCAGACAGCTAATGTATTCCACTTATTGAAAATGGTTTTATGGTCGATCCACGACCCCTAGATATCGAAGACGTCTTTGGGGTGATCTTGTAGTTCCTACGGGGTGGAGACGATGGGGTTGGTCCATGTGTTTTCCTTTCTTTTGTTGCATTTCGCTCAAAGGGTTGAAGGGAGATAGTGTATCAAGCTGTTCGCAAAAGCCAACTTGATCCTCTTCCCCAGAAATCCTAGATGGGGGAACCTAGGGGAGTCGCCGACTCCAACTACCGTTGATGTACGATCCATACTATATCTGACCAATCGTTCATCCTACCTCTTCTACGTTGTTGATAGCCCATCTTTGTCTTAGTAGAGTCTTTCAGTGGCATGTTTCAATCCTCTTCCTCCATTAATTAGAAAGAGTGAGCCACCGATTCAGGTACAAGATACTATCATTACCGCCTAGACAATTAGACACCCAACTCGTAATTGCAACGACCCAATTGCAAGAGCGGAGCTCTACCAACTGAGCTATATCCCCCGAGCCAAGTGGAGCATGCATAAAGGAGTCAGTATGCTTCTTCTATTCTTTTCCTTGGCATAACTGGGTCATCCTGGACTTGAACCAGATACCTCACCCGTGAAGTAAATCATCGCACCTACGTTCCAACCAATTGGGCAGAATCAATAGATTACTTTTCAGGAGCTATTCATCCTTCCCGAACCGAGCATACAACTCTCTATTGTACTGCGCTCTCTAAGTGTGCTTGTTCCCCCTTCTTCCTTACCATGGCAAGTATTTGTGAAATAAGAAGTAACTCCGATAGGAAAAAAAAAGAAAGTGTTAAAAGACCCTCTTAGCCCAACCCTAAACACTCTAAGATCTTTTTTCAAACCTGCTCCTATTTCGAGTCAAGAGATAGATAAATAGACACATCCCATTACACTGATCGGGGGTGTTCGTAGTGACTGAGGGGGTCAAAGACCAAGAAGTGAATTATTTATCAGCCAAGCATTCTTCTTACGGCTAGATCCAATCTCCTGGTCCCTACAGAAAGGAAAAAGAATTTCATTCTCTTCCTTTCGAGAATGGAGGATTAAGAAAATCCTATTAATTGTAGCTTTCTTCGGACCTTCGAGAAAAACATAAAAAAATGGCTCGAATGGTACGATCCCTCCATTACCCCAGAATGAAAAAGGCGATCTCGTAATTTTTGGTCTGTAAAGATACATTGTTAGGTGCTACATTTTATTTTCCCATTGAGGCCAAACCTAAACCTGTGCTCAAGAGATAGCTTTCCATACACTGATAAGGGATGTATGGTGTAACATCCTAGGAAGGGCCTATGCATTTTTCAGATCAATTGTATGAAATGACAAGTCTTAAGTTTTATGAATAAATTTTTGATACTTTTGGAAACCTAGAAATGAATGAAAATGGAAATGAAAATGAAAATGGAGATGGAAATGAAAATGGAAATGGAAATGGACATTTTTGGAAACTTAGACATTTTTGGAAACTTAGACATTTTTGGAAACTTAGACATTTTTGGAAACCTAAACATTTTTGGAAATGATCCAAAAATGGAAACTTGAACATTTCGGGAAACTTGGATATATGAGAGAAATAAAGGAGTTTTATTCACATAAATATGTGAATAATAAGAGATAAATAAAGGAGTTTTATTCACATAAATATGTGAATAATAAGAGATAAATAAAGGAGTTTTATTCACATAAATATGTGAATAATAAGAGATAAATAAAGGAGTTTTATTCACATAAATATGTGAATAATAAGAGAGAAATAAAAGAGTTTTATTCACATAAATATGTGAATAATAAGAGATAAATAAAGGATTATTTTCTAATGAGATAATTGAGGAGATAATTGATGGATTAAAGGCTTTTATCTTTTAAATAAAAGAGATAATATTATCAAAAAGAGAGGAGTGGTGGCCAAGTAAAGGACTCCTAGGCTGATAACTTTGGCTATAAAAGGAGGACAGGAGGGCTACTCATCAACATTTGCTCCTCTTCCTCTCTCTGAAATTCTCCTAGGCAAAACCCTCTCTCTGCGAATTTTCATTAAGCAAAAATCCCTCTCTTTTCTTCTATTTTCTTCTCCGTTCTCTTTGTTAAAATTTGAATCTTTGTGGATTCTAAGAAAGAGGGCAATCATCCACAACATCAAAAGGGGATTTTTCGGAAATCTAAGGATCTAAGGTAAGGATTATAAATATAAATATGTGGTTAAAGATTATGATTCACGTTTTCAAAGTTAGATCTAATCTAACACGGTTATAGGATTTCAACAGGCTTATAAAGGAATCCTCTTGATTTGGAATCCCATCATAAGGTAAGGGATATTCGGCCAAGGCATAATTTGTTTAAGTGTTTTCCATTATTTCAAAACCAAAATCGACATGGTTACATACCTAGTATTAGCCGATTTCAAGGAAGAGGAATTCTAGCAACTGTTGGGACTTGATTAAATCAATTCGGCAACTAGGTAAGTAATTCTACTTCTAGTAGGATTTGGTTTTAAGACCAAATAGGTTTATTTATATGTTTTAATTAATGGCCGAATATAGGAGTGAAAGATCTAGATCGGTAGATCGCTCTACGTGAATTCACGGAAACTATTAAGCGAAAAGGTGTGTACTCTTACTAACTTTCAATAAATTGCATGGCAATCATTAAATATATAAATATGTAACAGTATGTGAATGTGGCTAAGCACCACAAATGTGGTAAGGAGTACCTGTGCACGTTTCCTACTTTTGATAGGATTGTGAATGTGATATATTTTGAACATGTGATTAGTAACATGAATGAAAATTAAGTATGTGAAATATGTTATGAAATAATTGGGGCATTCGGGATATTTGTGGAGGAAGAAAGTGAAGGTGATGACTACGGTCTCACCAACGTAAAGTGGTGACTACGGTCACATAAAGTGAAAAGTGGTAACGTCGGTTACATTCGATGAATACAGATGTCTAATGACACAACATAAGTGGGCGATGAGCACGTCGATCGCAATGTGATCGCCTTCGATGGTGTGTAGCGGATGGAGGGTCGACTTAGTAGTCCCGCGCGTGTACGAGTTGGTACGGGTGGTGTGTAGCGGATGGACAATTAGGTTTGGATTTGGGTTGCATCATCCTTTATTTTGTAAGAACATGATATTGATATGACTTGTATGCCTGATTTGTTGGAAATTAGTACTATGTACACATTGAGTCTCTAGACTCACCCCGTTGGGGAAATTATTTTTCGGTGATGAGCGAATGGACCGGGTCGGCGAGAGCTAAAGGTGGCCATGCATCGCTTGAAGAAATTATTTGGAATTTGGACTTTATGAAATTTTAGTACTTTATTTTGGGTTTGAATGATGTAATAAGGCCATAAGGCCCAGTTGGATTTTCTTTATTTCTGTTTATTTTTATTTGAATATGATACAATTTATGTTTGATTAAAGATAAGTAAATTTATTTCTTTTAAAATAATAAACCCAAAAATTATTTTGTCACATTATTTAAGTTGGATTTCCAGAATTTATTAAATAGGTTTCAAATTAAGCCCAACCCAAAACAATTTTTTTAAAATTACACAAATTTTCTCTAAGTCATTTAGAACATTGAAAACCGATTTATTTAAGGAACATACCAGATCCGGTTCAAGCTCGTGGGCCGGGTGTGGGGTGTTTCATTGATATCGAGCCCGCTTTAAAACTCTCGGCTGTGGGCTCAGGCCCCAAAACGTTTTCAATTCGAGCCCAAATGAATTTCTTTGAAATAAGCAGGTTTTATGGCATGGCACCTAAGTCTCCGACCCGCAGTCCACCAGGTAAGTACCTTTAACCATCTGTGTGATTATGTGAATTATGAATTGTAAAAGGGTAGCAAAGGCATGGAACGTAGAATAGTGTGATAGGAACTTGAACCCTAGGATTAGACTACTCAAACACTTGAAACTCATAAGACTTAATGAACTTAACAAACCTATGACTAAGTTATTAAGCTGGGTGTGTGCAACCCACATGCGCATGTCTAGGATTGGATCCTAAGAGCACAGTATTTAAGCGATCCTAGAGACTCACCTCCTCTTCGCAGTATCCTACCGGTGCGTAGCTTCGGTTCGCCCTAACTCGTAAGGCTCGGTGGTGTGGCAACCTCTCATGCGCATGTCTAGAAAGGTCGGTGAGAGCTTGGTATTTAAGCGATCCGCGTGACTCACCTCCTCTTCATTCGAATCTCGCTGGTGCGTAGCTTTGGTTCACCCCGACCAAGAGGGCTCGGTCATAGGCTAAACACAAAGAATAAAACCGAAAGGGACTTAGCCGTTTTTCTTTTATAAAAAAATAAAAAAAAAAAATGTATAACCAAAATTTAGTTTTAAAACTCTTAGAAACTTATGAGAACTATTTTACAACATTTTCTTCTAAAAAAAAAACCATTGGTTTATAAAATGACCAAACCACCCATAGTTTTAACAAAATTTCATTACTTTATCAAATGTTCAAAAACCCTAATTTGTAAAATATCAAACTATCTTGATTTTGGAAAATTACAAAATTGCTCTAACTTACAAAATTACCAAAACGACCGATTTCCAAAATTTTTACAATATCATTGCTTTGAAAAGTGTAACTCTCAAAGGAACCCTCAATGTTTTACAATCTTGGAAAATATCCTAACTTAATAAATTTTACAAATTTACCTGATTTTTGGAAAAATTATCAAAATACCCACGAGATCAAAAATTACCAAATACCTCTGGATTTCAAAATTCTTCCAAAATTTCCCGGAACTTTAGAAGTACCAAAATACTTTCGTCAAAATCACCAGGAACTTTTTATTTCTGAAAATTTACGAAAATACCCCAGTAGGATAAAATTACGAAAATGCCCCCAGGTAGTGGAAAAGCAAAATAACGAAACAAAGAACAAGAATTACAACGTTTCTTTGAATGAACGAAAGTTCATATTTGTTGATGGATGAATGAATGAATGCAAGATCGTATGCATGTATGAATATGAAAGAACCACTCTTAAACTCTTCTTCATAAGATATCATCGCGGGTAATAAGTGAAACAAGAATACTAATACATAAAATTCCTTAATCGGATCTCGTCGATAATGAGCTCAAGAGGGCGTGGTCGTCGTGGAAGAGGTAGAGGAAGGATGACCCATTAGATCGGGACAAGGTTCGACAATGAGATACCACCACCACCATCACCCCCAAATTGTCAATGTTGAGCGCGAGAGCTCGAACAGGGGAAGATGCCGTGTCACGGTGTCTGCGAGTTTTGGAATTGGTGGCTGGTGCAGGAAACAATTTAGGAAATCGTAAGTCTGTGCCTGAGCGGCTCCGTGCTAATGGAGCTGAAATGTTTAGAGGAGTATCGGGAGTGGCACCCGAAGATGGTGAGTCTTCGGTTGGAAATAATGAGCGCATCATGGATGAGCTCGACTTGACCCCGAGGAGAGGTTGAAGGGGATGACGGCACTTTATTCTGCGATGAAGCGTATCAATGGTGGTTAACCGTTCGGGACGGTGCCACGGCGGAAGATCGACACGGGAATATGCTAAGGAAGCATTTCGGAGGAAGAAGTATGTGGGAACCAGTATATAGATGAGCAAAGGAAGGCTTTTACGGGTTGGTACAAGGAAGTAAGTCTGTCACCCGAATATGAAGCGGAATTTTTGAGGTTGAGCCGATATGCCCGAGGAGTAGTGGCGATCGAGCATGAACGCTGTGTTCGTTTTGAGGACGGACTTAGGGACGATTTGAGACTTTTGATAGCACCGCATCGGGAGCGGGAATTCTCTCGCCTTGGTGGAAAAGGCTAAAGTGGTGAGGGAATTAAGGACGCCACCAAGCGGTGTGGATGAAAATAAGCCCAAAAGAGGTTTTGGGCCATCTGGAAAAGGCCACAAGAGGCCTAGAGTTGACAGCCACAAAGTCAACAGTGGGGTACGGCCGTGGCAATTTCGCCTTGTGAACATTGTGGAAGGAAGCACGGGGAGAGTGTTGGAAAAAGGCGGGACGATGTCTCAAGTGTGGGTCCAAGGACCATATGATTAAGGATTGCCCCAAGCTATTAGATGAGAGCCAACCAAAGAGCTCGGAATGCTAACCAGCCGGTAGAGGCGGACAAAGCTGACCTCAAAGAGGTCGTGGGTCGGCCAACAGAGGTAGTGGCGGCGAGGCCGTGGAGCTCGGTAGGCGAGTGCGCTGCCTAACGCCAAGCAAGGCAACCGGGTTTGGTTTACGCGGTTCACCGAGAGGGAAGAGGGAGACGCACGGATGTTATAACCGTGACGTTCTTTATTCATGACAAACCCTATTTTGCTCTTATTGATGTGGGCTCAACTCATTCCTATGTTGCATGTAGTGTGGTTGAAACACTAGGCCTAGACTCGAACTTCTCGATAGGCGGATAATCGTAGTAAGCCCTTTAGGCCAAAAGCGGTGAGGATAGATAGGATCTTTCTAATGTACCCCTAGAGATTCGGGAGCGAACTTTCTGGGCCGACTTAATGGAATTACCCTTCGGAGAGTTTGAGCTTATACTTGGAATGGATTGGCTTGTAGAGCATCGAGCCGTGTTGGATTGTGCGGCTAAACGTATGGAACTAAGAACCCGGAAGATGAGGTAGTAGTGATGATCGGAGAAAGGAGGAACTACTTGTCTAACGTAGTTTCGACCTAAGGCCGAGAAAATGGTTAAGAAAGGATGTAAGGCATTCTTAGCCTTCGTGAGTGCGTTAAGAGGAGAAGAGGAAGGTGTCAAGGGAGTTAGAACAATGAGGGATTTTGAGGATGTATTTCCGAGGAGTTGCCCTAATACCCCGGATAGAGAAGTAGAATTTGGAATAGATTTGCTACCGTGAATGCTCCTGTGTCAATCGCTCCCTACCGAATGGCACCAAAGGAGTTAGTGGAGCTCAAGGCTCAAATCCAAGAGTTGTTGGATCGTGGGTTCATTCGACCCAAGTGTGTCTCCGTGGGGAGCACCGGTTCTCTTTGTGAAGAAGAAGGATGGAACTATGCGGATGTGCATAGATTATCGTCGATTGAACAAATCGACCATCAAGAACAAGTATCCTTTGCCAAGGATAGATGACTTGTTCGACCAACCGAAAAGAGGCATTTGTGTTCTCAAAGATCGACTTAAGGTCGGGGTATCATCAATCGAAAGTGAAGGAGGCGATATTCATAAGACCGCTTTTAGGACAAGGTACGGTCATTTTGAATTTGTGGTGATGCCGTTTGGGTTGACGAACGCACCGGCGCGTTCATGGATATGATGAATAGGGTTTTCTAACCCTACTTGGATAGATTCGTCGTGGTGTTCATCGACGACATTTTGGTGTATTCCAAGACGGAGGAGGAGCACGATGAGCATCTCCGAGTTGTGTTAGAAGTGTTAAGGAAAAGAAGCTTTATGCCAAATTCAGCAAGTGCGAATTTTGGCTCAGGAAAATGGCGTTCTAGGACATGTGGTATCCGCAGAAGGAATAAGAGTGGATCCTAGGAAGATCGAAGCAGTGTTGGATTGGAAACCACCTAGGTCGGTGGCTGAAATCAGAAGTTTCTTAGGCTTGGCAGGCTATTACAGAAGGTTCGTGGAAGGATTCTCGTCAATAGCCGCACCTTTGACAAAGTTACTACTAAGGAAGGAAGTACCGTTTGTGTGGACGGATAAGCAACGGGAGAGCTTTGAAAAGCTTAAAAGGTCTTGTGAAGCTCGGTGTTAATTCAAATGAGGCGGTAAGGACTTCGTAGTATATTGTGATGCTTCGCACACGGGGTTAGGCGTGTGCTAATGCAAGAAGGAAAGGTAGTCGCTTATGCATCTCGACATTAAGGCGCATGAGGTGAACTACCCAACTCATGACTTGGAACTCATGGCGGTGGTTTTCGCCCTCAAAGTTTGGAGGCACTACCTTTATGGAGAAAGGTCGATGGTTTACACGGACCACAAAAGCCTTAAGTATTTCTTGACTCGAAGGAGTTGAACTTGAGGCAACGAAGGTGGGTGGAGTTATTAAAAGATTATGACTGTTCGATAGAATACCATCCGGGCAAGGCGAATGTGGTAGCCGCATACTAAGTAGGAAGGTTGTGTCGGATTTAAGGGCTTTGTTCGCTCACTTAAGTTTGTATGATGACGGAAGCATGTTGGCGAGTTACAAGTCAAGCCAACTTTGGTGAAGGAGGTGAAAGAGGGACAGTTGGCGGATAAGGACTTAAGTACTAAGTTCTGACAAATATGCGGCAAGGAGGATTAAAGAATTATGGCGTCAATGATGAAGGAGTGCTGTGCTACAAGGAAAAGGTTTGTATGCCGAGGGATAAGGAGTTGAGACAAAGGATTCTTCGGGAAGCGCATAGTAGTCCTTATGCTATGCATCCCGGAGGCATCAAGTCAGATAGAGATCTAAGGGAACAATTTTGGTGGTCGACACAAAAGCGAGAGGTGACCGAATTTGTGGGGAAATGTTTGACATGTCGACAAGTAAAGGTGAACACCAAGTCTCATCGATTGCTTCAACCAATTGAGATTCCCAATGAAAGTGGGAAAGAATTACCATGGACTTAGTTAGTGGGCTTCCCCACGCCCACTAAGAAGGACTCGATATGGGTGATAGTGGACCGTTTGACCAAGTCCGCACATTTTATCCTGTGAGGATCGACTATTCCCTTCAAAAGTTAGCCAAGTTATATGTGGCGGAGATCGTGAGGCTACACGGGGTACCGATGTCGATCATCTCCGATAGAGACCCAAGGTTTACGTCTTGATTTTGGAAAGTACTTCATCAAGCATTAGGCACTAAGCTAGACTTCACTACGGCTTTTCATCCACAATCAGACGGGCAGTCTGAACGGGTTATACAAGTGTTGGAAGATATGCTAAGAGGCTGGGTGATGGATTTCCGAGGAAGTGTTGGAAGATTACTTGCCTCTAGCCGAGTTCGCCTACAACAACAACGACTATCGTGCAAGCATTCGGATGGCACCATACGAAGCATTGTATGGAAGGAAATGTAGAACACCAACTTGTTGGACCGAGTTAGGAGAACGCCGCGTTTTGGGTCCAGAGTTAGTGGCGGAAACTGAGAAGAAGGTGGAATTAATTCGGACACGGTTGAAAGAAGCTTCGATGAGGCGTAAGTCGTCGCAGACCTTAAGAGGAAAGAAATTGAGTTTGAAGTAGGAGACCAAGTGTTTCTAAAGGTCTCACCTTGGAAGAAGGTTATGCGGTTCGATCGCAAAGGAAGCTAAGCCCAAGGTTTATAGGGCCCTATCAAGTCTTCAAGCGAGTTGGGCGATGGCATACCAATTGGAGTTGCCACCAGAGTTGCATCAAATGCACGACGTATTTCATGTATCCATGCTACGCCGCTATCGATCGGATCCGTCGCATGTGGTATCTGTTGAAGAAGTGGAGCTAAGGCCAGACTTATCCTACGAGGAAGAACCGATTCGGATCTTGGAACGTGATGTGAAAGTACTACGAAGGAAGTCTGTTCCTTTAGTCAAGGTGTTATGGCGCAATCATGGATCGGAAGAAGCTTCGTGGGAGCCAGAAGAGACAATGCGACAGCAATACCCTCAATTGTTTAGTTAGGAAATTTCGAGGACGAAATTTTTTTAAGAAGGTAGAACTGTAACATCCTAGGAAGGGCCTATGCATTTTTCGGATCAATTGTATGAAATGACAAGTCTTAAGTTTTATGAATAAATTTTTGATACTTTTGGAAACCTAGAAATGGATGAAAATGGAAATGAAAATGAAAATGGAGATGGAAATGAAAATGGAAATGGAAATGGACATTTTGGAAACTTAGACATTTTGGAAACTTAGACATTTTGGAAACCTAAACATTTTTGGAAATGATCCAAAAATGGAAACTTGAACATTTCGGGAAACTTGGATATATGAGAGAAATAAAGGAGTTTTATTCACATAAATATGTGAATAATAAGAGATAAATAAAGGAGTTTTATTCACATAAATATGTGAATAATAAGAGATAAATAAAGGAGTTTTATTCACATAAATATGTGAATAATAAGAGAGAAATAAAGAGTTTTATTCACATAAATATGTGAATAATAAAAGATAAATAAAGGAGTTTTATTCACATAAATATGTGAATAATAAGAGATAAATAAAGGAGTTTTATTCACATAAATATGTGAATAATAAGAGATAAATAAAGGATTATTTTCTAATGAGATAATTGAGGAGATAATTGATGGATTAAAGGCTTTTATCTTTTAAATAAAAGAGATAATATTATCAAAAAGAGGAGTGGTGGCCAAGTAAAGGACTCCTAGGCTGATAACTTTGGCTATAAAAGGAGGACAGGAGGGCTACTCATCAACATTTGCTCCTCTTCCTCTCTGCAGAAATTCTCCTAGGCAAAACCCTCTCTGCCGAATTTTCATTAAGCAAAAATCCCTCTCTTTTTCTTCTATTTTCTTCTCCGTTCTCTTTGTTAAATTGAATCTTTGTGGATTCTAAGAAAGAGGGCAATCATCCACAACATCAAAAGGGGATTTTTCGGAAATCTAAGGATCTAAGGTAAGGATTATAAATATAAATATGTGGTTAAAGATTATGATTCACGTTTTCAAAGTTAGATCTAATCTAACACGAAGTTATAGGATTTCAACAGGCTTATAAAGGAATCCTCTTCAGATTTGGAATCCCATCATAAGGTAAGGGATATTCGGCCAAGGCATAATTTGTTTAAGTGTTTTCCATTATTTCAAAAACCGAAAACTGACATGGTTACATACCTAGTATTAGCCGATTTCAAGGAAGAGGAATTCTAGCAACTGTTTGGGACTTGATTAAATCAATTCGGCAACTAGGTAAGTAATTCTACTTCTAGTAGGATTTGGTTTTAAGACCAAATAGGTTTATTTATATGTTTTAATTAATGGCCGAATATAGGAGTGAAAGATCTAGATCGGTAGATCGCTCTACGGGAATTCACGGAAACTATTAAGCGAAAAAGGTGTGTACTCTTACTAACTTTCAATAAATTGCATGGCAATCATTAAATATATAAATATGTAACAGTATGTGAATGTGGCTAAGCACCACAAATGTGGTAAGGAGTACCAGTGCACGTTTCCTACTTTTGATAGGATTGTGAATGTGATATATTTTGAACATGTGATTAGTAACATGAATGAAAATTAAGTATGTGAAATATGTTATGAAATAATTGGGGCATTCGGGATATTTGTGGAGGAAGAAAGTGAAGGTGATGACTACGGTCTCACCAACGTAAAGTGGTGACTACGGTCACATAAAGTGAAAAGTGGTAACTTCGGTTACATTCGGTGAATACGATGTCTAATGACACAACATAAGTGGGCGATGAGCACGTCGATCAGCAGACGCCTTCGATGGTGTGTAGCGGATGGAGGGTCGACTTAGTAGTCCCCAGCGGTGTACAAAGTTGGTACGGGTGGTGTGTAGCGGATGGACAATTAGGTTTGGATTTGGGTTGCATCATCCTTTATTTTGTAAGAACATGATATTGATATGACTTGTATGCCTGATTTGTTGGAAATTAGTACTATGTACACATTGAGTCTCAGAGACTCACCCCGTTGGGGAAATTATTTTTCGTGATGAGCAAGAATGGACCGGGTCGGCAGGAGCTAAAGGTGGCCATGCATCGTTTGAAGAAATTATTTGGAATTTGGACTTTATGAAATTTTAGTACTTTATTTTGGGTTTGAATGATGTAATAAGGCCATAAGGCCCAGTTGGATTTTCTTTATTTACATTTATTTTATTTGAATATGATACAATTTATGTTTGATTAAAGATAAGTAAATTTATTTCTTTTAAAATAATAAACCCAAAAATTATTTTGTCACCTTATTTAAGTTGGATTTCGGAATTTATTAAATAGGTTTCAAATTAAGCCCAACCTAAAACAATTTTTTTAAAATTACACAAATTTTCTCTAAGTCATTTAGAACATTGAAAACCGATTTATTTAAGGAACATACCAGATCCGGTTCAAGCTCGTGGGCAGGGTGTGGGGTGTTTCATATGGATTATCGAGAAGAGAGGAGTCGTGTGGTCCTCCCCGGACCGCCCAAATCCCACGAGTGAATAGAAAGTTGGATCTACATTGGATCTCACCTAAATCTCCCCATCTATCCTCCTGAGAAGAAGTTTGGTTTCAAATCCTGGTTCGAACAGGAGAAGTACGCCATGCTAATGTGCCTTGGATGATCCACATCTCAGGGTTAGGCGTTGATGAGCACATTGAACTATCCATATGGCTGAAAGCCCTCACAGCGCAGGCACAACGACGCGATTATTAGGGGCACGCTCTACCACTGAGCTAATAGCCCATCGTGCGGGCCTCTCGCTGGGGGCCCGCTATGCCAAAAGCAGGAGAAACCCCATCAATATTTTTCCTTTTTTACTCCCCCATGTCGCCACATAGGAGGGACCTAAGGGCATAAGAGGGGATCTTATTTATTCCACAAGCAGCCTTAAAAAATTGGCATGTGTCTACTTTTTAAAATATTTATTTGTAATATTTTACTATACACTTTAGAACACTTGCCAATCCCATGACCTTGCTTTTAAAAACTCCACTCGCAGTGTACCAAATATTATTCCTTAAAATAATACTTTTATAAATAAAATATTTATTTAAGAAACCTACAAACAAGACTTAAACCACATTCAAACTTTTTTTTTAGTTTATTTTATAAATAATGAATTTTATTATACATTTGGCTTTGCTCTTTAGTCTTTTGTCAAATTTGCTGAGTACTGGGCATCGCTTTCACCCACAACCATTGGCACCAATAACCCTACTCCTAACTCCTCAATTTCCACATCCTCCATCATCACGGCATTGAGCTAGGAATGATTGTGGAGCTACCGACATAACCTTTTGCCTATTGAGTCTTCAAGACCTTATCTTTAGTTATATATCCCCAATCATGTCTACCCTAAAACACAACCTCAAACACAACAAACCCATTTGGACAATAACCTAAAGACATCGATTCTCACCCTTTTTTCACCCCAGGTTGTAGTTTTTGACCCAACTTGAACATGATGATCGTTCATGTCGAAAAAAAAAGAATAAAAATTTGAATCCGCATGAATCTTCTTCATGGTTTTTTCCCTTAAATTATTTTATTTATAAAATTATTATTTTAATGAATAAATTCCATGTTAGAAAATGGGAAAAATAGGTATTCATCTATGTATAAATATTTCATAATTTTGTATGTATTTTTATTGAAAAATGAACTTTTATTTTTTTTTATTTTTGAAAGTTTTTAATTTTAAATTTTTAAGAATTAAGACTAAATTGATAGAATGTGTAAAGTTGAGAGCTAAATTTGTTGATTTTTTTAGATTTAGGACTAAGTTGATAAAATCTGTAAATATTTGAGCTAAATTTATTCTTAAGAGTGACCAAAATATTAAATTTCAATAATGTTAGTGATTAAAATAGAAATTTTAATATTAATTATCTTACCTAAAAATTATATCCTTTACAATTTTGAGATAAAAGTATTTTAATATTAATTATCTTTTACTTTCAATAATCATAAATCTATTAACATTTTAATTTAAAAATTTTAATTATAATTATCTTTAAATTTTAATTACCAAATAATAACTCTATAAATATTGTCCTAACAACTTTCACTATGAAGAAAAGAAAAGCTTAGTTAGGTTCTAAATATTTGATGAGACCAAGAGATTTAGGAATCAAAATAGAAATGAAGGCTTAAGAGCAATTGTTGGGTTTGACAAGTTTTCTTCTTTACATAAGAAACAAATTATGTTCACCATACAAATTTTGCTTACACAACAACACTCTTTGAAGCCCTAGTAGGCTACTGAAAAATTATGACGATGTTGATCACAGTTCCAAACATTAATGAAGTTTTCTCTCAACAACGCGTTGCCAATAATAAAGGAGATGGTCAGGGATTTCAGCGCGGGCATAGGTTCAATACCTCACGTGCCAATAAACTCAGTAACATACATGATTATAAAGAAACGAGACTACTTCAAGAGAGATGGTTATTAATTTTAAGTAAAACTAAAGAGTTAAAAGCAAAAAAAGAAAAAAATTCTGTCATGAAATTTATAGAAAGATAAGTACAATAATATTTTTAGAAAAATGAAACTAATTTGTTTATTTATTTATTTTTATTTAATGTTAATACACGAAAAATCTTTTTTTTGATCAAAACTCAAAATATTAACCTGATTTCAGTTGTCATTCATAATTTTCTTTTTGTTATATTTAATCAACACTATACACTATAGAACACTTGTCAACCCCATGACCTTGGTTATAGAGTCTAAAACTGTAACGCCCCAAAAATATAGGGTCTTTAAATTTTTTATGTTCTAACAAAATTGCTTGTTTGCTTTAATGGCTAAGTGATTTGGGTGTGTATGGGGGTATTTGAGAAGCTTGGGTTCAAGTCTTGGCTCTTACAAAATTTTAAATTTTTCCCTTAAATGAACCTGGACACTGGCACTTAGGCTTTATTAATAATAATGTTTGGTTAAGGACACAAGAAGAGCTTGTGGCCTAGTGGCAAGTGGCGTGTTAGGTATCTATGAGGTCTAAGGTTCAAATCCTGGGATAAGCAATGGAGTGTTTATTTTGCTGCTTGAGCTGGGAAGGTGGAAGAGTTGGACTGAAATACTGCTGATGAGGGTTTGAATTGGTCATAGAGAGATTGTAGGAGCAAATCATGGAGAGAATCAAGGAAATTCAAAAGTTGGAGTGTTGTAGCCGAACAAGGAGTCTTGAGCATGCAAATTCGGCTAGGAGGGGTTTCTGAGTGCTTTCTCTGCTCTTGTTCAATTTTGGGCACTTTTTGGGTGTGCCGAATTTCTTTGCTGAGGAGTTTTCCCCATTTTGGTCAGTTTCTGTCACCGGTTTTTGGGACTTTCTTTCTTTCTTTTCTCTCTAGTGCCAAAACTTCAACTTACCACTCGTGCATTTTTCTTTTCTCTCTTGCAATTGACCATTTCCTTCTTCCTATTTTGCACCAGCATCTGTCGAACCCTCCCTCTCTTCTCTACTCTTCTCAAGTTTCAGCCAACTGCCTAATCATCCCTTCTTGATTATTGAATCTTTCGGCCGAACCTACCACAATAGTCTTGGGATTCTTTCTCTTCTTCGGTTTGTGACCGAAAGCTCTCCCCTCTCTGTTTCGATTCTGCAACGGCTCTGACAATCGGTAAGTGATCAAGGGCTACTCTCTGCTTTTCTTTTAAAACCAAATGCACCTGTGTTCTTCTATTCTTTTTTCAAACCGAATAACCTTACTGACCAATGGTTATTTCATTCTTCACGTACTGCACTCATTGCGATTCAAGGGGTTCCTCAGGAGTGCAGAGGCATTCAAGATTCTTCTTTCGTCTTTCAATTGAATGTTTGAGGGGGGTAAGTTGGCTTGTTGGCCGATCGTGCTACGTTTTTAATATTGGGGTCTTAAGTCTTATTCTTGTAAACAACCCAGTCTTATAGGTTTCATTGCTTGAGCAGATAATCGGCGAGGTCGTGAGATCGATTCTTAATCGGCGATCTAAGGGCATTAAGCTATTCTTGTTCGTTCAAGGTGAGTAGTGAGTGACGATTTGGGTTTAAGTATTGTGAACGCTAATGATTTGAAAACTGACGGTATACCTTGGATGAATGTAAGCCTTGGTGTGGTGAACTGTTCATTCGACTTCGCAGACAGGTGTGTAACTGTACACCGTAAATCATTATTGTCGTAAAGCCAAAAGAGTGTGTGTAATCACATTATCGTCTCTGTGAGTCGGCAAAAGCCGAAACTTCGGCATTTGAGGCCTCACGAGCGTGCGATCGCTCGTGTGAAAAAACTGAGCCCACAACTGTGGGTGGTAGACTGAGGAGGCCATTACGAGTGTTCTCGTGCACTGGGGCCGTTATGGGTCTCGTTGGGCCGAAATGGGCCATGTGGACCCAATGGGCTCATAGGCCCTACACGGATAAAATTTACGAAAAGTGGCAGAAAATGGATTGAGCTATGTAGATCATATAGCCATGACTGAATTTGGGCCAAATGGGTGACATGAGCGTGTGGGCCCATTTGGGCCGAATATTGGGATTTGAGCCCATTTATACTGTTTCGACCAAATGGATTATCTGTGTCGCTCGAGACGACTGTAGACCTTCGGAAAGGTTGTTAACTGTACTGAAATACCCCTAATGAGTAAAATGACTGAAATACCCCTAATGAGTAAAATGACTGAAATACCCCTAATGCATGAAAATGACGATTTTACCCCTAGAGGTAGGTTGACAGATGAAAGTATGTACTGTATGACTGTACTGAGTAGGACATATTTCATACACGAAATCTTAATGACATGGCATACTGCATGGGGTTGGGATTCTGTATGGAGGAAGTACTACTATCTTGGTGGCTCGCCACAATTATCGCGCATCTTGGTGGCTTTGCCACATATCTTTGTGTTATCGGCTCTGTGCGTTATTATTGTCTTGCGGCTATCTTTGCAATATTGGTGTGAGGGCTGGGTGGGTCGACTTTGTCCCCACATGGTGTGTCGAGTTGGTACGGGTGGTGTGCTGGCTGGATTGGGGTAGGTTTGCATACTTGCGAAATCATATCTTGATATCGGACTTAGGCCCACATCTTGTATTGGGCTAAGGCCCACACTTTGTCTTATTCTTGAATAGGGCTCGTGCCCCGGTCATTCTTGCATGATAGGGGATTACACACTGAGTTCTCGTAACTCACCCTTTTCTTTTAACTGTGTAGGTAATCCCCATCCTTAGATGATTTGGAGCTGTGAGGGACTCGAAGGTGGCCACACGTTCGCTATTATTTAATTTTAGACTCAGTTATTTTATTTTTATATTGGGTTGATAATAATGTAATAAGGCCTCTGGTGATTTTATTTTCTCTTATTTGGGTTTTTAAATTCTTAATTCGAAACTACTAAACTGATACAAATAAGTTTTCAAAAATAATAACGGTTTTAAAAGACAAACACCTATTTCCAGACTTCAAAATGACATTAATTAGAGTAGCTTTGGCGGGGTTTTAACCAACAGTAACAAACATGGCTACTGTTTAAAAACGGATTTCTCTCAACAAGCCTAATTTCGAAAAAAAAATTCTATTTGACAAGTCAGATTCGGTCGTAACGTCTAGGCCGGGTTTGGGGTGTTACAAAAACTCCACTGACAGTGTACCAAATATTATTCCTTAATATAATACTTTTATAAATAAAATATTTATTTAAGAAACCTACAAACAAGATTTAAACCACATTCAAACTTTTCCCCTTTTTTTTTTAGTTTATTTTATAAATAATGAATTTTTTTATAAATTTGGCTTTGCTCCTTAGTCTTTTGTCAAATTTGTTGAGTGCTGGCCATTGCCTTCACTCACAACCATCGGCACAAATAACACTATGCCTAACTCCTTAATTTTCACATCCTCCATCACCACGACATTGAGCTAGGAATTGATTGTGGAGCTACCGACATAACCTTTTGCCTATTGAGTCTTCAAGACCTTATCCTTAGTTATATATCCCCAATCATGTCTACCCTAAAACACAACCTCAAACACAACAAACCCATTTGGACAATAACCTAAAGACATCGATTCTCACCATTTTTTCACCTCAGGTTGTAGTTTTTGACCCAACTTGAACATGATGATCGTTCATGTCGAAAAAAAAAAAAGAATAAAAAGTTGAATCTGCATGAGTCTTCTTCATGGTTTTTTCCCCTTAAATTATTTTATTTATAAAATTATTATTTTAATGAATAAATTTCATGTTATAAAATGGGGAAATAGGTATTCATCTAATTATAAATATTTTATAATTTTGTATGTAATTTTATTGAAAAATGAACTTTTAAATTTTTTTTATTTTTTGAAGTTTTTAAAATTTTAAATTTTTAAGAATTAAGACTAAAGTGATAGAACGTGTAAAGTTGAGAGCTAAATTTGTTGAATTTTTTAGATTTAGGACTAAATTGATAGAATCTGTAAATATTTGAGCTAAATTTATTCTTATACTAATAAAAAAGGTCACAACTAGTGATTCAATATAGGAGTGACCAAAATGTTAAATTTCAATAATATTAATGAATAAAATAGAAATTTTAATATTAATTATCTTACCTATAAAATTATCTTCTTTACAATTTTAGGATGAAAGTATTTTAATATTAATTAACTTTCAATAATCATAGATCTATTAAAATTATAATTATCTTTAAATTTTAATTACCAAATAATAACTCTATCAATATTGTCCTAACAACTTTCATTACAAGGAAAAGAAAAACTTAGGGTGGGTTTGGATGGGCGGTGCGTTTACCTGTGGTTAGTGTAAAAACAGCGGTGGCGGTGAGATTAGATACTGTAGCGATATTGTAGCGTGAGACAAAAAGTAAGCTAAACGCACCGCACCGCACTCAATCGCTCATCCAAACCCACCCTTAGTTAGGTTCTAAATATTTGATGAAACCAAGAGATTTAGAGACTGAAGGTGGGTTTGACAAGTTTTCTTCTTTACATAAGAAACAAATTATGTTCACTATGTAAATTTTGCTTACACAACGACAATCTTTGAAACCCTAGTAGGCTATCGGAAAAATTATCATGATGATGTTGATCGAAGTTCCAAACACTAATGAAGTTTTCTCCCAACAACGCGTTGCCAATAGTAGAGGAGATGGTCAGGGATAAACTCATTGACATACATGATTACAAAGAAATGAGACCACTTCAAGAAAAACGGTGATTAATTTTAAGCAAAACTAAAGAGTTAAAAACAAAAAAAAATTCTGTCATGAAATTTATAGAAAAATAAGTACAATAATATTTTTAGAAAAATAATATCAATCATAAAATTATAAAATAATTTTAATTGATATATACAATTAAACCCATGCATCACCAGGTAAGAAAACTAATTTATAATAATATAACTTGCTTTGTAATTTCCTTTAGTTTTATATGAAAATATAAAAATAAAAAACACCTTTACAATAAAAAAAATGAACATATAATCATTGGTATAAAATAAAAAATATTGAAAGATTTGGAAATAAATAAAGTTAAATCTATCTAATATAATTAAATATTAATTATAATTAATTTAATTATTTTTTAGGTGTTGAGTTTCAAATTTTGGGTTTTAGGTATCAGAATTTGAATTTTGAATTTTTAATTATGAGTTTCGGATTTGTTGTTTTTACATTTATTTATGTTTAATGATTATGACTAATATTTAAATTTAAAACCTTTAATATTTTTATTTTATATCAATAACAATGTGTAGTCTTATAATTTATTGACCGACAATGTATCAAATATTTCACTTATAATAATATAAAAATATTTTAATTATTTCCTAACAGTGAATTATTGCCCAAGAATCATAGTATAGATATAGATAATATTATTTTTAAATTTAAGAATTTAAAAGATAATTTTTAAAATACATAAAAATATTGAACTGAAGAGTCTCTATCTCTATAAAAATTAAAATTATTCATTTAAAATAAGATTTTCACCGACCAATTCTAGCAAGAACAGAAGAGGACAACCAGACACTGGTAAGTGGTAAGCCAAATTTGTCTCAAGGGAGAGAAAGCAAGAGAGAGAGAAGAGAAAGAAAAGGTAAAAGGAAAATTCTTTATTTTTTTTTTATTTTGAATTTCCAATAAATATATTTTAATTTTTGTTGTTAATACACGTTACAACCACTATGTGATTCCACGTCTGCCTCACGTTCTTCATTGCACAATTTTGCTGTAGGGAAGTATTAAAGATTTGTGTGACCAATGAGTATAGGAAAGGAAACGTCGCTGCAGATTTCTTGGCGAAAATGAGGTCTGAGTCATGTCACCACCTTTGTTTCTTTCGAGAGGCACCAGCAAGCATTCAACCTATTTTGTTAGCTCACCGCATTGGTATCACAACAATTTTACATGTTGGCGGCAACAAATCATCGCTAACACATACTAGAATGGGCAACATTCAAACTCTACCACTTTCTTATGAATGTTAAACTCCTTTTGTTTCACTAAAAATCATTTTCGGAAAAAGATTTCTAAAAATTGATTTATTCTTTTGAAAAAGTTAATAATTTTTTATGTTTTGATAAATTTGTATAAAATATATTTTTTTTTGTTTAGCAAGTTCCTTAAAAATCTTTTATAAAAATCGTTTTCAATTAAACAAATATACATTTGAGATTTTTCTTTTATCTTTTTATCGTTTAATTGAGTTTATTTTATATCTATAATTTTTATATAAAAGTAAAACTATCTAGGGAGGAGCTCTTTTCCGGAAAATGACTTACGCTTTTCAAAATGGTAAGTCATTTTACAAGAAAAAAAAATGTTTATTTTACGTTGACCTGTAAGTCATTTTCTATTGACCAAGTTATTTTTTGAAACAAATACATGAAAATACAGAAAATATTTTCGGTAAAACCTTTTACATAGTAAATAAACGGACCCTTAATTTGTATTATAAAATTAAAGTATGTAAAATATTTATTTAATAAATTAATATTCTAACATAATATACATATCATTTATATATAAAGTAGTGTGAATTTTAGAAGTACTAGTTTTCAGTATTATGTTTTATGTGAATACATGCGTTTATATTTTCATTATATATATATTTGAAAAATCATTTCTTATAATTAAAGATTAATTACTTCAACATTTATTATGAGTTAGAATAAATGTAAACAACAACTTTATCTTGAAAATTTCTATAAATATGTTAAAGACTGAATTCCAATAAATAAAAATTATTTTGAGAATTGAGATTAGAGTGTGATTTAATTTGCATGTTTACAATAATAATAAATAAAATTAGTTATGATTTTTTTAAATTTCATTTTAAAACATAATTTCATTTTTTTTAAATTATCTAATTAACTCTTAATTTTAAAATTTAATTTTAAAACATAATTTCATTTTTTTAGTTTTAATATTAAAACTATTTTTATTACATTTTGTATTTTAAATAATTTTTTTCCTATTTAAAACCAAATAACAATGTTATTAATTAAAATGTAAATTTAACTTGTATCAAATATAATCAAATTAAACTTAATGTATCTTGTTTAAAACTAACTTGTATAATTAGGATGTGATTATCATAATATATTTTTCAATTTTATAATAGTTTATTTTCATAAGTGAAATAATAATTGAGATTAAATCATCTAATTGTATTATAAAAATAATATGAAATAAATTATATGTATATATAAAGTTCAACTTCTTAAAAGTAATTAAAATAAAGCATATTTAATTTTTTTTTTATAAATCTAACTTTTTAATCATTATTTTAAAACTGTAACACTCCAAAAATCGTAGGATTAGAATTAATAAAATCATTGAGAAAAGAACCTTAGTATAAGTGGAAGAGAACTTAGTAAATTCCTTAGTGAGCCAAGATTCGAATCTCGCTCTTTTCATTTTACCTATTTTATTTTCAGCAATTAAGGAACAAAACTAAGCTAGTGTAAGTATTAAATGCGGTAGAAAATGATTAAAAACGAACTTGTTGGTAAGGCCTTAACATATTTCTCCTTGGTTCAAATCATGTCAATTCTTTTCCATTTTTATTAAATTTCAGTAGATTGGGAAATTTACCAAATCAACCCTCTAAATTTTGCTTAACCTTGTCATTTGGTCCATTTCCTAATCATAATAGGATTTTGGTTATCTATTTCAACCCTATTTAGAATTTCTTTTCTCTCTTCTTTAAATACACATCTTTCTCTTATTTTTCTCACTTTTCCTTTTCATAAAATTTTCATATTCTTATTCTGGAAGTTTGTTGTTGAAATTTTGAACCCGAATTCCACCCCGTTCAATCCGTTCTTCGTATTATTTTAGCGTAACACCGTCAAAATCCGTTTCTAACGTGCCAAGATCGGTAAGAATTCTTATTTTTAATTTCGTAGAACCTTAGCATTCTGAAATAAATAACATTCTTGTCAATCTTTCAATCGATTTCGAATCTTTTACAAACTTTCCCGAAAATATTGATAAATTCAATAAATCTTGGAAATCGATAGTAATTCTTGCGTTTTTGTTTATCAAAAGACCCATTATAGGTGACCCGGATCAAATTTGGATGCCAGGATTGTCGTACGAGACCTCGAAAGTCAGGTGTGTGTTCTTTTACGAGAAAATCAAGGTAAAATTGAACCCAACCCAAACCTGCCACACGGGTGTATAGGTTGCTTGTGTGGACCACACAGCCTGGACCCTCCCACACGGCCATGTGCCCATGTTTCTTAAAATTTTTAATTTTGCTCAAAAATTTATGTTTTGTGCAAATTAGTCCTTGAATGGTTCCCGGACTATTTTTAGTGTTTAATTTATGCAATTAAGTCCCTGATAGTATGAAAAATGCTTGAATCTTTGATTTAATTGATTGTATTAATATTAATTACATACCCAATTGCAAGAACTGTGAGTAATCATGTTTATTGTATCTGTACTTACGATTTTTCGTATAAGATGCCTTATGACACCGCTATATTAAGCCATTGAAGAATATATAATTTTGCCACTGAATTAATTGTTTGAAAACATATTTATTGCTGCAATATTTGATTATTTTTAATCATAATATTGTTTTTATTATGATCTGTTTTAAGCATGTCTTATTTTGTTGCATGGGTTGAGACGTTTTGTAATGAGGAAGTTCTAGCAGACTATAAATTTGCAAACTTGGTGGTTTATCCACATATTATCTGACAGCTTTTATTTACAAAAATGTTGTGTATTCACAACCATCTGGCAGCGTATTAACCTACAACCTTGGTGGTTCGCCCACCCATTATCTGGCTTCTCTTATCTGCAATTATGTTGTGTATTCACAACTGTTTAGTAGCGTATTAACCTGCAATATTTGGTGGTTCATCCACAACCCGGTGTGTAGGATGGACAAGTTCTGGGGAACTCGTATGGTGTGTAGCAGTGAGGTAGGATCTTATGTAACGCCCTGAATAATTTATTTCTGTTTTTGTAAACATCTTATATAAATGTGTATCTGCTTCAGTGGTTAAATGTTCTGGGGGTGTGTATGAGGTCTTGGGTTCAAGTCCCATGTTTGCAAATTTTGTTATTTTTGATCCAAGCCTTACCCTTGTTAAATGGGCTTACATAAAATTGTCTATTATTTCACATCAGAATGAGCCTGCTGGTTCGAGTGGTAAGGGGATTGTTATGTTGAAGGTCTTGTGTTTGAATCTCTGTGTGAGTAAGGGAGATTATTTTTGTTTCGGTTGTCTGAGAGTGTTTGGATAAAGATAGAATTCTGAAGTGGTTGTGATTGATGAGATAGTGAGGAGTTATCAAAATATTTTATTTTTGATTTTTTTATTTTATTTTATTTTTCAAATTTCATTTTCTCTCTCATCCAATCTCTCTGACGTTTCTGCTTCTTCTTCCTGCCTTTTCCTTTTTATTTTGCTTTCTTTCCGTTCTGTTCAACCAATCGTTCACTTTTATCATTGGGGCTCGGTGTTGCGGTTGTGCATCATTCATCTTGGTAAGTTCGTAGGTTCATCATGTAGCTTTCATTCTTTTGAATGGGTGTTGGTGTTGTGGTTTGAGAAAAATAATCTTGGTGGGTGTGTGCTATGTAAGAGAAGATCGTGAGGCTGTGGAGTTTGCCACAACAGTTTAGTTCGTATTAGTGATTTCCACTCGTCGGCGGTAAGTTTGTGAATATGGTTGGATGTTGTTCTAAGGTTTTGTTCGAGATAGGTTCTGTTCGAGTTTCGTAAATCGTTGCTAACTGTACATTGGGATTCTGTTTTTAGGTGCTGGTCAGCTCGGAAGTGATTTTGCATCAAAACGACATCAGGTGTGTACCCGAAACGCAAAAAATGAGGCTTTGGAAAAAGCCGAAAAATGATTCTGTCGACGCCACACGGGCGTGTGGTCGTCCGTGTGCGAGACACGACCGTGTGATCGACGAAGGCATGGCCGTGCGCAGGGCACGACCATGTAGTGGCCGGAGTGTGGCTGTGTGGGCCACACGGGCTAGGCCAAGTTGGGCGTGTAGGCTCACACGAGCATGTCACACAGGCGTGTGGATTTTTGGCTAGGCCGTGTGGGCCATACGGTCGTGTGGGCCCACACGGACATTGGGCCCATATTTCTGAAAATTTCCTTAAGGTCACGCGGGTCGTTCCGATCGACTGTGGGCCTACCATAGGGTTGGTAAGGGCTAACCAAACCCTAAAACTGTAGATCTGATAGTTTGATATTCTGTTGTGAGTATGATAATGCTATGCATGTCTGATTATTCTGATATCTGTACATAAGCATGTTGAGCATGTCTAGTATGTTACTCTGTATCTATTTCTATATATGATTGTGGGGTGGGATTTATATATGATGAGGAAGTATTCTGTATGGCGATCATCGCCTATATTCTGGCAGCTTAGCTGCACATTATCTGACATGTGTCGTAATGGTACGATATGGTGTGTAGGGATGGGTAGGTGTTTTTAACCCCACATGGTGTGATGGGATGGTCAAAGTTGGTGTGTAGAGGATGGGGGTAGGATTTTGTATATCTGATTTTGTTTACTGTATCTGAAAAAGGGTATGAGCCTGACTCTGTATCTGTATGTTTGCATGCTTAATTCTGTTGGATTACACACTGAGTTTACGAAAACTCACATCCGTTTGTCTGTTCTGTCCAGGTAATCCACAAACTTAGGCGGACCGGTGGGACGAAGCCTCTCGGTGACCACGAGTTCGTAAACTGATTAGGTTTATGGTTTTTACTTTTAGGATTATTTCTGGATTTTTGTAATAATTAGATTCTTCGGACTTTTGGCTGATTTTCTTTTGGATTTGGATTTTCGATTTAGTACTTAATTCGCGACTGATATCTAAAAACTATGGTTTTTACTAAAACAAAGGTTTTCTAAAAATACGAACAGCTTTCTTTAAATACAACATTTTCCGTAAGCTTCCGCTATAAAACATGTTTTAAGGCAAATTGATTAATTGAATAAACGTTTGACAATGGATAAAAGCAAATAAGAGTTGAAAAACTGAAATGGTTTTAACGTGTAGATTTCATTATCAAAACCCATTCTTTGTGACACTTCGAATTTGGCCATAACGTCTAGGCCGGGTTTGGGGTGTTACATCTTATCTATTAAATCGAATCCATTTGCATCTGTAAAGCATGTGCTTGAAATTTTGAAAATTTTTGATATGATATGGTGTATGTGTTTTGCTTATACATTGTGAAAACTGTTATGTTATTCTGATATACTAAATTTGCTAGATGTGATTTAAGCTATGTAATTTGAATTAATATGCTTATCGGTTGCTTTGGTTGTCTTGTGATGGAACTCACACCGAGCTTTCATAGCACACCCCTTATTTTCTTTCTTTTCAGATAACCCACAAAGTTAGGACGCGAACTCGGCATTTAGAGGGCTTGACTCGGAATATTGATTTCTATATAAAAGTATTTTAGACTGATTATTTTATAATTCTGGTTATTTGGAACTATATTAATATTATTGTGGCATGAGACTTAGTTTACAGTGTTTACTTAGGCATGCATGTCATTTAAATCATTTAGGCTATTAGAATATGATTATTATCTAATCATGCATGAAACATTATTTTTATTAAAATTACGTTAATATCACTTTTCCGCTGCTAAATTGTAAATGTGTTTTGTTAAGAAAGTAATTCAGATTTTCATCTAGTAAACACCGTTATAATGAAAATGTTAAAACTAATCGTTTTTTCTGAAAAGAGACCAAAACTTCCTTCTAAATAAAACAATTGTTTTAAAAATAACTGTTTTTGGAAACTTCGTTAGTTCTCTGGGTCACCTCAGTGACTAATGTAATCTCCCGAATTTAAGTCTAACGTCTAGGCTGGGTTAAGGAGGTTACAATAACAGATAATACTCTGTTATTTTTTTAGATGCCTCTAACTTATCAATGCTAATAATATTTTCTGGGGATCCAAAAAATGATATTGATCTTCAACCTTTAACTTTGTTATATACTTGTGAAGTTGCATGAATAATGTATATATTTTTAGATGTTACGGTTTGAAAATGATTAAATGCTTTTTTTAAGTGAAAATTATTAAATGTTGAAATCTATTTATAATGGTAAATCTTAACTTTAATTAATATATAAATGTAATACTAATTAAATAATAATTAATTTAAAGTAATATTTAATAATTAATTAAGTAATTAATATACTTTGAATAAAATCTCTATTATAGAAATAAAAAAAATATTATTAATATGATATATTGAATGTTTTTATAATGATAAATTTTAATTTTAATTGATATATAACTATAATACTAATTAAATGATTAATTTAAAATAGTGTTTAATAATAATATGGTAAATTTTAATGATATATATAACTGTAACATTAATTTATAATGGAAGATCTTAATTTCAATTAATATATTATATTATTAAAAATAAAACTTATTTTTAATGTGAATTCAATAATATAATAAACCATAAATAATATTCTTGTTAATTCAATTTTTTTTTCAAAGTAGTGCTTTTATATATATATATATATATATATAATGCTCTTTGACATTTTAAAATTAACAAAGTTATCCTACTTAAATATGTAATTTTATTATTTTATTTAAACTTAAGTTGATAAATATTTTAAAATAGACTTGACACAATATAATCTACTTTAAAATTAATAAAGTTTAAATAAGAAAATTTTATTAATTTATATAAATTTAAAAATAATAAAAATTTCTCTATTTAAGTATGTATTTTTAATTAATTTATTTAAATTTAAATAAACTATATATATTATATAAAGTCCATTAATTTAAATAATGTATAGTAGGTTAACCACCAATAATTATATTTTAAATTCAAAACTTTTAGATTGATTTTCTTAAATAAAATTTGTTACAAAAACTTTTCAACATTTACGAAATTATAGAAAACACTTTAAATTTTAAAATTGACAAAGTTATATATATATATATATATATATACACTTTTACTCTATACTAAGATTTAAGATTATTATCGAGTTTCTTTTACTATCTATATATACTTTTACTTAAAAAAAATTTATCGAATTGGTGCCACCCTTCAACAAAGTTTTAACTCGATAGAGAATTTATCAAAAGTCCTTTATTTTTACAAAGAAATAAATATTATTTTGAGGACAATTTTATCTTTTTATATAAAATCTAGAAAAATATTTGCACAAGATATGATTCGAACCTAAAACATTAAATTTTTAATAACTCATTTTTCATTTCAACCAAAGTCACATTTTATTAATATTATTTTTCTAAAAAAATTGTTACTTAAAATTTTCACTCACATCATGGGTGTGCCATAACCTAGATTTATTTAAACTTAATTTAACAAATATATATTTTTTATATGGTCAATAAAGCTTTGGCATTGTTGGCAAAAGTTGAAGTATTTAGTCTAGTATCTAGGATCGTACCTCACCATACGCGTTAACCATGTGTGGGTCTAGTTAAGTTGATAGATTTGTTTGGATTATTTTGATTATTTATTTATTTGTGCATTGTAATGGTTTAATTCTACTTTTAATTGTGCTTGGGTTGGTACTATTCTTGTGATTACACTATATGTATATTTGTACATTTTCTTAAAAAAATAGATTTTACATATGTAACACCCCAAACCCAGCACAATTGGTACGACCGGATCTGGTATGTCACTAAGAAAATTTTGGAAGAACATGTCGTATTTTTCCGAAAAGCCCATATATATTTCATATAGAATATGCCTTTGTAAAATAAAACCAAACTTAATTACATGCCTTAGTTTAATTAGTAATATAAAAAAAAAAATTAGACTAACTAAAAGTAATTAAAGCCCAAAAGTAAAACAAAATATACACTAGTGGCCCATGGCCTTATTACAACGAAATTTTAAAATCCACCAAATAAAAATATAAAATAATGACTTGAGTCTTTTTGCTAAATCCACATATTCTTCTGCATGGCCACCTTGCGTACCTCTCCGGCCCGGTTCGAAGCACTAGATATCACCTGAAATGTTAATTAAAAGGGTGAGTCGCGAGACTCAGTGTGCAACCCTCATGCACCACTAGATTTTGGGCCTTAAGCCCGTTAAACAAAGTAAACAGTTTAACACTCATAATAGAAATTAATAACAAATAATATGCAAGGCCTAACCTGTTTGCCTAGGTTTCCATCCGCTACACGCCCCCGTACCAACCGTACACACCATTAGGGATTTCTACAATCGACCCACACCGCTACACACCATGATGGCAGTCATGCTGCTCATCCACATATGATGGCCAAAGCCCTTATAACATATAATGGCCGAAGCCCGTATAACATTTAATGGCCGGCCCAGATAATAACAGTTCACGGCATTAGCCGCTACATCAGATCACGGTAAAACCGCTACACATATAACGTATAACTTCCTCCTTTCATCAACCCAACCCATGCAATCACATACAAGCATTTTACTTATAACATATAAACAGATTACTTACTAACCTGGTGAACCGTTTTTACCCTCATTGGGCTTTCATCAATAAATCGAGATGTCGGCAATTATCAAAACATATAAATCTTATGATCATGCATTTTATGATTAGATCTAGATGGTGGGGAAGTACTACACACCTGTTACCGCGAAGATCTATTATCCTTAACGTAGAGCCTTATTTGTCGAATCCCGAAAATCCCTAAGAAACGTCACCTTCCTACCTTCGGCTTTTTCACCAAATCGGCTTTAATGGAACAGATTCGACTTTTAAGGATAAAGAGTATAATCGACAGGGCCTTTGAAATAATGATTTGAATTAGGAGCTTGATAAAAATAAAGGAATCACAGAAAAAGGAGAAATCCCGAAACTCACCGGATTAAAGAGGAGTATACGGCTTACGGTGCACCTTCGAAAAACAAAGATTTCACTTGTAGATTCGGCTTTGAGAAGAGAAGAGGGGAAAGTAACTGTGTTTGGAGAGTTGCGACAAAGAAAAGGTTTTGAGAGAAAAGAAGAAGAGAAATTCGACTAGGTGAGGAAGAAAAAGAATGAAAGCATGGATGATCACTTGGCTTATATAGATTTCGGCAATGCTCCCCTTCCTAGAGTTGGATTTTCGGCCAACTCTGCTGTCATCTGATAGCTTTTATCTTAATCCCTTATCTCCTCAATAATAGCCCTCTTCTTTCTCTTCATTATCTTCCTATTTATCACTAAAATAAAAGAATTAAAATCCCTATTTTGTAGCTAGTGTGCCGTCCACTCCTAAGGTTCCTAAGTGCCGAATTTTTGACCCAAAACTTGGGCTCTAAGTAGCCCTCTCTTGGCCCAAACTCCTCCCCCCTTATGACGCCACCTTATGCCCACTTAAACTCCTCAGATCTTTGGGCCACAAGCCCAGCTTGTCACTTAATTAACTATCTACTTAAATTATGAGCTAACACCATTTATTAGCCACCTAACCCAAATTTTTAAAGCCCAAAATATTACTTAAATTTCCTGAACATTAATCTAAATCCTAATCCAAATATTTAATCAAGGCCTCAGTCAACCTCAACTTCTTAAATTACAGATTAATCAAGTGCCACATATAAATGCACGGGCCTATATTTAGGATACTACAGTTCTACCCCCCTTAAAATAATTTCGTCCTCGAAATTTACCTGATCAAAAGAGATGGGGATATCACTGGCGTCGATAACATCATCCTCGACTCCCACGTCGCCTCTTCAGCACCGTGATTTTGCCATAAAACTTAAACCAAAGGAACAGACTTCCTTCTCAACACTTTTATATCTCGATCCAAAATTTGTACTGGTTCCTCCTCAAAAGATAAATCTGGCCTTACTTCAATATCTTCCACTAACACTATGTGCGATGGATCAGATCGATATAGTCTCAGCATCGAGACATGGAACACGTCATGTATCTGCTCCAACTCTGAAGGCAACTCCAAACGATAAGCCACTGGCCCCACACGTTCTAACAACCTATAAGGCCCAATAAATCGGGGACTTAGTTTACCCTTTCGTCCAAACCTCATTACTTTCTTCCACGGAGATACCTTCAAGAAGACTTGGTCTCCTACTGCGAATTCCACCTCCTTCCGCTTTAGATCCGCATAAGATTTCTGCCGATCAGACGCTTCCTTCAATCGAGTCCGTATTAACTTAACTTTTTTCTCCGTTTCCGAAACTAGTTCCGGACCCAATACCTGACGTTCACCCAACTCCGTCCAACAAGTTGGAGTACGACATCTCCTTCCATATAATGCTTCATACGGCGCCATTTGAATACTAGCTTGATAGCTATTATTGTACGCGAATTCAGCCAAGGGTAAATGCTCCTCTCAACTACCCCTAAAATCGATGATGCAACCCCTTAGCATATCCTCCAAGATCTCAGATACCCTCTCGCATCGACCATCACCTGTGGGTGAACAATGATCAAGTCTAACCTTGTTCCCATTGCTTGATGAAGAGCCTTCCAAAATCGTGACGTGAACCTAGGGTCCCTATCCGATATGATCGACACCGGTACACCATGTAATCTTACAACCTCCGCCACGTAAAACTTAGCCAATTTTTGTAGAGAGTAGTCGACCCGAATCGGTATGAAGTGAGCAGACTTCGTCAGCCGATCCACAATTACCCAAATTGAATCTTTCTTGGTGGGTGTAGGGGGTAACCCACTAACAAAATCCATTGTGATTCTCTCCCATTTCCATTGGGGAACCTTTATCGGCTACAACAATCCTGAAGGTAACTGATGTTCAGCTTTGACTTGCTGACACGTCAAACATTTCCCCACGTATTCTGTAACTTCTCGCTTCAAACCTGACCACCAGAACTGGTCTCGCAAATCCCGATACATCTTAACTCCTCTAGGATGCATAGCATAGGGGCTACTATGCGATTCCCGAAGAATCATCTGCCTTAGCTCCTCCTCTTTTGGCATACAAACCTTCCCGCGGAAATACAAAACTCCATCATTGTTCAGACTATAGTCCCCTACCTCACCTTCCTGCACTTGTCGGATTCGAGTACTTAAATCATCATCCAGAAGTTGCTTCTCCTTGATTAGACTTGTCCATATAGGTCTTACTTGTAGCTCAGCCATCAAACTACCATCCCTATACAAACTAAGGTGAGCGAACATCGCCCTTAGGTCAAAACTCGGCTCTGGGGTTTTTTGGGCTCAAAACGTTTTCTAAAGTTGGGTTTTCGAAACATGCATATTTATACAGGTCTGTTAGCTCAGCATGGCACCTGCGTCTCCGGCCCAAGTCCGCCAGGTAAGTACTATGAACCATTGTATGATCTTTGTATATGTAGGCTTAATAGGCCTAGTGGGACGTAGATTAGTTAGAATTAGAACTTGATGGACTCTAGGCTTAGTTCAAACCACTTCTTAAAATGTCATAAAACTTAATTTCACTAAACAAACCCGTTAACGAGCCGCAAGACTAGGGTGTGGTAACCGTCATACGCATGTCTAGGAAGGATCCTAAGAGCACAGTATTTAAGCAGCCCTAGTGACTCACCTCCTCTTCGCTGAATCCTACAGTGCGTAGTAGGACTGCTCACCCTAGCCACGAGGAGTTGTTGACGGCCAAAATCTATAATTAAAACCCGAAAGGGACCAGCTACCTTATCTTTACAAAATTGCTAGAAACCCTTATTTTGGAAAAAAAAACCCAAGATACCCATGATTTGCAAATATACCCCGATTTACATAGTCAACGAATTTTTTTCGTAAAAAAAAAAAAACAACACAACACATGACAACAAACAGAAATCCACAACCACCTGAACACTACTATTTTCTTTTGAAATCAAATCCTTCAAGATACCTCTGTTTGTTTTAAAAATAAAAATAAAATTATTTTGAAAATATTCCTAATTTGTAAAAATTACTAAATTGCCCCTAATGTGTAAAATGACCAAAGTACCCTTGATTGCAAAATTACCAAAATACCCTTATTTCACAAAATCACCAAGGAACCCTATTTCAAAAAATTACGAAAATACCCCTGTAGGATAAAATTACGAAAAATACCCATGGGTAGTGGAATAACGAAAATACCCCTATGTGTTGAATATGGGTGCATGGATGTTGTCTGTATGTTGATGGTTGAATGTATGTAGTTCTTAGAACTAGGAAAGGTGAACTTGAGACTGAATTGCGAATTCGAAAGAACTACTCTTAAAACTACTAATCATAAGACTGTTCGTGGATAATCAGTGGAAGAAAACCAATAATTCATAAAAATTTTAATCAGATAAACGCGAACCGATAGCATGAGTACAAGGGGACGAGGACGCTTTAGATGCGAATACCGGTGCGTACCCTACCATAGAATACTAAGTGTTTATTTTGGGTTTAGTATTGGAGTGCGCAGCAGAAGCATGGTGGTGAGACTTGGGTAGTACGATTAATAGTTAGTTGGAAATTTCGAGGACGAAATTTCTTTAAGGGGGGTAGAACTGTAACATCCTGAATTTTTGGGCCTATGCGTTTAATGGGTGGATATGTTTAATGTGTTAATTTAAGTGTTAGGGGTCCAAATTGGGCTCAGGCTTAGGTAGAGGCCTTGATTAAAATTATCTGTTTGGGCATTATAGGGTTTAAAAGGTAGTATCTATGTTTAAAATACCAAAGTGGGCTTGTGGCCCAATCTTAGGAGGTGACGCCACACAAGGGAGTAAGGGGCCCAAATTTAAGTTTCATGGAGCCCAATTCTTTTAATTTAAGTTAGCTAAATTTTGGGCATTAGGATTAGGTGGAGTGGATGGCAACAAGGCTAAAATTTAGGGGTTTTAATGTTTAAAAAATATGGATAATAAGCAGATAAAGGCTATTATTTAGGAATTTATTTTATGTGGATAATAAGCAGATAAAGGCTAAAATTTAGAGATTTTAATGATTAAAATATGTGGATAATATGCTGATAAAGGAGGGAGGAGTTAGAGATAATTAAGTCTCTTTTAGATGAGCTAGTAGATTAAGATAAATGAGAAAAGATAGGATTTATCTGCAAGGTTAGGTAAGTGCCGAAATTTATATAAATAAGGGGAATATCTCTTCAATTTCAGCATTTGGGTTTTTCTCTCATTCTTTTCTCTTCTTCTCTGAGTAAAAGCCGAAAAATCCTAAAGTTCCATCTTCTTCTTCATTCTCTGCAAAAGCCGAAATTTCTAAGCCTATTCCCTCATCTTCACTTTGATTCAAAAGTCGAAACTCTTTCCATTCTTTTTCTTCCTAGCCGAAATCTTCAAGTCTCTTCCTTGTTTTCTTTTCTTCTTCTCTTTTCCTGTCAGAAACCGAAACTCCTCACTCAAGTATTTTAAAAGCCAAAGACATATCAGCCTTCTCTTGTTCATACTTTTTCCGGGATTTTCCTAAAAGCCGAAATCCCTAGATCTCATCTCCTGTGATTGCCGAATTACTTCATGGTGCCTACTTGTGCCGAAATCAAGGAACTTTAGTAGAGTCAATCGCATAGATCTCTAAGTTATAGAATCGTGTTACTTTCGGGATTTCAAGGTAAGGGATCTATTAGTTTTAACGTATAATTTGGGATTTATTAACCTTGGCTGATTGTTGAAGGGGCTAAATCTTTGTGTGTTTTTCTGCTTTTGAGCAAGGCTTTACATTGAGAATAATAGATCCTGGATAGTAAGGACATCGACTAAGAATATTGGATTTCGCGATATCGTGTGTAATACTTCCCCACCATCTAGATCTGATTATTAATGTATGCTCATAAGTTTATATGTTGTGATAAATACCGATATCTCGGTTTAATGTTGAAACCCGAAAGGGGTGAAGCAAATCACCAGTCGTTGAATGTTTGACTTTATATGATAAAAGCATATTGATTTTATGATTTGCATGGGTTGGGTTGATGAAAGGAGGAAGTTATACGTTATATGTGTAGCGGTTTATACCGTGATCTCATTATATGTTGTAGCGGCTAATGCCGTGATTCATTATAAGGGCTTCACCATAATATGTTGATGAGCGGCATGACCGCCATCTTGGCGTGTAGCGGTGTGGGTCGATTGTAGAAATCCCCAATGGTGTGAATGGTGATACGGGCGCGTAGCGGATGGAAACCTAGGCAAATGGGTTGGGCCTTGCATATTATTTGTTATTTTTTTATAAATGGAATTATTAATCTGCTTTATGGGCCTAAGGCCAAAATCTAGTGGTGCATGAGGGTTGCACACTCGAGTCTCGCGACTCACCCTATTAATTAACCTTTCGGGTGATACCTAGTGCTTCGACCGGGTGAGAGGAACGCAAGGTGGCCATGCAAAAGACCAACTGGATCCAAAGAAAAAGTCTCAAGTTAATGCTTTATATTTTTAATTAATGGATTTTAAATCTCGTTGTAATAAAGCTATGGGCCACTAGTTTATGTTTTGTTTTATTTTGAGCTTTAATTACTTTTAGTTATTTAAATTCTTATTGAACTAATGTATCTATTTAAATTTGGGTTTTTAATTTATAAAGGCATATTTTATTTAAACTATCAACTATTAAATTTCTATCGAATAAGAAGATAAACTTTAGAAAAATATTTTTTCTGAAAATACGACATGTTCTTCCAAAATTTTTAGTGACATACCAGATCCGGTCGTGGTGTTTGGGCCGGGTTTGAGGTGTTACAACATATTTATATATTTATTAAGCCTTTTTATTGAATTACAGTCATCCATCAAGATAAGGACTCATAACTATTCAATATAATGAAAAATTTGAGTCATCCCTCAAATTTTTATAGAGGAAAAATTGTTAAAAGTGTATGGGTCCCTAAAGGACTCATAACTACTCAAGATAAGTATATCCTTTCAAAATGGATACCTAAAGGGACTAAAATTATAGGAACTAATTCTTATGGATTCAAATAAATTTGGGTACCAAAAATCAAGACTTAAATTTATGCTTGTAGGGAAAGGAGCATTTCTTCAAGGTGGACAAATCAAGCATAAACTTATGGTACCTTGATAGTGGATGCTCAAGACAAAAAAGGTCTCAATAAAGGAGAAGTTATCTTTGGTACCAGTGACAAGAACCATTTGTGAAAAATATAAATTTCGGTAATGACAATATATATCGCAAAGAAAAAGAAATAAAATAAAGAACACACAGATTTTACGTGGAAACCCTTTCGGGAAAAAAACCACGGGCAGAGGAGAAAAAAAATTCACTATGTCGAATTCGAACAATTACAAGAGGAATAGACTATGTCTATTTATAGGCTTGTAAAACCTAATTCTAATCAAAGTAAAAATATATTATGCTAATAAATGCTAAATATATTATACTGATAAATACTAAATCTTCTAGAAAGAAGATATATTTTGTTTAACTTGACTTGCAAGCAATATCTTAGAATTTGGGTCACACAACTCTAACAATCTCCACCTTGACATGAATTCTCAACAAACAAGTTCTTCATCGCGAAATCTCAACGAACAAGTTCTCCACCTCTTCCATAAAACCCCTTAAGGGTTTAACTTCAACAATGAACACCAACCAAATCTAAGCAATGCTCAAACTTGGTTATAGGAAGTGACTTAGTCATCATATCTCTTGCAGGATTTTCATGAGTACTAATTTTGCTCACAACAATATCACCACGAGCAATAATATCACGAACCAAACTATGCTTCACAACCTGGAGAACACATCTCATGAAGTCCACTCCTGGAATTTGATCAGTAACCCTTTGCAACAAGCCTTGCTTTATATCCGGTTCTTCAACTCCTGAGTCCCTTCTTTCTTTTTAAACACCCATTTACAGTGAACAACCTTTTTACCTTTAGGAAGTTTCACAAGATCCCATGTTCTGTTTTTGTGGAGTGATTCCATCTCCTCTTGCATAGCAAACATCCAATTTTCTGAGTCTTCACACAACTAACCGCCTCGAGAATAATTAGACGGCTCTTGGTTTGCATCTATATCTTCACCACATTTAAAGCATAAGCAACTAGATCACCTCGACATACTTCTTTGGAGGCTTAATTTCTCTTCTAGTTCTGCTTTTGGCGATAGAGTATTGTGGTGAAGAAGCAACTTTATTCTCAATTTTTGTACTGGCTTGAGGAATCGACTCTATATTAATCTGATGCTCCACCTGCTTTTGATTTTCTTTATTGGAAGATTTTTTAAGAGATAAGTTAGTTAGCATAGCGCTTTCATCAAAAATAACATCTCTGCTAATCACAACTTTTCTATTTTCAGACACACATAACTTATACCCTTTTACACCACTTTATAACCAAGAAAAACACATTTAATGGATCTCGGTTCTAATTTTCCATTATCAACATGAGCATACGCAGGAGACACCCAAAGATCTTTAAATCGTAATAATTAGCGGGATTACTGGACCATACCTCTTGTGGAGTCTTTTTCTCAATGGCAATGGATGGAGATCGGTTGATTAAAAACATGCGATGAGGTCGCTTCGCCCAAAACGACTTTGGTAAGTTGGCATTTGACAACATACATCGAACTTTCTCCATGATCGCTCGTTCATTCGTTCGCAACGCCGCTTTGTTGTGGAGTATGACGAATCGTCAAGTGTCTCACGATCCCTTTTGACTTGCACAGTTTATTAAACTCATCAGAACAAAACTCCAAGCCATTGTCTGTGCGGAGGTGTTTTATTTGTTTTCCCGTCTGTGTTTCAATCATAGTTTTCCAAGACTTAAATGCGGAAAACACATCACTTTTCTGCTTCAAGAAGAATGCCCAAACTTTTCTGGAAAAATCATCAATAAAAGTTAGCATATAATTAGCTCCACCTCTTGAAGGCACTCTTGATGGCCCCCACAGATCAGAATGAATATACTCCAATGTTTCCTTTGTGTTATGGATTCCTCTGGTGAATCGAACTCTCTTTTGCTTCCCAAAAACGCAGTGCTCACAGAACTTCAGTTTGCAAATTCGTTGCCCATCAAGAAGTCCTCTTTTGCTCAATTCTGCCATGCCATTCTCACTCATATGCCCTAGGCGCATATGCCAAAGTTTAGTAATATCATCATCGATAAGGAAGAGGAAGCGACAATTTGCATCACCAATAACAATGAGAACCACACAAAAAATATATAACTTGGCGCTTTTCTCTCCCTTTCATCACAATGAGGGAACCTTTGGAAATCTTCAAAATCCCACTTTCAGCTGTGTATTTGTACCCTTTTGAATCAAGAGTACTTAACGAAATTAAATTTCTCTTCAATTCTGGAACATGTCGTACGTCGCTAAGTATTCTGACAACTCTATCAAACATCTTAACATTAATTGTTCCAACACCTGAGATTTTACACGAAGCATTATTTCCCATCAAAACAACACCTTCGATACCTCGCTTTAAGTAAGTTGTAAACTAATCCCGATTGGGACTCATGTGAAAGGTGCAGCCTGAATCAAGTATCCACTCCTCGCTCACTTTAGAATTGTTGACAGGAGCGACTAGAAGTTCACCATTACTGTAGTCTTCTACAACATCAGCTTCACCAGAATTTTCTGGTTGTTTTCCCTTTTGATTCGTAGCCTCCCTTTTAATCTTGTTTTGTAGCTTATAGCACTCAGATTTAATGTGCCCTTTCTTCTTACAGAAGTTGCAAGTTTTACCTCTGTTTGAAGACTTCGATCTACCCTTAGATTTACCGCGAGGATTCCGTTCCTGTATCCTTCCACGATCATCATCAGCATTTCGATCTTGTCTCCCACGAACAATGAGACCTTCTCCCTGAGAGTCGGGTTTAACCACAAGATGCTTCATCTTATCATACGAGGTCAAAGAATCATAAACCTCATCAACCGTGAGAGACTCACGGCTATATAAAATCGTGTCTCTCAAGTCCAATAAGACGGGGCAACGAACAAAGTAGAATCAACCCTAGATCTTCCTTATCATATCAACCTCCATGGCCTCCAAGTTTGAGAGAATTTCTTTAAACACTGTTAAGTGTTCGTGCACAGATGCACCTTCCTCCAAACGATGAGCATAAAGACGTTGCTTCATATGCAACTTGCTGGTTAGAGTTTTCGACATACATATTTATTCTAGCCTCTTCCATAATGCAGCGGCGGTCTTCTCCTTCATCACATCCTACAAATTTTCGTTAGACAAATGCAAATGTAACTGTGTTAATGCCTTTCGATCCTTGCGCTTCTTCTCTTCCTTCGTCAATGTCGAAGGCATCTTATCTACCCCTAGCAGGGCTTCCTCTAAATCCATCTGTACAAGAACTGCCTGCATCTTTATTTGCCACAACGCGAATCTGGTGTTTCAATCCAATAGTGGAATTTCATACTTCAAAGACGCCATTACCGTGATCGAGATGAAAAACCCGGAAGCTCTGATACCAATTTGTGAAAAATATAAATTTCGGTAATGACAATATATATCGCAAAGAAAAAGAAATAAAATAAAGAACACACAGATTTTACGTGGAAACCCTTTCGAGAAAAACCACGGGCAGATGAGAAGAAAAATTCACTATGTCGAATTCGAACAATTACAAGAGGAATAGACTATGTCTATTTATAGGCTTGTAAAACCTAATTCTAATCAAAGTAAAAATATATTATGCTAATAAATGCTAAATATTATACTCATAAATACTAAACCACGGGCGTGTCTTTGGTCGTGTGACCCCTGTATTTTGGAAAAAAATTTAAGTTTCATAAAAAATTTTTGAGTTATCGGTTTAGTCCTGAACCTTCCAGAATTCATGTTTTGGGCCTCGTAGGCTCATAATAGGGACGATGTGATTGAGTTTAAATGATGATTGCATAAAATTTTGAAATTGTATGTGAAATGAATGTTTAATTTTTTATAAGTCCGGTAATGCTCCGTAACCCTATTTCAGTATTGAATCTGGGTGAGGTGTGTTACATTTATTGGTATCAGAGCTACGGTTTAGTCGATTCTCGGACTAACGTAGCGTATGTGAGAGTCTAGCTATACATGCCATATATAACCTGTGATAGTGTGATATCTTCTGACAATTTAAATCGTGTTTTCGTTTAGTAATGGATCCTAACCGAGCTGTAACTGATGTTGTCCAAAGTAATGCGTCTGCCTCCGTTCACGGAGTAGCGCAATCGGAGTCTAGACCCGTATCGGGTAGCTAGGGAGGAGAGGCTAAAGAAGCCTTCTTCCAGATGATGAACGAGTGGTTTACGGAATTTATTCGAACAAATCTGGCTGCTCAACAACCTCCACCCCCACCTAATCCCCAACCAGTTCCCGTAGCTTCTCAAGGTGTGGAACTTCTACGACTGAATAAGCCTCCAGTTGATAAGATCAAAAATACGAAGTCGAAGAGTTCAGAGTTACTGTTGATGACGATCCTGAGAGAGCCGAGTTTTGGCTTGAAAATACTATTCGGGTATTTGATGAACTTTCTTGCACATCGGCTGAGTGTTTAAAATGTGTTGTATCACTTCTTAGGGACACTGCGTATCAATGGTGGAATACTTTGGTGTCCGTGGTACCGAGAGAAAGAGTTACTTGGGAATTCTTACAAGATGAGTATAAAAAGAAATATATCAGTCAACAGTTTATTGATAAAAAATGCAAAGAGTTTCTAGAGTTGAAACAAGGCCATATGTCTGTGACAGAGTATGAGCGAGAATTTGCGAGACTCAGTAAATATGCTCGGGAATGTGTTCAACCGAAGCAATTATGTGTAAAAGATTCAAAGATGGGTTGAACGAGGATATCAGATTACTAGTCGGGATTCTAGAGTTGAAATAATTTGTGGCACTTGTTGACAAAGCCTATAAAGCCGAAGAACTTGGCAAAGAAAAGAGAAAAGCTGACTTCGAGGCTAGAGATTCGAGGAAGAGATCGATGAGCAAGCCATATCAATCATAGTCAAAGAAATCACGAGATTTGTATTCTCGTTCGAATGCTTCTATCAGGTATCCAAACAGAGATCGTGGAAAGCAATATACAAGTCCTAAAACTCAAGCTACATCAGTATCGAGTGTTGGCAGTGTGAGGAACAACAAACCTGACTGTCAACTATGTGGAAGACGACATCTTGGTGAATGTAGAATGAATGATCGGGCTTGTTTCAGATGTGGCTCGCAAGATCACTTTATCCGGGATTGTCCTGAGTTAAATGAGAAAGACAAATCTCAGAATGCAAGACCAAGCAATACAGCTGCTACCGGGAGACCAACCCAAAACACTGGAAATACGAGTGGTAATTGCAGTACTACGAGAGATTCTACAGTGAGATCAGAGGCTAGAGCACCTGCCAGAGCTTACGCTATTCGCGCTCGCGAAGATGTGTCATTACCAAATGTTATCACCGGTACATTTTCTCTTTATGACACTAATGTGATTGCTTTGATTGATCTTGGATCGACTCATTCGTATATTTGTATGAATTTGGTGTCTAGTAAGAGTTTGCTTGTTAAGTCTACCGAGTTTGTGATTAAAGCGTCGAACCCCTTAGGCAAATATATTCTAGTTGATAAAGTTTGCAAGAACTGTCCTTTAATGACTCGAAGTTACTGTTTTCTGGAAAATCTGATGCTTTTATCGTTTGATGAGTTTGATGTAATTCTGGGTATGGATTGGTTGACGTTGCATGATGCTATTGTGAATTGTAGACAAAAGGCTATTGAATTGAAATGCTAGAATAGTGAAATCATTCGAATTGAATCAGATGAGTCGAGTGAATTACCTATTGTGATTTCGTCTATGTCAGCTCAAAGATGTGTGAGAAAAGGTTGTGAAGCTTACCTTGCTAATGTTTTAGATACAAAAGTGTCTGAATCGATAATTGAATCAGTACCAGTAGTTTGTGATTATCTGGATGTGTTTCCAGAAGAGTTACCAGGGTTGCCACCGATTAGAGAGGTTGAGTTTACTATTGAATTGGTACCAGAAACATCACCGATATCTATAGCTCCGTATAGAATGGCTCCGACAGAGTTAAAAGATTTGAAAGCTCAGTTGCAAGAGTTAACAGATAGAGGTTTTGCATGACCTAGTTTTTTGCCCTAGGTGCGCCAGTATTGTTCGTAAAGAAGAAAGATGGATCAATGAGACTATGTATTGATTATCGTCAGCTCAATAAGGTTACAATAAATAACAAGTATCCTTTGCCGAGAATTGATGATTTATTTGATCAGTTGAAAGGGGAAACAATGTTTTCAAAGATTGATTTGAGATCTGGCTACTATCAGTTGCGAGTTAAGGATTCAAATGTGCCGAAAACTACATTCAAAACAAGGTATGAGCATTATGAATTTCTTGTAATGCCTTTCGGATTAACTAATGCTCCTACAGTTTTTATAGATTTGATGAATCGAATTTTTAGACCGTATTTAGACAGATTTGTGGTTGTATTCATTGACGTCATTTTGATTTATTCACGGGATGAGTCTAAGCATGCCGAACATTTGAGAATTATGTTACAAACATTGAGAGATAAGCAACTGTTTGCTAAATTTAGTAAATGTGAATTTTGGCTTCGAGAAGTTGGATTTTTGGGACATATTGTTTCAGCTGAAGGCATACGAGTTGATCCAAGCAAGATTTCTGCAGTTATGGATTGGAAACCACCGAGAAATATATTCGAAGTCAAAAGCTTTTTGGGGTTAGCTGGTTATTATCGGCGTTTTGTAAAAGGATTTTCGATGATTGCTACACCGATGACAAGATTGCTACAGAAATATGTAAAATTTGAGTGGTCCGAGAAATGTCAACAGAGTTTCGAACAGTTGAAAGCATTGTTAACTGAGGCACCAGTGTTGGTTCAACCTGAGTCAAGTAAAGAATTCGTGATTTTTAGCGACGCGTCATTGAATGGTTTAGGTTGCGTTTTGATGCAAGAGGGTAAAGTGATAGCTTATGCCTCCAGACAGTTGAAGCCGCATGAAAAGAACTATCCGATGCACGATTTGGAATTGGCCGCTATTGTTTTTGCATTAAAAATTTGGCGACATCATTTATACTGTGAAAAATGCCATATCTTTACCGATCACAAGAGCTTGAAGTATATAAAGACTCAGAAAGATTTGAATTTGCGACAACGAAGATGGCTAGAGTTACTAAAATACTATGAGTTAGTGATTGATTATCATCCGGGAAAAGCGAATGTAGTTGCGGATGCACTGAGTAGAAAATCTTTATTTGCTTTGAGAGCGATGAATACTCAACTAACCTTATCTGATGATGGTTCGATTCTAGCAGAGTTGAAAGCTAAACCTGTATTTCTCCAGCAAATTTGCGAAGCTCAGAAGTATGATAATGAGTTACAAGCCAAAAGAATGCACTGTGAGTCGACTAGTGATTCAGACTATCAGATCGGATCTGATGATTTTTTAATGTTCCGAGATAGAATTTGTGTACCAAAGAATTCTGAGCTCATTCAAAAAAATTTGCACGAAGCACACAGTGGTTGTTTATCTGTTCACCCGGGGAGTACCAAAATGTACAATGACTTGAAACAGTTGTATTAGTGGTCGGGCATGAAACGAGACATTTCAGAGTTTGTGTCGAGATGTTTGGTTTGTCAACAAGTTAAAGCTGAATATCAAGTACCTTTGGGATTGCTACCACCGGTAATGATACCGGAGTGGAAATGGGATAGAGTTATTATGGATTTTGTATCGAGTTTGCCCTTGTCTCCTAAAAAGAAATATGTTATTTGGGTTGTCATTGATCAACTAACGAAATTTGCACATTTCATTCTGGTACGTACAGATTATTCGCTTGATAAATTGGTTGAATTGTATATTTCTGAAATCGTTAGATTGCATGGGGTGCCAGTTTCGATTATTTCGGATAGAGATTCGAGGTTTACGTTGCGATTTTGGAAGAAATTACAAGAAGCTCTGAGTACGAAGTTGAATTTTAGCACCGCATTTCATCTGCAAACTGACGGTTAGTCTAATAGAGTAATACAAATTCTCGAAGATATGCTTCGTTGTTGTGCTTTAGAGTTTGAAGGCAATTGGGAGAAATATTTACCGTTGGTTGAATTCGCGTATAATAACAACTTTCAATCGAGCATAAAGAAGGCACCGTACGAAGCTTTGTATGGTCGCAAATGCCGAACTGCATTGTACTGGACTGAACTTAGTGAGAAAAGGATTTACGGGGTTGATCTGATTAGAGAGACTGAAGAAAAAGTGAAAGTAATTCGCAACAATTTGAAAGCAGCTTCAGATCGACAGAAATCTTACGCGGACTTGAAACGTAAAGACATTGAATTTCAGATTGGCGACAGAGTATTTCTGAAAGTATCTCTGTGGAAGAAAATACTTTATTTTTGTCACAAAGGCAAATTGAGTCCGCGATTCATCGGACCGTACGAGGTTATTGAACGAATAGGGCTAGTGGCATATCGGCTAGCTTTATCGTCAGAGTTGGAAAAGATTCATGTTTAATGTGTCGATGTTGCGACGATATAGATCAGATCCATCACACGTAATTTTTCCAACAAAAATTGAGATTCAATTAATATGACGTTTAACGAAGAATCAATTAAAATCTTAGCTAGAGAGGTTAAAGAATTAAGAAATAAATGCATAGCTTTGGTAAAGGTTTTGTGGCAAAAGCACGGTGTCGAAGAGGCAACGTGGGAAACTGAGGAAGCTATGAGAAAACAGTACCCTAACCTATTCACTAGTAAGATTTTTGGGGACGAAAATCCCTAAGGGGGGAGAGTTGTAACAGCCTGTTTTTAGTTAAATCGAAACAGTGGTTTTGGGACCACAAATCCAAAGTTAAAATATTATTTTATTTTTAAATTGAGGTCTACAGCATGATAGTATGATTATGTGAAAATTTCGTTAAGAAATTTTATCATTTGGGTGCTTAATTTGATAAAAAGGACTAAATCACGTAAAGTGTAAAACTTGAGTTCTAATAGTTAAACGTGTCTAATAGCTGTGGAATCTTAAAGTAGAGGTCCTTATGTGGTCAATAGCCCATTAATAGGTTAGTGGATGATAATGGCTTTGTAATTTTGAAATTTGTGATAATTTTTAAGGTTAATTTTGTAATTTGGTTATTAATGATGAAATAAGTTAAAACAAATTAAAGGATTATCATCTTTATTTGTTCCTCCACTGAAAATTCAAAGGGAAGAAGCCATTTTCAGAGACCTAGGTTCGGCCAAGCTTCCATTGTTCAATTTGGTATGTATTTTGTCCCGTTTTTAATGATTTCTATGTTTTAGAGATCGTTGCAGCTTAATCTAACTAGCCCAGGGACTAATTTGAAAAATTTTAAAGGCTTAGGATGTTTCCATTGATGAATATGTACGAGCTTAAATGATTGATGATAGATTATGAATGTTTGATGATAGTTATACAAGTTTTGTTAAGTGAATTTTAGTGAAAATGCAATTTAGGGATTAAATTGTGAAATGTGGAAACTTTGTGGTTAAAATGTAAAATAAATGGAAAATATGGGCTGCTAGGGACCTATTTGTAATTCGGCTAGCATGGGTTTAGGTGGAATTGCACAAAATTGTATTTTTATAAGATAAGGACTAATTTGTAAAAAAATTGAAATATTAGGGGCAAAAGTGTAATTTTTCCATAATATTAAATGTGGATTAAATTGAATAGAGTGATGATTGAATAAGCTAAATTTGACATTATATAGATCAAGAAAAATGAAGTTCGGATCTGGATCGGGGGAAAAACAAAGTAATTGACTAGTAGATCCATTTCGTCGATTTTACGATCGAGGTAAGTTTGTATGATTAATAAGCTTAATGTTATATGTGTTTATATGCTTAAATATTATAATTGTGATATTATGACATTGCGGAATCTATCGACAAAGCATTAACAAAGTGAGAATCCTGGTTGAACCTTAGGAATAGATAGGATACTAGTGACATGTCATTACGGATTACTGTGATTATGTAATTTAGGTGCTGGTCCTATACATCGTACCGGTGGCTGAGTATACCTGCATGTGTTGCGGTTACTTGACAGCTTGTGTGAGCAGCACCGTGTAGCTACGTCTTGATCGACAGCTTGTGTGAGCAGGCTCGTTGATAGCTCGAGAGTGAGCATATATGTGATATGAGATTGAGATAGCTTTGGCTATGTATATGGCACTTTAGTGCAAGATTCCCAAGTATCCGATATTATTCTAAATGGTTCAACGGGAAAAGATGACGGTACGAGGATGTAAGTAATGATACGGATCAATTCAGGTACTCGTGATAAGTTTGACAAGTAAGTCATAATTGATAAGTTCATATGAAAAGTAAGTGAAAGTTGATGATTATATACATGATACATAGAATTATGGCAATGTGCAAATTGTTGAATTGAATGTATTACTTATATTTACTTATGTTCTTTAAATAGTGAATGAATTGGCAAATTATACTTATTAATCATATGAGCTTACTAAGCTTTATAGCTTACTTTGTTTATTTTCTGTGTTTTATAGAGATTTCAAAGCTAGCTCAGATTCGGGAATCGTCAGAGACTTCATCACACTATCCTACTATCACCTTGGTACTTTTGAACTTAAGTATTTTGAGTATATGGCATGTATAGGGACTTTGGTCATTTTGGTGTATGTGTTACTAATGAATTTAGTCATATGAAATGGCTTGTAAATAATATGAGTTTGGTTTTGTATATAGCCATAAGAATTGGCTTAATTTGTTTGATTTGGTTATGTTTATATATGTGTGTAAGGCTTATGTTGTGAGCTTCTATTGATGGATATATGATGCTTCTGGATTATAGGTATGCTGGATGTTAAATGGGTGAATATTAGGGAAGATATATGCTTGTGAGTTTGAGCATAATGATGCATGTTTGAATTGTCTAAATAGTTAAATTGTATATGTGATTTTGGTATAAATGGATTGGTCTATTTTTGTGACTTGTGTGTGTTGTGAATGGTGGTAAAGAATTAGCATGAATTAGGCTTGAATCAGTTAGTTTGAATGCCTATATATGCTATGTTTTGGTGCCAATTGAGTTGGTGTAGGTATATGCAAATTAGGTGGCAAAATGGCTTGGTAAAAAGCCTATTTTTGTCCACACGGGCAGAGACACGGGCATGTGTCTCAGCCGTGTGTGACACATGGTCAGGTTACATGGCCGTGTGTCCCCTGGTGTTGAAATAGAAACCAAGTCAGTATGCTCCACACGGCCTCACACACGGGTGTGTGACTTGGCCGTGTGGTATAAGTCAGTATACCCTACAGGTTTGGCATGGCCTAGCACATGGCCTGGTACACGGGCGTGTATGGCCATTTTTAGGGCACACGGGTTGGCCACACATGCATGTGTGTTGGCCGTGTGACCCAAGTCAGAGAGTTACACGGGGTCGGACACGGTCTGGGACACGTGTGACCCAAGCCATGTGATCCCATTTCGAATGTCCACACAAGCGTGTCTTTGGCCATGTGAGACACATGGTCGGGCCACACGGGTGTGTGACCCCTGTATTTTGGAAAATTTTCTAAGTTTCGTAAAAATTTCCTAAGTTATCGGTTTAGTCCCGAACCTTCCCGAATGCATGTTTTGGGCCTCGTAGGCTCATAATAGAGATGATGTGATTGAGTTTAAATGATGATTGTATAAAATTTGGAAATTGTATGTGAAATGAATGTTTAATTATTTTATAAGTCTGGTAATGCTCTGTAACCCTATTCTGGCGTTGAATATGGGTGAGGGGTGTTACACCACATATTTCCTCTAGAAGACGATTTTAAAATATTCCCAATTAATTCGATCTGGCTGAGTACCCTCCTCAACCATTAACCACGACTGATATGCCTCATCGCGAAGCAGATATACTACACCCTTCAATTTCTGCTCATGAGTGCAGTTAATATCATTCATTATCCTCTCGGTGGCCTCCAATCGGTATCCGACCACAGTCGAGGTGACCCCGATGACGCCCCTAAACAGCTCAGCACCATTAGACCGGAGTCGTTCAGTTACCGACCCACGGCTCCCAGAACCAGAATGGGTCCAGCGACCTTCTCCAATACTCTAAGCATGGCTTGGGACAATGTGTCGTCCCCAGCTGAGCGACTACGAGACCCGGTTTCAGCAGTAGGTGTAGCTGGTGTCTCACTCGTATCTAGATTAAGCATATCGCCCATCGAGGATGACTCAACTCGAGTCCCTCTACGGCGCCCACCGCCCCCACAAGTACCACGACCACGCGTTCCATGAGCACTCATCGTATTCAAAGTTTTATCTACATTACAAAGTTTTATGCATCAGTTTTAGTGTTTATTAACAAGTATTTTATGCTTCAAATAATTATCAGAAGTTTTCAGTCCCTAACTAATTCAGTGCAGTTTTAATCATTTCAGATTTTTCTAACTAAAGTATATCTAAGTTAGAAATACTTACAGGACCGGCGCCGGAAACTCGGTATACCACAACTTACTTTTCAGATTTCAAAACAAACTTTACTTCAAAAAACTGTTTTTTACAAATAAAATTTTGAACCAAAAATTCCACAGCCCAAGTTTTGCAACTAGGCTCTAATACCACTAAATGTAATACCACAAATCTGACCTAGACATTATGGTCGAATCTAGAAATGTTACGAAAAAAAGTTATAAATCCGACTTCCTTTTTATCTGAAATCATCGTAAATCGTTGTTACTTAGTAAGCCCGATTTATTTGGAAAACGTGTTGATATACTTATTTAATTTAAAATCATTGTTCGTTTATGTCTTTCAATTAAATCAGATATTTCGTAGTGGATTTTCTTAAAACGTTATGTTTTGGTAAATTGAATTGTTTCCTTGAAAACTGTTATTTTCAGAAAAATTGTCATTTTCATAAAACCGTTTTATCAATCATTATGCTAGAAAACCAAAATAAAAATCCGAAACCAAAAACAGTCCCAAAAGTCCAAAGATTCAAAATTATACAAAACTCTTAAAACTGAAATTTAAGTAAGCCAAATTAAAGTAAAAAATAGTTTTATGGCATCATGGACACAACCAAGCTCCCGTCGCACCGACCAGCCTAAGTCTGAGGGTTACCTAAATTTTTCAAACAGATAGAGAGTGAGTTTTGATAATTCAGTGTGTAATGCATACCTAAGCATAAATTCGATTCAATCTCATGGCAGAACAGATACAGACGTAAATCTTTTGCAGAATCAGAATTATAACAGAATCGTACAGATACAGATATGCATAATCCTACCCCTATCCTTTACACACCAACTTCGAACATCCCAACACACCACGTGGGGTATAAAACACCCACCCAGACTTACACACCGCATAGTGTTCATACGACACTTTTCAGAATAATCGCAGCATTGCTGCCAGTATATTGGCGAGATATCGCCTCACATAGAATACTTCCTCCTCATAATACATAACTCGCCCCATAGCTAGATACAGATAGAATATCATATATAACAGAATAATAGATAACAAAACATATATCACATGCATGTTCGTATAACAAAAACTAAACATGCTCATACATAACAGAAGATATCATACATATCATATTACACAATACTCATGTAGATATTATTTATGTCAATTTCAATATTACATAGTAGTAGATTTCATGTTTTACGGCTTATACCACACATACCGGCCCTACGGAAGGCCCACAGTCAATCGAGACGACATGTATAACCCTAGGGAAAATTTTTAAAATTTAGGCCCACACGTCCAAAAATGGCCTAGCTCGTGTGTCACACACGCTCGTGTGTCACACACGGCCTACTACATAGGCAGGCACACGGCCGTGTGGTGTCGACAGGCCCTAATTTTGGCTATCGTCGATTGCCATTTTTTGAGTTTTTTGTTGCACACCTGGCTCGATTTTGATGCAAACTTTCCTACGAGATAACCGGAACCTAAAATTTGCCAATAAAACGCACAAAATCAATCTTAATTCCTCAATTCCTATCGAACCATAAACAATTTCAACTAAAAGATTGCACTCATAATCGTTTCAAATACTTACCCACGTCCACGACAACCCCTATACTCTACTTCGCAATAGGAGAGTCTCGAATTTATTGAATATCACCTAGCAAAACGATACATAGAATCAACTTATACTTCAAACCGAATACTAAGACGTGAACAAAAATTCCATCCAAAACCACAACAAACCCTTACTTACGAATACTTACAACCAACTACCCGGAAAATCAAATTGCAAAAGGGACGAAGAAGATTCCTAGCACCACACAAGAGTATAATTGAAATCCAACCGAGACAAGAATCACCACCAATTGAAGGAGATAGCAAGAACGAAGAACAATCAAGAGAGAAAAAGAGAAGATGATGAAGAAGAAAGAACTGACGTGAAAATAGATGGGAAACGTGGGAAATAGGAGTTTTGGGGGGAAAAATAAAAAAAATCAAATCAAATTTAAAATAATATCCCAACTTCCCACTAACTATCAAATCCCACCAAAACTGACCCACTAACTCTCATCCAACTATCACAGAATTTCAATTCCAATAAAATTTCTACCACACAACCGGTACACACTCACAGAAGCAAAAATTAACACCCTTCGCTCACACGGGGGATTGAACACAATACCTCAAGACAAGCTAACACCTTACCACTTGAACCAGCAGGCTCATTCTGATATGAGTTGATCGACAATATAATTTAAGTCAAAACAACTATGGATAAGGCTAGGGACAAAAATAGCAAAATTTTCAAAAGTAGGACTTGAACCCAAGACCTCAACACAGACTCATATCACTTAACCACTGAAGCAGATACTCATTTATAACAAAATTCATAACAACATGATTTAATAAATCAGGACGTTACATTCAAAGTTCAAAAATATTAAACAAAAATAAAAAATATCGATACCTTGGTTGGTATCGATATAGATTTTGCATTCTGACTTCGAGATTTTTGAACAATCACAAAAAGTATCGATACCTTTTACCAGGTATCGATAAAATATCTTTGGTATCGTTGTAAACTAACTTTAACGGTCACTGAATCAGACTTTAAATGCTAATAGTATCGATACTTGTAGAAAATGTATCGATACATTTTGTTTCAGGTGAATTTAATGATATGATATTCTCATCCCCGACAGCTCTATTCAATTCTTCAACAACCACAACTGTTGAAAATCAATTAGATGGTATAAATACTAGCTTCCAAATGTCCTACAACAACAAGTGAGATTACAATAGATCAAGTGCTTCAAGATACATTAAAAATCCATTACCAATCACTTTAGCTTCAATTCTTTATCTTCTTCTTGTAAACACTTGTGAGCATTCATTGTATTTTCTATCAGTTCAAGTGTTTTTCTTGTATTTGTGCTTAATTATCAAATATCATAATCTTGTGAGGTTTATTTCTTTATTTGCTTATTTGTTTCTCTTTGAGAGAGTTTGTATCTTAAGATTTGGGTAGAAATTTTAAGGGAGTTGTAAGGTTAAACATTGTCCTCAAAGGTTAATCAAATTAGTGAATTTGAGAAAATCCTTAGTTGTGGAAAGTTAAAGTAGTGGAGTAGGCAATTGGGGCCGAACCACTATAAATCATTGTATTCAATTTTTCAATCCTTTCTTTCAAGTTCCCATAATTTTTTTAATAGGCCAATTCATCCCCTCTTGGCTATTTCTGGTGATCAATCGAGCTAACAATATGCGTGTGATAAAATTTATAATATTAATCTACGTTAATAATAAAAAACAATCGAACCCTCCATTATGAATTATGTTCATGCTTCTACAATAATTTCATTATTCAACATCTAAGTCCATCAAAATTTCCATTCTTTATTTTTGAACCATAATCAAAAATAAAAATTGAAATCATTTTTCCCTTGATCATGGACCCTTCCCATCAAAATCCCAACACCAAATTCTCATAATGACAAGAAAAAAGCAACATACCTTCACCTCAAGTATTTAAGAACTTCATAAAACTCATTGTTGGGGAATCAAGTCTTAGGATTCCTCCTTCAATTTCCATCAATTTCATATTTATAATTATAAAGTAGCTAATAATAAATAAAATAAAATAACTTCCATATTTATAAATATAAAATATTTCATGGCATAATAAGTTTATATATATATATTTACAAATGCAATTTATTGCAACATTAATTTAATTTTAAAATTATATAAAATTTTAAGTTAATTCACAAAATATTAAATCATGAAATTTCATGTTTTTAAGATTGCAAATATTTTTAGAAAAAAATTAATACATGTATTTAAGATTGCAAACATTTTTAGAAAAAAATAGTTTATTTTTTATGATTAGTAATTAATAGAAATTATAATAGCAAAATTGATAGTAAATTTGTAAGTATATAGATTAATAATTGTAAAATGATAAGGCACAATAAATAATGTTAGTTGTAAAGAGATGATCAATTATATAATAAAAAAGTAAATTAAACATATAATTACTTATTTATTTGTGAAGTTTGGCCATCCATCTATTAAAATATCAATTTATGCACCAAAGTTTAGAATATTGGAAATTTTGATCACTTGGTAATTAGTAATTAATTATCAGATAGCATGATTGTTGGAGATTGTGTGATTCGAATCCCAACAGTTGTTCTTATTGTTCTTATTCGAATCCCGAAAGAGTTTCAATGTAAAATCTGTATGTTCTTATTTTTCTTTTTCTTATTGCTTTGCGATCAATCTACTGTCATTATCGACGTTTATTATAACAATGATAATATAACAACATCCATCAAATGTTACATGATGGTTTCATAATATTTAACATGTCACATGACAATGTCTAAATAGTATTTTGAATATTTTTAAATGATTTTTGTTTAAAAATAAAATACATTTTTAGTCACTTAATTTTTAAAAATATTTATTTAAGTCATTTAATTCTAAAAATTTACAATTTAATCACTAATATTTGTAAAAGAATTAATATTTTAGTTTGCCATTATAGAAAATTTATATTTCGGTTAAAGTTTTTTAATTCACTGATGTAGATGATAATAAGTACTCAATAATTATAATTAAAAATGTAACAAATTCTATAACATATTAATTAAGTAAAAAAGTATACATTTTATAAATGTCATTATCTTTATAACATCTAATTGAAAAGATATGTTTATATTAAAAATCATAGTTTTATTATAATATTCATATTTTAAATGATTCTCGTGTAAATGCAGGTAGAAAAATAAAAATAGAAAAAAAATTACATATTTATTTTTATTGATATTATACTTTAAATTTTTAGTTATTTTTTTTTTGAATTTAAAATTTATATTAATTTAATATAATAATATTTTAAATTTTTAGTTGTAATTAGAGTATTCACCGTCAGTCTTAATAACTAAATCTCTCATCGTAGGTGTTCTCCGAAGAGTTAAATGACTGACTATGAAATGTGTTTTATTCCTATAAGGGGAGATTAGATTTTTGATTACATGATTAATGGATGATAATACTTTCATCAAATTAATTTTTCATCTTATGATTTGATAATAGTAGGTGGAAATATGTTCTTTACAATTATTATTATTATAATATAATGGCCTACAATTAACGGTAACCTCGCAGTTGCGGCACATTGACAAATTTAGGACTTGAAACAAGCGCATGAAGAAAGGGTGTGGTGGGTTCACTTAAAAACTTGTATAGTCCTGTCTTTCTCAACCTTTCAGCTTAGGTTGGTTTGTTGGGGGCATGGATAAATAATGGGTGTACTTTTGTTTTTTCTATCCAACTGTGCTTTGACACGTGGGTCCTGTTGATCGGATGTAAAGATTCATGCCACATTCAACCATCCATTTAATTTCTTTTTTATAGAAAAAATAAAACACCATGAACATGTGGTGGATGTCAATTTCTATTCATGTTTTGATGGGTTTGGCAAATTTACTTTATTGTAAAGAAAGCATATGAGGGTAGCTTCTATCTATTTTATATATATATATATATATATATATTAGATTATAGCATTTTCACATAGAATTTTTTTTTATAATAAATACGTTTATAAAAAAATAATTTAAAGATGGAATAAAATTTTAATTGAAATAGTAAAATATCAAAAATTATGGTGCTTTGAGTTATAATCTCATTAAGTTTATACTTTTATACTTCACATGATTTAAAATTAAAAAAAAAAACCATCTTTAACTCGGTTAAAGAATGACATCAACTCAAAAAGCCCCTTAAATATAGTACTAAGCTATGACACATCCACGATGTGGGTGGAAAAAACCTATGCAAAAAATATACACATTCATGATGTGGGTAAAAAAAAACCTATATAAAAAATGTATTTATAACGATTGAGTCTTAACTTAATTGGCATGAGTATTGTTACCAATAGAGGAGGACGTGTGTTTGAGTGAGTTGAAACACATTATCCTCCTATTTACGGGATACGGAAGGGTTATGGGTAGTTCTAGACATTGTGTCAAAATGATCATATGTGATAATAACCTATAATGAAATTATTAAAAAATAAATATTTATAAAAAAAATTATCTTAAAACTAAGTGAAGTTTTAATTGAAATGCTCTTTTACGAGCTAGAACTGATTAAATAAATAATTCCATATTAGAAAAAAAAATTCGTAATAAAATAATCACATGTCTTTTTATTCGTTTTATTGTCTGCAATTAGTTGCGTTTGGGCTAAAAGTGATATTCAAATAAGCCCTCCCAACAATATCGGCTCTAGGAGGAATAAATCCATTTCCACTTCTTCCAATCACTTTGTTGATCATATTTAAGTTTCACTTTATGTAAATTATGTAGATTTATTTTGGTCTAAATCTAAATATATTTTTATTACAAATCTAATCATATTTTGTAGCTACTAATATGGTGATAGTTATTTAGATATATATTATTTGTACTGGTTATCATACAGCTGTTCTTGTAATTCCAAACAAACAAATAAGATTGAACATTTTCATCCCATTTTCATTCCATTTTAATTTATTTAGGGTAAGCTTGGTAAAGTAGAAAGAAATTTAGAAAAATGAAAAATTGAAGGAGTGAAAAAATAAAAATAAAAGATAACTTTTTTTTTCATAGACATGTTTGGTAGGAAATATGAAAAATTGAAAGAAAAAATAATTTTCTTTTCATTCATTGCTTAGTAAAGTCAATTGAAAAATGAGAAGAAAGAAAATGAAACTTCTGAAGAATGTATACTTTAGAACTAACATACATTCCTTTTTTTTCTATCCTCTAATCATTTTAAATTGAAATGATTAGTTTTTATGCATTGAGATGAGAAATGATCATCTCTTTTATTTTCTTTTCTCTTACTTTTCTTCCATACCAATTTTACTTAGAATTTTTTTTTTCTCTTTTCACTTTTATCCTCAGCCAAGCACATCCTTAGGCATTGCTTGGTAGAGCGGAAAGAAAATTGCTAAGATAAAAAATTGAAGGGTTAGAAAAAAGAAGAAGACCAAAAATATGATTTTTCTTACCATAAGTGCGCTTGGTAGGAAAAATGGAAAGAAAAAAGTAATTTTATTTTCATACATTGCTTGATAGAGTTGAAAAATGAAAGAAAAAAAAATAAAACATTTGAAAAATGCATAATTTTAAACTATCATATACTCCCTCTCACATTTTCTCTCATTTTATCATTCGAAAATATAACTTTTTTCTATAGGTGTGCTTGATAGAAAAGATGAAAAATTTGAAAGAAAAAGTTATTTTCTTTACATCCATTACTTGATAGAGTTGAAAAAAAAAATAGAAGATAAAACATTTGAAAATGCATAATTTTGAACTGACACACCCACCTCACATATTTTATCTCCTCTCATCATTCCAATTTGGAAGGATAGGTTTTTATGCATTAGGATCGAAAATGATCATCTCTCCTATTTTCTTCCCTCTCACTTTTTTTCCTTATAAAGTAAACTCTAAAATTTATTTTCTTTCCACTTTTCACTCAACCAAGCACACCTTTAAATTTACCCATAGTCCATCCTCAACCCATAATAAGAAGATAATGCGCTTCAGCGCACTCGAACTCACATCTTCCTACATTGACAACAATATCTATGCCAATTGGACTAAGACTCAATCGGCTATTATCACTTTTAGATTGAATGGGGCGATTAAATTTGATTTTCATTTTTTATACATATTATAAGTTAAAAAAGAAGGATGATAATAAGATTTAAACTCTATTACCCCTTGTGTAGTTACGTTGTTGCTTGATTTTCTTTCGTAACATTGAACACTTTTGGATAAGAACCTTCGATACTTGCTTTTGAACCTCAACTTCTTTTTATGATATGTTTCTTTCATAAAATAATAGTACATATTTTGAATTGTCTTTTATCAAGTTATAGATATTTATCAATATTAATAATAAAATCTTTGATTGGTTTGGTGGAGTTAACCCAACATCAAAATTTAATTGGAGAAATTATCAAAAACACCCTTAATTTAAAAAATATTGTTACTTTAGTTGGGTTCAATTAAATGTTGATAGTGCTGTAAATTTGGAATCTAGTTCTGCTGCTTAAGGCGGAGTCTTAAGAGATTAGGGACAAAAATGGATTTTAGGCTATAACAGGTGTTTGGGAAATTGCTCAATATTTGATGTTGAATTTTGAGGAATCTTAGATGGTTTGAATGCTTTGTTGAGTAGGAGGTTTGATAAAGTATTGATTCAAACTGATAGTATGAAAGCTGTGAAGGCTATTCAAATGTTCACCAAGGCATCTTGGAATTCTACATTGATCAGGTGCATTCAACAGCTGTTGATGAAGGTGAGGAATTGGCTTCTACAATATGTGCCTAAAGATAGCAACAAGGACGTTGATTGCATAACTAAAATGGCTTTTGAAAGAAAAAGGCTTGATTATTATGGAAGAACCTCTAAAAGGGATATCTCGTATCTTAATTTAATGTAATTTTACCTATTTTTTCATAAAAAAAATAACTAACAAAGGAATACTTTATAAATCAAAAGCAAAATAACATTAATTAAAAAAAAAAAAAGCAGCTAAGTCTCATTGAAATATCACCCTCGAATAATAATTTTCTTAAAATGTTAGAGTTCTTAAAAAACCACATTCACATCAGAAAAAATAAACTACTCATTATTCATTATTATTTATTTAACTCCTAAAAAATCATCTATTCTTTTTCCTAATGTTATTATTTCTCAAAAACGTAAAATTTATATATGAAATATTTTTTTTTTAAATGTAAAATTAATATATAATATTTTTTAACACAAATTATGGGTGAGACAAATTCTCGCAATACTACAAAAGGACAAACATGGTTTAATGGCATGAGTTAAAAATATTAGCTCTGTAAAGCAGATTACAGAAAAACCAAATTAAGATTAACAATAATAAATTAAATAAGAAGAGATTATTTTCTGAACTCTTCTCACTACATTATTTATGGTTTTTTTTAATTTTTTAATGATATTTCAATATTTTTTTTCATTTTATTGACATTTAATTTTAGTAATTTTTACCCTAAACTATGAACCCCGAATCCAAAATCCTAAATCCCAAGTCTTAAACCTTAAACTCCGAACCCAAAACTCAAACCTAAACCTTGAACCTGAACCCTATACATAAACCTTGAATCTCAAACTCAAGCCTAAACCCAAAACTTAGGTTCAGGGTTCTAGTTTGAGATTTGAGGTTTGATATTTGAGGTTCGAGGTTCAAGATTTAAGTTCGGGTTTGAGGTTCATTGTTTGAGTTTAGGGTTTGGATTTGAGTTCAAGGTTCATGTTTAGATTTAGGGTTCAAGGTTATGGTTTATGGTCATGATTTAGGGTTTGGGGTTCGAGATTTTAAGTTCAAGGTAAAAAAAATATCAAAGTTATGTGTCAATAACTTGGAAAATATTATTGAAATGCATTAAATAATTGGAAAGGGACCATAAATAATGGGGTAGGAAGGGTCCATAAAATAATTTCTCATAAAGAAGTGTGTTTTTAACTTTTAGTAAATAACTACCACTAAATATCATTATTCACTTCAAATAATTTTTTAATTAAAAGTTTTAAAATTTATTTTTCTTTCAAGATATAATTATTTTTAAGTAAAATAATTAATGTTTGTTTTTTCTTTTTTAATTTATTTTCTTTCAAAATATATTTTTTTAAAATAGGGTTAATGTCACATTTGGTACCTGTACTTTTATAAAATGTCCAGTGTGATACTTGAACTATCAATTTATGTATTATTTGGAACTTGGACTTTCATAAAATGTCTAATATGGTACCTATACTTTGAAAATGTCCAGTGTGGTACATGAACTATCAATTTGTGTATTTTTGGTACATGTAGTTTCATAAAATGTCCAATGTAGTACTTATACTTTGAAAATGTTCAATGTGGTACATGAACTATCAATTTGTGTATTTTTGGTACCTATAGTTTCATAAAATGTCCAATGTAGTACTTATACTTTGAAAATGTTCAATGTGGTACATGAACTATTAATATGTGTATTATTATGGTACTTAGAGTTAACACACATAGTAAATGTTAAACCAACCAATGAAAATTTGACACATGGATTTTTTTTTCCAAATCATCAATTCCATATGGATAATATAATATTATGTGAAAAGATAAATAAAACAAAAAACTTAATTGGTAGTCAAAATTAAGTGTAACACCCCAAACCCGGCCTAGAAGTTTAGACCGAATCCCGGAAGTCACATTGATCACTAAAATGATCGTAGGTAAATTTTTACAAAACAGGTTGTCACGTCAAACCAAAACATTTAATCTTTTAAAATACAAACAGTAAAATTACAGTTGAGATAATATAAATCAACAGAGTAAAACTAAAAACTAAAAACAGAATTTGTACCACATTTTTATAAAATCTTACAGTTCAAAAACTGAAATATCAATTAGAAATTGAAAATACAAACTGATAATTTATTCTACTCCGAGACTGTCTGAGACCTCTGCATACCGAGTCCAGTGTCAGAATTCAGAAGAGTACCTGAAAGGAGAACACTAAGAGGGGGTGAACTACTCGAGCTCAGTGTGAGTTCGAAACAAAACAGAGACAGAAATAGAGTATCCAAATCAGAAGCGCAACAAAATTTTAAACACACACAGAACCAGAAAGCATACCTGGAACAATTGTCTAAATAGAGCTTAACAATCAGAGCACATTAAGATCACACAGAAGTCTCAGCACAAATGCTAATCAGACAAACAGATTACAGACAACTAGTTTTTCAGTCAGAACTCACAGACAGATGCGGATGAAATGCAGTCAAATAAGAACCCACCCATCCAGCCAACACACCTCTCCGTCCCCCAATCACACCCCAAAAGAGCTGTTAAAGCTCATCCAAGCAAACACACCAATTAGGACCAAGTAGGCCCATCCAACCCTACACACCATATAAACTCATCCCGGGTTGCCCGGCAACGATGGTTTATCAAAAAGTAGTTGAACTGCCAGATCAGATATACATACATAGCGTAGCTAACGTACATGCGGTACAGTGCAATGCGGTAAACCGCTATACCGGTAATTTGCAGCTTAACTACCAGATCAGATAATGGTACGTAGCATAGCTAACGTACATACGGTACAGTGCGATGCGGTAAATCGCTATACCAGTAATTTATAGCTTAACTGCCAGATCAGATAAATATACACAACAAGGCTGACGTACGAGCTATACAGTGCAGTGCAGTAATTTACAGTACAGACAAATTGCAGTTTGAACTGCCAGATCAGATCAGAATCAAACTCACTTCTCTTCAAAACCCATCCCAAAATATTTTATGCAGGTGTATGTATGCATACAATTTCACAGAATAGAGACACAATATTAGACAGTCAGACAGAACAGTTATGGACACACACACACCTAACAAATCAGATTCAAATTCCAACACCTCACGTGATAGTCACACAGATACACTCGGGCCGAAGCCCAGATCAGAATTCTTAATTACCCTTGTTTAAGCTTAGCCAAGGGTTGAAAGCGCACAAACACATTTTCATATCAGAAAGGCACACCGAACCAATATAAGTGTCTTAAGACCACATGCCTGTGTGCTCTGGCCGTGTGGGAGGTCAAAAGCTAGTGTGAAAGGGGCACACGGCCGTGTGAAGGGAGGCACACGGTCGTGTAACTGAAGCACACGCCCGTGTGGACCAGGGACATGGCCGTGGGAACATGCCGTGTAACTCTCTGTCCATTTGCACTAAATTCGAGTACAGGGCTGACACAGCCGTGTGAGGGTCTCACACGCCCGTATGCCCACCCGACATGACCGTGTGTCCCAAAACACACGCCCGTGTGGAATCCCTAAATCCCCAAATTAGCCATATGGTCAGCCATGTGGCATCAAATCACTCAAACCCTAATCCCTAAACTCACACACCCATGTGCCCGAGGGACACGGCTGTGTGAGAAACGATAAAATTCCTAAGTCGGCCACACGGCCGTGTGGCCAGGTCGTGTGGCACCAAAATTGGATCGAAAACCCTAATTTCGAAAGGCACACGGCCATGTGAACTGGCACACGCCCGCGTGGAAACCCCAGTGGCCACGAAACCACTCTAAATCAACTTGAAAAACAAATTTTATGGTCACTACGTCGACCCTCAATCGGTGGAACTCAGAACTGCACTAACCAAAGTGAATTCCTTGCCATTTGACAGTACTACTATACTTAGACGATCAATTTCCAAAGGCCACCAAGATTGCCACATTCTAACAAAATTAATTTTGCAAATAACATAGGAAAGTTTCAGAACCCAGACCTGTCTCGTGATCCAAGACGCTCAGACTTTGACTTGTCGACGAGGAAACGGAGCTCTCTAAACACCGCAGACAAAAACCGTTTTCGCCAAAAAGAAAAGAGCAAAAAGAAAAGCCAAGAGAGAGAGAGGGAGAGGAGAACGTATAACCAAAAGAATAATAATTAATCAATAATAATAAAAATAAAGTTAATAAAAATATTAACTTAAAACAAGGCAAAATAAATTGCATCCCCAAAAATGCACACCCAAAGGCTCGAACCCAAAACCTTGAGGCAAATTAACACACAACAATCCACCAAATTAGCAAGCCCATTCTGACACTAAATCGCGCAACTAAACACTAAAGCACGCCCTTCTTTATGACCCTAACCACAAAACCACAAAACCCCAAAACTTTTAACCTCGAAATTTGGAATGTTACATTAAGTTATTCAATCTCCCATTCAAGCTCAATAAGTCAAGCAAGAGACATAAATTTTGAGAAATTTTGGCTTGTATAAATTTTGGAAATTTTAGGGTTTTTAAAAAATTGAATAAATTTTGAGTTAAAAATTGATGTCTTTTTTTTTAAAAAATTAAACTTATGTTGTTTAGGTTTAATTATTATTTTCAATTTAATTTAATTTAATTTAATTCCATTTTAATTTTTTGTTTTATTTATCTTTTTGCATTATGTTATATTATCCACAAGGAATTGATTATTTGGAAGAAATCCACATGTTGAATTTTCAATGGTTGATTTAACATTTTACTAAGGGTGTTAACTCCAGGTATCATATTAATACACAGATTGATAGTTTAGGTGTCAATTTGAACATTTTCAAAGTATAAGTACCTCATTGGACATTTTTAAAGTACAAATACCACATTAGACATTTTATGAAAGTGTAAGTACCAAGTAATACACAAATTAATAGTTTAAGTACAATGTTAGACAATTTTAAAGTACAAGAACTACATTTGACATTTTATTAAAGTATAGATACTAAATGTGACAGTATCCCTTAAAAAAATATTTATTTAAAAGGATTTTTTACTCTCAATGTGTGATTAATTCTAGAGAAATCAATTATTATTTAAGATTAATTAGAGGAATTAATTTGATAATAAAATATAATTATCTTGAAAGTTTATTTTCAAATTAAATTAAATTAAATTATTTCATAAAATTTATATTGAATATTATAAAAAAATTCAAGGGTGATTCAGAGCCTTTTGAGTAGCAGGGACATGACCTTAAGTCTATAACAGTTAAATCTGTTGAGATTTTGAAGGGTAATTTGTGAAAATATTGGTTTAATATGTCTTAACTGAGATTGATATCAAGGATGTTATATTTGGAACTATAAATACCACTTTATATCGTGGTTAAGTAGTAAAAAGATAGATTTTAATTAGTTGAAAAGTATTAGGTTAATAGTAGGGACTAGGGAGTTGTTAGTATTTTTTTTAGGTTAGTAATTTCTTTACTCAAACTCTTTATTTTCTTTTACATTTTGAATTTCAATTGAAGATTTTGGTATTAGGCTTTATTGAATTGCAGGTATGAGATTGGTTTTAAAAAGTTAAAAAGGGTAAAAGATGCAAAATATTATGTGAATAAATAAAATAATTCCGGGACAGAATAATTGCAGTAGAATTATTTTTATTTAAATATGTATGAAAATAGTTATCTTTTGCTTTTCATATGTAGTTCAAGTTATTGTTTTTGTTAAGTATATACAAAGATTGACAAATTATAATCGTAACCCATCAACACCTTAAATCTCCATTTTTGGACAATAAACATATTAATTAAAATATAGTTATTGTTTTACTCTTGATTAATTAGAATTCATATGAATTTTTTTTATTTTATAATTAGCTGTAGAATAATTATGATTAAAATATTAAATTAATAGTTAAGTTAAAAAAAATCCATTTTGGTTACATAAATTAAATATATATGATTGGATTTTTTTTTCATCAGAAATTTGAAATTTACATGCGTGTTGTTTAAATTTTCAAATATGTGTATATGGGAAAAAAAATTAAAAGACGCAAGTAAAATTATCAAAATGGGACGGATATGTACAAAGTTTTAAGTCTAACAATTGGTTTAAAAATTGTGGACTGTAAATATTTTTACTAATTGTATAATTTAAAAGTAAGTACAGTTATATGATAAATCCTTTTAATTATATAGTACACAGACTAAATTAATTCACTTAATAATAGAATGACTCATTCATTGTGGTCTCTATAATAGAGGGACTTTCCATATACATTCACCTAAAATAATGATATATAAGAATTATGGAGTAAGATTTTTATTTTTACTTTAATTGTTAGTTTTTATATCATGTATATTGCCTATGGGTCGGGTGGCTTGATGGAGCTAGTGTCGTAAGGCTAAGACTTTAGTCTCGCAAACCACACAACCTTAGGTGATTCCTTAGCATCAAATTCACGCAAGTCAGCCTTACTCTCGAAAATGAGAATTCACAAAGGAAATTCTCCAAGGCACCAAAATAAAGCGGAAGCAAACTCAAAGCGAAGAAGCAACAAAAGAATTGAAAAACACACAAGAAAGTAATTTACATAAGGTGTTTGCGTAAATGCTCTTAAATATATTCAACCACTGTGAATGGGATGATTACAAATGAGGGGGAAGGCCTCTATTTATAGTTTAGCTCCCCCAAATCCAACGATACAATTTAAATTACATTAACGACCAAGATTAAAGCCTATCTACAATATGAGAGTACTAAGGGATTTAAACTCTATATAGTCTTATCCCTTAGGATTTACAATATTCACCATGGTAACTCTAGTTTTACTGAGCGTTTCATTGGGCCACCAAGGCTTGAAGTAGATAGGCTTCTCTATGTGTTCCACGAATCGGGCCAATTCAAGTAGGTCAAATGAGCCCCGTTTCATCAATTGACCTCCATAGGACGTTCTGTATGCATCCGTCATGGGCTTCGATCCATGGAATGACATTGGTCTAACTCATCTCGGAACTGTCATGGCGCCTCGACTAATTCCCAACCATTATCTCTATTGGGTAGTTCTGCCCCTCGAAACATTTGCCTCGACTTATGTCTTTGTCATCATCTAACTCGAATTGTTTCTCTCCGTTGTGTATCTCGTTCACAAGAGCCCACCGCTCTTACTTGCCCCAATTGTGAATTGTCTCGATTGGATCCCTTTTATATTCACAAATAGGGTTAGGCATGCCTACATTGAACACTAGGTTAACCTTAAGTATTATCGCCAACTCTAGTTTGTATGCCCCTTGGCTTATACCCACTTCAGAACTCTAAAAGGGACCTTGTATCTTTGTCAAGCCAATGGTAAGTCATAATGTAAAACACTAGGAAAGTGTTTGGATATACCTCACTCGTTGCATTTACTGGATTTGACTGTCCAGTTTGCATCACCACTTTATCCACAAAGTTTGATGCACAACCCACCTCTCTCATATGAGGTAGCCTCATTGGTAATTCAACAAGTTTCACATCAATTTGCTGCTCCTCTGGCATTTCCAAGGTGACCTTCATAACATTTTGATCTATCAAGAAAATGTTCTTCTAACATAAACAAATTAGATGCCCTCGTATCAACAAGAGCACTTCTCTTTTGGCCTGCGATGTTGATGTCTACAAACATTAACCCTTTTTACCTATAATCCCTCTTTGCTTTAGCATAATTGAGTATCGTTGACCCAAGCTTTAATAGTCTATCCTTCTCGAGCTCTGCTTTCTCTTTTTTGTTGGTCGTAGCGAACTTGGATCACTGTAGGCAGTCTCGCACCCTATGTGGACCACAACATAAGAAGCATTGTATCTCGCTCTTCTTCTCTTTTGGTTTGCTAGTGGGCTTCCCATTCTGTGGTTTCCCATTGCCACTATTACTACTGCTATTCTCAACATGTCCTTCTTCATCTCCCCCACCATTGCCCTTCTCTTTAGGCTTGGAAGACTCGAACTTGTCTTTCATCGAAACAAGCTCGATTAAGGACACTGTCGCGATCATGGCTTTGGGCAGTTCTTGGACCCCTTAATGTTCCAATTCCCGTTTAACTCACAACTTCAACTCATCCATGAAAAAGAAAAATGTCTCATTCTTACTCAAATCCATGATTTGGAGCATTAGTTCACTGAACTCCTTCACATAATCCTTAATTATGCCTTGTTGTGAGAACCGAAGAAACTTAACCCGAGCCTCTTTCTCGGCATATTGTGGGTAAAACTACTCATTGAGCTTTTTTTGGAACTCCTCCCAAGTCTCAATTTCAGCCCCACTTCGCTTTTCATCTGAGAACCTACAACGCCACCATAAAAAAAGCAACATCAGTATAATACATAGAAGCGGTATTTACCTTAGCATCATCATCCTTGATGCCCACAACATGAAAGTATTGTTCCATTTCTCACAAGAAATTATCCTCATCCCTCGCGGACCTTGCCTTCTTAAAATTTTTCAGTTTGGGGACATCAATCTTATGGCCCAGTATCGCTCCCAACACCCCTTTAACCACAACAACTCGACAGACAATGAGCTCTCCCTCGAGCTCCTCAATTTTTGTGTTCAAAGCCGTCACAACGACTTCATTTTCTTCCTTCATAACTATCATCCCAACTTTGAGAGTCTCATTCTTTTTCATTAGTTTACCCACAATGGTATTGAGGAGCGTTTGCAACATGTCCATATTGGAACTAAGGGCCTCCACCACATATTCCTTGAGCTGTTATTTCATCGAGTCCAGCTCATCAGTGCGTCCCTCAACTACTTCAAGTGTTCTCTTCACTTCACCCATGGATTCCTCGAGATTGACTACTTGACTTTCCAAAGCTGACATCATATCTGTCGATCTACTAGCTTTCCTACCCCTACCACGGGTCTCCCTAGGCTCAATCTAATCGTCTACTCCTTTCGTCATCTTGATCGACGCCTTCAAACTTTAGCTCGAATACCAACTATTAGGGGCTAAAACTTTAGTCTCGCAAACCGCGCGGCCTTAGGTGATTCCTTAGCGTCAAATCTACCTAAGTCAGCCTTACTCTTGAAAATGAGAATTCACAAATAAAATTCTCTAAGGCACTGAAATAAAACGAAAACAAACTCAAAGCGAAGAAGCAATGAAAGAACTGAACAAACCATAAGAAAGTAATGCACACAATGTGTTTGAGTAAATGCTCTCAAATATATTCAATCACTATGAATGATATGATTACAAGTGAGGGGGAATGCCTCTATTTATAGTTGAGCTCTCCCAGATCCAACGGTACAGTTTAAATTATATCAACGTCAATATTAAAGACTATCTACAAGATGATGATCTTAAAGTATTTAAACTCTATACATTCTCATCCCTTAGGATTTACAATATTCACCATGATAACTCTAGTTTTATCGGAGTATTCCACTAGGTCATCAAGGCTTCAAGTAGATGAGTTTCTCCATGTGTTTCACGAATCAGATCAATTCAAATGGGTCAAATGAGTCTCATTCAATCAATTGATCTCCATGAGACGTTCTGTATGCATTCATCACAGACTTTGATCTGTGACCCGTGACAATAGATTGAGCATGGCTTGGGCAAAGAGTTTTTTTTTTTTTTTATCTCAAATAATCCCAACTCAAATTCAAGTTAAATGGTAATTTTTTTTATTAAATTTAATTATAAAATATGTAAATATTAATATTTTATTAGTATATGAATAGTAAAATTAGCTATGGGGTTAGATTAAATTTTGATTTGGGCTTGAATTTTTTTTTAAAAAATTTGACCATGTAAAACTTAACCTATGAAAAATTCTAATTACATAATTTATGTTATTTACCTATTTTATTTAGTGCATTATATTAAGAGAATATTATTAAATTAATAGTATGATTTAAATTTAAAATTTAACGACTCTAAAAAAAATTAAATTTTAACATAGATTTGAACACATTAATATTATTTCTCATGAAACAATTTACAATATTACCAAATAAATTAATCAAATGTATCATCAATTCATGTATAACAAAATATAAATATAATAGTGAAAATATTAATTTAAAATATAAAATCATAGGGCGAAAGTAATCGTAACTTAGTTAATTTTCACACTTCATCAACGTTGCCATTTGATCTTTTATGTTACACATACAATGGGTCATATTTATTCGACATGAAAATGAATAAATATACTGATTTTAATATGTGTATAATTACCCCATATTAATTAAACAAAATTTGCGTATGAATTTTAAATTTAATCTCCATCGTTAAATTAGGCAGAAAAGAATTGTACTTATCAAATTACGGAAAATGCATCCATTCAAGCATCAATGGTGAAATAGTAGTCATTTAATTGGTTTATGAACAATAAAATATCCCACAAATCAATTTAATTTCCTTAATTTACACAATTCTATAGCACTGCAGTGGATCCTTATTCCAATTTAATCATAACATTGTATCTTAGTTCCATTTATTATTTATAAATGAAATTAAATAAGAGAGATTGCGATTAGCCTGCAGTATTACTGGCTACTGCTATGTTCATCAAGCCAAGAAATTATGTCACTAAAAACTCTGTTAATCATATCATCTGGTTCACCTTCAAGAAGAGAATGGCCAGCATCCTTGTATATAATGATCTTCTTGTCTGAGCTGCTTGCTTTTTCATACAATGCTTTGCTGACAGCTGGGTCCGTAACGATATCCTTCTCTCCATGCAAGATTAATATTGGAAGTGAAACCTGAAATCATAAATTCGAACCCAGAATCAAAACTGGGTTTATAACATACTCCAAGCTTAATAAGATACCAAATTTATAAAGAAAAAGCAAATGCTTTGTTAACTTCATTTAGGAATAAAATTTGCGTGATATAGGATCTCATAACACCAAAAAAGAACTAAACTATATGATTTATGATGGCACTCCTGGAATATTTGCTAGTGGTATGATAATAGAAGAAGGGTAAGTGAGACAGTGCCCCTATCATGTGTCCTAAGCAACATGCATGACTTTTCTTCCAAGGTGTAAAAGAAAAAAATTCAGTCCCTCGGATCTGCGCTAAAAGGTTCTCGCAAGGTTTTGATAACATTTCGCTTATCCAACTTAAAAAACAAGTTTGGGGATTGTTGCAGACAGTATGGTAAAGCATGGGTTGGTTTTAATAAAACATTACACGTTATATAGGTCTAGAGAAATTTAAATCCAGGCACAATACCAAACAGACGCAAACATACATATTTCTCCAAGTACAAAGTAGAAGAGTAACAGGCCAAAAGAGAGCAACAAAAAGAATAGTTGGTTCAAATATCATTTTGAAAACATAAATAACAAAATTTATTAGAGCGATAAGGATAAGGAAACTGGACCTTCTCCAAATTTTGTTCTATTTCGCCTGTCGTTCTCAACATCTCCAGCGCAGTCCGTAAGCGTGGCTTGTCCTTGTAAGCAATAACATTATAGGGTGTCTACATAGGCAGAAAAATGAAAAGTAAATATCTATAATAGAAGTTTTGCTCATTCATTCAAGCAAATACTGTGACGCAGAGAGATGAATGATTGCATCATAGGCAAAACTAACTCCATAAAATGCCACAGTTTTGCACTTAAGCATCCCAGAGGACATCGCTAATATTTACCATAAACATTTACCATACATCAAATCATTCAAATGAGACGTAGAAACGAACCAGTTCTCTCTTTTTAATGTCTCTAAATGCCGCCTCTGCCAAATCCTTCTGTGGGACTAACTTCTGTTTTGGAAGAATATTAGCTACACCGATCAGAATTTGCTTCAGTATCCAGGGTGGAACCATGTCATCTGCGATCTAAATGAAGTACTCCGATCAATAGAGATAAAAGGAAAAAAGTGTAAACAAAGTCCGTAAAATGTTTCAGCTTGGAAATTTACTTTGCACATAGGAGCAACAAGACAGGCACCACTCCAGGCATTAGGTTGTTTTAAGTGCATCTTTAAAGCTACAGCTCCACCCAAGGACTCGCCAAAGAGGTAGCATGGAAGAGTCCGAAACTCAGGATTCTCTGTAATCGAATTCAATCAAGAGCAGTCCAGTAATCAAGTATAACAAAGGGTGCAAGTCTTCCTTCAAATAAAATTACGAACAGAACATCATTGATGGAAAACTTTACAAAGAAAAATGAACTTGCAAGAGAACATAGAAGAACTGAAGATTCTTGTGTACTTATGAGTAACACAACAGGAGAACTAAAAGCAAACAAATCATCCCATTTCACCTTTTACAGATATGATGGCAAATATTGATAACAACAATGATGTTTGCAAAGATAATAAAAGATTTTCGAATTCAACTTTCAAGGAAGGCTGAAAGTGGAATGTTCTTCTACTTGATAGAGTAGAAAGGACAACAAAATGCTTGAAATTAATATTTCTACCAGCTAAGTCACAAGCTCCCTCTGGCATCTTCTTTCGAGAAAAGAATCAATTGTATTCTTGCATGCACAATTAAAGTGAAATGAGAGGATAGAATGGAAAAGATCGAAAGACAGAACGTGAAAGTGCAAGTTTCTTCTACTTGATATGAGAATAGAGAAGTAAGAACAAAAATGTGGGTGCAATTTTCACCTGAATATGACTTTTGATCAAGCAACTTATACAGATTGCAAATAGCAAAATATGAGAGAACATGTGTCAGATAATGTGATAGTGTGTGTGTGTTATAGCTTTGGTGAACTGCCCCTAAACACTACTACGGAGAGGCAGTCCTAACTGTTGCCTATCTCATTAATATAGTTCCAATAAAAATCCTTGATTTCAGAAAATCAATAGACACACTCACAAAAATATCTCCAAATTTCAGCTCATTCACCAATCTTACTCCTTGAGTTTTTGGGAGTATCGCTCTTGTTCATGTTCATTCTCACAATAGGGGAAAACCTGATCCACATGCTCTTCTGTGTGTCTTTATTGGATATTCTTCCATGCAAAAATGGTACAAATGTTTTCATCCTCCTACTATGAAAATCTTCGTTTCAATTGATGTGACTTTTGATGAAAATGAGTCCTTTTTGAAACATTCATATCTTCAGGGGGAGACTTCAAAGATAAAGCAAAGGATCTATCTGTTCCTGATTTTCCTAGTCAACCACTAGTCTTAGTTGAAACTCCTACTACCAATCAAACCCCAACTTTTGTTGAGTGAATTTCTGTTGAGTCAGTTTTAGGTGCTTCGTTTGTGCTCGAGTCGACGTCACTAATTAAGTCACCAAGGTTAGGTGGAATGATGAAAGATAAGGGGAAACTAGATAATACTTGACCACTGCAAACTTATTCTCGAAGGGAAATACCTATCTCTCAACCTGTGTAGGTACAATCTCCTATTTGAGAAACTGTTCAAAACCTAGAAACAGCTCCCACACCCATAGAAAATACCATATTGCCACCAACATTGATCAAAACTCTAAAACAACTTCCATGCCTATAGAAAACACCATATCACCAGCTAATATTAATCAACCCATTGATAGCGAACCAGTGCAACCGAATGTTAATGATCTATCCATTACCCTTACAAAAGGAATCAGAACCTGCGATGGAATTTACAACAGTTTGATGTAAAAATTCATTTCTTCAAGGAGATTAAAAGAAGAAATTTACATGAGGTTCCTCCTGGTTTTGAATCCAAAGGCCTGGTTTTTAAGTTGAAGAACGCCCTCTTTAGACTTAAACAGTCATCAAGGGCTTGGTTTGAAAGATTTAGAAATGTAATGATTACCTTGAGATATAAAACAAGCCAAAGAGACCACATTTTGTTTGTGGGGCATTCGAAGACATGGGGAGTGACAATGTTGTTGGTATATGTGGATGATATTATCATAACTGGTAATGATACAGAGGAGATGCAAAATGTAAAAGGGTGCTTACTGAAAGAATTTGACATCAAAGAAGTTGGGGGAAACTGAATCCTTGGTATTGAAGTAGCACATTCAAAGCAGGGATTTTTTTTATTAGTATATGCTTGATTTATTGAACGAAACAGGGATGTTGGGCTGTAAGCCGAATGATACACCAATTGAATTCAATCATAGACTATGTGATGCTTCAGAAGATTCTATTGTAGATAAAAGGCCTTACCAAACACTTGTCATAACATTAATCTATTTGGCACATACAAGACCCAGCATTGCATTTGCTATGAGTGTAGTCAGCCAACTTATGCACAATCCTATCAAGATGCAGTATTTAAAACATAATCCTGGAAAAGGAATCTTGTTCAATAAAGGAGGAGGCATGACTCTAGAAGCTTATATTGACGGAGACTACGTCAGACCATTAGTTGACATGAGACCAACCTCAAGCTATTGTACATTCCAAAGTGGCAATCTAGTGACTTGGAGGAGTAAAAAGCAAAATGTAGCGGCAAGGTCAAGTGTGGAGTCAGAATCCAGGTAAATGACACTTGGAATATGTGAATTACTTTGGTTGAAAATAATTCTTGATATGAAAATAAGATGAGAAGGTTCAATACGGTTGTTCTGTGACAATAAATCAGCAATCAACATTGCACATAACCCAATGCAACATGATAGAACCAAGCATGCTGCAGTAGATAGATATTTATCAAGGAGAAACTCGACAGTGGACTTATTTGTACCCCATTTGTTTCAACAAAGGATCAAGTAGCAGATATACTTACTAAGGGCTATCAACTAATTGTTTCAAGACATTGATTGCCAACAAGCTCGGAATGGAGGATATCCATTCACCAGCTTGAGTTGGATAATGTGATAGTGTGTGTGTGCGCTTTAGTTTTGCTGAATTCTTGTGTACGAGTGGTTGAGGTTTAGTTAAGTGCTGAGTTAGAGTTTTAATAGATTGTATATTAGATAAAGGGTATATATCATATAGGAGTTCTAATTTTTTAGAATGCTAGTTATTGATAAGTTCCCTAATTGGTAAGGAAAATTTTGTGTATATATAGGAGACTGTAGTAGCTGTGTATACATGAAAAAATTGATTCCAGTAGATCAATTCTCCACAACATGAAAGTTCTTAAACATTTTAGGAATCAATTCACCTACAAATCCACTAACAAAGCACAGGTGGCAATTCAAGTATCTATCATCCTTGTCAGTTTTTTATTATTTTCTTCACATTGAGAAGTTTGTTTTCAGTATTTAGCAAAGCATTAAGGTGCTCTGCCATGATACATCACTGCCATTGGATGCTGAAACTACAGCCAGTGCCTTCTGCATCTTCAGCTTATATCAAACTATATCCCATAGAGTGTCAAACCCAGGAGTTTCAAAAAATTTTAAAAAGAAAAGAAAAGCATTTGTGAGGGTTTTCTCCAGGTTATTTTATCAGTAGAGGATGCTGACAAATGCCTGACATATTTCAACCAACTTTACGCACTGAAGAGGTTGGAAGAGCAACATTTGTCATATTCAAAAGGTCAGCATATCTTTTGGACTTAACTTTTAATTGATAAACCATGTGCAAAGCATTATTTCATAATTTTCCTAGAACATTATTAGATGATTCATGACACAAATATTAATGGCAACATAGAACAAAAATCATAAATGATCATATAGTGCCAAGAACTTGCAAATGCGCACTCACAAAAAAAAAAAAAAATCCACAATGTACTAAACTAAATCCCCATATCAAGTTACTTTGCTTCATTCAACATGGATATCAATGAAATTTTCTATCTAGGGGAACCAGAGGCTATCTAAGAAAAATCTTGTAGCAATCAGAGAAGTTCTAGAAAAAGATAAAAAAATAAAAAAAATATATATATATATATATATATATCACTAGGACTTAGGACAGAGAAACCACACCTTTAATTTTGGTGTATTGCTCAATCACATCATCCACAAGCCAGTCAAATCTGTGAATATAGCCATGAAGACCTTCAGACAGGCCAAATCCAGGGTAATCCATTGCAAAAACTCCATATCCACATGATGCCAATTTCCTGGCAATCCCTGCTAACAATGTCAAAAGTTGATTAGGTTCCATTACAGCAATACGCAAAACTGCAAAAAGGTCATTAGTTACTAGTTCTAAACTACATGCCTTCAGCAAAAAATGTGCAAGTGTCTCCATAACCATGACAAAAGAACACCATTGCCTTGGGGTAAGAGGTCTGTGGAAGCCAACTTTTTGAGAAAATTTCCAGCCCCCTAGAATTCACCTCATATGACTGTACTTAAAAATTTCAAAATATTAGGTGATTAAGAAGTAGATTATAACACCTCAAAGAATCCATGAGATAACAAAACATTTAGCTGGCAAAGTAGACAACAACTTAAGTATGAACTCCATCAATTGTGTTCACGAGGGAAAAGAAAAGCATCTGAATAAGCAACTTCGTAGACATATTTATGATGGAGGAATCTTCCTTTAGAAAGAAAAAAACTTTCCAGTCACAGAAGGTTATTCTTTCTTAAGGATAATCTGGTGGCCTTTCAATTGATATTAACACAAGATTACAACTAATACCATAGCAAGATCTTTACACAAAACTTTTCATTCGGATTCGGAAGTTCTTATGCATTCAAATAGAGATAAAAGAAGAAGAGCTGTAGCGAACAAAAGCCTAGCAAATATCAAAGGGAAAAGTGCAAGTCCAAAGCTTGTACCTCCTCCATCTTCAGCCCATCGAGAGGTGTCTGTCAAAACCAGGTAACATTTATTTAACAACCGCTCAAAACGTTAAAATTATCTACCAGGCTTATCAAACCAAAAGAAAGAGAATATGAAAACTGAGTTCTCGCATTGAGAATAAGTTCATTCATTCTAATAATTACCCAATTTTCCTTCAATTTAATTTTTTTTCTCTCAAACTAATCAACTTAACCGAATCCTTTTAACTATCACTAAAAAGAATCAGAAAATAAAATAAAAATAATGCCAACAAACGATCTTACTTATAGCTTATTCATTTCTTTGAACACAAATGTTGAGTAATTGTCTGCTCATTCTAATTACAACCCAAATTTCCTTTTAATCTAGCCATTCCTTTAACTATATATTAACTCAACCAAATCCTCTAAACAGCGCATAGAATTGTATACAATCAATATATGAAATATAAATCTTTTGAATACCAAAAAAAAATATCCTCTAAACAGCATAAAGAAAACCCAGATAAAAGAAACCCATCTCAGAGCCATTGGAAGAAAAAAGGGGAAAAAAGGAACTAATACTTCAAGACAATACATAAATTTAGTAGCCAAAAGAAGGCAAGTATATATATTAGGAAGATGAAGTTGAAAAACAAAGACCTTGAACAAAATATGATCAAGTCCAAGTTGAATATGCTTAAAGGCTTCCCTGGCTCTCCTTCTAGCAGGTGCTTCATCCATATTAGCATCCAAAATCTTTTGCAACTCTTCATCCACCCCTTTAAACTTCAGGGGCTTAGCCATTACTCTGCTTTTTTCTCTTCTCCACTTCAACAAAAACCCTGCAAATAACCAGATGTCTATCTCTTTTCAGATATCAATTCCTCTACATAAATAGAAAAAAGTAAAAACAATTAGGGGAGGGGGTTCTAGAGTTACCATCAAAAATATGGCTCCGGAACAAGTTTGAAGATTTCAAAGCCATGTGGCCCTTTTTTTTCCTTTTGATAAAAAAAAATAAATTAAATTATATAGCTAAAATCCAGGAAATGGGGCAAAAAAATTGATGAGGTAAGAAATGTCAGCAAGCAAAAGTCCAAAAGTTGAAATGGAGAGATTCTTTGTAGAGTGCAGTAGTTTAGTTTATTTAATTAATTTTCAAAATTTTGTTTTAAGAGTCAGATTTTAATAAAGGAAAATCATACGAGGAAATTATTTGTTCTATTTTCTGATTAATTTATTACTTGGAAGATTCGCAAAGAGAAGGAAAAGGCGGTAGGTGAAGGTGATTGAGTTCTATAAAAGGAAGGAAAGTGCTCACGCTATCTCCCTCTCATGGTACGTGTTAAAATATTCTTCCCACTGTTTATTAAAATTAAAATTGTCATCCAAATATTTTTACAATTTAAGTATCTATTTCGATCATTTTGATATCTGCGGGAAGCAGAAATCTGATATACAATGAGCTGAACACAAAATACAGTAAATTCTCTCATTCATGGCAAATGAAACAAGACTACTTCAAAGAAATTTCAGCTAATATTCAGTATCTTAAAGCACATAACTTTGATTTCAATGTCCCAAATTTAATACAGAAAAAAAAATGTTAGCTTGGACTTGGGAATCACTTTAACAGCAACCTGTTCTCCTTTTAACTTCCTTTCTTGAGCTTAGCAGAACAAATATACCCAACTTCTTCCCCAATTTCCAATTTACTCCTCAACTCCTTCAAAAACCCTAATCTTTTATCCGGTTCAACTCCATCCTCATCCTCCTTCGTCACCGCAATTCCCGCCGCCTTCTTGTTACGCTCCCACCGTCTCAACACCGCCCGGATGTGTTTCGCCGGAGAAGGAGACGGAAACGATTTCTTAAGAAACCTCAGCGGCGTCGAAGGAGTTTTGGGTTTGGTAGGGTGAGCCGGACTCGGATTGTAAGTGGGAAGAAAAGGGGTGGTCGGAGGCAGGAGAGGCGGAGGAGATTTGGGTGGCTGAGGCAGGGTAGCATAGTCATTTTGGGTGGTTGTCTTTGGGTTTTAAGGCTTGGAAGTACAGCCTCCCATTGTGAAGGAAGAAGAAGAAAACACTCAACAAGAAACTGCGGTTGCAGTTTACCTTTTTGCAAAGATATTTGATGTTGTGTTCAGCTTATTGTAAGAAAAACACAAATTGGGAGGGAATAAAGCAAAGTTCGGATAAGTGTAAAAATAATAGTGATTGTGAGATTACATATTATAATTGATATTGTTACTTAAGACTAAAAATAAGCTAAATTTACTTCATCTCATCAAAATTCACCTTAAGAAAACAAAATAATATATATGTAAAATATTTATCTCATATTTCCGTTTCCACTTTGACCAAAATCATCCACTCAAGTAAGGTGAGTATCTAAATTATAAATATTTTTAATATTTAAAATAATTTTTTTTATAATTAAATGATTATGTATGTAGTTTATCCGAAGTTTTATTGCTAATTCCACTTTCAATCATACATGTCTTTTACTATTGATAAAAATTCAAATTTTGAATTAAATAGTTCGAGTTATTTGAGTTAATCAAGTTATTCGGATCAACTCAAATAAAAAATTAAGTTTTTTAGTTTAACTCGAATATGAATTACACAATTCGAGTTATCTAAAGATCCGAATAAGAAAAGACAAAACTACGTCGTTTTGATAAATATTTACCTTTTCTAAAGTTAAAAGACAAAACTATTAACTTAAAAGTCAAAACTACGTCGTTTTGATAAATATTTACTCATTAAGTTAAAAGGCAAAACCATTCTATTGTTTATGTAGTTAAATAATCTTGTACTTCGTCTACTAGTTAAATAATCAATCTATGTAAACGCAACATTTAGTATAGATAACAGGATTCGTTAACTCGACTCGAAATTTTTTGACTCAATTCGATTCGATTAAAAAAAAATTCAAATTGGGTTTGGTTGCTAAAATAGGAATCGTCAATTCGACTAACTCAAAATTTTTTTACTCGATTCGACTCGACTCGACTCGATCGAATACTCACCCTTAATTTAAACTATCATTCATTACTTAAATTGACTCATAGCATTAAAAATAAATAATATTAGGTACATTAACACTATTAAAATACTTTTTCTAATTACATAAGCAGATTTAAAAAATGACATATACCTAATTTCTTTTAAAAAATTGACTCATAGCATTAAAAATAATTAAATTGTGCTCGAATTAAAATTAAAAACATATTGGCTTGAGTTGAAATACAAGAAATGGGCCTACAAAATGATTTTGGACTTTTCAATAAGTTTAGGCTTTCAAAAGCAAAAGGTTTGGATTTTAAATTGAACAAATTAATTTGGGCTTTAGAAACAAATTAAAACTAATTTGGGCCTTAAAAATTAAATGTTAATTTAGTCTTTTTTTTTTATAATTAATTTGAGCTCTAAAAAAATCTTTCAGCATTAAGCCCGAAAATGATTTTTTATTTAAAACTGATTCTTTTTATAATTTTCTAAAAAATAAATTTTATTTTTATTTTCAACAAATTTCTTATTATTATTTTTCAAAAACCAACATTCAAATATCCACCCCCACTTCATGTCAAAATTTCAAAAATTAAATTAAACTAAATTAGAATTTATTTAAAAATTGATTTAAAATTAATTAAAGCCAAATTAAATAAAATCTAATTTAATTTAATTTCAGACAAAAAAAAAAAAGAAAGAAGTAATCTACTACCTTTGATAATTTTGAAGCCTATAAAATTAGGTGTCTAAACTTCGCATCACCCTTCAAGTTGAGGTTGTAATGTATTTATATTATTTTTCATTTTTATAAGATGCTTGGCATGCATTTAAAGGCTTAGATTAAAATTGTATTTGTAAATTTTTATTCTTAACTTAAATCTCTTTTGGTTTCTTAATGAAGTTTTACTCTGTTATTCATTTCGAATACATGTATGTCTTGTATTTTGAGTTTAAATGAGTTTATAAATTAAGGGTGCGTTTGTTTGCCAGTATTTCATTTTTTGGAAAATATTTTCTTGATTTTCCAGTGTTTGGTTGACTGAAAATATTTTCCATTTAGAAAATGGATTCCAAAACACGCGTAAAATCCCTTACATTTTGGGAAATTGTCTTACCGTTTCAATTTCCGTAAGACATTTTCCTAAAGCTCTCAGGCAGATCTTTCTCCCCTTTTTCCTTCCTTTATTCTTTCTCAGCCAAATTTCTTTCTCTCTTTCTCAGAAATTTTCCTGTCCCTCTTCGGCTGAGAGCGTCAGAGATTCTACCGCAAATGTGCAACTCAGGCAGTCTGGAATGAAAAAGATATGGATAGCCTTAATGTGCCCCCAAAATATAGGGAGATAAAGTCATTCTAGAAATATTATTTGGGTCAGGACGTTGCCCTAGTTCCCACCATTTTTATCGGTGGAAATCATGAAGCTTCCAATTATTTATGGGAATTGTAAGTCACCCCCTTTTCTTCATATGTTTTAGCTTAGGGATTTTGATTCTTTTATGAAAAGTCCTAGAATTTTACATTCAGCAATTGAAACGTGTGGACTTTAGGTATCATGGGGGATGGGCACACTACACCAAAACATACTTTTGCCGGCGTTTTTAGTGGCGTTTTAAAGCAAAACGCCGCTAATTTTATACATTCGCGGCGTTTGAGGTAAACCGCCGCTAAAAAATGAGTAATAGCGGCGTTTATTTTAAAAACGCCGCTAAAAATGATATATAGCGGCGCTTACTACACAAACGCCGCTAAAAGCCGGACTGTGAGCGCGCTTCTTAACAAACGCCGCTAAAAGTCGGACTGTGCGGCACTTCTTCACAAACGCCGCTAAAAGTCGACCAGTGCGCGCTTCTTTAAAAACGCCGCTAAAAGTCGGACTGTGCGCGCTTTCTTTAAAAACGCCGCTAAAAGTCGGACTGTGTAGCGCTTCTTTTACAAACGCCGCTAAAAGTCGGACTCAGTAGCGGCGCTTCTTTAGAAACGCCGCTATAAGTCGACTCAGCGGCGCTTGTTTACAAACGCCGCAAGTTTGTATATACATTAATCTTGGCGTCGTCGTTTTAGACAGAGTATAATGTTCATTAAGTAGGACGGCGTCGTTTTGTGAGCACAGGTAGTGGCGCTTTTCAAAAACGCCGCGAACTTTATATTTAGTGGCGTTTTTACCAAAACGCCGCAAAGTTTGTACGGACTTTATCTTCACGTCGTCGTTTTATCAGCGATGTAATGTTCATTAAGGTGGACGACGTCGTTTTCGAATGATTAGTGGCGCTTGTTACAAACGCCGCAAAAACATAAATCGCCTTTCAAAGAAAACGCCGCTGCTCGGCTCTGCTTCGGTTTTATCCCCTTTTTCCCGAAATCCCTAAGTGTTGCTCCTAAAATTTTTCTTGGCTTTGTTTTACTCGCTTGATTTTTCTGCGAAAAGTCCATCTCCCCTCAATTCCTCGTCCCTAAAATTTTCTGCTCAAACTTGGTGGATTTACGCAATATCCGTCGTTCATCGTCCTTTGTTTGCTCATTTTTCGCAATATCCCTACATTCAACCAACAACGACGGTATGGAATTTGTAAATAGAAACTGTTCTGATTTAGGGATTTTGTTTTTTTTTTTGTTTAACTTCTTCATTTTTGTGATGCTGAGTATGATTTAGGAGCGGACTGATTAGGAGCGGATCAATCGATTAGGCTCGAGAAGCATTTGAGCAACATTTACGTGAAGAGAAGGAACGTCGCAGAGCTCTTCGCCAAGTATACTAGTTTTCTTTATTTTTATTTTTGCAAATTATTCAGTTGGTTTTATTTTGGATGTTTTAAATTTTGTTTTCTTCTTCTGGTGGTTTCATTATTAGTCCAGGGAATTACCCGATCTCACGAGGAGACGATCGAGTATTTTCTTGACACCGAGGCTCAAGAGATAGAGTTTGAGATTGAAAGATTGAGGCATAGGTTAGTACTTTAATCTTGCTGCGAAGAAGTTGTGAAATCCTTGTTTGTTGAATGTTGAATGTTGCATGTTAATTGTTTGTTGTTTTGCTTCTTTGGGTATTGAAATTTATTAGAACACTTGAGTTTTATTGAGAAGTAGTAATAATTATGTGGGGTGGTCCAATTTTGGGGGAATCCGGTTCGATGTGGATGCTACGGTGGAAGCTAGATTGTGTTTTGTTGTTCTAGTGAGATGTCCTGATATAAGACTTTAATTATAGCTGTCAAAATTTTTGTTATGTTTGGAAAAGAAAGTCGAAAACTTGTTTTACTTATGAGATTCTACTTGTTTTGTTTTCGTCCATTTCAAATTTTAAGCAAGAAATCTTTGAATTTTGAAACCCTAGTGCACCCTTTTCCTATAAGGGTTCTCGAAATGGAAGGGGTTGGTGTTTGAAGAGGCATTTTTGTGTTCAACATCGGCTCTGTTCAAAACCTTCACATGGACTATGGTTTTAAAACAATTTCTCCTTCATCTCCTTCAAGGTGCTGACATGCTATGTTGAACGTATAAATTATTTGTTGTAAACTATCTTAGTTTGTACAATTTATGGTATTAAATTATTAACATAATTTTAGTGTCTAAAAATGAGTTTAACATATGGACTAAAATTGGAAAATGCATACATTTAAAACTTGTTAAGACGTAAAATAGTTTCATTATGATTTTAGTTCTCTTTTTCTATGCTAAGATTTAATCTCTCTAATTTAATATAATCTGATTTTTTTTTAATTTTATTGTATTGTTGTTAGTAGGTTAGTTGCTGACATTAGAATAATGGTGTGAATTTTTTGGTCACTGTTTGCATAAGTTTTTTAGTTATAGAATTAAAAAATAATAATTTTATAGTTACTAATGTTATTGATTTATTATAATATTGTGACTAAGTTGTTCTCTCTCATGTCTAGTTCACCTGCGGGGTTTTCATTTTAGATCAAATTGAATTATGATATGGTGACTGAGTTAAGCAAACAAAAGAAATCAGATATGAAGCTTAAGCTTAATAATTATGATTAAAGTAGTAATAATAATAACAATAATGATTAAAGTATTAATAATAATAATAATAATAATAATAATAATAATAATAATAATGATTAAAGTAATAATAATAATAATAATAATAATTAAAGTAATAGTAATAATAATAATAATAATAATGATTAAAGTAATAGTAATAATAATAATAATGATTAAAGTAATAATAATAATAATAATTAAAGTAATAGTAATAATAATAATAATGATTAAAGTAATAGTAATAATAATAATAATGATTAAAGTAATAATAATAATAAATAAAGTAATAGTAATAATAATAATGATTAAAGTAATAGTAACAATAATAATAATAATGATTAAAGTTATAATAATAATAAAAATAATAATAATAATAATAATAATAATAATGATTAAAGTAGTAATAATAATAATAATGATTAAAGTAATAGTAATAATAATAATAATAATGATTAAAGTAGTAATAATAGTAATAATAATAATTAAAGTAATAGTAATAATAATAATAATAACGATTAAAGTAGTAATAATAGTAACAATAATAATAATAATGATTAAAGTAGTAATAATAGTAATAATAATAATTAAAGTAATAGTAATAATAATAATAATGATTAAAGTAATAATAATAATAATAATAATTAAAGTAATAGTAATAATAATAATGATTAAAGTAGTAATAATAATAATACTTGATTCTCGATTTGAAATTTTAATTTAACTTACATAATACGTAATACATACCTAACATAAAATTATTTAACTTACATAATACATAACTTACATAATAATAAGATTCAAAGTATATAGGTTTGAAACCTAACGGGTTGCCTTATATCTCAACTGGAAGATATAACGGATCCTCCCAGTGTGTAACAATGCCACGTATGAAGAATCTTGAATAATACATGCAATTTAAATAATACTTACAATGCCATGTATGATGAAGCTTAAATAAATCTTTGTTTTAAAAATCAAATTCTTGTCAATTAACAATTAACAATTTAGCCGTAAATTATCATCAACTTTAGACTTCAACAACAACGAAATGGATAGGAGTTGGATGAAACCGCAAGGGTAAGCAACGGCTATCGAAATGGAGTAGAAACTTTTCTGAATTTCGCATTTCAAAATGGAAGCCAAGAGAATATGATTCTTTGCCCGTGTAAGAAGTGTTGCAATGGTTTATGGCATTGTCGTGAAGTGGTCTCTGAACATCTAGTTGTTGATGGCTTTGTCCGGGGTACAAAATATGGTTTTTCCATGGAGTGTGTACACCTAGTGTAGCATCTTCATCGATGAATCGTGGGTATCATCATAGTGCTTTCAATCGTAATGTTAGAGACGATAACATGGAAAACATGTTGCGGGATGCTTTTAATATGCGTAGTGATGGTTTGGTCGTTTCCATTCGACTTGGGTGCAACCGATGATCATAATTTTGTTGGAAATACTTTCACCGAAGGGGAAGAAGTGTACCGGATGAACAACCAAATGAAGAAGCGGCAAGATTCTACACGTTACTTGGTGAAATGAACGATGAACTGTATGAGGTTCAAAATTTTCCAAACTATCATTACGTATTCGTCTTTTTCACTTGAAATGTTTGGGGTGGACCTAAACTCGTTGACAATGTTTGTTAGAGTTTCGCAAGAAATGTTCCCTTTGCAAAAATCCTCGATCTTCCAAAGATATGAAGAAATTGATAAAGGATTTAGGCCTTGGCTACAACAAAATTCACGATTGCGAAAATGATGCATGTTGTATTGGGGCGACCGGATAAACCAACAATCTTTGTCATGTATGCGGCCAATCCGTTGGATTAATAGAAATACAGAGGACGGTAACGAGGATGAACACGATACACGATCAAAGAAGCGACCATTTAAGATTTTGCGGTATTTTCCGCTAATACCAAGGCTTCAACGGCTTTTCATGTCCTCGAAGACAGTAGAATCAATGACGTGGCACCGGATGGACGAATGGATGATGGGTTGTTAAGGCATCCATGATTCTTTAGCTTGGAAATCTTTTGACTCAAAATTTCCAAGCTTTGCAAGCGATCCTCGGAGTGTGAGGCTTGGGCTAGCATCCGATGGATTTAACCCTTACAAACTCATGAGCACAACGCATGCACTTGGCCTGTGGTGCTTGTTCCCTACAATTTGCCTCCATGGGTTTGCATGAAACAATCTTCTTTTATCTTGTCTATGATTATACCGGAGAGAAAGGGTAGGGAATGATATTGACGTCTATTTGCAGCCACTTGTTGAGGAGTTAAAACAACTATGGGCTGGTGTTCGGACATATCGATGCAATGAGAAAAGAGAACTTTAATTTACGTGCGGCTTTAATGTGGACTATTAACGACTTCCCGCTTATGCTAATTTATCCGGTTGGAGTACCGGGGGGCGTTATGCTTGTCCGTGTTGTCTTTGCATGCATATGTTCGCAATGGTTATATAATGGGAAGAAGTTCTCGTACATGGGGCATCGCCGTGGTTCTGGAAAATCATACATTTAGATTTCGAGTGCTCGGTTTGATGGTACTCAAGAGTTCGCACCAGTTCCTCCGCACTGTGGATCCGAAATATTCTTAATGTTGAAAGATATGAATTTCATTTATGGGAAGGTGAATCAACCGGCTAACCCGCAAAGAAATAGAAGATCTAGGGATGAATCGATGATGAATCGATGAAGAGGATGATCCTCATGAGGCGGACTTGTGGAAAAAAGAAGTATTCTTTTGAGTTGCCTTATTGGAAGCATCGATTTTACGCCATAATCTTGATGTCATGCACATAGAGAAAAATGTCTGCGAGAACATCATTGGGACTATTTTGAATGTCGATGGAAAATCGAAAGATAATCTTCGTAGTCGACTTGATTTAGTCCACATGGGAATTCGGCGTGAGCTTCATCCCCGAGAACTTCCGAATATGAAATATCGGTTGTTTGCCGCTATTTTTTCAATGTCAAAGACGGAGAAAGAAGTGTTCTGTATGCGGTGTTGAAGGATATAAAGGTCCCGATGCGTATGCATCAAATATTTCGCGATGTGTGAGTCTTAAGGATCGAAGACTATATGGCTTAAAATCGCATGACTATCACATCTTGATGCAAGACTTACTTGCCAGATTGCTATGCGGTGTTGTATGTCGAAAAGGTGACGGCTCCTATAATTGAATCACAAATATAATGAAAGGTATTTGTGGTAAAGTTTTGAATGTTCAAGAACTTGAGAGACTACAAGATCGAGTCGCATTGACTTTATGCAATCTGGAGAAGATCTTCCCGCCTTCCTTCTTCACTATTATGGTGCACTTGTTAATTCATCTCCGCGTGAAGCACTTCTTGGTGGACCTGCTTTTCTATCGATGGATGTATCCCATTGAAAGGTCTTAATTTATTTGCAACATATTCCTTCATTCAGCTCAATGCCTTTAGTTGCAACTTTTGTTAATGTTGTATACCGTGTTTAGGTTCCTTTCCAAATTGAAGTCATATCGCCGCAATAAGCGTTATCCTAAGGATCAATTGCCGAGGGGCTACTTGGCGAGGAATGTATGACTTTCTGCTCGAGGTATTTGGAAGATGTTGAAACAAGAATGAACAGACCAAGTAGAAATGCTGGGCTCACGGATCATAATTCGGTCGACACTTATTTATTTCAAAGTTTCGGAGAACCGATCGGCAAAGTCGAAATTGTAGAATTAGACGATAGATCGTGGGTCCAAGCACATCGATACATTCTTTTTCATCACGATTCAATGGAACCATTTCTGACGTAAGTTCTAGAATTTGATAAATACTCATCAATTATAATTTATTTGTCTTCTAACAAGGTAAAACCTTTTTACCGTGCTGATGAGTACAAACAAATATTAAGAGCTCGTTCACGATCCCGAAGATTAAATCGACGAGAAATTAATAAGTTGTTCACAGAAACATTCCATGAATGGTTAAGCCAAATGGTATGTAATTAAAGTTTTCATTGACAAGTCATAATGTTCTCTCATAACATTCATAATTTCTCGATTTACTTTCCATCAATAGGTTTGGAGCCGGAATGAAGTAAATGACGACGTTAAATGGCTTTCACAAGGTCCAAACAGAATAGTTAAAAGATATAATGGCTTTCTCATCAACGGATACAGATTTCATACAAGGTATCGCGAGAGATTGAGAAGAACCCAAAATTGCGGAATTGTTGTTAATTCTTCGATTACAAGTTATGCTAGTGCTAGGACAAGAATCCAGGTCGAGGGGAATCGGAGTATTACGGACTTATTAATCGACATCATTGAGTTGGATTATTATGGAAATTGCAAAGTTGTCTTATTTCGAGGTGATTGGGCTGATGTGAATACGGCTCGCGGAATTAAAAACGATCAATATGGCTTTACAATGGTGAATTTCTCTCGATTGATTCACACCGAGAACAAGTGATGGACGAGCCGTATGTGTTTTCTTCTCAAGTTAAACAAGTTTTTACTCCAAGATCCAACTGATGAGGGTTGGTACGTTGTACTTGAAACACCCCTAGAGACTTGTTCGACATTGGCGATGGAAGTAGAGATGACATAGTCGAAAGATCGTAAACTTTGCCTTTTCCGAACAAGACTTAACTGAAAATATCCCTAGTACTAGTCAACAATTTCAATGGGTTCACATCGGGATGTGGACGAAGATATTTACGAAAATATGATGTAGTAAGATTTAATGATTTATTTTCTATATGTAATATTATAATTTTCATGTTGGTCATGTTATATAATTTAACTATTTTAAATGTCCTATTATTGTTGTTATTTGTTACTAAAATTTTGAACTCTTTTATGTGTTTTGCAGAGAAAATGCCTAGAAGACGATTACGAGGTTTAAATATTAGCAATTATACTGAAAATTCAGCAGACGTAAATAGTGGGTAGGATACAGTTGTTGGATCTTCTACTCTGCCGGACATAGATGACGAGCATGGAGAATTCCAAAGTAATGTTAAGTTTATTTTACATGCATGTTGAATTTTATTATTGATTCATTTTTCAATTTTAATATAATAATATATCATTTTTCAGCTGAGGGTGGTGGGACGCGCAGAGCTCGGGGACGTACGTTGCTTACAGATTTATATGACTTAGAGCCTACCAGTGTTATAGTAAGGAGAAAGCGATCATGGCCACCTATCGGATCTCGAAGCTCGATTGTTGGCGTGCTATTTGGGCATTATAGCACGAAATTCGAATATGTTGCCCATTAACTATGAATCATGGCATCACATGCCCGATGCCAACAAAAATCAGTGCTCTCGAAAATATTAAGGTAATAGAAGGTGAATGTAATTTATAATACTTTCATTTAACCTTCATTTATATTAACTTTTTTAAAAAAATTCAGGGTAGATTTGATTTAGAGGTCTCCGATGACTATATTAAGAAGACGTTGGGCAAAAATGGAGAGACAATAAAAGCACCCTAAAAAACAATATTTTAAAAAGACATCACCTCGACGAAAAAATCATGAAATGTCCCACGGGAATGTTGAGGTACCAATGGGAAGATCAAGTTAGATTCGGAATTCAAAGAAAGGAGAGGTATTGCGTACTTTCAAAGTCTTAGAAATTTTTCGGTTTATCGTATTTACTATATAATTAATTCAAATCCCATTATGTAGGACCGTGAGCGAGTTGGAACAAGCGTGACGAAACAACATTTCACGCATTACCAGCGGGTTCCGTAAGTTTTGCTCGTGTGGTGAGGTGAGGTATTATAATTTATTACTTCTTTCAAATATTAATGATTTATACTATTAACTTATATTTTTCTGCTATAATGTAGGAAGTTTAGTCAGTCAAAAAGTTGGGCGGCTTCAACTTTTTGACATTACTATAGGAAGAAGGATGGATCTCCATGACATCCGAGGTCATGAGAAATTTTGGTATATTTATTTAATAAATGCTTATTTTTATAAATATTTATAATGCTTAATTATAATGGTTTAATTCATCGTTTGTAGTTTTAAATTTCTAATTTTAACTTATGTTCCATTCATTTTTATTATATATTTCGTTTCTAACTCTTTTATTGATTTATTAGGATAAACTAAAGGAGAAGAAGGCGGAGTATGAAGCGGTTGCTTCAATCCGCGATTCTGTTAATCTCGACGAGGTTGATAACATGATTATTACTGATGTTTTGGGTCCCGAAAGGTACGACTGCTTCGATTGATAGTTTTGTTAATCTTGAGTATATTTATAACAGAATTATCACTAATGTTTTGGGTCTTACAAGGTATGGTCGGGTTCGATGTCAAGGATCAGGTGTTACTCCGACCCAATATTTTGATCCGGCCCGGCAATACATGCCTTCCGAGTCAATCTCGTCTTGAAGTTCGTAGACCGAAAGAACAGATATCCCTGATGGAAGCGAGCACAGCTGAGCAAATTTCTCAGCTTAGAGCGGAGGCAGCAGCGAGAGAGGCGGAGCATGTTGCTCAACTTAGAGCGGAGGCAGCAGCGCGGGAGGCAGAGCAGAACAGAAAGTATGAAGAACTCCAGCTACAGCTGCAGGTTATGATGAATTTGTTCAAGCAGCAGCCGCAGAGGCCGCCATCTTAGACATTTCTTTTCTTATTGTAAGATTTTTTTTTTAACATTGTTACAGTTAAACATTATTCTAAGAATTGTTTGAATTATGATTCATTTTTTAATCAATATCATCTTTTATTAAATTTGAAGTATTTGTTTAGATTTAATGCTTTTCTTGAGAATTAAATGTTTTATTTGTTTGCATTGGGTTGGAATTATATGCAATTGTTGTTTTGTTATTATTATCGGTTTTTACCGCAGGAGGGTAGGATATTGGGAAAAAGTACACAAAGAAATCTGTGCAAATTAGTGGCGTTTTTAAAAAGCGCGCTAAAAGCCCCTACCATTCTGGCGTTTTCTTTAAAGCGCCGCTAAAAGCCCCCACTGTGCGGCGTTTTTTTAAAAGCGCGCGAAAAGCTCCCTACACATTGCGGCGTTTTTTTAAAAGCGCCGCTAAAAGCCCCTACATTGCTATGGCGTTTTTCTAAAAAGCCGCTAAAGCTCCCTACCTTTGCGGCGTTTTTTTAAAAGCGCCGCTAAAAGCCCCTACCTTTAGCGGCGTTTTTAAAAAGCGCGCTAAAGCCCCTACCTATAGCGGCGTTTTTCTAAAAAGCGCCGCTAAAAAAGCCCCTACCTTTGCGGCGTTTTTTTAAAAAGCGCCGCTAAAAGCCCTACCTATAGCGGCGTTTTTGTTCAAAGCGCCGCTAAAAGCCCATACCTGTAGCGGCGTTTTTAAAAAAACGCCACTAATTTTGCGGCGGTTTTTCGTAAGCGGCGTTTTTGGCGCGCTTTTAAAAGCGCCGCGAGTACTATTAGTGGCGCTTAAAAACGCCGCTAAAGGCCCAAAAAAACGCAGCTAAAAGTCTGTTTTGGTGTAGTGGCAGCACCTAATATATACTTCTTGGGGTTTGCTGGGGTTGTGAAGTTTGGCAATATTCGTATCGGTGGACTTTTCAGAATTTACAATGCGCGTAATTATAGTTTAGGTTGGGTTTAAAGCTTTTTTACTTGTCTATTTTGTGTTTATTCTGGAGTTCTTTTAATGGTGATTGTTTATTTACTACAAGTGAGTATCAAATATGTTATATTATTCTTTTTAAGGGTGGAGAGTTGAAGCTTTGAAACTGAAATGAATTAGCTTTTCCTTGAGCAGGACACCATGAAAGGCCACCCTATAATGACAATACTATTAGGTCTGTGTATCATGTTTGGGAGTATGATGTTCACAAGCTCATGCACCTAGAGGAACCAATTCATATTTTCCTTTCACATGATTGGCCACTCGGCATCACTGATTATGGAAACCAGCAACAACTTGTTCGCTACAAAAAAAACATTTCAAAGATAAGGTAATTATAATTGATTTGGTGGAAATGCATATATGTGAAAGAATGACAATCTTCATATCAAGTATATTCAGTTTTCTTGTTGACCATTCCTGGTTGCTTGTTGGTTGAAACATATTTCCTAGATCTAGCAAGGAACTCTTGGAAGCAAGCCTGCTGCTCAGCTGTTCGAAAAACTCAAGCCATCGTATTGGTTTTCAAGTCACTTCCACTGCAAATTCACCGCTCTTGTTGAACATGAAGAGGGTGGTCGAGTGACAAAATTTCTTACACTTGATAAATGCATTCCAGGGCGCAAGTTCTTGCAGGTACTTATCATAAGTTTTGACCATTTCATTTAGGTTCTTTCTTTTGGTCTTTGCTGGAAGCTTATAAATGAATTCTGGCTTTCTCTGATCTTTTAGATTGTTGATATTGAATATGATCCAGGACCTTATAAGGTTCAATACGATGAAGAATGGCTGGCAATAACACAAAAATTCAACTGTGTCTTCCCTTTGACCTTCCGACGTGGAGACTTTGGGTGTGTGTATATATGACATTTTTTTTTACCTTGCCACGCATCTCGCTTTTTCTTTATCTCTTGGGTGGGTTGGATTATTTGAAAATGTGCAATTTTCTATTTTTGCAAGTACTATTACTTTACAAGAACTAGTGAGTCGACAACTGCTGTTCTAATATGTAGGAGAACACAGCTCAACATGCAAGATTGTCGTCAATGGGTTAAGAGCAAGATGGAAGGCAGAGGAGCCAAACCATGTGAATTTTCTCGTACAGCTCCACCCCAAAACCCCTCTCATTTAATTTCAAACACTACTTTTTCTGGTAAATAATATGGTGATATTTTGATGCTTTTCCTTCTTTGAGTTGCTAAAGTATCTCCATTAATGGTTCTATCTTTTGGATTTAAGAAACTCACCATATATGTTTGCATATTTATGCCACTTATCACTATCATGATTAGGCATCTCGATATTACTGTCATAGTCGTTCCAAATCACTATCCTTCATTTTTATCTTCTTTTAGCTCAATTAATTTTTGGTTAGAGAATGCATTCTTTTTTATTTTAGATTTGCAACCAGAATAGTCAAGACTTTTTCAATTTGTTTTTGCTCGATTTCATTTTTAATTAATAATTTTTTCTCACCTTGTGTAGGTTCTCCCCATAATCCTCAAATTGTATCTTTCTTGGAATTGCTAGATCTTTCTTATGTTCTTGATAATTTATCGGACTCTAGGGATACTCATGCTTCGTTGCCTCACAAGGGTAAAGAGTTTTCTATATATCTTGTCCCACTCAGTTTTGATGCATTGTCCCTTTCTAATGTACTTGGCGGCTTTTTGTTAATCTTTATTGTGATGCAGTCAAACCTAGAGTATACATGATTCTAGGAATACCTTTTGCTTCTTGTGTTTAATATGGTGTTGGTGCTCTCTCATATAGTTTAATGGGATAGATACTTGACCATTTGCTTACAATCAAGGTAGAACATAGAATGCGCTTAATGTTTTGAGCATCTGTGCATATCATACGTAATGCTATAACTTTGCCTCGTATAGTTTGATTGAACTAAATCCATTAAAATTTCTTAAGGTGACATTGTTTTTCTTGTTGGTTCATTAGATGATTACAACGAAGACATTCCCATTGAAGACAAGGAAGAACTAGAAGAAGATGATGCGTAATCGAATAATTAAAATCGATCCTCATGAATGTGAATAATGTTTTCTATTAACCAATAGGTTTATTACTGCAAAAAGGTTGATGGTAATATCTTGCTATTCCATATATTATTTTCAATGTCATTGAATAGTCATTTCAACACTCTGCTTTTTCATATCTTTACTTTTTAAGAATATATAGGTTCTTCTGATGTCTAACATACCATATGTCGAAACCATTTTAAAATCGGTTTTGAAAACGGGGATCGATTTTAAAGCAAAATGGGAGTCGCCACCAATCATTTTTACTTAGGTGTGATTGGATCACCTTTTAAAACGTTTTATTTAAAACATTTAATTTTAGTCTACGAAAAACCAGAAAATAGGTTCGGGAGTCGGTTACGTATGAGGAAGGATTAGCACTCTCATAACGCCCAAAAATTGGTACCTAATCGATAGAATCATGTCCAAATGTTTGAGATTTTAAAAAAAGTTAAAAAAAATGATCATTTTATTTGAAGGTAAACTAAGACCACCTATCTCAAAGAGATAAGAATACTACATCCAATAAGTTAGGATACAGCATCTCATAACTTCGAAGCTAGATATATCTTTTTAGAAAATTCTTACCTCAAGATACAAAACAGCACACCCAATAAGTTAGGATACAACGTTTTGAATTCTCAAGAATAAGTTTTTATGATTTAAAACTTGAGATTTCTTTTATTCCGAAAGAATATAAACATCACATCCAGCACGATTGGACATGACATTTTTTAAACCCTCGTAATTAAAGTCATCTCATGATTTACGAAATTTATTAAAAGGGTATTTAGTTATTTAGCCAAACGGAAAATCAACACCCGACGATTGGGCATTATTTCCCTAATTTCTAAATACCAAAACATTGCCTTATTTTGAAAACCTTTAAATAAAATATTGATTTTGTCAAAATGTATTTTTATTTTAAACAATAACCATGTGACAACATCACATTTATAAACTATCATACACAAATATTAAAAAATAATTATAATACAATAGCATACAATATAGACGATATAAAATACAATTAAAATAATTACACAAAAGTAAAAATAGTAGTACAATAAGAAAATAATAATATAGGTTAATATAAAAATAATAGTAAAATGAAAGACAATAGTAATGAAAATAACATAAAAAATATTTATAATAAAATAATAATAATTATAATGATAATACTAATAATAATAGGGTTAATTATAAATAAAATAATAGTAGTAGCAATATCAAAAGTAATATATATATATATTATAAAAAATATTGTTAAAGGAATAAATAATATAAAACTTTTAAATAAAATTATATTTATAATAATCTAATACATATATATTTTATAAAAATAGTAAAAATAAATATGTATTATAAGTAAATTTTATACCAAGTAAGATTTTAGAAAATAGTATAATATAATAATAACTTCATATATATAAAATTAATACATATAAAACTATATATATAAAAAAATTATACCATAAACAAATTAATGCATACATAACAAATATAATATTTTTAATAAAATAATAATATAAAAAAAATTAAATAAAAACAGATGTAAGAGGTACTAAATTGGAATACCAGAAATAATTCTAGGCACATTTGTAAAATATTTAAAGTGAAAAAGGACTTAATTGTAAAATAAAAATAATACGGAATGACCAAAGAAATAAATAACCCATCTTATAAAAAACACACGGATCCTTCATTACGGGTCGGGTCACACGCGCGGGTTAAGCTCGAAACGTCGCCGTTTTGGCGTCTGGGCATTGACCCAAAACGGCGCCGTTTTATAAAACCTATTTAAGTTAAAAACATTTTAAAAAAAATTCATTTCTGCCCTCCTTTAAAAAAAAAACAAAAACCCATTTCTCTCTGTTTTCTCAGGCGATTTTCGGCCAACCTCCGGTGGAGCCCCGACCGCCGTCCGCCGCCGTCACCAGCCACCGTACACGGTTGCATGAATTCTTCTGCTGATTGGGTTCTTTTGTATTTCTCTTGGAATTTGCATGTATTTCTTTCAGTGTATCTGTGTATCTTTTTCTGGCGATTTACAAGTTAGGGGTTTTTATAACCCAAAAACAAAATAAGAAAAAAGGAAATCAAAATCTTGTCGTTTCACTTGCTATTTTTGCTGTTCTTCTTTCCTTTTCTCAGGTGGCTGGCGATAGATCCGGCGATGATGCAGGGATTTGGGCACGTTGACGGCGGCATGACCAAAGGTTGATGGTGAAGCTTGCGGCGCGAAAGCTTCAGGAAACCCTAGATTTCTGTTTAGTCACTAGGCCATTGGGCTTGGTTGGGATCTGGTATTGGGCCACGGGTATTGGGCTCATTTTTGGGTCTGTTTTTTTTAGGTCTGTAATTTTTGGGTTTTTGTAGTTGTAAATGGACTGTTAAGAAAATCGGGACTTTATTTATTCTGGTTTATTTTCAAACCCGGGCAAAATGGGCTATTACAGCATAATCATAATTCCCCTTAATGCACTAAAAGGAATATGCACTACATTGTTAGTAAGCAAGGTATAGGATGTTGTTGAACTTTGGCCTGCAATGCAACAGACCCAAAAATGAGCCCAATACCCGTGGCCCAAAAATGCAACAGGAAACCCGGGCAAAATGGGCTATTACAGCTGCCCCTCTTTGCTCATTGTTGTGAAATGAGAATAGAGCAAAGACTATCAAAGGACCAATTTTGCCCGGTCTTGGCTGAGCCTCGTCTTCTTGGTCCTCGCCTTCTTCAAATGGCTTCCAACTCCACTGCAATTTCAATGGTATTGGAACTTTATCTTGATTTCAGTAAGTTTGATAGCTTCAACTTCATGAAGGCAGTATCCACTATCTTTTGATCTACTCCACTGCAAACTCAGGGAGACAAGATCTGATGTTTTTGATCTGCTCCTGCAACTTCAAGATTGCCAGATCTGCTATCTTCGGTCTGCTCCACTACAAACTCAGGGATGCCAGATTGGTGGTTTAAATCTGTTCCACTACTGCTTAGGGAGACAAGATTTGTCGTTCGATCTTGGTCCACTACTGCTTAGGGAGACAAGATCTACAATCTTTGACCTATTCCACTGCTGGTCAGGGAGATAGGGCTAGTGGCTTAAATCTGTTCCACTACTGCTTAGGGAGACAAGATTTGCCGTTCGATCTTGGTTCCCTATTGCTTAGGGTGACAAGATCTACAATCTTTGACCTATTCCAATGCTGGTCAGGGAGATAGGGCTGGTGGCTTAAATCTGTTCCACTACTGCTTAGGGAGACAAGATTTTCCATTCGATCTTGGTCCTCTACTGCTTAGGGCGACAAGATCTACAATCTTTGACCTATTCCACTGCTGGTCAGGGAGATAGGGCTGGTGGCTTAAATCTGTTCCACTACTGCTTAGGGAGACAAGATTTGCCGTTCGATCTTGGTTCCCTACTGCATAGGGTGACAAGATCTACAATCTTTGACCTATTCCACTGCTGGTCAGGGAGATAGGACTGATGGCTTAAGTCTGTTCCACTACTGCTTAGGGAGACACGACTTGCCGTTCGATCTTGGTTCCCTACTGCTTAGGGTGACAAGATCTACAATCTTTGACCTATTCCATCGCCGGTCGTGAGATAGGATCGATGTCTTTGATCCGCTCCTCGCAACTTCGTGAATGTCGACCGCTATTTTAATCTGCTCCCTGCAAACTCAGGGATACCAGACTAATGTCTTCTACCTTGCTACATAACCTGTAGAATGGGTATATGTTTATGTCCAATATTTAGGATGTTTTGATCGAAATGCATCAAATGATCCTATTTAGACATGTTATGAAAATGTTATGAAGATGTTTCCTGTTTCAAGGATTAGGATGCAATGCCCGAAATGAATCAAATGCTCCTAATGAAATTTACAAAAATGTTATGAGTATGATTCCTATCCTAGGTGTTATTACTCATTTGTTTTTCATTCATGTTCTGCTTAAATAATTTGCCCCATAGTAATTCTGAGTCCTCTCTACTTAAACCTTGGGACATGAATTGATATCTCCCACTGCAACTTCAGGGGAATAACTTTTAATTTCTTCCATCTTTCTGTTACCATTCAGAGGTACAGAACTTGTATCACTTTCAATCTGTTACACCATTCCCTGGGTGTAATGACCAGATGTGTGTGTCTGAATGGGTGCAGGGTATCCCAAAAATAATCCCTTTTTACACTCGGATTGACCTTGTTCGTCATTTGCCGATGTGGTATCACCAATGAAATTGTCTTATTCAATAAAAATCCGAAGAGATAATCATTTTCCAATGTTTCTAATCCCTTAGACTTGGTGAGTTCTGAATAATAGTCCTGTTTCAGATTCTCATATTATTTAGAAGCTTCTAGAGTAATATGCGAAACTCCTTTTATGAAAGTGTTATTAGTCCATAAATTGTTATTTCAATATAAAATGCTTGAAAAAGGTCACAAAAATGGACGAGAAAGAATTAGTCAGGAGCATATCTCAGAAAAATAATTTAATCAAAGATAACCCAGGCAATAAAAGAAAATTGATTTGGGTGTATCTTAAAAAAGAATAAAGCAATCAAAGATAAGGAATTCAAAAATGGGTAGGATAGAAGCTAGGTGCCCCAGATATCGCAGCCTGAGCTTCTTTGTTCCAACTTCTTGAGGACCATTTTAAACTCAATATGTTTTTAGGGGATCCTGAGTACTTTGTCAATGCCCCAAGGCGTAACATACTTCCTCATTGCTAATTCAGACGTAGCAAGACTACTGTATGCTCCATTTTTATTCAAAATTTGAGCCGCCCTTTTCGGGTTTTCAACTCAAAGCCCCTTTGGTCTCAAAGCGCCCTTTGCGGGTTTTCGCCTTGGCCTCTCCTTCTTTTTTTTTTTTGGACTCAAGGCGCCCTTTGCGGGTTTTCACCTTGACCCCTTTCCCTTTCAGGTAAAATACTTCTTGTTTGAACCTAAATTCACCGGATTAGGCATGTCTTCACCATTCATCTCGATCAATATCAATGCTCCTCTAGAACAGGCCCTACATAAGTCCTTCCCAGTTTGGCATATGCTTTCCTCTAAAATCGTTTTGTAGAGGAAAAATATTTTTCAACATCAAGTAAGCTCACATCATCTAACTGTGATGGATAGCTTTTAACCTTTTCTTCAATTAGATTCAATTGGCAAAACTGTTTCTATTCCAATGAGAAATGTATTGCCCCAGCAAAGGTCCTGGCCAACGTTTGATAATCATAGAGAGTAGTGATAGCTTCTTATGCCAATCTTTACAAGTCTTAGCCACATTTCATTTCTTCTTCTTTTTTGGCAACTTTTGTTGCACTGTGATATGCTGCCTGATCTTTGGACAAACTGTAAACTTTGACTTTGTACAGTTTTTTAAACGCGATCCTTTATGGAATTTGATCTTTTCCTTCATTTTTTATTTGATGAATTTGACTTTGATGATTTTGACCTTGTAACATTGGCATATGAAGCTACTTCCACTCTCTTAGTGAAGTAAACGATAACTAAGCTGATGAGTCGATATTGACTAAAAGTTTTTGACGAGATTGGCCCTTTCACATCCATGCCCCATGTATGGAAAATTTGTGAAGAACAGGAGTAGGCATATGAATCTTGTCTTCTTTAATTCCATATTCGCGGTATGACTGATGCAGTCCCCTTCTATGGTGAATCAATAGTGCCCGATCCTCTTTGTTTAGCCTGCTTCTTATTAGCCAAGGCATGTCCTGGAAACATCTTTGAATTCTTGAAAACAACTCAATGATGTCTTGCCTTATTTTTGTGGTGAGCTAGGCTTCGGTCTTCCCCTTTTCCCTGGGCTCATAATATCCAATGACCCTTTGTATAGTAAGGTCTTTTTTATCTTGTTCTACCATCTTTAACAAACTAGAAGGTATGTTACAATCTCTGTCATCTTCAAGTCCTTAGATCCCCTACACCCATATCTCATTCAAAAGGGAGTCGATGAATAACGTCGCTCATGTTGTTCATATCCGGGCATCTAGGTACGTGCAGGCTAAACAAATCCAAAGAATAAATGGTTCTAAGGATAATTATTGGTATGGTCATGAAAGAATATTCTTAAAAAAACAAATGAATGTACAGTATGAAGAATAAAAGAATATATATTCAAAAAGATGCATTTTATTGAAATGATAATTCTGGACATGAGTCTATTTCACAAAAGAATTCTTATTGCCTCTAGGCTTAAGGCAACAAACATGTTTTGAATATTACTCTAGGTCTGCTTCTAAAAATACAAGAATCTCTTCCACAATCCTATTATTCAAGACACTTCCAAGTACGCAAGGGGCTTGGAAACTTCATTCTCTAATTCCCTCTTCGCTTTCGATTTCTTCAAGGGATCACAACTCTCCTGCCCCCTCCTTCAATTATCACTGCTCCGTTCGACTCATCGAACTTTACAACCCCTATTTTAATAAGCCTTTCGACCAATTTCTTAAATGCCGTGCAGTTATCGATTGAGTGACCCGTTATTCCTGCGTGATACTCACATTGAGCATTCAAATCATACCATTTGAGGTACGGGGGTTGTATTGGTTCCATGTAATGAGGAGCCACCACATGTTCATCAAATAGACTTTGATACAACTCCCTATACGTCATTGGAATTGGTGTAAACTGGAGTTGCTCATTACTTTGCCTTGTGTCAGATTCTTTCCTTGATGGACCTTGATACCCAGTAGTCACTATTTTTGGCTGTTTAACAGCAATCGACTATGAGCACCCCATGCTTGTATTATCCACTTCATTTTCTCTCCTTCTTGTGGCCATTCTTTTGTTACTTTCTCCCGCCTCGATCTTTCCACTTTTTATGTAACATCCTGAATTTTTGGGCCTATGCATTTAATGGGTGAATATGTGTAATGAGTTAATTTGAGCATTAGGGGTCCAAATTGGGCTCAGGATTGGGCTGAAGCCTTAGTTAAATTTTTGTTTGGGCACTATAGGGTTTAAAAAGTGGTATCTGAGTTTAAAATATCAAAATGGGCTTGTGGCCCAGTGGTCAGTGGCGCCACTTAGGGAGCAAGGAGGTGACGCCACACAAGGGAGTAAGGGGCCCAAATTTAAGTTACATGGAGCCCAACTCTTTTAAATTAAGTTACCTAAATTTTGGCATTAGGGTTAGGTAGAGTGGACGGCAACAAGGCTCAAAAATAGGAGGATTTATGTGAATGGGATAATGTAGATAATATAGTTGATAATATGGAAGGAAAAAAAAGGGAGAAAAGATAGGAGCTATCTACAAGGCTAGGAGTTGGTCGAAATTCCATCACCTAGAGAAGTGAAGAAATCGATTTCTTTATGGCAAAGGGGGTGCCAAATTTTCCCTTTTTATTTGATTAATTTTTAGTTATCAGGAAGGGCACTTTCGGTTTTTCATAGGTGAGTGCCGAAATTTCTATAAATAGGGAGGGTTCTCTTCTTTATTTTTCGGCATTTAGGGTTTCTACCTTTTCTTTCTCTTCTTTCTTCTAAAATCCGAAAACCCCATTATTCTTTTCTCTTCTTTCTCCTAAAAGCCGAAAACTCCATTATTCTCTTCTTTCTTCTAAAAGCCGAAAACTCCATTATTCCTTTCTCTTCTTTCTTCTAAAAGCCGAAAACTCCATTATTCTCTTCTTTCTTCTAAAAGCCGAAAACTCCATTATTCTCTTCTCTTCTTTCTTCTAAAAAGTCGAAAGCTGAAAACTCCATTATTCTTTTCTCTTCTTTCTTCTAAAAGCCGAATCTCTATAGATTTCTTCGAATCATCTTCTCTTCCTGATTTTTTACAAAAAGCCGGAATCCTCTGGGAGTAGCCGAATCTTCTCTAGTAAGATCTCTTAGATCTAAAAGTCAAAAACACTAGTTCCTGAATCTCATATCACTTTTCGGGATTTTAAGGCAGATAGCGGTGGTGTTGGCTACGAATAGCGTCGACTTAGAGGGTCTCGTTCTAACGGTAATCGTGTGTGTAGATCTCTAACACACTAGTAATCAGTACTAAATATATTTTATGGGCTAAAAGCTAGAAAAAAGGTCAGATAGTAATTTGTACTAAATATATGTTATGGGCTAAAAGCCGGAAAAAGGTTGTATAGTAATCTGTACTAAATATATGTTATGGGCTAAAAGTCGAAAAAGGTCAGATAGTAATCAGTACTAAATATATGTTATGGGCTAAAAGCCGAGAAAAAGGTCAGATAGACAGTCGGATTACCCAAAAAGGGTAGGCAAGGGATGCCAGTACGTAATCATTGAAACTTCTCTATGTGTATCGATGTATGTGATAGATCGTGAACTTTTAGGTAGTATATTGTTTTGATTCTCGCATGTATGTATGCATGGGATGGGATTGATATGATGAAGGGGAAGAAGGTCGATAGCGATCGGTGGCTTTGCCACATAGGTCACATAGTGATCGGTCTTTATGACAGACAACTCAATTTGTCGAAATACTACGATGTATTATTAAGGTCGCATGGCGATCGGTGGCTTTGCCACATAGGTCACACAGATGATCGGTCTTTAAGACAGCAGACACAAATTGCCGACGATATGGTGTGTAGCGGTTGGAGGGTTGATTGTAGAAATCCCCAAGGTACGATGGTTGGTACGGGTTGGTGTGTAGAGGATGGATTTCTAGGCTGGGATGGGCCATGATGCATATATAATTACCCTTGTATATGGGCCAAGGCCATAATGTGTTTGTGGGCCAAGCCTTTGATGTGTTTTAGGGATTTACACACTGAGTCTTGGTGACTCAGCCTATTATTTTTCCCTAACTTTGCAGATGAGCAGTAGATCGTGGACATGGGAGCAAAGGCAGACTCGAGGGGCCATCAAGTTTTTGTTCCTATAGATTATTTCGATTTTTCCTTAAGTTTTTAAATTTGGAAATATTTGATGTAATAAGGCCTCCATCGCTTAGGTTATCAGTTGATACTTGTCAATGTTTATGTTTTTTTTCATTCATGATCAAGGACTTATGATTAAAAGAAATAAAAATGGGATTTTCACACATTATTTAAAATAACACTTGTTTTGGAAAAAAATAAAATTTCAAAGATTTTCTACAAGTGCAACCTATTTAGAGATTATCTACAAAAATGACTAAGTTTTTCAGAATCATTCCAAGTAAAGTTTTTAACCTTAAAACCGTAGCATACCAGATCTGGTCGTAACATATGGGCCGGGTTTGGGGTGTTACATTTTGGTATCAGAGCCCATTTCAAAACTCGGGCTGTGAGATGGGTCTAGTAGTGATTTGAAAACTTGTTGTGAATTTGAGAAAAATGTTTGGATGAAGATATGGCCTTCGAGTCTACCAGCACCCGATCCACGCAGGTAAGCATTCTAAACTTTTGGATGTGATATGTATGTTGGGCTTGATGGGCTTGATGGACGTAGGCTAGTATATTAGACATTGATGGACTTTAGGCTTAGTTTAAACAACTCTTCAGTTTCATAAAATTTAATCTAACCAAACAAACCTGTGAACAAGTCGCCGAGATAGGGTGTGGCAACAGGCATACGCATGTCTAGGATTAGATTCAGGGAGAGCTTGGTATTTAAGCAGTCCTAGTGACTCACCTCCTCTTCGCTAGAATCCTACCTGGTGCGTAATGACTGTTCACCTCAGCCATGATGACTTGTTGGCAGGCCAAAAAAAAAAATTAAAACCCGAAAGGGATCAGCCACCCTATTTTGTAAAATTTCTAAAATCACCTCTAGTTTTGAAAATGACCAAAATACCTGTAACACCCCAAACCCGGCCCAAACACTACGACCGAATTTGGTGTGCTACAGAGAAAGTATTTTTTTTTTGAAAATCCCTTTAGGCCAAATTAACTTTTTGATAAAAGATAGCGTCCGATTTAAAACATTTGAGGTGTATAAACACCATACTTAGGTTTATTTTAAAAATATTCATTAAGTCGATTGTTACTGATTCAGTGTGCCCGATGGCACGATAAAACATTTTACGATTAAAATTTTAGAAAACATGTGGACTTAATTTAATGTTAAGAAATAGTTTAAACAAATTAATCCAAAACATAGAATAATAAAAATTATATCTAGGAGGCCTTATTACAACTTAATTAAAATAAAACCAACATTAAATAAAATAAAACAAAATCCAAGTTCTTCTAATTAAAATTTCCACTGCATGGCCACCTCGAGTCCATCCGGCTCCATCTCCGCGATCTACTCATCTGCAAATTGTTAAGGGAAAGGGGTGAGTCACCGAGACTCAATGTGTAAATCCCCCACCCGGAAAATACATCTCATACACAATTCATTAATAAACATGCTCATGCAACCCAACTAGCCATCCATACTCCTTTTCTACCCCGTGTGGTCAAAACCACTAATGACTTAAAGTCACAATTTAAATGATGGGGCCAACCCATCGTGTGGTCAAAACCACTGATGACCATAGGTCAAAATATATCAAATGTGGTCAAAACCACTGGTGGTACCAAACCACTGGGACTTAGTCGCAAATAATCAATCGTTGTGGTCAAAACCACTGATGACCATAGGTCACAAAATAGTCTGATGGGGCCAACCCATCTTGGGGTCAAAACCACCGACGACACCCATAATTCATCCCCTCCTCTCATCAATCCCACCATCACATGCTTATACACCAAATTTCATAAATCATGTCATAGTATTAAACATCATGTGATGGCATGCAAACATATATCAAAAATTACAAGTTAGGGGACTTACTCGATATCCATGATTATGCCACAAGCTAACCACAAACAAAAGATCTAAGGCAAATAATAACAAAGATGTAAATTAATAAAGTGTGTAGAGAGATCTTACACACCTGTTACTATCGTAATTCCTAGATCCCGAAAAGCCGATCTACTATGCTAGATCTTGACCCTACATTCGGCCAATTGTCAGTGTTAATACCCAAGGCTTATTCGGCCCTATCTACTCAATACCAAAAGTTCTTACCAAGGTTCTCTTGCGGTCCTACCTTTGAGTGGATTTGATTTCCAACAACCCTGAAACCTTATTTAGCCCCCTTGGAAAAAATAAATCCCGCAAGCTTCCCACACTTATTGAAAATCGGCAGCACCTTTTTCCCCCAAGGGAGATTCGGCCCAAGCACAATTGGAGGGCTGGAATTTTGAGAAGAGGAGAAGGGGTATTCGGCTAAGAAGAAACAGCAATGCTGGAAATTTCTAAGTAAATTTTTGGCTAGGAGTTAGGAGAGAATTCGGCAGCACAATGAAGAGAGGAAGAAGAAAAAGAATTTGCTGAAATTATCTCTTAAAAGAGGAGGGTAGACTCGGCTAAAGGAAGCAAGAAAAGCTGGAAGTTTTGAATAGTTTTGGCTATGAAACAATTGAGAATTCGGCAGCAGCAAAATTTGGGGAGAAGAAAAGAGTTTTGGTTGAACTTTTTGACACTTCTTTGCTATACAAACTGATTATAGACAAACCCAAAGAGTCCTCAATCAAGCAACCACCTTGTTTTTGTGATAATTCTAGCCTTGAATTATCCAAGATAATGCAAGGTTTAATCTTCCCTCTAACTCCTAATATTCTTTGAACTATTTAAAAGCAAATAAACTATCTACAATTACCCCCTTCCAGCCGAATTTGAGAGTCCAAAATTGAACCAACACTCTCCCATTCATGCCAGCAGCATTAAAAAAAAAAAAATAAAAAAATACCCAAAGTGCAGCCCACAGGGTTCGAACCAAATGACTGGTGAAGGCAACAAAGAGCACCTCCCTAACGCCCCTTTCCAACCTTCCCAATTGACTTTCATGTCAAATTACCCCACCATTTAATTATAAGGTCTTCTTCCTGGCCGTCCTCCTTTTAATGCAAAAAAAAAAATCCCAAAATAAAATGCTCCTTGCGTCCCTTGTGTCTCGAACCCGAGACCTGCCACTCTTAAACTCTTAAGTGGCGCCCCAAGCCACTCCAACCACTTGGACTTTTATGCTCAAACCTTGCCCGAAATTTCTTTAAAGCCCTATCTCACCTAGCTCCCTCCTTTTAGGTACTTAAAAAAATTTAATACTAAGTCGTGCCTAGCTCTCGGTTTAATTCTAGACCTTAGAACATGCCCAATAATTCATAATATTTATTTCTTCAAGCACACACACACACATGAGAACAATTAATTAAATTTTCAAACACGCCTAATTCAGGATGTTACAATTCTACCCCCTTAAAAAGAATTTCGACCTCAAAATTACCTGGATCAGAAGAGCTGGGGGTATTACTGCCGCATCGCATCCTCAGGTTCCCATGTGGCCTCCTCCGTACCATGGTTCCGCCACAACACCTTCACCAAAGGCACTGACTTCCTACGTAGTACTTTGACATCCCGATCCAAGATTTGTACTGCTCCTCCTCGAAAGACAAGTCCGAGTTCACTTCACTTCCGCAAATCGGCACTACGTGTGAGGGGTCTCGATCGATAGCGCCAAAGATCGAAACATGGAAAACGCCATGTATCCGCTCAACTCACTGGTAACTCAAGCCGTAAGCTACCGGTCCCACTTGCTTCATTATCGTGTACGGGCCAATGAATCTTGGGCTTAGCTTCCTTTTCGCCTGAATCTCAACACCTTATTCCAAGGTGACACCTTCGTAAAGACTTTATCCCCTACCGCATACTCCATTTCCTTACGCTTAAGATCGCATAAGACTTCGTCTATCCGACGCTTCCTTGAGACGAGCCCGAATCACCTTAACTTTATCCTCGGTTTCCGTCACCAACTCGGACCCAAGACTTATCGTTCACCCAACTCCGCCCAACATGTAGGAGTACGGCATTTCCGTCCATACAAAGTTGCTTCAGAGGAAAGATCTCGAATACTCGCTTGATAACTATTGTTATAAGCGAATTCCGCCAACGGTAGATACTCTTCCCAACTACCATCAAATCCAAAACACACCCTCTCAAAGATATCTTCTAGAATCTGAATAACCCTTTCCGATTGCCCGCCGATCGTGGGTGGAAAGCTGTACTAAAATCCAATCGTGTACCCAAAGCTGGATGCAACGCTTTCCAGAACCTTGACGTAAATCTGGGATCCCTATCCGAGATGATTGATAGTGGCACTCCATGCAACCTCACTATTTCTGACACATACAAATTTAGCTAGCTTCAAGTGAGTAATCCACTCTCACCAGGTATGAAGTGAGTGATTTAGTCAGATGATCCACAATCACCCAAACTGCGTCCTTCTTGCTGGGCGTGAGGGGTAGCCCACTGACGAAATCCATAGTGATCCTCTCCCATTTCCACTGCGGGATCTTCACTGGTTGAAGTAACCCTGATGGCAACTGGTGCTCGGCCTTAACCTGCGACACGCGGACATTTTCCCACAAATTCGCCATACCTCACGCTTCAACCTCCGCCACTGTAACTGCTCTCCGCAAATCTCCATACATCTTGCTACCTCCAGGATGCATAGCGTATGGGCTGCTATGTGCATCTTGAAGAATTCTTTGCCTCAATTCCACATCCTTCGGCATACAAGGCCGCCCTTGAAAACTTAATACGCCATCCTCAGTCAAACTATACCCTTCCAAACCACCATCTTGAACTTGCAACCTTATCGCATTCAACACTTCGTCTACCAACTGTTTTTCCTTAATCTCTTCAATCCAAGTTGGCTTAACTTGAAGTTCTGCCAAAAGACTTCCATCGTCGTATAGATTGAGGTGAGCAAACATCGCTCTTAAGTCCGTCACGACCTTCCGACTCAATGTATCAGCCACCACGTTAGCCTTGCCTGGATGGTACTCAATTGAACAATCATAGTCCTTCAACAGCTCAATCCATCTGCCGCCCTCAAATTCAAGTCCTTCTGAGTCAAGAGATACCTTAGACTTTTGTGATCCGTATAGACTATCGACTTCTCTCCATACAAGTAATGTCTCCATATTTTCAAGGCAAATACCACCGCCGCTAACTCCAAGTCGTGCGTTGGATAGTTAACCTCATGCGGTCTTAATCGACGGGATGCATAGGCCACTACCTTCCTTCCTCGCAGATCAACACACATCCCAAACCAAGATGGGATGTATCGCAATAAACCGTAAATGGCTTCCCCGCCTCAGTCAGATAGAACCGAGCTTCCACAAAGATTTTCCTTAGCTTGTCAAAACTTTCCTGCCGTGCATCTCCGACCAAACAAATGGAACTCCCTTCCTTAATAACTTAGTCAACGGCGCTGCGATTAAAGAGAACCCTTCCACAAACCTTCGATAGTACCTGCGGCACTGAAAACTTCAAATTTCAGCCACCAACCTAGGCGGTTTCCAATCCAACACCGCTTCAACCTTGCGAGGGTCCACTCTAATCCCTTCACCGACACTATGTGACCTAAGAAAGCCACCTCCCTTAGCCAAAATTCGCACTTCATCGAATTTGGCATATAATCGCTTCTCCTCAATACTTGCGTAACTATTCGCAAATGCTTATCATGCTCCTCCTCCGTCTTTGAATAAACCAATATGTCGCCTATGAACACCACGACAAATCGATCTAAGTCTTCTTTGAAACACTCTATTCATTAGGTCCATGAATGCCGCAGTGCGTTGGTCAACCCAAATGGCATCACCGTAAACTCGTAATGCCCATACCTTGTACGAAATGCCGCCTTGTGTACATCAACCTCCTTCACTTTAAGTTGATGATAATCGACCTAAGATCTATCTTCGAAAACACCGATGCACCCTTCAATTGGTCAAACAAGTCATCGATCCGAGGCAACGGATACTTGTTCTTGATCGTTAACTTGTTCAATCAAGCGGTAGTCTATACACATCTCCGCATCGAACCGCCCTTTTTCTTGACAAATAACACAGTGTGCTCCCCACGGAGATATACTTGGTCGAATAAACCCTCGATCCAAGAGTTCCTGAATTTGAGCCTTCACTCCACCAATTCCTTTGGTGCCATTCGGTGACGTGCTATAGACACAGTGCCGCTTTTTGCAACAAGTCTATACCGAATTCAACTTCCCAATCAGGAGGCAGACCCGAAAGTTCTTCTGGGAACACATCAGTGAACTCCCTTACTGTTCGAACCTTCTCCACTGCTGACTCCTTAGCCTTCAAGGCACATATTCGAACCAAAAACGCCTCACAACCCTTTCTGACCATCTTCTCGCCTTCAAGGCAGACACACCACGTTGGACAGCAATCTCTCCTTTACCTATCATCACCACCTCATCACCCTTCTCAGTCTTTAACACCATGCGCTTAGTCGCGCAATCCAGGCTAGCCTGATACTTTACTAGCCAATCCATCCCGAGGATTAGATCGAACTCCCGAAATGGTAGTTCCATCAAGTCAGCCAAAAACACGACCCCTTGGAGTTCTAGGGGTACGTCCCTATAAAGTCTACTTACTTCTACAGAGTGACCTAAGGGGCTTAGTACAGTCATCTTTCTAGAAGTAAGCTCAGAGTCTAGATGCAAAGTTTCCACTACGCTACTAGCAATGTACGAGTGGGTTGAGCCAATTTCTATCAAGGTATTATAAGGCACATCAAAGATCAAGAACATACCGGTTATGACATCCGGTGCGTCGCCCTCCTCTTGACGCCTCGCGACATAGACTAAACCAGTTGTCTAGCCTCGCACCACCGGATTTCCCCTGCGGTGCCCCACGACCTCTACCAAAGACCATTACCTCCTCTACCGCGCCACGACCCCCTTGCTGGTTTTGATTGTCCCTTCGTTTCGGTGCATGATCCCGCCTCGAGATCTCGCCTCTAGCGCTTTCTTAGGGACAGTCTCTAACTCGATGCTCCATAGACCCACACTCAAAGCATCCACGATTACCATTCCAACACTCCTTGTGAGGCTTGCCACACCGGCACACTGTGGCGCCATTGAGTATTGGCAGCAGCAGCCTAGCAGCTTGATCTCACCCACCAAACCTTGCCCTCTTTTCACGATTACGTAAAACTTTGAAGGTCCGGAGCTCCTCTTATTCCAATTTCGATCCTGGTTCCGTCTAACCGATCGCCTTTACCCTTCAAAGAACCTTAGATTTCTCCACTAGGACAAAGAAACTCCGCTCCTCCGCTGTGGGAGCTATCATCATTCTCACTCATCTCTCACCCCATCTTCAAATCTAACACGCTGCTCATGCTCTGTACCCACAATACCACGAGCATACCTACTCAACCGAAGGAATTCGGCTTCATACTCCGCCACCGTCTTATTTCCTTGTACCAATCCCAAAAAGGCTTTCCTCTGAGCATCAGTGTAGCTGGTGCCCACATACTTCTTCTGATAAGCAGTTTTGAAATACTCCCAAGTAAGATCATCTGCCGTAGCACCATCTCGAACCGTAAGCCACCACTAATATGACTCATCCTTTAGAAGCGACACCGCTCCTTTTAGCTTCTCCTCATTTGTCAGATCGAGATCGTCCATGATCCTTTCCGTTGATTCCAACCAAGATTCCACACGACCGGGTGCCACTCCCGATACACCTCGAAATACCTCAGCTCCATTGGATCGGAGTCGCTCGGGAATATATTTTCGAGCTCCCATTCCTCCACTAGCCCCAGCCACCATCTCAAGGACTCGCAACACGCCATGCGATCACTCGCCTCACCACCACGATCGATCCTCGCTCTCGCCTCCAAAAGTTGGAGGTGGTGGTGGCGTGGTACTTCATTTTCGACCCACGACCCGACCTAACGGGTTCTGACACGGTCATTCTGCCCCTACCACGGCCACGCGGCGGACGTCCACGACCTCTTGAACTCATTTTAATGATTGCGTTTATCTGATTAAGAAATTTTTATGGATTAGTACGTGTTTCACTTTGGTTATCCGCGACGAAATTTTATGAAAAGTTTAATAGGGATTCTTTCGATCAAACAAAGTTTTAAGTCTTCTACCCTAGTTTACACAGAGAAGAACATCCATTCCCTAATACCTTCCATACTTATTCACTCCTCGAACATTCCTGTCCTGTTTCTATCCCAGGGGTATTTTCGTCATTTTCCTACAGGGGTATTTTCGTAATTTTTTTTCAAAACCAAAGTATTTTTGATAATTGCAAAGTAGGGTTTTTGGATTTTTATAAAATAATGAAATTTTGGGCAAAACCATTGAGTAGTTGGCATTTTATGAACCAAGGGCATTTTGGTAATTTTACCCTAAGGGCATTTTTGAAGTTTTCAAGGATGTTGTAAAGATAGTTTTCACAAATTTGAAAGAGTAGTTTTAAGAGTTTTGCAAAACTAGGGTTTTGTTGTTTTCTTCCTTAAAAAAACTTGGCTAGTTCCTTTCTGGTTTTAGTCATAATGTGCCTATGACCGAGTCCTCTTGGTTAGGGTGAACCGGCTACGCACTGGTAGGATTCCTGCGAAGAGGAGGTGAGTCACGAGGACCGCTAAGTACCAAGCTCTTCCTGATCCAATCCTAGACATGCGCACTCAAGGTTACCACACCCTAACTCTACGACTTGGTCGTAGGTTTGTTTAATTAGGCTTTTAAAGTCTTATGTCCTTGTTTGGGGTAACTAGTCCTAAAGTTTAAAGTACCTATCACTATCTACGTTCTATGCTTCCTACCCTTCTACAGAAAATAATTCATACAGAGAAGTTAGATGTACTTACCTGGGCGGATAGGTGCCGGAGACTCGGTGCCATGCTGTTCAAAACCCAAAAACAATTCAAAAAGGCCTACCAAAATATTTTTGGGCCTTGGGCCCCCACAACCGAGCTTTGAACTGGGCTCTGATACCAATTTTGTAATACCCCAAACCCGGCCCAAACACTACGACCGAATTTGGTGTGCTACAGAGAAAGTATTTTTTTTTTTTGGAAATCCCTTTAGGCCAAATTAACTTTTTGATAAAAGATAGCGTCCGATTTAAAACATTTGAGGTGTATAAACACCATACTTAGGTTTATTTTAAAAATATTCATTAAGTCGATTGTTACTGATTCAGTGTGTCTGATGGCACGATAAAACATTTTGCGATTAAAATTTTAGAAAACATGTGGACTTAATTTAATGTTAAGAAATAGTTTAAACAAATTAATCCAAAACATAGAATAATAAAAATTATATCTAGGAGGCCTTATTACAACTTAATTAAAATAAAACCAACATTAAATAAAATAAAACAAAATCCAAGTTCTTCTAATTAAAATTTCCATCGCATGGCCACCTCGAGTCCATCCTACCCATCTCCGCGATCTACTCATCTCGCAAAATGTTAAGGGAAAGGGTGAGTCACCGAGACTCAATGTGTAAATCCCCACCCAAAAATACATCTCATACACAATTCATTAATAAACATGCTCATGCAACCCAACTAGCCATCCATACTCCTTTTCTACCCCGTGTGGTCAAAACCACTGATAACTTAAAGTCACAATTTAAATGATGGGGCCAACCCATCGTCTGGTCAAAACCACTGATGACCATAGGTCACAATATATTAAATGTGGTCAAAACCACTGGTGGTACCAAACCACTGGGACTTAGTCGTAAATAATCAATCGTTGTGGTCAAAACCACTGATGACCATAGGTCACAAAATAGTCTGATGGGGCCAACCCATCTTGTGGTCAAAACCACTGACGATACCCATAATTCATCCCCTCCTCTCATCAATCCCACCATCACATGCTTATACACCAAATTTCATAAATCATGTCATAGTATTAAACATCATGTGATGGCATGCAAACATATATCAAAAATTACAAGTTAGGGGACTTACCCGATATCCATGATTATGCCATAAGCTAACCACAAACAAAAGATCTAAGGCAAATAATAACAAAGATGTAAATTAATAAAGTGTGTAGAGAGATCTTACACACCTGCATACTATCGTAATTCCTAGATCCCGAAAAGCCGATCTACTATGCTAGATCTTGACCCTACATTCGCCAATTGTCGCAGTTAATACCCAAGGCTTATTCGGCCCTATCTACTCAATACCAAAAGTTCTTACCAAGGTTCTCTTGCGGTCCTACCTTTGAGTGGATTTGATTTCCAACAACCCCAAACCTTATTTAGCCCCCTTGGAAAAAATAAATCTCGCAAGCTTCCCACACTTATTGAAAATCGGCAAAGACCTTTTTCCCCAAGGGAGATTCGCCCAAGCACAATTGGAGGGCTGGAATTTTGAGAAGAGGAGAAGGGGTATTCTGGCTAAGAAGAAACAAAGAATGCTGGAAATTTCTAAGCAAATTTTTGGCTAGGAGTTAGAGAGAATTTGGAAGCACAATGAAGAGAGGAAGAAGAAAAAGAATTTGCTGAAATTATCTCTTAAAAGAGGAGGGTAGACTCGGCTAACTAAGCAAGAAAAGCTGGAAGTTTTGAATAGTTTTGGCTATGAAACAATTGAGAATTCGGCAAAGAAAAAATTTGGGGAGAAGAAAAGAGTTTTGGTTGAACTTTTGACACTTCTTTGCTATACAAACTGATTATAGACAGCCCCCAAAGAGTCCTCAATCAAAGAAACCACCTTGTTTTTGTGATAATTCCAACCTTGAATTATCCAAGATAATGCAAGGTTTAATCTTCCTCTAACTCCTAATCTTCTTTGAACTATTTAAAAGCAAATAAACTACCTACAATTACCCTTCCAAAGCCGAATTTGAGAGTCCAAAATTGAACCAACACTCTCCCATTCATGCCAGCAGACATTAAAAAAAAAATAATAATAATAAAAAAAAATACCCAAAGTGCAAATTACAGGGTTTGAACCAACACTGGTGAAGGCAACAGCAGCAGCCTCCCTTAATGCCCCTTTCCAACCTTCCCAATTGAATTTCATGTCAAATTACCCCACCATTTAATTATAAGGCCTTCTTCCCGGCCCTCCTCCTTTTAACGCAAAAAAAAAAGCCCAAAATAAAATGCTCCTTGCGTCCCTTGTGTCTCGAACCCGAGACCTGCCACTCTTAAACTCTTAAGTGGCGCCCCAAGCCACTCCAACCACTTGGACTTTTATGCTCAAACCTTGCCCAAAATTTCTTTAAAGCCCTATCTCACCTAGCTCACTCCTTTTAGGTACTTAAAAAAAAAAAATTTAATACTAAGTCAGGCCTAGCTCGGGTTTAATTCTAGACCTTAGAACATGCCCAATAAATAATAATATTTATTTCTTCAAGCACACACACACACACATGGGAACAATTAATTAAATTTTCAAACACCCCTAATTCAGGATGTTACAATACCCCTGAATTGTAAAATTACCGAAATACCCTCGGATTGTAAAATTACCGAAATACCCCCGGATTGCAAAATTATCGAAATACCCTCGGATTGCAAAATTACCAAAATACCCTTATTTCGCAAAATCACCAAGAAACCCTATTTTGGAAAATTATAAAAATAACCTGTAGGATAAAATTACGAAAATACCCCTGGGTAGTGAAATGACTAAAATACCCTATGTGTTGAATGTGGGTTCATGGATGTCGTCTGTATGTTGATGGTTGATGTGTGTGGTTCCTAGAACTAGAAGATGCGGACTTGAGACCGAATTGTAGATATAATTGCGAATCCGAAAGAACTACTCTTAAAACTACTATTCATAAGACTGCTCGTGGTTAATCGCTGGAAGAAAACTAATAATTCATAAAATTTCTAATCGATAAACGCGAATAGGTAGAATGAGTACAAGGGGGACGAGGACGCCCAGATGCGAGTACCGCAAGTGCGTACTCTATCATATTATCCTAAGTGTTTCTTTTGGCTTTAGAATTAGAGTTCGCAAATGAAGCATAGTGGTGAGACTTGGGTGGTATGATTAATAGTTAGTTGGAAATTTCGAGGACAAAATTTCTTTAAGGGGGTAGAACTGTAACATCCTGAATTTTTGGGCCTATGCATTTAATGGGTGAATATGTGTAATGAGTTAATTTGAGCATTAGGGGTCCAAATTGGGCTCAGGATTGGGTGAAGCCTTAGTTAAATTTTTGTTTGGCCACTATAGGGTTTAAAAGGTGGTATCCGAGTTTAAAATATCAAAATGGGCTTGTGGCCCAAAGGGTCGATGGCGCCACTTAGAGAGCAAGGAGGTGACGCCACACAAGGGAGTAAGGGGCCCAAATTTAAGTTACATTGAGCCCAACTCTTTTAATTTAAGTTAGCTAAATTTCGGCATTAGGGTTAGGTAGAGTGGACGACAACAAGGCTCAAAAATATGAGGATTTATGTGAATGGGATAATGTAGGTAATATAGTTGATAATATGGAAGGAAAAAAAAGGAGAAAAGATAGGAGCTATCTACAAGGCTAGGAGTTGGTCGAAATTCCATCACCTAGAGAAGTGAAGAAATCGGTTTCTTTATGGCAAAGGGGTGCCAAATTTTCCTTTTATTTGATTAATTTTTAGTTATCGTGAAGGGCACTTTCTGGTTTTCATAGGTGAGTGCCAAATTTCTATAAATAGGAGGGTTCTCTTCTTTATTTTTCGATATTTAGGGTTTCTACCTTTTCTTTCTCTTCTTTCTTCTAAAAGCCGAAAACCCCATTATTCTTTTCTCTTCTTTCTCCTAAAAGTCGAAAACTCCATTATTCTCTTCTTTCTTCTAAAAGCTGAAAGCCGAAAACTCCATTATTCATTTATCTTATTTCTTCTAAAAGCCGAAAACTCCATTATTCTCTTCTTTCTTCTAAAAGCCGAAAACTCCATTATTCTCTTCTCTTCTTTCTTCTAAAAAGCCGAAAGCCGAAAACTCCATTATTCTTTTCTCGTCTTTCTTCTAAAAGCCGAATCTCTATAGATTTCTTCGAATCATCTTCTCTTCCTGATTTTTTGTAAAAAGCCGGAATCCTCTGGGAGTAGCCGAATCTTCTCTAGTAAGATCTCTTAGATCTAAAAGCCAGAAACACTAGTTCCTGAATCTCATATCACTTTTCAAGATTTTAAGGCAGATAGCGGTGGTGTTGGCTACAGATAGCGTCGACTTAGAGGGTCTCGTTCTAACGGTAATCAGGTGTGTAGATCTCTAACACACTAGTAATCTGTACTAAATATATTTTATGGGCTAAAAGCCAAAAAAATGTCAGATAGTAATTTGTACTAAATATATGTTATGGGCTAAAAGCCTAAAAAGGTCAGATAGTAATCAGACTAAATATATGTTATGGGCTAAAAGCCTAAAAAGGTCAGATAGTAATTTGTACTAAATATATGTTATGGGCTAAAAGCCGTAAAAGGTCAGATAGATAATCGATTACCCAAAAGGGTATGCAAGGGATGCCAGTACGTAATCATAGAAACTTCTCTATGTGTATCGATGTATGTGATAGATCGTGAACTTTTAGGTAGTATATTATTTTGATTCTGCATGTATGTATGCATGGGATAGGATTGATATGATGAAGGGGAAGAAGGTCGATAGCGATCGGTGGCTTTGCCACATAGGTCACATAGTGATCGGTCTTTATGACAGGCAAATTTCTACTGTCGAAAATACTACAATGTATTATTAAGGTCGCATGGCGATCGATGGATTTGCCACATAGGTCACACAGTTGATCGGTTTTTAAGACAGCGACACCGCCGATATGGTGTGTAGCAATGGGAGGGTTGATTGTAGAAATCCCAAGGTGTGATGGTTGGTACGGGTTGGTGTGTAGAGGATGGATTTCTAGGCCGGGATGGGCCATGATGCATATATAGTTACCCTTGTATACGGGCCAAGGCCATAATGTGTTTGTGGGCCAAGCCTTTGATGTGTTTTCTGATTTACACACTCGAGTCTTGGTGACTCAAATATTATTTTTCCCTAACTTTGCAGATGAGCAATAGATCGTGGACATGGGAGCAAAGGCGGACTCGAGGGGCCATCAAGTTTTTATTCCTATAGATTATTTTGATTTTTTCTTAAGTTTTTAAATTTGGAAATATTTGATGTAATAAGGCCTCCATCGCTTAGGTTATCAGTTGATACTTGTCAATGTTTATGTTTTTTTTTTCATTCATGATCAAGGACTTATGATTAAAAGAAATAAAAATGGGATTTTCACACATTATTTAAAATAACACTTGTTTTGGAAAAAAAATAAAATTTCAAAGATTTTCTACAAGTGCCACCTATTTAAAGATTATCTACAAAAACGACTATGTTTTTCAGAATCATTCTAAGTAAAGTTTTTAACCTTAAAACCGTAGCATACCAGATCTGGTCGTAACATATGGGCCGGGTTTAGGGTGTTACATTTTATGGCATTCTCAATCATTTCTCCCGTTATTACAATGTCCGAGAAGCTCTTTGTAGTGCTTCCTATCATATGGGTGATAAAAGGTGCCTTTAAAGTGTTGATAAACAGCATGGTGGTTTCCTTTTCCAAGAGAGGTGGCTGAACTTGCATGGCAACTTCCCTCCATCTTTGTGCGTATTGCCTGAAACTCTCATTTGATTTCTTTTCCATGTTTTGTAACATGATTCGGTCAGGCGTCATGTCTGTGACATGATTGTACTGCCTCATGAAGGCTTGGGCCAAGTCTCTCCAGGAGCTAATGTTAGCACGGCTGAGCTGATTGTACCATTTAGACGCTGCACCCGTCAAACTATCCTGGAAACAATGAATCAGAAGTTGATCATTGTTCACATAGGCCGCCATACGCCTACGTAACATCGTGATGTGGGCTTCGTGGCAAGTAGTTCCATTGTACTTCTCAAATTCCGCATCTTAAATTTATGATGAAGTACCAGATCAGGGACCAGACTCAAGTCCTTAGCATCAATACCATGATAGTGATCAGTATTTTCCAAAGCCTGGAACTTTTCTTCCAGCCATCTACAACGATCCTCCAACTTCCTTGAAGATTCGATTCTCATCCCTTCCCTTTCTGCTATATCCAAATCAGGAATAACGGGATTAGCAGGGTTATCTCATGGGTTAGATCCCGAGCCTACTTGAAAGTTCATGGGTGGTCTAGGATCAGCTTGCCCCTGTTGAGGCCTAATCGTGATAGGTGGCCTTTGGGGATATTCTTCAGGCTGTGTTTGTACGTGTGGTGGAGTGAATCCCCTAGGAAAGTCCTCGTTATCTTCAGCATTAACTAGAGAACCCTTTCCCTTTTCTATTATCCCACTCATCATCTGGGCCATTTGAGCCATCATGTTCTTCTGGGCTTCTAACATCTGGTCCTTCATTTCTTGTTGGAGTTTTGCCATTTGCTCATGCATCTGGTCTTGCATATCTTTTTAGAATTGCTCCATTCTCTGGTCCATTTTTCTTGACTTAGCTCTGTGTACCGTAAGGGTGTTCCGCCTGCATTTTCTTTTCTCTCTCCCTATAATTTAAACTAATTAGACTCTCTCTAAATATTTGAATGCATATGATGTTATGTAATGCAAATGCATGAATGCAAAGAAAGAGAGACATTGATTCTGAATTTAGTTACATTAGAAAAACTTTTCTAGAAAGTAAATTTCTTTACATAAAACGGATTGCATACACGGCCTTGTCCTCATAGTCCAAGTAAAAACATTAATCCCCTTCTTCGCAAAAGTCAAATCTTGTAAACTTCTAATAGATGCCTCCTCTAGCTCCTTTTGCTTGATCTGGGATGCGACTCACTGCTCCATAATACTCGTTAGCTTCTTCAAGAAAGTCGAGACGTGGTAATTCTCGAATAGTCTTTGTCAACTTGAATCCTTGGGTGATAAGGTCTTGTGTTCCTTCACGGACTATCAGTCTTCTCTCGTTGTGTTCACTTGGACTATATTCGGACGACCGTATTATAATCCACTTTATCAAAAAACCCGTCCTCTTATGACAAACTTTTCTATTTAGCAATCGAATTAGAAATCAACACCTCTTTTCTATGATATGAATGCAATGCGATCAAAACAAAAGAGAACATGTTAGCACAGGAAAAATAAATAACATAGAACACCTATCAGGGTGACCACTAGGGTTTGACATAGTTCTACCTAGGATGGGTTCCTAGGTTTTCTACGTGTGGTTCAGCTCTAAAGTTGAGGTACCCGAACAGCAGATTCCTCGATCCTCACCCATTATAGGCTCATATGGACCGAGTTCAGTTCAGTGGAATACATTTCCCTATGGCCATGCGGAGGTGAAAACCTCACGAAGGCATAGCTTCTCGCTCCCACTTAAGGGTGTGACCACAACGGTCATGCAGTGCAATGTAAATAGATATATTTTAAAATCTCATGCAATAAAAAGATCATATTTTTAAAATCAGAATTCAAACAAAAGGTCATGAAATTATCAATTTTACGGCCTGACTCTCTTATTGGTCCCCAGTGGAGTCGCCAAGCTGTCGAAACCATTTTAAAATCGGTTTTGAAAACGGGGATCGATTTTAAAGCAAAATGGTAGTCGCCACCAATCATTTTTACTTAGGTGTGATTGGATCACCTTTTAAAACGCTTTATTTAAAACATTTAATTTTAGTCTATGAAAAACCAGAAAATAGGTTCGGGAGTCGGTTACGTATGAGGAAGGATTAGCACCCTCATAAAGCCCAAAAATTGGTACCTAATCGATAGAATCATGTCCAAATGTTTGAGATTTTAAAAAAGTTAAAAAAAAATGATCCTTTTATTTGAAGGTAAACTAAGACCACCTATCTCAAAGAGATAAGAATACTACACCCAATAAGTTAGGATACAACATCTCATAACTTCGAAGCTAGATATATCTTTTTAGAAAATTCTTACCTCAAGATACAAAACATCACACCCAATAAGTTAGGATACAACGTTTTGAATTCTCAAGAATAAGTTTTTATGATTTAAAACTTGAGATTTCTTTTATTCCGAAAGAATATAAACATCACATCCAGCACGATTGGACATGACATTTTTTAAACCCTCGTAATTAAAGTCATCTCATGATTTACGAAATTTATTAAAAGGGTATTTAGTTATTTAGCCAAACGGAAAATCAACACCCAGCACGATTGGGCATTATTTCCCGAATTTCTAAATACCAAAATATTGTCTTATTTTGAAAACCTTTAAATAAAATATTGATTTTGTCAAAATGTATTTTTATTTTAAACAATGACCATGTGACAACATCACATTTATAAACTATCATACACAAATATTAAAAAATAATTATAATACAATAGCATACAATATAGACGATATAAAATACAATTAAAATAATTACACAAAAGTAAAAATAGTAGTACAATAAGAAAATAATAATATAGGTTAATATAAAAATAATAGTAAAATGAAAGACAATAGTAATGAAAATAACATAAAAAATATTTATAATAAAATAATAATAATTATAATGATAATACTAATAATAATAGGGTTAATTATAAATAAAATAATAGTAGTAACAATATCAAAAGTAATATATATATATATTATAAAAATATTGTTAAAGGAATAAATAATATAAAACTTTTAAATAAAATTATATTTATAATAATCTAATACATATATATTTTATAAAAATAGTAAAAATAAATATGTATTATAAGTAAATTTTATACCAAGAAAGATTTTAGAAAATAGTATAATATAATAATAACTACATATATATAAAATTAATACATATAAAACTATATATAAAAAAAAATTATACTATAAACAAATTAATGCATACATAACAAATAAAATATTTTTAATAAAATAATAATATAAAAAAAATTAAATAAAAACAGATGTAAGAGGTACTAAATTGGAATACCAGAAATAATTCTAGGCGCATTTGTAAAATATTTAAAGTGAATAAGGACTTAATTGTAAAATAAAAATAATGCGGAAGGACCAAAGAAATAAATAACCCATCTTATAAAAAACACGCGGATCCTTCATTGCGGGTCGGGTCACACGCGCGGGTTAAGCTCGAAACGTTGCCGTTTTGGCGTCTGGGCATTGACCCAAAACGGCGCCGTTTTATAAAACCTATTCAAGTTAAAAACATTTTAAAAAAAATTCATTTCTGCCCTCCTTTAAAAAAAAAAAACAAAAACCCATTTCTCTCTGTTTTCTCAGGCGATTTCAGTGTATTTGTGTATCTGCATTTCTTGGAATTTGTATGTATTTCTTTCAGTGTATCTGTGTATCTTTTTCTGGCGATTTACAAGTTAGGGGTTTTTATAACCCAAAAACAAAACGAGAAAAAAGGAAATCAAAATCTTGTCGTTTCACTTGCTATTTTGGCTGTTCTTCTTTCCTTTTTTCGTGTGGTGGCGATAGATCCAAATGATGATGCGAGGATTTGGGCGCGTTGGATCGCAAATAAGTGACCAAAGGTTGATGGTGAAGCTTGCGCCGCGAAAGCTTCGGGAAACCCTAGGTTTCTGTTTAGTCACTGGGCCATTGGGCTTGGTTGGGATCTGGTATTGGGCCACGGGTATTGGGCTCATTTTTGGGTCTGTTTTTTTTAGGTCTGTAATTTTTGGGTTTTTGTAGTTGTAAATGGACCATTAAGAAAATCGGGACTTTATTTATTCTGGTTTATTTTCAAACCCGGGCAAAATGGGCTATTACACCATAATCATAATTCCCCTTAATGCACTAAAAGGAATATGCACTACATTGTTAGTAAGCAAGGTATAGGATGTTGTTGAACTTTGGCCTGCAATGCAACAGAAACCAGCAGCAAACCAGCATGCAGACCAACATCCAAGCTGAACCAGAGAAGCAACAACATTTTTTTTATTTTGTTCATTTATAACTTGATTTAGTTCCAATGTAATTTATACTTAAAGTTAGTAAGAGTAGTTGTTGATTTATGTTTGATGTTATAGCTGGTATGTAACACCCCAAACCCGGCCCAAACACCCCGATCGGATCTGGCATGTCACTAAGAAGATTTTAGAAAACTTGTCGCATTTATTAATTTTTTTAAAAGCATAGTTTAAACGTTTATCAGGAAAAACTTAATAATTTGAAAATTTTGCAAAAGAAATAAATTTTAATTAATGCCTTAATGAATAAAAAACGAAATTTTGCCTCTGAGTTCTATTATTTAAACACATGCCTTATTTTCAATTAATCATAAAATCTAAATGTATAGAAACCCGAAAACGAGCACATAAAACCAATAAACAATAGCCGGTGGCCTTATTACAATAAAATATAAAACCGCACAAACCAAAATACTAAGGGAAAATAATTAAAACAACGCCCTTTATTGAACCAAAATAAATCCATGCATGGCCACCTTGCTCTCCTCTCCACCAGGTCCGATGCACTAAGTGTTACCCAAAAATGTTAAACAACGGGGTGAGTCACAAGACTCGCAGTGTGCATTCCTCGCACCATCGATCGGGCCTTAGCCCCACGTAATCGTAATAACGAATATCGCATATCGTAATAAAGAAAGCCCATCCCAAATCCTAGATCCATCCGCTACACACCACCCTTACCTGCCTATCACACCAAATGGGGATTTCTACAATCACCCTCACCGCTACACACCACCGATGGCAGTCATGCTGCAGTTAGCTGCTCATCGTCAGATTTGTGACATAGTCACCAGAACAGATCGTGGCAGAGCCACTACAACAGATCGTGGCAGAGCCACCATAACAGAACACTCCCCCTTTCATCAATCACCCAACCCCGTGCATACATAGAAATTGGCATACATATAAAACATATCATCTCAACAGAAACATTCACTTATGAATGACAGAAATCACTAACCTGGTGGTTCGCCTTTACCCTCCACGGGTTTTCAACAACCATGCCGGGATTTTGGCATTTAACAGAATATAGACAGATTTATGCATATATATATATATCAGACAACAAAGATGGTGTGAGAAATTACACACCTGATAACACGTAGTACTACTCTCTATGTCGATACCCTCACTAATCGATCTCTCATCTCTTTTGTCTACAACTTTGCTCAAAAGCCTAAGAACGCAAAGATAAAGCTTCCCCTACATTCGGCCAAGGATTATTATTTACTCCGAATTTATATGTTTAAATAAACAAATCTCCTTACCTAAATCGATTAGATTTCGGAAGTAGGGTGATTCAAGTGCTACTGATTTAGGAACCTAAGCGATTAGATCTCCTTCAAATCCCGGGATGCCGCCCATAAAAGAAAACACAAGATCAGTCCACCATGTAGCCATTCGGCTATGGTCTCTAAAAGCCGGAGAAGATTGGAAAAAGAATAGCACAATCGACACTTACCTCTACAGATGCGCTTTGGCTACCCTCACGAGAAAGATTCGGCAATCACGTAAGAAGATCAAAGCGTAGAAGGTTAGAGATCTAGGAAATTTTTGCTTTTAAGAAAATCCCGAAAAGATGAACAAGAGAAGGTTGATGTGTTTTTAGGCTTTTAGAAGAATTGAGTGAGGAGTTTCTGGTTTCGCGAGAAAAAGAGAAGAAGAAAAGAAAACAAGAAAGAGGCTTGGAGATTTCAAATAGGAAGAAAAAGAATGGAAACAGATTTCTGATAGAGAGAAAATCGAGAGAAAGCTTTCAAAAAACTCACAAAATTTCTGCATTTTCTTCCCTAACTAGCCGTCCTCCCTTTACACACAGAGTCCAAATTTCGGCCACCTCTAGCCTCCTGGATAGCCTTTCATCTTTTCCCTTATCCTTATCAGAACTTACATCCAAAAGAGTCCTACATCACCCCACTCCTTCCCCTTTATCAGCATTATATCCACATAATTTAAAACATAAAATCCCCTATTTTGTAGCCATATTGCCGTCCCCCCTAGCTCTCCTTGGGCTGCCGAAATTAGCCCAATTTCTTGGGCTCCAAGCGGCCACACTGAGGCCCCATTCTTTTGCCTATTGGCGCCACTTATAGCTTTCTCCTACTGCACCTCTTGTTCCTGGGCCACAAGCCCATTATGCCTATTTCACTCTCAATACTTTATTTAAACCCCATAGTCCCTAAACAAAATATTTAGCCAAGACCTCGACCCATTCCCGAGCCCAATTTGCACCTCTAATACTTAAATTAACACATTAAATGTATCCACCCATTAAACGTATAGGCCCAAAAATTCAGGATGTTACAGTTCTACCCCTTTAAAGAAATTTTGTCCTCGAAATTTCCAACTAAGTATCAATCATACTACCCAAGTCTCACCACTATGCTTCCGCTGCGAACTCTAATTCTAAAGCCAAAAGAAACACTTAGGATAATATGATAGAGTATGCACCGATATTCGCATCTGGAGCATCCTTGTCCACTTGGCAACGTGTTGCATAGACCAAAGCTAGCTGCCTCGCCTTAGCATAACCTGGACCTCTACCTGGTGCTCTGCGACCATGTCCTGTGCCATTGCCACCATTGGCTTGACCACGGCCCCTTGGTGGTTGGTGTCCACCCTTCCTAACCTGATCAGAACCTTGTCCAGCTGGCTGTACCTGTTCCACCTATGGACAGTCTCTCACCATATGATCCATAGACCCACACCTGAAGTATCCACCAGTTCTCCTTCTGCACTCCCCGTAATGTACTTTCCCGCACAAGTTACATGATCAATTCTGACTCCCAGTAGATGATGTCGGAGCACGAGCTGGCCCATCAAACCTAGGCCTTTTCTGAAAACTCCCAGATGATCGTGACGACCCAAAATTTCTCTCATTCCTATTTCGATCCTTATCCTTATTTTGCTTCTCACTCCGCTTCACCTCCTCAGATATTTTAGCTTTCTCGACCAGGACCGCAAAGTCCCTTTCTCGCTGCGGTGCTACCAACACCCTCAACTCATCCCACAATCCATCTTCGAACCGTACACAATGCTCATAGTCAGTCGCTACAATTCCTCGAGCGTAACGGCTCAAACGTAGAAATTCCGCCTCATACTCGGACACAGATTTACTTCCCTGCACCAAATTCAAAAATGTCTTCCTCTGTGCATCCACATAGCTGGCCCCAACGTACTTTCCCTGAAATGACTCCTTAAAGAAATCACAGTCAATCTGGTCTGCGGCAGTACCCTCCTTTATCGTGAGCCACCACTGATAAGCCTCGTCTCGAAGAAGAGACACGACCCCCTTCAACTTCTCCTCTACAGTGAAGTCAAGGTCATCCATTATACGCTCACTTGCCTCTAACCAATACTCAGCTGTATTAGGGGCTACGCTAGAAACACCCCTAAACATCTCTGCTCTGTTGGCTTAGAGTCGTTTCGACACATATTTCTGAGCTCCTGAACCCGTGCCTACCCCAGCAACTCTTTCGAGGACCCGTAACATCGCCTGAGATACCACATCATCTCCGGGCGCCTGGTCCCGAAATTCTCCCTCCACACCGGCATATTCGGCATCTCGCTTCTCGACCCGTGGCGGACCACTGCGGCTCGACACGGTCATCCTACCCCTACCATGACCACGCGGCGGACGTCCTCGACCCCTTATACTCATTCTTCCGATTGACATTTATCTGATTAGAAATTTTATGAATTAATAGGTTTCTTTCACTGATTAACCACGAACAGTCTTATGACGAGTGAGTTTAAGAGTAGTTCTTTCAAATTCGAATTACATCTACAAGTTTCACTCTTAAGTTTGTCTCCTAGTTCTAGGAACCACACACATCAACCATCAACATACAGATTTACATCCATGAACCCACATTCAACACATAGGTATTTTAGTCATTTCACTACCCAAAGGGTATTTTCATAATTTTATCCTACAGGTATTTTTGTAATTTTTCAAATAGGGTTCCTTGGTGATTTTGTGAAAGAAGGGTATTTTGGTAATTTTTGCAATCCGGGGTATATTGGTAATTTTACAACTGGGGTATTTCGGTAATCCTACAAATCAGGGATATTTTGGTCACTTATAAATCGTGGGTAATTTAGTAATTTTACAAAATAGGATGGCCGATCCTTTCGGGTTTTAGTTATAAATTTTGGCCTGTCAACAAATCCTCGTGGCTAGGGTGAATAAATACTACGCACTGCAGGATTCCAAATGAAGAGGAGGTGAGTCACTAGGATCGCTAAGTACCAAGCTCTCTCTCAATCCAATCCTAGACATGCGTATGCTGTTGCCACACCCTAGTCTTGTGACTTGTTTACAAGTTTGTTCGGTTGAATTAAGTCTTATGGAATTGAAGAGTTGTTTAACTAGGCCTAAGGTCCATCAAGCTTTAACTAGAATAATCTACGTCCCTTAAAGCCCATCAAGCCCACATACATATATAACACACAAAGAGTTCTCAATACTTACCCGCAGACTTGGGGCCGAGACGCAGTGCCATCTTTGAGAAACCCATCCTCGTGTTATTTATAAACATGCATGTTTCCAAAACCCATCTTTAGAAAATGTTTTGAGCCCAAAATCCCCAAAGTCGAGTTTTGAACCGGGCTCGATATAAAATTTATAACACCCCAAACCCGGCCCAAACACCCCGACCGGATCGGCATGTCACTAAGAAGATTTTAGAAAACTTGTCACATTTATTATTTTTTAAAAAGCATAGTTTAAACGTTTATCGGTAAAAACTTAATAATTTGAAAATTTTGTAAAAGAAATAAATTTTAATTAATGCCTTAATGAATAAAAATCAAAATTTTGCCTCTGAGTTCTATTATTTAAACACATGCCTTAATTTCAATTAATCATAAAATCTAAATGTATGGAAACCCAAAACGAGCACATAAAACCAATAAACAATAGCCGTGGGCCTTATTACAATAAAATATAAAACCGCACAAATTGAAAATACTAAGGGAAAATAATTAAAACAACGCCCTTTATTGAACCAAAATAAATCCATGCATGGCCACCTTGCTCTCCTCTCCAAAATTTCAGTCCGATGCACTAAGTGTTACCTGAAAAATGTTAAACAACGGGGTGAGTCACAAGACTCGCAGTGCATTCCTCGTGCACCATCGACCGGGCCTTAGCCCCACAAAATCGAATAACGAATATCGCATATCGTAATAAAGAAAGCCCATCCCAAATCCTAGATCCATCCGCTACACACCACCCTTACCGCCTATCACACCAAATGGGGATTTCTACAATCACCCTCACCGCTACACACCACCGATGGCGCTCATGCGTCAGTAGTTAGTCGCTCATCGCCGATTTGTGACATAGTCACTGTAATGATCGTGGCGAGCCACTACAACAGATCGTGGCGAGCCACCAACAAAACACTTCCCCTTTCATCAATCACCCAACCCCGTGCATACATAGAAATTGGCATACATATAAAACATATCATCTCAACAGAAACATTCACTTATGAATGATAGAAATCACTAACCTGGTAGTTCGCCTTTACCCTCCACGGGTTTTCAACAACCATGCCGAGATTTGGCATTTAACGTAATATAGGCAGATTCATGCATATATATATCAGACAACAAAGATGGTGTGAGAAATTACACACCGATAACACGTAGTACTACTCTCTATGTCGATACCCTCACTAATCGGATCTATCGCTCTTTGTCTACAACTTTGCTCAAAAGCCTAAGAACGCAAAGATAAAGCTTCCTTACATTCGACCAAGGATTATTATTTACCCGAATTTATATGTTTAAATAAACAAATCTCCTTACCTAAATCGATTAGATTCCTGAAGTAGGGTGATTCAAGTGCTACTGATTTAGGAACCTAAGCGATTAGATCTCCTTCAAATCCCGGATGCCGCCCATGAAAGAAAACACAAGATCACCCACCATGTAGCCATTCACCGTGGTCTCTAAAAGCCAAGAAGATTGGAAAAAGAATAGCACAATCGAAACTTACCTCTACTGCATAGTTTGGCTACCCTTGCGTAAAGATTCGGCAATCACAGAGAAGAAGATCAAAGCGTAGAAGGTTAGAGATCTAGGAAATTTCGACTTTTAAGAAAATCCCAAAAAGATGAACAAGAGAAGGCTGATGTGTTTTTCAGCTTATAGAAGAATTGAGTGAGGAGTTTCGATTTCTGGCAGAAAAAAAGAAGAAGAAAAGAAAACAAGAAAGAGGCTTGGAGATTTCGGCTAGGAAGAAAAAGAATGGAAACAGATTTCGGCAGCAGAGAAAACTGAGAGAAAGCTTTCATAAAAACTCACAAAATTTCGGCATTTTCTTCCCCTAACTAGCCGTCCCCCCCTTTACACACAGAGTCCAAATTTTGGCCACCTCTAGCCTCCTGGATAGCCTATCATCTTTTCCCTTATCCTTATCAGAACTTACATCCAAAAGAGTCCTACATCACCCCACTCCTTCCCCTTTATCAGCATTATATCCACATAATTTAAAACATAAAATCCCCTATTTTGTAGCCACATTACCGTCCCCCTAGCTCTCCTTGGGCTGCCAAAATTAGCCCAATTTCTTGGGCTCCAAGCGGCCACACTGAGGCCCCCTTCTTTTGCCTATTGGCGCCACTTATAGCTCCCTCCTACAGCGCCTCTTGTTCCTGGGCCACAAGCCCATTATGCCTATTTCACTCTCAATACTTTATTTAAACCCCATAGTCCCTAAATAAAATATTTAGCCAAGACCTCGGCCCATTCCTGAGCCCAATTTGCACCTCTAATACTTAAATTAACATATTAAACGTATCCACCCATTAAACGCATAGGCCCAAAAATTCAGGATGTTGCATGGTATGTCAGCTACATTTTGTGTGTAATTCTAGCTAGGCTTTAGTCATGCATTAGTGGGAGCAGTTATACATTAGGTAATTGCCATATTTCATTGTAACATAAATGCTTCTCAAGTCAATGAAAAAGATCTGATTTTTGGAGATCAAATTCAGTTTTCTTCTTGTTCAAACTTCTTTGCATTCGTTTTTCTTTTTCTCCTTAGTTTTCTACTAAAAAAACCAACACATGTAATCCGGACTACTTATGTATATGGCATACTGCTTATTCAAGTAATGAAGTTAATCTTTACATCATCCGGGTTACTTGTTTCTATTTTTTTCCTCTGCTGTCAAAACCCTAACATATGTGATTTGCAGCTATTCCTTTTAGCATTGATGACCAGCTCAAGGCTCGACATTGCACGTTCTACATGGTGGCCATAGGTTGTTTCAGTTACTAGCCAACGGTTGGTTTTAGTTTTAAAGTTATTTGGTGCTAGCAATGTCTTGCATTGAGTTACTGATGACAAACATTTGAAATAAGACGCACAGACATTGAGAAAAAGGGTATTGTAAATAATTCATTAAAGAGATTTGAAAGAAGAATGGATAGTTCTGTACTTATGCCAAACTCATTTATACATGCTTTTTTTCTCTTCATGTATTTGGCATTATGGATCTATTTGTCAGAATTCATAAATTAATTATATATATATATATTTATTTATTAATATATGTAAAAATAGCTTTTTCGAAAAATATTTTCAGGAAATCTGCCAAACAACAGAAAATATTTTACACAGATTCATCCAAACACCAAAAAAGTAAATCATTTCCAGAAAAGTAAATCATTTTCCAGAAATCATTTTCCGGAAAACATTTTACTGGCAAACAAACGGAGCCTAAGTTAAAATGATTTAAAACCCATTGATATATTTTAGTAGTGTTTGGGGAGGTTTTAGAGTGTTTACGGATTGATTTTCAGTTCTATGGGTCCAAGTATAGGTACTTGGCTTAGTTGTTTTGGAACAATTGAGCCAAAGAGATGAAATGAGCATGCTATTGGAGTTGTATCGGTACATCTCCCTAGAGGTACAAATACAACTTCCTTACACCTAGGCCATTGCACTACTTTAGCTTGATTTGGCTTCTGAGGGCTCGCTTTAGGTCTTGGACAACTCCGGTTGCTTCTGAACCTTTTCTAAATGGTTTTAAATTATTTCTAAAGTTCTCAAAATATATCAAATTTTATTCAATGATTTTGTAAAAAAAAAATAAGTTATGAATTTTTAAATAACTTTGAGATTTTGATAAGAAGTACTTCGATGGCACTTCCCTCCATACCATAAGTTTGGATGGGTGAAAGGTGTTACATTCGGAAGTTATCTATGCTTCCTAAGGTAAAGCTTTTCATTTGCTAAGATATCAACTTTTAAGTCTTCTCTTAATTCTATTTGTTGTCGGTGTGGAGTTGATAGGGAGAACTCTTTGGTTGGCATGTATGATGACATAACTCTCACTTTTGATGCTTATTATTGTACTGATTGGTTAGATTTTGCTATGCGTAAATTGGACAGGACTGCCATGGCTAATTTTTGCATGTTTTTGTGGGAGCTTTTGATTGTGTGGAATAATGAGGCTTTGAACAAGCGTCTTACTCCCCTTCCCCAACATTGCACTAAATTTTGCGTGGTTTCGACTTGAGGACTTTCGTGTTCATAATATGATTTATAGGCTTATTTTATTGAGGCAACTGCAGACTGAATGATGGTGTGCCTCTATCCTAAGTCGTGTTAAAATTAATGTTGATGCTTCGTGGGATGCTACCAGAAATAAAGTTGGGTTTGGATGTATACTGCAAGACGAGGATGCTTTGGTTATGGGTGGAATGGCGATGAGAGCCCCTAATTGTTTTGATTAGAATTTGGTGGAAGCTCGTGCGGTGATGATGGGTCTTACTTTCGCTCATGATATGGGCTTTATGAATATTTTTATTGGATCATATAAGTTTTCCTAGTGTGTCACATGATTTGTCTTTATTGGGCCAATTTGTTTTGAAGGCTCGTACAATGTTTTTAGACTTTGATGCTTTCGATTCACTGATACTCTTGGTCACATGGGATTAGATTCTGAAGATGAGTTCTAGTTTGGGGTGGATTACCACCAAAGGCTTCATGATCTTGTACTTGCAGATATTATTTGATTTGTTGAATGGTATTGCCCTTTGTGGCCAACATTTAAAAAAAAAAACTTTCATTTGCTAAATTTTCGATTGGACACATGGCACTATTCCAAGGTTGGATTTAATGAATTTGTAAGAAAATTTAGAACATGAGTTAGATAAAGAATTCTTGCAAAAGCAAAGTTAATATTTGATATGGAAATGTAAATTCTGGAAGTGAAAATGTAGCAAAAGGACTCAATTGCAAATTTTGAAAAACTTGACTAAAGTGAAATTTGACCAAAATATAAAATGTGAGTTAGTATTGATTAATTGACATAATAATAAGTTGGAATATGTATTGGTATAATGAGAATCACATTTGAGACTAAATTGAAAAGATTTGAAAGTATAGGAATTAAATTGTAATTTTCCAAATTTTATCGAGAAAAGGGCGAATATGTAATTTTCTTTACCTATGGACCGATATTGTGAGATAAATGTAAAGTATGAGACTTGAATTTGATAAGTGTTTATTATAGTGAAGAAATTGTGTAAAGACTCATCAGGACAAAATGATAATTTTACCATTAATATTTTATTACTCCAACGAATGCAAGCAAAGCTCGATGTGGTAAAAACCACCGTATATCATAAATGAAAAAAATTTGTCGTGTAACATCCTAAATTGGGGGTTAATTTTAGATTGCATTGTTTTGCTTGTGTTTGGGCTGTGGTGTCGTTGTTTGAGATGTTTCAAGACTTAGTTGTAAGTCTAGAGCAGGCCTGAGTAGTAGAAAATTTTATTTGTAAGCTTTAAAGATAGGGAGCCTTAGTAAGTAGGGGTTACAAGTTAAATGAGGGGAAATTTGTCACTAAAAAGGCCTTGGAAAAGTGGCACAAGGGAAGCCACTGAGGAGCTGAAATTGACGCCACAAGGGGAGCAAGGGGAGCCTATTTTCGAGTCGCGGAAGTTCCCTTTTTGCTCTTTATTTTGGACGGCAAAAGAGAGAGAGAAATGCTCAATTCAAACACTTCAGGATAATAAGGATTTTATTTGGATTTTATTTGAATATTTGTTTAAAAAGTTGGCAGAGAGAAAAAGTAGGAACTTGATTAATTCAAATTCTTTTGAATGATTTTAAACGTTTGGCCAAGAGTAATTCAGGGTGTTGGACGAATCTAGGACTCCTTGTTGGAGAGGAGTAATCGGCAAGGGAACTATGTAGAGGGGGAGGCCGAATTCTCATAGTCTTTTACTTGACAATTTCGGCTAAGCATTTTCTCATCTTCCACCTCTTTTTCCTTCTTTTTCATCCTTTCTCAAAACTGAAACCACCATTAATCCTCTACCCCTCTTCTTCTTGTTGCTAAAAATCGAAACTCTCTCTACCCTTTCTTTGCCAAATCCCTATCTTCTTTTCCCCTTCTCTTCTCTTTCTTTATTAGCCGAATCTACTCCCTACCTTTGTGCCGAAATTCCCTTCTCCTATCTAGAAGCACTTTGGCCGAATATTAGGAGTAGCATAAGTCTCTTCGGGATTTCTTATTCAATCGATTGGTGAAGGTAAGTATTGCCGAAACCCTCCTCTCACAATCTTTTGTTCTTTGTCGACTTGGATGAATGGGAAGCCGAAATTCGGCACATGTTGATGGTGTGGCTAACTATTCTTCTCCTTTGAAACCGATTTCTTAGAAGGTGCTCCGGGATTTTGAAGTGCACAATCCAAACCTCTATTCTCTGACAATCGGCTTTGGTAAGGGTGGTAAGGATCCATTCTATGATCATTAATTCTTTTAAGTAATCGAAAGCCGAAGGCTATTATGGTGGCTACTAATAATTGCCGATTGTAGGGTAGTAAAGCAGATTCACCAAAACGTGTGCTGTGGCTAGTACTCAAGGGCGTTTAGGTGAGGTTTCGGGTTCATACGTTAACCCTTTGGATTTATTTGGTTTGACCGAATGGTCTATGACACTAACCTTTATGTTGGCCGAATATAGGGGCAAGGAAATCTAGTGTGGTCGATTGACTCTTTTGGATTTAGGGCTATCGTTAGTAACAAGTGTGTACATACACACTTTATAACTAATAACTGTGCTAAACGCATTGTGTATGCTAAACTGAATTGGTGTAGATTTGGATTTAATACCATCATGGTATAGGCAAGGATTCAGGTAAGTCCTTGTGTTAAGAGTTTTCTTTATGATGCTTTTGGGAAGCATGACATATTTGGTATATGTGGCAAATAAATATGTGGCTGATGATAAATCCAATATATGTTGTTAAATAAACATGTTGGCATAATTTCTGTTAAATGCATATCATTGATTGATGTGGGTTAAACGAGTGGAGGGGGAAGTGATATCCGTGTCTTCGGACACCAGTGGTTTGGCACCACCAGTGGTTTGGTACCACAGTTGATTTCGTGACTACGGTCACCAGAGGTTTGGCACCTCATAGCGTCTCGTCCCGTGGTGCAGTACCACGATGGGTTGGCCCCACGATAATATAACATGATTGACGCCAGTGATTTGGTATCACACGATGGGTTGGCCCCATCACTACTATTCGTGACTTCGGGTCACCAGTGGTTTGGCACCACAATATTGATGGATATCGTGTCTTTGGACACTAGTGGTTTGGCACCACCAGTGGTTTGGTACCACACGGGGTAGAGAAAGGTGTATTGGATGGCTAGGTTGGGTGCATGTTAAATTTAGTGCATGTTAACTTAGTTATAAATTGTGTATGATGTTGCACTAAACTGGGGGAAGGGTTACACATTGAGTCTTGGCGACTCACCTTCTCCTTTAACTTTTTTAGGTGACTCGTAGATCACGGATGGGGAGCTGGATGGACTCGAGGTGGCCATGCAGTGAAAGTGTGATTTAAATGAACTTTCAGCTATTTTCATATTTATTCTCGGTTTCATTTGTTCAAGTTGTAATAAGGCCTCCTAAGATTTTATTTTGCTTATTTTACATATTTTGGATAATTTGTTTAAATTACTTAATGACTTTAAAATGGGTACACACATTTTCTTAAATTTAAACGCAAAATGTTTTATTGTGCCATCGGGTACATTCAATATCGGTAACAACCTGACTTAATAACAAAACCATATAAAATGAAACGTTTTCGACAAACTTAAGTCGGATAAAAAGGGATTTTACAAAATGTTTTCCCCTGTAACATACCAAATTCGGTCGTAATGTTTGGGCCGGGTTTGGGGTGTTACGAAATTGGTATCTGAGCCAGGTTCAAAACTCGGCTGTGGGGGCCCAAGGCCCAAAATGTTTTGGTAGGCCTTCTTGAAGTAATTATGGTTTTGAATAGCATGGCACCGAGTCTCCGGCACCAATCCGCCCAGGTAAGTACTTCTGACTTCTGTATGAATTATTGGTAGAAGGGTAGGTAGATAGTATGATAGGTGTTTGAACTTTAGGACTAGCCCACTCCAACAAAAGACATAAGACTTTAAATGCCTAATTAAACAAACCTACGACCAAGTCGCGAGTTAGGGTGTGGTAACCCTTGTGCGCATGTCTAGGATTGGATCCTAAGAGCTTGGTACTTAAGCGGTCTTCGTGACTCACCTCCTCTTCGCAGATTCCTACCTGTGCGTAGCTTCAGTTCCACCCTAACCAAGAGGACTCATCATAGGCCAAACACAATAAATAATACCTCGACTTTGGAAATTTACTGAAAATACCCTCTCAGGGAAAAAGATGAAACTATCCTCGGGAGGAGTGAATAAGTATGAAAGGTATTAGGGAATGGATGTGCCCTTCTGTAAACTAGGATAGAGGACTTAAACCTTTGATTGATCGAAAGAATTTCTATTAAACTCTCTTTATAAAATTTCTTCATGGATAACCAAGTGAAGCAAGTACTAATCCATGAAAATTCTTTAATCGATTAAAGCGCAATAGTTAGAATGAGCTCTAGAGGACGTGGCCGTCGTGGGCGCTTGAGAGGCGGGATCACCATGTCGGAACCCGTTAGGTCGTCAAGGATCGGACAATGAGGCACCATCGCCACCACCACCCCCGGGGCCAGGGCATTGAGCGGCAAGCCCAAACGGGGATGACGCCAGACGCAGTCGTGGTGTCTTTGTGAGTTCTAGAGTTGGTGGTCTGGTGCGGGAGGAAATTCGGAGCTCGGAAGTTCAGACGAGCGACTCCGATCCAACGGAGCGGAGTATTCCGGGTGTATCGTGAGTGGCACCCAATGCGCGCGAATATTGGTTAGAATCAACCGAGAGAATCATGGATGATCTTAACTCGACGGATGAGGAGAAGCTGAAAGGAGCGGTGTCGCTTCTAAAGGATGAGTCATATCAATGGTGGCTCACGGTTCGAGATGGTGCTACGGCAGATGATCTTACTTTGGAGTATTTCAAAACCGCTTATCGTAAGAAGTATGTGGGCACCAATACACCGATGCGCAGAGGAAAGCTTTTCCGGGTTGGTACAAGGAAATAAGTCCGTGGTCGGAGTATGAAGCGTAATTCTTGAGGCCGAGCCGCTATGCTCGGGAATTGTGTCAACAGAGCATGATCGCCGTGGTTCGCTTTGAAGACGGACTTAGGGATGAGTTAAGGTTGCTTGATTGCTCCACAAAGAGCGTGAGTTTGCTATTCGTGGAAAAGGCTAAGGTAGCCAAGGGGTCAAGGAGTCCGTGAGACATAACTATGATAGGAATAAGCAAAAAAGAGGCTTTGGGTCGTCTGGATCGGGTAGTAATGCACAGAAGAGGGCTAGGCGAGTGGGCCAAATCAGTAGGAGGCCCATGGTCGCTGAATCGAGAGACCACCTCGGTGTAATCGCTGTGGGAAATCACATTGGGGAGGTTGTTGGACCGGTGAAAGGGGATGCTTTGAATGTGGATCGTTGGATCACCGTAAGGACCCGTCTCGGAAGTTAGCTAAGAATCACCGGAGGGTCGAACTGTACTCGTGTTAGAAACGAAAGACCACTACAGAGGGGTCGTGGTAATGGTAGAGGAGGTAATGGTTCTAGTCGAGGTCGCGGTACACCGGGCAGAGGTGCAGGCAACATAGAGGCGAGACGGCTGGTTTAGTCTACGCAACAAGGCGCCGAGAGGAGGGTGACGACCGACGCCATAACCTGCACGCTTCTAATTTTTGGTCTTCCATATGTTGCATTAATTGATGTGGGTTCGACGCATTCATACGTTGCTAGTAGTGTGGTAGAGACTATGAACTTAGACTTTGAGATCGCTTCTAGGAGATGACAAAGAGTTAGCCCTCTAGGTCACTCAGTAGTGGTGAACAAGCTATATAGAGATGTACCCCTAGAACTCCAAGGGGTAGTATTTATGGATGATCTGATGGAACTGCCGTTTGGGAAGTTCGATTTGATTCTTGGAATGGACTGGTTGGTTAAGTATCAGGCAAGGTTGGACTGCGCTGCTAAGCGCATGGTTCTTAAGATGGATGAGGGTGATGAAGTGGTCATGATAGGCAATAGAAGAGATTACCTATCTAACGTGGTATCTCGCTTTGAAGGTGAGAAGATGGTCGGGAAGGGTTGTGAGGCGTTTACGTTCGTGATATGTGCCTTGGAGGCTAAGGAGTCAGTAGTTGAGAAGGTTTGAACAGTAAGGGAATTCACTGATATATTTCCAGAAGATCTTCCGGGTCTGCCTCCGGATCGGGAAGTTGAGTTCGGTATAGACTTGTTGCCCAGAACGGCACCTGTGTTCATAGCACCGCATCAATGGCACCAAAGGAATTAGTAGAGTGAAGGCTCAAATTTAGGAACTCTTGGACCGAGGGTTTATCCGACCAAGTATATCTCCGTGGGGAGCACCTGTGTTGTTTGTCAAGAAAAAAGACGGTTCAATGTGAATGTGTGTATCGACTACCGTCAGCTAAACAAATTAACGATCAAAAACAAGTATCCGCTGTTCCGGATTGATGACTTGTTTGACCAACCAAGGGTGCATCGGTGTTCTCAAGATAGATCTTAGGTCGGGTTATCATCAACTTAAGGTGAAGGAGGTTGATGTGCACAAGACGGCATTCCGTACTCGGTATGGGCATTACGAGTTTTTGGTGATGCCATTTGGGTTGACCAACGCACCGGCAAAGATTCATGGACTTAATGAATAGGGTGTTTCAGCAAAGATTTGGATCAGTTTGTCGTGGTGTTTATAGATGACATATTGGTTTACTCAAAAACGGAGGAGGAGCATGATAGGCAATTGCGTATAGTTTTACAAGTACTAAGGGAGAAGCAGTTATATGCCAAATTCAGTAAGTGCGAATTTTGGCTTAGGGAGGTGGCTTTCTTAGGTCACGTAGTATCAGCTGAAGGGATTAGAGTGGACCATCGCAAGGTTGAAGCGGTGTTGGATTGGTAATCGCCTAAGACAGTGGCAGAAATTCAAAGTTTTCTGGTCCAGCAGGTACTATCGAAGATTTGTGGAAGGATTCTCTTTAATCGCAGCTACCGCTGACTAAGTTATTAAGAAAAGGAGTTCCATTTGTATGCGGACGGAGAAAGCAGCAAGAAAGCTTTGACAAGCTAAGGAAGATTCGACTTTAAGCTCGGTTCGCTTCACCGAGGCCGGAAAGTTGTTCACGGTTTATTGTGATGCATCCCATACTTTGGTTTGGGGTGTGTGTTAATGCAAGAAGGGAAAGTAGTGGCTTATGCATCCCATCGCCTAAGACCGCATGAGGTTAACTATCCAACTCACGATTTAGAGTTAGCGGCGTGAGTCTTCGCTTTGAAGATATGGAGGCATTACTTGTATGGGGAGAAGTCGATAGTCACACGGATCACAAAAGTCCGAGGTATCTTTTGACCCGTAAGATTTGAACTTGAGGCGTCGATGGATTGAGCCGTCGAAGGACTACGATCGCTCAATTGAGTACCATCGGGGCAAGGCTAACGTGGTGGTCGACGCGTTGGCGCCTAAGGTCGTGACGGACTTAAGAGCAATGTTTGCTCACCTCGGTCTATACGACGATGGAAGTCTTTTAGGCGAGCTGCAAGTCAAGCCAACTTGGATCGAGGAGATTAAGGAAAAACAATTGGTAGATGACGCTTTGAGTGCGCGAGGTTACAAGTTCAAGATGGTGGTTTGGAAGGGTATAGTTTGTCCGGTGATGGTGTACTATGTTTTCAAGGGCGAGCCTCAGTATGCCAAAGGATGTGGAATTGAGGCAAAGAATTCTTCAAGATGCACATAGCGACCCATGCGCCATGCATCCCGGAGGTAGCAAGATGTATGGAGATTTGCGAAGCGAGCCTGTGGCCGGGGTTTGAAGCGTGAGGTAACCGAATTTGTGGGAAAGTGTCCGACGTGTCGCCAGGTTAAGGCCGAACACTGTTGCCATCGTGGTTACTCCAACCGTTGAAGATCCTCGGTGGAAATGAGAAAGGATCACTATGGACTTTGTCGATGGGCTACCCTCACGCCAAAGCAGAAGGACGCAGCTTTGGGTGATTGTGGACCGTCGACTAAATCACTCACTTCATACCGGTAAGGGTGGATTACTTACTTGAAGCTAGCTAAGCCGTATGTGTCGGAAATAGTAAGATTGCATGGCGTACAAGATCAATTATCTCGGATAGGGATCCGAGGTTCACATCAAGGTTCTGGAAAGCGTTACATCAAGCTTTGGGCACACGATCGATTTCAATCTGATTGCTCCATCCACAAATCGACGGCGATGGGAAAGGGTCATTCAGATTTTAGAGGATATCTTTGAGAGGATGTGTTTTGGATTTCAGTGGTAGTTGGGAGGAGTACCTACTGTTATGGAATTCGCTTATAACAATAGTTATCAAGCTTAGTATCCGTGATGGCACCATATGAAGCAATCGTATGGACGAAAGTGCCGTACTCCTACATGTTGGACTCGAGTTGGGTGAACGACAAGTTTTGGTCCAGAGGTGGTGACAGAAACGAAGACAAGGTTAAGGTAATTCGAGCTCGTCTCAAGGAAGCGTGGATAGGCGTAAGTCCTACGCCGATCTTAAGCGCAAAGAAATGGAGTACGCAGAGGGGATAAAGTTTTTCAAGGTGTCGCTTGGAAGAAGGTATTGAGATTTGGGCGAAAAGGAAAGCCGAGCCCAAGGTTCATCGGCCCATATACGTTGTTAAAGCGAGTGGGACCGGTAGCTTATCACCGAGTGCCGGCAGCAGAGTTGAGACAAATTCATGACGCCTTCCATGTGTCAATGCTTAGGCGATATCGGTCGATCCATCACACGTTGTGCCGATGAGCGCAGATTGAGGTAAACTCGGACTTATCTTTTGAGGAAGAACCAGTTCGGATCTTAGATCGAGATGTCAAGGTTTTACGTGAAAGTCAAGACCTTTGGTGAAAGTACTATGGCGTAACCATGGTACGGAAGAGGCCACGTGGGAACCCGAGGATGTGATGAGGCAAAGAATATCCCCACTCTTCTAATCGGTAATTTCGAGGCCAAATTTATTTTAAGGGGGTAGAACTGTAACATCCTAAATTGGGGTTAATTTTAGATTGCATTGTTTTGCTTGTGTTTGGGTCAGGTGTCGTTGTTTGAGATGTTTCAAGACTTAGTTGTAAGTCTAGAGCAGGCCTGAGTAGTAGAAAATTTTATTTGTAAGCTTTAAAGATAGGGAGCCTTAGTAAGTAGGGGTTACAAGTTAAATGAGGGGAAATTTGTCACTAAAAAGGCCTTGGAAAAGTGGCACAAGGGAAGCCACTGAGGAGCTGGAATTGACGCCACAAGGGGAGCAAGGGGAGCCTACGTTCGAGTCGCGGAAGTTCCCTTTTTGCTCTTTATTTTGGACGGCAAAAGAGAGAGAGAAATGCTCAATTCAAACACTTCAGGATAATAAGGATTTTATTTGGATTTTATTTGAATATTTGTTTAAAAAGTTGGCAGAGAGAAAAAGTAGGAACTTGATTCATTCAAATTCTTTTGAATGATTTTAAACGTTTGGCCAAGAGTAATTCAGGGTGTTGGCCGAATCTAGGACTCCTTGTTGGAGAGGAGTAATCGGCAAGGGAACTATGTAGAGGGGGAGGCTGAATTCTCTTAGTCTTTTACTTGACAATTTCGGCTAAGCATTTTCTCATCTTCCACCTCTTTTTCCTTCTTTTTCATCCTTTCTCAAAACTGAAACCACCATTAATCCTCTACCCCTCTTCTTCTTGTTGCTAAAAACTGAAACTCTCTCTACCCTTTCTTCATTAATCCCTATCTTCTTTTCCCTTCTCTTCTCTTTCTCTATTAGCCGAATCTACTCCCTACCTTTGTGCCGAAATTCCCTTCTCCTATCTAGAAGCACTTTGGCCGAATATTAGGAGTAGCATAAGTCTCTTCGGGATTTCTTTTTCAATCGATTGGTGAAGGTAAGTATTGTCGAAACCCTCCTCCCACAATCTTTTGTTCTTTGTCGACTTGGATGAATGGGAAGCCAAATTCAGCACATGTTGATGGTGTGGCTAACTATTCTTCTCCTTTGAAACCGATTTCTTAGAAGGTGCTCCGGATTTTGAAGTGCACAATCCAAACCTCTATTCTCTGACAATCGGCTTTGGTAAGGGTGGTAAGGATCCATTCTAAGATCATTAATTCTTTTAAGTAATCGAAAGCCGAAGGCTATTATGGTGGCTACTAATAATTGCCGATTGTAGGGTAGTAAAGCGCATTCACCAAAACGCGTGTCTTGTGGCTAGTACTCAAGGGCGTTTAGGTGAGGTTTCGGTTCATACGTTAACCCTTTGGATTTATTTGGTTTGACCGAATGGTCTATGACACTAACCTTTATGTTGGCCGAATATAGGGGCAAGGAAATCTAGTGTGGTCGATTGACTCTTTGGGATTTAGGGCTATCGTTAGTAATGTGTGTGTACATACACACTTTATAACTAATAATCGTATAAACGCATTGTGTATGCTAAACGAATTGGTGTAGATTTGGATTTAATATCATCATGGTATAGGCAAGGATTCGTAAGTCCTTGTGTTAAGAGTTTTCTTTATGATGCTTTTGGGAAGCATGACATATTTGGTATATGTGGCAAATAAATATGTGGTCGATGATAAATCCAAGATATGTTGTTAAATAAACATGTTGGCATAATTTCAGTTAAATGCATATCATTGATTGATGTGGGTTAAACGAGTGGAGGGGGAAGTGATATCCGTGTCTTCGGACACCAGTGGTTTGGCACCACCAGTGGTTTGGTACCACAGTTGATTTCGTGACTCACGGTCACCGAGGTTTGGCACCTCATAGCGCCTCGTCCCGCTGGTGCGGTACCACGCAGTGGGGTGGCCCCACGAGATAATATAACGGGATTGACGCCAAAGATTTGGTATCACACGATGGGTTGGCCCCATCACTACTATTCGTGACTTCGGTCACCAAAGTGGTTTGGCACCACAATATTGATGGATATCGTGTCTTTGGACACCAGTGGTTTGGCACCACCAGTGGTTTGGTACCACACGGGGTAGAGAAAGGTGTATTGGATGGCTAGGTTGGATGCATGTTAAATTTAGTGCATGTTAACTTAGTTATAAATTGTGTATGATGTTGCACTAAACTGGGGGAAGGGTTACACATTGAGTCTTGGTGACTCACCTTCTCCTTTAACTTTTTCAGGTGACTCGTAGATCGTGGATGGGGAGCCGGATGGACTCGAGGTGGCCATGCGGTGAAAGTGTGATTTAAATGAACTTTCAGCTATTTTCATATTTATTTTCGGTTTCATTTGTTCAAGTTGTAATAAGGCCTCCTAAGATTTTATTTTGCTTATTTTACATATTTTGGATAATTTGTTTAAATTACTTAATGACTTTAAAATGGGTACACACGTTTTCTTAAATTTAAACGCAAAATGTTTTATTGTGCCATCGGGTACATTCAATATCGGTAACAACCTGAATTAATAACAAAACCATATAAAATGAAACGTTTTCGACAAACTTAAGTCGGCTAAAAAGGGATTTTACAAAATGTTTTCCCCTGTAACATACCAAATTCGGTCGTAATGTTTGGGCCGGGTTTGGGGTGTTACATGTCGAATAACATATAATACCATAAAATTGCCAATCCCCTCGGTACTTCAAGTGCAATGCACTGACTATGTATAAATGCGGACTTAATATACCGCCAGTACTCCACGGAACTCCTTCGTTAACCTCAAAAATTACCTACCCCGATGTATATGCAATATGTCACACAATCTCATACATAGCCATAATTCAATTCTTTCATATTAAATTGGAATGTTTAGCACACCCTCAATTATCGAATACTTTCAGAATATGTAATCAATAATCCAACTTTCAAATTACCATTAAGATGGTATCATTCACAAATCACAATTTCATGTACATTCACAATTTTTCTGTGTGCATGCATAGCGGTCTTACGAAAATTTCATAGCAAATCATTTATATGAATACATCATGCATAAGCCCTATTTTCATTCAAAAACATGCTATACATACAACCAATCATTCATCAAATTAACCAAACATTCATGACAATGTTAATCACTCAATCATTCAGTCAAACTAGCAATATTGCTATCATTCCAAATAGTTAGGGCTCGAAACGTACCCGATTCGGCCACTCACAAATTTAATTACTTAGCTATTAAGTCAAGGCCAATCAAAAAACTAAATCATCAATTAGATCATAATAATTATTATTACCAATCAAGTTATTGAGTTTAGGACCCATACCTTATTTTACGCTCTTTTGCAGCACACTAGCGAATCTTACGGTTTCTCTAATAAATTTTAAAACGAACCTAAATTAAAAATCAGTATAAAACTAAATTAATACACCTCTTAAACAAACCCTAAACACCCATTTATGTGTTCAATCCATTCGTCACAAATACATCAATTTTCTGAATCCAAACTAGTTAGATTTCTTATACTGATTTAAGGCGAATTGTAACATCCCAAAAACGGGGCTATTTGGAAATAAATTATTTTTCTTATGTATGAACTGCTGAGTCATTATTTGTGGAATAATAATGATCAATTTAAGGCTTTGTGTTGGCTCGATTTGGTAGGAAATTTTAGTTTTTAACTTTTAAAAGAAGGGAGCCTTGGTAAGTGGGTGTTATAAGAATAAATGTGGGTATTTTTAATACTAAAAAGGCCTTGGTAAAGTGGCAAAAAGAAGCCCACTTAAGAGCTACATGTGACGCCACCAAGGAGCAAGGGAGAGCTTGTGTTCGAGTCACGGAAATCCCCTTTTGTTTTTGTTTTTATTTGGACGGCACAAGGAGAGTTTTTCTCCCTTCAAACTCTTCTATTAGGTGTAATTATTAAAAGATATTATTAACTAGATATTATGGAATAATCTAAAAAAAGGTGGCAAGAGAGAAAAAGTAGGAACCTGGTTAATTCAAACTCTTTTGAATAATTTCAAACAAGTGGCCTAGAGTTGTTTTAGATATTTGCCGAATTTTGAACTCTTTGTTCAAAGAGAGTGGACGGCAAGGGAGACTAGGAAAAGGGGAGGGTGCCGAATTCTTTTGAGTCTTCTTGATAATTTCGGCTAGCACCTCTTTTTGTTTTTTTTTAAACTCTCTCAAGAAAAAAAAACTGAAAACCATTCTTCTTTTCTTTTTGCCGAAATTCTCTACTCACTCTCATCTTCCATTTTCCTCTTTTCTTCTCTTCCTTGAACCGAAACTCTCCTCTACTCTCTTCTTTGTCGAATCCCCAATCCTTCCTCTTCTCTTTTTCTTAGTTAGCCGAATCTACTCCCTAGCCATAGCCGAATTTCCCCTCTCCATATTTTCAAAGCTTTGGCCGAATATACCTCTCTAGAGTGCCGAAATTCCCTTCTCCTCTTTGGATGCACTTTTGCCGAACCCTAAAAGTGGTATAAGACTCTTCGAGACTCTCCTTCAATCGGTTCAGAAAGTGGTAAGTGATCTTGGCCGAATGTCCATCCTCCCTTTTCTCTCTTTGTCTGTCGATTTCTTTTACAAGGAGGGGTGCCGATTTCGGCAATGGCTTCTAAATGGTTAGTAACCGATTTCTTATAGGTATTCAGGGAGGTAAGACAGTCGACTCACAGCCTGATCTCTAGTGTTCAATTTCGGTAAGTGGTGGTAAGATCAATCTACTTATTCTAGCGATTTGTTTAAAAGCCGAAGGTTATTGGTTTACTTGCTAATCAATGATGGCTGACGAGCAGATTCGAGTATCGAGTACGGTAGATTATAGCAAGGAGTGTTAAGGTAAGATCTCGGGTTCACAAGCAACCCCTCCCAAATAAGTTAATTAGGCCGAATAGGCCATAAGACTAATCCAGTGATTTGGCCAAATATAGGGCAAGTGGATCTGTGGTGACCAACGCTTTCTTTCGGGATTTAGGACTACCATCGATATCAGGTGTGTACATACACACGTATAATAGTTAATAAGTGTATTAAGTGTATGTTATGTGTAAATCTGCCTTATGTAGATACGGCTTTAGTGCCTTAATGGTACAAGCGAGGATACCGTAAGTCTCTATTTGTATGAGATGGGTGATAATGCTTTTGGGAAGCATGGATTATTTGGTACATGTGATATATGTATGTTCGTTGATTGCTTGACAAGGGTTGATGAGAGGAGGGGGCCGTGATATCGTGGTTGACGAGCACCGTTGCTTTGGTAGCACATCGTGACTATATGTCACCAGAGGTTTGGTACCTCCGGAGGTTTGGTACCTCATAGCGACTTGTCCTCGTGGTTAACACCACCGTGGGTTGGCCCCACTTGAGATATGGGATCGCCTCGCCAGCTGATTTGGTATCACACGATGGGTTGGCCCCATCATTCGATTTGTGTCTACGGACACCAGTGCTTTGGTAGCACACCGTGACTATATGTCACCAGTGGTTTGGCACCACCAGTGTTTTGGTAACACATCGTGACTACGGTCACCAGTGGTTTGGTACCACGTGGGGTAGACAAAGGTGTTTGGTTGGCTAGGTTGGGTACATGATACTTTGCTTAATTAATCATTATATGTTGTGTATGAAATGTTGTATTAACCGGGGAAGGGTTACATATCGAGTCTTGGTGACTCACCTTCTCCTTTAACATTTTTCGTGTGACTCGTAGATGGCGGTTGAGGAGCCGGTGGGACTCGAGGCGGCCATGCAAAGCATTTTAATTTACAGAACTTTAAACTTGTTTAATTTTATTTTGGGTTGTAATAAGGCCTCCATAAACTATAGTTGCGTTTTATTCTTTTTATGTTGGATTTTTACTTAGAACTATATCATTAAATTAAATTAAATCACATGTTTTCTTAAGTTAACACGTGAAGTTTAAACGCGCTACCATCGGGTACACTTGAAACCGTATAACAATTGGACTTAATCAAAATTTCAAATTAAATCTAAAGGTAGCTTGACAAGATAATCAAAAACGGGAAGTTTCAATAAAAAATTAATAAGTATCGAAATGGTGTTCACAAGGTTTTACTTCGTAATAACTCAGATTCGGTCGTAATGTTTGGGCCGGGTTTGGGTTGTTACAGACTTGTATCGTCGAGCCCAGTTCAAAACTCCTACTGTGCCCAAGGCCCAAAAATGTTTTGGTAGGCCTTATGGTATGATTTTTGGGTTTTTAAGCAAAGATGGCCCGAGTCTCCTGCACCGATCCGCCTGTAAGTACATCTAAACCTTTCGTGAATTATATTCTGTAGAAGGGTAGGAAGCATGGAACGTGAGATAGACTTATAGGACTTGGACCCTAAGGCTAGATTACTCAAACACGACGAAGCATAAGACTTAAAGAACTAAACCAACCTATGACTTAGTCAATGAGCTAGGTGTGGTAACCCTCATGCGCATGTCTAGGATTGGATCCGGAAGAGCTTGGTATTTAAGCAGTCCTCGTGACTCACCTCCTCTTCGCAGTATCCTACCCGTGCGTAGCTTCCTGCTCACCCTAACTCGTAAGGCTCATGGTGTGGTAACCTCTGCGCGCATGTCTAGAAAGGTTCAGGTGAGAGCTTGGTATTTAAGCGGTCCGCGTGACCCACCTCCTCTTCACTTGAATTCCGCCTCAGTGCGTAGCTTTGGTTCACCCCCGACTGAAGGCTCTGGCCATAGGCTAAAAACAATGATTAAAACCCGAGAAGGGAATTAGCCTTGTTTTTACAAAATGGAATGAATAACAAGCCCTAATGTTTTCAAAACTTATCCAATAACCCTCTTAAACCTTAGAACACTATGTATACAATGTTTTTCTCGGAAAACTTGACTTGTGAAAAATTACAAAAATACCCTTAGGAGTAAATGACCAAAATACCCCTGACCCATAAAATATTGATTCGACGGTTTTGCCCAAAATTTCAGCTATTTTACAAATATTCAACAACTTGGCTTTGGAAATCATCAGTAAAATATCCTGGTTCTGGAAAATTACGAAAATACCTCAGTAGGAAAAAAGACGAAAATACCCTCGGGTTAGAAATGGGCGTAAATGTCCGATGAGTGAATAGGTATGGAAAGTATTAAGGAATGGATGCATGGACTTCTTTGTGTGAACTAGGATAGGAAATCAAAACATTGTTTGCTCGAAAGAATCCTCGATTAAACCTTATCCATAAAACTTCTTCGCGAGTAATAAAGTGAAACAAATGCTAACGATAAAATTTTTCTATATCGATTAAAGTGCGCGTAGATAGAATGAGTTCTAGAGGACGTGGACGCCGTGGACGTGGTAGGGGTAGGATGACGGTGTCCGAACCCGTCAGTCGTCGACAAGGTTCGAAAAATGGTACCATCGCCACCACCACCTCCTACTTTTAGAGCCGAGGAGCCGAGCGCACTCGGGCGGCGAGTCGGTATCGCAAGCGCAGTTGCGAGTCTTGGAGATGGTGGTCGGGCTGGTGGAAATGTTGGAGCTCTAAATCGTCCCCGAGCGACTCCAATCTAACGGAGCGGAGGTATTCCGGTGGTGTGTCGAGTGGCACCCGGTCGCGTTGGTCATCGCTAGAATCAACCGAAAGAATTATGGATGACCTTGACCGACCGAGGAAGAGAAGTCGAAAGCGGGCGTGTCGCTCAAGGATGAAGCGTGACGCTGGTGGTCGATAGCTCGAGATGGGGCTACAGCAGAAGATTTGACTTGGGAGTATTTCGTAACCGCCATCGTAAAAAGTATGTGGGTATTAGCTATACTTGTGCCACAGAGAAAGGCTTTTCTCGGATTAGTTCAAGGAACTAAGTCCGTGTCGAATATGAGGCGGAATTTCTAAGGCTGAGTAGGTATGCGAGAGGCATCGTGTCTACTGAACATGAGCGTTGTGTCCGCTTTGAGGACGGACTCCGAGATGATTTAAGGTTACCGATTGCCCCACAAAGAAGTTCGTGAGTTCTCATCTCTAGTGGAGAAGGCTAAGGTAGCCGAAGGAATCGTGAGGCCGTGAGGCGTAACTATAGTAAGAACAATCGTAAGAGAAGTTTTGGGTCACCGGATCAAGCGGAAATGCTCGTAAAAGGCTAGGCCAAGTGGGCCCAATCAGCAAAGAAGGCCCACAACCGCTAATCAAAGGCCGACTCAAGCAATCGCGTGGAAAGACCCATTGGGGAGGATGTTGGACCGGTGACAAAGGATGCTTTGAGTGTGGATCTTTGGAGCATCGCGTCGAGATTGTCCCCGTAAACTAGCAAAGAAGCAAACTAAGGCCGTAACCGTGCTCGTGATAGAAATGTAGGACCACAGAGAGGTCGTGGTAATGGTAGAGGAACCAACGGTCCCTAACCGAGGTCGTGGGAACTCAAGGCGCAGGTTCAGTAACACGAGGCTAGGCACTGGCTTAGTTTACGCAGCAAGGTGTCGCGAAGAAGGTGACGCACCGGATGTTATAACCGCAGACGCTTTCTAATTTTCGGTTTTCCTTATGTTGCATTGATTGATGTGGGCTCGACGCACTCGTACATTGCTTGTAGTGTGGTAGGAACTATGGACCTAAACTCAAACCGCTAGGAGATGACCGTAGTTAGCCCCTTAGGTCACTCCGTAGTCGTGAGATAAACTCTATAGAGGCGCACTTTAGAACTCCAAGGGGTAGTATTTGTAGCCGATCTAATGGAACTACCGCTTGGGGAGTTCGATTTGATCCTTGGTATGGATTGGTTGGTTAAGTACCAAGCGAGTTTGGATTGCGCGCCTAAAGCGCATGGTCCTTAAGACGCATCAAGGTGATGAAGTGGTTATGATAGGAGATAGAAGGAATTATCATCCCAACGTAGTGATCGCCTTGAAGGTCAAAAAGATGGTCGGGAAGGGTTGTGAGGCGTTTTTGGTTCAAATCGTGCTTTGGAAGCTAAGGGGTTAGTATTTGAAAAGGTCCGAACGGGTTGGGGAATTTGTTGATGTGTTCCCGGAAGAACTTCCGGGTTTGCCTCCGGATCGAGAAGTCGAATTCGGTATAGACTTGCTACAGAACGCAGACTGTGTCCATAGCACCATACCGAATGGCACCAAAGGAATTGGTGGAGCTAAAGGCTCAAATTCGTGGAGCTCTTGGATAGAGGGTTTATACGACCAAGTATATCTCCGTGGGGAGCGCTGTGTTGTTTGTCAAGAAGAAGGACGGTTCTATGCGGATGTGCATCGACTACCGCGAGTTGAACAAGTTAACGATCAAGAACAAGTATCCGCTGGCCTCGGATTGGCGACTTGTTTGATCAACCGAAGGGTGCCTCGGTTTTCAAGATAGACCTTAGGTCGATATCATCAACTTAAGGTAAAAGAGGTTGATGTTCACAAAAGCGGCATTCCGAACTCGGTATGGGCATTTCGAGTTCTTGGTGATGCCATTCGGGTTGACTAATGCGCCATGGCATTCATGGACTTGATGAACAGAGTATTCCAAAGAAGATTTGGACCAGTTCGTCGTGGTGTTCATAGACGACATATTGGTTTATTCAAAGACGTAAGAGGAGCATGATAAGCATTTACTGGATAGTTCGCAAGTATTGAGGAGAAGCGCTTATATGCCAAATTCAATAAGTGTGAATTTTGGCTTAGGGAAATGGCTTTCTTAGGTCATGTAGTATCACCAAGGAATTAGAGTAGACCCTACTTAAGATTGAGGCAAGATTGGAGTGGAAACCACCTAGGACGGTGGTGAAATACGGGTTTTCCGGGTTTAGCAGATACTATCGGAGATTCGTGGAAGGGTTCTCTCTAATAGCAAAGACCGATGACTAAGTTGCTAAGGAAAGGTGTCCCGCTTGTATGGACGGAGAAGCAAGCAAGAAAGCTTTGATAAGTTAAGGAAGATTTTGACTAAGCTCGGTTTTGGTGCGGCTGAAGCGAGAAAAGTTATTCACGATTTATTGTGATGCATCTCACACCGGTTTGGGATGTGTGTTGATGCAGATGGGAAGGTAGTAGCCTATGCATCCCGTCGCTTAAGATCGCATGAGGTTAACTACCCAACGCACGACTTGGAGTTAGCAATGGTCGCTCTTCTCTCGAAGATATGGAGACATTACCCGTATGGAGAGAAGTCGATGGTCTACACGGATCACAAAAGCTTGAGGTATCTTCTCGACTCGTAAAGATCTCAATCGAGATAATGGCGGTGGATTGAACTACTAAAGGACTATGATTGTTCAATCGAGTACCATCCGAAAGGCTAATGTGTAGCCGACGCATTGAGCCGGAAGGCGTGAATCGGACTTAAGAGCAATGTTCGCTCGGTTAAGTCTCGTATGATGATGGGAGTCTTTTGGCGTAACTCCAAGTTAAGCCGACATGGATTGAGGAGATTAAGGAAAGGCGGTTAGTGGATGAAGGCTTGAGTTCAAGAGGGTACAAATTCAAGACGGTGGTTTGGAAGGGTACACCGACTAGTGAAGGAGCGCTTTGTTTTCAAGGACGAGTATGTATGCCAAAGGATCCGAATTAAGGCGAAAATTCTCCAAGATGCACATAGCAGCCCATACGCTATGCATCCCGGGGAAGCAAGATGTATGGAGATTTGCGAAAACAGCCTCGATGGCTCTGGGTTGAAGCGTGAGATAACGGAGTTCGTAGGAAAGTGTCCGACGTGTCGCCAGTTTAAGGTCGAACATCGGTCACCATCGGGACTACTTCAACCGATAAAGATCCTCGGTGGAAATGGGAAAGGATCACCATGGATTTCGTTAGTGGGCTACCCTCACGCCCACTAAGAAGGATGCGATTTGGGTAATTGTGGATCGCCTAACTAAATCCAGCTCACTTCATGCCGGTGAGAATGGATTATTCACTCCAGAAGCTAGCGAAGCTGTATGTGGGTGAAATAGTGAGGTTGCATGGCGTGCCAGTGTCGATTATCTCGGATAGGGATCCCAGATTTACGTCAAGATTTTGGAAAGCGTTACATCAAGCTTTGGGTACACGGTTGGATTTCAGTACGGCTTTCCATCCACAGTCTGACGGACAGTCGGAAAGGGTGATACAGATTTTAGAAGATATGTTAAGAGGCTGTGTCTTGGATTTTAGTGGTAGTTGGGAGGAGTACCTACCACTAGCGGAATTCGCCTATAACAATAGTTATCAAGCGAGTATCCAAATGGCTCCATACGAGGCTCTATATGGACGGAAGTGTCGTACTCCTACATGTTGGACGGAGTTGGGAGAAAGACAAGTTCTGGGTCCAGAACTGGTAGCCGAGACGGAAGACAAAGTCAAGGTGATTCGGTCTCGCCTCAAGGAAGCATCGGATAGGCGTAAGTCTTATGCCGATCTCAAACGCAAGGAAGTGGAGTATCTTTGTGGGAGACAAAGTCTTTCAAAAAGTGTCGCCTTGGAAAAAGGTATTGAGGTTTGACGGAAGGGAAGTTAAGCCCAAGGTTCATCGGGCCATATCGCTTGTGAAGCGAGTAGGACCGATGGCATATCGGCTAGAGTCGCTCGCAGAATCGAGTCGATTCATGACGTATTCCATGTATCAATGCCGAGACGGTATCGGTCGATCCTTCACACGCTGTGCCGATAGCGAGAGATTGAGGTGAACACGGATTTATCTTTTGAAGAAGAACCGGTTCAGATTGTAGATCGAGATGTGAGAGTTCTACGAAGGAAGCGGTGCCTTTAGTAAAAGTGTTATGGCGGAACCACGGAGTGGAAGAAGCTACGTGGGAGCCCGAGAGGTGATGCGGCAAAGAATACCCCCATCTTTTCTCGACCAAGGAATTTCGAGGACGAAATTTATTTTAAGGGGGTAGAATCAGAACATCCCAAAACGGGGCTATTTGGAAATAAATTATTTTTCTTATGTATGAATCACGAGTCATTATTTGTGGAATAATAATGATCAATTTAAGGCTTTGTGTTGGCTCGATTTGGTAGGAAATTTTAGTTTTTAACTTTTAAAAGAAGGGAGCCTTGGTAAGTGGGTGTTATAAGAATAAATGTGGGTATTTTTAATACTAAAAGGCCTTGGTAAAGTGGCAAAAGAAGCCCACTTAAGAGCTACATGTGACGCCACCAAGGAGCAAGGGAGAGCTTGTGTTCGAGTCACGGAAATCCCCTTTTGTTTTTGTTTTTATTTGGACGGCACAAGGAGAGTTTTTCTCCCTTCAAACTCTTCTATTAGGTGTAATTATTAAAAGATATTATTAACTAGATATTATGGAATAATCTAAAAAAAGGTGGCAAGAGAGAAAAAGTAGGAACCTGGTTAATTCAAACTCTTTTGAATAATTTCAAACAAGTGGCCTAGAGTTGTTTTAGGTATTTGCCGAATTTTGAACTCTTTGTTCAAAGAGAGTGGACGGCAAGGGAGACTAGGAAAAGGGGAGGGTGCCGAATTCTTTTGAGTCTTCTTGATAATTTCGGCTAGCACCTCTTTTTGTTTTTTTTAAACTCTCTCAAGAAAAAAAAACTGAAAACCATTCTTCTTTTCTTTTTGCCGAAATTCTCTACTCACTCTCATCTTCCATTTTCCTCTTTTCTTCTCTTCCTTGAGCCGAAACTCTCCTCTACTCTCTTCTTTGTCGAATCCCCAATCCTTCCTCTTCTCTTTTTCTTAGTTAGCCGAATCTACTCCCTAGCCATAGCCGAATTTCCCCTCTCCATATTTTCAAAGCTTTGGCCGAATATACCTCTCTAGAGTGCCGAAATTCCCTTCTCCTCTTTGGATGCACTTTTGCCGAACCCTAAAAGTGGTATAAGACTCTTCGAGACTCTCCTTCAATCGGTTCGAGAAAGTGGTAAGTGATCTTGGCCAATGTCCATCCTCCCTTTCTCTCTTTGTCCGCATCGATTTCTTTTACAAGGAGGGTGCCGATTTCTGCAATGGCTTCTAAATGGTTAGTAACCGATTTCTTATAGGTATTCGGGAGGTAAGATAATCGACTCACACCTGATCTCTAGTGTTCAATTTCGGTAAGTGGTGGTAAGATCAATCTACTTATTCTAGCGATTTGTTTAAAAGCCGAAGGTTATTGGTTTACTTGCTAATCAATGATGGCTGACGAGCAGATTCGAGTATCGAGTACGGTAGATTATAGCAAGGAGTGTTAAGGTAAGATCTCGGGTTCACAAGCAACCCCTCCCAAATAAGTTAATTAGGCCGAATAGGCCATAAGACTAATCCACAGATTTGGCCGAATATAGGGCAAGTGGATCTGTGGTGACCAACGCTTTCTTTCGGGATTTAGGACTACCATCGATATCAGGTGTGTACATACACACGTATAATAGTTAATAAGTGTATTAAGTGTATGTTATGTGTAAATCTGCCTTATGTAGATACGGCTTTAGTGCCTTAATGGTACAAGCGAGGATACCGGTAAGTCTCTATTTGTATGAGATGGGTGATAATGCTTTTGGGAAGCATGGATTATTTGGTACATGTGATATATGTATGTTCTGTTGATTGCTTGACATGGGTTGATGAGAGGAGGGGGCAGTGATATCGTGCTGACGAGCACCAGTGCTTTGGTAGCACACTGTGACTATATGTCACCAGAGGTTTGGTACCTCCAGAGGTTTGGTACCTCATAGCGACTTGTCCCTGTGGTTAACACCACCGTGGGTTGGCCCCACTTGAGATATGGGATCGTCTGCCAGTGATTTGGTATCACACGATGGGTTGGCCCCATCATTCGATTTGTGTCTACGGACACCAGTGCTTTGGTAGCACACCGTGACTATATGTCACCAGTGGTTTGGCACCACCAGTGTTTTGGTAACACATCGTGACTACGGTCACCAGTGGTTTGGTACCACGTGGGGTAGACAAAGGTGTTTGGTTGGCTAGGTTGGGTACATGATACTTTGCTTAATTAACTGTTATATGTTGTGTATGAAATGTTGTATTAACCGGGGGAAGGGTTACATACTGAGTCTTGGTGACTCACCTTCTCCTTTAACATTTTTCAGGTGACTCGTAGATGGCGGTTGAGGAGCCGGTGGGACTCGAGGCGGCCATGCAAAGCATTTTAATTTACAGAACTTTAAACTTGTTTAATTTTATTTTGGGTTGTAATAAGGCCTCCATAAACTATAGTTGCGTTTTATTCTTTTTATGTTGGATATTTACTTAGAACTATATCATTAAATTAAATTAAATCACATGTTTTCTTAAGTTAACACGTGGAAGTTTAAACGTGCCATCGGGTACACTTGAAACTGGTATAACAATTGGACTTAATCAAAATTTCAAATTAAATCTAAAGGTAGCTTGACAAGATAATCAAAAACGGGAAGTTTCAATAAAAAATTAATAAGTATCGAAATGGTGTTCACAAGGTTTTACTTCGTAATAACTCAGATTCGGTCGTAATGTTTGGGCCGGGTTTGGGTTGTTACAGAATTGTACGCCCGAACGTCTTTCAGCTTTACTACTGATTTGGGGCGTTTAAGTCGGCATCTAACACACTTAATTACTGAAAAATAAGTAGCTAATCTATAATTGAAAATTCCTTATTTTATCAATTAATAACTTTTCCCAATATCCAAACTAAAAATATTTACTAGTTTACAATTAACGACACTTACGCTTCCCAATTTGTCATATTTGAATTGCCGATTGATTAAGATTGATTCTCCCTAATTAACACATGTTTAAAGGCTGATTATGAGGGTTTAAAGAACTCAATAATATGGTGGAAAAATATGGGAAATAAATAAAGAAAACATCTCCCTTTTTTTACTCATAGGCGCGCACACCACCACCCGCAGTGGCTAAATTGGGGCTGATTTAAAATCACTTTTGAGATCAATTAAAAAGCTTAAAAAATACCCATTAAATATTTAAAAATCCCCAAAATTCCAGATTTTGGAAATTTAGGTTTTCATTTAAAAATATTTATCAAGAAATTGAGAGAAAATGAGATCTTACATAGGCGAGATGCTAGGGGCGACAATGGCACTTCTTGACAAAGATAGGAATTGATCTTGGGGGTCCAAAATTTCAGACTTGGGGCTGAATATTTTAGGGAAAAATGTTATGATTTTAAAATAAATCTAAAATAAAACTTAATAAACCAGGATCTATCATGTCAAATCATCAAGAATAAATTAAGAACAAAACTAGATGCGGAAGTGTACCTAAATTAATCGATTTCTTGAAATCTATATATCTTGGGGTTTTTATCTTCCAAATTAGCACACAAGTAATCTAGAGAAGGTGGCTCTCTCTTTCCTAAGGATGGGATATTAGAAATATTATCTTGTGTATAATTTGGGACTATAACCCTAATATATATAACTTTGGCACATTAGCCCTAATTTCTAATCAGCCCATCATCAATTAGAAATTAGTTACTAGAGTATTTACACATATTTGACCCATACTTTAATTAATAATTAAATCCAAATAAACCATAACCAAATTAGATCCCTTTTAATTTGGGCTAACCTATGATGATAGTAAATAATAACATGTAATCGCCCTTATTATATATGTGATGTCCATATTTTCCAACAATCTCCAACTTGGACCACATATATATACTAATTACTCTATAATTACATGTGATTATATAACCTTATGAGCTCATAATTTTACTATCATATCCAAAAGGTATTCCAAACAATCTCGTCCATTAATTATGTTAACATAGAACCAATGCAACTTTCGTTACATATATCATAACTAAATCCATCACTGATCACAGATATTAACACAACCAAATGACATAGATCAAGAATGGATGTGTAGCATGGAAATTACATGCAATATGATCTAAACATGTCTATTTTCAACTGGTCCTCCTTAAACCTGAGTAAGATCAAACCTTACCAAAACCAGAGTGTGAATAAACCAAATAAACTTTATTTCTGCAGAAAATAAACTTAATATTCGTAAACTGAAATAACTAAAAATGTGTTTATAACATAAAAACATTTAAAAAGTAAAAATTCCCACTAAAACTAAATATCCTTAAATGGCATTACACCCATATGAGCAGTGTACTCTTATAAAACCTTAGGTGTAGTCTCTTAGTAAGCGGATCTGCAATCATAGTGTTTGTCCTAATATTCTTTATAGGCACCTAACCACTCTGAACTTTTACTTTAACAACCAGGAACTTAAAGTCAATGTGTTTTGACTTTGATGTGCTCCTGTTGCTATTGGAATAAAAGACTGCAATTTGTTTTCACAATTTGCGCCTTAGTGACAAAGTCTTGTATCCATATTCCATCAAAATCAGAGTCTATATACCTAATGATCTCTAACTGATTAGACCTCTGATATGTGAACATGTAATATTTTGTTTTCTGAAAATACCTTATAACCCTCTTGGATGCTATCCAATGGTCTAAACCAGGGTTGCTTAAAATATTTGCCTAACATCCTAACAATGTACACAATATTCCAATGTATACAAACCTAAACATACATAAGACTTCCCATTGCTAAAATATAAAAAATCTTATGCATTTTTGTAATCTAAAAATCATTCTTAGGGTATTAATTGAGATTATACTTATTATTGACAAGCAATATGTCATTAACATATAAAACCAAATATAGAACATTACTCCCACTAAACTTATAGTATATACAATTATCGACAAAATTCATCTTTAAACCGAATAAGATAATCATTTGGTAAAATTTGTAATACTATTGACGAGAAGTCTGTTTAAGCCCATAGATGAAGTTCTTTAATTTGCAAATCATTAACTTTGCATCATCGGACACAAAGTTTTCTAGTTACACCATATAATGTATGATCAATGTTACCATTGAGAAACCATTAACTTAATATTTATCTGATGCAACTTAAGGTCAAAATATTCCACTAAAGCCATTATAATCCTTTCTCTAGTGGACCTTTTTAATGACATTCATTCTTGATGTTGTTGAGTTTGTTTTTCTAGAAAAATTACCTCATCTTGAATAGGGAGTTGTTCAACATTGTCTTATTGAGGTTCTGGATTCACTTCTTGATCAATGATAGGTATGAGAACCTAAACATCGTCAAAAGTGATTGTATGAGCTAAGTTTGAATCTAATTCCTCCTCAAAAGTAATGTCTCTAACCTTATTTCTCCCTCCAAACTCAACATCCTCAAAAAATGTTGCAATTCTAGTCTCAAAAATATTCCTAATTATGGGATCATAAAACTCATAGCCCCTAGATTATTTAGAATTTCCTTAACCCTTATACTTTATAGACATTAAAGAAGTGAGAAGTGATGTCATCTCAACCTTATCGTTTTTAGCAAAACGTTTCTTAATTTCATCAAGGAAACCTTGGCTTGAGTAATCTCTTCAGATCCTGTGCCCTTAAAGGTTTTTGAAATGTTGTGCTTCATGATAATTAGACTTATGCGATTTGAACCATCCCACCTCTCAAAATCCCTTTTAACATAAGGGGTGTTTTCCGCTGTGAGAGGTGCGGGTGTTCTTCCCTTAGTGCAAGGTCTATGTCTATACAACCAAACATTATAAATGTATTTTCCATTCCTTAAAATTAGTCTCACTAAACATGGGTATAGAATTAATAGATATTATGGCAGCAAAAGATAAACTAGTTGAATCCATAACAAAATAGATAAAAACAAGCTCACATCAATATTCATAAGTAAACAATAAATTCAAAATAATGGCTAATCCCATCTCAAGATACCAAACACAACATTAATATCAAGTCTTTGGACAGTAATATTAACAGTAAGAGATACTTTTGTTGTAGTAATCAAACATTGACAATAAATTATGTCAAACAATTAATTAATCTTTGGACTAACTTATTGCTCACATAAAATACCTTATGATTGTCACACATTTATCACCATAGATGTTGTTGAAATTCAGTCAAATATTAACTTACATTTGGGTCAATTAATAAACACATGAATCACAAAAACATATAATCATCTTGATATTTCAAATAAACTAATCTACACAAAAGATGTCACTTTGGCAGCATTTTGTTTCATCTATTTAAAATATTAGACATCCTTAATTAAAATATAAAACCAAAATCTGAATTTATTTGTTTCAAAATATTTCTCTTAATTTCATCTTTCAATCAAATTAAAAGATAATAGTATATATATGCATATATATTTATCCCAAAACAACATACAGTGATGTTGGCAAATATAATAATATCTGAATAAATCAAAATAACCTCACATAAGACTTTAAATTTAAACCAAAATAATTTGAATAAAGGAAAACCTCATATCAAGATATCGAACACTCCATTAATATTTCATCTTTGGACAAAATATTAACTTGTAAGTGATATCTTGGTATAGTAATTGTAAGTACCCAATTTTGCCCGGGCCTTTAAAAACCAAAATAAAATAAATTTTTCTTACAGCCCAGGACCAATTACAAGCCCAATATTTAATGGCCCAAAACTAATACTGCCTACCCATTAACAAGCAACCCGAATCCTACCCAATACCCAAACAGACTACCTACTCGAGCCCACTATCAGAACAAACCCCCTTTAACCAGATCCTAAATGGACCACTCAACCCAGACCCAAACTAGGCCTACTGCCCAAATACACATGGCCCAAATACTAAAAACTGACCCAACAAATTCTACAGCCCAAAAGGCCCACTGTCTAGGCAAGTTTCAGTAATCCTAGGGTTCTTTGAAACCCTAGGCGCCGCAGCACCCTTCTCCATCGCGCCGCAAGCCCCAGCAAACAGCCCCTCTTCGCGCCTTGCATCGCAAATCATGCTCTCATCCAGCCTCAATCTGTGCCCGAATGTCGCCCCATCGCCAGATCCGCGTCAATCACCTGCAAAAGGAAGGAAAACCGACGGCAAATATAGCAATATTTTTGTTTCCTTTTTCATTTTGTTTCAAAGGCTATAAAAGCCTAACAAAGAATCAGAATGAGGGGACAGAGACGAGAGATACAGATAGATAGAGAGATCTGAGAAAACAAGAAGAACAAAAAATTTACAGAATACAAAATATATTTTTTAGAGGTGATTCCGATTCGGTTTTTATCTTCTTATTTTTTCTCTTTCAATGCGTGCATGTTCTACGAATAAACAAAAAAATATAAAAAGAGTAAGGAGTTTTACCTTCGCACCACCGTAGACGACGACGCGTGCGGCGCGTGCCCATAGTCAGACGACCGAGGTCAGACGAGAGAGCGAGAGGATTTCAGAGTTTTTTTTTTCAAAGTTTTTTTTTAAAACAGATTTTAGAATAATTTTTTTTATTAAAACTGATTTATATAATAAGTATGGAAAGGCGCCGTTTGAGGGGTATAGGGTCCACGCGTCAACCCGGTTTGTGACCCGGATCCGCGCTTTTCTACTTTAAATGGTTTTATTACGATTTTAGTCCCCCCACATTTTCTATTTTTCTAATACAGCTTATTTTTGTTTTCAAATTCGCCCCATATTTTTACTTTTGTTCCAATTTAATCCCTATTTTTTAAAAATCTTTTTATTTTTTATCCCATTTTAAATTATTTTAATATTGTAATAAAATTATTTTGTTATATTAAATATTTTGTATTATTTCCATTATTATTTATATTAATTTGTATATAGTATTAATTTTTATAAATATTATTTCCTTTCAATCTGTTTCAATTGCTATTTTAACCCTTGTTTTTTTAATCCTTTTATTTTATTATTCTACTATATTAAATAGTCTATTATTTTCTTTATTATTTATATATTAGTACATTAATAGTATAAATTTATATATATATATTTTTTGCAATATCTTTATATATTAAACTATTTTTTTATTTAGCTTAAAATTATTCTCATTATATATTATTTCTATATATTTATTACTATATTATATGTTTTCAAGATTTTTATATTATATATTATTATATTATATTATTTTTAAAATTTATTTTTGAATAAAATTTATTTATATATTATGTAATATATTCTATTCATATTATCTATTATATGTATTTTTATAATTATTGCATTTACATATCTTACATATATTATTTATTTATAACCTTTTTTATATGTTTATATTATCTTATAACTTCTATCTTATATATATGTTTTTAATATTTTTGTATTTATTATATTATATTATATATTACTTCTAAAATATTATGTAGTATTTTTATTATTATATAATGCATTGTTTATATTATATGTATGTAATTTATTTATTTATTTATTATTTAATCTTGCATGTAAAATTTTTTCATATTTACTTAATAATTTTATTTTTATTTTGATATTGTTTTATGTATATATTTTATTTGCTCATATTCTCATTTATTTATTTATGATTGTCATTGTATAGTTTTTATTAATCATTATTCTACGTTATTTGTTATTATTATTTGTATAGATATGAAATGTTAGTATATTAATTGCTTTTAATATTTACGTATAAATGCAATGTTGTCACATAGATTATTGTTTAGAATAAAAAATACATTTTTACAAAATTAATATTTTATTTAAAGGTTTTTAAAATAAGGCAATGTTTTGATATTTAGAAATTCGAGAAATAATGCCCAATCGTGCTGGGTGTCGATTTTCCGTTTGGCTAAATAACTAAATATCCTTTTAACAAGTTTTATAAATTATGAGATGATCTTAGTTACGCGGGTTTAAAAATATCATGTCCAATCGTGCTGGATGTAATGTTTATATTCCTTCGGATTGAAAAAATCTCAAATTTTAAATCAAAATTACTCGAAGTTTTATAAATTATGAGATGATCTTAGTTACGATGGTTTAAAAAATATCGTGTCCAATCGTGCTGGATGTGATGTTTATAATATTTCGGATCGAAGAACTCTCATATTTTAAATCAAATTGTTCGCTTGGAAATCATATTTTTAAATGCTTTTAAATTTCAAACATTTGGACATAATTTTATCGATTAGGTACCAATTTTTGGGCGTTATGAGGGTGCTAACCCTTCCTCATACGTAACCGACTCCCGAACCTATTTTCTATTTTTTTTTTGTAGATCAAAATTAAATGTTTTAAATAAAACGTTTTACAAGGTAATCCAATCACACCTAAGTAAAAAGGGATTGGTGGCAACTCCCATTTTCGTTTTTAAAAGTCGATCCACATTTTTAAACAGATTTAAAAAATGGTTTCGACAGCTTGGCGACTCCACTGGGGACCAATAAGAGAGTCAAGCCGTAAAATCGATAGTTTCATGTCCTCATGTCTAAATTTAAAATTCTGATTTTAAAAATATGATCCTTTTATTGCATGTGATTTTAAAAATATATCTCTTTGCATTGCAATCGCATGACCGTCGTGGTCACACCCTTTAAGTGGGAGCGAAGCTATGCCTTCGTGAGGTTTTCACCTCATGGGCTAGTGGATCGCTTTCTAATACATCTGTACCTATGTCTTCGTGAAGTTTTCACTTCCGCATGGTCATAGGGAAATGTATTCCCCTGAACCGAACTCGATCCATATGAGCCTATAATGGGTGAGGATTGAGGAATCTGCTGGTTAGGGTACCTCAACTTTAGAGCTAAACCACATGTAGAAAACCTAAGGGCTTACCCTAGGTAGAACTACGACAAACCTTAGTAGCTACCCAGATAGGGGTTTGTTTATTTTACTTGTTTTATATTATGCGGTACTAACTTGTTATGTTTTATTCTTTTGTGCATATCATTTCATAAGAGGTATCGATTCACGGTCAGTTTCTAAATTAGAAAGCTGGTTATGGAGAACGAATTCCTTGATAAAGTGGAAGACAATGCAGTCGTCTATATAAGATTAGAGCAAAGGCAATTAGAGAAAGAAGGGTATGGATTCGTTTGAGCAAGAGGGAAATGGGGCAATGCTGGAATCCTTACCTCTTCGGCCACCTGTGCCTCCTGATGTCGTTTCAATCAAAGTAGAATCGGATGTGAAGAAGATTGTACGACACCCTATGGCAAGGCATGGTTACTATATTCACCAATCACTTCAAAGTGAGTGTGGAGTACGGATGGACACCTTTACTAAACAACAAGCTTGAGTTTACTGTTGTACTTGAGGATGTTGCACCTGCCAGAAACAATGGAAATGCAAGCCCTGATGGCCAGGATAGCCCAAATGGGGGTGAAAAAAGAGTTTAAGAAGACCGTATCGTTCAAGAAATTGGTGGAGCCATTTAGGATTGAAAGATGGGTTGTTGTGAACTTTTCGGCTCCTCGTTGTGATCCAAACAACATTGCAAGGGATTTGATTCGTTGTGGAGAAATGAAAGGGATTTGTATTGATCCCCCATTCGATATATTCAATAAGATAAACCAGAATAGACGCCTTTCACCTGTGGTTAGATTTGAAAAATGGTTGAACAGATACAATCTAGACCTCCTGGAGCTCCGCAGTTCCTTCTTTGTCTGCACCTTGATAGGAAAAATTCTGATCTTTATGGGCCATGGAAGTGGAAGAATCTTTCTAAGTATGGCATTATGACTCAGTGTAGGGCATGATCAATACTTTACAAATCTTTTTCTAAAGATCAATGTTAAGCTTAGACGGTCTCCTCATCACCATTGTCGAAACCATTTTTATCGCAGTTTTGAAAAACGGGGATCGACATTAAAAATAAGGAGTCGCCACCAATCCTTTTTGTTTAGGTGTGATCGGGTCACCTACAAAGTAAATTTTGGTCTACGGATTTCAAGAAAAAAACAGGTTCGAGAGTCGGTTACGTGCAAGGAAGGATTAACACCCTCGCAACACCCAAAATTGGTACCAAATTGATTAATTGATGTCCTAATGTTGAAAAGTTTGAAATGATTTTGAAATTCTGTTCCCTTTTTTTTATTTTAAATAACTTGATTGAATATTGAGATTCCCTTGTTCCGAATGAATAGAGTATCACATCCAGCACGATTGGATACGACAAATCTGAGTCCTCGAATTCGAGATCATCCCCAAAATTCTCCAAGCACATGTATTAAATTTTTAAAAGGGTATTTGGTTATTTGGACAAACAAAAAACCACACGCAGCACGATTGGGCACGATTTCTTCGAATTTCCAAACGCACAAATATTACCTTATTTTGAAAATATGGACAAAATTTGAAAGGATATTCGTTTATTTGGTCAAACAAAAAACCACACCCAGCACGATTGGGTACGATTTCTTCGAATTTCCAAACGCACGAATATTACCTTGTTTTGAAACTTTAAGTAAAAATGATTTTAGAGCTCAAATAGTGTTAGAACATGACATTTTTGAGCGAATATAATGCTACGACATAATAACATACAATATGGAGCGATTATTTACAAATGAAATATAATGCTAGTGAATCTCAAGCAACAAATAAATATAAAACTAGAATTAAAACATACATAATAGCAATAATTATCAAACATTAGATCAATGATAAAGACAATTAATTAACATACATGCATCAACAATATTACGAAATCAATGGAATAATTCTAATACTAATTTTACATATATGTATGTAAGTACACATTAAAATATGTATATTAAATTATGAAAGAAAAAAAAAATATGTGTAACACAAGTAGTTTTAGAGGAGATTAAATATCTACATAAATAGATTAAAAAATATATATATACATAATATGAACTTAATAATATATGCACAAGAATAAAATAATTTTAATACAAATTATATATACATATACTAGAAAATAGTTTAATTTAAATAGTATATAAATATATATTTTATCATATTATAAAACAATTTAAAACCAAATAAAAAATGAATTAAACCTAATAAAAACGTGAAGATTGTATATGAAAATAAAAAAAAGGTGCTTAAATGAAACAAAAACAAAATTTAAAGGCTATTTTATAATAAATAAAATCATTTAAAAATGTGCAAGGATCAATCTGAAATGCACGTAAACTATTAGGGGCTAAACCAGCAAATATTTTCGAAGCTCAAAACGCAGCACTCGGGTTGGACTAAATTGAAAAAGCGCACCAATTTTGGGCAAAATTAAAGAAACAAAAGAAATAAAAGAACACCCAATCAAAGATTAACACGAAACAATAAGGACTGAGCACGCAATTATCCTATCACAGCGAAAACACGCGGATCTTATGGGTGCTGAATCGGATCAAATCGGGTCGGCTTATACGACACCGTTTTAGAGCCATCGAAACCGACCCTAAACGGTGACGTTTTACAGGTCTTAAATAAGCCTAAAACGAAAACCTAACCTAATCCCCTCTCACTTAAAACATAAAAGAAAGAAAAAATTTAAAAGAACCCCTAATCCCTCTTTTTCTAAACCTTCAGCCGAAACCCTATCTTTCTCCTTTCAATCGCGTCGTTTATCATGACCTTCCGTTCCACCACTCAAACGCCATTGAAATCGGCGAGAAGTGGTACATGAGGGTCTGATCTGGGGATCTTCATCTAACTCCGATCGCGACGGAGAAGACGAAGATCAAACGTTCCATTTGGTAAGCTCTTTCTCCCTTTTTTATTTTCGCATATAGAAAAAGAAGGAAAGGAAAAGATATAGAAATAAATTTAAAGATAAAACAATGAAAGAGATGAAATTGCAAAAGCAACCTTTTGAATTTGTTTTCTATTGCTGAATTATCGTTGTGCGTAATAATAGGGAGCCCCCCTCCTTTTACAAAATTTCTTCGGCTCTTTATATAGCCGATTTGAAAATAAAATTAAAAATACAAATAATTTTCTTTTGTTTTCTTGTTGCTGCTGTCGCTGTTGCTATTATTTGTCGCTTGTTTTGCTATTCGTTTGCAGGTACAGACGTGGCCAAGATGCAGGGGGTCGTACGACGCTGATGCGCTGGAGGCAGTACGGAGGCGCGCTGGTGAAGGCTTGCGCGTGGGTGGAGCACGTGGTATGAGCGGGGACACGAACGGTCGCGCACGTGAAGGCACGCAGTAGCCCAAGAGGTGCGCGTGGGGGGTGGCTGCGGAGAAGGCACCCGAAGATTCTGGAATTCTGTCCTGCTTGGGCCTTTTGGGCTCTTTGGATTGGGCTTAAGTTTAGTCTGTTGGGCTATTGGGGTTAACTCGGGTTATTGTGTGTGTAGTTTGGGCATTGGGTTTACGGGTTTGTAAAAAAAACTGTAAAAAAGGACTTTTTGGACTTCTATTATTTGGGTTTTTAATTCTGTTTATCTTTTTGTGTTTTTTGGTTTCTATTTGGTTAGCATTGGGCCCGGGCATATTTGGGCTCCTACAGCTGCCCTTCTTTGCTCATTGTCGTGTAACGGGAATGGAACAAAGACTTTAAAGAGGGCCAAATTTGCCCGGTCTCACCGAATCTTGACTTCTTTTGGTGCTTCTATTCTCCAAGTAGCTTCGTTCCATCCCACTGTATCTTTAGAGGCCTGGGAAATGGCGCTTTGATTCCATTCTGATTTAATTTTAGGGAGAAGTGATTCGTAGTTTCAACCTACTCCACTGGAACTTCAAAGAAATACGGATTGATCCTCATTATAAACTCGAGGAGGAGGGATTTGTAGCATCCACCTACTCCACTGGAACTTCGAGGAGATAGTAATTTAGAGAGAAGAGATTCGTAGTTTCAATCTTCTCTACTAAAATTTCAAAGAAATACGGATTGATCCTCATTGTAAACTCAGGGATGAGGTATTTGTAATTTCAACCTACTCCACTGGAACTTCGAGGAGATAGAAATTTAGAGAGAAGAGATTCGTAGTTTCGATCTTCTCTACGAAAATTTCAAAGAAATACGGACTGATCCTCATTGTGAACTCAGGGAGGAGGGATTTGTAATTTCAACCTACTCCACTGAAACTTTGAGGAGATAGAAATTTAGAGAGAAGAGATTCGTAGTTTCAATCTTCTCTACTGAAATTTCAAAGAAATACGGACTGATCCTTATTGTAAACTCAAGGAGGAGGGATTTGTAATTTCAACCTACTCCACTGGAACTTCGAAGAAATAGAAATCTAGAGAGAATAGATTCGTAGTTTCAATCTTCTCTACTAAAATTTCAAAGAAATACGGACTGATCCTCATTGTAAATTCAGGGAGGAGGGATTTGTAATTTCAACCTACTCCACTGGAACTTCGAGGAGATAGAAATTTAGAGAGAAGAGATTCGTAGTTTCAATCTTCTCTACAAAAATTTCAAAGAAATACGGATTGATCCTCATTGTAAACTCAGGGAGGAGGGATTTGTAATTTCAACCTACTCCACTGGAACTTCGAGGAGATAGAAATTTAGAGAGAAGAGATTCGTAGTTTCAATCTTCTCTACTAAAATTTCAAAGAAAAACGGACTGATCCTCATTGTAAACTCAGGGAAGAGGGATTTGTAATTTTAACCTACTCCACTGGAACTTCGAGGAGATAGAAATTTAGAGAGAAGAGATTCGTAGTTTCAATCTTCTCTACGGAAATTTTAAAGAAATACGGGCTGATCCTCATTGTAAACTTAGGGAGGAGGGATTTGTAATTTCAACCTACTCTACTGAAACTTCGAGGAGATAGAAATTTAGAGAGAAAAGATTCGTAGTTTCAATCTTCTCTACTGAAATTTCAAAGAAATACGGACTGATCCTCATTGTAAACTTAGGGAGGAGGGATTTGTAATTTCAACCTACTCCACTGAAACTTCGAGAAGATAGAAATTTAGAGAGAAGAGATTCGTAGTTTCAATCTTCTCTACGGTAATTTTAAAGAAATACGGACTGATCCTCATTGTAAACTCAGGGAGGAGGGATTTGTAATTTCAACCTACTTCACTGGAACTTCGGGGAAATAAGACTTGTATGGCTTCGATCTACTCCTGCAACTTCAGGACTACCAGATCTACTATCTTCAATCTGCTTCACTCAGGAGAGCAAGATATTCGAATTCACCGATGTTACGACAACGTCTTCTAGGTGACCTGCCTTGTAAAATCAGTTTTGTGTTTATGCTTATGCAAAATGGTTAGGATGCAATGATTAGAATGAATCTAATGCTTCTAACTAAATGTATTATGGATGACATTTGTATGAATGCAGAATGTCATGAGAATAGTCTTTTTACAAAGATTTAGATGTAATGATCGGAATGAATCAAATGCCCCTAAATAGATGTGTCTTATAGATGACATTTGTATAAATGCAGAATGTCATGAAAATGATTTCTTACAATGATTAGGATGCAATGATCAGAATGAATCAAATGCTCCTAAATGTGTCTTGCATGAATGCTGAATTTCATGAGAATGATCCCTGCTTAAGGTGTCATCGTTCATTATTCATCAGGGTTGTAATATCCTGATTTGGTGGGTCTGTGCATTTGGTAGGTTGGGTGGCTAAGTTGGTAGGTTGAGGCTTTGAGGTATGTATTGGGCTCAGGCTTGGACTTAAATCTGGGTTAAGTTGCTTAAAAATAATGCTAGTTTATAGTTTAAGTTAAGTTGAGTTAAGTAATTATGTTAGTAGTAAGTTGGGCTCGTGGCCCAAAGGTTGGAGGTGCTATGGGTGAGCATAGAGGTGGCGTCACTTAGGAGGGAGATTGGGTCATGTGTGGCCACTTGGGGCCCAAGTTTAAGGGGTCCAAAATTTGGCACTCCTAGGGGGCAGGGAAGGACGGCACATGAGCTACAGTTTAGGAGCTTTAATTCTTTTATTTTAGAGATTAAATGCTGATAATAAGGAAGGGAAAGAGTTGGTTTTAAGGTGGTCTCATCTAAAGAAAGGATAATTGATGTGATAATAGATGGATAAAAGTTATCAAGAGAGGGGAGAGTTGGCCGAAACTCCAACTCTGAAGGTGTGTGTGTGTAGCCGAAATTAGTAGCTAGTGGTCTATCTTTTCTTTCATTTGTTTTCTTCTTTTCTTTCTTTTCTCATTCTTTTCTCTCTTATAGCCGAAATTCCCTAGCCTTATTTCCCTCTCTAAAATTCTTCTAAAAGTCGAATCCCCTCTGTTCATACTCCTTCTCCCATAGCCGAATCTACAAGGGTGGTTTCATTTTCCCGAAGGTGCACCATAGCCGAATAGTCTTCAAGGGAGATTGGCCCTATCGGTTTCACTCTCTGCTCTTGAAAGTCGAATCCTATTGTGCTGTGGCCTGTAGTACCGATTTGTGGGAAAGCCGAATATAGGTTGGTGGTGACGTTTTCTTAAAGACTTTTGGGATTCGACAGTTTAGGTAAGGGTTTCGTCTAAACACTATGATTCTATATTAGATATCATCGGTTTGATTGGTTTAGTGACCAATGGGTTATTTTGAACTCGAAGAACAGTCAAGCAGTGGAGGTTGGATCTGTAAATCCAACGCTAAAGTACAAGAAACGAATAAGTATCGGGAGTTGGATTGTAGGCCTATAGTGGTAGTCTCGAGAGACGGTAGCGTAGAAGCAGTAAAAGCGTTAGTACGAGAACTAAGTGTGTAACTCTTACACACTTTCTTTACTTATTATGTTAAATGTTATGTGTTGTTAAAAGCCGGAATGACGGCAATGGTTACCAAATTACCCTTGTGGGTAAAAGGCGAGGATGCCGGGTAAGTTGTTATGTTTCTCGCGTTGATTGTGATCTATGAGAGCATGATATTCTGTATACCTAATTATGTATGTTAAGCATGATCATACTGATATTGTTAGCATAACTCTGTGTTATGGGTGATGAAAGGAGGGGAAGTATGATCTATCGATCATCACCAAAGATTTGGCATCACAACAAAGTGGGTTGGCCCCACATATTATAAAAATTGTGACTAAGTCTCAGTGGTTTGGCACCACCAGTAGTTTGGTACCACATATGTTATTTTTGTAACTTCGGTTACCAGTGGTTTGGTACCACCAGTGGTTTGGTACCACAAGGGGTAGATTTGGGAGACATGGATGGATACTTAGGTTGACGAGTTGCATGACATGCATATGTGTAAATAAATTTGTGTAAGAGCATAACTTCTCTTGGGATGGGGATTTATACACTGAGTCTAGGTGACTCACCCCTTCCTTTACATTTTGTAGATCAGACTTAGATCGTGGATATGGAGCCGGAATGGTCTCGAGGTGGCCATGCTCAGCATTTGTTTTATATCAAAGTTTTCTGTTTGGACTTAGCTATTTTATTTAAATTTTGGGTTTTCCTCGTTGTAATAAGGCTGCCTAACTTTTATTTCTGTGATGTTTTATTTGGTTGTTTTTTTTTATAACTTTCGATAAGCATACTTGGTAAATGTGAATTGGTTGTTTTTAAAACCTCGATAAGAATGTGTTTTCTGAAACATTCACTGATTAAGTAATAAGTATGGAGTAACAATTGAGCAACTAAGTTTTTCTAAAGCAAGATTTAACATGTTTTGAACACCACATGATTCAAATTCGTTTTCTCTAAAATTATTCAACAGTTTTCTCCTTAAACAAAATTGACAAGTCGATTTTTAAACATTTTCTTTCCCGTAGCACGCCAGACTCGGTTGTAGTGGTTAGACCGGGTTTGGGGTGTTACATTTTGGTATCAGAGCCAGGTTCAAAAGCTCGGTTGTGGGTTTAAAGCCCAAAATATGTTTTTAGGGGTGTAAAATGATTTTAAGGAGATGAATATCTCGGAAAGCATGGCACCTGAGTCTCCGACGCCGATCCACCCAGGTAAGTACCCTAACCTTTGATTTAATGTTTATGTGTGGGCTTTGGGGGCTTTAGACGTAGTTGAGCATAGTAGAACTGATGGACCATAGGGTTAGTTTACACAACTTCTTAATTACATAAGACTTAAGCCGAATCAAACAAACCTGTGAGTAAGTCGCCGAGTTAGGGTGTGGCAACCGCCATGCGCATGTCTAGGATTGGATTCAGAAAGAGCTTGGTATTTAAGCAGTCCTAGTGACTCACCTCCTCTTCGCTCGAATCCTACCTGTGCGTAGTGACTGCTCACTCGACCATGAGGACTTGTTCACAAAGCTAAATCCGATAATTAAAACCCGAAAGGGACCAAATGACACTGCTTTTGTAAAAACCCTAGTTTTGAAATTATCAAATTACCCATTGATTTGTGAAAACTACCTGAATTTGGAAAAAAGACCAAAGTACCCCTGGTTTATAAATTACCAAACTACCCCTGATTGACAAAATTACCAAGATACCCCCGAGTTGCAAATTACCAAAATATCCTCGCTTCACGAAATTACCAAAATACCCTTAATTTGCAAAATCACCCAAACTTTGTTTTGGAAAAATTTCAAAAATACCCTCAGTAGGTAAAAATTACAAAAATACCCCCTGATAGTGAAGATGACGAAAATACCCTACACGTTGAATGTGGTCCGTGGATGTTGTTTGTATGATGAATGCACTTAGAACTAGGAGATAAGCTGGCTCAAAACTATAGATAGATTCGACTTGAAAGAATCACTTTTAAAACTATTTTCCATAAAAATTGCTCGTGGATAAATAGTGAACAGAATTAATAATACATAAAATTCTTAACCAGATAAACGCGAACGGGAAGAATGAGTACACGAGGTCGTGGACGTTCGCCGCGTGGCCGGGGTAGGGGTAGGATGACCTTGTCAGAGCCAGCAGGGTCTGGCCATGGGTCTGGGAATGTGCTGCCAGATCTGCCGGCGGAGGAAGCTGAGTTTCAGGATCAGACTGGTGATAATGATGTAATATCCCAGGCAGTACAGCGAGTTTTAGAGAGAGTTACCGGGGCAGGCACGGGTACAAGAGCCCAAAAATTGGTGGCTGAGCGACTCCGAGCTAACGGAGCGGAGGTGTTTAAGGGGGTGTCCGGTGTAGCTCCCAACACTGCTGAGTACTGGTTAGAGGCAACAGAACGTATAATGGATGAATTTGGCTTCTCGACTTAGGAGAAGTTGAAGGGGATAGTGTCTCTTCTCCGGGATGAGTCGTATCAGTGATGGCTCACGGTCAGGGATGGTGCAGTGGCCGATGATATCACCTGGGATTATTTTAAGGCAGCCTATCAGAGGAAGTATGTGGGAGCTGGTTATACTGATACGCAACGTAGGGCGTTCCTGAATTTGGTTCAGGGGAGTAAGTCGGTACCTGAGTACGAGGCGGAATTTTTTAAGGTTAAGTAGGTATGCTTGGGGTATGGTGGCTACGGAACATGAGCACTATGTTAGGTTCGAGGATGGGCTAAGAGATGAGCTGCGGGTGTTGATTGCACCTCAGCAAGAAAGGGAATTCGCCGTTCTCGTGGAAAAGGCCAAAATAGTTGAGGAAGTGAAACGAACCGAGAAACGGAATCAGAAGAGAGGCAAGGATAAAAGGAGTTTTGGGCCATTAGGGTCTGGTGGAAGTACTCAGAAAAGGGCTAGATTTGATGGACCGGATCGAGCCGCAAAGCTCTGCTGCCGCTTTCGCCCACCTCGGTCGTTAGATGTGGGAAGTCTCATTCGGGAGAGTGTTGGGTGGTAATAGAGGGTGCTTTGAGTGTGGGTCAATGGAGCACCGGGTAAGGGATTGTCCGCGGAGTTAGCTAGGACTCAAGCCGAGGGTCAAGGACGTGGTCAATTCAGGAGAGATGGCCAGCAACCACAGAAGGGTCGAGGTGCAGTTAGAGGTGGTAATGGTAACAGATGAGGCCGTGGAGCACCTGGCCGAGGTGCTGGGGGTGCTAATGCTATACAACCTGGGTTGGTCTATGCAACCAAATGTCGAGAGGAGGGCGACGCATCGGACGTCATAACTGGTACGTTTTTAATTTCTGGGTTGCCTTATACTGCTTTGATTAACGTTGGTTCAACACACTCATATGTAGCTAGTAGCGTAGTGGGAACTCTGAACTTAGCGTATGAGATTTCTGCTAGAAAGATGACAATAGTTAGCCCTCTAGGACACTCTGTGGTAGTAGACAAACTGTATAGGGATGTACCCCTAAAACTTCAAGGGGTCGTGTTTCAAGCAGATTTGATGGAACTATTCTTCGGGAGTTCGATTTAATCTTAGGAATGGATTGGTTGGTTAAACCAGGCGGAACGGAATCGATCAGGCTAAGCGCATGGTGCTAAAATTGGCCGAGGGTGAAGAGGTGGTGATGATAGGTGAGAGAAGGAATTACCTATCTAATGTGGTGTCCACGCTGAAGGCGGAAAAGATGGTGAGGAAAGGATGTGAGGCGTTTTTGGTTTATGTTTGTGCCTTGGAAGTTAAGGATTTGGCTGTAGGAGGTGTTCGAACGGTGAAGGACTTTGTCGATGTCTTTCCAGAGGAGCTTCCGGGTTTGCCACCGGATCAGGAGGTGGAGTTCGGTATTGACCTTCTACCGGGAACAGCGCTAGTGTCTATTACTCCGTATAGGATGGCGCCAAAGGAATTAGTAGAGTTGAAAGCACAGATTCAGGAGTTATTGGATCGGGGTTTCATTCGGCCAAGTGTATCACCTTGGGGAGCGCCTGTGCTCTTTGTTAAGAAAAAGGACGGGTCGATGCGAATGTGCATAGACTACCGTCAGTTGAATAAATTGACAATTAAGAACAAGTATCCGTTGCCTAGGATAGATAACCTGTTCGACCAGCTTAAGGGAGCATCGGTCTTTTCCAAGATAGATTTGAGGTCGGGGTATCACCAACTTAAGGTAAAGGAGGTAGATATCCATAAGACGGCGTTTCGTACTCGATATGGGCACTATGAATTTTTGGTAATGTCGTTCGGGTTAACGAACGCACCGGCAGCATTTATGGATATGATGAACCGGGTGTTTCAACTGTACTTGGATCGGTTCGTCGTAGTATTTATAGATGATATTCTGGTGTACTCGAGGACGGAAGAGGAACACGACGCGCATTTACGGGTAGTGTTGCAGATTTTAAGGGAAAAGCAATTATACGCCAAGTTTAGTAAGTGTGAGTTTTCGTTGAAGGAAGTTACTTTTCTGGGGCATGTGGTATCAGCAGAAGGGATAAGAGTGGATCCTCGAAAGATTGAGGCAGTATTGGATTGGAAACCACCCAAGTCGATGGCGGAGATTCGCAGTTTCTTGGGGTTAGCAGGCTACTATAGGAGATTTGTGGAAGGGTTTTCTTCGATAGCGGCACCTTTGACAAAATTGTTGAGGAAGGAGGTACCTTTTGTATGGACGGATAAGTAGCAGGAGAATTTTGAGAAGCTGAAGAGGGTTTTGACTGAGGCTCCGGTCTTGATTCAGCCTGTGGCAGGGAAAGATTTTGTGGTGTATTGTGACACTTCCCATACGAGGTTAGGTTGTGTATTGATGCAGGAGGGGAAGGTTGTTGCTTATGCGTCTCGGCAGTTGAGACCGCATGAAGTTGACTATCCGACGCATGATCTGGAGTTGGATGCAGTGGTCTTCGCTTTGAAGGTGTGGAGGCATTATTTGTACGGGGAGAAGTCGGTGGTCTACACGGACCATAAGAGCTTGAAGTATCTGCTGACTCAGAAGGAGCTGAATTTAAGGCAACGAAGGTGGGTGGAATTATTAAAGGAATACGACTGCTCGATTGAGTATCACCCGGGAAAGGCAAACGTGGTGGCGGATGCGCTAAGTCGAAAAGTGGTGTCGGATTTGAGGGCAATGTTCGCTCATCTTAGTTTGTATGAGGACGGAAGCCTGTTAGCGGAATTGCAGGTGAAGCCATCATGGGTAGATCAGGTTAAGGAGAAACAGTTGGTAGATGAAGTCTTAAGTGCTCGATGCTTGCAAGTGCGTAATGGTGGATTGGAGGGTATAGTCCGAGCAATGATGGAGTATTATGTTTTCGGGGAAGGTGTGTATGCCTAAGGATATGGAGTTAAGCGCGTAAGATTTTGCAAGAGGCACATAGCAGTCCATATGCTATGCATCCGGGAGGTAGTAAGATGTATCGGGATTTGCGGGAGCAGTTTTGGTGGCCGGGTCTTAAGCGTGAGGTAACAGAATTTGTGGGTAAGTGTCTGACATGTCAGCAAGTCAAGGCTGAACATCGCCACCACCCGGTTGTTACAATAGATTAAGATTCCACAGTGGAAGTGGGAAAGGATCACAATGAATTTTGTGAGTGGGTTACCCTCACACCCACTAAAAAGGATTCGATTTTGGGGTGATTGTGGACCGTCTCGACGGTCTGCTCATTTCATACACATGACGTATGGATTTCTCTCTTGAAGCTAGCGAGACTATATATAGCGGAGATTGTAAGGTTGCATGGGGTGCCGTGTTGATTATTTCTTGACAGAGACCCTAGATTTACATCCGTGTTCGGAAGGCTTTGCATCGAGCATTGGGTACAAGGTTGGATTTCAAGACGGCATTCCATCCCAATCGGATGGACAATCGGAGAGGGTGATTCAAGTCTTGGAAGATATGCTAAGGGTTGTGTCTTGGATTTGAGAGGCGCTTGGGAAGAATTGTTACCGTTGGCGGAGTTCGCGTACAACAATAGTTATCAAAGCGAGTATTAAGATGGCACCATACGGCGTTATATGGTCGGAAGTGTCGTACCCTACGTCTTTGAAACGAGTTGGGGAGCGGCGCTTATTGGGTCCGAGTTGGTTGGTTTGAGACGTAAGATAAGGTGGAGGTGATTAGAACTCGGTTGAAAGAAGCTTGAGACAGTGTAAGTAATATGCCGACCTTAAACGGAAGGATATAGAGTTTGCAGAGGGTGACAGGTCTTCTTGAAAGTGTCGCCATGGAAGAAGGTTCCGAGGTTCGGTAGGAAAGGCAAGTTGAGCCCTAGGTTTATTGGGCCTTATCTCGGGTATTGAAGCGAGTAGGACCAAAGGTGGCTTACCACTCGAGTTGCCACCAGAGTTGAGTCAAATTCACAATGTATTTCACGTTTCCATGCTTAGACGCTATCACTCGGATCTGTCTCATGTGGTGCCAGTGGAGGAGATTGAGGTGAGTCCAGACTTGTCTTTTGAGGAGGAACCAGTACAGATCCTGGATCGGGATGTTAAGGTTTTGCGTAAGAAATCGGTCCCTTTCGTAAAGGTATTATGGCAGAACCATGGATCGGAGGAAGCGACATGGGAGCTGGAGGATATCATGCGACAAAGAATATCCTCAACTCTTACGACTGTAAAAATTTGAGGTCGAAATTTATTTTAAGGGGGTAGAACTATAATATCCTGATTTGGTGGGTCTGTGCATTTGGTAGGTTGGGTGGTTAAGTTGGTAGGTTGAGGCTTTGAGGTATGTATTGGGCTCAGGCTTGGACTTAAATCTGGGTTAAGTTGCTTAAAAATAATGCTAGTTTATAATTTAAGTTAAGTTGAGTTAGGTAATTATGTTAGTAGTAAGTTGGGCTCGTGGCCCAAAGGTTGGAGGTGCTATGGGTGAGCATAGAGGTAGCGTCACTTAGGAGGGAGATTGGGCCATGTGTGGCCGCTTGGGGCCCAAGTTTAAGGGGTCCAAAATTTGGCACTCCTAGGGGGGAGGGAAGGACGGCACATGAGCTACATTTTAGGAGCTTTAATTCTTTTGTTTTAGAGATTAAATGTTGATAATAAGGAAGGGAAAGAGTTGGTTTTAAGGTGGTGTCATCTAGAGAAAGGATAATGGATGTGATAATAGATGGATAAAAGTTATCGGAGAGGGGAGAGTTGGTCAAAACTCCAACTCAAGGTGTGTGTGTGTAGCCAAATTAGTAGCCAATGGTCCATCTTTTCTTTCATTTGTTTTCTTCTTTTCTTTCTTTTCTCATACTTTTCTCTCTTATAGCCGAAATTCCCTAGCCTTATTTCCCTCTCCAAAATTCTTCTAAAAGTCAATGAATCCCTCTGTTCATACTCCTTCTCCCATAGCCGAATCTACAAGGGTGGTTTCTGCTGCGAAAAGGTGCACCATAGCCGAATAGTCTTCAAGGGAGATTGGCCCTATTGGTTTCACTCTCTGCTCTTGAAAGCCAAATCCTGTTGTACTGTGGCCTGTAGTGCCGATTTGTGGGAAAGCCGAATGTAGGTTGGTGGTGACGTTTTCTTAAAGACTTTCGGGATTCGACAGTTTAGGTAAGGGTTTTGTCTAAACACTATGATTATATATTAGATCTCATCGATTTGATTGGTTTAGTGACCAATGGGTTATTTTGAACTTGAAGAACAGTCAAGCAGTGGAGGTTGGATCTGTAAATCCAACGCTAAAGTACAAGAAACGAATAAGTATCGGGAGTTGGATTGTAGGCCTATAGTGGTAGTCTCGAGAGACGGTAGCGTAGAAGCAGTAAAAGCGTTAGTACGAGAACCAAGTGTGTAACTCTTACACACTTTCTTTACTTATTATGTTAAATATTATGTGTTGTTAAAAGCCGGAATGACGGCAATGGTTACCAAATTACCCTTGTGGGTAAAAGGCGAGGATGCCGGGTAAGTTGTTATGTTTCTCGCGTTGATTGTGATCTATGAGAGCATGATATTCTGTATACCTAATTATGTATGTTAAGCATGATCATACTGATATTGTTAGCATAACTCTGTGTTATGGGTGATGAAAGGAGGGGGAAGTATGATCTATCGATCATCACCACCGTGATTTGGCATCACAACAAAGGGTTGGCCCCACATATTATAAAAATTGTGACTAAGTCTCGGTGGTTTGGCACCACCAAGTGGTTTGGTACCACATATGTTATTTTGTAACTTCCGGTTACCGGTGGTTTGGTACCACATATGTTATTTTTGTAACTTTGGTTACCAGTGGTTTGGTACCACCAGTGGTTTGGTACCACAAGGGGTAGATTTGGGAGACATGGATGGATACTTAGGTTGACGGGTTGCATGACATGCATATGTGTAAATGAATTTGTGTAAGAGCATAACTTCTCTTGGGATGGGGATTTATACACTGAGTCTAGGTGACTCACCCCTTCCTTTACATTTTGCAGATCAGACTTAGATCGTGGATATGGAGCCGGAATGGTCTCGAGGTGGCCATGCTCAGCATTTGTTTTATATCAAAGTTTTCTGTTTGGACTTAGCTGTTTTATTTAAATTTTGGGTTTTCCTCGTTGTAATAAGGCCGCCTAACTTTTATTTCTGTGATGTTTTATTTGGTTGTTTTTTTTATAACTTTCGATAAGCATACTTGGTAAATTTGAATTGGTTGTTTTTAAAACCTCAATAAGAATGTGTTTTCTGAAACATTCACTGATTAAGTAATAAGTATGGAGTAACAATTGAGCAACTAAGTTTTTCTAAAGCAAGATTTAACACGTTTTGAACACCACAAGATTCAAATTTGTTTTCTCTAAAATTATTCAACAGTTTTCTCCTTAAACAAAATTGACAAGTCGATTTTCAAACATTTTCTTTCCCGTAGCACGCCAGACTCGGTTGTAGTGGTTAGACCAAGTTTGGGGTGTTACAAGGGTAATATGCTGCCCTCTTGTTCGGCTGGCATTCTCGACAGAAAACTCAAGAAAACAAATATCTTGCTCAACAGACTTGCCCCCACTGTAGCAGTATAGGATCTGAATCTCTTCCCATCTATCCCACTGTGACCCTCGAAATGTAGGATTTGTTTCTTCTTCAATCCATCATATTGCTATTCAAAGGTATAATATTTGTATTATCTTCCATGTATCCCACTATAACTCGAGGGTATAGGGCCTGTAGCTTGTTCCATCAACTGATCACTCTCCGGGTGACCCAATCAGATGTGTATGCATGATGCTCGCATGAATACAGAATATCATTTTTTTCGAGAATAATCCCTATTTTACACTTGGGTTAACGATGCCCACTGACGCAATATCTTGTTGTTTGCTCAACCACCCTTTTTAACAAAAATTCGAAGAGATAACTTTAATTTAGACTCCTCCTTAAACTTGGTGAGTTTTAAATAATAGTCCTGTTTTGAGTTCTTGTATTATTCAGAAGCTTCCAGAGTAATATGCGGAACTCCTTTTATGAAAGTATTATTAGTCCACTAATTGTTATTTCAGTGCAGAATGCCTGAAAAAGATTATAACTATGGACAAGGAGGAAATTAATTAGGAGCATAGCTCGAAAAAAATAAGTTAAGCGAAGATAGCAATCGTAATCAAGAAGGAAATTTATTAAAGGCGTATCTTGAAAAGAATAAGGTAATCAAAGATAGCAAATTCAAAATGGATAAGAAGGAAAACTAGGTGCCCCAGATATCGCAGCCTGAGCTTCTCTGTTCAAACTTCTTGAGACCATTTTAAGCTCAACATGTATTTAGGGGATCTATAGTACTTTGTCGATGCCCCAAGACGTAGCATACTTTTTCATTGTTAATTCAAGCATAGCAAGACTGCTGTATGCCCCACTTTTGATTAAAATTTGAGCCGCCCTTTTTAGGTTTTCAACTCAAATCCCCTTTGGTCTCAAAGCGCCCTTTGCGGGTTTTCGCCTTGGCCCCTCCTTTTTCCTTCTTCTTTTTTTTTGCTGAAAATTTCTATTTCTTTTTTTTTGAATTCACCAGATTGGGCAGGTCCCTGCCATCTATCTCAGACAATATCCATGCTTCTCCAGAACAGGCCTTCTTTGCTGTATAAGGTCCTTCCCAGTTTGGTAACCACTTTCTTCTGAAGCCCCTTTTACATGGGAAAAGTCTTCTTTAAAGCCTTATCATGAAATTTTCTGGGGCGAATCATTTTTGTTGTGAACTCGCATCACATGACCGTGACAGATAGCTTTTAACATCAACTGATCATATTGAGATTGGATCTATTCCGCCTCATCCAATTTCAGCGCTGACAGAATTTCGCCTCCATTGGGCAAAACCAATGAGAAACGTGTTGCCCCCGGTGACAGTCTTGACCCACGTTTGATAAGCATAGAGGGTAAATAGTAACTTCTGTATGCCAATCTTTACAAGTCTCAGTCTTTTTATGATCTTTTGTTTTTCTTTTTGGTTACTTTTGCTGCACTGATATGTGGCATCTGATCTTTGATTAGACCGCAAACTTTTGACATTGTGCGGTTAAATGTGATCTTTTCGACTTTTTTTTGTCGGTATTCTTTCTTTTTTTTGTTCTGATGACTATCGACTTTGTAATATTGGCATATGAAGCGACTTTTACCATTCTAGTGAAGAAATTGACAACCACGAAGATGAATTGGTGTCAGCCAGAAGCTTCTGATGAGACTGGCCTGATAACATCCATGCCCCACATATAGGAAATCTTGTTTCTGCATTGAGCCAGGCTTTGATCTTCATCTACTTCCTTGGCTTGCGATGTAGGATCTGTTTTTCATCCAGTATTAACAAATCAGAAGATATGTTGCAATTTCTATCATCTTCAAAGTCCTGCGATCCCTTAGACCCTTATTTCATTCAAAAAGGAGTTAATAATGGCGTCGCTCATGTCATTGATATCTGGGTACCTATTGTAGGTACGAAGGCAAATTCCAAAGAATAAATGATTCTAAGGATGATTATTTATATGATATGATCATGAATAAAGAATGAAAGAATATTTGCATAGAAATCCAAAGGACAAAAGAATCTATAAATAGAAAAATATTTGCTCAAAAGGATGCATTTTATTGAAATAAAAATTCTGGACACAAGCCTATTTCACAAGAGAACTCTTATTTCCCCTAGGCTTAAAGCAATAAGTGTGTTTTGAATATTACTCTAGATTAGCCTTAAAAAATACATGTCTCTTCCACAGTCCTATTGGTCAAAACACTCCCAGGTTCATATTTCTGCATTTGACGCGTCATCTAACTTCACAACACCCATGTTGATGAATTTTTCCACCAATTTCTTGAAAGCAAGGCAATTTTCTATCGAATGCCCTGTGACCCCGGTATGGTACTCACATTGAGCGTTCGAATCATACCATTTAGGGTATGGGGATTGCATTGGTTTTAGGTAATGAGGAGCTACAGCATGCATATCAAATAAGCTCTAGTATAACTTCCTATATGTCGTTGGAATAGGTGTAAACTGGAGTTGCTTTGCACTGGATTCTTGTCTTGATGAGCCCTGACAACTAGTGGTTACCGCTTTGGGTCAAGCTTCTTGTGTCGACTCTAAATGGCCCTTGTTATACCTACTCGTATTATTCACACCCTTGTCCTTTCTTTTCGTGGCCTTTTGAAGCCCACTCTCCCTTTTCCTTTGTTTTTGCCGAACAACCGGGTTTAAAACTTGAGCCCATCGGAAATTCAACAATCTTAGAGGTATTAATCGACATTGGGGTTTGATAATGACAGTGCCCCTTGCGGAGGCACGCCTGCTGTTGGTGAGACACTTATTGAAGAATAAACGATCTCTTCATCATCATCCACACTGTCGACCACTGGGTCACTCCTTTTCTAAGCCTTCCACTAGTAATCAAGTTAATCGGGCGCATCATATTCATTTGATCTCGCATATCCCGTTGAATTTTGGCTAACTACTCTTGCATCAGTATTTGCCCCTGCTCTAATCTCTCCAACCTTTGTTCTATGTCTTCTAGGTTAACTGAAAATATTTCGCCTAATCAGGGTCTTCTCATGAAATCTAATGCATATGATGTAATACAATGCATGGAATGAATGCAATGCAATGCACTCAAAACAAAAGACAACATGTTAGAGAATTAATCAACATAGAACACCTGACCGGGTGACCACTAGGGCTTGGTGTGGTTCTATCTAGGGTAGGCTTTTAGGGTTCACTATATGTGGTTTAGTTCTAAAGAATGGGTACCTGAACCAGTAGATTCCTCAATCCTCACCCATTATAGGCTCATATGGATTGAGTTCGGTTCAGGGGAATACATTTCCCTATGGCCATGCGGAGATGAAAATCTCACGAAGCACATAGGTACGAATGTATCCCGGAAGCAGTCCGCTAGCCCATGCGGAGGTGAAAACCTCACGAAAGCATAGCTTCTTACTCACACTTAAAGGTGTGACCCAGCAGTCATGCAATATGATGCAAAGTATTCTTTAAGACTTGAACCACAGCAATGAGATGACGCAAGCGAATGCAATAATAAAAAAAAGGATCGTAATTTTTCAAATCAAATTTTCAATTTTGGACAAAAGGACAGAAAATAATCAATTTTTACGGCTTGACTCTCTTACAAATCCCCAGCGGAGTCGCCAAGCTGTCGAAACCATTTTTTATCGCAGTTTTGAAAAACGGGGATCGACATTAAAAATAAGGAGTCGCCACCAATCCTTTTTGTTTAGGTGTGATCGGGTCACCTATAAAGTAAATTTTGGTCTACGGATTTCAAGAAGAAAACAGGTTTGGGAGTCGGTTACGTGCAAGGAATGATTAGCACCCTCGCAACGCCCAAAATTGGTACCAAATTGATTAATTGATGTCCAAATGTTGAAAAGTTTGAAATGATTTTGAAAATTTGTTCCTTTTTTTTTTATTTTAAATAACTTGATTGAATATTGAGATTCCCTTGTTCCGAAGGAATAGAGTATCACATCCAGCATGATTGGATACGACAAATCTGAGTCCTCGAATTCAAGATCATCCCCAAAATTCTCCAAGCACATGTATTGAAATTTTGAAAGGGTATTTGGTTATTTGGACAAACAAAAAACCACACGCAGCACGATTGGGCACGATTTGTTCGAATTTCCAAACGCACAAATATTACCTTATTTTGAAAATATTGACAAAATTTGAAAGGATATTCGTTTATTTAGTCAAACAAAAAATCACACCCAACACGATTGGGTATGATTTCTTCGAATTTCCAAACGCACGAATATTACCTTGTTTTGAAACTTTAAGTAAAAATGATTTTAGAGCTCAAATAGCGTTAGAACATGACATTTTTGAGCGAATATAATGCTACGGCATAATAACATCCAATATGGAGCGATAATTTACAAATGAAATATAATGCTATTGAATCTCAAGCAACAAATAAATATAAAACTAGAATTAAAACATACATAATAGCAATAATTATCAAACATTAGATCAATGATAAAGACAATTAATTAACATACATGCATCAACAATATTACGAAATCAATGGAATAATTCTAATACTAATTTTACATATATGTATGTAAGTACACATTAAAATATGTATATTAAATTATGAAAGAAAAAAAAATATGTGTAACACAAGTAGTTTTAGAGGAGATTAAATATCTACATAAATAGATTAAAAAATATATATACATAATATGAACTTAATAATATATGCACAAGAATAAAATAATTTTAATACAAATTATATATACGTATATTAGAAAATAGTTTAATTTAAATAGTATATAAATATATATTTTATCATATTATAAAAAAATTTAAAACCAAATAAAAAATGAATTAAACCTAATAAAAACGTGAAGATTGTATATGAAAATAAAAAAGGTGCTTAAATGAAACAAAAACAAAATTTAAAGGCTATTTTATAATAAATAAAATCATTTAAAAATGCGCAAGGATCAATCTGAAATGCGCGTAAACTATTAGGGGCTAAACCAGCAAATATTTTCGAAGCTCAAAACGCAGCACTCGGGTTGGACTAAATTGAAAAAGCGCGCCAATTTTGGGCAAAATTAAAGAAACAAAAGAAATAAAAGAACACCCAATCAAAGATTAACACGAAACAATAAGGACTGAGCACGCAATTATCCCATCACCGCGAAAACACGCGGATCTTATGGGTGCTGAATCGGGTCAAATCAGGTCGGCTTATACGACACTGTTTTAGAGCCATCGAAACCGACCCTAAACGGTGACGTTTTACAGGTCTTAAATAAGCCTAAAACAAAAACCTAACCTAATCCCCTCTCACTTAAAACATAAAAGAAAGAAAAATTTAAAAGAACCCCTAATCCTCTTTTTTTCTAAACCTTCACCAAAACCCTATCTTTCTCCTTTCAATCGCGCCGTTTATCAAGACCTTCCGTTCCACCACTCAAACGCCATTGAAATCGGCGAGAAGTGGTACATGAGGGTCTGATCTGGGGATCTTCATTTAACTCCGATCGCGACGGAGAAGACGAAGATCAAACGTTCCATTTGGTAAGCTCTTTCTCCCTTTTTTATTTTCGCATATAGAAAAAGAAGGAAAGGAAAAGATATAGAAATAAATTCAAAGATAAAACAATGAAAGAGATGAAATTGCAAAAGCAACCTTTTGAATCTGTTTTCTATTACTGTATTATCTTTGTGCGTAATAATAGGGAGCCCCCCTCCTTTTACAAAATTTCTTCGGCTCTTTATATAGCCGATTTGAAAATAAAATTAAAAATACAAATAATTTTCTTTTGTTTTCTTGTTGCTGCTGTCGCTGTTGCTGTTATTTGTCGCTTGTTTTGCTATTCATTTGCAGGTACAGACGTGGCCAAGATGCAGGGGGTCGTACGACACTGATGCGCTGGAGGCAGTACGGAGGCGCGCTGGTGGAGGCTTACGCATGGGTGGAGCGCGTGGTATGAGCGGGGACACGAACGGTCGCGTACGTGAAGGCACGCGGTAGCCCAAGAGGTGCGCGTGGGGGGAGTGGCTGCGGAGAAGGCACCCGAAGATTCTGGAATTCTGTCCTGCTTGGGCCTTTTGGGCTCTTTGGATTGGGCTTAAGTTTAGTCTGTTGGGCTATTGGGGTTAATTCGGGTTATTGTGTGTGTAGTTTGGGCATTGGGTTTGTAGGTTTGTAAAAAAAAAAACTGTAGAAAAGGACTTTTTGGACTTCTATTATTTGGGTTTTTAATTCTGTTTGTCTTTTTGTGTTTTTTGGTTTCTGTTTGGTTAACATTGGGCCTGGGCAGATTTGGGCTCCTACAACCATCAAAGCCATAATTTTGCGATTGAGTTAAAGTCAAGTCTGAACAAGATCGAGGAAATGTAAGGTAAAATTGAAGAGTTAGAAGCAACATTGCACAGTTGTGAATTTCAGATCGAGCTTCTTGAGACCAAAGAAGGGTGTTTGAAGGAAGAGCTCCACCATTCGCATGATCAAGTTAGAAACTGAGATTATCTCATGGGTGAAGTAATAGTCCAGATTCGAGAAGTAGCTGATCATCTATAGACTTTGGCATCACAGGCTGATACGTTGAGCATGAAGTATGAGCTGCAGTCCGATCATAGTCAAGAGCTAGCTTCCTTTATTGGGAAAATTAAGACTTTAGGACTTAGGGCGAAAGCATATGGTAGTCCATTTTATGTAAAGGATTTTGTTTTCTAATAAAGTTTTCTAAAATGAAGTTGAATCAGAATTGATACCTCTTTGCATTCATGCATTTGCATTACATTGCATCATTTGCATTAGACTTTTACAAAAGGACCCTAATTAGGTAAAAATTATCTCAGTTAACCTGGAGAACATGGAGCAAAGGTTGGAGAGAATAGAACAAATGCAAATACAGATGCAGGGGCAATTGATCGAGATTCAACAAGAAATGCGAGAACAAATGCTAGAACTCCAAAGGAATATGATAAGCCAGCTAACCCAGTTAGTAGCCGGAGGTCTTGAAAAAAGGAGTGGCCCGGTGATCAATGGTGTGGATAATGATGAAGACATCATTTATTCCCCGATAGGTGTCCCGACTCAATCAGATGGGCATTCACATGGAATACCCGTCATTATTAGACCCCAATGTCAGACTGATACTTCGTCCCTATTGAGTGTCCCGATGGGTTCAGGTGTTAACCCGGATGATGGTCGAGCCAAACCGGGTAATGCGGCGAAACAAAAGAAAAAGGAGAGGGTACTTTAAAAGCCCCGAAGGAAAAGGAAAATAAAGCGAGGGCTATTTAGAGCCGATTACGATAAGCTTGACCAAGGATAGTAATTACGAGACATCGGATCTCCCCAAGGCAAGAACCCAATTCAAGACCGAACTCAGAGAAACCTCAGTTCGTGCCTATTCCAATACGCTCAGAAATTGTACCGAGTTCTGCTTTGACGCACATGTCGTATCCCCTTTTTATATAGAACCAATACAGCCCCCGTACCCTAAATGGTACGACGTAAATGGTCAATGCGAATACCATGGGGGAATCACAGGGCATTCGATCGAAAATTGCATCGCTTTTAAAAAGATGATCGAAAGACTCATCAAATTGGGCATCATAAAATTCGATGATCCCTCCGGTACAGAAAATTCGTTACACAACCTTTCTATTAAAGGGGTAAACATTGTGAGCTCCATGATAGATAGGGGCAGGAGATCCAAGAATGCATCGAACTCAAGACCCTAGTGCATAGTTTGATTGAGGAGATCAAGGACCCGATGGGAATGTTGGGGGAATCTAAGCATTAACGGCTTGTTTGAATCGAGGAATAAAAGTTTCCAAGTCCTTACATACTTGGGAAGATTTTAAATAATGGAACTGTGGAAAGGATCATTGTATTTTTAGAGTGATTTAGAGTAATATTTGAAACACGCTTGTTGCCTTAAGCCTAGAGGCAATAAGAACCCTTTTGTGAAATAGGCTTGTGTTCTGAAATTTTATTTAAATAAAATGCATCTTTTTGGGTACATATTCTTTTATTCTTTCCACTTCATATTGTACATTCTTTTGTTTTACAATATTCTTTCATCCTTTATTCATGACCATACAAATAACTGTTCTTTGAATCATTTATATTCTTTTGAACCTATACTAGGTCCCCAGATATCAACGACATGAGCGACGTTGTTACTGACTCCCTTTTTGAATGAGATACGGGTCTAGGGGATCTAAGGACTTTGAAGATGACAGAGATTGTGACATATCTTCTGACTTGTTAAGAATGGTTTAACAAGATAAAAAATAGACCTTACTCAACAAAGGGTCAACGGATATTATGAGCCTAGAAAAGGGGTGAAGAACGAAGCCCAGCTCACCATAGAAATAATGCGAGACATCATTGAGTTATTTTCAAGAATTCAAAGATGTTTTGCACGATCATATCAGGACATGCCTGGGCTACTAAGATGCGGGCTACACATGAGGATCGAGCACTGTTGATCTACATAGAAAGGGATGATATGAGCTATGCCGTATTTAAGGAGACAAGATTCATGTGCCTTCTCCATTTCTTCACAAATTTTCCATATGTGGGGGCATGGATATTATGGGGCCAATCTCGCCAAACGCTTCTAGTTGACATCAATTTGCTGTCATGGTTGTCGCCTACTTCACTAAGAGGGTGGAAGTAGCTTCATATGCCAACATTGCAAAGTCGACAGTCATCAAATTCAAAAAAAAAGAAAAGAAGAAGAATAAAGGAAAGGATCAAATGCCAGCACAGAATGCATAATTGTACAAATTCAAAGTTTACAGTTTGTCCAAAGATCAGGCAGCATATCACTGTACAGCAAAAGTTGCCAAAAGAAAAAGAAAAAAAAAGAAAAAAACAACAAAAAAAATTATGAAATGTGACTTAGACTTGTAAGGATTGGCATAAGGGGCTACCATTTACCCTCTGTCTTATTGAACGTGGGCCAAAACCCTCGCTGGGGCAACATCTTACCCATTGGTTTATGGAATGGAAACATTTTTCTAATTGAACCTAGTTGAAGAAAAGGTTAAAGTTATCCAAGCTTATGAAAAAGAGGTTCATCCTAGAGAATTCCACGAGGAAACCTGATGTTGAAAAAGACTTTTCTTCTATAAAATGATTTCAGAGAAAAGCAGATGTCAAACTGGGAAGGACCTTATGTTGTAAAGAAGGCCTATTCTAGAAGAGCATTGACATTGACCGAAACGGATGGCGAAGACTTACCCAATCTGGTGAATTCAAGTTCAGTCAAGAAATATTTTTCCTAAAAGAGGAAAGATCAAGGTGAAAACCCGTAAAGGGTGCCTCAAAAAAAAAAGAGAGGCCAAGGCGAAAACCTGCAAAGGGCGCTTTGAGACCAAAGGGGATTTGAGTTGAAAACCAGAAAAGGGCGGCTCAAATTTTGACTAAAAAATGGGGCATACAGTAGTCTTGCTACGTCCAAATTAGCAATGAGGAAGTATATTACGTCTTGGGGCATCGACAAAGTACTCCAGATTCCCTAAACACATATTGAGCTTAAAATGGTCCTCAAGAAGTTGGAACAAAGAAGCCCAGGCTGCGATATCTGGGGCATCTAGCTTCATTCTTACCCATTTTTGAAATTCGTTATCTTTGATTGCTTTATTCTTTTTTAAGATATGCCCAAATCAATTTTCTTGCCTGGGTTATCTTTGATTAAATTATTTCTCAGAGCTATGCTCCTGACTAATTTCTTTCTCGTCCATTTTTGTTACCTTTTTCAAGCATTTTATATTGAAATAACAATTTATGGACTAATAACACTTTCATAAAAGGAGTTTCGCATATTACTCTAGAAGCTTCTAAATAATATGAGGAATCTGAAGCATGACTATTATTCAAGAACTCACCAAGCCTAAGGGCTGGAAACATTAAAGAATGATTATCTCTTCAGATTTTTATTGGATAAGACAATTTCTTTGGTGATACCACATCGGCAAATGACGAACAAGGTAAATCCAAGTGTAAAGGGGATTATTGTCGGGATACCCTGCATTCATACAATTGATTGTTACACTCAGGGAATAGTGTAACAAATCAAATTGATTGAATGTGATACAAGTTCTGTACCTCTGAGTGGTAACAGAAAAATGGAAGAAACTAAATGTTATTCCCCTGAAGTTGCAGTGGGAGATACCAACTTCATGTCCCAAGGTTCAAGTAGAGAGAACTCGGAATTACCATGGGACAACTTATTTGAGCAGAACATGAAAAAGAATAAAAAACAAATGAGTGATAACACCTAGAATAGGAATCATACTCATAACATTTTTGTATCATAGCAAATTTCATTAGGATCATTTGATTCATTTCGGTCATCACATCTTAATCCTTGAAATAAGGAATCATCTTCATAACATTTTGCATTCATATATCATTGCATGTCTAATTAGGAACATTAGATACATTTCGATCAAGGCATCCTAATTATTGGACATAAGCATATACCCACTCTACAGGTTATGTCCTCTAGAGGACAATGTAGCAAGGGAGAAGACACCAGTTTGGCGATCCTTGAGTTTGCAAGGAGCAGATTGAAGATAGAAGTCTGGTGATCCCTAAGTTTGCAGGGATCAGATTGAAGATAGCAGATCTGGCAATTCATGAGTTTGCAGGAAGCAGATCGAAGACATCGATCGGGTGATCCCTAAGTTTGCGGGGATCGATTGAAGATAGCGAGATCCGCAATTCCCGAGTTTGCGAAAGCGGATCGAAGATATCAATCTGTGATCCCCGAGTTTGCGAGATCGATTGAAGATAGCAGATCCGCAATTCCCGAGTTTGTAGGAAGCGCATCGAAGATCGATCACCGTGATCCCCGAGTTTGCGTGAATCGAGTTGAAGATAGCAGATCCGCAATTCCCGAGTTTGCGAAGCGGTCGAAGACATCACCGTGATCCCCGAGTTTGCGAGGATCGATTGAAGATAGCGATCTAGCAATTCCTAAGTTTGCGTGAAGCGGATCGAAGACATCAGTCTTGTGATCCCCGAGTTTGCGAGGATCGATTGAAGATAGCAGATCCGGCGATTCTCGAGTTTGCGAAGCGGATCGAAGACATCGATCCGGTGATCCCCGAGTTTGCGGGGATCGACAAAGATAGCGAGATCCGGCAATTCCCGAGTTTGCGGGAAGCGGTCGAAGACATCGATCGCAGTGATCCCCGAGTTTGCGGATCGATTGAAGATAGCAGATCCGCAATTCCTGAGTTTGCTAGAAGTAGATTGAAGACATCAGTCTGGTGATCCCTGAGTTTGCAGGGATCAGATTGAAGATAGCCAATTTGGCATTCCTGAAGTTGCAGAAAGTAGATCGAAGACATTAGTCTGGCATCCCTGAGTTTGCAAGGAGCAGATTAGAATAGTAGATTTGGCATTCTTGAAGTTGCAAGAAGCAAATCAAAGACATCAGGTCTTGTCTCCCTGAGTTTGTAGTGGAGCAGATCAAAAGATAGTGGATACTGCCTTCATGAAGTTGAAGATATCAAACTTACTGAAATCAAGATGAAGTTCCAGTACCCCTGAAGATGCAGTTGGGATTGGAAGCCATTTGAAGAAGACGAGGACCAAGAAGTCGAGGCTTGGCTAAGACCGGGCAAAATTGGTCTTTTTATAGTCTTTGCTCTATTCTCGTTTCACGGCAATGAGCAAAGAGGGGCAGCTGTAAGTACCCAATTTTGCCCGGGCCTTTGAAAACCAAAATAAAATAAATTTTTCTTACAGTCTTGGACCAATTACAAGCCCAATATTTAATGGCCCAAAACTAATACTACCTACCCATTAACAAGCAACCCGAATCCTACCCAATACCCAAACAGACTACCTACCCGACCCACTATCAGAACAAACCCCCTTTAACCAGATCCTAAATGGACCACTCAACCCAGACCCAAACTAGGCCTACTGCCCAAATAGACATGGCCCAAATACTAAAAACTGACCCAACAAATTCTACAGCCCAAAAGGCCCACTGCCTAGGCAAGTTTCAGTAATCCTAGGGTTCTTTGAAACCCTAGGCGCCGCAGCACCCTTCTCCATCGCGCCGCAAGCCTTAGCAAACAGCCCCTCTTCGCGCCTTGCGCCGCAAATCAGGCTCTCATCCAGCCTCAATCTGCGCCCGAATGTCGCCCCATCGCCAGATCCGCGTCAATCACCTGCAAAAGGAAGGAAAATCGACAGGAAATATAGCAATATTTTTGTTTCCTTTTTCATTTTGTTTCAAAGGCTATAAAAGCCTAACAAAGAATCTGTAACAGGGGGGACAGAGACAGAGATACAGAGATACAGAGATACAGAAAACAAGAAGAACAAAAAATTTACGAGAATACAAAATATATTTTTAGAGGTGATTCCGATTCGGTTTTTATCTTCTTATTTTTTCTTTCAATGCGTGCATGTTCTACTTAATAAACAAAAAATATAAAAAGAGTAAGGAGTTTTACCTTCGCACCGCCAGTGAGACGACGGCACGTGTGTGGCGTGCTCACGCCCACGATCAGACATCGAGGGTCGAGAGAGAGCGAGAGGATTTCGAGTTTTTTCAAAGTTTTTTTAAAACAGATTTTAGAATAATTTTTTTTATTAAAACTGATTTATATAATAAGTATGGAACGGCGCCGTTTGAGGGGTATAGGGTCCGCGCGTCAACCCGATTTGTGACCCGGATCCGCGCTTTTCTACTTTAAATGGTTTTATTACGATTTTAGTCCCCCCACATTTTCTGTTTTTCTAAAACAGCTTATTTTTGTTTTCAAATTCGCCCCATATTTTTACTTTTGTTCCAATTTAATCCCTATTTTTTTTAAAAATCTTTTTATTTTTTATCCCATTTTAAATTATTTTAATATTGTAATAAAATTATTTTGTTATATTAAATATCCTGTATTATTTCCATTATTATTTATATTAATTTGTATATAGTATAAAATTCATATATATATAATTTTTATAAATATTAATTTGTATATAGTATTAATTTTTATAAATATTATTTCCTTTTAATCTGTTTCAATTGCTATTTTAACCCTTGTTTTTTTAATCATTTTATTTTATTATTCTACTATATTAAATAGTCTATTATTTTCTTTATTATTTATATATTAGTACATTAATAGTATAAATTTATATATTTTTTTATGCAATATCTTTATATATTAAACTATTATTATTTATTTTTTTATTTAGCTTAAAATTATTCTCATTATATATTATTTCTATATATTTATTACTATATTATATGTTTTCAAGATCTTTATATTATATATTATTATATTATATCATTTTTAAAATTTATTTTTGAATAAAATTTATTTATATATTATGTAATATATTCTATTCATATTATCTATTATATGTATTTTTATAATTATTGCATTTATATATCTTACATATATTATTTATTTATAACCTTTTTTATATGTTTATATTATCTTATAACTTCTATCTTATATATATGTTTTTAATATTTTTGTATTTATTATATTATATTATATATTACTTCTAAAATATTATGTAGTATTTTTTTTATTATATAATGCATTGTTTATATTATATGCATGTAATTTATTTATTTATTTATTATTTAATCTTGCATGTATTTTTTTTTTATATTTACTTAATAATTTTCTTTTTATTTTGATATTGTTTTATGTATATATTTTATTTGCTCATATTCTCATTTATTTATTTATGATTGTCATTGTATAGTTTTTATTAATCATTATTCTACGTTATTTGTTATTATTATTTGTATAGATATGGAATGTTAGTATATTAATTGCTTTTAATATTTACGTATAAATGCAATGTTGTCACATGGATTATTGTTTAGAATAAAAAATATATTTTTACAAAATTAATATTTTATTTAAAGGTTTTTAAAATAAGGCAATGTTTTGGTATTTAGAAATTCAGGAAATAATGCCCAATCGTGCTGGGTGTCGATTTTCCGTTTGGCTAAATAACTAAATATCCTTTTAACAAGTTTTATAAATTATGAGATGATCTTAGTTATGCGGGTTTAAAAATATCATGTCCAATCGTGCTGGATGTAATGTTTATATTCCTTCGGATTGAAAAAAATCTCAAATTTTAAATCAAAATTACTCGAAGTTTTATAAATTATGAGATGATCTTAGTTACGAGGGTTTAAAAAATATCGTGTCCAATCATGCTGGATGTGATGTTTATAATCTTTCGGATCGAAGAACTCTCATATTTTAAATCAAATTGTTCGCTTGGAAATCATATTTTTAAATGCTTTTAAATTTCAAACATTTGGACATAATTTTATCGATTAGGTACCAATTTTTGGGCGTTATGAGGGTGCTAACCCTTCCTCATACGTAACCGTCTCCCGAACCTATTTTCTATTTTTTTTATAGATCAAAATTAAATGTTTTAAATAAAATGTTTTACGAGGTAATCCAATCACACCTAAGTAAAAAGGGATTGGTGGCTACTCCCATTTTCGTTTTTAAAAGTCGATCCACGTTTTTAAACAGATTTAAAAAATGGTTTCGACAGTAATCAAACACTGACAGTAATAACATGTCGAACAGTAAATCTTTCTTTGGGCCGATTTATTACTCACATGTAAAATCGAATAATCGTCACATGTTTATTACCACAATTGCACATGTAATATTATTAACCTTCCTTTGGGCCGATCAATATTAATGTAATTTAAGTTACATCCACACAACCTTTTATATTTTAAAACAAAATAATTTCAATAACAGATATCACTTTGGCAACTCATTATTTCAATTAAGTTATTTTAAAAAATATATAAACATACCAATATTCAAATTTAAAATTTACCCAATAGTTAAAGGTCAAAACTATTTTTTTATTGCTTTATAGATTCTGAAATTACTCAAAATAAGGTTGTCTTAATAATGCAATAAAAAACTTTTTTTTTTTTTGTTCCAAAACCATATATATCAAAACCAAACAGAAACAATGTAGTGGTTCAAAGCCAAATAATTAACAAGCACATGTATTCATAATTTTGGCATAGATAAAAACACCAAAGCAATTCATGCATATACATGTATTCATAATCAAACGGGAAAACTTACCCTGAATATACCATGTATGTAACACCCCAAACCCGGCCTATGCGTTATGACCGGATCTGACATGTCACATGAGAAAAACGTGTTAAATCCTTTCTATTCGTATTAAAATAGGTATTATTTTATTATAAACAAGAAAACAAATTTGATTTGAAACATTTGATAAAATACTACTGATCTCGAAGGTTGATTGATAAATCGATAATTTGAACTAGAGATCTTATAAACCGTGACTTTTAAAAATATCATTGATAATTTGAGAGAAAATTTCTGAGTTAAAATATTTGTAAAAGTTTGTTATAAAATCCATTTGTTATTCTATTTTGAAAAACCTTTATTTAAGTTTTTAGAAAAATTTCCATTTAAAACAATTCAAGCAAGATAATAAGTACGTCAAACATAAAGCAAAATAAAATATTCCAGAGCCCTTATTACAACATAAAAACCCAAAATAGTAAAAGTAGTAAAGTAAACGGAAATAGAAATCTAAAGTTCAATAACACCATTACTGAAGTATGGCCTCCACCGAGTCGTCCATGGCCCAAGTCCACATTACTGAGCATTACCTGCAAGGGTTAAGGAAACGGGGTGAGTTACTAGAACTCAGTGTATAATCCCCTTACCGTCATCCACTGGGCCTGAACCCGCATAACATAATTCTTGGGCCTGAGCCCATATAGCAATAACTTGGGCCTAAGCCCACATAGCATGATAACAACAATTATAACATATGAATGTATGCAACCCAACCCATCCTAGTAATCCATCCGCTACACACCACCCGTACCATCCCATCACACCTGTGGGGATCAAGTCAACCCACCCCGCCAAACACACCAATCGCAGGCAAGCTGCCATATACAGAATTTGTGGCGAAGCCACCAGAATAACAAATTATACGTGGCATAGACACTGCATGAATTGTGGCGAGCCACCAAATCGAATATATCATTGCTGCATCAAAACCGCTTTTCATAATATTTGTGGCAAAGCCACCAGGCTACACTTCTCTTCAACATTTTTCCCATCCCATGCAAAATATATAAATGCAACATACATAGTAAAGCATAATATCCACATATATAAACAACAATCATTAATCCAGTAATTTATTACGGTAAATCGGCCAATTATAGAACTTGTAATTCGGCCCACTAAAGCATTCTAGCAATTCGGCCCATAGGGGCATTTTCGAAAATCGACCCGTAGGGGCATTTTCGTAATTCGGCCCATAAGGGCATTTTCGTAATTCGGTAATCTCGCAACCCAAGGGTATTTTGGTAATTTACCCTCCAAGGGTATTTTGGTAATTTCGCAACCTAGACTTAACTACTAATGTGGGGCGTAAAAATTGAAACTGTCCATCTGCATCATACTAACTAAATTGACTATAACTCGAGCTAGGAAACTCGAAATTTAGATCCGTAAATTTTCCTTGAAACTAGACTCATATATCTTATTAATAAAATTTTTTCAGAATTTTTGGCTTAAACATTTAGTACAGTTTATTCATTAAATTTCCCCTTGTTTCACTGACCAACGATTCTGACCTCTCTTACCCTAAATTCAAATATCTCACTGTACAATTTTCATATGTTGCTTCCACTTGTTTCTATTGAAAATAGGCTCACTAAGGAATCTATACATATAAATTATAACTCATAATTCACTTTGTACAATTCTAAACGATTTTTCCAAGATAGAACAGGGAACCACGAAGTCAATCAGAACCAGTCTCACTAAAATTAAAATATCACAGAATATAAAATTCCTCTTCCTCCTCTGTTTCTTTTATATAAAAATAGACACCGTAAGCTTTAATTCGATATTTTTTTCACTTTCTAATTTCCTTTATCCTATTTTTCGTGATTTTTTCAAAATCACATCACTGCTGCTGACCAAACTATTTCATTGCAAAATATGGTTACTACTACGAACATACGCACGCCCGAGTGGTCACAGATGTCGGTTTCCAGTTTTTCGGTATTTTGACCGAATCATAGAACATTCCATGCAACATTCAAAGAGGTGTGAGATTACCCACCATTTCAAACATGTATTCGGAAGGGTACGGGATTACACACCTGATTTGGATTTCCTAAAGAACCACTCTTCGTTGCCCCCACAATCGTGATCCTTCCCTACTAGATTCAAAAATCCGGCCTTGCAACTTGGCTATTGCAATGAGTTCCTAAAGTAAATAAGTGATGTACCAAAGGGGTTAGCCTTCATCCAATATTTGACCCTTCCACAAGAGTAGGAAGTTGATATCTTCACCACAAAATAGAATCACATGAGCGGCGCAAAACATCGAAATAAAGAGTAACATCTTACCACCAATATTCAGCCTAATCACCCACTTACCAATCAACTTCCGAAACCAAGGCTAAGAGAATGATAAGTAGCAACAAAGGATGGCTTGATTCGGCCCTTAACAAAAGAGAACAAGAGGAGTTTAAAATAAAAACAAGTGGCTAAATTCGGCTTAGCCAAGAGATGAGAGTTTCGGCTTAGCCAAGTCAAGAGAAGAAAGAACAAACATCATGAAATAAGAAGAAAGAACCCTTACCTTAATAACAGGGATGAGTCGAAAGGGATAACAAGGTTTGGCACTAGCAACAAGACAACAACTCTAGGTTCGGCTATGGAGACTATACCGAAAAGAAAACCAATCAAAGAACAAGCTATTAAAGAACACAAACCGAAATGGTAGCTATAGGAGAGATTCGACTAAGGAAGAAAAGGGTTAGAAAGACATGGTGAAGTTGAGGTTTTGGTTAGGAAAAATTGAAGAAGACCCCCAAAATGCCTCAAAAAGGAAAAGTGATCCCAAAAATGTGAAAATGCAAGGGAGAGCTAGAGAAATTCGACTCCCCCTCTTCCCCCTAACAAAAGCATGTATCATCTTTACCAAAAGATGAGTGTTGACCAAAATGCTTTCCAAAACATCCTCCACATAATAGGCCAACATGTTTCCTTCTCTTGCCTTTTTCTTTTGATTCTTTCCTTCATTATCCCTTATCTTCCTCCTTACCATAATCCTTAGCCACTTTTCCATAATTTAAAAAGTCTTCCTTGCCTTAAATACCACCATGGCCGACACTATGGATGAATAGCATAAAAATTAATCAAAATTTGCACTAGATGGGATTTGAACCCCTTCCCTCCATGCTCTCCACTTGATGCCATAACCTCCTTGCCATATGCTCATTTATGCTAACAAAACATTTTATTTCCTTAAGCCTTGATGCCATTTACCTTCTCTCCTTAAAGTGCTAAAACAAAAAAAATTTGCTAAGGTCCAATTCAACCCCGAGCCTTCTTAGAACCCCTATACATACACAATTAATATTTTAAACTAGCCTATCACATGATATAACACAAAACATAAATTCCCAAATTTTAAACGCTACTACGCCCAAGGCCCATTGGGCCCAATTCTACTAGGCCCAATTTTGGGATGTTACAATATAAATCCTAAGTATTTATGATTAAATAGGGATTCAAATGAATAATTGAAATAAAAATTTCAAGTCAATATATCTCAGAAATAAAATCATAATTGTTGATATACCCCATAATTCATACCGTAGACTATATCAATATAATTTAACTGAAGATTAGAAATAATAATATGTCAAACCCAAATATTATTCGACCAAACTTAAAACTAAAAATATATATATATGTTTATATCTTGCCAGCATAGATAATTGAAATTCATCGACTAATATTAATATAAGGTTCTATATTTGGTTTTATATGTTAATGATATATTGCTTGTCAATAATAAGTATAGTCTCAATTAATGCCCTAAGAATGATTTTGAGATTACAAAAATGCATAAGATTTTTTACATTTTAGCAGTGGGAAGTCTAATGTATGTTTAGGTTTGTATACATTGGAATATTGTGTACACTGTTGGGATGTTAGGCAGATATTTTAAGCAACCCTGGTTTGGACCATTGGGTAGCATCCAAGAGGATTATAAGGTATTTTCAAAGAACAAAATATTACATGTTCACATGTTAGAGGTCTAATCAGTTGGAGATCATCAGGTATACAGACTCTGATTTTGATGGAATATGGATACAAGATTTTGTCACTAAGGCGCAAATTGTGAAAACAAATTGCATTCTTTTATTCCAATAGCAACAGGAGCACATCAAAGTCAAAACACATTGACTTTAAGTTCCTGGTTGTTAAAGTAAAAGTTCAAAGTGGTTAGGTGCTTATAAAGTATATTAGGACAAACTCCATGATTGCGGATTCGCTTACTAAGGGACTACACCTAAGGTTTTATAAGAGCACATTGCTCATATGGGTGTAATGCCATTTAAGGATATTTAGTTTTAGTGGGAGTTTTTACTTTTAAATGCTTTTATGTTATAGACACATTTTTAGTTATTTCAATTTAAGGATATTAAGTTTATTTTCTGTAGAAATAAAGTTTATTTGGTTTATTCACACTCTGGTTTTGGTAAGGTTTGATCTCACTAAGGTTTAAGGAGGATCACTTGGAAATAGACATGTTTAGATCATATTGCATGTAATTTCCATGTTACACATCCATTCTTGATCTATGTCATTTGGTTGTGTTAATATACGTGATCAGTGATGGATTTAGTTACGATATATGTAACGAAAGTCGCCTTGGTTCTATGTTAACATAATTAATGGATGAGATTGTTCGGAATACCTTTTGGATATGATAGTAAAATTATGAGCTCATAAGGTTATATAATGACATGTAATTATAGAGTAATTAGTATATATATGTGGTCCAAGTGGGAGATTGTTGGAAAATATGGACATCACATATATAATAAGGGCAATTACATGTTATTATTTACAATCTTAATAGGTTAGCCCAAATTAAAAGTGATCTAATTTGGTTATGTTTTACTGGGCTTTAATTATTAAATAAAGTATGGGTCAAATATGTGTAGAAACTCTAGTAACTAATTTCTAATTGATAATGGGCTGATTAGAAATTAGGGTTAATGTGCTAAAGTTATATATATTAGGGTTATGGTCCCCAAATTATACACAAGATAACTTTTCTAATATCCCATCCTTAGGAAAGGGAGAGCCACATTCTTTGGATTACTTGTGTGCTAATTTGGAATATCAAAACCCCAAGATCTGTAGATTTCAAGAAATCGATGAATTCATGTTCGCTTCCGCATCTAGTTTTGTTCTTGATTTATTCTTGATGATTTGATGTGACAAGGCTCTAATACCACTTGTTAGGATTGTAAAATAAATCTAAAATAAAACTTAATAAACCAGGATCTATCATGTCAAATCATCAAGAATAAATCAAGAACAAAACTAGATGCGGAAGCGTACCTGAATTCATCGATTTCTTGAAATCTACAGATCTTGGGGTTTTGATCTTCCAAATTAGCACACAAGTAATCCAGAGAAGGTGGCTCTCTTTATCCTAAGGATGGGATATTAGAAAAGTTATCTTGTGTATAATTTGGGGACCATAACCCTAATATATATAACTTTGGCACATTAACCGTAATTTCTAATCAACCCATTATCAATTAGAAATTAGTTACTAGAGTATCTACGCATATTTGACCCATACTTTATTTAATAATTAAAGCACAATAAACCATAACAAAATTAATCGCTTTTAATTTGGGCTAACCTATTATGATAGTAAATAATAACATGTAATTGCCCTTATTATATATGTGATGTCCATATTTTCCAACAAAAAATAGCAGCAAGATGGTTGAGGATATGATGTAAAATCTAGTGGCAAAAATAAAAGAAAAACATGATAAATCAAGAGCTATGGGCGGCGACAAAAATGGAGAAAGAAAGAAAAATTGAAAATAAGAGGGATGAGAGGATGAGAGGAACGGCTAGGGTGAGCCAAAAAAGAACTAAAGGTTGACCATTTTGTGTAAGAATAATATTTATACCTAGGTTAATAAGGGTATGGACGACACATACATTAAAAAAACAAGGGATTTTTCAAATTTTAATTATTTTGCAAGGGAAGGGATTCAAACTCGGGACCTCATTTAATTTTCATGCTTTCACATTTAACAACTAATCACTGAGCCAATTTCTTATTTTTGATACAATTCTACATTCTCATTAAGCTAAAATTTGGGATGTTACAAAATTCCTTGGTCATACGTGTCTTATTAACTAAAATGTGTTATGAAAAATTTGATGCCATGGAATGGCTAGTAAATGTGATTCTGGATTATGTGAAAATTGTGAAATATGGTATTAATGTGAAAATTTTGTAAATATGTTGTCATGGTAAATTTGGGAGCTAAATTGTTAAATTTTTAAGTTGTCGATGGAATAGGTACAAAACTATAATGCAATTTTCAAAATATGGAAATATGTGTGTGTGGTTGTAAGTTTTGAAATTTGGTAAAATGTTTGGTCTTAGTTAAAGGCTTTACTATTGGTGAGGTTATAATAACTCATGAATTTAACTATGTGTAAGATGATAATTATGAGAAATGGTAACCTTCCGTTGGTAAGAATCCATAATAAAAGTAAATAATATGTTTGTATGGAATATGTTATTAATTTGGAAAAATAATCACGAGTATATGCAAGCATTTAATGCGCCCACATGTGTAATTAAAGAAGTTGTCTAATAAATCTTTGAATCGTGAAACTCTGAGAATGCTTTTATTCAATTAGTAAATGTACTTATTAGCTTTGATGTCTTAAGCTTTTAATATAACAATATTTGAGGTAAATTTTATATATTATATCTCCTAATTTATTTGGTGAAAATAAAAGAAATATCATAAAAATATTTTCAAGCCCAAAACAAATTCAAGAGCACTTGTTTAAATTGATTTTACTCATATATTATGTTCTTGGTTAACCAAATGCCTTTGAACATGCTTTAAACTAATTCCGACTCAATTTAAGGAACTTTGGTATAGAAGGATCGATCCCCCCTTTGAAGGGATCGGTCCCTCTAGTCTAACGGCTATATTATTTTTTTACTGAGGGATCGATCCCCTCACTTGCAAGGCAGAAAAACTTGTGAATTTAATGCTTCCGTTAGCCATTTTTCATTTCCAATGGCTAAACATGGTCATAAACTCATTCCTTGGTATAAATGGACCTCAAGAACATTTCAAGATACAAAAGAGACATATCCAAGCATCAAAGTCAAGAGAAAACATTCAAAGTCTTTATTTCTCATTTTTTTTCTCTTATACATAGTCTTTGTACTTATTGTAAAATATTTACCTACTCTTATGTTATTATTTTTTTTTGTGAGCCAAACTTTATAAACACAGACCTTCCTAGAGGTTATATTTGTTTACTTCATCTTTGTACCATTTTTATTGGAGGGCTACTAGTTAAGCCACAAAACTAAAGGAAACTAGGAGGGAAGGTTCTATCTAAGCCTTTGAAAAGATAGAGTTATAAAGGTTATACCTTGTCCTCAAAAGGTATAAATTCAATAAAGTGAATTGGGAAATCCTTAGTGGTGGAAAGCTAAGGTAGTAAAGGTAAACAATTGGGGCCAAACACTATAAATCATTTGTGCAAGCTTTTCTCCTTACTCTCTTTTACTTTAGAAAAGTTTGTAGAGATTTTTAAATTTCAATTCACCCCCTCTTGGTATTTTCGGGACTAACAATACTAATAATCTTAATTGATATATGCTATTTATGACTATAATGTGCCCTAGTAAACTTAGTGAAATAGTTAGGAAAGGATCGGCATGCCAATAGGGATTTGATGTGTAATTGGAGTTCTATATGGAATTCTATTGCCTTTTGGCCTTGCACATATTACGTGCACTCTCTGTTGCCTTTGGGCTATGCATTAACATGCATACTATGATGCCTTAAGGCTTAGCATTTTGGTGCCCTTTGTTGGAACTGGTGCCCAAAGTGTAGTATATTTGTTTGTAAACTTATAATTTGTTAATAAAATAATTCATGGATTACATTAATATAATTTTTATAATGTCTTCATGTGGTTTTTTCTTGGAAATAAAAATAGAAGCAAATATTGGCTCACTAGTTGTCTAATGTTTAAACTAATACTAAGCGATATTACATGGTTGGATCGTAATATGGAAAGACAATTTATATTAGTAGACGAACCTAAACAGTTTCTTATTCTAATCAGAAATGAACAAACCGATTGAAAAACTAATATGTTGTCTTTCAAGTCTAATTGGGAAGATGCCTTGTCTTGGGCATCGAAGTGGATGACTCTTAGAAGATAGAGACATAGATGTGACTAACTAAACTAACAGTAGATCACAACGGACCTAAAGGGAATAGATCCTGAATTCATTCATGGATTTATTCACTTGTGACCTTCATAGTGTGACATACCTTAATCCTGAGTGGATAACGGACTATGTATGCGTGACTCGTATACTTTGATGTAAGTAAAAGTTTGAGTTCAAATAGGTAAGGAACCAAAAGCTGGTGCATTGGGTATACGATTTCTGTAATATGCAGCGTAATTCACAATGATAGAATTCATAGCCCAAGATATGGATAAATGATATCCTCCTATTGGCATTATATGATAGATGAAAAGTAAATGTAGTCACGGGTCGTTCGTCTTTGTGATAAATGACTTGATTACTATTGATAGTAATTGACTTTTCATGAAGGAAGATGTAATGGTTACCATGAGATAAAATAGGATCATATTGGGAGAGTGGATGTAACACAAAGAGATTAAGGATATCCTATAAGGGAAACACACTAATGACAAGGTCATTAGACGAGCATTGATCGAGTTGATTTCGTAATGGTATGTCATTAGGGAGAGCTCAGTCACGATACTATAGTGGAATGACTTCATGACTAAATGAGTTTATAATTAATAGGTGAAAAGCTGGAATTTAATTATAAATCATTTGAGCTCTAATTACATATGTCCAATTGGTCCCTTCACTAGCTTGTTGAAATTGGAAATGAATTGCATGTTGAATCAAATGAATAGTAATGGATAGAAATGGTAAAGTTGGAGAAATGGGAAATATTCAGAAATGAATGTAGTTTTCTCACTAAACGGAAATGACCTAAAAAATTAAATTATGGTTTTTCGAATCATTAATTAATTAATTAATTAAATGAAGTTCAAAAATGAAATTAAATTATTTGGTTATTGTGAATTCGTTGAATGTAGAAATATTAAATATATTTTCTCATAGATTATTTTACGATAAACTTGTCATGATTTTAACAGAATTAGAATCGACTTGAAAAAGTTATTTAATTGGGAAATTAATTTATGATGTTTATTTTGGAAAATAAAAAAAAAATGTATTGGATTGGATTGAATTATAAAGTATTGGATTAAAACTCTAAGAAGTACTTACAATTGGACCCTGTCGAAACCATTTTAAAATCGGGTTTTGGCAAATGGGGATCGACTTTAAAAACAAAATGGGAGTCGCCACCAATCCCTTTTATTTAGGTGTGATTGGATCACCTTGTAAAGCATTTCACTTTGAAACATTTGATTTTGGTCTACGGAAAACAAAAAAAATAGGTTCGGGAGTCGGTTACGTATGAGGAAGGGCTAGCTTCCTCATAACGCCCAAAAATTGGTACCTAATTGATAGAATCATGTCCAAATGTTCGAAATTTAAAAAGTTTTAAAATAAGATCCATTTATTAGAAGGAAAACCAAGACTTACCTATTTCAAGGAAATAAAATACCACACCCAATAAGTTAGGGTACAGCGTCTTATAACTTCGAAGCTAGGTGCACCTTTATTTTAGAAAATTCCTATCTTGAGACACAAAACATCACACCCAATAAGTTAGGATACAATAATTTGAATCCTCAGAGTAAGTTTTTATTTTGAAATTAGTAAACCTTGATTTTGAAAATGGAGGGATACGTAATACTTTGAAGTTTACAAGAGAAACCACAACCCAATAAGTTAGGGCACAATTCCTTTTTGTAAACTCCCGGTATCACATATCACCAAAATGTTTTAATTAAAAGAAATATAAAAATATTATGGTATGAGTAGTATAACATACATATCAATTGTAATTCCATGAATTATATTAACAATATATAAAAGGACAATATAACATAAATAAATAAAACATCATATTAAGCTATACACATGTAATATAAATGACTAATAGCTAACACATAATAGTTTTAACTAAATACATATATAATATATTAACAAGAACATATAATATACAAAATAAATTTCAAACAATACAAGATAAAATATAGTATTATATTATAAAATGTAATAATTAATACATATAGATATTAAAATGATATGTTTAAATGAATAGTAACAAATAATTATGTATTTTATAATATTAATTAAATAATCAAATACTAATTAATTATGAAGAGATTAAACTGAAATTTAAACAGATTTCTGAGATCAATTTTTAAAGATAAACATTGATTTGGATGAAATTAAAAATTAATAAAATAACAGAAGGACTGAAATTGCAATTTCCCCTTTTAAACGAAACACGCGGATCCTGGTCGGGTCATCGGGTCGACGCGCGGATCCTACCAGTAAAAAACAACGTCGTTCTGTTTTAGTTATAAATACCATTTTTTATTAAAAAAATTCATTTCAACCTAGATAGAAAAAAAAATCTGAAATACTCTCTGAAATATCCATCCTCCAGCCTAGACTCCGATTGCTGGTTTTGGAACCACGCGCCTCCGCGGCCGGTGGCCGGAGGCCGAACACTCCCGAATCCGGTCGCTTCCAAAGGGTAAACGTCTTTCCCTTTTTACTTTTTTTTAAACAGTGGTTATATATGCAATAAATAGATAAATAAAAAATAATAATAAAATAAACAGAATGAAACTTAAGCAAATCACCTTGGTGAACTCGATTTTTATTTCTCTGAGTTTTTGACAATGCTTTCAACCCACTGATTTTTGTGTTTGTATCTCTCTGTGTGTGTATTTTTCTCCAAAATTTTCCGTCCCTATTACAGGTTTTTACAAGGGGTTTTATACCCAAAAACAGAATAAAAGAAATGGAAAAGATATCTTTTCATATCTTTCCATATTTGTGCCTTCCTTTTTTGCTACGATTTGTTCCCTTTTTGCTGCTCGTTTCTTTCCTTTGCAGGTTTGAAATCTCACGATGATGGTGATTCAAGGCACGAATGAGGGCCGGACGAGACGGTGGCACGGCGGTTGGTCTCTGGCTGAAGCGGCGTGACTGTTGGGCTCTTGTTGGATGATGATTGGGTAGCCCCTGCTTGCGGCACGAGGGTAGCTTAGGGTTTCAAGAAACCCTAAGTTTCTGCTGGGCTAGTTTGGTTCTTGGGCCACTTTGGGCCGTGTAATTTGGGTTGGTCTGTTTGGGTCAATTGGTTGATTAGGTTTTAGTGTTGGGTCTGGTTGCTTATTGGGCTTCTGTAAAAGGACTGTTTGATGGACATTTGGGGTATTTTTATTTTTTATCTTTATTTTTAGACTGTATATGGGCCCGGGAAAAATGGGTTACTACAGCTGCCCCTCTTTGCTCATTGTTGTGAAACAAGAATAGAGCAAAGACTATAAAAGGACCAATTTTGCCCGGTTTTGGCCGAGCCTGGGCGTCTTAGTCTTCTTCAAATGGCGTTGTCAGATCTGCTTCCTACAAACTCAGGAGTTGTCAGATCTGCTATCTTCAATCTGATCCCTGCAAACTCAGGGATCACCAGACTGATGTCTTCGATCTGCTTCCTGCAAACTCAGGAATTGTCAGATCTGCTATCTTCAATCTAATCCTCGCAAACTCGGGGATCACGGTGATGTCTTCGATCGCGCTTCCTGCAAACTCAGGAATTGTCAGATCTGCTATCTTCAATCTGATCCCTGCAAACTCAGGGATCACCAGACTGATGTCTTCGATCTGCTTCCTACAACTTCAGGAATGTCAAATCTGCTGTCTTCAATCTGACCCCTACAAACTCAGGGATCACCAGATTGATGTCTTCGATTTGCTTCCCGCAACTTCAGAGAATGTCAAATCTATTATCTTCAATCGACCCACGCAAACTAAGGGATCACCGATTGATGTCTTTGATCCGCTCACGCAACTTCGTGAATGTCAAATCGCTATCTTCAATCTGACCCCTACAAACTCAGGGATCACCAGATTGATGTCTTCGATCTGCTTCCTGCAACTTCAGGAATGTCAAATCTGCTATCTTCAATCTGATCCCTGCAAACTCAGGGATCACCAGATTGATGTCTTCGATTTGCTTCCTGCAACTTCAGGAATGTCAAATCTAAAAATTTACCGATATCGCTACACCGTCCACTGAAGGACATGTCCTGTAGACTCAGTTTCATGTATTATGAGTGACACGAATGCAACATGTCATGAAAATGATTCCTTAGGATTAGAATGTAATGACCGGAATGCACCTAATGAAATTTACTATGATACAAAAATGTTATGAGTATGTTTCCTACTCTAGGTGTTATCACTCATTTGTTCTTTATTTTTGTTCATCAATCATGTTTTGCTTAACAACTCTGCTTAAATCTTGAAAACGTGAGGCTTGTACAATCTTTACCACAATGAGGATAAAAAACTCTTTCAATCCGACCCATCTGCAAATTTAAGGTATAGGGTTTATTTCAAAATCAACCCATTCCATCGCAATTCAGGGTTTCTTAATTCATCGCACCACCCCCAAGTGCTATGATCCGATGACATCACATCCACTTATCAATTGGACAAAGAATTCAGAGAAATAGTCTCTATCTAGATTCTTTTTTCTCAAATATTTCTATGTACATGGAAATTCTAAGCAATTGTTCTATTTTGGCTCCTTGTATTATCTAGAAATTTCCAAAGTAATATGTAAAACTTCTTTTTGTGAAATTATTAGTTCGTCAGTTATTATCTCAGTGCAACACATTTATGGGTAACAAATTGATCTCAAAAGAAGGGTTAAGATTTGAATAAATTTATAAAAAGAATACAAATAAAAATTAATTAGAACATATCTTTGAGAAGAAAAAGAATCCAAAGATAGTAAAATGAATAAGACAAAAATCAGATGCCCTAGATATTGCCGATTGAGCTTCCATATACGAACTTTATGAAGACCGCCTTGAGTTTAACATGCGTTTAGAAGACCCAAAGTATTTTGTTGATGCCCCAATATGCGACATTTCCTTTCATTGTTGTTTTGTAGCGAGATGACTGCGCGACCATTTAGAATTTGAGTCGCCCTTTTCAGGTTTTCAACTCAAAACCCCTTTGGTCTCAATGCGCCCTTTTCGGGTTTTCACATTGGCCTCTCTCTCTTTTTTTTTTAAAAAACTCAAAGTGCCCTTTGCGGGTTTTCACTTTGGCTTCTTCTCCTTTTTAAGCAAAGTATTTCTTTACTGAATCTGAGTCCACAGGATTGGGTAAACTTTTTCCATCCATTTCGGTCAAGATGAGTGCTCCTCCAGAGAAAGCCTTCTTCACCATATATGGTCTTTCCCAATTCGGCATCCATTTTCCTCTGGAGTCCTTTTGTATGGGAAGAATCTTTTTCAATACAAGGTCCCCCTCATGAAACTCTCTTGGGCGAACTTTCTTATTATAGGCCCGCATCATTCGTTTCTGGTACATCTGACCATGACGAATAGCCCTTAGCCTCTTTTCTTCAATTAAATTCAACTGATCATACCTAGTCTGAATCCATTCAGCTTCATCCAGCTTTATTTCTGACAAAACTCGAAGAGAAGGAATTTCCACTTCAATGGGTAGAACAGCCTCCATCCCATAAACCAACAAGAAAGGCGTTGCCCCAGTAGAGGTTCTGACAGACGTCCGATAAGCATAGAGTGCAAACGGTAGTTTCTCATGCCAATCCTTATAAGTCTCAGTCATCTTCCCCACTATATTCTTGATGTTTTTGTTAGCTGCTTCCACTGCCCCATTCATTTTTGGTCGGTATGGAGACGAATTGTGGTGCTTGATCCCAAATTGGCTACAAATTTCTGCTATCGAGTTGTTGTTCAAATTCAGCTCATTGTTTGATATGATCCTCTCAGGCATTCCATACCGACAAATAATCTCCTTCTTCAAGAATCGACTAACTGCTGATTTAGTGACACTAGCATATGAAGTAGCCTCTACCCATTTCGTGAAGTAGTCAATTACCACAAAGATGAATCGGTGCCCATTCGAAGCTTTTGGTGAGATTGGCCCAATAACATCCATACCCCACATGGAAAAAGGCCATGGGGAAGTCATAACATGCAAAGGTGACGGAGGCACATGAATTTTGTCTCCATAAATTTGGAATTTATGACATCTCTTGGCATAGTTAATACAATCTTCTTCCATGGTAGACCAATAATATCCAAATCTCATTATTTGCCTGGCCATTGTGAATCCATTAGCGTGTGTTCCACAAACGCCCTCATGAACTTCTTCAAGGATTTGCTTAGCTTCAACAGCATCAACACATCTCAATAGCACTTGATCTTTTCTCTTTTTGTATAAGATATCTCCATCCAAGACATAATCAGAGGCCATTCTTCTTAAAGTCCTTTTCTCATTCTCAGTGGCATTCTCTGTGTACTCGCGATTTTTCACGTATCGCAATACATTATGATACCAAGGATGATCATCTCTTTCCTCTTCCTCTATGTCATAACAATGGGCTGGAACTTCGACAATACTCATCTGAATAGGCCTCATATCTTCTGGTCTGTTTACTTTGATCATAGAAGCCAAGGTTGCCAATGCATCTGCCATCTGATTTTCATCGCGTAGAAGGTAATTGAAGGCAATGTCATCAAATTCCTCAATCAATCCCAGAACTATTTTTCGGAAATCAATTAGTTTGGGATCTCTTGTCTCCCACTCTCCTTTAAGCTGGTAAATTACCAAGGCAGAATCTCCGTATACTTCTAGCACTCTGATCTTGCGTTCTAGGGCTGCTCGAAGTCCCATGATGCATGCTTCATATTCTGCCATGTTATTTGTGCAGTCAAAATCCAATCTGCATGTGAATGGGTAATAGTCACCACCAGAGGATACCAAGACTGCCCCAATTCCGTTTCCCATAGCATTCGATGCTCCATCAAAATTCAGTTTCCACTGATAATCTTCAATATTTGCCATATACATCAGTTCCTCATTTGGGAAATCAAAGTTCAAGGGTTCATAATCTTCCAAAGCTCTACTAGCCAAGAATTCTGCTACCGCACTTCCTTTTATAGCCTTTTGATTCACATAGACTATATCGAATTCAGATAACAAAATCTGCCATCTAGCCATTCTTCCATTCAAAGCAGTGGACTCCATCATGTACTTTAATGGATCAAGCTTGGAAATCAACCAAGTTGTATGATATAGCATATACTGTCTCAATCTCCGAGTTGTCCAAATCAAAGCGCAACACAATTTCTCGATTGACGAATACCTCATTTCACAATCAGTGAACTTTTTGCTAAGATAGTATATCGCTTTTTCTTTTCTTCCTATCTCATCGTGTTGTCCTAGAACACATCCCATGGAGTTGTTAAATACTGACAAATACAGTATTAATGGCTTATCTGGATTAGGCAGAGATAATACTGGTGCATTTGATAGATACATTTTGATTTTGTCAAAAGCTCTCTGACATTCATCGTCCCATACACCTGGATTGTGTTTCTTGAGAAGACGAAATATGGGATCACATTTCTCAGTTAATTGTGAAATAAACCGAGCAATGTAATTCAGCCTTCCAAGAAAACCTCGGACCTCTTTCTGAGTGCGCGATGGAGGTAATTCTTGTATTACTTTGACCTTGCTTGAGTCAACTTCGATTCTTTTCTCACTGACCACAAATCCTAGTAACTTTCCTGATCGAGCTCCGAAGGTACACTTTACCGGATTGAGTTTCAATTGAAATTTCCTCAGTCTCAGAAATAGCTTCCTCAAGACTTCGATGTGTTCTATTTCTGTTCGAGATTTGGCAATCATATCATCAACATACACCTCAATCTCCTTGTGCATCATGTCGTGGAACAAGGTAACCATGGCCCTTTGATATGTTGCCCCAGCATTCTTTAGTACGAAAGGCATTACTTTATAGCAAAAGGTACCCCATAATGTTATGAAGGTAGTTTTCTCCATATCCTTTGGGTGCATCTTGATCTGATTGTATCCTAAAAAACCATCCATGAAGGAAAACAATAAAAATCCTGACGTATTGTCCACCAACGTATCGATGTGCGGCAAAGGAAAATTGTCCTTTGGGCTAGCTTTATTTAGATCTCTGTAATCTACACACATCCAAACTTTTTCGTCCTTCTTGGGGATAGGAACGATGTTTGCGACCCATTCTGAGTACTTGACCACTTGTAGAAAACCAGCATCAAACTGTTTCTGGATTTCTTCTTTTATTTTCAAAACTATATCAGGTCTCATCCTTCGTGGCTTTTGCTGGACTAGCTTGCATTCTTCTCTGATGGGAAGGCAATGTACCACAATATCAGTACTTAACCCAGACATATCTTGGTATGACCACGCAAAGACATCTTTGAATTCTCGCAATAACTCAATAAGGTCTTGTCTCGTCTCCTTGATTATGTGCGTCCCAATTTTCACAACCTTCCCTTCTTCCAAAGTTATATTCTCTATTTCTTCTTCATGAGGCAAAATCTGTTTCTCCTTTTGCTTTACCATTCTTAACAAATCTGGAGATAGGTCACAATCTCGGTCATCTTCAAAATCCTGAGATTCTTCTAAACACATGTCTTGGTCAAAATGGTCCTCTGGATCCGTATTATCGTCGCTCATGTCATTGATATCTAAGGACCTGTAATGGGTACAAAAGAATGTACAAAGAACTAATGAATTTGAGGATAAATATTCACATGACATGAATGAAAAAATATACCATTTGGGAGGAAATTAGAATGAAATGAAAGAATATTTACTCAAGTTAATTATCCAAAATGTATTTTATTGAAATAATAAGTTCTGAACATAAGCCTATTTCACAAAGAGATCTTTATCGTTCCTAGGCTAAAAAAAAACATAGCGTTCTGAATATTACTCTGTATAATTCCTAAAAACTACAGAGAGCTCCTCTGCAATCCAATTGTCCAAAACGCTTCTAGGTTCATAAGGGCAAATGCCCATCAGGTTCCTTTGTTCCATTCCTTCCTCATGTATGGCATTGATGTGAGGACTTTCCAATAACCCCCTCTCAGGGTGAATTATCCCTCCTGATACAAAGGTCTGGGATATGTGTGGGAATATCATTGGTTCCCACTGGACATCTTCTCCCTTCAAGCGTGCCCTTCTCCTCTCCTGCTTCTTCTCTATGTCCTTCCTTCTTTGTCTAACATTCGGCTTGAAACCCAAGCCAAAATGATCCCTCTTCTCCTTCAGTATTGGCACTCCAATTTCCCCTTGGAGGTATCTGCCTAATCCTTTCCCTGGTAGGGCTCCTTTTCCCACCGTCATCTGTAAGCCCATCCTTATTGTGTTGGATATCCTGGGCACTGGGACTTCACTTCCCTCCGAGATGAAAGTTGTGTTGACAAACTCTAAGGACCTGAAAGAACATTCAATGGCTTCCTCATTCTTCTCTATATATGGTGCGTCATTAGTAACAGTCGCTATAATGTCTTCCTCTGCATTTATAGTGACTAGTCGACCGTCCGTTACCAGCTTCAATTTTTGATGAAGAGATGAGGGCACTGCCCCTGCCGAATGAATCCAAGGCCTTCCCAACAAGTAATTGTATGAAGGTTTTATATCCATCACCAGAAAATCCACCTCATATATATTTGGCCCAATCTACAATGGTATGTCAATTCTCCCCATCACCCTTCTTTCAGTGCCGTCAAATGCTCTCACTATGTTCTGGCATGTCTTCATGTGAGAACTGTCTATCGGCAACCTCTTCAAAGTTGAAAATTGTAAGACATTCAAAGCTGATCCATTGTCAATTAATACACTTGGCAGAGTATATCCCTTGCAACGCGTGGTAATGTGCAAGGCTTTAGTTGACCCTATACCCCCAGGTGGAATTTCATCATCACTGAAGGAAATAAAGTTATCAGCACTTATGTTACTAACTAATCGATCAAGCTTGTTGACAGATATGTCTTTAGTAACATAAGTCTCGTTCAGCACTTTCATTAAAGCCTCACGATGAACATCCAAACTTAAGAGTAAGGCTAGCACTAAAATACGAGCCGGTTGTTTGCGCAACTGTTCTACTACACTGTATTCATTGTGCTTTAGGAATTTTAGAAATTCCTTAGCCTCTTCCTCCTTTACAGGTATGTTGATAAGGGTATCAAGTTCTTTCTCTAACTCAATAGGCACATCCTTTGACTTGGCTGGTTCTGTTCTAACGTTTACCGAGTCGTAACGCCTTCCATTTCGCATATAGAATCCCTCTCTTTGGACCTCCTTGGAAGTGCTAGCTACAATTACTACTTTCGGTGTCGTTATGTTACAGTTGTAATTCCATGGTACAGCTTTATTGTCCTTGTAAGGAAAGGACGCAGGTCTCTGAATTATCACTTTGGGCGCAATTTGTGCTCATATACAGTATTCTTCTGGTCGGAAATAATGACCCTTGAATAATTGACTTTTTGATTTGTCAGTTCTTCTTCGGTTGCATGTATATTTCCTCCCTCTGAACATTCTTCACAAAAATCCAACTCCTTATTGTCCATAAGGCTCCGTACCAATATCCTAAACTCAGCACAATCTTTGATCTCATGTCCATCAACTTTGTGGAACTCACAGTAGTTCCTTGGTTCTTTAATTCTTTCTTCGAGACTTGATTTTATTAGTCCCCATCTTGCCATCTCCCTCCAAATTATTCTCAATAGGGTCTTCACATCCGAGATATACCCCTTGGTCCTTCTTATACGATCCTCCCCAATCGCATTTACCCCATTGTCTCCATGATTGGGTAATGGGTTCGCCGTACTGGGCATGTCCTCAAGCTTGACAACTCCCAATTTAAGAAGCCTCTCAACTACCCTTTTAAAGGCAGTACAGTTTTCTATAGAATGCCCCACTACTCCTGCATGGTAATCACATTGGGCGTTTGAGTCATACCATTTAGGATATGGAGGTTGCATTGGCTGTAAATAGTATGGAGACACTATGCGTTCTTCTAATAAAGTATCATACAGCTTCTTATACGTCATAGGGATTGGCGTAAATTGGATTTTGTCAGCATTTTGTTTGGGGCCTGATTCTTGTCTTGCCGACCCTTGTTGTCCAGCAGTAAGTACTTTCGACTGATTAATAGTAACTACTTTTGAGTACCCTTTGTTGTACGTACTCGTATTGTTTACCTCACTCTCTTTTTTCCTAGGAGCAGGTCTCCTAGTGGTTTCTCCCGCTTCGATCTTGCCACCCCTTATGGCATTTTCAATCATTTCTCCTGCCATAACTATGTCTGCGAAGCTCTTGGTGGTGCTTCCTATCATATGGGTGATAAATGGCGCCTTTAGAGTGTTGATAAACAAAGATAGTGGTCTCCTTTTCGTGAGAGGTGGTTGAACTTGCATGGCTATTTCCCTCCATCTCTGCGCGTATTGCCTGAAACTCTCATTTGACTTCTTTTCCATGTTTTGCAACATGATTCGGTCAGGCGTCATATCTGTGACATGGTTGTACTGTCTCATGAAGGCTTGGGCCAAGTCCCTCTAGGAACTAATGTTAGTTCGGCTAAGTTGGTTGTACCACCTAGACGCTGCTCCTATCAAACTATCTTGGAAACAATGAATCAGAAGTTGATCATTGTTCACATAGCCAGTCATACGTCTACAGAACATCGTGATGTGGGCTTCAGGGCAAGTAGTTCCATTGTACTTCTTAAATTCCGGCATCTTGAATTTGTGAGGAAGCACCAAATTTGGGACCAAGCTCAAGTCCTTTGCGTCAATTCCTTGATGATGGTCGGCGTTTTCCAAAGCCTTAAATTTTTCCTCCAACCACCTATAGCGATCTTCTAACTGTTTTGTAGATTCAGTTTTGATTCCCTCTCCCTCTGCCATGTCCAAGTCAGGGACAACAGGATTAACAGGGTTGTCTCCTGGGTTGGATCCCATACCAACCTGAAAATTTACAGTCATTCCAATGTTAGCTTGCCCTTGCTGAGGCCTTATTGTGACAGGTGGCCTTCTAGGGTATTCTTCATGTTGTGCTTGCACATGTGTTGGAGTGAGTCCTCTAGAGAAATCCTCATTGTCCTCAGCATTGATTATAGGGCCCTTTGCCTTATTCATTATCTCATTCATCATTTGGGCCATTTGGGCCATCATGTTCTTTTGGGCCTCTAACATTTGGTCCCTCATCCCCTGTTGGAGCTTTGTCATCTGCTCTTGCATCTGGTCTTGCATCTCTCTTTGGAATTGTTCCATCCTTTGGTCCATTTTCCTTGACTTTGCTCGTGTACTGTAAGGGTGTTCAGCTTCCAGATTTTCTTTCTCTCTCTCTCCTATAATTTAAACTAATTAGACTCTCTCTATATATTTGAATGCATATGATGTTATGTAATGCAAATGCATGAATGCAAAGAGACATCGATTCTGATCAACTTCTTTGTAGAAAACTTTATTAGAAAACAAAATCCTTTACATAAAACAAATTACAAATAAGCTTTCGCCCTAAGTCCTAATGTCTTAATTTTCCCTCATAACAAAACTAGTTCTTGGTTACGCCCTGACTGTAGCTCATACTTTATGCTCAATACGTCGGCCTGCGCTGCCAAAGTCCGTAAGTGATCAGCTACCTCTCGAATCTGAACTATGGCTTCCCCCATGAAATAGTCCCGATTTCTGACTTAACCGTGTGAATGATGGAGCTCGTCCTTCAAATGCTCCTCCCTTGTTTCAAGACACTCGATCCGAAGTTCACAACTGTGCAGTGCTGATTCTAACTCTTCAATTCTACCCTTCATTTCTTCAATCTTGTTTAGGCTTGATTCTAACTCGATCACGGAATTACGGCTCCGGTATTGATGAAGGGACCGTCCAAGTTCAGCCACTCTAGCTTGTAATTCTCCCTTTTCATTTAAACTTTCCGCTAAGTTCTTTTGCATCTCTCGAAACTTTTTCTCCCAATAGTCAGCTTTGGCCTTTTCCTCTTGAACCTCTTGTTGCCACTGTTGTGAAGTCTTCCCCAATCCAGCGTTCTTTGTTGTCAGTCACATCTTTTTATACTCGGCCTTCAAGCTATCTCGATCCTCCTCTATCCTTCTCTTCTCTTTTCTTGCTTTCTCAGCTTCAGATTTCTGCACATCCGCATCTAGCCTCAAACACATCTTTTCCTCTTCTAGCTTCTCTATTCTCTTTCCAAGCTCGGAACTCATCTTCTCAAAATCTCGCTTTATCATCTCTAGTTCTGATGGGACTACTTGCAGGCATTCTTCTCTTGACCGGGCACCCTCTGAATTTAACTCAAGGATATTATCATTAACCCTTCTAGTCCTCCATCCGCTGTATTCTGAAGTTGTCACTGGTCCTGTAGATAATCTCTTCATTCTGCAAGTCTGTTTCCAAGCACCAAAAATCTCCTTAACTCTAATCTTATAATTATCTTCTTTGTACGAAAACTCACACTGAGCCAGCCCATATGTTGCAGGAATAAACTGTCTCGATCCATATTGCCTTAGTACGAGTAGAGGAGCATACCCAACGGCTCCCCAAATTCCAAGTAAAGGCACCCAGTCGAAGCTCCCACATCGATAAAGAATTTCATCCGAAATCAACCAAGGGGCTTTCCACACGACATTTTTGTCTCGAAGGTTTTGCAGGAATTCCATCCAATTCTCCTCAGGCACGTCCTCTTTCCTCAGTGTTGCTACTATTTCTTTTAAGATAGAATAATTTTAAGAAAAATACCGATAAGAAATTTTCTCCATTTTCCAAAAATGACCATGAAACCAAGCCAATAATAGCTGTGCGCATCCAATGAATCTGCCTTCTCCTTCTCTTCGACATGCATTCAAAGATCTGAACGTCTCGGCTAAGATCGCAGGTACAGGCGTGACCCCTTTATCAAGTCGATCAAATAACTCAATAACCGTTTCATCTATATGTCTGAGAGCTCTAGGGAAAACTACTAAACCGTAGATACACAAGGCAAAGACATCAACCTTCTTTTTCATATCTGGATGGGCTAAGATCAAGTCCCTCAAGCCAACCCAAGGAACACATTTACCTTCTCCTTTCTCCTGAATTCTAGCTGTGACCCATTGTTCACTCATCCCGGTGATATTCATTAATCTCCTTACAAAAGTTGGGCCATTAATAGCTTTAGCATAAACTTTATTCCTTTGGAATTTTGGACACCGAAGCAAAGTCGTATATTCCTCTACCGTGGGCACCAAATCTACTTCCCCAAAAGTGAAACAATTTATAAGAAGAATTCAAAAGCGAGCCATAGCTCGAAACAAATACCTATCTACCTTGACATCAAGTAAGTAACGCAAATCTCCGTAATTGTTATAAAACAACTGCTTAGCCTCATTATCCCACTGAGCCCATATCTCTTTCAACTCTTGAAACTCATTTTGTGTAACACTAACCCGAGTAAAGTCCCATAGTTCAGATACGTACCCGTCAACTAGGCTGTTCCCTTTTTCCAATTGAGTTTGTTCTGACCATGTGCGAACAGCGGCATTGTCCTCCACTTTATCAAGGAACCCGTTCTCCATAACCAGCTTTCTAATTTAGAAACTGACCGCGAATCGATACCTCCTTAAGTATGGAATGATATGCACAAAAATAAAACACCACATGTCAATACCATGAAATAATATATAAGGTGAATAAAACATCTATCTGGGTAACCACTAAATATCGATATAGCTCTACTTAAGGTAGGTCCTTACGGCTTACTATATGTGGTTTAGCTCTAAAGTTGAGGTACCTGAACTAGCAGGTTCCTCGATCCTCACCCATTATAGGCTCATATAGATCGAGTTCGATTCAGGGGAACACATTTCCCTATGGCCATGCGAAAATGAAAACTTCACGAAGACATAGGTACAGATGTATTCCGGAAGCAATCCACTTGCCCATGCGGAGGTGAAAACCTCACGAAAGCATAGCTTCTTACTCCCACTTAAGGGTGTGACCGCGATGGCCATGTAGTGCGATGCATAAGCATTTTATACAAACAAAATCATGTATAAATAAAAAAGGATAAAAAAAAATCAGATTTTAAACTTCAAACATTTGGACATGAAACTACCAATTTTACGGCTAGACTCTCTAATAGGTCCCCAGTGGAGTCGCCAAGCTGTGAAAACCATTTTAAAATCGGGTTTTGGCAAATGGGGATCGACTTTAAAAACAAAATGGGAGTCGCCACCAATCCCTTTTATTTAGGTGTGATTGGATCAACTTGTAAAGCATTTCACTTTGAAACATTTGATTTTGGTCTACGGAAAACAAAAAAAATGGGTTCGGGAGTAGATTACGTATGAGGAAGGGTTAGCTTCCTCATAACGCCCAAAAATTGGTACCTAATTGATAGAATCATGTCCAAATGTTCGAAATTTAAAAAGTTTTAAAATAAGATCCGTTTATTAGAAGGAAAACCAAGACTTACCTATTTCAAGGAAATAAAATACCGCACCCAATAAGTTAGGGTACAACGTCTTATAACTTCGAAGCTAGGTGCACCTTTATTTTAGAAAATTCCTACCTTGAGACACAAAACATCACACCCAATAAGTTAGGATACAATGATTTGAATCCTCAGAGTAAGTTTTTATTTTGAAAGTAGTAAACCTTGATTTTGAAAATGGAGGGATACATAATACTTTGAAGTTTACAAGAGAAACCACAACCCAATAAGTTAGGGCACAATTCCTTTTTGTAAACTCCCGGTATCACATATCACCAAAATGTTTTAATTAAAAGAAATATAAAAATATTATGGTATGAGTAGTATAACATACATATCAATTGTAATTCCATGAATTATATTAACAATATATAAAAGGACAATATAACATAAATAAATAAAACATCATATTAAGCTATACACATGTAATATAAATGACTAATAGCTAACACATAATAGTTTTAACTAAATACATATATAATATATTAACAAGAACATATAATATACAAAATAAATTTCAAACAATACAAGATAAAATATAGTATTATATTATAAAATGTAATAATTAATACATATAGATATTAAAATGATATGTTTAAATGAATAGTAACAAATAATTATGTATTTTATAATATTAATTAAATAATCAAATACTAATTAATTATGAAGAGATTAAACTAAAATTTAAACAGATTTCTGAGGTCAATTTTTAAAGATAAACATTGATTTGGATGAAATTAAAAATTAATAAAATAACAGAAGGACTGAAATTACAATTTCCCCTTTTAAACGAAACACGCGGATCCTGGTCGGGTCATCGGGTCGACGCGCGGATCCTACCAGTGAAAAACGATGTCGTTCTGTTTTGGTTATAAATACCATTTTTTATTAAAAAAATTCATTTCAACCTAGTTAGAAAAAAAAATCTGAAATACTCTCCGAAATATCCATCCTCCACCCGGACTCAGATTCTTTGGTTTTGGAGCCACGCGCCTCGCGTGGTGGTCGGAGGCCAACACTCCGAATCTGTCGCTTCCAAAGGGTAAACGTCTTTCCTTTTTTTTTTTTTTTTTAAAACAAAGGGTTATATATGCAATAAATAGATAAATAAAAATAATAATAAAATAAATGCAAATTAAACTTAAGCAAATCACCTTGGTGAACTCGATTTTTATTTCTCTGAGTTTTTGACAATGCTTTCAACCCACTGATTTTTGTGTTTGTATCTCTCTGTGTGTGTATTTTTCTCCAAAATTTTCCGTCCCTATTACAGGTTTTTACAATGGGTTTTATACCCAAAAATAGAATAAAAGAAATGGAAAAGATATCTTTTCATATCTTTCCATATTTGTGCCTTCCTTTTTTGCTACGATTTGTTCCCTTTTTGCTGCTCGTTTCTTTCCTTTACAGGTTTGAAATCTCGCGACGATGGTGATTCAAGGCACGAATGAGGGCCGGACGAGACGGTGGCACGGCGATTGGTCTCTGGCTGAAGTGGCGTGACTGTTGGGCTCTTGTTGGATGATGATTGGGTAGCCCCTGCTTGCGGCACGAGGGTAGCTTAGGGTTTCAAGAAACCCTAAGTTTCTGCTGGGCTTGTTTGGTTCTTGGGCCACTTTGGGCCGTGTAATTTGGGTTGGTCTGTTTGGGTCAATTGGTTGATTAGGTTTTAGTGTTGGGTCCAGTTGCTTATTGGGCTTCAGAAAAGGACCGCTTTGATGGACATCTCGGGTATTTTTATTTTTATCTTTATTTTTAGACTCAGATATGGGCACAGGCAAAATGGGTTACTCTGGACCCAATCACAGAAAGGCCCAAAAGTCCCTCACGCTAATAAATGGGATAACAAACCCTAGTATATTTAACTAGGGTTGCCGCCCCTCTCTCTCCTAGTTGAACTAGGATTTTGTTTTTCTATTGAAATAGACTTCTACTAATTCAATAAGGGTTTCACTTCTTCTCCCTATAAATAGATGGCACCTGTAGGGCTAAATACACAAGTTTTGAGATATTGTTATTCTACGAGAAAGTAGTGGAAATTTTTTTCTAGCATAAATTCTATTTTTGGGGAATTACAATTTTATCAGTTTCTATTAAAGAGAGAATTTTATTTTCCCACTGAAAATGAAGTAAATAATTGATGGTTCTGTGCTTGATTCAAATTCGTCCGAGCCCACACTCGAAGCAGTTCATGGTACGAGAATAGTGGATAAGGTCATTCTATTGAAATCCAGGAACGATAATGATTCGTTTAGCTGAAAACACAGATGCAATTCGAAAAAAGGTTTAGTTCTATAAATATCACAAACCGACTTGGTTTTAATCATTTTAATTTTCCACTGTGCATGAAAATCGTTTTTAAATCAGATTTTTTCCAACTCTCTTTGGTGTGTTTTAGAGGCTTAGCATTTCGATGCTCTCTAGTGTGTTTAGGAGGGATGTGTTATGCTACCTTAGGGCAAAGTACTTGTGTGCTCTCTTGTGTGTTATGTATGGGTCCCGTGCATCCGAGTCATTTTACTAGAGTTTACTAAAGGCAAAACAAATTAAACTTTATAATGAGATTTGCCTATGAATAAAAATGGTATGAGTGTACTAAATTGGTATGTACTAAAGTTATAAGGTAAACAAGTTAAAAGGTAATTTTAATAAATGAATAGGTGAATAAAGAACATGTCATGATAATATGTTTTTGGATAATTGGTTCATAATTGGATGTTATTTGGTATAATAAGATAATTGATAATCTTATACCTTAATAAGAGAAATGAAAAGGAAATGTTTGACATTTATGAATCAAATGATCATAAATAGAACATGTAAGTGAAATTACTAAGGACTTATGGCCAAAAGGATATATATTGATTAAGCACTTGAGTACTTGATAAGAGTCTAATTATGAATTTCATAATGTGAATGATTAACAAATCATTAATAATAAGCTGAGCCTCATAATTTGAATTAGAGAAATGGACTCAATTGAAATGTTTGGTGTGGAAAAGTTAGTTTGAAAACAAAATATTCATAGGGCTCAACATTAATAACTAGATAGGATAAGTAGGCTTGTCCTTGTTACTTATTGAGCTCATCGATATCACTTGTTAGTTATTTAAATGCATAGGTGTTGGATTCATTGAGAAGTTTGAGGTTTCGGCTTGAAAGCTTCGCATCACCCTTCAAATTGAGGTTGTATTGTGCATATATATATGTTTTCAATTGTATTAGAAGATTTTGGCATGTGATACATGCATGGACGGGGTGAAATTTATTAAAGTCAATTCAACCAAGCTGTCAATTTTCAAGCTCAAAAGATTAGTCAACTTGCAATGAATTTTTGGATGGGATATGGGCATTTATGGGTTTGAGATGTCTGCATAGAATTTGAATGGTTATCTCTTAGCTCTGAAATGGTTTTTGAATCACTCGATTTCAAGTTCAACAACTCAAGTTATGACTGTTTTAGCGAAGACTGACGAATAGAATTTTTGGAGAAGATTATTACGGAAAATTACGAGTTTCAGGCTTTAATTCAAGTTTAAATCATATCGAATTCGATTTTTAAGCTTAATTTTTATTATATATGATCTCAATAACGTATATGTTAGGTTTTATTGTTTTGTTATTTATTCTGAATTTTAGGATATTTTTAAGTATTTAAAGTTGTTTAGGAGTTTTATGTTTCTTAGTCAACAAGAAAGTTTAGTTATACTAAAACTACATCTTGTTTAGATTAATTAGAGTTTTATTATAATTGAGAGTTTTATTTGGATGTAATTAGCTAAGCCTATATAAAGGCCTCTTCATTATTCATTATTGACATACCTTGATTAAGAAATTTCAGCTCTTTGAGTTATTTCTCTTTGTGAGATTTCTTTTTTGTTTATTTTAGAAGTAGGTTTTCTTATTGGTTTTCTCTTTGAAGTCGTAGTTGAAATCTTCACCCTCCAATTTACTAGGGTTTGGCCTTAGGGTGTTGGTTAGAGTCATTAATGGAGCTTGTTGAAGATCATTCTTCAAAGGGTTTCATGGGACATTGACTTTTCATCACCATTGATTGTTTTTATTGAAGCTTTGTTCTTCAAGAGGGACAATCTTTCCATCATCCATCTTATTTTCATTTTCTTCCATTCTTCATCCTTCAATTTGTCAAGGATTATTTCTTGGAGGTTTGATTAAAGTCATTAATTGAATTTTTTGGGGTTTATGTCTCAAAGGGTTCAATTGGGCACTTATCCATATATCTGTAATGGCCCATTTTTGACAGGGCTTTGAAATAAACCAAAAAAAGAATAAATAAATAAAAAAACTGTGTTTGTTTAATAAACAGTCCAGTTTATTTACAAGCCAAAATAGACCAGACCCTTGGCCCAAATTAACTACCCGAAACACCCTGGCCCGAATCCTAAGGACTAACTCAGACCCAAATTCGCGCGGCCCAAATGGCCCAATGCCTAAACAGGTAACAGAAGGCCTAGGGTTTCTGGGAAACCCTAGGCGCCGCAGCCTCGCGCCCCAGCTCCTTTTGTGCCGCAAGCCAGGCCAACAGTCGTGCCACCAGCCCTTGTCAAGCAGCGAATCACGCCGCCATCAACACGCCATCATCGCCCGAGATCTCCTCGCCTGCAAAAGGAGAAAGAAACAGCAGCAAAATAGAGCAAAACATGGCAGATAGTTTCTTTCCTATTTTGTTTTCGGGTTATAAAAACCCATCAAAAACTTGTAAATGAAAAAAAAAAACAAGAGAAGCGGAGATAGAATACACAAACAAAAATACAGAAATAAAAGAGCAAATTTTCACAACAGAGGTGTTTTTTCTGTTTTTTATTCATATTATTCTTTTATTTTTATCTTCTTTTGTTCTTTTTCATGTAAATAGTAAACAAACAAGCAATAAAAAGAGAAAAGGGGGTTTACCTTTCGACGGGCTTGAAAAGGAGAGGTTTGGCCTCCGGCCACCGCCCGTGGCGGCGCGTGAGGCTCGTGACGAAAGCCCGAATATTCGACGATCGGGGCCAGACGTAAAGGGCAGAGAGCATTTCAGAGCTCTCTTACTTTTTTTTTTAACATTGAATAAAAATGATTTTTTTGAACTGTTTTTGACATTTATAGCAAACAAAGAACGACGCCGTTTTCAAGCATACAACCCGCGTGCCGACCTGACCCAGCCCTCAGGATCCGCGCGTTTTCATTGAGTGGGCTAATTGCAATTTTGATCCTTCCGCATTTTCAATTTGATTAATCCAATTTTTTTTTATATTTTTAATTTGGCCCTAGAAATTTAATTACTTTCCAATTTAGTCCCTCGGGCTCTTTAAAGGCTGGGATCAAAACGTCGTAGTTTTTAAATTTGGCCTAATTTCCATTTTAACCCCTTTTATTTCATGCACTTTTTAATTTAGTCCTTTTATAACTGTTTTAATTGCTTATTAACCCCTGTCTTCTTTGTTTTTATTTTTTTAATCTTTTTATTTTATTTTAATATTTTATATTATATTAAATTATTTTATTATATTAAATAATTTACATTATTATCTTTATATTTTTATATGTAATATCCTTATATATTAAATGATTATTATTTATTATTATTTGCACCACATATTATTTTTATTAATTACTATATTATATGTTTTAAATTTTTTTATATATTATAAAACATTATACTATATCATATATTTATTTTTAAAATTTTATTTTCATATAAAACCCATTTATATTATGTAATATATTTTATATTATTTATTATATATGTACTTTTATTTATATATTTTATGTATATTATTTATTTATAACCATTTTTAGTATTATTATGTATATTTTATCTGCTCATACTCTCTTATTTATTTATTTATATTTGCCATTATGTAATTATTTTTATTAGTCATTTTTCTACATTGTTATAAATATAAAATGTTAGTATGTCTTAATTGCTTTTAATATTTATGTTCGATAGTATATAAATGCAATATTGTCACATGGTTATTATTTAAAATAAAAATATATTTTTGCAAAATTAATATTTTATTTAAATGTTTTAAAATAAGGCAATGTTTTGGTATTTAGAAATTCGGGAAATAGTGCCCAATCGTGCTGGGTTGCGATTTTTCGTTTAGCTAAATAACTAAATACCCTTTTAATAAATTTCGTAAATTATGATATGACTTTAATTATTTAAAAAATGTCGTGTCCAATCGTGTTGGATGTGATGTTTATATTCTTTCGGAATAAAGAAATCTCAAGTTTCAAATAAAAAAACTTATTCTCGAGAACTCAAAATGTTGTATCCTAACTTATTGGGTGTGATGTTTTGTGTCTTGAGGTAAGAATTTTCTAAAATAAAGATGCACCTAGCTTCGAAGTTATAAAATGCTGTATCCTAACTTATTGGGTGTGGTATTTTTATTTCTTTAAAATAAGTAAGTCTTGGTTTTCCTTCTAATAAGGGATCTTATTTTAAACTTTCTAAATTTCAAACATTTGGACATGATTTTATCAAATAGGTACCAATTTTTGGGCGTTATGAGGGTGCTAACCCTTCCTTATACGTAACCGACTCCCGAACCTGTTTTCTCGTTTTTCGTAGACCAAAATCAAATGTTTTAAAATGAAACGTTTTACAAGGTGATCCAATCACACCTAAGTAAAAAGGGATTGGTGGCGACTCCCACTTTCATTTTTAAAAGTCGACCCCATTTTCTAAAAACATTTAAAATGGTTTCGACAATATCCATCATATCTGTAACACCCCAAACCCGGCCTAGAAGTTAGGCTCGAATCTGGCGTGTCACATGGAAAAAACTTGTTTGAGAATTACAGCCTCTTTGTTAAAACCCAAAACACTTAAGCAATTGTTAACTACTTGAAAACGTAATTATCTTTTAAAAAAACCTTTTTAGTAGCGAAAGCATATTTGAAATGAACAAAATAAAAATGTGATGTTTAGAAATAGAGTTGCAGAAGCATTTTGAAATCATTGCGGAAACGTAGATAAAATACTAGTATTTTTGAAAGATTGATTGATGAGTCAACAATCAAGGTAGTGAACTTTAAAATCGTGACTTTTGAAAATATTGTTGATAATTCGAGAGAAAATTTTCGAGTTAAAATATTTGTAAAAATTTGTTATAAAATCCTTTTATTAATCAATTTTGGAAAACCATTATTTATGATTTTAGAAAATCCCCGTTAAAACTATTCAAGCAATATAATAAGTACGACTAAACATAAAGCAATTTAAAACATATCCCAGAGGCCTTATTACAACTTAAACCGAAATAGCAAAATAATAAAATAAACCAAAATAGAAATTTAAAGTTCAATAACACCATTTCTGAAGTATGGCTTCCACCGAGTCATCCATGGCCCAAGTCCACATCACTGAGCATTACCTACAAGGGTTAAGAAAAGGGGGAGTGAGTTACAAGAACTCAAGGTGAAATCCCTTACCGTCATCCACTGGGCCTGAACCCATATAGCAACATCTTGGGCCGGAGCCCACTATCATAACAGAACATATATATATATGAAGCAAATGTATGCAACCCAACCCATCCAACCAGTCTCTCCCCCGTACCAACCAGTCTCTCCTGTGGGGATCAAGTCAACCCACCCCGCCAGTCTCTCCAATTTGCAAACAAGCTGCCATTTATAATAATTTTGTGGCTTAACCACCAGAGTATCATATACGGTAATATAATTGACACACACCCTTAATCACGATAGCACAAAGCCATATTTAAATTGGCACATAGCCATTATCAGAATTTGTGGCAATGCCACCGGTCTATACTTCTCTTCATTCAAGTTTCCCATCCTATGCCATATGTATCAAATATATCATATGAATGTAATGCAATCCCAAACCAACCTAATAATCCATCCGCTACACACCACCCGTACCATCCATCACACCTGTGGGGATCAAGTCAACCCACCCCGCCAGTCTCTCCAATTTGCAGACAAGCTGCCATTTATAATAATTTTGTGGCTTAACCACCAGAATTTCTTCTCTTCAACATTTTCCCAACCCATGCAAATTCATGTAGATGCATCATACATAGCAAATCATGATATTTACAAATATATCAACAATAATTAATTCAGACAAAAGTTCAGCACATTAACACTTTACAAATCGGCCCTTTAAGGCAATATATCAATTCGGCCCATTAAGCAATATATCAATTCGGCCCATTAAGCAATATATCAATTCGGCCCATTAAGGCAATATAACAAATCGGCCCTTTAAGGGCATTTCCGTAATTCGGCCCATAGGGGCATTTTTGTAATTCGGTAATCTTACCCACTAAGGGTAATTTGGTAATCTCGCAACCCAGGGGTATTTCGGTAATTTACCCTCCAAGGGCATTTCGATAATTCCGCAACCTAGACTTAACTACTAATGTGAGGCATAAAAATTAAAACTGTCCATCTGCGTCATACTGACTAAATTGAATATAACTCGAGTTAGGAAACTTTAAATTTAGACCCGTAAATTTTCCTTGCAACTAGACTCATATATACTTACTACAATTTTTCCATAATTTTTGGCTTAGCCGTTTAGTACAGTTTATTCATTAAAGATTCCCTTGTTTCACTGACCAACGGTTCAGACCTCTCTTACCCAAAATTCAAATATCTCACTGTACGGTTTTCATATGTTGCTCCCACTTGTTTCTATTGAAAATAGGCTCACTAAGGAATCTATACATATAACTTATAACTCATAATTCACTTTGTACAATTTTAAGCGATTTTTTCAAGACAGAACAGGGAACCACGAAGTCAATCAGAACCAGTCTCGCTAAAATTAAAATATCACAGAATATAATATTCTTCTTTCTACTCCGTTTCTTTTATATGAAAATAGACAGAGTAAGCTTTAATTCGATATCTTATTCGCTTTCAAATTCCCTTTCTCCTATTTTTCGTGATTTTTCAAAATCACGTCACTACTGTTGACCAAACTGTTTCATTGCAAAAATATGGTTACCACTACGAGTATACGCACGCCCGAGTGGTCACGGATGCCGGTTTCCGATTTTCTTTGGTATTTCGACCGAATCATAGAACATATCATACAAACATTCAAAGAGGTATGAGATTACAAACCATTTCAAACATGTATTCGGTAGGGTACGAGATTACACACCTGATAAGGATTCCCTAAAGAACCACTCTTCGTTGCCCCCTAAAAATAAAATCGATCACAAGTTAGCCTAGATTTCTTAAAAGTTCCAAAAGTCCAAAAGTACTCACTCACAAGAGTCACTTACCACAATCGCGATCCTTCCCTACTAGATTCTAAAATCCGGTCTTGCACCTTGGCTATTGCAACGAGTCCCAATCAACTTTCGAAACCAAGGCTAAGAGAAAGATAAGTAGCAGCAAGGATGGCTTGATTCGGCCTTCATCAAAAGAGAATAAGAGGAGTTTAAAAATAACAACAAGTGGCTAGATTCGGCTTAGCCAAGGGATGAGAGTTTTGGCTTAGCCAAGTCAAGAGAAGAAAGAACAAACAACATGAATAAGAAGAAAGAACCTTTACCTTAATAATAAGGATGAACCGAAATGAAGAACACAGTTTGGCACTAGTAGCAAGACAACAAAGAAGGATCGGTAGTTTCGGTTTTCAAGAGAAGATGAGTGAAAATAATTGGTCACAAAGGCTAGGTGTTTTCGGCAAGACAAGAAAGAAAAGAGAAAATGCCCACTATTGTCTTGAAGTTGCGGCAATGAGAGGAGAAGTTGGAAGAATGAACACAAGGGATGCCAAAAGGAATTAGGCCTAACCAACACCAAAACTATCAAAATGCTCCCATCAAAATTCAGCTACCCTCTCCCTTTCCCAAACCATTATCATCTTTACCAAAAGATGAACATAGACCACATAAAACCTTTCCAAAACATCCCCCACGAAAAATGCCAACATGTTCCCTATTCCTTCCCTTTTCTTTTACTCCTTTCCATCCACTCTTCCTTACCATATTTCCTTAGCCACCTTGCCAAAATTAAAAAGTCCAACTTGCCTTATTTACAAGCTTGGCCGACACTTAGGGAAAGAGTACAAAAAAAATAGTCAAAATTTTGCACTTGATGGGATTTGAACCTCTTCCCTCCATACTCTTCACTTAATGCCATAACCTCTTTGCCATATGCTCAATTATGCTAGCACATTACTCATTTAATTCCATAAACATTGAGGTCACTTACTATATCTCCTTAAAGTGCTAAAACATAAAATTTACCTATAGCCTAACTTGAACCCTAACTTCCTAGAAACCTGAATGCTTGTCCAAAATCACCTTCCTAATAAGTCCAACTTGAAATAATGCCGTTCTCAAATTCCCATGAATTTTAAAACGCTTCTACGCTCAAGGTCCAATGGGCCCAATCCTACTAGGCCTAATTTCGGGTCGTTACAATATCTATCGGTCAAATCCAAACCTTTTTTTTCAAGTCAAATAACTTGAATACGATCTTCTTCCTCCACCCCTATTAGCGTGTCATGCACTTAGACTAAGTGTATTGTATACTAAATTTTGCAAGTTTTATGAAGTGTATTAATGTTTTTAACTCTATCAAAGTAATCATGTGTGTGATTTTGTTTTGATTTTGTTTTCAATTTGATTTTGAGCTCAAATATGATTTGACATTGTTCTAAGATGTATTGAAACTTATTAGTATGTTTTGGGGATGTTTGGAGTTGATTTAAAGTGTTTTTGGGCTACTTTGCTACAAAATTACGACATTGCCCTTCGCAACATAACGACATTGTAACTTAGAGGGTGAAGTCGCGACATTGTCTTTTGCAACGACACAACATTCCCCTACAATATTGCGATGTCTTCCTTCGCAACGTCATGATATTGCCCAAGAAAAAAGTGACATCGCGACATTAAATGTACAATGTGGCAGTGCTGTAACGTCCTAACATTGTGCACAACATTGTCCCCCACTACACCTTTTTGATCCAGTTTGGCTTCCAGGCTCATTTTTTACCTCGAACACTTCCAATCACCCACAAAATGACTATATGATTTTGAATTGTTTCTAAATCCCTCAAAGTGTTTTAAATTAATTTTTTATGATTTTATAAAAAAAAATTTAAAGCTCAAAATTTTAAATAACTCGGAGATTTTCATTTTTTATATTTTTTAGTAGCATCTCACATTCGTACCATATATCAAAACGAATGGGGGTGTTACAGTTAGTGTTTGATAGTGTTGTTGAATACTTTATTAGAGATGCAATAATTGAGCATCAATATAGATAAGTTGAGTTACAAAATCTTTTTGATATTGGATTTTTTTAGGTCATGGTGACAATCTAAAGCCGTGGATTCCCAAACTGATCTCTCATTGTCTTTCAAACAAATGGTTGAGATAATAGATTAATCAGGTGACAAGAATTCCTTGTTAGCTATAAAGAACCAAAGAGGTAAAATCATATTTTATGTATTGATAGTGGTGATGTGAAGAAATTATTTTTTGGGAAAGCATTGCCTTATCGTGAAAAAGCCTTGAAATTTAAGCCGGTAAATCCGAACACTTGAACAGCTGATTATGTCAAGGTTGCTGCCAGTTCTAGTGTTGGTGGTATTTTCAATTCCATGCTTTTGGCCACTAGAGATAACAATCAATTGATTTTCTCCACGGAGGAGACATGGCGGTACCTTGTTGATGTTGAATATATTGAGCGAAGAAGATAGATCCGGAGATGATATTGAATTAAACAGTAGACTTCAAGGCATGGGTGACACTTTCCAAAGAGAACTATTTCCCCTCACACAAAGTTGCTAGATGGTTAAGACAAAGGTCCTCTCGGGATACAATGAAGCTTTTGAATTTTCTTTGATTAGAAAAATCGAGGAATTCCGTAAGTCTTACTCTAATTTCTAAAAATAGGATTGATTGTAATAATTTTGTGAGCACCATAGACCCTCTATTTATATGCACTCAATCAATCCTATTTTGAAGAGTCACAACGCTTCATGTTGGACATATTTCTTAGAAGAAATATGTTCCATGGAAATGTATCCATTGAATGATAAATCATCACTTTCTAAATTTGAATAAGTGCTCATCAATAATTAAATCCGCAATCTACAATTTTTAACAATCCCCGACTAAATTGCTAATTCCAGAAAATAAGTACACGGCGATTATGCATAAGAAGGGTTTCCGCAAATTGAACCTTCCTTTAGTGCAAACTCTCAAAGTATCAACAAAGCGAATGGTGGCTAGTCGCTTGAACAATCACTCTTAAAGTCAATACCAGAAAAATTTCACACATAATCGTAAAGTATTAGAGTAAAAGTTTAATTTGCTTTGGCACCATTATGGCCATGTGCTCATCCCATTTCATGAACATGTACAAGAGAAAATCATAAAAAAAATCTCGTTGAAGCGGTGGAACGATGGAAATGTGCAAGTGTACACAATCGCAACAAGTAATAAAGTGACAAGTAAATGTCGAGTTATCGTACCCACAGGGACTGTAAAAGAATTATTTATGAAAATAATTTTAAACACTTTGGTGAAAGAAAAATATTTGGTTTTAAAAAGAGATAATAAAAAAAACTAAGAGTTAAAAACTAAGTGAAATAATTAAAAGAAAACAAAGAAATTCTAGTGCACGATTCCAAATATGATTTAATCAAGATGATATAACTGTGTTGGATTAATTATATTTCCTTACCTTAGAATTATTAAACTTATGCTTATACTTGTTACGAATAAATCACGGCAACTCGGTAATTTGCTAACTTATGAACATATTTACAAATCAAAAATCCATTCATCTCTTGTACATATTTCTATGTCAATTTGACCGATTAAACAGATTTATAAAGGTAAACATGTTATTGCACATACATACTTTTTAAATTAAACAATCTCTCGCATATTCCTATGTCGATTCAAGCGATTAATTCAACCAAATAAGCATATAAAAGACTATGTGAGGTAACAAAGTATCCTTACCTTGAAACAGTTTAATCACAATAATCTTGTAAGTTATGCAAGGCATATGTATCGCCAAATACAATGCTAATCTAATCTTCAGCTACCTTAGAAGAATTAAACATGCACTGATTAAGTACTGTGTCCATTAATTACAATTTCAATGCGTTTAAATAATTAATTCTTCAGTTATCTAAACAATTAGAATGCCAGAATAACTTAGGCATGATTTTACTTAATCAAGCATTTTACCGAGGCCTATAACAGCATAAACATAAATTTAACAAATCAAGAGGACGAAATGCAATCAACCCAACATGACTTAATTCAAGCTAGATTGATTAAAATAACCATTTCAAAGACATGAATATTCATAGATATTTTCATAATAAAAACAACAGAAATTAAAAAGATAGGCAACAAGAAGCAAATCCGGTGTTTCTCCGTGGCTTGATTGATTGCTCCTTCTTTCGTCTCTGTTGTCCTCGCCGATCAAGGCTTCTACGAACACTCGCTTGCTGCCCCAAATGGCTGAGAAAACACCTCTTTTCCAAGAGGGGAAATCGGCACAAGAAGGCTTGTTTTTTTTTTTTTTTTTGGAGAAAAAGAGAGAATGGAGAGAAGAGAAGTGATGAGAGAATGAGAGTGTTGAGGGATGATTTGAATGGGCAGCAAAGGGGGGTTTATATAGCTGACGATGGCTGCTAAAAATAGAAAATTTAAGCAGCCAATGAGCCCCCTCTTGGCCATCCATCTTACATGGAAAAGTTGAGACTTTCAACTTTGCTAAAATTAGCCTGGGGAAAATCCGTAAAGCCTTAATATAAGGTGGGGTTTGAATGCAATTTGGAAGTCTTCCAAGGGCCTTTTTGCAAGCTCATTTAATCAGCTAAAATTCTGATTTGGGTCAGCAATTGAATGGTTCTGGGCTTCCCAATTGGTGGCTGGTTCGGTTTGCTCAATTTGGTTCAACTGGTGCGGTTCAACTGGGCCCTTTTTCCATAATTAATTAAAATTAATTTATTTAACCCAAATTAAATTGGGAATAAATTAAAATTAATTATATTATGAATTAATACACATATTTGGACCGTCTTAGGCTGGAAATTATTTCGCCTTGTTACTTCTGAAACATCCCAAACCCGGCCCACGAGCCTTGACCGGATCTGGTATGTTCCTTGAAGAAAACCAGTTCACATTTCCTTTATTACCTTTGAAAAACTGTGGGCTTTGAAGAAAGTTTGTTTGTGGATTGGGCTTGAGTTGAAAACAAGTTTGTTTTATGTTAAAAACCCATTTACCTCGAGTGACAAAATATTTAAAGTTTATTCTTAAACTAAATTGACTTAAGCTCTAATAAAATTTCGTAACATAGCAAATAGAACAGAAATTAACATAGTTCACTATGGCCTTATTACATCAAATAAAACCCAAAATAAAATTTATAAAGTGCTTAAATAAATTAAAATGTCCAAATTAAATGAAACTTCAAGCTGAGCATGGCCACCACAAGTTCTGCCGTCTCGGTCCATCACTGTTCATCACCTGAAACATGTTCCCACAACGGGGTGAGTCAACAGACTTAATGTGTACTACAACACTAAATCTTAACAACTTAGGCATACGTAATCACATCACATATCAATTCACATAATAGATCAAAATAATGATGCAATCCCAACCCAAACCTATATGCCATCCGCTACACATCCCCGCATCGAGCACGCACACACCGTGGGGACTACTAAGTCGACCCTCCATCCATCCGCTACACACCATCGAAGCGCGCCATCGCAATCGACGCGTGCTCATCGCCTCTTATGAGTATTCATGGTCTTAGGTCACCACACTCGGATATCGTGGTCTTAGGTCACCACATTCGATTATCGTGGTCTTAGGTCACCACATTCGATTTCGTGGTCTTAGGTCACCACATTCACTTCCCCTTTTCAATAACCCATGTGCCCCATAACATATATTATGCATTAACATGCCAACTTTCACATTCTTATCACATATTAAATATAACATGTTTCATAATCCTAGTAGGAGTAGGATACGTGCACAGTACTTTGTACCATTTACTGTACCTTAGCCATATTCTTGCACATTATTATAGTCACATACAAATTAAATAATGCCATAAATAAATTAAGAAGTAGTGTGAGGTACACACTGATTAACTTAGCGTATTCCTTGAAATCCCGAAAAAAGAAAAACCGATCTATCGCTTTAGATCCTTAATCCCTACATTTGGTCAATCCCTTACTATTTAGTAAAAGCCTATTCGGCCATAAGATCAATCCCAAGCATTATTGTAACCAAAACTTACCTTGTCTTGATCAAATCCCAAAACTTCTCGAGTTCCTTCTTGAAATCGGCTAGCCATTAAATCACTTAGCTATGTCGGTTTACGGCTTTTGAATAAATAAGAAACAGATTCTAAATACCAAAAATAGGCCTTGGCCGAATACCTTATATGCTTACCTTGTGCATTCTAAAGTCCCGAAAAGATTCACTTGCTTAGGGAGTTGTCGAAATACCTATGAACTCATGTTAGATCCGATTTCATCCTTAAACATAATTAATGGCCTTTGGCTGAATATTCACATGTCTTACCTTGAAGCTTTAAATCCCGAAAAATCCTCCTTTTAGTCGCCTACTCGATAATCCCGAAAGATCCTTCCATATTTCTACCAAAATCAATAATAGGGATTAGTCCCTAAATTTTGATAAGTCTACAATATAAAAGAATGGAAACCAAACTTGGATCTTACCCTTATTTGAAGAAATCGATTGCACCTTCACTTCAACCTTCAGGGATTCGGCTATGGCTAGATGATGATCTCACAACCTTCGGCTTTTGGAAGGTTGAGAGAAAAATAAAAAGGAAGAGAAGAAAGGTGAAGAAATCGGCTTGCTTTGCTAGAGATTTCGGTTTTGACAAGATAGCAGAGAAGAGAGGATTTTGCTAGGAAAATTCGGCGAGAGGAGGAAGAGAATGAATGAATGGCCTTAGTTCTCCTCCTTGTGCCGAAATTACTAGGCCAAGACTCCTTACTTGGCCACCACTCTTCTATTTTGATAGCTTTATCCTTTAATTTAAAATTAAAAGAAATAATCCTTTTAATTATACCAATAATTATCCTCATTTATCCACCTATTTAACTGAAATTTAAAGAGGATAAAACTCCTCTTTTAAGAGCCTTCATGCCGTCCAACTCCTTTGCTCCTTATAGCAAAATAAAAATCTTTTATTTTGCTTCCTATGTGACTTCGAACCTTGGCCCTTTTCTCTTTGGACATGGCGTCACTTGCTAGGCCCTAAGTGGTGCCTTGTAGCCATTTTACCAAGGCTATTTGTATGTCATATTTCACATACATTTTCTCTTAAGACCACCTTGCCTTAGTTTCCCCTTTTTGAACTTTAAAACTTAACATTTCTATGACATTTCCTTATATTTCCAAGTTTCCAAAAATTTTCATTTTCCTCTTTAAACTTGACATTTCCTTTCATTTCCAAGTTTCCAGAAATGTTCGCTTTCCTCTTTTGAATCATTTCTAAATCATTTCCTTACATTTCCTAGTTTCCAAAAATATTCAGAATACATTCATAACATATAAGACATGTCATTTCGCACAATTAAACTGAAAATGCATAGGCCCTTTTCAGGATGTTACAGTTCTACCCCCCTTAAAATAATTTCGTCCTCGAAATTTCCTAGCTAAAATAATTGAGGGTATTGCCGTCGCATTGCCTCTTCTGGCTCCCACGAAGCTTCCTCCGATCCATGGTTGCGCTATAACACTTTGACTAGAGGAACTGACTTTCTCCGCAACACTTTCATGTCTCGTTCCAAAATCTGAATCGGCTCCTCTTCGTAGGATAAGTCTGGCCTTAGCTCCACCTCTTCAACCGGTACTACATGAGATGGATTCGATCGATATCGCCGTAGCATGGAAACATGGAATACGTCGTGCATCTGCTTCAACTCCGATGGCAACTCTAACTGATATGCCACTGGTCCAACTCGCTTCAACACTCGGTAGGGCCATATAAACCTTGGGCTTAACTTCCCTTTGCGACCAAACCTCATCACCTTCTTCCAAGGCGAGACTTTCAGAAACACTTGATCTCCCACTTCAAACTCTATTTCCTTCCGTTTAAGGTCTGCGTGCGACTTACGCCTATCGAGGCTTCTTTTAACCGTGCCACGATTATCTCAACCTTCTCTTGATTTACGCCACTAACTCTGGGCCCCAAAACTCGACGTTCTCCTAACTCACCCAACAAGTAGGTGTTCGACATTTTCGACCATACAACGCTTCATATGGTGCCATCCGAATGCTAGCTCGATAGTTGTTGTTGTAGGCGAACTCAACTAAAGGCAAATATTCTTCCCAACTTCCTCGAAATCCATCACACAGACCTCTCAACATATCCTCCAACACTTGTATAACCCGTTCGGTCGCCCATCCGATTGTGGATGAAAAGCCGTAGTGAAGTCTAACTTAGTGCCTAAAGCTTGATGAAGTGCCCTCCAAAACCGAGACGTAAACCTTGGGTCCCTATCGGAGATGATCGATCACCGGTACTCGTGCAACCTCACAATTTTCGCTACATATAATTTGGCCAACTTCAAGAGAATAATCCATTCTTCTTCGGAATGAAATGCGCGAACTTGGTCAAACGGTCCACTATTACCCATACCGAGTCCTTCTTAGTAGGCGTAAGGGGAAGCCCACTAACGAAGTCCATAGTGATTCTTGCCCACTTCTATTGTGGAATCTCGATTGGCTGAAGTAATCCCGATAGAACTTGGTGTTCAGCCTTAACTTGCTGACACGTCAGACATTTCCCCACGAATTCGGAACTTCCCGCTTAAGATCGTGCCACGGAATCGTTCCTTTAAATCCTGTACAACTTAGTGCCTCCGAGATGCATAACATATGGGCTACTATGCGCCTCCCGAAGAATCCTTTGTCTTAACTCCTCGTCTTTTGGCATACGTACCTTTCCCTTGAAGCACAATACTCCTCATTGTTAACACCATAATCTTCTAACTCTTCGTTACATACTTGCCGTAGCTTAGCACTTAAGTCCTCATCCAACAATTGACTTTCCTTTACTTCATTCAACCACGTGGGTTTGACTTGCAATTACGCGGCAGACTTCCATCATCATACAAACTTAAGTGTGCGAACATCGCCCTTAGATCCGACACCACTTTTTCGACTTAAGGCATCTGCTACCACATTCGCCTTGCACGGTGATACTCGATCGAACAATCATAATCCTTTAATAGCTCCACCCACCTTCATTGTCTTAGGTTCAACTCCTTACGAGTCGTGAGATACTTTAGACTTTTGTGGTCCGTGTAGATCACCGACTTTTCTCCATAAAGGTAATGCCTCCACACCTTAAGAGCGAAGACCACTGCCGCCAATTCCAAGTCATGAGTTGGGTAGTTAACCTCATGAGGCCTTAATGTCGAGACGCATAAGCGACCACTTTTCCATCTTGCATTAGAACACACCCTAATCACGTATGCGAAGGCGTCACGATATACCACAAACTCCTTTCCCGCCTCCGGTGAATTAACACTAGAGCTTCAGGTCAAGACCTTCTTGAGCTTCTCAAAGCTCTGCTTTGTTGCTTATCCGTCCATACAAAGGGTACTTCCTTCCTCAATAACTTTGTCAAAGGCGCGGCTATTGACGAGAACCCTTCTACAAACCTCCCGTAATAGCTTTGCCAAACCTAAGAAACTTCGGTTTCAACCACGGACCTAGGTGGTTTCCAATCCAACACCGCCTCGATCTTCCTAGGATCCACCCTTATTCCTCTGCGGATACCACATGTCCTAAGAATGCCACCTCCTTAAGCCAAATTTCACACTTGCTTTGAATTTGGCATAGAGCTTCTTTTCCTTAATACTTGTAGCACTATCCGTAGGTGCTCATCATGCTCATCCTCGACTTCGAGTATACTAAGATGTCGCCGATGAACACGACGACGAACCTATCCAAGTAGGGTTGGAAGACCGGTTCATCATATCCATGAACGCGGTGGGCGTTCGTCAACCCAAACGGCATTACTACAAACTCATAATGGTCGTATCTTGTCCTAAAGGCGCCTTTATGGATATCCGCCTCCTTCACCTTCAATGATGATATCCGGACCTTAGATCGATCTTTGAAAATACGGCGGCCCCCTTAAGGTGATCGAACAAGTCGTCTATCCTTGGCAAAGGGTACTTGTTCTTGATGGTCGACTTATTCAATCGACGATAGTCTATGCACATTCGCATAGTCCCATCTTTCTTCTTCACAAACAAGACCGGTGCTCCCCATAGAGACACCTGGCCTCGGATGAACCCACGATCCAAAAATTCTTGAATCTAAGCCTTGAGCTCAACTAACTCCTTTGGCGCCATTCGGCATGGGGCGATTGACACAGAGTCGCTCTCGGTAGCAAGTCTATTCCAAATTCCACCTCCCTATCCGGGGGTATTCACAGTAATTCCTCTAGAAACACATCCACGAAGTCCCTTACCGTTCTAACTCCATTGACTCCTTCCTCCTTTCCGTCTAACGCACTTACGAAGGCTAAACACGCCTTGCACCCTTTTCGAACCATCCTTTCAGCCTTTAGTGCCGAAACTACATTAGACAAGTAGTTTCTTCTTTCTCCTATCATGATAATCACCTCACCCTCCGGTGTTCTTAGTTCCATTCATTTAGCCGCACAATCCAACACGGCTCGATGCTCTACTAGCCAGTCCATCCCAAGTATGAGATCAAATTCTCCGAAGGGTAACTCCATTAAGTCAGCCCGAAAGTTTACTCCCTAAATTTCTAGGGGTACACTCCGAAAGATCTTATCCACCACTACGCTTTGTCCTAATGGGCTTACTACGGTCATCCGCCTATCGAGAGTTCGAGTCTAGGTCTAGTGTTTCCACTACACTACATGCAACATAGGAATGGGTCGAGCCCACATCAATCGAGCATAATAAGGTTTCCCAAATATAAGGAACGTCACCGGTTATGACATCCGGCGCGTCTCCATCCTCCCTCCAAATGAACCGCATAAACCAAACTCGGTTGCCTTGCCTCGATGTTAGCAGCACCTCGCGCCTGTTCCTCGTCCTCTGCCAAAGACCATTACCTCTATTATTCGGACCACGACCACGTTGGGGCTGCTTGTCCCACCTCTACCACTGATGAACATTCTCCGAGTCAGCGCGACGACTCTCCTCCGGCTTCTTTGGACAATCCTTAATCATGTGGTCCTTAGACCCACACCAAAACATCCTCCCGTCTTTTTCCAACACTCTCCTAAGTGTTTCTTCCCTGCACCGGTCACAAGGATGATATCGCCCTCCTGTGTGCGACTTGCGACCTCGCGCCTATCAACTCTAGGCCTTTTATTCCCGTGATGATCTGACGAACCAAAGCCTCTTTTTCTCGCTGCTCGGTGAAGTTCCGCTTTGTAGAATCCTTAATCCCCTCAAATACCTTAGCTTTCTCTTCTAAAGCGAGAAAACACTCGCTTCTGATGCGGAGCTATCAACGACCTTAAATCATCCTCAAACCGTCCTCAAATTGGACACACTATTCATGCTCGTAGCCACCACTCCTCGAGCATAACGGCTCGACCTCGAAACTCGACTTCATACTCGCCACGGACTTGTTCCTTGAACCAGACCCCATAAATGCCTTCCTTTGCTCATCGATATATGGTGCCGACATACTTCTTCCGATAAGCCGTCTTAACATAGTCCCACGCGTCGGATCCTCAATCGTGGCACCATCACGAATCGTGAGCCACCATTGGTACGCTTCATCGCGTAGGAACGCCACCATTCCTTTCACCTTCTCTTGGGGTTAGATCTAGTTCATCCATGATCCGCTCGGTTGATTCCAACCAATACTCAGCGGTACTGGGTGCCACTCCTGACACTCTACAGAACACCTCAGCTCCGTTGGCACGAAGTCGCTCAGGTACCGACTTTTGGGCTCTCGAATTTCCTCCTGCACCAGCCACCAACTCTAGAACTTGCGGCCTACCTGCGACACAAAGATCATCCTCATGCGTGCTTGCTGCTCAACACCAACAAATGGGGGTGGTGGTGGCATCTCGTTGTCAGACCCCTGACCTGATCTAACGGGTTCCGACACGGTCATTCTACCTCTACCACATCCTCGTACGTTACGACCACGTCCCCTAGAGCTCATTTCTACCGTCGCGATCTGATTAAAAAGTTTTATGAATTAGTGCTTGTTTCACTTATTACCCGCAAGAAGTTTTATGAAAAGAAATTTTAGGAGTGGTTCTTTCAGTATTCATACATGCACACGATCTTTGCATTCATACATCCATCAATCAATTATGAACTTCCGTTCATTCGGAGAAATGTTGTAGTTTCCATTGTTGTTGTTTTTCCACTACCCGGTATTTTCGTAATTTGTCCTCTGATATTTTTCGTAGTTTTTCAAGATAAGGTTCCTTGTTGATTTTGTCAACAAGAATGTGTTGGTAATTTTGAATTCCTGGTACTTTGGAAAATTTTGAAATCCAGGGTATTTTGGAAATTTTGAATCTCGGGGTATTTTGGAAATTTCAAAACCAAGGGCATTTCTGTAATTTTACCGCTAGGGTATTTTAGTAATTTTGCAATTCGGAAATTTTTCAAAAAAATTTTGTAAAAATAGTTCTCACGAATTAAAAGGGTAATTTTAAGAGTTTTAGAACTAGGTTTTTTTATAAAAACACGGCTAGTTCCCTTTCGGGTTTTAGTTATTGTGTTTAGCCTATGACCGAGTCCTCTTGGTCGGGTGAAACCAAAGCTACGCACTGTAGGATTCGAGTGGAGATGAGGTGAGTCACGCGGATCGCTTAAGTACCAAGCTCCCACCGAAACCGGTCCTAGACATGCGCATGCAGGTTGCCACACCCACCGAGTCTTCTTGGTTAGGGTGAACCAGAAGCTACGCACTGCAGGATTCCAGCGAAGAGGAGGTGAGTCACTAGGACCGCTTAAATACCGTGGCTCTTCCTGATCCAATCCTAGACATGCGCATGTGGGTTACCACACCCTAACTCGGCGACTTAGCCATAGGTTTGTTTAGGCATTTAAGTCTTATGTATTTGTGTTTGAGTAGACTAGACCTACGGTTCAAGTACCTATCATACTATTCTACGTTCCCTTACATTTCTACCCTTCTACAGATCATATTAAAAATCACACAAGGGATAGGGGTACTCACCGTGGACCTCGGGTCGGAGACTTGTGTGCCATGCCGAAAAAAACCTGCTGATTTCATAAAATATTTTTATAAAACTTATTTGGGCTCGATTCGAAAACGTTTTGGGCCTTAAACCTCAGTAGAGAGTTTGAAATGGGCTCGATACCAAGTCGAACATCCCAAACCCGGCCCACGAGCCTTGACCGGATCTAGTATGTTCCTTGAAGAAAACCAGTTCACATTTCCTTTATTACCTTTGAAAAACTGTGGGTTTTGAAGAAAGTTTGTTTGTGGATTGGGCTTGAGTTGAAAACAAGTTTGTTTTATGTTAAAAACCCATTTACCTCGAGTGACAAAATATTTAAAGTTTATTCTTAAACTAAATTGACTTAAGCTCTAATAAAATTTCGTCACATAGCAAATAGAACAGAAATTAACATAGTTCACTATGGCCTTATTACATCAAATAAAACCCAAAATAAAATTTATAAAGTGTTTAAATAAATTAAGATGTCCAAATTAAATAAAACTTCAAGCTGAGCATGGCCACCACAAGTTCTGCCATCTCGGTCCATCACTGTTCATCACCTGAAACATGTTCCCACAACGGGGTGAGTCAACAGACTCAATGTGTACTACAACACTAAATCTTAACAACTTAGGCATACGTAATCACATCACATATCAATTCACATAATAGATCAAAATAATGATGCAATCCCAACCCAAACCTATATGCCATCCGCTACACATCCCCGTACTCAATCGCACTTGTGAGGACTACTAAGTCGACCCTCCATCCGCTACACACTATCGGCGCGTCATCGCTGCGGTCGGCGTGCTCATCGCCTCTTATGAGTATTCGTGGTCTTAGGTCACCACACTCGGATATCGTGGTCTTAGGTCACCACATTCGATTATCGTGGTCTTAGGTCACCACATTCGATTTCGTGGTCTTAGGTCACCACATTCACTTCCCCTTTTCAATAACCCATGTGCCCCATAACATATATTATGCATTAACATGCCAACTTTCACATTCTTATCACATATTAAATATAACATGTTTCATAATCCTAGTAGGAGTAGGATACGTGCACTGTACTTTGTACCATTCACTGGTACCTTAGCCATATTCTTGCACATTCTTATAGTCACATACAAATTAAATAATGCCATAAATAAATTAAGAAGTAGTGTGAGGTACACACCGATTAACTTAGCGTATTCCTTGAAATCCCAAAAAAGAAAAAGCCGATCTATCGCTTTAGATCCTTAATCCCTACATTTGGTCAATCCCTTACTATTTAGTAAAAGCCTATTCGGCCATAAGATTTGAATCCAGAAGGATTATTGTAACCAAAACTTACCTTGTGCCGATCAAATCCCGAAAGCTTGCTTGAGTTCCTTCTTGAAATCGGCTAGCCATTAAATCACTTAGCTATGTCGATTTTCGACTTTTGAATAAATAAGAAACAGATTCTAAATACCAAAAATAGGCCTTGGTCGAATACCTTATATGCTTACCTTGTGGATTCTAAAGTCCCAAAAGATTCACTTGCTTAGGAGTTGTCGAAATACCTATGGACTCATGTTAGATCCGATTTCATCCTTAAACATAATTAATGGCCTTTGGCCGAATATTCACATGTCTTACCTTGAAGCTTTAAATCCCGAAAAATCCTCCTTTTAGTCGCCTACTCGATAATCCCGAAAGATCCTTCCATATTTCGCCAAAATCAATAATAGGGATTAGTCCCTAAATTTCGATAAGTCTACAATATAAAAGAATGGAAACCAAACTTGGATCTTACCCTTATTTGAAGAAATCGATTGCACCTTCACTTCAACCTTGAGGATTCTGGCTATGGCTAGATGATGATCTCACAACCTTCGGCTTTTGGAAGGTTGAGAGAAAAATAAAAAGGAAGAGAAGAAAGGTGAAGAAATCGGCTTGCTTTGCTAGAGATTTTGGTTTTGACAAGATAGCAGAGAAGAGGGATTTTTGCTAGGAAAATTCGCAGAGGGAAGAGAATGAATGAATGGCCTTAGTTCTCCTCCTTGTGCCGAAATTACTAGGCCAAGACTCCTTACTTGGCCACCACTCTTCTATTTTGATAGCTTTATCCCTTTAATTTAAAATTAAAAGAAATAATCCTTTTAATTATACCAATAATTATCCTCATTTATCCACCTATTTAATCAAAATTTAAAGAGGATAAAACTCCTCTTTTAAGAGCCTTCATGCCGTCCAACTCCCTTGCTCCTTGTAGCAAAATAAAAATCTTTTATTTTGCTTCCTATGTGACTCGAACCTTGGCCCCTTTCTCTTTGGACATGGCGTCACTTGCTAGGCCCTAAGTGGTGCCTTGTAGCCATTTTACCAAGGCTATTTGTATGTCATATTTCATATACATTTTCTCTTAAGACCACCTTGCCTTAGTTTCCCCTTTTTGAACTTTAAAACTTAACATTTCTATGACATTTCCTTACATTTTCAAGTTTCCAAAAATTTTCGTTTTCCTCTTTAAACTTGACATTTCCTTTCATTTCCAAGTTTCCAGAAATGTTCGCTTTCCTCTTTTGAATCATTTCTAAATCATTTCCTTACATTTCTAGTTGCCAAAAATATTCAGAATACATTCATAACACATAAGACATGTCATTTCACACAATTAAACTGAAAATGCATAGGCCCTTTTCAGGATGTTACAACTTCGAATTGCTTCTCGGTTTTGATCTTCTAACGGTGTCTGCCGGGTCAATTTTCGCCCTTTGTACGAATCTGTCAAAAATAATCAAAATTCACTAAAAATAATTGTAAAATTGACTAAAAATTAACATGTTCAAATTTTTAATACAATTTAATTATTTTATAAAAATTAATTATTTTATGACAAAAATTCTATCGAAAATGCATGATTTTAAGTAAAATTAGGTATGAAAAAGTATATAAATTTTTGTGTTTCCACACCCCCAAACTTAAATCATTGCTCATCCCGAGTAATGCACAAATTTCGGAAAGAATTTCTCAGAAACACTTTTGAAAAACTCTTTCAGAACAACTTTCTTCTCAAAATTATGAATTTAATATACTTAGGCTCAAAAATAAGAAATTTGATAATTATGCTACTTAAGTATACATATCATTCAAATTACATCCAACAACTATTATAATAGCAAAATTAGACTAAACGCCTCTTTAACAAAGACATGTTAACCCTTACCAATTTGATTTTTTTATTCCCTTATTCAAGACTAAGCTGCAATCATTAGTTTAACTTATGTCTTCATATATTGATCTTAGCAATTTCTCTCCACTAATGTAAGTAGCATAGAAACTTGAATCAATATGTCTTTATTAAGGTTGTAACGTGGCTAGGCTATGGGTAGGTAAAAGATAGATAAATTTTGGCTTAAAAACCCTAGACTCAGCGTAAAATCGAACCTTTGGAATTTTTACCTTCGATACACCAACTTATTTTACTTTCACATGCTATTTTGTACATCTATTTTCTTTTGAGTACATGTGTTTTTTTTTTTTTGAATTCAAATTCGAGCACTTGCTTCATGTACTAAAATTTTTGAGCAATTGATACTTCTTTTCAATTCCCCCAAACTTATTTCCAAATGATATTCTGAATAGTACTGAGTCTAGTGTTTGGGACAATTTTAAAGATAATGAAGAGAAAAGTGATGGCTAAATATTGCAAAGGTCCAAATAAAACTAGGCCATATAGTCTCAAAGTTGGGTTTCAAAGGATAATTTTATCATGGTCGGTTTGAAAGGCTCCAACGGTCCAAACAATAATTGCCTAAATCATTTTCAATATTTCATGCTTCCTAGGATTTCGCCTCAAGAAATTACTAAGTCAATTCTAAAGACTTAAAGTTCCATGCATGCCTAATTTTTTCGTAGGGAACTAAAAATTTTATGGTACGAATTTGCATGCTTTATTAAAAATACGTTCATATCATTATTAAGCTAACATAATAACTTATTGAAATAATAGAACTTTATTAATACTGAAGTTTAGCATACTTAACAAAATTTCAAATTATTGAACAAAATATATCCTAATCATAATTAAAAGAAAATTTTATTCTGAGTGGAATTAATTCAAATTTTCGGTCCCCCTACTTAAAGTGAACAATGTCCTCATTGTTTAAAGTGAATAGATACTATACACCAGGTAGGATTTTAGAAAAGAGGAGGTGAGTCAAATTGACTGCTTAAGTACCAAGCTCTCTCTAAATCCAATCCTAGACATGTATATAACTATTGCCACACTTTAGCCTTTGTGACTTGTTCAGATTTTATTCATGATTCCTATCTCTTGTTTTATTGTGAAAAAATAAAAATTCCTAATTAACCTAATCCTAAAATAACTTAAGAATAAAAATAAAATAAAGTTGAGGTCCTCCCTTTTTTATTTGTTTGTCGATCCTTCCGAATTCGACTCATCTTTTGCTCCATCATTATTGCCTTTGCATGAATCGCTTTGCTTCCTCTTCGATAATGAACTCCATGGTTCAAATATGAAATCTGGAAACTCAGGCACAAAAATAAATGGGTCATTATAAATTTTCCTAAGGGCACTCCTTATCGAGTCATCCCTTATTTTTGAATATCTCCAGTAGGCTTGTTGCTGCCATTGCATGTGTTGCATTAAGTCCATCGCTTTTGATGACTCATCTCAAGATCTAGGCTAGGCGGTGAGAGCTCCAAACATTGAGGTTTCGATATCGGGTTCAACTTTCCGGTTCCATTGGTTCTCGCCTCATTAGGGACTTCATTGATTGCTCTGGCGGGATCTCTGTGGGGTCATCTTCTACTTCTTTGGGATCCTCACTCTCTTCAACTTGTTGTTTGTAGAAACAGAATCTCCACCTACTTTCGGTAGAGGTCCCAATCGGTGATTGTGCCACGACTATACCTGTCTTCTTTACGTTCGTAAGAATTTTTGCTTTTAAGCACGTAATTGTTATCGTAAAGGGAAATAGGCAGCGAACGCCTCTAACGGCACAATTTCGTATTTCTCTTAGGATGATTTTGCCCACATCAATGGTCTTTCCATTAGAATCGAGTATAATAGGACCATTCGCTCTAATGAGATTGTAGTCCCATGCGAACTAGGCATAAGGTCAAAACGAATGAAATAGAACCATACCTTCGCAAGTGGTGTCAAATATTCTCTTCGACACGTGTGGATTCCTTGCTTTGACACGATCCACTTAAAACACAGGCTGTAAGTTCCTTGAGAATTTCTTGCAAATTTTCAGGCTTAATGTTGCTCAACAAAGAAGAATATTCATCGTTTTGAAATCGTAATTCAAAGAACTCATTAATAGCATTTGAATTTATTGGTACCTTGATTCCGCTGAATCGAACTTCATCAATTTGCTTGAGGTTAAGTTCGCATAGAATTCACGAACTAGTTCCTCATCCACACTTGGTCTCTTTTCACAAAACAATTCCCAATTGAGGGCTTCAGCAACTTGACGAATACATGCCATAAAGTCTCTATAGTTGCTTTCCTTCAATGTGAAGCCTTTCTCTGGATGCATCTGTTGATTTTTGAAGATACTTTCGTATCTTACTTTGGCTTCTTCACAGTGGAACTTATTTTGTGTTTCATCGATTTGGGCGGAGGCACGAGTTCTCTTGCGAGGCATAATTGACCTGAGCATAAAATGGAAAAAAAATATTTTCTCAAAAATTTAATTAAAAATTATTAATAATTCATAAAGAAAATTAGGTCTTACCACCTTTTTTTTGGAAAAAAATGTAACAACTCTTAAAAATAATAATGAAGAAATAAACGGTAATTTAAAAGGAGGGTTGGAGGCTTAAGGGCTTGGTGTGTGGGTGAAGGAGGTATGCTGCACAAGTGTGCAAAGTAACAAGCAACAGCGTACATGGGGCTGAAGCAGGTAGCGCGCAGAAGGGCTAGTCCGGATGTGTGGAGAGATTGTGTGGCAGCAAGCAACACGCGTAGCAGGGAGCTTCGGCAAGCGGGCTGGTGTCTTTGGGTCATTTGGTGCGTCTGACGTGAGTGAGGCAGCGTGGCATGAGGCAGAGGCCTAGGCAGCAGGTGTGCGTGTGATGTGCTGGCCGACTGCTTAGGGACTTTCGGCATTCAAAGGTTTGGGTGCTTTGAGGTTTTAGGTGTTGAATGGATGAGAAGAATAGAATAGATGGATGGAATATATAATGGAAGGAGTAGGAAGTAGAGTGAAATTCTTAGAGAAATTTAATAATTTAAATATTCTAAGTCTAGTCCTACTCAAAGTTAATAACAATTAATAATTAAATATATGCATATGAAATTATCAATTGCTATTAAATTATTAAAATAAACGTAAAATATAATTAAATAAAATTAATCCTAATTCTAAGCTAAGTTGATAAAAATTAATATATAAATTATAATGGATATAATTATATATTAAAGTTTATTAATAATTTATAAATATATAATATTAAGTAAAAATATTTATTCTAGATGCCTTTTAAAAATATTTACAAAGAGAGGCACCTAAATTTTTATTTAAAAAAAAGAGCAATTAAGTTTTAAAAATACTTCAATTAAGTCCCTAGACTTAATGAAAATTTAAAATTGAGTTTCTAATTAAAACTTGGATCAAAATTTGACCCTTTTATTTGAAAAATTAAAAAATTTATTTTGTCATTTAGGGAATAACTTCTCGGAAAATTATGTAAAAATCAATTCCCAGGAAGATTGGAGGGGTCACAAGCGGTCCCGCTTAAGTTCCAATCTCCTAGACAGAATTTATTTAAACATAATAAACCCGAAAATATACCCTAAATAATTTATTAAAAACAAGAAAATTTAAATATATGATAAAATGAACAAGATTTGATCCCGTTCAGGTTTTTCTTTGTAGTAATGTTTCAAACGCTGAGCATTGACTTGAAAATTACCTCCCTTACCTTGGAGTTCAACAACTCCATATGGATAGACGCGATGAATCGTAAATGGACCGGACCAACATGATTTTAACTTATCTGGGAAGAACTTCAATCTGGAATTAAATAACAAGACTTGCTGACCTGCTTCAAATTCTCTAACTCGAATGTGCTTGTCATGCCATTTCTTGAGTCTTTCTTTGAGTAATTTGGCATTTTCGTATGAGAACATTCGGAATTCCTCTAGCTCGTTGAGTTGGAGCATCCATTTCTCTCTAGCAAGCTTAAGATCCAAGTTGAGTCGTCGAAGAGCCCAGTAAGCTTTGTGCTCTAACTCCAGAGGTAGATGACAGGCTTTCCCAAAGACCAACCTGTAGGGTGACATTCCTAAAGGTGTCTTGTATACTGTTCTGTAAGCCCATAAAGCATCATCTAGTCTCTTGGACCAATCCCATCGGTTCGGGCAAACTACCTTCTCAAGTATGCCTCTGATCTCCTTATTCGCTAGCTCAGCTTGCCCATTCGTCTGTGGATGGTAAGCTGTAGCAACCTTATGTTTCACTCCATGTTTATCTAACAACCATTTTAACCACTTGTTCAAAAAATGGGTCCCTTCATCGCTGATAATAGCTCTTGGGGTTCCAAACCTTGTGAACATGTGTTTCTACAAGAACTTCATCACAACCTTAGCATCGTTCGTTGGATAAGCTTCAGCCTCGACCCACTTGGACACATAATCTACTGCTATCAATATGTACCTATGACCAAAAGACGGAGGGAAAGGACCAAGAAAGTCAATACCCCAAACATTTAACAATTCTACCTCAATGATATTTGTTCGAGGCATTTCATTTCTTTTGGTGACATTTCCAACCCTCTAACATCGATCACAACTCTTTACATAAGCGTATGCATCCTTGAATAGTGTGGGCCAAAAGAATCTGGCTTGTAATACTTTAGCCGCAGTGCGAGTACCTCCGAAGTGTCCCCCACTCGGAGCTAAGTGACAGTGGTATAAAATCTTCGGTATTTCATCTTCTGCCACACATCTCTTGATCATCTGATCTGCACACTTTTTAAACAAATATGGCTCTTCCCAGAAATAGTAATTTTCATCTGAAGAAACTTTTTCCTTTGTTGATACGTTTTATCAATCGGCATCAAACCACAAGCTAAATAGTTAGCAATATCAGCAAACCAAGGAATATTATGGACATGATTTACCTTCAATATGTGTTCATCTGGAAATGTCTCCTGAATCGGTACAAGTGGAGAATTTCCCTCTTGCGGCTCCAATCTGGACAAGTGATCTGCTACTTGGTTTTCTACTCCCTTTCAATCTTGAATTTCTAGGTCGAACTCTTGAAGTAGAAGTACCCACCGGATCAATCTCGGCTTAGCGTCTTTCTTGGCCAGTAAATATTTAATTCCCGAGTAGTCCGTATAAACAGTCACTTTGGTACCTATAAGATAAGATTGAAACTTGTCGAAAGAAGATATAATAGCAAGTAACTCTTTTTCTGTTACCGTATAATTTAGTTGTGCTCCTGTCAGAGTTCGACTTGCGTAGTAGATGGGGTGAAAAACTTTGTTCCTTCACTGGCCCATGACAGCTCCAATTGCGAAGTCACTTGCGTCACACATCAATTTGAATGGCAGATCCCAATCTGGTGTGAAGATGATGGGTGTCGTAACTAATCGATTCTTCAACTCTTTGAATGCTCTTAAACATTCATCATCAAAATTGATTGTCGCGTCCTTCTCCAATAATTTGCACAAAGGTTTTGCAATTTTGGAGAAGTCTTTGATAAATCTACGATAAAAACCAGTGTGGCCCAAGAAACTCCTAACACCCTTTACAGATGTTGGAGGTAGGAGTTTCTCAATAACGTCTACCTTTGCTTTGTCTACCTCGATTCCATGTCTCGATATTCGATACCCTAGAACAATCCCTTCTTGTACCATGAAATGGCACTTTTCCCAGTTGAGTACTAGGTTTGTTTCTTCACATCGTCTTAGTACCGTAGCTAGATTGGCTAAACAATCATCATAAGTGTCTCTAAATACTGAAAAGTCATCCATAAAAACTTCCAAAAACTTCTCAACCGTGTCAGTAAAAATTGACATCATACATCTTTAAAATGTAGTAGGTGCATTACATAAACCAAATGGCATGCGTCTAAATGCAAACGTACCATACGGGCAGGTGAATGTCGTCTTGTACTGATCTTCCGGTGCTACTGTAATCTGATTATAGCCTGAGTATCCATCGAGAAAATAGTAATAGTCTCGCCCCTCGAGTCTATCAAGCATCTGGTCCAAGAACGGCAAAGGAAAGTGATCTTTCCTGGTCGCCTTGTTCAGCTTTCGATAATCGATGTAAATTCTCCATCCCGTAACTGTTCTGGTCGGTATCAACTCGTTATTCTCGTTCTCAACGATCGTGATACCTCCTTTCTTCGACACGCACTGGACCAGACTTACCCATGAACTGTCTGAGATGGGGTAAATTATACCCGCATCCAACCACTTGATAATTTCCTTCTTTACTACATCCTTCATGATGGGGTTCAGTCTCCGTTGTCCATCAATCGTTCCTCTCTTGCCATCTTCTAATATGATATTGTGCATGCATACAGATGGGCTAATACCGCGAATATCAGCTATGGTCCATCCGATAGCCTTCTTGAATTGTTTCAAAAATATGATAAGTTTCTCTTCTTGTTCAGTAGTTAATTCTGCTGAAACAATCATAGGCAGAGTAGAAGCGTTACCTAAATAAACATATTTTAAGTGTGTAGGTAATACATTGAGTTCTAACTTAGGTGGCTCCTCGATTGATGCTTTTGGCTGGGTGTAATCCCTTTTCTCTAATTCCAAAGATTCAAAATGGGATTGCGGATTAAATCCCTTTTGATTAGCTTCTAGCAGAGCTAAGTATTCATTCTTCTCTTCATCATTTGGAGGGTCTGATGTCAGAATTCGTTCCAACGGATCCTCAACATAGTTGAGTTCCTTCTCCACTATTAATTCCTCTAAATCAGATACTGCAAAAGAATCATCAATTGTGTCAGGAAATTGCATTGACTTAAAAACATTAAATGTTACCTGATCATCCTGAACACGCATGGTCAGCTCGCCCTTCTGCAAATTAATAAGGGTCCTTCTAGTTGCTAAGAATGCTCTTCTTAGGATAATTGGCACTTCTTTGTTTGCTTCAAAGTATAGAATTACAAAGTCAGTAGGAAAGATAAATTTATCTACACGTACCAATACATCTTCAATTTTTCCTTCTGGATGCGCTAAGGATCGATCTGCTAATTGAAGTGTAACCGTAGTGGGTCTAACTTCACCTATCCCCAACTTTCTAAATATTGACATAGGCATCAAGTTAATACTCGCACCTAAGTCACATAATGCCTTACCATAATAGGTTGCTCCAAAATTGCACGGTATGGTAAAACATCCAGGATCCTTCAATTTTGGGGGTAGTTTGTCCTGAAGATATGTACTGCATTCCTTCGTCAGGGCTACCGTCTCAAATTCTCCAAGTCTTCATTTTTTAGACAGGATATCTTTCATGAACTTGACACAATTCGGTATTTGCTCAAGTGCTTCGACCAACGGGATGTTGATGTGAAGTTGCTTAAGTACATCAAAGAACTTCTTGAATTAAATCTCCTGACTCTGCTTCTGAAGTCTTTGAGGGTAGGGTGGTGATGGTTTCTTTACTGGAACTGGTAATGGTTGATTCGTCTTCTGTGGTAATTCTGCATCTAATGGAGTTGCTAATTGATCAGATTTAGCTTGTTCTGAGGTTACCTTGTCGGGCTTTGCAGATTTTGGTTCTTGTGAAACTTGAATTTCAACACTCGGTTGAACTTCCTCTGAATCTTGAGCATCAGCTTGCTCCTTTTCAGCTTCAATGGTATTGGGCTCTATCGTCTTTCCACTCCTCAATTTCAGCACTTTGCAGTGCTCCTTTCCCAAATTTTTCAGATTTTTTGTATCACTAGGTAAGGTACCCTGTGGTCAGTTCCTAAGTTCAATTGCAAGCTGGCCTATTTGGTTTTCCAGATTCTTCAATGTAGCTGCTTGGATTTGGATTAAGACATCATTTTTTGCCATGTATGCCTTCAGCAAACTCTCCAAGCTATTGGATGCTTCAACTTGAACTGGTTTTTGAACTTGTTGAGGGAAACTAGGCAGCTGGGTTGGTCTGGGTTGGGTGTAAGTGTTACTGGTTCTAGCCCCTTGGTTACTCCAGGACAAATTCGGGTGGTTTCTCCATGATGGGTTATAAAAATTGGATTGCAGCCCTTGCCTTCCTCGGTTTTGGTTCTGATTACCCATGTAGTATACAAATTCAGGGTTCGACGGACATTCTTGAAACAAATGTCTTTCCCCACAATAGACACAGGCTATATTCTCAAATTGATTAGGTGGCTGTGCTGCAAAACTATTAGACCCATTAGTAGTAAGATTTTTAAGCATTGAGGATATTGATGATACCTGAGATGCGAGTGAAGTAAGAGCGTCTACTTCATGTATTCCAGCAACTTGTCTTCCTGACGCTGCTCGACTGGTTGGCCATTGATAGTGGTTGCTGGCGATCCTCTAGATAATTTCATAAGTCTCATTATAAGACTTAGAAAGGAGAGCACCATTAGCAGAAGCGTCCACTACCATCCTCGTGTGAGCGTTGAGACCATTGTAAAACGTCTCAAGTTGGATGCAATGTGGAATTCCATGATGAGGGCACTTTCGCAATAACTCTTTAAATCTTTCCCATGCCTCATACAAGGATTCGTCATCCATTTGTTGGAAGGCAGTGATCTCGTTCCTCAACTTAGCATTCTTGCTAGGCGGGAAATACTTCATAAGAAACCTCTCTGCTAACTCTTTCCATGTGGAAATTGAGTTCAGTGGCAATGAGTTCAACCAGGCTCGAGCTCTGTCCCTTAGCGAATATGGGAACAACTTCAATCATAATGCATCTTCGGGTACTCCGGCTAATTTGAAAGAGTCGCTCACCTCCATGAATAGTCTCAAGTGCAGATGAGGGTCTTCGGTAGGCATTCCACTGAATTGGCCCACTGTCTAAAGCATCTGGAACATGATTGGCTTCAGCTCAAATTGTTGTGCCTCGATTTCGGGTCTTCTAATACCTGAATTAAGATCATTGAACACTGGCACAGCATATTGTCTTAAGGCTCTATCCCTATCATCAGCAATAAGGATAGGATTTTGAGTAAGGTTTGCTCCATTTTCTTGATTCATATTCTCGAAATTCATCTCTTCGATCCTCCTTTGATTTGCTTGTCTTCTACGTTGCCGAAAGGTTCGTTCTATCTCAGGGTCTACAGGGAGTAAATCGATAATTCGGTCAATGCTCATAAACACTTAAAATATTCACAGAAAAAAATTAATTAAGTTAAAAATTAAACAAAAAATTTAACCAAAATGTAAGACTAACAAATTCACAAATAATGGCTTTTGAAAAATAGTCCCCGGCAACGGCGCCAAAAACTTGGAACGATGGAAATGTGCAAGTGTACACAATCGCAACAAGTAATAAAGTGACAAGTAAATGTCGAGTTATCGTACCCGCAGGGACTGTAAAAGAATTATTTATGAAAGTAATTTTAAACACTTTGGTGAAGGAAAAATATTTGGTTTTAAAAAGAGATAATAAAAAAAAACTAAGAGTTAAAAACTAAGTGAAATAATTAAAATAAAACAAAGAAATTCTAGTGCACGATTCCAAATATGATTTAATCAAGATGATATAACTGTGTTGGATTAATTATATTTCCTTACCTTAGAATTATTAAACTTATGCTTATACTTGTTACGAATAAATCACGGAAACTCGGTAATTTGCTAACTTATGAACATATTTACAAATAAAAAATCCATTCATCTCTTGTACATATTTCTATGTCAATTCGACCGATTAAACAGATTTATAAAGGTAAACATGTTATTGCACATACATACTTATTAAATTAAATAATCTCTCGCATATTCCTAGGTCGATTCAAACGATTAAAATAACCTAATAAGCATATAAAAGACTATGTGAGGTAACAAAGTATCCTTACCTTGAAACAGTTTAATCACAATAATCTTGCAAGTTATGCAAGGCATATGTATCGCCAAATACAATGCTAATCTAATCTTCAGCTACCTTAGAAGAATTAAACATGCACTGATTAAGTACTGTGTCCATTAATTACAATTTCAATGCGTTTAAATAATTAATTCTTTATTTATCTAAACAATTAGAATGCCAGAATAACTTAGGCATGATTTTACTTAATCAAGCATTTTACCGAGGCCTATAACAGCATAAACATAAATTTAACAAATCAAGAGGACGAAATGCAATCAACCCAACACGACTTAATTCAAGCTAGATTTATTAAAATAACCATTTCAAAGACATGAATATTCATAGATATGTTCATAATAAAAACAACAGAAATTAAAAAGATAGGGAACAAGAAGCAAATCTGGTGTTTCTTCGTGGCTTGACTGATTGCTCCTTCTTTCGTCTCTGTTGTCCTTGCCGATCAAGGCTTCTACGAACACTCGCTTTCTGCCCCAAATGGCTGAGAAAATACCTCTTTTCCAAGAGGGGAAATCGGCACAAGAAGGCTTGGTTTTTTTGGAGAAAAAGAGAGAATGGAGAGAAGAGAAGTGATGAGAGAATGAGAGTGTTGAGGGATGATTTGAATGGGCAGCAAAGGGGGGTTTATATAGCTGAGGATGGCTGCTAAACTAACAAATTTCAGCAGCCAAAGAGCCCCCTCATGGCCGGCCATCTTACATGGCAAAGTTGAGACTTTCAACTTCGCTAAAATTAGCCTGGGGCAAATCCGTAAAGCCTTAATTTAAGGTGGGGTTTGAATGCAATTTGGAAGTCTTCCAAGGGCCTTTTTGCAAGCTCATTTAATCAGCTAAAATTCTGATTTTGGTCAGCATTTGAACGGTTCTGGGCTGCCCAATTGGTGGCTGGTTCGGTTCGCTGAATTTGGTTCAACTGGTGCGGTTCAACTGGGCCCTTTTTCCATAATTAATTAAAATTAATTTATTTAACCCAAATTAAATTGGGAATAAATTAAAGTTAATTATATTATGAATTAATACACATATTTGGACCGTCTTAGGCTGGAAATTATTTCTCCTTGTTACTTCGAATTGCTTCTCGGTTTTATTTTTCTAACGGTGTCTGCCGGGTCAATTTTCGCCCTTTGTACGAATATGTCAAAAATAATCAAAATTCACTAAAAATAATTGTAAAATTGACTAAAAATTAACATGTTCAAATTTTTAATACAATTTAATTATTTTATAAAAATTAATTATTTTATGACACAAATTCTGTAGAAAATGCATGATTTTAAGTAAAATTAGGTATAAAAAAGTATATAAATCTTTGTGTTTCCAAGCGGCACTGATTCATGTCCATATAGGTGGATTTCATGACAATTAATGTCCATCCATTAAGAGTAAAACTCATCCTCCTAAAATATAAACACTAAATCTCGATCCTTAGTGCATGTTGTCATTTGATAACTTGTCATTACCCTTTAAACCTCGAAACTAACTTTTTGCTAGAATAAGGTAGGGTTTCCATTATCAATGACGCGATTAGAATGGTTTTAATCCCATCTTAGTGGTGGTAATCTTTACCAAATCCCTTGACAAACCTTTTGTCAATGGATCCGCTAAATTGTCAATTGACTTTACATAGATAACAATTATCACACCGTCCCTAATCAATTGTCTCACATACTCATGTCTCAAACTTATATGTCTAGACTTTCCATTGTACACCTTATTGTACGCTTGAGATATGGTGGATTCACTATCACAATATAAGGAAATGGCGAACCTACGTTGTGGCCACAACTTTATATCTATTAAGAGATCTCTTAGCCATTCCGCTTTCTTGCCAATAGCCGCCAAAGCTATAAATTCAACCTCCATAGTTGAATGTGAGATGCAAGTTTATTTTTCTTAGAGGCCCAACTAATGGCTCCACCTCTGATCGTAAAAATACATCTCGATGTGGACTTATTGTCACTTAGACTTGTAATCCAACTTGCATCTGAGTAACCTTCTAGTACCGCGACATAATCACTATAGAATAATCCCAAAATTTTTGTTTTCTTAAAATAGCCAAAAATCCTACAAATTCCTTTCCAATGATCGATACTAGGATAATTTGTAAATCTCGCCAATTTGCACAGAGCAAATGCTATATCGGATCTAGTGCAATGCATTGCATACATTAGACTTCCGATTGCGTTGGCATACTCAAGTTGTGTTATAGCCCTGCCATTATTCTCACTTAACTTGAAGTTTGAATCGTATAGAGTGTTCGAATCCTTGATATTCAAGTGTTCAAAATTTTCCAATAGTTTCTCGATATAGTGATATTGGCTTAGTGCAAATCCCCTTTCATGCTTTTTCACCTTTACATCTAGAATTGTATCTACCTCATTGAGATCCTTCATCTTGAAATTCAAGGCTAGATACTGTAACACCCCAAACTCGGCCTAGACATTATGGCCAGATCTAGCATGCCACATCAAAAGAAAGTTGAAAAGCTAAGTGACCGTTAAAAAAATGTTGCATCTCTTTTTGAAACTTCGAGTTTCATTGTTTGTTGGCAAAAACACGATTTGCTTAATGTCTATTCTTATAAAGTTGTTATTATTTTGAAAAAATGTTTTTGTTGTGAAAAATCGAACTTGAACAGCTGCGGAATCGTGTTATTTTGAAAAGCGATTATTAATGTTTGAAGAAACTCAGTTTTTAAACGCTTAACAGTTTAGTAAATGCCGAAATGAAAGATTAAAAAAAATAAAATAAATCCAATGGCCTTATTACAAAATAATAACCCAAATTAAATAATCTTAAAAATAAGATAAAAACCAGATTTACTGAGTTTCGTGAGGAACAACTCTGATGTATGGCCACCACCGAGTTCTCCGCAGCTCCCAAATCCTTTATCACTGGGGATTACCTGCAAGGTTATGGGAAAAAGGGGTGAGTTACAAGAACTCAGTGTGTAATCCCATCTTGATCCACGATCCACAAATGCGGGGCCTAAGCCCATGCAAGATCGGGCTGGGCCTCTGACCCCATAATCATGGTAATGCAAAAGAGAATGCACCCACCCCAATCCAACCCTACACTCCACCCGCATCACCCTACACTCCATGTGGGGACCAAGTCAACCCACCCACCCTACACTCCAAGAATGCGGTGAGTTTGCATATAAACGCAAAGACAAAGCCGCGATGCATGATATATGTGGCTGAGCCACTAAAATCAGTATAACGTGGCATAGCCACCAGTACAGTACTTCCTTCATAAATATAACCCGACCCAATGCAACATGTCATGGCATAATATTCCAGTGTATGAAATAATGTATCATCATGGCAATTAATTTGTTTTCACACAAACCAGCTAAATTTCCTCCCAAGGGTATAACAGTAATTTTTCCCAACGAGGGCGTTTCAGTAATTTACCCATTAAGGGTATTTCAGTAATTTACCTATTAAGGGTATTTCAGTAATTTACCCTCCAAGGGTATTTCGGTAATTTACCCTCCAAGGGTATTTCAATAATTTACCCATCAAGGGTATTTCGATAATTTACCCATCAAGGGTATTTCGGTAATTTAGTCATTTAACGGCCTTTCCGGAGGCCTATTGTCGCCTCGAGCGACATGGGACCCCTTTTGGGTCTCTACGATACAATTGGGCCTAAAATCCATTTCAGGCCCAAACGGGCCCACACGCTCGTGTGGCCCATTACGCTTGGTTTCGGTCTCAGTTTTGCAGTTTTTACAACCGCATCTATCATTCGGTCGTTTTCTATCAATTTTGCCCATGTGGGCCCGTTAGCCCATTGGGCCCATTTAGCCCGTTTCGGCTCGATCAGGCCTGTTATAGCCTCAGCTTCGTGAAAGTGCTCGCGACACTCCCAACGATCTACCGCCATCATTCGTGTCTCGGTTTACCACTACGAGCGCTTGCACGCTCGAGTGGCCACGGTTGCCGGTTTTCTGGCTTTTCGGCTTTTGGCCGATTCACAGAGCAATACATGCTTTCAACACATTGGTGTAAGATTACACACCTGATCACGTAGAGTACTATACAATCACGAACATCGTCACCTTCACTAGAGCAAGCAACTGCGATTTGCCTAGTGAAACCAGATGCCGACGCCCTTCCACAACCAGGTGGAAAGTCCCGAACCGCCGACACCCTACGCCGCTTAAACTTTGGAGCAGGGGCTACTAGACCATTTCCATTAGGCACTCTTCCTGATCCCCCCTCAGACTGGCTATCACCTGCCTCCATGAAGAACTCTTGATTAGCGAGTGCCAATCTCCTACCACTCCTCGAGTGACCCCACAGATTCGGCAAAGACAGATTCTTAAAACAAACAGGAGTTAAACACGCACGGCCCGCAGTGATGATAATAAACTAGAAAGGAGAGATTAATTTCGGCTTAACCAAAAAGAGAACAAAAGATGAAGTACTTAGGGAAGAAAAGATTCGACCTAGTCAAAAGAATCAAGATTAAAGTTTCGGCTTTAGTAGAGAGAAAAGAGAGAGAAGAAGAAAGTGAAAGAAAAGAAGCATTACCTTACTACCAGAGATGAGCCGAATGGGAAATAAGAATTCGACAGCAACAATAGCACTACGGAATGATTATAAACGAGTAGGAGAAAATGGGAGAAAAGAGGCTTAATGGTGCAATAAACGGCCACCGCCAATGAATGGAGAATTGGTGAAACTAATACGAATTCGGCAAAGAGTCAAACAAGGAAAAAGGCCATTGAATGAACTTGAATTGACACTCTAAAGAAAAGATGAAGAGATACCTAAAACGACACTTAGGAAAAAGACCCGAAATGATAAGAAAAGAAAAAGAAAGCAACACAATGGCACACACAAAAAGTTTCGATTTTACTACCCACACCAAATGCCGAATTTGCTTCCCAAAACCAACCACTAGCCGAAATTCTCATCCGCCACACACTCCCACATTCGGCCAACTCTACCACTCTTCCCCATCCCATGATTCTCTCCCCTTTTTCCTCCTCACTTTGCTCTCCACCTCTCATTCAAACTGTTTGACTCATTCTCCAACCTCCACGGCAGAGTTTGATCCCAACTCTGCTTCCTCCTCTTTCCAAGCACAAAATAAAGGCCACCAAAATGCAGCTTGTGGGATTCGAACCCCTTCCTCCTTGCTCCCCCATTGACGCCACCACCATTCTACCGCATAGCCATCTTCTGTTAAAAACCACATATTAATTTACTTAAACCCTGCTTCCAACAGCCCACTCCACTGAAGGCCCAAAAACCAAAATTCTCCTATAGCCTAACTTGGACCCGGGACATCATAGTACCCTCTAAACACTCCAAAATCACACACCTAATAGGTCCAACTTGCATTATTGCTGTTCTCTTGTTCTCAAAAATTTTAAAAGCTCCTACGCCTAAGGCCCAATGGGCCCAATTCTACTAGGCCCAATTTCGGGGCGTTACAGATACTCTTTGGTCTCACAAATACCTTCCATGTTCGTCCCAAAAATTAACAAATCGTCTACATAAAGACAAATAATTACACCGTACCTATTAGTGAATTTAGTGTAAATATATTTATCCGCACCATTATGTAAAAAATCATATTATAAGATAACCGAGTCAAATTTCTCATACCACTGTTTAGGCACTTGTTTAAACCATAAAATGACTTGATCAACTTACACACTTTATGTTCATTCCTATGGAGCACAAAACCTTCTGGTTGCTCCATGTAGATTTCTTCTTCGAGATCACCATTCAAAAAAGTCGTCTTAACATCCATTTGATGTACATGTAACTTATGGATATATGCAAGTGCTATAAGAATTCGAATGGAGGTTATTCTAGCCACTGGTGCATAGGTATCAAAATAATCTAAGCATTCATTTTGCCTAAATCCTTTAGTTACCAACCTAGCCTTAAAGGTTGGAGAACCCCCTGTTGGAGTATTCTTCCTTTTAAACACCAATTTACACCCGATAGGCTTTAATCCTTGAGGAAGATCAACTAGAATCCAAGTATTGTTGGACAATATCGAATCCATTTAACTATTGATCGCCTCTTTCCAAAATGTCGCATCTCTAGAAGTCATGGCTTCACCATAGGATTGTGGATCACCATCCACATTAAACATTATAGGGATCTTCCTAATTATGGATTCTCTATTTCCCTCTACAAGGAATGCTAGAGATTGTGAGGAAATGAAATCGGGACCAAAGTCTTTTACTTTTCTCACTCTTTGAGTTTTCCTCGGCTCAATATCCTTATTGTCACAGACTTTTTTTCGTTTGATCACTTGAGATCATTGGTTGATATTCTTTTTTTGAATCTGTTGAATCATCGAAAACCTTATTTTCAATGAATACAACATCTCTTGTTTCAATTATTGTATTTAAAACTAATTTAAGAACACTATAAGCCTTACGTTGTTGGGCATATCCAATGAATTCACCTTTGACGGCTCTTGGTCTTAACTATGCTTTCCGTTGGTCGAGAACTCTATTGTAAGCAAAACACCCCCACACTTTGAAATAATCTAAGTTTGGCATCCGACTTTTCCATAACTCATATGGAAATACTTTAAATTTTCTCGATGGTATTCTGTTAAGGATATAACACGTAGTCAATAATGCTTCACCCTATAGATTATATGGAAGTTTAGAATTTAACAACATTGAGTTAAACATATCCACTAAAATACGGTTCTTTCTTTCTGCCAAACCATTTTGTTGCAGAGTATAAGGCGCGGAACACTCATGTACCACACCAAAATATATTAAATTCATTTGAAAAATATTCTCCACCTCTATCACTATAAAACACTTTGATTTTTTTACTAAACAAATTCTCAACCTCATTTTTAAAACGTTTAAACATATCAAAAGCCTCGTCTTTACTTTTCATGAGATACACATATGTAAAACTAGAGAAATTGTAACATCCTAAAATTTGGAATTTTATGTATTGCAATATTTGTGGTGCTAAGCTAGTTAAATTATTAATTGTGTATGTTTAGGAGGTCCTGAAAAGGCTCGGGGTTTATTTGGACTTAGTAAAATTTTTTGGCATTTAGCATTTTAAGGAGATGGAGTAAGTGACCTTAAAGCATATGGAAATAAATGAGTAAATAGCTAGCATAAATGAGCTATTGGTAAAGAGGTTATGGCGCCACATGATGTACCTTGAGGGAAGAGGTTCAAATCCCTTTGTGTGTAAATTTTTGACTAATATTTTTGCACTCTTTCCTTAAGTGACGGCCAAGAGGTATATATGGCAAGTTGGACTTCTTTATTTTTGGTAGGGTGGCTAAGAAATAAGGAAAGGTTGAGGTTGGGGAAAGGAATCAAAAGAATAAGGTAAGTAAGGGGAACAAGTGGCTTATTTTGTGGAAATTGTTTTGGAAAGTGTGGTTGGCCAAATGTTGACCAATATTGTAATGGATGTGGACAGTTTTGGGGGTAGATTGGTATCCGATTTTTCCTTTAGGAATTTTACAAATTTGGTGTGAAATGCTTGTTCCTTTCTAGCATTTTTTTGGTTGCTCTCTCTTAACATTTTCCCTCATTTGCCGAAAATCTAAACCCAAAAGTGTGCATATTTTCTCTTTGATAGCTGAAACATTTAGCCATTTGCTCATCTTACTTCTTGTTTTGCCGAATCACTCATGACATTTTGGGCTCATTTTCTTTGTGTGTTAGCTGAAACTATCTAGCACCCTTCTCCATTTCTTCTTTTCTTTTCACCACTTCTTCAATCTCTCTTTTCTTCTTCTTAACTGACAAATTTTTAATTGACCAAATCTTTCTTGCCCTTTTCCTTTTCATTAGTCGATTCCATAATATCATATTTCTTCTCTATTCTCGCGTGTTGAATGTTTCTCCTTGGTTGAATCGGGTAAGGGCTTCATTCTACTCTTTTCATTTTCTTTTCCTTCCTAACCGAATGAGTGTTTATTATTATTCGATTATACTCGCTTTGTTCAAAACCGAAATGGAGTTTCTCCATATACCTTCATATTTTAATCGATACCTTTTTGTAGTGATATAATGGGAAGGTCGAATCGATTACCTTTGATTCATCCATAGCCATAAATCAATCGGTGGGAATCGGGATTATCATCTTTAAGGTAAGGGTCTTTTCATAGTCCATTCGATAACTCCATTTGGTTATTGTGTTAATCGGATTAATGGTTGAATAATCGACTCTATGTATTAGGGGCTAAATCGCTCGATCCATTGTCTAGTGATTATACGATTTTAGTGGTAAGCCGACCTTTTTCCTTAATCAAACGTTCATATCAACGTAATATTAGTTTTGACTAATATTTGTTTTCAATGGAGGCAAGCTATATCGATTCGAAAGGAAAGTCGAGTGGAGATCTCAAAAGGAGCGGATTAACGACCCCTACTCCTAAATTCAAGCGAAGGGTTGTTTCGGTGATTCGAGACTTTCCTCCAGGTTGTGGACCCTCATCCGGTGAGAATCGACTAATTGAGGTCATTCGCAATTCTGAGGCATCAGCGATTCGGGATTTTCCACTGGGTTGTGGACCGTCAACCGGGGAAAATTGACAAATCATAGTTGTTCACGATCCCGAGGGTAAAATTTTAGATCGTTTGTTTTAAAGTAGATTTATTAAATCGCGTACGTTGACTAATCGAGCGTTATGATATTTTAGGTGTCAACGATCAAGAAAGCGTAGTGCTTACCGTAATCAAGTGTGTAATCTCACACCGTATTCCGTGGGTTGAAGATTAATATCGTATTGGTAGTAAATCGCTTGATTAAATCGTATTTTGGTGAAATTGGAAAAATTCGCTTAGATCTCATTATTTTGATAAAATTGATAAAATCGGTATTAACACCGTGAAAGATTACTAAAATACCCTTAATGGGCCAAATCAAAATATTTCGCTAAAGTGGCCAAATCAATATATGAATATATGGGCCGATTGATATTTGACTATGTGGGCCGATTGATAATTTGCTATATGGGCCAATGTGAAAATATGATATATGGGCCGATGTGATGATATGATATATGGGCCGATCTGATAATTTGATATATGGGCCAATTTGAAAATTTGCTATATGGGCCAATGTGATATTTTGATATATGGGCCGATCTGATATTTTGGTAAACGGGACAATTTGATATTTTGTTATAATGGGCCATAATTTTTATAATAAATATCAGAATTAATTATTGTTATTATATTATGATTTGTTATCCATTATATACATGATTTGCATGGGATGGGATAATGATGAAGAGAAGTTTTGGTGGCTCGCCACACATTTCAGATAGTGGCAATGCCACGTAAATTCTGATATTTTGGTGGCTTGACCATAAAATTATATTTGATATAAATGGCTTAATGCCCGCGATTGGTGTGTTGACGGGGTGGGTTGACAAAAGATCCCCACAGGTGTGTTGGTTGGTACGGGTGGTGTGTAGCGGATGGATTACTAGGTTTGGTTTGGGAATTGCATTTCATACACATGATATAATTGATACGTTATTATTATTGTAAATGGGCTTAGGCCCAAATTATCGCTTAATGGGATTTTGGCCCAAAGGACAACGGTAAGTGGGTTATACACTCGAGTTCTAGTAACTCACCCCATTTTTCCTTATCCCTTTTCAGGTAATGATCAGTGATGGAGACTTCGGCCATGGATGACTCGGTGGAGGCCATACTGTAAAAACAGTTTAATTTGGAATTTGGATTTTTTTAAGTTTTTTTAATTATTTTACTATTTTGAGTTAAGGTTTGTAATAAGGCCTCTGGATTAATTTTGTTTTGTTTTATGCTTGACGAAATTATAAATTGCTCTAAGTATTTTAAATTGAGATCTTTTTTCTAAAAACTCAAATAAACGTTTTTCTTAAAATGGATATACAAAAAAGAGTTTCATAATAAACTTTCATAAATATATTTTTAACTCAAAAATTTCTCTTGGAAATTTTTATCAACACTTTTCGAAAATTATTTCCAAATTCTTCTCGAACTATTAACAATATTTCCAAGGTCACGGTTTATAAGATTTTATCTCAAAATTTTTCGATTTATCAATCAATTTTTATTCAATAATACTTTATTAGAAATTTTTAAATGGGAGTTGTTTTAAATTATTTTAAATCTAAATCTTTTTATTTACAAATGAAAAAGGACTTAGTAGTATTTTTCTCATGTAACATGTCAGATCTGGCCTTAACGCATGGGCCGGGTTTGAGGTGTTACATTTTATGGTATCAGAGCCCGATTCAAAACTCGGTTGTGGTTTGGGTTCAAAAATATTTTTTTTCAAAGCTGTTTTGAAATATAAAATTTAGAACGTATGTTTTTAAGGAAGTATGGCACCACGGGTATCCGGTACCAAGTCAAGTAAGTGTATGTTAATGTATGATTATGATTATTGTGATATGACTATAGGAACACTCTAGAACTTTTAGTTTTAGGTGTTGAAACTATAGAGATTGAGACTATAGGATGCGTTTACGAAAACGACTTTACTTATTATGTTTCATAAAACATTGTTTAATAAACACCGAAATAGTATACTGATTCATAAGACTTTTAATCAGATTAAATCGAATTAGCCAATATGAGCGTTAGAGGACGTAGACGCGGTAGACGTGGCCGTGGTAGAGGCCGAGGTGCTAGGGTTGCGTCTGAAGCATCGGGACATATGCCGGAAATGGATGCACCTGCGTCACCCGTGACTGAAACTGGATCACAAGACCGTATGAGGGAGGACATAGCTCTATCCCAAGCAATGTTACGGGTTTTGGAAAGGGTTGCTGGGGCTAGAACTGAGCCAGCAGCTCGTGGATCAATTTCGGAACGACTTAGATCAAGTGGTACCGAGGTTTTTAGGGGTATCTCGGGTGTAGCCCCAAATGTCGCGAAATATTGGCTTGAGGCAGTGGAACGAATCATGGATGATTTGGAGTGCACCACCGAGTAGAAACTGAGAGGAGCTGTGTCCTTGTTGAGAGACGAGGCGTATCAATGGTGGCTCATTGTTCGGGAGGGCACTCAGGCCGATCGTGTTACTTGGGATTTCTTCAAAACTGCATTCCAAGGAAAGTATGTCGAGGCTAGCTATGTAGATGCCCGAAGGAAGGAATTCCTAAATCTGGTTCAAGGAAGTAAGACTGTGGCAACTTACGAAGCGGAATTTCTGCGTCTGAGTCGTTATGCCCGAGGTATTGTGCCAACTGACTATGAACGCTGCGTGCGTTTCGAGGACGGGTTGAGTGATGAGTTACGAGTACTGATAGCCCCACAATAAGAAAGGAATTTTGCCACACTAGTGGAGAAAGCGAAGATAGCCGAAGAGGCTAAGCACTCGGAGCGGCAAAATTGAGAAAAAGATAGAGGCAAGAGTAAGAGGGACTTTAAGTACTCAGGTTCTACTAGAGGGTTTCAGAAGAGGCCCAGGAATATTGAGCCAACTCGAGCTAGGGTACCAGCTGCTACCAATCAGATATAGCCATGTGCAGATTACAGAAAATGACACCTGGGTGAATGATGGAAGAGAACCGGTGGTTGTTTCAAATGTGGTTCCAAGGACCATCAACTCAAAGATTGTCCTCGACAGACTGCTCAGACTCAGGATGCTCGTAACTATAATGCACAGCCAGCTAGAGGCGCTCAGCAGCCACCGAGAGGTCGTGGGCCAAGTCGAGGTGGTAATGGCGTAGGACGAGGACAGGGTGCACCGGGTAGAGGTACTGGTTTCAGGGGTAATGTGGAGGCGAGGCAGCCAAGGTTGGTTTATGCGGTCAGACGCTGGGAGGATGGCGATGCACCTGATGTGATAACCGGTACGTTCTTCATATCTAATGTACATGTTACTGCTTTGATAGATATCGGATCCACCCATTCGTATGTTGCTAGTGCTGTGTCTGGAAATCTGAACATTAGATTTGAGATTACTGCTAGAGAAATGATGGTAATTAGTCCTTTAGGACAGTCTGTGATAGTAAATAGATTGTTTAGAGATGTGCCCTTGGAAATTCAAGGAGAAACATTTTTGGCGAATTTGATGGAACTGCCTTTCGGCGAGTTCGACCTTATTTTGGGCATGGACTGGTTGGTAAAACACCGTGCGAACTTGGATTGTGCTGCAAAGCGGATGACACTAAGAACGTTGGAAGATAAGGAAGTGGTGATGATAGGTGAAAGGAGAAACTATCTATCAAATGTGGTATCTACTTTAAAGGTAGAAAAGTTAGTGCGAAAAGGGTGTGGAGCATTCCTAGCCTTCATTAGTGCGTTGGATGCCAAGGAATTATCGGTGGAAGGTGTTAGAACGGTGAAAGAGTTTCTGGACGTCTTTCCCGAGGAACTTCCTAGATTGCCTCCGGATTAGGAGGTAGAGTTTGGCATTGAGTTATTGCCAGGAACGGCTCCGGTGTCCATTGCTCCATATAGAATGGCGCCGAAAGAGTTAGCAGAGCTTAAAGCTTAAATTCAAGAATTGTTGGATCGGGGATTCATTCGACCGAGTGTGTCACTGTGGGGAGTACCGGTCTTATTCGTCAAGAAGAAGGATGGGTCGATGCGTATGTGCATCGATTATAGACAGTTGAATAAGTTGACGATCAAGAATAGGTATCCATTGCCGAGAATCGATGACCTGTTTGATCAATTACGAGGAGCTTCGGTTTTTTCAAAGATAGATTTGAGATCTGGTTATCACCAACTTAAGGTTAAGGAGGCGGATATTCATAAGACTGTGTTTCGAACTCGTTATGAACATTATGAGTTCTTGGTGATGCCGTTTGGGTTGACCAATGCGCCAGTTGCATTTATGGACATGATGAACCGAGTCTTCCAACCCTATTTAGACCAGTTTGTAGTTGTGTTCATAGATGACATCTTGGTATACTCGAAAAATAAAGAAGAGCACGATTCGCATATGCGGGTGGTATTACGGATATTGCGGGAAAAATGACTGTATGCCAAATTCAGTAAGTGTGAATTTTGGCTGAAAGAAGTGACCTTCTTGGGGCATGTTGTGCCGGCCGAAGGAATTAGAGTTGATCCCTGGAAAGTGGAGGTTGTGTTGGATTGGAAACCACCGAAGTCAGTGACCGAAATTCGGAGTTTCTTAGGGTTGGCTGGTTATTATAGGCGTTTTGTTGAGGGGTTTTCGTTGATTGCTACACCCCTAACTAAATTGTTGCGCAAAAGAGTACCATTTGTGTGGTCAGATCAGCAGCAAGAAAGTTTTGAGAAATTGAAGAAGATTCTGACGGAAGCGCTAGTACTGATTCAACCTGAGGCTGGAAAAGAGTTTATTGTTTACTGTGATGCGTCACATACGGGCTTGGGATGTGTGTTGATGCAAGGTGGAAAAGTGGTGGCTTATGCATCTCGTCAGTTAAGGCCGCACGAGGTGAATTATCACACTCATGATTTAGAGTTAGCTGAAGTGGTGATTGCTTTGAAGATTTGGAGACATTACCTATACGATGAGAAGTCGATCATCTATACAGATCATAAGACTCTAAAGTACCTCCTCACCCAAAAGGAGTTGAACCTAAGACAGGGGAGGTGGATAGAGCTGTTGAAGGATTATGACTTCTCAATCGAGTATCATCCCGGAAAGGCTAACGTGGTGGCAGACGCGTTGAGTCGTAAGGTGATATCAGATTTGAGAGCAATGTTCGCTCATCTCAGCTTGTATGAAGATGGTAGTCTGCTAGCCGAACTTCAGGTGAAGCCTGCGTGGGTAGGTCAGATTAAGGAAAAGCAGTTATCAGATGAAAAGTTAGGTTCCATACTTCAGCAAGTGGAAGGTGGTGTGATAGGGGATTTTGGATTGAATAATGATGGAGTATTGTGTTTCCGTGGAAGAATTTGTATGCCCAAAGATTCAAAATTGAGACAAATGATTCTGCGAGAGGTGCATAGTAGCCCATATGCTATGCACCCCGGGGGAAATAAAATGTATCGAGACCTCCGTGAATAGTATTGGTGGCGGGTTGAAACGGGAGGTTACTGAATTTGTGAGTAGGTGCTTAACATGTCAGCAAGTGAAGGCGGAACATCAATTGCCGTCGGGATTACTACAACCGGTGAAGATTCCATTATGGAAATGGGAACGGATAACGATGGACTTTGTTAGTGGATTACCCTTAACGCCTACTAAGAAAGATTCTGTCTGGGTAATAGTGGATCGGTTGACGAAGACTGCCCATTTCCTACCTGTTCGTACGGATTACTCATTGCAGAAGTTTGCCAAGTTGTACGTAGTAGAGATCGTGAGGTTACATGGGGTACCAGTGTCTATTATATCGGACAGGGACCCTAGGTTTACATCACGGTTTTGGAAAGCTTTACATGAAGCTTTGGGAACCAAGTTGAATTTCAAGATGCGGCTTTTCATCCTCGGTCAGATGGTCAGTCGGAGAGAGTAATCCAGATTCTGGAAGACATGCTAAGGGGCTGTGTGATTGACTGTAGGGGTAGTTGGGAAGATTTCCTACCGTTGGCAGAGTTTGCTTATAACAATAGCTATCAATCCAAAGATCCGGATGGCACCCTACGAGGCGTTGTATGGTCGTGGGTGTCGTACTCCTACTTGTTGGACCGAATTAGGGAGCGACAGCTATTGGGTCCCGAAATGATATCGAGAGACGGAGGAAAAAAGTAAAGGTAATTCGGGCACGCGCTTAAAGGAAGCTTCGGATAGACAAAAATCTTATGCGGATCTGAAGCGTAAGGATATTGAGTTTGCGGTGGGAGATCAGGTCTTTCTAAAGGTCTCACCTTGGAAGAAGATCTTCAGATTTGGAACGAAGGGCAAGTTGAGCCCTAGGTTTATCTGACCGCACTGCAGTGTTGAAACGTGTTGGGCCAGTAGCTTATCAGCTTGAGTTACCTTCGGAGTTGAGTCAGATACATAGTGTTTTTCATGTCTCAATGTTAAGGCGCTACCGATCGGATCTGTCTCATATAGTACCGGTAGAGGAAATTGAGATAAGACCTGATTTGTCGTTCGAGGAGGAACCAGTGCAAATTTTAGATCGGGACGTTAAGGTGCTGAGAAGAAAGTCGGTACCGTTAGTCAAGGTATTATGGCGCAATCACGGAGCGGAGGAAGCTACATGGGAGCCTGAGGACACGATTCGGCAGCAATATCCTCACCTCTTTTAATCAGGTAAATTTCGAGGACGAAATTTTCTTTTAGGGGGTAGAATTGTAACATCCTAAAATTTGGAATTTTATGTATTGCATTATTTGTGGTGCTAAGCTAGTTAAATTATTAATTGTGTATGTTTAGGAGGTCCTGAGAAGGCTCGAGGTTTATTTGGACTTAGTAAAAATTTTTGGCATTTAGCATTTTAAGGAGATGGAGTAAGTGACCTTAAAGCATATGGAAATAAATGAGTAAATAGCTAGCATAAATGAGCTATTGGTAAAGAGGTTACGGCGCCACATGATGTACCTTGAAGGAAGAGGTTCAAATCCCTTTGTGTGCAAATTTTTGACTAATATTTTTGCACTCTTTCCTTAAGTGTCGGCCAAGAGGTATATATGGCAAGTTGGACTTCTTTATTTTTGGTAGGGTGGCTAAGAAATAAGGAAAGGTTGAGGTTGGGGAAAGGAATCAAAAGAATAAGGCAAGTAAGGGGAACAAGTGGATTATTTTGTGGAAATTATTTTGGAAAGTGTGGTTGGCCAAATGTTGACCAATATTGTAATGGATGTGGACGGTTTTGGGGGTAGATTGGTAGCCGATTTTTCCTTTAGGCATTTTACAATTTTGGTGTGAAATGCTTGTTCCTTTCTAGCATTTTTTTGGTTGCTCTCTCTCAACATTTTCCCTCATTTGCCGAAAATCTAAACCCAAAAGTGTGCATATTTTCTCTTTGATAGCTGAAACATCTAGCCATTTTCTCATCTTACTTCTTGTTTTGCCGAATCACTCATGACATTTTGGGCTCATTTTCTTTGTGTTTTAGCCGAAACTATCTAGCACCCTTCTCCATTTCTTCTTTTCTTTTCACCACTTCTTCAATCTCTCTTTTCTTCTTCTTAATTAACAAATTTTTTAATTGACCGAATCTTTCTTGCCCTTTTCCTTTTCATTAGTCGATTCCTTAATATCATCTTTCTTCTCCATTCTCGCATGTTGAATGTTTCTCCTTGGTTGAATAGGGTAAGGGCTTCATTCTACTCTTTTCGTTTTCTTTTCCTTCCTAACCGAATGAGTGTTTATTATTATTCGATTATACTCGCTTTGCTCAAAACCGAAATGGAGTTTCTCCATATACCTTCATATTTTAATCGATACCTTTTTATAGTGATATAGTGGGAAGGCCGAATCAATTACCTTTGATTCATCCATAGCCATAAATCAATCGGTGGGAATCGGGATTATCATCTTTAAGGTAAGGGTCTTTTCATAGTCCATTCGATAACTCCATTTGGTTATTGTGTTAATCGGATTAATGGTTGAATAATCAACTTTATGTATTAGGGGCTAAATCACTCGATCCATTGTCTAGTGATTATACGATTTTAGTGGTAAGCCGACCTTTCTCCTTAATCAAATGTTCATATCAACGTAATATTAGTTTTGACTAATATTTGTTTTCAATGGAGGCAAGCTATATCGATTCGAAAGGAAAGTCGAGTGGAGATCTCAAAAGGAGGGGATTAACGACCCCTACTCCTAAATTCAAGCGAAGGGCTGTTTCGACGATTCGAGACTTTCCTTCGGGTTGTGGACCCTCATCCGGTGAGAATCGACTATTCGAGGTCGTTCGCAATTCTGAGGCATCAGGGATTCGGGATTTTCCACTGGGTTGTGGACCGTCAACCGGGGAAAACCGACAAATCGTAGTTGTTCACGATCTCGAGGGTAAAATTTTAGATCGTTTGTTTTAAAGTAGATTTATTAAATCGCGTACGTTGACTAATCGAGCGTTATGATATTTTAGGTGTCAACGATCAAGAAAGCGTAGTGCTTACCGTAATCAGGTGTGTAATCTCACACCGTATTCCGTGGGTTGAAGATTAATATCGTATTGGTAGTAAATCGCTTGATTAAATCGTATTTTGGTGAAATTGGAAAAATTCGCTTAGATCTCATTATTTTGATAAAATTGATAAAATCGGTATTAACACCGTGAAAGATTACGAAAATACCCTTAATGGGCTAAATCAAAATATTTCGTTAAATGGGCCAAACCGATATATGACTATATGGGCCGATTGATATTTGACTATATGGGCCGATTGATATTTGACTATGTGGGCCGATTGATAATTTGCTATATGGGCCAATGTGAAAATATGATATATGGGCCGATGTGATGATATGATATATGGGCCGATGTGATAATTTGATATATGGGCCAATTTGAAAATTTGCTATATGGGCCGATGTGATATTTTGATATATGGGCCGATCTGATATTTTGCTACATGGGCCAATTTGATATTTTGTTATAATGGGCCATAATTTTTGTAATAAATATCCGAATTAATTATTGTTATTATATTATGATTTGTTATCCATTATATACATGATTTGCATGGGATGGGATAATGATGAAGAGAAGTTTTGGTGGCTCTGCCATTACTTCAGATAGTGGCAATGCCACGTAAATTCTGATATTTTGGTGGCTTGACCACAAAATTATATTTGATATAAATGGCTTAATGCCTGCGATTGGTGTGTTGGCGGGGTGGGTTGACAAAAGATCCCCACAGGTGTGTTGGTTGGTACGGGTGGTGTGTAGCGGATGGATTACTAGGTTTGGTTTGGGAATTGCATTTCATACACATGATATAATTGATACGTTATTATTATCAGTAAATGGGCTTAGGCCCAAATTATCGCTAATGGGATTTTGGCCCAATGGACAACGGTAAGTGGGTTATACACTGAGTTCTAGTAACTCACCCCATTTTTCCTTATCCCTTTTCAGGTAATGATCAGCGATGGAGACTTGGGCCATAGATGACTCGATGGAGGCCATACTGCAAAAACGGTTTATTTGGAATTTGGATTTCTTTTTAGTACTTTTAATTATTTTACTATTTTGAGTTAAGGTTTGTAATAAGGCCTCTGGATTAATTTTGTTTTGTTTTATGCTTGACGAAATTATAAATTGCTCTAAGTATTTTAAATTGAGATCTTTTTCTAAAAACTCAAATAAACGTTTTTCTTAAAATGGATATACAAAAAGGGTTTCATAATAAACTTTCATAAATATATTTTTAACTCAGAAATTTCTCTTGGAAATTTTTATCAACACTTTTCGAAAATTATTTCCAAATTCTTCTCGAACTATTAACAATATTTCCAAGGTCACGGTTTATAAGATTTTATTCAAAATTTATCGATTTATCAATCAATCTTTATTCAATAATACTTTATTAGAAATTTTTAAATGGGAGTTGTTTTAAATGATTTTAAATCTAAATCTTTTTATTTACAAATGAAAAAGGACTTAGTAGTATTTTTCTCATGTAACATGTCAGATCTGGCCTTAACGCATGGGCCGGGTTTGGGGTGTTATAGAAGTTGTCTATAAAAGTGATAAAATATCATTTTCCACCTTTTGTTAGAGTTCCATTTAATTCACAAACATCTGAATGAATTAAATCTAACACTTGCGAATTCCTTTCACACTTATTAGAAGATGGCTCCTTAGTAATTTTTTATTGAATACAATTTTCACATTTATCCACAAACTCATCATTACTTAGATTGATATAACCATTCTTTTGCATATATTGTAAATTTTTAAAATTAAAATGTGCTAAACGCGCATGCCACCCAGTATAAGACTCAACATTATAAGTAGGAGAATTGACTTTATTCATATCAATGCTCAACTTAAACATACCCTCGTTACAATATCCTTTTCCTACATATTTATCACCCTTAACAAGACAAACTTATCGGATTCCAAGATAATCTCAAACCCTTTGTTACACAGAATACTCGCGGACACTAAATTCTCTCACATCGGGAACATGTAACACATTGGTCAAAGTTAATTTCTTCCCAGATGTGAAGTTGAGTTCCACCGTCCATTGACCGAGCATCTTAATCGATTGATAATTGCCCATAAGCACTTCACGGTTTGTCACTAGATCATAACTCTTGAATTGTTGTTGGTCATTACACACATGGACAATAGCTCCAGAGTCGAGCCACCAATTACGAGACTTATCGGTCATGGCTATGTTGAGTTCGGTAATCATATCAATCTCCAAACTCTCGATCCTTTCTGTAACCATGGTCACTAAATCCATGTCCTTCACCATATTGGCTTTAGAAATTGTGGCATCTTGCTTCTTTTTGAGAAGTTTGCAATTCTTAATATAGTGTCTTTTCTTATTGCAATTATAACAATTGTGAGATTTTTTCTTCTTGTCTTGCACGTCATTGGTCTCGGATGTGGCCTTTCGCTTACCATTTAGAGAGTTCTTGGACTCGCTCACATGGTTCACTTTAGAACTTTGAGGAAGATACATTACATAACGCTTTCGAGTTTCCTCTTCAATACGTAAATGCCTAAGTATTTTCTCCACAGTAAAGTCCTCTACCATATGCAGAAGTTTCTTTCGATAATTGTTCCAAGACGAGAGTAACTTTGAGATGATAGCCCGACTTGTAACAATTCTGGAATAACAACTTTCAAATCACGAAGCCTGTTTATAAGGACTTGTAATTCATGGACTTGATCCATGATCGAGATACTATCTAGCATTTTGAATCCAAAATACTTCATCATTAAAAATTTATCAGTACCTTGCCGCTCGGTGTTGTATTTCTCTTCAATAGCTTTACATATTTCCACCGAGGATTGCATCGACATGTAGAGATCATACAGTCAATCAGACAAGGTGTTGAGGATGTGTTCTCAACATGTGAAATTGTCTTCTTCACGCTTCTTCTTGAGTTCGGCCACTTTCACAATTTTCTAGGGGTTTGCATTGGGGGTGGGGTCCTCCAAGGGTTGTAGGTTTGGATCCAGAATGTACGCCACATTTAAGACAGTAATAAGGAACAATATCTTGTCCTTCCAGCGATTGAAGTTTGAACCATCAAATCGATCAAGTTTCACAAACTCTTAGTTCATCATTTTGAATGCGGTGGTAGTCTCCGTCGCCATCTCCAAATTAGTTCTCTTTGAATGCTGAATATATTGAGTGGAGAAGATAGATCCGGAGACGATATTGAATTAAACAATAGACTTTGAGGCGTGGGTGACACTTTCCAAAGAAAACTATTTACCCTCACACAAAGTTGCTAGAGGGTTAAGACAAACGTCCTCCCGAGATACAACGAAGCTTTTGAATTTCCTTTTATTAGCGAAATCGAGGAATTCCCTAACTCTTACTCTAATTTCTGAAAATAGGATTGATTGTAGTAATTTTGTGGGCACCATAGACCCTCTATTTATATACACTCAATGGATCCTATTTTGAAGAGTCACAGCCCTTCATGTTGGACATAATTCTTAGAAGAAATATGTCCCATGGAAATGTATCAATTGAATGATAAATCATCACTTTCTAAATTTGAATAAGTGCTCATCAATAATTAAATTTGCAATCTACAATTTCGAATAGTTGATAATGGGAAAAGGATATACCGGTCTAGTGTGGGTAAAATAAAAAACTAAGAGAAGCTTTCATTTGATAGTTGGAATAAAAAAAATGGCATTGTAGGACAATGATGGAAAGGACAAAAAAGGAAAAGGAAAAGAAAAAGGAAAGTTAAAAAAATAAACAAAAAAGAATTAAATTGCTGAAAAAGAAAAAGAATAAGGATTACTTGTGCAATTTGACCTAAAATTTTCATCGAAAATGTTGATATAATGTGCCACATTAGTTTACTATTAGACCGCTAATGACCAAAATGTAACAAACTGATAACGTTAGTGATCATATCACAACTTTCGATAACGTTAATGATCATATTGTAACTTTTTTAATATTTGGTGATCAAAACATAATTTGAACCATACATAAGTGACTAAGTTTATAGTTTACCTAATATAAAAATATTCTTAGAATAATATTTGTTATTTTAAAAAAATGGTTTTTATGGTTTTTTTAAACTTAGTTGGCATTAACTCGTTACACCAAAGGCAGTCAAAATTTTTACATAAACTTAAATAGAAAACATAATTTTTTTCTAGAATTGAATCGCGCAAACTATTTAATATATAAAATAGCGATTTGGGTGCAGGAATATCTAAACTTCATTCACACAAATATATAAATGCAACAATATTATTATTTAAATTTTGGATTGGATTGGTGTTACCATTCAACCAAATACTAATTTAATTAAAAAAATTATGAAAGAATTTAATTTAATTTTAAAGCATACACTCCTAGAGATTTAAACTTGGCTGTAAGATGTTAATCCAATTAATAAAAGTGTTCATTTTAAAAAAAAAATTGCTTAAATATTTTTATATTAGTTTTATTAGTTGTGTATCATCAGACAATATGCTTTTATAAGTTTGAAGGAGTCAAATAATGAAATTAGTAATTCAAAGAACGAATATGAAATCACAATTTTTGTACCCTTCCCACCTTTAATAATAATAAATCTTAGGTTAGAGTTAGAGTTCTATATAATTCATCCTCGCCTTGCCATGCTCTCTTCTTCCTCGTGGCACCCGCCCTTTCTCTGCTTTTATTCTTCCAAGGGTTACTTCAGGTAATGTGAAAAAAAATTCAAATATCCATCCTTCAAATTTAATTAATTTTATATATGTTCACAATTTTTTGGTGTGCAGATCTGGGTTTCTGTTTTTCTTTCCTAGTTTTATTCTGTTAAAACACTATTCTGTTTCTTAGTCAAAGTTCAAAGCGTTTCTATAACAGATCTGAAAAGTTTTAATCCCTAACTGTTTGGATTTCCAGTATCGGTTTCTCATTCTTAGTTTTTATCTCTTATTTAATCCCGTCAATCTCTTATTAATCCGGCATTCTTTTATTTATTTTAAAAATGCAATTAACCCCAAGTTTTGAAGATCTTTATTTGTAATCTTATTGTGTTTGGGTTTCCTTTTCTTTTTAAAGATTTAATTGAAATCTTGGTGTTGATTTGCTGTGGGGGGTGTGTTTGAATAGGCCTTCTTTCCGAAGCTTTGGGTTTTCAAGATGAATCATTGCAATCTTCAGCAGAACGCCACCGTTTCGGCTTACGAAGAGTTGAGAGGGTTTATCTCAATCACTGATCATCAAAAGGGCGGTGCCGTTGTTTGCCCCAAGCCTCGGCGAATTGAGGTCCTCGCCAATAACCCTACCAAGCCATTGAGATTGCATATGAGGTCTAATTTTGTTCTCTGGTTGATTTGATCTGCTTTTAGGGTCTCTCGTTTAATTGATTTGTCCTTTCAATTGCAGTCATCAAGCCGAGGTAAGCGATTCGAAAGCTGGTTCGTACCTTCTTGATATCATCCTCAACAAGGTATCAATATCATTCAATCTTAAGATTCTTCTTGCTTGCTGGTTAAATTATTTTTTCTTTACATACTCGTATCAAACACATATATTAATGGTTTATTTTCAAAGATGGAATTGTTTTTACTCTGTTGGTTGTTAATATATGTTTTGGTCGTTTTTATAGGAGGATTTAGGGACAGAAGAAGAACAATCTATAGCATCATCACCTCCGTTTTTTTGTGGGTCGCCTCCAAGTAGGGCTGCGAATCCACTTGTGCAAGATGCTCGGTTTGGAGATGAAAGGCTTGCACAAGCCCTTTCGACTTTGCAGATTCCATCTCCATCATCGCCGTCATCATTGGCACGGAAAGGAGGGTGTGTTAGGATGAAATTTGGCCTTAAACCGGCCGCAGTTAGAGTGGAAGGATTTGATTGTCTTAACAGGGATCGCCAAAATTCCATCCCTGCTACGGCTTAGAACTTAAATTAAGAACCCAAGTGTACATAGAAGGAAGTTAAGTGCCAGCACTATTTCAGAAAAAAGAAAAAGAAAGCCAGGATTTACAAGGAAGTTTTGGATATATTTTGGGGGGAAGAAAGAGAGAATTTCTGTTTAGTAATGTTTATATGGATATGTTTTTGGGGTCTAATAGCATGGGATCATGCAGGGATCCGGCAATGCTTGTTTTGTAATATAAATATATGTAAGATTTGGGTCAATATGGATTGATATATTTGTTTTGGGGAGATCACCATGGGAGAAATCTGTATAGATCCTGCGGCTGGTGATTTGATTTTTTGCACAGTTTAAATTGCTCTGTAAATTACCTATGGTTTTATGATATATTTCTTGATTATCATTGATTTTTAAGGGAGGTATGGATTCGGATATTTATTATTCAAAGTTGAATTAATTTTATGGATAACAGATTTCGTAATCCAAATCTGTTGTGCGGATTCATTTCACAATCGTCGATGATGGTACAGAATATATTTTAATATCTATATTATTCTTGAAATGGTTGATTTTAAATTGAGTTTTAATTTATTTAAAAATAGCTAAATCAACTTTTTCAAAGAATTTTTTTTCTTTTTTTTATGTTTTTATATAAAATCAATAAAACTTGATACGAGAGGTTCTTTGGGATTAATATAATGCCTGAAATATGGGCTTCAAATTATCTAAATTTGTTTATATTTATAAATGGTTATTCTAGAGTTATCCATTGGTTGGGAGAATCCGTTTTGTTATTAATAGACTAGAAAAGAATAACTGAAAGAAAGAATTAGTTATTCATCAAAATTTCTTTTATTCAATGACTAGAATTAAACGGGGATATATAGCTCGTAGACGTCGAAAAAAATTAGTTTATTTGCATCAAGCTTTCGAGGGGCTCATTCAAGACTTACTCGAACTATTACTCAACAAAGAATAAGAGCTTTGGTTTCGGCTCATCGGGATAGAGATAGGAAAAAAAGGGATTTTCGTCGTTTGTGGATCACTCAAATAAATGCAGTAATTCGCGGAGTGGGGGTATCCTATAGTTATAGTAGATTAATACACAATCTGTACAAGAAACAGTTGCTTCTGAATCGTAAAATACTTGCACAAATAGCTATCTCAAATAGGAATTGTCTTTATATGATTTCCAACGAGATTAGAAAATAAGGAGATCGGAAGGAATCCAATGAAATATTTTAAATGAAATGGGGTTCCCTCGAGAATGAACTCGGGGAAGGTAGAGTAGAAGTTAATATGATAAAAAATTCTGATTCTGATAAGGTCATCAAAACAAGATGAGCGAAGACGCTAAATAAAAAAAAAAGATTTTTTTTCTTCCCCAACCAGATTCGATTCTTTTGAAGGGGTAAGCTTATTTATTTCTAGTTCTAAGACCAGTAGTTCTAGTGGTCGACTCGCTTCTTTCAAACTGTCTCTCATTATTAAGAAAAGGTAACGAAGATAGAATACGAGCTTGTTTTATAGCAATAGTAATTAATCGTTGTTGTTTTAAGGTCAATCTATTTACTCGCCTAGATAATATTTTTCCTTGTTCACTAATAAATCGACTAATTAAACTCATGTTTCTATAATCAATTCGATCCCTCGATTGGATCGGGGGCAAACGCCTACGAAAAGATTGCTTGAATTTAAGAAAGAGTCGCTTGGATTTATCCATGATTTCTTTATTCCTTATTTTTAAAAAGAATCCTATCCCTATCTCTATTTCTAAAATCCTATTTTGAAAATTCAAATTATAAAATTAATATAATAAATAGAATTTGGTGTGTTTATTTTATTATTATTTATCATTTCAATATATAATTTAAATATATTAATAATATATAAATAATATTAATAATATAATAATATAGAAAGAAGATATGCGTTATATATAACTAATTATATACTTATACTTAACATATTATAACCTGACCTGTTGACCCTTTGGCTTTTCTGGCAATACGAACGTATTTAAGTAATTGTCGTTCTATAAGACCATAATGAAAACGCAATTTTTGTTTTTCTTCTAAACGAATACGGTATTGAGATTTTTTACCAGGACGCGATTGGTTTCTAAGATCGCTTCTGCCTCTAGGCCTTTTACTAGTTAGTCCCGGTAAAGCCCCCAAACAGCGTATTTTTTTTGAAACGAGGCCCTTGGTAACGTGGCATAAGGACTCCTTATTAATGTGAATTTTATTGAAATTTCATAAACTGAAATTAAAACTGAACTAAATGAAGCGAAATCGACTGAAGGATTGTACTACAAATATTAATGAGATGAATTGGATCAATATCCATACTTTACTTTTTTGTATTGTATATAATGTATATAAAAAATAGAAATAAAAATATATATAATAATATATAAATATAAAAATATATAAAATATTTAGAATATATATATAATAAAATAGATATAATATATAAATAAATTGAATATAATATTAAATATATAAATAAATTAAACCAAAAGAGTTTCCTTTTTTTTTTCTTGATTTATTCTGCAAAGATCTAACTCGCCATCTCTGGCGATGAATCAATAATTCGAAGTGCTTTTCTTGCGTATTCTTGATAAACCAGTGTTTATATATAGATGTAGGAGGATCTGTTTGGGAAGTAAGAAGCCCTTTTGACATCTCTTCATCTGCAAACAATTCTCGGTGTGAAAACACAGAGACAAAGAGCTGATCTTTGAATAGGAAAAAGAGTGGATCCGCAGGATCCCAAATGAATTGGTTTATTCGAAAAAAGCCTTGTTCTTTGGAAGATCTATCTCGTGCCTGGTACTGCATGGTTCCACTCTGCAAGAACGCCGAATCATTCTCTTGAAGCTCATCATTTTCATCATAAATGATCCGCTTGCCCCAAAATGACCCGGCCCAATAGGAAATCCCAATTCATTTGGCCTTTCGTTACAATCAAATAGAAAGCCCCAAGGGCGCCATATCCTAGGAGCCCAAACTATGTGATTGAATAAATCCTCCTCTATCTGCTGCGGGTCGAGTACTCCTTCTCCTTCCCTTCTTCAAACACCGATTCGTATTTTTCATAGAGATTTCTCCGATCAACGATAGAACAAGATCCATTTTGCATCATATATAAGGGATTCCCACTGCTCGAATCAAGAAGCAATGTCACTTGATCATCATCAAACTAATTGTAATCTTTTTCTCGTCCGTGAGGATCCCACCGAGCGCTTCTTCTACTTCTAATAGGCCATGAACTAGATCGAATCATTCTCAACGAACCCATAAGAAGTGATCCCATTTTTTCATCGGTGCAGGTAGAGACCAAAGGTCTTGAGCAACCGATCCGTGAGAACAACTCAAAAGATAAAGAAGTATCGTTAATTTCTTCATGCTCGCTCCAAGCTCAAGTACCATTTGTACAAATAAGAATCCCTTCGTTACATGATTTCTTCTTCATATAAATAGATATAGGATCTAAGGGGCAATTACTTAGAAGTACATTTTGTACAACACCCCTTCCTATCTCGATAGAAAAGGATCCCATGATCCTCGAACCGATCTTACACAGGATCGCAAATCCCAAGTTTGTCTATGAAGAGCGATCTAATTGTATTAGTGTCTATAATTGATTTCTTCTCAGTAATACTAATCGATAGGGCCTCATTGGTAAGTGCTACAAGATCTCGTGCATTGGAACCCACGGTTATGGACCCGAGCCCGTTAGTATGGAACATTTTCTTTTCCAAGTGATATCCCATGGGCTAGGTCAAGTGAAAAGTTTAGGCCTGTTTTTTAGGCTTAGGTCTGACCCGAAAAATGGGTATAAACTTTTGTCCAAGCCTGACCTAAATAAAAATGCTAAAACCCAAGTTTGACCCAGCTCGCTCGTATTAAAATTATTTTTATTATTTTTTATAAAAAATAAATTTAAAAAATATAATATATCAAATACACTAAAAATATTAAAATAAATGTTTCCCAACAGGGGAAAAATTTTTAAAAAAATATTTAATTAACACTAAGATAAGTGCAACTTAATAAGCAAAATACCTCTAAAATAGTAGCAAAATTAATAATAAAACAAGAGTTATATAATATCCAAACAATAAAATAATAACAATATAATAGCGAAATAATAGCAAAACAATGAAAAGCAATGGTAAAATAGTAAAAAAAAACCAGCAGCTGCTTTTTTTTTTTTTCAAATTCAGGTTGGACCAAGCCCCGACCAAAAGAGCTTACCCGAGGCTTGGTCCATTTAGAAAACGGGTCTTATTTTTTGTCCAAACTCATTTTTCGAGTCTATATTTTTATTCAAACCTTCCCACTTTTCAGGCGGGTCAACTAGCCCCACCCATGGACAAGTATAGGCTATCCTAAGCTCATTTTAGACCCGACCATAGGGGTGAGTAAAACTCGAATCGACTCGAAAAAATCAAAAAAAATTCGAATTTCGAGTTAAACGAATCGAGTTATTCGAGTTAATCGAGTTATTCGAGTCAACTCGATTTTTTTTTCGAATTTCGAGTTCAAATCGAGTTGAGTTTTCGAATTCGAATAACTCGAATAGTTCGAATAATTCGAATATCAAACTATAATATTTTACATTTTTACCCCAAACTCCCAAACCTTTTTACTTTTCCCTCAAAACTTTTACTCCTTCCCACTTTCCCCCCAAAACTTTTACTCCCCTCCCATCCCAACCCCCAATCTACCCAAAATCCATTTCCCACCAAAATTTTACTCTCCCATTTACTTTTTCTCAAAATTTTACTCCCCAAAACCCTCAAAACTTTTTATTTTCCCCCAAAATTTTTACTCCCTCCCACTTTTCCCCTAAAACTTTTCCTCCCTTCCCATCTCACCTCCCATCTACCCCAAACCCATCTCCCCTCCAATGTTTTTTTTAATATTTTCCCTTCAAAATTTTAGTCCCCCTATTTACTTTCTCTCAAACTTTTATTCTCCAAAACTTTTTATTTTTCCCCTAAACTTTTACTTCTCACCCTTTACTCTCAAATAAAAAATCAAAATTATCCAAAAAAAATCACTAAACATAAATAGTAATAATTTTATTTATATCTACTATTTATATTATTAAATTAAATTTCACATTTTATATTATTTATATCATTGAATTGTTTAGTCATATTGAATATTTATATTAAAATTGAATTATTAATTATGCCATAAAATATTCGTGTTAAAATTTTATATTGGTATCAATTTCACATTTTATCTTTAAAATAACTTTTATTAAAAAAATCACATTTTTACATTTAATATATTTTTTAATTCCAAAATACATAGTGACAAGAATCTGAAGATAATTGAAACAACTAAGCAAGCAAAGAAGCTAACCCGTATATAAAAGATTAATAAATAAATTATTTAGTGATGAAAGTTAATAAAAAATTTGGTTAATGTGGACACATTTTATTACGATGGGTGACAATGGTTACAAGGACCCAAAATTATTTTTTAAAATTTAACTCGAACAAATATATTCGATTCGATTCGATTCGAATTCCATCTCACTTGACTCGATTCGAGAAAATTTCAAATCAAATTAGGATGATAAAATATGATTCGTCAACTCGATTAACTCGAAATTTTTTTATTCGATTCGATTCGATTCGGTCGAACGCTCACCCCTACCTGGCCATATTAATTTTAAAAGAAGTTTTAAAAAAATATTTGTATTATTTTAATTTAATATTTAATATTTAATATTTATTAATTTTTTATGTATAATTTTCTTAATATTATTTAGTGTTTACATTATAGTAGTATTATATATTACTATAGATTTAATTTTCATGTTTTATAAATTACATAATATATATATAAATAACATAATATAAAATATTACAAATTCAAAATCGGGCCAGGCTGGGTTAGGCTCGAGTATTGAGTGTTCAAGTTTGAATTCAACCCATATTTTAAACGGACCTTTTTTTTTTGGCTCAAACCCATTTCTCGAGCATTATATTTGTACCCAAACCCTCCCAAATTTCGGTGGACCTAGACGGATAACTCAACCCATAAATAAGTCTACTTGACACTACAGTTTTAAAACTATTAACCTTACCATTTTAATCAAATATCACAAATAATGTATTAACCCAATTTAATTATTTGAAGTTATTTTAGCTTTTATGTTTAAATTTTTAATATATATGATGAATAATGTTATTTTATTGGAACTTGTAAGATGATGGTGATAATAAACGAAATTGAATTTAATATATGACCTGTGTGTATCCTTATTTTGATGTTCCACTTGAATAAAAATGGCAAAAACAAAAATCTTGAAACATTTTACTAGATGTTCACAATTATACGGGCAACTCGGGATTGGGAGATGCAGAACTTTCTTTCTTTCTTTTTTTACAAAGCATGAAAAGAAAACAAGTCAGTGAAGGTGAACTACAAGACATCTAATATCAACAGCCTTTCTAGCTCCATTATACGCTTTTTTATTTGCATAAGCATTCTTGTTCAAAGCTTCAATCATCTTGAGTCCACCCCTGTTTTTCTCTCTTTCTTTTCCTTCGTCTGTCTGTGGTGGTTTAAGTTTTCCTTTTGAGTCTTGTTTTCTAGTTTTTGTCAGTTTCCATTAGTTTCTGTCAGTTCTTAGTCATTTAGGGTCGGTTTTTTCTTCGGATTTTTTATAGCTCTTCCGTTGTGTTTTCAGATTTCCTTTTAGATTATGGCGGCGAATGTAGTAGATGAGTGTCATCGGCTTAGTCTCACTGATACTGAATCGTCTGCAATCGTGCTCGAAGGGGATGTGGGAGCATCTCTAGATTCATCTTGCTGGCTGGTCTGCAAGCTACACAAGGTGAGAGGCCCTAACCTCGAGGAAGTTATCTCGGTTTTGAAATTGTTTTGGTAGTTGCCTTCCCCAATCCAATTTTCAGCTCTATACGATTTGCTTGTTCCTTTTTAAGTTTAGCTCTCTTCGAGATAAAAGAGACTAAGCTACCAAATGTAACACCTCAAGCCCGGCCTAAATGTTATGACTAGATCTGGAGGTGTTATCACATTCATTTGAAAATCCAAAAACCATTCTGAGACTTCTAAAATAAATAGCGCCAGCTTTTAATAAATAAAATTCCAGTTTATTTCGGAAATACTTTCTCTTAATTAATTCATTAAATTTTGCGGATAAATACTTATAAAAAAACACTTACTTTTGCAGCAAATTTTCTTAGTTAAACAAAGTTTTGGAAACCGCGAACATTTTGCAAATAGTGTTCATATAATCTAAAAAGGTTAAAACAGTTTAAAATGAAAAATGAATTCCAAAATTAAAAAACAATCCCAAAAGTCCAAAGAAAGTCAAACGAACAAAACGAATTTAATATGAACAAAGTTAACAGAAAAGTAATATAAATATAAATAACCAAGCTCCCGTCTCACCGATCCATTATGTCTGTGGATTACCTGAGAACAAACAAACAAAAAGTGAGTTTACGAGCTCAGTGTGTAACTTATTTCAAACAATAAATCAGACACACATGATACATCAGATAATGTAGCATATATACACTCAGATACCAATCAGATATATTTCATAAACATATATAGAAACAGATGCATATTAGATACAAATTCAAATCCTACCCCCATCCGCTGCACACCATCTCTGACCATCCCTACACACCAATTAGGGTATTAAATACCCATCCAGCCTCACACACCACTAAGTGATCGTGTGTCACTTTTCAGAAAATTTGCAGTCTAGCTGCCAGAACAATACGCAGTAACCCGTCAGAAACAGATATACGTGGCTAAGCCACCAAATAAGAAAGATAAATTAAACTACCAACGCTTCCTCCATAACTATAATCCCACCCCAATGCACATGCAAAATTAAACAAATATCAAATGCATGTATGTCAAACATGCTATACACATCAGATTCATATCATATTATCATAAAACACATAATGCTATTACATATAACATACATCTCATGCGTTCATAAGTTATATTTAAAAGAAACAGAGAATCAGAAATCATGGTTTATAGACATATTTATACCATACGTACCCTACGAAAAGGCTAAATTCGATTCGCATGACAAATATGACCCTAGGGCAAAATTTTAAAAATTGGGCCCACACGCCCGTGTGGCCCACACGGCCCAATTGACCCAGACCGTGTGGTTCACGGTCTGGCACACGGTCTTTCACACGACCGTGTGGCATCGACAGTCCAGTTTTCGGCTTTCTTCCGTTCGCTATTTTTCGAGTTTTTTGTTACACACTGGATAAAATTTCAATGTAGTTTCAAGAACGGGTAATCCAATACCTATATTAACAGTATACACGAGTTAATTAACATATTTTTTTTACCAAATCTAAACGCGAATTCAACAAACAATGTTGACGAAAACGTCGATCGAAGTTCTTACAGAAAAACAAAAGTCCCCAACACAACGGTTAACCACTTACCCCAACGAAAACAGCCGCCCACCACAAGTTTTAACTTGCCAGAGGATTAATTGTCTCATGAACTTCACCTAGAAGACCTCAAACGATTAACACGGAATAATGCATCACACAAACCTCAACTTTAACTAAAGATAACGAAAAGAAAACCCCCTAACGAAATAAGAAAAGAAAAACGTTACTTACACAAGAACAAAGTAACAAACTATTCAATCACACGCCCACCACCGAAATTGAATGACACAAGGGACTATTAACAAGAAAGTAAAGAAAAATTGTAGAAAGAGGAAGAAAGAAATAAACAAATTTTAGAAAATTTCTTAGAGTTCAATTTTAACCCAAATTCCACTAGCTGAGCGGCACACAAAGTCATTAGCAAAAATAATTTTATTTTGCTCACACAAGAATTCAAACTCAAGACTAAAGAGTAAGCTAAAGTTTTACCACTGAACCAGTAGGCTCATCTTTGAAATAAATTGAGCGAAAATTAAATCTAAGTCAAATATACATAAATAAAGATAGGGACAAAAATTGGGAAAAATCAAAGAGAAGGAATCAAGCCAGAACCTCACATACCAAAGCAACACTCTTAACCACTGAATCAAATTAATTCACTTGAGAATTTCTAACAATTCAAAACTTAAAATTTTGGGGCGTTACAACTAAGGTGCCCCATGGAATTTTGGCAATCACCTACTTCTTGTTGAATATTTTGTTGCATTGTGGCTGGTGGATTATGATTTCTGACTTTGTTTTTTTGGGGTTTGGATTTATGGTCTTCCTTTGAAATTCTTATCGCTTGGTGTGGCGATATGACTGAGTAATCATATTGGTCGGTTTATTTGACATGATGAAGAGTTGTGTGCTATAGGTTGGGGTAAATTTCTTTGTTTGCGACTTAAATTGGATGTTTCCCAACCACTTCTTTGTTTTGTCTCGTTGCATTCGGGGGAGCAATTTGTCCAAGGCCAAATAAAGTAAAAGTGTTTTCCTCTATTTTTTATTTTTGTGGATTGCTTGGGCACACTAGTAGGGATAGCCCTTCTCAGTCATCTATTTCTTTCCCTGTAGTGGTGTTGCCGTATGAAAATTGGTTAAAGGCTTCCCTAATCAAGCATTACGTCTGGAATACTACAGATTCCTATCGAGGTCAAGATTTTGTTTCTTCACGGGTAGCTAATAAATCGTTGCTTGGTCTAGGTTATTTGTTGGTGTTGTCTCGCCAACTGTTGTGTTTACTTCACCTACTTCTTCTATCCCTGTCCCAGTTGTTGCAGCTTCGATTACTACTACGGTTGTTGGTTGTTCCCTTTAGCCTACTTTTGTTTCGATCCCATCTACGGTTTTGGTTGTGAAGGATGTTCCTACTGTTGCTCTACTTCACTCAGATTTTTCTGACTTTTAAGTTGCTAAATCTACCACAGATAGGCAGTTCGTCATTTACGGGATGTGCGCTACAGGGAGTGCTATCAGGTCTGGTACATCTATCCTCTCTTTACTGATTGGTTATGGGAGATTTTAATGAGATTATATGGTCTTTTGAGAAGTCTAAGGGTCGATTGTAGGATATTAGGCACATGGAAATGTTTCGATAAACGATTTTTAGTTGCGGATTGTCAAATTTGGGTTTTTCTAGCTCCTGGTTTACTTGGAAACGTGGTTGTTTTTTGGACACTTTGATAAAAGAGTGTCTTGATAGAGGTTTTGTAAATGATAATTGGTGGTTTTTGTTTCCTAAGTATCATTTGTTTCATCTCTTATTTTTTGGGATCTAATCATTTCCCATTATTAGTGGACACTAGTCTAGTGGGTAATTTTCAGAAGTCTTGGGCGAGCATAAACCTTTCCGTTTTGATGCTACTTGGGTCATGGAGGGTTCTTGTCAGCAAGAGATACTATGCATTTGGAGTGGCTCTTCCTCTCCTATTCATACTGATCTTAATGAAGTTAGCCAGGCTCTCATTTGATGGAGTAAATGACATCTTTCTAGTCAAAATACAGAAAACACTTGTCTACAAGATACTCTGGATGATTTGTATTCTTGGGACCTTTTAGATCAGATTATGTCTGATATTTTTTATGCTAGATTGGTGTTGGGATTGGTTGTGGAGGGGGAGGAGATTTACTGGGAATAATGAGCCCGCTCAAATTGGCTCAAGGTGGGCGAATTAATTCGGTGGTTTGCCTTTGTCCGTAAACACTTAAATTGGATCACTGGGATTAAGAATCCTCACGATTTTTAGAGTAACTCTGAGGGCTCTATTGCAGAGGTGGTTTTGTATTTTGTCAATCTATTTTTTAATAATCATGTGGGTGACCCTTCTCACCTATATAGTATAGTTACCAATTGTATTTCAAATGCCCAAAATCTTTCACTTCTGTCTGATTTTCAAGCAGAGGAAGTTTGGGAGGTTGTGAAAGATATGGGTCCCACAAATGCATCTAGGTCAATTGGATTACCAGCATTGTTCTATCAACATTATTGGTCCTTTCTAGGTTCTGATATCACTGCCTTTTGTTTGTCTATCTTGAATGGTGTTGTGTGTATGGATTACATAAATCACATGAATATTGTTTTGATTCTGAAAACATTTAATCCATACCTTATATCTTATTATAGGTCTGTTAGCCTATGTAATGTCCTTTATAAAATTGTTGTTAAAGTTTTGGTAAATAGATTCAAAAAAAAATTTAAATGGGTGTATTGACCAAGTGCTTTTGTGCCCGATCATTTGATTTCTAACAATATTTTAATTGCATATGAGTTGTTACGTACGATGAAACATGTAACGCCCCGATTTTCTTATCTCGGCTTTTGTAAAATTGACATACAAATCTGTATCTGCTTCAATGATTAAGTGTTCTGGGTGTGTGTGAGAGGTACCAAGTTCAAGCCTTGACTTGGGAAAATTTTGGTATTTTTATGAATAAAGCCCAAACTAGAGCTGATCATGGGTTGGGCTACAGCGCAGCCACAGTCCGTCCAAAAAATGAGAGGTTCGGGTAAAAATATAGGCCCGAAATATGGGTTTGGGCAAAAACGAGGCCCGTTTAGAAAGCGGGCGAGCCTCGAACAAAACTTTTTTTTTCTGCCCTACTCAATTATATATTAAATATATATTTTATTTTTAATCAAATATACTTTTAAATTTACATATTTTTTATTTGTTTTTTTGTTTTAATATTTGTTTTAAATTTTTTATTTAATAAAAAAGCTAAAAAATTAATATGGTAGTGTCTGCTCGGGTTTATCAATTTTCTTTCGGGCCGGGCTTGGACAAATTTTTAGGCCCATATTTTTGGCTGGGCCGGGCTCGGGCCTAGAAAACGGGCCTAAAATTTTGTCTGGGCCCGGCTCGAACCCGGCCCGGCCCGACCCATGATCACCTCTAGCCCAAACTCTGGTTAGTAGGCTTATAAGTTAAAGTGTGTAAGTAGCTGACAGAATGGGCTTGCTAGTCTGGTAGTTAAGTGGTGTGTTGGTTATGTTTGAGGTCTTGAGTTCGAATCCCTGTGCGAACAAGGGATTTATTTTTGCTACTTGTGCCGTGTGAAGAGGTTGAGATGGACTAAAATTCTGATAGTGGAGAGAATTAAGGGGAGAGATTAGGGGATTAGTAGATTTCCTTTTGAATCTTCGTCTATCACCCTATTTTCCCCAAATATTCTTTTTTTCTTTTTGACGTTTTCTGCCAAATTCCCTGCCGAAATTCCCTTGTCTTCCCCTCTTTTTTAGCTTTTCTCGATTTGTTTCCTCCTTGTGAAACGGTGGTGTGCTATTACGGTAAGTATCTCTCTTCGCTTAATCTATCTGCTTGGAGTTAAGCTTCTGATGAGGGGTCTGTTGCGCTCTTTTTGATCAGGTGGAAGGCAATAAGTGATCGGTGCTGTTGCATAGAGTAGGACTTGTGATTTCGGTTCTTAACGGTAAGGGTTCGTTAGATTATCAACGTTAGATTTCGATAGACTTTGATTGAATGACAAAATGATTGGTTAAGTGAGTGTTTCATTGGTTAGGTTCTGGGGGCTTAGGGGAGCTTAAGCGTCAAAATCGAACCAGGTGTATACCCAGAAACGCAGAAAATGAGGTTTTGGCGAAAGCCGAAAACCTTACTGTCGATGCCACACAGGCGTGTGGTCGCCCATGTGGTAGGTCATGTGCAAGACTGTAAGTCACCACACGGCCGTGTGAGGGCTGAGCAATGCCGTGTGCGACACACGGGCTCGACCAATTTGGGCCGTGTGGGCCCACACGGGTATGCCACATGGGCGTGTAAACCCATTTTTCTGAGAAGTTTTGTACAGTTGCACGAGTTGTCCTAGTCGACTGTGGACCTATTGTAAGGTCGGTAAGCTTCACCTAGATCCCTAATTATATGGCTTGACGTTCTAATTTCTGTACTAAGCATGAATTCCGATGTCTGAATGTGTGAACTGTATTTGCATAATAGCATGACATTTTATGTATGTTGCATTGCATCTGGGTGGGTTGATTATGATTGGAGGAAGTATCTGAAAGGCTCTTAAGCTCGTTATCCGCAAATTTCACTTCAAATTTCTAATTATGTGCCGCATTTGGTACAGCATGGTGTGTAGGGCTAGGTGGGTTGATTTTATCCCCACATGGTGTGTAGGGTTGGACGGAGTTGGTGTGTAGAGGCTGGTGGGTAGGACTCTATTTTCTGCATATTCTGTCTGAAATGGGCTAAGGTTATGTATTATGTTTGATTCTGTATCTGAGTGGGCTAAGGTCCACACCGTTTTTGTAATGGGCTCAGACCCGAACTGTGGAATTATGTCAGTTATCTGATATTACTGTGTGTATGTTTTCTGCAGGGAGTATACACTGAGTTTGCGAAAACTCACCCTTTTTTGTTTAATCTGTTCAGGTAATCCCCAGCAGTAGATGGATCGGTGTAGCGGAGGACTCGGCGGTGACCACGGTTCTGGATATTTATTTTTATGGTTTATTTTTAATTTTAATTATGATTTGGTTATTTTTGGGTAAATTTCATGTAATAAGACCTTTACGGATTTTTGTTTAAAATTTGGGATCGTTATTTTATAAACTGCTAGCAGTAGGACAAGACGCGAGTTTTCAAAATAAACAAAGGTTTTATCAAAATACGTACGATCTTGCGAACCGTTTTAAAAGCTTCCGCAATGTATAAAGTTTTGAAACTGGATAATGAATAAATAAACGACGCATTTTGACGATAGCCTAAGATACCTAAAAAAAATAGTTTTAACGCAGTTACGTTTTCTAAAGCACTATCATGTGACATCGCCAGATTCGGCCATAACGTCCAGGCAGGGTTTGGGGTGTTACATTTAGTGGTATCAGAGCCAGGTTACAAAACTCGATTGTGGATTTGGGTTTTTAAAATTGATTTTCCGAAATGATTTTTGAATGTTTTGAAATATTTTTAAACTGAGTATGTGGTACACCTAGTCTCCGGCGCCGATCCCGTAAGTGTTCTGATCTTTGTTTAAATTTGTCTGAAATACTACTTGCATGCTTGAAACAACCTTAGGTAGTATACTTTACTGAAAACACTTTAGGTAGTGTAAACTGAAAACTGTAGCAAAACTGAATATCGTAGTAAAACTGTGATTCGCGATAACGAACTCTAAACTTCTGATACTATTCTGCATAAAACATGTGTTAATAAATATCAGAACTATAACTAATGCATAAAACTATTAATACAGATAAATTTCAAAATTACGATGAGCGCACGAGGTATCCGTGGACGGGGTACTAGAGGCCGTGGTAGAGGCCGTAGAGGGGCTCGAGCTGGGTCATCCGCATCTAAAAATCTACCTAATCTGGATACGAGTGAGACGCCGATCTCACCTGCTACAGAGACTGGGTCTCATGATCGTGAGGCTAGGGATGACGCACTATCCCGAGCCATGTTACGGATTTTAGAGAGGGCCGTTGGGCCCAACACCGGATCTGGGGGCCGTGGGTCGGTTACGGAATGACTTCGATCTAATAGGGCTTAATTATTCAAGGGCATCACTAGAGTCGCCCCAAGCGTGGCCGAGTACTGGATGGAGGCCACAGAGAGAATCATGGATGATTTGGACTTTACTAAGGGGGCTGTCTCTCTGCTTCGCGATGAAGCGTATCAGTGGTGGCTGACTGTTAAGGAGGGCACCCAGCCTGACCAATTGACTTGGGACTACTTTAAGACGGCTTTCCAGAGCAAGTATGTGGGAGCCAGCTATATCAATGTGAGGAGGCGCGAGTTTCTTAATTTTACCCAAGGGGACCGTTCAGTGGCCGAGTTCCTAAGACTGAGCCGTTATGCTCGGGGTATGATGGAAATCGAGTATGAGTGTTGCAACCGTTTTGAGGATAGACTCAGAGACAGCTTACGGTATTTGATAACTCTGCAGAGGGAGCGTGATTTTTCTGCTTTAGTGGAGAAGGCAAAGATCGCCGAGGAGGTTAAGCGCGCTGAGCGCCAAAACCGCAAGAAAGGAAAGAACAAGAGGAAATCAGAGCCCTCGAATTCTGTGATGAGGCCTAAGAAAAAGGCCAGATCTGATGGGCCAGTGAGAGTTGGGCCTCCTGTTGCACCTACTAGGGTGGCGCTTTGTGGGCACTGTGGTAGACGTCATCCGGGCGAGTGTTGGAGGACGACTGAGACATGTTTGAGATGCGGGTCGACTAAGCATCGTGTCAGGGATTGTCCACTGAGGACAGATCAGATGTAAGCTGCGGGTACTGGTACTGCGCAGCCACCGAGAGTAGCTCAACAGCCACCTAGGGGTCGAGGGCAGGCCAGAGGTGGTAATGGCATGGGCCGAGGACAGAGGGCACCGGGCAGAGGTGCGGGACCGACTGAGGCGAGACAGTCTGTACTGGTTTATGCTACATGTTGTCGAGAGGATGGTGATGCTCTAGACGTCATTACGGGTACGTTCTTAATTTTTAATGTACCCTACACTGCATTAATAGACATAGGCTCTACACACTCTTACGTAGCTAGCTCTGTGTCTAAAACTTTGGGGATTCTGGTTGAGAGTACTTTGAGCGAGATAACTGTTGTGAGTCCGTTGGGGCAATCTATCCGGGTTAGTAAATTGTTTAGAGACATTCCGCTCGAGGTTCAAGGGTCAGTATTTTTGGTGGATTTGATGAAACTTTCATTCGGGGAGTTCGATTTGATTCTGAGAATGGACTGGCTGGTCAAGCACCGGGTAAGTCTGGACTGTGCAACAAAAAGGGTGGTTTTGAGAACCGAGGAGGACAACGAGGTAGTGGTGATTGGGGAACTTCGAGATTACTTGACTAATGTAATTTCTGCGTTGGTGGCAGAAAAGTTGGTACGGAAGGGATGTGAGTCATTCTTGGCCTACATCAGTGTTTTAGATTCTAGGGACTCTTCGGTTAAGGACATCAGGACCGTAAGGGACTTTTCGAATGTTTTTCCTGAGGAACTACCAGGTCTGCCTCCGAGCTGAGAGGTAGAGTTTGGGATTGAGCTCTATCCTGGTACAACTCCGGTGTCCATCGCCCCTTACAGAATGGCACCGAAGGAGCTTGTGGAGCTTAAGGCTCAGATTCAAGAGTTACTGGATCGTGGGTTCATCCGCCCTAGTGTATCTTCGTGGGGGGTATCTGTTCTGTTTGTGAAAAGGAAGGATGGATCCATGCGTATGTGTATCGACTACCGTCAATTGAATAAGTTGACCATTAAGAATAAGTACCCCCTACCGAGGATTGATGATCTGTTTGACTAGTTCCTAGGAGCTTCAGTTTTCTCCAAGATCGATCTACGATCAGGGTATCACCAGTTGAAAGTTAAAGAGGTTGACGGACATAAGACGGCATTTAGGACTCGCTACGGCCATTACGAGTTCCTAGTGATGCCATTTGGACTGACGAATGCACCAGCAGCTTTTATGGATCTGATGAACCGAGTGTTCCAACCATATCTGGATCGGTTCGTGGTAGTCTTCATTGACGAAATCCTGGTGTATTCGAAGACTGAGGACGAGCACGATGAGCATCTCCGAGTGGTATTACAGACGCTTCACGAGAAACAGTTGTATTTGAAGTTCAGTATGTGTGAATTTTGGCTCCGAGAAGTAACTTTTCTGGGGTATGTAGTTTCTGCGGAGGGGATTCATATTGATCCTCGTAAGATTGAGGCTGTGTTAGAGTGGAAACAGCCGAAGAATGTGTCTAAAATTTGCAGCTTTCTGGGCTAGCGGGTTATTATCAACGCTTCGTAGAAGGGTTCTCTTTGATCGCAGCACCATTGACCAAGCTTCTGTGTAAGGGAGTTCCCTTTGTTTGGACTGATAGGCAACAAGAGAGCTTCGAGAAGCTCAAATCTGTATTGATGCAGGCTCCAGTTCCGATACAGCCTGAACCTGGGAACGATTTCGTCATAAACAGTGATGCATCGCATGTGGGTTTGGGTTGCGTTCTGATGCAGGATGGTAAAGTGGTAGCTTATGCGTCTCATCAGCTCAAGACGCATGAGGCTAACTATCCTACGCACGATTTGGAGGTGGTAGCGATAATCTTCTCTTTGAAAATCTGGAGGCACTATCTGTACGGTGAGAAGTGTACTATCTACACTGATCACAAGAGCCTCAAGTATCTCCTCACCCAGAAGGAATTAAATCTTAGGCAGCGTAGATGGGTTGAACTGCTTAAGGATTATGACTGCACCATTGAGTACCACCCTGGTAAGGCTAATGTGGTGGCAGATGCTTTAAGCTGTAGGGCGATGACTGATCTGAGAGCAATGTTCGCTCAACTCAGTTTATTCGACGACGGGAGTCTGTTAGCGGAGCTTCAGGTTAAGCCTACGTGGATTGATCAGATCAGAGGTAAACAGATGGGGGATAAGTCTCTTGAGTTGAGGCTCCGTTAGGTTGAGAATGGGGATACTATGGATTTTGAAATTAACAGTGATGGGGTACTTTACTTCCGCGGTCGGATCTGTGTGCCGAATGATGAGGATTTGAGACAGTCGATCCTGAGGGAGGCGCATAGTAGCCCTTACGCTATGCATCCTGGCGGGAATAAAATGTACCGAGATTTGTGAGAGTTATACTAGTGGCCAGGGTTGAAGCGAGAGGTTATTGACTTTGTTGCTCGTTGTCTGACTTGTCAGCAGGTTAAGGCTGAGCATCAGTTGCCTTCAGGGTTGCTGTAGCAGGTAAAGATTCCGATGCGGAAATGGGAACGAGTAATGATGAACTTTGTTATTGGGTTACCCTTAACACCTACTAAGAAGGATTCTGTTTGGGTCATCGTGAACCGATTGACCAAGTCTGCTCACTTCATTCCGGTCAGGACAGACTTTTCTCTCCAAAAGTTAGCTAAGCTCTATGTATCTGAAATAGTGAGGCTGCATGGGGTTCCTGTTTCGATCATCTCCGATAGGGATCCTCACTTTACGTCTCGGTTCTAGAAGAAATTGCACGAAGCTCTGGGTTCGAGATTGGACTTCAGTACTACTTTCCATCCTTAGACAGATGGTCAGTCAGAGAGGGTGATTCAAGTACTGAAGGATATGTTGAAGAGCTGTGTTATAGATTTTCGAGGCAGTTGGGAGGAGTATTTGTCATTGGCAGAGTTTGCCTATAATAACAGCTATCAGGCTAGCATCTAGATGGCACCGTATGAGGCCCTATATGGTCGTAAGTGTCGCACTCCCTTATGTTGGACTGAGTTGGGGGAGCGACGTGTTCTAGGTCCGGAATTGGTTTCAGAAACTGAAGATAAGGTCCGATTGATTCGAGATCATCTGAAAGCGGCATCTGATAGGTAGAAGTCCTACGCGGATCTGAAAAGAAAGGATATTAAGGAATTTTGTGAGGGACTTAGTTTTTCTCAAGGTCTCGCCATGGAAGAAGGTCTTGAGGTTCGGTCACAAGGGTAAGCTGAGCCCTCGGTTTATTGGGTTGTACCGTATTCTAAAGCGAGTGGGGTCAGTCGTATATCAGTTGGAGCTTCCCCCGGAGTTGTACCGCATTCATGATGTGTTCCACGTCTCAATGTTGAGACGCTACCGCTCTGATCCCACGCATGTTGTTCCTATTGAGGACATTGAGGTTAGACCAGATCTGACATTTGAGGAGGAACCCGTTTAGATCCTGGATCGCGACATTAAAGTTTTGCGAAAGAAGTCTATCCCCTTAGTGAAAGTGTTGTGGCGGAATCATAGCACTGAGGAGGCCACTTGAGAGCCGGAGGAGTCGATGCGGCAGCAGTATCCTCACCTATTCTGATCAGGTAAAATTTCAAGGACGAAATTTCCTTTTAGGGGGTAGAGTTGTAATGCCACGATTTTCTTATCTCGACTTTTGTAAAATTGACACACAAATCTGTATCTGCTTTAGTGGTTAAGTGTTCTGAGTGTGTGATAGAGGTCCCAAGTTCAAGCCTTGACCTAGGAAAATTTCGGTATTTTTATGAATAAAGCCCAAACTCTGGTTAGTAGGCTGGCTTATAAGTTAAAGTGTGTAAGTAACTGATAGAATGGGCCTGCTAGTCTGGTGGTTAAGTGGTGTGTTGGTTATGTTTGAGGTCTTGAGTTCGAATCCCTGTGCGAACAAGGGATTTATTTTTGCTACTTGTGCCGTGTGAAGAGGTTGAGATGGACTAAAATTCTGATAGTAGAGAGAATTAAGGGGAGAGATTAGGGATTAGCAGATTTCCTTTTGAACCTCCGTCTATCACCCTGTTTTCCCCAAATATTCTTCTTTTCTTTTTGACGTTTTCTGCCAAATTCCCTGCCGAAATTCCCTTGTCTTCCCCTCTTTTTCGGCTTTTCTCGATTTGTTTCCTCCTTGTGAAATGGTGGTGTGCTATTACAGTAAGTATCTCTCTTCGCTTAATCTGTCTGCTTGGAGTTAGGCTTCTGATGAGGGGTCTATTACGCTCTTTTTGATCAGGTGGAAGGCAATAAGTGATCGGTGCTGCTGCAGAGAGTAGGACTTGTGATTTCAGTTCTTAACGGTAAGGGTTCGTTAGATTATCAACGTTAGATTTTGATAGACTTTGATTGAATGACGAAACGAGTGGTTAAGTGAGTGTTTCATTGGTTGATTTTTAGGTTCTGGAGGCTTAGGGGAGCTTAAGCGTCAAAATCGAACCATGTGTGTACCCAGAAATGCAGAAAACGAGGTTTTAGCGAAAGCCAAAAATCTTACTGTCGATGCCACACGGGCGTGTGGTTGCCCATATGGTAGGCCGTGTGCAAGACTGTAAGTCACCACACGGCCGTGTGATCGACGAGCTTGTGAGGGCCGAGCAAGGCCATGTGCAACACACGGGCTCAACCAATTTGGGTCGTGTGGGCCCACACGGGCATGCCACATGGGCGTGTGAGCCCATTTTTCTGAGAAATTCTATACGGTTGCACGGGTCACCCTAGTTGACTGTGGACCTATTGTAGGGTCGGTAAGCTTCACCTAGACCCCTAATTATGTGACTTGACGTTCTGATTTCTGTACTAAGCATGAATTCCGATATCTGAATGTGGGAACTGTATTTGCATAATAGCATGACATTTTATGTATGTTGCATTGCATCGAGGTGGATTGATTATGATTGGAGGAAGTATCTGAAAGGCTCTTAAGCTTGTTATCTGGCAGCTCAACTGCAAATTTCTAATTATGTGCCGCATTCGGTACAACATGGTGTGTAGGGCTGGGTGGGTTGATTTTATCCCCACATGGTGTGTAGGGTTGGACGGAGTTGGTGTGTAGAGGCTGGTGGGTAGGACTGCATTTTCGCATATTCATGCAAAAAATGGGCTAAGGCCTCAGATATGTCCGATTTTGTATCCGAGTGGGCTAAGGTCCACACCGCTTCAGTAATGGGCTCGCACCTGAATCAGGAATTATGTCGATTATCCGACATTACTGTGTGTATGTTTTCTGTTGGGAGTACACACTGAGTTTGCGAAAACTCACCCTTTTCTATTTAATCTGCTCGAGTAATCCCCAAAGATGAGATGTCGGTGCAATGGAGGACTCTATGCGGTGACCACTGTTCGGATATTTGTTTTTATGGTTTATTTTTAATTTTAATTATGATTTGGTTATTTTTGGGTAAATTTCATGTAATAAGGCCTTTACGGATTTTTGTTTAAAATTTGGGATCGTTATTTTATAAACTGCTAGCAGTAGGACAAGACGCGAGTTTTCAAAATAAACAAAGGTTTTATCAAAATACGTACGACCTTGCAAATCGTTTTAAAAGCTTCCACAATGTATAAAGTTTTGAAACTGGATAATGAATAAATAAACGACGCGTTTTGACGATAGCCTAAGATACCTAAAAAAATAGTTATCATGTGACATCGCCAGATTCGGCCATAACGTCCAGGCCGGGTTTGAGGTGTTACAAAACATAAGTGAACAAGTTCTGGCTAATTTGATCTTAAACTGGATACGAGCAAGGCTTATGATTGGGTTGAATGAGATTCTATGGAGGGTATGCCATCTTATCTTGGTTCTGGTCGAGTATGGATTGACCTTGTTATGTCTTGTGTTCGTAGATTTTTTAATTTTAAGCCTGGTCGTGGGTTATGATAGGGGTGCTCATTGTCCTCTTATTTTTTTTTTATTTGTAGTAAGGGATTTTCATCTCTGTTAAACATTGCAAAGGCTGATGGGAGCATTCATGGGATGAAAGCTAGCCATAATGGGTTAAATTTGACACACTTTTTGTCCCGTTGAGAAGATTTTCTCCTTCACTCAAGCGTCATGCCAACGTTTGGCTTTTTCCTTATATAGCTTAGCACTGTTATAAACCAAATATCAGATTTCGTCAAGTTCATGTAATTGAAACAATCATTTTTCCTTGGCCAACTCCGAATCTAAGTTAAGCTCTCAAATAGCTTAAAAAGCTCGTTTCTCTAACTCGATTGGCAAATAAAAATTCTTACCATATACTATTCGATAAGGAGACATACCCAAATGAGTCTTATATACTATCCGATAAGCCCACAAAGCGTCATCTAATCACGTAGCTCAATCTTTTCATAAATGTTTGACAATTTTCTCCAAAATTTGTTTAATTTCTCAATTAGAGACTTTGGCTTGTCAACTAGTTTGCGAATGATATGTTGTAGCAATACAATGTCGAACACTATATTTTGACAATGCAGCAGTCAACTTTTTGCTACAAAAATGGAAACCTTCATCACTAATTAAAGCACGGGGATTACAAACTGAGAGAAATTATTATGCCTTAAAATTTTAACTAAAGATTTCATATCATTAGTTGGTAAAGCAATTGCTTCCACCCATTTTGACACATAATTAATGGCGAGCAAGATATAGTAATGACTACCAAAATTGGGGAAAGGACCCATAAAATCAATCCCCTAGACATCAAAGACTTCTACTTCTAAAATACCCTTTTAGGGCATCTCATAGTGCTATGATATATTTCCTATCCATTGGCACTTATTGCATCATTGAACGGAGGTATGGGCATCCTTGATTAATTTCGATTGAAAAAACCTGATTGAAGGATTTTTTTTTATTCGTACTTTGGTCACCAAAATGCGCCCAACATGGAGAATAATGACATCCTTTTAAAATATTCAACATTTCTTATTATGTAACACAGAAACAAATTAACTAATCTCCATACTGCTTGAACAAATACGGCTCATCCCAAATATAGTCTTTTGCATCATGCACAATCTTCTACCTTTCTTGTGTAGATGCACACACCCAAAAAACCCATGTAGCCAAGTATTTAGTAATATCAACATACTGTGGCACCAAGTTATGAATAGGGGCAACCAAAGGTGAATATGTCTGGAGTCTAAATAAGCTCTCATCCATGAAACTCTCCTAGATTGGAACCAGATCAACTTGCTCTTCGGGAAGTGTAACACCTCTAAAATCATTATGTTATAAAAAGTGGTATTAAGTTGTGATAATACATAGTGAAATTCTCAGTAAAATGAAATAACGTAAATAATTGATAAAAGAGAAGGTTGATGGATGTTAAAGGAAGTTGAATTAAGAAGTATGTCATGATATATTAATTCACGGCGGGGACTAAATCATAAAGATGTGAAAAGTTTTGGGACCAGAGTATAATTATTCAAAATTTAAGGGGTTAAAATATAAATATAGGAAAATTTGAATGACCAAAAGTGAAAATAACCCAAAAGTCCTTAAAAAAATTGGTAAGCAAGGATCGAATTGAATCAATGGAGAAATATTAAGGACTAAATAAAAAATTTTCCAAAAGTGAATAATAATTCAATGATGGAATTGTAGATATGAAGGGCAAAATGGTCATTTCTTAATTTGGATAAATATTAAGTGTAATATTTGAGGATGAATGGTATAGAAATATTATTGGTTAAAATATTTTATTATTATTATTATTATTATTATTATTATTATTATTATTATTATTATTTTATTTTTAGATATTTTGATATTAATTAATGATTAAGTAAAAGATAAAAAAGAAAAGAATTCTCTCCATCTTTCTCTCAAGTTCACACCACTACCATCCATAGAGAAAATAGGTTTTTTTTTTCAACTTAGTCCTTTCCTTGAAATTAAGAGAGAAATCTAATAAAATCAAGCCTCCAACAAACTAGTGAACTTAGATTTCAAGAAGGGAGATTGTATGTTCATGTTGGAAAAGAGCGGAAATCCAGCTAAGGCTTGAAAGTTAGAGAACATGGTAAGAAGATCAAAGTTTCATTATTTTTTTCAAGTTTAATCTTGTTAAAAAAGTAAGAAAGTGATGTTAAAGTAGAGAATTCTCATGAAAAGTTTTATGTTATTGACATGTTATTAAAGAGAGTGATAAAGGAAGTGATTCAAGTGACAAAGAAAATAGAAAAAACAAGTGATTTAGGGTTGAAGAGAGGTAAGTACCCTTGAATTCTCTTGTTATTAAGGACTAAATTGTGAACTTTATAGTTAAATTAGAAAAGTAAAGTGTATAGATCTAAATATGTGAAATAATATATTATGATGAATTATTTAATTAAAGTGATAAATGATAATGAATTTGAATGAAAGGTGGAATTAGAATGATGTTATAATAATTATTGAATTTTTATAATGTTAAGGACTAAACTGTACAATATTTAGAAATGACTACATGTATTAAAATTGTTGAAAAGAATTATTCAAGTGAAGTGTTACATGGAACTGATTTAAAGTGACTAAGTAATGAATAATGAATTTTGTAGTAAAAAGGACTAAAGTGAAAAGTATGTGAAAGTTTTATGTGTTATTATTAGATAAGTGAAAATGATGTAGAGAGTACAAAATATATGATGAATTATGGACCAAGGATTTAGTGAATAAAAAATTTGTGATTATTGTAATTGAAATTACAATTATCCTTTAAATCGTAAAATTGAGGACTAAATTGAAGAAGTGCAAAAGTGTAGTTAAATTGTGAAAATCATGAAATAAATACTAGTATGAATAAAGATCATGGTTAGTCATGAAATGGAAGTGTAAGGAAAACGCTCTTGAAAATCTTAATGTTCGAAATTATATGTTCGTGGAATATTAAATAGTAAACTGGAATGAAAGAAATGTGAAAGTGTAATGAAATTATGAAGATTGTGAAATAAAGTATTTGTGGTTAATTATTGTAAATCTAGTATCGTGGAATAAAATACAAATACCTGTAGACACTTGAGCTTTTATATCATTATAAAAGGTTTGAAATACATCAAAAACAAAAGACATGTCTTTTAACAAATATATCTAAGTCATTCAAGAATAATCATCCACAAAAGTAATAAAATACTTATGACCAGACAATGTATGATAACAATAAGGCCCCATACATCAGAGTGAACTAGATCAAAAGGACTTAAACTTTGACTCTCTTTAGAAGGAAATGACGCTATGTGATGTTTTCCTAATTGACATGCATCACAATTTATTAAAGAAATAGACTCAACAAAAGGCACTATATTTTTTTAGCTTGGAAAAACTAGGATGATTTAAACGACAATGTCAATCATAAGGAGACACACCATCACCACCAACAATAGAAGAATTAAGATAATAAACACCTTCTGATTCAGAGTTGTGTCCAATCAATGTATTCATCTAGAGATCCTGAAAAATGCAATGAGTAGGAATAAAAGGTTACATAACAATTTAAAGCTTTTGTGATTTGATTCACTAAAAGAATATTGAATGATAATTTAGGAACATGTAATACTTGAATAAGTGTAAGAGAAGGGATATGAATAGTACCAAAACCAGAGACAATAGAAACAAACCCATTAGCAATAGTAATAGGTGATAAAGATTAACAAGGAGTAAAATTATCAAACTGGCACTGGTCATTAGTCATGTGATTTGGTGCACCAGAATCTATTAACCAAGATTCACTAGAAAGAGTTGCAAGTGCAGCAGTACCTATTTGAAAAGTATGAGAGGTAATAGAATTAGGTTGTGAGTGAATTGACTGTTCATACTCCACTTTAGAAATTTGAATAACATCCTCAACTCCAATTGAAAAAACAAATCCATCAGAAGTTAAAGTAATAGCGGCTGCCATAAAAGTGTTGTGCCTTTTGGTGCGTTTGGTAGCCCAATCAGGTTTACCATGTTTGTCCCAACAAGCATCTTCAATGTGATTTGTTTTACTACAAAAAAATCACATTTTCCATCACGTCCTTTACTCTTGCCATTATTGTCCCCACGTCGTTGTGCAATCGTAGCTTAATGTTCAAGTATAACATATGGAGATGACAGAGTTAAGGAAGTTGATTGCCAGCGAAAAAAAGCTGCTTGAAGAGTAGACATAATGCTTTCACCAAGTAATTAACTTCTAAAAGTATTATACTGGCCATTTAGATTCATAAGAAATCCACAAATAAAGAGATTTTTCCCATTAACATTTTGTAGTTTCTAAATCTATAGAGAGGGGCTGCAATTCATGAAATTCATTGATAATTCCTCTATAGGCAACAAAAAATTCAGGAAGGGATTTTTCACCTTGTTTATTACCAACAAGTTGTTGAAACAAAGAGAAAAGACGAGAATTATTACCATCATTAGAGAACATTTATTTGATAGAGTCATACATCTCCTTAGCAGTTGATATTGATCCAACAGAGGTAGCAATCTCAAGTTGCAAGGAATTGAGCAGCCAAGTTTTCATTGCACAATCAGATTGACACCAAGCTACATATTTAGGATCCTTAGTGTTTTCCATTGTTTGAACTAGATAATGATCATGACCTTGAGAACCAAGGAAGGTACGAAACACTTAAGACCAAAGGGCATAATTTCTACCATTAAATTTCACGGTAGTTCCAATAAAATCACGCAAATCAAAGTTAGACATGTTGTCTATTATCTTGAATTATAGATTCCAATACCAAGAAAAAGGTACACAGTCTAAAACATAGAGGCTCAATCTCAAACACAAGTACAATAAATTAATCACACAATAGGGGATTGATTAACCCTCACAAAGAAAAAGAAAAAAAAACTAAGGTTGGAATAAACCTATTCTGACACCATGTAAACAGGCAGAATTGTAAAGAAAAGAATATTATATCATTCTATGTAATAGTAACCTCTTTATATACATGTATACAAGAGTCCTGATAAGAAAGTCTACTATACAAGTAATATGGAAACAACTACAAGTTAGCCTATAAATTAGGCACAAATCTGTCAATCCTAAATTAGGTAAATACTAGATATAGAAAGACAATTAACAAATCTAAAACAAAATTCACAAATTTACATAAGGTAAAACTCAAATTCTAAAATTCTCAAAACCTCATATTCGATCCCAAAAACTATTGAAATTTAATCGGTATAAATTGGTAAATTTCAATCAAGATGCTAGAAGAGTGACACGCATCTTATCGTGTTATGTGATGATTATGTAAGGCAAATCACTAACATTTTAGATGAGATTTTGTAAGATATAACGTTTAATGACACATTTACTATTTTTAAATCGAGCGTCATTTTACTATTTAGGGCAGTCGTCATTGATGGTATGCTTGGTTGGGTGGAAAAGTGGAGGAATGGGAGGAGGGAGTGGAATAGTGGGAATAAAATAATTTTTGAGTGTGCTTGGTAGGAAAAAAGATAAAAGGATGATCATTTTTTATCCTAATGCAAAAAAAAATTAATTCTTTTAAATTGGAATGATGAGAGGAGATAAAATGAGAAAGAAGTATATGTTAGTTCAAAATTATGTATTTTGAAAATGTTTTATTTTCATAACTCTACCAAGTAATGGATTGTAACACCCCTAACCTAAATCCGTCACCGGAATAGGGTTACGGAGCATTACCAGAATTTACAAATCAAATAGACAGAAAATGCAAACATTTCATATCACATACCATTCATGTCAAAAACCAATCAAAATCATACATATTGTCCCTTTTACGAGCCCTCGAGGCCCAAATTACGCATTAGAAACAAATCGGGACTAAATCGAAAACTCAAAAAAAATTTCGGAAACATTTAAAATTTTCAACCTGCAGGGGTCACACGGTCGTGTGGCCAGGTCGTGTGACTCACACGATCAAGAGACACGCCCGTGCCACAGGTCGTGTGGACATTCGAATTAGGGACACACGGTCGTGTCCTAGCCCGTGTTCGTGCCTGTGTAACTTACTAACTTGTGCCACACGGCCAAGCCACACACCCGTGTGTCAGGCCGTGTGAGTATACTGACTTGCACTCTTTAAAAGATATAGGGGACACACGACCATGTCACCTGGCCGTGTGTCACACACGGCTGAGACACACGCCTATGTCTCTGCCCGTGTAGACGAAAATAGGCTATTTTATAAGCCATTTTTCTCACCCAACAAGGCATGTACCTACAGGTAACATCGTACATATAAACTAGCCATATTATGGCATCCAAAACAAGTAAAAATCAAGCCTTAAACATATAGTATATTCACATACAACCATTATGGCCTTAAGCATCTCAAATGACAATTATGAACATGTTTAACTATGCAATCCATGTAACCAAGAAATCAACCAACTTTTATGTATAATTGCATTAATACACAACATGTAAATCATTTACCAAAACTTACCATTTGGTACCAATTGTACCAATTATTCAATAGCATCAAATACATATACACTTACTATAGCATAGTACCAAATCACACCAAGTTATAAAACATACCTCATATACATATTCAACTACTATTTTACCTTTCATCATTCAACCAAAATCATTCCACACATCAACATTATAAGGCAAATTATGCACATACCAAAATACCAAAACACAAGCCAAATAAGTGGCTTATCTTAACAAAACACATATAGGCCAACATTTAGCCAAAATAACCTATACATGCCATTATAACCAAAATCAAAACATCCAAAAGTACCGATAGAATCGATGGATAGTGTGATATAGCTCCGACAAGCTTCCAACCCAATCGAGCTTCTAATAATCTGGAAAGTAAAGGAAAACAACTACGTAAGCAATGAATGCTTAGTAAGCTCATATAAACTTTAATCATATCAATTCATTTCAAATATGAAATTTACACATATCAAGGATAATCCAATATCGATACCACAAGATTCATGAAGTTATATTCAACAACTCACAAGGTGAATAAATCCACAGCATCACTTATACATATCATCCCTAGCATAGTAGGATTTTTAAATAACTTTAAACCTTACCACTCTTTCATGAGCTCAAGCATATTTTCATTTGAGCACTTACCATTTCAATGCAACTTATAATTAAACATATTGCCATTCAACCAACAGCTTGGCACTTGCCTAAGCATCAAATAACAACACTTGTAGCATACTTGAACATATTTCATATAAATTCAACATCGATAACCTTATTATCTCAACATGTCACACTTGAGTTTATTACTCGTCTCAACTTACATAATTTCCATGTATCAACATTTCAAATATTTTCATATATGTACATGTCATGATACATATCATTCTCTTACCGTTTCTTCATATACATATATCATCCATTTCAATATATCATGTACCATCATTTCCATGTATTTCATGTTTATACTTGTATTAGTTCCTATCGAACTCATATTGTCTTGTAACAAAAAATTTCCTGTTGAACCATTTAGAATATCGCTGGATACCTGGGTAGTACACACGAGGTGCACTAAACTGTAAATCGTCAATTCATATACATGTATGCTCATACGAGCTATGAATCGGTAAGCTCATACGAGCTGTAAATCGGGAAGCTCATATGAGCTGTAAATCGGGAAGCTCATATGAGCTGTGGTTGTCCGCAACACATGCAAGACCCCAACCAAATCGGTAACCCTAATGACATGTCATTTATATCCTACGGATTCCTAAGGTTCAAACGGGACTCAGTAATTGTCGTACGTCTTTGAATTTACGTCGTTTTATAACACAATAAATTGCATACTAACATATATATATTGCTTTAATCACAATATAATCACATATTAACATTCAATTTAATTAAAATTATACAGAATACAGTTCATACGAATTTACCTGGTTAAATTGGAGAAATACCAAGATTTAGGGGCATTTTGGTAATTTTTCATTTTCCTTGATTTTCCACCCGATATTGATCTAAATTAATAATTTCATTCAATTTATTAATTTAGACAATAAAAAATTCATTTCATGCAATTTGGTCATTTTTGAATTTTTTACAAAATTGCCCCTAAAGTTTTACTTTTATTCAATTTAGTCCATGAGCCCAAAACATGCAAATTAACCATTTTTTAATGCAAACCCATGCCAGCTGAATATTCATGGCATTCAATACAGCCCATATTTCAATAATTTCACAAAAAACCCTTATATTTTTATTATTTCAACAATTTAATCCCTAATCGAAAAATTCATCAAAAATCGCTTAATAAAATACTTTTAAATAACAATAAATATCTCAAATTCATCATTTAACATAAAAAAATCACAAGATTCATCAATGTCAACATTCAAAATCTTTAATAGTTTCAAAATCGAAGGTATGGACTAGCTAGACCTAATTACAACAATCTCAAAAACATAAAAATTATTAAAAACAGATTAAAAATTCATACCTAATCAAAGAAACAAAGGTGGTCGAATGAAGCTTCATCCATGGCTTCTTTTTGTTTGAGCATTCGGATAAAGAAAAGAAGATAAAGATGAAAGCTTTAATGTTTTATTTTAATTTAATTTAATTCATCAAATTACCATATTATCATTGGTTAATAATTAATTTAAAACATCAAATCTATGCCAATATTTGTTCATGACATACATATATGGCACAATTACCATCAAAGGAAGGTTTAATTTCATAATTGGTCCTTCAATTTAATTAAATTCTAACTAAATAAACTTATTTATAATTTAATCCCAAACTAATTAGGACTAAAAGAACAATTAATCCAAAAGCTAGTGGATTCAATCATAACACCACTGCTTGGAAACCTTTACCATGGTTTAATTACCATTTAAGTCCCTTTTCCTTTATTCAATCAACCATTTAATCACTCAAATTAAATAGTGATTAAATTTTACATCTTTTACAATTTAGTCCTTTTTAATTAATTAACTATCGAAACGTTAAAATTTTTCAATGAAATTTTAATACCACCTTAATGACACTCTGTAAATATTTTAATAAATATTTACGGCTCGGTTTATAGAAATGAGGTCCCGATACCTCATTTTCTAAAACCACTTGACCTTAGGGTCAAACTACTTAAACTTAATAAATCGTTTATAAAACAAAAATCACTTTATCAAAAACCTTTTTAAAGTCACAATTAACTCGTAAATATTAAATATAATATTTACGAATTTACTCATCAGATTTAGTGGCCCCGAAACCACTGTTTCTGACACGACTGAAAAATGAACTGTTACATGGATGGAAAAAAAAATACTTCTTTTCATTTTTCTCATTTTTCCCCTCTACCCAACAAAACTTTTTTTTTAAAAAAAAGAAAAAAGAAAACCTACATTATTTTAAGGTAATTTATATGATATCTTAGAACTAAAGCCAAATCCCACGACTCTTTGTGATTCGAGTGATCAGTGTTGTACCAAGACATCACACCTTATATATTGCCTTTGGGAGTTTCGGGTGATCAAAATTTGTATAGTTTTTTTTGGGTAAACTACACAAATGGTCATCGAATTATATCTATGTTTTTGTTATGGTCACTCGATTTTAAAATCTTTCAATTTAGACACTAAACTTTATATTCGTTCATGTTTTGGTCACCCGTTGTTAAATTGATAACAAAAATAATGGTGTGGACTTTTTTCTAATTGGTATAATACATTTAGTCCTCAAGACTTACATATTCTATTAATTTGATCCTAATTCTAAATAATTTAATAAATTTAACCCTTCACATTTTTAAATTCTATCAATTTGATCTTCAAATTTTCTAATCAAAACTTTCAGTTTTTAAAATAGACATTCCACATCTATAAATTTGTAAAACCTAAAAAAAAAAAAAAAAAAACTTCATGGAAATATAACATATTTGTAATTAGACTCGATCATGGGTTGAGCCAATACAGAATTTTAGGCCCAACCCAAAAAATGGGCCTAAAATTCTACCCAAGCACGACCTAGATTAAAAATGTTAAACCCGAGCCCAACACGACCCGCCCGTATTGATTTTTTTAGATTATTTTTATATAATTTTTTAAATATAATACATCAAATACACTAAAAATGTCAAAACAAATGTTTTCCAACAAATTGAAAATACAATAAAAAAGTCTTTATACTTAAATAACACTAAGATAATTACAACTTAGCATGCAAATGCCTCTAAAATAGTAGCAAAATTAACAATAAAATAAGATTTATACCATATCTAAACAATCACAACAAAATTGTTGCAATATAATAGTGAAATGACAGCAAAATATCAATGAAACGATAGCAAAACATCAACAAAAAAGAAAGTTTAGGCTGATTTGGGTCGTGTTGAGCAGGGCCTGGGCCAAAAAAATCGTACTCGAGACCCGACCCGTTTAGGTAACGGGCCTTATTTCTTGTCCAAGCCCATTTTTCAAGCTTATATTTTTCTCAAACCCTCCCACTTTTAGACAGGGCTTCGGGCTTGGGCAAGTGACTTAGGTCATGATCAAGTCTACTTGTAATATATATTTTTGAGGAATAAATATAAAATTTATTAAGTCATTTTGAAAATCATATAAATATATATAACATTTTAAATATGATTATATTTGAAAAAATATTTAGTACACTATCCGTGAAACTTTTAGACTTTACAAATAGGGTCGGGGGTTGACAAGTGTCCTATAAGGTATAGTAAAATACTAAAAAAATAAATATTTAAAATGACAAATTTTAAAACTACCTATGGAATAAAAAAAAAACTCTGCAAGTGTACTTAATACTAACTCAATTATAATATAAAAATATATTAATATAAGGAAAGGGTTATACTAGTGTAGTCCAAATGTTGATTTTTTTGACGCGTTTCTATCATTTTTAATATAATTAATATTTTAATAATTTAAATATTAATTTTTTCAATATAATTGTACTTGTTATCAAATATATCTATCAAATAGATCTAGAATATTATTTTTATTAATACTAAATTATATCATACCTATTGGGGTATTTTACCAGAAAATACCAATTTTATATAAAATTTACGGAAAATGACCTGTTAAATAATTATTTACCGGAAAGGGTCATTTCCCAAAACGCCCACGCCGTCAAGCGTTTTGGGGATGCAAAGAGAAAGCGCGTCCACGAGGAGCGCTTTGTGCCACATCACCCAAAATCGCGTCCTTGAGGGCGCTTTGTCGATGTGGCAAAAACGCTCCCAAGGACGCATTTTAGCCTGCTTTTATTTTACAAAAAATAAATAAATAACAACTTTTATTTTATTAAAGATATAAAAATTAAATTATAATAAAAAAAAAAACAACTTTTATTTTATTTAAGATATAAAAAATAAATTAAATTACAATAAAAAAATAAAAAAACATCTTTTATTTTATTAAATATATAAAAAATAAATTACAATAAAATAATAAAATAATGACGGTCGGAATCAATGTTGGTGCCGGTCGGAATCAGTGCCACATGGGGGCGGTCGACGGTTACGCGCTGGATTCCTCCTTCTTCTAGCTTCCGGCGGGGGTTGTGGAACCTCAGGCGGGGATTCTGGTTCCTCCGGCAGGGGGTCTGGTTGTGGGTGTTGGGAGGATGACCCACCTTGATAAAATATTGACTGGGGAGGTGTTTGCATCGCCCATGGCGGAGGTGTCTGAATTTCGTACGGCGAAGGAGATTGGTAAAAAGAAGAGCTCCCCGATGGCGCCTCGTGCGATCCCTCATGCGACGGCGGCCTAAAGATCGGCTGGCCAGTCGGAGTAGTCGGGAACGGACTCGAATCGGGCCATGCATTCCAACCTGCCATGGGACTGGGAAAAGGAAACATATAAGGGTTAGGATACATATAAGGGCTAGGGTACGCACCTAGCATAATCTGAAAAGGCTGTGATGTGGGTGTCGTCGGCTGAAGTGTTGGGCCCGGTGGTTGTGTCAACGATGTTGATGGTCCCGTCTTATCACCCCTTCTCCTTGGATTTAAAGGGCCCCGTCGTTCCCTTTGTTCACGAAGTTGCCATCGCCTCTCCTCTTCTGACAATAAATACGGCTTGCCATGGATCCTAAACCATGGCATGTATTCCGGCACGCACGCTAACTCAGGAACGATGATCGGTTCCCGAGTAGGTATATAATCATACCGGTTTTCCCATATTTCGATATACGCTGACCAAAATCTTGGTCAATCTATATGCAACATCCGTAAGTCGACTTTGTGCACATCATCGAACACCTCAGGTGCCACGGGAATCGGTTGTCAGAATCTAAATTGACGCAGAACCCGATCTGACTGGTGCATCTCCACGGTGGCATAGTTGACCAATGGCACCTTCACATGCCAAATGTTCGGATTTTGAAAGAACTCTTCCGGAATTACTGCCCGAATTGACGGGTCCTCGTATGGTGTCCATTCAAACTATATTAACATGATAAAAATATTAGTTATATACTAAATACTAAATACTAAATACTAAATACTAAATACGAAACGACTATTTTATTACGAAAATATATTTTATTTAATACTTACTTGTGCTTCCGACCGTTGCTCTAATAGAAGCCATATATCTTCAAGCGATGTAGGTATTCCAACATAACTCGCCGAATGGTTCCACCTAATTAAATAAATTTTTAGCATACAATTATATTTTAAATCTACGTAATAATTGTAAAATCTAATATTAAATTTACCTCGTTATGAGTGGGAATGTATATGGGTGGTCGACTCGAGGACGTAAAAATAAAAATCGAAACCGTGCCCATGATTGCAGTAGTGATAGGCAACCTCCGATTTTCGCTTTATTCGGCTGCGTCACCCTGCACATCTCCCGATACAATTTTGCTAGCACGGCAGACTTCAACTCAATTCACCGGCACGCTCTCTAAAATCAACGAAGTTTCAGCAGACCATCTCGGATGTACGAGGTTTCGTGACAAGTCCGGCATCGATAGCCTCCAATCATCTCAAGAATGCATGCCTGAGCATACCGTATTCTTTCTATTTCGGTTGAATCATTATTCGGCTCCGGGAATGTGTCTCGTAACCAGCCCATCTCGATCCGACCTCTGTAAATGTTATCTGGAATAGCACCCAAAAGCTCGTAGCATACGACTCCCTAATCACCAGAAGTTGCGGACCCGGTGACTACGTACCCATCCACCGGCAATCCCAATTGCAAATGCACGTCTTCCAGAGTGATAGTACACTCTCCGCATGGAAGATGGAAAGCGTCGTCTCGTGTCTCCACCTCTATCAACGCACCGATTAGCTTCGGTCCAACTTGCACCCCGCCTATCGTGGCCACGTGCCAAAAACTCGCTTCCCGTAGGTAATTCTCGATCAACGGCGATGGCGGACCAGGCATATTGCGAATATAGCATTGCAACACCCGATCTACAGACTGTTTTAAAAATTATAAAATAAAATTTAATTAAAATTGCATAAACCTAAAAAATATTAAATAGTATTGAAAAATTAAAATTATAACTTACCATTGTCATTTGATCGACGGAGATGTGTTTATTGTCGAGACGAATTAATTCTCCGGCCATTGCTAATACGATCGAATATTTTTAAATTTAACAAAAAAATATTTAAAAAAACTTTTAAACAGGGCTTTTTTGTAAAAATTAAAGGACTATTTTAAAATTTGAGAGGAATTTTAAAGGAATTTAAGAGAAATTTGAGAGGAATTTGAGAGAAAGTTGAGAGAAATTTGAGAGAAAAATGAGTAAGGACCTTTGTGTGAAAAAAATGAAAGTGTGGGGGGTTTTATAGTTTTTTTTTTCCCGTTGGAACGGGCAAAAATGCGTCCTCGAGGGAGCGTTTTTGCCACATCAGCAAAGCGCGCCCTCAAGGACGCGATTTTGGCTGATGTGGCACAAAGCGCCCTCGTGGACGCGCTTTCTCTTGCGTCCCCCCAAAACACGCTGACGTGGACGCGTTTTCGAAGGAAATGGCCCTTTCCGGTAAATAATTATTTAATAGGTCATTTTCCGTAAATTTTGTATAAAAATGGTATTTTCTTGTAAATTACCCTACCTATTGTGTAGGTGAATTTTTTTAACAACAAATATATTTATAATTTTATTCTTTAAACTAAAAAAAAGAGAGGAACATTTTCTTTGTGTAATGGTTGAGGCTTTTCTACTTTAGTATTGTATTTTTAAATAAATTATTTTAAAATTTTTATGTAAAATATTAAAAGAAAAAAAACTTTTATAATAATATTCGTTGTTTATCTCAAATGGTATTTAAGTTGGTGTTTAAATTCAATCAAAAGTTTTATATACAATATAGATATATTTTAAAGTTAGAAGCTTTTACATAAAATAAATAGTACAATATTAAAACTTGACATAAATGATCTATATAAATAAATAATTATAAAAATAGTTTAATTTTATATCAATATATTTATTACAAAATATAAATATATAAATTATCAAATTAAATTGTGAACAGGGGCGAATCCAGAATAATTTTTTAGGGAGGACCGAATGAAATTTTAATTTTTTATAATCTATATCTTTATAATTTATAAAGGATTAAATCGAATTTTTATAATTTTAGGGGGGACCAAAGTGTAATTTTACCTTTATTAATTTAAAATTTTTAAAAATTTATAAGAACCTAAATAGTAATTTTTTAATTTAGGGGGACCGAGACACCTGCCAACCCCTCTGGCTTCGCCCCTGATTGTGAACACATGGCTCTCGACTCAGTTTTGCTCTTGCATGTTAATTATAATACGTAAAGAATTAAATTTATTGAATGATTTAAAATTACATGTAACAACATTATTATCTTTATTATTAATTTAACGATAAATGACAAAAATAGGAGTAAATTAAAAGGTCCCAGTTTGTTTTATAAATTTTTGTACTGTTCATTCATTGTCATAATACAATCCCAATTAGGTAAAATAATAAAGTTGAGAAGAAATAAAATCTTTATGATTCCCCTATAAAATTTACCATTTCTACTCATGTAAACTATTTCTTTTGTTTACATAAAGGGAAAAAGGAAATTACAAAAAAAAAAAAAAAACCCACAACTCTTCTATGTAAAATAAACAAAAGCCGGAAACGAGCCGCCAAAACTGGGAACAAACTATCCTTTTGTTTTTCCTTTTATAAAAGCCATTTAAGCCGCCGGATAGTCAAGACCCAGCTCAACCTTACACGTTTGACTATCCTCGAACGTGCCGTATGCCTCCACTCTCCTTTTCTTTACGGGCACCACCACCTGACAAGCACGTGACATCACCGGTTTAAACCCCAGCGTCAACTCCAGCCCAATCTCGCTGCTTCCCTCCACCGTCCTTTCTTCCGACACCTTACCTCCGAACTCCGGCCCCGCCGGAAACAGCCGCGAAGCCGCCACTGTTTCCTCTGAGATCATACTCTCGGTTTCTTTACTTTCCCCATCCATAACAGCCAACTCAGATTGGTGACTCAGCGAGGACTCGTGACTCGTCGACCGGTTTCCCTCGAACCCTTCATCCGCGTAACACCGCGGTTCGGGTGGTTCCGAGCTGCGGTTCTCCTCCTCTAAGACGGGGTTATTCACCTTCGGCTTCAAAGTTCTTTTAACTCGGCACCGGGTCTTAACTCGTTGGACATCGTTAGAGGCAGCAGAGTTTTCATCTTTGGAAACATGACGAATGTCGTATGCTTTTAGAGGCGGCCCTTGACCATTCGCAGCGGCTTCCGACGCAATCGGCGTGATCGGAGCACCTTTTAGCACAGCTTCTACGGCGGCTTGACAAAGCTGCCAGCTTCCGGACCATAATAAGCCGACAGAACCGTATATCGGGTTCACTATCCGCCCACAAGCCTCGTATAATAACGACCTAAAAATAGCTGAATAAATAGGGAAAAGAAATCAGTGGAAGAAAAGACAGTAATCTAAAAATAATGTAAATTAAAAAATAAATAGAGCAGATGTGTGAAAGGAAAGTGAAACTGACCAGGGCGGAGGTGTTCGGGGCCGGCGTTGATGAGGTTCATGAGGCCAGCACGGCCATAGAACTTGGCTAGAAAGACGGTGGCGTTTGCTTGGGATTCAGGGCTTTTGATCCATTGTAAACAGGGCCTGATGCTACAATTTTCACTGCAGCCCTTACGAAGAATCCGGCATCCATTACAACTCATGCGCATTTTGAGAAGTTGGAGAAAGAAGAGAGAAAATTTGGGGGGGGGGGGGATTGAAGAAAAGAGGGAAGTTGGAGTATTTAAGGGAAGCGGAAAAGGAAAATATAAAAATAAGATATATTCTTTTACGAAAAAATGGCCGCTGGGTTTTCAGGTATAGGACCAGGGGAACGCAGTTGTTTTAATTTCCAAAACGCTGGTTTCCACATTCAAGGAGGTTGGCTTTCAAAAATAAATCAATTTTTATTTAAAAAACAATAAAAACATGGTACTGCTATGTTTTTAAATACTTTTGCTATTTCACTACTCTCACCCTCTCACTCGTGCAACTCACTCCCAATTAAGGAATCCAATTTCAATTCCCCATTGGAGGCGTACTTAATGTACTGTCCCTTCTGCGTAAGACAACCTAAATATTTACGGAACGTAACTCCCTCTCGGGGAAATCGATGCACAACTCATTTTTACTAAACTACCCCCACTTGCTCTCGATATGTTACTGCTTTCTAAAGGGTAAAACGGATACTTGAATATCAGGACAGGTGGTGAAAAAGTTAAGGGATGCCATGCAAATGGGTCCAAAAATTGAGAAGGAAGAGAGTAGCGCGTGGCAGACACGTACAGGCATCAGAGTGCTGTCGAATCGCCACATATGAGGTAGAGGGTGTGAAGTGGGAGCCCCTGTTTTATTATAATTAAAGAAAAACAGAATAAAATAATATAGAAAAAGGCTCCTGGTTTTCGGGAGGTTCGTGTTGATTCAAAAACCACTTTAAAAGAGGGAAAGCGAAAACCGGTAACCGGTTTCCGGATTTGAATGTTGGGACTGTGGGCGCTTCACAAGCTCATCAGCCAACGGTTTTGAAGGGGTTTCTTTTATATATTTTCTTTTCTGAAATTTGCATTAAGCTCATACTTATCATCTATTACAGTAGAATAAATAAAGAAATCATTTTTTATTTGAGAAACCAATTTTCTTATACGGTTTTATTTCTAGTATACACTCATATGTTATCTTCATTAATCTCATTTACATTTCTAACTTTTTAAAATTTTTGTTTTATTTTTACTTTTATCAAAAATGAATCGAAAAGTTTGTTCGTTAATTTTAATAACGTGATGACATTTCAACATTTAATTAATTTTTAAATTTTAAAAAAATATTAAAAATATTGCAAGAAGTTGCACATTTCTCTTTTTCTTATATTTTTTAAAATAATTTATTTAATTTCATTATTCATTTAATTTTCATAATTTTTTTAAAAAAATTTTATATCTTTCTAACCAATTTATTCTTTCAAAATATTAATTTATATGATATTAAATTATTTTATATCATAAAATAAATATAGCTAATCGTTCAAAACAAAGCTAATATCCAAATTATTAAAACTAAGTAAATATATATTCATCTAATAATTTCTTTTACACTTAAATATGGAAGGTCTTCTATTCAAAATAGATCTCTTAGTGGTGGTTTTTGCGGTGGGTAAGGCGAAGAGGACGCTATTGACATCGACGATTGAAGGATGGAAGAAGGCTTGGTAGTGCTTTCACTTACTGGTAGGGAGGAGGAGGCATGGCAATTAGATATGGAGGAGGAAGTGAGGGAGTAGGTGGTGAATCTGAGTGTGGTGGGTAGCTTCTTAACGGCCAGTGTTGTACAGTTTCGGGCGATGCGCACTACTTTGGTGAATTTATGGAACTCTCATTGGGGTGTTACAATTACTGATATGGGTGAGAAGCGGTTTCTCTTTCAGTTTTACTATGAGATTGATCTTGACATGTTCTTGGATAGAAGTCCTTAGACGTTCAACAACCATTTATTACTTTTTCATCGATTAAAGGAAGGGGAGGATCCCATGGTTGTGCCATTGTTTTGGGCTGATTTTTGGGTCTAGATTCATGATCTTCCAATGGGATTAATGTCAAAAACGATGGCTAGGCAATTTGGGGGAGGGGTTGGGGCAATTTTAGAGAATGATGCGAAGTCATTGAATAAATGGTATGGGGGTTATATGCGAATTCGTGTCAGGATTGATGTGAGAAATCCGCTAATAAGGCAGAAGAAACTTATTCTGGGGAACAAATGGTTCATTTACGCGCGATTCCAATATGAAAAGCTTTCGGTATTTTACTTTCTGTATGGCCGATTGGGACAATTTGAGAGATTTTGCCCAGCCAGGATCGTTAATGGGAAAAAAAGAATTGGTATTTGAGTGGGATCTTTCGATTAAAACAATACCGAAAAGAGTAATAGTGGTGACTAGTCCTTAGTTACGAGAAAAGGGAGAAGGGCCACGGATCGAAGAATTGCAAAAATCGCTGGGTAGAGGGACAACTGAGGAGTCAGCAAATATACAAGGTCTGTTTCGAAATAGGGATTTTTTGCATCAGACGAGGGCGAATCTTGGGCTGAATATGGAGGGAAGTTGGACACTGGCATTAGTGGAATAGAGAACATGGATTCGAATAAGGAGTTGGGAGAGGAGGATTACCCTATGGAGATTGGAGAGGGAAGGATGCGTCAACGCAGTTCTCGGTTTTCTTCAGTTTTTAATGAAATGGATTTAGGGAAAACTACTGATGGACTTTTTATGTTCCTGATTCTGAGATATCGACTGGCTCAGTAGGGTAGGGCAGCCGGTTGCAATGGAAATCTTATGCCAGAATGTTCGGGGACTGGGGAATCCATGAACAAGGCATCGCCTTTGGCATATGATGAGGGAGACTAATCTCGGTGTGGTTTGTTTTATGGAAACTAAGCTACATAGTTTGAAAATGGAGAAATTTAGGAAGACATGGGGGATGGTGGAGGGAATAGATGTTAGTAGCGAAGAAACAAATGAGGGTTATCTTTAGGATGGAAGTAAGGAGTTAAAGTAGTGTTAAGAAGATTTTCGATGAATCATATTGATGTGACAATAGAGGGGGAACTGGAAGAAATTAGGTGGCGATTTACTGGGTTTTATGGACATCCGATGGAAAATCTAAGGCATCATTCATGGGATTTGTTAAGAAATATTGCATCTGATAATGGGGACCCATGGTTAGTTATGGGGGATTTCAACAAAATTATGTATTCCCACAAGAAACAAGGGAGAAGGTTGACTGATGAATGGTCTATAGAAGCTTTTCGCTCGATCCTTGATGATTGTGATTTGTAAGATGTGGGCTATGAGAGGCAACGGTTTACATGGGAACGTGGGAGACTAGCTAGTAACAATATTCGGGAAAGGTTGGATAGAGGGGTGTCTACTCAGGGATGGGAAGATTTATTCCCCAATTATAGCCTGAAGCACTGTGATCATTCGATTTCTAATCATTGTCCTCTCTTAATTAGCACTTGTGGCGATATGACAGGACAAGAAAATTTGCATTGAGGTTTTAAATTTGAAGCAGTGTGGATTCTTGAAGAGTCATGTGAAGGTGAGGTGCGTCAACTTTAGGAGAATGTAGAGGAATCGGTTCCTGACAGACTTCGATTGGTTGGAAGGGATTTAGTGAGATGGGCTAGGGATGTGCGAAAGTCTTCACGTCTAAATATGGATTGATTAAAACTTTGACTCATGTTACTGAAGGCATGAATGACTTTTTGAATTCACGATTTACAGTAGAAGAGATTGATGCGGTGGTACAAAGTCTGCATCCTACAAAGGCACCAGGGGAAGATAGCTTGCCAGCTCTGTTTTATTAATAGTTTTGGCACATTATAGGTACAGATATCGGTGCTTATTGTTTGAATATTTTGAATAATGAGGGCTCTTTGTCAGAAATTAATCATACAAATATTATTCTTATACCGAAGAGGTTGAACCCTGTTAATATGACGCATTTTAGGCCGATAACTCGGTGTAATGTCTTGCTTAAAATTGTGACTAAGGCTATTGTGCATAGAATGAAAATGATAATGTTGCACTACATTGACGAGGCTCAGAGTGCGTTTGTGCCAAGAAGGTTAATTACTAATAATGTCATTGTGGCTTTTGAGTTATTGCACTCTTTGAAGAAGAAGGTTGGAGAAAGATGTGGGGCTTTTGCGCTCAAACTTGATATGAGCAAAGCCTATGATAGAGTAGGATGAAACTTAATTAAATATGTTATATGCAAACTGGGATTCGGGGAAAATTGGGTCAAGTTGATCATGAAATGTGTTCAGACTATAAGCTATTCTATTGTGTTAGATGGATGACCTAGAGGCCTTATTACTTCTATGTAAGGGTTACGTCAGGGGGATCCACTAAGCTCGTTCTTATTTCTTTTTTTATACTGAGGGATTGTCTGTATTTCTATGTTTAGTATCACAATAGGGGCTAGTTAAGGGTGCAAAAGTGAGTAGATCACGGCCGATGGTGTCGCATTTATTTTTTCCCAATGACAGTTTGATCTTTGGAGAGGCAACGGGGGTGGGGGCGACAAATGTTAAGAGTTTATTGAAGGAATATAAAAACTGTTCGGGGCAACTTATAAACTTTGACAAACCTCTAGTTTATTTCAGTTCAAAAGTTAGTAGTGAGGATCAACAGTTAGTTGAAGGGGTGCTTGGGGTAAGAAGATCAATGGATCCAGACAAATACTTATGTCTTCCAATGCTGATTGGTCGTAATAAAAAGCTTGTCTTTTGTACTATTTTAGATCGCATCTGTGGCAAAATTAATGGGTGGTGCAATTGCTGGCTTTCACAAGGTGGTAAGGTAATTTTCATCAAAACTGTTTTACAAGCAATCTCGAATTATATTATGTCATGTTTTTTACTGCCCAAAACCTTTTGTGAAGAAATTGAAGGTGTTTTTGTGGGTTATTAGTGGTGAAATACTCAATCGAGGTATGCATTGGTGTGCTTGGGAGAAATTGTGTAATCTTAAGGAGGGTGGAGGTTTGGGTTTTCGGCAATTTGTAACACCCCAAACCCGGTCTAGACTTTACGACTGGATCTGACGTGTCACATCGAAGTGTCGTTTGAAAAATCGGGCTTGTCGATAAAAGTTCGTTACTAAATTTTAAATCCCACTTAATCAATTGCTGTTGAAAACGTTAGTGTTGTAAAATCAAATCATGTTGTCTAATTATAGGTCACATCAATCGTTATAAGTCTTATCAATCTGAATTAACACCGCGGAAGCCTTTTTCTAGTTGTAAACTTTAAGATTTGAAAAACGTGATTTTCTTTGAAAACAGTTATTATTTTGAAAACCCGTATTCCCTAATCTAGCAGATTAACGTGAAGATTTAAAACCAAATAAAAGTTAAAAACCTCAAATTACCTTATTACATAATTATTAACCCAATATAAAAATAAAATAAGTCTAAGTTTAAATAATAACGAGCGTGTGGCCACCTCCGAGTCCCTCGCAGCTCCAAATCAACTACGGCTAGGGATTACCTGCACAGTTAAGGGAAAGGGTGAGTTACGAGAACTCAGAGTGTAATCACCAATCATGCGATTGCGATGCAGGCCCGAGCCCTATTCAAGATCGGGATCGATGCGGGCTTTAGCCCTATATAGTAGCAGTGTGGGCCTAAGCCCAAAATAATATCAGTACAAAACAGAGATGCAACCCAACCCAATCCAGCCAACACACCACTCGTACTAACCAACACACCATGTGGGGACTAAGTCGACCCACCCAGCCAACACACCAATATCGCAGCATAGCTGCTAATAGTAATGCAGTAAGGCTGCTAGCAACAGTAAACATGGCCCAGCCACTAAAATCAGAATACGTGGCGAAGCCACTAAAACAGTAAAAACGTGGCAGAGCTACTAGTACAATACTTCTTCCAAATCCGAATCCCAACCCTAATGCAGAATGTCGTGTCATAAATATTTCGTGTATGCAGTATGTCATTTTCATAAACAGTCATGTAGATAGCATTCACACGTCAACTAACTACCACTAGGGGTATAATGGTCATTTCGTCGATTAGGGGTAAAACGGTAATTTCACCCCTCGGGGGTATTTCGGTAATTTTACCCTTTGAGGGTATTTCGGTAATTTTACCCTTCGAGGGTATTTCGGTACAGTTTGTGACCTCTCCAAAGGCCTACCATCATCTCGAACTACTCAGACAACTTATATGGCCAAAACAGTATAATTGGGCCCAAGGCCCGTTACTTGGCTCAAGTGGGCCCACACGCTTGTGTGGCTCGTTCAGCCTAAATTCCATTACGGCTATACGAATTTCGCAGCCCAATCCATTATTAGTCACTTATCGTAGATTTCACCCCTGTGGGGCCCATGAGCCCATGGGGCCCACATGGCCCATTTTGGCCCAACGAGGCCCATTACGACCTAAACCCACGAGAACGTTCGTGGCGGCCTCTACGGTCTGTCGCCAACGATTGTGGCTTGATTTGTCCCTACGGGCGTTCGCACACTCGTGAGTCCTCAAATGCCGAAGTTTCGGCTTTTCGGATTTTGCCGATTCACAGCTAAACAGGGGTGTGAATACACACCTCTATTCGTCGATTTGACAGAACAACATTGGGTGTACGATTGCACACCTGTTCGCGAAACTAGTTAAGATCCACGCTCTCCGAATCCTACAATCCACCAACATATCGTTATCAGGTTTACAACCAATAAGGATAACGCATACTCTTAATCCACCACCGTTATTAACTTAAACCACAACCACTCACCTTGCTCAAGTCACCTGTACTAGCACCTCCCGCCGATCAAGGGCGATTTCCCCCTAACAAGATTTGGCGTAACAAAAGTTGTTAGAAAACAACTAAACATTCGGCCCCCAAGAGAAAACAAAAAGAGAGAGCCGAAGCTTGATAATCAAGCCATAAGAAATCTAACTAATAACAAAATAATAAAGTGATTGAAGTATTGTAACACCCCTTACCCGAGACCGTCACGCGAGTCGAGCACGAGGCATTACTGCACTTAACTTACTAGTTCGGGCATAAAAATTACTTTTAAAATTAATTGCTCACATAAATCCAATATGTTCCTAAAAAGGGACTTCGAGGCCCTAAAACATGCAATTGAAACGTTTCGGGACCAAACAGGAAACATTAAAATTTTTCTGATTTCTTAAACAAATCAAAACAATTTATTTCCCTATTCATAATGAAACTGTCTATTTGCGTCATAGTCACTAAATTGACTATAACTCGAGTTACGAAACTTGAAATTTAGATCCATAAATTTTCCTTGAAACTAGACTCATATATCTTCTTACTATAATTTTTCCAGAATTTTTGGTGTGGTCAATTAGTACAGTTTATTAGTTAAAGTCTCCCCTGTTACACTGTCCGACGGTTCTGACCCCTCTTCACTAAAAACCAATTATCTCATAATATACAATTCTTTTGCCTACACCGTTTCTTTCATATGAAAATAAACTCAATAAGATTTAATTATATACCTCATTAACACCCTAATTTCATTTCTACTATCCTTAGTGATTTTTCAAAATCACGTCACTGTTGCTGTCCAAAAAGTGTTCCTTTGCAAATTTTACTCTTTCATAATTTCTTTGTAATAACTATCACTTAGGCATAACTAACACCCAAAACATGTTCTTAATTAGCCATTTTAATGGCTAATCATTATCAAGTATGTACAAGCCATTCTTTAGCCATATCATAAGGACATACACACAAAATGGCTAAGTCCTTATACATGCCATAACTTAAAACGTTTCGAGTCACAAAATACCGTGATAAACTTTTGATAGTGTGAAACGATCTCCAATGTCCTTGCGATCCCCGAGTTGGCTTGCGATACTATAAAAAAAGAGAAAGGAATGGGGAGTAAGCATAAAACTTAGTAAGTTTGCATGTAAATGAATAACAACATTCTTAATGAATTATCTTATTCTTTTCTTATCAAGATCATTTAAGCCTTTAACTCAATATGCTTAAGTTTTGAATTCTTACCTGTACCTTTTTAGCACGAACTTGTCTTACCTTTCCTTTGGTATACTCTTTGAATTTTTCGTTGAACCACTTGGAATACTAAGGATACACGGGTACCTTTCCTTTTGAAACTTACCATTGCCATGTCTTGACATGGTCTTACGTGGTATCCTTGCCTTATAAACTCACCAATGCCATGCCTTGGCATGGTCTTACATGGGATGTTTGCCTTATAGTAACTTATCAATGCCATGTCTTGACATGGTCTTACATGATTTCCTTAAACCCTAATGTCATGACATTTGTATCCTACACATTCCTAAGGTTCAACCGGGACTTTCTGAGATTGCTTCTCCGTCAATTCATGCTTGAGTCTTTAAATGATAAATTTACAAAATAAATATGTAAAAGCTGGAATTTAATAGTATTAAATGTAAAATAATAGAATATTGCATTTATTTACTGCAAACTTACCTCGGAACAAAATACGATCAACTATATTGATTTAGTCCACTATCTTTTTCTTTCCCCGGTCTAACTTCGAATTTCGTTCCTCTTGATCTATAATAGCAAATTTAGCTTATTTAATACTCACATTTATTAAAACAGTCCTTGACTCTAACTTTGGCAAAATTATAATTTTTGCCCCTAAACTTTTACATATTTACACATTTTCCCCAAAGCTCGGAAATTAAAATTTATCCCTTATTCTTATGTTTTATGACATGCTGGTCATTTTTCCCTTCTATGACAACATCAAATTCTCACTCTAACATGTACTTATGAACATTAGGTATTTTTACCGATTAAGCCGTTTTACTCGTTTTCACTTAAAATCGCTTAGCAAAAGTTGTTTAACATAATTTAAAACTTCATATTCTATCATAAAACATCAAAATAAACACATTTCACCTATGGGTATTTTTCCAAATATGAACCCTAGGTTAAATTATTGCTAGATTAAGCTAAATCAAGTTACGGACTCCAAAACTTAAAGAACATTAAAAACTGGCTTAGATGCACTTACTATGAGCTTGAGAAGTTGAAGAAACCCTAGCTATGGTGTCCCCTTTGAAATTTCGGCCTAATGAAGAAGATGGACAACATTTTGCCATCTTTTTCCCTTTTAATTCCTTTTTAATTCCAAATGACTAAAATGCCCTTCATTAAAACTTTAGTTATTTTTATCTATGTATTTCCATTTTTGCCCATGGAAAATATAATGGTATAATTACCATTTAAGGATCCTACTTCAAACCCCCATTTCAATCAAGTACTCTATGAATTAGAACCCCTATTTAGCAACTTTTGCAAACAAGTCCTAATAGGCAATTTAAGCATGCAATCAATAAAATTTCTTATCGATACTCTAACACATGTATTTAATCACTCGGTAAATCATAATAATTAATCGTAATAAAATTTTCTATCTCAAAGTTGTGGTTTCGCAACCACTATTCTGTTTAGGCCCTATTTCGGGATGTTACAAGTATTCCTTCCTTACCAATACCAATTAACAACGTATTTCAGCAGTTTCCTGACAAGAAGATTCGGCCCGAACCAAGAAGAACCAAAAAGATTTGAGAGGGAGAGAGTATGAGTATTCGGCCTAGCAGAGAAAGGGAGACGAAAACTTAGAACAGAAGAAGAAATGGAAGTAAAAGAGAAGGAGACTACCAATTCGGCAGAGAGAAAAGTGTGGAGAAGAAAGGAGGGCTTCAATGGAGAATTCGGCAATTGGCAATTGGTATGTTGATTGGAAAAAGTGAAAGACAGTTGAGAGAAAAAGAGAATAGAAGAAAAAAAGACCCGAATGGTCAAAAATGTTGCACGAGACGCCACAAAAAGAAGTAATCCCGAAACGGAAAAGAGAAAAAACCTGAAAATACCAGAGAAAATTCGGCACCTCTAAACTCTCACAAAGCCGAAAATGCACCCAAAATGAATGCCATAGCCGAATTTCCCCTCACTCATGCTCTCCCAATCGGCCAAGACTCCCCCCACAACCCAACTCCTTCAAACTCTCCACCAATTCCTCCTTGATTTGCTCCTAGCCTCCCATTCAAATTTGATGACCAAGTCTCCAACCTCCTCTGCAGAGTTTGAATCGAACTCTACCTCTCACGCAACAGAGATGTAAAATAAAATCTCCTTATTGCATGCCATGGGATTCAAACCCCAATTCCCTTGCCACCTTAGTGACGCCACAACCATCAAGCCACATGCTCTATTTGTGACATAAAATCACACACATTAAACATAAGTCCTAATCACAATGTACCAATTTCACTTAAGAGCAAAAACTAAAAATTTTCCAAGGCCCAGACTCGAACCCAGGCTTCCTAAAAACCCCCAAATACACTCAAATACTTAGCCATTGAAGCACACATGGAATTTAAGCCAAATCATGCAAAAGTACAAACCCTATATTTTTGGGGCGTTACACAATTAACTAAATTTAATATCGCTCTCCTAGCAAAGCAGGGATGGCGATTGGCATGCAATCCTACTTCATTAGTGGGACGGGTATTGAAAACTAAATACTACGCACAAAAAGATTTTATGAGTTCAAAGTTAAGAGGTCAACCTTCAGATATTTGGAGAAGCATTTGGTCCGCTAAAGGGCTTTTGTTGAAGGGTTGTTGTTGGAAAGTTGGTAATGACATGTCAATTCCCGTATGGGATGCGACATGGCTTCCCGGGGATTAAGCACATTTTATTTAGTCACCTAGAGTGAATGGTATTAAAAAAGTTACTGATTTAATTAATGAGCAGCAGGGCACTTGGAAAGAAGATATTATCAACAGTACCTTTACTGATTTGGAAGCTAGGAGGATTTTGTGTATCCCTTTGGTAGGTAATGGCTCGGTCGACAAATTGTGATGGTGTCTTGAAAAATCTAGTGAATATACAGTGCGCAACGGGTACCAGTTGCTGTTGAGGGGATTTCCTAGCATCGCTAGTGACTTGTACAATAATATTGGTCTCAAAAGGAGACAATTATATAGACAAATGTGGCAAATTAAAGTGCCAGAAAAAATGAAAATTACAACATGGCGATTAATACATGAATTATATAAATAAACATTTTCAAAAGGGGAGATTATTTATATAAATTAGATAAATAATTATTTATATAAATAATATTAAATTAGATAAATTTTAATTATTTATATAAATACTTTTTTTATGAATATTTTATTATTAAGTGCATGTCTATTAAGATCAAGATTATTTCGATGTATTTTAGGACTCTAATATTTCTCAGAAGTAGAGTTTTATTTTGTTTATACTTTTTATGTTTATAAATATAGATTTTGGAGAAGCATTGTAAACATCTCTATTCAGTGAATAAAAATTCATTGTTCTCTTATTTCTTCTATTTCTTCTATTCTTTGTTCTATTTATTATTTATTTTATAACATGTTATCAGCACGATATTCGATTTTTTCAATTTTTTTCTTTCACGATTTCCTTCCAAATCATCTTTTGAAGAGTTCGATTTTGAAAATAAAAAAATCCCCCAAACCACACCAAAATTTAAACCCAAGCCTTAATACCAAAATTCTTCTTCCTTAACCACCCGACAATTACATCAAGTATTTTATGAATCAATTGCCTCCAGAGAGAAAATAATAAAAGAAGGCACTGCTAAGAGGAATTGAAATCGTGTCACTTGATTTTCAAAATTCTTTGACCACTCAACTAATCAATGATTATAACTATTTGACATCAAGAAATTTATAAAACCAATTCTTGCGGACAAAGAAGATAACAAAGCCAATAATCACAAGAAGAGGAATTCAAATGAGTATTTACAAGAAGTTATCTTTTAAATATTTTATATCTAGATTTATTTTAATTTTAATTCATGATTAATTTGTTTTATTTTTATCTTTTCGAGGATGGTAAAAGATTTGATCTCAACATTGGTTTGGGTTCTTGATCTTGGATTTTAATGAGCAAATTTTAGATTTGTAAGAAAATTCGACTTTTTTTAAATTGAGGTATGATTATTATTTATTTGTTTTAAATTTGATCAAATTATTAAGTTATATTATTAAATATTGATATGCTCGTAAGGTATGGAGTTATGCCTCGTATTTTTAGATTTTTCTTCTCCCAATTAAACTCTGTTTTTAGTTTCCCACTTAAACTCTGATTAGTATAGGTTATTTTAATATTATTTGACCTACAAATTTAGCCTATAAATAGGTCCTTCTTCTACCCTAGAAAGATAACCCATTACACATTTAAGTATTAGCTTGTACAAGCTTTCAAAGAATTTTGTGTTTACGTTTTGAGGGTTTTTATTTCGAGTTTTGGGGTTTAGTTTTATCTCCATATTTTGTACTCTTTGTTTTTTCTGTTTTAGAGAAATTATCTTTACCCATGGTTTTTTATCCTCTTCAGAGTGGTTTTTCCACGTAAAATATTTGTGTTCAATCTTTTCAATTTCTTCGTTATTTTACTTGTTCGTTGCTTAAACCGAGTTTATCCCCAGTAAACTGGTATTAGTGCTAGTTTGATTTTTGCAATCAACCCGTTCAGAGATGATAGCAGTAAGGTTTGATATTGATAAGTTCGATGGCATCAAAAATTGAATTTTGTGGCAAGTCTGGATGACGAAAATTCTGATTCAAGGCGATCTTGAGAAGGTCCTCACAGAGAAGAAGCCTGCAGACATGGATAAATCAAAATGGGGTATGTTAGATAAAAAAGGCTTTATCCATGATTCAACCATGTCTAACAAATAATGTGTTGTAGGAGATTTTGATGGAAAAAATAACATTCACCTTATGGAAAAAGTTAGAAACCCTCTACGCGACTAAGTTTCTAGCTAACCGATTAATGCTGAAACAACTATTGTACACATTCTGCATGAACGAAGATGAGTACCTTAGAGGTCACATCAGTCAATTTATTACTCTTTTTATTGATTTAAAGAACATTGAGGTTTAGATTGATGATGAAGATCAGACTATGCTATTATTGTGCCCCTTACCCCCTTCATACAAGTCTTTTAGGGAGACCCTAATTTATGGCAGAGATAATATTTCATTCGTGTAACACCCCTTACCTGTATTCAGCGCCAGAACAGGGCTCAAGGCATTACCGAACTTATAACACAAGCATTCACACAATTCTGAGTTATAAATTTGCGTCCAAATTAAAACCATTCATATTCAATCATAAAGTCCCTTATACGAGCCTACGAGGCCTAAAACATGCTTTGGAAATGGTTCGGGACTAAACCGAGAACTTCAGAAAATTTTTCATGTTACAGGGGTCACATAATCTCATATGAATTTCAAGTAAAACATAGATGAGCTCATTACATACAACTTCCATTAATTCTACCTTTCCATATTTCAAGAGTCTTTTCCGTTGAACTAATGAGATTTTGATGGATGTTCGAGTAGTATTTTCATGTGCAATAGAACCCATTAGGGCACATAATAAGAGGCACACTCTTGAGCCACATTTTTCACAACCGGATTGCCAGTCCAGGCTGAATCCTATCCGTAGTACATGCTCTAGGGAGCTTAATTTGGATTACTCGTCCGGGCTAAATCCAATTTATAGTATATGCTCAAGAGGCTTACATTAGGATTACCCTTCCGGGCTAAATCCTTTATACAACATGTGTAATGTTTTTCTCGTCCGAGAATATCACCTTATTCCATTGAATTCTCAACATTCACCCGGAACATGACAATTTGTCCATATTTCACACTTATGATTATTTCATTATGGATATCATCTCATACATACCAACACAATCACACCATTCCATTCAAGCATTTAATACACATATTTAAGTTACACAAACTTACCTTGACAATTGTTCGGGTTTGAATTCCAACTACTCCGAAACTTTTTGTTTCCCTCGATCTAATACCATAGTTGGTCTTTCCGAGTCTATATAAGCAAATTTAATTATTAATCCATCACATTTTACATACATTTGCATTCTACTACATCCTAGGCAAAATAGTAATTTTGCCCCTACTATTTTCAAAAATTCCAATTTTGTCCCTAGGCTCGGAAAATGAAATTCATGCAATCTAGTCCTCTTTCCAAGCCTAACCAAGATTTAATAACAATTTTTACAGCACACACATTTCACAAATTTCAGAATTTTCCATGGGTTTTACCACTTTTTCATTTTAGTCCCTAAATCAAGTTTCCATGAAAAATTACTTTGTAAAAGTTGTTTATCTATAAACTATCTTTCATTTTCTACCATAAATTTCAAATTTCCAGTATTTACATCCATGAAAAAGTTTCTACACTTTGTTATCTTTTCAAATAAATTCCATAAATAGAAAGATTAGGCTATCCCGATTCTAAAAATATAAAAATCATTAAAAACGAGACTTGATTTCATACCTTTCTAAGCTTGAAAAGTTCTCTTCCTCTCTCCTAGGGTTTCCATAAAAAAAATTGGGGAAGAAGATGAATAGAAAAGATGATAATTTCTTTTTATTTTTCTATCATCTTTTAATTTTGTTGATTTCCAATTTAGTCCCTAGTCATTTCTAATTTTTCCATGGATGAGTCACCAAGAAAAATCTACATACTTTTCTTAATGGTTTAATTACCATATAATGACCTCTAGTTTTGAATTCCATAGCTATTTAATCCTTATAGCTACTAGAATTCAACTTTCGCATTTTATGCAATTTAGTCCTTTACCTAATTAACCACACAATCGATAAAATTTTCGTATCAAAATTTTCACGTGATCTTCCTATCATAATACCAACCATAAAATAAAATAAAATAAATTTTATTTTTGGGCTCGGATTTATAGTCACGAAACCACTGTTTCGATCTCACCGAAAATGGGCTGTTACAATTCGAGGATGTGAAGGGTCATCTGTTGATCAAAGACAAACTCAAAAATGAGTTTGGTTCGGATAGCAATTTAGATAGACAAGCCTTAGTTTTGGTAGCATCAAGGAAGCGAGACAAGAGATGTCGCTATTATAAGAAGTTAGGTCATGTCAAGGCAGATTGTTACAAACTGTGAAACAAAAGGGTTGTTGAGAGCAGGGAGGAAGATTTAGCTAGTGCTAATTTGGCCAATGATAAGGGTGATGATTTCTTGTTGGTGTCAACAAGTGAAAGATTCGAGCTTATGTTCGAGTGGATGATGGATTCGGGGTGTTCTTTCCACATGGGTCCTAACAAAGACTGGTTCTCCACATACAATTCAATTGAAAGTGGAGTTGTGCGCTAGGGAATGGTTCACCTAGTAAGGTAAACAGTATTGGTACTTTTCAGATCAGGTTGCACGACGGGACAATTAGGACACTGTCAGATTCTAGGCATGTACCTGACTTAAAGAAAAATCTCATCTCCTTGGGAATTTTGGACTTGAAGGGTTGTAGAATTAACATCGAGTCAAGCAGCATTAAGGTAACCCGTGGGGCTCTTGTTTTGATGAAAGGTAAAAATATTGGTAGTCTTTATGTTCTAGAAGGATCAATGGTGACAAGTGAAACAAGACGTCCCTTGTTTGCTAAGGAGTCGAAGTTGACTCTTTTGAAGCAGAGACAACTTGGTCATAAGAGGGAAAAATGTATGATTGTTTCGTATAAGAGAGGTTCTCTTTTGGATACAGGTTTTGAAAAAATAGGGCACTGCGTTCGTGGAAATCAAACTAGGTTCAGGTTTGATTTGGTAGTGCAGAAGTCGAAGACTAGAAGTGTTCTAGCTTCTAAGCTCAACTTTGAGTCAGTTAATATCCTACATAGTTCGAGATAAGCCCATAGCGGGCTTTGGCAAAGAAAGAGTTGAGGAAATACAAGTCAAGGTGGAGATTTGTGGACTTATGCCTCGTATTTTTAGGCTTTTCTTCTCCTAGTTAAACTCTATTATTAGTTTCCTACTTAAACACTAATTAGTGTAGGTTATTTTAACATTATTTGACCTACAAATTTAGCCTATAAATAGACCTGTAACATCCCAAATATGGGGTTATTTGGAATTTAATTATATTTAATTATTATGAACAGCTGTGATATTATTTATGGAATGTTAAGGCTTAATTATGGATTTTTAGTAAGCTCGAGTAGTGGGAAAAATATTATTTTCAAGCTTTGAGATAGGGAGCCTTAACAAGTGGGGGTTATAAGAATAAATGGGGATAATTTGGACATAAGATGAGCCTAGAATAAGTGGCAAAGTAAGCCCACTTAAGAGCTAGCATGTGACGCCACCAAGGAGCAAGGGAGAGCCTTGGTTCGAGTCACAAAATCCTCCCTTTTGCTCTTTTTTTTGGACGGCACAAGTGGGAGAGTTTTCTCCCTTCAAACTCTTTTTATTAAGTATTATTATTAAAGGATAATATGAGAGTTTTATTTGTTTAATTATAGTAATAATAAGAGGATATTCATGGATAATTGATGGATTATTAGGGGATTATTATTTTATTCAAATTGTTTGAATTAAATTAAATGAGTGGCCAAGAGAAAAGTTAGGAGTTGGCTAGGAGTTGAACTCCTTGTTGCCAAGGGTGGACGGCAAGCTTAAGGAGGGGGGGAATGCTTATAAAAACCCCACCTACCACCTTGTTTTGGTTTTTTCCATTCTTGCTAGTTGCCGAAAATCCCTAACCCCTCTCCCTTTGTGCTCTTTTATTTTCTTTGTTCTCTCAAACCCCTTCAAGCCGAAACTTCTACCACCTTTCTTTCCCATTATTTTCTTTCTCCCCTTGGCCAATACACTCCCTTGGAAGGGCTGATTTCTTCTCCTCTTATTAAACTCACTATTGGCCGAATACAATCTAGTAGTTTGCCGAAACTCCCTTCTTCTATTCTAGTGTACTTTGGCCGAAGATTGGAAGGAATATAGATCTCGTTGGATCCTCGTTGTCAATCAATTTGGATCAAGGTAAGTAATGGCCGAATGTCTATCTCCCCTTTTCCTTCTTTTTCTGTCGATTTCTTTTACAAGGGGAGGTGCCGATTTCGGCAATGGTTATAAGGCTTCTAAACGTTTTGGTAAACGATCTCTCCTAGGTACCCCAAGTTCGTGAAGCAGTCGACTCAAGCTCCTAATCTCTAGCATTCGGCTTTGGTAAGTGGTGGTAAGGGCCTATTGTTAATAGATTATTCTTTTAAGTGATTAAGCCGAAGGCTATTAGTTTTACTTACTAATCAATGGTGATTGACGAGCAGATTCGGGAATCAAGTGTTGCGATTAGTATCCAAAAGTGTGAAGGTAAGAATTCGGGTTCACAAGGAACCCTCTCAAATTAAGTGGTTGGCCGATTAGGCCATAGTACTAACCTGAGTATTTGGCCGAATATAGGGATCAGTAGATCTAGGGTGGCCAACGCTTCTTTTCCTGATTTAGAGCATCCAAAGGTGACAGTGTGTACATACACACTTATAATTAATTAAATGTACTAAATCATGTTGTGTGTGCTAACCTGGATCTGTGTAGATTCGGATTAATACCATGAATGGTATAAGCAAGGAAACAGTAAGTCCTTGTTGACTATGAAATATTTTAAGATGCTTTTGGGAAGCATGGTGTGTCTAGTACACGTTGCTTATTGCTGATGATAAAACCTGTATATGTGATTAAGTACATGGTAGCATAAATTATGTTGATGTGGGATTGATGAGTGGAGGGGCGTGATATTTCGTCGACGAGCACCAAAGTTTTTGGTAACACATCGTGACTATATGTCACCGAGGTTTGGTACCTCCGAGGTTTGGTACCTCATAGCGACTCGTCCATGTGGTTAACACCACCGCGGTTGGCCCCACATGAGATATGGGATCGTCTCGCGGTGATTTGGTATCACACGATGGGTTGGCCCCATCACCCGATTTGTGTCCACGGACACCGTGCTTTGGTAGCACATCGTGACTATATGTCACCAAAGGTTTGGCACCACCAGGTGTTTTGGTAACACATTGTGACTATGATCACCAGTGGTTTGGTACCACATGGGGTAGACAAAGGCGTTTGGTTGGCTAGGTCGGTGCATGACTTAGTACATGATGATTGACTATATGTCATGTATATGAAATTGTTTAAATACGAGGAAGGGTTACATATCGAGTCTTGGTGACTCACCTTCTCCTTTAACATTTTTCAGTGACTCGTAGATGGCGGTTGAGGAGCCGGTTGGACTCGAGGTGGCCATGCAAAGGACTTGCATAAACCGAACTTTAAACTTAGTTATTTTTATTTTATTATTGGGTTTTTTTATTTTGGTTGTAATAAGGCCTCCATAAACTTTATTTGTGTTATTTCTTATATGTTGGATATTTACTTTAAACTATATTATTAAAACTGAATTAAAATCACATGTTTTCTTAAATCAACACGAAAATGTTTTATCGTGCCATCGGGCACATCCTCAAAATTTCGTATAACAACCTGACTCAATTAAATTTCCAAATTAATTCTAAGTATAGTTTCGGCAAGATAACCAAAAACGAGAAGTTTTCAACAAAACTTAAGTTGGTTTTAAATGGTGTTCAAAAGGTTTTTCTCCGTAACAAATCAAATTCGGTCGTAATGTTTGGGCTAGGTTTGGGTTGTTACAAAATTGGTATCGAGAGCCCAGCTCAAAGCTCTATTGTGGGGCCCAAGGCCCAAAAATGTTTTTGGTAGGCCTTATGGAATGATTTTTGGTTTTGAACAAAGCATGGCCCGAGTCTCCTGCACCAATCCGCCTGTAAGTATATCTAAACCTCTTGGTGAATTATATTCTGTAGAAGGGTAGGAAGCATGGAACGTAGATAGACTTGTAGGACTTGGACCCTAAGGTTAGATTACTCAAACACAACCTGAACATAAGACTTAAGGAACTAAACCAACCTATGACTAGCCAATGAGCTAGGGTGTGGTAACCCCATGCACGCATGTCTAAGATTGGATCCGGAGAGCACGGTATTTAAGCAGCCCTCGTGACTCACCTCCTCTTCGCAGTATCCTACCGTGCGTAGCTTCCTGGTTCACCCTAACTCGCAGGGTTCAGGTGGTGTGGCAACCTCTGTGCATGTCTAGAAAGGTTCGGTGAGAGCTTGGTATTTAAGCGGTCCGCGTGACCCACCTCCTCTTCACTGACTCGCACTGTACGTAGCTTTGGTTCACCCGACCAGGAGGGCTCGGTCATAGGCTAAACACAATGATTAAAACCCAAAAGGGAATTAGCCATGTTTTCAAAAAGAATGAAACAACAAACCCTAATGTTTTCAAAACTTGTCCAATAACTTTCTCAAACCCTAGAACATTACTTTTACAACGTTTTTCTCGAAAAACTTGACTTGTGGAAAATTACAGAAATACCCTTAGGAGTGAAATTACCAAAATGCCCCTGACCCATAAAATATTAATTCAATGGTTTTGCCCAAAAATTTCAATGATTTTACAGACATTCAAAAATCTTGCTTTGGAAATCGTCAGCAAAATATTTTGGTTCTAGAAAATTACTGAAAATGCCCTCAGTGGAAAAGGGCGAAAATACCCCAGGTTAGAAATGGGCGAAATGTCCGATGAGCGAATAGGTATGGAAAGCATTAAGGAATGGATGCATGAACTTCTTTGTGTGAACTAGGATAGGAAACTGAAACATTGTTTGCTCGAAAGAATCTCTGATTAAACCTTATCCCTAAAATTTCTTCATGAGTAATAAAGTGAAACAAATGCTAACGCATAAAATTTTTCTTAATCGATTAAAAGCGCGGTAGATAGAATGAGTTCTAGAGGACGTGGACGCCGTGGACGTGGGCGTAGTAGGGTAGGATGACGGTGTTTGAACCCGTCAGTCGGGGCAAGGTTCTCAAAATGAGGTACCATCGCCACCACCACCTCCTACTTTTAGAGTGAGGAGCCGGATCGGGCCGGTGGCGGCGGCGGTATCGCAAGTCGTGTTGTGAGTCTTGGAGATGGTGGTCGGGTGGTGGAAATGTGGGAGCTCGTAAATCGTCCCCCGAGCGACTCCGTTCTCTAACGAGCGGAGGTATTCCGAGGTGTGTCGAGTGGCACCCAGTCTGTGGAATCTTAGCTAGAGTCAATCGAAAGAATCATGGATGACCTTGACTTTGACCGAGGAAGAAAAAGCGAAAGGGGCGTTGTCGCCTAAAGGATGAAGCGTGACGGTGGTGGCTTACGGTTCGAGATGGGGCTACAGCAGATGATTTGACTTGGGAGTATTTCGAACCACCTATCGTAGGTGTATGTGGGCATCGGCTACACCGATGCGCAGAGAAAAGGCTTTTCTCGGGATTAGTGCAAGGAACTAAGTCCGTGTCGGAATATGAGGCGAAATTTTTAAGGCTGAGTAGGTATGCAAGAGGCATCGTGTCTCATCGAACATGAGCACCGTGTCCGCTTTGAGGACGGACTCGAGATGATTTAAGGTTACTGATTGCCCCGCAGCAGGGTTCGTGAGTTCTCATCCCTAGTGGAGAAGGCTAAGGTAGCCGAAGGGATCAAGGAGGCTGTGAGGCGAGCTATAGTAAGAACAATCGTAAGAGAGGATTTGGGTCACCGGATCAGCGGAAGTGCTCGAGAAAAAGGCTAGGCCAAGTGGGCCCAATCGGCGGCAAGGCCCACGCATCGCTAATCGGCCCGACTCGGTGTAATCGCTGTGGAAAGACCCATTGGGGAGGTTGTTGGACCGGTGATAAAGGATGTTTTGAGTGTGGGTCTTTGGAGCATCGTGTCGAGATTGTCCCCGTAAAACTAGCTAAGAAGCGACCAGAGGGGCGTAACTGTGTGCTCGTGGATAGAAATATAGGACCACGGAGGGGTCGTGGTAACGACAGAGGAAACAACGGTCCTAACCGAGGTCGTAGAACTCAAGGCGCGAGGTTCGGGCAACACGAGGGCTAGGCGGCTTGGCTTAGTGTACGCAAAGCGAGGTGTCGCGAGGAAGGTGACGCACCGGATGTCATAACCTGACACGTTTCTAATTTTTGGTTTTCCTTATGTTGCATTGATTGATGTGGGCTCGACGCACTCGTACATTGCTAGTAGTGTGGTAGGAACTATGGACCTAAACTCAAATCGCTTCTAGGAGATGATCGTAGTTAGCCCTTTAGGTCACTCTGTAATAGTAGATAAACTTTATAGAGGCGTACTTCTAGAACTTCAAGGGGTAGTATTTGTAGTGATCTAATGGAACTACCGTTTGGGGAGTTCGATTTGATCCTTGGAATGGACCGGCCGGTTAAGTATCAAGCGAATTTGGATTGCGCGCACAAGCGCATGGTTCTTAAGACAACCAAGGTGATGAAGTGGTTATGATAGGAGATAGAAGGAACTACCTATCCAATGTGGTGACTGCCTTGAAGGCTGAAAAGATGGTCAAGAAGGGTTGTGAGGCGTATTTGGTTCAAATTTATGCTTTGGAAGCTAAGGAGTTAGTAGTTGGAAAGGTCCGAACGGTTGGGGAATTTATGCGGATGTGTTCCCGGAAGAACTTCCGGTTTGCCTCCGGATCGGAAGTCGAATCGGTATAGACTTGCTACCGAACGGCACCGCTTCTATAGCACCATACCGAATGGCACCAAAGGAATTGGTGGAGCTAAAGGCTCAAATTCGTGAGCTCTTGGATAGAGGGTTTATTCGACCAAGTATATCTCGGTGGGGAGCACCTATGTTGTTTGTCAAGAAGAAGGACAGTTCTATGCGGATGTGCATCGACTCACCGCCGATTAAACAAGTTAACGATCAAGAACAAGTACCCGTTGCCTCGGATCGATGATTTGTTTGACCAACCGAAAGGTGCGTCGGTATTCTCAAAGATTGACCTTAGGTCGAGTTATCATCGCTTAAGGGTGAAGGAGGTCGATGTTCACAAGATCGGCATTCGAACTCGGTATGGGCTTTTCGAGTTCTTGGTGATGCCATTGGTTGACCAATGCACCGGCGGCATTTATGGACTTAATGAATAGAGTATTCCAACAATTACTTGGACCAATTCGTCGTGGTGTTCATAGACGACATATTGGTTTATTCAAAGACGTAAGAGGAGCATGACAAGCATTTACGGATAGTTCGCAAGTATTGAGGAGAAGCGATTATATGCCAAATTCGATAAGTGCGAATTTTGGCTTAGGAAGTGGCTTTCTTAGGGCACGTGGTCTCACTGAAGGAATTAGAGTAGACCTCGCAAGATTGAAGCAAAGATATTGGAGTGGAAACCACCTAGGTCGGTGGTGAAATACGAAGTTTTTTGGGTTTAGCAGGTATTATCGGAGATTCGTGGAAGGATTCTCTCTAATAGCAGCGCTGCTAACTAAGTTACTAAGGAAAGGCGTTCCATTTGTATGGACGGAGAAGCGACAAGGAAGCTTTGATAAGCTAAGGAAAATTTTGACTAAGCTCCGGTTTTGGTACACTGAAGCAGAAAGTTATTCACGATCTATTGTGATGCATCTCACACTTTAGTTTGGGATGTGTGTTGATGCAGATGGGAAGGAAGTAGCCTATGCATCCCGTCGCTTAAGACCGCATGAGGTTAACTACCCAACGCACGACTTGGAGTTAGCGGCGATCGTCTTCGCTCAAAGATATGGAGACATTACACCGTATGGGGAGAAGTCGATAGTCTACACGATCACAAAAGCTTGAGGTATCTTCCGACTCGGAAGGATCTGAATCTGAGACAGCGTCGGTGGATTGAACTACTAAAGGACTACGATTGTTCAATCGAGTACCATCCGGTAAGGCTAATGTGGTAGCCGACGCATTAAGTCGAAGGTGGTGACGGACTTAAGAGCAATGTTCGCTCGGTTGAGTCTATATGATGATGGGAGTCTTTTGGCGTAACTTCAAGTAAAGCCGACTTGGATTGAGGAGAGATTAAGGAAAAGCGATTAGTGGATGAAGGCTTGAGCGCTAAGAGGGTACAAGTTCGTGATGGTGGCTTGGAAGGGTACAAATTGTCTAGTGATGGAGTGCTTTGTTTTCAGGGACGGGCTTGCATGCCAAGGATACAGAATTAAGGCGAGAAAATTCTCCAAGATGCACATAGCAGCCATACGCTATGCATCCCGGGGCGATAAAATGTATGGAGACTTGCGAAAAGCAGATTACGTGGCACAGGTTGAAGCGTGAGATAACGGAGTTCGTAGAGAAGTGTCCGACGTGCGTGCGGCAGTTAAGTCGAACATCGCCACCGTCGGACTACTTCAACCGATAAAGATCCTCAATGGAAATGGGAGAGGATCACCATGGATTTCGTTAGTGGGCTACCCCTTACACCCAACAAGAAGGATGCGCTTTGGGTAATTGTGGATCGCTTTGACGAAAATCACTCACTTCATGCCGGTGAGAATGGATTACTCACTCCGGAAGCTAGCGAAGCATGTATGTGGGTGAAATAGTGAGGTTGCATGGTGTACCAAAGATCGATTATCTCGGATAGGGATCCCGATTCACGTCAAGGTTCTGAAAGCGTTGCATCAAGCTTTGGGTACACTGTTAGATTTCATGACGGCTTTCCATCCACAATCGACGGACAATCGGAAAGGGTGATCTGATTTTAGAAGACATGTTAAGAGGTTGTGTCTTGGATTTTAGTGGTAGTTGGGAGGAGTACCTACCATTAGCGGAATTCGCTTATAACAATAGTTATCAGCGAGTATTCAAATGGCTCCATATGAGGCCCTATATGGACGAAAGTGCCGTACTCCTACATGTTGGACGGAGTTGGGAGAACGACAAGTTCGGGTCCGACTGGTAACAGCAGACCGAGGACAAAGTCAAGGTGATTCGGTCTCGTCTCAAAGAAGCATCGGATAGGCGTAAGTCTTATGCCGATCTCAAACGCAAGGAAATGGAGTATCTTTGTGGGAGACAAGGTCTTTCTGAAGGTCTCGCTTGGAAAAAGGTGTTAAGATTTGGACGAAAAGGAAGCCGAGCCCAAGGTTCATTGGGCCATATCGATGTAAAGCGAGTAGGACCGGTAGCTTATCACCTAGAGTGCCGGCAGAATCGAATCGATTCATGACGTATTTCATGTATCAATCTTTGAGACGGTATCGGTCGATCCTTCGCACGTTGTGCCGATGCGCAGATTGAGGTGAACTCGGATTTATCTTTTGAAGAGGAACCGGTTCAGATTGTAGACCGAGATGTGAAGGTTCTACGTAGGAAGGCAGTGCCTTTAGTGAAGGTGCTATGGCGGAACCACGGAGTGGAAGAAGCTACGTGGGAGCCTGAGGAGGTGATGCGGCAGCAATACCCCCATCTCTTTTGATCAAGGAATTTCGAGGATGAAATTTATTTTAAGGGGGGTAGAACTGTAACATCCCAAATATGGGGTTATTTGGAATTTAATTATATTTAATTATTATGAACAGCTGTGATATTATTTATGGAATGTTAAGGCTTAATTATGGATTTTTAGTAAGCTCGAGTAGTGGGAAAAATATTATTTTCAAGCTTTGAGATAGGGAGCCTTAACAAGTGGGGGTTATAAGAATAAATGGGGATAATTTGGACATAAGATGAGCCTAGAATAAGTGGCAAAGTAAGCCCACTTAAGAGCTAGCATGTGACGCCACCAAGGAGCAAGGGAGAGCCTTGGTTCGAGTCACAAAATCCTCCCTTTTGCTCTTTTTTTTGGACGGCACAAGTGGGAGAGTTTTTCTCCCTTCAAACTCTTTTATTAAGTATTATTATTAAAGGATAATATGAGAGTTTTATTTGTTTAATTATAGTAATAATAAGAGGATATACATGGATAATTGATGGATTATTAGGGGATTATTATTTTATTCAAATTGTTTGAATTAAATTAAATGAGTGGCCAAGAGAAAAGTTAGGAGTTGGCTAGGAGTTGAACTCCTTGTTGCCAAGGGTGGACGGCAAGCTTAAGGAGGGGGGGGGCGAATGCTTATAAAAACCCCACCCTACCACCTTGTTTTGGTTTTTTTTCCATTCTTGCTAGTTGCCGAAAATCCCTAACCCCTCTCCCTTTGTGCTCTTTTATTTTCTTTGTTCTCTCAAACCCCTTCAAGCCGAAACTTCTACCACCTTTCTTTCCCATTATTTTCTTTCTCCCCTTGGCCGAATACACTCCCTTGGAAGGGCTGATTTCTTCTCCTCTTATTAAACTCACTATTGGCCGAATACAATCTAGTAGTTTGCCGAAACTCCCTTCTTCTATTCTAGTGTACTTTGGCCGAAGATTGGAAGGAATATAGATCTCGTTGGATCCTCGTTGTCAATCGATTTGGATCAAGGTAAGTAATGGCCGAATGTCTATCTCCCCTTTTCTTTCTTTTTCTGTCGATTTCTTTTACAAGGGGAGGTGCCGATTTCGGCAATGGTTATAAGGCTTCTAAACGTTTTGGTAAACGATCTCTCCTAGGTACCCCAAGTTCGTGAAGCAGTCGACTCAAGCTCCTAATCTCTAGCATTCGGCTTTGGTAAGTGGTGGTAAGGGCCTATTGTTAATAGATTATTCTTTTAAGTGATTAAGCCGAAGGCTATTAGTTTTACTTACTAATCAATGGTGATTGACGAGCAGATTCGGGAATCAAGTGTTGCGATTAGTATCCAAAAGTGTGAAGGTAAGGATTCGGGTTCACAAGGAACCCTCTCAAATTAAGTGGTTGGCCGATTAGGCCATAGTACTAACCTGAGTATTTGGCCGAATATAGGGATCAGTAGATCTAGGGTGGCCAACGTTTCTTTTCCGGATTTAGAGCATCCAAAGGTGACAGGTGTGTACATACACACTTATAATTAATTAAATGTACTAAACTGTTGTGTGTGCTAACCGGATCTGTGTAGATTCGGGATTAATACCATGAATGGTATAAGCAAGGAAACAGGTAAGTCCTTGTTGACTATGAAATATTTTAAGATGCTTTTGGGAAGCATGGTGTGTCTAGTACACGTTGCTTATTGCTGATGATAAAACCTGTACATGTGATTAAGTACATGGTAGCATAAATTATGTTGATGTGGGATTGATGAGTGGAGGCGGTGATATTTCGTCTTTGACGAGCACCGATGTTTTGGTAACACACTCGTGACTATATGTCACCAGAGGTTTGGTACCTCCGAGGTTTGGTACCTCATAGCGACTCGTCCATGTGGTTAACACCACCGTGGGTTGGCCCCACTTGAGATATGGGATCGTCGCGGTGATTTGGTATCACACGATGGGTTGGCCCCATCACCCGATTTGTGTCCACGGACACCAGTGCTTTGGTAGCACATCGTGACTATATGTCACCAGTGGTTTGGCACCACCAGTGTTTTGGTAACACATTGTGACTACGATCACCAGTGGTTTGGTACCACATGGGGTAGACAAAGGCGTTTGGTTGGCTAGGTCGGGTGCATGACTTAGTACATGATGATTGACTATATGCTGTGTATGAAATTGTTTAAATACGAGGGAAGGGTTACATACTGAGTCTTGGTGACTCACCTTCTCCTTTAACATTTTTCAGGTGACTCGTAGATGGCGGTTGAGGAGCCGGTTGGACTCGAGGTGGCCATGCAGTGGACTTGCATAAACTGAACTTTAAACTTAGTTATTTTTATTTTATTATTGGGTTTTTTTATTTTGGTTGTAATAAGGCCTCCATAAACTTTATTTGTGTTATTTCTTATATGTTGGATATTTACTTTAAACTATATTATTAAAACTGAATTAAAATCACATGTTTTCTTAAATCAACACGAAAATGTTTTATCGTGCCATCGGGCACATCTGAAATTTCGTATAACAACCTGACTCAATTAAATTTCCAAATTAATTCTAAGCATAGTTTCGGCAAGATAACCAAAAACGAGAAGTTTTCAACAAAACTTAAGTTGGTTTTAAATGGTGTTCAAAAGGTTTTTCTCCGTAACAAATCAAATTCGGTCGTAATGTTTGGGCCGGGTTTGGGTTGTTACAAGACCCCTTTTTCACCCTAGAAAGATAAACCATTACACATTTAGGTATTAGATTTTACAAGCTTTCAGAGAATTTTGTGTTTACGTTTTGAGGGTTCTTATTTCAGGTTTTGAGGTTTAGTTTTGTCTCCATATTTTTTACTCTTCCTTTTTTCCGTTTTAGTAAAATTATCTTTACCCGTGGTTTTTTATCTTCTTCGGAGGGGTTTTTCCACAAAATATTTGTGTTCAATCTTTTCAATTTCTTTGTTATTTTACTTATTCGTTGCTTAAACTGGGTTTTCTGATGTCTTATAATATTTTAAAAAAATAATGTCGTATAATATTAATAATATTCATTTAATATTTTAAAATAATGGATTTTGGTAGAACATATTAATACCATGTTACTTTATATTTGAGTATGTATTCTTTTCTTATCAAATGTTTTTTTTTGTTTATATATATCGATTGTTGACTCAAACATAAGTTCTTGTGATATTGATTTTTTTAAAAAAATAAGGAATCTATTAAGACATTTAGAAGTCTATCCTACTAGATATGTTGCATTCCTCGAAATTAATACAAGTATAAACAAATTAAGGATATAATCATGGACGTGATAAGTGGCAAAATAATAACCACTAGAAATGGAAACTTGATAATAAATAATAGAACAATGAGAGTTCTCAAGATAATCCTTCAAAGGGTAGATATAACTTATCAATGTGATATGAAAATCATTGGTCACATACTTGTCGTATGCCTAAATATTTTGTTCAAAATCTGTTAATTTTCTTTAAGGAAGAAAATATGTCTCGCTGACAATGTAACAATGAATATTATCCTTACAGGTAGAAAAATGAACCAATATTAATGCATTATTTGGTAATAAAAAATTAGCTGAGAAGAGCTAATATATCAATATCTGAAGTAACAACATTAGTGATGGTTAATGCATAATTCTCTAGAGACATCCACTGTAATGGATCTTATATTGAAATTGTGAATGAGGAAAAAATTATATTTGGTATGAACCACTCTTACTATGAATATCTATCTATTTTGATTTTAAAAAGGGCAGAGAAAGATTCGATTATTGAATGCATACTACTTATGCTTAAAGACTTGATTGACTGTTAAATTAATTGCAATTATCTTCGTCGTCTTCCATGGTCATCATCCCTATGAAGGGTTGAAAGCTTGTTATGATTGAATGCACCTGAAGTTGCAAGACTTTAAAACTGTGAGTTAGTATAACTTTACAATATTTACGATAAGTCATCAATTAAAATTATGTGGGAGAATATTACTAATGAGATATTGTTAAAGAAAAAAGTTTCAACTTTTCATGCTTCAAATATGCTTTTGCAGTAGCAATATTTTTATTTTTTTAAAAATATCTTTTAAATTAATATCATATTTTACTTGTTGTTGAATAAAATAACGAGCTATTAAATGAAAAATCGTATAGCCCATCCTACTAGATCTACTCCATTCCCTGAAGCGAATGCAGCAATATATAACAAATCTGAAAAACGTAAATTTGGATGTGAATGTCTTGAATGCGAATGTGGTAAGTCGCTCTATAATAGTAAAAAGGAGTGGTCATAATAATTCTTCTCACCACCAAAAGTGGGAAAATGAAGATAATGTGAAGACGGATAATAAGATTGATATTGAAATTTAAATTAATAGTTCTATCCTATGTTTCAACTTTTAATTGGTGTGTATTTAAGATATACTCATATGTTTGGCTTAATTTGTGCATACACCTATGCAAAGAAAATATATGGTTGTATGGTTTTAGAACTATTTAATTACTACAAAGTACATAAGGTATGCTATTAAAATCAATGATAGATCATTTTCTATATATATGAATATTGTCTATATTTTCTATAGGTTACTATCTATATTAGTATGGTTAAATCATATGAGATGGTAAACATGAAGTTTACATTAGTATTGTTGAATCACGTGCATAGTAAATTAGAAGTTTACTAGTTCAAATATACTAATTAGTTGGCATGATCGGTTAGACCATCTCGAACAATAATGATGTGACAATATAAGAATTTACATGGATATTTATTAAAGAACCTGAGGATTATTCGTTTATCAAGTGTTTTTTCTTCTCAAAGAAGATTTATTAAACCTCACTAGCAAAAGTTGAGATTCAATCTCTTACATTTGTGAAAGAAACATGGGCCCATTTATCCAATAAGTGGATATTTTGATATAACTTTGGTATATGCATCTACAAGTCAACCACATGTGAGTTATCAACCCACAACCTATAGTTTGAGAGATTACTTGATTTGTTTATGAACAAAACTATCAAATTATGCAATTGAGACAATTCTTGCTAATGTTTGCGAGTTTATTGCTCAAGCTTTCAATGATTATTGTAATCTAGATTATCTATGTGAGTAACTATCGCAAAAGCCTGTTGTTTATACTTATATATGGTTTAGTAGAATAATAATTAAATGCCTTAAGTTAATAGCTAAACCATATCTTTTGAGAATAAATTTTTTTATATGTATAAGTATATGATATTTTATATGAATCAACGCGTGTACGCATCATGCTAATAAGTTATGATAAAAAATCCTTATTATAATTGGCTTTTGGTCAGGAGTCAAATACAATCCAGTTTAGAATTTTTGAATGTGCGATGTATGTTCAAGTTGCTCTAACATAATGCACAAAATGAGTATTCAAATAAAGTAGGGAATATGTATTAATTATGAATATTGTATTATTAGATGTCTTGAACGAATTAGAGATTCAATTATGATACAATTTGATATTTATTATTTTGAGTTGACATTTTTTCCAATATTAGGAGGAGAGAAATAATAGTTGGATGAAATAATTATTTGGAATGAATTATTGCAAGTTAAATGTCAAATGTATTTACTGACCTAATAAGAATAACCAAGTCTTATATATCAACTGATGTGTTAAAGTCCTAGTAGGATAATTTGTTAGAATAAATGAAACTAACTGAAGCATGATAGATTGGTTCCAAAGATGAAAAGAAAATAATAAATCAAGATAATCATATAGTGATGGCGGTGCTCTTGAAGAGACTTAAGACATAACTAACTATTAAAGCTCCGAAAGAGATTCAAGTACCTGAAATTGACAATGGAAATTATGAAAATAAAGATATCTCGATAAGTTATGTCAATATGAAAATATGGAATCGCGAATAAAAGTTGTTGACAACAGTTTTGCATGCAATATTATTGTTGAAATGATGAAAGAAAATGAGGATCTTGAAGAAATTTATTGAGAAATATAGATATGAAATAGATTGGCCAAAATAGAAAGACGCAATTCAAGTCGAATTAAATTCGGGAAGTTTTTGGAGTAGTAGTCCAAATATCTAAAGGCATAAAGCAAGTAGGGTACAATTGAGTAATTTTGCGAAAATAAAATTAGACAAATGAAGTTTTTCGCTAAGTCCTAGCATTGATCATGAAATGTATAATATTTTTTTTTGTGGTGGAAGCAATAACCTTTAGATATCTTAGTAGTCTGACAATTCATATTTGACATGTGTCTCATAATTGTTGTTACAATCTTTATATAAATCAATATATAGTAGAAGTTCACATTAAAATCCTTGAAGGATTTAGAATTCTAGAAGTATACAAAAATTCTTGAGAAATTGTTCAATACGGTTGCATAAACATTTATATGAATGACAATGATTTGAGCATATATGGTAAATTTGACTTGGTGAATAGTAGCCGAATGAAGATTATAAAATGATCCAAAATACCTATTTGTATTTTTATAGAAGGATAATGATAAAAAAAAATGACATGCTTATTGTTGGAACTCCTCAAGAAATCAAAATATATTTCCCCAAAATTCTTTCTCACTCATGACATTTAAAAGAATGATGATATAAGCATCTAGCAAATCCGTTTAAGTAATTATTTGAAAAACTAGTATTCAAAATTGGAATATGCAAAGTATGAGATATCATGTGATGTTGTCATGAGGAGGAGTAAATACGCGTTGTACTCTTTTCTCCTTAATCAAGGTTTTGTTCAATTAAATTTTCTTGGTAAGATTTTTAATGAGACATCATGTTATGTGGATTATAGATAAATGTACTATTTTTCCTTCACTATTTTTTTCCCATGGGGGTTTTATCTTGGTAAGGTTTTAATAAAGCATATTATCTACTAATAGACATCTAAGAGGGAAAGTTATGAATATTTTATTATTAAGTGGATTTCCATCAAGATCAATATAAGTTTAATGTACTTTAGGACTCGAATATTAATTAAAATTAGACTTTTAATTTATTTATATTTCTTATGTCTATGAATATAAATTTTGAAGAAACATTGTAAACATCCCTATTCGTTAAGTAAAAATTCATAATTCTCTTGTTCCTTCTATTTCTTTTGTTCTTTGTTCTATTTATTATTTATTTCATAACATTTTTATAATTATTTATTAATAATTATTTTTATAATTAATTTTATAAAATTGAAATTAGATAAATTTAATATTTTATAAATTTTAAATTATTTATATAAATTAAATACAATGAATAAATAAACATTTTTAAATTTTTATTTCCCTTATTAAACTCATACTTTTTTTTATAAATTTTAAAAGATAAAATAATTATTTATATGTTTAAATACTCAGTTACCAGCTTCCACTTATAAAAAAATTAAATTTTATTAAATAATGTTTTATTTGTATATTTTAATCAGGCAACATACACAACTTCTAGTGTCACGGGGTTAGATCTTTCGTCTCGCGATCCATACGGCCTTAGGCGACCCGTTCGCTCCAAACTCGCCTAAGTTAGCCTTTACTCCTAAAAGTGAGGATTCCTTTAGAATTCTTCTAAGGCACCAATTTGTATAGCGGAAGCAATTGTGCCAAAAGAAGCTACAAAAGAACAACAGAAAGCCACAGAAAGAACGCACGCAAAGTGTTTGAGTAAATGCTCAAACAATTCTATTACTCTTAAGAATTCAACTTACAATGGATGAGATACAAATGAGGGGGAGGCTCTCTATTTATAGTTGAGCTCCCCCAAAATCGACGGTCAAGATCCAATTACATCGACGGATGAGATTAGCCTATCCCTTGATTTTAGGGATTTACAAGATTACATTATATCAAATCAAATCTACAAGATATGATTCCCATATTTACTAAAAATAGCCTATGTTGTCGTATCTTCATTATCGGGCCAACCAGACTTTAATTTGACAGGCTTCTCCAACAGTTCTTGGAATCGGGCCAGTTCTTGTGGGGTAAATAATCCCCATCTAATCGATAGACCTCCATGGGGCGCATCCCGTGCCATGGTCACGAGCTTTACACTTTGGCCCGTAACACTAGGACGTACTCAGTTACCAACTTCCGCTTTAAAATATATTTCATTTTATACTCAACTTTATTATTTTATTTTATTTTAAACGAAAAATAATTATTTTATCTTTTAAAATTATTTTTTATAAGATAAGTAAATTTGAAATAATTTTAAGATGAAAATTATTCCAACAATTATTTTTAGATAAAATAAATAAATTTGAAAAATATCCCAACAATTATTTTTGATTTAGGTCTTGTTTGATAAACTGTTGAAAACATAAAATCCATTGAAAATTAATATTTTAAATTATTTAATTTTTTTGCACATGTTTGATCCAAAATAAAAACAATCCAATAAAATTTTTCTATAAAAAAGTGTGAAAATGATAAGTAAATAAGAGCTACTTATCACTTAATGGAGAATATTTTCAATTACTTCAATTTTATTTTATTTATTTTAGTATTATATTATACTATAAAAATTTTATTTTCAAAATTTGACTTTTACTTAGAATGAAGTGAAATGTTTAAAAATGAAAGATAAAATGTCGAATATATATTAATTTAAAATCTAAATTTACCAAACAATCTAATTATATTTTGTAATAACTTTTAAGTAATTTATCCAACATGTTTTATAACTTGAATTCAATACTTAAATTTTCAACACTTAATTTTTTAGTTTACCAAACAACATGTATCGATTATAAATATTGACGAAGCTAACACTCTTTTCTTATTATTCCTCAGACTCTTTTGATTGGTCATACAAGGATGAAAAATACCAGAAAACTACAACTTAATATTTCGTGATTTAATCCCAATATTTTAGACTGGTCTGCGAGAGAGGAAGCTTTGTGGTTTGTTATCATGCATGCAAAATCGATAGAATGGTGCTAGCAAAAAGATTCAGTTATTGCTCTACATCGGACTGGGACCATATCTATAATCAATATCTTGACTACCAACTGTCTATCATTTATTTTTTTTGTCATTTTACCTTGTTATAAATGTATATATATTTGTAATTTTAATATTAATGCAAAAATGTATATCCCTTTATGATTTTTTATTATAGTATTTTAGATAAATATAGTTTTGAGGTAAATTTAATATTATTTTTAACTAAAAATTTATATTTAGTCCTTTTACTCTTTTACAAGTGTATATATGATTTTATTTTCGTATTAATGCACAAATTTTAATATGTTTATGTTATTCAAATTCAAATATCTAATTCTTTTACAAACTACACTATTTTCTCCCCAAATTTGTAAAAAAAAAAATCATATTATTTCTTTTGTTTTAAATTTCTTCTTCGAATAAAAAATTACTGTAATTTTAGAAAAATAATAATTAATTTTTATATATATTTTAAAAAAAATACTTTAAATAAGATACAATTTTTAGTCCAAGAAAAGATATATGACTTGGATTATACCTATATTTAATAAAAGATTAAATTATTTACTTTTATTTTTAAAAAAATCTATTAATAAAAATTTATTAAAAATACAATTCATAAATTAAAAGTAATATATTTTAATTTATTTATACATATATGATCTTTTTATCTTGAATATCTATTTAAAAAATAAAATTATAGATATTATATCTTTTAATGTATTACAGTCAATGACAAAATATATAAAAATTAATGTAGTAAATTTTGAAAAAAAAATACTGCTTCTACTATGTTTTGAAATATTTTATTCCTACTAATATAATCACAATTAATTTAAAATGTACCTATAGATGGCAATTACGTAAATTCGTTCACATGTTCAGTAAATTTTATATTTATTGTATTTATATACTTATATAAAATTTAAAGTCTTAATCAGTTTTTTTTATTTATACAATTGTGTATCGCACAGGTAAAAAAGTTAACATATATATGTCATATATAATAATTATCCTATGTGAAGCATTTCATAATATGACAAATATAAATTCAAAAAATTATATTTAAAAGAATAAATAATTAATAAGATATGTGGTAAAATTTCAACTTTGTGTTTATGGAACGGAGTTAAAAATTTCAACCATCTGGATCTCAAATAATTACCCTTAAATATTTTATTAAAAAGAGAGTATAAATTTCATAATAATATTTTTAAATGAATTGCATTATAGTATTTTATTTTACCCTTGCATTAATTTTTATCTGATTTTAAAGTTTTGAACTGAAATTGCATTTATTACAAGAAAGCAATTCTTCCGTAAGAAATATATTTTTTAATTATAAGAAATTTCAATATGTAGTAATATATTTACAAGAATTTATAATAGAAACAATATATTTAAGGTTTGTATGCACAGACGTTAGTATTATTTTACGGTTTGACGAAATTAATAACTTTGAATTTACAGTATCCAATCTTTCCAATTAATGTTACAATATTAACGTTGAACAACAATTTCCATCGTTTAATAACTCTATTAAATTTTTGCTTCTATCGAATTGCAAAGTGTAAGTGATGGATTCGTCTACTCCTCGATCTGCTAATAGTAATCTCTAAGGGGCAACCAAGAAGGTTCGGCTCCCCAAGGATGAGCTACCGGATGGTGGGGGCATGGACGTCGACTCTGCGGAGGGAAGGAAGGCATCCTTTAAGTGTCGAAACTATTTTTTATCGGGTTTTGAAAAAACGGGAATCGACTTTTAAAAATATGGAAACGGAGTCGCCACCGAACTTTTATTCACGGTGTGATCGGACCACCTATAAAATATTTTGGTCTGCGAAACTCGAGAAAACGGGTTCGGGAGTCGGTTACGTGCGAGGAAGGATTAGCACCCTCGCAACGCCCAAAATTGGTACCAAATTGATTCATTAATGTCCTAATTTTGAAAAGTTTGAAATGGTTTTGAAATTATGTTTTTTTTTCTTTTTATATTTTAAATAACTTGACTGAATATCGAGATTCCATTGCTCCGAAAGAATAGAATATCATATCCAGCACGATTGGACACGACAGTCTGAGTCCTCGAATCCAAGATTATCCCCAAAATTCTCCAAGTACATGTATTGGAATTAAAAAGGTATTTGATTATTTGGACAAACAAAAAAGATCACACCCAGCACGATTGGGAACGATTTCTTCGAATTTCCAAATTATTTTGAAAATATGAACCAATTTCGAAAGGGTATTCGTTTTTTCGGTTAAACGAAAAAGACCACACCCAGCACGATTGAGCGCGATTTCTTCGCATTTCCAAATGTATGAATATTACCTTATTTTGAGAAAATGAACAAATTTTGAAAGGGTATTCGTTTATTTGGTTAAACAAAAAAATCACACCCAGCACGATTGGGCGCGATTTCTTCGAATTCCCAAACTCGCGAATATCACCTTGTTTTCGAAAATATTAAGCAAGAACGATTTTAAAGATCGAATAGTGTGGAAACATGATGTTTTTTTTTTTTTAAAAATGTAATGCTATGATGTAGTAACATACAATATGGAGCCATTATTCACGAGTGAAATACAATGCTATTGAATCTCAAGCAGTAAATAAATATAGAGCAAGAATTAAAACATACAAGTATTATCAAGCATTAATATAGAGCAAGACTTAAATATAGAGCAAGAATTATCAAGCGTTAGATCAATGATAAAGAAAATTAATTTAATGTATATAAGCATAACAAATGTACAACATATTCTAAATAAACAAGAGCGATTTTAAAATATGTTAATAATAATTAAAATGATGCACATAATAAAATCAAACAAGATAATAATATTGATATTGACTAGAAATAACAGTAATAACCTTAGGAATAATACTCATACTAATATAAAAACAACAATAATAATAACATTGACTTAATGATAAACAAGCCATTAAAGCAGGGACTAAATAAAAAACACTTAAACGATCAGGGATTAAAATCGCAAATACTTAAACAACCAGAATACAGTGAACGAACTGGACTAAATCAAAAGCATATGTAAATTCTGGGGGCTAATTAAACAATAAAATCAACACGAAAGGGGATTAATTAAAAATCATATGGGAATAGAAGGGACTAAACGCGCAAATCCTCCATTAATTGGAGAAACGCGCGGATCTTGTAAATATGGGTCGGGTCACATCGGATCTGCTCATACGGCGTCGTTTCAAGGTTATCAGTGTTAACCTGAAACGTCGTCGTTTGGTTAATGACCAAACCCCTATATAAACGACTTTAACCCCTCAGCTAACCCTCTTTTAATAAAACCCTAATCCCTTTTTGCTTTCCTTCCTCAGCCGCAGAGAGACCTAACCCTTCATTTCCCTCAACCGCAACTAAGACCCCTTCCGTCCACCACTAGGCCGCCATCATAACCAGCGAACAGCGGTAGACTTAAGGAGAACCCCTCGGCTTACTACCCAAATTGCCATTATGTCCGACGAAAGGCAATATCCGAGGGGTCCGACTCAGTTCCCCGATACCGGCCTTAAAGCCTCGCTCGCCTACCAATGTCCAACCCTAATTTCGACGGAGAAAATGAAGGTGAGCATCCGGCCCAGGGTAAGATCGCTTCCCCCCTTTTAATCTATTGTAAACCAAAGAAAAAAGAAAGAGATACAGGAAAGAAAAACGATCCGGAAAGAAAATGGAGTCAAAATCAACCTTTTTGCTTGAATCTGCTCTTGGTTTTCGTATTCTTTTTTGTTATGTATGCGTAAAAAATACAAGGTTTTGTGGCTCGGCCTTTTTATAGCCGATCTGAAAAAGAAATCGAAAATACTAAAAAATGTCATTTTATCCCCTTTCTATTTTGTATTTGCTGCTGTCGTGGTCTCTTTTGTAGGTACGGGGGCGACGTGGTTTTCGGTGCGAGGTGTACGAGGGTCTGTTGCGTATACTGGGCGTTTGGCGTGAGTGTGGTGATGCACTGGGGGTAGTACGGAAGTGCTGGTACTGGCTGTACGCAGTCATGGCAACGCGCGCGTGGGAACACGAGTAGTCACGCGTATAGAGCACGCGAGAAGCCAAAGGGGCGCGCGTGGGGTACTCCGAGTATCTCAAGAGACGCGCGTGAGGAAGCTGAGAAGGCACCAGAATAATCTGGAATTTGGGTCATTCGGGCTTGCCATTTTTTGGGTCAAGGGTTTAGTTTAAATTTGGGTTATGTATTGGGCTACCTATTTGGGCCTGTTAATGTAATGGACATGGACTTTAACTTTGGTTGTTTATTCTATTTTTTTTATTGCTATTATTATTCTTTTTATTAAATTCTTGATGGGCCCGGGCGAAATGGGCCTTCTACAGCTGCCCCTCTTTGCTCATTGTCGTGTAACGAGAATAGAGCAAAGACTTCAAAAAGGGCCAATTTTGCCCGGTCTTGCCAAATCTTGACCTCTTTCAGTGCTTTTTTCTTCGAGTAGCTTCATTCCATCCCACTGCATCTTCAAGGGCATGAAAACTAACGCTTCGATCCAATTCGATGTAATTTCTGAGAGAAGAGATTTGTAGCTTCAATCTGCTCCGTCGGAACTTCATGGTGAAAAGAATTCAGAGAGAAGAGATTCGTAACCTCAATCTTCTCTGCTGAAACTTCAAGGAGATAAGGATTGATCCTCATTGTAAACTCAGGGAGGAGGGATCTGTAGCTTCAACCTACCCCACTGGAACTTCGAGGAGATAGAAATTTAGAGAGAAGAGATTCGTAATCTCAATCTTCTCTGCTGACTTCAAAGAAATACGGATTGGTCCTCATTGTAAACTCAGGGAGGAGGGATCTGTAGCTTTAACCTACTCCACTGGAACTTCGAGGAGATAGAGATTCAGAGAGAAGAGATTCGTAATCTCAATCTTCTCTGTTGAAACTTCAAAGAAATACGGATTGATCCTCATTGTAAACTCAGGGAGGAGGGATTCGTAGCTTCAACCTACTCCACTGGAACTTCGAGGTGATAAGACTTGTATGGCTTCGATCTGCTCCTGCAACCTCAGGATTGCCAAATCTGTTATCCTCGATCCGCTTCGCTCAAGAAGGCGGGATCTTCGAGCTTACTGATGTTGCGACAACATCCTTTAAGGGACCTGTGCTGTAAAATCAGTTTCGTGTTTATGCTTATGCAAAATGGTTAGAGTGCAATGATCAGAATGAATCTGATGTTCCTAACTAAATGTAGTATGGACGACGTATGCAGAATGTCATGAATATGGTCTTTTTAGGATGTTTTAAGGGCATCTTTGCTCGCATCCTGTTGTCCTTGTTCAGCCGGTAATTCGATCCCGAAACTCAAAGGAATCACTACTATGCTTCACTGATTTGCCCATGTTGTAGCTTCAATGTCTATTACTTCATATCCCGAAGGTGCGGGGTTTATATTTTTTTGTATGGTCCCATGCCATGTCATATAGGATCCACAATAATTGGTTACCGATTCTCACAGCATTTCATCTTTGAGAACAGTTTTCTTTCTTAATGTTCGTTAAAGCCTCACTTCTGTCGTGGTACTTTAAAATGGAGAAATCATCATTTATGTAGATACCCTCTTTCCCGATATCATTAACTCCTTAATCCTGGTGAGTTTTACACAACAGTCCTATTTTTGGGTTCTTGTTTTATTTAGAAACCTCTAAAGTAATACGCAAAACTTCTTTTATAACAGCATTATTAATTCATCCATCATTATTCCAATGCAATACGCTTACATGGGGGTAATATCAATAGCTGAGAATAAAAAATTGATGTGAAGCAAAGCTTATGATTAATAAGAGAAACTAATCAAAAGGTACATCTTGAAAAGAACAAAATATTCAAAAATAACACATTTAGTTCGAATAAAAATAACTACTATGCGACCTCTAGATATCGCTGCCTGAGCTTCGCTGCCCCAGTGTCTGGAAGACTATCTTGAGTGTGACATGTGTTTAGAAGATCTTGAGTATTTTGTCGAAGCACCAAGACACGACATGCCTCTTTCTGGTTAATTCAAGTATTGACAGGATCACCGCATGCCCCATTATGATCTGATCACAATTTGAGCCGCCCATTTCGGGTTTTCGACTCAAAACCCCTTTGGTCTCAAGGCGCCATTTGCGGGTTTTCACCCTGGCCTCTCCCTTTTTTTTTTGGAAAATCTCAAAGCGCCCTTTGCGGGTTTTCACTTTGGCTTCTTTTCTTTTTCAAGTATAGTATTTCTTAACAGAATTCAAATTTACAAGATTGGGTAAGTTTTTCCCATCCATCTCGGCTAGGATCAACGCTCCTCCAGAGAAAGCCTTTTTCACCACATAAGGTCCTTCCCAATTTGGCATCCATTTCCCTCTGAAATCTTTTTGCATGGGGAGGATCTTTTTCAAAACCAAGTCTCCCTCGTAAAATTCTTTGGGGCGAACCTTCTTGTCATATGCCCGCATCATCCTCTTTTGGTATATCTGACCATGACAGATGGCCTTTAGCCTTTTTTCCTCAATCAAGTTCAGTTGATCGTATCGAGACCGGATCCATTCGGCTTCATCTAACTTTAGCTCTGACAAGACTCGGCGGAAGGAATTTCAACCTCGATGGGTAGCATCGCCTCAATTCCGTAGACTAGTGAGAAAATAGTTGCCTGTAGAGAGGTCTTGATCGATGTTCAAAGACGCATAGAGAGCGAATGGTAACTTCTCGTGCCAATCCTTATAGGTTTCGGCCATTTTCCCCACAATCTTCTTAATGTTCTTATTGATTGCTTCTACTGCACCATTCATTTTTGGACGATATGGTGATGAATTGTGGTGCCTGATCTTGTATTGACCGCAGACCTCCGCAATCGTCTTTGTTGTTCGTGTTTAATGCAAGATTCGATATGATTCTTTCTGGCATTCCGTATCGGCATATGATTTCCTTTTTTAGAAACCTGCTGACTACCGATTTGGTAACATTGGCGTATGAAGCCGCCTCTACCCACTTGGTAAAGTAGTCGATAACCACAAAGATGAACCGATGCCCGTTTGAAGCTTTCGGAGAGATCGGCCCAATGACGTCCATGCCCCACATGGAGAAAGGCCATAGGGAAGTCATAACGTGCAAAGGTGAATGAGGCACATGAATTTTGTCTCCGTATATCTGGCGTTTGTGACATGTTTTAGCATACTTGATGCAGTCTCCTTCCATGGTAGACCAATAATATCCGAATCTCACGATTTACCTAGCCATTGTGAAACCGTTAGCATGCGTTCCGCAAACACCCTCGTGGACTTCCTCCAAAATCTTCTTAGCTTCAGCAGCGTCGACACATCTCAACAGTACCTGATCTTTTCTTCTTTTGTACAGGACTTCCCCATCTAAAACATAATCACAAGCTATCCTTCTCAATGTCCTCTTTTCATTCTCGGTCGCTTGTTCAGGATATTCGCGACTCCCTACATATCGCAATATATCTTGGTACTAGGGGTGATCATCCCTTTCTTTTTCCTCCATATTGCAACAGCAAGCTGGGGTTTTGTAAATACTCATCCGGATGGGCTTCATATTTTCCTGGTTATTTATTCTGATCATGGAAGCTAATGTGGCTAATGCGTCAGCCATCTGGTTTTCATCGCGCGGGAGGTAAAAGAATACGATATCATCAAACTTCTCAATTAGCTCCAACATTAATTTTCGGTAACTGATCAATTTGGGATCCCTTGTTTCCCATTCTCCTTTGAGCTGATAAATCACCAATGCAGAATCTCCATATACTTCGAGCACCTTAACTTTGCGGTCTATGGCTGCTTTAATTCCCATGATACAAGTTTCATATTCTGCCATATTATTTGTGCAATCGAAATCCAACTTGCAGGTGAATGGGTAGTGATCTCCATTTGGGGATATAAGGATTGCCCCAATTCCATTACCAACGGCATTTAACGTTCCGTCGAAGTTCAACTTCCAAGGACAAACTTCTGGGGTATCTTCCTCGCTGGTCGCTACAAACATCGATCCTCATTGGGAAAATCAAAGTTCAAGGGTTCGTAATTGTCTAGTGCTCACTGGCTAAAAATCGCTATTGCACTTCCTTCACAAATTTTTCTGCTCTCACATAGACTACGTCGAACTCCGAGAGGAGGATTTGCCATCGAGCCATTCTCCCATTCAAAGCGGTCGACTCCATCATATATTTAAGAGGATCTAGTTTCGAGATTAACCAGTCGTATGGTACAACATATATATCGCTTCAACCCTTGAGTTGTCCAGATCGTGGCACAACACAATTTTTTGATCGGCGAATATCTCATCGCACATTCAGTAAATTTCTTACTAAGGTAATATATCGCCTTTTCTTTTCTCCCTGACTCATCATGCTGACCCAATACACACCCCATAGAGTGATCAAACACTATCAAGTACAGGATTAGTGGCCTATCTGGACAAGGGGGTGTCAAAACTGGAGGATTCGACAAGTCTCGCTTTGACTCTATCGAAAGCTTTCGCATTGATCATCCCACACACCTGGGTTATGTTTCTTCAGAAGATGAAATATGGGGTCACATTTTTCAGTTAACTATGAAATAAACCGAGCAATGTAATTTAACCTCCCCAGGAAACCTCGAACTTCTTTTTGAGTGCGCGGTGGAGGCAATTCTTGTATAGCCCTCGACCTTATCTCGAGTCGATCTCAATTCCCTTTTCACCGACTATGAAGCCCAAAGAATCTCTCCGATCTAGCCCCAAAAGTGCATTTTATGGGATTGAGCTTTAATCGAATTTCCTCGGTCTTAAGAACAATTTTCTTAAAACTTGATATGTTCTTCTTCCTGTTCTAGACTTGGCAATCATGTCATCCACATAAACCTCAATTTCTTTATGCATCATATCGTGGAATAAATTCACCATAGCTCTTTTGGTATGTAGCTCCCGCATTTTTAACCCAAATGGCATCACCTTGTAGCGTAACGCACTTCTACAACATTATAAAGGTAGTCTTTCCCATATCTTCGTGGATGCATTTTTATCTGATTGTACCTCGAGAAGCCGTCCATAAATGAAAACAACGAGTAGCCTGCTGTGTTATCCACCAGAGTATCAATATGAGGTAAAGGAAAATTATCCTTTGGGCTAGCCTTATTTAGGTCTCTATAATCCACACACATTCGTACCTTCCTATCTTTTTTGGGGACAGGCACAATGTTGGCTACCCATTCCGAATATTTGGTCTCTTGCAAGAATCCGGCATCAAACTGTTTCTTAACTTCCTCCTTTATTTTTAACACAATATCTAGTCTCATCCTTCGAAGCTTCTACTGAATGGGCTTGCAATCTTCTTTTATAGGCAGGCGATGTACTGTAATGTCGGTGCTTAAACCAGGCATATCCTTATATGACCAAGCGAAGACATCTTTGAATTCTTGTAGCAACTCGACAAGATCTCGTCTTGTTTCCCGGGTTAGGCGTGTTCCGATCTTCACTACCTTCCCCTCCTCCAATGTCACAGTCTCCACTGTTTCCTCGTGAGGTAGAATTTGTTTCTCCTCCCGTTCTACCATTCTTAACAAGTTAGGGGATAAATCACTGTCTATATCATCTTCAAAATCCTGTGATCCTTCTAAACACATGTCCTGCTCAAAAGAATATTCCGAGTTCGTGGCAGCGTTGCTCACATCATTGATATCTAAAGACTTGTTGTAGTTCACAAGAATATAGAAAGAATGAATGAATTTATGAATGGTCATTTGTATGTATAATGGTTATGAAAGAATGATTCGAAGGCGTCACAAAACAAAGAAAGGAATAAAAGAATGTCTGCTTTAAATGATAGCAAAGATGTACTTCATTAATATAATAATGTTTGAACACGAGCCTATTTTACAAAAGAAATCTTATCACTTCTAGGCTTAAAGTAATAAGTGCGTTCGAGCATTACTCAATAAGTTTTAAATACTACAGAATCTCCTCTGCGATCCAGCTTGTCTAAAACGCTTCTCGTTCGTAGGGTCGAATATCCGATAAGGTCCTTCTTCCACTGCCTCCTCGATACTCGGCATTGATGCAAACATTACCCAACATTGCTACGATGTCTTTTCCTTTTGGTGCACTGGGCTCAGCATGGATTATCCCACCCGACACAAAAGTCTTAGATATGTGTGGAATTATCATGGGTTCCCACTTGGTTTCTTCGCCATTCAAACTAGCACGCCTTCTTTCTTGTCTCTTTTCCAGTTCTTTTCTTTTTGTTTCGCATCCGCCTAAATCCTAAGCCAAAGCGATCTTGTTTTTCTTTCAATGTCGGGGCCGCAACTCTCCCCAAAGGTATTTTCCAAGTCCTCTTCTGGTAAAGCTCCTTTCCCCACGGTCATTTTCAAATCCCATTCTTGTAGTCTTGGAGATTCTTGGTATAAGGATTCTATTTCCTTCCGTGGCGTGTTGCATTCACGAACTCGAGAGACCTAAGGAACATTCAATTGTCTCGTCGTTTATCTCTAAGTACGGTATCTCACTAGTCACAGCTACAATAATGTCCTCCTCAGCTTTTATCGTTATTAGCCGACCATCTGCTATCAACTTCACTTTTTGATGTAATGATGAGGGCACTGCCTCTGACGAATGTATCCACGGAGCAGTTATAGGAGGGCTTGATGTCCATTACCAGAAAATCCACTTCGTAAGTAGTCGGTCCAATCACTAAAGGTATCTCGATTCTTCCCAACACTTTCCTTTGCGTGCCATCGAATGCCTTTACTATGCTCTGGCACTCCTTCATGTGCGAGATATCTATCGGTAATTTGTTTAGAGTGGACAAGGGCAGTACATTCAATGCCGACCCGTTGTCTATTAGGACCCCTGGTAGCGTGTACCCTTTGCATCTAGTGGTGATATACAAAGCCTTGGTGGATCCCCTACCACCTGGTGGTATCTCGTCGTCACTAAAATGGATGAAGTTATCTGCACTTATGTTACCCACCAACCGGTCCAATTTATCAACCGAAATATCATTGGCGACATAGGTTTCATTTAAGACTTTCATTAATGCGTTCCTGTGTACCTCTGAATTCTGCAGCAAAGCCAATACAGATATACGCACCGGCTGCTTATGCAACTGCTCTACCACGCAATATTCACCGTGTTTCAAGAGCTTTAGGAACTCTTTGGCTTCTTCCTCTCTCACTGGTTCCTTGGTGGGTGATTCAGACTCGACTGATTTTTCTCTTTCTGGCTCTTCCATCGGGGCTTTCCTTTTACTGTATCATAGCGCCTCTCACGCGAGAGTATGAAAACCTACATCCAACTCTTCTTTTGAAGCTCTATCCAATTTCTCCTTTCCCCGATCGTCACACTACATTCATAGTTCCAGGGAACCCTCCCCGCTATCCTCATAAGCAAAGATCGCAGGTCTTTGTATTATCACTTTGGTGTCTCAGCATTTCACTTGACTCCGCTATACCCGGTTCTCGCGAGACTGTATTATTACTTTGTCAGGTCATCGCATTTCCACTCCATTATTTTTAGGTGCCAAAATAACGATCAAAGGGAATTTAACTTTTGGGTTTCGTTATTGACTCGAGGTGCATATGCTTTTCTCTTCTCGCTCCTTCTTCACAAAACTCCATTTCTTTATTGTTCATCAAATTTTGTACCATAGTCTTGAACTCCTCACGCTTCAATCTCGTGCCCCAATTCCTGATGGTACTCACAATAATTTGTCAACTTTCCCTGACTCTTTTTTGCAACGATTAGCCCCTGTTTGACCATTTCTTTCCAGACCAATCTTAAGGGAGTCTTAACCTCCGCAACGCTTATTTTGACCCTTCTTTTTGAAGTTTCGCTAACTGCATTGACCCTATTATGATCGGGTAATGGATTTTCTGCTTTTGGCAAGTCTGCCAACTCTATAACCCCCATATCGACAAGCTTTTCCACCAATTTCTTGAAGGCTAAGCAATTCTCTATTGAATGCCCCGTGATTCCCGCATGATATTCGCATTCTGCATTTGGGTCGTACCACTTAGGGTATGGGGGCTGCATTGGTGTTAGGTAGCGAGGAGACACGATGTGCGCGCCAAATAAATTTTTATACATTGCCTTGTATGTTATCGGGATCGGTGTAAATTGAAGCTTCTCATTGTTCTGTCTTGTGGTGCCAGATTCTTTTCTGGACGAACCCTGATGCCCAGTAGCCACTACCGTAGGCTGATTAACGGTGACTGACTTTGAATACCCCATACTCGCATTATTTACCTCGCTTTCTTTCCTTCTCGTAGTCGTTCTTTTGTTATTTTCCCCCGCCTCAATCTTTCCACTTTTTATAGTGTTCTCTATCATCTCCCCGGTCATTAAAATGTCAGAGAAACTCTTGGTTGCGTTCCCTAGCATATGAGTAAGAAACGGGGGCTTCAACGTATTGATAAAGAGCATTGTAGTCTCTTTTTCCAAAAGTGGCGGCTGGATCTGAAATGCGACTCTCCTCCACCACTGTATGCATCGTCGTAAACTCTCATTTGATTTTTTCCATGTTTTACGTAACAACTCCTGCTGTGGGTCATATCGCCTACATGATCAGATTGTGTCATAAATGCTCGTGCGCATCTCTCCAAGAACCGATTTCAAGACGGCCACCGATTATACCATCCGTCGCTTTGCTCCAACCAGCTATCTCGAAGCAATGTATCAACAACTGGTCATTGTTAATATACCCGGTTATTTTCTGGCAAAACATGGTTATATGAGCTTCAGGGCAAGTGATTCCCTTGTATTTTTCAAACTCCGGCATCTTGAATTTGTGAGGGAGTATTAGATTTGGTACCAGGCTTAGATCTTTAGCGTCGACCCCGCGTTGCCTATCAGCATCCTCCATAGCCCGAAATTTGTCTTCTAACCACTTACAACGCTCTTCTAGCTGTTTTGGCAATTTAGACTTTGCCTTTTCTTCATCCGCTGCCTCATCAAGGTCGGGAATAATAGCATTGATTGGATGGTCAACCAAATTAGAACCTAATCCAGCTTGAAAATTTGGCGGTACATGAGACACACCTCTTGAAATTGTTGAGGTTTAATTACAATGGATGTCCTCCGGGATGCTCTTCAGAGGTGTTGGGGTAAAACCCGAGGATATGGTCATTCCTCACTATCTTCCACAAAGATTAACCATGGGGCTTTCCTTTGTCCGCCAATAATCGAGTCAATTGGGACATCATGGTTCTCTGTGATTCCATCATCTGCTCCATCATATCACGTCAGATCTTGGCAAGTCGCTTCTTGCATTTGAAGTTGCGCTTTTTCTTGCATCTCCTTTTGGAGTTGTTCGAGTTTCTCTATCCTCCGATCCATGTCTTTCATTTTCTTTCTCGTCTTTGAGAGATACGTTTTTGGCAAAGTTTTGTTAGTTTCCAGGTTGCTGAAATAATTTTTTTTTACTATAATTAGGTACTCTTAATGATTTTTAATGCATATGAATGGAATGAAGACACATGAATGTAAAGAAGGTGTCGATTCAGATTCAATTTTATTTAGAAAGCTTTACTAGAGAACAAAGTCCTTTACATAGAATCGAATTACAAATAGGGCCTGGCCCTAGCACCTAAAACTCTAATTTTCTCGAGTAGTGAAGCTAATTCCCCTCAGCGATCTCGACTGCTGCTTTCAAATCGCATACTCAATATATCAGCTTGTACGGCCAAAGTTTGTAAATAATCGGCTATCTCTCGCATCTGGGTTATAGCTTCTCCCATGAGGTGATCCCTATCTATGATTTAATTCTGAAAATAGTGAAGCTCATGTTTCCTTCGTTCTTCATCCACCTCTAGAGACTCGATATGGTTTTGGCAATTCTGTAAGGCCGTTTTTAATTCTTCAATCTTTTCCTTCATTTCTTTAATTTGGCTTAAATCGCTCTTAGTTCTTTCATAGAGTCACGACTTCGATGATGATGAAGAGATCTCTCGAGCTCTGCGACTCTAGCCTTCAACTTGTTTTGTTCACTTCTACTTTCTCGAGGCTCTTTTCCATAGGTTCAATTTGTGCTTGTGTCTCTCTGAACTTCTCCTTCCATTGGTTAGCTTTAGCACTTTCGCCTTGAACCTCCCGACGCCATTATTCTCAAGTCTTCCCTAAACCAATGGTCCTCATTGACAGCGCATCTTCTTATAGTCGCTTTTAAGTCGTTCGCATCCTTTTCAACCCGTTCTTTTCCTTTTTGAATCTTTCTCGCTCGCTTTTAAACGTCAAAGATCTAACCTTAAATGCATCTTCTCTTCCTCTAATTGCTCTATTTTCTTTTCCAGCTTCGATTCCTCTTTTCAAAATCTTGCTTTATTATTTCCAATTCGAGACGGGACAACTCGTAGGCATTCTTCTATAGATCGGGCACCTTCCAAACTTGGTCCGTATATTATCGTTAATCCTCCGGCTGAACCAACTATTATACTCGGCATCGCCATTGAACCTACGGACAATCTCTTCATTCGCGAATCTGCTTCCAAGCGCCATGAATCTCCCGAACCCTTTTCTTGTAATTATCTCGCTCGATATGAGAACTCGATTGAGCCAAATTTCATAAGTCGCGCAGATAAACCGCTTTGACTGGTATTGCCTTAGTGCAAGCAACGGAGTGTATCCAAAGGCCCCCAAATCCCAATCAATGGCACATAATCAAAACTCCCACAACGATAGAGGATCTCGTTAGGGACCATCCAAATGGCTCTCCACTCCACATCCTCCTCTTTGAGATTTTGAAGGATCATCATCCACTTTTCTTCTGAGATGTCATTTCTCCTTCGCGTAGCTACCTCTTCCTTTAACGAGGAATAATTTTGGGGGAAGACCCGGTAAGAGACCCTGTCCATCTTCCAAAAGTGTCCATGAAACCAGGTCGACAATAGTTGTGCACATCCAATAAATCTACCTTCACCTTCCCTCCGACATAAGCTCAAAGATCTAAACGTCTCGGCTAGTATTGCAGGTACCGGTGTGATCCCTTTGCCCAGACGATCGAATAGGTCAGCGATTGCTTCATCTATATGCCTTAGAGCTTTAGGAAAAATCACTGCACCAGTAAATGCTCAGTGGCAAAGATATCCACCCTCTTCTTCGTGATCTCGAGTGTGCTAAGATCAAGTCTCTCATAACCACCCAAGGAATACATTTACTGTTACCTTTTCTGCTGAATTCGAGCCAGAACTCCAAGACTCATTCATCCCAAAAGAATACTCACTAATTTCTTCACAAAGGTTGGGGCGTTAGTGGCTTTAATGTAAGCTTTGTCGACTAAGATCTTTGGACAATGGAGCAAGGTTGTATACTCCTCTATAGTGGGGACCAAATCTACTTTCCCAAAAGTGAAACAATTATACGCAGGATTCTCAAACTGGTCATAGCCCAAACAAATGTTTGTCTACCTTAACATCTAACAAATAGGATATATCACCGTAATTTTGGTAGAACATCACCTTAGTTCCTCATCCCAACCGCCCATATATCTCTCAACTCTCAGAACTCATTTTGCACCACACCGACGCGAGTAAAGTCCCACAACTTCGACACGTATCCCTTAGCCAAATCTGTCCCATTTCTCTAGTTGTAGCCTCTCTCGACCATGTGCGTGACGGCCGCATTGTCTTCGACTCTATCAAGGAATTCGCTTCATGTTAGACCTTCTAACTTAGCCATCGAACACGAATCGACTCTCTTTTAAATATGCAATGTCATGCCAATCACAAAAACGCGGTCGCACTCAAATAATCAGATTGAAAGCAAACAGAAAATAATCAACCACCTATACGGGTAACCATTAACATTCAACACTACTACACTTGACGGGTTTCTACGGTCTACTACATAGGGTAAAGTCCTAAGAAAAGGGTACCCGAACCTGCAGATTCCTCAATCCTCACCCATTATAGGCTCATACGGATCAAGTTCAGTTCAGGGGAATACATTTCCCTCTGCCCATGCGGAGGTGAAAACCTCACGAAGACATAGGTACGGATGTATTCCGGAAGCAGTCCACTAGCCCATGCGGAGGTGAAAACCTCACGAAAGCATAGCTTCTCACTCCTACTTAAAGGCGTGACCACAACGGTCATGAAATGCAATGCCAAAGTATTATGGAACTCGACATTATAACAGTTATAGCACAAACAGATGTTTTAATGAGAAACATGATGAAACATTTTATCAAGTTTTCAATCAAAAGGACAAAATTAATCAATTTATGGCTCGACTCTCAATCCCCAGTAGAGTCGCCAAGCTGTCGAAACTATTTTTTATCGGGTTTTGAAAAAACGGGAATCGACTTTTAAAAATATGAAAACGGAGTCGCCACCGAACTTTTATTCACGGTGTGATCGGATCACCTATAAAATATTTTGGTCTGCAAAACTCGAGAAAACGGGTTCGGGAGTCGGTTACGTGCGAGGAAGGATTAGCACCCTCGCAACGCCCAAAATTGGTACTAAATTGATTCATCAATGTCCTAATGTTGAAAAGTTTGAAATGGTTTTTAAATTATATTTTTTTCTTTCTATATTTTAAATAACTTGACTGAATACCGAGATTCCCTTGCTCCGAAAGAATAGAATATCATATCCAAAGACGCGATTGACACGACATACCGAGTCCTCGAATCCAAGATTATCCCCAAAATTCTCCAAGTACATGTATTGGAATCAAAAAGGTATTTGATTATTTGGACAAACAAAAAAGATCACACCCAGCACGATTGGGCACGATTTCTTCGAATTTCCAAATTATTTTGAAAATATGAACCAATTTCGAAAGGGTATTCATTTTTTCGGTTAAACGAAAAAGACCACACCCAACACGATTGAGCGCGATTTCTTCGCATTTCCAAATGTACAGATATTACCTTATTTTGAGAAAATGAACAAATTTTGAAAGGGTATTCGTTTATTTGGTTAAACAAAAAAATCATACCCAGCATGATTGGGCGCGATTTCTTCGAATTCCCAAACTCGCGAATATCACCTTGTTTTCGGAAATATTAAGCAAGAACAATTTTAAAGATCGAATAGTGTGGAAACATGATGTTTTTTTTTAAAATGTAGTGCTATGATGTAGTAACATAAAATATGGAGCCATTATTCACGAGTGAAATACAATGCTATTGAATCTCAAGCAGTAAATAAATATAGAGCAAGAATTAAAACATACAAGTATTATCAAGCATTAATATAGAGCAAGACTTAAATATAGAGCAAGAATTATCAAGCGTTAGATCAATGATAAAGAAAATTAATTTAATGTATATAAGCATAACAAATGTACAACATATTCTAAATAAACAAGAGCGATTTTAAAATATGTTAATAATAATTAAAATGATGCACATAATAAAATCAAACAAGATAATAATATTGATATTGACTAGAAATAACAGTAATAACCTTAGGAATAATACTCATACTAATATAAAAACAACAATAATAATAACATTGACTTAATGATAAACAAGCCATTAAAGCAGGGACTAAATAAAAAACACTTAAACGATCAGGGATTAAAATCGCAAATACTTAAACAACCAGAATACAGTGAACGAACTGGACTAAATCAAAAGCATATGTAAATTCTGGGGGCTAATTAAACAATAAAATCAACACGAAAGGGGATTAATTAAAAATCATATGGGAATAGAAGGGACTAAACGCGCAAATCCTCCATTAATTGGAGAAACGCGCGGATCTTGTGAATATGGGTCGGGTCACATCAGATCTGCTCATACGATGTCGTTTCAAGGTTATCAGTGTTAACCTGAAACGTCGTCATTTGGTTAATGGCCGAACCCCTATATAAACGACTTTAACCCCTCAACTAACCCTCTTTTAACAAAACCCTAATCCCTTTTTGCTTTCCTTCCTCAGCCGCAAAGAGACCTAACCCTTCATATCCCTCAACCGCAACTAAGACCCCTTCCGTCCACCACTAGGCCGCCATCATAACCAGCGAACAGCGGTAGACTTAAGGAGAACCCCTCGGCTTACTACCCAAATCGCCATTATGTCCGACGAAAGGCAATATCCGAGGGGTCCGACTAAGTTCCCCGATACCGGCCTTAAAGCCTCGCTCGCCTACCAACATCCAACCCCAATTTCGACGGAGAAAACGAAGGTGAGCATCTGGCCCAGGGTAAGATCGCTTCCCCCCTTTTAATCTATTGTAAACCAAAGAAAAAAGAAAGAGATACAGGAAAGAAAAACGATCCGGAAAGAAAATGGAGTCAAAAGCAACCTTTTTGCTTGAATCTGCTCTTGGTTTTCGTATTCTTTTTTGTTATGTATGCGTAAAAAATACAAGGTTTTGTGGCTCGGCCTTTTTATAGCCGATCTGAAAAAGAAACCGAAAATACCAAAAAATGTCATTTTATTCCCTTTCTATTTTGTATTTGCTGCTGTCGTGGTCTCTTTTGCAGGTACGGAGGCGACGTGGTTTTCGGCGCGAGGTGTACGAGGGTCTGTTGCATTTACTGGGCGTTTGGCGTGAGTGTGGTGATGCGCTGGGGCAAGACGGAAGTCTTTGGTATCGGGTCAGACGCAGTCATGGTGACGCGCGCGTGGGAACACGAGCAGTCACGCGTGTAGAGCACGCGAGAAGCCAAAGGGGCGCACGTGGGGTACTCCGGGTATCTCAAGAGACGCGCGTGAGGAAGCTGAGAAGGCACCAGAACAATCTGGAATTTGGGTCATTCGGGCTTGCCATTTTTTGGGTCTAGGGTTTAGTTTAAATTTGGGTTATGTATTAGGCTACCTATTTGGGCCTGTTAATGTAATGGACATGGACTTTAACTTTGGTTGTTTATTCTATTTTGTTTATTGCTATTATTATTCTTTTTATTAAATTCTTGACGGGCCCGGGCGAAATGGGCCTTCTACATTAAGGATATGTTGATGGGCGGTTCAGAGAAGGAAAGTCAGTAGGGGAAAGCTTGGAGGCTGCCGATATTGAGTTAGGGGAAGGGGACGTTATATCAGGGTCGCTTGATGGTGTTCCTTCAATCAAATTCTCGAAAAGAGTCTGTTCCTTGCTGGAGAAGAGTGCGGAAAGAACGGTGGTGCTAAAACTTTTGGGGAGGAAATTAACCTTGAATGCACTTCTTAATAAGAATTATGGCATTTGGAAACCAATTGGCTCGATTTACTTGATGGATTCATTTTATGGTTAAATGTTCGACTGAAGTAGATTATGTGAAAGCATTATTTGAAGGACCATGGATTATTTATGGCCACTACTTAATGGTTCAACCTTGCTCTTCTTCCTTCTCGACATCCAAGCCATATCCGATGCATGTCATAGCATGGATAAGATTACCTGGCTTATCGGAAGTGCTATATAAAAAAAAAATATTATCCAAGCAATTGCCAAGGCAATTGGGAGGGTGATTAAGATTGATGAGAACACTGTAAATGCTACGAGAAGTCGTTTTGCAAGATCGGTAGTGTGTATTGATCTTTCAAAACCTTTAGTCTCAAAAGTTTGGATTGATTGAAGTTCGCTTCAACAGATTGAGTGCGAGGGACTTCCGAACATTTGTTACCTCTATAGGAGATATGGATACTTGAAAGAAAACTGTTCGAATGGAGAGAACACAAATACGGGAATGGAAAACATGAGTTCTGATCGAGATGGGAATAAGGTGGTGGAAGAGATGGTGTCTAAGGAAGATTTTGGGTCTTGGATGGTGGTGGAGATCGACCTCGGTGACATATTAGGAAAGAGACGGTAAGTAGGGATAGGGATGCTTCTTTAGGAGACAAATCACTTGGATCTCGTATTATTTTAATTGCTGATTTAAAGGCCAATAATGAGGGTGACAACAATGATGGAGGGAAAAATATTAAAATAGTTTCTAATAAGGGGAAAATGCACGTGTTCAAAGCTAAGTCTCGAAGTAAAAAGGTAGTGAGTAAATGGAAAGAGGAGGAGAAAGCTGGTGGATCTGGACCGAAAATTAATGAGCCTATGGGGTCTCTTACATTTGGAAATGTGAGTTAGGTTAGTGGCCATGGTGTGGCTAGTGGTGTTAGGGTCACCGGGAATACAATTAAGGTAGATTCAAATATTCCATTTACTAATAATTTGGCTCACTCTAAGGGAAATCAGAATGTGTCTTTCCCATTCAATTTCAAAGTCCATAATGGTATGACCACTCTGAATAATTACGACCATTCTGTTGTTCGTATCAATGAGAATTCAGAATCGAATATCATGCGGAGTGAGGGGGAGGAAGTGGATGACAGGCCACCTAACCTCCACCATGATGGGTCGTCCTTCTCCCTTCCACTAGACCCGACGACTATGAAATGGGGACAGGCTCACCGTGTGTTTGAAGGAAAAAGGGTCAAGATGGTTAAGCTGAGGGCTGCAATGGTTTCAGTTCAAGAGACATTTCGGGCTATAAATTAACGATGCTTTAGCTAATGAAATGAATGTTGATGATGCTAATGGAGAAAGGGAGGTTTGGGAAGATATAATGTGTACTAACCCCGGTTCGAGAGTATCGAGAATTAAGGGTTAGTCTTATTTTCCCTATAATTATGTCTTTTAAAATTTTCTCATGGAATTGCTAGGGTTGTGGACACCCCATTTTAGTGGATTTATGAAATATTATTGTCGGGAATTTGATCTTGATATTGTTGCTCTGCTCGAAACTAAGGTTAGTGGTGGTCGTGCCAGAGGTATTTGGACGTGCTGGAAATCGAGTGTGACAATGGAAGTTATTGCGAATCACAGACAATTTGTGGTCTTTCATGTCGGGATTTTGGGTGTTGTTTGCCCTTTCTTTCTCACGTTTGTCTATGGGAGTCCTCAGGGTGCTAAGAGGAGGGCCTTGAGGGAGGATTTGAGCATCGCAGCGAATTTTATAAATAGCCCGTGGGTGATCATGGGTGATTTCAATGCTTTGATAAGCTTAGAGGATAAGAAGGAAGGGAAATTCTCGAATAAAATGATTTGTTCTTGTTTTCAGAATTTCATTATTGACCAAGAGCAGCAAGATATGGGGTTTAAAGGTAAAAAGTTTACGTGGAGTTGTGGTATGATATTTGAATGATTGGACAGAGGTTTATGTAATGGGCCTTGGGATGCCGCTTTCCCTTCTTCGACCATTTTTCATCTTTATAAATTGAAATTAGATCACTGATCGATTTTATTAACGGTAGGACATTTGTTAAATAGTAGAAGAATTCGTACTTTTAGGTATTTTGCTGGTTAGGTGTCTCATGATAGTTTTAAGGACTTGGTAGCTCATCATTGGAGTAGGTTGGAGGCCTTGACAGATGTGATTGCTTGTTTTATTGAGGTTAGAGGGTGAAAATCGTCATACCTTTGGGTTGTTGGGTAAAAGCAAGAGGATGGTTGTTGGTCATCTTAAATGGATTCAAATTACACTTGAACATTGCTATTCTACTAAGTTGGTCAATCTAGAGTTTGATATTAGAAGGAAACTGTAAAATATTTTGGATCTTTAGGAACTCCTTTAGTGTCAGAAATCTAGATCGGATAGGTTGCTTTATAGGGATCATAATACTTTTTATTTTCATAAAAGGGTGATGGTCCAACGGAGTTATAATAAAATCCATGCTTTGAAGGAACATGGCGAGGAATGATGCTCTGATGATGAAATCCTTCAAGAGGAGGCTGTTCGATTTTTTCATGAGCTTTATTCGATTGATAACGTTGTAAATGATGCTTTCCTATTCGTAACTTATTTTTGGTTTTAAGCCAACAGGATTTAGATTCTCTTTCGCCGAGGTCACATCAAAGAGATTAGGTGTGCATTGTTTGAAATGTTGCCTTTCAAGGCTCCTAGGGTTTTTCACACTCAATGGGGGATAGTTGGTGAAGCTGTGTGTGGTTCTGAAGCTGTGTTTGCCAGAAATGATATTGAAGCTTCACTTAATAAAACATTGATTGTGCTCATTCCAAAGACGGATGGACTGGAACGATTTTCCCAACTTCGACCAATTAGCTTATGTACTATTCTTTATAAGGTGATTGTGAAAATTATTGTAAATGAACTTAAGCCCATTATGCCTAAACTCATTAGTCCCAACCAAGTGAGCTTCATTGTAGGGAGATCGATAACAGATAACATTTTAATAGCTTAGGAGGTGATTCACTCTATGAGGACTGGGAAGAGTAAGAAAGGTTAGATGGCCATTAAGGTAGACTTGGAGAAGACATGATAGAATTTGATGGGACTTTTTGGAGGATTCTTTATATGAAGTCGGCCTGCCAAATCATTTGGTAAGAACTATAATTCACTATGTATCTTCGAGCTATATGCAAATTCTTTGGAATGGTAGTTTGTTTGAGGAGTTTAAGCTATCTGGGGCATTCACCAAGTTGACCCCCTCTCACCTTATCTTTTTGTATTTAGTATGGAGAGACTTCGACATAGTATTGTGAAAGTAGTGAATGAGAATACATCGAAGCCTATTAAATTTGCCATAGACGGTTTGTGGTTGTCGCATTTATTTTTTTGTTGATGACTTAGTGTTGTTTTGTGAAGCTGACGGGTTACAAGCACAAAACTTGAAAGGAATTCTTGATCAGTTCACTGATTTCTCCAGGCACAAGATTAATTGCCAGAAAACTCAATTGTTTTTTTTCCTTAAAGACCGACAATGAAGTGAGATGAGAGGTGGAGTCGATTTTGAAGTTTCAACAAGTGGAGGATTTAGGTAAATATCTTGGTATTCTTTTTTTTTCCATAAAATAGTCTTATCTAGCACTTATGACTTTGTGCTTGACAAAGTTAGGAGCCGTTTCAGTTGTTGGGATGTTAGAGCACTCTCTATGGGTGGTCGTGTTACTCTGGTGAAATCTGTACTTCTTTCAATTTCAAACTATGTTATGCAAGTTTCTATGATTCAATCTCAAGTGTGCAAATAGATTGAAAAAATGGCTAGACAATTTATTTGGGGGGTACGAGTAATGGAAGAAAATGGCTCTAGTTAGTTAGAGTGACATGTGTCAAAAAATTCTAATAGGGGCTTGGGTATTTGTAAGCTATATGAGCATAAGAAGTCTTTCTTTGTAACGCCCCAAAAATGGGGGGTTTAGAATTTTGTTGAATTTGCTTAAATTCCATGATGTGCTTGAACGGGTAGTTATTTGAGTGTGTTTGGGGGTTTTTATTAGGCCTGGGTTCGAGTCTGAACCTTGGAAAAATTTTAATATTTGCTCATAAAAAAAATTGGCAGTTAGCAGTAGAACTTATGTTTAATTGTGTGTGTTTTATGACACAAAGAGAGCCTGTGGCTTGATGGTGGAGGCGTCACTAAGATGGCAAGGGGAGTGGGGTTCGAATCCCATGGCAAGCAAATGGGGGCTTTTATTTTATGTCTTGAGGGTGCAAGAGGTAGAGTTTGGATCAAACTCTGCATAGGAGGTTGAAGAATTGGTCAACATTTTCGAATGGGAGGCTGGGAGTAATTCAAGGAGGATTTGGTGGAGAATTTGAGGGAGTTTAAATGTGAAGGGAGTTGGCCGAATTTGGAGAGCTTGGGTAGGAAGAGAAATTTCAGCTAGAGGGTTTCAATTGTGCAAATTCGGCTGAGGGGTGTCATTTGAGCATTTCGGGATTTGTTCTTTTGAAGCATCTCGTGCATTTTTTTACCATTCGGGACTTTTCCCTTCTATCTTTATTCGCTTTTGCTGCCCATTCTTTGTCGAAACTTGAACGTCGGGTTCTGAGTTCTTCCTCAAAGTTCTTCTCTTCTTCATCTCTTGCCGACTCAGCATTTCTCTTTTCTTTTTCCCTTAATCCATTTCTTGCCGAATCTATTTCCTTTCTCTTTGTTCTTCTGATGATGACCGAACCTATTGTGGCCTAAACACTCTCTTTTCTGCGTTCCTTCTTTTCTTTATTTCTAACCTTTTCGAATCTCTTCGATTTTGCAGTAAGTGGATACTCTAGCTGAATCTTGGCCGGCTTCTTTTCTATGCTCGGTTCTATATCTCTCGAGCCGAAAGGCTATTTTGTTTTCATTTTTTGCCGTGGTTATTTGTATAGCTAACACCTTCTCTTCGTTCAAACGTTGCTAGGGACTCACTTTCCTTAACCAAGGAGTAGGCCGATTACCCTTCGCCTGCAAGAGATCTCTTGATTGGTGGTAAGTAGCGTTAGTTTGATTAAACGGTTTCAATATTATGGTGATGTTTTAACAAGGGTTGAGACTAATTGTTAGAACTGTTGATTTCATAGGTGCTTAATCCTGGGAGCTTCAACCTACAACCCATAACAGGTGTGTAATCGTACACCCGATTTTGGTTCTGTCAATATGACGCATGAAAGTGTGTATTCACACCCCTGATGGATTGTGAATCGGCTAAAGCCGAAAAACTGATAAGCTAAAACTTCGGCATCTAAGGACTCTCGAGCGTGCGAGCGCTCGTAGAGATAAACCGAGCCACAATCGTTGGCGATAGACTGTTGAGGCTGCCACGAACTTTCCCGTTGGCTTAGATCGTAATGGGCCTCGTTGGGCTGAGATGGGCCATTGGGCCCATAGGCCCCACGTGAGTAAAATTCACGATAGTGTCAGATAATGGATCGGGTTGCGAAGTTCGCATAGCCACGACCAAAATTGGGCTGAATGGGCCACACGAGCGTGTGGGCCCGCTTGGGCAAAAAACTGGGCTTTGGGCCCAATTACATCGTTTCGACCAAAAAGGGTATCTGCGTCGCTCGAGGCGACTGTAGGCCTTCAGAAAGGTTATTTTTGGAAAATTACCGAAATACCCTCGAAGGGTAAAATTGCCGAAATACCCTCGAAGGGTAAAATTACCGAAATACCCTCGAAGAGTAAAATTATCGAAATACCCCCGAGGGGTGAAATTACCGTTTTACCCCTAATTGAAAAAATGATCGGTATACCCCTAGTGGTAGCTTAAGTGATGTTTATGTGATATTTATATGACTGTTTATGTTTGTGACATATTGCATACACGAATTATTTATGACATGACATTCTACATTGGGGTGGGGATTGTATTTGGAGGAAGTACTGTACTAGTGGCTCTGCCACGTTTACTGATCTAGTGGCTTCGCCACGTATTCTGATTTTAGTGGCTTGGCCACGTTTACTGTCACTAGCAGCTTTGCTGCGTTACAACTAGCAGCTATGCTGCGATATTGGTGTGTTGGTTGGGTGGGTGATAAACCGTAATATATACATATTTTAATCCCACATTTAGTATACTTTTAGATGATTTAATCCATTGAATTGTGGAATTTGATGCTCCTAATCCTTTAATTTCATGTTTTATACTTATGAGAGCATCGGAGGAAGAAAAGAACGAGAAACGGGCCAAAAATGGAAAAAATGGGCCAAAAAAAGAAATCAACACGGCCTGGAGTTCACCACACGGCCGTGCCACCTTAGCAGGCCCGAACACGGCCTGGGCTCAATTCACACGGGCGTGCTCCACGGGCGTGTCTCTGCCGTGACCCGTTGTAATTCTACTCGGAAAAGGATACTTAGGGGCGAAGAAAGACATTCCTAAGTCTATATAAACACCCTAAGTATGACCTTAAAGGGAGGCAAAGCCAGAAAGGGCTGAACACAGGGAATTACTCCAAGAAAGCCAGTTGATTCATCCCAGAAGCCGAAATCACACTCAAGACGGAAGATCTTCCCTTCAATTTCCTTAAGGGGGTTTTAGGGTTTTTCTTATATTTTGTTATTTACTTTCTTCTGAGATGTATTCTTTATTAAACATGAACTAAACCCCTCAAATACCTGAGGGGGATGAAACCTAAGACGAATCTTGTTATCATTTTCTGAACTGTATGATAATTACTTGATTTGTTCTTAATTATGTGTTCTTAATTCTTGTTTTAATATTTCAGGATATTGATTCAAGTATTGATGTGCTCAGGCAGTGGAGCAAAAGTCCCTGTTTAAGAGTAGATCTAGCATAGTTAAGCGGAGTTGATCGCAACCCTAGAGATAGGATGACGAAAATCTTCCGGATTAGGGTCAAACCTAATATGGGAGTCCATAGATCGAGTTAGTGCAACACTAGGGGTTTTAATTAGAAAGAGATTTCAATTAATCAACCTAGGGTTAGACGTTAGTAGCCTCGAAAGAGGTATTATTATAAATTAGGGAATCCTACGGATCAAGTCAAGTGAATAAATCATCTGGTTTAGAGTTAAATAACAAGTGAAGTCTAGGTGGATTCTTCCTCGGGTATTGTCTTAATCAACTGGTTTTCCCAAAAGTATTTTCCCAATTCACTCTCTGTGTCTTAGCATCCTTAGTTTAGTAATTAGTTAATTAAACATCGATTCCCTTAATACTTAGGCTAGATAATAAAAAGATAGTAACTACTAGTACTCTTGGTCCTTGATGATACGATATTTCTGGTCTTGCCATAGCTATACTACCGAACGATAGGTGCGCTTGCCTTATTCGTTGTCATAGTTAGTTTGGACACGATCAAGTGTTTGGCGCCGTTGCCGGGGACTAAGATATTAGGAACACTTGATTTTTATTACTTTAGCCATTTTTATATTTTTTTTTGCAATTAATTTTATTTCTACTTTGCTAATTTTTCTTTTATTTGCTTCTGGCAGGTAATTCTAGTTTATGACTAGAAGGAACCCGTCAGGACCATTACTCTTTGATAGTGATATAGAAGGAGCCGTTCGCAGAAATCGAAGAGAGATAAGGCGGAGCCTATAATACATAGAAGAAGAGCAAGAGGACGATACCAACAATACCAAAGAGATGGCTGATCCCCTGAATAATCCATTTCCTTCGGTGGTGGCCAAAAATAATGCTCCTCGTACTATGTATGATTATGCTAAGCCTAGTTTAGCCGATACTGAATCAAGTATTGTTAGACCTACTATTGCTGCAAATAATTTCGAATCGAAACCTAACACTATACAGATGATACAAAAGTTTGTTTAGTTTGATGGTTTACAGGATGAGGATCCTAACACACACTTAGCGAACTTTTTGGAATTATGTGATACGTTTAAAATTAATGGCGTTTCTGATGATGCCATTCGCCTTTGGTTATTTCCCTTTTCTTTAAGGAATAAAGCCAAACAGTGGTTGAATTCTCTTCCACGAGGATCAATCACTACATAGGAGCAAATAACCAAAAAATTTTTGTTAAAATATTTTCTGCCGGCTAAAACGACTAAGTTTAGGAATGATATCTCTTCTTTTCTACAGATGGATTTAGAGACACTTTACGATGCATGAGAGAGATACAAAGATCTATTGAGAAGGTGCCCTCACCATGGATTACCATTATGGCTACAGGTTCAAAGCTTTTACAACGGTGTGAACCCCTCAACTAGGCAGATGATTGATTCAGCCGCCGGTGGAACCCTAAATAACAAAACCCCTGAAGCGGCCTATGAGTTTATAGAGGAGATGTCACTGAATAACTATCAGTGGCAAGTTACAAGAATAATGCCAACAAAAGCTGCCAGCGTTTTCAACCTTGATGCAGTGACCATGCTATCAAACCAGGTAGAAAGCCTTAATAAGAAAATTAAAGGTTTGTATGGTTCTTCGCAGGTACATCCAGTGATGCAATGCGATACAAATGGAGGAGGGACGAACAATACAGAATATCCACCCTACAACCCTGGCGTAGAAAGCGAGCAAATGAACTATATGGGTAATAATTTTAGATCTCAAAATAATCCCTATAGTAACAATTATAATCCAGGTTGGAGGAACCACCCAAACTTTTCGTGGGGTGGTCAAGGAAATCAGAGACAACAACCCTCTCCTGGCTTTCAACAACAGCCCTACCCACAGGAAAAGAAGCCGAACCTCGAGGAGATGCTAACAAAATTCATCGCGGTGTCAGAAACACGCTTCTAGAACACCGAAATAGCACTTAAGAACCAATAGGCTTCCATTCAAGGGCTCGAAACTCAAATAGGCCAGCTTGCTAAGCTAATCTCTGAAAGACCACAAGGTGGCTTGCCAAGCAACATCGAACCTAACCCAAGGGAGCAACTCCATGCTGTCACAGTGAGCAATGAAGAAGGGTTAGTAGAACCTGAATCTGAGCGAAGGCAAGAGCCTGTGGTAAGTAAAGGTAAGGTTGATGTAAGCCACGATACACAAAAACCTGTCATTAAATAGTATACACCTTGAGTGCCCTACCCTAATGCGATGAAGAAAGACCGTACAAATGAACAATTTGGTAAGTTTCTTAAACTTCTAAAGAAATTACATATTAACTTACTATTTCTTGAAGCTCTTTCGTAGATGCCCAATTTAAGGAAATTTTTAAAAGAGTTTCTGACAAACAAACGGAGGTTAGACGATACGTCGCATGTGGAGCTAAATATAGTGTGCACAGCAATTTTGCAAAATAAACTACCATGAAAATTAAAAGATCCAGGGAGTTTTACAATTCCGTGCTTAATTGGTAGTTTATCTGTTGATAATGCTTTAGCTGGTTTAAGGGCGAGCATCAACGTTATGCCTTATAAACTGTTTAAAAAACTAGGTCTAGGGAAACCCAAACAAACTAGGATGAGCATCCAATTAGAAGATAAAACCATTAGAGTTCCTAGGGGTATAATCGAAGATGTACTAGTGAAAATTGATAAATTCATATTCCCAGTAGACTTCGTTGTTTTAGACATGGATGAGGATAACAATGTTCCTTTAATTTTAGGAATACCCTTTTTAGCAACTGGTAGAACTAAAATTGATGTTGGTACAGGTGAACTCATACTTCGTGTATGTGATGAAACGATCACTCTTCAGGCTCTTGACTCGACTAGGACATCGAGTAATCAAGGTGAAAACATAAACTCTACTAATGACCATTTAGTCCAACCTTCTTTTCAGATAGCACTACGAAATTACACAACTGAGCCATATCCTAGACATTGTGCCAATAAAGAAATAACTCATGAGGAACGAAGGCTTCAGATCGATGAACTAGACGAGTGGAAGCCACGTGTTAAGGAGAAACCAAGAACACGCGAAGCAGAACCAAAGCAAAACCATGTCAAACTTAAGGATGAGGCAAACCAGTTTCAGATCGGGGATCAGGTATTGTTGGATAAGACAGACCCTCGAATCACCACTTCAGACCTTAACAAAAATGAAGAAATCCCTTTTAAGGTAATCAATGTCTCGCCCATACGAACGAATGAGGTAACTAATCCTAAATTCAGCACTTTTAAGGTAAACACCACTCGACTCGAACTATATACTGATAATAGAACTGATAGCATGAGAAAGGATTTTCAACTCCTCAAACCACCATGATTATGCGAATGAGAGGTAAGTCTAGCTTAAGACTTTAAATGAACGCTTCTCAGGAGGAAACTCGAGCACTAACCCCACTAATTAGTTTGTTTTCACTTTCATTCATGGTTTAAAACGCAGATTCCCATACCACACGGCCTTGCACACGGGCGTGGCCGTGGCCGTGTGGACACCACGAATAGGTACATGGGCGTGGCGGAGATCGTGCAGAAACAAGACAAAAAATTTCCCCAAGACATGGGCTCTGACTAAACGCCATGGCCGTGCGAGGCAGCTGTGGTCGATATTATCAGCTTTTTCACATATCGCCACCACCACCACCTCGAGATCACTCTGATGATGAGGAACTTTGAGTCCTTTTATTTTCTTTATTCTTATTTTTACTCTTTTTTTATTTTTTTTATTTTTATTTTAGTTCATTTTCCTTTATTATTAAACTCTTTAAATTTTTAAGTATAATCTGATTTCTTTTATCTCTGGCTGTTTAACTCTCGAGCAACTATAACAAACGTCCATTAAATAAGAACTTCCTAAAAACTTTACTGATGACTTCGCAGTTTAAAAAAAAAGGTTCAAGATACCACTCAAGGAACGAACACACCACCGGAGTATTCTCCACCACCTTCACCTATGCCTAGTCATCGTGTTCATCATTGATCATCCTCCAAGGATTTCATCCATAATTCAGGAAGTTTCACCTCTCTCCCTCTCTTATGACTTTCTTACTAGTCATTATCTATCTTTGTACTTTGAGGGCAATGTACATCTTAAGTGTGTGTGTGGGGGGAGAATTTTATTCAGAAAAGTTCTTAACTTTTGGCATTATTCTCAAATCCCTGAATTTTGTCTTTTTCTCAAGTCACTTTCTCATATCACTATTAGAACAAATTCTGATTGATTTATGATTTTTATTGATATGTTTTGGATTAAGTCATAGGTAATTGTGCAGTGATGATTTAAACTTTAGGATACTAGAGAATTAAGCATGATGAGTCTATTTTCAGAATTAAAAATTTGTTAGGTTGTCTACCTAAATCTAAATATTACTTGAAGTTTGAAATTTACAAGGATGACATCAAAAACCCATAATTTTTATGAGATCTTGAGCCTTTTAGAGCATACATTCTTTCTTGCTCACTTTATTGATTATGAGTGTTTCAACATTGATTTGTTATTCTAGAACTTGCTCCGATTATACATGTCGAGACCACACTTTTGATTTGATATACTGAAATGATAAAGGCACTTATGTTTTAACCCACTTACTCCCAAAAGACCTACCTTCATAATTAACCCCTAGTGAACCCCTTTGATCCTAATTAACTGTTTCTTGATTTACCCTTAATATTAACCCAAAACTCACTCTTTTTGATTCTTTAAAGAATTTTTCCTATTGTGTTAACCCTTTTTGTCGAGATTTGATATGAGAAGTTGCCTAACTATGTTCTCTATTTCAATCATAAATTCTTTCATATTATCGTATGTACTTGTTCTTAAAAAAACTATTATTATTTGAAGCATATCCATTAGTAGTTTTATGTTAATTGAGCTTATACGTTTAAATTTCACATCTTTAGAAGAAGCTCGTCTTATGAATTTTGAATTGATGTAATTATTCAAGTTCTAGTTTATTTTTCTAGTTAGGTAATTTGTCAATTCAATTCTCGATTCTAACCCTTTACTTCAGCCTTTATCCACACCTTAAACCCAAGCCCCGTTACAACCCGTAAAAGACCTTTTGATCTGTGTATCACATCATTTTATAGTGGTGGAGATTTGATTTTCATGCAAGCCTATAGGATTAACTTGTCATGTTTGACTTCTGAGTGCTTAGTTTTGAACCTTAAACACTTCGAGTGATTTGAGTGAATCTTTAGTGAGGATGTCAATTCTTGTCAATTTTGAATTAAAGGTGATTATTTAAGTAAGGGGAAACACCTATGTTTTCGTACTACAAAAAAAAAAAAACTATGACTTTGATTGTTTGAATCTTTAGGACTCTTCTAGTTAAATTATCAATGAATGAATTACCTATGAATTATGATGAAACATTATTGATGAAGGTTATGAATTGAGGGAATTCGATTTTAATTGTGAGTTGAGAATTTTGCTTGAGGACAAGCAAATGCTTAAGTGTAGGGGTATTTGATAAACCGTAATATATACATATTTTAATCCCACATTTAGCATACTTTTGGATGATTTAATCCCTTGAATTGTGAAATTTGATGCTCCTAATCCTTTAATTTCATATTTTATACTTAGGAGAGCATCGGAGGAAGAAAAGAACAAGAAGCGGGCCAAAAACGGAGAAAATGGGCCAAAATAGAAATCGACACGGCCTGAAGTTCACCACACGGCCGTGCCACCTTAGCAGGCCCGAACACGGTCTGGGCTCGATTCACATGGGCGTGTCTCTGCTGTGACCCATTGTAATTCTACTCGGAAAAGGATACTTAGGGGCGAAGAAAGACATTCCGAAGTCTATATAAACACCCTAAGTATGACCTAAAAGGGTGGCGAAGCCAGATCGAGCTGAACACATGGAATTACTCCAAGAAAGCCAGTTGATTCATCCCAGAAGCCGAAATCACACTCAAGACGGAAGATCTTCCCTTCAATTTCCTTCAGGGGTTTTAGGGTTTTTCTTATGTTTTGTTATTTACTTTCTTCTGCAATGTATTCTTTATTAAACATAAACTAAACCCCTCAAATACCTGAGGGGGATGAAACCTAAGACAGATCTTGTTATCGTTTTCTGAACTATATGATAAATACTTGATTTGTTCTTAATTATGTGTTCTTAATTCTTGTTTTAATATTTCAGGATATTGATTCAAGTATTGATGTGCTTAGGCAGTGGAGCAAAAGTCCCTGTTTAAGAATAGATTTAGCATAGTTAAGCGGAGTTGATCACAACCCTAGAGATAGGATGACGAAAATCTGCCGAATTAGGGTCAAACCTAATATGGGAGTCCATAGATCGAGTTAATGCAACACTAGGGGTTTTAATTAGAATGAGATTTCAATTAATCAACCTAGGGTTAGATGTTAGTAGCCTCGAAAGAGGTATTAATATAAATTAGGGAATCCTACAGATCAAGTCAAGTGAATAAATCGTCTGGTTCAGAGTTAAATAACAAGTGAAGTCTAGGTGGATTATTCCTCGGGTATTGTCTTAATCAACTGGTTTTCCCAAAAGTATTTTCCCAATTCACTCTCTGTGTCTTAGCATCCTTCGTTTAGTAATTAGTTAATTAAACATCGATTCCCTTAATACTTAGGCTAGATAATAAAAAAGATAGTAACTACTAGTACTCTTGGTCCTTGAGGATACGATATTTCCGGTCTTGCCATAGCTATACTACCGAACGATAGGTGCGCTTGCCTTATTCGTTGTCATAGTTAGTTTGGACACGATCAGTGGGTCGACTTGGTCCTCACATGGTGTGTTGGTTGTTACGGGTGGTGTGCTGGCTGGATTGGCTTGGGTTGGGTTGCATTACTGCTCTGTTCTGTGATCATTTGGGCTTAGGTCCACATCACATCGTATAAGGCTAAAGCCTGGTCGAATCGACATACTTACTAGGGCTCAGGCCCAGACTATTATTGCATGTTTGGGGATTACACACTGAGTTCTCGTAACTCACCATTTTCTTTAACTGAGCAGGTAATCCCCAGTCTTAGACGATTTGGAGCTGCGAGGGAGTCGGAGGTGGCCACACGCTCGATATGTTTTAATCTTAGACTTAGCTACTTTATTTTTAATATTTTGGGTTAAAAATTATGTAATAAGGCCAATTGGGGTTTTGATTTTTATTGGCGGTTCTCTTTATTTTAATCTGCTAGTCTAGGAAACACGGGTTTTTAAAACAATAACTGTTTTCTTAAAATCACATTTTCAAATCTTAAAATTTATAACTAAAAAAATGCTTCCGCGGTTTTATTTTAAATTGATAAGCTTATAACAAATGATACGACCTATAATCAGACAACAAGGTTTTATAACACTGACGTTTTCAAAACAATTGTTAAATGAGATTTAAAATTTAGAACCGAACTTTTATCGACAAATTTGATTTTCAAACGACACTTTGATGTGACACGTCAGATCCGATCGTAACGTCTAGGCCGGGTTTGGGGTGTTACGTTTAGTGGTATCAGAGTCAGGTTGCAGAACTCGGTTGTGGAATGGGCTTTTGAAAATTTTCTAAATCTACCTAAATTTTGGTTTGGAAAGAAATGTTGTTATTGAAAGTGTGGCACATTGAGTCTCCGACGCTAAATCTGTAAGTTTTCTGACATTGTTTTCTGTTATATACTGAAATGATTATATTGAGAAACTACTAGGGATAGTAGTAGTGCACTGAAACTCTTTAGTTAGAGTAAACTGAGACTGTAGAAGACTGAAAACTGTAGTGAGGTCTCGATCTGCGAAAACAACTCTAAATTACCGTTTATCATAAAATATCCGTTAATAATTATTGGAATTATAAGCTGATACATAAAACTCTTAAAATAGAAAATACGCTGTGACGATATGAGCACAAGAGGTTGCAGAAAGGGTACACGTGGCCGCGATAGAGGCCGAGGTGCTAGGGTTGGGTCTTCAGCATCGGGACATATGCCTGCTAGGGGGCACCAGCCTTGCCAATAACTGAGACAGGGTCTCATGATCGAGCTGTTGGGGATGATGCTCTATCCCAAGCAATGTTACGGGTTCTTAAAAGGGTTGCTGGAGCAAGTACTGCGTCAGTGGACCGAGGGTCAATTTCTGAGCGACTCCGGTCTAATGGAGCGAAAATCTTCAGGGGCGTTTCTAGTGTAGCCCCAAACGTGGTAGAATATTGGTTGGAGGCTACCGAACGAATAATGGACGATCTTGACTGTACTGTGGAACAGAAACTGAAGGGAGCAGTGTCCTTACTGAGAGACGAGGCATATCAGTGGTGGCTTACTGTAAGAGAGGGTACACAGGCCGACCGTTTGACGTGGGATTTCTTCAAAACGGACTTCCAAGGAAAATATGTTGGGGCGAGTTGTGTGGATGCCCGGAGGAAGGAATTTCTGAGTCTGGTCAGGGAAATAGGTCAGTAGCAGAATATGAGGTAGAGTTCCTGCGATTGAGCCGGTACGCTTGGGGTATAGTCGCGACTGAGTATGAGTGCTGTGTGCATTTCGAGGATGGTCTCCGAGATGAGTTGCGGGTGCTGTTAGCTCCGCAGAGGGAAAGAGACTTTGCTGCCCTTGTTGAGAAGGTAAAGATTGCCGAGGATGTGAAACGCTCAGAGCGTCAGAACCGTGAGAAAGGTAGGGGCAGAAATAAGAAGGATTTTGGGCCCTCAAGTTCTTCTGGTGGGCCTAAGAAGAAGTCTAGATTTGAGGGGCCAGCTCGAGCTGGGGTTCCTATTTTTGCTGTAAGATCGTAGCCTTGCGCTGATTGAGGGAGAGCTCACTAGGATGAGTGCTGGAAAAGAATTAGGGCGTGCTTCAGATGTGGGTCCATGGATCATCAGGTTAAGAACTGTACTCAGAGGCCTTTTCAGATGCAAGCCGTAGGTCAAGGCTATGTTCAGCCAGTGAGAGGTGGTCAGTAGCCACCGAGAGGCCATGGTCAGGCCAGAGGGGGAAATGGTTTGGGACGAGGTCATGGAGCACCAGGCAGAGGTGCTAGTAATACTGAGGCAAGACAGCCAGCTTTGGTCTATGCTGCTCGGCACCGAGAGGATGGCGATGCTCCTGACGTCATAACTGATACGTTCCTCATTTATAATGTACCATACACTGCTTTAATAACATTGGGTCTAAACACTCGTATGTTGCATGCACCGTATGCAGGGACGCTGGTTTTCGATTTGAAATGCGATAGGGAGATGACTGTGTTAAGTCCACTGGGACAGTCAGTTAGAGTGAATAAGTTATTTAGAGACGTGCCCCTTGAGGTCCAAGGGGTTGACTTTCCGACGGATTTGATGGAACTGCCGTTTGGCAAATTCGATCTTATTTTGGGCATGGATTGGCTAGTTAAACACCATGCGAATTTGGATTGTGCTGCTAAGCGTATGGTATTGAAGTCTTCTGAGGATGAGAAGGTGGTTGTGTTAGAGGAGCGAAGGGATTATCTATCTAATGTGATCTCAGCATTAAGGGCCGAGAAACTGGTTCGCAAAGGTTGCGAGGCGTTCTTAGCTTATGTCAGTATATCTGATTCTAAAGTTCCGTCTGTTGGGGATGTCAGAACTGTGAAGGAGTATCCAGATGTATTTCCCAAAGAGCTTCCTAGGTTGCCTCCAAATCGTGAGGTCGAATTCAGTATCGAGCTCTTACCTGGAATAGCTCCAGTGTCCATCGCCCCTTATAGGATGGCACCGAAGGAGTTGGTAGAGTTAAAGGCTCAAATTCAAGAGCTACTGGATCGAGGTTTCATTCGACCGAGTGTGTCTCCATGGGGAGCACCGGTGTTATTCGTGAAGAAGAAGGATGGGTCCATGCGCATGTGCATTGATTATCGTCAACTGAACAAACTGACGATTAAAAACAAGTACCCTTTACCAAGGATAGACGATCTGTTCAACCAACTACGAGGAGCTTCGGGTTTCTCTAAGATAGATCTTCGATCTGGGTACCATCAGTTAAGAGTTAAGGAGGCGGATGTGTTCAAGACCGCGTTCAGAACTCGTTATGGGCATTACGAGTTTCTGGTCATGCCATTTGGGTTGACGAATGCACCAGCTGCTTTCATGGATATAATGAACCGGGTATTCCAGTCCTATTTGGACTGGTTTGTAGAGGTGTTAATAGATGAAATCCTGGTGAATTCAAGAACCCAGGAGGATCACGATGCACATCTTCGAATTGTCTTGCAAATCCTAAGGGAAAAGCAGCTATATGCAAAGTTCAGCAAGTGTGAGTTCTGGTTGCGAGAAGTGACATTTCTGGGTCACGTGGTGTTTGCCGAGGGGATTCGGGTTGATCCTCGAAAAATTGAAGCCGTGTTGGATTGGAAACCACCAAAGACTGTATCTGAGATTCGAAGTTTTTTGGGTCTGGCTGGGTATTACAGACGTTTCGTTGAAGGGTTCTCAGTGATTGCTGCACCTCTGACTAAGTTACTGCGTAAAGGGGTACCTTTCAACTGGACTGATAAGCAGCAGGAGAGTTTTGAGAAACTGAAGAAGGTTCTGACTGAAGCCCCGGTGTTAATACAGCCAGAGTTTGGTGATAAACCGCAATAGTAACATATTTTAAGCCCACATTTAGCATGCTTTTAGATGATTTAAGCCTTAAATTATGTAATTTGGTGCTCTTAATCCTTTGTTTTCATGTTTTATACTCAGGAAAGCACCAGAGAATGAAAAGAACGAGAAACAGGCTTAAAACGGACCAAATGGGCCAAATCACGAAATTGACACGGCCTGGGCCCAAAACCACACGGCCGTGCCTCATTGATGGACTCGAACACGGCCTGGCCACGACTTACACGGGCATGTGCCAAGGGCGTGTCCCTACCATGGCAAAGAGAAATTCTATTCAGATTAGGATACTTAGAGGCGAAGTAACACATTCCGAAGCCTATATAAACACCCTAAGTATGACCTAAGAGGGGGGTCGACAGAAGCCTTCTGTCGGGGCGTCCAGCTAAGCCAAGGAGCCAAGCCAGAGAGGTCAGAATTGTGGGATTTACTCGAAGAAAGCCAGTTGATTCATCTCAAGAAGCTGGAGTCATACTCAAGACGGAGGATCTTCTCTTCAATTCCTTCAGGGAGTTTTAGGGTTTTTCTTATGTTTTGTTTTATCTTTTTTTCTGAGATGTTTTCTTTTATCATTATGAACTAAACTCCTCAGATACCTGAGGGGGATGAAACTTAAGATGAATCTTGTTATTGTTTTCTGAACTATATGATAAATACTTGATTTGTTCTTAATTATGTGTTCTTAATTCTTGTTTTGATATTTTCGGGATATTGATTCAAGTTTGATGTGCTTAGGTAGAGGAGCAAAAGTCCCTGCCTAAGAGTAGATCTAGCATAATTAAGTGGAGTTGATCGTAAGCCTAGACATAGGGTGACGAGATTTTGCCGGATTAGGGTAAAACCTAATATTGGAGTCCATAGATCGAGTTAATGCAATTCTAGGGGTTGTAATTAGAAAGAAATTTCAATTAATCAACCTAGGGTTAGACGTTAGTAGCCTCGACGGAGGTATTAATATAACTTAGGGAGTCCTACGGATCAAGTCAAGTGAATAAATTGTCTGGTTTAGTGTTAGATAACAAGTGAAGTCTAGGGGGATTCTTCCTTGGGGATTGTCTTAATCAATTGGTCTTTCCCACAAGTATTTCCCCAAATTAATTCTTCTTTGTCTTAGAGTCTTTAGCTTAGTAGTTAGTTAATTTAGATTAAACGACAATTCCCTTTATTTTAGGCTAGATAATAAAAATAAAGTTAGTATTAGTACTTGAAGTTCCTTTGGGTTCGACAATCCGGTCTTGCCTTAAGTATACTACTGTTCGATAGGTGCGCTTGCCTCAAATCGTTGTCATAGTTAGTTCCCAGGTTCGATCATTCTCTTTATAAATTTTAAAACTTTGACAAATCACAGCGATCAAGTTTTTGGTGCCGTTGTCGGGGAACTAAAATATTAAGAAAGCTCAATTTTTATTACTTTAGCCATTTTTTTTTTTGCAATTTACTTTTATTTCTTAGTTTGTTTTGAACTTTGCTAATTTTCTTTCTTTTATTCCTTTCAGGTACCTCTAGTTTATGATTAGAAGGAACCCGACAGGACCCCTACTTTACGACAGTGAAATTGAAAGCACAGTTCGCAGAAATCATAGAGAAATAAGGCGAAGCTTAAACTACATAGAAGAAGAACAATAAGGTGAAATTAATACTACCGAAGAGATGGCATAGGACAATCCGCCACCTCCAGAGATAGCCGAACATCATGCTCCTCGAACTATGTATGATTATGCTAAACCTAGTTTAACAGAAACTGAGTCAAGTATTATTAGACCTGCTATTGCCGCAAATAATTTTGAACTGAAACCTAACACAATTCAGATGATACAACAATTTGTTCAGTTTGATGGTTTGCAGGATGAAGATCCAAATAATCACTTGGCAAATTTCCTAGAATTTTGCGACACTTTCAAAATAAATGGCGTTACTGACGATGCCATCCGTCTTTGGTTATTTCCCTTCTCTTTGAGGAATAAAGCCAAACAGTGGTTGCATTCTCTTCCACGAGGGTCAATCACTACATGGGATCAAATGACCGAAAATTTTTATTGAAATATTTTTCGCCGGCCAAAACGGCCAAGTTAAGGAATGATATCTCTTCTTTTGTGCAGATGGATTTAGAGACACTTTACGATGCATGGGAGAGTTACAAAGATTTGTTGAGAAGGTTCCCACACCATGGATTACCCTTGTGGCTACAGGTCCAAACTTTTTACAACGGTGTGAACCCCTCAACAAGGCAATTAATCGATTCAGCCGCCGGCGGAACTTTGAATAATAAAACTCCTGAAGCGGCCTATGAGTTATAGAAGAGATGTCATTGAATAACTACCAGTGACAAGTTACAAGGACAAGGCCAACAAAAGCAAACGGAGTTTTCAACCTCGACACAGTAACCATGCTATCAAATCAGGTTGAGGTGCTAAATAATAAGATTGATGGTTTGTGTTCTTCGCAGGTACATCCGGTCATGCGATGCGGCGACGCAAGTGGAGGCGTGGTGAATCCCGAGTACCCACCCTACCATCCGGCACAGAGCTGACAGATGAACTATATGGGTAACAACTTTAGATCTAACAATAACCCTTATAGTAATACTTATAATCCAGGTTGGAGGAACCACCCCAATTTTTCATGGGGTGGTCAAGGAAATTAAAGACAACAACCCCCTCCAAATTTTCAAAATCAGCCCTACCCACAGGAAAAGAAGCCGAAACTTGAGGAGATACTGATAAAATTCATAGCAGTCTCAAAAACCCGTCTTCAAAAAGCTGAGACAACACTTGAAAGTCAGCAAGCATCAATTCAAGAGATTAAGAATCAGGTAGGTCAACTTACCAAGATCATGTCAGAACAACCACAAGGTAGATTGCCAAGCAACACTGAAACTAACCCAAAGGAGCAACTTCAAGCCATAACCGCTCATGATAGTAAAGGGTTAGATGAACCCAACTTAAGGCAAGAGGATGTGGTAGAGGAAGGTAAGGTCGAGGTAAGTCATGATAAATCAAAACCGGTAATCAAAGAGTACCAACCTCGCATACCATATCCTTAAGTAATGAAGAAAGATAACACAGAGGAATAGTTCGGTAAGTTTCTTAAACTTTTAAAGAAATTACATATTAACTTACCGTTTCTCGAAGCTCTTTCGCAGATGCCAGATTCAAGAAAATTTTTAAAAGAGCTTTTGAAAAAAAACGGAGGTTAGACGAGGCATCGCATGTGGAGCTAAACGCAATGTGCTCAGCAATTCTACAAAATAAACTACCACGAAAATTAAAAGATCCAGGGAGTTTTACAATTCTATGTTTAATTGGTAGTTTATCTATTAATAACGCTTTAGTTGATTTAGGGGCAAGCATAAATGTTATGCCTTATAAAATGTTTATACAACTAGGTCTAGGGAAACCCAAACAAACTAGGATGAGCATTCAATTAGCTGATAAGACAATTCGAATTCCTAGGGGTATCATCGAAGATGTTCTCGTAAAGATTGATAAATTCGTATTCCCAGTAGACTTTGTAGTTTTAGACATGGATGAGGACAATAGTATCCCCTTAATTTTAGGAAGACCCTTTTTAGCAACTGACAGAACTAAAATTAATGTGGGTACAGGTGAATTAATACTCCGTGTAGATGACGAATCAATAAGTCTTCACGCTCTCGACTTAGCTAGGACATCGAGCAATCAAGGTGAGAAAATAAATTCTATTAATGACCATTCAGTTAAACCTTCTTTTCAGGAAACACCACAGAACTACACACCCGAGCCAGATCCTACATCTCATAACAATAACAAAATAACTTATGAGGATCGAAGGCTTCAAGTTGATGACCTAGACGAGTGGAAGACACATTTCAAGGAGAAACTAGGAATACACGAAGTAAAACGAAGGAACCACTAGACGAGTTAGTAGGAACAGCAAATCACTTCAAAATAGGGGATCGGGTATTGTTAGATAAAACAGACCCTCGAATTTTTCCGCCCGACCCTAATACAAACAAAGAAATCTCTTTTAAGGTAATCAATATTTTCCCATACTTTAACAATCGAGGTAAGTAATCCTATCTTGACACTTTTAAAGTAAATACTACTCGACTCAAACTTTATCATGATAATAGAACTGATAGCATGAGAGAGGATGTTCAACTCTTCAAACCACCCTGATTATGTGAATGAGAGGTAAGTCTAGCTTAAGACTATAAACGAGCATTTCTCGGAAAGCAACCCGAGCACTGACTCCATTAATTTTTACATTTTTATTTTTACTTTTATTTTTCCTTTTCAGCATTTAATTTTAAACTAACCAAATTTCAGATTTCCATACCACACGGCCTTGCACACGGCCGTGGCCGTGGCCGTGTGGACACTATGGATTTTTGTACTGACATAGCAGAGGTAGTAAGAGCCAATGATGAAAGATTCCCAGATCACAAACGACTCTAAATTGCCACGGCCGTGAGATATGGCCGTGGCCGACACTAAGAGAAGTCACACGGGCTCCAACTAACTCGCCACGGCCGTGCGATGCGGCCGTGGTCGACACTGTTTGATCCTACACAGGCGTGGTGACCTGAACCTGGGCGTGGGAGAAACGAAAAGAAGCATAACACGGCCATGCGACACGGCCGTGTGACTCGACACACCCATGGTACACGGGCATGGGGGTGTACCAGACATGAAAATTCTATTTAAACCCCTCCTCCTTCCTCTTACCTACTCCCCACCTCCTTTCTCCCATCCTATTCTTCAGATCCCTCCCCTTCTATACTTTTCTTCTTTAGTCCTTCCCCCAAACCCTTGACCTCCACATCTATGTTGAAGAAGCGGAACAGTCTCGCTGTGGGAGATCGATCTACATAATTTCATGCCGGCTGCTTTAATAATTTGACAAGCCAAAGGTCTTTGAGGCCATTTAACTTTTATTTTTCTTTTCTCTTCTCCTTTATTTTCCTTATCTTAACTTCTCTTCCACTAAATTTAGTGTATCTTATTTTGGTTTCTTAGTTTTAGGTTCTTGGTCGCTTGAGAATCACACACAAACGACCTAATATCCACCCCTACAGAAATGTCTTCCTCCAACGCAGCCCGAATATTGTGACCCCATAAAAAAATTCAGGGAGTTTCACCTCTAACCCTATCTTTTGATTTTCTATATCTATATTTATCTTTGGACATTGAGAGCAATGTACATCTTAACTGGGGGGGGGGGGTGAACCTAAAAAGTGCCTAACTTTTTTCATTATTCTCAAATCCCTGAGTTAGTTCTTGTTCTTAAGTATGAAGAGGTGTCAACAATATTAATCATGAATTATGCCTTGTTTCTTAGAGTAAGTTTCTCATATTATGATTAGAATGAAATTTCCTATGATTTATGATTTTTATTGATATATTTTAGATTAAGTCATTGATATTTGTGCATTGATGATTAAACTTTAAGATACTAGAGAGTTAAGCATGATAAGTCTATTTTTCAGAATAAAATTTTTTTCTAGGTTGTCGACCTGAATTTGAATATTACTTTGAAGTTTGAAATTTACGAGGTTGACATCAAAACCCATAATTTTTGTGTGATTTTCAGCCTTTTAGAGCATATATTCTTTTTCTTGCTCACTTTATTGATTATGAGTGTGTCAACATTGATTTGTTATTCTAGAACTTGCATCGATTATACATGTCGAGACCACACCTTTGATTTGATATACTAAGATGATAAAGGAACCTAGGTTTAACCCACTCACTCCACTAAAAAGCCTACCTTCATAATTAACCCCTAGTGAACCCCTTTGATCCTAACAAACCTTTTTATTGACTCACCCACTAATATTAACCCAAAACCCTTTGTATTCGTTATCACCATTCTTCTTGACTACCCCTATATCGAGATTTGATTTGATCGATTACTTAATTATTTTCTTTATCAGTTTTTAAATTCTATCTTCTTATTACTTGTTTTGATAAAAAAATTGAAGTATATTCATTATTAGTTCTGTGATTAAGTGAGCTTATACGTTTAAATCCCAATTGTTGAAGAAAAAGCTCGTATTAGAGTATTATTAGTACAAATTTTCAATTGATGTAATTATTTATATTCAGTTCGTTGTTTCTAGTTAGGTAATTTGTCAGGTCAGTCTCGATTCTAACCCTCTAATTTAGCCTTTATCCACACCTTTAACCAAGCCCCGTTACAACCCTATTAAAGACCTTTTGATTGTGTGTATCATATCATATTATAGTGGTGGAGATTTGATTTTCATGCAAGCCTATGGGATTAACTTTTCATGTTTGACTTATGAGTGCTTTTTATTGAACCTTAAACACCTCAAGTGATTTGAGTGAATCTTTTGCGAGGATGTCAATCCTTGTCCATTTTGAATAAGGGGTAATTATTTAGATAAGGGGAAACACCTATGTTTTCATGCTACAAAATGTATGACTTAGATTGTTTGAATATTTAGGACACTTTGAGTTGAATTATCCATGTATAAATTATCTGTGAAGTATGACAAACCACTATTGATGAATATTATGAATCGAGGAAGTTTGTTTTAATTGTAAGTTGAGAATTTTGCTTGAGGACAAGTAAAAGCTTAAGTGTGGGGGTATTTGATAAACCGCAATAGTAACATATTTTAAGCCCACATTTAGCATGCTTTTGGATAATTTACGCCTTGAATTAGGTAATTTGGTGCTCTTAATCCTTTGTTTTCATGTTTTATACTCAGGAAAGCACCATAGAATGAAAAGAATGAGAAACAGGCTTAAAACGGACCAAATGGGCCAAATCATGAAATTGACACGGCCTGGGCCCAAGACCACACGGCCGTGCCTCCTTAATGGACTCGAACACGGCCTGGCCATGACTTACACGGGCGTGTGCCAAGGACGTGTCCCTGCCGTGGAAAAGAGAAATTCTATTCGGATTAGGATACTTAGAGGTGAAGTAACACATTTCGAAGCCTATATAAACACCCTAAGTATGACCTAAGAGGGGGGTCGACAGAAGCCGTCTGTCGGGGCGTCCAACTAGGCCAAGGAGCCAAGCTAGAGAGGTCAGAATTGTGAGATTTACTCGAAGAAAGCCAGTTGATTCATCTCAAGAAGCCGGCGTCATACTCAAGATGGAGGATCTTCTCTTCAATTCCTTCAGGGAGTGTTAGGGTTTTTCTTATGTTTTGTTTTATCTTTTCTTCTAAGATGTTTTCTTTTATCATTATGAACTAAACTCCTCAGATACCTGAGGGGGATGAAACCTAAGATGAATCTTGTTATTGTTTTCTGAACTATATGATAAATACTTGATTTGTTCTTAATTTTGTGTTCTTAATTCTTGATTTGATATTTCCGGGATATTGATTCAAGTTTGATGTGCTTAGGTGGAGGAGCAAAAGTCCCTGCCTAAGAGTAGATCTAGCATAATTAAGCGGAGTTGATCGCACGCCTAGACATAGGGTGACGAGATTTTGCCGGATTAGGGTGAAACCTAATATGGGAGTCCATAGGTCGAGTTAATGCAATTCTAGGGGTTTTAATTAGAAAGAAATTTCAATTAATCAACCTAAGGTTAGACGTTAGTAGCCTCGACGGAGGTATTAATATAACTTAGGGAGTCCTACAGATCAAGTCAAGTGAATAAATCGTCTGGTTCAGTGTTAGATAACAACTGAAGTCTAGGTGGATTCTTCCTCGAGTATTGTCTTAATCAATTGGTATTTCCCATAAGTATTTCCCCAAATTCATTCTTCTTTATCTTAGAGTCTTTAGCTTAGTAGTTAGTTAATTTAGATTAAACGACAATTCCCTTTATTTTAGGCTAGATAATAAAAAGAAAGTTAGTATTAGTAATTTTAGTTCCTTTGGGTTCGACAATCCGGTCTTGCCTTAACTATACTACTATTCGATAGGTGCGCTTGCCTCAAATCATTGTCATAGTTAGTTCCCAGGTTCGATCAATCTCTTTATAAATTTTAAAACTTTGACAAATCACAGCGATCATTTGGGAAGGAATTTATTGTCTACTGTGATGCGTCGCACATTGGGTTGGGATGTGTGTTGATGCAAGAGGGTAAGGTGGTTGCTTACGCGTCTCGCCAGCTTAAGCCTGACAAGGCGAATTACCCCACTCATGACTTGGAGTTAGCTGCGGTGGTATTCGCACTGAAGATTTGGAGACATTATTTATACAGTGAGAAGTCTATTATTTACACCGACCATAAAAGTCTCAAGTACCTCCTTACTCAGAAGGAGCTGAATCTTAGGCAACGAAGATTGATGGAGTTGCTTAAGGATTATGATTGCTCGATTGAGTACCATCTGGGTAAAGCTAACGTGGTAGCGGATGCACTGAGCCATAAGGTTGTATCTGATCTGAGAGCAATTTTCGCTCGTCTCAGCCTGTTTGAGGATGGTAGTCTGTTGGCTGAACTCCAAGTGAGACTGACCTGGATTGATCAAATTAGGGAAAAGCAGTTGCTGGATGAATCGTTGGTTTCTCATTTCTAACTGGTTGAGAAGGGGGAGATTGCGGATTTTGGAATGAATAGTGAGGGAGCACTATGCTTCCGTGGGACAGTCTGTATACCGAGGGATTCTGTGTTAAGGCAGTCTATACTGCAAGAGGCGCATAGTAGTCCATACGCTATGCACCCTTGCAGAATCAAGTTATACCGAGATCTGCGTGAACTGTACTAGTGGCCAGGGCTTAAGCGCGAGGTTACTGATTTCGTAGGTAAGTGTCTGACATGTTAGCAAGTTAAGGCTGAGCATCAACTGCCTTTTGGATTACTGCAACCCGTTAAGATTCCACTCTGGAAGTGGGAGAGGGTAACCATGGACTTTGTTAGTGGGCTACCCTTGACGCCTACTAAGAAGGATTCGATATGGGTTATTGCTGACCGATTGACTAAATCTGCCCACTTCGTACCATTTCGTACTGATTATTCATTGCAGAAGTTGGCTAAGTTATACGTGGCTGAGATTGTGAGACTGCATGGGGTACCAGTGTCTATCATTTCGGACAGAGACCCTAGATTCACATCACGATTCTGGAGAGTGTTACACGAAGCTTTAGGTACGAGATTGGATTTCAGTACAACGTTTCACCCTCAAACGGATGGTCAGTCGGAGAGGGTGATTCAGATATTGGAGGACATGCTAAGGAGCTGTGTAATTGATTTCAGAGGCTGTTGGGAAGACTACTTGCCGTTAGCAGAGTTTGCATATAACAACAGCTACCAATCCAGTATTCAGATGGCACTGTACGAGGCGTTATATGGTCGTAGGTGTCGCACCCCTACCTATTGGATAGAACTTGGTGAGCGGCGAGTTTTGGGGCCAGGGTTAGTTTCTGAAACCGAAGAGAAAGTGAAGTTGATCCGAGATCGGTTAAAGGAAGCATCTGATAGGCAGAAGTCGTATGCCGATTTAAAGCGTAAGGAGATAGAGTACTCTGTGGGGGATTATGTCTTCTTGAAACTCTCACCATGGAAGAAGATTATGAGATTTGGGCGGAAAGGCAAACTGAGCCCTAGATTCATCGGACCTTACCGGATATTAAAGCGTGTGGGACCGGTCGCCTATCAACTTGAGTTACCTCCTGAGTTGAACCGGATACATGATGTGTTCCACATCTCCATGCTGAGGCGATACCATTTCGATCCCTCACATATAGTGCCCGTGAAGGAAATCAAGGTTAGCCCTGATCTGACTTTTGAGGAAGAACCGGTGCAGATACTAGATCGTGACGTTAAAGTGTTAAGAAGGAAATCTGTTCCGTTAGTCAAGGTGCTTTGGCGTAATCACGGTTCGGAGGAAGCCACAAGGGAGCCTGAGGAGGCGATAAGACAGCAATACACTCACCTCTTCTGACCAGGTAAATTTCGAGGTCGAAATTTCTTTAAGGGGGTAGAGTTGTAACGCCCCAAAAATAGGGGGTTTAGAATTTTGCTGAATTTGCTTAAATTCCATGATGTGCTTGAACGGGTAGTTATTTGAGTGTGTTTGGCGGTTTTTATTAAGCCTGGGTTCGAGTCTAAACCTTGGAAAAATTTTAATTTTTGCTCATAAGTGAAACTGGTAGTTAGCAGTAGGACTCATGTTTAATTGTGTATGTTTTATGACACAAAGAGAGCCTGTGGCTTGATGGTGGTGGCGTCACTAAGATGGCAAGGGGAGTGGGGTTCGAATCCCATGGCAAGCAAATGGGGGCTTTTATTTTATGTCTTGAGGGTGCAAGAGGTAGAGTTTGGATCAAACTCTGCATAGGAGGTTGAAGAATTGGTCAACATTTTCGAATGGGAGGCTGGGAGTAATTCAAGGAGGATTTGGTGGAGAATTTGAGGGAGTTTGAATGTGAAGGGAGTTGCCGAATTTAGAGAGCTTGGGTAGGAAGAGAAATTTCGGCTAGAGGGTTTCAATTATGCAAATTCGGCTGAGGGGTGTCATTTGAGCATTTCGGGATTTGTTCTTTTGAAGCATCTCGTGCATTTTTTTTACCATTCGGGACTTTTCCTTCTATCTTTATTCGCTTTTGCTGCCCATTCTTTGTCGAAACTTGAACGTCGGGTGATGAGTTCTTCCTCAAAGTTCTTCTCTTCTTCATCCCTTGTCGACTCGGCATTTCTCTTTTCTTTTTCCCTTAATCCATTTCTTGCCGAATCTATTTCCTTTCTCTTTGTTCTTCTTGTGATGACCGAACCTATTGTTGCCTAAACACTCTCTTTTCTGCGTTCCTTCTTTTATTTGTTTCTAACCTTTCCAAATCTCTTTGATTTTGTGGTAAGTGGATACTCTAGCCGAATCTTGGCCGGCTTCTTTTCTATGCTCGATTCTATATCTCTCGAGCTGAAAGGCTGTTTTGTTTTCATTTGTTGCCGTGGTTATTTGTATAGCTAACACCTTCTCTTCGTTCAAACGTTGCTAGGGACTCGCTTTCCTTAACCAAGGAGTAGGTCGATTACCCTTCCCCTGCAAGAGATCTCTTGATTGGTGGTAAGTAGCGTTAGTTTGATTAAACGGTTTCAATATTATGGTGATGTTTTAACAAGGGTTGAGACTAATTGTTAGAACTGTTGATTTCATAGGTGCTTAATCTTGGGAGCTTAAACCTACAACCCATAACAGGTGTGTAATCGTACACCCGATTTTGGTTCTGTCAATATGACGCATGAATGTGTGTATTCACACCCCTGATGGATTGTGAATCGGCTAAAGCCGAAAAATCGATAAGCCGAAACTTCGGCATCTAAGGGCTCTCGAGCGTGCGAGCGCTCGTAGAGATAAACCAAGCCAAAATCATTGGCGATAGACCATTGAGGCTGCCACAAACTTTCCCGTGGGCTTAGATCGTAATGGGCCTCGTTGGGCTGAGATGGGCCATTGGGCCCATGGGCTTCACGTGAGTAAAATTCACGATAGTGTCAGATAATGGATTGGGCTGCGAAGTTCGCATAGCCGCGACCGAAATTAGGCTGAATGGGCCACACGAGCGTTTGGGCCGCTTGGGCCGAAAACTGGGCTTTTGGCCCAATTACACCGTTTCAACTAAAAAGCGTATCTGTGTTGCTCGAGGCGACTGTAGGCATTCGGAAAGGCCGTTTTAGGAAAATTACCGAAATACCCTCGAATGGTAAAATTATAGAAATACCGTCGAAGGGTAAAATTATCGAAATACCCTCAAAGGGTAAAATTACTGAAATACCCTCGAAGGGTAAAATTATAGAAATACCCTCGAAGAGTAAAATTACCGAAATACCCTCGAGGGGTGAAATTACCATTTTACCCCTAATCGAAAAAATGACCGGTATACCCCTAGTGGTAGCTTAAGTGATGTTTATGTGATATTTATATGACTGTTTATGTTTGTGACATATTGCATACACGAATTATTTATGACACGACATTCTGCATTGGGGTGGGGATTTGTATTTGGAGGAAGTACTGTACTAGTGGCTCTGCCACATTTACTGATCTGGTGGCTTCGCTACGTATTCTGATTTTAGTGGCTTGGCTACGTTTACTGTCTCTAGCAGCTTTACTACCTTACTACTAGCAGCTATGCTGCGATATTGGTGTGTTGGCTGGATGGGTCGACTTGGTCCTCACATGGTGTGTTGGTTGGTACGGGTGGTGTGCTGGCTGGATTGGGTTGGGTTGCATTACTGCTTTGTTCTGTAATCATTTGGGCTTAGGCCCACATCACATCTTGTATAGGGTGAAGCCAGCATGAATCGATCATCAATAGGGCTCGTGCCCGCACTATTATTGCATGTTTGGGGATTACACACTGAGTTCTCGTAACTCACCCTTTTCTTTAGCTGCGTAGGTAAGCCCCAGTCTTAGACGATTTGGAGCTGCGAGGGACTCGGAGGTGGCCACACGCTAGATATGTTTTAATCTTAGACTTAGCTATTTTATTTTTAATATTTTGGGTTAAAAATTATGTAATAAGGCCAATTGGGGTTTTGATTTTTATTGGTTGTTCTCTTTATTTTAATCTGCTAGTCTAGGAAACACGGATTTTTAAAACAATAACTATTTTCTTAAAATCACCTTTTCAAATCTTAAAATTTATAACTAAAAAAAATGCTTCCGCGGTTTTATTTTAAATTGATAAGCTTATAACAAATGATACGACCTATAATCGGACAACAAGGTTTACAACACTGACGTTTTCAAAATAATTGTTAAACGGGATTTAAAATTTAGAACTGAACTTTTATCAAAAAATTTGATTTTCAAACAACATTTTGATGTGACATGTCATATCCGATCGTAATGTCTAGGCCGGGTTTGGGGTGTTACATTCTTGATCAAGCCAGGTTTAAAGCTATTTACTAATCTCAATGAGTTGTAGGCTTGGGTATTGAGAAGTAAGTACAGAGTTGGTGTGGGGTGTTTGACGACAATTCTAAGGTCGTGTAGTTCCTATGTGTGGAGGTAAATTGCTAAAGTTTGGGTAGAGGTATGATGCAACATCGTTTGGTTGATTGGTGATGGTAAATCTATCTAGTTTTGGATTGATCGCTGGATTAGTAACATAGGCTTTTTATTGGAGCTTCGTACAAATTCGGTTAGGATTGATAAGGATGCTATGGTTAATGAGATGGTAGATTTGGAGGGCAGCTAGCCTTGGCACAAACTTTCTTTATGGTTGGATCACTCTTTGCTTTCTTGGATTGCTAGTATTCCACCACCCAATGTCATGGATGGGGGTGATCACATTAGCTAGAGGTGGACAGAAGACAGGCGATTCTCTATTTTAGATTCCTATTTTTATTTATCTAGTTGTGATTGGGTTACAAAAAATACTTTCTGGTCAATCTTGTGGTAGCTTAATTGCCCGCAAAAAGTGAAGAATTTTATTTGGTTGTTTGCGAAAGAGAGGATCCTTACTAATGCTGAGAGATGTTGAAGGGGGATTGCTGAGGATGCTATTTGTCTGTTGTGTAATCAGTAGCTGAAAGAGCTATATATGCTATACGTGATTGTTTTTTTGCCACTCAGGTATGGCAACAAGTCGTTCATCATTCAAGTCATAGGCATTTCCTTTCCTTTGATATTTTTGAATGTTTGGTTTTTTAAATTGGAAAACTTGGATGAATTAGCTTGCATTCGTGCTCCTTGGAACATTTTCTCCGTGATTGCTTGCTAGAATATCTGGAAACGAAGGAATATTTTGATTTTTTAGGATTAAAATTTATCACTTGATAAACCGTAAAAGTAACATATTTTAATCCCACATTTAGCATGCTTTTGGATGAATTATCCCTTATTTTATGTAATTTGGGGCTCTTAATCCTTTATTTTCATGTTTTATACCCAGGGAAGCACCGGAGGATGAAAAGAACGGAAAACGGGCTTAAAACGGGCCAAATAGGCCAGATCACGAAATCGGCACGGCCTGGACCCAAGACCACGCGGCCGTGCCTCATTAATGAAGTCCAACATGGCCTGGCCACGATTCACACGGGCATGTGCCATGGCCGTGCCCTTGCCGTGGCAAAGAGAAGTTTCACTCGGATTGGGATACTTAGGGGCAAAGAAACACATTCCAAAAGCCTATATATACACACTAAGTATGACCTAAAAGGGAGTTCGGCAGAAGCTGGAGCCCAAGGCTATCGTCTAGGGGCGTCTTGCTAGGCCAGAGAAGGCAAATTTGTAGGGATTCACTCGAGGATAGCCAGTTGATTCATCTCTAGAAGCCGGAATTATACTCAAGACGGAGGATCTCTCCTTCAATTCCTTCAGGGGGTTTTAAGGATTTCTTATGTTTTGTTTTATCTTTTCTTCTGAGATGTTTTCTTTTATTGTTATGAACTAAACCCTCGGATACCGAGGGGATGAAACTTAGATGAATCTTGTTATCGTTTGTTTGAACTATATGATAAATATTTGACTTGTTCTTAATTATGTGTTCTTAATTCTTGTGTTGATATTTCCGGATATTGATTCAAGTTTGATGTGCTTAGGTGGAGGAGCAAAAGTCCCCTGTCTAAGAGTAGATCTAGCATAGTTAAGCGGAGTTGATCGCGCGCTAGAGATAGGGTGACGAGATTTTGCCTGGGATTAGGGTGTAACCTAATATGGGATTCCATAGATCGAGTTAATGCAATTCTAGGGGTTTTAATTAGAAAGAGATTTCAATTAATCAACCTAGGGTTAGACGTTATTCTCTTCGAGAGAGGGTTTAATATGCATTAGGGAATCTTACGGATCAAGTCAAGTGAATAAATCGTCTAGTTCAGAGTTAGATAACAAGTGAAGTCTAGGTGGATTCTTCCTTGGGTGTCGTCTTAATCAATTGGTTTTTCCTCAAGTTATTTTCCCCAAAATTCATTCTTCTTTTTCTTAGAGTCTTTAATTTAGTAGTTAATTAATTTAGATTAAACAACAAATTCCCTTTATTTTAGGCTAGATAATAAAAAGAGAGTTAGTATTAGTACTTTTCGTTCCTTTGGGTTCGACATCCAGTCTTGCCACTAAACTATACTACTGTTCGATAGGTGCGCTTGCCTCAAATCATTGTCATAGTTAGTTTTCAGGTTCGATCATTCTTCTTATAAATTTTAAGACTTTGACATCGCGAAAACAACGATCAAGTTTTTGGCGCTATTGCCGGGGAACGAAAATATTAAGAAAGCTTAATTTTTATTACTTTAGCCATTTTTTTTATTTTTTGCAATTTAATTTTATTTTAATTTTTAACTTAGCTAATTTTTCTTCCGTTATTGTTGCCTCCTTTCAGGTACCTCTAGTTTATGACTAGAAGGAACCCGACAGGACCCTAATCTACGACAGTGATATTGAAAAGAACAGTTCGCAGAAATCGTAGAGAGATAAGGCGAAGCTTAAACTACATAGAAGGAGAGCAAGAAGGCGAAACCAATCCTACTTAAGGGATGGATGGGAATCATCCGCCACCTCAAGAGATGGTCGAAAATCATGCTCCACGTACTATGTATGATTATGCTAAACCTAGTTTAACAGGAACTGAATCTAGTATTGTTAGGCCTACTATTGCTGCAAATAATTTTGAACTGAAACCTAACACTATACAGATGATACAACAGTTTTTTCAGTTTGATGGTTTGCAGGATGAAGATCCTAACATACACTTAGCAAATTTCCTAGAATTCTGTGATACCTTCAAGATAAATGGCATTTCTGATGATGCCATCCGTCTTCGGTTATTTCCCTTTTCTTTGAGGAATAAAGCCAAACAGTGGTTACATTCTCTTCCACAAGGGTCAATCACTACATGGGATCAAATGACCGAAAATTTTTTACTAAAATATTTTCCACCGGCCAAAACTGCCAGATTGAGGAATGATATCTCTTCTTTTGTGCAGATGGATTTAGAGACACTTTATGATGCATGGGAGAGATAAAAGATCTCATTGAGAGGTGCCCACACCATGGATTACCTTTGTGGCTACAGGTCCAAACTTTTTACAATGGTGTGAACCCTTCAACAAGGCAACTAATCGGTTCAGCTGCCGGCGGAACCCTAAACAACAAAACTCTTGAAGCGGCTTACGAGTTTATAGAAGAGATGTCACTAAATAACTATCAGTGGCAAGTTACAAGGATAAGGCCAGCCAAAGCAGCCGAAGTTTTCAACATTGATGCAGTGACCGCACTTTCAAACCAGGTAGAATTATTACATAAAAAATTTGATGGTTTATATGGGTCTTTGCAGGCACATCCAGTTATGCAGTGCGATGCAAGTGAAGGAGTGGTGAATCCTGAGTACCCACCCTACGGACAGGGCATGGAGAGCGAAAAAATGAACTATATGGGTAACAATTTCTGATCTAACAATAACCCTTATAGTAATACTTATAATCTAGGTTGGAAGAACCACCCCAATTTTTCATGGGGCGGTCAAAGAAATCAAAGGAAACAACCATCCCAAAACTTCCAACAACAGCCCTACCCACAAGAAAAGAAGCCAAACCTTGAAGAGATGCTGAAAATCTTCATAGCAGCATCAGAAATACGTTCCCAAAATACAGAAACACGTTTCCAAAAGATAGAAACAAAACTTGAGGCATTGACACAAGAGTTCAAGGATCAAATCGGGCAACTCGGTAAGTAAATCTCTGAGAGACCACATAGAAGACTACCGCGCAACACCGAGACTAACCCAAGGGAGCAAGTTCAAGCCATAACAGCTCAAGATAATGAAGGGTTAGACGAGCCCAATTCGAGGCAAGAGAACGTGGTTGAAGAAGGTAAGGTTGAGGTAAGTAATAATAAGCCAAAACCGGTAATCAAAGAGTACCAACCTCGCATACCATATCCTGAAGTATTAAGGAGAGACGACACAAAGGAACAGTTCGGTAAGTTTCTTAAACTTGTAAAGAAATTACATATTAACTTACCGTTACTTGAAGCTCTTACGCAGATGCCAGACTCTAGAAATGTAATATCCTAAAAATTTGAGTATCATCTTGTTACTTGTGTTAGCCGGGTATGATTTTATTGTGTGTTTAATATAATCTTGTGAAGGCTTAGAATTATTAATGAAGCTAGAATCATTTTTTTTTAGTATTGAAAATTTAGTGAAGTGGATTAAGTGATCTTGACACTTAAGTTAATTTAAGTGCCTAAAATTAGCACATGAGGAGTTAGTGGCATGGTGGAAATGGCGCATGAATGGTTGCTTGAGGGGAGTGGTTCGAATAACATGGAGTGTATTTTGGAGACTTTATTTTTTCTGCATCTTTACATCAAGTGTCGGCCAAGCTTTATATTTGGTAAGTTGGACTTTAAATTTTTATGGCAAGATGATTAATAATTTAGGTAAGCTTGAATTTGGGGAAAGGAATCATTTTGATTAAGGATTGATGAGGGAACACAAGGCATAATGTAAGGTGATTTGCTATGGAAAGTTTTGTGTGGAAAAATTTTGACTTTGGAGTCCATGTATTTGGACGATTTTGGGGCCTAGGGGGGTTGACCGAATTTTGTTGAAGGTTTTGGTAGATCGGTAGCTAGTTGGTCATTTTGACAATTGGGTTATTTTGTGTTTTCTTTAAAGCAAATATTTTCTTTCTCTTCACCTTCCTCTCCCAAATTAATGCATTTTTAGCATTAGGTAAGCAACTTTTATTTTTTTTCTCTTTTCTATTGGCCATTCCATTTTGACCATTTTGGTTTAATTTGCCTATTCTCTCAAGTTTCTTTTCCCCTATTGCCGAAATCACCATAACACTAAGGTCATTATTTTTCATCCCTTTCTTTTCTTCTTTTCTCTTCTCATTTACCTTGTCTAGGCCGAAATTCTTTGGTGATCAACTTTCTTTCTCTTTTGGTTAACCTTGGCCGAAACTTATAGCCATCATTCTCTCTTTTCTTTCTTTTACGCAAATCCCCTAAAACCAAAACACCATAGCCAGTAACTCTCTTTTCCTTCACTTCTTCTTTTCACTATTCACAAAGCCAAGCACATCATCATCTAGCCGATTTCTTCATCTATTTTTCCTTCAAAGTCCATCACTCTCCAAGTAGTCGAATATCTCTGTTTTCCTTGCAAGGGTGAAATCGATAGGGCTTTGAAGGGGGATTTTTTTTTGGGATTCTTTATAGCCGACGTTTAGGGGAGATCATTCGAGATATAAATATCCAAGGTAAGCAAGTGTAATCTTAGACCGAAGGTCATGTATTTTGGTTCATTATGTTAGAAATTGAATCTAACATAGATCATGTAGGGATTTCGACATCTACAAGGACAAGTGATATTCTTGGGATCTAGACAATCAAGGTAAGGAGGTTTTAATATTCGGCCAAAAGCCATTTTGTCTATTAAGGTTGACCGATTTTGATTATGATCTTTTAGGGGCAGTTTGATAGGGATAAGCATTTCATTGTTAATTTTTGCTAGCGAGAGCGTTGGTATCGGTAGTATCGTAATCAATATTATCAGGTGTGTACCCCACACTAAACTCTATTAGATTACGGCTTAAATTAATATGTATGCTTATAATAATGTGAATGTGGTTAAAGTACCATGCAATGGTACAAAGTACCCAGGTACATTTTCCTACTCCTACTATGAGTATGAAATGAACTGATATGGCATATGTGAACATGATAAGAATGTGAAATAAGGCATGATTTTTGCATGATATGTATGACATGGGCATATGGGTGATTATGAAAGGGAAGTGAATGTGGTGACCTCGGTCACATTATCTCGAATGTGGTGACTTCTGGTCACATAATAATTATCTGGTGGCTATGCCACGAATTTATAAGGGCGATGAGCATGTCATCTGCGGCGATCGCTTCGATGATGTGTGTAGCGGATGGAGGGTTGACTTAGTAGTCCCCACGGTGTGCAGGTTGGTACGGGTGATGTGTAGCGGATGGTATCTAGGATTGGGTTTGGGTTTGCATCACTACTTATATCTGTTATATATATTTATGAATTAATATGATATGCCTGAATTATTGAGGTCTAGTGTTGGTTACACATTGAGTCTGTTTGACTCACCCCATTGGGGAACACTTTCTTTCAGGTGACGATCAGTGATGGACCGGGTCGGCGGGAGTTTAGTGGTGGCCATGCTCAGCTTGAAGTTTTATTTAATTTTGGGACTTTTATATTTTATATTTTTGGAGTTATTTTGGGTATTGTTTTCGTTTGTAATAAGGCCACTGATATTAAACTGTTGATGCATGTCTTTAAGTTATTTTATTTTGATACGATTTTATTTAATATTTAGGACAAATTTTGAAATGGAGTAATATAGTTTTACAAAACCTAGATTTCAATTAGATAAACTTGATTTCAACTCGAGCCTAACACAAATTAAAAATTTTCTTTCAAAACCAACCGAATTTTTCTAAAGTGCTCAAAAAGTTTTGAACCGTTTTACTTGAGGAACATACCAGATTCGGTCAAGGCTCGTGGGCCGGGTTTGGGGTGTTTCAGTTTGGTATCAGAGCAAGGTTTAAACTCTCGGCCTTGGGTATAAAGCTCACAATGTTTTTAAAATAAGGCCCAAACAAGTCTTGAGAAAACTTTTCTCAAAGAGCGGTGTTTTCGTGCATGGCACCCAAGTCTCCGAATTCAAGTCCACAAGGTAAGTACCTCTATTTCATTTGGGTGATTTATAGCATGAACTGTAGAAGGGTAGAAATGGAACGTAGAATAGCATGATAGGTACTTAAACCCTAGGGCTAGTTTACCCCAACAATCACATAAGACTTAAGTGCCTAATTAAACAAACCTGTGAACTAAGTCGCCGAGTTAGGGTGTGGCAACCTTTGTGCGCATGTCTAGGATTGGATCCTAAGAGCTTGGTACTTAGCAGTCCTCGTGACTCAACTCCTCTTCGCTGGAATCCTGCAGTGCGTAGCTTCGGCTCACTCCTAACCAAGAGGACTCACCATAAAGCTAAACTCAATAACTAAAACCCGAAAGGATTAGTCAGATTTTCATAAAAACTTGGTTTTAAATCACCAAATTACCCTTTTAAATGGTAGCAGAATTTAGCTTGAAAATTTTTCCAAAATATTTCCGATTTACAAATTACTAAAATACCCTTGGCTATAAAATTACAAAAATGCCCTTAGTTTATAAAATGTCCATACTACTCACAGTTTCATTAAAATTTCCTTACTTTATAAAATGTTCAAAAACTCTATTTTTGCAAAATATTAAAATACTTCAATTTGAAAATTTTACGAAATTACCCTTGTTTTACAAAATTACCAAAATAACCCCCGATTTTCAAAATTCCTGCAACAACACCGACTTGGAAAACAAATTCTCAAAATGAACTCCAAGTTTTGCAAATTTTAGAAAATATCCTTGATTTATTAAGATTTTCAATTTGACCTCGGTTTATTACCAAAATACCTTGTAGGACAAATGACGAAAATACCCCTGGGATAGGAATAGACTGAAAAGGTTTGAATAATGAATGTGTGTGGTAGGAATATTGAATGAATGTTTTCCTCTGAATAAGGATAGAAGACTTGAAACTTTGATTGATCGAAAGAACCACTATTGAACTTCTATTCAAAAAAAAAAAATTCTTCGCGAATAATCAGTGAAACAAGGACTAATTCATAAAATTTCTTAATCAGATTAAAGCACGATAGTAGAAATGAGCTTTAGGGGACGTGGTCGTAACGTACGAGGATGTGGTCGAGGCCGAATGACCGTGTCGAAACCCGTTAGGTCGGGTCAAGGTTCTAAAAATGAGGTACCACCGCCACCACCATCGCCTGTTATTGGTGCGGAGCAAAGCAAGATCGGGCGGGGATGATGTTTGTATCACAGTACGTCTTTGCGAGTTCGGAAATAGTGGTGGGAGCGGTGGAAATATGGGAACTCGGAAGTCTCAGTACCGAACGACTCGAGCCAACGAGCCGAGGTATTCCGTGGCGTATCCGGTGTGGCACTCGATCAAACTAAGTATTGGTTGGAGGCCACAGGGCGAATTATGGATGAGCTCGACTTGACCCCGAGGAGAAGTTGAAAGGAATGGTGGCGCTATTACGCGATAAAGGCGTATCAATGGTGGTTAACGATTCGGGATGGCGCCACACCGAGGATCTAACACAGAGACGCACGTGAAGCGCGTATTAGAAAAAGTTTGTCGGCACGCCGTTATAATGATGAACAGAGAAAGGCTTTTCTAGGGTCTGGTTCAAGGAACAAGTCCGTGGCGAGTCTGTTGAATTCTCGAGAGTTGAGCCGGTATGCTCGATGAGTGGTGGCTACGAGCATGAACGGTGTGTCCGGTTTGAAGACGGACTAAGGGATGATCTGAGGTTACCGATAGCCCCACATCAAGAACGTGAGTTTGCCGCGTTGGTAGAGAAGGCTAAGGTGGCCGAAGGAATCAAGAACACCGTAAAGCGTAACTTCGGATCCAAATAAGCGAGAAAGAGGTTTTGGATCGTCGGCATCGTCGAGAAATGTTCAAAAGAGGCACGGAGCTAAGGGCCCGCGTGGTCGACAAGGCCGGTGCAGGAGAGGCGATGATCGTTACATGTTATCGGTGTGGGAAGATGCATTTAGGAGAATGTTGGAAGAAGACGGGCGGATGCTTTAAGTGCGGGTCTAAGGACCATATGATTAAGGACTGTCCCATTAAGATAGACGGGAGCCGACCAACGGCCCAAAATATTAATTAGGCCGGTAGAGGTGGACAGCAGCCTCAGCGAGGTCATGGTCTGAATGGTAGAGGTAACGGTGCTGGCAGAGGATGAGGAACACCAGGCCGAGGTGCGAGTAATACTGAGGCAAGACAGCCGGGTCTAGTGTACGCGGTTCGTCGAAGGGAGGATGGAAACGCACCGGACGTTATAATCGGTACGTTCTTTATTTTTGGTAAACCTTATGTTGCTCTGATTGATGTGGGCTCTACCCATTCTTATGTTGCATGTAGAGTAGTTGAAACTCTAGACATAGCCTCTAAACTTTCTGATAGGGAGATGACTTTAGTAAGCCCTCTAGGCCAAACTGTAGTGGTGAATAAAATCTTTCGGAGTGTACCTCTCGAGATTCAGGGAGTGAACTTTCCTGCTGACTTAATGGAACTACCCTTCGGGGAATTCGATCTTATACTTGGTATGGATTGGCTAGTGGAACATCGGGCCGTGTTGGACATGCGCACTAAGCGAATAGAGTTAAGGACCCCAGAGGACAAGTGATAGTCATGATAGGAGAAAGGAGAAACTACTTGTCTAACGTAGTTTCAGACTTACTTAAGGTCGTGAAGATGGTTCGAAAGGGTACAAGGCTTTCTTGACTTTCATTAGTGCGTTGGATGCAAAGGAAGAAGGTGTTAGTGGAGTTAGAACTGTAAGAGATTTTGAAGATGTGTTTCCGAGGAATTACAGAATACCCGGATAGGAAGTGGAATTCGGAATTGACTTGCTACCAGGAACAGCTCCTGTGTTAATTGCCCCTTACCGAATGGCACCAAAGGAGTTGGTTGAGCTCAAGGCTCAAATTCAGGAGTTGCTTGATCGTGGATTTATTCGACCCAGTATGTCTCCTGGGGAGCACCGGTCCTGTTTGTGAAGAAGAAGGACGGAACTATGCGTATGTGCATAGATTATCATCAGTTGAATAAGCTGACCATTAAGAACAAGTATCCTTTTCCAAGGATAGATGACTTGTTCGATCAGCTGAAGGGGGCAGCAGTATTTTCGAAGATAGATCTACGGTCGGGATATCATCAGCTTAAGGTGAAGGAGGCAGATATCCATAAGATAGCTTTTTGAACAAGATATGGGCACTACGAGTTTTTAGTAATGCTGTTTGGGTTGACGAACGCCCCAGCTGCGTTAATGGATATGATGAACCGGGTTTTTCAGTCCTACTTGGATCGGTTCGTCATTGTGTTCATCGACGACATCCTAGTGTATTCCAAGACGGATGAGGAACATGATGAGCATCTCCGAGTTGTGTTGCAAGTGTTGAGGGAGAAACAGCTCTATGCCAAATTCAGCAAGTGTGAATTTTGGCTTAAGGAAGTTGCATTCTTAGGACATGTGGTGTCTGCTGAAGGAATAAGGGTGGATCCTAGGAAGATTGAAGCAGTGCTAGATTGGAAACCTCCTAAGTCTGTGGCTGAGATTCGTAGCTTCTTAGGATTGGCAGGCTACTACAGAAGGTTTGTAGAAGGGTTCTCATCGATCGCCGCACCTTTGATAAAGTTGCTAAGGAAGGAAGTACCTTTCGTATGGACGGATAAGCAACAAAAGAGCTTTGAGAAGCTTAAGGAAGTGTTGACTGAAGCTCCGCTTTTGATTCACTTTGAGCGGGGAAGGATTTTGTGGTGTATTGTGGCGCTTCTCATATAGGATTGGGATGCGTGTTAATGCAAGATGGAAAGGTAGTTGCTTATGCGTCTCGCAATTGAGGCCTCATGAGGTTAACTATCCGACACATGACTTGGAATTGGCGGCGTGGTCTTTGCTCTTAAAGTATGGAGGCACTATCTCTATGGAGAAAAGTCAGTGATCTACACTGACCATAAGAGCCTTAAGTACCCGTTGACTCAGAAGGTGTTGAACTTGAGACAACGAAGGTGGGTGGAGTTACTGAAGGACTATGATTGTTCCATAGAGTATCACCCGGCAAGGCGAATGTAGTGGCGGATGCCCTAAGTCGAAAAGTGGTGTCGATCTAAGGGCAATGTTTACACATCCGAGTTTGTATGATGATGGAAGTCTGCTAGCGAGTTGCAAGTTAAGTCGACATGGTTAAATGAGGTAAAAGAGGGTCGGTTGGCGGATGAGGATTTAAGTGCTAAGATGCGGCAAGTGCGTAATGGTGGTCTAGAGAATTACAAGATGTCCGGTGATGGAATATTGTGTTTCAAGGGAAAGGTCCAGTATGCCGATGAGTGAGGAGCTTAGGCGAGAAGATTCTTGAGTCGCATAGTAGCCCTTATGCTATGCATCCCGAGGGACTAAGTTGTCTGAGACCTAAGGAGCAGCTTTTGGTGGCCTCAGTCTAAAACGGGAAGTTCTGCAGAATTTGTTGGCAAGTGTTTGACATGTCGCAAGTTAAGGCTGAACATCGTTCCGTCGGTGGTTACTTCACCAATCAAGATTCCACAGATGGAAGTGGGAGAGAATTACCATGGACTTCGTTAGTGGGCTTCCCTTACGCCTACCAAGAAGGACTCGGTATGGGTAATAGTGGACCGTTTGATCAAGTCCGCACATTTTATTCCTGGTAAGAGTCGGCTATTACTTGCGTGTTGGCAAAATTATATGTGGCGTAAATTGTAAGGTTGCATGGAGTGCCAGATCTATCATTTCGGATAGGGACCCAAGGTTTACTTCTCGGTTTTAGAAAGCGCTACATCAGGCGTTAGGCACTAAATTGGATTTCACTACGGCATTTCATCCACAGTCGGACGGCCAGTCTGAGCGAGTAATCCAAGTGTTAGAGGATATGTTGAGGGGCTGTGTGATAGACTTCAGAGGAAGCTGGGAATAATTTTTGCCTTTAGCGGAATTTGCTTACAACAACGATTACTGCGAGTATTCGGATGGCACCGCACGAAGCACTATATGGACTAAGTGTCGCACTCCTACGTGTTGGACGTAATTTAGGGAACGTCAAGTTTTGGGTCCTAAGATGGTGGTGAATCCGAAGAAAAGGTTAAGGTAATTCGGGCTCGGTTAAAGGAGGCATCCGGCGGGCAAAAGTCGATGCAGACCTTAAGCGAAGAAGGATATAGAATTTGGTGTGGGGATCAAGTGTTCCTAAAGGTTTCACCTTGGAATAAGGTGATGAGATTTGGTCGCAAGAAAGTTAAGTCCCGTGTTTATAGGACCTTATCGGGTTTTGAAGCGGGTTGGACCAAAGGGGCATATCGATTAGAGTTGCCTTGAGTTGAAGCGAGCTTGCATGATGTGTTCCATGTCTCCATGCTTAGACGCTATCGTTCGATCCATCGCATGTCGTAGCAAAGAGAGGAAATAAAGGTGAGCCCGATCTCGACGGTGGAAGAGGAACCAGCAAGTCGCATTCTAGATCGAGATGTGAAAGTGTTGCGCAGAAGTCGGTTCCATTAGTGAAGGTATTATGGCGGAACCATGGCACGAGAAAAAGCTACATGGGAACCAGAGGATGTGATGAGACAATGAGTTTCCTCAACTCTTTTGATTAGGTAATTTCGAGGACGAAATTTTCTTAAGAGGGTAGAATTGTAATATCCTAAAAATTTGAGTATCATCTTGTTACTTGTGTTAGCCGGGTATGATTTTATTGTGTGTTTAATATAATCTTGTGAAGGCTTAGAATTATTAATGAAGCTAGAATAAATTATTTTTTTTTAGTATTGAAAATTTAGTGAAGTGGATTAAGTGATCTTGACACTTAAGTTAATTTAAGTGCCTAAAATTAGCACATGAGGTGTTAGTGGCATGGTGGAAATGGCGCATGAATGGTTGCTTGAGGGGAGTGGTTCGAATAACATGGAGTGCATTTTGGAGACTTTATTTTTTCTGCATCTTTACATCAAGTGTCGGCCAAGCTTTATATTTGGTAAGTTGGACTTTAAATTTTTATGGCAAGATGATTAATAATTTAGGTAAGCTTGAATTTGGGGAAAGGAATCATTTTGATTAAGGAATGATGAGGGAACACAAGGCATAATGTAAGGTGATTTGCTATGGAAAGTTTTGTGTGGAAAAATTTTGACTTTGGAGTCCATGTATTTGGACGATTTTGGGGCCTAGGGGTTGGACCGAATTTTGTTGAAGGTTTTGGTAGATCGGTAGCTAGTTGGTCATTTTGACAATTGGGTTATTTTGTGTTTTCTTTAAAGCAAATATTTTCTTTCTCTTCACCTTCCCTCTCTAGCCGAATGCATTTTTAGCATTAGGTAAGCAACTTTATATTTTTTCTCTTTTTCTATTGGCCATTCCATTTTGACCATTTTGGTTTAATTTGCCTATTCTCTCAAGTTTCTTTTCCCTATTGCCGAAATCACCATAACACTAAGGTCATTATTTTTCATCCCTTTCTTTTCTTCTTTTCTCTTCTCATTTACCTTGTCTAGGCCGAAATTCTTTGGTGATCAACTTTCTTTCTCTTTTGGTTAACCTTGGCCAAACTTATAGCCATCATTCTCTCTTTTCTTTCTTTTCAGCAAATCCTAAAACCAAAACACCATAGCCGTAACTCTCTTTTCCTTCACTTCTTCTTTTCACTATTCGTCAAAGCCAAGCACATCATCATCTAGCCGATTTCTTCATCTATTTTTCCTTCAAAGTCCATCACTCTCAAGTAGTCGGATATCTCTGTGTTTCCTTGCAAGGGTGAAATCGATAGGGCTTTGAAGGGGATTTTTTGGGATTCTTTTATAGTGACGCTTAGGGGAGATCATTCGAGATATAAATATCCAAGGTAAGCAAGTGTAATCTTAGGTCAAGGCCATGTATTTTGGTTCATTATGTTAGAAATCGAATCTAACATAGATCATGTAGGGATTTCGACATCTACAAGGACAAGTGATATTTTGGGATCTAGACAATCAAGGTAAGGAGGTTTTAATATTCGGCCAAAGGCCATTTTGTCTATTAAGGTTGATCGATTTTGATTATGATCTTTTAGGTGCAGTTTGATAGGGATAAGCATTTCATTGTTAATTTTTGCTAGCGAGAGCGTTGGTATCGGTAGTATCGTAATCAACATTATCAGGTGTGTACCCCACACTAAACTCTATTAGATTACGACTTAAATTAATATGTATGCTTATAATAATGTGAATGTGGATAAAGTACCATGCAATGGTACAAAGTACCCAGGTACGTTTTCCTACTCCTACTATGAGTATGAAATGAACTGATATGGCATATGTGAACATGATAAGAATGTGAAATAAGGCATGATTTTTGCATGATATGTATGACATGGGCATATGGGTGATTATGAAAGGGGAAGTGAATGTGGTGACCTCGGTCACATTATTCGAATGTGGTGACTTCGGTCACATAATAATTATCCGTGGCTATGCCACGAATTTATAAGGGCGAAGAGCATGTCGTCTGCAGCCGCACGCTTCGATGATGTGTAGCGGATGGAGGGTTGACTTAGTAGTCCCCACGGTGTGCGAGTTGGTATGGGTGATGTGTAGCGGATGGTATCTAGGATTGGGTTTGGGTTTGCATCACTACTTTTATCTCATTATATATATTTATGAATTAATATGATATGCCCGAATTATTGAGGTCTAGTGTTGTTTACACATTGAGTCTGTTTGACTCACCCGCTTGGGAACACTTTCTTTTCAGTGACGATCGGTGATGGACCGGGTCGGCGGGAGTTTAGTGGTGGCCATGCTCACTTTTGAAGTTTTATTTAATTTTGGGACTTTTATATTTTATATTTTTGGAGTTATTTTGGGTATTGTTTTCGTTTGTAATAAGGCCACCGATATTAAACTGTTGATGCCTGCATCTTTAAGTTATTTTATTTTGATACGATTTTATTTAATATTTAGGACAAATTTTGAAATGGAGTAATATAGTTTTACAAAACCTAGATTTCAATTAGATAAACTTGATTTCAACTCGAGCCTAACACAAATTAAAAATTTTCTTTCAAAACCAACTGAATTTTTCTAAAGTGCTCAAAAGTTTTGAACCGCTTTACTTGAGGAACATACCAGATCCGGTCAAGGCTCGTGGGCCGGGTTTGGGGTGTTTTAGTTTGGTATCAGAGCAAGGTTTAAACTCTCGGCCTTGGGTATAAAGCTCACAATGTTTTTAAAATAAGGCCCAAACAAGTCTTGAGAAAACTTTTACGAAAAGAGCGAGTTTTCGGGCATGGCACCCAAGTCTCCGACCAAGTCCACTGTAAGTACCTCTATTTCATTTGGGTGATTTATAGCATGAACTGTAGAAGGGTAGAAATGGAACGTAGAATAGCATGATAGGTACTTAAACCCTAGGGCTAGTTTACCCCAACAATCACATAAGACTTAAGTGCCTAATTAAACAAACCTGTGAACTAAGTCGCCGAGTTAGGGTGTGGCAACCTTTGTGCGCATGTCTAGGATTGGATCCTAAGAGCTTGGTACTTAAGCAGTCCTCGTGACTCACCTCCTCTTCGCTGAATCCTACAGTGCGTAGCTTCGGTTCACCCTAACCAAGAGGACTCGATCATAGGCTAAACTCAATAACTAAAACCCGAAAGGGATTAGTCAGTATTTTCATAAAAACTTCTGGTTTAAATCACCAAATTACCCTTTTAAATGGTAGCAGAATTTAGCTTGAAAATTTTTCCAAAATATTTCCGATTTACAAATTACTAAAATACCCTTGGCTATAAAATTACAAAAATGCCCTTAGTTTATAAAATGTCCATACTACTCACAGTTTCATTAAAATTTCCTTACTTTATAAAATGTTCAAAAACTCTATTTTTGCAAAATATTAAAATACTTCAATTTGGACATTTTACTAAAATTACCCTTGTTTTACAAAATTACCAAAATGACCCCGATTTTCAAAATTCTGCATAATAACACCGATTTGGAAAACAAATTCTCAAAAAGAACTCCAAGTTTTCCAAATTTTAGAAAATACCCTTGATTTATTAAGATTTTCAATTTGACCTCGGTTTATTACCAAAATACCTGTAGGACAAATGACGAAAATACCCACAGGATAGGAATAGACTAAAAGGTTTGAATAATGAATGTGTGTGGTAGGAATATTGAATGAATGTGTTCCTCTGAATAAGGATAGAAGACTTGAAACTTTGATTGATCGAAAGAACCACTATTGAACTTCTATTCAAAAAAAAAAATTCTTCGCGAATAATCAGTGAAACAAGGACTAATTCATAAAATTTCTTAATCAGATTAAAGCACGATAGTAGAAATGAGCTTTAGGGGACGTGGTCGTAACGTACGAGGATGTGGTCGAGGCCGAATGACCGTGTCGGAACCCGTTAGGTCGGGTCAAGGTTCTGAAAATAAGGTACCACCGCCTGTTGTTGGTGCGGAACAGCAAGATCAGACGGGGGATGATGCTGTATCGCAGGCTGTGCTGCGAGTTCTGGAAATTGTGGCTGGAGTAGGTGGAAATATGGGAACTCGGAAGTCTGTACCCGAACGACTCCGAGCCAACGGAGCTGAGGTATTCCGTGGCGTATCTGGTGTGGCACCCAGTACAGCTGGGTATTGGTTGGAGGCCACAGAGCAAATTATGGATGAGCTCGACTTGACCCCTGAGGAGAAGTTAAAAGGAATGGTGGCACTATTACGCGATGAGGCGTATCAATGGTGGTTAACAGTTCGAGATGGCGCCACAGCTGAGGATCTAACCTGGGAGAACGTGAAGGCGGCGTATCAGAAAAAGTATGTCGGCACGCGTTATACTGATGAACAGAGAAAGCCTTTTCTAGGGCTGGTTCAAGGGAACAAGTCTGTGGCGGAGTACGAAGCTGAATTCCTGAGGTTGAGCCGGTATGCTCGATGAGTGGTGGCTACAGAGCATGAACGGTGTGTCTGGTTTGAAGACGGACTAAGGGATGATCTGAGGTTACTGATAGCCCCACATCAAGAATGTGAGTTTACCGCGTTGGTAGAGAAGGCTAAGGTGGCCGAAGGAATCAAGAACACTGTAAGGCAGAACTCGGATCCAAATAAGCAGAAAAGAGGTTTTAGATCGTCAGCATCATCAGGAAATGTTCAAAAGAGGCCTAGAGCTGAGGGCCCGCGTGGTCAGCAAGCTTGTACAGGAGGGCAATATCGTACATGTTATCAGTGTGGGAAGATGCATTTAGGAGAGTGTTGGAAGAAGACGGGCGGATGCTTTAAGTGCGGGTCTAAGGACCATATGATTAAGGACTGTCCCATTAAGATAGACGAGAGCCGCTCAACGGGCCAGAATATTAATCAGGCCGGTAGAGGTGGACAGCAGCCTCAGCGAGGTCGTGGTCTGAATGGTAGAGGTAACGGTGCTAGCAGAGGACGAGGAACACCAGGCCGAGGTGCGAGTAATACTGAGGCAAGACAGCCGGGTCTAGTGTATGCGGTTCGTCAAAGGGAGGATGAAAACGCACCGGATGTTATAACCGGTACGTTCTTTATTTTTGGTAAACCTTATGTTGCTCTGATTGATGTGGGCTCAACCCATTCTTATGTTGCATGTAGAGTAGTTGAAACTCTAGACATATCCTCCGAACTTTCTCGATAGGGAGATGATCAGAGTAAGCCCTCTAGGCCAAATCAGAGTGGTGAATAAAATCTTTCTGAGTGTACCTCTCGAGATTCGGGGAGTGAACTTTCCTCACGACTTAATGGAACTACCTTCGGGGAATTCGATCTTATACTTGGTATGGATTGGCTAGTGGAACATCGGCCTGTGTTGGACTGTGCAGCTAAGCGAATGGAGTTAAGGACCCCAGAGGATGAAGTGATAGTCATGATAGGAGAAAGGAGAAACTACTTGTCTAACGTAGTTTCAAAGACTTAAAGGTCGTGAAGATGGTTCAGAAATGGTGCAAGGCTTTCTTGACTTTCATTAGTGCGTTGGATGCAAAGGAAGAAGGTGTTAGTGGAGTTAGAACTGTAAGGGATTTTGAAGATGTGTTTCCGGAGGAATTACAGAATACCCCGGATAGGGAAGTGGAATTCGAATTGACTTGCTACCGTAAAAAGCCTCCTGTGTCAATTGCCCTTACCGAATGGCACCAAAGGAGTTGGTTGAGCTCAAGGCTCGGTTCGGAGTTGCTTGATCGTGGATTTATTTGACCCGGTGTGTCTCCGTGGGGAGCACCGGTCCCGCTTGTGAAGAAGAAGGACGGAACTATGCGTATGTGCATAGATTATCATCAGTTGAATAAGCTGACCATTAAGAACAAGTATCCTTTGCCAAGGATAGATGACTTGTTCGATCACCGGAAGGGGCGCATATTTTTCGAAGATAGATCTACGGTCGGGATATCATCAGCTTAAGGTGAATGAGGCAGATATCCATAAGACGGCTTTCCGAACAAGATATGGGCACTACGAGTTTTTAGTAATGCCGTTTAGGTTGACGAATGCCCCAGCCGCATTCATGGATATGATGAACCGGGTTTTTCAGTCCTACTTGGATCGGTTCGTCGTTGTGTTCATCGATGACATCCTAGTGTATTCCAAGACGGAGGAGGAACATGATGAGCATCTCCGAGTTGTGTTGCAAGTGTTGAGGGAGAAACAGCTCTATGCCAAATTCAGCAAGTGTGAATTTTGGCTTAAGGAAGTTGCATTCTTAGGACATGTGGTGTCTGCTGAAAGAATAAGGGTGGATCCTAGGAAGATTGAAGCAGTGCTAGATTGGAAACCTCCTAAGTCTATGGCTGAGATTCGTAGCTTCTTAGGATTGGCAGGCTACTACAGAAGGTTTGTAGAAGGGTTCTCATCGATCGCCGCACCTTTGACAAAGTTTCTAAGGAAGGAAGTACCTTTCGTATGGACGGATAAGCAACAAAAGAGCTTTGAGAAGCTTAAGGAAGTGTTGACTGAAGCTCCAGTTTTGATTCAGCCTGAGGCAGGGAAGGATTTTGTGGTGTATTATGACACTTCTCATATAGGATTGGGATGCGTGTTAATGCAAGATGGAAAGGTAGTTGCTTATGCGTCTCGGCAATTGAGGCCTCATGAGGTTAACTATCCGACACATGACTTGGAATTGGCAAAGTGGTCTTTGCTCTTAAAGTATGGAGGCACTATCTCTATGGAGAAAAGTCTCAGTGATCTACACCGACCATAAGAGCCTTAAGTACCTATTGACTCGTAAGGAGTTGAACTTGAGACAACGAAGGTGGGTGGAGTTATCAAGGACTATGATTGTTCCATAGAGTATCACCCGCAAGGCGAATGTAGTGGCGGATGCCCTAAGTCGAAAAGTGGTGTCGATCTAAGGGCGATGTTTGCACATCCGAGTTTGTATGACGATGGAAGTCTCACTAGCGAGTTGCAAGTCAAGCGAAACATGGTTAAATGCGGTAAAAGAGGGTCGATTGGCGGATGAGAATTTAAGTGCTAAGATGCGGCAAGTGCGTAATGGTGGTCTAGAGAATTACAAGATGTCCGGTGATGGAATATTGTGTTCCAAGGGAAATGTCTGTATGCCGAAGAGTGAGGAGCTTAGGTAGAAGATTCTTCGAGTCGCATAGTAGTCCTTATGCTATGCATCCCCGAGGACTAAGTTGTACAGAGACCTAAGGGAACAGTTTTGGTGGCCTGGTCTAAAACGGGAAGTTACTGTAATTTGTTGGCAAGTGTTTGACATGTCGCCAAGTTAAGGTTTGAACATCGTTTCCGTCTGTGGTTACTTCACCAATCAAGATTCCACAAAGGAAGTGGGAGAGAATTACCATGGACTTCGTTAGTGGGCTTCCCCTTACGCCTACCAACAAGGACTCGGTATGGGTAATAGTGGACCGTTTGACCAAGTCCGCACATTTTATTCCGGTAAGAGTCGACTATTCCTTGCAGAAGTTGGCAAAATTATATGTGGTGGAAATTGTAAGGTTGCATGGAGTGCCGGTATCTATCATTTCGGATAGGGACCCAAGGTTTACTTCTTGGTTTTGGAAAGCGCTACATCAGGCGTTAGGCACTAAATTGGATTTTACTACGGCATTTCATCCACAGTCGGACGGCCAGTATAAGCGCATCTCGACTTGAATTCTATCATGATAATGAAGCTGCTAGCATGAGGAAGGACTTTCAACTCCTCAAACCACCATGAATATACAAATGAGAGGAGAGTCTAGCTTAAGACTATAAAAAAGCGCTTCTTGGGAGGCAACCCGAGCACTAACCCCATTAACTTTTACATTTTTATTTTTTCCTATTTATTCTATTTTATCCTTTCTTTATAGTACCTAACTATAAACTAACCAAAAGTACAGAATTCTAGGCCACACGTCCTTGCACACGGCCATGGCCGTGGCCGTGTGGAAGTATCGAATCTCCGTACTGACATGGCAGAGATGGTACGAGTCAGAGTGAATCAATCACGGATTCCAATCACCACACCACGGGCACCGACAAAACCCCACGGCCGTGCGATGCAGCCGTGGTCGACACTGGTAGTTTACACACGGGCGTGCACCCTGAACATGGGCGTGGGAGAAACGATACGATACTCAACACAGCCGTGTGAGGCAGCCGTGTGACTTGGCACGCCCATGGTACAGGGGCGTGGGGTTGTACCAGGCCTGAAAATCTATTTAAACCCCCTCCTTTCTCTCTTCTCCTACTAGCTTTCAACTTTCCACCCTTTTCATTTTTCCCCATTTCTCTTCTAACAAACCCTTGAGCTACACCAAATGCCGAAGAAGCGGAAGGAACCAAGCATAGTCTTCCTGTGGGAGACCGATCTACATAAGTTCATGCCGACTGCTTCAATCATTCGACAAGCCAAGGACATTTGAGGCCATTTAGTTTTTACTTCATTTTTCTCTTTTGCTTCAATTTCCTTATCTTTACTTCTCTTCTACTTAAATTAGTTTATTTTATTTTAGTTTCTTAATTTTAGGTTCTACAGGCTGCTAGGGAATCACACCGGAACCACGACCACCAACTCACCGCAGCCTTAGAAATCACGCCCACCTCGCGAACCATCCAACAATAAGGACTCTACGGTCCATTTATCTTTTCTTTTAATTTTATTTCATATTTTATTTTTCTTCACTTTAGCTTGCTTTTCTTTAATTATATAATTAGTATAGTTTAAATTATTATTATTATTATTTCCTGGCTAAATCTTCACAGGCTACCCAATTTCTTCATCTAGCGCAGCAATAGTGGGTAGCCACCTCGACCACGATCATAGCCACCACGACCCCTCCAATATCCTTGTCATGGAACATCCTCCAAGGATTTCATCCATAATTTAGGAAGTTTCACTTCTCCCCATATCTTATGATTTTATTATCATGCTATTATCTATCTTTGCACATTGAGGGCAATGTACATCTTAAGTGTGGGGGGGTGAATCTTAAGGATTCCAAACTTTTTGCATTATTCTCAAATCCTGAATTATGTCTTGTTTCTTAAGTGAGTTTCTCATATTATAATTAGAATGAAATTCCTTTGATTTATGATTTTTATTGATGTGTCTTGGATTAAGTCATTGATAATTGTGCATTGATAATTAAATTCTAAGATACTAGAGAGCCAAGCATGACAAGTCTATTTTTCAGAAAAGAATTTTTTTTTTAAGTTGTCTACCTGAATTTAAATATTACTTTGAAGTTTGAAATTTACGAGGCTGACATCAAAAACCTGTAATTTTTGTGAGATTTTGAGCCTTATAGAGCATATATTCTTTTTCTTGCTCACTTTGTTGATTATGAGTGTGTCAACATTGATTTGTTATTCTAGAACTTGCATCGATTATACATGTCGAGACCACACCCTTGATTTGGTATACAGAGATGATGAAGGCACCTAGGATTTAACCCACTTACTCCACTAAAAACCTACCTTCATAATTAACCCCTAGTGAACCCCGTTTAATCCTAGCAACCCTATTTATTGACTTACCCACTAATATTAACCCAAAACCCTTTTTATTTGTTATCACCATCCCTTTTAACTACCCTTATATCGAGATTTGATTTGATTAGTTGCCTAACTATGATTTTTATTTCAGTAATTTATCCTTTATTATGTATGTAATTAAAAAAATCTAAGTATATTCATTATTAGTTTTGTGATTAAATGAGCTTATACGTTTGAATATTGGAGAAGAAGCTCGAATTATTAGTACTATTAGTTTTCAATTGATGTAATTACTTATATTCAGCCGTTGTTTCGGTTAGGTAATTTGTCACTCCAATCTCGATTCTAACCCTCTAATTCAGCCTTTATCCACACCTTAACCCAAGCCCCGTTACAACCCTATTAAAGACCTTTTGATTTGTGCATCATATCATATTATAGTGGTGGAGATCTGATTTTCATGCAAGCCTATGGGATTAACTCTTCATGTTGACTTTTGAGTGCTTAATTCTGAACCTTAAACACTTTGAGTGATTTGAGTGAATCTTTAGTGAGGATGCCAATCCTTGTCGGTTTTGAATAAAAGGTAATTATTTAGATGAAGGGAAACACCTATGTTTTATGCTACAAATGTATGACTTAGATTGTTTGAATCTTCAGGACTCTTTGAGTTTAATTATCCATGTATAAATTATCTTTGAATTATGATGAAACATTATTGATGAATATCATGAATCGAGGAAGTTCGTTTTAATTATGAGTTGAGAATTTTGCTTGAGGACAAGCAAAAGCTTAAGTGTGGGGGTATTTGATAAACCGTAAAAGTAACATATTTTAATCCCACATTTAGCATGCTTTTGGATGAATTATCCCTTATTTTATGTAATTTGGTGCTCTTAATCCTTTATTTTCATGTTTTATACTCAGGGAAGCACCGGAGGATGAAAAGAACAGAAAATGGGCTTAAAACGGGCCAAATGGGCCAGATCACGAAATTGGCACGGCCTGGACCCAAGACCACACGGTCGTGCCTCATTAATGAAGTCCAACACGGCCTGGCCACGATTCACACTGGCGTGTGCCATGGCCGTGCCCTTGTCGTGGCAAAGATAAGTTTCATTCGGATTGGGATACTTAGGGGCAAATAAACACATTCCAAAAGCCTATATATACACCCTAAGTATGACCTAAAAGGGAGTTCGGTAGAAGCCGGAGCCCAAGGCTATCGTCTAGGGGTGTCTTGCTAGGCCAGAGAAGGCAGATTTGTGGGGATTCACTCGAGGATAGCTAGTTGATTCATCTTTAGAAGCTGGAATTATACTCAAGACGGAGGATCTCTCCTTCAATTCCTTCAGGGGGTTTTAGGGATTTTTTATGTTTTGTTTTATCTTTTCTTCTGAGATGTTTTATTTTATTGTTATGAACTAAACCCTCAGATTCCTGAGGGGGATGAAACTTAGATGAATCTTGTTATCGTTTGCTGAACTATATGATAAATATTTGACTTGTTCTTAATTATGTGTTCTTAATTCTTGTGTTAATATTTCCGGGATATTGATTCAAGTTTGATGTGCTTAGGTGGAGGAGCAAAAGTCCCTGCTTAAGAGTAGATCTAGCATAGTTAAGCGGAGTTGATCGCGCGCCTAGAGATAGGGTGACAAGGTTTTGCCGGATTAGGGTGAAACCTAATATGGGATTCCATAGATCGAGTTAATGTAATTCTAGGGGTTTTAAATAGAAAGAGATTTCAATTAATCAACCTAGGGTTAGACGTTATTTTCTTCGAGAGAAGGTTTAATATACATTAGGGAATCTTACGGATCAAGTCAAGTGAATAAATCGTCTGGTTCAGAGTTAGATAACAAGTGAAGTCTAGGTGGATTCTTCCTTGGGTGTCGTCTTAATCAATTGGTTTTTCCTCAAGTTATTTTCCCCAAAATTCATTCTTCTTTGTCTTAGAGTCTTTAATTTAGTAGTTAATTAATTTAGATTAAACAACAAATTCCCTTTATTTTAGGCTAGATAATAACAAGAGAGTTAGTATTAGTACTTTTAGTTCCTTTGGGTTAGACATTCCGGTCTTGCCACTAAACTATACTACTGTTCGATAGGTGCGCTTGCCTCAAATCGTTGTCATAGTTAGTTTTCAGGTTCGATCATTCTTCTTATAAATTTTAAGACTTTGACATCGCGAAATCAACGATCAATCACCGAGGAGGTCATTTCTAGAAGCGTTTGTTGGGCACATAATTGTAAAAGTAATCCATTTTTAAAGATTTTTGGGTCTCATAAATAGTTTGTGCATATCAATTGGCATGCTCTGTTGGAAAAAAATTGGTTCGAAAATTGTTTTCTTGCACAGCGGAAAAATAAAATTTTGAAAACCGAGTCAATTTGTGATATTTATAACAATAAACTTTTTCCTGAAATATTACTTATGTTTTGGGCTAGACGAATCCTAGACGTTCCCAACTTTCAATCTAACGACCTTCTCCGCTATTCTCATACCATGAACTGGTTCGAGTGTCGGCTCAAACAAGTTCGAATCAAACACAGACCGAGAAATAATTTTATTACTTTCAGTAGGAAAGTATATCTTTCTCTCTTATAGAAACCGATAAAATTTTTATTCACGAAAAATAAAATTTATACTTAGAAATAAATTCTCACTATTTTCGATCAAAATAACATCTCAAAGTTGTATAAAACTTATTGTGTTTTTAGCCCCACCAGTGTCATCTATTTATAGAGAGTGAAAGTGAAACCCTAGTTGAATTAGTAGAATGCATTTAATTTCTATTTAATAGAAAAACAATCCCCTAACTGAACTAGGAAAGAGAGGGGCTAATAGGGTGTGTTTCCCCTCATATGTATTATGATAGACATTTGGGTCTCTCCTGTATTGGTCCAATTATATGTGCTTTCTGAACTATTAACCAAACACTTTATAATATAATCCAACCCAATACATCTTTTTCTATTTCTCAAAATAGACATTATTTATTAAATCAATTTAAATTAATTAATTTTCTAATAAAATAATTTTATAAACCCGTAAAAGAATCTATGAGAAAATATATTTAATTTCTACATTCAACGAATTTCATAATGACCAATTAACTTAATTCCATTTTCGAACTTAAAATTATTTAATTAAATAATAATTCAAAAAACTTAAGTTAACTCTTAGGTCATTTCCATACTAAGTGAGAAACTACATTCATTTTCGAATGTAACCCATTTCTCTAAATTTATCATTTCTATCTACTTTTGTTCATTTGATTCATCATGCAATTCATTTATGGTTTCATCGAGCTAGCGGAGGGACCGATTGGACATATGTAATTATGGCTCAAATGATTTATTATTAAGTTCCAGCTTTTCATATGTAAGAGGGATCTATTCTACTTGGGTTCTGTTCGATGTATTGTCAGTCTAGTTAGTCAAATCTATGTCTTTATCTTCTAGGAGTCATTCGCTTCGGTGCCCAAGACAAAACATCTCTATAATTGGACTTGATAGACAACATATTAGTCTTTCAATCAGTTTACTTATTTTCGATTAGAGTAAGGATATGTTCAGGTTCGTCAACTAATATAAGTTATCTTTCTGTATTATCATTCGACCACGTAATACCGCTTAGTATTAGTTAAACATTAGACAACCAATGAGCTAATATTTGCTTCTATTTTTCTTTCCATGCAAAAAACCATTGAGGACAATATACGAAGGGTATTAATATAATTCATGAATAATTTTATTAACCAATCTGTTCAATAAAATTATAAGTGTACATAGATGAAAATACTACACTTAGGGCACCAAATCCAACATGCTCTTCCTTAGAATGGTTAAAGGTGAATTCTGATGGGGTGACACTCTAGAGTGGTCAACTTTCTTCTGCTGTAGGGTTTTCAAGGATAAAAATATGGACTGAATTGCGGGCTATTGCAGGAAATTTGGTGGAGGTTTGCCTCTTTGAGGAGAGTTTTAGGCGATCCATGATGGGCTTCATATGGTATGGGAGAGGTTGTAACATCCCAATACCCGATCCAACCGTAGAGACCCGGTATAAGACTATTACATTTGGTGCCAAAGCGATCTTAGCTAGACACTATGTAATTTGAACATTTACGCATAGTATTTTAACTTATTTAACCCAATAATTATTATTATAAACATCTGGGGTTATTATCGGTTAAATGATTACAATTAGCAATGATTAAAATATGATTTTTACTCAAAACAGGGGACAAGTAATGATACTTAGACACAAGGTATTGATACTTGATGAAAGGTATCTATACCCCTGAACAATATCGATACCAAAATAGCATTCTAGAACTCCAAAATTTCAAAAATTTTATGTAGGTATTCAATACCTTATGTCTAGGTATCGACACATTGTCTTCAAAATCGATACCCAAAATGTTATCTATACCAAAAACAAATTCTATTTTGAAAATCTTCAATTTCAATACCCAAGTATCGATACCTATCCTCTTGGTATCGATACCTTGGGTAATTTTGGTAAAACTCAGTTGAGAAATTTGCTCAAAAACCCTTGCAATAAAATTGAACCATTTCAATATTTAAAACCAATTCAGGAGCACTAAATTGATTCAAGACAACTCCAAAGCAACCAAAATTATCATAGTATCCACCATATATGCTTACATATATCTATTAATAATTCATTTCACATAGAACCAAAATATTTAATTAACAAATACCAAAATAGGTAAAGTTTTAAAACTTTTTATTTTAGTCCCTAACGCTTGGAACACATTTGGTCTACCTATGCACATGTCATTTTAACCCAAAATATAGTACCTACTCTTGTAGCTCTTGAAGATGTGATGAGATGAGGGATCTCCTAGCTCGAGTCTAGCTCTTCAAGTCTAACTGTACCTATGCATTGAAATAAATACGTTAAGCCGGTGAAGGCTTAGTAAGAGCACTACAAGGTAATAAATAGGTAAATAAATCATAACATAATGTTTAAACTTATTAAATTAGCACATATTTATACACATGAAGATTTCTACAATTATACCTTACTTTAACAAAATTTAACTTACTTTTAATAGTTACTAAACTTACCAAAAAACTTTGATGATTCATTTTATTCACATTTCATATCCTTAGCCAATAGTAGAATTTTATAGAACATACCAGATATACAAAAAAAATATAGATGTGCACTATTAAACAAAATAATTTTTCAAGCCCCTACATGCATGTATGTTTAACTAAAGTTTTCGAGGTAATTGTCTATTAAATATTAAATTGTGAATTAGTCTTGTTGTTGATTGTTGATCAGAGTAGCGTAACGGAAGCATGATATTAGATTTTTATTAAATATTTCATGATTAATTGTGTGGTGTGATTGGTCGGTTGGTGTGTTTTGTGGTTGTTTAAACGGAGAGTCACTTTGATGGCTAATGTGACGTTCAAAATTTCGGTTGGACCGTCCCGGCTGGGTTTGGGGTGCCACATTTAGTTATATTAGAGCCATGTTACATAAAAATCAGGCGAGACCACGAGTTTTGTCAAACTGTCAGAAATAATCTGGTTTTAAAATATAAGATTGAAATATTTAAATTTTGGATGAAAATACCCTTGCATGAAAATTAATTGTTTGAGTTGGGGTAGGTATATATTGCCTTCCTCGAAATTGTTTTCTTTGCAAGTTATGCCTTGGATCACTTGTTACTCCACACTCCTCAATAACATTTATTTGTTGATTATGGTATGTCCAATATGCCTTCTAGTCAAGGTAGTAAGAGTGCACTCGGGCGATGTATGTTTTCTGTGCTGTTGTGCTTCGTAGGGTTCCTTTAAAAGTTGGTTTTGAGCATGAAAAGAGGTTTCTGTTGGTTTAGGTTTTGTGGCATAACCACAAAACTATAGAGGCTTCGCGGGAAGTTGGGCATTAGAGGAGACGTCAATAACCTAATCTGTTTAGTTTAGGTAATTTTAAGGAAGAAATTCTTTTTAGAGGGGGAGAATTGTCACATCCCAAAAATTGGGTTAGGAGAATCGGTTAAGTAAATTGAGGGTTAGTGAACCGAAAACCGTAATTAGATTAGATAATTAAATAATTAGGAATTAATTAAATAAAATATTAAAATAATTAGAATTAATAATTTTAGGTTAAGAAATTAAAATTAGGTGTCCAGGAACTAATTTGGTTAAAACAGATTTTAAAAATGAAGTTTGATTTGAAAATAATTTTGAAATTGGTTTTAATTGAAAAGCAATAACCTATTTGAAAAAGGGAAGAAACTGGAGGTGGTTAAATGGGCAATGACCCAATTTTTAAAAATGGGTTGCCTATTTAACAACCCCCAGATCTCCTTCCCTCCAATTCTTCATCTTCTTCAAAAATTTGCCAAATACCAAATCAAAGCTTTTCTCCAAAAATTAATTCATCCTTTTTTATTCCTAATCTCTAAACACAAAATCTTTTTTTTTTCAAATTTGAAGAACACTCATGTTTTCATCCTTAAAATGCTCAAGAGATCTTCATACGTTTTAGCTTGATTTAGCTCTATAGCTTGTCGATTTTGCAAAATTGAGGTGAGATTCTAACTTTTTTATGATTAATCTAAGTGAGCTGTTATTTCAATTCGAGATTTAAATGATTTAATCAAGATCTCAATATATCACTTGATTTTAAGTTGATTTTTGACTTGAAAATGGTAGAACTCATATTTCTTGGCTAACCTTTGGTTTTAAAGTGATTTCTAACTCATTTTGATCTAATTAAAAGGTATTTGATCTTAATTTAAAAAATCTTTAATGAATTTAAGCAAATTGAATGTTTTTCCCCTTTTAAAAGATCATATAAGCTTTATTTTTTCGGAAAAATTAAATCGATCAAATTAGGTAAAATTGATGGCTTATATATGTAATTAGATGATATTTAGGATGTATGAATTTAAAATTCAAGCTTAGAAATGAGATTTGAGTGGTTAAACACCTATTTTGCAAAACTAGTTAAATTTTCAGTATAGAGGTTAATAGGCTTTGATCTATGATTTTGGAATGATTTGGTGGTGTTTGTTGATGTTAGTAATGCCTTTGTAATGTGTTTGATAAAACGTAATATATACATATTTTAATCCCACATTTGGCATACTTTTGGATGATTTATCCCTTGAATTGTGGAATTTGATGCTCCTAATTCTTTAATTTCATGTTTTATACTTAGGAAAGCATCGGAGGATGAAAAGAACGAGAAACGGGCCAAAAAAGGGCAAAATGGGCTTACCTTAGAGACTCACACGGCCTGGACTATCACCCACGACCGTGCATTTTGAGTAACAACCGAGACACAGCCTAGAACATCGTACACGGCCGTGTGTGGCAAACAGGATCGACCACGGCCAAGAGAGTCGACCACGGGCGTGTCCCTGCTATAGCCAAGATGAGTTTCATTCGGAATAGGATACTTGTGGGCCAAGAAAGACATTCCAAAGCCTATATAAACGCCCTAAGTATAACCTAAAAAGCGTCTTTGGTCAGGGACGAAGCAAGAGAGGGCTGAACTGAGGGAATTACTCCAAGAAAGCCGGTTGATCCATCTCAGAAGCCGGAATCACATTCAAGATGGAAGATCTTCCCTTCAAATTTCCTTCAGGGGGTTTTAGGGTTTTTCTTATGTTTTGTTATTTACTTTCTTCTAAGATGTATTCTATTATAATTATGAACTAAACCCCTCAAATACCTGAGGGGGATGAAACCTAAGACGGATCTTGTTATTGTTTTCTGAACTATATGATAAATACTTGATTTGTTCTTAATTATGTGTTTTTAATTCTTGTTTTAATATTTCAGATATTGATTCAAGTATTGATGTGCTCAGCAATGGAGCAAAGTCCCTGCTTTAAGAGTAGATCTAGCATAATTAAGCGAGTTGATCGCAACCCTAGAGATAGGATGACGAAAATCTGCTGGATTAGGGTCAAACCTAACATGGGAGTCCATAGATCGAGTTAATGCAACACTAGGGTTTTAATTAGAAAGAGATTTCAATTAATCAACCTAGGGTTAGACTTTAGTAGCCTCGAAAGAGGTATTAATATAAATTAGGGAATCCTACGGATCAAGTCAAGTGAATAAATCGTCAGTTCGAGAGTTAAATAACAAGTGAAGTCTAGGTGGATTCTTCCTCGGGTATTGTCTTAATCAACTGGTTTTTCCCAAAAGTATTTTCCTAATTCACTCTCTTTGTCTTAGCATCCTTAGTTTAGTAATTAGTTAGTTAAACATCAATTCTATTAATACTTAGGCTAAATAATAAAAATATAGTAACTACTAGTACTCTTGGTTCCTTTGGGTTCGACATTCCGGTCTTGCCACTAAGCTATACTACTGTTCGATAGGTGCGCTTGCCTCAATCGTGGTGATAGTTAGTTTCTAGGCTTGATCATTCATTATATAAATATTAAAACTCTCAGACACGATCAAGTTTTTGGCGCTGTTTTCGGGGAACTAAGATATTAGGAACACTAAATTTTTATTACTTTAGCCATTTTTATTTTTGCAATTAACTTTTTATTTTTATTTCAACTTTGCTAATTATGGCTACAGGTTCAAACCTTTTATAACGGTGTGAACCCCTCAACTAGGCAGCTTATTGATGCATCCGCCGATGGTACACTAAACAATAAAACACCTGAGGCTGCTTATGAATTCATTGAAGAGATGTCACTGAATAATTATCAGTGGCAAGTTATGAGGACAAAGCTGAAAAAAGCTGCCAGTGTTTTCAACCTCGACGCAGTAGCCATGCTATCAAATCAGGTAGAACTTTTAAGTAAGAAAATTGATGGTTTGTGTGGTTTTTCGCAGATACATGCAGTGATGCAGTGCGATACATATGGAGGAGGATCGAACAGTACGGAATACCCACCCTACAATTTTGGCGTAGAAAGCGAGCAGATAAACTATATGGGTAATAACTTTAGATCTCAAAATAACCCCTATAGTAACAATTATAGTCCAAGCTGGAGGAACCATCCAAAATTCTCATGGGGTGGTCAAGGAAATCAGAGACAACAACTCCCCCGGGATTTCAGCAACTACCTTACCGACAGGAAAAGAAACCAAACCTTGAGAGGATGCCGGAAAAGTTCATCTCGACATCAGAGACCCATTTTTAGAATACCGAAACAGCATTAAAAACTCAACAAGAATCACTTCAAAGGATTGAGAATCAAATCGAACAACTACTCAAGTTAGTCTCTGAAAAGCAACCAGGTAATTCACCTAACTCAAAAGAGCATGTGAAAGCAGTTACACTAAGGAGTGGAAAGGAGTTGGTTGAAATTGAAAGGAAGATGCCAAAAGAAATTACTAAAGAAAAAGAAGAGGAAGTGAATGAGAATGTAACGCCGACACCTAAAGAACCACCAATTCCATATCCAGCACAATTAAAGAAAGACTGCATGGACGCACAATTCGGTAAGTTTCTTGAACTCTTTAAACAATTACATATTAACCTACCTTTTGTTGAAGCCATTTTGCAGATGCATACGCAAAATTTCTAAAGGAACTCTTAACTAATAAAAGGAAGCTTGAAGAACTGTCAACCGTGGAGCTTAACGAGGAATGCTCAGCTATTCTCCAGAATAAGTTGCCAACCAAATTAAAAGATCCAGGAAGTTTTACTATTCCTTACTTAGTTGGTAGTTTAAATATTGAGAAAGCATTAGCTGACTTAGGTGCTAGTATTAATTTAATGCCTTATAAAATGTTCAAACACCTCGGTCTTGGGGAACCAAAACCCACTAGGATGAGTATCCAACTAGCCGATAGGTCTATTAAATACCTTAGGGGAATTATTGAAGACGTTTTAGTTAAAGTTGATAAATTCATATTCCCTGTTGACTTTATTGTGCTTGACATGGATGAGGATGTTGAAGTACCTTTAATTTTAGGACGTCCATTTCTAGCCACTGCTAGGGCCAATATTGATGTAGGTAATGGTAAGCTTGCGCTTAGGGTAGGTGATGAGGAAATTATCTTTAAAATCTATGACTCTATGCGATACTCTAAAGAGCAAGATGATTCCTGTTATTTTATTGACTCTATTGATCATTTTATTCAAGACTCTTTTCAGGAAATAATACATAAAGATACGTTGGAACTATGTCTTGTTCAAGGCGAGGAGGCAGATGATGATGCCAATGAGATAGGGGAGACAAAAATCGAAATAAATCCCAATAGCCTCTCCCTAAGATAGAAAGAGTATGAGGGCATTGAAATAGACGACGAATCTAAACAAAAACCCTCTATTGAAGAACCCCCCCAAATTGGAATTAAAACAGTTACCAACACACTTAGAGTACACATTCCTTGGGAGCAATTCTACACTACCGGTAATTATTTCTTCAGACCTAGAACCCAATGAGAAAGAAGAGTTACTACAGGTGTTAAAAGAGCATAAAAGAGCCATAGCCTGGAAAATCTCTGACATAAAAGGGATAAGCGCATCATTTTGCACCCACAAAATCTTAATGGAAGATGAATATAAACCATGTGTGCAACCTCAAAGACTATTAAATCCCAATATGAAGGAAGTTTTCAAAATCGAGGTAATTAAACTTCTAGATGCTGGAATTATTTATCCTATTTTTGATAGTTCTTGGGTAAGTCCTGTGCAGGTTGTTCCAAAGAAAGGAGGCATGACTGTCATAGCTAATGAAAAGAATGATTTAATTCCAACAAGAACAGTCACAGGTTGGAGAGTTTGCATCGACTATAGGAAACTGAACGATGCCACAAGAAAAGACCACTTCCCTTTACCCTTCATTGATCAAATGCTAGAAAGATTATATGGGCATATGTACTACTGCTTCCTAGACAGACTCTCTGGCCACTTCCAAATCCCCATAGCTCCTGAGGATCAAGAAAAGACAACATTCACATGTCCATACGGTATGTTTGCTTATCGAAGAATGCCTTTTGGATTATGTAACGCTCCTGCCACTTTTTAGCGCTGCATGCTAGCCATCTTTGACGAACTTGTGGAAGATATCATGGAGGTATTTATGGATGACTTTTCGGTATTCGGTAATTCGTTCCACCTTTGCCTTAAAAATTTAAAACAAGTTTTAATGAGATGTGAGGAAACAAACCTTGTGCTTGATTGGGAAAAGTGTCACTTCATGGTTTGAGAAGGGATTGTGTTAGGTCATAAAATTTCTAGTATAGGGATTGAGGTCGATAAAGCAAAAATTGAAACCATAGAAAAGTTACCTCCTCCCAGTTCAGTTAAGGCTATTAGAAGTTTTCTAGGACATGCCGGTTTCTATAGAAGATTTATTAAGGATTTTTCTAAAATAGCTAAGCCTTTGACGAAATTACTAGAAAAAGATGTACCTTTCAATTTTGATCAGGAATGTTTAGATGCATTTAATACTCTAAAAACTAAATTAACAAATGCCCCAATTATTATTGCACCTGATTGGAATTTACCCTTTGAACTAATGTGTGATGCGAGTGATTTTGCAGTAGATGCAGTTTTGGGTCAGCGAAGAGACAAGCATTTCCAACCGATCTATTACGCTAGCAAAACACTGACGACCGCACAAGAGAACTACACCACCGCAGAAAAAGAATTGCTAGCTGTGGTTTTTGCATTTGATAAATTTAGACAATATTTAATATTATCTAAAGTCGTCGTTTACACTGACCATTCGGCCCTTCGTTATCTTTTCACTAAATTTGATGCAAAACCTAGACTCATAAGATGGATTTTACTTTTACAGGAATTTGATTTGGAAATTTAGGACAAGAAATGAGCTAAAAACCTGGCGGCAGACCATCTTTCTAGACTTGAAAATCCACATCTTAAAGAACTTGATGAAAGTGAGATTAATGATTCATTTCCTGAAGAACAACTTTTGGCTATATCCGACGCCGAGGTACCCTGGTTTGTAGATATCGCAAATTATTTAGCTGCTAACTTCTTACCAAAAGGGTTGACACATCAGCAAAAGAAGCAATTCTTTACTGATGTGAAAAACTATTTTTGGTAGGACCATTTTCTTTTTCGTATATGTGCAGATCAAGTAATTCGGAGATGTGTCACGAAGGAAGAAGCAAGCAAAATCCTAGAACATTGTCATTCAGGACCAACAAGAGGACATTACAGTGGGACGAAAACATCACATAAAACACTCGAATCAGGTTTTTATTGGCCCACTCTGTTCAAGGACGCTAATAGGTATGTTAATTCATGTGATAAATGTCAAAGAACAGGTAATATCTCTAAACGCGATGAAATGCCTCAAACATATATGCTATCATGTGAAATATTTGATGTATGGGGTATCGATTTTATGGGTCCATTTCCTAGCTCATTTGGGAATAAATACATCCTCGTAGCGGTTGATTACATGTCAAAATGGGTGGAAGCTCAAGCTTTACCCACTAATGATACAAGAGTGGTAGTGTGATTTCTCAAGAAACTTTTCTCTCGATTTGGAACACCTAGAGCAATTATTAGTGATAGGGGTACTCATTTTTGTAACACTCAATTCGAGAAAATCTTAAAGAAATATGGATTACACCACAGAACAGCTACCCCTTATCACCCTCAAACCAGTGGACAAGTCAAAGTATTCAATAGAGAACTTAAACGTATCCTAGAAAAAACTGTAGAATCAAACAGGAAAGATTGGGCAGCAAAAGTTGACGACGCTTTATGGGCTTATAGAACCGCCTTTAAAACTCCCATAGGAACATCCCCATACAAACTTGTTTACGGGAAGAGCTGTCATTTACCATTTGAACTCGAACATAAAGCATTTTGGGCTATAAAATTTCTAAACTACGATCTTAAACTGCGCAAAGTAGAAAAGATTGATGCATTTGAACGAGCTTGATGAGTGGCGAGCAAAAGCCTACGAGAGCTCACGATTATACAAAGAAGCAACAAAGCGACGCCATGATGCTCGTCTAAAGTAACCTAAACAATTCGAAGTTGGAGATCTCATGTTACTTTATAATTCAAGACTCAAATTATTCCATGGAAAGCTAAAATCAAGATGGTCAGGTCCATTCGTAATCAAAACTATTTTCCCCTACGTCACAATCGAGGTAACTCATCCGACTTATGGCACTTTCAAGGTAAACGGTCAGCGATTGAAAATTTATAATGGTGAAGATTTTAGGGATATAAGAGAGGAGCTTCAGCTCCGTGAACCTTCATATAAAAATAAAAACAGGGTAAGTCTAGCTTAAGACTTTAAACGAGCGCTTCTCGGGAGGCAACCTGAGCACTAACCTTATTAACATTCATATTTCTATTTTTAACATCTAACCAAGAACTAACTAATTTCATAAGCGCATGATTTCCTTCCCACACGGCCTAGAACACGGGCGTGGCCATGGCCGTGTGGACACCACGAGGAATCATATGGGTGTAGCGGAGACCGTGTGGGCCAAGGAAGAGAAACATTTTCCCAACGCGGTCTACGATAAAACACCACGGTCGTGCGATACAGCTGTGGTCGATACTGAGTAAACGACACGGGCGTGAGACACACCCGTGCCTATAGTGCGTGGTCGACACTGACTAAATCAACACGGGCATGCTATCGGTTACACGGGCGTGGGAGAAGCGAATAAAATAGCGCACGGCCGTGCGATATGGCCGTGTGAGCCAACACACCCAGGTAACATGGGCATAGGACGCAACTCAGACGCGCGTAAACTCAAAATTCTCGTAACACACGGGCTAAAAACGATCCACACGGGCGTGTGACACGCCCGTGTGCCCTTATTTCTGTATAAACCCGTCACTATTCATCATCTTTTTTCCCAAATTAGTTTCCCCAAACCCTAGCCGTTTTCCTTTCTCCCCCTACTAAGTCCGGTCACCACCATCAACAGCCCCCCTCATCCTGTCTCCTCTCCCTTTTTCCTCATTTCCTTCTCTATTTTCCCTTCCTCCTCTCCACGCAAACCAAACCACTCTTGTGTGAGTATAACGTGCTCGTGCGCCACCACCACACCCGTGCTCCGACAACCGCATTAACCGTGCCACTTCCCTCAACAATCTCTACCAGTTCACCCTTCTCCACTATCGTTTGCTTATTTCTTTAAACATTTTCATTATTTTCCAGTTTATTATTTGTTTCTATTTCATGATTTAAATTTTTATGATTCTCTTAGTATTTTCTCTACTTAGTTTAATTCTATTATGATATTAATTCATAGTTTTAACATTCCTTGATGACTTACTTAATAAACTATTTAGAACTATTAGGAAGTGCAATCTTGGCTGGCAATAATACTTGAATCATTGAGTACTCTTTATTCTACGGGAACATAATGTCGTCCTCCCGAGGCAAGAAAACCGCAGTCTCTATTTCGAAAAAACGAAAGGGACCCGGTTCATCATCGACAGCGCATCTGCCGAAGTATGACACCCATTCTTACAGTTTCCTCCGGGATCCTAGGAGGACCTTTTTCAGATACTTCGTGCACGACCCCCTGGCATAGGGAGGCGCATTGATTGGACCGCATTAGAGCAGGTCCAACTAGCTGATGACGTCTGGGCCCTCCTGACTACCGACCCACGGGGGCAATTCTTCGATATCATTGAACCCACATACCTAGAGCTCACATTGGAGCTCTGATAAACCGTAATAATAACATATTTTAAACCCACATTTAGCATACTTTTGGATGATTTATTCATTAAATTATGTAATTTGGTGCTCTTAATCCTTTAATTTCATGTTTTATACTCAGGAGAGCACCGGAGGATGAAAAAAATGAGAAACGGGCCTAAAACAGAGTAAATGGGCCATATCACGAAATTGACACGGCCTGGGCCCAGGACCACACGGCCGTGCTCCTTCAGCAGGTTCGAACACGGCCTGGCCACGATTCACACGGGCGTGTGCCATGGGTGTGTCCCTGACATGACAAAGAAGAATTCTATTCGGATTAGGGTACTTAGAGGCAAAGAAAGCCATTCCAAAAGCCTATATAAACACCCTATAGGCCAACCTTCAGGGGGCGTCCAGCTAGGCCAAGGAGCCAAGCTGGAGAGGTAAGAATTGTGGAATTTACTCGAAGAAAGCCAGTTGATTCATCTCAAGAAGCCGGAGTCATACTCAAGACGGATGATCTTCTCTTCAATTCCTTCAGGGAGATTTAGGGTTTTTCTTATGTTTTGTTTTATCTTTTCTTCTGAGATGTTTTCTTTTATCATTATGAACTAAACTCCTCAGATACCTGAGGGGGATGAAACCTGAGATGAATCTTGTTATTGTTTTCTGAACTATATGATAAATACTTGATTTGTTCTTAATTATGTGTTCTTAATTCTCATTTTGATATTTCTGGGATATTGATTCAAGTTTGATGTGCTTAGGTGGAGGAGCAAAAGTCCCTGCCTAAGAGTAGATCTAGCATAATTAAGCGGAGTTGATCGCACACCTAGACATAGGGTGACGAGATTTTGCCGGATTAGGGTGAAACCTAATATGGGAGTCCATAGATCGAGTTAATGCAATTCTAGGGGTTTTAATTAGAAAGAGATTTCAATTAATCAACCTAGGGTTAGACGTTAGTAGCCTCGACGTAGGTATTAATATAACTTAAGGAGTCCTACGGATCAAGTCAAGTGAATAAATCGTCCGGTTCAGTGTTAGATAACAAGTGAAGTCTAGGTGGATTCTTCCTCGGGTATTGTCTTAATCAATTGGTCTTTCCCACAAGTATTTCCCCAAATTCATTCTTCTTTGTCTTAGAGTCTTTAGCTTAGTAGTTAGTTAATTTAGATTAAACAACAATTCCCTTTATTTTAGGCTAGATAATAAAAAGAAAGTTAGTATTAATACTTTTAGTTCCTTTGGGTTCGACAATTCGGTCTTGCCTTAACTATACTACTGTTCGATAGGTGCGCTTGCCTCAAATCGTTGTCATAGTTAGTTCCCAGGTTCGATCATTCTCTTTATAAATTTTAAAACTTTGACAAATCACAGCGATCAAGTTTTTTGCGCCGTTGCTGGGGAACTAAAATATTAAGAAAGCTCAATTTTTATTACTTTAGCCATTTTTTTTATTTTTTGCAATTTACTTTTATTTCTTAGTTTGTTTTGAACTTTCCTAATTTTCTTTCTTTTATTCCTTTCAGGTACCTCTAGTTTATGACTAGAAGGAACCCGATAGGACCCCTACTTTACGATAATGAAATTGAAAGCACAGTTCGCAGAAATCGTAGAGAAATAAGGCGAAGCTTAAACTACATAGAAGAAGAGCAAGAAGACGAAATTAATACTACTGAAGAGATGGCTGAGGACAATCCGCCACCTTCAGAGATAGTCGGCAATCATGCTCATCGAACTATGTATGATTATGCTAAACCTAGTTTAACAGGAACTGAGTCAAGTATTGTTAGACCTGCTATTGTCGCAAATAATTTTGAACTAAAACCTAACATAATTTAGATGATACAGCAATTTGTTCAGTTTGATGGTTTGCAGGATGAAGATCCAAATAATCACTTGGTAAATTTCCTAGAATTTTGCGACACTTTCAAAATAAATGGCGTTACTGATGATGCCATCCGTCTTTGGTTATTTCCCTTATCTTTGAGGAATAAAGCCAAACAGTGGTTGCATTCTCTTCCACGAGGGTCAATCACTACATGGGATCAAATGACCGAAAATTTTTTGTTGAAATATTTTCCGCCGGCCAAAACGGCCAAGTTAAGGAATGATATCTCTTCTTTTGTACAGATGGATTTAGAGACACTTTACGATGCATGGGAGAGATACAAGGATTTGTTGAGAAGGTGCCCACACCATGGATTACCCTTGTGGCTATAGGTCTAAATTTTTTACAACGGTGTGAACCCCTCAACAAGGCAATTAATCGATTCAGCCGCCGGCGGAAATTTGAATAACAAAACTCCTGAAGCAGCCTATGAGTTTATAGAAGAGATGTCATTGAATAACTACCAGTGGCAAGTTACAAGGACAAGGCCAACAAAAGCAAACAGAGTTTTCAACCTCGACGCAGTAACCATGCTATCAAATCAGGTAGAGGTGCTAAATAAAAAGATTGATGGTTTGTGTTCTTCGCAGGTACATCCGGTCATGCAGTGCGATGCAAGTGGAGGCGTGGTGAATCCTGAGTGCCCACCCTACCATCCGGGCACAGAGAGCGAACAGATGAACTATATGGGTAACAACTTTAGATCTAATAATAACCCTTATAGTAATACTTATAATCCAGGCTGGAGGAACCACCCCAATTTTTCATGGGATGGTCAAGGAAATCAAAGACAACAACCCCCTCAAAATTTTTAAAATCAGCCCTACCCACAGGAAAATAAGCCGAACCTTGAGGAGATGCTGACAAAATTCATAGCAGTCTCAGAAACCCGTCTTTAAAAAGCTGAGACAACACTTGAAAGTCAGAAAGCATCGATTCAAGAACTCAAAGACCAGATTGGGTAACTTACTAAGTTGATTTCTGAAATACGACCAGAAAGTTTACCTAAGGAAAAAGAGCAGGTAAAGGCAGTTACGCTAAGAAGTGGAAAGGAGTTAGTCGAAACGAAGAAAAGGATACCACACGAAACCGATAAAGCAAAGGATGAGGAAGCTGAGAAGGCAATCCCGATCCGTGAGGAAATTAAACCATCGATCCCATATTCAGCAAAATTGAAGAAAGACCTCCTAGATGCACAATATGGTAAATTTCTTGAGCTTTTTAAACACTTGCATATTAACTTACCTTTTGTTGAAGCAATTTCGTAGATGCCAACATATGCAAAATTTTTAAAGGAGCTTCTGACAAATAAGAGGAAGTTCGAAGAAATTTCAACAGTGGAACTTAATGAAGAATGTTCAGCTATCATCCAAAACAAGCTGCCAACCAAATTAAAAGATCCAGGAAGTTTTACTATTCCCTGTTTAATTGGTAGTTTGAACAAGAGAAAGCACTAGCTGATCTAGGTGCTAGTATTAATTTAATGCCTTATAGAATGTTTAAGCAACTTGGTCTTGGGGAACTTAAACCCACTAGGATGAGTATTCAGTTAGCTGACAGATCTGTTAAATATCATAGGGGAATTATCGAAGATATTCTGGTAAAAGTTGATAAATTTATATTTCCTGTTGATTTTGTTGTGCTTGACATGAATGAGGACGTAGAGGTACCTTTAATTTTGGGACGACCCTTTTTAGCTACTGCTAGGGCTGTCATTGATGTTGGTGATGGTAAACTTGCGCTAAGGGTAGGCGATGAGGAAATTATTTTTCGGATTTACGATGCTATGCGTTATTCTAGAGAACAAGATGATTCTTGTTACTTTGTTGATGCCACTGATCACGTTATTCAAGAGTCTTTGCAGGAAATCATGCACAATGACACGATGGAACTGTGTCTTACATAAGGTGAGGGGATAGATGACGATATCGATGAATTGAATCCTAATACACCCTCCTCTAGACAGCCAAAAAAAGAGGGTATTGAAATCAACGATGAACTAAAACAAAAACCCTCTGTTGATGAGCCACCAAAATTGGAATTAAAATAATTGCCAAAACACTTAGAATATGCATTTCTCGGGGATAATTCTACGCTACCAGTAATCATCTCCTCAGAACTAGAACCCAAAGAAAAAGAAGAGTTGCTAAAGGTACTAAGGGAACATAAAAGAGCCATAGCTTGGAAAATGTCTAACATTAAGGGAATAAGCCCATCGTTTTGCACCCACAAAATTTTAATGGAAGATGAATATAAACCGTGTGTGCAACCTTAGAGACGATTGAACCCCAATATGAAAGAAGTTGTCAAGGCTGAGGTAATTAAACTTCTAGATGCAGGAATAATTTATCCTATTTCTGATAGTACTTGGGTAAGTCCTGTGCAGGTAGTTCCAAAGAAAGGAGGCATGACTGTTGTAGCCAACGAAAAGAATGAATTAATTCCTACAAGAACAGTCACAGGTTGGAGAGTCTGTATTGACTATAGAAAGCTGAATGACGCCACCAAAAAAGATCACTTCCCTTTGCCCTTTATTGACCAGATGTTAGAAAGATTATCTGGGCATATGTACTACTGCTTCTTGGACGGACTATCCGGTTACTTCCAAATTCCAATAGCCCCTGAAGATCAAGAAAAGATAACATTTACATGTCCATATGGTACGTTTGCTTATCGTAGAATGCCTTTTGGATTATGTAATGCTCCTGCTACTTTTCAGCGCTGCATGCTAGCCATCTTTGACGAACTTGTGGAAGACATTACGGAGGTATTCATGGACGACTTTTCGGTATTTGGTAATTCCTTCCATCTCTACCTTAAAATTTTAAAACGAGTTCTAATGAGATGTGAGGAAACGAACCTTGTTCTAAATTGGGAAAAAGGTCACTTTATGGTTCGAGAGGGGATTGTGCTAGGACATAAAATTTCTAGTAAAGGGATTGAGGTAGATAAAGCGAAAGTGGAAACCATAGAAAAATTACCTCCTCCTAGCTCAGTCAAGGCCATTAGAAGCTTTTTAGGACATGCTGGATTTTATAGAAGATTCATTAAAGATTTTTCTAAGATAGCTAAGCCTTTAACAAAATTACTAGAAAAAGATGTACCTTTCAATTTTGATCAGGAATGCTTAGATGCATTTAATATCCTCAAAGATAAATTAATAAATGCTCCAATTATAATTGCACCTGATTGGAATTTACCTTTTGAACTAATGTGTGATGCGAGTGATTTTGCAGTAAGTGTAGTTTTAGGATAGCGAATAGACAATCACTTTCAGCCTATCTATTATGCCAGCAAGACATTAACAGTCGCACAAGAAAATTACACCACCAGAGAAAAAGAATTACTAGCTGTGGTTTTCGCATTTGATAAATTTAGACAATATTTGATATTATCTAAAGTTGTCGTTTACACTGACCATTCAGCCCTTCGTTATCTTTTGACTAAATCCGATGCAAAACCCCGACTCATAAGATGGATTCTTCTTTTACAGGAATTTGATTTGGAAATTTAGGATAAGAAGGGAGCTGAAAATCTTACAGCAGATCATCTCTCCAGGCTTGAAAATCCACATATCAAAGAACTAGATGATAGTGAGATAAATGACTCCTTCCTTGAAGAACAACTCTTTTCTATAACCAACTCTGAGGTACCTTGGTTTGCAGATATTGCAAATTATTTAGCTGCTAACATCCTACCAAAAAGGTTAACACATCATCAAAAGAAGCGATTCTTTGCTGATGCGAAGAACTATTTTTGGGAGGACCCCTTTCTTTTCCGTATATGCGTAGATCAAGTAATTCGGAGATGCGTTACAAAGGCAGAAGCAAGCAAAATCCTAGAACATTGCCATTCAGGACCTTCAGGAGGACATTACAGTGGGAGTAAGACAGCATACAAAACGCTCGAATCAGGTTTTTATTGGCCAACTCAGTTTAAAGACGCCAACAGGTATGTCGCTTCGTGTGATAAATGCCAAAGAACAGGTAATATCTCTAAACGCGATGAAATGCCTCAAACATATATGTTATCATGTGAAATATTTGACGTATGGGGTATTGACTTTATGGGTCCATTTCCTAGTTCATTCGGAAATAAATACATCTTAGTAGCAGTAGATTACATGTCAAAATGGGTGGAAGCCCAAGCTTTAACTACTAACGATGCTAGAGCTGTAGTAAGATTTCTTAAGAAACTCTTCTCTCTTTTTGGAACACCCAGAGCGATTATTAGTGATAGGGGTACTCACTTTTGTAATACTCAATTTGATAAAGTTTTAAAAAAATATGGAGTACACCACAGGACAGCTACCCCTTATCACCCTCAAACCAGTGGGCAAGTGGAAGTGGAAAATCGAGAGCTTAAACGGATCCTAGAGAAAACAGTTGAATCAAACAGGAAAGGTTGGGCATTAAAAGTAGATGATGTTTTATGGGCCTATAGAACATCGTTTAAAACTCCCCTAGGAACATCCCCTTACAAGCTTGTCTACGGAAAAAATTATCATCTACCTTTCGAGTTAGAACACAAAGCTTTTTGGGCTATAAAATTCTTAAATTACGATCTTAAAATCGCATGTGAGAAAAGGATGATGCAGATGAACGAGCTAGATGAATGGCGAGCTAATGCCTATGAAAATTCACGGCTATATAATGAGGCAACAAAACGACGACATGATGCTCGTTTAAAACAATCAAAGCAATTCGAAGTAGGAGACTTGGTCCTGCTGTATAACTCAAGGCTCAAACTGTTTCCTGGAAAGCTGAAATCAAGGTGGTCAGACCCATTTGTGATCAAAACTATTTTTCCTTACGGCACAGTCGAGGTAACCCATCCAACTCATGGGACATTCAAGGTAAATGGTCATCGACTAAAACTCTATAATGGTGAAGATTTCAAGGAATTTAGAGAGGAGCTTCAGCTCCGTGAACCTTCATTTAGAAATGAAAATAGGGTGAGTCTAGCTTAATACTATAAACGAGCGCTTCTCGAGAGGCAACCCGAGCACTAACTTCACTAACATTATATTTGTGATTTTTAGCATCTAACTCCAAACTAACTGATTCAGTGAAGCACAGGTTTCCCTACCACACGGCCTTGCACACGGGCGTGCCCGTGGCCGTGTGGAAGCCATGGGACGAAAAAACAGGCGTGCCGGTAGTCGTGCGAGATGAAGAAGAAAAAATTTCCCAACACGGGCTGCGACAACAGGACCACGACCGTGCGATGCAGCTGTGGTCTATCCTGAGTAACCAGCACGGGCATGAGCCACGCCCGTGCCTACCAACCGTGTGAGCTACTGATTACATGAGCACGGGGGTGGGACATTACGCACGGGCGTGGGAGAAGCGAACACAATAGCACACGTCCAAGGAACACGGGCGTGGGCAACAACTCAAATGCGCCCAAATTTAAAAATTACGAAAGACACGGGTTGAATAAAATAAGCACGGGCGTGGTACCTGCCCGTGCCCCCCTTTCCTATTTAAAGAACATCATCCCCGTTTTCCCCAAAAATTCTCCCCCAAACTCTCAACCCTAGCCGTTTCCCTCAAAATCCTCTACCCCACTCCAGCCACCATCAAAGAAACCCCCACCCTTGACTTCCCCTATCCTTTATCTCCCTCCCTCTTTCAAACACACATAAAAAACTAGTCCACGCCCGTGCCAGCATAGTACACGCCCGACCAAAGGTGTTCCAACGCTGTGTTCTCGCGACTATTTACAGCACACGCCCGTGTCTCACCTCTACACGCCCGTGCTCCGCCCAACCACACCGCAGCTCTCCAAAAACACTACTGGTTACCCCTCATTGTTACATTTCCCTCCATTTAACTGTTTTATAATTAGAATTTTATTTAGTTAAATTTTTATTCTTATTATTTAATATTAGTTTATTTTTATTAGATTGATTTAGTCATTTAATCTTTGTTTAAATAATAATGATCAGAATCATTCACTCTTAAGTTCTTGCTCATGCTAAATATGGTTGAACTATCTTACTATGAGTTTAGTCTTTGTGTTTTTATTTGGATATTGATCGAAGCCCTTGATATATTTTGTTAGGAAATATTACTTGAAACATCGATTATCTGATATTTTCAGGACCACAATGTCATCATCCCGAAGCAAGAAAATCGCAGTCCCTAGTTCTAAAAAACGAAAGGGACTCGGTTCGTCTTCAGCCAGCGCATCCACCGAAGTGCGCCACCCATTCTTACGATTTCCTCTAGGAGCCCAGGAGGACCTTTACAAGATACTTCGCGCGCGACCCCTCGGTATAGGGAGGTGCATTAATTGGGCCGCTTTAGAGCAGGTCCAATTAGTCGATGATATAAGGGCTCTCCTAACTATCGATCCGTAGGACCAGTTCTTCCAAATCATCGACCCCATATATCTAGAGCTCACTCTGGAGCTCTGTTCCACATTCCACCTTCAGACGGTATTGCGCGTCATGATGACCCTGACACGATCCAATTTCGTCTCGGAGGCATTGTACGAGAAATGAATGTGCCACAATTCGGGGCCGTATTGGGACTCTATACAGATGACTTTACGGAGGAACACGATCTCTCAGAGCTCCATTGTCATATCCATATCACCCCTACTAGATGTTGGTACAATATAGCACCCAACTTCCCCACCTATGACCCCAGTCGCTCCAAGGCGACGGCTCTCACCCCATCCCTCAGGTACGTACACGCTATTTTAGCTCATACACTGACAGGTAGGCGAGAAAGCACCGGCGTCGTCAACACTCACGACGCCTATTTCCTATGGTGTATGGCAAATGGGCAAGTGTTTGACCTAGCCTATTTCATAGCTCGAGCCATACAACATCAGACGGAGCAGCACAGGAGAGGGGTCATATCTATGGGTCCCTACATCACACGCTTGGCTCGATATTTCAGGCTCCTCAACACCGACGCTCAGATCTCCTCCCTCACACCGATAGGTCAGATGTCCCCACAAGGCATCCAGACGATGCTACACATGAGGATGATTCAACGTCGACACGGGACCGATCTCCCCCAATATTGGCTAGCACCTACCACCGACGAGGAGGATCCTGAGGATATTACTGAAGATGTTCCTCCACCACAGGAAGCACCACAACAGAGCCATCGCCCAGTTCATTCGGCTGTTTCACTCTCAGACATTTTTGCACGTCTCAATCAGTTCGAGTATTACTGTACGCAGTAATTTAATAACACAGCTCGAAGATTCGACGGTATTGAGGCGACTCTTCAGCAGATCTGTCATCACCTTCATATCTCATCGCCACCACCACCTCACGACCCAGCTGATACAGAGGACCTCTGAGTCCTTTTATTTTTATTTTATTTTTATTCCTACTTTTATTTTTATTTTGCTTCTATTTTAGTTTACCGTTAAAGACTTGAAAGTTTCATTAGTACTATTAATCTCACTTTATCACTGGCTATCTAATCCTAAGTTTCCATAACAACATCCCTTCCCTAAAATTTAATTGATGACTTCGCAGATTAAATAGATTAAATATACTACTCAAGGAACAAAAACATCACTTATACCTAGTCATCACATTCGTCATGGAACATTCCACAAGGAATCCGTCTGAAATCCAGGAAGTTTCACTTCTCTCCCTATCTTATGATTTTATTATGCTATTATCTATCTTTGTACATTGAAGGCAATGTACATCTTAAGTGTTGGGGGGGTTAACCATAATATTAATCCTGAATTATGCCTTGTTTCTTAAAGTAAGTTTCTCATATTATGATTAGAATGAAATTTCCTATGATTTATGATTTTTATTGATATATTTTATATTAAGTCATTGATAATTGTGCATTGATAATTTAAACTTTAAGATACTAGAGAATCAAGCATGATAAGTCTATTTTTCGTAATTAAAAAAATTAGGTTGTCTACCTGAATCTAATTATTACCTTGAAATTTGAAATTTACAAGGTTGACATAAAAAAAACCATAATTTTTGTGAGATTTTGAGCCTTTTAGAGCATATATTCTTTTTCTTGCTCACTTTATTGATTATGAGTGTGTCAACATTTGATTTTCTATTCTAGAACTTGCTTCGATTATACATGTCGAGACCACACCTTTGATTTGATATACAGAGATGATAAAGGCACCTAGGATTTAACCCACTTACTCCATAAAAAGCCTACCTTCACAATTAACCCCTAGTGAACCCCTTTGATCCTAACAAACCTTTTTATTGACTCACCCACTAATATTAACCCAAAACCCTTTGTATTCGTTATCACCATTCTTCTTGACTACCCCTATATCGAGATTTGATTTGATCGATTACTTAACTATTTTTTTTATCAGTTGTTTAATTCTATCTTATTATTACTTGATTTGTTCTTAAAAAAATTGAAGTATATTCATTATTAGTTCTGTGATTAAGTGAGCTTATACGTTTAAATCCCAATTATTGAAGAAAAAGCTCGTATTAGAGTATTATTAGTACAAATTTTCAATTGATGTAATTATTTATATTCAGTTTGTTGTTTTTAGTTAGGTAATTTGTCAGGTCAGTCTTGATTCTAACCCTCTAATTTAGCCTTTATCCACACCTTTAACCAAGCCCCGTTACAACCCTGTTAAAGACCTTTTGATTGTGTGTATCATCTCATATTATAGTGGTGGAGATTTGATTTTCATGCAAGCCTATGAGATTAACTTTTCATGTTTGACTTATGAGTATTTTTTTCTTCAACCTTAAACACCTCGAGTGATTTGAGTGAATCTTTTGCGAGGATGTCAATCCTTGTCGATTTTGAATCAGGGGTAATTATTTAGATAAGGGGAAACACCTATGTTTTCATGCTACAAAATGTATGACTTAGATTGTTTAAATCTTTAGGACTCTTTGAGTTGAATTATCCATGTATGAATTATCTATGAATTATGATGAAACACTATCGATGAATATTATTGAGGAAGTTTGTTTTAATTATGAGCTGAGAATTTTGCTTGAGGACAAGAAAAAGCTTAAGTGTGGGGGTATTTGATAAACCGTAATAATAACATATTTTAAACCCACATTTAGCATACTTTTGCATGATTTATCCCTGGAATTATGTAATTTAGTGCTCTTAATCCTTTAATTTCATGTTTTATACTCAGGAGAGCACCGGAGGATGAAAAGAACGAGAAACGGGCCTAAAACAGAGTAAATGGGCCATATCACGAAATCGACACGGGCTGGGCCCAAGACCACACCTGGCCGTGCTCTTCAAAGAGTTCGAACACGGCCTAGCCACGATTCACACGGGCGTGTGCCATGGGCATGTCCCTGACGTGACAAAGAAGAATTCTATTCAAATTAGGGTACTTAGAGGCAAAGAAAGCCATTCCAAAAGCCTATATAAACACCCTATAGGCCAACCTTCAGGGGGCGTCCAGCTAGGCCAAGGAGCCAAGCCGGAGAGGTCAGAATTGTGGAATTTACTCGAAGAAAGCCAGTTGATTCATCTCAAGAAGCCGGAGTCATACTCAAGACGAATGATCTTCTCTTCAATTCCTTTAGGGAGTTTTAGGGTTTTTCTTATGTTTTGTTTTATCTTTTCTTCTAAGATGTTTTCTTTTATCATTATGAACTAAACTCCTCAGATACCTGAGGGGGATGAAACCTAAGATGAATCTTGTTATTGTTTTCTAAACTTTATGATAAATACTTGATTTGTTCTTAATTATGTGTTCTTAATTCTTGTTTTGATATTTTTGGGATATTGATTCAAGTTTGATGTGCTTAGGTGGAGGAGCAAAAGTCCCTGCCTAAGAGTAGATCTAGCATAATTAAGCGGAGTTGACCGCACGCCTAGACATAGGGTGACGAGATTTTTTCGGATTAGGGTAAAACCTAATATGGGAGTCCATAGATCGAGTTAATGCAATTCTAAGGGTTTTAATTAGAAAGAGATTTCAATTAATCAACCTAGGGTTAGACGTTAGTAGCCTCGACGGAGGTATTAATATAACTTAGGGAGTCTTACGGATCAAGTCAAGTGAATAAATCATCTGGTTCAGTGTTAGATAACAAGTGAAGTCTAGGTGGATTCTTCCTCGGGTATTGTCTTAATCAATTGGTCTTTCCCACAAGTATTTCCCCAAATTCATTCTTCTTTTTCTTAGAGTATTTAGCTTAGTAGTTAGTCAATTTAGATTAAACGGCAATTCCCTTTATTTTAGGCTAGATAATAAAAAGAAAGTTAGTATTAGTACTTTTAGTTCCTTTGGGTTCGACAATTCGGTCTTGCCTTAACTATACTACTGTTTGATAGGTGCGCTTACCTCAAATCGTTGTCATAGTTAGTTCCCAGGTTCGATCATTCTCTTTATAAATTTTAAAACTTTGACAAATCACAGCGATCAAGCTCTGTTCCACATTTCACCTCCAGACGGTGATGACAAACCACGATGACCTCGGCACAGTCCAATTCCATCTTGGAGGCATTATACGTGAACTGAGTGTCCCACAGTTCGGGGTCGCCTTGGGGCTCTACACTGACGAATTCATGGTGGACAATGATCTCGAGACACTCCATCGCCACATCCATAACTCCCCTTCTAGATGTTGGAATAACATAGCCCCCGCTTCGGCTACCTATGACCCTAGTCTCTCCATGGCGACAGCTCTTGCCCCATCCCTGAGGTACTTACACGCCATTTTAGCTCATACATTGACGGGTAGGCGGGAGAGCACCGGCGTCGTCAACACTCACGACGCCTACTTCCTATGGTGCATGGCGAACGGGCACGTCTTCGATTTAGCCTACTTTATAGCTCGCTCCATTCAACATCAGACGGAGCAGCATAGGAGAGGGGTCATCTCCATGGGTCCCTACATCACACGTCTGGCTCAGTATTTTGGGCTCCTCAACACCGCCGCTCAATCCTCCTCGCTCACACTGATAGGACAGATGCCCCCACAAGGCATCCAGACGATGATCCACATGTGGATGATTGAGCACCGCCGTGGGTTCGATCCTCCCCAGTATCGCCTAGTGCACACCACCGAGCAGGATGAACCAGAGGACATTACTGATGATGTTCCACCACAGCATGAGGAGCCACCACACCCCCCTTACTGACCAGTTCATGCGGACGCTTTAATATCTGACATCTCTGAGTGCCTCACTCGGTTCGAGCAGTACTGCACTCAGCAATTCACCGACACCGCTCGAAGATTTGACAGCATTGAGGCGACTCTTCAGCAGATTTGTCATCACTTTCACATATCGCCGCCTCCACCACCTCGCGACCCAGCAGATGACGAGGACCTTTGAGTCCTTTTATTTTCTTTATTATTATTTTTTCTTTATTGTTATTTTTATTTTTTTATTTTGCTTTTTATTCTAGTTTATTTTCTTTTATAATAAACTTTTTACCGTTATTATTTTAAAACTTTCATTAGTAAAATTGAATTCCCTTTATCGCTGGCTTTCTAACTCTGACAACATTCATTAACTAGTACTCCCTAAAAGTTCAATAATGACTTCGCAGTTTAGAAAGGTTCACGGTACCACTCAAGTAACGAACACACCACCTTCACCTATGCCTAGTCATCATGTTCATCATTGATCATCCTCCAAGGATTTCATCCATAATTTAGGAAGTTTCACCTCTCTCCCTCTCTTATGAATTTCTTACTAATCATTATTTATTTTTGTACATTGAGGACAATGTACGTCTTAAGAGTGGGGGGGTCAACTATAGTAGAATCCCTGACTTATATCTTGTTCTTATATAATTTTCTCATATTACTATTAGAATGAAATTTCTTTTGATTTATGATTTTTGTTGATATGTTTTGGATTAAGTCATAGTTAATTATGCAGTGATAATTTAAACTTTAGGAGAATAGAGAATCAAGCATGATGAGTTTATTTTCAAAATTAAAAAAAATTGCTAGGTTGTCCACCTGAATCTAATTATTACCTTGAAGTTTGAAATTTACAAAGTTGACATCAAAAGCCCATAATTTTTTTTTGTGAGATCTTGAGCCTTTTAGAGCATACATTCCTTTTCGTGCTCACTTTTTTTTTATTATGAGTATGTCAACATTGATTTGTTATTCTAGAACTTGCTTCGATTATACATGTCGAGACCACACCCATGATTTGATATACTGAGATGATAAAGGCACCTAGGTTTTAACCCACTTATTCCACTAAAAAGCCTACCTTCATAATTAACCCCTAGTGAACCCCTTTTGAGACTAACAACCCAATTCTTGACTTACCCATTAATATTAACCCAAAACCCACTTTGTATTTGTTATCGCCATTTCTCTTGACTACCCTTACATCGAGATTTGATTTGATCGGTTACTTAACTATTTCATTTATTTCAGTTATCAAATTCTATATTATTTTACATAATGATTTGTTCTTAAAAGAAATTATTAGGAATCTATTCATTATTACTTCTTTGTTATTGGAGCTTAAGCAGTTAATTTTATAATTTGAGAAGAGGCTCATGTTATTAGTATTAAGTTTTCAATTGATGTAATTATTCAGTATTAGTCAAACTTTCTAGTTAGGTAATTTGTCAATTCAGTCTCGATACTAACCCTCTAATTCAAGCCTTTATCCACACCTTTAACCCAAGCTCTGTTACAACCCATAAAAGACCTTTTGATTTGTGTATCATATCATTTTACAGTGGTGGAGATTTGATTTTCATGCAAGCCTATGGGATTAACTTTTCATGTTTGACTTCTGAGTGCTTATTTTTGAACCTTGAACACTTTGATTGATTTGAGTGAACCTTTTGTGAGGATGTCAATTTTTGTCGATTTTGAATTAAAGGTAATTATTTAGGTAAGGGGAAACACCTATTTTTCGTAATATAAAAATTATGACTTTGATTGTTTGGATCTTTAGGAACCCTCTGGTTAAATTATCAATGTATGAATTACCTATGAATTATGATGAAACATTATTGATGAAGGTTAAGAATTGAGGGGAGTTAATTTTAATTGTGAGTTGAGAATTTTGCTTGAGGACAAGCAAATGCTTAAGTGTGGGGGTATTTGATAAACCGTAATATATACATATTTTAATCCCACATTTGGCATACTTTTGGATGATTTATCCCTTGAATTGTGGAATTTGATGCTCCTAATCCTTTAATTTCATGTTTTATACTTAGGAAAGCATCGGAGGATGAAAAGAACGAGAAACAGGCCAAAAAAGGGTAAAATGGGCTTACCTTAGAGACTCACACGGCCTGGACTATCACCCACGGCCGTGCGTTTCGAGTAACAACCGAGACACGGCCTAGAACATCGTACACGACCAGATCATACGGCCGTGTGTGGCAAACAGGATCGACCACGGCCAAGAGAGTCGACCACGGGCGTTGCACACGGGCGTGTCTCTGCTATAGCCAAGATGAGTTTCATTCAGAATAGGATACTTGTGGGCCAAGAAAGACATTCCAAAGCCTATAAAAACGCCCTAATTATAACCTAAAAAGCGTCTTTGGTCAGAGGCGAAGCCAGAGAGGGCTGAACTGAGGGAATTACTCCAAGAAAGCCAGTTGATCCATCTCAGAAGCCGGAATCACATTCAAGACGGAAGATCTTCCCTTCAAATTTTCTTCAGGGGGTTTTAGGGTTTTTCTTATGTTTTGTTATTTACTTTCTTCTGAAATGTATTCTTTTATAATTATGAACCAAACCCCTTCAAATACCTGAGGGGGATGAAACCTAAGACGGATCTTGTTATTGTTTTCTGAACTATATGATAAATACTTGATTTGTTCTTAATTATGTGTTCTTAATTCTTGTTTTAATATTTCAGGATATTGATTCAAGTATTGATGTGCTTAGGCAGTGGAGCAAAAGTCCCTGTTTAAGAGTAGATCTAGCATAATTAAGCGGAGTTGATCGCAACCCTAGAGATAGGATGACGAAAATCTACCGGATTAGGGTCAAACCTAATATGGGAGTCCATAGATCGAGTTAATGCAACACTAGGGATTTTAATTAGAAAGAGATTTCAATTAATCAACCTAGGGTTAGACGTTAGTAGCCTCGAAAGAGGTATTATTATAAATTAGGGAATCCTACGGATCAAGTCAAGTGAATAAATCGTCTGGTTCAGAGTTAAATAACAAGTGAAGTCTAGGTGGATTCTTCCTCGGGTATTGTCTTAATAAACTGGTTTTTCTCAAAAGTATTTTCCCAATTCACTCTCTTTGTCTTAGCATCCTTAGTTTATTAATTAGTTAGTTAAATATCAATTCTCTTAATACTTAGGCTAAATAATAAAAAGATAGTAACTACTAGTACTCTTGGTTCATTTGGGTTCGACATTCTGGTCTTGCCACTAAGCTATACTACTGTTCGATAGGTGCGCTTGCCTCAATCGTGGTGATAGTTAGTTTCTAGGCTCGATCATTCATTATATAAATATTAAAACTCTCAGACACGATTAGTGTTTCATGTGTATGAAAAGTGCCAATTCATTTGGGAGCCTTGACAACCATGGACAAAGGCAAATAGAAGCTTACTTGAGCATGGTAGTTGAAGCAATGTTTGCTAAAGTGAGTGGTTTGATATACTGCATTTAAACTCCAGTACGCAAGTTAAGGTAACATATGCGAACCCCTACTTAATTAATATGTGAACCTTGATTTCTTCTGATACAAACCATTGCAATGTTGTTTAAGTGTAAAGTATACATGTTATGCAATTTTAATGAGCCAAAATGCATGAATTTAAAATGTGCATGTAATTATAGAAATAAAATAGGAAAATCCTAACTGTAAGCTATGGAATTTGACATGACAAGTGTGTGAAATTGTGCACTTAAAGGTTGCGTATATGTGCATATTAGTAGGTGTGAGCAGTTGCGTAAGCTATTGTACTAATAAATAGGTATATATATAATATAAATATGTGTGCTTGGTCTTGTTATAAATATAATATATAAATATGAGTAAAAGGGTTTGGCTATACTCTAATACCTATATATGCGTGGGTTTTGTTATATATATAACATATGTGTGGATTTTGTTATATATATAAAATATATGCATCTATGGTTCTATTATATATACAATAAATATGCGTGTAGGGTCTTATTATATAATATATATGCGTTTAATGATTATATATGTGTGTAGGGGAGTTGGTTTATATAATATATATACACGTAAATGGCACTTGGAATGTGCTGAAATTTGATGTGACAGGTGATTTTAAATATATATGAATATATATATAATATTTATGCATCATGTTATATATAAAATATATATGTTTATGGGTCATAAAATTTAATATATATATATATATATATATATGCGTTTGAGGATCATGTTTTATATAATATATGTGTAAAAGGGTTTTGTTATATATATAATATATATACATGCGTGGATGAGTTTTGTAATGTTTGCTAATTAATATAAAAAAATGTGAACTCTTTTAACATGTGAATTTTACTAATAATATGTATATCTATGCATGTATGAACCAGTATGTGAATTATGAAATCTACGGTAATGCAAGCTCTGATTAGTGTAGAATTATATTATTGTGAAATGTTAGGTGCGAGCTCAGCTATAGTGCGAGCCAATTATATTTGTGTACTGTGTTACATTGTGAACCATGTTAACTTGGCGAATTATATTATTATGGTAAACTGTGTTAATTTGGTGATCTGTTTTAATAAGGCGAACGGTATTAATTTGTCAAACTGTGTATTGTAAGATTTTGAGCTGTATTATATTTAACCTAAGCTATTACGTGCCCTATGCTAGATAAAATATACGAACAATGATTTATGTGAGCTATGTCATGAATGATATGTAAATTGTGTTATGTGTGCAATATATGTTGCATGAAAGTTATATTATTTGTGAATCATGCTCTATTACGAATTGTGAATTACGAACTGTGTTATAATGTGTGAGCTTTGCTTAATTGCAAGCCCTATTGTACTGAATATTGTGAATGTGTTGAAGAGATATGTTGGCATTGTGACCTTATGGAACCATTGGATATAGTTGGCATGCCATAGGATTATGAGTACTCACCCTTATTATTGCGATTGGCATTGTGCCCGAAGATAGTGTTGGAGAGATAAGAGAATGTCAAGCACAACTCCATTCAACGGAGACAACGCAAGGCTCTATGAGTCGAGAGTGTTGGAGAGTGTGGGCATTCGTGCTACACTTATACCGGAGACAATGTAGGGCTCTTTGAGTCCAAAAGTGAGGCGTTATAAGGAGATCTGTTTATCCAATGTGTGGTGATAGAGTCCACTTATAGGTGGTGATAGAGTCCCCTATATGTTTCATAATCACAAAAATGCCAATTTATTATTAATTGAGATATATGAGTTATGATGTGGTATGAATGAATTATTATATTGAATGAACTGTTATTATGTATGAACTGTTACTTTATATGAACTGTTATTTTATACGAACTGCCTATTCTATGTGAACCATTTAATTCGTGTGAACTGTTATATTGTGTGAGTTGTGATAAAAAGTGAATCATTTAAGTATGCCTATTTCACCTAACCTGGTTGATGTGTTTATTTGTAGTATGTTTGAGCACTCACTGAGCTTTCATAATGTAACACCCCAAACCCGGCCCAAACACCACGACCGGATCTGGTATGTCACTAAAAATTTTGGAAGAACATGTCGTATTTTCAGAAAAAATATTTTTCTAAAGTTTATCTTCTTATTCGAGAGAAATTTAATAGTTGATAGTTTAAATAAAATATGCCTTTATAAATTAAAAAAATCCAAATTTAAATAGATACATTAGTTCAATAAGAATTTAAATAACTAAAAGTAATTAAAGCTCAAAATAAAACAAAACATAAACTAGTGGCCCATAGCCTTATTACAACGAGATTTAAAATCCATTAATTAAAAATATAAAGTATTAACTTGAGACTTTTTTGGATCCAGTTGGTCTTTTGCATGGCCACCTTATGTTCCTCTCCACCCGGTCCAAGCACTAGTTATCACCGAAAGGTTAATTAATAGGGTGAGTCGCGAGACTCAGTGTGCAACCCTCATGCACCACTAGATTTTGGCCTTAGGCCCATAAAACAGATTAATAATTCCATTTATAAAAAAAATAACAAATAATATGCAAGGCCCAACCCATTTGCCTAGGTTTCCATCCGCTACACGCCCCCGTACCAGCCATTCACACCATTGGGGATTTCTACAATCGACCCACACCGCTACACGCCAAGATGGCAGTCTTGCTGCTCATCAACATATTATGGCCGAAGCCATTATAACAGATAACGGCATTAGCCGCTACAACATATAACAGATCACGGTATAAACCGCTACACATATAACGTATAACTTCCTCCTTTCATCAACCCAACCCATGCAGTCATAAAATCAATATGCTTTTATCATATAAAGTCAAACATTCAACGACACAGTGATTTGCTTCACCCTTTTGGGTTTCCAACATTAAACCGAGATATCGGTATTTATCACAACATATAAACTTATGAGCATACATTAATAATCAGATCTAGATGGTGGGGAAGTATTACACACGATATCGCAAAAAATCCAATATTCTTAGTCGATGTCCTTGCTATCCGGATCTATTATCCTCAATGTAAAGCCTTGCTCAAAAGCCGAAAAACACACAAAGATTTAGCCCTTCAACAATCGGCCAAGGTTAATAAATTCCAAATTATACGTTAAAACTAATAGATCCCTTACCTTGAAATCCCGAAAGTAACACGATTCTATAACTTAGAGATCTATGCGATTGACTCCACTAAAGTTCCCTTCAGATTTCGGCACAAGTAGGCACCACAGAAGTAATTCGGCAATCACAGGAGATGAGATCTAGAGATTTCAGCTTTTAGGAAAATCCTAGAAAAAGTATGAACAAGAGAAGGCTGATGTGTCTTTGGCTTTTAAAATACTTGAGTGAGGAGTTTCGGTTTCTGACAGGAAAAGAGAAGAAGAAAAGAAAACAAGGAAGAGACATGAAGATTTCGGCTAGGAAGAAAAAGAATGGAAAGAGTTTCAGCTTTTGAATCAAAGTAAAGATGAGGGAATAGGCTTAGAGATTTCGGCTTTTGCAGAGAATGAAGAAGAAGATGGAACTTTAGGAGTTTTCGGCTTTTACTCAGAGAAGAAGAGAAAAGAATGAGAGAAAAACCCAAATGCTGAAATTGAAGAGATATTCCCCCTATTTATAGAAATTTTGGCACTTACCTAACCTTGCAGATAAATCCTATCTTTTCTCCTTTATCTTAATCTACTAGCTCATCTAAAAGAGACTTAATTATCTCTAACTCCTCCCTCCTTTATCAGCATATTATCCACATATTTTAATCATTAAAATCCCTAAATTTTAGCCTTTATCTGCTTATTATCCACATAAAATAAATTCTTAAATAATAGCCTTTATCTGCTTATTATCCACATATTTTAAACATTAAACCCCTAAATTTTAGCCTTGTTGCCATCCACTCCACCTAATCCTAATGCCCAAAATTTAACTAACTTAAATTAAAAGAATTGGGCTCCATGAAACTTAAATTTGGGCCCCTTACTCCCTTGTGTGGCGTCACCTCCTAAGATTGGGCTACAAGCCCACTTTGGTATTTTAAACATAGATACTACCTTTTAAACCCTATAATGCCCAAACAGATAATTTTAATCAAGGCCTCTACCTAAGCCTGAGCCCAATTTGGACCCCTAACACTTAAATTAACACATTAAACATATCCACCATTAAACGCATAGGCCCAAAAATTCAGGATGTTACACATAAGCTTACCCACTCTTTTATAATATTGTAGTGACTTAGCTTGTGAACAGGTGTGGGAGTGAGTCATCCAAGTGATCCAAATTGAGACTATACCTGGGTATGTCGTTGTGTTCCCAAACCTAATGAGGAAGGGAATGTGTGACAGAATTATGGGATTTAGAATTAAACTTAGTTATAATTACCGGGTTGTAATTGAAAATTATGGACTCTTTAATTGGTTTAATTTTGAGCTTTTACTAATGCTTTAGATAGATGATTGAATGGTGGATTAGGATTGCTTGATGAATGCTTTGATTAATTGATCAACTAACTCGTAAGTGCAGGTGGAAGAGCTGGTGGACATTGAGGTAAGACTTAGATTTTAAAGGTGTGTGTTTTAGAAAACAATTGAATGTTTAGTATGTATTAATGTAAAATTGGACTAATTACATAAATTGTTAGTTGCTTACGAACTAATTAAATGACAAATTTTATGAAAATTTGAGTAATGTTTTAATTGATCTTCCGAAATAAGACTTATACGTTTAGTCCTACAATACTATTGTTAAAATTTGTAAAATGGAGTTTTTCCCAACATATTACTATATATTACGTTTTAAATATAATTATATGTTTTTAAACAACACGATTTTTCAAGTGCCTACAAATATAGCCCTTTTAAAAATACCCTACTACATGGATGTGTGTTTAACTAAAGTTTTCGAGGTAATTGTCTGTTAAATATTAAATTGTGAATTAGTCTTGTTGTTGATTGTTGATCAAATTAGCGCAATGGAAGCATGATATTAGGTTTCTATTAAATATTCCATGATTCATTGAGTGGTGTGATTGGTCAGTTGGTGTGTTTTGTGGTGGTTTAAACGGAGAGTCACTTCAGTGGCTAATGTGACGTTTGAAATTTGGGTTGGACCATCTCGGTTGGGTTTGGGGTGCCACAACATATTTGGCCATTGTAATATTATGAAAGTTTATTCTCATTAATAGCACATCATTTGCTTAATCCTAAGCTGTAACGCCCCAAAAATATAGGGACTTTAATTTCGTATGTTCTGACACAAAAAGCTTGTTTGCTTTCATGGCTAAGTGATTTGGGTGTGTATGGGGGAGTGTGAGAAGCCTGGGTTCAAGTCTTGAATTTTGAAGAATTTTTAATTTTTCTCTTAAATGAACCTGGACACTAGAACTTAGGCCTTATTAGTAATAATGCTTGTTTTATGACACAAAAAGAGCCTGTGGTGTAGTGGCAAGGTGGCGTGTGGTGTAACTGAGAGGTCTGAGGTTCAAGTTCTGGGTTTCGCAATGGAGTGTTTATTTTGCTGCTTGAGCTGTGTAGGTAGAAGAGTTGGACTGAAACACTGTTGAGAGGAGTTTGAACTGGTCATTGAGGGATTTGTGGAGCAAGTCAAGGAGGAGATTGGGGAGAAAATTAAAGAATTTCGAAATGGGAGGTTGGTAGGGTGTTGTGGCCGATTGAGACTCTAAGGCTCGATTGGAATTCGGCTAGGGGGAAATAGGGAGCAATTTCGACTGTAGTCATTTCTTGGTTTCGGCTTTTGGGGTGTTGATAGGAGAGTTGTCGAATTTCCTTGCTGATAATTTGTGGGTTTTTACTTTTTAAATTTCGAGTTCTCTCTAGTTTTCTTGTGCTACTAAACTGACCACTCATGTCATTCCCTTCTAACTGTTCGTGTCATTTTTCTCTTCATCTTTGCTATCCTCTTTCTCTTCTTGGCTGAACCTAGCACCTACTCTCCCCTGCCCTTTTTCTTCATCAATCGATTTCTCTCATAGCCGAACCTTCCCTTTTGCCCCTATAACTTCTGTTCGTCTTCTATTCTAGTCTGGCCGAATATCACATTGTTAATCCCTCTCTGCATCGATCTACTAAAAAGGTTCTGACTATCGGTAAGTGTTCATACTCCTCACTTTTGGATTAAATCTATCCTCTGCTTTCCTTTTTAAAATCGAATACACCTATGCCCTTGTTTTCTTTTTCCAAAATTGAATACCCCTTTACTAACCGATTGTTATTTCCTCTTTCATGTACTTTACTCGTTGCAATTCTAGGGTCTTCTTCAAGGAGTGGTGGGGTGTGAACGGTCTTGGAGAAGTCACACATTCGTTCTCAACGTTTAGTTAAGTTAAAAGCGTTAGCTTGTGTTCTTTGAGGTTAGGCCGAATGTGCCCTATCATTCATTAAATAGATTTTGATTGTATTTTAGGAAATCAACAAGGGCGTGTAATCGTTTCTGAAGAGCGATCGTAGAGGGACTAAGGTCACCCTCATTCAAACAAGGTAAGAAGGGTGTTTCGGATTAAGCGTCAATAAGAGGGTGCTTTGCCCTAACGATGAAAAGGACTAACATTGGATCTCGTTTGGGTCTAGGTTGGGTGCTCGTGGAATTTAGAGCAACTTCGTAAACAGGTGTGTAATCACACAATCTCCTCTGCGAATCGGCAAAAGTCGAAAAGCCGAAACCTTGGCATATGAGGCCTCAGGAGCGTGCGATCGCTCGTGTGGTAAACGAGCCCACAATCATGGGCGTTAGACTGTAGAAGCCACCACGAGCGTTCTCGTGCTCTTGGGCCGTTATGGGCCTCGTTTGGCTGAAATGGGCCGTGTGGGCCCAATGGGCTCGTGGGACCCACACAAAATAAATCCACGATAAGTGGCAAATACTGGACTGGGCTAAATCATTCGCATAGTCGTGACTGAATTTAGGCTAAATGGGCCACACGAGCGTGTGGGCCCACTTGGGTCGAATATTGGACCTTGGGCCCATTTACATCATTTTGATCATATAGGTTATCTGTGTCGTTCGAGGCGACTGTGGACCTTTGGAAAGGTCGTTATCTGCACTGAAACCCTAAACTAGGTAAAATGACCAAAATACCCCAAAAGGGTAAAATTTTTATTTTTCCCCTAATAGATGGAAATTACCATTTTACCCCTAGAGGTAAGTCGACTGATGAATGCATATTATTGTATGACTGTACTGAGTAGGACATACTGCATACACGAGATATTTATGACATGGCATATTGCATGGGGTTGGGATACTGTTATGGAGGAGGTGTACTCTTACTGGTGGCTTTGCCACAAATATTGTTCTTTGCGACTTTGCTTTGCAACACCGATCTTCGCAACTCTCTTTTTGCAATCACGCTTTCAGTGGCTTTGCCACATATACTATTACTCGCAGCTCTGCTGCATTATTATTACTGGCAGCTATACTGCAATATTTGTGTGTTGGCTGGGTGGGTCGATTTTATCCCTACATTGTGTGTTGGATGGTACGGGTGGTGTTTTGGTTAGATTGGGGTGGGTTGCATATTTGTACCATACTGATATTGTATTGGGCTTAGGCCCATATTGATTACTGTAATGGGCTAAGGCCCACACTTGTCTTTATTCTTGAATAGGGCTCGAGCCCGCATCATTCTTGCATGATAGGGGATTACACAGTGAGTTTATCGTAACTCACCCTTTTCTTTTAACTGTACAGGTAATCCCTAGCCTTAGATGATTTAGAGCTGCGAGGGACTCGGAGGTGGCCACACGTTCGCTAATATTTTATTTTAGACCTAGTTATTTAAATTTTTATATTGGGTTGATATTTATGTAATAAGGCCTCTAGTGATTGTAATTTCTTTTAATTGGGTTTAATTTCTTATTTTGATATTGCCAAAACTGATACAAACAAGTTTTCAAAAATAATAACTGTTTTATAAGACAAACACACAATTTCAAACTTCAAAATGACATTCCTTAGAGTAGCTTCCGCGGGTTTTTAACCAACTAAGAAACCAATAGGAACAAACATGGCAATCGTTTAAAAACGGTTTTCTCTCAACAAGCCTGATTTTGAAAAACACTTCGATGTGACACGTCAGATTCGGTCGTAACGTCTAGGCCGAGTTTGGAGTGTTACATTTAGTTGTATCAGAGCCAGGTTGCAAAACTCGGCTGTGGAATGGGTTTTGAAAAGCCTTTCTGAAAGTGGATTTTAAAGATTTGAAACGTTTTTGAAAGATGTACAAGTGTGGCACACCGAGTCTACAGCGCCAAATCTGTAAGTTCTCTAATTCTAATTACTGTTATACTGTGAAACTCTAGATAGAGAAAATTGAGATCGTGGGAGACTGTAAACTATAATGAGACCTCGATCTGCGAAAACAAACCCTAATGACTATTTTTCATAATACATTTGTTAATAATTACTGAAATTTTAATCTGATGCATAAGACTTTTTAATAAGATAAAGCGCATATCGAAATGAGCACAAGAGGTACTCGCGGAAGGGGTACACGGGGCTGCGGTAGAGGCCGATGAAGTGCTCGGGCCGGATCTTCGGCATCGGTCCATATGCTCATTGGGAAGCACCACCTCACCCGATGGCGAGACGGGTGTTATGATCGAGCAGCTAGGGATGATGCTCTATCCCAAGCGATGCTCCGCGTTTTAGAGAGGGTCGCTGGAGCTAGTATTGGAATAGTGGGTCGAGGGTCAATTTCAGAGCGACTCCGGTCTAATGGAGCAGAAATTTTCAGGGGTATTTCTGGAGTAGCCCCAAATGTGGCAGAGTACTGGTTAGAGGCTACCGAACGGATAATGGACGACCTTGACTGTACTACGGAGCAAAAATTAAAAGGGGCAGTGTCCTTACTGCGAGATGAGGACTACCAATGGTGGCTCACCGTGAGAGAGGGTACACAGGCTGACCGAATGACATGGGATTTCTTTAAGGCGGCCTTCCAAGGGAAATATGTGGGCGCAAGTTATGTGGACGCCCGAAGAAATGAATTTCTGAACTTGACCCAAGGGAATAAGATAGTGGCGGAATATGAGGCAGAGTTCTTGCAGTTGAGTCAGTATGCTCGAGGGATAATAGCAACTTAGTATGAATGCTGTGTGCGTTTTGAGGATGGCCTTCAAGATGAGTTAAGGGTATTGATAGCTCCGCAGAGGGAGTGAGATTTTGCTACTCTTGTAGAAAAGGCAAGGATTGCTGAAGAGGTGAAGCGCTCGGAGCGCCAGAACCGTGAAAAAGATAAGGGCAAAAATAAGAGGGATTTTGGGCCCTCAAGTTCTTCTGGGAGGCCTAGTAAGAAGGCTAGGTTTGATGGGCCGGTTTAGACTGGAGTTCCTGTTGCTATTGCTAGACCACAGCCTAGCGCTGATTGTGGGAGATCTCACCAGAGTGAATGCTGGAAGAGGAATGGGGCGTGCTTCAGATGCGGGTCCATGGATCATCAGTTTAAGAATTGTCCGCAAAGGCCTGTTCAAATGCAAAAAGTAGGACAGGGTTACGTTCAGCCAATGAGTGGTGGTCAGCAGCCACTGAGAGGCCGTGGGCAGGACAGTAGGGGTAATGAGAGGGGACGAGGTTGTGGAGCCCCAGACAGAGGTGCTGGTAACACTGAGGCGAGGCAACAATCCCTGGTATATGCTGCTCATCGCAGAGAGAATGTTGATGCTCCAGATGTTATAACAGGTACGTTCCTGATTCATAATGTACCGTACACTACTCTGATTGATATAGGGTCTACGCATTCATATATTGTATGTACTGTGTCTGGCACCTTGGGTATCTTGTGTGAGAGTATTGTTAATGAAATGACGGTGTTAAGTCCACTGGTACAGTCGGTTAGGGTAGACAAATTATTCAGAAATGTGCCCCTAGAGGTTTAAGGGGTTGTCTTTCTGGCGGACTTGATGGAATTACCGTTTGGTGAATTTGACCTTATATTGGGTATGGATTGGCTGGTGAAACACCGTGCAAGTTTGGATTGTGCTGCTAAGCGTATGGTGTTGAGAACTACTGAGGATGAGGAAGTGGCGGTAATTGGGGAGCGAAGGGACTTCCTGTCTAATGTGATTTCTACATTAAGGGCCGAAAAACTAGTTCGCAAGGGTTGTGAGGCATTTCTAGCCTACATTGGCGTATCTGGTTCTGAGGATCCTTCTGTTGGAGATATCAGAATAGTTAAGGATTTTTTTGACGTATTTCTGGATGAGCTCCCTAGGTTGCCCCCGAACTGCGAAGTTGAGTTTGGTATTGAACTCCTGCCTAGAACAGCTCTGGTGTCCATCACCCCTTATAGAATGGCATCGAATGAGCTGGTGGAGTTAAAGGCTCAAATTCAAGAGCTGCTGGATCGAGGATTCATTCGACTGAGAGTGTCTCCATGGGGAGCACCAGTGTTGTTTGTGAAGAAGAAGGATGGATCCATACGCATGTGCATTAATTATCGGTAGTTGAATAAACTGGCTATCAAAAATAAGTATCCCTTGCCGAGAATTGACGATCTATTTGATCAGCTGCGAGGAGCTTCAGTTTTCTCCAAAATAGATCTCCGTTCTGGTTACCATCAGCTGAGGGTTAAAGAGGCTGATGTGTATAAGACTGCATTTAAGACTCGTTATGGTCACTACGAGTTTCTAGTGATGCCGTTTGGGCTGACAAATGCACCAGCTGCTTTCATGGACTTGATGAACCGAGTATTCCAGCCCTACCTGGATCGGTTCGTGGTGGTATTTATAGACGACATCTTGGTGTATTCGAGAACCGAGGATGAACATGATGCACATCTCTGAATTGTTCTACAGATTTTGAGGGAGAAACAATTGTATGCTAAGTTCAGCAAGTGTGAGTTCTGGCTGCGAGAAGTGACATTTCTGAGTCACGTGGTATCTGCCGAGGGGATTAGGGTTGATCCTCGAAAAATTGAAGCTGTACTGGATTGGAAACCACCTAAGACCGTATCTGAGATTCAAAGCTTTCTGGGTCTGGCAGGGTATTACTGACGTTTTGTAGAGGGGTTTTCTATGATTGCTGCACCTATGACTAAGTTACTGCGTAAAGGGGTACCGTTTGAGTGACTGATAAGCAGCAAGAGAGTTTTGAGAAACTAAAGAAAGTCCTAACTGAGGCCACTATTTTAATACAGCCAGAGTCTGGTAAGGAATTTATGGTCTACAGTGATGCATCACACGTTGGATTGGGTTGTGTGCTGATGCAGGAGGGTAATGTGGTTGCTTATGCGTCTCGTCAGCTTAAGCTTCACGAGGTAAATTACCCTACACATGACTTGGAGTTAGCCGCGGTGGTATTCGCACTGAAAATTTGGAGGCACTATTTATACGGTGAGAAGTGTATTATCTACACAGATCACAAGAGCCTCAAGTACCTCCTTACTCAGAAGGAGCTGAATCTTAGGCAGCGAAGATGGATAGAGCTGCTTAAGGATTATGACTGCTCGATTGAGTATCACCCTGGTAAGGCTAACGTGGTAGCTGACATACTGAGCCGTAGGGCTGTATCTGATTTGAGAGCAATGTTTGCTCGACTTAGTTTGTATGATGATGGTAGCTTGTTAGCTGAGCTTCAAGTGAGACTGACGTGGACTGAGCAAATTAAGGGGAAACAGTTGTTAGATGAGTCACTGGTTCCTCGTTTCCGACAAGTTGAGAATGGAGAGACTGCGGATTTTGGGTTGAATGGTGAGGGAGTACTGTGTTTCCGTGGGAGAGCCTGTGTACCGAGGGATTTTGAACTGAGGCAGTCTATACTGCGAGAGGTGCATAGTAGTCCATATGCTATGTACCCTGGTGAAAACAAGTTATACCGAGATCTTCGTGAGCTATACTGGTGGCCAGGACTGAAACGCGAAGTTACTGATTTTGTGAGTAAGTGCTTGACGTGTCAGCAAGTTAAGGCTAAACATCAGCTACCTTCTGGGTTATTGCAGCCAGTTAAGATTCCACTTTGGAAGTGGGAGAGGGTAACTATGGATTTTGTGAGTGGGCTGCCCTTAACGCCTACTAAGAAGGATTTAGTATGGGTTATTGTAGATCGATTGACTAAATTTTCCCATTTTATACCAAATCCATAGCGATTACTCGATTCTGAGTGTCGCAAAGTTATATGTGGCTGAGATTGTGAGACTGCATGGGGTACCAGTTTCCATCATATCTGACAGAAATCCTAGATTCACATCTCGGTTCTAGAAGAAGTTACATGAGGCTTTGGGTACAATGTTGGACTTCAGTACTGCGTTTCATCCTCAGACAGATGGCCAGTCAGAAAGGGTGATTCAGATACTGGAGGACATATTAAGAAGTTGTGTAATTGATTTTCGAGGCAGCTGGGAAGATTATCTACCATTAGCAGAGTTCGCATATAATAATAGCTATCAGTCCAGTATTCAAATGGCACCGTACGAGGCGTTGTATGGTTTTAGGTGTCGTACTCCTACCTGTTGGACTGAGCTGGGTGAGCGGCGAGTTTTGGGGCCAGAGTTAGTTTTTGATATCAAAGAAAAGGTAAAACTGATTCGAGATCGGTTGAAGGAAGCGTCGAATAGGCAGAAGTCTTATGCAGATCTTAAACGCCGAGAGATTGAGAACTCTGTGGGGGATTATGTCTTTCTCAAGGTCTCACCATGGAAAAAGATACTGAGGTTTGGGCGAAAGGGTAAGCTTAGCCCTAGGTTCATTGGGCCTTACCGTATACTGATGCGTGTGGGACCAGTCACCTATCAACTTGAGTTGCCTCCAGAATTAGACCGGATTCACGATGTGTTTCATGTCTCTATGCTGAGGTGTTATCACTCTGATACCACACACATAGTACCAGTCAAGGAGATCGAGGTTAGGCCAGATCTGACCTTCGAGGAGGAGCCAGTACAGATATTGGACCATGAGGTTAAAGTACTGAGGAGGAAAGCTATTCCACTAGTAAAAGTGCTTTGGCGTAATCACAGTTCAGAAGAAGCCACGTGGGAACCTGAAGACGCAATGCGTCGGCACTACCCCCACCTATTCTGACCAGGTAAATTTCGAGGCCGAAATTTCTTTTAGGGGGTAGAGTTGTAATGCCCCAAAAATATAGGGACTTTAATTTCGCATGTTCTGACACAAAAAGCTTGTTTAATTTAATGGCTAAGTGATTTTGGTGTCTATGGGGGAGTGTGAGAAGCCTGGGTTCAAGTATTAACTTTTGCAGAATTTTTAATTTTTCTCATAAATGAACCTGGACACTGGCACTTAGGCCTTATTAGTAATAATGCTTGTTTTATGACACAAAAAGAGTCTGTGGTGTAGTGGCAAGGTGGCGTGTGGTGTAACTGAGAGGTCTGAGGTTCAAGTTCTGGGTTTCACAATGGAGTGTTTATTTTGCTACTTGAGCTGTGTAGGTAGAAGAGTTGGACTGAAACACTGTTGAGAGGATTTTGAACTGGTCATTGAGGGATTTGTGGAGCAAGTCAATGAGGAGATTGGGGAGAAAATCAAAGAATTTCGAAATGGGAGGTTGGTAGGGTGTTGTGGCCGATTAGGACTCTAAGGCTCTATTGGAATTCAGCTAGGGGGAAATAGGGAGAAATTTCGACTGTACTCATTTCTTGGTTTCGACTTTTGGGTGTTGATAGGAGAGTTATCGAATTTCGTTGCTGATAATTTGGGGGGTTTTTACTTTTTTCATTTCGGGTTCTCTCTAGTTTTCTTGTGCTACTAAATTGACCACTCGTGTCATTCCCTTCTAATCGTTCGTGTCATTTTTCTCTTCATCTTTGCTATCGTCTTTCTCTTCTTGGCAGAACCTAGCACCTACTCTCCCCTGCCCTTTTTCTTCATCAATCGGTTTCTCTCAAAGTCGAACCTTCCCTTTTGCCCCCATAACTTCTGTTCGTCTTCTATTCTAGTCTAGCCGAATATCACGTTGTTAATCCCTCTCTGCGTTGATCTACTGCAAAGGTTCTGACTATCGGTAAGTGTTCATACTCCTCACCTTTGGATTAAATCTATCCTTTTCTTTCCTTTTTAAAACCAAATACACCTATGCCCTTCTTTTCTTTTTCCAAAATCGAATACCCATTTACTAACCGATTATTATTTCCTTCTTTATGTACTTTACTCGTTGCGATTCTAGGGTCTTCTTCAAGGAGTGGTGGGGTGTGAATGGTCATGGAGGAGTCACACCTTCGTTCTCAACGTTCAGTTAAGTTAAAAGCGTTACCTTATGTTCTTTGGGGTTAGGCCGATTGTGCTCTATCATTCACTAAACAGATTTTGATTGAATTTTAGGAAATCAACAAGGGCGTGTAATCATTTCTGAAGAGCGGTTGTAGAGGGACTAAGGTCACCCTCATTCAAACAAGGTAAGAAGGGTGTTTCGAATTAAGCGTCAATAAGAGGGTGCTTTGCCCTAACAATGAAAAGGACTAACATTGGATCTCGTTTGGATCTAGGTTGGGTGCTCGTGGAATTTGGAGCAATTTCGTAAACATGTGTGCAATCACACCATCTCCTCTGCGAATCGGCAAAAGCCAAAAAGCTGAAACCTCGGCATATGAGACCTCACGAGCGTGTGATCGCTCGTGTGGTAAATCAGGCCCACAATCATGGGCGATAGACTGTAGAGGCCATCACGAGCGTTTCTCGTGCTCTTGGGCCGTTATGAGCCTCATTTGGCTGAAATGAGCTGTGTGGGTCCAATGGGCTCGTGGGCCCCATACGAAATAAATCTACGATAAGTGCCAAATACTAGATTGGGCTATATCATTCGCATAGCCGTGACTGAATTTGGGCTAAATGGGCCACACGAGCGTGTGGGCCCACTTGGGTCGAATATTAGACCTTGGGCCCATTTATATCATTTTGATCATATTGGTTATTTGTGTCGCTCGAGGCGACTGTGGACCTTTGGAAAGGTCGTTATCTGCATTGAAACCCTAAAGTAGGTAAAATGACCAAAATACCCCAAAAGGGTAAAATTTCTATTTTTCCCCTAATAGATGAAAATTACCATTTTACCCTTAGAGGTAAGTCGACTGATGAATGCATATTATTGTATGACTGTACTGAGTAGGACATACTGCATACACGAGATATTTATGACATGGCATACTGCATGGGGTTGGGATACTGTTATGGAGGAGGTGTACTGTTATTGGTGGCTTTGCCACAAATCTCATTCTTGGCGACTTTCTTTGCGATCATCGATCTTGGCGGCTATGCTTCAATCATCATTCTTCGTGGCTTTGCCACATATCTCGTTCTTCGCGGCTCTGCTGCGTTATTGTCTTGGCGGCTATGCTGCAATATTGGTGTGTTGGCCGAGTGGGTCGATTTTATCCCCACATGGTGTGTTGGATGGTACGGATGGTGTGTTGGTTGGATTGGGGTGGGTTGCATATTGATAAACCTTAATTTATACATATTTTAACCCCATGCTTGGCTTATTTTTGGATGAATTTTCATTAGATTTGATGAATTCGATGCTCCTAATCTCTTAATTTTATGTTTTACATTCAGGAGAGCTTAAGGAGTCGAAAAGAACAAGAAACGGGCCAAAATGGGACAAAATGGGTCTACCTTAGAAACCAATATGGCCTGGGCTATCAAACACGGCCGTGTGTTATGAGCAAAATCGAACATGGCCTGGATCAACGTACACGGGCAGACCACACGGCCGTGTGTGGCGAGCAGAAGCGAGCACGGTCTAAGGAGTCAAACACGGGCATGTCACACGAGCGTGTCCCTGCTGTATCAAAGATTAATTCTATCCGGAAAAGGTTACTTGTGGGCAAAGAAAGACGTTCCAAAGCCTATATAAACACCCTAGGGGGTGACCTAAAAGAGGACGCAGAGTAGAAGGTAGAAAATACTTGAAGACAGCCATCGGGAGCTGCTCGGAAGAAGGATCTCCATCAAGACTGAAGATCTCCCATCAAGTTCTTTAGAAGTTTTTGGGTTTTCTTATGTTTTGTTGTTTTCCTATTCTCTGATGTTTCCCTCTATCAGTATAAACTAAACCCCATAAATACCTGAAGGGATGAAACCTATGACAGATCTTATTATTATTTGATTTATAAGATAAATACTTGTTCTTATTCTTAATTGTGAGTTCTTATTCTTGTTTTGATAATCCAAGTTATTGATTCAAGTCGAATGTGCTTATTCAGAGGAGCAAAACTCTCTATTTAATAGTAGATCAACACAATTAAGCGGAGTTGATTGCAACCCTAGAAATAGGGTGACGAAAATCTGCCGGATTAGAGTCAAATCTAATAAGGGAATCTATAGATCGATTTAATCCGACAATAAAGGTTTTAATTAGAAAGAGATTTCAATTAATCAACCTAGAGTCAGTTATTTTTAGTCTCGAGGGAGATATTAACATAAATCAGGGATTTCTACGGATTAAGTCAAGTGAATAAATCATATGAATCAAAAGTAATAAGTCAAGTCTAGGTGGATTCTTCCTTAGGTATTGCCTCCATCACATAAGTTGACTAAAAGTATTTTCCAATTCATTCTTTGTCGTGTTTTAATTAATTAGTTTTAGTTTAAAAAGAAATCACTCCAATTTTTAGGCTAGATAATAAAAGGATAGTAATTACTAGTACTCTTGGTCCTTGTGGATACGATATTTCCGGTCTTACCATAACTATACTATTAAACGATAGGTGCGCTTGCCTTTATTGTGGTCATAGTTAGTTAGAGACACATCACATATTTGCACCATACTGATACTGTATTGGGCTTAGGCCCACATTGATTACTGTAATGGGCTAAGGCCCACACTGCATCAGCATCTTGAATAGGGCTCGTGCCCAGGCATCATTCTTCGCATGATAGGGGATTACACACTGAGTTCTCGTAACTCACCCTTTTCTTTTAACTGTACAAGTAATCCCCAGCCTTAGATGATTTGGAGCTGCGAGGGACTCAGAGGTGGCCACACGTTCGCTAATATTTTATTTTAGACCTAGTTATTTAAATTTTTATATTGGGTTGATATTTATGTAATAAGGCCTCTGGTGATTGTAATTTCTTTTAATTGGGTTTAATTTCTTATTTTGAAACTGCCAAAACTGATATAAACAAGTTTTCAAAAATAATAACTGTTTTATAAGACAAACACACAATTTCAAACTTCAAAATGACATTTCTTAGAGTAGCTTCCACGGGTTTTTAACCAACTAAGAAACCAACAATAACAAACATGGCAATCGTTTAAAAACGGTTTTCTCTCAACAAGCCTGATTTCAAAAAACACTTCAATGTGACGCGTCAGATTCAGTCGTAACGTCTAGGCCGGGTTTGGGGTGTTACACAAGCCATAAATCACATTTATATGAAATGCCATGGAAGTAAAATCTTTCCAACATATCATTAAGAATTTTAACACTTAATAATCAAGGCTTATTAAACCATAACTTCCTAAGTTACTTAAAAAATTTACACACATATCTTATAACACTTCCATGACAACCGAAGCCATATCCCATAATCATTTAATAGAACATTTCTTAACCAAACTTTTACACCACAACTTATTATTGCAAATTTCATAACATTCAAGTCAGTGAAATTTACACATAATTATTTTCTATTAAATTTCATGCTTATCACATAATTTTACAATTGTCCTAAGCATTTTAGCATAGGAAAGGTAAGAGCATTTAAGAGTACTTACCTCTTGAATATTTTTTTACTCAAACTAAGCTTTCAAATTCTTTTTATTTTTACTTGAAAACCCAACATCCATGTCAAATACCAAAATTTGGTCTAGTAGATTCAGGTTAGTGGACCGAGAATTTGATTCGGATCGTAGAATCGATTTTGAAATTCTAGCCTAAAATTAGGTTCAGGAATTTGGAATTAAGTGATCGGAAATCATTTTCCTTAAAACAGTTTTCAAAAATAAATTTGGTTTTAAAGAAAAGAAAAGAAAAAGTGAGAATTAAGAAAAAAAAAGGTTTTTAATAAAAGAGGATTAATTTGTAAAGGTGTCAAACTTGAGAGTTTTCCCCGAAAAATTATACCATTGTTTTGAAAATTAGTTTTTTCCCTGTGGTTTTAAAATCTAACTGACATTCTTTCCTCCTTCATACTTTTTATTTGAAATTTTTCCAAACAAAATTCCACACACATTTCTCTCCAAACAAACTAACCTACTTAATTTTCACTTCTAGCAAACACTCAATTTCCTCTCAATTTTCAAGAAAACTATCAACATCTTAATCTTTTTTCTCATTCTTTTTTAAAGGATTTTCAAGAAATTCAAGCTCTAATTCATTTTTGTTCTCCAAGTATGGTGAGGTTCTATTTCATGATTCTATTTCCATGCATGTTGCTTTTTCAAATCAAGATTTGATCCTCTAAAATGAGACTTCTAAAGATCTAATAAATTATGTTGAAATTGAGCTAAAAAAATGGCAAAATTTAGATTTCTAAGTTAAACCTCTGTTTCTAAATGTTTTTAGTTTATTTTGATAAGATTAATATGTTTCTAATCTTATTTTAACAAATCGTAATGAGATTTCAAAGGTTTGATGATTTTTCCTCCAAAGTGTTCGTTTGTGGTGATTTTTTTTGGAAAACTTAATTCTGAGTTTCTTGGTGCTCTAAGTGGTTGGGATATATCCTAAAATGATTAATAATATGATTAGTATCATGTTTGAGAAAAGGAAACAATAATTGATCAAGAAATCTAAGATTTTGATAAAACTAGTCAAATTTTCGGTTTAGGTAAGGGTAGTTTGGATCTACATTTTTATTAGATTCTAATGTGTAACATCCTGTTTTCCAGTGGGTTAGGAACAGTGGTTTCGGGACCACAAATTTTGACTAGTAAGTCAGTGTTTTATTTTTTATTTAATATTTATAGAGTTTTTATAATGTTGTATTAAAATTTAGTTAAGAAATTTTAACGTTTAGATAGTTAATTAGGTAAAAAGGACTAATTCATAAAATTTGCAAAAGTTAGTTTCTATTAGCTAAAGGTATTAAATGGTTAAAGTAATATAATTTTATGGACTTAAGTGGTAATTATACCGTAACGATTGATGGTGGACGGTTATGGACAATTGTTATGTTGATTATTAAATATTATAATAAGGGCAATCTAGTAAATAACAAAAAACAAAGAAAGAAAAATAACAAAAGAAATAAAAGAATATCTTCTTCTCCATTATGTTTCACCACCGAAAACACCATTGAAATAGGGCTTAGAATTTTCGGTTCATGCCTTAGCTTGCATGTAAGTAATTTTAATTCTCGTTTTTTGTAATTTTGATGTTTTTGTGATCGTTGTAGCTTAATCTAGCTAACTCGGGTGTTAATTGATTAAACTATTGAATGTTTTGAAATGTGCCATTGTTGAAATTGTGAGATTTTTGAAGTTTTATGATAGTTTTATAAGTTTGATAGCTAAATAGGATTATTTTGTAAAGTAATTTTGATGTTTAAGGATTAAACTATTAAAGTTGTAAAATCTCATGAAAATATTGTGAAATAGAGAAATATATGGGTTGTTCATGTGTTATAGGAAAATCGGCTAGCTTGATTTAAGCTTAATTGTGTTCAATTTGATAGTTTCGGGTTTAGGGACTAAATTGTATAGAGGTTAAAGTTAGGGGTAAATTTGTAAATGTGACTAAAAAGACTTAAATGTATAAATTGATTGTTTATTTGGTTTGAATTGATTTAATTAAACTAAACTGTGCTTTAGATCAAGAAACTCAATGAGTATAGGACGTACGAGGAAAAGAGAAAATTGTTGATTAGTCCTGATAGCTGAATCATCTGACAAATAAGTTCATACTACTTTCTAAATTCACAATTTGATATTAAATGTTCTTAATTATACATTTATATATATATATATTGTCGAATTGGAGAATCTAACTTATAATAATAAATTGGATTTTTGAAATATTTCTAATGGAACGAGTAAAAGTATCATATACAAGGTTTCTGAAAGATTCCTATTCTAGACCGAGCTCTAACATTTGTTGCAGACTCAGACATACATGTGACACAGATTTAGTCTGGACTGGTAATTTGTTGTCCTTTTAAAGGTTTAACCTGGACTGGTAACCTTACATGCATACATAGCCTTGACCAGGCTATATTTCTTTTGTGTTGTCATTGGTTTAGCCCAGATGGGTAACCTAACACATATATTTTTTATACCAGATTAGCTCATACGAGTTTTATCTATTTTCTGGACTTGTATATTGAATTCTTTTACAAAGTTCCATTGGAAAACTACTGAATATACCATGTTAAATGTTTTATAAATGTGAACATGATTTGAATTCTGAATACCTGTGTATTTATTGATTACTAACTTGAAGTTGTTGATTTATGTTGTGATAAGGTTTTTACTTGAATGGTTATATGCAATTAGCAATTAAATGTGTATGGTAAGTTAGCGAATTGAAATGTATGAACCTACTAAGTATATCTTATACATATTTCTATTATTATTTTCTGTAGGTTTTGAATATGTGGAGTGTGTTGATCAGATCAGCGGAGCTCAGATCATCTAACATCGGTAGTTTTTGAAGTCTTGAAATGTGGTTAATTGTGGCATGTATATAGGATACTCATTTTGCAAATTTTTGGGCATGTTTTAATACTTTGGTTGTAAATATACTTTTGTGCAAAGTTAGTACATATATATGACATGTTTAACATCTTGGTAATGTGTATTTAAGGTATATTTATTGGTATTTGTGGATGACTATTTGGTAACAAATTTGGTATGTTTATTGATTGAATAAATTGTATTGGTTGATAAATGTTGTTTATTTGTAGTGCCAATGAGGGCATATTGGTAAGGCACTTAGGTTGGGATGTTTTAGTATGTTTTAGGCTTGATTATATGTGTTTTGAAAGCATGTTATGGCTGATTTGGTTTTGGCTTGGTACACAAGAAATTGGTGTTGTTTTACCTTATTTTGGAAGCTATTTTAGGTGCACACGGGCTGCCACACGATCGTGTGTCACACACGGTCACACCACACAGTCGTGTGTCTTTTTTATTTTAAGTGCAAGATTGTTCATACGGTCTCAGAGAGTTACATGGCCTGGAAACACGGTTGTCTAACCTTATTTAGAATACACACACGGTCTGGCACAGGCTCTAAGACACGATCGCGTGGCTTTATTTTGAATACTTACACGGGCAGGAACACATGTTGAGACACAACCGTGTGACCCATATTTCAAATTGTAGACGATTTGACCACACGACCATATTTCTGAGCCACACACAGCTTGGCCACATGACCGTGTGACTCCTGTTTCCAAAATTTGCAAGTTTTTTTCATATTTTTCTATTTTGATTAAAATTAGTCCCTGTTTGTTCCAAAACTATTTTAGGGCCATGTAAGCTTGTTTTAAGGCATGCAAATGTGATTATGCTATGAATAAAATGTAGATTCGAATGTTGTTATTTAAATTAATACATGAATGGTTTAATAATGTAAATTGTTTTGATATGTGTCGTAATACCTCGTAACCCTAATCCAGTGACAAAGATGGGTTAGGAGTGTTACATGATGTGTTTGTGGTTGTTAGTGATCATATTGTGTTGTTTTTATTATCTTTGTAAAGTTTTGAATCCATCGGAGCCTACTACGAGTGAGGCGAAAGGTTAGGCGAAGCTAGTTTAAGCTTTCGAAAAGCAAGCAAAAGTGAAAATATTGAGTGGTCTAGAGTTACTACTTGTAAGCACAATTCACTGAGTTAATTGAGAGCTTAGGTTAGCCTAAACGCCTATCCTAAGTTTCGAGTGTAAGCCTTCTTACTCATTTTTGCCTTATTTTGCAAATAGTGCTTATGTGATGTGAGGTGTGACACATGATGAGATAAAACGAGTGGTATGTGTTTATATCAATAAATGATATGTGATTTTATTGGTTTTTTGAACACCTATGTGAGTTAAAGTGATTGTGGCTTATTGAGCATTGTGTTAGCACTTGTAAGTGCATCATCTATGTATATAACAAGCATGTTATGTGAGTGTGATAGTGATATGTATATGATGAATATGAACAATGAAAATGTGCATAAAACAATAAATAAACTTGTGTCAAAAGTGGACATATTGGCCTTATGACCTCTTGAAACCATTGGATATAGTTGACATGTTATAGGATTTGAGTACTCACACTTGTGTTTTGTATATGGGCATGGAGGTCCCAGGACATGTTGGAGAGATAAGGGAATGTTGAGCTATGACTCCATTCATGGAACATGTTTGGTGTGTTGGAGAGTGTTAGCTTAATGCTAAAATTTGATATGGATATGTTAGACTCTTTGAGTAAATGTAAGTTGATATAAGGAGATCCATTTGTCCAATGTGTTGTGTATATATGTGTTTCATAAGTCTCAAGATACCAATATATCATAATTTGAAATGTTTGGTTCATATGTATTTTCATATGAAAGAGTAGTGAAAAAGTATATTCTTCACTTGTGAGTAAAATGAAACATGAAAATGATGCTTTGAAATGATGAGAAAGAGGTCGTGAGATTGCCTTTAGCATGCTTTTGTTTAACCTTTGATAATGTGTTGCATTGTGGTATTCTTGAGCACTCACTGAGCTTGGTTAAGCTCACACTCGTGTTTCAGATGTCTTTGCAGAGAAGTAGTGCTATCGAGAAGTGTGAAGTGGGCAAGAGAGATGATCCTTTCAAGGTATAACATTTGAGTACGTGTTAGTGGTTCTTGAGCTCTTTAAATAAAGGCAATGCGGGCTATTACGTAGGGCTAGACTTTTGGACTATTGGTAATGATTTTGAACATTGATTTTTAGCTACTTTGATGTTTGTGAATAACATTGTTGATGCATGATATGTTTACTTGAGGTACATGTGTTAAAAAGGCTGGAGACATGGCTAAAATGTGGTAAAATGGCTAAAACAGTATTCAGGAAATTTTGGCATGTTAAAAATGACCAAATGATTCAATATGAACATGTAGGATCCTTAGTAAATCGCGATATGCTGATATGGTATGTTGAGCGATTGATTTTTAAGTTAAAGGCTTATATGCTAGTATGAATTGTGACTTGAGGTGTCAAATTATGCTATTGTGTGTTATGGTATGTTTGAGCATGTCCTAAATGATGTTTGAAGGGGATATGACTTATTAGAAATGAAAGATAGCTCAAAATGCATGAATTTGTATGTTTGGTAGTGACCAAAATTGGAAATTGTAAATTTCTATACTGTTTATGCAAAAATTGCAATTGATGTTGCGTCGATGTTCAGATGTCACTGCGACGAGGAATCGACGTCGAGACGTCTTATGTCATGTTGTCATGATGTGAGGCCTCCTCCAGATCACGTTGCGACATGGTAATTGTGTTGTCACGACATGACATGCAGTTTGTTTCTGGTTTAGGTTTTCTAACATTGTAATTCAGTCCTAAGTGTTAAGTAATGTAATTGGAGTCCAAAATGTTAAAAAAAAAAAATCTTTGAAAACATACATACCAGAGATTTAGATGTTTAATTTCGTAAATCCACAAATAACTTTGTCTCTAGCCATGGCTTTCTCTCTCAAAAACCATAAAATCCTAGCTTGAATGGTAAAAAAAATATTAATTATATTTTATATTTACAATTTTAAAAAATTAAATAATATCCAAGATTTTAAGTTAAAATTTAAAATAACACAAGTTTATTAATCTTATTTATCTTAAATAAATAATTTATTTTTTAAAATTAAAATATCTACTTTATATCAAATTAAAGCTAAAACCCCTTATTAAATCTTAAACTATATTAGGATTATAAAAATATCATAATGGAAAACCAATGATCAACCTTACACAAAGATCAACAAAATATCATAATGGAAAACTAATGACCACATGCTATATACTAAGACTAAAAACGAAAAGATATTAAAAATACTCTATTGATCAGGCTTCAAATACTACAATCACGATGAGAAGCACAATTGCGAATGTCACTATAAGCAGGTAGGTGATTGCAAAGAACATGAACAAAAGGGATTTTGGAATGAAATAAATTTGTAAAGAGCACATTTAAATTACCCTTATCAACAAATCTTATTAAATATTACTATTACAAATTTAAATTCATGACTAAATTAGTTTAAAGTTTAAAGTTTAAAAAATAGTTTCATTTTCATGATCTGCGTAGAAGTCCATTGTTAGATATGAAATTTGGTTGCAGTGAAAAGCTAGATAAAAAAATCTATGCTTAAATTGGCTTTTAAGTGTATCTGGTTTTCTTTGGTGTGGACTTATTGGCTTTTAATTGTTTCTTTTCTAGGAAAATATAAAGTCAACTATGTTGGACTAATGTATGGGCTCAATTATTTTTTTATTTTTGGATTAGAATTATTTTGTGTATGAACTAGTTAATTTATTTGTAAACAAATGTCAGTATGATTTTCATTTATAAGTTTATTTTGGATACTATTTTTTAAAGTTTTTGAAATCTAATCTCATTATAATTTCTTATTATATCTGTTCTTTTTTTATACAATACTTAAAACTATTCATAGTCCCTCCCCAACCCTTAAATAGGAAGAGAATGAGCTTCAGCACACTCGAGCCCACGTCCTCCTGCACTAGCAACAATGCTAATTGGAACGACGAAAATGTGCCAGTGTACACAACCGTAACAAGTAATAAAGTGACAAGTATGTCGAGTTATCATACCCACAGGGACTGTATAAACAAATATTTATGAAATATAAATTTAAACAAATTGGTAGAGAAAAATATATTGATTTGAAATAGATGATCTATAAACTAAAAATTAACTAAGATGATCTATAAACTAAAAATTAACTAAGTAATCAACTAAAATAAAAAGTAAAATTTCAATCCACGATTTCTAAAAAAGGTTTTAATCAATATGACATAAGTGTGTTGGATTGATTTTATACCTTAACTTAGCATTATTAAAATTATGTTCATGTTGTTACGAATAATTTTATGGTAACTTGCTCTTTTGTTAACTATTGCACATACATACTTATTAAATTAATCAATATTTCAAATATATTCCTGTGCTAGATTAATTAATCAATTTTCAGAAGCAAGTATAAGACAGAGTGAAGTAAATATATTTCTATATTGAACAATTTAATCACAATAACCTTACAAGTTATTGTTTAATACGATTGCTAATTTAACCCATTTTTATACTTAGTAGATTAAATATGCACCAATTAGATACTTTTTCCATTAGCAACAATTTCAATCCGATTATTAATTAATTCATTTGTTACCTTACAGTTAAAATGCAAGCATAACATAGGCACTGTTTTATCTAATTAAACTAATTATCAAGGCCTATAACAACACAAACACGTTTTTAAAAATTTGTGGACAAAACGCAATCAATCTAACACGAACACGAATTAAGTCATTTTAATTAAAATTGAAGCATTAAAAAAATAAGTATTCATATTTATGATCACAAAATAAATTGAAAAGATAAAAAGAATGGAGCTAGAAGGCAAATCCTAGTGAATCTCCAGAGTCGGACTAGTATGCTTCTCTTCCTCTCTGCTTGTTATGTCGATCAACGGCCTTCCAGAATGCTTGATTGTTGTTGCTCCAAGAGGCATGCTAACTCTTTCTCAAGAAGGGAAATCGGCAAGGGAAGGAAGAAAAATGGAAAAGCAAAGGTGAATGAAGGAGAGAAGTGAAAGAAGAGATGAGCGAATGATGAATGGTGTGAATGAGTTGATGAGAAATGAGGAGGTGAGGAGAGGTATTTATAGTGGGAGATGACAACTTGTATTAGCTAAAAATAGCAGTCAATCCCCTTTCCCATGGCCGACCCTTGATGGTAGGGAGAGGGATTGAGATGGCTTTGCTAAATTTAGCTTAATGCCACAAGTGAAAATGTACCAAAAGTTGAGGGATTAGAATAGGTTTAGGCAAAAGTTGAGGGCTGTTATGAAATAATTTAGCTGATTTGGGCAACAATTGGGTCAGCACTGGGCTACTCTCTTGGGCTCGTCCATCTTCCCTCTTCAGTTGGTCAATTCAGGCCCTTTTCGTCCGCTTCAAGTTGTTAGATTTTTCCCGATAAAATTCACTTGGCCCAATTGATTCAAATAAGTTCGAGAGCATGAATTTGGGTCCTCCATGGTTTTTAATTCATCATCTTGAGCTTCCAAGGTGCATTAGTACTTGAATCATTCAAGGTGACTACCAAGCTGATTTTTCACCCATTGTGCAAAACTGTCAAAAATTAGCCAAATTATGCAAATTTAATATAAAAATAACTAAAATTCGAAATGAAGTATAATTTAAGCTCAATTTAATTATTTTATAATAAAATCATAAAATTTGACAGAATTTACTTATAATTTGCTTGAATTAATGTTCAAAAGTTACTGAAAAAGTAAATATTTTAGTGTTCCCACTAATGCCAATCGAGCTAAGGCTCAATCGGATTTTTTTTAAAATTTTAATATTTCATAAATTTTGGTTTCTCTATTTACTTTTGATTAATGTGATTTGTTCATTTATATAAAATTGATGATTACATTTTTATGAATTGTCTATCAATAGTATTATTTAAACAAATTCTAAAAATTAATTTCTATAAATAGTTAATCTATTGGTTACAATAATTATTATTAAAATATTTTTATCTTGTGATGCAATTTATGAAACATTATTTCAATACACACATGTGAAGAGACATTTGTCACTAATAAAATAATTTTAGTAACAAAAATTTTTCATAACTGTTGTTATCAATGCTCTCATCACAAGAAAAATAGTTATTTTGATAAATTTTTGCCACAAATTTATTTTTAAAATCGAAATATTTGTCACAATAAAAATAATTATTGTGACCATTTAATTAGGTCACAATTGCTTATGATTTGTGTTATAAAATTTAGCCACAAAAAAAAATATTGTGACCATAAAATTTAGTCACAGGACAATTGAATAATGGTGATCAAAATGTTGACACTCAAATTGTGTGTATCATTGTGACCTTTTATTTTTTTGCCACAACTGACCGCACACTTTCATTTTCGACAATTTGGCCACAAAAAACTCGAATAATTGTGATCATTTATTTTTTTTCCCACAATTGACTACAACTTCAATGTTGACAATTCAATCACAAAATTTCGAATGATTGTGACCATTTATTTTTTCGTCACAATTGACTATAATTTCATTGTTGACCATCTTGTTCACAAAATAATGAATAATTGTGACAATTACTTTCGCTCTTTTTTTTGTCACAATTGTTTTCAATTCATTGTCGACATTGTGGTCACAAAAAAATGAATAGTTATGATGGGTTCATAACAATTGCCACAAATAAAATAGTTGTTGAGGTATTTGTTGTTAGCAAAAAGGCTGTTGCTAAGGACAAAAGTTGCTCAACCAAATTGGTGCTTGAGATGGTGGACACTTTTCTAGGCACTAAATGAAAAAAAAATAGTAAACACGCAAGACACAATAAGATGATTATGCATTTCAATTTCCCTACGTCTGTGGAGCCTAGCTCAATAAGAAATATGCACTTTCTTCAACAATTACAGAGTGAACTTACTCTCTCTCTCTCTCTCTCACACACACCGTGATTGTTTCCCTCAACCTTGCACTTTGAAGATACAATATTCTCAGCACTATGATCACCTCTTATGACCACAGCACATAAAACCATAGATTTCATTATAAAAATAACACTTATAAAATTATTCTCTCAAGAACATATCAAGTGCCTAATGCTCAGTACATTTTCCTAGGCAAGTCTCTCAAATATATAAATATTAATTTCAAGACTTGCTTACAAAAGAAGATCTAATACAATCCAAATAAATAGTAATACCATAAAACTAATACAATATAATAACATATGAAGTAAATATGGATTATTGGAAGCTCATCAGCAGAATCATGATCCAATACAAAGTTCATAATTCAAGGGATTGCCTTGGGGAATTTCGATCCAAATCAATTACAAATACTTGTATTCCTAAGCAGAGTGATCTTCCATGATGGGCTAAATATTAACCATGTAATTAGTATAGCCCAAATATAAGGTTCAATAAATTGCCAACACCTAAATATGGAAACTATCACTACACAGATTTGGTGGGCATTCCTTCTAGCACCAAATTGCCAGTTTCATAAATTTCAACAATTTGTTGAACAAAACTCAGAAGGCAGGAAACATTAATCATCAATCAACATAAGCTTCCCCTCAACATATTAACTTAATCTAACTTAAGTTAGAAAATAATTAAGTAATTAATCATCAATGCTAAGATAATGGGTATTAATAACTAACTAACAATAATTATAAATAAGTTAAGAAATTAATGTCAAATCCATTAATTCAAATCAAGGCTAAACAAAATCCAAGTTCATCATCAGCAACAAAAACAGCAAAATAAAAAGTAGCAAAATCATTTTACAGTTATCCAAAAAATGTAAAACATAAAAAATGTTCATAAAAAACAATCTCTTCCTCAACATAAGCATCCAACAACGAGAAAAAACAAAACACCAACAGCTCTCCTAACACCTTGTTCTCTCCCCCTATCTTATCTTCTCCCTTTTTTTGTTCCATAAGATTACCAAACTAAGTTGCATATTTAGAAGCTTGAAGATCCGCAATCAAAGCCTTATGTCTATCAATTATTTTTTTTACTACTTTGACTTCTGCCCTGTGCTTATCATCACGTTTATGAAGGAATTCAACTGAAGCTTGAAGGCCTGCAATAGTTCTAGTCTTCATTCCCTTTGAGATGGGAATAGTGCCTGTGGGAGTGGCCACTTCCTGACTACAAGCTTTTTCTTTAGCAAACTCATTTTCAGAGGATTGAATTTTTTTGGGTGCATTGATAACATGGTTGCCTTTCAACCATTTACGAGAAAACTTTAATTTAGGAACTTGTAAGTCTTTTTGGACTTAATGATGTCGAGGTCTTGGGAAACAAGGATTTTGAAGATGAGGGATGGATACGATAGCAAAAAATTCTTATAGACAATTTCAAAAAATTTAGTAATTCATAAAATATCAACTGGCCTAAATCAAATTCCACCATGTCTACCACCTTCATAAAAATAATAGCCATTCATTTTGTAACTAAATCTCTTTGGCTATTTGGAAGCCAGTTCGTAGTTGCAATAACATAAAGAGCAGCATACATTGGTGTTGGATCTAGTGCCCTGAGTGTAGTATATTCGCTCGTAAACTTGTAATTTTTCAAATAGATTTGTTAATAAAAAAAATTCATTGACTACTGACCGCTTCTGGACGTACCAACGTCCAGAGTGTGAATAGTACAACTAAATATATGGAATTGAGGCAGTGTCCGCAAGTATACGGGCCAGGTTGTAATACAATTTTTACAATGAAGTAGGTGAGTACTCCGAGGATCGTACCCAAGGAAGCCGAGTACTAAATTAACTTGAACCTAAACGAAAATAAATCTAATTAGTATTTTAAATAAATTATAGTACGACTAAACATAAGAGAAAGATTTTTGGTTTTTTTATAATAATGAAAATAACAATAGTAAAAATAAAGTGAACTTCGGGTGATCTAAGCATGGGTGATTATCTCGCTTCGATGATCATAATTAATTCCTATTTCGGGTTTCTACTCAGTCAACTAGTCATTACCCTAGCAGGATCTCTCGATCTTCCACTAAACTAATGAGTCGGTAAGAACTACTTATCTCTCGACCTCACAATTCAGACTGGTTTAAGGCTAAGACGTTCATGGATAGGCCATACCAATTTGGGTTGATTCTCACCTAAATGACTTCCTAGGGTCGTCAAGCCTAGGGTTTAAGTTCTTTCTCTCCCAAATAGCTAACCCACTAAGAAAACCCTACATAATAATTAGTTAATCACACCTCTATTCACTAATCCCCCAAAAGAGAATTAGTTCCTCATGGAATCAATAAACATCTTAAACTTGATATAAAAGATATGCATAAAGAATAAAACTGTAACACCCCAAACCCAGCCTAGACGCTATGGCCGAATCTGGCGATGTCACATTGGAGTGTTTTTCGCAAAGTGTGATATCGATGAAAAACCCCTTTTTTTATTTAACCTTTTTGTGTTTTTTTATGACGATTCCAAGACGTGTCATTCATTTTCAAAACGTGAGTCATTATCAAAAAGTTGTTATTAATTTTCAAAACGTCATTTATTGCGAAAGCTTTTGCATAAGTTACGTATTCGTGGTATTTTTGCTAAAATATTTGTCTTTTTGAAAACTCGCGTCTTATCCTACTGCTAGCAGTTATAAATCAAAATAAAATAAAAAGAAATCCCAAATTAAAGTAAAAACCCATAAAGGCCATTTACAGTAAAAATACCCCAAATAATAATACTTAAAAACATAATTAAATATGATAATGTATGCGGACGTGTGACCACCTCTGAGTCCCTCGCTACACCAATCCGCCTATGACTGGGGATTTCCTGTAAAGTTAAAACAGATGGGTGAGTTTACGAAAACTCAGTGTGTAATCCCATACTTAGCAAACAGACAGAAAGCAAACACAGTCTGGGCCTAAGCCCTTTTTCAATATCAGTGACAATTTCAGTTTAGGCTTTGGCCCATCTCAGTATAGAACAATCATGTGCTTGGGCCCTGGCTCATTACAATAACATTAATCAGTGCAGTAACATGAAACAGTATACAAGTCCTACCCATCCAACCTCTACACTCCATCTCCGTCCAACCTTACACCCCATGTGGGGATATAATCAACCCACCCATCCCTACACTCCAGAGAGTACCGAATGCGGCACTATACGATGATATGCACTGGTCAAAAGCAATTTTAGCTCAAAGCCTTTCAGTAATTTGCAGCAGAGCTGCCAGTACAATACACTTCCTTCAATCATATTTTTCCCAACCCAATGCAATGCATCATACAATCGTGACATGCCATCTCATGGAAACGTGCATATAATCAGAACAGTGTAGATATCATGCTCAGTAAACAGTCATACATATTTAAATGTTATAAAGTCAGTTAGGGATCTTAGGTATAGCTTACCAACCCTACAGTAGGTCCACAGTCGTCTCGGACGACCCGTGCAACCTTAGCAGTCAAACAGTGAAAATGGGCCCATGAGCCCATATTGCTAGCCCATGTGAGCCCACACACCCGTGTGGCCCACACGGCCCATAATGGCCTTGGTCGTGTGAAATGAACAACCTGGCCCAACAATTTCCACACGCCCGTGTGGTTTGCTCGTGTGGGGCCCACATGCCTGTGGGGCCCACACGACTTAGTTCGGCCCGGCCCATGAAGTCGCACATGGTCGGCCTCGCCGATCACACACCCATGTTTAGTCACACGACCTACCACACAGGCAGTCGCACGCCTGTGTGGAGTTGACGATTCACACTTTTCGGCTTTTTGTCGATTTTTGATTGTAGAACAGTGTTTACAACACACACCTTGTTTCGATTCGCCACGAACAGTCGCTCGAGCCCTCACGAACCTAAATTTGACCAATCAAACACCACCATCAGTCTTACTTTACATTTAAAAGGAAACCCAAAACCAGCAATCCATTCATAGAACAGTGTAAAGTTACCTTCAATCGAACCACTGTGATTCCCACGAATCTTAATCTCTAGTGATTGATTAGGAGTTTCCTAAATCCTTCCTTGACTGCCATAACAATTGCCATTAGTCACCAACTTAAGGTCAGAAGAAGAAAGGGAATAAGGATTTTGTCTATGGCACTTACCGAAAGAGAGCAAGAGAACTGAATAATAGAAGGAATTCGGCACTAGCACAGCCCTTCACCACCGATTTATAGCTGTCAAAAAGTAGTTAAACAAAAACCCCAATTTAACAACTCAAAAATCGAAACTTCAAGCACCATTTAATCGCTGAACAAGATGGAGGCTCAAAAATGTGTATAAGAGAAAAAAAGCAAAGTCAATTCGGCAGAGGAAGAGGAATGGATTTTCGAAACAAATGAGAAGGGAAAAGGGACTTTCGGCAGTGACCAGAATTAGGAAATCGGCAGTACAAGGCTTGAGGGAGAGAAAAAAGAGGGAAAAGAAAAATGAAAATAGGGAAAGAGATTTCGGTAGAGGAAGCCGAATTTTGGGAAGGAGATTAATTTCGGCACCACTACTCCCCACATCCCTTGATCCACTCCTCAAAAATCTCCTCCAATCTCCCAACCCTCAAATTCGAATTCCACTCAAACTCCTTAGTGTTTCGGCTAAGCTAGAACACTCACACGGTACTGGTAGCAAAATAAAACTCTCCATTGCGCATACTAGGACTCGAACTCAAGACCTTTAGCACACTTAACACTCCACTTAACCACTAGACCAGCAGGCCCATTCTGACATTTTTCTTTGCTAACATTTAATAATAAGCCTATTGTCTAAAGATGGGGGTTTATTCAAGCAAAAACAAAATTTTGCCCAAGCTAAGGCTCGAACCTAAGAATTCTCAGACACTTCCCAGAACACTTAACCACTGAAGCAGACATGTATTTATGTAACAACAATATACGAAAATAAGTGATAAAGGATTTTGGGGCATTACAAAAACAAGAATAGAGTTTAGAGAATCTTGTTTTGTGTTTGATAATTGAAGTGCAAAAATCCTTAAGAGTTGATCTTGTTTACAAACCAAGTCCTCCGAAGAACACAAAATAGAAAGAACTGGAAAATAAACCTAAAGCCTAAAAGAAAGGAAAAAAATTAATATTGAATTTACAAAGAAAATCTCAAAGTTTGAAAGTCGTTCTCAACAAGTGTTTTAAGAGCCTATATTAGAGTTAGGGTTGTCGTCATCCTCAACCCTAGGTTAGTTGTCGTTCTCGTGTTAACTTTTCATTTTGTAGGCTAAAACGCCCCTGGCTCATAAGTGTTTCCTGTACAAGGCCAATGTCACGACACCCTAGTGCCTGTGTAGCAACATTAAAGGCAGTATGCTTAGGTTTAGGGTAACTTCATGGGTGTGTCGCGATATCCCTTGGCTATGTCGCGACACCAAAGGTAGTCTCGAGATTCTTGTATTCTGTCCTCTATGTTGCAACATCAAACTTCCCGTGTTGGAACATGGTGACCAATATGGAGTTTCTACACCCTTGAATGGTCTCCTGCACATTCACAAAGTACATTAGCTCACCTTTAGGCCTCATTCGGCCCCTAAGGTCAACAAAAGACTCAAAATACAATTTTTTATTAGATTTAAACTAAACTAAAATGACTTGGAAATGAATTTATGTTTTTAAAATTAAATGAAGTTTGAAAATGGAAATAAATCATTTGGTCATAGTGAACCGTTGAATGCGGAAATATTAAATATATTTTCTCATGAAAATAAATCATTTTTTCATGATTTTAATGGAATTAGAATTGGGTTGAGAATATTATTTAATTAGAAATATACTGAGAAGTTTATTTTGGGAAATAGAAAAAAAATATTGGGTCAGAGCTTTCCAATTCACAATTGTAGAAATCTTGCTCGAGTCAACACGAATCCCGTTTGTAGAAATCACGTGGCCGAGAAATCCAACCTCTCTGAGCCAGAACTCACATTTACTGAATTTCGCATACAATTGTTTCTCACGTAAAGTCTATAGCACAATTCTCAAATGCTGGCATTCTTGGATTTTGTTTTAGAATAGATTAGTATATCATCAATAACCACCCCAACAAATCTATCTAAATAAGGCTAAAACACTCGATTCATCAAATCCATAAAAGCAGTAGGGGCATTAGTAATTCAAACGAAATTACCAAAAATTCATAATGACCGTAACGAGTTCGGAAAGCAGTTTTATTCAACTGGTAACACTAATTACCTCGTAAATATTAAATATCCAAACACCAAAATTACTGGAGAAAATTTCAATATAACACTAATGACCTCATAAATACTAAATAATTAATATTTACGGACTCACACATCAAAATTGTTGTCCCGAAACCATTATTTTTTATACCACTAAAAACGGGTTATTACACAATGATTGTCAATGAGTGGATTTTACACGATTAAAGACCGTGTGAGGAGGGCTGTAACACCCCTAACCCGTCTCCATCGCTGAATTAGGGTTACAGAGTATTATCGACCAATCGTAAAACATTTATCGTCATAACATTCAATAATTTTAATCTCATTCAAAATATATTAAACAGAAGCATTTGGACCCTACATCGAGACTTCGAGGCTATAAAAATAGTTTATAAGCAATTCGAGACTAATTTAAAACAAAACAGAAGTTTTAAGAAAAAGTTGAAAATTTTCAAAAATAGGGGACACACGGCCGTGTGGAATGCCCCAAGCCGTGTAACTTTCAAAATTAGGACACACAGTCGTGTCCCTACCCGTCTAACTCACTGAGTTGGGCCACACGACCGTGTCGCAGGCCGTGTGACAGACTGTGTAACTCTCTGACTTGTGACATGCGGTCGTGTCGCAGGCTGTGTGCTAGGCCGTGTAACACATTGACTTAATACACACGGCCATGTCGCAACCTGTGTGTGGCACACGACCAAGTGGCACGGGCATATCCTAGGCCGTGTGCACCAAAATGAACCTTAAATGTCAAGTTTACCATTTCAATATTTCTTGGACACTAAGTAACCTATTTACCAGCCATTAGACCTATTGAAAATGACATTAAACAAGCTCAAATCATACTATTTCAACCATCCTAAGTGCCTAACCAATGTACCCTCCTTGGTACCACAAGTATACACACTTATACAACAAAATGATTCATCAACCAAAACATGTCAATTCACACAATTTAACTTCTAACGAATATGCCTATCATAGGCACCTCAAATCACAAAAAAATCAAATAAACCTCTTAGTCAAACATATTCTGCAAGTTTATATCAAAAACATATTTCATCATTCACATTCCATAGCAAGTCATTATCTAAACTTTTGCCAAGCAAACATCAAAATCATATAATGGTGTTCATGTTACCAATTTGCAACTAGGTTCACTCTTTACATATATACATACTAAAACAAAAATAAGGTCAAAACAAGCCTATTACATGTCATATAATCCAAAATAAACGTTCCAAAAACTACCGAAAATGGATGGATAGTGTGACTTGAGTGCTTATCCAACCGTCCAACCTTCAAAAGTATCTACAATAACAGAAATTAATACAAGTAAGCTTATTGAAGCTTAGTAAGTTTGATGTATAGAAACAATAAATCTTACCTAAGTAAATACAACAATACAATCAATAATAACTCAACTACAAATGTTTCTTGCCATCCACAATGTCAACTGGTGAATTGTATAGTTCCAATCAAAGCTCAACAATAATCTCTGAGAAAATATGTATAACCACAATAGAATCAATTATAGATATCATTTACATGTCAAACCATTCCAAGTCATTATATAAGTTATAATACAATAATTTACGATCTGATGAATGACTTACAGATACGAGTACACAAGTAATCCAATCAAAACACGCCAAACACTCATAAGAGCTAATCCAACCAATAACACGCCAAATGCTCATAAGAGCTAATCCAACCGATAACACGCCAAATGCTCATAAAAGCTAATCGAACCGACAACACGCCAAATGCTCATAAGAGCTAATCCAACCGACAACACACCAAATGCTCATAAGAGCTAATTCAACCAACAACACGCCAAATGCTCATAAGAGCTAATCCAACCGATAACACACCAAATGCTCATAAGAGTTAATCCAACCGATAACAAGCCAAATGCTCATAAGAGCTACACATCTGCCCCCATAACATGCCAGAACAAGATAGTATAACATGAGAGTTCACAACAAATGCTGAACCTCGGCATACTCGGGAAAAATATATAAATCACACCACATCAATCTCTACTTAACACGCCGTCATTCAATTGTACTCTATCTCGCGTTCATCTGATCCAAATATCGAAATTCAATAACATTTCTCAACAACTTTACATCATTAATAAAATAATTAATTTCCTCCATATCATATTATACCATCATAAAATTCATATAGATATTAGATTATAAACCGTACGAACTTACTTGGACTGAATTGTAATAGTTGCAGAAGTTCAGAGACTATTTCATAATTTTTCCTTTTCCACGGAAATCAATTGGTTCTTGATCTAAAATGTAAAATTTCCCAATTATCACCTTACAATTCATTTTCAAAATTTACACAATTACCCCAAACTTTTACAATTTATGCAATTTAGTCACCTAACCCAAAAATCATCAAATTGACCATTTTCTAGAAATCAAATTACAGCCAAATATTCTAGGACCTTAAACAGTTCACAAAACATCTCTTATTCACCAATAAACCATGTAATTTTAGCATTTTAATAGTTTAATCCTTTAATAAAAAAACTAACTAAAATCACTTTACAAGACAACCAAAAATCATAACCAAAACTTCAAACATATAATTATCATTACAAAAAACCAAGATTCATCAATGGTAACTTCCAAAATTTTTAAAAAATTCAAAAACGAAGGTACATGCTAGTTGGACCTAGTTGCAACGATCTTAAAAACATAAAATTCATTAAAAACGGGGCTTAAAAACATACCATGCATGAGAATATGCCTTGACCAAAGCTTTCCCCCTACTATTCAATGGTGTTTTGGTTTTCCTTATCTAAAATGAAGAAGAAGATGAATTTTGGCTTATTAATTTTATGTTTTAATTACTAATTTACCATTTTACCCTTATTAAAAATTAAAATTTTCAACTAAACCTTGTCCATAGCTATCCACTAACATATTATATGGTATAATTACCATCCAAGTCCATTAGATTAAGATTCCACACCCATTTGATCCTTTTAACTAATAGAAATCAACCTTTGCACCTTTTTTCTTTAATTAGCTATCTAAACGTTAAAATTTCCTAACCAATAATTAATACGACTCTAATGACTCCATAAATATTCTATAAATAATATTTTTGGGTCAACACGATAAAAATTTGTGGTCCCGAAATCACTATTCCGTCACCACTAAAAATAGGTTGTTTCAAGGGCTATAAATAGTTGAGAGGTGACTTCCAAAAGAGGATTCACCAAAAGTATGTTTCATTTTCTTCTTTTCATTCATTTTCTTCGTTGCTCCAAAGACGGGATGATTATAGGAATGTAACACCCCAAACCTGGCCTAGACGTTATGGCCGAATCTGGCGTGTCACATTGAAGTGTTCTTCGAAAACCATGTTTTCATTGAAACCCCTTCTTGAAATTTCAAACTTCTTGCCATTTAAAACTTGTACAAAACCTCAGTTTGTGCTTGTTTATCTTCAATCGTGGTTTATAAAAAAAGTTATTCCCTTTTAAAACGTTATTACCTTTAAAACCTTGTTTGTTAAGGAAACATAGTGTTTTGAAAGTAGTTATCGTTTTGGGAAAACCGCGTTCTACTTCTAACAAGTACAAATCATACTGATTAAAAGCTCAGATCAAAAGTTATAAAATTGGAGAGGCCTTATTACAAATATAAAAACCTGCATTTAAAACTAATAGTAAATAAAAGCCAAGTAAACGAAAACAGGAGTAGTAGTGTGGCCATCTCCGAGTCCCTCGCAGCTCCGAACCGTCTAACACTGGGGATTACCTGAAAGGTTAAAAACGGGGTGAGTTTATGAAAAACTCAGTGTGTAATCCCCTTATTAAAGAAATGATCAAGATACAAAAAGCGAAAAAATGCGGGCCTTAGCCCTTTAACAAGATAAAGATGCAGTTCGATTCGAGTATATGTGGGCCAAAGCCCAAAACAATGTCATTTGGGTCACAGCCCATAACAATATCAATTGGGCCTAGCTCATTACAGTAACAGTCTGGGCCTTAGCCCCCATCAGCCTCGGTTGGGCCTTAGCCCATATCAAATGTCACATATCAGAATCAGTATATGCAATGCATAAATACCAAAACCAACCCTGCACTCAGTCTCCTTTCCAACCCTACACTCCTGTGGGGGATAAAATTGACCCACCCAGCGAACACACCAAGCTTAACACCAGTTGCGGCACTAAGTCAACAGAACGGCGCGGCGCCGTAGACAGAACGGCTAAAAGCCATAAATATCGCAGCACCGTTGCCGGTTAACAGAACGACTAAAAGCCATAAATATCGCAGAAAGGCTGAAAGCCTTGTACAGAATGGCAATGGGCCGTACACTTCCTCCGTAACAATGTCCCAACCCCATGCAAAATGTCGTGTATGTCATGCTCAATCATCACAGGTATATTCAGAATGGCCATGCTCAGTAACAATCATTTAAACATATATTAAAAGCATATCAGTCACACGACCACAGTCAAGTTAGTTAAAACACAATCATACGATCACAGTCAAATTAGTCAAATTCATAGTCTAAGTTAGTCATTTACCCACAAGGGCAAAACAGTCATTTTGCCCTACTGGGGTATTTTGATAATTTTACAAATATTGGGGTCTCGGTACTTATTACGACCTCCTAGAAGGTCTATCGTCACTTCGAGTGACTCAGATAACCTACACGACCAGAACAGTGTATATGGGCCCAAAATCCGCTACTGGGCCCAAGTGGGCCCACACGCTCATGTGGCCCATTTAGTCCAGATTCACATACGGCATTGTGAGCCTCATAAACCAACCGATCAATGACAACTTACCAAGGATTTTACCCATGTGGGTTCATAAGCCCATTGGGCTCACACGGCCCATTTTGACCCATCGAGGCCCATAACGACCCCAGTCCACGAAAATGCATGTGGTGGCCTCTGCAGTCTGTTACCCACGATTTGGGGCTCAGTTTACCCCACGTGCGTTCGCACACTCGTAAGGCCTCGAATGCCGAGGTTCCGACATTTCAGCTTATTGGCTTTTGTCGATTCACAGATAGACACACTTTTCGGCTTTTAAGCCGCTTATCACTTACGAAAAATAGTTACACACTCTATCGGCTTTTAACCGATTAGCAATTACGGTACTAATACACACCTGAATACGAACTCTTGCGAAAAGCCCACGAGCACCATCCTACATTTAACCAAGGTATTTATCAATCGCTTGACAATAGGATCTCAACCTTCCTTGTTAGTTATCTGCTTATAAAGAGAATTTAGTAATCATGATTGCTTATACATATGGGTTGAATCTATGATTATCAGCCTAAAGAAAATGCAAACCCCAAATAAGGGAAAAGCATATTCGGCCAATACCAACCCACGACAACATATTCCAGTACAGATCATTCACTGCGAGCAGTATTACCTTCGGTCAAGAATGTAAGAGAAGGGTCCAATCGTTTCTACAGCGCTAGAGAAATCCTCTACTCCTCACGAATTCCTTAAACCCCGAAAGAACACCACTACAAGGGTAAAAAGAAGATAAGAATCGGCATCTAAAGAAATAGAAGAGAAAAGCCGAAAGAGTAGAGATGCAGGGACCTACCAATTGATATTCTGCCAATGGAAACTATTTGAGTGATAGGGAAGAGAAGTTAGAATTGAGAGGAAGATGAGATGGTCATCCACCACGGCTTGAGGGAGAGGGAAAATAGAAGAGAATCGACAATCAAGGAAAATGGAGAGGATTGATGGCACAAACAATACTCGGCTAACAAGGGAGGAAACGTTCGACTACCCAAAATCAAAAATAAGTAAAGGAAAAGTACCAATGAGGGAGAGAAAGGAAGTTGATCCAGCAAAGAATGATTTTGAAGAACAAAAACCCAATTACCCGAATGGAAACTAATGGTACTCAGCTACCAAAACACACAATACACAAAAGGGAGAAAAACTGCACAACAAGAGGTAAACGTTTTTGAAATGGAGAGCAAAAATGCACAACCTATTTTGCCACAAGAATAAAAGTCATATGACCAAATTTGCACCATGGGAAACCCACTTTCGACCAACCACTACTACACCGCTAATCCCACTCCCCAAATCTCTCAACACCCCTAATTTGAAACACTTTCAAACTCCTCCAAATCCTTATCCCATGAATCACTCCCCAAGACAAATTCCACAACCACCTGAGCAGAATCCCACTACAACACAACCACTAGGCGTCACAACTACAAAAATAAAACCTCCCTTGCTCATCCCAAGACTTGAACCTCAGACCTCTTGCCAGCTATAACGCCACCTTGCGACTAGACCACCCACTCTCTTTGCGTCACCTTTTACCACATTTTATTCTTAAAGCCTACTTACTTACTCCCAAGGTTTTATTCACCTAAAACCAAAATTATGCTAGAGCTCAGGTTTGAACCCAGGACTTCTCCAATAATTCTCAGGACCCTTAACCACTAAAGCAAACATTTAATTGTGTCATTTCCTAACTCACATGAACTTTCATGCACAGTTTCCTAACGGTTCCCTTGCTCAAGGCCCAATACTTCTAGGCCCAAATTCTGGGGCGTTACAAGGAAGCTCTGTATGGATCAGAAATCAAGAGGTTTGAGTCAGAAAAATAGAAAATCTAGTAAGATGGTAAGGTTCTTAATCCTTTTGAATACATAAGGTTAAGAATATGAATATAAGGATTTCTTGAAATCATTTTAAGGGTTCTGCATGTTTTTAGAAAATTGAGTTTTAAGCTGAAAGTACTGAGTCTAATTCATGATTTTGGTTGTTATACTTAGCTTCCAGGAGAAGGAAAACTCTAGCATTTCGAAAAACTAAGCTGATAAGGCGAAGAGGCATCAAGTGAGTTTCCACTTACCATATCTGAAATGCTGAGTGACTGTCATGACTCTGTGTTAAGTTATGGGATGATGAATGATCTCTGCTGATTGTGTACACTATGCATGGGTAGGATTTTTATGGCATATGGATGTCCGCCAAAGTAGTTCAATGTGTATGAAATAGTTTTGATTTCATGTTTTAATAGATAGCGTATTATATGTTGGTATGTAAGAAAAATACATGTATTGTATGATTGTAACGGTGGGATATATCAATGGGTTAGGTGAAGTTAGAATTAGGAAAGGGTGACTTTATTAGATACCGCCATACGGTGTTGCTATGTGCAAACCATGATGTGCAAAGCTCCGGGACTTGCAGAGGGGACATTGCGGTATTCGAGCATCAAGGTTAGGATGACGAATGGATGAACGGATGGATGATAAACCGTAAAAGTAACATATTCTAAGCCCACATTTAGTATGCTTTTGGATGATTTAAGCCCCAATTTATGTAAAAAGGTGCTCTTAATCCTTTCTTTTCATGTCTTATACTCAGGAAAGCACCCGATGACGAAAAGAACGAGAAACGGGCTTAAAACGGACCAAATTGGGCCAAGCCACGAAATCAGCATGGCCTGGACTTCAAGCTACATGGTCGTGCCACCATTCCTACTAGAACACGGCCTTACCATGACTTACACGACTGTGCCTCATTCAACAGTATCGAACACGGCCTGGCCACGATTTACACGGACGTGTGCCATGGTCGTGCCTCTGCCGTGGAGAAGAGCAATTTCATTCGGGAAAGGATACTTAGGGAGAAAGAAACGTGTTTCAAAAGCCTATAAATACACCCTAGGTACCAGCTGAAAGGGGGGCGGAGAGCTATGCCAAGAAGCCAAGCCGAAAAGGTCAGATTTGTGGGAATCACTCGAAGATAGCCAGTTGATCCATCTTAAGAAGCCGAAATTCTGCTCAAGACGGAGGATCTCCTCTTCAATTCCTTCAGGGGGTTTTAGGGATTTCTTATGTTTTGTTTTATCTTTTCTCTTGAGATGTTGTCTTTTATTATTATGAACTAAACCTTCTGATACCAAGAAGATGAAACCTATGAGGAATCTTGTTATTTGATTTTTTGAATTATATGATAATAACTTAGTTTGTTCTTAATTGTGTGAACTTAATCCAAATCTAATGTGCTTAGATGGAGGAGGAATAGACCCTGCCTGAGAGTAGATCCAACATAATTAAGCGGAGTTGATCGCACGCCTAGAGATAGGGTGACGAGATTTTACCGGATTAGGGTGAAACCTAATATGGGAGTCCACAGATCGATTTACTGCTATTCTAGGGGGTTATTATAAGTGAACGAGAGTTCCACTAATTAACCTAGGGTTAGACATTATTCGCCTCGAGAGAGGGTTTAATATACATTAGGGAGTCTCACGGTTCAAACTAAGTAAATAAATCATATGGTTCAAGGTTAGATAACAAGTGAAGTCTAGGTGGATTTTTCCTAAGGGTGTCGTTTGAGTCAACTGAGTTTTCCCAAAAGTTATTTCCCGAATTCATTCTTTTTGTCTTTGCGTCTTAGCTTAGTAAGTAGATTAGTTTTAGTTTAAACAATTATCACTTTATATTAAGGCTAAATAATAAAAAGACGGTGAGTATTAGTACTTTTAGTTCCTTTGGGTTCGACAATCCGGTCTTGCCTAAACTATACTACTGTTCGATAGGTGCACTTGCCTTTAATCGTTGTCAGAGTTGGTTTCCAGGTTCGATCATTCTTTTATAAATTTTAAAACTCTGATTTACAGCGATCAAGTTTTTGGCGCCGTTGCCGGGGAACTAAAATATTAAGAAAACTCTATTTTTATTACTTTAGCCATTATTTTTATTTTTCGCAATTTATTTTTATTTTTAAATTTGCTAAACTTTCTTTCTTTCTTTTCCTAGCAGGTACCTCTAGTTTATGACTAGAAGGAACCCGAGAGGACCTTTAGAATACGACAGTGATATTGAAGCTACCGCTCGAAGAAATCGCAGAGAAATTAGGCGAGCCCTAAATTACCAAGGAGAGCGAGAAGACAGATCCAATCCTACTGAAGGGATGGACGAAAATAATCTTCCACCACAAGATGTGGGAGAAAATAATGCTCCTCGTACTATGTTTGATTATGCTAAACCTCATTTAACAGAGGCGAATCTAGTATTGTTAGGCTCGCTATAGTCGCTAATAATTTTGAATTAAAGCCTAACACTATACAAATGATTCAACAGTTTGTTCAATTTGATGGTTTACAAGACAAAGATCCAAACGCTCATATAGCTAATTTTTTAGAGTTCTGTGATACCTTCAAAATAAATGGCATTTACGATGATGCCATACGTCTTGATTATTTCCTTTTCATTAAAGAATAAAGCTAAATAGATGGTTAAACTTCGTTACCACGGGGTCAATCACTACATGGGAACAAATGACCGAAAATTTTTATTAAAATATTTCCCATCAGCCAAAACGGCCAAATTACGTAATGATATCTCTTCTTTTGTGCAGATGGATTTAGAGACATTATACGATGCATGGGAGAGATATAAGGATCTCTTGAAAAGGTGTCCGCACCATGGTTTACCTTTGTGGCTCCAAGTCCAAACCTTTTATAACGGTGTGAATCCCTCAACGAGGCAATTAATTGATTCACCACGGTGGAACCTGAATAATAGAACTCCGAGGCGACCTACGAGTTTATTGAAGAGATGTCATTTGAATAACTATCGCTGACAAGTTACAAGAACAAGGCCAACAAAAACAGTGGAGTTTACAACCTCGACGCAATAACCATGCTATCAAATCGGTAGAATTGATGAATAAGAAGATTGATAATTTGTGTTCTTCGCAGTACATCCAACATCATGCGGTCATGGCACGCAAGTGGAACTATGGCAAATTCTGAGTACCCACCCTACCAACCAGGCACAGAGAGCGAACAAATGAACTATATAGGTAACAATTTCAGATCTAATAATAACCCATAGAGTAATAACTACAATCCAGGTTGGAGGAACCACCCAAATTTTTCGTGGGGAGGACAAGGAAATCAAGGAAATCAAAGACAACAACCTCCTCAAAATTTCCAAAATCAGCCCTATCCACAAGAAAAGAAGCTGAGTCTTGAAGACACGTTGAACAAATTCATAGCATCCACAGAAGCTCGTCTCCAAAAAAATGAGGTAACACTCGACACCCAACAAACATCGATCAAAAAGATCGAGAACCAAGTTGGAGGACTTACAAAGGCAATCGGAAATTACCCGATCGATCGGAGAAATTGCAAAGCTATTATCCGAACAACCGCAAGGCGTCTACCGAGTAATCTTGAAATTAATCCAAAGGAGTAAATCCAAGCCATAACACTCAAGAAAGTGAAGAAGTAGACGAACCCAGTCCCAACAAAAGGAAACGAGGTAGAAAAGGTAAAGTTGAGGTAACACAAGACAAGCCAAAACCGGTAATCAAGGAGTACCAACCTCGCGTACCTTACCACGAGGCATTAAGAAGAGACGCGACACGGAAGAACAGTTCGGTAAGTTTCTTAAACTCTTAAAGAAATTACATATTAACTTACCATTACTTGAAGCTCATCGCGGATGCGATTCTAGGAAATTTTTAAAAGAGCTTCGACAAACAAGCGGAAGTTAGGCGAGTCGTCACATGTGGAACTTAACGCAAAGTGCTCGACAATTCTCCAAAATAGGCTACCACAAAAACTAAAATATCCAGGAGTTTTACAATTCCATGTTTAATTGGTAGACTAACTGTTGATAATCGTTAGTGATTTAGGGGCAAGCATAAATGTCATGCCTTATAAATTGTTTAAACAATTAGGTCTAGGGAAACCCAAACAAACTAGGATGAGCATTCAATTAGCTAATAAAACTGTTAGAATTCCTAGGGGTATTATTGAAGATGTTCTTGTGAAAATCGATAGATTCGTTTTCCCAGTAGACTTTGTTGTCTTAGACATGGATGAGGATAATTCGATCCCCTAATCTTAGGAAGACCCTTTTTAGCGGATTGCGGGACTAAAATTGATGTTGATGCGGGAGAACTCATACTTTGTGTAGGTAATGAGGCAGTCACCATCAAGGCTCTCGACTCGGCTAGAACATCGAGTAATCAAGGTGAGAACGTAAATTCTACTAATAACCATTCGGTTAACCCTTATTTTCAGGAAGCACCACCAAAGAATACAATTGAACCCGATCCTAAACCCCATGCCAACAAAGAAATAACTCATGAAGATCGAGGATTCAGGTTCGATGATCTAGGCAGTGGAAGACACACTTCAAGGAGAAATTAGGGATACACGACGAAGAACCGGAACCACACGAGATAAAACCAAAGGAGCCCCAAAAGAGCTAATAGGAACAAAAATCACTACAAAATAGGGGACCAAGTACTATTAGATCGTGTAAATCCTCGAATATCTCATCCGGACCACAGCACAAACAAAGAAATATCTTTTAGGGTAACCAGTGTTTTCCCACACTAACAGATCGAGGTAAGTAATCCTACTTTTGGTACTTTTACTATAAACGCATCTCGACTTAAATTTTTTCACGAGGATATAGATAATAACATGAGGAAGGACTTCCAACTCCTCAAACCACCCTGAAGATGCAAACGAGAAGAGAGTCTAGCTTAAGACTATAAACGAGCACTTCTCGGGAGGTAACCCGAGCACTAATACTAGTATTTTTTTTATATTCAGTTTATCTTAATTTTCCTTTTTATCTTCCTTTTTAGCAACTAACAACCAACTAACCAAGTGCAAAATTCCAGGCCACACGGCCTTACACACGGCCGTGGCCGTGGCCGTGGGGCTACTCCGACGCTTTGAACTAACAGAGCAGATACATGTCAGGGCAAAACAGATTTTCAGAATCATGGACCCAACTACTACCCCACGGGCACCGACAAAGTGGCACGGCCGTGCTTTACGGCCATGTGAGGCTACTGACTTGCCAACCATGGGCTGAACACGCCCGTGCCGGATAACCGTACCAATATACTGACTTGTCGAACACAGGCTAGACACGAGCGTGGGGAACCAACACGCCCTAGAGCACGGCCGTGCGAGGCGGCCGTGTGAATCGACACACCCTCAACCCACGGGCGTGGGAAACTGCCAGATCTGAAAGTTTATTTAAACACCATACCCTTCTCCTTTCTCTTCTTAACCCACTTTCTTTCTTTCTTCTCCTTTCTTTTTCTTTCTTTCTTTTTTTCTTTCTTTTCTCCCTCTTTCTTTTTCCCTTTTCCTAATAAATCCTTAGACTCTTGAGCCACAACAATATCATATCCTTAGACTCTTGATTCACATGAGTTCATGCCGGCAGCTTCATCCAAACAACAAGCCAAGGGTCTTTGACACCAATTATCTGTTCTTTTATTTTTATCTTCTCCTTTATTTCCTTTATCTTTACTTCTCTTCTACTTAATTTAGTTTATTTTGTTTTAGTTTCTTGTTCTTAGGTTCTTAAGGCTGCTTGGGAATCATGCCACTTCCACTATCACCAACAACTCCGTCACCTTCAAAGTCACACCAACCTCTCGAACCATCTACCATAAGGATTCTCAGGCCCCTTTATCTTTTAAACTTAGTTTATTTTCCTTCTTAGTATCCTTCTCTTTATCTTTCTTGTCTTTAATTATATTATTAGTATATTATTAAGGTTTCTTTAGATTTCTTGGCTAATCCTGCATGATACCCCCAATTTCTTCACCTAGCGCAGGTTCGTCATCCAGACGGCCCATCACCACCACCAAAGGCACAATCTCCTCTCAAGGAATCATCCGAAAATTCAGGAAGTTTTCACTTATCCCCATATCTGATGATTTTATTACAAGGTTATTAAAAAATTTTGGAACATTGAGGGCAATGTACATCTCAAGTGTGGGGGGTGAACAACCTAAAAATATATCTAACTTAAATCCCTGAATTTAGTCTTGTTTGAAAGTAAATTACTCATATTACTAATTAGGATTAAATTTCTGATGATTTATGATTTTTATTGATATGTTTTAGATTAAGTCATTGATAATTGTGCATTGATAATTAAATTCTAAGAATACTAGAGAATCAAGCATGATAAGTCTATTTTTCAGAAATTAAAAATTTGCTAGGTTGTCAAACTGAGTTTAAATATTATCTTGAAGTTTGAAATTTACGAGGTTGACATCAAAATACCCATAAATTTTGTGAGTTTTTGAGCCTTATAGAGCATAAATTCTTTTTCTTGCTCACTTTATTGATTATGAGTATGTCAACATTGATCTGTTATTCTAGAACTTGCATCGATTATACATGTCGAGACCACATTTCTTTTGATTTGATATACAGAGATGATAAAGGCACCTAGGATTTAACCCACTTACTCCACTAAAAACCCACCTTCACAATTAATCCCTAGTGAACCCCGTTTAATCCTAACAACCCATTTATTGACTCACCCACTAATATTAACCTAGAACCCCTTTATTTTTGTTATCACCATTCCTTTTGATCTCCCTTATATCGGGATTTGATTTGATTAATAGCCTAACTATGTTTTTATTTCAGTAATTATGTATTTATGATTGTTCTAAAAAAATGAAGTATATCCATTATTCATTATTAGTTATGTGATTAAATGAGCTTATACATAAATTCCAAATATCGAAGAAGAAGCTCGTATTATTAAGTACTATTAGTTTTCAATTGATGTAATTATTATTAGTTCATTAGTTCTTAGTTAGGTAATTTGTCAATTCAATCTCGATTCTAACCCTCTAATTCAGCCTTACTCCACACCTTAACCCTAGCCCCGTTACAACCCTAACAAAGTCCTTTTGATTTGTGTTTTCATCTCATATTTCAGTGGTGGAGATTTGATTTTCATGCAAGCCTATGGGATTAACTCTTCATGTTCGACCTTTGAGTGCCTAATTGTGAACCTTAAACACTTTGAGTGATTTGAGTGAATCTTTTGTAAGGATGTCAATCCTTGTCGATTTCAAATTAAAGGTAATTATCTAGATAAGGGGAGACGCCTATATTTTTGAGCTACAAAATCTATGACTTATACTGTTTGAATTTTTAGGACATTTTGAATTGAATTATCCATGTATAAATTATCTATGAATTATGATGAGACACTATCAATGACAATTATGAATTATAGGAAGTTCATTTTAATTGTAAGTTGAGAATTTTGCTTGAGGACAAGCAAAAGCTTAAGTGTGGGGGTATGTGATAAACCGTAAAAGTAACATATTCTAAGCCCACATTTAGTATGCTTTTGGATGATTTAAGCCCTAATTTATGTAAAAAGGTGCTCTTAATCCTTTCTTTTCATGTCTTATACTCAAGAAAGCACCCGATGACGAAAAGAACGAGAAACGGGCTTAAAATGGACCAAAGTGGGCCAAGCCACAAAATCAGCACGGCCTGGACTTCAAGCTACACGGCCGTGCCACCATTCCTACTAGAACACGGCCTTACTTACCGACTTACACTGCCGTGTCTCATTCAACGATGTCAAACACGGCTGGCCACAATTTACACGGGCGTGTGCCATGGCCGTGCCTGCTGCGTGGAGAAGAGCAATTTCATTCGGAAAGGATACTTAGGAGAAAGAAACGTGTTTCAAAAGCCTATAAATACACCCTAGGTACCAGTGAAAGGGGCGGAGAGCTAGGCCAAGCCAAGCGAAAAGGTCGATTGTGGGAATCACTCAAAGATAGCCAGTTGATCCATCTTAAGAAAATTTGAAATTCTACTCAAGACGGAGGATCTCCTCTTCAATTCCTTCAGGGGTTTTAGGGATTTCTTATGTTTTGTTTTATCTTTTCTCTTGAGATGTTGTCTTTTATTATTATGAACTAAACCTTCGGATACAGAAGAAGAGATGAAACCTATGAGGAATCTTATTATTTGATTTTTGAATTATATGATAATAACTTAGTTTGTTCTTAATTGTGTGAACTTAATCCAAATCTAATGTGCTTAGGTGGAGGAGGAATAGACCTTGCCTGAGAGTAAATCCAACATAATTAAGTGGAGTTGATCGCACGCCTAGAGATAGGGTGATGAGATTTTTCCGGATTAGGGTGAAACCTAATACGGGAGTCCACAGATCGATTTACTGCTATTCTAGAGGGTTATTATAAGCGAATGAGAGTTTCACTAATTAACCTAGGGTTAGACGTTATTCTCCTCGAGAGAGGGTTTAATATACGTTAGGGAGTCTCACGGTTCAAACTAAGTAAATAAATCATATGGTTCAATGTTAGATAACAAGTGAAGTCTAGGTGGATTTTTCCTAAGGGTGTCGTTTGAGTCAACTGAGTTTTCCCAAAAGTTATTTCCCGAATTCATTCTTTTTGTCTTTGCGTCTTAGCTTAGTAAGTAGATTAGTTTTAGTTTAAACAATCATCACTTTATATTAAGGCTAAATAATAAAAACACGGTGAGTATTAGTACTTTTAGTTCCTTTGGGTTCGACAATTCGGTCTTGCCTAAACTATACTACTGTTCGATAGGTGCACTTGCCTTTAATCATTGTTAGAGTTGGTTTCCATGTTCGATCATTCTTTTATAAATTTTAAAACTCTGATTTACAGCGATCAGTGGAACAATAGGGAAAAAGAAAAATTGGAATTTTGTTTTGATTCTGCTATGTAACGCCCCGTTTTCCTTTAAATTCGACTTTTGTAATTTTAACATATATGAGTGTCTGCTTTAGTGGTTATGTGTTTTGGATGTGTGTGGGAGGTCCCGAGTTCAAGTCTCAACATGGCTAAATTTTGGTATTTTTATGAATAAAGCCCAAACTCTGGTTGGTAGGCTTATAAGTTAAAGTTTGTAAGTAATTAACAGAATGGGCGTGCTGGTCTGGTGGTTAAGTGGAGTGTAAATAAGCTGGAGGTCTGGAGTTCGAGTCTCGGTGCAAACAAGGGATTTATTTTGCTGCTTATGCCGTGGGAGAGTTTGAGATGGAGTAGGATTGTGAATGGTGGATTGAGTGGGGAGTTTGGTGGAGAAAATTAAGGGATATAATTCTATCCCAAAACAGTCATTTTCCTGATGCCTCCTCTCTACTTTTTCTGCCGTTTTTCTTTTTGCTATAGCCAAATTCCCTTGCTGCCGTTTTCTTCACTATTTTCCTATTCTCCAAACTCCAATTTTGCCTCTTTTCCATCGATATTGCTCGTCTCTACGTTTAGTGTGTATTTGGTAAGTCAAGAGGTACGTTATGTTTCGTTTTGGGGTAGTAATGGAATATTAAAGGTTTTCTTTTTGAGTAGGGGACAATCAAGGAGCTGTGGACTGCTTTTCGGGGTTTTAGAAGTAGGAAATCATCGTTGCTCGTTAAAGGTAAGGTTGTCGGTAAGTTTCAGGAAATTTCCTATTCATAACAACTTGGATTAAGTGACTGAAATTGGGCTTTCAATTGTTGAATATAGGTTTTGGAGTGTTCGGAAGTGCTTACGTGTCGAAATCAAACCAGATGTGTACCCAAAAATGTAAAAAACGAGGTTTCGACGAAAGCCAAAAACCTCACTGTCGACTCCACAGGGGCGTGTGGTCGCCCGTGTGGTAGGCCGTGTGCAAGACTGTTAGTCACCACACGGCCATGTGATCGACGAGTGTACGGCCGTGTGAGGGCCGAGCGAGGCCGTGTAATCCACACGGCCAAGGCTAAATTAGGCCGTGTGGGCCACACGGGCGTGTGGGCCCACACGGGCGTGTGGGATTTTGGGCCAAGCCGTGTGATCCACACGGCCAAGGCCAATTTGGGTCGAGTGGGCCACATGGGCGTGTGGGCCCACACGGGCAGGCCACATGGGCATGTGAGCCCATTTTTTTATAATGTTCTGTAAGGTTGCACGGGTCGCCCTAGTCGACCGTGGATCTAATGTAGGGTCGGTAAGCTTTACCTAGACCCCTAATTATGTGACTTGACTTTCTGATTTCTATACCGAGCATGAATTCTGATATCTGAATGTATGAACTATGTTTGCATAATAGCATGACATTTTATGTATGTTGCATTGCATCGGGGTGGGTTGATGATTCGGAGGAAGTATCTGAAAGGCTCTCAAGCTGTTACTACACAGCGGCCACCGCAACTTTACGATTATGTGCCATATTCGAGTGCAAACATGGTGTGTAGGGATGGGTGGGTTGATTTTATCCCCACATGGTGTGTAGGGTTGGACGAATTTGGTGTGTAGAGGCTGGTGGGTAGGATTCTACTATTCTGTCTTATTTGTCTATTATGACTAAAATGGGCTAATGCCCTAGGCCATATCTGATTCTGTATCTAAGTGGGCTAAATTCCACACCGTTTCTGTAATGGGCTTAGACCCGAACTGTGAATTGATGTCTGTTATCTGATATTACTATGTGTATGTTTTCTGTGGGGATTACACACTGAGTTTGCAAAAACTTACCCTTTTTCTATTTATTCTGTTCAGGTAATCCCCAACAGTAGACGGGTGGGTGCAGCGGAGGACTCGGCGGTGACCACGGTTTTGGATATTTGTTTTTATGGTTTATTTTTAATTTTAATTATGATTTGGTTATTTTTGGGTAAATTTCATGTAATATGGCCTTTATGGATATTTTTTTAAAATTGGGATCGTTATTTTATAAACTGCTAGCAGTAGGACAAGACGCGAGTTTTCAAAATAAACAAAGGTTTTATCAAAATACGTACGACCTTACGAATCGTTTTAAAAGCTTCCGCAATGTATAAAGTTTTGAAACTGGATAATGAATAAATAAACAACGTGTTTTGACGATAGCCTAAGATACCTAGAAATAGTTTAAACGCAGTTACATTTTCTAAAGCACTATCTTGTGACATCGCCAGATTCGGCCATAACGTCCAGGCCGGGTTTGGGGTGTTACATGCCATCCGGGTTGCTGAGAGCAAACCGTGATGTGCGAAGCTTCGAGCCTTATGGAGTGGACACTTTGGTGTTCGAGCATCTTCGGTGTTCAAGCATCGAGAGGATATATGATAAGACAATATTGACAACTATTAGTGTCTATAGAGAAACATCATTGGCGGTCAGTAGGCTTTATGGGGTGACACCGTAATGATGGTAAGGTCCTTGAGGGCAACACCTCTAATAAGTTAAACATAGCTAGGCTATGAAAACCAGTATAGTCCATCGGGTTAGTAAACACGGGTTAGTTCATCAGGATAGTAAACAAGGGGTAGTCCATCAGAATAGTAAATACGTTGATTATGAGGTGTAATACCATAGCTCATCTATGGAAACCAAAGGAGTTAGCTAGAATATTAAACATGGAACCTGATGAGTAAGACCATAGCTCAGCTATGGTAGTTTGTAGAGTTCGTCAGGACACTAAACACGGGGTAGTACGCTGGGACAATAAGCACGGTGGTCAACTAGGATGAAAATCGTGGGAGAATCTTACGAACAAGGAAAAAATATTTAAAAGGAAAGTGGAAGTATGAGGCAAAATAGTTAGCAAGCGAGTAGAAAGAATTTACCAATGAATGGGGAATGAAATGAAAATGGGAAAAGACTGCTAGATTAGTAGTTATGAAAGCCAGTAGGGCATATGGGTGGTAACCCAACAAGAAATATTCACGAGAGTTGATGCAATAATGGTGCCTGGTTTACATGCTAACAAAAGAGGGTTTGATCAAGGATCGTAAATAAGGATCTACCATTAAGAACCACCAGAGGGTGCTTAGAGAAACCATGTAAGCTAGATATGTGACAAAAAGTACACGAGTTGGTTTACAAGAAAAAGAAGGGTTAGTTAGAACCCATTGACAAAGAAGGATACACCTGATGACATATATGTCTGTCAAGACTATTCCTCTTCAAGGGGAAAACCATTGAGAAAATACTAGCCAAATGGCTAGTTCCATAGGGAACCAACATACAAGAGAAATTGTGAACACAGATGATCACTCTAACGATAGTCTGTTGGGTACTGAATGCCAAAACGATCCACAAAAAATGGACATGACACGCTCATGAGCATGGTATCTCGAATAAGGTGGATTATGATGAAGTAATCTAACCGTAATCATCCCAAGTGAAAATTAGTCCTCTAGAGTGGCGGGGTCCTCCTGAGTTATCCCAATAGAGGGAGTGTCAGCAATTTTTTTGGGACTATGGTAAGGAGGGGCAAATCCACCATGAATTGAATAGGTTTGGAAAGCTTGCCAATGGGCGTGGTCCTTTCTTTTAGGCCTTATGAATAGATAGGCATTATGAGTAGAATAACTGTGTATCCGCCAAAACTATGGCATTTACGACCCAGAACAAATCGAAAAGGGGTATTCCTTATAAGAAGGTGTGTAGGGTAAAGTGAAAACTCGATAAAATAACAAGACATCTAGAAACCACCAAAACTCTATCTTCGGGACATAGGTTAGAACAGGAACTTAAGGTATTAGTGGTCAAATCGCCATTAAGCAGCGGAAGGTGTATGAAAGTCCACCAATCCAGATTGGGTGCTAAAGTCTGGGTAAAAACAATGAGTTAAAGTATTTTATTTTCTTTTAAAATTTTACCCAGTAAAGATAGGGCGATATATGCAAGTTGGTAGTGAAGAAACTCACTAAGTTCATTAAACTTACCAAGGTGTTGGTCTGTGTTTTACAGGATTTGTGGAATAAAGGACTTGAGGGATCAAGCCAGACAGTGTTGGATCAAAGAGCTAGGATAGTAGAGTGTCATGCACATAGGAATTGGGTACCTTTAGAAACTTTTCCATGGGGTGACTATATTGTATTTATTTAGATCCCTTAGAGTCCAGAGTTGGGACAGTGAAATTTTATTTAAAAATTTGTCATTGTTGTAAGTTTTTATAAAGAGGTAATACAATCTAATTTTAAAATAATGAGTTCCAATCATGTACAAGAACTTGGTTTAGTTTTGATGCTCCATACCCAAATTCAGCGAACAAATCAGGTAAGGGTGTTATAACTTTTCCATCATTTTGAAAAATATTTTATTGGTAAGATTCTATAGGAAACTCTAGTTATGATTACCATGTCTTTAATTTGTTTTATTTTTATTACAACGAATATGAGTATGTATATTAAAATTATTTATAGATAAATTATGGTTTTAGACTTGTATATGGAAGTTCGACAATGTCGAAAGATATTAAAAATGGGTTAATGGCATGAAAACTTTCATTTAACGATGATTTAGTGGCGAAAGCCATGTGAAAATGCTAATTTTTTATTTGTAGTGGCATGATGCCATGAATGATATTATTGATTTATATTATAGTGGCTAAAGTCATGAAATTTTTTATTGAAACTGAAATGTAGTTAAAATAGAAACTATGATATATTGAGAATAATATAAAAAGGCCCTAGTAGCTTGGATGATAACCAGGATATGATTGGCATGCAATACGCATAGTGATAGGAGATGCAATTTCGACCATGGTTTAGCCTTCAACCTTAGTACTTCGATGCGTTGTAGATCTATTTGGTTCTAGTCTTCAGACACTAGCGCTATGGCGCGTTATTTTGGTGTGTTGGGTTTAGTGAGTCCCGAGTATCCGACCTTTATTTTTTTTAGCATACTATGGGCTGAATTTAAAACTAATCTAATTTCATGAATTAAGATATTGATTATGTGAATTTGGTATATATATACATATGTGTATTTTCTTCTAGGATTGAAATGTTTATCAAAATGTAATATGAATGCTATTGCTATGTATTTTTAAATGTGTAAATACACTATTGAAATGTGTTCGAACCACAATTTGAAAGGCAAGTATGATGGATATTTCCATATCATCTTACTAAGATTTATGCTTAACACGCAATTGTCTTTTGTACGTAGGTTAAACCGATTTAGAGGCTTGGATCGTCTAGCAGATCACCACCATACACCGTCAATATCACTCAAGTATGAAATTCTTGTATTTATGCTTATGGCTCCTAGTAGCATGTACTAGAGGGTTTTTAGTCATACATATAAATATATATTAGTTTTATGTTACTCTTGGTCTTGAAATTGGTATGTAGTATTTGATATTCATTTTGTAGCTTAGTTGGATAATCTAAGTCTTTGGTGGATGTGTTGCTACTGGAGAGAATGTTTGTACCTAGTTCTCCCTTATTTTGAGCTTTAAATTGATTAGCTTGAAACTCATTTTAAATGGTATTATAAAAGCTTTAGTATGACAACTATGGTTTATTATGGTTTTTATGGAAAATCACTTAAATTGAGTAAGTGTTTTATAAAGGTACCAAAACTAACTAAAAATTCGACAAAGGCAAGCGCACCTATCGAACAGAAGTATAGCTATGGTGAGTCTGAAATATCGTATCCACAAGGACTAAAAGTACTAGTAATAACTATCTTTTTATTATTTAGCCTAATAATTAAAGGGGTGTTTTAATCTAAAATCTAACTAACTAACCATGAACGTGACAGAGAGTGAAGAAAGTAAACGAATAAACCAATGAATAAAGACAATACCCAAGGAAGAATCCACCTAGACTTCACTTATTATTCTGACTCTGAATTAAACGATTTATTCACCTGCCTTGATCCGTAGAAATCCCTGAATTATGTTGATATCTCTTTCAAGACTATGAACAACTGAGTCTAGGTTGATTAATTGAAATCCCTTTCTAATTAAAACCCCTATCGTCGCATTAACTCGATCTATGGATTCCCTTATTATATTTGACTCTAATCCGGCAGATTTATGTCGTCCTATTTCTAGGGTTGCAATCAACTCCGCTTAATTATGCTAGATCTACTCTTAAACAGGGACTTTTTCTTCACTGAATAAGCACATCAAACTTGAATTAATATCCTGATAATATTAAAGCAAGGGTTTAGAACACATGATTAGGAACAAGAACAAGTATATATCAAGTAATTCAGATAATTAAATAATAAGATTCATCATAGGTTTCATCCTCCCTAGGTATTTAGGGAGTTTAGTTCATAACGTAAAAGGAAAACATCTTAGAATTAAGAAAACAACAAGACATAAAGAACCCAAAAACTTCTAAAGAACTTGATGGAGATCTTCAATCTTGGAGTGGATCTTGCTTCCGAGATGATTCCAACAGCTTCCTTCGAGCAATTTCTTCGATCTACTCTGCGTGCTCCTTAGGTCTTCTTCCAGTGTGTATTTATAGACTTTAGAATGCTCAGAAACCCTAAAAATTGGATTTTTCTGCGTAACAGGGAAGCAGGGTGTAAAATCGACACGGGCTGGCACATGGGCATGTGGCCAGCCCGTGTGGCTCACATGGGCATGTGCCCAGCCCGTGTGGATCCTGAAAACTCCGATTTTGGCCCCTTTTTCGCTCATTTTGCTCCCAAATGCTCTGCTAAGTATAGAAACATGAATTTAAGGGATTAGGAGTATCAAATTCACTAATTCTCTTCATAAATCATCAAAAAATATGCCAAGCATGGAATTAAAATATGTTACATTTATGGTTTATCAAATATCCCCACACTTAAGCATTTGCTTGTCCTCAAGCAAAATCCTCAACTCACAATTAAAATTAAGCTTTCTCAATTCATAATTCTCATCAATAATGTTTTATCATAATTCATAAATAATCACACATTGATAATTTAACTAAAAGAGCATTAAAGATTCAAACAATCCAAGTCACATATTTTTAAAGCATGAAAACATAGGTATTTCCCCTTATCTAAATAATTACCTTTAATTCAAAACCGACAAGATTCGACATCCTCACTAAAGATTCACTCAAATCACTCAAAGTGTTTAAGGTTCAAAAATTAAGCACTCAAAAGTCAAACATGAAAAGTTATTACCATAGGCTTGCATGAAAATCAAATCTCCACCACTATAAAATGAGATGATACTCAAATCAAAAGGTCTTTAAAGGGTTGTAATGGGGCTTGGGTTAAAGGTGTGGATAAAGGCTGAAAAACAAGGTTAAAATCGAGATCAAATTGACAATTTTCCTAACTAGAAAAATAAACTAATACTGAATAATTACATCAATTGAAAACTTATCAATAATAACACGAGTTTCTTCTCAAAATGTGAAATTAACCGTTTAAGCTCAAATAACATAGAACTAGTAATAATTAAAATAAATGTACACATATTTTTTTCACTTTTTTTTCACTTCACTTCTCTTTTTTTTTTTTTGAGTTGTGGATAAAAATAGATAATTTAACAACTGAAACAAAAGGACATAGTTAGGCAACTGACCAAATCAAATCTCGACAAAAAGGGAGCCAATACAATAAGAAAAATTCTCAATGAATCAAAAAGAATGAGTTATGGGTTAATATTAAGGGTAGATTAAGAAATGGTTTATTAGGCTCAAAGGGGTTCACTAAGGGTTAATTATGAAGGTAGGCTTTTAATGGGATAAGTAGGTTAAAACCTAAGTGTCTTTATCATCTCAGTATATCAAATCAAAAGTGTTGTCTCGACATGCATAATCGAAGCAAGTTCTAGAATAAAAAATCAGCATTGACACACTCATAACCAATAATAAAGTGAGCAAGAAAAGTGTATGCTCTTAAAGGCTCAAAATCTCACAAAAATTATGGTTTTTGATGTCAATCTTGCAAATTTCAAACTTCAAGGTACTACCTCAATTTACTTTAAATGACCTAAAATTTTAATTCTAAAAATAGACTTCTCATGCTTGATTCTCTAATGTCTTAAATTTTAAACAATCAATGCATAATTACCTATGAATTTAATCTAAAACACATCAATGATAATCACAAATCAATAAGAATTCATTCTAATAATAATATGAGAAAATTACTTGAATACAAGACATAATTCAAGAATTTTCTAATAATCATATAAATAATCTCCCCACACTTAAGATATACATTGTCCTCAATGTATGAATATATATAATGACAGTATAAGTAGAATATCATAAGAGAGGGGGAGAAGTGAAACTACCCTGAATTTTGGATGAAGTCCTCAAATTAGTGACTAGCGAAATTGTAGAGAAGGCTAAATGTAGTGCATGATTCTGAGCAAGCTATTAAGAAAATAAACACAACTGGTGGAGAAGATTAAAGGATAACTCGATTAGGAACAACCATAATAACTAAAATAAAGTTCAAAATATAAAAGACAAATAAAAATAAAAATAAAAATAAAAATAAGATAAAACAAGAAGACAAAATAACAAAAGAGAAAAGGGGTTAGGGTTTTTATGGGGTGACACGGTTGTGTGAGGGTCTCTGTTGGGCCACACGGTCGTGTTCGTCGAGGGAAAAATAATAGCGCAATCTTAACACGACTTCGGACACGCCCGTGTGTCCAGGCTGTGTGGTTCACATGGCCGAGTCGCACGGCCATGTATATCATCCTTCACTTCTCCCACACCCATGTGACCTCCCCCACGCCCATGTGGCTAGCCCGTGTCTCGCACACGGCCGTGTGCCTTGCCCGTGTAACTCTCTGACTTGTTTTAAAATTCAAAAAATTTTGTTCCAAGTTTCACACGGCCTAGGACACGCCTGTGTGTCCAGGCCGTGTGGTCCACACGGTCGTGTCGCACGCCCGTGTGGATTAATTTAAGGCCGTGTCTCTGTAAATTTTTGGGAAAATTTTTGCCCTGTTTCCATACGGCCAAGGACACGCCCATGTGTCCAGGCCGTGTGGGTCAAAAACTTGCATTTAAAAATGAAAAGAAGTAAAAATAAACTAATTAGTAGGGTTAGTGCTCGGGTTGCCTCCCGAGAAGCGCTTATTTAGAGTCTAAGCTCGACTTACCTCTCATTCGCATGGTCATGGTGGTTTGAGGAGTTGAAACTCCTCTCTCCTGCTCGACTGGTCCCCAAACTTAAATTGATTGGTTCTATCCTTAAGCTCGACATGGTGTTGCTTCTGTTCCTCTTTGACATAAGTTTGCCATTCATCTAGTTCATCTATCTGTAACATTCGTCTTTCATGGATGGTTTCATTGTTGGCGCATGAACCAGAACGTGGCTCATTTGTGTTTTTCGAAAGAGTTTCCTATAAAGAGGGTTGAATCCCATGATTAACAAGATTTATAGAATCGTCTTTATTACTTGATGTCTTAACTGAATCACGATCTTGGAGCGTGGTCGTATCATCACCCACACGAAGTGTGAGTTCACCTGTACCAACATCAATGATAGTTCTAGCAGTTGCTAAAAAAGGGCGTCCTAAAATTAAAGGGACATCACTATCCTCATCCATGTCTAGGACAACAAAGTCAACTGGGAATATGAATTTATCAATTTTTACGAGTACATCTTCAACAATACCCCTAGGAAGTCAAATGGTTTTATCTGCTAATTGAATGCTCATTCTAGTTTGTTTGGGTTTCCCAAGACATAGCTGTTTAAACATTTTGTAAGGCATGACATTAATACTTGCCCCTAAATCAGCTAAAGCATTATTTACATTTAAACTACCAATTAAACAAGGAATAGTAAAACTCCCTGGATCCTTCAAATTGTTGGGTAGTTTATTTTGTAAGATAGCTGAGCACACTGCATCTAGCTCCACGTACGACAAATCATCTAACTTCCGTTTGTTTTCCAAAAGCTCCTTTAAAAATTTAATTGAGTTGGGCATCTACGAAAGAGCTTCAATAAACGGTAAGTTAATATGCAATTTTTTCAAAAGTTTAAGAAATTTACCGAATTGTTCATTTGTGCGGTCTTTGTTTATCGCGTTGGGATATGGCACATGAGGTGTATACTCCTTACTTACCATTTTTTGTTCGTTGTGGCTTACCTCAACCTTACCATTACTTACCACAGTTTCTCGCCTCGGTTCAGATTCAAATTCAACTAACCCTTCTTCATCTCGAACAGTAATGGCATGAAGTTGCTCCCTTGGGTTAGTTTCGGTGTTGCTTGGCAAGCTACCTTGTGGTCGTTCTGAAATCATCTTTGCCAATTGACCGATTTTATTCTCAAACCCTTGAATTGACGCTTGTTGATTTTTTAGTGCTGTTTTGGTGTTTTGGAAGCGGGTTTCTGACACCGAAATAAATTTCGTCAGCATCTCTTCAAGGTTTGGCTTCTTCTCCTGCTGGTAGGGTTGTTGTTGAAAGCCTGGAGGGGGTTGTGGTCTCTAATTTCCTTGACCACCCCATGAGAAATTGGGACGGTTCCTCCAACCTGCATTGTAAGTGTTACTATAGGGATTATTCTGAGGTCTAGAATTATTACCCATATAGTGGACTTGCTCATTCTCTGTGCTCGGGTTGTAAGATGGATATTCTGTGGTGTTCATCCCTCCTCCATTTGTGTTGTATTGCATCATCAGATGTACCTGCAAAGAACCATACAAACCATCAATTTTCTTATTTAAGAGATCTACCTGGTTTAATAGCATGGTGACCGCGTCAACATTAAAAACACCGGCTGCTTTCATCGGCTTTGTCCTCATAACTTGCCACTGATAATTATTCAGTGACATCTCCTCTATAAACTCATAAGCCTCCTCAGGTGTTTTGTTATTTAGGGTACCGCCGGCGGCTGCATCGATCAGTTGCCTAGTTTAGGGGTTCAAACCGTTGTAGAAAGTTTGAACTTGTAGCCATAGAGGTAACCCATGGTGAGGGCACCTTCTCAATAAGTCCTTATACCTCTCCCAAGCATCGTAAAGAGTTTCTAAATCCATCTGCACAAAAGAAGAGATATCATTCATCAACTTTTCTGTTTTAGCCGGCGGAAAATATTTTAATAAAAGCTTTTCGGTCATTTGTTCCCAAGTAGTGATGGAACCTCGTGGTAACGAGTTCAACCACTGTTTAGCTTTATTCCTTAATGAAAAAGGAAATAACCGAAGGCGAATGGCATCATCAGAAACGCCATTAATTTTAAAAGTGTCGCAGAATTCTAAGAAATTAGCCAAATGAGTATTTGGGTCTTCGTCCTGCAAACCATCAAACTGAACAAACTGTTGAATCATTTGAATAGTGTTAGGTTTCAGTTCAAAATTATTTGCAGCAATAGCAGGTCTAACAATACTCGATTCAGCCCTAGTTAAATTGGGCTTGGCATAGTCGTACATAGTACGAGGAGCAGGATTCTGATTTACAGGATTCGCGGCAACCACAGGAGGTAGCGGATTGTTCTGATTTTCAGCCATCTCCTCGGTAAGATTGGTATCGTCCTCTTGCTCTTCCTCTATATACTGAAGACTTCGCCTTATTTCTCTATGATTTCTACGAGCTGTGCTTTCAATTTCGCAAGGTCCTGTCGGGTTTCTTCTAGTCATAAACTAAAGATACCTGCCAGAATCAAAACAAAAGAAAGATTAGAAAACAAATAATAAACTGAAAACAAAAAAAAAATTGCAAAAAAATGGCTAAAGTAATAAAAATTAAGTGCTCCTAATATTCTAGTCCCCAGCAACGGCGCCAAAAACTTGATGGTCTCAAAATTAACTAAAAATTCGACAAAGGCAAGTGTACCTATCGAACAGTAGTATAGCTATGGTGAGTCCGGAATATTGTATCCACAAGGACTAAAAGTACTAGTAATAACTATCTTTTTATTATTTAGCCTAATAATTAAAGGGGTGTTTTAATCTAAAATCTAACTAACTAACCATGAACGCGACAGGGAGTGAAGAAAGTAAACGAATAAACCAATGAATAAAGACAATACCCAAGGAAGAATCCACCTAGACTTCACTTATTATTCTGACTCTGAATTAAACGATTTGTTCACCTGCCTTGATCTGTAGAAATCCCTGAATTATGTTAATATCTCTTTCGAGACTAAGAACAACTTACTCTAGGTTGATTAATTGAAATCCCTTTCTAATTAAAACCCCTATCGTCGCATTAACTCGATCTATGGATTCCCTTATTAGATTTGACTCTAATCCGGCAGATTTATGTCATCCTATTTCTAGGGTTGCAATCAACTCCGCTTAATTATGCTAGATCTACTCTTAAACATGGACTTTTGCTCCACTGAATAAGCATATCAAACTTGAATTAATATCCTGAAAATATTAAAGCAAGGGTTTAGAACACATAATTAAGAACAAGAACAAGTATTTATCATGTAATTTAGATAATTAAATAATAAGATTCATCATAGGTTTCATCCTCCCTAGGTATTTAGGGAGTTTAGTTCATAACGTAAAAGGAAAACATCTTAGAATTAAGAAAACAACAAGACATAAAGAACCCAAAAACTTAGAAATCTTGGAGTGGATCTTGCTTCCGAGATGATTCCAACGGCTTCCTTCGAGTAATTTCTTCGATCTACTCTGCGTGCTCCTTAGGTCTTCTTCTAGTGTGTATTTATAGACTTTAGAATGCTCAGAAACCCTAAAAATTGGGTTTTTTCGCGTAACAGGGAAGCAGGGTGTGAAATCGACACGGGCTGACACATGGGCGTATGGCCAGCCCGTGTGGCTCACATGGGCGTGTGCCCAGCCCGTGTGGATCCTGAAAACTCCAATTTTGGCCCCTTTTTCGCTCCTTTTGCTCCCAAATGCTCTCCTAAGTATAGAAACATAAATTTAAGGGGTTAGGAGTATCAAATTCACTAATTCTCTTCATAAATCATCCAAAAATATGCCAAGCATGGAATTAAAATATGTTACATTTATGGTTTATCAAAAGGTTTTCATGTACATAGTTGTCAATGGGAGTTAAACTACTATGGTAGTGTTGGGAGGTGTTTTGGATTGAATTTTAGGTGTTTAAAACCCATAAATTTATCCCACTGCACCTTGGGTCCAATACTCTTGGTGTAGGTAGAGAGTCTTAGTGAAAACATATCAAAAAATGCAACCCATGTGTCCGAGGTCTGGTACCTTTGTCAAAGGTATCACACTTGGCCAAATAGAATACTCTCCAAAATAGTGTAGGGATCTGGTTGCGGTCCTTACCTGGGGCCCCGACAATGTTACCGCACTATTTTGAGGAAAACGAGCCCTCCAAGGCTTGTACATGGTCCTGGGCACCTTCGAACACCCTTAAATTGATTCAAAATGGTTTTAACAAGACTCTAAAACTTAAAAATTGATTATATATATTTTATAAGATTTTATAAAAATGTTTTCATAAATAATCTCATAAGTAAACTAGATATTTCAACATGAAAGTGTTCCGGTAGCATCTCCCATCTGTAGCGATCGTTAGGGAGAGTGAGAGGTGTTAGACATACAACAAAGATTTTCATAGTCCAGTGACATAAATGAAAACTTTTTGAATAGTTCAATGGTCATTTTATAACTTTTTGAAGTTGAGTGACCAAAACGTAAACTTACTAATAACTTAATGACCTTGGGTGTAATTTACCCATAAATCTTATAATTTTGAAAAAAATTCATTTCTTTGATTGAACTAATGTTATCTTTATTTGATATGTTTACAACCCAAAAAAATTCCATTTCTTTGATTGAACTAATTTTATTTATTTGATATGTTTACAATAAACTTATAAGTTTCAATTTTTTTTTATCATTTCATCGATGAATACCAAATCAATTAAACATTTAAAAGTATATATAGATAAACTAAGAATTTGGTAATTTGAATAAATAAGAAGTATTACGATTATATAAGTTTGTTTGTGGAGTTAAAAAATTCTGCCATAAATGTATCAAATAATAATTTTTAAAAGAAAGGGTTATTATTTGATACATTAGTAGTTTAATTTTTTAACTCCACATGTAGACTTAAAAAGACAGACAAGTATCCTTAATATTTTGTAAAAATTGAATTAAATAAAAATATTTTATTTAAAATTACATAAAATTAAAGTTACAATACATACTAAATTAAATTTTATACTAGATTTATTTCATTAGAATTTCTACATTTATAAGTAGGAAAATTCTTGCACGGATTTTTTTCTGTGTTGTTTGAATTTATTATGATTTCTCCGAGTTGATCACTATATTAAATATTTTCAAATTATGAATTTATATAGAGCATATTTTTTTCTAGTATATATTATAAATTGAACATTGATAAATATATTTTGTTAATATATTACAAAAACATATGTCGTTCTATTCATTTGTGGGTAAACTCAATTTTAACTTGTAGGAAAGCAAACTCCCACTTTATGATGGCATTTATAAAGGCCAATTGTAGCAAATGTTGTCTAACTAATACATAATAATTTACAAGATAAATTAAAATAATATTTTAATGGGTATGCTAATTGCTAGGCTAGCTGTTCTGCCTTAATTAATTTCATATTAATAATTTATGATTTTACCGAACATGGGTTGGGCTGGGCGGCAACAAAGATTTATATTAATAATATCTAAATTAAGATATATTGACTGACAAAAATGAAGCATTAATTAATTAGAAATATTCCTTAAATGGTCTTGATAATGACTCTTAATCCTAGTGTTATCAGTGATGAGTTCCATCTTCCATCATGCCATGCCATTATATATATATATATATATATATATTACTAATGCTGTTTTTATTAATAGTAAGACCCAACTTGTGGAATATTTATTAAAATTCATCATTATTCTTAAGGTACTAATGACCTAATTAATTTAATGTTGGATTTGGTTAGGTTCATCCCCCCAAGGAATATTATTATAATTGAGCTAATCAAGGTACTAAATTGGGTAGACGGTTTTTGGAATAAAAAATAAAAAAATTGATTCGTTTTGAGAATCTAATGAATTCTTCCAATTGGGTCCCCTTTGTTGTTGGACTAACTAAAATGTTAACATCATTATAGTTCTCAAATTTAATTCAAGCAAGTATATAATAAAGAGGGAAAATGAAGTCTTCAATTTCTACATCTTTTCTTTAATTCTTAATTATTGATAAATATATAGCAAAAGAATCATTTTACATGTCTTATCGGAGACATTATACATAAATAATGGGACTTAATTAAATAAAGCATGACATATATAATGTGTTTTATTTATAATCAATCATCACAATAATCAAATTTGTTGCAAAACTGGTCATCTATTATTGTAACAAGCATAAACAATAAAATTAATTCTTTATATTATAATAGCTTCTTATTTCAAATTTTAGTAAATTTAGTTATATTTGTAAGTAAAATAAATGATTTTTAGTTAAGATATTATTTCAATATTTTTTTAAATTTTACATGAAAATGTATTAGCAGTATATTATTAAATAAAAATATTTTTAATAAATAGAATTACATTTGTGAATTTTATGAAAGGTACTATTTAAATCTCACTAATTAATAATATTATTAATATATTACATTTTTTTAATTTGACATTTTTTAAAACTCTGAATATCATCTAAATTTTAAATGTTGTTGTAGGTATATGACAACCATCTCCCCTTAATATTCAAAATTTTGGAAGACAAATAAATTGTTATAGAAAAAGTTGATTGTATTTGATTTTTATTTTTAAAATATTAAACAAGACACTTGGTAGCTTATTAAGGTCGCTTATGTAGTTAAAAAAAAAAAAAACTCTATTGTCAATGTATCAAATAATTGCTATTCCTTATGGATTATTATTTGATACATCAATGGTGCACTTATGTAATTTCTCAAGAAGGCTTAAGAAGCCATCATGTGTCTCATTTATTTGACTTTTATTTCATTTTAAAATACCCAATAAGCACACTTGATGGTTTCTTAAAGTCTTAAAAAAAACTCCACCGTCGATTGAGTCTTAGTTTAATTGGCATTGATATTATTGTTAGTGCAGAAAGACGTGAGTTTGAGCGTATTGAAGCATATTATCCTCCTATTTAAGGGTTGGGAGGGGCTATAAGTAGTTTTAGGCCTTGTATAAAAAAAAAGCAGATTTTTTGTTAATTAATAAAATTATAAATCTATAAAATCATTAAATATAGTTGGATAAATTAAAAATTATAAAGGCTGTAGGTGATGTTGTTCACAAAATATATATTTAAATTTGGAAAAACAAATGTAAATAAATTGTATGCAAGAAGGAGCTGACTAAAGGCATCAGTAAAACAATGGGGCGGCAAGATTATACATGAACCCTTACTGATAAATACTAAAAGAAATAATATGAAAATAAGGCCAAAACATAGAAGTTGGAGCCCAAAATCAAGGTAATAACGCTAATAACTGTTTACTTGCATGATCCTTCCTTCAACATTGAAACACTACATGAAAAACTTTCTTCTAATTTTTAAAACCTAGTATGAAATTTCACCCTAAATAATTAAAAGCATGCAAAATATAATTCACAAAACATATTTCAATCATGAGAAATTTATATTTTAAAAGAGATATAGTAATGATAAAGTTGCTATGAAATGTCTTGATTTTATTAATAAAATAATCAAAACATACAAATTTCAATCATCAAAAGAAACAAATAATAAGACCTTGAAATACACTCATTCTCCCCATTTTAGGATCTAACATCAATCATTCATTTGATTTCTTGATTTGTTAAACTAATTTACAATATCAAATTGTTTGATTTTTTTTTTTTTAAAAATGAAAGTTATAATTGATAATAAAATAAAAAATTTACAAATGTTACATATAAAATTAGAGAGAGAAAAAATAAATATCTTACCAATATTTTAATCATTAAATCCAAGATGATATAAAATTTGCACCCTTTTTCTCTCGAGGTTGCAAATTTCATGCATTTGCTCATATTTCAATATGTTTTCAATGAAACCATGAATCACTATAATTGAAAAAAGTTTCTTCCAAATTGAAAAAAACAAATCTCATGAGAACATAAACCACAGCAAACCCCGATGATATTAATCAATAATCAATATCGACATGTAATACCCAAAAGCCTCAAGTATAGATTTAATAAAATTGTAAATTCATGAAAAAAAAAAACACAATAAAAATAAGGGCCAAACCCAAACATTACTTTTTTTTTTCTCAATCAATATGCATATATGATACTAGAAAGGCGTTGGGAAAAACCAACCACATTTTTAGTCAAAATTACAAAACACCCGAATAAATAAGGAACAAAACATCCAACATCAGAACTAACTCCTAATGTCTAATAAAAAATATATCATCACCAAGCTTTAAATAACTCTAATCTTCTCACCCCAGCAATAGCCAAAGCCCCAGCCATACTATTACATTTTGTCTTAACCACAGAGAATGTAACATTAACCATCTAGTTAATGCTCCTATCAATACCTATAAGTAGATTCCGCAACAACCACGGTCTAACTTCCCTATTTAACAACCACTTCAAGACCACACCTGAACTAAATTCAATAATAAGAAGAGTTTTCACATGTCACCCCATGCCAAAAAAATCAAATAAACAAACAAATAATGTTCAAAAATAGATGAAAACTACAAATAAATAAAGGAAACATCAAGCTAAAAACTAATATTGAGAATTCAAAAAAAATGTTGAAATATCACAATTTCACATCTAAAAAATATAAGGTTGTGGAGTGTTTGTACTACTATAAATAGAGGTGGTTTCTCCACCTTTAAATTATCTCAAAATTTGTCATTTTCTTCATAAGACAATTTTTTTCTCTTCCTATTTGTAATTTACACTTGTATATTTTACAGTGAAATATATTTGATAGTGTTCGAGGAGATAAACGTAATTTGTCGAACCTCGTTAAATTTTTGGTGTTCTTTATTTTTTATTTATCATTCAATATTTTGTAAGGTACAATTGCGGTGATATATTGAACTATTAAATTACATTATAGGGAAATTCTATCTAGGAGGTTAGGTTTTAAGTAGGACCATTTGTGACCCCTCCAATCTTTTATGGAAACTGAACCTAGTGTGGTTTTCTAGTACAATAATTTACTCTCTTTTACCCTGTTCGTACAAGTGGTATCATAGTTGAAGGTTATCGAAGTATGCTTTGTGGTTGCAGTTTAAACTAATCTTCCACATTCGAAAATATTTCCTTGGGCATATTAAAAGATTATGGCTGAAATGGTGGACAATCCAAGAGCTCCAACATCGTCCATATGGGCGAGACCAGTAGTGGCAAATACAAGATTGGTAGTGATCTTCGATGGCACAGGTCATTTTGGCATGTGCCAGAGTGAGGTTCTAGATGCTCTTTTTCAACAATGTCTACATATTACCATTGATGAAAAGAAACCAGATGATGTAACTTTTGTTGATGATTATTCCCGAAGAGTGTGAGAGTATACAATGAAGACAAAAGATGAAGTGTTAAGAGCTTTCCTTAAGTGGAAAATGATGATGGAAACTCAAACGAGCAAAAGGATCAAGCATCTTCACATAAACAATGGTGGAGAGTATAGAAATGATCCATTTGTAAATATTTGTGAAGATGAGGGCATCATCAGACACTTACCCATCAAGTCTACACTACAACATAATGGGGTGGCAAAATGCATGAATCGAACGTTCCTGGAGAAAGTTCGATGTATGCTATCTCATGTTCGATTGGGTAGAGAGTTTTGGGGTTACGCTATATGTATGCCATCTTATTAATCGCCTACCATCTACTACAATTGAAGGAAAAACACCATTGGGGAAATGGTATAATAACATATTTAGCCATCAATACTAATATATTTTACCAATTTGATCATAATTCTAATAATTTAACAAATTTAACCATTCACATTTACAAATTTTATTAATCTGATCCCCAAACTTCCTAACTAAAACTTTCAACTTTTAAAATAGAGCCAGTCCACATCTATAAATTTGTAATACCAAAAAAAAGAAAAAAATAAATATTAGATAAAGAAAATACTTAGGGGATGGGGATTTAGGGTTTTTTATTGATTCTTGTTAGATACTTTCTTATTTTACTCAGAAACAAGTTTAAGAAAGTGTTTAAAAATTATTTATACATATGAAATTGTGATACATCACTCACGTCTGATCGTCAAGCTTGATGTCGAATTTGTAACGCCCTAATTTTTTTATTTCTACTTCTGTAAAATTTTTACACAAATATCTGTTTACTTCAGTGGTTAAGTGTTCTGGGTGTGTGGGAGAGGTCCCAAGTTCAAGCCTTACCTTTAGCAATTTTTGTTATTTTTTGGATTTAAGCCTTATCTCTGTTCAGTGGGCTTATATTTAATTGCCTGTAATTCCATATCAGAATGAGCCTACTGGTTCGAGTGGTAAGGGAGTTGGTGTGTTGGAGGTCCTGTGTTTGAATCCCTGAGTTAGCGTGGGTATTTGCTTTTGCTCGGTTTTCAAACAGAGTTTTGGTGGAATTAAAATGCTGAAGTGGTTGAGATTAAGGGGTTATTTTCCCAAAATTCCCTTTGCTTTTGACCTTTTTCTTTTCTTTTCCAAAAAAAAAAATTCCTATTTTCTGTTCTTGTCGTTTTCTTCTCTTGCTGGCGAAGTAAACTTTTGTTCCATTCTTGCTTCTATTGTTAATCCTTCCTATTGGGGTGTTACGAATCCTTGTTTTTTTTCGGGTAATCGGTAAGTGGGTTTCCGTTTGTATTCTTCTTATCGTTATTTTTTGAAGGTTGAATCATTGCTGTATTTTGTGGTGTAGGACAAGTCAACAAACTATGATTTTCGTTTCGGTTGTTGGATCAGTGTTAGCGGTGTTTTTCATCGTCGGTAAGTCAACTTTTGGTCGGTTTATGGTCTACAAATTAGTAAATGTAGTCACTAAATCAGTGTTTGGTATGCTATTTTTAGGTCTTGGAAGGCTCGGGATAGTATTCGAATCAAAATGCTACCAGGTGTGTGCCCGAAACACAGAAAATGAAGCTTCGGCAAAAACTGAAAAATAAAATCGTCGACGCCACACGGGCGTGTGGTCGCCCGTGTGAATGGTCGTGTGCGAGACACGACCGTGTGGTCGATGAAGGCATGGTCGTACGTAGTACACGGCCGTGTGGTGGCACGAGTGTGGCCGTGTAGGCCACACGGGCTAGGCCAAGTTGGGCATGTAGGCTCACACGAGCATGTCACACGGGCATGTAGATTTTGGGCCAGGCCGTGTGGGCCACAGGACTAGGCCAATCTGCGCATGTAGGCCACACGGGCGTGTGGGGCCACACGGGCATGTGGGCCCAAATTTCTAAAAGTTTTCCTAGGGTCACACAGGTCGCTTCGATCGACTGTAGGCCTACTTTAGGGTCGGTAAGGGCTAACTATACCCTAAATTGTATTCTAAAACATTCTGATAGACTGAACTGTGTAGGATACTGAATGTATGCCTGAATATATTGATGTATGTGTATCCGATATCTGTATTAAGCATGTTGAGCATGTTATATCTGCATCTGATTTCTGTATCTGTTATTGGGGTGGGGATTTATATGTATGGAGGAAGTATCTGATAGGCGTTGATCGCCTATATTTTGGCAGCTTGGCTACATATACATTCTAATATGTGTCTTAAAGGCACAACATGGTGTGTAGGGATGGGTGGGTGTTTTAAACCCCACATGGTGTGATGGGATGGTCAAAGATGGTGTGTAGAGGATTGGGGTAGGCCTTATGCATATCTGTATCTGTAATCTGAATCTGGATTTGATTTTGAATCTGGAACTATATCTGCTTCTGACTGTGTGTCTAAATCTGTATGCTTGTAAGTTTGATTTCTGTGGGTTGCACACTGAGTTTACGTAAACTTACATCTGTTGTCTGTTCTGTTCAGGTAATTCACAGACCTAGGCGGATCGGTGCGATGGAGTCTTGCGGTGACTACTAGTCCACGAACTGAGTTAATTAAGGGTTTCGGTTTATTTTTTTAAAGGTTAATTTCAGGAGTTTTGTATTATTTGGACTCTCTGGACTGTTTAAGTTTTTATTTGGTTGGTGATGCTTTTATTTTTATAGCGACGTTTGACTAAAATTACGGTTTTATGAAATCAAAGGTTTTTCCGAAAGTACAATCTGGATTTTTCAACATATAATGGTTGAAAAAGCTCAGTTACAAATATTGTTTTGGTAAATGAATTTATTAAATAACGTTATCAATGATAATTATAAAACTTGGTTGATTTATCGAAACAACATTGTTTTCAAAACTCATTCCTTGTGACATCACCAGATTCGGCCATAACGTCTAGGCCGGGTTTGGGGTGTTACATTTAGTGGTATCAGAACAGGGTTATAAAACTTGACTGTGAATTTTGGGTTCCAAAATTGTGTTTTAAAAAAAGTGGTTTACAAATATTTTTGATGAATTGGGAAGTATGTGGTACATCGAGTCTGGTACACTGAGTCTCCGGCGCCAATCCTGTAAGTATCTCTGAAATTTTGATAGAAAACTCTGAAATATTGTAGTTAGTACTCTCTGAAACTGAACTGAATAGTTAGAGACTGAAACTTTTGGAGAGAAAACTGAACTTCTGATAATTTATGCATAAAATATCTGTTAATAAATAACTGGAACTGATACATAAAACTTCGTAATGTAGATAAAATTCAAATTACACTATGAGCGCTCGTGGAACATACGAACATGGTACTCGTGGCCGTGGTAGAGGCCGTAAGAGGGCTCGAGCTGAGTCTTCCTCTTTGGGTAGTATGCCAAACTTGGATGCTAGTGAGACACCGGTTTCGCCTGCCACCAAGACTGGGTGTCAAAGTCACTCGGCTGGGGACGACGCACTGTCCCAAGCCATGCTGAGGATCTTGGAGAGGGTCGCTGGACCCCATTCTGGAGTTGGGGGCCGAGGGTCGGTAACTGAACGACTCCGGTATAATGGTACTGAGTTATTTAGAGGCGTCACTGGAGTCGCCCCTAATGTGGTCGAATATTGGTTGGAGGCCACCGAGAGGATCATGAATGATTTAGACTGCACTCTTGAGCAGAAACTGAAGGGTGCAATCTCCTTGCTTCGCGATGAGGCTTATCAATGGTGGTTGACAGTTGAGGAGGGTACTCAGTCTGATTGTCTGAGTTGGGATTTCTTTAAGACTACCTTCTAAAGCAAGTATGTGGGAGCTAGTTATGTGGATGCTCGTAGGCGTGAGTTCATGAATCTCACGCAAGGTGATAGATCTGTGGACGAGTATGAGGCCAAATTTTTGAGATTGAGCCGCTACACTCGAGGCATGGTGGCGTCTGAGTATGAGAGGTGTGTTTGGTTTGAGGATGGGTTAAGAGACAGTTTGAGGGTACTGATTGCTCCACAAAGGGAGCGATAGTTTGCTGTCCTGGTTGAGAAGGCGAAGATCGCCGAGGATGTTAAGCGCGTGGAGCGCCAGAATAGAGACAAAGAGAGAGGCAAGAATAAGAGGGATTTGGAGCCCTCTAGTTTTGTGTAGAAGCCTAAGAAAAAAGGCCATATCTGATGGGCCGGTTAGAGTGGGGGTCCTTGCTGTTCTTATTGGGATTCAACCGTACAGTAACTGTGGTAGGTGCCATCCGGACAAGTGTTGGAGGAGGATTGGGGCTTGACTGAGGTGTGGGTCATTAGAGCACCATATTAGAGACTATCCACAGCCAGACGAGATCGGATGTAAGCTTGGCTCCGAGTGTTCATCTGACCTCGGAGGCGATTCGGCGACCACCTAGGGGGCCGTGGTGCGGCTAGGGGTGGTAATAGCTTGGGCCGTAGATAGAGAGCACCGGGCAAAAGTGCTAGTCAGACAAAGGCGAGGCAGTCTGCACTTGTTTATGCTGCTAGACGCCGAGAGGACAGAGATGCTACGGATGTTATCACCGATATGTTCTTAATTTTTGATGTACCTTATACGGCTCTGATAGACATAGGTTCTACACATTCCTATGTAGCTAGCACTGTATCTAAAAATTTGGGGGTTTCTGTGAAAAGCACATCTAATGAGGTTACTGTACTGAGTTCATTGGGGCAGTCTGTTCGGGTTAGTATACTCTATAGGAATGTTCTGTTAGAGGTGCAATGGATTATTTTTCTGGCAAATCTGATGAAGCTTTCGTTTGGGGAGTTCGATTTAATTTTGGGCATGGATTGGTTTGTTAAGCACCGAGTTAGATTGGACTGCACGACTAAGAGGGTCGTTTAAGAATCGAGGATGATTTGGAGGTGGTGGTGATTGGTGAGCGACGAGATTATTTGTCCAAAGTGATCTCCGCTCTTGTGGCCGAGAAACTGGTTCGAAAAGGGTGTGAGGCGTACTTGGCTTACGTCAGGGTTTCTGATTCTTGAGGTTCTTCTGTTGGGGATATCAGAATAGTGATGGACTTTTTAGATGTCTTTCCTGATGAGTTATTGGGTTTACTTTCGAATCGAGAGGTTGAGTTTGGGATTGAGCTTCTTCCAAGTACAACTCTGGTGTCCATCGCTCCCTATCATATGGCATCAAAGGAGCTTACAGAGCTTAAGGCTCAATGCAAGAGTTTTTAGATCGTGGTTTCACCCGTCCTAGCGTGTCTCCGTGGGGAGCACCAGTTCTATTTGTTAAGAAAAAGTATGGGACCATGAGGATGTGTATTGATTATCAGCAACTGAATAAGTTGACCGTGAAGAATAAGTATCTGCTTTCGAGGATCGATGACCTATTTGATCAGTTTCGAAGGGCTTCAGTGTTTTCTAAGAATGATCTTCAATTAGGGTATCATTAGTTGAGGGTTAAGGAAGCTGACGTTCATAAGACTGCATTTAGGACTCGATATGGACATTACAAGTTCTTAGTTATGCCGTTTGGTCTGAAGAATGCTCCGACCACATTTATGGATATGATGAACCGAGTGTTTCAACCTTATCTGAATCAATTCATCGTGGTCTTTATCGACGATATTCTGGTTTACTCTAAGACTGATGATGAGCATGATGAGCATCTTAGATTAGTGCTTCAGATACTCCGAGAAAAGTAGCTCTACGCTAAGTTGAGCAAGTGTGAATTCTGGTTGCGAGAGGTAACTTTTCTGGGGCACGTGGTTTCTGCTGAAGGGATTCGAGTTTATCCTCGAAAGATCGAGGCTGTGCTTGATTAGAAACAGCCTAAGAACGTGTTTGGAATCCACAATTTTCTAGGTTTGGCTGGTTATTATCTGTTCTTTGTTGAGGGGTTCTCTCTGATTGCAGCTCCTTTGACTAAGCTTTTGCGCAAGGGAGTTCCTTTTTTTTGGACCGATCGCGACAAGCGAGTTCGAGAAGCTCAAGTGCATTACGACTCGGGCTTACGTTACGTCTGACTGAATCCGGTAAAGAGTTTGTGGTATACAATGATGCGTCACACATTGGTTTGGGATGTGTATTGATGCAAGATGGAAAGGTTGTGGCTTATGCATCCCGTCAGCTTAAGACACACGAGGGGAACTATCCGGCGCATGATCTTGAGTTGGCTGCAGTGGTCTTCGTGTTGAAAATTTAGAGGCATTATCTGTATGGTGAGAGGTGTATTATTTACACCGATCATAAGAGCCTCAAGTACATCCTTACTCAGAAGGAGTTGAACCTTAGGCAGCGGCGATGGATTGAGCTGCTTAAATATTATGACTGGACCATAGAGTATCATCCTAGTAAAGCCAATGTGGTGGCCGATGCCTTAAGTCGTAGAGCGATGACTGATTTGAGGGTGTTGTTCGCTCGCCTTAGTTTTTTTGACGATGGGAGTTTGTTGGCCAAGTTGCAAGTTAAGCTGACTTGGATTGAGCAGATTCGTGTTAAGTAGTTGGGGGATGAGTCTCTGGGTTTGCAGTTTTGTCAGGTTGAGAGTGGCAGCACTTTGGATTTTGGTTTGAATAGTGATGGTGTTCTGTGTTTTCGAGGACGGATTTGTGTGTTGAATGATTTAGATTTGAGACAGTCGATTCTGAGGAAGGCGCATAATAGCCCATATGTTATGCATCCTGGTGGTAATAAGATGTACCGCGATCTCCGTGAGTTGTACTAGTGGCCGAGTTTGAAGCGTGAGGTTACGGATTTTGTGGCTCTATGTTTGACGTGCCAACAGGTTAAGGCTGAGCACCAGTTGCCTTCGGGTTTGTTACAGCCAGTTAAGATTCCCTTATAGAAATGGGAACGAGTAACGGTGAACTTTGTTAGTGGGTTGCCCATGAAACCCACTAAGAAGGATTCTGTTTGGGTCATCATGGATCGATTGACCAAGTCTGCCCACTTTATTTCAGTTCGGACAGACTATTCTCTGCAGAAGCTGGTGAAACTCTACATTTCTAAGATTGTAAGACTGCATGGGGTTCCTGTGTCGATTATTTCTGATAGAGATCCTCGCTTCACTTCTCGGTTCTAGAAGAAATTGCATGAGGCTCTGGGTTTGAGATTGGACTTCAGTACTGCGTTCCATCCTCAGACCGATGGTCAATCTGAGAGGGTGATTCAGATACTAGAGGATATGCTTCGGAGTTGTGTGATTGATTTCCGAGGTAGCTGAGAGGATTATCTGTCGCTAGCTAAGTTCGCCTACAATAACAGTTTCCAGTCTAGCATCCAGATGGCACCATACGAGGCATTGTATGGTCGTAAGTGTCGTACTCCGCTGTGTTGGGTGAACATCGAGTATTGGGTCCTAAGTTGGTTTCTGAGATCGAGGATAAGGTTAGGCTGATTCGGGATCGTCTGAAGGCAACTTCTGATAGGCAGAAATCTTATGATGATCTGAAGAGGCGTGATATTGAGTACTCTATGGGGGACTTCATTTTTCTTAATATTTCACCGTGGAAGAAGGTTCTGAGATTCGGTCAAAAGGGCAAGTTAAGCCCTAGGTTTATAGGGTCGTATCAGATTCTGAAGCATGTGGGACCGGTTACTTATCAGTTGGAGCTACCTCCAGAGTTGGACCGTATCCACGTTGTCTTCCACGTCTCGATGTTGAGGCGGTATCGGTCTGACCCTTCTCATGTTGTTTCTGTTGAGGAGATCGAGGTTAGGCCAGACTTGACTTTTGAGGAGGAGCCTGTTCAGATTCTAGATCGAGACATTAAGGTTCTGAGAAAGAAGTCCATTCCCTTAGTAAAGGTTCTTTGGCGGAATCATGGTACTGCGGAGGCCACATGGGAACCTGAGGTTCGATGCGTCAGCAGTATCCTCATCTGTTCTGAGCAGGTAAATTTCGAGGTCGAAATTTCTTTTAGGGGGTAGAGTTGTAACGCCCAAATTTTGTTATTTCTGCTTCTGTAAAATTTTTACACAAATATCTGTTTGCTTCAGTGGTTAAGTGTTCTGGGTGTGTGGGAGAGGCCCCAAGTTCAAGCCTTAACTTTAGCAATTTTTGTTATTTTTTGGATTTAAGCCTTATCTCTGTTCAGTGGGCTTATATTTAATTGCCTGTAATTCCATATCAGAATGAGCCTGCTGGTTCGAGTGGTAAGGGAGTTGGTGTGTTAGAGGTCCTGTGTTCGAATCCCTGCATTAGCGTGGGTATTTGCTTTTGCTCGGATTTCAAACAGAGTTTTGGTGGAATTAAAATGCTAAAATGGTTGAGATTAAGGGGTTAGTGGGAAGTTAGGGCATATCAAAATTGATTTTTTTTATTTTCCCAGAATTCCCTTGGCTTTTGACGTTTTTCTTTTCTTTTCCAAAAAACAAAATCCCTATTATCTGTTCTTGTCGTTTTCTTCTCTCGCTGGCGAAGTAAACTTTTGTTCCGTTCTTGCTTCTATTGTTAATCCTTGCTATTAGGGCGTTACGAATCTTTTTTTTTCGGGTAATTGGTAAGTGGATTTCCGTTTGTATTCTTCTTATCGTTATTTTCAAAAGGTTGAATCGTTGTTGTATTTTATGGTGTAGGAGAAGTCGACGAACTGTGATTTTCGTTTCGGTTATTGGATCGGTGTTAGCAGTGTTTTTCATCATCGGTAAGTCGATTTTTAGTCGGTTATGGTAGACAAATTAGTAAATATAGTCGCTAAATCGGTGTTTGTATGCTGGTTTTAGGTCTTGGAAGGCTCGGGATAGTATTCGCATCAAAACGCTACCAGGTGTATACCCGAAACAAAAAAAAAAGGCTTCGGCAAAAGCTAAAAAATGAAACTGTCGACGCCACACGGGCGTGTGGTCACCCATGTGGATGGCCGTGTGCGAGACACAACTGTATGGTGGACGAAGGCATGGCCGTGCGCAGCACACAGCCGTGTGGTGGCTCGAGTGTGGCCGTGTGGGCCCACACGGGCATGTCGCACGGGTATGTGGATTTTGGGCCAAGCCATATGGGCCACATGGGCAAGTCCAATCTGCGCATGTGGGCGACACGGGCGTGTGGGGCTACACGGGCAAACCATACGGGCATGTGGGTCCAAATTTCTAAAATTTTCCCTAGGGTCGGACGGGTTGCTTCGATCGACTGTAGGCCTATTGTAGGGTCGGTAAGGGCTAACTATACCCTAAATTGTATTCTAAAACATTATGATAGACCAAACTTTGTATGATACTGAATGTATGCCTGAATATATTGATGTATATGTATCCGATATTTGTATTAAGCATGTTGAGCGTGTTATATTTGCATCTGATTTATGTATCTGTTATTGGGGTGGGGATTTATATGTATGGAGGAAGTATCTGATATGCGTTGATCGCTAATATTCTGGCAGCTTGGCTGCATATACATTCTGATATGTGTCTTAAAGGCACAACGTGGTGTGTAGGGATGGGTGGGTGTTTTAAACCCCACATGGTGTGATGGGATGGTTGGAGATGGTGTGTAGAGGATTGGGGTAGGACTTATGCATATCTGTATATGTAATCTGAATCTGGATTTGATTCTGAACCTAGAACTGTATCTGCTTCTGACTGTGTGTCTAAATCTATATGCTTGTATTTTTTATTTATGTAGGTTGCACGCTGAGTTTACGTAAACTCACATATGTTGTCTATTTTGTTCAGGTAATCCACAGACCTAGGTGGATCAATGCGGTGGAGTCTTGCGGTGACCACTAGTCCACGAAATGAGTTAATTAAGGGTTTCAATTTATTGTATTTTAAGGTTAATTTCGAGAGTTTTTTATTATTTAGACTCTCAGGACTGTTTAAGTTTCTATTTGGTTTGTGATGCTTTTATTTTTATAGCGACGTTTGACTAAAATTACGGTTTTACGAAATCAAAGGTTTTTCCGAAAGTACAATCTAGATTTTTCAACATATAATGGTTTAAAAAGCTCCGCTGCAAATATTGTTTTGGTAAATGAATTTATTAAATAACGTTATCAGTGATAATTATAAAACTTGGTTGATTTATCGAAAAAACACTGTTTTTAAAACTCATTCCTTGTGACATCACCAGATTCAACCATAACGTCTAGGCCGGGTTTGGGGTGTTACAGAATTAGTGGTACGCTTCCTCAACAGACCTTATGATGATTTCCACCCTCTTGGTACTGTCATCAAAGATTGCTTAGATATGCTGCAAGGTGGTTTGGTTATTGAAGTCCGACACATATTCAGGGAGAAATAAGTGTACTAACCATTTAGCTAATTTAGCTCATAATCTTGATGATGGTCTGTATGTCTTAGAGGAGCCTCCGAGGAGTCTTTATCCCTTGTTGCAGGCAGACGCTTGTTGTAACAACCCGTTTTCAGTGAAATCAGAATAGTGATTTCGGGACCACAAATTTGAGTCCGAAAGAAAATTTATTTTAATATTATTGCATGGTTTGCATTATGGTAGAGAATTCATATGAAAATTTCGTTAAGAAAATTTTTTCGATTTCATGTTTAATTAGGAGGAAAGGACTAAATTGCATAAAATGTAAAAGTTGAATTCTAGTAGCTATAAGTACCAAATAGCTATGGAATTCAAAATTTGAGGTCCTTATATGGTAATTAGACCATTAAGAGAAGTTAGTAGATAATATTGGTGATTCATCCATGAAAATTTAAGAAAAGAAAAAGACTAAATTGGAAAGTGGAAAAAAAAATAAAAGATGATAATTAAATTAAAAGACAAAATATCATGATATATCATCATCTTCCCCAAATTTTCTATGGAAACCGTAGCTAAGAGAAAGAAATTCAAGCAAACTTAATTGGGTAAGTAATCTTGTCCCGTTTTTTAGTAATTTTTATATTTCCGAGATCGTAATAACCTAATCTAGCTATTTTGGGGATCAATTTGTAAAGTTATCAAAGTATTAAAAATTTTCCATGGATGAGTATGCTGAAAGTTTGAAATTTATGATAGAAAATGAAAGGTTGTTGATAAATAAACAACTTTTGTAAAAAAAAATTTCATGAAATTGTGATTTAGGGACTAAATTAAAAAGACGAAAAATTCATGGAAAATTTCTAATTTTTTTGAAATACATGGGCTGTAAATGTTATATGAAAAATTCATCTAGGCTTGGAATAAGGATTAAATTGCATGAATTTTATTTTCCAAGCCTAGGGACGAAATCAGAATTAATTAAAAGTATAGGGGCAAAATGATACTTTTGCCTAAAATGCGAATTGAGTTGAATTGAATATGAATTCTATTAAATTGAGTTAAATTTACTCGTATAGATTCGGATAGACCTAGTGCGGAGTTGGATCAGGGAAAACAAAAAGTATCAGATTAGTAGATTCTCATATACAAACAAGTGTCGAGGTAAGTTCATGTAACTAAATTGTGTATATTTACATGTTTGAGTGAAATGTTGTATATGTGAATGTTGAATTACGAATTTGGTATTTTTAGGAAATAAATTCATAAATTCGATAATGCCCGGTAAATAATAAATCACGTTTGAATACCTGAAATTCGATTGGATACTGGGCTCCTGTATTGGTTGTGGTCTTGCATATGTTGCAGACACACCATAGCTCGAAAGAGCATCCCGTTATTAGCTCTCATGAGCTTCCTGTTAAATGGTTCTTGTGAGCTTCCTGTTAATAGCTCTTCGGAGCATCCCGATAGGTTGTGATCCTACATTTGTGGACACACCTTAGCTCTTATGAGCTTCCCGATTATATGGCTCTTTGTGAGCTTCTCGATATGGCTCGCTTGAACTTCCCGATATATGGCTATCCGGAGCTCTCCAATTAATGGCTCTTCGGAGCTACCCGTTTTAGGCTCACACAAGCTTCTTGAATATTACTCTTATGAGCTTCCTGTTTTAGCCCGGATAAGCTTCCCGTTTATGTGCTCTTACAAGGACTCCTGAATATGAGTTGACGGACTTACTGTATAGTACACTTTGAGTGTACTGCCCATGTATCCATCGATTTTTTAAATGATTCAACGGGTAAAGTTTCGGTATGAAATGATATGAATTCATGATGAAATATTATAAAAAAAAATACTTGAAATACAAGAATATGATACTCATATGTTCATTTGATACTTGGAGTGATAGATACATATATGAGGAAATGGTATATTGATGAGCTCATCTATATTCCTTGGTATTTATATGAATTTACATAACTAACATGCTTGATGAGGATTTATGTGTGTTTAGGCTATTGATTTTATTGATTTGGATGTACTATGAGTGTTTATTTTAAATGAACATGATTGGTAAGTTAATTTCTTGTTATACGAACTTACTAAGCATTATATGCTTACTATGTTTACTTTCCTTTGTTTTATAGTGCTCGGAAGCTCGTAAAGGTTGGAAATCGGTTGGAGCATCTTCACACTATCCTTCAGCTCGTTTTGGTATAAATAGCAAACTTATTTTGATATAATGGCATGTATAGGTTAAATTGGCCAATGATGGCATGTATATGGTTGGTTGTAACTAGCCATTGGAATGGCTAGTGATGGCATGTTTGATGTATGTGTAGGAGGTTATATCATGTTTAATATATGTGCTTGGTATGATAGGTTAAATTTTGATAAACTTATATGATTATACAAACAGGTAAGTTTGGATACTTAAATACATGTGATGAAATATCATGCATAAGATTGGTTTCGGCTTGGTTTTAATGTCTTGAATTGGTTGGTGAATGTATTCAAGTGTTGTTGTAGGTTGAAGGCAAATTTGGGTGAGAAAAGTGGCCTTGAAAATGGCCTAGTTTCGTCCACACGGGTAGACACACGGGCGTGTGGTCTAGCCGTGTGTCCCTTGTATCTTAAAAATTGAGAAACAGAATGCTCAGGTAGTTACACACGGGCAGAGACACAGATGTGTGTCTCAGTCGTGTGTGATACACGGCCTAGCACACGGGCGTGTGTCTTGGCCATGTGTTCCCTGCACTTAATTATTGAAAATTAAACTGTTCACACGGCCTAGCACACGGGCGTGTGGTTGGCCGTGTGACCAAAGTCAGAGAGTTACACAGGTATGGACACGGGCTGGGACACGGCTGTGTGCCTCACATCGAATGCCCACACGGCCTGAGACATGGGCGTGTCATTCGGCCGTGTGAGCCACATGGTCTAGCCACATGGGCGTGTGTCCCCTGCACCCAAGAAAAAAATTGAAATTTCTCGAAAAATTCTCTAAGCTCCCGATTTAGTCCCGACTTGTTTCTAATGCATAAATTGGGTCTTGAGGTGCCCATATAAAGGACATTATGATTGAATATGTTTGATCTCGGGTATGAATAGTAAATGATATGAAATAATTACAATTGATCTATAAACTCTGGTAATGCTCCGTAACCCTATTCCGGTGACGGATATGGGTTAGGGTGTTACACTTGTGGTCAAGGGGAAATGAGATTTTAGATTTTATGTTCTTTATGTACAAAAATAATATATAAAGTTTTTTCTTAGAGAAAAATTTTATTTTATTTTTATTACTAATACTTATCTTTCATAATTTTAATTGCATTTTTACAAATTCAAGGTATCTTTCTTCATTTTTCATTTTTACTTGCATTGATTAAAGCTCCCAAATAAATTTAAGTTATTTATAGTCAATTGTTCAATCAAATGTGATGAAAATCATGGTCGAAATAAGAAATTCTTTTTAAGAGGACCGAAATTAAATTGTAATTTTTACGATAATAAAAATATAATTTTACCATTTTAATAGCTTATATTTTTATAAATTTTAAAGGATTAAATTAGTTTTTATATTTTTAAGAGGGCCAAAGTACAATTTTACTTTTACTAATTTAAAATTTTAAAAATTTTAAAGGGCCTAAATAATTTTTTTCCATTTTAAGATATCGACCCTGCCAGCCCTAATTTTGCACCTGATGTTGTTTTATTCAAGTGTATAATGTAGAATTAATTTAATTTATTTTCTCTAAGTAATAAATATTAATTTATTTTATTTTCTCTAAGTAATACATATTAAGATAAGGAATGAAAGAAGAAAATGGAGATGAAGATGAAGAAAGAGATCAAAATAAATACATCTTTAAATGAGGGAGAAAACAAATTCAAATGTTATTTTAAAACATTATATGGATAAATTTGATATTTTCATGTTGCTAAAGTTAAATTTTGGATATTCTAGATAAAATTTTGTGAATTTTTTTTAAAATTAAAAATCATCGGTATGCAATTGAAATAAGCATGACTCATCGTTATATAACTGAAATAATATGTGACTGATGCTACAATATATATGTATATATATGTTCACCTCTGAATCATCAATACCTGATTGAAATAATAGGTGCTTAGCACTCACCTGTATATAACCAAAGAAAACTGCGACCAATTTTTTTTCCCTTGCTTGCCATTCTTCATTGAAATTGCTTCAATTTCTTTTAATTTTTTTGCTAATTTCTTAGTCTATCATTGCCTTACAAAGCTTTCTGCGCATCCGCTATCATTGTTCAAAGTTCACGAAGTTGCTCTCTAATTGAGTCCCAATCGTTTTAATTTTTGCTCCCATTAGTTGACGCCATTGCCTCTCCAAGTTAGTTGTCGTCCATACTCCAAGCTATTTTAGGTGCTTTAATTTGCTGCTGAATTGCATCTGTGTAACATTCCAAAATCTGGGTTAGAAGGTATTGGTTAGTGAAACTCAGAGTGGTTGCATCTTGAGTTTGGGTTAAGATTGTGAAATTGTGATAAGGGAATTAATTTGGTTCAGTGGTTAAGTGTTAAGTTTTTGTGTGTGAGGTTCTGGGTTTGAATCCTTTCTTTTGAAATTTTGTTATGTTTTTCTAAACCTCTATTCTTGAGTATATGGTTTATATATTATTTTTGCTCAATTGATGACAATGATGAGCCTAGTGGTTCAGTGGTTAAGTTTTTGTATATCTTTTGGTCTTGTGTTTGAGTCTCTGCGAAAGCGATAAGAAAGTGTTTTTTTTTTGTTACTACCTTGTGAGTTAGTTTTTATTTTCTTAAATTAATTAAGTTTTTTCCAAAAACTTCCTCTCCTTTTCACGTTCTTTTTCTATTTCTTCTCTCTACTGTTTCTTCTTCTTTTCTTTTTGGTTGTGATCTTCTTCCACCCTTAGTTTACTATTTAAATCGTTCCGAATCTGTTGCTCTAAGTTCTATTGTGTCGTCAATCTTTCAATCGAACTACGTAAGTGTTCCTTATTGAGTTTTTGTTCGAGTTTGTTGATGGACGAAATTACGTTCCTTTTTGTGTAGTGTAAATTTCTGACTTGCATAAATCTTTGTTAGGGAAGATTTCGAGATTTATGTCCCTCCAACGATTTAAGAATTGCGTGTTGGTTGATTCATTTGCCAGTAGGTTTGAATTTGGGGTTTTGTGTCGAAAGTTCTTTGACGTAACTTCGGTTTTGGATGTTAGTTTAGCAATTTGATTGAGAATAATTTTTTTGATTGGATGTTTAAACGTCGTTTTTAGGTTCCAGGATTATCTCTGTTGCTTCTACGTCAAAACCGTATCAGGTGTGTAATGAAAACCCGAGTAATCTGCTATCTGTGAAAGTCAAAATTGAGGCTATCGACGCCACACAGCCATATGAGGCACTGAATAGGGTCATACGGGTGTATGTCCAGGCCATGCGAGGGACTGACTTGAGCCACAAGGTCGTGTATCAGGCCGTGTGAGGCACTGTGATGAGCCACACAAGCGTGTGTCAGGCCATGTGGGCCACACGGGCAAGCCATGTAAGCTGTGTGAATCCACACGGGCGTGTAGGCCAAAAATTAAAATATTTCCTTAGGACTGTAAACGTCATTCGAATCGAACGTAGGTCTTCCGTGGGGTCCGTTTGACCTGAAACAAGCTATAAAACCTAATTTTTATTATCTATTGATGTATAATCTGTTATTTGTACGTATGTCTGATATGATATAAGTTAAGTAAGCATGACCTGTTAGCGTATAATGTGTTTTTGTTTAGGACGTGTTTAAGTTATGTGATTTATTCAGGTATGATATGTGCTCTGTTAATTTTGATGTTTCATTTCTGTGTTACCTTGTTGGTTGTGAACATGTGATATCCGAATAAGTTGTTTATGTTTGATATTGATTTTGATATGTTACTATGCATGTGACTTCATGGCAAATATATTATGATTCATTAAGATTTGATTAATCTGTTCTGCAAAGCGTTTATTTTCATGCCTTCTGTTTCTGTTATTGTACAAAAGAATGTCCTACATGCTTATCATTCTGATTCTGAATATGCATGCCATGACACATTGCATGGTGTTCAGGATGATGTGAAAGAAGGAAATTTCTAGCAGTTCAATGATCTACATCATCTGGTGATTTATCGACAATTCTGTCTAGCAGCTTGTCTACAATTATGGTGGCTCGACCACATACATCTGTTCTGGCAGCTTGGCTGCAACATAGTGGCATGACCACATATATCTAATCTGGCAGTTTTGACTGCAATTTTGGTGGCACTGTCCACAATTATCTGTTGGTGTGGTTTGGTTGGATGAGTTTTGGGGAACTCTATTTGATGTGTAGCTGAGTTGGGTAAGATGTTTTCTGATAAATCTATATTATGATTTTCTGAAAAACATTGCATTGGCATAACCATACATCATTTGTTCTGTTATACAATCGTTATGAAAATCTTTATGATACTCTAATTTGTTCTGCTCTAGTTATATGATCGTTATGAAATTCTCTGCGTTACTCTAATTTGTATATTGTGTTTTGTTTGATCTCAGTTTGAGTTCAATTATACACTAAGCTTCATAGCTCACTCTTTTTATTTTATATTTGTCTGTTCAGGTAAACCTCTGACTTAGGATCCGACGGCGTGTGGGAGCTTGGATTGTTTTTGCACTTAATGTAAATATGGTGAATTTTGTAATTATTTGTTTTGATCTTTTAGGGTTTGTAATATGTTTCTAAACTCATTTTGGGTTTTTGCTTAATTCATCAGTAATTGATATTTTCTAACGCGAGGCTGCAAAATCACTTAAGTCGACAAAATGAATTTTGATTTTCAAAACTAAAACTCCAAAAAAGGCTTTTCGCTGTAGATTAAGTAACTTCTTAAGTGTTTTCTGAAAACGAACAAATAACTTTTAATGGCTGTATGTGATCGCTGTAAATCAGAGTTTTAAAATTTATAAAAGAATGATCAAACCTGGAAACTAACTCTGACAACGATTAAAGGCAAGTGCACCTATCGAACAGTAGTATAGTTTAGGCAAGACCGGATTGTCGAACCCAAAGGAACTAAAAGTACTAATACTAACTTTCTTTTTATTATTTAGCCTAAAATAAGTGAAGTTGTTTATTAATCTAAATTAATTAACTACTAAACTAAAGACTCTAAGACAAAGAAGAATGAATTTGGAAAATAAATTTGGGGAAAACTCAGTTGATTAAGACGATACCCTAGGAAGAATCCACCTAGACTTCACTTGTTATCTAACACAGAACCATATGATTTATTTACTTAGTTTGATCCGTAAGACTCCCTAACGTATATTAAACCCTCTCTCGAGGCAAATAACGTCTAACCCTAGGTTAATTAGTGGGACTCTCGTTCTCTTATAATAACCCCCTAGAATAGCAGTAAATCGATCTGTGGACTCCCATATTAGGTTTCACCCTAATCCGGCAAAATCTCGTCACCCTATCTCTAGGCGTACGATCAACTCCGCTTAATTATGTTGGATCTACTCTTAGGCATGGTCTATTCCTCCTCCACCTAAGCACATTAAATTTGGATTAAGCTCACATAATTAAGAACAAACTAAGTATTTATCATATAATTCAAATAATCAAATAACAAGATTCATCATAGGTTTCATCTCTTCTTGGTACCGAAGGTTTTAGTTCATAACAATAAAGGAAAACATCTCAAGAGAAAAGATAAAACAAAACATAAGAAATCCCTAAAACCCCCTGAAGGAATTGAAGGAGAGATCCTCTGTCTTGAGTAGAATTCCGTCTTCTTGAGATGGATCAACTGGCTATCCCTGAGTGAATCCCCACAAATCTTCCTTCTCTGGCCTAGCACGACGCCCCTAGACGATGGCTTTGGGCTCCCCTCAGTAGAGGGTTTTCGTCCAACTCCCCCAATAAGTTGCCCCCTAGGGTGTTTATATAGGCTTTGAGATGTGTTACTTGGCCTCCAAGTATCCTAATTTGAGTGCAATTCCTAATTGGGGGTTTAATTAGACTTTGGAGTTTTTTTTTTGCCTCCAAGCATCCAAATCCGAGTGAAATTGCTCTTTCCAGCGACAGGGACACGACCATGGCACACGCCCGTGTGAATCGTGGTCAGGCCGTGTGGACTTCGTTGATGAGGCACGGCCATGTAAATCGTGGTCCAGGCCGTGTTCGAGATCTTTTAAGGAGGCACGACCGTGTGATCTTTGGTCCAGGCCGCGTCGATTTCATGCTTTGGCCCATTTGTCCCATTTTAAGCTCGTTTCTCGTTCTTTTTATCCTTGGGTGCTTTCTTGAGTATAAGACATGAAAAGAAAGGATTAATAGCACCTTTTTACATAAATCAAGGGATAATTCATCCAAAAGCATACTAAATGTGGGCCTAAAATGTGTTACTATTTCGGTTTATCAAATACCCCCACACTTAAGCTTTTGCTTGTCCTCAAGCAAAATTCTCAACTTATAATTAAAACGAACTTCCCTCAATTCATAATAGTCATTGATAGTGTTTCATCATAGTTCAGAGATAATTTATACATGGATAATTCAACTCAAAGAGTCCTAAAAATTCAAACATTATAAGTCATAGATTTTGTAGCACAAAACATAGGTGTCTCCCCTTATCTAGATAATTACCTTTGATTCGAAATTGACAAGGATTGACAACCTCACAAAAGATTCACTCAAATCACTCAAAGTGTTTAAGGTTCAAAATTTAGGCACTCAACAGTCAAACATGAAGAGTTAATCCCATAGGCTTGCATGAAAATCAAATCTCCACCACTGAAATATGAGATGAAACACAAATCAAAAGGTCTTTGTTAGGGTTGTAACGGGGCTAGGGTTAAGGAGTGGAAAAAGGCTGAATTAGAAGGTTAGAATCGAGATTGAATTGACAAATTACCTAACTAAGAACTAATGAACTAATAATAATAAATACATCAATTTAAAACTAATAATACTAACACTACGAGCTTCTTCTTCGATGTTTGGAATTTAAATGTATAAGCTCATTTAATCACATAACTAATAATGAATATTGAATATACTTTTGATGATTTTTTTTTAAGAACAAACTAAATACATAATAAGGGATAAATTACTAAAATTCATAATTAGGCAACTAATCAAATCAAATCTCGATATAAGGGTAGTCAAAAGGAATGGTGATAACAAAAACAAAGTGTTTCTGGGTTAATATTAGCGGTTATGTCAATAAATAGGGTTGTTAGGATTAAAAGGGGTTCACTAGGGGTTAATTTGTGAAGGTAGGCTTTTTAATGGAGTTAGTGGGTTAGAACCTAGGTGCCTTTATCATCTCTGTATATCAAATCAAAAAATGTGGTCTCGACATGTATAATCGATGCAAGTTCTAGAATAACAAATCAGTGTTGACATACTCATAATCAATAAAGTGAGCAAGAAAAATAATGTATGCTCTATAAGGCTCAAAAACTCACAAAAATTATGGGTATTTTGATGTCAACCTCGTAAATTTCAAACTTCAAAGTAATATTTAAACTCAGTTCGACAACCTAGAAAATTTTTAATTTCTGAAACATAGACTTATCATGCTTGATTCTCTAGTATTCTTCGAATTTAATTATCAATGCACAATTATCAATGACTTAATCTAAAACATATCAATAAAGATCATAAATCATCAGAAATTCCATCCTAATTAGTAATATGAGTAATTTAATTTAAGACAAGGCATAATTCAGGGATTTTCAAATAATACTATAGTTAACCCCCCCATACTTAAGATGTACATTGTCCTCAATGTACAAAGGTAGATAATATCAAAATAATCATAAAATCGTAAGATGGGGAGAGAAGGGAAACTTCCTGAATTTTGGATGAATCCAATGAAAATAAACCGGATAGGATTGAAGGTGAGCGTGGGGAAGCGTCTCAAACTGGTTGAGTCCTCGAAGCAGCCATCCTAATTTCTTTTGTATCCTAAGCTAAATCTAAATGGGATGAATAACAAGAAGAAAATAATAAAGAAAATAAAAGAAAGGAAATAAAAATAAAAATAAAAATGAAAATGAAAATGAAAATGAAAATAAAAATGAAAATAAAAATGAAAATAAAAATAGAAATAAAAGTAAATATTTAAATAGTGATATGGTCCACGCCCTTGTTCGAGTTTAATCAGTCCGTGTTTTTTGTGATTTTGAATTTTTTTTTGGGCGCGTTTAGGTGTTTTACCACAGCCGTGGGTCTCATAGCACGCCCCTGTATTCTTCACACGGTCCTTTAGAACGGGCGTGTTTAACCCGTGCTCGTCAAGTCAGTAACCTCACACGGGAAGTCGGCACGGGCGTGGCTTTTTATCGTAGCCCGTGTTGGGAAAAGAAATCATTCTTTGTCATGCACGGTTACTAGCACGTCCGTGGTTTGTCCTTCTGGCTTCCACACGGCCACGGCCACTACCGTGTGCAAGGCCGTGTGAGCATGGAAATCTGTACTTTGGTTAGTTTATGGTTAGGTGCTAAAATGAAAAATAAAAGTAAAATAAAAAATGTAAAAATTAATAGGGTTAGTGCTTGGGTTGCCTCCCGAAAAGCGCTCGTTTATAGTCTTAAGCTAGACTTTACCTCTCATTCATATGGTCAAGGTGGTTTGAGGAGGTAAAAATCCTTCCTCATGCGATCAACTCAATTTTTGATATAAAATTTAAGTCGAGTAGTGTTTACCTCAAAAGTACTGAATTTAGGATTGCTTACCTCGACTGGCCCGTATAGGAAGACATTAAGTACCTCAAAAGTGATTTCTTCGGTTGTCTTGAGGTCTGAATTGGCGATTCGAGGGTTTTCCTTATTCAACAATACCTGATCCCCTATTTTGAAGTGATTTGTTGTTCCTATCAGCTCGTCTGGGGGTTCCTTCGGTTTTTCTTCGTGCAGTTTCGGCTCATCTTTAAAGTGTGTCTTCCCCTCTTTTAGTTTGTTGTTCTCAAGGCTTCGTTCCTCATATGCTTCTTCTTTGTTGACACAAGGTTCTGTTTCTCTCTCAGTTCGTAGAGTCTGCGTGGTTGTTCTGCGGTGAAATTTGAGCAGATTGATTATCAAGCGATTTTACTTTCTCACCTTCATCGATCGATGTTCGCCGAGTCAAGAGCTTGTAAACCGATTGATTCGTCACCTATACGAAGAATGAGTTCTCCTGTACCAACATCAATTTTAGTCCTCGACGATTTGCTAGAAAGGGTCTTCCTAAAATTAAAGGGATCAATTGTCCTCATCCATGTCTAAAACGACAAAGTCTCATCGGGAATACGAATTTATCAATTTTGATTAGAACATTTTCAATTATACCCCTAAGAATTCTGATAGTTTTATCAGTTAATTGAATGCTCATCCTGGTTTGTCTAGGTTTCCCTAGACCTAGTGTTTAAACATTTTATAAGGCATAACATTGATGCTTGCCCCTAAATCAGCTAAAGCATTATCAATAGATAAACTACCAATTAAACATGGAATTGTAAAACTCCCTGGATCTTTTAATTTTCGTGGCAGTTTATTTTGTAGAATTGCTGAGCACATTGCGTTTAGCTCCACATGTGATTCCTCGTCTAGCTTCCATTTGTTTGTCAACTGCTCTTTTAAAAATTTTCTATAATCGGGTATCTGCGAAAGAGCTTCGAGAAACGCTAAGTTAATATGTAATTTCTTTAAAAGTTTAAGAAACTAACCAAACTATTCCTCTGTGTTGTCCTTCTTCATTGCTTCGGGATATGGTACACGAGGATGGTACTCTGTAATTGCCGATTTTGGTATTTCATGGCTCACCTCAACCTTACCTTCACTTACCACAGGATCTTGCCTTGGGTCAGATTCCACTAATCTTTCACAGTCATGAGTTGTTACAGCTTGAATTTTCTCTTTTGGGTTAGTTTCAGTGTTGCTTGGCAAGCTTTCTTGTGGTTGTTCTAAGATCAGCTTAATAGGCTGACCTAAATGATCCTCGATCCCTTGAATCGATGTTTCTTGTTTCGTTTCTATCTTTTGGAGACGTGTTCGTGTTTGCTATGAATTTTGCCAGCGTCTCTTCAAGGTTCGACTCATCTTCCCGTTGGTGAGGTGGTTGTTGAAAATTTGGAGGAAGTTCCTCTCTTTGGTTTTGCCTTGATCGTCCCACGAGAAATTGGGATGGTACCTCCAATCTGTATTATAAGTGTCACTATAAAAATTATTTTGAGGTCTAGAATAGTTACCCATATAGTGGACTTGTTCGTTCTTCATGCCATATCTGTAGGGTGGGTACTCAGGATTCGCCACGCCTCCTAGATTCGAGTTATATTGCATAACTGGATGTACTGCGAGAGACTACACAAACCATCAATCTTTTTATTCATCATCTCTAAGCGGGTTTGATAGCCAGTTTATTGCGTCGAGGTTGAAGACACTGGCGGCTTCTGTTGGTGTTGTCCTCATAACTCGCCACTGATAGTTATTTAGTGCCATCTTCTCTATAAACTAAAATTATCTGACAAAAACAAATAAAAGAAAAATTAGCAAAGTAAAAATTTAAACTAAAAATAAAAGTAAATTGCGAAAAATAAAAAGAATGGCTAAAGTAATAAAAATAGAGTTTTCTTAATATTTTAGTTCCCCGGCAACGGCGCCAAAAACTTGATCGCTGTAAATCAGAGTTTTAAAATTTATAAAAGAATGATCGAACCTGGAAACTAACTCTGACAACGATTAAAGGTAAGTGCACCTATCGAACAGTAGTATAGTTTAGGCAAGACCGGATTGTCAAACCCAAAGGAACTAAAAGTACTAATACTAACTTTCTTTTTATTATTTAGCCTAAAATAAGTGAAGTTGTTTATTAATCTAAATTAATTAACTACTAAACTAAAGACTCTAAGACAAAGAAGAATGAATTTGGAAAATAACTTGGGAAAAACTCAGTTGATTAAGACGATACCCTAGGAAGAATTCACCTAGACTTCACTTGTTATCTAACACAGAACCATACGATTTATTTACTTAGTTTGATCCGTAAGACTCCCTAACGTATATTAAACCCTCTCTCGAGGCGAATAACGTCTAACCCTAGGTTAATTAGTGGAACTCTTGTTCTCTTATAATAACCCCCTAGAATAGCAGTAAATCGATCTGTGGACTCTCATATTAGGTTTCACCCTAATTCGGCAAAATCTCGTCACCCTATCTCTAGGCGTGCGATCAACTCCGCTTAATTATGTTGGATCTACTCTTATACATGGTCTATTCCTCCTCCACCTAAGCACATTAAATTTGGATTAAGCTCACATAATTAAGAACAAACTAAGTATTTATCATATAATTCAAATAATCAAATAACAAGATTCATCATAGGTTTCATCCCTTCGGGTTTTCAAGGGTTTAGTTCATAACAATAAAGGAAAACATCTCAAGAGAAAAGATAAAACAAAACATAAGAAATCCCTAAAACCCCCTGAAGGAATTGAAGGAGAGATCCTCCGTCTTGAGTAGAATTCCGGCTTCTTGAGATGGATCAACTGGCTATCCCTGAGTGAATCCCCACAAATCTGCCTTCTCTGGCCTAGCACGACACCCCTAGACGATGGCTTTGGGCTCCCCTCAGCAGAGGGTTTCCGTCCAACTCCCCCAATAAGTTTCCCCCTAGGGTGTTTATATAGGCTTTGAGATGTGTTACTTGGCCTCCAAGTATCCTAATTTGAGTGAAATTCCTAATTGGGGGTTTAATTAGACTTTGGAGTGTGTTTCTTTGCCTCCAAGCATCCAAATCTGATTGAAATTGCTCTTTCCAGCGACAGGGACACGGCCATGGCACACGCCCGTGTGAATCGTGGTCAGGCCGTGTGGACTTCGTTGATGAGGCATGGCCGTGTAAATCGTGGTCCAGGCCGTGTTCGAGATCTTTTAAGGAGGCACGGTCGTGTGATCTTTGGTCCAGGCCGTGTCGATTTCATGCTTTGGCCCATTTGTCCCGTTTTAAGCCCGTTTCTCGTTCTTTTTATCCTTGGGTGTTTTCCTGAGTATAAGACATGAAAAGAAAGGATTAAGAGCACCTTTTTACATAAATCAAGGGATAATTCATCCAAAAGCATACTAAATGTGGGCCTAAAATGTGTTACTATTTCGGTTTATCAGTATGCTATAGTCGTGTTTGCTAAATATTATTGAGATTAATTTTCTAAATGAGTCGATGTAATTTCTCTAGATTCGATCATAACTTCTAGACTGAATTTGAGGTGTTACAATCTGCTTGGATAGCTATTACTCATTTTTTGCTTATGTTCTTTTTAATGTTATTTGATGGCCATTTGGCTCAATTTTCGTTGCATCAAATCCTTCTAATTTGCTGCCATGAGCAATAATTTGCATCGTTTCACTCCCATATTTACCCCTCAATAATTTGTTGTTCTTCCTCGTCAAATCATTGTTGTTTGCCGCCAGAGTCAGCTTCAATTTTGCTGCTAATTGTCTCTTAGAAGGACTTGAAAAGATGACATCAAGTCCATTGGTTGCTACAACGGTAATTTTATTAATTGGTTATGTGAGATTCATGTTGTTATTCATTTAATTATAATGGTAAATCTTCTTCATATGGCTTAGATTGGACTAATGTTAGTCTACGATGTTGATCTTGATCTTGTTCTTCGATTAGTTTGAGTTAAAAATAGGTTACAGGATTAATTGATTTGATTAATTTGAAAATAATTTAATAGATTGACATTCACATGAAATTTAAGAATATTAATTATAGGTGGATTTGTGCTATTCAATTGCATTGTTTACTGATTTAACAATTATTTGAATCTTTATAAGCAACAAGTTTTATAATTTATGATGTTTGTTTATATATAGAGAGAGGAATGATGTTTGCCAATTCTCAATCCTGACTTGAATTTTAATTTTTTTTTATTTTAGGACTGGTTATAATTTAATTAGTTAGTTAGCATGGATGAAATTGATTTTAGACTTAGGCTCGTTTGTTTGATTAAAAATGGTTTTCGAAAAATGATTTATTTTTCTAGAAAAGTTAATATTTTCTAGTGTTTGGATGAATCTGTGTAAAATATTTTCTGTTGTTTACGAGATTTCCTAAAAATATTTCATAAAAGTTGTTTTAAATGAAATAGTCATACATTTGAGAATTTATTATCTTTTTTTTGTTTAATTGAGTTTATTTTATATCTATTAAATTTATATTTTACACTATTTTTTTACATATATTCCGATGATTTATTTGTAAGTAAATACATCAAATTAAATACATAATAGTACTCAATTGTTAAGCTAGAATATTAACAGTCATAAATTGAAAACAACCAAAGCGAATAGATGATTCCTAATTGTGTTATAAAAAAATAAAAATCAAAGATTGAATACTAATAAATTAGCTTCCAAACCACAATTAATACTACAAATTAATAATATTATCCAAGTGCATAATGAGTAGTACACCATATGATAACTACAATATTGTCCACGTGTATAATTTTCCAAGTACATTACTAGTATGACACCACATGTAACAGCCCGATTTTGGGCCTAGTCGAAACAGTAGTTTTGGGGCCACAAATCCGATGAGGAAAAATCTTATTTTTATTATATTTTTATGGTCTACAATTTCACTAAATGATTCCGTGAAAATTTCGTTCGAAAATTTCGACGTTTGGGCACTCAATTTAGTCAAAAGAATTAAATTGTAAAAAGTGCAAAAGTTGAGTTCCACATGTTAGAAGTGTCCAATTTCTATGAAATTTTAAATTGGAGGTCCTTAAATGGAAATTAGACCATTGGTTAAATTGTTGGACAAAAATGGACATTAGATAAGTGAAATAGGATATTTTTAAGTTAGGGGCATTTTGGTAATTTGGTATTTAAATGGACTAAAAGACAAAATAAAAGCCAAAAACCTTTGTCCATCTTCTTCCTTGGCCGAATTTAGCATGGGGGAAGCCATGTCTAGGGTTTTCAAGCTTTCAAGCTCAATAGTAAGTGCATCTAAGCCCCGTTTTTAATGTTCTTTACATTTTTAAGATCCCCGTAACTCGGTTTAGCTATTTCTACCATTATTTTGAGCTAGGGTTTGTGTTTAAAAATTTACCCATGGATGAAATACATGTTATTTGATGTCTAATGGTAGAATATGAATGCTCAGTGTGTAGTAAACGACTTTTACTAAGTGATTTTCGATGAAATTGCATAAAAGGACTAATTTGTAAAAAGTTGAAAAATGTATGAAAAATGTGTGAATGAATGCAAATTATGGACTGATATAGTTATGAAAATGGTTCAGCTAGGCCTAAAATACAAGGAAATCGAATAAAAATCATTTTACGAGCCTAGGGGCAAAAGTGTAAATATGATAAAGTTTAGGGGCAAAAACATAATTTTGCCATAGTATGATTTTTGGGTCACAATAAATAATGTGACTAATAAGTAAGCTAAATGTGATGTTATAGATCAAAGAAAACGAGGTTTGGACTTAGAACGAGGGGAGAAAAACGAGTGACTGACGGTTAGGTCCCTACTTGCCATTTTGGTATCGAGGTAAGTTTGTGTGAAATTAAAGTTACATAATGTTTTTATACTTTTAATTACTTGATATTATGTGAAATGAATGTTATTTATATGAAATCGACTAGTGATGCCTCGATGAGAATATGATGAGAATATGTTAAGTTGAAGTCCCGGTTGAACATTTTGGAATGACAAGGATACCTATGTCACAACATGAGATAAGGAAGGTCCCGTATAAGACCATGTCTGGGACATGGTATCGACACCGAATGTAGGTCCCGTGTAAGACCATGTCTGAGACATGACATCGGCACCGAATGTAGGTCTCGTATAAGACCATGTCTGGGACATGGCATTGGCAGCGAATGTAGGTCCCGTATAAGACCATGTCTGGGACATGGCACCGGCACCGAATGTAGGTCCCGTATAAGACCATGTCTGGGACATGGCCTCGGCACCAAAGAAAGATCTCGTGTAAGACCATGTCTGGGACATGGCATCGACATCAAGATATGAAATCCCGTGTAAGACCATATCTGGGATATGGCGTCGGCATCGAGATGTGATCCCATGTAAGACCATATCTGGGATATGGCATTGGCATCGTGATACATGTATGATGAGATTGAGTATCCTTTGATATTCCGAGTAGTTCAACGGGCAAAGAGCTAAGTTTGTGCATCAATGACAAAGAGATAAGTTTATGCATCAATGAAAAAGAGCTAAGTCCATGCTTATGATGTAAGAATATGTGGGAAATGTGGATTGTGATCATGTGTGAGGCTTTTAAGCCAAATTAAATTGAGAAATGAAATGTTTAAGTTTTTGTTGTTGATGTATAAGTTAAATTGGCCAATGAATGGCTCGTAAATATTTGATGATGACTAGCTATTGGCATGGCTAACTATGGATATGCTCTAGTGTTATAAGTGTGTAAATGAGAATTAATACAAAGAAAACATGATAGAGTAAAATTAGCAATAAAACAGTTTGGACAGCAGCAGTTGAATCACTTTGAAAATTCACCAAAAATGGTGAAAATTGAGTTTGAAGTTGAATAAGATATGAAATTAAATCTTATTGAGTATATTTTTGCATAAAAGAGACAGTGTAAGCAAAATAATTTTAGATTATGAGATATTTGAATTTTTATAAGACAGGGTCAGAATGATTTCGGAATCCCCTATTCTGACTTTGGAAATTCATTAAAAATTGTAAAAAAAATAATCAAGGGATAAAATTTATATGCTTGAATTTATTAATGAGTATATTTTCAATAGAAATAAATGGGAACGTCTTTCAAGTTCTTTGCAATGATAAAATAATTTTTTTTCTGAAGAGGGGTCAGAACTGCCGGACAGCAAAACAGGGGAAACTTTAAAGAATAAACTGTACTGATTGGCTGAACCAAAAATTCTTGAAATCTTATGGTAAGAAGATATGTGAGTCTAGTTTCAAGTAAAATTAGCGGATCCTAATTTGGAGTTCTGTAGCTCCGGATAAAAATAATTTAGTAACTATAACTCGAGTAGACAGCTCAAGATGAATATAAGTGAATTGAGAAATTTTATGCAATAATGATAGCATTATCTTGAGAACTCAAAATAAGGATTGTTAAAAGCATGGTAATAAATTGTTTATTATTTACATAAATACTTACTAAGCTTTATAGCTTACTCTCCTTCCTTTCTCATATCATGTAGGGTTTTATACTAGCTCGAGTTGGAGATCGCCGGAGATGCTATCACACTATCAAGCTATCATGTTGGGTATAAGTGAATGCAAAACCTTTTGAGTCTATGGCATGTATAGGAACTTAGTCAATTGTGTATGTGTCAATTGATTTGGCCAAATGTGTTGGTTCATATTGGTTAATGAGTTGTAATGCCTATTTATACGTGTGTGCTTATACTAAAGGTTTTATGTGATGTGGTTATGTGTGTTTGGGATGGATGGATTGAAGTTGTGTTTAAGTATGTGCAAATGAGGGTGCCAAATGGTCTGGAAAATAGCCATTTTCTTGGCCACACGGGCAGAGACACGACCGTGTAGAGAACACGACCCCAAGACATGGGCGTGTGCCTAGGGTGTGTGAAGTCTGCATTTACTTTTCAGAATTTAATTCGTCACACGGCCTAAGCACACGGGCGTGTGACTTGGCCGTGTGACCCAATTTTGTTGATGACGTCATAAATAGAGAGTCACACGGGCTAAGGACATGGGCGTGTGTGACCACACGACCTACCCATATGGGCGTGTCCCAAGCCACACGGATGTGTGACCCTTGTTTTGATGAAAACTTTTCTAAGTCTTCTTAAAGTTTCCTAAGCTCTCGGTTTAGTCCCGAACAGTTCCTAATGTATGTTTTAGGCCTTGTGGGGCCATATAAGGGGCGATTTGCATGTGAATGAGGAATGTTAAATTGAATGAAATTTTATAGCCGGTTTTGTATAAAGGTTTTTGTTTAAGTTTGGTAATGCCTCGTATCACGTCCCGGCGTCGAACACGGGTAAGTGGTGTTACACCATATAATTAGTATTACTCCACATTAAAACATCAATATCTTCAACCTTGAGAAAAATTTTGAAGCCAATTTTTTCTATGCTTCATACTTTTAGTCAAGAAAGCTTTGGCCTCGGATTCACGACCCACAAGATAATCAAACACACTACAAAGGAAGTTGTCATCAAATCCTTCGACCTCCATCGACATCACTTCTCCATAAAGATGTGGTGTCTTGTCTGTAGCAAATTGTTCTAATGCATTAGTAATCAAGGTTTTATTGTTTCTGTTATTATCCCAATTTTGACTATCAACTGAAAAAATTGAAAAAACATAGATATGATTTATGTTCTTACATCATCAGCCCTTTTCAAGGCTTTATTGTTCCTATCTTTATGTTCTGTCTGGTTATTACCTAATTTAGCACTTGCAAAACATGCAAGCATTACCAGGCATTACAAGTTCAATGTATGTTTTGGTTCCTACCCTAACATTTTGGCAATACATATGAAAGTAAAAAAAGTGAAAAATCCATAAACTATCACACTCGAGTACTCTACTGTTTTCATTTTTTTTGGCTCGACCAAAATCAATTTTATTAATCCAAACAAAAGATGAAAACAACCATCATCCAGATACACACACCAACTACATAACAATGCAAACACCCCAAAAGATCATCACCACTCATAGCTTAACCAAAAACATAATATGAACAAGAAAATCACCCAAAATGGAAACAGACAAAACCAAAAAAAATCACCAAAAATATACTCTCTAGTAACATCACACGAGCATGACTCATAAACACCTTAAAAGAAACAACTCCAAACATCTGATCAAACCAAGATCAATCAAAAGCCAACACCCCTAATGTCCCAAAACACAAAAAATCGCATAAAGTAGCGACTCCTCCAAAGAACCTTAAGTTTCAGAATACAACCACTTAAAAAAGAGTTGCTAAAGTCAGCAACACCTTACACCAAAATGTCAGTAAAATTAACCATCTAAATTTTGTCTACTGTCTTCTTCGCACAAGTTCTTTCATAAACTCTTCGTTATCTTTGATAACCTGAAAGCCCAAGTTTTTACCATGCATCTAATGCTTTTCTCCACAATTTCTTATTATTCTTACACTTCCTACCCTAGAATAACCACAACTCATATTCCGACTATAACACTTGGTATAGTTGCTTTATTTTGATGAAATAAAAACAATTTCCTATTCTATAACCAATAATATCCCGAGTTATATGGTTGTGGGTGATTGTTTTTATTGTGTGATATACCACACATACTCCGTTGATTTATTTCGACTCATACCAATGTTAGCATGTTTAGTAATATAGACTCATATTCAAACATAACAATAGTGATAATCCATAAACACAAATGAAGGCAATTCTTAGATCCGCATCCACACATACCACCAGGCAGAATTCGTGATTAAATTCTGAATATAGACTCTCACCCAACTAATCAATCTTCACCAAAGAAAAGCATCTTCCAGGCTCGAGGCCGTAGCCTGCCACAGATCCTCATTAAGAACAAAACTAGACTGGGGTTTGCGATACGGACCATACAACACAAGTTGAATTCGTATAGAACTATTCTTCTTCTATTTGACTTTGATTACAACAGGGTTTTTCAACTCTTAAATAGATTTAGTCGAAACTCCTCTTGTATCATTCGTTTTTCAACATTAGTGAATTTCTCCTCCTCCGCCCGTGGTTTTTCCCAAAAGGGTTTTCTACGTAAAATCTGTGTGTTCTTATTTTTCTTTTCTTATTGTTTTGCAGTCATTCTACCGCCATTATCGATGTTTATTATAACATAACGCGTTAAGCTTGTGATAGCTTATTAAGTACTACAAGAATTAAACTTTCTATTTAAAGTATAATTTGTAACAGCCCGATTTTGGGCCTAATCGGAGTAGTGGTTTCGAGACCACAAATTTGAGGTCAAAGAAATTATTTTAATATTATTTTATGTGTTATAGCATGATTATATGAGTGCATGAAAATTTTGGTGAATTAATTTTAGTGATTACTTGCTTAATTTTGAAAAAGGACTAAATCGCATAAAGTGCGAAAGTTTTGTTCTACAAGCTAAAGGTGTTAAATAGCTATAGAACCTTAAATTGGAGGTCCTTAATGTTCAAATATACCCTTAAAAGAGTGATGGCCGGCCATAGAGACAAGGAAATGAAATTGGTCAAAGGTTAGGTAGATTTTAGGTGACTTAATTGATAAAATAATCATAAAATAAAAAGAAAGCTTCATCCTTTTCATTCTTTCTCCTCTCCACCAAAAATATCAGCAAAAATAGGGGTTTTGGAAGCTTGAAATTTCAGCAACTCTTCACCCTTGTAAGTAAGTGATTTTAATGGTCATTCTTGATAATTTTTGTACTTTTGGAACCCCTATAGCTTAATCTAGCTAATGAGGGGACTATTTTGCAAAATGGTTGAGAGTCATGGGTCTTGCCATGAGAGTATTTATATTGTTTTCTGAAATTTTATGAAAGAAAATGAAACTTGGTTGTTTAATAAACAACTTTTGTGAAAGGGGTTTTTATAAAAACACCTAAAATGGACCTTTTTGTAAAAGTTATAAAATGGGTAGTAAATGTGTGAAATAATTGGATTTGTAAGTTGCTATAAGCTTAAAATAGATTCGGCTAGGCTTGGTTAATGAGGAAATTTAATGAAAATCATTTTACGGGCCTAGGGGCAAAATCATAATTATGTAAAAGTTTAAGGGCAAATTGGTAATTTTTCCCATGTATGAATTATAGATTGTCTTGATTAATGTAGTGATTAAATAAGTGAATTTGTCATTATAGATAAAGAGAAACGGAGTCTGGACCCAGACCGGGGGAAAACCAAGCTATTAGACTAAATCGAATTAGTCGCCCATATTTTGTATACCGAGGTAAGTTGTACGTAAATTGTAACACCCCAAACCCGACCTAGACGTTATGGCCGAATCTGCCGATGTCACATGGTAGTGCCTTAGATTATGTAATTACAATAAAGCCATTTTCGATATCTTAGGTTACCATCAAAACATGTCGTTTATTCATTCATTATCCATTTTCAAATATTATACGTTGCAGAAGCTTTTAAAATAATTTGCGAATGTGTGTATTTGGTAAAACATTTGGTTATTTTGAAAACTCGCGTCTTGTCCTACTGCTAGCAGTTATAAAACAAAAAAAATCCCAAATTTAAACAAAAATTCGTAAAGGCAATATTACATAAAACTCCCCAAATATAATCAAAGCCATAAATAAAAGTAAAAACCGTAAAGGTCCAGAACCGTGGTCACTGCTAAGTCCTCCGCCGCACCGATCCGTCTACTACTGGGGATTACCTGAATAGATTAAACAGAAAAGGGTGAGTTTTCGAAAACTCAGTATGTAATCCCCACAGAAAACATGCACACAGTAATATCAGAAAACAGACATAAACTCACAGTTCGAGTCTAAGCCCATTACAGAAATGGTGTAGGCCTTAGCCCACTCAAATACAAAATCAGATATATTCTAAGGCCTTAGCCCATTTTAGACATAGCAGAATCCTACCCACCAGCCTCTACACACCAACTTCGTCCAACCCTACACCATGTGGGGATAAAATCAACCCACTCATCCCTACACACCATGCTGTACCGAATGCGGCACATAATCAGAAGTTTGCAGCTAAACTACCAGATAACAGGCTTAAGAGCCTTTCAGATACTTCCTCCAGTAAAACATCAACCCACCCCGATGCAATGCAACATACATAAAATGTCATGCTATTATGCAAATACAGTTCACACATTCAAATATCAGAATTCATGCTCAGTACCAAAATCAGAACGTCAAGTCACATAATTAGGGGTCTAGGTAAAGCTTACCGACCCTACAATAAGTCCACAGTCGACTAGGGTGACCCGTGCAACTGTACAGAACTTCTCAGAAAAATGGGCTCACACGCCCATGTGGCCTACCCGTGTGGCCCACACGGCCCAAATTGGCCTTGGTCGTGTGGATTTCACAGTCTGGCCCAAAATTCCACACGCTCGTGTGGCCCACCTGGCCCAATTGGTCGGGCCTGTGTCTTACATGGCCGGGCTCGTCGATCACACAGCCGTGTGGTGACTTACAGTCTTGCACACGGCCTACCACACGGGCGACCACACGCCCGTGAGGTGTCGACAGTAAGGTTTTCGGCTTTCACCGAAACCTCATTTTTTACGTTTCCGAGTACACACCTGTTTCGATTGAAGCTAAAACCACACCCCAGATGATCAACACCTAAAAATTGATCAATCAAACGCTAAATTAGTCTTAATTCACGATTTGTACAAACCCACAAAGCCGAAAATACTTCCAATTCATTAGAACAACACCTACCTCGAAGCCCCAAACGAACATGACTAAAATTCCACAGAAGAGGAACACAGTTCCAAACGATTCCTTGATGTCAAACAAAAGATATAAACCTCCAATCAATAACTTAAAATCGAAACTATAACGCACTTAAACTACTCACCAACTAACGACGGGACGGCGCGATGAATTTTGGAAGACCTCAATTGGATGAACGGAGTAAGAAGATCAATAATTGAAAACGAAAAAAAGAAATGGAGGTAAGGGGAAAAATGTCAGAATGGTGAAGAGGAGAGGAAACCAAATTTTTGCCAAATACACTAACTGATCAGATTCTGATAATTTCCCCCTCCCATACTCCTTAATTCTCTCCTTCAAACACTCCACTATCAGCATTTAACTAAAACACAAACTCCTATACGACACTGGTAGCAAAATAGTTCCCTCATTTATGCAGGGATTCGAACACAAGACCTCCACCACAATAACACACCACTTAACCACTAGACCAGCTGACCCATTCTGTTAATTACCTACACACTTTAACTTATAAGCCTACTAACCAGATATTGAGCTTTATTCATAAAAATACCAAAATTTACCCAAGTCAAGGCTTGAACTTGGGACCTCTTAGACACTTCCCAGAACACTTAACCACTAAAGCAGATACACAGTTGTGTCACAATTTACAAAAGTCGAAATTAAAGAAAAACCGGGGCGTTACATAAATAATACAACTTTATTGTTATTATGTATCGAACAATTAGTATGGCATAAAGTGTTTGATTATTGTTGTGAATATGCATGATGAGAATTGATGTAGTAAAAACTCCCGGTTGAACCTTAGGAAATGATTGGATATCTATGCCATGACATTGGGTGATATGTGTGCTAGTGTAAGACCATATCTGGGACATGGCATCGGCCAAATTATGAGAGCCAGTGTAAGACCATGTCTGGGACATGGCATCGGCATTGATATGTGTGCTAGTGTAAGACCATGTCTGGGACATGGCATCGGCCACATTATGAGAGCCAGTGTAAGACCATGTTTGGGACATGTTTTCGACATTAAGACGAGAGCTAGTGTAAGACCATGTCTAGGACATGGCATCGACCTCGACATGTGAGCCAGTGTAAGACCATGTCCGGGACATGGGATCGGCATTTTACCCTCTTGTGTGAGGCTTATCGGATATCTTTTAGTATTCCAAATGGTTCCACAGGTATTTAAAGTTTATGATAAAAATATGAGAGGATATAATCATGTTGTGAGTGGTACAGGTTCTTACTCGAAACTCATGAGATATGAGCTTAGTTATGATGCCTTAATGGTAAGGATGAAATTGAGTAAGTTCTATCTATGAGAATGATTTCAGGATGATCTTGTAATCTTTGGCTTATACTTGTGATGTGTAAATATGTATTAAATCTACCATTGTTAAATCAAGAGTGTTATGCTGGTTTATAATATGCTATGTGTTTAAAGATGCATGGTTGATGCTGTTACTAATTTACATGCAACTTACTAAGCTTTATGCTCTTTTCCATTTACTTATAGTATCGCCAAGCTAGCTCGAGGATCAACAGACGTCGGAGGCATCGATCACACTATCTACAAGAACATTGGGTATAGCTAGTCTTAATATTTTGAGTGATTGTAACACCCCTTACCCGTATTCATCGCCGGAACCGGGTACGAGGCATTACCGGACATAACTCACTTGAACGTACAACTTTGAACTGTAACATCCTGAATAATTGGGTCTGTTCATTTTATGTGTTTGGATGCTTAAAATATCAATTTGAGAATTTGAGGTACAATTAGGGCTCAAATTGGGCTGAGGCCTTGTTTTAAATATTTTGTTTAGACACTCTAAGGGCTTAAATTGAAGTTGTAGTAGTTTAATTGACATATTGGGCTCGTGGCCCAGCAGCTAGGGGCACAGTAAGGTGAGCTATAAGTGGCGTCACTAGTGCATGAGGAAGGCCCAAATTTTTGGTTGCTTGAAGCCCAAGTTATAGGGCTAGATTTCGGCACTTAATTGAGTAATGGGGGACGGCACAAGGCTATTTTTTTGGGGAATCTTATTATATTTATTTCATGTGGATAATAAGCAGATAAAGGCTATTATTTAGGGATTTAGTATTTAAGGATAATAAGCAGATAAAGGCTATTTTTGAGGAGATAATGATTAAGATAAGGGAAAAGGGATAGGAGCTATCATGTGTGGTAGTGTTGGCCGAAAATCAATCTCTGCTAAAGGGAGGAATCAGCTTTTCTATATAAAGAGGGGTGTGCCAAATTTTGAAGCCTCTTTTATTTTCTTTTCTCATCTTCTTCCTCTCAAAAGCCGAAAATCACCATCTTCTTCACCCTTTCTTCTTCTCTAAAATTTCTGGTTGGTGAATCTTTTAACCTCTATTGTTATTCTTCTTTAATCCCTAAAAGCCAAATCACATCTCTATTATTCTATTCTTCTCCTTAATATTCATTGGCCGAATCTCTCTTAGCCATCTATTCAATTCGTACATCTTCTAAAAGCCAAAATTCTTAGATCTCACTTCTGAAGTTACCGAATTCTCTTCAAAGGAGTTTGCTTGTGCCGAATCTTGAAGGAAACAATAGGTAAGTATTGATTTCGGGATTTCAATGTTCTTCTGGCTTTTCAAAAGTCCTTAGTCGAATGGCTATTAGAAACTAATCTCTTATTTCACTCTTCTTTTCTGATTCCGGATTTGAAGAAGGAGGCCAATCGCATAGATCTCTAAGTTATAGAATCGTGTTACTTTCGGATTTCAAGGTAAGAGGATTTGTTTATTTATATATATAAAATCGGGTAGAATACTAACCATGGCCGAATATAGGAGAGGCCTATTTTCACAATTGTTCCGCTTTTAAGCAAGGCTATAGATTGAGGATAATAGATCCGTATAGCAAGGACATCGACTAAGAATATTGGATTTTGCAATATCGTGTGTGTAATTCTCCACACCATCTAGATCTGCTTGATTAATATATGAAAATAAGTATTACATGTTTTGTTAAATGCCAAAACCCCGGCATATTGACGGAACCCAAAGAGGGTAAAGCAAATCACCGTGTTAGTAAATGATCCGATTAAATGTTATAAGTATACTGATTTTATGTGATTGCATGAGTTGGGTGTGATGAAAGGAGGAAGTTATATGTTGTAGAGTTTTTTACCGTGATCTGTTGTAGTGGCTACGGCCATGATCTGATGATGAGCAGCACGACTGCCATCAAGGCGTGTAGCGGTGTGGGTTTATTGTAGAAATCCCCAATGGTGTGAATGGTCGTACGGGGCGTGTAGCGGATGGACACCTAGGATATGGGTTGGGCTTTGCATATTATTTTTGTTACTTATATTTTGATTATTCTGTTTTATGGGGCTAAAGCCCAAATCTAATGGTGCATGAGGGTTGCACACCGAGTCTCGCGACTCACCCTTTAATTTTAACCATCTCGGGTGACACTTAGGCATCGGACCTGGGGAGAGAGGAGAGCAAGGTGGCCATACGACGAGCTTTGAGAATTCAAAGAAAAGACTTAGTCTAATATTTGATTTTCATTTAATTAATGGGTTCAAATTTCTTTGTAATAAGGCCATGGGCCACTAGACTACCATTTATGTCTTGGGATTTTGTTGGGCTTTTATTATCGGGTTTTAAGTTTTACGTTTTCAATTAAGTTAAGACTGCATGAAATTTCTGGTTTTTATTTAAAATCTACCATGATAATTGGTTACTTAATATTTTATACTTTAATGAATTATTAAGCTTTCAAATAAAGGTGTAAACCTAGTAATTGTTTTCCAAAATGCGACATGTTATGTAAAATCTCTTAAGTGACATACCAGATCCGGTTGTAGCGTTTGGGCCGGGTTTGGGGTGTTACATGAACTATAGAATTTCATTCCAAATTATAACTTTCCAATTCATATACATAACACCCTTATTATGGGCCTAGCATGCAGGAGACACATAACACTAGCATGCAGGGGACACACGGCCTGGTCACACGCCCATGAGACTGACCGTGTGTCACACACAGCCTAGACACACGCCCGTGTGCCTACCCGTGTGGACAAGAACAAGGATATTTGCCAAGCTCTTTTATCACCCTAATTCACATAATGTAAAATCCCATTCAACCATTTACCAAGCAACCCAATCAAGCATCTAACACATTCATGAATAACCTCTTCTTTTCATAAATTAGCATTAATGAACCATCAACTATGGCAATATACAAAAGAGTTCATCTCTAAAAGAGCCAACACACTTGGCCAAAACAACAAAACATTTCATTAAGCCTAGCCCCTATACATGCCATACTCAAAATGCTAAGTTAAATATACCGAGATGAGTCGATAGTGTGGGTGATCTTTCGATTATCTTCGAATCCTGAACTAGCTCTTTGACACTATAAAACAATGGAAAAGAAAGGGAGTAAGCTTTAAGCTTAGTAAGTTTACATGTAAACAATAAGCATCATAACATATGCTAAACAATCAATAACATCATATACTAAACAAGAATAATTCACAATTCCACAATTATGCTTACTCATTCCATTTCTTACCACAATCCAACCACATAACAATTATATTGCTCACACTCACTTGTACACATTCCCTGCACACAACACCACAAGGCAACATGAAACATTCACTTATACAATTTCTCGATGAACCTCTCAGAAAAATACTAAGTATCCCGTGGTTTCGCACACAGCCCACCATTAATCAATAATAGGGTGGTATCGCACTTAGCCCACCAACAAGAATATATATGGTGGTTTCGCACATAGCCCACCAAATGATAGTATAAACGATGGTATCGCACGTAGCCTATCGTGAATAAGTAATAAGGTGGTATCGCACATAGCCCACCAAAAGAATAATTACGGATATTTTTCCGCACTTACATATCTATTCCGAGGTTCATACGGAAATTACTCACTATCTATCAATTTCCATCATAAATGATCTCATTCATACAATGCACCAATAAGTAGCAACATATGTATTAAAGACGTATCGTTTACACAAAAACTTACCTCAGTGCAAAATATATAAGTCGACGACTTAATCCGTGACCTTGGCCTTTCCCCGGTCAAGGTTGTTTCCGCGCTCTTCTTGATCTACAATAATGAAATTCACTCATTTAATCACTTTATAATGAGTGATACATCGAAATTTCTACTTAGGCAAAAATGACCATTTTGCCCTTATACTTTGGCAAAATTACGATTTTGCCCCTAGGCTCGTAAATCATTTTTCATCACATTTTCTCATTAAGCAAGCCTAGCTGAACATTTATTCCTCTTACAAAAACTCACAAAATCAATTATTTCATGCATTTATTACACAATTACTACCTTTACAAATAAGTCCTATTTAGGTGTTTTCATGATAACACCCTTCACAAAAGTTGTTTCTTAACTCACTAACATTCGTTTTCTTCCATAAAAACTCAGAAAAAAACATGAACACTCTCATGGCAAGTCCCTAAACTTTCAACCATTTTGCAAAATAGTCCCCTCATTAGCTAGCTTAAGCTTTGGGGGTTCCAAAAGTACAAAAATCATTAAATAAAACCACCAAAATCACTTACTTGTAAGAGGATAAGTTGCTAAAATTTCAAAGCTTTCAAAACCCCCTTTTTGCTGGTATTTTCAGTGGGAAGAAGATGAATAAAAATGGGTGATATCATCTTTTCTTATTTTATTTATTTCCTCCAATTTAATCCACCTAACCCACCAAATTTTGACCAAATTGAGTCTATTGTCCCCTATGTCCGGCTAACAACATTAGGAAGGTCTAATTGCACATTCAAGACCTCCAATTTAAAGTTCCATAACTATTTAATATTTCTAGCTTGTAAAATAGAACTTTCGCACTTTATGCGATTTAGTCCTTTTTCGCAATTAAGCATTCAATAGCTACAATTAAAGCACCAAAATTTTCATACATCCATATAATTATGCCACAATACATAAAATAATGTCAAAATAATTTTCATCAACCTCGGATTAGTGGTCCCGAAACCACTATTCTGACTAGCCCCAAAATCAGGCTGTTACAACTCTCCCCCCTTCAGAGATTTTCGTCCTCAAAAATCTTACTGGTAAAGAGGTTTAGGTATTGTTCCCTCATGGCTTCTTCCGGTTCCCACGTAGCCTCTTCCACACAGTGTTTTTTCCATAACACTTTCACTAAGGCTATGCTCTTATTCCTCAATTGTTTAACCTCTTGAGCCATTATCTTAATTGGTTCCTCTTCATAAGTCATATCCGGTCGTATCTCAATTTCTGTTGGAGGGATCACATGCGAAGGATCAGATCGATATCGCCGCAACATCGACACATGAAACACGTTGTGTATTCTCTCTAACTCTGCTGGCAAAGCCAACCGATATGCTACTGGCCCAATCCTCTCAATAACCTCATACGATCCTATGAATCGTGGACTCAATTTGCCCTTTCGACCGAATCTCAATATTTTCTTCCACGGAGATACTTTCAGGAATACCTTGTCACCCACTTGAAACTCGATTTCTTTCCTTTTTAAATCCGCGTATGAATTTTGTCGATCTGAAGCAGCTTTCAGGCTATCTCGAATTACTTTCACTTTCTCCTCAGTCTCTTTAACTAGGTCGACCCCGTGAATTTGCTTCTCACTATGCTCGGTCCAATACAAGGGAGTCCGACACTGTAACATCCTAGAAAGGGCCTATGCATTTTCAGTTTAATTGTACGAAATGACAAGTCTTAAGCACTATGAATAAATTTTTGGTATTTTTGGAATTCTAGAAATGCATAGAAATGGAAATGAACATTTTTGGAAACTTGAACATTTTGAAACACTGAACATTTTTGGAAATGTTTCAAAATGGAAAGTGAACATTTCGAAACCTGAAATGTAAGAAAAATGGCAAGTTACTGAGCCGATCGAAAATTTTAGGAAACTTAGAAATGATGCCGAAATGTCAAATTTTAAAGTTCAAAATAGGAAATAAGGGCTAGAGGGCCTTAAAAGAAAAAGTTGGAGAAGTTTGGCACACAAACAGGCTTGGAAAAGTGGCTCAAGATGCCACTTAGGGCCTAAGGAAGTGGCGTCACATGCAGGAAATAGGCCTGAGTTCGAGTCACTTGAGAAGCAAATAAATAAGTTTTATTTTTGCTTCCGGAAGGTGGAGGTGGACGGCATGGGTTTCTAGAAAAGGAAGAGTTTTATTTGCATAAATATGTGAATAATAAGGGATAAATAATGGATTTATTTTAGATTATTTTCAAGAGATAAATGTGGATATTATTTCTTTTATTTTGATAGATAAGGAAGAGATAAAAGAGGATTATTATTAGTATTATTTTTATTAAGAGATAAGAGATAATTATTGGATTAAGTTTTATTAAAGTGACAAATCAAGGGATAAAGCTATCAAAATAGAAGAGTGGTGGCCAAGTAAAGGACTCTAGCTAGTAATTTTGGCTATAAAAGGAAGAGTAAGGCTATTCTTCATTCATTCTTTTCTTTTCAAGAAAACCTCTGTAGAAATTCTCTAAAGTTTCTCCTCTTCTCTCTGCCGAATTTTCTTTGCCATTATTCTCTTTTTCTCTTTCTTTTCTTCTTCTATTACAAACACAATCAAAAGCCAAAGATACCAATAGCCCTAGTCGATTTCTCACTAAGCCTCAAGAGAGCCAAATTGTTATCCACATCAAAGCCATAGCCGAATCATCGCTAAGGGTTCAAGCAAGAGTTCCATCAAATTCTTCAAGAAGGGTAAGATTAGGTTAGATTCTCATTCTATTTCTTTTAAGGCTGTCGAAATTAAGATTCTAATACCCTTAATATCTGTTGCCGAAGAGATCTTTCGGGATTTACTAAGTGTCGACTACAAGGAAGGAGAAGTTCTTTTCCCGAAGGTACACCATAAGCCGCGTGTTCCCTAGTTATTCGGTGAATTTCGGGATTTCAAGGAATTCGTTAAGCAAATCAGGTGTGTACCCTACCCTAAGTTTTGATAGGTTCATGGTTATGTTTAAATTAAATGTATTATTAAGAATGTGTGTACTCACACTAACTTTCAATATATCATATAGCAATTATTTTAATATATGAATATGCATAAGAATGTGAATGTGGCTAAGTACCACAAATGTGGTAAGAGTACCCAGGTACGTTTCCTACTTTCGATAGGATTACGAATATGTTATATTGTTAACATGTGAATAATGAGAAATTAAGTATGTTATGCATTTATGGGGCATTCGGGATCTATGTGAAAGGGGGAAGAAGGTGTTGACTTGGTCTCACCAACGGAATATGGTGACTATGGTCACAAAAATTTGAATATGGTAACCGGTTTACATTATCCGAATTTGGTAACTTCGGTTACATTATTTGAATATGGTGTCTAATGACACAAATTATATGGGCGATGAGCACGCCGACCGCAGCTGATCGCCTTCGATGGTGTGTAAGCGGATGGAGGGTTGACTTAGTAGTCCCCACGGTGTGACCGGCAGTGCGGGTGGTGTGTAGCGGATGGTTAATTAGGTTTGGGTTTGGGAATGCATCATTAATTGTATTCTATGATTTGAATGTGTATCATTTGCATGCCTGATTCTATTATGACTTAGTGTTGTGTACACATTGAGTCTCATGACTCACCCCGTTTGGGGAATATTTTTCAGTGATGAGCGATAATGGACCGGGTTGGCGGGAGCTTAAAGGTGGCCATGCATAGCAAGAAATTTATGATTTGGACTTTCAATTTATTTTAAGTATTTTAAGTTTTACTTTGGGATCATTGATATAATAAGGCCATTGTGGTTTACTTTATTTTTCTTTTATTTATTATGTTTATGGATTTTTATCAATTAAAGTTTAAGTAAATTCCTTTTAAAATTAACTCTAAATGTTTTGTCACCTTAAATAAATGGGTTTTAACATAAGATAAATTTGTTTTCAACTCAAGCCCAACCTAAACAATATTTTTTTAAAAATCATACAAGTTTTTCCTAAGTAACAAAAGAATTTTGAACCGGTTTACTTGAGGAACATACCAAATCTGGTCAAAGCTCGTGGACCGGGTTTGGGGTGTTTCGATTTGGTATCGAGCCAGCTTTTAAACTCTCGGCTTTGTGGTCTAAAGCCCAAAACATTTTCAAATCGAGCCCAAATGAGTTTTATGGAAATATTTTTGAAATAAGCGGTTTTCTGGCATGGCACCTAAGTCTCCAACCCGAAGTCCACCAGGTAAGTACTTCGATCTCTTGTGTGATTTATATTATGATTTGTAGAAGGGTATAAATGGAATGGAACGTAGATTAGTGAACTAGAATCTATTGAACCATAGGACTAGTCTATTCAAACACAAGTGCATAAGACTTAAGGACCATTAAACAAACCTATGACTAAGTCGCCGAGTTAGGTGTGGCAACCATTGTGCGCATGTCTAGGATTGGATCCTAAGAGCCTGGTATTTAAGCGATCCCTAGTGACTCACCTCCTCTTCGCAGAATCCTACCCAGTGCGTAGCTTCGGTTCACCCTAACCAAGAGGACTTATTCATAGGCTAAACCCTAACTAAAACCCAAAGGGAACTAGCCGTATTTTCAAAAAAAAAAACCTAGTTTTAAAACTCTTAAAATTATCCTTTTGAATTGCAAACATGATTCTATAAAATTTTCTCAAATATTCTTGATTTATAAAAATTACTAAAATACCCTATTTACAAAATTACTAAATTGCCCTTGGTTTATGAAATTTCCAAAATACCCACAGCTTCTTATCAAAAAATTCATTACTTTATAAAATGTCCAAAAACCCTAATTTGCAAAATATCAAAATACCTTGATTTTGGAAAATTACAAAATCGCTCTAACTTACAAAATTACCAAAATGACCCTAATTTCCAAATTTTTGCAACATCACCGCTTTTGGAAAGTACAATTCTCAAAAAGAACCCTCAAAGTTTTGAAAAATTTGGAAATACCCCGAAAATATTAAACTCTACAAATTTACCATGGTTTATTACCAAAATACCCCCGAGCTCCAAAATTACCGAAATACCCCCGGATTTCAAAATTTTTCAAAATACCCCGGGAAATTAAAAATTCCAAAATACTTTTTGACAAAATCACCAAGGAACCTCATTTTGACAAATTACAAAATACCCTTGTAGGGCAAATTACGAAAATACCCCTGGGTAGTGGAAAAACAACAACAATGAAAACTACAACATTTCTCTGAATGAACGAAAGTTCATAATTGATTGATGGATGTATGAATGTAAAGACTATGTGCATGTATGGATACGAAAGAACCACTCCTAAAATTTTTCCATAAAAATTCTTCGCGAATAATTAGTGAAACAAGGACTAATTCATAAAACTTTTTACTCGGATTAAATCGCGACGTTAGAAATAAGTTCTAGGGGACGTGAACTTAGGGATTGTGCCTAGAAAGTATGATGGTTCTATTAAGATCAGAGTGCGCAGTGAAAGCATAGTGCGGTGAGAAGGATTGTACAGCTGTTAATAAGTAATTTCGAGGACGAAATTATTTTTAAGGAGGGTAGAACTGTAACATCCTAGAAAGGGCCTATGTATTTTCAGTTTAATTGTACGAAATGACAAGTCTTAAGCACTATGAATAAATTTTTGGTATTTTTGGAATTCTAGAAATGCATAGAAATGGAAATGAACATTTTTGGAAACTTGAACATTTTTGGAAACCTAAACATTTTTGGAAATGTTTCAAAAATGGAAAGTGAACATTTCGGGAAACCTGGAAATGTAAGAAAAATGGCAAGTTACAGAGCCGATCGAAAATTTTAGGAAACTTAGAAATGATGCCAAATGTCAAATTTTAAAGTTCAAAATAGGAAATAAGGGCTAGAGGGCCTTAAAAGAAAAAGTTGGAGAAGTTTGGCACACAAACAGGCTTGAAAAGTGGCTCAAGATGCCACTTAGGGCCTAAGGAAGTGGCGTCACATGCAGGAAATAGGCCTGAGTTCGAGTCACTTGAGAAGCAAATAAATAAGTTTTATTTTTGCTTCCAGAAGGTTGAGGTGGACGGCATGGGTTTCTAGAAAAGGAAGAGTTTTATTTGCATAAATATGTGAATAATAAGGATAAATAATGGATTTATTTTAGATTATTTTCAAGAGATAAATGTGGATATTATTTCTTTTATTTTGATAGATAAGGAAGAGATAAAAGAGGATTATTATTAGTATTATTTTTATTAAGAGATAAGAGATAATTATTGGATTAAGTTTTATTAAAGTGATAAATCAAGGGATAAAGCTATCAAAATAGAAGAGTGGTGGCCAAGTAAAGGACTCTAGCTAGTAATTTTGGCTATAAAAGGAAGAGTAAGGCTATTCTTCATTCATTCTTTTCTTTTCAAGAAAACCTCTGCAAATTCTCTAAAGTTTCTCCTCTTCTCTCTGCCGAATTTTCTCTGCCATTATTCTCTTTCTCTTTTCTTTTCTTCTTCTATTACAAACACAATCAAAAGTCGAAGATACCAATAGCCCTAGTCGATTTCTCACTAAGCCTCAAGAGCCGAAATTGTTATCCACATCAAAGCCATGCCGAATACTGCTAAGGGTTCAAGCAAGAGTTCCATCAAATTCTTCATGAAGGGTAAGATTAGGTTAGATTCTCATTCTATTTCTTTTAAGGTCATTTAAATTAAGATTCTAATACCCTTAATATCTGCATTGTCAAGAGATCTTTCGGGATTTACTAAGTGTCGACTACAAGGAAGGAGAAGTTCTTTTCCGAAGGTACACCATAAGCCGCGTGTTCCCTAGTTATTCGGTGAATTTGGGATTTCAAGGAATTAGTTAAGCAAATCAGTGTGTACCCTACCCTAATTTTTGATAGGTTCATGGCTATGTTTAAATTAAATGTATTATTAAGAATGTGTGTACTCACACTAACTTTCAATATATCATATGGCAATTATTTTAATATATGAATATGCATAAGAATGTGAATGTGGCTAAGTACCACAAATGTGGTAAGAGTACCTGTGCACGTTTCCTACTTTCGATAGGATTACGAATATGTTATATTGTTAACATGTGAATAATGAGAAATTAAGTATGTTATGCATTTATGGGGCATTCGGGATCTATGTGAAAGGGGAAGAAGGTGTTGACTTCGGTCTCACCAACGGAATATGGTGACTATGGTCACAAAAATTTGAATATGGTAACTTCGGTTACATTATCTGAATTTGGTAACTTCGGTTACATTATTTGAATATGGTGTCTAATGACACAAATTATATGGGCGATGAGCACGTCGATCGCAAACGATCGCCTTCGATGGTGTGTAGCGGATGGAGGGTTGACTTAGTAGTCCCCACGGTGTACCGGCGAATGCGGGTGGTGTGTAGCGGATGGTTAATTAGGTTTGGGTTTGGGAATGCATCATTAATTGTATTCTATGATTTGAATGTGTATCATTTGCATGCCTGATTCTATTATGACTTAGTGTTGTGTACACATTGAGTCTCATTTGACTCACCCCGTTTGGGGAATATTTTTCGTGTGATGAGCAAGAATGGACCTGGGTGGCGGGAGCTTAAAGGTGGCCATGCATAGCAAGAAATTTATGATTTGGACTTTCAATTTATTTTAAGTATTTTAAGTTTTACTTTGGGATCATTGATATAATAAGGCCATTGTGGTTTACTTTATTTTTCTTTTATTTATTATGTTTATGGATTTTTATCAATTAAAGTTTAAGTAAATTCCTTTTTAAAATTAACTCTAAATGTTTTGTCACCTTAAATAAATGGGTTTTAACATAAGATAAATTTGTTTTCAACTCAAGCCCAACCCAAACAATATTTTTTTAAAAATCATACAAGTTTTTCCTAAGTAACAAAAGAATTTTGAACCGGTTTACTTGAGGAACATACCAAATCTGGTCAAAGCTCGTGGGCCGGGTTTCGGGTGTTTCAGACACTTGCGACCATACAAAGCTTCGTACGGTGCCATCCGTATACTTGACTGATAACTGTTGTTATAAGAAAACTCAACTAAAGGTAGATATTTTTTCCAACTACCTTCGAATTCTAACACACAGCATCGGAGCATATCCTCAAGGACTTGAATCACTCTTTCGGATTGGCCATCAATTTGAGGATGGAAAGCAGTACTAAAATTCAACTTTGTATCCAAGGCTTCTTGCAACTTCTTCCAAAACCTCGAAATAAACCTCGGATCTCTATCCGAGATAATAGATATAGGCACCCCATGCAATCTCACCACCTCAGCAATATACAACTCGGCCAACTTATCAAGTGAGTAATCCACACGTATCGGTATAAAGTGAGCCGACTTTGTTAATCTATCAACAATAACCCACATAACATCTTCCTTTCTCGGAGTCATACGTAACCCCGTTACTAAATCCATTGTGATTTGATCCCACTTCCACTCTGGAACCATTACCGGCTGAAGCAATCTCGAGGGCACTTGGTGCTTGGCTTTCACTTGTTGACAAACTAAACATCTCGTAACAATTTCAGAGATGTCTCTTTTCATACCCAGCCACCAATACAATTTCTTCAAATCATTGTACATTTTTGTACTGCCCGAATGTACTGACAAACAACCACTGTGAGCTTCAAGTAAAATTTTCCGGATTAACTCATCATTCTTTGGTACACAAATTCTATCATGAAACATCAAGCAATCCTCGGAACTAACTCGAAAATCTGAGTTATTCCCCGATTCGCACTGAGCTCTCTTAACTTGCATCTCACTATCATTCTTTTGAGCTTCACATATCTGCTGAATAAATAATGGTCAAGCCCTCAACTCGGCCAATATAGCACCATCATCAGACAACACTAAGCTCGTACTCATAGCTCTCAAAGTATACAGGGATTTTCTGCTCAAGGCATCTGCAACCACATTCGCTTTCCCCGGATGGTAATCGATTACTAACTCGTAATCCTTTTAATAATTTAAGCTACCGCCGTTGTCACAAATTCAAATCATTTTGGTCCATTATGTACTTCAAACTCTTGTGATCGGTGAAGATTCGGCACTTCTCACCATATAAATAATGACGCCAAATCTTCAAAGCGAAAACGATCGCAACAAACTCTAAATCATGAGTCAGATAATTCTTCTCGTGCAGTTTTAGCTGTCTCGAGGTGTAAGCTACTACCTTACCTTCTTGCATCAACACACAGCCGAGACCATTTAATGACGCATCGTTGTAGACCACGAACTCTTTCCCCGACTCAGGTTGTACCAAAATCGGTGCCTCAGTCAACAATGCTTTCAATCTCTCGAAACTTTGTTGGCATTTCTCAGTCCATTCAAACTTAACATCTTTTTGCAACAATTTCGTCATCGGGGTAGCAGTCATGGAAAAGCTTTTGACAAACCGTCTGTAGTACCCCGCCAAACCCAAAAAGCTTATAATTTTCGACACATTCCTTGGCGATTTCCACTCCACAACAGCCGAGATCTTACTCGGATCAACCCTTATGCCATCACCTGATACAATGTGTCCTAAGAATTCGACCTCTCGGAGCCAAAACTCACTCTTACTGAATTTAGCATACAACTGCTTATCTCTTAAAGTCTGCAAAACAATTCTCAGGTGCTCTGCATGCTCTCTCTCATCCCGGGAATAAATTAATATGTCGTCGATAAAAATAACCACAAATTTATCCAAATACGGTCTGAAGACGCGGTTCATTAGATCCATAAAAATTGCAGGAGCATTCGTTAAGCCAAATGGCATGACAAGAAACTCATAATAGCCATACCTCGTCCGAAATGCAGTTTTCGGCACATCTTGCTCCTTAACCCTCAACTGGTAATAGCCAGACCTTAGGTCTATCTTAGAGAACACCGTAGCTCCCTTCAATTGGTCAAATAAATCATCTATCCTTGGCAAAGGATACTTATTCTTCACTATCACCTTGTTGAGTTATCTGTAGTCTATGCACAATCTCATCGACCCATCTTTCTTCTTTACAAAAAGTACCGGAGCACCCCACGGTGAATAGCTCGGTCTTGCAAAACCCTTGTCCGTTAACTCTTGCAACTGAAATTTCAATTCTTTCAACTCCAATAGTGCCATCCTATACGGGGCAATCGAAATAGGTGTTGTACCCGGAACTAACTCAATTCCAAACTCGACCTCTCTAACTAGAGGCAATCCGGGTAACTCTTCTGGGAACACATCTAGATACTCGCATACCACCGGCACTGATTCAATCATTATCTTTGATTATTAGGTATTCAGTACAAAGGCGAGATAGGACTCATACCCTTTTCTCAAGTATTTCTCAGCTACTAAAGACGAGATTACTACAGGCAAACTATCCGATTTACCTGATTCAACCCAAATGACATTTCCATTTACACATCTCAATTCAATAAACTTACTACCATAGTTTATTAAAACATTATGATCGATCACACTATCTACAAGAACATTGGGTATAGCTAGTCTTAATATTTTGAGTGATTGTAACACCCCTTACTCGTATTCATCGCCGGAACCGGGTACGAGGCATTACCAGACATAACTCACTTGAACGTACAACTTTGAACTATAGAATTTCATTCCAAATTATAACTTTCCAATTCATATACATAACACCCTTATTATGGGCCTACGAGGCCTTAAACATGCAAATAGAAGGTCTCGGGATTAAACCAGGAACTTTGATATACTTAGAAAAATTTTGCCTTAACAGGGCCACACGTCCGTGTGAAATGGAACACGCCCGTGTGGACAGGCCGTGTGGTCACACACGCCTATGTCCCTAGCCCGTGTGGGATTTATTTTTCATTTCGAACCTACAGAGGTTTTCACACGGTCGGACACACACCTGTGTCTTTGGCCCGTGTCCTTCACACGGCCTAGACACGCCAGTGCCCTCACTCGTGTGTGAAAACATGGGTATTCTGTTTATGACATCAGCAACCTTATAAGGGGCACACGGCCTAGGCAGACGCCCGTGTGTCTAGCCCGTGGTCGACACTGACTTGAAACACTGGCATGTAGGGGACACACGACCTGGTCACACGCCCATGAGACTGACCGTGTGTCACACACGGCCTAGACACATGCCCGTGTGCCTACCCGTGTGGACAAGAACAAGGCTATTTTCCAAGCTCTTTTATCACCCTAATTCACATAATGTAAAATCCCATTCAACCATTTACCAAGCAACCCAAACAAGCATCTAACACATTCATGAATAACCTCTTATTTTCATAAATTAGCATTAATGAACCCATCAACTATGGCAATATACAAAAGAGTTCATCTCTAAAATAGCCAACACACTTGGCCAAAACAACAAAACATTTCATTAAGCCTAGCCCTTATACATGCCATACTCAAAATGCTAAGTCTAAATATACCGAGATGAGTCGATAGTGTGGGTGATCTTTTGATTATCTTCGAATCCCGAACTAGCTCTTTGACACTATAAAACAAGGGAAAAGAAAGAGAGTAAGCTTTAAGCTTAGTAAGTTTACATGTAAACAATAAGCATCATAACATATGCTAAACAATCAATAACATCATATACTAAACAAGAACAATTCACAATTCCACAATCATGCTTACTCATTACATTTCTTACCACAATCCAACCATATAACAATTATATTGCTCACACTCACTTGTACACATTCCCTGCACACAATACCACAAGGAAACATGAAACATTCACTTATACAATTTCTCGATGAACCTCTCAGAAAAATACTAAGTATCCCGTGGTTTCGCACACAGCCCACCATTAATCAATAATAGGGTGGTATCGCACTTAGCCCACCAAAAAGAATATATATGGTGGTTTCGCACATAGCCCACCAAATGATAGTATAAACGATGGTATCGCACGTAGCCCATCGTGAATAAGTAATAAGGTGGTATTGCACACAGCCCACCAAAAGAATAATTACGGATATTTTTCCACACTTACATATCTATTCCGAGGTTCATACGGAAATTACTCACTATCTATCAATTTCCATCATAAATGATCTCATTCATACAATGCACCAATAAGTAGCAACATATGTATTAAAGACGTATCGTTTACACATAAACTTACCTCGGTGCAAAATCTATAAGTCGACGACTTAATCCGTGACCTTGCCCTTTCCCCGGTCAAGGTTTTTTCCGTGCTCTTCTTGATCTATAATAATGAAATTCACTCATTTAATCACTTTATAATGAGTGATACATCGAAATTTCTACTTAGGCAAAAATGACCATTTTGCCCTTATACTTTGGCAAAATTATGATTTTGCCCCTAGGCTCGTAAATCATTTTTCATCACATTTTCTCATTAAGCAGGCCTAGCTGAACATTTATTCCTCTTACAACAACACACAAAATCAATTATTTCATGCATTTATTACTCAATTACTACCTTTACAAATAAGTCCTATTTAGGTGTTTTCATGTTAACACCCTTCACAAAAGTTGTTTCTTTACTCACTAACATTCATTTTCTTCCATAAAAACTCAGCAAACAACATGAACACTCTCATGTCAAGTCCCTAAACTTTCAACCATTTTGCAAAATAGTCCCCTCATTAGCTAGCTTAAGCTTTGGGGGATCCAAAAGTACAAAAATCATCAAATAAAACCACCAAAATCACTTACTTGTAAGAGGATAAGTTGCTGAAATTTCAAAGCTTTCAAAACCCCCTTTTTGCTGGTATTTTTAGTGGGAAGAAGATGAATAAAAATGGGTGATATCATCTTTTCTTATTTTATTTATTTCCTCTAATTTAATCCACCTAACCCACCAAATTTTGACCAAATTGAGTCTATTGTCCCCTATGGCCGGCTAACAACATTAGGAAGGTCTAATTGCACATTAAAGACCTTCAATTTAAAGTTCCATAACTATTTAATACTTCTAGCTTGTAAAATAGAACTTTCGCACTTTATGCGATTTAGTTCTTTTTCGCAATTAAGCATTCAATAGCTACAATTAAAGCACCAAAATTTTCATACATCCATATAATTATGCCACAATACATAAAATAATGTCAAAATAATTTTCATCAACCTCGGATTAGTGGTCCTGAAACCACTGTTCCGACTAGACCCAAAATCGGGTTGTTACAGTAGTGGCATGCATAGGGACTGGGTCTTTTTATTAAGTGTCATATTGTTTTGGCCATATGTTTTGGCTTGTCAAGAAGTTGATTCATTTTGTATAAGGCCATAGTTGATGGCTAATACTTTTTGTTGATAAATGCAAATGTTGGTGTTTCCATGAATGTGGTTAATACATGGTTTGGTTGATAAGTAAGAAATGTTGTGGGTAATAGAAAATAGCTTGGATTTGAGGTGTCAATGCCTTGGTTGTGACTGATTTAGACATGTGTTTGTGCTTGTGATGGTACTATATTATGTGTGTAGATTTGTGCTTAAAAGGGGTGACAAAAAGGCTTGGAAAATAGCTTTACAGCCGTCCACACGGGTAGACACACGGGCGTGTGTCTAGGCCGTATGTGACACACGGTCTGCCCCATGGGCGTGTAGTTCGGCCGTGTGTCCCCCTACACCCTAAGTTGGCAAAACAGAATGCCCAGTAGTAACCACACGGGCTGAGGCACGGTCGTGTGTCTCAACCGTGTGGAAGACACGGCCATAGAACATGGGCATGTGCCCAGGCCGTGTGAAGTTTGCACCTTGAATGTGAAATTTAGAATTTCCACACAGCCTTGCACACGGGTGTGTGCCTTGGCCGTGTGACCCTAAAGTGTTGCTAACGTCAGAAAAAAATGTCAAGGTTTTAATACACGGGCTGGGACACGGACATGTCATGGCCGTGTGAGGGACATGGGCCATGGACACGGGCGTGCGTCAGGCCGTGTGAAAACCCCTGTAGGTTCAAATTGTGAAATAAATCCACACGGGCAAGGGACACAAGCGTGTGTCTATATGTTTAAGCCGTGTGAGTTACACGGTCTTTCAACATGGCCATGTTATGAGATCACACGAGCGTGTCGCCCTTCCACACGGGCGTGTGCCCCTGTTTTTAGTGACATTTTCCAAAGTTTTTCTAAAGAACTCGGTTTGGTCCTGAACCATTTCTAAAGTGTGTTTTGGGCCTCGTAGGCTCATTTTAAGGATTTTAAGACAAACTTTGAAATTTTTAAATTTGAACAAAATTTCATAACCCGGAAGTGTTTGTATACATGTTATTAAGTTAGGTAACGCCTCGTACCTTGTTCTGGCTTAGGATACGGGTAAGGGGTGTTACATTTAATGGTATTAGAGCTATGGTTTAGTCTATTTTCGGACTAACCTAGCGTGTGTACGAGTCTAGCTATACGTGCTATATATGAATTATGATAGTGTGACAACTCTTGACAATTTAAAATATGTTTTTATATAGTAAATGGATCCCGACGGAGCAGTGGCGGATGATGTCAAAAGTAATGCGCCGGCTCCCGCAGAAGGGACCGCGCCAGTCGAAAGTGGGCCCGTGACACTGAGTCAGGGCGGAGGGGCTAGAGAATCCTTCCTCCATATGATGAATGTTTGGTATTCAAACTTTGTTCGTGCAAACCCAAACGCTCCACCTCCTCCACCCCCTCCAATTTCCCAGTCTGCCCCTGTAGCTCCCCAAGTGGTGGAGATGTTAAGAAGGGAAAAACCTCCAATTGACAGAATTCGAAAACAAGGGGCTGAGGAATTTAGAGCGAATATAGATGATGACCCAGAGAGGGTAGAGTTCTGGCTAGAAAATACCATTAGGGTATTCGATAAATTATCTTGCACACCTGAGGAGTGCATGAAGTGTGTAGTGTCACTCCTGTGGAACTCGGCCTACCAATGGTGGAACACCCTTATATCGGTTGTACCAAGGGAAAAGATTACATGGGAGTTTTTCTAAAAGGAATTCCAAAAGAAGTATATTAGTCAGAGGTTTATAGACCAGGAAAGGAAGGAATTTCTTGAACTGAAGCAAGGCCGAATGACGGTAACAGAGTATGAGCGTGAGTTCGTGAGGCTCAGTAAATACGCTCGAGAGTGTGTATCTACCAAAGCCATCATGTGTAAGATATTTGAGGATGGATTGAACGAAGACATTCAACTTTTGGTTGGCATCCTAGAGTTAAAGGAATTTGTGGTGCTCGTTGAAAGAGCTTGCAAGGCCGAGGAATTGGCCAAAGAGAAACGGAAGGCTAATATTGAGTCTCATGACTCAAAGAAAATACAGTTGGGAAAATCATTTTCGTCTTCATCCAAGAAATCGAGAGAATTCACTACCCGGTCAAATGCTTCAGTGGGATTCTTGAGTAGAAATAAGAATAAGCAGTACACGGCGTCTAAAACTTAAACCACTTCTATTGCGAGTGTTGGTAGTGCTCGACCAAATAAACCAGAGTGTTCGCAGTGTGGTAGGTGACATTTCGGTGAGTGTCGAGGAAATGATAGAGGCTGTTTCAAGTGCGGTTCACTAGACCACTTCATTCAAAACTATCCTGAGATGGATGAGAAAGACAGAAAGCAAAATGTGCGGGCGAGTAATGCTCCTTCTAGAGGTAGACCATAGAAGAACCCGGGAAGTGGGGCTAGCAGCAGAGGTGCGCCTAGAGATTCTGCCGTGAGGTCCGAGGGCCGAGCACTTGCAAGGACTTATGCCATTCGCGCTCGCGAAGAGGCATCGTCACCGGATGTGATTACAGGTACTTTTTTTCTTCACGATATTTTTTTTGTTGCTTTGATTGATCTGGGGTCTACCCATTCCTATGTTTGTGTGAAATTGGTATCAAGTATGAATATGCCTGTCGAGTCTACAGAATTTGTGGTAAAAGTGTCAAACCCATTAGGCAAGCATGTGTTAGTTGACCAAATACGTAGAAATTTTCCCTTGACAATTAGAGGTCATTATTTTTCGTTTAACCTCATGTTGTTACCGTTTGATGAATTTGACATGATTCTTGGTATGGATTGGTTGACTACCCATGATGTGATTGCGAATTGTGGAAGGAAATTTATTGAAATGAGATGTGAAAATGGGGATATTCTTCGGGTTGAATCAGGTGAACCGGATAGCTTGCCTGTAGTGATTTATTCTATGACGGCTGAGAAATGTGTGAGAAAAGGGTGCGAAGCTTATCTCGCGTTTGTGTTGAATACTCAAGTGTCGGAAGTAAAGATTGAGTCAGTGCCTGTGGTATGTGAGTACCTGGATGTGTTTTCGGAAGAGTTTCCCGAATTGCCTCCAACTAGGGAAGTCGAGTTTGGTATTGAGTTGGTCCCTAGTACAGCACCTATTTCGATTGCCCCGTATAGGATGGCACCATTGGAGTTAAAAGAGTTGAAGGTTCAGCTACAAGAGTTAACGGATAAGGGTTTTACGAGACCGAGCTATTCTCCGTGGGGTGCTCTGGTACTTTTTGTGAAAAAGAAAGACGGGTCGATGAGGTTATATATAGACTACAGACAGCTCAACAAGGTGACTGTGAAGAACAAGTATCCTTTGTCAAGGATTGATGATCTGTTTGACCAATTGAAAGGAGCCACAGTGTTTTCTAAGATAGACCTGAGGTCTGGTTATTATCAGCTGAGAGTTAAGGAGCAAGATGTATCGAAAACCGCGTTTCGGACGAGGTATGGGCACTATGAGTTCCTTGTCATGCCCTTTGGCTTAACGAATGCTCCTACAGTATTTATGGATTTAATGAACCGTATTTTTCGACCGTACTTGGATAAGTTTGTAGTTGTTTTTACTGATGACATATTAATTTATTCTTGTGATGAAAGTGAGCATGCAGAGCATTTGAGAACTGTCTTGCAGATTTTAAGAGATAAGCAGTTGTATGCCAAGTTTAGTAAAAGTGAGTTTTGGCTCCGAGAGGTCGGATTCTTAGGATACATCGTGTCGGGTGATGGAATTAGAGTTGACCCGAGTAAGATCTCGGCTATTGTTGAGTGGAAACCGCCAAGGAATGTATCGAAGATTAGAAGCTTTCTAGGTTTAGCGGGTTACTACAGACGATTCGTTAAAGGATTCTCTATGATTGCTACTCCGATGACGAGGTTGCTACAAAAAGATGTCAAGTTCGATTGGACAGGGAAGTGCCAACAGAGTTTTGAGAAACTAAAAGCATTGTTGACTAAAGCCCCAGTTTTAGTGCAACCGAAACCGGAAAAGGAATTTGTGGTGTATAGCGACGCATCCTTGAATGGATTGGGATGTGTGCTCATGCAAGAAGGAAAGGTAATAGCATATGCCTCGAGACAACTGAAGTCGCATGAGAAAAACTATCCGACTCACGACTTAGAGTTAGCCGCCATAGTGTTTGCACTGAAGATTTGGAGACACCATTTGTATGGCGAGAGATGCCGAGTATTCACTGACCATAAAAGTCTAAAGTATTTGATGACTCAAAAGGAACTGAACCTTCGCCAACAGAGATGGCTAGAACTCATAAAAGATTACAAATTGGTAATTGACTATCACCCGGGGAAGGCGAACGTGGTCGCCGATGCTTTGAGTAGGAAGTCATTGTTTGCCTTGAGGGCTATGAACACTCAGTTGTTAGTAACTGACGATGGTTCGATTTTAGTCGAGTTGAAAGCGAAACCAATGTTTTTACAAGAGATCTGCGAAGCTCAGAAAAGTGATAAAGAATTGCAAGCTAAGATAACTTAGTGCGAGACGGGTATAGAATCAGACTTTTGGATTGGTTCAGATGGTTGTTTAATGTTTTGAGACAGAATTTGTGTACCCGAAGACGATGAGCTTATTCGGAAAATTTTGCATGAGGCACATAGTAGTTGTATGTCTATCCATCCGGGTAGTGTGAAAATGTATAATTACTTGAAGAAAATGTATTGGTGGTCGGGAATGAAGAGAGACGTTTCAGAGTTTGTCTCTAAGTGCCTAATTTGTGAGCAAGTGAAAGCTGAACACCAAGTACCTTCGGGTTTACTCCAGCCTGTGATGGTTCTCGAGTGGAAATGGGACCGTATTACCATGGATTTTGTGTCTGGATTGCCGTTGACGCCAAGGAAGAAAGATGTTGTATGGGTTGTGGTTGATAGGCTAACTAAGTCAGCTTATTTTATACTGGTGCGTACCAATTATCCACTTGAGAAATTGGTCGATTTGTATGTTTCTGAAATTGTGAGACTTCACGGGGTACCTTTATCGATCATTTCGGATAGAGATTCGAGGTTCACATCACGGTTTTAGAAAAATTACAAGAAGCGTTGGGGACGAAACTGAAATTTAGTACTGCTTTCCACCCGCAAACCGACGGTCAGTCAGAAAGAGTAATTCAGATTCTTGAAGACATGTTGCGGTGTTGTGTCCTTGAATTCCAAGGCAGTTGGGAAAGGTATTTACCGCTGGTAGAGTTTGCCTACAATAATAGCTATCAGTCGAGTTTGAAAATGGCGCCTTATGAGGCTTTGTATGGGCGTAAGTGTTGAACACCCTTGCATTGGACCGAACTCAGAGAGAATCAGATTCATGGAGTTGATTTAGTCAGGGAAACCGAAGAAAAAGTAAAGGTAATTAAGTGGATCGTTTGCGGTAGTGCCGCTGCATGCATGTGCAAATCCTGCGCGAATTTGAAACGAAAAGAAATTGAGTTTCAAGTCGGTAATAAGGTGTTTTTGAAAGTATACCCATGGAAGAAAGTCCTCAGATTCGGTAGGAAAGGAAAATTAAGTCCACGTTTTATTGGGACATATGAGGTGACTGAGAGAATTGGATCGGTAATGTAACATCCCCAAACCCGGCCCATTCACTACGACCGAATCTGGTTATGTCACTGGGAAAGACGGTTGGAAATCTTTGTTTTTAGAACTAAACTTGAAAATTTGTTATCGCTGAAAATCGTGTCCATTAAAATTTAATAAAAATTAAGTTTGTTGAAAATTCCGAATTACAACATTATTATAAGTTGCTATAATGTGAATCCTTTTTACGAAATTATTACTAAGTGTAGTGTAAACTTCAACTTTAATAAATAGAGTACTTTAAACCAAAGAGGCCCTTATTACATCAATAAAATCCCAAAATAACATACTTAAATAAAGTGAAAACATGTTCTGTATGAAAATCTCCTTCTGCATGGGCCACCTTGCATCCACTCCTACCCGTCCACTAGTCATGACTCACCTGCGATGATTAAAAAGTTGGGTGAGTCATACAGACTCAGTGTGTAAGATAACCACTGGAATCCACCCACATGCTTAGCCATAATATCCCAAATATCAAAGGCAACAAGTATATATATATTCATTTAAACATTACCACAATCTGGGCTTGGCCCACATTCAAATCATACCCATATACTGGGCTAGGCCCACTTCCCAATAAACCACATATCAACTGGGCTTGACCCATTTCCACGTATGTTCCCAAAACATACCTATCCACATGTCATATTGGGCTTGGCCCATTTCCATAATATTACAACTATGATGCAACATGATTCCCAGTCCAACCTAGGGTCCATCCGCTACACACCCCTTATCCAAATTTACCACACACCAGGGGACCATCAAGTCACCCTCTCCTTTTCCCTCCAAAAAGGCAACCAATGCCATCCACGATGTAGCGTATAGCTAACATCAAACCACGATGGAGCACACAGCAATCCATCAAGCCACGATATGGCATAAAGCTCATATCAATCAAGGTAACCACGCGAACTAAATCGCAAAGATCCACAACGCGACCTCAGTCAGCGTCAATCCACGATGTAGCACAAAGCTGACATCAACCACGTACTCGAAGTACACCCGTACCTTCTTTCAAAACCCACCCATGCACATGTAACATAAAATGATGATAAGGTGGTGCATGTACATATTAAACACAATCATAGGTATACTCACATAATAAAATCAGTCATCACATATTAGTCGATTTGCTACTAACCTGGTCATCATCATACCCCCTTCAAGGGTATTATTCTCACATATACTGCACTTGTTAGCAACATATAAAACAGGCAAATATCACGTAAATCCCGGAAGCAATGGCTAACTACACACCTTATTACTAGGAGTTCTAGACTCTCGATCCTCGACGCTATCGTCTAGCGAAACTACGGCTATCTGCTTACTGTTTTCTGCTGCTGGCCCACACCCTGGTGGCCAATCTCGAACTGCTGAAACCGCTCTTTTCTTGAACTTCGGAATAGGGACCTTCCCTTGTCCACTCTAACTGGTTGTGGCCTCCATGCAAAAGCTTAATCAGGTAAATAGGTTAACCCCCAAAACACCACTTAAGCATTAAACCCTAATAAATAATCTTACCTCCACTTGATCAAACCGATCACACAAACGGAGGCTTGGCCAACCACTAAAACCCCAAGTATCTCAGTCACGGAACTCGAAAGGATCTAAGCTAACACTCGACCCCAAGTGCTATCAAGTTGAGGGAAGGACATTCGGCAAAAGGGTGATGGATGTAGATTCGGCTATTTAATTAAATCAAAGAGAGGGAATAGCAATTTCGGCCAAAGAGGTATTTAAAAGAGGGAAAGAAGAAGTGTGGGGTGTACTTTCTGTTTTGAAGTGAAAAGGGAAGGGAAATAGGAGAGTGGAGGGTTTGGCCAACAGGCTTTGGAGATGGGGAACAAAATTCGGCAAAGGAGAGGAGAAGAGAGGAGAGAGAGAGAGGAGAAGAGGCGGATGGATGAATGAAATGAGCATCCCCCTCCCCTATTTATACTAAAAGGCCAAGCTCCAACCCCCAAAAATAGTCCCCAAAATCTTCCTAAAATACCTCCCTTCCACTCCATTCAAAAGTTTGAATGAGTCAAACTTTTACCTAGCCAAATTTAAAAAAATGACCAAGTCTTCTCCACTTTTAAGCCTTTCAAACCGTCCATCCACCCCACCAAAATGACGCAAAAAAAGGAATGCCCAAAATGCTACCCTTGCGAATCGAACTCAGAGCCCCTTCCCTCTCAGCAAATGGCGTCACTTCTCCATGCTCTAAGTGGCGCCTCCTTGCCACTCTTCCAAGCCACTCTTTATGCCAAAACTCCACCAAAAATTCTCTTAAGGCCCCCTCTATCCAAGTTCTCCTTTTTAGCCCCTAAAACTAAAAATTTTCTAAGGCAACCTACCACCACCTAGGGTTCTCGGGACCCACTAAAACTTACCCAACCACACACTAGAGTGTGCCACCACTTGAGCTAAGCACCAAATGCCTAACCCCTAAAACTAGGGTGTTACAATTCTACCCTCCTTAAAATAATTTCGTCCTCGAAATTACTTTACTAGCAAACGTCCCCTACAACCCATCTCACCACCTTACGCTTATGTCTGCGCACTCTGATCTTACTAAGGCTATCGTACCTACACAATCTCCAAATTCGCTCCAAAACTCGAACGCCTCTCTTAGCAACACCGGAAAGGCTAACTCATAAGCAAACAAAGCAATTAACGCAAGTACCAAAGCAAAGGAGCTTACCTAGCATCACATCCTTGGTTGACTCCGACTAGAACCATTCCTTCCATGACTTGAACCACGACCCCTCGTCGCTTGAGGATAATTCTTAACCAGATGTGCCTTAGATCCACACCGAAAACATTCTTTACTATTCCCCAAAGACTCTCTCACGTGTGAGGTCTTCCACATCGAGCACAAGAACGATTCCGATCCACTGGTACAAGTGCACTTACAGGATTCTCGATCTTTGGTCTTTTCTGGACATTACCAAACGATGCTGACGGCCCAATATTTCTCTTATTCTCGTTCCTATTCTTTTCTCGGTTTTCCCTTACCGTCCTCTTAACTTCTTCTTATATACGAGCTTTCTCCACTAGCACCGCTAAGTCTCTTTCCTCTGCGGAGCGATCAAACTCAAGCTCATCTCGCAATCCATCTTCAAACCGGACGCACCTCTCATAGTCGGTGGCCACAATTCCCCTTAGCATACTTGACTTAGCCGTACAAACTCGCCGTGATTCTCGCTATCGACTTATTTCCTTGCACCAGTTTAGAAACGCCTTCCTTTGCGCATCTAAGTAGCTTGCTCCAACGTATTTTCCTTCAAACTTTTCCTTAAAGTAGTCCCAATCCAATCGCTCTGCCGGTACACCTTGTTTGACAAAGTGAGCCACCAACGATAAGCCTCATCCCGAAGAAGCGAAACAAAGACCTTTCGACTTTTCCTCCTGGGGCACAATCCAAGTCGTCCATAATTCTCTCGACTCCTTCTAGCCAATACTCCGCTACGTTCGTGAGCTACTCCAGAATACTCCCTAAAAACTTCACCCCGTTAGACCTAAGCCTCTCGGCACCGACTTCCGAGCTCCATTTCCCTACTAGCTCTTGCCACTTGCTTGAAGCACGCGTAACATAGCCTCGCGACACTGCGTCTTCTTCACTTATCGGATCTTGTTCCTCTACATCCACTCTTGGCGGCACTTCGCTTCGACCCATAGCTGGACCCTCTACTGGTTCCGAAGCCGCATTCTTCCTCTACCGCGTCCCTAGAACTCATCTCTAGCGCTTGATTTAATCTGTTTAGAAAGTTTTATGAATTAGAAATTATTGTTTCACTGCTTTATTCACGAGCAATTTTATGCAATGAAGGTTCCGAGAGTAGTTCTTTCGAGCAATCAAGTTTCCTTTTCCTACCAGTGGGTAATTTCGTCATTTTCCTACTGGGGGTATTTTTGGAAATTTTGCAAATCGAGAAAACATCTTTCAAAAAGCGATTTAGAGCTTCACAAACCAAAGGGGTAAATTTTGGAAATTTTAAAACTAAGGGTTTTAAAGCAGTGAGGCAAATCCCTTTCGGGTTTTAATAATCTGGTTTAGCCTATGAACAAGTCCTCTTGGTTAAGGTGAACCGTAGCTACGCACTGGTAGGATTCTGCGAAGAGGAGGTGAGTCACGAGGATCGCTTAAGTACCGTGCTCTTCCTGATCCACTCCTAGACATGCGCACAATGGTTGCCACACCTTAACTCTGCGACCTAATCACGAGTTTGTTTTGGTAACCTTAAGTTTTATGCATATGTTTGAGTAGACTAGTCCTAGGGTCCAATAGCCCTAATACTCTAATCTACGAGCCCAAATAAACCCATAACCATTCATACAAACAAATCACTTCAAAAGTCCAAGTACTTACCTGTGGACTTCGGCCTGAGGTACAAAGTGCCATGCCGAATAACTCAAAAAAAAATTTCTTAAAAGCCCATATTTTTTAAAAGCCCATTTTGAAACGTTTTTGGGCCCAAAACCTTCAAAGCCGAGTTTTGAACCGGACTCGATACCAAATCAGAACATCCCCAAACCCGGCCCATTCACTACGACCAGAATGCGTTATATGTCACCGGGAAAGACGGTTGGAAATCTTTGTTTTTAGAACTAAACTTGAAAATTTGTTATCGCTGAAAATCGTGTCCATTAAAATTTAATAAAAATTAAGTTTGTTGAAAATTCCGAATTACAACATTATTATAAGTTGCTATAATGTGAATCCTTTTTGCGAAATTATTACTAAGTGTAGTGTAAACTTCAACTTTAATAAATAGAGTACTTTAAACCAAAGAGGCCCTTATTACATCAATAAAATCCCAAAATAACATACTTAAATAAAGTGAAAACATGTTCTGTATGAAAATCTCCTTCTGCATGGGCCACCTTGCATCCACTCCTACCCGTCCACTAGTCATGACTCACCTGCGATGATTAAAAAGTTGGGTGAGTCATACAGACTCAGTGTGTAAGATAACCACTGGAATCCACCCACATGCTTAGCCATAATATCCCAAATATCAAAGGCAACAAGTATATATATATTCATTTAAACATTACCACAATCTGGGCTTGGCCCACATTCAAATCATACCCATATACTGGGCTAGGCCCACTTCCCAATAAACCACATATCAACTGGGCTTGACCCATTTCCACGTATGTTCCCAAAACATACCTATCCACATGTCATATTGGGCTTGGCCCATTTCCATAATATTACAACTATGATGCAACATGATTCCCAGCCCAACCTAGGGTCCATCCGCTACACACCCCCTTATCCAGCCTACCACACACCAGGGGACCATCAAGTCACCCTCTCCTTTTCCCTCCAAAAAGGCAACCAATGCCATCCACGATGTAGCGTATAGCTAACATCAAACCACGATGGAGCACACAAAGAATCCATCAAGCCACGATATGGCATAAAGCTCATATCAATCAAGGTAACCACGCGAACTAAATCGCAAAGATCCACAACGCGACCTCAGTCAGCGTCAATCCACGATGTAGCACAAAGCTGACATCAACCACGTACTCGAAGTACACCCGTACCTTCTTTCAAAACCCACCCATGCACATGTAACATAAAATGATGATAAGGTGGTGCATGTACATATTAAACACAATCATAGGTATACTCACATAATAAAATCACCATCACATATTAGTCGATTTGCTACTAACCTGGTCATCATCATACCCCCTTCAAGGGTATTATTCTCACATATACTGCACTTGTTAGCAACATATAAAACAGGCAAATATCACGTAAACCCCGGAAGCAATGGCTAACTACACACCTTATTACTAGGAGTTCTAGACTCTCGATCCTCGACGCTATCGTCTAGCGAAACTACGGCTATCTGCTTACTGTTTTCTGCTGCTGGCCCACACCCTGGTGGCCAATCTCGAACTGCTGAAACCGCTCTTTTCTTGAACTTGAATAGGGACCTTCCTTGTCCACTCTCGATCGGGTTGTGGCCTCCATGCAAAAGCTTAATCAGTAAATAGGTTAACCCCAAAACACCACTTAAGCATTAAACCCTAATAAATAATCTTACCTCCACTTGATCAAACCGATCACTACAAACGGAGGCTTGGCCAACCACTAAAACCCCAAGTATCTCAGTCACGGAACTCGAAAGGATCTAAGCTAACACTCGACCCCAAGTGCTATCAAGTTGAGGGAAGGACATTCGGCAAAAGGGTGATGGATGTAGATTCGGCTATTTAATTAAATCAAAGAGAGGGAATAGCAATTTCGGCCAAAGAGGTATTTAAAAGAGGGAAAGAAGAAGTGTGGGGTGTACTTTCGGTTTTGAAGTGAAAAGGGAAGGGAAATAGGGAGAGTGGAGGGTTTGGCCAACAGGCTTTGGAGATGGGGAACAAAATTCGGCAAAGGAGAGGAGAAGAGAGGAGAAGAGAGGAGAAGAGGCAGATGGATGAATGAAATGAGCATCCCCCCCCCTATTTATACTAAAAGGCCAAGCTCCAACCCCCCAAAAATAGTCCCCAAAATCTTCCTAAAATACCTCCCTTCCACCCATTCAAAAAGTTTGAATGAGTCAAACTTTTACCTAGCCAAATTTAAAAAAAAATGACCAAGTCTTCTCCACTTTTTAAGCCTTTCAAACCGTCCATCCACCCCACCAAAATGACGCAAAAAGGAATGCCCAAAATGCTACCCTTGCGAATCGAACCTGAGCCCCTTCCCTCTGCAAATGGCGTCACTTCTCCATGCTCTAAGTGGCGCCTCCTTGCCACTCTTCCAAGCCACTCTTTATGCCAAAACTCCACCAAAAATTCTCTTAAGGCCCCCTCTATCCAAGTTCTCCTTTTTAGCCCCTAAAACTAAAAATTTTCTAAGGCAACCTACCACCACCTAGGGTTCTCAGGACCCCTAAAACTTACCCAACCACACACTAGAGTGTGCCACCACTTGAGCTAAGCACCAAATGCCTAACCCCTAAAACTAGGGTGTTACAGGTAACATACCGATTAGCTTTACCGTTCGAGTTAGAGAAGATCCATGATGTTTTCCATGTGTCTATGTTGTGCTGTTATCGTTTTGACCCTTCACACGTTATTTCACCGGCAGAGGTTGAAATTCGACCGGATATGACCTATGGTGAAGAACCGGTTAAGATTTTAGATCGAGAGGTCAAGCAATTGAGAAATAAAAGTATAGCATTCGTGAAAGTACTATGGCATAGACATGGGGTTGAAGAGGCCACATGGGAGCCCGAGGAGACTATGATAGATCAATACCCAAACCTTTTTAACGGTGAGATTTTCGGGGACGAAAATCCCTATGGGGGAGAATTGTAACAGCCCGATTTTGGGCTTAGTCGAAATAGTGGTTTCAAGACCACAAATTCGAGGTCGAAGAAATTATTTTAATATTATTTTATGTGTTATAGCATGATTATATGAGTGCGTGAAAGTTTTGGTGAATTAATTTTAGTGATTACTTGCTTAATTTCGAAAAAGGACTAAATCGCATAAAGTGCGAAAGTTTTGTTCTACAAGCTAAAGGTGTTAAATAGCTATAGAACCTTAAATTGGAGGTCCTTAATGTGCAAATAGGCCCTTAAAAGAGTGGTGGCCGGCCATAGAGACAAGGAAATGAAATTGGTCAAAGGTTAGGTAGATTTTAGGTGACTTAATTGATAAAATAAAAAGAAAGCTTCATCCTTTTCATTCTTTCTCCTCTCCACCGAAAATATCAGCAAAAGTAGGGGTTTTGGAAGCTTGAAATTTTAGCAAATCTTCACCCTTGCAAGTAAGTGATTTTAATGGTCATTCTTGATAATTTTTGTACTTTTGGAACCCCTATAGCTTAATCTAGCTAATGAGGGGACTATTTTGCAAAATGGTTGAGAGTCTAGGTTCTTTCCATGAGAGTATTTATATTGTTTGCTGAAATTTTATGAAAGAAAATGAAACTTGGTTGTTTAATAAACAACTTTTGTGAAAGGGGTTTTCATGAAAACACCTAAATTGGACCTTTTTGTAAAATTTATAAAATGGGTAGTAAATGTAACACCCCAAACCCGACCCAAACACCACGACCGGATCTGGTATGTCACTAAGAAAATTTTGGAAGAACATGTCGTATTTTCAGAAAAATATTTTTTTCTAAAGTTTATCTTCTTATTCGAGAGAAATTTAATAGTTGATAGTTTAAATAAAATATGCCTTTATAAATTAAAAACCCAAATTTAAATAGATACATTAGTTCAATAAGAATTTAAATAACTAAAAGTAATTAAAGCCCAAAATAAAACAAAACATAAACTAGTGGCCCATAGCCTTATTACAACGAGATTTAAAATCCATTAATTAAAAATATAAAGTATTAACTTGAGACTTTTTGATGGATCTAGTTGGTCTTTTGCATGGCCACCTTGCGTTCCTCTCTCTCCCCGGTCCAAGCACTAGGTATCACCCGAAAGGTTAATTAATAGGGTGAGTCACGAGACTCGAGTGTGCAACCCTCATGCACCACTAGATTTTGGCCTTAGGCCCATAAAACAGATTAATAATTCCATTTATAAAAATAATAAATAATATGCAAGGCCCAACCCATTTGCCTAGGTTTCCATCCGCTACACGCCCGTACAGACCATTCACACCATTGGGGATTTCTACAATCGACCCACACCGCTACACGCCAAGATGGCGGTCATGCCGCTCATCAACATATTATGGCCGAAGCCCTTATAATGATCACGGCATTAGCCGCTACAACATATAACGATCACACGGTATAAACCGCTACACATATAACGTATAACTTCCTCCTTTCATCAACCCAACCCATGCGATCATAAAAATCAATATGCTTTTATCATATAAAGTCAAACATTCACCGACTGGTGATTTGCTTCACCCTTTCGGGTTTCAACATTAAACCGAGATATCGGTATTTATCACAACATATAAACTTATGAACATACATTAATTATCAGATTTAGATGGTGGGGAAGTATTACACACCTGATATCGTGAAATCCAATATTCTTAGTCGATGTCCTTGCTATCTGGATCTATTATCCTTAATGTAAAGCCTTGCTCAAAAGCCGAAAAAACACACAAAGATTTAGCCCCTTCAACAATCGGCCAAGGTTAATAAATCCCAAATTACATGTTAAAACTAATAGATCTCTTACCTTGAAATCCCGAAAGTAACACGATTCTATAACTTAGAGATCTATGTGATTGACTCTACTAAAGTTCCCTTCAGATTTCGGCACAAGTAGGCACCACAGAAGTAATTTGGCAATCACAGGAGATGAGATCTAGGGATTTCAGCTTTTAGGAAAATCTCGGAAAAAGTATGAACAAGAGAAGGCTGATGTGTCTTTGGCTTTTAAAATACTTGAGTGAAGAGTTTCGGTTTCGACAGAAAAGAGAAGAAGAAAAGAAAACAAGGAAGAGACATGAAGATTTCGGCTAGGAAGAAAAAGAATGGAAAGAGTTTCGCTTTTGAATCAAAGTGAAGATTAGGAAATAGGCTTAGAGATTTCGGCTTTACACAGAAATGAAGAAGAAGATGGAACTTTAGGAGTTTTCGGCTTTTACTCGAGAGAAGAAGAGAAAAGAATGAGAGAAAACCCAAATGCTGAAATTGAAGAGATATTCCCCTATTTATAGAAATTCCTAAGGCACTTACCTAACCTTGCGAGATAAATCCTATCTTTTCTCCTTTATCTTAATCTACTAGCTCATCTAAAAGAGACTTAATTATCTCTAACTCCTCCTCATTTATCAAAGATATTATCCACATATTTTAATCATTAAAATCCCTAAATTTTAGCCTTTATCCGCTTATTATCCACATAAAATAAATTCCTAAATAATACCCTTTATCTGCTTATTATCCACATATTTTAAACATTAAAACTACCTTTTAAACCCTATAATGCCCAAACAGATAATTTTAATCAAGGCCTCTACCTAAGCCTGAGCCCAATTTGGACCCCTAACACTTAAATTAACACATTAAACATATCCACCCATTAAACGCATAGGCCTAAAAATTCAGGATGTTACAGTTCTACCCCCCTTAAAGAAATTTCGTCCTCGAAATTTCCAACTAACTATTAATCGTACTACCCAAGTCTCACCACTATGCTTTCGCTGCGCACTCTAATTCTAAAGTCAAAATAAACACTTAGTATACTATGATAGGGTACGCACCGGTATTCGCATCTAAAGCGTCCTCGTCCCCTTGTACTCATGCTATCGGTTCGCGTTTATCTGATTAAAATTTTTATGAATTATTGGTTTTCTTCCACTGATTATCCACGAACAGTCTTATGATTAGTAGTTTTAAGAGTAGTTCTTTCGAATTCGCAATTCAGTCTCAAGTTCACCTTTCCTAGTTCTAAGAACTACATACATTCAACCATCAACATACAGACAACATCCACGCACCCATATTCAACACATAGGGGTATTTTCGTTAATCCACTACCCATGGGTATTTTTCGTAATTTTATCCTACAGGGGTATTTTCGTAATTTTCAAAATAGAGTTCCTTGTTGATTTCGTGAAATAAGGGTATTTTGGTAATTTTGCAATCAAGGGTACTTTGGTCATTTTACATATTAGGGGCAATTTAGTAATTTTTACAAATCAGGAATATTTTCAAAATAATTTTTTTTATTTTTAAAACAAACAGGGGTATCTTGGTAATTTTACAAACAGGGGGTATTTTAGTAATCTTACAATATAAGGGTAATTTAGTAATTTTACAATATAAGGTAGCTGGTCCCTTTCGGGTTTTAATTATAGATTTTGGCCCGTCAACAAGTCCTCGTGGCTAGGGTGAATAGTCACTACGCACTGCAGGATTCCAAATGAAGAGAAGGTGAGTCACTAGGATCGCTTAAATACTGTGCTCTTCCTGATCCTTCCTAGACATGCGTATGACGGTTACCACACCCTAGTCTTGCGGCTCGTTAACGGGTTTGTTTAGTGAAATTAAGTTTTATGACATTTTAAGAAGTTGTTTGAACTAAGCCTAGAGTCCATCAAGTTCTAATTCTAACTAATCTACGTCCCACTAGGCCCATTAAGCCCACATATACAAAGATCATACAATGGTTCAGAGTACTTACTTGGCGGACTTGGGCCGGAGACGTAGGTGCCATGCTGAGCTAACAGATCTGTTATTACTTAAAGACATCCATATTTCAAAAGCCCATTTTAGAAAATGTTTTGAGCCCAAAAACCCCAGAGCCGAGTTTTGAACCGGGCTCGATACCAATTTGTAACACCCTAAACCCTACCCAAACACCACGGCATCGATCTGGTATGTCACTAAGAAAATTTTGGAAGAACATGTCGTATTTTTCAAAAAAATATTTTTTCTAAAGTTTATCTTCTTATTCGAGAGAAATTTAATAGTTGATAGTTTAAATAAAATATGCCTTTATAAATTAAAACCCAAATTTAAATAGATACATTAGTTCAATAAGAATTTAAATAACTAAAAGTAATTAAAGCCCAAAATAAAACAAAACATAAACTAGTGGCCCATAGCCTTATTACAACGAGATTTAAAATCCATTAATTAAAAATATAAAGTATTAACTTGAGACTTTTTGCTTTGGATCCAGTTGGTCTTTTGCATGGCCACCTTATGCCTCCTCTCGGCCGGTCAAAGCACTAGGTATCACCTGAAAGGTTAATTAATAGGGTGAGTCGCGAGACTCGTGTGCAATCCTCATGCACCACTAGATTTTGGCCTTAGGCCCATAAAATAGATTAATAATTCCATTTATAAAAAAATAACAAATAATATGCAAGGCCCAACCCATTTGCCTAGGTTTCCATCCGCTACACGCCCCGTACTCACCCATTCACACCATTGGGGATTTCTACAATCGACCCACACCGCTACACGCCAAGATGGCAGTCATGCTGCTCATTAACATATTATGGCCAAAGCCCTTATAACAGATCACGGCATTAGCCGCTACAATATATAACAGATCACGGTATAAACCGCTACACATATAACGTATAACTTCCTCCTTTCATCAACCCAACCCATGCGGTCATAAAATCAATATGCTTTTATCATATAAAGTCAAACATTCAACGACTGGTGATTTGCTTCACCCTTTTCGGGTTTCCAACATTAAACCGAGATACCGGTATTTATCACAACATATAAACTTATGAGCATACATTAATAATCAGATCTAGATGGTGGGAAGTAGTACACACCGATATCGCGAAATCCAATATTCTTAGTCGATGTCCTTGCTATCCTGGATCTATTATCCTCAATGTAAAGCCTTGCTCAAAAGCCGAAAAAACACACAAAGATTTAGCCCCTTCAACAATCGGCCAAGGTTAATAAATCCCAAATTACACGTTAAAACTAATAGATCCCTTACCTTGAAATCCCGAAAGTAACACGATTCTATAACTTAGAGATCTATGCGATTGACTCCACTAAAGTTCCTTCAGATTTCTACAAGTAGGCACCACGTAGTAATTCGGCAATCACAGGAGATGAGATCTAGGGATTTCGGCTTTTAGGAAAATCCCGAAAAAAGTATGAACAAGAAAAGGCTGATGTGTCTTTGGCTTTTAAAATACTTGAGTGAAGAGTTTCGGTTTCTGACAGGAAAAGAGAAGAAGAAAAGAAAACAAGAAAGAGACATGAAGATTTTGGCTAGGAAGAAAAAGAATGGAAAGAGTTTCCTGCTTTTGAATCAAAGTGAAGATGAGAGAATAGGCTTAGAGATTTCAGCTTTTTGCAGAGAATGAAGAAGAAGATGGACTTTAGGAGTTTTCTGGCTTTTACTCGAGAAGAAGAGAAAAGAATGAGAGAAAAACCCAAATGCTTTGAAATTGAAGAGATATTCCCCTATTTATAGAAATTTCTAAGACTTACCTAACCTTGCAGATAAATCCTATCTTTTCCACTTTATCTTAATCTACTAGCTCATCTAAAAGAGACTTAATTATCTCTAACTTCTCCCTCCTTTATCAGCATATTATCCACATATTTTAATCATTAAAATCCCTAAATTTTAGCCTTTATCTGCTTATTATCCACATAAAATAAATTCCTAAATAATACCCTTTATCTGCTTATTATCCACATATTTTAAACATTAAAACTACCTTTTAAACCCTATAATGCCCAAACAGATAATTTTAATCAAGGCCTCTACCTAAGCCTGAGCCCAATTTGGACCCTAACACTTAAATTAACACATTAAACATATCCACCCATTAAACGCATAGGCCCAAAAATTCAGGATGTTACAGTAAATGTGTGAAATAATTGGATTTGTAAGTTGCTATAAGCTTAAAATAGATTCGGCTAGGCTTGGTTAATGAGGAAATTTAATGAAAATCGTTTTACGAGCCTAGGGGCAAAATCGTAATTATGTGAAAGTCTAGGGGCAAAATGGTTATTTTTCCCAGGTATGAATTATAGATTTTCTTGATTAATGTAGTGATTAAATAAGTGAATTTGTCATCATAGATCAAGAAAAACGAAGTTCGGACCCAGACCAGGGGAAAACCAAGTTATTGGACTAAATCGAATTAGTCGCCCATATTTTGTATACCGAGGTAAGTTGTACGTAAATAATACAACTTTATTGTTATTATGTATCGAACAATTAGTATGGCATAAAGTGTTTGATTATTGTTTTGAATATGCATGATGAGAATTGATGTAGTAAAAACTCCCGGTTGAACCTTAGGAAATGATTGGATATCCATGCCATGACATTGGGTGATATGTGTGCTAGTGTAAGACCATGTCTGGGACATGGCATCATCATTGATATGTGTGCTAGTGTAAAACCATGTCTTGGACATGGAATCGGCATTGAGACGAGAGCTAGTGTAAGACCATGTCTAGGACATGGCATCTGCCTCGACATGTGAGCCAGTGTAAGACCATGTCTGGGACATGGCATCGGCATTTTACCCTCTTGTGTGAGGCTTATCAGATATCCTTTAGTATTCCAAATGGTTCCGCGGGTATTTAAAGTTTATGATAAAGATATGAAAGGATATAATCATGTTGTGAGTGGTACAGGTTCTTACTCGAAACTCATGAGATATGAGCTTAGTTATGATGCCTTAATGGTAAGGATGAAATTGAGTAAGTTCTATCTATGTGAATGATTTCGGGACGATCTTGTAATCTTTGGCTTATACTTGTGATGTGTAAATATGTAGTAAATCTACCATTGTTAAATCAAGAATGTTGTGCTGGTTTATAATATGCTATGTGTTTAAAGATGCATGGTTGATGTTGTTACTTATTTACATGCAACTTACTAAGCTTTATGCTTACTCCCTCTCTTTTCCATTTTCTTATAGTTTCGCCAAGCTAGCTCGGGGATCAACAGATGTCGGAGGCATCGATCACACTATCTACAAGAACATTGGGTATAGCTAGTCTTAATATTTTGAGTAATGGCATGTATAGGGACCGGGTCTTTTTGTTAAGTGTCATATTGTTTTGGCCATATGTATTGGCTTGTCATGAAGTTGATTCATTTTGTATAAGGCCATAGTTGATGGCTAATATTTGTTGTTGATAAATGCAAATGTTGGTGTTTCCATGAATGTGGTTAATACATGGTTTGGTTGATAAGTAAGAAATGTTGTGGGTGATAGAAAATAGCTTGGATTTGAGGCGTCGATGCCTTGGTTGTGACTGATTTAGTCATGTGTTTGTGCTTGTGATGGTACTATATTATGTGTGTAGATGTGTCCTTGAAAGGGGTGACAAAAAGGCTTGGAAAATAGCTTTACAGCCATCCACACGGGTAGACACACGGGCGTGTGTCTAGGCTGTGTGTGACACACGGTCTGCCCCATGGGCGTGTAGTTCGGCCGTGTGTCCCCCTTCACCCTAAGTTGGCAAAACAGAATGCCCAGTTGTAACCACACGGGCTTCGGCACGGCCGTGTGTCTCAACTGTGTGGAAGACACGGCCATAGGACATGGGCATGTGTCCAGGCCGTGTGAAGTCTGCACCTTGAATGTGAAATTTAGAATTTCCACACGGCCTTGCACACGGGCGTGTGCCTTGGCCGTGTGACCCTAAAATGTTGCTGACGTCAAAAACAGAATGTCAAGGTTTTAATACACGGGCTGAGACACGGACGTGTCATGGTCGTGTAAGGGACACGGGCCATGGACACGGGCGTGCGCCAGGCCGTGTGAAAACCCCTGTAGGTTCGAATTGAGAAATAAATCCACACGGGCAAGGGACACGGGCGTGTCCCTATATGCTTAGGCCGTGTGAGTTACACGGTCCTTCAACATGGCCATGTTATGAGATCACACGGGCGTGTCGCCCTTCCACACGGGCGTGTGCCCCTGTTTTTAGTGACATTTTCCAAAGTTTTTCTAAAGAACTCGGTTTGGTCCCGAACCGTTTCTAAAGTGTGTTTTGGGCCTCGTAGGCTCATATTAAGGATTTTAAGACAAACTTTGAAAAGTTTTAAATTTGAACGAAATTTCATAACCCGGAAGTGTTTGTATGCATGTTATTAAGTTAGGTAACGCCTCGTACCTTGTTTCGGCGTAGGATACGGGTAAGGGGTGTTACATAATTAATGTATAATATGTATAATTTCATAAAGCCAATACTAATAAATAATGATCAATTCACAAGGCTTAAATCACTTACCGGATCTATTAAAAATTTTCTCTTACCATGTTTTATTGGTATTGCCCATTGTAGACTAAATAAAACATATAAGATATACGGAATAATCATAGTATTGCACCGAAGTGCCACATTTCGATTGCACCGAAGTGCCACTTTCATTTGCGCGCATAGGATTTCCTAATGACATTTCATTCATATCTTATTAGTTCTCATCTTGTCTACATGAGCTTTTAATACATTTATTCCATCTCATCCACTCATTCAAATGAAAATAATTTAAATTTTTCACTTTTTACAATTTAGTCCTTATTATCAAAAAATTCACTATTCTTTGTAATTCAACCCCATTTTCACTACTCATACATTCATTAATTCTTTACACTTCATTCACATTCCAATTTATCATAAATTCAGTTTTCATAACCAGTTTGCAAACTTCACAATTTAATCCTTTTACTACTATTTCAATATATCAAATCAATTCATCACATAATCAGAATTCAAACTATATTTATCACTACTTAATTTTTTTATTATTTTTTATTTTTTTTGCACATAATACTAAAATATTTTAATTAATTTAACTATTTTAACATAATTTATACTTAGATTAAAATTAAATAAATTAAAATTCTTGAAGTACTTACAACCAAGGCTTGGATGAAATATTTTCTTCATCCTTCACTCTTTGGTTACTTCCTTGCTTTTTTTTCCTAACTAATCCTTCACTTTTCTTCTCTTTTTCTTCATTTCCATATCAAAACATATAACATTTACTTGTTAAAATCATAATCAAATAACATATCTATGCTATTTAAATGAAACTAACATGAATTTCATGATGAAATTTACCATTCTTACCTTAATCACTTCTAATCAAACCCTAGTTCTTATTTTCTCTCTCATTCAAGACAATTATTGATACACTTTTCATGAAATTAAGGGTGGGTTTGGATGAGTGGTGAGATGCGGTGCGGTGCATTTAGCTTACTTTTTGTCTCACGCTACAGTATCGCTATAGTATCTAATCTCATCGCCACCATTGTTTTTACACTAACCACAGCTAAATGCATCATCCATCCAAACTCACCCTATGGTGAATACTAGGCTTTTCTATTGATTTCACTAAGGATTCATGAAAGAAATTGGAGAAATTAAGCTTAAAAGGCTTAAAATTGGTGGAAATGACCTATTTGTAATAATAATAAAAAGTTGAAAGGATGGTCTAATAAAAATATTTAATTCATTTAATAATTAAAATGATAATTATCAAAATGACCCACCAATCATATTTGTACACATTTTAGTCCTTAATCATTACATTTTCCATAATTATCTTGTTTGAGTAACTACCATTTAATCCTCAAACTTTCTCTATAATACCATCCATGAATCATACTTTATTTTGGTAAAATTTCACTTCTAGTCATTCCTCCTTTTTCCTTCAATTCAATGCAATCATTTCAAATTTTTAATTTTCTTACTTTTGCCCCAATATTTTTTATTCTCTTTCAAGTAAGCCCATACCCTAGATTTATTTCTCTTATTTCAAGAGTATTTTTAATTTTCTATCGACTCTGACTACTTTCTATACTAATACTCAAATATTCTTATTTTATCTATTTCTAAAATTGTCAAGTATATCTAACCCGACTTGGTACTGTTCCTAGCTCAGTAGTTAGTTAGGGATATCATAGTGCAAATTTAGTTTTGATTCTAAAAATCTAATCCTCAACATTTACATATTGTGTTTTTTTATTTTTTATTTGTACTTTTGCTTTTATTTGTGGCCCTTTCACCTAAAAAGCTAAAAAAAAAAAAAAAAAACTTATCAGCTAAATTTGATTGAAAATATACAAAAAATTGAAAAACACCCAAAAATTCAAGATAATAATTTTCATCTTTTTTTATTCTTTTAAAATTAACCTTCAAAAATAAAAGTAAAACTACAAAAAAAAAGGATCAACTTACACAATCGATAAATGTTGAGGGTTAAATATTTTTTTTTTAAAATCAAGACTTAATTGACATAATTTATAAATGTTGAGAGTTAAAGTTGTTATTATTCTATTTTTGAAAGTTGTCACTATTAGCCAGCTAATGACAAAGGAAAAAAAAGACAAAATTGAATATTTGGGTGATAAATTTGTAACTTTTCCTAGTTGGATGACCAAAAATTTACCAATAGTTGGATAATCATTTTATACTTTTCATAGTTAAGTTACTAAAAAAGAAATTTACTAATAGTTGGGTGACTACTAATGTAGTTTATTGTTGCTATTATTATGATTACAATAGTTTCTCATTGAAAAATAAAAGATTACAACTTCAAAAAAATATTGTCTTTACTTGTATGGAATGTTGATTAAAGTTCTTATCAAACATCCGTTTAACACGGGTTCAAATCGTACTACCCCATCTCATTCCAATATTGTATAAAAAAAAGTTACAAGCACGTAACATCGTTACAAGATTAAGTCTGAACATATAAAGAAATAGTATAATTGGTAATTTAATATTATGCTATCGATTAAGTCTTTAGCTCGGTTGGCATCAGTATTGTTGCTAGTACAGGAAGATGTCGATTCGAAAGCGTTGAAGCACCTTTATTCTCCTATATAAGAGTTAAGGAGGGATTATGGGTAGTTATGACTTTGTATCAAGAAATTTGATATTGTGCTGGTATTGATTAAATAAATTTTAAAAAATAAATAATTAAAAGTAATATTAATATTTTACTATTTTAATTTTAGGGTAAAGTACAATAGTCACTCAACTTTGATTAAAATAACAAAACATACACTAAACTTTGAAAAGTTACAACTAGTCACTAAATTTTACGAAAATAACAAAACAATCATTAACATTATTGAAAAGTGACAAATCAGTCAGCCACTAACATTTTCCGTTACAGGCCTAACGAGACAGGTGACATATTCCGTTAACTAACCACGTTGGACATGACCAACCAGAAGAAGAAGAAGAAAGGGAGATCACAGTGGGTATCTCAGAATTCATTATACTAACCTCTTCAAACCGGCCATGTTCGCTTCCTGCTTCAACCATCTCGTCCCTGTTAACTCCGCTTCTCGTTTCAACCTCTTTCAACTCCTCTTTTTCTTTTTCTTTTTCTTTTTTAGAAAGATTAAAAAACTTTGAATTTGTTCTTCTCTTAACCACACCATCATCAACCTCTCTCAACACTAATCACCACCATTATCTAGTTAACCAACCGCCATACATTACCACTATTGTCAAATCCAAACCCCCTCATAATCACTCCATTTACCGTCGCCACCATAAACACATCCTCACCACACCTTCAACAACAAAAAAATTCACACCAACAACAACACAAAAAATGCAAAATGAACAACAACAAAAACTCCAAAGGAAAACCAAGTGGAAGCCTGCAACGGAGAGAAAGGAAACACAATCAAAGAAAGAAGAAAAAATATAAAGAAAAAAAAAAGAAATAAGAGGAATGTTGAGGCTAGTTTTGAGTTCTTGGGTAGTCATTTCAGAAATTTGAACGGTAGGAATGTAAAAGAGGTTGCAAAAAACAACATACCTTGGAATCAAACTAATTCGACGGTCGGATTTCGAGATCGGGCAAGGAGAAGTTTGAACGTTTAAGCATAGATTCGAGTAGTTCAGGGTGATTTTTGGAGAATTCGACTCCGAATTCATGTTCAAAGGGTCAAAAAGAGACTAGATAAGAGTTTGTAGTTTTCCGAATACCGTTGGCAAATCAGCGCAAGTTCGACGTTAATTTTTGGGTTTTTTGTTGTTGTTTCTAGGTTGCATCAGAACAAAGAAAATTTTGACAGTATAGAGAAGGGAGAAGAGAATATTAAACAAAAAAGAGTTTTGGTTGTATTTGTTTAGAAAATTAATAATAAAATTAAAAGAAAAAGAAAAAAAAATTTGATGGTGGGACCATATCCATTGTGACACCCTAACAAGTCACGTCAACTACTTGTTATGTCTGTAACAAAAAATAGATTCAGGTGACTGATTTATCACTTTCATAAAATTTAGTGATTAAATTATAATTTTTTAGAATTTAATGTTATTTTAATCAAAATTATTGATTGCTGTTACTTTTCCCATAATTTTATATCGATTATTAGACATTAGTAATTGAACATTTTATACCATATCAATTATTATAAAAGTTTGAATTATTATTATTTTAAATTGTTCAAAAATTTAAGTCAATTTATAAGATTATGGAATAATTCCAAAGAAAAGTAGCGATAATTCCAAAGAATGCTAGTTTGGGAAAGAGTCCAAAAGCACATGCAGAATGGGGTGGAAGCGCGTGGAAGCCACTTTCTGGCGTAAAAGTGGAACTAAATGGCCACGTGGACATCATGCAGCTCCATGTTTTTAGGAGGGTTCCCACTACTATTCCCTAGTGGATTTGATGGAAAAACGGTGGGTGGCTGAGCCCAGCTGCGGCTGGTTTCGGCTTTGGCTTCTTTTATTTGTTGACCTCCAAATCTAGTAAAATGTTCTTCATTTGGAAGTTGGAACTGCTTATCATCTATTCCACGTCAGATCATTTCTTTTATTCTACCACCTAATTTTGTCCCAACTTCAATTTTTTTAACTTGGGTTACAAGGTTTTTGATGGGACACGTGTTTCCTTTTTTATTTTAATTTTATTTTAAAATTAAATTAATTTTTATTTTAAAAATTAAATTGAATCAAGATTAAACTCAGTTAAATTTCAAATATTTATAATTTTATTTCAATTATATTGAAATTAATTTTCAGTTATGTCTAATTTAATCCCATTTTAATTCTTTGAAACTTTGACATGAAATGAGTGAACATTTGGATATCCAAATGTTTCTTAAATAATTATATAAAAATAATAATCAAAATTTTGTTTAAAATAAAATAAAATTTTGGTTTTAAAATATTAAAAAGAAGTTTTTAAATAAAAGTATTTTGAGCCTCAAAGCCCAAATCAGCTTCTTTTTTCTTAAAAAAAATTTGGATGATTTATTTTTGCTTTCCCTTTTCTCTTTTTTTTTTTTCGTTGCTTCTTTCAAAAACAAAATGCTGAATATTTTTTTTTAAAAAAAAGGAAAAAGAAAAGAGAAGCGAAGCAGATCGGTAAGCTCCAGATCTGAAAGAAAATAAGAAAATTTCAAAAAATTTCGAAAAAGAGATGGCAAAGAGTTTTTCAGTTTACCGGCCATTACGGGCAGGTCTCCGACGACGGAGATTGGCGGAACTTGGCCGGAGAAAAAAATGGTACAGAGAGCAGAGAAGCAGGGCCGAAACATAAAGAAGGAAGAATAAGAAAAAAAAGAATAATTATTTTGAAGAAAATGAAATGAATAAATGATTTTAATTTAGAAATTTTTGAGCTTTCATGGGTGATTGAACGGAAAATTTTCCCATCAATCCCTCCGTGTTTTCATTGACGATTGCTTGATTAAAATACGAGATATTACATTCGTTATCGAAGTAACAAAGACGGACTTTTTACTTTATTGAATACATTAAGAAATCAAATATGAGACAATTTAGATTAAACCATTTCAAATAATCCAATTCATTTTTAAAATTTTAAAATCAAGATGAAAACATTTTAAAACAATACCAAATATAGATTTTTGAGAGTCAACAAGAGAGACCCTGTCTAGCATGGATGTACCTCGTACTATAGCAGTGGATATACTGACTTACTTGATATGATACATTTGGCTACACGTACTGATACACTATAAAATCATTTCAAAATGCAGCTAATTTGACCTTTAATATCACCACATCATACACATACACAGTACAAAGTTATCCTACTTATCCACCAAGCTAGTTTATTTGGCAAGCAAGAAACCAATCATTAAAGTGCATAACCTTATATTTACTTCATACTTCATCTAAGGCATTAAACCTAAACATAAAATATGCATACTTTAAACATAGTTTAGCTTAATAGACTTCAACAACTAGGTACAAGACACATTTTAACATTCAAAATAAACATTACAACTTTGGATGAGTTGAAATGAGAATCTTAGATATTGCTGAAGATCACGAAGGGTACCTATTATTCACCTGCTAATGAACCAGAATGCCAGACACCAACAAAATAAAATCACGATATAATCAACATACAATGAAAATGGATAAAAAAAAAAATAGATAAGTTGGTGGCCATTTTACCCAAAAAGGCTCATTTCCAAAATTATTTACGGAATGGGCCAATTTTCTGATTATTTACCGGAAAGGGCCGAATTCCGCGAAATCGCGTCCACGTCAGCGCGTTCTCAGGTGATGTGTTAGCAAAACGCATCCTTGGGGGAGCGTTTTGTCCACGCCAGCACAAAGCGCTTTCTTGAAGGAGTACTTTGCTGACGTGGACAAAACGCTCCCCCAAGGACGCAGTTTGCCCTATTTTTTTAGGGTTAGGGTTTTCTGTTTGGTTTAGAGTTTTAGGGTTAGGGTTTAGGGTTTTAAAGGTTTAAGGTTTTAGGGTTTTAGGGTTTTTAAAGAAAAAATTAATTAAATTAGGATTTAGGGTTAATTAAGAAAATTAACTATTAATTAAAAAATCAATTAAATTAGGGTTTAGGGTTAATTAATTAAATTATTTTTTAATTTTTTAAATAATTTTGTGTTTAGGGTTTTGAAAAAATATATTAGCAATATAAAAACTTTTTGTTTTTTTTTCTACAGTAGTATCTGAAAAAATAATTTTGAGAAGACGTTTACGAACAAATAGTGTCCAAAACGCTTCAAGCGGATGCATGCCTTTGTCGTAATTACTGAAAAAAGCTCCCACGTGGGCGCTCTTTTCTACAGATGAGTATCTGAAAAAATAATTTTGAGAAGACGTTTACGAACAAATAGTGTCCAAAACGCTTCAAGCGAGATGCACCGTCGCCAAAATTACTGAAAAAAGCTCCCACGTGGACGCTTTTTTTCTATAGTAGTATCTGAAAAAATAATTTTGAGAAGATGTTTCTGAACAAATAGTGTCCAAAACGCTTCAAGCAGGATGCACTGTCAGTAAAATTACTAAAAAAAGCTCCCACGTACAGTAGTTCCTATTTGGCCTTAGACTATAAATGAGCCAAATTTCATTCTCAGATTGCATAAGTTACAGCAAGAGAAAATGAGACTAAAGTAGAATAGAAACTGAAGATGAGTGAACGTATTAGTTCTATTATTTACTATGATGGTGAGGTCCGTGACACCGAGAACGGCGTTATTTTTTTATCGAAAAACACAGCGCGACTTGTTTTTAACCAGGACATATATTTGACAGAACTTCGTAAAAGAATTAGGCGTAAAATCTTCGGAACGACGCCAATAAAATTTTTGTCTATTAAGTATCGATTTTGTGCTTCGGTTGATCCAGTGAGATATGACTCATTCGACATCAAAGGTCCTCGTAGCTTGGAGGCAATAGTGCAGACTCATCTTGGTAGTGGATCACCCTATCTTGAGTTATATGTACAATTTTCATCGCCAAATGATGCATTTGCGACTTCAACATCTACTTCTGTTCGAGAGGAATACACGACCCCTGCCCAACACTCCGTTAGTGGGTGGCAAAACACAGAAGCGCCAGTGTTTGGTAGCAGTATGGAATACACAACCCCTGCACGACACTCCGTTAGTAGATTGGACATGCACCTCGGTGGGTCGATGTTTGATACTGGAAATACGTACTGGGGAATGACATCAACTTCTAGTGGTTGGCAATCCTCGTTCATTGCAGATGATGGTGGGTCGGATGATGAGTCCGATGTGGATCCACCTCGAGAGCCCGGCCCCGATGGTGCAGAAGTTGCATTATTTTCTGAACCGGAGCCTGTTCCAACCATACTTGAAGATGTTGAAGGGGGTTCAGATGAAGAAGAAGAAGATCCGCGATTTAGGGCGCACTCGCCTCCAACCCACATGCATAATATTGATCTATCTCAAGATGATGCGTTGGAGTTTCCAGATCTACCACAAAGAAGGCGTGACCATACAAGTTTGTCATTGGATTCAGGTGAATTGGAAGTTGGTAAGGAGTTTTCCAATAAGGATAGTTTTCTTGGTGCATTGAAACAACATAACATCATGAACGGGGTTAACTACAACGTGGTTAAATCCAAATCTGATAAGTTTGAGGCCAAGTGTGCAGTGCAAGACGGTACATGTTCATGGAAAATCATGGCTTCATTGAGGAAAAGGATAGGCTTGTGGGAGATAAAAAAGTATAAAGGTCCACATACATGTGTTGGCGGTACAATATCACTAGGTGTTTAGGGTTTTTGAATAATATTTGTTATTATGTAATGTTGCATTATTTATCGTACTTCGTTGACAGGTGTTTCACAAGATCATCCTAAGATGGATTCAGATATGTTAGCTAGCTTAATACTATCGACGGTGAAGGCGGATCCCAGGACTTTACTGCCGGTCTTAATTGCCAATATTCGTAGCCAATTGAGGTACACACCCTCTTACCGCAAGGCTTGGATAGTTAAGTAGAAGGCGTTGGAAAAGATGCATGGTGGGTGGGACGCTTCATATAATGAAGTGTGGCAGTGGTGTCAGGTGCTAGAGAGATATGTCCCAGGTTGCATAACAGACCTTGAAACGGCACCTGCGTACTACAACGACCGATTACTTCGTGGATGCCAAGTGTTCAAGCGTCTGTTCTGGAGCTTTAAGCAATGTCGAGACGCATTTCTATACTGCAAGCCATTGGTACAAATTGACGGTACCTTTATGTATGGTATATATACCCATCGGCTATTGCTAGCTGTGGCACAGGATGGCAGTGGGAGAATCCTTCCAATTGCATTTGCAATAACACCGAGGGAGTCAGCTGATAACTAGGATTTCTTTCTTTCTAGGTTAAGGAGGCATGTCTGCCCCCAACCTGATATCTGCGTTATATTGGATCGAGGCACTAGAATACTAGCCGCAATTGAGCGACAGGGAAGCCTATGGCATCGCACACACCATCGGTATTGCCTAAGGCACGTTGCGTCCAACTACTACGGGCAATATCGATCTACAACTAAACGACGGCAAGTGACCAACATGGGTATTTAATCTCTATTAATATAATTTCGTTTGTAATATTCAATTTATTCTGAATGAAAGAGTGGTATGTAATTTTCGCTATCAACTTATATTGCCAGGGTATGAGATAAGTAAGGACCGTTTTCATGAGATGTTGGCGGTTTTGCGTTCAGTTAACGAAGAAGGCGCAGACTACCTCTGTAACATACCTTTCGAACAGTGGACACAAGCATACGACGGCAGCCTACGATATGGTCATATGACCTCAAACCTGTCTGAATGCATAAATTCTGTTCTAAAAGGAACGTGTCATTTGCCGATAACATCGGTTGTGCGAGAGACATATTTTCATTTAGAGGCACTATTTCCAAAGCGAGCAGCGAGTTATAAAGGCCAAATGCAGGGAGGCCATGTATGGTGCGCGAAGGTATTACAAGAAATTAACAAGGCGAAGACACGGGCCAACACCATGCACACAGTGTGTCACGATCGCGACAACCTATGGTTTCGTGTGACGGATTTTGACAAACCGAACCAAGGTATTATTGGCGGGCAATATCATGTACACTTGAGAAATAGGACCTGCGACTGTGGGAGGTTTGACACACTTCGTTATCCATGCGCTCATGTAATTGCAGATTGTCAAAATATCCGTCTGGATCCCATGAGCTATGTCGATGAAGTGTACAAAATAGAATACATGTACAACGTGTGGAGACACGTATTCCCACGGTCCCAGATGAACGTAAGTGGCCGTCTATATCGCTTGCTCCATTTAAGCTGTTATCGGATAGAGAATCACGTCGCAAACCAAATGGTCGACCTTGCTCGACTAGAATACGTAACAATATAGATATCCGAGAAACAACCAACCAACAGAAGTTGTGCGGATGGTGTAGGAACCCAGGCCATACAACTCGATCATGTCCAAATTGGAATAGCTGATATTTGTTGTAATAAAATTATGTTGCATTATTTATATTTTATTAAAACTATTAAAATATTAAAAATATTGCCTTATTCAAAAGAACTTTTATTTTATTAAAAATATAAAAAGTAAATTACAATTAAAATATTAAAAACAACTTTTATTTTATTAAATAAAACAATATAAAAAAGTTTGTACAAATATATTAAAAATATAAAAATATTAAAAATATTGCCTTATTCAAAAATACTTTTATTTTATTAAAAATATAAAAAGTAAATTACAATTAAAATATTAAAAACAACTTTTATTTTATTAAATGAAACAATATAAAAAAGTTTGCACAAATATATTAAAAATATAAAAATATTAAAAATATTGCCTTATTCAAAAAAAAAAACTTTTATTTTATTAAAAATATAAAAAGTAAATTATAATTAAAATATTAAAAACAACTTTTATTATATTAAATGAAATAATATAAAAAATTTTGTACAAATATATTAAAAAAAATCAATGTTGGTGCCGGTCGGAATCAGTGCCACATGGGGGTCGTCGACGGTTACTTTCTGGATTCCTCCTTGGTTCAGCTTCCGGCGGGGTTTGTGATTGCTCCGGCCGGGATTGTGGTTCCTCCGGCAGGGGATCTGGTTGTGGGTGTTGGGAGGATGACCCACCTTAATAGAATAATGACTGCAGATGTGTTTGCATCACCCATGGCGGAGGTGTTTGAATCCCATAAGACGATGGGGATTTGTAAAAAGAAGAGCTCCCCGACGGTGCCTCGTGCGATCCCTCATGCAATGGCGGCTTATAGATCGGCGGTTGACTTGGAGTAATCGGGAATAGAGATGAACCGGGTCATGCATTCCAACCTGCCATAGGACTGGGAAAAGGAAACATATAAGGGTTAGGATACATATAAGGGCTAGGATACGCACCTGGCATAATCTGAAAAGGCTGTGATATGGGTGTCGTCGGTTGAAGTGTTGGGCCTGGTGACTGTGTGGGCGCTGTTGATGGGCTCGGTGATTGTGTGGGCGTTGTTGATGGGCCCGCGTCGTCATCCCTTCTTCTTGGATTTAAAGGGCCCTATCGTTCCCTTTGGACACGAATTTGCTGTCGCCTCTCCTCTTCCGACAGTAAATATGGCTTGCCATGAATCCTAAACCATGGCATGTATTCCGGCACGCACGCTAACTCAGGAACGATGATCGGTTCCTGAGTATGTATATAATCATACCGATTTTCCCACATTTCAATATATTCTGACCAGTATCTCGGCCAATCCGTATTCAATTGTCGTAAGTCGACTCTGTGCTCATCATCGAGCACCTCAAGTGCCACAGGAATCGATTGTCGGAATCCAAATTGCTGCAATACTCTATCTGATTAGTGCATCTCCACGGTAGCATAGTTGACCAATGGGACCTTCACATGCCAAATGTTCAGATTTTGAAAGAATTCATCCGGAATTACTGCCCGAATTGCCGGATCCTCGTATGGTGTCCATTGAAACTATATGAACATGATAAAAATATTAGTTATATACATAATACTAAATACTAAATACTAAATACTAAATACGAAACGACTATTTTATTATGTATATATATTTTATTTAATACTTACTTGTGCTTCCGACCGTTGGTCTAATAGAAGCCGTATATCTTCAAGAGAGGTAGGTATTCCAACATAACTCGCCGAATGGTTCCACCTAATTAAATAAATTTTTAGCATACAATTATATTTTAAATCTACGTAATAATTATAAAATCTAATATAAAATTTACCTCGTTATGAGTGGGAATGTATATGGGTGGTCCACTCGAGGACGTAAAAATGGAAAGCGAAATGTGCCCATGATTGCAGAGAGTGATAGGCAACCTCAATTTTGGCTTTATTCGGTCGCGTCGCCCGCACATCTCCCGGTACAATGTTGCTAACACGGCACTTCCCAACTAAATTCATTCACCAACTGCTCTAAAATCAACGAGTTTCAGCAGCCATCTTAGATGTACGAGGTTTCGTGAAAAGTCCGGCATCATATAACCTCCAATCATCTCAAGAATGTATGCCCGAGCATATCGTATTCTTTCTAGTTCAGTCGAATCATTATCCGGCTCCGGGAATGTGTCTCGTAACCAGCCCATCTTGATCTGACCTCCGTTAATATTATCCGGAATAGCACCCAAAAGCTCGTAGCATACGGCTCCCCAATTAGCAGAATGAGCAGACCCGGTGACTGCGTACCCATCCACCGACAATCCCAATTGCAACTGCACGTCTTCCAGAGTGATAGTACACTCTCTGTATGGAAGATGGAAAGTGTGCGTCTCGGGTCTCCACCTCTCTATCAACGCACTGATTAGTTTCAGGTCCAACTTGCACCCCCGGCCTATCGTGGCCACGTGCCAAAAACCCGCTTCCTGCAGGTAATTCTCTATCAACGGCGATGGAGGACCAGACATATTACGGATATAGCATTGCAACACCCGATCTACAGACTGTTATAAAAAATTATAAAATAAAAATTAATTAAAATTGCATAAATAAAAAAAATATTAAATAGTATTGAAAAATTAATTAAAATTGCATAAATGAAAAAAAAATATTAAATAGTATTGAAAAATTAAAATTATCACTTACCATTGTCATTTGATCGACGGAGATGTGTTTATTATCGAGACGAATTAATTCTCCGGCCATTGCTAACACGATCGAATATTTTCTAATTTAAAAAAAAAACTAATTCAAAAAAATTTTAAACAGAGCTTCTTTGCAAAAATTAAAGAGAGCTTTGAGAAAATTTGAGAGAATTTTGAGAGAATTATGAAAGGACTTTTGTGTGAAAAAAATGAAAGAGGGGCCTTTTATATTTTATTTTTGGACCGTTGGAGTCCAAACGGTCAAAAAAAGCAGTCGTTGAAGGAGCGTTTTGCTGACGTGGACAAAACGCTCCCCTAGGGACGCGTTTTGCTAACACATCACCTGAGAACACACTGACGTGGACGCGATTTTGCGGAATTCGGCCTTTTCCGGTAAATAATCAAAAAATTGGCTCATTTCCGTAAATAATTTTGGAAATGGGCCTTTTTAGGTAAAATGGCCCAAATTGGTGCTTAAAGCATACAAATTTAAACTATATAAATCGAAAATAGTAATTTTGATGCAAACTAGTGACTGAAAAACATCCAAGATCAACATTGTGATCTGTTTAATTGATATTCATCAAGAACAATTAGATTTCATTTTGCAATATTGAATCAATCACCCAAATAATATGAAACCAATGGTGGACATATGGAGGAAAAATAAAACAGGAGAGGGTCAGTATTTGTTGATGCTGAGAGAAACAATTGACAAGAGAAGCTGATAGACAGTAACGGCGCTACCGTGCGGGGAGAAGGCTGGAGGCGAGATGGAGGTTGGGAAATTATGTCCATTGATTTAGGAAAGGCAAAGGCAAAGGGGAAATGAGAGAAACCGACGAAGGCTTGGTAGGGCTTAGCCTTAGATTTATTTTTATAGGGGGAAACGAATTTGGGTTGTGCTTGTTATTTTGTTTGGGTTTGGACTTTGAATAAATTGTATTGTTTATTTTGGATTTGGGTTTGGTTGAGTAATATTTTGGATTTGAGTTTGGTATATATATATTATATATATTGTTCATGCCTTTTATGAATTTCTTATTATTTAAATAGATATATATTGATTAATATTATTTAAAAAATATAAATAAATTTTTGAAAGATAATATATTTGTAATATTATGAATTATAAGAAAGAAAAGTTGAAAAATAAAACTATTATAATAAAGTTTAAAATGATTTTTAATTTTAAAAATAAAGTTTAAAAGACTTTTTAAATATTTTTTTTAGAAATCTATATATTTAATACTTTTTAATTTTAGAAACAAATTTTTAAATAATTTCTTTCGGTACGAAATAAAGTTTTAAATAATGTAAAAACATAAATTTGACTTGTGAAAAAATAAAAAATTAAAAACAGTTCACTAATTTTTGTTTGTTGGGATAATTTTGAGGATCAAATTGAGACCCTTTGTAAATTTTGAGGGTTAATTTTTTAAAAAAATTATGACCAAGTCGATATAATATGTAAAAGTTGAGGGCTAAATTTGTTATCATACCGATTTTTTAACTGTCACATTACCTCCCATCAGATATTTAATGGCACTTAATGGAAATGGGTAAAAAAAATAGTTTTGATTAGTTAAGTGAACAAATTAAAAAAATGATAGTTGGGTGATAAAAAATAAAATAGGCAATAGTTGGGTAACCTGTGGTATAATTTACTCAATTATTTAAATTCAAATTTTAATATTAAATTAATATTTATTAGGTATATATTTTAATTAACATATCATTATTTAAATTTAATAGAATATATATTTTAAATTTCTTCTATGATTTTTTATTTATTTAAAAAAACGATATTGTTAATTATGACTCATATTTCAGTCAAATTTGAAAAGTAATCTTCTAGTTAAACTCTGTTTATTTGTTTCAATCAAACACTGATTAGTTAGATTATTTTATTATTATTTGACCTATGAATTTAGCCTATAAATAGGCTCTTTTACAACCTTAAAAAAAAACACCCATTAGATATTAGAACTCATAACACATTTAGAGAATTTTGTGTTTACGTTTTGAGGGTTCTTTGTTTTCGGGTTTTCGGGGTTTAGTTTTTATCTCCATCTTTTGTACTCTTTGTTCTGTTGCCATTATAGTAAAATTATCTTTGCCCGTGGTTTTTTATCCTCTTTGGAGGGGTTTTTCCACGTTAAATTTGTGTGTCAAATTTCTCAATTTATTCCGCTACTTTTACTTGTTCGTTGCTTAATCGGTCGATTCCTAACAAGTGGTATCAATAGCTAGTTCAATTTTCATAGATCAGCCCATTCAGATATGGCAGCAACAAAGTTTGAAATTGAGAAGTTCGATGGTGAGACAAATTTCAATCTGTGGCAAGTTCGGATGATGGCAATTCTAGTTCAATCCGGTTTGAAAAAAGGTTGTTATCGGGAAAAAACCTGAGAATCTAAATAAAACAGAATGGGAAGAGCTTGATGAAAAGGCTTTGTCTGCAATCCAGTTGTGCCTCGCGAATACGGTATTGCGGGAGGTATTGATGGAGAAGACCTCATCCGCTTTATGGAAAAGGTTAGAAACTCTTTATGCGACTAAGTCTCTCAAGCTAACCATTTAGTGTTGAAACAACGTCTATTTACGTTTCGCATGAACGAAGGTGAGCTTCTTAGAGATCACATCAGTCAATTCATTACTCTTTTAAATGATTTAAATAATTTTGAGGTTCATATTGACGATGAAGATCAGGCTATGCTATTATTGTGCTCTTTACCCCCTTCATACAAGTCTTTCAGGGAGACCCTGATTTATGGTAGAGACAAACTCTCGTTCGAAGATGTGAAGGGTCATTTGTTGAGTAGAGACAAACTTGACAATGAGCTTCATTTGGATAGCAAGGCAGATAGACAAGCTTTCGTTTTGATAGCATCAAAGAAACGAGACAAAAGGTGTCGCTATTGTAAAAAGTTAGGTCACGTCAAAGCAGATTGTTATAAACTGCGAAGAAAAGAGCTGCTGAGAGTAACGAGGAAGATGTAGCTGGTGCTAATTTGGCCGATGAAAGCGGTGATGATTTCTTGTTAGTGTCAACGAGCGATAACTCCAAGCTCACGTCCGAGTGGATCCTAGATTCGGGATGTTCTTTCCACATGTGTCCCAATAGAGAATGGTTCTCCACATACAGTTCGGTTGAAGGTGGAGTTGTGTGCATGGGAAACGATTCATCTAGTAAGGTAATTGGTATTGGTACCGTTAAAATTAGGATACACGATGGGACGATTAGGACACTCTCAGATGTCAGGTATGTACCTGATTTACGAAAGAATCTCATCTCCTTGAGTATTTTAGACTTGAAAGGATGCAGAATCAACATTGAGGCGAGCGGCATTAAAGTATCTCGTGGAGCTCTCGTTTTGTTAAAAGGTAAAAGAACTGGCAGTCTCTATATTCTGGAAGGTTCTACAGTGACCGGTGAAATCGAACGTCCCTCGTCCATTACAAAGTCGAAGTCAACTCATTTAGAGCGGAGGCAACTTGGTCATAGGAGGGAAAAAGGTATGACCGTTTCGTTGAAGAGAGGTTCTCTTTTGGATGCAGGTTTTGAAAAGTTAGGGCACTATGTTCGTGAAAATCAAACCCGAGTTAGTTTTGATTTGGCAGTGTACAAGTCGAAGGCTAGAAGTCTTCCAGTTTCTAAGCACAGATTCAACTCAGTTAATTCCCTGCATGGTTCAAGATAGGCTCGTGGCGGGCTTTGGCAAAGATGGCATTGTGGAAATATGAGTCAAGGTGGAGATTTGTAAATTATGACTCCTATTTCAGTCAAATTTGAGAAGTAATCTTCTAGTTAAACTCTGTTTATTTGTTTCAATCAAATACTGATTAGTTAGATTATTTTATTATTATTTGACCTATGAATTTAGCCTATAAATAGGCTCTTTTACAACCTTAGAAAAAAAAAACATCCATTAGATATTAGAACTCATAACACATTTAGAGAATTTTGTGTTTACGTTTTGAGGGTTCTTTGTTTTCGGGTTTTCGGGGTTTAGTTTTTATCTCCATCTTTTGTACTCTTCGCTCATTGCCATTATAGTAAAATTATCTTTGCCCGTGGTTTTTTATCCTCTTTGGAGGGGTTTTTCCACGTTAAATTTGTGTGTCCAATTTCTCAATTTATTCCGCTACTTTTACTTGTTCGTTGCTTAATCGGGACGATCCTAACAGATATATCACTTAAATTAATTTTAAATCTTAAATTAAAACATATTAAAACAAATTTAAAACAAAAACGTTTAAAGTTTCTTTAAGAACAAAACGTTTAAAGTTTATCTTTTTAGATATTATTATTAATTTTAAAAAGGTTGTAATTTTAAATTATAATTTTGTATTTTTATTTAAATTTTGTATTGATTTTTAAAAATAGATATCATATGTAAAAATATTTTGTTGCCACATGTCAATAGGATAGGTATGACACGTGAAAAAAGAATTAGGTTGTCCTTATTAGTCGAGAGACTAATACCTCATAATATAAATATACTAGTTTGCATACCCATATCATGTAGGGACCAATTGTATGCATTATTAAAATGAACTTAATTATTTTTTATGAATCTACTTAATTTTTTTATAATATTTCACTAATAATTTGATTGTGAATTTAAATCATATTGATGTAATAATTGACAAATGTCTTAAAGCTGATTTAGAACTAATTGGTACTAAAATTATTTCAATATGATATTATGTATGTATGCATGCATGCTATCGTATATATAATAAACAAAAGAACTAGACAAGATTACTTCTTTTTCCCATTTCTCGAATGATGAATTCAATAAAAAATAATTGTTATATTTATATTTGATTCTTAAATTAATTTAAATTAAATTATTACATGATGTAATTAATACAAAGGTATATAATATGATAATTAAATTAAATTAATTAGTATATAATGTGATTAAATTAAATTAAATTAAAATATTATATAATGTTATTAAATTAAGTTAATAATGGGTCTCAAACTATCCCACATCTCAATGTTTCCATATATGCTCCCTAACAAATTTTTTTATATAATATATATGATATATGATATGATATATATGGTTGTTGCATGTAATTATACTATTTTGTAATTTGTGTTGAGATTTAAATTTTAAATTTTAATTATAATTTAAATGTATGATGTTTAAAGTTGCCTATTATTATTATTATTATTATTATTATTATTATTATTATTAATGGCAAGGAAATCATATTTAAAACTTAATTTAAAAAATGAGACCTATTTTAAATATAATAAAAAAAAGAAATATTTTAGAGCTCAAAGAACTATATCAGAATTTAAAGTTTTCATATATGCTCTCATCTTTTATATAATATATATGATATATGATTTAATATGTGTATTAAAGTCAGTTTCATTGGTTAAAACGATATTGAAATCCAAAATTGACATCGAACCAAAATTACATGAGTTAACTTACCACTGCAACCGAGCTAAAATTGAAACCAACCAAAACCGAATTGAAAAAAACCGAATTTGATTGGTTCGATCGATTTAGTCGGTTTTCATCTAATTTTTCTCACCTCTACTAATATTTCTTGTAACACTCCTCGCCGGGTCTGAGTTACAGGATACTATAATCATTGCTAGAGCAACTATTGTCAAATAAACTGTAAATAAATCAATCAAACATTCAATCATGTCATAAACACATTCTCATTATGATACACAATTGAATCTGAGCCTTAATCGAGCTTAAGAAAGCTTTTTTGTTGACCTGAGCACGAAATAGGACCAAATTGTAAAGTTTTGAAAATTTAAGGTCGACGTCGTGACGTCGCCAAACAGTTAGGCCCGTGTGCCAGGCCGTGTAACTTACTGACTTGCATCTTAAAGGAAACATCAGATGACACACGACAGTGTCGCCAGGTCGTGTGAACGCAAAATTTACTTAAAATCAAACCTTTTCAAAACAATTTCATGCATAAATATTCAATCCATTTGTGCACACTTTAAAGGGACCTAAACATCATCTAAACATACATCAAAATGCCATTTCTAAGATCCTAGTTCAACTAACCACCACAATTATAGAAACACAACATTTACCAAAACATGTGAACATTACCTAATTCCATGCATAAAGACCTCTTTCTATTATATGCCTAAAACACAATATAATTGACCATTTCCAAATCAACATATTGTACCAAAATTCCATACACATCAATTAGCAAAAAGTGACCAAAAGGACTTACCTAATCAAGCATTATAAGTCCATCAATCATACTTAAACATCAAGGCACAAACATACCAAATTACCATTTACATATTCATCAAAGCACCATTATAACCACCTTATACATGTTAATATTGCCATTTTCCAAACATAATAACCTATTTCAAATATGAACTAAAACACGTCACAAGTAACCATTTTCAAACCATCATCAACATGCCAAGAGAACCATATCAACAAGCACTTTAAAGTAACCAAAATCACATAACTTGGTAAGGCATCAAGGTGTACCAAACCAACATAGCTTTCAAAAGCTTATACATACCAAAACACCCTTACCACATGAACCATAATGCCATTACAAATTACCCTATACATGCCATTATAAACCTTAGCCAAATTACTCAAAAACTATCGAATTGACCATTGGATAGTGTGATGGATATCTAACGAACTTCCAACCGATCGAGCTTCCAATAATCTATAAAGCAAAGGAAAATAACTACGTAAGCAATGAATACTTAGTAAGCCCATATAAACTTTAAACTTAACATACCATTTCAATAATGAACCTTATAGAATAAGTATAAACCTTTACCAATGTCATAAGCTTAATAAAAGCCTATAAAACACTATCAAACTCACAAGTTAACATACTTGTTCATGATACATATTAAATCAACCATATATATATAAACATAACATTAAATTCATCATCCTTACCATACGATCATGTTTAATTCCATTTGCTTACTTACCGTTTCCAATACCATGAGTTTAATATAAGCCTATTCAAGCATCATCAAGCTCACGCGTTAGTAGATTCATTGACCATCATATAAACTCATTTATAACATAAATAGATTTCATAAGATACATTACATAAGTGTAATTGGCCCAATTTGCCCGGGCCCGTGTAAAACAAAACAAACCAGAAAAAAATAAAAAAAATAATAAAATGTCCAGTTTAAAGTTCATTTTACAGCCAACTAACCCAAACCCAAAACCAATTAACAGCCTAATACATTACAGCAGCCCAATTACAAGCCAAATACCCAAAACATATATTAAAACAGACTACCCAAAATTAAAACCCAATAAACCATAAACCAACAGACCCAATCCTAACTTAGCCCAATAAACTAAGTCGGCCCAAGTGACCCAAATAGCTTGCAGATGTAGGAAACCCTAGGTTTCCATTGCGTCGCAAGCACTCCTAGCAGCCTCAGCACCAACCCTTCAGTCGCGCCGCAATCCGCACGCTAATAATGCCCTGTCGCCAGATTCGCGCCATTCACCTGCAAAACAAGGAAAGAAATCGACAGAAAACAGCAAGAACGGAAGACATGATCTTTGTATTTACTTTTGATTTATTTTTCGGGGCTATAAAAGCCCCGATATAATATGTAAATTAGATACACACAAAAAAAAGAGAACACACACACAACATATACGAATATACACAAAAAAAATAGAGATTAATACACAATCAATCGGAAAACAGAAGGTGATTTTAATTATTCTATTTTGTTAAGTTGTTTTACTTTTTTTTCTTTCTTTTCGATTCGTGTACATAATACTATTAAAATAAAAAAAAAAAACTCAAGATTACCTTTTGAAGGAGGGGCATTTCTCACCGAAGAACCGCCGTGCGCGACGGCACGTAAAGCGCGTGAATGGGAGGCCGGAGATCGAACAATCTATGATGGCAGAGCATTTCTCTGAAGTCTCTTTCTTCTTTTTTTTTTTTAAAAAAAAAACTAACAAAAATGTTTTTTTTTTTGTTTATAAAGTCTACTGGAACGGCGTCGTTTTGGAGGTTACCTTTAACGGCCAAAACGACGTCATTTCAAGGTTGAGGATCCGCGCGTTGACTCGACCCAGGGAGGATCCGCGCGTTTTTATTAAAGGGCCTAATTGCTCTATAGACCCTTCCGCATTTTTGCAAATTTATGATTATGTCCGAATAGTCTTTTTCTTTATTTTTGATTTAGCCCTGAATCAAGATCTTTGTTTCATTTTAATCCTTAGGGCTATTTTAGGGCAGATGATGGAACAGCGCCGTTTAGGAGATAGGGCATAATTGCCCAATAAGTCCCTATAAGTTTGGCGCGCGTTCCAACATCATCCTTTTATACAATTTTTTTTATATTTGATCTTTTTTTAAATTTCTTTATTTTATTATTTTTAATTATTTTAGTATTATATATGTATTAAATTATTATTATTTATTATTTTTACTAAGTTATTTAATTTAATATTATTTATATATATTACATTCTATTTTATAATTTGTATATTAGTTATTATATTATACATTTTTAAAATTTTGTATATTATATATTATATTATATGTATAATTTAAATTATTTTATCCTTTGTATTATGTAAATCTTGTGTATTGTCTAACATATATTATTTATTCTGTTTATATCACATATGTAGTTTTATGATTATTGTATTTATAAATATATTTTTATTTAAAGTTATGTATATTATTTACTTATAACTGTTTTTATCTTATATTATCATTTATATTTATATATGTACTAAATTATTAAATTATATATTTATTATAAGTATCCCTATATTTTTCATATACTCTAAGTTTTTATATTATTCATTTAAAATATATTGTTTATACATATTAATCATTTTAGAGATTGTCGTATTTCTTTTTTATTATTATTTGATGTTCTTAAATATATATTATCCATTTTTATTATTTGATCTTGTTTGCAGTGTTTCATGTTTATTTCTTAATTTTATCTTTCATATAGATTTTTTTAATTGTTACTACTTATTTGATAACTTGTATTTGTTTATTTATGTTCTTTATTTGCTTAATATTGTTTTAGCATAGTCCTTTTATTATATGTATCATTTGTTATGTTATAATATTCTTTCTTTTATTGTCTATATTAGTATTAATCGTTAATATAACTTGTGATTATAGTAAATTGATATTTGATACTTATATTCTGTAATGTATCAATGCAAAATCGGATTTATATCTTTTTTATAAAAAACATTTTGCAAAATTGTCATATTTTATTCAAAGTTTTGTAAAAAAAAAATGGTGATACGTAATATTTGGGGACTTCGAGAAAAATTGTGCCCTAACTCACTGGGTTTCGGTTTTTCTCGTTGAACTTAGGATATTAAGTATCTCTTCTCTTTTAAAATTGAAACTTACAAACTTCAAATCAAAGCTTATTCTCGGGAATTCAAAATGTTGTATCCTAACTTATTGGATATGATGTTTTGTGTTTCGAGGTAAGAATTTTCTACAAATAAAGGCGAGCCTAGTTTCGAAATCATGAGATGTCACATCCTAACTTATTGGGTATAGCATTTTATTTCTTTGAGATAGGTAAGTCTTGGCTTTCTTTCAAATAAAAGGATCATATTTTGAATTTTTCAAAATTCCAACATTATGACATGAAATTATCAATTAGGTACCAAATTTGGGCGTTATGAGGGTGCTAACCCTTCCTCGTACGTAACCGACTCCCGAACCCGTTTTCTTGTATTTCATGGACCAAAATCAATGTTTTGAAATAAAACATTTTGTAAGGTGATCCAATCACACCTAAGTAAATCCAATCACACCTAAGTAAAATGGGATTGTTGGCGACTCCCGTTTTTATTTTTAAAGTCGACCTCCATTTTTTTCATAAAAACTTTAAAAATGGTTTAGACAGCTTGGCGGCTCCACTGGGAAAAATAAGAGAGTCAAGCCGTAAAATTGGTTATTTCTAGTTCTTTTGCCCAAATTTAAAAATCTGATCATTTTATTGCATGTGGTTCTAATTTTATAAAATATCTCTGCATCACATTGCATGACCGTGTGGTCACACCCTTTTAAGTGGGAGTGAGAAGCTACTCTTTCGTGAGGTTTTCACCTCCGTGCAGGATAGTGAATCGCTTTCGAGATACATCCGTACCTATTTCTTCGTGAGATTTTCATCTCTGTGCAGCCATAGGGAAATGTATTCCCCTGAACTAAACTCGGTCCATATGAGCCTATAATGGGTGAGGATCGAGGAATCTGCTAGTTCAGGTACCTCAACTTTAGAGCTAAACCACATATAGAAAACCTAAGAACTTACCCTAGGTAGAACTATACCAAACCTTAGCCTATAATGTTCGATTATTTGCTTTATGTTTTATGTCATGTTACTAACTGGTTGTGTTTTATTTTGGTGCATATCATTTCATATTTTAAAAGGTATCGATTCACGGTCAGTTACTAAGTTAGAAAGCTGGTTATGGAGAACGAATTCCTTGATAAAGTGGAGGACAATGCAACCATCCGTAGGTGGTCAGAGCAAACGCAATTAGAGAAAGGGGATAGTCTAGCTGAAGGGTACACATCAGAATTATGGGACTACACTCGCATCAGTGTGACGCAGAACAATCTCCAAGAATTAAGAGAGATATGGGATCAGTGGAGTGACGAGACCAAGAAATTGTTCTACTGTAGCTATGGGGATTTGCCGTACTTACTGGACGTCAAGGTAGATGAACATCTGTTTCGAGCCATTACCCAATATTGGAATCCTGCGTATAGTTTTTTTTTACTTTCGGAAGGATTGATTTGGTACCCACGGTGGAAGAGTATACAGTTCTTTTGCATTGTCCCAAGATTCAAGTTGAAAAAGCTTACTCAAGGGCTGCTAGTGTTCTGACCTTTTAGAGGAAATTAATGAGTATTACGGGGATGAACGAACAGTGGGTCACAGCTAGAATCAAGCAAAAAGGTGAGTGTAAGTGCATTCCTTGGAAAGTTTTGAAAGATTTGATTTTAGTACATCCTGATATGAAAAAGAGGGTAGATGTTTTTGCTTTGAGTATATACGGGTTAGTGATCTTCCCTAGGGCATTGGGATATGTGGATAAAGCAGTCTCAGACATTTTTTATCGACTTGATAAATAAGTCACACCTGTTCCTGCAATCTTGGCTGAGACATTTCGATTGCTGAATGCATGTAAAAGAGTTGGCGAAGGCAGATTTATAGGATGTGCGCAGTTGTTGTTGGCTTGGTTCCACAGTCATTTTTGGAAGGTGGATAGGGTTTCCTATCGGGTCTTCTCGGAAAATTATTCCCCATTAAAAGAGATAGTGGCTACCCCAAGGAGAGATGATATATCTGAAGAAAATTGGATAGCTCTTTTACAAAATCTCCGAGAAGAGGACGTTGAGTGGAGAGCTCCCTGGATGGTTCCTAATGAAGTTCTGTATCGGCGTGGGAGTTTTGATTAGGTCCCTCTACTTAGAATTTGGGGAGCCATTGGATATGCACCGTTGCTCGTACTAAGGCAATACAGATTAAGGCAGTTTGTACCGGCTACGCATGGATTGGCTTAAAGTGAGTTTTCGTATAAAGGAGATAGCTACAAGAAAAGGGTTAAGGGGATCTTTAATGCTTGGAACCAGACCCGTCGCATGAAGAGAGTGGACGTAAGCCCAATGACGACCCCAGAATATAATGGATGGTGGAGTAGAAGAGTCAATGACAATATCCCTATGCCAAGTCTAAAAGGCGCTCGATCGATCGAAGAATACTTGCGAGTGGTCCCATCAGAATTGGAGATTATAAAATAAGATTTCGAAAGGAGGAATTCAGAGCTCAGAAGGAGAATAGAGAAGTTGGAAGAGGAAAAAATGTACTTGAGCTTAGACGTGGATGTTCAGAAACTGGAGACCGAAAAATTAAAAAAGGAGAAAAGGAAGATTTAAGATGATCGAGATAGTTTAAAGATGGAATACAAGAAGCTACGTCTATCAATGAAAAATGCCGGATTGGGGAAGACTTCGGAACAGTGGCAACAGGAGGTTCAAAAGGAAAAGGCAAAAGCTGACCATTGGGAGAGGAAGTTCCAAGAAATGCAAGCGTGAAATGAGGCCTTAGAGAAGAGTTTGGCAGAAAGTCGAAATGAAAAAGGAGAATTAAAAGCTAGAGTGGCCGAACTTGGGCAGTCTCTTCATCACCATCAAAGTCGTAATTCTACGATAGAGTTAAAGTCAAGTCTGAACAAGATTGAGGAAATAAAGGGTAAGATCGAAGAGTTAGAATCGGCATTGCACAACTGTGAACTTCAGATCGAGCTTCTTGAAACAAGAGAAGGGCGTTGGAAGGAGGAGCTTTACCATTCTCATGATCAAGTTAGAAGTCGGGATTACCTCATGGGTGAAGCAATAGTTTAGATTCGAGAGGTAGCTGATCACCTACAGACTCTGGCAGCACAGGCTGATATATTGAGTATGAAGTATGAGCTATAGTCGGATCGTGGTCAAGAGCTAACCTTTTTGTTTGGGAAAATCAAAACTTTGGGCCTTAGGGCAAAAGCATATTTGTAGTCCGTTTTATGTAAAGGATTTTGTTTTCTAATAAAGTTTTCTAAATGAAATTGAACCCAGATCGATGCCTTCTTTTTGCATTCATGCATTTGCATTACATCACATCATATGCATTTAAGACCATAGAAAAATCTTAATTAGTTAAAATTATCAACAGAAGAGAGAAAGAGAGAGAAAGAAAAATCTGGAAACTGAACATCGTTACGGTACACGCTCCAAAACAAAGAATATGGATCAAAGAATCGAACAGTTCCAGAGAGACATGCAAGACCAGCTGCAAGAGTAGTTGGCAAAAATCCAGCAAGATATGAGGGAACAAATGATGGAAGCCCAAAGGAATATGGTAGCTTAAATGACTCAGCTACTGAATGGGGCGATGGACAAAGGAAAAAGGTCTCATGACTAATGCGGGAGAAGGTGATGAGGACTTTCCTCTGGGTTTTACCCCACCACATGTACAAGCACAACCTGAGGAGTATCCCCGAATGCCATCCGTCACGATTAGACCTCAGCAAGGGCAAAATGACACTGGAGTGCCCATGTAACACCCCAAACCCGGTCTATGCGTTTAGACGAGATTTGGTTTGTCACACCAAACATACTTTCGTTTCTTTTCAAGATTTACGATAAAATAATGATGCAAAAACTTTTGAAAATCGAGTTAAAGATGTAGTACGAGGTTTTGAAAATAATTTAAGAATATACTTGTTTAAAACTTATCTTAAATAAAATGTTTATCGAAACTTTAAAACTTCTTAAAAGAATTTGGAGGAAAATTTTAAGGAAAATCATCTAATTGTCAAAATATTAAATAAACGATATTTTTAGGAAAAACCAAATGATTTAACATAAACTCATAATTAAAGTCTCAAAATAAAAATTATAAAACCATCCACACGATAAAATCCATAAAACATACTTAGAGGCCTTATTACATCAACCCAATAATAGCAATTAAAATAAAAACTTAAATAAAGTCATAGTTTATAAAAAACCAAATTCGTAGTATGGCCTCCACCAAGTCATCTCCGGCCCAAGTCCACGTCAATTTCCATTACCTGAAATGGTTAATAAAAATTGGGTGAGTTACAAAGAACTCAGTGTGCAACTCACTTACCACCATTTTTAGGCCAGATCGTCAAGATATCATGCTGGGCTTGAGCCCATTAACAGATTTCAACCATACATTGTAAAGTAATATAATTTAAAGAGAAGAATGCATGAAATATGAATTTCCCAAACCAACCTAGTATCCATCCGCTAACACCCCCGTACCAACCAACACACCTGTGGGGATCAAGTCAACCCACCCCGCCAAACACACCAATCATGGGCTTAAAGCCCTTAAATAATTTTGTAGTGCACTACCGAACTAGATTGTGACATTGTCACCGAACTAGAGGCATTTAGCCGAATTTGTGGCAGAGCCACCGAACTAGAGGCATTGAGCCATATTGTGGCAGAGCCACCGAACTAGAGGCAATGAGCCAAATTTGTGGCAACCGGCCATTCTTCTCTCTTCATATAACCCACCCCATGCAATCATGCGTATATAACAAATATAATCATATAACAGATTTTCATTAATCCATATCATCGGTGGGCTTATCAATTAACCTTTCATTAGGCTCATATAAACAATTTATCAACTAGCCCATTTAGTAGTTTAGTGACTTTGGCCCATTTTAGCCCAATTTATCGAAAACAGAGTATTTTCGCCCATTTAATCGAACTAGAGTATTATCGGCCCATTTTATCGAACTAGAGTTTTATCGCCCATTTTATCGAACTAGAGTATTATCGCCCATTTTATCGAACTAGAGTATTATCGGCCCATTTATCAAACTAGAGTATTATCGGTCCATTTATCAAACTAGAGTATTATCGGTCCATTTATCAAACTAGAGTATTATCGGTCCATTTATCAAACTAGAGTATTATCGTATTTTTTTTTCTCGGTTTTAACCGCTTTCATGCATTTACTCAAAAATATGAGTTACTACGTATTTTTCCCGCTTTTACTATTTTACGATTTTATCACGTAACTTACAACATGATGTCCAACCCGAAAATGAGTGTGAAGTTACACACTGGTTATGGAGAGAACTAAACTTTCCCGCTCTTCAACACCTATACGTATTGTGTTAATTAAAACACTATAATCTATAATAAAACCGATCTAAATATAGCGATCTAGAAATTTACCTCGGATTTTCGTAAGACTTCTACTTGCGATTTCTCTCCGATTGATGGTTCGCTAACCGAATCGAATCCACGAACAAATAATAGTTCGGAGTACGAACGACTTCTCGAACAGTTTGATTTTCCTCGGTTGAACGTCCGCAACCCGGTGGAAAATCCCGATTCCCGAAATAGTCCTTTGCTTGTACTTAGGGGGAATAATGTAACCTCCTTCTTCCGAAGGCTAAACACCGCCCGCTTTCTTCCCTATGTTGAATGTCTTCAAAGGCAAAGAACATTAATCTAATGATATCGAAAAAAATTTCTAAAGTTTAAAAGATGTGATTTCCTTACCACGAGAATCGATTCCTATGCTTTGTCACCCACCACTTCTTGATTCCAACTTTCCGTTATCGCACTAAAGTTTAACAAAATAAACGTTAATAAAATAAACGCTTATTTTGATCCAAATAATGCCTTCAAGCCAACATTAATATTCGGCACTAACCACTAATAACTAATCGAAACAAAAGAACTCTTACCTATATTCCACGTCGAAAAGAAAGGATTTGAGAATAGTATGGTTTTAAGGAGGATTCGGCTATGAAAGATTAAAGAGAAAGGGAAATAATTTGGTTTATGAACACCTTAGCATTCGGCCATGAGAGAAATATTGGAGAGAAATATTGATTGATAATGAATAAAAATAAGAAAATGGAGATGATGATGAATTCGGTTTTCAAAGAAAATAAAAGAGAAAGAAAGAGAGGAGATTAGAATCAAGACACATTCGGCAATGAAGAAAAGAGAGAAAAGAAAGGAATGGTCATTTGATGTAGGTGATTTCGCACTCAAATGAAATAAGGCACAAAAGAATACCAATTGATGTGCAAAAATGACCAAATGGTCAAAAACTTTAGGACTTACCAATGCTCAAATTCGCCAAAGGGAGAAAAGGTTGAGAGAGTTTTCAAAACTTGCACAAACTAACAAAAATGACCAAAACAAGACTAAAATTCCTAGCCAAAACTATCACCAAAATTTCTGCTCCCCTATAGCCATATTGCCGTCCCAAGTACATGGTCTTTAGGCCAAGATATTGTTTCCAAAAATTCTTCCTTGATTCATGCCTCATATCTTCACATTTTCCTTATTCTTTTGATACCCTTCCTTAAGTTCAAAATTTCCTTATTCCTTTGATATTTTAACCAAAAATAACAAGTCAACACCTTCCATAAAAGCTCTTGGCCGACACTTGCTATATTGGTGCATAAAAATTCAAAATAAAATTCACCTAGATGCTAAACATGGGATTCGAACCTTCAACCTCATGCACAAGCTCATGCGCCATCACCACTTGTCCAATAATTCATCTTATGCCTCACTTTGACACTTAAATTAATTTATGTGTCAAAGTCACTTAATCCACTTCCATAAATAATTTCTTAAAATTAATAATATTCTTTCTAAAAAAAATTTTAAATCCTCCTTCAGGACTATACTAACCACGAAAATAAATCAGAAAATTTTACTTTCTAGAATAATTACTCAAATTTTCAGGGTGTTACAACTCTACCCCCCTAAAAGAAAATTTCGTCCTCGAAATTTACCTGGCTGAAAAAGGTGAGGGTATTGTTGCCGAATTGCATCCTCAGGCTCCCACGTAGCTTCCTCCACTCCGTGGTTACGCCACAACACTTTGACCAACGGCACATGCTCTTCTTTCTTAGCACCTTCACGCCTCGGTCTAAGATTTCCACCGGTTCCTCCTCAAAAGACAAATCCAAATTCAACTCCACTTCTTCTACCGGTACTATGTGCGAAGGATCCGATCTATAGCGCCTCAACATGGATACATGGAAAACATTATGAATTTGGCTCAATTCCGGAGGTAACTCAATCTGATAGGCCACTGGACCAACTCGTTTCACCACACGATATGGTCCAATGTATCTAGGACTCAACTTGCCCTTCTTCCCGAATCAATATCTTCTTCCAAGGTGAGACCTCGGAAGACTTGATCTCCTACGGCATACTCGATCTCTTTACGCTTCAGATCCGCATACGACTTCGTCTATCCGGCTTCCTTTAACCGTGCTCGAATAACTTTCACTTTTTCTTCCGCTTTAAAATCATCTCGTGTCCTAACAATCGCCGATCACCCAACTCACCCAACAAATAGGAGAACGACACCTACGACCATACAATGCCTCGTAGGGTGCCATCTGAATGCTAGATCGATAGCCGTTGTTGTTACGCATAAATTCCGCTAACGATAGAAAATCCTCCCAACTACCTTTGAAGTCGATTACACATCCCCTTAACATGTCTTCCAGAATCTGAATCACTCTCTCCGACTGACCATCAGACTGAGGATGAAAAGCCGTACTAAAATTAAGCTTTGTACCCAAGGCTTCATGCAAAGCTTTCCAAAATCGAGATGTAAACCTAGGATCCCTATCCGATATAATCGATACAGGTACCCCATGCAACCTCACGATTTCGGATACATACAGCTTCGCCAACTTCTGCAACGAGTAGTCCGTACGCACTGGTAGAAAATGAGCGATCTTCACAAACGATCAACAATTACCCAAACAGTAATTTTTCTTAGTAGGTGTTAAAGGTAACCCACTAACAAAATCCATTGTTATCCGCTCCCATTTCCAAAGAGGAATCTTAATCGGTTGCAAAAGACTGACGGCAATTGATGCTCCGCTTTCACTTGTCGACAAGTTAAGCATTTTCCCACAAATTCTCAAATCTCCCGTTTCAATCCAGCCACCAAAACCGCTCACGAAGATCCCGATACATCTTATTTCCTCCGGGTGCATAGCATAAGGGCTACTATGCGCCTCCTCAAAATCATTTGCCTCAGATCTGAATCCTTAGGCATACTGCACCCTTCCACGAAAACACAATACACCTTCTCGAATTTATTCCAAAATCCTCAATTTCACCATTTTCCACTTGTCAAATAAAAGTCTCAACTTCTCATCTAAAATCTGTTTTTCCTTAATTTGTTCCAACCACATGGGCTTCACTTGAAATTCCGCTATCAAACTACCATCCTCATACAAACTCAAATGGGCAAACATAGCTCTCAAATCGATACCACCTTACGACTTAATGCGTCCGCCACTACATTAGCCTTTCCAGATGATACTCAATAGAGAAATCATAGTCCTTTAACAGCTCCACCCATCTTCGTTGTCTCAAGTTTAACTCCTTCCGAGTAAGAAGATACTTAAGACTCTTGTGATCCGTATAGATGATAGACTTTTCACCATAGAGGTAATGCCTCCAAATCTTTAAGGCAAACACCACTCGCTGCTAACTCCAAATCATGAGTAGGGTAGTTCACTTCAATGCGGTCTCAATTGACGAAGCGTAAGCTACAACTTTCCCCACTTTGCATCAATACGCAGCCTAAAACCCGTATGTGACGCATCACAATAAACTCGTAAACTCCTTCCCAACCTCGAAGTTGAATCAATACCGCGCCTCTTAAAACCTTCTTCACGCTCGAAACTTTCTTGCCGCTTATCACCCATATAAACAACACTCCCTTCCGCAAAAGCTTAGTTAGAGGTGCAAAGAATCAATGAGAACCCTTCAACAAAGCGCCTATAATATCCACCAAACCCAAGAAACTCCGAATCTCAGCTACCGACTTCGGTGGTTTCCAATCCAATACCGCCTCAATCTTCCGAGATCCACCCTTATTCCTTCGGTGATACCACATGACCCAAGAAAGTCACTTCTCTTAACCAAAATTCACATTTACCGAATTTGGCATACAATCGATTATCTCAAGCACTTGCAATACAATCCGCAAATGCGAGTCATGTTCTTCTTCGCTCCTCGAATAAACCGTAATGTCATCTATGAATACCACCACAAACCGATCTAAGAATGGTTGAAAGACCCGGTTCATCATATCCATAAATGCAAATTGGTGCATTGGTCAACCCAAACGGCATCACTAAAAACTCATAGTGTCCGTAACGGGTTCGAACGCCGTCTTGTGAATATCCGCTTCTTTCACCTTAAGCCGGTGGTAACCCGACCTTAAATCAATCTTGGAGAAAACAGAAGCTCCTTTCAATTGATCAAACAGTCGTCCAATCCTCGGCGCAGAGGGTACCGATTCTTGATCGTCACTTTATTCAATTGCCTATAGTCAATACACATACGCATTGACCCATCCTTCTTCTTAACAAACAAAACCGGTGCTCTCCACGGAGACACACTGGTCGAATAAAACCCCGATCTAGCGCTTCTGAATTTGGGCTTTAAGCTCCGACAACTCCTTCGGTGCCATTCTATAAGGAGCAATGGACACTTGAGCGCCTCCGCAAAAGCTCAATACCAAATTCCACTTCCCGATCCGAGGTACACCAGAAGTTCTTCAGAAAACATCGTGAACTCCTTCACCGCTTCTCACATCTTCCACCAACAGCTTTTTGGCATCTAAAGCACAAATAAATGCTAAAAATGCTCCGTATCCTTTTCGCACTAACTTCTCCGCTTTCAACGCAGAAATCACGCTTGCCAAGTAATTTCTCCGCTCGCCTATCATATCTATCTCCTTATCCTCCACATTTCTTATCGACATACGCTTTTCAAAGACAGTCCAATTTCGCCTTGCTTAACCAACCAATCCATGCCTGAATAATATCGAATTCGCCAAAAGGCGCTCCATCAAATTTGCCAGAATGTTTCTCCTTGAATTACTAAGGCGCGTCTCTAAACAATTTATTAACCAACACCGATCGTCCTAAGGGACTAATCACCTCATCTCTTTATCGGAAATTTGAGTCTAATTTCAAGTTTCCGCTTATGGTGCTAGCAATGTACGAATGAGTAGAACCAATATCTATCAAGGCAATAACGGGTACATCGTAAATGAAGAACGCATCGCTTATCACATCGTGCATTGCCATCCTCACGACGTCGACCGCATACACCAATCCCGGGCCGTCTTGCATCCGCGTTGCCCCTAGGACCATTGCCTCGACCACGCACCTTGACCACGCCCACTTTCATTACCACCACGACTGTGTCCCCGACCTCTCGGTGGTTGCTGAACCTCTCTTGCGGTGGTACATCAAGAGTACGAAACTTCTTGAGTTGTATCCATACGCCGAGGGCAACTCCTATATTGATGCTCCGTCGATCCACATTTATAGCAAGCACCCGCTTTCCTCCAACATTCTCCTAATGTCTTTTCCCACATTCAACACAATCCCGACTGACAATACTCACCGGTGCTCTTCCTTGAGCTGGTTCCTCATTCCGGGGCCTCTTCAGAATCTTCTCGAAGAACCCGAATGCTTCTGATCTTTCTTGCCTCGAATTTGCTCCCGATTTTGACGCTCCGAGTTCTTAGCCTCTTCGGCTATCTTGGCCTTCTCCACAAGAGCGGCAAAGTTCTAACTTGTTGTGGGGCTATCGTAACCCGCAACTCGCCTTTCAAATCGTCCTCGGCGCACACAACGCTCATGGTCCGTTGCCACTATCGTTCGAGCATAGCGACTCAAACGTAAGAACTCACCTCATATGCCGCCACCGCCTTATTTCCTTGCACGTTTCAAGAATTCCTTCCTTCGGGCATCCACATAGCTTGTTCCCACATATTTCCCTTGAAAGGAAGCCTTGAAAATTCCCGATTAATCAAAGCAAAGATCGCGCCATCTCGGATAGTAAGCCACCATTGGTAAGCCGTCTCTCAACAAAGATACCGCTCCTCTTAACTTTTGTTCCACAGTGCACTCAAGATCGTCCATAATTCGCTCTACTGCCTCAAGCCAATATTCAGCGACATTGGGAGCTACACCAGAGACACCTCTGAAAACCTCAGCTCCACTGGATTTCAGTCGCTCCGATATCGACCCACGAGCGGTTGGTCCGGGCTCGATCCAAATGACCCTTTCAAGTACTCGCAGCATTGCTCGTGTCACAGCATTATCCTCTTCCATATGGTCGTGCGATCCCGTCTCACTCTCGAGTGACGCAGGTGCATCCATTTCCGACATATGACCCGGCACATCAGTTGCGCCCCTAACACCTCGTCCTCTACCACGGCCACGCCTACCGCGCGTCCACGACCACGCCCTCTAGTGCTCATGGCGACTAATTCGATTTAATCTGATTTAAGAGTTTTATGAATCGAATAATATTTCAATTGTTTATTAACGATGTCTTATGATATGAAAGAGATAGAGTGTTTTCGCATCAATATCCTATTGTCTCAATCTCTACGGTTTTAACACCTAAAACTAGAAGTTCTAGAGTGTTTCTTATAATCATATCATAATGATAATAAACATACAAAGATACGATATACTTACTTGACTTGGCGCGGGATGCTCATGGTGCCATACTACCTTTAATCAAAACTCTAGAAATTATTTTCAAACAAATTTCTTTATTGAACCCAAACCACACCCAGAGTTTTGAAATCGGGCTCGATACCACTAAATGTAACACCCCAAACCCGGTCTATGCGTTTAGATTTAGATTTGGTTTGTCACACCAAACATACTTTCGTTTCTTTTCAAGATTTACGATAAAATAATGATGCAAAAACTTTTGAAAATCGAGTTAAAGATGTAGTACGAGGTTTTGAAAATAATTTAAGAATATACTTGTTTAAAACTTATCTTAAATAAAATGTTTATCGAAACTTTAAAACTTCTTAAAAGAATTTGGAGGAAAATTTTAAGGAAAATCATCTAATTGTCAAAATATTAAATAAACGATATTTTTAGGAAAAACCAAATGATTTAACATAAACTCATAATTAAAGTCTCAAAATAAAAATTATAAAACCATCCACACGATAAAATCCATAAAACATACTTAGAGGCCTTATTACATCAACCCAATAATAGCAATTAAAATAAAAACTTAAATAAAGTCATAGTTTATAAAAACCAAATTCGTAGTATGGCCTCCACCAAGTCATCTCCTACCCCAAGTCCACGCCAATTTCCATTACCCAAATGGTTAATAAAAATTGGGTGAGTTACAAAGAACTCAAGTGTGCAACTCACTTACCACCATTTTTAGGCCGGATCGTCAAGATATCATCTTTGGGCTTGAGCCCATTAACAGATTTCAACCATACATTGTAAAGTAACATAATTTAAAGAGAAGAATGCATGAAATATGAATTTCCCAAACCAACCTAGTATCCATCCGCTAACACCCCCGTACCAACCAACACACCTGTGGGGATCAAGTCAACCCACCCCGCCAAACACACCAATCATGGGCTTAAAGCCCTTAAATAATTTTGTAGTGCACTCATCAACTAGATTGTGACATTGTCACCGAACTAGAGGCATTTAGTCGAATTTGTGGCGAGCCACCGAACTAGAGGCATTGAGCCATATTGTGGCAGAGCCACCGAACTAGAGGCAATGAGCCAAATTTGTGGCAACTGGCCATTCTTCTCTTCATATAACCCACCCCATGCAATCATGCGTATATAACAAATATAATCATATAACAGATTTTCATTAATCCATATCATCGGTGGGCTTATCAATTAACCTTTCATTAGGCTCATATAAACAATTTATCAACTAGCCCATTTAGTAGTTTAGTGACTTTGGCCCATTTTAGCCCAATTTATCGAAACAGAGTATTTTCGGCCCATTTAATCGAACTAGAGTATTATCGGCCCATTTTATCGAACTAGAGTTTTATCGGCCCATTTTATCGAACTAGAGTATTATCGGCCCATTTTATCGAACTAGAGTATTATCGGCCCATTTATCAAACTAGAGTATTATCGGTCCATTTATCAAACTAGAGTATTATCGGTCCATTTATCAAACTAGAGTATTATCGGTCCATTTATCAAACTAGAGTATTATCGTATTTTTTTTTCTCGGTTTTAACCGTTTTCATGCATTTACTCAAAAATATGAGTTACTACGTATTTTTCCCGCTTTTACTATTTTACGATTTTATCACGTAAACTTACAACATGATGTCCAACCCAAAATGAGTGTGAAGTTACACACCGGGTTATGGAGAGAACTAAACTTTCCCGCTCTTCAACACCTATATACGTATTGTGTTAATTAAAACACTATAATCTATAATAAAACCGATCTAAATATAGCGATCTAGAAATTTACCCTCGGATTTTCGTAAGACTTCTACTTGCGATTTCTCTCCGATTGATGGTTCGCTAACCGAATCGAATCCACGAACAAATAATAGTTCGGAGTACGAACGACTTGAACAGTTGATTTTCCTCGGTTGAACGTCCGCAACCCGGTGGAAAATCCCGGATTCTCGAAATAGTCCTTTGCTTGTACTTAGGGGGAATAATGTAACCTCCTTTCTTCCGAAGGCTAAACACCGCCCGCTTTCTTCCCTATGTTGAATGTCTTCAAAGGCAAAGAACATTAATCTAATGATATCGAAAAAATTTCTAAAGTTTAAAAGATGTGATTTCCTTACCACGAGAATCGATTCCTATGCTTTGTCACCCACCACTTCTTGATTCCAACTTTCCGTTATCGCACTAAATTTTAACAAAATAAACGTTAATAAAATAAACGTTTATTTTGATCCAAATAATGCCTTCAAGCCAACATTAATATTCGGCACTAACCACTAATAACTAATCGAAACAAAAGAACTCTTACCTATATTCCACGTCGAAAAGAAAGGATTTGAGAATAGTATGGTTTTAAGGAGGATTCGGCTATGAAAGATTAAAGAGAAAGGGAAATAATTTGGCTTATGAACACCTTAGCATTCGGCCATGAGAGAAATATTGGAGAGAAATATTGATTGATAATGAATAAAAATAAGAAAATGGAGATGATGATGAATTCGGTTTTCAAAGAAAATAAAAGAGAAAGAAAGAGAGGAGATTAGAATCAAGACACATTCGGCAATGAAGAAAAGAGAGAAAAGAAAGGAATGGTCATTTGATGTAGGTGATTTCGGCACTCAAATGAAATAAGGCACAAAAGAATACCAATTGATGTGCAAAATGACCAAATGGTCAAAAACTTTAGGACTTACCAATGCTCAAATTCGGCCAAAGGGAGAAAAGGTTGAGAGAGTTTTCAAAACTTGCACAAACTAACAAAAATGACCAAAACAAGACTAAAATTCCTAGCCAAAACTATCACCAAAATTTCTCGGCCCCCTATAGCCATATTGCCGTCCAAGTACATGGTCTTTAGGCCAAGATATTGTTTCCAAAATTCTTCCTTGATTCATGCCTCATATCTTCACATTTTCCTTATTCTTTTGATACCCTTCCTTAAGTTCAAAATTTCCTTATTCCTTTGATATTTTAACCAAAAATAACAAGTCAACACCTTCCATAAAAGCTCTTGGCCGACACTTGCTATATTGGTGCATAAAAATTCAAAATAAAATTCACCTAGATGCTAAACATGGGATTCGAACCTTCAACCTCATGCACAAGCTCATGCGCCATCACCACTTGTCCAATAATTCATCTTATGCCTCACTTTGACACTTAAATTAATTTATGTGTCAAAGTCACTTAATCCACTTCCATAAATAATTTCTTAAAATTAATAATATTCTTTCTAAAAAAAATTTTAAATCCTCCTTCAGGACTATACTAACCACGAAAATAAATCAGAAAATTTTACTTTCTAGAATAATTACTCAAATTTTCAGGGTGTTACAGCCCATGAATTTCCAAGTTGGCACAGGATCTAAAGCAGGAGATAACCCTGCTAATCCTGTTATCCCGGACTTAGATATAGTAGAGAGGGAGGGAACAAGAACTGAATCTTCAAGGCAGTTGGAAGATCGTTACAGATGGTTGGAAGAAAAGTTCAGGGCCTTGGAGAATGCTAATAATCATCATGGTATTGACGCTAAGGACTTAAGTTTGGTTCCAGATTTGGTGCTTCCTCATAAGTTCAAAATGCCAGAATTCGAGAAGTACAATGGGACTAGCTGCCCTGAAGCCCACATTACCATGTTTTGTAGACGCATGATCGGCTATGTTAACATGATCAACTCTTGATTCATTGTTTCCAAGATAGTTTGGTGGGGGAAGCATCCAGATGGTACAATCAACTCAGCCGTGCTAGGATTAGCTCCTGGAGAGACCTAGCCCAAGCCTTCATGAAGCAATATAATCATGTCACAGACATGACGCCTGATAGAATTATCTTGCAAAAAATGGAAAAGAAGTCAAATGAAAGCTTCAGGCAGTATGCGCAAAGATGGAGGGAGGTTGCCATGCAAGTTCAGCCACCGCTCTTAGAAAAGGAAACTACAATGCTATTTATCAATACCTTGAACGCTCCCTTCATCACTCACATGATAGGAAGCACCACTAAGAGCTTTGCAGATATAGTGATGGCAGGAGAAATGATTGAAAATGCCATAAGGGGTGACAAGATTGAAGTAGGGGAAACCACTAAAAGGTCTGCTCCTAGAAAAAAGGATAATGAGGTGAATAATACGAGTACATACAACAAAGGGTACTCGAAGGCAATTACTGTTAGCCAGCCAAAAGTAATTACTGCTGGGCAACAAGGGTCGGTAAGACAGGAATCGGGCACAAGGCAGAACTCTGAAAAGCTCCAATTTACGCCAATTCCAATGACGTATAACGAGCTATATCAAAGTTTATTTGACGCACTTGTGGTGTCCCCGTTTTATCTTAAACCATTACAGCCCCTATATCCCAAATGGTATGATTCAAACGCTCAATGTGACTACCATGCGAGAATAACAGGGCATTCAATAGAAAACTGCACTGCCTTCAAAAAGTTAGTCGAGAGATTCATCAAAATGGGGATTGTGAAGTTTGATGATACACCTAGTGCGGAGAACCCGTTACCTAATCATGGGGATAAAGGGATAAATGCAATTGGTGAAAAGGTCGTGAGAAAAATCAAGGAGGATATGGCGGAGGTAAAAACCCCTTTGAGAATAATTTGGAGGGAAATGGTAAGAAGAGGACTGATATTATCAGATTTTGAAGAAGGATGTGGAAGGGACTATTGTGAGTTCCACAAAGCTGAAGGACACGAGATCCAGGAATGTGCTGAGTTCAGGGTCTTAGTACAAAGCCTTCTGGATAATAAGGAATTGGAATTTTATGAAGAAGGCTCAGAGGGAGGAAGCATATGTGTGACAGAAGGAGAGTTGACAGGTCAAAAAGTCAACTATTCGAGGATCATCATTTCTCAACCAAGAAGCACGGAAGGTGGAACACAAATCGCGCCTAAAGTTGTAATCCAGAAACCTGTTTCCTTTTCTTACAAGGATAATAAAATGGTACCTTGGAATTACGACTGCAATGTCACAATACCAGGAGTGGAAAACTCAGCTAGCACTTTCAAGGAGGTCCAAAATGAAGGATCTTACACACGTAGTGGAAGGCGCTACGACTTAGGAAACGTCAGAACTGTACCTGTGAAAGCAAAGAATTTGGTAGTTGAGCAGGAGAAAGAGGCTAAAGAATTTTTGAAATTCTTGAAGCACAGCGAATACAGTGTGGTAGAGCAGCTGCGCAAACAACCGACTTGTATATCAGTGCTAGCCTTGATTTTAAGTTTAGAAGTACATCGTGAGGCATTGATGAAAGTGTTGAATGAGACCTATGTTACTAAAGACATATCTGTCAACAAACTTGACCGCCTGGTTAGTAATATAAGTGCTGACAACTTTATTTACTTCAGTGATGATGAAATTCCACCTGGAGGCATGGGATCGACAAAGGCTTTGCACATCACTACTCGTTGCAAAGGATATACTCTACCAAGTGTGTTAATAGATAATGGATCGGCTTTGAATGTCTTACCATTGTCTATGCTGAAGAGGTTGCCTATAGACAGTTCTCACATGAAGACATGCCAGAACATAGTGAGAGCATTTGATGGCACCGAGAGAAAAGTGATGGGAAGGATTGACATACCGTTGTTGATTGGAACTAACACATATGAAGTGGACTTTCTGGTGATAGATATCAAGCCCTCCTACATCTGCTTGTTGGGAAGGCCCTGGATTCATTCGGCAGTGGCAGTGCCCTCATTGCTGCACTAAAAATTGAAACTGGTAATAGAGGGTCGGTTGGTAACTATAAACGTAGAAGAGGACATCATGGCAGCTGTTACCAACGACGCACCATACATAGAGGCGAATGAAGAGGCAACTGAATGCTCTTTTCGATCTTTAGAATTCGTAAATGCAACATTCGTATTGGAAGGAAATGAGGTTCCAGTGCCTAAAATATCCAGGACCACGAGAATGGGCCTGTAAATGATGACGGAAAGAGGAGCCTTACCGGGAAAAGGACTAAGCAGACATCTTCAAGGAGAGATTCAAGTTCCAATGCTGATAAACCGCAATAGTAACATATTTTAAGCCCACATTTAGCATGCTTTTGGATGATTTAAGCCTTGAATTCTGTAACTTGGTGCTCTTAATCCTTTATTTTCATGTTTTATACTCAGGAAAGCACCGGAGAATGAAAAGAACGAGAAACGGGCTTAAAACGGACCAAATGGGCCAAATCACGAAATCGACACGGCCTGGGCCCAAGACCACACGACCGTGCCTTATTAATGGACTCGAACACGGCCTGGCCACGACTTACACGGGCATGTGCCATGGGCGTGTCCCTGCCGTGGCAAAGAGAAATTCTATTCGGATTAGGATACTTAGAGGCGAAGTAACACATTCTGAAGCCTATATAAACACCCTAAGTATGACCTAAGAAGGGGGAGTCGACAGGAGCCCAAGGCTTTTGTCAGGGGGCATCCAGCTAGGCCAAAGAACCGAGCCAAAGAGGGTAGATTTGTGGGAATTTACTCGAAGAAAGCCAGTTGATTCATCTCAAAAAGCCGGAGTCATACTCAAGACGGAGGATCTCTCTTCAATTCCTTCAGGGTGTTTTAGGGTTTTTCTTATGTTTTGTTTTATCTTTTCTTCTGAGATGTTTTCTTTTATCATTATGAACTAAACTCCTCAGATACCTGAAGGGAATGACACCTAAGATGAATATTGTTATTGTTTTCTGAACTATATGATAAATACTTGATTTGTTCTTAATTATGTGTTCTTAATTCTTGTTTTGATATTTCCGGGATATTAATTCAAGTTTGATGTGCTTAGGTGGTGGAGCAAAAGTCCCTACCTAAGAGTAGATCTAGCATAATTAAGCGGAGTTGATCGCACGCCTAGACATAGGGTGACGAGATTTTTCCGGATTAGGGTGAAACCTAATATGGGAGTCCATAGATCGAGTTAATGCAATTCTAGGGGTTTTAATTAGAAAGAGATTTCAATTAATCAACCTAGGGTTAGACGTTAGTAGCCTCGACGAAGGTATTAATATAACTTAGGGAATCCTACGGATCAAGTCAAGTGAATAAATCGTCTGGTTCAGTGTTAGATAACAAGTTAAGTCTAGGTGGGTTCTTCCTCGGGTATTGTCTTTATCAATTGGTTTTTCCCACAAGTATTTCCCCAAATTCATTCTTATTTGTCTTAGAGTCTTTAGCTTAGTAGTTAGTTAATTTAGATTAAACGACAATTCCCTTTATTTTAGGCTAGATAATAAAAAGAAAGTTAGTATTAGTACTTTTAGTTCCTTTGGGTTCGACAATCCGGTCTTGCCTTAACTATACTATTGTTCGATAGGTGCGCTTGCCTCAAATCGTTGTCATAGTTAGTTTCCAGGTTCAATCATTCTCTTTATAAATTTTAAAACTTTGACAAATCATAGCGATCAAGTTTTTGGCGCCGTTGCCGGGGAACTAAAATATTAAGAAAGCTCAATTTTTATTACTTTAGCCATTTTTTTTATTTTTTGCAATTTACTTTTATTTTTATTTAAAATTTGCTAATTTTTCTCTTTCTTTGTTCCTTGCAGGTACCTCTAGTTTATGACTAGAAGGAACCCGACAGGACCCTTGACTTTTGACAGTGAAATAAAACATACCACTCGCAGAAACCGAAGAGATGCCACTAAATAATTATCAATGGCAAGACATGAGGACAATGCCTAATAAAGCAGCCGGTGTTTTCAACCTTGACGCGGTCGCCATGTTATCTAACCAGGTAGAGCTTTTAAATAAAAAATTTGATGATTGGTATGGTTCTACGCAGGTACATCCGGTAATACAGTACGATACAAATGGAGGAGGAGTGAACAACACAGAATATCTATCCTACAACCCTAGCACAGAGAACGAACAAGTCAACTATATGAGTAACTATTCTAGACTTCAAAATAATCTTTATAGTAACACATATAATGCAGGCTGGAGATACCATCCCGATTTCTCGTGGGGTGGTCAAGGACCGCAACTTCCTCCAGGTTTTCAAAATCAGCCCTACCCACAGGAAAAAAAGCCGAACCTTGAGGAGATGCTGACAAAATTCATAGCAGTCTCAGAAACCCGTCTCCAAAACACTGAGACAACACTTAAAAATCAATAAGCGTCAATTCAAGAGATCGAGAATCAAATAGGTTAGCTTGCTAAGCTGATCTTAGAAAGACCACAAGGTATCTTGTCTAGCAATATCAAAACTAACCCAAGAGAGCAACCCCAAACAATAACTGCTCACGACAATGAAGGGTTAGATGAACCAAAATTGAAACAAGAGAATGTGGTAGAGGAAGGTAAGGTTGAGGTAAGCCATGATAAACCAAACCCGGTAATTACAGAATACCAACCTCGTGTGCCATACCCCAATGCGATGAAGAAAGACCACACAGAGGAACAATTCGGTAAATTTCTTAAACTTCCAAAGAAATTTCATATTAACTTACCGTTTCTTGAAGCTCTTTCGCAGATGTCAGATTCAAGGAAATTTTCAAAAGATTTTTTGACAAACAAATAGAAGTTAGACGATACGTCGCATGTGGAGCTAAACGCAGTGTGCCCAGCAATTCTACGAAATAAACGACCACGTGAGCTCACATCTTGTGTAAGTGATGAAAAAATCACTCTTCAGGTTCTTGACACGGCTAGGACATCGAGTATTAAAGGTGGAACCAATCACTTCAAAGTTGGGACCAAATACTGTCAGATACAACCGACCATCGAATAGCTGCTTCAGAGCTTAATACAAACGATGGGACAAACCAGCTTAAGATAGGAGATCAGGTACTCAAAATCTTCCCAAATGGAATAGTCGAGGTAACTAATCCTAAAGTCAACACTTTTAAGGTAAACACTACTCGACTTAAACTATATATCAATAACCGAATTGATCGCATGAGAAAGGATTTTCACCTCCTCAAACCTCCATGACTATGCGAATGAGAGGTAAGTCTAGCTCAAGACTTTAAACGAGCGCTTCTCGGGAGACAACCCGAGCACTAACCCCACTAACGTCCATATTTTCAAATTTTAGCATCTAACAAAAAACTAACCAAATTTTTAAGCGCAGGTTTCCCTACCACACGGCCTTGCACACGGGTGTTGCCGTGGCCGTGTGAAAACATGACAAAACTCATCCCAAAACACGGCCGTGCGATTCAGCTGTGGTCGAAACTGAGAAATCTACACGAGCGTGCGACATGCCCGTGGGACCTTTGAGTCCATTTATATTTTTCTTTTTCTCTTATTTTAATTTTTAATTTCTTTTCTTTTATCCTTCTCGTCTTTAAATTTATATTATTATATTTTGATTTCTTTAATTTAGGTTCGAGGGGCTGTTAACGAACAGCACCACCCTCCACCAGATATGTCAGCACCTTCACATTTCATCGTCACACCCACCTCGCGAACTATCCAACAATAAGGACTTTTCAGTCTATTAATCTTTTCTTTTAGTTTTATTTCACTTTTTACACTCTTTCTTTTTATTTTTCTTTTCTTTATATATATAATTAGTATAGTTTGAATTATTTTTATTATTTCCTGGCTAATTCTTCACGAGCTACCCAATTTCTTCATCTAGCGCAGCAATAGTGGGCAGCCACCACACCACCACTCCTCCAACTTATCTTTCACCTCGGAATCAAGTTTCCACACTTCCAACTCAAGGAAGCCATCCAGAATTCAGGGAGTTTCACCCCTATCCCTATCTTTTGATTTTCCACTATATTGTTTTTATATATCTTTGTACATTGAGGGCAATGTACATCTTAAGTGTGGGGGGGGGGGTAAACTTTATTTTGAAAAAGTGCCTAACTTTTTGCATTGTTCTCAAATCCTGAATTATGCCTTGTTTCTTAAGTAATTTTCTCATATTATGATTAGAATGGAATTTCCTATGATTTATGATTTTTATTGATATGTTTTGGATTAAGTCATAGTTAATTGTGCATTGATGATTTAAACTTTAAGATGCTAGAGAGTCAAGCATGATAAGTCTATTTTTCAGAAATTAATTTTTTTTTTAGGTTGTCTACCTGAATCTAATTACTACTTTGAAGTTTGAAATTTACGAGGTTGACATCAATAACCCATAATCTTCTCTTGTGAGATTTTGAGCCTATAGAGCATATATTCTTTTTCTTGCTCACTTTATTGATTATGAGTGTGTCAACATTGATTTGTTATTGTAGAACTTGCATCAATTATACATGTCGAGACCACACCTTTGATTTGATATACTAAGATGATAAAGGCACCTAGGATTTAACCCACTTACTCCATTAAAAGCCTACCTTCACAATTAACCCCTAGTGAACCCCTTTGATCCTAACAACCCTTTTATTGACTCACCCACTAATATTAACCCAAAACTGTTTGTATTCGTTATCACCATTCTTCTTGACTACCCCTATATCGAGATTTGATTTGATCGATTACTTAACTATTTTCTTTATCAGTTGTTAAATTCTTTTTAGTTGATTTGTTCTTAAAAAAAATTTGAAGTATATTCATTATTAGTTCTGTGATTAAGTGAGCTTGTACGTTTAAATCCCAATTGTTGAAAAAAAAGCTCTTATTAGAGTATTATTAGTACAAATTTTCAATTGATGTCTTTTTTCTCTATGCAGTTCATTGTTTCTAGTTAGGTAATTTGTCAGGTCAGTCTCGATTCTAACCCTCTAATTCAGCCTTTATCCATACCTTTAACCCAAGCCCCGTTACAACCATATTAAAGACCTTTTGATTTGTGTATCATATCATTTTATAGTGGTGGAGATGTGATTTTCATGCAAGCCTATGGGATTAACTTTTCATGTTTGACTTATGAGTGCTTTTTCTTGAACCTTAAACACCTCGAGTGATTTGAGTGAATCTTTAGTGAGGATGTCAATCCTTGTCGATTTTGAATCAGAGGTAATTATTTAGATGAAGGGGAAACACCTATGTTTTATGCTACAAATGTATGACTTAGATTGTTTGAATCTTTAGACTCTTTGAGTTGAATTATCCATGTATGAATTATCTATGAATTATGATGAAACACTATTGATGAATATTATGAATCGAGGAAGTTTGTTTGAATTATGAGCTGAGAATTTTGCTTGAGGACAAGCAAAAGCTTAAGTGTGGGGGTATTTGATAAACCGCAATAGTAACATATTTTAAGCCCACATTTAGCATGCTTTTGGATGATTTAAGGCTTGAATTATGTAATTTGGTGCTCTTAATCCTTTGTTTTCATGTTTTATACTCAGGAAAGCATCGGAGAATGAAAAGAACGAGAAACGGGCTTAAAACGGACCAAATAGGACAAATCACGAAATTGACACGGCCTGGGCCCAAGACCACACGGCCGTGCCTCATTAATGGACTCAAACACGGCCTGTCCACGACTTACACGGGTGTGTGCCATGGGCGTGTCCCTGCCGTGGCAAAGAGAAATTCTATTCGGATTAGTATACTTAGAGGCGAAGTAACACATTCCGAAGCCTATATAAACACCTTAAGTATGACCTAAGAAGGGGGAGTCGACAGGAGCCCAAGGCTTTTGTCAGGGGGCGTCCAGCTAGGCCAAAGAGCCGAGCCAAAGAGGGTAGATTTGTGGGAATTTACTCGAAGAAAGCCAGTTGATTCATCTCAAGAAGCCGGAGTCATACTCAAGACGGAGGATCTCTCTTCAATTTCTTCAGGGAGTTTTAGGGTTTTTCTTATGTTTTGTTTTATCTTTTCTTCTGAGATGTTTTCTTTTATCATTATGAACTAAACTCCTCAGATACCTGAGGGGAATGAAACCTAAGATGAATCTTGTTATTATTTTCTGAACTATATAATAAATACTTGATTTGTTCTTAATTATGTGTTCTTAATTCTTGTTTTGATATTTTCGGGATATTAATTCAAGTTTGATGTGCTTAGGTGGTGGAGCAAAAGTCCCTGCCTAAGAGTAGATCTAGCATAATTAAGCAGAGTTGATCGCACGCCTAGACATAGGGTGTAACGGCCCGATTTAGGGGCTAGTCGGAACGGTGATCTCGGAATTACTAAATCGAGGTTAGAGAAAATTATTTTCATGATATGTTATGTGTTATAACATATTTTTAAGGATGCATGAAAATTTTGGTGCCTTAATTTTAGCGATTTCTAGCTTAATTGCGAAAATAGGACTAAATCGCATAAAGTGCGAAAGTTCCATTTTAATTGCTAAAGGTGCCAAGTAGCTATGGATTATTAATTGGAGGTCCTTAAAGTGCAATAAGGCCATGAGAGTAGTGATGGCCGGTCATAGGGGGCAAAGAAAAGACTTGGTCAATGGTTAGGTGGAAATTGATGATAAAAATTTATTTTTATCATAAAATAAAGAAAAGAAAATATCACCTTTCTCTCCATCTTCTCCCCACCAAAATATCAGCAAAAAGCGGGTTTTGAAAGCTTGAAATTTTCAGCAAGCTTCTCTTCACTCAAGTTATAGATTTTGATGGCTTTAGTTGTTAATTTTTGTATTTTTGAGACCCCTAAAGCTTAAGCTTTCTAAAGAGGGGACTATTATGCAATATGGTTGAAAGTCTAGGGACTTGCCATGATAGAGTTCATGTTTTTTTTTTGAGTTTTTATGGAAGAAAATGAATGATAGGATGATAAGAAACATTTTTTGTGAAAGGTGTTGTCAAGAAAACACCTAATTGGGACTAAAATGCAAAAGTGGTAATTTGTTCATTTAAGCATGAAATTGATGGAATTGAGTATAGTTTTAAGAGGATTAAATGTTCAGCTAGGCTTGTGTAACAAGAAAATGTGATGAAAATTTATTTACGAGCCTAGGGGCAAAATCGTATTTTTGCCAAAGTGTAGGGGCAAAATACTAATTTTGCCTAAAGTGTAGATTATGGTGTATTATGAATTATAAGTGATTAAATCAGTGAATTTCATTATTCTAGATCAAAGAAAACGAGTTTCGGACCTAAAACAGATGAAAAGAGAAATGTGAACAAAAAGTCCCTTTTCGGCCCTTTCGACATCGAGGTAAGTTCATGTACGATTTTTGCAATATGTACAAGTTAATTTAATATTCCAGTGTGGTATGGAATGTAGATTTACTCTATGAATGTATGAAATATCTTTGATGAGATGTCAAGAGAATTGAATTTAAGAGTAATGGAAAATGTATGTAGTATGATATGATAATGGTTAAAGTCTCGAGTAAGACCATATTGGAATATGGCCTCGATATAAGAGTTCGTATAAGACCATGTCAAGGACATGGTATCGATATGTCAATATGTGTAAGACCCCGTTGGGGTATGATGTCAAAGAAAACTATGTGTATGAAACTCAAGAGAGTTATTTAACAATTTGAATGATTAACTGATGTGTTGAATGTATGTGGTTGTGCCACGAAGAGTACAAGTAAGTGTTAGAACTGAGTGAGATGAATTCAAGATACGATGAACCCCTAGTGGGATATGTGTTATTAATGCACCTTAGTTGCATGAGATAGATTTATTGTTGCACTGTGTGAATGCGAACGAGTATCGTAGAAAGTAAAGTAAGAATGATAGTGAGTGAGGATGTTCACGGATGAACATTTTAATTAGTGGAATTGTATGTGGATAAACATTTGTGAATGTATAGTAACGGTGAGCTTGTGCAAATGCACCTCATTGATGGTTGTTGATGGGCTGTGTGCGATACCATTAACTATATTATTATCGATGGGCTTTGTGCGTTACCACCTGATTAATTATTAATTGATGGGCTGTGTGCGATACCATCAGTTACACTATTATCGGTGGGCTGTGTGCGTTACCACCTGATAAATTAGTAATCGATGGGCTGTGTACGATACCATCGTTTATAAATGATTGGTGAGCTAAGTGCGATATCACCATTAGTATTAAGTGATTGGTGGGCTGAGTGCGATACCATCCTATAAGAGATTCAATGGTGGGCTAAGTGTGTAGCCACCGAGAGATTGGTAGTATGAGTGGTTTATTGAGAATGCATGTTGTATTGTTTTATATGGTCTTGTGATGATCAGTGCAGGATGTATGCTAATTAAATGAGCGAATTGGCTTGTGGCATGGTAAGTTAATGAATGCGAGCAGTAAGCCCCAGATATGGTTAAAATGTGGTAAGAGACAAAATGAGTAATCATTATAAATGATTGAATAGGTAACTGTGAGTTCAAGAGTAAAACTCATTCTAATACCTTGTGATTGAGTATAAGCATATGAATATTGGTAGTTGATTCTTAGTTGCATATAAACTTACTAAGCATTATTGCTTACTCCTCTTCCTTTCTCACCTCTTATAGGTTAATTTAGCTAGCTCGGGTTGGAGACCGCCGAAGATGTTTTCACACTATCGAGGAGACACTTGATATGAGGTATCAAGTCATTATGAGTCATGGCATGTATAGGGCTAGTACATGAGGTTGATTAAGTCATTGTTATTGTGCCAAATGTGTTGGCCAAAATGAGTTATGGGATAATTGTGTAATGCCATAGTTGTTGGCTATTATGTTTTATGAAAAGATGTATTTATTTATGTGGGATGGCATTTTAACTTGAGTAATTATGAATGTGATGGATGAGTATAAGTTGTGTAAGCTATAGGAGTGCAAAGAGCTTGGCAAACGGCCTTGTTCTGGTCCACACGGGTAGACACACGGGCGTGTGTCTAGGCTGTGTGAGACACACGATCAAGACATGGGCGTGTGCCATGGTCATGTGGAGTCTGCACCTTGAAATTAGAATTTGAATGGTCGCGACGGTTAAAGCACACGGGCGTCTTTGAGGCCGTCTTTGAATAAGTCGAATACTAAGGTATGGCACACGCTTTAGGCCACCAGCGTGTCAAAACCGTGTGTGATTAGTCGATGTCGACCACGGGTGAAAGGCACGGACGTGTGATAGGGTACACAGCGTGTTCCCAAAATGCATGGGCGTCTTTGCCTTAACAGTGGGCAAATTGGCGATCATCGGGTTTTAGGCACGATGCCTGGGGACATGGGCGTGTGTGCCTATGCACGGGCGTGTCTAATCTTGCACGGGCGTGTAAGACCTGTCTGGAAGAGAAAAAATTTAAGGTTGGAAAAAGTTTCGGATTAGTCTCGAGAGCCTTCGTATGTATGAGTGAGGTCTCGTAAGTCGAGGCGGAGGGTATAGAGAGTAATTATGTTGAGCCTATGTGGCGATCAAGTGGTTTGAGTTCGGTAACGCCTCGGGCTCGGTTCCCGATGTAGAACCCGGGTAAGGGGTGTTACATTTAGTGGTATCAGAGCTACGGTTTAGCCGGTTCTAGGACTAACCTAGCGTGAGTAAAAGTCTAGCTATACATGCCATATGTGGACCGTGATAGTGTGATATCTCCCGGCTCTAACGAAATTGTTTTGTTAAGACAGAGACGATTCCCAACCGAGCTAATTTCAGTAAGTTTGTATGATTTTCAAGTTTCATGAATATTTCATTGAACGGCTTGTGATGTTGCTATGTGCACATTATTTCTATGAAAATGTTCAATGATCTGACAAACAAAGAAATCAATGAGATTAAGTATTAGTAAGTCCCGATTGAAGATGAATTTTCCAGGATACTCGATCTACCACTTGAGATAAGAAAGTCCGTATAAAACCAAGCCAGGGCATTGCATCGAAAATTGAGCAAGTTATCATGTAAGTTCAAGGTAAGGCATTTTAACTTGAGTAATTATGAATGTGATGGACGAGTATAAGTTGTGTAAGCTATAGGAGTGCAAAGAGCTTGGCAAACGACCTTGTTCTGGTCCACACGGGCGTGTGTCTAGGCCGTTTGAGACACACGATCAAGCCATGGACGTGTGCCCTGGCCGTGTGGAGTCTGCACCTTGAAATTAGAATTTGAATGGTCACACGGTTAAAGCACACGGGCGTGCTGAGGCCGTGCTGAATAAGTCAGAATACTAAGGTATGGCATACGGTTTAGGCCCACGGGCGTGTCAAAACCGTGTGTGATTAGTCAGTGTTGACCACGGGTGAAAGGCACGGATGTGTGATAGGGTACACGGGCGTGTTCCCAAAATGCATGGGCGTGTGCCTTAACCGTGGGCAAATTGGCAGAATACTGGGTTTTTAGGAACGGTCTGGGGACATGGGCGTGTGTGCCTATGCACGGGCGTGTAAGACCTGTCTGGAAGAGAAAAATTTTAAGGTTGGAAAAAGTTTCGAATTAGTCTCGAGAGCCTTCGTATGTATGGGTGAGGTCTCATAAGTCGAGGCGGAGGGTATAGAGAGTAATTACGTTGAGCCTATATGGCGATCAAGTGGTTTGAGTTCGGTAACCCCTCGAGCCCGATTCCCAGCGTAGAACCCGGGCAAGGGGTGTTACATTTAGTGGTATCAGAGCTACGGTTTAGTCGGTTCTAGGTATACATGCCTTATGAGGACCGTGATAGTGTGATATCTCCCGGCTCTAACGAAATTATTTTGTTAAGACAGAGACGATTCCCAACCGAGCTAATTTCAGTAAGTTTGTATGATTTTCAAGTTTCATGAATATTTCGTTGAATGGCTTGTGATGTTGCTATGTGCACATTATTTCTATGAAAATGTTCAATGATCTGACAAACAAAGAAATCAATGAGATTAAGTATTAGTAAGTCCCAATTGAAGATGAATTTTCCAGGATACTCGATCTACCACTTGCGATAAGAAAGTCCGTATAAAACCAAGCCAGGGCATGGCATCGGAAATTGAGCAAGTTATCATGTAAGTCCAAGGTAAGCTTGGCATTGATTCAAGAAGAGATATTCCATGTAAGACCATATCTAGGATATGGCTTTGGCATCAAGTTACGTGGGACGAGATTTAGTATCCTCGGTTATTCATAATAATTCATTGGGCAAAAGAGTAAAGCTTAAATGAGATGGCAAGAAAGTTAGTAGTAAAGTTGATATTATGTCATGCTAGTTAAGGCTGACTAACAAGTATAATTCATGTTATGAATGATGATGCTGAGATTATGTTTATTATAGTAAAGCATACTGATCTGTGTGATCAAGTGTTACAAGTACTTTGTTTACCTTACAAGCATGAGACTAGTAAGTGCCATGATGCATGTGAAAAGCAGTAAGAGTAAGTAAGCACTTGCGATTTGTGATGCCATTGTTTATGATAAATATGTTCACATGATTAAAAACTGAAAAGTTCGATTTAGTAGAATGCAGGATATGAGTACGGTCGTTCAACGATAAAAAGATGAATAAGACCATGGTTGGACCATGGCAATGAGAAGGTCAGTGTAAGACCATGTTTGGAACATGGCATCGACCGTATTATGAGGGTCAGTGTAAGACCATGTTTGGAACATGGCATCGACTGTATTATGAGGGTCAATGTAAGACCATGTTTGGAACATGGCATCGACCGTATTATGAGTGCCAGTGTAAGACCATGTTTGGAACATGGCATCGGCATTAAGACAAGAGCTGGTGTAAGACCATATCTGGGATATGGCATCGACATTGACATGCGTTCCATGTAAGACCGTATCAGGGATATGGCATTGGTATTGGTATGAGATTTCATGTAAGACCATAGCGATGGTATTGGTATTGGTATTGGTATTGGTATTGCTATGGCATCGTGATGGCATATAAAGAAGTAGCTAGACTATGCTGTCGTGATACGAGTAAGACCATAGTTGGACTATGGCAACCAGGTAGATGACGTACTCAAACTCGTACAACATTCATTAATTGATAAGTGATTGTAAGAGAAAGTAGAGTTAAATTGAGTAAGTTTACATGTGATTAATGCAGTATTTATGTTAGCACTTTAAGAATGCTTTGTATCACATTGATACATGATACTCTATTAGATAGAGTAACCGTTGTTGAACATGAGGTTGAAGTCCTAGGGGACTATAATGAAAAGGCTATCATTGAGATATGAAATAGATAAGGTTCCGTATGAGACCATGTTCGAGGCATGGCCTCGGTACTGAGTTGAAGTTCCGTATAAAACCATATTTGTAATATGGCATCGGTAATGAATATGAGAATTGTGTAAGACCATGTTCAGAATATGGCATCGATACTTGATGTAGAAGCCCATATAAGACCACCTCAGGGATGTGGCATTAGTTTCGTACCTACGTGAATGACGATGACTATGCGTCTTTGACTATCCTTAGTAATCAATGGGTCAAATAGATGAGTATAGAGTGTGGCACGGTATGTGCTTAATAAAGGCAATTGTAAGAAAGTATGTCAGAATTCTTTAACGATTGTATTGATTATACAATGTTAAGAGCAAAGAAAAAGTTAGCCTAGGCTATTTGACTCAAATGAGTAGGAAGCCTAAGGTTTATAATTATCAAGATCTTCTTAAATTGATGTTCATTAATAAAAGGAATTGTTAAGGAGTTTTGAGGACGGAAATGGTTAAAGAAACAACGTTTGAATTGTGAGAGTGTTCCATTATGATAACCATAGTTGTATGGGTATTAATGATCTCTCTCTAAGTGTTACATGTTAATATCTTTTGCCTTTCAGGGGCAATGTAGTTGTTTATCTCATGAATCGAGATCGTGTGAGAATGTTAGCTGATTGTGTAATCAGACAAAACGGTTGTCGAATTAGTTAATTGAAATCGACCTTCGTTTATCTCCTCGTAACCTTATTCGGGTACTTGAGGAGGAAGTTAGTGACGATTCAGGTATAAGGAGTGAAAGCATGAGTTTCACGCTGTGTTATGAGTTTTCGGCAAGCCGAATAGAGTTAATGAATCCGATAGAGATGTCCCTGCTATCGTGAGATATAACGGTAGTAAAGGTTTTAGATTAGCATAGCAGGAGAAACTCAGATGAGAGTGTGCTGGAAAGATGTTTTCAGTGTGGAGAAAAGAATAGATTAATGTATTGAGATATGATTCGAGTTCTATGTATATTCACGCATGAACCAATAAAGAGAATAAATTTCTGTGTGTTCGTGAGTAGAGAGCAGGATACAATGATATGCTCATAGAAAGGTTCAAACCGTGATGGTTGAGTTGAAAGTTATAAAGGGAACTACTAATTGAAAGTTCGCATGCGAGTTCGGTTTGAATCGAGAGGAAGAGTTGGCGGTCAAGTGATCTAGAGACGAACACTTTTGTGTCCGTGTTATGAGTTAGGAATTATGTATTGATCCATGGGATCGTCGATGTGTATTTTCTGAATTTCTAATGATGAAAGAGTATCATATGCTACAGAAGATTTTGAAAATGAAATAGTGAAACGACTAGAGCTAATACGATGACAGGTATGGTTATTGTAATACTTTCAAACAGTAGACATAGTACAGATGTCTGAATAAATTATCCATGTTAGACAATGCGAGTTAGTTACTCGGTTGATCGTAGCTAGTAATATCCTAGTTTCGTCGAGGTTAATGACAAGAATGAGTCTTTTTTTCGGAACAAAAGGGTTCAGAAGTGAGATAGAATTGAAATGATGATGAATTCAGAATGTATGCAGAAGTTTTAGTATGAGATTTAGTAGTAGCATATCTACTAATGCAAGAATAAGGACATGTAGTTATGTGCATAAATGTTTTTTTTTTTTTTACAATAAGGTACATTTCACGACATGATTGAGTTTATGGTCAGAGGTGGTGACCACTAAAAAGCTGAGTTTCCAAAACGTACAAGTCAAGATTTCTATAGCCGGTAAATGCTTTAATGAGAAAGTGTGATGAAACCTTATAAATTTCAGATTTGATTTGACAAATTCCCAAGAAGGGGAAATGTCATTCAAATTGTAGTGAATCAACCAGTAAGGATCTAAACGATTATTTGGACATATACAGAATTCCAAATTGGTGGATTACAGAGTATATACCCCAGAGGAAGAATGACCTAGGTCTCAAGTTATGTTTTGACTTTATGTATCACAGCTAAAGAGTTATTGGTAAGAGAAACTTGAGGATAAATGGATTTCTGATTTTGAAGAGTTGATGGAAACATTTTTAGAATGTTGGTGATAACTCCTTCTAATAAGATTTTCGAGGACGAAAATCCCTAAGGGGGGAGAATTGTAACGGCCCGATTTAAGGGCTAGTCGGAATGGTGATCTCGAAATCACTAAATCGAGGTTAGAGAAAATTATTTTCATGATATGTTATGTGTTATAACATATTTTTAAGGATGCATGAAAATTTTGGTGCCTTAATTTTAGCGACTTCTAGCTTAATTGCGAAAAAGGACTAAATCGCATAAAGTGTGAAAGTTCCATTTTAATTGCTAAAGGTGCCAAGTAGCTATGGATTATTAATTGGAGGTCCTTAAACTGCAATAAGGCCATGAGAGGAGTGATGGCCGGTCATAGGGGGGCAAAGAAAAGACTTGGTCAATGGTTAGGTGGAAATTGATGATAAAAATTTATTTTTATCATAAAAATAAGAAAAGAAAATATCACCTTTCTCTCCATCTTCTCTCCACCGAAAATACCAGAAAAGAGGGGGTTTTGAAAGCTTGAAATTTTCAGCAAGCTTCTCTTCACTCAAGAAAGTGATTTTGATGGCTTTAGTTGTTAATTTTTGTATTTTTGAGACCCCTAAAGCTTAAGCTTTCTAAAGAGGGGACTATTATGCAATATGGTTGAAAGTCTAGGGACTTGCCATGCTAGAGTTCATGTTTTTTGTTGAGTTTTTATGGAAGAAAATGAATGATAGGATGATGAGAAACAATTTTTGTGAAAGGTGTTGTCAAGAAAACACCTAATTGGGACTAAAATGCAAAAGTTGTAATTTGTTCATTTAAGCATGAAATTGATGGAATTGAGTATAGTTGTAAGAGGATTAAATTTTCAGCTAGGCTTTTGTAACAAGAAAATGTGATGAAAATTTATTTACGAGCCTAGGGGCAAAATCGTAATTTTGCCAAAGTGTAGGGGCAAAATAGTAATTTTGCCTAAAGTGTAGATTATGGTGTATTATGAATTATAAGTGATTAAATCAGTGAATTTCATTATTCTAGATCAAAGAAAATGAGTTTTGGACCTAGAACAGATGAAAAGAGAAATGTGGACAAAAAGTCCCTTTTCGGCCCTTTTAACATCGAGGTAAGTTCATGTGCGATTGTTGAAATATGTACAAGTTAATTTAATATTCCAATGTTGTATGGAATGTAGATTTACTCTATGAATGTATGAAATATCTTTGATGAGATGTCAAGAGAATTGAATTTAAGAGTAATGGATAATGTATATAGTATGATATGATAATGGTTAAAGTCTCGAGTAAGACCATATTGGAATATTGCCTCGATATAAGAGTTCGTATAAGAGCATGTCAAGGACATGGTATCGATATGTCAATATGTGTAAGACCCCGTTGGGGTATGATGTCAAAGAAAACTATGTGTATGAAACTCAAGAGAGTTATTTAACAATTTGAATGATTAACGGATGTGTTGAACGTATGTGGTTGTGCCACGAAGAGTACAAGAAAGTGTTAGAACTGAGTGAGATGAATTCAAGATACGATGAACCCCTAGTGGGATATGTGTTATTAATGCACCTTAGTTACATGAGATAGATTGATTGATGCACTGTGTGAATGCGAACGAGTATCGTAGAAAGTCAAGTAAGAATGATAGTGAGTGAGGATGTTCACGGATGAACATTTTAATTAGAGGAATTGTATGTGGATAAACATTTGTGAATGTATAGTAACGGTGAGCTTGTGCAAATGCACCTCATTGATGGTTGTTGATGGGTCAGTAATGCGATACCATCAACTATATTATTATTATCGGTGGGTGTAATGCGTTACCACACGATTAATTATTAATTGATGGGTCAGTGTGTGATACCATCAATTACACTATTATCGGTGGGCTGTAATGCGTTACCACACGATAAATTAATGTCGATGGGTGTGTGTGCGATACCATCGTTTATAAATGATTGGTGAGCTAAGTGCGATATCACCATTAGTATTAAGTGATTGGTGGGCTGAGTGTGATACCACCCTATAAGAGATTCAATAGTGGGCTAAGTGCGTGTAGCCACCGAGAGATTGGTAGTATGAGTGGTTTATTGAGAATGCATGTTGTATTGTTTTATATGGTCTTGTGATGATCGGTCACGGGGATATATGCTAATTAAACGAGCGAATTGGCTTGTGGCATGGTAAGTTAATGAATGCGAGCGATGAAGCTTAGATATGGTTAGAATGTGGTAAGAGATTTAAAATGAGTAATCATTATAAATGATTGAATAGGTAATCGTGAGTTCAAGAGTAAAACTCATTCTAATACCTTGTGATTGAGTATAAGCATATGAATATTGGTAGTTGATTCTTAGTTGCATATGAACTTACTAAGCATTATTGCTTACTCCTCTTTCTTTCTCATCTCTTATAGGTTAATTTAGCTAGCTCGGGTTGGAGACCGCCGGAGATGTTTTCACACTATCGAGGAGACACTTGGTATGAGGTATCAAGTCATTATGAGTCATGGCATGTATAGGGCTAGTACATGAGGTTGACTAAGACATTGTTATTGTGCCAAATGTGTTGGCCAAAATGAGTTATGGGATAATTGTATAATGCCATAGTTGTTGGCTGTTATGTTTTATGAAAAGATGTATTTATCTATGTGGGATGGCATTTTAACTTGAGTAATTATGAATGTGATGGATGAGTATAAGTTGTGTAAGCTATAGGAGTGCAAAGAGCTTGGCAAACGACCTTGTTCTGGTCCACACGGGTAGACACACGGGCATGTGTCTAGGCCGTGTGAGACACACGATCAAGCCATGCGCGTGTGCCCTGGCCGTGTGGAGTCTGCACCTTGAAATTAGAATTTTAATGGTCACACGGTTAAAGCACACGCAGGCGTCTTGAGGCCGTCTTTGAATAAGTCGAAATCACGCGGTATGGCACACAGTTGAGGCCCACGGGCGTGTCAAAACCGTGTGTGATTAGTCAGTGTCGACCACGGGTGAAAGGCATGGACGTGTGATAGGGTACACGGGCATGTTCCCAAAATGCATGGGCGTGCTGCCTTAACCGTGGGCAAATTGGCAGAATACTGGGTTTTTAGGCACGGTCTAGGGACATGGGCGTGTGTGCCTATGCACGGGCGTGTCTAATCTTGCACGGCGTGTAAGACACATGCTGGAAGAGAAAAATTTAAGGTTGGAAAAGTTTCGGATTAGTCTCGAGAGCCTTCGTATGTATGAGTGAGGTCTCGTAAGTCGAGGTGGAGGGTATAGAGAGTAATTACGTTGAGCCTATGTGGCGATCAAGTGGTTTGAGTTCGGTAACGCCTCGGGCCCGATTCCCGACGTAGAACCCGAGCAAGGGGTGTTACATAGGGTGACGAGATTTTGCCAGATTAGGGTGAAACCTAATATGGGAGTGTAACAACCCAAACCCGGCCCAAACACTACGACCGAATTTGATTTGTTACCGAGTAAAACCTTGCGAACACCATTTCAAAACACATTTAATTTCCATTGAAAACTCCTTGTTTTCGGTTGTCTTGTTAAAGCTACCCTTAGATCTAATTTGGAATTTTAATTAAGTCCAATTGTTATACCAGTTTCAAGTGTGCCCGATGGCACGAATAAACCTTTTCGTGTTAATAAAAAAAAACATGTGATTTAATTCAAATTTTAAAAGTATAGTCTTGAGTAAATATCCAACGTAAAAAAAAATAACGCAACTATAGTTTATGGAGGCCTTATTACAACCCAAAATAAAATTAAACAAATTTAAAGTTCTGTAAATTAAAATCCTTTGCATGGCCGCCTCGAGTCCCACCGGCTCCTCAACCGCCATCTACGAGTCACCTGAAAAATGTTAAAGGAGAAGGTGAGTCACCAAGACTCAGTATGTAACCCTTCCCTGTTAATACAACATTTCATACACAACATATAACGATTAATTAAGCAAAGTATCATGTACCCAACCTAGCCAACCAAACACCTTTGTCTACCCCACGTGGTACCAAACCACTTTGTGACCGTAGTCACGTTGTGTTACCAAAACACCGGTGGTGCCAAACCACCGGTGACATATAGTCACAATGTGCTACCAAAGCACCGTGTCCGTAGACACAAATCGGGTGATGGGGCCAACCCATCGTGTGATACCAAATCACCGGCGTGACGATCCCATATCTCAAGTGGGGCCAACCCACGGTGGTGTTAACCACGGGGACAAGTCGCTATGAGGTACCAAACCTCCGGAGGTACCAAACCTCTGGTGACATATAGTCACGATGTGCTACCAAAGCACCGGTGCTCGCCGTCCACGATATCACTTTGCCCCTCCTCTCATCAACCCATGTCAAGCGCTTAATAACGAGAACATACATATATCACATGTATCAAATAATCCATGCTTCCCAAAAGCATATTATCCATCTCATACATATAGAGACTTACCGGGATCCTCGCTTGTACCATTAAGGTACTATTGCCACATCTACATAGAGCAGATTTACACATAACATACACTTAATTAACTATTATAAGTGTGTATGTACACACATGTCACCCTTGGATGTTCTAAATCCCAGGAAGAAACGTTGGCCCCCTAGATCTCACTGTACTATATTCGGCCAACTAGGGGATTAGTCTTAGGGCCTATTCGGCCAAATCAAATTATTGGGAGGGTTCCTTTTGAACCCAAAATCTCACCTTCACACTTTTGGACACCAACCGCAACACCTAACTCCCCAAATGCATCGATATCATGAATCGGCACTCAAAAAGTTAGTAGCCTTCGGCTAAAACAAATATCACTGACCATTAAAGTAGATCTCATCGTTCATGCATCCACCAACCGAATACTAGAGATCGGGCCCGAATCGATCGCTTCACTTCCCCGAGTACCTAACAAGAATCGGTTACTAACCGTTTAGAATCCATTGCCGGAATCGGCACCCTCCTGTAGAAGAAATCGACGGACAAAGAGAGAAAAGAAAGATGGCATTCGGCCAAGATCACTTACCACCTTATGACCGATTGAAGGAGAGTCTCGAAGAGTCTTATACCACTTTTAGGGTTCGGCAAAAGTGCATCCAAAGAGAAGGGAATTTCGGCACTCTAGAGAGGTATATTCGGCCAAAGCTTTGAAAATATGGAGAGGGGAAATTCGGCTATGGCTAGGAGTAGATTCGGCTAACTAAGAAAAAGAGAAGAGGAAAGAAAGAAGATAGAGGAGAGGTTGATGTGTAGGGAATTCGGCTAAGGTCTTTTAAGAGAAGGGAAAGAAATAAAAGAAGAACAAGGAGAGGTTGAGGGTTTGACAACTAGCAAAAGTGAGAAAAAGAAAACCTATTGATGGATGGGTGCTTATAAAGAAATTCGGCACCCTCCCCTAATGCTTGCCAGTCCAACCTTGGCAACAAGGAGTCCAACTCTAGCCAACTCCTCTTCACCAAGGAGTCCCACATTCGGCCATCACCTAGTAGCCTTGCCGTCCACACCTCCTTGTTCAAGGAGTTCAAAATTTCGACAACCTCTCCAAGTACTCTTACACACATTTCAATTAATTCAAATAATTTGAATTAATCACTTAATAATCCCTTTTAATTAAAATAATATCCTTAATGCTATTATCAAATCTCTTGTATTATCAAAAGGTTTAAGCAAATTAAAACTAATTAAAATGCTTAAATTATCCCTTAATAATTACACCTAATAAAAGAGTTTGAAGGAGAAAAACTCTCCCCCTTGTGCCGTCCAAATAAAAACAAAAGAGGAGGATTTTGTGACTCAACACAAGCTCTCCCTTGCTCCTTGGTGGCGTCACATGTAGCTCCTAAGTGGGCTTCTTTTGCCACTTTACCAAGGGCTTTTAGTGTTAAATTACCCACACTTATTCTTATAACACCACTTACCAAGGCTCCTTCTTTTAAAAGTTAAAAACTCAAATTTCCTACCAAATCGAACCAACACAAAGCCTTAAATTGACCATTATTATTCCATAAATAATGACTCAAAGATTCATACATAAGAAAAATTATCAAATTCCAAATAACCCCACATTTGGGATGTTACAGTTCTACCCCCCTTAAAATAAATTTCGTCCTCGAAATTCCTTGATCAAAAGAGATGGGGGTATTGCTGCCGCATCACCTCCTCGGGCTCCCACGTAGCTTCTTCCACTCCGTGGTTCCGCCATAACACTTTTACTAAAGGCACTGCCTTCCTTCGTAGAACTTTCACATCTCGATCTATAATCTGAACCGGTTCTTCCTCAAAAGATAAATCTGAGTTCACCTCGATTTCCGCTACTGGCACAACGTGCGAAGGATCTGACCGATACTGTCTTAGCATTGATACGTGAAAGACGTCGTGTATCTGACTTAGTTCTGCCGGCAACTCTAACTAATAAGCCACTGGTCCTACTCGCTTCACAACAGTATATGGCCCAATAAACCTTGGGCTTAACTTCCCTTTCCGTCCAAATCTCAACACCTTTTTCCAAGGCGACACTTTCAGAAAGACCTTGTCTCCCACAGCATACTCCATTTCCTTGCGTTTGAGATCGGCATAAGACTTCTGCCTATCCGATGCTTCCTTGAGACGAGACCGAATCACCTTGACTTTGTCTTCCGTCTCGGTTACCAGTTCTGGACCCAGAACTTGTCTTTCTCCCAACTCTGTCCAACACGTAGGAGTACGACACTTCCGTCCATATAGGGCCTCGTATGGAGCCATTTGAATACTCGCTTGATAACTATTGTTATAAGCGAATTCCGCTAGTGGTAGGTACTCCTCCCAACTACCACTAAAATCCAAGACACGACCTCTTAACATGTCTTCTAAAATCAGTATCACCCTCTCCGATCGTCCGTCCGATTTGTGGATGGAAAGCCGTCTCAAAATCTAACCGTGTACCCAAATCTTGATGCAACGCTTTCCAAAACCTCGACGTGAACCTCGGATCCCTATCCGAGATAATCGACATTGGCACACCATGCAATCGACTATCTCACCACATATAACCTTGCTAGCTTCGGGTGAGTAATCCATTCTCACCGGCATGAAGTGAGTGACTTAGTTAGGCGATCCACAATTACCCAAATCGCATCCTTCTTAGTGGGCGTAAGGGTAGCCCACTAACAAAATCCATGGTGATCCTCTCCCATTTCCATTGAGGATCTTTATCGGTTGAAGTAGTCCCGATGGTGACTGATGTTCACCTTACCTGGCGACACGTCGGACACTTTCCTCTGAACTCCATTATCTCACGCTTCAACCCCGGCCACCAAAATCAAGCTTCCGCAAGTCTCCATACATTTTGCTTCCTCCAGGTGCATAGCGTATGGGTGCTATGTGCATCTTGGAGAATTTTCTGCCTTAAATCCGTATCTTTTGGCATACATACTCGTCCTTGAAAACAAAGCACTCCATCACTAGACAAGCGGTATCCTTCCAATCCACCGTCTTGAACTTGTACCCTCTTAGAGCTCAAGCCTTCATCCACTAACTGCTTTTCTTTAATCTCCTCAATCCAAGTCAGCTTTACTTGAAGTTCTGCCAAAAGACTCCCATCATCATACAGACTTAACCGAGCGAACATTGCTCTTAAGTCCGTCACCACCTTCCGGCTTAATGCGTCAGCTACCACATTAGCCTTACCCGGATGGTACTCGATTGAACAATCATAGTCCTTTAGTAGTTCAATCCATCGACGCTGTCTCTCGATTGGATCCTTCGAGTCGGAAGATACCTCAAGCTTTTGTGATCCGTGTAGACCATCGACTTCTCTCCATACGTGTAATGTCTCCATATCTTGAGAGCGAAGACGACCGTGCTAACTCTAAGTCGTGAGTTGGGTAGTTAACCTCATGCGATCTTAATCGGCCGGGATGCATAGGCTACTACCTTCCCATCTGCATCAACACACATCCCAAACCGGTGTGAGATGCATCACAATAAACGTGAATAACTTTCTGCTTGGTGTACGTACTAAAAACCGAGCTTCACAAAATCTTCCTTAGCTTATCAAAGCTTTCTTCTTTGCTTTTCCGTCCATACAAACGGGACACCCTTCCTTAGCAACTTAGTCAACGGCGCGCTGCTATTAGAGAGAATCCTTCCACGAATCTCCGATAGTACCCTTGATTGATCGAACAAGTCGCCAATCCGAGGCAACGGATACTTGTTCTTGATCGTTAACTTGTTCAATCGACGGTAGTCGATGCACATCCGCATAGCACCGTCCTTCTTCTTGACAAACAACACAGCGCCCCCACGAGATATACTTGGTCGTATAAACCCTCTATCCAAGAGCTCCACGAATTTGAGCCTTTAGCTCCACCAATTCCTTTGGTGCCATTCGGTATGGTGCTATAGACACAAAGCCGTTCGGTGTAGCAAGTCTATACCGACTTCGACTTCTCGATCCGGAGGCAAACCCTAAGTTCTTACGGGAACACATCGACAAATTCCCCAACCGTTCGGACCTTTTCAATTGCTAACCCCTTGGCTTCCAAAGCACAGATTTGAACCAAATACGCCTCACAACCCTTCTTGACCATCTTTTCACCTTTAAGGCGGTCACTACGTTGGATAGGTAATTCCTCCTATCTCCTATCATAACCACTTCATCACCTTCGGTGTCTTAAGGACCATGCGCTAGCACGCGCAATCCAAACTCGCTTGGTACTTAACCAACCAATCCATACCAAGGATCAAATCGAACTCCCCAAGCGGTAGTTCCATTAGATCGACTACAAATACTACCCCTTGAAGTTCTAGGGTACGCCTCTATAAAGTTTATTTACGACTACGGAGTGACCTAAGGGGCTAACTACGATCATCTCCTAGAAGCGGTTTGAGTTTAGGTCCATAGTTCCTACCACACTACAAGCAATGTACGAGTGCGTCGAGCCCACATCAATCAATGCAACATAAGGAAAACCGAAAATTAGAAACGTACCGGTTATAACATCCGGTGCGTCACCTTCCTCGCGACACCTTGCTGCGTAAACTAAGCCAGGCTGCCTAGCCTCTGTGTTGCCTGCACCTCGCCTTGAGTTCCACGGCCTCGGTTAGGGACCGTTGTTTCCTCTACCATTACCACGACCTCTCTCGTGGTCCTACATTTCTATCCCGAGCACGGCTTACGGCCTTACGTCGCTTCTTTGCTAGTTTCTGGGGACAATCTCTGACGCGATGCTCCAAAGATCCACACTCAAAGCATCCTTTGTCACCAGTCCAACATCCTCCCCAATGGGTCTTTCCACAGCGATTGCACTGAGTCGGCCTCTGATTAGCAGTCGTGGGCCTTGCTGCCTGATTGGGCCCACTTGGCCTAGCCTTTTTCTGAGCACTTCCGCTTGATCCAGCTGTCCCAAAACTTCTCTTCTGATTGTTCTTACTATAGTTCTGCCTCACAGCCTCCTTGATTCCCTCGGCTACCTTAGCCTTCTCCACTAGGGATGAGAACTCACGAACCTGCTGTGGGGCAATCAGTAACCTTAAATCATCTCGGAGTCCGTCCTCAAAGCGGACACAGCGCTCATGTTCAGTGGCCATGATGCCTCTCGCATACCTACTCAGCCTCAAGAATTCCGCCTCATATTCCGACACGGACTTAGTTCCTTGAACTAATCCCAGAAAAGCCTTTATCTGCGCGTCAGTGTAGCTAATGCCCACATACTTTTTCTGATAGGCGGTTCTGAAATACTCCCAAGTCAAATCTTCTGCTGTAGCCCCATCTCGAACCGTCGACCACCACCGATACGCTTCATCCTTGAAGCGACACGCCCCTTTCAGCTTCTCTTCCTCAGTCAGGTCAAGGTCATCCATAATTCTTTCAGTTGATTCTAGCGAGTATTCCGCTGCACTGGGTGCCACTCCTGACACACCTCGGAATACCTCCGCTCCGTTAGATCGGAGTCGCTCGGGGGCGATTTCCGAGCTCCAACATTTCCACACGCCCCACCACCATCTCCAAGACTCGCAACACGACTTGCGATCTTGACTTCGCCACCGTGCGCTCCGGCTCCTCAGCTCTAAAAGTAGGAGGTGGTGGTGGCAGTGGTACCTCATTTTCCGAACCTTGTCCTGACCTGACGGGTTCAGACACCGTCATCCTACCCCTACCACGTCCACGGCGTCCACGTCCTCTAGAACTCATTCTATCTACCGCGCTTTTAATCTGATTAAGAAAAATTTTATGCGTTAGCATTTGTTTCACTTTATTACCCGCGAAGAAATTTTATGGATAAGGTTTAATCAGAGATTCTTTCGAGCAAACAATGTTTCAGTTTTCTATCCTAGTTCACACAAAGGAGTTCATGCATCCATTCCTTAATACTTTCCATACCTATTCACTCATCGGACATTTCTGCCCATTTCTAACCCAGGGGTATTTTCGTCTTTTTCCTACAGGGGTATTTTCGTAATTTTCCTCCTAAGGGTAATTTTTTTTTTTTTTTTTTTTTTTTGTAATTTTCCACAAGTCAAGTTTTCCGAGAAAAACATTGTATACTAAGTGTTCTAGGGTTTAAGAGGGTTATTGGACAAGTTTTGAAAACATTAGGGCTTGTTGTCTCGTTCTATTTTGAAAAACAAGGCTAATTCCCTTTTTGGGTTTTAATCATTGTTTTTAGCCTATGACCGAGCCTTCCTGGTCAGGGTGAACCAAAGCTACGCACCAGGCAGAATTCAAGTGAAGAGGAGGTGAGTCACGAGGACTGCTTAAATACCAAGCTCTCACTGAACCTTTCTAGACATGCGCACAGAGGTTACCACACCACTGAGCCTTCTGAGTTAGGGTGAACCGAAGCTACGCACCAGGTAGGATACCTGCGAAGAGGAGGTGAGTCACGAGGACTGCTTAAATACCAAGCTCTTCCGGATCCAATCCTAGACATGCGTACAGGGGTTACCACACCCTAGCTCATTGACTAAGTCATAGGTTGGTTTAGTTCTTTAATGTCTTATGTTTGGTACATGTGTTTGAGTAATCTAATCCTAGGGTTCAAATCCTATAAGACTATTCTACGTTCCATACTTCCTACCCTTCTACAGAATATAATTCACCAAGAGGTTCAGAAGTACTTACCTGGGCGGATCGGTGCTGGAGACTCGGGCCATGCTGCTTAAAAACCAAAAAATCCTACCATAGGGCCTACCAAAACATTTTTGGGCCTTGGGCCCCACAGAAACTTTGAACCCGGCTCGATACCAGTTCAGAACAACCCAAACCCGGCCCAAACACTACGACCGAATTTGATTTGTTACCGAGTAAAACCTTGCGAACACCATTTCAAAACACATTTAATTTCCATTGAAAACTCCTTGTTTTCGGTTGTCTTGTTAAAGCTACCCTTAGATCTAATTTGGAATTTTAATTAAGTCCAATTGTTATACCAGTTTCAAGTGTGCCCGATGGCACGAATAAACCTTTTCGTGTTAATAAAATAAAACATGTGATTTAATTCAAATTTTAAAAGTATAGTCTTGAGTAAATATCCAACGTAAAAAAAAATAACGCAACTATAGTTTATGGAGGCCTTATTACAACCCAAAATAAAATTAAACAAATTTAAAGTTCTGTAAATTAAAATCCTTTGCATGGCCGCCTCGAGTCCCACCGGCTCCTCAACCGCCATCTACGAGTCACCAAAAATGTTAAAGGAGAAGGTGAGTCACCAAGACTCGATATGTAACCCTTCCCCAGGTTAATACAACATTTCATACACAACATATAACAGATTAATTAAGCAAAGTATCATGTACCCAACCTAGCCAACCAAACACCTTTGTCTACCCCACGTGGTACCAAACCACTTTGGTGACCGTGAGTCACGTTGTGTTACCAAAACACCGGTGGTGCCAAACCACTTTGGTGACATATAGTCACAATGTGCTACCAAAGCACTGGTGTCCGTAGACACAAATCGGGTGATGGGGCCAACCCATCGTGTGATACCAAATCACCGCGACGATCCCATATCTCAAGTGGGGCCAACCCACGGTGGTGTTAACCACGAGGACAAGTCGCTATGAGGTACCAAACCTCTGGAGGTACCAAACCTCTGGTGACATATAGTCACAGTGTGCTACCAAAGCACTGGTGCTCGTCAGCACGATATCACTGCCCCTCCTCTCATCAACCCATGTCAAGCAGTTAATAACAGAACATACATATATCACATGTATCAAATAATCCATGCTTCCCAAAAGCATATTATCCATCTCATACATATAGAGACTTACCGGGATCCTCGCTTGTACCATTAAGGTACTATTGCCACATCTACATAGAGCGATTTACACATAACATACACTTAATTAACTATTATAAGTGTGTATGTACACACACACTCACCCTTGGATGTTCTAAATCCAGAGAAGAAAAGCGTTGGCCCCCTAGATCTCACTTTGTACCTATATTCGGCCAACTAGGGATTAGTCTTAGGGCCTATTCGGCCAAATCAAATTATTGGGAGGGGTTCCTTGTGAACCCAAAATCTCACCTTCACACTTTTGGACACCAACCGCAACACCTAACTCCCCAAATCGCTTCGATATCATGAATCGGCCTCAAAAGTTAGTAGCCTTCGGCTAAAACAAATATCACTGACCATTAAAGTAGATCTCATCGTTACGTACCACCAACCGAATACTAGAGATCAGGCCCGAATCGACTGCTTCACTTCCCTGAGTACCTAACAAGAATCGGTTACTAACCGTTTAGAATCCATTGCCGGAATCGGCACCCTCCTTGTAGAAGAAATCGACGGACAAAGAGAGAAAAGAAAGATGGCATTCGGCCAAGATCACTTACCACCTTATGACCGATTGAAGGAGAGTCTCGAAGAGTCTTATACCACTTTTAGGGTTCGGCAAAAGTGCATCCAAAGAGAAGGGAATTTCGGCACTCTAGAGAGGTATATTCGGCCAAAGCTTTGAAAATATGGAGAGGGGAAATTCGGCTATGGCTAGGGAGTAGATTCGGCTAACTAAGAAAAAGAGAAGAGGAAAGAAAGAAGATAGAGGAGAGGTTGATGTGTAGGGAATTCGGCTAAGGTCTTTTAAGAGAAGGGAAAGAAATAAAAAGAGAACAAGGAGAGGTTGAGGGTTTCACCAACTAGCAAAAGTGAGAAAAAGAAAACCTATTGATGGATGGGTGCTTATAAAGAAATTCGGCACCCCCTCCCCCTAATGCTTGCCGTCCAACCTTGGCAACAAGGAGTCCAACTCCTAGCCAACTCCTCTTCACCAAGGAGTCCCACATTCGGCCATCACCTAGTAGCCTTGCCGTCCACACCTCCTTGTTCAAGGAGTTCAAAATTTCGGCAACCTCTCCAAGTACTCTTGGCCACACATTTCAATTAATTCAAATAATTTGAATTAATCACTTAATAATCCCTTTTTAATTAAAATAATATCCTTAATGCTATTATCAAATCTCTTGTATTATCAAAAGGTTTAAGCAAATTAAAACTAATTAAAATGCTTAAATTATCCCTTAATAATTACACCTAATAAAAGAGTTTGAAGGGAGAAAAACTCTCCCCCCTTGTGCCGTCCAAATAAAAACAAAAAGAGGAGGATTTTGTGACTCGAACACAAGCTCTCCCTTGCTCCTTGGTGGCGTCACATGTAGCTCCTAAGTGGGCTTCTTTTTGCCACTTTACCAAGGGCTTTTTAGTGTTAAATTACCCACACTTATTCTTATAACACCACTTACCAAGGCTCCCTTCTTTTTAAAAGTTAAAAACTCAAATTTCCTACCAAATCGAACCAACACAAAGCCTTAAATTGACCATTATTATTCCATAAATAATGACTCAACAGTTCATACATAAGAAAAATTATCAAATTCCAAATAACCCCACATTTGGGATGTTACAGGGAGTCCAGAGATCGAGTTAATGCAATTCTAGGGGTTTTAATTAGAAAGAGATTTCAATTAATCAACCTAGGGCTAGACGTTAGTAGCCTCGACAGAGGTATTAATATAACTTAGGGAATCCTACGGATCAAGTCAAGTGAATAAATCGTCTGGTTCAGTGTTAGATAACAAGTTAAGTCTAGGTGGATTCTTCCTCGGGTATTGTCTTTATCAATTGGTTTTTCCCACAAGTATTTTCCCAAATTCATTCTTCTTTGTCTTAGAGTCTTTAGCTTAGTAGTTAGTTAATTTAGATTAAACGACAATTCCCTTTATTTTAGGCTAGATAATAAAAAGAAAGTTAGTATTAGTACTTTTAGTTCCTTTGGGTTCGACAATCCGGTCTTGCCTTAACTATACTACTGTTCGATAGGTGTGCTTGCCTCAAATCGTTGTCATAGTTAGTTTCCAGGTTCGATCATTCTCTTTATAAATTTTAAAACTTTGACAAATAATAGCGATCAAATGCTGAAAGAGAAGAGAGACCATTTTGGCTTGGGTTTCAGGCCAGATGCTAGACAGAGGAGAAAGGAAATAGAGAAGAAGCAAGAGAAAAGAAGGGCACGGTTGAATGGGGAGGAAGTCAAGTGGGAATCGATGACATTCCCCCACATATCCCAGACTTTTGTATTAGGAGGGATAATTCACCCGGAGAGAGGATTATTGGAAAATAAAAATCTTCACATCAATGCCATACATGATGAAGAAACTGAGCAAAGAAACATGTTGGGCATTCGTCCCTATGAATCTGGAAGTATTTTGAACAATTGGACTGCAGAGGAACTTCCTGTAATTTTTAGAAATGACACAGAGTAATGTTCAGAACGCACTTGTTGTTTTTTTAGCCTAGGAACAATAAGATTTCTTTTGTGAAATAGGCTCATGTTCAGACAATCTTTATTTAAATAAAATACACCTTTAATGATCCATTCAGGAAAATATTCTTTCATTTTTTATATTCTTTTGATCTTCTAATTTCATTCCAAATTTTTTATTCTCATTCATATCATGTGAATAGCTGTTCTTGAATTCATTTGTTCTTTGTACATTCTTTTGTGCTTACTACAGGTCCCTAGATATCAATGACATGAGCAACGATACTACAGATCCAGAGGTCCTTTTTGAGCAAGACATGTGTTTAGAGGAATCTCAGGATTTTGTGGGTGACAGAGATTGTGACTTATCTCCAGATTTGTTAAGAATGGTAAAGCAAGAGGAGAAACAAATTTTACCCCATGAAGAGGAGGTAGAGAATATAGCCTTGGAGGAAGGAAAGGTTGTGAAAATTGGAACGCGCATAGCCGAGGAGACGAAACAAGACCTTTTTGAGTTACTACGGGAATTCAAAGACGTCTTTGCATGGTCATACCAAGATATGCTTGGGCTAAGTACTAATATTGTAGTACACCGCCTTCCCATAAGAGAAGAGTGCAAGCTAGTTCAGCAAAAGCTACGAAGGATGAGGCCTGATGTAGTGTTGAAAATAAAGGAGGAAGTTAAGAAACAGTTTGATGCTAGTTTTCTACAGGTGGTAAAATACTCAGAATGGGTAGCCAACATTGTACCTGTCCCTAAGAAGGATGGAAAGGTTTGGATGTGTGTAGACTATAGGGATTTAAATAAAGCCAGCCCAAAAGATAACTTCCCTTTGCCTCATATTGACACGTTGGTGATAATACGGCGGGATACTCACTGTTTTTTTATGGATGGTTTTTCGAGATACAATCAGATCAAGATGTACCATGAGGATATGGAGAAAACTACTTTCATAACATTGTGGGGCACCTTTTGTTATAAGGTTATGCCATTCGGGCTAAAGAATGCAGGAGCGACGTATCAAAGGGCCATGGTAACCTTATTCCATGACATGATGCACAAAGAGATTGAAGTATATGTTGATGACATGATCGCCAAATCTCGAACAGAAAAGGAACACATTGAAGTTTTGAGGAAGTTGTTTTTGAGGTTGAGAAAATTTTGATTAAAGCTCAATCCGGCAAAGTGTACTTTTGGAGCTCGATCAGGGAAATCATTGGGTTTCATAGTCAATGAAAGAAGAATCGAAGTTGACTCAAATAAGGTCAAAGCTATACAATAATTGCCTCCACCGTGCACTCAAAAGGAAGTTCGAGGTTTCCTTGGAAGATTGAATTACATTGCTCGGTTTATTTCACAATTAACTGAGAAATGTGATCTTATATTTTGTCTTCTTAAAAAACACAACCAAGGTGTATGGGATGACGAGTGCCAGAAAGCTTTTGACAAAGTCAAACAATATCTGTCAAATGCCCCAGTACTATCCCCTCCTAATCCAGATAGACCATTGATACTGTATATGGCAGTGTTCAATAATTCCATGGGATGTGTGCTTGGTCAACATGATGAGTCAGGAAGAAAGGAAAAGGTGATATACTATCTCAGTAAAAAGTTCACTGAATGTGAAATGAGATATTCGTCAATTGAGAAATTGTGTTGCGCCTTGATTTGGACAACTCAGAGATTGAGGCAGTATATGCTATATCATACAACCTGGTTAATTTCGAAGCTTGATCCGTTAAAGTATATGATGGAGTCAAATGCTTTGAATGGAAGAATGGCAAGGTGGTAGATTTTACTTTCTGATTGATATAGTCTATGTAAATCAAAAGGCTATAAAAGGAAGCGCAATAGCAGAATTTCTGGCTAGCAGGGCTTTAGAGGATTATGAACCTTTGAGCTTTGATTTCCCCAATGAAGAGCTAATGTATGTGGCAACTACTGAAGAATGTCCGTGGAAGCTAAATTTTGATGGAGCATCAAATGCTCTGGGAAATGGAAATGGGGCAATCTTGGTATCCCCTAGTGGTGATCATTATCCATTCACATGCAAATTGGATTTTGATTGCATGAACAACATGGCGGAATATGAAGCATGCATCAAGGGAATTCAGGCAGCTGTAGAGCGTAAAATCAGAGTGCTAGAAGTATATGGAGATTCTGCCTTAGTAATCTACCAGCTTAAAGGAGAGTGGGAGACAAGAGATCCCAAACTAATTGATTACCGAAAAATAGTTCTGGGATTGATTGAGGAGTTTGATGACATTACTTTTAATTATCTCCCATGTGATGAAAACCAGATGGCGGATGCTTTGGCAACCCTGGCTTCTATGATCAAAGTAAACAAACCAAAAGATATGAGACCTATTCAGATGAGTATTTTTGAAGTTCCAGCTCATTGTTATAACGTGGAAGAAGAGGAAAAAGATGACCATCCTTGGTATCATGATGTATTGCGATATGTAAAAAATCGTGAATACTCGGATCATGCAACTGAGAATGATAAAAGGACCTTAAGAAGATTGGCCTCTGACTATGTTTTAGATGGGGATATCTTGTACAAGAGAAGGAAAGATCAAGTACTATTGAGATGTGTTGACGCTGTTGAAGCTAGAAAAATTCTGGAAGAAGTTCATGAGGGCGTTTGTGGAACACATGCTAATTGATTCACAATGGCTAGACAAATAATGAGATTTGGATATTATTGGTCCTCCATGGAAGGAGATTGTATCAACTATGCCAAGAGATGTCATAAATGCCAGATTTATGGGGACAAAAATTCATGAACCACCATCACCTTTGCATGTTATGGCTTCTCCATGGCCTTTTTCCATGTGGGCCATGGATGTCATTGGGTCGATCTCACCGAAAGCTTCGAATGGGCATCATTTCATCTTTGTGGTTATTGACTACTTCACGAAATGGGTGGAGGCTGCTTCATACGCTAGCGTTACTAAGTCAGCAGTTAGTCGGTTCCTGAAGAAGGAGATCATTTGTCAATATGGAATGCCCGAGAGGATCATATCAGACAATGCACTGAACTTGAACAATAGCACAATAGCGGAAGTTTGTAGTCAATTCAAGATCAAACACCACAACTCGTCTCCGTATCATCCAAAAATGAATGGGGCAGTGGAAGCGGCCAATAAGAATATCAAGAAGATAGTAGGAAAAATGACTGAGACTTATAAGGATTGGCATGAGAAATTACCATTTGCACTCTATGCTTATAGGACGTTCGTCAGAACCTCTACTGGGGTAACTCCTTTCTCATTGGTCTATGGGATGGAGGCAGTTCTACCTATTGAAGTGGAGATACATTCTCTTTGAGTTTTGTCAGAAATAAAGTTGGACGAAGCTGAATAGATACAGGCTCGATATGATCAGTTGAACTTAATTAAAGAAAAGAGGCTAAGGGCTATTCATCACGGACAGATTACCAAAAACGAATGATGCGAGCCTATGATAAAAAAGTCCGCCCAAGAGAGTTTCACGAGGGGAACCTTGTACTGAAAAAGATCCTTCCCATACAAAAGGATTTCAGAGGAAAATGGATGCCGAATTGGGAAGGACCATATGTGGTGAAGAAAGCTTTCTCTGGAAGTGCACTGATCTTGACCGAAATGGACGGGAAAAGCTTACCCAATCCTGTGAATTCGGATGCAGTCAAAAAATATTTTGCTTAAAAAGGAGAAGAGGCCAAGGTGAAAACCCGCAAAGGGCGCTTTGAGTCTTCAAAAAAAAAAGGGAGAGGCTTAGGCGAAAACCCGCAAAGGGCGCCTTGAGACCAAAGGGGTTTTGAGTTGAAAACCCGAAAAGGGCGGCTCAAATTCTGAACGTGCATGTAGTGATCTTGCTATACCTGAATCAACAAGAAATGAAGTATGTTGCATATCGGGGCATCAACAAAATACTTTGGGTCTTCTAAACACATGTTAAGCTTAAAGCAGTCTTCGTGGAGTTTGTATATAGAAGCCCAATCTGTGATATCTAGGGCACTTGATCTTTGTCCTATTCATTTTACTATCTTTGGATTCTTTTTCTTCTCAAAGATATGTTCCTAGTTAATTTTCTTTGAATTTTTGATAATTTATTTAACTTTGACTATCCTTGAAATCAATTTATTTGTCACCCATTATTCATAAACATGGTGCATTGAAATAATGATTGACGAACTAATAATTTCACAAAACAAGTTCTACATATTACTTTGGAAGTTTCTAGATAAAACAAGGAACCAAAATAGGACAATTGTTTAGAATTTCCATGCACATAGATTTGAAATATTTGAGAGAGAAGAGTCTAGGTGGAGACTATTTCTCTGAATTCTTTGTCCAAATGGTAATTGGACAAAATAATGAGTTGATGTGATGGGGAATGGTGTGACAAACTAAGTTGATGAAAAATTCAGAACCCATAAGTTGTGGTGGAATGGATTGAATTTGAAATAAATCATGTACCCTTAAATTACAGAAGGGACGGGTTGAAAAAGTTTCAATTCCTATAAATCATGGTAGGATGGTACAAGCCTTGTGCCCTCAAGTTTCAAATGGAGCTGATTCTGAAATTACAGCGGGGCAAGCTTGTTGAGCAAAATATGATTGATGTTTCGAAAGGAATAAGGATGAAGAACAAATGAGTGATGACACCTTGAGTAGGAATCATACTCATAACATTTTTGCATTCATATATCATAGCGCATCTCATTAGGAGCATTTGATTCATTCCGATCATTGCATCCTAATCCTTAAAAAGGAATCATTTTCATGACATGTTACATTCATAACATATGTGGCTAGAAGCATTTGATTCTTTCTGATCATAGCATCCTGGTCATTTGGCATAAACATATGGAACCGAGTCTATAGGACATGTCCCTCAGAGGATGGTGTAGCAACATCGGTGAATTTACAGATCTTATCTCCCTAAGCAGTAGTGGAGCAGATCAAATTTGGGCGAATCTTATCTTCCCGAGGTAGCAGTGGAACAGATTCACCACACCAACCTTATTCCCCTGAAGTTGCAGTGGAACAGGTTGAAGATACAAGTCTTATCTTCCTGAGGTAGCAAGGAAGCAGACTAAAGATTGTAGATTTTGTCTCCCTGAAGTTGCAGTAGAGCAAATCAAAGACGGCGAATCTTATCTTCCCGAGGTAGCAGGGGAGCAGATTTTAGCCACTAGCCTTATTTCCCTGAGGTAGCAAGGGAGCAAGCTGAAGTTCGTAGTCTTATTTTCTTGAGGTAGCAAGGGAGCAGATTGAAGATTGTAGACAAGTGAATCTTATCTTCCCGAGGTAGCAGGGGAGCAGATTTAAGCCATTAGTCTTATCATTCTAAGGTAGCAAGGAAGCAGACTAAAGATTGTAGATTTTGTTTCCCTGAGATTGTAACACCCAATTAAACCCGAGAATTCATAGAAACCTCGTAACCTTCCAAATGCACTTAACTAATAAATCCAATTTGCAAAAACACCATTCTCATTTTCTTAAAGATTTTAAACACTCCTAAGCTCAAGGTCCAATCGGCCCAATCCTACTAGGCCCAATTTGGGATGTTACAATTCTACTTCCTAAAAAAATTTCGTCCTCGAAATTTCCAACCAACTACTAACACACTGCTCAAATCACACCACTATGCTTTCGCTGCGCACTCTGCCCTTAAAAACTACAATGTACTTTTTCACATAATCTTGAATCCTTTTTCACACAACCAAACATATCTAACTTGAGGGTGAGGAAACAAACCCGAGCCTTATGCTCCTTAAACCCGCATCTCAAGCATGCTCCAAACCTCCTCCAGTACTTCCTTAACTAACTAAGTCAGCTCATCAATCCCAACTCGATCATGAGACCCCGTCTCAACCACTAGCGATGCTAACGCCTCCTTTTCAAAAATATGCCTCGATGCCAAAGATCTAGCCCTAGCACCTCGGCCTATACCACGTCCACGAAAACCACGTCCCCTAAAATTCATGTCTAAAGTCTCGACTTATCCGATTTAAAAGTGTTATGCATTAGTCATTATTCCACTTTCTTTAAAACACAGCTTTTACTGAAAAGTTTTAATAAGAAGTTTGTTTCATGAGTACATTCAACCTATAGTTTTGGGTCTCTAGAGTAGTTTCTACTACTAATCATTCATGCCATCATCATTATAATCATATCATCAAAAGAAACTGTTTGAGATACTTACCTGGGCGGATCGGTGCCGGAGACTCGGTGCCATGCCTTTCCAACCATATAATTTTAAACAAAACATTTTAAGACCATACTTTAAATCATTTTGGGCCTCGGGCCCACAGCCGAGCTTTTGAACTTGGCTCTGATACCAATTTGTAACACCCAATTAAACCCGAGAATTCATAGAAACCTCGTAACCTTCCAAATCCACTTAACTAATAAATCCAATTTGCAAAAACACCATTCTCATTTTCTTAAAGATTTTAAACACTCCTAAGCTCAAGGTCCAATCGGCCCAATCCTACTAGGCCCAATTTCGGGATGTTACAGAGATAGCAGTGGAGCAAATTGAAGTTCGTAATCTTATCTTCCCGAGGTAGCAGGGGAGCAGATTTTACCCACCAGCCTTATCTCCTTAAGGTAGCAAAGAAGCAGGCTGAAGATTATAGTCTTATCTCCCTGAGTTTGCAGTGAAGTAGGCTAAAAGACAATAGATCTTGCCTTTCTGAGATTACAGTGAAGCAGATCGAAGACATTAGGTCTTGTTTCCCTAAAGTTGTAGTGAAGCAATATCAAAGATACCAGTTTGGTATCCCTGAGTTTGCAGCAGAAGCAGATTAAAGATAGCAGATACTGCCTTCCTGAAGTTGCAATGAAGCAGATTGAAGCCATCAGACTTATAGTTCAAAAGTTGCAGTTCCAATACCCCTGAATTTGCAGTTGGGATTGGAAGCCATTTGGAGAAGATGAGGACCAAGAAGTCAAGACTCGACAAAACCGGGAAAAAATTGGTCCTTTATAGTCTTTGCTCCATTCTCGTTACACAATAATGAGCAAAGAGGGGCAGCTGTAATTGGCCCAATTTACCCGGGCCCGTGTAAAACAAAACAAACCAGAAAAAAATAAAAAAATAATAAAATGTCTAGTTTAAAGTTCATTTTACAGCCAACTAACCCAAACCCAAAACCAATTAACAGCCTAATACATTGCAGCAGCCCAATTACAAGCCAAATACCCAAAACAGATATTAAAACAGACTACCCAAAATTAAAACCCAATAAACCATAAACCCACAGACCCAATCCTAACTTAGCCCAACAAACTAAGTCGGCCCAAGTGACCCAAATAGCTTGCAGACGCAGGAAACCCTAGGTTTCCATTATGCCGCAAGCACTCCTAGCAGCCTCAGCACCAACCCTTCAGTCGCGCCGCAATCCGCACGTGAATAATGCCCCGTCGCCAAATTCGTGCTGTAACACCCCAAACCCAGCCCATGCGTTACGGTCGGATCCGGTATGTCACATAAAGAAAACGTATAAAGAACTTGTGATTGTACTAAAGATTGACGTTAATTTGTTATAGTTAAGAAAACAGCTTTGGTTTAAAAATACTACTGATTTCAAGAGGTTGTTTTGATGAATCGAGATTCGAACTAATGAACTTTAAAAACCGTGACTATTGAAAATGACGTTGATAATTTGAAAGAGAATCCGAGTTAAATTATTTGCGCATATTTATTATGAAATCCATTAAATAAATTTTTGGAAAATCATTATTTATGATTTTAGAAAATCCCCTTTAAAATAAATCATTGAAGGTAATAAGAACATCAAACATAAAACAAAAATAAAAATCCCGAGGCCTTATTACAACTTTAAACCCAACATAGTAAAAATAACGAAATAAAGCGGAAAAGTAATTTACTAAAGTTCAAAATTATTATTCCAAAAGTATGGCCTCCACCGAGTCATCCATGGCCCCAAGTCCTCGCATCGAGAGCATTACCGCAAGGGTTAAGAAAAAGGGGTGAGTTACTAGAACTCGGTGCATAATCCCTTTACCGTCATTCATCGGGCTCGAACTCAAGATAGCATACTCTTGGGCCTAAGCCCATTTACATAGTAATAATTAAAATGAAGTAAATGTATGCAACCCAACCCATCCATCCATCACACCCCGACCAGCCAATCACACACTGTGGGGATCAAGTCAACCCACCCCGCCACTCACACAATTTGCGATCGAGCTACTATTTATATAATATTTTTGTGGTCAAGCCACCAAATCATATTTAAGCACAATAATAAACAAATTGTGGCAATGCCACCAGGCTACACTGCTCTCTATACAATTTTTCCCAACCCATGCAATATGTAAGAATGCCACATACATAATATAATAAAATATCTACAAATATATAACAACCATTAATCTAGTGAATTATTACAGTGAATCGGCCCATTATAGTACTTTGGTAATTCGGCCCACTAAGGCATTCTAGCAAATCGGTCCGTTAGGTCATTTTGGTAAATCGGCCCATAGGGGCATTTTGGTAAATCAGCCCATAGGGGCATTTTTGTAAATCGGCCCATAGGGGCCTTTTCGTAAATCGACCCATAGGGGCATTTTCGTAAATCAGCCCATAGGGGCATTTTTGTAATTTAACAAATTAATACCGGTTTTGACAGATTGTAGATATAATGTTGTTTAAGCCAATTACTCGATTCATGCTATATTACGGTTATTAGACTTGTAAATAACAATGATCTATTCTTCCAACATAATAGTGAATCACGAATTTACGAAATTTCGGTGTGGGATTACACACCTGATTACGGTAAGAACTAAACCTTCTTGATCGTCGGCACCTTCTTGAAATCCCGACTGCCGATACCGCCCTACGTTTGAACTTGGGAGTAGAGATTGCAAGTCCACTCCCTATTTGCCCTCCTATCGATTTTCTTTTAATAACGCTACCACTCGCCTCCATTGAAAAAGAGTCTTGGTCAGAATAATACTACTATGAGAGAGAGTAGTTACCTAAGGAGAGGTTTCGGCTTACCACCACTTCCGGAGGATTAACGAGTAGAGAAAAATGAGTGGTTTAGTCCCTAAAATAATTTATTAGTCACACTTTCGATTCGATTAGCAAAATAACCGAGTAGAGAGATATCGAATGAACCAAGAAGAAACTCCTTACCTTAACGATGATGAATCCGATTCCCACCGATTGGGCTTATAGCTACGGATGAGACAAGGATATAAGATTCGGCTTTCCCACTAGAACACTACGAAAAAGAGTTGATCACGATATGAGAGAGTAGGAGAGAGTGATGTTTCGGTTAGAGAACCATCCAATGATAAGGGTACATATTCGGCCATGAAGAAAAGAAATTGAAAAGAAAAAAAGAGATCACTTACCGATTCACCAAGAAAATGCCCAAAATGCAAGAAAGAAGAAGAAATAATGCGATTAAAGTTTTGGCTATTTAGAGAGAAAAGATCAAGCAAGATTCGGCCATCAAAAATATTGATTAAAGAAGAAGAGAGAAGAGTTGAAGAAATGGTGAAAAAGAAAAAAAAAGATGGAGAAAAAGTGCTAGATAGTTTCGGCTAACAAAGGAAAAATGAGCAAGAATGGATTGAGGGTTACGGCAAAACAAGGGAGAAAGATGAACAAATGGGCTAGAGTGTTTCGGCCAAAACAAGGGGAAAAGAAGTTGGAAAAGAAAGTACCAAAATGTTAAAAAGAATCAAAACCTCTCATGCACAAACTTGCAAAAAGCTATAGGAAATTCGGCTCCCACATTCTCCCTACCAAAACCGTGTATCCCTTTACCAAAAGGATCAAGGTTGACCAAAAATTCTATCCCAAGCACCTTCCAAAAATTCGGCCAACATATCCCCCTTTTTCCACAATTCCTTTACTTCTTTCCTTATTTTTCCCTTGATCTTCTCCTTACTCTTCTCCCTTGTGTTCTTTCCATCAATAAAAAAGTCTTCCTTTCCTTCTTAAAAGCTTGGCCGACACTTACCATCTATCACATGGTTAGCACAAAAATTTAAATCCCAAAAATTGCAATAGATGGGATTCGAACCCCTTCCCTCCATGCTCTCCACTTGACGCCACACCACTCCACCATGTGCTCCACTTGTGTTAGCAAAATACACTCTTATTTCCTTAAGCATTGACGCCACCTACCTTCTCCCTCCTTAAGGTGCTTAAATACAAAAATTCTACTAAGGCTCAACTCAACCCCAATCCTTCTTAGGGTCCCTAAACATACACAACTAACATTCCTAACTAGCCTAATGCATGGTATAATGCAAAACATAAAATCCCGAATTTCAGGATGTTACACGCGCCATTCACCTGCAAAATAAGGAAAAAAATCGACAAAAAATAGCAAGAACGGAAGACATGATCTTTGTATTTACTTTTGATTTATTTTTCGGGGCTATAAAAGCCCCGATATAATCTGTAAATTAGATACACAAAAAAAAAGAGAACACACACACAACAGATACGAATATACACAAAAAAAACAAAGATTAATACATAATCAATCGGAAAATAGAAGGTGATTTTTATTATTCTATTTTGTCAAGTTTTTTTACTTTTTTTCTTTCTTTTCGATTCGTGTACATAAACTATTAAAATAAAAAAAAAACTCAAGATTACCTTTTGAAGGAGGGGCATTTCTCACCGAAGAACTGCCGTGCACGACGACGCGTAAAGCGCGTGAAGCGCGTGAATGGGCGGCTGGAGATCGAACGATCTATGATGGCAGAGCATTTCTCTGAAGTCTCTTTCTTTCTTTTTTTTTTTTAAAAAAACCTAACAAAAATGTTTTTTTGTTGATTGTTTTTTGTTTATAAAGTCTACTGAAACGGCGTCGTTTTGGGGGTTACCTTTAAAGGCCAAAACGACGTCGTTTCAAGGTTGAGGATCTACGCGTTGATCCGACCCGGGGAGGATCCGCGCGTTTTTATTAAAGGGCCTAATTGCTCTATAGACCCTTCTGTATTTTTGCAAATTTATGATTATGTCCGAATAGTCTTTTTCTTTATTTTTGATTTAGCCCTGAATCAAGATCTTTGTTTCATTTTAATCCTTAAGGCTATTTTAGGGCAGATGATGGAACGGCGCCGTTTAGAAGATAGGGCATAATTGCCCAATAAGTCCCTATAAGTTTGGCGCGCGTTCCAACATCATCCTTTTATACAATTTTTTTTTTATATTTGATCTTTTTTTAAATTTCTTTATTTTATTATTTTTAATTATTTTAGTATTATATATGTATTAAATTATTATTATTTATTATTTTTACTAAGTTATTTAATTTAATATTATTTATATATATTACATTCTATTTTATAATTTGTATATTAGTTATTATATTATACATTTTTAAAATTTTGTATATTATATATTATATTATATGTATAATTTAAATTATTTTATCCTTTGTATTATGTAAATCTTGTGTATTGTCTAACATATATTATTTATTCTGCTTATATCACATATGTAGTTTTTATGATTATTGTATTTATAAATATATTTTTATTTAAAGTTATGTATATTATTTACTTATAACTGTTTTTTATCTTATATTATCATTTATATTTATATATGTACTAAATTGTTAAATTATATATTTATTATAAGTATCCCTATATTTTTCATATACTCTAAGTTTTTATATTATTCATTTAAAATATATTTTTTATACATGTTAATCATTTTAGAGATTGCCGTATTTCTTTTTTTTTTATTTGATGTTCTTAAATATATATATTATTCATTTTTATTATTTGATCTTGTTTGCAGTGTTTCATGTTTATTTCTTAATTTTATCTTTCATATAGATTTTTTTAATTGTTACTGCTTATTTTATAACTTGTATTTGTTTATTTATGTTCTTTATTTGCTTAATATTGTTTTAGCATAGTCCTTTCATTTTATGTATCATTTGTTATGTTATAATATTCTTTCTTTTATTGTCTATATTAGTATTAATCGTTAATATAACTTGTGATTATAGTAAATTGATATTTGATACTTATATTCTGTAATGTATCAATGCAAAATTGGATTTATATCTTTTTTATAAAAACACATTTTGCAAAATTGTCATATTTTATTCAAAGTTTTGTAAAAAATATGGTGTTACGTAATATTTGGGGACTTCGAGAAAAATTGTGCCCTAACTCACTGGGTTTCGATTTTTCTCGTTGAACTTAGGATATTAAGTATCTCTTCTCTTTTAAAATTGAAACTTACAAACTTCAAATCAAAGCTTATTCTCGGGAATTCAAAACGTTGTATCCTAACTTATTGGATATGATGTTTTGTGTTTTGAGGTAAGAATTTTCTACAAATAAAGGCGAGCCTAGTTTCGAAATCATGAGATGTTACATCCTAATTGTTGAAACTATTTTTAAAAAGGTTTATAAAAACAGAGATCGACTTTAAAAAAAACGGAAATGGAGTCGCCACCAATCCTTTTTTGCTTAGGTGTGATCAGATCACATTATAAAATATTTTTATTTCAAAACATTAATTTTGGCCTACGAAATTCAAGAAAACAGGTTCGGGAGTCGGTTACGTACGAGGAAGGATTAGCACCCTCGTAACGCCCAAAATTGGTACCAGATTGATTAGTCATTGCCCTAATGTCGAAAATTCGAAAAGATTTGAAAACATGATTTCTTTAAAAATTTGGACAATTTGAGTTGGAATTGGAGATTCCTTTGTTCCGAAAGCATACAAACATCACGTCCAGCATGTTAGGACGTGATGTTTTAAACCCTCGTAACCAAAATCATCTCATGATTTAAAAAAATTATTAAAAGGATATTTAGTTATTTGGACGAACGAAAAACCGAAACCCAGCACGTTAGGGCACAATTTCTCGAACTTCCAAACACGAAACATTGCCTTGTTTTCTGAAATCCTTATCCCGAGATAACAAAACGTCATATCCAGTGAGTTAGGACATGACAATTTTGAATTCTCGGAAATAAGTTTTTATTTAACTTTTTTAAAAAGAAAGTAACAAGTTCTTTGGACTCAAGAGAAAATCGAAACCAGTAGTTAGGTACGATTTCTTTCGAACCCTAGAACGCAGAGTATTTGCTTATTTCAAAACCAAATTTTTGATGCATCAAAGAAAATATAATATGATTGTAATAAAATGAAAAATAAATCATAATGCCAATATGCTCAATGGAATAAAAGTGTGGGTGATAATATGAATAATAATAATGAAGGCAAAAATAATAAAAAAAATATTAAGTAAAAATAATAATAATAAATAAATAAACAAATAAATAAATAAAAGAAAAGAAATTAAGAACAAAAATAAAGCTAATATCAAATTAACAAATAGATAAATAATATATACAATAATTTAAAGATAATAAAATAATAATAATAATAGTAATAATAAAAAATAATAATAAAATGGAAATATGTTAATAAATAAATAATAATAAAAATAATATTAGCAATTATAAAATAAAAATAATAATGAAAATAATGATAAAAATAATAGCAAAAATAAAAATAGTATTAATAATAAAATAATGTAAGGATATTAAAATTAATAGCAATAATAGTATAAAAATAATAGTAGTAGTATAATAAGAATATATTAATAATAAAAATAAAAATATATGTTAATATACAAATAATAGTAAAAATAAAAACAACAATAATGAAAATAGTAATAATAATGGTGATACTAAAATAATAATAATAATAACAATACTAATAATGATAAATATAATAATAAATATAGCTATAGTAATAATAGTATAAAAATAATGGTCATAATAAAATAATAATAATAATACAAATGAATATAATGATAATTATAAGGTTAAAAGTAAAATGATAATAATAATAATATTTAAAGTAATAATTATAATAGTCAAATAATAGTAATGTTAATAATAATATAAAAAAATTAATAATGAAGTAACAAAAATCACAAAAGAAAATAAAAAAAATGAAATTGAACTTGAAATAAAAATTTGGGGTGAAATCGAAAATAAAATTAAAAGGAGGGACCGATTAGAACACGCTAGTAACCAGGAGGGGCTAAAAGGGAAAATGTCCCTTCTCTCCAAAACGCTGCGCTTAGTGTAGGATTAAATTGAAATCGAAATAAAATATAGGGCTAAATGTAACATCCCGAAATTGGGCCTAGTAGAATTGGGCCCAATGGGCCTTGAGCGTAGAAGCGTTTTAAAATTTTGAGAACAAGAGAACGACATTACTTCAAGTTGGACTTATTAAGAAGGTAATTTTGGAAAGTTACGAGGTTTCTATGAAGTTCCGGGTTCAAGTTGGGCCTTAGTAAAATTTTGTGTTTAAGCCTATTAAGGAGAGATAGTAAGTGGCATCAAGGCTTATGGAAATAAAAGAGTAAATTGCTAGCATAAATGAGCAATTGGTAAAAGGGTTATGGCGCCACATGTAGTACCTTGCGGGAAGAGGTTCGAATCCCTTTGTGTGCAATTTTGACTTTTAATTTTGCATTCCTTCCTTAGTGTCGGCCAAGGTATATATATGGCAAGGTTGACTTCTTTATTTTTGGTATGGTGGCTAAAGGAATTAAGGAAAGGTTGAGGTTGGGGAAAGGAATCAAAAGGAAAAGGCAAGTAAGGGAACAAGTGGCTTATTTCATGGAGAATGTTATGGAAAGTATGGTTGGCAAAATTTTGACCCTTATGGCTATGCATGTGGACGGTTTTGGGGGTAGATAGGTAGCTGAAGTTTTACTTTGGCTTTTGGTAAGGTTTTGGTATTGTTTTGGCCAAAAATCCCATTTGCAACTTTGTGTCATTTTCTCCCAAATTGCTACTCTCTTTGCCGAAATCTTCTAGCACAATAGTGCATTTTTTCTTCTCTTTGGATTGGTCACATATTCATCTTTTGTCCATCTTCCTTGATAGCCGAAACTTCAAGTTTATATTAAACAAATTCTTCTTCTTTCTTCTTGATTGCCGAAACTCTAAAGCCATTAGTGAGTACTTTTCTTTCTTTGTTTTGCCGAAACCACCTAGCCTAATTGATCATCTTCTCCATCTTCCAAGTTGGGTTTTTCTTTCTTGATTAAACCGGGTAAGTGTTTTTATTCAAATCTTTTCATTCTTTTTCTCTTTAGCCGAATGAGAGTCCCTCATTATTTGGTTGTTCCATCTTGATTCTAAAACCGAAATGGTGTTCTCCCTTACTCCCTCACATCTTGATAATCTTTTATTTGTAGTATTCTAGTGGATTGGCCGAATACCACATCATTGCCTAATCATCTCAAGTCATAAGTCAATTGGTGAGAATTGGGATTATCATCGATTAAGGTAAGGAGTCTTTTCATAGTCCATTCGATATCACTACTCGGTTATTGTGTTAATCGGATCGAAGTTTCGACTAATCGATTATGTTTTAGGGACGAAATCACTCGATATGTTCTACCTTCGGACATAGTGGTAAGTAATTCAAGTGTAAGTGATACGAAATCTTTTGGAAATCCGAGGCTAACTTTTGGTTGGTATTGTTCTAGGTCATCGACGAGTGGTTCTTTAGGAAATAAAAATCAGGTGTGTAATGTAACACCCCAAACCCGGCCCAAACGCTACGACCAGATCTGGTATGCTACGGGGTTTATTGTGAAAACTTTGCTTTGAAATGTTTTGAAATCTCAGTTGGTTTGTTGAAGTATTCGTTAATTAAGTGTTATTTAAAGAAAGCCTTTGTAATATTTTTATTTCTTCTATACAAATTACTTGTTTGGAAATCCCTTTTTTTTTATTCTATAAATAAAGCTTCGAACATACATTTATAAATGTAAACGTCATCAAATATAAATCAAAACATTAAACTAGGGAGGCCTTATTACAAAAATAGTCCCAAATTCAAACTTAAAGAAAAATCGAAAAAAAATAGTTTAAGAAATTAAATGGCGTGATGGCCCCTCGAGTCCGCCTCGGCTCCTATGTCCACGATCTACTGCTCATCTAAAAGACTAGAGAAAAATGAAAGGGTGAGTCACCAAGACTCAGTGTATAAATCCCAAAACACACAACGACCTGAGGCCCACAAACACATTATGGGCCCTGGCCCATGCATAAAGGCAACAATCATAATTACATGATAAATAATAAATGATGAATAGCCCAACCCATCCTAGAATTCCATCCTCTACACACCAACCCGTACCAACCATCACACCTCGGGGATTTCTACAATCAACCCTCCATCCGCTACACACCATAGCGACAGCCGTACTGCCTATTCCTATTAATCAGGAATCATTAAACGTGGCATAGCCACTTATCACTATGTGACCTAACATTTGAATTTGTGGTTTAACCACCGATCACCAAGTGACCTATTATGCACTTCCCCTTCATTATCATAGTTCCACCCCGTGCATACACACATGAAAAATTGAAGACATCATACCACATTTAAAAAAAATAGGCTTTCATATATATATTTATCGATACACATAGAGATTTCTATGATTACGTACCTGGCATCCTTTACAGACCCTTTTTCGGGTTTGATTCGACTGTCTACACAGCCTATTTCCGACTTTTTAGCCCATTATATATATAATACAGTTAACTAGTGTGTTAGAGATCTACACACGTGTTTACCGATAAAACGATACTTTCTATGTCAACGCTGTCCGTAGCCGACACCACTGCTATCTGCCTAAGGTGTTATTCAGAAGCCGGTCCACAACCCGGTGGCCAATCCCGAACTGCTGACACCGCTCGTTTCTTAAACTTAGGGATTGGTTTGACAGGTCCAATCCCCTCCTTCGCCTGATCGATATTTGATTCCATCAAAAAGGGCTTATTAATCATAACATATGGTTAAGATTGTGATTTCGATATCGAATCTAACGAGAACCTAAAGAGAATCCCTTACCTTGAAATTCCTAAAAAGTGATATGAGATTCAGAGACTAGTGTTTCCGGCTTTTAGATCTAAGAGATCCACTTAGCACAAAGAATTCGACTACCCCTTAGAGATTCCGGCTTTTGAGAAGATCAGAAGAAAAGATGATAGGAAGAAGTCTATGTAGATTCGGCTTTAGTGAAGAAATCGGCAAAAGGGAATAGAAGTATTCGGCTATGGAGATGAGAATAGAGTTCAGAGTTTCGGCTTTTGGAAGAAAAGATGTTGAGAAAAATTGGGAGGTTTCGGCTTTTGAAGAAATCAAAAGAAAAGAAATTGCAGAGAATGACTGAGAGTTTCAAGACAGAATGAAGAAAAGAATAGGGTTCAAATGCCTAATTGAAGAGATACTACCCTATTTATAGAGACTTTAAGACTTACTTATCAAAACCGAAAGTGCCCTTCTTGCTAACTAACAACTCATCAAATAATAGGGAAATTTCAGCACCCTTTGCCATAAAGAAACCGATTTCTTCCCTCCTCTAGGTGATGGAATTTCGGCCAACACTTTGCACTCAAAGAGATAGCTCCTATCTTTTCTCCTTTATCTTAATCTATTCATACCTTTAGAAGAGGCCTAAATAACACCACCTCTCCCTATTATTATCAGCATAATATCCATAGTATCCCAATCATTTAATCCTCCTATTTTCTAGCCCCATTGCCGTCCCAACTAGCTCCCCTTTAATTGCCGAAAATGGCCCAAATACATGGGCTCCATGCGGCCAACACTTGGGCTCTCTCTCCATCTACTAGTGACGCCACCCTCTAGCTCCTTTGCAGCGCCACCTAACATTGGGCCACAAGCCCACTTTGGTATTTTAGACACAGATACCACCTTTTAAACCCTATAGTGCCCAAACAGAGAATTTAACCAAGGCTTCTGCCTAAACCTGAGCCCAATTTGGACTCCTAACACTCAAATTTACACATTAAACGCATAGGCCCATTAATTCTGGATGTTACAGTTCTACCCCCCTTAAAGAAATTTTGGCCTCGAAATTACCTGATCAGAATAGATGAGGGTATTGCTGCCGCATCGTCTCCTCCAGTTCCCAAGTAGCCTCCTCAGAACTGTGATTCCGCCATAGAACCTTAACCAACGGAACCGTCTTCCTTCGCAATACTTTGACATCACGATCCAGAATTTCTACTGGTTCCTCTTCAATGGATAAATCGGGTCTTACTTCGATTTCTTCCACAGACACTACATGGGATGGATCCGAACGATAGCGTCTTAACATAGAGACGTGAAATACATTGTGAATCTGGCTTAGCTCAGAAGGTAACTCCAGCTGACAAGCTACCGGTCCTACTCGTTTCAACACTCGATATGGTCCGATAAATTTGGGACTTAATTTACCCTTTCGACCAAACCTTAATACTTTCTTCCATGGCGACACCTTCAAGAAAACCTTGTCACCCACTACAAATTCTATGTCCTTACGCTTCAGATCAGCATAGGACTTCTGTCTGTCTGACGCTTCCTTTAATCGAGCCCGAATTAACTCAACCTTCTCCTCGGTCTCGGTAACCAACTCCGGACCCAAAATCTGACATTCCCCTAATTCCGTCCAACAGGTAGGTGTACGACACCTCCGCCCATACAATGCTTCATAGGGCGCCATCTGAATACTTGACTGGTAGCTATTGTTGTACGCAAACTCCGCCAACGGTAAGAACTCTTCCCAACTACCCCTGAAGTCAATGACACATCCTTTTAACATGTCTTCTAAGATCTGAATTACCCGCTCAAACTGTCCATCGGTCTGAGGATGAAATGCCGTACTGAAATCCAACTTCGTACCCAACGCTTGGTGCAACGCCTTCCAAAATCGTGAGGTGAACCTAGGGTCCCTATCCGATATGATTGATACTGGTACCCCATGCAACCTCACTACCTCCGCTATGTATAGCTTAGCCAAAATTTGCACTTACTGAATTTGGCATACAACTGCTTCTCCCTCAACACCTGCAGAACCACCCGAAGATGTGAATCATGCTCCTCTTCCGATTTTGAATAAACCAGAATATCATCTATGGATACCACAACGAACCGATCCAAGTAGGGTTGAAATACTCGATTCATCATATCCATAAACGCTGCTGGTGCGTTAGTCAACCCAAACGGCATTACCATGAATTCGTAGTGACCATAGCGAGTCCTAAAAGCTGTCTTATGGATATCCGCCTCTTTGACCTTAAGCTGATGGTACCCTGACCTCAGATCTATCTTGGAAAAGACTGAGGCTCCCTTCAACTGATCGAACAAGTCATCGATCCTCGGCAACGGGTATTTGTTCTTGATCGTCAATTTGTTCAACTGACGATAGTCAATGCACATACGCATTGATCCATCCTTTTTCTTAACGAATAACACCGGTGCTCCCCAAGGCGACACACTCGGTCGGATAAACCCTCTATTCAAGAAACCCTCGAATCTGCGCTTTCAATTCCACCAACTCCTTTGGCGCCATCCTATACGGAGCAATAGATACCGTGCTGTTCCCTAAGAAGATCAATACCAAATTCCACTTCACGATCCGGGGTAATCCTTAGCTCTTACGGGAAAACATCGGAAATTCCTTCACCGTCCCGACATCTCCGACGCTTAGTTCCTTGGCTTCCAGAGTCTCAACAAACATTAGAATTGCCTCGCATCCTTTCCTCACCATCCTTTACGCCTCTTAGGGCGATAACCACATTTGACAAACAATTCCCCCTTTCACCTATCACCAACACTTCACCACCATCGGGAGTTTTTAACACCATACGCTTGGCTACACAGTCCAAGTTCGCTTGATACTTCACTAACCAATCCATTCCTAAGATCAAATTGAACTCCCCAAACGGCAGTTCCATCAGATTAGCCCAAAAAACTACCCCTTGAACTTCCAGGGGTACGTCCTTATACAGTTTGTTCACCACTACAGTTTGTCCTAGAGGGCTTACTACAGTCATCTCCCTAGAAGAAGTCTTATATCCTATGTTCAGAGTTCCCGCTATAGCACTAGCAACATAAGAGTACGTCGAACCCATATCAATCAAGGCCGTGTAAGGCAAACCAAAAATTAAAAATGTACCGGTTATAACATCCGGTGCGTCAGCCTCCTCTCGACGTCTGGCAGCATAGACTAACCCCGACTGTCTCGCCTCAGTGTTTCCTGCCCCTTGGCCTGGTGCTCCACAGCCCCGACCGAAACCGTTACCACCTCTGGCTAGACCACAACCTCTCTGTGGCTGCTGACCACCTCTTCCTGGCTGTGCATTCCCTTGGCCCGTGGCCCTTCACTCCCCCGTTGCTACGGACAGTTTCTAACTTGGTGGTCCGTAGATCCACACCTAAAACACTTCCCACTGCCCGCCTAACACTCGCCTACATGGAATTTACCACATCAAACACACTTCTGCGTCTGACCAACAGTAGCAGGTCTCTCTTCCCGCCTCGGCCCGTCTGACCTAGGCCTTTTCTGAGTACGCCCAGCTGCCCTTGACGATCCAAAATTCCTCTTACTTCCACCCCTATCTCTATCCCGATTTAGTTTCTCTGTCTGCTTCACCTCCTCAGCTATCTTAGCTTTTTCCACAAGCACAGTAAATTCCCTCTCCCACTGTGGAGCTATCAATACACGCAAATCATCCCTCAGACCATCTTCAAATCGAACACAACGTTTATGGTCTGTGGCCACCATTCCTCGAGCATAACGGCTAAGGCGTAAGAATTCCGCTTCGTACGCAGCCACCGACCTACTTCCTTGCACCAAATTCAGAAATGCTCTACGCTACGAATCCACATAACTTGTCCCAATGTATTTACTCTGAAACGCCATTTTGAAGGAATCCCAAGTGATACGGTCAGCCACCGTACCATCCTTAACCGTAAGCCACCATTGATAAGCTTCGTCCCGTAGGAGAGATACAACCCCTTTCAACTTCTCCTCCTCTGTGAAATCCAAATCATCCATTATGCGCTCAACCGCCTCCAACCAATACTCAGCTGAACTAGGGGCTATACCAGAAATTCCCCTAAACACTTCCACCCCATTGGCTCTAAGTTGCTCCGGCACAGATTTTCGGGCTCCTATGCCCATACCTGCCCCAGCAACCCTCTCTAGAACCCTTAACATTGCCTGAGATACCACATCATCTCCGGCCGTCTGGTCCTGAAATTCCTCCTCCACAGCTGGTGGTACCTGTAACACCCCAAACCCGGTCAACACACCACGACCGAATCTGGCATGTCACCGAGTGAAAACGATTCGAAGAAAATAGGTTACCGGTTTATTTTCGGTGAAAACTCTTCGATTGCTTGTGTTTGGGGGAAACCGATGTGTGTATAGTGAAAAATGTTAAGTTTCTTTGAAATCATGTGAATTGTATTACCCGATGGTAGAGTTTAGAAAACTCGTTGCGTAGCTTAGTTTGAAAACTTTGATTATCAGGTTATTAAAGCAAATCAAGTAATTACTTAGTCATATTTAAAACAAATCCAAAGCAGATAAAATAATACAAAACATAATCTAAAGGCCTTGTTACAAACCCAAATAAAAACCAGAATCTAAAATAAAATACCCAAATCAAATGTCCATGTAAAACCGAAGCAACTATCGCATGGTCACCTCGAGTCCACCCGGCTCCTCATTTGTGATCTACGAATCACCTGAAAAGATAAGGGAGAAGGTGAGTCACCAAGACTCAGTGCATAATCCCCCTCCCGATTATTGCAACATGCTTACACAAATCATAATCAAGCAAACACATCATGCACCCAAACCTAGCCATCCACAACTCCGTTTTCTACCCTGTGTGGTACCAAACCACTGGTGGTGCCAAACCACTGGTGACCCAAAGTCACTGATATCAATAATAATGTGGTGCCAAACCACTGGTGACCCAAAGTCACGAATAATCCATATGTGGGGCCAACCCACGTTGTGATACCAAATCACCGCGACAATCCCGCTTTATCAAATGTGGGGCCAACCCACCGTGGTGCTAAACCACCGGACGAGTCGCTATGAGGTGCCAAACCTCACGTGACCCAAAGTCACGAAATCAATCGTGGTACCAAACCACCGGTGGTGCCAAACCACCGTGACCCAAAGTCACAGATATCAATCTTCCCCCTCCTCTCATATCACCCACCATAATGCAATGCACATACAAATCATGCCATCATGCTTAATCATTAGACATATATCGAACATACATAGATATTATCATCAGAAATCATGTGCCGTAATCTCAACAAAATGGACTTACCCAAAATCCTTGCTCATACCCATAAAGGTATCATATCGAAATCTACACAGCTTGACTTTTAACATAGTTTAGGTTATTAACAAGTTTACAACGATTACGAAGTGTGTAAGTTACACACCTGGTTACTAACGCGGTTACTGAGTCCCGAAGATCTCGATCTAACGTACTAGACCCCCTTTACCTACATTCGGCCAAACCAAGATCATTATCAAAAGCCATTCGGCTTCACTTGTAAATCCCAAAAAGTTAACGCACCTAGCAACCCTCCTTACCTTAACGCTTTTCGAATACTAGCCACAACCCGAGATATGTGAGATCTCAGCCTTCCCCTACAATCGGCCTACATTCAACCACATAAAGCAATAGCCTTCAGCTTTTCAAAAGAATAAGAGAAGGAATGAATCGGCATAAGACCTTACCACAGTCCTAACGAAACCGATTGGCAGAGAAAGTAGATGACCACGATCCACTGCTTCTAAACCCGAAGAACCTAGGAGAAACCGATTTCACAGATGAATGAGAACCAAAACAAATGCCGAAATTCAGCTTTTAGTTTTATGTAAGTCGACAGAGAAAAGAAGAAGAAAATAGAAGAGATTCGGCCAAGAACACTTACCCACTCCAAAACCGATTAGAGAAGAAGACCAAAGAGATCTACCCTTGATTGATATTCGGCCAAAGTGTTGGAATAAGAAGAGAAGAGTAAAGGGAGATTTCGGCAATGGTGGTGGAACAATCAAAGGAGTTTCGGCTATGGCTTTTGAAAGAAGAGCAAAAGAGATTCGACTTTGCAAAGAATCAAGAGAACATTGATGGACTTTCGGTACAAGAGAGAATGAAGAGAAAAGAAGGTTGTCGATTTGAGAAGAAGAGATGTTGATGGGGTTTTGAACAAATATGAAAGAAAAGAGAGAAAGAAGTGAAAGGGATTCGGCCTTGAAGAGATTCGGCCAAAGAGGTTTTGGTTCAAAGAAGAAAGAGAGAGATAGAGAGCTCAATTGGTTCCAAGTAAATTCGGCTAAGCACCTTGAGAAGAAGAAGAAAAAGAAATGGCACTAAGGAAGTTTAGATGGGCATTCGGCTAGGTGCTTCAAAGAGAATTCGACAGGTGCAAAAGGGATTTCGGCTTTTGTTTCAAAAGATGCATTAAGGGAGAAAAATCGACAAGACTAAGGGGGTTTCGGCTTTGGCTCCCAACCGAATGCACTGATGCCAGACTTAGCCGAAAATGTCACCTAGCCTGACTATGGAGAAACGGCACTTCCCCTTCTAGACTCCCAACCGATTACTCCTCCACAAACAAGTTCAAATTTTGGCAAAACTCTCAAATCTCTCCTGACCACTCGTTCAAACGAGTTTGAATTATTCAAACTCCTAAATTCTCTCTTCTCCACTCGTTTAAATCGTTGACTTGTTCAACGAGCTATCCATCGAGTTTGAGCTGAGCACAACTTTTCCTCTCTCAAGCGCCAAAAGAATTAGCAAAGAAGGGGGATTTCTGCAGCTCGAACCCAAGCTCTCCTTCCCCTGCTTGTGGCGTCACTGCTCAAGGCCCTAAGTGGCGCCTCCTTGCCACTTTACCAAGGAAATTCTTGTGCTAAAGTTTACCAAAAAATATTCTTAACCCCTAGCTCCTTCAGCTTCCCTTAACCAAAGCTTAAAAATAAAAATTTTCCTATAGTTCGAGTCTAACCTTGGCTTATACCTAGACCCTAAAATGTCTCAATTAATATCACAACCAAGCCATACACATGCAAACAGTTCAAACATCATAGCCCCTATTTAAGGATGTTACAGTTCTACCCCCCTTAAAAATAATTTTGGCCTCGAAATTACCTGGTCAAAAAAGTTGAGGGTATTGCTGTCTCATAACATCCTCTGGTTCCCACGTAGCTTCTTCCACGCCATGGTTTTGCCATAACACCTTTACCAAAGAAACTGACTTCTTGCGCAAAACCTTCACATCCCGATCTAGAATCTGCACTGGTTCCTCTTCCATGGTCAAATCTGGGCTCACCTCAATTTCCTCCACCGATACAACATGCGATGGATCTGAACGGTAACGCCTAAGCATGGAAACGTGGAACACATCGTGTATCTGACTCAGCTCTGCTGGTAACTCGAGCTGATAAGCTACTGGTCCCACTCGTCTCAACACCTTATATGGGCCAATAAACCTTGGACTTAACTTGCCTTTCCTTCCAAATCTCAGCACTTTCTTCCACGGCGAGACCTTCAAAAAGACCTTGTCTCCCACGGCAAACTCCATATCTCTCCGCTTAAGATCGGCATATGACTTCGCCTCTGTCCAAGCTTCCTTCAAACGAGCCCGAATCAACTTGACCTTATCCCCAGTTTCCGTAACCAACTCTGGACCCAACATCTGACGCTCACCTAACTCTGTCCAGCATGTAGGTGTATGACACTTCCTACCATACAACGCCTCATATGGTGCCATCTTAATGCTTGCCTGGTAACTATTATTTTACGCAAATTCATTTAACGGTAGAAATTCTTCCCACCGCCTCAAATCTAAAACACAGCCTCTCAACATATCTTCCAAAATCTGTATAACCCTTTTTGACTGTCCGTCTGTCTGTGGATGAAATGCCGTACTAAAATCCAATCGCGTCCCCAAAGCCTAATGCAATACTTTCCAGAACCTCGACGTGAATCTGGGATCCCTATACGAGATAATCAACACTGGCACACCGTGCAACCTCACTATCTCTGCCACATACAGCTTAGCTAACTTCTCAAGCGAGTAACCAACCCTTACCGGTATGAAATGAGCTGATTTCACAAACGGTCCATAATTACCTGCATCGAGTCCTTCTTACTAGGCGTAAGGGGTAGCCCATCGACAAAGTCCATGGTAATCCTTTCCCACTTCCAATCGTGGAATCTTCACCGGTGAAGTAAACTCGACGGCAAATCGATGTTCACTTTGACTTCATCGACACGCGTCGGACATTTACCCACAAACTCGCCATTTCCCGCTTTGCACTGCCACCAAAACTACTCTCGCAAATCCCACATCTTGCTACCTCCAGGATGCATAGCGTATGGATCGCTATGTGCGTCCCGAGGAATCCTCTCGCCTTAACTCGATGTCCTTCGGCATACAAGCTTTCCCTTGAAAACACAATACTCACCACCGGACAAGTCAGTAACCTTCCAACCCACCATTCTCGAACTTGCAACCTCCAAGCATTCAAACCTCATCCACTAACCGCTTCTCCTTAATCTGCTCTACCCAAGCCGGCTTTACCGCACTCGCCAATAGACTCCGTCGTCATACAAGCTAAGATGAGCAAACATCGCTCTCAAGTCTGATATTACCTTACGGCTCAACGCGTCCGCCACCACGTTAGCCTTGCCCGGATGATACTCAATTGAACGAATCGTAGTCCTTCAACAGCTCAATCCATCCGTGGCCTCAAGTTCAAATCCTTCCGAGTCAAAAGGTACTTCGCACTCCATATTTTTAGGCGAAAACCACCGCAGCTAATTCCAAGTCATGCGTCGGATAGTTAACCTCATGCGGTCTCAAATTGTCCGAGATGCATATGCCACTACCTTCCCTTCCTCGCATCAGACACATCCCAAGCCAAGATATGATGCATCACAAGAGACCGTGAATTCCTTTCCCGCCTCAAAGCAAATCAAAACCGTAGCTTCGCTTAGAATCTTCTTCAACTCACAAAACTTTCTGTTGCTTCTCGGACTGCATAAATGGAACTCCTTTCCTCAAGAACTTGGTCAACGGTGTTGCAATCGGAGAAAATCCTCTACGAATCTTCTCTGTAATATCCTCGCTGCACCTAGAAAACTTCGAACTTCTGCCACTGACTTAGGCGGTTTCCAGTCTAATACTGCCTCAATCTTGCGAGGATCCACTCTAATCCCTTCAGCTGACACCACGTGACCCAAGAAAGTCACCTCCCTAAGCTAGAATTCGCACTTACTAAACTTGGCAAATAACTGCTTCTCCCTCAGAATCTACAAAACTATCCGCAAATGCGCATCATGATCCTCCTCAGACCTTGAGTACACCAAAATGTCGTCTATAAACACCACGACAAACTGGTCCAAAAACTGCTGGAACACCTGATTCATCATGTCGATGAATGCTGCCGGCGCGTTAGTCAACCTAAACGGAATTACTAGAAACTCGTAGTGCCTATACCGAGTACGAAACGCCGTCTTGTGAATATCAGCCTCTTTCACCTTCAGCTGATGATACCCTGACCTTAAATCAATCTTTGAGAAAATCGATGCCCCCTTAAGCTGATCAAACAAGTCGCCTATCCTCGACAACGGATACTTGTTCTTGATCGCCAGCTTATTCAATTGGCGGTAGTCTATACACATCCGCATTGTACCATCCTTCTTCTTAACAAAGAGCACAGTGCTCCTGCAAGGCGGCTCACTTGGCCGGATAAAACCCCGGTCCAACAACTCCTGAATCTGAGCCTTCAGCTCTACCAATTCTTTCAGCGCCATCCTATACGGGGCGATAGACACTAGCGCAGTTCCGGGTAATAGATCTATACCAAATTCAACTTCCCGATCCGGAGGCAGACCCGGAAGTTCTTCTGGAAATATGTTGACAAATTCCTTCACCGTTCGGACATTCTCTACAGCTGACTCCTTGGCCTCCAAGGCACACACATGAACCATAAACGCCTCATAACCCTTTCTGACCATTTTCTCAGCTTTCAATGCAGACACCACGTTGGACAGATAATCTCTTCTATTACCTATCATCACCACTTCTTCACCCTCAACCATTTTCAAAACCATGCGCTTAACCGCGCAGTCCAAACTCGCTTGGTACTTCACCAACCAATCCATCCCAAGAATCAGATCGAACTCCCCAAACGGTAGTTCCATCAGATCAGCCACAAACACTACCCCTTGGAGTTCTAGGGGTACATCCCTATACAGCTTATTTACCTCTACAGAGTGACCTAGAGGGCTAATTACTGTCATCTCCCTAGAAGTAGTCTCAAAGTCTAGGTTCATGGTCTCTACTATGCTACTAGAAACATACGAATGCGTCAAACCCACATCTATCAAAGCAGTATATGGTAATCCAAAGATTAAGAACGTATTGGTTATGACGTTCGGTGCGTCGCCTTACTCTCGACGCCTCGCTGCATATACCAATCCAGGCTGTCTCACCTCGGTGTTGCCTGCACCTCTGCCCGGTGCTCCGTGGCCCCGACCAGAACCATTACCTCCTCTACCAGAACCACGACCCCTCTACGGTTGCGGTCCTCATTCCCGAACCGAGCACGACCACTGCCCTCGATCAATCTGGCTAACTTCCGTGGACAATCCCTCACACGATGATCCAACGAGCCACATTCAAAGCATCCTTTTCCACCAATCCAACATTCTCCCCAATGAGATTTCCCACACCGATTACACTACGCTGGACCCTAATTAGCAGTAACAGACCTCCCGGATTGATTTGGCCCACCATGCTTAGCCCTTTTCTGAGAATTATCGACCGACCCAGATGATCCAAAACCCTCTCTTATGTCTATTCCTGTCCTGATTCTCGCTCACGATTCCTTTACCCTTCGGCTATCTTAGCCTTTTCTACTAACACGACAAACTCTCACTCCTGGCTGTGGAGCAATCGCCATCTCACCATCCTCAATCCATCCTCGAACCCGACACATCGTTCGTGTTCGTAGCCACGATGCCTCGAGCATACCGGCTCAACCTTAAGAATTACGCCTGACGTCTCGATACGGACTTACTCCCCGAACCGCCTCAAAAATGCCTTTCATCTGCGCATCAATGTAATCGACCCAATATACTTCTTCCGTACGCATTTAAAATAGTCCCACGTGAGATCATCCGCCGCAGCACCATCCCAAACCGTGAGCCACCACTAGTATGACTAATCCCGAAGAAGCGACACTATCCCTTTCGCCTTCTCCTCGTGATCGGATCCAAGTCGCCCATGATACGCTCCGTCGCTTCCAACCAATACTCACCGTATTGGGCGCCACACCGTAAACACCTCGGAAAACCTCTACCGCATTGGCTCGAGTCGCCGATACGCACTTACGAGCTCCCGTGCCTCCACCGCCCACCACCCTCTTAAGAACTCGCAAACATCGCCTGCGAGCATCGCATCATCCCCTCGCTCGATCCTCGCACTCAACACCAAGCACCGGGTGGTGGTGGTGGCATCTCATTTTCTCACGACTGCACCCCACCGGTTCGCATACGTCATCCTACCTCGATCGCGTCCACACGTATTACGACCCCGACCTCAAGTGCTCATGTCTAACGTCTCAACTTATCTGATTTAAAAGTTTTATGCGTCAGTCTTTATTCCACTATTATTAAGGCACAGTCTTATGAACAGTTTCTATTACAGAGTTTTGTTTTTGCAAGCCACAGAGTCATATAGGTTCCAGTCTCTAGGGTAGTCCACTATCACTAGTCGTCCATAACATATATCATCATAATCATAATCATATGAAACCATCAGTTAAGGGTACTTACATGGGCAGATCGGTGCCGGAGACTCGGTGCCATGCTTTTCAAACCATACATTTTCTAGTAAAACTCTTTGAAACCATATCTTAAAACATTTTGGGCCTCGGGCCCACAGTTGAGCTTTTGAACCTGGCTCTGATACCATAATTGTAACACCCCAAACCTGGTCAACACACCACGACCAAATCTGGCATGTCACCGAGTGAAAACCATTCGAAGAAAATAGGTTACCGGTTTATTTTCGGTGAAAACTCTTCGATTGCCTGTGTTTGGGGGAAACCGATGTGTGTATAGTGAAAAATGTTAAGTTGCTTTGAAATCATGTGAATTGTATTACCCGATGGTAGAGTTTAGAAAACTCATTGCGTAGCTTAGTTTGAAAACATTGATTATCAGGTTATTAAAGCAAATCAAGTAATTACTTAGTCATATTTAAAACCAAATCCAAAGAAGATAAAATAATCCAAAACATAATCTAAAGGCCTTGTTACAAACACAAATAAAAACCAGAATCTAAAATAAAATACCCAAATCAAATGTCCATGTAAAACTAAAGCAACTATCGCATGGTCACCTCGAGTCCACCCGGCTCCTCATACGTGATCTACGAATCACATGAAAAGATAAGGGAGAAGGTGAGTCACCAAGACTCAGTGCATAATCCCCCTCCCGATTATTACAACATGCTTACAAAAATCATAATCAAGCAAACACATCATGCACCCAAACCTAGCCATCCACAACTCTGCTTTTCTACCCCGTGGTACCAAACCACCGGTGGTGCTAAACCACCGTGACCCAAAGTCACCGATATCAATAATAATGTGGTGCCAAACCACCGGTGACCCAAAGTCACGAATAATCCATATGTGGGGCCAACCCACGTTGTGATACCAAATCACCGCGACAATCCCGTTTTATCAAATGTGGGGCCAACCCACCGTGGTGCTAAACCACTGGACGAGTCGCTATGAGGTGCCAAACCTCCGTGACCCAAAGTCACGAAATCAATCAGTGGTACCAAACCACCGGTGGTGCCAAACCACCGTGACCCAAAGTCACAGATATCATTCTTCCCCCTCCTCTCATATCACCCACCATAATGCAATGCACATACAAATCATGCCATCATGCTTAATCATTAGACATATATCGAACATACATAGATATTATCATCGTAAATCATGTGCCGTAATCTCAACAAAATGGACTTACCCAAATCCTTGCTCATACCCATAAAGGTATCATATCAAAATCTACACAGTTTCGACTTTTAACATAGTTTAGGTTATTAACAAGTTTACAACGATTACGAAGTGTGTAAGTTACACACCTGGTTACTAACGCGATTATGAGTCCCGAAGATCCCGATTTAACGCACTAGACCCCCTTTACCTACATTCGGCCAAACCAAGATCATTAGCAAAAGCCATTCGGCTTCACTTATAAATCCTGAAAAGTTAACGCACCTAGCAACCCTCCTCACCTTAACGCTTTTTGAATACTAGCGACAACCCGAGATATGCGAGATCTCAGCCTTCCCCTACAATCGGCCAACATTCAACCATATAAAGCAATAGCCTTCGACTTTTCAAAAGAATAAGGGAAAGAATGAATCGGCATAAGACCTTACCACAGTCCTAACGAAACCGATTGGCAGAGAAAGTAGATGACCACGATCCACTGCTTCTAAACCCGAAGAACCTAGGAGAAACTGATTTCACAGATGAATGAGAACCAAAACAAATACCGAAATTCGGCTTTTGGTTCTATGTAAGTCGACAGAGAAAAGATGTAATAACCTGGATTTTGGGCTTATGCAATTTTGCTTTAATAAATGTGAAAGCATGTTTATGTGTGTGTTAAATGTGTTTTATGAATTTTTGAGAACCTTAGAATGTAGAGAAATGACTTAGAAATTATTAGATTTTAAATCTATAGGAGGAAGCTAAGCAGGGTGGCCTTAAGAGAAATTGTAGGTGAAATTTGACACAGAAATGGGCTTGGTAAAGTGGCTTGAAGGCGCCACTTAAGGCCTCAGAAAGTGATGCCACAAACATGTACAAAGGGGCCAGGGTTCGAATCACAAGGAAAGCAAAATAGGAGTTTTTATTTTCGGAAATAGGGGAGGTAGTAGTGGACGGCAATGGGACACCAAGGGGGAGCTTTAGATACGATTAATTCCCTTTTAAAATTTGACTAGGATAAGAGATAAATGTTTATCTATTTTTATTTTTAAACGAAGTGATAAAGAGAAAAATTAGGGATTGGATAAAGGAGGAGGAGTTGGCCGAATTTGGGGCATAGGGGGATTGTAATTTCGGTTTTGCTATAGTGAGAAGGGAGAACCGAAAATTCATTCTCTTCTTATCTTTTCCATTGGTTCCGAAAATCCCAAAGAGAGCAACTTGTGTTCTTTTCTCTTCTTTTCCTTTTATTTGTGCTAGCCGAAATTTCCTTCTCCATAGAGACCACCATTGCTGATTCTTCCTAAGTCCCACACTCTTCCATTGAAGCCGAATCATCATCATCAACCTTCCTCTTCTTCTTTTCATAAACTTTCAAAAGCCAAAATAGGATTCCCTAGTCTTGCCGATTTTCCCTAAGGCCTATACTATCTTTTCTTGTTAAAACTGAATCTTCCTAAGTGATCATCAAAAGCCGAAAGTTGCCACTCTTTGAATCGATTTCTCCTGCAAGCCCTCTCCCTGCCGATTTCATTAAGGGTAAGAACAAGTGTTGCTCGATTTTCATTCCTTTATCTTTTAGATCTAGGAATTAATACCATTACTATTTTGTGGCCGGAATTTTTAAGGAGATTTTGGGATTTGTCTCTAGTCGACTATAAGGAGGTTTCAGGATTTCAATATCCAAGGTAAGTTATGTGATATTCGGCCATATTGATTATTATGTTAGCCGAATCGACCATGGTCATTTAGGGCGATCGATGCAGGTATACAAGGATTTCGGGATTCAAAATCGCAAGGTAAGTGTACCTATACATTCGGCCAAGGCCCTACTTAGCAACTTAGATCTATTTCTTACTTGTTTAAAAGCCGAAACTAACTTATGAAGTGATTGAGTGTTAGCCGAATGGCTTTATACTAACACATTTAGGGTTGGCCGAATATAGGAATTAAAGATCTAAAGCGCTAGATCGGGTTGTTCGGGATTTCTATAAACTCGCTAAGTATAACAGGTGTGTACCCTACACTAAATCTTAATAGATTACGGCTTTAATTTAATGTATGTGTTATAATAGCATGATTGTGGCCGAAAGGTACCATGCAATGGTACAAGGTACTCAGGTACGTTAATTTACTACTACTGTAGTTATCTTATTACGAGTATATGATGTGGCGCATAGGTGAACAGTGATAAGAATGTGAAATAAGGCATGATATTGCATGATATGTATGACATGGGCATATGGGTGATTATGAAAGGGGAAGTGAATGTGGTGGTTTCATACCACAATATCTGAATGTGGTGACTTCGGTCACATTATCTGAATGTGGTGACTCATGTCACAAAATATATTATCTGGTGGCTATGCCACGAATTTATAAGGGCGATGAGCACGTCATCTGCAGCGACTGCCTTCGATGATGTGTAGCGGATGGGTGGGTTGATTTAGTAATCCCCACGGTGTGATGGTTGGTACGGGTGATGTGTAGCGGGTGGCATCTAGGTTTGGGTTCGGGATTGCATCATTATATTTAATTGCTATTTGTATATGTATAAATTGTTATGCCTAAATCGTTGGGATTTGGTGTTGGCTGTACACATTGAGTCCGTTTGACTCACCCCGTTGTGGGATATTTTTCAGGTGACGCTCAGTGATGGACCGGGTCGACAGGAGCTTAGTGGTGGCCATGCTCAGTTCGAGACTTTATTTTATTTTGGACTTGTTATATCTTAAGTATTTTGGATTTAATTTGGGTTTTGATTTTTGATGTAATAAGGCCATAGTATGAACTGTATTATGCATGCTTTTTATTAGATTTTATTACAATACAATTAAGGGTAAATCAAAGTTAAATGGTTTTTTTTTAAAAAAAAATAAATATTAAGTGTTTTTAATATGGTAACAAGGTTTTTAATAAATCCCTGATTTCAAAAATAAAGAGGTTTTCAATTAAACCCAACACAAGCAAATCCTCCTTCAAAACCACACAAATTTTTCCTAAGTAACAAACAGATTTTCAAATATTTTCTCGAGGAACATACCAGATCCGGTCAAGGCTCGTGGGCCGGGTTTGGGGTGTTTCAGCTTGGTATCAGAGCCAGGTTTTAAACTCTCGGCCTTGGGTTTAAAGCCCATAACATTTTCAAATTGAGCCCAAATGGATTTTGTGAAAATTTTTATGAAATGAGTATGTTTTCAGGCATGGCACCCAAGTCTCCGACCCGAAGTCCACCAGGTAAGTACCTCTAATTGTTGTATGAATTATAGTATGACTTGTAGAAGGGTATAAATGGAACGTAGATTAGTATATTAAGTACTTAAACCCTAGGACTAGTTTACCCCAACAATTACATAAAACTCTAATGCCTAATTAAACAAACCTGTGAACTAAGTCACCGAGTTAGGGTGTGGCAACCATTGTGCGCATGTCTAGGATTGGATTCAGGGAGAGCCTGGTATTTAAGCAGTCCTCGTGACTCACCTCCTCTTCACTCGAATCCTACCTAGTGCGTAGTAACGGTTCACCCTAACCAAGAGGACTTACTCACGGGCTAAACTCAGTAACTAAAACCCAAAAGGGATTAGCCGTATTTTTATAAAAACCCTAGTTTGCAAAATATTAAGATACCTTGATTTGGAAAATTTACGAAATTACCCCTGACTTACAAAATTACCAAAATGACCCCAATTTATTACCAAAATACCCCTGTAGGAGAAATGACGAAAATACCCCTGGGATAGGAACGGACAAAAATATTTGAATAGTGAATGTGTGTAGTAGGTACTACTGAATGATTGTGTTTCTCTGAAATAGGGTAGAAAACTTGAAGCGGAAACTCTGAATGATCGAAAGAACCCCTATTAATTCTCTTTTCATAAAATTTCTTCACGGATAATCAGTGGAACAAAATACTAATGCATAAAATTTCTTAATCAGATTAATCGCGATCGTAGAAATGAGCTCTAGGGGACGTGGTCGTAATGTACGAGGACGTGGTAGGGGCAGAATGGCCGTATCGGAACCCGTTAGATCAGGTCAAGGGTCTGAGAATGAGGTACCACCACCCCCACCACCAGCTGTTGGTGGTGAGCAACAAGATCGCATGCGGATGATGGCAGCGATGCGCGCGGCGTCGCTGCGGGTTCTTGAGATGGTGGCTGGAGCAGGAGGAAATATGGGAGCTCGGAAGTCTGTGCCCGAGCGACTTCGAGCCAACGAAGCTGAGGTATTCCGTGGCATATCTGGTGTGGCACCCAGCACGGGTGAGTATTGGTTGGAAGCACCCAAACAAATTATGGATGAATTGGATCTGTCTGCTGAGGAAAAGTTGAAAGGAATGGTGTCGCTTCTTCGTGATGAGTCATATCAATGGTGGCTCACAGTTCGGGATGGTGCTACGGCTGAGGAACTCACTTGGGAATATGTTAAGGCGGCGTATCAGAAGAAGTATGTTGGTACTCATTACATTGATGCACAGAGAAAGGTATTTCTGGGGCTGGTTCAAGGAAATAAGTTCGTAGCGGAATATGAGGCTAAATTCTTAAGGTTGAGCCGGTATGCTCGAGGGATAGTGGCTACGGAGCATAAACGATGTGTCCGGTTTGAGGACAGACTAAGAGATGATCTGAGGTTATTGATAGCTCCGCAGTAGGAACGGGAATCTGTCGTATTAGTGGAGAAGGCTAAAGTGGCCGAAGGAGTTAAGGACTCAGTAAGGCAGAACTCTGATCGGAATAGACAAAAGAGAGGATTCGGATCGTCGAATCATCCGAAATGTGCAAAAGAGGCCTAGAGTTGATGGGTCGCGAGGTCGCCAAGTTGGTACAGGAGGGCAATCTGCACTTGTCTTTGAGTGTAGGAAGAGGCACCTAGGAGAGTGTTGGAAAAAGACAGGAGGATGTTTCAAGTGTGGGTCTAAGGAACACGTGATCAAGGACTATCCGATAAAGATAGACGGGGGCTGACCAACAGGCGCATCGTTAATCAAAGCCTAAGAGGTGGACAGCAGCCTCGGCCGAGGTCGTGGTCCGAATGGTAGAGGTAACGGTCTTTGGAAGAGGTCAAGGAACACCGCCAAGGTGTTGGCAATACCGAGGCAAGACAGCCGGGTCTAGTGTATGTGGTTCGCCGGAGGGAGGATAGAGACGCACCGAACGTCATAACCGGTACGTTCCTTATATTTGGCAAGCCTTATTTTGCTCTGATTGATGTGGGCTCGACCCATTCTTATGTTGCATGTAGAGTAGTTGAAACTCTAGGCATAGCCTCCGAACTTTCGATAGGGAGATGATCGTAGTAAGCCCACTAGGTCAAATCAGAGTGGTGAATAAGATCTTTCTGAGAGTACCTCTAGAGATTCAAGGAATGGTATTCTCTGCGACTTAATGGAACTACTCTTCGGAGAATTCGATCTCATACTTGGCATGGATTGGCTACTGGAACATCGGGATGTATTGGATTGTGCAGCTAAGCGAATGGAGTTAAGGACCCAGGAGGATGAGGCGGTAATTATGATAGGAGAAAGAAGAAACTACTTGTCTAATGTAGTTTCAGTACTGAAAGCTGATAAGATGGTTCAGAAAGGGTGAAAGGCCTTCTTAACTTTCGTTAGTGCGTTGGATGCAAAAGAATGGGGAGTTAGTGAAGTTAGAACCGTAAAGGAGTTTGTGGATGTTTTTCTGGAGGAGTTACCTGGAATACCCCCGGACAGGGAGGTGGATTTTGGAATTGATTTGCTGCTAGGAACAGCTCCTGTGTCAATCGCTCCGTACAGAATGGCACTAAAGGAGTTGGTTGAGCTCAAGGCTCAGATTCAAGAGTTACTTGATCGTGGATTTATCCGACCCAGTGTGTCTCCATGGGGAGCACCGGTCTTGTTCGTGAAGAAGAAGGACGGAACTATGCGTATGTGCATAGATTATCGTCAGTTGAATAAACTGACCATCAAGAACAAGTACCCGTTGCCGGATAGACGACTTGTTCGATCAGCTTAAGGGGGCAGCGGTATTCTCGAAGATAGATCTAAGGTTTGGATATCATCAGCTTAAGGTAAAGGAAGCAGATATCCATAAGATGACTTTCAGGACAAGATACGGACACTATGAGTTCGTAGTAATGCCGTTTGGTTTGACGAACGCCCCAGCCGCGTTCATGGATATGATGAACCGGGTTTTTCAACCTTACTTGGATAGGTTCGTCGTTGTGTTCATCGACGACATCCCAGTATACTCTAAGTCTGAGGAGGAACATGATGAGCATCTTCGGATTGTGTTGCAAGTGTTGAGGGAGAAGAAGCTTTATGCCAAATTCAGCAAGTGTGAATTTTGGCTTAAGGAAGTTGCCTTCTTAGGACATGTGGTGTCCGCAGAAGGAATAAGGGTGGATCCTAGGAAGATTGAGGCAGTGCTGGATTGGAAACCACCTAAGTCTGTGGCTGAGATTCGAAGTTTCTTGGGTTTAGTAGGCTACTATAGATGGTTCGTGGAAGGGTTTTCTTCAATAGCCGCACCGTTGACAAAGTTGTTGAGGAAGGAGGTACCTTTCGTTTGGACAGATAAGCAGCAGGAGAGCTTTGAGAAGCTTAAGAGAGTTTTGACTGAAGCTCCGATCTTGATTCAGCCGGAGGCAGGGAAGGACTTTGTGGTGTATTGTGACGCTTCCCATACGGGCTTGGGTTGCGTACTGATGCAAGATGGGAAGGTTGTAGCTTATGCGTCTCGACAACTAAGGCCTCATGAAGTTAACTACCCGACGCATGACTTGGAACTGGCGGCAGTGGTCTTTGCTCTTAAGGTGTGGAGGCACTACCTTTATGGAGAAAAGTCAGTAATCTACACAGACCACAAGAGCCTTAAGTATCTGCTGACTCAGAAGGAGTTGAACCTGAGATAGCGAAGGTGGGTGGAGTTATTAAAGGATTACGATTGTTCCATAGAGTATCACCCGGGCAAGGCGAATGTGGTAGCAGATGCCCTAAGTCAGAAAGTTGTGTCGGATCTGAGCACAATGTTTGCACATCTGAGCTTGTATGACGATGGGAGTCCGCCGCGCACTGCAAGTTAAGCGACGTGGTGAATGAGGTGAAGGAAAGTCAGTTAGTGGATGAGGACTTAAGTGCTAAGTTGCAGCAAGTGCAGAGTGGTGAGTTAAAAGATTATGGTATTAATGACGAAGGAGTGTTGTGTTTCAAGGGTAAGGTCTGTATGCCTAGGAACAAGGAGTTAAGACAGATGATTCTTCAAGAATCGCATGGTAGCCCTTATGCTATGCATCCCGGAGGTACTAAGTTGTACAAAGATTTAAGGGAACAGCTTTTGGTGGCCTGGTCTTAAAAGAGAAGTTACCGACTTTGTGGGGAAATGCTTAACGTGTCGCTAAGTTAAGGCTGAACACCAAGTTCCGTCAGGATTGCTTCAGCCAATCAAGATTCCGCAGTGGAAGTGGGAGAGAATTACCATGGACTTCGTTAGTGGGCTTCCCCACGCCTACTAAGAAGGACTCGGTATGGGTGATAGTGGACCGATTGACCAAGTCCGCGCACTTCATTCCAAAGAAGAGTTGATTATTCTTTGCAGAAGTTGGCAAAGTTATATGTGGCGAAAATTGTGAGGTTGCATGGAGTGCCGCTATCGATTATCTCAGATAGGGATCCAAGGTTTACGTCTCGGTTTTGGAAGGCTCTACATCAGGCTTTGGGCACCAAATTGGATTTCACTACGGCTTTTCATCCACAGTCGGACGGGCAGTCTGAACGAGTAATCCAAGTGTTAGAGGATATGTTGAGGGGCTGTGTGATGGACTTCAGAGGAAGTTGGGAGGAATATTTGCCTTTAACGGAATTTACTTACAATAACAGCTATCAAGCGAGTATTCGGATGGCACCATATGAAGCGCTGTATGGACAAAAGTGTCGCACTCTTACGTGTTGGACGGAATTAGGGGAACGTCGAGTTTTGGGTCCAGAGATTGTGGCAGAATCCGAGGAGAAGGTTGAGGTAATTCGGGCACGGTTGAAGGAAGCATCTGATAGGCAGAAGTCGTATGCAGATCTCAAACGAAAGGAAATAGAATTCGATGTGGGAGATCAAGTGTTTCTTAAAGTTTCGCCTTGGAAGAAGGTGATGAGATATGGTCGGAAAAGGAAGTTAAGTCCAAGTTTTATAGGACCCTATCGGGTATTGAAGTGAGTTGGACCAGTGGCATACCAGTTAGAGTTGCCTTCAGAATTGAAGCAGATACACGACGTATTCCATGTGTCCATGCTACGTCGTTATCGATCGGATCCATCTCATGTAGTACCAGTTGAGGAAGTGGAACTAAGGCCAGATTTGTCCTACAAGGAAGAACCGATTCAGATTCTGGAACGCGATGTGAAAGTGTTACGGAGGAAGTCAGTTCCTCTAGTCAAAGTGTTATGACGTAATCATGGATCGGAAGAAGCTTCGTAGGAGCCGGAAGAGGCAATGCGACAGCAATACCCTCACTTATTTTAGCCAGGTAATTTCGAGGTCAAAATTATTTTAAGGGGGGTAGAACTGTAATAACCTGGATTTTGGGTGCAATTTTGCTTTAATAAATGTGAAAGCATGTTTATGTGTGTGTTAAATGTGTTTTATGAATTTTTGAGAACCTTAGAATGTAGAGAAATGCCTTAGAAATTATTAGATTTTAAATCTATAGGAGGAAGCTAAGCAGGGTGGCCTTAAGAGAAATTGTAGGTGAAATTTGACACAGAAATGGGCTTGGTAAAGTGGCTTGAAGGCGCCACTTAAGGCCTCAGAAAGTGACACCACAAGCATGTACAAAGGGGCCAGGGTTCGAATCACAAGGAAAGGAAAATAGGAGTTTTTATTTTCGGCAATAGGGGAGGTAGTAGTGGACGGCAATGGGACACCAAGGGGGAGCTTTAGATACGATTAATTCCCTTTTAAAATTCGGCTAGGATAAGAGATAAATGTTGATCTATTTTTATTTTTAAACGAAGTGATAAAGAGAAAAATTAGGGATTGGATAAAGGAGGAGGAGTTGGCCGAATTTGGGGCACAGGGGGATGGTAATTTCGGTTTTACTATAGTGAGAAGGGAGAACCGAAAATTCATTCTCTTCTCATCTTTTCCATTGGTGCCGAAAATCCCAAAGAGAGCAACTTGTGTTCTTTTCTCTTCTTTTCCTTTTATTTGTGCTAGCCGAAATTTCCTTCTCCATAGAGACCACCATTGCCGATTCTTCCTAAGTCCCACACTCTTCAATGAAGCCGAATCATCATCATCAACCTTCCTCTTCTTCTTTTCATAAACTTCCAAAAGCCGAAATAGGATTCCCTAGTCTTGCCGATTTTCCCTAAGGCCTATACTTTCTTTTCTTGTTAAAACCGAATCTTCCTAAGTGATCATCAAAAGCCGAAAGTTGCCACTCTTTGAATCGATTTCTCCTGCAAGCCCTCTCCCTGCCGATTTCATTAAGGGTAAGAACAAGTGTTGCTCGATTTCCATTCCTTTATCTTTTAGATCTAGGAATTAATACCATTACTATTTTGTGGCCGGAATTTTTAAGGAGATTTCGGGATTTGTCTCTAGTCGACTATAAGGAGGTTTCGGGATTTCAATATCCAAGGTAAGTTATGTGATATTCGACCATATTGATTATTATGTTAGCCGAATTTGACCATGGTCATTTAGGGGCAGTCGACAGTGGTATACAAGGATTTCGGGATTCAAAATCGCAAGGTAAGTGTACCTATACATTCGGCCAAGGCCCTACTTAGCAACTTAGATCTATTTCTTACTTGTTTAAAAGCAGACTTATGAAGTGATTGAGTGTTAGCCGAATGGCTTTATACTAACACATTTAGGGTTGGCCGAATATAGGAATTAAAGATCTAAAGCGCTAGATCGAGTTGTTCGGGATTTCTATAAACTCGTTAAGTATAACAGGTGTGTACCCCACACTAAATCTTAATAGATTACGGCTTTAATTTAATGTATGTGTTATAATAGCATGAATGTGGCCGAAAGGTACCATGCAATGGTACAAGGTACTCAGGTACGTTAATTTACTACTACTGTAGTTATCTTATTACGAGTATATGATGTGGCACATAGGTGAACAGTGATAAGAATGTGAAATAAGGCATGATATTGCATGATATGTATGACATGGGCATATGGGTGATTATGAAAGGGGAAGTGAATGTGGTGGTTTCATACCACAATATCTGAATGTGGTGACTTCGGTCACATTATTCGAATATGGTGACTCATGTCACAAAATATATTATCCGTGGCTATGCCACGAATTTATAAGGGCGATGAGCACGCCATCCGCAATGATCGCCTTCGATGATGTGTAGCGGATGGGTGGGTCGATTTAGTAATCCCCACGGTGTGATGGTTGGTACGGGTGATGTGTAGCGGATGGCATCTAGGTTTGGGTTCGGGATTGCATCATTATATTTAATTGCTATTTGTATATGTATAAATTGTTATGCCTAAATCGTTGGGATTTGGTGTTGGCTGTACACATTGAGTCCGTTTGACTCACCCCGTTGTGGGATATTTTTCAGTGACGCCAAAGGATGGACCTGGTTGGCGTGGAGCTTAGTGGTGGCCATGCTCAGTTCGGGACTTTATTTTATTTTGGACTTGTTATATCTTAAGTATTTTGGATTTAATTTGGGTTTTGATTTTTGATGTAATAAGGCCATAGTATGAACTGTATTATGCATGCTTTTTATTAGATTTTATTACAATACAATTAAGGGTAAATCAAAGTTAAATTTTTTTTTAAAAAAATAAATATTAAGTGTTTTTAATATGGTAACAAGGTTTTTAATAAATCCCTGATTTCAAAAATAAAGAGGTTTTCAATTAAACCCAACACAAGCAAATCCTCCTTCAAAACCACACAAATTTTTCCTAAGTAACAAACAGATTTTCAAATATTTTCTCGAGGAACATACCAGATCCGGTCAAGGCTCGTGGGCCGGGTTTGGGGTGTTTCAAAAGAAGAAGAAAATAGAAGAGATTCGGCCAAGAACACTTACCCACTCCAAAACTGATTAGAGAAGAAGACCAATGAGATCTACCCTTGATTGATATTCGGCCAAAGTGTTGGAATAAGAAGAGAAGAGTAAAGGGAGATTTCGGTAATGGTGGTGGAACAATCAAAGGAGTTTCGGCTATGGCTTTTGAAAGAAGAGCAAAAGAGATTCGGCTTTGCAAAGAATCAAGAGAAGATTGATGGACTTTCGGCACAAGAGAGAATAAAGAGAAAAGAAGGTTGTCAATTTGAGAAGAAGAGATGTTGATGGGGTTTTGAACAAATATGAAAGAAAAGAGAGAAAGAAGTGAAAGGGATTCGGCCTTGAAGAGATTCGGCCAAAGGGGTTTCGGTTCAAAGAAGAAAGAGAGAGAGCTCAATTGGTTCCAAGTAAATTCGGCTAAGCACCTTGAGAAGAAGAAGAAAAAGAAATGGCACTAAGGAAATTTAGATGGGCATTCGGCTAGGTGCTTCAAAGAGAATTCGACAGGTGCAAAAGGGATTTTGGCTATTGTTTCAAATGATGCATTAAGGGAGAAAAATCGACAAGACTAAGGGGGTTTCGGCTTTGGCTCACAACCGAATGCACTGATGCCAGACTTAGCCGAAAATGTCACGTAGCCTGACTATGGAGAAACGGCACTTCCCCTTCTAGACTCCCAACCGACACTCCTCCACAAACAAGTTCAAATTTCGAAAACTCTCAAATCTCTCCCGACCACTGCTCAAACGAGTTTGAATTATTCAAACTCCTAAATTCTCTCTTTTCCACTCGTTTAAATCTGTTGACTTGTTCAACAGTTATCCATCAGAGTTTGAGCTGAGCACAACTCTTCCCTCTCTGGCGTCAAAAAGAATTAGCAGCAAGGGATTTCTGCAGCTCGAACCCAAGCTCTCATTCCCCTGCTTATGGTGTCACTGCTCAAGGCCCTAAGTGGCGCCTCCTTGCCACTTTACCAAGGAAATTCTTGTGCTAAAGTTTACCACAAAATATTCTTAACCCCTAGCTCCTTCAAATCCTTAACCAAAGCTTAAAAATAAAAATTTTCCTATAGTTCGAGCCTAACCTTGGCTTATACCTAGACCCTAAAACGTCTCAATTAATATCACAACCAAGCCATACACATGCAAACAGTTCAAACATCATAACCCCTATTTAAGGATGTTACAGTACCGGTATCTCGTGTCCAGATCCATGGCCAGGCCCTACTAGTTCTGACACCGTCATCTTACCCCCACCACGACCACGCGGCGGACGTCCACGACCTCTTGTACTCATTCTACCGACTCGCGTTTATCTGGTTAGAAATTTTATGAATTGTTAATTTCTTCCACTGATTAACCATGAACAATCTTATGGACAGTAGTTTTAAGAGTAGTTCTTTCGATTCGCGATTATATCTACAGGTTTCAGTCTCAAGTGTATATCTCCTAGTTCCACACACATTCAACCATCATACATCAACATACAAGTAACATCCATGAATCCACATTCATCCCCTAAAGGTATTTTCGTCATTTCACTACCCAGGGGTACTTTCGTAATTTTATCCTATAGGGGTATTTTTGAAATATTTTTTTTTCAAAATAGGGTATCTTGGTGATTTTACGAAATAAGGGTATTTTTGTGGTTTTGCATTTCGGGGGTATTTTGGTAATTTTCCAAACCAGAGGTATTTTGGTCATTTTTCAAATCAAGGGTAATTTAGTATTTTTTTTTACAAACCAGGGGTATTTTGGAAATTTTCAAAATTAGGGTGGCTGGTCCCCTTCGGGTTTTAATTATAAATTTTGGCCCGTCAGCAAGTCCACATGGCTAAGGTGAACAGTCACTACGCATCAGGTAGGATTCCAGCGAAGAGGAGGTGAGTCACTAGGACTGCTTGAGTACCAGGCTCTCCCTGAATCCAATCCTATACATCCGTATGCCTGTTGCCACACCCTAACCCAGCGATTTGTTCACAGGTTTGTTTGGATAGATTAAATCTTATGAATTTATAGAGTTGTTTAAACTAAGCCTAAGGTCCATCAATGCCTAACATACTAGTCTACGTCCATCAAGCCCATCAAGCCCAATCATGCATATCATATCAGAAGTTAGAATACTTACCTACGTGGATCGGGTGCCGGTAGACTCAAAGGCCATATCTTCAACCCAAGACATTTTCTCAAATTCTCATCAAATTTTTAAAACACTACTAGACCCATTCACAGCCCGAGTTTTGAACTTGGCTCTAATACCAAACTGTAACACCCCAAACCCGGCCCAAACGCTACGACCAGATCTGGTATGCTACGGGGTTTATTGTGAAAACTTTGCTTTGAAATGTTTTGAAATCTCAGTTGGTTTGTTGAAGTATTCGTTAATTAAGTGTTATTTAAAGAAAGCCTTTGTAATATTTTTATTTCTTCTATACAAATTACTTGTTTGGAAATCCCTTTTTTTTTATTTTATAAATAAAGCTTCGAACATACATTTATAAATGTAAACGTCATCAAATATAAATCAAAACATTAAACTGGGGAGGCCTTATTACAAAAATAGTCTCAAATTCAAACTTAAAGAAAAATCGAAAAAAAGAAAAATAGTTTAAGAAATTAAATGGCGTGATGGCCCCTCGAGTCCGCCTCGGCTCCCATGTCCATGATCTACTGCTCATCTGAAAGAGTAGAGAAAAATGAAAGGGTGAGTCACCAAGACTCAGTGTATAAATCCCGAAACACACAACGACCTGAGGCCCACAAACACATTATGGGCCCTGGCCCATGCATAAAGGCAACAATAATAATTACATGATAAATAATAAATGATGAATAGCCCAACCCATCCTAGAATTCCATCCTCTACACACCAACCCGTACCAACCATCACACCTCGGGGATTTCTACAATCAACCCTCCATCCGCTACACACCATAGCGACAAACTCATCGCCTATTCCTATTAATCAGAATCATTAAACGTGGCATAACCACCGATCACTATGTGACCTAACATTTGAATTTGTGGTTTAACCACCGATCACCAAGTGACCTATTATGCACTTCCCCTTCATTATCATAGTTCCACCCCGTGCATACACACATGAAAAATTGAAGACATCATACCACCTTTAAAAAAAACAGGCTTTCATAGATATATATATTTATCGATACACATAGAGATTTCTATGATTACGTACCTGGCATCCTTTACAGACCCTTTTTCGGGTTTGATTCGACTGTCTACACAGCCTATTTCTGGCTTTTTAGCCCATTATATATATAATACAGTTAACTAGTGTGTTAGAGATCTACACACCTGTTTACCGATAAAACGATAATTTCTATGTCGACGCTGTCCGTAGCTGACACCACTGCTATCTGCCTAAGGTGTTGTTCAGAAGTCGGTCCACAACCCGGTGGCCAATCCCGAACTGCTGACACCGCTCGTTTCTTAAACTTAGGGATTGGTTTGATGAGATCCAATCCTCCTTCTCGCTCGATCGATATTTGATTCCATCAAAAGGCCTTATTAATCATAACATATGGTTAAGATTATGATTTCGATATCGAATCTAACGAGAACCTAAAGAGAATCCCTTACCTTGAAATTCCCAAAAAATGATATGAGATTCAGGGACTAGTGTTTCCAGCTTTTAGATCTAAGAGATCCACTTAGCACAAAGAATTCGACTACCCCTTAGAGATTCTGGCTTTTGAGAAGATCAGAAGAAAAGATGATAGGAAGAAGTCTATGTAGATTCGACTTTAGTGAAGAAATTGGCAAAAGGGAATAGGAAGTATTCGGCTATGGAGATGAGAATAGAGTTCAGAGTTTCGGCTTTTGGAAGAAAAGATGTTGAGAAAAATTGGGAGGTTTCGGCTTTTGAAGAAATCAAAAGAAAAGAAATTGCAGAGAATGACTGAGAGTTTCGGCACAGAGAATGAAGAAAAGAATAGGGTTCAAATGTCGAAATTGAAGAGATACTACCCCTATTTATAGAGACTTTCGGCACTTACTTATCAAAACCGAAAGTGCCCTTCTTGCTAACTAACAACTCATCAAATAATAGGGGAAATTTCGGCACCCCTTTGCCATAAAGAAACCGATTTCTTCCCTCCTCTAGGTGATGGAATTTCGGCCAACACTGCACTCAGCAGATAGCTCCTATCTTTTCTCCTTTATCTTAATCTATTCATACCTTTAGAAGAGGCCTAAATAACACCACCTCTCCCTACTATTATCAGCATAATATCCACATTATCCCAATCATTTAATCCTCCTATTTTCTAGCCCCATTGTCGTCCCAACTAGCTCCCCTTTAATTGTCAAAAATGGCCCAAATACATGGGCTCCATGCGGACAACACTTGGGCTCTCTCTCCATCTACTAGTGACGCCACCCTCTAGCTCCTTTGCAGCGCCACCTAACATTGGGCCACAACCCCACTTTGGTATTTTAGACACAGATACCACCTTTTAAACCCTATAGTGCCCAAACAGTGAATTTAATCAAGGCCTCTGCCTAAACCTGAGCCCAATTTGGACTCCTAACACTCAAATTTACACATTAAACGCATAGGCCCATTAATTCTGGATGTTACATGTAATCACGTATCTTCCGTATACATATCTAAACTGGTGTGTAATCTCACACTTCTCTGAAAGTTTGTATGAAATATTTTGTGAATCAGTCAAAATACCGAATAAAACCGAAAATCGGCATCCGTGATCACTCGGGCATGCGTATGATCGTAATGGTAATCGTATTTCGTAATAAAACAATTTCGGTTAGAAGCAGTGGCGTGTTTTTGAAAAATCATGAAAAATAGGAGAAAAGGAATTACAAAGTGAATAAGATATCATATTAAAGCTTATTGTGTCTATTTTGATATGGAAGAAACGGAGAAGGAAAAGGAATTTTATATTCTGAGATATCTTAATTTTAGTGAGACTGGTTCTGAATGACTTCGTGGTTCCCTTAGTTAAGTCCGGGGTTGCCGAATTACCAAAATACCCTTGGAGGGTAAATTACCGAAATACCCCTGGGTTACGAGATTACCGAATTACCCTTAGTGGGTAAAATTATTGATTTACCGAAATGTCCTTATGGACCGATTTATCGAAATGTCCTTATGGACCGATTTACCGAAATGTCCTTATAGACCGATTTACAGAAAATGCCCCTATGGGCTGATTTGATAGAATGCCTTAATGGGCCGATTTATCGTAACAAATCTCTGGAGTAATAATTGTTGTTTATATTTGTAAATATGATGCCTTACTATGAATGTTGCATTTACATAATTTTGCATGGGATGGGAAACTTGAATGAAGAGAAGTATAGACCGGTGGCATTGCCACAAATTCTGATAACGACTATGTGCCAACCTAAATATGGCTTTGTGCCATCGTGATTATGGCTTTGTGCTAAACGTATTTACCGGGGCTATGTGCCAACCTAAATATGGCTTTGTGCCATCGTGATTATGGCTTTGTGCTAAACGTATTTACCGGGGCTATGTGCCTAACATATGAATTAACGACTGCGTGTCGATCATTTTTACCGAGGTCGTGTGCGATTATATTACCGTATATGATTCTCGTGGCTCACCACAAATAGTATAAATGGCGACTTGACTCGCAAATTGGAGAGATCAAGCGGGGTGGGTTGACTTGATCCCCACAGGAGAGATTGGTTGGTACGGGTGGAGAGTTAGACTACCGGTAGGATGGGATGGGTTGCATTCATTTCATTTATTTATTATTTGTTTATAGGCTTTGGTCCAAGATGATTGTTATATGGGTTCGTGCCCAAAGTGGATGACTGGTAAAGGGATTTCACACTGAGTTCTTGTAACTCACCCCCTTTCTTTTTAATCTCTATAGGTAATGCTCCGTAATGAGGACTTGGGCCCATGGATGACTCAGTGGAGGTCATACTTCAGAAATGGTGTTTATTTTGAACTTTAGATTTCTATTTCCGTTCACTTTACTATTTTGGTTTTTATGATGTAATAAGGCCTCTGAGTATTTATTTTTGCTTTATGTTGACGTTTTTAAATTTTGCTTGAATTGTTTTTAAATGGGAATTTTTCTAAAAACTTAAATAAAGATTTTCCAAGATTGTTTAACAAAAGGATTTCATAACAAATTTTTACATATAATCTTAACTCAGATTTTCTATAAATTTATCAATGACATTTTCAAAAGTCACGGTTTTAAAAGATTACTAGTTCGATTATCGATTTATCAAACAACCTCTCAAAATACTTGTATTTTATCTACGCTTCATAACGCTTTTGAATATATTCGCAACTCTATTTCTAACATCACATTTTTGTAAATTGTTTATCTCAAATATGCTTTTGCCACCAAAAAGGTTTTAAAGATAATTACATTTTCAAGTAGTTAATAAATTGCTTAAGTGTTTTGGGTTTTAACAAAGAGGCTGAAATTTTCAAACTAGTTTTTTTTGTGTGACACGCCAGATTCGGGCCTAACTTCTGGGCCGGGTTTGGGGTGTTACAAATTATGAGTTATAATCTATATGTATAGATTCCTTAGTGAGTCTATTTTCAATAGAAACAAGTGGGAGCAACATATGAAAACATGCACAAGAGATATTTGAATTTTGGGTAAGAGAGGTCGAATCATTGGTCAGTGAAACAAGGGAATCTTTAAGGAATAAACTATACTAAATGGCTAAGTCAAAAATTCTGGAAAAATTATAGTAAGAAGATATATGAGTCTAGTCTCAAGGAAAATTTACGGAGTTAGATTTCGAGATTCCTAACTCAAGTTATAGTCAATTTAGTTAGTACGACGCAGATGGACAGTTTCGATTTTTATGCTCCACATTAGTATTTAAGTCTAGGTTGTGAAATTTCCAAAATGCCCCCATGGGTCGAAATTACGAAAATGCCCCTATGGGTCGAAATTACGAAAATGCCCCTAAAGGGCCGAATTACGAAATTGTTTTATGGGCCGATCTGATATTTTGCTATATGGGCCAATCTGATATTTTGATAAATGGGCCAATCTGATATTTTGCTATATGGGCCAAATCTGATATTTTGCTTAATGGGCCATAAATTTTTGTAAGAAATATTCGAATACATTGTTGTGAATTGTTATGCATTATATACATGTTTTGCATGGGATGGGATAATGATGAAGAGAAGTTCGTAGCTCGCTACATAAACCGTGGCTCGCCACAAATCAAAAATGGCAATGCCATGTAAATTCTGTTAACTGGTGGCTTGTCCACAAATCTGATATAAATGGCTTAATGCCTACGCTTGGTGTGTTACGGGGTGGGTTAACTAAAGATCACCCACATGTGTGTTGGTTGGTACGGGTGGTGTGTAGCGGATGGAAAACTAGGTTTGGTTTGGGAATTGCATATCATATGCATATTACATTTGATACATTATTGTTGTTGTAAATGGGCTTAGGCCCAAAATATTGCTAATTGGGTTCCGCCCAATGAATAACGTAAGGGATTTCACACTGAGTTCTTGTAACACACCCCCTTTCTCTTAACCCTTGTAGGTAATGCTTGATGATATGGACTTGGGCTACTGGATGACTCGAGGAGGCCATACTTGAAAATGGTTTATTTGGACTTTAGACTTCTTTCTCATTTATTTTATTACTTTACTATTTTGGGTTAAATGTTGTAATAAGGCCTCTGGAGTATTTTTATTTTTGCTTTTTGGTTGGGATGTTTTTATTATTTTTCTTAAATTGTTTAAAAAGGGGAATTTTCTAAAAACTTAAACAATGGTTTCCAAAATCGATTAACAAATGGATTTCAAAATAAACTTTTACAAATATTTTTAACATGGATATTTTCTCTCGAACTATTAACGATATTTTCAAAAGACTTGGATTCTCTTTCGAATTTTCAACGTCGTTTTCAAAAGTCACAGTTTTGTAAGATCATTAGTTCAAATTTATCGATTTATCAATCAAATCTTTGAGGTTAGTAGTGTTTTATCAAATCAAACTTGTTTTCTTGATTTTTAACAAAGCAATATTTTAGTACGAACAAAAAGGATTTAACATGTTTTGCTCGTGTGACATACCAAATCCGCTCATAATGCATGGGCCGGGTTTGGGGTGTTACACTAAATTAAAGAATAAAAGAAACTTAATTATAAATTAATAAAAAAGCAGACGGGCTAAAAGCACAATTAGCCCTTCCAATTAAAAACACGCGGATCCTAGGCGGAGCGGGTCGGATCGGGCGGGTAGCCATGAAACGACGTCGTTTTGGCCTTGGGGATGGGCTCCAAAACGGCGTCGTTTAGCAGGTATATAAATACCTCTTTTTGCCCCAAAAATTTCATTTTGTTTGCTGTTTTAAAAAAACAGAGAGCATTCTTTGTTTGCTCTCTCTCTGGCGATTTCCGGCCAGCCTCCGATGTAGCTCCGACCGCTGTCCGCCGCCGTCGCCGGCCGGGAATTCAAAAAAAGGTAACTTTTCCTCTCTTTTTTACGGTTTATTTTAATATATATGTGGTAAAAAAAAAAGAAAAAAGAAACAAAAATTCTAGATAGACAGATTCGTGAAAAAAAAAGACCTTTGCCTGATTTACTTTTTGATTGTATATTGTATTTCTATGTATCTTTTTTTTTGTTTACAGATTTCTATTAGGGTTATATAGCCCTAAAAAAATAAATACGAATCTTTTCCTTCTGTTTCTGCCATTGTTTCTTTCCTTTTTTACAGGCGAGAAATGGAGAACGTGGCAGCGATAGGGGATTCGCGCAGTCGCGGGCGCGATCGGGCGGCGTGGACTGAGGGTCTGGGCGCGAGGGTTTGCGGCGCCTAGGGTTTCAGAAACCCTAGGCTTCTGAAACCGTTTAGCATTTGGGCCCTTTTGGGCCTTGTAAGTTTTGGGTCTGGGTTAATGGGTGATGGATTAGGTCTGTTGTTTAGTATTGGGCTAAGGGTGTAACGGGGTATTGGGTTATTGGGTTAGTGGGTTAGGTCTCAGTAAATGGGTCAGAAATGGATCAAAACATTGGTTTATTTATTTATTTATTATTTATTATTTTTTTGTTTTGGTTTTCACGGCCCAGACAAAATGGGCCGATTACACTAACTTATTGGGTATAGCATTTTATTTCTTTGAGATAGGTAAGTCTTGGCTTTCTTTCAAATAAAAGGATCATATTTTGAATTTTTCAAAATTCCAACATTAGGACATGAAATTATCAATTAAGCACCAAATTTGGGTGTTACGAGGGTGCTAACCTTTCCTCGTACGTAACCGACTCCCGAACCCATTTTCTTGTATTTCATGGACCAAAATCAATGTTTTGAAATAAAACATTTTGTAAGATGATCCAATCACACCTAAGTAAAAAGGGATTGGTAGCGACTCCCGTTTTTATTTTTAAAGCCGACCTCCATTTTTTTCATAAAAACTTTAAAAATGGTTTAGACAATAAGTATCAACCTTTTCATACCATTATGAACCTTTCCATTAAGTCACCTACCGTTCCATTCCTTTTCTTACCAGTTGAACCATCTAGAATTACATCGTATACTCAGGAAAGCTCTCACAAAGTGTGCTTTTACATATAACCGTAACCTTTCATTTACATCAATGCTCACGCGAGCTGCGAAATGGGCCTGCTCACATGAGTTGTGGGTCGGAATGTAAGCTACACGATGCTACTCAAACAAGCTGTGGAGAATCCGCAACAAATGCAGGACCTCAGCCACCGGTAGGACATTCAAGACCAGCACCCGAAACATGAAATCCCTAATGACATGTCATTTGTATCCTAAGAATTTTTAAGGTTCAATCGGGACTCAATATCTATCAATTCATCATAATATGGATACGTTCAAATATATATTGATTCATTTACATTAAAAACAACATAGTAAACATTTAATTTAATTAACATTATAATGATTACAGTTCATATGAACTTACCAGACTAAATTGCAGCAACAGCTAAGTACAGGGGCTATTTGGTAATTTTCTCTTCTCCTCGATTTTCTACTCGTTCTTAACCTAAAATAATAATTCCATTCAATTCACAAAATTTCCCTAATATTATTTTTTTTACAATTTAGTCCCCAGGCCCAAAACATGCAAATTAATCATTATTATTTAATTTCATGATTAACCAAATTGTTTGGAACCCTATTACAGCCCATATTTACTGTTAATTTATAGAAAGTCCTTGTACTTTTACTAATTTCACATTTTAGTCCTCAAACATTAAAATTACCAAAAATTACCAAAAATTACTTTACAAAATACTCTTATATAGAAACCAAGCTTAAGATTCTACCATAAACTTTCAAGAACATCTCAAATTCATTAATGGCACATTCCATAAAAAACATTTCTACAATATGAACATAAAACATAAAAACATAAAAACATGAAAATTTAACAAATTAACCCCCTAGATTAGCTAGATTAAGCTAATACAAGCCTAAAAACATAAAAATCATTGAAAATGGAAATCAAAACACTTACCATGCATGAAATAGAAGCTTGGCCGATTCTCAAGCTTAAAACCATGGTGATTTCGGCTGTTACTAAACCAAAGGAAGATGATACTAATGTTTTCTTTTCTTTTTTATTTGTTTTAGTTATTATTTAGTTTAATTACAATTTTATCCATTAAAAATTAACCTTTAAAATAATCTAATAATGTCCAAAAGTGTCCATAATCAAGCCATAAGGTATAATTACCAATTTAGTCCAACAATTCACCTTTTCATAACCATTTGACCCATTTAATTAATAGAAATCAACTTTTGTAGCTTTTACAATTTAGTCATTTTTAATTAATTAACTATCTAAACATTAAAATTTCTTAACGAAACTTTAATAAAACCTTAATAACATTTTGTAAATATTTAATAAAATGTTTACGACTTGGTTTATAGAAACGAGGTCCCGATACCTCATTTTCTAAAACCACTTAACTTTAGGGTCATACCACTTGAACCTAATGATTCATTCAAATAACATAATTTGCAAATTCAAAATTTATTTTAATACTATAATTGACTCATAAATATTAAATAATAATATTTACGAGCTTGCTTGTCGTATTTGTGTCCCCAAAACCACTATTTCCGACACCACTGAAAAACAGGTTGTTACAATACCAATTCAAATCATATAAGCAATCTTACATGTATATCAAAGTTGTATATTCAAATCATTCACTAATACCATATTTGAACATCAAATACATCTTGTGTCATCTCGTTTTCTCTTTTCATATTAACAGTATTATAGAATGAAACTCAGTAAATGAACTTGAATACACTAATACTAACCACATTTGTTGCTCGTCCGAACTGAACATAAATTCGTGTGAGGTTACCCATCCGAGCTAAACCACAATAAGTTATCCCGACAGTTGGGATGTCAACAATTCTTTCGGGACAATGGTAAGAGGAGGAGTTCGCCCTGGACTAAATAAAATTGAAATGGTCGTCTAGGGGAAAATATTCAAGGATTAGTAAAAGGGTAGGTATAAAAACTACCTTGTAGAAACATTGTAAAAGGATGAATCAACACTAGGAATAAATGGAATAAAGAATGCAAAGTAAAGAAAGGATAGAGTCCGCAGAAATCGCGAGAAAAACAGAGGAAATATCAAGGCTAAACGAAGGCTGATAGAATGGTCAGAAGGTAATCACTCAATGATCTATTTGCCAATGGACATGATCGGGAATAAGATAAAGTCCACTACTGTAACACCCTTAACCCATTCCCGTCATCGAAATAGGGTTACAGAGCATTACCGTACAATCAGAAACATTTAAACTTCAAACCATTCAACACTTTAATCATATCATAATCATTCTTAATCATGCATACTGTCCCTAAATCCAGCCCTCGATGCCCTAAAAATAACTTAGAAGCAATTCAGGACCTATTTGAAATAATTTGGAAAGTTTAGGAAAAAGTCACAAAATTTTGGAAACAGGGGTCACACGGCCATGTGCCTCACACGGCTAAGACACACGCCCGTGTCTCAGACCATGTAACCTTCGAACTAGGGACACACGGTTGTGTCCCAACCCGTGTCCTCACCCATGTAACTGTCTGAGTAGGGTCACACGGCCGTGTAACTCTCTAAGTTGCCCCACACGCCCATGTTCCAGGCCGTGTGTTAGACCGTGTAACTCACTGACTTGCAACCTAAGATATCATTAGATGACACACGTCCGTGTTGCCAGGCAATGTGTCTCACACGGCTGAGTCGCACGCTCGTGTCTCAGGCCGTGTGGACCCAAATTTACCTAAAATCAAACCATTTCCAAGTCCATATCATACCTAACCTTTCAACCCATTTAAGCATACTTCAAGGAAACCTAAACATTACCAAAACATACACCAAAATGCCATTTCAAAGTTCTAATACAACTAACCAATATGCCATTCAAAGGCACCTCAAACACAAACAAACATCCCCTACCTAAACATGTTAAAAATACCACTGGTAAGTAAAATGGTAAATATGCATGATTTTTGCTGCAAGTCCCTCTTTTGCATATGTTCAATCTTATGCTAGATTTATTCGATAGTTTATTTCAACATTGAGCCTCTAATCTCATTACATAGTCAATTTGGATAATTGGGCAATTTTTTAATTAAAGTGTTCAAGTATCTAGATTAGTCAACATTTGTGTTTTAAGGTTGATATATGTAACTAGATTTTTCATATAAATTGATTGTTTGGAAAAAAAATATTTGCTTGTACATAAATAAATAAATAAAATGAAAAATAAATAAATAAATAAATAAAGGCTCAAGTTATGAGTGAAAGTTTTGAAAACGTGACCGAATTTAGTAACCGGGGTGAGGTGCTTGGGTTGTCATTTCATCTCGTATAAAAAGGTTCGAGTGACAAATCAAGAACTTAAAAACATTCCGCTAACTGAGCCTAAAAAAAGACTGTTTGAACTGAGTAACCGGGATAGGGTGCTTTGGTTATCATCCTAGTTCGCGTAAAAAGGTTTAACCGTGTCTAAATTTTTATTACTGCGTGATTAATTAATAATACATTGCAAATTTTGGATTCAAACTCAATTTAGTGAAATGATTTAGTTCACATATTTCAGTTTTATGACACTTATTGGTCAAACTATATATTCTGAGCATTTATTTATTTTTGCCTACGTTGTTTGCATTGATTATGGATGCGAAAAAGAGGCTTGATTTTTAATAAATTATTAAATAATTTCTAATGTTTGAAAGTACAATATGCTTGGGGACAAGCATGAGCTAAGTAGGGGGATTTGATAACATGTTAATTTGCATCACTTTTTGTGTTTAATTCGATTATTTTTTTGAATTGATCCCTACTGAATTAGTGCTTTTATGTTTTAATCTTGTCAGGGATGCAATTGGGACACTAAGAGTAAAAAACGAGCAGAAAAAGGACCAAATTGAAACATAATCAATAAAATGAGGCCGAATAAAAAATGTGGAGAAAGTCAAGGACTCATCAAATTCTTTTGACTTTGTAAAAGCCAAAAATAGAAAAAAATCTTATTTTATTTTTTATTTAATTTTAATTATATGTTGAAGTGGTTAAAGCCAAAACTAGTAAATTCCATGTATATAAATAGGGCTTTAATGTACTTAGGAAAGAAACATTTTAATTTTACATCTTTGATTTTCATTTGGAATTTAAGAGAAATTATTCTTTTTCTTCCAATTTGGGCATGAGCATTTTGTTGCTTCCATTTCCATTTCTTTGTTCTTTCCAGATAGGTCTAATTCCTTTCCAAATACCATTATTTCCCATTATTCTCCATCATCATCAAATCACCTTTCAAAATCTACAAAGCATGAATAATTTCATGCTTCACTAAATTCCATCTTAGCTTTAGGCCAATGTTCTTTCCGGTCGGGAATCGCGAGATACGTATCCGTGCTAAAAATCCTTCCAATCGGTATTCACATTTTTCCTAAGTATCAGGATTGACAACTCATCCCTTAAAGTTAACTCGATTTTAAGTCAAAAAGTGCACGTTGGGATGGAGTTGTGTTTGCTAACAGTTGGAGAAACGAGACGGTCGTGCTGTATTCAAATCTCTGAGAACAAATCAATGAAGAAGTGATTGGGTTTAAACGACCCACGCGGTTGAGGCCATTAATTCGAGTTGGGTTCTTCAAAATGTAAGACTATCGGAATCTTAAATCGGGAACACGTGTATCTCGGTTAGATAATCGGTAAGGGTTGGTTTACAAGTCGTATGTAATATCCCGGGTTAGGGGTTATTTTTATTATGGCATGTTTTGCATGTGTTGGCTTGCTATGTGGCTATTTTGGTGTCTTAGGGGCTTAATTGTAGACTAGGGGTATGTCCGAGTAGGTGGGAAACTTTTTGTTTTTAGGCTTAAGTAAGAGGAGTTGATGAAGTCAGGGTATATGAATATTATTTGGTGTTCTTGAGCACAAAAGAAAAGCTAGTGGAGTGGCAAGGCATGCGTCACTTGGGAGCTTGGTGTGGCGTCATCTTCAGTGAGGGGAGGTCCAGAGTTCAAGTCGTAGAGCTCCCATTTTGGTTCCCATTTTGGACTGGCATGGAGGAAGAGGTAGAAGGCAAGTGGAATTCTACCTTGGACTGAGTCAAACCGTTCAAAAGAAAGGTGGAGAGTGATTGTAGGAGTAAGACTTGGTAAACACATTTGAAATAGGTGGAGTGGAGTGTTTGGGGGGATATGGCCGAATGTTGGGGAAGTGGGGAGTGTATGGCCGGTTTTGGGAAGTGGGGAGTGAGTAGGCCGAATGTTCCTTTTGGAATGTGATGCATATTCGGTCATTAGGAGACCAAACCAAACTCTTTCTTTTTTTTTCGAAACACCAAAGCCGAAGTTCTAAAGAATTCTCTCATCTTTTTCTTCACTTCTTGAACCGAAATACCAAGTCCCTTTAGTTGCCAAAATTGTCGTGTTCACTTGGTTTGTGTGTAGCCGAATACACTCTTGCATCTATCCTTCTTTCTTCATTTGTGTAAGCTGAATCGGGTATCCTTTCTTCTCACACTTTCATCCATTTTCTCTTGTCATACTTGTGCCGAAATCATACTACCTCTAAACCAAGTTCTCTATTTTGGTTTCTCCATTGCTAGTGAGCCGAAACCATACCATCTTCTTCCCTCAAACTCTCATTTGCTTTTCTCAATAATCCTAGCCGAATCTTTCATTTGTGCCTTACCATTTCATTAAGCCGTTTTCTTCCAAAACCGTAAGTATTTGTCCCCATCTATTTCATATATTTTTATCTTCCATTTCAAAAGCTCTTGAGCCGAATGTCCCTTTTCTCCTAGGGGTTCTTGTGGCCGAATTCTTGGTGGTTGGTGTTGGGGTAAGTTCTTGGCCGAATGGTCATGTTTCCTTTCTCTAGTTTTATGATTGATTTCGGTTAGATTAAAGCTTATGATGGTTGTGGATTGAAGTGAGTTAATCGTTGTTAATCTCTTCATTATAGGACATCAAAGGTTTCAAAGCAAGAGGAGCCGCTTTTCTTCACATCAGCTGATTAGTGGGCCGATTGTCTATGGGAACCACTTTTTGGTTCGGATTTGGTAGGAAACCAAATCGGTGAAAGGTAAGGGCTTTCGACAAACCCTTTTTAGTCTAGATGTTGTTGGCCGAATGTGTAGATGCCTAACCCCTATGCTTTGGCCGATTGTAGGAGCTAGTACTCGAGGGACTTAGATCGCTTTTGTCGATTTTCTAGACTCGTAATTACTGTGTGTGTAACTAACACACCCATACTTAGTGATATTGTTATTAAACCTGTTTGCCTATTAAAATCATGACAAGATGATGGATTATTGGATACCCAAACGGGGTATGTGTACGTATCCGGTAAGTCAAGATTGTTACTAGATTACTGATGATCTATATGGTATCATGACTATGTATGTATGTGATATGGGGCATGAGTCAAACATATTAGCATGATATGCATAATTTGTATGATATGCATGATTACATGAGTATGGTATGTTGATGGGTGATATGAGTGGAGGAGCATGATATTTTGTGCCGACGAGCACCAAAGTTTTTTGTAACACACTTTGTGACTACGGTCACCAAGGTGCTTTGGTAGCACATTTGTGTCTTTGGGACACCGTGAGGTTGGGCACCTCATTGCGACTTTTCCTCCGTGGTTAACACCACCGTGGGTTGGCCCCACTTTGAGATATGGGATCGTCTGCTAGTGATTGGGTATCACACGATGGGTTGGCCCCATCATTCGATTATCGTGACTCACGGTCACCAAGGCTTGGGTAGCACATTGTGTCTTTGGGACACCAGTGTTTTGGTAACACATTGTGACTATACGTCACCAGTGGTTTGGCACCACCGTGGGTTTGGTACCACACGGGGTAGAAAAAGGAGATACGGATGGTTAGGATCGGGTTGCATTAATTATGTTGCTATGTATGATGTGTGTTAGCATGTTGTTTCATCGGGAGCGGGATTTATGCATCGAGTCACTCGACTCACCCTCTCCTTTGACATTTCAGTGACTCGTAGAGCGCGGACATGGAGCCGGATGGACTCGGGGTGCTCATGCCATGCTTAATAAAGTTTTACTCCAACTCTATCATTTGGGTACTTTAGTTTAATTACTGTTATTTGGGTTTTTAATTTGGATTTGTAAAAGGCCTTTAAATTATGTCTTATGATGGGTATGTTTTAATTAGATTCTCAACCTGCTTAACAAATAACTCGGCATGAAAATTTTACTAAAACTTGGAAAGACAACGTTTTCAAAATTATATCGCAATGTATTTTAAACTATACCATCGGGTATCTCGCTATGTTTTGTTATTCAATAAACTCAAATGATTTTCAAATCAAACTCGATTTGCTACTAAGTCTAAAATGTTTCAAAATGGCACTAAGGAACTGTTGGAAGTCCTAAATGAAATCAACTCGTTTTAACTATATACTTGGATAAGTTTTCAAAATCTAATCAAACAAGCCTACTCAAACTTTCCTCAAATTCACTATGTTTTCACCCCACTTCTAAACGGAAAAAAAAAATCTGATCACTCAAAGACGTTTTTCCCCGTAACATACCAGATTCGGGCGTGGTGTCTTGTCCGAGTTTGGGGTGTTACAATTGTGGTATCAGAGCTAAGTTCAAAAGCTCGGCTGTGGGACTGAGGCCCAAAAATGTTTTCAAAAGGTTGTTTTGTTAGTTTTTATTCTCAAAGTATGGGTTGAAAGGCATGGCACCGAGTCTCCCACCAGGGCCGCCTGTAAGTACCCCGCACTATTGCTTGTGAATTGATTGGATGTGATATGATTTGATGAATAGCAATAGTATACTACTTTAGAGATTGAAACTGATAGGATTCTGTGAACTCGCGAGAACAAATCCTCTTAAAATATTCATAAGACTTGCTTTTAAACAAATGGAATAAATACTGATGCATAAAAATTCTTAATCAGACACGTAGAAAGATTAGTCATGAGCGCTAGAGGTGGACGTGGTCGTGGACGAGGTCGTGGTAGGATGACGGTTTCGAGCCCGTAGGATCCGGGTCGTGGTTCGTAAAATGAGATACCGGTTCGCCACCACCGAGGAGGTGGTGAGTTCCGAGACCGCATCGGGCGACGCAGCGTCACAGCGCGCGCTTTGCGAGTGTTGGAAAGAGTAGCCGTGTTGGTGGTAATGCAGGAGTTAGGAAATCTGTTCTGAGCGACTTCGGGCCAATGGGGCCGAATTCTTCCGAGGTGTTTCGGTGTTGCTCCCAAAGATCGCTGAATATTGGTTGAGGCAATCGAGCGGATCATGGATGATCCGGACTCGACAAATCAAGAGAAGTCAAGGGCATCGTGACGCTTCTCCGGGATGAGTCATATCGGTGGTGGCTCACGGTTCGAGACGATGTTGTGGCAGCAGAGGATCTAACATGGGATTATTTCGTGGTCGCATATCAAAAGAAATACATCGGAGCTAGTTATATTGACTCAGCCGGAAGGCATTTCGAGGCTTGTTCGGGAGTAAATCTGTTCTTGAGTACGCACAGGCCGAGTTCCCGGTTGAGAGTAGGTATGCCGGGGGCATTGTGGCCACCGAGCATGAGAGGTGTGTTCGCTTCGTGGATGGTCTCGCGAGATGACTTGAGGTCGCTGATTGCTCCTCGCCAGGAGCGCGAGTTTGCTTGTCTTAGTTGAGAAGGCTAAGGTAGCCGAGGGTGTTAAGGAGTCGGTGAGGCGGGGTATGGACAGAAAATAGGCATAAGAGGAGCTTTGGGTCTTCTCGGATCGCCGTAATCCGCAGAAGAGAGCTAGACCGAGTGGGCCGAACCACCGCTAGGTTTGTTGTCGCTAGCGTGGACCGCCGCAGATGTGACCAGATGTGGGAAATCTCATTGGGGTGGCTCTTTGGATGGAGGGAAAGGTTGCTTCGAGTGTGGTTCTCTGGAGCATCGTGTGAGGGATTGTCCGCGTGAGGTTGGCTAGGATTCACCGAGAGGCGGGGCCGTGTCGCCTCGAGGGTAGTGGACCGCCACCGCAGAGGGGCCGTGGTAATGGCGGAGGGTGGTAATGGTTCGGGTCGGGGCCGTGGAGCACCGGCGCAGGTGCGGGTAGTTCGATGATGCTAGACACCGGGTTAGTGTATCTTTGCGAGGCACCGAGAGGAGGGCGACGCACCTGGACGTCATAACCGGACGCGTTTTTATTTTTGGTTCTCCTTATACTTTGCTTTGATTGATGTGGGTTCAACGCACTCTTATGTTGCCGTGAGTATAGTAGAGACCATGGATTTAGGCTCGAGAGATCTTCTAGGCGGATGACCGTGATTAGTCCTCTAGGTCACTCTGTAGTAGTAGATAAACTGCTTTTAGAGAGGTACCCTTAGAACTCCAAGGGTAGTGTTTGTTCACGATCCGATGGAACCGCCGTTTGGGGAGTTCGATCCGATTCTTGGGATGGATTGGTTGGTCAAGTACCGTGCGAGGTTAGATTGCGCGCGCCGCGCATGGTTCTTAGGACGGTCGAGGGTGAAGAGGTGGCTATGATAGGTAATAGGAGAGATTACTTATCAAATGTGGTATCCGCTAAAAGCGCAGAAGATGGTCGAGAAAGGCCGTGAGGCGATGTAGTTCATGTGTATGCGTTGGAGGCTAAGGAGTCCGCTGTGGAGAAGGTTCGCACTGTTAAGGAGTTTGCCGATGTTTTTCCCGAGAAGCTTCCAGTGTTTGCCGCCGGATCGCGAGGTGGAGTTCGGGATTGATCTATTACCCGAATCTGCGCCAAAGGTCTATTGCTCCGTATAGGATGGCGCCAAAGGAGTTGGTGGAGCTTAAGGCTCGAGATCCGTGGAGTTATTGGATCGAGGTTTTATTAGGCCAAGTGTTTCGCCGGTAAGTGCGCCGGTACTCTTTGTCAAGAAGAAAGATGGCACGATGCGGATGTGTATAGACTACCGCCGCTTGAACAAGTCGACGATTAAAAACAAGTATCCGCTGCCACGGATAGATGATTTGTTTGATCACCGGAAGGTGTCGCGCGGTATTCTCGAAGATCGACTTGAGGTCCGGGTATCACCGCTTAAAGGTTAAGGAGGCGGATATCCATAAAACAAATGATTCGGACTCGGTATGGGCACTACGAATTTCGTAATGCCGTTCGGGTTGACTAACGACCGCAGCAGCGTTTATGGACATGATGAATAGGGTGTTTCAAAGAAGATCTGGATCGGTTGGTCGTGGTTTTCATAGACGACATCTTGGTGTACTCAGGGCGACAGAGGAAGAGCATGATAAGCATTTGCGAGTGGTGTTGCGATTTTGAGGAAAAGCAAATCTATGCTAAGTTCGATGCAAGTGCGAGTTCGCTTAGAGAAGTGACTTTCTTGGGTCATGTAGTGTCGGTGAGGGATTCGAGTAGATCCTCGTAAGATTGAGGCGCTTTTGGATTGGAAGCCGCCTAAGTCGCGGGTCGAGATTCGAGTTTTCTGGTTTGGCCGGATACTACCGGGTTTGTTGAGGGTTTTTCGTTGATAGCAACCGCTGGCGACCAAGTTGCCGAGGAAAGAAGTTCCGTTTGTATGGACCGAGAAGCGCAGGAAAGCTTCGACAAGTTAAAGAAGATTTTGACCGAGGCTCCGGTTCTAATTCAACTTTGAGGTGGTAAGGAATTCACGATCCATCGCGACGCATCACATACGGGCTTGGGTTGTGTCTTGATGCAAGAAGGTAAGGTTGTGGCTTACGCTTCTCGGCACCGAGGCCACATGAGGTCAATTATCCGACGCATGACTTGGAGCTAGCGGCCGTGGTCTTCGCTTTAAAGATTTGGAGGCACTACTTGTACGGAGAGAGATCGATAGTCTACACGCATCACAAGAGTCCAAAGTATCTACCGACTCAAAAGGATTTGAATTTGAGGCAGCCGCAGATGGGTTGAGTTGTTTGAAAGATTATGACTGCTCGATTGAGTATCATCCGGGCAAGGCTAACGTGGTGGCAGACGCGTTGAGTCGTAAGGTTGTTTCGGACTTAAGAGCATTGTTTGCCCATTTGAGTTTGTATGACGATGGGAGTATTCTGGCAGAGTTGCAGGTTAAGCCTACTTGGGTTGAGCAGATCAGAGAGAAACAGTTATTGGATGAGGTTCTGAGTGCGCGAAGGTTGCAGGTGCAGGATGGTGGTTTGGATGGTTACAGCTTGTCTGGTGATGGGGCTCTGTGTTTTCAAGGTAAGGCTTGTATGCCTAAAGATGTTGAGCTGAGGCAGAAGATTCTTCAGGACGCACATAGCAGTCCTCATGCTATGCATCCTGGAGGTAGTAAGATGTATAGGGATCTTAGAGAGCAGTTTTGGTGGCCTGGCTTGAAGAAGGAGGTGACAGAGCTTGTTGGGAAGTGTCTGACTTGCCAGCAGGTCAAGGCTGAACATCAGTTGCCGTCGGGTTTGCTTCAGCCTGTGAAGATTCCTCGATGGAAGTGGGAAAGGATAACCATGGATTTCATCATGGGTTACCGCTTCGCCAAGCAAGAAAGATTCGATTTGGGTAGTGGTGGATCGATCGACTAAATCACTCACTTTATTCCTGTGAGGGTTGACTACTCACTTGAAGCTAGCGGTCGTATGTGTCGAGAGATAGTGAGGTTGCACGGTGTGCCGGTTTGATAATCTCGGATAGGGATCCTAGATTCACGTTAAGGTTCCGAAAGCACCGCATCGTGCTCGTACTCGCTTGGATTTCAAAGACGGCTTTTCACCCGCAATCGACGGTCAATCGAAGCGGTTATTCAGTCTTAGAGGATATGCCGAGAGGTTGTATCTTGGATTTCGTGAGGTAGTTGGGAGGAGTTTCTACCATTAGTCGAGTTTGCCTACAACAACAAAGCTTACCAAGCGAGCATCAAGATGGCACCGTATGAGGCGTTGTATGGTAGGAAGTGTCGCTCACCTACGTGTTGGGCGGAGTTAGGTGAACGTCAGTTGTTGGGACCCGAGTTGGTTGCTGAGACCGAAGACAAGGTTAAGCTGATTCAATCTAGATTGAAGGAAGCTTCGGACCGGCAGAAGTCTTATGCCGATCTTAAGCGAAGAGATATAGAGTTCGCTGTGGGGGATCGAGTTTTCCTGAAGGTCTCGCCTTGGAAGAAGGTGTTGAGGTTCGGGAAGAAAGGCAAGCTAAGTCCGAGGTTTATTGGGCCGTATAAGGTTTTGAGACGAGTTGGACCAGTAGCGTATCAGCTTGAGTTGCCAGCAGAGCTTAGTCAGATTCACGACGTATTCCACGTTTCGATGCTTCGACGTTATCGTTCAGATCCGTCGCATGTGGTAGCAATGGAAGAGATCGAGGTAAATCCAGATTTGACTATGGAAGAAGAACCTGTGCAGATTCTAGATCGGGATGTGAAAGTTCTGCGTAAGAAGTCTGTGCCTTTGGTTAAGGTTCTTTGGCGGAATCATGGCGTGGAAGAAGCGACGCGTGGGAACCCGAGGATATGATGAGACAAAGAATACCCGCAACTCTTTTGATCGTGTAATTTCGAGGTCGAAATTATTTTAAGGGGGTAGAACCTGTAATATCCCTGTTTAGGGGTTATTTTTATTATGGCATGTTTTGCATGTGTTGGCTTGCTATGTGGCTATTTTGGTGTCTTAGGGGCTTAATTGTAGACTAGGGGTATGTCTGAGTAGGTGGGAAACTTTTTGTTTTTAGGCTTAAGTAAGAGGAGTTGATGAAGCTGGGTATATGAATATTATTTGGTGTTCTTGAGCACAAAAGAAAAGCTAGTGGAGTGGCAAGGCATGCGCCACTTGGGAGCTTGGTGTGGAGTCATCTTCAGTGAGGGAGGTCCAGAGTTCAAGTCGTAGAGCTCCCATTTTGGTTCCCATTTTGGACGGCATGGAGGAAGAGGTAGAAGGCAAGTGGAATTCTACCTTGGACCAGGTCAAACCGTTCAAAAGAAAGGTGGAGAGTGATTGTAGGAGTAAGACTTGGTAAACACATTTGAAATAGGTGGAGTGGAGTGTTTGGGGGATATGGCCGAATGTTGGGGAAGTGGGGAGTGTATGGCCGGTTTTGGGAAGTGGGGAGTGAGTAGGCCGAATGTTCCTTTTGGAATGTGATGCATATTCGGTCATTAGGAGACCAAACCAAACTCTTTCTTTTTTTTCGAAACACCAAAGCCGAAGTTCTAAAGAATTCTCTCATCTTTTTCTTCACTTCTTGAACCGAAATACCAAGTCCCTTTAGTTGCCAAAATTGTCGTGTTCACTTGGTTTGTGTGTAGCCGAATACACTCTTGCATCTATCCTTCTTTCTTCATTTGTGTGTTTGAATCGGGTATCCTTTCTTCTCACACTTTCATCCATTTTCTCTTGTCATACTTGTGCCGAAATCATACTACCTCTAAACCAAGTTCTCTATTTTGGTTTCTCCATTGCTAGTGAGCCGAAACCATACCATCTTCTTCCCTCAAACTCTCATTTGCTTTTCTCAATAATCCTAGCCGAATCTTTCATTTGTGCCTTACCATTTCATTAAGCCGTTTTCTTCCAAAACCGTAAGTATTTGTCCCCATCTATTTCATATATTTTTATCTTCCATTTCAAAAGCTCTTGAGCCGAATGTCCCTTTTCTCCTAGGGGTTCTTGTGGCCGAATTCTTGGTGGTTGGTGTTGGGGTAAGTTCTTGGCCGAATGGTCATGTTTCCTTTCTCTAGTTTTATGATTGATTTCGGTTAGATTAAAGCTTATGATGGTTGTGGATTGAAGTGAGTTAATCGTTGTTAATCTCTTCATTATAGGACATCAAAGGTTTCAAAGCAAGAGGAGCCGTTTTCTTCTGTCAGTTGATTAGTGGGCCGATTGTCTATGGGAACCACTTTTTGGTTCGGGATTTGGTAGGAAACCAAATCAGGTGAAAGGTAAGGGCTTTCGACAAACCCTTTTTGGTCTAGATGTTGTTGGCCGAATGTGTAGATGCCTAACCCCTATGCTTTGGCCGATTGTAGGAGCTAGTACTCGAGGGACTTAGATCGCTTTTGTCAGGATTTCTAGACTCGTAATTACCAGGTGTGTAACTAACACACCCATACTTAGTGATATTGTTATTAAACCTGTTTGCCTATTAAAATCATGACAGTATGATGGATTATTGGATACCCAAACGGGGTATGTGTACGTATCCGGGTAAGTCAGTATTGTTACTAGATTACTGATGATCTATATGGTATCATGACTATGTATGTATGTGATATGGGGCATGAGTCAAACATATTAGCATGATATGCATAATTTGTATGATATGCATGATTACATGAGTATGGTATGTTGATGGGTGATATGAGTGGAGGGAGCATGATATTTTGTGCTGACGAGCACCAGTGTTTTAGTAACACACTTTGTGACTACGGTCACCAGTGCTTTGGTAGCACATTTGTGTCTTTGGGACACCGGAGGTTGGGCACCTCATTGCGACTTGTCCTCGTGGTTAACACCACCGTGGGTTGGCCCCACTTTGAGATATGGGATCGTCGCTAGTGATTGGGTATCACACGATGGGTTGGCCCCATCATTCGATTATCGTGACTACGGTCACCAGTGCTTGGGTAGCACATTGTGTCTTTGGGACACCGTTGTTTTAGTAACACATTGTGACTATACGTCACCGGTGGTTTGGCACCACCAAAGGGGTTTGGTACCACACGGGTAGAAAAAGGAGATACGGATGGTTAGGATCGGGTTGCATTAATTATGTTGCTATGTATGATGTGTGTTAGCATGTTGTTTCATCGGGAGCGGATTTATGCATCGAGTCACTCGACTCACCCTCTCCTTTGACATTTCAGTGACTCGTGAGACGCGACATGGAGCCGGATGGACTCGGGTGCTCATGCCATGCTTAATAAAGTTTTACTCCAACTCTATCATTTGGGTACTTTAGTTTAATTATCATTATTTGGGTTTTTAATTTGGATTTGTAAAAGGCCTTTAAATTATGTCTTATGATGGGTATGTTTTAATTAGATTCTCAACCCGCTTAACAAATAACTCTAAGGCATGAAAATTTTACTAAAACTTGGAAAGACAACGTTTTCAAAATTATATCGCAATGTATTTTAAACTATACCATCGGGTATCTCGCTATGTTTTGTTATTCAATAAACTCAAATGATTTTCAAATCAAACTCGATTTGCTACTAAGTCTAAAATGTTTCAAAATGGCACTAAGGAACTGTTGGAAGTCCTAAATGAAATCAACTCGTTTTAACTATATACTTGGATAAGTTTTCAAAATCTAATCAAACAAGCCTACTCAAACTTTCCTCAAATTCACTATGTTTTCACCCCACTTCTAAACGGAAAAAAAAAATCTGATCACTCAAAGACGTTTTTCCCCGTAACATACCAGATTCGGGCGTGGTGTCTTGTCCGAGTTTGGGGTGTTACATCGTACCAGGACCAACTATGAGAGGAAGAATTGGTGGTTAGGACGTTCTTAACTGCTATAACCAGCTTATTGTTTAGAGGAGAAAATTAATATACAAGGATTGTAACACCCCAAACCCGGCGCAGAAGTTAGGCCCGAATCTGGCGTGTCACATTAAAGTGTTTTTCGAAAACCATGTTCTCATTGAAAACCCTTCTTAATTAAAAGCTTGAGTAAAATCCCAGTTACGTTAGTTTATTTATTATTATTTAAAACGTGGTGCATAGAGAAATTATTAAGTTTATTCCCAAAATTTCTTTTCAGTTGTGGAAGCTAAGTTTAAAAGTAACTGATTTAAGAAAACGTGATGTTTAAAAATTAAATTGTGAAAGCGTAGTGTTTTGAAAACAGTTATTGTTTTGGAAAACTGCGATCTACTTTTAACAGATAGGAAACGTAATAACAAAAAAAATCCCAAACTTAAAACTAGAATTTAAAAGAAGCCTTATTACAACCCAATAAGAAAGTGGTTTAAGTAAGGTAAACTAGACTACTAAAATTTAAAGTTGTTCGTAGTGTGGCCACCTCCGAGTCCTCCAGTACGTCGAACCGCATACTAAGAATTACCTGAAAAATTCAAAAGAGGGGTGAGTTTACAAAAACTCAGTGTGTACAACCCTCATCGATCATAAAGCATGCATCACATCAATTCGGGACTAAGCCCATTACAGTAACCAATGTGGGCCTAAGCCCAACACAGTAACGGTGGCATTTGGGCCTTAGCCCATAATAGCCTCAGTTGGGCCTTAGCCCATAACAAATGTCACATATCACATCTATCTGGGCCTAAGCCCATCTCAATATCAGTATCAGTGTATGCAATGCATAAATGCCCAAACCAACCCTACACTCTGTCTCCTATCCAACCCTGCACTCCTGTGGGGATTTAATCGACCCACCCATCCCTACACTCCTTATGTAGCACCGGTTGCGGCACTAACCAATATTGCAGCAGAGCTGCCAATCACGTAATTGGCTTAAAGCCATCAGTGGATCCACAGTCGTCAAGCGACCATACGACCCTAACAAATCATATACTTCCTCCAAATCAATGATCCCATCCCGCATGCAGCATAATATCACATGAATGCAAACATACCATAAATGGCATACAGTAACAATCATATAACATGTAGGGGCATTTTAGACATTTTTCCCTTCAGGGGCATAACGGTCATTTCTCACTTAGGGCCTGAGTACACATATCGACTCGTCAATAGGGTTACAGTCGTCCGGCATGACTTGTATAACTTTTTGCAATCAAAACGCATTAATGGTCCCAAGCCCATTATATGGCCCAAGTGGGCCCATCGCTCGTGTGGCCCACTAAGCCCAAAACTCCCCTTGGCCATGTGATCGTCATGGCCGGCTCATTATTTCCTAACCATCCAAAAGATTTACATACGTAGGGCCCACGAGCCCATTGGGCCCACTCGGCCCATTTTGGTATATTTGGTCCCAAGAACGGCCTAAGACCACAAGATGCTCATGGTGACCTCTGTCTTTATATTGACTTATCCACACATGCGTTCGTACGTTCGTGCGATAGCCGTAGCCGTACTATCGGCCTTTCGACTTTTTGGCATTTTAGGAATTCGGCATTCGCCGATCTACAATTGGAGTGGTGTGTGTACACACCTTGTTGGAGAAAAACGTAGTAGCCCACGAGCGTAGAACCTATATTCGATTAAGTTATTCGGTTAGCCATTCTATTAATAAGATTTAACAAGCCTTTCTAATACAGAAGCCAAACCCAAGATTAATACCTACCTTAACTGAATCGGCTTATACCTCCTAAGTCGTTTGATTATTAATCAATCTCACCTCCTTGTGGTTTATCTGTACCACAACCATTATTAAGCATCAATATCCAATAACCAAGGTTAATCAAATACTAACCTAAGGAAAACACACGGCCAACAAGAGAACTAGTATTCGATCAATGATTGAAAGCACAAACCACCTACCTCTAATAACCGGCCAATAGATAAATTGAACTCAGACAACCCTCAAGAGAAGAGCAGATTCGGCACTTCAGATGCTGGAGCAACAGATGGAGGAAAGATTAATATTCGGTTACAAGGACAGGGTATATTCGGCTACAGAACCAACAATCCTTTGACGATGTGGATTAAAGTAGATGGGGAGGAAGAGAATCGATCAAGAATCAGCAATCAAATGTTGACCAAACCAGAAGAGAAGAAGAAGAGAAGATAACAAATATTCGGCCTAGTTCCAGATTAAGAAAGAATACTTAAGGTTGGCAGAGATGAAAAGTTACAGAAAAAGAAACAGAGAGAAGGAGAATTCAGTTTTAGATAAGTGAGAAGAGGAACTTCGAATGAGAAAGAAAGGAGGGAGAGAAGGGATTGGTTCGGTCAAATTGAGAAACAAGAAGAGCAGAAAAGTGTCAAGAGGAGGAGAATAAAGGGAGAATTGGCACAAGCATCAATTGTTGCAAAGAAAAATAGCAGAGAAAAGGGTATTGCTCGATTTTGGCAAAAGGCAAAAGAACTAAACAAAATGAGCCAAAAGCCGAAATGGCTAAAAGAAAAACGGCATCCTACTACATACTAGCCAAATTTCCAAGAGCAAAGACCCCATTTTAGCACCAACTTTTACCTACCCAACTTCCCTTGATTTCTTCCTCTTATCTCTCCATGATCCCCTCCTTAAACCACTCATTTGACCCATTCAACTCTCCAACACAGAGTTCAAATCCAACACAAACTCTTTCCCACACATGAGCAAAATAAATAATCACATTTGCATGCAGTGAGACTTGAACCTCTGACCTCCTTGCCACACTTATGATGCCACCTCCCTGCCACACCTGTTTCGCCACCTTGCCACTATACCACAGGCTCCTTTGTGTCTCTTTTTAATCACAATTACTTAAAAGGCTTAAAATCAGGAGCCATGGTTCCCCTAATGCTAAAAATAAAATTTTTCCTTATGACATGGCTTGACCCCAGGACTTCATAGAAGCCCCCTAACCTTCCAAAATCACTCACCCAACAGATCTAACATGCAATTGTGTCGTTCTCTTATTCTCAAAAATTTTAAACGCTCCCATGCCTAAGGCCCAATTCTTCTAGGCCCACATTTTTTCCTAAGTATTGGGATTGACAACTCATCCCTTAAAGTTAACTCGATTTCAAGTCAAAAAGTGCATGTTGGGTTGGAGTCGTGTTTGTTGACAGTTGGAGAAACGAGTCGACCGTTCTGTATTCAGATCTCCGAGAATAAATCAAGGAAGAAGTGATCGGGTTTAAACGACCCACGCGGTTGAGGCCGTTATGTAACAGCCCGATTTAGACCCTAGTTAGAACAGTGGTTTCAGGACCACAAATCCGAGGTCAGAGAAGTAATTTAATATTAATCTTGATGTTTATGGCATGTGATAAAGTATGTGTGAAAGTTTTGTGTGAAAATATTATCGTTTGTGTGCTTAATTTGCGAAAAGGATTAAATCGCATAAAATGCAAAAGATGTGTTCTATTTGATGAAGTGCCGAATTGCTAAGGCATATTAGGTGTGAGGTCCTTAGTAAGCAAATGGACCATTAACATGGTTAATGGACTTTTATGGACAACCATTAAGTGATGTTTTTGTTTATTAATTAAAGATAATTTGGGTAATTCATGAAATAGGTTTAGTTAAATTAAAAGAAAACAAATGTTCATCTTTTATTCATGTCTCCACTACCAAAAATTAGAAAATAAAGAAAGTTTAAGAGCAAGCTAGGGTTCGGCTAGGAAATTGGGTGATTAAGGTATGTTCTTTGATCGGTTTTTGATGATTTTTACGTTTTTGTGATCGTTTCTTTGTGTTTTATAAATCCCATGCTTAAATTCATGAAATTAATGATGATTTTGAGTTATTCTATTGTTTAATTTGTAAGCTTTGTGATGTTTGATGATGAAAACTAAGTGTTTAATGAGTGATAAACATATTTTCTAAAGTGATTTTGAGTAAAAATGCATTTTTGGGATTTAATTGAGAAATGTGAAAACTTTGTGTTAAAATGTGAAATAAATGTGAATATGGGTTGTTAGGGGCATTATGGTAATTCTGCTAAGCATGGATTAAATTGGATTTTGTGAATTTGATGTATTTGTGAAATAAGGACTAAAATGTCAAAATGTGGAATTATGAGGGCTAAAGTGTAAAATGTCCTAACTATGTGTTTTTGGATTGTTTTGGATGAAGATGAGATTCAATAAGTTGAATTTGATATTATATAGATCAAGAAAAGAGAAATTCAGACCTAGATCGAGGCAAGAACAAAGTGTTCGATTGATCGACTAATATTGTTGTTTCTACGTCCGAGGTAAGTTCGTGTATAATACGTATTGTTTAAATAATGTTCCTATGTGATGAAATGAATGGAAATGTGATTGTGGAGTTTGGTAATGTGAAATGTGAGTTCGAAGATATGTGGCACTAAGTGTGCATAAATAGAATCGTTACAGTGATGAATGGCACTAAGTGTGTGAGATAAGGAAAGCATCGGTTGCATTTTTTGGCACTGCGTGTGCGATACCGAGACAAATTTGGTTTAATGTGATGGCACTAAGTGTGCGATATTACTATAGTTTTGGTTAATATTTGGCACTAAGTGTGCAAGTTCATTGAACGTTTAAAGAGGAGCAAATGAATTATGTCATCAAGCATTGAGGTGATAAATGTGATAGAAAAATACGTAATGGTACATGTATGTACAGAACCTATGTGGTTGATGATATTGTGTATGAGATAGATGGAAGATTATGTGAATGAATAATGAGAAAAGTTGGATTGAGTAGCATTATGAATGCTTGTATATGAGATTATAGATACAGTATGAAAGTGAGTAATAGCCTTGTATGAGATTGAGTAGTGATGTGAATTGAACTAAGTGTTAGTTAATTTTGCATATTGAATTTGAATTGTTGAGTTAACTGTGTTATATTACGAACTTACTAAGCTTTATAGCTTACTGTGTGAAGTCTTTCTCTGTTTTACAGTGGTATTTAAAGCTAGCTCGGATCCGGGGATCGTCAACAACTCAATCACACTATCGGACATCTATTTGGTACCTTTTTGAAAGTTGTATTTATGGTATATGGCATGTATAGGCTAGTGTGGTTGTGGAATGTTTTGAGATGTATAAATCTTGCCATGTCATATGGCTTGATAATGGTTGATACTTTGGATTGATTTTGGTATATATTTTGCTATGTGAAAATGGTGTATGTGATGTGTATATATGGTCTTGTATGAATAGCCATTATGATATGTTTTGATGAAATAGAAATGGTATGTTTCATACTTGATTTGGTATTTGAGATGGTGAATGATTTGTATGTTATTTGATATTGGAATTGAACATGTAGGGATGACTCAAATTGGGTGGTAATTTGGCCTTGTAAATGGCCTATAGTTGCCCACACGGGTGAGCACACGGGCGTGTGTCTCGACTGTGTCCTTCAATGAACCAATTCGAAGCTAGTCAGACTTGCACACGGGCCAGACACATGGGCGTGTGACAGGCCGTTTGATTCAAGTCAGTGTTGCACATGAGCCAGACACACGAGCGTGTGACAGGCCGTGTGACCCAAGTCAGTGTTGCACACGGGATAAGACATGGTGTAAGGCATGGCCGTGTGAGGCACACGACCTAGCCACACGGGCGTGTTCCCTATTTCAAAGAGAAAAAATTTCAAAGTTTCGTAAAAGTTTTAAATGTGATCGGTCCGGTCCCGAACCTTCTTGAAAGCATGTTTAAGGTCTCGTAGACTTTCTAAAGGGACTTTGTGTTATTGATTAACTATGATATGTTGATATGTGAGCTATGGTGGTTTAACTATTATGATTCGACCGGTAATACCTCGTAACCCTAGTCCGGCGATGGATATGGGTTAAGGGTGTTACACGTTAATTCGAGTTGGGTTCTTCAAAATGCAAGGCTACCGGAATCTTGAATCAGGAACACATGTGTATCGGTTAGATAATCGGTAAGGGTTGGTTTGCATGTCGTACCGGGACCAGCTACGAGTGGAAGAATTAGTGGTTAGGATGTTCTTAACTGCTATAACTAGCTTATTGTTTGGAGGAGAAATTTAATTTACAAGGATCGATTCTTAATCCGGAATCTACCGAGTCTAGGGCTAAGGCTTATTATCTCTATTAACAAATATCAGAATTTATTTCCCGATTTAAATTTATTTCTAATATTAATTAAATGTTTATTTATGCGGATTCGATTTTTTACTTTCTAAACATTTTCAAAACTCCCTGATTTATTTGTTTATTTTTTTGCAGGTCCGTTTGGAGTCGTGGGCACGACTTTTGCCACGACTTTCAACACGACAAAAATTATTATCACAAGTTAAACGCGGAAGTTGATTATAACATCCGATCCCTGTGGACTCGACCCTACTACCACTCTTTACTACTATTTAGAGTTATTTTTGTAGGAATTATATTTGGTAGTTAAGAACATCCTAACCACTAATTCTTCCTCACGTAGCTAGTCCCGGTACGACCTGCAAACCAACCCTTACCGATTATCTAACCGAGATACACGTGTTCCCAATTCAAGATTCCAGCAGCCTTGCGTTTTGAAGAACCCAACTCGAATTAATGGCCTCAACCATGTGGGTCATTTAAACCCGATCACTTTTCCTTGATTTGTTCTTGGAGATCCAAATACAGCATGGCCGACTCGTTTCTCCAACTGCCAGCAAACACGACTCCAACCCAACGTGCACTTTTTGACTTGATAACTTTAAGGGATGAGTTGTCAATCCTGATACTTAGGAAAAAATGTGAATACCGATTGGAGGGATTTTTAGCACGGATACGTATCTCACGATTCCCGACCAGAAAGAACACCAGCCTTAAGCTAAGATGGAATTTAGCGAAGCATGAAATTATTCATGCTTTGTAGATTTTGAAAGGTGATTTGGTGATGATGGAGAAGAATGGGAAAGAAAGGTACTTGGAAAGAAATTAGACCAATTTGGAAAGAACAAAGAAATGGAAATGGAAGCAACAGAATGCTCACGCCCAAGTTGGAAGAAAAAGAATAATTTCTCTTAAATTCCAAATGAAAATCAAAGATGTAAAATAAAAATGTGTCTTTCCTAAGTACATTAAAGCCCTATTTATATACATGGAATTTACTAATTTTAGCTTTAACCACTTCAAAATATAATTAAAATTAAATAAAAATAAAATAATATTTTTTTTCTATTTTTGGCTTTTACAAAGTCAAAAGAATCTGATGAGTCCTTGGCTTTCTCCACATTTTTTATTCGGCCTCATTTTGTTGATTGTGTTTCAATTTGGTCCTTTTTCTGCTCGTTTTTTACTCTTAGCATCCCAATTTCATCCCTGACAAGATTAAAACATAAAAGCACTAATTCAATAGGGGTCAATTCAAAAAAATAATCGAATTAAACAAAAAAAGTCATGCAAATTAACATGTTACCAACCACAATCCAAGCATCATGTTCTAGTTCAATACTCACCAAAACATACCACAAATTTGACCATTGACATACCATTCCAAACTTACCATAAAGAGCCATACAAACATGCATATTAAGATAACCGAAAAGACACAATTTGAAAAGGCATCAAATGGTACCAACTAAGTTAACTTCCAAAACTTATACATGCCAAAATACCAACTAAACATTTATCAAAGCACAATTACAATTCATCCTATACATGTCATTATAAACCTTGGCCAAAACGTTCAAAAACTATTGAAATGTCTGCTGGATAGTGTGATAGATCTCCGACGAGCTTCCAACCAAATTGAGCTTCCAATAATCTATAAAACATTAGAAATAAACTATGTAAGCAATTAATGCTTAGTAAACTCGTATAAATCAAAACTTAACATACTATTTCATTTGCATAATATAAAGCATAAGTGTAATATAATCCAACCATAAGCTTGGCATAAGCCTATACATCACCATTCAATACACAAGTTAGCATACTTGTACATAATTCAAATCAACTATGTAACAGCTGACACCGCTCATTTCTTGAACTTTGGGGCTGGGACCACAGATCCAACCCCTTCCTTTGATTTGCTGACATTCGAGTCCATGAATGACCTTGGTCAGAAGGTACTATGACGATTGCTTAACGAAACATTAGGTTAAGGCACGAATAACGAAAAAGAACCCGATTGATCAACTTAAGGAGAATCGAAATCCTTACCTTGAAATCCCGAAAATAATATGGTTCGAATGCTATCGATTTCTGGCTTAGAAACCTAGGCGACTAGATCTCCTTCAAATCCCGGAATGCCGCCAAAGAAAAAAAACACGAGATCAGGGAAAACGTCAAACTAAGGATGGCCCTAACCACCATCTAGCCATTCGGCTATGGTCTCAGAATCGAAAAAGAAAGGAAGCAGAAGAAATCGGCACTCACCTTTAACACCAACAGATTCGGCTTCTCCTAACAGAGGGGGTTCGGCTTTATGAAGAGATCAAATGGGGTTTATGATTTTGGCCTTTAGAAAGAACTAATCGAGGGGGAAGAACAATATCAAACGTAAAGAAGTGATAGGAACAAAGATAAGAAGGATTTCACCAAGGCTAGGCGTGATTAGGCTATGGCGGACATGTGTGAAAAGAAAGAATGCTTAAGGGAATTTTCGGCTTTTGGCAGGAAAAGAGAAGAAGAAGAAGAAGAACCCTTAGTTGCCGAAATTAGAAGGAGAAAATAAGAGAAAGAAAATAAAAATAAAACTATGCCCTAGGAAATAATGAAAATTCGGCACCCCTTAGCCTTATCAAAACCGATTTCTCCCCCTTGTCCCTAGAGTCCAACTTTCGGCCACCACCTACTCTCAAATCCTTAACCCACATTTTTCTCTTATCTCCATCATCCTATCTTCTGACTTAATCCACACTCACTCATGCAGAATCCCAACCGAAACCACCTCTCACACTCCTCCCTGCATCAACCTCCTTATCTGCCATATTATCTACATTATCCCATTCATTAAATTTCCCTATTTTTAAGCCCTATTGCCGTCCAACCTTCTCCTCTTTTAAGTGCTGAAAATGGCCCAAATACATGGGGCCCAAGGGCCAAAAAATTGAGCCTCTTCACCTGCTAATGACGCCACCTTATAGCTCCTTTGCAGCGCCCCCCGCTACTGGACCACAAGCCCACTTTGTAATTTAACCCAAAGGTACCATCTTTTAAACCCTATAGTGTCCAAACAAAAAATTTAACCAAGACCTCGGCCCGATCCCGAGCCCATACTGGACCCCTAACACTCATACTAACATAACCACATACTAAACGCAAAGGCCCAATATTTCAGGATGTTACAGTGCGAGATTCCTGAGTATTCGACTTCTATTTCGAATGGTTCAACGGGTAAATGAAAGACGAGAATGTGTATGAGATTGGTACGAGATGGTACATGTATGTGCATAAACTATATTAGCGTTGAATCGGAGAAATGACGATGAAAGTATATAGTTTTGTGAATGAGTAATTGAAAGGTTTGTTAGTTGATGTGAATTCATGTATCTATAATTACATGTTAAATTATGTGTTTATGATTATATCGAGTTTATTTCATACGAGCTTACTAAGCTTTATAGCTTACATTATTTATTTTTCTATGTTTTATAGTGAATACAAAGCTAGCTCAGATTCGGGGATTGTCGAAGATCGCTTCACACTATCCACCTATCTCTTGGAACCTATGAACTTTGGTATTTTAAGTATATGGCATGTATAGGGACTTTAGTCATGTTGGTTATGTTTTGGTAATGATTTTGGCCATTTGAAATGGCTTGTAAATGTATATGTCTTGGTTTGTATATAATAGCCATGAGAGTTGGCTTATTTTGAGTAAAATTGCTTGCTTATATGTGTAAGTGCATATAGTTCATAATATGTAAATTGGGGTTGGTTTTGATGATGCTTATTAGTAGTTGGTTTTATGGAAGTGAATTTTGATATTTGAGATGTTATTTGTTTGTGAATCAAGGTAAAGAATGCATGTTTTGAGTAGCCATATTGATGATATAAGTTTATGAGATTTTAGGTAAAAATGGATTGGTTTATTTTGCAACTTGTGTGTATTGAGAAATGTGGTATTGAATATGCATGAATTAGGTTTGAATTGGATAGTTTAACTGCCTATTTATGCCATGGAATGGTGCAAGTTGATGTGTTGTAGGTACATTCAAATTTGGGTGGAAAATTGGCTTGGAAAATAACCTATTTTTGTCCACACGGGCAGAGACATGGGCGTGTGTCTCACCGCGTGTGACACACGGTCATGTTGCACGACCGTGTGTCCCCTGGTGTTGAAATTGAAATCAAGTCAGTATGCTCCACACGGGCTCACACACGAGCGTGTGACTTGGCCGTGTGGCATAAGTCAGTATACCCTACAGGTTTGGCACGACCTAGCACATGGCCTGGCACACGGGCGTGTGTGGCCACTTCGAATGGCACACGGGCTAGACAAACGGGCGTGTGGTTGGCCGTGTGACCCAAGTCAGTAAGCTCACTTGTTTGGACACGGGGTAGGACACGGGCTGGGACACAGCCATGTGCTACCATTTTGAATGCCCATACGGCCTATGACACGGGCGTGTCTGGTGGCCGTGTGAGACACACGGCCTGGCCACACGAGCGTGTGTCCCCTGTTTTGAGAAAATTTTTTAAAGTTTCGTGAAAATTTCCTAAGTTGTTGGTTTAGTCCCGAACCACTCCCAAATCATGTTTAGGGCTTCGTAGGCTCGTTATAGGGACATTGTGCATAAGTTGGACTAATGTTTGCATGAAATGTGAATATATATGTGAATTGAATGTTTAAATGTTTTATAAGTTCGGTAATGCTTATTAACCCTATTATGGCATTGAATACGGGTGAGGGGTATTACAAACTAACCATAAGATAAGTCATTTTCCATATGAAATATATCATTTAGTTCATGCATTCTTTCCATAAGATTATGCTTAATTCCATTTGGGAACTTATCATTTCAATCCCATTTCTTGCTTGTTGAACCATCTAGAATTTCATCGGATACATGGGAAAGCTCACACGAAGTGTGCCTTGCATATAATCGTAACATTTCCTTTACATCATTGCTCACACGAGCTGCGAAATGGGCCTACTCACACGAGCTGTGGGTCAAAATATAAGCCACATGATGCTGCTCACACAAGCTGTAGAGTATCTGCAATAAATGCAGGACCTCAGCCATCGGTAGGACATTCAAGACCAACATCCGAAACATGAAATCCCTAATGACATGTCATTCGTATCCTAAGAATTCCTAAGGTTCAATCGGGACTCGATATTCGTCGTAGCATTGATAGGTTTATACATCAATCCATTCATATTATAGTTAACATAATAACATTAAATTTAAATAATATTAATACGTTAACTGTTCATACAAACTTACCCCGATGGCTAGGGGCATAGAAATTAGATCGAACTAATCCGAAGCTTTTGTTTTTCCTCGATCTAGGTCCGTACTTGGTTTATCTTGATCTCAAAAATACTAACATGCAATAACAATGTTAGCCGACCTTCAAAGCACCAAAAATGGTGTTTCTCTTCAATATTTCGATAGGGGAAAACCATTTAGAAAGACAATACCATCTTTTCTTTGTTTTAATTTAATTTTAATTATAAAATTACTAGTTTAACCTTTGTTATTAACATTAGAATTCACTTAAATTATGTCCATATTTGTCCACTAACCTTAAAAATAGTACAATTACTATTTAAGTCCATTTACTTTAAAGTTTCATAGCCATTTGACCCTTTTAACTAATAGAACTCAACTTTTGCACCTTTTACGATTTAGTCCTTTTTACCTAATTAATCAAACAAACATCAAAACTTCTTAACGAAATTTTAATATGACTTTAATTTAATCCCATAGACATTAAAATAATAAAAAAATAATTTACTCGTCAGAATTGTGGTCCCAAAACTACTGTTCCGATTTCACTAAAAATGGGCTCTAGGCATTATTGAAACAGAATAAGGAGTTGAGAAGGAAGGTAAACTCTGACACTTCTAATTTTCATGAAAATATGAATGTGAAGGACGAAGCTCCGGGCATGCATGCAAGAGAATGGCAAAGCGTAATGGATGAACAACGACGAGATGTAAGAGCGTTGCACCCCGAATCTCAAGACATGGATTGGTTGTTTTTTTCTAATAATCCATTGGCCTCAAAGATAGCAGCGGTGTACTTGCCACATGATTTCAAGGTCCCAAAGAACATGTTTAGAAGGAGAAGGGACCCGTGAGCCCACTTGATGCAGTACAATGATTACATGAACATATTAGGTGCATTAGATTCAGTAAAATGTAAGGCTTTTTCCACGACGCTTAAAGGAAGCGCAAAGGACTGGTATTTATCCCTTCTCAGGGCTCAATTTGAAGCTTCTCTCAGTTAGGAAAAATGTTTTTAGGGAGATTTAGAGCTCAAAGAGCGATCATGATTACACATAAGGGACCAATGTCGGTGAAACAGAAAGAGGGTGAGTCCCTCCAGGATTATGTTAAGCGGTTTCATGCAGTGACTTTGAACATGAAGAATTTGGATGATCAATGGGCTATTGATGCCTTCATAATAAGGGTACAAAATGATCACGTGTAATACCCCTTTATTGATAACATATTGTAGAGTCTGGCTGTTTTGTATGAGCAGGCCCACAAGTTCGCAAAAGCAGAAGAGATCAAGAAGGCATCACGTGGCACTTTTCAGGGGGAAGATAGGCAATTTAGAAATAGTGAGGGAGCTCGCAACAAGAAGGGTCCTCCTAACCAATCGTTGCGAGCGAAATGTGATGGACAGCAGAGAAATCAAGCGCAAGGTGATTCTCCCAGGGCTCCTCAGAGATCTTAACTAGAGCATACTAGGAGATACATCCCCCATGACAGGTTCGGAGTTTATACTCCTTTGAACGCTACTCACACTTACAATTTGAACCAAGTAAAAAGTATTAGAATTCTGCCTAAGCCATCTCCAATGAGGCACAGTACAAGGAGATCCAACTCGAGAGACAGATATGCCTTCCACAATGATGTTGGGTACAAGACCGAAGACTATTTCACTCTGAAGGATGCCATCGAGGAAACAGTGAGAAACGGTGAGCTCGCCGAGTTTGTTGATCAAGGTGTTTCCCAACAGGGTCAGAGTTCGTAGGGTGATCTTAAGGGTAAATAGAAGGTTAGGGGTACCATCCATGTAATAGTTGGAACAGATGAAGAGTGGGCGACCTTTAGCACTAAGAGAAAGGCACACCTCAAGGGTGTCATGTCTATTGATTCACCCAAGAGGTCGCGTCAGTGGGAAAGGTGGAAGGTGGAAGGTGGAATTCACTCATAAGGATGAAAAGTTAGTATGTGATGAAGATGGCAACGATCCTATGGTAGTGACAGCAACAATTGCCAGTTTTGAAGTGAAAAGAATTCTTGTGGATAGTGGGAGCACCGTTGAGGTTATAACTTGGGATGATTATTAGAAAATAGGGTTGAAGAAGAAGACACTGAAGAAGGCGAGCCCATTGTACAGTTTCGTGAATCACCTCATCGAAGTAAAATGCTCTATTACATTGCCAGTGACTTTAGGAGATGGCGAGCACACCACCACGGAGTATGTCTAGTTTTTTGTGGTAGATCATCCTATGGCTTATAATGCTATCTTTGGATGCTCGATCATGAGGATGGCAAGGATGATGGTGGCTACTTTCTGTATGAAAAATAAAGTTTCCCACTAAGACTGGGGTGGGTTACATATAATCGGATCAGAGAGCAGCCAGACAATGTCACATGTTATCGGTACAACAGACCCATGGACAAGAACAATGATGGTAGGGTTCACAGCAGCCGAAGCTGGATGGTCAATTATTGGATTTGGATAGCTTGGATAACAGATGCGAGGAGCGAGCTAAGAAGCCAGAAGCAACCAAGGCTATGGAAACTTTTCAGGTTTTCAGTAGTAGTACAAATAAGGTGGTTAGAATTTCGACTGCACTGACAAGTGAGGAAAAGGAAAATTTGATTAATCGCTTGAGAGTGAATGCTGACATTTTTGCTTGGTCCACTGCAGATATGCCAGGGGTAGATCCTCAGGAAATTGTGCACAGGTTGAATGTTCTATTCGAAGCCAGACCCGTGAAGCAAAAGAGGAGACGGTTTGCGCCGCAGGTTGTGGAGGCTGTAAGGTAGGAGGTCATGAAGCTGTTGGCTGTGGGATTCATCAGGGAAGTTAAATATCCAGATTAGATATCGAATGTGGTAATGGTGAAGAAAGCGAATGGTAAATAGAGAATGTGGATACATTTTACCAATCTCAACAAGGCTTGTCCCAAAGATAGCTTCCTCTTCCTTCGATTGACAGACTTGTTAACGCGTCCTCTGGTAACAAATTCATGAGCTTTATGGATGCTTTCTTTGGATATAATTAGATCTCCATGGCTCCTGAATACCAAGAGAAAACAACTTTTTTTACAGAAGAAGGTTTATTTTGCTATCCTGTGATGCCTTTTGGTTTGAAAAATGTAAGTGCAATTTACCAGAGACTGGTGAACAAAATTTTTAGAGAGCAGATCGGGTGAAGTGTTGAGGTTTATGTCGATGACATGTTAGTGAATGGCTCCACTCTCGCCCAGCATGTTGATAATTTGTCATAAGCATTTTCGGTAGTGCGAGCCCACTGGATGAGGCTAAACTTGGATAAGTGCGCCTTCAGGGTTAGGGCTGGCAAATTTCTGGGCTTTGTGATCTCGGAGAGGGGAATTAAAGCGAACCCTGAGAAAATTCAAGCTATATTGAAAATGCCCCATCTGAAGACAATAAAGGATATCCAACAATTGATTAGAAAAGTGGTCAGAATCAATAAATTTGAGGCGTGGATGACTGACAAATGCTTACATTTCTTCGAGGCCCTGCGCACCTCTTTTTCCTAGACAGAGGAATGCCAAACAGCTTTTGGGAAGCTCAAAGAGTATCTCACATAACCTCTATTACTAATGTCACCTTGTGAAGGAGAGACCTTTTACTTATACCTTGCCATGTCTGAGGAAACTGTGGTAGCTGTCTTGCTCAGGGCAGAGGGTGTTCGATAGTTCCCGATATACTACATCAGTAAGGTGCTGCAAAATGGCGAACTCAGGTAGGCGAAAGTTGAAAACTCATTGTTTCTTTAATTACTGTAGCTCGCAAGCGGCGATCATACTTCCAAGCCCAACCTGTGGTAGTCGCGACAAACCAGCCTATCAAAAAACATTTGTCTAAACCTGACACCTCCGGAAGAGTGACTAAATGGAGTATAGAACTCGCCAAGTTTGGTATAGAGTTTACACCGTGAACTGCGATAAAGGGGCAAGTTTTGGCTGACTTCATGGTTGAATGTTCGTTTAAAGTACCTACCAATTCCTTAGGTAACCTGAATGATAAATAATAAACTCCATACTACATAATGAAAAAGAATATATTTGAACTGTAATCCACTTCAAGTCTCAATGGCAGTCTTTGGTCCAGTACGCTACCTCTGTAATGACTTATGACAAATTTCATATTTGTACTAAAATTTCTATTCCATTTGTTGCATTCAGTATAGTAGTTAGTTCACCACAGGAAGAAACTGTAACCACCAACAAATCAAAAGATTGGCTGGTTTATGTTGATGGATCTATGACGAAGACTAGATCAGAAGTAGGAGTACTCTTGGTGGATCCCGAAGGAAACGATTGGCAATATGAACTCTCTTTTGGATTTCATGCATCTAATAACGCTGTAGAGTACAAGGCGTTGGTATTAGGGTTACAGTTAGCTTGCTAGCTTGGAGCGAGAGAGCTTGTTGTTCATACCGATTCCTAGTTGGTCACCAAACAGTTGAACGACGAGTATGGGGTTAAAGAGTCAGGGTTGGAGAAGTACTACTCAATTGCAACCCAATTGCTAGCAGGGTTTGATAAGATATAAATAAAACAAGTCTCAAGGAGTGATAACACATGAGCAGAAGCTCTGTCCAAGATAGCATCTTCTATTGTCATTTAACAAAGGGGAAAGATTCTGTTGGAACATAGGGAAACCCCAAGTTACGATGCACTCCAAGTATATACTATAGATCAAGAAGATACATGGATGACTCCTATAGTTCGCGTATTGCGGGGAATAAATGACTACTCAGATAAAAAAGAGCTTGAAAAATTACAACGCGAAGTTGTGAGGTATGTATATCTGTGTTATATGTTACACATATATCAATGATTTAAGTCCACGAACTAGATATATGGATAATGAATTATTAGCCAATAAAATATTTGATTGCATAGCAACTTAAAGTGATTTCTATTGTTCTACAATTGATAGGTATACTCTTTTAGAGGGTGTACTGTATAAAAAAGGATACTCACAGCCACTACTGTGATGTCTGACGCTGTTGGAGGCTGAGTATGTGATGTGAGAGATTCATGAAGGCATTTGTGGCGACCACCTGGATGGAAGATTGCTTGCCCAAAAAAGTGTATATATAAATAATGAATAACTTTAAGCTAAAAAATTATTGTCACTTTCCTCCACTTCTCATGAGTATATGATATTGTTGTTGTAATAGCCCATTTTGCCCGGGCTTGTGAAAACCAAAACCAAAAAAGAAAAAGGAAAATAGAAAATAAATACCAAATGTCCAAAAATGTCCTTTTACAGTCCATGTACAACCAGAGCCCAAAACCAATTAACAGCAGCCCAATTACAAGCTACCTGAACAGACCCAAAATAAACACCACCAGACCCAACCTGTTACAAACCCATTAGCCCAGATCCTAGCTACTCTACCCAGACCCGCACTCTTGGCCCAAAAGGCCCAATGCCTAAACAAGCTTCAGTGGCCTAGGGTTTCTGAAACCCTAGGCGCCGCAAGAACCAGCGACTCAACCTTCGCACCGCAAGCGCCGCAGCCACCAGCCCTCGTCAAGCCGCAATTCGCGCGAGTAACGCCCCTATCACCGTCGCTCTCCTCGCCTTCGACCTGCACAGAAAAGGAAAAACACAGCAAAAGAAATGGAAAATAAACAAGACAGATTTCTTTCTTTTTTTTATTTCTTTCGGGGCTATATAAACCCACAACAATTTGTAACACATACAGACACGACATACGCAGAAAAACAGAGACAAAAATATTCAAAGAAATAAAATACAGAAATCGCAATAGGTGATTTGTTTTCTTATTCTGTTTTATTTTTATCTTCTATACATTTACGCATGCAAATATTTTTTTAAAAAAAAATAATAAAAGGAGTTGGATTACCTTTCGACGGTGCTGAAAAAACCGAGGTTTTAACCTCCGGCCACCGTCCGCGGTGGCGCGTGTGGCGTGTGAGGGCAGGGGACCGGAAGTCCGGCGATCGGAGCCTATGAAGGGCTTTAGAGGATTTTTGTAGGTTTTTTTTTAAAGAACAGATTGAAAATGATTTTTTATTAAAGCTGACTTTTATAGGTAATGGAAACGGTGTCGTTTTGGGGATTACCTTTAAAGGCCAAAACGACGTCATTTAAAGGACCAGGATCCGCGCGTTGACCCGTAAACCCGGGGAGGATCCGCGCGTTTTATAAAAAGGGAAAATTATCCTTTTAGTCCCTCTGCTATCTCATTAAGTTTAATTTCGTTCAATTCAACGTTTTATTTATTTTAATTTAGCCCAAAAACTTATACTTTGCTTCAATTTAGTCCCTCGAACTGCTTTAAGGGCTAAAAATCAGAACGACATCATTTTGGGAAGAAGGTATAATTGCCTAATGAGTCCCTGCAGTGCAACGCGCGTTTTAATTTAATCCTTTTATACTTATTTTATTTGCTATTTAGTCCTTCTTTCTTTCTTTATTTTTATTTTTATTTTATCTTATTCTAATACTATATTTAATTATTTTATCATATTAAAATATTATATTTGTTATTTGTATATTGATTTATTAATAGTATAAAACTAGTATATATATTTTTATTATGTATTATCCTTATATATCTTAAATTATTATTATTTATTATTTTATTTGGTTTAATCATTATATATTATTTTAGGATTTATATTATATATTTTAAAGCTTTGTATATTATATAGTATTGTATTATATATATATTTTTAAAGTTTTATTTTATCTAAAATTTATATATTGTATAATATATTATTCTTATAAATGTAGTTTTATATGTATTAAATTATTATAAATATGTTTTTATTTAAAGTTATAAATTATTTATTTATTTCAAAGTGTATTTTATTTATTTTCTCTATATATATTTTTATTTTTTTAGCATTTATTTATTAGTTGGTATATGTCATTGTATGAAAATTTTCAACCTGCATGAAAAGTGTTCATATTTATTTTGTAGTTTTTTATTATTTTATTTTATTATTTATTGTTTATTATATTTTTTTATACTTCTTCATTTATTTACAATTGCTTTAGTGTAGTTATGTTTTATTAGTTGGTATTTTATATTTTTTATTCCTTTATTGCCTATGTTCATATGAAATGTTATTATTTCACGATTTTTTCGATATTTATGTTTGATAATATATTAATATAATATTTTCATAGATCATCGTTTTAAAATAAAATGCATTTTGCAAAATTACTATTTTACCTAAAGGTTTTAAAATAAGGCAATGTTTTGTATTTAGAAATTCGGGAAATAGTGCCCTAACGTGCTGGGTATCGATTTTCCGTTTGACTAAATAACTAAATATCCTTTACTAAAATTTTGTAAATCATGAGATGATTTTAGTTACGAGGGTTTAAAAATATCGTGTCCTAACGTCTTTGGATGTGATGTTTGTATTCTTTCTAACAAAGTAATCTCAAGTTTTAAATCAAATTGTTTAGTTTTTTTTTAGTCATATTTTAAATGTTTATTAAATTTCAAACACTTGGACATGATTCTATCGATTAGGTACCAATTTTTGGGCGTTGTGAGGGTGCTAACCCTTCCTCATACATGCAATGCACTCCGAACCCGTTTTCTTGTTTTTCATGGACCAAAATCAAATGTTTTAAAATAAAACGTTTTGCAAGGTGATCCAATCACACCTAAGTAAAAAAGGATTGGTGGCGACTTCCATTTTCGTTTTTTAAAGTCGACCCCGTTTTTTTGCCAAAAAAAAAATGGTTTCGACAGCTTGGCGACTTCGCTGGGGACAAATAAGAGAGTCAAGCCGTAAAATCGATAATTTCATGTCCTTTTGTTTGAATTTAAAATTCTGATTTTAAAAAAAAAAACATGATCCTTTTATTGCATGTGATCTTAACATATATATTTCTGCATTGCACTACATGACCGTTGTTTCACGCCTTTAAGTGGGAGCAAGAAGCTATGCCTTCGTGAGGTTTTCACCTCTGCATGGGCTAGCGGATTGCTTTCGGGATACATCTGTACCTATGTCTTTGTGAAGTTTTCACTTCCGCATGGCCATAGGGAAATGTATTCCCCTGAACCGAACTCGGTCCGTATGAGCCTATAATGGGTGAGGATCAAGGAATCTGCTGGTTCAGGTACCTCAACTTTAGAACTAAACCGCATATAGTAAACCCTAAGAACCCACCTTAGGTAGAGCTATGTCATACTTTAGTAGTTACCCAGATATGTGTGCGTTTATTTCACTTGCTTTATATTTTATTCTGTGGTACTAACTCGTTGTGTTTCATTTTTGTGCATGTCATTTCATATTTTTAGAGGTATCGATTCACGGTCAGTTTCTAAGTTAGAAAGCTAGTTATGGAGAATGAGTTCCTTGATAAAGTGGGAGACAATGCAGTTGTTCGCACGTGGTCAGAGCGAACGCAATCGGAGAAAGGAAATAGCTTAGTTGATGGGTATGTATCTGAACTATGGGATTTTACTCGTATTAGTATTACACAGAATGAGTTCCAAGAGTTGAAAGAGATATAGACCCAGTGGGATGTTGAGTCAAAGCAGATGTTCTATCGTAATTATGGCGATCTACCCTACTTACTTGACATCAAGGTAGATAAGCATCTATTCCGGGCTATGACTCAATTTTGGAACTTTGCTTATAGCTGTTTCACTTTCGGGGAAGTAAATTTAGTGCCCACGCTGGAAGAATATATGACCTTGCTTCGCTGTTCGAGGTTCCAAGTCGACAAAGCTTATTTTAGGGCTACCAATGTTCCAACTTTTGTGAAGAAGTTGATGAGTATCACAGGGATGAGTGAACAGTGGGTTACAGCTAGAATCCAAGAGAAAGGTGAAGGTAAATGCATACCTTGGGTGAGTTTGAGAGACCTGATCCTAGTACATCCAGATGAAAAGAAGAGGATCGACGTCTTTGCCTTATGTATTTATGGTTTAGTGATCTTCCCTAAAGCTCTAAGACATATAGATGAAGCAGTTACTGATTTATTCGACCGACTTAGCAAAGGGGTCACACCTGTACCTGCAATATTAGCCGAGACATTCAGATCTTTAAATGCATGTCGGAGAGCTGGTGAAGGTAGATTCATTGGATGCGCACAGTTATTATGGGTTTGGTTTCACAGTCATTTTTGGAAGGTTGACAGGGTTCCTTACCGAGTGTTCTCTGAAAGTTATTCTCCCTTAAAGGAGGCCACAGCTACGACAAGGAGAGACGATATATCAGAGGAAAGATGGATGAAAATTCTTCAAAACCTCCGAGAGGAAGATGTTGAGTGGAAAGCCCCTTGGATGGTTCCCGACGAAGTCCTTTATCGGTGCGGAAATTTTGATTGGGTACCTCTGCCTGGAATATGGGGAGCTGTTGGATACGCACCGTTGCTCGTACTAAGGAAATACAAAGCAAGACAGTTCATACCGGTGACATGTGGATTAGCTCAAAGTGAATTCTCATATAAGGGAGATAATTATAAGAAGAAGATTCGAGAAATTTCTGAGGCTTGGAAGCAGGCTCGGCGTATGAAGATATTGACTGGAGGGCCAATGAAAACCCCAGAATACAAGGAGTGGTCGAGCAAAAGGATCGATGATAACATCCCTGGGCCAAGTTTGGAGGATGCTCGATCGATGAAGGAGTATTTACAAGTGGTCCCATCAGAGTTAGAGATTATAAAGCAAGACTTTGAAAGGCAAAGTTTAGAGCTCGAAAAGAAGATAGAGAAGCTAGAAGAAGAAAAGATGTACTTCAGGCTAGATGTGGATGTTCAGAAATCAGAATCCGAGAAAGTAAGAAAGGAGAAAAGGAAGATTGAGGAAGATCGAGATAGCTTGAAGATTGAATATAAGAAGATGCGTTTATCGATGAAGAATGTCGGATTGGGGAAGACTTCGAAACAGTGGCAACAGGAGGTCCAGGAGGAAAAGGCCAAAGCTGACTATTGGAAGAGGAAATTTCAAGAAATGCAAGCGCAAAATGAGGCCCGATAGAAGAGTTTGTCAGAAAGTCGAAGTGAAAAAGAAGAATTAAAAGCTAGAGTGGCTGAACTGGGACGGTCTCTCCATCACCATCGAAGTCGTAATTCCGCGATCGAGTTAAAGTCAAGCCTGAACAAGATCGAGGAAATGAAGGGTAAGATTGAAGAGTTAGAATCAGCACTGCACAGTTGTGATGTAACACCCCAAACCCGGCCCGAACACTACGACCGAATTTGGTTTGTTACAGAGGAAAACAATTTTGTAAAATCCCTTTTAAGCCGATTTAAGTTTCGTCGAAAACCCTTCCTTTAATTTTCTTGCTAAAACCATACTTAGTTTGTTTAAAAATATTTATTAAGTCAAGTTGTTATAGGTTTCAAATGTACCCGATGGCACTTTAAAACATTTTGCGTTTGATTTCAGAAAACATGTGCACCCATTTTAATATTATTAAATAGTTTAAACAAAATATTTAAAATATGTAAAAATAATAAAAATAATCCTAGGAGGGCTTATTACAACTTGATTAAAACAAAACCAACAATAAAGTATAATAAACTAAAATTTAAAGTTCATTTAGTTCAAATATCCACTGCATGGCCACCTCGAGTCCATCCGGCTCCTCATCCGCGATCTACGAGTCACCTGAAAAATGTTAAAGGAGAAGGTGAGTCACCAAGACTCAATGTGTAACCCTTCCCCGATTTAGTGCAACAACATACACAATTTATAACAAATTAACATGCACTAAATCATGCACCCAACCTAGCCATCCAAACACCTTTCTCTACCCCGTGTGGTACCAAACCACTGGTGGTGCCAAACCACTGGTGACTTAAAGTCACGAAATCCGTCATATTGTGGTGCCAAACCACTTTGGTGGTGTCAAACCACCGTGACCCAAGTCACAAATCAAATGATGGGGCCAACCCATCGTGTGATACCAAATCACCGGCTTCAATCCCATAATGTAAATCGTGGGGCCAACCCATCGTGGTGCTAAGCCACCGACGAGACGCTATGAGGTGCCAAACCTCTGGAGGTGCCAAACCTCTGGTGGTATCAGTAGTGACAATGTGGTACCAAACCACTGGTGTCCGTCGACACGAATATCACTTCCCCCTCCACTCGTTTAACCCACATAAGTCAAGATATGCATTTAACAAGAATTATGCCCACATGCTTATTTAGCAACATACATTGGATTTATCAATTACCATTTATAGCCACATATGCCAAATATGCCATGCTTTCCAAAAGCATCATAACAACAAGATCTTACCTGGATCCTTGCTTATACCCTTTTATGGTATTAAATCCGAATCTACATAGATCCGATTAGCACACAATAGATTTAGTACATTAATTAGTTATAAGTGTGTATGTACACACCTGATGCCAACGATAGCCTTAAATCCCGAAGAGACCAAATCGGCCACACAAGACTCCCTTGCCCTATATTCAGCCATTACCCAAAGTTAATATAAAGGTCATTCGGCCAAACCAAAATAATCTCAAGGGTTAATATTTGAACCCGAAAACCCTACCTAACACCTTTGAGTACTAACTTCAGCACACGATATACGATTCTGCTTCACCTCCTACAATCGGCCATCATCAGTATTACTAGCCTTCGGCTTAATCGAATACTGGATAAATAAAATAGATCCTTACCACCTTACCAAAACCGATTGATCAAAGATGATGGATTCACTCACTCGCTTCCAAATCCCGAAGGCCCTATAACCAATCGATTTCGAAACAAGTGATTAGAACCCTTAACAACAATTGCCGAAACCAACTCTTACCTTTGTAAAAGTCGACAGAGAACAGAGAAACAAAATAAGGCATTCGGCTTTGACCACTTACCCACCTTATGAACCGGTTGGAGAAAAGACTAGAGGAGGTCACCTTTGCTTGATATTCGGCCAAGACTACACCAAATAGAGGAAAGAAATTCGGCAAGGTGGTAGGGAGTAGGTTCGGCTTCAAAGACTCGCAACAACGAAGAGAAAATAAAGTACCTTGAGATTCGGCTACAAGAGAATAAGTAAGGAATTTGGGTTGGAAGAAAAATAAAGAAGAGGAGGAGAGGGTTGAACAATTTCGGCAAGAAGAATTTAGAATGGGAAAAAGAAATATCAAAAGGTGAGCACCCCTATTTATACTACACACTTTCTCCTATTTTATCTCTTTAACACATATTCAAAGTGAATAAAAATAAATCCATACTTAATCTCTTCTTTATCACCTTAATAAAATAAAATAAAATCCATCTCATTATCTCCTAATCACCTATTCAAAATTCTAAAATAAATCAATTATCCTCCACTTAATCTCCTATTCTATCTACTAATCTACCTATTTGAATAATTAAAAAAAACAACAATTATCCTACCTTACTGCAGCCGAATTTTAAAAGGATTAAACAAGCATTATCCTTATCAAATTGAAGCTCCCAAGTGCCGTCCACTGCTCCTTCTCCCTAACGCCGGAATGCAAAATAAAACCTCAAAATTTTGCTTCCCTTGCGTCTTGAACCCATGACCTGCACCAAGACCCTTTAAGCTTTAACGCCCCCAAGCCACTCTTCCAAAGCATTTTTTTTTTGTGATATAAACTCGCTCCAATTTCTTTTAAGAGCTATTTCCTTAGCTCCCCCTTGTCTTAACGCCAAAGACAAAAATAAAACACCCCTTGCTGCCGCCGCGTTTCGAACCTAGGCCCTTGTTAGCGTTATATCCAGGCCCTTAAGTGGCGCATGGAAGCCACTTTACCAAGGCCGGTTTTTATGTCCATAAACCTTGCCATTTATTTTTAAGGCCTACCTAGCCCAATTTCTCTAGTTGACGCAAAAAGGAAAATAAAAGCCTCTAATGCGCCCCGCGTTACTCGAACCTCTTCCCTCCTGCGCAAGCCTCCAAGGCCCCTAAAGTAGCGTCCCAAGCCACTTTACTAAGCCCAAGTTCATGTCCAAAAATGCCTATATTTTTCCCTTAAGGCCTCCCTGGCCTTGCTCCCTTTTAACGCCAAAAATAAAACTCCCAAGTGCGATTCCTGCCGCTCGAACCTCCTCCCCTTGGCACTCCACTTGACGCAAACTCCCAAAGACCTGTGTGCGTCCCTTGCCACTTTACCACACGGCTACTTGTGTCCTAAACTCCCCAAAAATTTTCTTAAGGGCTCCTTCACCCAGCTCCCCCTTTTATACTTAAAATCCAATATTTTCCCAAAACTTTCACCTACACCCTAGGGTTCTCAAAACCCTTAATACACTTCCAAATACTGCCAAAACCCACTAACGCATGAATTATGCACAAACGCATAACCCCTAATCTAGGATGTTACATGTGAACTTCGGATCGAGCTTCTTGAAACAAGAGAAGGGCATTGAAAAGAAGAGCTTCACCATTCTCATGATCAAGTTAGGAGTCGAGATTACCTAATGGGTGAAGCAATAGCTCAGATTCGAGAGGTAGCTGATCATCTACAGACTTTGGTAGCACAGGCTGATACGTTGAGCATGAAGTATGAGCTACAATCCGATCGTAGTCAAGAGCTAGCTTCATTTCTTGGGAAAATCAAAACTTTAGGACTTAGGGCGAAAGCATATTTGTAGTCCGTTTTATGTAAAGGATTTTATTTTCTAATAAAGTTTTCTAAAATGAAGTTGAATCAGAATCGATGCCTCTCTGCATTCATGCATTTGCATTACATCATATCATATGCATTTAAGTCCTTAGAGAGAGCCTAATTAGTTAAAATTATTACACAGAAAGAGAGAGAGAAAGAGTGAGTGAGAGAGAAGAAAATATGGAAGCTGAACATCCTTACGGTACACGTGCCAAATCAAAGAAAATGGATCAAAGACTTGAACAATTCCAAAAGGACGTGCAAGACCAAATGCAAGAGAAAATGGAAAAACTCCAACAAGAGATGAGGGACCAGATGTTGGAGGCTCAAAAGAACATGATGACTCAAATGGCCCAGATGCTGAGTGGGGCAATGGACAAGGGAAAGGGTCCCATAGTTAACGCTGAAGATAATGAGGATTTTCCTAGGGGATTCACTCCACCACATGTGCAAACACAACCTGAGGAATATCCCAGAAGGCCACCTGTCACAATTAGGCCTCAGCAAGGGCAAGTTGACACTGGAGTGCCCATGAATTTTCAAGTTGGCATAGGATCCAACCCAGGGGATAACTCCGCTAATCCTGTTATTCCTAATCTGGACATAGTAGAGAGAGAGGGGATCAGAACTGAATCTTCAAGATAGTTGGAAGATCGTTGTAGATGGTTGGAAGAAAAATTCAAGGCTTTGGAAAATGCCGACCATCACCACGGTATTGACGCAAAGGATTTGAGTTTGGTCCCAGATCTGGTGCTTCCTCATAAATTCAAGATGCCGGAATTTGAAAAGTACAATGGGACTAGTTGCCCTGAAGCCCACATCACTATGTTCTGTAGACGCATGACTGGCTACGTGAACGATGATCAACTTTTGATTCATTGTTTCCAAGACAGTTTAGTGGGGGCAGCATCCAGGTGGTACAATCAACTTAACTGCGATAATATTAGCTCCTGGAGAGACTTAGCCCAAGCCTCCATGAAGCAGTACAATCATGTCACAGACATGACGCCTGATAGAATCATGTTGCAAAACATGGAAAAGAAATCAAATGAAAGTTTCAAGAAATACGCGCAAAGATGGAGGGAAGTTACCATGCAAGTTCAACCACCTCTCCTAGAGAAGGAAACCACCATGTTATTTATCAACACTTTAAAGGCACCATTTATCACCCATATGATAGGAAGCACCATTAAAAGCTTCGCGGATATAGTGATGGCAGGGGAAATGATAGAAAATGCCATAAGGGGTGGTAAGATTGAAGCGGGAGAAACCACTAGAAGATTTGCTCCTAGGAAAAAGGATAATGAGGTGAACAATACGAGTACATACAACAAAGGTTACTCAAAGGCAGTTACTGTTAGCCAGCCGAAAGTAGTTACTGCCGGGAAACAAGGGTCTACAAGACAAGAATCAGGCCCCAGACAAAATTCTGAAAAGCTCCAATTTACGCCAATCCCAATTACGTATAAGGAGCTATATCAAAATTTATTCGATGCACGCGTAGTGTCCTCATATTATCTACAGCCGTTACAACCCTTGTATCCTAAATGGTATGACTCAAGCGCTCAATGTGATTACCACGTAGGAATAGCGAGGCATTCGATAGAAAATTGCAGTGCCGTCAAAAAGGTAGTTGAGAGGCTCATCAAGATAGGGATTGTCAAGTTTGATGATACACCCAGTGCGAAGAACCCATTACCCAATCATGGAGATAAGGGAATAAATGCGATTGGAGAGAATGTCATGACAAGGACAAAGCGGGATATCTCGGAGGTAAAAACCCCATTGAGAATGGTGTGGAAGGAAATGGTAAGAAGGGGACTGATAAAATCAAGTTCTAAGGAAGGAGGTGAAGGACCAAGGAACTACTGTGAGTTCCACAAAGCAGAGGGACATGGGATCTAGGAATGTGCTGAGTTTAGGGTCCTGATACAGAGCCTTATGGACAATAAGGAATTGGAGTTTTATGAAGAAGGCTCAGAGGAAAGAAACGTATGTGCAACTGAAGAAGAATTGACAAAGCAAAAGGTCAATTATCCGAGGATCATAATTTCCCGACCGAGAAATACAGAAGGTGGAGCACAATTTGCGCCTAAAGTTGTAATCCAGAAACCTGTTTCCTTTCCTTACAAGGATAACAAGATGGTACCATGGAATTACGACTGTAATGTGACGACACCGGGAGTGGAAAACTCAGCTAGCACTTCCAAGGAGGTCCAAGGTGAGGGATTCTACACACGAAGTGGAAGGCGTTATGACTCGGTAAATGTCAGAACTGCGCCTGTGAAAGATAAAACTTTGGTAGTTGAGCAGGAGAAAGAGGCTGAGGCACTGATCAATGAACCCGTGAAGGAGGAGGAGGCTAAAGAATTTTTAAAATTCTTGAAGCACAGTGAATACAGTGTGGTAGAGCAGCTGTGCAAGCAACCGGCTCGCATATCGGTGTTAGCCTTACTCTTAAGTTCAGAAGTGCATCGCGAAGCATTGATGAAAGTTCTTAATGAAACTTATGTTACTAATGATATATCTTTCAATAAACTTGACCGTTCGGTTAGTAATATAAGTGCTGACAACTTTATTTCCTTCAGTGACGATGAAATTCCACCTGGGGGTATGGGATCAACTAAAGCTCTGCACATCACCACTCGTTGCAAGGGATACACTCTGCCTAGTGTGTTAATCGATAATGGATCAGCCTTGAATGTCTTACCGTTGTCGACATTGAAAAGGTTGCCGATAGACAGTTCTCATATGAAGACATGCCAGAACATAGTGATTGCGTTTGATGGCACCGAGAGAAGAGTGATGGGAAGAATCGACATACCGTTACAAATCGGACCAAACACATATGAGGTGGACTTTCTGGTAATGGATATAAAGCCCTCTTACAACTGCTTGTTGGGAAGAACCTGGATACATTTAGCAGGGGCGGTGCCCTCCTCCTTGCACCAAAAGCTGAAACTGGTGACAGATGGTCAGCTGGTTACTATAAACGCGAAAGAAGACATCATAGCAATTGTTACCAATGACGCGCCATATGTAGAGACAAATGAGGAGGCCATTGAGTGTTCTTTCCGATCTTTAAAGTTCGTCAAAGCAACATTCATTTTGAAAGGAAATGAAGTTCCGGTGCCTAAGATATCCAAGACCACTAGGATGGGCTTACAAATGATGGTGGGGAAGGGAGCCTTACCAGGAAAAGGACTGGGCAGACATCTCCAAGGGGAAGTTCAAGTGCCGATGCTGAAATAAAAGAGAGACCGTTTTGGCTTGGGTTTCAGGCCAGATGCCAAACAAAGGAAGAAAGAAATCGAGAAAAAGCAAGAAAAAAGGAGAGCACGGTTTAATGGGGAAGAAGTCCAGTGGGAATCGATGACATTCCCCCACATATCCCAGACCTTTGTATCCGGAGGGATAATTCACCTTGAGAGAGGGTTATTGGAAAGTCCTCACATCAATGCCATACACGGGGAAGAAGTTGAACGAAGAAACTTGTCGGGCATTCGCCCTTATGAACCTGGAAGCATTTTGAACAATTGGACTGCAGAGGAACTTCCTGTAGTTTTTAGAGATTATACGGAGTAATATTCAGAACGCTCTTGTTGTTTTTAGCCTAGGAACAATAAGATTTCTTTTGTGAAATAGGGTCATGTTCAGACATTGTTGTTTTAATAAAATACCTTTTTGATAATTAACTTGAGCAAATATTCTTTCATTTTTATTCTTTTGACTTTCTAATTTCATTCCAAATTTTTTATTTCTCATTCATATCATGTGAATAATTGTTCTCGAATTCATTTGTTCTTTGTACATTCTTTGGTACCCATCACAGGTCCCTAGATATCAATGATGTGAGCAACGATAATACAGATCCAGAGGTCCACTTTTAACAAGACATGTGTTTAGAAAAATCTCAGGATTTTGAAGGTGGCCGAGATTGTGATTTATCTCCAGATTTGTTAAGAATGGTAAAGCAAGAGGAGAAACAGATCTTACCCCATGAGGAGGAGGTAGAGAACATAGCCTTGGAGGAAGGAAAGGTTGTGAAAATTGGGACGCGCATAGCCGACGAGACAAAACAAGACCTTGTTGAGTTACTAGGGGAATTCAAAAATGTCTTTGCATGGTCGTACCAAGATATGCCTGGGCTAAGTACCGATATCGTAGTACATCATCTTCCCATAAGATAGGAGTGCAAGCTAGTTCAGCAAAAGCTACGAAGGATGAGGCCTGATGTAGTGTTGAAAATAAAAGAAGAGGTCCAGAAATAGTTTGATGCTAGTTTTCTACAAGTGGTCAAGTACTCAGAATGGGTTGCCAACATTGTTCCTGTCCCTAAGAAGGACGGAAAGGTCCGGATGTGTGTGGACTATAGGGACTTAAATAAAACTAGCCCAAAGGAAAATTTCCCTTTGTCGCATATCGACACATTGGTGGATAATATAGTAGGATACTCACTGTTTTCTTTCATGGACGGCTTTTCAGGATATAATCAGATTAAGATGCATCCTGAGGATATGGGGAAAACTACCTTCATAACATTGTGAGGTACCTTCTGCTATAAAGTAATGCCATTCGGACTAAAGAATGCTGGGGCAACATATCAAAGGGTCATGGTAACATTGTTCCACGACATGATGCACAAAGAGATTGAAGTATATGTTGATGATATGATTGCCAAATCTCGAACGGAAAAGGAACACATTGAGGTTTTGAAGAAATTGTTTTTGAGGTTGAGAAAATTTCAATTAAAGCTTAACCCGGCAAAGTGTACTTTCGGAGCTCGGTCAGGGAAATTATTAGGTTTTGTGGTCAGCGATAGAGGAATCGAAGTTGACTCAAACAAGGTCAAAGTTATACAAGAATTGCCTCCATCGCGCACTCAAAAGGAAGTCCGAGGTTTTCTTGGAAGGTTAAATTACATTGCTCGGTTTATTTCACAGTTAACTGAGAAATGTGATCCCATATTTCTTCTTCTCAAGAAACATAACCAAGGTGTATGGAACGATGAATGCCAGAGAGCTTTTGACAAAGTAAAACAGTATCTGTCAAATGCACCAGTACTATCTCCGCCTAATCTAGATAGACCATTGATACTGTATTTGTCAGTATTCAATAACTCCATGGGATGTGTGCTTGGACAACACGATGAGTCAGGAAGAAAAGAAAAGGTGATATACTATCTCAGTAAAAAGTTCACTAATTGTGAAATGAGATATTCGTCGATTGAGAAATTGTGTTGCACCTTGATTTGGACAACTAGGAGGTTGAGGCAGTACATGCTATATCATACTACCTGCTTAATTTCAAAGTTTGATCCGTTAAAGTATATGATGGAGTCCACTGCTTTGAATGGGAGGATGGCTAGGTGGCAGATTTTGCTTTCTGAATTCGATATAGTCTATGTGAACCAAAAGACTATAAAAGGGAGTGCAGTAGCAAAATTTTTGGCTAGTAGAGCTTTGGAGGATTATGAACCTTTGAGCTTTGATTTCTCAAATGAGGAGTTGATGTATGTGGAAAATACTGAAGATTGTCCGTGGAAGCTAAACTTTGATGGAGCGTCAAATGCTGTGGGAAATGGAATTGGGGAAATCTTGGTATCCCCCAGTGGTGATTATTATCCATTTACATGCAAATTGGATTTTGATTGCACAAATAACATGACGGAATATGAAGCCTGCATCATGGGAATTCGAGCAGCCTTAGAACGTAAGATCAGAGTGCTAGAAGTATATGGAGATTCTGCCTTAGTAATCTACCAACTTAAAGGAGAGTGGGAGACAAGAGATCCCAAACTAATTGATTACCGTAAAATAGTTCTGGGATTGATTGAGGAGTTTGATGACATTACCTTCAATTATCTCCCACGCGATGAAAACCAGATGGCGGATGCTTTGGTGACCCTGGCTTCTATGATCAAAGTAAACAGACCAGAGGATATGAGACCTATTCAGATGAGTATCTTTGAAGTTCCAGCTCATTGTTATAATGTGGAAGAGGAGGTAAAAGATGATCACCCTTGGTATCAGGATGTATTACGATACGTAAAAAATCATGAATACCCAGAGCATGCCACTGAGAATGAGAAAAGGACTTTAAGAAGATTGGCCTCTGACTATGTTTTAGACGGGGATATCTTGTACAAAAAGAGAAAAGATCAAGTATTATTGAGATGCGTCGATGCAGTTGAAGCTAGGAAAATCCTGGAAGAGGTTCATGAGGGTGTTTGTGGAACACACGCTAATGTATTCATAATGGCCAGACAGATAATGAGATTTGGATATTATTGGTCCACCATGGAAGGTGATTGTATCAACTATGCTAAGAGATGTCATAAATGCCAGATTTACGGAGATAAAATTCATGTGCCTCCGTCACCTTTGCACGTTATGACTTCCCCATGGCCATTTTTCATGTGGGGCATGGATGTTATAGGACCAATCTCACCAAAAGCTTCGAATGGGCATCGATTCATCTTCGTGGTAATTGACTACTTCACGAAATGGGTAGAGGCTGCTTCATATGTTAGCGTCACTAAGTCAGCAGTTAGTCATTTCTTGAAAAAGGAGATCATTTGTCAATATGGAATGCCTGAGAGGATCATATCAGATAACGCGCTGAATTTGAACAACAGCACGATAGTAGAAATTTGTAGTCAATTCGGGATCAAGCACCACAACTCGTCTCCGTATCGTCCAAAAATGAATGGGGCAGTGGAAGCGGCCAACAAAAATATCAAGAAGATAGTAGGAAAGATGACTGAGACTTATAAGGATTGGCATGAGAAACTACCGTTTGCACTCTATGCTTATCGAACGTCCGTCAGAACCTCTACTGGGGCAACGCCCTTCTCATTAGTCTATGGAATGGAGGCTGTTCTACCCATTGAAGTGGAAATTCCTTCTCTTCGAGTTTTGTCAGAAATAAAGCTGGATGAAGCTGAATGGATCCAGGCTCGGTATGATCAGTTGAATTTAATTGAAGAAAAAAGGCTAAGGGCTATTCGTCACTGTCAGATGTACCAAAAATGAATGATGCAAGCCTATAATAAGAAAGTTCTCCCAAGAGAGTTTCATGAGGGGAACCTTTTATTGAAAAAGATCCTTCCCATACAAAAGGATTTCAGAAGAAAATGGATGCCAAATTGGGAAGGACCATATGTGGTGAAGAAGGCTTTCTCTGGAGGAGCATTGATCTTGACCGAAATGGATGGGAAAAGTTTACCCAACCCTGTGAACTCTGACTCAGTCAAAAAGTATTTTGCTTGAAAAGGAGAAGAGGCCAAAGTGAAAACCTGCAAAGGGCGCTTTGAGTTTCGAAAAAAAATGGAGAGGCCAAGGCGAAAACCCGCAAAGGGCGCTTTGAGACCATAGGGGTTTTGAGTTGAAAACCCAAAAAGGGAGGCTCAAATTCTGAATGGACACGCAGTCATCTTGCTACACTTGAATCAACAATGAAATGAAGAATGTTGCATATCGGGGCATCAACAAAGTACTTTGGGTCTTCTAAACACATGTTGGGCTCAAGGCAATCTTCATAAAGTTTGTATATAGAAGCTCAATCGATGATATCTAGGGCATCTGATTTTTGTCCTATTCATTTTACTATCTTGGGATTCTTTTTCTTCTCAAAGATATATTCTTGGTTAATTTTCTTTGTATTTTTGTTAATTCATTTAACTCTTTTTTAGATCAATTTATTTGTTTCCCATTATTCATAAATGTGTTGCATTGAAATAATGATTGACGAACTAACAATCTCACAAAAAGAAGTTCTACATATTACTCTGGAAATTTCTAGATAAGACAAGGAACCAAAACAGGACAATTGTTTAGAATTTCCATATGCATAGAAATATTAAAGAAAGAAGAGTCTGGATAGAGACTATTTCTCTGAATTCTTTGTCCAATTGATAATTGGACAAAATAATGAGTTGATGTGATGAAAGTGATTGATGTCATCAGGTCATAACATTCAGGGAATGGTGTGACAAACTAAGAAACCCTGAATTGTGGTGGTATGGGTCAAATTCGAAACAAACCCTGTGCCTTGAAAATTGCAGATGGGTCGGATTGAAAAAATTCCAATTCCCATTGTGGTAGGATGGTACAACCTTATGTTCTCAAGATCCAAGCGGAGTTGACTCAGAAATTACATTGGGGCAAGCTTGTTGAGCAAAACATGATTGATGAACAAGAATGAAGAACAAATGAGTGATAACACCTAGAGTAGGAATCATACTCATAACATTTTTTGTATCATAGCAAATTTCATTAGGAGCATTTGATTCATTCCGATCATTGCATCCTAATCCTAAACCTTTAAAAGGAATCATTTTCATGACATGTTACATTCAGGTCACTCATACACATATAGCTAGAAGCATTTGATTCATTTTGATCATAGCATCTTAGTCATGTGACATAAACATATGAAACCGAGCCTACAAGACATGTCCCTCAGTGTACGGTGTAGTAATATCGGTGAATTTGTAGATCTCATCTTCCTGAAGTTGCAGGAAGCAGATCGAAGAGACTTTCAGTCTTATCTCCCTGAAGTTGCAGAGGTGTAGACTGAAGACAGAAGATCTCATCTTCCTGAAGTTGCAGGAAGCAGATCAAAGACACTTTCAGCCTTGTCTCTCTGAAGTTGCAGAGGAGTAGACTGAAGACAGAAGATCTTATCTTCCTGAAGTTGCAGGAAGCAGATCAAAAACACTTTCAGCCTTATCTCCCTGAAGTTGCAGCGGAGTAGACTAAAGACAGAAGATCTCATCTTCCTGAAGTTGCAGGAAGTAGATCAAAAGCACTTTCAGCCTTATCTCCCTGAAGTTGCAGCGGAGTAGACTGAAAATAGAAGATCTCATCTTCCTGAAGTTGCAGGAAGCAGATCGAAGAAACTTTCAGCCTTGTCTCCCTGAAGTTGCAGCGGAGTAGACTAAAAATAGAAGATCTCATCTTCCTGAAGTTGCAGGAAGCAGATCAAAAACACTTTCAGCCTTATCTCCCTAAAGTTGCGGCGGAGTAGACTGAAGATAGAAGATCTCATCTTCCTGAAGTTGCAGCGGAGTAGACTGAAGATAAGAGATCCCATCTTCTTGAAGTTGCAGGAAGCAGATCAAAGACACTTTCAGCCTTGTCTCCCTAAAGTTGCAGTGGAGTAGACTGAAGATAGTAGATCTCATTTTCCTGAAGTTGCAGGCACTTTCAGCCTTATCTCCCTGAAATTACAACGGAGTAGACTGAAGATAGCAGATCTGATCTTCCTGAAGTTGCAGTAAAGCAGATCAAAGATAGCAGATTTGGCATTCCTGAAGTTGCAGGAAGCAAATCAAAAACATCAGATCTTATCTCCCGTAGTTTGCAGTGGAGCAGATCGAAAAATAATAGATCTGACATTCCTGAAGTTGCAGGAAGCAAATTGAAGCCATCAGATTAATTGAAATCAAGATGAATTTCCAATACTGTTGAAGTTGCAATGGAAAAGGCGAGAACCAAGAAGTCGAGGCTCGGCAAAGACCAGGCAAAATTGGACCTTCTATTGTCTTTGCTCTATTCTCATTTCACGACAATGAGTAAAGAGGGGCAGCTGTAATAGCCCATTTTGCCCGGGCTTGTGAAAACAAAACCAAAAAAGAAAAAGGAAAATAGAAAATAAATACCAAATGTCCAAAAATGTCCCTTTACAGTCCATGTACAACCAGAGCCCAAAACCAATTAACAGCAGCCCAATTACAAGCTACCTGAACAGACCCAAAATAAACACCACCAGACCCAACCTGTTACAAACCCATTAGCCTAGATCCTAACTACCCTACCCAGACCCGCACTCTCGGCCCAAAAGGCCCAATGCCTAAACAAGCTTCAGTGGCCTAGGGTTTCTGAAACCTTAGGCGCCGCAAGAACCAGCGACTCAACCTTCGCGCCGCCGCAGCCACCAGTCCTCGTCAAGCCGCAATTCACGCGAGTAACGCCCCTATCACCGCCGCTCTCCTCGCCTTCGACCTGCACAGAAAAGGAAAAACACAGCAAAAGAAATGGCAAATAAACAAGATAGATTTCTTTCTTCTTCTTTTTTTTTGATTTCATTCGGGGCTATATAAACCCACAACAATTTGTAACACATACAGACACGATATACGCAGAAAAACAGAGACAAAAAGATTCAAAGAAATGAAATACAGAAATCGCAATAGGTGATTTGTTTTCTTATTCTGTTTTATTTTTATCTTCTATACATTTATGCATGCAAATACTATTTTTTTTTAAAAATAATAATAAAAGGAGTGGGATTACCTTTCGACGGCGCTGAAAAAACCGAGGTTTTAACCTCCGGCCACCGTCCGCGGTGGCACATGCGGCGCGTGAGGGCAGGGGTGTAACATCCCAAATATGGGGTTATTTGGAATTTGATTATTTTTTTTTTATTATGAACTGCTGTGATATTGTTAATGGAAGAATAGAGCTTAATTTAAGGCTTTGAGTGTGCCCGGTTTGATAGAAAAATTTCAGTTTTAATTTTAAAAGAAGGGAGCCTTAGCAAGTGGGTGTTATAAGAATAAATGTGGGTAATTTAACACTAATTAGGCCTTGGATAAGTGGCAAAAAGAAGCCCACTTAAGAGCTAGCATGTGACGCCACATCAAGAGGAAGGGAGAGCCTTGGTTCGAGTCACAAGGATCCCTCTTTTTGCATTATGGATGGACGGCACATGTGGAGAGTTTTTCTCTCCTTTAATTCTTTTTATTTTGGATAATAAAGGGGTTATTATTATTATTATTAAGGGATAATTTAAGCACTTTAAATTGGTTTTAATTTGCTTAAAATTGGTGATAATAAGGGATTTTATTATAATGATAATAAGAGGATAAAGAAGATATTAGTTGGATTATTATTGGATTAAGAGGGGATTAATTCAATTAAGTTTGAATTAAATTGAATGGGTGGCTTGGAGCAAAATAAGGTAATGGCCGAATTTTAAACTCCTTGGTGGAGTAGTGTGGACGGCAATGCTACTAGAAGGGTGCTTAATGTCTATAAAAGGAGCAACCTAGCACCATTCTCTTCTTTTCCTTCATTTTGCTACTTGCCGAAATCTCTTAAGCCCTCTTCATTCTTCTTTTATTTTTTTTTCCAGCCTCCCAAACCCCTTTAGCCGAAACTTCTATTCCCTCTCATCTCCATTATTTTCCTTCCTTCAATAAGCCGAATACACCCCCCTTGAAGTGCCGAATCTCACACTCCTCCTTGGCAGCGTGGTTAGCCGAATACTAAAGGAAGTATAAGACCCTGCGAAAGTTAGCTCTCAATCGGTTTGAGGAAGGTAAGAAGGGACATAGCCGAATGGTTTTGTTATTCTCTTTTATGATTCTGTCGATTTAAGCATGGGGAAAACAGGAGTCCGGCACAGACTGATAGTTGGCTTATCTTTTGTCTAAACCGAAATGTTGTAGGGACTCTGAGATATTTGGAATCAGGCGATCAAGGCTCCATCTTCTACCAACCGAATTTGGTAAGTGTAGGTAAGGCTTATATTGGTATTTAAAAGCCGAAGGCTATGGTTATTAGTGCTATTAATTGACTAAGTGAAGTTTGTAACCAGATTCGCAAGTCGGACGCTAAGACTAGTATTCAAAGCGAGTAGGTAAGGATTCGGGTTCAAGCAATAACCCTAAAAGGATTATTTGGTTTGGCCGAATGGCCCATATCACTAACACTATCTTGGCCGAATATAGGGGCTAGTGGATCTAAGGTGGCCGACTTCTTCATTCGGGATTTAGATTATTCGGGGTGACAGTGTGTACATACACACTTATAGCGATTAATGTTGTGTTATATATGTTTTGTATGTAAATCGCTTGATGTAGATGCGGATTGGTACCTTAACGGTACAAGTGAGGATCCCGTAAGTCTCTCATTGATATGAGATTACTTTAATGCTTTTGGGAAGCATGGTTTATTGATACATGTGATGAATGCATGAGATCCGTTGTTAATCGCTTACCTACTATGGGCTATATGAGAGAGGAGGAGCGGTGATGTTTCGTCTTGGCGAGCACCGGTGTTTTGGTAACACACCGTGACTATATGTCACCGAGAGGTTTGGTACCTCCGCAGGTTTGGCACCTCATAGCGACTTGTCCTCGTGGTTAACACCACCGTGGGTTGGCCCCACTTGAGATATGGGATCGTCGCGCTGATTTGGTATCACACGATGGGTTGGCCCCATCGCCCGATTTGTGTCTACGAACACCGTGCTTTGGTAGCACATTGTGACTATATGTCACCAAAGTGGTTTGGCACCACCAGTGTTTTGGTAACACATTGTGACTACGGTCACCAGTGGTTTGGTACCACATGGGGTAGACAAAGGCGTTTGGTTGGCTAGGTTGGGCACACGATACTCTGCATAATTAACTGTTATATGTTGTGTATGAAATGTTGTATTTAAACGGGGAAGGGTTACATCTCGAGTCTTGGTGACTCACCTTCTCCTTTAACATTTTTCAGTGACTCGTAGATGGCGGTTGAGGAGCCGGTTGGACTCGAGGTGGCCATGCAAAGGATTTAAATTTGTAGAACCTTTAAATTTGGTTAATTTTATTTTGGTTGTAATAAGGCCTCCATAAACTTTATTTGTGTTTTTTTTTATATGTTGGATATTTACTTTAAACTATATTATTAAATTGAACTAAAATCACATGTTTTCTTAAGTTAACACGAAAAAGTTTAATCGTGCCATCGCACACTGAAACCGGTATAATAATTGGACTTAATTAAATTTCCAAATTAAATTTAAGGGTAGCTTTGGCAAGATAACCGAAAACGAGAAGTTTTCAATAAAAATTAAATAGGTATCGAAATGGTGTTCACAAGGTTTTTCTCCGTAACAAATCAAATTCGGTCGTAACGTTTGGGCCAGGTTTGGGTTGTTACAGAATTGGTATCAGAGCCCAGTTCAAAGCTCGGCTGTGGGGGCCCAAGGCCCAAAAATGTTTTAGTAGGCCTTTGGAATTGTTTTTGGGTTTTAAGCAGCATGGCCCGAGTCTCCGGCACCGATCCGCCCAGGTTAGTACATCTAAACCTCTTTGTGAATTATATTCTGTAGAAGGGTAGGAAGCATGGAACGTAGATAGACTTATAGGACTTGGACCCTAGGTTTAGACTACTCAAACACAAATAAGACATAAGACTTAAAGAACTAAACCAACCTATGACTTAGTCAATGAGCTAGGGTGTGTGTAACCCCAGACGCATGTCTAGGATTGGATCCTAAGAGCACAGGTATTTAAGCGATCCTCGTGACTCACCTCCTCTTCGCGGTATCCTACAGTGCGTAGCCAGTTCACCCACCCTAACTCGAGGGGGCTCGGTGGTGTGGTAACCTCATGCGCATGTCTAGAAAGGTTCAAAGAGAGCTTGGTATTTAAGCGGTCCGCGTGACCCACCTCCTCTTCACTTGAATTCGCACAGTGCGTAGCTTTGGTTCACCCCGACCGGGAGGGCTCGGTCATGGGCTAAACACAATGATTAAAACCCAAGAAGGGAATTAGCCTTGTTTTTCGAAATGGAATGAAATAACAAGCCCTAATGTTTTCAAAACTTGTCCAATAACCCTCTTAAACCCTAGAACATTACGTATACAACGTTTTTCTCGGAAAACTTGACTTGTGAAAATTACGTAAATACCCTTAGGAGTAAAATTACCAAAATGCCCCTGACCCATAAAATATTAATTCGATGGTTTTGCCCAAAAATTTCAACTATTCTACAAACATTCAATAACTTAGCTTTGGAAATCATCAGCAACATATTTTGGTTCTGGAAAATTACGAAAATACCCTCAGAGGAAAAAGACGAAAATACCCACGGTTAGAAATGGGCGTAAATGTCCGATGAGCGAATAGGTGTGGAAAGTATTAAGGAATGGATGCATGAACTTCTTTGTGTGAACTAGGATAGGAAATCAAACATTGTTTGCTCGAAAGAATCTCTGATTAAATCTTATCCATAAAATTTCTTCATGCGAGTAATAAAGTGAAACAAATGCTAACGCATAAAATTTTTCTTAATCGATTAAAAGCGCGGTAGATAGAATGAGTTCTAGAGGACGTGGACGCCGTGGACGTGGTAGGGTAGGATGACGGTGTCCGAACCCGCCAGTCGGGACAAGGTTCGAGAAAATGAGGTACCACCGCCACCACCACCTCCTACTTTTAGAGCCGAGGAGCCGGAGCGCACCGGTGGCGAGTCGGTGATCGCAAGTCGTGTTAAGAGTCTTGGAGATGGTGGTCGGGGCTGGTGGAAATGTAGGAGCTCGGAAATCTGTCCCCGAGCGACTCGATCTAACGGAGCGGAGGTATTCCGAGGTGTGTCGAGTGGCACCCGTCAATGGAATCTCGCTAGAGTCAATCGAAAGAATCATGGATGACCTTGACTGGACCGAGGAAGAGAAGGCTGAAAGGGCGCGTGTCGCTTCTAAAGGATGAAGCGTATCGCTGGTGGCTTACGGTTCGAGATGGGGCTACAGCAGATGATTTGACTTGGGAGTATTTCGAACCGCCATCGTAGAAAAAGTATGTGGGCATTAGCTACACCGACGCCACAGAGAAAGGCTTTTCCGGGATTAGTGCAAGGAACTAAGTCCGTGTCGGAATATGAGGCGGAATTTCTAAGGTGAGTAGATATGCGAGAGGCATCGTGGCTCACTGAACATGAGCGTCAGATCCGCTTTGAGGACGGACTCAGAGATGATTTAAGGTTACCGATTGCCCCACAAAGAAAGTTCGTGAGTTCTCATCTCTAGTGGAGAAGGCTAAGGTAGCCAAGGAATCAAGGAGGCCGTGAGGCGCGTAACTATAGTAAGAACAATCGTAAGAGAAGTTTTGGGTCACCGGATCAAGCGGAAGTGCTCGAGAAAAAGGCTAGGCCAAGTGGGCCCAATCGAGCAAAGAAGGCCCACGATCGCTAATCGAGGCCGACTCGGTGCAATCGCCGTGGAAAGACCCATTGGGGAGGTTGTTGGACCGGTGACAAAGGATGTTTTGAGTGTGGGTCTTTGGAGCATCGCGTCGAGATTGTCCCCGAAACTAGCTAAGAAGCGACGGAGGCGAACCGTGCTCGTGGATAGAAATGTAGGACCACGGAGGGTCGTGGTAATGGCAGAGGAAACAACGGTCCTAACCGAGGTCGTGGAACTCAAGGCGAGAGGTTCAGGCAACACGCAGGCTAGGCGGCCTAGCTTAGTTTACGCAGCGAGGTGTCGCGAAGAAGGTGACGCACCGGATGTCATAACCGTGCACGCTTCTAATTTTTGGTTTTCCTTATGTTGCATTGATTGATGTGGGCTCGACGCACTCGTACATTGCTTGTAGTGTGGTAGGAACTATGGACCTAAACTCAAAAGCGCTTCTAGGGAGATGACCGTAGTTAGCCCTTTAGGTCACTCCGTAGTCGTAGATAAACTTTATAGAGGCGCACTTCCTAGAACTTCAAGGGGTAGTATTTGTAGCTGATTTAATGGAACTACCGTTTGGGGAGTTCGATTTGATCCTTGGTATGGATTGGTTGGTTAAGTACCAAGCGAATTTAGATTGCGCGGCTAAGCGCATGGTCCTTAAGACGACTGAAGGTGATGAAGTGGTTATGATAGGAGATAGAAGGAATTATCTATCCAATGTAGTGACTCGCCTTGAAGGTCTTGAAAAGATGGTCAAGAAGGGTTGTGAGGCGTATTTGGTTCAAATCTGTGCTTTGGAAGCTAAGGGGTTAGTAGTTGGAAAGGTCCGAACGGTTGGGGAATTTGCTGATGTATTCCCAGAAGAACTTCCGGGTTTGCCTCCGAATCGAGAAGTCGAATCGGTATAGACTTGCTACCTAGAACGGCACTGTGTCCATAGCACCATACCGAATGGCACCAAAGGAATTGGTGGAGCTAAAGGCTCAAATTCGAGAGAGCTTGGATAGAGGGTTTATACGACCAAGTATATCTCCGTGGGGAGCACCTGTGTTGTTTGTCAAGAAGAAGGACGGTTCTATGCGGATGTGCATCGACTACCGTCAGTTGAACAAGTTAACGATCAAGAACAAGTATCCGTTGCCTCGGATTGACGACTTGTTTGATCAACTCAAAGGGTGCCTCGGTGTTTTCAAGAAGATAGACCTTAGGTCAGGTTATCACCAATTAAGGGTGAAGGAGGCTGATGTTCACAAAACGGCATTCCGAACTCGGTATGGGCATTTTGAGTTCTTGGTAATGCCATTCGGGTTGACCAATGCGCCGGCGGCATTTATGGACTTGATGAATAGAGTATTCCAGCAGTACTTGGACCAGTTCGTCGTGGTGTTCATAGACGACATATTGGTTTATTCAAAGACAGAAGAGGAGCATGACAAGCATTTACGGATAGTTCTGCAAGTATTGAGGGGGAAGCAGTTATATGCCAAATTCAGTAAGTGTGAATTTTGGCTTAGGGAAGTGGCTTTCTTAGGTCATGTAGTGTCAGCTGAAGGAATTAGGGTAGACCCTCGCAAGATTGAAGCAGTATTGGAGTGGAAACCACCTAGGACGGTGGCTGAAATACGAAGTTTTCTGGGTTTAGCAGGGTACTATCGGAGATTCGTGGAAGGATTCTCTCTAATAGCAGCGCCGTTAACTAAGTTGCTAAGGAAAGGTGTCCCATTTGTATGGACGGAGAAGCAGCAAGAAAGCTTTGATAAGTTAAGGAAGATTTTGACGGAAGCTCCGGTTTTGGTGCAAACAGAAGCGGAAAAGTTATTCACAGTTTATTGTGATGCATCTCACACCGGTTTGGGATGTGTGTTGATGCAGGATGGGAAGGTAGTAGCCTATGCATCCCGTCAATTAAGACCGCATGAGGTTAACTACCCAACTCACGACTTAGAGTTAGCAGCGGTCGTCTTCGCTCAAGATATGGAGACATTACCGTATGGAGAGAAGTCGATGGTCTATACGGATCACAAAAGCTTGAGGTACCTTCTGACTCAGAAGGATCTGAATCTGAGACAGCGTCGGTGGATTGAACTACTAAAGGACTACGATTGTTCGATCGAGTACCATCCAGGTAAGGCTAATGTGGTAGCTGACGCATTGAGCCGGAAGGTTGTGACGGACTTAAGGGCGGTGTTCGCTCGGTTGAGTCTATATGATGATGGAAGTCTTTTGGCGGAACTCCAAGTAAAGCCGACTTGGATTGAGAGATTAAAGAAAAGCGATTAGTGGATGAGGGCTTGAGCGCTAAGAGGGTACAAGTTCAAGACGGTGGTTTGGAAGGGTACAAATGTCTAGTGATGGAGTGCTTTGTTTTCAAGGGCGAGCTTGTATGCCAAGGGATACAGAATTAAGGCGAAAAATTCTCCAAGATGCACATAGCAGCCATACGCTATGCATCCTGGGGAAGCAAGATGTATGGAGATTTGCGGAAAGCTTGTTACAGTGGCACAGGTTGAAGCGTGAGATAACGGAGTTCGTAGGGAAGTGTCCGACGTGTCGCCAGGTTAAGGTGAACATCGGTCACCATCGGGACTACTTCAACCGATAAAGATCCTCAATGGAAATGGGAGAGGATCACCATGGATTTTGTTAGCGGGCTACCCTTTACGCCCACCAAGAAGGATGCGATTTGGGTAATTGTGGATCGCTCGACTAAATCAGCTCACTTCATGCCTTGGTGAGAATGGATTACTCACTCCGAAGCTAGCGAAGGCGTATGTGGGAGAAATAGTGAGGTTGCATGGCGTGCGATGTCGATTATCTCGGATAGGGATCCCAGATTCACGTCAAGGTTTTGGAAAGCGTTGCATCAAGCTTTGGGTACACGGTTAGATTTCAATGACGGCTTTCCATCCACAAATCGGACGGACGATCGGAAAGGGTGATCTGATTTTAGAAGACATGTTAAGAGGTCGTGTCTTGGATTTTAGTGGTAGTTGGGAGGAGTACCTACCATTAGCGGAATTCGCTTATAACAATAGTTATCAGCGAGTATTCAAATGGCTCCATACGAGGCCCTATATGGATGAAAGTGTCGTACTCTCTACATGTTGGACGGAGTTGGGAGAAAGACAAGTTACGGGTCCGGAATGGTAACCGAGACGGAAGACAAAGTCAAGGTGATTCGGTCTCGTCTCAAGGAAGCATCGGATAGGCAGAGTCTTATGCCGATCTCAAACGCAAGGAAGTGGAGTATGCTGTGGGAGACAAAGTCTTTCTGAAAGTGTCGCCTTGGAAAAAGGTGTTGAGATTTGGACGGAAAGGGAAGTTAAGCCCAAGGTTCATCGGGCCGTATACTGTTGTGAAGCGAGTAGGACCAGTGGCTTATCAGCTAGAGCTGCCGGCAGAACTGAGTCAGATTCATGACGTATTTCATGTATCAATGCTGAGACGGTATCGGTCAGATCCTTCGCACGTTGTGCCAGTAGCAGAGATTGAGGTGAACTCGGATTTATCTTTTGAAGAAGAACCGGTTCAGATTGTAGACCGAGATGTGAAAGTTCTACGAAGGAAGGCAGTGCCTTTAGTGAAAGTGTTATGGCGGAACCACGGAGTGGAAGAAGCTACGTGGGAGCCCGAGGAGGTGATGCGGCAGCAATACCCCCATCTCTTTTGATCAAGGAATTTCGAGGACGAAATTTATTTTAAGGGGGGTAGAACTGTAACATCCCAAATATGGGGTTATTTGGAATTTGATTATTTTTTTTTATTATGAACTGCTGTGATATTGTTAATGGAAGAATAGAGCTTAATTTAAGGCTTTGAGTGTGCCCGGTTTGATAGAAAAATTTCAGTTTTAATTTTAAAAGAAGGGAGCCTTAGCAAGTGGGTGTTATAAGAATAAATGTGGGTAATTTAACACTAATTAGGCCTTGGATAAGTGGCAAAAAGAAGCCCACTTAAGAGCTAGCATGTGACGCCACATCAAGAGGAAGGGAGAGCCTTGGTTGAGTCACAAGGATCCTCTTTTTGCATTATGGATGGATGGCACATGTGGAGAGTTTTCTCTCCTTTAATTCTTTTTATTTTGGATAATAAAGGGGTTATTATTATTATTATTAAGGGATAATTTAAGCACTTTAAATTGGTTTTAATTTGCTTAAAATTGGTGATAATAAGGGATTTTATTATAATGATAATAAGAGGATAAAGAAGATATTAGTTGGATTATTATTGGATTAAGAGGATTAATTCAATTAAGTTTGAATTAAATTGAATGGGTGGCTTGGAGCAAAATAAGGTAATGGCCGAATTTTAAACTCCTTGGTGGAGTAGTGTGGACGGCAATGCTACTAGAAGGGGTGCCGAATGTCTATAAAAGGAGCAACCTAGCACCATTCTCTTCCTTTACTTCATTTTGCTACTTGCCAAATCTCTTAAGCCCTCTTCATTCTTCTTTTATTTTTTTCCAGCCTCCCAAACCCCTTTAGCCAAACTTCTATTCCCTCTCATCTCCATTATTTTCCTTCCTTCAATAAGTCGAATACACCCCCTTGAAGTGCCGAATCTCACACTCCTCCTTGGCAGCGTGGTTAGCCGAATACTAAAGGAAGTATAAGACCCTGCGAAAGTTAGCTCTCAATCGGTTTGAGGAAGGTAAGAAGGGACATAGCCGAATGGTTTTGTTATTCTCTTTTATGATTCTGTCGATTTAAGCATGGGGAAAACAGGAGTCCGGCACAAGACTGATAGTTGGCTTATCTTTTGTCTAAACCGAAATGTTGTAGGGACTCTGAGATATTTGGAATCAGGCGATCAAGGCTCCATCTTCTACCAACCGAATTTGGTAAGTGTAGGTAAGGCTTATATTGGTATTTAAAAGCCGAAGGCTATGGTTATTAGTGCTATTAATTGACTAAGTGAAGTTTGTAACCAGATTCGCAAGTCGGACGCTAAGACTAGTATTCAAAGCGAGTAGGTAAGGATTCGGGTTCAAGCAATGACCCTAAAAGGATTATTTGGTTTGGCCGAATGGCCCATATCACTAACACTATTTTGGCCGAATATAGGGGCTAGTGGATCTAAGGTGGCCGACTTCTTCATTCGGGATTTAGATTATTCGGGGGTGACAGGTGTGTACATACACACTTATAGCAGTTAATGTTGTGTTATATATGTTTTGTATGTAAATCTGCTTGATGTAGATGCGGATTGGTACCTTAACTGTACAAGTGAGGATCCCGTAAGTCTCTCGTTGATATGAGATTACTTTAATGCTTTTGGGAAGCATGGTTTATTGATACATGTGATGAATGCATGAGATCTCATTGTTAATCGCTTACCTACTATGGGCTATATGAGAGGAGGGGGCGGTGATGTTTCGTCTTGACGAGCACCAGTGTTTTGGTAACACATCGTGACTATATGTCACGGAGGTTTGGTACCTCGCAGAGGTTTGGCACCTCATAGCGACTTGTCCTGTGGTTAACACCACCGTGGGTTGGCCCCACTTGAGATATGGGATCGCTCGCGCGGTGATTTGGTATCACACGATGGGTTGGCCCCATCGCCCGATTTGTGTCTCACGGACACCAGTGCTTTGTAGCACATTGTGACTATATGTCACCAGTGGTTTGGCACCACCAGTGTTTTGGTAACACATTGTGACTACGGTCACGGTGGTTTGGTACCACATGGGGTAGACAAAGGCGTTTGGTTGGCTAGGTTGGGCACACGATACTCTGCATAATTAACTGTTATATGTTGTGTATGAAATGTTGTATTTAAACAGGGGAAGGGTTACATACTGAGTCTTGGTGACTCACCTTCTCCTTTAACATTTTTCAGGTGACTCGTAGATGGCGGTTGAGGAGCCGGTTGGACTCGAGGTGGCCATGCAGTGGATTTAAATTTGTAGAACCTTTAAATTTGGTTAATTTTATTTTGGTTGTAATAAGGCCTCCATAAACTTTATTTGTGTTTTTTTTTATATGTTGGATATTTACTTTAAACTATATTATTAAATTGAACTAAAATCACATGTTTTCTTAAGTTAACACGAAAAAGTTTAATCGTGCCATCGGGCACACTGGAAACTGGTATAATAATCGGACTTAATTAAATTTCCAAATTAAATTTAAGGGTAGCTTTGGCAAGATAACCGAAAACGAGAAGTTTTCAATAAAAATTAAATAGGTATCGAAATGGTGTTCACAAGGTTTTTCTCTGTAACAAATCAAATTCGGTCGTAACGTTTGGGCCGGGTTTGGGTTGTTACAAGGGGCCCGGAGGTCCGGCGATCGGAGCCTATGAAGGGCTTCAGAGGATTTTTGTAGTTTTTTTTTTTTAAAGAACAGATTGAAAATGATTTTTTTTTATTAAAGCTGACTTTTATAGGTAATGGAAACTGTGTCGTTTTGGGGATTACCTTTAAAGGCCAAAACGACGTCGTTTAAAGGGCCAGGATCTGCGTGTTGACCCGAAAAACCGGGGAGGATCCGCGCATTTTACAAAAAAGGGAAAATTATCCTTTTAGTCCCTCTGCTATCTCATTAAGTTTAATTTCGTTCAATTCAACTTTTTATTTATTTTAATTTAGCCCAAAAACTTATACTTTGCTTCAATTTAGTCCATCGGACTGCTTTAAGGGCTAAAAATCATAACGACGTCGTTTTGGGAAGAAGGTATAATTGCCTAATGAGTCCCTGCAGTGCAACGCACGTTTTAATTTAATCCTTTTATACTTATTTTATTTGCTATTTAGTCCTTCTTTCTTTATTTATTTTTATTTTTATTTTATCTTATTCTAATACTATATTTAATTATTTTATCATATTAAAATATTATATTTGTTATTTGTATATTGATTTATTAATAGTATAAAACTAGTATATATATTTTTATTATGTATTATCCTTATATATCTTAAATTATTATTATTTATTGTTTTATTTGGTTTAATCATTATATATTATTTTAGGATTTATATTATATATTTTAAAGCTTTGTATATTATATAGTATTATATTATATATTATTTTTTAAAGTTTTATTTTATCTAAAATTTATATATTGTATAATATATTATTCTTAAAAATGTAGTTTTATATGTATTAAATTATTATAAATATGTTTTTATTTAAAGTTATAAATTATTTATTTATTTCAAAGTGTATTTTATTTATTTTCTCCATATATATTTTTATTTTTTTAGCATTTATTTATTAGTTGGTATATGTCATTGTATGAAAATTTTCAACCTGCATGAAAAGTGTTCATATTTATTTTGTAGTTTTTTATTATTTTATTTTATTATTTATTGTTTATTATATTCGTTTATACTTCTTCATTTATTTACAATTGCTTTAGTGTAGTTATGTTTTATTAGTTGGTATTTTATATTTTTATTCCTTTATTGCCTATGTTCATATGAAATGTTATTATTTCACGATTGCTTTCTATATTTATGTTTGATAATGTATTAATATAATATTTTCATAGATCATCGTTTTAAAATAACATGCATTTTGCAAAATTACTATTTTACCTAAAGGTTTTAAAATAAGGCAATGTTTTGTATTTAGAAATTCGGGAAACAGTGCCCTAACGTGCTGGGTTTCGATTTTCCGTTTGACTAAATAACTAAATATCCTTTACTAAAATTTTGTAAATCATGAGATGATTTTAGTTACGAGGGTTTAAAAATATCGTGTCCTAACGTGCTGGATGTGATGTTTGTATTCTTTCGGAACAAAGTAATCTCAAGTTTTAAATCAAATTGTTTAGTTTTTTTAGTCATATTTTAAATGTTTATTAAATTTCAAACACTTGGACATGATTCTATCGATTAGGTACCAATTTTTGGGCGTTGTAGGGTGCTAACCCTTCCTCATACGTAACCGACTCCCGAACTCGTTTTCTTGTTTTTCATGGACCAAAATCAAATGTTTTAAAATAAAACGTTTTGCAAGGTGATCCAATCACACATAAGTAAAAAGGGATTGGTGGCGACTCTCATTTTTGTTTTTTAAAGTCGACCCCGTTTTTTTTCCAAAAATATAAAAATGGTTTCGACTGTTGTCAAGTAATAAGTTACAACGAAATAGTTTTATTGAAGGAATATAAATTACAACAAAATAGTTGCATCAAGTATATGAGATTTGTAATTTCTAAAAAAATAAAATAAAAACTTCAACACAAGAATATAATTACACTAATATAAATCTTAAAATTAACTAAGAATAAGTTAAACAATTATTATATAAATAAAATAAACAATTAAGTAAATAAATAATTAAAGCATATAAAATAACTAGTTTAGTAATTAAGCCTAATTTCTTCATCTAATTCAATTATTGATAAGTCTAAGGTTCATTATTATGATGGACATTAAGACCCAGGTACCTGTATTTAGGGGTGAGCAAAACTCGATTCGACTCGAAAAAATCGAAAAAAATTCGAATTTCGAATTAAACGAATCGAGTTATTCGAGTTAATCGAGTTATTCGAGTCAACTCGATTTTTTTTCAAATTTCGAGTTCGAATCGAGTTGAATTTTCGAATTCGAATAACTCGAATAATTCGAATAATTCGAATATCAAACTATAATATTTTACATTTTTACCCCAAACTCCCAAACCTTTTTACTTTTCCCTCAAAACTTTTACTCCTTCCCACTTTCCCCCCAAAACTTTTACTCTCCTCCCATCCCAACCCCCCAATCTACCCAAAATCTATTTCCCACCAAAATTTTACTCTCCTATTTACTTTTTCTCAAAATTTTACTCCCCAAAACCCTCAAAACTTTTTATTTTCCCCAAAATTTTTACTCCCTCCCACTTTTCCCCTAAAACTTTTACTCCCTTCCCATCTCACCTCCCATCTACCCCTTTTTTTTTAATATTTTCCCTTCAAAATTTTACTCCCCCTATTTACTTTCTCTCAAACTTTTATTCTCCAAAACTTTTTATTTTTCCCCTAAACTTTTACTTCTCACCCTTTACTCTCAAATAAAAAATCAAAATTATCCAAAAAAATCACTAAACATAAATAGTAATAATTTTATTTATATCTACTATTTATATTATTAAATTAAACTTCACATTTTATATTATTTATATCATTGAATTGTTTAGTCATATTGAATATTTATATTAAAATTTAATTATTAATTATGCCATAAAATATTCGTGTTAAAATTTTATATTGGTATCAATTTCACATTTTATCTTTAAAATAACTTTTATTAAAAAATCACATTTTTACATTTAATATATTTTTTAATTCCAAAATACATAATGACAAGAATCTGAAGATAATTGAAACAACTAAGCAAGCAAAGAAGCTAACCCGTATATAAAAGATTAATAAATAAATTATTTGGTGATGAAAGTTAATAAAAAAATTTGGTTAATGTGGACAAATTTTATTACGATGGGTGACAATGGTTACGAGGACCCAAAATTATTTTTTAAAATTTAACTCGAACAAATATATTTGATTCGATTCGATTCGAATTCCATCTCACTCGACTCGATTCGAGAAAATTTCAAATCAAATTAGGATGATAAAATATGATTCGTCAACTCGATTAACTCGAAATTTTTTTATTCGATTCGATTCGATTCGGTCGAACGCTCACCCCTACCTGTATTGGTGTATAGCTTACGAGTGTTTAAAGACCCCTACATTGGTGTATGTCTTATAGAAATTAATTAAACCTTAAATAATCACTATCATAAACCCCCATTTTACCTAATTTGGTGTATATCTTATAGGCAGTCTCGTCTATTGGTGTATATCTTAGCGGGTTTATGTAACTATTCAACTAGATTGCTAAGATTAAGCAAACACTTTGGATATTTAACTCTCACTTAGAGTATTCCTTAACCTAATTGTCACTTAAGTTATGTATAACAAATTAAACAATTAACCTTGCCACTAACATAAATATATCTCCAACCTATGTCAATTAATAATCCATTAACTTTCGATATATTTCACCACAACATGAGCAATTAGTTCATAACAAGCATTCATACAACATGTAAAAATAATAAATGAATCATAAGATCAAGATTTGAAAAGAGATAAAAAGAAAAGAAAATCTTATTGAATAAGTGCAAATTTTAGATCTCAATTTAAATGTTGCTTCAATTAGCACAACAATTACAATTACTTTGAAAAGAAAAGTAAGTAGAAAACCTAAAAACTAAATTAAGAAAATTTAAGAGAAAAATATTCAAAACTAATTAATTCTTTCAACCCTCTAAAGTTATCTAAAACTAAGATCTAATGATGATTATTTATAGCCCTATGTTGGCCTAATTATGGCTTCATTCGATTTGGGCGTGTTGGGGATCGACCCGATTAAGCAACGAACAAGTAAAAAATAGTGGAAGAAATTGAGAAATTGAACAAATAAATTTAATGTGGAAAAACCCCTCCAAAGAGGAAAAAAACCACGGGCAAAGATAATTTTACTATAATGGCAAAAGAACGAATAGTACAAAAGATGGAGATAAAAACTAAACCCTGAAACCCGAAAACAAAGAACCCTCAAAATGTAAACACAAAATTCTCCAAAAAGTGTTATGAGTTCTAATCTTTTAATGAGTGTGTTTTCTAAGGTTGTAAAAGAGCCTATTTATAGGCTAAATTCGTAGGTCAATTAAATTATGCTAATAAATGCTAAAAATATTTTGTTTAACTTGACTTGTAAGCAATCTCTTATTTTATTTAACAGGACAACTCTAACAATCTCCATCTTGACACAAATTTTCCCAACGCCATCTTTACTAAAGCCTACCATGGGCCTATCTTGAACTATGTAGGGAATTAACTGAGTTGAATCTATGCTTAGAAGTTGGAAGACTTCTAGCCTTCAACTTGTGCACTGCCAAATCAAAACTAACCCAGGTCTGATTTTCACGAACACAGTGCCTTAACTTTTCAAAACCTACAAATATTTCTTCAACGAAATAGTCATACCTTTTTCTCTCCTATGACCAAGTTGCCTCCGCTCCAAATGAGTTGACTTTGACTCCGTAATGGACAAGGGATGTCTGGTTTCACCTGTCACTGTAGAACCTTTCAAAATATAAAGACTGTCGGTCCTTTTACCTTTTAACAAAACGAGAGCTCGACGAGACACCTTAATGCCACTCGACTCGATATTGATTTTGCAACCTTTCGAGTCTAAAATACTCAAGGAGATGAGATTTTTTTGTTAATCAGGTAATACCTAACATCTGAAAGTGTCTTAATCGTCCCATCGTGCATCCTAATTTTAACAGTTTCAATACCAATTACCTTACCAGATAAATCGTTTCCCATGCGCACAACTCCACCTCCAACCGAACTATATGTAAAGAACCATTCTCTGTTAGGACACACGTGGAAAGAACATCCCGAATCTAGGATCCACTTGGACGTAAGCTTAGAGCTATCGCTTGGTGACACTAACAAGAAATCATCACTACTTTCGTTGGCCAAATTAGCACTAGCTACATGTTTCTCGTTACTCTCACTAGCCCTTTTATTTCACAGTTTATAATAATCTGCTTTGATGTGACCTAACTTCTTACAATAGTGACACCTTTTGTCTCGCTTCTTTGATGCTACCAAAATAGAAACTTGCCTTTCTGCCTTGCTATCTGAACCAAACTCATTGTCGAGTTTGTCTTTACTCAACAAATGACCCTTCACATCCTCGAACGAGAGTTTGTCTCTACCATAAATCAGGGTTTCCTTGAAAGACTTGTATAAAGACGGTAAATAGTACAATAATAGCATAGTTTGATATTCATCGTCAATCTTAACCTGAACATTCTTTAAATTATTCAAAAGAGTAATAAATTGACTAATGTGATCTCTAAGAAGCTCACCTTTGTTCATGCGAAACGTAAATAGATGTTTCAACACTAAACGGTTAGCCAGAGACTTAGTCGTATAAAGAGTGCCAGAGACTTAGTCATATAAAGAGTTTCCAACCTTTTCCATAAGACGGATGAGGTTTTTTCCATCAATACCTTCTGTAATACCCTATTCACGAGGCACGATTGGATTGCAAATAGGTCTTTTCATCAAGTTCTTCCCATTTTGTCTGGTCTAAATTCTCAGGCTTTTTCTCGATAACGACCTTTTTTAGGCCTGTCTGAACTAGAATTGTCATCATTCGAACTTGTCACAGATTGGAATTTGTGACACCATCGAACTGCTCAATGTCAAACCTTGCTGCTGTCATCTCTGAATGGGATGATCTACGAAAAATTAAACTTGCTCTGATACCACTTGTTGAGAATCGACTCGATTAAGCAACGAACAAGTAAAAAATAGTGAAAGAAATTAAGAAATTCAACACACAAATTTAACGTGAAAAACCCCTCCAAAGAGGATAAAAACCACGGGCAAAGATAATTTTACTATAATGGCAAAAGAACGAAGAGTACAAAAGGTAGAGATAAAAACTAAACCTCGAAACCACAAAAATAAAGAACCCTCAAAACTTAAACACAAAATTCACCAAAAAGTATTATGAGTTCTAATCTATTAATGGGTGTGTTTTCTAAGGTTGTAAAATAGCTTATTTATATGCTAAATTTGTAGGTCAAATAAATTATGCTAATAAATGCAAAATATATTATACTACTAAATACTAAATCTTCTAGAAAGAAAATATATTTTGTTTAACTTGACTTACAAGCAATCTTTTATTTTATTTAACAGGAGTTTGGGTAAACGTAGTTGGGTGCAAAAAGACGACAAACGACCCAACTTAGATATGTTGCACAAGCAGGGTGCTGTAGCATGCATGTTGTTGTGATGCTCCTATGTGTTTTATTCAATTTTCGACTCTTGTTTTGCTTTCACTCATATTTCAACTTATTTCTTATATCAAATTGAACCTAATTAAAGTCAAAACACTTATTAAAATAACTAATACTTAATATATGAAAATGTTAATTAAAAACAAGTAAAAATAACATAAAAATTAAATATGATGCAATGTATGAAATCTACTTTAATCATATGTATACTATAGTGTTAAGTATGACTCCTATTTTGAAGGTTCTTTGTTTTCGAATTTTCGGGGTTTAGTTTTTATCTTCATCTTTTGTACTCTTCGTTCTGTTGCCATTATAGTAAAATTATCTTTGCCCGTGGTTTTTTATCCTCTTTGGAGGGGTTTTTCCACGTTAAATTTGTATGTCCAATTTCTCAATTTATTTTGCTATTATTACTTGTTTGTTGCTTAATCGGGTCGATCCTAACAAGTTGTATCAGAGCTAGTTCAATTTTCATAGATCATCCCATTCAGATATGGCAGCAACAAGGTTTGAAATTGAGAAGTTCGATGGTGAGACAAATTTCAATCTGTGGCAAGTTCAGATGATGGCAATTCTAGTTCAATCCGGTTTGAAAAAGGTTGTTACCGGGAAAAAGCCTGAGAATCTAAATAAAATAGAATGGAAAGAGCTTGATGAAAAGGCTTTGTCTGCAATCCAGTTGTGCCTCGCGAATATGGTATTGCAGGAGGTATTGATGGAGAAAACCTCATCCGCCTTATGGAAAAGGTTAGAAACTCTTTATGCGACTAAGTCTCTGGCTAATCGTTTAGTGTTGAAACAACATCTGTTTACGTTTCGCATGAACAAAGGTGAGCTTCTTAGAGATCACATCAGTCAATTCATTACTCTTTTAAATGATTTAAAGAATGTTGAGGTTCATATTGACGATGAAGATCATGCTATGCTATTATTGTGCTCTTTACCCCCTTCATACAAGTCTTTCAGGGAGACCCTGATTTATGACAGAGACAAACTCTCGTTCGAAGATGTGAAGGGTCATTTGTTGAGTAGAGACAAACTCGAAAATGAGCTTCATTTGGATAGCAAGGCAGATAGGCAAGCTTCCGTTTTGATAGCATCAAAGAAACGAGACAAAAGGTGTCGCTATTGTAAAAAAGTTAGGTCACGTCAAAGCGATTGTTATAAATCTGCGAAAGAAAAGAGCTCTTGAGAGTAACGAGGAAGATGTAGCAAAGGTGCTAATTTGGCCGATGAAAGCGGTGATGATTTCTTGTTAGTGTCAACGAGTGATAACTCCAAGCTCACGTCCGAGTGGGTCCTAGATTCGGGATGTTCTTTCCACATGTGTCCCAATAGAGAATGGTTCTCCACATACAGTTTGGTTGAAGGTGGAGTTGTGTGCATGGGAAACGATTCATCTAGTAAGGTAATTGGTATTGGTACTGTTAAAATTAGGATACACGATGGGACGATTAGGACACTCTCAGATGTCAGGTATGTACCTGATTTACGAAAGAATCTCATCTCCTTGAGTATTTTAGACTTGAAAGGATGCAGAATCAACATCGAGTCGAGCGGCATTAAAGTATCTCGTGGAGCTCTCGTTTTGTTAAAAGGTAAAAGAACTGGCAGTCTTTATATTCTGGAAGGTTCTACAGTGACCGGTGAAATCGGACGTCCCTTGTCCGTTACAGAGTCGAAGTCAACTCATTTAGAGCGAAGGCAACTTGGTCATAGGAGGGAAAAAGGTATGACCGTTTCGTTGAAGAGAGGTTCTCTTTTGGATGCAGGTTTTGAAAAGTTAGGGCACTGTGTTCGTGAAAATCAAACCCGGGTTAGTTTTGATTTGGCAGTGTACAAGTCGAAGGCTAGAAGTCTTCCAGTTTCTAAGCACAGATTCGACTCAGTTAATTCCCTGCATGGTTCAAGATAGGCTCGTGGCGAGTTTTGGCAAAGATGGCATTGTGGAAATATGAGTCAAGGTGGAGATTTGTTAAGTATGACTCCTATTTTCAGTCAAATTTGAGAAGTAATCTTCTAGTTAAACTCTGTTTATTTGTTTCAATCAAACACTGATTAGTTAGATTATTTTATTATTATTTGACCTATGAATTTAGCCTATAAATAGGCTCTTTTACAACCTTGGAAAATACACCCATTAGATATTAGAACTCATAACACATTTAGAGAATTTTGTGTTTACTTTTTGAGGGTTCTTTGTTTTCGGGTTTTCGGGGTTTAGTTTTTATCTCCATCTTTTGTACTCTTCTGCTCATTGCCATTTTAGTAAAATTATCTTTGCCCGTGGTTTTTATCCTCTTTGGAGGAGTTTTTCCACGTTAAATTTGTGTGTCCAATTTCTCAATTTATTCCGCTATTATTACTTGTTCGTTGCTTAATCGGGTCGATCCTAACATATAGCAATATGAGATTAACAAAAAAGGAAATAAATAGTTATGTTCACATTACTGTTTTTTGGCACATAACAGTCTTTATCTGAAACACTTATTTATAATTTGGGTAAATTACTTTTTTATTCATTGCCTTTTAATTTTTTAAAGTTATTCCATGCCTTTTGTTTAAAATTTTCTTTATAATTTTTTATATGTTAAATGTAAAGTTGATTTAAAATAAATTATCTCTTTATTTTAACTTTTTACTTAATTAAATTAACTTTTAATATTATAATATTAAAATGAATGGATATTTAATTGTTAAGCTTAAAATATAGTTTTTAAAAATAGACACATATTAATAACATTTATCAAATTAAAATTATATTTTTAAATATAATAATATTTAATTATATTAATTGATTAAAATAAATAAATATAAATATAAACTTTAAAAAATCAAATATTAACAAACAAATTAATTTAACAACGTATATAAAATAAATAACTTGTAAGAAATCATTTTTATGTGTTAGCTAGGAAAGAAAATGATGATATTTGTTATTTCATTTCCTCTCTATTTTTTCCATTCTGTATTGTTATCTTTATACCAAGTAGACGGATTAATAACTCAAACACAACCAGTCATAAAATCTAAAGATTTTAGAACCTTATCCTTACCATCCAGATAATCTCATGGACAAACTATGGTTGACTTTAAGGATTTAGTTCACTTCTAACAAAATTATCATGCGAACTAACCTAATGGACATGTTAAAAGCCTAAATCCTGATTAGAGGCCGCCAATAGTTAGAGCAAAGCGTGAGGTAGCGCAACACTTTTAATTAATATAATAATAATGATAGTCGCTTGATGTCACTTAAAGTAATATGTAATGATGGTTTGCCACTTAAACCTGTATTTAATAAAGGATAAGTAGTCTGATATGATAAAGTTTTTCTGGAATTTTAAATGATGTTTCGTAATAGAATTATAGGTGAAATATGAGATTATATTGTTTAATTTATTTAGTTAAAATGTAAAATTATTTAAAAATAAATTTTATGATATTGTTCATATTATAAATTATGGACTCATTAACTAAATAATCAAGTTAGTTATTGAGAGGATGCAAAAGAGCAAGTTAGTCCACAAAATTGTCAATCATTCTATAATTCTATTAGTCAAAAAAATTCAAATCTTGTAATGGAAAAAATAAAAAAAAAAACAAGCCCTAAACTCCTGTCAAGGAAAATAATTTGATTGAAAGTTGTGACCTTATTGAAATTTTCTATCAAAACAGTAATTTAAATCACAAACAACAAAGCAAATAAGCTTCAAACTCCAATCTATAATAGTAATATTAAATTAATTGAATAAGTGTACGTAATTATTTTTGATAAAATAATTTAAATTCATAACAAAAAGAAATTTGAGATTTAAAATTTGAAAGCTAATTGAAACTTACAAACAATACAACACGGAGGAAGAGATGATGATGGTGGCCATTGTACATGGTCTCCTCTTTTTACTTATCTCTATATACTCTCTTTAATTAATTAAATAAAGATTTATAACAATCGAGAGAGCCTTTTTAAAAAAAACAAGTGAGAGAACTCATAACAATTAATAACTCAAGAGCTCAACAAACATGAAGCCTACAACATATATTGAAAAATGAAAAAAAAAATTTAAAAATCTTAATGCAATAAACCACAAAGCAATATGAAGACCCAACTGGAAATTGAAAATATTAAACTTACCTAACTGGAGATGTAGGTAAATGTCCAAGAGAGTGTGAAGTTAAAATTGAGAGGAGAAGGCTAGGGATTTTGATTTTCAAACTTATGAGAGAAAAAGAGAAGAAAAAAAGAGATATTTTGATTTTTGTCCTAAAATATAATAAGAAATATTATATTGATAAATATAATAAAAATAGAAGGTAATTTTATTTTAAAATTCAGATTCCACCTATAATTTTAGATTACTTAAAAGAAGAGGTTATAATGAAATTGTATATTACAAAATGACTGTAAAATAAAAATATGAGATAATAAAATGTTGAAATCTAAATATTATAATCTTATTCTAAAATATAAAATTACGAGACGAACTAAACTATATCTTTTATATTCAACAGAAATTAAGAGAAAGTAAGCATTGTCTTGGGGTATGTATTGTTTTTCTAAAAGAAAAATTATGAAGCACTTAGTTGATATTGAATAAGAGATACATTAATTAATAAGAAATAGCATTCTTCATTATTAAACTATTGTTTGAGGGGGGGAGAGAGTGGGGAGAAAGAGATGGTGGTGGAGGTGAGAGGAATGGTGGCACATGATTTGATATGATATCTAATTAAATTATAATATTTTTGGGGTTTTAACTTATCGTAGATGATATTTTTAATCATTTGGAAAGAATTAATTATTCCAGTTTGAAATCATTTTAGGGGACGTCTTTTCGATAATTGTAAGAACACCTTCACAATTATTTTTTTCTCTTCCCTTATAAGTTAATTTTAATATTTTTAATGTAATACTAAAATTTTTTATTACAATTTTTTCCGCTCCCGTGTGAGATTAATAGTTTACTTAAAATTTCTAATTATATATCAAAATTTTTTAATAGATAAAAAATCATATCAATATTTTTAATATAAAAAAATGATAAAGTTCATAAACAAACTTATATCAAAATGACTGGTATTATTATTACTGATCAGTAAAATTCACATTCAAAAAAAGGGGGAAATTTTTTTGATTTTATGGTAAAAATTCATTCATCTCAGTTATTTTTCAAGAAAAAAAAAAGAGAAGAAAACATGGGGTTTGTTGAATTTCAAATAGTTAGTTTCACCAATAAGATACGAAGACTTACTTCACATTTGGAATTACACAAAAAAGATTATTTATCTCAGAGAGGTCTACGTAAAATTCTAGGAAAACGTCAACGACTGCTATCTTATTTGTTAAAGACAAATAAAATACATTATAAAGAATTAATTGGTGAGTTGGATATTTGAGAATAAAAAAAATCGTTAATTTACAAATTTTGAATTAGTGGATTTATAAAGATAAATATTTTGTTTAATTTAATTTCTATAATTCTATAACTTTTAATATATTTTGTATATTTTATTTATAACATTTTAATTATTTTATATTTTTATGCCTACAAAATAATTTATATATTTTTACAGTTTTTTACAATTTTAAATAATTTTTATATATTTTTTATTTTTTAATTGATTTGCTTAAGAGGCAAATCAGAATTTATAAAAGGGTACAAAAATCTCTAATATGAGTATCAAAACCTCTAATATATATCAAATTTCTCAACGAATACTAGAATCTCTAATAAATATCAAAATTTCTAATGAAAAATGCTAGATATTTTGGCATTTGGTGACAAATTTGGGCATCCTTCAGAAATTTTGGTATTTAATTAAAAAATTTAGTATCATCTATTGGTCTCCTCACATATGCATGAAAAGGAAAATTTTGATATACCAAAATACCTAACATCCTCCATTAAAAATTTTAGTATTATGGTATCTGTTAGAAATTTTAGTATCTATTAAAAATTTTGGTACGCGTAGGAGATTTTGACATCTGTTAAAAACTTTTGATATTTGGTTACAAATTTTTGTATTCGTTATAAATTTTAGTACAATCCATTATTCCACAATATATATAACGTGATACAAAAATTTCATGTTATTCGCTCTTCAGAACTCTAATCAGGCAAATTCAAAGTTTTCCCCAAAAAAACTCAAAATTTTCAAATATCAGTAATTGGAGTCTAGAAATTCTTCTAAGAACAAACTTTTTTTTTCTCAAATCTTTTTGGTTTTCCTTAGAGACTTCATCTTTTTCTCTTTTTCACCAAAATTTGGAAAAAAAATTCCAAATACTTTTGGGTTTCTTTCAATGACTTGATCTTATTTTCTTTTCTCTTATAAAATCGACCGATTTATCTAAAAAGGCCCATTTCCAATCATGTTTACAGAAATGGGCCAATTTCTATATTATTTACCGAAAATGGCCGATTTTGGTAAAACGCGTCTACGTAGGAGCGTTTTAAGGGGAAATTTCCAGCAAACCGCGCCCCTAGAGAAGCGTTTTTGCCATGTTAGCACAAAACACGCTGACGTGGACGCGCTTTACCCCGTGTCAGCAAAAACGCGCTGACATGGATACGCTTTTGCCCGTTATCGGATTAAATTTTCAAAAAAGGTCATTTTTTAAAAAAGTTATAAAAATAGACCAATTTTTTTTTTGAAAATTTACAAGAATAAGTCTTTATAAAGACCCAAAGTGGCAACACTATTTTTTTTAAGGTGTCACCAATTAATATGGAAATAAAACTAACAAAGCAGATCTTTATATAGACCCAAAGTCTCATTTCTCTTGTTTTCTTAAGCAATGTGGGATATGTGTGTATATATAAACTCATGAATAGGTTTGCAGCTTGTTCCTAAGCAATGTGGGATTCCTTCCTCTTTTAACTAACAACATAAGTTTAAAGGCTACACTATATTTTATATTCTTTTACTTATAGAGTTTAAATTTTTTTACAAAAAGTTAACATTTGTTACATTATAAATAAAATTTTTAAACTCTATAAGTAAAAAAATTATAAAATATAAAATGAGTACAATAAAATATTAAAAAATAAATATTTAAAAAATTACTAATAGTTGAGTGATCATTTTGTAAGTTTTATAATTCGATAGCCAAAAAATCATAGTTAAGTGACTACTAATGTAATTTAATCTAGATATAAAATTATGAAAAATAATTATTATATTTTATATATATTATATATTTCTATAAAAAAACTTATTTAACATAATTATATACTATGTTTAAATAGATTAACTATCTAGTCAAAATACATATGAAATAAATTTATAAGGATTCATTAGGTTATGAAAATTAAATTAAAATTAGGATTAAAAATTAATGAGTATAGTAAAATACTAAAAACAAATAAATATTTAAAAAAGATATATCAATTTTTTAAAATTACAAAAAAAATATACTATTTGAGTACCAAATACTCACCATTTATTTATTAATCACACATTCATAATATAGAATAAAATAAATAAAAATAAAAATAAAATTATAACTTCTAAATTTAAATAATGGAAAATTATTTTAAAAATTAGAATTGCATGGATATTAACTTCAAACATTTAAAATTGAATAGAAGATTATTGCATGTTCAAGTTTCATATGTGCAATTTATTCTTTTTTTTAATAGTCATTTTGTATATGCTAACAATTCGAAAATGCAACAATATTAAATATCTCAAAAGATAATTTTATAATATGAGAAAATGTTAACAAAATATAAAAAAAATAGAAATTGTTTTGTAAAAAAATTATAAAATATAGTGTAGCATCTTATGTTGTTAGTTAAAAGAGGAAGGAATCCCACATTGCTTAGGAACAAGCTGCAAACCTATTCATGAGTCTATATATACACATATGTCATATCCCACATTGCTTAAGAAAACAAGGGAAATGAGACTTTGAGTCTACATAAAAATCTGCTTTGTTAGTTTTATTTCCATATTAATTGGTGGCACATTAAACAAAAAATGGTGTTGCCACTTTGGGTCTTTATAAAGGCTTATTCTTGTAAATTTTCAAAAAAATTGGTCTATTTTTATAATTTTTTTAAAAAAATAACTTTTTTTTTTAAATTTAATCCGAGAACGGGCAAAAGCACGTCCATGTTAGCGCGTTTTTTTCTAACACGGGGTAAAGTGCATCCATGTCAGCGTGTTTTGTGCTGACATGGCAAAAACGCTTCCCCAGAGGCGCGATTTGCTGGAAATTTCCCCTTAAAACGCTCCTACATGGACGCGTTTTGCCAAAATAGGCCCTTTTCGGTAAATAATGCAGAAATCGGCCCATTTCCGTAAATATGCTTGGAAATGGGCCTTTTTGGGTAAATCGGTCTATAAAATCTATAGCTTGAACTCAAAAAATAGTTTTCAAAACTACTATTATCTTTTCTTCGAATCAAAACAAACATCCAAAAGAATTTCTTTTAAGAATCTTTTAATTTTTTTAACACTCAAATCTTTCAATGCAAACAAAAGCGAAGATGAAAGTCTGTAACCTCCCCAACTCAACCTAGACGTTCGGCCTGAATTTCGAATATTATATTAGCCACCGAAGTGACCCAGTAAGCTATCGAAGTTTTGAAAACAATCATTCTTAAACATTTATCTAATTTGGTAGAAAACTTAGTTAAATACCAATTTATAATTCCTTAAAATTTAGTTATAATTTAGCAGTGGAAGGTAATATCTAGTTGTTTTTATTAAAAACCGGGGCTCATACATACTAATTAATAATCATAACATGATGTCCTAAAAATTTAAATTAAGTGTCATGCAAAGTAAAAACAAACCCAAAACCTAAGTCTCATACCACAATTCGAAATAAAATGATACTAAAATCTCTAAATAATACAATATAAAATGTCTAGAAATATTTTAACAAATCCGAGCCAAGACCCTCCAGATGTCGCATTCGCGTCCTAACCTAGTGGGTTATCAGTAAGGATGAAAATTTAAAAGGGAGTGAGCTATGACGCTCAGTGTGAGTTCCATCACAAGGAAATCAATGCAAACAGTTGGTAAGACATATTATGTAACACCCCAAACCCGGCCCAAACACTACAACCGGATTTGGTATGTCACTAAGGAGATTTTTGTAAAAGATGTCGAAATTTGGGTAAAACTTAATAACTTGATAAGTTTAAGTAAGATTTAAAATTCATTTGTTGTTTTCGTGAATTAAAAACCAAAACCTTAATACATGCCTTAGTTTATTTAAAATTTAAGTGTCTATCAGTAATAAAAGCCCAAACTAAAACCCAAAACAGAGTATAATAGTCTAGTGGCCCGTGGCCTTATTACAACGAGATTTAAAACCCATTAAATAAAAAAAATGTAAAATAATAAATTAAAGTCTTTTTGCCGAATCCAAGTGTTCTTTTGCATGGCCACCTTGCTCTCCTCTCCAGCCCGGTCCGATGCACTAAGTGCTACTTGAAATTTGTTAAAAATAATAGGGTGAGTCGCGAAACTCAGTGTGCAACCCTCGTGCACTATCAGATTGGGCCTTAGCCCACAGATCAGAATATAGCACATAAAATAATAGATAACATACATAAAACCCAACCCAAACCTAGGTTTCCATCCGCTACACACCACCCTTACCTGCCAATCACACCATTGGGGATTTCTACAATCAACCCACACCGCTACACACCATCGATGGCAGTCATGCTGCAGTTAGCTGCTCATCGTCAGAGTTGTGACAGAGTCACCAGGCTGAAATGGCAGAAGCCACCAGAAACAGAGTTGTGACAGAGTCACCAGGCTAAAATGGCATAAGCCACCAGAACAGATCACTTCCCCTTTTTATCAATCACCCAACCCCGAGCATACATAGAAATCGACATGCAAAACATATATTTTTAACAGAAACATTCACTGAAGAATGGCAGAAAACACTAACCTGATATTTATCCTTTACCCTTCTCGGGTTTTCAAACGTTATGTCGGGATTTCGGCATTTAACAGAGTATAGCAGATTTATGCATATATATATACATAGTAGCATTCAATCTAATGGTGTGAGAAGTTACACACCTGATTAATGTCGATACCCTTGCTAAACCGATCTACAACTTTGCTCGAAAAGCTGAAAAGATATGACAATAGGGCCTCTCCTATAATCGGCCATGGTTAGCGTTTTACCCGATCTTACACACTAAAATCAATAGATTCCCTTACCTTGAAATCCCGAAAGTACCACGATTCAAGTATTACCGAACTTATGACTTAGAGATCTACGCGATTGACTCCTCTTCAGATCCCAGAATGCCGAAAATAAGAGAGAAATAAGAGATTAGTTTCTAAATAGCCATTCAGCTAGGGACTTTGAAAAGCCAAAAAAAAACATTAAAATCCCGAAATCAACACTTACCTATTGCTTCCTTCAAAATTCGGCACAAGCAGACTCCAATGAAGAAAATTCGGCAACTTCAGGAGGTGAGATCTTAGTGATTTCGGCTTTTAGAAGAACAAAGAATTGGAAAAATAAAAGCAAGGAATGGGTAGAGCGATTCGGCCAAAAGAAAAGAATAGCAGGGTTTCGGCAATTGAGATTTCAAGAGCTTTGATTTCTATCAGAAAAAGAAAAGAGAGAAGAGCAAGAATGGAGTAGGAATTTCGGCAGGGAAAAGAGAAGAATAATGAGAACTTGCTAGCAATTTCGGCACATACACCTTAAGCCAAAACCGAATGCCCCTTTCTTTTCAAATTCTTCAAAGTTTCGGCTAGCATTAAACACTTAAAGATGGCTCCTATCTTTGATCTATTATCTCCCCAAAAACAGCCTTTATCTGCTTATTATTCACACAATAAAATCCCTAAAATTTAGCCTTGTGCCGTCCCCCCCTTGCTCATTTAAATGCCAAATTTTAGCCCTAAAACTTGGGCTTCAAGCAACCATAATTTGGGCCTTCCTCATGCACAAGTGACGCCAACTCCTCTTCCTCCTAGTAGCACCATTTCCTCTGGGCCACAAGCCCAAAATGCTTATTAAACTACTAAAACTTTAATTTAAACCCCTAGAGTGTCTGGACAAAATATTTAAAACAAGGCCTCAGCCCAATTTGAGCCCCATTTGTACCTCAAACTCTCAAATTAATATTTTAAGCACACAAAATGTACAAGCCCATAAATTCGTGGATGTTACAGTTCTACCCCTTAAAATAAATTTCGGCCTCGAAATTTACTCCGATCAAAAGAGATGAGGATACTGTTGTTGCATAACATCCTCTGGCTCCCACGTTGCCTCTTCTGCGCCGTGATTTCGCCATAAAACTTTGACCAAAGGGACGGACTTCCTTCTCAACACTTTTACGTCTCGATCCAAGATTTGCAGTGGTTCCTCCTCAAAGGATAAATCTGGCCTTACTTCAATCTCTTCCACCGGCACCACATGCGATGGATCAGAACGATAACGTCTTAGCATCGAGACATGAAATACGTCATGTATCTGTTCCAACTCTGCAGGCAACTCCAACCGATAAGCCACTGGGCCCACACGCTCTAGTACCCGATACGGCCCAATAAACCGAAGACTTAACTTACCCTTCCGTCCAAACCTCATTACCTTTTTCCATGGAGATACCTTCAAAAAGACTTGGTCTCCCACTGCAAATTCCACCTCCTTCCGCTTTAGATCCGCATAAGACTTCTGCCGATCAGACGCTTCCTTCAACCGAGCCCGTATTAACTTAACCTTCTCCTCTGTTTTCGAAACTAACTCTGGACCCTATACCTGACGTTCACCCAACTCCGTCCAACAAGTAGGGGTACGACATCTCCTTCCATATAACGCTTCGTACGACGCCATCTGAATACTAGCTTGATAACTATTATTGTATGCGAATTAAGCCAAGGGTAAATACTCCTCCCAACTACCTCTAAAATCGATGATGCAACCCCTTAGCATATCTTCCAAGATCTGAATTACCCTCTCGGATCGACCATCATCACCAGGTGAAAAGCGTACTAAAAGTCTAACCTTGTTCCCATTGCCTGATGAAGAGCCTTCCAGAATCGTGACGTGAACCTAGAGTCCCTATCTGATATGATCGATACCGGTACACCATGTAGTCTCACAACCTCGGCCACGTACAACTTAGCCAACCTCTGTAGAGGATAGTCGACCTGAATCGGTATAAAGTGAGCGGACTTCATCAGCCGATCCATAACTACCCAAATTGAATCCTTCTTAGTGGACGTAAGGGGTAGCCCACTAACAAAATCCATCGTGATTCTCTCCCATTTCCATTGCAGAATCTTCACGGTTGCAACAACCCCAAGGCAACCGGTGTTCTCGCCTTCACTTGCGACACGTCGCCAAACACTTTCCTACAAATTCTCATTACCTCTCGCTTCAAACTCGCCACCGAATTGTTCCCGCAAATCACGGTACATCTTAACCTCTCCAGATGCATAGCGTAAGGACTACTATGCGCCTCACGAAGAACCATCTCATTTTAACTCCACATCCTTCGGCATACAAACTTTCTTACGAAAACACAGAATTCCATCACCATTCAAACTATAGTCTTCTCATTCACCATTCTGCACTTGTCAGATTCGAGCACCCAAAACATCATCCAAAAGTTGCTTCTCTCTGATCTGTCTTATCCACGTAGGTCTTACTTGAAGTTCGGCTACCAAATTGCCATCTTCGTACAGACTGAGATTAGCGAACATCGCCCTCAAATCCGCTATCGCCTTCCTACTCAGCGCATCTACCACCACGTTAGCCTTACCCGAGTGGTACTCAATCGAGCAGTCATAGTCCTTTAACAGCTCGATCCACCTTCTCTGTCTTAGGTTTAACTCCTTCTGAGTGAGGAGATACCTCAGGCTCTTATGGTCAGTGTAAATAACCGACTTCTCCCCATACAAGTAGTGCCTCCAAATCTTTAGAGCGAACACTACCGCCGCCAATTCTAGATCATGCGTAGGGTAGTTCAACTCATGTGGTCTTAACTGTCGAGACGCATATGCAACCACCTTTCCATCTTACATCAACACACAACCTAAACCTGTGTGTGACGCATAACAGTAGATGGTAAATTCTTTTCCCGCCTCTGGCTGAATTAACACCGGTGCTTCCGTCAAAATCTTCTTCAGCTTCTCAAAGCTCTCCTGTTGTTTGTCACTCCAAACAAACGGTGCTCCTTCCTCAACAACTTAGTTAGAGGTGCGCAATTGAAGAGAACCCTCAACAAACCTCCTATAATACCACCGCCAATCCCAAGAAACTTCGGATTTTCGCCACAGACTTCGGCGGCTTCCAATCTAATACATCTTCTATCTTCCGAGGGTCTACCCTAATCCCTCTACGGAAACTACATGCCCTAAAAAAGTCACTTCCTTCAGCCAGAACTCACACTTACTAAACTTTGCGAACAACTACTTCTCCCTCAAAGTTCACAACACCACACGAAGATGTTCATCATGTTCCTCCTCTGACTTGGAATAAACCAAGATGTCATCAATGAACACCACGACGAACCGATCAAGATATGGTTGGAACACCCGGTTCATCATATCCATAAATGCTGCTGGCGTGTTCGTCAAACCGAACGGCATTACCAAGAATTCATAATGACCGTAACGTGTTCGAAACGTCGTCTTATGAATGTCCCCTTCCTTCACCTTTAACTGATAATAACCCGACCTTAGATCAATCTTCGAAAAGACCGAAGATCCTTTAAGCTGATCGAACAGGTCGTCGATTCTTGGCAATGGGTACTTGTTCTTAATCGTCAACTTATTCAGTTGACGATAGTCCATGCACATACGCATGGATCCATCCTTCTTTTTCACAAATAGGGCCGGCGCTCCCCATGGAGACACACTCGGTCGAATAAATCCTCGATCCAAAAGCTCCTGGATCTGAGCTTTGAGTTCCACCAACTCCTTCAGTGCCATTCGATAAGGAGCAATGGATGCCGGAGCCGTACCCGGAAGTAGCTCTATTCCAAACTCCACCTCGCGATCCGGGGGTAATCCTAGCAACTCCTCCGGAAAGACATCCACGAAATCCTTGACTGTTCGAACCTCATCGACAGTCACCTCCTTAGCATCCAACACACTAATAAAAGCTAAGAATGCGTTGCATCCTTTCTGAATCATCTTAACAGCCTTCAATGCCAATACTACGTTGGACAAGTAATTCCTTCTTTCTCCTAATACAACCACCTCCCCGCCTTCCGGGGTATTCAACACCATGCACTTAGCCTCACAATCCAACTTAGCACGATGTTTCGTCAACCAATCCATTCCTAGGATAAGGTCAAACTCTCCAAATGGCAATTCCATTAAATCTGCCGGAAACACTACCCCTTGAGTTTCTAAAGGTACATCATTAAATAGTTTGTCCACTACCCTAGATTGTCCTAAAGGACTAACCACAGTCATCTTCCTAGTGGTTATTTTAGAGTCTATACTTAGGGTTTCAGATACTGAACATGCAACATAGGAGTGGGTTGACCCAATATCAATCAAGGCAAGAAAAGGGCTATCAGCAATAAGAAACGTACCGGTTATGACGTCCGGTGCGTCACCATCCTCTTGTCGACGAACTACATAAACTAAACCCGGCTGCCTTGCGTCTACGTTACCTGCACCTCTACCAGATGCTCCACAACCTCGACCAACCCCATTTCCTCCTCTACCTGGGCCACGACCCTTTCGCACCGGTGACCACCTCTCTCGGCCGATCGTAACCTCGTCCGGCCGGCCGCACTGATCCTTCGTGGGCGGTCCTTAATCGGATGCTCAGTGGATCCACACCAAAAACATCCACCCGTTCTTCTTCTACACTCCCCAGAATGTGCTTTCCCGCACCAATTACATAATCGATTCTGGTTCCCCCCAGCAGGTGTCGGAGCACGAGCTGGCCCATCAGACCTAAGCCTTTTCTTTGAATTCCCAGATGCTCCTGCCGGCCCAAAATTTCTCTTATTCCTTCCCCGCTCCTTATCTCTTTCTTGTCTTTCAGTCCGTTTTACCTCCTCAGCTATCTTAACCTTTTCCACCAGAACAACAAAATCTCTCTCTCTCTGCGGTGCTATCAAAACCCTTAACTCATTCCATAATCCATCCTCGAACCGAACACAATGTTCATACTCGGTTGCTACCATTCCTCGAGCGTAGCGACTCAGACGCAGAAACTCTACCTCATATTCAGCCACAGATTTACTTCCCTGCACCAAATTCAGGAATGCCTTCCTCTGTGCATCCACATAGCTGGCCCCAACATACTTTCCCTGGAATGACTCCTTAAAGAAGTCCCAGTCAATCCGATCTGCGACAGTACCCTCCTTCACCGTGAGCCACCACTGATAGGCCTCGTCTTGAAGAAGAGACACGACCCCTTTCAACTTTTCCTCCCCCGTGAAATCTAAATCGTCCATTATGCGCTCAGTTGCTTCCATCCAATACTCAGCTGCGTTAGGGGCTACGCCCGAAACTCCCCTAAGCACTTCTGCCCCATTGGCCCTAAGCCGCTCTGGCACAGATTTTCGGGCTCCTGTGCCCATGCCTACTCCAGCAACCCTCTCTAAAACCCTCAACATCGCCTAAGATACAAAGATCATCTCTGGGTGCCTCATCCTAAAATTCTCTTTCTGTTCTAGCAGATCCAGGCATCTCGTTTCTCGACCGTGGCGGACCCTCACGCTCGACACGGTCCTCCTACCCTTACCGCGTCCACGCGACGGACGTCCTCTACCCCTTGTACTCATTCTTTTGATTGACGTTTATCTGATTAAGAATTTTATGAATCATTAATTCTTTCCACTGATTAACCACGAACAATCTTATGAATAGCAATTTTAAGGGTAGTTCTTTCGAATTCGCATTCATAATTTAGTCTCATGTTCGTACCTTCTAGTTCTAGGGAACACATACACTCAATTAACATACAAAGAATCATCCATGAACTTACATTCATCAAATAAAGGTGTTTTCATTGTTTCACTACCCAGGGGTATTTTCGTCATTTTATCCTACAGGGGTATTTTCGTAATTTTCTAAAATAGGGTTCCTTGGTGATTTTGTGAAATAAGGGTATTTTGGTTATTTCACACATTAGGGTACTTTGGTCATTTTACAAATTAGAGATATTTTGGGAAATTTTACAAATCAAAGGTATTTTCAAAGGAAAATTTTACAAAACTAAGAAGTTTTTTTTTTTCAACAGGGGTGTCTTGGAGAATTTGATTTCAGAGGGATAATAATAGTGTTAAGGTGTTTGTGGGTTTGTTGTCGTATGTTGTGTGAGTTTTTCTTTGCTAAGGAAAATTTTGTTGACTTTGTAAATCGGGGTGTATTTGCAAATCATGAGTATCTTGGTATTTGTTTTCGAAGTAAGGGTGTTTTAGCAATTTGTAAAAATAAGGTGGCTGGTCCTTCCGGTTTTAATTATAAGGTTTAGCTTTGTCAACAAGTCCTCATGATTAGGGTGAATAGTCACTACGCACTGTAGGATTCCAACGAAGAGGAGGTGAGTCCCAGTGATTCAAGCTTTAAATACCAAGCTCTCCCGAATCCTCCTAGACATGCGTATGCCCGTTGCCACACCCTAACTCGACTAAGGTGAACAGTCACTACGCACCAGGTAGGATTCCAATGAAGAGGGGGTGAGTCACTTCGGACTGCTTAAGTACCAGGCTCTTCCGGATCCAATCCTAGACATGCGCATGCCTGTTGCCACACCCTAGTCTTGCGACTTGTTCACAGGTTTGTTTGGTGAAATTAAGTCTTATGAGATTGAAGGAGTTATTTTAGCTAAGCCTAGAGTCCATCAAGTTCTAATCTAGATAGTCTACGTCCCATACAGCCCATCAAGCCCACATATATATATCACACAATGGTTCAGAGTACTTACCTGGCGGACTTGGGCCGGAGACGCAGGTGCCATGCCGAGCTAACAAACCTGTTATCATTTAAAAACATTCATGTTTTAAAAGCCCATCTTTAGAAAACGTTTTGAGCCCATAAACCCCCGAAGCCGAGTTTTGAACCGGGCTCTGATACCAACTTGTAACACTCCAAACCCGACCCAAACACTACAACCAGATTTGGTATGTCACTAAGGAGATTTTTGTAAAAGATGTCAAAATTTGGGTAAAACTTAATAACTTGATAAGTTTAAGTAAGATTTAAAGTTCATTTGTTGTTTTCGTGAATTAAAAACCAAAACCTTAATACATGCCTTAGTTTATTTAAAATTTAAGTGTCTATCAGTAATAAAAGCCCAAACTAAAACCCAAAACAGAGTATAATAGTCTAGTGGCCTGTGGGCTTATTACAACGAGATTTAAAACCCATTAAATAAAAAAATATATAAAATAATAAATTAAAGTCTTTTTGCCGAATCCAAGTGTTCTTTTGCATGGCCACCTTGCTCTCCTCTCCAGCCCGGTCCGATGCACTAAGTGCTACCTGAAATTTGTTGAAAATAATAGGATGAGTCGCGAAACTCAGTGTGCAACCCTCGTGCACCATCAGATTGGGTCTTAGCCCACAGATCAGAATATAGCACATAAAATAATAGATAACATACATAAAACCCAACCCAAACCTAGGTTTCCATCCGCTACACACCACCCTTACCTGCCAATCACACCATTGGGGATTTCTACAATCAACCTACACCGCTACACACCATCGATGGCAGTCATGCTGCAGCTTAGTCGCTCATCGTTAGAGTTGTGACAGAGTCACCAGCCGAAATGGCGAAGCCACCGAAATGCGAGTTGTGACAGTCACACGCCGAAATGGCATAAGCCACCGAGCAGATCACTTCTCCTTTTTATCAATCACCCAACCCCGAGCATACATAGAAATCGACATGCAAAACATATCTTTTAACAAAACATTCATCAAGAATGGCGAGAAAAACACTAACTCGATATTTATCCTTTACCCTTCTCGGGTTTTCAAACGTTATGCCAGGATTTCGGCATTTAACAGAGTATAGCAGATTTATACATATATATACATAGTAGCATTCAATCTAATGGTGTGAGAAGTTACACACCTGATTAATGTCGATACCCTTGCTAAACCGATCTACAACTTTGCTCGGTGCCGAAAAAGATGTGACAATAGGGCCTCTCCTATAATCGGCCATGGTTAGTGTTTTACCCGATCTTACACACTAAAATCAATAGATTCCCTTACCTTGAAATCCCGAAAGTACCACGATTCAAGTATTACCGAACTTATGACTTAGAGATCTACGCGATTGACTCCTCTTCAGATCCTAGAATGTCAAAAATAAGAGAGAAATAAGAGATTAGATTCTAAATAGCCATTCGGCTAGGGACTTTGAAAAGCCAAAAAAAACATTGAAATCTCGAAATCAACACTTACCTATTGCTTCCTTCCAAATTCGGCACAAGCAGACTCCACTGAAGAAAATTCGGCAACTTCAGCAGGTGAGATCTTAGTGATTTCGGCTTTTAGAAGAACAAAGAATTGGAAAAATAAAAGCAAGGAATGGGTAGAGAGATTCGGTCAAAAGAAAAGAATAGCAGGGTTTCGGCAATTGAGACTTCAAGAGCTTTGATTTTTGTTGGAAAAAGAAAAGAGAGAAGAGCAAGAATGGAGTAGGAATTTCGGCAGAGAAAAGAGAAGAATAATGAGAACTTGCTAGCAATTTCGGCACATACACCTTAAGCCAAAACCGAATGCCCCTTTCTTTTCAAATTCTTCAAAGTTTCGGCTAGCATTAAACACTTAAAGATGGCTCCTATCTTTGATCTATTATCTCCCCAAAAATAGCCTTTATCTGCTTATTATTCACACAATAAAATCCCTAAAATTTAGCCTTGTGCCGTCCCCCCTTTCTCACTTAAATGCCGAGTTTTAGCCCTAAAAATTGGACTTCAAGCAACCATAATTTGGGCCTTCCTCATGTACAAGTGACGCCAACTCCTCTTCCTCCTAGTAGCACCATTTCCTCTGGGCCACAAGCCCAAAATGCTTATTAAACTACTAAAACTTCAATTTAAACCCCTAGAGTGTCTGGACAAAATATTTAAAACAAGGCCTCAGCCCAATTTGAGCCCCATTTGTACCTCAAACTCTCAAATTAATATTTTAAGCACACAAAATGTACAAGCCCATAAATTCAGGATGTTACATATTAAATAATATCATATAAAATATTCATAATCAGATATCAGTATAGAGTATCGTTATCTCAATGCAACCATTATAACGGAACTCACAATAACAAATATCAGAATAACCAAAAATTTAGATTTTGCCCACAATATACATACATAATCATATTTTCATGCATACATGTATCATAACATAATTTCCAGATTTGTAGGGACATGATTCAAAAGATGCCATAAAGTTTTGGGTTTTTAACAAAAAAGATCCTACCCCACCGCTACACACCACAATGGGAGTTCCCCAAAATTTCAACCACCAACACGCTAGATTGTGGACTAACCACCAATAATTTGTACTCTTATTGCCAATGACTGTGGACACATAGCAAAACGTCGTAGATGGAATCTTTATATGGTTGTGGGTACACAGAAAAATATTGCAGATGAAATTTTCCAATGGCCATGGAAGCACAACATGCTTGTAGATGATAGCCGCCAAAGGGTTGTGAATGCACAGTAAAATATCGCAGGTGGAATGTAACATCCTGAATAAGGGGTTGTTTGAAAATTTAATTATTTGTTCCCATGTGTGTGTGTGTGCTTGAAGAATTAAATTCTAGAAGTATTAAGCATGTTCTAGGGCCTAGAGCTAACCCCGAGCTAGGTCGGACTTGGAACTAAAAATTTCTTTTTAAGTGCCTAAAAGGAGGAAGCTAGGTGAGATAGGGCTTAAACAAAATTTTGGGCGAATTGTAGCACAAAGATTGGGCTTGGTATAAGTGGCGTGGTGCGCCTAAGAGATTGCTAGGGGTCTCAAGTTCGAGCTGCAAAGGCAGCATTTTGGTTTTATTTTGCGTCAATTAGGGAATCAGGCGGTGTATGCCTTAAAAATAAATAGCCGGGAAATGGACATGAAAGTCCGGTTGGCAAAGTGGCTCCATGCGCTTGCTAAGAAATTTGGAAGTAGCGCTAAAGAGGGCTCAGGTTCAAGGCACTACAGCAGTGAGTGGCATTTTATTTTTAGTTTTGGCGTGAGACAAGGGGCTTAAGTAGGAAGGCCATAAAATTAATTGGAGAAGGTTTATGGCATGAAAGTCTAATGAGGAGAAGTGGCAAGGGGCGTGGCTTAAGGGCCTTGGTATGAGGTCTCGGGTTCGAGACATGAAGGAAGCAAGGAGTTTTATTTTTGGGCTTTAGGCGTTGAAGGAGTAAGGGCCGGGAAGAGGGCTTATATTTAAATGGTGGGGTAACGTGGCATGAAAGTCAATTGGGAGAGTTGGAAAGGGGCGTTAAGAGAGGTCGCTGCTGCTTTGTTGCCTTCACCAGGTCGCTGGTTCGAGTCCAAGAAGCAGCATTCGGGTTTTTTTTATTTTTTCCTCCTCTTTCTCAAGCGTGAAGGAGAGAAAGAATTGGCATGATTTTGGACTCTTCAAAGTGATAGAGTTTGAGTTTATTTTTTTTTTTTTTTTAATTTTGAAAGTGGGGAGTATTAGTGGTTTATTTGCTTTTGAATTCTTGGGAGATAAACCATGCATTATCTTTGATAATTAAAAGTGGAAAAATTATCAAAAATGAAGTGAGTGTTTGCCGAAAATTGGAGACCTTGGGGGGCTGTCCATATCTGCTTTGTACAAAGAAAGATGTGCAAAAGTTGAATCAATTTTCTTCTCTTTGCTCCAAAATTTGCTACTCATGCAAAACCCTGTGTTGCATTGCCCAAATTATCAAAATAAAATTCCACTTCTCTTCTCCTTTTTCAAGCCGAAACCACCCCCTCTCCCTACATCTTCTTTTTCTTTTCTTCCTCCATTAGCCGAACCCTACCATCTTGTCAAAAATTCCTTTAGACAAATTGCCCAAAATTATTTAAAATTCCAGCATCTCTTTAGCCGAATCTACTCCTCCCTATTTGCTTTGTGGTTTGGCCGAACATCAAAGAAAAGGGTGCTCTCTTCTTCCCCAATCGGTTTAAGAGGAAGGTAAGTGGTGGTAGGACTTGATTTAGTAATCTTTTCCTTTAGGTATTCGTTAAGCCAAGGCTTGGAGGTTAACTATTTTGTGTCTTAAGGTCCGGCCGATTGTCGTAGGTGAACTATCGTTTGGCTCGGGATTTGGTAGGAAACCAAATCATTTGTAAGGACAAGAGATCTAGCGACATAGATCGGATTTTCGGGATCTAGGAATTACGATAGTAACAGTGTGTAAGATCTCTACACACTTTATTAATTTACATGACATTATTATTTGTTTTGATTATTTTGATTGTGATTAGCTTGTGGCATAATCACGGATTTCGTAAGTCCTGTCTTGTAACTTTTGATATATGTTATATGCCATCACATGATGTTTAATACTATGACATGATATATATGAAATTGATGGTGGGATTGATGAGAGGAGGGGGATGAAATATGGATCTGCCGTCGATGGTTTTGACCACAAGATGGGTTGGCCCCATCGATTATTTGTGACCTATGGTCATCGGTGGTTTTGACCACAACGATTAATTATTTGCGACTAAGTCCCAAAGTGGTTTGGTACCACCATGGTTTTGACCACATTTGATATATTGTGACCTATGGTCATCGGTGGTTTTGACCACACGATGGGTTGGCCCCATCATTTAAATTGTGACTTTAAGTCATCGGTGGTTTTGACCACACGGGTAGAAGAGGAGTATGGATGGCTAGTTGGGTTGCATGAGCATGTTTATTAATGAATTGTGTATGAGATATATTTTCCGGTGGGGGATTTACACACCGAGTCTTGGTGACTCACCCTTCCCTTAACATTTTGCGGATGGGTAGATCGCGGAGATGGAGCCGATGGACTCGAGGTGGCCATGCAAAGGAAATTTTAATTAGACGAACTTGGACTTTGTTTTATTTTATTTAATGTTGGTTTATTTTAATTAAGTTGTAATAAGGCCTCCTAGAATTATTTTATTATTGTTACGTGCTTTGAATATTTGTTTAAACTATTTAATTATGTTAAAAATGAATTCACATGTTTTTCCCAATCAAACGTAAAATGTTTTAAAAATGCCATCGGGCACATTTGCAATCTATAAACAACCCGACTTAATAAATATTTCTAAGCAACACTAAGTATGGTTTTTAACAAGAGACTTGAAAACACAAGGTTTTCGACAAAACTTAAATCGGTTTTAAAATGGTTCTCAAATTGTTTTCTCTGTAGCAAACCAAATTCGGTCGTAGCGTTTGGGCCGGGTTTGGGGTGTTACATGGAATCTACTATGGCTGTGGGTACACAACAAGATTGTCGTACATGGAATCTACCTATGGCTATGGGTACACAGCAAAAACAAATGCAGATATATTACCAATACTTCCTCTGATCATATCGTCCCATCCTATGCAATGTAATGTAGCAAATGTAATACAAATCACATATGGTGTCATTTAATGTACTAAGACATGACAAATCAGTAACAAAATCATGCTTTTCATGTATTCAATTTAACAGTAATATAGGGCATGTCGTTCATACGATCGCAAGTATATAGATACAATAGTAACAAATACTGTAAGAGGCCCATTTTGCCCGGGCCCATGCAAATCAAATAAACTAGAATTAAAAAAATAATAAAAAGTAAAACCCAATGTTTAGTAAACAGTCCATTACAACAGGCCCAATTGACCCAAATGCCAAGCCTAAAAAAAAAAAAAACTAACCACTACCCAAATAACCCTGACCCAAGTACAAAGGAGCCCAATTAGCCCAAAACAGTTTCAGCTGCTGGAAACCCTAGTAGGGGTTTCACGTCGCAAGCACCAACGGAGGCCCCTCGTCAAGCCGCGATCCACGCGCGAATCATGCCCTTCCACCGCCGAGATCTTCGCCTGTTACCTGCAAAAAAGGAAAGAACACGACAGAAAATGGCAAAAAACATAGAAACCGAATCTGTATTTTATTTTTTGGGGGGGTTATAAAACCAGCATAAATCTGTAAAAAGAGGGATACAGAGAGAGCAAAAAACATACACAGTATACACAAATCAATAAGAGCAGAGGTTATTTCAGATTATTTCTTTTCGTTTTTTATTTTTATTTTTTTAATACTGTTATTTCTTGTTTTTTTTATCTTGTTTTTTTAACTATATAATATATATATTAAAATATTAAAAAGGGGGAAATTTTACCTATTTTTTTGGGAATTGGCGGCCGGCGACGGCGGCGGACGGCGGTCGGAGCCTCGCCAGAGCCTGTCGGAAATCGCCCTGGGGGAGAGCATTTGAAGGCTCTCAGATTTTTTTTTTGGCTGGAGAAGGAAAATGAAATTTTTTAAAATTTTTTTTGCTTATATAAGAGGGATGAAACGGTGTCGTTTCACCCTAGGGCGTTTAACGCTAAAACGACGTCATTTTGAGATGGGTCAGACTGACCCGACCCGATCCACCTGGGGTCCGCCTGTTTTGTTTAAAAATGGGCTAATTTCCTTTTCGGTCCTTCCTCAATTTTATTAATTTTAAACCAATCCAATTTGCATTTTTATTTTTTATTAAATTAGCCCAAAAATCTGTTTTTGTTCCAATTTAGTCCCTCGGGCTGCATTAAGGGCCAAATTCATTACGACGTCGTTTTGGAAAAAAAGGCATAATTGCCCAATAAATCCCTATGGTTTAACGCGCGTTTCGATTAAATCCTTTTAATCTATTTTAATTGCTATTTAACCCCTGTTTTCTATGTTTATATTTTTTTAAAATCTTTTTATTTTATTTTATTATTTTGACATTGTATTAAATTATTTTATTATATTAAATAGTCTATATCATTTTATTTATTATTCTATATAGTATAAAATTTATATATAATTTTTATATGTATTATCTTATATATTAAATTACTACTATGTATTATGTTATTCGGTTTAAATATTATTTAAATTATGTATATTATCTTATAATTTGTATATTTGTTATTGTATTATATATATATTTTTAAAAGTTTTATATATTATATATTATGTATTATTATATTATATTATATATATAATTTAAATCATTTTTATCCTCTATTATATAAGTTTTGTATAATATATAACATATATTAAAAATGCAGTTTTATGATTTATATTACAAACACTTTTTAAAAAAATTATATATGATATTTACTTGAAATTGATTTTTATTACTTATTATTTTTAATTAGGTTATTTTATTTTATTTATTTTACATTATTTTGAAATTTACATATTAGTTATTATATTACTATTTCTATTTTTATATGTTATATATCATTATATTATATTTTATATAGTTTTTTATTATTATTGTATCCCCAACGTATGTATAATTTTGTATATTGTATATTATTTATATTTTTTTAAATGTGAAATTTTGTACATATATATATTAAATTACTATATAAAAAAATATATTTTGCTTGTCGAAACCATTTTAAAGTTTTGATTTAAAAAACAGGGAATCGACTTTAAAAAACGAAAAATGGGAGTCGCTACCAATCCCTTTTTACTTAGGTGTGATTGGATCACCTTAAAAAAATGTTTTATTTCAAAATACTGATTTTGGTCCATGAAAAACAAGAAAAATGAGTTCGGGAGTCTGTTACGTATGAGGAAGGGTTAGCACCCTCATAATGCCCAAAATTGGTACCTAATCGATAAAATCATGTCCTAATGTTGAAAATTTGAAAAATTTCGGAAAGTGATCCTTTTATTAGAAGAAAGGAAAAAAAAACTAGATTTACCTATTTCAAAGAAATAAAACACTATACCCAGTAAGTTAGGATATAGCATCTCATAACTTCGAAAATAGGCACACCTTTATTTTAGAAAATTCCTACCTCGAGGCACAAAACATCATATCCAGTAAGTTAGGACACAACGTTTCGAATTCCCAAGAATAGGTTTTTTGATTTGAAATTTGTAAGTTCCGGTTTTAAAAGAGAAGAGATATCCAATACCTTAAGTTCTACGAGAAAAATCAAAACCCAGTAAGTTAGGGCACAATTCTTCTCGAAGTTCCCAAATATCACATATCACCGTATTTCTTAAACTATTTGAATAAAATGCTTTAATTCAAAAGGTAGTTTTATAAAAAATAGTTTGAGTAAGACATTATAATATACATATTAATTCAATCTAACTAAAAATTATATTAACAAAAATAATCAATGAATAATATAACATGAATAAATAAATAAATTAACTATGCTAAAGCAATAATAAACGAATACAAGAATACAAATAAACGAATACAAGATATAAAATAGGCAACAATAGTTAAGAATCTATATGAAGCATAAATATTAAAAAAAATGAATGTTTAAATTCTATAAACGAGATCAATATATGAGAAATAAACTAACCCTACATTTAAACAATGAATTATGACAGCAATAATAAAAATATGATTATTTTCAAAACAATTGATATATATAAACGACGTATTTTATAAAAAATATAAGAATAAATACATAATTTTAATAATTTAATATATGTATAAATGATTATATATATTAAAATGATTAATAAATAATATATAATAGTTTTAAATAAGAACATATATAATACTCTAGTCATAAAAATATAAATAAAATATGTTATATAATATAAAAATGATTTTATACAAAATAAAATTTTAAAAAAATGTATGCTATAATACTATATAATATACAAAATTTGTTTTAAAAAATGTATAATATAATAATTAATAAAAAACATAATATATAATAAAATAAAATAAAATAATTAATAATAATATATATAAAGATTATACATAATAAAAATAATTAGTAAATAATATAATAATTTTAAATAAAAACATATATATACATAATATACTAATCATAAAAATTATATATATAATAAATAATATAAATAAAATAGGTTATATAATATAATAGACTTTATACAAAACAAAATAATATATAATATAATATAATGCTATATAATGTACAAATTAAAAATATAATATAATAAATAATATCTAAATTATAAAATAATATATAGATTATTAAACCAAGTAAAATAATATATATAATAATAATTAAATATATATAAAGATAATATATATAATATATATATATATATGAATTTTGTACTATTAATAAATTAATAAACAAATATTAAAAAAATAAAAATAAAAATAAAAATAGAAAGGTTTTGAAAAAAAATAAATGAAGAAACAGGACCAAATAGCAATAAAAATAAATATAAAGTGGTCAAATTATAAATAAAAAGAAATAAACGGACTTAATTATAAAACTGGAATAATGCGGAGGGACTTAGAAGGTAATTTGACCCTTTAATAAAAACACGCGGATCCTCCCCGGGTCGGGTCAACGTGCGGGTCGTATGCTTGAAAACGACATCGTTTTGGTCATTAACTGACCACCCCAGAACGACGTCATTCTTTTAATCTATAAAAGCTAAAAAAAAACTAAAAAAATCATTTTAAACATTGATTTAAAAAAAAAAAAACAGAAACCCCCCTCAAATTCTCTCTAGCCTATGGCCTTCGGCCAGGGTTCCGATGGAGGGCTGTCACACGCGCCTCCGTACGCGCCACCGCTTATGGTGGTCGGAGGTTAAAAATTTTCATCTCTTCGGCGCGAAATAGAGAGGTAAGGCTCCTTTTATCCATTTTTTATTAAAAATATGCATGTATATAAACAATAAAAAGAATGCGAAATAAAATCACCTCTGTATTGCGAAAATTTGCTCTTTTTATTTCTGTATATTTTTTCTTTCTCTCTGTGTGTCCTCTATTACAGGTTTTTGATGGGTTTTTATAACCCGAAAGAGAAAAATGAAAACAAGGAAATATTATATTCTTGCCATTTTTACAGCGATTCCTTCCTTTTCTGTGCAGGTCGAAGGCGGAGAACATGGCGATGAGGCGCGTTGATGGCGGCGTGACTCGCGGACTGAGGCGCGATCGAAGGTGTAACATCCTGAATAATTGGGCCTGTGCATTTTATGTGTTTGGATGCTTAGAATATTAATTTGAGAATTTGAGATACAATTGGGGCTCAAATTGGGCTGATGCCTTGTTTTAAATATTTTGTTTAGACACTCTAAGGGCTTAAATTGAAGTTGTAGTAGTTTAATTGACATATTGAGCTCGTGGCCCAGCAGCTAGGGGCACAGTAAGGTGAGCTATAAGTGGCGTCACTAGTGCATGAGGAAGGCTTATATTTTATAATTGAGTAAGGGGGGGACGGCACAAGGCTATTTTTTTGGGAATCTTATTATATTTATTTCATGTGGATAATAAGCAGATAAAGGCTATTATTTAGGGATTTAGTCTTTAAGGATAATAAGCAGATAAAGGCTATTTTTGAGGAGATAACAGATTAAGATAAGGGAAAAGGGATAGGAGCTATCATGTGTGGCAGTGTTGGCCGAAAATCAATCTCTGCTAAATGGAGGAATCGGTTTTCTATATAAAGAGGGGGTGTGCCAAAATTTTGAAGCCTCTCTTTTATTTTCTTTTCTCATCTTCTTCCTCTCAAAAGCCGAAAATCACCATCTTCTTCACCCTTTCTTCCTCTCTAAAATTTCCTGGTTGGCCGAATCTTTTAACCTCTATTGTAACATCCCAAATATGGGGTTATTTGGAATTTAATTATTTTTCTTATTATGAACTGCTGTGATATTATTTATGGAATATTAAGGCTTAATTATGGATTTTTAGTAAGCTCGAGTAGTGGGAAAAATATTATTTTCAAGCTTTGGGGTAGGGAGCCTTAACAAGTGGGGGTTATAAGAATAAATGGGGATAATTTGGACATAAGATGAGCCTAGAATAAGTGGCAAAGTAAGCCCACTTAAGAGCTAGCATGTGACGCCACCAAGGAGCAAGGAAGAACCTTGGTTCGAGTCACAAAATTCCCTTTCTTTTTGCACTATGTTTGGACGGCACAAGTGGGAGAATTTTTCTCCCTTCAAACTCTTCTATTAAATATTATTATTAAGGGATAATATGAGAGTTTTATTTGTTTAATTATAGTGATAATAAGAGGATATTCATGGATAATTGATGGATTATTATGAGACTATTATTGAGTATTCAAAATTATTCAAATATTTTCGAATGGGTGGCCTAGAGAAAAACTAGGTGTTTGCCGAATTTGGAACTCCTTGGATGGGAGTGGACGGCAAGAAGCTTCCTAAGGGAGGCCGAATTTGTTTAGTAAACCATTTTGCTAATTTCGGCTAAGCACTCTCCCATGGTTCAACTCTCCTCTTCTTTTCAACCTTGAGCAAAACCGATAACACTAAACCCTCTCATTCTTCTTCTTCTTTTATTTCCTTTCTTCACAAAACTCTTGTGCCGAAACCTACCCTGCTGAATCCTCTCTTCTCTTAACCCCATTAGCCGAATATACATCATATTCTTGTGCCGAAACTTCTTTCTCTGATTTGGAGGTCTCTAGCCGAATCTTCTGTTCACTTCTTTAGCTTTGGCCGAATATCAAAGTGGTTAGATCCTTCAAGTTATTTGTTGTCAGTCGATTTGGAAAAGGTGAGTAGCCATAGCCGAATGCTATTCTTCTCTCTTCTCTTATATGGATTTAAGGAAAGCGAAATCCGACATACTCTAATGGTTGGCTAAACTTTCTTTTGAAGCCGATTCACCTAAGACTCCGTGGATCTCAAAACAGGTGGATCTCAACCATTTGTCTTTGTCAATCAAATTGGTAAGTAAGTGGTAAGTACCTACTCATAAGGAAATTACTCTTCTAGTTAAGAAAAGCCAAGGCTATTAAGAGGCTACTAATAGTTGCCGATTTCAGGAAGCCAAACCATTTGGAGTATAGTGACTTGGGTTCAAAGATATTCAGGTAAGATTTCGGGTTCACAAGGAACCCCTCTCTAATAATTTAATTTGGCCGAATAGGCCATAAGACTAACCCATAAATTTGGCCGAATATAGGACAAATAGATCTGTGGAGACCAACTTTCTTTTCGGGATTTAGTCTATTCAGTGGTGACAGGTGTGTACATACACACGTATAATCATTTAAATGTGCTGAGTGTTTTGTATGCTAACTCTGATTTGTGTAGCATCGGGTTAATACCATAACGGTATGAGTGGTGGTTCAGGTAAGTACCTGTTAATATGAATGTGTTATTGATGCTTTTGGGAAGCATGACTTATTGATACATGTGATAAATGCATGAGATCTGTTGATAACTGTTTATCTACTGTGGGTTATATGAGAGGAGGGGGCAGTGATATTTCGTGCTGACGAGCACCAGTGTTTTGGTAACACACTGTGACTATATGTCACCAGAGGTTTGGTACCTCCAGAGGTTTGGTACCTCATAGCGACTCGTCCCTGTGGTTAACACCACCGTGGGTTGGCCCCACTTGAGATATGGGATCGTCTGCCAGTGATTTGGTATCACACGATGGGTTGGCCCCATCACCCGATTGTGTCTACGGACACCAGTGTTTTGGTAACACATCGTGACTATATGTCACCAGTGGTTTGGCACCACCAAAGGTTTTGGTAACACATTGTGACTACGGTCACCAAAGTGGTTTGGTACCACATGGGGTAGACAAAGGCGTTTGGTTGGCTAGGGCGGTGCATGACTTAGTACATAATGATTGATTATATGTCATGTATGAAATTGTTTACATACGGGGAAGGGTTACATCTCGAGTCTTGGTGACTCACCTTCTCCTTTAACATTTTTCAGTGACTCGTAGATGGCGGTTGAGGAGCCGGTTGGACTCGAGGTGGCCATGCAAAGGACTTGAACAAATTGAACTTTAAACTTAGCTATTCTATTTTATTATTGGTTATTTTTATTTTGGTTGTAATAAGGCCTCCATAAACTTTACATTTGTTATTTCTTATATGTTGGATACTTTGTTTAAACTATATTATTAAAATTAAATTAAAATCACATGTTTTTCTTAAATTAACACGAAAATGTTTTATCGTGCCATCGGGCACACTTGAAATTTGTATAATAATCGGACTCAATTAAATTTCCAAATTAAATCTAAGTATAGTTTCGGCAAGATAACCAAAAACGAGAAGTTTTCAACAAAACTTAAATTGGTTTTAAAATGGTGTTCAAAAGGTTTTTCTCCGTAACAAATCAAATTCGGTCGTAATGTTTGGGCCGGGTTTGGGTTGTTACAAAATTGGTATCAGAGCCCAGTTCAAAGCTCGGCTGTGGGGGCCCAAGGCCCAAAAATGTTTTGGTAGGCCTTATGGAATGATTTTTGGTTTTGAACAAAGATGGCCCGAGTCTCCTGCACCAATCCGCCTGTAAGTATATCTAAACCTCTTGGTGAATTATATTCTGTAGAAGGGTAGGAAGCATGGAACGTAGATAGACTTATAGGACTTGAACCCTAAGGTTAGATTACTCAAACACAAACAGAACATAAGACTTAAGGAACTAAACCAACCTATGACTTAGTCAGTGAGCTAGGGTGTGGTAACCCCTGTACGCATGTCTAGGATTGGATCCGGAAGAGCCTGGTATTTAAGCAGTCCTCGTGACTCACCTCCTCTTCGCAGTATCCTACAGTGCGTAGCTTCGGTTCACCCTAACTCAGAGGGCTCAGTGGTGTGGTAACCTCTGTGCGCATGTCTAGAAAGGTTCAGTGAGAGCTTGGTATTTAAGCGGTCCGCGTGACCCACCTCCTCTTCACTCGAATCCTGCCTGGTGCGTAGCTTTGGTTCACCCTGACCAGGAGGGCTCGGTCATAGGCTAAACACAATGATTAAAACCCGAAAAAGGAATTAGCCATGTTTTCGAAAAAGGATGAAACAACAAACCCTAATGTTTTCAAAACCTGTGCAATAATTTTTTTTCAAATCCAAGAACATTACTTTTACAACGTTTTTCTCGAAAAACTTGACTTGTGAAAAATTACAGAAATACCCTTAGGAGTAAAATTACCAAAATGCCCCTGACCCATAAAATATTAATTCGATGGTTTTGCCCAAAAATTTCAATGATTTTACAGACATTCAAAAACCTTGCTTTGAAAATCATCATCAAAATATTTTGGTTCTGGAAAATTACGAAAATGCCCCTGTAGGAAAAAGACAAAAATACCCCTGGGTTAGAAATTGTAACACCCCAAACCCGGACAAGACACCACGTCCGAATCTGGTATGCTACGGGGAGATCATTTTTGAAAAGTTAGAGTTTCCGTTTAAAACCTAGTGAAAACACAGTGTATTTTAAAAACAATTTGAGTAGACTTGTTTGAAATCAGTTGATACATTTGAAATCCGAAGATTTCGAGAACTTAGCCAGAATGTGTAGTTAAAACGAGTTATTACCATTTAAAATCCTCATTAGTTTCTTAGTGACACATAAAACACTTAAACCTAGGAGAACTACAAGTTCGAATTTGGGAACCAGTTGTTTTTGTTTCGTATGAAAACTCAGTGTGATACCCGATGGTATGGTTTAAAAACACAGGGCGTTATAATTTTGAAATCATTATCTTTCCAAGTTTTAGTAAAACTTATTCCAAGTTACTTTGTTAAGGCATGTCACAAATCAACTTAAAACATCAACAACATAAAACATAACTTTAAAGGCCTTTACAAATCCAAAATAAAACCCAAATAAAGGTAAATAAACTAATGTACCCAAATAGTGGAGTCTGAGTAAAACTTTATTAAAGCATGGCATGTGCACCCCGAGTCCATCCCGGCTCCAAGTCCGCGTCTACGAGTCACCTGAAATATCAAAGGAGAGGGTGAGTCGAGTGACTCAGTGTGTAAATCCCGCTCCCAAAGAATCAACATGCTAACACACATCATACATAGCAACATGATTAATGCAACCCGAACCTAACCATCCATATCGCCTTTTCTACCCCGTGTGGTACCAAACCACTGGTGGTGCCAAACCACTGGTGACATATAGTCACAATGTGCTACCAAAGCACTGGTGTCCCAAAGACACAATATCCGTCAATGTGCTACCAAAGCACCGTGTCCCAAAGACACGGTTGTGCTACCAAAGCACTCGGGTGACCGAAGTCACGAATCCAATGATGATGGGGCCAACCCATCGTGTGATACCAAATCACTAGCGGATTTATCCCATATCTCTAGTGGGGCCAACCCACGGTGGTCAAACCACGGGGACAAGTCGCAATGAGGTGCCAAACCTCCGGTGTCCCAAAGACACAATGTGCTACCAAAGCACCGGTGACCGTAGTCACAAATCGTGTGATGGGGCCAACCCATCGTGTGTTACCAAAACACCGGCGTCAATCCCAGATAATCATCTGTGGGGCCAACCCATCGTAGTAATCGAGCCACTGGGACGAGACGCTGAGGTACCAAACCTCTGGAGGTGCTAAACCTCTCGTGACCCAAAGTCACAAAGTGTGCTACCAAAGCACGGTGCTCGTCGGACAAAATATAATCGCTGCTCCCTCCTCTCGTATCACCCATCAACATGCCAAACTCATGTAATCATGAATATCATGCTATCATGCATATCATACTATCATGCATATCATGCCAATATGTCTAATCTCATACCCCATGTCACATATCCATAACCATGATATCATACAGATCATCAATAACTCATAATAATAGCACGACTTACCCGAGTCCAAACTCGTACCCATGAGGGTATCATAATAGATCCACCACTGTTTCATTAGTCATTGCACAAAGTTATTCACAATATTACTAAATATAAGTGTGTTAGTATACACACTGATAGCTACGAGTCTAAAATCCCAACGAACGATCTACGTCCCTCGATTGCTAACTCCTACAATCGACCAAACATAGGGTTAGGTACTAAGACCATTCGGCCAAAGACATCTAAACCCAAAGGGGTTAGTTTCAATCCCTAACCTTGCTATTGGTTTGCTTCCTAACCAATATTCAAACCAAGAGTGGTTCTTTTTGACAATCGGCCTCCACCTAAAAGAAAATGGAATCATTAATCACTTGAACCTTAATCGAAATCAACTAATTGTACTCGACACAAATATACCAACCGCTTACCTTTTACTTACTAATCGGCCACTTGCAGTCAAAGCTCCAATTGATCGCCTCCTCTAACACCCCCACGATCAAAAGGCCTAAAATGTAATCGGTTTCCAAACCGATTTTCTCTTATTAGCAAAGACTGGAATCGGCTCTTAACCGAACCATAACCAACAAAGAACCAAAACAAAAGAAGATATGGCCATTCGGCCTTGCACTTACCAACACCCAACACCAATAAAGATTCGGTCACACCACCCTAGGAGAAGGGAGATTCGGCCTTGAGAGAGATGGGAAGAACGATTGAGAACAAAATGCTAAGAAAGAAGAAGATACAAAGATGAATGGAGGGGTTCTATCGGTCTACCCAAAAGAAATAAAGTTTCTGGCTACCAAGGGTGAGAAATGGAGTGCAAACAAGAGAAGAATTAGAGACTACGGCATGATTTTGAGAAGAACAAAAGAAAGTTTTGCAAGTTGATATGGGTTCTAAGACACCCAAAAAGATAGACAAGAAGAAATGGAGAAATCGGTTGGGGAAATGGTGAGTTTCTAAGCACTAGTGTTTTTCAAGAAGAGAGAAGAAAATGAATAAGAAGACAATTGGTACTAGTTTCAAACTTATACAGTGAAGAAGAAGAGAAAATGCAAGAGTGCATTCTGGCTACAAGAAGGTTGAAAGAAAAGCAAAACAAATTCGGCAAGCCTTAGAGGTTTGGTATTTCGGTTTTCCCAAGAAGAAAAGAATAAGAGACTCTCTTGAATTTTCTGGTTTAAGTCATTGACAAAAGAAGAAATTTTGTTCACTACCTTTTGACCAAAACAACAAAATGCCAAATAGAATTTCGGCCTAGTCTTCCCACTTACTACCACAACCCGGCCACTCCCAAAACTCCCCAAATATTCGGCCATATCCCCCCCAAAAGCTCCCATACACTCATTTGAATTGAGTGGACCAAGTCACACTCCTATCTTCACTCCACACCTTCCATTTGAAAGTGGAGACCAAGTCATAGGAGGAATTCAAGTTGCTCCCAACCTCTTCCTCCATGCCGTCCAAAAAGAGTGCCAAAAATAGCCACTCCAGCAGCTCGAACACAAGGCCTCCACCCCTCATGGAATGACGCCACCTAGCTCCCAAGTAGCACCTTGCTCAACCACTTTGCCAACACTTTATTTGTGCACTAAAACCACGAAAATAATTCTTAAACCCCAGCTTCCTCAGCTCCCTTCACTTAACACCCAAAAACCAAAATTTTCTAATTTACTCAGCCATACACCTAAGCTATAGCTAAGCCCCTAAGACATAAAAATAGCAACACAGCACACCACATACAGGCAAAACATGTCATGACAAAAATAGCCCCTAACCCGGGATATTACAGTTCTACCCCCCTTAAAAATAATTTCGGCCTCGAAATTACCTGGTCAAAAGAGTTGCGGGTATTGCTGTCTCATCGCATCCTCGGGTTCCCACGTCGCTTCTTCTACGCCATGATTCCGCCAAAGTACCTTAACCAAAGGCACAGACTTCCTACGCAGAACCTTCACATCCCGATCAAGAATCTGCACAGGTTCCTCTTCCACAGACAAGTCTGGATTCACCTCGATCTCTTCCACCGCTACCACGTGCGACGGATCTGAACGATACCTCCGAAGCATCGAAACATGAAAAACGTCGTGAATCTGACTAAGCTCTGCTGGCAACTCAAGCTGATACGCTACTGGTCCAACTCGTCTCAAAACCTTATACGGCCCAATGAACCTCGGACTTAGCTTGCCTTTCTTCCCGAACCTCAGAACCTTCTTCCAAGGCGAGACCTTCAGAAAAACTCGATCCCCCACAGCAAACTCTATGTCTCTTCGCTTAAGATCGGCATAAGACTTTTGTCGGTCCGAAGCTTCCTTTAATCGAGCCTGAATCAACTTAACCTTGTCTTCGGTCTCAGTAACCAACTCAGGTCCTAACAACTGACGTTCACCCAACTCTGTCCAACATGTAGGTGAGCGACACTTCCTGCCATACAACGCCTCATACGGAGCCATCTTAATGCTCGCTTGGTAACTGTTGTTGTAGGCAAACTCGGCCAACGGTAGAAACTCCTCCCAACTACCCCTGAAATCCAAGACACAACCTCTCAGCATGTCCTCTAAGATCTGAATAACCCTTTCTGATTGTCCGTCAGACTGCGGGTGAAAAGCCGTGCTAAAATCCAAACGAGTACCCAGAGCTTGATGCAACGCTTTCCAGAACCTTGACGTAAATCTGGGATCCCTATCCGAGATTATCGAAACAGGCACGCCGTGCAACCTCACTATCTCTGAAACATACAGCTTCGCTAACTTCTGAAGTGAGTAGTCAACCCTCACCGGGATAAAGTGAGCTGATTTAGTCAGACGATCCACCACTACCCAAACTGAATCCTTCTTGCTTGGCGTAAGCGATAACCCACTGACAAAATCCACGGTTATCCTTTCCCACTTCCACTGAGGAATCTTTACAGGCTGAAGCAATCCCGACGGCAACTGATGTTCAGCCTTGACCTGCTGACAAGTTAGACACTTTCCCACGAACTCGCTCACCTCTTTCTTCAAACCAGCCACCAAAATCGCTCTCTAAGATCCTTATACATTTTGCTACCTCCAGGGATGCATAGCATGAGGACTCGCATATAAGGCCCCGAAGAATCTTCTCGCCTCACTCAACATCTTTGGGCATACAAGCCTTACCTTGAAAACACGTAACCTCGTCACTAGACAAATCAGAACCCTCCAAACCACCATCTTGCACTTGCAACCTTCGCGCACTCAAAACCTCATCCAACAATCAAGCTTTCTCGATCTGCTTCAACCCAAGAAGGCTTAACTTGCAACTCGCCAAAATACTCCCGTCGCCATACAAGCTCAAATGGGCAAACAATGCTCTTAAGTCCGAAACAACTTTACGGCTCAACGCGTGCGCCACCACGTTAGCCTTGCCGGATGATACTCGATAGAAACGGTCGTAATCCTTCAAAGAACTCAACCCATCCGCTCTGCCTCAAATTTAAATCCTTCCGAGTCGGTAGATACTTCACTCTTATGATCCGTGTAGACTATCGATCTCTCTCCATATAAGTAGTGCCTCCAAATCTTTAAGGCGAAAACTACACCGCTAGCTCCAAATCGTAAGTCGGATAGTTGACCTCGTGTGGCCTCACCGCCGAGAAGCGTAAGCCACAACCTTACCTTCCCGCATCGGCAAGACACAACCTGCACCTGTATGTGATGCATCGCAATACACGGTAAATTCCTTTACCACCTCGAGTTGAATCGAACCAGAGCCTCGGTCAAAATCTTCTTTAACTTATCGAAGCTTTCCTGCTGTTTCTCGGTCCATACAAACGGAACCTCTTTCCTTAACAACTTGGTCATCGGCCACGCTATCAACGAAAACCCTCAACAAACCTTCGTAGTATCCGGCCAAACCTAAAACTACGAATCTCACCCATCGACCTAGGTGGCTTCCAATCCAGAATCGCCTCAATCTTACGAGGATCTACCCGTATCCCCTCTCGCGACACTACATGACCCAAGAACGCCACTTCTCTAAGCCGTAACTCGCACTTACGAACTTAGCATAGAGTTGCTTTTCCCTCGTAATCTGCAGCACCACTCTCAAATGCGCATCATGCTCTTCCTCCGTCCTGAGTACACTAAGATGTCGCCTATAAAAACCACCACGAACCGATCCAGAGCATCTTTGCTGAAACACCCTATTCATCATATCCATAAACGCCGCCGGTGCGTTAGTCAACCCGAATGGCATTACCAGGAATTGTAGTGCCCATACCGAGTCCGAAACGCTGCTTTATGGATATCGACTCTCTTAACCTTTAATCGATGGTACCCGGATCTCAAGTCGATCTTCGAGAATACCGCGCAGCACCCTTCACCGATCAAACAAATCATCTATCCGTGGCAACGGATACTTGTTTTTAATCGTCGACTTGTTCAATCAAGCGGTAGTCTATGTACATCCGCATCGTACCATCTTTCTTCTTAACAAAGAGTACCGCGCACCCCACGGCGAAACACTTGGCCCGATAAAACCTCGATCCAATAACTCCTGGGATCTCGAGCCTTAAGCTCCACCAATTCCTTTGGTGCCATCCTATACGGAGCAATAGACACCGGCGCAAATCGGCAATGATCAATCCCGAACTCTACCTCACGATCGGCGGCAAACCCAAGCTCTTCAGAAACACATCAACAAATTCCTTAACAATGACGGACCTTCTCAACAAAGCACTCTTTAGCCTCCAAGGCATACACATGAACCACATATGCTTCGCAGCTCTTCCTACGACCATCTTCTCCGCTTTCAAAGCGGATACCACATTTGATAAGTAATCTCTCCTATTACCTATCATAGCCACCTCAACACCATCAACCGTCTTAAGAACCATGCGCTTGGCGCAAGAATCCAACCTTGCCTCGGTACTTAACCACCAATCCATCCCGAGAATCGATCGAACTCCCCAAACGGCGGTTCCATTAGATCAAAGACAAATACTACCCCTTGGAGTTCTAGAGGTACATCTCTAAACGAATTATCTACTACTACAGAGTGACCTAACGGACTAATCACGGTCATCCGCCTAGAAGATACCTCGAGTCTAAGTCCATTGTCTCTACTATACTACGGCAACATAAGAGTGCGTCGATCCCACATCAATTAAAGCAGATAAGGAGTACCAAAATCAAGAACGTATTCGGTTATGACGTGCAGTGCGTCGCCTCTCCTCTCGCGCCTCGCAAAGATATACCAATCCGGGTTGTCTAGCGTCGAAACTACGCACCTCTCGCCGTGTGCTCCACGGCCCGACTGTAACCATAACCACCTCTCGCCATTACCACGGCCCCTCTGCGGTGGCGGTCCATAACCTCTCGAATCGACACGGCTCGACTCCGACCGAATCCACGCCATCCTACGCGGACAAAATCCCCTAATGCGATGATCCGAGAGAACCACACTCAAGCAACCTTTACCTCCACCCAAAGAACCACCCCAATGAGATTTCCCACATCGACATACATCATACGGTCCCCGCCTAGCGGTAACAACCCTAGCAGACTGATTCTGCTCACTCGGTCTAGCCCTCTTCTGCAGGTTACCCGACGAACCAGGAGACCCGAAGCTCCTCTTAAGCCTACTCCTGTCCATGCTCTGCCTCACGGACTCCTTAACACCTTCGGCTACCTTAGCCTTCTCAACTAAGACAAGAAACTCAAGGCTCTCGCCGAGGAGCAATCAAGCAGCCTCAACTCGTCTCGCACCATCCTCAAACGAACACACCTCTCATGCTCACGCCACAATGCCCTCGGCATACCTACTCACCAGAACTCACCTCCGTGACTCAAAGAATGACTTACTCCCCTGAACAAGCCTCAGAAATGCCTTTCTCGGGAGTCGGTGGAACTAGCCCCGATGTACCTTCTTTTGATATGCTGCCCGAAAATAATCCCATGTCAAATCCTCTGCTGCCACACTATCCCGAACCGTGAGCCACCACCGATATGACTCATCCCGAGAAGCGATACGATACCCTTCAGCTTCTCTCTTCTGTCCGCCAAGTCCGGATCATCCATGATCCGCTCGATTGCCTCCACCAATATTCAGCAGTGCTAGAGCAACACCGCAGACACACCTCGGAAGAATTCGGCCCCATTAGCCCGAGTCGCTCAGAACCGATTTCCTAACTCCCCGCACCACCACTAGCCCCACTACCCTTTCCAACACTCGCAAAGATCGCTCGTGACACTGCTGGGCTGCCTCCCGTCTGATCTTGGAACTCACCACCTCCAGCTGGTGGCGGAACCGGTATCTCATTTTCTGAACCCTGCCCAGATCCTACGGGCTCAGAAACCGTCATTCTACCCCTACCTCTACCACGAGTATTACGACCACGTCCGCCTCGAAGCTCATGACTAATCTTTCCACGTCTCGATTAAAGAGTTTTATGCATCAAGATTTATTCCACTTGTTTAAAAAGCAAGTCTTATGAATATTTAATGAGGATTTGTTCTCGCGAGTTCACAGAATCCTATCAGTTTCAATCTCTAAGGTAGCATACCATTGCTAATCATCAAATCATGTCATATCCAATCAAATCACAAATAATAGTGCAGGGGTACTTACCGCGCGAACGGGTGCCGAGAGACTCGGTGCCATGCCTTTCAAACCATACTTTCCAAAACAAACACTTAAACAGACTTTTGAAAACCTTTTTGGGCCTCAGCCCACAAATGAGCCTTTGAACTTGGCTCGATATCACAAATGTAACACCCCAAACCCGACAAGACACCACGTCCGAACTGGTATGCTACGGGAGATCATTTTTGAAAAGTTAGAGTTTCCGTTTAAAACCTAGTGAAAACACAAAGTGTATTTTAAAAACAATTTGAGTAGACTTGTTTGAAATCGGTTGATACATTTGAAATCCAAGATTTCGAGAACTTAGCCGTAATGTGTAGTTAAAACGAGTTATTACCATTTAAAATCCTCATTAGTTTCTTAGTGACACATAAAACACTTAAACCTAGGAGAACTACAAGTTCGAATTTGGGAACCAGTTGTTTTTGTTTCGTATGAAAACTCAGTGTGATACCCGATGGTATGGTTTAAAAACACAGGGCGTTATAATTTTGAAATCATTATCTTTCCAAGTTTTAGTAAAACTTATTCCAAGTTACTTTGTTAAGGCATGTCACAAATCAACTTAAAACATCAACAACATAAAACATAACTTTAAAGGCCTTTACAAATCCAAAATAAAACCCAAATAAAGGTAAATAAACTAATGTACCCAAATAGTGGAGTCCGAGTAAAACTTTATTAAAGCATGGCATGTGCACCCCGAGTCCATCCCGGCTCCAAGTCCGTCACGAGTCACCTGAAATGTCAAAGGAGAGGGTGAGTCGAGTGACTCAAAGGTGTAAATCCCGCTCCCAAAGAATCAACATGCTAACACACATCATACATAGCAACATGATTAATGCAACCCGAACCTAACCATCCATATCGCCTTTTCTACCCCGTGTGGTACCAAACCACCGGTGGTGCCAAACCACCGGTGACATATAGTCACAATGTGCTACCAAAGCACCGTGTCCCAAAGACACAATATCCGTCAATGTGCTACCAAAGCACTGGTGTCCCAAAGACACGCTTGTGCTACCAAAGCACCGTGACCGAAGTCACGAATCCAATGATGATGGGGCCAACCCATCGTGTGTGATACCAAATCACTAGCGGACGATCCCATATCTCTAGTGGGGCCAACCCACGGTGGTCAAACCACGGGACAAGTCGCAATGAGGTGCCAAACCTCGTGTCCCAAAGACACAATGTGCTACAAAGCACCGTGACCGTAGTCACAAATGCGGTGATGGGGCCAACCCATCGTGTGTTACCAAAACACCGGCGTCAATCCCGTATAATCATCTCAGGGGCCAACCCACCGTAGTACTCGAGCCACTGGGACGAGACGCTGAGGTACCAAACCTCTGGAGGTGCCAAACCTCTCGTGACCCAAAGTCACAAAGTGTGCTACCAAAGCACCGTGCTCGTCGGCACAAAATATAATCGCTCCCTCCTCTCGTATCACCCATCAACATGCCAAACTCATGTAATCATGAATATCATGCTATCATGCATATCATACTATCATGCATATCATGCCAATATGTCTAATCTCATACCCCATGTCACATATCCATAACCATGATATCATACGGATCATCAATAACTCATAATAATAGCAATCGACTTACCCGAGTCCAAACTCGCACTCCATGAGGGTATCATAACAATCACCACTGTTTCATTAGTCATTGTACAGGTTATTCACAATATTACTAAATATAAGTGTGTTAGTATACACACCGATAGCTACGTGAGTCTAAAATCCCAACGAACGATCTACGTCCCTCGATTGCTAACTCCTACAATCGACCAAACATAGGGTTAGGTACTAAGACCATTCGGCCAAAGACATCTAAACCCAAAGGGGTTAGTTTCAATCCCTAACCTTGCTATTGGTTTGCTTCCTAACCAATATTCGAACCAAAGAGTGGTTCTTTTTGACAATCGGCCTCCACCTAAAAGAAAATGGAATCATTAATCACTTGAACCTTAATCGAAATCAACTAATTGTACTTGACACAAATATACCAACCGCTTACCCTTTTACTTACCAATCGGCCACTTGCAATCAAAGCTCCAATTGATCGCCTCCTCTAACACCCCACGATCAAAAGGCCCTAAATGAATCGGTTTCCAAACCGACGATTTTCTCTTATTAGCAAAGACTGGAATCGGCTCTTAACCGAACCATAACCAACAAAGAACCAAAACAAAAGAAGATATGGCCATTCGGCCTTGCACTTACCAACACCCAACACCAATAAAGATTCGGTCACACCACCCTAGGAGAAGGGAGATTCGGCCTTGAGAGAGATGGGAAGAACGATTGAGAACAAAATGCTAAGAAAGAAGAAGATACAAAGATGAATGGAGGGGTTCTATCGGTCTACCCAAAAGAAATAAAGTTTCGGCTACCAAGGGTGAGAAATGGAGTGCAAACAAGAGAAGAATTAGAGACTACGGCAACAGATTTTGAGAAGAACAAAAGAAAGTTTTGCAAGTTGATATGGGTTCGGCACACCCAAAAAGATAGACAAGAAGAAATGGAGAAATCGGTTGGGGAAATGGTGAGTTTCGGCACTAGTGTTTTTCAAGAAGAGAGAAGAAAATGAATAAGAAGACAATTGGTACTAGTTTCCTACTTATACAGTGAAGAAGAAGAGAAATGCAAGAGTGCATTCGGCTACAAGAAGGTTGAAAGAAAAGCAAAACAAATTCGGCAAGCCTTAGAGGTTTGGTATTTCGGTTTTCCCAAGAAGAAAAGAATAAGAGACTCTCTTGAATTTTCGGTTTAAGCTGTTGACAAAAGAAGAAATTTTGTTCACTACCTTTTTGACCGAAACAACAAAATGCCAAATAGAATTTCGCCTAGTCTTCCCACTTACTACCACAACCGGCCACTCCCAAAACTCCCCAAATATTCGGCCATATCCCCCCCAAAAGCTCCCATACACTCATTTGAATTGAGTGGACCAAGTCACACTCCTATCTTCACTCCACACCTTCCATTTGAAAGTGGAGACCAAGTCATAGGAGGAATTCAAGTTGCTCCCAACCTCTTCCTCCATGCCGTCCAAAAAGAGTGCCAAAAATAGCCACTCCGCAGCTCGAACACAAGGCCTCCACCCCCCCTGTGAATGACGCCACCTAGCTCCCAAGTAGCACCTTGCTCAACCACTTTGCCAACACTTTATTTGTGCACTAAAACCACGAAAATAATTCTTAAACCCCAGCTTCCTCAGCTCCCTTCACTTAACACCCAAAAACCAAAATTTTCTAATTTACTCAGCCATACACCTAAGCTATAGCTAAGCCCCTAAGACATAAAAATAGCAACACAGCACACCACATACAGGCAAAACATGTCATGACAAAAATAGCCCCTAACCCGGGATATTACAGAAATGGGCAGAAATGTCCGATGAGCGAATAGGTATGGAAAGTATTAAGGAATGGATGCATGAACTTCTTTGTGTGAACTAGGATAGGAAACTGAAACATTGTTTGCTCGAAAGAATCTCTGATTAAACCTTATCCATAAAATTTCTTCGCGAGTAATAAAGTGAAACAAATGCTAACGCATAAAATTTTTCTTAATCAGATTAAAAGCGTGGTAGATAGAATGAGTTCTAGAGGACGTGGACACCGTGGACGTGGTAGGGGTAGGATGACGGTGTCTGAACCCGTCAGGTCAGGACAAGGTTCGGAAAATGAGGTACCACTGCCACCACCACCTCCTACTTTTAGAGCTGAGGAGCCGGATCAGACCGGTGGCGAGGCGGTATCGCAAGCTGTGTTGCGAGTCTTGGAGATGGTGGCTGGGGCTGGTGGAAATGTGGGAGCTCGTAAATCGTCCCTCGAGCGACTCCGATCTAACGGAGCGGAGGTATTCCGAGGTGTGTCGAGTGGCACCAGGGCAGTGAGAATCATCGCTAGAGTCAACCGAAAGAATCATGGATGACCTTGACCGACCGAGGAAGAAAAGCTAAAAGGCGCGTGTGTCGCTTCTAAAGGATGAAGCGTATCGCTGGTGGCTTACGGTTAGAGATGGGGCTACAGCAGATGATTTGACTTGGGAGTATTTCAACCACCTATCGGAAAGAAGTATGTGGGTACCAGCTACACCGACGCAGCAGACAAAGGCTTTTCTCGGGATTAGTGCAAGGAACTAAGTCCGTGTCTCGGAATATGAGGCGCAATTTTTAAGGCCGGAGTAGGTATGCTAGAGGCATCGTGGCTACCGAACATGAGCGCCGTGTCCGCTTTGAGGACGGACTCGAGATGATTTGAGGTTACCGATTGCCCCACAAAGCAGTTCGTGAGTTCTCATCTCTAGTGGAAAAGGCTAAGGTAGCCGAAGGGATCAAGGAGGTCGTGAGGCAAAGTTATAGTAGGAATAATCGAGAAGAGAGGATTTGGGTCACCGGATCAAGCGGTAGTGTTCGTAAAAGGCTAGGCCAAGTGGGCCCAATCAGCGGCAAGGCCCACGACTACTAATCGAGGGCCGACTCAGTGTAACCGCTGTGGAAAGACCCATTGGGGAGGTTGTTGGACCGGTGACAAAGGATGTTTTGAGTGTGGGTCTTTGGAGCATCGTGTCGAGATTGTCCCCGGAAACTAGCTAAGAATCACCGGAGGCGTAATCGCACTCGAGAATAGAAGTGCGGGACCACGGAGGGTCGTGGTAATGGCGGAGAGGAAACAACGGTCCTAACCGAGGTCGAGGAACTCAAGGCGAGAGGTTCAGGCAACACAGAGGCTAGGCGGCTGGCTTAGTTTACGTGGCGAGGTGTCGCGAGGAAGGTGACGCACCGGATGTCATAACCGATGCGCTTCTAATTTTTGGTTTTCCTTATGTTGCATTGATTGATGTGGGCTCGACGCACTCGTACATTTCTAGTAGTGTGGTAGGAACTATGGACCTAAACTCTGAAACTGCTCCTAGGGAGATGACTGTAGTTAGCCCTTTAGGTCACTCTGTAATAATAGACAAACTTTATAGAGGCGTACTTGTAGAACTTCAAGGGGTAGTATTTGTGGTCGATCTAATGGAACTACCGCTTGGGGAGTTCGATTTGATCCTTGGAATGGACTGGCTGGTTAAGTATCAAGCGAAATTTGGATTGCGCGGCCAAGTGCATGGTTCTTAAGACGGCTGAAGGTGATGAAGTGGTTATGATAGGAGATAGAAGAAACTACCTATCCAATGTAGTGACTGCCTTGAAGGCTGAAAAGATGGTCAAGAAGGGTTGTGAGGGGTATTTGGTTCAAATCAGTGCTTTGGAAGCTAAGGGGTTAGTAGTTGGAAAGGTCCGAACGGTTGGGGAATTTGTTGATGTGTTCCCGTAAGAGCTTCCGGTCCGCCTCCGGATCGGGAAGTTGAATTCAGTATAGACTTGCTACCCGAACGGCACTGTGTCTATAGCACCATACCGAATGGCACCAAAGGAATTGGTGGAGCTAAAGGCTCAAATTCGTGAGCTCTTGGATAGAGGGTTTATTCGACCAAGTATATCTCCGTGGGGAGCACCTGTGTTGTTTGTCAAGAAGAAGGACGGTTCTATGCGGATGTGCATCGACTCACCGCGCTTAAACAAGTTAACGATCAAAAACAAGTATCCGCTGCCTCGGATCGATGATTTGTTTGATCAACCGAAAGGTGCGCGTCGGTATTCTCAAAGATTGACCTTAGGTCGTTATCATCAATTAAGGGTGAAGGAGGCTGATGTTCACAAGATTCGCATTCCGAACTCGGTATGGGCATTACGAGTTCTTAGTGATGCCATTCGGGTTGACCAATGCACCGGCGGCATTTATGGACTTAATGAATAGGGTATTTCAACGATTACTTGGACCAATTCGTCGTGGTGTTCATAGACGACATATTGGTTTATTCAAAGACGTAAGAGGAGCATGACAAGCATTTACGGATAGTTCCGCAAGTATTGAGGAGAAGCGCTTATATGCCAAATTCATGAAGTGCGAATTTTGGTGAGGGGAAGTGGCTTTCTTAGGGCACGTGGTTTCGCGGAAGGAATTAGAGTAGACCCTCGCAAGATTGAAGCGAAAGATTGGAGTGGAAACCACCTAGGTCGAGTGGTCAAAATACGAAGTTTTCTGGTTTAGCAGGTACTATCGGAGATTCGTGGAAGGATTCTCTCTAATAGCAAATACCAATTAACTAAGTTACTAAGGAAAGGTGTCCCATTTGTATGGACGGAGAAGGCGAGGAAGCTTTGATAAGCTAAGGAAAATTTTGACTAAGCTCCGGTTTTGGTACACCTGAAGCGGAAAGTTTATTCACAGTCTATTGTGATGCATCTCACACTTGGTTTGGGATGTGTGTTGATGCAGAGATGGGAAGGTAGTAGCCTATGCATCCCGTCGCTTAAGACCGCATGAGGTTAACTACCCAACGTCTGACTTGGAGTTAGCGGCGATCGTCTTCGCTCAAGAAGATATGGAGACATTACCTGTATGGGGAGAAGTCGATAGTCTACACGGATCACAAAAGCTTGAGGTATCTTCGACTCAAAAGGATCTGAATCGAGACAAATGGCAGTCGGTGGATTGAACTACTAAAGGATTACGATTGTTCAATCGAGTACCATCCGGTAAGGCTAATGTGGTAGCTGACGCATTGAGCCGGAAGGTTGTGACGGACTTAAGAGCAATGTTCGCTCGGTTGAGTCTATATGATGATGGGAGTCTTTTGGCGGAACTCCAAGTAAAGCCAACATGGATTGAGGAGATTAAGGAAAAGCAGTTAGTGGATGAAGGCTTGAGCGCTAAGAGGGTACAAGTTCAGGATGGTGGTTTGGAAGGGTACGGTCTGTCTAGGGATGGAGTGCTATGTTTTCAAGGGCGAGCATGCATGCCGAAGGATAAGGAGTTGAGGCGGAAAATTCTCCATGATGCACATAGCAGCCCATATGCTATGCATCCGGGAGGAAGCAAGATGTATGGAGATTTGCGAAAACAGTTCTGGTGGCCTGGGTTGAAGCGTGAGATAACGGAGTTCGTAGGAAAGTGTCTGACATGCCAGCAGGTTAAGGCTGAACACCAGTTACCATCGGGACTACTCCAACCGATAAAGATCCCTCAATGGAAATGGGAGAGGATCACCATGGTTTCGTTAGTGGGCTACCCCTTACGCCCAGCAAGAAGGATGCTGTTTGGGTAATTGTGGATCGCCTGACTAAATCAGCTCACTTCATGCCGGTGAGAATGGATTACTCACTCCAGAAGCTAGCGAAGTTGTATGTGGGTGAAATAGTGAGGTTGCATGGTGTGCCAGTATCGATTATCTCGGATAGGGATCCCAGATTCACGTCGAGGTTCTGGAAAGCGTTGCATCAAGCTTTGGGTGCACGGTTAGATTTCAGTACGGCTTTCCATCCACAATCGACGGACACTCGGAAGGGTGTGATACTGATTTTAGAAGACATGTTAAGAGGTTGTGTCTTGGATTTTAGTGGTAGTTGGGAGGAGTACCTACCATTAGCGGAATTCGCATATAACAATAGTTATCAAGCGAGTATTCAAATGGCTCCATACGAGGCCCTATATGGACGAAAGTGCCGTACTCCTACATGTTGGACGGAGTTGGGGGAACGACAAGTTCTGGGTCCAGAATTGGTAACGGAGACGGAAGACAAAGTCAAGGTGATTCGGTCTCGTCTTAAAGAAGCATCAGATAGGCAGAAGTCTTATGCCGATCTCAAACGCAAGGAAATGGAGTATGCTGTGGGAGACAAGGTCTTTCTGAAGGTGTCGCCTTGGAAAAAGGTGTTGAGATTTGGACGAAAAGGGAAGCTAAGCCCAAGGTTCATCGGGCCATATACAGTGGTAAAGCGAGTAGGACCGGTAGCTTATCAGCTAGAGTTGCCGACAGAACTGAATCAGATCCATGATGTCTTTCATGTATCGATGTTGAGACGGTATCGGTCAGACCTTTCGCACGTCGTGCCAGTAGCAGAGATTGAGGTGAATTCGGATTTATCATTTGAAGAGGAACCGGTTCAGATTGTAGACCGAGATGTGAAGGTTTTACGTAGGAAGGCAGTGCCTTTAGTGAAAGTGCTATGGCGGAACCACGGAGTGGAAGAAGCTACGTGGGAGCCCGAGGAGGTGATGCGGCAGCAATACCCCCATCTCTTTTGATCAAGGAATTTCGAGGACGAAATTTATTTTAAGGGGGGTAGAACTGTAACATCCCAAATATGGGGTTATTTGGAATTTAATTATTTTTCTTATTATGAACTGCTGTGATATTATTTATGGAATGTTAAGGCTTAATTATGGATTTTTAGTAAGCTCGAGTAGTGGGAAAAATATTATTTTCAAGCTTTGGGGTAGGGAGCCTTAACAAGTGGGGGTTATAAGAATAAATGGGGATAATTTGGACATAAGATGAGCCTAGAATAAGTGGCAAAGTAAGCCCACTTAAGAGCTAGCATGTGACGCCACCAAGGAGCAAGGAAGAACCTTGGTTCGAGTCACAAAATTCCCTTTCTTTTTGCACTATGTTTGGACGGCACAAGTGGGAGAATTTTTCTCCTTCAAACTCTTCTATTAAATATTATTATTAAGGGATAATATGAGAGTTTTATTTGTTTAATTATAGTGATAATAAGAGGATATTCATGGATAATTGATGGATTATTATGAGACTATTATTGAGTATTCAAAATTATTCAAATATTTTCAATGGGTGGCCTAGAGAAAACTAGGTGTTTGCCGAATTTGGAACTCCTTGGATGGGAGTGGACGGCAAGAAGCTTCCTAAGGGAGGCCGAATTTGTTTAGTAAACCATTTTGCTAATTTCGGCTAAGCACTCTCCCATGGTTCAACTCTCCTATTCTTTTCAACCTTGAGCAAAACCGATAACACTAAACCCTCTCATTCTTCTTCTTCTTTATTTCCTTTCCTTTCTTCACAAAACTCTTGTGCCGAAACCTACCCTGCTGAATCCTCTCTTCTCTTAACCTCATTAGCCGAATATACATCATATTCTTGTGCCGAAACTTCTTTCTCTGATTTGGAGGTCTCTAGCCGAATCTCCTGTTCACTTCTTTAGCTTTGGCCGAATATCAAAGTGGTTAGATCCCTTCAAGTTATTTGTTGTCAGTCGATTTGGAAAAGGTGAGTAGCCATAGCCGAATGCTATTCTTCTCTCTTCTCTTATATGGATTTAAGGAAAGCCGAAATCCGACATACTCTAATGGTTGGCTAAACTTTCTTTTGAAGCCGATTCACCTAAGACTCCAGGATCTCAAAAACAGTGGATCTGAACCATTTGTCTTTGTCAATCAAATTGGTAAGTAAGTGGTAAGTACCTACTCATAAGGAAATTACTCTTCTAGTTAAGAAAAGCCGAAGGCTATTAAGAGGCTACTAATAGTTGCCGATTTCAGGGAAGCCAAACCATTTGGAGTATAGTGACTTGGGTTCAAAGATATTCAGGTAAGATTCGGGTTCACAAGGAACCCCTCTCTAATAATTTAATTTGGCCGAATAGGCCATAAGACTAACCCATAAATTTGGCCGAATATAGGACAAATAGATCTGTGGAGACCAACTTTCTTTTCGGATTTAGTCTATTCAAGGTGACAGTGTGTACATACACACGTATAATCATTTAAATGTGCTTTGAGTGTTTTGTATGCTAACTCGATTTGTGTAGCATCGGGTTAATACCATAACGGTATGAGTGGTGGTTCAGGTAAGTACCTGTTAATATGAATGTGTTATTGATGCTTTTGGGAAGCATGGCTTATTGATACATGTGATAAATGCATGAGATCCGTTGATAACTGTTTATCTACTGTGGGTTATATGAGAGGAGAGGGGCGGTGATATTTCGTCTTGACGAGCACCAAAGTGTTTTGGTAACACACTCGTGACTATATGTCACCGAGAGGTTTGGTACCTCCAGAGGTTTGGTACCTCATAGCGACTCGTCCCCGTGGTTAACACCACCGTAGGTTGGCCCCACTTGAGATATGGGATCGCGCCGCTGATTTGGTATCACACGATGGGTTGGCCCCATCACCCGATTGTGTCTACGGACACCAAAGTTTTGGTAACACATCGTGACTATATGTCACCAAAGGGTTTGGCACCACCAAAGTTTTGGTAACACATTGTGACTACGGTCACCAAAGTGGTTTGGTACCACATGGGGTAGACAAAGGCGTTTGGTTGGCTAGGACGGGTGCATGACTTAGTACATAATGATTGATTATATGCTGTGTATGAAATTGTTTACATACGGGGGGAAGGGTTACATACTGAGTCTTGGTGACTCACCATCTCCTTTAACATTTTTCAGGTGACTCGTAGATGGCGGTTGAGGAGCCGGTTGGACTCGAGGTGGCCATGCAGAGGACTTGAACAAATTGAACTTTAAACTTAGCTATTCTATTTTATTATTGGTTATTTTTATATTTTGGTTGTAATAAGGCCTCCATAAACTTTACTTTTGTTATTTCTTATATGTTGGATACTTTGTTTAAACTATATTATTAAAATTAAATTAAAATCACATGTTTTTCTTAAATTAACACGAAAATGTTTTATCGTGCCATCGGGCACACTTGAAATTTGTATAATAATCGGACTCAATTAAATTTCCAAATTAAATCTAAGTATAGTTTCGGCAAGATAACCAAAAACGAGAAGTTTTCAACAAAACTTAAATTGGTTTTAAAATGGTGTTCAAAAGGTTTTTCTCCGTAACAAATCAAATTCGGTCGTAATGTTTGGGCCGGGTTTGGGTTGTTACATCTATTGTTATTCTTCTTTTAATCCCTAAAAGCCGAAATCACATCTCTATTATTCTATTCTTCTCCTTAATATTCATTGGCCGAATCTCTCTTAGCCATCTCTTCAATTCGTACATCTTCTAAAAGCTGAAATTCTTATATCTCACTTCCTGAAGATGCCGAATTCTCTTCAAAGGGGTTTGCTTGTGCCGAATATTGAAGGAAACAATAGGTAAGTATTGATTTCGGGATTTCAATGTTCTTCCAGATTTTCAAAAGTCCTTAGTCGAATGGCTATTAGAAACTAATCTCTTATTTCACTCTTTTTTTCAGCATTCCGGGATTTGAAGAAGAAGGCCAATTGCATAGATCTCTAAGTTACAGAATCGTGTTACTTTCGAGATTTCAAGGTAAGAGGATTTGTTTATTTATATATATAAAATCGGGTAGAATACTAACCATGGCCGAATATAGGAGAGGCCTATTTTCGCAATTGTTCCGGCTTTTAGGCAAGGCTATAGATTGATGATAATAGATCCAGATAGCAAGGACATCGACTAAGAATATTGGATTTCGCAATATTAGGTGTGTAATTCTCCACACCATCTAGATCTGTTTGATTAATATATGAAAATAAGTATTACATGTTTTGTTAAATGCCGAAACCCCGACATATTGACGGGAACCCAAAGAGGGTAAAGCAAATCACCAAGTTAGTAAATGATCTGATTAAATGTTATAAGTATACTGATTTTATGTGATTGCATGGGTTGGGTTTGATGAAAGGAGGAAGTTATATGTTGTAGCGGTTCTTTACCGTGATCTGTTGTAGCGCTTCTTTCTACCGTGATCTCATTTGTGTAGTGGTTACGGCCATGATCTCGATGATGAGCGCACGATCGCCATCAAGGCATGTAACGGTGTGGGTTGATTGTAGAAATCCCCAATGGTGTGAATGGCTGGTACGGGGGCGTGTAGCGGATGGACACCTAGGATATGGGTTGGGCTTTGCATATTATTTTTGTTACTTATATTTTGATTATTCTATTTTATGGGGCTAAAGCCCAAATCTAATGGTGCATGAGGGTTGCACACTGAGTCTCGCGACTCACCCTTTAATTTTAACCATCTCAGGTGACACTTAGGGCATCGGACCGGGCTGGAGAGGAGAGCAAGGTGGCCATACGACAGAGCTTTGAGAATTCAGCAAAAAGACTTAGTCTAAATTTTTTTATTTTCATTTAATTAATGGGTTCAAATTTCTTTGTAACAAGGCCATGGGCCACTAGACTACCATTTATGTTTTGGGATTTTGTTGGGCTTTTATTACTGGGTTTTAAGTTTTACGTTTTCAATTAAGTTAAGACCTGCATGAAATTTTGGTTTTTATTTAAAATCTACCAAGATAATTGGTTACTTAATATTTTATACTTTAATGAATTATTAAGCTTTTGAAATAAAGGTGTAAACCTAGTAACTGTTTTTCGAAATGCGACATGTTATGTAAAATCTCTTAAGTGACATACCAGATCCGGTTGTAGCGTTTGGGCCGGGTTTGGGGTGTTACAGAAGGCGGGTGGCTACGACGATTGCGCTGGACTCTTGCTTGCGGCGCCTAGGGTTTCTAGAAACCCTAGGCTTCTGCTGAGACTGTTTAATTCTTGGGCCTTTTGGGCCGTACAATTTTGGGTCTGGGTAGGGTAGTTAGGATCTGTTGTCTGGGTCAATGGTTTTGGGCTAAGGGTGTAACAGGGTAATTGGGTCAACTGCTTAGGAATTGGTTCTGGGTATGGGTTGGTTTAGGGTCTGTAAGTGGGCTCGGGTAATTTAGGGTATTTGGGTTTAAATGTAAAAAGGACTGTAAAATTGGACTGTTTAAAAAACATTATTTATTTATTTTTATTTTGTTTTCCTTTTTCTGAATGGGCCCGGGCAAAATGGGCTGACTACATTGCTTATTTATCATTTATTTATTTTATTATATATTTTACTTATTTCTTCATGGATCTATGTATTATTGTTAGATTTTGTCATATCATTTTTTTTTAATTTATGATATTTGTTATAATTCATTTTATGTTATCATTATATTTTACATCTAATTATGCATACAAAGTTTTATATTTATTTAATAGCTTTCTTTTTATCTTTTATTGCTTACTGTTTTATATCTTATATCTTATATCCATTTATCTTTTTGTTTTATTATCATGTTTCATATTTTGCTTTAGTATAATTATTTTATTGTTTGTATCGCTTATTATTTCATATTATTCGTTCTTTAATTATCCATTAGTAGTAATTGTTAATATGATTTGTAATTATTATTTGACATAAATATTATAATGTATTCATACAATGTCTTACTCAAACCATTTTTATAAAAATACCTTTTGAATTAAAGCATTTTATTCAAATATTTTAAAAAACGGTGATATGTGATATTTGGGGACTTCGAGAAGAATTGTGCCCTAACTTACTGGGTTTCGATTTTTCTCGTAGAACTTAAGGTATTAGATATCCCTTCTCTTTTAAAACTGAAACTTACCAATTTCAAACCAAAAAACTTATTCTTGGGAATTCAAAATGTTGTGTCCTAACTTACTGGATATGATGTTTTGTGTCTCGAGGTAGGAATTTTCTAAAATAAAGACGTGCCTAGTTTCGAAGTTATGAGATGCTATGTCCTAACTTACTGGGTATAGTATTTTATTTCTTTGAGATAGGTAAGTCTTGGTTTTTCTTCTAATAAAAGGATCTTAATTTAAATTTTTTCAAATTTGCAACATTAGGACATAATTTTATCGATTAGGTACCAATTTTTGGGCGTTATGAGGGTGCTAACCCTTCCTCATACGTAACCGACTCCCGAACCCACTTTTCCTGTTTTTCGTAGACCAAAATCAATATTTTGAAATAAAACAATTTTCAAGGTGATCCAATCACACCTAAGTAAAAAGAGATTGGTGGCAACTCCCATTTTCGTTTTTAAAAGTCGATCCCCGTTTTTAAAATCAACTTTAAAAATGGTTTCGACAAATACTGTTCATAATTCATGCAAATATATATATATATATATATAAACATATAATTACCACATTAATTCGATCAATCATGGAATCTAACATATTTCATTTATCAGGGATCTACTTGCATAATTTAATTTACTAAACTAGCTCAAAACTTATTCAGTGACTAATCTTATCAAAACATAAAATTTTGGGTCCAAAATGTAAATTTTTGGTTCCAAAGGACACACGACCGTGTGATCAGACCATGTGGGAAGCCTTGGGCCGTGTGGACGGGATACACGACCGTGTGGCCAGGCCATGTGAGAGACTGTGGCCATGTGACATTTGAAATTTCAACCTACAGGGGAGACAAAACCGTGTGGAGGGTCCTAGGTAGAGTGAGAAGTAAAAAACCTAGGGATTTAGGGGGGACATGGCCGTGTGAGGGGGTTGTGTGGTCTACATGGGCGACCCACACACCTGTGTGGCTTATCTTAAACTCGATTTTCCTCAATTTTCTCGTAAAAGAACACACGCTTGACACTAGAGTATCAAACGACGATATTCACATCCAAATTTGATCTGTGATACCTATAACGAGTCTTTCAACCGGCAAAAATGCAAAGATTATTTACCATTTTCAAGATTATCAAGATTTTTTTGGTAAAGATTGAAAAAGATTTGTAAATGAGTTTGGAAGATTAACGAAAATAATGAAATCTTAGATTGTATGAGTTTTACTGATTGGATTAAGAATACTTACTGATCTTTTAATCAGATTTCGAAGGTGATTGACAAAAAATCAACAACCAGTGGAAAACGGGTTAAATTGAGAATTGTTTTCGATTTGGGATTTCAAGAAGTTAATTTTCTAGCAAAAGGATGTAAAATCTTTGTGGAAAGAAAAAGGAGAAATAAAAGAAGAACATAAATTTAAAGAGAAGAGAGAAAAATTCTATTTAGGGTTAAAGGGGAATTTGGAATCAATGTATAATTAGAAAAAGAGATAAGTAGTTAAGGTTTCCAAAATTAGAGGGGTTGATTGAGTAAATAACCCTTCTTATTGTTCAAAAAGAAATGGGAAGGGATAGTGTTGTAACTTAAACCTAGGAAGCATGGGAGAAATGCAAAGGCCTTGCCATTTGGGCTGCTACCCACACTTGGCATGTTTTTTTACCAAAACTAACATATATCTTAGTCCAATTTTGTTCTTTAGTTGCTAAAAAAAATTAGAAGAAAATGGAAAGAGTAGGGCTTGAACTTAGGATTTCTTGAGGATTACTCTAGCTACATAACCATCAAGTCTAAGTCATTTCTTGGTGATTTAATAATTATAACCTTATATATTTTTGGGTGTTACAGTTCTCCCCTCCTTAAAGAATTTTATTCTCAAAATTTACCTGGTTCGAATATATGAGGGTATTGTTGACGGAACATGTCTTTTGTTTCCTATGTGGCCTCCTAGACTCCATGGTTCTACCATAGAACCTTAACAAGAGAAATTCGTTTCTTTCTTAGAACCTTTGCTTCACGATTTAGAATTTTTACAGGTTCTTCTTCAAATAACAAATTCGGTAATACCTCGATCTCTTTGATTAGAACAATGTGGGATGGGTCAGAAAGGTAACGTCTCAGCATAGAGACATGGAAAACATCGTGGATTTGATCCAGTTCGGGAGGTAATTCGAGTTTGTCTGAAACTGAACTGATTCTCTTAAGGATTTGGTAGGGTTCTATGAATCGCGAACTTAACTTACCTTTCTGACCGAACCTTAACATCTTCTTCCATGGGGACACCTTCAGGAAGACTTGTTTGTCGACACTGTATTCAATGTCTTTTCTTTTTAGATCTGTATACGACTTTTTTCTATCGGAAGCCACTTTCAGTCTTTTCTGTATCAGCCTTATTTTCCTTTCGAATTCTTGCACTAACTTGAGACCAAAAACTTTTCTTTCACCTAGTTCGTTCCAACACAAAGGTGCTCGACATTTGCTACCATACAAGGCTTCATAAGGTGTCATTTGGATGATCGATCGGAAGCTATTGTTGTAAGTAAATTCAGCTAATGGTAAATGTTCCTCCCAACTGCCTTGAAATCCGATAATACAACCTCTTAACATATCTTCCAAAATTTGGATAACTCGCTCGGATTTCCCATCAGACTGCGGATGGAAAGCAGTGCTAAAATCCAAATGAGATCCTAACGACTCTTGCAACTTCTTCCAAAATCAAAATGTAAAATAGGGATCTCAATATGAAATAATCGATATAGGTACCTAATGCAACCTTACTATCTCCAAGATGTATAAATTAGTCAGCTTTTGTAATGAATAATCCTTGCAGCCAGGTAAGAAGTGTTCCGACTTCAGTAATTGGTCTACTATAACCCGAATTGAGTCTTTTTTAGTGGGTGTTAAGGGTAACCCACTAAAAAAGTCAATCATTATTCGTTCCCATTTCCACTGCGGTATTTTAATGGGTTGTAGCAATCCAGAAGGAAATTGATGCTCACCTTTTACTTGCTGACACGTTAATCACTTGGCCACAAATTCAATTACATCTCGTTTCAATCCCAGCCACCAGTACAATACCTTCACATCCTGATACATCATGTTTCCTCTAGGATGCATGGCATAAGGGCTAACATGCGCTTCTCAAAGTATGGTTTGTCTTAACTCATTGTAATTCGGCACACATAGCCTCCCTCGAAAACATAGGATGCCATCATTATTAAACTCAAAATCTTCGGTCTTTCCCTCTTCCACTTGCTTGATTCGTGGTAACAAGATTATATCTAAAGATTGTTTAGCTTTGATTTCATTGGCTAAGATGGGTTTTACTTGCAATTCTGCTAGCAAGCCTCCATCATCCACTAAACTTAACCTAGTAAACATCCCCCCTTAAATTGGTCATCTACTTTCTACTTTGGGCATTTGCTATAACATTGGCTTTCCCAAGGTGGTATTCAATTACACAATCATAGTCTTTTAACAACTCTAACCACCACCGTTGCCTAAGGTTCAATTCTTTTTGGGTGAGAAGGTATTTAAGGCTCTTATGATTAGTATAGATGTAACACTTCTCCTCATACAGGTAGAGCCTCAATATTTTTAGTGCAAAAACTACTACAACCAACTCTAAGTCATGAGTCGGGTAGTTGCACTCATGCTGCTTAAATTGCCTTGACGCATAAGCTACTACTTTACCACCTGGTATCAACACACAACCAAGGCCGTTATAGAATGCATCACTATAGACCACGTATTTTTTTCCCGATTTGAGTTGAACAAACACGGAAGCTTGGGTTAACACTGCTTTAAGCTTTTCAAAACTGGATGGTTGCTCATCCGTCCACTTAAATGGAGTATCCTTTCTTAGCAACTTGGTTAAGGGTGTGACTATTAAGGAAAAACCTTTAACGAATCTACAGTAATACCCAACAAATCCTAGAAAACTATGGATTTCGAAAACATTTTGGGGTTGTTTCCATTCAAGTATCGTCTCTATCTTCTTTGGACCAACTAGAATACCTTCTACAAATACCACATGACATAGAAACATAACCTCCTTAAGCCAGAATTCACATTTAATTAGCTTAGCATAAAGCTTCTTTTCAAGGAGGATTTGTAGAACCTTCTTAAGGTGCTCATCATGTTCAAGTTCGGTTCTGGAATAAACTATGGTATCATCAATGAACACAACAATGAACTGATCAAGGAAGGGTTGAAACACTCGGTTCATAAGATCCATGAAAACAAAAGGAGCATTGGTTAAACCGAATGGCATTACAAGGAACTTATATTGGCCATAACAGGTTCTAAAAGTAGTTTTGGGTACATCTGCCTCTTTCACCTTAAGTTGATAATACCCAGACCTTAGTTCTATTTTGGAAGAGATAGTTGCACCTCAGAATTGATTAAATAGGTCATCTATCCTAGACAGATTATTTTTTACGGTTAGTTTGTTTAGCTGTCGGTAATCTATACATAACCTTAGGGAACCATCTTTCTTTTTCATGAACACGACCGACACTCCCCATGGAGAAATGCTGGGTCTAATAAACCCACAATCCAGAAGTTTTTGAAGTTGGATTTTCAGTTCTTGCAATTCTTTTGGTGCCATACGGTAGGGAGCAATGGACACTAGAGCAAATCCTAGCAACAATTTAATGTCGAATTCTACCTCACGATTTGGGGGTAATCTTGACAACTCCTTAGGAAACACATATGGGAATTCTTTAACATTTTAGATGCTATCTAAGGTGGTACTATTGACATTCCCATCCATCCCAAAAGCTAGGTATGCTTCACACCCCTTGCGAACTAGCTTCTCGGTGACCATAGCAAAAATTAAATTAGACAGATAGTCCCTACGCTTCCCCACCATATCAATCTCTCTACCCTCGGTTGTTTTCAAAGTTACCCTCTTGGAGACACAATCTAGGCTAACTTAATGTTCAACTAACCAGTCCATTCCCATACTTAAATTATAACACCCCTAACCCGTATCCGTTGCCAAAATAGGGTTACGAAGCATTACCATACAAACAGAACATTAAATATTCATTTCATTCATCATTGCAAACATAATCTAATTACACACAATCACATACATAACATCCCTTAATCGAGCCCTCGAGGCCCTAGAAATACCTTAGAAACAATTCAAGACCAAATTGGAAACAATCGAAAAGTATAAGAAAATGTTAGAAAAATTGGATCAGAATGTGACGACGGTCAGTGTGCCTCCTCACCGCCTTTGACACACGCCCGTGTAACAATTAAAATAGGGACACACGACCATGTCCCAGCCCGTGTCCTTACCCTTGTAACTCTCTAAGTTGGATTACACGGCCAAGCCATATGTCCGTGTGCTAGGCCATGTAACTCTCGAAATAGCCATACACGCTCGTGTGCTAGGCCATGTAACATCCTAACTTGCATGCATTAAAACCTACAAGGGACACACGGTTGTGTCGCCTGGCCGTGTGTGCCACACGACTTAGTCACATGCCCATGTCTAAGGCTGTGTGGACATGAATTTGCCCAAAACAAACCATTTCCATCACCAAAATCAAGCATGTACCTAAAAGCATTTTGTGCATATCATCAAGACCTCAAAACATGACCAAAAACCTATATAAAATGACCAATTCAATAATCTAAGATCATTCAACCAATATGCCATATAAGGCACCTCAAATGCAAACATTCCAAGTTATCTAAACATATACACTTTCCACATCTCAATCATACACACATAGTTTAATACCATTTCCAAAACATACCATACTTTGACCATGTTGAAATCAACTCATCACATACCATTTTGGCCATTCAAACATGCATTAAAACATTGCCACATGAACTCATACTAGTAAGGCATCAAAAATACCAAAACAACTTATACATGCCATTATAATCTATTATGCATACATGACATCAAAACACAAACACATTTAGTTATTATATACACATTCATCAAACACCATTTTATACATCCTAAATACGTTTCAATCTCAAATTCAACTACAAAATTTTATACATGCCACTACCCTAGGAGATACAAAAACTACCAAAGTCGTTGGATAGTGTGAGCTGAAGATTTGATCCGCCCAAAGTGTCATCAACAATGATCTATAAAAGAATCCACAAGAACGAATAAACTTATAAAGCTTAGTAAGAACGTCGCATATCATTTAATCTAACAATAAATTGAATATGATTCACATATTATTCAATTTAGAGTTACCGAAGTCTAAACAAGGTAAAAAAGTACATCCAAGAGGATTGAAGTACAAACAAGGGCACGTATGTGCAATTTAGGGGTACCGAAGTACAAACAGGGGCACGTATGTGCAATTCAACATTACTCTTCTAATAACGTAATATTAAAGCATCATAATAAAAGTACACAAATAGAAATTCATTACGTATTAAAACACTATGAAGTTACCTCGACGATTTGAGCGTAACTACAAAGTCGATTAATCCGAGGCTTTAACTTTTCCACGATCTAAATCCATACGAGATCTATCTTGATCTAAATAGAAAAATTCAATCCATTCAATACTTCTATTATTCAATTCAATCCATATATCATATTTTTGCAAAATAATAATTTTACCCCTAACATTTTAACTTTTTACACTTTAGTCCTTAAGTTTACAAATTGAAATCTAAGCATTTTCATCCTTTTCTCAAGCTAGCCAATTTCTCTAGGGACCTATATAAACTCATACAAACCCTCATTTCATAAATTTAACATGGAATTTTACTACTTTTATAAATAAGTCCCTAAATGACATTTTCATCAAAAATCACTTTACAAAACTTGTTTATTTAACAAAAATGACCTATAATCTTTCATTAAACATCAAGAATAATGCTAGAACATTCATGGAAAAACCCTAAATCTTTAACAGTTTTACAAATTGATCCCCGGGCTAGCTAGACTAAGCTAAAACAACTTCAAAAACATAAAAAATATTAAAAACGGGATGAAAACACTCACCATGCACCAACTTTAGCTTAGCCGAACTTCAAACCCTAAAAATGGCTTCCTCTCTTTTAAATTTCGATGGTGAATTCAATTAGGAAGATGATACCATCTTTCATTTAGTTTAATTTTAAGTTAATTTGTTAATTTCCTAATATAACCTTGACTTATAACTTAAAATCACTTAAAATTGTGTCCATAAATGTCCACTAACATTTTGAATGATCTAATTGCCAACTAAGTCCATCCACTTTATATTTTTATAGCTAATTTATACCTTTAACTAATAGAACTCTACTTTTGTACCTTTTCTGATTTAGTTCTTTTTACGTAATTAAACATGCAAACATCAAAATTTCTTAATGAAATTTTTATACGACCTTACTAACATTCCATAGACATTAAAATAATAATTTACTCGTCAAATTTGTGGTCCCAAAACCACTGTTTAGATTTCACTAAAAATGAGTTGTTACATAAATCGAACTCCCCAAATGGTAATTCCATAAGATCTACGGGAAACACTACCCCTTGAACATCCAACAGACATCTCCTTTTGATTTTCTTTATGAAAATGAATTGTCCTAAGGGGCTTACTACAGTTACATCAGTAGTGGATTCCTCTACCCCAACAACGTCTTCCTTGAGTGTTCATAGTGATTGCCAAAGTTTAAGAAGTTTAAAGTTTATCTACAGTTTAATGCAAAAGTTTAAACATTAGTCTTTATTCATAATCTAAATTTTACTGTATATTTAAAGTTCTAACAATAGCTAAAGTAGGACCGACACCTGAATTCCAGATTTAATTTCCTGCAAAAAAATAAAAAAAATTTCCAAAAATTTATGGCATAGTTTTTCCTTAAATACCCCTTTAATGCGACCATGCAATTTATACAAAAAAAAATTTACAGTCCGAGTTTAGAAAACCTAAGATTTGATACCACCAAATGTAATCTCCCCAACCCGACCTAGAAGCTAGACTCGAATTCAAAAAATTACATTAGCCACCGAAGTGACCTAGTAAGCTATCAAAGTTTTGAAAACAATCATTCTTAAACGTTTATTTAATTTGGTAGAAAACTTAGTTAAATACCAATTTATAATTCCTTAAAATTTAGTTATAATTTAGCAGTAGAAGGTAATATCTAGTTGTTTCTTTTAGTTATAATTTGCATACTTATTAATAATCATAACATGTTGTCCTAAAAAAATAAAGTAAGTGTCATGCAAATTAAAAACAAACCCAAATCCTAAGTCTCATACCACTGATTGAAAAAAACTGATACTAAAATCCCTGAATAATAAAATATAAAATGTCTAGAAATATTTTAACAAATCTGAGCCAAGACCCTCCGGATGTTGCGCCCACGTCCTAATCTAGTGGGTTATATGTAAGGATGAAAATTTAAAGGGGAGTAAGCTATGACGCTCAGTGTGAGTTCCATCATAAAGAAATCAATGCAAGCAGTTGGTAAGACATATTAAATAATATCATATAAAATATTCATAATCAGATATCAATACAGAGTATCATTATCTCATTGCGACCATTATAACGGAACTCACAGTAACAAATATCAGAATAACCAAAAATATAGATTTTGCCCACAATATACATATATAATCATATTTCCATGCATACATGTATCATAACATAAATTCCAGATCTTTAGGGACATGATTCAAAAGATGCCATAAATTTTTGGGTTTTTAACAAAAAAGATCCTTACCCACCGCTACATACCACAATGGGAGTTCCCCAAAACTTTAACCACCAACACACCAGATTGTTCACTAACCACCAATAGTTTGCAAAATGGGTATGTAGACACAGAGCAAAATGCCATAGATCAAATCTTTATATGGCTATGGGTATACACAAAAATATTGCAGATGAAATCTTCCAATGGCTGTAGAAGCACAACATGCTTGTAGATGATAACTGTCAAAGGGTTGTGAATGCACAACAAAATGTTGTAGGTGGAATTTGCTATGGTTGTGGGTACACAACAAGACTGTCATAGATGGAATCTGCCTATGGCTGTGGGTACACAGCAAAAATAAATGTAGATATTCTGCTAATACTTTCTCCAATATCGTCCCATCCCATGCAATGCAATGTAGCAAATTTTATACAAATCACATATGGTGTCATTTAATGTACTAACACATGGTAAATCAGTAGCAAAATCATGTTTTTCATGTATTCAGTTTAACAGTAATATAGAGCATGTCATTCATACTATCACAAGTATATAGATACAATAGTAACATATACTATTCATAATTCATGTAAATATATATATAAGCAAATAATTACCACATTAATTCGACCAATCAGGGAATCTAACATATTTCATTTATCAGGGACCTTAATTGCATAATTTAATTCCCTAAACTAGTTATGAACTTATTTGGGGAGTAATATGATCAAAACATAAAATTATGGGTCAAAACTATAAATTTTTGGTTCTAGAGGGCACACGGTCATGTGGGAAGCTATAGGCCGTGTGGAAGGGGTACACAGTTGTGTGGCTAGACCTTGTGAGAGACTGTGGCCGTGCGACATTCAAAATTTCAACCTATAAGGGAGACATGACCGTGTGGTAGGCCATGTGGAGTGTCCTAGGCCGTGTGAGAAGTGAAAAACCTAAGGTTTTAGAGGGACATAGCCATGTGAAAAGGCTGTGTGGTCCACACGGACGACCTACACGCCCTTGTGGTTAGCCGTGTGGTCTATCCTAAGCTTAATTTTCTCGTAAAAGAACACACACTTTTTACCAGAGTCTTGATCGACGATCTTGATGTCCAAATCTGATATGGGATACCTAAAATGAGTCTTTCAATTGAAAAAAGCACAGTGATTAATGATGATTTTCAAGATTATCAAGATTTTTCAGCAGAGATTTAAAAATATTCGTAAATGAGTTTGGAAGATTAACAAAAATAATGAAATCTAAGATTGTATGGGTTCTACTGATTGGATTAAAATACTTATCGATCTTTAAATGAGATTTCGAAGGTGATTGACGATAAATCAACAACTAGTGGAAAAATGTGTTAAATCGAGAATTGTTTTCGATTTGGGATTTCAAGAAGTTAAATTTATAGCAAAGGATGTAAAATCTTTGTGGAAAGAAAAAGGAGAAATAAAAGAAAAAGATAAATTTAAAGAGAATAGAGAAACTTCCTATTTTGGGTTGAAAAGGAATTTAGAATCAATGTATAATAAGGAAAAAGATTAAATATTTAGGGTTTCCAAAATTGGAGGGTTGATTGGGTAAATAAATCTTCTTGCTGTCGAAAAGAAATAGGGAGGGAGAGTGGCATGACTTGAACTTAGGAAGCAAGGGAGAAATGCAAAGGTCTTGCCATTTGGGCTGCTGCCAACAATTGGTATGATTTTACAAAAACTAATATATATCTTAGTCCAATTTTGTAACACTCCAATCCCCATCAGCGAACTGAGGCGTTACACAAAAAATAGATGTATACTTAGTTTCAACATATTACAATTGAGTTGGGGCGTTAACATGGAAAAAAATTTTAAAAAAAACACAAGTAACCAATTGATATATGCCATAATATAAACTTATTTGAGTTTAAAACGTTGAGTTGAAATATTTCCTTTGAAATACAATACTGGCAGTAACAGTAACATATAAAATAGTTTGGCTTATATAAGTAGAAATCGCTTTACAAATCATTATTCATAGAACTTTAACTAGTCCCTCAAAAGGTAACATTCTTTTAAAACTATAATTAAATAAAAAGGTGCTTTAGTGTAGATTAAGATTCAAAATATATTTACACGCCATGAAACACCCCAAACCCGGCCCACGAGCTTCGACCAGATTTGGTATGTTCCTCAAGTAAACCGGTTCAAAGTTCTTTTGTCCTTAGGAAAAATTTGTGCGATTTTAAAAAAAATTGTTTTGGGTTGGGCTTGTGTTGAAAACCAATTTACCTTATATTGAAATCCATTTATTTAAGGTGACAAAACATGTAGGGTTTATTTTAAATTTAATTAACCTAATCTTTAATAAATAAAATTTAATAACATAATAATTAAAAACAGAAATAAAAGAGTTCACTATGGCCTTATTACATCAATTAAAATCCTAATAATTTAAAGTGCTTAAAAGTTAATAGTCCATAAAACAAAATATAAACTTCAAGTGAGCATGGCCACCACAAGTTACTGTCGTCCGGTCCATCATCGATCATCACCGAAAATATATTCCCAACGGTGTGAGTCAAACAGACTCAATGTGTACACAAACACTAAATAAAAATAGAATCAGGCATACAAATGTTACGCATTCATATCATAGCATACAAATTATGATGCATTCCCAAACCCAAACCTAATAAGCCATCCGCTACACTCCCAGTACCAACTTTGTACATCGTAGGGACTACTAAGTCGACCCTTCTTCCGCTACACTCCATATCGCGGTCTTAGGTTACCGCATTTGTGGTCTTAGGTCACCACATTCAGATATCGCGGTCTTAGGTCACGCATTCAGATTCTCGTGGTCTTAGGTCACCACTTTCGATATCACGGTCTTAGGTCACCGTGTTCGTGGTATCTGAAAGTGGTGACCTAAGACCACGCAGAATCAATGCGTGACCTAAGACTGCGATATCTCTGAATGTGGTGACCTAAGACTACAAATACGGTGACCTAAGACCACGATATGGAGTGTAGCGAAGATGAGGGTCGACTTAGTAGTCCCCACTGCACAAAGTTGGTACTGGGGAGTGTAGCTGATGGCTTATTAGGTTTGGGTTTGGGAATGCATCATAATTTGTATGCTATGATATGAATGCGTAACATTTGTATGCCCGATTCTATTTTTATTTAGTGTTTGTGTACACATTAAGTCTGTTTGACTCACTTCGCTGGGGAATATTTTTCAGTGTGATGATCAAAGATGGACCTGACTACAGAAACTTGTGGTGGCCATGCTCACTTTGAAGTTTATATTTTGTTTTATGGACTATTAACTTTTAAGCACTTTAAATTATTAGGGATTTTAATTGATGTAATAAGGCCATAGTGAACTCTTTTTATTTCTGCTTTTTAATTATTATGTTATTAAATTTTATTTATTAAAGATTAGGTTAATTAAATTTAAAATAAACCCTACATGTTTTGTCACCTTAAATAAATGGATTTCAATATAAGGTAAATTGGTTTTCAACACAAGCCCAACCTAAAACAATTTTTTTTAAAATCGCACAAATTTTTCCTAAGGACAAAAACTTTGAACCGTTTACTTGAGGAACATACCAACTGTCAAAGCTCGTGGGCCGGTTTGGGGTGTTTCGATTTGGTATCGTCGAGCCGCTTTAAAACTCTCGGCACATGTGGGCCAAGGCCCAAAACATTTTCAAAGCGAGCCCAAATGAGTTTTTTTAAAATATTTTATGAAACAAGCGTGTTTTCCGGCATGGCACCTAAAGTCTCCGACCCACAATCCACCGGTAAGTACCCCTAACTATTTGTGTGATTATGTGTAATGAATATTAGAAGGGTAGAAAAGGAATGGAACGTAGAATAGCATGATAGGAACTTGAACCCTAGGACTAGTCTACTCAAACACAAACACATAAGACTTAAGGAACGTTAAACAAACCCATGGCTAAGTCACTAAGTTAGGGTGTGGTAACCCTGTGCGCATGTCTAGGATTGGATCCTAAGAGCACGGTATTTAAGCGAGTCCTAGTGACTCACCTCCTCTTCGCAGAATCCTACATGGTGCGTAGCTTCGGTTCACCCTAACCTGCAGGGCTCGGTGGGTGTGGCAACCTCAGTGCGCATGTCTAGGAATGGTTTCAGTGGGGGAGCTTGGTATTTAAGCGAAATCCGTGTGACTCACCTCCTCTCCACTCGAATCCTGCACAGTGCGTAGCTTTGGTTCACCCCGACCAAGAGGACTCGGTCATAGGCTAAACACAATAACTAAAACCCGAAGGGAATTAGCCGTGTTTTTATAAAAACAACAAAACCCTAGTTTTAGAACTCTTAAAACTTTCTTCTAAATTCATGAAAACCATCTTTACAAAATTTTCCGAAAGATTTCCGATTTATACAAAAATGCCCCTAGTGGTAAAATTACCAAAATACCCTTTGGTTTATAAAATGACCAACTACCCAACAGTTTGCCAAAATTTCATTATTTTATCAATGTTAAAAACCCTAATTTGCAAATTATCAAATACCTTGAATTTTGGAAATTTCAAAATTACCCTAACTTATAAAATTACCAAAATGACCCCGATTTCCAAAATTTTTGCAACATCACCGCTTTGAAAAGTACAATTCTCAAAAGAACCCTCAAAGTTTTGCAACCTTTGAAATATCCCCGATTTATAAGATTTTACAAATTTACCCTACTTGGAAAAAATCACCAAAATATCCCCGAGGTCCAAAATCACCGAAATACCCCTGGATTTCAAAATTTTTCAAAATACCCTAGAAATTTAAAAATACCAAAATACTTTATGACAAAATCACCAAGGAACTTTTTCCTTTTGAAAAATTACGAAAATACCCACAGGGACGTAATTACGAAAAATACCCCCAGGTAGTGGAAGAAGAAAAAAAACAATAACAATGAAAACTACAACCTTTCTCTGAATGAACGAGATTTCATGATTGTTGATGGATGTATGGATGAATGAATGGAAAGACTGTGTGCATACGAAAGAACCACTCCTAAAACTCTTTTCATAAAATTTCTTCGCGGGTAATCAAGTGAAACAAAGACTAATTCATAAAACTTCTTAATCGAGATCACGACGTTAGAAATGAGCTCTAGAGGACGTGGTCGCCGTGGGTGGGCAGGTAGAGGAAGGATGACGGTGTCGAACCCGTTAGATCGGGTCAAGGGTCCGACAATGAGATACCACCACCACCACCACCCCACACCGTTGGTGTTGGCGCAACAAGCTCGGACGAGGGATGATCTTTGTCGCAGCGGTGGCCGCGAGTTTTGGAGTTGGTGGTGGTGCAGGAGGAAATCGGGAACCCGTAAGTGCAGACTGAGCGGCTCGAGCTAATGGAGCCGAAATGTTTCGTGGAGTATCGGGTGTGGCACCCGGTTCACCGAGTCTTCGGTTAGAAGCAACAGAGCACATCATGGATGAGCTTGACTTGACCCCGAGGAGAAGTTAAAAGGAATGGTGGCACCGCATTACGCGATGAAGCGTGACGCTGGTGGTTGATCGTTCGGGATGGTGCCACGATCGAGGATCGACTTTGGGAATATGTTAAGGAAGCATTTCGGAAGAAGTATGTGGGAACCGTATACCGATGAGCAAAGGAAGGCATTTCTGGGCCGGTTCAAGGAACAAGTCCGTGGCGCAGTATGAGGTCAATTCTCGAGGTTGAGCCGATATGCTCGAGGAGTAGTGGCAATCGAGCATGAGCACCGTGTCCGCTTTGAGGACGGGCTAAGGGATGATCTCGAGATCGTTGATAGCACCGCATCGGAGCGGGAGTTTTCTCGCTTTGGTAGAAAAGGCCAAGGTGGTGAGGAATCAAGGATTCTACAAAGCGGGCTATGGATAGGAATAGGCCCAAAAGAGGTTTTGGAACGTCTGGAAAGGTTCATAAGAGGCCTAGAGTTGATAGGCCGCGAGGTCAGCAAGTTGGTTCAGAAGGGAGGTATCGACCTTGTGATGTGTGTGGAAAGAAGCACTTAGGAGAGTGCTGGAAGAAAACAGGAGGATGTTTTAGATATGGGTCCAAGGACCATGTGATCAAGGATTGTCCTAAGCAATCAGATGAAAGCCGACCAACAGCTCAGAATGTTGGTCAGACTGGTAGAGGAGGATCGCAACCTCAACGAGGATGTGGTTCGAGTAACAGAGGTAATGGTGCTGGCAGAGGCCGTGGAACACAAGGCAGAGGTGCTGCTAATGCTGAGGCAAGGCAACCAGGTTTGGTTTATGCGGTTCACCGGAGGGAAGATGGAGACGCGCCGGACGTTATAACCGGTACGTTCTTTATTTTTGACAATCCATATTTTTCTCTAATTGATGTGGGCTCGACCCATTCCTATGTTGCATGTAGTGTAGTGGAAACACTAGGCCTAGACTCAACCTTCCGATAGGCGGATGATCGTAGTAAGCCCATTAGGCCTAAGCGTAGTGGTGGATAAGATCTTTTCGGAATGTACCCTTAGAGATTCGGGGAGTGAACTTTCGGTGACTTAATGGAACTACCTTTCGGGAGTTTGAACTTATACTTGGAATGGATTGGCTAGTAGAGCACCGAAATGTGTTGGATTGTGCGGCTAAACGAATGGAACTAAGGACCCCGGAGGATGAAGTAGTAGTAATGATCGGAGAAAGAAGAAACTACTTGTCCAACGTAGTTTCGCGTTGAAGGCCGAGAAAATGGTTAAGAAAGGGTGCAAGGCGTTCTTAGCCTTCGTAAGTGCGTTAGGTGGAAAGGAAGAAGGTGTCGCGGAGTTAGAACGGTGAAAGACTTTGAAGATGTATTTCCTGAGGAATTACAGTGAATACCCCGAGATAGGGAGGTGGAGTTTGGAATAGACTTACTACGGAACAGCTCCGTGTCAATCGCTCCATACCGAATGGCGCCAAAGGAGTTAGTTGAGCTCAAGGCTCAAATCCAAGAGTTGTTGGATCGTGGGTTCATACGACCCGAGTGTGTCTCCATGGGGAGCACCAGTTTCTATTTGTAAAGAAGAAGGACGGAACTATGCGTATGTGCATAGATTACCGTCAGTTGAATAAGCTGACCATCAAGAACAAGTATCCTTTGCCAAGGATCGATGACTTGTTCGATCACCAAGAATGCAGATTCTCAAAGATAGACTTAAGGTCGGGATATCACATGTTGAAGGTGAATGAGGCAGATATCTATAAGACCGCTTTTAGGACAAGATACGGCCATTTTGAGTTTGTGGTGATGCCGTTTGGATTGACAAACGCTCTAGCCACGTTCATGGATATGATGAACCGAGTTTTTCAACCCTACTTGGATAGGTTCGTCATTGTGTTCATCGACGATATTTTGGTGTATTCTAAGTCTGAAGAGGAGCATGATGAACATCTCCGAGTGGTGCTACAAGTGTTAAGGGAGAAGAAGCTCTATGCCAAATTCAAAGCAAGTGTGGATTTTGGCTTAAGGAGGTGGCATTCTTAGGGCATGTGGTATCCGCGTAAGGAATAAGAGTGGATCCTAGGAAGATCGAAGAAGTGTTGGATTGGAAACCACCTAGGTCCGTGGTGAGATCCGGTTTCTTAGGTTTGGCAAAGCTATTACGGAGGTTTGTAGAAGGGTTCTCGCCAATAGCCGCGCCTTTGACAAAGTTATTGAGGAAGGAAGTACCCTTTGTATGGACGGATAAGCAACAAAGCAGAGCTTTGAGAAGCTCAAGAAGGTCTTGGCCCGAAGCTCTAGTGTTAATTCACCGAGAGCGGGAAAGGAGTTTGTGGTATCTTGTGACGCTTCGCATACGGGATTAGGGTGTGTTCTAATGCAAGATGGAAAAGTGGTCGCTTATGCGTCCTCGACGCTTAAGGCCTCATGAGGTTAACTACCCAACCCACGACTTGGAATTGGCGGCAGTGGTCTTCGCTCTTAAGGTGTAGAGGCACTATCTCTATGGAGAAAGGTCAGTGATCTACACAGACCACAAGAGCCTTAAGTATCTGTTGACTCAGAAGGAGTTGAACTTGAGGCAACGAAGGTGGGTGGAGTTGTTGAAGGACTACGATCGCTCGATAGAGTATCATCCGGGCAAGGCGAATGTGGTAGCTGATGCCCTAAGTCGGAAGGTTGTGTCGGATCTAAGGGCTATGTTCGCTCACTTAAGTTTGTACGATGATGGAAGCTTTGTTGGTAGAGTTGCAAGTCAAGCCCACATGGTGAAGGAGGTGAAAGAGGGACAGTTGGTTGATAAGGATCTAAGTGCTAAGTTACGACAAGTGCGAGCAGGGAATTAAAGGATTATGGCGTTAATGATGAAGGAGTATTGTGTTGCAAAGGAAAAGTCCGTATGCCGAAGGACAAGGAGTTAAGACAAAGGATTCTTTGGGAGGCGCATAGTAGCCCTTATGCTATGCATCCCGAGGCATTAAGTTGTCTGAGAGATCTAAGGGAACAATTTTGGTGGTCCGATCTTAAGCAAGAAGTGACCGAATTTGTGGGGAAATGTTTGACGTGTCGCCAAGTTAAGGTGAACACCAAGTTCCATCGATTGCTTCAATCAATCGAGATTCCGCAATGGAAGTGGGAGAGAATTACCATGGATTTTGTTAGTGGGCTTCCCTTATGCCTACTAAGAAGGACTCGGTATGGGTGATAGTGGACCGTTTGACTAAGTCCGCGCACTTCATCCCGGTAAGAGTTGACTATTCTCTTGATGAGTCGGCTAAGTTATATGTGGCGGAAATTGTGAGGTTACATGGTGTACCAAGATCGATCATCTCCGACAGAGACCCAAGGTTTACGTCTCTCGCCGGAGGGCACTTCATCAAGCTTTAGGCACTAAGTTGGACTTCACTACGGCTTTTCATCCACAATCGACGGGCGATCTGAACGAGTTATACAAGTGTTGGAGGATATGTTGAGAGGTCAGTGTGATGGATTTCCGAGGAAGTTGGGAAGACTATTTGCCTTTAGGCCGAGTTCGCCTACAACAACGGCTATCAGGCTAGCATTCGGATGGCACCATATGAAGCATTGTATGGTCGGAAGTGTAGAACTCCTACTTGTTGGACCGAGTTAGGAGAACGTCGAGTTTTGGGTCCGAGTTAGTGGCGAAACTAAAGAGAAAGTTGAGATGATTCGAGCACGGTTAAAGGAAGCCTCGATAGGCGTAAGTCGACGCAGACCTTAAGCGGAAGGAAATAGAGTTTGAAGTGGGAGACCAAGTGTTTCGAAAGTCTCGCCTTGGAAAAAGGTAATGAGGTTCGGTCGCAAGGGGAAGTTAAGCCCAAGGTTTATAGGGCCCTATCGAGTCTTCGGCGAGTTGGAGCAAATGGCATACCAATTGGAGTTGCCACGAGAGTTGCGGCAGGATGCATGACGTATTCCATGTATCCATGCTACGTCGTTACCGATCGGATCCGTCTTATGTGGTACACATCGAAGAAGTAGAGCTAAGGCCGGACTTATCCTACGAGGAAGAGCCGATTCGAATATTGGAACGTGATGTGAAAGTGCTACGGAGGAAGTCGCCGCCTCTAGTCAAGGTGTTATGGCGCAATCATGGATCGGAAGAAGCTTCGTGGGAACCGAAGAGAGGCAATGCGACAACAATACCCTCAATTATTTTAGTTAGAAAATTTTGGGGACGAAATTATTTTAAGGGGTAGAATTGTAACATCTCGGAAAGGGCCTATGCATTTTCGGTTTAATTATGCGAAGTAACTTTGTTTTATGTACTAAGAATAAATTTTGAACAATTTTGGAAACACGAAAATGTATGGAAATGTTAAGTTAAAAAAAATGAAAAGTGAACATTTTTGGAAACTTGAAATGGATGGAAATGATTTGGAAATGATTCAAAATAGGAAAGTGCACATTTCTGAAACTTGGAAATGTAAGAAAATGTCAAGTTCTGAGAGCCAAACGAAAATTTTTGGAAACTTAGAAATGACTTAGAAATGTCGAGTTTTAAAGTTTAAAAGAGGAAATTAAGGTAAGGTGGCCTTAAAAGAAAAATTTTGTGAAATTTGACACACAAAACAGGCTTGGAAAAGTGGCTCAAGATGCCACTTAGGGCCTCTCGAAATGGCGCCACATGCAAGGGTGTTGGGCACGAGTTCGAGTCACTTGGGAAGAAAATAAAAGAAGTTTTATTTTTGCTTCCGAAGCTTCGAGGTGGACGACACAAGCCTTCTAGAAAGGAGGTGTTTTATTCTCTTTAATATTCGATTAATAAGGTGATAAATAAGGGATTTAATTTGGATTATTTTTGAAGAGATAATAAAGGATTATTCTCTAATTATTTTAAATTAGGAGATAAAGCTATCAAATAAAGAAGAGTGGTGGCCAAGTAAGGGATTACGAGGAGTAGTTTCGCTATAAAAGGAAGGAAATAGGGCTACTCATCAATTTTTTCTTCCTCTCTCTCTGTAGAATTTCAAAGTGCTCTCCTCTCTCTCTCTCTCTTTTTCTTTTGTCAAGTCGAATCTATAGTCCACCATTTCCAAAATTCTCAAGTTTCTTTTCCTTATTTTCGTGGAAACCAAATACCCCAAGAGAACCTCTAGTCGACTTCTCCATTAAATCCCAAAAAGTCAAAACTTTATCATCTAGTCATCAAGGTCGATTCTTTAAGGGGCTTTAACAAGGGTGCTACCGATTTCTTAAAAGGGTAAGATCCAAAGTTTGGTTTCAATAAGTGAAGTTGTGAGCTTCCTTAGGCACCCCATTCACCCCGAATGGGCTGGATGACATCTTGTCTCTGGCTGCGAAAGCTCCCCAAATCTCCACGAACGTGGTAGAGAAAATTCCACAATGGTTGATAGGTTTAAAAATATAAAAGAATTGAAACCAAACTTTGAATCTTACCCTTTTTAAGAAATCGGTAGCACCCTTGTTAAAAGCCCCTTAAAGAATCGGCCTTGATGACTAGATGATAAAGTTTCGACTTTTGGGATTTAATGGAGAAGTCGACTAGAGGTTCTCTTGGGGTATTTGGTTTCCACGAAAATAAGGAAAAGAAACTTGAGAATTTTGGCAATAGTGGACTATAGATTCGGCTTGACAAAAGAAAAAGAGAAGAGAAGAGAGGAGAGCACTTTGAAATTTGGCAGAAAGAGGAGGAAGAAAAATTGATGAGTAGCCCTATTTCCTTCCCTTTATAGCCGAAACTACTCCTCAGAATCCCTTACTTGGCCACCACTCTTCTTTATTTGATAGCTTTATCTCCTAATTTAAAATAATTAGAGAATAATCCTTTATTATCTCTTCAAAAATAATCCAAATTAAATCCCTTATTTATCACCTTATTAATCGAATATTAAAGAGAATAAAATTCCTCCTTTCTAGAAGGCTTCTGCCGTCCACCTCGAAAGCTTCGGAAGCAAAAATAAAACTTCTTTTATTTGCTTCCCAAGTGACTCGAACTCAGCCCAACACCCTTGCATGTGGCGCCATTTCCAGAGGCCCTAAGTGGCATCTTCAGGGCCACTTTTCCAAGCCTATTTGTGTGTCAAATTTCACAAACTTTTTCTTTTAAGGCCACCTTGCCTTAATTTCCTCTTTTAAACTTTAAAACTCGACATTTCTAAGTCATTTCTAAGTTTCCAAAAATTTTCGTTCGCTCAGAAACTTGACATTTTCTTACATTTCCAAGTTTCCAGAAATGTGCACTTTCCTATTTTGAATCATTTCCAAATCATTTCCATCCATTTCCAAGTTTCCAAAAATGTTCACTTTCCATTTTTTTTAACTTAACATTTCCATACATTTTCAGGTTTCCAAAATTGTTCAAAATTTATTCTTAGTACATAAAACAGGTTACTTCGTACAATTAAACCGAAAATGCATAGGCCCTTTCCAGGATGTTACACGCCACCCCCCAAAAAAAATATGCATGTTACAAAACTAACACAGGCGATGCTCACTGCAGAGGTCGCTTTTTCTGGCTAAGCCCCTTCAATAAGCTTACAACGAAGCACCACGTGGAAAAATGGGAAAGAAAAGGGGTAAGTTCGAAAGAACTTAGTGAGCTCTAGAAAAGAAAAAGTCAACACTTTTAAGATGAATTACAAAAGCAAGAATGATACTACAACTACAAATTCATACACATAAACTAATACATCAATACCCTAAACACAGAGACATTTGGGTGTATGTACTCTTACTATTAGCGGATACTTAACCATAGTGGATAGCATTTCTAGGCAGACTTTAACACTGAGCGTATTATTTCTTCATTACTTCCTTAGAGAACATTTACCTTAACAGAGCTGACACTTTCCACTGAACACAATCTAACACTTACCCTTACATCTCAGACACATCGTCAGGCTGATTCATACACGCCTTCGGAACTCACTTCACTAGGGTGGATTCTATGCGCCACACACAAGCACTGAACAAATGCACTACGTGCTCAACACATCAAAAGGGATAAAGATTTGCTTCTTAACATTTAATATTATCAAAAGTTCTTAACAACAAATATACATAACATACAACACGTTCATAATCAAATTTTCTTTCTCTTTTCTTGTCCTTCCTTGGGTTAAACCTCGGATCCCATAATCGCAAATCAGAACAGATATCACAATTCTTATCATTTCGAACACTTGCGTGTTCCCATGAGTTCAGGGCTCTTTCCCATGAGTTCAGTGGTTACCTGACGTATAAAAAAAATTATAAGGTTGAATTGTGAAATGATTAAATTATATATGTTGTTAATTATAGTACAAGGACTAAAATGTAAGGTGATTAATAGATAGATTCGATTAAGGAATTGAGTAAGCCATTAAGTGGTAATTACAGCAAAGACTTATGTGCGGATAAACCATGTTTAGAACATGATTAGTGGCATAAAATGATATTTGCCATCCATCTCCTCTAATGTTTTGATGATTGAAATTTAGCCATTAATTAATGTTTAATTAAAGTTAATTAGGTGATAGTTATATATATACATAGTTAGTGGTAAAGAGAAAACATGCTGAAAATTCTCATCATCTTCTGAAATTAAGAATAAAGAAAGGCACTATGTTTCTTCACCATGGATGACCATTAATTCAAGGGTAAGCAAGCTTTTTCTTCAACAATTTCATGGATTTTTAAAGTAGGAAGCTTGGTATAACCAACCTAATAGTTAGATCTTGCTATTGTTGAAGCTAGTTTAGTTTACTATTGTTCAAAACATTGAAAATGGAAGCTTGAAATCATGACATATTTAGTTGTTATGCTTAGTTTATATAGGAAACGTGTTGGGAATGAAATGGACAATGTTGGGACAATGTTTAATTAAGTGTTGCTAAGGAAGCCATGGATGAGTTCTTAAGGATCTATGAGAAGAATGAGAGTTGTTTTAGATTAATGCTGTAACGCCCTAAACATGACCTGACTCATTAGGTCCAGATCTCAGGTTTTACCAAAAGCATTTACAAATTTAGTAAAACAGTTAACAAGTACTCCTTTTTATTTAAAAACTTTTTTTCATTATTTTCATGAAAGACCACTTATTAAAGAGCAAACAAAAATATCTAAAAAATAATATTTACATTAAACTTACTACAATTTATTACAATACAAATGTTTACAAAAAAGACAGATTCAATAGGTGTAGTCTTACAATACACCAGTATTTCCCAAACAACCACTATATGCATAGTATCCCCTCTTTACAAGTCTGGCATAACCCTGGTGTAATCCCTCTTGATGAACTCATCAATCAACATAACCTAGAACGAAAACATAACATTTATAAGTGATAAGAACTTAGTGAGTTTGAAATACACCTTACCTAATCATTTATGTGTTGATCTTTTCATCCTATTTTATTTAGAATTCCTAATCTGTTTTAGGCTGATACCATTATATCAATAGACAAGCATATACACATTCCTATCTTCCACTTACCATACCTTTCAAATCAACCTTAACTTAACTCATTGGATAACTTCAAATCATACTAGACCATACTACATTTTCTTCTCTATCCAGACATCTTACAATGATTTCCCCACAACAATTGATCCCAGACATTATGCACAGGCGAACACTTACTCTTTTGGCGAATTCCCACACAGAGTCGAATACCTTTAACATATCAAGCGAATCATTTTCTATATTGACACCCAACTCCTCACATACATATGACGAATTAGTAACTCATTCAGAAATTTTTCGTCCAAATCTCACTACAAAACATGACAATACCCAAACTGATAAGTGGTACATATATCAGATAATTCCAAAATTGAATCAAAATTTTATTCAGATATGGAAAATACCAACTACATAGATTTTCCAACTTTATATATCATAAATGAAATTAAACTAATGAATAATTGTATAACTCTTCTTATTGAGAGTACGCCTATATTTCATACTAATAGATGATTAAAGTGGATAACTTATTGTTAATATGCTATTTGACCAATCTGTAACAGCCCGATTTTGGGTCTAGTCGGAATAGTGGTTTTGGGACCATAAATCTGACGTAGTAAAATTTATTTTTAATATATTTTTAAGGTCTACAGTTTTATGGAACGATTTCACGAAAATTTCGTTTGAAAATTTTGACGTTTGGGCCAATTTAGTCAAAAGGACTAAATTGTAAAAACTGCAAAAGTTGAATTCTATATGTTAGAGGAGTCCAATCGCTATGAGATTTTAAATTGGAGGTCCTTAAACGGTAATTAGACCATTGGTTAAGTTGGTGGACAAAAATGGACATGGTTAGGTATGTTTTCAAAGTTTTTCATTAAGGGCATTTTAGTAATTTGGTAATTAAATGAATTAAAAAGCCAAATTAGGAGCCAATTTTTGTCCATCTTCTTCCTCATGGCCGAAAATTGCATGGAGAAGACATAGCTAGGGTTTTTCAAGCTTCCAAGCTCGATTGTAAGTCCGTTCTAGCCCCGTTTTTAATGATTTTTACATTTTTGAAATCCTCGTAACATGATCTATCTATTTCTACCACTAAATTAAGACATAATCAAAGTCTAAAATTTTACCCATGATGGATATTTGTGTATTTTGATGTTTGATGGTAGAAAATGCATGTTTATGGCTTGTTAAACGACTTTTGCTAAGTGATTTTTGGTGAAAATGCCTAAAAGGACTTGTTTGTAAAAGTTGTAAAATATGTAGTAAAAGTGTGTTTTAATGAAAATTGTGGGCTGTTATAGTTATGAAAACGGTTCGGCTAGGCTTTTATATTAAATAAATTGAATAGATTTCATTTTACGAGCCTAGGGACTAAATTGTAAAAATGTGAAACTTTAGGGGTAAAAATGTAATTTTAGGCATAATGTGATTTTGGGCTGATTTGAATAGTATAATGATTAAATGAGATGGATGTGATATTATAGATCAAGAGAAACAAGGTTCAGACATAGAACGGAGGAAAAATAAGTATTTGACGATTTAGTCCTTTTTGCCGTTTCTTTGCCGAGGTAAGTTTGTATGTAAATAATGAAACTTTATAATTGTATTTATAATGTTTTGTTATTGCATGAGTTGTAACACCCCTTACCCGGGTTCTACGCCGGAGATGGGCCCGAGGCGTTACCGAACTCAAACCACTTAATATCCACTTAGGCTCGTCATAACTACTCTCTGAAGTCATCTCAACAACCTCGTTCTCGACTTACGAGGCCTCACTCATACACGCGAGGGCTCCCGAGACTAAACCGGAACTTTTTCCATTCTTAAAATTTTTCTCTTTTATACAGATCTCACACGCCCGTGCAAGATTAGACATGCCCGTGCATGGACACACACGCCCATGTCCCCAAACCGTGCCTAAAACCCCAGCATTCTGCCAATGCCCCACGGCCAAGGCACACGCCTGTGCTTACCACCCGTGGTGCACACTAACTACCTTAGCACGACCTAGAGTCTAGACACACGCCCGTGTGGCTATCCCGTGGCCAACACTGATTAATCCCACACGCCCTAGGCACACGCCCGTGTGACTAGTCCTTGGTCTATTCTGATTTACAATACTAACATGCAGGGGACGCACGGCCAAAGCACACGCCTGTGGGCTGACTGTGTGTCACACAAGGCCTAGACACACGCCCGTGTGTCTATCCACATGGCCAAGAACAAAGCTAATAGCTAAGCTCTTCTCACCCTTATAGCTTACACAACATGCACTCATACAACACATCCATAATCAACTCAAATTGAAATGCAATCTCACATAGAAAACTACATCTTTCTTTCATATAATGTAATAGCCAACAACCATGGCATTATACAAAATACACTATCCATCTAAAGGCCAACACATCTTAGCCATTTACACCAAAAATTCACTAACTTGTCTAGCCCCTATACATGCCATATACAAAACATTAAGTCTTATGTACCAAAGTGTGCTGATAGTGTGGACGATCTTCCAATTGATCCTCGTATCTCGATTCAACACTTTTACTCTATAAGACAAGGGAAAAGAAAGAGAGTAAGCTTTGAGCTTAGTAAGTTTACACATAAACAATTAAGCAACATAGTATAAGCTAAGCAACAATTAGCATTATACTAACATAAGTAGTTCACAACTATGCTTACTCTTTCTATCCCTTACCACATTTCCAACACATCATGAGTCACTTACTCATAACTATTGACATACACCCCTGCATTCAACATCACATTTACACAATATACAACACATCATTATTCTCGATAATACATCCACTCAGCTAATCCACACAGCTAATCCACACAGCTAATCTACTCACTATCACATCCACACAGCAAATCTCTCGGTGGTTCCGCACTAAGCCCACCCCATTCAATTAGTAAGGTAGTATCGCACTTAGCCTACCAACAATGTATTCATAGCGGTCTCGTACATAGCCCACTAAATAAAATACCTAACGATAGCATCGTACATAGCCAGCTCATCGTCAATATGCATTGGGATGGTATCGCACTTAGCCCACCTTTTTGCATTATCACAACACATTCACAAATCTACTTACTTAATCATTCATCCATCCATTTCACTTGAACCACATAGGTTCTCAATCATTCTCAACCATGCTATACACTATCTAGCATTAACAATTTGTAAGTATGAATGCATTGTTTATGCATAGACTTACCTTGGTACTCAAAAGTATTGAGACTTGCAATTTAGTCCTTTTTGACAATTCAACCGCAATTTCACAAAATTGCTTCATGAAACTTTCACACTAGGATGCATACATAGCATAAACCTCAAAAACTCATTCATAACCCTCGGATTTGTGGTCTCGCACCACTATTCTGACTAGGCCCTAAACCGAGATGTTACAACTCTCCCCCTTTAGAGATTTTCGCCCCCGAAAATCATACCAGTAAAGAGTTTTGGATGTTGCTCTCTCATAGCTTCTTCCGTTTCCCACGTAGCGTCTTCCACACCATGTTTCTGCCATAACACTTTCACTAGTGCTATGCTCTTATTTCTCAACTGTTTCACTTCTCGAGCCAAGATCTTAATCGGCTCCTCTTCATAAGACATATCCGGTCTTATCTCAATTTCCATCGAAGGAGTCACATGTGAAGGATCGGAGCGATACCGTCGCAACATCGACACATGGAACACATTATGAATCTTTTCCAACTCTACCAGCAAAGCCAATCGGTACGCTACAGGCCCAATTCTGTCTGTAATCTCATACGGCCCTATGAATCTTGGACTCAATTTCCCTTTTTGTCCAAATCTCATAATCTTCTTCCACGGGGACACTTTCAAAAACACTTTGTCGTCCACTTTAAACTCAATTTCTTTTCTTTCAAATCTGCGTACGACTTCTGTCGGTCCGAAGCAGCTCTCAGACTATTACAGATTACTTTCACCTTCTCTTCGGTTTCCTTTACTAAATCGACCCCATGGATCCACTTCTCACTAAGCTCAGTATAATACAAAGGAGTCCGACACTTATGACCATACAAAGCCTCATACGGAGCCATCCGTATACTCGACTGATAACTATTGTTGTAGGCGAATTCGATCAAAGGTAGGTATCTCTCCCAACTACCTTCAAATTCTAACACACAGCATCGAAGCATATCTTCAAGAACTTGAATCACTCTTTCAGACTGACCATCGGTTTGCGGATGGAACGCAGTACTGAAATTCAATCTCGTACCCATGGCCTCTTGCAACTTCTTTCAAAATCTAGAAGTAAACCTCGAATCTCTATCCGATATAATAGACATAGCACACCATGCAACCTATCTATCTCTGTCACATACAACTCAGCTAACTTATCCAGTGAATAATCAACACGTACTGGAATAAAGTGAGCCGACTTCGTCAATCTATCCACAACAACCCACACAGCATCTCTCTTTCTCGGAGTCATCGACAACCCCGTTACAAAATCCATGGTAATCGATCCCACTTCCATTCGGGTACCATTACTGACTGAAGCAATCCCGAAGGCACTTGATGCTCAGCCTTCACCTGTTTACAAATCAGACACTTTGTCACAAACTCTGAAATATCTCTTTTCATACCCATCCACCAATACAACTTCCTCAAGTCATTGTACATTTTTGTACTGCCCAGATGTACTGACAAACATCCACTGTGGGCCTTATGCAAAACCTTTCGAATCAACTCCTCATCTTTAGGAACACAAATTCTGTCACGATACATCAGACAACCATTCAAATCCACTCGAAAATCAGAATCACTTTCTGATCTGCACTTAGCTATCTTAGCTTGAATCTCACTGTCATTTCTCTGAGCCTCACATATTTGTTGAACAAATAGCGGCTTAGCTCTCAATTTTGCCAAAATAGCACCATCGTCAGACAATGCTAAACTCGTGCTCGTAACTCTTAGAGCATACAAGGATTTCCTACCCAGGGCATCTGCAACCACATTCGCTTTTCCCGGGTGGTAGTTAATGACTAACTCATAGTCTTTCAACAACTCAAGCCACCGTCTCTCCATAAATTTAGATCCTTCGATCCATCAAATACTTCAAACTCTTGTGATCCGTAAAGATTCGACACTTCTCACCATACAAGTAATGTCGCCAAATCTTTAACGCTGAAAACAATCGCAACGCCAACTCTAAATCATGAGTCAGATAATTCTTCTCGTGCGATTTTAGCTGCCTCGAGGCGTAAGTGACTACCTTACCCTCTTGCATCAACACGCAACCGAGACCATTAAACGACGCATCACTATAAACCACGAACTCCTTCCCCAATTCTTGTTGAACCAAAAGCTGTGCCTCGGTCAACATTGTTTTCAGTCTCTCGAAGCTCTGTTGACATGTCTCAGTCCATTCAAACTTGACATCTTTATGCAACAACTTCGTCATCGAAGTAGCAATCACGGACAACCCCTTTACGAAACATCTGTAATATCCTGCTAATCCCAAGAAACTTTTGATTTCAGACACGTTCCTCGGCGGTTTCCAATCCACAACAGCCGATATCTTACTCGGGTCAAATTTGACACCATCACCTGACACCATGTGTCCTAGGAATCCGACCTCTCAGAGCCAAAACTCACTCTTGCTAAACTTAGCATGCAACTGCTTATCTCTCAAAGTTTGCAAGACAATTCTCAAATACTCTTCGTGATCGTTCTCATCCTGAGAATAGATTAATATGTCGTCAATGAAGACAACTACAAATTTGTCCATATATGGTCTTAAAACATGGTTCATCAGATCCATAAAAATCGTAGGTGCATTCGTCAAACCAAACGGCATAACCAAAAACTCATAATGGCCATACCTTGTCCGAAATGCAGTTTTCAACACATCTTGCTCTTTCACTCTGAAATGATAATAACTTGGACCTCAAGTCTATCTTGGAGAACATCTGTAGCTCCCTTCAGTTGATCAAAAAGATCATCAATCCTTGGTAAAGGATACTTATTCTTCACCGTCACCTTGTTCAGCTATCTATAGTCTATACACAATCTCATAGACCCATCTTTCTTCTTCACAAACAATACCGGAGCACCCCACTGTGAGTAGCTCGATCTTGCAAAACCTTTATCTGTCAACTCTTGCAAGCTGGACCTTGATTTCTTTCAACTCTACAGTGCCATTACATGCGGAGCAATCGAAATAGGTGCCATTCCTGGAACCAACTCAATTCCAAACTCGACCTCTCTCACTGGAGGTAATCCGGGTAACTCTTCCGAAATACGTTCGGATACTCACATACCACTAGCATGCTTTTCAAACTCTACTCTAACCTCTCGAGTATTCAACACAAAAGCAAGATAGGACTCACATCCTTTTCTCAAACATTTCTCGACCACTAGGGAAGAAATCATTCTTTAGACTATCCGATCCACCGATTCAACTTTGAACCACATCTCCACTCTCACATTTCAATTCAATAAACTTACTACCACAGGTTCACTAAGATACTATGGGTAGTCAACCAATCCATGCCTAGGATTAAATCAAACTCATCAAACGGCAACAACATAAGGTTTGCTTGGGAAAACAATGATTCTCAATCAATAAAGGACAATTCTTACACACTCTGTCCCACTAACACATGCTTTCCTAATGGGTTTGACACCTTAACCACTATGTCCAGTAGACTCAACGGTCATACTCAAACTAGATGCTAATCTCATGCAAATATAAGAATGAGTAGACCCTGGATCTATTAAAGCAATAACAAAGGTGTCATAGAGAGAAAATGTACCCGTTATCACATCTGGGGAGGATGCTTCTTCGCGAGCGTGAATAGCATACGTCCTCGCAGGTGCCCGACCCTCTGGTCTCACAGCAGAATCTCTGGTGCACCTCTACCACTATTCTCGCCTCTCGGGTTCCTTGGTGGTCTACCCCTTGCAGACACATCACTAGGTCTCATCTCTTACTTCTCTTCCTTATCATCCCTCTCGGGGCAGTTTCGGATAAAATGGTCGGGGGAACCACACTTATAACAATTTCGACTGTTACCCCAACACTCTCCAGTGTGGTATCTACCACAACTTGGACACTCCAATTTGCTCTTCGTATTGCCCACACTTTCCATCGAGGGGGCTTGGACTCTCGAACCCGAGCGAGTATTACCCATGTCTCGTCTGAATAACCCATCAGGTGGTCTTTGTCGTCCAGGATTCACTTCCTTGGATCTTTTCGATTGGGCTTGGTACGACTTGCCCATCGGCCTCTTTCTAGCATCTCGGGCTTCACTCACAACCCTCCTCTTTTCTGAACTCAGCTCTTCGGCCTTGCTTGCCCTTTCAACTAACACCACAAACTCTTTCAACTCCAAAATGCCCACTAGGATTTTGATATCCTCATTCAGTCCATCTTCGAACCTCTTACACAAGATGGTCTCAGTCGATACACATTCTTGAGCGTATTTGCTAAGCCTAACAAACTCACGCTCATACTCTACTACTGACATCTTTCCTTGTTTCAACTCAAGGAATTCCTTCCTTTTCCGATCAGTAAATCGCTGGCTTATATACTTCTTCCGGAACTCTTCCAGAAAGAAGTCCCATGTCACCCGCTCTCTCGGGACCACTGACATCAATGTCTTCCACCAATGGTATGCTGAATCTCTCAGCAAGGATACGACACACTTCAAGCTCTCCTCAGGCATACATGAGAGTTCATCGAACACCCTCATCGAGTTCTCCAACCAGAACTCCACCATCTCTGGTTCATCATCTACCTTAGCTCTAAACTCCTCATCCCCGTGTTTCCTAATCTTATCCACCGGGGGTTTCGATATCCTCACTACATCCATACCTTGAGGAGCCACTGGATTTGGTTGAGGTATAGGAGGAGGTGGAGGAGTTTGAGCAGTAGGGTTTGGTCGAACATAGTCCGAGTACCAATTGCTCATCATCTAGAGAAACGCTTCCCGTGCCTCTTCCCCTTGACCCCTGACCTCGGGTCCACTCTCAACGTGTGTGGTTCCTTGCGCAGGATCCGGCGCATTACTAGCTGCTTCATCAGCAGTCAATGGATCAAAATCCATATACTATATAAAATAAGATTTAAAATCATCAGAAACCACCACACTATCATTGTACACTTATGGCATGTATAGCTAGACTCTTACACCCGCTACGGTAGTCCTAGAACCGACTAAACCATAGCTCTGATACCACTAAATGTAACACCCCTTACTCGGGTTCTACGCCGGAGCCAAGCTCGAGGCGTTACCGAACTCAAACAACTTGATCGCCACTTAGGCTCGTCATAACTACTCTCTGAAGTCATCTCAACAACCTTATTCTCGACTTACGAGACCTCACTCATACACGCGAGGGCTCTCGAGACTAAACTGAAACTTTTTCCATTCTTAAAATTTTTCTCTTTTATACAGATCTCACACGCCCGTACAAGATTAGACACGCCCGTGCATGGACACACACGCCCATGTCCCCAAATCGTGCCTAAAACCCCAGCATTCTGCCAATGCCCCACGACCAAGGCACACGCCCGTGCTTACCACCCGTGGTGCATACTGACTACCTTAACACGGCCTAGAGTCTGGACACACGCCCGTGTAGCTAGCCCGTGGCCAACACTGATTAATCCCACACACCCTAGGCACACGCCCGTGTGACTAGTCCGTGGTCTATTCTGATTTACAATACTAACATGCAGGGGACACACGACCAAAGCACACGCCCGTGGGCTGACCGTGTGTCACACATGGCCTAGACACACGCCCGTGTGTCTATCCACATGGACGAGAACAAAGCTATTTGCTAAGCTCTTCTCACCCTTATAGCTTACACAACATGCACTCATACAACACATTCATAATCAACTCAAATTGAAATGCAATCTCACATAGAAAACTACAGCTTTCTTTCATATAATGTAATAGCCAACAACCATGGCATTATACAAAATACACTATCCATCTAAAGGCCAACACATCTTAGCCATTTACACCAAAAATTCACTAACTTGTCTAGCCCCTATACATGCCATATACAAAACATTAAGTCTCATATACCAAAGTGTGTTGATAGTATGGACGATCTTTCAATTGATCCTCGTATCTCGATTCAACACTTTTACTCTATAAGACAAGGGAAAAGAAAGAGAGTAAGCTTTGAGCTTAGTAAGTTTACACATAAACAATTAATCAACATAGTATAAGCTAAGCAACAATTAGCATTATACTAACATAAGTAGTTCACAACTATGCTTACTCTTTCTATCCCTTACCACATTTCCAACACATCATGAGTCACTTACTCATAATTATTGACATACACCCCTGCATTCAACATCATATTTACACAATATACAACACATCAGTATTCTCGATAATACATCCACACAGCTAATCCACACATCTAATCTACTCACTACCACATCCACACAACAAATCTCTCGGTGGTTCTGCACTAAGCCCACCCCATTCAATTAGTAAGGTAGTATCGCACTTAGCCTACCAACAAGGTATTCATAGCGGTCTCACACATAGCCCACTAAATAACATACCTAATGATAACATCGCACATAGCCAGCTCATCGTCAATATGCATTAGGATGGTATCGCACTTAGCCCACCTTTTTGCATTATCACAACACATTCACAAATCTACTTACTTAATCATTCATCCATCCATTTCACTTGAACCACATAGGTTCTCAATCATTCTCAACCATGCTATACACTATCTAGCATTAACAATTTGTAAGTATGAATACATTGTTTATGCATAGACTTACCTCGGTACTCAAAAGTATTGAGACTTGCAATTTAGTCTTTTTTGACAATTCAACCGCAATTTCACAAAATTGCTTCATGAAACTTTCACACTAGCATGCATACATAGCATAAACCTCAAAAACTCATTCATAACCCTCAAATTTGTTGTCTCGCACCACTATTCTAACTAGGCCCTAAACCGGGGTGTTACATGAGTTGTATGATTGACTCTATGGATGAAATTGATGAAGTTTCGACAAGTGAGTAAATCCCGGTTAAACCTTAGGAATAGTTAGGATACAAATGCCATGACATTAGGGTCACTAAGATTACGTGTAAGACCATATCTGGAATATGGCATCAATATGAAATCTCGTGTAAGACCATATCTGGGATATGGCATCGATATGAGATTTCGTGTAAGACCATAGCTGGGCTATTGGCATCGATGTAAGATTACATGTAAGACCATATCTGAGATATGGCATTGGTACGGTACTGTATGTACGAGATTCCTGAGTATCTTTTAGTATTCCAAATGGTTCAACGGGAAATTCAACGGGTATGTCAAAGAAGAGAAAAAGTATGTGAGTATTACGAATTGGTACAAGTATGTACGTAAAGTTTATAAGCATTGACTTCATGAAATTGTGAGTTCATGATTTCCACGAGAATGATTTTATGAAAACCTTGTGATTATATGTCTATACTTGTGATGTATGAAATACATAGTAAATTTGATTGACGATTTTGTGATTGGCTTTCGGGCTAGGTTGAGTTATGACATAGCATGTTGTATTCATGCAAATTGTGATTTATCAGATATGAGATAAAGGAAAGATTGGCAAAATTGCCTATTAAAATGATTATGGAAGCATGGAAAGATAAGAGTTTAGGCAATTAAAAGATGTAAGATTATATGCTTGAAATGTAAATGCTCTTAATTAATGTGTATGTTTTATGTGAGGTTTGAAATAGTTTGTTGATTGTGGTATAAGTTATGTTATTCATATGATTGAGTAAGTTATGCTCATGAAGTTTAATGAAATTTATGTTAATATATGTCATGTTATTCATATGGATATGTATAATTAATGTTGTTTATTATTTTCATATGAACTTACTAAGCTATATAGCTTACCCCTTCCTTTCCTATGTCTTATAGGGTTAATAAGCTAGCTCGAGTTGGAGATCGCCGGAGATCCTATCACATTATCAAGCTACCATTTTGGGTATATATAAATTCAAGTATTTTGAGTTATGGCATGTATAGGGACTAAGTCAATTGGTTATATGTGTCTTTATGATTGTAGCCAATATGTTGGCTAGTAATCATCAAAGGCTTGTTTGCTATTTGGCCATGTAAGTTGGCTTATGTTGGCAACATGGTTGTAAGCCTAAGTATATTCATATATGTGTCAATATCTATGGTGATATGATCATGGCATGCTTGGTGAATGTGAAATATTTGGAAATGTGATTTATGGCATAATTGTGTAATGTTGGAATTGTGACCTACTGATGAGGTGAAGAATTTGAGTATAATTTGGTAACTAGATAGTAATTGAATGAAGCCTAATGAATGTGGGATTTGTATGTTTGATTTAGGGCTTAATAAATGTAGTGAATATGTTAGATAAACATATAAAGTTGATATGTTTTAACCATGAATGTGGATGCTTTGGTTGCCTAAGTATGTAATGTTATGTGCCTTTGAATTGATGTGAGTGTATGTGTGAATAAGTGTGGCAAATGGCTTGGTAAATAGCCTTTTTATTGTCCACACGGGTAGACACACGGGCGTGTGTCTAGGCCGTGTGTGACACACGGTCTGCCCCACGGGCATGTGTTCCGGTCATGTGTCCCCTGCACCTTAATTTTGAAAAAATAGAATGTCCAGAATGGAGCAGACGGGTAGGGACACGGGCGTGTGGCACGGCCGTGTGGCACAAGTCAGAAAGCACCCTAATTTGGACACGGTCTAAAGCACGGGCGTGTTTCAGGGTCACACGGACGTGTGAGCCTTGTAACATGAAAATTTTTCTAAGATTTGTAGAAATTTATAAAGTTCTCGGTTTAGTCCTGAACCACTTCTAAAGCATGTTTCGGGCCTCATAGGCCCGTATTAGGGGCTTTATGATTGAATGTGAATGGTTTTAATTTGGACGCAAAATTTATGACTCGAAAATGTATGTTTGCTTGTGTTTATGTCCAGTAATGCCTCGTACCTTGTTCTGGCGTCGAACACGGGTAAGGGGTCTTACACAATCAATTTAGTTGGCTTATTACCAGATCTATTTACCAAAACCTATTCTTCACAATGCTTGAGCAAATTCAGAAAACTATACTTTTGGCGGTATCCTACACAAAGCTTACCTTTCTTTTATCGAATTTCTTCTTACATTGAAGAACACGTCAAATACTAAATCCTGATATACTTCTATGGGCATATACTCATTTTGCCCAAAACATTAATTCGCCAAAAGTTTACAATTTGGCGAACTAACTACCAGAGTGCGCCAGAACAACCAACTTCGCGTCTATCCTCCTTCAATTCAGATTAGCCTGATTTAGGGTGTGACAAATGTTATGTAATGATAGTTTGAGGTCTCTGGAGAATAGTTACGAAGTTGGAATATGATTCGATTGGGAGAGTCGAAAGATATAGGAATTTCAAACATTAGGGTTATTAGGGACTTAAGTAAAAATGTGCATAACATGTTTTAGTTACAATTTATATATGCTTGATGATGAGAAACTGGAATTCTTCTTATATTGAAATTATCGTACATAGCTAAAGACGATGTCAAAACCTCGAAGGCGAAAAGGAAAGAGAAAGTAACTGAGGAATAGCTAATCCGGGCTAACTTAATTTGCTTTTATTGCATGACCTTATTTAGTAATAAAGTCTATAGAATGACCAATCATTGAGTATGCTTAATGACCAAAGGTAAGTAAATGTGTTTCTATACCATGTTGAGTTGAAAAATGAGTGATAAGTATTATATATGTTTATGTAAAATTATAAAATGTGTTTCTATACAATGACTCGAATTGAGTTGTATATTGATGATAATTGATAATGAGTATTGCCCTATTGATGATATCGAATAACATTCAGATATAGTTGGCATGTTATAAGATTTATATGTTTATTGGTGGGAGCATTTTGACACTTCGATGCATATCATTTTGGCACTACGGTGCATATCATTCTGGCAGTACGGTGCATATTATACTATGAAGTGTTAGGGGAGATCGATGCATTTATGCTCGACCAATAGTTATGTGCACATTGTGGAGTGTTAGGGGATTAATTTATGTATCCATCATTTACTCCATATTAAGTTAATAGGGGCTAATTATGAATGTGATATATGATTTAATTAAGACCTGGATATGAAATCCTTTTACAAATATGAAATGTAATTATATGAGAATGAAAAAAGGGATTGTATTATGATATGAAAGTTGAAAGTGAGAAATGATTTAAGGATATTTGATTTATGACTATGAAATACATATACATATATATTTATGTTTATATCCATATAAAAATTATAAATTAAATGACTAATGTGATATAAAGCAATAAGCTGAGCAAGAACATTAATATATTTGAGTAATGCTTAAAGAAACATGGTATAATGTGATCAAAGGATATAGGACATGTTGAATTAGACTTGGTGCTTAATCTTGATTCTTGTTAGCATGTTTTATTCCTTAACTCTTTTTTTATTTTATTTTAAAATTATGTTAGCACCACTGAGTCCTAATGCTCAGTGTGCTAATTTGTTTGTTCCATGCGCAGGTGACTAATAGGTATCGTTAGTTTATGATCTTCAATAGCATCCAAGATCCTCATCTCAGCTCATACAAAGTTTGTACCTCTCAATTTGAATATTAGAAGTGTCATGGTATGTACCTAAGTAGGTAGTTGTTGAAGTCTATTAGGCTTTGGGGTTCACCTTTGTATTTTGGATGATTGTATATTTTGAGCTAAACTATGTACATATAATGTATATATGTAACATGTTTATGTTTAAAGACTTAGATGAAGTACGAATTATATATACAAAGATTACGCACTTGAATGATTGGTTGCTTCTTTGCCAAGTAAACTGACTTGTTGTTTAAGCTTGTTAACTCTTTAGCATGTATGTGATCATGATGTTTGAAGTTCTTATTGTGTGTGTGAATGATTTTATAAACTTGGTTCTGAGTGTCATAAGTCATAGTTTTGATATGGTGATGTTAAGGGTCTAATTAATTGAGTTTTAAGGTGACTTTTGGGTCCAAGCATAGTTGTATCGGTACATGTAGCCAGCTGTATCGCAACAACCTTGGCAGAATGAAAACATCTACAATACTAGGGACTTGTACCCTACTTGTATCGATACAACTATGATAGACAGGGGGCCCTCCCTTGTTTTGAGTTGTTTTGAACCTTAGAGTCCCGTACTAGGTCCCGTACACCTCTAAACACTTAGAAATCATTTCAAAATGTTTCTATATTGATATTGAAGTCTTAAAATAAGTTGGATTATTTGAAATGGTTTGATCTAAAAGGTCTCATGCTTGATTCATGTATTCAAAGTATGAAGTTAGTCTCAGTTGCTTCGGCAACGAATGTGATATCTCGCATTCAGACTCGACGATTGAGTTTCGTGTGGGGTGTCATAACTGAGTTTTTAATTATTTATCTTTAATGAATTGAATAAAAATATTATTGTATAAAAAATTTAAAAGAGTGTTCTTTGGACACAAATTATTAACAAAACTCAAAACTTAAAAGAAGGGAAATCTACATAATATATTTAGTCACTCAACATTAGTAGGTTTTCATTTTCATCACTGAAATAAAAAATTTTGTAATGCCCCAAAATTTTCTAGTACACTGGCACTATTCCTAGGACCCGTTATAGTGAAAATTCTGAGAAAATTAAAAAATGAGACCAATAAAGAGAATTTTTAAAATAATTAAAAATGATATATGTTTGGAAATCAATGAAGTAAATTTTGGACGTGAAAATGTGGAAAAATATGAGGACTAAAGAGAAAAGTGGCCAATTAGAGGAAATTGGAATGATAATGATTTGTTGATATTAAATTGACATGGGAAATGTATTTATATTAAGAAAAGCGAGTTTGAACTAAATTGAGCAAAGAAAAATTATAGGGACCAAATTTACAAACTTCCCATCCTTGGCTTAGAAAGGATTAAAATGCAAGTTTTGCATGGTTGGATAGTATTATGGACCTTCATGATTTTATGTGAAGATTTAATGTGTTAAGTGTCATATTTGGTATAATTAAGGGAAGTAATATAAGAAAGAGACTAAAAGTGCAAATTTTCTATTAAAGAATATTTTGGGACATTTAAAGAGTTTTATAATGGGAATTGTAGAATTTATTTTATTTGTGAAAGATGGGAAAATGGATGGAATAAATTTGGAGTTTTTAAATCATGGAAAATTATAGGTTATTCATTTAAAAATTGGGTTTGATTTTATGTGAATAAAAGAAAGAGAAGATGAAAGCTTTCATCTTTCTCCTTTGTGTCGTCCAGCCTCCTTGGAGAAGAGAAAGTTCTTTCTCATTTCTTCCTTCTCAATCTTAAGTCCAACAAAAAATCTCCACTACGCAAGTGATTTTCTTATTAAAGTCTTGCAGAAAACTCATTTCTAAGCTTAGTTCCACCATCATATTCTTCATGGGAAGTAAAAGGTTTTCATGAGCTAGAGAGAGAAAACTTTAGTTAATCTAAGAAAGTGAAGAACAATGCATGGATGTGCATTTTTTTGTGATCTCTAATATGATTATTCAAGGTTATTTTATTTGGGTTCTTCATGAGCATGATTTTGGTTATTATGTATTTTATGTGTTTTGAAGAGAAGAGTTGATATGTGGTTGGTGGAGCTTTGAGAAAGAAAAGATAGGTCTTGGACTAGTAGAGTAGATGATTTTGGTGGCTTTGCTCAATCAACGAAAGCTAAGTACTCAAGGAACCATACTTACCTTTTATGGATTAATATTGGTAATCCTTAGGATTTAAGTGGTTAAATATTTTAATGAAATGGATAAATGGAAATGAGAATAAAGACAAATAGGAATAAATCATATTATTGGACTAAAATGTGAATATTGAGAATTTGTGTACCTTGATAAGTGTGGAATTATAATGGTACCTAACAATTTTAATGAAGTTGGTTAAATTGTGAAGAAAAGAGTAAGTTATGACTTATAGTGGATGCATAAATATTTTGGTGTGCAAATGTGGAAAAGGGGTTCAAAGCGTTGACTGGTGGAATAATAAGAATTTGGAAAATGAAATAGTGTTTTGAAATATATATATATATATATATATATATGTTAGAATGTCGGTATGACCCGTGGCGCAATAAAAAATAATTTAAGCGATCACAACCCATAAATTCATGTACATAGAATGAATTCGAGTTGAGAAAGGTTGAAAATATACCTTAAATTTTATGAAAAACAACAATGGTATGGAGTTGAAAAATTCTGTCGATGTTGTAAATATCAACTGCGACGAAAAAGTCCCGACCCTTACGTGATCCACCCAATAACCATGATTGAAAGCTCTCTCAAAAAACTTTTTGGCTAGTGAATTTGAGGACCAAATCACTACAAACAATGTCAATTTGAGCCTTCGAGAGGCATGGCTTGGATTTTCACTGTTAAAGCGTGGGTGTTCGCCGAGAATCCTATTGAATTGGGACAAAAAGTGCTGATTTGGGCAAGAGAATTCTGCCCAAATCAGTCCCATTTGTGGCAATTTGATCAGAGATTCTCTACCTGACAAGACCCGACAATCCCAAAAAACCAAACGCTCCAGTCCCCTATTACATAAACTCATAAAATAAAATAAAAAACACAAAACCACATAAAAAAGTTTTAAAAAACCTTAAACCTCAAAATATTTTTTACCCTCAATTACTATTAAATTCAAAATTAGTCGAATTTGATCCATTATAATTCTGCAAAGCAGGATGAGTAAGGTAAAAATTTATTGCATTATATAACTACATTTAGAACCATTTAGAAATTTAGAAATGTAATTTTTATATTATTTTCATAAATATTATGTGAAATGAAACTATGCTACATGTTAAAAATATAATGATAATAATAACGTAATAATGTTAGGTAAAACTTATGTTATAATTTAGAAATATTATGAATATAATAATGTAATAATTTTTTATATTAGTATAATTAATATTATAATGTCTTTTCTAATTATCATTTTTTAAAATTATGTTATATTGTGAGAAATGTTTCGAATATGTTAAATAACTTATATAATAGTGTAGAAATTTTTTTTGTCACTAATAATATCATATTAAAATAATTAGTTATATGATACTTATAAATTAATTATCCATGTTTTGTTGATTTATAGGGTTGGAATATTAAATAAAAAATCTCAACAAATCATTGTAAGTAAATTTATCACATGATTTTTTTAAATGTATGTATGTATGAATGTATGCATGCATGTATTAGTTTGTAATTATATTTCAATTTTAAATATTTTTTTAAAAAATTATGTGAATGTATATTATCGGTAATTATGGTGAAACACTTAATGTAATCATAATTAATAATTATCAAGTAAATGAAAATCGTAAGTGATAATGGTAATAGTATTTTTGGATATACTTGGTGCAGTGAAAATTGTGGTAATGTCGGTACGCTCCGTGGCACACCAAAAAAATAATTTTGACAATCACAACTCATGGATCTATGTACGAGGAACGGATTTGGGTTGAGAAAGATAGAAAATATACCTTACATGATATAAAAACAACATTGCTACGAGGTCGATTCCACTATTAGTGTCGCAAACCTCAACCGCAATGAAAAGTCTCAGCCTCTACATGATCTACCTAGAAGAGAACAATCAGAAAAATCTAAAACCTTTAGAGAGAAAATGAAACTGTAACCTCCCAACCCCAGCCTAAATGTTATGGCTAGATTGAGAAGGCTACATCAGCCACTGAAATGCTAAGCTAACTTACGTTACTTCTGAAAACATTAAATAAACTCATTTTAAAGAAAATCGTAGTTGTACTTTGAGTTAGCTTAAAAGCATTCATTCATTAGGTTGTGTATACTTAGGATTCATTTTCTTGTTGATAGTGTTGTTTTAGAAAAACCGTTTGCTTGCCGCTCTTCTTTAAAAAAAAAAAAAACTCGATGTTAAACTAATGCAGCGGAAAAACTATTTTTTAAGTCATTTTGGAAAATTAGTTGCCTTATCGATTTCTTTTTCAAAAACGGTTCCTTTGTAATGTAGCAGAAACTAGGGGAAAATATCAAATTTTACTTAAGCCCGATATCATGCCTTATCCAGTTATTATGCTTGAGTAACCCATGCATGCAAAAAAATCCCAGAAGAAAAGTTACCAAGCCACAGACCAGAAATAATTAAAAATTACAAGCCAAAACCAATAAAGACTTAATAATACTTATTAATAATAGTCCAAGGTCCAATGTGATTCTCCGAATGCCGAGTCCGGTCCTAATTTCGAGGTTTACCTGAAAAGTTAAACACTATTGGGGGTGAGCTTATGAAAAGCTCAGTGTGAGTCGAACAATGATTTAAATAATCATAAATATCGAATACATTGAAACATATTAGCTTTAACAGAAGAAAACAAAACCATCATAGGAATTTCATATCATTACATAGCCATTATCAAATTGATGTCAAACGGTGTATGAGCATGGGACATCATTCATTTGAGTAACAATCATTAATTTCGATACCATTCAACACAACACAATACAACACATATCATAAATCAATAACATTCGAATATGTCGTGAGCATGATGCAATGCAAAAAGGTTCCTACCCATATCATCCACTACACATCACGAGTTCCCCAGAACCCATCATCTGAACTCCAAAACATTATGGGCTTAAGCCCGTTATGGTTAAAACCACCGATAACAATATATGGAAAATTCAGCCAGTAAAAATGCAGACAAGCTATGATCGCTGTGATTTCAGAGTTTTAAATTTATAAAAAGAATGATCGAACCTAGAAACTAACTATGACAATGATTTGAGGCAAGCGCACCTATCGAACAGTAGTATAGCTTAGGCAAGACCGGATTATCGAACCCAAAGGAACAAAAAGTACTAATACTAACTTTCTTTTTATTATCTAGCTTAAAATAAGTGAAGTTGTTATTTAATCTAAATTTAATTAACTACTAAGCTAAAGACGCAAAGACAAAAAGAATGAATTGGGGAAATACTGTTGGAAAAACTCAGTTGATTAAGACGATACCCTTAGGAAGAATCCACCTAGACTTCACTTGTTATCTAACTTTGAACCAGACGATTTATTCACTTGACTTGATCCGTAAGACTCCCTAATGTATATTAAATCCTCTCTCAAAGCGAATAACGTCTAACCCTAGGTTGATTAATTGAAATCTCTTTCTAATTAAAACCCCTAGAATTGCATTAACTCGATCTATGGACTCCCATATTAGGTTTCACCCTAATCCGGCAAAATCTCATCACCCTATCTCTAGGCGCGCGATCAACTCCGCTTAATTATGCTAGATCTACTCTTAAGCAGGGACTTTTGCTCCTCCACCTAAGCACATCAAACTTGAATCAATATCCCAGAAATTGAGGAGGATCGGTCCCACGATGATATTTGATCATCCTCATGTGCAGTATTGTCTGGATGCCCTGGGGTGCCATCTACCCAATCAGTGTGAGGGAGGAACTCTGGGCGTCGGTTTTGAGGAGGCCAAAGTATCGAGCCAACCGTGTGATGTATGGACCCATCGATAGAATCCCCCTCCTGTGTGGATCCGTCTGGTGCTGAATCGCACGGGCTATGAAATATGCAAGATCGAAAATGTGCCCGTTCGACATGCACCACAGGTAGTAGACGTCGTGAGTATTCACCATGCCGGTGCTCTCGCGTCGTCCTGTAATAGTGTGAGCCAAAATGGCATGGATGTACCGCAAGGACGGGGCAAGGGCTGTCGCCTTGGAGCGACTGGGGTCGTAATTGCCCTTGTCAGGGGCTAAGTTGTACCAGTAGCTCACGGGGGTACAGTGGATGTGGCGGTGTATCTCGAAAAGATCATTCTCTGTTACGAATGCATCCGTATACAGTCCGAGTGCGGCCCCAAATTGTGGTACGTTTAGTCGTCGTACAGTGCCTCCTAGACGGAATTGAATCGTACCCGGATCATCATATTGCACCATCACCGTCTGTAGTTGAAAAGTAGGGCAAAACTCTAAGGTAAGTTCCAAGTATGTGGGCTCGATGATGGTAAAGAATTGGTCCCACGGCTCAGTTGTAAGAAGTGCTCGGACATCGTCTGCGAGCCGGACCTGCTCTAACGCGGCCCAATCGATGCATCTACCGGTGCCGAGAGGTCGTGCCCGTAGTGTCTTATATCGTTCTTCTTGTGCCTCTTGAGTAAATTGAAGGAATCGATGGCGCACTTCGGAGGAGGCACTGGCGGAGGACGAGCCGGGTCCCTTTCGTTTCTTAGAAGTGGCGGCTGCGGTTCGCTTTCCTCTTGATGATGACATTGTACCTGAAAATAAGTAATATTCAAGTAAAATTTTTTTCAAGTACTTTTATCTAAACCTGAAATATTCAAAGGCTAAATACGACTATTTTAACCATGGGTAACCAATTCGTCAGTTATTAATTCTATCTAATTCTAATATCTTAAGAAAAATAGCAATCGAATGAATTCTAAAATTGCAAGGAATTAAACTTAAGAATAAATAACAATAATAGGAAAAGGAAACTAAATAACATGAAATTTTAAATAGTTAATTAGTTCTAAAATTCAAGGAATTATTCTAAAAATAAAAAAATAATATGAAAATTTAATCAAACAATCGTTAAATAGATAGAAAAATGAAATATTGAAGGGTGACCAGCAGTGTTTTGGGGTGTGTGGCGATGTGAACGGCGGAGCACGGTCGTGGACGGTGGTGCACGGTCGTGTGCTGTGAAATTTTTGGATACGCACGGCGGTGGTGAGGGCGTGGGCTCCTATTTGACACGAACGTGGCTGAGTTTTTGTATGGGTATTTCAGAGGAGGGGAGGTGGAGGAGTTATGGAGGTCAAAATGGTGGTGATTTCTTTGTGGTGGCCGGATTAGGGAGGGAGAGTGTTGAGAGAATCGGTTAGGGTTGGGGTTTGGGGAAGATGAGAGTTTATGTTCCTTAAATAGGGGTGAGAGCACGGGCAGGGGCCACGCCTGTGTTCAATTTTAATCAGCCCGTGTTTTTCGTGATTTTGAATTTTGGGCGCGTTCAGGGTGTTTGGCCACGGTCGTGGTCAAGGTGCCATGCTCGTGTTCTTTTTCACACGATTGTTTAGAACGGGCGTGTTTAGCCCGTGTTCGACAACTCAGTATAGTCCACGGTTGCTCAGCACGGGTGTGTCTTGCTCGTGTTTAGTAAGGCAGTATAGTCCACGAAAAGTCGGCACGGGCGTGGACTATTATCGCAGCCCGTGTTGGGAAAAAAATTCTTCTTTGTCGTGCACGGCTACTAGCACGCCCGTGGTTTGTCCCCTGACTTCCACACGGCCACGGGCACGCCCGTGTGCAAGGCCGTGTGGTCTAAAACCTGCGCTTTATTGGATTAATTAGTATGGGATTAAATGCCAAAAAATTAAGAATCTAATGTTAGTGAGGTTAGTGCTCGGGTTGCCTCCGGAGAAGCGCTTGTTTAAAGTCTTAAGCTAGACTTACCCTGTTTTCATTTCTAGAAGAAAGTTCACGGAGCTGAAGCTCCTCTCTCATATCCCTAAAATCTTCACCATTATAGATTTTGAGTCGGTGACCATTTACCTTGAATGTGCCATGAGTGGGATGAGTTGCCTCTATTGTGCCATAGGGAAAGATTGTTTTAATCATGAATGGGCCTGACCATCTTGATTTCAGTTTCCCAGGAAACAATTTAAGCCTTGAGTTGTATAGCAGGACCAAGTCCCCTACTTTGAATTGTTTCGATTTCTTTAGACGAGCATCATGGCGTCGCTTTGTTTCCTCATTGTATAGCTTCGAGTTCTCGTAGGCATCAGCTCTCCATTCATTTAGCTGGTTCATCTACATCATTCTTTTCTTTCCTGCAGCTTTAAGATCATAATTTAAAAATTTTATAGCCCATAAAGCTTTGTGTTCTAACTCGAATGGTAGATGACAGCTTTTCCCGTAGACAAGTTTGTATAAGGATGTTCCTAAAGGGGTTTTAAAGGCTGTTCTATAGGCCCATAAAGCGTCATCTACTTTTATTGCCCAATCTTTTCTGTTTGATTCAACCATTTTTTCTAGGATGCGTTTAAGTTCTCGGTTTGCTACTTCAGCTTGCCCACTGGTTTGAGGGTGATATGGGGTAGTTATCCTGTGGTGTACTTCATATTTTTTTAAGACTTTGTCAAATTGAGTATTACAGAATTGAGTGCCCCTATCACTAATGATAGCTCTAGGTGTTCCAAATCGAGAGAACAGTTTCTTGAGAAACTTAACTACTACTCTAGCATCATTGGTAGGTAAAGCTTCAGCTTCCACCCATTTTGACATGAAATCAACTGCCACTAGGATGTATTTATTTCCAAATGAACTAGGGAATGGACCCATAAAATCAAAACCCCATACATCAAATATTTCACATGATAGTATATATGTTTGAGGCATTTCATCACGTTTAGAAGCATTACCTGTTCTTTGGCATTTATCACACGAAGCGACATACCTATTGATCGCTGTAAATCAGAGTTTTAAAATTTATAAAAGAATGATCGAACCTGGAAACTAACTCTGACAACGATTAAAGGCAAGTGCACCTATCGAACAGTAGTATAGTTTAGGCAAGACCGGATTGTCGAACCCAAAGGAACTAAAAGTACTAATACTCACCGCCTTTTTATTATTTAGCCGTAATATAAAGTGATGATTGTTTAAACTAAAAATAATCTACTAACTAAGCTAAGACGCAAAGACAAAAGAATGAATTCGGGAAATAACTTTTGGGAAAACTCAGTTGACTCAAATGATACCCTTAGGAAAAACCCACCTAGACTTCACTTGTTAATTAACCTTGACCCATATGATTTATTTACTTAGTTTGATCCATGAGACTCCCTAACGTATATTAAACCTTCTCTTGAGGCGAATAACGTCTAACCCTAGGTTAATTAGTGGAACTCTCGTTCACTTATAATAACCCCCTAGAATAGCAGTAAATCGATCTGTGGACTCCCATATTAGGTTTCACCCTAATCTGACAAAATCTCGTAACCCTATCTCTAGGCGCGCGATCAACTCCGCTTAATTATGTTGGATCTACTCTTAGGTAGGGTCTATTCCTCCTCCACCTAAGCACAATAGATTTGGATTAAGTTCACACAATTAAGAACAAACTAAGTTATTATCATATAATTCAAATAATCAAATAACAAGATTCGTCATAGGTTTCATCCCCTTCGGGTATCCAAAGGTTTAGTTCATAACAATAAAGGAAAACATCTCAAGAGAAAAGATAAAACAAAACATATGAAATCCCTAAAACCCCCTGAAGGAATTGAAGAGGAGATCCTCCGTCTTGAGTAGAATTTCAGCTTCTTGAGATGGATCAACTGGCTATCTTCGAGTGATTCCCACAAATCTGACCTTCTCGGCTTGGCTTCTTGGCCTAGCTCTCTGCCCCCTTTCAGTTGGTACCTAGGGTGTATTTATAGGCTTTTGAAACACGTTTCTTTCTCCCTAAGTATCCTTTCCCGAATGGAATTGCTCTTCTCCACGGCAGAGGCACGGCCATGGCACACGCCCGTGTAAATCGCGGCCAGGCCGTGTTCGACACTGTTGAATGAGGCACAGCCGTGTAAGTCGTGGTAAGGCCGTGTTCTAGTAGGAATGGTGGCACGACCGTGTGGCTTGAAGTCCTGGCCGTGCTGATTTCGTGGCTTGGCCCAATTTGGTCTGTTTTAAGCCGGTTTCTCATTCTTTCTATCATCGGGTGCTTTCTTGAGTATAAGACATGAAAAGAAAGGATTAAGAGCACCTTTTTACATAAATTGGGGCTTAAATCATCCAAAAGCATACTAAATGTGGGCTTAGAATATGTTACTTTTACGGTTTATCAAATATCCCCACACTTAAGCTTTTGCTTGTCCTCAAGCAAAATTCTCAACTTACAATTAAAATGAACTTTCCTTAATTCATAATATTCATTGATAGTGTCTCATCATAATTCATAGATAATTTATACATGGATAATTCAATTCAAAGTGTCCTAAAAATTCAAACAGTATAAGTCATAAATTTTGTAGCTCGAAAACATAGGCGTCTCCCCTTATCTAGATAATTACCTTTAATTTGAAATCGACAAGGATTGACATCCTTACAAAAGATTCACTCAAATCACTCAAAGTGTTTAAGGTTCACAATTAGGCACTCAAAGGTCGAACATGAAGAGTTAATCCCATAGGCTTGCATGAAAATCAAATCTCCACCACTGAAATATGAGATGAAAACACAAATCAAAAGGTCTTTGTTAGGGTTGTAACGGGGCTAGGGTTAAGGTGTGGAGTAAGGCTGAATTAGAGGGTTAGAATCGAGATTGAATTGACAAATTACCTAACTAAGAACTAATGAACTAATAATAATTACATCAATTGAAAACTAATAGTACTTAATAATGCGAGCTTCTTCTTCGATATTTGGAATTTGTGTATAAGCTCATTTAATCACCTAACTAATAATGAATAATGGATATACTTCATTTTTTTTAAGAAAAACTAGATACATAATAAAGGATAAACTACTAAAATTCATAATTAGGCAACTAATCAAATCAAATCTCGATATAAGGGTAGTCAAAAGGAATGGTGATAACAAAAACAAAGGGGTTCTGGGTTAATATTAGCGGTTATGTTAATAAATAGGGTTGTTAGGATTAAACGGGGTTCACTAAGGGTTAATTATGAAGGTAGGCTTTTTAATGGAGTAAGTGGGTTAAATCCTAGGTGCCTTTATCATCTCTGTGTATCAAATCAAAAAAAATATGGTCTCGACATGTATAATCGATGCAAGTTCTAGAATAACAAATCAATGTTGACATACTCATAATCAATAAAGTGAGCAAGAAAAAGAATATATGCTCTATAAGGCTCAAAAACTCACAAAAATTATGGGTATTTTGATGTCAACCTCGTAAATTTCAAACTTCAAGGTAATATTTAAACTCAGTTTGACAACCTAGCAAATTTTTAATTTCTGAAAAATAGACTTATCATGTTTGAATCTCTAGTATTCTTAGAATTTAATTATCAATGCACAATTATCAATGACTTAATCTAAAACATATCAATAAAAATCATAAATCATCAGAAATTCCATCCTAATTAGTAATATGAGTAATTTACTTTCAAACAAGACTAAATTCAGGGATTTAAGTTAGGTATCTTTTTAGGTTGTTCACCCCCCCACACTTGAGATGTACATTGCCCTCAATGTACAAAAATATATAATAACCTTGTAATAAAATCATCAAATATGGGGATAAGTGAAAACTTCCTGAATTTTCGGATGATTCCTTGAGAGGAGATTGTGCCTTTGGTGGTGGTGATGGGCCGTCTGGATGACGAACCTGCGCTAGATGAAGAAATTGAGAGGCTCGTGGAGAATTAGCCAGGGATCATTAAGACATAATTAAAATAAACTAAATATAAAATTAAGGACAATGAAGATAAAGAGAAGGAGACTAAGAAGAAAACTAAAATTAAAAGAAAAGATGAATGGACTGGGAGGTCCTTATTGTTGGGTGTGATTTCTAAGGCTGAGGTTATGGTGGTGGTGGTGGTGTGATTCCCAAGCAGCCTTTAGAACCTAATAACAAGAAACTAAAACAAAATAAACTAAATTAAGTAGAAGAGAAGTAAAGAAAATAAAGGAGAAGATAAAAATAAAAGAACAGATAATTGGTCTCAAAGACCCTTGGCTTGTTGTTTGGATGAAGCTGCCGGCATGAACTCATGTGAATTGGTCTCCTTTGAGGAGATTGGCCTCTTACGCTTCTTTGCCATGGATATGATTTTGATGTAGCTCAAGAGTCTAAGGATTTAATAGGAAAAGGAAAAAAAAAAAAAAGAGAAAGGAAAGGAAGGAAGAAGGAAAGAAGAAAGAAGTGGGTTAAGAAGAGAAATGAGAGGGGTATGGTGTTTAAATAAAATTTTCAGTTCTGGCGGTTTCCCACGCCCGTGGGTTGAGGGTGTGTCGATTCACACGGTCGCCTCGCACGGCCGTGCTCTAGGGCGTGTTGGTTCCCCACGCTCGTGTCTAGCCTGTGTTCAACAAGTCAGTATATTGGCATGGTTATCCAGCTCGAGCGTGTTCAGCCTGTGGTTGGCAAGTCAGTAGCCTCACACGGCCGTAAAGCACGGCCGTGCTACTTTGTCGGTGCCCGTGGGGTAGTGGTTGGGTCCGTGATTTCAAGAAATTAGTTCATTCTGACTTGTACCGTCCTGCCCTGTTAGTACCAAGATTCTTGAGGTACACACGGCCATGGCCACGGCCGTGTGCAAGGCCGTGTGTCCTGGAATTCTGCACCCCTTGTTAGTTTATAACTACGTGTTCAGAAAGAAAAGAAGAAAAGTAAAATAAATTTAAAGCAAAATGTGTGAATAAATTATGTTAGTGCTCGGGTTGCCTCCCGAGAAGCGCTCGTTATAGTCTTAAGCTAGACTCTCCTCCCGTTTGCTTTGTCAGGGTGGTTTGAGGAGTTGGAAGTCCTTCCTCATGCTATCATTTGCGTCTTCGTGAAAATATTTAAGTTGAGATGCGTTTATAGTAAAACTACCAAAAGTAGGATTACTTACCTCAACTGTTCCGTGTGGGAAAACACTGGTTACCCTAAAAGATATTTCTTTGTTTGTGCTAGGGTCCGGATGAGATATTCGAGGATTTACCTGATCTAACAGTACTTGTTCCCCTATTTTGAAGTGATTTGTTGTTCCTATTAGCTCTTTTGGGGGCTCTTTCGACTTTATCTCGTGTGGTTTCGGTTCTTCGTCGTGTATCCCTAATTTTTCCTTGAAGTGTGTCTTCCACTCGTCTAGATCATCGAACTGAATCCCTCGATCTTCATGAATTATTTCTTTGTTGGCATGGGGTTTAGGATCGGGTTCAGTTGTATTCTTTGGTGGTGCTTCCTAAAAATAAGGGTTAACCGAATGGTTATTAGTAGAATTTACGTTCTCACATTGATTACTCGATGTTCTAGCTGAGTCGAGAGCCTTGATGGTGACTGTCTCATTACCTACACAAAGTATGAGTTCTCTTGCATCAACATCAATTTTAGTCCTGGCAGTCGCTAAAAAGGGTCTTCCTAAGATTAGGGGGATCGAATTATCCTCATCCATGTCTAAGACAACAAAGTCTACTGGGAAAACGAATCTATCGATTTTCACAAGAACATCTTCGATAATACCCCTAGGAATTCTAACAGTTTTATCAGCTAATTGAATGCTCATCCTAGTTTGTTTGGGTTTCCCTAGACCTAATTTTTTAAACAATTTATAAGGCATGACATTTATACTTGCCTCTAAATCAGCTAACGCATTATCAACAGTTAGTCTATCAATTAAACATGGAATTGTAAAACTCCCTGGATCTTTTAGCTTTTGTGGTAGCCTATTTTGGTGAATTGCTGAGCACTTTGCATTAAGTTCCACATGTGACGACTCGTCTAACTTCCGTTTGTTTGTCAGAAGCTCTTTTAAAAATTTCCTAGAATCTGGCATCTACGACAGAGCTTCAAGTAATGGTAAGTTAATATGTAATTTCTTTAAGAGTTTAAGAAACTTACCGAATTGTTCTTCTATGTCGTCTCTTCTTAATGCCTCAGGGTAAGCGAGGTTGGTACTCCTTGATTACCGATTTTGGCTTGTCTTGTGGTACCTCAACTTTACCTTTTTCTACCTCGTTTCCTTCTGTTGGACTGGGTTCGTCTACTTCTTCGCTTTCTTGAGCTGTTATGGCTTGGATTTGCTCATTTGGATTAATTTCAGTATTACTCGGTAGATGCCCTTGCGGTCATTCGGATAATAGCTTTGCAATTTCTCTGACTGACTGGTTAATTTCCCCGATTGCCTTTGTAAGTCCTCCAACTTGGTTCTCAATCTTTTTGATCGATGTTTGTTGGGTATCGAGTGTTACCTCATTTTTTTGGAGACGGGCTTCTGTGGATGCTATGAATTTGTTCAACGTCTCTTCAAGACTCGGCTTCTTTTCTTGTGGATAGGGCTGATTTTGGAAATTTTGAGGAGGTTGTTGTCTTTGATTCCTTGATTTCCTTGTCCTCCCCACGAAAAATTTGGGTGGTTCCTCCAACCTGGATTATAGTTATTACTATATGGGTTATTATTAGATCTGAAATTGTTACCTAGATAGTTCATCTGTTCGCTCTCTGTGCCCGGTTGGTAGGGTGGGTACTGCAGTTATACAGTTCCACTTGTGTCGCATCTTTGCATGACCGGATGTACTGCGAAGAACACAAACTATCAATCTTCTTATTCATCAATTCTACCTGATTTGATAGCATGGTTACTGCGTCGAGGTTGTAAACTCCGGCTGTTTTTGTTGGCCTTGTTCTTGTAACTTGCCACTGATAGTTATTCAGTGAAATCTCTTCAATAAACTCGTAGGCTGCCTCAGGAGTTCTATTATTCAGGGTTTCACCGGCGGCTGAGTTGATTAATTGCCTCGTTGAAGGATTCACACCGTTATAAAAAGTTTGGACTTGGAGCCATAAAGGTAAACCATGGTGCAGACACCTTCTCAAGAGATCCTTATATCTCTCCCATGCATCGTATAATGTCTCTAAATCCATCTGTACAAAAGAAGAGATATCATTACGTAATTTAGCCATTTTGGCCGGTGAGAAATATTTTAATAAAAAATTTTCAGTCATTTGTTACCATGTAGTGATTGACCCTCGTGGTAACGAGTTTTTAACCAACTGCTTAGCTTTATTCTTTAATGAAAAGGAAATAATCAAGACGTATGGCATCATCGAAATGCCATTTATTTTGAAGGTACCACAGAACTCTAAAAAATTAGCTATATGAGCGTTTGGATCTTCGTCCTGTAAACCATCAAATTGAACAAACTGTTGAATCATTTGTATAGTGTTAGGCTTTAATTCAAAATTATTAGCAGCTATAGCAGGCCTAACAATACTAGAATCGGCTCCTGTTAAATGCGGTTTAGCATAATCAAACATAGTACGAGGAGCATTATTTTCTCCCACATCTTGTGGTGGAAGATTATTTTCATCCATCCCTTCAATGGGATTGGATCTGTCTTCTCGCTCTCCTTGGTAATTTAGGGCTCGCCTAATTTCTCTCACGATTTCTTGACGAGCAGCTTCAATATCACCATCGTATTCTAAAGGTCCTCTCGGGTTCCTTCTAGTCATAAACTAGAGGTACTGCTAGGAAAAGAAAGAAAGAAAATTTAGCAAATTTAAAAATAAAAATAAATTGCGAAAAATAAAAATAAAAATAATGGCTAAAGTAATACAAATAGAGTTTTCTTAATATTTTAGTTCCCAAGAACGCGCGCCAAAAACTTGATCATTGTAAATCGAGTTTTAAAATTTATAAAAGAATGATCGAACACGAAACTAACTCGACAACGATTAAAGGCAAGTGCACCTATCGAACAGTAGTATAGTTTAGGCAAGACCGGATTGTCGAACCCAAAGGAACTAAAAGTACTAATACTCACCGTCTTTTTATTATTTAGCCTTAATTTAAAGTGATGATTGTTTAAACTAAAAATAATCTACTAACTAAGCTAAGACGCAAAGACAAAAGAATGAATTCGGAAATAACTTTTGGGAAAACTCAGGTTGGTCAAACGATACCCTTAGGAAAAATCCACCTAGACTTCACTTGTTAATAAACCTTGAACCATATGATTTATTTACTTAGTTTGATCCGTGAGACTCCTAACGTATATTAAACCCTCTCTCGAGGCGAATAACGTCTAACCCTAGGTTAATTAGTGGAACTCTCGTTCGCTTATAATAACCCCTAGAATAGTAGTAAATCGATCATGGACTCCCATATTAGGTTTCACCATAATCCGGCAAAATCTCGTCACCCTATCTCTAGGCGTGCGATCAACTCCGCTTAATTATGTTGGATCTACTCTTAGGCAGGGTCTATTCCTCCTCCACCTAAGCACATTAGATTTGGATTAAGTTCACACAATTAAGAACAAACTAAGTTATTATCATATAATTCAAATAATCAAATAACAAGATTCGTCATAGGTTTCATCCCCTTCGGGTATCCGAAGGTTTAGTTCATAACAATAAAGGAAAACATCTCAAGAGAAAAGATAAAACAAAACATAAGAAATCCCTAAAACCCTCTGAAGGAATTGAAGAGGAGATCCTCCATCTTGAGTAGAATTTCGGCTTCTTGAGATGGATCAACTGGCTATCTTCGAGTGATTCCCACAAATCTGACCTTCTCGGCTTGACTTCTTGGCCTAGCTCTCCGCCCCCTTTCAGCTGGTACCTAGGGTGTATTTATAGGCTTTTGAAACACGTTTCTTTCTCCCTAAGTATCCTTTCCCGAATGGAATTTCTCTTCTCCACGGCAGAGGCACGGCCATGGCACACGTCCGTGTAAATCGCGGCCAGGCCGTGTTTGACACTGTTGAATGAGGCACTGCCGTGTAAGTCGTGGTAAGGCCGTGTTCTAGTAAGAATGGTGGCACGGCCGTGTGGCTTGAAGTCCTGGCCATGCTGATTTCGTGGCTTGGCCTAATTTGGTCTGTTTTAAGCCCGTTTCTCGTTCTTTCCGTCATCGGGTGCTTTCCTGAGTATAAGACATGAAAAGAAAGGATTAAAAGCACCTTTTTACATAAATTGGGGCTTAAATCATCCAAAAGCATACTAAATGTGGGCTTAGAATATGTTACTTTTACGGTTTATCACCTGTTGGCATCTTTGAATAGAGTGGGCCAATAAAAACCTGATTCGAGTATTTTATGTGCTGTCTTGATGCCACTGTAGTGTCCTCCTGAAGGTCCTGAATGGCAATGTTCCAGGATTTTGCTTACTTCCGCCCTTGTAACGCATCTCCGAATTACTTGATTTGCACATATGCGGAAAAGAAAAGGATCTTCCCAAAAATAGTTTTTCGCATCAGCAAAGAATCGTTTCTTTTGATGATGTGTTAACCTTTTTGGTAAGATGTTAGCCGCTAAATAAGTCACAATATTTGCAAACCATGGTACCTCGAAGTTGGTTATAGAAAAGATTTGTTCTTCAGGGAACGAGTCGTTTATCTCTCTTTCGTCGAGCTCTTCGATATGTGGGTTCTCAAGCCTGGAGAGGTGATCTGCTCCAAGGTTTTCAGCTCCCATCTTGTCCTTTATTTCCAAATCAAATTCCTGTAAAAGTAAAATCCATCTTATGAGTCGAGGTTTTGCATCAGGTTTAGTTAAAAGATAACGAAGAGCGGAGTGGTCAGTGTAAACGACAACTTTAGATAATACTAAATATTGTCTGAATTTATCAAATACAAAGACCACATCTAGTAATTCTTTTTCAGTGGTGGTATAATTTTCTTGCGCGGCTGTTAATGTCTTGCTGGCGTAATAGATCGGCTGGAAGTGCTTGTCTCTTCGCTGTCCTAAAATCGCACCTCTTTGCAAAGTCACTCGCATCACACATTAGTTCAAAAGGAGATTCCAATCGTGGGCAATTATAATTGGGGCGTTTATTAATTTCTCTTTAAGAATATTAAATGCATCTAAACATTCCTGATTAAAATTAAAAGGTACATCTTTTTCTATCAATGTCGTTAGAGGCTTAGCTATTTTAGAAAAATCTTTAATAAATCTTCTGTAAAATCCTGCATGTCCTAAAAAGCTTCTAATAGCCTTAACTGAACTAGGAGGAGGTAATTTTTCTATGGTTTCGACCTTTTCTTTATCTACCTCGATTCCCTTACTAGAAATTTTATGTCCCAATACAATTCCCTCTTGTACCATAAAGTGGCATTTTTTCCAATTTAAAACAAGGTTTGTTTCTTCACATCTCATTAGAACTCATTTTAAATTTTTAAGGCAAAGATGGAAAGAATTACCGAATACCGAAAAATCGTCCATAAATACCTCCATAATGTCTTCCACAAGTTCGTCAAAGATTGCCAACATGCAACGCTGAAAAGTAGCAGGAGCATTACATAATCCAAAAGGCATTCTACGATAAGCAAACGTACCGTATGGTCATGTGAATGTTGTTTTCTCTTGATCTTCAGGTGCTATTGGGATTTGGAAATAACCGGAAAGTCCATCTAGGAAGCAATAGTACATATGCCCAGATAACCTTTCTAACATTTGATCAATGAAGGGTAAAGGAAAGTGATCTTTTCCAGTGGCGTCGTTCAGCTTCCTGTAAGCAAACTCTCCAACTTTGGATCGCTTACGGTGGGAATTAGTTCATTCTTTTCGTTGGCTACCACCGTCATGCCTCCTTTCTTTGGAACAACTCGCACAGACTTACCCAATTGCTCATCGTAAATAGGATAAATTATTCCAGCATCTAGAAGTTTAATTACCTTAGCTTTCACAACTTGTTTTACGTTGGGATCCAATCGTCTTTGAGATTGCACACATGGCTTGTATTCCTCTTCCATTAAAATTTTTTGGGTGCAAAACGATGGGCTTATTCCCTTAATGTCAGAGATTTTCCAAGCTATGGCTCTAATATGTTCTCTTAGTACCTGTATCAACTCCTCTTTTTCCTTGGGTTCTAATTCTGAAGAGATAATTACCGGTAGCATAGAATTGTCCCCGAGGAATGCATATTCTAAGTGTTTCGGCAACTGTTTTAATTTTAATTTGGGCGGCTCATCAATGGAGGGTTTTTGTTTTAGTTCGTCATTGACTTTAATGCTCTCTTCTTTCATATGTCTAGATGAAGATGTATTCAAATTCAGCTCGTCAACTTCATCTTCTTTCCCCTCTTCTTGAGTCGCACGAGTTCCATCGTGTCATCATGTATAATTTCTGTAATGAGTTTTGAATGATATGATCGATGGTATCAACAAAATAACAGAAATCATCTTGTTCTCTAGAATATCGCATGGCATCATAAATTTGAAAAATAATTTCCTCATCGCCTATCCTTAATGCAAGTTTACCGTCACCTACATCGATAATGTACTAGCAATAGCTAAAAAGGGCCCTAAAATTAAGGGAACCTCAATGTCCTCATCCATGTCAAGCACAACAAAATCAACAGGGAAAATAAATTTATCAATTTTTACCAAGACATCTTCGATAACTCCTCTAGGATATTTAATAGATCTATCAGCTAACTGAATACTCATCCTAGTGGGTTTTGGTTCCCCAAGATCTAGTTGTTTAAACATTTTGTAAGGCATTAAATTAATACTGGCTCCTAGATCAACAAATGCTTTCTTAATATTTAAATTACCAATTAAACAGGGAATAGTAAAACTTCCTGGGTCTTTTAATTTGGTTGGTAACTTGTTTTGGAGGATGGTTGAACATTCTTCATTAAGCTCCACTGTTGATACTTCTTCAAGCTTCCTTTTATTCGTCAGGAGTTATTTTAAGAATTTTACGTACGTCGGCATCTGTGAAATGGCTTCAACAAAGGGTAAGTTAATATGTATTTGTTTAAAAAGTTCAAGAAATTTACCGTATTGGGCATCTAATCGGTCTTTCTTCAAATTTGCTGGGTACGAGATTGGTGGTTTACTTTCTTTGCGCATTGGAGTTACATCCTCAACTCCCTCATCCTTTGCTTTGTCATCTTCATGTGGTATTTTTTTCTTTGGTTCGACTAACTCCTTTCCACTTCTCGTTAACCGCTTTTTACACTGCTTTCTTTAGAAAAAATCTCTGATCAAATTTCAGAAACCATCTTAGTAAGTTGTCCAACTGACTTAGTAAGTTCCCCAACTTGGTTCTCGATCCCCTTAATTGATGCCTATTGATTCTTAAGGGTGGTTTCAGTGCCTTGGAGACGGTTATCTGTGGATGCCATGAATTTTGTTAGCATCTCTTCAAGGCTCGGCCTCTTTTCCTGTGGATAGGGCTGATATTGGAAATTTTGAGGAGGTTGTTGTCTTTGAATTCCTTGATTTCCTTGACCTCCCCATGAAAAATTTGGGTGGTTCCTCCAACCTGGATTATAAGTATTACTATAAGATTTATTATTAGATCTGAAATTATTACCTATATAGTTCATCTGTCCGCTTTCTATGCTCGGTTGGTAGGGTGGGAACTCAGGATTCGCCACAGTTCCACTTGCGTCGCACTACATTACTGGATGTACCTGCGAAGAACACAAACTATCAAGCTTTTTATTCATCATCTCTACCTGTGTTGATAGCATGGTTACTGCGTCGAGATTGAAAACTTCGGCTGATTTTGTTGGTTTTGTCCTTGTAACCTGCCACTGATAGTTATTCAGTGACATCTCTTCAATGAACTCGTAGGTCGCCTGGGGTTCTCATTGTTCAGGGTTCCACCGGTGGCTGAATCAATTAGTTGCCTCGTTGAGGGGTTTACACCGTTATAGAAAGTTTGGACTTGGAGCCACAAGGGTAAACCATGGTGCGGACACCTTCTCAAGAGATCCTTGTATCTCTCACATGCATCGTATAATGTCTCTAAATCCATCTGCACAAAAGAAGAGATATCATTCCGTAATTTGGCCGTTTTGGATGGTGGGAAATATTTTAATAAAAATTTTTCGGTCATTTGATCCCATGTAGTGATTGACCCTCCCAGTAACGAGTTTAACCATCGCTTAGCTTTATTCCTTAATGAAAAGGGAAATAACCAAGACGGATGGCATCATCAAAAACGCCATTTATTTTGAAGGTATCACGTAACTCTAAAAATTAGCTATATGAGTATTTGGGTCTTCGTCCCCGTAAACCATCAAATTGAACAAATTGTTGAATCATTTGTATAGTGTTAGGCTTTAATTCAAAATTATTAGCAGCTATAGCAGCCCTAACAATACTTGATTCTCGCTCTCATTAAATGAGGTTTAGCATAATCATACATAGTACGCGCGAGCATTATTTTTGCCACATCTTGTGGTGGTGGATTATTCTCGTCCATCCCTTCAGTGGATTGGATCTCGCTTTCTCACTCTTTTTCGTGTAATTTAGGGCTCGCCTAATTTCTCTGCGATTCCCGTGAGTGGTAGCTTCAATATCACTGTCAGATACTAGTGGTCCTCTCGGGTTCCTTCTAGTCATAAACTAGAGGTACTGCTAGGAAAATAAAGAAAGAAAATTTAGCAAAGTTAAAAACAAAACAAAATTAAAAAAAGTAAATTATGGAAAATAATGGCTAAAGTAATAAAAATAGAGCTTTCTTAATATTTTAGTTCCCAAAAATCGCCAAAAAACTTGATCATTGTGATTTCAGAGTTTTAAATTTATAAAAAGAATGATCAAACCTGGAAACTAACTATGACAACGATTTGAGGCAAGCGCACCTATCGAACAGTAATATAGCTTAGGCAAGACCGGATTGTCGAACCCAAAGGAACCAAAAGTACTAATACTAATTTTCTTTTTATTATCTAGCCTAAAATAAGTGAAGTTGTTATTTAATCTAAATTTAATTAACTACTAAGCTAAAGACGCAAAGACAAAAAGAATGAACTGGGGAAATACTGTTGGAAAAACTCAGTTGATTAAGGCGATACCCTTAGGAAGAATCCACCTAGACTTCACTTGTTATCTAACTCTGAACCATACCATTTATTCACTTGACTTGATCCGTAAGACTCCCTAATGTATATTAAACCCTCTCTCGAAGCGAATAACGTCTAACCCTAGGTTGATTAATTGAAATCTCTTTCTAATTAAAACCCCTACAATTGCATTAACTCGATCTATGGACTCCCATATTAGGTTTCACCCTAATCCGGTAAAATCTCGTCACCCTATCTCTAGGCGCACGATCAACTCCGCTTAATTATGCTAGATCTACTCTTAAGCAGGGACTTTTGCTCCTCCACCTAAGCACATCAAACTTGAATCAATATCCCTGAAATATCAACACAAGAATTAAGAACACATAATTAAGAACAAATCAAGTATTTATCATATAGTTCAAAGAAACGATAACAAGATTCATCTAAGTTTCATCCCCTTTAGGTATCTCAAGGGTTTAGTTCATAATAATAAAAGAAAACATCTCGTAAGGAAAGATAAAACAAAACATAAGAAATCCCTAAAACCCCTGAAGGAATTGAAGGAGAGATCCGCCGTCTTGAGTAGAATTCGACTTCTTGAGATGGATCAACTGCGGCTATCTTCGAGTGTTTCCCACAAATCGACCTTTTCGCTCAAACTTCTTGGCCTAGCTCACCGCCCCTTCTAGGTTATACTTAGGGTGTTTATATAGGCTTTTGAAATAGGTTTCTTTGCCCCTAAGTATCCTTTTCCGAGTGAAATTGCTCTTCTCCGCGATAGGGACACGGCCATGGCACACGCCCGTGTGAATCATCTTTAGGCCGTGTTCAGACTTTTAATGAGGTGACACGCCCGTGTAAATCATGATCAGGCCGTGTTCTAGTCTATCAAGGAGACACGGTCGTGTTGGCTCAAGTCCAGGCCGTGTCGATTTTCACTTTGGCCCAATTTGGTCCGTTTTGAGCCCGTTTCTTGTTCTTTCCATCCTCCGGTGCTTTCCTGAGTATAAAACATGAAAAGAAAGGATTAAGAGCACCTTTTTACATAAATCAGGGGATAAATCATCCAAAAGTATGCTAAATGTGGGATTAAAATATGTTACTTTTACGGTTTATCAAGCTACAAGCAAAAATGAAATAAATCACCATTCCCCTCGGTACTCCAGGTGCAGTGCACTGACTACGAATAATGAGGACTTAATATGCCACCGGTACTCCAAGGAACTCCTCCGTCAACCACAAAATCCCAACCCAATACATATGCAGTATGTCACACAATCTCATACATAATCATATATCAAGACTTTTCACACTCAATAATCACACACTTTCAGTAAATGGAAACAGTGTTTCAATATTTCAAATTACCATTGTGTTGGTATCAATCAATATCGTTCAATTTCACATACTTTACGGATTTTCATTGTGCATAAATAGCACCCTTTTTAGTGCACGATATAACAAATATCTCATGCGTTTAAATCATACATAAGCTTAATATCTCAACACATTATATCATTCAGCCAAATATTCTCATATCTCATAACTCAAATATGTAATTACAAACTCAATCAAACATTCATACTATCAAACTAGTAATTTTGCCAACATGTCAATCTTTAAAGGCTCAAAACATACCTGGTTCGACCATTCACAAAATCAATAATTTGGCTATTAATCCAATCCAATCAGAAAACTAATTTATCAAATATAACATCATATTTAACATTTTCAAACAATTTTATGAGTTTAAGACCCACACCTTATTTTTCGCTTCCTTGTAGCACGCTAGCGAATCTTCCAATTTTCCTTAATAATTCCTTAAACGAACCTAAACCAAAATTCAGTATAAGTTCAATAAATTTACCATTAATGTAACATCCCAAAATTGGGCCTAGTAGGATTGGGCCGATTGGGAATTGGGCTTTAGGAAAATTAGAATATTATTTATTTTTGTGTTGGCTTGGGTATGAATTTTGTGTGATAGCATAGTCTTGTGAAGGCTTGTTTTTATTTAGAAAGTTAGAATAAATTTAGTATGGTTTATTTAATGAAGTAGGATTAAGTGAGCTTGACACTTAAGTTAATTAAGTGTTCATTTAAAGCACAAGATGAGTGCATGGCAAGTTGGTAATGGCGCATGGAGTTTGGCTTGAGGTTAGAGGTTCGAGTAGCATGTTTAGCAATTTGAAGGTTTATTTTTATATCCTTGCTTTGATGGACGGTCAAACTTATTTATGATAGGTTGGACTATTTCTTTTGGTAAGTTGAATATATGATTAAGGAAAGCTTGATAGTAGGGATAAGAATCTTGAAGTTATGGTATGATGAGGGACAAAAGGCATGAAGGGTGGAGGATGTTTTGGAAAGTTTCCTAAGCCTTAGTGGATGAATGTGGACGGCATGTATGGCTAGGGGGTGGCCGAATTTTGATAGGTAGCTTGGGGGAAGGAATAGTTGGCCAATTTCTCCTTTGATCATCTTTTTGGCATTTTTGTTTTCCTCTCCAAAAACTCTCTTTGGCGAATGTGTATTGTGCATTTTGGTGCACTTTTGCTTTTGATTTTAGCATCTTTTGTTGAACCAAACCATACCATTTCCCTTTTCTTTCATTTGCTCTTTTGAAACCAAAACAACATTTGATTTTGGGCATTGTGTACACATTTCTTTTAGGCAAAATAGGTGTTGGCCAAATCTCTCTCTCTCACATATCTCTTTTCTTCATTTGACTTTTGTTCAACCACATTTTCTCCCATCCTCTCTCTTGGCCGAATCTTTAACCATCTCAAACTCCATTTCTTTTTCATTCACTCATAGTTTAAACATCCATTACTATTCGATTTCTATTTTCTTGTTCATTTCACCATAGCCGAAATCCTCATATCCTTCTTTTTAGTATTATATTTGGCCGAATATTCAAGGGGAAACTCTCTTAGTTTTTCTTCAATTGATTTTGGAAAAGGGTAAGTGTTCTTGGTCGTTTCTCCTTCAATTCTTTTCTTGTCTCTACGTTATTTTCTTGTGGACTAAGGCCGAATCTATGGGCATTGGTTTGCAAGGTTCTAATCATTTAGGAATCGATTTATTTTAGGCTCTACGGACGTGGAAACAATCTTTCTAAGCCTCGTATATTCATCGATCGTCTTGGGTAAGCTTTTAGGTAAGATTGGTATTTTGAAGCGATAACTCTTTGGATTTAGTGTTATGGCGAATGGCCTTTGTTTATATTTTAAGTGTTGGCCGATTGTAGGACAAGGATCTAGTGGTAAATCGGATTCGGGAGTTATTTCTTGCGTTGGTGAAAGGTGTGTATACATACACATCTTATAACTTTTTAATATGCTAAGTGTTATTTTATGCCTAACGTTTTGTGTAGACATGGATGAAATACCTTCATGGTATTAACAAGGATTTGGGTAAGTTCTTATTACTACGTGATTATTATTTGATGCTTTTGGGAAGCATGACACATTTGGTATGTGTATTATTTGATATATGGCTTATGATAAATCGATTGGATGTTATTAAATAAATCTATCAACATGATTGTGGTACATGCATAAAAATGATTGTTATGGGTTGATGAGAGGAGGGGCGTTGATATTCGTGTCGACGGACACCGGTGTTTTGGTAACACATCGTGACTACGGTCACCGTGAGGTTTGGTACCTCCGAGGTTTGGCACCTCATAGCGACTTGTCCCCGTGGTTAATTCCACCGTGGGTTGGCCCCACTTTGAGATATGGGATTGTCTGCGCTGATTTGGTATCACACGATGGGTTGGCCCCATCATCTATTTGTGACTTCGGTCACCAAAGTGTTTTGGTAACACAATTGTGTCTTCTGGACACCGTGAGATTTGGTATCTCCAAAGATTTGGTATCACATTTGTGACTATACGTCACCAGTGGGTTTGGCACCACCAAAGTGGTTTGGTACCACAAGGGGTAGAAAAAGGCGTATGGATGGTTAGGTTGGGTGCATTTAAACTTATGCATGTTAATTGGTTATAATTTGTGTATGTGATTCCATTAAATTGGGGAAGGGTTACACATTGAGTCTTGGTGACTCACCTTCTCCTTTAATTTTTCAGTGATTCAGTAGACCAGCGGATGAGGAGCCGGATGGACTCGAGGTGGCCATGCAAAGGGAGTTTTTAATAAATGAATTTTGGGTTTAATTATCTTTCTTTTGGATTTATGTTGTTTAATTGTAATAAGGCCTCCTAGGATTATTTTATTATTGTTTGATGTTTTGAATGTTTTGTTTAAACTATTCGAGGATGTTAAAACGGATGCACATGTTTTCTCAAATTAAACGCAAAAATGTTTTAAGGTACCATCGGGTACATTTTAAATTTGTAAACAACTCGACTCAACAAATATTTATTAAGTATGGTTTTTAACAAAGAAATTTAATTTGAAAGGCATTTCGACAAATTTTAAAATCATCTTAAAATGGTTTTCAAAATGTTTTCTCCAGAGCAAACCAAATTCAATCGTAATGTTTGGGCCGGGTTTGGGGATGTTACAAAATTGGTATCAGAGCCAAGTTCAAAGCTCGGCTGTGGGGGCCCAAGGCCCAAAAATGTTTTGGTAGGTCTATTTGAAATATTATGGTTTGGAATAAGCATGGCACTTTGAGTCTCCCAGACCGATCCGCCTGTAAGTACCACTAACTTTTGTATGAATTATTTACAGTAGAAGGGTAGGAAGCATGGGACATAGATAGTGATAGTATTTTAAACTTTAGGACTAGTTTACTCCAAACAAAGACATAAGACTTTAATGGCCTAATTAAACCAACCTACGACCAAGTCGCGAGTTAGGGTGTGGTAACCTTAGTGCGCATGTCTAGGATTGGATCCTAAGAGCTTGGTACTTAAGCGCCCCTCGTGACTCACCTCCTCTTCATGGGATTCCTACCTGGTGCGTAGCTTCTGGTTCACCCTAACCAAGAGGACTCGGTCATAGGCAAAATCCTAAATAAAACCCGAAAGGGATTAGCCATGTTTTAAGGAAAACTTCGGTTTTTAAAATCATTAATTTATTTTTTAGATGGTAGGACAAATTTATCTTCGAAAATTTCAAAATATCTCGATTTGTTAAAGTTTTCAAATTTCTTTGGTTTAATACAAAAATACCCTTTAGGAAAAATGACGAAAATACCCTTGGGTTAGAAACGGACAGAAATGCCCGAAGAGTGAATAAGTATGAAAGGTATAGGGAATGGATGTACTTTTCTGTGTAAACTAGGATAGAAGACTTAAAACTTTGATTGATCGAAAGAATCTCTATTAAACTCCCTTCATAAAAATTTCTTCGCGAATAACCAAGTGAAACAAAGTACTAATCCATAAAATTTTTCTAAATAGACTAAAAGCACGATAGTTAGAATGAGCTCTCGAGATCGTGGTCGTCATGAGCATGGTAAAGGCCGATTGTGCTAGGGTTAGATCGTCGGTACCGAGGCATATTTTTCGAAATGGAGGCGTTAGCATCGCTAGTGCTGTGACGGAGTATCATGATCAAGTTCGGTTTGATGAGCTGACTCAGATAGTTATAGGAATCGGTGAAGCATTTTGAGTTTGGTCTGTAGACTGTAAGAAGTATAGAAATCACGGTTCTCTAGGGTCACAATTTCATTCTGTAAATCGGTATGATCGAACTTATTGGCTTGCGACATCGTGGGAAGGTGTCATCCGGGAGAATATTGGAAGAGGGTTAGAGCATGCTTGAGATGCGGGTCTAGTGAGCATAAGGCTCGGGATTGTTTTCTCACCCTTAAGTCAGGTATGTTTTGATTGGAAGTGATGATTGAGCGTAGGAAAATTTTTGGTATAAGCGGTAGATAATGGTTTGCGATGGTGGATTAGATGTCTGGTTATGGGAAAAAGGATTCAAGATTTTGTTAAAAGTACATTGTGGTTTTATTAAGATCAGAGTCTTGCAAAGAAGAACTTAGTGTGGCGAGATAGGATGTACGACGGTTAGTTAGTTGGAAATTTCGAGGACGAAATTTCTTTAAGGAGGGTAGAATTGTAACATCCCAAAATTGGGCCTAGTAGGATTGGGCCGATTGGGAATTGGGCTTTAGGAAAATTAGAATATTATTTATTTTTGTGTTGGCTTGGGTATGAATTTTGTGTGATAGCATAGTCTTGTGAAGGCTTGTTTTTATTTAGAAAGTTAGAATAAATTTAGTATGGTTTATTTAATGAAGTAGGATTAAGTGAGCTTGACACTTAAGTTAATTAAGTGTTCATTTAAAGCACAAGATGAGTGCATGGCAAGTTGGTAATGGCGCATGGAGTTTGGCTTGAGGTTAGAGGTTCGAGTAGCATGTTTAGCAATTTGAAGGTTTATTTTTATATCCTTGCTTTGATGGACGGTCAAACTTATTTATGATAGGTTGGACTATTTCTTTTGGTAAGTTGAATATATGATTAAGGAAAGCTTGATAGTAGGGATAAGAATCTTGAAGTTATGGTATGATGAGGGGACAAAAGGCATGAAGGGTGGAGGATGTTTTGGAAAGTTTCCTAAGCCTTAGTGGATGAATGTGGACGGCATGTATGGCTAGGGGGTGGCCGAATTTTGATAGGTAGCTTGGGGGAAGGAATAGTTGGCCAATTTCTCCTTTGATCATCTTTTTTGGCATTTTTGTTTTCCCTCTCCAAAAACTCTCTTTGGCCGAATGTGTATTGTGCATTTTGGTGCACTTTTGCTTTTGATTTTAGCATCTTTTGTTGAACCAAACCATACCATTTCCCTTTTCTTTCATTTGCTCTTTTGAAACCAAAACAACATTTGATTTTGGGCATTGTGTACACATTTCTTTTAGGCAAAATAGGTGTTGGCCAAATCTCTCTCTCTCATATCTCTTTTTCTTCATTTGACTTTTGTTCAACCACATTTTCTCCCATCCTCTCTCTTGGCCGAATCTTTAACCATCTCAAACTCCATTTCTTTTCATTCACTCATAGTTTAAACATCCATTACTATTCGATTTCTATTTTCTTGTTCATTTCACCATAGCCAAATCCTCATATCCTTCTTTTTAGTATTATATTTGGCCGAATATTCAAGGGGAAACTCTCTTAGTTTTTCTTCAATTGATTTTGGAAAAGGGTAAGTGTTCTTGGTCGTTTCTCCTTCAATTCTTTTCTTGTCTCTACGTTATTTTCTTGTGGACTAAGGCCGAATCTATGGGCATTGGTTTGCAAGGTTCTAATCATTTAGGAATCGATTTATTTTAGGCTCTACGGACGTGGAAACAATCTTTCTAAGCCTCGTATATTCATCGATCGTCTTGGGTAAGCTTTTAGGTAAGATTGGTATTTTGAAGCGATAACTCTTTGATTTAGTGTTATGGCCGAATGGCCTTTGTTTATATTTTAAGTGTTGGCCGATTGTAGGACAAGGATCTAGTGGTAAATCGGATTCGGGAGTTATTTCTTGCGTTGGTGAAAGGTGTGTATACATACACATCTTATAACTTTTAATATGCTAAGTTATATTTTATGCCTAACGTTTTGTGTAGACATGGATGAAATACCTTCATGGTATTAACAAGGATTTGGGTAAGTTCTTATTACTACGTGATTATTATTTGATGCTTTTGGGAAGCATGACACATTTGGTATGTGTATTATTTGATATATGGCTTATGATAAATCGATTGGATGTTATTAAATAAATCTATCAACATGATTGTGGTACATGCATAAAAATGATTGTTATGGGTTGATGAGAGGAGGGGCAAATGATATTCGTGTCGACGGACACCGTGTTTTGGTAACACATCGTGACTACGGTCACCAGAGGTTTGGTACCTCCAGAGGTTTGGCACCTCATAGCGACTTGTCCCTCGTGGTTAATTCCACCGTGGGTTGGCCCCACTTTGAGATATGGGATTGTCCGCGGTGATTTGGTATCACACGATGGGTTGGCCCCATCATCTATTTGTGACTTCGGTCACCAAGTTTTTGGTAACACAATTGTGTCTTCTGGACACCGAGATTTGGTATCTCCAAAGTGATTTGGTATCACATTTGTGACTATACGTCACCGGTGGTTTGGCACCACCAAAGGGTTTGGTACCACAAGGGGTAGAAAAAGGCGTATGGATGGTTAGGTTGGGTGCATTTAAACTTATGCATGTTAATTGGTTATAATTTGTGTATGTGATTCCATTAAATTGGGGAAGGGTTACACATTGAGTCTTGGTGACTCACCTTCTCCTTTAATTTTTCAGGTGATTCGTAGACCGCGGATGAGGAGCCGGATGGACTCGAGGTGGCCATGCAGTGGAGTTTTTAATAAATGAATTTTGGGTTTAATTATCTTTCTTTTGGATTTATGTTGTTTAATTGTAATAAGGCCTCCTAGGATTATTTTATTATTGCTGCATGTTTTGAATGTTTTGTTTAAACTATTCGAGGATGTTAAAACGGATGCACATGTTTTCTCAAATTAAACGCAAAATGTTTTAAGGTACCATCGGGTACATTTTAAATTTGTAAACAACTCGACTCAACAAATATTTATTAAGTATGGTTTTTAACAAAGAAATTTAATTTGAAAGGCATTTCGACAAATTTTAAAATCAGTCTTAAAATGGTTTTCAAAATGTTTTCTCTGTAGCAAACCAAATTCAGTCGTAATGTTTGGGCCGGGTTTGGGGATGTTACAATTAAACCAGCCCCCAAACACCCACTTATTATTTCAAACCAATTTTCAAAATTACTACTATTTTGCGAATCTAAACTAGTTAGATTACTTATACTATATCGATGCGAACCGTACGTACAATCGTTCTTCGCCTTTACAGATGATTTGGGGCATTTGGGTCAGCACCTAATTCAATAATATACTGGAAAATAAGTAGCTAATTAATTATTAAATTCCTTCATTTAATCAATCCATAACGTTTACCCAAAAACTATGTCGAAATAACAAACCAGTTACCCTTAATTGCACTTACGCTTCACGATTTGTGTGTTTCGAATGGCCAATTGATAAAGAACGTTTTTCCCTAATTGAAATGGGTTTAAAAGCTTATTTGGAGGGTTCAATAACTCAAATTAATTTTTAAAAAATATAGGCAAGAACCAAGAAACAAAACAACCCCCTTTCTTGCACATAGGCGCACGCACTACCACCCATGGTGGCCAAAATTGGGGCTGAATTTTAAAATGGTTTGAGATCTCATTAAAATCTAGAAAAATACCTTTGAAATCATTAAAAATCCCCCAAATTCCATATCTGAAAATTTTGTTTTTAATTGACAAAATTAATCTAGAAATCGAAGAGAAAAGAGACCTTACCCAAGCTAGTCGAGAGAAATGGCAATGGCACTTTCTTGGCAATGTTCGGGATCGATTTTGGGGTTAAAGATTTTAGGTTTGGAGCTGATTTAGATGAGGATAAATGGAAGAAATGTATTAAATGAGATGGTTCACAATCTTGATGCAAAAAGAAGAAGAAATAGATGGTAAAATGGGAGGTGTAGGCGACGAAAACAATGAGAGAATGAAAGAAAATTGAAGAGAAAAGATGAGAGGAAGAGAGTGGACGGCTAGGTTAGGGAAAAATTGAATTAAAATCTGAAAAAGACAAAAAAAATTGTATTTATACTTAAGGTTCAAGGGTATGGATGACACACACATTAAAAAAACAAGGGATTTTGCAAAATTTAATTATTTCGCAAGGGAAAGTATTTGAACTTGGGACCTAATTTAATTTCCATGCGTTCTCATATTTCTTTTAGCCATTATGTTTTTTTCTCATTCTTGAAATAATTTTGCAATATTTATTTTAAAAACAAGGCATGTCACATATTAGGGTTTAAGGCAAAATTAGCAAAATAATAAAAATGATGCGAGAGAAGGGATTTGAACTTGGGTCTCAAGAAACATTTCACTAACACTTACCCAACAAACTAATACCTCATTTATTTCCTAAAAATGCATAGATAATCTCAAAAATTAAGGCATAACTACTCTCTCTCTCGATTCACAATCCCGATTCTACTAACCCCCGATTTTTGGAATGTTACAGAAACTTTGCTGCTAGTCAAAGTCAAATTTTGGGTAGACCTAATAGATGGGAATTATCTACATATTAATTCTCATTCAAAACCCTTTTAATGAGAATCAATCAGAAAAGGATCCTCTACTTAATAATTTCGATAAATTAGATTATACTCAGTTAAAATATGGAAAACACATTTTTACATAATTTTAATCGGATCCTCTACACATTGTGCGTCTTATTATACTCATGTCAAATTAAATTAATTATAAGAACATTTCTATAATTAATTTAACTCATCTAACATGGCAAATATAATCCCAACATTTTTCGATTCTGATCATTCCAATAATACGGTGTGACCCTATAGGTTCATGTAACGTTGACATTAATATTAAAACACTTCTAATATTGAAAACAATGAGCGACATCTAGTAATGCATCATAGCTACCCAAGTTAGAGGAAAACATGGCTTGACATAGCCTTTTGTGATAATATTATCATGCAGTATATCCCTTTGTACTTTGATATCTAGATTGAGCACAAGCCATGGAATAGTCACACTTGTATAGCCCAATCTCTTTTTTCTTGATTGTTTTCGAGTAAATTAAGATAATCAAATAAGTTTGATATCTCATATCAACTCATATGAGCATTGTAACATCCTAAAAATTTGAGTATCAATATGTTATTTGTCTTTGGTGTTAGCTCGGGTATGATTTTTTTTTATGTGCTAAATATAGTCTTGAGAAGGCTCGGGTTTACTTGGAATTAGAATAAATTTTAGTAAAGAATACTTTAGTGTAGAGAAATCAGGTGACCTTGAAGTTTGAGTTAATTAAGTGATAAAAGATGGCATAAGATGAGTAATTGGCAAAGTGGTGATGGCGCCATAAGTTGGACTTGAAGGGAGAGGTTCGAATCTCCTAGCATGCAATTTGGGAGCTTTTATTTTTGGTTTTTCCTAGCATGTGTCGGCCAACCATCAATTATGGATAAGATGGACTAAATTTTTATGGTAAGGAGACTTAAGGTTATGGTAAGCATGAATTAAGGGATCGAATTGCTTGATTTTAGGGATAGGATTTCTTAAACTTTGGGAAAGTGGAGGATTACAAGGCATGTATCAAGGTGGATGTTTTGGAAACTATTTCATGGCCATTTTGACCATGAACATGGACGGCATTATGGACAAAGGGAGGGAGCCAAATTTGGTGTTTAGCTTGGGGTAGGATGATAGCTTGTTAGAATTCTTTTTGGTCATTTTGTTTAAAGACATTATTCTCCACTCATCTTTTCCTTCCTTTGGCCGAATGTATTGGTAGAAGAAAGCAACTATTGCTTTATTTCGTTTGGCCATCTTTTTGACCAATTGGTCATTTCTTTGCTAATCATTTTAGTGTCTTCCTCTTAGTGTCGAAACTACCAACACAAAAAGGCCATTCTTTTCCTTTTCTTTCCCCATTTCCGAATGTACCTTTGCTCCAAAACACATCTCTTTTCTTTTCCTTTTTCCCTCTTAAAAGCCGAATCATCATCATCTCTTTCTCTCATATTTTATTTCTTTTCAACCATACCTTCTTCATTATTTTATCTCATGGCTGAATGTTAGTGTACTCCATTTCCGAATCATTTTCTCTTTTCTTTGGTTATTCATAGCCGAATCTTCCATCATACATAAGCATTCTTCTCAATCATTTCTTTTTCAACCGTGGACAATAGGTAAGAGTTCTTTTAGTTTATGTTGGCTATTAGTTGCTTTGGCCGAATCTTGATGGTGGTAAGAAGGATCTCTTTGATCGAAATCATCGTTCATTCTATTAAACGTTTTCTTTCGTTATATTTTAGTGTGATAGTGGAGGACCGGAACTCAAGTGTTCGTGAGTATCGTAGAACGTTGGAATCGATTTAAGGTGTTAAGGGAACGTTTTGCTCGATTCTCATATTGTGGAACAAGGATATTTTGTGGTAAGGCAATCTCAAAACCGTTAGTCATAATTTTGATATATTATTAGTCAGACTAATTATCTTTTGTCGTTAGAGATAATCAAAATAGGGACGAAAAGGGCGGTGAATAGTGTTCGGAAGAGGGGTGGTTCTGCTATTCCCCCTAAGTTTAAGCGAAGGACTGTTTCAGGAATCCGGGATTTCCCACCGGGTTGTGGACGCTCATCCAAGGAGAATCAGTTGTTTGAAGTCATTCGTACTCCCGAACCTTTGTTTGTTCGTGGATTTTCATCGGGTAACGAACCATCAATCGGGGAGAAACTGCATATAGAAGTGGTTCAAAATTTTGAGGGTAAAGTCTAGATCGTTATTTCTAAGATTCGATTTGTAAATAAATTATAGTGTCCTAATTTATCGTAATGCATTTAGGTATCGACGAGCGGGAAAGTCTAGTTCTCACAATAACCAGGTGTGTAATTTCACACTTATCTTGGGTTAGATATTATACCGTAAGTATTGGGATAAAATCGTAAAGATGGCAAAATCAGAAAATATGTAGTAATTAACACTTTTGTGTAAATGTATGAAAATAGTTAAAGTCGTGGAATTTACGAAAAATTGCTAGATCGTTAAAAGGGCCGAAAAACTGCTAGATCGTTAAAAGGGCCAAAAAGCGCTAGATCGTTAAAAGGACCGAAAAACTGCTAGATCGTTAAATGGGCCGAAAAAAAGCGCTAGATCGTTAAATGGGCCAAAAAGCGCTAGATCGTTAAATGGGCCAAAAATTGCTAGATCGTTAAATGGGCTAAATGCTATTTTATCTTATGGGCCTAAATGAAATTTAAAATATAGAATCACATGTATTGTGGGCTTTTTGTTAAATTATTATATGGTTATAAATTGTTATGCATACATGATTGCATGGGTTGGGATAATTGATGAAGAGAAGAAAGGCCCGCATTGCCAAAAATCTAGTTCGGTGGCTCTGCCACAAAATTTTAATGGCTTAATGCCTCTAGTTCGGTGACTTTGTCACAATCTAGTTCGGTGGTGCACCACAATATATTTAAAATGGCTTTATGCCTACGATTGGTATGTTGGCGGGGTGGGTTGACTTGATCCCCACAGGTGTGTTGGTTGGTACGGGGGTGTGTAGCGGATGGAAATTAGGTTTGGTTGGGAAATTTCATTTTACATGCATTTTATTTATTATATTATATTCATAAATGGGCTCAAGCCCAAAACAATGTCTTGATGATCTGGCTCAATGAACGTGGTAAGTGGGTTACACACTGAGTTCTAAGTAACTCACTCTGTTTATTTATCCATCTCAGGTAATGGCAATTGACGGAGGCTTGGCCAAGGATGACTTCATGGAGGCCATACTACGAATATGGGTTTTATAAACTATGAACTTTTATTAAGTTATTTATTTTAATTACTATTTTGGGTATGATGTAATAAGGCCTTTGTTATTATTTTTATGGATTTTTATGTGTGGATGGATTTAAATTTTGGTTTTAAGACACTTAATATGGGCTTATGTTAATTCTATAAGGTTTTCTTAAAAATTGTGTTTTATAACATTTTAGATACTTTAATTATTTTTCTTTTCAAATTCTTTTGAACTCTTTAAAAACTACTTTAAAGTTTTTGACAATTAAATACTAAATGATAAGATTTCAAACTAGAATTTCTTAATTCATCGATTTTTAAATCATTGCTCTTAATTTTTACTAAACTTCACTTTCAAAAGGTTTTGTAGAACTATTTTACTTAAATCATTAGAGAATTAAATGGATGTTCGATTCATAAACAAACCAAATCTCGTCTTAACGCATAGACCTGGTTTGGGGTGTTACAAGCATGGCCATGCATTTCTAGTCTAACTCAATTAAGAGGCTTGAGATATCGCTCCTATTATGCAGGAGATACAAATCCTATCTTGATCAATCAAATCCCACTACATAATTGTGACACACCTAACATCAGTCTTTATAGTACAATCGTTTACGAAAGATGTTTGATTGTGTCAAAGTATACGACTCACAATGTTGGAACAATGATGATATCAAGTCTAAGGATCATACATACAATTATCACTATGAGAAATGTCGTGACTATTACATAATAATCAAAGAAGCATTCTCATGGTGGGCTAGTCTAGTATATCATTCTCTAATTTATACTTATGTGTTGATTTGATATCACATATCTGTAACAACACTTGTAATCAATCAAACACATATTAGTCTCAAATGTATTATTGTTGTCTAAGCCCACAATAATACTTGACTAAAGACTTTTAAGAATGATCTTATCATTTTTTTGGGACATTATCATTATACAATTTATTTAAACATATAAATAAGTAGCAAATAATAATGGCAATGCATTTATTAATAAACTAGGTAAAAATATGTTTTTACAATCATATGATTTGTCTTTAGGCATACTTCAACAAAAACGGCTAAGGCTTATTATACTCCGAGAGGTATTAGGAATCAAGAGAAGAGAGAAACAATGGCTAGTCTTGAGGCAAAATTAAGGAATTATAGAATGAACCCTAACAACAAATGCATTGTTGCATACATAAATCCTGTAAACTACATAATGCGGAAACTAATTTGGATGTGTTATCATGGTATTAGGCTAGAAAACAGAAATATAATATTTTAAGGGAAACATTTATTTTTGTAGAACACCAAGTTAGGTTAGATAGATTATGGCTATTTGTAATGAGGCATCATAATAAGAAGGAATGATACGAAATATTAATTAAATATTTTGTTAAGAGTACTGCATGGGAAGGTGCAAAGCGAACTATCTAGCTTTATACATGCAACAACATCTGCAAAACCATTAGGGAAACTCTGGGAATTCCTTGGATGAGAAATTTGGTCCTTAACAAATTAAAGGAAGATTTTATTGAATCTATACCAGCACGGGTGAAGAAGATCAAGCCTCAATATATTGTACAAGATTAGGGTTTACAATTAGCACATCGTAATTTTAATATTAAAATATGTAAAATATGAAATTAATTAATGTTAATCAAATAAATTAATTCTATTTTTTGCTTATTTTGCATTTATATATTTTTGCAAATATTGATTCTATATTCTTGCCATATTGCAATTCATATTGAATTTTGTTTAATTGAACATGAAACTTGATTGATGTTGTATTACACATAAACTATTCACCTAGCAATGTAAAATGATCGAATTTGTTAGTTTTAAAATGCAGGCAATTTGAAATTGATTTAATTAAGTTTATGGTTATAGGGTTTGAAGATGAGCAACCAATTATCAGTTTTCGTATATTACGATGGAGAAATTCGTTGGATGGACCATGGATATGTTTTTTAGTCAAGCCAAAAATTTGCATTAAGGTTCAATATTACTGCTACCATTGTGGAAATAAAAAGGATTGTTAGTTTGAAAAATGCATGATGTTTTAATTAGATTTTATAGTGGCTTATCTACAGAATTCTGATGTCCTCAACACCTCTTAAATATAATACATTGCCACGCATGGAGGAAAAGGACGTTTAGACAACGAATACTACACATTTTGATGTTGGACTTCTGCATGCCACTGAGCTTTTTGCCAAATTAGTTGAAGAGGATCAAGAAGTAGTTATTGTTAATACACCATCATTTTCTGAGCATGTTGTTCATAATACAAACCCATTAAACCAACATTACAAAAGGCCAGCCCTCGTATATGGACCAATCGTGTCACACCCAATTTCTCTTGAAACCCAAAAATTTGGAACCTTTAGGGGTTAAATTAAAAGAGACCATAAGCTGGCGGTCTCTACTGGAAAATTTGAGAAATATAGAAGCTGGTTTGAGCATAGTTGAGCATAGCTGAAAGATGTTATGCATTATAGATCATTAGACGGGACACTAAACACGGGATGGTTTGCTGGGACGGTAAACATGAAGTTATATCGTGTAAGACCATAGTTGAAAGACGTTATGGCATCGCAGATAGTCCGCCGGGACAATAAACACAGGGATATTGAAGTGAAGGACCATAATTAGACTATGACAACTAATGGAGTCAGCCAGGACATTAAACATGGGAGGGGTATACTATGTAATACCATGGACCGACTTTGGCAGCATAAAGAGTTCGTTGGGACAACAAATGGGTGAAAATTAGAATAGAATTTGTGGGACAACCCGCATTAAGGAAAATCGATTATAAAGAAAATGGAAGTGTAGGAATGCATTAGATAGCCATCGGGTCGAAGGAATCCACCAATAAAAAAGGGAATATAAAGAGAGAAAATGATGTTAGAAGAGCAGTTGTAAAAGCCAATAAGGTGGTAACCCAGCATGAGTAGTCACGGGAGTTGACGCGCTAGCGGTGCCTTATGTAAAGGCGAACAAAAGTTGGTATAACCAAGGATCACTGGTAAGGATCTACAATTAAGGAACGTCGAGGGCATTTTGAGAAACCCTAAAGGTTAGTGGCATGTCATACATATGCCAGTTATTTCATAAGAAAAAAAGGGGTGAGTTAGAACCCATCGACAAAAAAGGATACATCAAATGACAAAAATGCCTGTCAGGACTATTCCTCCTTAAGGGGACACCATTAAGGAAGTATCAACCAAACGTCGAGTCATGTGGGGATGCAGTATGAAAAAGAAACCGTGAACTCAGAGGGTCTTACAAAAACATTAGGCTGAGTACTAAATGCCATAGTGGGTCGTAGCAGAAGGGTGTGCTACATTTAAGGGTAAGGTCATGCGACTGAAGCAGATTACAAAGAAGTAATTAGACCTCTAATTAAACTAAGTAGAATTTAGTCCGCTAGGGTGGCGTGCGACCTTGTTAGTCATACCAATGGATGGAAGGTGAGTAGGTTATACGAGATTAGTATAAGGAAAGAGTCCGCCATAGACTAAAGAGGTTGAGAATACTCACCAAGAGCCTTTAGGAGGGTAAGCCATTAGGTTAAAATGGCATAATGGTGGGAAGAAAAAATCCATATTGGGGATAAGTGGAAGAAAGAAATTAGTTAAATGAAAGGATATAGTCCTCCACGATAAGGTAAACATCTAGAGGGAATGTCAAGGCCGATCGAAAGCTGATATAATGGCTGAAAGGTAACAACTCTACAATCTATTCGCCAATAGATAGGATCGAGAATAAGATAAAGTTCACTGTGACGGGTTTAAGAGAAGTTACTCATACAAGCAGGGATTTATTGTTTCTAGTTCTTTCTATTTAAAACCCCTGTAAGGAGGGGTCTACTACCGTGAAATGTAGAAACTCACTAAGTTTATTTGAACTTACAATGTTTGTCTTGTAATTGCAAGATATGTGGGATAAGGAACTCGAGAAGGGTACAAGCTAGATCGTGTACAATCGAGGATTCATTTTTTTAGTGGAGTCATGCACATGGAAACGGGGTACCTTTAGGAACTTCGCCATGGGGGTGATCATGTTGTATTTGTTTAGATTCCTTAAAGTCCGGAGTTAGGATAGTAAACTTTATATTAAATTTATACTCTATTCTAAGTTTTTTATTAAATAGCTAATATAGTTCGATTTTAAAATAATGTGTTCTAAGTATGTACATTAACCTGATTTAGTAGTGGCGCATGTACTCGAATTGGACAAATGGGTCGGGTAGTGGTGTTATATACTAATATAATTAGTTGGTAGGAGGTCTTCTGTAATTGTATTTACCTTCGATCTGAATGTTGCATTTGTAGACCTATTGGTTTTTAGTTTCTAAATGGGTCTAGCATTTGGAGAAGGTCTCACAAGCCTAATGAGGAGGAGGTTCTCGATGTGCAACACAAGGACTTTAGTGATCCAAAGGTTGATGAGGTGCCCTGTAAGGGGTATGATGGTGAACATGTAAATACTTTGATGACTTCCTATAGGTAGGACATCATGCTAGTGAGATTGTTTTATGGAATGAACCATCAACCTTTATGCTTAGCGTCAACCTAGATGCGACCCATGCTTATGAGTTCTCTGAATACCCTGACATTGTTCCTAGCCATATCTGACAGCCAGAAGAAGATTCAAAGGAGTTGTGTATAGGGCTATAGTTTTCTAATAAATATGCATGCGTTGCTACCATTAAACATTATAGCCTGAAGATGTCGGTTGATTACATAGTCACCATATCCAATCCAAAACTATATATTGGCGAGTGTTGGAATGCTAATGAAGGGTGCAAGTTGAGGGTTCATCCTTCGTTTATAAATCACTCACAACTTTGGGAGATTCGAAAGTATGAGCTGCTCCACACTTGCACTGTTGTGTTGCTGTCTCAAGATCATTGAAAGCTCGATGCCAAATTAATATGCAGAATCGTTGGTTGAAGCTATGTCAACTATTTTTGTTTCTGTCTTTGTAACATCCCGAATTAATGGGTTTATGCGTTTAATGAGTAGACATGTTTAATGTGTTAATTTGAGAATTAGAGGTGCAATTGGGCTCAGGTTTGGGTTGAGGCCTTGATTAAATATTCTGTTTAGTCACTTTAGGGCTTAAAATAAAGTCCTGGTAGTTTAAATGACATATTGGGTTGTGGCCCAACAGCAAGGGGCGCAGAAGAAGGGAGTTATAGGTGGCGTCAAAAGGCAAGGGGAGAGGCCCAATTTGTGGCCGTTTGGAGCCCATAAAGTTGGGCCAAATTCGACACTTAAATGGGAGTAAAGGGGGGACGGCAACAAGGCTAAAATTTAGGGATTTTTATTGTTTAAAATATGTGGATATTAAGCTGATAAAGGAGGGAGGAGTTGGAGCTAATTAAGTCTCTTTTGGATGGGTCAGTGGATAAAGATAAGGGAAAAGATGAGAGGCTATCCAGGAGGCTAGAGGTGGCTGAAATTTGGACTGTGGGTGTAAAGGGGGGGACGGCAAGTTAGAGGTAGCAAATGCCGAAATTTTGTCGATTTTCAAAGCTTTCTCTCAATTTTCTCTCACACAAATCTTTTCCATTCTTTTTCTTCCTAGCTGAATTCTCCCCACCTATTTGTTCATCTTTTTCCATCCACTAAAAGCCGAAACCACACTTCCATTTGCTCCTTTAGCTGAAATTCTTAGATCTCTTCTCTGGTGTTTGCCGAATCTTTCTGTAAGGGGTAGCCAAAATCTTCTGAAGTGGTAAGTGTCGATTATGTTATTCTTTCAATCTTTTCCGGCTTTTGGAGACCATAGTCGAATGGCTAGATGGTTGACTAATCTCGTATTGTCTTTCATGGGCGGCATTCCGGGATTTGAAGGAGATCCAATCGCCTAGGTTTCTAAATCAGTAGCACACAAATCATACTACTTCCGGGATTTAATCAATCTAGGTAAGGAGATCTGTTAATCTAAAAGTATAGATTCAGGTAAACACTAACCCTTGGCCGAATATAGGAGAGGCCTTATATTCGCGTTTTTCCGGCTTTTGAGCAAAGTTGTAGACAGAGGGCAGTAGATCCGATTAGCGAGGGTATCGACATAGAGGGTAGTCTTACGCGTTAATCGTGTGTAACACTCTCACACCATTTAGATTGCTTGATTAGTATGCATACAAACTGTTATATTCTCAGATATTCTTAAATAAATGCCAAAATACCGGCATGGTTGTTGAAAACCCGAGAAGGGTAAAGGCGGCGACAGTTAGTGATCTCTCGTCATTCTAAAGTGAATGTTTCACGAGAAGATATGCTTTATATGTATGCCAATTTCTATGTATGCATGGGGTTGGGTGATTGATGAAAGGGAAGTGTTCTGTTGTAGTGGCTTTTGCCATGATCTCGTTGTAATCGCTTTTGCCATGATCTGTTGTAGTGGCTTCGCCATGATCATTGTAGTGGCTATTGCCATGATCGACGATGAGCAGCCTATCTCGCAGCATGATGACCATCGATGGTGTGTAGCGGTATGGGTGATTGTAGAAATCCCCAATGGTGTGATCGACGGTAAGGGTGGTGAGTAGGCGATGGAAACCTAGGATTGGGTTGGGCTTTGCATATTTTCCGATATATTATACTCATTATCTCTGCTCAGGCTAATGCCCAATCTGATGGTGCACGAGGGTTGCACACTGAGTCTCGCGACTCAACCTATTATTTAACATTTTCAGGTAGCACCTAGTGCATCGGACCGGGCTGGAGAGGAGCGCAAGGTGGCCATGCGAGGGATTATTTTGATTCAGCACAAGACTTTACTAGTTTAATTATTTTTAATATTTTTAATTAGTTGGTTTATATTTTATTGTTATAAGGCCACCGGTTGTCATAATTCTTTTATGCTTTCTTTTGGGTTTTCGGGTTTTTGGACATCTAAAATCCTACATAAAAGGTTAAACTATGGCATGTACTGAAATGATAAAAATCAAAGGAAAATTTCAGTTTTATATTCATTAAGGCATTAAATAAAATTTATTTCTTTTACAATTTATCAACCTATTAAGTTTTTCCCGTATAAATGCCAAAACTATGTTTTTTAAAACGAAACAAAATGCGACATGATCTATAAAATCTTCTTAGTGACATGCCAGATCCGGTCGTGGTGTTTGGGCTAGGTTTGGGATGTTACAATTTGGTATCAGAGCCCGGTTCAAAACTCGGCTTTGGAGGTTTTGGGCTCAAAACGTTTTCTAAAAATAGTTTTTTTAAACATGTATATTTATAAATCATACAGGAGGGTTTTCTCAAAGATGGCACTGCGTCTCCTACCAAGTCCGCTGTAAGTATTCGAACTCATTGTGTGTTATATATGTATGTGGGCTTGATGGGCTTTAAGGGACGTAGATTATTTTAATTAGAGCTTGATGGACCTTAGGCCTAGTTAAACAACTCTCTAAATTCATAAGATTTAATCCAACCAAACAAACTCAGTGAACAAGTCGCGAGATTAGGGTGTGGCAAACAGTATACGCATGTCTAGGATTGGATTCAGGGAGAGCTTGGTATTTAAGCGGTCCTAGTGACTCACCTCCTCTTCGCTAGAATCCTACCTGGTGCGTAGTGACTGTTCACCTTAGTTAGGAGGACTTGTTGACGGGCCAAAATTTATAACTAAAACCCGAAAGGGACCAGCCATTCTATTTTGTAAAACTACTAAATTACCCCTAATTTATAAATGACCAAAATATCCCTGATTTGTAAAATTACCAAAACACCCCCAGATTGTAAAATTACCGAAATACCCCCGGATTGTAAAAATTACCAAAATACCCTTCTTTCACAAAATCACCAAGGGGCCGTGGTCAAGCCAATGGTGGCAATGGCACAGGACATGGTCATGAACCACCGTGGAGGTCCAGTTATCTTTGAGGCGAGGCAGTCAGCTTTGGTCTATGCAGCACGTCGCCAAGGGGACGAGGACGCTCCAGATGCAAATACCGGTGCGTACTCTATCATATTATCCTAAGTGTTTCTTTTGAGCTTTAGAATTAGAGTTCGCAGTGGAAGCATAGTGGTGAGACTTGGGTGGTATGATTAATAGTTAGTTGGAAATTTCGAGGACGAAATTTCTTTAAGGGGGCTAGAACTGTAACATCCCGAATTAATGGGTTTATGCGTTTAATGTGTAGACATGTTTAATGTGTTAATTTGAGAATTAGAGGTGCAATTGGGCTCAGGTTTGGGTTGAGGCCTTGATTAAATATTCTGTTTAGTAACTTTAGGGCTTAAAATAAAGTCTTGGTAGTTTAAATGACATATTGGGTTGTGGCCTAACAGCAAGGGGCGCAGAAGAAGGGAGTTATAGGTGGCGTCAATAGGTAAGGGGAGAGGCCCAATTTGTGGCCGTTTGGAGCCCATAAAGTTGGGTCAAATTCGGCACTTAAATGGGAGTAAAGGGGGGGACGGCAACAAGGCTAAAATTTAAGGATTTTTATTGTTTAAAATATATGGATATTAAGCTGATAAAGGAGGGAGGAGTTGGAGCTAATTAAGTCTCTTTTGGATGGGTCAGTGGATAAAGATAAGGGAAAAGATGAGAGGCTATCCAGGAGGCTAGAGGTGGCCGAAATTTGGACTGTAGGTGTAAAGGGGGGGACGGTAAGTTAGAGGTAGCAAATCCCGAAATTTTGTCAGTTTTCTGAAAGCTTTCTCTCAATTTTCTCTGCTGCCGAAATCTTTTTCCATTCTTTTTCTTCCTAGCTGAATTCTCCCCACCTATTTGTTCATCTTTTTCCATCCACTAAAAGTGAAAACCACACTTCCATTTGCTCCTTTAGCCGAAATTCTTAGATCTCTTCTCTGGTGTTTGCCGAATCTTTCTGTAAGGGTAGCCAAATCTTCTCGAAGTGGTAAGTGTTGATTATTTTATTCTTTCAATCTTTTCCGCTTTTGGAGACCATAGTCGAATGGCTAGATGGTTGACTAATCTCGTATTGTCTTTCATGGGCGGCATTTCCGGGGATTGAAGGAGATCCAATCGCCTAGGTTTCTAAATCAAGAGCACACAAATCATACTACTTCCGGGATTTAATCAATCTAGGTAAGGAGATCTGTTAATCTAAAAGTATAGATTCGGGTAAACACTAACCCTTGGCCGAATATAGGAGAGGCCTTATATTCGCGTTTTTCCGGCTTTTGAGCAAAGTTGTAGACAGAGGCGATGATCCGATTAGCGAGGGTATCGACATAGAGGGTAGCCTTACGCATTAATCAGGTGTGTAACACTCTCACACCATTTAGATTGCTTGATTAGTATGCATACAAACCTGTTATATTCTATATATTCTATTAAATGCCGAAATACCGACATGGCTGTTGAAAACCCGAGAAGGGTAAAGGCAAAGCGCCAGGTTAGTGATCTCTGTCATTCTAAAGTGAATGTTTCTGCTGAGAAGATATGCTTTATATGTATGCCAATTTCTATGTATGCATGGGGTTGGGTGATTGATGAAAGGGGAAGTGTTCTGTTGTAGTGGCTTTTGCCATGATCTGTTGTAGTGGCTTTTGCCATGATCTGTTGTAGTGGTTATTGCCATGATCTGTTGTAGTGGCTTTTGCCATGATCTGTTGTAGTGGCTTCTGCCATGATCTGTTGTAGTGGCTATTGCCATGATCTAACGATGAGCAGCTATCTGCAGCATGACTGCCATCGATGGTGTGTAGCGGTGTGGGTGATTGTAGAAATCCACAATGGTGTGATCGGCAGGTAAGGGTGGTGAGTAGCGGATGGAAACCTAGGATTGGGTTGGGCTTTGCATATTTTCTGATATATTATACTCTTTTATCTGTTCTGTGGGGCTAAGGCCCAATCTGATGGTGCACGAGGGTTGCACACTGAGTCTCGCGACTCAACCTATTATTTAACATTTTCAGGTAGCACCTAGTGCATCGGACCGGGCTGGAGAGGAGCGCAAGGTGGCCATGCGAGGGATTATTTTGATTCAGCACAAGACTTTACTAGTTTAATTATTTTTAATATTTTTAATTAGTTGGTTTATATTTTATTGTAATAAGGCCACCGGTTGTCATAATTCTTTTATGCTTTCTTTTGGGTTTTCGGGTTTTTGGACATCTAAAATCCTACGTAAAAGGTTAAACTATGGCATGTACTGAAATGATAAAAATCAAAGGAAAATTCCAGTTTTATATTCATTAAGGCATTAAATAAAATTTATTTCTTTTACAATTTATCAACCTATTAAGTTTTTCCCGTATAAATGTCAAAACTATGTTTTTTAAAACGAAGCAAAATGCGACATGTTCTATAAAATCTTCTTAGTGACATGCCAGATCCGGTCATGGTGTTTGGGTTGGGTTTGGGGTGTTACAGTCTTGATTATCGAGTTTTAGTCAAGATATGGGTACAATGCGTCATATCGTGAAGCTTGGGATGGTAAACAACTAACAATAAAGGAGTTGTATAGTGACTGGGACGATTTTTACAATGAGCTACAATTGTGGTTAGTTACCTGATAGGATTATGTATTGGGTATGATTGTAAGCCTGCAAACCCTTAATGCATTTGACTAGTAACGCCAAAAGGTAAACAAATATTCCACCGTCTATTGTGGACATTCCCTTTTTGTGTTTAGGCATTTCTACATTGCAAGTTGTTTGTCTAAATAGATGTGACTTGGATTTATGGCAAGTACACTTAAATCCTCCTTATTGCAATCACATAGGACGAAAACCAGAACATATTTCCCATCGCTTTTGCTATCGTTGACAACGAAGGCACCAATTCATGGGAGTTCTTCCAAAATAGCTTGTGTAGGCATGTTGTTCCAAAAGACAATTTTTGTTTAATTTCTGATAGAGAAAATGGATCATTGTTGCAATCCGATGACCTATTTTTTTGTGGCAGTAAAGATACCGCATCAAACACATTGCAAGTAAGTTTCATAAAAAGTTAGGAATGCAAACTTGTGCAAAAAAGTTGTCAACATGGGTAAGAAATCTAAAAAAATAGCATTATCGTTCTTTTTTTAAAAAAAAATTCTATTACTTTCAGTTTTCCAATTATGACAATTTTCTGAATACATTTGTAAGGGTGTGAGTTATGACATCACTTCAACAAAAAGATGGTGTGGATTGTTGTCGAAGCTAGTGACCAAGCTGTGGATATTTTTAATAAGATGAAGCCCCACCAGTGGACATAATATTTCGATGATAGGTCTCGATAAGAACATATGACAGCAAACCTTAGAAAGGTTATTAATTTTTCCTTAAAGGTGCACTTTATCTACCTATATCGATTTTCCTCTTAACAACTTACTTCAGGTCCACCGCATATATCCCACGAAATATGTCGACAGGACATATATATTGCTAGGAGCTAACAAAGGCGATTGAAGTAAGCCGATAGAAAGCAAGCTCAATGTATTTAAAATATATTCTCGACAAGATGAAACGTTCTAGTTGAAAAAGTTTGTTAGTCACTAAACAAGAATCCCATCCACGAATCGTATATAAAGTTTGTTAGACCAAAAAATAATTTATAAAAAATAATTTATGTGTTATATATGTAACACCCCAAACCCGGCCCATGCGTTACGACCGGATCCGACGTGTCACATGAATAAAACGTATTTAAGAACTTTGTGATTTGTACTAAAATAGGTGTAATTTGATTATGGTTAAGAAAACAAGTTTGGATGTGAATATTTGATAAAATACAACTAATTTTTGAGAGGTTGATTGATGAGTCGAAAATCGAGGTAGTGAACTTTAAAACCATGACTTTTGAAAATGACGTTGAAAATTTGAAAGAGAATCCGAGTTAAATTATTTGTACATATTTATTATGAAAACCGTTTATTAATCAATTTTGGAAAACCGTTATTTATGATTTTAGAAAAAATCCCCATTTAAAATAATGCAAGAAAAATAATAAATACGGCTAAACATAAAACCAAATAAAAATATCCTAGAGGCCTTATTACAACTTTAAAACCCGAAATAATAAAAGCAACGGAATAATACGGAAAATAAGTTTACTAAAGTCTGAAAATAACAATCCAAAAGTATGGCCTCCACCGAGTCATCCATGGCCTCAAGTCCTCGTCACTGAGCATTACCTACAAGGGTTAAGAAAAAGGGGGAGTGAGTTACAAGAACTCAGTGTATAATCCCCTTACCATCATCCACTGGGCCTGAACCCATATAGCAATATCTTGGGCCTAAGCCCATTTACATAACAGAATATATATATGTGCAATGTATGTAACCCAACCCATCCATCCAACACACCCCCGTACCAGCCTATCACACCTGTGGGGATCAAGTCAACCCACCCCGCCAATCACACCAAATCGTAGGCAAATTGCCATTTATAATAATTTATTGTGGCCAAGCCACCGATATCATACGTAAACATTATAATAAACATTTTATTGTGGCAATGCCACCAAGTTACACTTCTCTTCATCATTTTTCCCATCCCATGCAATATATGAAAATGCAGCATACATAATAAGATGTTCACATATAAATAGCAACCATTAATCAAGTAATTTATTACAATGACTCAGCCCATTTAAGGCATTCTAGCAAATCGGCCCTCTAGGGGCATTTTCGTAATTCGGCCCATAAGGGCATTTTAGTAATTCGGCCCATAAGGGCATTTTCGTAATTTAACAATTTTAATGCCGATTTTGTCAAATATTTCAAAATAGTATACTTTTAAACAAATTCCTCATTTTATGCCAATTTTTACGATTTTTAGCCGTATAATAATAACAATCTACTATTCGACATGTTACCGAATCATAATTCTACGGGATTACGGTGTGAGATTACACACCTGATTACGGTAACTATTAAACTCTCAAGTCGGCACCTATGACATCATAACACTCGATTAATCTAATGAACGAGATTTTTATTAATCTAAATCTAAACCAAGCGATCTATTGAAACGCTTACCCTCGATATCGTGAACGACCACGATTTGTCTATTCTCACCGGATGATGGTCCACAACCCGGTGGGAAATCTCGAACCGCCGAAACCGCTCTACGCTTGAACTTAGGAGTAGGAATGGCAATTCCACTCCTTTTGTGTTCTCCAATCGCTTTTCCTTTCAACACGGTTCCACTTGCCTCCATTGGAAAAATCTTAATCAAAATGATATTACGACGATATATATATATATATCGATTGTTTAAGGAAAAAAAAAGGTTCGGCTTACCACTATTTTCGCAGAATCAACAAGCGAATATCAACGATCGATATAGTCCCTAGAATAAACGTATATACCTAATGGTCAATCCGTTTTAGCGGAATAACCAAGTATTGAGATATTGAACCTTAAAGAAATCCCTTACCTCGATAATAATAGATCCACTACGATCGATTGGGCGCAAGACTAGAAGTGATTCGGCTAAGATGTGATATTCGGCCAATCCACTAAAGTACTACAAATAGAAGATTATCAAAATATGAGGGAGTGTGGGAAAACACCATTTCGGTTTAGAAACAATATGAAATAACCAAATGATGAGGAATACTCATTCGGCTAAGGAGAAAAAGATTGAAAAGATTTGAATAAAACACTTACCTGGTTTAATCAAGAAAGAATAATCCAACTTGTAAGATGAAGAAGAGAATATGATCAAGGTTCGGTTAGTGGAGGAAAAATGGAGAAAGATTGAAGGAATAGTGAATAGGAAAAGAAGTGATAACCCAAGAGAAATTAGAGAGTTTTGACCATCCAAAGAAAATGAGCAAAAGTGGTTTGAGGGTCACGGAAAAACAAAGGAGAAAGATGACCAAATGAATTAGGAGGTTTCGGCCAAAGCAAGGGGAAAAGAAATTGGAAGAGAAAGTACCAAAATGACTTTAGTGATTCGGCATAACAAAGGAAAAAAATGAACTATTTTGGCCTAGAGTGTTTCGGCAAGAAAGGAAAAAGTTTTAGAAAAGAAACACAAAATGTTCAAACAAAAGAAAATTATACCTCTCATGCACTAAACTAGCAAAAATTCGGCTCTCAACTCCCCTCTCAAAACCGTGTGGCATCTTTTGCCCAAAAGGATGGATGTTGACCAAAATGTCTTTCCAAAACATCACCCATAATATTAGCCAACATGTTCCCTTCACTTGCCTTTTTCTTTTGATTCTTTCCTTCATCATCCCTTATCTTACTCCATACCATATTTATTTAGCCACCTTTCCATAATTGAAAAGTCTTCCTTGCCTTAAATACCACCTTGGCCGACACTTAGGGAAGGAATACAAAAATAAAATCCCAAAATTTGCACTAGGTAGGATTCGAACTCCACCCCTCAAGCCCATACATGCAACGCCACACCACTCCTCTTCTAGCTTCACTTGTGCTAGCAAAATGCACACTTATTTCCATAAGCCTTGATGCCACCTACCTTTTCTCCTTAAAGTGCTTAAACACGAAAATTTTACTAAGGCCCAACTTGAACCCGGAACTTCCTAGGACCCCGTAACTTTCCAAAATCACCTTCCTAATAAGTCCAACTTGAAATAATGCCGTTCTCTTGTTCTTAAAAATTTTAAACACTCCTACTCCCCAAGGCTCAATGGGCCCAATTCTACTAGGCCCAAATTTGGGTCGTTACAATTCTACCCTCCTTAAAGAAATTTCGTCCTCGAAATTTCCAACCAACTACTAAACGCACCACTCAAATCACACCACTATGCTTTCGCTGCGCACTCTGATCTTAATAACACTAATGTACTTTCAACATAATCTTGAATCCTCTTTCACACAACCAAACATCTAACCACAGAAGCAAGCAGTTATCTACCTCTTATACCTAAAATTTTCTACATTCAATCATCATGTCTAACCAAAACATACCTGACTTGATGGTGATGAAATAATCCCGAGCCTTATGCTCCTTAGACCCGCATCTCAAGCATGCTCCTGACCTCCTCCAGCATTCTCCCGGATGACGCCTTCTGCAATATTCGCAAGCCAAAAATTTGGACGTGCCTTAACACGCTTACTTTAACGCGAGACTGCAACCCAAAAGAACCGCGATCTCTTTTCTTCTTACAGTCCATACACCCAACTCGAAGTGCTTCACTGATTCCTTTAACCTCCTCCAATACCTCTTTAACTATTTGAGTCAGCTCATCAACCCTAGCTTGATCATGAGATCCCGTCTCAGCCACTGGTGATGCCAGCGCCTCCCTTTCGGGCACATGCCTCGGTGCTGAAAATCCAGCCCTAACACCTCAACCTCTATCACGGTCGCGTCCACTACGTCCACGTCCTCTAGCGCTCATATTTGCTAAGTCGATTTAATCTGACTAAGAGTCTTATGAATCATTATGCTATTCAATGTTTATTAAACAATATTTTATGAAGTATAGGAAGTAAAGTCATTTTCGCAAAACGCATCCTATAGTCTCAATCTCTATAGTTTCAGCTCTTAAAACTAAAAGTTCTAGAGTGTTTCTACATTCATACCACAATCATCATAATCATAAAATGATAACATATACTTACTTGACTTGGTGTCGGATACCCGTGGTGCCATACTTCCTTTAAAACATGCATTTATAATTTTTAAAAAAATTCAAACAGCTTTGGAAAATGTTTTTGAACCCAAACCACAAACGAGTTTTGCAACCGGGCTCTGATACCATTAAATGTAACACCCCAAACCCGGCCCATGCGTTACGACCGGATCTGACGTGTCACATGAATAAAACGTATTTAAGAACTTTGTGATTCGTACTAAAATAGGTGTAATTTGATTATGGTTAAGAAAACAAGTTTGGATGTGAATATTTGATAAAATACAACTAATTTTTGAGAGGTTGATTGATGAGTCGAAAATCGAGGTAGTGAACTTTAAAACCATGACTTTTGAAAATGACGTTAAAAATTTGAAAGAGAATCCGAGTTAAATTATTTGTACATATTTATTATGAAAACCGTTTACTAATCAATTTTGGAAAACCGTTATTTATGATTTTAGAAAAAATCCCCATTTAAAATAATGTAAGAAAAATAATAAGTACGGCTAAACATAAAACCAAATGAAAATATCCCAGAGGCCTTATTACAACTTTAAAACCCGAAATAATAAAAGCAACGAAATAATACGAAAAAGAAGTTTACTAAAGTCCGAAAATAACAATCCAAAAGTATGGCCTCCACCGAGTCATCCATGGCCTCAAGTCCTCGTCACTGTGTATTACCTACAAGGGTTAAGAAAAGGGGGGAGTGAGTTACAAGAACTCAGTGTATAATCCCCTTACTGTCATCCACTGGGCCTGAACCCATATAGCAATATCTTGGGCCTAAGCCCATTTACATAACAGAATATATATATATGTGCAATGTATGTAACCCAACCCATCCATCCAACACACCCCCGTACCAGCCTATCACACCTGTGGGGATCAAGTCAACCCACCCCGCCAATCACACCAAATCGGAGGCAAATTGCCATTTATAATAATTTATTGTGGCCAAGCCACCGATATCATACGTAAACATTATAATAAACATTTTATTGTGGCAATGCCACAAGGCTACACTTCTCTTCATCATTTTTCCCATCCCATGCAATATATGTTGACCAAAATGTCTTTCCAAAACATCACACACAATATTAGCCAACATGTTCCCTTCACTTGCCTTTTTATTTTGATTCTTTCCTTCATCATCCCTTATCTTCCTCCATACCATATTTCTTTAGCCACCTTTCCATAATTAAAAAGTCTTCCTTGCCTTAAATACCACCTTGGCCGACACTTAGGGAATGAATACAAAAATAAAATACCAAAATTTGCACTAGGTGGGATTCGAACTCCACCCCTCAAGCCCATACATGCAACGCCACACCACTCCTCTTTTAGCTTCACTTGTGCTAGCAAAATGCACACTTATTTCCATAAGCCTTGATGCCACCTACCTTCTCTCCTTAAAGTGCTTAAACACGAAAATTTTACTAAGGCCCAACTTGAACCCGGAACTTCCTAGGACCCCGTAACTTTCCAAAATCACCTTCCTAATAAGTCCAACTTGAAATAATGTCGTTCTCTTGTTCTCAAAAATTTTAAACACTCCTACTCCCCAAGGCCCAATGGGCCCAATTCTACTAGGCCCAAATTCGGGTCGTTACAATATAAATGTTAAAATTTATTTATTTATAAAAAAATTTGGTCAAAAGTATGGGCATAACTTATTTATGTATCCATTTTTTATAATATAAAAAAATAGTATACTCGTTTATTAAAAAGTGTTATAACTCTTTACCTTAATTTATTTATAAAAAATAAAATTTTAAAATTATGGTAAAAATTATATTATGTATAAAAATTGTTTTGAAAGGTATTAGACACTTTATAAGACTTTTTTTTAATAAAGGTTATATATTATAAATTTCATATATTTTTAATTTAACTTTGTTATTATAAAAATATTATAACCTTGCATAAGCCTTTCTCCAAATTAAGTTTATATAACTTTTTATAATCAAAATTATAGATTGTTTGTATCGTGAACCCAAATATAATGTGGTAGATGTGAGTTATACAAAAACAAAATATTTTCTTGTACCATATCATAGGGTACGGTACCATTTGGGAGATTGACACAAGCGCCAAAGACAACTTGCGAACTCTTTAATTTGAGGTATTCAAAGTTTTGAAATGTAGTTGAAACGACATTTGTTTTTTTTTTTAAATCATATTGTCGAAACCATTTTTAAAGTTTATTTAAAAAACGAGGATCGACTTTAAAAAACAAAAACGGGAGTCGCCACCAATCCCTTTTTACTTAGGTGTGATTGGATCATCTTGTAAAACGTTTAATTTTTAAAAAAAAAAAATCAATTTTGGTTCACAAAAAAAAAAAAAAAAAAAAAACGGGTTCGGGAGTCGGTTACGTATGAGGAAGGGCTAGCACCCTCATAGCGCCCAAAAATTGGTACCTAATCGGTAAAATCATGTCCGAATATTGAAAATTTTAAAAATATTTTCAATATGATCCTTTGAAAGAAAACCAAGACTTACCTATCTCAAAGAAATAAAATGCTATACCTAATAAGTTTGGATATAATATCTCATGACTTCGAAGTTAGGCTCGCCTTTATTTGTAGAAAATTCTTATCTTGAAAACGCAAAACATCATATCCAGTAAGTTAGGATATAACGCTTTGAATTTTCGAGAATAAGTTTTTTGATTTGAAATTTGTAAATTTCGGTTTTAAAAGAGAAGGGATATCTAATACCTTAAGTTCCACGAGAAAAATCGAAACCCAGTAAGTTAGGGCACAATTCTTCTCATAGTCCACAAATATCACATATCACCGTATTTCTTAAATTATTTGAATAAAATATTTTAATTCAAAAGGTATTTTTATGAAAAAATGGTTTGAGTAAGACATTATAACATACATATCAATTCAACCCAACTACGAATTATATTAAAAATAAATAATCAATAAATAATATAACATGAATAAATAAATAAAAGAACTATGCTAAAGCAATAATAAACGAATACAAGAATATAAATAAATTAATACAAAATATAAAATAGGCAACAATAATTAAGAATCTATATGAAGCATAAATGTAAAAAAAAAAATGGATGTTTAAATTCTATAAACAAGGTCAATATATGAGAAATAAATTAACACTACATTTAAACAATGAATTATGACATAAATAAAAAAAATATGATTATTTTCAAAACAATTGATATATATATATAAATGACGTATTTTATAAAAAAATATAAGAATAAATACATAATTTTAATAATTTAATACATGATAATAAAAATGCTTAATAAATAATATATAATAGTTTTAAATAAGAACATATATATAATACTCTAGCCATAAAAAATATAAAATAAAATATGTTATATAAAATAAAATAGATTTTATACAAAATAAAATTTTAAAAATAATTTATGATATAATATACTATATAATATAATTTTTTTAAAAAATATATAATATAATAATTAATAAAATCATAATAATTAATAAAATAATATAAAATAATTAACAATAATAATATATATAAGGATTATACATATAAAAATAATATCTATATATAAATTTTATACTATAAACAAATTAATATATATAAATAAAAAATAATATAACATTTTAATATGATAAAATAATTAAATACAATGTTAAAATAATTAAAATGAAATAAAATAAAATAAAAAGGTTTTTAAAAAAAACAGGGATTAAATAGCAATTAAAATAGGTACAAAAGGACTAAGTTATAACGCGCGTCATACTGTAGGGACTCATTAGGCAATTATGCCTTCTTCCCAAAACGACGTCGTTATGATTATTAGCCTTTAAGGAGCCCCAGGATCAGATCGAAACAGAGTATAAGTTTTTGGGCCAATTTAAAATAAATAAAAAATTGAATTGGACGAAATTAAAATTAATAAAATTGCGGAAGGACCGAAAATGTAATTAGACCATTTAACAAAAACACGCGGATCCTCCCCGAGTTTTCGGGTCAATGCGCGGATCCTCAGCCCTGAACGACGCCGTTTTATACTTATTTAATTAAACAAAAACGATGTCGTTTCATCATTACTATATAAGTAAAAAATCAGTTAAAAAATCATTTAACATTCGTTTTAAAAAAAAAAATTAGAAACCACCTTCCCCAGATCCTCTCTAGCCTTCGGCCTTCGGCCAGGGCTCCGATAGAGGGCCGTCACAGGTGCCTCCGCACGCGCCACCGCATATGGCGGTCGGAGGTCAGAAATTCATTTCTTCGGCGAAAAGAAAGGTAAAACTCTTTTTATCCTTTTTTTAAAAATAATGTTTGTATGCGTAAATGTATAGAAGATATATATATATATATAAAAACAGAATAGTAAAACAAATCACCTCTTGCGATTTCTATATTTTATTTCTTTGAATGTTTTTGTCTCTGTTTTTTTCTGTGTATCTGTTCTTTTTTTTTACAGATTATGTAGGGCTTTCATAGCCCTTGAAATAAAAACAAAATAGGAAATACGCCTATTTTCCTTGTTTGCTGTCTTGTTTTTCCTTTTTTGCGCAGGTCAAAGGCGAATATCTTGCGACAATGGAGTGATTCGGGCGCGGACCGCGGTGCGACTGAGGGCTGGCGTGGGTGCGAGGAGTTGATTGCGGCGCAAGGCTGGGGTGCTGCGGCGCGACGATTGGGCTCTTGCTGGGGCGAAGCTTACGGCGCCTAGGGTTTCAGAAACCCTAGGTCTTCTGGTTTCTGTTTAAGTTTTTGGGCCTCTTTGGGCCGTGTAATTTGGGTCAGGGTAATTGGGTCAACTGTTTAAGTTTTGGTTCTGGGTTGGTTTAAAATTTGGGTTTGGGCTTTAAGCCCGTTTTATTGTAAATGGACTGTAAGGGACATTTTATTATTTTATTATTTTGTTTTTCTTTTTATGAATAAAATGGGCCCGGGCAAAATGGGCTAACTACACATATATTAAAAACATCACCTCGGTGTAGGATAAAAAAGGTTGGATCATATTAATATGTTGTATACTTCATAACTTCATTCATAGGTAGAATTGAGATGATTCATATTTTGAAGAGTATAATAGAAGAAGAAAATCTTGATAACCTTAATTATACAGATTAAAATTCAAATAATGGTAAGGAATACATTTAAAAGTTTTAAGAGGTAATAACTGAACAAATATGAAATGTTAAAGCAATTAGAAAAAATTTCATATGATGTTTATTTTTTGTTATTTTTATTAATTGTATTATCAACTATTTTCTTGCCTAACAAATTGCATATGATGATTTAATTTCAAATTTTGTTACTCTTTTAAAAAGAATTATTGTACTAAGTTTCTTTGTAGTAATTAATATATTTAAAAATAAATAAATTATGTAATAGTGTTATTATAATTTGTACTACCAAACATGATATAAAGAATTACAATGTAATTAGACTCTATTAGTCAACATTTTTATAGATTATAATTCTTTATAATTATAAGAAAGTATAATTACTACTTTAATAATTACACTTTTATCCAATCACTCTTTATTGTATAAACAACCTAAAACTTCTAATTTAAAAAAGAAAAAAAACAGACAATTCAAAATTTCTAAAATTCATAACTCTTTCTCCTTTTTTCTACTAGTCTATATTTCATATGTGAAAATTCATTAGTTGTTATAATTGTAATGGCTTCATCTCAACAAAGTTATTTCCCTTCAAATGATGTGCTATGGAACTTTTCAATAATTAAAAAGTTTCAACAAATTCATTATTACTACTATTTATCATTATTAATGCACAAAATATAATTAGTCTAATAGTACAAAATTTTGGAGTTGAATATTGACTTGAAAATTTGGAGCAAATAAGAGAAATTTTATTTATTAAATTATCAATTACCATTTCTAGATACATCTTTTGATTCTTCTCTTCAATTAAGTTTTTGATCCAAGAATTGTCTAGACTTGATCTTGAGTGGATGCGAGTCGCTTCAAGAGTCGTCAAGACTTGATTTTGAAGCTAGGTTTGACAAGTTGCTTGCTTGAGAATTTCATGTGATTTGAATTCAAGAATCTTTTAGACTTAATCATGAATCAATAAAGTTTGCTTGAAGCGTCATCGAGATTTTATATTGAAAATAAGTTTGGAAAGAGTATGAATCCAAGCATATGCAAGACTTGATTTGGGTGAATGATTTCGTTTCAAGGATCTTTTAGACTTGATCTCGACGAATGGGTTTCTTGTTCTTTGTGTTGATGCAATTGGATTGATGAGAGCTTTGATCCAAGGGTCTTCAAGACTTTATCTTAGATTGATGATTCTGATTCTAGAGCTTTGTAAACTAGATGTTGAACAATGAATTTAGCCTCTTTTTAGTCAATTGAATGTGATCGAAGAGTATATTTGTTTAGAATTGATATGGTGTTCTTCAAAATTTCTTTAGAGATTTATTGGGATTTTGGAAAGAATTTATAGTTCTCAAAATATTCTCCTTAAATCTTCAATTTTTGAACTTCTGGAATCCTGAACTCATTATGTTGAATAGCTTGAAGGTGACCCCTTTTATATTGTCAATTGTTGAAGTAAAAAAGAATTTTTTGTAGAATATAACCTCTTCATTTTGAGTGAAATTCAATGATTAAAATGTATTATTTATTATTTATCTCATGTTATTTTAAATTAATTGATGCTAAAATAATCCTTAAAGAATATGGATTGTTTACAAACGAGTTTGAAAAAGATTTAATTTATTAATTTATCTCTTAATTAATTAATTTTAATTATACATAAATGATAATAACACATGATAAATTATGATTGGTACAAAAATTTTACTTCTATGCATAGTTATTATATATTTAAATTTAGTTTATTCAAATAATATTGTGGAAAAATGCCTCTTATTTTGACCAAAATTTATTTTGGCTTTTCTTCTCCTATTTTGTAACGCCCCAAAATTCCTATTTTTTTTGTTTTTCGTTTCTGTTAAAATATGACATAAATGTGTATCTGCTTCAGTGGTTATGTGTTCTAGGTGTGTGTGAGAGGTTTCAAGTTCAAGCCTTAGCTTTGGCAAATTTTGGTATTTTTCTGATATAAAGCTGTAACACCCTAAAATTTGAGTATCGATTATTGCATGGTTTGGTGTTTAGATTATGAAGGAAATTTTTTTTATTATTTTTCGTGTTTATTATAGTCCTGAAGAAGAATTAGAATTATTCGGGGATGGAATAATTTTTAGTTTTTAAAATTTATTGAAGTGGAGCAAGTGGCATTGACACATAAGTTAATTAATGTGTCAAAGTGTAGCATAAGATGAGTATATGGCAAAGTGGTGTTGGCGCATGAGTTAGTGCATGAGGGAGAAGGTTCGAATCCCTTGTTTAGCATCTAGATGATTTTTATTTTTTATTTTTCTGCACATGTATAGCAAGTGTCGGCCAAGTGCATATATGGTAAGTGTTGACCTTGTTATTTTTAGTTAGTATATCAAAGGATTAAGGAAATTGTTAACTTATGGAAGGGAATCAAGAAATTAAGGAAAGATATGAAGATATGGGGCAAGTATCAAGGAAAAGGTTATGGAAATAAAATCATGGCCATTTGACCATGCATAGGGACTGCAATATGGTCTAGGGGAGCCAATTTTTGGTGTTAGTTTGGCTAGGATTTGAAGTCTCTTTTGGTCATTCTTAGTTTTGTGCATAGTTTTGCAAATTCTCTCAACCTCTCTCCTTGGCCGATTTTGATCCTTGGTAAGCCTTGATTATTTTGACCATTTGGTCATTATTGCACATCATTTGGTATTCTTTTTGTGCCTTTTTCTCATTAGTGCCGAAATCACCTACATCAAAAGACCAGTCCTTTCTTTTCTCTCCTTTTCTCCATTGCCGAATGTGCCTTGATCTTAAACTCATCTCTTTCTTTCTCTTTTGTTTTCTTTGAAAATCGAATTATCATCATCCCTATTCTCTTATTTTGATTTCTTTTCAATCAATACTTTCTCCTTTAATCTCTTCATGGCCGAATGTTAGTGTACCTTAACCGAACCATTTTCTTTTTTTCTTTGATTCTTCATAGACGAATATCTCTCTATTCATAAGCAACATTCTCAATCGCTTTTTTCAACCGTGGAAAATAGGTAAGGGTTATTTTTCGTCTTCGATTAGTTTATAGTATTTGGCCGAATATTGATGGTGGTTTGAAGGCTTTCTTAGATAAAAAAAAATGTTCATTCTATTAACGTTTATTTTTGTTATACTTTAGTGCGATAATGGAAGATTGGAAATCAAGAGGTCGTGTGTGACATAGAACGCTTGGATCGATTTCCCTTGTGGAACAAGAATATTTGTGGTAAGGAAATCTCGTTCTCAAAGCCTTTAGTCATAATCGATATATATATATATATATGATTAGGACGTGCTAACGATCTTTGTCTTTGAAGACAATCAAGATAGGGAAGAAACGGGCCGTATATAGTGTTCGGAAGAAGGGTGGTACCATTAATCCCCCTAAGTATAAACAAAGGACTGTATCAGCAATCCGGGATTTCCCACCGGGTTGTGGACGTTCATCCGAGGAGAATCAATTGTTTGAAGTAGTTCGTACTCCCGAACCATTATTTGTTCGTGGATTTGATTCGGTTAACGAACCATCAATCGGGGAGAAACCGCAAGTGGAAGTAGTTCAAAAATCCGAGGGTAAATTTTAGATCGTTATGTTTAGATCGGTTTTATTATTAGATTATAATGATCATAAGTTATCGTGATATGTATAGGTGTTAACGAGCAGGAAAGTCTAGTTCTCACCATAACCAGGTGTGTAACTTCACACTTATCTTTCGGGTTAGATACTAAACAGTAAGTATTATGATAAATCGTAAAAATGGCAAAATCGAAATTTATGTGATAATTAACACTTTTGTGTAAATGCATGAAAACGGTTAAAGTCGGAAAAATTGCTAGATCGATAAATTGAACCGAAATATTGCTAGATCGATAAATTGAGCCGAAATATTTCTAGATCGATAAATTGAACCGAAATATTGCTAGATCGATAAATTGAACCGAAATATTGCTAGATCGATAAATTGAGCCGAAATATTGCTAGATCGATAAATTGAGTCGAAATACTGCTAGATTGTTAAATTGGGCCGAAAGACTGCTAGATCGATAAATTGGGCCATAAAACTGCTAGATCGATAATATGGGCCAAAGTTTGCTAGATCGCTAATGGGCCAAAAACCCTCTAGTTCGAGATATGGCCAAAGTTTAATACTATATTGTTAATAGGCCCAAATGAAAGGTTTTATTAAAAACTCATTTGTATTATGGGTTACTTGATAAATCATTTATGATTAAAGTTTGTTAATCATACATAAATGCATGGGATGGGATTTGAGGAAGAGAAGAAAGGCCTGTGGCCACGTATCTTGTTCGGTGGCTCTGCCACAAATTTTGGCTTAATGCCTCTAGTTCGGTGACTATGTCACAATCTAGTTCGGTAGTGCACTACAATATAATTTAAAAGGCTAAATGCCTACGATTGGTGTGTTTGGCGGGGTGGGTTGACTTGATCCCCACAGGTGTGCTGGTTGGTACGGGGGTGTGTAGCGGATGGAAATTAGGCTTGGTTGGGAAATTCATTTTACATGCATTTTAATATATTTTATTTCATTTTATATTGTTAAAGTTTGTAATTGGGCTCAAACCCAAATTAATGCCTTGATGGTCTGGCCCAATAATGGTGGTAAGTGAGTTACACACTGAGTTCTTTGTAACTCACCCCGTTTTATTATCCATCTCAGGTAATGGAAATTGATGTGGACTTGGGCCAGGGATGACATGGTGGAGGCCATACTACGAGCGTGGGTTTTATAAACTATGAACTTTATTTAAGTTACTTATTTTAATTACTATTTTGGGTATGTTGTAATAAGGCCTCTAATTATGTTTTTATGGATTGTTTTTATGTGTGGATGGATTTAACTTTATTTTTAGATCATTAATATGGGCTTATGATTTCTTAAAAATATTGTGTTATAACAATTTTGGACACCTAAATTACTTTTCAATTTCTTTCAAATTCTTTAAGGTTTTGACTAATATATATATATATATAAGATTTCAACCAAGTATTTTTCTTAATTCATAATCATTGTACTTAGTTTTTATTAAACCTTATTTCTAAAGGCTTTGCATTACTGTTTTACTTAAATCATTAGAGAAATTTTGGATGTTCGTTCGATGTGACAAACCAAATCTCGTCTTAACGCATAGACCTGGTTTGGGGTGTTACATTTAATGGTATCAGAGCACAGTTTCAAAACTCGGCTGTGGTTTGGGTTCAATAATGATGTTTGTTTGAAAAACAATTCAAAATTTCTAGATTTTGATTTAAAGGTAGTATGGCACCATGAGCATCCCGCGCCAAGTCAAGTAAGTATCTCAGATATCGATTGTTTATATTGTGATATGATCATAAGAAACACTCTAGAACTTCTAGTTTTAGGTGTTGAAAACCGTAGAGATTGAGACAATAGGATATGGTTGCGAAAACAACTCTATCTCTTTCATATCATAAAACATCGTTAATAAACAATCTGAAATAGTATTTTGATTCATAAAACTCTTAATCGATTAAATCGGTCATTATGAGCTCTAGAGGGCGTGGTCGTGGGCGCGGTAGACGTGGCTGTGGTAGAGGGCGAGGTGTTAGAGGCGCAACCAAGCACCGGATCATATGCCGGAAATGGATGCACTGCGTCACTCGAAAGTGAGATGGGATCACATAATCATATGGAAGAAGATAATGCGGTGACGCGAGCAATGCTGCGAGTCCTTGAAAGGGTCGCTGGAGCTAGAACTGGGCCAACAGCTCGTGGGTCGATATCGGAACGTTTGAAATCAAGTGGTGTTGAGGTTTTCAGAGGTGTCTCAAGTGTAGCTCCAAATTTCGCTGAATATTGGCTTGAGGCAGTGGAGCAAATTATGGACGATCTTGAGTGCACTGTGGAACAAAAATTAAGGGGAGCGGTGTCCTTGTTAAGGGACGAAGCATACCAATGGTGGCTTACTGTCCGAGAAGGCACTGAAGCTGCATTAGTTAATTGGGAATTCTTTAAAGTTTCCTTCCAAGGGAAATATGTAGGAACGAGTTATGTTGATGCCAGAAGGAAGGAATTTCGAATTTGGTCCAAGGGAATAAGACCGTGGCCAGAATATGAAGCTGAGTTTTTACGCTTGAGTCGCTATGCTCGAACAATAGTGGCAACAGATCATGAGCGTTGTGTACGCTTTGAGGATGGCTTGAACGATGAATTGTGGGTTTTGATAGCCCCACAACAAGTTAGAACTTTTGCCACGCTTGTGGAAAAGGCCAAGATAGCCGAAGATGTTAAGAACTCGGAACGTCAGAATCGGGAACGAGCTAGAGGCAAGAGAGATATGAAGTATTCGGGTTCTTCAAAAGGTTTACGAAGAGGCCTCGGGCGAGGAACCAACTCAAGGAAGAACACTGTGAAATGTGAATCGAGTCGAGATTGTTCTGATTGTGGGAAAAGGTATTACGGAGAGTCTTTGGAAGAAAACGGGTGCTTGCTATAAATGCGGGTCGATGGATCATCAATATAGGAATTGCCCTCGTCGAATGGATACAACTCAGGAAGCTCGTAATACTGATGCACCACCGGCAAGAGGAATTTAGCAACCACCGAGAGGTCGTGGACCAGGTCGTGGTGGTAATGGGGCTGGACGTGGTCAAGGTGCAGCGGGTCGAGGTAATGGTCCTAGAGGCAACACAGATGCAAGACAGCCAGGATTGGTATATGCAGTTAGACGCCGTGAGGATGGCAATGCACCTGATGTGATAACTGGTACGTTCTTCATTTTTGATGTACCTATTATTGCTTTGATAGATATTGGTTCTACCCATTCGTATGTTGCTAGCACCATATCTGGAAACTTGAATTTAGACTCTGAAATTTTCGATAATGAGATGAAGGTAATTAGTCCTTTAGGACAATCGGTATTGGTAAATAAACTGTTTAGAGATGTGCCCTTAGAAATTCAAGGAGAAATATTTTTGGCAAATTTGATGGAATTGCCTTTTGGCGAGTTCGATATCATTTTGGGCATGGATTGGTTGGTTAAGCACCGGGCAAAATTGGATTGTGCTGAAAAGCGGATGTCAATAAGGACGGTGGAGGATAAAGAAATAATTATGATAGGCGAACAAAGGAATTACTTGGCAAATGTGGTATCTGCACTTAAGGCAGAAAAGTTGGTGCGAAAAGGGTATGGAGCATTTTTAGCATTTATTAGTGCTTTAGATGCCAAAGAGTTGTCAGTGGAAGATGTGAGAACAGTGAAGGAATTTCCAGATGTATTTCCTGAAGAACTTCCCGGTGTACCTCCAGATCGGGAAGTGGAATTTGGTATTGAGCTTTTGCCCGGGCACGGCCGGTGTCCATTGCTCCTTATAGAATGGCACCGAAGGAGTTGGCGGAGCTTAAAGCTCAAATTCAAGAATTGCTAGATCGAGGCTTTATTCGACCGAGTGTGTCTCCGTGGGGAGCACCGGTTTTGTTTGTTAAGAAGAAAGATGGGTCGATGCGTATGTGTATTGACTACAGGCAATTAAATAAATTGACGATCAAGAATAGGTACCCTCTGCCAAGAATTGACGACTGTTTGATCAATTGAAGGGAGCTTGATTTTCTCCAAAATTGATTTGAGATCGGGTTATCATCGACTTAAGGTGAAAGAAGCGAATATTCACAAGACGGCTTTACGAACTCGTTATGGACATTATGAGTTTTTGGTGATGCCGTTTGGGTTGACCATCGCACCACCGCATTTATGGATATGATGAACCGGGTCTTTCAACCATATTTAGACCGGTTTGTGGTGGTATTCATAGATGACATTCGTATATTCAAGGAATGAAGAAGAGCATGATTCGCATTTGCGAATCGTATTGCAGTTACTTCGAGATAATCAACTGTATGCCAAATTCAGTAAATGTGAATTCTGGTTAAGGGAACTGACTTTCTTGGGTCTTGTGGTGTCAGCCGAAGGAATAAGGGTGGATCCTCGGAAGATTGAAGCTGTATTGGATTGGAAACCACCAAAGTCAGTAGCTGAGATTCGGAGTTTCTTGGGTTTGGCTGGTTACTATAGACACTTTGTTGAGGGGTTTTCGTTGATTGCTGCACCCCTAACTAAGCTTTTGCGAAAGGGAGTACCGTTTATATGGACTGAAAAACAGTAAGAAAGTTTCGATGAATTGAAGAAGATTTTGACGGAAGCGCCGATATTGATTAAACCTGAGGCTGGAAAGGAGTTTACAGTTTATTGTGATGCGTCGCATACGGGATTAGGTTGCGTATTGATGCAAAGTGGGAAAGTGATAGCTTATGCTTCTCATCAGTTGAGACCGCACGAAGTAAACTACCCTACTCATGACTTGGAGTTAGCTGCAGTAGTGTTTGCTCTAAAGATTTGGAGGCATTACCTCTACGGTGAAAAGTCTATCATCTATACGGATCACAAGAGTCTTAAGTATCTTCTTACTCAGAAGGAATTAAACTTGAGACAACGAAGATGGGTGGAGCTGTTAAAGGACTATGATTTCTCAATCGAGTATCATCCTGGAAAAGCTAATGTGGTAGCAGACGCGTTAAGTCGTAAGGTGGTATCTGATTTGAGAGCAATGTTTGCCCATTTAAGTTTGTACGAGGATGGTAGTCTGATAGTGGAACTTCAGGTGAAGCCTCTGTGGTTGGAGCAAATTAAGAAAAAGCAAATATTAGATGAAAGGTTGGGACCTTTACTTCAACAAGTTGAAAATGGAGGAATAGAGGATTTTGGTATAAACACGGAAGGTGTGTTGTGCTTTCGTGGAAAAGTCAGATGCACGAGGACTCGGATCTGAGACAAATGATTCTACGAGAGGCGCATAGTAGCCCATATGCTATGCACCTGGAGGAAATAAGATGTATCGGGATCTTCGTGAACAATATTGGTGGCCGTGGTTGAAGCGTGAGATTTACGAATTTGTGGGAAAATGTTTAACTTGTCGCCAAGTGAAGGCGAACATCAATTGCCGTCGAGATTATTACAACCGGTAAAGATTCCTCTTTGGAAATGGGAGCGGATAACAATGGATTTTGTTAGTGGGTTACCTTTAACACCTACTAAGAAAAACTCGTTTGGGTAATTGTTGATCGTTTGACGAAGACTGCTCATTTTCTACCGGTTCAATGCGGATTACTCGTTACGTAAGTTGGCTAAGGTATGCACGATCCGAAATCGTGAGGTTGCATGGGGTACCTACGTCTATTATATCGATAGGGATCCTAGGTTTACGTCCACGGTTTTGGAAAGCATTGCATGAAGCTTTGGGAACAAAGCTAAACTTCAGTACGGCTTTTCATCCTCAGTCAGATGGTCAATCGAAAAGAGTAATTCAGATTCGGAAGACATGTTAGGGGTTGTATAATTGACTTCAAAGGTAGTTGGGAGGATTTTCTACCATTGGCGTAATTTGCTTACAACAATAGCTATCGATCCTAGCATTCGGATGGCACCCTACGAGGCATTATATGAAATCGTGAGGTGTCGTTCTCCTAGTTGTTGGACTGAATTGGGCGAACGACAGATGTTAGGTCCAGAGCTGATCTCTGAAACGGAAGAAAAAGTAAAAGCTATTCGAGCACGGTTAAAGGAAGCTTCAGATAGACAAAAGTCGTATGCAGATCGGAGCGTAGAAGTATCGAGTATCTTTGTGGGGATCAAGTGTTCTTGAAGGTCTCACCTTGGAAGAAGATTTTTAGGTTTGGGAAGAAGGGCAAATTGAGTCCTAGATACATTGGACCATATCGTGTGGTGAAGCGTGTTGGTCCAGTGGCCTATCGATCGAATTACCTCCGGAGTTGAGTCAGATTCATAATGTTTTTCATGTTTCCATGCTGAGGCGCTATAGATCGGATCCTTCGCACATAGTACCGGTAGAAGAATTGGAGTTGAAGTCAGACTTGTCTTTTGAGGAGGAACCAGTGGAAATCTTAGACCGAGATGTTAAGGTGCTAAGAAAGAAAACCGTGCCGTTGGTCAAGATTTTATGGCGTAACAACGGAGTGGAGGAAGCCACGTGGGAGCCTGAGGATGAAATTCGACAACAATACCCTCACTTTTTTCAACCAGGTAAATTTCGAGGACGAAATTTTTTTTAGGAGGGTAGAGTTGTAACACCCTAAAATTCGAGTATCGATTATTGCATGGTTTGGTGTTTAGATTATGAAGGAGATTTTTTTTATTATTTTTCGTGTTTATTATAGTCCTGAAGAAGAATTAGAATTATTCGGGGATGGAATAATTTTTAGTTTTTAAAATTTATTGAAGTGGAGCAAGTGGCATTGACACATAAGTTAATTAATGTGTCAAAGTGTAGCATAAGATGAGTATATGGCAAAGTGGTGTTGGCACATGAGTTAGTGCATGAGGGAGAAGGTTCGAATCCCTTGTTTAGCATCTAGATGATTTTTATTTTTATTTTTCTGCATGTGTATAGCAAGTGTCGGCCAAGTGCATATATGGTAAGTGTTGACCTTGTTATTTTTAGTTAGTATATCAAAGGATTAAGGAAATTGTTAACTTATGGAAGGGAATCAAGAAATTAAGGAAAGATATGAAGATATGGGCAAGTATCAAGGAAAAGGTTATGGAAATAAAATCATGGCCATTTGACCATGCATAGGGACGGCAATATGGTCTAGGGGGGGAGCCGAATTTTTGGTGTTAGTTTGGCTAGTATTTGAAGTCTCTTTTTGGTCATTCTTAGTTTTGTGCATAGTTTTGCAAATTCTCTCAACCTCTCTCCCTTGGCCGAATTTGATCCTTGGTAAGCCTTGATTATTTTGACCATTTGGTCATTATTGCACATCATTTGGTATTCTTTTTGTGCCTTTTTCTCATTAGTGCCGAAATCACATACATCAAAAGACCATTCCTTTCTTTTCTCTCCTTTTCTCCATTGCCGAATGTGCCTTGATCTTAAACTCATCTCTTTCTTTCTCTTTTGTTTTCTTTGAAAACCGAATTATCATCATCCCTATTCTCTTATTTTGATTTCTTTTCAATCAATACTTTCTCCTTTAATCTCTTCATGGCCGAATGTTAGTGTACCTTAACCGAACCATTTTCTTTTTTTTCTTTGATTCTTCATAGCCGAATATCTCTCTATTCATAAGCAACATTCTCAATCATTTCTTTTCAACCGTGGAAAATAGGTAAGGGTTCTGTAACACCCCAAACCCGGCCTAAACGTTACGACCGAATCTGGCATGTCACATGAAAGGAATGTCTAAAAACTGTGCATTCGTTAAAAAGCTCATATTCTTTATAGTTGTGGTGAGAAATCGAGTTTAAGTAATTTTGAATAAGAAATGGTTTATTATCATTTTAGGAAAATCCCATATTGATCATTTAATAACAAGCAATAAACAAATTGAAAGCTGAAACCAAATAAAATACCCAAGGCCTTATTACATAACAAAAACTCAAATAAAAATAAGTCCAAATAAAAGAAACGAATTTACGAGTGAACATATGTATGGCCTCCACGAGTCCACCTCGGCTCCCAAATCCGCGATCTAATGATTACCCGCAAAATTTAACTAAGGGGTTTGTCATCGAGACTCAGTGTGTAAATCCCCATCCAACAGCCCTTACACAATTTCATATGAAAATATGCATATCATGCACCCAAACCTAGCCATCCGCAACTCCTTTTTCTACCCCGTGGTACCAAAAACCACCGGTGGTGCCAAACCACCGGTGACCCAAAGTCACGATATCCATAATTGTGGTGCCAAACCACCGGTGACCCAAAGTCACGAATAATCCAATGATGGGGCCAACCTATCGTGTGATACCAAATCACCGGCGCCAATCCCAGTATAATCACCGTGGGGCCAACCCACTGTGGTGCTAAGCCACCGGGACGAGGCGCTATGAGGTGCCAAACCTCCGGTGTCCCAAAGACACGAATGTGATACCAAATCACCGTGACCGAAGTCACGAATCCAATGATGGGGCCAACCCATCGTGTGATACCAAATCACCGGCGCTAATCCCAGTATTATCATCGTGGGGCCAACCCACCGCGGTACGGCCACCGGGACGAGACGCTATGAGGTGCCAAACCTCTGGTGTCCCAAAGACACGAATGTGATACCAAATCACCGGTGACCAAGTCACGAATCCAATGATGGGGCCAACCCATCGTGTGATACCAAATCACCGCGCCAATCCCGTATAATCAATCAGGGGCCAACCCATCGTGGTGCTAAGCCATCGGGGCGAGACGCGAGAGGTGCCAAACCTCTGGTGACCCAAAGTCACAATAATCAATCTGTGGTACCAAACCACTGGTGGTGCCAAACCACTGGTGTCCCAAAGACACGGATATCAATCTTCCCCCTCCTCTCATCATACCCATGCAATATGACATAATAATTCGTGTATGCAGTATGTCATGTATGCTAGACATATATCAAATATAAGTATAACATGAATTACCATCATAATCAGATAGACATAAAACAACATAATCACCCTAATCAACCTCTAAGGGTATAACCGTAATTTTACCTACCAAGGGCATTTTCGTAATTTACCCACCAAGGGTATATCGGTAATTTACCCACCAAGGGCATTTTCGGTAATTTACCCACTAAGGGTATTTCAGTAATTTCATACCTGGAATGGCCTTTCCAAAGGCCCAGTGTCGCCCCGAGCGACCCAACTACCATTTCTCGGTCGAATGGACTATTGGGCCTAAAGCCCAATTTCGCCCATTCGCCCACACGCTCGTGTGGCCCACCTAACACAAATCTAGCCACGCTTTATGAGATTCACCTAGTCTAGTTCACTATATACTACAACATCATACATTTTACTATATTGGGCCCCCTTCGCCCATCGCGCCCAAGCAAAATTTCAACCCACAAGAATACTACACGATGGCCTCAACTATCGCGTGAAGCCCCACACGCGCGCGCGCAAGCTCGTGTGGCTACTATTGCCGTGATCGGCACTTCTGTATTGCCGCCTACAGCTAGAGTAGAGAGAGTTACACACCGATAGGACTCGTGTTAATCCGCGCCAGACCACTCTTGTGCCCAAACGCCTTCCAAGGTGTGTCAACCTCCTCCTCGGAATGCTCTTTATATAGCTAGCTCTTCACCTTCCTTCTTTGTATCTTTCCGATGTGGGATCCTTCACAAGAGAGTTTAAATTCAATCAAAACTCTTCCCGCCCGCATCAAGAAAATAAATACTCCCTTGCTTCTCATGAGATTCGAACCTGTGCTCCTCGCAACATAATCCACGCCGCTAACCACTTGGCCACAAGCTCCTCTTGTGTCTTAAACCATGCGCAACTAAATATAAATCTATAGCCAAATTCTGAGGTCCAAGTAAAAAGAAAACCAAAATGCAAAAGCCAAGACTTGAACCTTGGACCTCCTTCCTTCCTTGTGGCGTCACCCCCTTGTCTCTTATGTGGCGTCACTTTGCCACTACACCACACACTCCACTTGTGTCATTTTTCCCCACATTTTATTCTTAAGGCCTACTCCGCCAACTTCCGTGGTTTTTTTTTTTTTCACCTAAAACCAAAATTTCCCCAAAGCTAATATTTGATCCCGGACTTCATGAAGCCCTCTAACCTTCCAAAATAACTTACCTAATAAGTCTAACTTGTATTAATGCCGTTCTCAAAAATTTTAAAACAAGGCCCATTGGGCCCAATCCTAGTAGGCCCAATTTCGGGATGTTACAAATCTACCCTCCTTAATGAAATTTCGTCCTTGAAATTTCCAACTACAGAACATTCGTACCATCTAACCTACAACGCCGCGGCTCACGCTGCGCACTCTCGATTCCAATAACCCTAATGTACTTTTAACTAGAATTTAAAATCCTACACATACTAAAAAAACTAACCATTAAAGCGCATAAATATTTAAGACGCAATCAACTCTATATCCGAACATCACATCCAACCCAAACACACGTAATAGATATTCAAAATACAAAGATATAACAAAGAAAAGTATCGTGAAACTTACATGCGGATTGGTGCTTAGGAGACTCGGGTGCCATATTTCAACAAAAAAACAGATATATATTTTTCTAAACCATTTTCCAAACCATCTTTTGAAAACATTTTTTGAACCCAAACCCACAGTAATGAGTTTTTGAACCTAGGCTCGATACCATAATTGTAACACCCCAAACCCGCCCAAACGTTACGACCGAATCTGCATGTCACATGAAAGGAATGTCTAAAAACTATGCATTCGTTAAAAGCTCATATTCTTTATAGTTGTGGTGAGAAATCGAGTTTAAGTAATTTTGAATAAGAAATGGTTTATTATCATTTTAGGAAAATCCCATATTGATCATTTAATAACAAGCAATAAACAAATTGAAAGTCAAACCAAATAAAATACCCAAGGCCTTATTACATAACAAAAACTCAAATAAAAATAAGTCCAAATAAAAGAAACGAATTTACGAGTGAACATATGTATGGCCTCCACGAGTCCACCTCAGCCTCCCAAATCCGCGATCTAATGATTACCCGCAAAATTTAACTAAGGGGTGAGTCATCGAGACTCGTGTGTAAATCCCCATCCAACAGTGCCCTTACACAATTTCATATGAAAATATGCATATCATGCACCCAAACCTAGCCATCCGCAACTCCTTTTTCTACCCCGTGGGTACCAAACCACCGGTGGTGCCAAACCACCGTGACCCAAAGTCACGATATCCATAATTGTGGTGCCAAACCACCGTGACCCAAAGTCACGAATAATCCAATGATGGGGCCAACCCATCGTGTGATACCAAATCACCGCGCCAATCCCAGTATAATCACCGTGGGGCCAACCCACGTGGTGCTAAGCCACCGGGGCGAGACGCTATGAGGTGCCAAACCTCTAGTGTCCCAAAGACACGAATGTGATACCAAATCACCGTGATCAAGTCACGAATCCAATGATGGGGCCAACCCATCGTGTGATACCAAATCACCGGGCGCTAATCCCAGATATCATCTCGTGGGGCCAACCCATCGTGGTACGGCCACCGACGAGACGCTATGAGGTGCCAAACCTCTGGTGTCCCAAAGACACGAATGTGATACCAAATCACCGTGACCGGTCACGAATCCAATGATGGGGCCAACCCATCGTGTGATACCAAATCACCGGCGCCAATCCCGTATAATCAATCGTGGGGCTAACCCCATTGTGGTGCTAAGCCACTGGGACGAGACGAGGTGCCAAACCTCTGACCCAAAGTCACAATAATCAATCATGGTACCAAACCACCGGTGGTGCCAAACCACCGGTGTCCCAAAGACACGGATATCAATCTTCCCCCTCCTCTCATCATACCCATGCAATATGACATAATAATTCGTGTATGCGAGTATGTCATGTATGCTAGACATATATCAAATATAAGTATAACATGAATTACCATCATAATCAGATAGACATAAAACAACATAATCACCCTAATCAACCTCTAAGGGTATAACCGTAATTTTACCTACCAAGGGCATTTTCGTAATTTACCCACCAAGGGTATATCGGTAATTTACCCACCAAGGGCATTTTCGTAATTTACCCACTAAGGGTATTTCAGTAATTTCGTACCTGGAATGGCCTTTCCAAAGGCCCAGTTGTCGCCCGAAAGCGACCCAACTACCATTTCGGTCGAATGGACTATTGGGCCTAAAGCCCAATTTTGCTCATTCGGGCCCACACGCTCGTGTGGCCCACCTAACACAAATCTAGCCACGCTTATGAGATTCACCTAGTCTAGTTCACTATATACTACACCATCATACATTTTACTATATTGGGCCCACGGCCCATTGGGCCCCCTTCGCCCATCGCGCCCAAGCAAATTTCAACCCACAAGAATACTAACGATGGCCTCAACTATCGCTGCGTCGAAGCCCCACACGCAGCGCCGCAAGCTCGTGTGGCTACTATTGCCATGATCGGCACTTCGGCATTGCCGCTCTACACTAAAGTAGAGAGAGTTACACACCGATAGGACTCGTGTTAATCCGCGCCCACCACTCTTGTGCCCAAACGCCTTCCAAGGTGTGTCAACCCTCCTCCTGGAATGCTCTTTATATAGCTAGCTCTTCACCTTCCTTCTTTGTATCTTTCCGATGTGGGATCCTTCACAAGAGAGTTTAAATTCAATCAAACTTTTCCCGTCCGCATCATAAAATAAATACTCCTTGCTTCTCATGAGATTCGAACCTGTGCTCCCCGCAACATAATCCACGCCGCTAACCACTTGGCCACAAGCTCCTCTTGTGTCTTAAACCATGCGCAACTAAATATAAATCTATAGCCAAATTCTCGAGGTCCAAGTAAAAAGAAAACCAAAATGCAAAAGCCAAGACTTGAACCTTGGACCTCCTTCCTTCCTTGTATGTCACCCCCTTGTCTCTTATGTGGCGTCACTTTGCCACTACACCACACACTCCACTTGTGTCATTTTTCCCCACATTTTATTCTTAAGGCCTACCTCGCCAACTTCCAGGGTTTTTTTTTTTTTTTCACCTAAAACCAAAATTTCCCCAAAGCTAATATTTGATCCCGGACTTCATGAAAGCCCTCTAACCTTCCAAAATAACTTACCTAATAAGTCTAACTTGCATTAATGCCGTTCTCAAAAATTTTAAAATAAGGCCCATTGGGCCCAATCCTACTAGGCCCAATTTCGGGATGTTACAGGTTCTTTTTCGTCTTCGATTAGTTTATAGTATTTGGCGAATATTGATGGTGGTTTGAAGGATTTTTAGATCAAAATAAACGTTCATTCTATTAACGTTTATTTTTGTTATACTTTAGTGCGATAACGGAAGATTGGAAATCAAGAGGTCGTGTGTGACATAGAACGCTTAGATCGATTTCCCTTATGGAACAAGAATATTTGTGGTAAGGAAATCTCGTTCTCAAAGCCTTTAGTCATAATCGATATATATATATGATTAGGACGTGCTAACGATCTTTGTCTTTGAAGACAATCAAGATAGGGAAGAAACGGGCCGTATGTAGTGTTCGGAAGAAGGGTGGTACCATTAATCCCCTAAGTATAAACAAAGGATCAGATCGAAGAATCCGGGATTTCCCACCGGGTTGTGGACGCTCATCCGAGGAGAATCAATTGTTTGAAGTAGTTCGTACACCTGAACCATTATTTGTTCGTGGATTTGATTCGGTTAACGAACCATCAATCGGGGAGAAACCGCAAGTGGAAGTAGTTCAAAAATCCGAGGGTAAATTTTAGATCGTTATGTTTAGATCGGTTTTATTATTAGATTATAATGATCATAAGTTATCGTGATATGTATAGGTGTTGACGAGCGGAAAGTCTAGTTCTCACCATAACCAGTGTGTAACTTCACACTTATCTTTCAAGTTAGATACTAAACAAGTAAGTATTATGATAAATCGTAAAAATGGCAAAATCGAAATTTATGTGATAATTAACACTTTTGTGTAAATGCATGAAAACGGTTAAAGTCGGAAAAATTGCTAGATCGATAAATTGAACCGAAATATTGCTAGATCGATAAATTGAACCGAAATATTGCTAGATCGATAAATTGAGCCAAATATTGCTAGATCGATAAATTGAGTCGAAATATCGCTAGATTGTTAAATTGGGCCGAAGATCGCTAGATCGATAAATTGGGCCATAAAACCGCTAGATCGATAATATGGGCCAAAGTTTGCTAGATCGCTAATGGGCCAAAACCTCTAGTTCGAGATATGGCCAAAGTTTAATACTATATTGTTAATAGGCCCAAATGAAAGGTTTTATTAAAAACTCATTTGTATTATGGGTTACTTGATAAATCATTTATGATTAAAGTTTGTTAATCATACATAAATGCATGGGATGGGATTTGAGGAAGAGAAGAAAGGCCTGTGGCCACGTATCTAGTTCGGTGGCTCGCCACAAATTTTGGCTTAATGCCTCTAGTTCGGTAACTATGTCACAATCTAGTTCGGTGAGTGCACTACAATATAATTTAATAGGCTAAATGCCTACGATTGGTGTGTTTGGCGGGGTGGGTTGACTTGATCCCCACAGTGTGCTGGGTTGGTACGGGGTGTGTAGCGGATGGAAATTAGGCTTGGTTGGGAAATTCATTTTACATGCATTTTAATATATTTTATTTCATTTTATATTGTTAAAGTTTGTAATTGGGCTCAAACCCAAATTAATGCCTTGATGGTCTGCCCAATAATGGTGGTAAGTTGAGTTACACACTGAGTTCTTTGTAACTCACCCCGTTTTATTATCCATCTTAGGTAATGGAAATTGATGTGGACTTGGGCTGGGATGACATGGTGGAGGCCATACTACGAGCGTGGGTTTTATAAACTATGAACTTTTTTTAAGTTACTTATTTTAATTACTATTTTGGGTATGTTGTAATAAGGCCTCTAATTATGTTTTTATGGATTGTTTTTATGTGTGGATGGATTTAACTTTATTTTTAGACTGTTAATATGGGCTTATGATTTCTTAAAAATATTGTGTTATAACAATTTTGGACACCTAAATTACTTTTCAATTTCTTTCAAATTCTTTAAGGTTTTGACTAATATATATATATAAGATTTCAACCAAGTATTTTTCTTAATTCATAACCATTGTACTTAGTTTTTATTAAACCTTATTTCTAAAGGCTTTGCATTACTGTTTTACTTAAATCATTAGAGAAATTTTGGATGTTCGTTCGATGTGACAAACCAAATCTTGTCTTAACGCATAGACCTGGTTTGGGGTGTTACAAAAGCCCTATCTCTATTCAGTGGGCTTATATTTGATTTTTTGTAAAATGCTAGCAGAATGGGCCTGCTGGTCTGGTGGTTTAGTAGAGTGTTAGTTAGCTAGAGGTCCTATGTTTGAGTCTCGCTCTATGCGAGCAAGGGAATTATTTTTTCTTGAGGCGTGTGGCGTGTGGTGGAGTTCAAGTTAAATTGAAATTTTTAGTAGGGGATGCTAGTAGGTGGTTAATTGAGAAAATTAAGGGATTGTGGGATTGAGGGGTCATCATAGGTTAGGTTAGATTATTTTTTTTTACTCTTTTTCCCCAAAAAGCTTGGACGGCAACCTTCTCCCTTCTTCTTCTCCCTCTTTTATAAATTTGTTCTCAAACGCTACTACTCTCTTTGCTATCCATTCGTATTTACTTTTATGGAGTTCGCTCTCTATTTTCGTCAGTTGTGGTAAGTGATTTTGGTGCTTTGTAATCTCGATTTTTAAGATATTAATTGGAGACCTGTAACACCCCAAACCTGGCCTAGACGTTATGGTCGAGTCTGGCGATGTCACGTTGAAGTGTCTTTCGTAAAATATGTTGTCGTTGAAATCCTCATTTCTATTTAACCACTTTGAGTTATCCAATGATGAGTCTAAAAATGGGTTGTTCATTTTCAAATCATGAATCATTGAAAAGTTATTCACTTTAAAAAAACGTTATTAATTTTCAAAGCGTCATTTATTGCGGAAGCTTTTAAACCGATTGCATATTTGAGGAAATTTAAAAAAAAAACATTTATCTTTCTGAAAACTCGCGGCTTTTCCTACTGCTAGCAGTTATAAACCAAAACAATAATAAAATCCCCAAATTAAAAATATATATCCAAAGACCCTTATTACAATAAAATACCCCAAAAATTAAGTTGAAACTATAAAATACTAAATCGAATTAGATAGGTCGTGTGGCCACCGCTGAGTCCTCCGTTGCAGCGATCCGCCTATGACTGGGGATTACCTGTATAGTTAAAACAGATGGGTGTGTTTATGAAAACTCAGTGTGTAATCCCATAATAGCAAACAGACAGAAAACAACACAATCTAGGCCTAAGCCCTTGTTCAGTATCAGTGACAATGTCAGTTTGGGCTCTGGCCCATCTCAGTACAGAACAATCATGTGCTTGGGCCTTGGCCCATTACAGTAACATTAATCAGTGCAGTAACATATGAAACAGTATACAAGTCCTACCCATCCAGCCTCTACACTCCATCTTCATCCAACTCTACACTCCATCTGGGGATATAACCAACCCACCCATCCCTACACTCTAGAGAGTACCGAATGCGGTACTATACAGTAATTTAGGCTCGAAGCCTTTCACTACACTTCCTCCGATCAATGTAAAACCCGTTCCCATGCAATGCATCATGTAATCATGTATTCAGTATAATTTAAATAGCATGCTAAAATACAGTCATACATGTACATATATATACATCACATAGGGGTATAACAGTCATTCAGTCAGTTAGGGGTTCAGGTAAGCTTACCGACCCTACAGTAGGTCCACAGTCGACTCGGGCGACCCGTACAACCTTAGACGTCAAACAGTGAAAATGGGCCTACGAGCCCATGATGCTAGCCCATGTGGGCCCACACACCTGTGTGGCCCACATGGACCAAAATGGCCTTGTCGCACGGCCTTGCCCAATGATTTCCACCCGCCCGTGTGGTTTAGTCATGTGGGGCCCACACGGCCCAGTTCGTCCCGGCCCATGAAATCTTGAATGGCCGGTCTCATCGATCACACACCCATGTTTAGTCACACGGGTAGCCACACGCCCGTGTGGCGTCGACATTTCACACTTTTCGGCATTTCACCGATATCGTTTATAGAGTACTGTTACACACCTTGTTTGCGAAAAAGCGTACCCAGTCCTTGAGCACTCCAATCTAACGAATTTACCACGACCTTACCCGAAATACTTAATCACTTCACCGTCATTCAATTACCACGTTTGAACAACCGAGGCCTGCCCACTTAAACTGTCGAAACCGAATAACCACTAATTCCTACAATCCAACCGAAACACTTATTAACAAATATTCGAATGACTAGCTTCAATCAAAACGAAACACCACTTACTGAAATGCAAAATCGCAGAATAAAATTAGCACCCAAATTCGGCAGAGCAAAATAGGAAAGAGTTGACCCAGCGAGGGTAAAAGAAGGAGAGAAAACCTGATAATAATGGAGGGGAAGGTTTTCCTCGAGAAGGGTCAAAACCGAATTGAAAAGGAGATCCAGAAATCGAATAGCAATACCAGTACCAACGAGCGCATGACAGTCGACTGAGATTTAAGAAAATCGATAGCCCAAAGCCAAAATTGAGAAAAGGTTCAGCTAGAGAACAAAAGCACAACCAACACATAAATTTGGCACAAGAGAAGGGTTCGAGAAAGAAGAAGAGGAGGGAAAAAAAGCAAAGTGGAGAGGGGAGAACAAAATGCAATTTGGCAGAGAAGAACACAGCTACCGAAAATTTAAGAGAAAAGAAGAAAAAAAACAAGCTAAAGCCGAATTGCCAAAAAGAGATTTCGACTAAGGGGAAAGGGTTTTGTCGTCAGAACCTGGGGAATTTGGGAAGAGGGTGCCGAATTTTGGAAAAACAGAATTCAAGTTCAGCTCAATCTCATCCCATTCCCTAATCCTCTCCTTAAAATCCTCAACACCAACCGTCCACTTTCCCCACACACTTCAAATTCCTTAATTTCCTCTACCAATCCCACAACTACTCAACCACTCAACCACTCAACCACTCAGTATTTCGACTGCACCAAAACACTCACACGACACAAGCAGCAAAAACAACTTATTTGCTCGCGCAAGGACTTGAACTCCAAATCTCTAGCTCATTTACACTCCTCTTAACCACTAGACCAACAGACCCATTCTGACATAAATTGACAACATTTATTTATAATCCCACTGTCTAAAGATAGGGGTTTATTAAAAACAAAATTTTATCCAAGCTAAGGCTTGAACCCAAGACTTCTCAGACACTCCCAGAACACTTAATCATTGAAGCAGATACATAGTTGTGTCACAAACATACAAAAATAAATATTAAAGATTTTTGGGGGTGTTACAAATCTACCCCCTTAAAGAAAATTTCGGCCTCGAAATTTTACCTGATCAGAAAAAATGAGGATATTGTTGCCGCATTGCATCCTCAGGCTCCCACGTGGCCTCATCAGAACTATGATTACGCCAAAGAACCTTAACCAGTGGAATGGACTTTCTTCTCAGAATTTTAACATCGCGGTCCAATATCTGGACTAGCTCCTCCTCAAAGGCTAGATCTGGCCTAACCTCTATTTCCTCAATAGGAATAACATGCATGGGATTAGAGCGATAGAGCCTCAGCATGGAGACGTGGAATACATCATGAATCCGCTCCAACTCTAGAGGTAGCTCCAACTGGTTGGCAACTGGTCCCACACGTTTCAGTATGCGATAATGTCCAATGAATCTAGGGCTCAACTTGCCCTTACGACCAAATCTCAGTACTTTCTTCCACGGCGAGACCTTGAGAAAAATGAAGTCCCCTACAGAATACTCAATCTCTCGACGCTTCAGATCCACATACGAGTTTTTCTTATCAGATGCCTCTGTTAGTCTATCTCGAATCAACCTGACATTATCCTCAGTATCAGAAACCAGTTCAGGATCCAGAATACGGTGCTCGCTTAACTCAGTTCAACACAAAGGAGTACGACATTTATGACCATAAAGTGCCCCGTAAGGTGCCATCTGTATGCTAGACTGGTAATTGTTGTTGTAACCGAACTCTGCCAACGACAAAAACTCCCCCCAACTGCCTCGAAAGTCAATTACAAAACCCCTTAACATATCCTCCAGTGTCTGAATCACCCTCTCAGATTGACCATCTGTCTGAGGATAGAACGCAGTACTGAAGTCTAACCTTGTACCCAGAGCTTCATGTAGCTTCTTCTAGAACCGAGACGTGAAGTAAAGATCCCTATTAGATATTATCAAAATCGGTACCCCATGTAGTCTCACTACCTCAGATGCATACAGTTTAGCCAGCTTCTGCAGAGAGTAATCGGTACGAACCGGTATGAAATGGGCAGCCTTGGTCAACCGATCCACGATGACCCACCTAAATCTTTCTTAGTAGGCGTTAAGGGCAACCCACTTACGAAATCCATAGTCACTCTTTCCCACTTCCAAAGCAAAGATATTTTAACCGGCATAGAAACTCCGAGGGTAGCTGATGCTCAGCCTTAACCTGCTGGCATGTTAGACATTTACTCACAATATCGATAACATCTCGCTTAAGACCTGGCCACCAGTATAGCTCACGAAGGTCTCGGTACATCTTATTCCCGCCAGGATGCATAGCATAAGGGCTACTATGCGCCTCTCGCAGTATAGACTGCCTCAACTCGGCATCATTTGGTACACAGACTCTCCCACGAAAACAGAGAACCCTTTCGCTATTCAATCCAAAATCTAATGTATTACCACTCTCAATCTGTCGAAATCGAAGACCCAGTGACTCATCCTCCAACTGTTTACCCTTAATCGCTTTCGATCCATATCGCTTTAACTCGAGAGTTCAGCCAACAGACTACCATCATCAAATAAACTGAGACGAGCAAACATCGCTCTCAAGTCAGTCATAGCCCTTCGGCTTAGTGCGTTGGCCACTACATTGGCCTTACCAGGATGGTATTCAATTGTACAGTCGTAATCCTTTAGCAGCTCAATCTATCTACTCTGCCTAAGGTTTAACTCCTTCTGAGTGAGGAGATATTTGAGACTCTTGTGATCAGTGTAAATGATACACTTCTCACCATACAAGTAATGCCTCTAGATTTTCAGTGCGAATACCACTGCGGCCAACTCCAAGTCATGCGTCAGATAATTTGGCTCATGAGTCTTAAGTTGTCGAGACGCGTACGCAACCACCTTACCCTCTTGCATTAACACACATCCTAAACTGACATGTGATGCATCACTGTACACAGTAAACTCTTTTTCGAGCACTGGCCAGACGTAACAGGGCTTCACAAGACGGTCTTGAGCTTCTCAAAGCTCTTTTGCTATGAATCAGTCCAGTTAAACGGCACACCCTTACGTAGCAGCTTAGTCAAGGGTTCTACAATTATAGAAAAGCCCTCTGCAAATTGTCGATAGTACCCAGCCAGTCCCAGAAAACTGCAAATCTCCGATACAGTCCTAGGTTGCTTCCAATCCAAGATAGCCTCAATATTTCGAGGATTGACCCTAATCCCCTCAGAAGATACCACATGACCCAGAAATGTTACTTCTTTTAACCAAAACTCACACTTACTGAGCTTAGTGTACAGTTGTTTCTCCCTCAAAACTTGCAACACCACTCGGAGATGTTCATCATGTTCATCATCAGTCTTCGAATACACCAGAATATCGTCAATAAAGACTACCACGAACCGATCCAGATATGGTTGGAACACTCAGTTCATCAGATCTATAAAGGCTACTGGTGCATTCGTCAATCCAAACGACATTACTAAGAAATCATAATGCCCATAGCGAGTCCTAAACGCAGTCTTATATACATCAGCCTCCTTAACTCTCAACTGATGGTACCCAGATTGGAGGTCAATTTTAGAGAAAACCAAAGCTCCTCAGAACTGATCGAACAGGTCGTCTATCCTTGGCAGGGGGTACTTATTCTTGATGGTCAACTTGTTCAGTTACCAATAATCAATGCACATACTCATGGATCCATCCTTCTTTTTTACAAACAGAACTGGTGCTCCCCATGGAGACACACTAGGGCGGATGAACCCACGATCCAGTAACTCTTAGATTTGAGCTTTAAGCTCCATAAGCTCCTTTGGTGCAATTCTATAAGCGGTGATAGACACCGAAGCTATACTAGGAAGACATCTGAAAAGTCTGAAAAGTCTTCACCGAAGCTCCTTTGGTGCAACTTCACGGTTTGGAGGTAACCCAGGTAGCTCTTCAGGGAAGACGTCCGAAAAGTCTTTAACCGTTCTGATTTCTCTAACAGGAGAATCCTCAAAATATGAAACACTAATGTAGGCCAAATACGCCTCACATCCCTTATGAACCAACTTTTCGGCCCTCAATGCAGAAATCACATTCGATAAGTAGTTTCGACGTTCCCCAATTACAACTACTTCGTTGTCCCCCTCCGTTCTCAATACCACCCGTTTAGTGGCACAATCCAAGTTCACTTGGTGCTTAACTAGCCAATCCATACCCAGTATCAGATCGAATTCTCCAAAAGGGAGTTCTATTAGATCGGCCAGAAAAATAACTCATTGTACCTCTAAAGGGACATCTTTAAATAACTTATTAACCCGGACGGACTGCCCCAATGGACTTAATACCGTAATTTCACTCGAAGTACTCTCAACCAGAATCCCCAAGTTTTCAGTAAGAGAGTAGGCAACATAGGAATGAATGGATCCTATATCTATTAATGCAGTATAAGGTACATTAAAAATTAAGAACGTACCCGTGATGACATCCGAAGCATCTCCCTCCTCTCGGCGACGTGCAGCATATACCAGAGCCGGCTACCTCGCCTCAGTCTAATTAGCACCTCTGCCCGATGCTCTCTGCCCACGACCCAACCCATTACCACCTCGAGCCTAAACACGGCCTCTTAGTGGCTGCTGAACACCCCTCGGTGACTGTGCAGTACCCAAACTAGGAGCTTGCATTTGATCAGGCCTCCGTGGACACTCTCTGATACGGTGCTCCAATGAACCGCACCTCAAACATGCCTTAGTTCTTTTCCAGCACTCGCCCTGATGGTGTCTCCCATAATCGGTACAAGTCTGTTGACCAATAGCAACCATAGGGGCCCCAACTCTGATCGACCCATCCACTCTGGCCTTTTTCTTAGGCTACTGAATGGAACGCGAGGGCTCTGAATCCCTCCTGTTCCTCCCTCTCTCTTTCTCACGATTCTGGCGCTCAGTGCGCTTAACCTTTTCGGCGATCTTCGCCTTATCCACTAGTTCAGCAAAGTCTCGCTCCCTCTGTGGAGCTATCAAAACTCTTAAGCTATCCCTGAGACCGTCCTCGAAGCTAACACATCGCTCGTACTCAGCCGCCACCATACCTCTCACATAGCAGCTCAGCCTTAAAAACTCGGCCTCATATTCTGCCACTGATCTGTCCCCCTAAGTCAGATTTAAAAACTCTCTCCTCCGGGCATCCACATAACTGGTACCCACTTATTTTCCCTAGAAGGTAGATTTGAAGAATTCCCAGGTCAGTCGTTCGGGCTAGGTGCCCTCTTTTATAGTGAGCCACCACTGATATGCTTCATCTCGTAGCTACGATACAACACCCTTTAATTTTTGCTCGGGGGTGCAGTCCAGGTCGTCCATTATTCTCTCTGTGGCCTCTATCTAGTACTCAGCCACGTTAGGGGCAACTCCAACAATACCCCTAAAAATCTCAGCTCCATTGGACCAGAGTCGTTCGTAAATCGACCCTTGGCCCCAAATGCGATGATGGTCCCACCCCTCTGCGGGAATTCTTAACATGGCTTGGGATAGTGCGTCGTCCCTAGCCATTCGATCATGAGACCCAGTCTCAGTCACAGGTGAAGCCGGTGTCTCACTGGTTTCCAAATTAGGTATGTGGCCAGATGACGAGGACCCAGCTCGAACACCTCTACGGCCTCTACCACGGCCTCTTGTACCCCGTCCGTGAGTACTTCTAGCGCTCATTGTCTAATCTCGTATTATTTGTATTAGTATTTTTATGCAGATTAGTTTACAGTTTCAGCATTTGTTAATCAAAGTTTTATGCAAGCCAGTATAATAATTCAGTGTCCGTTTTTGTAAATCGTAGTGCCTAACAGTTTTGCTACCGTCTTAGTATACCCTATCTTAAGTGTTTTCAGTACAGTACATCTATAATAGTCGTAGGATATACTACCTATTGCAGTTTTAATTTAGAACATATAACAGTTTTAGTCAAAATCATAATGCAGTTTTTGGAGAGAACTTACCGGATCGGCGTCGGAGACTCGATGTGCCACACATTTAGTAAAACATTTCAAAACACTTCAAATCATTTGAAAGCAGTTCTTTAGAATTTCAAGTTTTAAAACCCAATCCACAGCCGAGTTTTGTAACCTGGCTCTGGTACCATTAAATGTAACACCCCAAACCCGGCCTGGACGTTATGGCCGAATCTGACGATGTCACGTTGAAGTGTCTTTCGTAAAATATGTTCTCGTTGAAATCCTCATTTCTATTTAACCACTTTGAGTTATCCAATGATGAGTCAAAAAACGGGTTTTTCATTTTCAAAGCATGAATCATTGAAAAGTTATTCACTTAAAAAAAAACGTTATTAATTTTCAAAGCGTCATTTATTGCGGAAGCTTTTAAACCGTTGCGTATTTGAGGAAATTTTGATAAAACATTTATCTTTCTAAAAATTCGCTGCTTTTCCTATTGCTAGCAGTTATAAACCAAAACAACAATAAAGTCTCCAAATTAAAAATATAAATCCAAAGGCCCTTATTATAATAAAATACCCTAAAAATTAAGTTGAAATTATAAAATACTAAATCGAATTAGATAGGTCGTGTGGCCACCGCTGAGTCCTCCATTGCACCGATCTGCCTATGACTGGAGATTACCTGTACAGTTAAAACAGATGGGTGAGTTTACGAAAACTCAGTGTGTAATCCCATAATAGCAAACAGACAAAAAACAACACAATCTAGGCCAAAGCCCTTGTTCAGTATCAGTGACAATGTCAGTTTGGGCATTGGCCCATATCAGTATAGAACAGTCATGTGCTTGGGCCTTGGCCCATTACAGTAACATTAATCAGTGCAGTAACATATGAAACAGTATACAAGTCCTACCCATCTAGCCTCTACACTCCATCTCCGTCCAACCGTACAGTCCATGTGGGGATATAATCAACCCACCCATCCCTACACTCCAAAGAGTACCGAATGCGGCACTATACAGTAATATGCAGTTGGGCTGCACGTAATTTAGGCTCGAAGCCTTTTAGTACACTTCCTCCGATCAATGTAAAACCCATCCACATGCAATGCATCATGCAATCATGTCATGACATACCATGGTATCATACATGTATTCAGTACAATTTAAATAGCATGCTAAAATACAGTCATAAATGTACATATATATATATACATCACACAGTATATATGTATCATTTAGTCGCTTAGGGGTTCTGTAAGCTTACCAACCCCTACAAGAGGTCCACAATGACTCGGGCGACCCGTGCAACCTTAGCAGTCAAACAGTAAAAATGGGCCTACGAGCCCATGATGCTAGCCTATGTGGGCCCACACACCCGTGTGGCCCACACGGCCCAAAATGTCCTTGGCCGTTTAGATCACACGACCTGGCCCAATAATTTGCACCCGCCCGTGTGGTTTACTCGTGTGGGGCCCACACGGCCATGGGGCCCACACGGCCCAGTTCGACCCGGCCCATGAAACTACGCATGGCCAGCCTCGTCGATCACACACTCATGTTTAGTCACACAGCCTACCACACGGGTAGTCGCACACCCGTGTGGCGTCGATGTTTCACACTTTTTGATATTTCACCGATATCGTTTATAGAGTACTGTTACACACATTGTTTGCGAAAAAACGTACCCAGTCCTTGAGCACTCCAATCTAAATTCAATCATAAACAATCGATTAGTTGCAAGTCTAACAAATTTACAACGACCCTACGCGAAATACTTAATCACTTCACTGTCATTCACTTACCACGTTTGAACAACCGAGGCCTGCCCACTTAAACTGTCGAAATCGAATAACCACTAATTCCTGAAATCCAACTGAAAAACTTATTAACAAATATTCGCATGACTAGGTTCAATCAAAACGAAACACCACTTACCGAAACGCAAAATTGCAGAATAGAATTAGCACCCAAATTCGGTAGAGAAAAATAGGAAAGAGTTGACACAACGAGGGTAAAAGAAGGAGAGAAAACCTGATAATAATGAAGGGGAAGGTTTGCCTTGAGAAGGGTTAAAACCGAATTGAAAAGGAGATCCAGAAGTCGAATAGCAATACCAGTACCAACGAGCGCAGGACAGTCGAATGAGATTTAAAAAAACCGATAACCCAAAGCTGAAATTGAGAAAAGGTTCGGCTAGAGAACAAAAGCACAACCAACACATAAATTCAGCACAAGAGAAGGGTTCGAGAAAAAAGAAGAGAAGGGAAAAATAGTAAAGTGGAGAGGGGAGAATGAAATGCAATTTGGCAGAGAAGAACACAGTTACCGAAAATTCCAGAGAAAAGAAGAAAAAAAAAACAAGCTAAAGCCGAATTGCCAAAAAGAGATTTCGACTAAGGGGAAAGGGTTTTGCCGTCAGAACCGGGGAAATTTTGGAAGTGGGTACCGAATTTTGGAAAAACAGAATTGAAGTTCAGCTCAATCTCATCCCATTCCCTAATCCTCTCCTTAAAATCCTCAACACCAACCGTCCACTTTCCCCACACACTTCAAATTCCTTAATTTCATCTACCAATCCTACAACTACTCAACCACTCAGCATTTCGACTGCACCAAAAGACTCACACGGCACAAGCAGTAAAAAGAACTCCTTTGCTCGCACAAGGAATCGAACTCCAGATCTCTAGCTCATTTACACTCCCCTTAACCACAAGACCAGCAGGCCCATTCTGACATAAATTAACAACATTTATTTATAAGCCTATTGTCTAAAGATAGGGGTTTATTCAAACAAAAACAAATTTTTTTCCAAGCTAAGGCTTGAACCCAAGACTTGTCAGACACTCCCAGAACACTTAACCACTGAAACAGATACACAGTTGTGTCACAAACATACAAAAATAAATATTAAATATTTTTGGGGCGTTACAAGACCTATGTATACTGTTGTGACAACAGAGAATCTGGTGTAAGGGGCTATCTAGTGCCAAATTGTAGTGGAGAGCGTCCAGGGTTTTTGAGGTAAGCGTTAATTGGATGTTCTAAATCTTCGATAGTGCGGTGGTTTTGGATTAATCTGGTTTTAGGCTAATTTTTGGGCGTTAAAATGTCCTATGTAGGTTCGGGAGTGCTTGTGGTTGTTTTAGCAACATAAACGATACAGGTGTGTACCTGAAAATGTAAAAAATGGGGTTTCAGTGAAAGCCAAAAACCTCACTATCGACGCCACACGGCCATGTGGTTGCCTGTGCGGTAGGTCGTGTGCCACAACACGAGTGTGTAATTGATGAGGCCAGGCCGTGTGCACAAGACACAGCCGTGTGATGGCCATGTAGGCCGTGTGCGACACACGGGCTCGACTGATTTGGGCTATGTGGGTCCACACAGGTAGTTTACGCGTGCGTGTGGGATTCTGGGCCATGCCATGTGATCCACATGGCCAAGGCCAAATTAGGCCATATGGGCCACACGGGCAGGCCACATGGGCGTGTGAGCCCATTTAACTGAAATGTATTCTAAGGTTGCACGGGTCGCTCAAGTTGACTGTGAACCTACTGTTGGGCCGATAAGCACTATTTAGACCCTTAAATGTGTGAACTGTATATATGATGTATGTACTGAGCATGATGATTATATGAATGAAGAACTGGTATTCATTTATTAGCCTGTCATATACTGTATGTTGCATTGCATTGGGTTGGGATGTTGATATTTGGAGGAAGTGTACTGAAAGGCTCTTAAGCCTATTATCTGGCAGCTCAGCTGCAACTTACTGATTGTGTGCCGCATTTGGTACTACTTAGAGTGTAGGGATGGGTGGGTGTTTTAAACCCCACATGGAGTGTAGGGATGGACAGAGATGGTGTGTAGAGGCTGGTTAGGTAGGACTCTGTTTACTGATTGATGTATATCTGACTCTGTTACTGTGATGGGCTTAGACCCTAATGCGTATCTGATACTGAAACTGAAATGGGATAAGGCCCGAACTGCTGCTGAAATTGAAATGGGCTTCGACCCAGACTGCATTTGATTGTTTGTTGTGTTTGACTGTATGCATATTTTCTGTGGGGATTACACACTGAGTTTACGTAAACTCACCCCTTTCTGTTTTATCTGTACAGGTAATCCCTAGACTTAGACGGATCGGTGCGGCGGAGGACTCTACGGTGACTACATGTTTATTGAGCGGTATAATTACATATACGATTTTTAATTCCTTATATTTTTGGGTATTTTTGATGTAATGTGGACTTTTGGGACTGTTTTCCTTTACTTTGGTTTTTAACTATTTTCATGAACTTTTGAATTGCAACGAAAACTAGGTTTTCTTTAAAACAACGTTTTTCTAAACGCGAACGGTTTTATTTAAAATCTTACGGTTTTAAAAGCTTCCACCATAGAATATGTTTTTATACGAGTTAAATTAACGATAAAAGGCTTTTGAAACCAACGAGAGATTAATAGAAGATAATAAATGGAAACGGTTTTGACTTGACACTTTCGCTTTCAAATTTAATTTCACGTGACATCGTCAGATTCAGCCATAACGTCTAGGCCAGGTTTGGGGTGTTACATTTAGTGGTATCAGAGCCAGGTTGTAAGACTCGGCTGTGGATTTTGGGTTTTAAAACTTGGTTTTTAAGAACTGATTTTTAAATGATTTGAAATGATTTGACTGAGAATGTGGTACACCGAGTCTCCGGCGCCGATCCTGTAAGTATTCTGATAAACAATTATAGATAGTCTATTCTGAAACACTCTAGTTAGTCTATACTGAAACTGATAGAGACTGTAGTGGCGAAAAACAAACTTCGAATATATGATACTACTTACATAAAACATCTGTTAGCAACTACTGAAACTGTAACTGATTCATAAAATTCGTAATATAGATAAATCCAAATAGACATGAGCGCATGAGGTATCCGTGGACATGGTACTAGAGGCCGAGGTAGAGGCCACAGGAGGGCTCGAGCTGAATCCTCATCTCTGGGTAGCATGCCAAATTTAGACACGGGTGAGACACCCGTGTCACTTACTACTGAGACTGGGTATCAGAGTCACTCTGTTGGGGACGACGCACTGTCCCAAGCCATGCTGAGGATACTAGAGAGGGTCGTTGGGCCCAACACTGGATCTGGGGGCCGAGGGTCGGTTACGAAACGACTCTGGTCCAATGGAGCTAAACTTTTTAGGGGTGTCACTAGAGTCATCCCTAACATGGCTGAGTACTGGATGGAGGCCACAGAGAGGATTATGGACGATCTGGATTGTACCCCTGAGCAGAAATTGAAGGGTGCAGTATCCTTGCATCGCGATGAGGCGTACCAGTGGTGGTTGACTGTTAAGGAGGGCACTCAGAGTTCTTTAAGACTTCGTTCCAGAGTAAATATGTGGCAGCTAGTTATGTTGATGCTAGGAGACGTGAGTTCCTGAACCTTACGTAGAGTGACCGATTTGTGGCCGAGTATGAGACCGAATTCTTGAGGCTGAGCCGTTATGCTCGAGGCATGGTGGCAGATGAGTATGATAGATGTGTCTATTTTGAGGACGGTCTCAGGGATAATCTGAGGGTGCTGATAGCTCCGCAAAGGGAGCGCGACTTTTCTGCTCTGGTAGAGAAGGCGAAGATCGCTGATGAGGTTAAGCGCACTGAGCGCCAAAACAGGGATCATGAGAGGGGTAAGAACAAGAAGGATTCAGAGCCCTCGAGTTCGGTACAGAGGCCTGGGAAAAAGGCCAGGCCTGATGGGCCGATTAGAACTGGGCCCCTGTTGCTCCTACTGGGTTGCAGCTGTGTGGAGATTGTGGTAGAAGCCATCAGGGCGAGTGTTGGAGGAAGACTGTGGCGTGTTTGAGAAGTGGGTCATTAGAGCACCACACTCGAGAATGTCTTCTGAGAGCTGATCAGATGCAAGCTCCAGGTTCTAGTACTGCGCAGCTACAGAGGGTAGTTCAACAGCTACCGAGGGGCCGTGGTTAGGCTAGAGGTGGTAACGGTATGGGCCGTGGACAGAGAGCACCGGGCAGATGTGCTGGGCAGACTGAGGCGAGGCAGCCTGTTCTTGTTTAAGCTGCTCGTCACTGAGAGGACCGAGATACTCCAGATGTCATTATCGGTACGTTCTTTATTTATGAAGTATCTTACGTTGCTTTGATAGACATAGGTTCCACATATTCCTATGTAACTAGCACTGTGCCTAAAAACTTGGGGATCTTGGTTGAGAGTACTTCCAGTGAGGTGACTGTACTGAGTCCACTGGGGCAATGGGTTCAGGTTAGTAAACTGTATAGAGATGTTCTGCTAGAGGTTCAAGGGTCAGTATTTCTGGCTAATCTGATAGAGCTTCCGTTTGGGGAGTTCGACCTGGTTCTGGGTATGGACTGGTTGGTCAAGCACTGTGTCAGTCTGGACTGTACGACTAATAGGGTCGTCTTGAGAACCGAGGAGGATAATGAAGTGGTTATGATTGGAGAACGTCAGAATTATTTGGCTAATGTGATCTCTGCACTGGTGGCTGAGAAACTGGTTCGTAAGGGATGTGAGGCGTTCTTGGCCTATGTCAGTGTTTCCGTTTCTGGGGACTCTACTGTAAAGGACATCAGAACTGTAAGAGATTTTCCAGACGTCTTTCTTGAGGAGCTACCGAGTTTACCTCTGAATCGAGAAGTGGAATTTGGGATTGAGCTTCTTTCTGGTACAGCTTCGGTGTCTATCGCTCCCTATCGAATGACACAGAAAGAGCTTACAGAGCTTAAGGATCAACTGCAGGAACTTTTAGACCGTGGTTTCATTCGTCCCAGTATGTCTTCGTGGGGAGCACCGGTACTGTTTGTTAAGAAGAAGGATGGAACCGTGATGATGTGTATAGATTATCGGTAGTTGAACAAGCTGACTATCAAGAACAAGTATCCACTTCTGAGGATCGACGATTTATTTGATCAATTCCGAGGGGCTTCAGTATTTTCTAAGATAGATCTTCATTCTGGGTACCATCAGCTCAGAGTTAAGAATGTGGATACTCACAAGACTGCTTTTAGGACTCGTTATAGGCTTTACGAGTTCCTAGTTATGCCTTTCGGGTTGACAAATGCACCGGCCGCATTTATGGATCTGATGAACCGAGTGTTCTAGCCCTATCTGGATCAGTTCGTCGTAGTTTTTATAGACGACATTCTGGTTTACTCTAAGATTGAAGACGAGCATGATGAGCATCTTAAAGTAGTACTTCAGATTGTAACAGCCCAATTACGACTCTAATCGGAACAGTGGTTTCGGGACCACGAATCCGAATTAGAAAAATATTTTTTTTATTTTATTTATTAACTTGATGTCTATGTTAGGTGGTTAAGTATGTGTTAAAATATTATTTGTTAATTTGTGCGTTTGGGTGATTAATTTAAATGAAAGGATTAAATTGCCAAAGTAGTAAAAGTAGCTTGTATTAGGTGGGATGGTTTAATTGAATTGTTCCTTGAATGAATGGACTTGCATGTCAAATAGCCCATTTCATATAGTAGTGGACGGCATGATGATTAAATCAAATACTAAATTCAATTGTTTTGGTTAGTGGTATTATATTACTATTATAATTGGATTAAAATAAGAAAAATATAAAAAGATGATAGAAAACTCATCTTCCATCTTTGTTCTTCATCTTGCCGAATATTAACAAAGAAAAGGGGGAAAACTCAAGCTCACCATATTCGGCCATTGCATGTGACAATAAGGTTAGATTTTTAGTTGGTTTTTATGAATTTTCTTACATTTTTGAGTTGGTCTTCTTAAATACTATCAAACCCATGTGGAAATTTTAGAATTTGAAGCATGTTTTAGAATCGACCATGGATGAATATTTTGTTTTGTTATGTTTGGTGGAAGAATGTTAAACATGTGTTTGAAATCAACAAGTTTTGAGTAGTGAATTTAGATGAAATGGAGTAAGATAGCTCAAATTATGAAAATAAATAGTTAAGGGTCTAAAATGCTAAATAAATGGTTTGTATAGACTTGTATCAAGATGTAGAAGATTCGGCCCTTAAGGAGTTAGTCCAAATTCCATGTATTTTGTGTTTTATGCTTAGGGGACTAAATTGAAAATATTGTAAAAGTTAAGGGAAAATTTGTAAAATTGGAAATTTGTGTAGTTACGGATCGAATTGATTGGAAATGTTTTTAAGTGATCTTAATTGAAATTGTTTAGATCAAGATTCAAAGGAAAAAGGGGTTGGATAAGGGAAAAGCAAAGTTGAATGATTAATCGAGAAGCATTAGCCGTTGTTATCCGAGGTAAGGTTTAAGTAATTTAATTAAACTTCTGCTTCTTATAATTATATGTGTTAATATGAGTTTGGGCATGCATAAAATGTCATATTGCCGAATGTGAAGGGAAATATTAGATGTTAATTCCTAATTGGTTTAATGCTTATTATTTGGTATTATGGTTCGAAATTTTGGATGAATACTTTTCGTTGAAATGCCAATGTTGATTATAATTTGAGGAGGGTCAAATTATGGCTTGGTGGTATGTAATTTTGATACTATTGCATGATTTATAATTTGGCCGAATACAAGTTGCCAAATTGAGGTATGGATTCATTTCAGTATATATTTACATGTTTAATGGTTAATTTACATGTTGGAAATTCATAATTGTGAAGTTAAACAATTTATAATCTTATTAAACGACATTGAGTATACGAGTACATATCCGGGCACTAAGTGTGTGATACCGGTCATAAGGCACTATGTGTGCGAATTATTAAGTAACGGCTCTATGTGCGCGATACGTTACGAGAAGTGTTAAGTAACAGCTCTATGTGAGGGATACATTACGAGAAGTGTTAAGTAACGGCTCTATGTGAGCGATACGTTACGAGAAGTGTTAAGTAACGGCTCTATGTGAGCGATACGTTACGAGAAGTATTGAGTAACAGCACTTAGTGTGCGATACGTTACTAAATTTTATTCTACCATTGAATGTACAGGTAAGAGGTTTGTTAATTGAATTTAGCTGCTAATGTTGTTATATATATGGCAAGGATCGGATGTAGTATCTTATATGATGCATGAATTGTTAAGTCATGAAAGGTAAGTAATTAAAGGTACGTGTATTGTATTTGTTATCTTGAAATTCATGAATGTTCAAAATGGAAGTATAAGATTCGGCTATTAGAAGATGTGTGGATAAATTATTCTATTATACGATGGTGATATATGAAAACGGATTTATATATTCATATATGTGTAGTTACTATGAATTTACATTCTTGAATACTTGGTTAATTGGCTAGAACATGACAAGGAAGTTAGTTATGAAATCTTGAATAAGTTTAATTGCTTAAGAATTACTTGAATCTTACTAAGCTATGGAAGCTTACTTCAAATGTGATTGTTCGTGTACTGTAGATCTCTTTGGGGTGTTCGTCTTGTGCTCGAGGATCACGTTTGAACCTCATCACACTATCAACGATATTTTGGTACCCTTTTTGTATAACTTTAAGTGTATGGCATGTATAGGCTAAACCATTTTGAGTCAATCTAATCAATAGTTTAATGAATGTATTATTGCCATACGAAAATGGCTATATCTTTTGGATTGGAACTATTAGATTAAGTTTAAGATATTGTCTATGTGTGAATAGTCAATTATGTTATAAACTTTTATCTTAGCAGGTGCATTTTCATGAAGTTATGTTTGGCATGGTTGTGCACAATGAGTAAATAAATGTCTATTTAATGCTTATAGGGATAGTTGAAAATTATCTCGTATTAAGCTAGTATGGAAATCAAATCGTGGTGGCCTAATGAACCAAACTTGGGGTGAATTTTCGGTCAATATATTTTCTTTTATCTTGTTAGATATATTTAAATAAATTCTTTGGATGTTCATAAGGGTGTCCGGCCATGAGAAATGAATGGTAGAATTTTGTATGTGATACCTAGCTAAGATGTACCCATGATTATACGTTATGCTATTGACATGATTATTGCCAAATGTGATGTGCCATTACTAAATAATGACTTGATTTGAAACTTATGACTATGGTACATTCCAATGTATGCTAAGTAGATAGGTTAATCGAATAAACTTTTGTGATATGGAATTAGAAGGCATACACGATCGAAGGTGTAGTATGTGGGGAATAATAATAATATATGCATGATTGTTTTATGGAAATTGATATATGTATGAAATGCTACGTATCAATTACCTATTCGGCTATTGTAATATAGGTGACCATGTGATTAGTGACTTGTATTGGTTCGGTAATGCCTGTAACCCTATTCCGGCGATGGATACGGGTTAGGGGTGTTACACAGATTCTGCCTGAGAAGCAACTCTACGCTAAACTCAGTAAGTGTGAGTTCTGGCTTCGTGAAGTCACTTTTCTAGGGCACGTAATGTCTGCTGAGGGGATCCGAGTTGATCCTAGAAAGATTAAGGCTGTACTAGATTGAAAACAGCCTAAGAGTGTGTCTGAGATCTGCTGTTTTCTGGGTCTGGCGGGTTATTATTGGTGATTTGTGGAAGGTTTCTCACTGATTGCAGCGTCCTTAACTAAGCTACTACGTAAGAGTGTGCCATTTTTCTAGACTGATGCGCAGCAATCGAGCTTTGAGAACCTCAAAACTGTTCTGACTCAGGCTCTGGTTCTGATATAACCTGAACCTGGAAAGGAAATTGTGGTTTACAGTGACGCATCACATATGGGTTTAGGTTGTGTTCTGATGCAGGATGGTAAGGTTGTGGCATATGCGTCTCATCAGCTCAAGACGCATGAGGTGAACTATCCGACGCATGATATTGAGTTGGCTGCAGTAGTCTTTGCATTAAAAATCTGGAGACATTATCTGTATGGTGAGAGGTGCATCATCTACACCGATCACAAGAGTCTCAAGTATCTCCTTACTCAGAAGGAGTTAAACCTTAGGCAGCGTAGATGGATTGAACTGCTCAAGGATTATGACTGTACCATCGAGTACCATCCTGGTAAGGCCAATGTCGTGGCTGACGCTCCAAGCCGAAGAGCGATGTCTGATTTGAGGGTGATGTTTACTCGCCTTTGTTCGTTTGATGATGAGAGTCTATTGGCCGAGTTGCAAGTTAAGTCGACTTGGATTGAGCAGATTCGACATAAACAGTTGGGGGATGAGTCTCTGAGTTCACGGTTCCGTCAGATTGAGAGTGGCAGCACTACGGACTTTGGGCTGAATAGTGATGGGGTACTCTATTTCTGAGGTCAGATTTGCGTACCGAATGATACTGATCTGAGGTAGTCTATTCTGAGAGAGGCGCATAGTAGCCCTTATGCTATGCATCCCGGTGGGAATAAGATGTACCGAGATCTTCGGGAACTGTATTGGTGGTCGGGGTTGAAACGGGAGGTTACTGATTTTGTGGCACGATGTCTGACATGCCAGCAAGTTAAGGCTGAGCATCAGTTACCGTCAGGTTTGCTACAGCCGGTTAAGATTTTGCTATGGAAGTGGGAGAGAGTGACGATGGACTTCGTTAGTGGGTTGCCCTTGACACCCACTAAGAAGGATTTTGTCTGGGTCATCGTGGATCGATTGACCAAGTCTGCACACTTCACTCCGGTCTGAACTGATTTTTCATTGCAGAAGCTAGCGAAGTTGTACATTTCTGAGATAGTGGGACTGCATGGTGTTCCAGTGTCGATCATTTCTGACAAGGATCCTCGTTTTACTTCTCGATTCTGGAAAAAGTTACACGAGGCTTTGGGTTCGATATTGGACTTCAGTACTGCGTTCCATCCTCAGACCGATGGTCAATCTGATAGGGTGATTCAGATAATGGAGGATATGTTAAGGAGTTGTGTTATCAATTTTCGAGGCAGTTGGGAGAATTATCTGCCGTTAGCAAAGTTTTCCTATAATAACAGCTTCCAATCTAGCATTCAGATGGCACCTTACGAGGCTCTATATGGTCGTAAGTGTTGTACTCCCTTGTGTTGAACTGAGTTGGGTGAATGTCGAGTTTTGGGTCCTGAGCTGGTTTCAGAGACTGAGGATAAGGTTCGACTGATTCGGGATCGTCTAAAGGCTACTTCTGACGGATAGAAGTCTTATGCTTATCTGAAGAGGCATGAGATTGAATATTCTGTGGGGGATTTTGTGTTTCTTAAGGTCTCTCCATGGAACAAGGTTCTGAGGTTCGGTCGTAAGGGCAAGCTGAGCCCTAGGTTTATTGGGCCTTACCAAATTCTGAAGCGAGTGGGACTTGTCGCTTATCAGTTAGAGCTACCTCCAAAGTTGGACCGCATCCACGTTGTTTTCTATGTCTCGATGTTGAGGCGTTACCACTCTAATCCTATTCATATTGTCCATGTTGAGGAGATTGAGGTTAGGCCAGATTTAACCTTCGAGGAGGAGCCGATTTAGATTCTAGATCGTGATGTAAAGGTTCTTCGGAGGAAGTCCATCCCATTAGTGAAGGTGCTGTGGCGAAATCATAGCACTGAAGAGGCCACGTGGGAGCCTGAGGATGCGATGCGTCAGCAGTATCCTCATCTGTTCTGATCAGGTATCGAGGTCGAAATTTTCTTTTAGGAGGTAGAGTTGTAACGCCCTAAAATTCCTATTTTTATTGTTTTTTATTTTTTGTTTCTCTTAAAATATGACATAAATGTGTATCTGCTTCAGTGGTTATATGTTCTGGGTGTGTGTGTGAGGTCCCAAGTTCAAGCCTTAGCTTTGGCAAATTTTGGTATCTTTCTGATATAAAGCCCTATCTCTATTCTGTGGGCTTATATTTGATTGTTTGTAAAATGCTAGCAGAATGGGCCTACTGGTCTGGTGGTTTAGTGGAGTGTTAGTTGGCTGGAGGTCTTGTGTTCGAGTCTCTGCACAAGCAAGGGAATTATTTTTGCTTAAGGCATGTGGCGTGTGGTGGAGTTCAAGTTAAATTGAAATTCTAAGTAAGGGATGCTAGTGGGTGGTTAATTGAGAAAATTAAGGGATTGTGGGATTGAGGAGTTATCATAGGTTAGGTTAGATTTTTTTTTTATTTTACTCTTTTTCCCCAAAAAGCTTGGACGGCAACCTTTTCCCTTCTTCTTCTCCCTCTTTTGTCAACTTGTTCTCAAACGCTACTACCCTCTTTGCTATCCGTTCATATTTACTTTTTCGGAGTTCGCTCTCTATTTTCGTCAGTTGTGGTAAGTGATTTTGGTGCTTTGTAATCTCAGTTTTTAATATATTAATTGGAGACCTATGTATACTATTTTGACAGCCGGGAATCGGGTGTAAGGGGCTATCTAGTGCCGAATTGTAGTGGAGAGAGTCCGGGGTTTTCGAGGTAAGCGTTAATTGGATGTTCTAAATCTTTGATAGTGTGGTGGTTTCAGATTAATCGTGGTTTTAGGCTAATTTTTGGGCGTTGGAATGTCGTTTGTAGGTTCGGGAGTGCTTGTGGTTGTTTTAGAAGCATAAACGATACAAGTGTGTACCCAAAAATACAGAAAACGGGGTTCCAGCGAAAGTCGAAAACCTCACTGTCGACACCACACGAGCATGTGGCCGCCTGTATGGTAGGCCGTGTGCCATAACACGGGCGTGTGATCGACGAGGCCAGGCCGTGCGCGCAAGACACAGCCATGTGATGGCCAGGTAGGCCGTGTGTGACACACGGGCTAGACTGATTTGGGTCGTGTGGGCCACACGGGCTTGTGGGTCCACACGGGCGTGTGGGATTCTAGGCCAGGCCGTGTGATCCACACGACCAAGGCCAAATTGGGCCGTATGGGCCATACAGGCGTGTGGGCCTACACGGGCAGGCCATATGGGCGTGTGAGCCCATTTAACCGAAATGTGTTCTAAGGTTGCACGGGTCACCCAAGTCGACTGTGAACCTATTGTTGGGTCGGTAAGCACTACAAAGACCCTTAAATGTGTGAACTGTACGTATGATGTATGTACTGAGCTTGATGATTATATGAATGAATACTGAACTGTATGTATAACTGATATTAATGTATTAGCATGTCATATACTGTATGTTGCATTGCATTGGGTTGATATGTTGATATTTGGAGGAAGTGTACTGAAAGGCTCTTAAGCCTATTATCTGGTAGCTCAGCTGCAACTTACTGATTGTGTGCCGCATTCGGTGCTACTTTGAGTGTAGGGATGGGTGGGTGTTTTAAACCCCACATGGAGTGTAGGGATGGACGGAGATGGTGTGTAGAGGCTGGTTGGGTAGGACTCTGTTTACTGATTAATGTATATCTGGTTCTGTTACTGTGATGGGCTTAGGACCTAATGCGTATCTGATACTGAAATTGAAATGGGCTAAGGCCCGAACTGCTACTGAAACTGAAATGGGCTTCGGCCCAGACTGCATTTAACTGTTTGTTGTGTTTAAATGTATGCAAGTTTTCTGTGGGGATTACACACTGAGTTTACGTAAACTCACCCCTTTCTGTTTTATCTGTATAGGTAATCCCCAGACTTAGACGTATCGGTTCGGCGGAAGACTCTACGGTGACCACATGTCTATTGAGCGGTTTAATTCCATATATGGTTTTCAATTCCTTTTATTTTTGGGTATTTTTTTATGTAATGTGGACTTTTGGGACTGTTTACCTTTACTTTGGTTTTTAACTGTTTTCATGAACTTTTGAACTGCAATGAAAACTCGGTTTCCTTTAAAACAACGTTTTTCTAAACGCAAACGGTTTTCTTTAAAATCTCAAGGTTTTAAAAGCTTCTGCCATAGAATAAGTTTTTAAACGAGTCAAATTAACGATAAAACACTACACCAAAATAGACTTTTAGCGGCGTTTTTAGTGGCGTTTTAATGAAAAACGCCGCAAATATTATACATTAGTGGCGCTTGAAAGAAAACGCCGCAAAAAGATGAGCAATAGCGGCGTTTATTTCCAAAACGTCGCTAAAAAGGATAAATAGTGGCATTTTTTTCTCAAACGCCGCTATAGATCTGAGAAGTAGCGGCGCTTTTGTAAAAATGCCGCTAAAGATCTGAGCATTAGCGGCGCTTTTGAAAAACGCCGCTAAAGATCAGAGCATTAGCGGCGCTTTTGTAAAAACGCCGTTAAATTAATATGTTAACCAATACGACTGCGTTTTGTAGTTGAGCTATAGTTGCTAGATCTAGTGGCGTTTTTGTTACAAGCGTCGCTAAAAGTATAGAAATGGCGGCGTTTTTGGCACAAGCGCAGCTAAAAAATAGTGCAATAGCGGCGTCTTTGTGAAAACGCCGCTAAAGATAGAGCAATAGCGGCGTTTTTGGCTAAAACGCCGCTAAAAGTTCTAGTTTGTAATTTTCATTTTTTTCTTATTTTTTGTTTTGAATTTAATTTTATTTTGCTATTTGAAACTGACTTAATTATGAAAAGTTACAAATTGATATATAACTAAACTATTTAGAAGTTTTGCTTTATCGAAACCCCTAAACCCCTAACTAGTTATATATATTAATTAAAATACAATTTATTTTTAATTGATTATTTAAATTATAAATATTTATTAAAAATGAAAAAAAGTATTAAATAATTTATTATATAATCGTAAAAGATATAGTAATATTTTTAAAATATTGAATTAATTTAAATTATAGTTTAGGGTTTATGGTTTAATTTAGGGTATATAGTGTGGTTTAAGCTTTATGGTTTAGGGTTTGGAGTTTAGGATTTAGGATTTAGGGTTTAGGTTTTAAGATTAAGGGTTTATGTTAGGGTTTATAGTTTAGGGTTTTAGGGTTTAGTATTTTAGATTTTTGGGGTTTAGGGTTTAGTGCTTAAACCATGTAGAATACTAAAGTTAGAGTACTCTTAGTGTTTAGGGATTTAAGTGTTAGGGATGTTGATGAAAGAGATAAAAATAAATTTATTTTAGGGTTTAGGGTTTGCAATAAGATTATTTTTTTAATTACTTCTGCACCTTGTAAGATATATATGAGTTGTTGTTTAGGGTTTAGGGTGTATAATCTAGGGTTTATGGTGTATAATTTGGGGTTTAAAGTTTATGATACACTTTTTAGGTGTATAATTTAGGGTTTTATGTTTAGGTTTGAGAAATTAAATTATAAAACAGTACAAATTAAATATACTGTTAGAAACAAAACAAAATTAATTTAAAGGAATTTAATAAATAATTAAACTAAACAATTTTATTGGTATTAGCGGGGTTTTTAAGCAAAACGCCTCAAAAAGCATATTAATAAACAAAACGACGCCGTTTACTTGGAGGCATTAGCGGCGCTAGCCAATAAAATGCCGCAATAGATGAGTATTAGCGGCTTTTTTTTTCTAAAACGCCGCAAAAAACTATTATTTTTATTGAAACGGCGCCGTTTTCTTTAGTGTGTTAGTGGCGCTTTCTATGAAACGCCGCAAATAACCCGACCATTTAACTGAAACGACGTCGTTTTATTTATAGTGTTAGTGGAACCAATTAATTAAATGTCGTCGTTTTTGTAGGGGATTTTAGTGGCGCTTTTTAAAAACGCCACAAAACGCCAATTTTATTTAACAAAATGGCGCTGTTTTTCTTTCTCAGTTTATACATCTGGTTACCCGAGCCATCCCCCTCCCCCCAAAATAGAATCCCTAATCCCTAATCCCTAATTTCTCCCTAAAATCTCCTACCGCTCTCCTGCTGAAAACCCGATCGGACCGCTACTGCCGGTGTCCTCTCTGCTCGTCGTCATCGCCATCGCCCTTCTCTGCTGCAACCTGACCAGTAAATATAGATTTCTTGTGGAATTTGTTTTAATTTTCTGCAAATTGGGTTCATTTTTGTGTGTGTGCGTGTGTGTGTGTGTTTTTCTTTCTCTGATCCTCCTATATTGTACATTCCCATTTACGATAATGAATTCATTAGCTTGTTTCTGTTCATAATCTGATATTTACTTATCAAGTTTCGATGGATGTTTAGAAGAATTTGAAAATAAGTTGGGTTTATTTGCAATACGTTGATATGCTAGTGCCCTAAAGATACCCCTATAAATATGGAATATATTAGAAGACTTGTGTTGTAGTTAGTTTTGTGCTTAACTTGCTGGTCCTTTTGGTAGGTTGTATTTTCTGTTGGTAAATTTGTTGTTCAAAGGGTTTGTAGTTGTTGAAATTTTATGGTTTTGTATTTTTATGGGACAGGGTTTTGCTTGGGTAAGTTGACTGGTCTGTGGAAGTTTGGAAGTTGGACTTCGTTAACTTTTCTTTAAAATATCTTCCTTTAGAATCGGAAATTGGAAGCTCGAATTTTGGCATTAGCTTTATGTTTGCTAAGGCGCATTATTGCTTCTCTACAAAACTTATATGTTTTATAAATTTTTTATCTATGCTTCTATATTTTCCTGCTTTCAATATTTTGAACTTTTAGTATGGAAAAGAACCTACTTGATAACTTGAAATAATTTTTTATGGTTCTATAATGTAATCAATGTTTTATTTTTACAATTGAATATAAAAATGCCTTTCAATTGTTGATAATTAATATTGTTTGTCCCCTTCATTTTCTTTTCCAGTTGTACCTTCAATAGCTATTGCATTCGTGACATATGAGGTGGTGAAGACATTTTAGGAGTTGAAATCGAATATCGACTAAACCGGTACCAATTCTACTCAATGTTTTTAGGGATGTGTGCTATTTTTGTAGGGTAAGTTTGACATAATTAACTTACTATATAAATCAATCTTCCCTTTTATCTTGATTGTTTTGACTTTGTTTTATTTGTAGGTTCCACGCTTCTGGTCTTGAGGTTCAGAAAGCTCTTACTTGATTTTTGTAGATAAAATTCCAGCAGATATCAGCACCTATACTTCCATTGGTAAAATATTAACTTAAATTAATGTTGTTCGATATTTTTTTTTTATTTTCTGTTTTTTATTTTTAATTTAAAGTATTAGTGAGTTACTGTTGTTTGTATTTTTGACTGCAGCCCCTGTTTCTTGGTAAGAGTGGAGTAGACCATCTTCTTGAAATTATTAAGGTACGTTTTAGTTCAAAATTCTAATCAGTAACAGTTATATGGTGATGTATTTGTCCAAATTGCTGTCCAAATTGTTGTTTATTATCCTGCTTGGTTTGTATATATGCTGTTTATTATACTGCTGTCCCAAAAAAAAAAAAAAAAGATTCAAAGTATATCGATTGAAAACTAAACGGGTTGCCTTATATCTCATCAGAAGATATACGGATCCTCCCTGTGTAACAATGCCACGTATGATGAATCTTAAAGAATTTCTGTCCCAAATTGTCGCTTTATTATTGCTTTGCTTATTATTAATAATGTTTGAACAACCTCCAAATTGTTTGTCTAATCATGCCGCTTAGATTTTTGACAAGGTCCCGTGTATTATTTTTTAAAATTTAAGGTACGGTACGATATAAAAAATAACATAAACAAAATATAAAAGTTAATTGTTAAAATATGTTATAAATTTTTTACATTTTTAAAAATTTAAATTTAATTATTATACTTTTTTTGTTAAATTTATTGTTTTTAAATTTAAAAATGTAAAAATTACGTTTCTGATTAACTTTAATATAACAAATAATAATAATAATAATAATAATGAGACCTAAATTTTAAAATTTGTAAAATAAAATGACTAAAATCATGCATATAAGATGATATAAAATGATAATACAAAGTTGAATTTTGCAAGTTAAGACAAGAGATTAACATAAATTTCATATTTTAATAAATATTTTCAAATATATGCGCACCTGTCACTACATATATTATATATTATATTAAAGAATTTATTTTGTTTTAATGTTTAATATTTTCAATGTTTTCCAAACTTATAAATATTTTGTTATCAATATAATAATAATGTTTGATTTTAATATTTAATATTTTCAATGTTTTCCAAACTTATAAATATTTTGTTATCAATATAATAATAATGTTTGATTTAAATATTTAATATTTTCAATGTTTTCCAAACTTATAAATATTTTGTTATCAATATAATAATAATATTGATCATTATTTAAATATGTTTTAATAATAACATTTTCCAGCCTACCTCAAACGAAAAACTAAAACCAATTAATATTTAAAAAAAAACTACAGTGTAATGCATGCCATATATGTTCACACATCAACTGATTCTCGATTTGAAAATTAAAATATTAAAACATATTAAAACGTAAATTCCTCATTCCTTTTATTATGTTACCCATATTATGTTTTTTTTCACATAATATACATAACTTAAATAACTCACATAACATACATAAATTACATAACTCAAATAGCTTACATAATACATAACTCAGATAGCTTACATATTACATAATACATAGGTTAAAGATCAAATTTCATAGCTTTCATCAAATTATTTAACTTACATAATACATAACTTACATAACTTACATAATACTTGTATAGTTGTATAGATAAACAACTTACCCGTGTAATTTACTGTCAACTTTAGACTTTAACAACTACGAAATGGATAGAACTTGGATGAATTTGTCAAGGGTAAGCAACAGCTATCGATATTGTAACATCCCAAAATAGGGGTTATTTGTGATTGAATTATTTTTCTTGTATTTGAATTTCTGTGATATTATTCGTGTTGATATAAGGCTTAATTAGGGGTCTTGAGTAAGCTCGGTTTAGTAGAATAATTCTTAGTATGGCTTATTTAAAGAAGAGGATTAAATGAGCTTAGCACTTAAGTTAATTTAAGTAGCAATAAGTGACAAGATGAGTGCATGGCAAGTTGGTAATGGCGCATGGAGTTTAGCTTGAGGGGAGAGGTTCGAATCCCTTAGATAGCATTGGGACAACTTTTATTTTTTGCTTTGGTATGGTAAGTGTCGGCCAAGGATAATTAAGGTAAGGGTTGACCATATTATTTTTTTGGTTAGTAGACTATAGGTTTAAGGCAAGTGTTAACATATGGAAGGGAATCAAGTAATTAAGGAAAATATGGAGACATGGGGCTAGTATCAAGGAAAACATTTTGGAAAGAAATCCTATGCCTTTATGCCATGAACTTGGACGGCATTGTGGCTAAGGAGGGGAGTTTTGGCCGAATATGCTAGTGTGGTAAGGCTTGGGAAGAATTTTTGGTCATTTCTTTCATTTGGTGCAAAAGTGCAAAACAATTCTCTCTCAAACTCTTTTCTTTCTAGCCGAATTTTACCATTTGCTAAGCTTAATACTTTTTGACCATTTGGTCATTTTTGGCTCATTTTCTATTTCTCCTTTTCATTCTCTCAAAACCGAAACTTGAGTATTTTCTTCAACCATTGCCGAAACACTTATCTCTTTTGTCCATTTTCTTCTTTCTTTCTTAGCCGAATCTCCTATACCATAATATTCTATCTATTTCTTTCTTTTCTCTTCTCAAAAGCACTTAGCCGAAACTATTAGTTCACTTTCTTACTTCATCTTTTTCCATACAAGTTGAACCTTGGTTGATTGTGTTGAACAAATCATAGCCGAATCCACTCTCTTGGGTATACCGAATTTTCTTCTCCTATCTTGATCAACTTTGGCCGAATATTGAAGGTAAGATAGTTATCATCGGACTTCTCTAGAAATTGGTTTTGGTAAGGTGGTAAGGTTTATTTCAAGGATTATTATTTTAAGTTTCGTTTAAGCCGAAGGCTAATAAACCTTAATGATGATGGTTGATTGTAGGGAAGTGAGGCCGATTCTTTTAGGAGTGTGTTGGATAAGTGTTCAAGGCTTTGGGTAAGATTTTAGGTTCACAAGGAACCTTTCTCAATTATTTTGGTTTGGCCGAATAGGCCATGGTTCTAATATTCATTTTTGGCCGAATATAGGGCAAGAATACTTGTGTGGCCGATTTGTCTGCTTGGGATTTAGAACTCTTTTTGGTGCTGTGTGTGTATACATACACATCTTATAACTTTTAATATGCTAAGTGTTATTTTATGCCTAAACGTTTTGTGTAGACATGGATGAAATACCTTCATGGTATTAACAAGGATTTGGGTAAGTTCTTATTACTATGTGATTATTATTTGATGCTTTTGGGAAGCATGACACATTTGGTATGTGTATTATTTGATATATGGCTTATGATAAATCGATTGGATGTTGTTAAATAAATCTATCAACATGATTTGTGGTACATGCATATAAATGATTGCTATGGGTTGATGAGAGGAGAGGGGCAGTTGATATTCGTGTCGACGGACACCAAGTGTTTTGGTAACACATCGTGACTACGGTCACCAGAGGTTTGGTACCTCCAGAGGTTTGGCACCTCATAGCGACTTGTCCCCGTGGTTAATACCACCGGGGTTGGCCCCACTTTGAGATATGGGATTGTCCGCCAGTGATTTGGTATCACACGATGGGTTGGCCCCATCATCTATTTGTGACTTCGGTCACCAAAGTTTTGGTAACACAATTGTGTCTTCTGGACACCGAGATTTGGTATCTCCAAAGATTTGGTATCACATTTGTGACTATACGTCACCGTGGTTTGGCACCACCAAAGGTTTGGTACCACAAGGGGTAGAAAAAGGCGTATGGATGGTTAGGTTGGGTGCATTTAAACTTATGCATGTTAGTTGGTTATAATTTGTGTATGTTATTGCATTAAATCGGGAAAGGGTTACACATTGAGTCTTGGTGACTCACCTTCTCCTTTAATTTTTCAGTGATTCGTAGACCACGGGTGAGGAGCCGGATAGACTCGAGGTGGCCATGCAATGGAGACTTTTAATAAATGAATTTTGGATTTTATTTATCTTTCTTTTTGGTTTATGTTGCTTATTTGTAATAAGGCCTCCTAGTATGATTTCATTATTGCTGCGTGTTTGAATGTTTGGTTTAAACTACTTGATGATGTTAAAACGGTTGCACATGTTTTCTCAAATTAAATGCAAAATGTTTTAAAGTACCATCTGGTACATTCGAAATTTGTAAACAACTCGACTCAAAGAATATTTTAAGTTTGGTTTTTAACAAAGAAAATTTAAATTGAAAGGCATTTCGACTAATTTCAAAATCGGTTTTAAAATGATTTTTAAAATCTTTTCTCTGTAGCAAACCAAATTCGGTCATATTGTTTGGGCCGGGTTTGGGGTGTTACAAAATTGGTATCAGAGCCAGTTCAAAGCTCAAATGGGGGCCAAAGCCCAAAAATGTTTTGGTAGGCCTTTTTATTTAAAATTTTGGTTTTTAATAAGCATGGCACCGAGTCTCCGGCACCAACCTGCCCAAGTAAGTATCTCTGATTTTTGTATGAATTATATTCTGTAGAAGGGTAGGAAGCATGGGACGTAGATAGTGATAGTATTTTAAACTTTAGGACTAGTTTACTCCAAATAAAGACATAAGACTTTAAAAGCCTAATTAAACCAACCTACGACCAAGTCGCCGAGTTAGGGTGTGGTAACCTTGGTGCGCATGTCTAGGATTGGATCCGGAAGAGCTTGGTACTTAAGCAGTCCTCGTGACTCACCTCCTCTTCGCGGGATTCCTACCTGGTGCGTAGCTTCGGTTCACCCTAACTAAGAGGACTCGGTCATAGGCAAAATCCTAAATAAAACTCGAAAGGGATTAGCCATGTTTTAAGGAAAACTTCGGTTTTAAAATCATTAAATTATTTTTTTAGATGGTAGGACAAATTTATCTTCGAAAATTTTCAAAATATTCTTGATTGACAAAATTACAAAAATACCCTTTAGGAAAAAAATGACGAAAATACCCCTGGGTTAGAAACGGACAGTAATGCCCGAAGAGTGCATAGGTATGAAAGGTATAGGGAATGGATGTATTATTCTGTGTAAACCAAGATAGAAGACTTAAAACCTTGTTTGATCGAAAGAATCTCTATTAAACTCTTTTCATAAAATTTCTTCGCGGATAATCAAGTGAAACATGTACTAATTCATAAAAATTTCCTAATCGACAAAGCGCGATAGTTAGAATGAGCTTTAGAGGATGTGGCCGTCGTGGACGTGGAAGGGGTAGGATGGCCGTGCTCGTAACTCCGTCGGGTCGGGTCAAGGATCTCGAGAATGAGATATCGCCACCACCACCCCCAACCTTTGGAGTGAAGAAGCGATCGGGCCGGTGACGACGCCAGTGTCACAAGCGATGCTACGGGTTCGGGAAGGGTAGCTGGAATTGGTGGAGGTGGAGGAGCTCGGAAGTCGGTTCTGAGAGACTTCGAGCTAACGGAGCTGAATTTTTCCGAGGTGTGTGCGTGTAGCGCCCAATCTACCGTGAGTATTGGCCGGAATCGACCGAAAGAATCATGGATGAGATAGATTTGACAAATGAGGAGAAACTGAAAGGAGCGGTGTCGCTTCTCAAGGATGAGTCATATCGATGGTGGCTCACGATCCGAGATGGTGCTACGGTAGATGATCTCACTTGGGAGTACTTCAAAGTCGCATACCGAAGAAGTATGTTGGCTCAAGCTACATTGACGCCAAAGGAAAGCTTTTCGGGGGTTAGTGCAAGGGAATAAGTCCGTCTCTGAGTATGAAGCGGAATTCCTAAGGCCGAGTCGTTATGCTCGGGGAATAGTGGCATCGGAGCATGATCGTTGTGTTCGTTTTGAAGACGGACTTAGAGACGAGTTAAGGTCGCTGATTGCTCCACAAAGAAGAACGTGAGTTTGCTTTGTCTTGGTGGAGAAGGCCAAGGTAGCCGAAGGAATCAAGGAGTCCGCGAGGCAAAGTTATGATAGGAGCAAGTCAAGAGAGGCTTTGGATCGTCTGGGTCGGTGGTAATGTTCGTAAAAGATTTAGGCAGTGGGTCAAATCAGCAGAGAGGTCCACAAATGCTAATCAAAGACCGCCCAGTGTAACCGCTGTGGAAAGTTTCATTGGGGTGAATGTTGGACCGGAGGGAAAGGATGTTTCGAGTGTGGTTCGCTAGAACATCGTGTGAGGGACTGTCCGCGTAAAGCAAGCTAGGAATCGATCTGAAGGTCAAGGTCGTGCCTGGTTCAGAAAAGTAGGGACCAAAGCACCGCAGAGAGGTCGTGGTTATGGTAGAGGTGGTTATGGCTCTAGTGGAGGTCGCGAGCACCGGCGAGAGGTATTGGCAACACGGAGGCTAGGCGACTGGTTTGGTGTATCTTTGCGAGGCGTCGTGAGGAAGGAGACGACCGGACGTCATAACCGTGCGCTTTTAATTTTTGGTGTTCCATATACCGCCTTGATAGATGTGGGTTCGACGCACTCTTACGTTGCTAGTAGTATAGTTGAGACCATGAGTTTAGTTCCTAGACCGCTTCTAAGAGGATGACCAGACTTAGTCCTTTAGGTCACTCTGTAGAAGTAGATAAGTCAGTATAGAGATATACCCCTAGAACTCCAAGGGGTAGTGTTTGTAGCCGATCCGATGGAACCGCCGTTTGAGGAGTTCGATCGATTCTTGGGATGGACTGGTTGGTCAAGTACCAAGCAAGTTTGGATTGTGCCGCTAAGCGCATGGTTTTGAAGACGGTTGAAGGTGAAGAAGTGGTCATGATAGGTAATAGGAGAGATTATCTATCCAACGTGGTATCTGCGTTGAAAGCGATAAAGATGGTCGGGAAGGGTGTGAGGCGTTCGTAGTTCATGCGTGTGCTTTGGAAGCTAAGGAGTCTTCTGTGGGAAATGTTCAAACTCAGAAAGGAATTTGCTCGACGATTTCTGAAGAACTTCCGGATTACCTCCGGATCGTGAAGTCGAATTTGGTATAGATCTGTTATTCGAACGGCGCCGGTGTCTATAGCTCCGTATAGGATGGCACCGAAGGAATTGTTGGAATTGAAGGCTCGATACAAGAGTTGTTGGATCGAGGTTTCATTCGACCAAGTGTTTCACCTTGGGGCGCGCGGTACTTTTGTCAAGAAGAAGGATGGTACGATGCGGATGTGTATAGACTACCGCCAATTGAATAAGTCGACGGTTAAAAACAAGTATCCTTTGCCGAGGATAGATGACTTGTTTGATCACCGAAAAAGGTCGCGGTTTTCTCTAAGATTGATTTAAGGTCCGGATATCATCACCGAAGGTGAAAGAGGCTGATATCCATAAGACGGCATTTCGTACTCGGTATGGACACTACGAGTTCCCGGTGATGCCGTTTGGTTTGACTAATGCACCAAAGCTTTCATGGACATGATGAATAGGGTATTTCAACGCTTTTGGATCAGTTTGTTGTGGTCTTTATAGATGATATTTTGGTGTATTCAAGTCGAAGAGGAGCATGATGCGCATTTGCGAGTGGTGTTACTGATTCGAGGGGAAAGCAAATGTATCTGCGAATTTTAGTAAGTGCGACTCGCTTAAGGAGGTGACTTTCTTGGGTCACGTTGTTTCACCGAGGGATTAGAGTGGATCCTCGAAAGATTGAGGCAATGTTAGATTGGAAGCCGCCTAAATCTGTGGCTGAAATTCGGAGTTTTCTAGGTCTGCGGGGTATTACCAAGATTTGTGGAAGGATTTTCTTTGATTGCCGCACCAGATGACCAAGTTGTTGAGGAAAGGAGTTCCATTTGTGTGGACCGAGGAGCAGCAAGAAAGTTTCGACAAATTGAAGAAGATTCTGATCAAGCTCCGCTTTGATTCAACTCGAGGCGTGCAAGGAATTCACGGTTTATTGCGATGCATCACATATTGGTTTGGGATGCGTCTTGATGCAAGAAGGGAAGGTAGTGGCTTATGCATCTCGGCAGCTTGAGACCACATGAGGCTAATTATCCGACTCATGACTTGGAGTTAGCGGTCAGTAGTCTTCGCTTTGAAGATATGGAGGCACTATTTGTAATGGAGAGAAGTCGATAGTTTATACGGATCACAAGAGTCTTAAGTATCTCTTGACTCGTAAGGATTTGAATTTGAGGCAACGTAGATGGATTGAGTGTTGAAGGACTACGATTGTTCGATCGAGTATCATCCTCGTAAGGCTAACGTGGTGGCGTGATGCGTTGAGTCGTAAGGTTGTATCGGATTTAAGATCGATGTTTGCTCGACTTAGTCCGCTCGATGATGGGAGTCTTTTGGCGTAATTGCAAGTCAAGCCGACTTGGTTAGATCAGATTAAGGAGAAGCGCTTAGAGGATGATGGTTTGAATGATCGGAGGTTGCAAGTCCGTAATGGTAGATTAGAGGATTTTAGTCCGTCCCGGTGATGGAGTTTTGTGCTTTAAAGGAAGAGCTTGTATGCCGAAGGATGTGGAGTTGAGACAAAGGATTCTTCAGACGCACATAGCAGCCCATATGCTATGCATCCCGGAGGTAGCAAGATGTATCGGGATTTGAGAGAGCAATTTTGGTGGCCGTGTGCAAACGGAAGTAATGGCGAGTTCGTGGGTAAGTGTCCGACGTGTCAACAAGTCAAGGCTGAACATCGCTTGCCATCCGTTTACTTCAGTAGGTGAAGATTCCTCGATGGAAGTGGGAGAGAATCACCATGGACTTTGTCGCGTGGATTACCTCTTACGCCTAGCAAGAAGAATTCAGTTTGGGTGATTGTGGATCGTTCGACTAAATCAGCGCATTTCATACCGTAAGGGGTAGATTATTCGCCTGCAGGTTAGCTAAGTTATATGTAGCCGAGATAGTGAGATTGCATGGTGTGCCAAGATCGATTATCTTGGATAGGGATCCGAGGTTTACATCGAGGTTTTGGAGAGCGTTGCATCAAGCTTTGGGTACGAGATTGGACTTCAAAGACATACTTTTCATCCGCAATCCGATGGACAATCGGAGAGAGTGATTCAGATCTTAGAAGATATGCTCGAGAGGTTGTGTTCGGACTTCGCGGCGCTTGGGAGGAGTATCTACCGTTGGCGGAATTTGCTTATAACAATAGTTATCAAGCGAGTATCCAAATGGCTCCATATGAAGCAATCAGATGGACGAAGATGCCGTACTCCTACGTGTTGGACGGAACTAGGTGAACGACATGTCTTGGGTCCGTAATGGTGACGGAAACCGAGGACAAAGTTAAGGTAATTCGGGCTCGTCTCAAGGAAGCATCGGATAGGCAAAAGTCTTACGCCGATCTCAAGCGCAAGGAGATGGAATACGAGGTAGGAGATAAAGTCTTTACAAGGTGTCACCTTGGAAAAAGGTGTTGCGCTTTGGGCAAAAAGGAAATTAAGTCCAAGGTTCATCGGCCCGTATAATCGTGTTGAAGCGAGTAGGACCGGTAGCTTATCACCGAATCGCCAAAGCAGAGTTGAGTCGATTCACAATGTCTTCCATGTGTCGATGCTTAGACGGTATAGGTCGATCCATCGCACATCGTGCGATGCGCGAGATTGAGGTTAACTCCGACTTATCATTCGAGGAGGAACCAGTTCGATTTTAGATCGTGATGTCAAGGTGTTGCGTAGAAAGTCGCACTTTAGTGAAAGTGCTATGGCGAAACCATGGTACGGAGGAAGCGACGTGGGAACTCGAGGAGGTGATGCGGCGACAATACCCTCACCTTTTCGATCGTAATTTCGAGGTCGAAATTATTTTAAGGGGGGTAGAACTGTAACATCCCAAAATAGGGGTTATTTGTGATTGAATTATTTTTCTTGTATTTGAATTTCTGTGATATTATTCGTGTTGATATAAGGCTTAATTAGGGGTCTTGAGTAAGCTCGGTTTAGTAGAATAATTCTTAGTATGGCTTATTTAAAGAAGAGGATTAAATGAGCTTAGCACTTAAGTTAATTTAAGTAGCAATAAGTGACAAGATGAGTGCATGGCAAGTTGGTAATGGCGCATGGAGTTTAGCTTGAGGGGAGAGGTTCGAATCCCTTAGATAGCATTGGGACAACTTTTATTTTTTTGCTTTGGTATGGTAAGTGTCGGCCAAGGATAATTAAGGTAAGGGTTGACCATATTATTTTTTTGGTTAGTAGACTATAGGTTTAAGGCAAGTGTTAACATATGGAAGGGAATCAAGTAATTAAGGAAAATATGGAGACATGGGGCTAGTATCAAGGAAAACATTTTGGAAAGAAATCCTATGCCTTTATGCCATGAACTTGGACGGCATTGTGGCTAAGGAGGGGAGTTTTGGCCGAATATGCTAGTGTGGTAAGGCTTGGGAAGAATTTTTGGTCATTTCTTTCATTTGGTGCAAAAGTGCAAAACAATTCTCTCTCAAACTCTTTTCTTTCTAGCCGAATTTTACCATTTGCTAAGCTTAATACTTTTTGACCATTTGGTCATTTTTGGCTCATTTTCTATTTCTCCTTTTCATTCTCTCAAAACCGAAACTTGAGTATTTTCTTCAACCATTGCCAAAACACTTATCTCTTTTGTCCATTTTCTTCTTTCTTTCTTAGCCGAATCTCCTATACCATAATATTCTATCTATTTCTTTCTTTTCTCTTCTCAAAAGCACTTAGCCGAAACTATTAGTTCACTTTCTTACTTCATCTTTTTCCATACAAGTTGAACCTTGGTTGATTGTGTTGAACAAATCATAGCCGAATCCACTCTCTTGGGTATACCGAATTTTCTTCTCCTATCTTGATCAACTTTGGCCGAATATTGAAGGTAAGATAGTTATCATCGGGACTTCTCTAGAAATTGGTTTTGGTAAGGTGGTAAGGTTTATTTCAAGGATTATTATTTTAAGTTTCGTTTAAGCCAAGGCTAATAAACCTTAATGATGATGGTTGATTGTAGGGAAGTGAGGCCGATTCTTTTAGGAGTGTGTTGGATAAGTGTTCAAGGCTTTGGGTAAGATTTTAGGTTCACAAGGAACCTTTCTCAATTATTTTGGTTTGGCCGAATAGGCCATGGTTCTAATATTCATTTTTGGCCGAATATAGGGGCAAGAATACTTGTGTGGCCGATTTGTCTGCTTGGGATTTAGAACTCTTTTTGGTGCCGTGTGTATACATACACATCTTATAACTTTTAATATGCTAAGTGTTATTTTATGCCTAAACGTTTTGTGTAGACATGGATGAAATACCTTCATGGTATTAACAAGGATTTGGGTAAGTTCTTATTACTATGTGATTATTATTTGATGCTTTTGGGAAGCATGACACATTTGGTATGTGTATTATTTGATATATGGCTTATGATAAATCGATTGGATGTTGTTAAATAAATCTATCAACATGATTTGTGGTACATGCATATAAATGATTGCTATGGGTTGATGAGAGGAGGGGGCGGTGATATTCGTGTCGACGGACACCGTTGTTTTGGTAACACATCGTGACTACGGTCACGGAGGTTTGGTACCTCCGCAGGTTTGGCACCTCATAGCGACTTGTCCCCGTGGTTAATACCACCGTGGGTTGGCCCCACTTTGAGATATGGGATTGTCTCGCCGGTGATTTGGTATCACACGATGGGTTGGCCCCATCATCTATTTGTGACTTCGGTCACCAGGTGTTTTGGTAACACAATTGTGTCTTCTGACACCGTAGATTTGGTATCTCCAAAGTGATTTGGTATCACATTTGTGACTATACGTCACCGGTGGTTTGGCACCACCAAAGTGGTTTGGTACCACAAGGGGTAGAAAAAGGCGTATGGATGGTTAGGTTGGGTGCATTTAAACTTATGCATGTTAGTTGGTTATAATTTGTGTATGTTATTGCATTAAATCGGGGAAGGGTTACACATTGAGTCTTGGTGACTCACCTTCTCCTTTAATTTTTCAGGTGATTCGTAGACCACGGGTGAGGAGCCTGGATGGACTCGAGGTGGCCATGCAATGGAGACTTTTAATAAATGAATTTTGGATTTTATTTATCTTTCTTTTTGGTTTATGTTGCTTATTTGTAATAAGGCCTCCTAGTATGATTTCATTATTGCTGCGTGTTTGAATGTTTGGTTTAAACTACTTGATGATGTTAAAACGGTTGCACATGTTTTCTCAAATTAAACGCAAAATGTTTTAAAGGTACCATCGGGTCATTCGAAATTTGTAAACAACTCGACTCAAGCAAATATTTTAAGTTTGGTTTTTAACAAAGAAAATTTAAATTGAAAGGCATTTCGACTAATTTCAAAATCGGTTTTAAAATGATTTTTAAAATCTTTTCTCTGTAGCAAACCAAATTCGGTCATATTGTTTGGGCCGGGTTTGGGGTGTTACAGATATGGAGTAGAAACTTTTCTAAATTTTGCATTTCAAAATGCAAGCCAAGAGAATATGATTATTTGCTCGTGTAAGAAGTGTTGCAATATCAATTGGCATTATCGTGAAGTTGTCTACGAACATCTAGTTGTTGATGGCTTTGTTCGGGGGTATAAAAATGGATTTTCCATGGAGAGTGTACATCTAGTGGAGCCTCTTTATCGATGAATCTGGGTTATCCTCATAGTTCTTACAATCAGAATGTTAGAGAAGATGACATGGATGGCATGTTGCGGGATGCATTTAATATGCGGGGAGATGGTTTGCAATCATTTCCACATGAATTGGGTGCAACCGATGATTACAATTTTAGTAGAAATACTTTCACCGAAAGGGGAAGAAGTGTACCTGATGATCAGCCAAATGAAGAAGCGGCGAAGTTCTACTCGTTACTTGGTGAAATGAACGAAGAACTATATGAGGGATCTAAATTTTCAAAATTATCTTTCTGTATTCGTCTTTTTCACTTAAAATGTTTGGGAGGGTGGACCGAAAACTCTTTGACAATGTTGTTAGAGTTTTTGAGAGAAATGTTCCCTTTTGCGAAAATCCCTCAATCTTCCAAAGACATGAAGAAACTGATCAAAGATTTGGGCCTTGGCTACAAACAAATTCATAGTTGCCCAAATGACTGCATGTTGTATTGGGGCGACCGGAGAAACCAACAGTGCTGTCATGTATGCGGTCAATCCTGTTGGATGAATAAAAATACAGAGGATGGTAACGAGGATGAAAACGATGCACAGTCAAGGAAGACGCCAGTTAAGATTTTTCGGTATTTTCCGCTAATACCATGGCTTCAAAGGCTTTTCATGTCGTCGAAGACAGCCGAGTCAATGACGTGGCACCATGATGGACGAACCGATGATGGATTGTTAAGGCATCCTACAGATTCTTTAGCTTGGAAATCATTTGACTCCAAATTTCCAAACTTTGCAAGCGATCCTCGGAGTGTGAGGCTTGGGCTAGCATCTGATGGGTTTAACCCATTCAAAATCATGAGCACTGCGTACAGTACTTGGCCTGTGGTGCTTGTTCCTTACAATTTGCCTCCATGGGTTTGCATGAAACAATCATCCTTCATCTTATCCATGATTATCCCTGGAGAGAAAGGGCCCGAAAATGATATTGACATATATTTGCAGCCACTTATTGATGAGTTAAAACAATTGTGGGCTGGTGTTGAGACATACGATGTACTGAGAAAGGAGAACTTCAATTTACGTGCAGCATTGATGTGAACTATTAATGACTTCCCAGCCTATGCCAATCTGTCTGGTTGGAGTACTAAGGGACGCTATGCTTGTCCTTGCTGTGCTGCGCAAACATGTTCGTAATGGTTATACAATGGGAAGAAGTTCTCTTACATGGGGCATCGTCGGTGGTTACCGGAAAATCATAGATTTAGATTTCAGAGTACTCAATTTGATGGTACTGAAGAGTTCAGAGAAGCTCCTTCGCAGACTGGTGGATCTGAAATATTGTTCATGTTGAAAGATTTGAATTTCATTTATAGGAAGATGAATCAACCGCCCAACTCGCAAAGAAATTGAAGATCAAGGGATGAATCTGATGATGAATCTGATGAAGAGGATGATCCTAATGAGGCGAACTTGTGGAAAAAAAAGAAGCATTTTTTTAGTTGCCTTATTGGGAGCATCAGATTTTATGACATAATCTTGATGTCATGCACATTGAGAAAAATGCCTGCGAGAACATCATTGGGACTATTTTGAATGTCGATGGAAAATCGAAAGACAATCTTCAGAGTTGACTTGATTTAGTCCTGTAACAACCCAAACCCGACCCAAACGCTACGACCGAATTGGAGTTATTACGAGGTAAAACCTTGTGAACGCTATTCCGAAAACACTTAATTTTCTATTGAAAACTTTTTTTTCGGTTGTCTTGTTAAACTAACCTTAGATCAAATTTGGAGTTTTAATTAAGTCCGGTTATTATACAAGTTTCAAATGTACCCGATGGCACGTTTAAACTTCCTCGTGTAAAAAAACATGTGATTTAATTTAATTTAATGATATAGTTTAAGTCGATATCCAACATAAAAAAATAAAATGCAACTATAGTTTATGGAGGCCTTATTACAACCCAAAATAAAATTTATCAAATTTAAAGTTCTCAAAAGTAAAGTCCTTTGCATGGCCGCCTCGAGTCCCACCCCACTCCTCAACCGCCATCTACGAGTCACTGAAAAATGTTAAAGGAGAAGGTGAGTCACCAAGACCCAGATATGTAACCCTTCCCCATTTTAAAGCATTTTCATACACATCAAATAACAAATTAATTAAGCAAAGTATCATGTACCCAAATTAGCCAACCAAACACCTTTGTCTACCCCACGTGGTACCAAACCACTTTGGTGACCGTAGTCACGATGTGTTACCAAAACACCGGGTGGTGCCAAACCACCGGTGACATATAGTCACGATGTGCTACCAAAGCACCGGTGTCGTGACACAAATCGGGTGATGGGGCCAACCCATCGTGTGATACCAAATCACCGCGACGATCCCATATCTCAAGTGGGGCCAACCCACGGTGGTATTAACCACGAGGGACAAGTCGCTATGAGGTACCAAACCTCGGAGGTACCAAACCTCACGGTGACATATAGTCACAGATGTGCTACCAAAGCACCGGTGCTCGTCGACCACGAATACACCGCCCCCTCTCACTCAATCAACCCACATAGTCAACGATACATATATAGATTTATCATATGTATCATCACAAACATGCTTCCCAAAAGCATAAAATAGCAATCATATGCACAGTACTTACCAGTTACCCCATATACCGTTATGGTATTTAAGCCATTGCTACACACATCAAGTTAGCAATCACATTACTTAGCATAATTTAATAAGTTAAATGGTGTGTATGTACACACCAGTCACCAACAAGGAGTCTAAATCCGAGAAGAGAAGTCGGCCACACTCAAGTCTTTGCCCCTATATTCGGCCATTTGTCAAAGTTAGTGCTTAAAGGCCTATTCGGCCAAAACCAAAATACCCAAAAGGGGTTAAGATTTAACCCGGAAGCCTTACCTAATGCCCTTGAGTACCGGTCACCAAACTATTTATTTTGCTCCCTTACAATCGGCCATTGCCATAACTCCCCATCAAGAGCCTTCGGCTTAAATGAATATCAAATAACTAATCAATGTAAATCTTACCATTACTTACCAAATCGATTACTAGAGGATAGGAGTTGGGATTAAGCACTTCAAAATTCCGGGATACCTAGTGGAATTGGTTCCAAAGAGGATAAATGGTTAGCCGTTACCAACACCAAATTTCGGCTTTTCTTTTCACTTTAGTCGACAAAAATACAAGATTAAAAGAGGAATATTCGGCCCTTCTTACCTTCCTCAAACCGATTGCAAACTAACTTCCAAAGAGCCTTATACTTCCTTTAGTATTCGGCTAACAATGCTGCCAAGGAGGAGTGTGAGATTCGGTTCTTCAAGGGGGTGTATTCGGCTATTGAAGGGAGGAAAATAATGGGGATGAGAGGGAAGAGAAGTTTCGGCTAAATGGGTTTGGGAGGCTGGAAGAAAATAAAAGAAGAATGAAGAAGGAGGGCTAGGGTTTTCGCAAGCGTAAAAATGAAGAAACGAAAGAAAGGTGCTAGGTTGCTCCTTTTATAGCCATTCGGCACCCCCCCCCTAGTAGCATTGCCGTCCATCCTAAGCAACAAGGAGTTCAACTCCTAGCCGTCCACTCCTCTTCATCAAGGAGTCCCACAATCGGCCATCACCTATTTTTGCTCCAAGCCACCCTTTTAATTTAATTCAAACTTAATTGAATTAATCCTCTTTTTATCAAATAATAAAATCCCTTATTATCATCAATTTTAAGCAATTTAAAACCAATTTAAAGTGCTTAAATTACCCCATAATATTAATAATATTATCAACCCCTTTATTATCCAAAATAAAAAGAATCCAAGGAGAGAAAAACTCTCCTCATGTGCCGTCCCATTAATGAGCAAAAAGAGAAACTTCGCGACTCGAACCTGTGCTCTCCTTGTTCCCTCTTGTGGCGTCACATGTAGCTCTTAAGTGGGCTTGCTTTGCCACTTATCCAAGGCCTATTTTGTGTTAAAAATACCCACATTTATTCTTATAACACCACTTACCAAGGCTCCTTCTTTTAAAAGTTAAGAACTAAAATTTTCTACCAAAATGAGACAACTCAAGGCCTTAATTTAAACTCTCTTATTCCATAAATAATATTTCATAGTTCATACATAATGAAATTTCAAATAGCCCCACATTTGGGATGTTACAGTTCTACCCCCTTAAAATAAATTTCGTCCTCGAAATTCCTTAACTAGAAAAGGTGGGGTATTGCTTTGCCTCATTACATCCTCGGGTTCCCACGTAGCTTCCTCTATACCATGGTTCCGCCACAAAGACCTTCACCAAGGGCACCGACTTCCTACGTAGAACTTTCTCATCTCGGTCTAAGATCCGAATCGGTTCCTCTTCAAAAGATAAATGCGGATTCACCTCGATTTACGCTCATCGGCACAACGTGCGAAAAGGTCCGACCGATACACGTCTTAGCATTGACACATGGAATACGTTATGAATCGACTCGATTCTGCGGCAACTCTAGCCGATAAGCCACTTTGGTCCTATTCGCTTCACAACGATATATGGCCCAATGAACCTTGGGCTCAACTTCCCTTTCCGTCCAAATCTCAACACCTTTTTCCAAGGCGACACTTTCGAAAAGACTTTGTCTCCCACAAAGATACTCCACTTCCTTGCGTTTGAGATCGGCATACGACTTACGCCTATCCGATGCTTCCTTGAGACGAGGCCAAATCACCTTGACTTTGTCTTCCGTTTGATTTACCAACTCTGGACCCGAACTTATCTTTCTCCCAACTCCGTCCAACATGTAGGAGTACGACACTTTCGACCATAAAGGGCCTCGTATGGAGCCATTTGAATACTAAACTTGATAACTATTGTTATAAGCGAATTCCGCTAGTGGTAGGTACTCCTCCCAACTACCACTAAAATCCAAGACACAACCTCTTAACATGTCTTCTAAAATCAGATCACCCTTTCCGATCGTCCGTCGATTTGTGGATGGAAAGCCGTCTTGAAATCTAACTGTGTACCCAAAGCTTGATGCAACGCTTTCCAAAACCTCGACGTGAACCTCGGATCCCTATCCGAGATAATCGACATTGGCACACCATGCAATCTGACTATCTCAGCCACATATAACCTTGCTAGCTTCTGGAGTGAGTAATCCATTCTCACCGGCATGAAGTGAGTGACTTAGTTAGGCGATCCACAATTACCCAAATCGCATCCTTCTTAGTGGGCGTAAGGGTAGCCCACTAACAAAATCCATGGTGATCCTCTCCCATTTCCATTGAGGATCTTTATCGGTTGAAGTAGTCCCGATGGTGGCCGATGTTCACCTTAACCTGGCCACGACACGTCAGACACTTCCCTACGAACTCCGTTATCTCACGCTTCAACCCCGGCCACCAAAACTGTTTCCGCAAATCTCCATACATCTTGCTTCCTCCAGGATGCATAGCGTATGGGCTGCTATGTGCATCTTGGAGAATTTTCTGCCTTAAATCTGGATCCTTTGGCATACATACCCGTCCTTGAAAACAAAGCACTCCTTCACTAGTCAGACTGTACCCTTCCAAACCACTGTCTTGAACTTGTACTCTCTTAGCGCTCAAGCTTTCATCTACTAACTGCTTTTCTTTAATCTCCTCAATCCAAGTCGGCTTAACTTGAAGCTCAGCCAAGAGACTCCCATCATCATACAGACTCAACCGAGCAAACATCGCCCTTAAGTCCGTCACAACCTTCCGGCTCAATGCGTCAGCTACCACATTAGCCTTTCCCGGATGGTATTCGATTGAACAATCATAGTCCTTTAGTAGTTCAATCCATCGACGCTCTCGGATTCGCATCCTTACGAGTCGAAAGATACCTCAAGCTTTTGTGATCCGTGTAGACCATCGACTTCTCTCCATACAGGTAATGTCTCCATATCTTCAGAGCGAAGACGACCGCTGCTAACTCTAAGTCGTGAGTTGGGTAGTTAACCTCATGCGATCTTAACTGACGGGATGCATAGGCTACTACCTTCCCATCTTGCATCAATACACATCCCAAACCAGTGTGAGATGCATCACAATAAAGCGTGAATAACTTTCCCGCTTGGTGTACCAAAACCGAGCTTCCACAAAATCTTCCTTAGCTTATCAAAGCTTTCTTGCGCTTTTCGTCCATACAAATGGGACACCTTTCCTTAGCAACTTAGTCAATCGGTATTGCTATTAGAGAGAATCCTTCCACGAATCTCCGATAGTATCCTGCTAAACCCGAAAAACTCCGTATTTCAGCCACCGTCCTAGGTGGTTTCCACTCCAATCTTGCCTCAATCTTGCGGGGTCTACCTAATTCCTTCACCGATACTACATGCCCTAAGAAAGCCACCTCCTTCACCAAAATTCGCACTTACGAATTTGGCATATAACCGCTTCTTCCTCAATGCTTGCGTAACTATCCGTAAATGCTTGTCATGCTCCTCTTACGTCCTTGAATAAACCAATATGTCGTCTATGAACACCACGACAAACTGGTCCAAGTACTGCTGGAATACTCTGTTCATCAAGTCCATGAATGCCGCCGGCGCATTAGTCAACCCGAATGGCATCCCCAAGAACTCGAAATGCCCATACCGGAGTTCGAATGCCGCTTTGTGTACATCGACCTCCTTTACCTTAAGTTGATGATATCCTGACCTAAGGTCTATCTTCGAAAACACCGAGGCACCCTTCAGTTGATCGAACAAGTCGTCAATCCGAGGCAACGGATACTTGTTCTTGATCGTTAACTTGTTCAACTGACGGTAGTCGATGCACATCCGCATAGAACCGTCCTTCTTTTTGACAAACAACACAGGTGCTCCCCACGGAGATATGCTTGGTCGTATAAACCCTCTATCCAAGAGCTCCTGAATTTGAGCCTTTAGCTCCACCAATTCCTTTGGCGCCATTCGGTATGGTGCTATGGACACAGGTGCCGTTCCAGGTAGCAAGTCTATACCGAATTCGACTTCTCGATCCGGAGGCAAACCCGGAAGTTCTTCTGGGAACACATCAACAAATTCCCCAACCGTTCGGACCTTTCCAACTACCAACTCCTTAGCTTCCAAAGCACAGATTTGAACCAAATACGCCTCACAACCCTTCTTGACCATCTTTTCAGCCTTCAAGGCAGTCACTACGTTGGATAGGTAATTCCTCCTATCTCCTATCATAACCACTACATCACCTTCAGTCGTCTTAAGGACCATGCGCTTAGCCGCGCAATCCAAACTCGCTTGGTACTTAACCAACCAATCCATACCAAGGATCAAATCGAACTCCCCAAATGGTAGTTCCATTAGATCGGCTACAAATACTACCCCTTGAAGTTCTAGGGGTACGCCTCTATAGAGTTTATCTACGACTACGGAGTGACCTAAGGGGCTAACTACAGTCATCTCCTAGAAGCGGTTTGAGTTTAGGTCCATAGTTCCTACCACACTACTAGCAATGTACGAGTGCGTCGAACCCACATCAATCAATGCAACATATGGAAAACCAAAAATTAGAAACGTCTCAGGTTATGACATCCGGTGCGTCACCTTCTTCACGACACCTTCTTTGCATAGACTAAGCCAGCCGCCTAGCCTCCGTGTTGCTGAACCTCTACCTTGAGTTCCACGACCTCGGTTAGGACCGTTGTTTCCTCTACCATTACCACGACCCTCGTGGCCTACATTTCTATCTTGAGCACGGTTACGTCATTCTTCCGTCGCTTCTTAGCTAGCTTCGGGGACAATCTCTGACGCGATGCTCTAAAGATCCACACTCAAAACATCCTTTATCACCGCCCAACAACCTCCCCAATGGGTCTTCCCACGGCCGATTGCATCAACTGCGTCGGCCTGATTAGCGATCGTGGGCCTTGTTTGCTGATTGGGCCCACTTGGCCTAGCCTTTTTTACGAGCATTTCCGCTGATCCAAATGACCCAAAACTTCTCTTACGATTGTTCTTACTATAGTTCTCGCCTCACGACCTCCTTGATTCCCTCGGACTACCTTAGCCTTCTCCACTAGGGATGAGAACTCACGAACTCACGTGGGGCAATCGGTAACCTTAAATCATCTCTGAGTCCATCCTCAAAGCGGACACACGGCGCTCATGTTCGATGAGCCACGATGCCTCTCGCATATCTACTCACCTTAGAAATTCGCCTCATATTCCGACACGGACTTAGTTCCTTGAACTAATCCCGAAAAGCCTTTCTCTGCTGGCGTCGGTGTAGCTAATGCCCACATACTTCTTCCGGTAGGCGGTTCTGAAATACTCCCAAGTCAAGTCATCTGCAGAGTAGCCCCATCTCGAACCGTAAGCCACCAGCGATCGCTTCATCCTTTAGAAGCGATCACGCCTTTTCACTTCTCTTCTTGATCGGTCAAGGTCATCCATGATCCTTTCGATTGACTCTAGCCAAGATATCCACGCAGACTGGGTGCCACTCGACACACCTCGGAATACCTCCGCTCCGTTAGATCGGAGTCGCTCGGGGACAATTCCGAGCTCCAACATTTCCACCAGCCCAGCCACCATCTCCAAGACTCGCAACACCGCTTGCGATACCGATTCGCCACCGGTCTGCTCCGGCTCCTCAGGCCCTAAAAGTAGGAGGTGGTGGTGGCGTTGGTACCTCATTCTCTGAACCTTGTCCTGACTGACGGGTTCAGACACCGTCATCCTACCCCTACCACGTCCACGGCGTCCACGTCCTCTAGAACTCATTCTATCTACCGCGCTTTTAATCTGATTAAGAAAAATTTTATGCATTAGCATTTGTTTCACTTTATTACTCGCGAAGAAATTTTATGGATGAGGTTTAATCAGAGATTCTTTCGAGCAAACAATGTTTCAGTTTCCTATCCTAGTTCACACAAAGAAGTTCATGCATCCATTCCTTAATACTTTCCATACCTATTCACTCATCGGACATTTCTGCCCATTTCTAACCCAGGGGTATTTTCGTCTTTTTCCCTACAGGGGTATTTTCGTAATTTTCCAAAACCAGGATATTCTACTGCCGATTTCCAAAGCTAAATTGTTGAATATTTGTAAAATAGTTAAAATTTTTGGGCAAAACCGTCGAATTAATATTTTATGGATCAGGGGCATTTTGGTAATTTTACTCCTAAGGGTATTTCTGTAATTTTCACAAGTCAAGTTTTCCGAGGGAAACATTGTATGCGTAGTGTTCTAGGGTTTAAGAGGGTTGTTGGACAAGTTTTGAAAACGTTAGGGCTTGTTATTTCCTTCTTTTTCGAAAACATGGCTGATTCCCTTTTTCGGGTTTTAATCATTGTGTTTAGCCTATGACCGAGCCTTCCTGGTCAGGGTGAACCAAAGCTACGCACCAGGCAGAGTTCAAGTGAAGAGGAGGTGGGTCACGCGGACCGCTTAAATACCAAGCTCTCACTGAACCTTTCTAGACATGCGCATGCAGGTTACCACACCACCGAGCCTTCCGAGTTAGGGTGAGCCGAAGCTACGCACTGTGGGATACTGCGAAGAGGAGGTGAGTCACGAGGACCGCTTAAATACCAAGCTCTTCCTGATCCAATCCTAGACATGCGTGCAGGGGTTACCACACCTAGCTTGTTGACTAAGTCATAGGTTGGTTTAGTTCCTTAAGTCTTATGCTTCGTTTGTGTTTGAGCATTCTAACCCTAGGGTCCAAGTCCTATAAATCTATCTCGTTCCATGCTTCCTACCCTTCTACAGAATATATTTCACGAAAAGGTTTAGATGTACTTACAGGCGGATCGGTCTGGGAGACTCGGGCCATCTTTGCTTAAAAACCGAGAAATCATACCATAAGGCCTACCAAAAACATTTTTGGGCCTTGGGCCCCCACAAGGATGAGCTTTGAACTGGGCTCTGATACCAATTCTGTAACAACCCAAACCCGGCCCAAACGCTACGACCGAATTGGAGTTATTACGAGGTAAAACCTTGTGAACGCTATTCCGAAAACACTTAATTTTCTATTGAAAACTTTTTTTTCGGTTGTCTTGTTAAACTAACCTTAGATCAAATTTGGAGTTTTAATTAAGTCCGGTTATTATACAAGTTTCAAATGTACCCGATGGCACGTTTAAACTTCCTCGTGTAAAAAAAACATGTGATTTAATTTAATTTAATGATATAGTTTAAGTCGATATCCAACATAAAAAAAAATAAAATGCAACTATAGTTTATGGAGGCCTTATTACAACCCAAAATAAAATTTATCAAATTTAAAGTTCTGTAAAGTAAAGTCCTTTGCATGGCCGCCTCGAGTCCCACCGGCTCCTCAACCGCCATCTACGAGTCACCTGAAAAATGTTAAAGGAGAAGGTGAGTCACCAAGACCCAGTATGTAACCCTTCCCCCATTTTAAAGCATTTTCATACACATCAAATAACAAATTAATTAAGCAAAGTATCATGTACCCAAATTTAGCCAACCAAACACCTTTGTCTACCCCACGTGGTACCAAACCACTGGTGACCGTAGTCACGATGTGTTACCAAAACACCGGTGGTGCCAAACCACTTTGTGTGACATATAGTCACGATGTGCTACCAAAGCACTGGTGTCCGTAGACACAAATCGGGTGATGGGGCCAACCCATCGTGTGATACCAAATCACTGGCAGACGATCCCATATCTCAAGTGGGGCCAACCCACGGTGGTATTAACCACAGGGACAAGTCGCTATGAGGTACCAAACCTCTGGAGGTACCAAACCTCTGGTGACATATAGTCACAGTGTGCTACCAAAGCACTGGTGCTCGTCAGCACGAATACACTGCCCCCTCCACTCAATCAACCCACATAGTCAACAGTCACATATAGATTTATCATATGTATCATCACAGCATGCTTCCCAAAAGCATAAAATAGCAATCATATGCACAGGTACTTACCAGGTTACCCCATATACCGTTATGGTATTTAAGCCATTGCTACACACATCAAGTTAGCAATCACATTACTTAGCATAATTTAATAAGTTAAATGGTGTGTATGTACACACCTGTCACCAACAAGGAGTCTAAATCCGAGAAGAGAAGTCGGCCACACTCAAGTCTTTGCCCCTATATTCGGCCATTTGTCAAAGTTAGTGCTTAAAGGCCTATTCGGCCAAAACCAAAATACCCAAAAGGGGTTAAGATTTAACCCTAAGCCTTACCTAATGCCCTTGAGTACCAGTCACCAAACTATTTATTTTGCTCCCCTACAATCGGCCATTGCCATAACTCCCATCAAGAGCCTTCGGCTTAAATGAATATCAAATAACTAATCAATGTAAATCTTACCATTACTTACCAAATCGATTACTAGAGGATAGGAGTTGGGATTAAGCACTTCAAAATTCGGGATACCTAGTGGAATTGGTTCCAAAGAGGATAAATGGTTAGCCGTTACCAACACCAAATTTCGGCTTTTCTTTTCACTTTAGTCGACAAAAATACAAGATTAAAAGAGGAATATTCGGCCCTTCTTACCTTCCTCAAACCGATTGCAAACTAACTTCCAAAGAGCCTTATACTTCCTTTAGTATTCGGCTAACAATGCTTTGCCAAGGAGGAGTGTGAGATTCGGTTCTTCAAGGGGTGTATTCGGCTATTGAAGGGAGGAAAATAATGGGGATGAGAGGGAAGAGAAGTTTCGGCTAAATGGGTTTGGGAGGTGGAAGAAAATAAAAGAAGAATGAAGAAGGAGGGCTAGGGTTTTCTGCAAGCGTAAAAATGAAGAAACGAAAGAAAGGTGCTAGGTTGCTCCTTTTATAGCCATTCGGCACCCCCTAGTAGCATTGCCGTCCATCCTAAGCAACAAGGAGTTCAACTCCTAGCCGTCCACTCCTCTTCATCAAGGAGTCCCACAATCGGCCATCACCTATTTTTGCTCCAAGCCACCCTTTTAATTTAATTCAAACTTAATTGAATTAATCCTCTTTTTATCAAATAATAAAATCCCTTATTATCATCAATTTTAAGCAATTTAAAACCAATTTAAAGTGCTTAAATTACCCCATAATATTAATAATATTATCAACCCCTTTATTATCCAAAATAAAAAGAATCCAAGGAGAGAAAACTCTCCTCATGTGCCGTCCCATTAATGAGCAAAAAGAGAAACTTCGCGACTCGAACCCAGGCTCTCCTTGTTCCCTCTTGTGGCGTCACATGTAGCTCTTAAGTGGGCTTGCTTTGCCACTTATCCAAGGCCTATTTTGTGTTAAAAATACCCACATTTATTCTTATAACACCACTTACCAAGGCTCCCTTCTTTTAAAAGTTAAGAACTAAAATTTTCTACCAAAATGAGACAACTCAAGGCCTTAATTTAAACTCTCTTATTCCATAAATAATATTTCAGTAGTTCATACATAATGAAATTTCAAATAGCCCCACATTTGGGATGTTACAAGTCCACATGGGAATTTGGCATTAGCTTCATCCCGAAGCACTTCCGAATATGAAATATCGGTTGCCGCCTGCTATTTTCTCAATGTCGAAGACGGAGAAACAAGTGTTTTGTATGGTGTTGAAGGATATAAAGGTCCCGGATGCGTATGCATCAAATATATCCCGATGTGTGAGTCTTAAAGATCGAAGACTATATGGCTTAAAATCGCATGACTATCACATCTTGATGCAAGACTTACTGCCAGTTGCTATGCGGTGTTGTATGTCGAAAAAGGTGACGTCTTGTGTAATTGAGCTGTCCAATATAATGAAAGGCATTTGTGGCAAAGTTTTGGATGTTCAAGAACTTGAGACACTACAAGATCGAGCCGCATTGACTTTATACAATCTGGAGAAGATCTTCCCGCCTTCCTTCTTCACTATTATGGTGCACTTGTTAATTCATCTCCCTCGTGAAGCAATACTTGGTGGACCCATTTTCTATCGATGGATGTATCCCATAGAAAGGTCTTACTTTATTTGCAAATTATTCCTCCATTCACCTCAATGCCTTTAGTTGCAACTTTTGATAATGTTGTATATCGTGTTTAGGTTCCTATCCAAATTGAAGTCTTACTGCCGCAATAAGCGTTATCCGGAAGGATCAATTACCGAAGGCTACTTGGAAGAGGAATGTATGACTTTCTGTTCGAGGTATTTAGAAGATGTCGAAACAAGAATGAACAGACCAAGTAGAAATGCTGGGCTCACAGATCATAACTTGGCCAAAACTTATTTATTTTAAAGTTTCGGAGAACCGATCGGGAAAGTCGAAATTGTAGAATTAGACGATATATCGTGGGTCCAAGCACATCGATACATTCTTTTTCATCACGATTCAATGGAACCATTACGCAAGTAAGTTCCAGAATTTGATAAATACTCATCAATTGTAATTTGTTTGTCTTCTAACAAAGTGACCCCTTTTTTAACATAGTGAGTACAAATAAATATTGAGAGCTCGTTCACGGTTCTGAAGATTACATCGACGAGAAATTAATAAGTTGTTCACGGAATCATTTCATGAATGGTTAAGCCAAACGGTATGCAATTGAAGTTTTCATTGACAAGTAATAATGTTTTCTCGTAACATTTATAATTACTCAATTTACTTTCGATTCAATAGGTTTGGAGTCGGAATGAAGTAAATGACGAAGTTAAATGGCTTTCACAAGGTCCAAACAGAATAGTGAAAAGATATAGTGACTTCCTCATCAATGGATACAGATTTCATACAAGGTATCGCGAGAGATTGAGGAGAACCCAAAATTGTGGAATTGTTTTTAATTCTTAAATTACAAGTTACGCTAGTGCTAGGGACAGTAATCCTGTTGAGGGGAATCTGGAGTATTACGGACTTATTACTGACATCATTGAGTTGGATTATTACGGCAAATGGAAAGTTGTCTTATTTCGAGGTGATTGGGCTGATGTGAATACGGCTCGCGGAATTAAAAACGATCAATATGGTTTTACAATGGTGAATTTCTCTCGATTGATTCACACTGGAGAACAACTGATAGACGAGCCGTATGTGTTTTCTTCTCAAGTGAAACAAATTTTTTACTTGAAAGATCCAACTGATGAGGGTTGGTACGTTGTACTTCGAAACACCCCTAGGGACTTGTTTAACATGGGCAATGAAAGTAGTAGAGATGAAATCATCGAAAGATCAGAAACTCTGCCTTTTCCAGAACAAAACCTAAATGAAAATATCCCTAGTACTAGTACACAATTTCAATGGGTTCGTCAGGACATGGACGAAGATATTTACGAATTATGATGTAGTAAGATTTTACGATTTTTTTTATTTATATGTAATATTATAATTTTAATCTTGGTTATTTTATATAATTTAACTATTGTATATGTACCATTATTGTTGTCATTTGTTACTAAAATTTTAACTATTTTATGTGTATTGCAGGAAAAATGAGTAGAAGAAGATTGCGAGATTTAAATATTGTAAATTCGAAAGAGGGCAATAGCGAACAGCAAACAATAGTTGGATCCTCGAGTGTGGCTGTAACACCCCAAACCCGGTCAATACGCCACGACCGAATTTGGCATGCTACGAAGAAAAACGTTTCGAAGAAAATTGAGATAGCGATTAAATTTTAGTGAAAAATTCTTTGTAATTCTATATTTGTAGAAATCAGATGTTTAATAAGTTAAAAACTGGAAATTTACTTTGAAATTTCATAAATAAAACTTTTAAACTAAGTGGATAAATCATAGGTTAGAAAACATTTGTTTCATTTTAAGAAAACTCGAATTAATACTTTGAAACCGTTTGCATTTGAATGTAGAAACTTAAAATTTTGGAAATCATTTAAGTTGTAGAAAACACTTAATTTATAATTTTATTATCAACAATTTAGATTACCTGATGGTAAGATAAAATACCATAAGCGTTTTATAGTTTAGAAAACTTTAGCTCAATTATTAAATTAATCAAGTGATATACTTAAACATGTTTAGAATAAATCCCAAAGCATATAAATAATCCAAAACCATAATTAAAGAGGCCTTATTACAAATCTATAAAATATGAAAACCCAAATTAAAATATAATAAGGTACCCAAATGGAAGTTCTTGTAAAATCAAATTTTATTGCATGGCCTCCTCGAGTTCATCCGCTCCACATCCGCGATCTCACGAATCACCTGAAAAGATATCCCATTGAAGGGTGAGTCAACGAGACTCAATGTGTAACAAAGACACTAAAAACCCAATCGATCATAGCAATAAAGCCCATTTAAATCACATTTAGCCATAAGCCCATAATATAGCAAATTAGATAATCACATGTACATATAAAATGAAATGCAATCCCGAACCCAACTTAGATATCCATCCGCTACACACCACCACGTACCTACCAATCACACCGTGGGGATTACTAAATTGACCCTCCATCCGCTACACACCATCGAAGCGCTTGTTGCGATCAACATGCACATCGCCCTTATAATCGTGGCATAGCCACGAATAATTGTGACAGAGTCACCGGATTCATAATATCGTGACCGAAGTCACCGGATTCATAATATCGTGACCGAAGTCACCGGATTCATAATATCGTGACCAAGTCACCGGATTCATAATATCGTGACCAAAGTCACCGGATAATGTGGTAAAAACCACCGGAACACTTCCCTTTCAATATTACCCATATGCCCATGCAATAACATATTATTTCATTATCATGCCATATGCCCCATTATCATATCGAATCGGACACATTTCATATTATGCATATAGCATTATTAGCGATGTAAATATTATGCCTTGTACATTATATCAAAATCATAATCAAATATCGAATATGTTTCATATTAGAATCATACATAGTACTGAAGGAATAACATACCTCAATTCACTCTACCATTGAATGGTACCCAAGCCATAAACATTTATATTTCTTTATAAACACATTTTTATCAATAAAGCTATTGATCTATTAGAAGTTTAGCATAAGTTACACACCTTGCAAACACGGCGATATAATACTTAAGATTTCCGACCCTTGCCTACAACGTCGATAGCACCTACATAACACTATATTAGAAATCGATTATCATTACAAGATATGGCCCTTGGCCGAATATCATCATCTCTTTACCTTGGATTATTCGAAACTCGAACGATCTCTCCCTAATCGTCAACTACAAGAAGCCCCGAAATCCTCCTTCAAAGATTTGGCCACGAAGGAGTAAGAGGATTAGATTCCTAAAATCGGTTAATCTAAAGGAAAATAAAGAAAACGATTGATAGATAATCCTTACCCGAAATACGGAGATTGATTTACCCTTACTAGAACTATAAAAAGGATTTGACTTTAACAATTAAAAAGAAGAGAAATGGTGATTTCGGCTTTAACAAAAGAAGAGAAAAGATGGTAGTTTCAAATATGATGGTTTCGGGTTTTTAACAAAAAGAAAAGAAAGAAAAATGGTGAAAAGTATAGGATAGTTTTGGCTATGAGAAAGAAAGAGAAGAGAGAAAGAGAATGAAAAAGAAAAACAAAAATATGAGAAATGCTTTTGGTGATAGAATGAATTCGGCACTAGAGAGAAAGAAAAGAAATGATAAATGTCTTCAAAAGTAGCAATGTTTTGGTACCAAAAAGAGAGTAAAACTTGAGAGGAAAAGAAGAAATAAAAAAAATACCAATTTGGTCAAAAATGTAATGGCCAAAACAAAGCAAAGTTTTTACCAAATGCCAATTGACAATTTCGGCTAAGAGAAAATATTTGGACAAAGGAAAAAAGATGCACAAATTGACAACTTTTGGTCAACTAACACCTCCCTAATCCATACCATATTCGGTCAACACATTAGCCAACACAATCCCCCTTTTTCCTCCTCAATTCTTCCCTATCAACCCCTTAATCTCCATCCCAATTAAACCAACCCCTTTAGCCCCTTATGCCGTCTAGGTTCATGGTCAAATGACCGTGGAAAAGCTTCCAAAACATCATCCACTCTTCAAGCCTTTTGTCCCCTAAACCTTCCTTAACTTTAAGATTCTTATCCCCTATTTCAAGCTTTCCTTAAACCAATATTCAACTTACCAAAAACTTAAGGTCCAACCTATCATAATTAGAGTTTGACCATCCATCAATGCTAGGATACAAAAATAAAGTCTTCAAAATGCTTTCCAAGCAACTCAAACCACTTCCCTCAAGTAACCTTTCAAGCTCCTTATCCACTATGCCACTAACTCCTCATGTGTTAGAATTTAACACTTAAATTAACTTAAATGCTAAGCTCACTTAATCCACTTCATTAAATAAACCATACTAAAAATTATCTAACTTCCTAAATAAAATCAAGCCTTCACAAGACTATGCTAACACACAAAATTCCTACCCGAGCCAACACAAAAATAATACTCAAATTTTTCCTAAAGCTCAAGGCCCAATCCTACTAGGCCCAATTTCGGGATGTTACAGTGGCTGACATAAATGATGAGCCTACAGAATTACAAAGTAATGTTAAGTTTATTTTACATGCATGTTGACTTTAATTATTGATTCATTTTTCAATTTTAATATAACAATAATATGTCATTGTTCAGCTGAGACTGGTGGGACGCGCAGAGGTCGCAGACATACCCTACTTAGAGACTTATACGAATTAAATCACGTCGAGCGTGTGAAAGTAAGGAGAAACACTCATGGCCAGCCTGTTGGCCCTGGAGCTCAACTTCTAGCAGGCTATCTGGGCATTATTGCACGGAATGCAAATATGTTGCCCATCAATTACGAGTCATGGCATCACATGCCTGATGCAAACAAAAAATAAGCTCTCGATAACGTTAAGGTAACAAAACGTGAATGTAATTTATAATACTTTGGTTGAAGTTTCTTTTATATTTACTTTCTAAACTTATGTTTTTTTAGGAGAGATTTGCTTTGGAAGTCTCCGATGACTATATAAAGAAGACACTGGGAAAAAAATGGAGAGACCATAAAAGCACACTGAAAAAAGAATATTTTAAGAAAGAAATCAGCCTCGAGGATAAATTGCGAAATGTCCCACCGGGAATGTTGAGGTATCAATGGGAAGATGCGGTTAGATTTTGGAACTCAAAGAAAGGAGAGGTATTACCTAGTTGTAAACTCTTATAAATTTTTTGGTTTATAGTATTTACTATATACGTAATAATAATTTCATTATGTAGGACCGTGAGCGTGTTGGAGCAGCGTGACGAAAGCATGTAAATTCACGCACACGGCGAAGTCCAAAAGTTTTGCTTCAGAGGCGATGTCGAGGTATGATAATTTATTAATTACACAAATATTAGTAACTTTATACTATTAAATTATATTTTTACTACTACAACTGTAGGAAGTCTCCACCGGTCAAAAAGTTGGACGCATTCAGCTTTTTGACATTATGCATAGGAAGAAGGATGGGTCTCCGATGACATCCGAAGCTGGAGAGATTATGGTATATTTACTTAATAAAATTTTATTTATTATAAATATTTATAATGTTTACTTATAATAGTTTAATTATTCGTTACTAGTTTTAAATTAATAATGTTAAGTTTTGTTGCATTTATTCTTATTGTATATTTCGTTTCTAACTTTTTCATTAATTTATTAGGAGAAACTAAAGGAGAAGAAGGCACAGTATGAGGCGGCTGCTTCGAGTGATAGTTCTGTTAATCTTGAGGATATCGATAACAGAATTATTACCGATGTTTTGGGTCCTGAAAGGTATGGTTAGAATTTTTATGCTACATTTGCTGTTTTTTTGCTTCATTTATATGATACATTTGTTGTTTTTTATTACTGATGTTTTGGGTCCTGAAAGGTATGGTCGGGTCTGATTTCAAGGATCTGGTGTTACCCCGACCCAATATTTTGGATCCAGCTCCTAGTAGTACATGCCTTCCGGTAGTCAATCGCAAGCTGAAGTTTAGAGGTTAAAAGACCAAATATCTCAGATGCAAGCGAGCGCGGTTCAGAAAATTGCTGAGGTTGAAAGAAAATATGAAGAACTTCGAGCGGATGCAGCAGCGAGAGAGGTAGCGGCGGCAGCGAGGGAGACAGAGCAGAGTAGAAAATACGATGAGCTCCAGCTACAGCTTCAGCAGATGATACAGATGTTTCAGCAGTCGCAGAAGCCGCCATCTTAGTCCCTTAGTTTCTCTTTGTAATATTATTTTTAACATTGTTACATTTAACGTTATTGTAAGAATTGTTTCAATTATACTTCATTTATTAATTTATATCATATATCTTTTATTAAATTTGAAGTATCGTTTAGATTTAATGCTTTTGGTGAGATTTAAATGTTATATTTGTTGTTTTGGGTTGAAATTATATGCAACTGCTGCTATTTTTGGTTGGTTTTAATGCAGGAAGGGTAGGATATTGGAGAAAATGAGCATTTCAAATCTATGCAAATTAGCGGCGTTTGTGAAAAAAGCGCCGCTAAAAGTCTGGACTTTTAGCGGCGTTTGTGATAAAAGCGCCGCTAAAAGTCAGGGCTTTTAGCGGCGTTTGTGAGAAAAGCGCCGCGAAAAGTCCGGACTTTTAGTGGCGTTTGTGAAAAAAGCGCCGCTAAAAGTCGGGGCTTTTAGCGGCATTTGTGAGAAAAGCGCCGCTAACAGTCCCAACTTTTAGCGGCATTTGTGTGAAAAGCGCCGCTAAAAGTCTATTTTGGTGTAGTGAAAGGCTTTTGAAACCAACAAGAGATTAATAGAAGATAATTAACGGAAACGATTTTGACTTGACACTTTCGTTTTCAAATTCCATTCCATGTGACATCGTCAGATTCGGCCATAACGTCTAGGCCGGGTTTGGGGTGTTACATAGTTAAACTCTATTTTTAGTTTCCCACTTAAACTTTAATTAACATAGAGTTGTTGTAGTCATATATGCTACAAATTTTAGCCTATAAATAGGTCTTAGTTACTTTAGGTTTTACACAACAAAAATTTATTTAGATTTAGAGAATTTTGTTCTTTGTTTCAAAGGGTTTTTCTTGTGGGGCTTCTGGTTTTTCTTTCAATTCTCTCCATATTTTGTACTCTTCTTTATTATAGTGAAACATCCTTTTACCCGTGGTTTCCTATCCTCTCTTGAAGAGTTTTTTCACGTAAAATGTACATGTTTGATCTTTTTTATTCTTATTTTATTCACTTTGTTGTTGCTTAACCGGGTTTATCCCCTACAAATTGGTATCCGAGCTAGTTCAATTTTCGCAGTCAACCCGTTCAGAGATGGTAGTGTCAATGTTTGATATTGAGAAGTTCGACAGAATTACAAATTTTAGTTTGTGGCAAGTTCGAATAACGACAATACTAGTTCAAAATAGTCTGAAAAAGGTATAACAGGGAAGAAGTCTGCAGATATGGATCAGTCAAAATGGGAAGAGCTTGATGAAAAGGCTCTATCCACTATTCAATTATGCCTCACGTTTAATGTGTTACATGAGGTTTTAAAGGAGAAAACAATGTCTGCGTTACGGAAGAAACTGGAAGCCTTATATATGATGAAATATCTGGCCAACATGATAGTATTAAAACAACATCTCTACACGTTCAAAATGGTCGAAGGTGAGTCCATTAAACTCATATTAGTGAGTTTGTTACTGTAACAGCCCGTTTTTAGTCAAATCGAATTAGTGGTTTCGGGACCATAAATTTGAGGTGAAAATATTTATTTTCTTATTATTATAATGTCTACATCATGATATTGTGATTGTGTGAAAATTTCGTTAAGAAATTTTACTGTTTGAATGCTTAATTCGATAAAAAGGACTAAATCGCATAAAGTGTAAAACTTGTGTTCTATTAACTAAAGGTGTCTAATAGCTATAGAACTTTAAATTGGAGGTCCTTATGTGGTAATTATCCCATTTATAAAGTTAGTTGACTTTTATGGACCTGTATTAAGTGTTTTTAATAGTTTATAATTAAGGTTAAATAGGTAATTTGGTTATTAACGTAAAATAAATAAAACAAAAACCAAATTTTTAAGGCTATAATCTTCCTTAGCCGATTCTTAACAAGAATAAAAGCCATTTTTAGGGCTTGATATTCGGCCAAGTTTTCATAGCTCATTAAGGTACGATTTTTGTTCAGTTTTTTATTATTTCTATGTTTTTGAGATCGTTGCAGCTTAATCTAGCTAGCCTAGGGACTATTTTGTAAAACTGTTAAAGGTTTAGGGTTTTGCCATTGATGAATCTAAGGGTATTTTGGTGTTTAATGATGTAAAATGCATGCTTGTGAAATGTGTAAATTTTGTGGTTAAATTGAGAAATAAATGAAAAATATGGGCTGCTAGGGACCTAATTGAAATTCGGCTAGCATGGGTTTTGGTTGAATTGCATGAATTTGTGATTTTATGAAATAAGGACTAAATTGTAAAAATGTGAAATATTAGGGGCAAATGAGTAAAATTGCCTTAATGTATAATTTGGACTAAATTTAATAGAGAGATTATTAAATAAGTTAATTTTGATTATATTTAGATCAAGAAAGGCGAAATACAGATTTAGATCAGGGAAAGAATAAGGTTTCAGACTAATCGACTTATTTCACCGTTTTTGCATTCGAGGTAAGTTCGTATGTAATAAGCGTTGTTATATTTGTGTTTTAAATGCTTTGATATGTATAAATTATGAATACGAAACTGCGGACATATTCAACGATGATTCGGCAAGTGAGAAAATCTCGGTTGAACCTTAGGAATAGATTAGGATACGAAGGACATGTCATTAGGGGTTGTGTGATTTGGGTGCTGGTCCGTACGTCCTACTGGTGGCTGAGTTATCCAGCATGTGTTGCGGATTCTCTTCAGCTTGTATGAGCAGCACCGTGTAGCTTCGTCATTACCGTCAGCTTGTGTGAACAGGCCCGTTGATAGCTCTAGTGTGAGCATTATATGTGATACGAGATTGAGATGGCTTCGGCTATATATGTGGCACTTAGGGTGCGAGATTCCCGAGTATTCGATAGTATTCCGAACGGTTCAATGGGTATATCAAATATATGGATGAGTATGAGATTGATACGAGATAGTACAGGTATGTACATGAACCGTATAAGCTTTGAATCGAAGAAACTTGTGAAGTTCAATTCTAACCTTGTGGCTTAAAACGTGATAGGTTTGTGTATTTATATGAATTGTATATAGATATGTTCAAATTTTTATTGGTATATTTTGTTATGTTGTATTTATTATCATACGAGCTTACTAAGCTATGTAGCTTACTTTGTTTGTTTTTCCGTGTTTTATAGTGAAATCAAAGCTAGCTCAGATTCGAGATTGTCGGAGACTTCATCACACTATCCTACAATCACTTTGGTACTTTTGAATCTATGTTTTTAGGATATATGGCATGTATAGGAACTTTGGTCATTTTGATATATGTGTTGGTAATGAATTTAGCCATTTGAATTTGCTTGTAAATGTCTAAAGTTTGGCTTTGTATATAGCCATGAAAGTTGGCTTAATTTGGTTGGTTTGGTTGTGTATATATATATATATATATATATATTAGTGCATATGACTTGTGTTGTGAATTTGATAATGGGTATTTGGAAGTCAAATGGTTGATGATTTGAGAATTTGTATGCTTGTAAATTTAGGCAAATTAATGCATGTCTGAAATGTCCATTTAGTTGAGTTGAGAATGTGAATTTGGTATAAAATGGAATAGCATATTGTAGTATATGTGTGCCTTGTTGTTGTTGGTATTAAAATGGTATGAATTATGCTTGGTTGAGATTAGATGAATGCCTACATATGTTATGCTTTGGTGCCAATTGGGTCGGTTTAGGTGTGTACAAGTTTGGGTCAGGTTACACAGCCATGTGTCCCCTGTTCTTAAATTAAAAATAAAGTCAGTATGCTCCATACAGCCCAGCACACGGGCATGTTATTGGCCATGTGGGCTAAGTCAGTATACCCTACATGTTTGGCACGGCCTGGCACAAGGGTGTGTGTGGCCATTTTTAGGGCACATGGGCAAGCCACACGGGTGTGTGTGTTGGCCGTGTGACCCAAGTCAGTGAGTTACACGGGGTCAGACCCGAGCTGGGACACGACCATGTGATCCCATTTCGAATGTCCACACGGCCTGTGACACGGGCGTGTCTTTGGCCATGTGAGACACACTGCTGGGCCACGCGGGCGTGTGACCCCTATATTTTGTAAAATTTTCTAGGTTTCCTAAAATTTTCCTAAGTTATTGGTTTAGTCCCGAACCACCGCGAATGCATGTTTTGGGTCTCATAGGCTCGTATTAGGGACTTGATGAATGATTATGAATGACTTGTATTTGAATTTGATAATTGTATAGGAAATGTATACTTAATTGTGTAATAAGTCCGATAATGCTCCGTAACCCTATTCTAGTGACGGATACGAGTGAGGGGTGTTACATTTATTGGTATCAGAGCTACGATTTAGTTGATTCTAGGACTAACATTGCGTATGTGAGAGTCTACCTATACATGCCATATAAAACCTGTGGTAGTGTGATATCTCCTGACAGTTGTAAAACGTGTTTTTTTATATAGTAAATGGATCCCAATCAAGCTGTAGCTGATGATGTTGAGAGTAATCTGCCTGCCTCCGTTCGTGGAGTAGCGCAATCTAAGTCAAGACCCGTATCGGGTAGCCAGGGAGGAGAGGCTAAGAAAGCCTTCTTCCAGATGATGGATGAGCGGTTTACAAAGTTTGTTCGAACAAATCCGGTTGCTCAACAACCTCCACCCCCACCTAATCCCCAATCGGTTCCCCTAGCTCCTCAAGGTGTGGAAGTTTTTGATTGAATATGCCGTTAGTTGATAAGATCCAAAAATACGGGGCTGAAGAGTTTAGAACTACAGTTGACGACAATCCCGAGCGAGCCGAGTTTTGGCTTGAAAATAGGATCAGAGTATTTGATGAACTTTCTTGCACACCGGTTGAATTTTTAAAATGTCTCGTATCACTTCTGAGGGACACAGCGTATCAGCGGTGGAATACTCTAGTATCAGTGGTGTCGAGAGAATGGGTCACATGGGAATTCTTTCAAGCTGAGTTAAAAAAGAAATACATCAGTCAACGATTTATCGATCAAAAATGCAGAGAGTTTCTAGATTTGAAACAGGGCCGTATGTCTATGACTAAGTATGAGCGAGAGTTTGTGAGACTCAGTAAGTATGCTCGGGAATGTGTTTCAACCGAAGCAATTATGTGTAAAATATTCGAAGATGGATTGGATGAAGATATCAGATAGTTAGTCGGGATTCTAGAATTAAAAGAATTCGTGGTGCTAGTTGACAGAGCTTGTAAAGCCGAAGAACTTGGCAAAGAAAAGAGAAAGGCGGATTTTGAAGCTAGAGATTCAAGAAAGAGGTCAATGAGTAAACCATATCAGCCCTCATCAAAGAAATCAAGAGATTCGTACACTCGTTCGAAAGCTTCAATTGGGTATTCAAACAGAGATCGTGGAAAGCAATACTCAAGTCCTAAAGCTCAAGTTACATCAGTATCGAATGTTAGCAGCGTGAGAAACAATAAACCCGAGTGTCAACAATCTGGAAGGAGACATTTTGGAGACTGTTGGATGAATAATAAATGTTATTTTAAATGTGGCTCGCAAGATCACTTCATTCGGGATTGTCCTGAGTTAGTCGAAAAAGAAAATTTTCAGAATGCAAGACCGAGCAACACTGCCACTAGTGGGAGGCCACCGAGAAATATAGGAAATGTGACCAGTAGTAAAGGTGCGACAAAAGATTCAGCTGTGAGATCTGAGGCTCGAGCACCTGCCAGAGCTTACGTTATTCGCACTCGCGAAGATGCGTCGTCACCAAATGTTATCACCGATACATTTTCTCTTTATGACACTACTGTAATTGCTTTGATAGATCCTAGGTCGACTCATTCATATGTTTGTGAGAATTTAGTATTTAGTAAGAGTTTGCCTGTTTAGTCTACCAAGTTTGTGATTAAAGTGTCGAACCCCTTAGGCAAGTATGTCCTAGTTGATAAAGTTGGCAAGAATTGTCCTTTGATGACTCGGGGTTACTATTTTTCGGCTGATTTGATGCTTTTTCCATTTGATGAATTCGATGTGATACTTGGTATGAATTGGTTATTTCTACATGATGCTGTTGTGAATTGTAGACGAAAAGCTATTGCATTGAAATGTCAGAATAGTGAAATTCTTCGAATTGAATCTGATGAGTCAAATGGATTACCTGTTGTGATATCATCGATGTTAGCTCAGAGATATTTGAGGAAGGGTTGCGCTTGCCTATGTACTTGATACAAAAGTATCTGAATCAAAGATTGAATCAGTGCTAGTGGTTTGTAAGTCTCCAGATGTGTTTCCAGAAGAGTTACCGAGATTGCCACCGATCAGAGAAGTCGAGATTGCGATTGTATTAGTACCAGGAACATCACCGATATTAATAGCTCCGTACAGAATGGCTCTGACTGAATTGAAAGAATTGAAAGTCAATTGCAAGAGTTAACAGATAGAGGTTTTGCACGACCTAGTTTTTCACCCTGGGGTGTACCAGTGTTGTTCGTAAAGAAGAAAGAAGGATCAATGAGACTTTCTATTGATTATCGTTAGCTCAACAAGGTTAAAATAAATAATAAGTATCATTTGCCAAGAATTGATGATTTGTTTGATCAGTTGAAAGGAGCAATAGTATTTTCGAAGATTGATCTGTGGTCTGGTTATTATCAGTTGAGAGTAAAAGATTCAGATGTGCCGAAAACTACGTTCAGAACAAGGTACGGGCATTATGAATTTCTTGTTATGCCTTTCGGATTAACTAATGCTCCTGCCATTTTTATGGATTTGATGAATTAAATTTTTAGATAGTATTTAGACAGATTTGTAGTTGTATTTATTGATGACATTCTGATCTATTCACGAGATGAGTCTGAGCATGCTGAGCATTTGATAATTATGCTACAAACCTTGAGAGATAAGCAAATGTTTGCTAAATTCAGTAAATGCAAATTTTGGCTTCTAGAAGTTAGATTTTTGGGACATATTGTTTCAGCGGAAGGTATACGAGTTGACCTGAATAAGATTTCTGCAGTTGTTGACTGGAAACCACCAAGAAATGTGTCTGAATTCAGAAGCTTTCTGGGGTTGCTGGCTATTATCGACGTTTTGTTAAAGGATTATCGATGATTATTACACTGATGACTAGATTGCTACAGAAAGATGTGAAATTCGAGTGGCCCGAGAAATGTCAATAGAGTTTTGAACAATTGAAAGCATTGTTAACTGAGGCACCAGTTTTAGTTCAACCTGAGTCGGGTAAAGATTTTGTGATTTTCAGCGACGCGTCATTGAACGGTTTGAGTTGTGTTTTGATGCAAGAGAGAAAAGTTATAGCTTATGCCTCCAGACAGTTGAAACCACATGAAAAGAATTATCCGACGCACAATTTAGAGTTGGTCGCTATTATTTTTGCATTAAAAATTTGGTGACATCATTTATACGGTGAAAAGTGCCACATCTTTACTGATCACAAAAGCTTGAAGTATATAATGACTCAGAAATATTTGAATTTGTGACAACAGAGATGGCTCGAGCTGTTGAAAGACTATGAGTTAATGATTGATTATCATCCAGGGAAAGCAAATGTAGTCGCGGATGCTCTAAGTAGAAAATCTTTATTTTTTTTTGCGAGCGATAAATACGCAACTGAATTAAAAGCTAAACCGATATTTCTTCAACAAATTTGTGAAGCTCAAAAGTGTGATAACGAGTTGCAAACTAAAAGAGTGCAATGTGAATCGACTAGTGATTCAGACTATCAGATCGAATCCAATGATTGTTTAATGTTCCGAGGTAGAATTTGCGTACCAAAGAATTCTGAGCTTATTCAGAAAATTCTACATGAAGCACACAGTGGTTGTTTATCTGTTCACTCGGGGAGTACTAAAATGTACAATGATTTGAAACAGTTGTATTGGTGGTTGGGCATGAAACGAGACATTTCAGAGTATGTATCGAGATGTTTAGTTTGTCAACAAGTAAAAGCCAAACATCAAGTGCCTTCAGGATTACTACAGCATGTGATGATACCAGAGTGGAAATGGGATAGAGTTACGATGGATTTCGTATCGGGACTACCCCTGTCTCCGAAGAAGAAAGATGTTATTTGGGTTGTTTTTGATCGACTGACGAAATCTGCACATTTTATTCCAGTACGCACTGACTATTCGCTTGATAAATTGGCTGAATTGTACATTTTCGAGATCGTTAGATTGCACGAGGTACCAGTTTCGATTATTTCAGGTAGAGATCCGAGGTTTACGTCGCGATTTTGAAAGAAATTTCAAGAAGCTCTGGGTACGAGGTTGAACTTTAGTACCGCATTTCATCCGCAATATGATGGTCAGTCTGAGAGAGTAATTCAGATTCTCGAAGATATGCTTCGTTGTTGTGTTTTAGAATTTGAAGGCAACTGGGACAAATATTTGTCATTGGTTGAATTCGTGTATAACAACAATTTTCAATCGAGCATAAAGATGGCACCGTATGAAGCATTGTATGGTCGTAAATGTCAAACTCTATTGTATTGGACCGAGCTAAGTGAGAAAAAGATTCACGAGGTTGATTTGATTGGAGAGACTGAAGATAAAGTGAAAGTAATTCGCGATAGTTTGAAAGCAACTTCAGATCAATAGAAATCGTACGCAGATTTGAAATGAAAAGACATTGGATTTCAGATCGGTGACAAAGTATTTCTAAAACTATCTCCGTGGAAGAAAATCCTTCGTTTTGGTCGCAAAGGCAAACTGAGTCCGCGATTTATCGAGCCGTATGAGATCATTGAAAGAATAGGGCCAGTAGCATATCTGCTAGGGTTACCATCAGAATTAGAAAAGATCCACAATGTGTTTCATGTGTCGATGTTGCGCTGATATAGATCAGATCCATCACACATAATTTCTCAATAGAGATTGAGATTCAACCTGATTTGACGTATAATGAAGAACCGATCAGAATTTTAGCTCGAGAGGTTAAAGAATTGAGGAATAAAAACATAGATTTAGCAAAAGTACTTTGGAAATGACACAGTGTCTGTAACATCCTGAATTTTTGGGCCTATGCATTTAATGGGTGAATATGTGTAATGAGTTAATTTGAGCATTAGGGGTCCAAATTAGGCTCAGGATTGGGCTGAAGCCTTAGTTAAATTTTTGTTTGGGCACTATAGGGTTTAAAAGGTGGTATCTGTGTTTAAAATATCAAAATGGGCTTGTGGCCCAGTGGTCAGTGGCGCCACTTAGGGAGCAAGGAGGTGACGCCACACAAGGGAGTAAGGGACCCAAATTTAAGTTACATGGAGCCCAACTCTTTTAATTTAAGTTAGCTAAATTTTGGTATTAGGGTTAGGTAGAGTGGACGGCAACAAGGCTCAAAAATAGGAGGATTTATGTGAATGGGATAATGTAGATAATATAGTTGATAATATGGAAGAAAAAAAAAAGGAGAAAAGATAGGTACTATCTACAAGGCTAGAGAGTGGCCAAAAATTCCATCACCTAGAGAAGTGAAGAAATCGGTTTCTTTATGGCAAAGGGGTGCCAAATTTTCCCTTTTATTTGATTAATTTTTAGTTATCGTGAAGGGCACTTTCGGTTTTTCATAGGTGAGTGCCAAATTTCTATAAATAGGAGGGTTCTCTTCTTTATTTTTCGACATTTAGGGTTTCCACCTTTTCTTTCTCTTCTTTCTTCTAAAAGCCGAAAACCCCATTATTCTTTTCTCTTCTTTCTCCTAAAAGCCGAAAACTCCATTATTCTCTTCTTTCTTCTAAAAGCCGAAAACTCCATTATTCTCTTCTTTCTTCTAAAAGTCGAAAACTCCATTATTCTCTTCTCTTTTTCTTCTAAAAAGCCGAAAAAGCCAAAAACTCCATTATTCTTTTCTCTTCTTTCTTCTAAAAGCCGAATCTCTATAGATTTCTTCAATCATCTTCTCTTCCCGATTTTTTGCAAAAGCCTAATCCTCTGGGAGTAGCCGATCTTCTCTAGTAAGATCTCTTAGATCTAAAAGCCGAAACACTAGTTTCTGAATCTCATATCACTTTTCGAGATTTCAAGGCGGATAAGCGGTGGTGTTGGCTACGGATAGCGTCGACTTAGAGGTCTCCTTCTAACTGTGTCAGTGTGTAGATCTCTAACACACTAGTAATCAGACTAAATATATGTTATGGGCTAAAAGCCAAAAAAGGTTGTATAGTAATGTATTACTAAGTATATGTTATGGGCTAAAAGCCGAGAAAAGCTCAGTATAGTAATCAGTACTAAATATATGTTATGGGCTAAAAGTCGGAAAAAGGTCAGATAGACAGTGGATTACCCAAAAGGGTAGGCAAGGGATGCCAGTGCGTAATCATAGAAACTTCTCTATGTGTATCGATGTATGTGATAGATCATGAACTTTTAGGTAGTATATTGTTTTGATTCTGCATGTATGTATGCATGGGATGGGATTGATATGATGAAGGGGAAGAAGGTCGCATAGCGATCGGTGGCTTTGCCACATAGGGCACATAGTGATCGGTCTTTATGACAAAACAAATCGGTGTCGAAATACTACGATGTATTATTAAGGTCGCATGGCGATCGGTGGCTTTGCCACATAGGTCACACAATGATGATCGATCTTTAAGACAGCAAAGACACGGTGTCGATATGGTGTGTAGCGGTTGGAGGGTTGATTGTAGAAATCCCAAGGTGTGATGGTTGGTACGGGTTGGTGTGTAGAGGATGGATTTCTAGGCTGGGATGGCCCATGATGCATATATAGTTACCCTTGTATACGGGCCAAGGCCATAATGTGTTTGTGGCCTAAGCCTTTGATGTGTTTTCTGGATTTACACACTTTGAGTCTTGGTGACTCACCCTATTATTTTTCCCTAACTTTGCGATGAGCGATGAGATTGTAGACATGGGAGCAAAGGCGGACTCGAGGGGCCATCAAGTTTTTAATCCTATAGATTATTTCGGTTTTTCCTTAAGTTTTTAATTTTGGAAATATTTGATGTAATAAGGCCTCCTCGCTTAGGTTATCGGTTGATACTTGTCAATGTTTATGTGTTTTTTCATTCATGGTCAAGGACTTATGATTAAAAGAAATAAAAATGGGATTTTCACACATTATTTAAAATAACACTTGTTTTGGAAAAATAAAATTTCAAAGATTTTCTACAAGTGCCACCTATTTAAAGATTATCTACAAAAACGACTAAGTTTTTCAGAATCATTCCAAGTAAAGTTTTTAACCTTAAAACCGTAGCATACCAGATCTGGTCGTAACGTTTGGGCCGGGTTTGGGGTGTTACATTTTGGTATCAGAGCCCAATTCAAAACTCGGGCTGTGAAATGGGTCTAGAAGTATTTTGAAAATTTATGTGAAATTGAGAAAAAATCTGGAAGAAGATATGGCCTTCGAGTCTACCGGCACCCGATCCACGCAGGTAAGTATTCTAAACTTTCGGATGTGATATGTATGTGGGCTTGATGGGCTTGATGGACGTAGACTAGTATGTTATGCATTGATGGACTATAGGCTTAGTTAAAACAACACTTTAAATTCATAAGAGTTAATCTATCCAAACAAACCCGTGAACGAGTCGATGGGTTAGGGTGTGGCAACAGGCATACGCATGTCTAGGATTGGATTCAGGGAGAGCTTGGTACTTAAGCAGTCCTAGTGACTCACCTCCTATTCGTTGGAATCCTACAGTGCAGCAGCGAGGATCTGCTCACCTTAGCCACGAGGATTTGTTGACGGGCCAAAATCTATAATTAAAACCCGAAAGGGACCAGCCACCCTATTTCGCAACCAAAATACCCCCAAGTTTTGTAAAATTTCCAAAATACACTTGAATTGTGAAAATTTCCAAATAACCATGATTTTATAAAATACCCATGTTTTGCAAATTTACCCGAAAACCCCTAGATTTACAAATGTGACCCGGTTTGAAAAATTAAATTTTCCAAAATACCCCTGCTAAAAAAAATGAAAACAACAACAACACCAAGATACCCTATTTTGAGAAAATCACCAAGACACTTTATTTTGGAAAATACCCTGTAGGGCAAAACTACGGAAATACCCCTGGGTAGAGGAATGACGAAAAAAAAAAACCTTATGCGATGAATGTGTGTGCATGGATGCTACTTGTGTGATTGATGTATGTGGGTTGATGTATGTGGTTTCTAGAATTAGGAGATAAACTTGAGACTGAAACTGTAGATAGGTTCGAATTCGAAAGAACCACTCTTAAAACTACTTTCCATAAGATTGTTCGTGGTTAATCAGTGAAACAAATTAATAGTTCATAAAATTTCTGATTCAAATACTACGAGAATCGACGATGAGCGCTAGGAGAGGAAGAAGAGGCCGCGGCCGAGGCCGTGGAAGTATTAGGACTGATGTGATGACTCAGCTAGTTAGGGAGGTACCGAAGGAGGTTAAACAAATCGGTGAAACATTTCGGGTTGGGTGCGTGGACTGTAAGAAAAAAAGAGATCGTAGTTTTCTAGGGTTGCAGTCTCGTTCTGTGAAGCATGTTAAGGTACGTCCAAACTTTCAAGTTTGCGAATATTGCAGAAGGCGTCATCCGGGTGAATGTTAGAGGAAGTCAGTAACGTGTTTAAGATGCGGGTCTAAGGAGCATAAGGCTCGGGATTGTTCAATCACCATTAAGTCGGGTATGTTTTATGTGGATGCTATATTTTGGGGTATAGAAACTGTATGCGTGCAATGGTTATATATTATTAAATTAGAGTGCGCAGCGAAAGCATAGTGGTGAGACTTGGGTAGTACGATTAGTAGTTAGTTGGAAATTTCGAGGACGAAATTTCTCTAAGGGGGGTAGAACTGTAACATCCTGAATTTTTGGGCCTATGCATTTAATGGGTGAATATGTGTAATGAGTTAATTTGAGCATTAGGGGTCCAAATTGGGCTCAGGATTGGGCTGAAGCCTTAGTTAAATTTTTGTTTGGGCACTATAGGGTTTAAAAGGTGGTATCTGAGTTTAAAATATCAAAATGGGCTTGTGGCCCAGTGGTCAGTGATGCCACTTAGGGAGCAAGGAGGTGACGCCACACAAGGGAGTAAGGGGCCCAAATTTAAGTTACATGGAGCCCAACTCTTTTAATTTAAGTTAGCTAAATTTCGGCATTAGGGTTAGGTAGAGTGGACGGCAACAAGGCTCAAAAATAGGAGGATTTATGTGAATGGGATAATGTAGATAATATAGTTGATAATATGGAAGAAAAAAAAAGGAGAAAAGATAGGTACTATCTACAAGGCTAGGAGTTGGCCGAAATTCCATCACCTAGAGAAGTGCAGAAATCGGTTTCTTTATAGCAAAGGGGGTGCAAAATTTTCCCTTTTTATTTGATTAATTTTTAGTTATCAGGAAGGGCACTTTCGGTTTTTCATAGGTGAGTGCCAAAATTTCTATAAATAGGGAGGGTTCTCTTCTTTATTTTTCGGCATTTAGGGTTTCCACCTTTTCTTTCTCTTCTTTCTTCTAAAAGCCGAAAACCCCATTATTCTTTTCTCTTCTTTCTCCTAAAAGTCGAAAACTCCATTATTTTCTTCTTTCTTCTCAAAGCCGAAAACTCCATTATTCTCTTCTTTCTTTTAAAAGTCGAAAACTCCATTATTCTCTTCTCTTCTTTCTTCTAAAAAAAGCCGAAAGCCGAAAACTCCATTATTCTTTTCTCTTCTTTCTTCTAAAAGCTGAATCTCTATAGATTTCTTCGAATCATCTTCTCTTCCTGATTTTTTGCAAAAAGTCGGAATCCTCTGGGAGTAGCCGAATCTTCTCTAGTAAGATCTCTTAGATCTAAAAGCCGGAAACACTAGTTCCTGAATCTCATATCACTTTTTAGGATTTCAAGGCAGATAGCCGTGGTGTTGGCTATGGATAGCGTCGACTTAGAGGGTCTCGTTCTAACGGTGTCAGTGTGTAGATCTCTAACACACTAGTAATGTGTACTAAATATATGTTATGGGCTAAAAGCCTAAAAAAAGGCAGTATAGTAATCAGACTAAATATATGTTATGGGCTAAAAGCCGGAAAAATACTCAGATAGTAATCAGTACTAAATATATGTTATGGGCTAAAAGCCTAAAAAAGGTGTATAATGTCAAATCAGACTAAATATATGTTATGGGCTAAAAGTGGAAAAAGGTCAGATAGACAGTTGGATTACCCAAAAAGGGTACGCAAGGGATGCCAGGTACGTAATCATAGAAACTTCTCTATGTGTATCGATGTATGTGATAGACTGTGAACTTTTAGGTAGTATATTGTTTTGATTCTGCATGTATGTATGCATGGGATGGGATATATATGATGAAGGGGAAGAAGGTCGCATAGCGATCGGTGGCTTTGCCACATAGGGCACATAGTGATCGGTCTTTATGACAGGCAGCTCAGCTGTCGAAATACTACGATGTATTATTAAGGTCGCATGGCGATCGGTGGCTTTACCACATAGGTCACACAGTGATCGGTCTTTAAGACAGGCAGCACAGCTGTCGATATGGTGTGTAGCGGTTGGAGGGTTGATTGTAGAAATCCCCAAGGTGTAATGGTTAGTACGGGTTGGTGTGTAGAGGATGGATTTCTAGGCTGGGATGGCCCATGATGCATATATAGTTACCCTTGTATACGGGCCAAGGCAATAATGTGTTTGTGGCCCAAGCCTTTGATGTGTTTTCGGGATTTACACACTAAGTCTTGGTGACTCACCCTATTATTTTTCCCTAACTTTGCAGATGAGCAGTAGATTGTGGACATGGGAGCAAAGGCGGATTCGAGGGGCCATCAAGTTTTTATTCCTATAGATTATTTCGGTTTTTCCTTAAGTTTTTAATTTTGAAAATATTTGATGTAATAAGGCCTCCATCGCTTAGGTTATCAGTTGATACTTGTCAATGTTTATGTTTTTTTTTCATTCATGATCAAGGACTTATGATTAAAAGAAATAAAAATTGGATTTTCACACATTATTTAAAATAACACTTGTTTTGGAAAAAATAAAATTTCAAAGATTTTCTACAAGTGCCACCTATTTAAAGATTATCTACAAAAACGACTAAGTTTTTCAGAATCATTCCAAGTAAAGTTTTTAACCTTAAAACCGTAGCATACCAGATCTGGTCGTGACGTTTGGGCTGGGTTTGGGGTGTTACAGTGTCGAAGAAGACACGTTGGAAATCGAGGAAGCTATGAGGAAACAATACCTTAACCTCTTTTCTGGTAAGATTTTCGGGGACAAAAATTTCTAAAGGAGGAGAGTTGTAACAGCCCGTTTTTAGTCTAATCGGAACAGTGGTTTTGGGACCACAAATCTGTGGTGAAAATATTTATTTTATTATTATTATAATGTCTATAGCATGATATTGTGATTGTGTGAAAATTTCGTTAAGAAATTTTATTGTTTGAATGCTTAATTCGATAAAAGGACTAAATCGCGTAAAGTGTAAAACTTGTGTTCTATTAACTTAAGGTTTCTAATAGCTATAGAAATTTAAATTGGAAGTCCTTATGTGGTAATTAGCCCATTTATAAAGTTAGTGGACTCTTATGGACATGTGTTAAGTGTTTTTAATAGTTTATAATTAAGGTTAAATAGGTAATTTGGTTATTAAAGTAAAATAAATAAAACAAAAACCAAAATTTTAAGGCTATCATCTTCCTTAGACGATTCTTAACAAGAAGAAAAGCCATTTTTAGGGCTTGATATTCGGCCAAGGTTTCATAGCTCATTAAGGTACGATTTTTGTTCAACTTTTAATGATTTCTATGTTTTTGAGATCGTTACAGCTTAATCTAGCTAGCCCAGGGACTATTTTGCAAAACTGTTAAAGGTTTAGGGTTTTGCCATTGATGAATTTATGGTTATTTTGGTGTTTAATGATAGAAAATGCATGCTTGTTGTTAAATAAACAATATTTCTAAAGTAATTTTTGATAAAATTGTCAATTACGGGTTAAATTGTGAAATGCGTAAATTTTATGGTTAAATTGTGAAATAAATGAAAAATATGGGCTACTAGGGACCTAATTGAAATTCGGCTAGAATGGGTTTTGGTTGAATTGCATGAATTTTTTATTTTATGAAATAAGGACTAAATTGTAAAAATGTGAAATATTAGGGGCAAATGAGTAAAATTGCCTTAATATATAATTTGGACTAAATTGAATAGAGAGATTATAAAATAAGTTAATTTTGATTATATTTAGATCAAGAAAGGCAAAATACAGATTTAGATCGGGGAAAGAATAAGGTTTCAAACTAATCGACATATTTCACCGTTTTTGCATTCGAGGTAAGTTCGTATGTAATAAGCATTGTTATATTTGTGTTTTAAATGATTTGATATGCATAAATTATGAATATGAAACTACGGACATATTCAACGATGATTCGGCAAGTGAGAAAATCCCGGTTGAACCTTAGAAATAGATTAGGATACGAATGACATGTCATTAGGGGTTATATGATTTGGGTGCTGGTCCATACGTCCTACCGCTGGCTGAGTTATCCAGCATGTGTTGCAGATTCTCGTCAGCTTGTGTGAGTAGTACCGTGTAGCTTCGTCATGACCGTCAGCTTGTATGAGCAGAACCGTTGATAGCTCTAGTGTGAGCATTATACGTGATACAAGATTAAGATAGCTTCAGCTATATATATGGCACTTAGGGTGCGAGATTCCCGAGTATCCGATAGTATTCTGAATGGTTCAACGAGTATATTAAAGATATGGATGAGTATGAGATTGATACGAGATAGTACAGTTATGTACATGAACCGTATAAGCTTTGAATCGAAGAAACTTTTGAAGTTCAATTCTAACCTTGCAGTTTAAAACTTGATAGGTTTGTGTATTTATATGAACTGTATATAGATATGTTCAATTGTTGATTTGTATATTTTGTTAAGTTGTATTTATTATCATACGAGCTTACTAAGCTATATAGCTTACTTTGTTTGTTTTTTCGTGTTTTATAGTGAAATCAAAGCTAGCTCGGATTTGGGACTGTCGAAGACTTCATCACACTATCCTACTATCACTTTGGTACTTTTGAATCTATGTTTTTGGGATACATGGCATGTATAGGAACTTTGGTCATTTTGATATATGTGTTGGTAATGAATTTAGCCATTTGAATTGGCTTTAAATGTCTAAAGTTTGGTTTTGTATATAGCCATAAAAGTTGGCTTAATTTGGTTGGTTTGGTTGTGTGTATATATATATTAGTGCATATGACTTGTGTTGTGAATTTGATAATGGGTATTGTGGAAGTCAAATGGTTGATGATTTGAGAATTTGTATGCTTGTAAATTTAGGCAAATTAATGCATGTTTCAAAGTGTCCATTTAGTTGAGTTGAGAATGTGAGTTTGGTATAAAATGGAATAGCATATTGTAGTATATGTGTGCCTTGTTGTTGTTGGTATTAAAATGGTTTGACTTATGCTTGGTTGAGATTAGATGAATGCCTACATATGATATGTTTTCGTGCCAATTGGGTTGGTTTAGGTGTGTACAAGTTTGGGTGGAAAAATGGCTTGGTAAATAGCCTATTTTTGTCCACACGGGCAGAGACACGAGCGTGTGTCTCAGTCGTGTGTGACGCACGGTCAGGTTACACGGTCGTGTGTCCCCTGGTCTTGAATTAAAAATCAAGTCAGTATGCTTCACACGGCCCAGCACACGGGCGTGTGATTGGCCGTGTGGCCTAAGTCAGTATACCCTACAGGTTTGGCACGACCTAGCACATAGGCGTGTGGGGGCATTTTTAGGGCACACGGGCGTGTGTGTTGGCCGTGTGATCCAAGTCAGTGAGTTATACGGGGTCGAACACGAGCTGAGACATGGCCATGTGACCCCATTTCGAATGTCCACACGGCCTGTGACACGGACGTGTCTTTGGCCGTGTGAGACACACTGCTGGGCCACACGGGCGTTTGACCCCTATATTTTTTAAAATTTTCTAAGTTTCCTAAAAGTTTCTTAAGTTATCAGTTTAGTCCCGAACCACCCCGAATGCATGTTTTGGGCCTCATAGGCTCGTATTAGGGACTTGATAAATGATTATGAATGACTTGCATTTGAATTTTATAATTGTATGGGAAATGTATACTTGATTGTGTAATAAGTCAAGTAATGCTCTGTAAACCTATTCTGGTGACGGATACGGGTGAGGGGTGTTACATTTTCCCTTCTTAATGACTTAAAAAATCTCAAAGTAGATATTAGTGACGAGGATCAAGATATGTTGTTATGCTCATTGCCCTGTTCTTGTAAAACTTTCAAGGAACTCTTATTTATGAGAGATATCATCTTTCGTTTGAGGATGTGAAGGGGAATATTCTGAGTAATGATAAACTCGACAATGAGTTAGGCCCAAACAAAAAATCAGACAGGTAAGCCTCAGTTCGAATTACAGGAAACAGACAACAAACTAGAAAGACAAATCAAAATAGGTCTAAAGCAAGGTCTAAATACAGAAATCGTGACAAATATTGTGGCTATTGTAAAAAGATGGGTCATGTTAAGGCAGAATGTTGGAAACTTTAAAATAAAATCAAAAGGGATGCCGAAAACGATGAGAAAAATAAGCAGAAAGTTGAAGTTGATGATGCTAGTGTAGTCGAGGACAGAGGTGAAGATTTCTTATTGGTGTTAACCAGCGAAATCTCTCATCTTACTTCCGAATAGATCTTAAATTCAGGGTACTCCTATCACATGTGTCCCAACAGGGATTGGTTCTCTATGTACAGTTCAGTTGAAGGTGGAGTTGTGCTGATGGGGAATAACTTTCCATGTAAAATATCCAAAATCGGAATAGTAGAAATTAGGATGCACAACGTAATTATTCGGACACTTTCAGATGTCAGGTATGTTCCTGATTTTAAAAAAAAAATCTTATCTCATTGGGATTTTGGATTTTAACGGTTGTAAGATAGTCATTTAGTCAAATCGCTTAAAATTTTCTCGTGGGGTTCTTGTTGTGTACGTTCTACAAGGCTCAGCGGTTGCTGGTGCAGTTACAATTACCGAAGAAAAGCTAAAATCGCCATGACATTGCGATAAGAATCCCTAATGTTGCGACGACACGATGTGACTATTTCTCCACCGATTTCAACTCAACCAAACTTTGGCACATGCGAATGGGTCATATGAGTGAGAAAGGTATGACAGTCTTGTGCAATAGAGGCTTTCCCAAAGACACTGGAGTTGGTAAGTTAGGTTTTTGCGAGCATTACGTTTTCGGGAGAAAAACCCGAGTTAATTTCGATTCAGCAGTGCACAAAATAAAAGGGACTCTAGACTACATTCATTCCGATTTATGAGGTCCTTCTTCTAACATCTCAAAAGGAGGTAATAAATATTTCCTAACCTTTATTAATGATCACTCCAGAAAATTTTGGGTTTATTAATTGAAATAGAAAAGCGAATTCTTTGGAATCTTAAAACAGTGGAAGACACTGTTAGAAAAACAAACCAGAAAATCTGTGAAGTGGTTGAGAATGGATAATGGTCTTGGGTTCTATTCGTCAAATTTTAATGATTTCTACAAACAGGGAGGAGTTGGAAGACATCAAATCATTGTTGGAACTCCGCAGCAGAATGGAGTTGCAGAAAGAATGAACAGAACCTTGCTAGAAAAGGCTCAATGCATGCTTTCTAGTGTAGGCTTAGGGAAGGAAATTTTGGCTGAAGCCGTAAACCTGGCAAGTTATTTGGTAAATCGATCTCCTCATCAAGCATTGAATAGTAAATTTCCAGAGGAGATATGGTCAGTTAATTTTCCCAATTATTCTAGTATTAGAATTTTCAGTTGTCCTGCTTCTGCTAAAGTTAGCCAGGGAAAGCTCGAACCAAGGGCCGTTAAATGCATCTTTCTGGGATACTCTACTGGTACAAAATCTTTTAAGTTATGGTGTTTGGAATCCGACAAAATAATTGTTAGAAGAAATGTTACGTTTAATGAATCTGCCATGTTTTGATAAAAAAAGGGACTTTTACTTTTAAAGACACAACAAATCAGATTGTCTCGAGAAAGGTGGAGTCATAAGCCAAAACAGGGGGTGACGTCATGACGAGAAAATGCCCAACGTTGCAACGATGCAACAAACAGAGGTCTCGTCCCAAAGAAGAGTCTCACAACGTAGTGACGACATGACAAAATTCTTATTCTTGCAAGTTTGAAGCTGTTTTGGATCTGTTTGGGGTTCCATCTGACTTTCAGGTACCCTTACCATCTCAGTTAACTAATTATAAGTTGGCTCGTGACAGGAATAGGCTAGAAATACGAACACCACAGAAATATTGTGAAGGAGATCTAATGGCTTATGCTTTAAGTGTTGTTGAGACCATTGATTCAACCGATCTTTCATATTGTTATGAGGCAATTCAAGCCTCTGATTCTAGCAAATGGCTCATTGCAATAGAAGAAGAGATGGAATCAGTTGAAAAGAACGAGACTTGGAGGCTAGTTAAACCACCCATCGGTAAAAGAATCGTTGGTTGCAAATGGGTGTTTAAAAATAAGGAAGGTTCGAGTCCTAACGACACTAGGTACAAGGCAAGATTGACTGCAAATGGCCTATAGTCAAGTGGAGGGAGTTGATTTTTATGATGTTTTCTCTCTCATTGTGAAACATACATTCATTCGGGCTCTTTCGGCCCTTGTTGCATCAAATAATCTTGAGTTAAAGCAATTAGATGTAAATACTGCTTTCCTTCACGGTGACCTTGAGGAAGACATCTACATGCAACAACTAGAAGGCTTCAAATTTGAAGGTAAAGAAGATTATGTTTATCTCTTACCAAAGTCTTTGTATGGTTTAAAGCAGTCTCCTCGGTAGTGGTATAAAAAGTTTGACTCCTTCATGTTGAGTATTGGTTTTTTCAAAGTAAGTATGATAGTTGTGTTTATCTACAATGTCTTGATGATGGTTCTTTTATCTATTTGCTGCTTTATGTTGATGATATGTTAATTGTGGCTAAGAATCCATCTGATAATGATCGTCTTAAAATCATGTTTAACTCTAAGTTTGAGATGAAGGATTTAGGTGCAGCAAAGAAAATTTTGGGGTGGAAATTTTGAGAGATAGACATTCTGAGAAATTGTTTTTATCGCAACAAACGTACATCAAGAAGATCCTTAAGCGGTTTGAGATGCAAGATGCAAAATCGGTAAGTACTCATTTAGCTACACACTTTAAACTCTCAATTTCAGATTCCCCATAGAATGAAGAAGATGAAAGGTACATGTCAAAAGAACCTTATTCAAGCGTAGTTGGAAGTTTAATGTATGCAATGATATGCACCCATCCTGATATTAGCAGATACATGGCCAATCCTGGTAAGTTACACTGACATGCAGTTAAGTAGATTTTCAAATATTTACGAGGTACTTCTAACATGTGCTTAGTGTTTGGAAGAACTCAAAAGGGTTTAGTCGGATATGTTGGTTTTGATTATGCAGGAGATTTAGATCGAAGAAGGTCTCTCATAGGTTACCTTTTAGCAATTTGGTTAAGGGTCTGTTCAGTGAACTGGCAAGTGAAAAAAGAGTAACTATCGTATATTATGATAGTTAAAATTTCATACATCTCACCAAAGATCAAATGCATCACGAGAGAACGAAGCACATAGACATTCATTATCTTTTTGTTTGAGAGGTGATCATTCAAGGGGATATTCATATTCTTAAAATTGGCACAAAACACAATCCGGCCGACATGTTGACAAAGAGCCTTGCAGTTTCAAAGTTCGAGCATTGCTTGGACTTGGTAAGTATCCGACGAAGAATCAATTAAGCCCGTAATAGGGCTCGACAAGGGAGTTGGTCCAAATACGAGTCAATGAGGAGATTTGTGGAAAGATGCCTCTTATTTTGACCAAAATTTATTTTGGCTTTTCTTCTCCTAGTTAAACTCTGTTTTTAGTTTCCCACTTAAATTCTAATTAACCTAGAGTTGTTGTAGTCATATATGCTACTAATTTCATCATATAAATAGGCCTTAGTTACTCTAGGTTTTACACAACAAAAAATTATTTAGATTGAGAGAATTTTATTCTTTGTTTCGAAGGGTTTTTCTTGTGGGGCTTCGAATTTTTCTTTTAATTCTCTCCATCTTTTGTACTCTCCTTTATTATAGTGAAATCTCCTTTTTTTTCCATGGTTTTTTTATCCTCTCTTGAGGAGTTTTTCCACGTAAAATTTGTATTTTCGATCTTTTCTATTCTTATTTTATTCACTTTATTCGTTGCTTAATCGGGTTTATCCCCTACAAATATAGTGGTACATTCACAATATAGGTGAATTTTTTTATGTAGAACATTTATATAAAATATCAATCAGATTTTGGTTTAAATGGTAAAGTTTAAGATTCGGAAAGTTTAATATTTTAGATTCAAGTCTCACTATATGTGAAATTTATACTAAATTAAATTGTAGGTTTAAAATTATTATTTATTAATAATATTTTTTTATTTTTAAAAATAATAAATTTTATTAAAATTTTTAATTAAATTAATGTCCAATAAAATTATAAAATCAACTCAATAAAATACTTAATAATAATATAAATATAGATTGAAAATATTATAATCAAGTTAAAAAGGAGTAGTCACTAGGAACGATGTTAATCAAAACATGTGAAACCAAACTTGGATTGAAAACGGGTTTTCCTTGCTAATTAATTATCGAAGCTAAAACCAAATCCAAAATCCTATCCATTTTCAATTAATTAGGTTGAGTTTGAAAAGTTATTTAGTTATTGAATATGGGTATAATTGTTTGTAATTACATAAGGGTGGCATATTTAGGTAACTATTGTAATTGATGGATCCCACTGAATTGAATGTAATTCGAGCAGTCTAATTACACTTTTCAATTTTTAGAGGGAGGGTAAGAATTGAAGTAATTACACAAGTAATTACACAAAAATCTAATTTTTAAAATTATTTTTATATAAATTATATTATAAGCATAAACACATATGAGTGTTTGGGATGATTGTGGTAAAATATTTCTTATATTCTAAACCTTTAAAATTATATTATAAAAAAATATTTTTTGTATTTTATAAGTTATAACAACAAATTATATTATCTAAATACTAAAAAATTTTTAATGTTACGGTAAAAAAGTTCATTATAAAAAATAATTTACATGTTATAAAAGTTTTAGAATATATTTATTTATAAAAATTTATGGCCAATAAGTATGGACATAATTTATTTTATGTGTTCATATTATATATTATAAAAATAATATACTTATTAATAAAAAATGTAGAGTTTTTTTATCATAACTTATTTATAAAAAATAACTTTATAAAATTATGACAAAAAATATATATTATTTATAGGAAGTGGTATGAAAGTTTTGTTACAAAGGTTATATATTTTAAATTTTAAATTTTTTATTTAATTTACATATTATAAACAATTATATACACTCATACAAATCTTTTTTCAAATTAAGTTTTTATAATTATAGCTACAAATTATTTGGACTGTGAACCAAAATATTATAAAGTCGATGCTAATTATGCAAATAGAAAATGTTTTCTCTCACCATGTTGTGAGATACGATACCATTTGAGAGAATGGTGTTAAACACAAACACCATGGACAGCTCGTAAACTTTTCAATTTGATATATTCATGTCTTCGAAATGTGATTAAGAAGACATTTGTTGTTCTAAAAAAATATTTCTCATATTAACAACATCACCTTAGTATAGCACAAAAAACAAGGTTGGCTCGTACTAACATGTTGCATATTTCATAACTTCAATCATATGTGGAATTGAGATGATCCATACTTCGAATAGTACATGGAAGAAGGAGACCATAATAACCTCAATGATATAGATTCCAATATAGATGATGATGAACTCGGTGACTAACCAACAAATGATGATAATGAGCATATGTTAAACATTAAAGAGGGAATAACCCAACAAATATGCAATAGAATAATTAGAAAAAAATCCATATGATGTTTATTTTTCTTATTATTTTTATTTGTAGTCTTATTATCGACTACTCTTTTAGACTAACATAATACATATGATGTTTTTATTTTAATTTTTGTTACTTATTTAAAAATTATTTTTATCATACAAATAATTTTTTGTAGTAATTAATATTCTTTAAAAATATAAATTATGTAACTTTGTAATTACAATTTGTAACGGTTCAATTTCCAACGTGTCGAAAACGACGATTTTAGAACCCTATTTCCATAGTTTGAGTCTGTAAATATTAAATATTAATATTTACGAGGTTAACATAGAAATATATCAAAGTTTGGTCCATTAATTTTGTTGAATTGATAATTAATTAAGGTATAAGAACTAAATTGTAAAAGCTTATCACTATATATTTTTAATTGGCCAAAGGTTTAAGAATTTAAATTGCAATTAACTCAAGGTTTAATTAAACAAATAAACCATCATATTATGATTATAATGGATGGTAGGTGAATGTTAAGTTTATATATTATTAAAATTATAATTAAATTATTAAATAAATATAAAATGTATAAAATAAAATAAAATATAAGTAAAATTAAAAGAAAAAAGAAAGCCATTTTTTCATTCATCCTCATTTCTTCGGCTTGAGAAGGAAAGAAACATTCCTAGCGTTTCAAGCTTTTGACTACTAATTGATTGGGAATTGAATCAAATTGAAGATAATCGGGGAAAAGAAAAAATTGTTGATTAGTCCTTAAAGACTTGGTTGTTTGTTGTTTTGCTAGGTAAGTTCATATGGAACTTACTTTTTTGTTTTACTGTTATGATGAATTGTGTTTGTTTGGTTTATAATTTAGATTATTATGGAATGGATGAATTTGGCATCAAATGGACTAAATTGAAAAGTATGAAAACTATGGTTATTATGAATAGGTACAAGGTACCGAAATGGGTATGGAATGTTTACAGGATTTGTGTAAAACATGTATACTGTTACAGGGTTTGATATGATACGATTACGATAATGATACCCGTGTGAACTTAGTAAAAGATTAGGATACGTATGACATGCCATTAGGATTAGATATGAAATCGGTCAGGGATTTACATGATTATACAATATCTAGAATTTGTTGCAGATCTTTGATTTATATGTATCTTTGGTTTAGCCTGGACTGGTAAACTCGATATGATGCAAGCTTGTGTGAGCAAATTCGTAAAATTGTCACCTTGTGTGAGAAATCATGATCTTGTGTAAGCAAAACTTTCTCATGTATTCGAGTTCGACTTACTATAGTTCTCTAGGGCAAAAATCCTTAACCTAATGGAAATGGAAATATTGAGATTGTTTACATATGGATTGGATTGTACATGTTTACAAATTGAATTGTTGTATATGATTTCTTACCTATTGATTATGATATGTAAATGTTGAAATAACCTATTTGGTTAAATATGATGATATGTATTTGTTACTACAAACTATGCCAAATTGAATGCCAATGTGTTTAAATGTTTAGCTGGTTGAAATGTTAAGGTAAGTTAAGTAAGTTTCTTATGAACTTACTAAGCATTCAATATGCTTACCCCATTGTTTTCCTCTCCCCTTGCAGATTGTCACTTTGGAAACGTGTTAAGCGGGTTGCCTTGAAGCTCACACTATCCTGTTTTTGAATCGGTATTTTTTTTATCGTTTTAAGTCCGGATTTGTGGCATGTACATAGGTGTTTTGTATATGTTAACTTTGAATGTTGTACATAGCTTTAAACTTACCTAATGCTTGATTTTGGAAGTGTTAATGTCTAGATGAAATGGTATGTTTTGGTAAATGGTTTGAGTTATGTATGTAGCAAATGAAATGGCATGTTTGAATGTGATTTGAGATTGACAAAGTTGGTATTTGTACAATTGCTTAATATGTATGCCATATTATTGGTATGATGAGTTTAATGATTTAATAGGTGATATAAGTTGATATGAAGTGTAACGCCCCAAATTTCTTTAATTCTGGCTTATGTGATTTTGGGGCACCAAAAATATCTGTATGTGTTTCTAAAATTAATTGACACAATGTCTGTCTGCCTCAGTGATTAAGTGTTCTGGGTGTGTGTGACAGGTCCCAAGCTCAAGTCACAACTTGGGTAAATTTTGGCATTTTTTTTTGAATAAAGCTCTCACTAGGTCAGTAGGCTTTTAAGTTATTGTTGGTAAAATGATATCAGAATGGTCCTGCTGGTCTGGTGATTAAGTGGAGTGTTTGATTGCATGAGGTCCTGAGTTTGATTCTCTATTTTGGCTTTATTTTTGAACGATTATGGGGAGGAGTTTGAGTGGCATTAGAATTCTGAGTGCTGGGATAGTGGAGATAATTAAGGGTTTTAGGGGTATCAAATCTTTTTTTTTTATGTTCCTTTTTTCAAAATTTTCGGTTTTCTTTCCCAAAATTTTGACGTTCCATTCTTTTTCCACCTCTCTACCGTTTTCTCCTTTGGTAAATCCTCTTTCTCTGTTTCTCCCTTTTCGTCTTTGTTACCTTCCTGTGCGCTGCTCGTAGTGTTTCGTTTCTGTCAGTGTTCTTCGTGCGTTCTGGTAAGTATGGATAACGTGACTATTATGTTGGCTTTAGTAAACCGTTATTGAAAGGATTTGTTTTGTGTCAGGAAAGGATTAAGGGGCTGAAGTCTTTTCCAAACGGTGTTGTAGTGCATGGAATCACCATCGTTCGGTCAAAGGTAAGGATTTTTTATGGATAAAAGTTTGTCTATCTCGTTAAAGTTCAGATTAAGTGTCGATTTAAGTGACTGATTGGGGTTTTAATTGATCAATTTTAAGGTTCCAAGAGACTCGAGAGTGTTTTCGCCGAGAAATAGTACCAGGTGTGTACCTGAAAACACAAAAAATGAGAATCGGCAAAAGCCGAAAAGCAATTATGTCGACGCTACATGGCTATGTGGTAGGTCGTGGGGTAGGCCGTGTGCAAGGCTGTGAGCCACAACACGGTCGTGCGATCGACGAGCTAGGCCGTGCGCAAGTGACACGGCCGTGTGATGGCCGGGCAAGGCCGTGTGTGACACACAGGCTCGACCTATTAGGCCGTGTGGGCCATACGGGCGTGTGGGCCCACACGAGTGAACCACATGGACATGTGGGATTCTGGGCTAGGCCGTGTGATCCACACGGCCAAGGTCAATTTGGGCCGAGTGGGCCACACGGGCGCGTGGGCCCACACGGGCAGGCTACATGGGCGTGTGAGCCCATTTTTCTGGAATGATCTGTAAGGTTGCACGGGTCGCCCAAGTCAACTGTGGACCTACTGTAGGGTCGCTAAGCGATACTTAGACCTGTATTTGTGTGATCTGATTATATGATATGAAATCTGTACTGAACTGAATGTGTGATCTGTTATTTGCATATTTGAATGTCATGTATTGTATTTGCATTACATTGGGGTTGGTTGATGATATTGGAGGAAGTATCTGAAAGGCTATTCAGCCTGATTATTTGGCAGCTCAGCTGCAATTAACTGATTATGTGCCGCATTTCGATACAGCATGGTGTGTAGGGATGGGTGGGTTGATTTTATCCTCACATGGTGTGTAGGGTTGGACGGAGTTGGTGTGTAGAGGCTGGTGAGTAGGGCTTTGTTATTCTATTATGTTCTGCATATTATATCTAAGATGGGCTAAGGCCCTAATATATATCTAATTCCGCATCTGAGTGGGCTAAGGCCCAAACTATTTCTGTAATGGGCTCCAGCCCAGTCTGTGAATTCTGATTTCTGGTGACTACTCTGTACGTTTAATATCTTTGGGGATTACACATTGAGTTGCGAAACTCACCCTTTTTCTGTTTAATCTGTTCAGGTAATCCCCAGCATTAGACGGATTGGTGCAGCAAAGGACTCGACGGTGACCACTGCTTCTAGCTCACGATAAATTTACGATTTTATACTTATCATGGTTTTAATTTCTATTTGGGGAATTTTGATGTAATTACGGCCATTACGGGTTTTTGTTTAAATTTTGGATTTACAACGTTTTATGGTTTTTACTGCTAGTAGTAGGAAAACTCGAGTTTTCAAAAGAAATAAATGTTTTACCAAAACACCACGATTACGCAAACTGTTTTTTAAAAGCTTCCGCGAAGTATAAATGTTTTAAAAAATGGACAGCGTTTTGGAAACGAGTGACACTATTTAGAATTAACATAAAATAATGAAAAACTTTTAAAAAGGAGAAATGGTTTGAGCGTGGCTACGATTACAAAAGCACTATCATGTGAGATCGCCAGGTTCGGCCATAACGTCTAGGCCGGGTTTGGGGTGTTACATGAAGTTGATTGTAGTTATTTGCACTTGAATGGTATGTTTTTGTAGTGTTTTGGTGCAGGTGAAGTTGGTCATTTATGCACAAAATAATGAGATTGTGGGGAAACTTTGAAATAGGTACCAAATGGCTCAAATTTTACCAAAAACAAAGTACACGTCCTAGCGAGCAACTTTCCTCTTCGTAACGTTGGCCGACAGTGAGTCATGTCATGATGTCATGTGGTCTGAGGTCATGATGTGACAGACTGTTTGGCAATGTCACAATGTGGAGGAAGTGACATCATGACGTCGACCCTAAACTTTTAAAACTTTATAATTTGGTCCTATTTCGTGCTCGGGTCAACAAAAGAGCTTTTGTAAGCTCGATTGAAGCTCGAATTTGATTCTTTAACATAATGTAGATGTGTTTAACATATAATTGCATGTTTGGAATGATTATTATCTATATTATTGACAGTAGTTGCTCTGGCAATTGGGTAGGGCGAAGGGTGTTACAATTTTAACTACCAAATATTGACATAGGAAATTATGATGTAATTGCACTCTATCAGCCAAATACGTCTAAGGAATTACAATTTTTCATAATTACAAGAGAGTATAATTAATATCCTAATAATTACATTTTTATTCAATTACTCTGTATTGTCCAAATAGACCCTTAATACCACTCATGGATGAGTTTTAAAAAGGTTTAAGTCTAATCATTATATTGTTATTGGATAATCTCTTTCAGGGCTCTTGCCTTATATCGGCCTAAAAGTGATTTTATATCACACATATCACTTCGATGCCCTCTTAGATATAAAACATAATTTAAACGATGGATAACTTATATTAATACAAAATTAATTAACATGGATATTTTTAATTTTAAAACTATATTTAATATTTTAGTAAAATTAACTTTTAGATAACAACTTAATCATATATGTTATGCAATTTAAGTTTCAAATCAATAACATACCTTCATCAAATATTTTTCGATATAATACAAGTAGGGGAGTATCTAGGGGAGGACTTGCAGGAGCTCCGATTCTCCTAAAATAGAAAATTTTTCATTTAAACTCTTTAAAATTTTTAAACTTTCAAATTAATAATGTAGCGCCCTGAATTCTGGGTTAGAAGTTTTGAGGTTTGTGGTTAGGGTCAGTAAGTAGGTTGTGCTATTGTGTTTGATTGCCCGTTTAAGTGTCAGAATGGGCTTGTTGGTTTGGTGGTTGAATGAGTGTTAGTGTACCTCAAGGTTCTAGGTTCGAGTCTTTGAGTGTACGTTTTGGAGAATTATTTTTATTTTGTTTTGTTTTATTATTAAATAGTAGTTTGGTTTTAAGTTAAAATATATAACCATTTATTTTTATTTTTTTTCTCTCTAGACGTTCTCCTCTTCCCCTTTCTTTTGTTTTTTCTTTTCTTTATTTTTTTTGAAAACGGTGGTGTTGTGGTTTTGGAAGAGCTTCGATTTTCTAGTCATCGAGTCGGGTTCTAGACGTCTCTGATCGCGAATCAGGTGTGGGTTTCGAACCTTTTAAATTTTCGTTAACGAATTGTGGTTGTTTTTATGAAATTAGAAATTGTTTTTTGCTTGTAGAATCGATCTTTTGAAAGGGGAGATTATCGTGGAATAGCTTAGAAATTGGGTGTGATTTTGGTATATTTCTGAGTAATTAAGGATTGGGGAACGTTTCGGCAACAAAGGCATGATCGGTAGCCAATTTCGGTCTGGTTTTGTGACCATACGGGTGGCCACACAGGCGTGTGCCCCCACACGGGCGATCCAAATGACCGTGTGCATTTAGGAATTAGGGTTTCCTGTCAAAATTTGGTGCCACACGGTTGTGTGGCTGTTTTGGGGATTTTCGTTGATTTTCACACGGCCATGTCCTCTGGGCACACGGGCGTTTGTATTTGGGAATTAGGGATTTAGTGATTTGGTGCCACACAGTCGTATGGCTAATTTGGGGATTTAGGGATTCCACACAGGCGTGTGTTTTGGACACACGGTCGTGTCTGGTGGGCACACGGACGTGTGAGACCCTCACATGGTCATGTCTGGTGGGCACACGGGCGTGTGAGTCACTCACACGGCCGTGTCTTCCCTGCACTCTATTTTAGCACAAATGGACAGAGAGTTACACAGCCTGATTACACGGTCATGTCCCTGGCTCACACGGGTGTGTGCCTCAGCCACACGGCCGTGTGCCTCTCTCCACACGGGCGTTTTGACCCTCACACGACCTAGGCATTTCCACACGGCCAGAGCACATGGCCGTGTGGTCCTAAGTCACTTATTTTGGTACTGTGTATGTTTTGATCTGAAAATGTGTCTATGTGTTTCAACCCTTGGCTAAGCTTTAGTGAGGGTAGTTAAGACTTTGATCTAGGCTTCGGCTTATGTGTTATTTGTGACTGTTGTGTGAGATGTCTAATTCTGAACCTAGTTAGCTGGGTGTGTGTGCATATATGTTTCTGTCTGACTGTCTGTGGATGTGCTCATTGTTTCTGTGAGATTGTATACATACATACACTTGCATAAAGTAAATATTTAGGTTGGTTGTAAAGAGAAGGGAGACTGATTCTGATCTATTTTGGCAGTCTTACTGCAACTTATTCGTACAACAGTTTACCACACTGTACCATATGTACGTCAGCTTTGCTGCATACTATTATCTGATCTGGCAGTCTAAACTGCAACGTGTCTGTACAGTGGATTACCGCATTGCACTGTACTGCATATATGCCAGTCCTGCTGCGTATTATTATTTGAGTGGCTTAGTCCACATTCATGGTGTGCAGGGTTGGATGGGCCTTTCGTGGTCCTATTTGGTGTGTTTGGTTGGATGAGCTTAAACAGCTCTTTTGGGGTGTGATCAGGGGAGGGAGAGGTGTGTTGGCTGGATGGGTGGGTTTTAGTACTTGACTGCATTCATATGCATTTGTTTGGGTGTTCTGGGTGTAAGATTATTTGACCATATTCTGTCTAATTGAACAACACTTGTTTTGAGTATTTTGTGTGTATTTGGTGTGCCTTGACTATTACGTGTGTTGGGACATTGGTTCCGTGTTTGCTTTCTATTTCTGCATATCTCTGTAAGTATGTTTTGCTATTGAACTGCCATCTAGGGTTCTTTTCTGGAAATATGTGGTTAATCGTTTTGAACTCACATTGAGCTCATGTAGCTCACCCTCTTAGTGTTTCCCCTTTCAGGTACATTTCTGAATCTTGATGCTGGACTCGGTATGCGGAAGTCTCGGAAGCTTCACATTTCTTAAAACTGGTTAATAAAGTGGTTCCTGTAAATTTGAGTTTTATTTAAACGATTTTGGACTGTAAGTTCTACTTTAAATACTGTGGTATGAATTTTTGTGTTAAATGCAAGTAGACGTTATTTGGATTGAACTATTTTGTGTTAGAATATCGGGATTTGTTAACTGAAAATTTTTACGTAACCAAAATACTGTTTGTTTTCTCACTTGTTGAACCAAAATTTTCCTACGATCACTTCAGTGATCAATGTAAACTCCGGGATTCAGTCTAAACTTCTAGGTCGGGTTTTAGGGCGTTACAAATAAAATAAAATTGCACTTTGGCCTCCTTAAAAATAATAAAAATTTGATTTAGTCCTTTAAAAATTATAAAAATATAGACTACTCAAATAGTGAAATTACATTTTTATTATCATAAAAATTACAATTTAATTTCTACCTCAAACAAATTTTCAAGCTTCGTCCCTAAATACAAGTTCAATATTACACAATTATACACATGTTATACTATGAGACAAATGAAACTACAAATTGAACTCTAGTCTCAAGCTTAAATCAACTCAATTCGGTTAATTGGCTATGTTTATATATTCATAATATATGCTTAAAGATTATTTCTTTTATATAAGAAATAAATAGTTATACATTTTTAACTGAAAATAATACAACATGCAAATATTATAATCAAATTGAATACAAATAAGTCATATGGAAATTATGAAAGAGTTTTATACTAATTTGTTGTGTTTAATAAAGAGAGATCAAGTTTATTGGAAAAAGAAAAGAAATTCCTATGCAAAATCAATTCATTTCACGCCTTCTATTTTCGGATACTATTAATAATTTTACAGATAATACATTAGATTTAAAGGGAGAATACATCATAAGTCATCCAATTATTGTCTCTTTTTATTTTTATCATCTAATTATTAATTTTTTAATTGGTCACCCAATTATTGTTCCTTTTATTTTTGTTACCTAACTATTAAATTTTTTTATTTGGTCACCTCTCATTAAATTTTTTATGGGAAGATGTCGTGACAGTTAAAAAATCAATATATTAATTTGGGCATAATTTTAAAAAATTAACCCTCAAAATTTATAAATAACGTCAATTTAATACTCAAAATTTACCTTCCTCTTCCACTTCCTCACAGCCACTACCATCAATGCCTGCATTTCCTCCTCCTCCATCTTTCTCTAAAAAAAACTTCCCTTTTTTCTCCACCTTTATTTTAACCTCATTTTAACGATAAATTAAGTTTAAAAAGACAAAAAAAAAAAAAACAATAATAGAATACGATCTTCTGACCAAAAAGCACACCAAAAGGCAAAAAAGAGAGAACATTCTGTTTCCATTCAATTATAAATCTATTAAAGTAACTAGTCACAATACTTTTTTTGTTTCATTCCTTTGTTTTGACACACTGAAGCTCTTGCTTTCTAACCCTAAATAAAATTATATTTATTTAATTTATTGCAGCAATGCTAAGAGAGAAATTAATGAAGCTACGTGGTCATGCCCAGAAACGGTTTACTAATGTATCCACGGTTGTACACTCATTGGTGGTGGTTGGCCTGCTTGTTATCCAATTCTTTTTGGCTTTTTATGTTTAGTTCCGGTGTTTCAGTTCATGCTCGAAATGCTGTAGTTTGTAGAGAGCTTCAGGAGGGTGCGAGGTTCGATACTCTGAGAGTGGAACCTTCATTTTAACGATAAATGAGGTTAAAAAAAGGTGGAGAAAAAAGGATAGTTTTTTTTTAGAAAAGTGGAGGCAATCATGGTAGTGGCGGTGGGGGAAGTAGGAGAGGAAGATAAATTTTGAGGGTTAATTTTTTTAAATTATGACTAAATCGATATAATATGTTAAATTTGAAGGCTAAATTATTATTATACCGATTTTTTAACTGTCACGTCATCCTTCCATTAAAGATTTGACGACACTACTTAACAGAAATGGACAAACAAAAAATTCAATTAGTTGAGTAACCAAATAAAAAAAAAATTGATAATTGGGTGATAAAAAAAGAAAAGGAACAATAGTTGAATGACCAAATTAAAAATATTGATAGTTGGATGACTAATAAAAAAAGATAATAGTTGAGTGACTTGTGGTATAGTTTACCTTAGATTTAATAGATTTTCTTCCGTTAAGATTCATTTCATTATTTTTTTCAATCATTAATATTTAATATAATGATTATCATTATTCAAATATGTAGGATCATCTATTAAGTATGAAAATCAATTTATGAATGATGATTAAATATATATTAAATATTAATAAATAAAAAATAATAGAGTGGAACTAGAGCAGATTGTTTTCGTTGGCATGTAAAATTTTATTTTAATATCATCATCTTGTTAATTATTCTCTTTTCACTATATCATCTCACTAGTAACATGATGCTGTTGACGGTTATCATCTAAAAAAAAGTTTATAAAATACTTATAAATTTAATCATACATTTTAAAGAATTTTATTTTACTCATTTAACTTTCTAAATTTCACTATTTTATTTCAACATTTATAAAATTTCTAAATAACTTTTTTGTGCTTAACTTGTCAAGGCTAAGCCATAAAGCACCAAACCATCAAGGATAAGAGCAGTTAAATAAATAATATATTGAAATAATGATTTGATTTAGTCTTCCATTTAAATTTTCATTTTTTTTAGTTTTTAAATTTATGTTATTGTTAAATCATCTCAAAATAAATGAAAAATTAATGTTTTTTTTAACTTTAGATTTGATTTAGTCTTTCATTTAAATTTTCATTTTTTTTAGTTTTTAAATTTATGTTATTGTTAAATCACCTCAAAATAAATAAAAAATTAATATTTTTTTTAACTTTAATGATGTGGCATACACGTAGATTACTACATGGATGATGCGTTATCATTTAATTATTTTTTTAAAATTTAAAAAAATTATAAAAATCATTTTAAAAATTAAAAATTATTAAAATTATTTTAAAAGTATAAAAATTACAAAAAAATATTTTTATTTTTAAAAAATTAATTAATTGTTAACATGACATACACAAGACAATCCACATGTATGTCACATCAATAAAATTAACAAGTATTAACTTTTTCAATTCATTTTGAGGTAATTTGACAAAAAATTGTAAACTTGTGAAATAAAAGAAGCAAAAAAAATAATTAATTAATTAACTAAAATATTTTTTTTATAAAAACGAAGGGTCAAAAAAATCATTCTACCTAAAATGTTTTGCATTTTCAAGATCTCATTCTTAATGTGACTTTAACAATGATTTAATTACTAGCTTTTATAAATTATTTTCTTAATTTTTTTATTTGAAATATTCAAGTAAAATTTTAGATTATAAAATAAAAATAAAAATTCTCCTTCTATTGCATGAAATAAAATGTATGACTTTTTGTACGAAATTAATGGATTTTTATCTTATCTATTATTAGTGAAATAAAAAAATAGAAGCGAGTTTAGGATACTAATCAACACGTGTCCTAGTAATATATTACATGAAAATAAAAAAATTAAAAAAAGGAAGAAGAATATACGTGAGTGTCCTAACCCTCACTCTTTGAAAATTTTAATTCAACTAGGTGTGAATAGGATAATTATTTGTAGTTAAAACAGAGATGAAAAAAACATATTTTGAACCTCTTTTATTAGAGTATAACTAAATGTATACAATTTAATTTGTTTAATTCAACAACTATGTTTCAAGTTCTATACATGTATATTATACATGTCTCATTTTGCAGATAACTACTTTTTATGTAAAACTAACTTTCTAGTAAATACATATTGAAAAAATATTCTCGACCAATATTATTAAAATATTAGATTGATTCAAAAAAAAAGTTATGTATATGATGAGTACATTTATGTTGCTAAATCCAATTATCGTTTTGTTAGTATATTAATTGTGAAAGTTCGTTGAATTTCGTTGTTCGTTGCACGTTTACTTACAACTGGAGTAATTGTCACGCCCCGATTTTATTGATATATTTTGTACAATTGAATATAAATGAGTTATTGGTCTAATGGTTAAATGATAGTGAAATTGTCCTTGAGATCTGAATTTGATTCCTTTTCCTTGCGTAACTTATATTTTTAGTATTTGTGCTTCTAACCCTATGTACATATTGTATTTTATTTTCTGTTCAGCCTTTTTTTTTTCCTATTTTCTTCTTCTCTTTGCCATCCCTCTCTTCCTTCTCCTCTCATTCTCTCAATTTTTCTTCCATATTCTTCACTGTGCCACCCCCTAAAACCCTAGTTTTGACCATTGTTGTGTCACCCTTCTCCTCCTCCACTTGTGCCCGCCGCACCACCATTGCCTCCTCTTCCTCCTCATCTCACTGTTTTTTTTTAGTTTACGTATTTGGTTATTGTTTTCTTATTGTTTTGGTCGAATACTTGCTGCCATATTTTTCACCATTGTCACCCCTTGAAACCTCATATTTTCTCTTCCATTATCGCCGCCCTAGTGATTAGCCACCACTGTTGCCACCGCCAATTTGTTTCTCCTTTTCTTCTCTTTTTCTCTCTCATTATTTTGCTGCCAAAACCACCATTCATCTTTGGTCGAATCTTATTTGGCCTTTGTAAGTGATCAATCAGTTTGTGATTATCTGTTATCACAGATATGAGATCCGGGAAGTGTAAGTTGTTTATCAGTCAGATCTGATTACGTATTTCTTTTCTATTTCCTTTATAATGTTGAATCTATCAAGTGTTCATTTTCGACTCTCACACGTTCTTTTTGTGTTTTTTTTATTGAAGGTTCAGATCTAAATCGCTCATGTCCCTAGTGACATCAAAGGTTATTCGCATTCCCATCTTAAGCTAAGATAGGGTAAGCGGTGATTCCGAAAATCAAATCTAAATGGCCATTGTTTCTCTCTGATCTGGCCAAACATATGTAGGGATCTAAAGGCTGATTTTTGACTCGTGTTTTGTGTATGTTATGTATAGATCTAATAGAGATCTAGTCAAATCTGAATATAGAAGTTGTAGATTTAAGTTTAGTGCTTCGGATTTGTGTTCTTCAGGTGTGGGTCCTAACCTTGTATGTTTGGTGAATGCTGAAAGCATGTATGTACTTAATTGTATTGGTTGAATGTGAAATGAATGTGCAAGGTTGGCTGAATGTTCTAAGGCCTTAAAGCGTAATTAACTAAATGTGTAGGTGCTATAAGGGTTAACTGATTGTATGCCTATTTTATTGATTGATTGACTGATTGCATGTTATTACATGTCTTATACTGTTAAGCATGTTGATTGTTACCGTATAATTGATTGCATATAATACATGCCACTGATTGTTACGTTGTTTGTTACTTGCATGTAAAAAAACATGTCATTGATTAATATTGTTACTATTGAATGCATGAAAAGCATGCCACCAATACTGATAAATTGAATGCATGTTATGCATGCCATCGTTACTAAAATTGATATTGATAAGCATTATATGCAACACGACTAATATGACATATTACATTACATGGGGATTGTGATTGATTGGTGACAGAGGAGTTCCGTGGAGTACTGTCGATTTATCCGCAATTTTATACTGGTAGTTAATCTGCAACCCTGGAGTATTGTTCGAAGTAGTGGCAGTTTATCTGCAAATTACTAATAGTCTAACTGCAAAAATTGTTCCATGTGGTTTATCCACATTGAGCTATGGCTCCTACTATTTTGGTGTTCGGATGATGAGTTCTAGGTAACTCGTGGTGTGTAGCGGATGGATGGGTAGGAAAATATACATTGTTTTCATATGAGCATGCCCATGTATATATAATGTATTTTTATGATGTCATACTCTACTGTGATCTAAAAAATATTATTGGCTATATGCTTTATTATAATTTGATTGTCTGTATGTATATACACTGTTTTTTATGTTTAAGACTCACAGTGAGCTTTTTAAAGCTCACCCCCATATTTTTATCCCTACAGATAATCCTTGAGGTTAGGATTGGACACGACATTCGAAGGTCTGGTCTTGATTTTATTTAATAAAGTATTTTTAGATTTAATTTTTTATATGGTTTTTGGGACTATAATTCTATTAATTTTGAATTGTGGCATGTGTTTGTTTTGGGATTTTATTTGCGTTTCATTAAACATCGTATATACTGGTCAAATGAACAATAAAACTAAAATTGGCATGTTTAAGTTTAAAATTAAAAGGCATTACTTTTACCGTTGTGTAATAATGAAATGAGAGTTTTAAAAAGGCAAATTGACAAAATCAAATGAGGTTTTTTTTCAAATAACATGACTTTTAATAATCTGGACTCTAAATTTAATCGACTTAATAATCAGATGTTTTTTGACAACTATACTAAGTTTTTTTTTTAAATTAGACAAATTAATACTTACGAAACTGAACAGTTTTACTAGGCCATTTCGGTGACCAATGCAGCATTCAGAATTTGGTCATAACGTCTGGGTCGGGTTAGGGAGGTTACAGTAACAACTAAAATTGTAACGACCTGAATTTGGGCCTAGTAGAATTGGGCCCATTGGGCCTTGGTCGTAGTAGCATTTAAAATTTTTGAGAACAAGAGAACGGCTTGTTGGACCTATTAGGTGAGTGATTTTGGAAGGTTAGGGGGCTTCTATGAAGTCCCGGGGATTAAACTTGAGCTTTAGGAAAATTTTGGTTTTAGGTGAAAAAAAACCCTGGGAGTTGGTAGGTAGGCTTTAAGAATAAAATGTGGAGAAAAATGACACAAGTGGAATATGTAGTGTAGTGGCAAAGTGACGCCACATAAGAGACAAGGGGGTGACGCCACAGGGAAAGAAGGAGGTCCAAGGTTCAAGTCTTGGCTCTTGCATTTTGGTTTTCTTTTTAAATGGACTTTAGAAGTTGGCTATAGATTTATATTTAGTTGCGCATGGTTTAAGACACAAGAGGAGCTTGTGGCTTAGTGGCAAGTGGCGTGAATTGGTTGATGGGAGAACTTGGGTTCGAATCTCATGACAAGCAAGGGAGTATTTATTTTGCGAATTGGACGGCAAGAGTTTGAGTTGGATTTAAACTCTACTGACGAAGGGATCCCACATCAGAAAGATACAAAGAAGGAAGGTGAGAAGCTAGCTATATATAGAGCATTCTATGATAGGAGGAAGGATACCTTGGAGGCGTTTGGGCACGGGGAGTGGTCGCGGCGCGGTTAACACCGGACTCTATCGTGTGTAACTCTCTCTACTCTAGTTGTAGAGCGGCAAATGCCGAAGTGCAGTCCACGACAATAGTAGCCACACGAGCGTCGCGAAAGCGTGCGTGTGGGGCTTCGACGCGATAGTTGAGGCCATCAGTAGTATTCTTGTGGGTTGGGGCTGCTTGGGTCGCGATGGGCCGAAGTGGGCCCGTGGGCCCTTATGAGTAAATTGTGTGATTGTGTAGAATATAGTGAACTAGACTAGGTGGAACTTATATACATGGCTAGATTTGTGCTAGGTGGGCTACACGCGTGTGGGCGAATGGGCGGGAATCGAGTTTTAGGCCCAATCGTCCTCAGACGACCGGAAATGGTAGTTTGAGTCGCTCGGGGCGACATTTGGGCCTTTGGGAAAGGCCATTGCAGGTGCAAAATTACCGATATACCCTTGGTGGGTAAATTACGAAAATGCCCTTGGTAGGTAAAATTACGGTTATGCCCTTAGAGGTTGATTAGCGTGATTATGTTGTTTTATGTCTATCGATTATGATGGTAATTCATGTTATACTTATATTTGATATATGTTTAGTATACATGACATACTGCATACACGAATTATTATGTCATATTGCAGGTGTAATGAGAGGAGGAAGGCTTGTTTCTAGACTGTCACGGTGGTTTTGACCACACGTTGGGTTGGCCCCGCTTTCTATATTATAATCGTGACTAAGTCTCGATGGTTTTGACCACCGGTGGTTTTGACCACACATATACTATTTGTGACTACGGTCGTCGATGGTTTTGACCACACATGGATTATTTGTGACTCGTCCTGGTGGTTTGGTACCACGATGGGTTGGCCCCACATGTTGATTACGGATTGTCATCGGTGGTTTTGACCACACGGTGGGTTGGCCCTACCATATGATTTGTGACTACGGTCACCATGGTTTTGACCACACATGGATTATTGTGACTCGTTCCGTGGTTTGGTACCACAGTGGGTTGGCCCCACATGTTGATTACTGGATTGTCATCGGTGGTTTTGACCACACGGTGGGTTGGCCCTACCATATGATTTGTGACTACGGTCACGATGGTTTTACCACACTTATATGATTTGTGACTACGGTCACCGATGGTTTTGACCACACGGGTAGACACGGGAGTTCGGATGGTTAGGTTGGGTTTGCATGAATTGCATATTGACTTATGTATTGTGTAAGTACTTTGTTATTATCGGAATGGGGATTTATACACTGAGTCTCGGTGACTCACCCCTTCCCTTACATTTTGCAGATGAGGCATAGATCGCGGATGTGGAGCTGGGGCAGACTCGAGGTGGCCATGCGTTATGTTTTCGGGTTTTATCTCATTTACTATTTTGGGATAATTTACTTTTAAATTTGGTTTTGGATTTGTAATAAGGCCGCTAAATTCCATTATTTTGGGTTTTTGATTATCTGCTATAAGTTTTATTATATTGTGCTTAAGTTAAACAACATGGCATGTTAATAACTTTTATTAACTCAATGTTTTCAAAAAGTTATACCTCTTATCGGGATTTTCAAACTTTATCATCGGGTAATAACAAGCAAATCGTGTTAACGAACAACTCAGATTTTCGCCAACCTAAGTTTTACTTTAAGTTCAAATACAAAACGGTTTTCAACTTTGCATTTTAATCAAAGTCGTATTTCCTTAAAAACAAACGGTTTTCTCAAAGGAGTTTTCTTCTTTTGTCCAAACTTTAAACAGCAAAGTGTTTTATAGCGTTATCTTCAAAATTTAAACCTACAACTTGTTTTATTCAAATTATTTTTACCCTGTGACATGCCGAATCCGGTTGTAGTGTGTTGACCGGGTTTGGGGTGCTACAAAAATAATAATAAAAACATAAATAGACCCAAAATTTGGTTACATAGCTCGAAAAACTTTTCTATATCTACAGGGTCTTACTAAGAGAGTAATCCACTATCATTCTATAGTACAAGATGAGATTTTGAAAATAATACTCCCTCTTAATCCAATCCAACAACTAAGTAAATAAAGTACGGATCATTCATTAATCCAATAAAACAAAAAAACATTGGTAATAGAAAAACATGGTAACATATAAATAGCTAATAGTTTTAGCATTCATATTTAGGTCCATGCTTAAAATAACCAAAACCAAACCTAAAAGTGTATAAGAAAAATCCTAAGTCTCACTAGCAAAAGGATAAAAAAAATGATCCTCATCCACATAGCTCTCCCTTAACACCATAGCTTCATTCTCCCTCCCCTCTTTTTTGGTAAAATGTAAAGGTTTGACATTGTAACCTCCCCAACCCGGCCTAGACGTTACGGCCGAATTATGAAGGTCACATTAGCCACCAAAATGGCCCAGTAAAACATTCAGAATCGGTAAAAAAAAGATTAAGTTGTAAAAGTCTCAAGTTTTCTTAGAAGAAACCAGTACTTGTTAAAAAGGTATCAATGCTTATTAAAGTATCGATACGATTTGGGTATTTAGACAAGTTTTGAATTTTTTAAAAAGTTATTGTAAAGTATCAATATTCATATGTATTTATATATTTATTATTATTTTATAGAACTGGTGAAAATATCTTTTTAGAAAATAGTTTCGTTTTAGTTTCAAAATCACTTATTAATTTAATTCGTACTAAGAAAACTTTAGTTTATTTCTGTAACATCCTGAATTTTTGGGCCTATGCGTTTAATGGGTGGATACGTTTAATGTGTTAATTTAAGTATTAGAGGTGCAAATTGGGCTCGGGAATGGGCCGAGGTCTTGGCTAAATATTTTGTTTAGGGACTATGGGGTTTAAATAAAGTATTGAGAGTGAAATAGGCATAATGGGCTTGTGGCCCAGGAATAAGAGGCGCGATGGGAGGGAGCTATAAGTTGCACCAATAGGCAAAAGAAGGGGCCTCGGTGTGGCCGCTTGGAGCCCAAGAAATTGGGCTAATTTGGCGACCCAAGGAGAGCAAGGGAGGCGCGCAACAAGGCTAAAATTTAGGGATTTTTAATGTTTTATTTAAGTGGATAATGAGCGGGAAAAAAGGGGAGGGAGTGGTGTGATGTAGGACTCTTTTGGATGTGAGTTATGATAAGGATAAGGGAAAAGATGAGAGGCTATCCAAGAGGCTAGAGGTGGCCGAAATTTGGACTGTGTGTGTAAAGGGGGGGACGGCTAGTTAGGGGGAGTAATTCCCGAAATTTTGAGAGTTTTTCTGAAAGCTTTGTCTCAATTTTCTCTGCTGCCGAAATCTATTTCCATTCTTTTTCTTCCTAGCCGAAATCTCCAAGCCTCTTTCTTGTTTTCATTTCTTCTTCTCTTTTTTCTGCCAGAAACCGAAACTCCTCACTCAATTCTTCTAAAAGCCGAAAAACACATCAGCCTTCTCTTGTTCATCTTTTCGGGATTTTCTTAAAAGCCGAAATTCCTAGATCTATACTCTTCTACGCTTCGATCTTCTTCTGTGATTGCCGAATCTTTCTACAAGGGGGTAGCCGAAATCATCTGTAGAGGTAAATGTCGATTTGTGTATTCTTTTCCGGCTTTTAGAGATCTTAGCCGAGTGGCTATATGGTTAACTAATCGGGTGTTTTCTATCATTTGCGGTATTCCGAGATTTAAAGGGGATTCAATCGCTAAGATTTCTAAGCCAGAGTTCAGTAGCCCTTGGATCGTATCACTTTCGGGATTTCAAGGTAAGGAGATCTGTTAATTTAAGCATATAATTCGGGTAAAACACTAACCCTTGGCCGAATATAGGAGAGCCTTTATCTTCGCGTTCTTAGGCTTTTGAGCAAAGTTGTAGACAAAGGGAAGTAGGTCCGATTAGCGAGGGTATCGACATAGAGGGTAGTCCTACGTGTCAGTGTGTAACATTCTCACACCATTTGGATTGCTTGTTAGTATATGTTTATAAATGCATTATATTTTCCTAAATACCGAAATACCGATATGGTCATTGAAAACCCGAGGAGGGTAAAGGCGAATCACCGGGTTAGTGATCTCTGTCATTCTAGAGTGAATGTTTACATCGATTTGGTATGATGAGCATGTATGCGGTTTACGTGATTGCATGGGGTTGGGTGATTGATGAAAGGGGAAGTGTTACATTGTAGTGGCTTTTGCCATGATGCATTGTAGTGGATAATGCCATGATCATTTGTAGTGGCTATTGCCATGATCGATGATGAGCGACTATCTGCGGCATGATGCCGCCATCGATGGTGTGTAGCGGTGTGGGTTGATTGTAGAAATCCCCAATGGTGTGATTGGCGGTAAGGGTGGTGTGTAGCGGATGGAAACCTAGGATTGGGTTGGGCTTTGCATATTTTCTACGATATATTATTCTCATGTTATCGTTACGTGGGGGGCTAAGGCCCAATCGATGGTGCACGGTTGCACACACCCGAGTTTCGCGACTCACCCCATTATTTAACATCTTTCGAGAAGCACCTAGTGCATCGGACCGGGTTGGAGAGGAGCGCAAGGTGGCCATGCGAGGATTATTTTGATTCACAAAAAGACTTTACTAGATTATTTATTTTTAATATTTTTAATTAGTGGGTTTAAATTTCATTGTAATAAGGCCATGGGCCACTAGTTTCATACTTTCGTTTGTTTTGGGCTTTTATTATTATTAGACATTTACATTTTACGTTTTAATTAAGTTAAGGCATGTATCAAATTTCGGTTTTTAATCCACTAAGGCTTAAATATAAAATGTATATCTTTTACAAAACATCTAACCATTTAGTTTTCTCGAATAAAGTGTTAAACTAAAGAAAAATATTTTCTGAAATTGCGACATCTTTTAAAATCTCCCTAAGTGACATGCCAGATCTGGTCATGGTGTTTGGGCCGGGTTTGGGGTGTTACAAATTGGTATCAGAGCCAAGTTCAAAACTCGACTTTGGGGTTTTGGGCTCAAAACGTTTTCGAAAGTTGGGTTTTTGAAAACATGCATGTTTATAAACAACACAGGACGGTTTTCTCGGCATCCTTTGCGTCTCACTACCAAGTCCGCTTGAGTAAGTATTCGGAACTCACTGTGTGTTATATATGAATGTTGGCTTGTTGGGCTTTAAGGGAAGTAGATTGTTTTAATTAGAACTTGATGGACTTTAGGCTTAGTTTAAACAACTCTCTAAATTCATAAGATTTAATCTAACCAAACAAACCTGTGAACAAGTCGCGAGATTAGGGTGTGGCAACAGGCATACGCATGTTTAAGATTGGATTCAGGGAGAGCTTGGTACTTAAGCAGTCCTAGTGACTCACCTCCTCTTCGCTGGAATCCTACCTGGTGCATAGTGACTGTTCACCCTAGCCACGAGGATTTGTTGTCAGGCCAAAATTTATAACTAAAACCCGAAAGGGACCAGCCACTCTATTTTGTAAAATTACCAAAATACCCCTGGATTGTAAAATTACCAAAATACCCCCGGATTGCAAAATTACAAAAATGCCTTCTTTCACAAAATCACCAAGGAACCCTAATTCGAAAAAAATACGAAAATACCCCTGTAGGATAAATTACGAAAATACCCCTGGGTAATGAAATGACTAAAATACCCTATGTGTTGAATGTGGGTTCATGAATGTCGTCTGTATATTGATGGTTGATGTGTGTGGTTCCTAGAACTATGAGGCAAACTTAAGACTGAAACTTGTAGATGTAATTCCGAATTCGAAAGAACCACTCCTAAACTACTGTTCATAAGACTGTTCGTGGTTAATCAGTGGAAGAAATCTAATAATTCATAAAATTTCTAATCAGATAAACGTCAATCGGAAGAATGAGTACAAGGGGACGAGGACGCTTCAGATGCGAATATCGGTGCGTACTCTATCATATTATCCTAAGTGTTTCTTTTGGCTTTAGAATTAGAGTTCGTAGCGGAAGCATAGTGGTGAGACTTGGGTAGTATGATTAATAGTTAGTTGGAAATTTCGAGGACGAAATTTCTTTAAGGGGGGTAGAACTGTAACATCCTGAATTTTTGGGCCTATGCGTTTAATGGGTGGATACGTTTAATGTGTTAAATTAAGTATTAGAGGTGCAAATTGGGCTCGAGAATGGGCCGAGGTCTTGGCTAAATATTTTGTTTAGGGACTATGGGGTTTAAATAAAGTATTGAGAGTGAAATAGGCATAATGGGCTTGTGGCCCAGAACAAGAGCGCGATAAGAGGGAGCTATAAGTGGCGCCAATAGGCAAAAGAAGGGGGCCTCGGTGTGGCGCTTGGAGCCCAAGAAATTGGGCTAATTTCGGCACCCCAAGGAGAGTAAGGAGGGGACGGCAACAAGGCTAAAATTTAGGGATTTTTAATGTTTTATTTAAGTGGATAATGAGCGGGAAAAAAGGGGAAGGAGTGGTGTGATGTAGGACTCTTTTGGATGTGAGTTCTGATAAGGATAAGGGAAAAGATGAGAGGCTATCCAGGAGGCTAGAGGTGGCCGAAATTTGGACTGTGTGTGTAAAGAGGGGGGACGGCTAGTTAGGGGGAGTAATTACCAAAATTTTGAGAGTTTTTCTGAAAGCTTTCTCTAAGTTTTCTCTGCTGCCGAAATCTGTTTCCATTCTTTTTCTTCCTAGCCGAAATCTCCAAGCCTCTTTCTTGTTTTCTTTTCTTCTTCTCTTTTTTCTGCCAGAAACTGAAACTCCTCACTCAATTCTTCTATAAGCCGAAAAACACATCAGCCTTCTCTTGTTCATCTTTTTGGGATTTTCTTAAAAGTTGAAATTTCTAGATCTATACTCTTCTACGCTTCGATCTTCTTCTGTGATTGCCGAATCTTTCTGCAAGGGGGTAGCCGAAATCATCTGTAGAGGTAAATGTCAATTTGTGTATTCTTTTCCTGCTTTTAGAGATCTTAGCCGAATGGCTATATGGTTAACTAATCGGGTGTTTTCTATCGTTTGTGGTATTTTAGGATTTGAAGGGGATTCAATCGCTTAGATTTCTAAGCCAGAGTTCAGTAGCCCTTGGATCGTATCACTTTCGGGATTTCAAGGTAAGGAGATCTGTTAATTTAAGCATATAATTCGGGTAAAACGCTAACCCTTGGCCGAATATAGGAGAGGCCTTATCTTCGCGTTCTTTCAGCTTTTGAGCAAAGTTGTAGACAAAGGGCAGTAGGTCCGATTAGCGAGGGTATCGACATAGAGGGTAGTCCTACGTATTAATCAGGTGTGTAACATTCTCACACCATCTGGATTGCTTGTTAGTATATGTTTATAAATCTGTTATATTTTTCTAAATGCCGAAATACCGGCATGGCTGTTGAAAACCCGAGGAGGGTAAAGGCGAATCACCAGGTTAGTGATCTCTATCATTCTAGAGTGAATGTTTCTGTCGATTTGGTATGATGAACATGTATGTCGGTTTCTGTGATTGCATAGGGTTGGGTGATTGATGAAAGTGGAAGTGTTCTATTGTAGTGGCTTTTGCCATGATCTGTTGTAATGGCTTTCGCCATGATCTGTTGTAGTGGCTAATGCCATGATCTGTTGTAGTGGCTATTGCCATGATCTGACGATGAGCAGCTATCTGCAGCATGACTTCCATCGATGGTGTGTAGCGGTGTGGGTTGATTGTAGAAATCCCCAATGGTGTGATTGGCAGGTAAGGGTGGTGTGTAGCGGATGGAAACCTAGGATTGGGTTGGGCTTTGCATATTTTCTGATATATTATACTCATGTTATCACGCTCAGTGGGCTAAGGCCCAATCGATGGTGCACGAGGTTGCACATCGAGTTTCGCGACTCACCCCATTATTTAACATCTTTCGGTAGCACCTAGTGCATCGGACCGGGTTGGAGAGGAGCGCAATGTGGCCATGCGAGGGATTATTTTGATTCAACAAAAGACTTTACTAGATTATTTATTTTTAATATTTTTAATTAGTGGGTTTAAATTTCATTGTAATAAGGCCATGGGCCACTAGTTTCATACTTTCGTTTGCTTTGGGCTTTTATTATTATTAGACATTTACATTTTACGTTTTAATTAAGTTAAGGCATGTATCAAATTTCAGTTTTTAATCCACTAAGGCTTAAATATAAAATGTATATCTTTTATAAAACATCTAACCATTTAGTTTTCTCGAATAAAGTGTTAAACTCAAGAAAATTATTTTCTGAAATTGCGACATCTTTTAAAATCTCCCTAAGTGACATGCCAGATCTGGTCATGGTGTTTTGGCCGGGCTTGGGGCGTTACAAATTGGTATCAGAGCCAAGTTCAAAACTCGGCTTTAGGGTTTTAGGCTCAAAACATTTTCTAAAGTGGGTTTTTGAAAACATGCATGTTTATAAACAACACATGATGGTTTTCTCGGAATTGCACCTGCGTCTCCAGCCCAAGTCCGCCAGGTAAGTATTCGGAACTCACTGTGTGTTATATATAAATGTTGGCTTGATGGGCTTTAAGGGAAGTAGATTGTTTTAATTAGAACTTGATGGGCTTTAGGCTTAGTTTAAACAACTCTCTAAATTCATAAGATTTAATCTAACCAAACAAACCTGTGAACAAGTCGCGAGATTAGGGTGTGGCAACAGGCATACGCATGTCTAAGATTGGATTCAGGGAGAGCTTGGTACTTAAGCAGTCCTAGTGACTCACCTCCTCTTCGCTGGAATCCTACCTGGTGCATAGTGACTGTTCACCCTAGCCACGAGGATTTGTTGTCAGGCCAAAATTTATAACTAAAACCCGAAAAGGACCAGCCACTCTATTTGTTAAAATTACCAAAATACCCCCAGATTGTAAAATTACCGAAATACCCTCGAATTGCAAAATTATCAAAATACCCTTCTTTTACAAAATCACCAAGGAACCCTAATTCGAAAAAAATTACGAAAATACCTCTGTAGGATAAATTACGAAAATACCCCTGGGTAATGAAATGACTAAAATACCCTATGTGTTGAATGTGGGTTCATGAATGTCGTCTGTATGTTGATGGTTGATGTGTGTGGTTCCTAGAACTAAGAGACAAACTTAAGACTGAAACTTGTAGATGTAATTCCGAATTTGAAAGAACTACTCTTAAACTACTGTTCATAAGACTGTTCGTGGTTAATCAGTGGAAGAAATCTAATAATTCATAAAATTTCTAATCAGATAAACGTTAATCGAAAGAATGAGTACAAGGGGACGAGGACGCTCCAGATGCGAATATCGGTGCGTACTCTATCATATTATCCTAAGTGTTTCTTTTGTCTTTAGAATTAGAGTTCGCAGCGGAAGCATAGTGGTGAGACTTGGGTACTATGACTAATAGTTAGTTGGAAATTTCGAGGACGAAATTTCTTTAAGAAAGTAGAAGCTGTAACATCCTGAATTTTTGGGCCTATGCGTTTAATGGGTGGATCGTTTAATGTGTTAATTTAAGTATTAGAGGTGCAAATTGGGCTCGGGAATGGGCCGAGGTCTTGGCTAAATATTTTGTTTAGGGACTATGGGGTTTAAATAAAGTATTGATAGTGAAATAGGCATAATGGGCTTGTGGCCCAGAACAAGAGGCGTAGTAGGAGGGAGCTATAGAGTGGCGCCAATAGGCAAAAGAAGGGGGCCTCGGTGTGGCGCTTGAGCCCAAGAAATTGGGCTAATTTGGAAGCCCAAGGAGAGCAAGGGAGGGGCGGCAACAAGGCTAAAATTTAGGGATTTTTAATGTTTTATTTAAGTGGATAATGAGCGGGGAAAAAAAGGGAAGGAGTGGTGTGATGTAGGACTCTTTTGGATGTGAGTTACGATAAGGATAAGAGAAAAGATGAGAGGCTATCCAGGAGGCTAGAGGTGGCCGAAATTTGAACTGTGTTTGTAAAGGGGGGGACGACTAGTTAGGGGGAGTAATTGTCGAAATTTTGAGAGTTTTTCTGAAAGTTTTCTCTAAGTTTTCTTTGCTGCCGAAATCTGTTTCCATTCTTTTTCTTCCTATCCGAAATCTCCAAGCCTCTTTCTTGTTTTCTTTTCTTCTTCTCTTTTTTCTGCCAGAAACTGAAACTCCTCACTCAATTCTTCTAAAAGCCGAAAAACACATCAGCCTTCTCTTATTCATCTTTTCGGGATTTTCTTAAAAGCTGAAATTCCTAGATCTATACTCTTCTACGCTTCGATCTTCTTCTGTGATTGCCGAATCTTTCTCCAAGGGGGTAGCCGAAATCATCTGTAGAGGTAAATGTCGATTTGTGTATTCTTTTCTAGCTTTTAGAGATCTTAGCTGAATGGCTATATGGTTAACTATTCGGGTGTTTTCTATCATTTACGGTATTCCAAGATTTGAAGGGGATTCAATTGCTTAGATTTCTAAGCCAGAGTTCAGTAGCCCTTGAATCGTATCACTTTTGGGATTTCAAGGTAAGGAGATATGTTAATTTAAGCATATAATTCGGGTAAAACGCTAACCCTTGGCCGAATATAGGAGAGGCCTTATCTTCGCGTTCTTCCGGCTTTTGAGCAAAGTTGTAGACAAAGGCGATGGGTCCGATTAGCGAGGGTATCGACATAGAGGGTAGTCCTACGTATTAATCAGGTGTGTAACATTCTCACACCATCTGGATTGCTTGTTAGTATATGTTTATAAATCTGTTATATTTTGCTAAATGCCAAAATACCGGCATGGCTGTTGAAAACCCGAGGAGGGTAAAGGCGAATCACCAGGTTAGTGATCTCTGTCATTCTAAAGTGAATGTTCTGTCGATTTGGTATGATGAACATGTATGCCAATTTCTGTGATTGCATGTGGTTGGGTGATTGATGAAAGGGGAAGTGTTCTGTTGTAGTGGCTTTTGCCATGATCTGTTGTAGTGGCTTTTGCCATGATCTGTTGTAGTGGCTTTTGCCATGATCTGTTGTAGTGGCTAATGCCATGATCTATTGTAGTGGCTATTGCCATGATCTGACGATGAGCAGCTATTTGCAGCATGACTGCCATCGATGGTGTGTAGCGGTGTGGGTTGATTGTAGAAATCCCCAATGGTGTGATTGGCAGGTAAGGGTGGTGTGTAGCGGATGGAAACCTATGATTGGGTTGGGCTTTGCATATTTTCTGATATATTATACTCTGTTATCTGTTCTGTGGGGCTAAGGCCCAATCTGATGGTGCACGAGGGTTGCACATTGAGTTTCGCGACTCACCCCATTATTTAACATCTTTCAGGTAGCACCTAGTGCATCGGACCGGGTTGGAGAGGAGCGCAAGGTGGCCATGCGAGGGATTATTTTGATTCAGCAAAAGACTTTACTAGATTATTTATTTTTAATATTTTTAATTAGTGGGTTTAAATTTCATTGTAATAAGGCCATGGGCCACTAGTTTCATACTTTCGTTTGCTTTGGGCTTTTATTATTATTAGACATTTACATTTTACGTTTTAATTAAGTTAAGGCATGTATCAAATTTCGGGTTTTAATCCACTAAGGCTTAAATATAAAATGTATATCTTTTACAAAACATCTAACCATTTAGTTTTCTCGAATAAAGTGTTAAACTCAAGAAAAATATTTTCTGAAATTGTGACATCTTTTAAAATCTCCCTAAGTGACATGCCAGATCTAGTCATGGTGTTTTGGCCGGGTTTAGGGTGTTACAAATTGGTATCAGAGCCAAGTTTAAAACTCAGCTTTAGGGTTTTAGGCTCAAAACGTTTTCTAAAGTTGGGTTTTTGAAAGATGCATGTTTATAAACAACACAGGATGGTTTTCTCAAAGATGGCACTGCTGTCTCTCCGCCCAAGTCCGCTGGTCGGTGATTCGAAACTCACTGTGTGTGTTATATATGAATGTTGGCTTGATGGGCTTTAAGGGAAGTAGATTGTTTTAATTAGAACTTGATGGAATTTAGGCTTAGTATAAACAAGTCTCTAAATTCATAAGATTTAATCTAACCAAACAAACCTGTGAACAATTCGCGATATTAGGGTGTGGCAACAGGCATACGCATGTCTAAGATTGGATTCAGGGAGAGCTTGGTACTTAAGCAGTCCTAGTGACTCACCTCCTCTTTGCTGGAATCCTACCTGGTGCATAGTGACTGTTCACCCTAGCCACGAGGATTTGTTGTCAGGCCACAATTTATAACTAAAACCCGAAAGGGACCAGCCACTCTATTTTGTAAAATTACCAAAATACCCCCGGATTGTAAAATTACCGAAATACCCCCGGATTGCAAAATTACCAAAATACCTTCGTTCACAAAATCACCAAGGAACCCTAATTCGAAAAAAATACGAAAATACCCCTGTAGGATAAATTACGAAAATACCCCTTGGTAGTGAAATGATTAAAATACCCTATGTGTTGAATGTGGGTTCATGAATGTCGTCTGTATGTTGATGGTTGATGTGTTAAAATACCCTATGTGTTAAAATACCCTATGTAATTCCGAATTCGAAAGAACTACTCTTAAACTACTGTTCATAAGACTGTTCGTGGTTAATCAGTGGAAGAAATCTAATAATTCATAAAATTTCTAATCATATAAACGTCAATCGGAAGAATGAGTACAAGGGGACGAGGACGCTCCAGATGCGAATACCGGTGCGTACTCTATCATATTATCCTAAGTGTTTCTTTTGGCTTTAGAATTAGAGTTCGCAGCGGAAGCATAGTGGTGAGACTTGGGTAGTATGATTAATAGTTAGTTGGAAATTTCAAGGACGAAATTTCTTTAAGGGGGGTAGAACTGTAACATCTTGAATTTTTGGGCCTATGCGTTTAATGGGTGGATACGTTTAATGTGTTAATTTAAGTATTAGAGGTGCAAATTGAGCTCGGGAATGGGCCGAGGTCTTGGCTAAATATTTTGTTTAGGGACTATGGGGTTTAAATAAAGTATTAATAGTGAAATAGGCATAATGGGCTTGTGGCCCAGGAACAAGAGGCGCAGTAGGAGGGAGCTATAAGTGGTGCCAATAGGCAAAAGAAGGGGGCCTCAGTGTGGCTGCTTGGAGCCCAAGAAATTGGGCTAATTTTGGCAGCCCAAGGAGAGCAAGGGAGGGGACGGCAATAAGGCTAAAATTTAGGGATTTTTAATGTTTTATTTAAGTGGGTAATGAACAGGAAAAAAAGGGGAAGGATTGGTGTGATGTAGGACTCTTTTGGATGTGAGTTCTGATAAGGATAAGAGAAAAGATGAGAGGCTATCCAGGAGGCTAGAGGTGGCCGAAATTTGGACTGTGTGTGTAAAGGGGGGGACGGCTAGTTAGGGGGAGTAATTGCCGAAATTTTGAGAGTTTTTCTGAAAGCTTTCTCTCAGTTTTCTCTGCTGCCAAAATCTGTTTCCATTCTTTTTCTTCCTAGCCGAAATCTCCAAGCCTCTTTCTTGTTTTCTTTTCTTCTTCTCTTTTTTCTGCCAGAAACCGAAACTCCTCACTCAATTCTTCTAAAAGCCGAAAAACACATCAGCCTTCTCTTGTTCATCTTTTCGGGATTTTCTTAGAAGCCGAAATTCCTAGATCTATACTCTTCTACGCTTCGATCTTCTTCTGTGATTGCCAAATCTTTCTGCAAGGGGGTAGCCGAAATCATCTATAGAAGTAAATGTCAATTTGTGTATTCTTTTTTGGCTTTTATAGATCTTAGCCGAATGGCTATATGGTTAACTAATCGGGTGTTTTCTATCGTTTGCGGTATTCCGAGATTTGAAGGGGATTCAATCGCTTAGATTTCTAAGCCAGAGTTCAGTAGCCCTTGGATCGTATCACTTTCGAGATTTCAAGGTAAGGAGATCTGTTAATTTAAGCATATAATTCGGGTAAAACGCTAACCCTTGGCTGAATATAGGAGAGGCCTTATCTTCGCGTTCTTCCGGCTTTTGAGCAAAGTTGTAGACAAAGGGCAGTAGGTCCAATTAGCGAGGGTATCGACATAGAGGGTAGTCCTACGTATTAATCAGGTGTGTAACATTCTCACACCATTTGGATTTCTTGTTAGTATATGTTTATAAATCTGTTATATTCTGTTAAATGCCGAAATACCGGCATGGCTGTTAAAAACCCGAGGAGGGTAAAGGTGAATCACCAGGTTAGTGATCTCTGTCATTCTAAAGTGAATGTTTCTTTCGATTTGGTATGATGAACATGTATGCCGGTTTCTGTGATTGCATGGGGTTGGGTGATTGATGAAAGGGGAAGTGTTCTGTTGTAGTGGCTTTTGCCTTGATCTGTTGTAGTGGCTTTTTCCATGATCTGTTGTAGTGGCTAATGCCATGATCTGTTGTAGTGGCTATTGCCATGATCTGACGAGGAGCAGCTATCTGCAGCATGACTGCCATCGATGGTGTGTAGCGGTGTGGGTTGATTGTAGAAATCCCCAATGGTGTGATTGGCAGGTAAAGGTGGTGTGTAGCGGATGGAAACCTATGATTGGGTTGGGCTTTGCATATTTTCTCGATATATTATACTCTTATTATACGCTCGTGGGGCTAAGGCCCAATCTGATGGTGCACGAGGGTTGCACACTGAGTTTCGCGACTCACCCCATTATTTAACATCTTTCAGGTAGCACCTAGTGCATCGGACCGGGTTGGAGAGGAGCGCAAGGTGGCCATGTGAGGGATTATTTTGATTCAGCAAAAGACTTTACTAGATTATTTATTTTTAATATTTTTAATTAGTGGGTTTAAATTTCATTGTAATAAGGCCATGGGCCACTAGTTTCATACTTTCGTTTACTTTGGGCTTTTATTATTATTAGACATTTACATTTTACGTTTTAATTAAATTAAGGCATGTATCAAATTTCGGTTTTTAATCCACTAAGGCTTAAATATAAAATGTATATCTTTTACAAAACATCTAACCATTTAGTTTTCTCGAATAAAGTGTTAAACTCAAGAAAAATATTTTCCGAAATTGCGACATCTTTTAAAATCTCCCTAAGTGACATGCCAGATCCGGTCATGGTGTTTGGGCCGGGTTTGGGGTGTTATAATTTCAGTTGACTCGTTCATTTAATTTTAGTTCCAAAGTTAACATAAAAATCGTATTTGAAACATTTAAAATAATTTAATAATCTTGAAAACCTTAATCGTGTTCGAGTTTATTGTCAAAAACATATAACGCTAAATCCCAAATTAACACCCATATGTATAATAATGTCCATGCTTCAATCCGTTTGAAATAATGCAAAAATCAACAGATAGTGCTCCGAGTGCCGAGTCCAAGCCCTAACCTCATGAATTATTTGGAAAGATGGGAAACTAAAGAGTCAGCTATGAAGCTCAGTGTGGTCTTATCCAATGAGCAGTAAACAAACAGAGTAATAATAAGGGCATACAAACATACAGTGCATGGTACAAGTTAGAATCACGTTTTCTACATAATTCACATTTTTCAATGACAAGTTTATGAATATCAGTGCAATCCTCTACCTAATCCAAACCTACACACCACAGTAAGAGTTCCCTAGAACTCATCCATCTCTACACACCAAAATAGTATTTTGCGAATGAACCGCTAGTATAATAGTATATTTGATTGGTGAACTGATCTGGCATTTAAAGCCTGTACTTCCTCTTTCAATTTCCCAATCCCAATACAACACTATATCATGCTATCAAATTCAAAAAATAGTAATGGTAGCAATTTTAAAATGCAATTAACATTCGAACGGTAGTAGTAGCAGTAAACATGCATCAATAGTAATTGTAGAATTAACACAAAGAAAACATCACACGCATATTCACATAAACGAATCAGAACATGGCAGCATACTACATTTAGATCCACCATACACGGCTTTGTTACCTACTGAGTCAAATTGTTGGTTTTTCAATACCACATCGAGGACTATTTTTAAATCAGATTTTAAGTTTCTTAACATAATCAAAACAATTACAATAATTTAACTATCATCAGAAGATGAAGCAAGCAACCAAAAACCCAAGAGAAGCACTTATACAATTGGCCAAACACAAACACCCACACTAGAACTCATAGTCGAAACACACACCTTCACCACAAGTCTGTGTGGCACACCTCTTGTTCAGATCTAATTCGACTCTCCCAGATCTGGTCCTTCAAATGACATGCACATAAAACACATAAGTTAGCAATCGACATTAGCCAGATTTGGGAATCGAAGATAATCGATTAACAAAGGCGAAAGAAATCAAAACTGAAACTCAATTACAATTTTAAGATTGGAGCTAAACCAATACAAGGGGGTTTTGCTTATCGATCTATTGCACATGGAAACGATTCTATCGTCAACAGCCCCAAATGTCGATAGAATTCGAATGAATAAGAGGTAAATCGGCAAGAAGAAGAAAATTAGCAATTTTAATGAGTTTAAAGTACAACGGCTTAAATAAAGGTGCAAGGTGTAGCGGTGACAAGGGGGATGGCTCATATGCTATAGATTCGACAAAGAAGTGAAACGACAGTCCAATGGTGGTGGTGTAACAACCCATTTTTCACTGGTGTCAAAAACAGTGGTTTCGGGACCACAATTTCGATGTGTGAGTTAGAAAATATTATTTATTTAATCTCTACGAAGTTATATGAGTGTCATATTAAAATTTGGTTCAGTAATTTTTACATTTAGTTAGTTAATTAAGGAAAAAGAACTAAATCTAAAAGAAGTAAAAGTTGATTTTTAGTGATTTCTATTAACTAAAAAGCATGAATAAGGAATATTAAGGTACTTAAATGGTAATTATACCATTTTAAATAATGATGGACGGTAGTGGGATTTAATTTAGTTAAAATGTGATATAAATTATATTATAAACGATTTTATATTATTTTTATGTTATAATAGTTAATAGAATAATGAAACAAATGGAAGCACATTTTATTTTAGCTTGTTCATCATCTTATTTCATGAAACAAAAGGGGAAAAAGTTAGGTTTGGTTTTCAAGTTTTGGTCCTTAATTGGGTAAGTGATTTTAGTTCATTTATTGTATTTTTTATGTTTTTGGAATCCTGGGAGCTTGATTTAGTTATCCCAAGGACTATTTTGCAAAACTGTTTAAGTTTTTTAAAATTTCCATTGATGTTTTCTTGAAGCTTTGGTGTTTATTTGGTTAGTTTTGAAGTTTAGATATGTTAATGGACTAGTTTGTAAAGTAAAAGTTGTTAGTTTTGAACTTAGGGACTAAAATGTAATAAGTCCTAAATATGTAGGAAATTTTTGTGTTTTAGTGGATTGTTGGAAGACTAAATTGAGATTTAGTTTGAAATTGAAACTCAAATATGAGAATTGTAATAGTTTCGACTTTAGGGACTAATTTGTGATAAATGCAAAAGTTGAGAGATTTTAGTATAAATAAAATTGAGTTGGGACATGAAGCTTTTACGTGTTATTAAGTTATTTGAGTTGATTAATTAAATTATATTATATTTTAGATCAAAAATCTCAACGATCAGAGGACGTACGATGAAAAGAAAAAATTATCGATTAGTCCCTAATAGTTGAATTGTTTCCATTTTGACAGATAAGTTCTTATATGATGAAGTTACTCATTTATTTTTATTTTTTATACTAAGATTATTGATAATTACTGTTGTTAGTATGAATTTATATTGTATCACAGTATGTCCCGATGAAACTAGTAAATGCTCGTATATAGATTTGCGATTTTTGCCCAGGTTCTTAGCTCCTGCATATGTTGTGGACTAGAGAATACAGATCTAGGTTCCCAGCTCCTGCATATGTTGCAGACTGGAGAATATGAATTTAGGTTCTCAGCTCATGCATATGTTGCAAACTTGAGAATAAAGAATATTTAAGCCCTAGCCAAGCAAATTATCATGTTGGTTGACTTTGTTGGGTAACCAGACACTACTGTTTTCATCTGTATACATAGGCATTTAACAAAATTTCATCGGGAAGGTTGCCTTTAAAGTCTTGGAGACTTACTTGTGAAATTGGTTAAGAAATCTATGTAATTTGATTATGGGATTATAGTTTAATCACTTGGAATTGGAAATAAATATGGATGTTCATATGATTGAGCTCAAGCTTGTTGCCTATGTTAATTATAAGAGGCCCATTTTGCCCGGGCTTAAAATAAACCAGAATTAAGAATTAAAAAAAACATAAATGTCCATTTTTTTAAAAACAGTCCATTTATAATCATAAAACCCAAAAACCCAATTACAAACCAGCTACCCATTACCCATTACACCCGAGCCCAACTCTTAAACCCGTGACCTAATACCCCAAAAATAGACCCTGACCCGAACTACCTAGACCCAAAACACTCGTGGCCCAAAAGGCCCAATGACTAAACAAGTTTCAGTGGCCTAGGGTTTCTGGGAAACCCTAGGCGCCGCAGCACCCCAGCCTCGCGCCGTAATCAACTCCTCGCGCCTGACACCAGCCTCTTCCCACGCCGCATTCAGCGCACAAATGGGGGCTCCGTCGCGAGATCCTCGCCTTTGACCTGCACAGAAAAGGAAGGAATCGCAACAAAAAATGGCAAAACAGTGGCAAATTTTTTATTTCCTTTTTTTGTTTACTTCGAAGGCTATAAAAGCCTTACAAAAAATCTGTAATGAACACGGGGTCGAAATATGAGAATATACACACAAAATATACACAAAATACAGAAATAAAAAAATCAGAGGTGATTTTTGGCGATTCATTTTTTTTATTTCTAATATTTTTTCTCTATCTTATTCTTTTTTTAAAAACAGCATAATATATAAATTAAATAAAAAGGGGAAAATTTTACCTTTTTTTTGAAGTTCCGGCCACCGTGCACGGTGGCCAGCGACAACGTGCAAGCGGTGGTCATCGGTCTTTGAGTTTCACGAAAATCGCTCAAGGCGCAGGATTTCGGAATGCCCCTCACTCTTTTTTTTTTAAAACCGAAGGAAAATGAAAATTTTTAGAAAATTTAGCCTTTTATACAATTTGAAAACGGCGTTATTTTGCTTAAGGCCTTTAAATGCCAAAACGGTGTCGTTTCACCTATGACCCGCGTGTGTGACCCGACCCGCAAGGAGGATCCGCGTGTTTTCATAAAACGGGTTATTTGCTGCTTTAGCCTTTCCGCATTTTCTTGTTTTTTAAATTAAGTTTATTTTATTTTAATTTTGCCCAATAATTTTTCCTCTGTTTTAACTTGGTCCACACTGAAACGCAGCGCATAAGGGACATGGGAATTTTCCCATTTTGGTCCCTCTCTTTTCAAGCGTGTTACAATCCGGCCCACTTGCCCTGTTTATTTTCTGTTTTTGCCACAAACTTTTATTTAATGATTTGATTTCGTCCTTTTTCATATCTTTTATGATTTTTTTTATTACGTTATTATTAATTTTATTATTAATTTTTTTAATATTTTTGTAATTATTAATATTACTATTACTTTTATTATTTTCATTACTATTAATATTATTATTAACACAATCACTATTACTATTATTTTACTGTTATATCTATTATTTTAATTTTACCATTACTATTATTAATTTCTTTATTATTATTAAACTTTATTATTTTTATTATTATTGTATTATTATTATTTTATTATCTTTAAACTTCGTACATAATACTTATTTTTATTTGATTTATTACTAGCTTTTATCGTTGTTTTTGACATATCATTATTATTATTTTTATTATTCTTACTTAAATTCGGTAATAATATTATTAATTTAATTATTTTTATTATTTTACTTAGAAAATACTTAAATCTAATATTATATATTTGTTTCATTTACACTCTTATTCTATTATTTATTGATTTATCTCATTATTTGTTTATTCTCACTTATATACATGTACATTTTTTACTTTTATTCTTGAATTTCTAAATAAGCTCGTATTTTTGGTTTATTGTGTTTCTACTATCATGATATTTATGCTTTATTAATTTATTAGATTTATGTCGCGTAATTATTCTTTAAAATATGAGATTCAGTTTTGAAATAAGCAAACACTTCACGTTCTAAGGTTCGAAAGAAATTGTACCCTAACTTACTGGGTTGCGATTTTCCTCTTCGAGTCCAAAGAACATATTACTTTCCTTTTAAAAAAGTTAAATAAAAACTTATTCTCGAGAATTCAAAATTGTCGTGTCCTAACTCACTGGATATGACGTTTTGTTATCTCGGGATAAGGATTTCAGAAAATAAGGCAATGTTTCGTGTTTGGAAGTTCGAAAAATTGTGCCCTAACATGCTGGGTTTCGATTTTTTTGTACGTCCAAATAACTAAATATCCTTTTAATTTCGTGTTTTTGGAAATTAAGAGACGATCTTAGTTTCAGGGGTTAAAATGTCGCACCCTAACGTATTGGATGTGATATTTTATCCCTTTTTTTTTGAACAAAAGAGTCTTAATATTCCAAAACGGGTTATATAAACATTCTTTAAAAGAAATTGTATTTTAAAATCTTTTCAAATTCTCGACATAAGGACATTAATTAATCAATTAGGTACCAATTTTTGGGCGTTACGAGGGTGCTAATCCTTCCTCGTACGTAACCGACTCCCGAACCCGTTTTCTTGTATTTCGTGGACCAAAATCAACATTTTGAAATAAAACGTTTTATAAGGTGATCCAATCACACCTAAGTAAAAAGGGATTGGTGGCGACTCCATTTTCGTTTTAAAGTCGATCTCTGTTTTTTTAAAATCAACTTCAAAAATGGTTTCGACATTAATGATGTGGATTGAATTTTTGTAGGTTAAATTGTATTTTAAATTTGAGTTTTGTATATGATAATACTTGAGGTAAGTGATATTTAAATTGTAGAGGTTAGTGATATTTAAATTGTAAGAATTTATTATGTATTCGATATACTTATTTGTGTTCTTATTATTTTGTAGATTGTGGACAATTGGGCATGTCGATCGGATCAGCAAGGAGCGCACACCTACTGTCACTTCACTCAATAGAATTTTGAAGTTTAATAGTTGGGTTACTTGTGGCATGTATATAGGATGTTTATTTTGCAAGTAATGATCATGTTTTGGTACCTTGTTTATGAATGAATTTATATGTAAATTTTGATGTATGTATTGCCTATGCATATTTGGTATTTTGGAAATGGGTTGTTACAAGGCAAGTTTGAATGGTACTATAGGTGTTTATAGGATAGCAAGTTTTGGTATGAATATTGCTAAATTTTTATGCTAAAATTAATGAGTTAAATGGTTTGGATGGTAGTTGTTTCATGGTTGTATTGTGGTGCCAATGAGGGCATATTGGTTAGGCAATTATGTTGAGTGTGAATTTGTATGTTTTGACTCTTTTAGGCACATTTTGGATAGGTTTGGTTGTTGATTATTGCATTGCTTAGAACCCAAGCATTTGAATTTGAGCTAGCTTGATTTTGAAGGAAATTTTGGGCATACACTGCCTGTGACACAGGCTACCACACGACTGTGTGCCTTACACAGTCTTTTGACGCGACAGTTTGATATTTTTAATTTTGTTGCAGGTTTTTCCTACATGGTCACAGGTTGTTACACGCTTGGCGACACAGCTGTGTTACCCTATTTCGAATCATACATGGTCTGTCACACAGTCCTACGACACGACCGTGTGACCCTATTTTGAATTGCACACACTCTAGCCACATGGCCATGTCCTTAAGCCACATGGCCTGGGCTCTGTCACACGGCCAGGTCACATGGTCGCGTGACCCTTATTTTCAGTTTTTTATACATTTTCTGTTTTATTTCAGATTAGTCCCTAAATGTTTCAGAATTGATTTTTAGGTTCCGTACACTCGATTTAAAGCTCGTTTTTATATGAATGCTATGAATGATGATTGGTTATAAATAAATAGTATTTAAATTAATATTTGATTAGCTTTTATGGTGTAATGAGAGTCGTTATGTGTTGTAATACTCTTTAACCTTAATTCAGCAATGGAGACGGGTTAGGGGTGTTACAGATGGAGGGTGCGATGACAACTAGGGAGAAAAGAAAGAAATAAAATAAGAGAGGAGGAACGAAGAGGGATGGTGTAAAGGAGAGGGAAAGGAGAGATAGGAGGGAGCTGGCTAGGGAAAGAAAGAAAAGAAAACAAAGAGTAGGGGCGGTGACAAAAAAAAACAAGGGAAAAGAAAATGGGGTCGGCCATAGAATAATATGCTTTTATACTAGGATTGGGCAGCACCCTAGGGTTATGGCACTAGGTTATGCGGCACATAGGGAAAAGATGAGGAGGGAAAAATAGGGTTTTTAGAAGCTCTTAACAAATCTATCTTAGTTAGAAGCCCAGTTACATGTCTAAGCAAATAACAAAATAAATTCAACATTAGCAAATATATTTTGGAGTTTTAACCCTCACTTCAGGGCATGACAGACCGAGTGTCACAAGCAAGAAGATAAACCACATAACACAAGACTCGAGCTTTCTATTGATTAATGTGCTTATTTGGCTTTCTAAATGGTGTAGTTTCTTATCAATATAGGCCAAATCCTTATCAAGATGCTCCAATAGTCTTACCATATCTATCTTGGTTAGCCTATCAAATGTAGATCCAGTTGCAATTGGGACACCTTGCATTAGATCATCATCACCTTTATAGTCAATTCCAACATCAGAATCTACAATTGAATGTCCATGTTTTCCATTTGTGATAATTCTTTAGTTATACTTTTAATGATTTAGGAATTCATCTTCCTACACTATATCTTTCCTCTATTGTAGTAGGATCTAATTGATAAGTGGGAAAAGGTAGCATGTGCTAAATGTTCTTAGTCTCTACGTATTTCACAATCTCATTGAAGATTAATTGGCCAAGATAAAAAAGAACATATGAAACCACGTTATAGAATAGAGTTTTCATCCTCTTATTGACAACCATACTTTGCTTGGATAGTAAATGTAACACCCCATACCCGTATCCGTCGTCGGAACAGGGTTACGGAGCGTTACCAAAATTTTCAGAACATTTTGTAAACAATTCATGTAAGTTTCTACTTATACATCAGAATTATTCATAACGTCCCTTAAATGGGTCCTCGAGGCCCAATGCGAGCATTAGAAACGGATCGGGACTAAATCAAGATCTCAGGGAATTTTTCGCGAAATTCCAATAATTTTCCTAGGTGCAAGGCTCACACACCCGTGTGGTTTAGGGACACGCTCGTGCGGTCAGGCCGTGTACTATACACGCCCGTGTCCCTAACCCGTGTAATTCACTAACTTTTAAGGCATGAAGAAATTGCAGTCACACGGCCAAGTCACACGCAAGTGTGCTAGGCCGTGTGGCAAATTTAATTAATTTTAGAAATTCAGGTGCAGTTTTCACACGCCTGTGTAACATGATCAACCACTCGACTGAGACACATGCCCGTGTCTCTGCCCGTGTGCCCAATTCTGAGCATTATGTTTCTCAAAACTAAGGTGCAGGGGACACACGACCTAACTACATGCCCATGTTACCAGGCCGTGTGTCACACACGGTCTAGACACACGCCCGTGTGTCTGCCCGTGTGGACAAAAAGAACCCATTTCTAGCTTCATTTCTCACCCAAAATTTCACCCAAGATGTAACAGCCCGATTTTAGCTAAATCGAAACAGTGGTTTCAGAATCACAAATCTGATTTCGGAAAATTATTTTAAAATTATTTTTGTTGATTACAGCATGTTATTTGATATGTGTGAAAATTTCGTGAACTAATTTTATCTTTTGAATAGTCAATTTGAGAAAAAGGACTAAATTGCATAAAATGAAAAAGTTGCATTCTACTTGTTAAAGGTGTCAAATAGCTTTGGCTTTTAAATATGATGGCCTTAAATGGTAATTAAGCCATTTGAAAGTTGAGTGGACAATTTTGGGCAACCATTAAATGATTTGTAAGTTAAATTAGTAAGGTTAAAATAGGAATTAAGTATTAATGTTATTAAACAAAAGAAATAAAAAAAATTTGAAGCTATCATCTTTTTGGGATAGCCGAATATTGAAGAAGAAAGAAAACCATTCTTAGGTTTTAAAGCATTCGGCCAACTACTAGCTTGATTATGGTTTTAGCTTGGTTTTTGATGATTTCTATGTTTTTGTAATCGTTGCAGCTCAATCTAGCTAGCCCGTACCTTTAGTTTTGAAATTGTTAAAGATTTTGAGAGTTGCCATTGTTGAATCTATGTGTTCTTTGATGTTTAATGATAGATTATGAAAGCTTGATGATAGTTTTACATGTTTTGTAAAGTGATTTTTGACAAAAAATGTCAAAAAGGGATTAATTTGTAAAAATGTGAAATGTGGTGGTTAAAAGTGTGAATAAATTGAAAATATGGGCTGCTAGTAATACATATTAAATTCGGCCAAGCATGGGTCTTATTGAATTATGTGAATTTTGTATATTTGTGAAATAGGGACTAAATTGAATAAATGTGAAAGTTTGGGGGTAAATGTGTAAAATAGCCCTAATGATATTTTGGATTGAATTGAATAAATAAATGATTAAATAAGTCAATTTTGAATATATATAGATCAAGAAAGGAGAAATACGGACTTAGATCGGGGAAAGAATAAAGTTACGGAATAGTGGACTCGATTCGATGTTTTAGCAACCGAGGTAAGTTCGTATGCTATAATTTCATTTCAAATGTATTCTATATGCTTTGATATAGAATAAATTGTGCTTACGTGTCTACGGACAAGTTTGGAAGTGATTCGACAATGATTCAACAGTTGAAATCCCGGTTGAACCTTAGGAATAGTTTAGGATACTAGTGAATGTCATTAGGTGATACAGTGATTTGGCTTAGGGCCATGATATAGCACTTGGTGTGCAAGATAAATCGATTCGGCTTCAGGCCATGATATAGCACTTGGTGTGCGAGATAAACCGATTTGGCTTCGGGCCATGATATCAATATTTTGGATAAGTTACCTTGATTTGGCTTCGGGCCATGGTATAGGTACTTATCGTGTGAGACCCTTGAATATCCGACTTCTATTCTGAATGGTTCAATGGGTAAATGAAAGACGAGAATATAGATGAGATGGGTACAATATGGTACAGGTATGTGGTTTTGTGAATGAGCACTTGAAAGGTTTTATAGTTAAGGAAAGTTGCATATTGACATATTGAAATTATTGAACCATGTTTAAGTGATTGCATTAAGTTTATCTCATACGAGCTTACTAAGCTTTATAGCTTACTTTGTTTATTTTCCTGTGTTTTATAGTGATATCGAAGCTAGCTCGGATTCGGGGATCGTCAGAGATTGCTTCACACTATCCACCTATATCTTGGTATCTATGAACTTTGGTAATTTGAGTATATGGCATGTATAGGGACTTTGAGTCATTTTGGTTATATTTGGTAAAGACTTTGGCCAAATGAATTGGCTTGTAAATGTTTGTGTTTGGTATGTATATATATCCATGTGTGATGGATCATTATGGTTCATTTGGTATGTTTGAATCATGTGCATATATATATATATATGCTTATGTCTTGTGTATATTGGGTTGTTTGTGATGATTGATGATAATAGGTACTATGAATGGTAAATTGATGATTTGTGGAAATGGTAACATGCTAGTGAAATGGTACAAAATGATGTATGATTAGTAAAGGTTTAACTAGATGATTGGTATATATATTTTGGTATGTTTTGGTTGAGTAAAATTTGAGGTATAAGCATATTGGTTATTAGTATTGGAAATGGTATGAAATTGTCTTGAATATGGCTTAAATGGATGTGCAATTATGCTATGATTTGGTACCATTTGGGTTGGTTTAGGTATGTGCAAAATGGGTGGCAAAATGGCTTGGTAAATAGCCTATTTTTGTCCACACGAGCAGAGACACGGGCGTGTGTCTCAGCCGTGTGTGACACATGGTCAAGTTACACGGCCGTGTGTCCCCTGGTGTTGAAATTGAATTGAAGTCAGTATGCTCCACACGTTTCACACACGGGAGTGTGCTTGAGCGTGTGGTACAAGTCAGTATACCCCCTAATTGGCACACGGCCTATCACACGGGAGTGTGACTTGGCCGTGTTGCATAAGTCAGTATACCCTACAGGTTTGGCACAGCCTAGTACACGGCTTGGCACACGGGTGTGTGTGGCCATTTTGAAGGGCACACGAGCTAGACACACAGGCGTGTGGTCGGCCGTGTAACCCAAGTCAATATGTATGCCCTGTTTCCACACAGCCTGAGACACGGGCGTGTCTGGAGCTGTGTGAGGCACACGGCCTGTTCACACGGGCATGTGACCCCTGAATAGATGAAAAATTTCTAATTTTTCCAAAAAATTTGTATGTTATCAGTTTAGTCCCGAACCACTTCTAAAGCATGTTTAAGACCTAGTAGGCTCTTATAAGGGACAATATGATTGTGTTGGATGGTATTTGAGTATGAATGCATAGAAGTATGATGATTGTATGTTAAATGATGTGTAATGATCAGTAATACCTCGTAACCCTACTCCAGCGACGGATACGGGTTAAGGGTGTTACACAAGACCTGCACTTGAAACACACAACCAATACCAACCAATCCAAGCATTCAAATTAAACAAACTTCATCATTCAACAAGGCATATCATTACATGCATAGGTGGTTATAAACTTACCTTGGAATAACTAGGCATTAACATCATTGATTACATGTATTCAATATGACACATATGAATATATATCATAATAACCTACTTAATCATACCAAAATAGGCTATTACTAGCCATTCCAATGGCTAGGTTACAAGACATCATTATCAAGCTACCAATGGTCAAGTTGTCCTATACATGCCATTATACCAAAATGATTTTACTAAGTATACCCAAAATAAGCTAGTTGATAGTGTGACGATGCTCCAATGATCTCCAACCTTCACAAGCTTCCAAGCACTATAAAACAGGGAAAACAAGACGGAGTAAGCATTACATGCTTAGTAAGTTCATATAACAGAACTAAACTTACCAATCCCGTTTATTTAATCTAAGCATACAATAACAAGTTTTCCATCCATTTGGTTAAATTTGCCTAAACACATGCATCCAATCAAACATGTTAGTCACAAAGTTTACATATATAGCAAGTAAGAATAGATGAGCTCATCATGCATTACAATTTCAAGACATTGTAATTTTATCTCATAATTCTTATGTCATATCAAGAGTTTTAGGTCTGTTGAATTATTGGAATTCCGATGCATGCTCAAGTAGTACACTCGAGATGTACGATTCCATAATCCTTTAATTCTTATTCGATGGTACCCATTAGGGTACTTAATCAAGGAACACACTCTCGAGTCACATATCGTATAACAGGATTACCAGTCCAGGCTAAATCCTTTATATAATGTATGCTCAAAGAGTTCAATTGGGGTTACTAGTCCAGGCTAAACCCTAATCATAACGTATACTCGAGAAGTATTACATTAGGATTACCGTCCGGGCTAAATCCTTTCTATGACAAGGTCAACAGGATTACTTGTCCGAGCTAAATCCCGTCCGCAACAAATGCAGGACCTTATTCGTTTCGGGAAAGCGTATATAATCATCGGAATCAAATATTCAATCAGGACTTATCCCTTTTCACCATTTCAAGCATGTATTGAATTTTTCATTATATCATTCAAGTAATGTACATCAATATAAATCACATTCCATACAACATAACATTTAGATTAAACATATTTACATGCTCGATTAAGTTACATGAACTTACCTCGGCACTTGTTCGCGTTAGAAGTCTACTAATCTGAAACCTTTTCTTTTCCTCGATCTAACCTCGAATTAGTGTTGTCTGGATCTATATAAATGAATTTAACCATCAATTTCACACATTTCATATTTAAATGGACTCAATTTATGTCCTAGGCAAAATTACCATTTTTCCCTAACTTTTCCGTAGATTACGATTTTGTCCTTAGGCTCGGAAAATGAAACTTGTGCGAATTACTCCCTATTCCAAGCCTAACCAAAATCCCATTACAAATTTTACAGCACATGTATTCATAAAATTTTAGAATTTTTTATCAAATTTCACAAGTTTACATTTTAGTCCCTAAAACATGTTTTCATCAAAAAATCACTTTATAAAAGTTGTTTATCTATCAACAGCCTTTCATTTTCTACCATAAATTTCAAATTTTCAACATATACATTCATGACCCATTTTCCATACCTTGATAACTTTTCAAATTAATCCCCCAAATAGGTAGATTAAGCTATCGGGGCGTCAAAAATATCAAAATTAATAAAAACGGGACAAGGAAACTTACCCAATTAAGCCTTTAAAGTTTCTTCTCTCTCCCCTAGGGTTTCCATGTGTTTTTAGGTTGAAGATGATGAAAATAAGATGATATATTTTCTTTTCATCTTTTAATTAATTAAGTGTTTTGATAATTCCAATTTAGTCCTTGCCTCTTTTCTATATTTCCATGGATGAGTCACCAAGAAAAATCTACATACTTTTCTTGATGGTTTAATTACCATATAAGGACGTCTAATTTTGATTTCCATAGCTATTTAATCCTTATAGCTACTAGAATTCAACTTTCGCATTTTATGCGATTTAGTCCTTCTCGTAATTAAGCACGTAATCGATAAAATTTTCGTATCAAAATTTTCACACAACATGTCTATCATAAAACGGACCATATAATGAAATAAAAATAAATTTTATTTTTGGCTCGAATTTTTGGTCCCGAAACCTCTGATCCGATTTCACTGAAATATGGGTTGTTACAGTATACATGTAACACCCCTTATTTTCTCGACAACAAATATAGATAGAAGATGCTACAGTGACACTTTCAAAGCTTATACAAATTCAAGAATCTCATAAAGGCAACCTTCTTGTGGCATATTCTTATTCTTTAAATCAAATTGGCCACTTTTAGAAGTATTTAGGTGTAGTTTGAAATCATTCAAGAATTTCATAAAGACAACCTTCTTGCAGCATATTCTCATATAGGAACAACTCCATAGCACAAATCAAGTTTTTGAAGCTTTCCAACTCAATTCAGGCTCTTTTGAGTCTAGAAAGATTAGGGATTTACAACAACATAAATTTTAAAACAATTTAATAGGACATTAGATTTAGGTTATGAATCATTTTTTTAAAGACTTTAAAACATTTAAAAATCATTTAGAAACTCTCCATGGGTGATCACGTAACATTCCGGTTTAGGGCCTAGTCAGAATAGTGGTTCGAGACCACAAATTCGAGGGTCGTGAATGAGTTTTGAGGCTTATAATATGTATGCATGCTAGTGTGAAAGTTTCATGAAGTAATTTTGTGAAATTGTGGTTGAATTGTCAAAAAGGACTAAATTGCAAAAGTTGCAAAATGTGTGTTTCTAGAAGCTATTTGTGTGAAATAGCTTTAGATTATTAATTAGAGGTCCTTAAATAGAAATTTATCCAAATTCTAATTTTTGGACAAAAATGGGCATGGATGAGTTAAAATTGAAAGTTTATCAAAAAGGGCATTTTGGTCATTTATCAATTAAGTGATTAAAATAGGTGAAAAGATGATAGAAATTCACTCATCTTCTCCCCCAAGCTGCCGAAAATGAGAGAAGCCACTGTTAGGGCTCTTTCAATTTTTCAAGCTTGCTAGTAAGTGCTCTTAAGCCCGGTTTTTGATATTCTTCGTATTTTTGAAGTCCTGGTAGCATGAGTAAGCTATTTATAGCTATTTGGTGAGCTATCATGGATGTTCAAAAATGTACATATGTATGACATGTATGTATTTTGATGTTTTATGGAAGAATATGAAGGCTTGATGTAGTAGAAACATCTTTTGCTAAGTGGTTTTCCATGAAAATGCATGTAGGGACTTAGTTGTAAAAATCTCAAGTTTGGTCATACATGGGTGATTTAGTGAGATTTGATGAATGCTTTAGTTGAGTAAGTGGTTCGGCTAAGCATGAAAGAGTAGAAAGTTGAATAAAAATCACTTTACGAGCCTTTGGGACTAAAGTGTAAATATGAGAAAGTTTAGGGGCAAAATAGTAATTTTGCTAAAGTATGAGATGTGGGTCAATTTAGTCAATGTGCGTATTGAATAAGCTGATTTATTCATTATAGATCAAGAAATATGAAGCCCGGATCGAAACCGAGGCAAAAGCAAGGTGGTGGACTAAATTGCACATTTCAATACTTTTGAGTATCAAGGTAAGTCTATGCATAAACAATGCCTTCATACTTACAATTTGTAAATGCTAGCTAGGGTGTAGCATGAATGAGAATGAATGAGAATGATTGGGAACCTATGTGGTTCGAGTAGAATGAATGTAATATAGATGTGAATGGATGAATAATTGGGTAAATAGACTTGTGCATGTGTTGTGATAATGCTAGATGGTAGGCTAAGTGCGATACCATCCTAATGCATATTGACGATGAGCTAGCTATGTGTGATGCTATCGTGAGGTATATTATCTAGTGAGCTATGTGCTGAATCACTACGAATACCATTGTGGTAGGCTAAGTGCGATACCACCTTATAAATCAAATGTGGTGTGCTAAGTGCGAAACCACCGAGATATTGACTGTATGGATTGACTGTGTGTATTAACTGTGTGGATGAGTAGTGTGGATTAGTTATGTGAACTAGCTGTGTGGATGAGCTGTGTGGATAAGTTATGTGGATTGACTGTGTTGTATATTACGTAAATGTGATATTGAATGCAGGGGTGCATTTCAATGGTTGTGAGTATGTGACTCATGATGTGTTGGAAATGTGGTAAGGGATAGAAAGAGTAAGCATAGTTGTGAATTACTTGTTGGTATAATGCTAATAGTTGCTTAGCTTATACTATGTTGCTTATGTGTTTATGTGTAAACTTACTAAGCTCAAAGCTTACTCTCTTTCTTTTCCCTTGTCTTATAGATTAAAAGCGTTGAATCGAGATACGAGGATCATCGGAAGATAGCCCACATATCAGCACACTTTGGTACATGAAACTTAATGTTTTGTATATGGCATGTATAGGGGCTAGATAAGTTAGTAAATTTTGTTGTAAATGGCTAAGAAGTGTTGGCCTATAGATGGATAGCTTATTTTGTATAATGCCATGGTTGTTGGCTATTACATTATATGAAAGAAAGATGTAGTTTTCTATGTGAGAATGTACTTCAATTTGAGTTGATTATGATGGTGTTAGATGAGTATATGTTGTGTATGTTAGAAGGGTGAAAAGAACTTGACACTTAGTCTTGTTCTTGATCAGTATGGGTAGACACACTGCAGGCGTGTGTCTAGACCATGTGTGACACACGCGGCCACACGGGCGTGTCTTTGTGGCCGCGTCGTCCCTGCATGTTAATATTTGAAAATAGAATAGACCACGGACTAGTCACACGGGCGTGTGCCTAGAGCGTGTGGGATTCATCAGTGTTGGCCACGGGCTAGCCACACGGGCGTGTGTCTAGACTCTAGGCCGTGTAAGGGAAGTCAGTGTTCACCACGGTTGGGGAGCACGGGCGTGCCATGGCCGTGGGGCATTTAGCAGAATGCTTAGGTTTTTAGGCACGGTCTGGGGACATGGGCGTGTGTACTCATGCACGGGCGTGTCTAATCTTGCACGGGCGTGTGAGACCTGTATAAAAGAGAAAAATTTTAAGGATCGTAAAAGTTTCGGATTAATCTCGAGAGCCCTCGTGTGTATGAGTGAGGCCCCGTAAGTCAAGAATGAGGTTATATCGAGTAATGACGTTGAGCCTAAGTGGCGATTAAGCGGTTTGAGTTTGGTAATGCCTCGGGCCCAGTTCTCGGTGTAGAACTCGAGTAAGAGGTGTTACATTTAGTGGTATCAGAGCTATGGTTTAGTTGGTTCTGGGACTACCGTAGCGGGTGTAAGAGTCTAGCTATACTGGCCATAAGTGTACGATGATAGTGTGGTGGTTTCTGATGATTTTAAATCTTGTTTTATATAGAATATGGATTCCAATCCATTGACTACTGATGAAGCAGCTAGTAATGCGTCGGCTCTTGCGCAAGGAACCGTGCCGGTGCAAAGTGGACCCGAGGTGATGGGTCAAGGGGAAGAGGCACGAGAAGCCTTTCTCTATATGATGAGTGATTGGTACTCGGACTACGTTCGAGCGAACCCTAATGTTCAACCTCCTCCACCTCCTCCTATACCTCTGCCAAATCCTGTGGCTCCTCAAGGTATGGACGTAGTGAGGATATCGAAACCCCCGGTGGATAAGATTAGGAAACACGGGGCTGAGGAGTTTAGAGCTAAGGTAGATAATGACCCAGAGAGGGCGGAGTTCTGGTTGGAGAACTCGGTGAGGGTGTTCGATGAGCTCTCATGTACACCTGAGGAGAGTTTGAAGTGTGCCGTATCATTCTTTGAGAGATTCGGCGTACCATCGTGGAAGACACCGACGTTAGTGGTCCCAAAAGAACGGTGACGTGGGACTTCTTTCTCGGAAGAGTTCCTAAGAAGTATATAAGCCGAGGTTTTATTGACCAGAAAAGGAAAGAATTCCTTGAGTGAAGTAAGGAAGGATGACAGTAGCTGAGTACGAGCGTGAGTTTGTTAGGCTTAGCAAATACGCTAAAAAATGTGTGTCGACAGAGACCATCTTGTGCAAGAGGTTCGAAGATGGGCTGAATAAGGATATCAAACTCCTAGTTGGCATTTTGGAGTTGAAAGAATTCGTGATATTAGTTGAGAGGGCAAGTAAGGCCGAAGAGTTGAGTTCAGATAAGAGGAGGGCTATGAGTGAAGCCCGAGATGCGAGAAAGAGACCGATGGGCAAGTCGTATCAAGCCCAGTCGAAAAGATCCAAGGAAGTGAATCCTCGGATGTCAGCCTCAGTGGGGTATTCGCATCGAGACTTGGACAATACTCGCCAGGATTCGAGAGTCCGAGCTCCCTCGATGGAAAGTGTGGGCAATACAAAGAGTAAACCGGAGTGTCCTAGTTGTGGTAGGTATCACACCGGAGAGTGTTGGGGAAATAGTCGAAAATGTTACAAATGTGGTTCCCCTGACCACTTTATCCATAACTGTCCCAAGAGGGATGATAAGGAAGAGAGGCAAGAAGTGAGACCTAGTGATGTGTCTACGAGGGGTAGACCACCAAGGAACCCAAGAGGTGGGGCTAGTGGTAGAGGTGCGTCCAGGGACTCTCACCATGGACCAAAGGGCCTGGCACTGCGAGGGGCGTCGCCATTCGCACTCGCAGGAGGTATCCTCCCCTGATGTGATAACGGGTACTTTTTCTCTCTTTGACACCTCTGTTATTGCTTTAATAGATCCAGGGTCTACTCACTCTTATATTCGCATAAGATTAGCATCTAGTTTGAGTATGACCGTTGAGTCTACGAACATTGTGATTAAGGTGTCAAACCCGTTAGGAAAGCATGTGTTAGTGGAAAAAGTATGTAAGAATTGTCCTTTGTTGATTGAGAATCATTGTTTTCCTAAACCCGATGTTGTTGCCGCTTTGATGATGAGTTCGATTTAATCCTAGGCATGGATTGGTTGACTACCCATAGTGTTTTAGTGAACTGTGGTAGTAAGTACATTGAACTGAAATGTGAGAGTGGAGATGTAGTTCAAATTGAATCAGGTGGACCGGACAGTCTACCCGTGATGATTTCTTCCTTAGTGGCCGAGAAATGTTTAAGAAAAGGGTGTGAGTCCTATCTTGCGTTTGTGTTGAATACTCAAGAGGTTGGAGTAGGGTTTGAAATAGTGCCGGTGGTATGTGAGTACCCGGATGTGTTTCCTAAGAGTTACCCGGATTACCTCCATGAGAGAGGTCGAGTTTGGAATTGAGTTGGTTTCGAAGCGGCACCTATTTCAATTGCCCCGCATGAATGGCACCAGTAGAGTTGAAAGAACTCAAGGTTCAATTACAAGAGTTGATAGATAAGGGTTTTGCAAGACCGAGCTACTCGCCATGGGGTGCTCCGGTATTGTTTGTGAAGAAGAAAGATGGGTCTATGAGGTTGTGTATAGACTATAGACAACTGAACAAGGTGACGGTTAAGAATAAGTATCCTTTACCAAGGATTGATGAGCTTTTCGATCAACTGAAGGGAGCTACAGTGTTCTCCAAGATAGACTTGAGGTTTGGTTATTATCAGTTCAGGGTGAAAGACCAAGATGTGTTGAAAACTGCATTTCGGACAAGGTATGGCCATTATGAGTTTTTGGTTATGCCGTTTGGTTTGACGAATGCACCTGCGATTTTTATGGATCTGATGAACCGTATTTTCAGACCATATGTGGACACGTTTGTGGTTGTCTTTATTGACGACATATTGATCTATTCTCAGGATGAAAACGATCATGAAAAGCACTTGGGAATTGTCTTGCAAACTTTGAGAGACAAGTAGTTGTATGCTAAGTTTAGCAAGAGTGAGTTTTGGCTCCGAGAGGTCGGATTCCTAGGACACATGGTGTCAGGTGATGGTGTCAGAGTTGACCCGAGTAAGATATCGGCTACTATGGATTGGAAACCGCCGAGGAACATGTCAGAAATCAGAAGTTTCTTGGGATTAGCAGGATATTACAGACGTTTCGTAAAGGTGTTCTCTGTGATTGCTACCCCGATGACGAAGCTATTGCATAAGGATGTCAAGTTTGAATGGACTGAGACATGTCAACAGAGCTTCGAGTGACTGAAAACAATGTTGACTGAGGCACCGGTTTTGGTTCAACTAGAATCGGGGAAGGAGTTCGTGGTATATAGTGATGCGTCATTTAATGGTCTCGGTTGCATGTTGATGCAAGAGGGTAAGGTAGTCGCTTACGCCTCGAGGTAGTTAAAACTGCTCGAGAAGAATTATTCGACTCACGATTTGGAGTTGGCTGAGATTGTGTTTGCGTTAAAGATTTGGCGACATTATTTTTATGGCGAAAAGTGCCGAATCTTTACGGATCACAAGAGTTTAAAGTATTTGATGGATCAGAAGGATCTAAATCTGAGACAGAGATGGTGGCTTGAATTGTTGAAAGGCTATGAGTTAGTCATTGATTACCACCCGGGAAAAGCAAATGTGGTTGCGGATGCCTTGAGTAGGAAATCCCTATACGCTCTAAGAGTTATGAGGGTGAGTTTAGCATTGTCTGATGATGGTGCTATTTTGGCAGAGTTGAGAGCTAGGCCACTATTTGTTCAACAAATATGTGAAGCTCTGAGAAATGACAGCGAGATGCAAGTTAACATAGCTAAGTGCGGACCAGAAAGTGATTCTGATTTTTGAGTGGATTTGAATGGTTGTCTGATGTATCGTGATAGAATTTGTGTTCCTAAAAATGAGGAGTTGATTCGAAATGTTTTGTATGAGGCCAACAGTGGATGCTTGTCAGTACATCCAGGCAATACGAAAATGTACAATGATTTGAGAAAGTTGTATTGGTGGCCGGGTATGAAAAGAGATATTTCAGAGTTTGTGACTAAGTGTCTGATTTGCCAACAAGTGAAAGCTGAGCATCAAGTGCCTTCGGGATTGCTTCAGCCAGTGATGGTTCCCGAATGGAAATAGGATCGGGTTACCATGGATTTTGTGACGGGGTTGCCGACGACTCCGAGAAAGAGAGATGCTGTGTGGGTTATTGTGGATAGATTGACAAAGTCGGCTCACTTTATTCCAGTGCGTGTTGATTATTTACTGGATAAGCTAGTTGAGTTGTACGTGGCAGAGATAGTGAGATTGCATGGTGTACCTTTGTCTATTATATCGGATAGAGATCCGAGGTTTACTTCGAGATTTTGGAAGAAGTTGCAAGAGGCCATGGGTACGAGATTGAATTTCAGTACTGCGTTCCATCCGCAATCTGATGGTCAGTCTGAAAGAGTGATTCAAGTTCTTGAGGATATGCTTCGATGCTGTGTGCTAGAATTTGAAGGTAGTTGGGAGAGATATCTGCCTTTGGTCGAATTCGCCTATAACAATAGTTATCAGTCGAGTATACAGATGGCACCGTATGAGGCCTTGTATGGCCGTAAGTGTCGAACTCACTTGTATTGGACCAAGCTTAGAGAGAAACGGATCCATGGGGTCGATCTAGTAAAAGAGACCGAAGAGAAAGTAAAAGTAATCCGTACTAGTCTGAAAGTCGCCGACCGGTGTGAAGTCGTATGCGGATTTGAAAAGAAAAGAAATAGAGTTTGAGGTAGGCGACAAAGCATTTTTGAAAGTATCACCGTAGAAGAAGATTATGAGATTTGGACAAAAAGGGAAATTGAGTCCAAGGTTCATAGGGCCGTATGAGATTACTGATGCAATTGGGCTCAGTAGCTTACCGGTTGGCTTTACCGGTAGAGTTAGAAAAGATTCATAACGTGTTCCATGTGTCGATGTTGCGACGGTATCGCTCCGATCCTTCACATGTGATTCCTTCAATGGAAATGAGATAAGACCGGATATGTCTTATGAAGAGGAGCCGATTAAGATCTTGGCTCGAGAAGTGAAACAGTTGAGAAATAAGAGCATAGCACTAGTGAAAGTGTTATGGCGAAACATGGCATGGAAGAGGCTACGTGGGAAACGGAAGAAGCTATGAGAGAGCAACATCCAAACCTCTTTCTTTATCGTAAGATTTTCGGGGGACGAAAATCTCTAAAGGGGGAGAGTTGTAACATCCCTGGTTTAGGGCCTAGTCGAATAGTGGTTCGAGACCACAAATCTGAGGGTCATGAATGATTTTGAGGCTTATAATATGTATGCATGCTAGTGTGAAAGTTTCATGAAGCAATTTTGTGAAATTGTGGTTGAATTGTCCAAAAGGACTAAATTGCAAAAGTTGCAAAATGTGTGTTTCTAGAAGCTATTTGTGTGAAATAGCTTTAGATTATTAATTAGAGGTCCTTAAATAGCAATTTATCCAAATTCTAATTTTTGGACAAAAATGGGCATGGATGAGTTAAAATTAAAAGTTTATCAAAAAGGGCATTTTGGTCATTTATCAATTAAGTGATTAAAATAGGTGAAAAGATGATAGAAATTCACTCATCTTCTCCCCCAAGCTGTCCAAAATTAGAGAAGCCATTGTTAGGGCTCTTTCAATTTTTCAAGCTTGCTAGTAAGTGCTCTTAAGCCCGGTTTTTGATATTCTTCGTATTTTTGAAGTCCCGGTAGCATGAGTAAGCTATTTATAGCTATTTGGTGAGCTATCATGGATGTTCAAAAATGTACATATGTATGAAATGCATGTATTTTGATGTTTTATGGAAGAATATGAAGGCTTGATGTAGTAGAAACATCTTTTGCTAAGTGGTTTTCCATGAAAATGCATGTAGGGACTTAGTTGTGAAAATCTCAAGTTTGGTCATACATGGGTGATTTAGTGAGATTTGATGAATGCTTTAGTTGAGTAAGTGGTTCGGCTAAGCATGAAAGAGTAGAAAGTTGAATAAAAATCACTTTACGAGCCTTTGGGACTAAAGTGTAAATATGAGAAAGTTTAGGGGCAAAATAGTAATTTTGCTAAAGTATGAGATGTGGGTCAATTTAGTCAATGTGTGTATTGAATAAGCTGATTTATTCATTATAGATCAAGAAATACGAAGCCCGGATCGAAACCGAGGTAAAAGCAAGGTGGTGGACTAAATTGCACATTTCAATACTTTTGAGTATCAAGGTAAGCCTATGCATAAACAATGCCTTCATACTTACAATTTGTAAATGCTAGCTAGGGTGTAGCATGAATGAGAACGAATGAGAATGATTGGGAACCTATGTGGCTCGAGTAGAATGAATGTAATATAGATGTGAATGGATGAATAATTGGGTAAATAGACTTGTGCATGTGTTGTGATAATGCTAGATGGTAGGCTAAGTGCGATACCATCCTAATGCATATTGACGATGAGCTAGCTATGTGCGATGCTATCGTGAGGTATATCATCTAGTGAGCTATGTGCTGAATCACTACGAATACCATTGTGGTAGGCTAAGTGCGATACCACCTTATAAATCAAATGTGGTGTGCTAAGTGCGAAACCACCGAGATATTGACTGTATGGATTGACTGTGTGTATTAACTGTGTGGATGAGTAGTGTGGATTAGTTATGTGAACTAGCTGTGTGGATGAGCTGTGTGGATAAGTTATGTGGATTGACCGTGTTGTATATTACGTAAATGTGATATTGAATGCGAGGGTGCATTTCAATGGTTGTGAGTATGTGACTCATGGTGTGTTGGAAATGTGGTAAGGGATAGAAAGAGTAAGCATAGTTGTGAATTACTTGTTGGTATAATGCTAATAGTTGCTTAGCTTATACTATGTTGCTTATGTGTTTATGTGTAAACTTACTAAGCTCAAAGCTTACTCTCTTTCTTTTCCCTTGTCTTATAGATTAAAAGCGTTGAATCGAGATACGAGGATCATCGGAAGATAGCCCACATATCAAAGCACACTTTGGTACATGAAACTTAATGTTTTGTATATGGCATGTATAGGGGCTAGATAAGTTAGTAAATTTTGTTGTAAATGGCTAAGAAGTGTTGGCCTATAGATGGATAGCTTATTTTGTATAATGCCATGGTTGTTGGCTATTACATTATATGAAAGAAAGATGTAGTTTTCTATGTGAGAATGTACTTCAATTTGAGTTGATTATGATGGTGTTAGATGAGTATATGTTGTGTATGTTAGAAGGGTGAAAAGAACTTGACACTTAGTCTTGTTCTTGATCAGTATGGGTAGACACACGGCGCGTGTGTCTAGACCATGTGTGACACACGGTCGGCCACGGCGGCGTGTCTTTGTGGCGTCGTCCCCGCATGTTAATATTTGAAAATAGAATAGACCACGGACTAGTCACACGGGCGTGTGCCTAGAGCGTGTGGGATTCATCAGTGTTGGCCACGGGCTAGCCACATGGGCGTGTGTCTAGACTCTAGGCCGTGTAAGGGAAGTCAGTGTTCACCACGGTTGGGGAGCACGGGCGTGCCATGGCCGTGGGGCATTTAGCAGAATGCTTAGGTTTTTAGGCACGGTCTGGGGACATGGGCGTGTGTACTCATGCACGGGCGTGTCTAATCTTGCACGGGCGTGTGAGACCTGTATAAAAGAGAAAAATTTTAAGGATCGTAAAAGTTCCGGATTAGTCTCGAGAGCCCTCATGTGTATGAGTGAGGCCTCGTAAGTCAATAATGAGGTTATATCGAGTAATGACGTTGAGCCTAAGTGGCGATTAAGCGGTTTGAGTTCAGTAACGCCTCGGGCCCAATTCCCGGTGTAGAACCCAGGTAATTGGGTGTTACAGATCTGAGGTGTTTAGGATCAAGTATGAGCTATGGAAAGCTCAAAATAGCTAAAATAGTGTAGTGGCCATTGCCTAGGGGCAAGTTATGTTGGGATTTAGTGCCCTTAGTGTAGTTTTTCGTTTATATACACTTGTAATTTTTCGAATATATTGGTTTTAATAAAATTTTATCATTCACATTAATATCGTTTGTATTTTTCCTCAATTGTTTTTGCATGCAAAGTGAAATATATAAGTAAATATTGGCTCATTGATTACCTAATGTTTAACTAATATTAAGTTTCATTATGTTGAAGGATCATAATGTGAGAAGAAAACTTATATTAGTTGGTAATATAAATAGTTCATAGTCTAATGAATCGAAATTGAGCAAATCGATTCAAGGACTATTATGTTGTATATCAAGTCTAATTGGGAGATACCTTATCATGGATATCAGAGCGGATGACTCCTATAAGATATAGACATAAATGTGATTGTTTGTTGACAATGTAACACCCTATACCCGGCCTGGTCATCAAGCTCGCATATCAGGATTTCACACCACCGTCTCACATCAATTTCTTCACAATCGTCACATTTAGTATACAAGCATCTTTATTCTCTTTTGTTACTATAGCATTCATGTGAATATTAAGACATGCAAACTCAAATTAACGTTTAACTATGCTAATATACGATAAACAAAGGTAGAATGGACATGAATCGAGCACTGGGACCACTTACCAAATTTTCCAAAAAATGTTAAGTAGGTGTCGATACCTCCCCTATGGTATTGATACCACCTAGAAAATTGATACCAAACTAGCATTCTGTTTCTCGCCAAATTTCAAAGTGTCGAAAACTATCGGTACCTTTCGCAAGGTATCAATAAACTTATCTCGAGTATCGGTACTCGAGAAAAGGTATCGATACCAAATCTCTATTCTAACTTCCTGCACGTTTCAAGACATAGAGGTATCCTTTTTAGAATCCCAAATATCGATACATCTGCCTTTGAACATAAAAACACAACATACAAGTATATATATACATCCCAAGTGAGTTTCTAATCATCATGCATCAACTACTAAGACAAATAACCATCCAAACGGCTTAATCAATAGTTCAAAATACTAAAAACATGTCAGAGCAAGCATCATCATGCCATTATCAATATTCATAACCCTAAGCAAACATACAAACTCATAAACCTCTAAAAAGATAACAAAAGCAAAACCAGTAAATAGTCCAAACACATCATGGCATTAAACAAGTCTACCACATTAACCTATCACATTGCCTTTATTCCCCAAACATAAATAAGCACATAAAACCTACTAACAAAAGCTAAATAATCAGCTTGGATCACTCCCTTGAAGGCCACACCACTCACATTGGCACTACTTATCTGCAATGGTTAAAAAGGAGTGGGTGAGCTTAACAAGCTCAGTGAATGCTCGAAATAAACATACGTGAACAAGTCATTATGCATCAATAAAGAAGACATGCAATATAATCATAATATCTTCTACTCCTATGTTATATTTTATGCATTTAATCACCTTTCATGAATATTTACATATTAATCTCATGAATACTTAAGCATATATTTTAGCATATATCAATAACATTTAATCATATTTAGTCACTTTTTATGATAATTTGACTCTTGAGATTATGAAACATAAAGTGGACTCTATCACCACACATTGAATATGCGGATCTCCATCACACCAATAATGACTCAAAGAGTCAAACATGTCCCATAAGTGAAGCATATAGCTAACACTCTCCAACACACCACACATACATATCCCGATGAATGGAGCTTAGCTCACATTCAATTATCTCTTCGAAACTGTCCCTAGGCCTCAACGCCTCACATATATCACAACACAAAGGTGAGTATTCACAATTTTATGGCATGCCAACTATACCCAATGGTCTCATAAGGTCACAAGGCCAAAATATCCATATTATTATCACATATTTACTTACCGATTTTCTATACATATTCACTGCATATTCACATTAGTAGCACAATATAATCTGTCATATGACATGAAAACATATCCACATTTTTTCTGTCACATGGCATGAATAACACACCCTCATATTCACTTTCACAACGGTCATCACAAGCTTATATCATATATCATAGCAACTCATATATGTTCATGATTTCACAATTTCACAAATTCACAAGCAAACATATTTCACATTTAATCATAGGTGTGAGAACACTTACACAAATTTAGAGTAGGGGTTTAGGCTACCTCTAAATTCCTAATTACACAACAAGTTATCTATGAGTAGCGATCCCAAAATACTCACCAGAAATATGCTTTTGCCGAAAAGCTGAAAGCTTAGACTAGCTTTTCTTTGCTTTTGTCCCTACTTGTTGAAAGTCCTATAGACTCTGACACTTCAACAAGACAAACCACACAAACACACCCTCAACAATCAGTCATCGACTCACCTTAAATAATAAAAAATAATAGCCTAAGCTACGTTCACTATTAACCGAAACCTTCAACATGGAAAACTTTAAATTCAAATATCTTAGCCTACACTTAATCTTTTTGTATGAAACAAATTTCTTTCATCTACGACTAATTCCAAACCTTTAAACTACACAAAACTACATGTTTTACGGTATCGATATTTTTTGACAAGTTTTGGCCATAATAACGAAAATTCATTAAAACATGATAAACTCTTAACGAAACTTCAAAGTAACTTTAGAAACCTTCTAATTATGTTAAAATAAGTTGAAAAACACTTTTAAACCAAGTTTTAATCCACAAACTCAAAATCCACCATTAATGACCAAAATTTCGGCTTTTATCCAAAACATGCGTTTTAATGTCTAGATATTTTATTTAAAAGTCTAGATAACATTTAAAACTAATAGAAAGATGATTGGTTACCTTGAAAGCAAGAAAATCGAACTTTGGCGAAATTTCAGAAAATCTACTCTTGAAGAAGATGATGAAATCTATGGATTTTTTTTAGTGTTTTTTTTTTTTTTTTTTTTTCAATGGAGATTTATAGCTCAAGAGATATTGGAATCAAGAGGGATTAGGAATTGGAGTTCAAAAGCAATTAGGAGAGAATAGGAGAGCAAGGGACGGCACAAGTATGGTGAATGAAGAAACTAACGTGAAAATAGAACTATAAATGGGGGTTTTTAGGTTGAATTTTAAAATCTGGTCTAATTGCCTCCTAAAAACTCACAATTTTTAATTTTTTTACAAATCAGTCCAAATTTCAAAATTGAAGGTCTTTAAAACTCATTTTTAGAAATTGATTTAATTTTCTAAAAACCATAGTAAAAAACATTACCAATAAATCATGTCGCAAAATTTTGAACACTCTAAGGCTAAAATCCCTAAAAAACCCTCAAAACTTCAAGGCCCAATTTTAGGGTGTGACAATACATTGGACAAGATTCAAGTAGAATAAATGCTAGATCTGTTTATGGATTTATTCACTTATGATGTTCATAATGTGGCTTACCTTAACTCGGAGTAAGTGATTGACTATTTGTATACGACTCATATACTTTGACGTATTAAAAGCTGGTACGTTGGGTACATGACTTTTGCATGTCATAGCTTCATTTACAATAGTGAATTCATAGCCTAATAAGGGTAAATGATATCATTTAATTGGCATTACATGATTGGTGAAAAAGTAATGTGGCCACAGATCATTTGTCTAGAATGAATGATTTAATTACAATTTTTTAATAATTAACTTTTTTTTATTAAGGAAGATATAATTGTTATCATGAGATAGAATAAGATCATATTAGGTAACTGGTTTAAGCCAAAGAGATTAAAAATATCCTATGAGGGTAACACGCATATGACAATGTTCTTGGATGAACACTCGATTAGTTACTTTCATAAGGCATAATTGACTTATTTGGCCCTCCAACTTTAAAAGAAAATTATTTTAGCACTCCATTTAATTTTTCTCATCTTTTAGCTCTTAAACTTGCGGCATTTGTCAAATCACCCAAAAATGGATGAAAAAGTTAATGCTTGATAACTTTGTTGATGTGGCATACACATGGATTGCCACATGGATGTCACATTAGCAATTAACTAGTTTTTTAAATTTTAAAAATTGGTTGAATTTGATCAACATTTCTACATTGATTAAAATCAAAAAGTAACACATCCCTATCTTAGTAGTTGCTTTCAGTTTTCTGTTTATTAAGTTGTTGAAATTGATTGATCTAACTGAGTTTATAAAAGTGGATTGTAAGTTGTAACAAATATTAGGAGACAATTTTATTTTGGTGGGAATGAGCCAACTATAACCATGAAGAATGGGTTATGGACAGATATTTTGATATCATCATTGCATGTCTAATGAATATGAAAAAATACTTGGTTGATCAAGGCTATAAGTTCATTCATGCTCTAGTACAATATGTTGGAATTGAGCTAATATTTGCTTACTCATTTTGATTTTCCTACAAAAATCACGGAAGACAAACATATAAAGATATAATAATTTAACTATGAAATTTTATGTACTTAATAGAAAATTACTACACTAAAGACACTATCCTAACAGATGGGAGGATGCACCTAATAGAAAACGTAGGAGAAATTGCATAGGGTGGAAAAAAAAAAAGGTTGAAGGGCTAAGCAAAAAAGATATGCTATTAGGAGATAGATAATTATACGAAACTATTTGAATTTGAAGAAAGAATGGTGTTAGATTAGAATGCTTGTAGGAGAAAAAATGCATGCAATATATTCTTCTCTTCTTCTTCCTTTTCTTTTTCCTTTTCTCCTCTTCTTCTTCTTTTACTGTTTTGTTTTGTTCTTAAATTGAGTTTTCACTGTGCAGGGCAAGTTAACTGGCCATGTCACTTGTCCCGTTAGGCCTGTAACGAAAAATGTTAGTGGGTGATTGATTTATCACTTTTCAATAACGTTAGTGACTAATTTGTTATTTTTTGAAAGTTAAGTGATTGAGTTAAAAGTTGAGTGACTGTTTTGTTATTGAGGTCAAAGTAGAGTGACTATTGGTGTACTTAACTCTAAAAATAAAGCTATTTTAAAAAAAAAAAAACTTTTTATGTCTCCAAATATAATTCACTAACATTATATAAAATTATACAGTGTTTGTTACGTGGTCCAACATTTTCATCTAGTTTTTGAGAACAAAAAGAAAAGTTTGTTTTAAGTCTATCCAATTTGTCAAATCTACAAATTTATATTTATCTATTGAGCACAAGGAGATAAGCATAAGAAATTAAACAACCAAGAAAATATGTTGAAGTGGAGTACTATTGATAAGGTAATGAAAAAGAAACATGATTAGTGTATATATATATTATTGGTGAAATTTATCTACCAAAAAGTATCTCTACACATTTGTAGGAGAGCATACGTATGCCCAAATATCGTAAATTTAATTGGTATAAAAGGGAGTTGTCTTTAAATTTCATTTTCAGGTAACATTATTATGCTGCGAAACTAGAACCTACATTTACTTCTTAACACCCCACTAGCAACATCTTTGACTCCTTTTGGTTTATGAGATAAAGTTAGGCCTAATATTTATCTATTTTACTTTTTAGAGGTTATTTTGATTTTTAATTTTTAAAATTTAGTTAAATTGTTTGTTTTTGGATGAAAAAGTTGACTGAATTGTTAAAATTTTGATACCAATGATATGGCCACTAGCGTGGCAGTCCACATATAATTCATAAAAAAATAAAATAAATAAATAAATAAATTCAAAAAAATATAAAAACTTTTAGAAAATTTACCCATGTTAGCAATGAACTATACATAAAATGGCACATGAGCTACCACATCAATGTCACTACAATTTTAATAATTTAGCTTTTCGTGAAAAAGCAAATAATTTGATTAAATTTTAAAGATTGAGGGCTAAAATAAACAAAAAAAAAACAAAAATAAAGATCAAAATGACAAAATAAATAAATAAATATTAAAAACTAAATTTATGTTTATGCCATAAAATTATATGTTGATCCGTCCAAAAATTATAATTTAGTTTAAGTTTTCTTAGCTCCAATATATTATTTTTGGCTATTCAAAATTCTTGATATCTCCCCTGCATTTACACTAAAAGAAAATAAATTTACCTAATATAAAATAGTTGAATTTACATATTTTATTGTGTAAAATTGAATTAAAATCAAAATTTTGTGTTAAATAAAATCAAGATCAAAGTTTATCTATATAATTATATCAAATAAAAGTTGAGTAATTACTTCATCTCAAAACAAACTTATAAAATTGTATCACGTTAATTTTGATGAGTGAGTTCTTAAAATCAATGGGTGAGGAAGTATACATCTCTATATTAAAGGTGTTCATGAGCTAGGTCGGGTTGGGTTTGGGTCGGGCCCAATCAAAATCTTAAATCCGTTTGCTAGGTTTGAGTTTAGCCCTAAAAATGGGTTTAAAATTTTACCCAAGTTCGACTCGAATATAAATGCTAAAACCCGAGCCTAGCTCGGCCCGTCCCTCTTGTATTAAAATTTTTTATATAATTTTTTTTAAAAATATAATACATCAAAAATACTAAAAATATTAAAATAAATATTTTCCAACAAATTGAAAATAAATTTAAAAAAAAGTATACTTAAATAATATTAATATAGGTGCAACTTAACAAGCAAATGCCTCTAAAATAGTAAAAATATTTACAACAAAATAAGAGTTATACAATATCCAAATAATAACAACAAAATAATAGCAACATAGTGAAATGGTAGTAAAATAGTAATAAAATAACAAAAAAATCAGCAAAATAGCAAAAAAAAAATTCCAGCCAGGCCGGGCTCAAGGCTAAAAAAATCTTATCCGAGGCCTAACCTATTTTCTAAATAGAACTTATTTTTTTTCCCAATATATTTTTCGAATCTATATTTTTATTTAAACTCTTCTATTTTTTAGACGAGTCTTTAAACTGGACCGAATCACTCCATCTACGGAGACGTATACTCCATACTAATAAAAAAAAAAAAAAGGAGAGCATGTGTATAGGAATTTCTCGTACACAGTGCTTTACACAATGACAGAAAATAATAATAGAAAATACATAGAGGTTTGAAGGAAAAATAAAAAAGAAGGAAATATTATAGTGGAGGAGCATATTCACAGACTGGTGGAAACAGAAATGGGGTGGCTAAGAAATAAAGCATTGCTTGAAATACCAAAAAGAAATTGAATAAAATCCTGTCCCTACTCTTGTCAAATACAAGTTGGCAATATTTATTATAATATATCTATTTTTTTGTATATTGTAAAGCTGGGCACCTTGTAAAAAATTAAATTAAGAAAATGATGGAAAAGGTGGCTTTAAACTATAGTTTAGTTATGTGTTATGAAGCACCCTCGATTAACTACTTAAAGAACCTTTTTCACTCTTCTTCAAAAAAAAACAATAAAACTTTTCACTCTGTCACTTCCTTTTTCTAGATTTTTTTTTTTTTGTTTTTTTGTCATTCCAATGGGTTATCTAAACATCTCGATTTCGAAAACTTGTAGTAATGTAAGTATATATCAAAACTAAGTTGTCTACTCAAAGGATTCCACTTCAAAATCAGCCTGCTTTAAGGATCCAATGGCTTCAAATACACTTGGACTCCATGTTTCGGCTTTAGAGTCATGACAACAACCGGAGCATGGCGGTAACTTTGTGAAATTGTGAAGCTAAACCGTGAGATCAACATAGATAAGATGATCTTAGCTTCCATCATAGCGAAAGATTGACCGATACAATTCCGGGGTCCGGCGGCAAAGGGCATAAAATGCCGACCGGAGGTAAAGGGTCTGGAGTTGAACCTATCAGGATTGAATTCATTCACATCTTTTCCCCATAATTCTTCACTGTGATGTATCGCCAACACTGGTATCCATATCGATAGTCCCTTGGGAATGAAGAGATCTCCTAATTTTATGTTCTCGAAAGCCATCCGTGGCAGGACCGTTGCTGGTGGATAAAGTCTCAATGACTCGTTTATAACCATGTGCAGCTACAATATCAAACAAAACGACTCATATAAGTTTTAAGTGTAAATTATAATTTTTAAAATGAAGTCAAATTAATTTTATATTACTATTTTTTAAGTATAAATTTATTTTGAAGACTTGACAAAAAGTTTCTTTTAAAAAAAAAAAAAAATTGGGCTTACCACGGTTAGTTTAGAGAGTTGATCAACAGAGGGAACTCCGCCATTGCAAACCTCTTTGAGCTCAGCTCGAACCTTATCTTGCCAAGAAGGGTTGGTGGCCAGTAACATGATCGTCCATGTAAGTAAAAGAGCAGTAGTTTCATGGCCGGCAAAGAAGAAAGTTTTGCATTCATCCATTATCAACTGTAGGTTTAGTTTGAATTGGTCTCCTCTCTTCTTTTCCATCTCATTAAGCAAAATACCTAACAAATCATTCCCATATGAACTGCTCCGACCAATTTCTACACAATCTTTTCGGCTTTGTATAATCTCCATCAGTAATCCATCCACCTCCATCTTCAGGGACTTCATTTCTCTGTTATATTTTGTTGGGAAAAACCTGAAAATTAAATTAATGAGTACATTCTCTCTTTCATTTCATACTACCTAGACCGAATCGGAAAAAGGAAAATACTCACCGGCTTCCTGGAAAGCACAAGTGCCTGCTTGCTTGAGCGCACAGGTGTTGCAGAGATGTTAGAAGATAGAATATTTGTTTCCCTTTCTCATAACTGCTATCGAATTCGGTTCTTGCGATTATATCAGCAGTAAGCCGAGACATGTATGCTCCGATTTCGAACTCGGTTTGACCTGAATTTACTGCATTTTGCAGTGATTGGAGCATCTGCTTGGTGCTCTCCACCATGTGGCCGCAATAACTCTGTTGAAACAAAAAAAGAATTAATTCAATTTCAAACCATCACAACCCAAAACATACATGATTGGATTGGATTAAATTAGATTACCTTAAGCTTATCTCCCATGAATGCTGGAGCAGCAATATGGCGCTGATGGTACCAGTCCCGGTCGTTCGCCATTAACAAACCTCTCCCAGTAAAATGTTTTGAGCCTTGCTGTTGCAGCCATGATTTGCCTGTTACAAGGTGGTGTTTGGTCATCAATTCTTTTATCAGCTCAGTATCTGTCAGACACATCCTTGGCTCCACCCCATGCCAGTATATAAACCTTTTCCCTGTTGAAAAATATCCAGAGGAAAACCGTAAGACTAACACCGAAAACCCCTGTTTTAAGTGTCGCCATGTATGGGAAGATTAATTAAAAATATACGTAAATATACATACCATATGATTTAGACCATTTGACATAATGCGGCAAAAGCCGGCCAACTAGGTCGTGGTGGATGGTTCCCATTTCTTTCGAGGTTGATTGTGAAGTTAGCTTGAACATCTCGAGCATGTTACCGGTTACTCCGCGGGGTTTCGGGCCACGCACTCCTTGTTTCTCCATGGTTTTCCTTATGCGTCTGGGATTCAGCAGGTAACATAAGATGGTGTCAAACACAAGTTTAAACACCAAGAATATCATGAAAAGAACCGAAAGGGTAATCAGAAACACCACCATAGCAGCCATGGCGGCGATCTCAATTACACGAAAAAAAAAATTTTATATAGCCTTCTTTTATCAAATCGGTGTCAAAAGAGAGAAGACAGTTTTGAAGGGAATGAGAACTTTCCTCGTTGTTTTACTAATGTTTTCTAAGAATGAAGCAAATTTATAGTAACCAAAAGGCCATGGTATATATAGTTTATATATATTTGGCTCGTATCTATAAGTCATATGTTAATTAGATATTAATTTTAATAAAAATTATTTTATAAATAAATTAAAATATATAAGAGTTAAACCTAAGGCATTAAAATCTCTATCTCAATTTTTTTTTATTTCAAATATTTGAAAAGATGCTAAAAAAAACTAAAAAGGAAAAAGAAATTGGAGAACTAATTAATGAAGAGGATTACAATGTTTATGATTAAGAAAGTAGGGGAAAATTACATCAGTAATCACCAACTTTGCATGAATTTCTGTTTTAATCATTTAATTAAAAAATGTTATATTTTGATTATTAAGGTTTTTGTGATTTTTTTGTCACGTCACTATGAAGTGATAAACAGAATTATGATGTGATATTTTTTAATTGATATAATAACAAATTCAATCTTCAATATTTATATTTTCTATTAATTTAATCATGTTTCTATTTATAAATTATTAAAAATAATTTCTTCTAATATATATATATATATATATATATATACATAAAAGAGAGAACCATAAAATTCGGTTGAAAGTGTTTACTTGGCTATCTTTGTCCAACTCCCCCTTTTTTCCCTCCTGGTTTTCAGTAATGGACTTCTAGTAAATGATATGTGATATGTAGCTAAATGATTGTGAAACTATATGATATTCATTTGGCTTATTCTTGTTTTTTATTTTTATTTTTTTTAATTATAATAACAAGGTAAAGCTCAAACAACAAACACAATTAATACGATTCAAACTCAGACGATACCTGGAACAATAAACACCCTTAACTATCAGGCCATCACATGGGGTTCAGCTTATACTTGTTATTGAGAAAGCTTTAGAATAGAATGCAAATCCCTTTTGGGTTTTCAAAGTTCTTACGCTGAACTTCCCTATGGTAACTGTTATGAAATACTTTTAAATAAAACAAAAATTTATTCATGATTAATTATGTAATTTACCTTTATTATTATTTTTATATGTACATGCTTGCAAGTTATTATTCTAAGTAATTAAAGCTTGGATATAATAATACCAGTATTCGGACCAGTCATCAAAGCTCAACTTAAAATGTGTAGTTGTAATTTTTAGTTTTTAGTTTTTAATTCATATTTCTCGATCTTTTTGGTTTTTTTTTTAAAATTTTTTAGGCTGTAGTGCTTGGTTTTGCATTTTTGTAATTTCCTATATTTTTTAGAATTTTTTATTTTTTAATAGAAATTTTTTAAAATATTCAAAGTCAACTTTATAAAAAGTATAAAAGTTAGATTAAATCTATTATTATAAAAATTTAAAAAAATTGTCACATCTTTGGTGTGCAAGTCGCTTAATGGTCTAAATTAAAAAAAAAAAAAAAACTCTCAAAAATATGTAATTTTCAGTTGAGTGATCTAAACAAAAAAGTTATACATAGTTGAAGGCAAATTTATGTAAATATGTTTAAAAAAATAATCTAAGAAACTAGGCTTTTTTTTTTTTTTGAAAATTTATAGATCTATGTTGTTTTTAGAGAGAGAAAATGAAACGCGTCCTCCAAGGCGCATTTTCACTAATCTGCCAGAAAAAGCGTGCCCTGTAGGTCGGGTTTTCTGCCCATTCCTAAAAACGTGTTATATGTGACGTGTTTTCTCTGCCAGATTAGTGAAAACGCACCCTGTAGGACTTGTTTTTTTTTCTAAAAAAAATTTAGACTAAAAATTTGTAGATTAATCTGGCGTTTGAGATAGACATTGTTATAGTTTGAGATAGACATGGTTATAGTTTTAAGGTATGTTTGAACTTACTATTTTTTTACTGTAAAAGACACATAAACACTTACACAAACCATATACAACATTAATTTACTAAATTTTTATTTAAATCCTTCAAGAATTACAATGTTTGTAGCATGACCCAACATATTCAAAATTTTTAACTTAAAAACTTATGTACATGCATCCCAATTGTAGTAAACAAGATATGTATATCTTAAATAAGTGTACATTGTGAATGTAAAACAAAGTAAACAACTTCAGAAAATTACAAATAGACATAATCATCGATCCCCCGAATGTGTGCCACAACCGAGTGTGCGTCAGATACGCTTAGGGTTCTGTTGCACTGGTTGAGGTGGCGGCTCCACTAAGACTTCGGCCTCGTCTTCAAGTGCACGTCAGGGTTGATATTAGGCCTCGTCTTCATGTGTACGTTGGGGTTGATCGTTGACCTCATCTACTTCCTCCGTGGATGACTGCGACCATGTCCTAGCTGCCCGTAGTGCATCCCCCCTTGACCAAGTCGACATTTTCAAGGATGACCCAGCTCGGAAGAACAATGATGCTAGGGGTGTTTGCGACACTATAGACGAGCCATTATATGGTATCGCATGGGGCGATGGCGCATGGGGTGTGTAATACAATGCAAGGGGTGGCAATCGTGCGATGCTAGGGGTGTTTGCGACACTATAGACTGGCCATTATATGGTATCGCATGGGGCGATGGCGCATGGGGCGTGTAGTACGATGCAAGGGGTGGCAATCATGAGAAACATATCCTTGGAGAAGGTGTCGATGCAGTGAATGATTGTGCATATTGTGGTGCTTGTGTAAAATAAACTGGTGATGACTATGTTGGTGCAAGGAATGATTGCGTGTGTTATGGTGCTGGTGTAAAATAAACGAGTATGTGTTGTGATGATGGTGTAAAATAAAATGGGTTGTGATGATGGTGTAAAATAAAATGGGTTAGTGATAGGAATAAATGAACCATACTGACCGGGAGGTTGCATAACAATTAGGTCCTCGTGTACAGGTGGAGTAGATGTCAATCCATCTACGGCATGTCCTCCCGACCTGGGATTGATGGGTCCTCGTCTTGCCCTCTTACGACGACGTTGCCTACTCCTTTTTGAAGCGGGCAGTAGATACGGCATCCCGTGATACTTGAACCAATCCATGTAACCCAAATATGTCGCCAACTCCCGCGTCAGATACGGTTCACACATTAACAAGTAATCGTACCTGTGCTGCCAAAACTCGATATACTTCTTGTGGAATGTTGCCCAATCTTCATCCGTTCTCCCCCGCATGTTGATCTTGTACAGGTCATCGAGCTCCTGAGGTTGTGTAACACCTCTCACACGTATTCAACGCCGAAATAGGGTTACGGAGCATTACCAAACATATTATACAATTACACATACATTTCACGTACATTTTCTAATTTGATATAATCATCAATCAACAACATTCATATCATCCCTAATACAAGCCTACGAGGCCCAAAACATGCAATCGGGGTGGTTCGAGACTAAACCGATAACTTAGGAAACTTTTGAAACACTTAGAAAATTTTCTCAAAAACAGGGACACAAGCCCGTGTGGCCCGACCGTGTGTCTCACACGACCAAAGACACGCCCGTGTCACCAGCCGTGTGGACATTCGAAATGGGATCACATGGCCGTGTCCCAGCTCGTGTCCGAACTCATGTAACTCTCTGACTTGGGTCACACGGCCAACACACACACCCGTGTGGCTAACTCGTATGCCTTAAAAATGGCCACACACGTCCGTGTACCAGGCCGTGTGCTAGGCCATGCCAAACCTGTAGGGTATACTGACTTATGCCACACGGCCAAGTCACACGCCCGTGTGTGAGGCCGTGTGGAGCATACTAACTTGGTTTATAATTCAACACCAGGGGACACACGGCCGTGTAACATAACCGTGTGTCACACACGGCTGAGACACACGCCCGTGTAACATAACCGTGTGTCACACACGGCTGAGACACATGCCCGTGTCTCTGCCCGTGTGGACAAAAATAGGCTATTTACCAAGCCATTTTTCCACCCAAACTTGTTTACACCTACATCAACCCAATTGGCATCAACACATAGCATATATAGGCATTCAAACCAACTAAATCAAGCCTAATTCATGCTAACTCAATACCGTTATCCACAATACACACAAGTCACAAAATAGGCCATTGCATTATACCAAATTCACATATACAATTCAACTAATTAAACATTTCCAAACATGCATCATTATGCTCAAATTCATAAGCATATATTTTCTCTAATATCAACCATTTGACATCCACAATACCAACTATCAATAAACATCACAAAACCAACCTCAATCACATAACATAGGCCATATGCACACATATATATATACACAACCAAACTAACCAAATTATGCCAACTTTCATGGCTATAAATACAAACCAAACCTTAGACATTTACAAGCCAATTCAAATGGCTAAATTCACAACCAAATTACATATCAAAATGACCATAATCCTATACATTAAAACATATATAAATAATGTCCATAAATGTCCACTTAAGCAACCAATGGTCTAATTACCACATAAATCCCTCAACTATTCAATTTCATAGTCATTTAGTACCTTTTACTATTAGAACTCAAGTTTTACACTTTACGCGATTTAGTCCTTTTTATCAAATTAAGCATTCAAACGATAAAATTTCTTAATGAAAATTTCACACAATCATACTATCATGATGTAAAAATTAAAATAATAATGAAATAATTATTTTGACCTCAGATTTTTGGTCCTAAAACCACTGTTCTGATTTGACTAAAAATAGGCTATTACAGGTTGGCGTGGAATACGTTGCGTACACCCGAACTGTGGCATCACTCGGTCAGATTCGTGCATCTCAACCATTGCAAAAACAGTCAATGGCACTTTTACATGCCAAATTCTGCGGTTGGCTAAAAATTCATCTGGGACGATTCTTGAATCCTTGGATCCGCGTATGGCATACATACGAACTAAAGTACGAACTTACAAATTTCAGCAAGTGCATAATATTTAATTTCAAATGATGAAATAAAAAAAATGATAACTTTGAAATTCATAAACTAACCTCCTCCTCGATTTATTGATCTAAAACTAGTCAGATGTCCTCGAGCTCGGTCGGTATACCGCTGTGGCTAGCGGGGTTGTTCCACATATTCAAAAAATATGTTATTTCAAAATTAAAACAATGAAAATTCCAAAACGGTAACTGTAACGCCCCAAAATTTCTAATTTTATTTTTGTGAAAATATGACACAAATATCTGTCTGCTTCAGTGGTTAAGTGTTCTGGGAGTGTGTGTGACGTCCCAAGTTCAAGCCATGACTTGGGCAAATTTTGGTATTTTTATGAATAAAGCCCAATTTTTGGTCAGTAGGCTTTTATTTAATTGTTGATAAGTATATATCAGAATGGGTCTGCTGGTCTGGTGGCTAAGGTGTGTGTTGGCGTGTGGGAGGTCTGGAGGTCAAGTCCCTGCGCGAGCAAGGGAAATATTTTTGTTGCTTGGCCATGTGGCGTGGTGGAGTCCTACTCAAATTGAAATTTCGAGTAGTGGAGTTGTTGTGGGAGGTTAGGGAGAGAATTAAGGAGATGAGTTACCAGATTTTTAGGCATTATTTTTTTGTTTAGATTTTTTTTCAAATTTCGGACTCTTTTCCACCTTTTTGACGTTTTCTCTCTTTTCCCCCACTCTCAGTTTTTGGTTTTCCTCTTTTTTTTTTCTAAATAATAAATCCTTACTGCCGAATTTCCTTTGAATTCCCCTTTCGTTTTCTTTGTCTTTCTTCATCTTTTCCCCTTTGTGCAAGCGTGCAATCGTGTTGTACGATAAGTTTCCATTTTCTTAAACTCGAATGTTACTCTGGATAAGGGATTAAGGGGTGTTTTGTTGACTGTTTAGGAGTCGATCGTGAGGCTGGAATTAACGTTCGTCGATTTGACTCGAGTGGTGATCGTTTGGTAAGCGTATAAGGTATGCATTTTCTTGTGTTGTTTGGGCGAGTGGTTTTGGGTTTGAATTCGTTCTTAACTTTGTTGAACTCTTTGTTAATGAGGAATGGTTATTTTTACAGCAGTGAATCATTTCAGTTGCTATCTCCCTCGTGTTGAGTAGTGGTAGAATTGTGCGAAGTTAGAAGGTAAGTGATGAACGGACAAGCTTAGACCTTTTGGTACGTGAATACTATTTAATCTTAGTTTAAGACCGATTCTAAAGTTGTGATTTTCGATTATAGGTTTTTGGTGATCTCGAGATTGCGTAAGTAGTGAAAATGATATAGGTGTGTACCCGAAACGCAGAGAATGGGATTCGGCGAAAAGCCGAAATTGCTTGCTGTCGAGAAATAAGAGAAAATGATGCGAAAACTTGTAGAGAAAGGAAATAAGGGTATTATAAACTTGGAAATCAACATTTTGCAGTAAAATAGTTTTGGACAGCAGCAGTAGTCTAACTTTGAAAAATCATAAAAAATAGTGGGAATTGAGTTAGAGGTTGAATAAAATATGAAATTAAAGTTTATTGAGTCTAGTTTTTCATGGAAGAAATAGTGTAAGCAATGGAATTGTAAATCATGAGATATAATAAGTTTTGTGAGACAATGTTAGAATGATTTCGGGTTCTCCTGTTCTGCCTTAGGAAAATTATCAAAAATTGTAAAAAAAATAATTTTTGGACTTCATAGTTTTCAATTTACGATTTAGGATTTGATTATTATTGATTATTTGGGTTGTAATTTAAGGGCCCTCTGGGACTTTGGTTTTAAATTTGGGTTTTTATTTATTTATTTTACTTTATGGATTTATACCTGCTGGTCGTAGGAAATTCGGTTTTCAAAAAGTTAAAGTAATTTCTAAACGCATGATCACCTAGACTGTTTTATTAAAGCTTCCGCAATGAGGGATGTTTCAAAACAAATGTTTTAAATGAATAAAGACGACTTCCTAAGTTCTAACAAAGGTTTACTAAAGATAATAACATGGAATGTTTTCATCGTAACAATGAGGTTTCAAAAACACTATCGTGTGACATTGCCAGATACGGCCATAACGTCTAGGCCGGTTTTGGGGTGTTACATTTAGTGGTATCAGAGCTAGATTATAAAGGTTTACTAAAGATAATAACATGGAATGTTTTCATCGTAACAATGAGGTTTCAAAAACACTATCGTGTGACATTGCCAGATACGGCCATAACGTCTAGGCCGGTTTTGGGGTGTTACATTTAGTGGTATCAGAGCTAGATTACAAAACTCGACTGTGGATTATGGGTTTTATAAAAAAAATGGGCTTTCGAAAAATTGATTGATTTCCAAATGTTTTGAAATATTTTTACTGAGTAAGTGGTACACCGAGTCTCCGGTGCCGATCCTGTAAGTATTCTGAACTGTGATTTGTTTTAAACTGAAATTGTTATGGATAGTATATTATGAAACTACTATAGGTAGTAAACTGTACTGAAAACACTCTAGTTAGTGTGTACTGAAAGTTGTAGAGAAACTGAAAACTGTAGTGAGACTGCGATTTACGAAAATGAACTTTGAATAATCGATATTGTTTTACATAAAACATTTATTAATAAACACTGGAACTGTAATTGATTCATAAAACTGTTAATACAGATAAACGTGATTAGACAATGAGAGCACGAGGTATCCGCGGACGGGGTACTAGAGGCTGAGGTACAGGCCGTAGAGGAGCTCGAGTTGAGTCTTCTTCACTGGGTAGCATACTGAATTTGGATACAAGTGAGACGCCAGTGTCGCCTACTACTGAGACTGGGTCTCAAGATCGCATGGCTGGGGACGACGCATTGTCCCAGGCTATGCTAAGGATTTTAGAGAGGGTCACTGGGCCCAATACTGGATCTGGGGGCCGAGGGTCGGTTACGAAACGAATCCGGTCCAATGGAGATGAGCCCTTCAGGGGTGTTACTGGAGTTGCCCCTAATGTGGTCGAGTACTGGATTAAGGCCACGGAGAGGATTATGGATGATTTAGATTGCACCCCTGAGCATAAATTAAAGGGTGCAGTCTCACTGCTGCGGGATGAGGCTTATCAGTGGTGGCTTACTGTTAAGAAGGGTACTCAGCCCGAACATCTGACCTGGGAGTTCTTTAAGATCGCCTTCCAGGGGAAATATGTAGGGGCGAGCTCCGTGGATGCCCGTAGGAGGGAATTTCTGAATCTGACTAAGGGAGATCGATCAGTGGCCAAGTATGAGGTTGAGTTCCTACGACTGAGCCGTTATGTGCGACGTATGGTGGCCTCTAAGTATGAGTGATGTATTCATTTTGAGGATGGGCTCAGAGATAATTTGAGAGTCTTGATAGCTCCGCAGAGGGAACGTGATTTTTCTACCCTGGTGGAGAAGGCGAAGATCGCCGAGGAGGTTAAACGCACTGAGTGCTAGAACCGTGACCGCCAGAGGGGTAAGAACAAGAGGGATTCGGAGCCCTCGAGTTCTACACAGAGGCCTAAGAAAAAAGGCCAGAGCTGATGGGCCGGTTAGAGCTGGGCCCCCTGTTACTGTTACTAGACTGCAGCCATATACTGATTGTGGTAGATGCCATCAGGGCGAGTGTTGGAAGAGGACTGGGGCATGCTTGAGATGTTAGTCTTTGGAACATCGCATTAGAGAGTGTCCACTGAGGGTTGATCAGAGGCAAGCTCCGGGTACTGGTACTGTACAACCATCGAGGGTAGTTCAGCAGCCACCGAGGGGCCGTGGATAGGCCAGAGGTGGTAATTATATGGGTCGTGGGCAGAGAGCACCGGGCAAAGGTGCTGGACAGGCTGAGGCGAGACAGCCGGCCCTAGTTTAGGCTGCACGTCGCCGAGAGGATGGAGATGCTCCGGACATCATCACGGGTACGTTCCTTATTCATGATGTACCTTATATTGCATTATTAGATATAGGATCGACTCACTCCTATATAGCCCGTACTCTGTCTGGAAACTTTAGGATTTCAGTTGAGAGCACTACAAGTGAGGTTACGGTATTGAGCCCGTTAGGGCAATCTGTTAGAGTTAGCAAACTGTATAGGGACGTTCCTTTAGAGGTACAAGGGGCAATCTTCCTGGCTGATTTGATGGAGCTTCCATTTGGGGAGTTCGACCTAATTCTGGGGATAGACTGGTTGGTCAAGCATCGTGTTAGCTTGGACTGTGCGACTAAGATGGTCGTACTAAGGACTGAAGAAGATAATGAGGTAGTCATGATTGGAGAACGCTGGAATTACTTATCTAATGTGATCTCTGCACTGGTGGTAGAGAAGATGGTTCGTAAGGGATGTGAAGCATTCTTAGCCTACGCAAGTGTTTCGGATTCTGGGGATTCTACAGTTAAGGATATCAGAACGGTAAAGGAATTTTTGGACGTCTTTCTTGAGGAGCTACCGAGGTTACCTCCGAATCGCGAGTTGGAATTTGGGATTGAGCTACTTCCAAGTACAGCTCCGGTGTCCATCGCTCCCTATCGAATGGCACCGAAGGAGCTTGTGGAACTTAAGGCTCAGATTTAGGAGTTGTGTTATTGATTTCTGAGGTAGTTGGGAGGATTATCTGCCGCTAGTGGAGTTCGCCTATAATAACAGTTTCCAATCTAGCATCCAGATGGCACCTTACGAGGCACTGTATGGTCGTAAGTGTCGCACTCCTTTATGTCGGATTGAGTTGGGCGAGCGACGTGTTCTGGGTCCTGAGTTAGTATCGGAGACTGATGATAAGGTTAGACTGATTCGGGATCGTCTGAAAGCGGCATCTGACAGACAAAAATCCTATGCGGATCTAAAGCGTCGAGAGATTGAGTATTCCGTGGGGGACTTTGTATTCTTTAAGGTCTCGCCATGGAAGAAGGTACTGAGGTTTGGTCGTAAGGGCAAGTTGAGCCCTAGGTTTATTTGACCTTACCATATTTTGAAGCGAGTGGGACCAGTCGTTTATCAGTTGGAGCTATCTCCAAAGTTAGATCGTATTCATGACGTTTTCCACGTATCGATGTTGAGGCGCTACCGATCTGATCCTACTCACATCGTTCAAGTTGAGGAGATTGAGGTTAGGCTAGACTTGACCTTTGAGGAGGAATCGGTTCAAATTCTTAATCGTGACGTAAAGGTTCTGAGTAGGATGTCTATTCCTTTGGTAACGGTTCTATGGCGTAATCATAGCACCGAGGAGGCCACGTGGGAGCCTGAGGATGCGATGCGTCAGTAGTATCCTCACCTATTCTGATCTGGTAAATTTCGAGTACGAAATTTTCTTTTAGAGGGGTAGAATTGTAACGACCCAAAATTTCTAATTTTATTATTGTGAAAATATGACACAAATATCTGTCTGCTTCAGTGGTTAAGTGTTCTGGGAGTGTGTGTAACGTCCCAAGTTCAAGCCATGACTTGGGCAAATTTTGGTATTTTTATGAATAAAGCCCAATTTATGGTCAATAGGCTTTTATTTAATTGTTGATAAGTATATATCAGAATGGGCCTGCTGGTCTGGTGGCTAAGGTGTGTGTTGGCATGTGGGAGGTCTGGAGTTCAAGTCCCTGCGCGAGCAAGGGAATTATTTTTGGTGCTTGGCCGTGTGGCGTGGTGGAGTCCTAGTCAAATTGAAATTTTGAGTAGTAGAGTTGTTGTGGGAGGTTAGGGAGAGAATTAAGGAGATGAGTTACCAGATTTTTAAGCATTATCTTTTTGTTTAGTTTTTTTTTTCAAATTTCGGACTCTTTTCCACCTTTTTGACGTTTTCTCTCTTCTCCCCCACTCTCAGTTTTTGGTTTTCCTCTTTTTTTTTTCTAAATAATAAATCCTTGCTGCCGAATTTCCTTTGAATTCCCCTTCCATTTTCTTTGTCTTTCTTCATCTTTTCCTCTTTGTGCAAGCGTGCAATTGTGTTGTACGATAAGTTTCTGTTTTATTAAACTCGAATGTTACTCTAGATAAGGAATTAAGGGGGTGTTTTGTTGACTGTTTAGGAGTCGATCGTGAGGCTGGAATTAACGTTCATCGATTTGACTCGAAGTGGTGATCTTTTGGTAAGCGTATAAGGTATGCGTTTTCTTGTGTTGTTTGGGCGAGTGGTTTTGGCTTTGAATTCGTTCTTAACTTTGTTGAACTCTTTGTTAATGAGGAATGGTTATTTTTACTGCAGCGAATCGTTTCGGTTGCTATCTCTCTCGTGTTGAGTAGTGGTGGAATTGTGCGAAGTTAGAAGGTAAGTGATGAACGGACAAGCTTAGACCTTTTGGTACGTGAATATGGTTTAATCTTAGTTTAAGACCGATTCTAAAGTTGGGACTGTCAATTATAGGTTTTTGGTGATCTCAGGATTGCGTAAGCAGCAAAAATGATACAGGTGTGTACCCAAAACACAGAAAATGGGATTCGGCGAAAAGCCGAAATTGCTTGCTGTCGAGAAATAAGAGAAATAAGAGAAAATGATGTGAAAAATTATAGAGAAAGGAAATAAGGGTGTTATAAACTTGGAAATCAATATTTTACACTAAAATAGCTTTGGACAGCAGCAATAGTCTAACTTTGAAAAATCATCAAAAATAGTGGGAATTGAGTTAGAGGTTGAATAAAATATGAAATTAAATTTTATTGAGACTAGTTTTTCATGAAAGAAGCAGTGTAAGCAATGGAATTGTAAATCATGAGATATAATAAATTTTGTGAGACAAGGTCAGAATGATTTTGGGTTCCCCTGTTCTGACTTAGGAAAATTATCAAAAATTGTAAAAAATAATTTTTGGACTTCATAGTTTTCAATTTACGATTTATGATTTGATTATTATTGATTATTTGGGTTGTAGTTTAAGGGCCCTCTAGGACTTTGGTTTTAAATTTGGGTTTTTATTTATTTATTTTACTTTATGGATTTATACCTGCTGGTCGTAGGAAATTCGGTTTTCAAAAAGTTAAAGTAATTTCTAAACGCATGATCACCTAGACTGTTTTATTAAAGCTTCCGCAACGAGGGATGTTTCAAAAAAAATGTTTTAAATGAATAAAGACGACTTCCTAAGTTCTAACAAATGTTTACTAAAGATAATAACATGGAATGTTTTCATCGTAACAACGAGGTTTCAAAAACACTATCATGTGACATTGCCAAATACGGCCATAACGTCTAGGTCGGGTTTGGGGTGTTAGCGTAACAATATTATCAAATGAATTTTACCATGTTACGAGTGGAAATTTGGTAAGGGACTTACGCTCGGGGGCATAGAAATGATAGTAGATACCATGCCCATGATTGAAGAAGGAGCATGCAACCACCTATTTTAGCAATTTTCGATATCGTCGCTAGATACATTTATCGATACAATGTCGCCAGCATCGTTGATCCCCAACTAAGTCGTCCTGCTTCTCTCAAGTCGATTAGTTGTAGTAGCCACTTCAAGTGTACCAAATTGCGATATTTATTTGGCATTAGTAAATCCCCGATCAACCTTAAAATGAATGTGCGAGCGAATTGTTCCTTTTCAACGTCGCTCGTTGGAGCCTCGATTGTTTGGATGTTGTCCTCCAATCATCTCATCTCGATCCGAGTACCCCTAAACCTGTTTGGCACCTTCCCTAGCAGTTGCTCGCATGTTGCACTCCAACCGACAGTAGTAACTAGCCTCGTAATGACATCCCCATCTACTGGTAGACTGAGTTGTAAATTGACGTCCTCGAATGTAATTGTACACTTGTCGCGGGGAAGATGGAACGTGTGTGTCTCTTGTCTCCATCTCTCAACCAAAGCACTGATGAGTGGGGAATCCAATTTAGTCCACATGAGCATGCAAGCCGCGTATAAAAAAAAAACTTTGGAATTGGGAATTTAGATTAAAAAATTGAGAATTGAGAATTGAGAATAACAAATTGAGAATCAAATTATGAAAATTGAGAGTTGAGTTGAAAAAAATGACAATTGGAGGGTTTATATAGGGAAAAATGGTTATTGGAGTCCCATAGCCGTTCGGATTTTTGCCCGGTTGCAAATGTTACCGTTGGACACAAAATGCGTTCTACAGGGCGCATTTTCACTGATCTGGCAGAGAAAAAGCGCCACGTAGGACGTATTTTTAGGAATGAGAAGAAAACGCGTCTTATAGGGCGCGCTTTCTCTGGTAGATCAGTGAAAATCGCCCTGTAGGACGCGTTTTCTTTTCTCTCTTCAAAAATAATATAGATCGGTAAATTTTCAAAAAAAAAATGACCTAGTTTCTCAAATTATTTTTTTCAACATATTTACATTAATTTGCCATAGTTTATCCTATAAAAAATTTAAGAGAGTAAATTAGTAGTATAGTTAAATTATATTTGCTCATGGGTTGAGCTACCCATCCAAGCTTGAAGACCTGCTCAAAATTTGGGAGGATTTAGGCAGAAATATTAGGCCCGAAAATTGGGCTTGAGCAAAAAAATAAGCCCGTTTAAAATATGATTCAAGCTTGGGCTTGATGCTCGTTTTTTTTAAGTTTGTAATGTTTTATATTATGTTATTTTTATATATTATGTAATTTATAACACATAAAAATTAAATCTATAGGAATATATAATATACTATAATGTAAACATTAAAAAATGTTAAGATGACTATATACAAAGTTTTAATAAATAAATAATATCAAATTAAAAAATAACATAAATATATTTTATATATTTTAAAAAAAATTAATATGACCAAGTTTAAAATGAGTTTGGGTTAGCTATTTACAAATATGGATAGACTTACACAAAATTTTAAACACATATTATAGTCTAGATCATACTTGAATAAACATAAAATATGTTAATATCGTATCTAGACCCGACTTAACTCAAGCTATCAATACCTCTAAATTAAATATGCATTTCATATATTAAAAAAAAAAAAGCATTTCAAATGCTCCAATTGGTAATTTTTGTGGGAAATGGAGCAGCATTATGGAGAAGTAAAAATGCCATTGGAAGTTTGACTCCGAGGGGTAATTCCATGTATGGGGAAACGAAAATTTCAGTTGTTTCTTAATGACCTTACTAACATAGAAACTCTTTGGAATGAGCAACAAAAATATATGTCGGAGTTTTAATAAAAATTCAAATTCAATATTTTTTTAATATTCAAATTCAATATTTGATATTAAAAAAAATCAATATTTCAATAACTATTGGGTGAGTATTTGGTACATTATTAATGCATTTTTTTATTTCACAAGTAATTTTAAATTTTTTTATTTATTTTCTTTAAATATTTATTATTTTAATATTTTACTATACCTTTTATATAATACTTGTCAACCCCCAACTCTTGCATGTAAGGTCTAAACACTTCACTAGCAGTATGCCAAATATTTTTGCCTAATCTTTTATCAAAAGAAAAAAAAAGTCAAATATCATCTTGTGTTGTACATAAAGGGTAATCTATACAGTTTGTCACCCAATTTTCACAAGTTTTCATTTTGAGTATTGAAAATAAAAAATTTACAAATTGGGCACTCCCGTTAACAACTATTTTCATTTTAGTCTCCTAACCTTAATAAGATTTCCTGGTCACCTGTTGTCAATTCGATATTATTGTACAATCATTTTGCTCACTCAACTTTAATAATTTTTCATTTTGATTACTCATTTTATTTTTTTAAATTAATTTTTTTAGAATTAATTTTAGTTTTCTTTTAATAAAAGGGGAAAACATGATATTTTACAGGAGAAATTATTTTATGGACCTTTCCTACCACATTATCCATGGTCCCTTTCCAATTATTTAATGACATTTCAGAAATTTTTTCCATGTCATTAACACATAATTTTGGTAAGTTTTTCCTTGAGCCCTAAATTTAAAACCTTGAACCCCAAACCTGAACGCTGAACCTAAACCTTGACCCTCGAATCTTGAACCCTAAACTCGAACCCAAACCTTAAATCATAAAACTTAATTTTAAGGTTTAAGGTTCGAATTTGAGGGTCGAGGTTTAGGTTTGAGGATGAAGGTTTGAGTTTAGGGTTTAAGGTTTAGGGTTTTGGATTTGAGGTTCAAGATTCAAGATTCAAGATTCAAGATTCAAAGCTCAGGGTTCTAGGTTTAAGGTTCAAGGTAAAAGAAAATTATCAAAATTATATGTCCATGACATGAAAAAATTGTTGAAATGTCATTAAATAATTAGAAATGGCCATGGATGATGTGGTGGTAAGAATCCATAAAATAAATTCTCGATTTTACAGGGAATTGTTTGGGTTTCACATGGAAAACCAATTCAACTTTTTTAATTTTTTAATTTTTTTAGAATTTATTATAATTTTTTACAAGAAAAAACCTAGGGTTTTACAACAAATTACTTGGGTTTTTGGAGGGAAAATCATTTTATCTTTTTAATTTCCTCTAAATTTTTTAAAATTAACTTTTAGTTTGTTTCTAATAAAAAAATGAAAAACTAGGTTTTTACAAAGAATTAAGTTATAAGGAAAAACTTGGGTTTCATCTCCATAAATGAATAACTCAATTTCCTCTAAAACCTAAGTTTTATTAGAGAAAATAAAAGTAATTTTTATTAAGTAAATGAGTTTTTAGGGTTTACTATTGCACCAAAGATTGCAATGTGCTTCACTATTGCACCTAACACTTGTTCGTTTTTAAGGTTTTATTAGCAATATGATAAATGTGATTATATATTAAAAATCCATAAAAATAATTTAAAAATCAAGTATGAATAATCCAAATAAATAATGTAATTATCATTTTATCATATCCAATTGAATATTCAAACTTTTATTTTTCACCAATTAAGTCCTAATTTGTATGGCATTTGTTGTTAGGTGTTTTGATTGATGAATGTTGCCTATTAGTAAATTCGACTCTAAAAAATTGAAAAATATTAAATTTTAAACTAATCTAATTGAGTTATTTAGTTTTTCAAATCAACTCGACTATGTAATTTGATTTTTCGAGTTTGGTCCCAGTTAAATTTTTACAACTTGAAAAACAGAATAATTTGATTAACAAATTGGTCTATATACCCCTCAAGTCCCTTCCATCTTTGAATGTAACAAACCAAAATAGGGCCTAGGAGTTTTAGGGGTATTTTAGAGATTTTGACCTTAGAGTGTTCGAAATTTTGCGACATGGTTTATCAGTAATGTTTTTGACTATGGTTTTTAGAAAATTAAATCAATTTCTGAAAAATGAGTTTTAAATACCTTTAATTTTGAAAATAGGGACTGATTTGTAAAAGGGTCAAAATTCTGTGTGTTTATGAGGCAAATAAACCAAATTTTAAAAATCACTCTAATATCATTCCCCACCTATAAATTTCACGTTAGTCTTCTCCATCTTCATGCTTTAGCCGTCCTTTGCTCCCAAAACTCCTCTCTTCCACTTTTTGTCCTTCAACCTTGATTCTCTTGATTTCTATCATCACCCAAGCCAAATATCTCCATTAAATAGCAAGAAAAACACCCAAAATCACCAAACTCTTCTCCATTGTCAAGCTTTCGGGTTTTTTGGGTTTTCGGTCAAATGCTTGGTTTTTCGTTAACTAAGGTAACAATTCATCTTTCAATTAGTTTTAAATGTTATTTAGTATTTAAAACCAAGTTTTTAACTATTTAATCGCATGTTTTGAATAAAAGCCAAAAATTGGATTGTTAATGGTGGATTTCAGGATTTTGAGTAAAAACGTGGTTTTAAAGTATTTTTCAACTTGTTTTAACATGATTAAAAGGTTTCTAAACTTACTTAAAAGTTTCGTTAATGATTTCTAAGGATTTAATGAATTTTCAGAAAATAGCCATAAAACATGTCGAAAAAGTCGATACTATGAATTGAGTATTTTATTGTAGTTTAAGGGTTGAGAATTAGTCATAGATGAATAATTAGATGAATGAAACTCGTTTTAAGCAAAAATATTGAGTATAGATCGAGATATTTGTGTTTTGGATTGTTTGATATGAGTCCTAAGCTGATTATTGAATGCATTGTTGTGTGAATTGTTGTGTTGAAGTTTCGGATTCAATAGAACCTTTGTCGAGTAAAGATAAAGGCAAGGAAAAGCTAGTTTGAGCTTTTAGCTTTTCGACGAAAGCGTAATTGGTGAGTGTTTGGGATAATTGCTTGTGGACATGATTCAATGCATTATTTGGGAATTTTGTAGTAGCCTAAACCCCTACTCTAAATTACGAGTGTAAGCTTTCTCATACCTATGTTTATCTTGTGAATTATGTACTTATGTGAATGTGAATATGTGAATTGGGATGAGATGCTATAGCATGTGATATGTAGATATGATAACTATTGTGAAAGTGTAAATGTGTACATGTTCTGTATATGTTAAATGTTAGTGACAGTGTTTTGCTAAAAATGCAAATATACAGTGATAGTGCACGGGTAATCGGTAAGTGATATGTGTTTGTTTCATATATTTTGGCCTTGTGATCTTGAAATCATTGGATATAGTTGGTGTAACACCCCTAAGCCGGCATAGGGTTACGGAGCATTACCGGAACAATCAGAAACATTTACAGATAAATCATGCAAGTTACTATTTAAATTCCAAAATCATTCGTAACGTCCCTTAAATAGACCCTCGAGGCCCAATACGAGCATTAGAATCGAGTCGGGACTTAATCGAAAACTCTAAAAAAAAATCGTGACATTTCAAAAATTTTCCAATGTGCAGGGCTCACACGCCCGTGTGGTCCAAGGGACACGCCCGTGTGATCCTAGGACACGCTCGTGCTGCAGACCGTGTTCGAAATTAGGTAGCTTACTGACTTATGCCACACGGCCATGCCACACGCCCGTGTGCTAGGCCGTATGGTTAATTAATTCAATTCGAATTAGGTGCAGGTTTCACACGGCCAAGACATACGCCCGTGTTTAAGGCCGTGTCTCCCACACGACTGAGACACACGCCCGTGTCTCTGTCCGTGTTCTCAATTCTGAGCATTCTGTTTTCTCGAATTTAAGGTGCAGGGGACACACGGCCTAACCACACACCCATGTACCAGGCCGTGTGTCACACACAGTCTAGACACACGCCCGTGTGGACAAAATAATGCCATTTCTAGCTTCCTTTCTCACCCAAAATCACACCAATGACTTGCACTTAAACTCACATTCAAATACCAACTATTTCAAGCATTCAAATCAAGAAAATTCTATCATTCAACATGGTATACCATTATATGCATACATGTTTATTATCTTGCCTTGGTTTAGTCCATATGATAGGCATAATTTGATCAATTACTTAACACATGTGTAGCTTCCATAGTATGACATTACAAATATATCAAATCAAACCATTACTAGCCATTCCAATGGCTAGATTACAAGCATCATTTATATTTACATGCCAATATGGCCAATATAACCTACACATGCCATAACAACCATAATTGATTTACCATAATGTACCGACATGGGCCGATGGATAGTGTGAGTGATCTCCGCCGAGCTTCCAATCCAACAAGCTTCCAATTTACTCTAAAATAGGGGAAAAATAAAATGGGGTAAGCATTGTATGCTTAGTAAGTTCGTATAACATTGTACTTAACTTACCATTCATTCTATTTTGAGGTAACTATGTAAGGCATATTCAATCAACTTGACCTCAAGCCCTACACATATCCTCATTGCCCTTGTTAGTCATATATTCCATAATAACATTAAAACATACATGGGCTAAACAACAATCAAATTTCCATGCACATATGCTTTCCACCACATATATTCATTCAACATGTATAATTCATCTCATTATTACAAGTATAATTTCATATTAGTTCACTTCGAGTTCAGATCATTTCACATCAGAACTTTACTCATTTTACTCAGAATATCAAGGTCACAATTAGTACACTCAAGGTGTACAAGTCTATAATCAAGAATGCACATATATTCATCAAATAAAGTCCATGTACAAATAATATCATTTGTCATGTAACATCATTTTCTTGTATTTCAGACAGATACGTATAATAACTCATTTCTTATACATATCTTCTCATATCAAGATTTCTACCCGTTGAATTTATCTGAAATATCGATGGTTACTCAGGTAGTACACTCGAGGTGTACAAATCAGGATCCGTCAATTCATATTCAATGGTACCCATAAGGTACTATCCCATAGAGTACACTCTCAAGCCACACATGTATACAACAGGATTACCAGTCCAGGCTAAATCCTTTTTATGACACATGCTTTAAGAAGCTTGATCTGGATTACCTGTCCGGGCTAAATCCAATTCATAATATATGCTCGAGAGAACTCACATCAGAATTACCCGTCCGGGCTAAATCCTTTCTATAATGAAGTCATTAGGATTGCTCGTTTGAACCTAATCCATTCTGCAACAAATGCATGACCTCATTCATTTCGACAATTACATTTATCCATCGATTTTAATTTATTCAAATGGGATTTAAACATTTTTCAAACATTATTGGGCATGTGATTATTTCATACATCTATAATCATACATATAATTCAAATGATCACATTTCACATTCATTCCAAGCATAAAAGTAACATTTTCATCGTTTTACCTTTATCATCTATCGGGCATTATCATTTAAATTAGACATTTTTAATTATCGGGCTTGATCGAATATGTAATCATTTCACATATTTATGACATTTATACAATTCACATAAACACAATCAATGCAAGCATGTAAGTAAACACAATTTAGTTACACGAACTTACCTCGACAATGTTCGTATACGTAAAATCTACTAATCCGACATTTTCCTCTTTCCTCGTTCTAACTCTGAATTTGGTCTATTCGGATCTATATGAGTAAATTTAACATCAATTTATCATATTTCACATTCAAGTGGACTAAATTTTCATTCTAGGAAAAATTACTATTTTGCCCCTAACTTTTCCATAAATTCCCATTTCGTCCCTAGGCTCGGAAAATGAAACTTGTGCAAATTACTCCCTATTCCAAGCCTAACCAAAGCCCCATAACAAAATTTACAGCACATGTATTCATAAAATTTCATATTTTTTCCTTCAATTTCACAAGTTTACATTTTAGTCCCTAAATCATGTTTTCATCAAAAATCACTTTGTAAAAGTTGTTTATCTATCAAAAATCTTTCATTTTCTACCATAAATTTCTAATTTCCAGCATATACATCCATGACCCAAATTTCATACTTTGATAACTTTTCAAATTAATCCCTCAAATAGATAGTTTAGACTATCCCTATTCCAAAAATATAAAAACCATTAAAAACGAGACTTGATTTCATACCTTATTGAGCTTGAAAAGTTTTCATCCTGTCTCCTAGGGTTTCCATGGAAATATTTGGGGAAGATGACATGAAAATGTTTTCTTTTTCATTTAATTAAATTGTCATTTAATAACTTTTCATCTTTCCAATTTAGTCCTTAGCCTTTTTTTATTTTTCCATGGACGAGTCATACCAAAATATCTACATACTTTATTTAATGGTCTAATTACCGTATAAGGACCTTAAGTTTTGAATTCCATAGCTATTTGATCCTTCTAGCTACTAGAATCCAACTTTTGCATTTTATGCGATTTAGTCCTTCTCGTAATTAAGCACATAATCGATAAAATTTTCTTATCAAAATTTTCACATGACATTTCTATCATATTACGGACCATAAAATAAAATAAAAATAAATTTTATTTTTGGCTCGGATTTGTGGTACCGAAACCACTGTTCCGATTTCACCGAAATTTGGGCTGTTACAGTTGGCGTGCCATAGGATTATGAGTACTCACCTATATTTACAGTGATTTTGGGCGTTGAGGCCCTGGGACATGTTGGAGGGATAAGGGAATATGAGCTAAGCTCCATTCAACAGGATATTTGAGGGGAAGTAATGAGAGTGTTAGCTCTATGCTTCACTTTTGGGACATGTTTGACTCTATGAGTCTATGTTTGGTGTGTTGGAGATCAGTGTATCCGATGAGTGATGATAGAACTCACTTTTATGTTTCATAGCTCAAGTGCCAAATAATCTTAAAATGTATATATGTGTAATGTGATTTATGCCTAAATGAGTATGTGGTTGCTATGCAAATTATCTTAAATTATGAGTTTGTGTGTATTGTGATATGTGGTTATATGACATGCGACCATTATGCAAATTATCTCTAAACATGTTTTTAAGTATTAGAATATATGCTTGAACGTTATGTGATTATTTGTGTAAAATGATATATGCTTAAAAGTGAATATGTTTACCATGTAAAAGAACTAGAAAATAGTACACGAGTAAGTATATTATGACACTAGTGTTGGAACTGTTGAGGTTGTGCTATATGGTTGTTTCGTTGATGCTTGATGAATTGTTTGCATGGTAGTTATTCTAGGCATTCACTGAGCTTCTTAAGCTCACCCACTCCTTTCAAACCATTGCAGATTAGTTGTGTGCCAGTGTGAGCGGTGTGGTTTCTGAGAGCTGATCCAAGCTAGTTTTATGTTATTCTATAGGTGTTCTTTATTTATTTACGTTTTGGGGAAAAGGCAATGTGGTAGACTTGTTTATGAACATGTTATTTTCTAGACATTCTGTTGGTTATTGCTTTTGTTTATAAGGTTTAAGAGTTATGGTTATGCTTAGGTTTATAAACATTGATGATGCATGGTGTTTCTAGCTCGGACACATTTTTGACGTTTTGAACTGTCAGATTTAGCCGTTGGATGATTATTTGACTAAGTATTTGATGCATGATGTTTAGAAACTAAAGTGGGATGGATTATTTGCTTATCTATGCTACATTTTTGAGGTCTGGAGCAGAGGTATCAATGTTCAGGTTTTAAAATCGATACCTCTTTGTTTTGAAATGTGCAGGGAGTCAAAATAAAGATTTGGTAAAATAAAGATTTGGTATCGATACCTTTGCTCAAGCATCCATACTCGAGGATAAAATATCGATATTTCATTGAAGGTACCGATAGTTTTTGAGAATTTGGCTTTTAATTTAGAAACATAATGCAAGTTTGGTATCATTTTTCCAGGTGGTATCGATATCACTTAAAGAAAATATCGATACCTTAATGTCCATATTGATACCTCTTACGTGACAGTTTTTAGATTTTGTTAAATGAACCTTATGCATGTTTAATTATTATTATAAGACTATTTGGTGTATGATTAGCATATAACATTGATAACTAACAAGTATAATTGACTTAAAACCTATATGAACACTAAAATGGAATACGCTTCATTTAAAATGAACTTTTACTTGTTGTATATGAAATGAGACAGTGGTGTGGCATCCCGTATTCAGGCTTGGCAGCCAGGCCAAGTATAGGGTGTTACATTGAAAATGAGCAAATTAGCCACCCTGAAAAACTTTAAAAAAATCAAAACAATTTTCAAAGATTCAAAATTATTATAAAATATAAAAATATTAAAAATTTTATAAAATGTTCAATTATAAAAAAAAATAGGTTTTTTCAAAAATGATTAGTTTGAGGTCTTAAATAAGTAAATTATCAAATGAAGTTTATGATACTTAAAAGTCTTGCTTTTTCTCATATTTTTCTTTAAGAGAGTTTTCAAATATATTATGGTCTCAAATTTATTTCCTCTATCTTGAAATTTAGGCATATTGTGAAAAACAGAAGCTAAGATATAAATTTTGATTCTAGAGTCAAATTTTGAAAAAAAAAATTAAAACATATAAAAAATATCATATAAACTAATGCAATTGAAAGAACACTGTTGATAGTTGCAAGAATAAGGGATTAGTTACAACTGTGAGTGAAACTACAAAAGAACAATAATGAAGACAATGCAATTACTTATGCAATCCAGTTTCCCTACGTCTACGAGGTCTTACTCAGAGAGATAATCCACTATATTTAGCCTCGTACAAATAGTGGCACAAGTTCTATCACACATCAATATAACAACCTCACTTTTTTACTTAAGATCCAGTGCACTCTCTGCTACATTTTCCCCTGAAAACTTAGACTATAAAACTAAGTGACTCACTTGTTTTACTTGCAAAATGCATGTACAATAATGAATTCTTGAATAACAAATTAAGTGCATATTAAAATATCTGAGTACAAAACCTATACAAGTCATTTTAATATATGTTTTTTCGAATTGCTACCATACTAGATCAATTACCATCAGTCTCCCACTAAAGAAATAATAATTTTACGATTATCTTCATAAAGTCTGGGATCTTAAAGATATGTTTTTGAGTCATCTGATCCAATCTCTTTAAAAAAGGGGATTCAATTTCTTGAATAGATTCAATCATATCTTCAGGATTTGTTTTCTCATTTGGATCAATCTTCAATCGATGAACCAACATAACTCTAAGATATCAACAGAAGATCTAGGCCAAACTATTTTGTTCTAGGTGTAGTTATGCGGTATGTGAAGTGCTAGGTGTAGTTGTAACTACTATTGCCAATGCTTACATAATTGCCTCAACCATTCTCCCCCTTTGGTAGTTAATGAACAAAACTAATACATAGAAATAAATACAATAAATAAATTAATATATGCTCCTATTAAACATCTCCCCTTTAATCAATTAAACTTAACTAATAACATAATCAATCACTTCAACCATTAATGATTTGAGATAGGAATGCATTCATAATCAAAACACTGGAATTATATCATAGCAAGTTAAAAAGGGTAGGGGTTTATACAAATAATCCCAAAACATAAAAACTAAATCATAAGTCCAGTCAAAATAAATGTTCAATAGTTCAAAAAATAAAAAGTTTAACTGTTAGAGTCAAAATGAACTATGATAAATTAGTAGAACAATATCATCTACCATTAGAACCAACACGACCACTCTTCCATTTTGTTCAAAAGACTTACCAAAGTGTTACGTTGTTTCCTGGAAAGAAGATCAAATTAGAGACTTTCAACACAAGTCTTTAGCTATTGTGAAATCATTCAATTAAATGATAGTCTTATCTTGCCCAACTCTCCCAACCTTTAAGTGCTCCAGCAATCTTTGCTCAAAGGCTAGGTTTGAGCTTGTAATGCTAACAAGTTTTGTATCTGTTATGCCACTTGAGTGAATATTTCAACTCTTGAGGCATCTTCTCATATCTTTTTGTGGCATTAACAATTCTAGAATTTTGTTTTAAAAAAAATCTAAAATATTAAAGAAGGAGAAGGTAAACAAAGTCTAGGATGCCCAAACTCTACATGCTTAATAATCTCTTGGAATATGACCTCCCTAAGATTGAATTGAACAACTTCAACAATTTTCCTTAATAGTACAACCAACCTCTTTGTAGTTATATTCCATTTACTATTAAGAATCTAGTTATAAGTTGCAATGGAAAATAGAGCAACATAGGTCGATTCTGGTTCTGAAACTTAGAGTTCCACACCTTTAGACCAAGTTGATTGACCTCCGTTTGTGGTTGTATTGGCAATTTCATCAAATGATTCTACCAATTTTGCATCCTATAGACTGTAATGGTTAAACAATGCAATAATTCTCGTTGGGTTGAAGTCATACCATTATCCTCGAACAAATGTCTTATGGAAATAATTACTTTTTGGATTAGCAATAGACTTTAAAAGATTAACGTAGAACTACAAAACTACATACTTGACATATGGCTTCATAAAACTCATAAACCCTAACAGATTATTCCTATCAAGGTAGGCATCAATACCATGATCATAGAAGCCCTTCTCCTCATTGAAATCTTTTTTAAAGAATGTAACACCTAGATTTCTAATAACCCAAAATTAGGAACGAACAAGGGACTAAATTGAAAGAAACCATAAGCTGGTAATTATGGATTGGGAGGAGGATTTCAGCATCAAGGTTAGATGGTGTAAAGAAGGTAATGAGAGGAGGATTCGGGGAAGGAAATTATGGATTGGTATTTACCGCAACGGCGGTATTGAATGGTCCTTCAGGGTAACACATTGACGACGGTATATGGTGTAAAACCACAGATAAAAGATGCTATGACAGTCTGGTATAAAGTACATAGCATAAGACCATGAATGAAAGATGCCATAGCGGCATGATTCACGATAATGATAATGGCGTAAAACCATGGATGAAAGACGCCATGGCAGCAAGGTAAATGGTATAAGGTACGCGGTGTAAGACCATATATGAAAGACGCTATGACATCCAAATATGATGAGTAAGACCATGGATGAAAAACTCCATGGCATCATAAGATAATATGCCAGGATGGCAGGTAGGTGTAAGACCATGGATGAAAGACTCCAGGGCATCCATAGATAGATAGTTCATTAGGACAGTAAACACAAAACAAAGATAGTCCGTTGGGACACTAAACACAAAACAAAGATAATCTGCTGGGACAATAAACACGAAGTAAGTTCGATGAGTCATAGAGAACGGGGAAGAAGGGTATAAGACCATAGCCCGGCTACAACAACCCCTAGAGCTCACCATGGAATAGATGCAAAAAGTACGTCAAGACCTCAAGTGAGGAGTATATTGCCAGTACGCCTAGCATGAGAAACTACACAGGTGGAAAAAAAGTTAAGAGAAAATGTAAGTATGGAAAATGGGTCACGAGGAATCCACCAACAATTATAAAAGCCAACAAGGCATGGACGAAGTCCCAATAAGTAATGCGAAAAGATAGGTCACACGAGAGCTGGCCTAATCATGGAAATACAAGAGGAGAAATTATCCAAGGATCACAAGCAAGGATCCGAAATGAAGAGTCACTAGAAAGAGCTCAATGAAGTTGTACGCGAGAAGCGTATCCCATAGGAAGATTGAGGGACGTCCTCCCAGGATAAGGGTTCTTTCCAAAGGACGAAATGCCTGTCAAGAATATACCTCCTTGAGGAAACTCTAGTCCGGATACATCGCAGAAAGGATAATTTCGTAGAAAGGAAATGAGTAAGTGATATGAAAAAAATTACATAGTCATTGGAACGATAAACTATGGGTTCACTAGACGGGCGAGATATGCTGAAGGTCAACACAATATGGAAATGTCAAGGAGTCTTCTAGGACTACGGTATGGAAAGAGGGAGTCCGCCAAGGACTAGTCCAACCGAGGAAGTCCGCCAAGGACTAGTCCGACCGGGGAAGTCTGCCAAGGAAGGTATGTTCTAAGAATACTTAGGTAGAATGCAAGGAAGCTAGGATAAAGGGACAATATAAGAAGACATATAGGCAAGTAAGTTAGAGGTCATCGAACACCCCGTATGCGATGTGTCTGAAAGAGGAAAAGACGATAAGTAAAGATAGGACTTGTTGATATGGCGAGGTGTGTGGATTTCAGTCGAATGGAGAGTTTGACTAGAGAAGGCCTTTAGGGAGACAATTGGCCCGAAGGATCGGCTGGAGTCTTTATATAGAACGCTCACGTTGAGCGAACAGGTAGTATTTATGTTTGGTTTATTTTATATTGTTCACCCTTGTGTGATAGGGATTGAATATGATGCAACGAAGGACCTCACTAAGTTCATTCGAACTTACGGAGTTGATTGATGTTTACAGGACTTGCGAGTATGATCGAGTAGTTCGATGAGGGATCAAGCCAGATGGAATTACGAGTTTGGGGGTTGCAAGCAGTTAGAGTCATGCACATGGGAAGAGGGTACCATTGGAGGCTTCGCCTAAGGTTAAACCATGGTGAACCAAACATCATTCATAGAGTCTAGATTCTGAACTAGTTAACCCTTAGTCAAACTTTAAGAGACTTAATGTAAACCAACAGATTGTTTAAAAACGAAAATTGAGGAACCAAACATTTAACGTGTAACCAGATTGTGGGCTATCATTTCCATGTAGGAATTTTAATTTTATTTTTGTAAAATTGGAAAGTTCATATGAGTTGGAAACAAACTAGGTATTTTAGTAACCTACAATTTTTAGCGGAACCTAAAATAGAGAAAGGACCAACGATACAATCGAATCTGAAACCGACTAAGATAATGCAAACCTGATGAGCACCTACAACGATGGGCAACGATGGCTACCCGATGATGGTCAGGGTTGACTTGCGATGCTTCGATGGACAGTGGAGGCCCGATGATGGTGGGACCCACTAATGGTGATTTGTTCAAATTTTTGGGGTTTTGGATTATTTTTAACGAATAGGTTCATTTTGGGATTCGAGATCTTTTAGCAGAACCCACATGGTATTTAACTTTTACCTAGAATACCCAAAGAATACTTTGGAAAAAAATATTGTAATTTTAATTATTTTATTTTTCCTTAGGATGGATCCATAGAAATCTTTGGTTGGTCAAAGTCAATTTAATTTTTGCAAATTTATTGCATGTTATATGAGATTATATGAAATTAAATTGATACATATCCTCATGCATATATAATATAAGCATGTCATATAGTTTAGGAAAAAGAATGTCACTTGTACTTCTCATTGCATATTTAATAATTCATTATTGAAACTGAAATAAAAACCTTGCATTTTTTTTAAATGATGTTATTGAGAGGGAGAAAGTCCCTAAACAAGACATACAACCTCCATCAATGGTGTTTATCTGATGACATGATAATACTTTGAGCTAGTTTTAACCTGGCTGCACCCCATGATAAGTATTATCATGTGGACTTCACTAGGGAGATTTCCTTTCAAAGGAAAACTAGTCATATATGATACTCACTGAGATTGTCCCTTGATAACTCATATAAGAATACATATCTATGATGATTATTAAGTTGATGGTTATACACTCAAGATTAGTCTAATTAAGTAACTTCCTATGAAGCTTTACTTGAGTTAGAATAATGGTCAAAACATGAAACGATTATTAATATGTGTGTGATATAATGTGTTTAGATTCACATATTAATTGGATGGAAATTCATGTTCTTACTAGTTGGTTAAGATTACCCCATGGTGACTTAATCCTATAGGTTTGAGAATTATCATTGCAACAAACTTACAAAAGTTTTTCAGGGTTTTAATGTAAGATGCATGCATCATTCTATATGCATTACGTATATTGCAAAATCATTTTAAATATTTGCTTCAATACAATAATAATTAATGGATGGACTTTTATTTTTCAGTTCAAAATGACTCCAACTCCTATAATTAATATGCTTACTAAGAATAAACTGAACGAAAACAACTATAAGGATTGGAAAAGAAATCTCAACAATGTCCTAAGTTGTGAGAAGCATAAGTCAATCCTTGATACTAAATGCCCTCCAACTACCCAAGCTGAGGCAAGAACTCGTTGGTGAGAATCTGATGAGATAATTAATTTCTATATACTAAAAAGTATGACCAGTACCTTACAAGAGCAATAGGAGGGCTGTGATTTTGCCAAATGGATGATTGACAAACTAGAGATCATGTTTAGAGGCCAAGCTATTTTGGCTAGATCTTATGATCACTCTTATAAGCTACTTTGATGAATGCCCAACAGAAACCTGACACTCTAATCAAAGATCATATGTTCACTCTTATAAGCTACTTTATTGAGGCCATGGGTAATGGGGTCAAACTAGACTTGAACACACAAATTAATATTGTGTTTAAAAGCTTGTCGAAGGGTTTTGTTGGCTTTAGGGCCGCTTATAACCTCAGGAATAAGAAGTTGGTGCTTAGACAACCTGTTAAATGGTAGTCAACCTGTCAATAAAGAAAAAGGTAACTTAGTGGTTGCTTCTTCCTCTAAAGGGAAGGGAAAACAAGCTAGGAGAAACAAGGCTAAGTCCTCTAAGATACAAAAAAAAAAATGAAAAACAAAAAAACTAGGAAGCAAAAAATCTTGTCAAAGTCTAAATATTTCTTCTTCAACAAGAAAGGGCACTTCAAGGTTAACTAGAAAGACTGGAAGGGATCTAGCCACGAAGGGCAACGATATAGAACTCTTAGTGTTTGAAACTTGCATAGTGGAAGATTCAATAGGCCACTGATTTATTTATTTTAGAGCCACTAACTACATTTGTGTTTCTTTACAAAGGTTTAGGGAAACATATGATTTAGAGATAAGAGTCTCTCATTACCAACGAAGGATGGGACAAATGTTGTGGCTGAAGCAGTGGGAGATGTACATATTTATTTTGATAGTTTTAGGAAGATCATTTTAGAAGAGGTTTTCTATGTACCAAGTTTCAAGGTAAACTTAATTTCAATTCCTTGTTTATTTAAAGTCGGCCTGACCACGACTTTTCATAATAGTATTGAAATTTTTAAAAATCATTCACTCATATGTAAAGGATGGATGCTAAATAACCTTTATTTTATCAAACAAAGATGTATACACTACTAAAAACCAAAATTGCGAATAAGAAACTTAAAACTTCACACACACTAATAAAGCATATTTTTGGCATCTGAGGCTAGATAATATTAACCAAAAAAGATCACTAGGCTTGTGAAAAATGACACCATAAGTACACCTAGGGAATTAAATCTCCCACAATGTGAATCTTGCTTGGAAGGTAAGATGACCAAGCAACCATTTAATGCAAAAGGTATGATGGCAATACAACATTTAGAACTTGTGCACACTGATGTAAGTGGCCCCATGAATGTCAGTGCGTGAGGTGGTTATAATTATTATGTATCCTTTATAGATGATTATTACTGGTATGGGTATGTTTAACTAATGCACCTCAAAAGCAAAATTTTTAATAAATTTCAAGAGTATCATGTAGAAATAGAGAAACAATTAGGTTTACCTATAAAATCACTTCGATTAAATTGAGGTGTGGAATATTTATAGGATAAGTTATTAGGATAATACATAAAGAATAAGATATTATCCCAATTAATCACGTCAGGAACTCGACAACACAATGGCATGGAGGACAAAATGAATAGATCTTTGCTAGACATGGTTTGATCAATGTTAAGTTATTCGCAGTTGTCGATATCCTTGTAGGAATATGCATTTCAAATGGCATGCTACATTTTGAATGATGTACCAACTAAGGCTATACCTAAGACTCAATAGGAATTGAGGCACGGTATGAAGCCAAGCCTAAATCATTTGACGAATAAGAAGATGATGAGCCCCTCACATTTGACGAAACAATGCAGAGTGTTGATCTCAAGCTCTAGGAAGTAGATATGAAAGCTAATATGGTTTCTATAAAACCCAAGTTACTTTGGGAACTTGCAAACTTACCGAAAGTGATAAAACTCATAGGGTGTAAGTGGATCTACAAGAAGAAGAGAAATGCAAAAGGAAAAGTTGAAATTATAATGCCAGACTTGTAGCAAAAGACTATACTCAGAAAGAAGGTATTGGTTACAAGGAAGCCTTCTTTTCGGTGATCATGCTCAAGTCAATCTGTATATTATTTTCCATTGCAACGACTCTTGGTTACGAGATCTAACAAATGGATGTCAAAACATCGTTTCTGAACATCTATCTTGAAGAAAACATCTATATGGTATGACCCATTAGTTATATAGCTAAAAGAAACGAGCATAAAGTTTACAAACTACTTAGGCCCATATATGGACTTATGTAAGCATTCCGCTCATAGAATCAAAGATTTGATCAAACAATAAATAATTTTGGATTTGGGAAAAACGTTGATAAACCTTGTGTTTATAAACTAATAAAGGATGGAAATATGGTCTTTCTCGTTCTATATGTCGATGACATTCTACTCATTGGGAATGATATAGGGACATTATCATTGATTAAACTATCGTTAACACAATAATTTAGCATGAAGGACTTGTGAAAAAATAACTATGTTTTGGGTATTCGAAAGAACAAAGTGATAGTTTTATCATAAGCTTCATACATAGACAAGATATTGAAACATTTTGCTACACTCGATTCAAAGAAAGAAACACAACCCTCTGTATCAAGCTTTCATCTTTCTTTAGAAGACTATCCTAAGACAACATAAGAAAGAAAACATATGAGAAATGTTCCTTACAATTCAGCAGTAGGAAGTCTCATGTGTGGAATTTTATGCACATGTCCAAATATATGTTTTGTAGTAGGATTGGTGAGTCGATATCAGGTGAATCCCGATGCAAGACACTAGCAAGAAATCAAACATATAATTAAGTATTTAAGGAGAACGACGTATCATATGCGTGTATATTCCAGATGAGAGCTTACTCTTATCGGTTATACATGTTCTAACTTCCAAACATGATAGGATTCACAGAAATCAACATTAGGATTTGTGTTTGTTTTCGAGCGGCAAGTACATAGTGTGAAGAAGTGTCAAACAAGGTTGCACTATTGACTTTACTATGGAGGCATAATATTTGGCAACTTTTCTTATAAATTATACAGGTTTTGACTTCTAAACATGTTAGGATTCGAGGAAATCGACATCAAACTATGTGTTTGTCCTAGGCAGCGGGTAGATAGTGTGAAAAATTGTCAAATAGGGTTGCACTACTGACTCCATTATGGATGCTAAATATGTGGCAGCTTTTGAGGCAACAAAAATGCAATATGGCTTCAAAAGTTCCTTGCAGATTGACCGCCTCCAGACGTGCGAACATCTAGACTAGAAACACTGTAGCAAAAATATATATATAATAAAGCAGCGGTGTCCGCAAGTATACAGGTCAAATTGTAATATAGTAAAGTGTTACAATGAAACACTGCAGGAAGTATTCTGAGGATCGTACCCAAGGGAGGTTGAATTAACTAAAATTAATTTTCTATACTAACAGGGCAAAATAGTAATAATCTAAAATTATATTACGAAAAAAAAAGTAATTAAGAAAAATAACATAAATTAACTACGACTAGCGACAATCAATTAACAATCAAAATTAATACAATAAACTAGGCAAAAGATTAACTCACTTCAATGTTCTTAATTAACTTTAGAACTCGGGTTTTATCGAGTTAGCTATTAATTATCCAGTTATTACCTCTTGTCCTCTAACTAATTAACTAATCGACCAATACACATTTATCTCTCGACCTCACTTTCTTGATCGGGATAAATTATGAATGGTAAAGTTATCTCTCGATCTCGTTTATCCTAAATTACTTTCAAGGATAGTTAATCCTAAGGTTTAATCGCAAATAATTTAAACCAACTAACTTGGACTGAAACCCTAATTCTTCCGTTAATTATTCCCACATCCGCTCGTGGATCTAGATGCAATTATCCCTAAGGAAACTAGCCACTCATGGATCTAGATGCAATTATCCCTAATTTCATACTTAGCATGCAGAGAAGAAAATTAAATAGAAAAAGGGAATAAGAGAATAAGTTCGTTTCGATGTTGATTTGTGCGCAAAAGTTTTATTTCCTTTGACAATCGCAAAAACAATTTCGATTGCAATTAAAAACCATAAAGAAATAAATAAAAACTACTTAATTAAAGGCTTGGATCAAAATCGAATCCAAGTTAAACAAAGAACAAAATTATGTTTGTAACATAAAAAGGACTAAATTGAAATAAAAGAAAAAATAAAAATAAAAACCCTAAAACTAAACTAAGTGGATCACTTGGCCAAGCCTCCCAAAGTGAGGCTAAACACACCTATTTATAGCCAAAAAATGTCTGACCTAATTAGGTTAATTAACAACCTTAAACTAATAAATGTTTATTGTGCAAACCAAAACACCCTTGATTAAATTAGTCTGATTCCTCATCTAGTGTCACATCACCACAAAATCGGTGTCGTGATACAACCTTTCGAGTCTAAATTTTTTGACTTTAAAGCTCGGTGTCACGACACCATAGCTCGGTTTTGCGACATTGCCGTCGTCCTTCCCGTTTTTAGCCCAAAATCAATGTCCTACACACTCGAGTAGCGCCAGTTCATCCCCATGACCGTATTGTCCCATTATGTCATCACATGACTAAAAATTGCGTAAAAACATTTATTTTGCGAAAGTTAAACATAAACTACAAAAAACAAAAAAAAAGTAATAAAAACATGAAAAAAAGTTAGAAAACAAACTCGTTAAGTGCCGAAAAGACTATAATTTTCCACAATGAATTGTGGCAGATCAAACTCTCCCACAGTTATGTCGTTGCTTGTCCTCAAGTAATAAAACAAAACACACAAAATATGAGAAGAAAAATAAGTAAACAATGATTGAGCATGCTGAATGCACGAGATTGACTTGGAACAATATGAAAAAGATAATGTGACTAAACACGTAACTGTAACATGATATATAATTGACTTCCGGTTTTCAATATCAAACACGTTAGTTCACTAGGTTACAAAGCAAAAAGATTCAAGAATGTTAAGCATAGTATTAAATTGAAACAAGTACACAAAATTTTACATTTATGCTCGAAGAATACAAGTGATCAGAAATGTCAATATTTAGTTTAATTTTTGTCCGTGAAGTGTATCACTGAGGTCACATAGGACTTTTCGGCTTGTAATGTTCTGCGGCTTAGGTTGGTTTGGGATTAAAGAACTGACTCTACAAAACGGGTTAAGCACGAAAATAGTTTGGCATATTATATTGACCTCGATACTACCTTAATTATATCCCTTATCTCACCACCTTATATCCACTTCTCTCGCATTCCTTTTCTTTCCATTTACTAAGGTACGGTATAGTATTCATGAGTATAATCATCTTAGCGAATCTTTTGTGCAAAACTAAGTATTTTATCGACTTAGTTATTAATTAACTAGTTATTACCTTTCGACCTCTAACTAATCGTTTAATACACACTTATCTCTTGACCTCACTTTCTTGACCAGGATAAATTATGATTTACTCGGTAAACTTATTTCTCGATCTCATTTATCCTAAATTACTTTCTAGGGTTGTTAATCTTAGGGCTTAATCGCACATAATTTAAACCAACTAACTCAGACTCAAACCCTAATTTTTCCATTAATTATTCCCACATCCGCTCGATAATCTCCCTAAGGATACTAGCCACCCATGGATCTAGATGCAAGTATCCCTAATTTCATACTTACCATACAAAGCAGAAAATTGAATAGAAAAAGGAAATAAGAGAATAAATTTGTTTCAATTTTGATTTGTGCGTGAAAGTTAGATTTCTTTTGACAGTCACAAAGACAATTCTGATTGCAATTAAAAACCTCAAAGAAATAAATTGAAATAAAAGCCCTAAAACTAAACTAAGTGGCTCACTTGGCCAAGCCTCCCAAAGTGAGGCTAAACACACCTATCTATAGTAAAAAATGTTTGACCTAATTAGGTTAATTAACAGCTTTAAACTAATAAATATTTATTGTGCAGACTAAAACACCTCTGATTAAATTAGTCGAATTCTTTATCGGATGTTGCGACACCACAAGGTCTGTGTCGCGACATTACCTTTCGAGTCTAAATTCTTTGAATTCGAAGTCCAGTGTTACAACACCACAGCATAGGGTCGCGATGCTGTCACTTTCCTTCACATTTTGAGCCTGAAATCAGTGTCTTACACACTCGAATAGCTCGTTAGTTCGTCCTTAGGCCCGTATTGGCCCATTAGGTCATTACATGGATAAAAATTTCTTAAAAACACTTATTTTGTGGAAATTAAACATAAACTACTAGAAATTAAAAACGTAATAAAAACATGTAAAAAAGCTAGAAAACAAGCTCGTCAAATGTCGAAAAGACTCTAATTAGCCACAACGAATTGTGGCAGCACAGATCTTGAATTTGTTCTTGTTATGGAAAAAGCTATCACATTGAATTCTAACAACGATGTTGAAATATCTAACACAAGAATCTAGAAACAACAAGCAAACAAAACACATTGATTAAAAATGTCATATCATAGGGGAGATAGTAACAAACGAGAGAGTGAATGTAGTAAAAGTCGCATAAGAGAACAACCTTTCGTATCTTTTTACCAAGACTCTTATGGCTAGGAGTTTTGGAAAACATGTAGAGAATATGAGAATGTGAAATATGACTCATCTACTTCACTAAGGAAAGTGGAAGACTGTTGGGATCTAGTGCCCTTGGTGTAGTAGTGTCGTTTATGTATGTAGCGTCCCAAAAATCTTTAATATTTATTTTTGTATGTTCGTGAGACAATTGTGTATCTGCTTCAGTGGTTATGTGTTCTGGGAGAGTCTGAGAAATTTTGGGTTCAAGCCTTAGTTTGGGCTAATTTTTTTTTAATTGAATAAACCCCTATCTTTAGACAGTAGGCTTATAAATAAATTCTAGCAAAATATGTCAGAATAGGTCTGCTGGTCTGGAGGTTAAGTGGAGAGCTTATGGGCAGGAGGTCTGGGGTTCGAGTCTTGGCGCAAACAAGGAGGAACTTATTTTATTGCTTGTGCCGTGTTGGTATTTCTGTCCAGCCAAAATATTGAAGAGTTTGACTGAGGGTTGGTTTCGGTTGTTTAGAGGATTTTGGTGAGATAAGAGGGAGGATTTTAAGGAGAGATTTTAGAGATATGAAGAGAGAGTTGGTGCTGAATTGAATTCCTTGTTGCTCTCTCAAATTTTCGGCTGGGGTTTGGTTTTCTCCTCATTTTGGCTTCTGTCAATTGTTTTCCATTCTTGAAGGCTGAATATTGCTAAGGGTTACAACTAGTCTCTCACTTTTTCTTCTTTTCTAACTTCGTTCTTCCCTACGGCAATCGTTTCCTCCCCTCCATTATTTACCGATTTTCTTTTCTTCTTCTACCCCACTAACAAACGTTCTCTCCTTCCTCTCTTTGGCCGAACCTTCTCCCTCCCTTCATGTTCCTTTTCATCTCTTTTAGCTGATTCATTCTTTCTCTTGCGCACAACTCCTAAGTCCGTGGGTTCAGTAAGTTTTAGTGAGTGCTAACTCTGACTGTTCTTTTTGGAAATCGTTTAAGAGGGGTTTTGTTGTTGGTAGGAATTATTCAGCAGACTGGTGATATTTGATTGTCGTACGAAGTGTGCGAAACACCGTTGGTGCGTGTGAAGGTAACGTTTGTGAATTTAGTATTTGGGTTTGACTATACGTTTCGATTTAGCGCAACTTTAAGTGATTAAGTGGCGTTATTTTGGCTAAATGAAGGTTCTAGGGTGCTCGTGGTTCTCGGTTTAACGGTGTTAGCGAAGGGTCTTCTTCGGCGGTAAGTCAAGCTAATACTATTAACGATCGTTGAGACCTATGAATTAATCTGCTAATCGGTTCTGAAAGACCTTTGATAGGTATTCGGGCATAGGGAGTGTTTCGGCATCGAATTCTTGACAGGTGTGTGTAAACACAATCGCGATTATGGAAATCGGCAAAAGACGGAATAAGTGAACGTCGACGCTACGCGGGTGTGTGCTCTCCCGTGTGGTAGGCTGTGTGACTAAACATGCATGTGTCATCGACGAGCCCGACCATGTGCTATTTTATGGGCCGGGTCGAACTGGGCCGTTTGGGCCCCACGGGTATGTGGGCCCCACACAAGCAAACCACACGGGCGTGTGGAAATTATTTGGCCAGGCTTTGTAATCCACATGGTCAAGGCCATTTTGGGTCGTGTAGACCACACGGGCGTGTGGGCCCACATGGGCCAGTAACGTAGGCTTGAGGGCCCATTTTCACTGTTTGTCTGCTAAGGTTGCACGGGTCGCCCGAGACGAATGTGGACCTATTGGTGGGTCGGTAAGCTTACTTAGACTCGTAATTGACTGAATGACTGTTATGCCTCTGTGTGATATATATGTGTATGTACATGTAAGGCTATATTTTAGCATGCTATGTAGATTGTACTAAATACATACACGATACTATGATATGACATGACATGATTGCATGATGCATTGCATTGGGATGGGTTGTTATTGATCGGAGGAAGTGTACTGAAAGGCTTTGAGCCTAAATGACTGGCAGCCCAGCTGCATATCACTGTATAGTGTCGCAATCGGTACTCTCTGAAGTGTAGGGATGGGTGGGTTGATTATATTTCCACATGGAGTGTAGGGTTGGACGGAGATGGAGTGTAGAGGCTGGATGGGTAAGACTTGTATACTGTTTCATATGTTACTGCACTGACTAATGTTACTGTAACGGGCCAAGGCCCAAGCACATGACTGTTTTGTACTGAGGTGGGTCAAAGCCCAAACCAAATTTTCACCGATCATCGAAAAGGGGGCTTAGGCCTGCATCGTGTTTGTTCTCTCGTCATGCTCGCTATTATGGGATTACACACTGAGTTTTCGTAAACTCACCCATCTATTTTAACTGTACAGGAAATTTTAACTGTACAGGTAATCCCCAATCATAGGTGGATCGGTGCAACAGAGGACTCAGCAGTGGCTACACGGCCTATCTAATTCGATTTAGTATTTTATAATTTCAACTTAATTTTTGGGGTATTTTATTGTGATAAGGACCTTTGGTTTTATATTTTTTAATTTGGGATTTTATTGTTGTTTTGGTTTATAACTGCTAGCAGTAGGAAAAGCTGCGAGTTTTCAGAAAGATAAATGTTTTAACCATATCTCCTCAAAAACACAATCTGTTTAAAAGCTTCCGCAATAAATGACACTTTGAAAATTAATAACGTTTTTAAGAATGAATAACTTTTCAACGATTCATGTTATGAAATGAACGACCGTTTTTAGACTCATCATTGAATAACACAAAATGATTAAATAGAAATGAGGAGTTCAACGACAACATATTTTACGAAAACACTTCAGTGTGACATTGCCAGATTCAGCCATAACGTCCAGGCCGGGTTTGGGATGTTACATTTAGTGGTATCAGAGCCAGGTTACAAAACTCGGCTGTGGATTGGGTTTTAAAACTTGAAATTCTAAAGAACTGCTTTCAAATGATTTGAAGTGTTTTGAAATGTTTTACTGAATGTGTGGCACATTGAGTCTCCGACGCCGATCTTGTAAATTCTCTTTAAAAAACCACATTATGATTGTGACTGAAACTGTTATATGTTCTAAATTGAAACTGCTATAGGTAGTATATCCTACGACTACTATAGATGTACTTGCATCGAAAAACACTTAAGATAGTGTATACCGAGATCAGAGCAAAATCCGTAGGGCACTACGATTTACGAAAACGGACACTGAATTACTATACTGTCTCGCATAAAACTTTGATTTACAAGTACAGAAACTGTAAACTGATATGCATAAAACTGTTAATATAGATAACACGAGATTAGACAATGAACAATAGAGGTACTCGCGGATGGGGTACAAGAGGCCGTGGTAGAGGCCGTAGAGGCGCTCAAGCTGGGTCCTCGTCATCTGGCCATATACCTAATTTAGAAACCAGTGAGACACCGGCTTCACCTGTGACTGAGACTGGGTCTCATGATCGAACGGCTGGGGCGACGCACTGTCCCAAGCCATGTTAAGAATTCTAGAGAGGGTCGTTGGGACCAACACTGGTACTGGGGGCCGAGGGTCGGTTACGGAACGACTCTGGTCCAATGGAGCTGAGATTTTTAGGGGTATTGCTGGAGTTGCCCCTAATGTGGCTGAGTACTGGATAGAGGCCACGGAGAGAATTATGGACGACCTGGACTGCACCCCCGAGCAAAGATTAAAGGGTGTTGTATCGCTGCTACAAAATGAAACATATCAGTGGTGGATCACTGCAAAGGAGGGCACTCACCTGCACGACCGACCAGGAATTCTTCAACCGCCTTCCAGAAAAATACGTGGTGCCGCTTATGTGGATGCCCGGAGGAGAGAGTTTTTAAATCTGACTCAGGGGGACAGATCAGTGGCCGAATATGAGGCCGAGTTCTTAAGGCTGAGCCACTATGCGAGAGGTATGGTGGCGACTGAGTACGAACGATGTGTTCACTTCGAGAACGGTCTCAAAGATAGTTTAAGAGTTCTGATAGCTCCACAGAGGGAGCGAGACTTTGCTGCACTAGTGGATAAGGTAAAGATCGATGAAGAGGTTAAGCGCACTGAGCGCCAGAACCGTGAGAAAGAGAAAGGTAGGAACATGAGGGATTCAGAGCCCTCGAGTTCCATTCAGAGGCCTAAGAAAAAGGCCATGGTGGATGGGCCGGTCAGAGTTGGGGCTCCTATGATTGCTACTGGTCAACAGCCTTGTACCGATTGTGGGAGACGCCATCAGGGCGAGTGCTGGAAAAGAACTGGGGCATGTTTGAGGTTCGGTTTATTGGAGCACTGTATCAGAGAGTGTCCATGGAGGCCTGATCAGATGCAAGCTTCTGGTTTGGGTACTGCATAGTCATCGAGGGGTGTTCAGCAGCCACTGAGAGGCCGCGGTCAGGCTCGAGGTGGTAATGGGATGGGCCGTGGGTAGAGAGCACCAGGCAGAGGTGCTAATCAGACTGAGGCGAGGTAGCCGGCTCTAGTTTATACTGCACGTCACCAAGAGGAGGGAGATGCTTCAGATGTCATCACGGGTACATTCTTAATTTTTAATGAACCTTATACTGCATTGATAGATATAGGATCCACTCATTCCTATGTTGCCTGCTCTATTACTGAAAACTTGAGGATTCCGATTGAGAGTACTCCGAGTGAAATTACAGTATTAAGTCCATTGCGACAGTTCGTCTGGGTTAATAAGTTATTTAGAGACGTTCCTTTAGAGGTACAAGGAGTTATTTTTCTTACCAATTTAATGGAACTCCCTTTTGGAGAATTTGATCTGATACTGGGCATGGATTGGCTAGTTAAACACCGAGTGAACTTGGATTGTGCCATTAAACGGGTGGTATTGAGAACGGAGGAGGACAACAAAGTAGTTGTAATTGGGGAACGTCGGAACTACTTGTCGAATTTGATTTCTGCATTGAGGGCCAAAATGTTGTTTCGTAAGGGATGTGAGGTGTATCTGGCCTACATCAATGTTTCAGATTCTGGGGATTCTTCTGTTAGAAGAAATCAGAACGGTTAAAGTCTTTCCGAACGTATTCCCTGAAGAGCTACCTGGCTTACCTCCAAACTGTGAAGTTGAGTTTGGGATTGAGCTCCTTCCTAGTACAGCTCTAGTGTCCATCGCCCCATATAGAATGGCACCGAAGGAGCTTGTGGAGCTTAAAGCTTAAATCCAAGAGTTACTGGATAGTGGGTTCATCTGCCCTAGTGTGTCTCCATGGGGAGCACCAGTTCTGTTCGTAAAAAAGAAGGATGGATCCATGCGTATGCGCATTTATTATCAAAAATTGAACAAGTTGACCATCAAGAATAAGTACCCATTACTGAGGATAGACGACCTGTTCGATCAGTTCCGAGGAGCTTCAGTTTTCTCCAAAATTAACCTCTGATCTGGATACCGTCAGTTGAGAGTTAAGGAGGCTGATGTGCACAAGACTGCGTTTAGGACTCGCTATGGGCATTACGAGTTCTTAGTAATGCCATTTGGATTGACGAATGCACCAGCATCTTTTATGGATCTGATGAACCGAGTGTTCTAGCCCTATCTAGATCGGTTCGTGGTCGTCTTTATTGACAACATTCTGGTGTATTCGAAGACTAATGATGAACATGATGAACATCTCCGAGTGGTTTTGCAAGTTTTGAGGGAGAAGCAACTATACGCCAAGCTCAGTAAGTGTGAGTTTTGGTTAAAAGAAGTATCATTTTTGGGCCATGTGGTATCTACTGAGGGGATTAGAGTCAATCCTCGAAATATTGAAGCTATATTGGATTAGAAGCGGCCTAGGACTGTATCGGAGATTTGCATTTTTTTGGGACTGTCTGGGTACTATCGACGATTTGTAGAGAGCTTTTCTGTAATTACAGTACCCTTGACTAAGCTGCTATGTAAGGGTGTGCCATTTAACTGGATTGATTCACAGCAAAAGAGCTTTGAGAAACTCAAGACCGTCTTGATCAAGCCCCCTGCTCGATCACAACGGCTTCTTGGAAAAGAGATTATCAGTATGCGATGATGCATCACATGTCGGGTTAGGATGTGTGTTGATGCAAGAAGGTAAGGTGATGGCGTACGCGTCTCGCCAGCTTAAGACTCATGAGGCAAATTATCCGATGCATGACTTGGAGTTGGCCATAGTGGTATTCGCACTGAAAATCTGGAGACATTACTTTTATGGTGAGAAGTGTATCATTTACACTGATCACAAGAGTCTCAAATATCTCCTCACTCAGAAGGAGTTAAACCTTAGGCAGCGTAGATGGATTGAGCTCCTAAAGGATTACGACTGTACGATTGTATACCAGCCTTGTAAGGCCAATGTGGTGGCCAACGCACTGAGCCGAAGGGCTGTGACTGATTTGAGAGCGATGTTTGCTCGTCTCAGTTTATTTGAGGATGGTAGTCTGTTGGCTGAACTCTAGGTTAAATCGATATGGATCGAGTAGATTAAGGGTAAACAGTTTGAGGATGAGTTACTGGGTCTTCGATTCCGACAAATTGAGAGTGGTATTACATCAGATTTTGGATTAAATAGCGAAAGGGTTCTCTATTTCCGTGGGAGAGTCTATGTACCGAATGATGCCGAGTTGAGGCAGTCTATACTGCGAGAGGCGCATAGTAGCCCTTATGCTATGCATCCTGGCGGGAACAAGATGTACCGAGACCTTCGTGAGCTATACTGGTGGCCAGGTCTTAAGCAAGATGTTACCGATTTTGTGAATAATTGTCTAACATGCCAGCAGGTTAAGGCTGAGCATTAGTTACCCTCAGGTTTACTGCAGCCAGTTAAAATACTGCTTTGGAAGTGGGAAAGAGTGACTATGGATTTCGTTAGTGGGTTGCCCTTAACGTCTACTAAGAAAGATTTAGTGTGGGTCATCGTGGATGAGTTGAACAAGTCAGCCCATTTCATACTTGTTCGTACTGATTACTCTCTGCATAAGCTGGCTAAATTGTATGTGCCTGAGATAGTGAGACTGCATGGGGTACCGGTTTCGATAATATCTGATAGGGATACCCGCTTCACATCTCGGTTCTGGAAGAAGCTACATGAAGCTCTAGGTACAAGGTTGGAATTCAATACTGCGTTCCATCCTCAGACAGATGGTCAATCTAAGAGGTTGATTCAGATATAGGAAGATATGTTAAGGGGTTGTGTAATTGACTTCTGAGGTAGTTAGGAGGAGTTTTTGCCGTTGGCAGAGTTCGCTTACAACAACAGTTACCAGTCTAGCATACAGATGGCACCTTATGAGGCGCTCTATGGTCGTAAGTGTCGTACTCTTTTTTGTTGGACTGAGTTGGGCGAGCGCCGTATTATGGGTCCTGAAATGGTTTCTGATACTGAGGATAAGGTCAGGTTGATTCGAGATCGACTAAAAGAGGCATCTGATAGGCAAAAGTCGTATGCGGATCTGAAGCGTCGAGAGATTGAGTATTCTGTGGGGGACTTTGTTTTTCTCAAGGTCTCGCCGTGGAAGAAGGTTCTGAGATTTGGTCGTAAGGGAAAGTTGAGCCCCAGATTCATTGGACCTTATCGCATACTGAGGTGTGTGGGACCAGTTGCTTACCAGTTGGAGCTACCTCCAGAGTTAGAACGGATTGACGATGTATTCCACGTTTCTATGTTGCGACGCTATCGCTTTGATCCCACACATATTGTTCCAATTGAGGAGATCGAGGTTAGGCCAGATCTGACCTTCGAGGAGGAGCCGGTACAGATATTTGACCGCGATGTTAAAGTTCTGAGAAGAAAGTCCATCCCACTGGTTAAGGTTCTTTGGCATAATCATAGATCTGAGGAGGCCACGTGGGAGCCTGAGGATGCAATGCGGCGACAATATCCTCACCTTTTCTGATCAGGTAAAATTTTGAGGCCGAAATTTTTCTTTAAGGGGGTAGAGTTGTAACGTCCCAAAAATCTTTAATATTTATTTTTGTATGTTCGTGACATAAATATGTATCTGCTTCAGTGGTTATGTGTTCTAGGAGAGTGTGAGAAGTCTTGGGTTCAAGCCTTAGTTTGGGCAAAATTTTTTTTTTAATTGAATAAATCCCTATCTTTAGACAGTAGGCTTATAAATAAATTCTAGCAAAATATGTCAGAATAGGCCTACTGGTCTGGCAGTTAAGTGGAGAGCTTATGGGTAGGAGGTCTGGGGTTCGAGTCTTGGCGCAAACAAGGAGGAACTTATTTTATTGCTTGTGCCGTGTTGGTATTTTAGTCTAGCCAAAATACTGAAGAGTTTGACTGAGGGTTGGTTTCGGTTGTTGAGAGGATTTTGGTGAGATAAGAGGGAGGATTTTAAGGAGAGATTTTAGGGATATGAAGAGAGAGTTGGTGTCGAATTGAATTCCTTGTTGCTCTCTCAACTTTTCGGCTGGGGTTTGGTTTTCTCCTCATTTTGGCTTCTGTCAATTGTTTTCTATTCTTGAAGGCCGAATATTGCTAAGGGTTCCAACTAGTCTCTCTCTTTTCCTTCTTTTCTGACTTCGTTCTTCCCTACAACAATCGTTTCCTCCCCCCATTGTTTACCAATTTTCTCTTCTTCTTCTACCCCACTAACAAACGTTCTCTCCTTCCTCTCTTTGGCCGAACCTTCTCCCTCCCTTCATGTTCATTTTCATCTCTTTTAGCCGATTCATTCTTTCTCTTGCGCACAACTCTTAAGTCCGTGGGTTCGGTAAGTTTCAGTGAGTGCTAACTCTGACTGTTCTTTTTGGAATATCGTTTAAGAGGGTTTTGTTGTTGGTAGGAATTATTCAGCGGACTGGTGATCTTTGATTGACGTGCGAAGTGTGCGAAACCCCGTTGTGCGTATGAAGGTAACGTTTGTGAATTTAGTATTTGGGTTTGACTGTGCATTTTGATTTAGTGCAACTTTAAGTGATTAAGTGGCGTTATTTTGGCTAAATGAAGGTTCTAGGGTGCTCGTGGTTCTCGGTTTAACGGCGTTAGCGAAGGGCGGTCTTCTTCCGTAAGTCAAGTCTTAATATCACAACGCGATTGTCGAGACTCGTGAATTAATCATAAATCGGTTTTGAATGACCTTTGATAGGTATTCGGGCTTAGGGAGTGTTTTGGCATCGAATTCGTGACAGGTGTGTGTAAACACAATCGCGATTATGGAAATCGGCAAAAGCCGGAATAAGTGAACGTCAACGCTACGCGGGCGTGCGCTCACCCGTGTGGTAGGTCGTGTGACTAAATATGCGTGTGTGATCGATGAGGCTGGCCATGTGCTATTTTATAGGCCAGGCCAAACTGGGCCGTGTGGGCCCCATGGGCATGTGGGCCCCACACGAGTAAACCACACGGGCGTGTGGAAATTATTGGGCCATGCCGTGTAATCCACACGGCCAAGGCCATTTTGGGCCGTGTGGACCACACGGGTGTGTGGGCCCATATGGGCCAGCAACATGGGCTTGAGGGCCCATTTTCACTGTTTGTCTGCTAAGGTTGCACGGGTCGCCCGAGACGACTGTGAACCTATTGGTGGGTCGGTAAGCTTACTTAGACCCCTAATTGACTGAATGATTGTTATTCCCCTATGTGATATATATATATATGTGTATGTACATGTAAGGCTATATTTTAGCATGCTATGTAGATTGTACTAAATACATACACGATACTATGATATAACATGACATGATTGCATGATGCATTGCATGGGGATGGGTTGTTATTGATCAGAGGAAGTGTACTGAAAGGCTTTGAGCCTAAATGATCAGCAAAATTTCACCGCATATCATCAGATAGTGTCGCAATCGGTACTCTCTAGAGTGTAGGGATGGGTGGGTTGATTATATTTCCATATAGAGTGTAGGGTTGGACGGAGATGGAGTGTAGAGGCTGGATGGGTAAGACTTGTATACTGTTTCATATGTTACCGTGACCGACTAATGTTATCATGCTGCCAAGGCACAAGCACATGATCGTTTCTATCTTGAGGTGGGTCAAAGCTCAAACCGAAATTTTCATCGATCTCGAAAAGGGCTTAGGCCCGATGCAGTGTTTGTTCTCTGTCTGTCTGCTATTATGGGATTACACACTGAATTTTCGTAAACTCACCCATCTATTTTAACTGTACAGGAAATTTTAACTGGACAGGTAATCCCCAGTCATAGGCGGATCGGTGCAACGGAGGACTCAGCAGTGGCCACACGACCTATCTAATTCGATTTAGTATTTTATAATTTCAACTTAATTTTTGGGGTATTTTATTATGATAAGGGCCTTTGGATTTATATTTTTTAATTTGGGATTTTATTGTTGTTTTGGTATATAACTGCTAGCAGTAGGAAAAGCCGCGAGTTTTTAGAAAGATAAATGTTTTAACCATATCTCCTCAAATACACAATCGGTTTAAAAGCTTCCGCGATAAATGACACTTTGAAAATTAATAACTTTTTTAAAAGTGAATAACTTTTCAACGATTCACGCTATGAAATGAACGACCGTTTTTAGACTCATCATTGAATAACACAAAGTGATTAAATATAAATGAGGATTTCAACGACAACATATTTTACGAAAACACTTCAGTGTGACATTGCCAGATTCGGCCATAACGTCTAAGCTGGGTTTGGGGTGTTACAATGTACTTCTATTTTTTCGAACAAATTGGTTTAAAACAAAACCATATCATAAATATATTTTTTATATTATCCTAATTGTTTTTGCACGCATAAAAATATGAAAGCAAATATCGGCTCTCTGATTTCATTCTCTACACTTGGTTTGTTTTGTTTGAGCTCTCTCAAAGCAATTCGAGGTTCAAGGATACCAGGGAAGGTTTTTCGATAGGTATAATTTTGATCAAATTTTTATTGCTATAAATATCACAAGGCTAGGTTTTAAGAAAAAATTAAAATTCTCTTGTGCTTAAAACAATGTTTTCTAAACTGATTTTCCAACACCAACATCAAATTCAATGCCCTAATGTGCAATCGCATGCCCTTCCGTTGGCACCCCTACACCAAGCTCGTTGCCTTAAAGATAGAACAATTGACACCCCAATGCCTAGTTTTGCATGCCTGAGTGCTAGCGTTGTTACCTTTGCGTGTTTTGCTTACACTTTTTTTGAATTTTTAGGATATTTTGGTCTTTTATTTCATCTACAACTTCAAGAAAGCTCTTTTAACATAAAATAGGTTATTTAGACAATATAAATATGATCTTTTGAGAAGGAGTCAAGAACTTTTGGTTGTTTTCTTACATTATTACTACCTATTTTTTTTATTGTTTTCTTCAACTATATGGTTTGCTAAATCCATTTTTCTAGTCAATCGATTTTCAAAGTTTGAATTTATGAGATTTAATTTTTTTCTTAACCCTTTTTTGTTCTTTAGTATATGTGCATCTTTTATTTGAATTACAATTGTTCAGGTTTGTTAAAACCCAACTAGTATTTGATAACTTAAAACAATTGCCTTGTCAATTAGAATAATTAAATCTGTAATTCTTTAATTCATTCTAATAGTTGTGACTAACTGCATAATTATGTATGTCGTGGTATATTATTTATGTGGTGTGCATGTCTGGTCTAGCTTAAAGAAACCCCATTAAGGTGAGTTTATTGGTTAGAATTAGGTCTTTCTCATTCTTAATGCTACAAATAAGTTAAATCCTGGACGTTGAATTACATTGTTATTTATTGGTAAGGGAAGTAAACTCAAACAAGTTTCGCATTGGTTAATGAAAAAGTAAGGAGAGATTGGTTGCCTGACGCTGAGTCAGCAACTAGAACTTATTTATTGAAGGCATTAAAGATATCCTTACATCGATGACCAAATTTATAAATTAAACAGAGAATTTAAATGAGAATGCTTCTTAGATTAGTATATAATAGTCATATTAATTTTCATAGTGATAATGGTGTGTATTATCCTTATACTTGAGGCCATCATAATCCCAACATCGGAATTTATATACTTTGAGATAGTGAAACGACTTATATAAATGGTTATAATATAAAGGCATAATTATCGAAAATACCCTCAACATTTATAGGTTTTCAGGTTTAGCCCTTAACTTTTTTTTATTAACACCCTCAACGTTATGATTTTTTTATAAATCAACCCAATTTTAACGCTAAACGTGAGTTGACCATCAATCAAACTACAAATCAACAAAGTAGCCTATCTAGCATTCCACATAAGCACGATGTGATAGATCACGTCATCTATTTAACAAAATTATGGTTTTTTCATTTTGTTTCCATCTTCTTTCTTCTTCTCTCTTTCTCTCTTCCCCTCTATTCTGAAACCATACTTCAATTTGGCGAGGATGAAGTGTAACACCCCTAACCTTTATCTGTCCCCGGAATAGGGTTACGGAGCATTACTAGACTTTTCAGATCAAATACAAACATTACATATCATTTAGCATACATATCATAAGTTAATCATATTGTCCCTTTTATGAGCCCTCAAGGCCCAAAATATGTGTTAGAAACAAATCGGGACTAAACTAGGTATTCAGAGAATTTTTCTGAAAACATAAAAAATTTTCAAAGAAACAGGGGACACACGCCCGTGTGGCCAGGCCGTGTGGCTCACACGGTCAAGAAACATGCCCATGTCTCAGGCCGTGTAGGCATTGGAAATAGGGGCACACGGCCGTGCCCCAGCCCGTGTCCAAATTTAGGTACTTACTGACTTGAGTCACACGGCCAAGTCACACGCACGTGTGCTAGGCCGTGTGAGTATACTAACTTGCAATATTAAGGTGTAGGGGTCACACGGCCAAGTCACACGGGCGTGTGTCCCCTGTTTCCTTTGAAATTTTTTGATAATTTCAGAAAAATTCTCTGAATACCGGTTTAGTCCCGATTTGTTTCTAACACATATTTTGGGCCTCGAGGGCTCTTAAAAGGGACAATATGATTAGTTTATGATATGTATGCTAAATGATATGTAATGTTCGTATTTGATCTGAAAATCTTGATAATGCTCTGTAACCCTGTTTCGGTGACGGATAAGGGTTAAGGGTGTTACACGAAGATTTAATTGCTTAGCCAGTGCAAGTTTTTTCTTCTGAATCAAATATTTAAAATAAATAAATAAATAATTTAAAGAAAAAACCAAGAGGCAAGCAAAGGAATTTTGGATTCTATGTTTGGATTTACAGGATTGAGTGTACTGTCTTCTTTGAAACTTTCTTCAAGAAAGGTAGATTGTTCTTTAGAAAGCCTAAGTTTCTTCCGAGTTGACTTGTTGTCATCATCATCCCTTGCTCTTGTACTAGTTCTTTCTGTTTCAACTGCTTCCACCTCCACCCTTCTATTGCCTCTTTTGCTCCTGTTTCTAATCCCAAAATCCATCAACACAGCGCTGCTAGAAGACGACACAACCGCCTTTTCCTTAGCTACATTCGCCGCCACCACCAACGTTAGATGGTTCACGTCTAACCCTTTTCTGAGTCCCTCTGATGGATCCATTTCTATCACCAATAACAACAATGAAAAAAAAGCTGTTAATTTTTCTTCAAGATGATTAGCGGAATATAAAAAAAAGAAAGATGAATATCCTAAGATACCCAGATCTAAATACCCCTATAAAATATCAATTCTACTTGAAATACTCATAGTTATCTGTGAGCCAAGGAGGTTTATAAACTTAAGCCTTTGCAAAACAGAAGGAGATCTATCGAGGTGGGTTGGGACTGGTTCAGGTGTGGTTTCAATTTTACTAGTTTGTTGTTGAAAAGAGATATGGAAACCGGTGCCGAAATCTAGGATATCGGCTGTGGTGGTGGTGGAAGTAAAGGGTTTTTAGGATCTGTAAGAGTACAAGTTGATGGATCAAAGCCTTTGTAAAACAGATGGGGATGGAAGGAGTCTAGAGTCGTTTGTTTCGTTTCCATCGTGGATGGGACGTCACGGACACTGCTAGAAGCAGCAACGCCAGAGTTGTTGGTAGAGAAGGTGGAAGTAAAAAAGATAATACCAATGGTAATGTTAAGGAAGACAAAGAAAACAGTAGGGGTAAACCTGGTGAAAATTGAAGCCCAAAAGAAATAAAAAGGTACAGTCGACATTGATTCTTCCAACATAGAATAGAGGGGAAGAGAGAAAGAGAGAAGAAGAAAGAAGATGGGAACAAAATGAAAAAAAGAAGAAGAAATTTGTTAAATAGATGACGTCATCTATGACATCATACTTATGTGGCATGCTACATAGGTTACTTTGTTGACCTGCAGTTTGATTGACGGTCAACTCACATTTACTGTTAAAATTAGGTTAATTTCTGAAAAAAATCATAACATTGAGGGTGTCAGTAAAAAAAAAGGGTTAAGGGCTCAAACCCAAAACCCATAAATGTTGAGGGTATTTTTGACAATTATGCCTAATATAAAGGCAGTTGTTGGATATTCTACAAACTTTGTAGCAAGATATGAATGATGAAGATAGGATCTCTTTCTCCAACATATGGGGATACCTAAGACCCTTTAATCAATTGAGATTAGAAATTATCGGCCTTGCTCAAATTAGTTTACATGAAATATCAGACTCATTTTTTTATCTTAGTTAACTTGAGATTCAAGAAATGAAAGATTGAATTATACAAGTGGAATTGTTATATGACTTGTGCTCAATCTAGATACCATGGGCAAATGTATGAACTACACTATAATATTATCACAAAAATGTTATGTTGGACCAATACTTCTTACAATTTGGGTAGCACTGATGCATTGGTAGATGTCATTCACATTTAGTAATACTAGAAATGTTTCAATATTATTGCCAACATTACATGATCATACAAGGTCGTACCCTATGATTGGAATAATTAGAATTTGAACAAAGTTGTAATAGTGTTTAAGTAGACACACATGTTAAATTAATTAAAGAATTTTTTATATAATTAATTTAATTTAATTTGACAGATTTAAAATTTTAACAAAATATATGTGCATGCTTGACAGACATATATAGAAGGTTCAATCAAAATAATGTGAACTATGTTTAGCATATTTTAATTGCACAAATATGATTTACTAGATATGGTATTTAATTAGTTTTGGTTAAAGGGGGTTATGTTGGATTTTAAAATAAAACACGATGTCGTTTGTATGGAAAGTGTGATATCACGTTTGAATAAAATCGCTTAGCATCATTTATGTAATTAATGGTCATTCCAAAAAGGTTTTTAAATAAAAAGGAAAATGTATTGTCCCTTCTTTCATTCTTACACAAAACTCTTTGTCTAGCACAAAAAAGGAATTTAGAGTGACCTTCTAAAAAAATTCAAGAATGCCTTACAATCACTTCTCAATTGGTGGATACAATGGAGGCTGAAACGAAAAGGTTGGAACTACGTTGAGATTGTTGATTAGAAAGCTTACTGCCAAAGAAAATTTTGTCTACTCAAATCGGTGAAGGTATATTTTGAACTTTTTTCATGATAGGTTATCTAGCAAATGGATTCATGGTGTAAGTTCACTATATGTATTTTCCACTACACTGACTCTTATTTGGTAGCCCAACAGTCTTATCTGATCTTTTTTCCCTCCAACCACCAAAGTTTACATGTCACCTCCACCTTCCCTTTTAACTATTACCCATAGCCATGGTTTACTAGACTTAAAACCCTAAAAGTCCTAAACATAGAAAAACAAAAACAAAATTCCAAAACTTACCAAAATATAAACAACGACAAAAAAATCTAGCCAAAACCTTGAGCAAATTCCTTCAAAATTCCCTTAAAATATTCTCTTATCCAAAATCGATACATGCCAAAAAAATTTAAAAAAATTCTAACTTGCCTTATTTTATAAAGAGACATGAAGCATATGAGTGAAGTTTCAAAATCTCAATAACTCCCAAGGCCAACCAATATTTGCCATATGACACACAATTATGATGCACCGTTTCTACTTTCAGTTCTTAATAGATGCGTGTTCTTCCCATTATTTGGTGAAGTACCAAGAGACACCCTTCTCAAATTCAAATAAAATATCAACACGACATCTTCATTTGTAAAACACATGCTACCTTCCTACTAAGCGTCATTGGTCGCATGATCACCTTTACACACTGTAAAATTTAAATAGTCCCATGGAAGGTCACTTTATAACTCCCACTCGATTGGGGTGGAGGGGACAACTGTTTTAACCAACATCGCCAAGGATAGGTGTTGAGTCCTCTCTTGAATAGCTCCCACATAAGACCTCACATGGTGCATCTCATTTGATCCCCGCTGACCTAGAAGACTACTATGCTTTCCAAGTGACCGACCATAATGAGACCTTCATTGTACACATTCTAATACCCCAAGTTAAAGAGGACTACCCTCACTGATTAATATCCTTCTCTAACCTTAGGGAGCGATCTCCCCATCTACCTCTGAACTTGACCAACAACACATTGACTTCCTTACGACTCTCCACACACCACAGTTTGAAATGTTGTCCAAACTCCTTCCTGTTTTTTCCCCTTAACAAAACATAACTTCAATTTTCAAAAACTAAATTGGACAAAACTTTTTTTAAATTTTATTTTATGAATTTAAAATTACTCATTTTTAGTTTATCCTAACAAGAACTTTGATCTTATTGAATATTTAAAGACATTTTTATTCATTAATGTAATAGGTAAAAGAAATTACCTAATACTTAAGAAATTATGATATTAATTATGATATGTTAATAATTTAAACAATTAAATCTTTTTTTGAACAATTTCATTATAAGCTTTGATCATATCTGCTTTATTTGACACAATGTCTAGAATTATCCATAGCTCCTCCCCAACCCATAAATAAGAGAATAATGTGCTTTAGCGCACTCGAACTCATGTCCTCCTGCATAGGCAACAATATCCATACCAATCGAACTAAAACTCAATCAACAACAATTAACTTTTTTTTTAATTTAATGGATACAATTATAATTAAATAAAATTTATAAACCAAAAGTAGTAAAATATCAAAGGCACTCTTTAGTTTGGGTATTACACATGTGGCCTTATATACCACAATAATTTCCGAATTGTATGTAAAACGAATAAAATATTCTCAAACAGTGCCTTCATGGTGTCCAATAGTATATAAGAATGACAAAGGTACTTCAACCTAATGTGTATAAAGCAAAATATAATAAACAAGTAAGAAATTGGTCTGAATTATTATTATAATATTTTTAAAATTGGTATGCATTATTTGATAAACCTTTGTAGAGCAAATATTAAGTTGGCTATTGGTTCCCTTCAAAAGACCACTTGTCAAGAGCTTAAGTCTTATTGGGGTCAATTTGTTGAAAAGAAAGAAGGAATACCTTTGACTCTGTAGGGCCATTGACCTCTTATAATAACCAACAAAGTCAACCCAAGCTTTGAAATGAGAAAATAAGTATTAAATAATAAGTAAAATATATATTTTCCAGTGAAATCTGTTGAAGTATTCAACGTCAGGCGCTCCAAATTACTATAAAAGAAATAGCTCTTTGACGATTAGTTTATTATTTATTACGGCACTGAAAACATTTTTTCTTTAATATTTAGGTTAAATATTAAAAAATAATATTAAACTTCAACATTTTGTCTACACTTAAACAAGTCTTAGTATTTTTACTTAATTTTAAGTACTTTTCTCAGGTGAAATGTTGATTCATGTTTTTTTTTTTGGGATATAAATGAAAAGTTATAACTTATTTAAGTATTAATTAAATGTATATTGATAAATTAAGTTCTTAACGTTTATATTTTGTAAATTTGACTCTTTTTTGTTAAATTTTACCTTTAATATTTTAAAAAGAGTTAAATTTGACAATTAACCTTTCAAAAATAATCAAATCACTATTTTTTTAACAGAAATACTCACTAAAACGTTAAATTTTTTTAAACATGACAACCCGCATGACAATCAACATATACTTCATGCTCATTTTTTAAAAAAATTTATGAATTTATGAATTTTTTAATTATTTATTGACGTGACATATAAGACAAAAAATACCATATCAATATGATGTACATGTGGACTGCTCTATGAATTGCTATGCCAATATTGTCAAAAAATTACTGTTTTCCGTTAAGAGAAACAATTTGACTATTTTAAAAAGTTGAGGGTCAATTTTAATATTTTTTTTTAAATTAAGAATCAAATTGACAAAAAATATAAATGTTCAAGACTAAATTATACCTTAATTAAATATCTAGAGTTTATTTGACTAAAAAATAAAGATTTATTTATATATATATATATGTGCAAATAATTTATTTATTATTTTAATATTTGTTCTCTACGAATCCACTAGATTTTGAGTTGAAAGAGACAATAATGGTGGCATATTTCTTTAAAAAATTCAAATTTTTTATTATATTCTACAAATTAAATTTTATGTTTATCATTAAAATAAAAATATAACATAAAAGTACACTTAAAAAAGAGAGTTTTCATTAGATTTCCTTTATTAAGTTTAATTTTTGTGCAACTTGGGAGACAAAAGAAGATGCATAAATATTTTCTTTTACTATTTTATTTTATTGGGATGGAAGATACATGAATATCAATAAATGGGATTTCATGCAGTGTTTCGGATTTCAACATTAAAATATGGTATTATCAATTCCCCATGCATTCTTGTCTCAACTCCTTGCACATGCATTTTTCAGAAGGTATGAAATGAAACAATTTTTATTAAAAAAATTGAAATGAGGAAATAGATTCTATAATTTGTTTTAGCATTTTAGTGGGTAAGATGGACTGACTTTAACGTCAATTTGCTTTTAAATAGAATCAAAGTACTTGCAGTAAAGGTATTCATGAACCCATCCACTCATCTTTTAATCAGCCTCACCGGTAATGCTCAAATAGATCTATTTGATTTAAATGTAAATTAAATATTTTAATCTTTTCAGTACGATAGTACTATCAATTTCAATGTATGTTGCAATTCACAATGCAATTAGACTGTGTGAAATTTATTTTATGTGTTGGTATGTTTGTGAAGAGATAAAACAATAACTGCAAGAAATAATACTAGTGACATGGATAGTGGGTATTTAGAGTGTAACTAAAAAAAAAATTGAATATAATGAGATTGTTTACATAGTTGTGGGATGTGATTCGTATTTATCAGACGTTTTGTAGGCATTTAGAAAGACGTTTTGGCAAGCAATAGGAGAAGGCCTAAAATAGGCCTGACATCACGACAAGGAGCATTAGGACGTCGGGATGACGCGACAAACGTTGAAATGGTAAAGTAGAGATGACGTCGATGTCATAATGTGTTCTCCTATTTGGCAGTTGCATTTTAGACTTCATGCAGGATTGTTTCTCCTAGTTTGACTCTAATTATTTCGAGGATATTTTCATATGATTAGAACTCTAATCTAAGCCTATTTAAAGTGGTCATTGTACCCCTATATTCATATGCCAATCAACAGGGCTTTTCTTGAGGGTGACAAGACGTAGTCGCATATGAGTTTTGGTGAGAGTTTCGTGGTAATTATGGAGAGTATTTTGTACCCCTTTTGTGAGTGTCCTATGAGATTTAGGGTTTTATTTATCGATTTGATCTTTAGGGTTTTGAGTTTTGTAGTTAGGGTTTGGGTAATGTACATATTATACATTTAGGTTTATTTTCTCCATATTGTACTCTCGTTTGTTTACTCATTTAGTGAAAAGCCAAAGCCTCATTTGCATGTGGTTTTTCCCTCTTTGAGGGTTTTCCACGTAAAAAAATATTTGTGTTCGTTATTCTCTACTTTTACTATTTCGTTACACTCGTGACAAGTAATAAAGTGATGAACAATTCTTTGTGAAAAACTTAGACTTACGCAAATTGTTGAAAAGATTTAATTTCAAAAGGATTGAGCAATTATCTAAACTAAAATCAAATAAGTAACAAATTAAACTAAAGTTGTAAACACAAGGTAAAAGCAAGATTTTAAAGAGTTTAATCAATATGACATAAATGTGTTAGATTAATATTATTCATTAACTTAGAATTATTAAAACAATGTTCATGATGTTAAGGATAATTCCATGGCAATTTGGTTCTTTGTTAACCGATGCAGCCGTACTGATTAAATTATTAAACCTCTCTAATATATGTCTATGTTCATTTAATTAAATAATTTTCATAAGCAGAAATAAGATATGGTGAAGTACCAATATATTTCTATACTGAAACAAATTTAATCACATCAATCTTTATGTTATGCAAGGTAATAATATCAGTTAATATTATCACTCATTAATCTAATTTATCCTAAAAAGATTAAACATGAACCATTTAGATAGTGTGTCAATTAATTATAATTTCAATCCAATTAAATAATTAATTCAATTGACATATCACAATTATAATGCAAGAGTAACGTAAATTTACTTTTATCTAAATGAACAATTAACCAAGGCCTATAACATCAAAACATAATTTCAATAATTTAAATGGATAGAATGTGATCAATCTAACACAAACATAATTTAAGTCATTTTAATTAAATTGGAAGCATCAAAACAATTAGCAAACATGTTCATAATCTCAAAACAAATTAAAAAGAATAAAGAGAAAGGAACTAGAGGCTTTTCTTCCTTTCTTCGTAATCTGGTGTTTCTCCGTAATCAGACTAGTGTGCATCCCATTTCTTCCTTCTGCTTTGTTCTGCCAACTAGAGGCCTCCAAGATGCTGAATGTTGCTGCTCCAAGGACTTGCAAAGCTCTTTTTCAAAAGGGAAGCAATCAAAAATCAGAAAGGGAAAATAAGAGAGCAAATGGGATAAGAGAGAATGAGAGAAACGGATGAGAGATGAGTGAATTGCTTTATTTTGAAAAGCAATGAGAGTGGCTATTTATAATAGCATAGAATGACTAAAAAAAGAATGGGAGAGCCTTGATTTTCTTTTCCCATGGCCAACCCTTGATTGTATGAGAACTTTAACACCCCTAACCCGTATCCGTCGCCGGACTAGGGTTAAGAGGCATTACCGGACAAACGAAAACTTTTACGGACATTTCATAACTTAATACAAAGAATCCAATCCAAGAGTCCCTGGAATAGGTCAACGAGACCTTAAGCATGCTTTAGAATAGGGCCGGGACTAAACCAAACACATACGAAAATTCTCGAAAATTTAAAATTTTCAAAGTTACAGAGGTAACACGCCCGTGTGGGCAGGCCGTGTGCCTCCCACGGCCTCAGACACGCCCGTGTGTCTAAGCAATGTCAAAACAGGGCATACATACTGACTTGTCCACACGGCCGTGGACACGCCTGTGTGCCTCACCCGTGGTCGAGCCTGACTTGCACCACACGGCCAGTCATACGCCCGTGTGTCCAGCCCGTGGTCGAGTCTGACTTGTTTTGAAATTCAACCACGAAGGACACGGTCGAGCCACACGACCGTGTGCTTAACCGTGTGGGCAAATACAGGCCATTTGCAAGGCCAAAATGCCACCCACACCTTGGGTTATCCTTACATGCACATATAAGCATATTTCCCTGCACAATTGGAAACCAAAAACATACCAAATGATCATCATAACATCCCATTCAATTCCATTTCTAAACATACCAACTATTATGCCAAATAACTCAACTAATTCACAAATAAATCCTTGCATAATTCATTCACAACTTACCACAACAGTAAGACATTTTCTCATCATTGATATCCCAAACTTTGCATCAATAAGCTTACCATTACTTGACCATTTCATTAGCCATTAAACCATACCACACAAAACATCATAGAACATGACTAGTCATTCATAACACAACCATTTATCTAGCCATATCACATGGCTATGTACATATCTCAAACATATACCAAAATAACTAGCCTATACATTCCATATTTAACTATGTACACATTCAAAAGTACCAAAGTTGAGATTGATAGTGTGGTGATGATCCTCGACGTTTCCCGAGCCATTCATAGCTTTAACGATCTATAAAATAGAACAAGCACACACAAAGTAAGCTTTCAAAAGCTTAGTAAGCCATATACAAATAAACTTAACATGTAATCATATATAAGCATAACAAACCAAATTCATTAACATATTTTCATTTCATACATATAGGTTTCTCTTTGGCTCAAATGGTTTGCCATTTCTTACCAACATTTCATATCTCAAAATATCACTTTTGCTCATAGCACACTCAAACACATATCACATATTATCTCATCAAATCTATACACATATTCAACTTGGTAAGTTCATACATATACTTACCTTTCATACACTTACTTAGTGTACAACTCAAACGTACCTGACTTGTTTATACATTTCGCGTAATAGTTCCTTTCTCGGACTTGCCCGTTGAACCCTTCGGAATTAAATAGGATGCTCGGAATACTCAGAATAGTCGTACAATGCCAACGTCCCAGACGTGGTCTTACATGTAACCAGATATCGAAGCCACTGTCCTAGACAGAGTCTTACACAAATCAAATACGATGCCAATGTCCCAGACATGGTCTTACACGTAAATCTCAAATCGATGCCAACGTCCCAGACGTGGTCTTACACGATATCACATATCGGACACCTATGTCATGACATATACAATCCTATCTATTCCTAGGTTCGTACGGACTTTTTCGGATGTTGACATTATGTCGATACTATCTCGGATTTCATGTACTCATCATCTCATATACATTCATCATTATAAATTTTCATATAAACATACATATATCAATGTAAATACATTTATTTGTATATAGACTTACCTCGGATTCGGATAAACGGAAACGAACTCGGCTACTCAATTACTTTCGATTTCCCACGATCTAAGTCCGTTTTCTTCAATTCTTGATCTATACATATTCAAATTTAACCCATTTATTCACCAAATCACTCAATTCGATCCAAAAACACATTTTTAGGGCAATTTACAAATTAGCCCTCACATTTTCACATTTTGACATTTTAGTCCTTATTTCACAAAATCACAAAATACACATAATTTGCTTATACCCATGCTTAGCCAAATTTTACTCATACTCATTTAAGTCCATATATTTCACTTATTTCACAATTTAGTCCCTCAAAATATTATTTTCTCAATTAAGTCCAAATTTCTCAAAATCATCAAAAATCCAAAGACAAAACATGTTAATCCAACACATATATTTCATATTTCATCATCAAACATCACAAAACTCATGAATTCATCAATGAAACTTTTCAAAATCATCATAAATTCACAAAATTGAAGCATGGGTTTTGAAGAACACGAAGCAACGATTACAAAAACGTAGAAATTATCAAAACCCGATCAAAAACACATACCCGATTTATGCTTATACCATGGCCGAATGTTCAAATGCTTCAAAACCTATTTTCTTTCTTCTACAATCGGTGGATGAACACATAATGGCCATTATTTTAACTTTTTTTTTATTATACATTAACTTAATTAACAAATTCCATATTTAGCCTTTTTATTATCATTCATTTTCCACTAACATAAGGCATTTTTGTCCATTCAAAATCCCTTTGGTTTAATAACAACATAAGGAATTCACATAATAAAAGCCATAACAAATAGATACCTTTACATAAAGCACGCTAATTTTGCATTTAATGCAATTCAGTCCTTTCCTCTAATTAAGCACACAAATGACAAAATTAATTCACGAAACTTTCACACATGCTTTATCATATACTGCAGACACAGAAAATAATATTAAAATATTTTTTTGACTCGGATTTGTGGTCTCGAAACCACTATTCTGACTAGGGTCTAAACCAGACTGTTACAATTCTCCCCTCTTAAGAATTTTCGTCCCCGAAAATCTTACCGCTGAATAGATTCGGATGTTGTTGTCTCATTGTATCTTCAGGCTCCCACGTAGCCTCTTTAACTTCGTGTCGATGCCACAGTACCTTAACTAACAAAATTTTCTACGGCCCGATGAACCTCGGACTCAATTTGCCTTTACGTCCGAATCGGAGTACTTTCTTCCACGGAGATACTTTTAAAAATACTTTATCACTGATTTCGAATTCAAAGTCTTTTCTTTTCAAGTCTGCATAGGACTTCTGACGATCAGACGCTGTTTTCAGACTATCACGGATTACTTTCACTTTCTGTTCAGTGTCTTTTATCGAATCAACCCCGTGTGTAACAGTCTGAATTTGACCCTAATTGGAACGGTGGTTTCGGGACCACGAATCCGAGTCTAAAAAGTTTTTAAATATTATTTTCGATGCTTATCATATGTGAATTAATGTGTGTGAAAGTTTCGTATGAAAATTTGATCGTTTGTGTGCTTAATTTGACAAAAAGGACTTAATCGCGTAAAGTGCAAAAGTTGCAAACTATAGTGAAAAGTGCTAAAATGATAATGGCTTTTTAATATGAGGTATTAAAAGGGTAAATAGCCCATTTTTAAGGTTAGTGGGTGGTATATGACAATAGTAACCTTAAGTTATATGTTATAAAATCTTATAATATAAGGTTATATTAGTAAATAAATAAATAACATATTATATGTTAAATAAAACACATGAAAAGCCATTATCATCTTTTTGTTTCTTAAGGCCGAATGTGCTAAGGAAGAAAAGAGAAATACAAGCTTAAATTTCTGCACTTGTAAGCTTAAATCCAAGGTTAGTTTGATTTCGCTTTTGATAATTTTTACGTTTTTGTAATCGTTGCTTGAATACTATCCGACCCATGCTAGAATTTTTGAGAATAGTGTGTATGTGATGTTTGGCCATGATAGAAGCATATGCTTTGTGATGTTTGATGAATATATGTTAAAGTTATGTTATAGATTAAAATGTTTTGTATTGGAAATTTTGGTGAATTTGAGTATTTTAATAAATTGCAAAAATAAAATTTTGAAGGGTTAAAATGCAAAATAAATGAAATAAATGGACTTGTATAGTCCCTATGAATATTCGGCCCTTAGGTTGTGTAATGAAATTTTGTGTATTTTGTGTTTTGTGCAAATATGACTAAATTGTAAAAATGTGAAACATTAATGGTAAAATGGTAATTTGCCTATTTATGTGTTTCGGGATTAAATTGAGATGAAATGTGCTTGAATGAGCTAAATTTTAATGTGTTTAGATCAAGAACAAAGAAAAACAGATTTGGATCGGGGAAAGGCAAAGGTTATCGAATAGCCGATCTTCGTTGTCCGTCGATAGTCGAGGTAAGTCTTTAAGCAATTATATGTCGAAAATTATTTACGTAATATAATAAATGATGAAATTCAGAAATTTTGGAAATATATATGTGGAATTGCCGAATGTGGTTAGTATAATATTGAATTGATTTTATTTGATGTAATGTGGTTAAGTTTATCCAAATTTGATATGTGCTATTATGAAATATATGTGTTATATGTGGTTTTGGAATTAATAAATGTGCATGGAATGGTTAATTATGTTGATATTCGGGCTTCGAGCCTAGCAGTGCCCTCGTCTTTGATTTATATCGAAGCTAAATGCCTAGCGTGCCTTGTGCCGGTGATTTATATCAAGCTAAATGCCCAGCGTGCCTCGTGCGATGAATTATATCGGGCTTATTGCCTAGCAGTGCTAAATGCCTGGTGTTTAAATCTCGGACCTCTGTTCTAGCAGCAGTGCTCAATGCGTGTGTGTATTTCAGGCTTTGATGCCTAGCAGTGCTTAATGCCTGATACATTATAAACAGAGAATTCGGAAACATACAAGGTGAGACATATTTAGTGCAATGAGCTAAAAGCTCGGGTGTAAGTATAAGCCTTATATATATTAGTAAGGAATGAGGTAAGTCGGTATATCATCATTTGAGTTAAGTATGAACATTATATATACAAAATTGAGTTTAAATGCATTATTTTGAAGTATCGGCTATAAGTGGCAAGGTGGATGGTGAGAGAGTTTTGGATGTGTTTGTATATGTGTACAAATAAGTAAATGTGAACGATATGCATGATATATTCATTTGACTTGGATTATGTGAATACATGTGATATTTATGTGTTTTGATGATGTATATGTCCTTGGAAATAAAGTGCTAATACTTAGGTTAAGGGTAATGACAGCATTCGACTATGATTAATATACATATTGAAATATTTATACTCAATGCCATAAACCTAATGATTAAAATGTTTAATTGTTATAGGTAATTTGCTTAAGACTTACTAAGCTAGTAAGCTTACTCTGTTTATGTTCAATGTTCTGTTTTATAGATTTTGGTCAAGCTACAGGCTCGGAAAATCGTCAGCAAAGCCAACCACACTATCATCTTTTTGGTACTCTTTTAGTTTGGTTTATTTTGGATAAATATAAAATGTATAATGTCTATGTTTGAGTTGAAAACTTTGTCTTTATATGTATTATAGCCATACGAATATGGCTTATATCCTATGTTAGTTTGGTGTTGAAACGTATGATTTTAATGATCAAATGGTGTATATGTTTATGTCATTATGATGCAAGGGTTGTATGGATTTTATTTAGCTTATATTCGGCTATGGTATATGTGCATATAGTAGGTGTAATTCGGTCTTGTGAGAAATTGCATTATGGATTAAGATAATGTCTTAATAATGTGTAATTAGCCATGAAATACAAGTGTGATTTACTTGTTATGTTTATGTTCTGTATTCGATTATGTTTGATGAAGACTTAAACTCATTTTTTCATAAAATGTTAAATGACACATGTAATTGGTAAATGTGAAACATTTGGTATATATATATATATATATAAGAGTTTTGGCATGATTAATTGGTTTGAAATGATGAGTATAGGCCGAATAAGTATTTAGATAGCTTGATAATATGATTTGTTGGAAATGATAAAAATGCATGAGTTGATATAATCTTATTAAATTATAATAAATGTCTGTATATGAATCTAACTATTACAAAAATAATGTATATACCGTATAGTTATTTTCTGGTTCAATTATGTGCATGCAAATGAATTCATGTGAACATTGATCGATTGATTATTTGGATCTATCTGAACTTTGGTATGAGCAAGGTACATATGATTGCATATATGTGTCTTTGTATATTTGGTCAAGTAGGTATGTATTTATATGATGTTTATTGAGTTTGTAAGTTTGGACATCTCACAATATCTTTTATGCTTTGTATATTCGGCCCTTTTAAGTGAGTTAGTATAAAATGATAATTAAATCATGTTATTTAATCATATAGATACAAATGGGTTAATTGCTTTAGTATTTCATAAGTAAATAAGGACATAGCAAATGAGGCTTACGGTACTTGCATTATTTTGTAATTTTAATAAAATGTATTTTGCATGTTCAGCTTATGTTTGTCAATGCTTGTGCCATATATGATTTGGTAATGGAATAAATATGTTTTATGCATATGTAATTGTTTGCTTATATGTGTATTATTATATAAATTTGTTTAAATATAATCTAATTGATTGAATAAAAGTAATGATTATCTGGTAATGCCCGTAACCCTAATTTGGCGACGGATACGGGTTAGGGGTGTTACACCGTGTATCTTATTTTCACTGAGTTTCGACGAAAGACAAAGGTGTTCGACATTTACGTCTGCACAAAAGCTTCATAAGGTGCCATTTTAATGCTCGATCAAAACCATTATTGTACGCAAAATTCAATCAATGGCAAATATTGTTCCCACGCACCATTAAACTCAAGGATGCAACATCTCAACATATCTTCGAGTATCCGAATGATTCGCTCGGATTGACCATCCGCTTATGCGGGTGAAAAGTCAGATTGAAATGCAATTTTGTACCTAAAGCTTCTTGCAATTTCTTCCGAATCGTGGCGTAAATCTCGGATCTCTATCGACATACAATAGATAATGGCACTCCGCAATCTCACAATATCAAAATATAAAGCTCATTAACTTATCAAGTGAGTAATCTGATCATCTTTGAATAAAATGGGTAGATTTCACAATCGATCAACTACGAACCAAATTGCATCTTTCTTTCTGAGTCAAAGGCAATCCGAAAACAAAGTCCATCGCCACTCTATCCCATTTCCAATCGGAATCGAAATTGGTTGTAGCAAACCGGATGGAACTCCGATGTTCGCTTTTACTTGGCCGACGTACTAAACATTTCAAACAAAATCGTAGATATCTCTTTTCATACCGCATCACCAATAGTGTTGCTTCAAATCGTGATACATCTTTGTACTACCCGGATGAATAGATAGATGACTATTATGAGCTTCATTCAAATTAGCTGAATCAACTCTGGATTTCTCAGAACACAAATTCGATCTCGAAATCTCAAGCAATCATCATCATCAACTCTAAACTCAAAATCGAAATTCGAATTACACTGAGCTCGTTTCATTAGCATTTCATTACCAACTTTCTGAGCATCACATATTTGTTGTAAAAACAACGGTTTCGCTTTCAATTCCGCCAAAACTGAACCATCATCAGACAAGTCCAAATGAGCATTTATAGCTCGTAGTGCAAACAATGACTTTCGACTCAATGCATCGGCAACAACATTAGCCTTTCCCGGATGATAATCTATCACAAGCTCATAATCTTTCAACAGCTCAACCATCTTCTCTATCGCAGATTCAAGTCCTTCTGAGTCATTAGGTACTTCAAACTTTTATGGTCCGAATATACATGGCATTTTTCACCGTAAAGATAATGGCGCCAAATCTTTAATGCAAACACAATCGCAGCTAGTTCAAGATCGTGTGTCGGATAGTTCTTTTCATGCGGCTTTAATTGTCTCGAGGCATAAGCTATAACTTTACCTTCCTGCATCAAAACACAGCCCAGGCCATTCAACAAAGCATCACTGTAAATCACAAATTCTTTACCCGATTATGGTTGTACCAAAACTGGAGCTTCAGTTAACATAGCTTTCAACTGATAAAAGCGTTTCTGACATTTATCAGACCATTCACAGTTTACTGAACTTCACATATAACTGCTTATCTCGCAAAGTTTGCAAAACAATTCTCAGATGCTTAGCATGCTCAATCTCATCACGTAAATAAATCAAAATGTCGTCAATGAATACAACAACAAATTGATCTAAGTACGGTCTAAAAATTCTGTTCATCAAATCCATAAAAACGGTAGGAGCATTTGTTAGTCCGAAAGGCATAACTAAAAACTCATAATGCCCGTACCTCGCTCAAAGCGCTTTTTGAATGTCCAATCTTTTACTCGTAACTGGTAGTATCCCGATCTCAAATCTATCTTTGAAAACAACATGGCTTTTTTCAGCTGATCGAACAAATCATCAATTTTGGGCAGAGGATATTTGTTCTTTATAGTCACCTTGTTCAACTGACGATAATCAATGCACATTCTCATCGTGCCATCTTTCTTTTCACAAATGTAATGGAGCACCCCAAGGTGAGAAACTCGATCTTGCAAACCCTCTGTCAGTCAACTCTTGCAACTGTGACTTTAACTCTTTCAACTCTGTTGGTGCCATTCTATACGGAGCTATCGAAATAGGGTTTGTTTCCGGTAACAATTCAATACCAAATTCAACTTCACGTATCGGAGGTAATCCCGGTAATTCTTTAGGAAATACATCAGGGAATTCACAAACCACTAGCACTGATTCAACTTTCTTTTCAGTTACTTTCGAGTCAATCACATAAGCAAAATAAGCTTCATATCCTTTTCTCAAATAATTCTGAGCTTTTAACACAGATATTACAGCAGGTAATCCATTCAAATCATTAGACTCTATCTGAACTATTTCATCATTCTGACGTCTCAAATCAACAGTCTTTCTTTTGTAGTTTACAACGGCATCATGCAATGTTAACCAGTCCATACCCAACATTATATCAAACTCATCAAATGGTAACAACATCAAATCAGCCGGAAAACAAACATCTCTAAACATCAACGGACAGTTCTTGCATACTTTATCAACCAGGACACTTTTACCTAAGGGTTTTGATACTCTAATAACAAATTCAGTAGACTCAACAGGCAAAGTCTTACTGGATACTAAGTTCATGCATATATACGAATGAGTAGAACCTGGGTCTATCAATGCAATCACAGAAGTATCATAAAGAGTAAATGTACCCGTTATAACATCCGGAGATGAAGCTTCCTCACGAGCTCGGATGGCATATGCTCTAGCAGGCGCTCTAGCTTCAGATCTCGCAACAGTGTCTTTCGTAGTTCTTTGACTACCACTAACATTTCTTGCATTTCGGGAAGGTCTACCTCTCGCTGAAACATTATCAGGTCTCGAATTCTGAACAATCTCTTGCTCAACAGACTCTGGGCAATCTCGGATGAAACGATCTAATGATCCACATCTGAAACAGGCTCGATCATTCAATCTACAACTTCCCGGATGTCTTTTACCACAGTGCTTACATTCAGGTCGTTTAGATCGGACATATCCCACACTAGCTATCGATGTAGCTGGAGCTTTAGAATTCAACTGTGATCTAGCTCGATCTCTCGGATTCGAATGTCCCACATTAGTTCTGGAACGGCTATGCTCATCTCTGAATTTCTTTGAAGTAGACTGAAATGATTTGCTCGAAAATCTCTTTCTTGCATCTTTGACTTCAGACTCAGCTTTTCTTTTATCTTTCCCGGGTGCCTCAGCTTTGCACGCTCGATCAACAAGAACAACGAATTCTTTTATTTCCAAAATTCCCACTAGTAAGCAAATATCTTCATTCAAGCCATCTTTAAATATTTTGCACATTATTGCCTCGATTGATACACATTCCCGAGCGTATTGACTTAATCTCACGAACTCTCGTTCATACTCGGTAACAGACATGCGACCCTGTTTCAGTTCCAAAAACTCTTTTCGTTTCTGATCAATAAACCTTTTTACTGATGTATTTCTTTCTGAACTCAGACTGAAAGAAATCCCATGTAACCCGTTCTTTCGGAACAACAGAAATCAAGGTCTTCCACCATTGATAAGCTGCGTCTCATAGCAAAGAAACAACACACTTTATACATTCTTCGAGGTTCAATGACATTTCATCAAATACTCGAATAGTGTTCTCTAGCCAAAACTCTGCTTTCTCGGCATCGTCATCACTGGTGGCCCTGAACTCTTCAGCCCAATACTTACGAATTTTTTCAACCGGAGGTTTATTCAATAAATTCAGATTCATAACCGGAGGCACAACTGAAGTCTGAGGAGGATTAGGCGGGGGCGGAGGTTATGAAACAGCCGGATTATTCCTTACAAACTGAGTGAACCACTCACTCATCATTTGGAAGAAGGCTTGTTTAGCCTCTCCCTCTTGATCGCTCGTAGTCGGTCTCGAATCAGATGGCGCTATCCTTTGAGCGGGAACGGGCGCGTTGCTTTCAACGTCGTCAGCTACGGCTCTTTCGGGATCCATTACTATACGAAATCACATTTTACACGTCAGGATTCATCACACTATCACCGTTCAATATATGGCATGTATAGCTAGACTCGTACACGCTACATTAGTTCGAGAATCGGCTAAATTGTAGCTCTGATACCAATCAAATGTAACACCCCTAACCCGTATCCATCGTCGGACTAGGGTTGAGAGGCATTACCGGACAAACAGAAACTTTTACGGACATTTCATAACTTAATACAAAGAATCCAATCCAAGAGTCCCTGGAATAGGTCAACGAGACCTTAAGCATGCTTTAGAATAGGGTCGGGACTAAACCGAACACATATGAAAATTCTAGAAAATTTAAAAATTTTCAAAGTTACAGAGGTCACACGCCCGTGTGGGCAGGCCGTGTGCCTCCCACGGCCTCAGACACGCCCGTGTGTCTAAGCCGTGTCAAAACAGGACATACATACTGACTTGTCCACACGGTCGTGGACACGCCCGTGTGCCTCACCCGTGGTCGAGCCTGACTTGCACCACACGGCCAGTCACACGCCCGTGTGTCCAGCCCGTGGTCGAGTCTGACTTGTTTTGAAATTCAACCATGAAGTACACGGTCGAGCCACACGCCCGTGTGCTCAACCGTGTGGGCAAATATAAGCCATTTGCAAGGCCAAAATGCCACCCACACCTTGGGTTATCCTTAGATGCACATATAAGCATATTTCCCTACACAATTGGCAACCAAAAACATACCAAATGATCATCATAACATCCCATTCAATTCCATTTCTATAAATACCAACTATTGCCAAATAACTCAACTAATTCACAAATAAATCCTTGCATAATTCATTCACAACTTACCACAACAGTAAGACATTTTCTCATCATTGATATCCCAAACTTTGCATCAATAAGCTTACCATTACTTGACCATTTCATTATCCATTAAACCATACCACACAAAACATCATAGAACATGACTAGTCATTCATAACACAACCATTTATCTAGCCATATCACATGGCTATGTACATATCTCAAACATATTCCAAAATAACTAGCCTATACATTCCATATTTAACTATGTACACATTCAAAAGTACCAAAGTTGAGATTGATAGTGTGGTGATGATCCTCGACGATTCCCGAGCCTTTCGTAGCTTTAACGATCTATAAAATAGAACAAGCACACATAAAGTAAGCTTTCAAAAGCTTAGTAAGCCATATACAAATAAACTTAACATGTAATAATATATAAGCATAGCAAACCAAATTCATTAACATATTTTTATTTCATACATATAGGTTTCTCTTTGGCTCAAATGGTTTGCCATTTCTTACCAACATTTCATATCTCAAAATATCACTTTTGCTCATAGCACACTCAAACACATATCACATATTATCTCATCAAATCTATACACATATTCAACTTGGTAAGTTCATACATATACTTACCTTTCATACACTTACTTAGTATACAACTCAAACGTATCTGACTTGTTTATACATTTCACGTAATCGTTCTTTTCTCGAACTTGCCCGTTGAACCCTTCGAAATCAAATAGGATGCTTGGAATACTCAGAATAGTCGTACAATGCCAACGTCCCAGACGTGGTCTTACATGTAACCAGATATCGAAGCCATTATCCTAGACAGAGTCTTACACGAATCAAATACGATGCCAATGTCCCAGACATGGTCTTACACGTAAATCTCAAATCGATGCCAATGTTCCAGATGTGGTCTTACACGATATCACATATCAGACACCTATGTCATGACATATACAATCCTATCTATTCCTAGGTTCGTACGGGACTTTTTCGGATGTTGATATCATGTCGATACTATCTCGAATTTCATGTACTCATCATCTCATATACATTCATCATTATAAATTTTCATATGAACACACATATGTCAATGTAAATACATTTATTTGTATATAGACTTACCTCGGATTCGGATAAACGGAAACGAACTCGGCTACTCAATTACTTTCGATTTCCCACGATCTAAGTCCGTTTTCTTCAATTCTTGATCTATACATATTGAAATTTAACCCATTTATTCACCAAATCATTCAATTCGATCCAAAAACACATTTTTAGGGCAATTTACAAATTAGCCATCACATTTTCACATTTTGATATTTTAGTCCTTATTTCACAAAATCACAAAATACACATAATTTGCTTATACCCATGCTTAGCCGAATTTTACTCATACACATTTAAGTCCATATATTTCATTTATTTCACAATTTAGTCCCTCAAAATATTATTTTCTCAATTAAGTCCAAATTTCTCAAAATCATCAAAAATCCAAAGACAAAATATGTTAATCCAACACATATATTTCATATTTCATCATCAAACATCATAAAACTCATGAATTCATCAATGATACTTTTCAAAATCATCATCAATTCACAAAATTGAAGTAAGGGTTTTGAAGAACACGAAGCAACGATTACAAAACGTAGAAATTATCAAAAACCGATTAAAAACACATACCCGGTTTATGCTTAGACCATGGCCGAATGTTCAAATGCTTCAAAACCTATTTTATTTCTTCTACAATCGGTGGATGAACACATAATGGCCGTTATTTTAACTTTGTTTTTATTATACATTAACTTAATTAACAAATTCCATATTTAGCCTTTTTATTATCATTCATTTTCCACTAACATAAGGCATTTTTGTCCATTCAAAATCCCTTTGGTTTAATAACAACATAAGGACTTCACATAATAAAAGCCATAACAAATAGATACCTTTACATAAAGCATGCTAATTTTGCATTTAATGCAATTCAGTCTGTGAGAGCCCATTTTCGCCCGGGCCCATTCAGAAACCAATTAACAAAAAAATTTAAAACACAAAAATAATAAATCCAAAATAAAAATCCCAAAATTAATATTGTCCAGTCCAAATGGCCCACATTGGGGCCCAAATAAACAAACCCAAATCAGCCTACCCAATTGCACTAAACCCAAACCTCGAAACAGGCCCAAAAAACCCAATCCAGAAATCGGCCCGAATGGCCCAAATAGTTTCAGCAGACAGAAAACCCTAGGAACTTCCAGAGCCTTCCAGTGCTGCCACCGCGTCCCTCATACGCGCGCCACCGAGCGCCTCTCCATGTCACTCATCCTCCGTACTCCACAATTGGCCTCCGTACCTGCGAAATAGATGAAAACATGACAGCAAATACAGAGGAATAAAAAAAGAGAACATTATATTTTTTATTTTTCGGCTATATAAACAAAAGCCAACCAATGTATTCTTTTTTATGAACGCATATTGAATACAAAAGGAAAATCAGTCGTTAAAAAGGTGATTATCAGTGTTATCTTTAATTGATTGAGTTTTCTTTTTCGTTATTCCTCGCTCTTCGCTTTTTATATATATCTATTGTATGCGAAGAAATAAAGAAAAGAGATACTGACCCGTTCATTACTATCGCCGGATTCCTATTCGCTTCGTCAAAATCGAAGCCGGAATGGGAATTTAGGAGTGAAACACTTTCGAGCATAAGCGCAGAAAGGGCTATGCTCGACTTTCATCTGACGCCGTCGTTAAATTTTGAAGCGCGTGGTAGTCGGAAGGTAATCGGTGTTTGGTCTTGGTGGTGGCGCCAAGAGAGGGTGTTAAACCCTAGCAAAAAAAAAAAAGGCCGTTTTGTTTTTTAGAATAGATAGCAGAAACGAAAGAAAAAAAAAGAAGGAATTTTGCCTTTTATAAATGGGGAGAAATGGCATCGTTTAGGGCCTGTTTCAGTGGCTCAAAAATGGTGTCGTATGGGCTGACCCGATTTGACCCGACCCGGTATCCCAAGGATCCGCGCGTTTCCGTTGTTTGATTAGATCCTAGGTACATTTTCTTTGTTTTTTTTAATTAGTCTCAGTAATTCACGCACATTTTTAATTTAATCCTGTCTATACACTGCGTTTTGGTTTTTTAAATATTTGCTATCATTTAAAATTTGTTTTATATTAATTTACCTTGTACATTTCGTAAGATTACTATATCTTTTCGTTTATTGATCTTGGATTGTTAAAATAGGTCTTTTGAAATGGAGTATGTCATAAAATAGTTGCTATTGTGTATATTTAAATTGCTTGTATCATTACCTTTCATTTGTATAAGGTTGACTTCATATATTATTGTATGTTTGGTGCCATGCTTACGTTTCTCGGTATTTTTTTGTGATTCAAGTTCCAATGTTCTTAAACTCTTATTAGAAGTTTTCATCCCGAGCATATCAAATAAATACTTTCTAAGTTGATTTTAAAATCGCCCATTTAAAAATTCCTCAAAACAAGGCAATATTTAGTGATTGGAAATTTGAGAAATCGTGCCCTAACGTGCTGGGTTTCGATTTTCCATTTGACCAAGTAGCTAAGTATCCTTTTGTAATTTTGTCCATGTTTTCCTTTTAAAAGACAAGGCGATATTTCGTGTTTGGAAATCCAAAAAATCGTACCCTAATGTGCTGGGTTTTAGTTTCTCGTTTGTCCAAATAACCAAATACCCTTTCAAAGTTTCAATGCATGAATTTAAAGAATTTTGGGATGACCTTGATTTCGAAGACTTAAATTGTCGTATCCTAACGTGCTGGATGTGATATTTTATTCCTTCGGAACAAGAGAATCTAAATATTCAAACTCGAATATCTTGAAACGGGTCGAAGAAGATCATGATTTTAAAATTTTAAATTTTCGACACAAGGACATTAATTAATCAATTTGGTACCAATTTTGGGCGTTGCGAGGGTGCTAACCCTTCCTCGCACGTAACTGACTTCCGAACCCGTTTTCTTATATTTCGTAGACCAAAAAAATTTATTGTTTTAATAAATCAAAATGTTTTATTAAAATAACCCATCTGGTGATCCGATCACACTTTGAATAAAAGATCGGTGGCGACTCCATTTGTCATTTTAAAGTCGATTCCCATTTTTCAAACTCGATAAAACCCAAAAAAATGGTTTTGACAGCTTGGCGACTCCACTGGGGACTTCCAAAAAGAGAGTCAAGCCGTAAAATTGATTAATTTCTGTCATTTTGTCGAAAATTGAAAATTTGATTCGAAAAATTACGATCCTAATATTGCATTCATTCATATTATTGTGATTACTGTGGTTTGAGTCTTGTAGAATACTTTTGCATTATATTGCATGACCGCTGGGTCACACCCTTTTAAGTGAGAGTGAGAAGCTACTCCTTCGTGAGGTTTTCACCTCCGTGCAGGATAGTGGATCGCTTTCAGGATACATCCGTACCTATGTCTTCGTGAGATTTTCATCTCCGTGCAGCCATAGCGAAATGTATTCCCCTGAACCGAACTCGGTCCGTATGATCCTATAATGGGTGAGGATCAAGGAATCTGCTGGTTCGGGTACCTTTAACTTTAGAACCAAACCACATATAGAGAGACCTAGGAGCCTACCCTAGATAGAGCCACGCCAAACCCTAGTGGTCACCCGGATAGGTGTTCTGTGTTGTTTATTTCTCTCGCACTAACGTGTTTTCTTTTGTTTTGATTGCATTGCTTTACATCATCATAGAAAGGAGGTGTTGATTAATATTCGATTGCTAAATAGAGGAGTGTGTCATAGGAAAATGGATCTCTTGATAAAGTGGATTATAATACGGTTTCGAATATAGTCCAAATAAACAACGGGAGAAGTTTGATAGCCCGCAGAAGAATACAAGACTTTACCTGAGGATTCAAGCCAAAAAAGACTATTCAAGAGCCGTCACATCTCGACTTTCTTAAAAAAAGCTTATGAGCATCGCGGGGGATAGGTGAGTGAAGAGTCGCAGCCTGGATCAAACAACAAGAAGCTAGAAGAGGCATCTATTGAGGAAGTTCACGGGACAAGACCATAACATCCAGATACGAAGAAAAGGATTGGTTTCTTCACTTGGACTATGAGGACAAAGCCGCATACGTAATCCGTTTTATGTAAAGAAATTTATTTTCTAGAAAAGTTCTTCTAATGGAATTGAATTCAGAATCAACGCCTCTCTTTCTTTTTGCATTCATTCCACGCATTTGCATTGCATTTCATGCATTTACATCATATCATATGCATTTAAAGTTGTAGAAAGACTCTGATTAATTAAAAAATTATTTCAGCAACCTGGAAACCGACAAAACCTTACCAAATACGCATCCCTACGGCACAAGAAAAAAGACTAAAGCAATGGATAAAAGACTAGAAAGGTTGGAGCAGATGCAGAAAGAGATGCAAGAACAGATGCAAGCACAAATGCAAGAGCAGCTGGATAAGATCCAGTAGGACATGATGGACAAAATGATGGAATCTCAAAGAAATATGATGTCTCAAATGACTCAGATGATGCAGCTGTTGAATGGGCTTATGGATAAAGGAAAGAGCCCCATGGTTAATACTGAGGAGAATACTGAGTATCCTCAATATCCCCCTGGTTTTACGCCAACACATGTACAGGCACAGCTCGAGATAAATCCACAAAGACCATTTGTTACTATCAGGCCACAACAGTTTCAGGCCGGAGCCTTAATACCAATGAATTTTCAAGACGGCTTAGGCTCTAACCCTGGCCATAAATTAAAAAATTTGATTGTTCCTGATTTGGATGAAGTGGTAGAAGAGGAAAGAACAATGATAGAATCACAAAAGCAATTAGAAGAACGTTTTAAGTGGCTGGAGGAGAAGTTTAAAGCAATGGAAATTACTGATTACCGTGGTAGGATCGATTCGAAGGATTTAAGCTTGGTCCCAGATCTGGTGCTCCCACTGAAGTTTAAAATGCCAGAGTTCGAAAAGTACAATGGGACTAGCTGCCCTGAAGCTCACATAACGATGTTCTGTCGGAGAATGTCAGGATATGTCAACAACGACCAATTATTAATCCACTATTTTCAAGACAGTCTAACTGGGTCTGCGGCCAAATGGTACAATCAGTTAACCTGTTCCCAAATTGGTTCATAGAAAGACTTGGCTCAAGCTTTCATAAAATAGTACAACCACATGACAGACATAGCACCCGACAGGATTACACTCCAGAACATGGAGAAGAAAACAAACGAGAGCTTCAGGCAGTATGCCCAGCGATGGAGGGAGGTGGCGACGCAATTCCAACCACCACTCTTAGAGAAAGAGACAACCATGCTATTCATCAGTACTTTGAAGGCTCCATTTATCAACCACATGTTGGGAAGTGCTACTAAAAGCTTTTTTGATATCGTAATGTCTGGGAAGATGATTGAGAATGCCATAAAAAGTGGAAAGATAGATGCGGGAGAAAGTGTCAAAATATCAACCCCGAGAAATAGGGAAAATAAAGTGAATAGCTTGAGCATGCATTCCAAATCGGTCACTGTAGGTCAATCGAGGGCTGTGACCACTGGTCATTAGGGCTCATCAAAACAAGAGTCCAGTGCAAAGCAACTCCAGTTTACACCAATTCCAATGACATATAGGGAGTTGTATCAAAGCCTATTTGATGCACATGTGGTGGCTCCTCATTACATGGAACAAATACAACCCCCATACCCCAAATGGTATGATTTGAATGCTCAATGCGAGTATCTCGCGGGAATAATGGGTCATTCAATCGATAACTGTATTGCATTTAAGAAATTGGTCGAAAGACTTATTAAAATAGGGGTTGTAAAGTTCGATGAGCCAAACGAAGTAATAAATTGTGATAATTGAAGGAGGGGGTAGGAGAGTTGCGATTCCTTGAAGAAGTCATCAGAAGCCTAGAAATCAGGAAATTAGAACACCAATGGCGTATTCGAAGAGGGAACCGAGGAATAAAAGTTTTCCAAGCATCGACCTTTATATACTTGAAAGTGTTTTGAATAATGGGACTCTGGAAGAGACATGTATTTTTAAGGCTAATCTAGAGTAATATTCAAAACACGCTTATTGCTTTTAGCCTAGAAGTAATAAGAGTCATTTTGTGAAATAGGCTTGTGTTCAGAATCTTTATTTCAATAAAATGCATCTTTTTGAGCAAATATTTTTCCATTTATAGATTCTTTTGTACTTTGGATTTCTATTCAAATATTTTTTCATTCTTTATTCATGATCATACCATACAAATAATCATTCTTGGAATCATTTATTCTTTGGAATTTACCTTCGTACCCACAATGGGTCCCCAGATATCAATGACATGGGCGACGCTGTTATTGACTCCCTTTTTAGTGAGATATGTGTCTAGATGGATCTAAGGACTTGGAAGATGACATAGATTGCAACTTATTTCCTAATTTGTTAAGAATGGTAGATCCTACCTTACAAAGTGTCAGCGGACACTATGAGCTAACGAAGGAGATGAAGATGGAAGCTTAGCTCACCGCAGGAATAAGGCAAGGCATCATTGAGTTATTTCCAAGAATTCAAAGATGTTTTCGCGAGATTACATCAAGACACGCCTGGGCTACTGAGATGTCAGTATGCTGTTAAGGCTAAGGAAATCCTAGAAGAGGTCTATAAGGGTATTTGAAGATCACATGCTAATGATTTTACGATAGCCAAGCTAATCATGAGATTCAGATTCTGCTGGTTCATCAAAAGGAAAGATTGCATCAATTATGCCGTAAATGCCAAATTTATGAAGACAAGATTCATGTGCCTCATTCATTTCTTCGTAGACCTTATCTATATGGGGCATGGAGTTTATTGGGACGATCTTGTCGGAAGCTTATAGCAGACATTAATTGTTTTGCTAAGAGGGTAGAAGTAGCTTCGTAGGCCAATATTACAAAGTCGATAGTCATCAGAACAAAAAAGAGAAAAAGAAAGAAAGAATAAAAGAAAAAAAAAGGGTCAAAAAGATCACATTTAACCGCACAATGTCAAAAGTTTGAGGTCTGTTTAAAGATCAGGTGCCACATCACAGTGCAGAAAAGGCAGCCAGAGAGGAAAAATAAAAGTAAAAGAAAAAAAATAACAAAAATGAAAGCAATGAAACAAGGATCATTAGGAAGATGACCTAGACTTGTAAAAATTGGCATAAAGAAGTTACATTTTCCCTCTATGCTTATCAAACATTGGCCAAGACTTTCGTAGGGGCAATGCCTTAGTTTGTGGAATAAAACTTATTTGTCTATTAAAGTCGACATTCTTTTTGAGTCTTGTTAGAACTCAAGTTGGAAGAGGTAGAATGGATCTAATCCTAATATGATCAGTTGAATTTGAAGAGAAAATGTTAAAAGCTATCTGTCACGGTCAGATGATGCGAGCTTACAACAAAAAAGGTTCGCCCTAGAAAATTTCATGATAGGGCTTTGAAGAAGATTTTTCCCATGCAAAAGGGACTTCAGAAGAAAGTGGATGCCAAACTGGGAAGGACCTTATGCAGCAAAGAATGCCTGTTCTGGGGAAGCATGGATATTGACCGAGATGGATGGCAATGACCTGCCCAAGCCGGTGAATTCAGATTCAATAAAAAGATGTCCAAAAAAAATGAAAGAAAAAAGAAGAAAAAGGAGAGGCCAAGGTGAAAACCCGCAAAGGGCGCTTTGAGACCAAAGGGGATTTGAGTTGAAAACCCGAAAAGGGCGGCTCAAGTTTTGATCAAAAGTGGGGCATACAACAGTCTTGCTATGCTTAGATTAACAATGAAGAAGTATGCTACGTCTTGGGGCATCGACAAAGCACTCCAGATCCCCTAAACACATATTAAGCTTAAAATGGTCCTCAAGAAGTTTGAACAGAGAAGCTCAGGCTGTGATATCTGGGGCACCTAGTTTCCATTTTACCCATTTTAAATTTGTTATTTGGATTATCTTATTCTTTTCAAAAAATGCTCCCAATAAAATTTCTTTGCATTTTATATCTTGACTTAACTTATTTGTTTCGAGCTATACTTCTAATTAATTTCATTCTTATCCATGGTTATGATCTTTTTCAAGCATTTCGCCTTGAAATAACGATTAGTGGACTCATAACACTTTCACAAAAGGAGTTTCGCATATTACTCTGGGAACCTCTAAATAATACAAGCTTAAGGGTCGAAAATATTTGAGTCCAAATTAAGGTTATATCTTCAGATTTTTTCAAAAATGGTGGTTGAACAAAATGACAAGATATTGCGTCGGTGATACAATCGTGACAAAAAATGGGCAATGTTAACCCAAGTGTAAAAGGGGAATCATTCGAGAGAAAAAATGATAGTCTGCATCCATGCAAATATCATGCATACACATTTGGTTAGGTCGCCTGGTGAGCGATCAGTTGATTGAACAGGTTACAGTCCTCTACCCCTGAGTTGCGGTGGTATGGATGGAAAATGATACAAGTCCTGTACCCTTGAACAACAATGGGATAGATTGAAGAAGAAACAAATCCTACATTTAGGAGTCGCAATGGGATGGATTGGAAAAGATTCAGATCCTATACCCCTAAGTCACAATGAGATGAACCCTGAAGTTACAATGGGGCAAATCTGTTGAGCAAGACATAATTGTTTTCTTGGGTTTTCTGTTGAGAATACCAGCCGAACAAGATGACAGCACAATACGTTAGTGATAAAGCCCTGATAAACAATGAGCGATGACACCTTAAACATTTAAAAATGGATCATTCTCATGAAATTCTGCATTCATGCAAGACACATTTAGTTAGGAGCATTTGATTTATTCCGATCATTGCATCCTGATCCTTGTACATTTAACAAAAGACTATTCTCATGACATTCTGCATTCATGCAAATTTCATCCATAATACATTTAGTTAGGAGCATTAGATTCATTCAGATCAATGCATCCTAACCATTTTGCATAAGCATAAACACATAAAACTGATTTTACAGGATAGGTCCCCTAGAGGACGGTGTCGCAACATCGGTGAATTCACAAATCTTGTCTTCTTGAGTTTGCAGTGAAGTAGATCGAAAACACTAGTCTGGCATCCTTGAGTTTGCAATGAAGTAGACTGAAGATTACAGATCTTGTCTCCCTAAGCAGTAGTGGAGCAGATCGAAGATGGCAAATTTTATCTCCATGAAGCAGTGGAGTAGATTTAAGCCATCAGCCTTATCTCCCTGACCAGCAGTGGAATAGGTCGAAGATTGTAGATCTTGTCACCCTAAGCAGTAGTGGACCAAGATCGAACGGCAAATCTTGTCTCCCTAAGCGATGAGTGGAAACAGATTTAAGCCACCATCCTATCTCCCGACCAAAGAGATGGAATAGGTCGAAGATTGTAGATCTTGTCACCCTAAGCGATGAGTTGACTAAGACCGAATGACAAATCTTGTCTCCCTAAGCAGTAGTGGAACAAATTTAAGCCACCAGTCCTATCTCCCTGACCAGCAGTGGAATAGGTCGAAGATTGTAGATCTTGTCGCCCTAAGCAGTAGTGGAACAAGATCGAACGGTAAATCTTGTCTCCTAGCGAGTAGTGGAACAGATTTAAGCCACCATCCTATCTCCCGACCAAAGATGGAATAGGTCGAAGATTGTAGATCTTGTCACCCTAAGCGGTAGTGGACCAAGATCGAACGGCAAATCTTATCTCCCTAAGCAGTAGTGGAACAGATTTAAGCCACCAGTCTGGCATCCCTGAGTTTGCAATGGAGCAGATTGAAAATAGCAGATCTTGTCTTCCTGAGATTGCAGTGAAGCGGATCAAAGATACCAATCTGGCATCCCTAAGTTTGTAGTGGAGCAGATTGAAGATAGCAGATCTTGTCTTCCTGAGAGTGCAGTGAAGCGGATCGAAGATACCAGTCTGGCATCCTTGAGTTTGCAGTGGAGCAGATTGAAAATAGTAGATCTTGTCTTCCTGAGATTGCAGTGAAGCGGATCGAAGATACTAGTCTGGCATCCCTGAGTTTGCAGTGGAGCAGATTGAAGATAGCAGATCTTGTCTTCCTGAGAGTGCAGTGAAGCGGATTGAAGATACCAGTCTGGCATCCCTGAGTTTGCAGTGGAGCAGATTGAAAATAGAAGATCTTGTCTTCCTGAGATTGCAGTGAAGCAGATCGAAGATACCAGTCTGGCATCCCTGAGTTTGCAATGGAGCAGATTGAAAATAGCAGATCTTGTTTTCCTGAGAGTGCAGTGAAGCGGATCGAAGATACCAGTCTGGCATCCCTGAGTTTGCAGTGGAACAGACTGAAGATAGCAAATCTTATCTCTCCGAAGTTGCGGTGGAGCAGATTGAGGCTACAAGTCTAATTTCCTTGAGTTGGATTGAAGCGCTAGTTCCCGGGCCCCTGAAGATGCAGTGGGATGGAATGAAGCTACTCGAAGAAGAAAAGCACCGAATGAAGTCAAGATTCGACAAGACCGGGCAAAATTAGCCTTTTTTGAAGTCTTTGCTCCATTCTCGATACACGACAACGAGCAAAGAGGGGCAGCTGTAAGAGCCCATTTTCGCCCGGGCCCATTCAGAAACCAATTAACCAAAAAAATTAAAACAAAAAAATAATAAATCCAAAATAAAAATCCCAAAATTAATATTGTCCAGTCCAAATGGACCACATTGAGGCCCAAATAAACAAACCCAAATCAGCCTACCCAATTGCACTAAACCCAAACCCCGAAACAGGCCAAAAAAACCCAATCCAGAAACCGGCCCGAATGGCCCAAATAGTTTCAGCAGACAGAAAACCCTAGGAACTTCCAGAACCATCCAGCGCCGCAACCGCGTCCCTCACACGCATGCCACCGAGCACCTCTCCACGTCACTCGTCCTCCGTACTCCACAGCTGGCCTCCGTACCTGCGAAATAGATGAAAACACATAGCAAATACAGAGGAATAAAAAAAAAGAGCATTGTATTTTTTGTTTTTTCGGCTATATAAACACAAGCCAACCAATGTATTCTTTTTTACGAACGCATATTGAATACAAAAGGAAAATTAGTCGTTAAAAAGGTGATTATCAGTGTTATCTTTAATTGATTGAGTTTTCTTTTTCATTATTCCTCACTCTTCGCTTTTTATATATATCTATTGTATGCGAAGAAATAAAGAAAAGAGATACTGACCCGTTCATTACTATCGCCGGATTCCTATTCGCTTCGTCGAAATCGAAGCCGGAATGGGGATTTGGGAGTGAAACACTTCCGAGCATAAGCACAGAAAGGGCTATGCTCGACTTTCATCTGAAGCCGTCGCTGATTTTTGAAGCGCGTGGTAGTCAGAAGGTCATCGGCGTTTGGTCTTGGTGGCGGCGCCAAGAGAGGGTGTTAAACCTTAGCAAAAAAAAGGACCGTTTTGTTTTTTAGAATAGACAGCGGAAATGAAAGAAAAAAACGAGAATTTTGCCTTTTATAAAGGGGGCGAAACGGCACCGTCTAGGGCCTGTTTCAGTGGCTCAAAAACGGTGTCGTATGGGCTGACCCGATTTGACCCGACCGTTATCCCAAAGATCCGCGCGTTTCCGCAGTGAAGGGATAATTTGCGCCATCGGTCCCTATTTTTTGCACCGTTATTTGATTAGATCCGAGGTACATTTTCTTTGTTTTTTTTAATTAGTCTCAGTAATTCACGCGCATTTTTAATTTAGTCCTGTCTATACACTGCGTTTTGGTTGTTTAAATATTTGCTATCATTTAAAATTTGTTTTATATTAATTTACCTTGTAAATTTCGTAAGATTACTATATCTTTTCGTTTACTGATCTTGGATTGTTAAAATAGGTCTTTTGAAATGGAGTATGTCATAAAATAGTTGCTATTGTGTATATTTATATTGCTTGTATCATTAACTTTCATTTGTATAAGGTTGACTTCATATATTATTGTATGTTTGGTGCCATGCTTACGTTTCTCGGTATTGTTTTGTGATTCAAGTTCCAATGTTCTTAAACTCTTATTAGAAGTTTTCATCCCGAGCATATCAAATAAATACTTTCTAAGTTGATTTTAAAATCGCCCATTTAAAAATTCCTCAAAACAAGGCAATATTTAGTGATTGGAAATTTGAGAAATCGTGCCCTAACGTGCTGGGTTTCGATTTTCCATTTTATAAAGTAGCTAAGTATCCTTTCGTAATTTTGTCCACATTTTCCTTTTAAAAGACAAGGCGATATTTTGTGTTTGGAAATCCAAAAAATCGACCCTAACGTGCTGGGTTTCAGTTTCTCGTTTGTCCAAATAACCAAATACCCTTTCAAAGTTTCAATGCATGAGTTTAGAGAATTTTGGGATGACCTTGAATTCGAAGACTTAAATTGTCGTATCCTAACGTGCTGGATGTGATATTTTATTCCTTCGGAACAAGAGAATCAAAATATTCAAACTCGAATATCTTCAAACGGGTCGAAGAAGATCATGATTTTAAAATCTTTTTAAATTTTCGACACAAGGACATTAATTAATCAATTTGGTACCAATTTTGGGCGTTGCGAGGGTGCTAACCCTTCCTCGTACGCAACTGACTTCCGAACCCATTTTCTTATATTTCGTAGACCAAAAAAATTATTGTTTTAATAAATCAAAATGTTTTATTAAAATAACCCATCTCAAGGTGATCCGATCACACTTTGAATAAAAGATCGGTGGTGACTCCATTTGTCATTTTAAAGTCGATTCCCATTTTTCAAACTCGATAAAACCCGAAAAAAATGGTTTCAACACATTTCCTTTCCTCTAATTAAGCACACAATTGACAAAATTAATTCACGAAACTTTCACACATGCTTTATCATATACTACAGACATAGAAAATAATATTAAAATATTTTTTGACTCGAATTTGTGCTCTTGAAACCACTATTCCAACTAGGGTCTAAACCGAACTGTTACAAGAATGGGTTTAAATGACCTTGCAAAAAATAACTATGTACTTGAAAATGGAAGGCTTGAAAAGTGGAGGGGTTGAATGGTTATGAGAAGCTTTGGGGCTATTTTTTTAATTATTTAAATTAACTTCAAATAACTGATTCCAATAGTAATTTGGGACAGTTTGGGCTACTCTCCCTCTTTGTGGATCAGTCCTCTTCACATTGAATATTCTAGGCCTCTTTCTTTTCATCAAGCTATCCTAATTTAATCATCTCAATTGAGAGCTGGGTTAATTGAATTGTAGGGGTCCAAAATTAATCTTCTTGGGCGTCCATGGTTGTTAAATAATCAGCTATCCCTTGTATGACAAATGCTTTTAAAGGATGCTTTAGCAGTTTGATCTTCTCAAGGTGTCTTCGAGACTAGTTTTTCTTTTGTTTAATAAAACTACTAAAAATTGGAAGAATTTTGTAATTTTAGCATAAAAGTAGTTGACAATAGAAACTTTTCTTTAATTTGTCCAACTTAGATATTTTATAATAAAATTACAAAACTTATGATAAAAAGAACTCGAAATTTGCACAAATTGTCCATCAAAAAGTGCTAAAAAGTCTATATATTTTTTAGTTTCCATCTATACGGGTCGATCCCCATCAAACTGTTATCAAAGCCAAGTTTAGCTTTCGCAGATCGACTCGTTTGGTGACACAACAAAAAATTTGGATACCGAGAAGTTAGATAGATCACAAATTTTAGTTTTTGGTAGTTTCAGATAATTACGGAGGTAGCTAATGTGGCTAAAGACAAGGGTGATGATTCGTTGCTCTCCACATAATCTGGTTGAAGGTGGAGTTGTGCTAGATGTCAAGCATGTGTCTGATTTAAAGAAGAATGTCATCCCTTTTTAGTCTTTAGGACTCGAATGGTTGGCAGAGTGTTTGAGGCAAGGTTGGTCGCAGAGGGTTACAGTCAGGAGGAAAGAGTTTATGCTTTCTCTCCTGTTCAGGTATTACTGGCCCTTGTTGCATTATACAATTTTGATTTGAAGACTATGAGTCTTTTAGTTCACAAGTTTAAGCACTGCTTGGGCTTGTTTGGTATTCAGCAAAATTTGATTTAGGCCTGTGACGAGCATGGAAAAGGAGGCGTGATAAATAAAAGTCAAGGTGGATATTTATGGGGTGTGCCTCACATTTATTAGATGTTTTGCAGGCACTTAGAAAGATGTTTTGACAAACAACTAAAGAAGGCCTAAAATAGGGCCGACGTCAAGATGAGGAGCATCGAGACGATGAGGCAAACGTTGAAACGAAAAAGAAGAGATGACATCACGATGAGGCGATATGCCATGTCACAACATGTTCTCCTATTTGGCAGACGCGTTTTAGACTTCAAGCAATACTGCTTCTCCTAGTTGGACTCTAATTATTCCAGAGATATTTTAGTATGATTAGAACTCTGATCTAAGCCTATTTAAAGGGGCCATTGTATCCATGTATTCATATGTAACACCCCTCACCTGTAACACCCCTAATTCGAAACCGTCGCCAGAATAGGGTTAAAAGGCATTACCTAACAATTGAATCAATTCATATCCAATTCATGACACAAAGTCAATCATCATCAAAGCACATCAAAAAATAATCAAATAGTCCCTTATTGAGGCCCACGAGACCTTTAACACATACTAGAGAGGGGTCGGGACTAAACCAAACATTTACGAAAGTTTTCAAAATTTCAAATATTCACCAAGTCTGTTGAGGTCACACGCCCGTGCAACCAGGCCGTGTGCCTCCCACGGCTGCTAGACACGCCTATATGTCTCCCCCGTGGTCGAACCTGACTAAACTCCACGGCCACAAAGCACACCCGTGTACCTTGGCCGTGGTCGATCCTGACTAAACCACATGGCTATTAGGCACGCCCGTGTGCCATGGCCGTGTGCAATTTAATTTTATTTTTAAGTTTTAACTTTGCTAAATTTTCTTTCTTCCTTTTCCTAGCAGGTACCTCTAGTTTATGACTAGAAGGAACTCGAGAGGACCACTAGTATACGACAGTGATATTGAAGCTACCGCTCGTAGAAATCACAGAGAAATTAGGCGAGCCCTAAATTACACAGAAAAAGAGCGAGAAGGCGAATCCAATCCTACTGAAGGGATGGACGAAAATAATTCTCAACCACAAGATGTGGCAGAAAATAATGCTCCGCGTATTTTGTATGATTATGCTAAACCTCATTTAACAGGAGCCGAATCTAGTATTGTTAGGCCTGCTATAGCTGCAAATAATTTTGAATTAAAGCCTAACACTGTTACAAATGATTCAACAATTTGTTCAATTTGATGGTTTGCAGGACGAAGATCCAAACACTCATATAGCTAATTTTTTTAAAGTTCTGTGATACCTTCAAAATAAATGGCGTTTCTGATGATGCCATAAGGCTTCGGTTATTTCCCTTTTCATTAAGGAATAAAGCCAAACAAGTTGGTTAAACTCGTTACCACGAGGTCAATCACTACATGGGATCAAATGACCGAAAATTTTTTATTAAAATATTTCCCACCGCCAAAACGGCCAAATTACGGAATGATATCTCTTCTTTTGTGCAGATGGATTTAGAGACATTATATGACGCATGGGAGAGATATAAGGATCTCTTGAGAAGGTGTCCGCACCATGGTTTACCCTTGTGGCTCCAAGTCCAAACTTTCTATAACGGTGTAAACCCCTCAACGAGGCAACTAATTGATTTAGCCGCCGGTGGAACCCTGAACAACAGAACTCCTAAAGCAGCTTACGAGTTTATTGAAGAGATGTCAATGAATAACTATCAGTGGCAGGTTACAAGGACCAAACCAACAAAATCAGCCGGGGTTTTCAACATCGATACAGTAACCATGCTATCAACACAGGTAGAGATGATGAATAAAAAGCTTGATAGTTTGTATTCTTCGCAGGTACATCCAGTAATGCAGTGCGACGTAAGTGGAACCGTGGCAAATCCTGAGTACCTACACTACCAACCGGGCACAGAGAGCGAACAGATGAACTATATAGGTAACAATTTTAGATCTAATAATCCTTATAGTAATAATTATAACCCAGGTTGGAGGAACCACCCAAATTTTTCGTGGGGAGGTCAAGGAAATCAAGGAAATCAAAGACAACAACCTCCTTAAAATTTCCAAAATCAGCCCTATCCACAGGAGAAGAAGTCGAACCTTGAAGAGATGCTAACAAGATTCATGGCATCCACAGAAAACCGTCTCCAAGACACTGAAACCACCCTTAAGACCCAACAAGCATCGATCAAAAGGATCGAGAGCCAAGTTAGGGAAGTCACTAAGTCAGTTGAGGAAGTTTCTAAGTCAGTTGGACAACTCGCGAAGCTGATGTCTGAACGATTGCAATGGCGTCTACCAAGCAACACTGAGATTAATCCAAAAGAACAAATCCAAGCCATAACAGCTCAAGAAAGTGAAGGATTAGACGAACCCAGTCCAATACAAGGAAACGAGGTAGAAAAAGGTAAAGTTGAGGTAACACAAGAAAAACCAAAACCGGTAATCAAGGAGTACCAACCTCGCATACCATATCCCGAAGCCTTAACGAGAGACAACACAGAGGAACAGTTCGGTAAGTTTCTTAAACTTTTAAAGAAATTACATATTAACTTACCATTACTTGAAGATCTTTCACAGATGCCAGATTCGAGGAAATTTTTAAAACATCTCTTGACGAACAAACGCAAATTAGACGAGGATCTACATGTGGAATTAAACGCAGTATGCTCAGCAATGTTACAGAATAGACTACCACAAAAGCTAAAAGATCCAGGGAGTTTTACAATTCCATGTTTAATTGGTAGACTAACTGTTGATAATGCGTTAGCTGATTTAGGGGCAAGCATAAATGTCATGCCTTATAAATTGTTTAAACAATTAGGTCTAGGGAAACCCAAACAAACTAGGATGAGCATTCAATTAGCCGATAAAACTGTTAGAATTCCTAGGGGTATTATCGAAGATGTTCTTGTAAAAATTGACAAATTCGTTTTCCCAGTAGATTTTGTTATCTTAGACATGGATGAGGATAATTCAATTCCCTTAATTTTAGGAAGACCCTTTTTAGCAACTGCCAGGACTAAAATTGATATTGATGCAGGAGAACTCATACTTCGTGTAGGTAATGAGACGGTCACCCTCAAGGCTCTCGACTCAGCCAGAACATCGAGTAATCAAGGTGAGAACATAAATTCTACTAATAACCATTCGGTTAACCTTTATTTTCAGGAAGCACCACAAAAGAATACAACTGAACCCGATCCTAAACCCCATGCCAACAAGGAAGTAGTTCATGAAGATCGAAGGATTCAGATCGATGATCTAGACGAGTGGAAGACACACTTCAAGGAAAAATTAGGGATACACGATGAAGAACCGAAACCACACAAGGTAAAACCGAAGGAGCCCCCAGAGGAGCTCATAAAAACAACAAACCACTTCAAAATAGGAGACCAGGTACTGTTAGATAAGGCAGATCCTCGAATATCTCCTCCGAACCCTAACACAAACAAATAAATACCTTTTAGGGTAACCAGTGTTTTCCCATACGGAACAGTCGAGGTAAGTAATCCTATTTTTGGTACTTTTACTATAAACGCATCTCGACTTAAACTTTTTCACGAGGATAAAACTGATAGCATGAGGAAGGACTTCCAACTCCTCAAACCGCCCTGATGATTCAAACGAGAGGAAAGTCTAGCTTAAGACTATAAACGAGTGCTTCTCGGGAGGCAACCCGAGCACTAACCCCATTAACTTTTACATTTTTTATATTTTCTTATTTTTTTCTATTTTATCCTTTCTTTATAGTATCTAGCTTTAAACTAACCAAAAAGTACAGATTTCTAGACCACACGGCCTAGCACACGGCCGTGGCCGTGGCCGTATGGATGCCCCGGATCGCCGTACTAACATGGCAGAGGTGGTACGAGTCAGAGAGAATCAAATCTTCGAAGTCACAGACTCCAACCACTGCCCCACAGGCACCGACAGAATGCCACGGCTGTGCGACAAGGCCGTGGACGACACTGACTTATCACCAACGGGCGTGGCAATCTGTAAAACAGGTGTGGGTGAACCAACACGCCTATACACCCGGCCGTGTGAGGCGGTCGTGTGAATTGACACGCCTAAGGAGCACGGGCGTGGGGCTGTACCAGGTTTGAAAATTTATTTAACCCCCCTCCCTTCCCTCTTCTCCTATTAACTTTCAACCTTCAACTTTTCATTTTTTTTCCTACTCCTTTTCTCTATACCCTTGAGCTACACCAAAACAATGCCAAATAAGCGGAAGAAGCCAAGCAAAGTCTCCTCAAAGGAGACCAAACTATATAAGTTCATGCCGGCCTCTTCAATCACTCGCCAAGCCAAGGGTCTTTGAGACCAATTATCTGTTCTTTTATTTTTATCTTCTCCCTTATTTTCCTTCTCTTTAACACTCTTATGCTTAATTTAGTTTATTTTATCCTAGTTTCTTAGTGTCAGGTTCTAAAGGCTGCTTGGGAATCACACCACGACCGCCACCACCACCTCACCATAGCCTTAGAGGTTACACCCACCTCGCAAACCATCCAACAATAAGGACACTACGGTCCATTAATTTTTCTTTTAATTTTATTTTAATTTTCAATTTATTTCACTTTAACATGCTTTTCTGTAATTTTATTAGTATAGTTTTAATTATTGTGTCTTAATAATCCCTGGCTAATCCTCCACGAGCTACCCAATTTCTTCATCTAGCGCAGGATCATCATCCAGACCGACCCCTCCAACTTATCTTTCACCACGACCTCTACCAACTCAAGGAATCCATCCATAATTCAGGAAGTTTCACATCTCCCCATATCTTATGATTTTCTTATGCTATTATCTATCTTTGTACATTGAGGGCAATGTACATCTTAAGTGTGGGGGGTGAATCTTAGACGTGCCTAACTTTTTTCATTATTCTCAAAATCCTAAATTTAGTCTTGTTTTTAAGTAAATTCCTCATATTACTAATTAGGATGAAATTCTTATGATTTATGATTTTTATTGATATGTTTTAAATTAAGTCATTGATAATTGTGCATTGATAATTAAATTCTAAGAAAACTAGAGAATCAAGCATGATAAGTCTATTTTTCAGAAATTAAAAATTTGCTAGGTTGTTGAACTGAATTTAAATATTACTTTGAAGTTTGAAATTTACGAGGTTGATGTCAAAAATACCCATAATTTTTGTGAGTTTTTGAGCCTTATAGAGCATATATTCTTTTTCATGCTCACTTTATTGATTATGAGTGTGTCAACATTGATTTGTTATTCTAAAACTTGCCTCGTTTATACATATCGAGACCACACCCATGATTTGATATACAGAGATGATTAAGGCACCTAGGTTTTAACCCACTAACTCCATTAAAAGCCTACCTTCACAATTAACCCCTAGTGAACCCCTTTTAATCCTAACAACCCTTTTTATTAACATAACCACTAATATTAACCCAGAAACCCTTTATTTTTGTTATCCCCATTCCTTTTGACTACCCTTATATCGAGATTTGATTTGATTAATAGCCTAACTATGTTTTTATTTCAGTAATTTATCCTTTGTTATGTATTTATGATTCGTTCTTAAAAAAAAATTTAGTATTAGTACGATGAAAGGCGAGCTTGTACAGTTAAAGTCTATTTATTGAAGAAGAAGCTCCTATTATTATTTTAAAGTTTCAATCCATTATGTAATTATTCAGTTTATTATTTCTAGTTAGGTATTTTATCAATTCAATCTCGATTCTAACCTTCTAATTCAGCCTCTATCCACACCTTAACCCTAGCCCCGTTACAACCCTGACAAAGACCTTTTGATTTGTGCATCATCTCATATTATAGTGGTGGAGATTTGATTTTCAGGCAAGCCTATGGGATTAACTTTTCATGTTCGACTTTTGAGTGCCTAAATTTGGAACCTTAAACACTTTGAGTGATTTGAGTGAATCTCTAGTGAGGATGTCAATCCTTATCAGTTTTAAATTAAAGGTAATTATTTAGATAAGGGGAGACGCCTATATTTTCGAGCTACAAATCTATGACTTAGATTATTTGAATCCTTAGAACTCGTTGAATTGAATTATCCATGTATAAATTATCTATGAATTATGATGAAACATTGTTGATAATAATTATGAATTATAGAAAGTTCGTTTTAATTGTAAGTTGAGAATTTTGCTTGAGGACAAGCAAAAGCTTAAGTGTGGGGGTATTTGATAAACCGTAAAAGTAACATAATTTAATCCCACATTTAGCATACTTTTGGATGATTTATTCCTTGATTTATGTAAAAAGGTGCTCTTAATCCTTTCTTTTCATGTTTTATACTCAGGGAAGCTCCGGAGGATGAAAAGAACAAGAAACGGGCTTAAAACGGGCCAAATGGGCCACATCACAAAATCGACACGGCCTGGGCCCAAGACCACACGGCCGTGCCTCACTCAACAGTTTCGAACACGGCCTGGCCATGATTCACATGGGCGTGTGCCATGGCCGTGTCCCTACCGCGGCCAAGAGGAGTTTTACTCGGATTTGGATGCTTGGAGGCAAAGAAACACACTCTAAAGTCTAATTAAAACCCCCAAATAGGAATTGCACTCAAATTAGGATACTTGGAGGCCAAGTAACACATCTCAAATCCTATATAAACCCCCTAGGGAGCAACTTAGAGGGGGAGTTCGACAGAAGCCCTCTGTCGGGGCGGTTAGCTAGGCCAAGGAGCCGAGCCGAAAAGGTCAGATTTGTGGGAAACTCTCAAGGGATAGCCAGTTGATCCATCTCTAGAAGCCGGAATTCTACTTAAGACGGAGGATCTCCTCTTCAATTCCTTTAGGGGGTTTTAGGGTTTTCTTATGTTTTGTTTTATCTTTTCTTCTGAGATGTTTTTCTTTATTATTATGAACTAAACCCTTCAGATACTTGAAGGGGGATGAAACCTAGATGAATGTTGTTATTGTTTTCTGAACTATATGATAAATACTTGATTTGTTCTTGATTATGTGTGCTTAATTCTTGTGTTGATATTTCACGGATATTAATTCAAGTTGACTGTGCTTAGGTGGTGGAGCAAAAGTCCCTGCTTAAGAGTAGATCTAGCATAATTAAGCGGAGTTGATTGCACGCCTAGAGATAGGGTGACGAGATTTTGCCGGATTAGGGTGAAACCTAATATGAGAGTCCATAGATCGATTTACTGCTATTCTAGGGGTTTTAATTAGAAAGAGATTTCAATTAATCAACCTAGGGTTAGACACTATTCACCTCGAGAGAGGGTTTAATATAAATTAGGGAGTCCTACGGATCAAGTCAAGTGAATAAATCGTCTGGTTCAGTGTTAGATAACAAGTGAAGTCTAGGTGGATTCTTCCTAAGGGTATCGTCTTAATCAACTGAGTTTTTCCCAAGTATTTCCCCAATTCATTCTTTTTGTCTTTGCGTCTTTAGCTTAGTAATTAGTTAATTTAGATTAATAAACAAGTTCACTTATTTTAGGCTAAATAATAGAAAGAAAGTTATTATTAGTACTTTTAGTTCCTTTGGGTTCGATAATCCGGTCTTGCCTAAGCTATACTACTGTTCGATAGGTGCACTTGCCTCAATCGTTGTTATAGTTAATTCCAGGATCGATCATTATAAATTTAAAACTCTGAAATAAAACGATCATGTTTTTGGCGCCGTTGCCGGGGAACTAAAATATTAAGAAAGCTCTATTTTTATTACTTTAGCCATTATTATTATTTTTATTTTTATTTTTATTTTTCTTTACTTTGCTAAATTTTCTTTTATTTGATTTTGGCAGATAGAGGAGATGGCACTGAATAACTATTACTGAATAACTATCAGTGGCAAGTTATGGGGCAAAGCCAACGAAAGCAGCCGATATCTACAACCTCGACCCAACAACCAGGCTATCAAACCAGTTAGAGATGTTAAATAAAAAGTTTGATGATTTGTGTTCTTCGCAGAAACATCCAGTTATGCAATACGAAACAAGCGGAGGCGTGCTGAATCCTGAGTACCCACCCTACGGATATGGCATGGAGAACGAACAAGTCCACTATATGGGTAACTATTCTAGACCTCAAAATAATTTTTACAGTGACACTTATAATGCAGGTTGGAGGTACCATCCCAATTTCTTGTGGGATGATCATAGTAGCTAAAGACCGGAACTTCCTCCAAACTTTCAACAACCACCTCACCAACAGGAAGAGGAGTCAAACCTTGAGGAGATGTTGACAAAATTCATGGCAGCCACAGATAACCATCTCCAAGACACTGAAACCACCCTTAAGAATCAACAGGCATCAATTAAAGGGATCGAGAGCCAAGTTGGGGAACTCACTAAGCCGGTTGGACAAATTACTGAGTCAGTTAGACAACTTGCTAAGTTGATCTCAGAACTACCACAAGGAAGCTTGCCAAGCAATACTGAAACTAACCCGAGAGAGCAAAATCAAGCCATTTACGATAGTGAAGGGATAGACAAACCAAACCCAAGGGAAGAACCTGTGGTAAGTGAAGGTAAGGTTGAGGTGTGCCATGATATGCCAAAATCGGCAATTACAGAGTACCAACCTCGTGTGCCATATCTTGATGCAATAAAGAAAGACCACACAGAGGAAGAATTCGGTGAACTCACACTTCGTGTAGACGAGGCAACAATCACTCTTCAAGCTCTTGACTCAGCTAGGACATCGAGTAATAAAGGTACGAACGTTAATTCTATTGATAACCATTTGGTTCAACCTTCTTTACAAGAAGGATCACGAAATCACCTAGCTGAGCTAGATCTTAGACCTCGTACCCATAAGGAAATAATTCATGAAGAACTAAGGCTTCAGGTCGATGAACTAGACGAGTGGAAAACACACTTTAAAGAGAAACTAAGAATACACGAAGTGAAACCGAAAGAAACCCCAGACGTGCTGATAGGAACAACAAATCACTTCAAAATAGGGGATCAGGTATTGTTGAATAAGGAAGACCCCCGAATCACCAATTCAGACCTCAAGACAAACTAAAAAAATCACTTTTGAGGTACTTAATGTCTTCCTATACGGCACAGTCGAGGTAAGCAATCCTAAATTCAACACTTTTGAGGTAAACATTACTCGACTTAAACTATTTATCAAAAATCGAATTGATCGCATGAGAAAGGATTTTCACCTCCTCAAACCACCATGACCATACGAATGAGAGGTAAAGTCTAGCTTAAGACTATAAACGAGCGCTTCTCGGGAGGCAACCTGAGCACTAACCCCATTAATTTTTACATTTTTTTTAATTCTTCTTTTATTTTTATTTTTCCTTTTTATCACCTAACTATAAAATAACCAAAGTGCAGATTTCCAGACCACACGGCCTTACACACGACCGTGGCCGTGGCCGTGTGGCCACCACAGGAAGGTACAAGGGCGGGGGCAACCACCAGATCCATAATTTTTATTTAACCCCCTTCTTCCTTTTTCTTTTCCAGTTATTTTTCTTTTTTACTTTCCATTATTTACTTTTATTTTTATTTTTTTTATTTTTTTTATTTTTTTTATTCTTCATACCATTTAGATTTAGCTTAGGATACAATAAAATCAGACCGACTACTTTGAGGATTCAATTTCAAACGGTTCGAGACGCTTCCCCAGATTTACCTCTGCTCAATTCCTATCCGGTTTCTTTTCATTAATTTTATCCATAATTTAGGAAGTTTCACTTCTCCCCATATCTCATGATTTTAGTATTATTGTGTTATTATCTAACTTTGTACATTGAGGTCAATGTACATCTTAAGTGTGGGGGTTGAACAACCTAAAAAGGTGCCTAATTTTTTTTCATTATTCTCAAATTCCTGAAATTGGGTGCCAAACTTTTTGCATTATTCTCAAATCCTGAATTATGTCTTGTTTCTTAAAGTAAGTTTCTCATATTACTAATTAGGATGAAATTCCTATGATTTATGATTTTTATTGATATGTTTTAAATTAAGTCATTGATAATTGTGCATTAATAATTAAATTCTAAGAATCAAGCATGATAAGTCTATTTTTCAGAAATTAAAAATTTGCTAGATTGTTGAACTGAATTTAAATATTACTTTGAAGTTTGAAATTTACGAGGTTGATGTCAAAAATACCCATAATTTTTGTGATTTTTTTAGCCTTATAGAGCATATATTCTTTTTCATGCTCACTTTATTGATTATGAGTATGTCAACATTAATTTATTATTCTAGAACTTGCCTCGTTTATACATATCGAGACCACACCCATGATTTGATTTACAGAGATGATTAAGGCACCTAGGTTTTAACCCACTAACTCCATTAAAAGCCTACCTTCACAATTAACCCCTAGTGAACCCCTTTTAATCCTAACATCCCTTTCTATTGACATAACCACTAATATTAACCCAGAAACCCTTTATTTTAGTTATCCCCATTCCTTTTGACTACCCTTATATCGAGATTTGATTTGATTAATAGCCTAACTATGTTTTTATTTTAGTAATTTGTCCTTTGTTATGTATTTATGATTCGTTCTTAAAAAAAAATTCAGTATTAGTACGATGAATGGCGAGCTTGTACAGTTAAATTCTATTTATTGAAGAAGAAGCTCGTATTATTAGTTTAAAGCTTCAATCCATTATGTAATTATTCAGTTTATTGTTTCTAGTTAGGTAATTTATCAATTCAATCTCGATTCTAACCTTCTAATTCAGCCTCTATCCACACCTTAACCCTAGCCCCGTTACAACCCTAATTAAAGACCTTTTGATTTGTTCATCATCTCATATTACAGTTGTGGAGACTTGATTTTCAGGCAAGCCTATGGGATTAACTTTTCATGTTCGAATTTTGAGTGCCTAAATTTTGAACCATAAACACTTTGAGTGGTTTGAGTGAATCTTTTGTGAGGATGTCAATCCTTGTCGGTTTTGAATTAAAGGTAATTATTCAGACAAGGGGAGACGTCTATATTTTCGAGCTACAAATCTATGACTTAGATTGTTTGAATCCTTAGGACTCTTTGAATTGAATTATCCATGTATAAATTATCTATGAATTATGATGAAACATTGTTGATAAGAAATATGAATTATAGAAAGTTCGTTTTAATTGTAAGTTGAGAATTTTGCTTGAGGACAAGCAAAAGCTTAAGTGTGGGGGTATTTGATAAACCGTAAAAGTAACATATTTTAATCCCACATTTAGCACACTTTTGGATGATTTATTCCTTGATTTATGTAAAAAGGTGCTCTTAATCCTTTCTTTTCATGTTTTATACTCAGGGAAGCACCGGAGGATGAAAAGAACAAGAAACGGGCTTAAAACGGGCCAAATGGGCCACATCACGAAATTAACTTGGCCTGGGCCCAAGACCACACGGTCGTGCCTCACTCAACAGTTTCAAACACGGTCTGGCCACGATTCTCACGGGCGTGTGCCATGGCCGTGTCCCTACCACGGCCAAGAGGAGTTTTACTCGGATTTAGATGCTTGGAGGCAAAGAAACACACTCCAAAGTCTAATTAAACCCCCAAATAGGAATTGCACTCAAATTAGGATACTTGGAGGCCAAGTAACACATCTCAAAGCCTATATAAACCCTCTAGGGAGCAACTTAGAGGGGTAGTTCGACAGAAGCCCTCTGTCGGGGCGGTTAGCTAGGCCAAGGAGCCGAGCCAAAAAGGTCAGATTTACGGGAAACTCTCAAGGGATAGCCAGTTGATCCATCTCCAGAAGCCAAAATTCTACTCAAGACGGAGGATCTCCTCTTCAATTCCTTCAGGGGGTTTTAGGGTTTTCTTATGTTTTGTTTTATCTTTTCTTCTGAGATGTTTTTCTTTATTATTATGAACTAAACCCTTCAGATACCAAGGGGGGATGAAACCTAGATGAATGTTGTTATTGTTTTCCTCAACTATATGATAAATACTTGATTTGTTCTTGATTATGTGTGCTTAATTCTTGTGTTGATATTTCGCGGATATTAATTCAAGTTGAATGTGCTTAGGTGGTGGAGCAAAAGTCCCTGCTTAAGAGTAGATCTAGCATAATTAAGCGGAGTTGATCGCACGCCTAGAGATAGGGTGACGAGATTTTTCCGGATTAGGGTGAAACCTAATATGGGAGTCCATAGATCGATTTACTACTATTCTAGGGGTTTTAATTAGAAAGAGATTTCAATTAATCAACCTAGGGTTACACGTTATTCGCCTCGAGAGAGGGTTTAATATAAATTAGGGAGTCCTTCTAATCAAGTCAAGTGAATAAATCGTCTGGTTCAGTATTAGATAACAAGTGAAGTCTAGGTGGATTCTTCCTAAGGGTATCGTCTTAATCAACTGAGTTTTTCCCAAGTATTTCCCCAATTCATTCTTTTTGTCTTTGCGTCTTTAGCTTAGTAATTAGTTAATTTAGATTAATAAACAAGTTCACTTATTTTAGGCTAAATAATAGAAAGAAAGTTAGTATTAGTACTTTTAGTTCCTTTGGGTTCGACAATCCGGTCTTGCCTAAGCTATACTACTGTTCAATAGGTGCACTTGCCTCAATCGTTGTTATAGTTAATTCCAGGATCGATCATTATAAATTTAAAACTCTGAAATACAACGATCAAGTTTTTGTGATTGAATAGTCGTTTCCATCCGTTTATATCCGTACGAGGTAAGTCTATATACAAATAAATGTATTTTTAATTAATCTATTCATTTTATATGAAATTGAATTGTGATGAATAACTATGGAAGATGTACATGTGAAATCCGAGAAAGCTTCGATAATGTATCAATGTCTGAAAAGTCTCGTGTGAACCTTAGGAATAGTTAGGATACGTATGTCATGACATAGGGTTTCGATATGTGATATCGTGTAAGACCACATCTGGGACGTTGGCATCAATTTAAAAATTACGTGTAAGACCATGTCTGGGACACTAGCATCGTACATGATTTCGTATAAGACCCTGTCTGGGACAGTGGAATCGATATTTGATTACATGTAAGACCACGTCTGGGACGTTGGCATTGTACGAGAATTCTGAGTTATCTGAGTATCCTATTTGATTTTGATTGGTTCAACGGGCATTCCGAGAATCGAATGACTATGTGAGATGTGTATCCGATACAGGTATATTTGACGAGTATGCAAAGTTTGATTATGAAAAGTAAGTATATGTGAATTTGAGGATTTGTGATATATTTATGATTTAATGAGATAAGATGTGATATAAATCAAATGTGCTATGTTCAAATGAAATACATGGATATGTGGTTGGTTGGTAAGCAAGTGGTTGGAACAATTTAGTCAAAGGATATATATATATATGAATTTGCAATTATGATATGCTATAGATTATGTGAATGAAATGGTTATAAATGTTTATTATGATAAGTTTATTTGTATATGGCTTACTAAGCTTTTGAAAGCTTACTTTGTGTGTGTTTGCATTGTTTTATAGATTATCAAAGCTACGGAAGGCTCGGGGATTGTCAAGGATCATCACCACACTATCAAACTCTATTTTGGTACCTTTTGAATGTGTACATAGCTAAGTATGGCATGTATAGGCTAGTAGTTTTTAGATTATGATTGAGATGTATATAAAGCCATGTGATATGGCTTGTAAATGAGATGTGAGTATGGTAAACATTAGTCTATGTTTTGTGATGCAAAGTTAGTATATTTTGATTAAAGATTGACTTAATGATTTGGTAAATTTTTGGATGGATTTTGCTTAGAAATGCTTGTGTTTGCTATGAGATAAATTGTGCACTAGTTGATATGATTGCTATGCTCATGAATGGTAGGAAAATATGGTCATTTTTTGTATGTTATGGTTATTTTTGAGTTATGATTTGATGCCTATTTGTGCTTGTAGGATTGACCCTAAAATGGGTGGCAAATTGGCCTTGTAAATGGCCTTCATTTGCCCACACGGTTGAGCACACGGGCGTGTGGCTCGACCGTGTCACTTAAATTTGTAATTCAAAACAAGTCAGTGTCGACCATGGGCTAGACACACGGACGTGTGACAGGCCGTGTGGGATAAGTCAGGGTCGACAACAGGTAAAGCACACGGGCGTGTCCTCGGCCGTATGGACAAGTCAGTATGTATGCCCTGTTTTGCCACGGCTTGGACACACGGGTGAGTCTGAGGCCGTGTGAGGCACATGGCCTGCCCACACGGGCGTGTGACCTCTGTAACTTTGAAAAATGTTTAATTTTCAGAAAATTTTGTATGCGCTCGGTTTAGTCCCGACCCCTTTCTAATGCATGTTTAGGGTCTCGTAGACCTATTCAAAGGACTCTATGATTATAAATTGTTAAGTTAAGATGTGAAATGATTGTATATGATCCGAAATGTTTGGTAATGCCTCTTAACTCTATTTCGGCGATGGTTTCAGGTTAAGGGTGTTACAAGGACTCTGCGGTGACCACATGACTATTGAACTGGTTTAATTCCACTTAAGGTTTTATATTTCTGTTATTTTTGGGGGATTGTTGATGTAATTTGGACTTTCAGACTATTTGCCTTTACTTTGGATTTTAACTGTTTTCATGGATTTATAAACTGCAAACTTAGCGAAAACTCAGTTTAATTAAAAACAATGTTTTCTTAAACGAGAATGATTTCCTTTAAATATCACGGTTTTAAAAGCTTCCACTACAGAACTTGTTTTTAAAAGAACCAAATTAACGAGAAAATGTTTTTTTTTTAAATTAATGAAAGATTAAAAGAAGATAATAAGCAGGAACGGTTTTAACTTGAGAAATTCACTTTCAAATTTCATTTCATGTGACATCGTCAAATTCGGCCACAACGTCTAGGCCGGGTTTGGGGTGTTACAATGAGTGGCGTCAGGATTACCAGCCAAGTACTCCGGAAGAATTTTTCAATATGAAACATGCTTTAGCATGTAATTTTATTGAAAGATGCTTTGGGTTATTAAAAATTAGATGGGGAATGCTTAGGAGTCCATCATTCTATCTTGTGAGGATGCACAATAGAATCATTATTTCATGTTGTTTGCTCCTTAATTTTATTCAAACCTATATGAGTCTTGATCCTATTGAAGCGGATTTGGGAGAAGGATTACCTAGTAATGTGATAGATGACGATGAACCAAATATCGTAAATATTCATCCATCGGATGCATGGGCTACTTGGAGGATGGAACTAGCCAACCAAATTTTCGATGAATGGCAAGCATCTAGAAATTAGTTAGGTTTAGGGTAAAAATAGTAAATGTTAGTTTGTTTATGTTATTTCATGTATCTAGTTTATGAAACTTTGGTGGTGTTTGAATTTTTTTTTTGTATTGTACTAGACTTGTTGAATTATAATTGATTTTCTTTTGATTCATCATGTGTTATAATTTTATAAAGCGTTGACCTTTTGATTCATAATATTGAACTTAATTTTAATTTGCATTTTTTCTTAAGATAGTTATGTCAGGTTTTTCACAATCAAGGGTTTCTTCCCAAAATTTTTGAGGAACCAAAAGGAAATGGGTTCCAAAAGAAGATGTTGCGTTGGTTGCCTGTATGGTCGACTTGCACACTATTGGAACCTTTAATGCTGATATGGGATTCAAAGCTGGTTATTTAAATGAGTTGGAAAAAATGTTAGAAAAAGTTTTACCCAATGCCATGTTGAAGGCTAAACCTAATATTGAATCGAGGATTAGGACATTGAAAAGGGATTAGTCAAACGTTTATGACATGCTTAGTGGAAAAAAAACAATAGCGGTTTTGGTTGGGATGAGCATTGTAGCACCCCAAACCCGGCCTAGACGTTATGGCCGTATCTGGCAATGTCACACGATAGTGTTTTTGAAACCTTGTTGTTACGATGAAAACATTCCATGTTATTATCTTTAGTAAACCTTTGTTAGAACTTAGGAAGACGTCTTTATTCATTTAAAACATTTGTTTTGAAACATCCCCCGTTGCGGAAGCTTTAATAAAACAGTCTAGGTGATCATGCGTTTAGAAATTACTTTAACTTTTTTAAAATCGAATTTCTTACGACCAGCAGGTATAAACCCATAAAGTAAAATAAGTAAATAAAAACCCAAATTTAAAATCAAAGTCCCAGAGGGTCCTTAAATTACAACCCAAATAATCAATAATAATCAAATCATAAATTGTAAATTGAAAACCATGAAGTCCAAAAATTACTGTAGTCACCGCTGAGTCCTCCGTCGCACCGATCCGTCTAAGTCTAGGGGATTACCTATGCACATTAAACAAAAAGGGTGAGTTTACGTAAACTCAGTGTGTAATCCCGCAGAAACAAACAAACAATCGGTATTCACAAGGTACAGCTTGAATGTCTTGGGCCTAAGCCCTTTTCGATGCAAGGATGTGATTTGGGCCTTAGCCCATCTCAATACAATGTCAAAAATGCATGTAGGGCCTTAGCCCATCACGATGACGATGAGCGATAGAATTGATTATGCAAAGAGCAAAATCCTACCCAACCAGCCTCTACATACCATCTCCGTCCAACCCTACACTCCATGTGGGGATATAATCAACCCACCCATCCCTACACTCCAAGTAGTACCGAATGTGGCACAATACAGTAGTTTGTAGCTGAGCTGCCAGTAAATTAGGCTTAAAGCCTTTCAGTACACTTCCTCCAAATAACAACCCCCAACCCAATGCAATGCAACACACAATAGATGACATGCTATTATGCAATTTCAGTACATATATTCAGTTTAGATATTAACATGCCCAGTACTTGGGCGACTTGGGCGACCCGTGCAACCCTTAAAAACATTTCGGTAAAAATGGGCCCACACGCCCATGTAATCTACCCGTGTGGGCCAACACGCCCGTGTGGCCCACTTGGCCCAAATTGGCCTTGGCTGTGTGATCTATTTTTAAAGTAACCCATGCTAGCTCAATACTCATATATGTTTTCACTATTTACTTATATGTTCATTCAAAGTTGTCTACTTGAGTCATTATCACTAAATTATTTATATCTTGAGCTACAAAACTCCAAATTAAGATCTGCTTGATGTTTTTGAAACTAGACTCAAATACCTTTTTACCATAAAGTTTTTAGAATTTATAGTTTATCAAATAAGTACAGTAAAATCTTTAAACTTATTCCTATTCCGTTGTTTGACAGCTTCATCCTTTCCTTACTAAAAATTATTTATCTCTTAGTACGGAATTTAGATGATGTTTCTGTTTATTTATCTTGAAAATAGACTCATTAAGTATTTAAACATATAAATTTAAGCCCCTAATTATTTTTTACATTTTTTATGATTTTCCTAAGTCAGAACAGGGGAACCCGAAATCTTTCTGACCTTGTCTCACAAAATTTATTATATATCATGATTTACATTTCCATTGCTTACACTGTTTCTTCCATTAAAAACTAGACTCAATAAAATTTAATTTCATATTTTATTCAACCTCTAACTCAATTCCTTCTATTTTTTATGATTTTTCAAAGCTAGACTATTGCTGCCGTCCAAAACTATTTTAGTGCAAGATGTTGATTTCCAAGTTTATAACACCCTTATTTCCTTTCTCTACAATTTTTCGCATCATTTTCTCTTATTTCTCTTATTTCTCGACAGCAAGCAATTTTGGCATTTCGTCGAATCCCGTTTTCTACATTTCAGGTACACGCTTGGTATCGTTTCTGATGCGTAAGCACTCCTAAACCTCCAGAACCTAAAAATCGACAAACATATCTCCAGATTAATCACTTAATTCATTTTTAATCAACCAATTTCGGAAGGAACTCGACTAAAGACCTAGCAAAACCCTTACCTCGCTTGAGTAACCACGACTTCGCACAATCATAGCGTCGATTCAAAACCAACAGTCCCTTGATTAACTCCTAAACACCAAAAAGGAATCCCCTTTTAGAGATTAACAAAGAACGATTAACAATAGACAAAACTGTTACTTACCGAACATGCGCAACCAACGATGAACAACAGAATCAATGGGGAAAAAAAAGAAAGAAACGGAAGGGAAAAAATAATGGAAATTTCGGCAGCAACTAGGGGAAAGAATTGGCAGAGGAGGGAAAAAAAAGAAGAAGAAGAAAACGTTAGAAAATGTTTCAGAATTAGAGAGAAAACCGAAACTCTACTCGTTTTTTTTTGCAACAAAAAGATAATCAGATTATTTTTTGATAACCTCTCCCCAATTATCTCCTAAAATCACTCCCTATTAACTCACTAAAATACAACTACTCAGAATTTTTCCCCAACATAACTCTTAGCCGAAATTGGAGCAAAAATACTGTCTCCACGCCATTACAGAGAATTGAACACAGGACCTCCAACACTCCAACACTCCACTTCACCACCAGACCAGCAGGCCCATTCTGATATAAACTTACCAACAATTAAACTTAAGCCCTTTTGTAACACCCCATACCCGAGTCCGAGGCTAAGACCGGATACGAGACATTACTATGCTTGAACTTTCTTAAACATGTACTTACGGACTATAAAATTTCGTTCCGAATTAAAAACTTCTCTTTCTTAGTCAAATCAGACATTTCATGGGCCTACGAGGCCTCAGACTTATGTCCCGAAACTTTCGAAACTCATCTGGAAACTTTCTCTTGAAACAGGGGTCACACGTCCGTGTGACTTGGGACACGCCCGTGTCTTTCACCCGTGGAGGATACTGGCAAAATTCACACGGCCTGGACACGCCCGTGGCCCTGGCCCGTGTGCCAAACCTTGGCATTCTAACTTATCCACACGGTTTGTACACACGCGCCAGCGACGACGGCCCATGTGACAATTGAATTTCTAAGTGTCAAGTGCGGACTTTACGACCTTGGCACACGCCCATGTTCCAACCGTGTGTATCACACGGCCTGAACAAACGGCCGTGTGACCAGCCCGTGGTCTAATCTGACTTAAGATACTAAGGTGCAGGAGACACACGGCCTAGACACACGCCCGTGTGTCTATCCGTGTGGGCACTTAGAGGCTATCTTACCAAGCCTTTTACCACTCCCGTTTGCATACATTCATATACTACTTCAAAACATTCTCAAATCATCCATTAAAAACACATGAATTAACACATTTAATCATTAAATAGATAAATTCTTTATCCCATGCACTAGGGAGAACTACTCCCAATACAAATACAACCAACTTAATGCCATCATCTATGGTCATACACAACCAACTCTAGATTCTCTTAGGCCAATACAATTTGGCTACATCGGTTAGAACTTAAATCAACTTTAAAAGAATCCCTATACATGCCATGACTCATAAGGACTTGATACCTCATACCAAGGGTCTGCTCGATAGTGTGAAAACATCTCCGGCGGCCTCCAACCCGAGCTAGTTAAAATAACCTATAAGGGATGAGAAAAGTAAAGGAGTAAGCAATAATGCTTAGTAAGCTCATCTGCATAATATGTCAAATTTTGATATTCATTGAATATACATAATTACAAAGTATCATGCCGAGTTTTCTCATTAACTCACGGTTACTTGCTCAGATATTCTTGAAACTTACTCATTCAATCTCTTACCACATTCTTACCATGTCACAAGCCAATTGCTCATTCAATTAACATACATTCCTACACTGATCACCACATGATCATATAAAACAACACATCAAGCATTTTCAATAAGCTGCTCATGCTACTAATATCTCGGTGGTTTCGCACTTAGCCCACCATTGAATCTCTAATAGGGTGGTTCCGCACTTAGCCCACCTTTCATTTTCATGGATAGTAATCCACATGTATATCTCTATTTCAAATATTCATCCGAGAACATTCTCACACACTTCTATTCTTACTTAACTTTCTATGATACTCGTTTGCATTCACACAATACATTAATAAATCTATCTCATGCAACTAAAGTGTATTGAATACACATAACCCACTAAGGGTTCATCATACACTAAATCCATATCAATTCAATTCTAACACACACTTGTGCTTTTCGTGGTACAACCACATACTTTCTTCATTTCCACATATACGTTGAATCACTCAAGTTATTAAATAACTCTCTTGAGTCTCATACTCATAATGTCACATAGAATTTATACCCCAATAGGGTCTTACTTGCATTAACATATTGATTCCATATCCCTGACATGGTCTTATACAAATTCTTACATCGAGGCTATATTCCAATATGGTCTTACACGAGACTTCAACTATCATCATATCATTCTACATACATTTCCCATTACTCTTAGATTCAATTCTTTTGACCTCTCATCAAAGATATTTCATACATTCATAGAGTAAATATACATTCCATACAACATTGGAACATTAAATTAACCCATGCGTAATTGCAACATTCGCACATGAACTTACCTCGATGTCGAAAGAGCCGAAAAGGACTTTTTGCCCACATTTCTCTTTTCATCCGTTCTAGGTCCGAAACTCATTTTCTTTGATCTAGAACAATGAAATTTACTAAATTAATCACTTATAAATCATGATATACCATAATCTAAACTTTAGGCAAAAATGCCTATTTTGCCCCTACACTTTGGCAAAATTACTATTTTACCCCTAGGCTCGTAAATAAATTTTCATCACATTTTATTGTTAAACAAGCCTAGCTGAACATTTAATCCTCTTACAACTATTTTCAATTCCATCAATTTCATGCTTAAATGAACAAATTAAACCTTTTGCATTTTAGTCCCAATTAGGTGTTTTCATGACAGCACCTTTCACAAAAGTTGTTTCTCATCATCCTATCATTCATTTTCTTCCATAAAAAATCATCAAACAACATAAACTCTATCATGGCAAGTCCCTAGACTTTCAACCATATTGCAAACTAGTCCCCTTTTTAGAAAGCTTAAGCTTTGGGGACTCCAAAAGTAAAATTTTCTTCAAGAAATACCATCAAAATCACTTACTTGAGTGGAGAATTGCTTGCTGAAATTTTAAGCTTCAAAAACCCCTCCCATGGCTGCTATTTTTGGTGGAGGAAGAGAAGAAATAAAAAAAAAAGATGATAGCTTTTCTTTTTGTCATATTTTATTCTTCTTTTCTCACCAAATTTTGACTAAGCATTAAATGCTCTTGTCTCCCATACCACATGGCCGGCCATCACACTCCAAAATGGCCTATTTGCACTTTAAATACCTCTAATTTACAAACCATAGTTTTTTGGTACCTCTAGAAATTAAAATAGAACTTTCGCATTTTATGCGATTTAGTCTTTTTTTACAATTTAGCTAAAAATCGCTAAAATTAAGGCACCAAAATTTTTATGCATCCTTATAAACATGTTATAACACATAAAATATCATGAAATAAATTTTCTCTAACCTCGAATTAGTGATTCCGAGATCACTATTCTGACTAGCCCCTAAATCGGGCTATTACACCTTTAGGCCAGATTAGGGCTTTATTTATAAAAATACCAAAATTTGCCCAAGTAAGGCTTGAACTTGGGACCTCTCACACACACCTAGAACAGATTACCACTGAAATAGATAGACATTGTGTGTCACACATACACGAAATCAAAAATTAAAATTTTGGGGCGTTACAATTCTACCCCCTAAAAGAAAATTTCATCCTTGAAATTTACCCGGTCAAAACAGATAAGGATATTGCTGACGCATCGTATCCTCAGGCTCTCACGTAGCCTCCTCAGTGCTATGATTACGCCAAAGAACCTTAACCAGTGGAATAGATTTCCTCCTCAGTACTTTTACATCTCGATCCAGAATTTGAACCGGCTCCTCCTCAAAGGTCTAGTCTAGCCTAACCTCAATCTCCTCAATGAAAATGATGTGAGTAAGATCAGAGCGGTAGTGCCTCAACATCGAGACGTGGAACACGTCATGGATACGATCCAACTCTGGAGGTAGCTCCAACTGATAAGCGACTGGTCCCACTCGCTTCAGAATACGGTAAGGCCCAATAAACCTAAGACTCAACTTGCCCTTACGACCAAACCTCAGAACCTTCTTCCATGGCGAGACCTTGAGAAAAATGAAGTCCCCCACAGAATACTCAATCTCACGTCTCTTTAGATCCGCATAGGACTTCTGCCTGTCAGAAGCCACTTTCAAACGATCCCGAATCAGTCTAACTTTATCCTTTGTCTCAGAAACCAACTCAGGACCCAGAACACGTCGCTCGCCCAACTCAGTCCAACATAAAGGAGTGCGACACTTACAACCATACAGTGCCTCGTAAGGTGCCATTTGGATGCTAGACTGGAAACTGTTATTATAGGCGAACTCCGCTAGCGGTAGATAATCCTCTCAACTACCTCAGAAATCAATAGCACAACTCCTAAATCTGAGCCTTAAGCTCCACAAGCTCCTTCAGTCCCATTCGATAGGGAGCGATGGACACTGGAGCTGTACCTGGAAGTAGCTCAATCCCAAATTCCAACTCACAATGCGGAGGTAACTGTGGTAGCTCCTCAGGAAAGACGTCTGGAAAATCCTTTACCGTTTTGATATCCTTAACTTTAGAATCCCCAGACTCTGAAACACTTACATAGGCCAAGAATACCTCACATCTCTTACGAACCATCTTCTCTGCCACCAATGCAGAGATCACATTAGATAAGTAATTTCGTTGTTCTCTAATCATGACTACCTCCTTATCCTCCTCAGTCCTTAGTACGACCCTCTTAGTCGTACAATCTAAGCTAACACAATGCTTGACCAACCAGTCCATCCCCAGAATTAGGTCAAACTCCCCAAATGAAAGCTCCATCAAATCAACCAGGAAGATTGCCCCTTGTACCTCTAAAGGAACTTCCCTATACCGTTTGCTAACTCTAACAGATTGCCCTAACAGGCTCAGTACCGTAACCTCACTTGTAGTGCTCTCAACTGAAATCCTCAAGTTTTGAGACATAGTACAGGCTATATAGGAGTGAGTGGATGCTATATCTATCAATGCAATATAAGGTACATCATGAATAAGGAACGTACCCGTGACGATGTCCGGAGAATCTCCATCCTCTCGGTGATGTGCAGCATATACTAGAGTCGCCTGCCTCACCTCAGTCTATCCAGCACATTTGTCTGGTGCTCTCTGCACACAACCCATGCCATTACCACCCCTAGCCTGACCACGGCCTCTCAGTGGCTGTTGTACTACCCTCTGTGGCTGTGCATTACCAGTACCCTGAGCTTGCATTTTATCAGCCCTCAGTGGCAACCCCCTGATACAGTGATCCAATGATCTACACCTCAGACACGCCCCAGTCCTCCACCAACACTCGCCCTGGTGGCGTCTAACATAATTAACACACGGCTGCTGTCCAGTAGCAGCAACAGGGGCCCCAACTCTAACCGACCCATCAACTCTGGCCATATTCTTAAGCCTCTGTACGGAACTCAAGGGCTCCGAATCCCTCTTATTCTTACCTCTCTCTCTATCCCGATTTTGGCACTCAGCGCACTTAACCCCCTCGGCGATCTTCGCCTTCTTAACCAGAGCAAAAAAATCCCACTCCCTCTGCGGAGCTATTAAAACCTGCAAGTTATCTCTGAGGCCATCCTCAAAGCAGACACATCGCTCATACTCAGACGCCACCATACCTCGCGTATAGTGGCTCAGTCTTAAAAACTCAGCCTCATACTCGGCCACTGATCGATCTCCCTGAGTTAAATTTAGAAACTCCCTCCTACGGACATCCACGTAACTGGCTACCACATAGTTTCCCTGAAAGGCGGTCTTAAAATACTCCCAGGTCGGTCGTTCGGGCTGAGTGCCCTCCTTAGCAGTGAGCCACCACTGATAAGCCTCATCACGCAGCAGCGACACTTCACCCTTTAATTTCTGCTCGGGGGTGCAGTTCAGATCATCCATGATCCTCTCTGTGGCCTCAATCCAATACTCGGCCACATTAGGGGCGACCCCAGTGACACCCTTAAAAAGCTCAACTCCATTAGACCGGAGTCATTTCGTAACCGACCCTCGGCCTCCAGCACCAGTATTGGGCCCAGCGACCCTTTCCAAAATCCTTAGCATAGCCTGGGACAATGCGTCGTCCCCAGCCATGCGATCTTGAAACCCAGTCTCAGTAGCAGGCGACACTGGCGTCTCACTCGTATCCAAATTCGGTATGCTACCAATGAAGAGGACTTAGCTCGATCTCCTCTGCGGCCTCTACCTCGGCCTCTAGTACCCCGTCCGCGGATACCTCGTGCGCTCATTTTCTAATCACATTTATCTGTATTAACAGTTTTATGAATCAATTACAGTTCTAGTGTTTATTAACAAATGTTTTATGTAAAAGCAAAGATCGATTATTCGAGTTCGTTTTTCGTAAATCGCAGTCTCACTACGATTTTAGTTTCTCTACAATTTTCGTGATACACTAACTAGAGTGTTTTCATCTGATTTACTACCTATAGTAGTTTCGAATATACTATCCATAACAGCTTGATTTTAAAACAAATTACAGATTCGAATACTTACACGAGGATCGGCGCCGGAGACTCGGTGTACCTGGCTCTGATACCACTAAATGTAGCACCCCAAACCATTCAATTTTTCAAAAGCCTATTTTTTTTTAAAACTCATAATCTACAGCCGAGTTTTGTAACCTGGCTTTGATACCACTAAATGTAGCACCCCAAACCCGGCCTAGACATTATGGCCGTATCTGGCAATGTCACACGATAGTGTTTTTGAAATCTTGTTGTTACAATGAAAACATTCCATGTTATTATCTTTAGTAAACCATTGTTAGAACTTAGGAAGATATCTTTATTCATTTAAAACATTTGTTTTGAAACATCCCTCGTTGCGGAAGCTTTAATAAAACAGTCTAGGTGATCATGCGTTTAGAAATTACTTTAACTTTTTGGAAACCAAATTTCCTACGACCAGCAGGTATAAACTCATAAAGTAAAAAAGTAAATAAAAACCCAAATTTAAAACCAAAGTCCCAGAGGGTCCTTAAATTACAACCCAAATAATCAATAATAATCAAATCATAAATCGTAAATTGAAAACCGTGAAGTCCAAAAATTACTGTGGTCACCGCTGAGTCCTCCGTCGCACCGGTCCGTCTAAGTCCGGGGATTACTCATGCACATTAAACAAAAAGGGTGAGTTTACGTAAACTCGATGTGTAATCCCGAGAAACAAACAAACAATCGGTATTCACGATTACGCTTGAATGAGCAGTCTTGGGCCTAAGCCCTTTTCAAAGATCAATGACGCTTTGGGCCTTAGCCCATCTCGAGATGATGTCAAAAATGCAAAGAGGGGCCTTAGCCTATCACGATGCTCGATAGTAATGTAATTGTATGCAAAGAGCAAAATCCTACCCAACCAGCCTCTACACACCATCTCCATCCAACCCTACACTCCATGTGGGGATATAATCAACCCACCCATCCCTACATTCCAAGTAGTACCGAATGCGGCTGTCACAATATAAAGAGTTTACAAATGAAATTTGTAAGTAAATTAGGCTTAAAGCCTTTCATTACACTTCCTCCGAATAAAAACCCCAACCCAATGCAATGCAACACACAATGGATGACATGTTATTATGCAATTTCAGTACATATATTCAGTTCAGATATTAAAATGCCCAGTACATATATCATTCAGTCAATTTCACACATTTAAGGGTCTAAGTAGCGCTTACCGACCCTACAGTAGGTTCACAGTCGACTTGGGTGACCCGTGCAACCTTAAAAACATTTAGGTAAAAATGGGCCCACACGCCCATGTGATCTGCCCGTGTGAGCCCACACGCCCGTGTAGCCCACTCGGCCCAAATTGGCCTTGGTTGTGTGATCCATTTTTAAAGTAACCCATGCTAGCTCAATACTCATATATGTTTTCACTATTTGCTTATATGTTCATTTAAAGCTGTCTACTTGATTCATTATCACTAAATTATTTATATATTGAGCTACAGAATTTCAAATTAAGATCCGCTTGATATTTTTGAAACTAGACTCAAATATCTTTCTACCATAAAATTTTCAGAATTTATAGTTTATCAAAAAAGTATAGTAAAATATTTAAAGTTATCCCTATTCTGTTGTTTGACAGCTTCATCCTTTCCTTACTAAAAATTATTTATCTCTTAGTACGAAATTTAGATGATGTTTCTGTTTGTTTCTCTTGAAAATAGACTCATTAAGGATTTAAAAATATAAATTTAAACCCCTAATTATTTTTTTACAATTTTTTTATGATTCTCCTAAGTCAGAACAGGGGAACCCGAAATCATTCTGACCTTGTCTCACAAAATTTATTATATATCATTATTTACATTTACATTGCTCACACTGTTTCATCCATGAAAAACTAGACTCAATAAAATTTAATTTCATATTTTATTCAACCTCTAACTCAATTCCTACTATTTTTGATGATTTTTCAAAGTTAGACTACTGCTGCTATCCAAAACTATTTTAGTGCAAAATCTTGATTTCCAAGTTTATAACACCCTTATTTCCTTTCTCTACAGTTTTTCGCATCATTTTCTCTTATTTCTCTTATTTCTCGACAGCAAGCAATTTCGGTATTTTTTCGAATCTCATTTTCTGCGTTTCGGGTACACGTTTGGTATCATTTTTGATGCGTAAGCACTCCTAAGCCTCAAGAACTTAGAAATCGACAAACATATCTCCAGATTAATCACTTAAATTGTTTTTAATCAACCAAATTCGGAAGGAACTCGACTAAAGACCTAGCAAAACCCTTACCTCACTTGAGTAACCACGACTTCGCACAATCACAGCGTCGATTCAAAACCACCAGCCCCTTGATTAACTCCTAAACACCAAAAAGGAATCCCCTTTTAGAGATTAACCAAGAACGATTAACAATAGACAAAACTGTTACTTACCGAACACGCGCAACCAACGGTGAACAACAGAATCAATGGGGAAAAAAAGAAAGAAACGGAAGGGAAGGGAAAAAATAATAGAAATTTCGACAGCAACTAGGGGAAAGAATCGGCAGAGGAGGGAAAAAAAGAAGAAGAAAACGTCAGAAAAAGTTTGGGGAATTAGAGAGAAAATCGAAACTCTACTCGTTTTGTTTTTTTTTTTTTTGCAACAAAAAGATAATCAGTTTATTTTCTGATAACCTCTCCCTAATTATCTCCTAAAATCACTCCCTATTAACCCACTAAAACACAACTACTCAGAATTTTGCCCCAACGCAACTCTTAGCCGAAATTGGAGCAAAAATATTGTCTCCACGCCATCACAGAGAATTGAACACAGGACCTCCAACACTCCAACACTCCACTTCACCACCAGACCAGAAGGCCCATTCTTATATAAACTTACCAACAATTAAACTTAAGCCCTTTAGGCCAGGTTAAGGCTTTATTTATAAAAAATACCAAAATTTGCCCAAGTAAGGCTTAAACTTGGGACCTCTCACACACACCCAGAACACATAACCACTGAAGCAGATAGACATTGTGTGTCACACATACACGAAATCAAAAATTAAAATTTTGGGGCGTTACAAGCATAGGCAGCTTGTTGTTGCTGAAGATGCGGTGTGGAACTCATATATAAATATAAGAATTATTTCAAGTCTTTATTATCTTATTTTGACCAAACTTATATCTAATATGAATTCCTTATTTTTATAGAGTCATAAAGAAACAGGTCAATTCAAACATCGTAGTTTCCCTTATTATGACCAACTTACTGCCATCTATGCAAAAGATCGAGCCACTGGGAAAGATTCTCAAATAGCCGCTGATATTTTTGAAGAAATAGATGTTGAGGATGTAGCTACTACAAATACTCATGAAGAAAGAAACGATTTCCATGGATGCGAAGCTGATGTTTCTTTGGATGACATGGATCTTTTAACTACACAACTGCAACCAACTAGAAACCAATGTGATTCCACATTTTCAAAGAAGAAAAAAAAAGATTTCTAATGCAAGTGATCATATTTCTTCTACTTCATTTAGTGATGCTGCCACTTTATTGGAGAAAAACATACGGACCGTTGGCGTTGAAATCAGTAGGAGTATTGCCTCCGAAGTGCTAATTCAACAAAAGTCAGAAATGACCATTCAAGAAAGTTCTCTAAAATTATATCCAACATTATGTGAAGTAGAAGGTTTAACTGAGGATGAGCACTATCGCGCATTGAGCAAAATTCCAGATCATCTAACGCAAATGCTCATTTTCTTTAGTGCGATTGGAATGGGTCAGAAGATTTCTTGTTGACCATTAAAAATCATAGTTGTGTTGATGATATTTTGGTAACTTTTGTGTTTGTAATATTTGGATGGTATGATGACATGATAGAATGTTATTACAATGTTGTAACTTTTTGATGTTGTAAAATTTTATAACATATGGATTATGACATATAAACTAATGAAATCATGTAACTTTTTGTTAATATATGAATATTATGTTTGGATGTGAAATATAATTCTCAAGTTATTTATTACTTCTAATATTTTGTTTTTTATTGTAGAATAATCAAATTATTTGTTTCACTAATGATATTTTAGCACATTAAATATGTATTGCAGTTTAAAAATAATAAAGTAGATTATATATTATTTTTATAGTATTATATGTTATGATTTTTTAATTCATATAATAATAATTATATTAAGGATTTTATTAAATTATATATTATTTTATTAAATTATATTTAATAATAATTATGTTAAAATATGGTTAAATTATTTATTATTTTTATTAAATTATTTTCAATAATAATCTTATTAAAATTTAATAACAATAACAATAATAATCTACCTAAAAAAATTCTACTAAGGGTATTCTGGTCATTTCAGTTCTTTTCCTTATGTTATTACAACATCATTCCATTCAACCAAACACAAGAATACTATTACAGTTCTATTCCATTCCATTCAACCAAACAATTGAATTACTGATTACAGCTCTATTCAATTACAGTGAACCAAACGCACCCTGAGGGTTTCAAGCTTTAAAAAATGAAGGCAATGTGTATAAACTTCACAAAGCTCTTTATGGGCTAAAACAAGCTCTTAGAGCCTGGTACAACAAAATTGACTCTTACTTTCTGTAAGAAGGGTTTATAAGAAGTGAAAGTAAAGCTACATTGTATGTTAAGAAGCTTGATGATGAAAAGAAACTCATTGTTTCATTATATATTGATAATCTGCTCATTACTAGAGATGAAGAAGTGTTTATGGAGCAATTCAAGTAAAAAAATGAAAATATATTTTAAAATGTTTGATTTGGATGAAATGAAGTGTTTTCTTAGGATGGAATTTTACCAATTTGTTTTTGGTATTTTTATTTCTCAAAAAAAGGTACACCTTGGAATTTTTGAATAAGTTCAAAATGGAAAATTGCAAACCAGTAACTACGCTAGTTTTGAATAAGAACTTGTCCAAATCAGATCATTTTGGAATTTCTTATGCTTTTACTTATAGAAGCTTGATCAGGATTTTATTATATTTATCTACTACTAGACCATATATAATGTATGTTGCAAGCTTCCTTTCTAGATTCATGCAAGCCCTTAGTTAAATTCACGATGGTGCAGCTAAAAAGGTTTTGAGATACATTAAAGGTACATTTGACTATGGCATATGGTATTTAAAGAATGATTGTAACACCCTGTACCCGACCCGATCTCTGAGTCTGAGCTACAAGGTGTCACATTTGTTTTCAGAGCAACTCCGATCAAATTGTATCAAATTTAAAACCATTAAACATTCAAATACAAGTAAACATGCGTATAAAATGATACGTATTCATTTTTTGGTCTTATACGAGCTTTTGAAAGCTCTATTACTAACTTGAAGTCGAATTAGGAATAAATTGTAATATTTTCAAAATCTCAGATTGACGTTGAGACTTCGAGGGTTCCTCATCACGTTGCAACATACTGACTTAGTCTCATTGCGATAACAAATGTCTAATGTCACAACATGACCGTCTATTTCTTAATGGTACAAATGGTTACCAACCTATAAAAGCCAAATCAACCAATTCATGTTTACATACCACATTTTCAACCAATCACTCATTCTTAACAAGTTCAATTCTAAAAGAGAAACTACCTTATTCATAATTGTACAATTACCATACACCATTTATATTTTTACCATACAACATATAGGCTCAAATCATGGCACAATAATTCAAAATATTTAGCATATGAACCTATTCAAATCAACATTAACATAGCAACATTTTGGAAGCATTTCAACCTTCATGACACACTCAAATACATGATCTAATTATTTGGTCATTCTCAAATACCAATTCTAGCTTTAATTATAATCGTGATCATACATATTCCAAAATTGACTTAACCTAGGTACATGTCATACTTAAAACAAAACAGAATTATACAAACCTTGCTGAATCATGGATCGCTTCCTAGCTGTTGGATTTACAACTTGAACTCTCGGAGATTAACTATACCTACACACGAAGAAAACAAATCATATGCTGAGCGAAAATGCTCAGTGGAATTTCCATGATTCAAGTTAATATAATACATGTTTAATCAATGCTTACATCTAATTCAAACTCAATTCACAACCAATTCACATACAATTTCATACCAAAAGCTTCTATTGTTATATTTCTTATACTTATCATGCCATTTCACATTATATTCCACATATTACATAATCATTTCTTACCACATTTGTATACATACACTTATTCAATTACACACCACATCTGTAAACATATACTTAATCGCATACAATCATCAATCATATACATAAATACCTAGTTCCATTTCATCTCTTTTCAATCATTTCCAAGCTTATTAGCTCTTTTACTCAATCGGCCCTCAATGCTCGTTTTTGGCACATTTCGCATGATTTTTCACATATTAGCGTACATCACATTTCAGTCACATTTCATATCATATATCATTTACCCAATTCATGTGTTTATAACCCTATTAGCCAAACACAGACTTAGAATGAATATACGGATCCATCACCCTGGGTTGCTCGGTAATGATGACGTTGAACATGTACATACTACCACCTCGAATTGCCCAACAAAGATGGTTTGCACAGTTTGATTATTTTGTCACCTTGGGTTGCCCGACAACGATGACTTTACATGTACAATCTACCACCCCAGGTGGCCCGGCAACGATGGTTATCAATCAATATCTTGACCCTATGGCATGCCAACTATATCCGACCATGTCCAAACAATTAATAAAGAACCAAATTTCCGATTTCATTATACAATTCAATTCATACTAGATCACATCCAACTCACCATCAATTCATCATTTCATCATGTAATATAGTATGTTTCAACTCAATTTCATACCAATTATCATATATCAATTAAATCATACTACTTTCTATTTTATTCAATTTAGTCCTTATCTCGTTATTCAATCTCAACCGTGACAATTCAATTCAAATAACGATTGAAAGCTCACCTCAATACCATATGATGAAAATTTCATGAATATGCAATAGTTAAATTGATCCCGAATCATAGAAATACAAATAGAAAACTTGTGTCACTTGTTGTCAGCTCTCACTTTTCCTTTCCCTCTTAACAGCTCGATGAAGTCTTTAGCTAAGAATAATAGTGTAGCAATAACACAATATCAAATTCCATCCAAATCATATTCAATTACAAAGCCAAATATATTTTTCAATTTATCCAATTTAGTCCCTAAACTTGGGACAAGCATAACTTTCAGTCTAAAGCTTCGGATTAAAATTCAATTTCACATATATTCATTAGGGACTTCTTACTTTCTATTCCTATCGAAATTTCATAACAATTTTTCATTTTATTCAATTTGGTTCCTAATGTACGAAACTAACAATTAAGCTTTATAATTTAGTCGTTTTTATAATCTAAATTTAATTCCTATCAATTTCACACCTAAATCTTCAAGAAATCAACAATGCCAACTTTCTAAAACTTTAACAGTTTCAAAAATTTATACATGGGCTAGCTAAATCAAGCTTCCATGATTTAATTTCCATAAAAATCAAAGAAAATGAGTATGGACTTACTTGAAATTGGATAGCCAAATGTTTTAAGGGTTTCAAAAGTTTCCTCCTTCTTTTGGCTATGGAGGTCGGTTTTGTAATGAAAAAGATGACCACCTCTCTACTAACTTTTAACCTTTATACTAGGATTAATTTGGTAATTAATCTTAATTTACTTAATCAACTATGTTTTAGTTAAATAAATCTTTAATTACTTAAGTTAAATGACATATATCATTATTGTCCACTAACACTTAATTAAAAATGGTTTGTTAACCATTTTATCCCTTTGGATAATTACTAAATGTGGGATTAAAATATGTTACTATTTCGGTTTATCAAATACCCCCACACTTAAGCTTTTGTTTATCCTCAAGCAAAATTCTCAACTTACAATTAAAACGAACTTTCAATAATTCATAATTCCTATCAACAGTATCTTATCATAATTCATAGATAATTTATACATGGATAATTCAATTCAAAGAGTCCTAAGGATTCAAACTGTAACACCCCAAACCCGGCCCATGCAGTATGACCTGATCCGGCATGTCACATGAAGAAAGTGTGTAAAGAACTTATGATTCCTATTAAAGTTGATGTTATTAGGTTATAGTTAATAAAAACAAGTTTGATTATAAATATTCGATAAAAAAATACCACTAATCTCGAGAGGTTGATTGGTGAATCGAAAATCAAACTAGTGAACTTTAAAAACCGTGACTTTTGAAAAAGATGTTGATAATTCGAAGGAAAAATCCAAGTTAAATTATTTGTACATATTTATTATGAAATTCGTTTGTTAATCAATTTTGGAAAACCGTTGTTTAAGATCTTAGAAAAATTCCCGTTTAAAACAATTCATGGAAAATAATAAGTAAATCAAAACATAAAGCAAAATAAAAAAATATCAGAGGCCTTATTACAACTTTAAACCCAAAATAGTAAAAGTAATGAAATAAAGCAGAAAAGAAGTTTACTAATGTTTGAAAAGATTATTTTCAAAGTATGGCCTCCACCGAGTCATCCATGGGCCCAAGTCCTCATCACTGAGCATCACCTTCAAGGATTAAGAAAGAAAGGGGGTGAGTTACAAGAACTCAATGCATAATCCCCCTTACCATCATCCACTGGGCTTGAACCCGTATAGCAACATCTTGGGCCTAAGCCCATTTACATAACAGTATTTAAAAGAAATGAATGCAACCCAACCCATCCATCCATCACACCCCAGACAGTAATCACACCTGTGGGGATGAAGTCAACCCACCCCGCCAGCTCACACCAATTTGCGGTCAAGTCGCTAAAGTATATTATTTTGTGGCCATGCCACCAAATCATAATTAAGCACAATAATAAGCGGTGTTGTGGCTATGCCACCAAAGCTACACCGCTTCTCTCATACAATTTTTCCCAACCCATGCAATATGTAAAGATGCAACATAAGAAAAGTATATCCACATATATAGCAACCATTAATCTAATGAAATATTTTGATGAATCGGCCCATTAAAGCACTTTGGTAAATCAGCCCACTAAGGTATTCTAGCAAATTGGCCCGTTAAGGCATTTTGGTAAATCGACCCATAGGGGCATTTTCATAAAAACAGCCCATTAAAGCTTTTTAGTAATTCGGCCCATAAGGGCATTTTTGTAATTTTACAAATTAATACCAATTTTGACAGATCTTAAAATTGACGTTGTTTAAGCAAGTTACTCGATTCTTGCCATATTACGGTTATTAGATTCGTAAGCAACAACGACTATTTTCCAACATGATGGTGAATCACGAATCTACAGGATTTCGGTGTGAGATTACACACCTGATTACGGTAAGGACTAAACCTTCTTGATCGTCGGCACCCTCACTATCGCGAACGACCACGATCTACCTATTTTCACCGAATGTCGGTCCACAACCTGGTGGAAAATCTCGAACTGCCGATACCGCCCTACGTTTGAACTTGGGAGTAGAGATTGCAAGTCCACTCCCTTTTCGTCCTCCTATCGATTTTCCTTTAGTATCGCTACCACTTGCCTCCATTGGAAGAGTTTCGGTCAGAATAATATTACAATGAGAGAAGTAGTTGTCTAAGGAGAGGGTTTTGGCTTACCACTACTTCCGAAAGACCAAAAAGCAGAGGAGAACGAGTTGTTAAGTCCCTTAATCGATGATAAACTCGATTCCCACCGATTCAACTTATGACCGATTCAACCAAGGAAGAAAGTGATCAACACGCAAGATGGAGGAGAGAGAATGGCTAGGAGGATTCGGCTACTTAGAGAGAAAGAACAAACAAGATTCGGCCATCAAAAATATTGACTAAAGAAAAAGAGAGAAGGGTTGAATAAATGGTGAAAAAGAAAAGAAAAGATGAAAAAAAAGGTGTCAGAGAGTTTCGGCCTACACTAAGGAAAAGATGAGCAAAATGGCTTGAGTGTTTCGGCAAACAAAGGAAAAGGTTGGAAAAGAAGCACAAAAAAAAATGTTCAAAAAGAGAGAAAAACTTTTCATGCACAAAACTTGTAAAAAGGCTATAGGAAATTCAGCTCCCTAATTCCCCCTACCAAAACCGTAAGTCCCTAACACCAAAAAGATTATGGTTGACCAAATTTTCTTTCCCCAAGCACCTCCCAAAATTTGGCCAAAATATCCCCCCTTATCTCTTTCCTTTACTTCTTTCCTTATTTTTCCCTTGATCTCCTCCTTTCTCTTTTCCTTAGTCTTCTTTCCATCATTTGAAAGTCTTCCTTTTCTTTCTATAGAGCCATGGCCGACACTTACCATCTTCCACCTGATTAGCACAAAAAATATATATTTGCAAGCGGTGAGATTCGAACTCCACCTCTTAAGCCCCTTCATGTGACGCCTCACCACTTTGCTACTAGCTCTTCTTGTGCTAGCAAAAAAAAAAAAACTCACTTATTCTTTTAAGTCTTGACGTCACTCGCCTTCTCCCCCTTAAGTGCATAAACACAAAAATTCTACCAAAGCCCAACTCAACCCCAAGCCTTCTTAGGGTCCCTAAACATACACAACTGACACTCTTAGCTAGCCTAACGTATGGTATAATGCAAAACATAAAATCCTGAATTTCAGGATGTTACAATTCTACCCCCTTAAAGAAATTTCGGCCTCGAAATTTACATGATTAAAAGAGATGAGGGTATTGTTGCCGGATCGTGTCCTCAGGCTCCCATGTAGCTTCCTCTGACCCGTGATTATGCCATAATACTTTTACTAATGGAACCGACTTCCTTCTCAGTACCTTAATATCCCGATCTAAAATCTGCACTGGCTCTTCTTCAAAAGACAAGTCAGGTCTTATCTCAACTTCCTCCACTAGCACTACATGAGACGGATTCGAACGATAATGCCTTAACATCGAGACATGGAATACGCTATGTATCTGACTTAACTCCAGAGGTAACACAAGCTGATAAGCCACTGGCCCAACACGCTTCAATACACGGTAAGGTCCGATAAATCTAGGGCTCAACTTGCCCTTCCGTCCAAATCTTAAGATCTTTTTCCAAGGTGAGACCTTCAAAAAGACCTGATCACCCACAGAGAACTCTATCTCCTTCCGCTTCAGATCCGCATATGATTTCTGTTTGTCTGAAGTTTCTTTTAACCGAGCCCGAATTACTTTTACTTTTTCCTCCGCCTCCGAGATCAATTCTGGACCCAATAACTCAAGCCGCTCCCCACTTTCGACCGACAAAGTAGTAGGAGTACGACACCTACGACCATACAACGCCTCATAGGGTGCCATCTGGATGCTGGATTGATAACTATTGTTGTATGCAAACTCTGCCAATGGTAGAAAATCTTCCCAACTACCCCTGAAGTCGATCACACAGCCTCTTAACATGTCTTCTAGAATCTGAATTACTCTCTCCGACTGACCATCAGTCTGCGGTTGAAACGCCATGATAAAATTTAGTTTTGTACCCAAAGCTTCATGCAAAGTCTTCCAGAACCGTGATGTAAACCTAGGATCCCTGTCCGATATAATAGACACTGGTACCCCATGCTACCTCACGACTTCTGCTATATACAACTTGGCCAACTTCTGCAACGTATAATCCGTACGAACAGGTAGGAAATGAGCAGACTTCGTTAACCGATCCACTATTACCCATACTGAATCTTTCTTAGTAGGCGTTAAAGGTAACCCACTAACAAAGTCCATCGTTATCCTTTCCCATTTTCATAGTGGGATTTTCACCGGTTGTAGTAACCCCAAGAGGCGCTTGATGTTCCGCCTTCACCGCTGACATGTCAAGCACTTGCTCATGAAATCGGAACCTCCCGCTTCAACCCCGCCACCAATATCGCTTTCACGGAGGTCTCGGTACATTTTGTTTCCTCGGGTGCATAGCATATGGGCTACTATGCGCCTCACGCAGAATCATTTGTCTCAATTCCAAATCCCTGGGCATACAAACTCTTCCGCGAAAACACAATACTCCATCACTATTTAATCCAAAATCCCCTATCTCACCATGTTCCACTTGCAGAAGCCTAGAACCCAACCTTTCACCTAACAACTACTTTTCCTTAATCTGACTTACCCACGCAGGCTTCACTTGAAGTTCAGCTAACAAGCTACCATCTTCATAAAGGCTGAGATGAGCGAACATTGCTCTCAAATCCGATATCACCTTACGACTCAACGCATCTGCCACTACGTTAGCTTTACCTGGGTGATACTCGATTGAGTAGTCATAATATTTCAACAATTCTATCCATCTCCGCTGTCTTAAGTTTAACTCCTTCTGGGTAATGAGGTACTTCAGAATCTTATGGTCCGTGTAGATAATCGACTTCTCCCCGTACAGATAGTGTCTCCATATCTTCAGAGCAAATACCACTGCAGCTAACTCCAAATCATGGGTGGGATAGTTCACCTCATGCGGCCTTAATTGACGAGATGTATAAGCCACCACTTTCCCCCCTTACATCAACACACATCCCAAGCTCGTGTGTGACACATCACAATAAACAATAAACTCTTTACTGACCTTTCAGTCAATCAATACCGGGCGCTTCGCCGAATTTTCTTCAATCTCTCAAAGCTTTCTTGCTGCTTATCTGACCACACAAACGGTACTCCCTTACGCAATAGTTTAGTTAGGGGTGCAGTAATCAACGAAAACCCCTCAACGAATCGCCTATAATACCCAGCCAAACCTAGAAAACTTTAGATTTCTGCCACTGACTTCGGTGGCTTCCAGTCCAATACAGCCTCGATCTTTTGGGGATCAACTCTAATTCCCTCGGCAGACACAACATGCCCCAAAAAGGTCACTTCCCTCAGCCAAAATTCACACTTACTGAATTTGGCATACAACTGCTTCTCCCTTAATATCTGCAATACGACCTGTAGATACGAATCATGCTCCTCTTCTGTCTTTGAGTACACCAAGATGTCATCTATGAACACCACTACAAACCGATCTAGATAGGGTTGGAAGACTCGATTCATCATGTCTATAAATACAGCTGGTGCATTTGTCAACCCAAACGGCATCACCAAGAACTCGTAATGCCCATAATGAGTTCGGAACGCGGTCTTGTGAATATCCTCCTCCTTCACTTTTAACTGGTGATACCCTGATCTCAAGTCTATCTTCGAGAAGACTGAAGCTCCTCGCAACTGATCGAACAGATCATCGATCCTCGGTAGCGGGTACTTGTTCTTGATCCTCAACTTATTCAATTGTCTATAATCGATGCACATACGCATCGACCCATCCTTTTTCTTAACGAACAAAACTGGCGCTCCCCACGGTGACACACTTGGTCGAATAAATCCACAGTCCAACAACTTCTAAATTTGAGCTTTAAGTTCCACTAGCTCTTTCGAAGCTATTTTGTAAGGAGCATTGGACACCGGAGTCGTTCCTGGCAACAGCTCAATATCAAATTCCACTTCCCGATCCGGAGGCAATCCTGAAAGCTCTCCGGGAAAGACGTCTGAAAACTCTTTCACCGTTTTAACACTCTCTACCGACAACTCTTTGGCATCCAAAGCACTGATAAAGGCTAAGAACGCTTCACACCCCTTTCGTACCAACCTTTCCACCTTTAAAGTAGATACCACATTAGATAGATAATTTCTTCTTTCACCTATCATCATCACTTCCTTACCCTCTGAAGTTCTTAGTACCATCCGCTTTGCAAAAGACAAACCAAGTTCGCACGATGCTTAACCACCACCCATGCCCAATATAAGGTTGAACTCCCGAACGCGGTTCCATCAAATCCACCGTAAATACTACTCCCCGAACTTCTAAGGGCACATCCCTAAACAATTTATTTATTACCACCGACTGTCCTAAAGGGCTAATCACAGTTGTTTTTCTAACAGTAATCTCAGATCTAATATTCAAAGTTCCAGACACAGCACATGCAACATAAGAATGGGTGGATCCAATGTCTATCAAAGCGGTAAAAGGTACATCAGATATGAAAAATGTACCGATTATGACATCCGGTGCATCGCCATCCTCTCGACGTCTGACCGCATAGACCAACCCTGGTTGTCTCGCCTCCGTGTTACCCATATTACCGGTACCTCTACCCGGTGCACCCTAACCTCGTCCCATGCCATTACCACCTCGACCTAGCCCACGGCCTCTCGGCGGCTCCTGAGCGCCTCCTGCTGGCTACGCAAATCTGTTACGAACTACTCCGAGTGCGAAAGGGCTCTCGAGGGCAATCCCTAAACCGATGGTCTTTGGATCCACATCTGAAACATCCACCAGTTCTCTTCCAACATTCACCCGAGTGAAGTTTTCCACAATCCACACAAGGTTGTAACTGATTGGTAGTAGTTGGAGCACTCACTCGAACCGGTCCCTCATTCCTGGGCTTTTTCTGAAATCCTCTAGCAGGACCTGAATACCCAGAGTCTCTCTTGTTCCTGCCCCTATCCTTGTCTCAATTTTTCCGTTCTGAGTGTTTTACTTCTTCAGCAATCTTAGCTTTTTCCACCAGTGTAGCAAAATTCCTCTCCTTCTGTGGGGCTATCAATACTCGTAACTCATCACGCAACCCGTCCTCAAAATACACATAGCGTTCGTAATCAGTCGGCACTATTCCCCGAGCATACAGGCTCAGACGTAGAAACTCTGCCTCGTATACTGCCACAGATCTACTTCCTTGAACCAGATTCAGGAATTCCTTTCTTCAGGCATCTACATAGCTAGCACCAACATATTTTCCTTGAAATGTTGTCTTAAAGATTTCCCAGGTAATACGATCAGCCTGAGTGCCTTCCCGAACAGTGAGCCACCACTGATACGCCTCGTCTCTTAGCAATGACACAACCCCTTTCAGTTTCTGCTCAGCTGTACAATCCAGATCGTCTATAATCCGCTCCACTGCCTCAAGTCAGTACTCCGCTACACTTGGGGCTACACCCGAAATACCTCTAAAAACTTCAGCCCCATTCGATCTAAGTCACTCAGATATAGACCCACGAGCTGCCGACCCAGTTCTAGCCCCAGCAATCCTTTCCAGTACCCGCAACATCACTTGGGACAGAGCGTCGTCCCCTCTCATTCGATCATGTGACCCAGTTTCAGTCACTGGCGAAGCTGGTGAGTCCATTTCTGGCATATGTTCCGATGCCTCAGATAGAACTCTAGCACCTCGGCCTCTACCACGGCCACGTCTACCGCGTCCACATCCTCTAGCGCTCATGTTCACTAAGTTAATTTAATCTGATTAAAAGTCTTATGGATCAGTATGCTTATTCAGTGTTTATTAAACAATGTTTTATGAAGTATAAGAAGTAAATTTGTTTTCGCAAAACGTAGCCTAAAGTCTCAATCTCTACAGTTTCTGCTCCTAAAGCCAATAGTTCTAGAGTATTCCTGTCATGTGAAGTTTTCTTACTACAGTCATACCACAATAATCATGAAATGAAAACAAAGACTTACTGACTTGGTGTCCGATACCCGTGGTGCCATACTTCCTCTAAGACATGTATTTATAAGTCAGATTTCAAACAGTTTTTGGAAAATATTTTTAAACCCAAACCACAGCTGAGTTTTGCAACCTGGCTCTGATACCATAAAATGTAACACCCTAAACCTGGCCCATGCGGTATGACCGGATCCGGCATGTCACATGAAGAAAGTGTGTAAAGAATTTACGATTCCTACTAAAGTTGATGTTATTAGGTTATAGTTAAGAAAAACAAGTTTGATTATAAATATTCGATAAAAAAAATACCACTAATCTCGAGAGGTTGATTGGTGAATCGAATATCAAACTAGTGAACTTTAAAAATCGTGACTTTTGAAAAAGATGTTGATAATTCAAAGGAAAAATCCAAGTTAAATTATTTGTACATATTTGTTATGAAATCCGTTTGTTAATCAATTTTGGAAAACCGTTGTTTAAGATCTCAGAAAAATTCCCGTTTAAAACAATTCATGGAAAATAATAAGTATATCAAAACATAAAGCAAAATAAAAAATATCAGAGGCCTTATTACAACTTTAAACCCAAAATAGTAAAAGTAAAGAAATAAAGCGGAAAGAAGTTTACTAATGTTCAAAAGATTATTTTCAAAGTATGGCCTCCACCGAGTCATCCATGGGCCCAAGTCCTCATCACTGAGCATCATCTCGCAAGGATTAAGAAAGAAAGGGGGTGAGTTACAAGAACTCAATGCATAATCCCCTTACCATCATCCACTGGGCCCGAACTCAGTATAGCAACATCTTGGGCCTAAGCCCATTTACATAACAAAGATTTAAAAGAAATGAATGCAACCCAACCCATCCATCCATCACACCCTCGACCACCAATCACACCCGTGGGGATCAAGTCAACCCACCACCGCCTCACACCAATTTGCGAGTCAAGCCGCTAAAGTATATTATTTTGTGGCCATGCCACCAAATCATAATTAAGCACAATAATAAGCGAATTATGGCTATGCCACCAGTGCTACACCGCTCTCCGCACAATTTTTCCCAACCCATGCAATATGTAAAGATGCAACATAAGAAAAGTATATCCACATATATAGCAACCATTAATCTAATGAAATATTTTGATGAATTGGCCCATTAAAGCACTTTGGTAAATCGGCCAACTAAGGCATTTTGGTAAATCGACCCATAGGGGCATTTTCATAAAAATGGCCCATTAAAGCTTTTTAGTAATTCGGACCATAAGGGCATTTTTATAATTTTACAAATTAATACCGATTTTGACAGATCTTAAAATTAACTTTGTTTAAGCAAGTTACTCGATTCTTGCCATATTACGGTTATTAGATTCGTAAGCAACAACAATCTATTTTCCAACATGATGGTGAATCACGAATCTACAGGATTTCGGTGTGAGATTACACACCTGATTACGGTAAGGACTAAACCTTCTTGATCGTCGGCACCCTCACTATCGCGAACAACAACGATCTGCCTATTTTCACCGGATGTCAGTCCACAACCTGCTGGAAAATCCTGAACTGCCGATACCACCCTATGTTTGAACTTGGGAGTAGAGATTGCAAGTCCACTCCCTTTTCATCCTCCTATCGATTTTTCCTTTAGTATCGCTACCACTTTCCTCCATTGGAAGAGTCTCGGTCAGAATAATATTACAAAGAGAGAAGTAGTTGTCTAAGGAGAAGGTTTCGGCTTACCACTACTTCCGAAAGACCAAAAAGTAGAGGAGAACGAGTTGTTAAGTCCCTTAAACAATGATGAACCCGATTCCCACCGATTCAACTTATGACCGATTCAACCAAGGAAGAAAGTGATCAACACGCAAGATGGAGGAGAGAGAATGGCTAGGAGGATTCGGCTACTTAGAGAGAAAAGAACAAATAAGATTCGGCCATCAAAAATATTGACTAAAGAAAAAAAGAGAAGGGTTGAAGAAATGGTGAAAAAGAAAAGAAAAGATGAAAAAAGAGGTGTCAGAGAGTTTCGGCCTACACTAAGGAAAAGATGAGCAAAATGGCTTGAGTGTTTCGGCAAACAAAGGAAAAGGTTGGAAAAGAAGCACACAAAAAAAGTTTAAAAAGAGAGAAAAACTTTTCATGCACAAAACTTGTAAAAAGGCTATAGGAAATTCGGCTCCCTAATTCCCCCTACCAAAACCGTAAGTCCCTAACACCAAAAAGATTATGGTTGACCAAATTTTCTTTCCCCAAGCACCTCCCAAAATTCGGCCAACATATCCCCTTATATCTCTTTCCTTTACTTCTTTCCTTATTTTTCCCTTGATCTCCTCCTTTCTCTTTTCCTTAGTCTTCTTTCCATCATTTGAAAGTCTTCATTTCCTTCTATAGAGCCATGGCTGACACTTACCATCTTCCACCTGATTAGCACAAAAAAAAATATATTTGCAATAGGTGAAATTCGAACTCCACCCCTTAAGCCCCTTCATGTGACGCCTCACCACTTTGCTACTAGCTCTTCTTGTGCTAGCAAAAAAAAACTCACTTATTCTTTTAAGTCTTGACGTCACTTGCCTTCTCCCCCTTAAGTGCATAAACACAAAAATTCTACCAAGGCCCAACTCAACCCCAAGCCTTCTTAGGGTCCCTAAACATACACAACTGACACTCGTAGCTAGCCTAACGCATGGTATAATGCAAAACATAAAATCCTGAATTTCAGGATGTTACACAAACAATCTAAGTCATAGATTTGTAGCTCGAAAATATAGGCGTCTCCCCTTATCTAAATAATTACATTTAATTCAAAACTGACAAGGATTGACATCCTCACTAGAGATTCACTCAAATTACTCAGAGTGTTTAAGGTTCAGGAAAAAGCGCTCAAAAGCCGAACATGAAAAGTTAATCCCATAGGCTTGCCTGAAAATCAAATCTCCACCACTATAATATGAGATGATGCACAAATCAAAAGGTCTTTGTCAGGGTTGTAATGGGGTTAGGGTTAAGGTGTGGATAGAGGCTGAATTAGAAGGTTAGAATCGAGATCTAATTGATAAAATACCTAACTAGAAACAATAAACTGAATAATTACATAATGGATTGAAAATTTAAACTAATAATACGAGCTTCTTCTTCAATGTTTGGAATTCAAACGTATAAGCTCACTTAATCACATAACTAATAATGAATAATGTCTATACTTCGATTGATTTTTTTTAAAGAACAAATCATAAATACATAACAAAGGATAAATTACTGAAATAAAAACATAGTTAGACTATTAATCAAATCAAATCTCGATATAAGGGAAGTCAAAAGGAATGGGGATAACAAAAACAAAGGGTTTCTGGGTTAATATTAGTGGTTATGTTAATAAAAAGGGTTGTTAGGATTAAAAGGGGTTCACTAGGGGTTAATTGTGAAGGTAGGCTTTTAATGGAGTTAGTGGGTTAAAACCTAGGTGCCTTTATCATCTCTGTATATCAAATCATAGGTGTGGTCTCGATATGTATAAACGAGGCAAGTTCTAGAATAACAAATCAATGTTGACATACTCATAATCAATAAAGTAAGCAAGAAAAAGAATATATGCTTTATAAGGCTCAAAATCTCACAAAAATTATGGGTATTTTTTACATCATCCTCGTAAATTTCAAACTTCAAAGTAATATTTAAACTCAGTTCGACAACCTAGAAAATTTTTAATTTCTGAAAAATAGACTTATCATGCTTGATTCTCTAGTATTCTTAGAATTTAATTATCAATGCACAATTATCAATGACTTACTCTAAAACATATCAATAAAAATCATAAATCATTAGAAATTTCATCCTAATTAGTAATATGAGGAAATTACTTAAAAACAAGACTAAATTCAGGATTAATGAAAAAAAAGTTTGGTACGTCTAAGATTCACCCCCCCACACTTAAGATGTACATTGTCCTCAATGTACAAAGATAGATAATATAAATATAATAATAAAATCATAAGATGGGGAGAGAAAGAATACTTCCTGAATTTTGGATGGATTCCTTGAGTCGGAGGTGACAGATGACTTATGTAGCAGTGAATTACTCCTAGTGATTTATTCGTTATTTTGGAGTGTACAATTGAAACTGCAAAGTCATTAGTTAGATGTCTCGGGGGCGGAATTAAATAAATGTTTGTTAGTAATACTCTAAGGTTAGATAGCCAATGATAATATGAATAAAATAAAGGTATTAAGCATAAAGGCAAAAGAGTTTAAATTAGGACAAATAAAAATTTAAAACGCATGAATTAGAAATAAAGAAAATAAACATAAGGAAAATAGAAGGACTCGCAGGTCCTCATCACACCGGGGCTGTGGTGATGGCGGTGTAGAAATATGGAAGTGGTGACAAATCTGCTGGAAGGTGGCCTCGATTCCATCAAAGCGTTGAAATTGCTGGGTACAGTGCTGTTCGAATCGATCAAGGCATGCAGAAATGTCTGAGAATGAAGCTGCTGTATAGGAGGGTCGTTGGCTTGGGGGTGGTGCCTCCTGTGCTGGTGGGACATCATCAGTAATGTCCTCGGGCTCCTCCTCGTCAATGGGGGGCTAATCGGTATTGAGAAGGGACGGTCCCACGACGATATTTTATCATCCTCATGTGTAGCATCATCTGGATGCCCTGAGGTACCATATGACCGATCAGTGTTAGAGATGAGGTCTGAGTCTCAATTTTGAGGAGTTCAAAATGTCGAGCCAACCGGGTGATGTACGGGCCCATCGAGAGAATTCCCTTCCTGTGCAGCTCTGTCTGGTGTTGGATCGCACTGGCTATGAAGTATGCAAGGTCGAGAACGTGCCCGTTTGACATGCACGATAAGTAGTAGACGTCGTGTGTATTTACCACGCCGGTGCTCTCACGTCGACCCGTGATAGTGTGAGCTAGAATGGCATGGATGTACCACAGGGATGGGGGAAGGGATGTCACCCTGGAGCGACTGGGGTCGTAGATGCCCGTGTTGGTGGCTAAGATGTGCCAACAGCTGATGGGAGTGCAGTGGAACTGGCGGTTTAGCTCGGAGAGTGGATTTTCTGATAGAAACTCATCTGTATAGAGTCCGAGCGCCCTCCCGAATTGTGGTATGCTCAGTTGTCATACCGTGCCCCTAGCCAGAATTGAATTGTGCCCGGGTCATCGTATTTCGCCATCACCGTCTGTAGGGTAAAAGTGGGGCAAAACTCTAGGGTGAGTTCTAAGTATGTTGGCTCGATGATGGAGAAAAATTGTTCCCATGGCTCAGTCGAGAGAAGTGCTCGGATATCGACTGCTAGCCCGACCTGTTCCAAAGTGTCCCAGTCAATGCACCTACCGGTGCCAAGAGGTCGTGCTCAAAAAGCCTTGTACCGTTCCTCCTGGGCGTTCTGAGTAAATTGGAGAAAGGGGTGTCGTACTTCGGCAGAGGCACTGGTTGAGGACGAGCCGTGTCCCTTTCTTTTCATAGTGGGGGTGGCGGCGGTTCTTTTTCCTCTCGATGATGACATTGTACCTGAGAATAGTGAATGTTCAAGTAAGGTTTAAATCAAGCACTTTTGTCTAGACCCGAGATATTTGAAGGCTAAATACGATTATTCTAACTACGAGCAACTAATTCTATCTAATTTAAAGTAAATATCTAAAGTAAAATATAGCAATCAAAATGAGTTTACAAGAGGGTAAATAACACTAATAGGTGAAAAAGAAACTAGATAATCATGAAAATGTAAACAAGTTCTAAAGAAATTATTCTGAAAGAAAATAAATAGTAAGAATAAACAAAATATTATAAACAAAATATTCTTTAAATCAAACAATCATTAAGAAAATAAAGTGATAAGGGGAACCAGCAAGTTTTTAGAATATGGTAGTGTGAATCGACGGAACACGGGCGGAGCACAGTGGTGCTGTAATTTTCTGGAGGTGCACGGCGGTGGCGAGGGCGTGGGTTTCCTGCAACACGATGGTGGCGAGGGCGTGGATGCGGTTTGTGTATGGGTTTTGGAGAGAAGGGAAGGTTGATGGGTTTTGGGGGTTAAAATATGGGTGATTTTGGGTATGGTGGCCAGATTTGGGATAAAGAGGCTGAGAAAATTGATTTAGGGTTAGTTTGGGGAAGATGAGCAGTTTAAGTTGCTTAAATAGGGGTGGGAGCACGGGCAAGGGCCACGCCCGTGCTAAAGTTTAATTAGCCAGTGTTTTTCGCGTTTTTCAGATTTGGGCGTGTTTGTGGTGTTTGGGCACGCCCGTGTTCTTCTTCACATGGTTGTTCAAAACGGGCGTGTTGAGCCCGTGTTTGGCAAGTCAGTATAGTCCATGGTTTCTCAGTACAGGCGTGGGGCTATTATCGTAGCCCGTGTTGAGGATAAAAGTCACCTTTGTCGAGCACGGCTATAAGTACGCCCGTGTTTTCGTCCCATGTCTTCCACACGGCCACGAGCACGCCCGTGTGCAAGGCCGTGTGGTCTAAAACCTGCGCTTTATTGGATTGATTAGTATGGGATTAAATGCTAAAAATTAATAATCTAATGTTAGTGTGGTTAATGCTCGGGTTTCCTCCCGAGAAGCGCTCGTTTAAAGTCTTAAGCTAGACTTACCCTGTTTTCACTTTAAAAAGAAGGTTCACGGAGCTGAAGCTCCTCTCTCATATCCCTAAAATCTTCACCATTATAGATTTTGAGTCGGTGACCATTTACCTTGAATGTGCCTTGAGTGGGATGAGTTACCTCGCTTGTGCCATAGGGAAAAATTGTTTTGATCATGAATGGACTTGACCATCTTGATTTCAGTTTCCCAGGGAACAGTTTAAGCCTCGAGTTGTATAGCAGGACTAAGTCCCCTACTTTGAATTGTCTCGATTTCTTTAAATGAGCATCATGGCGTCGCTTTGTTGCCTCCTTGTATAGCTTCGAGTTCTCGTAGGCATCAGCTCTCCATTCGTCTAGCTCGTTCATCTGAATCATTCTCTTCTCACCTGCAGTTTTAATATCGTAATTCAAAAATTTTATAGCCCAAAGAAGCTTTATGTTCTAACTCAAATGGCGGATGACAACTTTTCCGTAGACAAGTTTGTGCGGGGATGTTCCTAAATGGGTTTTAAAGGCTGTTCTATAGGCCCATAAAGCGTCGTCTACTTTTATTGCCCAATCTTTCCTGTTGGTTTCAACTATTTTCTCTAAGATCCGCTTAAGTTCTCGGTTTGCTACTTCTACCTGCCCACTGGTTTGAGGGTGGTATGGGATAGCTATCGTATGGTGTACTCCATATTTTTTTAAGACCTTATCAAATTGAGTATTACAAAAATGAGTACCCCTATCACTAATGATGGCTCTAGGTGTTCCGAATCGAGAAAATAGTTTCTTAAGAAACTTAACTACTACCCTGGCATCATTGGTAGGTAAAGCTCACTTCCACCCATTTTGACATGTAATCAATCACTACTAGGATGTACTTATTTCCGAATGAACTAGGGAATGGACCCATAAAATTAATACCCCATACATCAAATATTTCACAAGATAGCATATATGTTTGAGGCATTTCATCACGTTTAGAAACATTACTGTTCTTTGGCATTTATCACATGAAGCGACATACTGTTGGCATCTTTGAATAGAGTGGGCCAATAAAAACTCGATTCGAGTATTTTATGTCTTTGTCTTAATGCCACTTTGTAGTGTCCTCCCAAGGTCCCGAATGGCAATGTTGTAGGATTTTGCTTGCTTCGTCTTTGTAACGCATCTTGAATTACCTGATCCGCACAAATGCGAGAAAAGAAAGGGTCCTCCCGAGAATAGTTCTTCACATCGTAAAAGAATCGCTTTTTGATGATGTGCTAACTTTTTCGGTGGGGCGTTAGCGGCTAAATAATTCGCAATATATGCAAACCATGGTACCGAGAGCGAAGTTATAGAAAAGAGTTGTTCCTCGGGAATGAGTCGTTTATCTCACTTTCGTCGAGTTCTTCGAGATGTAGGTTCTCAAGCCGGAGAGGTGATCTGCTGCAAGGTTTTCACTCCTTTCTTATCCTGTATTTCCGTGTCAAATTCTGTAAAAGTAAAATCCATCTTATGAGTCGTGGTTTTGCATCAAGTTTAGTTAAAAGATAACGAAGAGCGAGTGGTCGGTGTAAACGACAACTTTAGATAATACTAAATATTGTCTGAATTTATCAAACGCAAAGACCACAAAATAGTAATTCTTTTTCGATAGTAGTATAATTTTCTTGTGCGATTGTTAATGTCTTGTTTGGCGTAATAAATCGGTTGGAAGTGCTTGTCTTTTCATTTGTCCTAAAATCGCACCTCTATCGCAAAATCACTTGCATCACACATTAGTTCAAAAGGAGATTCCAATCGGGGCAATTATAATTGGGGCGTTTATTAATTTCTCTTTAAGAATATTAAATGCATCTAAACATTCCTGATTAAAATTAAAATGTACATCTTTTTCTAGCAATTTCGTTAGAGGCTTAGCTATTTTAGAAAAATCTTTAATAAATCTTCTATAAAATCCCGCATGTCCTAAAAAGCTTCTAATAGCCTTAACTGAACTAGGTGGAGGTAATTTCTCTATGGATTCGACCTTTGCTTTATCTACCTCGATTCCTTTACTAGAAATTTTATGTCCTAATACAATTCCCTCTTGTACCATAAAGTGGCATTTTTCCCAATTTAAGACAAGATTTGTCTCCTCACATCTCATTAGAACTCGTTTTAACTTTTTAAGGCAAAGGTGGAAAGAATTACCGAATACCGAGAAATCATCCATAAATACCTCCATAATGTCTTCCACAAGTTCGTCAAAGATTGCCAACATGCAACGCTAAAAAGTAGCAGGAGCATTACATAATCCAAAAGGCATTCTACGATAAGCAAACGTACTATATGGACATGTGAATGTTGTCTTCTCTTGATCTTCAAAGCTATTGGGATTTGGAAATAGCCGAGAGTCCATCTAGGAAGAAATAGTACATATGCCCGGATAACCTTTCTAACATTTGATCAATGAAGGGCAAAGGAAAGTGATCTTTTCTAGGGCGTCGTTCACTTCACCCTGTAATCAATGCACAGACTCTCAACCTTTGTAATCGTTCTAGTGGGAATTAGTTCATTCTTCTCGTTGGCTACCACCGTCATGCCTCCTTTCTTTGGAACAACTCCGCATGTGGACTTACCCAATTCATCGCGAAATAGGATAAATTATTCCAAAGATCTAGAAGTTTAATTACCTCTGCTTTCACAACTTCTTTTACGTTGGGATTCAATCGTCTTTGAGGTTGCACACATGGCTTGTATTCCTCTTCTATTAAAATTTTGTGGGTGCAAAACGATGGGCTTATTCCCTTAATGTCGAGATTTTCCAAGCTATTGCTCTTTTATGTTCTCTTAGTACCGTATCAACTCCTCTTTTTCCTTGGGTTCCACTTGCAAGAGATAATTCTCGTAGCGTAGAATTATCCCCGAGGAATGCATATTCTAAGTGTTTCAAACAATCGTTTTAATTCTAATTTGAGCGGCTCATCAAAAGAGGGTTTTTGTTTTAGTTCGTCATTGACTTCAATGCTCTCTTTTTTCGTTTGTCTAGATGAAGATGTATTCATTCACTTGTCAACTTCATCTTCTTCCCTCTCTTCTTGAGTCGAGCCACCCATCGTGTCGTCATGTATAATTTCTGTAATGAGTTTTGAATGATATGATCGAGAGTATCAACAAAATAACAAGAATCATCTTGTTCTTTAGAATATCGCATGGCATCATAAATTTGAAAAATAATTTCCTCGTCGCCTATTCTTAATGCAAGTTTACCGTCACCTACACCGATAACAATGACCTAGCAAGAGCTAAAAAGGGCACCCTAAAATTAAGGGAACCTCAATATCCTCATCCATGTCAAGCACAACAAAATCAATAGGGAAAATAAATTTATCAATTTTTACCAAAACGTCTCGATAACTCCTCTAGGATATTTAATCGATCTATCGCCTAATTGAATACTCATCCTAGTGGGTTTGGTTTCCCTAGATCTAGTTGTTTAAACATTTTATAAGGTATTAAATTAATATCGCACCTAGATCATTAATGCTTTCTTACTATTTAAACTACCAATTAAACAAGGAATAGTAAAACTTCACGGTCTTTTAATTTGGTTGGTAACTTGTTTTGGAGGATGGTGAACATTCTTCATTAAGCTCCACAGATTGATACTTCTTCAAGCTTCCTTTTATTCGTCGGGAGTTCTTTTAAGAATTTTGCGTATGTCGGCATCTGTGAAATGGCTTCAACAAAGGGTAAGTTAATATGTATTTGTTTAAAAAGTTTAAGAAATTTACCGTATTGGACATCTAATCGGTCTTTCTTCAACTTTGCTAGGTATGGGATTGATGGTTTACTTTCTTTGCGTACTGGTGTTACATCCTCAACTCCCTCATCCTTTGCTTTGTTATCTTCATGTGGTATTTTTTTCTTCGGTTCGACTAACTCCTTTCCACTTCTCAGTGTAACTGCCTTTACCTGTTCTGTTTCTCTAGAAAAAATCTCTGATTGAATTTCAGAAACTATCTTAGTAAGTTGCCCAACTGACTTAGTAATTTCCCCAACTGACTTAGTAAGTTCTCCAACTTGGTTCTCGATCCCTTTGATCGATGCTTGTTGGGTCTTAAGGGTGGTTTCAGTGTCTTGGAGACGGTTTTCTGTGGATGCCATGAATCTTGTCAGCATCTCTTCAAGGTTCGGCTTCTTCTCCTATGGATAGGGCTGATTTTGGAAATTTTGAGGAGGTTGTTGTCTTTGATTTCCTTGATTTCCTTGACCTCCCCACGAAAAATTTGGGTAGTTCTTCCAACCTGGGTTATAATTATTACTATATGGGTTATTATTAGATCTGAAATTGTTACCTATATAGTTCATCTGTTCATTCTCTGCGTGCTCGGTTGGTAGGGTGGGTGCGAGGATTCGCCACGGTTCCACTTGCGTCGCATCAGACATCGGATGTACTGCGAAGAACACAAACTATCAAGCTTTTTATTCATCATCTCTACCGTGTTGATAGCATGGTTATCTTGCATCAATGTTGAAAACTCCAGTGGATTTTGTTGGTTTGGTCCTTGTAACTCGCCACCGATAGTTATTCAGTGACATCTCTTCAATAAACTCGTAAGTCGCTTCAGAGTTCTATTGTTCGGGTTCCACCAATAATTTGAATCAATTAGTTGCCTCGTTGAGGGGTTTACACCGTTATAGAAAGTTTGGACTTGGAGCCACATGGGTAAACCATGGTGCAGACACCTTCTCAAGAGATCCTTTTATCTCTCCCATGCGTCGTATAATGTCTCTAAATCCATCTGCACAAAAGAAGAGATATCATTCTGTAATTTGGCCGTTTTGGCGGGTGGAAAATATTTTAATAAAAAAATTTCGGTCATTTGATCCCATGTGGTGATTGACCCTCGTGGTAACGAGTTTAACCACTGTTTGGCTTTATTTCTTAATGAAAAAGGAAATAATCGAAGCCTTATGGCATTATCAGAAACGCCATTTATTTTGAAGGTATCACAGAACTCTAAAAAATTAGCTATATGAGTATTTGGATCTTCGTCCTGCAAACCATCAAATTGAACAAATTGTTGAATCATTTGTATAGTGTTAGGCTTTAATTCAAAATTATTAGTAGCTATAGCAGGCCTAACAATACTAGATTCTGCTCCTGTTAAATGAGGTTTAGCATAATCATACATAGTACGTGGAGCATTATTTTCTGCCACATCTTGTGGTGGTGGGTTATTTTTATCCATCCCTTCAGTAGGATTGGATTTGTCTTCTCGCACTTCTTCTTGGTAATTTAGGGCTCGCCTAATTTCTCTGCGATTTCTACGAGCGGTAACTTCAATATCACTGTTGTATACTAGTGGTCCTCTCGGGTTCCTTCTAGTCATAAACTAGAGGTACCTACTAGGAAAAGAAAGAAAGAAAATTTAACAAAGTTAAAATTTAAACTTAAAAATAAAAGTAAATTGCAGAAAATAAAAAATAATGGCTAAAGTAATAAAAATAGAGCTTTCTTAATATTTTAGTTCCCAAACAACAGCGGCGCAAAAAAAACTTGATCATTGTGAAGTCGAGTTTTAAAATTTATAAAGATAATGATCGAACTCGAAACTAACTATGACAACGATTGAGGCAAGTGCACCTATCGAACTGTAGTATAGCTTAGGCAAGACCGGATTGTCGAACCCTAAGGAACTAAAAGTACTAATACTAACTTTCTTTCTATTATTTAGCCTAAAATAAGTGAAGTTGTTTATTAATCTAAACTAACTAATTACTAAGATAAAGACACAAAGACAAAAAGAATGAATTGGGGAAATACTTGGAAAAAACTCAGTTGATTAAGACGATACCCTTAGGAAGAATCCACCTAGACTCCACTTGTTATCTAACACTGAACCAGACGATTTATTCACTTGACTTGATCCGTAGGACTCCCTAACGTATATTAAACCCTCTCTCTAGGCGAATAACGTCTAACCCTAGGTTAATTAATTGAAATCTCTTTCCCATTAATAACCCCCTAGAATAGAAGTAAATCGATCTATGGACTTCCCATATTAGGTTTCACCCTAATCCGGCTAAATCTCGTCACCCTATCTCTAGGCGCACGATCAACTCCGCTTAATTATGATAGATCTACTCTTAAGCAGGGACTTTTGCTCCACCACCTAAGCACATTCGACTTGAATTAATATCCGCGAAATATCAATACAAGAATTAAGCTCACATAATTAAGAACAAATCAAGTATTTATCATATAATTCAGAAAACAATAACAAGATTCATCTAGGTTTCATCCCCTTCAGGTATCTGAAGGGTTTAGTTCATAATAATAAAGAAAAACATCTCAGAAGAAAAGATAAAACAAAACATAAGAAATCCCTAAAACCCCCTGAAGGAATTGAAGAGGAGATCCTCCGTCTTGAGTAGAATTTCGGCTTCTTGAGATGGATTAACTGGCTATCCCTTGAGAGTTTCCCACAAATCTGACCTTTTCGGCTCGGCTCCTTGGCCTAGCTGACCGCCCGTCGACTCCACCTTTTAGGTTATACTTAGGGTGTATTTATAGGCTTTTGGAATGTGTTTCTTTGCCCCTAAGTATCCTTTTTCGAGTGAAATTACTCTCCTCCAAGGAAAGGGCACGGCCATGCCACACGCCCGTGTGAATCGTGGCCAGGCTGTGTTGGACTCTGTTAGTGAGGCACGACCGTGTAGATCGACATCAGGCCGTGTTCTAGTATATTTGAGGAGGCATGGCCGTGTGGGCTTTAGTCCAGGCCGTGTCGATTTCTTCTTTGGCCCATTTTGGTCCGTTTTGAGCCCGTTTCTCGTTCTTTTTATTCTTGGGTGCTTTCCTGAGTATAAGACATGAAAAGAAAGGATTAAGAGCACCTTTTTACATAAACCAAGGGATAAATTATCCAAAAGTATGCTAAATGTGGGATTAAAATATGTTACTATTTCAGTTTATCAATAATCTATAGCAATTAAACTTTTAAAATTTAGTCTCTAGGCCTTAATTAACCATGATTTCTGCTAAATTACTTAACCGAATTTCAATTCATTTATTTACTAATTCTGTAAATATACCTATTTAATATTTACGACCTCGATCTTTAGAAACGGGATCCCAAAACTGTAATTTTTGACACCATTAAAAACCATGTTGTTAAAATGATAGTTGCAAGCTTGAGGGTTATGCTCTCAGGGATTGGGCTAGAAGTGTGGATGACTATAAAAGTACTTCAGGTTGTAACAGCCCAATATTGGGCTTAGTCGGAACAGTGGTTTCGGGACCACAAATCCAAGTCATTAAAATATTTTAATATTATTTTCTGTGTCCATGATGTGTGATTAAGCATGTGTGAAATTTCTGTGAATTAATTTGTCTGTTAGTATGCTTAATTTGAGCAAATGACTAAATCGCGTAAATCTTAAAAGTGGCTTTCTATTTTATTAATGGCTAAATTGAGATGTCTTCTTATTGGGAAGACCTTATGTGCCAATTTAGCCACTATTTAGATAGTGGACGACAATAAGTAATGGACATGTATATATATGCTTTTTATATATATATTTTATAAGTTAAAAGTTTATATTATAATATAAGTTATTATTATAGTAAAAAGAATCATGGTTTTCATCATTTTAACTCATCCATCACCGAAATAAAGAAAAGAAGAAAATAAAGAAAGCCAAGCTAAGTTTCAGCATTTATTCAAGCTCAATCAAGGTTCGTTTTTGTTCGGTTTTTGATAATTTCTACGTTTTTAAGATCGTTGCTTAGAAATCTTCAAGACCCATGCTTTAATTTTTTTTTATTTTGATGAATATTTTGAGTTGAGCCATTGAAGATAGCTTGTTGTTTGTGTTGTTTGATAATGAAATATGATATATATGTGATAGATTAACAAGTTTTGTCTTTGAATTTTTGATGAAATTGAGTATGTTGGACTAAATTGCAAAAATAAATTTTTTGAGGGACTAAAATGTGAAATAAATAAAATGTATGGACTTGTATGAGGACTAGAAATATTCGGCCCTTAAGGTGTATAGTCAAATTTTGTGTATTTTGTGTTTTGTGCAAATAGGACTAAATTGTAAAAAGTGTGAAATGTTAGGGGCAAAATGGTAATTTGCCCATTTATGTGTTTTTGGACTAAATTGAATGAAAATATGTTTAAATGAGGTTAATTTGAAATTATATAGATCAAGAATAAAAGAAATCGGACTTGGATCGGGGAAAAGCAAAAATAGTCGAATAGCCGATTTATAACGTCCGTCGATATCCGAGGTAAGTCTTTAAGCAATTAAACATCGTTAATATTGAATGTAACTTAGTTTAATATGCTGAATTAGAATTCATGGATTTATAATAGAGATAGCCGAATGTGATAAAGCATCATATTAGTGTATTTGAGCTTAATCCAATCGAGTTATAACATTTGAAAGTCCGTATGAATTATGTGGAATATTTGTAATATTCGATATATGAAATGTGTATGAGACAGTTCTATAATATTGATATTCGGGCTTTGGGCCTAGCAAGCCTTGTGCTGGTGAATTAAATTGGGCTTTATGCCTAGCAGGCTTATTACCGGTGTATAAAATCAGACTTTAAGTCTAGCAGGCTTTGTGCCGGTGTGTGATACAGGCTTAGGCCTAGCAGGCTTTATGCCGGTGATTACGTATAAGCTTATGCCTAAAAAGATTTCATGCTGATGTGGTATTTGAGTATGTTAATCAATCTAAATGGCCAGGTATGAATTAACTTCTTACCTATTTAAAATAAGGTAAACAAGTAACTCAGTTATTTATTACAAATTGTATGTGATACAAATGAAGTTTATATATATGATTATAATATGTGTTCTCGGTTTTATAAATGAATGATATGAATATTGTGGTTTTGGTCTTTTAATATGTGTATACAAGACCAAGTATCCGTGTATATTCCGAGTGCTCAACGGGATTAATAATGAATTAAAGTGAATATGAGATGAAGTGTGTATGCAGGTATAATTGAAAGAATGAGCATACGTGATAATGATTAAGTATTTAAATGTATGTGCAAGTGAATTGGTAAGATTGTACATGTGTAAGTGATTGAATTTGCTAAGTGGATATACCACGGTAACACATGTTGATTTATTTATGTGGCGCTAAGTGGATATGCCACGGTTATACATGTTACGTGGTGCTAAGTGGATATGCCACGATTACCTGTTGATTTGAAAACGTGGTGCTAAGTGGATATACCACGGATGTATATTTAATTCAGAAAGGTGGAGCTATGTGCTAAAATCATCGATTATTTGTTATACTTCGAAGCGTTCATTGAGAGATATGAATTTACTAAGTGAAATCTGATGTGAAAATGTGGAAATTTTATTGAAAAAGATTAAATTTGAGATAAAACAGTTTAATCAGAAGCAGAAAGGTGACTTTGAAAAATCACCAAAAATAGTGGAAATTGAATTAGAAGTTGAATGAGATATAGAATTAAAGCTTTATGAGTCTATTTTCATATAAAAGAAACAGAGAAAGAAAAAGAATTCTATATTCTTAGATATTTTAATTTTTGTGAGATTGATTTAGAATGATTACGTGATCCCCTGTTCTGACTTATAAAAATCATTAAAAATTTTACAAAAATAATTATGGGATATAATTTATATGCCTGAAATACTAAATGAGTCTAGTTTCAAATGAACTAAACAAGAAGGTCATATAAATTCTGTACGAGGAGAAAATTGATTCGTAGTGAAGAGAGGTGAGAATAGTCGAACAGTGAAACAGGGGAGATTTTAATGAATAAACTGTACTAATTGGAAAGACCAAAAATTCTATAAATTTTATGGTATGAAGATATGTAAGTCTAGTTTCAGAGAAAATTAGCGGTTTGTAATTCGGAGCTCTGTAGCTCAAGAAATAAATAAATTAGTGGCAGTGATTCAAGTAGATAGATTAATGTGAACATGAGTAATGAGGTATAAGCATGTGATTTAATGATTGTATGAATTTGAGAACTTGTTGTGAGGATTTGTCTCGTTGAGGCTTTGGTAAGGTTACAATTGAGTAAGTTGGGAAAGTAAGAACTTAGCATTATTTATGCAAGTTATGACAGCTTAGTAGTAAGCTAAATTCATTGCTAATACTTATTATTTTTACATGTGAACTTACTAAGCTTTATAAGCTTAGTCCCTTTTCTTTCCCATGTTTCAGAGTACTATTAAACAAGCTCGGGCTGGAGGTCGTCGGAGATCGCTTCACACTATCAAGCTATCTATGGGTATCTTTATTTATAAATGATTTAAGTTATGGCATGTATAGGGGCTTGACTAAGTCATTTTGTATATGTGTTAATTAATTTGACCAAATGTATAGCTTCATAACGGTAATAAGGATTATTCTGTATTTGGCCACGAGTTGTGGCTCATATTGGTCATGGAGTTATAATGCTTGTGTATGCATGTGTTTGTTAAAGTTTAAATTATAAGTGAAATTTTGTGGCTCGGGATTTGGTAGAATGTATTGTTAAGTCCGGTAATGCCTCGTACCCGATTCCAGCATAGGATACGGGTAAGGGGTGTTACACAGGTTATGTTTTTTTCATTTGGAAGTGGTGTCTTTGCATGGAATTCAAAGAAGTAAGATGTGGTGGCCCAATCCTTAGCTAAAGTCGAGTATGTATTTGTTGCTACTACTGGAGTTAACTAAGCCATTAGGCTTAGAAAAATCTTGACTAATTTAGAACAAAAAACTTCAATTTGAGTGGATAATAAATATACTATAGAAATCACCAAAAATCTAGTCCAACATGAAAGAACTAAACATATTAATGTGAAATTTCATGCAAGTAAAGAAGCATAGAGGCTTAGAGAAGTTGGTGCAGTGTATTGCAAATCTAAAGATCAAGTTGTAGATGTTCTAACTAAGGCTATCTCAATGCCTAGATTTAAATTTCTAAACACAAAGTTTAGAGCCTCCAAGAAAATCTCAAAGAAAAGTGTTAGATACCTCAAATTTTTCTTAGATATTCTAAGAATAGAATGTGTTTTGATCATTTTGTAGCTTGATAGAGCAATTATAAGCAGTCAAGCATCATGCAACTAATATGTTAGTTTGTATTTGATTAGGTAGTATAATATTTGATTAGGTAGTATAATCCCGTTGATGTAAAGCTTACTAAATTTATGGGATAAGATCAAACACTGCACAAGCAGTTAGCCTTTGTATTTTATGTACAAACTTGAATGAAATAAAGACCATTGGGTTTTCAGAAAAAAAATTCTGGTTTTATTTTTCTTTTCATTCTCGTTTTGTATCTTTTCTATTTCTTCTGTAACTTACAACGGAGTGCAACAGTGTTGAGAGCAACATACAAGGGAATACTTTTATGCCATTATGCTTGATAGATTTTTCTTGATATGTTGGTTTTCTCGTTCTAGTTGCTTATATTTGCAGGGTATTAGTAGCTAATTCTTTTTGCCGGCCTCAATGCTTAAGAAAAAAAATTGTTAGCCAAGTAAGTTAGGTAAATGTTAGTGAATATTATAATATAATGTTGCATGTGAAAGCATTTTAGATACTGAATACGTGGTTTAGTCAGTTAGACGTTAGTTAATAGGTTAAGCTTTGTAAACTACATTTCATCTCTCTGTTAGAAATTTTTAGAGGATTGGTGTCGAACAGAAAGCAATGGAAATGGTGTCGAAACATATGTACATCAAACCATAAACAAAAGAAGAATAACTGGCTATACACTAACTTTATGGGAATTGCTTCAGCCTTTTATTGAATTTTGGCGACCATACGAAACTTATGTATAGATCTTACTAGGAGTTTTCGGGTGAAGTATATCATAAAAAATAGGGGTGAAGCCAAAACAATTTTTTAGAGGGGGCAGATGAAATTTTAATTTTTTATAGTTTATATCTTTATAATTTGTAAAGGATTAAATCGAATTTTTATAATTTTAGAGGGGGCCAAAGTGTAATTTTATCTTTACTAATTTAATTTTTTTTAAAAAATTTAAGGACCTAAATAATAATTTTACATTTTAGAGGGGCGGAGCCCATGCCAGCCCCCCTAGCTTCGCCCCTGATAAAAAACCTTTGGCCAATGACATCTCACTTTATTCTTTTAAGTTTCCTACTTAACAAAGAACTAGGAGTTGCCAATATAGAATATTACTGATCACAAATTGCTTTGTTTTCTCTCTCTTTCTACCCCTTGAAGACAAAAATGATTATGGCTTTAAAAGTGAAAGTGACCGGGCAATAGACTGTCAACTTCGTAGTAGATAGGCTAAAGACTTCACATTCTCCAACAATCCTAATTCAATAAATTGGCTCTTTCGCTGACTGGGAAGCTAGCTAACCAAGTCAATTGGGAACTTCCTGCACAAAACACCGGTATTTTAGAATTACTGAAATCAAATCTATGAAGAAATTCATTGAATTTGAATGGGATATCTAAGCTTATCATCTTTTATCTTTTAAATGTCTTTCTTCTGCTTACCTTTCACTTAGTAAAGCATTACATTTAGACCATTTCAACTCTTTTTATTACTATTTTAAGTTAAACCTAAAAAAGGAATAAGTTCTATTTCCTAAACCCATAACAAAACCTACCCTAAATCAGACTTAATTATGTAGGTTCGATTCATTTTACTATACTTAATAAAAAAATTAATAACAGACTTAAATCATCAAATAAAGTTAGAGGCATTTGAAGTTTGAATGACATTTATGATTTTTCTCTTATTCCCACAACTTATTCTAGATCGTTACAAAAAGAAGTTAACTAACGAATAAAAGTGACAAGAAAATATGTTGATTGTAGGGCCCATAATAAAAACTTGTTCATGTGTTCACATCACTAAATCCAATCCAATCACAACCGTACAAGCATCTATACTTTAGAACAAGATGTAATGCAAGAGAATCAAACTTTTTACTTTTCTAGCTTATGTTTGATGGGCCTAAGAGCCAAACTACCCCAAACAATAGCATCATTGGACTTGGTCAAGAATATGTTCCTTTTGTTTTCATTAGAAAGGGCTTTGTACAGAAATCCAATGCACATGTCCTTTTTCCCCATCATTTTTTACTCATTAGTCAACAAATTAAAAGCCCTTAATCATTAGTACATTATGATTCTTTGATATTCCTTTAATCACTTTCCGTCATAGATGACATTTTTAACCAATTTAGTTAATATTGCAACTATTCTAAAGTATTTTGACAATTTATTTTACAATAATGTGGTACTTAATTTTAAAATATTTTTATTTTTGTTAATATGATACTACTACGTTAGCAACTAATGTTGATGTAGTAATGTCATCTCAACAATTATCTCTAATGTTGTGTATGTTAATAGTCACGTCAATGTTGCTATTACTTTCTAACGATTGATGTTGATTAAAGGATCTCATTGGTTAAAATTATCAAAAGTTCAAAGGAATTTTTTTTTTCTGAAAAAAATTTGAGGAATTATTTTACCAATAAGCAAAAGAAAGAAAAGAATCTTGTCCCATTTTCCTTAATGCAACAAAAATTATGTTGAAATGATCTTAATGCAAGGTAAGTCCTGCTTTAGATCCCCCATATAATTTAAAATCTTATGAAATCTTTAAAACCAGTTAAGATTGCATTTTTTTTTCCTCAAAAAAATTCAATACAAACCAAGTTTCGGCTTTAGGTAATTTCCACAATTTTTTTGACAAGTGTTTCTTTAAAATTGCATGCATATTTATTTCTAAAAATCATCAAGTCTTTGAAAATTTTCGGAAAATGAAAAAAAGGTTTTTGGGTTTTGTTTTTCTATAAAAAAAAGTTTAATACGATCAAAACAATTGAAAACGGAGAGCCATCGATGATCGGAGAAGGCCATAACCTCCGGTAAAATTCTTAAACAAATAATATTTTTTTATAAAAAGTAAAAGAATTTTAGAGATAACATGTAGTCTTTACTAACTCTGGTGTCATTGGGGAAATTTGGAGGGTTTTTGTGGCCAGGTTCGAGCTGAGAAATTCTGTCCAACCCATAGAATAATTTGGGCCCAGCCCAACTAAAGGTTAATTTCTTTTCTCCAGCACTGTTTTATGGTGCAATTGATGGAAACTGGTTTTAAAAGCATTTTTATGGTAAAAGAGAATTACATAGGAAATATTGCATTTTAAATATATTTTCGTTTTAAATTTATTCCTTCTCTACTAATTTTATTTATCCAAATAATTTTTTGTTTGCCACAAAAGGTAATTTCTTTGTGTATTTATTTATTTATAATGAACTTCTCTTATTGAAGTAGATAATCTTTTTATTATTTAAATAAAAACCTGATTTTATGTATTTTTTATTTGAGGTTTCAAATAACATCCTATTCAAATCTAATGTAGTTTTCAAATTAAATTACAACAGAGTAGCTCAACTATTTTTTAATATTTTGTTTTTTTATTTATTTAATATTATTACCACAATTGATTTGGTCAAAGCATCACTCTAGTCCTTATATTATCCATAAGAGAGTAAATAAGTCATTCTACTAAAAATAATAAGCAATTAAATCTCTCTACTTTTAAAATGAAAGAGAATTGATAAAATCGATAATGGTGCCAACGGACATAATCAAAATTAATAATGTGACATGTAATGCCCCAAATTTTCTAATACAATATTTGGCATTATTTTAAGATCCGTTATAGTGAAATTTAAAAAAAAAAATCAATAAGGAGAATTTTGAAGGAGTTATAATAAGTTGTGTCCATAGATTTATGAATAAGGTTGTTTGTGTGGAAATGTAGGAAAAAAATCAAATTGAATAAAATAAAAAGTATAATGATTAAATTATAAATTTCTTAACTTTTCTGAAAAAATTTAAAATTTAATTTTTACTTGGTTGGATAACACTATGGAACTTTACGATGTTATGAGGAGATTTAATGTGTTAAGTGTCTTATTGAATATAATAAAGTGGAGTGATAAGAAAAAGGTATTAAGTACGTAAATTTTCCATTAAAGGATAATTTGGACTTTTCAAGAGAATTATATTGAGAATTTATTTTATAATAGAGAATGGTCAGCCATAGATTCTATAACTTTTAAATCATGGATTAATGTGAGCCAATCATTTGATTTTTGGGTGTGGGTTTGACTTATGAATAAAGAAAGAAAGACAACAAAAGCCTTCATCTTTTTATTCTTGTGCCATCCCACTCCATGAGAGAAGAGGAAGATTACTTTATCTTCTCACGTTCTTTATTCTCTCTTTAATCTAATAAAAAATTTCATTACCTATTGTTTGTTATTGGAGTAAATTGTGGTTTTTATTCTGATTCATTGTGACTGGGTTAATTATGATTTTTTATCTTTGTCATTAAGATTAAAGGTGATCATAGTTCGTAAAAAAAGAGTTACTTTTTATCTATTTATATATTTAGAAATTATTCTCGTGTCCTTGTTATAGTTTTGACATGAAATATTATTTGAATTATATTATTACAAAGGGTAAAGTATATTAACAATTACTCAACTTTCAAAAATAACAAATCAGTCATAGTAACCATTTTTCGTTACAAGTATAACAGAAAAGTGACCTATCATTTAACCGACCATGCTGGAGTCCTTGTTGTCATTTAACCAGCCACGTTGGAGGGTTTGCTGTCATTTAAACAGCCTCATTTAAGAACCTTATTTGGACAGTAGAAGAAGAAGAGAGGAAGAAGAGAAGAAGAAAAAAAAACAAAAGAAGAGGAGGAGAAGAAGAAACCCTCGAAAAAACCCTCACCGCAATGGCGAAACCATGTCGGACTATGATGAAGATTCCAGCGGAGAAGAATACCTTTTCAAAATAGTCATAATCAGAGACTTCACAATCGGCAAATCCAACCTCTTATCCCGCTACACTCGTAACGAATTCAACTCACATTCAAAAGCCACCATCGGCGTCGAGTTCCAGACTCAAAGCATGGGAATTGACAGTAAAGAAGTCAAAGCTCAGATTTGAGACACCACCAGCCAAGAAAGGTTCTGTGCCGTCACTTCAGCTTATTATAAAGGTGCTGTCAGTCAGGGGCGAAGCTAGGACAATTTTTTAGGGGGGGCGGATGAAATTTTAATTTTTTATAGTTTATATCTTTCTAATTTGTAAAGGATTAAATTGAATTTTTATAATTTTAGGGGGGCCAAAGTGTAATTTTATCTTTACTAATTTAAAATTTTAAAAAAATTTCAAGGGCCTAAATAGCAATTTTACCTTTTAGGGGGGGCCGGGGCCCATGCCAGCCCCCCTGGCTTCGCCCCTGCTGTCAGTGCTCTTATTGTCTATGATATTAGTCGTAGAACTACCTTCGATAGTGTCGGTCATTGGCTTGATGAACTCAAAAGTAATTTTTTGCTACTTTTTTCTAGATACCTTTTCCTTAGTTTTTTTTTTATTTTCAATTTGGGTTTTTGCGCCATACCATTGACGCCCCATACCTAATTAAAATCCATGTCGTTTTTGTGTTATTGTGGAAACTTCTCTTTTGTTGTGTTTTTTTCTCCCTAAATTCGAAATCCAAAATATCAATCATTTAACCTCCAATCGTTCAATCTTATCCTTACCCTGAAAGTTTCAATCTTTCAATTGTTCACCAATTAACCCTAAAATGTTAAAAGGTTGATTATTTTCTTTTCTTATCCTTAATCCCAATTGATCTTTTCTTTTCTTTTTTCTTTAATCCCAATCCATCTTTTCTTTTCTTTTCCTTAAACCCATCCAAACCTTAGATCCTTTGGCTCATCGTCCAACGTGGCAAGTTAACTGGTCACGTCACCTGTCCCGTTAAGCTTGTAATGAAAAATGTTATTGGGTGACTAATTTGTCACTTTTTGATAACGTTAGTGATTGATTTGTTTTTTTTTTCTAAGTTGAGTGATTGAGTTGAAAGTTGAGTGACTTGGTTGAAAGTTAAGTGGTTGTTTTCTTATTAAAATCAAAGTTGAGTAACTATTGGTGTACCTTACCCTATTACAAACTACCCACATATTTTGCAATTATTCCAGCCAAATTTTTGTTTTGAATGTTTTTTTTTGTGTGTTTGCTTAACCCAACCAAAGGAGATGCGAGGAACTTATTGAGTAGTTGACTTAGGTCATTCTTTTTTAATATTTTTAGAGATTCTGATTTTATTCGTGAATGTGAGAAGTCTGAAAGTTAAGATTTTAGACATTATCATATTTCTGTATAGCTTTCAAGACTTTTGAAATGTTTAGATTTTTTATACTATTAGACAAGTTTAAGCTATATTTTTAATTTTCTTTGTTTGTTGTATATGTGGAAACTTATTTTCAAAACAAAAAGTGGTGAATATTTTATGAGATGATGTCTCTTTAATTTTTTACGTTAAATGTTTTGGTTTAATTTAGTTTTAGATACTCAAATATAACATTGCATTATTGCAGGTTTTATCGGTGTCTATTCTGTCTCGATTCTAAGCATGACTAAAAGGCAGAAACAAGATTTGACCAAAACATTAAGTTACGACCCTATCAAAACTCCACCAACAGAAAGATCCAAAGCGTCAGATCTGCAACGTCACCAACAATGTTCCAACCACCCTACTTTGGGATGACCACATAATCTTACCTCTCAAACCATAAATGGAGAGAGTAGAAGATGTATATGAACTTTAGAAATGACCTTATTTATTAAGTTAATAAGAGAGGGGAAGGAGGAGGGGATGACGGCTAAGCCGCCAACCACCCCCAAAACAAAAACCGAAAAAAAAAATTGAAGGATGAGAAGAAACCAAGAGAGTAGAAGTAAAATTAAAAATACGATTTTCCTTGTAGGTAGTAAATTTTGAAATGATTTTATTTGGCATATAATTTCTAATCATTAATTATCAACATAAACATATTTGATTATGCATTTTATTATTTAACATGATTATAACAATTGCTTACTATATACTATCATGATCATTACTCTTTTTCACTGTAATTTAGCTGACCCTTTGTTTGTATTTAAATATAAAATATCACCATTTTTAAAATTTGGCTCCCGTATACACCTTCTTCTACTTTTCTTATATTTGGAGTTTAATATACATACTTTTATTTTAGGGAATTTAGTCCTCCAACTTTTCGAATTTAAAATTTAGATTCATTTGTAAACACCGTCAAAATTTTTCTGTTAAATTTGCTTGAGTGACATTTTAAAATAAGAAAAAAATAATACTCACTTGATATCCATATAATAAAAAATGACATTGTAATTGACCTGAATTTAATAGAGAATTTTAACGGTGTTAACAATTTTTAAAATTTTACATAAGCATTTTAATCAGAATAAAGTATTTAAACTAACTAATGACATTAAAAAAGTTGAAGTAAAAAATTATGTTAAAATTAAAGTATAGAGATTAAATTTCAAATTTGAGTGAAATATAGGGATCAAAATTGATATTTAACCATAGAAATTAGAGGATTAAATTTCAAATTTAGCCATTATATTGTCATTCAAAAAAGAAAAAGAAAACATTGGGCATGTGTCATGTAAGGAAGGACTTAGAGCTATTGATTTGAGCGAAATATAGAGATCAAAACTAAAATTTAACTATAAAAAGTTAGAGGTATTAGAATTGAAATTTAGCCATTATCTTTTCATGTAAAAAAATTAAGTGAAATATAGGGATCAAAACTTAAATTTAACCATAAAAATTAAAGGGATTAGAATTGAATTTTAGCCATTATCTTGTCATGTCAAAAAAAAATAGACATGTGTCATGCAAGGAAATCCTTAGGGCTACAGATTTGGATGAAATATAAGGTGAAAACTTAAATTTAATCATAAAAACTTAGAGGGATTTGAATTGAAATTTAGCCAATATTATCTTCTCATGTAAAAAGACAAAAGAAAACATTGTACATGTGTGATGTTAAGGCCTGTATAGATATCTATGTTAAAATTTGAAAGGTATGATATTGTAATTGATAAATTCTTTTGTTTATGCTGAGGGATAAAAATAGAACCACAACAATAAATCTTAAGTGCAATAGTAATGTAAATTATATAAGATAAAGAATGCAAGTTGAATTCTAGAAATGATATTGTTGGGAGAAACAGTCACATATACAGATGTTCATGGGTTGGGTCAAGTCAAGTTTAGGTCGGGCTTAAGGATGATATTACATATTTTATGTTTGCTTAAGCTCGACTCAAACTGAAATATATGCTTAAAATTTTGCTCAAGCTCGCCTCTATTTGTAAATGATTAACCTAAGCTCATTTTAGGTTCAATCCACATTTTAAACAAACCTAATTTTATCGAAGCTTATATTCGGCTCTAATATTTTTGCCTAAACCATCCTAAATTCAAGCAACCTTTAAGGCTTAGGCGGATAACCTATGAATTGATCTAGTCACGAACCTCGAAAGGATATTAACAAACCATAAAACAAACATGATGATACCCTAATTACAAAAATAAAAATTAAAGGACATATACAGATTAGAGATAATTTATATTAAGATGATCCTAAAATATATAAGTTTTAGGCACCAATAAAATAGTGTCACATCATCAACTTTTAAAGATGTACAAATATTATTATACTCTCTGTACAAACCCATTTTTGCCCGGGCCCATAAGACAACAAATCAAACCCAATTAAAAACCATCAGCCAAAACTGATACAACCCCAAACCTGACCCCAAACAAATTAAAACCCAACCCAAAACAGCCCAAATTCTTAAACCCAAACTAACAAACTCAAAACCCGAAGCCCAAATCAGATGGCCCAATTACCCAATAGTCAAACTAGGGTTTCAGAAAGGCTGAAACCCTAGCTGGCCTGCGGTGCGTCTGCCCTCTGCCAAGTTTGCCACCGTCTCTGCAGCACCGACCCCTCCACTTGCACCGCCCGAGCACCTGCAAGCATTAAAAACGAAAATGACAGCAAACAATTTGTAAAAGGCTATAAAAGCCAATCCAAATCATTTGTAATGGGAGAGACGATTTTATTTGAATAAGAAACAGAGAGATTCAAAAAAACAGAAGGAAGCTATCAATACAAAAACACACTCAAATATACAAGCAACAAATACCAACAGAGCAAATTAAAATCGCACAAAGGTCGCTTTGATTTTTCTATCTCATTGTTTTGAAACTGTCATATTCAAGTTTATTTCTCTTCCTCTTGTTTTTTTTTAAAATATATATACACATATATATATACACTAATTATAAAAAAGGAAAAAAGGGAAGAATTTTACTCGAACGCCATTGCAGTATGGCAGACGTCGATGACGACGACGGCGCAGAGGAGCGCGGAATCTAGCAAAAAAACCTCGCCGGAGACCCAGGCCCTGCAGAGAAAAAATGAAAGGGGGTTAAGGTTTTTTTTTAAAAGCACGTGAAAATGAAATTTTTTGGAAAATTTTTGCCTTAAATAGGCCTCCAAAACGACGTCGTTTTGGGCAGGCCTCTCAGGCACCAAAACGACGTCGTTTTACCCCTAGGATCAGCGTGTCGACCCGACCCGCCTCAGGATCCGCGTGTTTTTTAAAAGAAGGGTTAATTGCGCTTTTAGCCCTTCCGCTTTTTTATATTTTTGCGATTAAGTTTATGGTATTTTTAATTTGGCCCAACAATTTATTTCCTGGTTTCAATCTGTCCCCACGATGTTTGTATGCTTTGGATGAGAAGGGAAAATTTTCCTTTTAGTCCCTTCATGTTATTCGCACGTTCAATGGGGTTCTTTTTCTTTTTATTTATTTCGAATTAGCCCCAAACTTCCGTTTTAAATTCAATTTAGTCTTTTTTAGTCATTTTGCAATTTTTATTATTATTACTATTATTTAATATTTTTATTATTATTACTATTAATATTATTATTCTTTATTTTATTATTATCGCCTTATTATTATTATTATTATTATTATTATTATTATTATTATTATTTTCATTACTCTATTACTATATTTTATTTTATTTTTATTTCCTTTTTACTATTTTCCCTATTATTATTATTGCTATTATTTATTTTAATTTTTTTATATTATACATTTATTATCATTCTTATTATTATTTTTTTAATATTATTATTTTCTTTACTACTATTATTATTATTTTTATAATTGTTACTATAATCATATTTTCTTTTTGTATTTATTACTTATTATTTTTATTATTTTTATTATTTTCGTTATTATTATTGTTCTTTTACTATTCTTATTATTATCACTTTCACCATTATTTCTAATGTTTATTACTATTTTCTGTTGTTATTATTATTATTTTTTTTATCATCAATATTACTATTAGTATTTTCATCAATAATACTATTAGTATTCATTTCACTATTATTACTATATTTCTATCTATATTTACTTTCTTAGTTTAATACTATTATTATTTATTTAATTTCTATTTGTTTATTTATACTTACATTATTTTATATATATGCTTCTATTTCCACTTATATTATTATTATATTTTATATATTTCTACTCCTATTTATGTATTAATATTATTTTCATTATTACCATTATCATTATTTTTTTCTTCTTCTTTCCTTTTTTCTTAAAACTTTCATTTGCTTATTATTCTTTTGTTTTCTATTTATTATCTTTTTAGTTTATTGGTTTATTTATTTTATTCTATTTTCGGGTTATTATTGTCATTTGTATTAAATGTATTTATTCTATATGCTTGCTAGCACCGTAATTCAATTTTTGCATTTTGCCGCATATTCGTATTGTAATTTGTTTTTACATTTTATTACAAACTTGTGTTATATCAACTTCTACCCGATACAAAATTGATTCCTTTCACAAAGGCAATATTCCGTATTTAGAAATTCGAGAGATTGTGCCCTAACGTATTGGGTTTCGATTTTTCTCGTTTAACCTAAATAACTGAATATCCTTTTTAAAACAAATACATAAATTTTAAATAAAAAGCTTATTCTCGAGAATTCGAGATGTCGTGTCCTAACGCATTGGATGTGATGTTTTGTTTTTTCGAGATAAGATTTTCTAAACCAAGGCAATATTCTGTATTTAGAAACTCGAGAAAATCGTGCCCTAACGTGTTGAGTTTTTGATTTCCTCGTTCATTCTAAGTAACAGGATATCCTTTCAAATTAAATACATGAGTTTCGAATAAAAGGCAAATTTAGCCTCGAAGGTCGAGGTGTTGTGTCCTAACGTATTGGATATGACATTTTACCTTGAGACGAGACAGCCTTTGGCACACATTTTCAATTTATCCAAACGATTTTTTTTAGGCATCACAAAAAGAGGGATCGTAGTTTAAATTCTTTCAAGTTTTCAAATCTTCGACACTAAGACATTGATTAATCAACTAGGTACCAATTTTGGGCGTATCGAGGGTGCTAATCCTTCCTCGTGAGTAATCGACTCTCGGACCCATTTTCTGAGTTTCGTAGACCAAAATCGTTGTTTTGATAAATCAAACTGTTTATTAAAAACAACCGTTTTACGAGGTTACCCGATCACACCTCAACAAAAAGGATTGGTGGCGACTCCCGTTTTTTCGTTTTCATTTCCAAAATCCAAGTCGACGCTGTTTTAAAAAAATGGTTTCGACAGCTTGGCGACTCCACTGGGGACTTCAAATAAGAGAGTCAAGCCACGAGTTGATTACTTTTTGTCTTTTTGTCGAAAATTGAAAACTTGTTTTAAATATACGATCCTTGCGTTACATGTCATTCATCTTTATTACGACTTTTATCATTTTGGTTCGCTTTTCTGGTTTGATTTTTTTGATATGTCTCTGCACATTGCATTACATTACCGCTCGATTATACCCTTTTAAGTGGGAGTGAGAAACTATTCCTTCGTGAGGTCTTCACCTCCGTGCAGGATAGTGGATCGCTTTCGGGATACATCCGTACCTATGTCTTCGTGAGATTTCATCTCTGTGCAGCCATAGGGAAATGTGTTCCCCTGAACTGAACTCTGTCCATATGAGCCTATAATGGGTGAGGATCGAGGAATCTGCTGGTTCAGGTACCCTTTCTTTAGAACCGAACCTTATATAGCGAACCTTAAGAGCCCACCCTAGGTATAACCACTCCAAACCCCTAGAGGTCACCCGAATAGGTGCTCTATTTATTTCTTTCTTGCTTAATTTTGTTTTGTACTGACGTATTTTCTTTTGTTCTGGTTATGATTGCATTGCATTTGCATCATAGAAAAGAGGTGTTGATTCACGTTCAGTTGCTAAATAGAGAGCTTGTCATAAGAAAATAGATTTCTTGATAATGTGGAGGATAATGCGACCTTCCGAATATGGTCCGAGTAAAAACGACGAAAGAAGGGTGATGGTCTGACGGAGGAGTACGCGACTCTGCTTCGTTACCCGAGGATTCAAGCCAACAAAGATTATCCGAAAGCCGTTAATGTCTCAATTTCCTTAAAGAAGCTAACAAGCATCACGGAGATGAATGAGCAATAGGTCGCAATCCATATCAATCAAAAAGGAGCTAGTAAAGACATCCATTAAAAAATTTACGAGATTGGATCTTAGCACACCCAGGTATGAAAAAGATGGCAATGTCTTCGCTTTGAGTATTTACAGGCTGGATGTTTTCCTTAAAGCACTAGGGCACATGGACGAGAAAGTTTTAAATTTGTTTAATAGACTTGACAAGAGGGTTACACCCGTCCTTGTAATTTTGGCCGAAACATTTCGATCTTTGAATACATACCGAGGAGCAGGTGAAGGAAGATTCATTTGGATGTGCACAACTCTTGTTGATGTGGTTCCATAGCTGTTTTTGGAGAGTGAAAAGGGTTTCTTATCTCTGAGAACTACTCTCCATTGAAAGAATTAGTTGCTCAAATACAAGAGGTGGCCAATCATCGGCAAATCATAGCAGTTCAAGCTGTCACGCTAAGTTTAAAGTGAATCAGAATCAGATTAGGGTTAGGAGTTAACTTGACTCCTTAGGGAGGCTAAGGCTTGGAATATGAGGGCAAGGCCGCATATGTAATCCGTTTTATGTAAAGGAATTTATTTTCTAGAAAAGTTCTTCTAATGGAATTGAATCCAGAATCAACGCCTCTCTTTCTTTTTGCATTCATTCCATGCATTTGTATTGCATTTCATGCATTTGCATTACATCACATCATATGCATTGAAATTTGTAGAAAGACTCTAATTAATAAAAATTATTTCAGTAATCTGGAAACCGACAAAAATCAACCAACCACGCATCCTTACGATACAAGAAGAAAAACTAAAGTAATGGATAAAAGACCAGAGAGTTTGGAATAAATACAGAAGGAGATGCAATAACAGATGCAAGCACAAATGCAAGAGCAGCTGGTTAAGATCCAGCAAGACATGATGGACAAAATGATGGAATCTCAGAGAAATATGATAACTCAAATGACTCAAATGACGCAGCTGTTGAATAGGCTTATGGATAAAGGAAAGAGCCCCATGGTTAACGCTGAGGAGAATGTTGAGTATCCTCAATATCCCCCTGGTTTTACTCCACCACATGTACAGGCACGACCTGAGATAAATCCACAAAGACCATCTGTTACTATCAGGCCACAACAGTTTCAGGCCGGAGCCTCAATACCAATAAATTTTTAGGCTGGCTCAGGCTCTAACCCTGGCAATAATTCAAATAATCCAATTATTCATGATTTAGATGAAGTGGTAGAGGAGGAAAGAGCAAAGACAGAATCACAAAAGCAATTCGAAGAACGGTGTAAGTGGCTGGAGGAGAAGTTTAAAGCAATGGAAACTACTGATTACAGTTGCGAGATCGATGCGAAAGATTTAAGCTTGGTCCCAGATCTGGTGCTCCCACTGAAGTTTAAAATGCCAGAGTTCAAAAAATACAATGGGACTAGCTGATCTGAAGCTCACATAACGATATTCTATCGGAGAATGACAGGATATGTCAACAACGACCAGTTATTAATCCACTATTTTCAAGACAGTCTGACCGGGTCTGTGGCCAAATGGTATAATCAGTTAACCCGTTCCCAAATTGGTTCATGGAAAGACTTGGCTCAAGCTTTCATAGAACAATACAGCCACGTGACAGACATAGCACCCAACAGGATTACACTCTAAAACATGGAGAAGAAGACAAACGAGAGCTTCAGGCAGTATGCCCAGCGATGGAGGGAAGTGGCGACGCAAGTCCAACCACCACTCTTAGAGAAAGAGACGACCATGCTCTTCATCAGTACTTTGAAGGCTCCCTTCATCAACCACATGTTGGGAAGCGCTACTAAAAGCTTTTCTGATATCGTAATGTCCGAGGAGATGATAGAAAATGCGATAAGATGTGGGAAGATTGAAGCAGGGGAAGGCACCAAAAGATCAGCCCCGAGAATGAGGGAGAATGAGGTGAATAATACGAGTACGTATAGCAAGGGTCATTCGAGAGCGATCACGGTGAGCCAGCCAAAAACAACAACCACTAATCATCAGGGTCCCCCGAGACAAGAATCCACCACAAGGGTGAACACCGAAAGGATACAGTTCACGCCTATACCCATGACGTATAGAGAGTTGTACCAGAACCTCTTTGACGCACATGTGGTGTCCTCTTACTACTTAAAACCGCTGCAACCCCCGTTTCCCAAGTGGTATGACGCAAACGCCCAATGCGAATATCATGCTGGAATCGTGGGCCATTCAATTGAAAATTGCACCGCGTTCAAGAAAGTAGTTGAAAGGCTAATAAAAATGGGGATCGTAAAGTTTGACGACCCACCCGTACCAAATGTGGCGGGAAACCCCTTACCTAATCATACTGATCAATGAGTAAATGGAATAAATGAAAGTGGAGGCAGAAGAGTTGTAATTCCTTGAAGAAGTCAGAGAGGGAATCAGGGAATAAAAGTTTTCAAGCCTTTACGTACTTGGGAGTGTTTTGAACAATGGGACTGTGGAAGAGATCATTATATTTTTTTTAGAGCCAAATTCGGAGTAATGTCCAAAACACGCTTATTACTCTAAGCCTAGGAGCAATAATAATCTTTTTGTGAAATGGGCTTATGTTCAACATCTATATTTTCAATGAAAATGCATTTTTGTGTCTCACTTTGAGCAAATTTTCTTTTATTCCTTTATTTCATTCATGTTCATACCACATAAATAATTATTCTTAGATTCATTTGTTCTTTGAATATTCTTTCGTACCTACAACAGGTCTCTAGATATCAACGACATTAGTGACGCTGCTACTAACTCAGAGTCTACTTTTCAGTAAGATATGTGTCTAGAGGGATCTCAGGACTTTGGAGACGACAGAGATTGTAACCCATCTCCTGATTTGTTAAGGATGGTAGAGCAAGATGAAAAACAGATCCTAACTTACAAAGAGTCAGTGTGAGCCTAGGAGAAGAGAAATAGGTGAAGATCGGAGCCTGTATCACCATAGAGACAAAGCGAGACGTCATTGAGTTATTCCAAGAATTCAAAGATGTTTTCGCATGATCATATCAAGGTATGCCTGGGCTACTAAGACAGGTGGATGCTGTTAAGGCTAAGGAAATCTTAGAAGAGGAACACATGCTAATAGCTTTACAATGGCCAGGCAAATCATGAGGATCGGGTACTGCTGGTCCACCATGGAAGGGGATTGCATCAGCTATACCAAGAAATGCCATAAGTGCTAAATTTACGGAGACAAGATTCGTGTGCCTCATTCATCTCTTTAGGACATCTCTATAGCCTTTGTGGGGCATGGATGTCAGGGGGCCAATCATGCCAAAAGCTTCTAACGAGTATCGATTCATCTTCGTGGTTGTCAATGACTTCACAAAGTGGGCAGAAGATTGCTTCATATGCCGATGTCACGAAGTCGACAGTCAGCAAATTCTATGTCGGTATAGAATCTCAAAAGAGGATCATATCTGACGATGCATTAAATTTGAACAACAACGCGACATTAAAAGTTCGTAGTTTGTTCAATATTAAATATTGTATTGACCCAAAACAAACGGTAAAAAAAAGGATCGCCGGGAAAAAGATTGAGACTCATGAAGATTGGCATTGGTGCTTGTCGAACGTCTGTTAGGACCCTCACCGGGGCAATATTTTTCTCATTGATTTATGAAATAGAGGCGGTTTTGCCCATTGAAGTCAAGATTCCTTCTCTCTGAGTTTTATCAGAGTTGAAGTCGGATGAAGCAGAATGGATCCAATCCCAATATGATTAGCTGAACTTGATCGAAGAAGAGAGGCTAAGGGCCATCCTTATGGTTAATTGTACCGAAAGTGAATGATGCGGGCCTATAACAAGAAGGTTCACCCTAGAGAATTCCATGAAGGAGGCCTAGTTTTGAAAAGGATCCTCCCCATACAAAAGGACTTCTGAGGAAAGTGGATGCCAAACTGGGAAGGACCTTAGGTGGTAAAGAAGACCCTCTCTGAAAAAGCGTTGATTTTGACCTAGAGGTATAACAAGGACTTGCCTAATTCTATGAGTTCAAATCAAGAAATATTTCATAAGTAAAAAAAAAAGAAAAGAAAATAAAAAGAAAAAGAAAAAGAAAAGAAAAAGAAAAAGAAAAAGAAAGAAAAGGAAAGGAAAATGAGAGGCCAATGTGAAAACCCGCAAAGGGTGTCTTGAGACCAAAGGAGTTTTGAATTGAAAACCCAGAAAAGGGCAATTCAAATTTTGATCAAATGTGAGGCATGCGGTAGTCTTGCTATGCCTGAATTAGTAAGAAGGAGAGATGTTACGTCTTGGGGCATCGACAAAGTACTCTGGATCCCCTGAACACATATTGAGCTTAAAATGGTCCTCAAGAAGTTTGTGCAGGGAAGCTCGTACTACGATATCTAGGGCACCTACTTTCCTCTCACTTATTTTGTATTTCAGCAATGTTTGCTTTCTTTGATTAATCTGTTCTTTTCAGATTTTTGTTTCTGATAAATTTCAGTTTTGTCCATCATTGTGATATTTTTCAAGTATCTTGCATTGAAATAACGATTAGTGGACTAATAATACTTTCATAAAAGGAGTTTCGTATATTACTCTGGAAGCTTCTAAATAATACAAGAACCTGAAACATGACTTTTATTTAAAACTCACCAAGTTTAAGGGATGGAAATATTTGAGAATGAAGAGTCTAAATAGAGACCATTTCTTCGGATTGTTTGTCAAAAAATAGTGATTGTGTCGGTGATACAACCTTGACGGAAAAATGAGCAATGTCAACCCGAGTGTAAAAAGGGAATCATTCTCGAGAAAAAAATAATATTCTGCATCCATGCAAATATCATGCGTACACATTTGGTTAGGTCACACGGGGAGTGATCAGTGGATGGAACAAGTTACAGATTCTATATCTTTGATTTGCAGCCGGTTGGATTGAAGAAGAGGCAGATCCTATACTCCTGATTTACAGCTGGATGGATTGAAGAAGAAACAAATCCTACATTTTGGGAGTCGCAGTGGGGTGGATCGAAAAAGATTCAGATCCTATACCCCTAATGAACCCTGAAGTTACAGTGGGGCAAAGCTGTTGAGCAAGATATAATTATTTTCTCATGTTCTGTCGAGAATACCAGCCGAACAAGATGGCAGCATAATACGTCAGTGATAAAGCCCTGATAAATAATGAGCGATGACACCTTAAACATTTAAAAAGGGATCATTCTTATGAAATTCTACATTCATGCAAGACACATTTAGTTAGGAGCATTTGATTTATTCCGATCATTGCATCCTGATCCTTATACATTTAACAAAAGACCATTCTCATGACATTCTGCATTCATGCAAATGTCGTCCATAATACATTTAGTTAGGAGCATTAGATTCATTCTAATTATTACATCCTAACCATTTTGCATAAGCATAAACACATAAAATCGATTTTACAGGATAAGTCCTTCAGAGGACGGTGTCGCAACATCAGTGAATTCACAGATCTTGTCTTCCTGAGTTTGCATTGAAGTAGATTGAAAATACCACCGCATTCCCGAGTTTGCGATGGAAGCGATTGAAGATAGCGAGATCTTGTCTTCCCGAGATTGCGATGAAAGCGGATCGAAGATACCATGCGCATCCCCGAGTTTGCGATGGAGTAGATTGAAGATAGCAGATCTTGTCTTCCCGAGATTGCGGTGAAGCGGATCGAAGATACCATCCGCATCCCGAGTTTGCGAGTGGAGTAGATTGAAGATAGCGATCTTATCTTCCTGAGATTGCAGCGAAGCGGATCGAAGATACCATTCAGGCATCCCTGAGTTTGCAGTGGAGTAGATTGAAGATAGCAAATCTTGTCCTCCCGAGATTGCAAATGGTGGATCGAAGATACCGATCGCATCCCCGAGTTTGCGATGGAGCGATTGAAGATAGCGAGATCTTGTCTTCCCGAGTTTGCAATGGCGCGAATCGAAGATACCATGCAGCATCACCGAGTTTGTAGTGGATCAAATTGAAGATAGCAGATCTTGTCTTCCTTAGTTTGCGTGAAGCGGTCGAAAATACCATCCGGCATCCCCGAGTTTGCGGTGGAGCGATTGAAGATAGCGAGATCTTGTCTTCCCGAGATTGCAAAGAAGCGGATCGAAGATACTAGTCCGCATCCCCGAGTTTGCGATGGAGCGATTGAAGATAGCGGATATTGTTTTCCGAGTTTGCGGTGAAGCGGATCGAAGATACCATGCGCATCCCGAGTTTGCGATGGAGCGATTGAAGATAGCGAGATCTTGTCTTCCCGAGATTGCAGTGAAGCGGATCGAAAACATCAGTCCAGTATCCCTGAGTTTGCAGGAAGCAGACTAAAGATTGTAGATCTTGTCACCCTAAGTAGTAGAGGAACAAGATCGAACGGAAAATCTTGTCTCCTAAGCGATGAGGGGAGCAGATTTAAGCCACCAGTCCTATCTCCCTGACCAGCAGTGGAATAGGTCGAAGATTGTAGATCTTGTCACCCTAAGCAGTAGTGGAACAAGATCGAACGACAAATCTTGTCACCCTAAGCAGTAGTGGAACAAGATCGAGCGGCAAATCTTATCTCCCTAAGCAGTAGTGGAACAAATTTAAGCCAGCAAACCTTATCTCTCTGAAGTTGCAGTGGAGCAGGTTGAAATTACCAATTCTTATCTCTTTGAAGTTCCAGTGGAGTAGATCGAAGCTACAAATCTCTTCTCCCTGAAATTACATTCGAGCAGATCGAAGCACCAATTCCCATACTTCTGAAGTTACAGTGGGTTAGAGCGAGGCTACTTGAAGAAGAAGAAAAGAAGTGCCGAGACTCAGCAAGATCGGGCAAAATTGGTCTTTCTTAAAAGTCTTTGCTCTGTTCTTGTTACACAATAACGAGAAAAGAGGGGCAGCTGTACAAACCCATTTTTGCCCGGGCCCATATGACAACAAATCAAACCCAATTAAAAACCATCAGCCAAAACTAATACAACCCCAAACCTGACCCAAACAAATTAAAACCCAACCCAAAACAGCCCAAATTCTTAAACCCAAACTAACAAACCCAAAACCCGAAGCCCAAATCAGATGGCCCAATTACCCAATAGTCAAACTAGGGTTTCAGAAAGGCTGAAACCCTAGCTGGCCTGCGGCGCGTTTGCCCTCTGCCAAGTCTGCCACCGTTTCTGCAGCACCGACCCCTCCACTTGCACCACCCGAGCACCTGCAAGCATTAAAAACGAAAATGACAGCAAACAATTTGTAAAAGGCTATAAAAGCCAATCCAAATCCTTTGTAATGGGAGAGACGATTTTATTTGAATAAGAAACAGAGAGATTCAAAAAAACAGAAGGAAGTTATCAATACAAAAACACACTCAAATATACAAGCAACAAATACCAACAGAGCAGATTAAAATCGCACAAAGGTCGCTTTGATTTTTCTATCTCCTTGTTTTGAAACTGTCATATTCAAGTTTATTTCTCTTCCTCTTGTTTTTTTTATAAAAAAATATATATATATATACATATATATATATATATATATATATATATATATATATATACACTAATTATAAAAAAGGAAAAAAAGGGAAGAATTTTACCCGGAATGTCGCCGTGTGCGGCGGACGTCGATGACGGACGGCGACGGAGGAGCGGCGGTGAACTGTCGGAAAACCTCGCCGGAGACCCAAGCCCTGCAGAGAAAAAATGAAAGGGGGTTAAGGTTTTTTTTTTTAAAAGCACGTGTAAATGAAATTTTTTGGAAAAATTTTGCCTTAAATAGGCCTCCAAAACGACGTCGTTTTGGGCAGGCCTCTCAGGCACCAAAACGACGTCGTTTTACCCCTAGGATCCGCGTGTCGACCCAACCCGCCTCAGGATCCGCATGTTTTTTTAAAAGAAGGGTTAATTGCGCTTTTAGCCCTTCCGCTTTTTTATGTTTTTGCGATTAAGTTTATGGTATTTTTAATTTGGCCCAACAATTTATTTCGGGTTTCAATCTGGTCCCCCCTGATGCTGTGCGTTTTGGAGGAGAAGGAAAAATTTTCCTTTTAGTCCCTCCATGTTATTCGCGTGTTCAATGGGGTCCTTTTTCTTTTTATTTATTTCGAATTAGCCCCAAACTTCCGTTTTAAATTCAATTTAGTCTTTTTTAGTCATTTTGCAATTTTTATTATTATTACTATTATTTAATATTTTTATTATTATTACTATTAATATTATTATTCTTTATTTTATTATTATCGCCTTATTATTATTATTGTCATTACTCTATTACTATATTTTATTTTGTTTTTTATTTCCTTTTTAATATTTTCCCTATTATTATTATTGTCGCTATTATTTATTTAAATTTTTTTATATTATACATTTATTATCATTCTTATTATTATTATTTTGTTAATATTATTATTTTCTTTACTACTATTATTATTATTATTTTTATAATTGTTACTATAATCATATTTTCTCTTTGTATTTATTACTTATTATTTTTATTATTATTATTATTTTCGTTATTATTATTCTTCTTTTACTATTCTTATTATTATCACTTTCACCATTATTTCTAATGTTTATTACTATTTTCTGTTGTTATTATTATTATTTTTATCATCAATATTACTATTAGTATTTTCATCAATATTACTATTAGTATTCCTTTTACTATTATTACTATATTTCTATCTATATTTACTTAGTTTAATACTATTATTATTTATTTAATTTCTATTTGTTTATTTATACTTACATTATTTTATATATATACTTCTATTTCCACTTATATTATTATTATATTTTATATATTTCTACTCCTATTTATGTATTAATATTATTTTCATTATTACCATTATCATTATTTTTTTTTATTTTTTTTTCTTCTTTCCTTTTTTCTTAAAACTTTCATTTGCTTATTATTCTTTTGTTTTCTATTTATTATCTTTTTAGTTTATTGGTTTATTTATTTTATTCTATTTTCATGTTATTATTGTCATTTGTATTAAATGTAGGGGTGAGCAAAACTCGATTCGATTCGAAAAAATCGAAAAAAAATTCGAATTTCGAATTATTCGAATCGAGTTAATCGAGTTAATCGAGTTAATCGAATCAACTCGAATTTTGAGTTTCGAATTTCGAGTTCGAATCGAGTTGAATTTTCGAATTCGAATAACTCGAATAATTCGAATAAACCGAATATAAATTATATATATTTTTATTTTTTTTAAAATTTTGGGCTTTTACCGACCCATTTCCCCCCAAAGGCCCAAACCCATCACACACACTCAGCGCCATTTTTTTCCCCAAATCCCACGTTCTCCCAACCCGATTCTTACCCCCAAATCAAACCCCCAAGCGGCCAAGGCGCCAAGCCCTAGCTTTTCTTCTCATCTTCTCCAGACGTCTCCAATCGTGCAGTGAACTTGAAGCGGCGGTGGAACAGTGTGCCTAACACTCTTCAGCCTCGATTTCTTTTTTTTTCTGTTCATATTAATCGAAGGCTAAAAGATATTGTTAGATGAGATGACAGACGATAGATTTTCTTAGCTGCCAAACAACAGATATTCACAGGTACAAAGATTTCGAAACGAAACCTTTGTTTTTCTGTTTTCTTTTCTTTTGGAAGTTATGGGTTTTCTCTTATAAGGATTTTGCTCAGATCATCTTCCCTTAATAAGATTGAAAATCATCGGGATAATCTGCTTTATATTAAAAGCCTGTGTCGAATATTTATTTTGTAGTTCTCAAATTTTGGATTCTTAATTGTTGCATGAGTTCTCAACTTTTTTTTTCCTTCCTCTTTTGGTTGATGGTGATTGTCACTGTATTTCTTTTAAATTTAGCTTTTATCTTTCAAAAATAAAATTTAAAAGATAAGGTTTCCGTTTTCAAAATGGATGGCTTAATTTTCTTTGATGGAATTAACAACGAAAGGTTTAACTTTTTGTTCTTTTGCTAGTTGCTTTTTTCTTTTCATTTCTTTTATATGTTTTGCCTTGTAATGTATTATAAAAGTAAAACAAATGGTACAAAGCTGCATTTACTGATTTTTTTTTACAACTCAGACACTACTAGCAGAAGCAAATAACTGAAACTGAAACTGAAAGTTTAGAACATTAGGCACACTTTTCATTTTTTTTTTACTTCGCAATAATTCGGGATTTAATCCTATAAAGATAATAAATTTATCACTTGTTTGAAAGAACAATAATTAATATGCCATTTAAGAAGTATGGGATGGGAAAAGAATTAAATTTAATATGTCCTTTTTTTGATAATTCTATGTACATTTGAGATATACATAGAATTATCCTATAAAGATGATTTGTGTTATGTTTTGTTAACAACAAAGTTTGATTGGTTAATTGCTAGAAATATTAGTGTTGTTGGTTAATTGCTAGAAATATGTTGGGCCAGTAAAATACAGATTTTCTTGACTCGCATCTACATTTGCTATATTAGTGTCAACCCATTAGTGTTTCACCCAAATCTATTTTTTGAACTGATAATTGTGTTTCAATAATGGTGATTCAAATCTTTTTATCTCAAGTTTTTTGCTGATACATGAAGAGAAAAGCATTATTTCAAGCATGGTGATTTTATTTACCTGAAATGGGAAATGATCCGGTCAAGAAACACTAATATAGTTTTTGAACCCATTAGTGATTCAATAATGGTTTTTGAACTGATGTGTTATTGTTATTAGTTTGGTTTGGTTTGTTGTTGTTGGTTAATTTAGGTTGATGTTGTGTTGCTTTTGTTTATTCACTTGTTTACTTTAATTTTTTGTTGTATGATCATGTTTAAAAACTTTAAAGAATTTTTTTAAAAAAAATTACATAAAAATTAAAAACATTAAAGTCATTTTTTTTAAAACTTAACTCGAACAAATATATTCGATTCGATTCGATTCGAATTTTGTCTCACTCGACTCGATTCGAAAAAATTTCAAATTAGGTTAGGATGATAAAATACGATTCGAAAACTCGATTAACTCGAAAATTTTCGATTCGATTCGATTCGATTCGATCGAATGCTCACCCCTAATTAAATGCATTTATTCTATATGCTTGCTAGTACCGTAATTCACTTTTTGTATTTTGCCGCATATTCGTATTGTAATTTTTTTTTACATTTTATTACAAACTTGTGTTATATCAACTTCTACCCGATACAAAATTGATTCCTTTCACAAAGGCAATATTTCGTATTTAGAAATTCGAGAGATTGTGCCCTAACGTATTAGGTTTCGATTTTTCTCGTTTAACCTAAATAACTGAATATCCTTTTTAAAACAAATACATAAATTTTAAATAAAAAGCTTATTCTCGAGAATTCGGGACGTCGTGTCCTAACGCATTGGATGTGATGTTTTGTTATTTCAAGATAAAATTTTCTAAACCAAGGCAATGTTCTGTATTTAGAAACTCGAGAAAATCGTGCCCTAACGTGTTGAGTTTTTTATTTCCTCGTTCATTCTAAGTAACAGGATATCCTTTCAAATTAAATACATGAGTTTCGAATAAAAGGCAAATTTAGCCTCGAAGGTCGAGGTGTTGGGTCCTAACGTATTGGATATGACATTTTACCTTGAGACGAGACAGCTTTTGGCACATATTTTCAATTTATCCAAACGATTTTTTTTAGGCACCACAAAAAGAAGGATCGTAGTTTAAATTCTTTCAAGTTTTCAAATCTTCAACACTAAGACATTGATTAATCAACTAGGTACCAATTTTGGACGTATCGAGGAGGGTGCTAATCCTTCCTCGTGCGTAATCGACTCCCGAACCCATTTTCTGAGTTTCATAGACCAAAATCGTTGTTTTGATAAATCAAACTGTTTATTAAAAACAACCGTTTTACAAGGTGACCCGATCACACCTCAATAAAAAGGATTGGTGGCGACTCCCATTTTTTCGTTTTCATTTCCAAAATCCAAGTCGACGCTGTTTTAAAAAAAATGGTTTCGACACTCTCATCATATATGATATATTTTTTAGCTTAATTTATTTTTTTAAATAACTTTAATTTACTTAAAATTAATTATTATTTTTTCTATAAAAAAGACAAACACATTAAAACTAATATGCAACAACAAAAAAAAAAAAAACATAAACAAAACAATTAGAAATCGAAAATGCTGTAAAAAAAAAACCGGTGAAAATCTTAAGCAAAAAATTGAATTAAAAACCTTCGGCAAAAAATTTAAAAAAAATGAAAAATTATAATCATCATTGGTGGTGTTATCAAATTTTGGTATTTAATTAAAAGTTGAAATAAAAAATTAAAAATGAAAAGAGAAAATGTAAAAATTGGCTGCCTACACGAGAATAAAAGACAATTAAATTTAGAAACAAGAAACTAAAAATGATTAAAATATTATAAGAGAAAAAAAAAGCATTTTTGTTTATTTAATAAAAAAACTAATTATTGTTAAATAATTTAATTAAAGTTAAATTAAGTTAAGAAAATATATCATATATGAATAGGTGTATAATAATATTTGTATATTTTTAAAAATTGATAATGTGACCAAGGGCGAAGCCAGGAAATATTTTTAGAGGGGCCGAAATTAAATTGTAATTTTTTACGATAGTAAAAGTAGAATTTCACAATTTTAATAGTCTATATCTTTATAATTTTTAAAGGATTAAATCAAATTTTTATCATTTTTAAGGGGCAACGTCTAATTTTACATTTACTAGTTTAAATTTTAAAAAATCATAAACAACCTAAATGGATCTTAATATAAGCTATTCCCTACAAATTAATCAAAAAGTTGATTCAACAGTCTATGAATGTTTGCCCTGTTCTTCAACGCATTTCCATATTCAACATTGAATTTATTGAATAAGTGAACTTATTATTTCGCATTTTCATTTTGTGGAACAAAGATAAACTCCTCCCATTTCCGATGTAATTGATATAGGCAGATTAAGATTTGCAATTTAACTTAGAGTTTGATCTAATTTTAAACAGATTTGACAACTAATTCAATTTATTCTAACTCATTCGATTACATTTATTTAATTTATAAAAAAATAAATGGAATTTTCAGATACAAATTAAAACTTGGAGTAATGATGAATGATTAGTAGAAAATATATGGATATCCTTGACAGTCTTCTTCCAAAAGACAGTCTCATTTTATGGGGTTTTGATATTGAGGGATGTTGCAATTTGGGTCATGATGGGATGGAAACTCAAAATCATCTATGTTTTGAATGACAGATTTGGCAAAATGTACTAAAACTATGTCTTGTTCAAGAACTTCATTGGGCTGTTACAAGATCAAAAGGAAAGTCAATTATTACATTGATTTTGATTAGCATTAAAGAATTTGTTAGGGAAGTGTATAAAGAGCGAATTGCCAACTTTGTTTAAATTGGGGTAGACATGATACGAATAGATGATTGTATAGATGTTGCTGTATTAGCAGCAAATGTGTTTTTTTTAGCAGTTTTTCTGCTTGTTTTGGATAATAAATCAAAACTTATGAAGATGAAGTTAGCAAGAAAAGGATTCACATTCACGCCCTAAATATTTCTCTAACATGTGGAAACAACATGTAAATTAAATTCTTCTATACAACAAATCGATTGAGGAAAAAGAGAAACAAGTTTGAACACCAAAGTGAAATTGAAAGCCATGCTTGTTTTCAAGACTTCAATACAGAAAATGAAACCCTTTTCAATACTTCAATACTCTTGCGAAACTCTTCCTTGCCATCGTCAACCTTCCTTTCTTCTCCCCTGAATTTGCAGACTTAGTCCCCCTTGAGTTCTTCAACCAAACCTCATTCCCTTTTGACCAATTCTTTCCTGTTGGTGTCAATTCTATCCCACCGGTGACCCGCGGCTTCCGGTTTTCTTTCCGCAAACTAGCTGTCAAATCAGGCTCTGATTGACCCAAAACAGGGGACCCTTGCCTAGAAATCCCCAAACTTGAACTAAATTTAACTAGTTTCTTGTTGGGGGTTTGTTTAAATTCAGTTTCTTCCCTTTCTTGTTGCTTCCCACTTTTCATTCTCAGCCTTGTTTCTCTCAACTGTGCATATGCTCTGTATCTGGGACCTCTTTCCATTATATAACTCCCTGTGGTAAGCCTCAAAGGAATTGGGTTACTGGGGCTTGAATTCAGAGAAAGAATGAGAGAAATGGGGTCAAGTGCATGAAAAGATGATTGCAAAGCTGAATTTGGCTGATGGGTTTGCCGCAAACAATCCCTGATCTCTGCCATTTCTTTTTATGTTTTTGGAATGTTTATGCTCTCTCTGTTTTCTTGCTCTGTTTTTGCAGAGGAAGAGAGTAGTTGATTCCGAAGGAAAAAAAACTTAAGATTTCTGATTGTCTCTGGTTTTTAATTTTATAATGGTTGAATTTAAAAAGTATTTTTTTTTACTAAAGTTCGTTTTTGTACGTAATGTAAATTTTTTTTAAATTGGTTTTTCGAAAATTATTTGTTTTCATATTTTTTTATAAAATACATTGTATTCTTAATAAAAGATTCATATTTAAATTTTAGAGATGATATTATTAGGAAGAGAAACCATAAATCAAACGGACATATAAAATACAAAAAAAAAAAAATACAATTTCTTTTAGTTACAAAATCAAATTTATTGCATTCTCAAATATAATGGGGCACAAAGTTCCAAATTACAAACTGATGATAAAACATTGAACATTTGGCAAGCTTGTGAACTTTCATGTTGTGTGATCTTCTAATCTAATGTACTGAGATATCCGATAACAACTCCTTACATTCAAAAGTAATGCTACCAAACTCGGTCCAATCATCCTCCGGAGGCTTGATAGCGAAATATACCTCTTGTGCATCGATATACATGATTCCGCTATCAAGTAAGTTGTCGAGCGCCCATAACAAGCCTATCCTTAATGCCATAACCTCCACTTCTCTTGGAGAGGCAAAACCCTAAGCATGCTGATACTACAATTATATTTATTTAAAAATAGCAAATATATATTCGAGGAAAATCAAATCAATACATAATATGAACGGATCGAAAACCAAATAAACATACAAAACTCACATATAACAACTGATGTGGTAAATCGTATAATATAGATAAGTCATATAATATTTTTTTATTATTTTTTTGCAGATATAAAATCCAAAGAAATTTGAGTGACAAAAGGGACTGAAGTCCAAACCACTAATTCTTTTTGGTAATTAGAATATGAAAATATAAAAAAAAAAAAATTATTCCTTGAATGGTAATTAGAGGTGTTCATGAGCCTTGCAACTCACCCAATTCAATCAACATGACTCGTTGTAGACTGGACTTCAACTTATATTTTTAACTTTGGATTAGCTTGCCTCAACTCGTTTTTCTATATAAATATAATAATAATTTTATATTAATATTTTTAAATTTAAAATGAAATAAATTGTTTTTTTTTAATAACGAAATGGGTCATTTGGGCGAAACAAGCTCGACGTTGGAATTTTTTTTTTTGAAATCAAGCCTCAACTCTTGACCTATGAACACCTCTAACAATAATAAAGTATCTCCAAACTTTGTGTTATTTGGTCAATCCATATTAAAATTTGAGAAGTATTGTTTTAGTTTAATTCAAATAATTTATATATAAAAAATATTTTTATTTAAATTTAATGATAAAGTATATGAAATATTAGTGTAAAATAATTTTTAAATAATGATACAAACTCTAATTCAGTTCAAATTAAATTTAAATATACTATGTAAATTTTTGTGCAAAATACACTATAAATTTTTGAAGACTTAATTTATTACTTTTCTTTTTAGCCAAAATGGGGTCTATTTTTATATCAAATTCTTTTAACATGTATTTTGAACCAAAATTTTATTAAGTTTAATTCAAATTGACTCAGAGTTTGTATCATGATTTAAAAATTATTTTGCACTAATATTATATATACTTTATAATGAAATTTCAATAAAAATGTTTTTCATATAATTAATTTGAATTAAAATAAGAAAAAAATTTAAATATAATTTTGATATGGACTGAACGAAGAACTCAAAGTTTGGGGAATCCTTATTACCATTAAATGAGTAAATAACACATTTTATGAATTTTTGGAAACTTTTATATTTTTCATAATGTTTAAAATTTTAAAATGAATTTTTTTAAAAAAAATTAAAGAGTTTTTATTTTTCATAATTTTTAAAATTTTTATAAAAAAAGATAATTTTTAAAATTTTTATTGAAAATATGAAAAACCTTTTATTTTTTAAAATAATTTTTATAATTGTTTATGTACTTTTAAAGGGTAAAGATCAAGTTGACAAAAAATATAAATGTTGAAAAAAAAATTATTTTACTTTTTTATAATTATCATGTCGACAATTCTAATAATAAAATTGACGAAATGATCATATTTTTTAAATAAAAAAATAAAAATTCAATATCTCAAAATTAAAATATAAACACTAAATTTTAAATTTCAAAGTACTGTATAAGATTTTACATATTTAAACCTTCGTTTTTTTAAGGCATTTGGAGAAGTAACACATTGAATCCTTTGTTAGCTGTTTGATTAAAATCATTTAATTAAAATAATAAAAGTGGGATTTATTTTTATATTAACCGGTATTATTTACTCACAATTTGCGTTGGATTAATTATTTGTTTGTATTAAATTATAGAGTAAAAATTTAAAGGATTAAAACATAGTTCACAGTCTTCTACTTTTATTTTTCAAATTTAAAATTTTAAATTATACACAATTACATAATATTTTAATAAAAAATAATAATATTAACTATTTGAATAAATTATATTAAAAATAAAAATATAAGAATTAAATTTTAAATTTAAGTATAATAAAAAATCAAAATCAAAATTGATATTTAATTTAATTTAATTATATAAAATAAATAAAGGAGCAGCATGGTGCATCCACTTGTCATTTGTCAATATAGGAAGAAGTTCCTTTTATACAGAGTTTTGTTTGACGTAGTCCTTTTATATAGAGTTATAGAGATAGATTTGGTATTATGGGATCTTTGCTTGGGGAATGCTCCTTGGGCTAAGTGCAGCAATTTTTGTCTTCCATTTTGCCTTCCATTATTTTTTATGTTATTTTTGAAAAGTTCTGATTTCGACAAAGAGTTGTTCTCTCGTGGCGGCAATTTGAAGGTGTTACATTTGGATCAAACTTATGAATCCCCCCCTCCCCTCTGTTTACTTCCTCGTCATTTTCTTTTATTTTTCGATAAATTCTATAAATAGTTATTTAATTATTAGTGTATTTTTATTTTAGTTATTTTATTTTAGCAACTAGTGTTTCTAAAATTTAATATTTTGTTCACTTGTCCATTAAATTAAAAATTGAAATGTTGATATAGCACTTTTGTTGTCATAATAATAAATTTAATCTTTTAATGTTTACAAATTCTTCCAATTCAATCCTTATTCTAAAGAGTTCATCAAATTTAGCCCTTAACAATATACATTCTGTCAATTTAATCTTGATTCTTAAAAATTCAAATTTAAAATTTAAAAACACTTTAAAAATAATTTTTTCAAAAGTTCAATTTTCTATAAAAATACATATAAAATTATAAATAAAAGAATATCAAATTTCCTCTTTTTCTAACATGAAATTTATTTATTAAAATAATAGTTTTATAAATAAAATATTTTTTTTCAAAACCCACAAAACTTAAAGTAGATTCAAAATTTTTCCTTTTTTAGTTTTATTGTATAAATAATAATTTTTTTATTATATGTTTGGCCTTGTTCCTTAGCCCTTGTTAAATTTGTCGAGTGTTGGGCACCACCTTCACCCACAACCACTAACACCAATAACCCTTACTTTGAACTCCTCAATTTTCGCATAATTTTTTCTTGCACCTTCAAACCAGGTATGGGTTGTGGAGCCGTCGGCATGGCCTTCCACCCATCAGGTCTCCAAGACCTTATCCTCACCTATATATCCCCAATCATGTCTACCTTCAAGCACAACAAACTTGTTGTAGACAACAACTTAAAGACATTGATTCTTACCATATTCAACCTCAAGTTGTATTTTTTGACCCAACCTAAACATGGGGGTTGTTAATGTTGTAAAAAGGGAAAAGTTGAATCTGCATAAGTTTTATTCATGTTTTTCCCCTTAAAGCCATGTTCCGATACTTTTAAGTTAGGTATCGAAACCTAGGTTCCCCTAGGTAAAAATCAGTCTAAAAGCACTATATTTCACCTCCAAAAACTACACAATCATCCCAACAAGTTCCAAATCGTTACAAACACATTCAAATGGGATTTAAAACCAATATTCAACACATAAATAAGCTCAAAATACATTAAAACTAAGGTATAACTTACAATTCATCCAAATTGAATACATTCATCACTTAAAATCGTAAAACAACATAATACAACTCTTTGGAAAGTTTGAGCCCTTATGTACATGCCATTATTGGAAAGCTCTAACACAATACCATAGTTTAAACCTTCTATTCCTTAAGTGGTGATACAATGTCTGTTGGATTTGGTGCCTTAAGTGTAGTATATTTGTTTGTAAACTTTTAATTTTTTTAAAAAATTAGTTAATAAAATAAATTCATTGATATACTTTGTATAATTGTCCTCACATGAGTTTTGCACGCAAAGCAAAATGGAAGCAAATATTGTTCATTGGTTGTCTAATGTTAATTGATACTAAACGGTATTACGTGGTTGGATCATAATACGAAAAGACAACTTATATTAGTAGACGAACCTAAACATGTCCTTAGTCTAATCAGAAATGAGCAAACCGATTGAAAAACTAATATATTGTTTATCAAGTCCAATTGGGGAGATGTTTTGTCTTTGGCTCGGAGCAGATGACTCCTAAAAGATAGAGACATAGATGAGACTGACTAGACTAACTAGTCTGACTATACATCGGACTCGACCCAAGAAGAATAGATCCTAAATCCGTTTATGGATTTATTCACTTGTGATGTTCATAGTGTGACATACCTAAATCCTGAATGGATGTCGAACTATGTATGCGTGACTCGCACACATTGATGCAAGTAAAAGCTTAAGTTTGAATAAATAAGGAACCAAAAGCTGGTGTGTTGGGTGTACGACTTTTGAAGTATGTAGTATCATTCACAACAATAGAATTCATAGCCCGAGACATGGGTAAATGATATCCTCTCATTGGCATTACATGGTTGATGAAAAATAAACATGGTCACGGGTTGTTCATCTTTGTAATGAATGACTTGATTACTATTTGATAATAATTGACTTTTCATGAAAGAAGATGTAATGGTTACCATGAGATAAAATAAGATTATATTAGGAGAACGGATGTTATTCCAAAGAGATTAAGGATATCCTATGAAGGTAACACACTTATAACAAGGTCATTGGACGAGCACTGATCAAGTTACTTTCATAATGGTATGATGTTGAGGAGAGCTCAGTCATGATACTATGGTGGAATGACTTCGTGACTAAATGAGTTTATAATTAACAGGTGAAAAGTTGGAACTTAATTATAAATCATTTGAGCCTCAATTGCATATGTCCAATTGGTCCTTCTGCTAGCTTGTTGAAATCAGAAATGAATTGCAAGATAAATCAAATAAACAAAAATGGATAGAAATGATAAAGTTAGAGAAATGAGTTACATTCGAAAATGAATATGGTTTTCTCACTAGGTATGAAAATGACATGAGAATTGATTTATGGTTTTTCGAATTATTAATTAATTAATTAATTAAAGTTCAAAAATGAATTTAAATTAATTGGTCATTATGGATCCAATTGAATGTAAAAAGTTAAATATATTTTCTCTTAGATTATTTTATGGTAAAGTTGTTATGGGTTGAGAAAATTATTTAATTGAAAAATTAATTAATTTAAATTAATTGAGAAAATAATATTTAATTTAGAAAATAGAAAAAAAAACATGTACTGGGTTGGAATAAGTTATAAAATGTTGGGTTAAAATCCAGGAAACACATATAAGTGGACCCAGTATAGGAGAGACCCAACTCCCTTTATATGGAATACATGGGACGACAAACCCTAATATTCCTATCTAGGGTTGCCGCCCCTCTCCCTGAATAATGGGGAGTTAGAGATTTTTTCTATCAAAATTATATTATTTGTATTCTAACACTTCAACCAAGATTATACCAACTCTCATTATAACAATATGGCACTGGTAAGCTTCAAATCACACCACAAAAGAGAAAAACACAAGTTTCTCTAAAGTTTTCAATATTGCTATTCTGACATAAAGTAGTGGAAATTTATTTTAAGATTAAATTATACTTTCTAAGAATTGCAATTCTACCGGTTTCTATTTAAGAGAGATTTACTTTCTCACTAAAAGTAAAGAAAATATTTCTAGTTCTGTGTTTGATTCGATCTGTTCAAGCTCACATTCGAAACAGTTCATGGTATGAGAATAGCGAAGAAGATCATTTGGTTGAAAGCCGTGAATCACATATATTTGCCTTGTAACACCCCAAACTCTGCCTAGACGTTATGGCCGAATCTGGAGTGTCACATTGAAGTGTTTTTCGAAAACCATGTTTTCATTGAAAACCCTTCTTGAAATTTAAAACTTCTTGCCATTAAAAACTTGTACAAAACCTCAATTTGCGTTTGTTTATTTTCAATCGTGGTTTATTAAAAAGTTATTCCCTTTTAAAATGTTATTACCTTTAAAACCTTATTTTTTGCGGAAGCTTAATTTAAAACAAATGATTTACGAAAACGTGATATTTAAAAATTGAGTTGCGGAAACGTAGCGTTTGAAAATAGTTATTATTTTGGAAAACCGTGTTCTACTTCTAGCAGATGTAAATCACAATCAATAAAATCCCAAATTTAAAATCCAAAAATTATAGAGGCCTTATTACAACCCGAATTAAAATTAAAGTGCTTAAGTAGATGAGCAAAACAGAATAAAACTTGTGCAGTTGTGTGGCCCTCTCCTAGTCCCACGCAGCTCCGAACCGTTTAACGCTGGGGATTACTTGAAAGGTTAAAAACGGGGTGAGTTTACGAAAAAATCAATGTGTAATCCCCTTATTAAAGAAACAACGAGATCGAAACAAACAAAATCGATGCTGGCTCGAGCCCTTTAACAATAATGATGATAGCTCGATTCAGAGTATATGTGGGCCAAAGCCCAAGACAATATCATTTGGGTCAAAGTCCATAACAGAATCAATTGGGCCTAGCCCATCACAGTAACAGTCTCAGTATGAATGATGCATGATGCATGCAAACCCATCCAACCCTACACTTGCCTCCGTCCAACCCTGCACTACCTGTGGGGAATAAATCACCCACGCCATCCCTACACTCCATGTGTTAGCACCGATTGCAGCACTAACCGAAATCACAGCAAAGCTGCTAGTATATATGCGGCTTTAAACCTTCAGTAACAGTCTCATAATTGGCACATAGCCATCGGTAATTGTAATAAGATCGGCACATAGCCATCAGCTACGGTAATATAATCGGCGCACATCTATGGGTAAGTATGATCGACACAAAGTCATCAGTAATTACGATCGGCACACAGCCATGGATAAATATAATCGACACAAAGTCATAATCAAGACGGCACAGAGCCATAATTAGTTTGGCACAGAGCCATAATCAAATTAAACTGGCTTAAAGCCATTAGTAGGTCCACAGTCATCTCGTGCGACCCGTGCGACCTTAATAGATCATTACTGGGTCCACAGTCATCTCGTGCGACCCATGCGACCCTATCAGAACAGTACTTCCTCCATAACCAATATCCCAACCCCATGCAGTATGTCATGTATGCAGAATGTCTGGCCCACAAATCATCATATCATTCACAGTTAAGTCAAACAAATCACAGTCAAATCAGTCAAATCATAGCACAAATCAGTCATTTACCCTCGAGGGGTAAAATAGTCATTTACCCTACAGGGGCATTACGGTCATTTTACCCTACAGGGGCATTACGATCATTTTACCCTACGGGGGCATTACGGTTATTTTATCCTATGAGGGTATTACGGTCATTTTACCCGACAGGGGTATTACGGTCATTTTACCCTACAGGGGTATTACAGTCATTTTACTCTACGGGGGCATTACGGTCATTTTACCCTACAGGGGTATTACGATCATTTTACCCTACGGGGGCATTAAGGTCATTTCTCACACTGGGGTCCAAGTATGTGTATCAACTCATCAATAGGTCCACAGCCGATCCGCACGACTTGTGCAACCTTTAGCAATCAAAAGGTATAGTTGGGCCCAAAGCCCAAAGTATGGCCCAAGTGGGGCCCACACGCTCGTGTGCCCCGCTAAGCCCAAAACTGCCCTTAGCCATGTGAGCGACATGGTCGAGCTCATTATTTCACATAAGTTCATGAAGTTGGCCCATGTGGGGCCCGCGAGCCCATTGGGCCCACACGGCCCATTTCGGCCCATTTGCCTCAAAAGCGGCCCAAGACCATGAGATCGCTCATGGTGGCCTCCGTCATTGTATCGACTTCCCAACATGAGCGTTTGTGCGCTCGTATGGTAACCGTTACCGTATTTTTGGCTTTTCGACATTTTGATATTTCGGTATTTGCCGATCTACAATTGGAGTGGTGTGTGTACACACACTTTCGGCTTTAAGCTGATCAATAGAAATAGGGTATACGGTTAGACACCCTTTTCGGCTTTTAAGCCGACTATCATTTACGGAAAACAGTGATGACGTCACGAACTAACTAAAATACGACAAAGGCAAGCGCACCTATCGAACAGTAGTATAGTTGTGGTGAGTCCGGAATATTGTATCCTCAAGGACTAAAATTACTAGTAATAACTATCTTTTTATTATCTAGCCTAATAATTAAGGGATTTTTTTTTAATCTAAAATTTTAAGTAACTAATTAACTAATTAATTGACTATGAACGCGACAGAGAGTGAAAGAAATAATCGAATAAACCAATGATAAAGACAATACCCAAGGAAGAATCCACCTAGACTTCACTTATTATTCTGACTCTGAATTAAATGATTTATTTACTTGACTTGATCTGTAGAAATCCCTAAATTATGTTAATATCTCTTTCGAGACTAAAAACAACTGACTCTAGGTTGATTAATTGAAATCTCTTTCTAATTAAAACCCCTATCGTCGCATTAACTCGATCTATGGATTCCCTTATTAGATTTGACTCTAATCCAGCAGATTTATGTCGCCCTATATCTAGGGTTGCAATCAACTCTGCTTAATTATGTTGGATCTACTCTTAAACAGGGACTTTTGCTCTACTGAATAAGCACATCAATCTTGAATTAATATTCCTGAAAATATTAAAACAATGATTAAGAACACATAATTAAGAACAAGAATAGGTATTTATCACGTAATTCAGATTTATTGAATAATAAGATTCATCTAGGTTTCATCCTCCCTAGGTTTTTAGGGAGTTTAGTTCATACTGATAGAGGGAAACATCTTAAAATAAGGAAGAATACAAAACATAAGAAAACCCAAAAACTTCAAGAGAAATTGATAGGAGATCTTCAGTCTTGATGGGGATCCTTCTTCCAAGCTGCTCCCAATGGCTATCTTCGAGTATTTTCTGCTTTCTACTCTGTGTGTTCCCTTAGGTCCTCCCCTCGGGTGTTTATATAAGCTTTTGAGAACCTTTCTTAGCCCACAATTAGTCTTTTCTGAATAGAATTAGACTTGGGTTCGGCAGGGACACGTCCGTGTGCGATAGCTTAGGTCGTGTTCGATTCTGCTCGTCACACACGGCTGTGTGGTCTGCCCGTGTGTAATAGTCCAGGCCGTGTTGATTTTTGAGGTAGGCCCATTTTGTCCCTTTTTGGCCCGTTTCTCGTTCTTTTCGACTCCCTAAGCTCTCCTGAGTGTAAAACATGAAATTAAAGGATTAGGAGCATCGAATTCATCAAATCTAATGAAAATTCATCCAAAAATAAGCCAAGCATGGGGTCAAAGTATGTATAAATTATGGTTTATCAAATATCCCCACACTTAAGCCTTTGCTTGTCCTCAAGCAAAATCCTCAACTCACAATCAAAATAAAATTCCTCAATTCATAATTCTCATCAATAATGTCTTATCATAATTCATAGATAATTCATACATTGATAATTTAACTAAAAGAGTCCTAAAGATTCAAACAATTTAAGTCACAAATTTTTATAGCACAAAAACATAGGTGTTTCCCCTTACCTAAATAATCACCTTTAATTCAAAACCGACAAGAATTGACATCCTCACTAAAGATTCACTCAAATCACTCAACGTGTTTAAGGTTCAAATTAAGCACTCAAAAGTCAAACATGAAAAGTTATTACCATAGGCTTGCATGAAAATCAAATCTCCGCCACTATAAAATGAGATGATACACAAATTAAAAGGTCTTAAAAAGGGTTGTAACGGGGCTTGGGTTAAAGGCGTGGCTAAAGGCTGAATTAGAGGGTTAGAATCGAGATTGAATTGACAATTTACCTAACTAGAAAAATAAACTAATACTGAATAATTACAATAATTGAAAACCTATCAATAGTAGCATTTTTTTCACGTACAATAATACGAAAGAATTTAACAACTGAAATAGAGAACATAGTTAGGTAACTGATCAAATCAAATCTCGACAAAAAGGGGTTAATACAATAGGGAAAATTCTTAATGAATAAAAAAGAATGAGTTTTTGGGTTAATATTAAGGGTGTATCAAGAAACGGTTTATTAGGATCAAAGGGGTTCACTAGGGGTTAATTATGAAGGTAGGCTTTTTGGGGTAAGTGGGTTAAAACCTAGGTGCCTTTATCATCTCAGTATATCAAATCAAGGGTGTGGTCTCGACATGCATAAACGAAGCAAGTTCTAGAATAACAAATCAATATTGACACACTCATAACCAACAATAAAGTGAGCACGAAAAATATATGCTCTAAAAGGCTCAAACTCTCACAAAAATTATGGTTTTTGATGTCAACCTTGCAATTTTCAAACTTCAAAGTAATAATTAAATTTAGGGAAACAGCCTAACAAATTTTTAATTCTGAAAATAGACTTATCATGCCTGATTCTCTAATGTCTTAAAGTTTAAACCATCAATGCACAATTACCTATGACTTAATCCAAAACATATCAATAAAAATCATACATCAATAAAAATTTTATTCTAATAGTAATATGAGAAAATTACTTAAGAACAAGACATAATTCAGGGATTTTCTGATAATGATATAATTAACCTCCCAACACTTAAGATGTACATTGTCCTCAATGTACAAAGATAGATAATAGCAATGTAAGCAGAAAATCATAAGAGAGGGAAGGAGGTGAAACTTCCTGAATTATGGATGAAATCCTTAGAAAATGAGAAGCATGATGAATTAGGCAGATGTGAAGGTGGGGGAGAATACTCCAGTTCCTTAGTAGCATCTTGAACCATTTGAAACTGTGGAGTCATCAGTAAAGTTTTAGGGAGTTTTATTAATAGACTTCGTTATGGTTTCTCGATAATAAACAGCCAGAGATATAAAGGAATCAAAATATACTAATATAAATCAAAGACAAGAAAGATAAAGAAAAAGAGTTTAAAAATTAAAATAAAAGAAAAAGAAAAAAATAAATGGACTCAAAGGTCCTCATCAACAGATGGTTCGCGAGGTGGGGGTAGTGGTGATATGTGGAAGTGCTAACAAATCTATTGTAGAGTCGCCTCGAGGCCGTCGAATCATCGAGCGTTGTCATTGAATTATTGAGTGCAGTGCTACTCGAAACGAGTGAGAAGCTCAGATATGTCAGTCAATGAAGCAGCCGCATGAACTGGTCGATGAGGCAGTGGTGGCGCAGAAGGTGGCTCCTCATGATGTAAAGGGACATCATCAGTAATGTCCTCTGGGTCGTCCTGATCGGTGGCTTGCGATAGACGGTACTGAGGAGGATCAAACCTACAACGACGCTCAATCATCCTCATATGAAGCATCATCGAGATGCCCTGTGGGAACATCTGCCCAATAAGCGTGAGCGAGGAGGACTGAGCTGCGGTGTTGAGGAGGCCAAAGTATCGAGCCAAGCAAGTCACATATGGGCCAATGGAGAGGACCCCCTTCCTATGTCGCTCTGTCTGATGCCGAATGGCGAGGGCGATGAAATAAGATAAATTGAACACGTGCCCATGTGCCATGCTCCATAAAAAGTAGGCGTCGTGAGTGTTGACGACGCCAGTGCTCTCTCGCCTACCTGTCAAAGTGTGAGCCAGGATGGCGTGTAAATACCTCAAGGATGGGGCCAGAGCTGATGCCTTGGAGTGACTGGGATCGTAGGTAGCCGAGACAGGAACTAAGGCTCTCCAGCTGGAAGAAGGGGAGTAGTGGATGTGGCGATGAAGGTTCTCGAAGTCGTCGTCCTCCATGAATTCCTCGGTATAAAGTCCCAAAGTGATCCCAAACTCTGGGATACTCAACTCACGTACTAGGCCACTAAGGCAGAACTGGACTGTGCCTGGGTCGTCAAAGTTTGTCATGACTGCCTGAAGGTGAAAGGTGGAACAGAGCTCTAAAGTAAGCTCTAAGTAGGTCGGCTCGACAATCTCGAAAAAATGCCCCCATGGGTCAGTAGTCAATAGGGTCCGAACTGCATCAGCTAGTTGGACCTGCTCTAAGGCTTCCCAATCAATACATCTTCCCATGTCGAGGGGTCGTGCATGACGTATCTGAAAAAGTTCCTCCTGGGGTCCCAGGGGAAACTGTAGAAAACGATGGCGCACTTCGCCAGATGCACTCGCAGAGGTAGCTCCGGGGTCCCTTCCGCTTTTTCGAAGCAGGGACAACAGTCTTTTTCCCACGTGGAAGATTCATTATGTACCTGTAACATAAAGTATTCAATATTAGTAAAGTAAGGTAGAAACATCACCGAATACGTTCAAAAATTTGGAATATAAACTAGTGAACTAGAATGTCAAAATGGGATTACCTGTGATGAAGTTGTGGTTCCTAGATGCAAAGATTTATCAATGTAAGATACTAACTAATAACGATTAAGTAGCAACGAGCCTAAAAGTGTTACAGTAATGAGACAAATTAATAAGATTAATGGGAATCCCAAGATGCATGGCATTATCAAAATCAGTAAGCTACCAAGAGCAAAATCATTGTCAAGTATCAATTATAAAATGGGACTTATAAAATGGACTCATAATAATAAAAATGAACAATGAACTAAAAAGTGAAGGGGAAAGTGTAAATCGATGGAGGTATTAAGGCGGCGCACGGACGTGGTGGTGGCGCACGGGCGTGGTGGTCGCGCATGGGCGTGGATTGCTGGGGCTGGTATGCATGGAAAAGAAAGGGAAAAGAGGAAAGGAACATAAAAAGAGGATATGGGGATAGTTCAGTCGCTGGTAAGTAATTGAGGTGGTGGCCGGAGTAGGGGAGAAGGAGTAGAGAGGGTGTTTGGGTGATAGAGCGGCTAGGGTTTTGGAGGGGGAAATTTTGGGGGAGAAGGTGAACAGTAGAAGAGGTTTAATTAGGGATTGGGGCACACGGTCGCGGCCCACGTCCGTGTGCCCTGTGTTTAGCCCGTGTGTTTTGTAAATGTTGGTTTAGGGCGTGTCTGAGTCTTGGCCCACGCCCGTGTTCCCTAGGCGTGTGGGTCACGCTACCGAATTACACGGTCGTGTGATGCTTCGTTCATTTCTCCCACGCCCGTGTAGAGGTTCATACATCCGTGTTAATTAATCAGTATCGACCACGGCCTATAGGCACGGGCGTGTCGCACGCCCGTGTCACTTACTCAGTATCTCCCACGGTCTTAAGGCACGCCCGTGTGGGTTTATCGCATCCCGTGTTCGTTAGTCAGCTTCGACCACGGCTTCTGGGCACGGGCATGTCGCATGCCTGTGTCACTTACTTAGTATCGCCCACAGTCTTAAGGCACGCCCGTGTGGGTTTATCGCATCTCGTGGTCTTTAGTCAGTTTCGACCACGGCCGCAGCGCACGGCCGTGGCATTTTATCGCAGCCCGTGTTTTGGGGAAAATTTTCGTCCTGTGTCTGCATGGTCTCTGCCACGCCGATGTGCCTACTCGTGGTGTCCACATGGCCACGGCCACGCCCGTGTGCAAGGCCGTGTGGGTAGGGAAATCTGCGCCTATTAATTTGCCCGTGTGCTAAAAATCGAAAATATGGACAGTAATGAGGTTAGTGCTCGGGTTGCCTCCCGAGAAGCGCTTATTTAGAGTCTAAGCTCGACTTACCTTTCATTCACATAATCATGGTGGTTCGAGGAGTTGAAACTCCTCATTCCTACTATCAATTTTGTTAAAATAAGGTTTTAGACGAGTACTATTTACCTTGAAGGTGCCAAAATTGGAATGAGTTACCTCGACTGTACCGTATGGGAAAATATTAAGTACCGTGAAAGGGGTTGTTCCATTAGGTTCAGAAGTGGCAACACGAGGATCTGCATTATCCATTAGAACTCAGTCTCCAACCTTAATTTGACTTGTTTTATTTTTAGGCTCGTCATGGCTCTGCTTTGGTTCATCGTGTACTTTCAATTTCTCCTTAAATTGTGTTCGCAATTCATCTAGTTCCTCGATCTGGAGCCTTCGTTCCTCATGAACAGTTCTGTTCTCAATATGAGAGCTAGACCATGACTCTGTTATCTTTTTCCGAGGAATTTCCTGCAAAGAATATTGAACATTAAGTTCACTTATATTAACAGGATTTGTATCATCTTGATCACTAGATATTCTGACAGAATCACGTGCTTGGAGTTTAATCATGTCATCACCTACACGAAGTATTAATTTCCCTGTACCAACATCAATATTGGTCCTAGTAGTTGCTAAAAAGGGTCGTCCTAAAATTAAAGGAACGTCACTATCCTCATCCATGTCCAAAACAACAAAGTCTACTGAGAATATGAATTTATCAATTTTGACTAGCACATCTTCAATTATACCCCTAGGAAATCTAATGGTTTTATCAACCAATTGAATGCTCATCCTAGTTTGTTTGGGTTTCCCAAGACCTAGCTGTTTAAACATTTTATAAGGCATAACATTAATACTTGCCCCTAAATCAGCTAAAGCATTATTAACAGATAAACCACCAATTAAGCAAGGAATCGTAAAACTCCCTAGATCTTTTAATTTGCGGGGGAGTTTATTTTGTAAAATTACTTAGCAAACTGCATTTAGCTCCACATGCGATGCATCGTCTAACTTTCGTTTGTTTGCCAAAAGCTCTTTTAAAAATTTTACTAAATTGGGCAGCTGCGAAAGAGCTTCAATAAACGGTAAGTTAATATGTAATTTTTTTAAAAGTTTAAGAAATTTACTGAATTGTTCATCTGTGCGGTCTTTCTTCGTCGCATTGGGATATGGCACACGAGGTTTGTACTCTGTACTTACCAGTGTTGTTTTATTATGGCTTACCTCAACCTTACCTTTATCTACCACATTTTTTTGCCTCGATTTTGGTTCATCTAACCCTTCACTATCGTGAGCAGTAATGGCATGAAGTTGCTCCTTTGGCTTAGTTTCAGTGTTGCTTGGCAGGCTGCCTTGTGGTCGTTCAGATATTAGCTTAGCAAGCTGTCCTATTTGAGTCTCGAGACCTTGAATAGACGCTTGTTGATTTTAAGTGCGCGGTTTGGTGTTCGAAGCGTTTCGATACCGAGATGAATTTAGTAAGCATCTCTTCAAGGTTCGGCTTCTTTTCCTGTTGGTAAGGTGGCTGAAAGCCTGGAGGGGGTTCTTTGTCTTTGGTTTCCTTGTCCTCCCATGAAAAGTTTGGGTGGTTCCTCCAACTCGGATTGTAAGTGTTACTATAGGGATTATTCTCGAGGTCTAGAATTATTACCCATATAGTTCATCTGCTCGCTTTTCTATGCCAGGGTTGTAGGATGGATATTCTGTATTGCCCATTCCTCCTCCATTCGTATCGCACTGCATCACTGGATGTACCTGCGTAGAAACACATAAACCGTCAATCTTTTTATTTAGGAGCTCTACCTGGTTTGATAACATGGTGACCGCGTCGAGGTTGAAGACACCAGCGACTTTTGTCTATTTTGTTCTCATGACTTGCCACTGATAGTTATTCAGTGACGTCTCTTCTATAAAATCATAAGCTGCTTCAGGTGTTTTGTTATTCAGAGTTCCACCGGCAGCTACATCAATCAGTTGCCTAGTTGAGGGGTTCAAACCGTTGTAAAAAGTTTGAACCTGTAGCCATAAAGGTAACCCATGGTGAGGGCACCTTCTCAATAAGTCTTTATACCTCTCCCATGCATCGTATAGTGTTTCTAAATCCATCTGCACAAAATAAGAGATATCATTCCTCAACTTAGCCGTTTTAGCCGACGGAAAATATTTAAGTAAAAATTTTTCAGTCATTTGTTCCCATGTAGTGATTGATCCTCGTGGTAACGAGTTCAACCATTGTTTAGCTTTGTTCCTCAATGAGAAGGGAAACAACCGAAAGGCGAATGGCATCATAAGCAACGCCATTAATCTTGAAAGTGTCGCAGAATTCTAGAAAATTTGCCAAGTGATTGTTTGGATCCTCATCCTGCAAACCATCAAACTGAACAAACTGCTGAATCATCTGAATAGTGTTAGGTTTCAGTTCAAAATTATTTGCAGCAATAGCAGGTCTAACAATACTTGATTCAGTTCCTGTTAAAGTAGGCTTATCATAATCGTACATAGTACGAGGAGCAGGATTTTGATTCACTGGATTCGCGGCAACCACAGGAGGTAGCGGATTATTCTGATTTTCAGCCATCTCCTCGGTAATATTGGTATCGTCCTCTTACTCTTCCTCTATATACTGTAGACTTCGCCTTATTTCTCTACGATTTCTGCGAGCTGTGCTTTCGATTTCGCTATCAAATAGTAGGGGTCCTGACGGGTTCCTTCTAGTCACAAACTAAAAATACCTGCTAGAAGCAAATAAAAAAAAGTTAGTAAATTAAAATAAAAACACAAATAAATTGCAATAAAAATAAAAATGGCTAAAGTAATAAAAATTAAGCATTCCTAATATCTTAGTCCCCGGCAACGGCGCCAAAAACTTGATGACATCACGAACTAACTAAAATATGACAAAGGCAAGCGCACCTATGGAACAGTAGTATAGTTGTGGTGAGTCCGGAATATCGTATCCTCAAGGACTAAAATTACTAGTAATAACTATCTTTTTATTATCTAGCTTAACAATTAAGGGATTTGTTTTTAATCTAAAATTTTAACTAACTAATTAACTAATTAATTGACTATGAACGCAACAGAGAGTGAAAGAAATAATCGAATAAACCAATGGTAAAGACAATACCCAAGGAAGAATCCACCTAGACTTCACTTATTATTCTGACTCTGAATTAAATGATTTATTCACTTGACTTGATCCGTAGAAATCCCTAAATTATTTTAATATCTCTTTCGAGACTAAAAACAACTGACTCTAGGTTGATTAATTGAAATCTCTTTATAATTAAAACCCCTATCGTCGCATTAACTCGATCTATGGATTCCCTTATTAGATTTGACTCTAATCCGGCAGATTTATGTCGCCCTATATCTAGGGTTGCAATCAACTCCGCTTAATTATGTTGGATCTACTATTAAACAGGGACTTTTGCTCCATTGAATAAGCACATCAATCTTGAATTAATATTCCTGAAAATATTAAAACAAGGATTAAGAACACATAATTAAGAACAAGAACAGGTATTTATCACGTAATTCAGATTTATTGAATAATAAGATTCATCTAAGTTTCATCCTCCCTAGGTTTTTAGGGAGTTTAGTTCATACTGATAGAGGGAAACATCTTAAAATAAGAAAGAATACAAAATATAAGAAAACCCAAAAACTTCAAGAGAAATTGATAGGAGATCTTCAGTCTTGATGGGGATCCTTCTTCCAAGCTGCTCCCAATGGCTGTCTTTGAGTATTTTCTGCTTTCTCCTCTGTGTGTTCCCTTAGGTCCTCCCCTCGAGTGTTTATATAAGCTTTTGAGAACCTTTCTTAGCCCACAATTAGTCTTTTTTGAATAGAATTAGACTTAGGTTCGGCAGGGACACGCCCGTGTGCGATAGCTTAGGCCGTGTTCGATTCTGCTTGTCACACACGACCGTGTGGTCTGCCCGTGTGCGATAGTCCAGGCCGTGTTGATTTCTGAGGTAGGCCCATTTTGTCCCTTTTGACCCGTTTCTCGTTCTTTTCGACTCCCTAAGCTCTCCTGAGTGTAAAACATGAAATTAAAGGACTAGGAGCATAAAATTCATCAAATCTAATGAAAATTTATCTAAAAATAAGCCAAGCATGGGGTCAAAATATGTATAAATTATGGTTTATCAAATAGTTACACACCTGTTCGTGATAACGAGTAAACTAGCCCACGTGCTCTCCAACTATCGCCTTGCTTGAACCAACGGGTATTTGCAACTAATCGTTGATCAAAAGTGATTACCTACTCTTTGATTAGTATCGATATCGTGCAACGAAGAACTCACAAGAATCAGAAGAACAAAGAATGCAACAGCTTAGGTTCGGCACAGTGGACAAATGATGGTGGTAATCGGCACTAACAATAGATCCCCAATCACTAGGCTATCAACAATCGTCGGAGTAGAACGAGGGAGGAAGATAGAAGAAAGGGCCACAATCGGCCAAGGGTGAGAGAGGGAGAGAAAAGTAGGTTTGGCTTTAAGAGTAAATAGAAGAATGAAGGGGGAGAGAAGAGAAGTGTATTTGGCACTGTTCGGAGAGTAAAGAAAATAGAAAAACAGGTAGAGAAAGAGAAGTGAGAGCACAGAAGAATATTACCTAATTGGCAATTGAAGAAAGGGAGAAAATAATGGCACTTTTGGTCACCACAGTTGATAAAACGCAAAACCCGAAAGAAATCCCAAATGGAAAAATCACAAGGGAAATTCGGCCCTCTCCTTTCAAGCTCCACAAAACTGAAACAAAGAATATGCCTACAGCCAAAATTACTCCCTATTTCCCCTAGCCGAATTCCAATAGAGCCTTAGAGTCCCAATCGACCACAACACCCTACCAACCTCCCATTTCGAAATTCTTTAATTTTCTCCCCAATCTCCTCATTGACTTGCTCCACAAATCCCTCCATGACCAGTTCAAACTCCTCCCAATAGTGTTTTAGTCCAACTCTTCTACCTACACAGCTTAAGCAGCAAAATAAACACTCCATTGCGCAACCCAGGACTTGAACCTCAGACCTCTCAGTTACACCACACGCCACCTTGCCACCACACCACAGGCTCTCTTTGTGTCATAAAACAAGCATTATTACTAATAAGGCCTAAGTGCCAGTGTCCAGGTTCATTTAAGAGAAAAACTAAAAATTTTGCAAAAGCTAAGACTTGAACCCAGACTTCTCAAACACTCCCATACATACCCAAATCACTTAGCCATTAAAGCAAACAAGCAACTTGTGACATTTTCTTGCACACATAAATATTTATGTGCAGTCTCCTAGCTGATCCTATGCTCAAGGCCCATTCCTTCTAGGCCTAAATTTGGGGCGTTACACGCCTATCCGAAAACAAAAGTACGAATTTGGTTTAAGGTTTATTGCTATAAATATCACAAACCGGGTCACTTTTCAAAATTTTAATTTTTCGCTGTACAAAAAAATCGTTTTTGAACTAGATTTTTTCCAACAATGCCAAAAGTCACGAGTTCAATCTTCTTGGATAGGTTTCACCTACGCATTTAAACAACTAACGCGTTAAACTTAAAGAGCTTAGTAAGTAAAAATTATTGTCCTAGCTTACCATAACCATTATTAACATGAGTATTTTATAAATTTTATGCAAGAATTCACTTTAACCATAAGTTAAGGAAGCTATATTCTAAAATTCTTATTTGCACCACATTAATACTCAAGCCATTTAAGATTTATTCATCTCATTCATTTGCATTGTACCATAAGGGTGGTTATCTCTTATGCCATTTTCTTTCTCTTAGATTAAGCATCCTCTTAGTCCTGTTATAACTATGCTTTTTTTTTATTCAATCATACACATTTTCAATAATTTGTCATTAATATCTACTAGACTTCATAATAAGGTCTCTCATCTCATTTTATAACTAGGTTAATAAAAGTTAAGCTTTCATTTTTCTTTTTCACGATCCAAGTTTAAACATTTTATTTAATTTACATTTCATTTCTTATTAGCCTACCTTAACACATTTCATTTCTATTATTCTTATGTCTCATTTTTCCCATTAACATGCCTTATTATCCAAAAATTGATTCATTTTCCTTAGTAAGCTCTAATAAGACTTGAATAGGATACTCAGAATGTAACAGCCTGATTTAGGGGCTAGTCAGAATAGTGGTCTCGGGATCACTAATCCGGAGTCAGAGAAAATTTATTTTAATTTTATTTTATGGGTTATAGCATGATTATAACGGTGCATGAAAATTTTGGTGCTTTAATTTTAGCAATTTCATGCTTAATCGCGAAAAAGGACTAAATCGCATAAAGTGCAAAAGTTCTATTTTATTTGCTAAAGGTGCCCAATAGCCATAGAATTTTAATTGGAGGCCCTTAATGTGAAATTAGGCCTTTTTAAAGGTCATCGCCGGCCATAGGGGGACAAGAAAGGACTTTGTCATTTGTTAGGTGGAATTTTGGTGATAAAAATTGATTTTTAATCATAAAATAAGGAAAAGAAAATATCATCTTTTATCTCCATCTTCTCCACCGAAAATGAGCAGCCAAAATGGGGGTTGAGAACTAAAAATTTCAGCCAAGCTTTCCTCCTTGCAAGTAAGTGATTTTGGTGACCTTTCTTGAAATTTTTTATAGTTTTGAAACCCCCAAAGTTTAAGCTAGCTAATGAGGGGACTATTTTGCAAAACGGTTAAGAGTTTAGGGTTTTTTCATGAGATAAATTGAGTTTTTTTCTGTATTTTATGAAAGAAAATGAGTCTTAGTTGTTAGATAAACAACTTTTGTGAAGGGTGTTATCATGAAAACACCTAAAAGGACCTTTTTGTAAAGGTTGTGATATGAGTGGTAAATGTGTGTAATAGTTGAAATTTTAAGTTGATATAGAAGGGAATATGAATCGGCTAGGTTTAATTAGCAAAGGAGTTGGATGAGAATCGATATACAAGCCTAGGGGCAAAATCATAATTTTGCCAAAGTTTAAGGGCAAAATGGTAATTTTGCCAAAATAGAATTTTTAAAATGTATTAATTTGTGTGGTGATTAAATGAGTAAATTTTATTGTTCTAGATCAAAGCAAACGAGATTCGGACCTAGAATGGGAGAAAAGAGAAATATGGACAAATAGGTCCATTTCTACCCTTTTCGGTATCGAGGTAAGTTCGTGTGCTAATAATTCAACTATAGTGAAGTATTTTATATTTATATGATTTATGAATTGTATATTGACTCTATGAATATATTAAATATGTTTTGATGAGATGTCAAGAATTGAAAGTCTTCAATTGAATCTAATAATAGAGGGAATGCAAATAGCATGATACTATGATAATTAAGGTCCCGTGTAAGACCATATTTGGAATATGGCCTCGGTGTGAGATTTTGTATAAGACCATGTAAAGGACATGGCATCGATATGATATTTCATGTAAGACCCTAACGGGGGTATGATGCTGATTTGGTACTATATGTATGAAATTCAAGAGTGTTCTTTAGCATTTTGAATAATTCAACAGATATGTTGAAAATGAGAAAGTATGAGGTTATACTATGAGAGGTACAGGTATGTGCCTAGAACTCATTTGAGGTGAATTCGGTATGTGAGGAAACCATGGTGAGTTATGCATTAACGATGCACCCTGTTTGCATATGTTATATTTATAAATGCATTTCGTGAATGCGAATGATTATTGTAGAAATCTATTTAAGAATGATAGTGTGTGAGGATATTCTCGGTTAAACATTCAAAATAGGAAAATGTATGTGGGTAAATATCTGTGAATGTGTAATAATGGTGGGCTATGTGCAATACCACCTTATAAATTGTTAGCGATGGGTTGTGTGCAATACCATCGCCAATATTATCAACGGTGGGCTGTGTGCGATACCATATTATTAATTATTAAATGGTGGGCTATGTGCGATACCACCTTATAAATTGTTAGCGATGGGCTGTGTGCGGTACCATCGCCAATATTATCAATGGTGGGCTGTGTGCGATACCACCTTATTATTTGTTACTGATGGGCTGTGTGTGATACCACCTTATTAATTATTGAATGGTGGGCTGTGTACAAAACCACCGAGTATTTATTATTATTCAGGGGTGATAACGAGAAACTTGATTAAGTGAAATTTGTATGTGGCTTTGTGGAGATAAATGCCAGTAAAGATGAACAATGTTTTATGATATGAGTTTGTGACAGGTGAACGTTTAGAATGAGTAAGCATTATGAATGATTGAATGGGTAACTATTACCTTTAGTGTAAATCTCATTATATTACCTTGTGGTTGAGGGTAATATATAAATGACACTAGTTTCTTATCATTTGCATATGAACTTACTAACCGTTATTGCTTACTCCCCTTCCTTTCTTATCTCTTATATGTTAACTTAACTAGCTCGGGTTGGGAACCGCCGGAGATGCTTTCACACTATTGAGCAGACACTTGGGTATGAGATTCAAGTTTTCTTGAGATATGGCATGTATAGGGATCTTATTTTGGTTTAATTAAGTCTTAGTTAAAGTAGCCAAATGTGTTGGCCTAAAAGAGTTTATGGTTCGGTTGTGTATAGCCATAGATGATGGCTCAAGCCGGTTGTAATTGTACTAGTAATAGTTCTCCCTCATATATTGGATGAAGATTTGATTTTCATGATTCAAATGTGATAATTCAAGAGTTATAATTGATGATTTGAAAATGTATTGTGATAATGTGTGAATGTGTGCAAGTGAGGGTGGCTAAATGGCTTGGAAAATAGCCTTGAATTGGTCCACACGGGTAGACACACGGGCGTGTGTCTAGACCGTGTGTGACACACGGTCGGTCCCATGGGCATGTGACTTGGCCTTGTGTCCCCTGCAGGTTAGTGTTGCAAGTCAGTGTCGACCACAGGCTAGACAAACGGGCGTGTGCCTAGGCCGTGTACCCATAAATGGGTTGCTGACGCCACAAACAAAATACTTAGGTTTTTACACACGGGCGAGGACACGGGTGTGTCTAGGCCGTGTGGAGCACACGTACCAAGGACACGGGCGTGTGTCCGGCCGTGTGAAAACCCCTGTAGGTTTGAAAAGAAAATAATTCTACACGGGTGTGTGATATGTCACACGGGCGTGTCCCACTCATCACACGGGCGTGTGGTCCAATTTTTTGTCAAAATTTTTAAAGTGTATAAAAGTTTCGATTTGGTTCTTCAGCATCCCGAGTATATGAAAAGGGTCTTGTAGACCCATGATAGGGACGTTACGATTGTAAATGAAAAGGTTTTAAATTAGGACAAATTTTATAACCCAAAGTCGAATGCTCAAGCAAGTCAAGTCCGGTAATGCCTCATACCCGGTTCCGGAGTTGAATATGGGTAAGGGGTGTTTCATTTAGTGGTATTAGAGCTATGGTTTAGTTGATTCTTAGACTAACCTAGCGTACGAGAGTTTTGTTATACATGCTATATTAATCCTCATGATAGTGTGATATCTCCCGGCTCTAGCGAAACTATTTTGTTAAGACAGAGATGATTTCCAACCGAGCTATTTTCGATAATGTTAAAATTGATAACGAGACAATTGAAATGTGTTTATGATGTGATGAATTCAAAAAGGTATGAATAGAAGTTCATGACATGTGTGTGGTAAGGTATGAAATGAGATCATCCTAGGTTGATGAATGAAATGAAAGTTATATGGTGATAAGCTTATCTATGTTGGTTCGACATGCATACGGTGTTGTATGCTCAACTTATTTGATTAAGTGAATATGATGAGTAAACTTACCCAGTGAACGAGATATGTGTACATGTACATTTTTTTGAATGATGTATAATCAGTATGTCCACATAGTTGAATCTCATGTGTGACTGTTGAATTAGATGATTCATAATGTTTTGTTTTATGACTCTGTTATGAAGCCGTGAATATTATAATAGTGTGGGAGTTAAACTGGGAAGTTAAATTAAGTAGAACGCAGGAGATGAGTACGGTCGTTCAATGATAAATTGATGAATAAGACCATGGTTGGACCATGTCAGTACATGGGTTCCCATATAAGACCCCTTCTGGGACATGGCATTGTCAACGATATGTGATTACGTGTAAGACCACGTCTGGGACCTAGTTTCAGTATGAAATCGTGTAAGACCATATCTGGGATATGGTGTCGACATCGATATAAGATCTTGTGCAAGACCATATCTAGGATATGGCATCGGCATCGACATGTGTTTCCATGTAAGACCGTATCTGGGATATGGCATTGGTATCGATACAAGATTTTGTGTAAGACCATAGCGAGGCTATGGCATCGTGACGACGTCTAAGATTAAAACTGGGCTATGATATTGTGATACGAGTAAGGCCATAGTTGGACTATGGCAATCAAGTAAACGACATACTCAAACCCATAAAACATCCTCTAATTTGATAAGTGATGGTAAGAGAAATCAGAGTTAAATGTTAAATACTTGAATAGATATTACTATGGAGCCTGCGTTAGTAAAATCACTGTTCGAAATTATGAATAATAGAAACATTTGTATCATGAGTAAGTGTGGAAAATTCGATTGAAGCGGTTTGGGTAATTACGATGATATTTTATTAATGAAGAATGTTGAGTCATATGTGTACAGTCATGAGAGACAAGTTAGAGGATTTATGACCTCACCCCCCCTTACCACTGTTGATTTATAATGAGATTTTTACGAGAGTCAAGTTAAACAAGTTCATGAGTATGAAATAAAAGAGTTCAGTGGCGAAACAGTTAGTAATGTATATAAAGATAATGTAACACCCCAAACCCGGCCTATACGTTACGACCGGATCTAACGTGTCACATCAAAGTGTCGTTTGAAAAGAAACGGCTACTTCGGTAAAAGCTCAATACTAAATATTTATTCTCTTTGAGATTTTTAGGGTAGTAAATTCATGAGCACATTATTTCCTTGGTAATTCAAAACATTTACTTAACAAAATTAAATATCGCGGAAGCTCGTTCAAGTTGTAAATTTTAAGGTTTTGAAAAAAAATCGTAATTCCCTTTAAAAACCGTTGTCATTTTAAAACTCGCGTTTCCTAGTCTAGCAGGTAGTAATGCAAAGAAAATACCAATTAAAAGTTAAAAATCCCAAATGGCCTTATTACAAAATCCTTAGCCCAATATATTAAAATTTAACTAAAATAACTAAGTTACGCTTAAAACGTATCGAGCGTGTGGCCACCTCCGAGTCCCTCGCAGCTCCAAATCATCTAAGACTGGGGATTACCTGCACAGTTGAAGAAAAGGGTGAGTTATGAGAACTCAGTGTGTAATCCCCTAATACAGTAACAGTTTGGGCCCAAGCCCTATTCAGTATCAGAGTGGCCTAAGCCCAAATATCATATCAATGCAACACAGAAATGTAACCCAACCCAGTCCAACCAACACACCTCCTGTACCAACCAACACACCTCGTGGGGACAAAGTCGACCCACCCAACCAAAGACACACAATAACGCAGCCTTAGTCAAGAATAACAATGCAAAGAAAGTCGCTAATAACAAAGACACATGGCTGAGCCACTAAAAATTAGTATACGTGGCTGAGCCACTTAAATCGGTATACGTGGCGAAGCCACTATATCAGTAAAAGGTGGCAGAGCCACTAGTACAGTGCTTCCTCAAAAATACAAAACCCAACCTAATGCAGTATGTCATGTCATAAATAATCTATGTATGTAGTGTATCACAATCATTATCAATCATACAAATCTTACACATATAGCACTGACACTACCACTAAGGGTATAACGGTCATTTGGTCAGTTGGGGTAAAACGGTAATTCACCCTCGGGGGTATTCCAGTAATTTTACCTATCGAGGGTATTTCAATAATTTCACCCATTGAGGGTTTTTCAGTAATTTCACCCATTGAGGGTGTTTCCGTAATTTAGTCATGTAACGGCCTTTCCAGAGGCCTACAGTCGCCTCAAGCGACACAGATACCCTTTTTCGATTCAATGGTGCAGTTGGGCCCAAGGCCCAATTTTTGGCCCAAGTGGGCCCACACGCTCCTGTGGTCCACTCAGCCCAATATCGATCGCGGCTACACGAACTTCGCAACCCATTTCATTGTTATCAACTCACCGGAGACTTTACCCATGTGGGGCCCATTGGGCCTCCATAGCCCATCGAGGCCCATTACGACCTAAACCCACGAAAACGCTCGTGGCGGCCTCTACGGTCTAACGCCAACGATTGTGGCTCGATTTCTCCTTACGAGCATTCGCACGCTCGAGGGCTCTTAGATGTCGGAAGTACAGTTTTTTGGCTTTTGCCGATACACAGTAGCACAAGAGTGTGCGACATCGATATACAACATTTGAACTATACGATAATGGGTGTACGATTACACACCTGTTTGCGAGACTAGGTAAGATCCACGCTCTCCGAATCCTACAATCCACCAACATATTGTATCAGATTACTTCAATCAGGCTAACGTATACACTCAATCCACCACCGTTAATAACTTAAACCACAATCACTCACCTTGTTAGGACTAGCGAATACTAGCGCCTCCTGCTGATAAAGGGCGATCTCCCCCTCCTAACATGATTAGGTATAAAAGAAATTGTTAGAACTGTCCAACATTCGGCCTCCAGAGAAGAAAAAGGGAAACCGAAGTTTGATCATCAAGTCATAAGAGATCTAACTAATAACGAAAAATAAAGTGATTGAATTATTCCAGCCTTACCACTACCAATGAACGATGAAATTTGGCAGTTGTCTAACAAGCGGGTTCGGCCCTAACCACGAAGAACAAAAAGATTGAGATGAAGGGAGTAGAAAGATTCGGCCAAAGGGATTTAGTCAACAACAGAAGATTAAGAGAGCAATTGTTCGACTATCTTAAAAAGAACAGAAAGAATAACGAGAGGAATGGGAGAAATTGAGTTTGGCCAAAGAAGGAACTGAAAGGAGAAAAGGAATTCGACAGCAAAAAGGCAGCAACCGCGAGATAATGAAGAAAAGAAGAAAAGAAGGTAGAAGAGGAGAGGCCTATCAATTCGGCAAATAGTTAAAAGAGAAAAAGAAGAAGGGAAGGAGAAGAAGTGAATTCGGCAGAGGTCAAAATGAAAATAAGAAACAAAACCTGAAACGTCAAAATATACCAAAATGCAAACAACCCCCGAAAAGAAAAATTGCCAGAGAGAATTCGGCACTCCAACACTCTCACAAGCCGAAAATGCACCCCCAAATGGCAACCCTTGGCTAAAATTTCCTACTCATCCTTCCCCACATTCGACCAACACTCCCACATACATCCACCTCATTGATTTTCTCCACCGAATCCTCCTTGAATCACTCCCAGCCTCCCATTCGAAATTCTTGACCAAGTCTTCAACCTCCCCTGCAGAGTTTGATCCAAACTCTACCTCTTGCACCCTCAAGACACAAAATAAAAGCCCCCATTTGCTATTCATGGGATTTGAACCCCACTCCCATTGCCTTCATAATGACGCCACAGCCACTGAGTCACAAGCTCTTCTTGTGACACATAAACGCACATAATTATACTTAAGTCCTACTGTTAACAGCCCCTTCCTCTTAAGAGCCAAAAACTAAAATTTTTCCAAAGCTCAGACTCGAACCCAGGCCTCCTTAGAACTCCCAAATACACTCAAATAGCTAGTCATTCATGCACAACAAGGAAATTAAGCAAAATTACTAACCCCTCATTTTTGGGGTGTTACAACTCTACCCCCTTAAAAAAATTTCGGCCTCGAAATTTACCTGATCAGAAGAGATGAGGGTATTACTGTTGCACCGCCTCCTCAGGCTCCCATGTGGCTTCCTCTAAGCCGTGATTACGCCATAGCACCTTGACTAACGGGACGGATTTTCTTCTTAACACTTTAACATCACGATCTAGTATTTGCACCGGTTCTTCCTCAAAGGTCAGATCATGTCTTACCTCGATCTCCTCCACTGGCATTATATGTGAGGGATTGGAATGGTATCGCATCAGCATGGAGACGTGGAACACATCATGTAAACGATTTAACTCAGGAGGCAGTTCCAGCTGATAGGCGACTGGTCCCACACGCTTTAATATCCAGTAAGGTTCGATGAATCTAGGGCTCAGCTTGCCATTCCGTCCAAATCTCAGAATCTTCTTCCATTGTGAGACCTTCAAGAAGACATAATCCCCCACCGTGTACTCAATCTCTTTACGCTTTAGATCAGCATAAGACTTTTACCTATCAGATGCTTCTTTTAACCGATCCCGGATCAACTTTACTTTTTTCTCGGTTTCAGAAACTAGTTCTGGCCCCAATATTCACCGCTCACCCAGTTCTGTCCAACAAGTAGGGGTACAACACCTACGCCCATACAACGCCTCGTACGGTGCCATCCAAATACTGGATTGGTAGCTATTGTTATAAGCGAACTCTACTAACGGCAAATAGTCTTCCCAACTGCACTTGAAATCAATTACACAACTTCTTAGCATGTCTTCCAAAATCTGAATTACCCTTTCCGGCTGACCATCAATCTGAGGATGAAATGCCATGCTGAAATCTAACCTTGTACCCAAAGCTTCGTGTAACACTCTCCAGAATCGTGACATGAATCTGGGGTCCCTGTCTGAAATGATAGACACTGGTACCCCATGCAGCCTCACAATCTCAGCCACGTATAACTTGGCAAACTTCTGCAACGAGTAATCAATGCAAACCGGTATAAAGTGGGCAGATTTCAGTCGATCCACAACAACCCATACCGAATCTTTCTTAGTAGGCATCAGGGGTAGCCCACTAACAAAATCCATGGTTACCCTCTCCCACTTCAAGAGTGGAATTTTAACTGGTTGCAGTAATCCAGAAGGCAGTTTATGCTCAGCCTTCACTTGCTGGCATGTCAAACACTTACTTACGAAATTAGTAACCTCACGTTTAAGCCCTGGCCACCAATACAGTTCACGCAGATCTCGGTATAACTTATTCCCACCAGGATGCATAGCGTACGGACTACTATGCGCCTTTCACAGTATATACTACCTTAACTCAGAATCCCTCGGTATACAGACTCTCCCACGGAAGCATGATACTCCCTCACTATTCAACCCAAAGTCCACAGTCTCTCCCTTCTTCACCAGTCGGAAACGAGGAACCAACGATTCATCTAGCAACTGCTTCTCCTTAATTTGCTCAATCCAAGTCGGTTTCACTTGAAGTTTAGCTAACAGACTACCATCCTCAAACAGGCTGAGACGAGCAAACATTGCTCTTAAATCAGATACAACCTTACGACTCAATGCATCCGCTACTACGTTAGCTTTTCCCGGGTGGTACTCAATCGAGCAATCATTATCCTTAAGCAACTCTATCCATCTTCATTGCCTAAGATTCAACTCTTTCTGGGTGAGGAGGTACTTGAGAATTTTATGCTTGGTATAAATGATAGACTTCTCCCCGTACAATTAATGTCTCCAAATCTTCAGTGCGAATACCATCGCAGCTAATTCCAAGTCATGAGTGGGGTAATTCATCTCGTGCGGCCTAAGCTGACGAGACGCATAAGCCACCACCTTTCCTTCTTGCATCAGCACACAACCCAATCTAGTGTACGACACATCACAGTAGACAATGAATTCCTTCCCAGACTCTGGCTGTACTAATACCGAAGCTTCAGTCAGAATCTTCTTTAGTTTCTCAAAGCTCTCCTGCTTCTTATCAGTCTAAGTAAACGGTACCTCTTTTTGCAACAACTTAGTTAGAGGTGCAGCAATCAGTGAGAACCCCTCGACGAAGTGTCTGTAATACCCAGCCAGACCCAGAAAACTTTAAACCTCAGATACAGTCTTTTGTGGTTTCCAATCCAATACGGCCTCAATTTTCCGGGGATCAACCCGAATCCCCTCGGCAGACACCACGTGACCCAGAAAAGTCACCTCCCGCAGCCAAAACTCACACTTGCTGAACTTGGCATAAAACTGCTTTTCTCTCAGTATTTGTAATACAATTCAGAGATGCGAATCATGATCCTTCTCGGTTCTTGAATACACCAGAATGTCATATATAAACACCACCACGAACCGGTCTAAATAAGGTTGGAAAACCCGGTTCATCATATCAATGAAAGCCGCTGGTGCATTCGTCAACCCGAATGGCATGACCGAAAACTTCGTAATGTCCATAATGAGTCCTGAATGCGATCTTGTACACATCCGCCTCCTTAACCCTTAGGCGATGGTACCGATCTAAGATCTATCTTGGAGAAGACCGAAGCACCCGTGGTAGTGGTCGAATGGATCGTCTATCCTTGGTAAAGGATACTTGTTCTTAATCGTCAGTTTATTCAGTTGACGATAATCAGTACACATGCGCATGGATCCATCCTTTTTCTTCATGATTAATACTGGTGCTCCCCATAGAGACACACTCGGTCGAATGAATCCTCGATCCAGTAGCTCCTGAATCTGAGCCTTTAATTCTACCAACTCCTTCAGCGCCATCCTATAAGGGGCGATGGACACCGGAGTCGTTCCAGGTAGGAGCTCGATGCCGAATTTGACCTCACAGTTTGGAGGCAACCCAGGAAGCTCTTCAGGAAATACATCCGAAAACTCCTTTACAGTTCTGACATTCTCAACAGACGGACTCGCAGAATCAGAAATGCAGACATAAGCTAGGAATGTCTCGCAACCTTTGTGAACCAGTTTCTCAGCCTTTAGTGCTAAAATTACATTAGATAAATAATCCATTCGCTCCCCTATTACCACCACCTCTTCATCCTCCGAAGACCTTAATACCATACGCTTAGCAGCGCAATCCAAATTCGCATGGTGCTTTACTAACCAATCTATGCCCAAAATAAGATCGAACTCGCCAAACGGCAGTTCCATCAAATCCGTCGGAAAGACAACTCCTTGGACCTCTAGGGGCACATCTCTAAACAGTTTATTCACTCTAACCGATTGTCCCAGTAGACTAATCACCGACATATCCTTATCAGTAATTTTGGACTGTATACCCAGTGTCCCAGACACAGTACATGCAACATACGAGTGTGTAGATCCAATATCAATTAAAGTGGTATATGGTACATTATAAATGAGGAACGTACCAATCATGACATCAGGAGCGTCGCCATCCTCTCGGCGTCGAGCAGCATAGACCAACGCTGGCTGTCTCGCCTCTATGTTACCAGCACCTCTGCCCGATGCTCCACGACCTCGTCCCAAACCATTTCCCCCTCTGGCTGGACCACGGCCTCTCGGTGGCTGCTGACCACCTCTCCCTGGCTAGACATAGCCCTGGCATGTAGCTTGCATCTAAACAGGCCTCTGAGTACAGTCTTTAACCTAGTGATCCCTAGACCCACATCTGAAGCATGCCCCAATTCTTTTCTAGCACTTTTCCCAATGAGATCTCCCACAATCAGCGCAAGGCTGTGGTCTGACAGTAACAACAGAAACCCCAGCTCGGGTTGGTCCATCAAACCTAGGCCTCTTCTTAGGCCCACCAGAAGAACTTGATGGCCCAAAATCCCTTTTACCTCTACCCCTATCTTTCTCACGGTTCTGACGCTCCAAGCATTTCACATCCTCGGCAATATTTGCCTTCTCAACCAGGGCAGCAAAGTCTCTTTCCCTCTGCAGGGCTATCAGCACTCGCAACTCATCTCGCAGACCATCCTCAAAACGCACACATCGCTCATACTCAGTCACGACTATGCCCCAAGCATACCGACTCAACTGCAGAAACTCTGCCTCATACTCTGCTACAGACTTATTTCCATGGATCTGACTTAAGAATTCCTTCCTTCGGGCATCCACATAACTTACCCCAACATATTTTCCTTGGAAGGCCGTCTTAAAGAAGTCCCATGTCACACGGTTGGCCTGCGTGCCTTCCCTCACGGTAAGCCACCATTGATATGCCTCATCTCACAGTAAATACACTGCTTCTTTCAGTTTTTGCTCCACAGTACAATCAAGATCATCCATTATTCGCTCGACAACCTCTAATCAATATTCTGCCGCATTCAAGGCTACACCAGAGATACCCTTGAAAATTTTCGCCCCATTCGACCGGAGTCGTTCAAAAATTGACCCTCGGCCCACTAACCCAGTACTTGCTCCAGCAACCCATTCAAGAACCCGCAACATCGCTTGGGACAGGGCATCATCCCCACCGGCTCGGTCATGAGACCCCGTCTCAGTCACTGGTGAGGCTGGCACTTTCTTAGTAGGCATGTGTCCTGACGCTGAAGACCCAGTATTAGCACCTCGGCCTCTATCGCGGCCATGTGTACCCCTTCCGTGACCTCTTGTGCTCATATCGATGTAGCGTATTTATTTGTTTTAAGAGTTTTATGCATTAGCTTATAATTCTTATAATTATTAGTAGGCATTTTATGACGAAACGAGTAAGTAAATTTGCTTTTTACAGATCGAAATCCCACTACGATTTTGGTCTCCTCTGATCTCGATTTACTCTAACTAATGAGTTTTAGTGTACTACTACTATCCCTAGTAGTTTTTCAGTATAGTCATTGCAGTATATAACAGAATATAGTCTCAAAGAACTTACAGATTTGGTGCCGGAGACTCGGTGTGCCACACTTTTAGTAACCATATTTCTTCCCAAACCAAAATTTAGACAGATTAGAATTTTTTTTCAAAACCCATTCCACAGCCGGGTTTTGCAACCTAGCTCTGATGCCACTAAATGTAACACCCTAAACCCGGCCTATACGTTACGACCGGATTTGACGTGTCACATCAAAGTGTCGTTTGAAAAGAAACGGCTAGTTCGGTAAAAGCTCAATACTATATATTTATTCTCTTTGAGACTTTTAGGGTAGTAAATTCATGAGCATATTATTTCCTTGGTAATTCAAAACATTTACTTAACAAAATTAAATATCGCGGAAGCTCGTTCAAGTTGTAAATTTTAAGGTTTTGAAAGAAAAAAATCGTAATTCCCTTTAAAAATTGTTGTCATTTTAAAACCCGCGTTTCTTAGTCTAGCAGGTAGTAATGCAAAGAAAATACCAATTAAAAGTTAAAAATTCCAAATGGCCTTATTACAAAATCATTAGCCCAATATATTAAAATTTAACTAAAATAACTAAGTTTACGCTTAAAACGTATCGAGCGTGTGGCCACCTCTGAGTCTCTCGCAGCTCCAAATCATCTAAGACTGGGGATTACCTGCACAATTAAAGAAAAGGGTGAGTTACGAGAACTTAGTGTGTAATCCCCTAATACAGTAATAGTCTGGGCCCAAGCCCTATTCAGTATCAGGGTGGCCTAAGCCCAAATATCATATCAATGCAACACAGAAATGTAACCCAACCCAGTCCAGCCAACACACCTCCCGTACCAACCAACACACCTCGTGGGGACCAAGTCGACCAACCCAACCAGCACACCAATAACGCAGCCTAGCTGCTAATAACAACGCAGCAAAGCTGCTAATAACAGTATACATGGCTGAGCCACAAAAATCAGTATACGTGGCTGAGCCACTTAAATTGGTATACGTGGCGAAGCCACTATATCAGTAGAACGTGGCAGAGCCACCAGTATAGTGCTTCCTCCAAAATACAAAACCCAACCCAATGCAGTATGTCATGTCATAAATAATCTATGTATGTAGTGTATCACAATCATAATCAATCATGCAAATATTACACATATAGCACTGACACTACCACTAAGGGTATAACAGTCATTTAGTCAGTTGGGGTAAAACGGTAATTCACCCCTCGGGGGTATTCCAGTAATTTTACCCATCGAGGGTATTTCAGTAATTTCACCCATTGAGGGTGTTTCAGTAATTTCACCCATTGAGGGTGTTTCCGTAATTTAGTCATGTAACGGCCTTTCCGGAGGCCTACAGTCGCCTCAAGCGACACATATACCCTTTTTCGGTTCAACGATGCAGTTGGGCCCAAGGCCTAATTTTTGGCCCAAGTGGGCCCACACGCTTCTGTGGCCCACTCAGCCCAATATCGATCGCGGCTACGTGAACTTTGCAACCCATTTCATTGTTATCAACTCACCAGAAACTTTACCCATGTGGGGCCCATTGGGCCTCCATAGCCCATCGAGACCCATTACGACCTAAACCCACGAAAATGCTCGTGGCGGCCGCTACGGTCTAACGCCAATGATTGTGGCTCGATTTCTCCCTACGAGCGTTCGCACGCTCGAGGGCTCTCGAATGCCGTGCGTTTTACACTTTCTGGCCGATATACGATGAGCACATGAGTGTGCGACATCGATATAAAACATTTGAACTATACGGTAATGGGTGTACGATTACACACCTGTTTGTGAGACTAGGTAAGATCCACGCTCTCCGAATCCTATAATCCACATACATATTGTATTAGATTACTTCAATCAGGCTAACGTATACACTCAATCCACCACCGTTAATAACTTAAACCACAATCACTCACCTTGCTAGGACTAGCGAATACTAGCGCCTCCCTGCTGATGAAGGGCGATCTCCCCCTCCCAACATGATTTGGTATAAAAAAAATTGTTAGAACTGTCCAACATTCGGCCCCCAGAGAAGAAAAAGGGAAACTAAAGTTTGATCATCAAGTCATAAGAGATCTAACTAATAACGAAAAATAAAGTGATTGAATTATTCCAGCCTTACCACTACCAATGAACGACGAAATTTGGCAATTGTCTAACAAGAGGGTTCGGCCCTAACCACGAAGAACAAAAAGATTGAGATGAAGGGAGTAAGAAGATTCAGCCAAAGAGATTCAGTCAACAATAGAATATCCGAGGTTTTAAGAGAGAAATTGTTCGGTTATCTTGAAAAGAACAAAAAGAATAACGAGAGGAAGGGGAGAAATTGATTTGACCAAAGAAGGAACTGAAAGGAGAAAAGGAATTCAGTAGCAAAAAGGCAGCAACCGCGAGATAATGAAGAAAAGAAGAAAAGAAGGTAGAAGAGGAGAGGCCTATCAATTCGACAAATAGTAAAAAGTGAAGAAGAAGAAGAAAAAGGGAGGGAGAAGAAGTGAATTCGGCAGAGGTCAAAATGAAAAAAACAAAACAAAACCTGAAACGTCAAAATGTACCAAAATGCAAACAACCCCCGAAAAGAAAAATTGCCAGAGAGAATTCGGCACTCCAACAATCTCACGAGCCGAAAATGTACCCCCAAATGGCAACCCTTGGCCAAAATTCCCTACTCATCCTTCCCCACATTCGGCCAACACTCCCACACACATCCACCTCCTTGATTCTCTCCACCGAATCCTCCTTGAATCACTCCCGGCCTCCCATTCAAAATTCTTGACCCAGTCTTCAACCTCCTCTGTAGAGTTTGATCCAAGCTCTACCTCTTGCACCCTTAAGACACAAAATAAAAGCCCCCATTTGCTATTCATAGAATTTGAACCCCACTCTCCTTGCCTTCATAATGACGCCACAGCTACTGAGTCACAAGCTCTTCTTGTGACACATAAACACACATAATTTTACGTAAGTCCTACTGCTAACAGCCCATTCCTCTTAAGAGCCAAGAACTAAAATTTTTCCAAAGCTCAGACTCGAACCCAAGCCTCCTTAGAACCCCCAAATACACTCAAATAGCTAGCCGTTCATGTACAATAGGGAAATTAAGCAAAGTTACTAACCTCTCATTTTTGGGGCATTACAGATAAAGGTAGTTGGAAGGTGAGAACAATTTTGGAAGGAATATCTGAATATTTTAAGGAATGTATTGATTATGCAATATTACGAGCAAAGAGAAAGTTGGCCTCAGCTAATTGACTCAATTGAGTAGGAAGCATGAGGTGTGTACTTAACGAGATATTTTTGAACTGATGTTCATTAGTGAAAGGAATAATAAAAGTGGTTGATTATGACAATCATGGTTGAATAGATTATAATGATCTCTTTGAGTATTCTGAATAGATATCTATTTCCCTTCAGGGGTTTTGTGGTTGTTCATTTTTAAGAAATTACGATCGCGTGAGAATGTTAGCTGATGGTAAAATTAGACGAAGAGGTTGTCGATTTGGTTGATTGAAATTGACATTCCTTTATCTCTTCGTAATTCTATTTTGGTATTTTGAGGATGAAGTTGGTAATAAAACTTTTATGTGAGACTACCCTTATGTTTCTGCTGACCATGGTTATCTTTAAAGTGTGTTCTTCAGGTTGTGATAGTTATATCTACCATGATTACGCTTTTAGTTTGATCAATGAAAGGTGATAATTCTAGTATATGAATATCTCTGATTTCCGTATAAGATGTTAATATCGACAAAAGTATAAGAAGTGAAATCACAAGTTTCAATTTGTGCGATGGATTTTTTTCGGGTAAGTCGGATAAAGTTAATGCATTCAATTGAGATATCCCTGTTACCTTGAACTAAGGTGATAGTAAAGGTTTTCGATTAGCATAACAAGAGAAATTCAAAGGATTGTGTGTTTGAACTGTATTCTCAGTATGGAGAAAATAGTAGATTGACTTATTGAAATATGATTTGAGATATGTGTATACTTACGCATGCTTCAACAAAGAGAATAAATTCTGTGTATTCACTAGTAGGGAGATGGATAGTCTGAATGAGAAAATTAGATTCTAGGGAGCATAATATAGAGATATGCTTATTGAAATTTTCTAACCGGGGTGATAAAGTTAAAAGCTATTGAAGGTACTATTACACGAAAGTTCTAGTCTGCCGAGTTCATTTGAATCGAGAAAAGAATTTATGAGATTTAGTGATGCGCTAATGAATAAATTGAAAGGTGTTTTAATACTGCAGTGTAAACAGTAGTTTACATCTTTGGGTGGTTAGAGTTATGTCGAAAAGAATTGTTAGATTGGTGATCCATGGCGATCACTTTTGTACCCGTGTTGTGAAATTGATGATATAATATGATTTGTGGAAAAAGCGTCGTGTGCTTTACGAATCTGATGAGCTAGAGTATCTAATGTTGCGAAAAATTTGAATGTAAGATAGTGACGATGGTTTGAGCTATTACAAGAGTATGTATAGTTATTGAAACACTTCTCGGATAGTGGACATAGTACGGATATCTGGATGGAAAATCCCCGTTTAATCAATGCGAGTTAGTTACTCGATTGACTTTAGTTGATAATCTCTTAGTTTTAGTGATGTTAATGGCTAAAGCGAGTTTTCCCTGTGAAACGGAGAAGTTCAAAAGAGTGATAGTGAATGGTATTCTAAATAAGCTCCGAATGAGTTTGTTTCAGATGTTAAAATTCAGGTCGGATAAGATTTCTGTTATTATTGTTATCTTGATATGGAAATTGCAGGCTGATGAATCCAGAACTTATGCATAAGTTTTGGTATGAGGCTTAGTAGTGGCATGTCTACTCATTTAAGAATTTTTTTTTTTTGGAAATTGAGTACACATCATGATATGATTGATTTTATGTTTAGAAATAGTCGACCGGTAAAAGCTGAATTTTCAGAGTGTTCAAAGTCAGGACTATTTCAGTCGGTGAAGATTCTAGGGAAAAAGTGCGATAAAATACTATAGATTTCGAATTTGGACCGGCATGATTCCCATAGAGGGGAATGTCATTCGGATTGTAGTGAATTATTCGATAAAGATCTGGATGATAATTTTAGCATGTGCAGAGTTCACATTTGTCAGATTACTGAGTATATGTGTCCCAGAGACAGAGTAATTTTAAATTTTAAAGTTGTGCTTCAACCTTGTGTACTACATCTTAAAGGTCTTTGGCAAGAGAGATTGAGGGTAAATCGATTTGTGATTTTGAAAAGTTGGTGGAAACGTTTCATGGAAGTTGAAAACAACTTCTTCTGGTAAGATTTTCGGGGACGAAAACCCTAAGGGGGGAGAATTGTAACAGCCTAATTTAGGGGCTAGTCGGAACAGTGGTCTCGGGATCACTAATCCGGGGTCGGAGAAAATTTATTTTAAATTTCTTTTATGGGTTATAGCATGATTATAAGGGTGCATGAAAATTTTGGTGCTTTAATTTTAGCGATTTCATGCTTAATCGCAAAAAAGGACTAAATCGCATAAAGTGCGAAAGTTCTATTGTATTTGCTAAAGCTGCCCAATAGCCATAGAATTTTAATTGGAGGCCCTTAATGTGAAATTAGGCCTTTTTAAAGGTCATAGCCGGCCATAGGGGGGACAAGAAAGGACTTTTGATCGCTGCTCGAAACTAACTATGACAACGGATAAGGCAAGCGCACCTATCGTTCGGTAGTATAGCTATGGCAGGACCGGAAATATCGTATCCTCAAGGACCAAGAGTACTAGTAGTTACTATCTTTTTTATTATCTAGCCAAAGTATTAAGGGAATTGATGTTTATCTAACTAATTACTAAACTAAGGATGCTAAGACAAAGAGAGTGAATTGGGAAAATACTTTTGGGAAAAACCAGTTGATTAAGACAATACCCGAGGAAGAATCCACCTAAACTTCACTTTTATTTTAACTCTGAACTGCATTTATTTATTCACTTGACTTGATCCGTAGGATTCCTAATTTATATTAATACCTATTTCGAGGCTACTAACGTCTAACCCTTGGTTGATTAATTGAAATCTCTTTCTAATTAAAACCCCTAGTGTTGCATTAACTCGATCTATGGACCCCCATATTAGGTTTGACCCTAATCCGGTAGATTTTCGTCATCCTATCTGCGGGGTTGCGATCAACTCCGCTTAACTATGCTAGATCTACTCTTAAACAAGGACTTTTGCTCCCATCGCTTTAAGCACATCAATACTTGAATCAATATCCGTAAATATTAAAACAAGAATTAAGAACACATAATTAAGAACAAATCAAGTATTTATCATATAGTTCGAGAAAACAATAACAAGATCCGTCTTAGGTTTCATCCCCTCGGTATTTGAGGGTTTTAGTTTATGTTTAATAAAGAATACATCTCGGAAGAAAGTAAATAACAAAACATAAGAAAAACCCTAAAACCCCTGAAGGAAATTGAAGGAAGATCTTCCATCTTGAGCGTGATTCCGGCTTCGAGATGGATCAACCGGCTTTCTTGGAGTAATTCCTGCGTTCGACCCTCTCTCGCTTTGCCCCTTGGTCAAAAGCCCCGGCCAGAAAGGCTTCACAAACTCTCCTTTAGGTTGCCCTCTAGGGTGTTTAAATAGGCTTTCGGGATGCCTTACTTGGCCCACAAGTATCCTAATCTGAATGGAATTAATACAGGTTAAGGCAGGGGCACGCCCGTGTGGAACGCCCGTGTGAGTCGAGCCCAGGCCGTGTTCGGGCCTGCTAAGGTGGCACTGATGCGTGTGGTGAACTCGGTAGTGTGAATTTCTTACTTTGGCCCATTTTCTCTGTTTTTCGTCCGTTTCTGTTTCTTTTCATCCTCCGATGCTCTCCTAAGTATAAAACATGAAACTAAAGGATTAGGAGCACCAAATTCCACAATTCAAGGGATTAAATCATCCAAAAGTATGCTAAATGTTGGATTAAAATATGTATATATTACGATTTGTCAACTTTGTCATTTGTTAGGTGGAAATTTGGTGATAAAAATTGATTTTTAATCATAAAATAAGGAAAAGAAAATATCATCTTTTCTCTCCATCCTCTCCACAGAAAAATAAGCAGCCAAAATGGGGGTTGAGAACTCAAAATTTCAGCTAAGCTTTCCTCCTTGCAAGTAAGTGATTTTGGTGACCTTTGTTGAAAATTTTTGTAGTTTTGGAACCCCCAAAGCATAAGCTAGCTAATGAGGGGACTATTTTGCAAAATGGTTAAGAGTTTAGGGTTTTTCCATGAGAGCAATTGAGTTTTTTTCTGTATTTTTATGAAAGAAATTGAGTCTTAGTTGTTAGATAAACAACTTTTGTGAAGGGTGTTATCATGAAAACACCTAAAAGGACCTTTTTGTAAAGGTTGTGATATGAGTGGTAAATGTGTGTAATAGTTGAAATTTTAAGTTGGTATAGAAGGGAGTATGAACCGACTAGGCTTAATTAGCAAAGAAGTTGGATGAGAATCGATATATGAGCCTAGGGGCAAAATTGTAATTTTGCCAAAGTTCAAGGGCAAAATGGTAATTTTGCCAAAATAGAATTTTTAAAATGTATTAATTAGTGTGGTGATTAAATGAGTAAATTTTATTGTTCTAGATCAAAGCAAACGAGATTCAGACCTAGAACGTGAGAAAAGAGAAATATGGACAAATAGGTCCCTTTCTACCCTTTCCGGTATTGAGGTAAGTTCGTGTGCTAATAATTCAACTATAGTGAAGTACTTAATATTTGGATGATTTATGAATTATATATTGACTCTATGAATATATTAAATACGTCTTGACGAGATGTCAAGAATTGAAAGTCTTCAATTGAATCTAAGAATAGAGGGAATGCAAATAGCATGATACTATGATAATTAAGGTCCCGTGTAAGACCATATTTGGAATATGGCCTCGGTGTGAGATTTTGTATAAGACCATGTTAGGGACATGGCATCGATATGATATTTCATGTAAGACCCTATCGGGGGTATGATGCTGATTTGGTACTATATGTATGAAATTCAAGAGTGTTCTTTAGCATTTTGAATAATTCAACAGGTATGTTGAAAATGAGAAAGTATGAGGTTATACTATGAGAGGTACAGGTATGTGCCTAGAACTCATTTGAGGTGAATTCGGTATGTGAGAAAACCATGGTGAGTTATGCGTTAACGATGCACCTTGTTTGCATATGTTATATTTATAAATGCATTTCGTGAAAGCGAATGATTATTGTAGAAATCTATTTAAGAATGATAGTGTGTGAGGATATTCTTGGATAAACATTCGAAATAGGAAAATGTATGTGGATAAATATCCGTGAATGTGTAATAATGGTGGGCTATGTGCGATACCACCTTATAAATTGTTAGCGATGGGCTGTGTGCGATACCATCGCCAATATTATCAACGGTGGGCTGTATGCGATACCACTTTATTAATTATTAAATGGTGGGCTATGTGCGATACCACCTTATAAATTGTTAGCGATGGGCTGTGTGCGATACCATCGCCAATATTATCAATGGTGGGCTGTGTGCGATACCACCTTATTATTTGTTACTGATGGGCTGTGTGCGATACCACCTTATTAATTATTGAATGGTGGGCTGTGTGCGAAACCACCGAGTATTTATTATTATTCTGGGGTGATAACGAGAAACTTGATTAAGTGAAATTTGTATGTGCCTTTGTGGTGATAAATGCCAGTAAATATGCACAATGTTTTATGATATGAGTTTGTGATAGGTGAACGTTTAGAATGAGTAAGCATTATGAATGATTGAATGGGTAACTATTACCTTTAGTGTAAATCTCATTATATTACCTTATGGTTAAGGGTAATAGATAAATGACAATAGTTGCTTATCATTTGCATATGAACTTACTAAGCATTATTGCTTACTCCCCTTCCTTTCCTATTTCTTATAGGTTAACTTAACTAGCTCAGGTTGGGAACCGCCGGAGATGCTTTCACACTATCAAGCAGACACTTGGGTATGAGATTCAAGTTTTCTTGAGATATGGCATGTATAGGGATCTTATTTTGGTTTAATTAAGTCTTATTTAAAGTAGCCAACTGTGTTGGCCTAAAAGAGTTTATGGTTCGGTTGTGTATAGCCATAGATGATGGCTCAACCCGGTTGTAATTGTACTAGTAATAGTTCTCCCTTCGTATATGGGATGAAGATTTGATTTTCATGATTCAAATGTAATAATTCAAGAGTTATAATTGATGATTTGAAAATGTATTGTGATGATGTGTGAATGTGTGCAAGTGAGGGTGGCTAAATGGCTTGGAAAATAGCCTTGAATTTGTCCACATGGGTAGACACTGCAGGCGTGTGTCTAGGCAGGTGTGTGACACACAGTCGGTCCCATGGGCATGTGACTTGGCCGTGTGTCCCCTGCATGTTAGTGTTGCAAGTCAGTGTCGACCACGGGCTAGACACACGAGCGTGTGCCTAGGCCGTGTGCCCATAAATGGGTTGCTGACGTCACAAATAGAATACTTAGGTTTTTACACACGGGCGAGGACACGGGCGTGTCTAGGCCGTGTGGAGCACACAGGCCAAGGACACGGGCGTGTGTCCGGCCGTGTGAAAACCCCTGTAGGTTTGAAAAGAAAATAATTCTACACGGGCATAGAACACGGGTGTGTGATATGTCACGAGGGCGTCTCCCACTCTTCACACAGGCGTGTGGTCCAATTTTATGTCAAAAATTTTAAAGTGTGTAAAAGTTTCAGTTTGGTCCCTCAGCATCCTGAGTATATGAAAAGGGTCTTGTAGACCCATGACAGGGACGTTACGATTGTAAATGAAAAAGTTTTAAATTGGGACGAATTTTATAGCCCAAAGTCAAATGCTCAAGCAAGTCAAGTCTGGTAATGCCTCATACCCGGTTCTGGAGTTGAATACGGGTAAGGGGTGTAACACAGAAATCCACCCAAACTCCTCACATATTGCATTAAATGTGCATCCAACTTTAACACCACCCCAAGAGTGCACTTATGTAACACCCCAAACCCGGCCTAGATGTCTAGACCGAATCCGGGATGCCACATTGATCACCGAAGTGATCGTAGGTGAATTTTTGCAAAACAAGTTAACATGTTGAATCGTACCATTTAATCGTTTAAAATTCAATCAGAAAAATTTCAGTTAAAATATATGTTTATATAAACGGAATAAAAGTGTATAAAACTTAAAATAGAATTTGTACCACAACTTTATAAAATCTTACAGTTCAAAATGAAACAAATTCCAAGATAGTATCATTAAACAAAAAGTGCATGATTGTTGTTCACAAGCCTGTTCGATACCTCCGCGTACTGAGTCCAGCGTCAAAAATTTTGAAATGTACCTGTAAGGGAAAACAGAAGAGGGGGTAGGCTACTCGAGCTTAGTCTGAGATCAAAACCAATTAACTACGGAATCAGACACAAAAAACTAGTAGTAGTCCTGAAATGGAACATACTTACATAGTTGTACAGAAACAGTTGGTACATTCGAAACGGACGTACCGGCAGACATCAATATTTAGAGCATATCGAAATCACACTCAGTCACACAATCGCAAATACTACTCAGTCCAGTAACAAAACTCTCAATAGTCACTAGTCTTAATTCAGTCAGTCAGATACAATCAGAGTTTAACAATTTCACAATGTCATAAATGCTTTTCAGTCGAACCGTAAAACAGACCGTTGCACTCACAAAACAGTCAATAAGATGCATATGAATGCAGTTGAGTTAAAGAAAACCCACCCATCCAGCCAACACACCTCTCCGTCCCCCATCACTCCTCAATAGAGCTATTAAGCTTGTCCAACCAATCACTCCATACAGGACCTCGAAAAGGCCATCCAACCCTACACTCTATATGATGCCATCCCAGGTTGCCCGGCAACGATGGCCATCAGCATTGTCCACGACCCTCCAGGTATTGGGACTGCCCTCGACCCTCTAGGTATTGGGGCTAAGAGTGTGCAGATAGACTGCCAGTCACGACATTACGCCGCAAAGCTAGTGTATAAGCTGTATTGTGCAATGCGGTAAACCGCGGTACAGATATGCAGTATGAACTGCCAGATCATATAGTGGTACGTAACGTAGCTAACATACATGCGGTACAGTGCAATACGGTAATTTGCTATACCGTTAGGTTGCAGTGAAACTGTCAATTCAGTCAATGGTACGTAGCGTAGCTAACGTACATGCGGTACAGTGCAATGCGGTAATCCGTTATATCGTTACCAGTAAAGTCCACAACCCTTAGGGTATTGGGACCGCCCTCGACCCTCTAGGTATTTGGGGCTATCAGTAACCAGCAGAACAGCTGCCAGTTCGGTCAATCTTCCTTCTCTTCAAAATCCCACCCAAAAACAACATATGCATATGTATGTATGCAGTCAGATGTACACGATCGAAATACCGATTTGACGATTAATCGAAGCGAACACTCACATCCAATCAGTCAATTACAGAATCAGACATGTGTACACTCATAACTCGAGTTCAGTATCAAGATTATCGCACAACCAATCACAAATAACACACACATCAAGCCCAGGTCAGAGTCATAATTACCCTCAGTAAAGCTCAGTCGATGGTTGGAACACATAGAGTTGCGATTACACCTAAATTTGACCTAAATCCATTATTTGGCGAGATAGGTCCACACGCCCGTGTGCTCCGGCCGTGTGGAGCAATTCAGGCCGTGTGGGGGTCCAAATGCCCGTGTGAAGGGTAGCACACGGCCGTGTGATAGAGGCACACGCCCGTGTAAAGCAGGGACACGGCCGTGTGAACATGCCGTGTAACTCACTGTCTAATTTCGCTAAAATCAAGTGCAGGGCAGACACGGCCATGTGAGGATCTCACACACCCGTGTGCCCATCAGACACGACCGTGTGTTTTGAAACACACGCCCGTGTGGGATCCCTAAATTCCCAAATCAGTCACACGGCCGTGTGACTCCAAAAATTTGAAACCCTAATTCCCAATCTCACCCGCCCGTGTGCCTGAGGGACACGGTCGTGTGAAAGTCGACAAAAATCCCCAAATCGGCCACACAGCCGTGTGGCACCCAATTTGGCCCGAAAACCCTAATTTCAAATCGTGGCACACGCCCGTGTGGCCATCGGGGTGATCACGAAACCACCCTACAACAGCCCCAAAACCGCCGTTTCAGCCACCAGAAGCGTCCCTAACCTTTGCCCTATCAACATATATCAGAAAGTGACGATTTTCCATCACTTCTATCGACTAAAACCCTAAATCCAACGGTTTAGCCTACAGTCAATAGAAACAGACATAAACTTTGCAAAGAATAAAATAGTATAGTAAAAGTTTGAATCCCACACCTGTTTGTGATCAAAGAAGACGGTAGAGTCGCAAAATTCCTGAATCTACCAATCAACCGTTTTGAGAAATATTTAGAAAGTATAAGAGAGGGGAGGAGAGGAGAGGAGAACATGAAAACAGAAAATCTGAAAATAAAATAAAAGAGAAAAATAAAAGCAGCTTTAGTCATAAACTAATAATTTAATAATTATAAATAATTATAATTATTAACTAAAAACAAAATAAAATGCCCACCAAAATGTTCACACTAAGACTCGAACCTGGAACCATGAGGTTCCCTAACACTCTCTCAACCACCAGGCCAGCAGGCTCATTCTGACACTAAACTGCACATCCACACACATATGTGCAACCTCCCCACTGTCCCTACACTTAAAACTCAAAACTTCTAGGCCCAGAATTCGGGGCGTTACAACCTAAGTGCTATGTCGTATGGCACCATATCTCCATTCAGACGAAGACCAATCTCTATTGGCATGCCAACTGTATCCTAACTATACCAAGCTTACTAGGGTAATTCATATAAGCACACATATATTACTTTCCAAATCTCTCATATAAACATATTTATCTCATTTCCATGATTTGTAATACATATCAATTTCATACAATTGGAGCTCCTTGAGCATCTACTAAGCAACACATATTTCCAATTTCACATCATGCTACATATCATTTATAAAAGTTCATTGTGTAATTTTTCAATTTACACTTCAATTTAGTTTATAAGCTCATTTATATAAGTACCCTCACTCTTAGAGTTCTCATAGTTTTCATATAGACATATAAACATATTACACCTTTCATTGTCATTTCCTCTTTAAAGAGTATTTTATTTCATTGAATTAGATTACAAATTTAGCTTATTATAGCAATCAATTTTCATTTTATTATATAATGGAATGGCATCATCTCATATGACCTTTCTCTAACTTACTTTACCATCAAAGCCAATTTTCATATATTTCATTATATTCTTCCTAATGTTAAAATTTCATATAATTACTCATATTCACATTTTAAATATACATAGTCATTATGTACATTATTTCACCATTTTTGACAATTTTTTTCCTAATATTTTTATGAAGGGAAAGTTAGAAGAATACATGGTACTTACCTCATCAATAGCAAAAATTTAGAAGAAAATCTTCTTCTAACATTCTCAACATTTGAATCCACTGAAACAATAGCTTAAAGCCTTCTTTTCCATCCATCACTCTCTCAACACAAAAACATATATGTTTAAATCATCACTATAACTTCCAATAACTTTTCCTATACTAAAATTCAAATATCAAGGATGGAGATGGTGGAAATTCATTTTCTTACCTTGTTTGGAGCTTTCTCTCTTTAGCCATAGCTTTATCTCACTAACCCTGTTGAAACCCTAAACTCAAATGAAGAATATAGAAGTAAATCAAGTTGAATATTATTTTCTAGCAAGATTTATTAAAGGAAAACTTTGGTTTTTGGGTGGGTTTCAATTGGAAGAGAAAAATGAGAAAAAAGCCATGGGAGGAAAGACTCTCCTCCCCCCTTTTTAGTTGCTGCTGAACTTGAGGGAGAACTAAATGTGTCAGTCCAAATTTCATCATCATGTTAAAATTCAATCCAATGGTTCTAAAATTATTCCCAATAATTTAATATCTCCAAATATAATATTTCATATATATATTCCAAATAAAATGACCAAACTACCATTTATATGGTAAAATTGCACTTTAGCCCCTTATTGTCTTATCACTAATCTTTTGTACATTCAAGGCACTTAATCCCTCAAATTTTACATAATTTATACTTATCAACCATAATCATCAATTTATCCATGCATAAATTTGCATTTGGGACCTTTTTTTATAAAAATGGAAGTTTTACAATTTAGTCCTTATACTTTCATTTTCATTGAATTCAACCCAAAACATTCTCTTTCATTGCACTTACTTACTATTCTAATCGTATACAAATTTTTTAATGTTTTTTCACTCATTTATTCTTTTTTGACCAATTTGCATTATTGGTCCTTGTATTTCTTAATTTTTCCAACATAGTTCCAAAAGTGATTTCCATCAAATTAATACTCAATCTAAGTCATCCTTATGCTCCACAACTATTTTTAACTCATATTCTTAAATTTGATCAAATTACACTATCATCCTTAACTTTTCCTAATTTATAATTTGGTCCTTTTATACCTAAGTTTCATCTTCACAATCATTTTCTCAAATTTCCTCTTCTAGAAATCAAAACAATTCTATAAGACTTCATTTATTAAACTTGAATTTTCTTCAAGATTTCACTATAATGGGTCCCAAATCATTACTATTTACTATACCAAAAATTTGGGTTTTTACAGAAATGATTTCCTTGTTTTTAACTAGAAAGCAAGTGAATTTGATGTAAAGACCAAATGTGATATAATCCAAAATTATAAGATTCTGCAAGAAGTATTCAACAAGTTAAAAATCAATAAGGTAAATATATCTTTGTATTCTATCTTTCAATGTCTAATGCATGTTCACTATACATGCTCTGGAAAAATAATAAAAATCCCTAAAAATGGTTTAGGGTTTAGGGTTCATCACATTAGTTTGCATAGTCACTGAAATAATCTTATTTCTTCTTTTCAAGATATGATCGACTAATATATTTCTTTTTAAATTTAGTTTGAAAGAAGTCTCAATTTAGTCTATCTCTCGGTGTCATTGATGTCAAGGGTTATCCACCACTGATATGCTTCTTCTTTTAGGAGAGACACGACACATTTTAAACAGTCTTTTAGAGAACACATTAATCATCCCAAAACCCTTAGAGTGTTTTCTAGCCAATATTCAACTCTTGTTGGATCGTTATCTTTCTTATTTTTGAATTCTTCTACCTTACATTTACGAATTTTTTCGATCAGAGGTCGATTAATGTTACTGGATTTAGACTTTGAGGATAACGGGGTGCCATAAGAGGCATAATTGGGGGTAGAGGTTGCATTTGGGATTGTGGAGCCGAGGGGGTAGCTTCCATAACTATATGAACCATTGGTTCATCAATGTAACAACTCAATTTAGGGCCTAGTCGGGATAGCGGTTGCGAGACCATAAATCTGAGATAGAAATATGTGTTTTATGGCTTTTATTATGTTTATGACATGTTTGCATGCTTATGTGAAAATTTCATAAAGAAATTTTATTATTTAGTGATCAATTTATTTATTAGGACTAAATTGCAAAGACTAAAAAATATGAGATTCTAGAAGATTCATGTATGAAATAGAATTAGAAAAATTATTAGAGGTGTTTATTTAGCAATTAGACCATTATATGTCAAGATGGACAAAAATGGGCATGGGAAGGAAAAATCTCAAGAAAAGGCCTTAAGGGCATTTTGGTCATTTGGTTAATAAGTTAATTAAAAGGGAAAAATAAGTCAAAATTGTGTTCATCTTCTTCCCCTAAGTGCTGAAAATTTCAAGCTCTCCATAGCTAGGGTTTTTTCATCTTTCAAGCTTGATTGTAGGTACCTCCTAGCCCCGTTTTTAATGTTCTTCGTATTTTTAAGATCCTCGTAGCTCATTTTAGCTATTACTAGCTATATTTTGAGCTAGGGTTCATGTTCAAAAATTTACCCATGCATGACATGCATGTATTTTGATGATTAATTGAAGAATATGAAAGTTTGATGTATGATAAACATCTTTTTCTAAGAAATTTTCATGGAAAATTCATAAAAAGGGACTAAATTGTAAAAGTTATGAAATTGTCATAAAAGTGAGAATAATTGGAAATTGTGGGCTGATGTAGTTATGAAAGTGGTTCGGCTAGGCTTAAAATACAAGGAAATTGGATAAAAATCATTTTACGAGCCTAGGGGTAAAAGTGTAAATACGTGAAGGTTTAGGGGTAAAATCATAATTTTGGTAAAGTATGATTCATGGTTTCAATTTAGTCAATGTGATTATTAAAAGAGTGAAATTTTCATTATAGATCAAGAAACTTGAAGTCCAGACCGAAACCGAGGCAAGAACAAGGTTGTGGACTAAATCAAACAACTAAACATATTTTGGTACCGAGGTAAGTTTGTGTGTAATAATTTAACGTCATGTTATTATGTGTTTAAAATGTTTTTCCATTGCATGAAGATGTATATTATTTTATGAAATTGATCAATGATGCTTCTATGGGAATACGTTGAAGAATTATGATGTTAAAGTTTCGGTTGAACCTTAGGAATAGAAAGGATACCAATGTCACGACATGAGATAAAGGAAGGTCCCGTATAAGACCATGTCTGGGACATGGCATCAGCATCGAAAGGAGGTCTCGTGTAAGACCATGTCTAGGACATGGCCTCGGCACCAAATGAAGATCTCGTGTAAGACCATGTCTGGGACATGGCATCGACATCGATATAAGAGATTCTGTATAAGACCATATCTGGGATATGGCATCGGCATCAAGATATGATCCCATGTAAGACCATATCTGGGATATGGCATTGGCATCGTGTTACATGTATGACGAGTTTGAGTATCCTTTGATATTCCAAGTGGTTCAATGGGATAAAGAGCTAAGTTTATGATCAAGATGATAAAAGTGCTAAAGTCATGTGATGAGTGTTACAGGTACCTATGAGTAATTTATGAGAAATGAGCCCGATAAGTGATATGTGATTGGTAAGAGTAAGCATGAGTAAGTTATGCCAAGTACTTGAGACCTTGTATTATAACTCAATGTAATGTATGGATGTTATCATAAGATTTATGTTGCTATTTATTACATACAAACTTACTAAGCTTTATGCTTACTCCCTCTCTTTTCCATTTCCTTGTAGTATCGCCAAGCTAGCTCGGGGATCATAGGTCGTCGGAGCTCGATTCACACTATCAAGCTATTCTTTTGGTATAATAAAGTTGATTATTTTGGGTATGGCATGTATAGGAACTTGGTCATTTTTTTATATGTCATATTGCTTAGCCAAGGTGTTGGCTATTAATGTTACTCATTTTATTTTGTAAATGGTCATCGAAATTGGCCAATATTAGTTACGTTATATCTATTCAATGATGATGAAATTCATGAAGTGCAAGTTGATGCAATCGAATGAGTAGATGTATGAAGGATTAGTGAATGTTAATGGTGCATTATTGCTATGTTATGTGTTGGATGAATTGGTATAAGTGTGATTGCGTTTCAGGGTGGCAAATGGCTTGGTAGATAGCCTTGCTTTTGTCCATACGGGTAGACAAACGGGCGTGTGTCTAGGCCGTGTGTGACACACGGTCTGCCACAAGGGTGTGTAGCCTAGCCGTGTGGCCCTTGCACCTAATTTGAGAAAAATTCAGTTCGTCACACCGGCCAACACACGGGCGTGTGGCTTGGCCGGGTGCCCCTAAAGATTTGCTGATGTCATAAACATAATACCCCCTATTTTAGACACGGCCTAAAGCACGGGCGTGTGATATACCCACACGGGCGTGTCACTTCACTCACACGGGCGTGTCGCCTTGTTTTGAGTCAAAAATTTTTAAGTGTTCGTAAGTCTCCGATTCAGTCCTGAACCGGTCTAGACGTATGTTTCAGGTCTAGTAGACCTATAATAGAGGCATTATAAGTACGAATGAAGGATTCTAAAGTATGAACGAAAATCTATGACCGATATTGTATGATTAAGTATGATAAGTTTGGTAATGCCTCGTACCCGGTTTTGGCGTTGGATACGGGTAAGGGGTGTTACATTTAGTGCTTAGAAATCTATGGCCGGTATTGTATGATTAAGTATGATAAGTTCAGTAATGCCTCATACCCGGTTCTGGCGTTGGATACGGGTAAAAGGTGTTATATTTAGTGGTATTATAACTACGGTTTATTCGATTCTCAGACTAACGTAGCGTATGTATGTGTCTAGTTATACATGCCATACGTATGAGTATTTGCATAATGATAGTGTGACGACTATTGACAAATTGAATTATGTTTTCATATAGTAAATGGATCTCGACAGAGCAATGGTGGACGATGTAGAGAGTAACGCACCGGCTCTCGCCCAAGGGACGGTGCCAAATGAAAATGAGAATAGACAAACGAATGTGAGTCAAAGAGGAGGAGAAGAGGCTAGGGAAGCCTTTCTCCACATGAGGAACGCTTGGTATACGGAGTTCGTTCGGACGAACCCGAATGTGCAAACCCCTTCTCTCCCACCTATTCCTCAGCCTACCCCGATAGCTCCCCAAGTTGTAGAAGTGGTAAAAAGGGAAAAGCCCCCTGTTGATAGAATCCAGAAATAATAAACTGAGGAGTTTCGAGCTAATAAAGATGATGATCAGAAAGAGCCGAGTTCTGGCTTGAAAATACCATCAGGGTATTTGATGAACTATCATGTACACCCGAAGAGTGTATGAAGTGTGTCGTGTCTCTTCTAAGAGATTCGGCTTACCAGTGGTGGAACACCCTTGTGTTGGTTGTACCAAGGGAGAAAATTAATTAGGAATTTTTCTAAGAAGAGTTCTGAAAGAAGTACATTAGCCAAAGATTCATCGACCAGAAAAGAAAGGAATTCCTTGAGTTAAAACAAGGCAGAATGATGGTGACTGAATATGAACGTGACTTTGTAAGGCTTAGTAAATACGCCCGGGAGTGCGTATCCACCGAGGCCATCATGTGCAAAAGGTTTGAGGATGGACTAAATGAGGATATCCGATTGTATGTTGGTGTCCTAGAACTGAAGGAATTTGTCCTATTAGTAGATAAAGCTTGCAAGGCCGATGAGTTGGCCAAAGAGAAAAGAAAGGCTAAAATCGAGTCTCGTGACTCAAGGAAGAGACAATTGGGTAAGTCATTTCAATCCTCATCCAAGAAATCGAGAGAGTTTACTACTCGATCAGCTGCTTTAGCTGGGTTTTCAAACAAAAGTAAAGGTAAACAGTACTCAGATTCTAAAGTTCAGACCACTTCGATTGCTAGTGTTGGTAACGCTCGACCAATGAGACCGAAATGTCCGCAGTGTGGCAAACGTCATCCCGATGAGTGTCGAGCACACGAGAAAGTTTGTTTCAAGTGTGGATCCCAAGATCATTTTATTAGAGAATGCCCCGAGATGGGTGAAAAAGAGAAATTTCAGAGTGCAAGATCGAGTAGCACTACTAGAGGGAGACCATAGAGAAATCTGGGAAGCGGAACGAGTAGTAAGAATACACCTAGAGAGCAAACTGCAAGATCTGAGGGTAGAGCGCCTGCGAGGACTTATGCTATTCGCGCTCGCGAAGAGGCGTCATCCCTTGATGTAATTACGGTTACATTTTCTCTCTATGATACTCATGTTGTTGCTTTAATTGATCCGGGATCTACCCACTCGTATGTTTGCATGAAATTAGTAACTAGTATGAGCATGCCTGTAGAGTCTACAGAATTTGTGATAAAAGTGTCAAATCCCCTAGGCAAATGCGTGTTAGTTGACAAGGTATGCAAAGATTACCCTTTGATGATTAGAGGTCATTATTTTCTGGCAAATCTCATGCTATTGCCATTTGATGAATTTGATTTAATTCTTGGTATGGATTGGTTAATTACTCATGATGTGATAGTAAATTGTGGAAGGAAGTTCATTGAATTAAAATGTGAAAATGGGGATATTTTTCGTGTTGAATCAGATGAACAAGATAAATTGTCTGCAGTGATTTCTTTCATGTCTTCTCAGAAGCACATAAGAAAGGGATATGAAGCTTACCTTGCTTTTGTGATAAATGCTAAAGAGACTGAGTTAAGAATTTAGTCAGTGCCGATAGTATGCAAATATCCAGATGTATTTCCGGAAGAATTGCCAGGGTTGTCTCCAGTTAGGGAGATTAAATTTGGCATTGAGTTAGTCCCTGGTACTGCGCCTATTTCGATTGTTCCGTACAGAATGGCTCCAACTAAGTTGAAAGAATTGAAGGCACAGTTACAAGAGTTAACGGATAAAGGCTTTGCAAAACCGAGTTATTCTCCGTGGGGTGCTCCCGTACTATTTGTGAAGAAGAAAGATGGTTCTATGAGGTTATGTATAGATTACTGGCGATTGAATAAGGTGATCGTAAAGAACAAGTACCCATTGCCAAGAATTGATGATTTGTTTGACCAATTGAAGGGAGCCACGGTGTTTTCCAAGATAGACCTGAGGTCTGGATATTACCAGTTGAGAGTCAAAGACTCAGATGTGCCGAAAACCGCATTTCGGACGAGGTATGGTCACTATGAACTTTTAGTCATGCCTTTCCATTTAACAAATGCCCCTGTTATGTTCATGGATTTGATGAACCGCATCTTTCAGCTGTATTTGGATAAATTTGTTGTGGTCTTTATTGATGATATACTAATTTACTCTCGTGATGAGGACGAGCATGCTGAGCATTTGAGGACAGTCTTACAAATTTTATGAGATAATCAGTTATATGCCAAGTTTAGTAAGAGTGAATTTTGGCTCAAAGAAGTTGGATTTTTGGGGCACATTGTCTCGGGAGATGGAATTAGAGTTGACCGGAGTAAGATTTCAGCAATTGTGGATTGGAAGCCGCCAAGGAATGTATCCGAGGTTAGAAGTTTTCTGGGCCTAGCTGGCTATTACAGATGGTTTGTCAATGGATTTTCCATGATAGCTACTCTGATGACGAGGCTATTACAAAAAGATGTAAAGTTTGAATAGACAGAAAAATGTTAATAGGGTTTCGAGAAATTAAAGGTGTTGTTGACTGAGGCCCCAATATTGGTGCAACCTGAACCGGGAAAAGAATTTGTGGTTTATAGTGATGCATCCTTGAATGGGTTGGGTTGTGTACTCATGCAAGAGGGCAAGGTGATAGCCTATGCTTCTAGACAACTAAAGCCACACGAGAAGAATTACCCGACACATGATTTAGAGTTAGCTGCCATTGTGTTTGCGTTGAAGATTTGGAGACACTATTTGTGTGGCGAGAAATGATGTGTATTCACTGGTCACAAAAGTTTAAAGTACTTGACGACTAAAAAAGAATTGAATCTAAGGCAACGAAGATGGTTAGAGCTGATAAAGGATTATGAGCTAGTGATTGACTACCACCCGGGAAAGGCGAATGTGGTCGCCGACGCTTTGAGTAGAAAATCCTTGTTTGTATTGAGAGCTATGAATACACGGTTGGCCTTATCGGATGATGGCTCAATTTTAGCTGAGTTGAGAGCTAGACTAATGTTTCTCCAAGAGATTTGTGAAGCTCAGAAAAGTGACAGTGAATTGCAAGCCAAAAGAGTTCAGTGTGAGTCGGATGTTGAGTCGAACTTTCAGATTAATCCTGATGGATGTTTGATGCTTCGAAATAGGGTCTGTGTACACAGAGATAATGATCTTATTCAAAAAAATTTACACGAAGCTCATAGTGGATGCTTATCTCTACATCCAGGTAGCACAAAAATGTATAATGACTTGAAGAAATGGTATTGGTGGCCGAGTATGAAGAAAGATATTTCTGAATTTGAATCGAGATGCTTAATTTGTCAGCAAGTGAAAGCTGAACATCAAGTACCCTCGGGATTACTCCAGCCTATCATGGTTCCCGAGTGGAAATGAGACTGTGTTACCAAGGACTTTGTGACGGGCTTACCTTTGACACCGAAAAATAAGGATGCTGTATGGGTTGTGGTTGATAGACTTACAAAGTTAGCTCACTTTATACCGGTACGTATTAACTATTCACTTGATAAATTGGCAGATTTATATATGTCAGAAATTGTGAGATTACACGGGGTACCGTTGTCAATAATATCAGATAGAGATCCGAGATTTACATCACAATTTTGGAAAAAGTTGCAAGAAGCCTTGGGCACAAAATTGAGCTTTAGTACAACTTTCCATCCGCAAACCGACAGACAGTCAGAAAGGATAATTCAGATACTTGAAGACATGCTTCGATGCTGTGTTTTATAATTTCAAGGTAATTGGGAAAGTACTTACCATTAGTAGAATTTGCCTACAATAACAGTTTTCAATCGAGCTTGAAAATGGCGCCTTATGAAGCATTATATGGGCGTAAGTATCGAACGCCCTTATATTGGACTGAACTCAGAGAGAATCAGATTCACGGGGTCGATTTAGTTAGAGAAACTGAAGAGAAAGTAAAAAGTGATTCGTGATTGTTTAAAAGCAGCTTCTGATAGGGAAAAGTCCTACGCGGATTTGAAACGAAAAGAGATTGAGTTCCAAGTTGGTGATAAGGTATTTTTGAAAGTGTCACCATGGAAGAAAGTTCTCAGATTTGGCCGGAAAGGCAAGTTGAGTCCGCGCTTTATCGGACCGTATGAGATTACCGAGAGGATAGGATCGGTAGCCTATCGTTTGGCATTGCCATCTGAGTTGGAAAAGATTCATGATGTGTTCCACGTGTCTATGTTACGTCGTTACCGATCAGATCCTTCGCATGTGATTGTACCGACAGAGGTTGAAATTCAACTGAACATGACTTATGGTGAAGAGTCGGTTAAGATTTTGGCTCGAGAAGTCAAACAATAAAGAAATAAAAGTATTACCCTTGTGAAAGTACTTTGGCAAAGACATGAGGTAGAAGAGGCTACATGGGAGCCCGAGGAAGCTATGAGGAACTAATATCCAAACCTTTTTACCGGTAAGATTTTCGGGGACGAAAATCCCTAAGGGGGAGAATTGTAACAGCCCGATTTAGGGCCTAATCGGGATAGTGGTTGTGAGACCACAAATCTGAGATAGAAATATGTGTTTTATGGCTTTTATTAGGTTTATGACATGTTTGCATGCTTATGTGAAAATTTCATGAAGAAATTTTATTATTTAGTGATCAATTTATTTATTAGGACTAAATTGCAAAGATTGAAAAATATGAGATTCTAGAAGATTCAAGTATGAAATAGCATTAGAAAAATTATTAGAGGTCCTTATTTAGAAATTAGACCATTATATGTCAAGATGGACAAAAATGGGCATAGGAAGGAAAAATCTCAAGAAAAGGCCTTAAGGGCATTTTGGTAATTTGGTTAATAAGTTAAATAAAAGGGAAAAAGAAGTCAAATTGTGTTCATCTTCTTCCCCTAAGTGCTTAAAATTTCAAGCGCTCCATAGCTAGGGTTTTGTCATCTTTCAAGCTTGATTGTAAGTACCTCCTAGCCCCGTTTTTAATGTTCTTCGTATTTTTAAGATCCTCGTAGCTCAATTTAGCTATTACTAGCTATATTTTGAGCCAGGGTTCATGTTCAAAAATTCACCCACGTATGAAATGCATGTATTTTGATGATTAATGGAAGAATTTGAAAGTTTGACGTATGATAAACATCTTTTTCTAAGAGATTTTCATGGAAAATTCATAAAAAGGGACTAAATTGTAAAAGTTATGAAATTATCATAAAAGTGAGAATAAGTGGAAATTGTGGGTTTTTGTAGTTATGAAAGTAGTTCGGCTAGGCTTAAAATACAAGAAAATTGGATAAAAATCATTTTACGAGCCTAAGGGTAAAAGTGTAAATATGTGAAAGTTTAGGGGCAAAATCATAATTTTGCCAAAGTATGATTCATGGTTCGATTTAGTCAATGTGATTATTAAAAGAGTGAAATTGTCATTATAGATCAAGAAACTCGAAGTCTGGACCGAAACCGAGGCAAGAACAAGGTTGTGGACTAAATCGAACAATTAAACATATTTTGGTACCGAGGTATGTTTGTGTGTAATAATTCAACGTCATGTTATTATGTGTTTAAAATGTTTTGCCTTTGCATGAAGATGTATATTATTTTATGAAATCGATCAATGATGCTTCTATGGGAATACGATGAAGAATTATGATGTTAAAGTTTCGGTTAAACCTTAGGAATAGAAAGGATACCAATGTCACGACATGAGATAAAGGAAGGTCCCGTATAAGACCATGTCTAGGACATGGCATCGGCACCGCAAGGAAGGTCTCGTATAAGACCATGTTTGGGACATGGCATCGGCACCGAAAGGAGGTCCCGTGTAAGAACATGTCTAGGACAAGGCCTCGGCACCAAATGAAGATCTCGTGTAAGACCATGTCTGGGATATGGCATCGGCATCAAGATGTGATCCCATGTAAGACCATATCTGGGATATGGCATTGGCATCGTGTTACATGTATGACGAGTTTGAGTATCCTTTGATATTCCAAGTGGTTCAATGGGATAAAGAGCTAAGTTTATGTCAAGATGACAAAAGTGCTAAAGTCATGTGATGAGTGTTACAGGTACCTATGAGTAATTTATGAGAAATGAGTTCGATAAGTGATATGTGATTGGTAAGAGTAAGCATGAGTAAGTTTTGCCAAGTACTTGATACCTTGTATTATAACTCAATGTAATGTATAGATGTTATCATAAGATTTATGTTGCTATTTATTGCATACAAACTTACTAAGCTTTATGCTTACTCCCTCTCTTTTCCATTTCCTTGTAGTATCACCAAGCTAGCTCGGGGATCATAGGACCTCGGAGCTCGATTCACACTATCAAGCTATTCTTTTGGTATAGTAAAGTTGATTATTTTGGGTATGGCATGTATAGGAACTTGGTCATTTTGTTATATGTCGTATTGGTTAGCCAAGGTGTTGGCTATTAATGTTACTCATTTTATTTTGTAAATGGTCATCGGAATTGGCCAATATTAGTTATGTTATATCTATTCAATGATGATGAAATTCATGAAGTACAAGTTGATGCAATCGAATTAGTAGATGTATGAAGGATTAGTGAATGTTAATGGTGCATTATTGCTATGTTATGTGTTGAATGAATTGGTATAAGTGTGATTGTGTTTTAGGGTGGCAAATGGCTTGGTAGATAGCCTTGCTTTTGTCCATATGGGTAGACACACGGGCCTGTGTCTAGGCCGTGTGTGACACACGGTTTGCCACATGGGTGTGTAGCTTGGTCGTGTGTCCCCTGCACCTAATTTGCGAAAAATTCAGTTCGTCACACGGGCTAGCACACGGGCGTGTGGCTTGGCCGTGTGCCCCTAAAGATTTGTTGATGTCATAAACAGAATACCCCCTATTTTGGACACGGCCTGAAGCACGGGCGTGTGATATACCCACACGGACGTGTCAGTTCTCTCACACGGGCGTGTGGCCCTCTTTTGAGTCAAAATTTTCTAAGTGTTTGTAAGTCTCCGGTTCAGTCCCGAATCGGTCTAGACGTATGTTTTAGGTCTAGTAGACCTATAATAGAGGCATTATAAGTACGAATGAAGGATTCTAAAGTATGAACGAAAATCTATGGCCGGTATTGTATGATTAAGTATGATAAGTCCGTTAATGCCTCGTACCCGGTTTTGGCATTGGATACGGGTAAGGGGTGTTACAATCAATTGGAAGAAGACATCTATTGCCTCATTCTCTAGGCCTTACGGAACAGGCACACTATAAACAACTCCCTGGTCAGAAGTAGAAAATTACTTTCTACTTTATTAGATACGACACTATTTGTAACGCCCCGAATTTTGGGCCTAAAAGTTTTGGGTTTTGAGTGTAGTGACAGCGAGGAGGTTGCCCACATAAGTTAAGTTGTGCAATTTAGTGTCAGAATGGGCTTACTAGTCTGGTGATTGAGAGAGTGTTAGGGAATCTTATGGTTCCGGGTTCGAATCTTAGTGTGAACGTTTTGGTACGTATTTTATTTTGTTTTTTTTAGTTAATAATTATAATTATTTATAATTATTAAATTATTAGTTTTATGAAAAGCTACTTTTATTTTTTATTTTATTTATTTTTTGGCTTTTCTGTTTTTGCGTTCTCCTCTCCTCCCCTCTCTTCTGCTTTCTAAATATTTCTCAAAATGGTTGATTTGTGGATTTGGGAATTTTGAGCCTCTGCCGTCTTCTCCGATCGCAAACAGGTGTGGGATTCGAACTGTAACTACATTGTTTTTTTTATTGTTTAATGGTTTTTGCAAACTTATGATTCGGGTTTTCTTGAGTGAATGTGAAATCGAGGATTTTGAGTTCTAGTCGATGGAAAAGATGAGAAATCACCACTTTTCGGTATACTTTGATAGGGCAAAGGTTAGGGACGATTTTGGTGGCCAAAACGGCAGTTTCGAGGTTGATATGGGGTGGTTTCGTGACCTCCCCAACAGCTACACGGGCTGTGCCTAGGCACACGGCCGTGTGGATTTGGGAATTAAGGTTTTCGGGCCAAATTGGGTGCCACACGGCCGTGTGGCCGATTTGGGGATTTTTGTCAACTTTCACACGGCTGTGTCCCTCGGGCACACGAGCGTGTGAGATTGAGAATTAGGGTATTAGAGTTCTAGGGTCACACGGCACAGCCACCCACCGTGTGGACCGGTTTGGGGACTTAAGGATCCCACACGGGCGTGTGTTTGAAACACTGCGGCGTGTCTGAAACACCACACGAGCGTGCGAGATTCTTACACGGTCGTGTCTTCCCTGCACCTAATATTAATGAATTTGGACAGTGAGTTACACCGTCTGTTCACACGGCCGTGTCCCTGCACCACACGTGTGTGTGCCTCTGTCACATGGTCGTGTGCCACCCCTCACACGGGCGTTTGGATCCCCACACGGCTTGGATTGCTCCACACGGTCGGAGAACACAGGCGTGTGGCCCTAACTCGCCAAATTTTGATTTTAGGGCAAATCGAATACCATTGTGAGTCTATGTGTTCCAACCCCTCGACTAAGCTTACTGAGGGTGAATACGATTCTGTTCTGACTTCGAATGATGTACTACTTGTAAGTGGATGTGTGCTATGCTAGGTACTGAATCTGAGTGCATAAGTGTACGTTTACATCGATTGATTGATCATAAGTGAGTGGCCGCTTCAATGATCGCCTAAAATTGTATTCTGAATTGGTGCATCTGCATTCATACATCTGCATACATATATTTGCATACATACATCTGCATATAAAGTATTTTGGGTTGGGATTTTGAAGAGAAGGAAGATTTACGATTTGGCAGTTTAATCGCATCACGAAACCCCTAATACCCGAGGGCCGAGGACAGTCCCAATACCCTGAGGGTCGTGGATGATTTAACTGTACTGTAAATTTCCGCACTATATCGTTTCCGGTACATACGTCGGATCGCCAGTATCATTAATTGATCTGGCGGTTTCACGCAACTCATCGATATAGCAGATTACGCATTGCATCAGATCGCATGTACGTTAGCTACGCTCGTACCACTATCGATCTGGCGCTTCATACCGCATATGCATCTTCGCGGTTTACCGTATTGCACAGATCTGACTTATACGTTAGCTTTGCTACATAATATATGAGACTGGCAGTTTATCTGCACACTGTTAGCCCCAATTCCCAAAGGGTCGAGGGCGGTCCCAATTCCTTGAGGGTCGAGGACAATGCTGATGATCATCGTTGCCGGGCAACCCGAGATGACATCCTATGGAGTATAAGGTTAGATGGGCTTTTCGAGGTCCTACTCGGAGTGTAGGGATGGGTGGGTTGATTAAATCCCCACAGTAAGTGTAGGGTTTGACGGAGATGGTGTGTTGGCTGGATGGGTGGGTTATTTTATAACTTATTTGCACTTATATACATCTGAATAAATCTATGTGACTGAATGTGATTGTACTACTCGACTGAAATGCCTGTTTGATCAGTTTGGCTGAATGTGATACTATGACTGAATGTGATAATATAACTGAATGTGTTACTGATCGACTGAAAGGCACGTGTGCCTATGCGATTTCTGTAGACTTTCTTTATAAATGTCTGATTGAACTGTTATTGTGATAGTGTGACTGACTTGTGAACTGTTGCTATTGTATTTGAATAGCACGTGAGCTTAGGTGTGTCTGTTTGTTCCATATGACTGTAAGGTACATATGGTGTGTGTTTGATATTGGGCGAACTCGCTTAACTGTTATCTGCCTGTAAGTGTGTTCTTCTTTTGAACTGCTTCTGTTTCTCTGTTTCTGCTTTTGTAGTTTAGGTGGTTTGATCTCACACTGAGCTCGAGTAGCTCACACCCTATTCTGTTTCCCCTCTTGAGTGCGCTTTTGGATTCTCGGATGTTTGAACTCGATGACGCGGAGGACTCGGACAGTTTTGGTGGAAATAAGTTATAAGCTTTTATTTTTAGGTTTTAATTGTTATTTGTTTAAGTTCGAATTGTAAAGTTTTACAATATCGTAGTACAGCTCTTGTTAAGTTTTCATTCGTACATTTTATACTGTTAAACTTACCGATGAATTTTATATGATTAAATGTTTTGATTTGCTTCGGGATAAATATTTTCAAAAATTGGATTTTGAACGACTCGATTTATAAAATTTTCTCACAATCACTTCGGTGATCAATGTGGCATCCCAGATTCGGTCTAGACTTCTAGGCAGGGTTTGGGGTGTTACACTATTTGATTCGACCAATGTAATTTATCTCTATGAAAAATAGAGTCAATTCAGATTAGAAAGCACCACACTATCACATGTTATTGTGTCATGTATTTCTAGACTCAACTCTGAGCTTGATTTAGTTTGAGAATCGACTAAACCTGTAGCTCTGATACTATTAAATGTAACATCTCTCACTCGACCCGATTGTCAGGTCCGAACTACAGGATGCTACAATCGTTGCCGGAGTAACTACTGAAAAATTCACAGTAAAATCATCATTCATCCAATCAAAAACAATACAATATTGAATATCATGGACATTCTTTCTCGGGTCTTATACGAGCATACAAATGCTTTAAAGTCAACCCGAGATCAAATAGGAACATTTTTGAAACATTTTAAAAATTTCAGACCATTTTGAGCTTTAATGTTTTTGAAAAATTGAATTAAAAATGAAGGTATCGATACCAAGCATAAAGTGATGATACCTTTGGCAAGGTATCAATACCTTCTCTCTGTATTGATACCTTTTGTAGGTTCAATGTTTGAAATTTTATGAAAAACCACTGACGTATCGATACCCCTTTCTAAGGTATCAATACCTCTAAGTCAAAATGTCAAAAACTTTCATTTTGGTACTCCTTTCATGCGAAGATATCAAGACACTCAAATGGTGCTTAAATGCACACTTATACCTTCATAAATTTAACCAAAACCATTCCAATTCATGTACTTAACCATTTGCAAAAACTATCAAATGCAACCATTCCACAATTTGGCAACAACTTTTCAATCCAAACTAACCAAATTCAACTTGTTTCATCATGCTTTTAAGCTATTCCTTGCCCTCATATACCATATCAATTGATCAAGCAATTTTTCATTCATGTACCACATTTATAGCTCAAAATATTACCAAGCGTACACACATATAAATATGAACATTATCTTTCTCAAATTCAACCATTAACCAAGATTCAAACCAAACTATCATTTCCAAGAAAACTCATATGTATAACACTTATGTATATGCCACATAACCGAGATTAAAACGAGCAAAAGTCTACCGAGTCAATAGTATGATAGTGTGAACTTTGATGTGATCCAACCGACGTGTTCCGCAAACCAACAATCTATAGTAAATAGGGAAAACAACTAGGTAAGCATTTCAAATTCTTAATAAGTTTATAGGTGTTAAAACGATAAACTTACCTCGATTTACAATTAAATGAACCAAACTAATTAACTTGACATGATTTGCCTAACATAACATTTCACAACAATAAGGTGAGTTCATCATATAACTGAATCATATAACAGTTCAACATTTAATATGCTATTCAATTTAGCACCATAAACATAGAATCCACAATTGAATACCATTTGCATAATCTAATTATCATATAACCATTTGAACATCAAACTCGTAACATTCCAATGCCATTTTTCTTTTTCATTAATCAATTATCCCGATGAACTATAATAAATAGATTCGGATACACTAGTAACTACACCACACTAGAGAGCACCGTAATACTAAATAGAGAGCACTGAAGTGCTAACCAAAGAGTACTGAAGTGTTGAACCCAAACAAGCACACAAATAACCCTATTGGCATGCCAATCGTATCCTAATCATTTACTAAGTTCATGCAGGCATTAGTACTGTATTTGTAACATTTAAATCACTATCATGTCATTATATACATATCATCCCATCATAAAATATTTCGTATCCACTCGGGCACATATATCACATTTTTGTACTAAATCATAACTAATTCAAAATTACGTTTACACACAAAAAAATTCATAATTCCATCATATTTACATTACTATGACATATAAATACACCATATAAACTTATTTGATTAAATCAGTAAAAAAGTTGAATCGCCAGGACTGACCAGTAATTTTGTCTTTTCCCTGATTATCCCTGGTTCGGATAAATTCTCGATCTATACAATAATTCATTTCAATTTATCAATTTCAAATACCTTATATCATCTTATTATATGCATATTTCAATTCAATTTCATATTTTGAATATTCTCTAAAGTTTTAAATTTTATTCAATTTAGTCCCTAAAGCCGAAATTGCAATATCTTTCAAATTTGATCCTTGATTTCAAAACTGATCTTAATTTCATCCTTATACAACCCTTTATTATCCATATTTACATTAATATTACATCAAATTTCAAATTTATGTACTTTAGTCCCTATGTTCAAAAACTAACAATTAAACTTTACAAACTAGTCATTTCTCATAAATAAGCTTAGAATATAACAAATTAACACCAATTTCATCAAGTATTCAATAATGGAAACTTTTGAAAACTTTAAAAATTTTAAAAATTGGCACACGGGCTAATTAAAACAAGCTCTCGAGAAAAATACAAGAATAAGACTTGATTGAGCTTACCAAATTGAGGACCGATCAAAACTACAAAAGAGGGGTTTTCTCCCTTTAACTTATGGCATGAACATGAAATGAAAGGAAAAAATGATAAAAATTCACTTAGGTTATATTTTATACTTTGTTTAATATTAATAAATATTAATTAAGTAAAATAATCTTAATTACTTAACTTTAGTAGCAATTAACAAAAATGGGTGGATGCTAGCTAATTCCCACCGCCGTTTGGCATATTTGATTGGTCCTCAGATTAATTAAATATCCAAAGCGATTAATTTTTATCACTTTTACAATTTAGTCCTGGTACCTTAGTTTACTATCCAAATGACAAAATTAGTGGACCAAATTTTAATTAAACTTTATACTATCCTTGTAAATATTAAATAATAAAATTTATAGACTCGCTCGTCAGAAATGGGGTTCTGACACCATTGAAAAATTGGTTGTTACAATATTTGTGCTACAACCTTGATGCAAGTAATCCAATCCTCGAGCAATGCCAGCCGTAAATTCATATAATGTTGTTTTCAGCTCTAAGTGATGGAATATCTCCAAAGGTTTCCAATAAAAAATGAACCTATTCAATGACCTATTGGACATGAATTCATAGACTAAAGCTCTTATTGAGCCCTCAAATCAGAAATCGAGGAATGCCACTATAATTAACAAGCAAGGTTTGACTAATGTTGGCTATTTCATTAACAAATTCCTCAACTCATCCCTTGGATTCACTTAGGACTTTTATTGCAACAAGTTGTCCATCTAGTAACTTTCTTTTATATATTGTGTCAAATCCCCCTTGATCAAGTTTGACTTTGAATGAATTGGTTATTCTCTTCATATCTAAATAAGAATATCACTTCGGAGCAAGTTCAAAACCATATGGCAATATGAATGCCTCGATCGTCTTCTAATCCTTGGTTTTTGCACATTGTAAGTTCTTTATTAACATCCCTTTGGATAATAATCCTTTCTTACGCCTAAAAGTTACCACCATAGCATGACTGCCAAAATAACAACTCCAACCAAAACTCCTATGCCTAGTTCAAAGAGTGATGAGTTATGTTAGTTGTTATTCAGGCTTGCAATTGGATTGAACGTTAATTATTGTTGATTGAGTTTAGAATAGTGTCTGCCTATTGTTAATTTAAAGTTTGAACTGTAACCATCTAATGATCCTACAACAACAAAAGTAAAGAAAATATTTCAAAAAAAAACCCGATTGAGGTAAGTAATGGTAAAATGTAGACATTTCATTTAGCTAAACAAATGCCTAATTATGAAGGAAAACTATTGTCATGAATTCTTGTACAAGGAGAGTAAATATTAATATAAACCAAATTTTATTTTTATTGTAAATAGTGAAACTAAAAATAAATCAATCTAGACTCAAATCAGACCTAAACTTTAAGTGAAGAATTCGAGTCACAGTCAAGCCATCATCACATCTACATTAAATTGGGTTGGTTCTGAATAGTAATGATAGATATGTGTGAGTTGAACTTGGCTTTTTCGCCAAAACCTGTAATATTGAAGCGAATGCCGGAACAACAACACTAGTGCGATATGATCTCAAGGGATCCTTTGTTTCACCTAAGAGGCTGTAAAAGCTAGATGAGACCAAATAATAGCCTACAATATTAGTCATGTTCATGTTAAAATGGAATTGATGATTAAACTGAATTGCATTTGCAGGACAATCATGATAGAGAGTTATGTTTTGGGTGTTCCATGCTGTGTGGAAATGACTTAGATTTAAAGAGCTATTGACAGGTTACTGGGGACACCAAATTGTTGGAAATTTAATGGGTGCAATAGTGAGAGATTGAAGGGAATTATTTAATGCAAGAACTTGGTAGGTTTGTGACTTGATTGTAATCATTGGGTTATTATCAACATCACAAGTTAACTCAAACCCTGGTTTTCCACAATAATCTAGGCTACCTCGTTACCTAAATGGGTAGTTGAGGTTTACAATGTTTCCACACTAAGATGGTTTGTTGCATTCTGGATCATTGTTAGAGTGGTTGCTCAAGCAAACCAGAACTTGGTTGGATAAAATGATTGTGAGTAGTCCTGAAACATTGAGACATTTCAAATCAAATTAAAACCAAAATAAAAGCTAATTAAAAAAATATTCTCGAAGAATAAGAAGAAGAAATGGTTTTGGAAACTTATAGAACTTATTGTGAGTAAATGAAAAAGGTCCATATAGACCGCCATTAATGCTAGCTTAACATTTAACAACTCGATTTCTAGTGATGTCGGGAAATACGATTTTGGAACCTCATTTCTATAAATTAAGTCTGTAAATATAAAATAAAAATATTTACAGAATTAATATGAAAATAAAATAAAGTTCAGTTAAATAATTTAACCGAGAAATTAGTTAATTAAAGCTTAGGCTAAATTGTAAAAATTTAATCGTTATTGAGTTTTAATTTAGAAAAGACTTAGAGGCCTAAATAACAATTCTCTAAAGGACCAAAATGATTATTAAATTATTGTTCTTTTAAAATTAGTTGGTTATGATGATGATGACCATTTAAAATATGATAATTAAGATTAAAGAATAAAGATAAGTTTAATTATAATTATGAATAATTAAAATTAAATTAATCTTAATCATAATATAAATAGCAAATTAAGTGGAAGGAAACGAAATCTCATCATCTTTCTCCACCAAGCCGTAGCCATTAAAGGGAAAAGAAAGAAAAGCTTCAACTTTGCATATATTCGACCATTGTAAATTAATAAGCTAAAGAAAAAGTCGAGCCGTCGTGAGAGAAAAAAAAGGTAAGGGTTCTAGATGAGTAACGACAATTGCGGTTTGTACTTTTACGATTTGAAATCATTTTATATATACATGTTAATAAATATTTAAAAATTAAACTCGAAATTAATGTTAATTGAAAATTTAAATAAATTTACTTTTTAGTATACAATTACTACACTTTTGATAAAAAAATATCTACCATTACATTATACATACAAAGGAAAAAAGTAATAAATTTTATTAATGTAATTGATATAATAGTTACGGCTTAAGGGTGAAAAAAGCCCTCGAATTAAAAAAAAAAAGACAATTAAGCCCCTGCATTTTTTTTTTTTGCATTCAAGTGGGTACTTGAACTGTCAAAACTCAGTAAAATGACCCATTGATTGACGTTGACCATTAATTTTTAACGGCCAAGATGATTTGGCTGTTAAGTTTGACTCTTTTTTTCATTTTTGCCAACTAAGATGCCATCTCGGATGCCATATGTACTGTTGATGATATCATTATTTTTTTTCTTGATGTGCCTTTTTTATTTGTTATTATAACTAAATTAATTTAATTAATTTCATTTACAATTTCTGTAATGAGTTGAAAATAATAGAAACCCTAACCTAACTTAATCGTGATAGAAGAGAAAAAAAAAACAAAAAATCACCAAAAGAAACCTCTCTCGATCGTCACAAATGTTGGAAGAAATTTTGTTTTCCATTTGAATCATTATCGAAATCCCATTTGGCAATAACCTTTTTGTTTTATTTTTTAGTTGAAATCTCATATTCAAAATCAAAATCCTTTCACTGCTAGCTTTCAAGCCACAATCCGTCCCATAAAACCAATCCACCAAAGTTTTCTTCAAGCTTTCTATTTCCCCCGCATCATCAGGCTTCTTCTATTCTGCCACGACCACTTCAGGACTCTCGATCACAATTGGCTCCTCCTTTTTTAGGCCCCATTCATTGCCGGCGTTCAAAGCACGGACTTGGAAAATAGGCCTTGGCTAGACTAATTTCTGGGTCAAAAATTGAGATTTCTTTACCATAATCTGAGTTGGTTTCTGGACTGCTAAATCAAAAACTCATTTGCTAGTCAAAAACCACCTTCTCCAAGAACCCTTCTTCAATAGTAAACCCAAATAAGCCTTTTTATTTTACTCAAACCCCCAAATCAAAAAAACCCTATCTTAAAAAGTCAAAAGCTTTCCTTGAATTTAAGAACCAAATGCACAATTTCGATGCTTTAAAAGGCTAATCGAGACGTTGAATAGGTAAGTTTTTGTGAAATTTCTAGATTGAGTTCTTTTATTTTGGTTTTTGACTAGTTTCTTTATGATTAGAAATTGACTTTTTCTTGACATGCTTTCTAGGTTAAAAAAGAAAGGGGCTTATTGTAAAGATTTTGTGGCCATGTAAGCAACAACAATTGTACCAAATTTGTAATTTTATATTGAAATTTGTTTGTGTGCAATTGAATAGTATATTGTAAAAAAAAAAAACAATTTGTTTGAGTGCATTTGTCATGGTCTAGATTCCCTTTCATAAACAACAATAATATAAAAGTAAATAAATTAAATAAAGTCAATACAATATTGACATAGCATTTTCTCACCCATTTTTCTTGTTCTTGTTCGGATTTATTATATAAGTTATCTTTAATGTATGTCTGTTAACTAAATTAAATTAAGTCAATATAGGACTGAAAATAGACATAAAAATAGTTTTGTCTTTTGTGTATGTTTGTTAAATATAATTTATCAGTCTCATATTTCTTGTAAACAAATTGTCGGGAATGAACTATTTGCATTGGATTTCTTTTTCTTAAATTTCTATTTGCACTTGTCTGATTGGATTTTTATCTTTAAGGTTACCAGTGCAGCGAAGATAAATTATCCTGGCACCAGAGTCTCAACCGGGGCCAAAACGACACTTGGACTTAGTAAGTCTTCAAATTTTTTATGAAACAGGAAATTGATAATTGTAGGTTTTGGGGTCAATGTTCCTTTAATTGTTGCTTCCCTTGAAACATTGGTTTATTTAGGCTATATTGAAATTAATATATATTATAGGTAGAATTTTGATTTTGTTTTGTTTTTTAAATGAAAATCAAAATTGTTCTTCGATGTTAAAAAAATGTAACAATAGACCCTATAATTTTAGAAATGAAATGTGTACGAATACGAACTTATCACAATTTATATTAAAATGAATAATAAAATTTATATAAATATAAAATGTCTCGAATTATGACGTGTGAAAATAGAATATTAGTATTTATCAAGTTTTGAAAGATGTAATTATTATTGTTTAAAATTTGGTGATAAAAGTGTTATTTATGTATATTTGTTAGAGTGGGAAGATAGTAGAAACTAGCAGCCATGATGAGCTCATTTCAAATCCTAACAGTGCCTACTGTTCACTCGTTCAGTTTTAAGAGATGGCATCACTTCAACGATACCCCTCACAGAGTCCTGCAATAAGTACACTGCGCAGGTGTGTAAAACAATGCAGTTGATTTGCATCAGGCATTATATCATGTTTTTTGTATGCTAGTCTAGTAAGAATTCATTAATCAAAATTGTTTGTTTTCCCCACTTTATAACTTGAGTTATTCACGAGAATTATCCCAAATAAGGACAAGCTTTGGTGCAAGTTTTCGTTCCGACGAGGACTCTGTATTTAGCCGTTTAGGTGCTAAAGGAATAGATACAAGGAAACCTGTTTCACCAAGAAGACTATATTCTATGATAGGACCCGATTGGTATTATGGGGTCTTTGGAACCATTACTGCATTAATTGTTGGAGCTCAAATGCCTCTCTTTGCTCTTGAGGTTTCTCAAGCTTTTGTAACCTATTACATGGAATGGGAAACAACATGCAATGAAGTGAAGAAGACTGCCACCCTTTTTTGTTGTGCTACAATTATAACTGTCATTGTTCATGCAATTGAGCACCTATGTTTCGGTATTATGGGAGAGCTACTCACTCTCCGTGTGCGTGAAGTGATGTTTTCTTGATGTGGTTTTTTTGTTATTATAACTAAATTAATTTAATTAATTTTATTTACAATAAAATTTAATTGCAATTTTTGTAATAAATTGAGCCAAAGAAAAAAAAGTAGTAATCATAACCCCAAAACTATAAGATTCCATCTTCAAATGCAAATAATATTTAATTGCATTTTTGTATGAATTTTAAATCTCAATTAAACAATAATTCAATAATGAATAACAAAGAAACAACATGTCAAAAAATTTACATAAAAAGTAAATTTGAATATGCAATATCCTTAAAATGCATCCATATTAACAAAATATTCCAATATAAACAAAATGTTTCATTGTCAACAAATGATTCCCATATGAACAAAATGTACCAATCTTGTCCCTTGTCAACCATAAACTATACTATCAGAGAAATTAAAATTAAGCTAGCATCAGTTTGAACTTCAATCATCTATTACAATAGAATCTGTTTGGCTTTCTTATGTTCCTATCTACACTTGTTTAGAAAGATTTCCCCTTTTCTTTCGGACAACATTAGAGTGTTGTTGCATAATTTGCCTTGTTGTCATAGCTTTTTCCCCTTTCACTTCAATCCAGGGCCTTTCCATGAATGTTGATTTTGGGAAATATCAGATTGTCCAATCTTCCTTACAGTAGTAATGGTTCTTTAACTGCTTGTATCAGGCTTTAAAAATGGAAAACAGTTAAAAAAATCAATAAATATAAATTACTTAGTTAACAAGCAACAAAATCAATATTTAGAATAGTTACATATACTCACATGTAGTATTTGTTCACCAGTTTTGAGGTTTGTATATACCCCAATAGCAAATGGTTGTTTTCTTTTTTTGTGCCTTCTTCACTGGTGGTGCATTGAGAAGCTGATACACTTGATTCTTTTTCTTTTCTTTCCATGCTGTGGGTTCCTGGATGTTTGATAGCAGACTATAAAAAAGAAATAGTTATGAGCTTATTGAAATGGTTGAATCTACCACCAAAGAACAAAATTTATGAGCAATTCTCAAAACTAAAAAATCAAAATTCTCAAACAGTCGACCAAACAGATATTATACCACACTACATCAATGTATCTTTTACTTGTGGTATAGTAGCTTCTAATTGTGGTTGTTGTACTTGCATGGAGGATGAACCAATATTCAAATTTTGTTCCTAAAAAAATAAGAAATTCATTATAATTTATTTTTTGGTTAAACAAATATGAATGTAAAGAAAAACTTATCTAAAATAAAGTGGTCGATAAATTACCTGTAAATTCAAACTCATATTTGATCTTGTTGGACACAATTTCTTGTTATGCCCTACTTGTTTACACAAAGAACATGAGATTTTAAGGCCTCTCCTAGTGTCCTTTCCAAACTTGCTCTGTTTTAGTTCATCCTTAGATTTCCTTCTGTTTTTCTTGGGCCTTCCAGGCATTTTTTTTTACTGGTAGAGGAAGAATTGAATCATCTCTCTTGAGCCAAAAAAATTTCCCCCTAACTGGTTGTAAAACCTAACTATATGTCGCTACATATTTCTCCTTGTTGTACCATGGTGAGACATAGGCTTCTGGATTCTTCCTGTCATGGTACATGGCACATACAACATGGCAACAAGGAATCCCCGTAAGCTCCCACTCTTTGCAAGTGCATTTCAACTCTTTCAAGTCAACTCTGTGTTGGTTGTCTTCATGGATCACTTCAAACCCTCCATCACCATTCCATGCAAGCATACATTTAGTTGAGGTTGTAGATTTCTTTTCCAACTTTTGCAATGCAACAGGGGAAATGTTAGTTCTCCACTTTTCTGCCCCGGTTCTCTTCACATGCATCCTAGTCATCACCATCACTCTGATTTCTTCAAGCATGGTGATGATAGGTTTGCACCTTGCATAAAGTATCCATGCATTAAATGCCTCAGCCATATTATTATCCACTGCATCACATTTGCATGTCCCTTTAAAATATGACTTTGCCCAATGATGCAAAGGGATCTCTAATAATTGATCAGTTGATGTCTTACCATTCTTTTAATTTTTGTAACTGATTCTCAAAGTTCTCAACAAAAGTTGACCTGACACAATTCCAAAATTGCATCTTCCTATTCAACCCTTTCCAAGTCTTTTGCCAATTGGAATAGATGTGTTTGCATACATTCTATGCTCCAAGTTTGGAAAATACTCATTTAGTGATCAACACTTGCAACAATCATAAAATTTAGATTGTTAGTCATACAATTAGTGTTAAAATATATATATTAAAAAATAAATAGAATGAACATATTTATACTAATAAATTACCTTTTGTTGATCTTACATTAATGTTAATCCAACACCCATTGGATAATACAAATCTATAAATAACTTTTCCAAAAATCATTTCCACGAATAGGCATTTTCCCCTTCCACCACTACCTAAGCCAATGGATACATTTGATTGTTGGCATTTCTGCCAATAGCCACTAACATCTCTCCTTTACAGACACTTTTATGGAAACACCCATTAATTCCAGTATAAGGCCTACAACCAGCTTTCCACCCTTTTTCAATGCTTCGAAACACACAAATCCTATGGAACACAACTTTACCTTCTTGATTTCTATGGACTTAGATTGAAACTGTGCTATCAGGATTACTTATTTGTAGCTTAGTAACATACCCTCACAGATTTGTATATTCTTCTACATATGGCCCCCTCATTTCCCTACGAACTTCTCTCCTAGCTCTTTGGCACATACTATAGCTAGCATAAAGTCCTAATTCAGTTTTACACATCTCCTTCAAAGTTGCCACTTTCATCTTTGGTTTAGAAATTATTTTATCCCTAAAAGTCTTTTGTATATGCTTACAAGACAATAATGGGTTCTTATTGCTTCGGAAGCATTTATGTATATGGTTGTAAGTTTTCATAATGAAACAATTCTCTCTATGGTCAAAGCTAGCAAAAGGTTTCCAAGGCCAACCATCTCTACAACCTACCCTTGTTCTTTTGAGTTTATTCTTAATAAAGTTCAATACTACTCCTTTTGTAAAGGAATATTTTTTAGTGCCTCTTTGAACTGTTGGTTATCTTCAAACCTAAATCCTATCTCCTACAATAGGATAACGCAATTAGGATCATACCTAGGAGCAACAATTTTTTTTACCCAAGTAAGATGTGTCAATCTCATCATCAGAAAGCTCACTGTCCCCATACTCCCCTAGCTCAGATGAGTCCATATGTTCACTCTCATTCCCCTCAATTTTGCCTTCATTTTCTTTTATCTCATCTTCTACTATGAAATCATCCCCCACAAGTATCTACCCATTGAATGCAACCTCACTATCTCCCTCACCACCTTTGTCAAACTCACCTTTTAACCCTTCATTAGCCCATGTACTTCCCTTAATCTTTTTTTTTTATTTCTCAACCTAGTCTCAATTTCCTCAACTTCTTCATCTACATCAGTAGCTATCTCCATATTAAATAAAAATTCATCATCATCTTCCCCACCTTCACTATCAACATTGTCCTCACTCTTAGTCCAACATCTTCTCCACCCTTAGTCCTAAAATTTGCTTTCACCTTAGTCCCAACGTTTTCCCCAATCCTAGCCCCCATGGAACCTATAACACCCTCACTAACAATATCCACTAAACCCTCGCCAACACCAAACTCACTCTCATTAAAATTTTCACTACTCTAACCTACCACATATAGGTCTACATTACCCATTTTTCCAAAATATCTATTATTTTCCTAACAGTATTGTCCTCATGTATTAGGACTAACCCGTCCCCATTAAAGGCAACATCTAGGACCCTATAATAAACATATGGATTAGATTCATACCCTAAGTCTTTCACATTATCTATAATATCCAGTAGCATAATAAATCAGGGTCCACTCGAAACTTTTCTAAGCTACCATTCACATAGTTGAATTTAAGGTGCGTGACAAACTCCCCATCATGAAAATAACTTAACACATACACCATTCTGCATAAGTAGAAACAAACAAATAAACTAATGGCATACATAAATATATAAATGATGTCATACAAACAAACATACATATTGCATTCAATTAGCACTCTAACAAATATAAATAAATAACACATTTATCACCACGTTTTAAATAATAACAATTACATCTTTCAAAACTTGATAAATACTAATATTTTGTTTTCACACATCATAATTCGAGAAATTATATATTTATATAAATTTTATTATTCATTTTAATATAAATTGTGATAAATTTGTATTTTTTAGATGTACGCATATCATTTCTAAAATTATAGGGTCTATCGTTACATGTTCTTTTAACATCGAAGAACAATTTTGATTTTCATTTAAAAAAAAAGAAAATCAAAATTCTACCTATAATATATATTAATTTCAATATAGCCTAAATAAACCAATGTTTCAAGGGAAGCAACAATTAGAGGAACATTGACCTTAAAACCTATAGTTATCAATTTCTTGTTTCATCAAAAATTTGAAGACTTACTAAGTCCAAGTGCCGTTTTGGTCCCGATTGAGGCTCCGGTGCCAGGATAATTAATCTTCGTTGCACTGGTTATCTCAATGATAAAAATCCAATCAGACAAGTTATAAAGAACTCTACAGGAAATTTAAGAAAAAAATCAAGTGCAAATAGTTCGTTCCCGAAAATTTGTTTACAATAAATATGGGCCTGATAAATTATATTTAACAAACATACATAAAAGGCAATCATTGCTATGTCTATTGTCAATACTGTACTGACTTTATTTAATTTATTTAACAGACACATACAAAAGATAACTTATATAATAAATCCGAACAAGAACAAAAAAAAAAAAAAAATGGGGGAAAAATGCTATGCCAGTACTGTATTGACTTTATTTAATTTATTTAACATACGCATACAAAAGATAACTTATATAATAAACCAGAAGGAGGACAAAAAAAATGGGGGAAAAATGCTATGTCAGTACTGTATTGACTTTATTTAATTTATTTACTTTTATATTATTGTTGTTTATGAAAGGGAATCCAAACCCTGACAAATGCACTCAAACAAATTGTTTTTTTACTATATACTATTCAATTGCACACAATCAGATTTCAATGTAAAATTACAAATCGGGTACAATTGTTGTTGCTTACATGGCCACCCTAAACACAAGCCTTTTGCCAAAATCTTTACAATAAGCCCCTTTCTTTTTCAACCTAGAAAGCATGTCAAGAAAAAGTCAGTTTCTTATCATAAAGAAACCAGTCAAAAACCCAAATAAAAGAACTCAATCTAGAAATTTCACAAAAACTTACTTACTCAATGTCTCAAATAGCCTTTTAAAGCATCAAAATTGTGTATTTGGTTCTTAAATTCAAGGAAAGCTTTTGGCTTTTTAAAATAGGGTTTTTTGATTTGGAGGTTCGAGTAAAATAAGAGGGTTTGTTAGGGTTTGCAATTGAAGAAAGGTTCTTGGAAAAGGTGGTTTTTTATTAGCAAATAAATTTTTGATTTAGCAGTCCCGAAACCAACTCAAATTATAATCAAGAAATCTCAATTTTTGACCTAAAAACCAGTCCAGCCAAGGCCTATTTTCCAGGTCCGTGCTTTGGACGCCGGCGATGAATGGGGCCTAGACAAGGAGGAGCCAGTTGTAATCAAGAGTCGTAGAGTGGTCGTGGCAGAAGAGAAGAAGCCTGACGATGCGGGGGAAATAGAAAGCTTGAAGAAAGCTTTGGTGGATTTGTTTTATGGGATGGATCGTGGCTTGAAAGCTAGCAGTGAAAGGATTTTGATTTTGAATATGAGATTTCAATTAAAAAACACAAAAAGATTATTGGCAAATGAGATTTCAACAATGATTCAAATGGAAAACAAAATTTCTTCCAACATTTAGGACGATCAAGAGAGGTTTCTTTTGGTGATTTTTTGTTTTTTTCTCTTCTATGATGATTAAGTTAGGTTAGGGTTTCTTTTTTTTTTTCAACTCATTATAGAAATTGTAAATAAAATTAATAAAATTAATTTAGTTATAATAACAAATAAAAAAGTCAAATCAAGAAATGTAGCACTCGAGGTGGCGTCTTAGTCGGCAAAAATGGAAAAAAAATCAAACTTAACAGCTAGATAATCTTGGCCGTTAAAAATTAACGGTCAACATCGGTAAATGAGCTATTTTATTGAGTTTTGATAGTTCAGGTACCCACCTAAGTGCAAAAAATAAATGTAAGAGCTTAATTTTTTTTTTTTGTGAAGAAGTTCGAGGACTTTTTTCACTATTAAACCAATAATTATTGCAACAATAAAAAAAGTGTAAGTTAGGAGTGCAATTTAAAAATGGTAAGGGTTATGAATCATATAAAAAGAAATCTCCTTACCGAGTAAAAAAAGGAAACAGTCACGGAATACTAAGTGTGAAGAAAAAGAGTAATTGTGGAAGTTATGAAGAGTGAGTAAATATTTTGCAGGTGATTGATTTTCTTACTGAATTTAATATTTGGATATGAAATTCCGTGTTTAACTATAAAAAAAAAAAAAGTAGTACCTAAAAAGAATATTTGAATAAATTAATTATATCTGAAGTGAGGGAGTTTATAACCGGGGGTGCTTTATTTGGGAGTTTAAAGTTATAATATTGGAGGTGTATATAAGGGTGTCATTATCTGGGTAGCCTCCTTTCTGCTTTTATATGAAATAAAGTAATCTTTATTCATTAAGCAATAATCATTATCCTTTAATAAATTAAATGGTAAGTCATAATCTTTTCCTTCCCAACCATTTGATGGCGTGCTACTCTAATTTAATATTCATATATATTTTACAAGGCTCCTAAAGTTGGTTGTCTGCTATAACTATATCCTAATAATATATTTTCCTTTTGGGTTAAATAGTGATTTGGTCCTCAACTATACCTCATCTAACAATGTGATATCTAAACAATTTTCTTCTTAATTTAGTACTCTACTTTTTTGGCGTCAAACAAATCACCCCTTGCCGAAATGTGTTACTCTTTCACTGGTTATCAGTGCCAGTAACCGCATGGGTGGCAATATAGAGAAGAAAAATTCTTTAAGTACCACAATGTTTGGGTGAGAAATAGTTAAGGGGCCAAATTGATATTTAATCTTTTCTTTATTGCGTGAAATAATAATAGTTAGGGTGCTTGTGCTTCCTAGAAAACAGGATAAGTGCAGGCAGCAACCAGATTAGCCGCACCTTTCTCCACATCATATGCTAATCCTAATCCAATCCACTATTTTTTTAGCCCTTTCATGTCAGCTTTGACACAACCCACTATTTATTATACTAGGATGACAAAGAAAAAGAAAATTGAATTATACAAATTCGAATTTTTATAAAACAAATTTATTTGATTTTTTTTATGAAGGTATATATTGTAAATTTTATTATAATATAAATTTATGTATTTACCTTAATTTTATATCATATCATTGCTTATTATTATTACTATCAAATTTGTGTTGCTCTAGGTCATCGTGAATCATGAACCTCAACCGCATATCAACTCGGCCCATTTGTTTGCCAGTAAAATATTTTTCGAAAAATGATTTTTGAAAAATAATTTACTTTTCTGGAAAATGATTTACTGAAAATATTTTCTGGTGTTTGGATGAATCTGTGTAAAATATTTTCTCTTGTTTGGCAGATTTCCTGAAAATATTTTCCGAAAAAAGTTGTTTTTACATATATTAATAAATTTATATACATATTAATAAATTTTTATATTTTAAATTGTTTTTACATATATTGCAATGATTTATTTATAAATAAATAAATTAAATTAAATACATAATAATACTCAATTATTAAGCTAGAATATTAACAGTCATAAATTGAAAACAATCAAAGTCAAATAAATTATTTGTAATTGTGTTAAGAAAATAAAAAAAAACAAGGATTGAATAATTATAAATTAGCTTCCAAACCACAATTAATACTAGAAATTAATAATATTATCCAAATTATACTAGAAACAAGGATCGTATGCACACACACAAAGAAGTTCCTCTGTTGAGCCAACCTCCCGTCGAGCTTTGAATGTTTCTCAGAGCCACGAATGGCGACTCTCCATGAGCGGAAACAAGCTCCAACTTAGGATATAGGTAGAAGGGAACTCGTGCTAGGCATCTAAGGGTAACAGCATCTAGAAGACCTTCAATTAATCCAGACATATTAACCAAGGTTTCATCGAATCCAACAATTCTTCACTGACAAGTTTTTACTATGTCAACCTCAAAGATGGAATATGCAATCTGAAAGAGCAAATTTATAACTTGTGTGTAAGAACCAAATCAATAGTTTTGGACTTCAGAAGTAATGCATTAATCAATGTCCAGTTAGATCATAATTTAAATAGAATCACTATATTTGTGTTCAGTAGCATTTGCAGCACAATTAGCATCGATTATTTTTTTCAGGAAAGGGGGATTAGCATCAATGACATCATCAAAAATCATGTTGTTAGTCAATGTCATACCAGAGAAAAAAGAAGTAGCAATCATACGTAAGATGAAGGTGAAACAAAACCATACATCAAATTTAAAAATTTTCCTATAAACAAGAAAAAGTGCTCCATAAGACACTAAAAGGATATTGAAATCATTGTGAAAGAAATTAACCACCAAAGCATCGGTAACTCATCACATATTTTGGAGTAAAAATAGATTTTCTTTTTCTTTTTCATAATCAACAAGGCATGTTCCATATTTCTATTAGATTGAATCAACCACCAAGCAAACATACCAACCACTAAAACTCAGTAAGTCAAACAATGAGGAATAATCTGTGGATTCATCAAGTCGATAAGGCATTGACTCGAAATAGATTGATGTGCGGATACTGCGTCTTTTAGGAGTCATAAATCTATGTGACAAATGTCCTCCATGAGGTAAGTCCGCAGACCCTATACCGCTTATATTAAGAAATCATTGATTTGAGTACCATCTAGCGAGAAAACACTAATTTACGGTAGCTAAAACAGTGTAAGAATATTACCATTATTCGATCATGTGGATTAAGAATAGTGTATAAACCTCAAAGTTTGCCGGAGAACCGGACAACGGTTGAACATTAATGCCCCACTTCTTTTCATCCAAATGAAATGCTTTGCCAAAGCCCTCTTACGGCAAAGTATTTCAAATTCATCAATGTACTCATTGCCACCATAGTACCATTAATAAACAAAAAGATCATTGGTCGCAATCAATTAAATCAAAACCAAAAACAAATTAAATCTCTTTTCACTTTGGTCAATTATACATAGTAATAGTATATACCTTTTACCAGGTAGTCCTTTGGAATACTTGTTTGTGAGGCATGACCTGACTACCTCCATCACAACACGGGATGTAAAATTCTCAGAGGCTATAAGCTCAAGGCCATCAATATGCCCCTTTAAAACACACAATAACAGAAGCCTCTCAGTTTACAAATTATAGAACCATAAATTTCCGTTATCAACATCCACGAGATAGTCAAGCATTGAACATTGCTTCTCACAGAAATGCAAAGTCTTAAGCAACTAGCAATTCTAATTTCAAAACACTGCAATTAGTAAAAGACCTAAACTAAAATTTCTTCATCCAAACTTGTATCAGGTAGTACTAACCACAACAAAAAGGTTTTTCTCAAATCTATAATCTATAATAACAACCACACAAACAACGATAAAAAGGAATGCAACTTCAATTACAATCAAATTCACAACAAATTAAAACAACAAAAGAATCAAAGAAGAATTAAAAGCAGATTAAGTGAGCCTTTCAAGTGAAACAAATCTAAACAAATCTAAACAAGTTAAAAAGAACAAAAAAAATGAGAAGATTAAAACGAGTTAAGATTATCACCTCGGCTGTCTCGGAGCGATTCAAATCAAAATTCTAGGATTTAATTTTTAGTGAAATGGAAAAGATGGATGCAGATGGGGAGGGTGACTCCAAGTATATATGTTGACTGGTGGTGCAGTAACCATTTTGACAACGAAAAGTGAAGATGAGGAAAATCAAAGATGAACGCCGGCGTCTGGTGTTGAGAATCATTGTTGGTGACGACAAGCGCGAAGATCAGTGTCAAGGATGGGGAAGGGGAAGGGGAAGGGAAAGGGAAGATCAGGTGTTGAGAGTTCTTGGCTTCTTTTCCTGAAAATGTCTTACCGAAATAAAAACGGTAAGACATTTTCCCAAATTAAAAGCCTCATTTTCCGTGTTTTGTAATTCATTTTACGTTAAGGAAATTCTTTTCAGCCAAACAAACACTGGAAAATACTGAAAAGCTTTTTCGAAAAATGATTTCATGGCTAACAAACAAAACCTTAATGAAATCCAAGAATCACGTTTTCAATTAATTTAAAATTTTATACATTTTCTTTTTTCAAATTAAAAAAACAAAGCACGTGTTTCCAATTTGTTTAGTCAATTAAGGACTACCAAATGACAACAAATTTCTTTCCAAACATGGACATTCGTTATTCACACAAGTCATAATGCTAAATTTAAACATATTTATCCTATAAATTATAAATCTGTTTTGACTTTTTTTTTTGCATTAAGATAATGATATTATATAATGTAAGTTTACGCATACTTTACACCTGTTTATGCTACAGGCTTGAAATTAATGTTAATGGTTCAATTTCGATCTAATTTAGGTTATTATTATTATTTAAATTATAAAGCAAATTTACATATAAAATAAATATTTTTATTTTTTTTAAAAAAAAGCGTTTTAAAAAGAAATATAATTAAGAAATTAAATCAAAATAATACAATTATCTAACGCACCGGTCTTAATTTTGTTGTTTTTAAGGTAAAAAAGAATAATTGCAATTTCATTTTTAAAAGTATGTAATAATTATATTTTTATTAAATTATTCTGTATCTCCAAACATATCTAATCATGTTTCAAAGATTAAGTAAAAGGAAAAAAAATATGCGCATTTTATTTAACCTAAAATTGGTATCAAACCCTTGTTTTTCATTCCTTTTCTATTGGGATGCCATTTATATATATAAACTGGACATTAATTCAATAAAAATTGATTAAAAAAATATTTTCTTTACACTATTATAAAGGTGTTTTAATTTTTTTATATCTTTAAAAAATAATTTAAGCTTAAAATAAATAAATAATAATAATCGTGAAATTCAAATTTAAAACATTAACATTCTAACTTTATTTTAGTTAAAAGATGAAATATAATATAAATACTTTGGGGAGGAATCCACTTACACTAGTGTAAAACTAACATGGTTTTACACCTTTTCATAAATTTTTCTACTATTGATATTTTAAAGTCGTTGATTTATCAATATAATTGCACTTGTTATGCATCTGAAATTTTGAATCAGTCCAATATTTCTACTATATCAATCTAAAATATTATCTATATTAATATATATTTAACGATTTAAAGCTCTTTTTTACATAAAAAATAGCTTAAAAAAATTCTTTACTCCAAACATGATATGCATGATCTATATGAATGAAACATGGTGGTTAGATTATTAAAATATCAATAAAAAAAAAAAAATAATACCATATTAATTTTATACCGATATCTCTATTCAAATACTTTTAAATCTTTTTTCAAAAAAATGCTTTGAATCTCTCTTGGAGTAGCTAAAATAGGTATATTTATTTTTTCCTTTGAATTTTCTTTCAAAAAATAAAATAAAAGAGGCAAAACTTTGCTTTTAATTGATGACTTCCAAATTTTTTTTCCCAAACGATAAGATTTCATACTAAACTTAGAAAATCCAGAAGTGCCTTCGTCATTTCCTTATATTAGGGAATAGATAAATGAAAACAAATTATTGTATTAGGAGATGTGAATTATTAAAGTAAACGAGGGTTCATACTAATTTTTATTTTGGTGACAATATTTTTTTCTCAGGGATAAGATAGAAATATTCAAAAATTAGACTTAAAATTAATATTAATTGAATCTTCTTATCGTATGTGTACAACTACTATACTTTTGATAAATAAAAAATATCTATCATTATATTTTACATACAAAGAAAAATATAATGGGGATCAGGGGCGAAGCTAGAACAATTTTTTAGGGGGGCCGGATGAAATTTTAATTTTTTATAGTTTATATCTTTATAATTTGTAAAGGATTAAATCGAATTTTTATAATTTTAGGGGGGCCAAAGTATAATTTTATCTTTACTAATTTAAAATTTTTTAAAAATTTTAAGGGCCTAAATAATAATTTTACATTTTAGGGGAGGCCGGGGCCCATGCCAGCCCCCTCTGGCTTCGCCCCTAATGGGGATTAACTCTTAAATCAATTAACATGATTATTATTACAATAATAAATAAATAAAATTGAATTATAGAAAAATGCCGGTTTTTTAAGATATTTATTGGATTAGGTCATTTTTTTTTTTGGAGAAATGATGGGATTGGACTAAAATAATGAAAACACTTTCAATGGAAATAAGATTGGTGTAAATACGATGCTTGTGAATATCGATTAAATAATTATTAACTTTACATATAAAAATTATTTAAAAAAAACTAAATAATGTATAATAAACTTAAAAAATATAAAAAAAATTAAAACTCTATAAAATCTTAAACCCTAAAACCCACACAATCCAAACCCTAACCCTACTTAAAAACACAAAAATCTAACCTTAAAAAAACGAAACATAAAAAAAATGCTTCCAGTTGGAAGTGCTTTCGTTATTTCGACCTAATCCTGTCATTTTAAAAAAAAAACCTAATCAAATAATTTTTTAAAAAAATAGGTATTTTTGAGAAAATTTTAAGAATAAATTAAAAATCATATAAAAAGAAATGAGTTACGAAAAGGAAACAGTGAGGGAATACTACGAAGTTATGGAATGAGAAAAATAATAAGCGTGAAGCAAAAGAAAAGATGTTGGTAGTTGTGGAAGGTATGAAGAGTGAGTAAATATTTTGGAGGTGACTTATTTTTCTTACCGAATTTTATATAGCATAGTTAAATTATTTTGTAGCAAAAATGTATTTATTACCCATTGTTTAAATCTTAATACAAATATAAATAAAATTTAGAATTAAATTGACAAAATCCTATCCCATGATGCAATTTTAGAATTTCAAAGTAATAAAAGGAGTCGTGTCAAATGAGGCATAATCATAGGAAAATTGGATAGCACGCGGCGCCAGGACTCTGCACACCTCTCTTATTTTAATCTCTTTTGTTTTTTTTTTTTCATAATAACGCTTACCCATTGTATTTAACCAAATTCGTAATCCATCTTAATTCCTCTCCTATAAATACCCAAACAAGAGCTAACACAATTCAGTCTTCAATCCAATTTACCCAATCCACCCATATATTCACTCTTTATGTATGGCTTTCAACAATGATCTCTCCGTTATCCTCCCTCGTGTTCTTATCGTCTCTAGACGTAGCGTTCGCAAGAATAAGTTTGTAGATTTTGTTGGTAGGTTTCTATACTTTTTTTTTCTTTGTTTTGGGATCTTGTCTTTTTTTCTTCGGATGGACTTACTTTTGGGTGTTGGAATTTGCAGGTGAATACCATCTTGATCTTATAGTCGCCTATGGTGCAGTTCCGGTGATTGTGCCCCGAGTCAATGGGGTTCATATGTTATTGGATAGTTTCGAGCCAATCCACGGTGTTCTTCTTTGCGAAGGCGAAGACATCGATCCATCTTTGTACGAACCCGAGACGTCAGGGCTTTCACCTGAAGAAATTGAAGAAATCAGGAGGCTGCATGCAAGTGATACAGCCGTGGATAAAGAGAAAGATTCAATAGAGTTAAGGCTAGCGAAGCTTTGCCTTGAAAGGAACATTCCTTATATGGGGATTTGCAGGGGTTCCCAGGTTCTGAATGTTGCTTGCGGCGGTACCCTTTATCAAGATATTGGCAAAGAATTGACAAGGAAATTGCCAGAAGATCAAAGGGTAGTGCACATGGATTATGATAATTATGATGGGCATAGGCATTTTGTGAAGGTGGTGGAGAATACCCCTTTGCATTGCTGGTTTAAGGATTCTTTGGAAGTAGGGAAGATGGATATTTTGGTCAACAGTTATCATCATCAGGGTGTCAAGAGATTGGCACAACGATTTGTGCCCATGGCTTTCGCACCAGATGGCTTGATTGAAGGGTTCTATGACCCAGATGCCTATAATCCTGAAGAGGGTAAATTCATAATGGGACTTCAATTCCATCCAGAGAGAATGAGGCGGCCTGATTCTGAAGAATTTGATTATCCAGGATGCCCATCTGCTTATCAGGTTTGCCTACAATTCATCCCGATATTATTTTGATTTTGGAATTTGATGAAAAACAGGGTTTTTCTGGTTCTGCCATTCTGGGTGACGATTTGTGCAGGAATTTGTGAAGGCAGTACTTGCTTATCAGAAGAAACTTAATAGCTCAACAGCTTTGCCAAAGCCATTGAAGCTCAACAAAGAAATGGAAAACAAAAGGAAAATCATAGTCCGAAGCTTCTCACTCGCAAAGAATCTATACACTGCAGGAATTGAGATGAATCCTACTAAACAATCTGAACTTGAAGCTGGAGCAGAATTTCTGGAGGTATATATACTAATTGGGTGATTTTGAGTATGAAATATGAAATACATGTGTTCATACACTCAGATACTTGGTTGCCTCTTGCAGTCAAACACAGCCCTGAGCGTGCAACAAGAGAACAGGCTGAAGCAGATGGGGGCAACAGTGAGAAACGGGAGCCGTTACATTGAAAAGCTCAAGTTAAACGAAGAAAGGGACAGATTAGCAAGAAATGTAATGGGGAAAATGTCGGTTGAACAATTGTCTGATCTTATGTCATTCTACCATATGATGGGGCAGATCTGCTCTGAAGTTTTGGAAAGAAAACTAAACGGCATCGTAAATGACAATGCTTGCTAATCGCCATGAATCTTCCGGTGTGTGTGTGTGTGTGTGTTGGGGTATCATGTGCTTTTGTTGTCAATAAAAATTGACGTTTTATCAATCTTTGGTAAAAGACTCACAGGAAACCTGGGTCTGTTATGTCCGAGGGGGTCCCTTTGTTTTGTCTTATTCGCTTCATTTCATGTGAATTTGTCCACCGAGTGGACTTTATTTTGTCTACATTAATATTTGTTTTTCTTTTGTTAGAGAAAAAGGGCTGCAATGCCTAAATTTCTGGCCATTAATGTACTTTAGATACATGTATCCATTTCAGAAACAGCATCTCAGGCGACGTTGCCCGTGAGCAGTTCTAAGCTGTATGAAATTATTTTTAACAAAAAATAAATGATTTATCTAGTATTTTTTTACTTGTGAGTTCGAATGGCAATTTGTTATCTCCTATCTAGCTGGCCTTCGAGAGAAGCTCATGGATGTTTCTTCCTCTCATAACACTTAGCTATTCCGCACTTGAAGAGGTACTCGGATGGTCCAGCATTTTATAGCACCATTTGGTTGGTCGTTACTAATCACTTGAGCAACCTCAGTCAAGGAAATGTAAAAACAATACCATGCATGAGGACAACTCAAGTACAACGATCTTGTCACTTGGTCGATCGTACAGTCATCAAGTCCCATATTTGTCGATGATGTGATCTCATTGAGCATGAGACCTCTTTTCCTATAAATACCCTCCAAGTTAATAAGAAAGAGATCTTTCGAGCCTTTCAGCAACCTTAAGCATTCCTTAGCATCCGACCTCCTTTGCTACCTTATCCTCCTTATTTACCTCATTTTGTCAGCTTTCCACTTGTTTAGGTGAATCAGCCTATCTTGCACCACCACCTTCTCCTATCTTCCCTTGTTGACATTTGTATCAATAATTGGTGTAGTGAACATGGACTTCTCATACTAATGCTTCTCTCAACCCAGCAAATCTAGTCACCTTCACTAACCCAGTTAGCTCAACAGCTCCACTTGCTCTTATTAACCCCATCACCCCTGAGCTTCCTTTAAGCTAAACCCTCACTACACCATTGGCTTCAACTCAACCTTTCCTCCCTCTCTTCCAGCCCTTAGTATTGTTATTTCGACCTCCTACACTATTTTCCCAGTCTTTCCCTCCTCTCTCCCAATTTGTTGCACCACATTCTCAGCCTATTCCATCATTTTCCAAGTTGCTTGCATCACTCCTCCAATTATCACCCATATAGAGGTTTAACAATGGCTCCCCTAAAAGACACGTGGCACCATGAGAAGGCACTTGAGAGATCTATGGGTGGCCCTTCACTCACTTTTCACTTGATATTACTTGGTCTACTCCTCATCTAGATGTTGCCTGGACGGTTCCCTACCTTGTAGCATTTGGCCAATCATTGGATGGCCAACCACCCGGCTTCCTTATCCTTTAGGTCACTGATCTGTCGTATTTACTTACGTCAAATTAGGCTCTTTAAACACTTAAAGAGCTTATTATTGAGTATTTTATAGTGTCTTTTCTAATATTTCTGCACTTTATGGATTTCATGTTTAATTTTAGTTTTTATCGCATTTTAACACTTTTCTGAATAAAAATGTCAAGCATATGTCATGAGGGACTTAATATTTGAGTTGAGCTTGTTTTAGGTACTTGGTTGATGCAAAAAATGAAAATAAGAGCTTAACTTGGAGTCGAGGTCACGAAATTGAGGAGTCAATGTCGCAACACCAATGCCTTTGCCATCGACTAGGGAGTTGGACTTCATCAAGTGACACAATTGAGTGAACTATTTCTAATGTCGCGACACCAAAGAGTTGATGTCGTGACACAAGCACTTATGGTTGCAACATTGGACTAATGGTGTCGCAACACCAACCACAAACTCTAAAGATAAAGAAGTCGAGCTATTTGAGTACCATTTCACAACACCAAGGAACCATGGTTGTAATACTAAAGCCCAAAAACACCCATTGAGTCGATTGTTGAGGGTGTCGCGACACCGACCCCTGATGAGGAGAATTGTTAAAGGGCATTTTGCAGTCAAACAAGCCTCAAATTAGATTTTAAGTAAGGACATAGTTAAATTAGAAAAGACTATAAATATCACTTTTATAGGTCTTTTTAGTAAATTAAAAAATTAGGTTAGACATGAAACTAGAAACAAATTGCATATAGAATCAAATGAAAAAAATGGATAAAAATGATAAAGTTAGAGAAATAGGTTACATTTGGAAATGAATGTGGTTTCTCACTAAGTATGAAAATGACTTTGAGAAGTAATTTAAGTTTTTCAAATTTTTATTTAATTAAATAATTGATGTTCAAAAATGGAAATGAATTAATTGGTTATTGTAAATACGTTGAATATGAGAATTAAATATATTTTCTCATAGATTTTTTACGATAAAGTTTTCATGACTTTAATAGAATTAAAATTGGGTTGAGAAAATTATTTAATTGGAAAATTAATTAATTAAAATTAATTAAATAAATAATATTTATTTGGAAATAGAAAAACATGTATTGGATTGAATTAAATTATAAAGTGTTGGGTTAAAAGTTCAAGAAGCACATTTAATTGGACCCAATATAGGAGAGGCCCAAAACCCCTCATAATATGTATGAGGGGCGACAATCCTAGTATATTTAATTACGGTGTGCCGACCCTCTCTCCTAGTTAAACTAGGAGACTAGTTTTTCTATTAGATAAGTATTATTTGTATTCTACTAATTCAACCAGGATTCTCTTATCTCTCCCTATAAATAGATGGTACTCATATGGCTAAAGATATACAACTTTGAGATATTGTTATTCTGTAAAAAAAATAGTGAGAAATTATTTTCTAAGTATAAATTCTATTTTTTGGGAATAACAATTCTATCGTATTCTATTGATAGATTTATTTTCCTACTAAAGTAAGAAACTTTTTCTGGTTGTGTTGATTCGTGAATGTTCGAGCCCACACTCGAAGCAATTCATGGTAAGAGAATAGCAGAGAAAGTCGTCCGACTAAAAATCGGGATTGTCAAGAATTCGTCTCGCACAAAGCACAAGTACTTTTTGGAAAAAAAGTATTGCTATAAATATCATAAACCGGCTCAGTTTTCAATTTTTTTAAAATTTTCCGCTGTGACAAAATCATTTATTAAACTGGATTTTTTCAACAACCTATTAGAATAAACGAATGTAATTCATAATGCATACCTAACTCATGGTGGATCGATTGGTTCCAAAGATAAAAATTATTGTAAAAGAAATAATAAATTAAGATGATCATATAATGGAGGCGGGTGCTTCCAAAACCCAAGACATAACTAATTATTAAAACTCTAGAAGAGATTCAACTACCTGAAATTGAAGATGGAAATAGTGAAAATAAATAGATCTCGATAAGTTATGCCAATACTGAAATATATGGAATCATGGAAAATAAAAAGTTGTCGATAACGATTTTGCATGCAATATTACTATTGAAATAATGAGGATCTTAAATAAATCTATTGAGAAATGTAGACATGGAATAGATTGACCAAAATGGAAAGACGTAGTTCAAGTAGAATTAAATTCGTGAAGTTTTTATACTAGTAGTTGTAACGCGTAGGTTTGCGCAAGTGTACACAGTCGTTATCAAGTAATAAGTAAGTATCGAGTTATCGTCTCCACAGGGATTGTATTTGTGCTAAGTCACTTAATTTGTAAAATTATATTAACAATTTGGTAAATAAAAACACAATATAGTTGAGAAGTGATGATTAAAATATATTAAATTAAATGCAATGATCCCTAATGCAAATTATCCTAAGTATGCAAACTATATGAATGAAATAGATTTTAGCAAAATTAAACACAATTTGCAACAATTATAAAATAAATAAACTAGGACAATTACTTTAATTAAACTCAATTTATTATCACAATGCTTAATAATATTCGGAAAAACATTCCATGGCAACTCGATCTTTCATGAGTTTGGAAACCACATTAGGTCCTTTCGGAATCCTTTACTTAGTAAATACGCATTTTACTGATCCTTATTTACTAAAGGTCTCTTAGCATTCGTGTGAGGTAACAGGGACGTGTCGATTTGAAACAGTTTAATCGCACAAATCTAAAAACTATGCGATAATGAGCTTGGTCGAGTTGTTATGCAACCTACAATTTAATCGGGTCAGGATCTAAATTGAGCATGCACATTTCAATTTTGTGTCCATTAGCTGTCGTCTGGTCAAGATCGCTCAGCTAATTCAGGTGCATTTCAATCACGTATAAATGAAATACAGACTTGATTTTAATTGAAAACATGATCGATTGAGGCACAAACATTATAAGCATGAATCAAATAAATATTATTTAATCAAAACAATCATCCTAGCTTAAATAAAATTAAGCTAACGTTGTTGTAAACAAGAACAAAGAACACATAGCAAACATCTTTAGATTAAATTAAATAAAAGAAAGATTAAACCCAATTCAGAGTGGCTGTCACCCAAGACTCTGATTGACGAGGCTCCTTCGTTCCTTTGCTTTGTTCCTTTGCTGATGGCTCTCCAAGGTGGCCGACCAAGGGCTCTTTAAGAGGATTTAATTGCTAAAATCTCTATGAAGAGATGATGCTAGGCGTGGGAATGGAAAAGGCTAAGAGAATTTGGAGATAAGAGAGAATGAATGATGAGAATGAATGAGGGATGATTAAGGGATGATGAATGAGGGAATAAGAGGGTTTTATTTATAGGTGAAGAGAGGGGGATAGTTTGCTAAAAATAGAAATCTCCTCAAATGGTGGCCGGCCATGCTTAGTGGCTTTTGACTTGATTTTTGCTTGATTTTTAAGCAATTTTGAATGCCACACACCTCAGGACTGAGACTCGGTCAATCGTAAATCTTCGGGCAAATGTCTAATTTCTTCAACACTGCAAGGACCTTGTGTAATTAAACCAAAGAAATGGTTTAAATGGACAGCCATGTGTAGCCAAATATTGGGTTGACTTGGTCTCCAATTTGGACGGTTTTGTAATCCAGCAAAATTATCAGACCTGTCCAGAATAAATCAACAAGTTAGAGGACCAAGGAATAAAATTTATCCAATTTAATTAATTAATTAAAACCCAAATTATTAATGAAATAGTTTAAAATGAATTATTAAATATAATTTTATATTTTATTATTTAATTTAATCATGCATGGCCCACTTTATGTCTTAAAAAATATAATATATTCAAATCAATATAAAAGAAGCAATTTATTGCATGAAAACTATATAATAAAGCATAAAATCACATTTTAATAATTTCTATGTCCTAATTTCATATTTTCACATATTTCATTAATTTATTAAACAATTACTTAGTTTTAACAATGGATTTAAGTAAAAAGGTGATAAATTACATAGGAAAAATCCTATATATTTTTCCGTTTACACACCCCCAAACTTAAATCATTGCTCGTCCCGAGTAATGTTTATGCACAACAAAAGGTCTTGCTACGGCAAAATTGCTAATTGTGTAAGCAGCATCAATCTTTGTCCCATAATCATGCATTAGTAAGTTCATGCTCATCGTTCTTCTTTATTAACAAGTAATTCATATGCAAACATTCCTTAAGATTAGACTAAGCTTCAAAATATGCCAACATGAATCATAGTTTGCATGTATTTCACAGCCATCGATAACATTCTTCATTTAACATAATTTCCTATCAATCAAGCAAACAATCACAAGGCTTATTTATGATCTTCATATGTTAAACTTAGGACTTCCTCTCCACTAATGTAAGTGACATAATCATCAAATCAATAGGTCTTTTATAAGGTTGTAATGGGGCTCGATTAAAGGTAGGGATTTTAAGAGATGGGACATTTCGGTTTTAAAAATATTAACCTTTAACTTTGTCTTGGTTTTCTCGTAATACGACCTTTTTCTTTAAGTGAACCTTTGGAGCACCCCCAAACTTATTTTGAACTCAAGCTCATACATTTTCCTTTTTTTTGAGACTGAGCAAACTTTTCTTCGCTCTTTTTTTTTTAAGTTTTTTTATAACATGAGCACATACATCTTTTTGAAAATTTCCTCAAATTTTGATTACCAAGACAACTTTAGTTAAGATGGATGCACAAAATTAGGATAACTTAAAAAAATGGTAATTGGCTTATAATGTGGGTTCATTGCAATAAACAGGCCTTTAAGCTCAAAATTAAAGTTTCAAGGGTCTAATATCATAGGGTTGGCTTGAAAAGGCTCAAACGGTCAAAAGAAATAGAGCGTATATCATTTTAGATTTTTATGTCTCCTAGGATTTTGCCTCAAGAAAGTTACTAAGTCAATTCTAAAGATATAAACCTTCATGCATGTCTAATCTCAAAAGAAACTAAGTTTTCATGGCAAACATTACTAAAGCTAAGATCATACAAACATTCCATTCTTCATGATAACATACTTTCACTCAGATAAAATCATCATTCATACTTGCATACAAACTATCTCATTAACAAAAAATATCTTTAAACATTCATTTATTAAAACATACTTATGAAAGAAATGATTGAAACATACTTGAAAAAAATTTAAAAGTTTGAGCAATTTATTTGCCTTACCCCCCTTTAAAAAGAAGCAATGTCCTCATTGCAAGAACAAAGTAATGAGTGAAAACTGAACACCAAGTAGGGTTGTAAAGAAAGAGAGGTGAGTCATTAAGACTGCTTAAATACCAAGTCTTCCCTAATAACCCAATCCTAGACATGTTCATTCCCATTACCACATCACTTAGTCTTATTCTTTCTAAAGAAGTGTTAAGTTTATTCATGCTTCCTATGTTTTATTCTGCAGAAATTAAATCCTAATTTACGAAAGAAATAAATTCCTAAAGACCTAAAAATAATTAAATAATAAGACAAGAATCCCCCATTTTATTTTTCTGACTCATTCCCCTTGTCTTCTTTAGCTCTATCTCCGCTTGCATAGTCAGTATCTTCCGTCCATGTCTCAAAGATAGCATCTGGGAACTCAGGAACAAAAGTATTAGAGATATTCTTAAAAGTATTTCGAATTGAGTCATCTCTAATTTTTGCATATTTCCAGTAAGTTTGTTGTTGATTGTGCATGAACTTGCACATATCCATCAAAATTGACAACTCTGATTTCCTTGAAGTACTTGCAGAAGTCGGCATGAGAGTTTTATATTCAGGTTCAACACTTAGCTTGACTGGTTCTTCTTCTGGCTCAACCCTTGTTTCAGGGTTTTCAGATCCTTCAACTGGTTTAGGACTGTTTGGTTCCTTATCATATTCTTCCTCTTCAGTGTCTTTAACTGAATTAGCTTCAATCTCAGTTCCATCTGTTGACTCCTTGGTATCTGGCTTAGTTGGCTCTTCTTGCTCGCCTTGATTCAGCTCATGCACCCTCTCTACTAGCCTTTCAAGATCATAATTTCTAATGCACCATTGAACATATCGCCCCTTCAGATTTGCTTGTGTTTTAACACGGGCCCTTAAGCAAAGTGAACTGATTAATGATGGGAAATAAGCACTTCCTACCTTCTTTTTAGCACAATCGTGAATCTCCTTGAGGATAATTTTCCCATCATTAATGGACTTTTCTGTCAAAATTGCATATAATAAAAGCATCTTTTCCATCGAGATGGTGGAACTATGAGAGATAGGCATAAAACTGTAGCGAACGAAATAAAACCATACCTTTGCTACTGGTTTTAAGTATTCCCTTCGACAAGAATGCCTTCCATACTTTCTTATAATCCATTGGGATCCCAGATTTGTCACAACATCAAGCACTTGTTGAAGAAAATCCCAATTGATATTGTTCATCATAGGGTAGTACTCATCTTCTTAAACATCAGGTAAATTAAACAAATCATTGATGGACTTAGAAGTAAGAGGTACCTTTTTCTTTCGAACGATGACTTCAGTAGCATCTTGCATAGTCAAACTAGCATAGAATTCTCGAACTAGTTCATCATCGGGAAGTGAACGAGCATCACAAAATTGTTCCCACTTGAAAGCATTGATTTTCTTTCTAATCGGTATAAAAACAACCATCAAATCATTACTCTTCAAGTCAAAACCTTTTTCTGGCATCATAGGTTGATGCTTGAAGATTGAATCAAATCTCTCTTTCACTTCTTCATCTATCAAAATCGGGTTTTCAGGAGTAGTCTTTGAAGATCTGGTTCTTTTGCGAGACATGCTATCTTTTCCCGAAAATTTCGGCAAAGTTTTTACTCAATGGGGGAAAAGAGAAATCGGCAAGGTGGGTGGAACTTGCTACAGTAGAAATCTTGCGACGGAAAGAATGGTGCGGTAATAACGACGACGTGCGACAACAACGGTGGTGCTTCGACAATCTCTTTGTTGTGGCAATGGGAGATTTCGACAAAAGGGAAGAGAACTAGGGTTTCTTTTGGGATTTGAGGTTGACGGTACAAAAGGGAGATTAGGGATTTTTAGGGTGTAAGCAAATTGCTTTGAGGGATATGAAAATTAGTAGAATGGAGAGGGGTTTATATAGGAAAAATTAGGGCAACATATAGTAAAAATTTAGCTACATTAGGGTTACTTGGGCGGCAAGCAATGGGTGTGACGGCAAGGCATGGATTTTCCCTCCTTTTTGCTGTTTTGGGCCTCAAACTCAGACTGTATCTTACTAAAAAAAACTGATTAGTACTTGGGCCAAATTTGACCCCCTTTATTAACATAAAAATTTAAAATTTAAACAGAACAAATGAAACTTAAAAATTTTAAATCTTAATTAGAAAATTTCTTCTTAACAAATTACATTAAATTAATTCCCGTGAAAGGTTGGAGGGTCACAAATGGTCCCACTTAAGTTCCAATCTCAGTAGATGAATTAATTAAATGTAATAAGTTAAGAAAATAAGTTCTAATTATTTATTTATTTACAAAATGAGTTCATGAAAAATTAAGGGTCCATTAATTTGAACGAGGATTCAACTCGCTCAACTTCACCATCCCAAAGAGTGTTTGAGACGCGTTGACCATTAACTTTAAACGTACCTCGTAATTGTTGTATAGTTCAATAGCTCCATAAGGATAAACTTGGTAGATGGTATAAGGTCCTTTCCATCGAGATTTAAGCTTCCCAGGAAATAACTTCAACCTTGAATTAAACAACAAAACCTTCTGACCTTCTTTAAACTCGCAAGGTTGTATATGACTATCATGCCATCTCTTTGATCTTTCTTTACACATTTTGGCATTCTCATAGGAAAACAACCTGAGCTCTTCTAACTCATCAAGTTGTAACATCCTTCTCTCACCGACTTGCTTAAGATCAAAGTTCAACTGTTTCAACGCCCAGTGAGCTTTATTCTCCAACTCTAATGGCAAATGACATGCCTTTCCAAAGACTAACCGATAAGGAGTCATTTCTAAAGGTGTCTTAAATGCTGTTCGATAGGCCCATAATGCATCATCGAGCCTTCGAGACCAATCTTTTCTGCTAGGGCGTACTACCTTTTCAAGGATACCTTTGATTTCATAGTTCACTCTTTCAACTTGCCCATTGGACTGGGGGTGATAGGCAGTAGCAATCTTGCGCTTCACATCATATTTGTCAAGCAACCACTTAAGCCATTTGTTCACAAAGTGAGAACCTTCATCACTAATAATAGCTCTTGGTGTCCCAAATCATGTAAACACATGCTTATGTAGGAATCGTATGACTTCCTTAGCATCATTTGTAGGGTATGCTTCAGCTTCAACCCACTTGGATACATAGTCCACAACAACTAAGATGTATTTGTTCCCATACGAAGAAGGAAACGAGCCTAAGAAGTCAATGCCCCATACGTCGAACAATTCAATCTCCAAAATGTTTGTCAAGGGCATCTCATTCCTCCTTGATATATTTTCGGTCCTTTGGCATTTATCACAGTTCTTCACATAAGCATAAGCATATTTAAATAGTGTAGGCCAAAAGAAACCTACTTGCAAAATCTTTGTTGTAGTACGTTAACCACCAAAGTGTCCCCCACTTGGAGATGAATGTCAATGATACAAGATCTCAGCAATCTCGCTTTCAGCTACACACTTTCGGATTATATTATCTGTACATTGTTTAAACAAAAACAGATTCTCCCAAAAATAATACCGACTATCATGAAGGAATTTTTTCTTTGTTGGTATGTCATTTCTTGAGGAATTATTCCACATGCAAGATAATTGGCAAAATCAACAAACCAGGTATTTCATCATGATTGATTTACCTCAAATAAGTGTTCATCCGGGAAATTCTCGTTGATAGGCACACATGATCGAGTTACATCATCTTGCTCCAACCTCGACAGATAATCAGCTATTTGATTTTTGACACCTTTTCTGTCTTGGATCTCAAGGTCAAATTCTTGGAGTAAAAGTATCCAACGAATTAGCCTCGATTTGGCATCTTTCTTCGTGAGCAAGTATTTAATGGCCACATGGTTAGTAAATACTGTAACTTTGGTACCTATAAGATATGAGCGGAACTTGTCAAAAGCAAAAACTATAACAAAGAGTTCCTTTTCAGCTACCATATAATTGAGTTGGGCTCCCGTCAAAGTTCTAATTGCATAGTAAATAGGGTGAAACACTTTGTTTCTTCTTTGACCCATCACAGCTCCAACGGCATAATCACTTGCATCGTAATCAACTCAAAAGGCGAGTTCTAATCAGGTGTAACGATTATTGGGGCTGATAATAACCGCTTCTTTAGATCTTCAAAAGCTTCCAAACATGCTTTGTTGAAATCAAACACTTTATCTTTCTCTAACAACAAACACAACGGTTTAGAAATTTTTGAGAAATCTTTGATAAACCTTCGGTAAAAACTGGCATGGCCTAAGAAACTTCTGACTCCTTTCACATTCATTGGGGCCGGTAATCTTTCAATTACGTCCACCTTTTCTTTATCGACTTCAATTCCTTTCTTTGAGATCTTATGACCTAAGACAATCCCTTCCTTGACCATAAAATGGTATTTTTCCAAATTAAGGACAAGATTCATCTCTTCGCATCTCTTCAGTATCTTAGCCAAATTACTCAAACAGATATCATAAGTGTTACCAAAAACAGAAAAAATCATCCATGAAAACCTCAACAAAATTTTCAACCATATCAGTAAATATTGCCATCATGCATCGTTGAAATGTTGCAGGTGTATTGCATAAACCAAAAGGCATTCGCCTAAAAGCAAATGTACCGTATGGACAAGTAAAGGTTGTTTTATGTTGGTCTTCCGGGGCTACAAATATTTAGTTATATCCCGAATAGCCATCTAAAAAACAAAAGAATTCGTTACCTGCCAGTCGATCTAACATCTGATCCATAAAAGGCAAAAGAAAATGGTCCTTTCGGGTGGCTTTGTTTAACTTTCTGTAATCAATACAGATTCTCCAATCGGTAATAGTTCTCGTTGGAATTAACTCGTTATGCTCATTTTCAACAATCGTGATTCCACCTTTCTTCGGTACACACTGCACTGGGCTTACCCACGAACTATCTGAAATAGGATAGATGATTCCTGCATCTAACCATTTGATCACTTCCTTTCTCACAAATTCTTTCGTAATAGGATTGAGCTTCCTTTGCCCATCAATTTGAACTCTTTCACCTTCTTCTAAAATAATTTTATGCATGCAAAAAGAAGGGCTTATACCTCGAATATCAGCTATGGTCCAACCAAATACTTTCTTAAATTTCTTTAGAACAACAATTAGTTGCTCCTCTTGATCTTTCGTCAGTTCCGCTGAAATAATCACAGGAAAAGTAAAACAGTCACCTAAATAAACTTAATTCAAATGGGAAGGAAGTACCTTTAGTTCGAGATTAGGTGGTTCTTCAATTGACAGCTTGGGTTGCACAAATTCTCTGACTTCTAACTCCAACGGTTCAAACCGTGTGGATTGAATAAAATTTCTCGGATTGGCTTCCATCAAAGCCATGTTTTCTTCACCTTCTTCATCCTCCAAAGGGTCAAGTTCTAGGGCTTTCTCCAATGGATCTTCTTCAAGATTGCTTTCCATAGAAACCAAGGTCTCTATCTCTTCCATAACTGAACACTCTTCTGCCGGATCAGGAAATTTCATCGCTTTAAGAATGTTAAAAGTTACCTGATCGTCTTGAACTCGCATGGTGAGTTCACCTTTCTACACATCAATTAACGTTCTTCCCGTGGCTAAGAAAGGTCTCCCAAAGATGATCGACACTTCTTTGTCTGCTTCAAAATCTAAGACAATGAAAACAGCAGGAAAAATAAATTTATCGACTCTTACCAAAACATCCTCGATCTTTCCTTCGGGATATGCTAAAGATAGATCCGCTAGCTGAAGCGTCAGAGTTGTAGGTCTTACTTCACCTATCCCTAACATCTTGAAAATAGACTTAGGCATCAAGTTGATACTTGCTTCTAAATCACACAAAGCTTTACCACAGTAAGATTCACCAATGTTACAGGGTATAGTAAAGCTTCCTGGGTTCTTCAATTTCAGTGGCAATTTGTTCTGCAAGAATGCACTGCATTCTTTTGTCAAGGCAACAGTCTCATACTCACTCAGTCATTTCTTCTTGGACAGTATATCCTTCATAAACTTCACATAATTTGGCATTTGTTCTAAAACCTCCACCAACGGAATATTGATGTGTAACTGCTTCAGAACGTCCAAAAACTTCTTGAATTGCACCTCCTGTTTCTGCTTGTGTTGCTGCAATCTTTGCGAATATAGAGGTGATGGAACTTTCGGTTGAATCGAACAACTCTTCTGAGTAGGTAAATCTGCATCCAAAGAAGATGTTAAAGTATCAGAATTCACTAAGTCAGGGTTTACCTTGTCAATCTTTACAGATTTTGATTCCTTTGGTGTAGGAATTTCAACAGCTGGTTGATTCTTCTCAACAGGCTTATCTTCAACATCAATCAATCGGGGTTCCAGAATTTTACCACTTCGCAATGCCACTGCCTTGATATGTTCTTTACCCAAACTTCTTGGATTCTTAGTATCACTCGGCAAGGTTCCTTGCGGTGTATTACGAAGCTCTGTAGCTAACTGACCCATTTGGTTTTCCAAATTTTTCAGTGTTGCTACTTGGCTTTGGATCAAAGCGTCATTCTTTGCCACATACGCTTTCAACAAGTTCTCCAAATTGTTTGATGCCTCAACTTGGGGTGGTTTTGGAGCTTGCTGATTAAACCCTTGAGATTGGTTGGGTCTATGCTACAATAAGTTGCTGTTCGGTCCATTTCCTTGGTTGTTCCAAGAAAAGTTAGGATGATTGCGCTATGAAGGATTGTAGAAGTTGGACTGGGGTCCTTGTCCACTCTTATTTTGATATTGGTTCCCCACATAGTACACTGACTCGAGATTTGATGGAAAATTCTCAAAAGAATGACCTTCCCTACAGTACACACAAGAAACTACTTCAAACGGACTTGGTGGCTGAGCTGCAAAATTATTAGCACTATTAGCAGTAAACTATTTTAACATAGAGGAAATAGACGATACCTGAGCTGATAACGAAGTGAGGGCGTCAATTTCATGAACTCCGGCTACACGTCTTCTTGAAGCTGTTCGATTTGTTGGCCATTGATAGTTATTACTCGCGATCCTATCGATGATCTCATAAGCCTCATTATAAGACTTAGACAAAATTGCACCATTCGCGGAAGCATCTACCATCAATCTTGTATGTGCATTGAGACCATTATAAAATGTCTCCAACTGGATACAATAAGGAATCCCATGATGAGGACACTTACGAAGTAACTCCTTGAATTGCTCCCAAGCCTCATACAAAGACTCGTCATCCAATTGTTGGAAAGTTGTGATCTCGTTCCTCAACTTAGCGTTTTTGCTAGGTGGGAAATACTTAACCAAAAATATTTCTGCTAATTCTTGCCATGTAGATATGGAACTTGGTGGCAATGAATTGAGCCATGCTCGTGCTCGATCTCACAACGAGTACGGGAACAACTTCAACCTCAGTGCGCCTTCAGTCACACCAGCTATCTTGAATGAATCACTCACCTCCATAAACAATCGAAGGTGGAAATGTGGATCTTCCATGGGCATACCACTGAATTGGCCCACCGTTTGTAGCATTTGAAACATCACTGGCTTCAATTTTAATTGGGTTGCCTCAATATCTGGCCTTCTAATTCCTTGATTTAACTCACTGAAAAGTGGCACAGCATATTGTTTGATGCATCGATCCCTATCATCGGCAATAAGGATGGGATTTTGTACATGATCGGCTTCATTACCTTAGTCTTGATTTTGATTTCCAAGGTCCATCTCGACTTGTTTTTGAGCTGTTCATTCACGTCTTCTTTGTCTGAAAGTTCGCTCACTTTCAGGGTCTACAAGGAGTAAATCGATAATTCGATCTATGCTCATAAACACCTGAAAAGAAAATCACAAAATTAAAAAGAATAAGTTAGTAATGTTAGAAATAAATCAAATTGAAAATAAATAATTTCATAGAAAAAAATGATTATGGAAACAATTATCAATCCACGGCAACGGCGCCAAAAACTTGTAACGCGTAGGTTTGTGCAAGTGTACACAGTCGTTATCAAGTAATAAGTACGTATCGAGTTATCGTCTCCACATGGATTGTATTTGTGCTAAGTCGCTTAATTTGTAAAATTATATTAACAATTTGGTAAATAAAATCACAATACAGTTGAGAAATAATGATTAAAATATATTAAATTAAATGCAATGATCCCTAATGCAAATTATATGAATGAAATAGATTTTAGCAAAATTAAACACAATTTGCAACAATTAAAACATAAATAAACTAGGACAATTACTTTAATTAAACTCAATTTATTATCAACATGCTTAATAATATTCGAAAAAACATTCCATGGCAACTCGATCTTTCATGAGTTTGGAAACCACATTAGGTCCTTTCAGAATCCTTTACTTAGTAAATACGCATTTTACTGATCTTTATTTACAAAGGGTTTCTTAGCATTCGTGTGAGGTAACAGGGACGTGTCAAGTTTGAAACAGTTTAATCACATAAATCTAAAAACTATGCAGATAATAGAGCTTGGTCAGAGTTGTTATGCAACCTACAATTTAATCGGGTCAGGATCTAAATTGAGCATGCACATTTCAATTATGTGTCCATTAGCCGTCGTCTGGTTAGGATCGCTCAGTTAATTCAGGTGCATTTCAATCACGTATGAACGAAATACAAACTTGATTTTAATTGAAAACATGATCGATTGAGGCACAGATATTATAAGCATGAATCAAATAAATATTATTTAATCAAAGCAATCATCCTAGCTTAAATAAAATTAAGCTAACATTGTTGTAACAAGAAAAAAGAACACATAGCAAACATCTTTAGATTAAATTAAAGAAAAGAAAGATTAAACCCAATTCAGAGTGGCTGTCACCCAAGACTCTGACTGACGAGGCTCCTTCGTTCCTTTGTTTTGCTCCTTTTCTGATGGCTCTCCAAGGTGGCCGACCAAGGGCTCTTTAAGAGGATTTAATTGCTAAAATATCTATAAAGAGATGATGCTAGGCGTGGGAATGGAAAAGGCTAAGAGAATTTGGAGAGAAGAGAGAATGAATGATGAGAATGAATGAGGGATGAATGAGGGATGATGAATAAGGGAATAAGAGGGTCTTATTTATAGGTGAGGAGAGGGTGATATTTTGCTAAAAATAGTGGATGTTAACCTCGTCAAATCTCCTCAAATGGTGGCCGGCCATGCTTAGTGGCTTTTGACTTGATTTTTGCTTGATTTTTAAGCAATTTTGAATGCCACACAACTCAGGACTGAGACTCGGTTAATCGTAAATCTTCGGGCAAATGTCTAATTTCTTCAACACTGTAAGGACCTTGTATAATTAAACCAAAGAAATGGTTTAAATGGATAGCCATGTGTAGCCAAATATTGGGTTGACTTGGTCTCCAATTTGGACGGTTTTGTAATCCAGCAAAATTATCAGATCTGTCCAGAATAAATCAACAAGTTAGAGGACCAAGGAATAAAATTTATCAAATTTAATTAATTAATTAAAACCCAAATTATTATTGAAATATTTTAAAATGAATTATTAAATATAATTTTATATTTTATTATTTAATTTAATCATGCATGGCCCACTTTATGTCTTAAAAATATAATATATTCAAATTAATATAAAAGAAGCCATTTATTGCATGAAAACTATATAATAAAGCATAAAATCACATTTTAATAATTTATATGTCCTAATTTCATTTTTTCATATATTTCATTAATTTATTAAACAATTACTTAGTTTTAACAATGGATTTAAGTAAACAGGTGATAAATTACATAGGAAAAATCCTATAAATTACATAAGTAAACAGTTATGGTACAAATGCGTAGTGTTGCAGAAACAAAAATATGAAAATGAAGTTTTTCACTAAGTCTTAGTATTGATTATGAAAAATATAATGTTCTTTTGTGGTGGATGCAATAACCTTTAGACATCTTATTAGTCTAGTAGTTCATGAAAATTTGATATGCGTCTAATATTGTTGTTACAACCTTTATATGATTCACTATATAGTGGAAGTTTGTATTAAAATTCTTAAAGGATTTAAAATGCTGGAATTATATAGAAATTTTTGGGAATTCGTTAAATATATTTGTGTAAGTATTTATTAAATTGAGTTAGACATATGGTAAATTCGACTCAGTAATAGTAGTTGAAGGAAGATTATAAAATGATCTAAAATACCTATATGTATTATTATAAAAGGATCATAATCAAAGTTTACTATAATTATTGTTGGAACTCCTGAAAAGGTCAAAATATATTTTCTCAAAATTCTTCCTCATTCATGATTTCTAGAAGAATAATGATACAAAAGTTTATCAAACACCATTTAAGTGATCTTTTGAAAAGCTAGTATTAAGATTGAATATTTAAAATATGAGATATCATGTGATATTGTCATGAGGAGGAGTAAATAAAAATTATGCTATTTTTACCTTAACCGGGGTTTTGTCCCATTGGATTTTCCTGATAAGGTTTTTAATGGGGCAAAATGTTATGAGTATCATAGATATATATACTCTTTTTCATTCACTTCGATTTTTTCCCCATAGGGTTTTTATATTAGTAAGATTTTAACTAGACACATTATCAATCAATGTACACCCAAAGCTATGAAGCTCAGTGTACAACTAAACTCAAACGGAGATCAAACAAAACAAAATATAGAAGTCAGAGTAACGCAGAGAATTTCTTATCGATCATATAAACAGGGCGGAACAAATCAGGGTATCACAGATATTTTCATAACAATTGTATAACAGAACAAATGATGTATGATTATGCTAATACGGTGTTTTTTGAAAAACCATAATGCAAATTCTCAGAAAACATCTTACCCAACTCCGCTATACGCCAAAATAGAGTTCCCTATAACTCATCCAACCAAATCACACCAACAAATAATTGTGGACAGTGCCACCAAAATTGTAGTTAAAACTGCCAGATTATATATATGTGGTCAAGCCACTATAATTGCAGATAAGTTACCAGACAGAATGTAACATCCTAAGATAGGGGGTTATTCGTGATTGAATTATTTATTCCTGTGTTTGAATTGTTGTGATAATAATTGTGGTGTAGTAAGGCTTAATTAGGGGTCTTGAGTAGGCTCGGAATAGTGGAAAAATATTTTTATAAGCTTTAAAGGTAGGGAGCCTTAGTAAGTAGGGGTTACAAGATTAAAAGAGGGAAATTTTGACACAGAAATGGCCTTGGAAAAGTGGCAAAAGGGAGGCCACTTAAGAGCTGGAGTTGACGCCATCAAGGGAGCAATGGGAGCTTGTGTTCGAGTCGCGGAAATTCCTCTTTTTGCTCTTAATTGGGACGGCATAGGGGGGAGAGAATTTCTCATTTCAAACTCTTTTTGATAATAAGGATAATGTGGATGATATTAGCTTTTTAATTGGATTTTTATTTGATTAATTCCAAGGAGAAAATATAGGCATTTGAGTATTCAAATTATTTTGAATAATTTTAAACAATTGGTCAAGAGCAATTCAAGGAGTTGCCGAATTTTTGAACTCTTTGTTCAAGAGGAGTGGACGGCAAGCTTGGGGGGGTGCCGAATTCTTTTAAAAGCACATACCTATCATCTTGTTTTTCTTTTTCTTTTTTTTTTCCATTTTTGCAAGTAGCCGAATCTCTTCCTTTACTCCCTCCTCTTCAATTATTTTTCTCTCCTTCCTCATCTTCTCAAAACTGAAACTCCTATTCCCCTTATCCATTATTTTCTTTCTTCCACTATAGCCGAATCTCTCCTTCTTGGTGTGCCGAAATTCCCCTATTCTTTTAGCTATCATCTTGGCCGAACATTAGTGTGGTGTGGATCTCTTCTAGTTTGGTTCCAATCGGGTTTGGTGGAAGGTAGGTGGTTTGGCCGAATGGCTATTTCTTCCCTCTCTGTTCTCTGTCGACTTTTACAAAGGTAAGGTTGGTTTCGGCAATTGTTGTTAAGGGTGCTAATCACATGTTAAAACCGATTTGTTGTAGGGCCTTCGGGATTTGGAAGCGAGCAAGTGAGTCCATCATCTTTGATCGATCGGTTTTTGGGTAAGGTGGTAAGGATCTATTCTTATTTGGTATTTGAGTAAGCCGAAGGCTATTAATTTTGATGATGGCCGGTTGTAGGAAGTGAAGCAGAATCGCATATCGAGTGCTGAAGTTAGTACTCAAGGGCGTTAGGTAAGGTTTTCGGGTTCAAATATTAACCATTGGGTATATGTTGGTCTGGCCGAATGGTCAGAGGCACTAATATGGGTATGGCCGAATATAGGGGCAAGGAAAGCTTGTGTGGCCGATTTGTCTTTTAGGATTTAGGACTATCATTGGTGGCGGTGTGTACATACACACTTTATGATTAATTAAGCGTGCTAAATGTTTGTGTATGCTAAATCGGTTTATGTACCTTTGGATTTAATACCATAACGGTATAAGCGATGATTCGAGTAAGACCACCATGCGTATGAGTTTACTATTTGATGCTTTTGAAAAGCATGGCATATTTGGTATATGCGATTTAAATACATGTTGGCATGAATTACATTATATATATATCATGGGTGATGTGGGATATATGAGTGGAGGAAGTGATATTCGTGTCGACGACGGACACGGTGGTTTTGGTACCACATTGTGACTACGGTCACGAGGTTTAGCACCTCGGAGGTTTGGCACCTCATAGCGTCTCGTCCCGGTGGCTTAGCACCACGATGGGTTGGCCCCACGATTTACATTATGGGATCGACGCCCGGTGATTTGGTATCACACGATGGGTTGGCCCCATCATTTGATTTGTGACTTGGTCACGGTGGTTTAGCACCACCGGTGGTTTTGGCACCACAATATGACCAGGATTTCGTGACTTTAAGTCACGGTGGTTTAGCACCACCGGTGGTTTGGTACCACACGGGGTAGAGAAAGGTGTATTGGATGGCTAGGTTGGGTGCATGGTTTAGTGCATGTTAATTTGTTATAAATTGTGTATGTTGTTGCACTAAATAGGGGAAGGGTTACACATTGAGTCTTGGTGACTCACCTTCTCCTTTAACATTTTTCAGTGACTCGTAGATCGCGGATGAGGAGCCGGATGGACTCGAGGTGGCCATGCAGTGGATATTTGAATTAAATGAACTTTAGATTTTAGTTTATTATACTTTATTATTGGTTTTATTTTCATCAAGTTGTAATAAGGCCTCCTAGAATTATTTTACTATTTTACATGTTTGAATGATTTGTTTAAATTAATTAATGAAATTAAAATAAGTACACATGTTTTCTCAAGTTGTGCATAAAATGTTTTATCGTGCCATCAGTGCAGTTAAAATATATAATAACTTGACTTAATAAATCTTTTTAAATAAACCTAAGTATGGGTTTTATACACCTCAACTGTTTTAAACAAGACACTATCTTTTATCAAAAAGTTAAACCGGTTTAAAGGAGTTTTCAAAGAAATGTTTTCTCTGTAGCACACCAAATTCGGTCGTAATGTTTGGGCCGGGTTTGGGGTGTTACAAAATTGGTATCAGAGCCCAGTTCAAAGCTCGGCTGTGGGGGCCCAAGGCCCAAAAATGTTTCAGTAGGCCTTTGTGAAAATGGTTTTGGTTTTGGAACAGCATGGCACCGAGTCTCCGGCACCAATCCGCCCAGGTAAGTACTTCCAACTTCTTTGTGAATTATTCCTTGTGGAAAGGGTAGGAATGGAATGTAGAATAGTCTTATAAGAACTTGAACCCTAGGATTAGACTACTCAAACACAAAAACAAAACATAAGACTCTAAAAGCCTAATTAAACAAACCTACGACCAAGTCGCCGAGTTAGGGTGTGGTAACCCTGGTGCGCATGTCTAGGATTGGATCTGGAAGAGCTTGGTATTTAAGCAGTCCTCGTGACTCACCTCCTCTTCGCGGGATTCCTACCTGGTGCGTAGCTTCGGTTCACCCTAACCAAGAGGACTCGGTCATAGGCTAAACATACTAAATAAAACCCGAAAGGGATTAGTCATGTTTTATGAAAACCCTAATTTTAAAATCAGTAAAATATCTCTTTTAAATAGTAGGACAAATTTATTCTTGGAAAATTTCAAAGTGTCCTGATTTATTAAAGTTTTAAAATTTCTCTGATTTAATACGAAAATACCCCTGTAGGAAAATAACGAAAATACCCCTGGGATTGAAACGGATAGAAATGCCCGAAGAGTGGATAAGTATGAAAGGTATTAGGGAATGGATGTACCTTCTGTGTAAACTAGGATAGAGGACTTAAACCTTTGATTGATCGAAAGAATTTCTATTAAACTCTCTTTATAAAATTTCTTCGCGGATAATCAAGTGAAACACGTACTGATTCATAAAAATTTCTTAATCAGATTAAAGCGCGATAGTTAGAATGAGCTCTAGAGGATGTGGCCGTCATGGACGCGGTAGGGGCAGGATGACCGTGTCAGAACCTGTTAGGTCGGGTCAAGGGTCGGAAAATGAGGTACCAGCGCCACCACCACCTCCAACTTTTGGAGCGAGAGAGCGAGATCGGGGGTGGTGGTGAGGCGATGCTCGCAAGCTATGTTGCGAGTCCTCGAGATGGTGGTCAAGCTAGTGGAGGAATGGGAGCTCAAAATCTATTCCCGGCGACTCGATCCAATGGAGCCGAGGTATTACGGGGTGTATCGGGAGTGGCACCCAGTCATGATGGAATCTTCGGTTAGAATCAACGGAAAGGATCATGGGCGATCTCGATCGACAAATGAGGAGAAGCCGAAAGGAGCGGTGTCGCTTCAAAGGATGAGTCATATCGGTGGTGGCTCACGGTTCGAGATGGTGCTACGGCGAGATGATCTTACTTGGGAGTATTTCAAAGCGCTTATCGGAAGAAGTATGTGGGCACCAGCTACACCGATCTTGTGAGGAAAGCTTTTACGGCGTTGGTGCAAGGAAATAAGTCGGTGTCGTCAGTATGAGGCGAATTCACGAGGTGAGCCGCTATGCTCGAGGAATTGTGTCAACAGAGCATGAACGCAGTGTGTCCGCTTTGAAGATGGACATAGGGATGAGTTAAGGTTCTTGATTGCTCCACAAATAGGAGCGTGAGTTTGCTTGTTGCAGTGGAAAAGGCTAAGGTAGCCGAAGGGTCAAGGAGTCATGAGAGACGAACTATGATAGGAACAAGCGAAGAGAGGCTTTGGGTCGTCTGGGTCAGGTGGTAATGTTCAGAAAAGGGCTAGGCAGAGTGGGCCAAATCAGGCCGGAAGGCCCATGGCTACTAATCAGAGACCGACCTAGTGTAATCGCTGTGGAAAATCACATTGGGGAGGTTGTTGGACCGGTGAGAGGGGTTGCTTTGAATGTGGGTCGTTGGATCACCGTGTAAGGGATTATCCTCGGAAGTTAGCCAAGAATCAGCCAGAGGGGCAGAACCGTACTCAGGATAGAAATGTGGGACCACTGCAGAGGGGTCATGGTAATGGTAGAGGAGGCAATGGTCCTAATCGAGGTCGCGGAATTCAGGGCAGAGGCGCAGGCAACACAGAGGCAAGGCAGCCTGGCTTAGTCTATGCAGCGAGGCGTCGCGAGGAGGGTGACGCACCGGATGTCGTAACTGGTACGTTCCTAATTTTTGGTCTCCCATATGTTGCATTAATAGATGTGGGTTTGACGCATTCATACGTTGCTAGTAGTGTGGTAGAGACTATGAACCTAGACTTTGAGACTGCTTCTAGGGAGATGACTGTAATTAGCCCCCTAGGACACTCTGTAGTTGTAAACAAGCTATATAGGGATGTACCCCTAGAACTCTAAGGGGCAGTGTTGGTGGCTGATCTGATGGAACTGCCGTTTGGGGAGTTCGATTTGATTCTTGGAATGGACTGGTTGGTTAAGTATCATGCAAGGTTGGATTGTGCTGCTAAGCGTATGGTTCTTAAGATGGCTGAAGGTGATGAGGTGGTCATGATAGGTAATAGAAGAGATTACCTATCCAACATGGTGTCGGTCTTGAAGGCTGAGAAGATGATCAAAAAGGGTTGTGAGGCATTTCTGGTTCGAATATGTTCCTTGGAGGCTAAGGAGTCAGCAGTTGAGAAAGTTCGAACGGTAGGGGAGTTCGCGGATGTGTTCCCAGTAGAACTTCCGGGTCTGCCTCCGGATCGGGAAGTTGAATTTGGTATAGACTTGTTACCCGGAATGGCGCCTGTGTCTATAGCACCCTCTTGAATGGCACCAAAGGAATTGGTGGAGTGAAGGCTCAAATTCGTGAGCTCTTGGATAGAGGGTTTATTCGACCAAGCATATCTCCGTGGGGAGCACTGTGTTGTTTGTCAAGAAGAAGAAGACGGTTCAATGCGGATGTGTATCGACTCTGCTTGATTAAACAAGTTAACGATCAAAAACAAGTATCCATTGCCTCGGATCGATGACTTGTTTGACCAATTGAAGGGTGCATCGGTTTTCTCGAAGATAGATCTTAGGTCGGGTTATCATCAACTTAAGGTGAAGGAAGTGGATGTGCACAAGACGGCATTCGAACTCGGTATGGGCATTACGAGTTTTTGGTGATGCCATTTGGGTTGACCAACGCGCCTGCAGCATTCATGGACTTAATGAATAGGGTGTTTCAACAATACTTGGATCAATTTGTTGTGGTGTTTATAGGCGACATATTGGTTTACTCAAAGACGGAGGAGGAGCATGACGGGCATTTGCGTATAGTTCTACAAATCTTGAGGAGAAGCGATTATATGCCAAATTCGGTAAGTGCGAGTGCGGCTTAGGGAGGTGGCTTTCTTGGGTCACGTGAGTGTCACCAAAGGGATTAGAGTGGACCCTCGCAAGGTTGAAGCGGTATTGGATTGGAAACCGCCTAGGTCGATGGCGAGTTCGAAGTTTTTACAGGTGCAGCGAGTACTATCGAAGGTTTGTGGAAGGGTTCTCTTTAATCGCAAAGACCGTTGACTAAGCTATTAAGGAAAGGAGTTCCATTTGTATGGACGGAGAAGCAGCAAGGAAGTTTTGATAAGCTAAGGAAGATTCTGACGGAAGCTCCAGTTCTAGTACAGCCTGAGGCAGGGAAATTGTTCACGGTTTATTGCGATGCATCCCATACTGGTTTGGGATGTGTGTTGATGCAGGAAGGGAAGGTAGTGGCCTATGCATCCCGTCAGCTAAGACCGCATGAGGTTAACTATCCAACTCACGATTTGGAGTTAGCGGCAGTAGTCTTCGCTTTGAAAATATGGAGACATTACTTGTATGGGGAGAAGTCGATAGTCTACACGGATCACAAAAGTCTAAGGTATCTTTTGACTCAGAAAGACTTGAATTTGAGGTAGCGTCGATGGATCGAACTGTTAAAGGATTACGACTGTTCAATTGAATACCATCCGGGCAAGGCTAACGTGGTGGCTGACGCGTTGAGCCGGAAGGTCGTGACAGACTTAAGAGCGATGTTTGCTCACACCTCGGTCTATCTGACGATGGAAGTCTTTTGCGTAACTTCAAGTTAAGCCAACTTGGATCGAGCGATTAAGGAAAAGCAATTGGTGGATGATGGTTTGAACGCAAGGAAGTTGCAAGTTCAAGATGGTGGTTTAGAAGGGTATAGTTTGACTGATGATGGTGTACTATGCTGTCAAGGGCGGCCTTGTATGCCGAAGGATGTGGAGTTGAGGCAAAGAATTCTTCAAGATGCACATAGCAGCCCATACGCTATGCATCCTGGAGGTAGTAAGATGTATGGAGATTTGCGGAAAGCATTACGTGGCCGTGGTTAAAGCGCGAGGTAACTGAGCTTGTGGGAAAGTGTCTGACGTGTCAGCAGGTAAAGGCTGAACATCAGTTTCCATCAGGGTTACTCCAACCAGTGAAGATCCCGCAGTGGAAATGATAGAGGATCACTATGGATTTCGTCAGTGGGCTACCCCTCACGCCCAGCAAGAAGGACGCAGTTTGGGTGATTGTGGACCGTCTGACTAAATCACTCACTTCATCTGCGGTGAGTGGATTTCTCACTTGAAGCTAGCTAAGTGTTGTATGTGTTAGAAATAGTGAGGTTGCATGGAGTGCCGGTATCAATCATCTCGGATAGGGATCCCGATTTACGTCAAGGTTACGGAAAGCGTTGCATCAAGCTTTGGGTACGATTGGATTTGATCTGACTTTCCATCCATAGTCTGACGGGCAATCGGAAAGGGTTATACAGATCTTAGAGGATATGCTAAGAGGATGCGTTTTGGATTTCAGTGGTAGTTGGGAGGAGTATCTACCGTTGGCGGAATTCACTTATAACAATAGTTATCAAGCAAGTATTCAAATGGCACCGTGACGAAGCCTTCGTATGGACGAAAATGCCGTACTCCGACGTGTTGGACGGAATTGGGTGAGCGACAAGTTACGGGTCCAGAGTTGGTGATGTAAACCGAGGACAAAGTCAAGGTGATTCGGGCTCGTCTCAAGGAGGCATCGAGATAGGCGAAGTCTTATCTTTGATCTTAAGCGTAAGGAAATGGAATATGCATTGAGGAGATAAAGTCTTTACGAAGGTGTCGCCTTGAAAAAGATATTAAGATTTGGGCGAAAAGGGAAGCTAAGCCCAAGGTTCATTGGCCCATATCTGATGTTGAAGCGAGTGGGACCGGCACTTATCACTCGAATCTGCCGGCAGAGTTGAGTCGATTCATGACGTTTTTCATGTGTCGATCTTTGAGGCGGTATCGGTCGAGATCCATCACACGCGTTGTGCTGTGGCGAGAGATTGAGGTAAACTCGGACTTATCTTTCGAGGAAGAACCAGTTCGATCCTAGATCGAGATGTCAAGGTTCTACGAAGGAAATCAATACCTTTGGTGAAAGTGCTATGGCAAAACCATGGTGCAGAGGAAGCTACGTGGGAACCCGAGGGTGTGATGCGGCAGCAATACCCCCACCTCTTCTGATCAGGTAATTTCGAGGCCGAAATTATTTTTAAGGGGGGTAGAACTGTAACATCCTAAGATAGGGGGTTATTCGTGATTGAATTATTTTTTCCTGTGTTTGAATTGCTGTGATAATAATTGTGGTGTAGTAAGGCTTAATTAGGGGTCTTGAGTAGGCTCGGAATAGTGGAAAAATATTTTTATAAGCTTTAAAGGTAGGGAGCCTTAGTAAGTAGGTGTTACAAGATTAAAAGAGGGAACTTTTGACACAGAAATGGCCTTGGAAAAGTGGCAAAAGGGAGGCCACTTAAGAGCTGGAGTTGACGCCATCAAGGGAGCAAGGGGAGCTTGTGTTCGAGTTGCGGAAATTCCTCTTTTTGCTCTTAATTGGGACGGCATAGGGGGGAGAGAATTTCTCGTTTCAAACTCTTTTTGATAATAAGGATAATGTGGATGATATTAGCTTTTTAATTGGATTTTTATTTGATTAATTCCAAGGAGAAAATATAGGCATTATAGTATTCAAATTATTTTGAATATTTTTAAACAATTGGTCAAGAGCAATTCAAGGAGTTGCCGAATTTTTGAACTCTTTGTTCAAGAGGAGTGGGCTGACAAGCAAGCTTGGGGTGTCAATTCTTTTAAAAGCACATACCTATCATCTTGTTTTTCTTTTTCTTTTTTTTTTCCATTTTTGCAAGTAGCCGAATCTCTTCCTTACTCCCTCCTCTTCAATTATTTTTCTCTCCTTCCTCATCTTCTCAAAACCGAAACTCCTATTCCCCTTATCCATTATTTTCTTTCTTCCACTATAGCCGAATCTCTCCTTCTTGGTGTGCCGAAATTCCCCTCTTCTTTTAGCTATCATCTTGGCCGAACATTAGTGTGGTGTGGATCTCTTCTAGTTTGGTTCCAATCGGGTTTGGTGGAAGGTAGGTGGTTTGGCCGAATGGCTATTTCTTCCCTCTCTGTTCTCTGTCGACTTTTACAAAGGTAAGAGTTGGTTTCGGCAATTGTTGTTAAGGGTGCTAATCACATGTTAAAACCGATTTGTTATAGGGCTTTCTGGATTTGGAAGCGAGCAAGTGAGTCCATCATCTCTGATCGATCGGTTTTTGGGTAAGGTGGTAAGGATCTATTCTTATTTGGTATTCGATTAAGCCGAAGGGTATTAATTTTGATGATGGCCGGTTGTAGGAAGTGAAGCAGAATCGCATATCGAGTGCTGAAGTTAGTACTCAAGGGCGTTAGGTAAGGTTTTCGGGTTCAAATATTAACCCTTGGGTATATGTTGGTCTGGCCGAATGGTCAGAGGCACTAATATGGGTATGGCCGAATATAGGGGCAAGGAAAGCTTGTGTGGCCGATTTGTCTTTTCGGGATTTAGGACTATCATTGGTGACATGTGTGTACATACACACTTTATGATTAATTAACTGTGCTAAATGTTTGTGTATGCTAAATCTGGTTTATGTAGCTTTGGATTTAATACCATAACGGTATAAGCGATGATTCAGGTAAGACCCTGTCCGTATGAGTTTACTATTTGATGCTTTTGGAAAGCATGGCATATTTGGTATATGCGATTTAAATACATGTTGGCATGAATTCTGTTATATATATATCATGGACTGATGTGGGATATATGAGTGGAGGGGGAAGTGATATTCGTGTCGACGGACACCAGTGGTTTGTTACCACATTGTGACTATGGTCACCAGAGGTTTGGCACCTCGGAGGTTTGGCACCTCATAGCGTCTCGTCCCGGTGGCTTATCACCACGGTGGGTTGGCCCCACGATTTACATTATGGGATCGGCGCCGGTGATTTGGTATCACACGATGGGTTGGCCCCATCATTTGATTTGTGACTTGGTCACCAAAGTGGTTTAGCACCACCGGTGGTTTGGCACCACAATATGATGGATTTCGTGACTTTAAGTCACCGGTGGTTTAGCACCACCAAAGGTTTGGTACCACACGGGTAGAAAGGTGTGTATTGGATGGCTAGGTTGGGTGCATGGTTTAGTGCATGTTAATTTGTTATAAATTGTGTATGTTGTTGCACTAAATAGGGGAAGGGTTACACATTGAGTCTTGGTGACTCACCTTCTCCTTTAACATTTTTCAGGTGACTCGTAGATCGCGGATGAGGAGCCGGATGGACTCGAGGTGGCCATGCAGTGGATATTTGAATTAAATGAACTTTAGATTTTAGTTTATTATACTTTATTGTTGGTTTTATTTTCATCAAGTTGTAATAAGGCCTCCTAGAATTATTTTACTATTTTACATGTTTGAATGATTTGTTTAAATTAATTAATGAAATTAAAATAAGTACACATGTTTTCTCAAGTTGTACGCAAAATGTTTTATCGTGCCATCGGGTACATTTAAAATATATAATAACTTGACTTAATAAATCTTTTTAAATAAACCTAAGTATGGGTTTTATACACCTCAACTGTTTTAAACAAGACACTATCTTTTATCAAAAAGTTAAACCGGTTTAAAGGAGCTTTCAAAGAAATGTTTTCTCTGTAGCACACCAAATTCGGTCGTAATGTTTGGGTCGGGTTTGGGGTGTTACACAGAATTATGGATAAACCATCAGATAATGCAAATCATTGTGTAGAGGCCCATTTGTGCCCGGGCCCATTCCATTCATACAAAAGCCAAATAATAAAAATAAACAATGTTTTTTAAAAAAGTCCAATACAAACCCAAACAACAATTAACAGCCCAACACTCAAACCCGTAGCTCATTTACACCAAAACCCAGACCCGAAATAGGCCCAAAACAGAACCCTAACCCAATCTAAGCTGGCCCAATTGGCCCACAAAAGCTTGCGGACGCAGGAAACCCTAGGTTTCCATTGTGCCGCAAGCGCCCCAGCAGCTTCTTGGTCACGTCACCAGTCGCGCTGTGATCCGCACCCAGTCACCGCCGTGTTCTCCTCGTTTACCTGCAAAAAAGGAAGGACAACAGCAAAACACAGCAAACAGGGGCAAGATTTTTTATTTCCTTTTTATTTTGTGTATTTCGAAGGCTATAAAAGCCTTACAAAGATTTGTAACAGATACACAAGAATAGATACATACAGATTCAGAAAAGAACACAAAAATAAAAAGGGGGGCAGAGGTGGTTTTGAACGATCATTTTTCATATTTTTGAATACTGTTGTTTTCTGTTTTTCTTTCTATCTTGTTCTTTTTTTAAACTATATAACATATATATATTAAAATCAAAAAAAGGAAATTTTACCTATTTTGGGCATTTCGGCCACCATGCACGATGGCCCAGCGATCATGATGGACGGCACAGCCTGAGCCTCACGGGAGGCGGCGAAAATCTCCCTGGGGAGCACCTCTCTATTTTTTTTCTTGCTGAAGAGAAAAATGATTTTTTTAAATTTTTTTTTTGTTTATATAGACACTTGAAACGGCGCCGTTTTGGGGCTGGTTACTATAGCCCAAAACGACGTCGTTTCACTCGAGATCCGCATGCTAGCTGATTGACCCAGGCGAAGGATCCGCGTGTTTTTGAGAAATGGGTTATTTGCGCGTCAAGCCCTTCCGCATTTTTAATGTTTTTAATCCGTTTTTTATTTTCTAATTTATGCCTCAGAGTTTGTTTCTGTTTCAATTTAGTCCTATTAGAACGCCACGTTTTGGAGGGTTGGGAATATTTCCCTTTTGGTCCTCCACTTTTGCGCGCATTACTAAGGGGCCCTAATTCACTTATTTCTTTTAAAATTCGCCCTAAAGTATCATTTTAAGTTTAATTTTGTCCCTACTTTATTTTCTTTTATAATTTTTGTTATTTTGCCATGGTTTTAACATTTTTTTATTTTTTATTTCCATATAGATATTATTATTATTATATTCATTATTATTATATTTATTATTATTGTTATTATTTATTATTATTATTATTATTTTCAGTATTGTTAGTGTTATTTTTTTTTGCTACCATTATTTAATCACTATTAATCTCAATATTCACTATTATTTTATTTTTAATATTTTATTTCTACTATTACGTTTATTATTTCCATTTACTATTAATATTATTATTACTATTATTATTATTAATTTAGTATTATTATTATTTTACTATTATAATTATTATTTTAATATTATTACTACTATTATTTTATTTATAACTAACTCTATTATTATTATTATTATTATTATTATTATTATTATTTTATTACTATTATTATTACTTTTATAACTACTACTATTATTATTTTTATATATTATCACTTTTATCATTATTTATTATATTTATTTTTATTACTGTATTTTTTTGTCATTATTATTATTTTATTTTTTGTATAATTGTACATAGTATCTATTTGTTTATTTATTTATTATTAACTTTTGCATTCGTTTTTTTATTTTGTCATCTTTTTAATTATTATTATTCGTTTTAATTCTTTATTATTATTGTAATTTATATTAATTTCCCTCATTTCACCCTATCATGCATGTGTATTATAATTCATCCCCCATTTTATGATAAAATCTCATCACATTTTATTCAATTTTCAAAATAAGCAAATACTCTGCGTTCTAGGGTTTAAGAGAAATCGTACCCTAACTTACTGGGTTTCGATTTTTTCTCTTCGAGTCCAAAGAACTTGTTATTTTTTTTAAAAAAGGGGTTAAATAAAGACTTATTTCGTAGAATTCAAAATTTTCGTGTCCTAACTCACTGGATATGACATTTTATTATCTCGGGATAAGAATTTCAGAAAACAAGGCAATGTTTCGTGTTTGGAAGTTTGAGAAATTGTGCCCTAACATGCTGGATTTCAGTTTTTCGTTCGTCCAAATAACTAAATATCTTTTTAATGAATTTTGTAAATCATGAGATGATTTTGGTTACGAGAGTTTCAAACATCATGTCCTAACGTGCTGGATGTGATGTTTGTATGCTTTCAGAATAAAGGAATCTCCAATTTCAACTCAAATTGTTCAGTTTTTTAAAGAAATCATGTTTTTAAATCTCTTTGAATTTTTGACACTAGGACAATAATTAATCAATTAGGTACCAATTTTTGGGCGTTACGAGGGTGCTAATCCTTCCTCGTACGTAACCGACTCCCGAACCCGTTTTCTTGTATTTCGTGGACCAAAATCAACATTTTGAAACAAAAAGTTTTATAAGGTGATCCAATCACACCTAAATAAAAAGGGATTGGTGGCGACTCCATTTTCGTTTTTAAAGTCGACCCCATTTTTTTTCAAAACTTAAAAATGGTTTCGACACATTGAACTGCCAGAAACTTCCTCCTTTCACATCATCCTGAACCCCATACAATGTGTCATGATATGCATATTTAGAATCAGAATGATAAGCATGTAGGACATGTTGTCATACAATAACAGAAACAGAAGGCATGACAATCCACGCTTTGCAAAATATATTGATCAATTTTTAGTGAATCATAACCAATTTTCCATGAAGTCACATGCACAGTTACCTATAAAAATCAATATCAAACACAACAACTTATTCAAATATGACACGTTCACAACCAGTAAGGTAACACAAAAACAACCCATCAAAATTAACAAAGCACAGATCATACCTGAATAAATCACATACCTTAAACACATACTAAACAAAAGCACACTATACACTAACAGATCATGCTTACTTAGCTTATATCATATTAGACATACGTACAAATAACAGATTATTCATCAATAGATCATCAAAAATTAAGTTTTATACCTTGTTTTAGATCATACAAACCTCACGGAAGGCCTGCATTCGATTTGAACAACGTCTACAACCCTAGGGAAAATTTCTAATTTTTAGCCCACACGCCCATGTGGATTCACACGGCCTACATGGCTGGCTCGTGTGGCCCACACAGCCTGCCACACGCACGTGTAGTTTGTATCAATCGCCACACAGTCTATCACATGAACTAGCACATGGCTGTGTGAGCCAAAATAGTGAGTTACACGATTTAGCACATGGCCAAGCACACGCCTGTATGGCTCAGGACCCAAAAATTCTCTTGCACAACTTGGACACACGCCCGTGTGGCTCAGGACCCAAAATTTCTCTCACACAGCTTGGACACATGCCCGTGTCTTTGGCTCGTGTGAACCTAATTCAAAAACAGTGAGTTACACGACCTACCACACTGCCATGTGGCATCGACAGCCTCAATTTCGACTTTCGCAGATCGCAGATTACTCAGGTTTTCGTTACACACCTGATATATATTCGACATAAAAGTAATATAAATGATTCCGGAACCTAAAAATTACAATGAATTGACTATTCACATAAAATAATCAAACCAAAAATGCTAATTAGCATTCAGACCCAAGACTACGTTAAAGAACTTAATGCAAAACCCAAAATTAAACTATTTTCTTAGTAACAACCAAACATCGATTAACAATTAAGAGCCTGGAGGAGCGTCAAGCGTTGTTAGGTCTTCTCCTAGAATTATACCAACCAATTAAACAAATATTCAAAACAAAATCCAAACTTTACAATTCAAACTCAGTAACCAATCGAAAAGAGATTCTCAAACTAACGATAAGAAGAACTATACTTTTACGCGATTGAAATAGAACGTCAAGAGGTTAATGAGTAACAAATTCATGACACTCGCGTCAAGAATTGAGTCATGAGAGCAAAAGAAGAAAAACTAAAATGAAAAAAAATAGAGAACGTAAAAAGTCTAGAACTGAAGAAGAAACAAGTTTAGGAAAAAAAAGGAAATGAGCGTGGAAACGAAAATTTAATTAACTTATTTAAAATAAAACTCACTTATTTCCAAAAAGATGCAAAATATTTCCTTATTACTTACGGAGGGATTCAAACACACGACCAAAGGGTAAACAAAATCTTAACCATTGAACCACTAGACTAATCGTTGACATCAGTCGAGTAAAGATATTATTTATGCCAAACAACTAGGGATTGTAACACCCCAAACCCTGGTCTATGCGTTAAGACCAGATTTGGTATGTCACACAAAACGAACATACATCTAGTCATTTATTGATTTAAATAAAACAGATCCTCAAAACTATTTTGGAATTGAAGTTTATTAAAAACCGAGGTTAATTTAAAATCTATGATTTAAGACATAAGAGTTTATAAATTAAAACTTAGAAATTAATTGGTAAAAATTTTACGAGAAGTTTAAAAGAGTTCAAAAGGAAATTTGAAAACAAGATTCTTAAAGAATTTTACAGAAAAATTTACGAGAATAAAATATTTAAGAAAAACCCCTTTTTGCACGAGAATTTAAGAAAACATGTATAAAAAATAGAATAGTCCCATTTTAGTATTTAAACATAATTAAAATCCATCCACAAGTAAAAATCCATAAAAATAATACCAGAGGCCTTATTACATCATAGCTAAAATAGTAATTAAATAAAAATACTTAAGAGTAGTTCAAAGTTCACAAAAACCATCATTCGAAGTATGGCCTCCACGAAGTCATCCCCCGGCCCAAGCCTCCATTAATGATCGTTACCAGAGATGGGTAAAAGAAACGGGGTGAGTTACATAGAACTCAGTGTGTAACCCACTTACCAAGTCCACTGGGCCAAAACCATTTAAGCATTTAATTGGGCTTGAGCCCATTTACAAATGTACAATATAACAAGTATAAAATGCATGTGATATACAGTTCCCAACCAAGCCTAAATTTCCATCCGCTACACACCACCCGTACCAGCCAGCACACCTGTGGGGAGCTTTAGTCACCCACCCCGCCAACACACCAACTGGGCATTAAGCCATATATTAAATTGTGCATGAAGCCATCAACTGGGTACGAAGCCATTAACTGGGCACGAAGCCATTAACTGGGCACGAAGCCATTAACTGGGCACGAAGCCATTATCTGGGCACAAAGCCATTAACTGGGCACGAAGCCATCTTCTCTTCGTCAATTATCCCAACCCATGCAATCATGTATATAAAATGCATGAAAATTCATTCATATGATAATTCCATCATAAGGCCCATAAAAAATTATTACAAATTTGGCCCATTTCACAATTTGGCCATTTTCACAATTTGGCCCTTTTCACAATTGGGCCCATTTCACAATTTGGCCCTTTTCACAATTTGGCCCATTATATCTCATATCATACTTGGCCAATTTTATCAAATAACTCATATGGCCCATTTATCACATGGGGCCCAAAATGTCACTTTTTATCATTTTAGCCCATTAAGGGCGATTCCGAAATTTTCACGATTTTAATACCGATTATATGCTCTTAACACTAAAGTGTTAATATACCATATTTTTCGATCTCACCAACTTTGCGATTTGTTTTTTAGACTAATGCTTAATTACGGTAAATTCATCTAACCCATGAGACAAGTGTGAGATTACACACCTGATTACGGTGAGGACTATACTTTCCCAATCGTCGATACCTAAATACGTATCACGCTTGGTTAGAACACTAATACTTAATATAAATCTATGCTAAAGATAAGCGATCTAGATCTTTACCCTCGGAATCTCGAACAACTACTATTTGGCGGTTCTCCCCGGTTGACGGTTCACAACCCGGTGGAAAATCCCGAATTGCCGAAACAGCCCTTCGCTTGAATCTAGAGGGAATAGCGAATGTGCCCCTCTTCCGAACACTGTTCACCACCCTTTTCGACCCTATCTTGCTTGCCTCCATTGACAAAAGAATATTAGTCCAACTAATATTTTTGGAAATTAAGTTTATAGGTTTTAAGGGCGAAATTGGCTTACCACGAAATCTTACGTTCACGGGATGAAAATCGAGCGATAATGTTCCTAAGATAAAATTGACGAAATAACGAGTAATATGGAAGTCCTTGATAGAAACCCTTACCTTAGCACTTTGAACCGAATCCTAGCAATTCACGATGATTATGAATACTCCAAGTTTCGGCCTTCTCTATATCACTATAAAGACGAGAAAGATTGTCTAAGAGAAAGAGATAGAGGATACTTTCGGTCAAAAGACCCTCCCAAAAAAAAGTAGATTCGGCAAAAGAAAAGATAAAAAAAATAAAGAATCGAAGAGGGTTCTTACCGATTAATCAAAACGAATGCAAAGAAAATGATTGATAAGAAAATATATATGAAGAGGAAGATTCGGCTAAGAAGAAAAATGGAAGAAAATGATACTAGCAATATTCGGCCATGGAGGAAAAGAGAAAGGAGAAAATATGTTTGTAAGAAAGAGCAAAATGGAGAAAGAAAGAAATAGAGGATGGGAGGTTTGTGTTTCGGTTTTCAAAGGTGAAAAAGGAGCAAAGAGAGGGATTTGGGACAAGAGAGCATTCGACAATGGAGAAGAAAAGAAAAAAGAGAAAAAATGGCTTTTGTGTTTTTGGTGTTTTCGGCACAAGGGGAAGAGTGACTTGAAAGGTTAGGCAAAATATGACCAAATGATCAAAAAGAAATGACCAAAAGAAGAAAACAAGATGTTCACTAATGCACAAAATGCATTCGGCTAGGGAGAGAAAGATGAAAAGAAAAGTTTTTGTGAAAAGCACAAAATGACCAAAATGAAAGTGACAAAACTTGCTACACATTCTTACCAATACCTCCAACAACATTCGGCCACCGCCCTAGCCCCCAAAACCGTCCAAGTTCATGGACAAAGTTTGTCCATTCCAAACTTTCCAAAACACACCCCTTAAAAAGTGCCTTGTGTTCCCCTTACATACCATAAGCTCATGATTCCTTTCCCTATGTTCAAATCTTGCCTTAAACCATTAGCCACCTTGCCATAAAAATAAAGTCCAACCTACCAAAAATAGAGCTTGGCCGACACATGCTAGAAGAGTGCAAAAATTAAAGTCACAAAATGCATACCATGGGATTCGAACCTCTTCCCTCAAGCAACACTCATGGCGCCAACTCCACTTTACTACTAGCTCATCTTATGCTAACTTTTGTCACTTAATTTCCTTAAACATCAAGGTTACTTGTTCCACTTCAATAAAGTACTCATTACTAAAATTTATTCTAATTCCGAATAAATCCCGAGCCTTCTCAAGACTATATTAAACACACAAATTGAATCATTCACAAGCTAAGCACCAAAATTATGCAACATATCGATACTCAATTTTTAGGATGTTACAATTCTACCCCCTAAAAGAAAATTTCGTCCTCGAACTTTACCTGGTTAAAAGAGGTGAGGATATTGTTGCCGAATTACGTCCTTAGGCTCCCACGTAGCTTCCTCCGCTCCGTGATTACGCCATAGAACCATAACCAACGGTACCGACTTCTTTCTTAGCACCTTAACATCTCGATCTAAAATTTTCACCGGTTCCTCCTCGAAAGACAAGTCCGGCCTTATCTCCACTTCTTCTACCGGTACTATGTGAGACGGATCACATCGATAACGCCTTAACATAGAGACATGGAAGACACTATGAATCTGACTCAACTCCAGGGGTAATTCAAGCTAATAGGCCACTGGTCCTACACGCTTCAACACACGGTACGGTCCAATGAACCTAGGGCTCAACTTGCCCTTCCTTCCAAATCTGAAAATCTTCTTTCAAGGTGAGACTTTCAAAAAGACCTGATCTCCCACCGCAAACTCAATATCCTTACGCTTCAGATCCGCATACGACTTTTGTCTATCCGAAGCTTCCTTTAATCGTGCTCGAATCACCTTTACCTTTTCTTCTGTCTCAGATACCATTTCAGGACCCAACAACTGCCGTTCCCCCAATTTAGTCAAACAAGTAGGGGTACGACACCTACGACCATATAACGCTTCATAAGGTGCCATTTGGATACTGGATTGGTAACTTTTATTATACGCGAACTCTGCCAACGGTAGAAAATCTTCCCAACTACCTCTGAAATCAATCACACAACCCCTTAACAAGTCTTCCAAAATCTGGATTACTCTTTCCGACTGACCATCTGGCTGAGGATGAAAAGCCGTACTGAAGTCTAACTTTGTTCCCAAAGCCTCATGCAGAGCTTTCCAAAATCGTGATGTAAACCTAGGATCCCTGTCTGATATAATAGACACTGGTACCCCATGCAACCTCACAATATCCGATACGTACAACTTAGCCAACTTCTGCATCGAGTAATCCGTACGAGCTGGTAGAAAATGGGCAGTCTTCGTTAACCGATCCACTATCACCCAGACGAAATCTTTCTTAGTAGGTGTTAAGGGTAACCCACTAACAAAGTCCATCGTTATCCACTCCCATTTCCATAAAGGAATCTTTACCGGTTGCAATAAGCCCGACGGTAATTGGTGTTCCGCTTTCACTTGTTGACAAGTCAAGCACTTACCCACGAAATCAGTAACTTCCCGTTTTAACCTTGGCCACCAATACTGCTCATGGAGGTCTCGATACATCTTATTTCCTCCGGGGTGCATAGCATAAGGGCTATTATGCACCTCCCGCAGAATCATTTGTCTCAAATCTGAATCCATAGGCATACAAACTCTTCCACGAAAACACGGCACTTCATCCTTGTTCATTCCAAAATCCCCTATTACACCACTTCCAACTTGTTGCATTAACGGACCCAACTTTTCATCTGATAACTGCTTTTCCTTGATCTGTTCTAACCACAAAGGCTTAACCTGAAGTTCCACTAGTAGACTGCCATCTTCATACAAACTGAGATGAGCAAACATTGCTCTTAACTCCGATACTACCTTACAACTCAACGCGTCTACCACCACGTTAGCCTTTCCAGGATGATACTCGATTGGGAAGTCATAATCCTTTAACAGCTCCACCCACCTCCGTTGTCTCAAGTTCAACTCCTTTTGGGTAAGGAGGTACTTAAGACTCTTATGATCCGTATAAATAATAGACTTCTCACCGTAGACATAGTGCCTCCAAATCTTTAAAGCAAACACCACCGCAGCCAACTTCAAGTCATGAGTAGGATAATTGACTTCGTGCGGCCTTAACTGACGAGAAGCATAAGCTACCACTTTTTCACCTTGCATCAACACACATCCTAAACCCGTGTGTGACGCATCACAGTAAACGATAAACTCTTTTCCAGCTTCGGGTTGAATCAGTACTGGCGCTTCCATCAAAATCTTCTTCAGTTTCTCAAAACTCTCTTGTTGTTTATCGGTCCACACATACGGTACTCCTTTTAGCAAATGACTTAGTTAGGGTGCGGCAATCAAATGAAAACCCTCAACAAAGCGTCTATAATAACCACCAAACCTAAGAAACTCCGAATCTCACCATCGCTTGTCTTGGTGGTTTCCAATCCAACACAACCTCTACCTTCCGAGGATCAACTCTTATTCCTTCAGCTGACACCACATGACCCAAGAAAGTCACTTCCTTCAGCCAAAATTCACACTTACTAATTTGGCATAAAGTTGCTTATCTCGCAGTATTTGCAATACTATGCGCAAATGTGAGTCATGCTCTTCTTCATTCATCGAGTATACCAAGATATCATCTATGAACACCACCACGAACCGGTCTAGATAGGGTTGAAAGACTCGGTTCATCATGTCCATAAATACAGCTGGTGCATTGGTCAAACCAAACGGCATCACCAGAAACTCATAATGTCCATAACGAGTTCGGAATGCCGTCTTATGAATATCTGCCTCCTTAACCTTGAGTTGATGATAACCCGATCTCAAATCAATCTTGGAGAAAACTGAAGCTCCTCTCAATTGATCAAACAGGTCGTCGATTCTCGGCAATGGATACCTATTCTTGATCGTCAATTTATTCAACTGCCTATAATCAATACACATACGCATCAACCCATCCTTCTTCTTGACGAACAAAACCGGTGCTCCCCACGGAGACACACTCGGTCAGATAAATCCCCGATCCAATAATTCTTGAATTTTTACTTTAAGCTCGCTAACTCCTTCAAATACCATTCTCAGAAGGAGCAATGGACACCGGAGCCGTTCTAGGCAAAAGCTCAATGCCAAATTCTACTTCCCGATCTGGAGGTAGACCAGGAAGTTCTTCGGGAAAGACATCTGAAAATTCTTTCACTGTTCTCACACCTTCCACTGATAATTCCTTGGCATCCAAAGCACTAATGAAGGCTAGGAACGCTCCATACCCTTTTCGCACCAACTTTTCTGCCTTTAAAGCAGATACCACATTTGCCAAAAAGTTCCTTCTCTCGCCTATCATTACTACCTCCTTATCATCCAAAGTCCTTATTGACATCCGCTTTTCAGCACAATCCAATTGAGGCCGATGCTTTACCAACCAATCCATGCCCAAAATAAGATCGAACTCGCCGAAAGGCAGTTCCATCAAATCTGCCAAAAATATTTCTCTTTGAATTTCTAAAGGCACGTCTCTATACAATTTATTCACGACCACAGACTGTCCTAAAGGACTAATTACCGTCATCACTCTATCGGTAATCTCAGATCTAATATTCAGATTTTTAGATATGGCACTAGCAATGTACGAGTGGGTAGACCCGATATCTATTAAAGCAGTAACAGGTACATCAAAGATGAAGAACGTACCAGTTATCACATCAGGCGCATCGCCATCCTCCCGACGCCTGACCGCATAGACCAACCCCGGCTGTCTTGCCTCCACGTTACCTCTAAAGCCATTACCTCGACCCGGTGCACCTTGACCACGTCCAGCACCATTACCACCACAACCTGATCCACGAAATCTCGGTGGCTGCTGAGCACCTCCAGCTGGCTGTACATCAGAGTTACGAGCTTATTGAGTCGGAGCAGTCCGTCGAGGGCAATTCCTAAACTGGTGGTCCTTGGAACCACATTTAAAACAACCACCGGTTCTCTTCCAACATTCCCTGGGGTGTCGTCTCCCACAGTCAACACATTCTTGAATCTGATTGGTAGCCACAGGTGCTCTAGCTTGAGCTGGCTCATCATTCTGAGGCCTCTTTTGGAACCTTTTAGCAGAACTCGAGTACTTAAAATCCCTCTTGCCTCTGACTCTTTCCCGGTTCTGGCGTTCTGAGTTCTTAGCCTCTTCGGCTATCTTGGCTTTCTCCACAAGCGTGGCAAAAATCCTTTCTTGTTACGGGGCTATCAGTACCCGTAACTCATCGTTCAGCCCATCCTCAAAGCGTACACAGCGCTCATGATCAGTTGGCACTATTGCGCGAGCATATCGACTTAAGTGAAGAAATTCTGCCTCGTAAGCTGCCACTGTCTTATTCCCTTGTACTAGATTCAGGAATTCCTTCCTCCGGGCATCCACATAGCTTGCCCCGACATACTTCCCTTGGAAAGCAGCTTTGAAGAAATCTCAAGTAACACGTTCAGCCTGGGTGCCTTCTCGCACAGTAAGCCACCATTGATACGCCATGTCCCTAAACAAGGACACGGCTCCTCTTAGTTTCTGCTCGGCAGTACACTCCAGGTCATCCATAATCCGCTCTACAGCCTCGAGCCAATATTCCGCAACATTTGGGGCTACTCGAAATACCCCTAAAAGTCTCAAAGACCATTAGATCTCGAGTGCTCGATATTGATCCTCGAGCTCTCGCCCCGCTTCTAGCCCCAAAAGAACCCTTTCTAAAACTCGTAACATTGCACGAGACAAAGTAATATCTTCCTCATACGGTTGTGGGATCCAATATCCGACACAGGTGATGCCGGTGCATCCATTTCCGGCATATGTCCTGATGCCTCGGACACGGCTCTAGCACCTCGCCTCTACCACGGCCACGTCTACCATGTCCACGTCCTCTAGCGCTCATAATAGCTAATTTGGTTTAATCTGATTACAAGTTTTATGAATCATAATACTATTTCAGTGTTTATTAACGATATTTTTTTGAGATATAAGAGATAGAGTTGTTTTCGCAATCACATCCTATAGTCTCAATCTCTATAGTTTCAACACCTAAAACTAGAAGTTCTAGAGTGTTCCTATGATCATATCACAATTGTAACACCCTGGTTTAGGGGCTAGGTAATTCGGATATAATTCGAGTGTTGGAAGGGTTTTGGGTGTTTTTGGATGTGGTTTAGAAGTTTAAGAATGCTCGGATTGAAGGGGAAAGGCTTAGGAAAATTTTAATTTTTGGGGTTAAGGAATGGAGCTGGGCTTTAGAGGTTTTAAAAGAATTAATTGGGCGTTTTAGGCACATGAAAGGCATTGGCAGAGTGGTTATGCGCCGCTTGGGGGCTTTGGAAGGTGGCGCCCATGGGGCTTGGGTTCGAGTCCAAGCAAAGAAGAATTTCTTGTTTTATTTTTGCGTCAAGGGACCGGGCTAAGTAGGCCTTAAAATTAAATGGGTAGGTTTGATGGACATGGAAGTCCAAAGGCGAGTGGCTCTTAGGCGCTACTTAGGCACCTGGAGGGAGAAGAGAGCACGGGTTCGAGGGCTGGAAGCAACATTTTGGCATGTTTCATTTTATGCGGATATGGACTGTAGTATGAAGGCCTTAAAAATAAAATGGGTGGCTTTATGGCATAAAAATCAAAGTGGCCGAATGGCCTGGGCACTACTTGGCTGTTTGCTTCCCCTGTGTCCCGTGTTCGAGACCTATGGGCAACAATTTGGGGTGTTGTTTTTATTTTGATTTTTGGCAGCAGATTTGAAGCAATTGGGCGGCACATGGTTTTTAAATTGAAAGGGATTAAGCTTTTATCCTTTTAATTTCGGCTGGAGTAAGGATAATTATTATGTTTTTATTCTTTTTAAATTGAAGGGGAGATATAGGATAAAGGTGGGTTTTATTTTGTTTTTTTAATTTGAATTGATTGGCTGGAAGTGAATTAAGAGATTTGATTAATTCAAATCAATTTGAATTAAATGGCCAGGAAGGTGGTAGCCGAATTTGGGTAGCTTTGTTAGTTTATTATTATAGGATTATTTATTATTATTTATTAATTAGATTAAGTGGACTTATTATTATTATTTATTTGTTTTTTTAGGATAATGGGATAATATGAGCATTTTTTTTATTGGAGGATGGTATGAGTTTTTAGGAGATAATCAAGGATATTATTAAAAGAATTATTGGATTATTAGTGAAGTGTTTAAGTAGAATTAAATTAGTGAAGTGTTGGCCAAATTTTGGAGACTTCAAGGGGTTGGTAGAATGCTATAAATAGGGAGGGTAGAGTGCTAGTTGTTCATCAAGTCTTTTGCCTCTCCCTCTTGGTGTCTTGAAATTCCTTCCCTATTTTGTTGTCACCTTGGCCGAAAGTGTTAAGTGTTTCTTTGTTGCTTGAAGCCGAAATCTCCCTCGGTGTCCTAGTGTGGTCGGCCGAATCTTGAGCAAGAGTGCCGAAAGAAGGAAGCATTGAGGAAGCCTCTTGGATTCGATCATCTAAGGGGCAAGTCGACAAAAGTACAGAGGAGCCTTTGAGATTTAAGATCGTTTGGTAAAGTAGTTAAATTATAGTTGTTCGCTTGAGATTTTGTATTATGGTGTTTAACCAAAGGGTTCTAATTAAGTGATTACGATGGACGTGGGTTCGAGTACCAGTCAAGGTGGGCAAGGGAAAGTCCCCATCCCAAAGTTCAAGAAGAGATCCGTTTTACTGCTGTTCGAGATTGGCCACCAGGGTGTGGGCCAACAAAGAAGAAACGTTAGGCGTAAAGTCGTGTTTCGCTAGACGATAGCGTCGAGGATCGAGAGTCTAGAACTCCTAGTAATAAGGTGTGTAACTAACCCACTTGTTTCCGGGTTTTATGTGTTATATGTTTTACTAACAAGTGCGATAAGGAGTGTGCCATATATACCCCTAAAGGGTATGATGATGACCAGGTTAGTAGCAAATTGGCTAATATGTGATGATTGACTTTTAATATGTAAGTATGCCTATGATTGTGAATAGCATGCACATGCATCATCCTCGCATTATATTATGTTACATGTGCATGGGTGGGTTTTGAAAGAAGGTGCGGGTGTACTTGAGTGCGTGGTTGATGTCATCTTTGTGCTACATCGTGGATTGGCGCTGACTGAGGTCGCGTTGTGGATCTTTGCGATTTAGTTCGCGTGGTTACCTTGATTGATATCGGCTTTATGCCATATCGTGGCTTGATGGATTGCTGTGTGCTCCATCGTGGTTTGATGTTGGCTATACGCTACATCGTGGATGGCATTGGTTGCCTTTTTGGAGGGAAAAGGAGAGGGTGACTCGATAGTCCCCGTGTGTGTAATTTGGATAAGGGGGTGTGTAGCGGATGGACCCTAGGTTGGGTTGGGAATCATGTTGCATTATTTTTGTGATAATATGGAAATGGGCCAAGCCCAATATGACATGTGGATAGGTATGTTTTGGGAACATACGTGGAAATGGGCCAAGCCCGGATGATATGTGGTTATTGAGAAATGGGCCAAGCCCGGTATGTGATGTGATTTGAATGTGGGCCAAGCCCAGTTGTAGTAATTGTTAAAATGATATATATATTACTTGTTGCATTTGATAATTGGGATATTATGTGGCTAGCATGTGGGTGGATTTCATGGTTAACTTACACATCGAGTCATTGTGACTCACCCAATTATTTATCCATCATTGCGGTGAGTCGTGATTAGTGGACGGGTTGGAGTGGATACAAGGTAGCCCATGCGATGATTTTCATGCAGTTGACGTTTTGAATATTTTTATTTCAAGCATTTTAATTACTTGGTTTCAATTTATTTGATGTAATAAGGGCCACTATGATTAAAGTACTCTATTTAATTTTGTTGAAATTCATATTATAATAATTTATAACAATGTTTTAATTCGGATGTTATCAACAAGCTTATATTATTTAATAGTTTTAAAATGGACACGATTTTCCAAGGATAATAAATTTTCATGTTTTAAATTCTAAGTAAAGAAACATATTTTCACTAACATAACCAGATTCGGACGTAGTGAATAGGCCGGGTTTGGGGATGTTACAGATTGGTATCAGAGCCAAGTTCAAAACTCGGCTTTGAGGGTTTTGGGCCCAAAAATGTTTCAAAATGGGCTTTTAAAAATATGGGCTTTTAAGAAATTTTTCAGGTTTTTCTGGCATGGCACCTGTACCTCCGGCCCGAGTCCACCAGGTAAGTACTTCAGACTTGTGAAGTGATTTGTTATATGTGAATTGTTATGGGCTTATTTGGGCTCGTAGATTAGAATATTAGGGCTATTGAACCCTAGGACTAGTCTACTCAAACATATGCATAAAACTTAAAGCTACTAAACAAACTCGTGATTAAGTCGCGAGTTAAGGTGTGGCAACCATTGTGCGCATGTCTAGGAGTGGATCCTAAGAGCACAGTACTTAAGCGATCCTCGTGACTCACCTCCTCTTATTTGGAATCCTACCTGGTGCGTAGCTACGGTTCACCTTAACCAAGAGGACTTGTTCATAGGCTAAACCCATTATTAAAACCCGAAAGGGATTTGCCTCACTGTTTTAAAACCCTTAGTTTTAAAATTTCAAAAAAAAAAAAAAAAAAAAAAAAAAAAAAATACCCCCTGTAGGAAAATGACGAAATTACCCCTGGGTAGGGAAGGAAACTTGATTGCTCGAAAGAACTACTCTCGGAAACTTCATTGCATAAAATTGCTCGTGGATAAAATAGTGAAACAATAATTTCTAATGCATAAAACTTTTTAAACAGATTAAATCGCGACGATAGAGATGAGTTCTAGGGGACGCGGTAGAGGTAGAATGGCAGTTTCGGAACCCGTAGGGTCTGGCCATGAGTCAGAAAGTGAAGTACCGCCAAGCGGTGGGCGTAGAGAGGCAAGACCGCACGGAGAGAAGATGACGCAATGATCGCGGGCCATGTTACGAATTTTAGAGCGTGTAGCGAGAGCTAGTGGAACTCGAAAGTCGGTGTCGGAAAGGCTTAGATCGAATGGAGCCGAGATCTTTAGAGGAGTGTGCGGGTAGCTCGAGCGTAGGCGGAGTATTGGCTAGAAGCGATCGAAAGAATCATGGACGATTTGACCGCACCAACGAAGAAAAGTCGAAGGGTGTTTGTTTCGTTGCTTCGCGAGCTTATCGTTGGTGGCTCACTTTGTCAAGCAAAGTGTACCAGCAGATCGGCAGATTGGGACTTCTTTAAGGTTAAGTTTGAAGGAAAGTGCGTAGGAGCCGATTATTTGGACTCGCAAAGGAAAGCGTTTCTAAACCTAGTACAAGGAAGTAAGTCGATAGGCTGAGTACGAAGCGGAATTGCGTGCGACTTAGTCGAAGTATGCTAAAGGGAATTGTGGCCACCGATTATGAGAGGTGCATCCGGTTTGAGGGACGGATTGCGAGATGAACTTCGAATGCCGATTGCTCATGCAGAGGGAGAGAGACTTTGCGGTGCTAGTGGAGAAAGCTTCGGATTCTTTGAAGAGGTTAAGAAGACTATAAGAGAAAACCGAGAAAAGAATAGGAGCGAGAATAAGAGAAATATTGGACCGTCGGCATCGTTTGGAGATGCTCGAGAAAAGACCAAGGATTGAGAACCACGTAAGTGCACTTGTACCAAAGGATCGGAATCGTTCTTGTGTTCAATGTGGAAGACCTCACACGAGGAGAGTGTTGGGGAAATAGTAAAGAATGTTTTGGTGCGGATCTAAGGCACATTTAGTTAAGAATTGTCCTCAAGCGACGAGGGGTCGTGGTTCAAGTCATGGAAGGAATGGTTCTAGTCGAGTCAACCAAGGATGTGATATTAGGTAAGCTCCTTTGTTTTGGAATACTCTTTAATTGTTCTCCTTGTTGTAAGTTAATTCTTTCCTGTATGTTTTGGATCTTGAGTGAGAACTTAGAGACTACGTTTGGGAAGTATGATGAATTGAAATCGAGTGCGCTGTGAGCGTAGAGTAGGGGTTAGGATTGCATGGTAGTAAGTAATTTCGAGGACGAAATTATTTTAAGGAGGGTAGAATTGTAACACCTGGTTTAGGGGCTAGGTAATTCGGATATAATTCGAGTGTTGGAAGGGTTTTGGGTGTTTTTGGATGTGGTTTAGAAGTTTAAGAATGCTCGGATTGAAGGGGAAAGGCTTAGGAAAATTTTAATTTTTGGGGTTAAGGAATGGAGCTGGGCTTTAGAGGTTTTAAAAGAATTAATTGGGCGTTTTAGGCACATGAAAGGCATTGGCGAGTGGTTATCTGCGCCGCTTGGGGGCTTTGGAAGGTGGCGCCCATGGGGCTTGGGTTCGAGTCCAAGCGGCAGCAATTTCTTGTTTTATTTTTGCGTCAAGGGACTGGGCTAAGTAGGCCTTAAAATTAAATGGGTAGGTTTGATGGACATGGAAGTCCATGGCGAGTGGCTCTTAGGCGCTACTTAGGCAATGGAGGAGAAGAGAGCACGGGTTCGAGAAGTGGAAGCAACATTTTGGCATGTTTCATTTTATGCGGATATGGACTGTAGTATGAAGGCCTTAAAAATAAAATGGGTGGCTTTATGGCATAAAAATCAAAGTGGCCGAATGGCCAGGCACTACTTGGTCGTTTGCTTCCCCGTGTCCCGTGTTCGAGACCTATGGGCAACAATTTGGGGTGTTGTTTTTATTTTGATTTTTGGCGTGATTTGAAGCAATTGGGCGGCACATGGTTTTTAAATTGAAAGGGATTAAGCTTTTATCCTTTTAATTTAATTTGAGTAAGGATAATTATTATGTTTTTATTCTTTTTAAATTGAAGGGAGATATAGGATAAAGGTGGGTTTTATTTTGTTTTTAATTTGAATTGATTGGTGGAAGTGAATTAAGAGATTTGATTAATTCAAATCAATTTGAATTAAATGGCCAGGAAGGTGGTAGCCGAATTTGGGTAGCTTTGTTAGTTTATTATTATAGGATTATTTATTATTATTTATTAATTAGATTAAGTGGACTTATTATTATTATTTATTTGTTTTTTTAGGATAATGGGATAATATGAGCATTTTTTTTATTGGAGGATGGTATGAGTTTTTAGGAGATAATCAAGGATATTATTAAAAGAATTATTGGATTATTAGTGAAGTGTTTAAGTAGAATTAAATTAGTGAAGTGTTGGCCAAATTTTGGAGACTTCAAGGGGGGGTTGGCCGAATGCTATAAATAGGGGAGGGTAGAGTGCTAGTTGTTCATCAAGTCTTTTGCCTCTCCTCTTGGTGTGCCAAATTTCCTTCCCTATTTTGTTGTCACCTTGGCCGAAAGTGTTAAGTGTTTCTTTGTTGCTTGAAGCCAGAAATCTCCTCGGTGTCCTAGTGTGGTCGGCCGAATCTTGAGCAAGAGTGCCGAAAGAAGGAAGCATTGAGGAAGCCTCTTGGATTCGATCATCTAAGGGGCAAGTCGACAAAAAAGTGAGAGGAGCCTTTGAGATTTAAGATCGTTTGGTAAGTAGTTAAATTATAGTTGTTCGCTTGAGATTTTGTATTATGGTGTTTAACCAAAGGGTTCTAATTAAGTGATTACGATGGACGTGGGTTCGAGTACCCGATCCAAGGTGGGCAAGGAAAGTCCCCATCCCAAAGTTCAAGAAGAGATCCGTTTATGGCATTGAGATTGGCCACCGGGTGTGGGCCAACAAAGCAAGAAACGTTAGGCGGCGTAAGTCGTAGTTTCGCTAGACGATAGCGTCGAGGATCGAGAGTCTAGAACTCCTAGTAATAAGGTGTGTAACTAACCCACTTTTTTTCGGGTTTTATGTGTTATATGTTTTACTAACAAGTGCAGTAAGGAGTGTGCCATATATACCCCTAAAGGGTATGATGATGACCAGGTTAGTAGCAAATTGGCTAATATGTGATGATTGACTTTTAATATGTAAGTATGCCTATGATTGTGAATAGCATGCACATGCATCATCCTCGCATTATATTATGTTACATGTGCATGGGTGGGTTTTGAAAGAAGGTACGGGTGTACTTCGAGTACGTGGTTGATGTCATCTTTGTGCTACATCGTGGATTGGCGCTGACTGAGGTCGCGTTGTGGATCTTTGCGATTTAGTTCGCGTGGTTACCTTGATTGATATCGGCTTTATGCCATATCGTGGCTTGATGGATTGCTGTGTGCTCCATCGTGGTTTGATGTTGGCTATACGCTACATCGTGGATGGCATTGGTTGCCTTTTTGGAGGGAAAAGGAGAGGTGACTCGATAGTCCCCGTGTGTGGTAGGTTTGGATAAGGGGGTGTGTAGCGGATGGACCCTAGGTTGGGTTGGGAATCATGTTGCATTATTTTTTGTGATAATATGGAAATGGGCCAAGCCCAATATGACATGTGGATAGGTATGTTTTGGGAACATACGTGGAAATGGGCCAAGCCCAGATGATATGTGGTTATTGAGAAATGGGCCAAGCCCAGTATGTGATGTGATTTGAATGTGGGCCAAGCCCAGATTGTGGTAATTGTTAAAATGATATATATATTACTTGTTGCATTTGATAATTGGGATATTATGTGGCTAGCATGTGGGTGGATTTCAGTGGTTAACTTACACACTGAGTCATTGTGACTCACCCAATTATTTATCCATCATTGCAGGTGAGTCGTGATTAGTGGACGGGTTGGAGTGGATACAAGGTAGCCCATGCAGAAGCAGATTTTCATGCAGAAGTTGACGTTTTGAATATTTTTATTTCAAGCATTTTAATTACTTGGTTTCAATTTATTTGATGTAATAAGGGCCACTATGATTAAAGTACTCTATTTAATTTTGTTGAAATTCATATTATAATAATTTATAACAATGTTTTAATTCGGATGTTATCAACAAGCTTATATTATTTAATAGTTTTAAAATGGACACGATTTTCCAAGGATAATAAATTTTCATGTTTTAAATTCTAAGTAAAGAAACATATTTTCACTAACATAACCAGATTCGGACGTAGTGAATAGGCCGGGTTTGGGGATGTTACAACAATAATAAACATACAATATACGAATACTTACTTGACTTGGTGCCGGATGCTCGTGGTGCCATACTACCTTTAAAACATAAATTCTATAAATTCGAAATAGCTTTAAACAAAAATTGTTGTTGAACCCAAACCACAGCCGAGTTTTGAAACTGGCTCTGATACCATAAAATGTAACACCTCAAACCCTGGTCTATGCGTTCAGACCAGATTTGGTATGTCACACAAAACGAACATACATCTAGTCATTTATTGATTTAAATAAAACAGATCCTCAAAACTATTTTGGAATTGAAGTTTATTAAAAATCGAGATTAATTTAAATTCTATGATTTAAGACATAAGAGTTTATAAATTAAAACTTAGAAATTAATTGGTAAAAATTTTACGAGAAGTTTAAAAGAGTTCAAAAGGAAATTTGAAAACAAGATTCTTAAAGAATTTTACAGAAAAATTTACGAGAATAAAATATTTAAGAAAAACCCCTTTTTGCACGAGAATTTAAGAAAACATGTATAAAAAATAGAATAGTCCCATTTTAGTATTTAAACATAATTAAAATCCATCCACAAGTAAAAATCCATAAAAATAATACTAGAGGCCTTATTACATCATAGCTAAAATAGTAATTAAATAAAAATACTTAAGAGTAGTTCAAAGTTCACAAAAACCATCATTCAAAGTATGGCCTCCACGAAGTCATCCCCCGGCCCAAGCCTCCATTAATGATCGTTACCTGAGATGGGTAAAGGAAATGGGGTGAGTTACATAGAACTCAGTGTGTAATCCACTTACCAAGTCCACTGGGCCGAAACCATTTAAGCATTTAATTGGGCTTGAGCCCATTTACAAATGTACAATATAACAAGTATAAAATGCATGTGATATGCAATTCTCCCAGTAAGCCTAAATTTCCATCCGCTACACCACCACCCGTGCCGCCCAAAGACACTGTGGGGAGCTTTAGTCACCCACCCCGCCAACACACCAACTGGGCATCAAGCCATATATTAAACTGGGCATGAAGCCATCAACTGGGCACGAAGCCATTAACTGGGCACGAAGCCATCTTCTCTTCGTCAATTATCCCAACCCATGCAATCATGTATATAAAATGCATGACAATTCATTCATATGATAATTCCATCATAAGGCCCATAAAAAAATTATGACAAATCTGGCCCATTTCATAATTTGGCCCCTTTCACAATTTGGCCCTTTTCACAATTTGGCCCATTTCACAATCTGACCCTTTTCACAATTTGGCCCATTATATCTCATATCATACTTGGCCAATTTTATCAAATAACTCATATGGCCCATTTATCACATGGGGCCCAAAATGTCACTTTTTATCATTTTAGCCCATTAAGGGCGATTCCAAAATTTTCACGATTTTAATACTGATTACATGCTCTTAACACTAAAGTGTTAATATACCATATTTTCCGATCTCACCAACTTTGCGATTTTTTTTAGACTAATGCTTAATTACGGTAAAGTCATCTAACCCATGAGATAAGTGTGAGATTACACACCTGATTATGGTGAGGACTATACTTTCCCAATCGTCGATACCTAAATACGTATCACGCTTGGTTAGAACACTAATACTTAATATAAATCTATGCTAAAGATAAGCGATCTAGATCTTTACCCTCGAAATCTCGAACAACTACTATTTGGCGGTTCTCCCCGATTGACGGTTCACAACCCGGTGGAAAATCCCGAATTGCCGAAATAGCCCTTCGCTTGAATCTAGAGGGAATAGCGAATCCGCCCCTTTTCCAAACACTATTCACCACCCTTTTCAACCCTATCTTGCTTGCCTCCATTGACAAAAGAATATTAGTCCAACTAATATTTTTGGAAATTAAGTTTATAGGTTTTAAGGGCGAAATTGGCTTACCACGAAATCTTACGTTCACGGGATGAAAATCGAACGATAACGTTCCTAAGATAAAATTGATTAGTAACCCATCTTTGACGAAATAACGAGTAATATGGAAGTCCTTGATAGAAACCCTTACCTTAACACTTTGAACCGAATCCTAGCGATTCACGATGATTCTGAATACTTGAGTTTGGCCTTCTCTATATCACTATAAAGACGAGAAAGATTGTCTAAGAGAAAGAGATAGAGGATACTTTCAGTCAAAAGACCCTCCCAAACAAAAGTAGATTCGGCAAAAGAAAAGATAAAAAAAGAATCGAAGAGGGTTCTTACTGATTAATCAAAACGAATGCAAAGAAAATGATTGATAAGAAAATATATATGAAGAGGAAGATTCGGCTAAGAAGAAAAATGGAAGAAAATGATTCTAGCAATATTCGGCCATAGAGGAAAAGAGAAAGGAGAAAATATGTTTGTAAGAAAGAGCAAAATGGAGAAAGAAAGAAATAGAGGATGAGAGGTTTGTGTTTCGGGTTTCGAAGGTGAAAAAGGAGCAAAGAGAGGGATTTGGGACTAAAGAGCATTCGGCAATGGAGAAGAAAAGAAAAAAAAGAGAAAAAAATGGCTTTTGTGTTTTTGGTTTTTTCGGTACAAGGGGAAGAGTTACTTGAGAGGTTAGGAAAAATATGACCAAATGATCAAAAAGAAATGACCAAAAGAAGAAAACAAGATGTTCACTAATGCACAAAATGCATTCGGCTAGGGAGAGAAAGATGAAAAGAAAAGTTTTTTGTGAAAAGCACAAAATGACCAAAATGAAAGTGACCAAACTTGCTACACATTCTTACAAATACCTCCAACAACATTCGGCCACCCCCTAGCCCCCAAAACCGTCCAAGTTCATGGACAAAGTTTGGCCATTCCAAACTTTCCAAAACACACCCCTTAAAAAGTGCCTTGTGTTCCCCCTATATACCATAAGCTCATGATTCCTTTCCCTATGTTCAAATCTTGCCTTAAACTATTAGCCACCTTGCCATAAAAATAAAGTCCAACCTACCAAAAATAGAGCTTGGCCGACACATGCTAGAAGAGTGCAAAAATTAAAGTCACAAAATGCATACCATGGGATTCGAACCTCTTCCCTCAAGCAACACTCATGGCGCCAACTCCACTTTACTACTAGCTCATCTTATGCTAACTTTTGTCACTTAATTTCCTTAAACATCAAGGTTACTTGTTCCACTACAATAAAGTACTCATTACTAAAATTTATTCTAAATCCGAATAAATCCCGAGCCTTCTCAAGACTATATTAAACACACAAATTGAATCATTCACAAGCTAAGCACCAAAATTATGCAACATATCGATACTCAATTTTTAGGATGTTACAGGGATAGAGGTTAAAAAAAATTCCAAGGAAGGGATTAGAACACAGGACCTCAGGCACACATCCAGAGCACTTAACCACTGAACCAAATCAATTTGCTTTGTAAAATTTTCAAAATCCTAACTCAAAATCAAGACATAACCACTATTGGTTTCGTTAACCCAATTACTTCTAACCCTATTTTTAGGATGTTACAGGGAGTGTTATAAATATTATGTTATAATAGAAGTAGATTGATAGCTTGTTCATTTTGCATATTTTTCATGCTTAACTCGACTTGTTCTTGAATTAGTTCCCGCTAATTGGTGAATTTTGTGTTTAAATATTGATAGGGACGAAATTCGTGTGCTTTAAATCAAAGACAAGCAAAAAAGGGATTAAATTGATGCATGGGAAATAGAACAGGGACCGAATCATAAATTTGGGACATTTGAGGGGCTGGTTAGATTTTGACCTTGTAAAAGCCATAATTAGAAAAGAAATATGATATTAATTTATGTAGTTAGTGGCAGATGGAACAAGCCTAAAATTATCATATGGCTTATGTATAAATAGGTGATGTGATACGCTTTAAAAAACACCTTGTTTTGCCTGGTAATTCAATAGAAATCAATTTATTTTTCTTTCTTATTTTGCATGAAATTGTGCAGCCGTTCGGCCAGCTTTTGTTCCCCTTTCAATTTTTGGCTTAATTGTTTCCCAAGTCCTTCCCCTTTCATCTATCAACATTTCTATTCAAATTCACTTCCATAACCAACCAAAGCATGATTAATTTTATGCTTCATTAAATTCAAATTAGCTTTAGGCCGATATTCTTTTCGGTCAGGAATTGTGAGAAAAATATCGACACTAAAAATCCTTAAAATTGGTATTCACAATTTCTCCGGAATATCGAGATTGACAAATTCATCCTTTAAAGTTAACTCGATTTTAATTCAAAAAGCGCATTGGGTTGGAGTCGTTTTGGCGTACAGCTGGAAAGATGAGTTGACTGTTCTGTATTCGGATTTTCGCAAACAAATTAAGGGAGATAGTGATTGGATTTAAACGTCCCACGCGGTTGAGGCTGTTAATCCGAGTTGGGTTGTTCAGAACGCAAGGCTACCCAAGTCATGAATCGCAAACGAGTGTATCGTGGTTAGATAATCGGTAAGGGTTGGTTTATAGGGCGTACAAGAATCAACTACGAGAGGAAGAACTGGTGGTTAGGACGTTTTTAGCCGCTATAACCAGCTTATTGTTTGGAGGAGAAAATTCATTTTTGAGGATCAATTCAGAGACCAGACTCACTGAATCTAGGGCTAAGGTTTATTATTTCTGTTCACAGAATTTGAATTTAATTTATAATTTAATTTTATTTCCAGTTTCTTTAATTTCTTATTTATACTATCTCAATTATTTAATTTCATGAAATTTCCAACTCCCCTATTTTATTTAATTTATTTTTAGTAGGTCCGTTTGGAGTTGTGGGCACGACTATTGCTACGATTATCGGCTTGATCGAAATTCTGTTCATAAGAAAAACATTAAAGTTGATTATAATATTCAATCCTGTGGACTCGACCCTACTATTCTTCACTACTTTTTAGAGTTAATTTAATTGTAAGAATTATTTTTGGTGGTTTCGACGCCCATCAAATTTTGGCACCGTTGCTGGGGAACGAACCTGAGTCACCTTTTTTTCTATCTATATCTAATACTATCGAATACTTTTACTTGTTACTAGACAACTAAGCAATTCCCTAAAATAAGAAATAAAAAGGGCTTCTAACAAAAAAAAACAAAACCTCTTGTGCAACTACGAAAAAAGTCAATTTTTTTGATTTCACATCTAATTGACTTGTAGAAATATGACAATTTCCTTCATGAATTATTATAAACCAACTCATTGAATTCACGGGTTACCTGATCTTCTCAGACCTCGTGAAATCGTCGTGGTCTTGCCATTCCTTTCTTCGTCGATTAGCTCTCTTCTCCTTCCCCAAACGTCATTGTTCACCCTTTATATTTCTTTTTCTTCTTCTTTTTCTACCATAACCACCTACCCCCACTCCAACCTCCTTAACCAATGTCGTCTGACACCCCCACCACCATTCAAAAATTGACCTAACCCATGTCACCAATGCCACTGACCACCACCGTCACCCATTGTTGTCAACCACCATGAGCAATAGTAAACAAAGTCATTTGTTCCTCAAGCCCATTTGGAAACCATGGATCGAACTGGAACTAAGTAGCCAACAGGATTCTGACTTCATTTAATTGTAGACAAAACTGATTTTCAATGCCTCAAGTCGTCGATTTAGATGATCACGACTCGGAACCATCTCTACCCACAACAAGACGAGTGGTCGTGTTTACTAGGAATCATCGCCAACTTGTTTTACCTTTACTAACATACTATGTAGGTTACTCGGATGAGATCAGGACTTCTAACGACCATGGCGAAGGTCATTTGATTAGAAATGAGAATGTTTCTCAATGTCAAACACGGTTATCTACCATTCGAGCCAATCAACCACCGATACATGAGCCAGAGATGCCTTCACACAGCAGTAGTGATGCTGCTAGAAATTCGAGTCCACCACCCAGCTCGCTTGTAACAGCCCAATTTTGGGGCTAGTCGGAACAATGGTTTCGGACCCATTAATCCGAGGTTGAAGAAAATTCTTTTGATATTATTTTATATGTTATAGCATGATTATAAGGATGTATGGAAATTTTGGTGTTTTAATTTTAGCAATTGTATGCTTAATTGAGAAAGGACTAAATCGCATAAAGTGCGAAAGTTTCATTATACAAGATAGAGTTGTCTAATAGCTATAGAATATTAAATTGGGGGTCCTTAAAGTGAAATTAGGCCAATAATAGTGTGTTGGCAGGCCATAGAGATAAGGGAGACAAGGGCATTAAGTTTGGTCAAAATTTGGTCGAATTAGGAGATAAAAAATGAATAAAATAAGATAAATAAAAGAGATATCATCTTTCACTATTCAGACTTCTTCTCCACCAAAAATTGAAGAGAAAATAGGGGATTTTGGAGTTCAAACTTTCAGCCAAGCTATTCTCTTACAAGTAGGTGATTTTAGAGGTCTTTCTTGATAATTTTTGTACTTTTGGAACCCCTAAAGCTTAAGCTAGCTAATAAGGGGACTATTTTGCAAAATGGTTGAAAGTTTAGAGACTTGCCATGAGAGTGTTCATGTTGTTTGCTGAGTTTTTATGGAAGAAAATGAATGTTAGAGGGTTAAGGAATAACTTTTGTGAAATGTGTTATCATGAAAACACCTAAATGGGACTTAGTTGTAAAGGTTGTAATTTAGTAATAAATGCATGAAATAATTGGTTTTTTGAGTTGTTGTAAGAGAAATAAATGGTTATCTAGGCTTTTTTAATGATAAAATGTGATAAAAAATGATTTACGAGCCTAGGGGCAAAATCATAATTTTGCCAAAGTATAAGGGCAAAATGGTCATTTTTGCCTAAGTAGAAATTTTGATGTATCATGAATTATATAGTGATTGAATGAGTAAATTTTATTATTATAGATCAAGAAGAGCGTGGGAACAACCTTGACCGAGGAAAAGGCAAGGTTACGAACTAGACCGTTGATTAATACATTTTGCACCGAGGTAAGTTTATGTGTAAACGTTACATATTTAATACGTATGTTGTTACTTATTGGTGCATTGTATGAATGAGATCAATTATGAGTGAGATTGATTGAAATTGATAGATAGTGAGTAATTCTCGTATGAACCTCGGAATAGATATGTAAGTGCGGAAAAATATCCATGATAAATATTTGGTGGGCTGTGTGCGATACCACCTTAATTATCATTGTTGGTGGGCTGTGTGCGATACCACCTTATTATTTATTCATGATGGGCTGTGTACGATACCATCGTTTATAATATCATTTGGTGGGCTATGTGCGAAACCACCGTAAATATTCTTGTTGGTAGGCTATGTGCGATAGCACCCTATTATTGATAAATGGTGGGCTGTGTGCGAAACCATCGGGAACTTAGTATTATTCCGAAGGGTTCATCGAGAAATTGTTTAAGTAAATGTTTCATGTGGCTTTGTGGTGATGAGTGCAGGAAATGTGTACAAGTAAATATGAGCAATATATTTGTTATATGGTTGGAATGTGGTAAGAGATGAGATGAGTAAGCATGGTTATGGAAATGTGGATTGTTCTTGCTTAGTATCGAATGTTATTGATTAATTAGCATATGCTATGATGCTTATTGGTTACATGTAAACTTACTAAGCTTAAAGCTTACTCCCTTCCTTTTCCCTTGTTCTATAGTGTCAAAGAGTCAGCTCGGGATACGAAGATAATCAGAAGATCATCCACAGTACCAGCTCATCTCGGTATATTTAGATTTAGCATTTTGAGTATGGCATGTATAGGGGCTAGACTTAGTGAAATGTTTTGTTGTTTTGGCTAATGTATTGGCTCTTTTAAAGATGAACTTTTTGTAAATAGCCATAGTTGATGGCTTATTATTATTAATATATGAAAAGATGAGATTATTCATGAATATGTATGATGCATGATTGGGTTTCTTGGTTAATGGTTAATTGTAAATTATGTTGTATGAGTTAGGGTGATAAAAAGGGCTCGGCAAATAGGCTTATTCTTGTCCACACGGGTAGGCACACGGGCGTGTGTCTAGGTCGTGTGTGACACACGGTCGGTCCCATGGGTGTGTGACTGGGCCGTGTGTCCCCTGCATGTTAGTGTTGCAAGTCAGTGTCGACCACGGGCTAGACACACGGGTGTGTGCCTAGGCCGTGTGCCCCTTATGAGTTTACTGACGTCATAAACAAAATACCCAGGTTCTCACACACGGGTGAGGACACATGCGTGTTTAGGCCGTGTGAAGGACACGGGCCAAAGACACGGGCGTGTGTCCGGCCGTGTGAAAACCCTTGTAGGTTCGAAAAGAAAAATAAATTCCACACGGACTAGGGACATGGGCGTGTGTAACCACACCGCCTACCCGCACGGGCGTATCCCATTTCACACGGGCGTGTGGCCCTGTTTAAGAAAAAAAAATTAAAGTATACAAAAGTTCCGGGTTTGATTCTGAGACCCTCCGTTTGCATGTTTAATACCTCGTAGGCCCATAATGAGGATTCTTTGAAATTGAATGGGAAGTTTTAAGTTGAAATGAAATTTTATAGCCCAATGTTGTATGTTTAAGTGAGTTAAGTCTGGTAATGCCTCGTACCTGGTTCCGACGATGAATACGGGTAAGGGGTGTTACATCGCATGATGAAAATGTTCGACCTTCACGAGACTGTCAACATAATAGGTGAGGTTGTACCTACACTGTTCTCATCGAAGGACGATTATAAAGGTCTCTAAACTTTTCATCCCCAAAGCATCGCGCAAGATACAACAACATTCGACAACGTCCACTCCCGGTCTGTAAAAAAAATGATCTTTACACTCTTTATATGTTAAATTTACATGATGCGGTGCTAAACTGGTTTGATGCTATTGGTTGGAGTTCATTTGCAAACATTTCGTTACACACCTGATATATATTCGACATAAAAGAAATATAAATGATTCCAGAACCTAAAAATGACAATGAATTAACTATTCAGATAAAATAATCAAACCAAAAATGCTAATTAGCATTCAAACCAAAGGCTACGTTGAAGAACTTAATGCAAAACCCCAAATTAAACTATTTGCTTACTAACAATCGAACATCGATTAACAATTAAGAGCCTGGAGGAGCGTCAAGCCTTGTTAGGTGTTCTCCTAGAATTATACCAACCAATTAAACCAATATTCAAAACAAAATCCAAACTTTACAATTCAAACTCAGTAACCAACCGAAAAGATATTCTCAAACTAACGATAAGAAGAACTATACTTTTACCTGATTGAAATAGAACGTCAAGAGGTTAATGTGTAACAAATTCATTACACTCGCGTCAAGAATTGAGTCATGAGAGCAAAAGAAGAAAATCTAAAATGAAAAAATATAGAGAACGTAAAAAGTCTAGAACTGAAGAAGAAACAAGTTTTGGAAAAAAAAGGAAAGGAGCGTGGAAACGAAAATTTAATTAACTTATTTAAAATAAAACTCACTTATTTCCAAAAAGATGCAAAAAATTTTTCCTTATTACTTACGCAGGGATTCAAACACACGACCAAAGGGTATACAAAATCTTAACCATTGAACCACTAGACTAATTGTTGACATCAGTCGATCAAAGATATTATTTATGCCAAACAACTAGGGATAGAGGTTAAAAAAAAAATTCCAAGGAAGGGATTAGAACACAGGACCTCAGGCACACATCCAGAGCACTTAACCACTGAACCAAATCAATTTGCTTTGCAAAATTTTCAAAATCCTAACTTAAAATCAAGACATAACCACTCTTGGTTTCGTTAACTCAATTACTTCTAACCCGATTTTTGGGATGTTACATGGAGTGTTATAAATATTATGTTATAATAGAAGTAGATTGATAGCTTGTTCATTTTGCATATTTTTCATGCTTAACTCGACTTGTTCTTGAATTAGTTCCTGCTAATTGGTGAATTTTGTGTTTAAATATTGATAGGGATGAAATTCGTGTGCTTTAAATCAAATACAAGCAAAGAAGGGATTAAATTGATGCATGGGAAATAGAACAGGGGCTGAAACATAAATTTGGGACATTTGAAGGGCTGGTTAGATTTTGACCTTCTAAAAGCCATAATTAGAAAAGAAATATGATATTAATTTATGTAGTTAGTGGCAGGTGGAACAAGCCTAAAATTATCATATGGCTTATGTATAAATAGGTGGTGTGATACACTTTAAAAAACACCTTGTTTTGCATGGTAATTCAATAGAAATCAATTTATTTTTCTTTCTTATTTTGCGTGAAACTGTGCAGCCGTTCTGCCAGCTTTTGTTCCCTTTTCAATTTTTGGCTTAATTGTTTCCCAAGTCCTTCCCCTTTCATCTATCAACATTTCTATTCAAATTCACTTCCATAACCAACCAAAGCATGATTAAATTTATGCTTCACTAAATTCAAATTAGCTTTAGGCCGATATTCTTTTCTGTCAGGAATTGTGAGAAACATATCGACACTAAAAATCCTTAAAATCGGTATTCACAATTTATCCAGAATATCGGGATTGACAAATTCATCCCTTAATGTTAACTTGATTTCAATTCAAAAAGTGCATTGGGTTGGAGTCGTTTTGGCGTACAGTTGTAAAGATGAGTTGACTGTTCTGTATTCGGATTTTTGCGAACAAGTTAAGGGAGATAGTGATTGGATTTAAACGTCCCATGTGGTTGAGGCTGTTAATCCGAGTTAGGTTGTTTAGAACGCAAGGCTACCCAAGTCTTGAATTGCAAACGAGTGTATCGTGGTTAGATAATCGGTAAGGGTTGGTTTATAGGGCGTACAAGAATCAACTACGAGAGGAAGAATTGGTGTTTAGGACATTTTAGCCGCTATAACCAGCTTATTGTTTGGAGGAGAAAATTCATTTTTGTGGATCAATTCAGAGACTAGACTCACTGAATCTAGGGCTAAGGTTTATTATTTCTGTTCACAGAATTTGAATTTAATTTATAATTTAATTTTATTTTCGATTTCTTTAATTTCTTATTTCTACTATCACTATTATTTAATTTCTAGAAATTTCCAACTCCCCTAATTTATTTAATTTATTTTTAGTGGGTCCATTTGGAGTTGTGGGCATGACTATTGCCATGATTATCGGCTTGATCAAAATTCTGTTCATAAGAAAAACATTATAGTTGATCATAATATTCAATCCCTGTGGACTCGACCCTACTATTCTTCACTACTTTTTAGAGTTAATTTAATTGTAATAATTATTTTTGGTGGCTTCCACACCCATCAAATTTTGGCGCCGTTGCTGGGGAACGAACCCGAGTTACCTTTTTTTTTCTATCTATATCTAATACTATCAAATCCTTTTACTTGTTACTAGAAAACTAAGCAATTCCCTAAAATAAGAAATAAAAAGGGCTTCTAACAAAAAAAAAAAAACCTCTTGTGCAACTACGAAAAAAAGACAATTTTTAGATTTCACATCTAATTGACTTGTAGAAATATGACAATTTCCTTCATGAATTTTTATAAACCAACTCGTTGAATTCACGGGTTACCTGATCTTCTCGGACCTCGTGAAATCATCATGGTCTTGCCATTCCTTTCTTTGTCGATTAGCTCTCTTCCCTTTCCCCAAACGTCACCGTTCACCCTTTATATTTCTTATTCTTCTTCTTTTTCTACCATAACCACCTACCCCCACTCGAACCTCCTTAACCAATGTCATCTGACACCCCCACCACCATTCAAAAATTGACCTAACCCATGTCACCAATGCCACTGACCACCTCCGTCACCCGTTGTCGTCAACCACCATGAGCAAAAGTAAACAAAGTCGTTTGTTCCTCAAGCCCATTTGCAAACAATGGTTTGAACTAGAAACCAAATAGCCAATAGGATTCCGACTTCATTTAATTGTAGACAAAACTGATTTTCAATGCCTCAAGTCGTCGATTTAGATGATCACGACTCAGAACCATCTCTACCCACAACAAGACTAGTGGTCGTGTTTACTAGGAATCGTCGCCAACTTGTTTTACCTTTACTAACATACTATGTAGGTTACTCGGATGAGGTCAGGACTTCTAACGACCATGGCGAAGGTCTTTTGATTAGAAACGAGAATGTTTCTCAATGCCAAACACGGTTATCTACCATTCGAGCCCATCAACCACTGATACATGAGCTAGAGATGCCTTCACACAGCAGTAGTGATGTTGCTAGAAATTCGAGTCCACCACCCAACTCGCTTGTAACAGCCCGATTTTGGGGCTAGTCAGAACAGTGGTTTCAAAACCACTAATCCGAGGTTGAAGAAAATTATTTTGATATTATTTTATATGTTATAGCATGATTATAAGGATGCATGGAAATTTTGGTGTTTTAATTTTAGCAATTGTATGCTTAATTGAGAAAGGACTAAATCGCATAAAGTGCGAAAGTTCCATTATACAAGATAGAGGTGTCTAATAGCCATATAATATTAAATTTGGGGTTCTTAAAGTGCAATTAGGCCAATAATAGTGTGTTGGCCGGCCATAGAGACAAGGGAGACAAGGGCATTAATTTTGGTCAAAATTTTGTGGAATTAGGTGATAAAAAATTGAATAAAATAAGATAAATAAAAGAGATATCATCTTTCACTATTCACACTTCTTCTCCATCGAAAATTGAAGAGAAAATAGGGGATTTTGGAGTTCAAACTTTCAGCCAAGCTATTCTCTTTCAAGTAGGTGATTTTAGAGGTCTTTCTTGATAATTTTTGTACTTTTGGAGCCCCTAAAGCTTAAGCTAGCCCATGAGAGTGTTCATGTTTTTTTCTAAGTTTTTATGGAAGAAAATGAATGTTAGAGGGTTAAGGAATAACTTTTGTGAAAGGTGTTATCATGAAAACACCTAAATGGGACTTAGTTGTAAAGGTTGTAATTTAGTAATAAATGCATGAAATAATTGGTTTTGTGAGTTGTTGTAAGAGAAATAAATGTTCAGCTAGGCTTTTTTAATGAGAAAATGTGATGAAAAATAATTTACGAGCCTAGGGCCAAATCGTAATTTTGCCAAAGTATAAGGGCAAAATGGTCATTTTTGCCTAAGTAGAAATTTTGATTTATCATGAGTTATATAGTGATTGAATGAGTAAATTTTATCATTGTAGATCAAGAAGAGCGTGGGAACAACCTTGACTGAGGGAAAGGTAAGGTTACGAACTAGACCGTTGATTAATACATTTTGCACCGAGGTAAGTTTATGTGTAAACGTTACATCTTTAATATGTATTTTGTTACTTATTGGTGCATTGTATGAATGAGATCAATTATGAGTGAGATTGATTGAAATTGATAGATAGTGAGTAATTCTCGTATGAACCTCGGAATAGATATGTAAGTGCGGAAAAATATCCATGATAAATATTTGGTGGGCTGTGTGCGATACCACCTTAGTAATCATTGTTGGTGGGCTGTGTGCAATACCACCTTATTATTTATTCATGATGGGCTGTGTGCGATACCATCGTTTATATTATCATTTGGTGGGCTATGTGCGAAACCACCGTAAATATTCTTGTTGGTAGGCTATGTGCGGTACCACCCTATTATTGATAAATGGTGGGCTGTGTGTGAAACTACCGGGTACTTTGTATTATTTCGAAGGGTTCATCGAGAAATTGTCTAAGTAAATGTTTCATGTGGCTTTGTGGTGATGAGTGCAGGAAATGTGTACAAGTAAATATGAGCAATATATTTGTTATATGGTTGGAATGTGGTAAGAGATGAGATGAGTAAGCATGGTTATGGAAATGTGAATTGTTCTTGCTTAGTATCGAATGTTATTGATTAATTAGCATATGCTATGATGCTTATTGTTTTCATGTAAACTTACTAAGCTTAAAGCTTACTCCCTTCCTTTTCCCTTGTTCTATAGTGTCAAAGAGTCAGCTCGGGATACGAAGATAATCAGAAGATCATCCACACTATCAGTTCATCTCGGTATATTTAGATTTAGCATTTTGAGTATGGCATGTATAGGGGCTAGACTTAGTGAAATGTTTTTTTGTTTTGGCCAATGTATTGGCTCTTTTAAAGATGCACTTTTTGTAAATGGCCATAGTTGATGGCTCATTATTATTAATATATGAAAAGATGAGGTTATTCATGAATGTGTATGATGCATGATTGGGTTTCTTGGTTAATGGTTAATTGTAAATTATGTTGTATGAGTTAGGGTGATAAAAAGGGCTTGGCAAATAGCCTTATTCTTGTCCACACGGGTAGGAACACGGGCGTGTGTCTAGGTCGTGTGTGACACACGGTCTGTCCCATGGGTGTTTGACTGGGTCGTATGTCCCCTGCATGTTAGTGTTGCAAGTCTGTGTTGACCACGGGCTAGACACACGGGCGTGTGCCTAGGCCGTGTGCCCCTTATGAGGTTGCTGACGTCATAAACAGAATACCCAAGTTTTCACACACGGGTAAGGACACAGGCGTGTTTAGGCCGTGTGAAGGACACGGGCCAAAGACACAAGCGTATGTCTGGCCGTGTGAAAACCCCTGTAGGTTCGAAAAGAAAAATAAATTCCTTACGGACTAGGGACATGGGCGTGTGTAACCACACGGCCTACCCACACGGGCGTATCCCATTTCACACGGGCGTGTGGCCCTATTTATAGCCCAAGGTTGTATGTTTAAGTGAGTTAAGTCCGGTAATGCCTTGTACGCGGTTCTGACGATGAATACGGGTAAGGGGTGTTACATCGGTTGACGAAAATGTTCGACCTTCACGAGACGGTCAACGTAATAGGTGAGGTTGTACCTACACTGTTCTCATCGAAGGATGATTATAAAGGTCTCTAAACTTTTTGTCCCCGGAGCATCGCGCAAGATACAACAACATTCGACAACGTCCACTCCCGATCTGTAAAAAAATTGATCTTTACACTCTTTATATGTTAAATTTATGTGATGTGGTGTTAAACTGTTTTGATGCTATTGGTTGGAGTTCATTTGCAAACATTTTATGTACTGCATATTATGAATTAGTTTATGAGTTCTACACAACATTTAGCTTCAATATTAATGCATTACGAACTGTTGAAACTCAAGACGTTGTCTATTTTTGATTACTTGGTAAAAACTTTAGGATGTCAGTTTCTGATTTTAACATCGCCATGGGTTTCATTGACCCTTACGACATACAAACCGATTCCTACCATACTACTTTGTTAGATATTCCAAGTAATTTTGATGCTAATGATGTTTATTGTGATTTAACTCATTCAAGAAATCAACTTTACAATCCCAAAACCTCAAGGACTTGTTGGTGCATGAACCTGCCTTGAGATACATTCATCAATTTTTAGATTTTAGTTTTTTAGGTCAAAATGATTCGTCATCTATTTTAACTAAAAAAAAAAAGTGCTCTTTTTTTGGTGTATGCATTCTGGTTTTAAAATTAATTTAAGATATTGATTTGCGCAAAATTTTCATGCTGTTTTACGCTCTAATCGACCACTAATACTTGGTCCATATATTACAAATTTAACCTCTCAACTTTTTCCCTCTGAAGTTGATTTATCTTCTTTAACTTATGCATATACTATGGATAATCTAGATGAGTATTGTTTGGGTTCTATAGGTTTGCTTGTCGGTACCCCTTCTGCGTTTTATTTTGTTCCTCTAGGTCCACGAACTGCTTGCAGTAATAAGGTCTTTCGCCAACGCCCCAATTTAACGTTTAGGGAACAAGAGGTGCAACCTCCTTCATCTACAGAGACACGTTTAAGTCGGATCGAAGCTCGACTTGAAACAATGGAAACCCAAGTCTCCATGATTCTCGACATCTTGCAAAATCGTTACTCCCAATGCCAGCGTTAGAAACACATGGGGTGTATCTTAACCTTTCTCTTTGCTTGTTGTTAGAGTTACTAAACTTTAAATTCATATTAAACATGCTTGAGGATAAGCATTAGTTAAGTTGGAGGGAGATTTTGATAATTTGCCAGTATGCAGGGTTGATTTTCTTTTGCTGCTTGTTTTTTCTTTCGCGTCTGTTCATTCTTATACTGGTTTATTCGTTAATTTGTTTGACATTAAGCCCCTAAATTCATTGCTAATCAGTTTGGACAATTGGGTGACTTTTGAATTAGAGTGTTCAAATATCTAGTTTAATCAACATGTGTTTTAATGTTGATATATGTAATTAGATTTTTTTTCATGAAAATTGACTATTTATAATTGCTTGGTAAAAATATTATATTTGCTTGTAAATAAATAAATAAATAAAAGGGGGCTCCTATTATGAGTGAAGATTTCAGAAAAGTGATTAAATTTAGTAACCGAGATGAGGTGCTTGGGTTCTCATCTCATCTTGCATAAAAAGGTTCGAGTGACGAACTAAAAACTTGCAAACATTCCGTTAACTGGGCTTCCATGAAAAAATAAAAGAGAAAGAAAGAAAAGAAAAAGAATAGTCCATTTAGAGACATGTCGAATTGAGTAATCAGGGTAGGATGCTTGGGTTGTTATCCTAGTTCGCTTAAAAAGATTTGACTACTTCCTAAATTTATTTCATGATTAATTGAAAGTAATATCTTGCAAACTTTGTTTCACTTTAGGGAAATGATTTGATTTACATGTTTAAATTTTATGGACACTTGTTGATCAAACTAGGTATTTTGAGCACTTATTCATTTTTCGCCTAAATTGTTTGCATTGATCATGGCTGGGGAATAGATGCAGGATTTCTGATAAGTTACTGAATAATTTCCAACATAGGAAGGCACAGTATGCCTGAAGACAAGCATGAGCTAAGTAAATATAACACACTCTAACCCGTAACCATCGCCGGTCTAGGGTTAAGAGGCATTACCAGACAATCAGAGACTTTTACAAACATTTCACATCAGCAAGTATAACATCATCAAATCATAACATAATAAAAGTATATCGTCCCTTAATGAGGCCTACTAGACCTTAAACATGCATTAGAAATGGGTCGGGACTAAACCGGGATCATACAAAATTTTTCGAAAATTAAACATTTTTCAAAGTTAAAGAGGTCACAAGCCCGTGTGGGCAGGCAGTGTGCCTCACACGGCCTCAGACACGCCCATGTGTCTGAGTCGTGCTAAAACAGGGAATACATATTGTGTAACGCCCCAAAATTTTAGAGTCATTATTTTTGTAAGCTTGGACGTAAATATCATGGTTGCTTGTGGGTCAGGTAATCTGGGCATGTTTTGGGGATTTTAGGAAGCCTGGGTTCAAGTATGGCCTTTGGGAAAATTTTGATTTTTACTCTTGGAAACCTGGATGTTAGCTTAAAGGGCATATATTAAGTTGTGTTTGTATTGTGACACAAGAGATCTTGTGTTGTGGTGGCAAATGGCGTGTTGGGGCATTTAAGAGGGAGTGGGTTTGAATCCCATGGCATGCAAAAAGGGGGTTTTATTTTATATCTCTATGGCGTGAGAGGTAGAGTTTGATTCAAACTCTGTAGAGGTGGTTGGAGAATTGGTCATCAGAATTTGAATGGATTTGAATAGGGGGTTCGGAGTAAATCTAGGAGAAATCGGTGGACATTTTTATGGAATTGGGATGTGAAGGGAGTCATAGCCGAATTGGGAAGCTAGAGTAGCGGAATTCGGCTAAGATAATTCATTTGGTGTATTTTCGGCATTTTGTGAGAGTGTAGAAACCGATTATCCTCTCTGTTATTTTGGGTTTTTCCTTTTTGCGTTTTGGGTTTTACTCTCCTTGTAGCATTTCGTGCAGCATTTTTAACCATTCGGGTTTTCTCTTTTCAACTTTATTCTCAACTGTTGTTCACTTTTTCCGAAACACAAATACCAAGTGTCGAATTCTCCCTTGAAGTTTTTCTTTCTTCTTCACATTTTCTCTCTGCCGAATTGGTATTCTTCTTCTTCTCTTTGGCTAAATCGAATTAAGTTTCTTCTGTTTCCTCTCTTCTTGAGTAATAGCCGGATACCTTGCCTCCTCCTCACATCTTCTAAAACTCTGACAAGTCAAATATTGGGGTAAGTGACTGGGTTGTTTCTTGTTACTTTACGATTTTCCCTTTTAGGACTATCGTTGTTACTATTTATTGATCTTCTTTTGGTTTATCCTCTTAGATCAAACACAATACTCCACCCATGTGTGTCGCTCCTTTAAGTCAGCTTTCGGTTTTGAAGGAATCGGTAAGTGTCCTCTTAGAGCAATGTTTGCTCGTCTCAGCCTGTTTGAAGATGGTAGTTTGTTGGCTGAACTCCAAGTGAAATCGACCTAGATTGATCATATCAAGGAGAAACAGTTGTTGGATGAATCGTTGGTTCCTTGTTTCCGATTGGTTTAGAAGGGGAGACTGTGGATTTTGGGCTGAATAGTGAGGGAGTACTATGTTTCCGTGGGAGAGTTTGTATACCGAGAGATTCTGATCTGAGGCAGTCTATCCTACAGGAGGCGCATAGCGATCCTTATGCTATGCATCCTGGTGGAAACAAGTTGTATCGAGATCTGCGTGAACTGTACTGGTGGCTAGGGCTTAAGCGCGAGGTTACTGATTTCGTGGGTAAGTGTCTGACATGCCAGCAAGTTAAGGCTGAGCACCAATCGCTTACGGGTTACTGCGACCAAGAAAGATTCCACTCTGGAAGTGGGAGAGGGTAACCATGGATTTTGTAAGTGGGCTACCCTTAACACCGACTAAGAAGGACTCGGTATGGGTTATTGTTGACCGACTGACTAAATCTGCCCACTTTGTACCGGTCCGCACTGATTATTCGCAGCAGAAGCTGGCTAAGTTATATGTGGCTGAGATTGTGAGACTGCATGGGGTAGCAGTTTCTATCATTTCAGACAGAGATCCTAGATTCACATCTTGATTCTGGAAAAAGTTACACGAGGCTTTGGGCACAAGGTTGGACTTCAATACTGCATTTCATCCTCAAACTGACGGTCAGTCGGAGAGAGTGATTCAGATATTGGAGGACATGTTAAGAAGTTGTGTAATTGATTTCAAAGGCAGTTGGGAAGACTACTTGCCGCTAGCAGAGTTCGCATATAACAACAGCTACCAATCCAGTATTCAGATGGCACCGTACGAGGCGTTATATGGTCGTAGGTGTCGCACCCCTACTTGTTGGACAGAACTTGGTGAGCGGCGAGTTTTGGGGCCAGAGTAAGTTTTTGAAACCGAAGAAAAAGTAAAGTTGAATCGAGATTGATTAAAATAAGCATCTGATAGGCAGAAGTCGTATGCAGATTTAAAGCATAAAGAGATAGAGTACTCTGTGGGGGATTATGTCTTTTTGAAGGTCTTACCATGGAAGAAGATTCTGAGATTTGGACGGAAAGGCAAACTAAGCCCTAGATTCATTGCACCTTACCGAATATTAAAGCGTGTGGGACAAGTTGCCTATCAACTTGAGTTGCATCCTGAGTTAAACAGGATACATGATGTGTTCCACGTCTCCATGCTAAGGCGATACCGCCCTGATCCCTCACATATAGTGCCGGTGGAGGAGATTGAGGTTAGACCTGATCTGACTTTTGAGGAAGAACCGGTGCAGATACTGGATCGTGATGTTAAGGTATTAAGGAGGAAATTTGTTCCTTTGGTCAAGGTGCTTTGGCGTAATCACGGTACCGAGGAAGCCACATGGGAGCCTGAGGAGGCGATGCAACAACAATATCCTCACCTTTTCTGACCAGGTAAATTTCGAGGCCAAAATTTCTTTTTAGGGGGGTAGAGTTGTAACGCCCTAAAAATTTAGGGTCGTTGTTTTTGCAAGCTTGGACGTAAATATCATGGTTGCTTGTGGGTCAGATAATCTGGGCATGTTTTGGGGATTTTAGGATGCCTGGGTTCAAGTATGGCCTTTGGGAAAATTTTAATTTTTGCTCTTGGAAACTTGGATGTTAGCTTAAAGGGAATATATTAAGTTGTGTTTGTTTTGTGACACAAGAGATCTTGTGTTGTGGTGGCAAGTGGCGTGTTAGGGCATTTAAGAGGGAGTGGGTTTGAATCCCATGGCATGCAAAAAGGGGGTTTTATTTTATGTCTCTGTGGCGTGAGAGGTAGAGTTTGATTCAAACTCTGTAGAGGTGGTTGGAGAATTGGTCATCAGAATTTGAATGGATTTGAATGGGGGGTTCGGAGTAAATCTAGTAGAAATCGGTGGAGATTTTTAAGGAATTGGGATGTGAAGGGAGTCATAGCCGAATTGGGAAGCTAGAGTAGGGGAATTCGGCTAAGAGAATTCATTTGGTTCATTTTTGACATTTTGTGAGAGTGTAGAAGCCGATTATCCTCTCTGTTATTTTGGGTTTTTTTTCCTTTTTGCATTTCGGTTTTTACTCTCCTTGTAGCGTTTCGTGCAGCATTTTTGACCATTCGGGTCTTTCTCTTTTCAACTTTATTCTCAACTGTTGTTCACTTTTGCCAAAACACAAATACCAAGTGCCGAATTCTCCCTTGAAGCTTTTCTTTCTTCTTCACATTTTCTCTCTACCGAATTGGTATTCTTCTTCTTCTCTTTGGCTAAATCGAATTAAGTTTCTTCTGTTTCCTCTCTTCTTGAGTAATAGCCGAATGCCTTGCCTCCTCCTCACATCTTCTAAAACTCTAACAAGCCGAATATTGGGGTAAGTGACTGGGTTGTTTCTTGTTACTTTACGATTTTCCCTTTTAGGATTATCGTTGTTACTATTCATTGATCTTCTTTCGGTTAATCCTCTTAGATCGAACACAATACTCAACCCACGTGTGCCGCTCCTTTAAGTCAGCTTTCGGTTCTGAGGGATTCAGTAAGTGTTCTCTGTCTTGCTCAAGTTAATGTGATGGGTGTAAACTACATCCTTAATCAACCCTCTAACGGGATTTGTTGTTATGCAGTGAGTGGTAAATCAACAATTGTGGGAGTCTAGCCAAGCGATTTTAGGGTTGAAGGCTATACTCCTGTTTACCAAGGTTAGTGGTAAGGGCAGTGTAGATATTCAGGGTATGTGAATCTTATTAACGATTTAAGGACTGATTGAATTTTTGGATTGAATCTAGGTTGGTGCTGTGGGAATTTCGCAAGTGGTCGCTAAAAGGTGTGTAATCATACACCCAGTATTGTTACTATTAAAACAATGGACAATGGTGTGTATTCACACCCCTGTGTTACTATTAATCGACAAAATTTGAAAAGCAGAAACTTCGGCATCTGAGGGCTCACGAGCTTGCGAACGCTCATATGGAAAATCGAGCCTACAAATCGTCGACATGAGACATGCCCGTGTGACTCACCCGTGGTTGAGCCTGACTTGCACCACACGGCCAGTCATACGCCCGTGTGTCCAACCCGTGGTCGAGCCTGTTTTGTTTTAAAATGCTACCACGAAGGACACGGTCGAGCCACACGCCCGTGTGCTCAACCGTGTGGGCAAATATAGGCCATTTGCAAGGCCAAAATGCCACCCACACTTTGGGCTTACCCTATAAGCACATACAAACATCATTTCATACACTAATGGAAACCAAAACATACTACATTGTACATAATTTCTACCCATTTATAAACATCACATACACACCAACTTAGATACCATTTAGCTCAACTAAATCACAAGCATTTCTATTCAAGATTCATCCACAATTTTACCATCATAATATAACATATTCTCATCAATAAAATACCAACTTTGCTTCATAAACATATCATAACTTTGTTCATCTCAATAGCCATCATAACTAACCAAAATATGCATCATTTATCATAACTACTCATTCACATAACTTACTATTAGATAGCCATATCACATGGCTATACATACATCTCAAACATAATCCTTTTCAACTAGACTATACATGCCATACTTAATATATACATGATCATAAAGTACCAAAATGTGTTTGGATAGTGTGATGACGATCCACAATAATCCCTGAGCCTTTCGTAGCTTTAACGATCTATAAAACAAAGCAAACACACACAAAGTAAGCTTTCAAAAGCTTAGTAAGCCATATACAAATAAACTTAACATTTAAACATTAAGTATCATATCAAACTCAAGATCATTTATAGGTATATATATCATTTAAAAATTCTTAATTCATCATTGGCTCATTTGTATAGCCATTTCTTACCAACAATATTATGTTTCCAAATATCTCATTTGATCATAGCACATTTTCACATATATCACATTTTATTACATCAAATCCAAGCACATAATTCACGTAGGTAAGTTCATATATGTACACTTACCTTTTATACACCTACATAGTGCATATTTCAAACGTACCTGATTCAGTTATACATTTCACATAGCCTTTGTTTCTCGGATTTGCCCGTTGAACCACTCAGAATCAAATAGGATACTCAGAACAATCGTACAATGCCAACGTCTCAGACGTGGTCTTACATGTAACCAAATATCGATGCCATTGTCCTAGACAGGGTCTTACACGAAATCAGATATGATGCCGATGTCCCAGACATGGTCTTACACATAAATGTCAAATTGATGCCAATGTCCCAGATGTGTTCTTACACGATATCACATATCGGACACCTATGTCATGACATATACAATCCTATCTATTCCTAGGTTCGTACGGGACTTTTTGGGCTTTGACACCTTGTCAATACTATCTCGGATTTCATGTTCGTATCAAATCGAACACATTCATCACAATCTAAATTTCATAGGTGTATAAATAAACCAATTCAAATACATTTATTTGTATATAGACTTACCTCAGATTCGGAATAAACAGACGGATTCAGCTACTCAATCACTTTCGACTTCCCTCGGTCTAAATCTGTTTTCTTTGGTTCTTGATCTATACATATTCAAATTTAGCTCTTTTATTCACCAATTCATTCAATTCAATCCAAGAACACACATTTAGGGCAATTTACAAATTAGCCCTCATATTTTCACATTTTGACATTTTAGTCCTTATCTCACAAAGTCACAAAATACACAAAATTTCATATCACCCATGCTTAGCCGAATTTTCATATGCTTCATACAAGTCCATACATTTCATTTATTTCACATTTTAGTCCCTCAAAATATTATTTTCACAATTTAATCCAAATTACTCAAATTCATCAAAAGTCCAAAGACAAACTATGTTAATCTATCACATATCTTTCATATTTCATCCTCAAACACCACAAAACTCATGAATTCATCAATGGCACATTTCAAAATCATCATCAATTCACAAAATTAAGACATGGGTTTGAAAGAACACGAAGCAACGATCACGAAAATGTAGAAATTATCAAAAACCGATCAAAATCTATACCTTAATGAAGTTCTTCAATGGCCAAATGTTGTAAAAGCTTTAAACCTATTTTTCTTTTCAATATTCGGTGGATGAACACCCAAAAATAAATGGCTTATTATTAAGCTTTTGTTTTATTATTAACTAATTTACTTAATTAACCTTTTAATATCAACATTAAAATTCCACTAACCATGTACCTTAATGTCCATCCATAATTCAAATGGTCCAATTGCATTATAAGGACCTCATACTTATAAAGCCATGTCGATATAGCCCTTTAACAAATAGCAAGTCACTTTTGCATTTTACGCAATTTAGTCCTTTTATCAAATTAATTCACAGAAATTTCACACATACCAATTCACATGCTGTAGGCTCAGAAAATAATATTAAAATCTTTTTCTATCTCGGATTTGTGGTCCCAAAACCACTATTCTGACTAGGGTCTAAACCGGACTGTTACAATTCTCCCCCTTAGAGATTTTCGTCCCCGAAAATCTTACCGTTGAATAGATTCAGATATTGTTGTCTCATTGCATCTTCAGGCTCCCAAGTAGCCTCTTCAACCCCGTGCCGACGCCACAACACTTTTACTAACAGAATTTTCTTATTTCGCAATTCTTTAACCTCGCGGGCCAAGATACGAATTGGTTCTTCCACATAAGTCATCTCGGATCGGATTTCAATCTCATATGGAGAAATCACATGTGATGGATCAGATCTGTATCGACGAAGCATTGACACGTGAAACAAATTGTGAATCTTTTCTAGTTCCGGCAGCAACAACAATCTGTATGCAACAGGCCTAATTCGTTCGATGACCTCATACGGCCCGATGAACCTCGAACTCAATTTGCCTTTTCTGCCAAATCGGAGTATTTTCTTCCACAGAGAAACTTTCAAGAATGCTTTATCACCGATCCCAAACTCGATATCTTTTCGTTTCAAATCTGCATAAGATTTCTGACGATCTGACGCGGCTTTTAAATTATTACGTATCACTTTCACTTTCTGCTCTGCTTCTTTGATCAAATCGACTCTGTGTATCTTACTTTCAATTAGCTCAGTCCAATACAAAGGTGTTCGACATTTGCGTCCATACAAAACCTCATAAGGTGCCATTTTGATGCTCGATTGAAAACTATTATTGTATGCAAACTCAATCAATGGCAAATATTTTTCCCACATACCATCAAATTCAAGAATGCAACATCTCAACATATATTCGAGAATCTGAATAATCTGCTCGGACTGACCATCTGTCTATGGGTGAAAAGCTGTACTAAAATGCAATTTAGTACCTAAAGCCCCTTGCAGTTTCTTCCAGAACCGTGAAGTGAACCTCGGATCTCTATCAGATACAATAGATAGTGGCACTCCGTGCAATCTCACAATATAAAAAATATATAGCTCATCTAATTTATCAAGTGAGTAATCAGATCGTACCAGAATGAAATGGGTTGAATTCGTCAGTCTGTCGACTACAACCCAAATGGCATCTTTCTTTCTCGGAGTCAAAGGCAACCAAGAAACAAAATCCATCGTCACTCTATCCCATTTCCATTTAGGAATCATTATCGGTTGTAACAAACCAGATGGTACTTGATGTTCAGCTTTAACTTGCTGACAGACTAAACAATTAGAAACAAAGTCAGAAATGTCTCGTTTCATACCAGACCACTAATAGTGTTGCTTCAAATCATGGTACATCTTTGTACTTCTCGCATGAACAGATAGGCGACTGTTATGTGCTTCATTCAAGATCAACTGAATCTACTCTAGATTTCTCAGAACACAAATTCGATCTCGAAATCTCAAGTAATCATCAACATCAACTTGAAATTCAAAATTAGAGTTCGAATCACACTGAGCTCGTTTTACTAACATTTCATTATCAACCTTCTGAGCATCACATATTTGCTGTAAAAATAATGATTTTGCTTTCAACTCAGCTAAAACTGAACCATCATCAGAAAAGTCTAAATAAGCATTCATAGCACGCAATGCAAATAGGGATTTCTGACTCAATGCATCAGCAACAACATTTGTTTTACCCGGATGATAATCTATCACAAGCTCGTAGTCTGTAACATCCTGAATTTTTGGGCCTATGCGTTTAATGGGTGAATATGTTTAATATGTTAATTTAAGTAATAGGGGTCCAAATTAGGCTCAGAATTAGGCAAAGGCCTTAGTTAAATTATTAGATTGGGCATTATAGAGTTAAAAGAGTGGTAATTATGTTTAAAATACCAAAGTGGGCTTGTGGCCCAATCTTAGGAGGTGACGCCACACAAGGGAGTAAGGGGCCCAAATTTAAGTTTCATGGAGCCGAGTTCTTTTAATTTAAGTTAGCTAAATTTTGGGCATTAGAATTAGGTGGAATGGATGGCAACAAGGCTAAAATTTAGGGGTTTTAATGTTTAAAATATGTGGATAATAAGCAGATAAAGGCTATTATTTAGGAATTTATTTTATGTGGATAATAAGCAAATAAAGGCTAAAATTTATGGATTTTAATGATTAAAATATGTGGATAATATGCTAATAAAAGAGGGAGGAGTTAGAGATAATTAAGTCTCTTTTAGATGAGCTAGTAGATTAAGATAAAGGAGAAAAGATAGGATTTATCTGCAAGGTTAGGTAAGTCTTAAAATTTCTATAAATAGGGGAATATCTCTTCAATTTCAAATCTCCGGTTTTTCTCTCATTCTTTTTTCTTCTTCTCTGAGTAAAAGCCGAAAACTCCTAAAGTTCCACCTTCTTCTTCATTCTCTGCAAAAGCCAAAATCTCTAAGCCTATTCCCTCATTTTCACTTTGATTCAAAAGCCGAAACTACACCTATTCTTCTCCTTAATATTCATTGGCCGAATCTCCCTTAGCCATCTTTTCAATTTTTAGTTCTTTCAAAAGCCGAAAGCGCGATAGATCATCTTTCCGAGATTTTTCCTAGAAATCGAAACTCATAGATCTCTAAGTTATAGAATCGTGTTACATTTGGGATTTCAAGGTAAGAGGATTTGTTTATTCATATATATAAAATCGGGTAGAATACTAACTATGGCCGAATATAGGAGAGGCCTATTTTCACATCTTTCCGGCTTTTTGAAGCAAAGCGTAGATCGGTTTAGCAAGGGTATCAACATTAATCAGGTGTGTAATACCTCCCCACCATCTAGATCTGCCTATTATTGTATGTTCATATGTTTTATATGTTATGATAAATGCCAAAATCTCGGTTTATTGATGAAAGCCCAAGGAGGGTAAAAGCGGACCCCAGGTTAGTAAATAATCTGTTTAAATGTTATAAGTAAAATGCTTGTATGTGATTGCATGGGTTGGGTTGATGAAAGGAGGAAGTTATACGTTATATGTGTAGCGGTTTTTACCGTGATCTGATGTAGCGGCTAATGCCGTGAACTATTATACGGGCTTCGGCCATTAAATGTTATACGGGCTTCGGCCATTAAATGTTATAAGGGCTTCGGCCATCATATGTGGATGAGCAGCAAGACTGCCATCATGGTGTGTAGCGGTGTGGGTCGATTGTAGAAATCCCAAATGGTGTGAACGGTTGGTACGGGGGTGTGTAGCGGATGGAAACCTAGGCAAACGGGTTGGGCCTTGCATATTATTTGCTATTAATTTTTATTATGATTATTACTCTGTTTATTTTGTTTAATGGGTTTAAGGCCCAAAATCTAGTGGTGCATGAGGGTTGCACACTGAGTCTCGTGACTCACCCTTTTAATTAACATTTCAGGTGATACCTAGTGCTTCGGACCGGTGGAGAGGAGCGCAAGGTGGCCATGCGAGAAGAATATGTGGATTTAGCAAAAAGACTCAAGTTATTATTTTATATTTTTAATTGGTGGATTTTAAAATTTCGTTGTAATAAGGCCATGGGCCACTAGTTTATATTTTGTTTTATTTTGGGTTTTAATTACTTTTAGTTATTTAATTTTTTTTTATCTTAATTAAACTAAGGCATGTAATTAAGTTTGGTTTTATTTTACAAAGGAATATTCTATATGAAATATATTTGGGCTTTTCTGAAAAATACGGCATGTCTGACAAAAATTTTCTTAGTGACATACCAGATCCGGTTGTAGCGTTTGGGCCGGGTTTGGGGTGTTACAAATTGGTATCAGAGCCCGGTTCAAAACTCGGCTTTGGGGTTTTTTGGGCTCAAAACATTTTTTAAAGATGGGCTTTTGAAACATGCATGTTTTTAAATGATAACAGGTCTGTTAGCTCGGCATGGCACCTACGTCTCCGGCCCAAGTCCGCCAGATAAGTACCCTAAACCATTGTGTGATATACATGTAGGTTTTATGGGCTTTATGGGACGTAGACTAGTTTAAATAGACTCTGATGGACTATAGGCTTAGTTTAAACCACTTCTTAAATTTTCATAAGACTTAATTTCACTAAACAAACCCGTGAACGAGCCACAAGACTAGGGTGTGGTAACAGGCATACGCATGTCTAGGATTGGATCCTAAGAGCACAGTATTTAAGCGGTCCTAGTGACTCACCTCCTCTTCGCTGGAATCCTACAGTGCGTGGTATTTGCTCACCCTAGCCACGAGGATTTGTGACGGGCCAAAATCTATAATTAAAACCCGAAAGGACCAAACCACATTATTTTTACAAAATTGCTAAAATACCTTTATTTTGAAAAAAAAAGTACCAAGATACCATGATTTGCAAATATACCCCAGATTTACGAAACACCTTGATTTACAAAGTCAACGGTTTTTAAAAGAAAAAAAACATACAACACACAACATCAATCAAAACCACAAACACTTGAACGCCACTATTAATCTTTTGAAATCAAATTCTCTAAGATACCCTGTTTTAAAAAAAAATACCTTCTTAGTTTTGTAAATTTTTTTGAAAATACCCCTGGCTTGTAAAATGACCAAAATACCCCTAATTTGTAAAATTACCAAATTACCCTTGATTTGCAAAATGACCAAAGTAACCCTGATTTGTAAATTACTAAATTACCTCTGATTTTCAAAATTACCGAAATACCCCCTGATTTCAAAATTTTCGAAATACCCCCAGATTTCAAAATTACCGAAATACCCTTATTTCATAAAATTACCAAGGAACCCTATTTTGGAAAATTACAAAAATACCCAGTAGGATAAATTACTAAAATACCCACAGGTAGTGAAATAACTAGAATACCCTATGTATTGAGTGTGGATGTATGGATGTTGTATGTATGTTGATTGTTGAATGTATGTAGTTTATAGAACTAGGAAAGGTGAACTTGAGACCGAATTGCGAATTCGAAGAACTACTATTAAAACTACTAATCATAAAGACTGTCGTGGATAATCAAGTGGAAGAAAACCAATAATTCATAAAAATTTCAATCGGATAAATGCGAACCGATAGCATGAGTACAAGGGGACGAGGATGCTCTAGATGTGAATACCGGTGCGTATTCTACCATAGTGTACTAAGCATTTATTTTGGGTTTAGAATTGGAGTGCGCAGCGAAAGCATGGTAGTGAGACTTAGGTAGTACGATTAATAGTTAGTTGGAAATTTCGAGGATGAAATTTCTTTAAGGGGGTAGAACTGTAACATCCTGAATTTTTGGGCCTATGCGTTTAATTGGTGAATATGTTTAATATGTTAATTTAAGTAATAGGGGTCCAAATTGGGCTCAGAATTAGGCAAAGGCCTTAGTTAAATTATTAGAATGGGCATTATAGAGTTAAAAGAGTGGTAATTATGTTTAAAATACCAAAGTGGGCTTGTGGCCCAATCTTAGGAGGTGACGCCACACAAGGGAGTAAGGGGCCCAAATTTAAGTTTCATGGAGCCCAATTCTTTTAATTTAAGTTAGCTAAATTTTGGGCATTAGAATTAGGTGGAATGGATGGCAACAAGGCTAAAATTTAGGGGTTTTAATGTTTAAAATATGTGGATAATAAGAAGATAAAGGCTATTATTTAGGAATTTATTTTATGTGGATAATAAGCAGATAAAGGCTAAAATTTAGGGATTTTAATGATTAAAATATGTGGATAATATGCTGATAAAGGAGGTAGGAGTTAGAGATAATTAAGTCTCTTTTAGATGAGCTAGTAGATTAAGATAAAGGAGAAAAGATAGGATTTATCTGCAAGGTTAGGTAAGTGCCGAAATTTCTATAAATAGGGGGAATATCTCTTCAATTTCAGCATCCGGGTTTTCTCTCATTCTTTTTCTTCTTCTCTCTGAGTAAAAGCCTAAAACTCCTAAAGTTCCACCTTCTTCTTCATTCTCTGTAAAGCCCGAAATCTCTAAGCCTATTCCCTCATCTTCACTTTGATTCAAAAGCGAAAACTACACCTATTCTTCTCCTTAATATTCATTGGCCGAATCTCCCTTAGCCATCTTTTCAATTTTTAGTTCTTTCAAAAGCCGAAAGCGCGATAGATCATCTTTCCGAGATTTTTCCTAGAAACCGAAACTCATAGATCTCTAAGTTATAGAATCGTGTTACATTCGGGATTTCAAGGTAAGAGGATTTGTTTATTCATATATATAAAATCGGGTAGAATACTAACTATGGCCGAATATAGGAGAGGCCTATTTTCACATCTTTCCGGCTTTTTGAAGCAAAGCGTAGATCGGTTTAGCAAGGGTATCAACATTAATCAGGTGTGTAATACCTCCCCACCATCTAGATCTGCCTATTATTGTATGTTCATATGTTTTATATGTTATGATAAATGCCGAAATCTCGGTTTATTGATGAAAGCCCAAGGAGGGTAAAACCGGATCCCCAGGTTAGTAAATAATCTGTTTAAATGTTATAAGTAAAATGCTTGTATGTGATTGCATGGGTTAGGTTGATGAAAGGAGGAAGTTATACGTTATATGTGTAGCGGTTTTTACCGTGATCTGATGTAGCGGCTAATGCCGTGAACTATTATACGGGCTTCGGCCATTAAATGTTATACGGGCTTCGGCCATTAAATGTTATAAGGGCTTCGGCCATCATATGTGGATGAGCAGCAAGACTGCCATCATGGTGTGTAGCGGTGTGGTTCGATTGTAGAAATCCCCAATGGTGTGAACGGTTGGTACGGGGGTGTGTAGCGGATGGAAACCTAGGCAAACGGGTTGGGCCTTGCATATTATTTGCTATTAAGTTTTATTATGATTATTAATCTGTTTATTTTGTTTAATGGGTTTAAGGCCCAAAATCTAGTGGTGCATGAGGGTTGCACACTGAGTCTCGTGACTCACCCTTTTAATTAACATTTCAGGTGATACCTAGTGCTTGGACCGGGTGAGAGGAACGCAAGGTGGCCATGCGAGAAGAATATGTGGATTTAGCAAAAGACTCAAGTTATTATTTTATATTTTTAATTGGTGGATTTTAAAATTTCGTTGTAATAAGGCCATGGGCCACTAGTTTATATTTTGTTTTATTTTAGGTTTTAATTACTTTTAGTTATTTAATTTTTTTATCTTAATTAAACTAAGGCATGTAATTAAGTTTGGTTTTATTTTACAAAGGTATATTCTATATGAAATATATTTGGGCTTTTCTGAAAAATATGACATGTCTGACAAAAATTTTCTTAGTGACATACCAGATCCGGTTGTAGCGTTTGGGCCGGGTTTGGGGTGTTACATAGTCTTTTAACAGTTCTAACCATCTTCTCTGTCGTAGATTCAGATCTTTCTGAGTCATCAAATATTTCAAAATTTTATGATCCAAAAACACATGGAGTTTTTTGCCGAAAAGATAATGACGCCAGATCTTTAAAGCAAACACAATCGCAGCTAGCTCTAAGTCGTGTGTCGGATAATTTGTTTCATGTGGTTTCAATTCTCTCGAGGCATAAGCTATAACTTTGCCTTCCTGCATCAGAACGCATCCCAGACCATTCAACGAAGCATCACTATAAATTACAAACTCTTTACCCGATTCTGGCTGTACTAAAGCTGGAGCTTCGATCAAAAGGGCTTTCAACTGATCAAAGCCTTTCTCACATTTATCGAACCATTCAAACTTCACATCTTTTTCAAGAAATCTAGTCAACGGAGTAGCAATCATCGAAAAGCCTTTTACGAACCTTCGATAATAACCAGCAAGTCCCAGAAAACTGCGAACTTCAGACACATTTTTCGGAGGCTTCCACTCTAAAATAGCTGAAATCTTGCTCGGATCAACTCGTATACCAAATGCTGACATAATATGCCCCAAAAAACTAACTTCTCACAACTAGAACTCACATTTACTGAACGTCGTATACAATTGCTTATCTCGCAGAGTTTGTAACACAATTCTCAGATGTTCAGCATGCTCAATTTCATCACGCGAATAAATCAAAATGTCGTCAATGAATACAACAACAAATTGATCCAAATACGGTCTGAATATCTGATTCATCAAATCCATAAACACTGCAGGAGCATTCGTTAGTCCAAATGGCATAACTAAAAATTCATAATGTCCGTACCTCGTTCTGAAGGTAGTTTTCGGCACATCTGAATCTTTAACTCGTAGCTGATAGTAACCCGATCTCAAATCTATCTTAGAAAACACTGTAGCTCCTTTCAGCTGATCAAACAAATCATCGATTCATGATAGAGGATATTTGTTCTTTATAGTCACTTTGTTCAACTGACGGTAGTTAATACACATTCTCATTGTGCCATCTTTCTTTTTCACAAATAGAACAGGAGCACCCCAAGTGAGAAACTCGGTCGTGCAAACCCTCTGTCAGTCAACTCTTACAACTGAGACTTCAACTCTTTCAATTCTGTTGGTGCCATTCTAAACGGAGCTATCGAGATAGGATTCGCTCCCGGCATTAACTCAATACCAAACTCAACTTCTCGTATCGGAGGTAATCCCGGTAATTCTTCAGGGAACACATCAGGGAATTCACAAACAACTGGCACAGATTCAACTTTCTTTTCAGTCGCTCTCGAATCAATCACATAGGCAAAATAGGCTTCGCAACCCTTTTTCACATAACTCTGAGCTTTCAACACTGATATCACAGCCGGTAACCCATTCAAATTATTAGATTCAATCCGAACTATTTTATCATTCTGACATCTCAAATCAATAGTCTTTCATTTACAGTTCACAACAGCATCATGCAATGTTAGCCAATCCATACCCAAAATTATATCAAACTCATCAAAAGGTAATAGCATCAGATCAGTCGGAAAGTAAATATCTCGAAACATCAGCGGACAGTTCTTGCATACTTTTTCAACTAGGACACTTTTACCTAAGGGGTTCGATACTCTAATAACAAATTTAGTAGACTCTACAGGCAAAGTCTTACTGGATACCAAGTTCATGCATACATACGAATAAGTAGATCCAGGGTCTATTAATGCAATCACAGAAGTATCATAAAGAGTAAATGTACCCGTAATAACATCTGGAGACGAAGCTTCCTCACGAGCTCGAATGGCATATGCTCTGGTAGGAGCTCTAGCTTCAGATCTCGCAACTGTATCTCTCGTAGTTTTCTGACTACCACTGACATTTCTTGTGTTTCTTGAAGGTCTACCCCTAGCTGAAACATTATCTGACTTCGGATTTTGTACAATCTCTTGCTCAACAGACTCTGGGCAGTCTCGGATGAAATGGTCTAATGATCCGCATCTGAAGCAAGCTCGATCATTTAATCTACAACTACCCGGATGTCTTTTACCATAATGCTTACATTTAGGTCGCTCAGATCGGACATTTCCCACACTAGCCATCGAAGTTGCTGTAGCTTTGAGGTTCGACTGTGATCTAGCTCGATCTCTGTTCGAATGTCCCATATTAGCCCTTGAATGGCTATGCTCATCTCTGAACTTCTTTGAAGCAGACTGAAATGGTTTACTCGAAAATCTCTTTCTCACATCTCTGGCTTTAGACTCAGCTTTTCTTTTATCTTTCCCGAGTGCTTCAGCTTTACATGCTCGATCAACAAGCACAACAAACTCTTTTATTTCTAGAATCCCAACAAGTAAACGAATATCTTCATTCAAGCCGTCTTCAAATCTTTTGCACATTATCGCTTTGGTTGAGACACATTCCCGAGCATATTGACTTAATCTCACGAATTCCTATTCATATTCAATGACAGACAGTCGACCCTGTTTCAATTCCAGGAATTCTTTTTGTTTCTGATCAATAAATCTCTGGCTGATGTATTTCTTCTGGAACTCAGATTGAAAGAAATCCCATGTAATCCGTTCTTTTGGAAAAACAGAAATCAAAGTCTTCCACCACTGATAAGCTGCGTCTCGTAACAAGGAAACAACACATTTTAAGCATTCTTCAGGGGTCAATGACATTTCATCAAACTCTCGAATTGTGTTCTCGAGCCAAAACTCAGCTCTCTCAGCATCATCATCACTAGTAGCCCTAAACTCTTCGGCCCCATATTTACAGATTTTATTGACCGGAGGCTTATTCAACAGATCCAGATTCACAGTCAGAGGTATAGCAGAAGTCTGAGGAGGATTAGACGAGGGCGAAGGTTGTGAAACAGCCAGATTTGTTCTTACGTATTGAGTGAACCACTCATTCATCATTTGGAAGAAGGCTTGTTTAGCCTCTCCCTCTTGACCGCTAGTAGCCGGTTTCGAATCAGATGGCACTGTCCCTTGAGTGGGAGCAGGCGCATTACTTTCAACATTGTTAGCTACAGCTCTTTCGGGATCCATTACTATACGAAAACACATTTTACACGTCAGGATTCATCACACTATCACCGTTCATATATATGGAATGTATAGTTAGACTCTCACACACTATGTTAGTCCTAGAATCGACTAAACCGTAGCTCTGATACCAATCAAATGTAACACCCCTAACCCGTAACCATCGCCGGTCTAGGGTTAAGAGGCATTACCGGACAATTAGAGACTTTTACAAACATTTCACATCAGAAAGTACAACTTCATTAAATCATAAAAGAATACAAGCATATTGTCCCTTAATGAGGCCTACTAGACCTTAATCATGCATTAGAAATGGTTCGAGACTAAACCGGGATCATACGAATTTTTTTCGAAAATCAAACATTTTTCAAAGTTACAGAGGTCACACGCCCGTGTGGTCAGGCCGTGTGCTTCACACGGCCTCAGACACGCCCATGTGTTCGAGCCATGCCAAAATAGGGCATACATACAGACTTGTCCACACGGCCTGAGACACGCCCGTGTGCCTCACCCATGGTCGAGCTTGACTTGCACCACACGGCCAGTCACACACCCGTGGTCGAGCCTGACTTGTTTTAAAATGCTACCACGAAGGACACGGTCGAGCCACACGCCCGTGTGCTCAACCGTGTGGGCAAATATAGGCCATTTGCAAGGCCAAAATGTGATCGTATGTCTGTCAAGTTTTAAAATTTATAAAGAGAATGATCGGACCTGGAAACTAACTCTGACAACGATTGAGGCAAGTGCACCTATCGAACAGTAGTATAGCTTAGGCAAGACCAGATTATCGAACCCAAAGGAACTAAAAGTACTAATACTAACTTTCTTTCTATTATTTAGCCTAATAATTAAGCGAATAGTTGTTTAATCTAAATTAATTAACTACTAGACTAAAGACTCTAAGACAAAGAAGAATGAATTTTGGAGAATACTTGAGGAAAAACCAATTAATTAAGACGACACCCAAGGAAGAATCCACCTAGACTTCACTTGTTATCTCACTCTGAACTGCATTTGATGTATTCACTTGACTTGATCCGTAGGATTCCCTAATTTATATTAAACCCTCTCTCGAGGCGAATAACGTCTAACCCTAGGTTGATTAATTGAAATCTCTTTCTAATTAAAACCCCTAGAATTGCATTAACTCGATCTATGGACTCCCATATTAGGTTTCACCCTAATTCGGCAACGCTTCGTCACCCTATCTCTAGGTGCGCGATCAACTCTACTTAACTATGCTAGATCTACTCTTAGGCAGGGACTTTTGCTCCTCCACCTAAGCACATCAAACATGAATCGATATCCGCGAAATATCAACACAAGAATTAAGAACACATAATTAAGAACAAATCAAATATTTATCATATAGTTCAAAAAACGATAACAAGATTCATCTAAGTTCCATCCCCCTCAGGTATCTGAGGGTTTAGTTCATAAAAATAAAAGAAAACATCTCAGAAGAAAAGATAAAACAAAACATAAGAAATCTATAAAACCCCCTGAAGGAATTGAAGAGGAGATCCTTCGTCTTGAGTATAAATCTGGCTTCTTGAGATGGATCAACATGCTCTCCCTGAGTGAATCCCCACAAATCTGCCCTCTCTGGCCTAGCAAGACGCCCCTAAACGATAGCTTTGGGCTCCCCTCGACAGAGGGTTTCTTTCGAACTCCCTCTTTAAGTTGCCCCCTACGATGTTTATATAGGCTTGGAGATGCCTTACTTGGCCTCCAAGTATCCTCATCTGAATTAAATTCCTATTTGGGTGTTTAAATAGACTTTTGAATGTGTTTCTTTGCCTCCAAGTATCCAAATTCGAGTAAAACTCCTCTTGGCCGCGACAGGGGTATAGCCTCTAGCACACGCCCGTGTAAGTCGTGGACAAGCCGTGTGGACTCCGTTAGTGAGGCACGGTCGTGTGGTCTTTAGTCCAGGCCATGTCAATTTCGTGATGTGGCCATATTGGCCCGTTTTAAGCCCGTTTCTCGTTCTTTTCATCCTCCGATGCTTTCCTGAGTATATAACATGAAAATAAAGGATTAAGGGCACCTTTTTACATAAAATAAGGGATAATTCATCCAAAAGCATGCTAAATGTGTGATTAAAATATGTTACTTTTACGACTTATCAAAATGCCACACACACTTTGGGCTTACCCTACAATCACATACAAACATCATTTCATACACTAATGGCAACCAAAACATACTAAATTGTACATCATTTCTACCCATTCATAAACATCACATACCCACCAACTTAGATACCATTTAGCTCAACTAAATCACAAGCATTTCTACACAAGATTCATCCACAATTTTACCATCATAATATAACATCTTCTCATCAATAAAATACCAACTTTGCTTCATAAACATATCATAACTTTGGTCATCTCAATAGCCATCATAACTAACCAAAATATGCATCATTTATCATAACTACTCATTCACATAACTTACTATTAGATAGCCATATCACATGGCTATACATACATCTCAAACATAATCCTTTTCAACTAGACTATACATGCCATACTTAATATATACATGATCATAAAGTACCAAAATGTGTTTGGATAGTGTGGTGATGATCCACAATAATCCCTGAGCCTTTCATAGCTTTAACGATCTATAAAACAAAGCAAACACACACAAAGTAAGCTTTCAAAAGCTTAGTAAGCCATATACAAATAAACTTAACATTTAAACATTAAGTATCATATCAAACTCAAGATCATTTATAGGTATATATATCATTTACAAATTCTTAATTCATCCTTGGCTCATTTGTATAGCCATTTCTTACCAACAATATTATGTTTCCAAATACCTCATTTGATCATAGCACATTTTCACATATATCACATTTTATTACATCAAATCCAAGCACATAATTCACCTAGGTAAGTTCATATATATACACTTACCTTTTATACACATATATAGTGTATATTTCAAACGTACCTGATTCAGTTATACATTTCACATAGCCTTTCATTTCTTGGATTTGCCCGTTGAACCATTCAGAATCAAATAGGATACTCAGAATAATCGTACAATGCCAACGTCCCAGACGTGGTCTTACATGTAACCAAATATCGATGCCATTGTCCTAGACAGGGTCTTACACAAAATCAGATACGATGCTGATGTCCAAGACATGGTCTTACACGTAAATCTCAAATCGACACCAACGTCCCAGATGTGGTCTTACACGATATCACATATCGGACACCTATGTCATGACATATACAATCCTATCTATTCCTAGGTTCGTACGGGACTTTTCGGGCTTTGACACCTTGTCGATGCTATCTTAGATTTCATGTACGTATCAAATCGAACACATTCATCACAATCTAAATTTCATAGGTGTATAAATAAACCAATTCAAATACATTTATTTGTATATAGACTTACCTCGGATTCAGAATAAACAAATGGATTCAGCTACTTAATCATTTTCGACTTCACTCGGTCTAAATCCATTTTCTTTGGTTCTTGATCTATACATATTCAAATTTAACTCTTTTATTCACCAATTCATTCAATTCAATCCAGGAACACACATTTAGGGCAATTTACAAATTAGCCCTCATATTTTTACATTTTGACATTTTAGTCCTTATCTCACAAAGTCACAAAATACACAAAATTTCATATCACCCATGCTTAGCCGAATTTTCATATGCTTTATACAAGTCCATAAATTTCATTTATTTCACATTTTAGTCCCTCAAAATATTATTTTCACAATTTAATCCAAATTACTCAAATTCATCAAAAGTCCAAAGACAAACTATGTTAATCTATCACATATCTTTCATATTTCATCCTCAAACACCACAAAACTCATGAATTAATCAATGGCACATTTTAAAATCATCATCAATTCAAAAAATTAAGACATGGGTTTGAAAGAACACAAAGCAACGATCACAAAAATGTAGAAATTATCAAAAACCGATCAAAATCCATACCTTAATCAAGTTCTTCAATGGCCGAATGTTGTAAAAGCTTTAAAACTCTTTTTCTTTTCAATATTAGGTGGAAGAACACCCAAAAATAAATGGCTTATTATTAAGCTTTTGTTTTATTATTAACTAATTTACTTAATTAACCTTTTAATATCAACATTAAAATTCCACTAACCATGTACCTTATTGTCCATCCATAATTCAAATGGTCCAATTGCATTATAAGGACCTCATACTTATAAAGCCATGTCGATATATCCCTTTAACAAATAGCAAGTCACTTTTGCATTTTACGCGATTTAGTCCTTTTATCAAATTAATTCACAGAAATTTCACACATACCAATTCACATGCTGTAGACTCAGAAAATAATATTAAAATCTTTTTCTGTCTCAGATTTGTGGTCTCGAAACCACTATTCTGACTAGGGTCTAAACCGGACTGTTACAGTAGGGGGATTTGATAGATTGTTCATTTTGCATATTTTTTGTGCTTAACTCGACTTGTTCTTGAATTAGTTCTTGCTAATTAGTGAATTTTGTGTCTAAATATTGATAGGGAAAAAATCCGGGTGCTTTAAATCAAACACAAGAAAATAAGGGATTAAATTGAAGCATGAGAAATAGAATAGGGACCGAATTGTATTTGAGGGCCTGGTAAGATTTTGACCTTATAAAGCCAAAATTAGAAATGAAATATGATATTAATTTATGTAGTTAGTTGTAGGTGGAACAAGCTTAAAATTAGCGTATGGTTCATGTATAAATAGGTGGTGTGGTACACTTAAAAAACACACCTTGATTTGCCTAGCAATTGAATAGAAATCAATTTATTTTTCTTTCTTATTTTGCGTTAAAGTGTGCAGGCATTCTGCCAACTTTTGTTCCCATTTCAATTTTTGGCTTAATTGTTTCCAAATCTTTCCCATTTCATCTATCAACATTTCCATTCAAATTCACTTCCATAACCAACCAAAGCATGATTAATTTCATGCTTCACTAAATTCAAATTAGCTTTAGGCTGGTATTTTCTCTGGTCAAGAATCGTGAGAAACATATCTGCACTAAAAATCCTTAAAATTGGTATTCACCATCTATCCGGAATATCAGGATTGACAAATTCATCCTTTAAAGTTAACTCAATTTTAATTCAAAAAGCGTGTAAGGTTGGAGTCGTTTTGGCGTATAGTTAGAAAGACGAGTCGGCTGTGCTTTATTCAGATTTCCACGAACAAATTAAGGGAGATAGTGATCGGGTTTAAATATCTTGTACGGTTGAGGCCATTAATCCGAGTTGGGTTGTTCAGAACGCAAGGCTACCCAAGTCTTGAATCGCAAACGCGTGTATCGTGGTTAGATAATCGGTAAGGGTTGGTCTGTAGGGTGTATCGGAATCAACTACGAGAGGAAGAATTGGTGGTTAGGATATTCTTAGCCGCTATAACCAGCATATTTTTTAGAGGAGAAAACTCATTTTCGAGGATTGATTTAGAGACCGAACTCACCGAGTTTAGGTCTAAGGCTTATTATTTCTGTTCATAGAATTTGAATTTGAATTTAATTTGTAATTTAATGTTATTTTTTATTTCTTTAATTTCTTATTTCTGCTATCTCAATTATTTAATTTCTAGAAATTTTCAAATCCCCTAATTATTTAATTTATTTTTTAGCAGGTCTGTTTGGAGTCATGGGTACGACTATTGCCACGATGATCGGCTCGACTGAAATTCTGTTCACAAGAAAAACATGGAAGTTTATCATAATATTCAATCCTTGTGGACTCGACGCTACTACCCTTTACTAATGTTTAGAGTTATTTTAATTGTAGGAATTATTTTTTGTTGTTTCAACGCTCATCAAATTTTAACTTAACCAGAATTATTCTTTTTGTGGTGTATGTGTTCTGGATTTAAAATTAATTTAGGATATTGGTTTACGCAAAATTTTCATGTTGTTTTATGTTCTAATCGACCACTAATACTTGGCCCATATATTACAAATTTAACCTCTCAAATTTTTCCCTCTGAAGTCGATTTATCGTCCTTAACATGTGCATATACCATGGATAATCTAGATGAGTATTGTTTGGATTCTATGGGTTTGCTTGCTGGCACCCCTACTGCGTTTTATTTTGTACCTCTAGGTACACGAACTACTCACAGTAATAGGGTCTTTTTGCCAATTCCCAAATTTCACTTCTAGGGAACAAGAGGAGCAGCCTCCTTCATCTGTAGAGACATGTTTAAGTCGGATCAAAGTTCGAATTGAAACAATGGAAACCCATGTCTCCATAATCCTCGAAATCTTGCAAAGTCGTTACTCCCAATGCCGACAATAATGTTAGGAACACATAGGAAGTATTCTTAACCTTTCTCTTTGCTTGTTGTTAAAGTTACTAAACTTTAAATTCATATTAAAAATGCTTGAGGACAAGCATTGGTTAAGTTGGGGGGAGATTTTGATAATTTGTTAGTACGCATGGTTGATTTTCTTTTGCTGCATGTTTTTTTTTTCACATCTGTTCCTTTTTATACATGTTTATTCATTAATTTGTTTAAAATTAAGCCTCTAATTTCATTGCTAATCAATTTGGATAATTGGGTGACTTTTAAATTAAAGTGTTCAAATATCTAGTTTTATCAACATGTGTTTTGAAGTTAATATATGTAATTAGATTTTTTTCATGAAAATTGACTGTTTATAATTGCTTGGTTAAAACATTTGAGGGGCTTGTCAGATTTTGACCTTGTAAAAGCCAAAATTAGGAAAGAAATATGATATTAATTTATGTAGTTAGTGGTAGGTGGAACAAGCCTAAAATTAGTATATGGTTTATGTATAAATAGATGGTGTAGTACACTTAAAAAAACACAAATTGATTTACCTGGCAATTGAATAGAAATCAATTTATTTTTCTTTCTTATTTTGTGTGAAAGTGTGCAGACATTCTTCCAACTTTTGTTCTGATTTCAATTTTTGGCTTAATTGTTTCCCAAGTTCTTCCCCTTTCATCCATCAACATTTTCATTCAAATCCACTTCCATAACCAACCAAAGCATGATTAATTTCATGCTTCACTAAATTCAAATTAGCTTTAGGCCGGTATTCTTTCTGGTCAAGAATCGTGAGAAACATATCCGCACTAAAAATCCTTCAAATCGGTATTCACCATTTTTCCAGAATATCGAGATTAACAAATTCATCCCTTAAAGTTAACTCGATTTCAATTTAAAAAGCGTGTTGGGTTGGAGTCATTTTGGTGTACAGTTGGAAAGATGAGTCGACCGTGCTGTATTTAGATTTTCGTGAACAAATTAAGGGAGATAGTGATTGGATTTAAACGTCTCGCGTGGTTGAGGTCGTTAACCCGAGTTGTGTTGTTCAGAATACAAGGCTATTGAAGTCTTGAATCGCAAACGCGTTTATCGTGGTTAGATAATCGATAATGGTTGGTTTGCAGGGCGTACCAGAATCAACTACGAGTGGAAGAATTTGTGATCAGGACGTTCTTAGCCGCTATAACCAGCTTATTATTTGGAGGATAAAACTCATTTTCGAGGATCGATTCAGTGACTGTACTCACCGAGTCTAGGGCTAAGGATTATTATTTCTATTCACAAAATTCTAATTTAATTTATAATATAATTTTATTTCTGATTTATTTAATTGTTTATTTTTTCTATCTCAATTATGTAATTTCTAGAAATTTCCATGTAACAACCCATTTTCAGTTACGTCAGAAACAAAGCTTTCGGAACCACAAATTTGATGAGTGAATTATTATTTTATTATTTATTTAATGCCTACGAGATTATATTAAGGTGGTGTAAAAGTTTCGTTAAGAAATTTTGGAGTGTAAATAGTTAATTAGGTGAAAATGACTAAATCGTAAAAAGTGTAAATTTTGAATTCTATTTGTTAAAAGGGTGAAATGGCTATGGAAAGGAAAGCTAATGGACTAAGATTGTAATTATACCATTTAAAAAGTTAGTGGATAGTTATGGACAAGGTTTTATTGAAAATTTTGATTAGTAATAAAGGTAAAATGGTAAAATAGTAAATAAGCATAAAATCAAATAAGCTAAAATCATCATCTCTCATTTTGTTTCTTCAAAACCGATTTTTTCATGGAAGCTTAGCTAGGGCTTTGTTCAAGATTTATTCTCCCTTGCATGGTGTGTATTTAATCCCCGTTTTTAATGATTTTTATGTTTTTAAGTTCGTTTTAGCTTAATCTAACTAGCCTAGGGGTTAATTTGCAAAATTTTTAAAGATTGGGGGACTTACGATGGATGTTTTTGAATGTTTTTTGAAGTTATTTGATAGATTAGTAATCTTGGTTTTTAAATAAACATGTTTTGTTTATGATTTTTTATGAATTTTGAAATAAGGATTAAATTGTTAAAAGTATAAATCCATGGGTTTTGTTGTGAAATGTTGGTAATAATGGGCTGTTTCAAGGTCCCTTGTAACATTGGTTAAATTAGATTTTTGTTAAAATGGTTAAATTTCAAGTTATGAGCTTAAGGACTAAATTGTGAAAAGTTAAAATGTTAGGGGCAATTTTGTTATTTTGCATAAATATGAATTATGGATTAAATTGAATTCTAGAAGTACTTAATTGAGTGAAACTATTGTTTTAGATCACGAGCGTGTTGACGATTGTGGAAAAGAAAATATTGCGGAGTAGTTCCTGTGCTTTGGTGATTACTGCAACCCAGTCCTATAAGTTTGTTTTATGTAAATCCATAGTTATATTCAATTCCTTGTTAATGATTTAATATTTTAGTTCTATTTTGTATTGTTTTTTAAATGTTGAATTGTATTGTATATTCAAATGGGGTGTTAATCAGGCTTAGTGCCTAGCAGGCTTTTAGCCAGTGTAGTAAATGTTAACGTCCCTTGGAAATTTGGTAATTGATAGTAAATGAGTTGACTTATCGAACTTAATAAGCTTCTTTGTGCTTACTCCTTTAATTTGATTTTGTAGGACTCTTGGAATCGTAGCATCGATTGGATCAACTTGGAAGCTCACACACTATCATCTATACGTTGGTAGTCATTTTGTGCTTGTTTTGAAGTTGGTTAAAAGTGACATGTAATAAGAAGAGCCTTGTAGTACTATGATATTTTGGAGTGGAATTAGATGTTATAAATGGTCACTTTGATGTTTGTATGATAGGCTTGATATTTTGGTGTTTATGCTTGTAAATATGATAAGTGATGCATATATATAATATTTGAAATAGTTGGAATTTTGATTGTGTAGGTGTTTAGGTTAGTTGATGGAAATAGGTTGTAAATGTGTGATTTTTACAATAATGTTTGATACAATTGTGGTGCCTTTGAATGGCATATTGGCTAGATGAATTAGGATGTTTGAAATGGCATGTTTAGGTGTGTTTTAATGTTGTTTATATCCCTTGAATGTATGCCCAAATGGTATGAATGGTTTAGGTATGAATTTGACTTGAAATGGCTTGAATTTAGGGTCAAATTATGGATCACACGGGCTATCAAACGAACACGGCCTTGTGTTATTTGAAATTTTCTTAGTGTTTCAAGTTAATGACTTACACGGCCTGACACACGGCCGTGTGTGGCAACTCAGTAAGCTACACGGCCTGACATATGGCCGTGTGTAGCAACTCAATGAGTTACATGGCCTAACACACAGCCTGGCACACGGCCGTGTGTGGCAACTCAGAGAGTTACACGACTTGTGATACGGCCGTATGACCTTACTCAGTGAGTTACATGAGTGAGGACACGGGCTGAGACACGATCGTGTGTCCCTTTGTTTGAATGTTACACAGCCTGGGCTATGTCACACGACCGTGTGACCTTTTCTTTCTAATTTTTCCAACTTTTTCCTAGGTTTTCTGTTTTGTTTCAAATTAGTCCCGAACTGCTTCTAAACTATTTTTAGGGCCTCAAAGGTTTGATTTAGGGACAAAATGCTTATATTTGATTGTATTTTAATGTGATTTACTTAAGTAATGTTTAATTATTGTATTGAGATGTATTAAGGTTAAATGTTTTTTGAATGGTACGGTAATGCTCTGTAACCCTAATCAGGCGACGGAGATGGGTTAGAGGCGTTACATTTAATGGTATCAGAGCTACGATTTAGTCGGTTCTCGGACTGAACGTAGTTTGTATAGAGTCTAGAAATACATGCCACTTATTAACCGATGATAGTGTGATGGCTTTTGATTATTTTTAAAATATTCATATAGATAAGGATGTCATCTGGATCCAATCGAGCAGATTCCGATGAGATAGAAAGTTTTATTCCAGCTACTAAAAAAGGTAGTACTCGAAATGAGCCCGTTTACAAATGCCTAGAGATATGGCACTAAATGTTTTTCTCCGCATGATGAACGATATGTATGAGGCATACTGAAAGGTAAATTCCACAGCTCAACAAACTTGTTCCCTCCACCTTCAAAGTTTGACTCAACACAATGTTCTGAGAATTACTATTGATAAAGGTAGAAAATATGGTACCATGGATTTTTGTGGTAATATGGGTGATGATCCAACCAAGGCCGAGTATTGGTTAGAGCATACTCAGAGGGTGTTCGATGAAATGATGTGTTCTCCAAAGGATTGTTTACGGTGCACGGGGTCATTGTTAAAAGAAGAGGCATTTCAGTGGTGGTCCACGTTAACGTCAGTGGTACTGAAGGAAAGAGTCAACTGAGATTTCTTTAAATATGAGTTTCGTAAGAAGTCTATTAGCAAACGATATCTGGAGCGAAAGAAGAAAGAATTTCTTGAACTAAAGCAAGGGAATAAAATCGTGGCCGAGTAAGAGAGACAGTTTATACAGCCTAATAAATATGCTCGTGAGGTTGTACCTTCGGAAGAAGACATGTGTGTATGTTTTGAAGATAGATTAAATGATGAAATCAAAATGTTAGTTGGAGCCATGGAGATTCATGAGTTTTTGATTTTGTTCAACCGAGCCCAAAAGATGGAAGAAATTTGTGCTTGCAAAAGATGAAATGAGGCGAAAACCCACGATTTTGGCAAACGCAATGGATTTAAAACTTTTTCTGGTTCTCTGCAAAAGAAGCCGAGGGAATCCAATGATAGATTCTCAAAACCATTAGAGTTTCAAAGAAAGGGTCATTCGAAGCAGAATAGCAAGAAAGCTCCAACTCCTTAAATTGCTGGTATGGGCAATATGCGAAATATCAACAGGACAAAGTGCAAACAATGTGGTCGATATCATTTTGGAGTACGCAGGGTTAATGACGGGACATGCTTTATATGTGGATCCCCTGATCACTTTAAAAGGGATTGTCAAAATCTAAATGAGCCTAATAAAAATCAAAATGCAAAATCTATGACTACTCCTACATGGGGTCGACAACCTGGAAATAGCATTTTGGCTGGAGTTAGTCAGAATGGAGATAAAGACAAATCGAATAGACCTAAAGCTAGAGCTCCTGGTGGAACATATACTATCCATGCATGAGAGGATGCCTCAGCTCCTGACGTCATTGCTGGTACCTTTTCTCTTTTTAGTATTAGTGTGTATGCATTAATCGACTCGGGGTCGACACACTCATATATATATGCACTATGTTAGTGACAGAAAATAATTTACCTATTGATTCCATTGATTGTACCGTCAAAGTCACAAACCCTTTCGGCACAGTGTTATAGTTGACTTAGTATGCAAGAAATGTCCACTAAAAATTCAAGGTTACAATTTTCCTACTGATTTAATGCTTTTACATTTTAATAAGTTTGACGTCATTTTGGGAATGAACTAGTTGAATCTACATGATGCTGTGATGGTTGATTTTCTTTGGGAATGGACTAGTTTGGCGTCATTTGTCAGTATGCATGGCTGATTTTCTTTTGTTGCATGTTTTTTTCTTTTCACTTTGATGCTGGTTTATTCATTAATTTTTTGAACATTAAAGCTCTAATTTCATTGATAATCAATTTGGAAAATTGGGTGACTTTTGAATTAAAATGTTCAAATATCTTGTAACAGCCCGATTTTAGCTAAATCAGAACAGTGGTTTCGGAATCACAAATCTAAAGTCGTAAAATTATTTTAATATTATTTTTGGTGTTTATAGTATGTGAATTAATATGTGTGAAAGTTTCGTGTGAAAATTTTATCGTTTGTGTGCTCAATTTGCTAAAAGGTTTTAATCGCGTATAATGCAAAAGTGACGTGCTATTTGTGAAAGTGCTATATTGCTATGGCTTTTATAATGTGGGGTCCTTATGTTGATATTATACCATTGAAATTATGGATGGACACAAAAGCCTAAGGTTAGTGGATTTTAAATGAAATTAAAAAGGTTAAAATAGTAAATTATGTGTTAATATGAAATTAAATAAAATAAAACATAAAAACATGGTTTTGTTCATCTTTCATGACCGAAACTACAAAAGAAAAATAAATAAAAAGAGAAAGCTAGGTTCGGCACTCATTTTGCTTGATTGAAGTATGTAATTTACTCGGTTTTTGATCATTTTTACGTTTTTGAGATCGTTGCTTCGAATACTAGCTAACCCATGCTTGAATTTTTGAATTGGTTGTGGATTTTGTGATTTGCCGTTGTTGATAGCTTGAGATTTTTGTTGTTTGATGATGAAAAATAAATCCTTGTTGATAGATTATTATGTTTAATTAAGTGATTTTTAGTAAAAATGAGTATTATGGATTAAATTGTGAAATTTTCAAATTGAGCGGTCAAAATGTGAAATAAATGAAATAAATGGGCTACTAGGGACCTAGGAAGAATTCGGCCTAACATGGGTTTGATGAGATTTTGTGTATTTTGTGTTATTTTGAAATAGGGACTAAATTGAGAAAATGTGAAATGTTAGGGGCTAAAGTGCAAAATGCGCAAATTATGTATTTTTGGATGAAATTGAATGAATGTGTTATTAAACAAGCCAAATTTGTATTAATTTAGATCAAGAAAGAAAGAAATCGGATTTGGATTGGGGGAAGTCGAAGGTTGTCAAATAGTCGTTCCGGTCTGTTTGTCTCCGTACAAGGTAAGTCCATGATGTTAAATTCAAATGTATTCATTATCTACAAAGCCGAATTGAATTGTATGCTTATGTAACTACATTTTCGAATTGAAATTAGCATTGGATAAATTGTTACGAGCATGAATCGATCGAATTACGACGTCCGAAAGCCCCGTACGAACCATAGGAATAGTTTAGGATACGTATGTCATGACATTAGGACTTCCTATGTGTAATTCATGTAAGACCATGTCTGGGACATTGGCATCGTATATGATTCGTGTAAGACCCTGTCTGGGACAGTGGCATCGATATGTGATAGCATGTAAGACCATATCCGAGATATGGTATTGTACGAGCTTATTATGATTTTCGTGTATCCTTAACAATTCTGAATGGTTCAACGGGTAATGGCAAGTCGAGAACGATTGTGAAATTGAGCTAAATGAATCAGGTATGTGTGAAGTTTATATGTTTATGAAAAGTAAAGGTAAGAAAAGTACCAAATGTTATTATATGAATTTTCTAAGTATGATGAATGTATATGCGGTTTAGATTTATTAATTTCGGACTAGTTGAATTGAATTATTAATACCATTGAGATGATTTACTTGCTTATGGCTTACTAAGCTATCCAAGCTTACTTTGTGTGTTTAATCGTTGTTTTATAGATTTTGGAAGCTAGCTACGAGCTCGGGGATCGTCTTGGAACATCGTCACACTATCGATCGCTATTTCGGTATTTTAAAAGTTTGAAACTATGAATATATGGCATGTATAGGCTAGTATTAGTATGTTTGGTTCTAAAATTTGTATATATATTTAGCCATGCGAAAATGGCTTGATCATGATGCTTAAATTCGGGTATATTTGATTATGATATAAGTTTATTTTGGTAAGTATGTATCATGGCATGTATGTATGGTGTTTTGGTTATATGTCTTGATTGGTTATGACATGAATGACTTATAAATTAGTTCATGTTGATAAGCTTAATACATGGTATATATACTTATGGTGTTTGGATATATGTTTCGGCAATGGGTAATGGTAAGCATGGTGTATCATTTGGCTTAGGCAATGAAGTAAATGATGGATGCATGTTTAAGTCATGGTATGTGATATATTAGTTAAGTAATGTTTATGTCATATGTGTGTGTATTTGTTTTGATCACTTTGTGAGATAAGAATTAGGTTATACAATGCATGTTTATATTCGACTAATCTTAAGTGATATAAATGTATATGCCTATGACACGATCATTTGTGGTTTGGCTATTTTGATTCTGTTTGTGCAGGCAAGTATACACATATATTATGCTTGAATAGTTGGTTATTTAAGTTCGGTTTTTAAATAGTTCCTTGGATGGTTGAAAGAGTGATGTTTAGGCATGATTTATGGTATACGATATAGGCATGATATGTGTTATTTTGTTGTGTACAAAAATGGTTCATTTTGATGGAGTAAAATGCGCATTATATATATAATAGCATCAAAGTCATGTTCGGGCATGTTGTAATGATACTATGGTTGCATATGCGTTTGGTTATTAAATGGTGTAAAATGGTTCGATTGGTTTTATTATGCGCATGTGTAGAGTTAAGAAATGATATGTTTCATATTCGGCAAATGAAATTGTAACAGTCCGGATTAGACCCTAGTTGGAACAGTGGTTTTGGAACCACAAAATTGAGTTTGAATAATATTTTAATATTATTTTATGCGCGGTTGATATGTGACTAAGCATGTGTTAAATTTATGTAAGTTAATTTGTTCGTCTGTATGTTTAATTTGATAAAAGGATTAAATTGCATTAAATGCAAAATGTGCATGCTTTATGAAAAGACACCTATTTGAGATGGCTCTTAAATGGGGAGGCCTTATGTGGCAATTAAGCCAATAATTACTTAGTGGGTGATAGTTGTCATCTTTTGTGCCAAAATTAGCAAAGAAAGAAAAGAAAAACACAAGCTAGGGTTCGGCCATTGAATTACCTAATTAAGGTATGTTTTGACTTTAGATTTTGAGGATTTTTATGTTTTTGAGATTGTTGCTTAGTTTACTATCAAGCCCATGTTGTAATTTGAAGAATTGATGATGTTTATGAGATGTGCCCTTGATGAAATGGTGAGCTTTGTGATAAGTTTAGGTGTTAAATGAAAGATATGTGTTTAATGAACATGTTTTATTCTTGAATTTTTGATGAATTTAGCTAATTAGGGCTAAATTGTAAAAATAGCAATTTGAGGGACTAAATTGTGAATTTGATGAAATGTTTGGACTTGTATGAGATACATGAGCAATCGGCTAAGCATGGATATATGGTGATTTTGTATATTTGATGTTTTAAGAAAAATGGACTAAATTGATAAAATGTGCAAATGTGATGGCTAAATTGCAAATTGCCCTAAATGTGTGGTCATGGATTGAATTGAATGAATTAGTTAATAAATGGATTACATTTGAATATTTATAGATCAAGAACCGAAGAAAACAGATTTAGATCGCGGGAAAGCGAAAGTAGTTAAATAATTGAATCCCAGGTAAGTCGATATACAAATAAATGTGTTTGTATTGAATTATGAATGTTCATATGACTATTGATGATGATGAATGCATATGAGATGTTGAATATATGAAATTTGAGATAAGATTGGCATATTGTTAACATCCGAGAAGTCCCGTAAGAACGTAGGAATAGATAGGATTAACTATGTCATGGCATAGGTGTCTGTTATGTGATATCATGTAAGACCACGTCTGGGACGTTGGCATTGATTCGAGATTTCGTGTAAGACCACGTCTGGGACGTTGGCATCGATATGAGATTTACGTGTAAGACCATGTCCGGGACATTGGCATCGTATTTGATTCGTGTAAGACCCTATTTGGGACAGTGGCATCGATATCTGATTACATGTAAGACCACGTCTGGGACGTTGGCATTGTACGACTATTTCGAGCATTCTGAGTATCCTATTAGATTTCGAATGGTTCAACGGGCAAGTCTGAGAAACAAACGATTATGTGATCGTGATATCCTGCTTCAGTACGCTCGATATGTACACTAAGTGTGTATGAAAGGTAAGTGTCTATATGAACTTACTATGATGAATATGTGTTTTGAAATGATGAGATAATATGTGAAGATATGTTTGAATGAGCCATATGTATATGTGATATTTGAGTTATATTTGAGTTGAAGATTATGGTAAGATATGGCCTAGCAATTGAGCAAAAGAATATATGAGATGAATTTGCTATGAGAACCAATAATGTTATTATATCATTTTGGTTATGTGCATATTATGCTAAGTTTATTTGTATATGGCTTACTAAGCTTTTGAAAGCTTACTCTGTGTGTGTTTGCTCTGTTTTATAGATCGTCAAAGCTACTGAAGGCTCGGGACCGTCGAGGATCGTCATCACACTACCTAAGATCATTTTGGTATCTTTTGGAAATGTATATAGCTAGATATGGCATGTATAGGCTAGTCACCTTGGATTATCTTTGAAATGTGTATAAAATAGCCATGAGATGTGGCTTAATAAGTGTTGGTAATATGCATGAGTAAATGTGTTATATAATGCATAGTTTTGTATGGTTTGATAGCCAATGAATTAGTCAAAGTTATGGTAAGCATATGAATGCATTATGAGTATGCATGTTTGATCAAAAGACTGTTTCTATGAAGGGTAAATGTGGCTAAACCATGCTTATGTATATATATGATTTAGTTGTGCAAATTGGCATGATTAGAAATAAGATTAGATGTGGAGAATTGTTGATCATTTGACATGTCTTTGGTTGTTAATTGTACATAAAATGGATTGGTACATTGCTTGAAGGTTTGACCCAAGTAAGGGTGGCATTTTGGCCTTGCAAATAGCCTGTTTTGCCTACACGGTCGTGGCACACGGGCATGCCCAGTGGCCGTGGGATTAAGTCAGTAGCTAGTCTAAGTGTGCACGGCCTTGGCACACGGACATGCCTGGTAGCCGTGTTAATAAGTCAGTATCTAGCCTAAGAGAACACGGCCATGGTACACGGGCGTGTCTAGTGGCCGTGTGGATAAGTCAGTATACATGCTCTGTTTTGACACGGCCAGGACACATGGGAGTGTCTAGTAGCCGTGGGAGGCACACGGCCTACCCACACGGTCGTGTGACCTCTGTGACTTAGAAAAGGTTTTAAATTTCTGAGAATTTTACTAAGTGTTCGGTTTAGTCCCGACCCTATTCTAAAGCATGATTAAGGTCTCATTGACCTATAGAAGGGACAATTGATTGTGATTGATGATTTATATTATGAATTGTCTGTAAAAGTTTCTGATCTGTCCGGTAACGCCTTTAACCCTAATTCAGTGATGGATACGAGTTAGGGGTGTTACATTTGGTTGGTATCAGAGCTACGGTTTAGTCGATTCTCAGACTAACGTAGCATGTCAGAGTCTAGCTATACATGCCATATATCTGAACTGTGATAGTGTGATGAATCCTGACGTGAAAAATGTGATTTTCATATAGTAATGGATCCCAAAAGAGCCGTAGCTGACGGTGTAGAAAGCAATACGCCTGCTCCCGCTCAAGGGACAGCGCCATTTGATCCGAGATCGGCTACGAGCGGTCATGAGGGAGAAGCTAAACAAGCTTTCTTCCAGATGATGAGTGAGTGGTTCACTCAGTTTGTGAGAAATAATCTGGCTGTTTCACAACCTCTGCCCCCGCTTAATCCCCCTTAGACCTCTGCTATGCCTCAGACTATGAATTTGAATCTGTTGAACAAGCCTCCGGTAGATAAAATTCGTAAGTATGGAGCTGAAGAGTTCAGGGCTACTAGTGATGATGATGCTGAGAAAGCCGAGTTCTGGTTAGAAAACACTATGCGGGTATTTGATGAGATGTCTTTGACTCCGGAAGAAAGTATTAAATGTGTTGTATCATTGCTACGAGACGCGGCCTATCAGTGGTGGAAAACTCTGATTTTTGTTGTTCCGAAAGAACGAGTGACATGGGACTTCTTTCAGATTGAGTTCCAGAAGAAATACATCAGTGAGAGATTCATCCATCAGAAATGAAAGGAATTTCTAGATTTGAAATAGGGTCGTATGTCTGTCACTGAATATGAAAGAGAGTTCATGAGACGGAGTCAGTATGCTCGAGAATGTGTATCATCGAAAGCAATAATGTGTAAGAGGTTTGAAGATGGTTTAAATGAAGACATCCGCTTGCTAGTCAAAATTTTAGAGATAAAAGAGTTTGTGGTACTTGTTGATCGAGCATGTAAAGCCGATGCACTCAAGAAAGACAAAAGAAAAGCTGAGTCTGAAGCTAGAGAAGTGAGAAAAAGATTTCTGAACAAATCATTTTAGTCTGCTTCGAAGAAATTCAAAGATGAACATGGTCGTTCAAAGATTAATATGGGTGATCGTTGTATTTTAGAGTTTTAAATTTATAATGATCGATCCTGGAACTAATTATAACAACGATTGAGGCAAGTGCACCTATCGAACAGTAGTATAGCTTAGGCAAGACCGAATTGTCGAACCCAAAGGAACTAAAAGTACTAATACTAACTTTCTTTCTATTATTTAGCCTAAAATAAGTGAAGTTGTTTATTAATCTAAATTAACTAATTACTAACTAAAGACGGAAAGACAAAAAGAATGAATTGGGGAAATACTTTGTAACATCCTGAAATTGGGGCTATTTGTGATTGAATTATTTTTTCTTGTGTTTAAATCTCTGTGATATTATTTGTGGTGTTATAAGACTTAATTAGGGGTCTTGAGTAAGCTCGGTTTAGTAGGATAATTCTTAGTATGGTTTATTTAATGAAGTGGATTATGTGAGGTTAGCACTTAAGTTAATTTAAGTGTTAATTAAAGCACATAAGGAATTAATGGCAAAGTGGTTATGGTGTTTGAACTTATAGCTTGAGGTTAGAGGTTCAAGTAGTATGTTTAGCATTTTTAAAAGTTTATTTTGTATGTTAGCATTAATGGCCGGTCAACCTATGATTATGATAGGTTGGACTTTCATTTTGGTAAGTTGAATTTATTTTAAAGGAAAGCATGGAATAAGGGATAAGATTCCTAAGGTTATGGAAGGATATCTTGAAGTTATGGTAAATTGAGGGGACAAAAGGCTTGGTTTGTGGAAAATGTTTTGAAACTAACTCATGGCCAATTGACCATGAACTTGGACGGCAATGTGGCTAAGGGGAGGATTTGGCCGAATATGCTAGTAATTGGTAAGGTTTAGGAGTGTTTTGGTCATTCCTAGCATTTGGTGAAAAAGGTTGCAATTCTCTCTCAATCTCTTTTCTTTTCTTTTGGCCGAATTTTACCTTGTGATAAGCCTAAACTCTTTTGACCATTTGGTCATTTCTTTTGCTCATCTTCTATTTTCTCCATTTCATTCTCTCAAAACCAAAACATTCATCAACATCTTGTTCTCCTATTTGTTTTGCTTAAACACCAAAAATCTTCTATACTCTCTTCTTTGCCAAACTCTATTCCCTTTTCCTATTATTTTCTTTTTTGTTCTTTAGCCGAATATACCTCTTTGTTGTGCCGAAAATTTTCTTCTCCTATCTTGAATCACTTTGGCCGAATATTAAAGGTAGCATAGTTTTCCTCGGGACTTTTCTATCAATTGATTTTGGTAAGGTGGTAAGGGTTTATTTCAAAGGATTATTCTTTTAAGTTTTCGTTTAAGCCGAAGGCTAATAACCTTAATGATGATGGTTGGTTGTAGGGAAGTGAGACCGGTTCACATTTAGGAGTGTGTTGGCTAGTGTTCGAAGGCTTTTGGGTAAGGTTTCGGGTTCACAAGGAACCCTTCTCAATTATTTTGGTTTGGCCGAATAGGCCATGGCACTAATCTAGTTTTTGGCCGAATATAGGGGCAAGGAAAACTTGTGTGGCCGATTTGTCTATTCGGGATTTAGGACTCTCGTTAGTATCATGTGTGTGCATACACATCTTATAATCTTTTAAATATGCTAAGTGTTATATTATGCCTAATCGGTTTGTGTAGACATGGATGTTATACCATCATGGTATTAATAAGGACACGGGTAAGTCTTTATTACTTTGAGATTATTATTTGATGCTTTTGGGAAGCATGTCACATTTGGTATGTGCAATATTTGGTTTATGGTAATGATAAATCTATGAACGTTGTTAAATAAACCTATTATCATGATTTCAAAGAAAAGTATATAATTGTTGATATGGGTTGATGAGTGGAGGGGCGTTGATATTTGTGTCGACGGACACCGTTGTTTTGGTAACACATTGTGACTACGGTCACCAGAGGTTTGGTACCTCGCAGGTTTGGCACCTCATAGCGACTTGTCCCCTCGTGGTTGATACCACCGTGGGTTGGCCCCACTTTGAGATATGGGATCGTCGCGGTGATTTGGCATCACACGATGGGTTGGCCCCATCATTTGATTGTGACTTCGGGTCACCAAAGGGTTTGGTACCACAATATTGATGGATTTTGTGACTATACGTCACGGTGGTTTGGCACCACCAAAGGTTTGGTACCACACGGGGTAGAGAAAGGCGTCATGATGGCTAGGTTGGGTGCATATTAAACTTGTGCATATTAAATTAATTATGATTTGTGTATGATGTTACATTAAACCGGGAAAAAGGGTTACACATTGGGTCTTGATGACTCACCTTTTTCCTTTAACATTTTCAGTGACTCGTAGTTGCGGATAAGGAGCCTGGATGAACTCGAGGCGGCCATGCAATGAAAATATGGACTAGGTGGATTTGGAACTATTTTTGTTTTAATATGGGTTTGATTTATTTTGTTTAAGATGTAATAAGGCCTCCTAAAATTTGCACTTGGATTATTTTATGTTTTGATAAATTGCTTAACTATTTTATGATATTAAAATGGGTACACATGTTTTTCTCAAATTAATTCGTAATAATGTTTTATTGTGCCATCGGTACACTTGAAATCAGAATAACCTAACTTAGTATATTTTTAAATGACATTAAGTAATGCTTTCTTCATAACACCTCAACTGCTTTAAATCAAAACAATATCTTTTATCAAAATTTAAAACGACTTAAAAGGGATTTTCAAAAGTTTTTCCTCCGTAGCATACCAAATTCGGTCGTAATGTTTGGGCAGAGTTTGGGGTGTTACAAATTGGTATCGAGACCGGTTCAAAGCTCAAAGCTGTGGGGCCCAAGGCCCAAAAATGTTTTGGTAGGTCTATTTGAAATATTTTGGTTTTGAATAAGCATGGCACCGAGTCTCCAGACCGATCCGCCTGCACGCACTCTCTAACTTTTTGTATGGATTATTATTATAGAAGGGTAAGAAGGGAACGTAGTTAGTGTGATAGGTGTTGAACCTTAGGACTAGTCCACCCCAACAAAACTCATAAGACTTTAATGGCCTAATTAAAACCAACCCGTGACCAAGTCGCCGAGTTAGGGTGTGGTAACCTTAGTGCGCATGTCTAGGATTGGACCCGGAAGAGCTTGGTATTTAAGCAGTCCTCGTGACTCACCTCCTCTTCGTGGGATTCCTACCTGGTGCGTAGCTTCGGTTCACCCTAACCAAGAGGACTCGGTCATAGGCTAAACACGTTAAATAAAACTCAAAAGGGATTAACCTGCTTTTGTGAAAGCTCTAAGTTTTAAAAATCGTTATGATACTCATTTCAATAGCAACAAAAATTTACTTTGGAAAATTTTCAAAATATTCTTCAACTTACCAAAATTACTGAAATTTCCCTAGTGGCAAAATTACTAAAAATACCCTCAGGATAGAAACGGACAAAGAATGCCCAAGAGTGCATAGGTATGAAAGGTATAGGGAATGGATGTACTTTTCTATGTAAATTAGGACAGAAGACTTAAAACTTTGATTGATCGAAAGAATCTCTATTAAATTCTTTTCATAAAATTTCTTCGTGGATAACCAAGTGAAACATGTACTAATTCATAAAAATTTCCTAATCGATTAAAGCGCGATAGTTAGAATGAGCTTTAGAGGATGTGGCCGCCGTGGACGCGGAAGGGTAGGATGATCGTGTCGTAACCTCGTCCGATCGGGTCGTGGATCGAGAATGAGGTACCACCGCCACCACCACCCCAACCTTTGGAGCCGAGGAGCGTGCTCGGAGACGGGTGATGAAGCGGTGTCACAAGCGATGCCGCGGGTTCTAGAGAGAGTAGCCGAATGGGTGAAGGTGGAGGAGCTCTGAGTCGCGACCGAGAGACTTCGAGCTAACTGAGCTGAATTTTTTCGAGGTGTGTCCGGTGTAACGCCCAATACGGCCGAGTATTGGCTAGAATCGATCGAAAGAATCATGGATGAGATAGATCTGACAAATGAGGAGAAACTGAAAGGAGCGGTGTCGCTTCTCAAGGATGAGTCATATCGATGGTGGCTCACGGTTCGAGATGGTGCAACGGCAGATGATCCGACTTGGGAATACTTCAAAGCCGCTTATCGTAAGAAGTATGTGGGCACAAGCTACATTGATGCACGTAGAGGAAAGCTTTTCTCGGTTGGTACAAGGAAATAAGTCCGTGGTCGGAGTATGAAGCAGAATTCTTGAGGTTGAGCCGCTATGCTCAGGGTATAGTGTCAACGGAGCATGATCATTGTGCCCGCTTTGAAGACGGACTTAGGGATGAGTTAAGGTTGCTGATTGCTCCGCAGCAGGAGCGTGAGTTTGCCGTCTTGGTGGAAAAAGCTAAGGTAGCCGAAGGGGTCAAGGAGTCCGTGAGACGTAACTATGATAGGAACAAGCGTAAAAGAGGATTTGGGTCGTCCGGATCGGGTGGTAATGTTCGTAAAAGGGTGAGGCAGAGTGGGCCGAATCAGCAGAAGGCCCATGGTCGCTAACCGCAGACCGCTCACCAGAATCGCCGTGGCAAATCGCATTGGGGAGGTTGTTGGACCGGTGAGAAGGGTTACTTTGAATGTGGGTCTTTGGACCACCGTGTAAGATTGTCCTCGGAAGTTAGCCAAGAATCGGTCGGAGGGTCGTAACTGTGCTCGTGGCTAGGAATGTAGGACCACCACGGAGGGGGTCGTGGTAATGGTAGAGGAGGAAATGGATCTAATCGAGGTCGCAGAATTTCGGCAGAGGTACAGCAAAGACGTAGCAAGGCGGCTGGTCTAGTCTATCGCGGCGAGGCGTCGAGAGGAAGGTGACGCACCGGACGTTATAACCGTGCGTTCTTAATCTTTGGTGTTCCATATACCGCTTTGATTGATGTGGGTTCGACGCATTCATACGCTGCTAGTAGTGTGGTAGAGACTATGAACTTAGACTTCGAGATCGCTTCTAGGAGATGACCGTAATTAGTCCTTTAGGTCACTCAGTAGTTGTTAATAAGCTATATAGAGATGTACCTCTAGAACTTCAAGGGGTCGTGTTTGTGGTCGATCCGATGGAACCGCCGCTTGGGGAGTTTGATTTGATCCTTGGTATGGACTGGTTGGTTAAGTATCGTAAGGTTGGATCGCGCGCTAAGCGCATGGTTCTTAAGATGGTGAGGTGATGAAGTGGTCATGATAGGTAATAGAAGAGATTACCTATCTAATGTAGTGTCTGCATTGAAGGTGAAAAGATGGTCGAGAAAGGTTGTGAGGCGCTTTTGGTTCGAATTTGTGCTTTGGAAGCTAAGGAGTCGCGGTTGAGAAGGTCCGAACAAAGTAGGGAATTCGATGTGTTCCCGAAAGAACTTCCGGTCCGCCTCCAGATCGGGAAGTTGAATTTGGTATAGACTTGCTACTGAACGGCACCTGTGTCAATAGCACCTATCGAATGGCACCAAAGGAATTGGTGGAGTTGAAGGCTCAAATTCGTGGAGCTTTTGGACCAAGGATTTATCCGACCAAGTATATCTCCGTGGGGAGCACTGTGTTGTTTGTTAGGAAGAAGGATGGTTCAATGCGGATGTGTATCGACTCATCGCCAATTGAACAAGTTAACGATCAAGAACAGTGTATCCGCTGCCTCCTGATTGATGACTTGTTTGACCAACTCAAGGGTGCATCGGTATTTTCAAGATAGATCTTAGGTCGGGATATCATCAACTCAAGGTGAAAGAGGTTGATGTGCACAAGACGGCATTCCGAACAAGGTATGGGCATTACGAGTTTTTGGTGATGCCTTTTGGGTTGACTAATGCACCAAAGCAGAGATTCATGGACTTAATGAATAGAGTGTTTCAAAGAAGATTTGGATCAATTTGTCGTGGTGTTTATAGACGACATATTGGTTTACTCAAAAGACGGAGAAGGAGCATGACATGCATTTGCGTAGAGTTCTACAAGTACCGAGAGAGAAGCGATTATATGCCAAATTCGGTAAGTGTGAATTTTGGCTTAGAGAGGTGGCTTTCTTAGGTCATGTGGTGTCACGAAGGGATTAGAGTAGGTCCTCGCAAGGTGGAAGCGGTGTTGGATTGGAAACCCCTAGGTCGTCGGTGCGTAAATTGAAGCTTTTTGGGTCCGCAGGGTATTATCGGAGGTTTGTGGAAGGATTCTCTCAATCGCAGCTACCGTTGACTAAGTTGTTAAGAAAGGGAGTTCCATTTGTATGGTCGGAGAAGCAACAAGAAAGTTTTGACAAGCTAAGGAAGATTTTGACGGAAGCTCCGGTTTTGGTACAGCCTGAGGCAGGAAAGTTGTTTACGGTTTACTGTGACGCGTCCCATACTGGTTTGGGATGCGTATTGATACAAGAAGGGAAGGTAGTGGCCTATGCGTCCCGTCAGCTAAGACCGCATGAGGTTAACTATCCAACACATGACTTGGAGTTAGCGGCAGTAGTTTTTGCTTTGAAAATATGGCGGCATTACTTGTATGGGGAAAAGTCAATAGTCTACACGGATCATAAAAGTTTGAGGTATCTTTTGACTCGGAAGGATTTGGATTTGAGACAAATACGGTGGATTGAATCTGTTAAAAGACTACGACGCATCGCTCGATTGAGTACCATCCGGTAAGGCGAACGTGGTGGTGATGCCTTGAGCCGAAAAGTCGTGATGGACTTAAGAGCGATGTTTACTCATCTCGATCTATACGACGACGGAAGTCTTTTGGCGTAATCGCAAGTTAAAACGACTTGGATCGAGAGATTAAGGAAAAGCAGATTGGTGGATGACGCTTTGAATGCAAGGAGGTTGCAAGTTCAAGACGGTGGTTTGGAAGGGTACAGTTTGTCCAGCGAGGAGTGTTATGTTTTCAAGGGCGAGCTTGTATGCCGAAAGATGTGGAGTTGAGGCAAAGAATTCTCCAAGATGCACATAGCAGCCCATACACTATGCATCCGGGAGGTAGCAAGATGTATGGAGATTTGCGGGAACAGCTTTTGGTGGCACAGGTTGAAGCGTGAGGTAACCGAATTCGTGGGTAAGTGTCCGACGTGTCGAAAGTTAAAGCTGAACATCGGTTGCCATCGTGGTTACTCCAACCGTGAAGATTCCTCGATGGAAATGGGAGAGGATCACTATGGATTTTGTCGCGGATTACCCTCACGCCTAGTAAGAAGAACTCGGTTTGGGTAATTGTGGATCGACTAACTAAGTTAGCGCATTTCATACCAAGATGAGGTAGATTATTCGCCTTGAAGCTAGCAAAGCTATATGTAGCCGAGATAGTAAGATTGCATGGTGTGCCAAGATGTCGATTATCTCGGATAGGGATCCGAGGTTTACATCAAGGTTTTGGAGAGTTTTGCATCGTGCCTTGGGAACAAGATTGGACTTCAAAGACAACTTTTCACCCACAAACCGACGGACAATCGGAAAGAGTGATACAGATTTTAGAAGATATGCCGAGAGAGGTTGCGCTTTTGGATTTCAAAGTGGTAGTTGGGAAGAGTATCTACCATTGGCGGAATTCACTTATAACAATAGTTATCAGCGAGTATCCAAATGGCACCATATGAAGCACTCTATGGACGAAAATGCCGTACTCCTACGTGTTGGACGGAGTTAGGTGAACGTCAGGTTTTGGGTCCAGAATTGGTGACTGAAACGGAGGACAAAGTTAAGGTAATTCGGGCTCGTCTCAAGGTAGCATCAGATAGGCAAAAGTCATATGCCGATCTCAAGCGCAAGGAAATGGAATACGAGGTAGGAGATAAAGTCTTTCTGAAGGTGTCGCCTTGGAAAAAGGTGTTGCGTTTTGGGCGAAAAGGGAAGTTAAGCCCAAGGTTCATCGGCCCGTATACTGTGTTGAAGCGAGTAGGACCGGTAGCTTACCAGCTCGAGTTACCGGTAGAGTTAAGGCAAATCCACGACGTCTTCCATGTGTCAATGCTTAGGCGATATCGGTCCGATCCATCGCACGCTGTGCCCGCGTGGCGTAGATTGAGGTTAACTCGCATCTATCTTTCGAGGAGGAGCCATTCGCATCTTAGAACGTGATGTCAAGGTTTTGCGTAAGAAAGCACCCTTTAGTGAAAGTGCTATGGCGAAACCATGGTACGGAAGAAGCGACGTGGGAACCCGAGGATGTGATGAGGCAAAGAATATCCCCATCTTTTCTGATCAGGTAATTTCGAGGACGAAATTATTTTAAGGGGGGTAGAACTGTAACATCCTGAAATTGGGGCTATTTGTGCTTGAATTATTTTTTCTTGTGTTTAAATCTCTGTGATATTAACTGTAACATCCAGAGGTTTGGCACCTCATAGCGACTTGTCCCTGTGGTTGATACCACCGTGGGTTGGCCCCACTTTGAGATATGGGATCGTCTGCCAGTGATTTGGCATCACACGATGGGTTGGCCCCATCATTTGATTGTGACTTCGGGTCACCACTGGTTTGGTACCACAATATTGATGGATTTCGTGACTATACGTCACCAGTGGTTTGGTACCACACGGGGTAGAGAAAGGCGTACGGATGGCTAGGTTGGGTGCATATTAAACTTGTGCACATTAAATTAATTATGATTTGTGTATGATGTTACATTAAACCGGGAAAAAGGGTTACACATTGGGTCTTGATGACTCACCTTTTTCCTTTAACATTTTCGTGTGACTCGTAGTTGCGGATAAGGAGCCGGATGAACTCGAGGCGCCATGCAATGAAAATATGGACTAGGTGGATTTGGAACTATTTTTATTTTAATATGGGTTTGATTTATTTTGTTTAAGATGTAATAAGGCCTCCTAAAATTTGCACTTGGATTATTTTATGTTTTGATAAATTGCTTAACTATTTTATGATATTAAAATGGGTACACATGTTTTTCTCAAATTAATTCGTAAAAATGTTTTATTGTGCCATCGGGTACACTTGAAACTGTAACAACCTAACTTAGTATATTTTAAATGACATTAAGTAATGCTTTCTTCATAACACCTCAACTGTTTTAAATCAAAACAATATCTTTTATCAAAATTTAAAACGACTTAAAAAGGGATTTTCAAAAGTTTTTCCTTTGTAGCATACCAAATTCGGTCGTAATGTTTGGGCCGGGTTTGGGGTGTTACATACTTGGGGAAAACTCAGTTGATTAAGATGATACCCTTAGGAAGAATCCACCTAGACTCCACTTGTTATCTAACACTGAACCAGAAGATTTATTCACTTGACTTGATCCGTAGGACTCCCTAACGTATATTAAACCCTCTCTCGAGGCGAATAACGTCTAACCCTAGGGTAATTAATTGAAATCTCTTTCCCATTAATAACCCCCTAGAATAGCAGTAAATCGATCTATGGACTCCAATATTAGGTTTCACCCTAATCCGGCAAAATCTCGTCACCCTATCTCTAGGCGTGCGATCAACTCTGCTTAATTATGCTAGATCTACTCTTAAGCAGGGACTTTTGCTCCACCACCTAAGCACATCATACTTGAATTAATATCCATGAAATATCAACACAAGAATTAAGCACACATAATTAAGAACAAATCAAGTATTTATCATATAGTTCGAAAAACAATAACAAGATTCATCTAGGTTTCATCCCCTTCGTATCTCAAGGGTTTAGTTCATTATAATAAAGAAAAACATCTCGTAAGAAAAGGTAAAACAATACATAAGAAATCCCTAAAACTCCCTGAAGGAATTGAAGAGGAGATCCTCCGTCTTGAGTAGAATTCCGGCTTCTTGAGATGGATCAACTGGCTATCCCTTGAGAATTTCCCACAAATCTGACCTCTTCGGCTTGGCTCCTTGGCCTAGCTAACCGCCCTGACAAAAGCCCTGGCAGAAGGCATCTGCCGAACTCTCCCCATTAAGTTACCCCCTAGGGTGTTTATATAGGCTTTGAGATGTGTTACTTGGCCTCTAAGTATCCTAATTTGAGTGCAATTCCTAATTGGGGGTTTAATTAGACTTTGGAGTGTGTTTCTTTGCCTCCAAGCATCCAAATCCGAGTAAAACTCCTCTTGGCCGCGGTAGGGCACGGCCTCTGGTACACGCCCGTGTGAATCGTGGCTAGGCCGTGTGGACTTCGTTGATGAGGCACGGCCGTGTAAATCGTTGTCTAGGCCGTGTTTGAGATCTTTAAGGAGGCACGGCCGTGTGATCTTTGGTCCAGGCCATGTCTATTTCTTCTTTGGCCCATTTTGGTCCGTTTTGAGCCCGTTTCTCGTTCTTTTTATTCTTGGGTGCTTTCCTGAGTATAAGACATGAAAAGAAAGGATTAAGAGCACCTTTTTACATAAATCAAGGGATAAATCATCCAAAAGTATGCTAAATGTGGGATTAAAATATGTTACTATTTCGGTTTATCAAATACCCCCACACTTAAGCTTTTGCTTGTCCTCAAGCAAAATTCTCAACTTATAATTAAAACGAACTTTCCATGATTCAATATTCCTATCAACAATGTCTCATCATAATTCATAGATAATTTATACATGGATAATTTAACTCAAAGAGCCCTAAAGATTCAAACAATATAAGTCATTCATTTGTAGCACAAAACATAGGTGTTTCCCCTCATCTAAATAATTACCTTTGATCCAAAACCTACAAGGATTGACATCCTCACAAAAGATTCACTCAAATCAGTCGAAGTGTTTAAGGTTCAGAATTAAGCACTCAAATGTCAAACCTGAAAATTTAATCCCATAGGCTTGCATGAAAATCAAATCTCCACCATTGTAATATGAGATGATGCACAAATCAAAAGGTCTTTATCAGGGTTGTAACGTGGCTTGGGTTAAGGTGAGGTTCAAAGGCTGAATTAGAGGGTTAGAATCGAGATCGACCTGAAAAATTACCTAACCAGAAACAATGAACTAAATAAAAGTAATTACATCAGCTGAAGGCTAATAATACGAGCTTCTTCTTCAATATCTGGAATTCAAACGTATAAGCTCATTTAATCACAAAACTAATAATGAATAATGAATATACTTCTCTTTTTTTTCTTTTTTTTTAAGAACAAATCATAAATACATAACAAAGGATAAATTACTGAAATAAAAAAAAAACATAGCTAGGCTATTAATCAAATCAAATCTCGATATAAGGGTAGTCAAAAGGAATGGTGATAAAAAAAACAAAGTGTTTCTGGGTTAAAATTAGTGGATGAGTCAATAAAAAGGGTTGTTAGGATTAAAAGGGGTTTACTAGGGGTTAATTATGAAGGTAGGCTTTTAATGGAGTAAGTGGGTTAAATCCTAGGTGCCTTTATCATTTCTGTATATCAAATCAAAGGTGTGGTCTCGACATGTATAATCGATGCAAGTTCTGGAATAACAAATCAACGTTGACACACTCATAATCAATGAAGTGAGCAAGAAAAAGAATATATGCTCTATAAGGCTCAAAAACTCACAAAAATTATGGGTATTTTGATATCAACCTCGTAAATTTCCAACTTCAAAGTAATATTTAAACTCAGTTCGACAACCTAATTTTTTTTTATTTTCTGAAAAATAGACTTATCATGCTTGATTCTCTAGAATTCTTAGAATTTAATTATCAATGCACAATTATCAATGACTTACTCTAAAACATATCAATGAAAATCATAAATCATTAGAAATTTCATCCTAATTATAAGATGAGAAATTTACTTAAAAAAAAACAAGACTAAATTCAGGATTTTGAGAACAATGCAAAAAGTTTGGCACCTAATTTCAGAAATTTGAGAATAATGAAAAAAAGTTAGGCGCGTCTAAGATTCACCCCCCCACACTTAATATGTACATTGCCCTCAATGTACAAAGATAGATAATATAAATATAATGCTGAAATCGTAAGATATGGGGAAAGTGAAACTTCCTGAATTATGGATGAAATCCTTGGAGGATGTGGAAAATACGTTGGAGGGGTCGTTCTGGATGACGATCCTGCGCTAGATGAAGAAATTGGGTAGCTCATGCAGGATTAGTCAGGGATTATTAAGACACAATAATTAAAACTATACTAATAAAATTAAAGAAAAATATGCTAAAGTGAAATAAATTGAAAATTAAAATAAAATTAAAAGAAAAATTAATGGACCGTAGTGTCCTTATTGTTGGATGGTTCGCGAGGTGGGTGTGACCTCTAAGGTTGTGGAGGTGCTGGTGGTGGCAGAAATGGCGTGATTCCCTAGCAGCCTTTAGAACCTAAAATTAAGAAACTAAGATAAAATAAACTAGATTAAGCATAAGAGTGTTAAAGAGAAGGAAAATAAAGGAGAAGATAAAAACAAAAGAACAGATAATTGGTCTCAAAGACCCTTGGCTTGGCGAGTGATTGAAGTGGCCGGCATGAACTTATATAGATCGATCTCCGTGAGGGAGACTGTGATTGGCTTCTTCCGCTTCTTTGGCATTGTTTTGGTGTAGCTCAAGGGTATAGAGAAAAGGGGTAGGAAAGAAAATGAAAAGTTGAAGGTTGAAAGTTAGTAAGAGAAGAGGGAAGGGAGGGGGGGTTAAATAGATTTTCAAACCTGGTACCATCCCACGCCCGTGCTCCTTAGGCGTGTCAATTTACACGGCCGCCTCGTACGGCCGTGTGTATAGGCGTGTTGGTTCACCCACGCCCGTTTTATAGATTGCCACGCCCGTTGGTGATAAGTCGATTGTCGCCCACGGCCGCGTCGCACGGCCGTGGCATTCTCGTCGCGTGCGTGGGGCGCGGGTTGGAGTCCGTGACTTCAAGATTTGATTCTCTCTCGACTCGTCTTGCTTCTGCGCCATGTCGAGACGGCGATCCGGGGCATCCACACGGCCACGACCACGGCCGTGTGCTAGGCCGTGTGGCCTGGAAATCTGTACTTTTTGGTTAGTTTAAAGCTAGATACTATAAAGAAAGGGTAAAATAGAATAAATAAGAAAAATAAAAACGTAAAAGTTAATGGTGTTAGTGCTCGGGTTGCCTCCTGAGAAGCGCTCGTTTATAGTCTTAAGCTAGACTTTCCTCTCGTTTGCATCATCAGGGTGGTTTGAGGAGTTGATAGTCCTTCCTCATGCTATCAGTTGTATCCTCGTGAAAAAATTTAAGTCGAGATGTGTTTATCGTAAAAGTACCAAAAATAGGATTACTTACCTCGACTGTTCCGTATGGGAAAACACTGGTTACCCTAAAAGGTATTTCTTTGTTTGTGTTAAGGTCCAAAGGAGATATTCGAGGATCTGCCTTATCTAACAGTACCTGGTCTCCTATTTTGAAGTGGTTTGTTGTTCCTATGAGCTCTTCTGGGGGCTCCTTTGGTTTTACCTTGTGTGGTTCCGGATCTTCGTCGTGTATCCCTAATTTTTACTTGAAGTGTGTCTTCCACTCGTCTAGATCATCGATCTGAATCCTTCGATCTTCATGAACTACTTCCTTGTTGGTATGGGGTTTAGGATCGGGTTCAGTTGTATTCTTTTGTGGTGCTTCCTGAAAATAAGGGTTAACCGAATGGTTATTGGTAGAATTTACGTTCTCACCTTGATTACTCGATGTTCTGGCTGAGTCGAGAGCCTTGAGGGTGACTGTCTCGTTACCTACATGAAGTATGAGTTCTCATGCATCAACATCAATTTTAGTCCTGGCAGTTGCTAAAAAGGGTCTTCCTAAAATTAAGGGAATCGAATTATCCTCATCCATGTCTAAGACAACGAAATCTACTCGGAAAATGAATTTGTCAATTTTTACAAGAACATCTTCGATAATACCCCTAGGAATTCTAATAGTTTTATCAGCTAATTGAATGCTCATCCTAGTTTGTTTGGGTTTCCCTAGACCTAATTGTTTAAAGAATTTATAAGGCATGACATTTATGCTTGCCCCTAAATCAGCTAACACATTATCAACAGTTAGTCTACCAATTAAACATGGAATTGTAAAACTCCCTGGATCTTTTAGCTTTTGTGGTAGTCTATTCTGTAACATTGCTGAGCATACTGCATTTAATTCCACATGTGGATCCTCGTCTAATTTGCGTTAGTTCGTCAAGAGATGTTTTAGAAATTTCCTCGAATCTGGTATCTGTGAAAGAGCTTCAAGTAGCGGTAAGTTAATATATAATTTCTTTAAAATTTTAAGAAACTTACCGAACTGTTTCTCTGTGTCGTCACTTGTTAATGCTTCGGGATATGGTATGCGAGGTTGGTACTCCTTGATTACCGATTTTGGTTTTTCTTGTGTTACCTCAACTTTACCTTCTTCTACCTCGTTTCTTTTTATTGGACTGGGTTCGTGTAATCCTTCACTTTCTCGAGCTGTTATGGCTTGGATTTGCTCCTTTTGATTAATCTCAGTATTGCTTGGTAGACGCCCTTGCGATCGTTCAGACATCAGCTTTGCGAGTTGTCCAAATGACTTAGAAAGTTCCTCAACTGATTTAGTGACTTCCCTAACTTGGCTCTCGATTCCTTTGATCGATGCTTGTTGGGTGTTAAGGGTGGTTTCAGTGTCTTGGAGGCGATTTTCTGTGGATGCCATGAATCTTGTCAGCATCTCTTCAAGGTTCGGCTTCTTCTCTTGTGGATAGGGCTGATTTTGGAAAATTTGAGGAGGTTGTTGTCTTTGATTTCCTTGATTTCCTTGACCTCCCCACGAAAAATTTGGGTGGTTCCTCCAACCTGGGTTGTAATTATTACTATATGGGTTATTATTAGATCTGAAATTGTTACCTATATAGTTCATCTGTTCGCTCTCGGTGCTCGGTTGGTAGGGTGGGTACTCGTGGATTCGCCACGGTTCCACTTGCGTCGCCAACTGCATTCTTTGGATGTACCTGCGAAGAACACAAACTATCAAGCTTTTTATTCATCATCTCTACCTGTGTTGATAGCATGGTTACTGCATCTATGTTGAAAACTCCGGCTGATTTTGTTGGTTTGGTCCTTGTAACCTGCCACTGATAGTTATTCAGTGACATCTCTTCAATAAACTCGTAAGCTCCTTCAGGAGTTCTATTGTTCAGGGTTCCACCGGCGGCTGAATCAATTAGTTGCCTCGTTGAGGGGTTTACACCGTTATAGAAAGTTTAGACTTGGAGCCACAATGGTAAACCATGGTGTGGAGACCTTCTCAAGAGATCCTTATATCTCTCCCAAGCGTCATATAATGTCTCTAAATCCATCTGCACAAAAGATATCATTCCGTAATTTGGCCGTTTTAGCCGGTGGGAAATATTTTAATAAAATTTTTTCGGTCATTTGATCCCATGTAGTGATTGACCCTCGTGGTAACAAGTTTAACCACTATTTGGCTTTATTCCTTAATAAAAAGGAAAATAACCGAAGCCTTATGGCATCATCAGAAACGCCATTTATTTTGAAGGTATCACAGAACTCTAAAAAATTAGCTATATGAGTGTTTGGATCTTCGTCCTGCAAACCATCAAATTGAACAAATTGTTGAATCATTTGTATAGTGTTAGGCTTTAATTAAAAATTATTAGCAGCTATAGCAGGCCTAACAATACTAGATTCGGCTCCTGTTAAATGAGGTTTAGCATAATCATACATAGTACGTGGAGCATTATTTTCTGCCACATCTTGTGGTGGTGGATTATTTTCGTCCATCCCTTCAGTAGGATTGGATCTGTCTTCTCGCTCTTCTTCTGTGTAATTTAGGGCTCGCCTAATTTCTTTGCGATTTCTACGAGTGGTAGCTTCAATATCACTATCGTATACTAGTGGTCCTCTCGGGTTCCTTCTAGTCATAAACTAGAGGTACCTGCTAGGAAAAGAAAGAAAGAAAAATTTAGCAAAGTTAAAATTTAAACTTAAGAATAAAACTAAATAAAAAAAATAATGGCTAAAGTAATAAAAATAGAGCTTTCTTAATATTTTACTTCCCCGGCAATGGCTCCAAAAACTTGATCGTTGTATTTCAGAGTTTTAAATTTATAATGATCGATCCTGGAACTAATTATAACAACGACTGAGGCAAGTGCGCCTATCGAACAGTAGTATAGCTTAGGCAAGACCGGATTGTCGAACCCAAAGGAACTAAAAGTACTAATACTAACTTTCTTTCTATTATTTAGCCTAAAATAAGTGAAGTTGTTTATTAATCTAAATTAACTAATTACTAAGCTAAAGACGCAAAGATAAAAAGAATGAATTTGGGAAATACTTGGGGAAAACTCAGTTGATTAAGATGGTACCCTTAGGAAGAATCCACCTAGACTCCACTTGTTATCTAACACTGAACCAGACGATTTATTCACTTGACTTGATCCGTAGGACTCCCTAACGTATATTAAACCCTTTCTCGAGGCGAATAACGTCTAACCCTAGGTTAATTAATTGAAATCTCTTTCCCATTAATAACCCCCTAGAATAGCAGTAAATTGATCTATTGACTCCCATATTAGGTTTCACCCTAATTCGGCAAAATCTCATCACCCTATCTATAGGTGTGCGATCAAATCCGCTTAATTATGCTAGATCTACTCTTAAGCAGGGACTTTTGCTCCACCACCTAAGCACATCATACTTGAATTAATATCTGCGAAATATCAACACAAGAATTAAGCACACATAATTAAGAACAAATCAAGTATTTATCATATAGTTCAGAAAACAATAACAAGATTCATCTAGGTTTCATCCCCCTTCAGGTATCTGAAGGGTTTAGTTCATTATAATAAAGAAAAATATCTCAGAAGGAAAGATAAAACAAAACATAAGAAATCCCTAAAACTCCCTGAAGGAATTAAAGAGGAGATCCTCCGTCTTGAGTAGAATTCTGGCTTCTTGAGATGGATCAACTGCCTATCCCTTGAGAATTTCCCATAAATCTGACCTCTTCGACTCGGTTCCTTGGCCTAGCTAACCGCCCTGGCAGAAGGCTTCTGCCGAACTCTCCCCATTAAGTTACCCCCTAGGGTGTTTATATAGGCTTTGAGATGTGTTACTTGGCCTCCAAGTATCCTAATTTGAGTGCAATTCCTAATTGGGGGTTTAATTAGACTTTGGAGTGTGTTTCTTTGCCTCCAAGCATCCAAATCTGAGTAAAACTCCTCTTGGCCGCGACAGGGCACGGCCTCTGGCACACGCCCATGTGAATCATGGCCAGGCCGTGTGGACTTCGTTGATGAGGCACGGCCGTGTAAATCGTGGTCCAGGCCGTGTTCGAGATCTTTAAGGAGGCACGGCCGTGTAATCTTTGGTCCAGGCCGTGTCGATTTCTTCTTTGGCCCATTTTGGCCCGTTTTGAGCCCGTTTCTCGTTCTTTTTATTCTTGGGTGCTTTCCTGAGTATAAGACATGAAAAGAAAGGATTAAGAGCACTTACATAAATCAAGGGATAAATCATCCAAAAGTATGCTAAATGTGGGATTAAAATATGTTACTATTTCAGTTTATCAGTGGGACATTCTAGTAGAGATCGAGCTAGATCACATTTGAGTTCCAAAGCTCCGGCAACATCAATGTCAAGTGTTGGAAATGTTCGGTCCGAACGACCTGAGTGTAAGCATTGTAGTAAAAGACATCCAGGAAGTTGTAGATTGAATGATCGGGCTTGCTTCAGATGTGGATCGTTAGATCATTTTATTCGTGATTGCCCAGAGTCTGTTGAGCCAGAGACTGTTCAGAATCTGAAATCAAATAATGCTCCAGTGAGAGGTAGACCTTCCCAAAATGTAAGAAATGTCAGTGATAGTCAGAGAACTACGAGAGATACTGTTGCTAGATCTGAAGCTAGAGCTCTTGCCAGAGCGTATGCCATCCGAGCTCGTGAGGAAGCTTCACCTCTGGATGTTATAACGAGTACATTTACACTTTATGATACTTCTGTGATTGCATTGATAGACCCTAGTTCTACTCATTTGTATGTATGCATGAATTTTGTAACACCCCAAACCCGGCCCAAACATTACGACCGAATTTGGTATGCTACGGAGGAAAAACTTTTGAAAATCCCTTTTTAAGTCGTTTTAAATTTTGATAAAAGATATTGTTTTGATTTAAAACAGTTGAGGTGTTATGAAGAAAGCATTACTTAATGTCATTTAAAAATATACTAAGTTAGGTTGTTACAGTTTCAAGTGTACCCGATGGCACAATAAAACATTTTTACGAATTAATTTGAGAAAAACATGTGTACCCATTTTAATATCATAAAATAGTTAAGCAATTTATCAAAACATAAAATAATCCAAGTGCAAATTTTAGGAGGCCTTATTACATCTTAAACAAAATAAATCAAACCCATATTAAAATAAAAATAGTTCTAAATCCACCTAGTCCATATTTTCATTGCATGGCCGCCTCGAGTTAATCCGGCTCCTTATCCGCAACTACGAGTCACCTGAAAATGTTAAAGGAAAAAGGTGAGTCATCAAGACCCAATGTGTAACCCTTTTTCCCGGTTTAATGTAACATCATACACAAATCATAATTAATTTAATATGCACAAGTTTAATATGCACCCAACCTAGCCATCCGTGACGCCTTTCTCTACCCCGTGTGGTACCAAACCACCGGTGGTGCCAAACCACCGGTGACGTATAGTCACGAAATCCGTCAATATTGTGGTACTAAACCACACTGGTGACCCGAAGTCACAATCAAATGATGGGGCCAACCCATCGTGTGATACTAAATCACCGGCGCCAATCCCATATCTCAAATGTGGGGCCAACCCACGGTGGTACTAAGCCACGTGGACGAGAGACGCTATGAGGTGCCAAACCTCCGAGGTGCCAAACCTCTCGTGACCGTAGTCACAATGTGTTACCAAAACACCGTGTCCGCTCGACACGAATATCACTGCCCCTCCACTCATAAAACCCACATCAATCAATGATAGTTAATGAGAAATCATGCCAACATACTCATTTAGCAACATATATAGGATTTACCAATAATTATTTATAAGTCACATATACCAAATATGTCATGCTTCCCAAAAGCATCAAATAGCAAATCATATTGTCAAGGACTTACCTGAAGCCTTGCTATACCTTTATGGTATTAAACTCAAATCTACACAAATCCGATTAGCATACACATAATACTTTGCACGTTAATTAATTATAAAGTGTGTATGTACACACTGTCACCAACGATAGTCTAAATCCCTAAGGAGACAATCGGCCACACAAGTTTCCCTTGCCCTATATTCGGCCATTACCCAAAGTTAGTACCAAGGCCATTTGGCCAAACCAAAATAATCTCGAGGGGTTATCATTTGAATCCAAAACCTCACCTAATCGCCTTCGAGTACTAACTACGCAACCGGTACGCGGAAACTGCTTCACTTCCCTACAATCGGCAACCATTAATGTAATAGCCTTCGGCTTTTGAATAATCAAAAGAATAATCCCTTAAAATAAATCCTTACCACCTTCAATATTCGACCAAGATACTTCTAAATGGAAGAAGAGAGTTTCGGCACACCCAAAGGAGTATATTTGGCTAATAAAGAAATTATTGAGAAGAAAGGAGAAATAGGGGATTCGGTTTTGAGAAGAAAAGAAAAGTAGTAGATGAAAGATAATGGTGTAGGAGATTCGGCCAAAGTTTAGAGAAAGAAAGAATGGTTTTTGGTTTTGATAAAATTTGAAAAGAGAATGAAAAGAATTGATCAAAGGAAGAAAAAGAGAAATGAAAGAAATGATATTCGGTCACCACAAACTTTACCAAAGAAGAAAATGCACAAGATGCAAAAATGTAGTTTGGTTCAAAAGACAAATGAGAGAAAGAAGGTGGTATTTTGTTTCCAACAAAATGAAGTTGTCATCAAAAGAAATATTTTTGCACCAAAAGTACCCTATACATTCGGCCAAAGATGAGAGCTTTTGGAGAGGAAAAACAAACACAAAATGATGCACAAAACAAAAGGTTGGTCAACATCCTCCAAGCTACCTACCAAAAATTCGGCCACTCCCCTAGCCTTACATGCCGTCCACATTCATGCATTAAGGCATAGGATTTCTTTCCAAAACATCCCCCACCTTCCATGCCTTTGTCCCCTCATTATACCATAAACTCAAGATTCTTATCCCTATCTTCAAGCTTTCCATAACAAATTTTCAACTTACCAAAAGGAATAGTCCAACCTATCATAAATAAGTTTGACCGTCCATCAATGCAAGGATTCAAAAATAAACCTTCAAAATGTTAAACATGCTACTCGAACCTCTAACCCCAAGCTATAAGTTCAAACACCATAACCACTTTGCCACTAATTCCTCATGTGCTTTAATTAACACTTAAATTAACTTAAGTGCTAAGCTCACTTAATCCACTTCATTAAATAAACCATAAAAAAATTTATTCTACTAAACCGAACCTACTCAAAGTCCATAATTAAGCCTTACCACACCACAATTAATAACACAAAAGTTTAAACACATGAAAAATAATTCAATCACAAATAGCCCCGATTTCAGGATGTTATAGTTCTACCCCCTTAAAATAATTTCGACCTCGAAATTACCTGATCAGAAAAGATGGGGGTATTGCTGTTGTATCACATTCTCGGGTTCCCACGTCGCTTCCTCCGTACCATGGTTTCGCCATAATACTTTCACCAAAGGTACCGACTTTCTCACGCAGAACCTTGACATCACGATCTAAGATCCGAATCGCTCCTCCTCGAAAGATAAGTCTGAATTAACCTCAATCTCTGCCACAGGCACAACGTGCGATGGATCGGACCGATATCGCCTAAGCATTGACACATGGAAGACGTCGTGAATTTGCCTTAACTCTACCGGCAACTCGAGCTGATAAGCTACCGGTCCCACTCGCTTCAACATCAGATATGGCCCAATGAACCTAGGGCTTAGCTTCCCTTTTTCCCAAATCGCAACACTTTCTTCCAAGGCGACACCTTCGAAAAGACTTTATCTCCTACCTCGTATTCCATTTCTTTGCGCTTGAGGTCGGCATAAGACTTTTGCCTATCTCGATGCCTCCTTGAGACGAGTCCGGATTAACTTAACTTTATCTTCGCCTTCCGCTACCAACCGGGACCCAAGACATGTCGCTCCTTTAATTTCGTCCAACACGTAGGAGTACGGCACTTCCGTCCATACAAGATTGCCTCGAATGGTGCCATTTGAATGCTCGCTGATAATCTGTTGTTATAAGCGAATTCCGCCAATGGTAGATACTCTTCCCAACTACCACTTTGAAATCCAAAACGCAACCTCTCAAAGATATCTTCTAAAATCAGATCACTCTTTCCGATTGTCCGTCGGTTTGCGGGTGAAAAGTCATCTTCAAGTCCAATCTCGCTCCCAAGGCCCGATGCAAAACTCTCCAAAACCTTGATGTAAACCTCGGATCCCTATCCGAGATAATCGATCATGCACACCATGCAATCTTACTATCTCGGCTACATATAGCTTTGCTAGCTTCTGAAGCGAATAATCTACCCTTACTGGTATGAAATGCGCTGACTTAGTTAGTCGATCCACAATTACCCAAACCGAGTTCTTCTTACTAGGCGTGAGGGTAATCCACCGACAAAATCCATAGTGATCCTCTCCTATTTCCACCGAGGAATCTTCACCTGTTGGAGTAACCACGATGGCAACCGATGTTCACTTTAACTTGGCGACACGTCGGACACTTACCCACGAATTCGCCACCTCACGCTTCAACCTGTGCCACCAAAACTGTTCCCGCAAATCTCCATACATCTTGCTACCTCCCGGATGCATAGCGTATGGGCTGCTATGTGCATCTTGGAGAATTCTTTGCCTCAACTCCACATCTTTCGGCATACAAGCTCGCCCTTGAAAACATAACACTCCCTCGCAAGACAAACTGTACCCTTCCAAACCACCGTCTTGAACTTGCAACCTCCTTGCATTCAAACTGTCATCCACCAACTGCTTTTCCTTAATCTCCTCGATCCAAGTCGGTTTAACTTGCGATTACGCCAAAAGACTTCCGTCGTCAGATAGACCGAGATGAGCAAACATCGCTCTTAAGTCACATCCGACTTTTCGGCTCAAGGCATCGACCACCACGTTCGCCTTACCCGATGGTACTCAATCGAAAAGTCGTAGTCTTTTAACGAGCTCAATCCACCGACGCCGTCTCAAATTCAAATCTTTCGAGTCAAAAGATACCTCAAACTTTTATGATCCGTGTAGACTATTGACTTTTCCCCATACAAGTAATGCCGCCATATTTTCAAAGCGAAACTCACGCCGCTAACTCCAAGTCGTGCGTTGGATAGTTAACCTCATGCGATCTTAGCTGACGGGACGCATAGGCCACTACCTTCCCTTCTTGCATCAATACGCATCCCAAACCAGTATGGGACGTGTCACAGTAAACCGTAAACAACTTTCCTGCCTCAGGCTGTACCAAAACCGGAGCTTCCGTCAAAATCTTCCTTAGCTTGTCAAAACTTTCTTGTTGCTTCTCGACCATACAAATGGAACTCCCTTTCTTAACAACTTAGTCAACGGCGCCGTGATTAAAGAGAATCCTTCCACAAACCTCCGATAATATCCTGCTGGACCCAAAAAGCTTGAATTTCTTGCTCGACCTAGGGGTTTCCAATCCAACACCGCTTCCACCTTGCGAGGATCTACTCTAATCCCTTCCACGACACCACATGACCTAAGAAAGCCACCTCTCTAAGCCAAAATTCACACTTACCGAATTTGGCATATAATCGCTTCTCTCGATGACTTGTAGAACTATACGTAAATGCATGTCATGCTCGTTCTCCGTCTTTGAGTAAACCAATATGTCGTCTATAAACACCACGACAAATTGATCCAAGTATCTTCTTTGAAACACTCTATTCATTAAGTCCATGAATGCTTTCTTTGGTGCATTAGTCAACCCAAAAGGCATCACCAAAAACTCGTAATGCCCATACCTTGTTCGAATGCCGTCTTGTGCACATCAACCTCTTTCACCTTGAGTTGATGATATCCCGACCTAAGATCTATCTTTGAAAATACCGATGCACCCTTCAGCTTGGTCAAACAAGTTATCAATCCGAGGTAATGATACTGTTCTTGATCGTTAACTTGTTCAATTGGCGATAGTCGATACACATCCGCATTGAACCATCCTTCTTCCTAACAAACAACACAGTGCTCCCCACGGCGATATACTTGGTCGGATAAATCCTTGGTCCAAAAGCTCCACGAATTTGAGCCTTGGCTCCCACCATTCCTTTGGTGCCATTCGGTAGGTGCTATTGACACAGTGCCGCCTGGTAGCAAGTCTATACCAAATTCAACTTCCGATCCGGAGGCGGACTTAAGTTCTTCCGGGGAACACATCAGTGAATTCCCATACTGTTCGGACCTTCTCAACCGCGACTCCTTAGCTTCCAAAGCACAAATTCGAACCAAAAACGCCTTGCAACCTTTCCTGACCATCTTTTCAGCCTTCAACGCAGACACTACATTAGATAGGTAATCTCTTCTATTACCTATCATGACCACTTCATCACCCTCAGCCATCTTAAGAACCATGCGCTTAGCAAATAGCGATCCAACCTTGCTCGATACTTAACCAACCACCCATACCAAGGATCAAATCGAACTCCCCAAACGGCAGTTCCATCAGATGAGCCACAAACACGACCCCTTGGAGTTCTAGAGGTACATCTCTATATAGCTTATTAACAACTACAGAGTGACCTAAAGGACTAATTACAGTCATCTCCCTAGAAGCAGTCTCAAAGTCTAAGTTCATAATCTCTACCACACTACTAGCAACGTATGAATGCGTTGAACCCATATCAATCAAAGCAGTATATGGAACACCAAAGATTAAGAACGTACCGGTTATAACGTCCAGTGCGTCACCTTCCTCTCGACGCCTCAGATATAGACTAGACCAGCCGCTTTGCTTCATGTCGCTGTACCTCTACCCAAAATTTCGCGACCTCGATTAGATCCATTTCCTCCTCTACCATTACCACGACCCCTCTGTGGTGGTCCTACATTCCTAGCCTGAGCACGGTTCTGACCCTCTGACTAATTCTTGGCTAACTTCCGAGGACAATCCCTTACACGGTGGTCCAAAGACCCACATTTAAAGCAACCCTTCTTACCGGTCCAACAACCTCCCCAATGCGATTTGCCACAGCGATTACGATGAGCGGTCTCTCGTTAGCGACCATGGGCCTTCTGCTGATTCACCCACTCTACCTCGCCCTTTTCTCGACATTTACCACCCGATCCGAGACGACCCAAATCCTCTTTTCTCGCTTGTTCCTATCATAGTTCTGTCTCACGGACTCCTTGACCCCTTCGGCTACCTTAGCCTTTTCCACCAAGACAAGAAACTCACGCTCCTCTCGCGGAGCAATCAAAGAACCTTAACTCATCCCTAAGTCCGTCTTCAAAGCGGACACAACGATCATGCTCCGTTGACACTATACCCTGAGCATAGCGGCTCAACCTCAAGAATTCTGCTTCATACTCCGACACAGACTTATTTCCTTGTACCAACCCCGAGCTTTCCTCTGTGCATCAATGTAGCTTGTGCCCACATACTTCTTACGATAAGCGGCTTTGAAGTATTCCCAAGTCAGATCATCTGCCGTAGCACCATCTCGAACCGTGAGCCACCATCGATATGACTCATCCTTGAGAAGCGACACCGCTCCTTTCAATTTCTCCTCATTCGTCAGATCTATCTCATCCATGATTCTTTCGATCGATTCTAGCCAATACTCAGCCGTATTGGGCGCTACCCGGACACACCTCGGAAAAATTCAGCTCGTTAGCTCAAGTCTCTCGGTACCGACTTCCGAGCTCCTCCACCTTCACCCATTCCAGCTACTCTCTCTAGAACCCGCAGCATCGCTTGTGACACTGCGTCATCACCCGTCTGATCCTGCTCCTCAGCTCCAAAGGTTGGGAGTGGTGGTGGCGGTGGTACCTCATTCTCAGATCCCTGACCCGATCTGACAGGTTCTGACACGGTCATCCTACCCCTTCCACGTCCACGACGGCCACGTCCTCTAAAGCTCATTCTAACTATCGCGCTTTAATCTGATTATGAAATTTTTATGAATTAGTACATGTTTCACTTGGTTATCCGCGAAGAAATTTTATGAAAAGAATTTAATAGAGATTCTTTCGATCAATCAAAGTTTTAAGTCTTCTGTCCTAATTTACATAGAAAAGTACATCCATTCCCTATACCTTTCATACCTATGCACTCTTGAGCATTACATCCGTTTCTATCCTGTGGGTATTTTTCGTAATTTTGCCACTAGGGAAATTTCATAATTTTGGTAAGTTGAAGAATATTTTGAAAATTTTCTGAAAGTAAATTTTTGCTGCTATTGAAATGAGTATCATAACGATTTTTAAAACTTAGAGCTTTCATAAAACAGGGTTAATCCCTTTTGGGTTTTATTTAACGTGTTTAGCCTATGACCGAGTCCTCTTGGTTAGGGTGAACCGGAAGCTACGCACTGGTAGGAATCCCGCGAAGAGGAGGTGAGTCACGAGGACTTGCTTAAATACCAAGCTCTTCGGATCCAATCCTAGACATGCGCACTAAGGTTACCACACCCTAACTCGGCGACTTGGTCACGGGTTGGTTTTAATTAGGCCATTAAAGTCTTGTGATTTTTGTTGGGGTGGACTAGTCCTAAGGTTCAACACCTATCACACTAACTACGTTCCCTACTTACCCTTCTATAATAATAATCCATACAAAAAGTTAGAGGTACTTACAGGCGGATCGGTCTGGGAGACTCCTCGGTGCCATGCTTATTCAAAACCAAAATATTTCAAATAGACCTACCAAAACATTTTTTTGGGCCTTGGGCCCCCACAGCCGAGCTTTGAACCGGGCTCTGATACCAATTTGTAACACCCCAAACCCGGCCCAAACATTACGACCGAATTTGGTATGCTACGGAGGAAAAACTTTTGAAAATCCCTTTTTAAGTCGTTTTAAATTTTGATAAAAGATATTGTTTTGATTTAAAACAGTTGAGGTGTTATGAAGAAAGCATTACTTAATGTCATTTAAAAATATACTAAGTTAGGTTGTTACAGTTTCAAGTGTACCCAATGGCACAATAAAACATTTTTACGAATTAATTTGAGAAAAACATGTGTACCCATTTTAATATCATAAAATAGTTAAGCAATTTATCAAAACATAAAATAATCCAAGTGCAAATTTTAGGAGGCCTTATTACATCTTAAACAAAATAAATTAAACCCATATTAAAATAAAAATAGTTCCAAATCCACCTAGTCCATATTTTCATTGCATGGCCGCCTCGAGTTCATCCGGCTCATTATCCGCAACTACGAGTCACTGAAAATGTTAAAGGAAAAGGTGAGTCATCAAGACCCAATGTGTAACCCTTTTTCCCGGTTTAATGTAACATCATACACAAATCATAATTAATTTAATATGCACAAGTTTAATATGCACCCAACCTAGCCATCCGTGCGCCTTTCTCTACCCCGTGTGGTACCAAACCACCGGTGGTGCCAAACCACCGGTGACGTATAGTCACGAAATCCGGCCAATATTGTGGTACCAAACCACTTTGGTGACCCAAGTCACAATCAAATGATAGGGCCAACCCACGGTGGTACTAAGCCACGAGGACGAGATGCTATGAGGTGCCAAACCTCCGAGGTGCCAAACCTCTGCGTGACCGTAGTCACAATGTGTTACCAAAACACCGGTGTCCGTCGACACGAATATCACTTGCCCCTCCACTCATAAAACCCACATCAATCAATGATAGTTAATTAAGAAATCATGCCAACATACTCATTTAGCAACATATATAGGATTTACCAATAATCATTTATAAGTCACATATACCAAATATGTCATGCTTCCCAAAAGCATCAAATAGCAAATCATATTGTCAAGGACTTACACAAGCCTTGCTATACCTTTATGGTATTAAACTCAAATCTACACAAATCCGATTAGCATACACATAATACTTTGCACGTTAATTAATTATAAAGTGTGTATGTACACACCTATCACCAATGATAGTCTAAATCCCTAAGGAGACAATCGGCCACACAAGTTTCCCTTGCCCTATATTTGGCCATTACCCAAAGTTAGTACCAAGGCCATTCGGCCAAACCAAAATAATCTCGAGGGGTTATCATTTGAATCCAAAACCTCACCTAATCGCCTTCGAGTACTAACTACGGCAACCAGACGCTGGCCGCTTCACTTCCCTACAATCGGCAACCATTAATGTAATAGCCTTCGGCTTTTGAATAATCAAAAGAATAATCCCTTAAAATAAATCCTTACCACCTTCAATATTCGACCAAGATACTTCTAAATGGAAGAAGAGAGTTTCGGCACACCCAAAGGAGTATATTTGGCTAATAAAGAAATTATTGAGAAGAAAGGAGAAATAGGGGATTCGGTTTTGAGAAGAAAAGAAAAGTAGTAGATGAAAGATAATGGTGTAGGAGATTCGGCCAAAGTTTAGAGAAAGAAAGAATGGTTTTTGGTTTTGATAAAATTTGAAAAGAGAATGAAAAGAATTGATCAAAGGAAGAAAAAGAGAAATGGAAGAAATGATATTCGGTCACCACAAACTTTACCAAAGAAGAAAATGCACAAGATGCAAAAATGTAGTTTGGTTTAAAAGACAAATGAGAGAAAGAAAGTGGTATTTTGTTTCCAACAAAATGAAGTTGTCATCAAAAGAAATATTTTTGCACCAAAAGTACCCTATACATTCGGCCAAAGATGAGAGCTTTTGGAGAGGAAAAACAAACACAAAATGATGCACAAAACAAAAGGTTGGTCAACATCCTCCAAGCTACCTACCAAAAATTCGGCCACTCCCCTAGCCTTACATGCCGTCCACATTCATGCATTAAGGCATAGGATTTCTTTCCAAAACATCCCCCACCTTCCATGCCTTTGTCCCCTCATTATACCATAAACTCAAGATTCTTATCCCTATCTTCAAGCTTTCCATAACAAATTTTCAACTTACCAAAAGGAATAGTCCAACCTATCATAAATAAGTTTGACCGTCCATCAATGCAAGGATTCAAAAATAAACCTTCAAAATGTTAAACATGCTACTCGAACCTCTAACCCCAAGCTATAAGTTCAAACACCATAACCACTTTGCCACTAATTCCTCATGTGCTTTAATTAACACTTAAATTAACTTAAGTGCTAAGCTCACTTAATCCACTTCATTAAATAAACCATACAAAAATTTATTCTACTAAACCAAACCTACTCAAAGTCCATAATTAAGCCTTACCACACCACAATTAATAACACAAAAGTTCAAACACATGAAAAATAATTCAATCACAAATAGCCCCGGTTTCAGGATGTTACAAATTTAGTATCCAGTAAGACTTTATCGATAGAGTCTATTGAGTTTGTTATAAAAGTATCGAACCCCTTAGGTAAAAGTGTCCTAGTTGACAAAGTATGCAAGAATTGTCTATTAATGTTTCGAGATATATGTTTTCCTGCTGATCTGATGCTATTACCATTTGATGAGTTTGATATCATTCTGGGTATGGACTGGTTGACATTGCATGATGCTGTGGTGAATTGTAAAAGAAAGATCATTGATTTGAAAGGTCAGAATGATGAAATAGTTCGGATTGAGTCTAGTGAATTGAACGGATTGCCTGCTGTAATATCTATGTTGAAAGCTCAGAGTTATGTGAAAAAGGGTTACGAAGCTTATTTTGCTTAGGTAATTGATTCGAAAGTGTCTGGAAAGAAAGTTTTTTGATGTATTCCCTAAAGAATTACCGGGATTGCCTCCGATACGTGAAGTTGAATTTGGTATTGATCTGTTGTCTAGTACGACACCTATTTCGATAGCTCCGTATAGAATGGCACCAACAGAGTTGAAAGAGTTAAAGTCACAGATGCAAGAGTTGACTGATAGAGGGTTCGCCAGACCGAGTTTTTCACCGTGGGGTGCTCCCGTTCTGTTTGTGAAAAAGAAAGATGGCATGATGAGAATGTGTATAGATTATCGTCAATTGAATAAAGTGACCGTAAAGAAAAAATATATGTTGCCAAGGATTGATGATTTGTTTAATCAGTTAAAAGGAGCCACTGTGTTTTCTAAGATAGATCTTAGATCGGGATATTACCAGTTGAGAGTAAAAGATTCAGACATTCCGAAAACTGCTTTCAGAATTAGGTACGGGCATTATGAGTTTTTAGTTATGCCTTTTGGACTAATGAATACTCTTGCTGTTTTTATGGATCTGATGAACAGAATTTTCAAACCGTACCTAGACCGATTTGTTGTTGTATTCATTGATGACATTTTGATTTATTCACGGAATGAAACTGAACATGCTGAACATCTGAGAACCGTGTTGCAAACTCTAAGAGAAAAGCAATTGTATGCAAAATTCAGCAAATGTGAATTCTGGTTACGAGAAGTTAGTTTTATGAGACATATTGTATCAGCTTCTGGAATACGAGTTGATCCGAGCAAGATTTCTGCTATTCTAGATTGGAAACCTCTGAAGAATGTATCTGAAGTCCGTAGCTTTCTGGGACTTGCTGGTTATTACCGCAGGTTTGTAAAAGGTTTTTCGATGATTGCAGCTCCATTGACTAGATTACTTCAAAAAGATGTTAGATTTGAATGGTCTGATAAATGTCAGAAAAGCTTTGATCAGTTGAAAACTCTGTTGACTGAAGCTCCAGTTTTAGTACAACCAGAATCGGGTAAAGAATTCGTGATATACAGTGATGCTTTGTTGAATGGTCTGGGATGTGTATTGATGCAGGAAGGCAAAGTAATAGCTTATGCCTCGATACAACTTAAGCCACATGAGAAAAACTACTCGATACACGAGCTTGAGTTAGCTGCGATTGTGTTCGCACTAAAGATTTGGCGTCATTATCTGTTCGATGAGAAATGACACGTATTTTTAGATCATAAAATTTTGAAATATCTGATGACTCAGAAAGATTTGAATTTGCGTCAGAGAAGATGGTTAGAACTATTGAAAAACTACGAGCTTGTGATAGATTATCATCCGGGTAAAGCTAATGTTGTAGGAGATGCACTGAGTCGGAAATCACTGTCTACATTGTGTACTATGAATGCTCAATTAGATCTGTCTAATGATAATTCAGTATTAACTGAATTGAAAGCAAATCCATTGTTTCTACAGTAGATACGTGAAGCTCAGAAAATTGATAATGAAAAATTAGCGAAACGAGCTTAGTGTGATTCGAACTCTGATTCTGAAGTTCGAGTTGATGATGATAATTGCTTGAGATTCTGAGATCGTATCTATGTTCCGAGAAACCTTGAGTTATTACAGCTAATTTTGAGTGAAGCTCATAATAGTCGCCTATATGTTCATCCGGGAAGCACTAAAATGTATCACAATTTGAAGCAACACTATTGGTGGTCAGGTATGAAACGAGATATTTCTGACTATGTGTCGAAATGTTTAATCTGTCAGCAAGTTAAAGCTGAACATCAGGTTCCGTCTGGTTTGTTAAAATTGATTTTGATTCCCGAGTGGAAATGGGATAGAGTAACGATGGTCTTTGTTTCTAAATTGCCTCTGACTCCGAAAAATAAAGATGCGATTTGGGTTGTAGTTGATCGATTAAAAAAATCTGCCCATTTTATTTCGGTATGATCTGATTACTCACTCGATAAGCTAGCTGAACTTTACATTTTTGATATTGTGAGATTGCACTGGGTGCCACTGTCTATTGTGTCTGATAGAGATTCGAGGTTTACATCACGATTCTGGAAGAAATTGTAAGAAGCCTTAGGCATGAAATTGCATTTCAGTACAGCTTTTCATCCGCAAATGGATGGTCAATCTGAACGAATTATTCAGATATTCGAGGACATGTTGAGGTGCTGCATTCTTGAATTTAATGGTACGTGGGAACAGTACTTGCCTTTGATTGAATTTGCATATAATAACAGTTTTCAGTCAAGCATTAAAATGGCACCTTATGAAGCTTTGTACGGACGCAAATGTCATAAACCTCTGTATTGGACCGAGCTCAGTGAAAATAAGCTACACGGGGTTGATTTGATAAAAGACACTAAACAGAAAGTAAAAGTAATCCGTGACAGTCTGAAATCAGCATCTGATCGTCAAAAATCTTATGCGGACTTGAAAAGAAAAGATATTGAATTTGAGATCAGTGACAAAGTGTTCTTAAAAGTGTCTCCGTGGAAGAAAGTATTCCGATTCGGACGCAAAGGTAAGTTAAGTCCGAGGTTCATCGGACCTTATGAGATTATCGAGCGTGTTGGGCCAGTTGCATACAAATTGTTATTGCCATCTGAGCTAGAAAAGATTCATAATGTATTTCATGTATCGATGCTCCGTAAATACCGATCTGATCCGTCGCATGTGATTTCTCCGTCAGAAATTAAAATCCAATCTAATATGACATATGAGGAGGAACCGATCCGTATCTTAGCTCGTGAAGTGAAAGAGTTAAGAAACAAGAAAATTCTGTTAGTAAAAGTGTTGTGGCATCGACACGGAGTGGAAGAGGCTACATGGGAGCCTGAAGATTCAATGAGACAACAATATCTGAATCTGTTTAACGGTAAGATTCTCGGGGACGAAAATCCCTAAAGGGGGACAATTGTAACAGTTCGGATTAGACCCCAGTCAGAATAGTGGTTTCGGAACCACAAAACCGAGCTTGAATAATATTTTAATATTGTTTTCTGTGCCGTTGATATGTGACTAAGCATGTGTTAAATTTTCGTAAGTTAATTTGTTCGTTTGTATGTTTAATTTGATAAAAGTATTAAATTGCATTGAATGCAAAATGTGCATGCTTTATGAAAAGACACCTATTTGAGATGGCTCTTAAATGGGGAGGCCTTATGTGGCAATTAAGCCAATAATTACTTAGTGGATGTTTAAAAGACAATGATGGCCTTATATATATATATATATATATATGTTATATATATGTTTTGTAATAAGGATAATTTTGTAAATGGGTTAATAATATGATATTAATAAAACAAACATAAGAAAGATGATAGTTGTCATTTGTGCCGAAATTAGCAAAGAAAGAAAAGAAAAACACAAGCTAGGGTTCGACCATTGAATTACCTAATTAATCTATGTTTTGACTTTGGATTTTGATGATTTTTATGTTTTTGAGATTGTTTCTTAGCTTACTATCAAGCCCATGTTGTAATTTGAAGAATTGATGATGTTTATGAGATGTGCCCTTGATGAAATGGTGAGCTTTGTGATAAGTTTAGGTGTTAAATGAAAGATATGTGTTTAATGAACATGTTTTGTTCTTGAATTTTTGATGAATTTAGCTAATTAGGGCTAAATTGTGAAAATAGCAATTAGAGGGACTAAATTGTGAATTTGATGAAATGTTTGGACTTGTATGAGATACATGAGCAATCGGCTAAGCATGGATATATGGTGATTTTGTATATTTGATGTTTTGAGAAAATTGGACTAAATTGATAAAATATGCAAATGTGATGGCTAAATTGCAAATTGCCCTAAATGTGTGTTCATGGATTGAATTGAATGAATTAGAGAATAAATGGATTACATTTGAATATGCATAGATCAAGAACCAAAGAAAACGGATTTAGATCGCGGGAAAGCGAAAGTAGTCGAATAACCGAATCCGATCAACTATCCGAATCCGAGTTAAGTTGATATATAAATAAATGTGTTTTTATTGAATTATGAATGTTCATATGACTATTTATGATGATGAATGCATATGAGATGTTGAATATATGAAATTTGAGATAAGATTGACAAATTGTTAACATCCGAGAAGTCCCGTAAGAACCTAGGAATAGATAGGATTAACTATGTCATGGCATAGGTGTCTGTTATGTGATATCATGTAAGACCACGTCTGGGACGTTGGCATTGATTTGAGATTTCATGTAAGACCACATCTGGGACGTTGGCATCGATATGAGATTTACGTGTAAGACCATGTCTGGGACATTGGTATCGTATTTGATTCGTGTAAGACCCTGTCTGGGACAGTGGCATCGATATATGATTACATGTAAGACCACGTCTGGGACGTTGGCATTGTACGACTATTCCAAGCATTCTGAGTATCCTATTAGATTCCGAATGGTTCAACGGGCAAGTCTGAGAAATAAATGATTATGTGATCAGTATATCTGTTTCAGGTACGTTCGATATGTACACTAAGTGTGTATGAAAGGTAAGTGTCTATATGAACTTACTATGATGAATATGTGTTTTGAAATGATGAGATAATATGTGAAGATATGTTTGAATGAGCCATATGTATATGTGATATTTGAGTTATGTTTGAGTTGAAGATTTTGGTAAGATATGGCCTAGCAATTGAGCAAAAGAATATATGAGATGAATTTGCTATGAGAACCAATAATGTTATTATATCATTTTGGTTATGTGCATATTATGCTAAGTTTATTTGTATATGGCTTACTAAGCTTTTGAAAGCTTACTCTGTGTGTGTTTGCTTTGTTTTATAGATCGTCAAAGCTACTGAAGGCTCGGGACCGTCGAGGATCGTCATCACACTACCTAAGCTCATTTTGGTATCTTTTGGAAATGTATATAGCTAGATATGGCATGTATAGGCTAGTCACCTTGGATTATCTTTGAAATGTGTATAAAGTATCCATGAGATGTGGCTTAATAAGTGTTGGTAATATGCATGAGTAAATGTGTTATATAATGCATAGTTTGGTATGGTTTGATAGCCAATGAATTAGTCAAAGTTATGGTAAGCATATGAATGCATTATGAGTGCGCATGTTTGATCAAAAGAATGTTTCTATAAAGGGTAAATGTGGTTAAACCATGCTTATGTATATATATGATTTAGTTGTGCAAATTGGCATGATTAGAAATGAGATTGGATGTGGAGAATTGTTGATCATTTGACATGTCTTTGGTTGTTAATTGCACATAAAATGGATTGGTACATTGCTTGAAGGTTTGACCCAAGTAAGGGTTGCATTTTGGCCTTGCAAATGGCATGTTTTGCCTACACGGTCGTGGCACACGGGCGTGCCTAGTGGCCGGGGGATTAAGTCAGTAGCTAGTCTAAGTGTGCACAGCCTTGGCACGCGGACATGTCTGGTAGCCGTGTTAATAAGTCAGTATCTAGCCTAAGAGCACACGGCCATGGTACACGGGCGTGTCTAGTGGCCGTGTGGATAAGTCAGTATACATGCTCTATTTTGACACGGCCAGGACACATGGGAGTGTCTAGTAGCCGTGGGAGGCACACGGCCTGCCCACACGGGCGTGTGACCTCTGTGACTTAGAAAAAGTTTTAAATTTCTGAGAATTTTACTAAGTGTTTGGTTTAGTCCCGACCCTATTCTAAAGTATGATTAAGGTCTCATTGACCTATAGAAGGGACACGTTGATTGTGATTGATGATTTATATTATGAATTTTTTTCTAAAAGTTTCTGATCTGTCCGGTAACGCCTTTAACCCTAATCTGGCGATGGATACGAGTTAGGGGTGTTACAGAAATAGTATAATTTGCTTATTATTGAATGGAGAAACTTAGTACGAATGTTAAGGCTATTTGATGATCGAATTGAAAGCTCTTTATAAGGTTTAACTAATGATGTTTAGATATGATTTTTGGTATGCAATTTGGGTATGTTTTGACTTGTTATTTGAGTTCAAAAATGGTTCATATATGATAATGTTAAATGCGCATATGACTATGATGTTTAAAATCTGTACTAGACCATTTTGTGAAGTTGTTTATGCAAAATATGCTAAAGGACAATAAGCCTGTGATATGGATTATTCGGTTTAATATGCGCATGTATTGAAGTAATATGCTTGATAATCAGCATATGAAATAATTGTTTTGATATATGCTCGATATATGTTATGTAATGTTATATTATTGAATAAAATTTTAATATGCGAATGATATGAATATAGGAGTATTAAGGTTCGAAATTTGAATAGGATAAGTGTATTGATGTGGTTAATTTACGAAGCATGAAAAGAAATGAATGTCTGTTCTGAGCTGTGTTTTGTTAGGTAATGCCTCATAACCTTAATCCGGCGACGGATATGGGTTAGGGGTGTTACATTTGATTGGTATTAGAGATACAGTTTAGTCGATTCTAGAACTAACGTAGCGCGTGTGAGTCTAGCTATACATGCCATATATATAAACTGCGATAGTGTGATGATTCATGACAGTTAAAATGTGTTTTTGTATAGTAAATGGATCCCGATCGAGTCGTAGCTGATGATGTGGAAAGTAATGCACCTGGTCCCGCTCAAGGGACAGTGCAATATGATTCTAGGCCTATTACGAGTAGCCACAAGGGAGAGGCTAAACAAGCCTTCTTCCAGATGATGAACGATTTATTCACACAATATATCCCTACAAATTCGGCTGCTCAACAACCTCCACCCCCACCATTTCCTCCGCAAATACCTGTGATGCCACAAGTTACTGATCCGGTGTGATTAAATAAGCCACCGGTTGATAAAATCAGAAAATACGAGGCCGAAGAGTTCAGAGCTAATGTGGATGATGATACTAAGCGAGCTGAATCCTGGCTTGATAATACGATCCATGTGTTTGATGAGCTATCCTGTACCCCTAATGAATGCATAAAATGTGATGTATCCTTGTTGCGAGACACCGCATATCACTGGTGGAATACACTAGTATTGGTGGTTCCAAAAGAATGGGTTACATGGTAGTTCTTTCAGAATGAATTCCAAAAGAAATATATCAGTCAGAGATTCATAGATCAAAAACGCAAAGAATTCCTCGAGTTAAAACAGGGTCGCATGATAGTGACAGAATATGAACGGGAATTTGTGAGACTCAACAGATATGCCCGGGAATGTTTTTTGACTGAAGCTATAATGTGTAAAAGATTTGAAGACGGGTTGAATGAAGACATTAAGCTGTTAGTCGGGATTCTTGAAATAAAAGAGTTTGTGGTATTTGTCGAGCGAGCATGCAAAGCTGAAGAGCTCCGGAAAGAGAAAATAAAAGCTGACTTTGAAGCTAGAGATTCACGAAAAATATTATCGAATAAGTCATTTCAATCGGCCACAGAGAAGTTCTGAGATGATTTTAGCCGTTCCAAGGCTACTGCGGGTTATTCTGGACGAGATCGAGACAGACCACCTGTGAGTTCGAAAGCTACCTCAGTAGCTAGTGTTGGTAACACCTGACCGAACCGACCCGAGTGCAGACATTGTGATAAACGCCACCCTGGTGATTGTAGATTAAATGGTCGAGCCTGTTTTAAATGTGGATCGATGGATCACTTCATTCATGAATGCCCTGAGTTAGTTGAGCAAAACATAGTGCAGAATACGAGACTGAGTAACATGCCAGCTCGAGGTAGACCACCCAGAAACATGGGTAATGTGAGTAGCAGCCAGAAAGGAACTAAAGACACTGCTGTTAGATCTGAGGCTCGTGTACCTGCCAGAGCTTATGCTATTCGTGCTCGTGAAGAAGCTTCATCTCTAGATGTTATTACCGGTACTTTCACTCTCTATGATACTAGTTTTGTTGCATTGATTGATCCTGGATCAACTCATTCTTATGTATGTGAGACTTTAGTATCCAGTAAGACTTTGCCTGTAGAGTCTACTGAATTTGTGATTAGAATATCGAACCCCTAAGGCCGGTGTGTATTGGTTGATAAAGTATGCAAGAACTGTCCGTTGATGATTCGAGATTCATGTTTTCTGGCCGATTTGATGTTGGTGCCATTCAACGAGTTTGATATAATTCTGGGTATGGATTGGCTAACGCTTCACGATGCTATTGTAAACTGCAAGCGGAAGACTATTGATTTGAGATGTCAGAATGAAGAGATAATTCGGATTGAGTCTAATGATCTGAATGGTTTACCGGCAGTGATTTCTTTGATGTTAGCTCGAATATATGTGAGAAAGGGTTGTGAAGCTAACTTTGCCATGTGCTCGACTCTAAAGTGATCGAAAAGAAGACTGAATCAGTACCAGTTGTGTGTGAATACTCGGATGTATTTCTTGAGGAGTTACCGGGTTTACTGCCAATCCGAGAGGTAGAGTTTGGTATTGAATTAGTGCTGGGGACAACTCCGATATCGATAGCTCCGTATAGAATGGCACCGATTGAATTAAAAGAGTTAAAAGCTCAGTTGCAAGAGTTGACAGATAGAGGTTTCTTGCGACCGATTTATTCTCCTAGGGGTGCACAGGTGTTGTTTGTGAAAAAGAAAGACGGAACTATGAGAATGTGCATCGATTATCGAATGCTCAATAAAGTGACCATAAATAATAAATATCCTCTGCCACGAATTAACGATTTGTTCGATCAGTTGAAAGGGGAAACAGTGTTTTCAAAGATAGATTTGAGGTCGAGTTACTATCAGCTGCGAGTTAAAGACTCTTATGTGCCGAAAACTGCTTTCCGAACGAGGTACGTACATTATGAGTTTCTCGTTATGCCTTTTGGACTAACAAATGCACCTGCTGTTTTTATGGATCTAATGAATCGGACCTTCAGACTGTATTTGGATCGATTTGTGGTTGTGTTTATAGATGACATCTTGATTTATTATCGAGATGAATCCGAGCATGCTGAACATCTGAGAATAGTGCTATAGACTTTGTGTGATAAACAGTTGTATGCGAAGTTCAGTAAATGTGAGTTCTGGTTGCGCAAAGTCAGTTTTCTAGGACATGTTGTGTCAGCATCGGGTATTAGAGTTGATCCGAGCAAGATTTCTACAATAATAGATTGGAAATCTCTGAGAAATGTATCTGAAGTCCGTAGTGTTTTGGGACTCGCCGGTTATTACAGACGATTCGTAAAAGGTTTCTCAATGATTGCAACCCCGATGACGAGACTACTTCAGAAAGATGTTAAGTTCGAGTGGTCAGAAAAGTGCCAGAAAAATCTTGAGCATTTAAAAGCTTTGTTGACCGAAGCTCCAGTGTTAGTTCAGCTAGAATCGGGTAAAGAATTCGTAATCTTTAGTGATGCATCGTTGAATGGTCTAGGCTGTGTTTTAATGCAGGAAGGCAAAGTCATAGCTTATGCCTCGAGACAGTTAAAGCCGCACGAAAAGAACTATCCAACACACGATTTGGAATTGATAGCTATTGTGTTTGCGTTAAAGATTTGGCGCCACTATTTGTTCGGTGAGAAATGTCACGTCTATTCTGATCACAAAAGCTTAAAATATTTGATGACTCAGAAAGACCTGAATTTACGACAGCGAAGATGACTAGAGTTGTTAAAAGATTAAGAGTTAGTGATTGACTACCATCCGGGGAAAGCCAATGTTGTCGCTGATGCTTTGAGTCAGAAATCTCTGTTTGCCCTACGTGCGATGAATACTCAGTTGGCCCTATCCGATGATGGTTCGATTTTAGCTGAGTTGAAAGCGAGATCGTTATTTATTCAATAGATTTGCAAAGCTCAAAAAGTTGATGATGAATTGTTAGCAAAAACGGGCTCAATGTGATTTGAATACGGATTCAGAATTTCGGATTGATGTTGATGATTGTCTGAGATTTAGAGGCCAAATTTGTGTTCTGAGAAACTCAGAGTTGATTCGGACTAAACTCAGAGTTGACTCAGAGTTGAGTCAGTTATTTGTAAATCCGGGAAGTAAAAAAATGTATAACAATCTGAAACAGCTTTATTGGTGGCCTGGTATGAAGCATGATATCTCTCAGTATGTTTCGAAATTTTTAATCTGTCAGCAAGTCAAAGCTGAGCATCAGGTACCGACTGGGTTACTACAGCCGATTATGATTCTCGAGTGGAAATAAGACAGAATCACGATGGATTTTGTTACGGGTTTGCCTCTGACACCAAGTAAGAAAGATGCGGTCTGGGTAGTTGTTGATAGACTGACTAAATCGGCTCATTTCATTCCGGTTCGTACGGATCATTCACTTGATAAACTTGCGGAATTTTACATTTCGCAGATTGTGAGATTGCCCGGAGTACCTATGTAACACCCCATACCCGTTTCTGAGGCTAAACCTGGATACGAGACATTACTATGCTTGAACTTCCTTAAACATATACTTACGGGCTATAAAATTTTGTTCCAAATTAAAAACTTCTCTTTCTTAGTCAAGTCATTCGTATTATGGGCCTACGAGGCCTTAAACTTGCGTTCGGAAAATTTTTACGAGTTAAAGAAAACTTTTCTCTAAAAACAAGGGCCACACGCCCGTGTATAATGAGACACGCCCGTGTGTAGACACACACAGCCATGCTCAACAACCGTGCTTGAAAACCCAAGCATTCTGCCAAATGCCCCACGGTTAAGGCACATGCCCATGCGGTTTGGGAACATGCCCATGTGCCCTCAAGACATGCCCGTGCTTTCCACCCGGGGTCGACACTGACTAAATCCACACGACCTTGACACGCCCGTGGACTTAGAACGTGTACTATACCTTGACATACTGACTTATTTCGCACGACCGAGCACACGCCTATGTTCCAACCGTGTAACATGCACGGCCTTAACACACGGCCTTGGGATTAGCTCGTGGCCTATCCTGACTTATAAAACTAAGGTGCAGGTTACGCACGGCCTAGACACACGCCCGTGTGTCTATTCGTGCGGGCACTTAGAGGCTATCTACCAAGCCTTTTTCCACCCACATTTGCATACATTCATACCTCATCACATAACTACACATAGTATCAACATTAATCTTGAATTAAAGACGTTTGATTAGAAAAGAATGAGGTCTTTATCCCATACACTAGGGAGAACTAATTCCTATATAATTACAACCAAATTAGGCAATCATCTATGGCTATACACAAACAAATATAAGTTCTCTTAGGCCAACATAATTTGGCCACATCAACAATGAATTATTCAACCTTAGGTACTAGCCCTATACATGCCATAACTTAAAAAAAAGACTTGATACATCATACCAAGTGTCTGCTCGACAGTGTGAAAACATCTCCGACGGCCTCCAACCCGAGCTAGTTAATATAACCTATAAGAGATGAGAAAAGTAAAGGAGTAAGCAATAATGCTTAGTAAGCTCATCTGCATAATGCGTCAAATATTGATATATATAATTACAAAGTATCATGAAGAGTGTCTCTCATAAACTCATGGTTACTTACTCAACTATTCTTAGAACTTACTCATTCAGCCTCTTACAACATTTTTACCATGTCACAAGCCAACTGCTCATTTAATAAGCGTACATTCCTGCACTGATCACCACATGATCAAATAAAACAACACATCAAACATTTTCACTAAGCCGCTCATGCTACTAATATCTCGGTGGTTTCGCATTTAGCCCATCGGTTACTATTAATATGGTGATATTGCACATAGCTCACCATTATTTTACATTCATGAATAATAATCCTCAAGTATATCTCCATTTCAAATGTTCCTCCGAGAACATCCTCACATATTTCTATTCTTATTTAACTTTCTATGATGCTCGCTCGCATTCACACGATGCATTAATAAATCTATCTCATACAACTAAGGTGTATTGAATACACATAACCCACTAAGGGTTCATCGTATACTGAATTCATATCAATTCAATTCTAGCACACACACTTGTGCTTTTTCCGTGGTAATGCACCGCGTAGATTTTCTTCTTTCAACATATACGTTGAATCACTCAAGTTATTAAATAACTCTCTCTCGAGTCTCATACACATAATGTCACATAGCATTCATACCCCAATAGGGTCTTACTTGTATTAACATGTCATTTCCATGTCCCTGACATGGTCTTATACGAATTCTTACATCGAGGCCATATTCCAATATGGTTTTACACGAGGCCTTAACTATCATCATGTCATTCCACATACATTTCCCATTACTCTAAGTTCAATTCCATTGACATCTCATCAAGAGACACTTCATACATTCATATAGTAATATACATTCCATACAACATTGGAATACTAAATGAGCTCATACAAAATTTCAAGATTCGCATATGAACTTACCTCGATGTCGAAAAAGCCAAAAAGGACCTTTTTGCCCACATTTCTCTTTTCATCCGTTCTAGGTCCGAAACTCGTTTTCTTTGATCTAGAACAATGAAATTTACTCATTTAATCACTCAATGATCGTATTACAACATAATTTCTACTTAGGCAAAAATGACCATTTTGCCCCTATACTTTGGCAAAATTATGATTTTGCCCCTAGGCTCGTAAATAAATTTTCATCACATTTCCTTGTTAAACAAGCCTAGATGAACATTTAATCCTCTTACAACTATTCTCAATTCCATCAATTTCATGCCTTAATGAACAAATTATAACTTTTGCATTTTAGTCCCATTTAGGTGTTTCATGACAACTCCTTTCACAAGAGTTGTTTTCCATCATCCTATCATTCATTTTCTATCATAAAAACTCATCAAACAACATAAAATCTCTCATGGCAAGTACTTAGACTTTCAACCATATTGCAAACTAGTCCCCTCTTTAGAAAGCTTAAGCTTTGGGGACTCCAAAAGTACAATTTTTATCAAGAAAGATCATCAAAATCACTTACTTGTGAGGAGGAATGTTTGCTGAAATTTTTGAGCTCCATAGCCCTTATTTCTCTTCAATTTTTGGTAGAAGAATGTGAAGGAATAGTGAAAAGATGATAACATCTTTATTCACCTTATTTTATTCATTTAAACACCTAACATCACCAATTTTTTTACCATCATTTAATGTCTTTGTCCCCCTTGACTTTCTATGGCCGGCCAACACATTTAAAAAGGCCAAATTGCACATTTGGGACCTCCAATTAATATTCTATGACTATTTGGTACCTCTAGCAATTAAAATAGAACTTTCGCACTTTATGCGATTTAGTCCTTTTTCACAATTTAGCTAGAATTCGCTAAAACTAAGGCACCAAAATTTCCATGCATCCTTATAAACATGTCATATCACATAACATATCATGAAAATAATTTTCTCTAATCTCAAATTAGCGATTCCGAGGTCACTGTTCCGACTAGCCCCTAAATCGGGCTGTTACAACCTATTTCTATTGTTTCGGATAGAGATCCGAGATTCACATCGTGGTTTTGGAAGAAACTGCAAGATGCATTAGGTACGAAGCTACACTTTAGTACTGCTTTCCATCCACAGACAGATGGTCAATCCGATCGGATTATTCAGATACTCGAGGATATGTTGAGATGTTGCATTCTTGAGTTTGAAGGTACGTGGGAACGATACTTGCCATTGATTGAATTTGCTTATAATTATAGCTTTCAATCGAGTTTAAAAATGGCACCTTACGAAGCTTTGTACGGTCGCAAATGCCGAACACCTTTGTATTGGACTGAGCTTAGTGAGAATAAGATACACGGTGTCGATTTGATCAAAGAGACTGAACAGAAAGTAAAAGTGATTCGTGAAAGTCTGGAAGCAGCATCAGATCATCAGAAATCGTACACAGACTTGAAACGGAAAGATATTGAGTTTCAGATCGGGGATAAAGTGTTTTTGAAAGTATCTCCGTGGAAGAAAATACTCTGATTCGATCGTAAAGGAAAATTGAGTCCGAGGTTTATTGGACCGTATGAGATTATTGAGCGTATCGGGCCGATTGCTTACAGATTGTTGTTGCCACCTGAATTAGAAAAGCTTCACAACATTTTCCATGTATCGATGCTTCGAGGATACCAATTCGATCCCTCACATGTGATTACTCCGTCTGAGATTCAGATTCAATCCGATAAGACATACGAAGAAGAACCAATCTGAGTTTTAGATCGCAAGGTTAAAGAATTGAGAAATAAAAAAAAAATCATTAGTGAAAGTCTTATGGAATCAGCATGGGGTTGAAGAAGCTACGTGGGAACCCGAGGATGCTATGAGAAAACAATACCCGAACCTATTCACTGGTAAGATTTTCGGGGACGAAAATCCCTAAGGGGGACAGTTGTAACAGCCCGATTTTAGCTAAATTAGAATAGTGGTTTCGAAACCATAAATCTGAAGTCGTAAAATTATTTTAATATTATTTTTGGTGTTTACAGTATGTGAATTAATGTGTGTGAAAGTTTCGTGTGAAAATTTTATCGTTTGTGTGCTCAAATTGCTAAAAGGACTTAATCGCGTATAATGCAAAAGTGACTTGCTATTTGTTAAAGTGCTATATTGCTATGGCTTTTATAATGTGGGTTCCTTATGTTGATATTGTACCATTGAAATTATGGATGGACACAAAAGCCTATGGTTACTGGATTTTAAATGAAATTAAAAAGGTTAAAATAGTAAATTATGTGTTAATATGAAATTAAATAAAATAAAACATAAAAACATGGTTTTGTTCATCTTTCATGACCGACACTACAAAATAAAAAGAAAGAAAAAGAGCAAGCTAGGTTCGACAGTCATTTTGCTTGATTGAGGTATGTAATTTACTCGGTTTTTTATAATTTTTACATTTTTGAGATCGTTGCTTCGAATACTAGCTAACCCATGCTTGAATTTTTCAATTGGTTGTGGATTTTGTGATTTTCCATTGTTGATAGCTTGAGATTTTTTTTGTTTGATGATGAAAAATAAATCCTTGTTGATAGATTATTATGTTTAATTAAGTGATTTTTGGTAAAAATGAGTATTATGGATTAAATTGTGAAATTTACAAGTTGAGGGGTAAAAATGTGAAATAAATGAAATAAATGGGCTACTAGGGACCTAGGAAGAATTCGGCCTAACATGGGTTTGATGAGATTTTGTGTATTTTGTGTTATTTTGAAATAGGGACTAAATTGAGAAAATGTGAAATGTTAGGGGCTAAAGTGTAAAATGCCCAAATTATGTATTTTTGGATGAAATTGATTGAATGTGTTATTAAACAAGCCAAATTTGTATTAATTTAGATCAAGAAAGAAAGAAATCGGATTTGGATTGGGGGAAGTCGAAGGTTGTCGAATAGCCGTTCCGGTCCGTTCGTCTCCGTACGAGGTAAGTCCATGATGTTAAATTCGAATGTATTCATTATCTACAAAGCCGAATTGAATTGTATGCTTATTTAACTACATTGTCAAATTGAAATTAGCTTTGGATAAATTGTTACGAGCATGAATCGATCGAATTACGACGTCCGAAAGCCCCGTACGAACCATAGGAATAGTTTAGGATACGTATGTCATGACATTAGGACTTCCGATGTGTAATTCGTGTAAGACCATGTCTGGGACATTGGCATCGTATATGATTCATGTAAGACCCTGTCTGGGACACTGGCATCGATATGTGATAGCATGTAAGACCATATCCGAGATATGGCATTGTACGAGCTATTATGATTTCCGTGTATCCTTAACAATTCTGAATGGTTCAACGGGCAATGGCAAGTCGAGAACGATTGTGAAATTGAGCTAAATGAATCAGGTATGTGTGAAGTTTATATGTTTATGAAAAGTAAAGGAAAGAAAAGTACCAAATGTGATTATATGAATTTTCTAAGTATGATGAATGTATATGCGGTTTAGATTTATTAATTTTGGACTAGTTGAATTGAATTATTAATACCATTGAGATGATTTACTTGCTTATGGCTTACTAAGCTATCCAATCTTACTTCGTGTGTTTAATCGTTGTTTTTATAGATTTTGGAAGCTAGCTACGAGCTCGGGGATCGTCTTGGAACATCGTCACACTATCGATCGCTATTTCGATATTTTAAAAGTTTGAAACTATGAATATATGGCATGTATAGGCTAGTATTAGTATGTTTGTTTTGAAATTTGTATATATATTTAGCCATGCGAAAATGGCTTGATCATGATTCTTAAATTCGGGTATGTTTGATTATGATATAAGTTTATTTTGGTAAGTATGTATCATGGCATGTATGTATGGTGTTTTGGTTATATGTCTTGATTAGTTATGACATGAATGACTTATAAATTAGTTCATGTTGATAAGCTTAATACATGGTATATATACTTATGGTGTTTGGATATATGTTTCGGCAATGGGTAATGGTAAGCATGGTGTATCATTCGGCTTAGGCAATGAAGTAAATGATGGATGCATGTTTAAGTCATGGTATGTGATATATTAGTTAAGTAATGTTTATGTCATATGTGTGTGTATTTGATTTGATCACTTTGTGAGATAAGAAATAGGTTATACGATGCATGTTTATATTCGGTTAATCTTAAGTGAAATAAATGTATATGCCTATGACACGATCATTTGTGGTTTGGCTATTTTGATTCGAATTGTGCAGGCAAGTATACACATATATTATGCTTGAATAGTTGGTTATTTAGGTTCGGTTTTTATATAGTTCCTTGGATGGTTGAAAGAGTGATGTTTAGGCATGATTTATGGTATACGATATAGGCATGATATGTGTTATTTTGTTGTGTACAAAAATGGTTCATTTTGATGGAGTAAAATGCGCATTATATATATAATAGCATCAAATTCATGTTCGGCCATGTTGTAATGATACTATGGTTGCATATGCATTTGGTTATTTAATGGTGTAAAATGGTTCGATCAGTTTTATTATGCGCATGTGTAGAGTTAAGAAATGATATGTTTGATATTCGGCAAATGAAATAGTATGATTTGCTTATTATTGAATGGAGAAACTTAGTACGAATGTTAAGGCTATTTGATGATCGAATTGAAAGCTCTTTGTACGGTTGAACTAATGATGTTTAGATATGATTTTTGGTTGCAATTTGGGTATGTTTTAACTTGTTATTTGAGTTCGAAAATGGTTCATATATGATAATGTTAAATGCGCATATGACTATGATGTTTAAAATCTGTACTTGACCATTTTGTGAAGTTGTTTATGCCAAATATGCTAAAGGACAATAAGCCGTGTAATATGGATTATTCAGTTTAATATGCGCATGTATTGAAGTAATATGCTTGATAATCAGCTTATGAAAATAATTGTTTTGATATATGCTCGATATATGTTATGTAATGTTATATGATTGAATAAAATTTTAATATGCGAATGATATGAATATAGGAGTATTAAGGTTCGAAATTTGAATATGATAAGTGTATTGATGTGGTTAATTTACGAAGCATGAAAAGAAATGAATGTCTGTTCTGAGCTGTGTTTTGTTCAGTAATGCCTCATAACCTTAATCCGACGACGGATATGGGTTAGGGGTGTTACATATCTAGTTTAATCAACATGTGTTTTAAAGTTGATATATGTAATTAGATTTTTCTCATGAAAATTGACTGTTTATAATTGTTTGGTAAAAATATTGTATTTACTTGTAAATAAATAATAAATAAATAAATAAATAAAAGGGGGGCTCGAGTTGTGAGTGATGATTTCAAAAAAGTGACCGAATTTAGTAACCGGGATAAAGTGGTTGTGTTGTCATCTCTTCTCACGTAAAAAGGTTCGAGTGACTAACCGAAAACTTGTAAACATTCCGCTAACCGAGCTGCCATGAAAAAAAAAAGAGAAAGAAAGAAAGAAAAGACAACGAATAGTTCGTTTGGACACATGTCGAATTGAGTAATCGGGGTAGGGTGATTGGGTTGTCATCCTAGTTCGCGTAAAAAGGTTTGACTATGTCCCAAACTTACTGCATGATTAATTGAAAATAATACCTTGCAAATTTTGTTTCAATTTAGTGAAATGATTTGATTTACATGTTTAATTTTTATGGCCACTTGTTGATCAAGCTAGGTATTTTGAGCACTTATTCATTTCTTTCCTAAATTGTTTGCGTTATTCATGGTTGCTGAAAATAGGCTTGATTTTTGATAAGTTACTGAATGATTTCCAATGTAGGAACATACAGTATGCTTGAGAACAAGCATGAGCTAAGTAAGGGGGATTTGATAGCTTGTTCATTTTGCATATTTTTGGTGTTTAACTCGACTTGTTCTTGAATTGGTTCTTGCTAATTGGTGCATTTTGTGTTTAAATATTGACAGGGATGAAATTCAGGTGCTTTAAATCAAAGACAAGCAAAGAAGGGATTAAATTGAAACATGAGAAATAGAATAGGGATCGAATCGTAAATTTCAGACATTTGAGGGGCTGGTCAGATTTTGACCTTATAAAGCCAAAATTAGAAATAAAATATGATATTATTTTATGTAGTTAGTGGTAGGTGGAACAAGCCTAAAATTAGCATACGGTTTATGTATAAATAGGTGGTGTGGTACACTTGAAAAAACACACCTTGATTTTCCTGGCAATTGAATAGAAATCAATTTATTTTTCTTTCTTATTTTGCGTGAAAGTCTGCAGGCATTCTTCCAGCTTTAGTTCTTATTTTAATTTTTGGCTTAATTGTTTCCCATGTACTTCCCCTTTCATCTATCAACATTTCCACTCAAATCCACTTCCATAACCAAACAAAGCATGATTAATTTCATGCTTCACTAAATTCAAATTAGCTTTAGGCCAGTATTCTTTTCGGTCAGGAATCGTAGAAACATATCCGCACTAAAAATCCTTCAAATCGATATTCACCATCTCTTCGGAATATCGGGATTGACAAATTCATCCCTTAAAGTTAACTCGATTTCAATTCAAAAAGCGTGTTGTGTAATATCCGGGATTTAGGGCTTGTGCATTTTTGCATGTGCTAGTATGCCTATGAGTGTTTTGAATGTGTTTTTATGAATTTTGAGAACTTTAGAGTGTAGGTGAATGCCTTAGAAAATATTAGGTTTTAAGTCTTAAGGGGGGAACTAAGCATGATAGGCCTTAAGAAAATCTGTAGGGGAATTTGGACACAAGAATAGGCTTGTTAAAGTGGCAAGGAGGCGCCACTTAGGGCCTTGGTAAGTGACACCTCAAGCAGGGGAGAAGGGCTCAGGTTCGAGTAGCAAGAGAAGCAAATAGGAGTTTTATTTTGCTGCAAGGATGAGTAGTGGTGGACGGCAATGGGATACTTGATGGGTGAGCATTTAATCAAGTCAAATGCATTCAAAATTCGGCTAAGGTAGGGAGATAATTATTGGTTTATTTGAATTATTTTGAGTAGGTAAAGAAGAGAGAAAGTAGGAGAATAATAAGGGAGCTGATAAGGGGAAGAGTGTTGGCCGGCCTAGGGACTCTCTTGAGGTGATTTTCGGCTAAGGTAGTAGGGAAGAGTAGCCAAATTTCATAAAAACATTTAGCCTCTCTTTCGTTTACTCCTTTCTCTCCAACACCTATCACTTTCTCTTCTTTTCTTTTAACTTTGTTCTAGCCGAAATCCCTCCCAAAGATCACCATTGCCGCAACCTCTTCAATCAAAAGATCACCATTGCCGAATTCTTCTGAGCATCTCTTCTTTTCTCTTTTAAGTTGGCCGAACCTTTTTCTTGTCATCTAGACTAAATCGCGGCAAGTTCAACCCTTTTCTCTTCTTCTTTTTACGAACTCAATCAAAGGCTGAATGCACAAGTGATTCCTAGCTGATTGGTCCATTAAACCCCAAAAGCCGAAACCTACTGATCACTATCTAGTCTACATAGCCGAATATCTCTGTGGTGGCAAGCAAAGGTGCAGTCGATTTCTGTAGTAGGGGTAAGATCAAATGATATTCAATTTCCTTCCTTTTTCTTTTAGCCGAAAGTGGTATCTAATTTCCTTTATCATGTTCTTTGGCCGAAACTATGAAGGAGGTTTGGGATTTCTCAGTAGTGACTTCAAGAGAGGAGATCTTGAGGATTTCTAGATCTAAGGTAAGCAAATATGATCATAGGCCGAAGGCCATTTATTGTGCTTAAATGTTAGAATTGGATCTAACATAGACTATACAGGGATTTCGACATCTCCTAAGACAAGTAGTATTTTCTGGATTTAGATCCGCAAGGGAGAGTACAACTGTTTCTGTGAGATTTTCGGGATTCAATGAACTGTGTTAGTACTGTGTGTAGCCCTACACTAATTCCTAATAGATCTATGGTATTATTATTATGTATGTGTTAATGGAAATATGAAAATATGGCTAAAGGTATCATTCAATGGTACAGAGTGTTCAGGTACGTTAACATACTACTACTACTATGTTAATAATGTTTATGAACACTGAATATTACACACATGTGAATTTGTTATGAATATGGAATAAAGTACATGGCATGATCTCTGTTTGTTTTGTATTATGCATGGGCATATGGGTGATACTGAAAAGGGGAAGTGATCTGGTGGTTTTTACCACAATATCTGGTGACTCATGTCACATAATCTGAATGTGGTGACTTATGTCACATATTAATATCTGGTGACTTTGTCACATTGTATGGTGGCTATGCCACAATTTATAAGGGCGATGTGCATGTTGTCTGCAGCGACTGCCTTCGATGATGTGTAGCGGATGGAGGGTCGATTTAGTAATCCCCACGGTGTGATTGGCTGGTACGGGTGATGTGTAGAGGATGGTTATTTAGGTTTGGGTTCGGGATTGCATCATTACTTATATCCATTATATGTGATTGATATGCCTAAATCGTTTGGGAGTTCGTGGTAGTTGTTACACATTGAGTCTGTTGACTCACCCTTCGTGGGATATCTTTTCAGGTGATACTCGGTGATTTGGACCAGTCAATGAGGACTAGGTGGTGGCCATGCTCATTTCAGTGTTTTCTTCTAATTTGGATTTTCCTATTAAGTTTTGGATTTATTTCGGGTTTTTATATTGATGTAATAAGGCCACTATTATTACATTGTTTTATGCTTGCTCTCTAAATTTTTATTACGATACGATTCTTATTAACTCGAAGGTTAAATAACTCATCTTTAAAATAAATGTTCAATGTTTTGACACCTAAATACCAATGATTTTCAACTTAATGTTAAACCCTAAAATTCGCAGCTTTCTTCTAACTTATAGTTTTCAAATACGAAAAATATTGTTTTAATATGGACTTCAAAAAAAGACACCATTTTCAACTTGAACCCAACACCTAACGATTCCTCTTCAAAATGACCACATTTTCCAAATTGACAAACAATATTTGAAATGTTTTACTCGAGGAACATGCCAGATTCGGTCGGGGCTCGTGGGCCGGGTTTGGGGTGTTTCAATTTGGTATCAGAGCCAGGTTTTAAACTCTCGGCCTTGGGTTTAAAGCCCACAACATTTTCAAAATTGAGCCCAAACAAGTTGTTGTGAAAATTTTTGAAATTGAGCAGGTTTTCTGGCATGGCACCTAAGTCTCCGACCCGAAGTCCACCAGGTAAGTACCCCTAACTGTTGTATGATTTGTATGTGGGTATAACGGGAATGTAGATTAGTATATTAAGTTATTGAACCCTAGGATTAGCTTACTTCAACACAGAATTACATAAAACTTTAGGGCCTAATTAAACAAACCTGTGAGTAAGTCGCCGAGTTAGGGTGTGGCAACCATTGTGCGCATGTCTAGGATTGGATTCAGGAAGAGCTTGGTATTTAAGCAGTCCTAGTGACTCACCTCCTCTTCGCTCGAATCCTACCTGGTGCGTAGTGACAGTTCACCTTAACCAAGAGGACTTATTCACAGGCTAAACCCAATAATTAAAACCCGAAAGGGACTAGCCATACTGTTTTATAAAAAAACCCCTTAGTTTTAAAATCACCAGATTACCCCTTTGATTTGTAAAAACTATTCTAGATTTTAAAAAGAAAATTCGGTTTACAAAATTACCCAAATGCCCTGGTTTGTAAAAAAATTACTAAAATACCCTTGGTTTATAAAATTACCATACTACCCTCAACTTTTACTAAGATATTCCTACTTTAACAAAAAAAATACCAAAAATCCCTATTTTGTGAAATATTGAGATACCCAGATTTTGAAAATTTCCGAAATACCCCTATAGGACAAATTACGAAAATACCCCTAGGATTGGATCAGACGAAATTGTTCGAGTGATGAATGTGTGTGGTAGATACTATTGAATGGATGTGCTTCTCTGAATTAGGGTAGAAGACTGAAACGAAAACCCTGTACTGAACGAAAGAACTACTATTAAACTTCTTCACATAAAACTTGTTCGTGGATAATCAGTGGAACAAAGACTAATGCATAAAACTTTTTGAAACCAGATTAAATCACGATCGTAGACATGAGTTCTAGGGGACGTGGTCGTAATGTGCGAGGGCGTGGTAGAGGCAGAATGGTCGTATCGGAACCCGTTAGGTCTGGTCAAGGGTCCGAGAATGAGGTACCACCACCACCAGCTGCTGGCGTTGAGCATCAGGATCAGACGGGGGATGATGTAGTATCGTAAGCGATGCTGCGGGTTCTTGAGATGGTGGCTGGAGCAGGTGGGGTGGAGGAGCTCGGAAATCTGTACCCGAGCGACTCCGAGCCAATGGAGCTGAGGTGTTCCGTGGTGTATCCGGTGTGGCGCCCAATACGGCTGAGTATTGGTTGGAGGCGACGGAGCGAATTATGGACGAGTTGGATCTGACTACTGAGGAGAAACTGAAGGGAGTGGTGTCGCTACTTCGCGATGAGTCATATCAATGGTGGCTCACAGTTCGGGATGGTGCTATAGCTGAGGGTCTTACTTGGGAGAATTTTAAGGCGGCGTATCAGAAGAAGTATGTTGGGACTAGCTATATTGATGCGCAGAGGAAGGCATTTCTGAGGTTGGTTCAAGGGAATAAGTCCGTAGCGGAGTACGAGGCGGAATTCTTAAGGTTGAGCCGGTACGCTCGAGGGATTGTGGCTACAGAGCATGAACGATGTGTCCGGTTTGAGGACGGACTGAGGGATGACCTGAGGTTGTTGATAGCTCCACAGCAGGAGCGGGAGTTTGCAGTGTTGGTAGAAAAGGCTAAGGTAGCCGAAGGGGTTAAGGAATCTGTGAGGCAAAATACGGATAGGAACAGACAAAGGAGAGGTTTTGGATCATCAGGGTCATCCGGGAATGTCCAAAAGAGACAGAGAGTTGATGGACCGCGAGGTCAGCAGGTTGCTACAGGAGGACAGTACCGTACTTGTACTCAGTGTGGGAAGATGCACCTAAGAGAGTGTTGGAAGAAGACAGGGGGATGTTTCAAGTGTGGGTACAAGGAACACATGATTAGGGACTGTCCTATGAAAATAAATAGGAGCCGACCAATAGGTCAGGGTTTCAATCAGGCGGGTAGAGGTGGACCGCAGCCACCGCGGGGTCGTGGTCCGATTGGTAGAGGTAATGGTTCAGGAAGAGGACGGGGAACACCGGGTAGAGGTGTTGGTAATACAGAGGCAAGACAGTCGGGTCTGGTGTATGCAGTTCGCCGGAGGGAGGATGGAGACGCACCGGACGTCATAACTGGTATGTTCCTTATAGTTGATAAGCCTTACTTTGCTTTAATTGATGTGGGCTCGACCCACTCGTATGTTGCATGTAGAGTAGTCGAAACGCTAGGCATAGCATCTGAATTATCTAGTAGGGAGATGACTGTAGTGAGCCCGTTAGGTCAAACTGTAGTGGTGAATAGGATATTTCGCAATGTACCTCTAGAGATTCAGGGAGTGGTATTCCCTACTGACTTGATGGAACTACCCTTCAGAGAATTTGATCTCATTCTTGGCATGGATTGGCTAGTGGAACATCGGGCTAAGTTGGATTGCGCGGCTAAGCGAATGGAGTTAAGGACCCCAGAGGATGAGGAGATAATTATGATAGAAGAAAGAAGAAACTATTTGTCCAACGTAGTTTCTGCATTAAAGGCTGATAAGATGGTGCGGAAAGGGTGCAAGGCGTTTTTGACCTTCGTTAGTGCGTTGGATGCGAACGAAGAGGGAATTAGTGGAGTTAGAACAGTAAGGGAATTTGTGGATGTTTTCCCAGAGGAGTTACCTGGAATACCCCCTGACAGGGAGGTGGAGTTTGAAATTGACTTATTTCCTAGAACGGCGCCAGTATCTATCGCTCTGTATAGAATGGCACCAAAGGAGTTGGTTGAGCTCAAGGCTCAAATTCAGGAATTGCTTGATCGTGGGTTTATCCGACCCAGTGTGTCTCCATGGGGAGCACCGGTCTTGTTCGTGAAGAAGAAGGACGGGACTATGCGTATGTGCATAGATTATCATCAGTTGAATAAGCTGACCATCAAGAACAAGTACCCGTTGCCAAGGATAGACGACTTGTTCGATCAGCTTAAGGGGGCCGCGGTATTTTTAAAGATAGATTTACGGTCGGGATATCATCAGCTTAAGGTGAAGGAGGTGGATATCCATAAGACAGCTTTCCGGACAAGATACGGACATTATGAGTTCGTGGTAATGCTGTTCGGGTTTACGAACGCCCCAGCTGCGTTCATGGATATGATGAACCGGGTTTTTCAACCCTACTTGGATCGATTCGTCGTTGCGTTCATCGACGACATCCTAGTGTATTCCAAGTCTGAGGAAGAACATAATGAGCATCTCCGGATAGTGTTGCAAGTGTTAAAGGAAAAGAAGCTATATGCCAAATTCAGCAAGTGTGAATTTTGGCTTAAGGAAGTTGCGTTCTTAGGGCATGTGGTGTCTGCAGAAGGGATAAGGGTGGATCCCAAGAAGATTGAGGCAGTGCTAGATTGGAAACCACCTAAGTCTGTGGCTGAGGTTCGTAGTTTCTTGGGATTGGCAGGCTACTACAGAAGGTTCGTAGAAGGGTTCTCGTCAATAGTTGCTCCTTTGACGAAGTTGTTGAGAAAGGAGGTACCTTTCGTATGGACAGATAGGCAACAGGAGAGCTTTGAGAAGCTTAAGAGGGTTTTGACTGAAGCTCCGATTTTGATTCAACCTGAGGCAGGGAAGGATTTCGTGGTGTATTGTGACGCTTCTCATACAGGATTAGGATGTGTTTTAATGCAAGATGGGAAAGTAGTCGCTTATGCGTCTCGGCAGTTAAGGCCACATGAGGTTAACTATCCGACGCATGACTTGGAATTGGCGGCGGTTGTCTTCGCTCTTAAGGTATGGAGGCATTATCTATATGGAGAAAAGTCAGTGATTTACACAGACCACAAGAGCCTTAAGTATCTGCTGACTCAGAAAGAGCTAAACCTGAGACAGCGAAGGTGGGTGGAGTTATTAAAGGACTACGATTGTTCCATAGAGTATCACCCGGGCAAGGCAAATGTGGTAGCAGATGCCCTAAGTCGGAAAGTAGTGTCGGATCTGAGGGCGATGTTTGCACAGCTTAGCTTGTATGACGATGGAAGTTTTCTGGCAGAGTTGCAGGTCAAGCCATCATGGCTGAATGAGGTGAAAGAAGGGCAGTTGGCAGATGATGATTTAAGTGCTAAGTTGCGGCAAGTGCAGAATGGACGGCTAGAGGATTATGGTGTTAACAGCGATGGAGTATTGTGTTTCAAGGGTAAGGTCTGTATACCGAAGAACGAGGAGTTAAGACAGAGAATTCTTCAGGAATCGCATAGTAGCCCTTATGCTATGCATCTTGGAGGTAGTAAGTTGTATAGAGATCTAAGGAAACAGTTTTGGTGGCCTGGTCTTAAGCGGGAAGTTACAGAATTTGTAGGGAAATGCTTAACGTGTCAGCAAGTCAAGGCTGAACATCAAGTTCCGTCAGGGTTGCTTCAGCCGATAAAGATTCCGCAGTGGAAGTGGGAGAGAATCACCATGGACTTCGTTAGTGGGCTTCCCCTTACGCCTACTAAGAAGGACTCGGTATGGGTGATAGTGGATCGATTGACAAAGTCCGCGCATTTCATACCAGTGCGGGTTGATTATTCTTTGCAGAAGTTGGCGAAGTTGTATGTGGCTGAAATTGTGAGGTTGCATGGAGTACCGGTTTTGATTATTTCAGATAGGGATCCAAGATTTACGTCTCGGTTTTGGAAAGCGCTACATCAAGCTTTAGGCACCAGATTGGATTTTACTACGGCATTTCATCCACAGTCAGATGGTCAATCTGAGCGAGTGATCCAAGTGTTAGAGGATATCTTTGAGGGTCAGGTGATAGACTTCAGAGGAAGTTGGGAAGAATATTTGCCTTTAGCGGAGTTTGCATATAATAACAGCTATCAAGCCAGTATTCGGATGGCACCATATGAAGCGCTGTATGGACGGAAGTTTCGCACTCCTACGTGTTGGACAGAATTAGGGGAACGTCAAGTTTTGGGTCCGAAAATTGTGGCAGAATCTGAAGAGAAGGTTAGGGTAATTCGGACATGGTTGAAGGAAGCATCTGATAGGCAAAAGTCGTACGCAGATCTTAAGCGAAAGGAAATAGAGTTTGATATGGGAGATCAGGTGTTTCTTAAAGTTTCGCCATGAAAGAATGTGATGAGATTTGGTCGCAAAGGGAAGTTAAGTCCCAGATTTATAGGACCTTATCGGGTATTGAAGCGAGTTGGACCAGTGGCATACCAATTAGAGTTGCCTCCGGAGTTGAGGTAGATGCACGCTGAATTCCATGTTTCTATGCTACGTCGTTACCGATCGGATCCATCTCATGTAGTACCGGTTGAAGAGGTGGAGCTAAGGCCAGATTTGTCCTATGAGGAGGAGCCGATTCAGATTTTGGAACGGGATGTGAAAGTGTTGCGAAGGAAATCAGTTCCTCTGGTCAAGGTATTATGGCGTAATCATGGATCGGAAGAAGCTTCGTGGGAGCTGAAAGAAGCAATGCGACAGCAATACCCTCACTTATTTTTCGAGGTCGAAATTATTTTAAGGGGGTAGAACTGTAATATCCGGGATTTAGGGCTTGTGCATTTTTGCATGTGCTAGTATGCCTATGAGTGTTTTGAATGTGTTTTTATGAATTTTGAGAACTTTAGAGTGTAGGTGAATGCCTTAGAAAATATTAGGTTTTAAGTCTTAAGGGGGGAACTAAGCATGATAGGCTTTAAGAAAATCTGTAGGGGAATTTGGACACAAGAATAGGCTTGTTAAAGTTGCAAGGAGGCGCCACTTAGGGCCTTGGTAAGTGACGCCTCAAGCAGGGGAGAAGGGCTCAGGTTCGAGCAGCAAGGGAAGCAAATAGGAGTTTTATTTTGCTGCAAGGATGAGCAGTGGTAGACGGCAATGGGACACTTGATGGGTGAGCATTTGATCAAGTCAAATGCATTCAAAATTCGGCTAAGGTAGGGAGATAATTATTGGTTTATTTGAATTATTTTGAGTAGGTAAAGAAGAGAAAAAGTGGGAGAATAATAAGGGAGTTGATAAAGGGAAGAGTGTTGGCCGGCCTAGGGACTCTCTTGAGGTGATTTTCGGCTAAGGTAGTAGGGAGGAGTAGCCAAACTTCATAAAAACATTTAGCCTCTCTTTCGTTTACTCCTTTCTCTCCAACACCTATCACTTTCTCTTCTTTTTCTTTTAACCTGTTCTAGCCGAAATCCCTCCGCAAAGATCACCATTGCCGCAACCTCTTCAATCAAAAGATCACCATTTCTGAATTCTTCTGAGCATCTCTTCTTTTCTCTTTTAATTTGGCCGAACCTTTTTCTTGTCATCTAGACTAAATCGCGGCAAGTTTAACCCTTTTCTCTTCTTCTTTTTACGAACTCAATCAAAAGCTGAATGCACAAGTGATTCCTAGCCGATTGGTCTATTAAACCCCAAAAGCCGAAACCTACTGATCACTATCTAGTCTACATAGCCGAATATCTCTGTGGTGGCAGGCAAGGGTGCAGTCGATTTCTGTAGTACGGGTAAGATCAAATGATATTCGATTTCCTTCCTTTTTCTTTTAGCCGAAAGTGGAATCTAATTTCCTTTACTGTTCTTTGGCCGAAACTATGAAGGAGGTTTTGGGATTTCTACTGTAGCCGACTTCAAGAGAGGAGATCTTCGGGATTTCTAGATCTAAGGTAAGCAAATATGATCATAGGCCGAAGGCCATTTATTGTGCTTAAATGTTAGAATTGGATCTAACATAGACTATACAGGGATTTCGACATCTCCTAAGACAAGTAGTATTTTCGGGATTTAGATCCGCAAGGGAGGAGTACAATCTGTTTCGGTAGATTTTCGGGATTCAGTAACCGTGTTAGTACCAGGTGTGTAGCCCTACACTAATTCCTAATAGATCTATGGTATTATTATTATGTATGTGTTAATGGAAATGTAACATCCTAAATTAGGGGTTATGTGTTTGGAGCATAACTCAAGTGTTAGTAGGCTTTAAGTGTGGTTGGTGATGTTTTAAGGGTTTTTTAAAACTCTAGGATCAAAAGGGAGTGCATTGAAAATTTTTGAAATTTTTAGGTTAAAAGGGGAAATTGGGCTAAGGAGGCCTTAAAGAAAATTTCAGGAATTTATAGACATGAACTTGGGCTTAGTAAAGTGGCTTGGGAGGCTACTTTAGGGGCCTTGGAGGCTTGCTTGCGGAGGAGGAAGAGGTTCGAGTAACGTGGGGCGCATCGAGAGGCTTTTATTTTTCTTTTTTTGCGTCAACTAGAGAAACTGGGCTAGGTATGCCTTAAAAAAATAAATGGCAAGGTTAATGGACATGAAAGTCCAGGTGGTAAAGTAGCTCCCATGCGCCACTTAAGGGCCTGGAAGTAACGCTAGTAAGGACTTGGGTTCGAATCAAGGTGGCAGCAAGGTGTTTTATTTTTTGGGTTTTGGCGTTAAAAGGAAGGAGGCCTTTAAAGAGGTTGGGGCGAGTCTATGACACAAACGGCGCCTTGGCAAAGCGGCTGGCAGCGTGTGGAGGTTCCAGCTGGTCCTAGGTTCGAGTGGCGTGAGCAGCAAATGGGGGTTTTATTTTTGTTTTGGCGTTAAGGCAAGGGGGAACTAAGGAAGTAGGGCTTAAAAGGAAATATGGCGCGTTTATGTCACAAAATAACGCTTTGGCCGAGTGGCCTGGGGCGTTACCTGGTCGCTTGTTCCACCAGGTCCTGTGTTCGAATCTTAGAAGCTGCAGTTTGGGGTTTATTTTTTTTAATGCTGGCGTGAAAATGGAGTTGGCCTGCACATGGGTTCTTTGTTCGGCTGGAAGAGTTTGGCAAGCACATGGTTTCTTTTATTTTTTTATTATTTATTTGATGAGATAATAAGGGATAATAAGGATTAAATTAGATTTTAATTAGATTATTATTTGATTAATCTAAAAAGGTGGCAAAGAGAAAAAGTGGGCACAGGTTCAATTCAAATTCTTTTTGAATTAATTCAAGCTAGTGGCCAAGAGGGATTTAAGGAAATTGATTGAATTTTAAACTCTTCAAAGGAAGAGTGGACAGCAAATATAGGGGCATTAGTGCCGAATTTTATCTAAATTGGTTTTCTTTTATTTCTTTTTCCAATTTGTTTCCTAGCCAAAATTCCTCTGTTCATCTTTTAGTTTCTCCTTCTCATTCTTTCAGTGAAAAATCATTCTCTTCTCATAGTCCTTGACGAATTTTCATCTTATTTTTCATTCTTTTCTCTATTGGCTGAATACTCTCCTCCTCTGTTGCTGAAACTTTAAGCACCTATTTCCCATTATTTTCTTCCTCAAGCCGAATCTCCCTGCTATTTCTTTAGTAGCCTTGGCCGAATAATTAAAGTAGGATAGATCTCTTGATTTCGTTGACAATCGATTTCGCAAAGGTAAGTAATCCTAGCCGAATGTTATTTTTTCTTCTCTTCTGTCTCTGTCGATTTTTACAAAGGGTGAAGGCTGATTTCGGCAATTGATGGCAAGGGAGTTATTGACCCCTCTTTAAAATATCGACTTTGTCCAGGTACTTTGGGATCTTGAAGAAATCGATCCCAAGTCTCCATTCTCTCACAATGAGAATTTGATTCGGGAATCGGTGCTGTGGGTTAGTATCCGTGGAGTGTGAAGGGTCAAGATCTAGCATCGTAGATTGGCTTTTCGGGATCTAGGAATTACGATAGTAACAGGTGTGTGTAAACTCTTTACACACTTTATTAATAAACTTGCTATATTATTGTCTTGAGTATAAATTTTGGTGGTGATCTATGATATGCTTGTGGGCTTAAACATGGATTTCAGGTAAGTCCCCTAACTTGTAATTTTTATATGTTTGCATGCCATCACATGATGTTTAATACTATGACATGATATATGAAATTTGATGTGTAAGCATGTGATGGTGGGATTGATGAGAGGAGGGGGATGAACTATGGACTGTCGTCAGTGGTTTTGACCACAAGTTGGGTTGGCCCCATCAGATTATTGTGACCTATGGTCATCAGTGGTTTTGACCACAACGATTAATTATTTGCGACTAAGTCCCGGTGGTTTGGTACCACCAGTGGTTTTGACCACATTTGATATATTGTGACCTATGGTCATCAGTGGTTTTGACCACACGATGGGTTGGCCCCATCATCCGATTTGTGACTCTAAGTCATCATGGTTTTGACCACCATGGTTTTGACCACACGGGGTAGAAAAGGAGTATGGATGGTTAGGTTGGGTTGCATGTGCATGTTTATTAATGACTTGTGTATGAGTTATCTTACCGGGTGGGGATTACACACCGAGTCTTGGTGACTCACCCCTTCCTTAACATTTTGCGGATGGGTAGATCGCGGAGATGGAGCCGGATGGACTCGAGGTGGCCATGCGGTGGAAATTTTAATTAGACAAACTTGGACTTTGTTTTATTTTATTTAATGTTGGTTTATTTTAATTAAGTTGTAGTAAGGCCTAGACATAATTTTATTATTCTATGTTTGGATTAATTTGTTAAACTATTTTCTAACATTAAATTAAGTACACGTGGTTTCTAAAATTTTAAATCGTAAAAATGTTTTATCGTGCCATCGGGCACATCCTGAATCGGCTACAATCGGCTTAATAAATATTTTAAAATAAACCTAAGTATGGATTTTATACACCTCAAATGTTTCAAACAAAATAACCATCTTTTACCAAAAAGATAATTCGACTTAAAAGGATTTTCAAAGATGTTTTCTCTGTAGCACAACAAATTCGATCGTAGCGTTTGGGCCGGGTTTGGGGTGTTACAAATTGATCGTCGAGCCCGAGTTCAAAACTCTCATTTGTGGGGCCCAAGGCCCAAAAATAATTTGGTAGGCCTTTTTGAAATACCTTTGGTTTTGAACAGCATGGCACCGAGTCTCCGGCACCAATCCGCCCAAGTAAGTACTTCTGACTTCTTTGTGGATTATTATCTGTAGAAGGGTGGGCATGGAACGTAGACAGTATGATAGGTGTTTGAACTTTAGGACTAGACTACCCCAACAGAATACATAAAACTTTAAAAGCCTAAATAAACAAACCTACGACCAAGTCGCCGAGTTAGGGGGTGGTAACCTTGGTGCGCATGTCTAGGATTGGATCCGGAAGAGCTTGGTACTTAAACAGTCCTCGTGACTCACCTCCTCTTCATGGGATTCCTACAGTGCGTAGCTTCTGTTCACCCTAACCAAGAGGACTCGGTCATAGGCTAAAAACGCTAAATAAAACCCGAAAGGGATTAGCCATGTTTTAAGGAAAACTTTAGTTTTAAAATCACTAAAATATCTCTTTTAAATAGTAGGACAAATTTATTCTTGGAAAATTTCAAAATATTCTTGATTTAATAAAATTACGAAAATGCCCTTGGTTTTAAAATTACCGTATTACCTCGATTTCAATAAAAATTCTCTTACTTTGCAAGACTACCCAAAAAAAATTTTGTGTTTCAAAATAATACCCTGACTTTGGAAATTTACGAAATTACCCCTGATTGACAAAATTACCAAAATACCCCTGGTTCCCAAAAGTTTTGCCATATCTTTAAATTTGACAAATTTTCAGAAATACCCTCCAGTTTTGAAAATTTCAAAGTGTCCTGATTTATTAAAGTTTCAAAATTTCTCTGATTTATTAGAAAAATACCCCTATAGGAAAATGACGAAAATACCCTAGGATAGAAACTATGTGAATGCCCAAGAGTGAATAAGTATGAAAGGGAATGGATGTTCTTCTCTGTGTGAACTAGGATAGAGAACTTAAAACTTTGAATGATCGAAAGAGTCCCTATTAAACTTTTCATAAAATTTCTTCGCGAATAACCAAGTGGAACAAATCCTGATGCATAAAACTTTTTAATCAGACTAAATCGCGGTGTAGAAATGGGTTTGAGGGGACGTGGTTGTCGCGGACGTGGTCAAGGTGGAATGACACTTTAATAAAACAGAGAGTGCGCAGCAGTGAGGTAAGTGTGGTAAGTTAGGATGTACGGATGTTCGTTAGTAAGTAATTTCGAGGACGAAATTATTTTTAAGGAGGGTAGAATTGTAACATCCTAAATTAGGGGTTATGTGTTTGGAGCATAACTCAAGTGTTAGTAGGCTTTAAGTGTGGTTGGTGATGTTTTAAGGGTTTTTTAAAACTCTAGGATCAAAAGGGAGTGCATTGGAAATTTTTGAAATTTTTAGGTTAAAAGGGGAAATTGGGCTAAGGAGGCCTTAAAGAAAATTTCAGGAATTTATAGACATGAACTTGGGCTTAGTAAAGTGGCTTGGGAGGCTACTTTAGGGGCCTTGGAGGCTTGCACAGGAGGGAAGAGGTTCGAGTAACGTGGGGCGCATCGGAGGCTTTTATTTTTCTTTTTGCGTCAACTAGAGAAACTGGGCTAGGTATGCCTTAAAAAAATAAATGGCAAGGTTAATGGACATGAAAGTCCAGGTGGTAAAGTGGCTCTTAAGGGCCTGGAAGTAACGCTAGTAAGGACTTGGGTTCGAATCAAGGTGGCGACAAGGTGTTTTATTTTTGGGTTTTGGCGTTAAAAGGAAGGAGGCCTTTAAAGAGGTTGGGGCAGTCTATGACACAAACGGCGCCTTGGCAAAGCGGTGGGCGCGTGTGGAGGTTCCAGTGGTCCTAGGTTCGAGTGGCGTGAGCAGCAAATGGGGGTTTTATTTTTGTTTTGGCGTTAAGGCAAGGGGGAACTAAGGAAGTAGGGCTTAAAAGGAAATATGGCGCGTTTATGTCACAAAATAACGCTTTGGCCGAGTGGCACAGGGCGTTACACAGTCGCTTGTTCCACGTGTCCCGTGTTCGAATCTTAGAAGTGCAGTTTGGGGTTTATTTTTTTAATGTCTTTGGCGTGAAAATGGAGTTGGCCTGCACATGGGTTCTTTGTTAATTGGAAGAGTTTGGCAAGCACATGGTTTCTTTTATTTTTTTTTATTATTTATTTGATGAGATAATAAGGGATAATAAGGATTAAATTAGATTTTAATTAGATTATTATTTGATTAATCTAAAAAGGTGGCAAAGAGAAAAAGTGGGCACAGTTCAATTCAAATTCTTTTGAATTAATTCAAGCTAGTGGCCAAGAGGATTTAAGGAAATTGATTGAATTTTAAACTCTTCAAAGGAAGAGTGGACAAAGAAATATAGGGGCATTAGTGCCGAATTTTATCTAAATTGGTTTTCTTTATTTCTTTTTCCAATTTGTTTCTAGCCAAAATTCCTCTGTTCATCTTTTAGTTTCTCCTTCTCATTCTTTCAGTAGAAAATCATTCTCTTCTCATAGTCCTTGATGAATTTTCATCTTATTTTTCATTCTTTTCTCTATTGGCCGAATACTCTCCTCCTCTCATTTGAAACTTTAAGCACCTATTTCCCATTATTTTCTTCCTCAAGCCGAATCTCCCTGCTATTTCTTTAGTAGCCTTGGCCGAATAATTAAAGTAGGATAGATCTCTTGATTTCGTTGACAATCGATTTGGCAAAGGTAAGTAATCCTAGCCGAATGTTATTTTTCTTCTCTTCGCTCTCTGTCGATTTTTACAAAGGGTGAAGGCTGATTTCGCAATTGATGGCAAGGGAGTTATTGACCCTCTTTAAAATATCGACTTTGTCCAGTACTTGGGATCTTGAAGAAATCGATCCCAAGTCTCCATTCTCTGTCACAACGGAATTTGATTCGGGAATCGGGTGCGTGGTTAGTATCCGTGAGTGTGAAGGGTCAAGATCTAGCATCGTAGATTGGCTTTTCGGGATCTAGGAATTACGATAGTAACAGGTGTGGGTAAACTCTTTACACACTTTATTAATAAACTTGCTATATTATTGTCTTGAGTATAAATTTTGGTGGTGATCTATGATATGCTTGTGGGCTTAAACATGGATTTCAGTAAGTCCCCTAACTTGTAATTTTATATGTTTGCATGCCATCACATGATGTTTAATACTATGACATGATATATGAAATTTGATGTGTAAGCATGTGATGGTGGGATTGATGAGAGGAGGGGGATGAACTATGGACTGTCATCAGTGGTTTTGACCACAAGATGGGTTGGCCCCTTCAGATTATTGTGACCTATGGTCATCAGTGGTTTTGACCACAACGATTAATTATTTGCGACTAAGTCCCAAAGGTTTGGTACCACCATGGTTTTGACCATATTTGATATATTGTGACCTATGGTCATCGGTGGTTTTGACCACACGATGGGTTGGCCCCATCGTCCGATTTGTGACTCTAAGTCATCGGTGGTTTTGACCACCAAAGGTTTTGACCACGGGGGTAGAAAAGGAGTATGGATGGTTAGGTTGGGTTGCATGTGCATGTTTATTAATGACTTGTGTATGAGTTATCTTACCGGGTGGGGGATTACACACCGAGTCTTGGTGACTCACCCCTTCCCTTAACATTTTGCAGATGGGTAGATCGCGGAGATGGAGCTGGATGGACTCGAGGTGGCCATGCAGTGGAAATTTTAATTAGACGAACTTGGACTTTGTTTTATTTTATTTAATGTTGGTTTATTTTAATTAAGTTGTAGTAAGGCCTAGACATAATTTTATTATTCTATGTTTGGATTAATTTGTTAAACTATTTTCTAACATTAAATTAAGTACACGTGGTTTCTAAAATTTTAAATCGCAAAAATGTTTTATCGTGCCATCGGGCACATCTGAATCGGCTACAATCTGGCTTAATAAATATTTTAAAACAAACCTAAGTATGGATTTTATACACCTCAAATGTTTCAAACAAAATAACCATCTTTTACCAAAAAGATAATTCGACTTAAAAGGATTTTCAAAGATGTTTTCTCTGTAGCACACCAAATTCGGTCGTAGCGTTTGGGCCGGGTTTGGGGTGTTATAGAAAATATGAAAATATGGCTAAAGGTATCATTCAATGGTACAGAGTGTTCAGGTACGTTAACATACTACTACTACTATGTTAATAATGTTTATGAACACTGAATATGACACACATGTGAATTTGTTATGAATATGGAATAAAGTACATGGCATGATCTCTGTTTGTTTTGTATTATGCATGGGCATATGGGTGATACTGAAAAGGGGAAGTGATCTGGTGGTTTTTACCACAATATCTGGTGACTCATGTCACATAATCTGAATGTGGTGACTTATGTCACATATTAATATCTGGTGACTTTGTCACATTATATGGTGGCTATGCCACAATTTATAAGGGCGATGTGCATGTCGTCTGCAGCGACTGCCTTCGATGATGTGTAGCGGATGGAGGGTCGATTTAGTAATCCCCACGGTGTGATTGGCTGGTACGGGTGATGTGTAGAGGATGGTTATTTAGGTTTGGGTTCGGGATTGCATCATTACTTATATCTGTTATATGTGATTGATATGCCTAAATCGTTTGGGAGTTCGTGGTAGTTGTTACACATTGAGTCTGTTGACTCACCCTTCGTGGGATATCTTTTTCAGGTGATACTCAGTGATTTGGACCGGGTCAGTGAGGACTAGGTGGTGGCCATGCTCATTTCGATGTGTTTTCTTCTAATTTGGATTTTCCTATTAAGTTTTGGATTTATTTGGGTTTTGCTATTGATGTAATAAGGCCACTATTATTACATTGTTTTATGCTTGCTCTCTAAATTTTTATTACGATACGATTCTTATTAACTCGAAGGTTAAATAACTCATCTTTAAAATAAATGTTCAATGTTTTGACACCTAAATACCAACGATTTTCAACTTAATGTTAAACCCTAAAATTCGGCAGTTTCTTCTAACTTATAGTTTTCAAATACGAAAATATTGTTTTAATATGGACTTCAAAAAAAGACACCATTTTCAACTTGAACCCAACACCTAACGATTCCTCTTCAAAATGACCACATTTTCCAAATTGACAAACAAGATTTGAAATGTTTTACTCGAGGAACATGCCAGATCCGGTCGGGGCTCGTGGGCCGGGTTTGGGGTGTTTCATGTTGGGTTGGAGTTGTTTTGGTGTACAGTTAGAAAGACGAGTCGGTTGTGCTGTGTTCAGATTTCAACGAACAAATTAAGGGAGACAGTGATCAGATTTAAACATCCAACGCGGTTGAGGCCATTAATTCGATTTGGGTTCTTTAAAACCCAAGGTAACTGAAGTCTTGAATAGCGAACGCGTATATCGTGGTTAGATAATCGGTAAGGGTTGGTTTGCAGGGCATAGCAGAATCAACTATGAGAGGAAGAATTGGTGGTTAGGACATTCTTAGCCGCTATAACTAGCTTATTCTTTGGAGGAGAAAACTCATTTTTGAGGATCGATTCAGAGACCAGACTTACCGATTCTAGGTCTAAGGCTTATTGTTTCTATTCACAAAATTCAAATTTAATTTATAATTTTACTTTATTTTCAATTTCATTATTTGCTTATTTCTGCTATCCCAATTATTTAATTTCTAGAAATTTTCAACTCTTATAATTTATTTAATTTATTTTTCAATAGGTCCGTTTAGAGTTGTGGGCACGAATATTGTCACGATTATCGGCTCGATCGAAATTCTGTTCACAAGAAAAACACGAAAGTTGATCATAATATTCAATCCCTGTGGACTCGACCCTACTACTCTTTACTACTGTTTAGAGTTATTTTAATTGTAGGAATTATTTTTTATGGTTTCGACTCATATCATAGATGTCCATTAGAATAAGAAGTTTGATATGTATCATGATAAGAAATTCGATATACTTTATGACTCTAATGTTTATTAGAAGTAGAGTTTTATATTATTTATATGAAGATCACAATGTTGATTCAAAGCAGATTAAGAATTTAGGGGCGAAGGGAAGGGGAAGCAGGACCCTAACTCCGTCAAAAAATGGTAAAATTATGTTTAGACCTTCTAAATTTTATAAACTTCAAGTTAATGCACGATAAAATTATAATTTGACTCCAAAAGTAATAATTTTCAATTTTTCCTTTTTAAAAACTATAAAACTACAAGCTAAATATAAAGATGAAATTGTATTTTAACTCTCATAAAAATATATAATATAATCCTGTTATGGTACTCACTATTATCGACCCGCTACTTGATTGGGTCCTGACCTGTACTCTACACTGTTCACACTTTGGGTTCGTATGTAAGGTGTTTGCACCCTTCTATGAGACCGAATGATGTGGTTTTGCACCATCATATAGGCAAACCCATATCGTATAACACGTGTTAACCCTAGAGTAGGGCACGTGCCGACGTGCTTGGGAACCTACCTACGATATCACATCCATGAACAATAAGAATATCATATAAATACACATTTTAACACATCTGAAGGGGACACACACTAAAAATACTCAACAATTTGGTGTGGTGAGAGTGGACAGACACCGATCTTCAAACTTTCATTGCTAAAAAACCAAAATGACTCACCCCAATGAGAATTTCCCCATTAATTTTCCATTATGCCAGACAAGAGGTTCTGGCACTAACAATCAACCCAATGAAGTAGACCTTTTTGCTGGTTGGTTTGCTGATTGACTAGAGAATTTAGGTAACTCAAGCCATGTAGGTGCTTCCAGCTCTTTCGATCTCAATGCTCCCTTTGGTCAGGAACCGTTATTTCCCTCTAATCAGGGAGTATCGCCACAACAATTATTCGGTTTGCAGGAGCAACTGATGTTGATGAAGGAACAGATGCCTCAACAAAGTGCTAGGTTCGAACAGTAGCAAATGTTTCAGCAAGAATTGCTAAGGCAAAATGAAAAATTGAGGAGGAAGATGCAGTTTGATAACTCTGATCTTCAGGATCGTGTCACGCCTACCTAGGAGGAGGATGTAGGGGCACATGCAAAGCCATGACAAAACGAAATGGGTGTTTTGCGTAAAGATGTGCAAGCATTGCATCTTGATGTATAATATATGGACTGGTTGTTTTGTTCTAATAACATATTGTCTCCTAAAATAGCAAATATGAGTCTACTAATTGAGTTTAAAGTTCCAAAAGAAATGCTTGAAGAAAGAAAGGGTCCTCGAGCACATTTCATACTATATAATGATTATATGAATGTGTTAGGGGCTTCTGATGCAACAAATTGCAAAGCTTTCTTAACAACTCTTAAAGGAACTATAAAAGATTGGTACTTGTTTTACCAAAAGGTTTCATTCAAAACTTCTCGCAGTTGGGCAAAATGTTCTTGGAAAGATTTGGATCTCATAGGACAATAATGAGTACTCTTATGGGTTTGATGTCAGTGAAACAAAGGGATGGAGAATCTTTACAAGATTATGTCAAGCGGTTTCATACAGTTACGTTAAATACAAAAAAATTGGAGGACTAGTGAGGCATTGATGCCTTCATCATAGAAGTTTAAAATGAGCACGTGCAATATTTCGTTACTGATAATAGACCATAAAGTTTGGCAGATTTGCATGAGAGGGCTCATAAGTTCTCTGAAGCAGAGAAAATTAAGAGGGTAGCTCGCAATACTTTCTAGAAGGATAAGAGACAGTTTAGAGGCTGATAGAAAGTTCGTGGTCATCAGGATCCTCCTTCTCAAAGTTTACGCGTACAAGGTGGGGGAAAATAGAAGAACTATTCGTCGAATGAGAGACCTGAGGCCGAGCATAGAAGAAGGTGCGTTCCTCATGGCAAGTTTGAAACTTATACTCCCTTCAGTGCTACATGTCCTACATTCTTAGTCAGGTTAAAAGCTTAGGCATTTTGTCAAGCCCTTCACCTATGCGGCGTAATCAATCAAGGACCAACTCGAGGGACAGATGTAATTTTCACAATGACGGAGGATATAAAACCGATAAATGTTTTTCTTTGAAAGATGCTATTGAAGAGGTAGTCATAAAAAGATGAGTTAAAAGATTTTGTGGCTCAGAATGCTACATCGTCAGGTCAGAGCTAATGGCATATAGACAATGGAAAATATAAGGTTAGAGGGACAATATATGTGATAATTGATACAAATGAATAGTGGGTAAACTCTAACACGAAAAAAATGCTCATATTAGAAGTTAGAGTTTAATGATGAGGATGAAGATTCAGTATGTGATGAAGAATAAAACGATCTAATGATTGTGGTATGAACTATAGCAGGGTTTAAGGTGAAGAGAATTTTAGTTTATAGTGGCAGCGCTGTGGAAGTGTTGACTTGGGACGCATACCTGAAGATGGGACTAAAGGAGCAAGATTTGAGGAGTACGAGCATTTTGTATGGTTTTACAAACCATCTAGTTGAGGTAAAGAGATGCATTACTCTGCTTGTTGCCTTGGGGGATGGCGAGCACAACACCACAGAATATGTTCAATTCTTTGTAGTAGACCATCTAATGGCTTATAATGTTATTTTTGGGTGTCTCATTATGAGAATGACTAAGATGATGATTACAACCAGGACAATGATAGGTTTTATGAAGTCTGACCAGCGAACAACTAGACAATGTCATATGTTGTCAGTCAAGCAAACATGTGAATAGATACCATAGGGTCAGAGTTTACAACAGACAGAAGTGGCTAGTCAAGTTTTAGATTTGGATAGTTTGGATGTCAAAAGTGAGGAGAAAGTTCGTAAACCAAAAGTAACAGAGGTAACAAAAACTTTGCAGTTGTTCTATGATAACACAGACAAGTTAGTAAGGATTTCATCAGCATTGATAGAAAAGGAAAAAAGATGACTTGGTTTAGTGTTTGAGAGAGAATGCAAACATTTTTGCATGGTTAGTTGTAGACATGCCTGGTCTAGATCCTGAAGTGATTATTTATCGGCTAAATGTGTCTCTTGAGATCAAGCTAGTTAAGCAGAAAAGAAGAAGGTTTGCTCTATAGGTCGTGGGGGCCATTAGGCAAAAGGTGGGAAAGCTACTTTCATGGGATTCATTAGGGAGGTGTTGTACCCGAATTGAGTTTCGGATGTTGTGATGGTGAAGAAAGCCAATGGAAAGTGGAGAATTTGTATTGATTTCACCAGCCTTAACAAAGCTTGTCCGAAGGATAATTTTCCTTTACCCTCGATTGATAGGCTGGTGGATTCATCCTTTGGCCATAAATTCATGAGTTTCATGGATGCATTCTTGGGTTATAATGAAATTTCCATGGCATTAGAAGATCAGGATAAAACAACCTTTGTCATAGAGGAAGGCTTATTTTGCTATCGAGTTCTGCCTTTTGGGTTGAAGAACATAGTACAACCTACTAGAGATTGGTTAATAAGATTTTTAAAGAACAAATTGGTCACAGTGTTGAAGTTTATGTTGATGACATGTTGGTAAAGAGCTCTACTTTGAGGGGGCATATTTAGAATTTTTCTGATGTTTTTGCTGTTCTGCGAGCCTAGAGCATGAAGTTGAACCCTGAGAAGTGCACTTTTGGTGTGAGAGTAGGCAGATTCTTAGGCTTCCTAGTTTTAGAAATGGGCATAAAGGCAAACCCAGAGAAGATTCGGGTCATTCTAGATATGCCTCCCCCGAAAACTATTAAAGACATTCAGCGCTTAACGGGAAGAGTGGTCGCGCTTAACAAGTTTATCTCTAAGATGACAGATAAGTGCTTACCCTTCTTTAAAGCTGTAACACCCCTAACCCGTATCCGTCGCTGAATTAGGGTTACGAGGCATTACCAAATAGAACACAACTCAAAATAGACATTCATTGCATTTCATGCTTCGTAAATCATTCACATCGATACACGCGTATATTTAACTTAATATTCGATATCACACAGCTTATAACCAAAGTATATTCGGCATTAGCAACTTTACTAATTAGTCAAGTATAAAATTTAAATATCAAAGTCATATTCATATTTTACCTAATCATTTTGAACCATTCAAAGAAATTGCATAAATCAAATCATAGTATACTCAACTTGCAAATTCATTAACCAAACCAACCCACATTTACTCAACCATACATCCCATGAAATATTCGGCTAGCATATTGATTAATTTGAGTTATCCACACGGCATATTAAACATATAAATATTTATATACATATTACACAGAGACAAGCCTCATTTCAAAACCAAATGTACTTCATCTCTTATCACAAATTTTATGCGCATATGACCATATCAATTGAACCATTCAATTATAAACTATATGTGCACAATACAAATCAACTCATCCTCTATTCGGCTAATCCAATAATCTTATAAAAGCTTAACTCAAACATGCATTACTCATTTAACTATCATTACCCGAATCTTGTATGAACCTTATTTATTAACTTTAAATTCATTTAAAAGACATTCATATATCAATTAAAATACCAAAAACATTCATATTGTTCTATTACAAATATGCGCCTATGAATAAACCATTTAACCCATATCCAAATATCCATACAACTCATATCATTTTACAAATACCAAGCCGAATGTTAAGACCATAAGCATGAGCAATTCAAACGTTTATTTAGTACTCCACATGCATATAGGTATGGCCTCTCTATTAACTAACTAATACATAATATATCTTAACTAACATCCACTAATCTGCATATTGTCGAAACACAAGATTGAATAATTACCATATATAAAAATATGCATGATATCATTATCCAAATAAACTTAAGCCATAATCAATTTCAAGGATTAACAAGACATACCAAACTTACTCTACTTATATGCTATAACCGAATATACATTTGCAAATTACTAGTTATTTTCAAATCAATTTATCAATGTAAAATATATTCTTACAAACCAACTTTAACTATCATTTCATCTATGATTTTTTTAGCATTTCACCTATTTATTCAACCCACATTTCAAGACCTTAACACCAAGCATAAACCAAATTTATCACCTACATATGTAATACTTATTACTTTTGATACAAGCTTAATCCATGACTAAATTCAAACAATCATTAGCAAAGCATACCAAACAAATCACACATAAATATACCATGACCGAAATTATATAACTTAAGCATTAAATATATCCATTATATCAAAAGCATAAAAACTAAGCTTAACCAAAAGAAATAAGCCATTTTCGCATGGCTCTTATATACATATCCCAAAATCAAACATTATAACTAGAATATACATGCTATAAGTTCAAATTCAAACTTAACAAAATACCGAAAAGAGTCGATAGTGTGATAGACTTCTCTGACGATCCCTGAGCTCATAACCAACTTCCAAAATCTATAAAACAAAGAGCAAATACACACATGGTAAGCTAACATAGCTTAGTAAGTCATAAGCAAAAGAAACCTTAAATCATATACACGATTTATTCTAAATAAACAATAATAAGCTATCATAATTTCATACATATTTTCAACTTATAAATTTCATATATCAAATCATGTATAACTTGCACAAACTTTCATTTGGTTGTATACTCATTTGAACATTAGTATAATTAACCTTCACTTTATACAATATATTTTCATCACAAGGCCGAACATATATATATCCACATATACTATCACATAATTCACATTAACATTTATCATTATATCATTAATTCAATCATTCAACTTACCTTATTTCCATAATTAGTATGGGTACATACATGAGCCTTTCTAACTTGGTTTTACACTCGATCTTAACTTATCATTGCCCGTTGAACCATTCAGAATTAAAAAGGATACTCGGATAGTCGAACATATTGTACAATGCCAACGCCCCGCGTGTGGTCTTACATGTAATCACATAACGATGCCACTGTCCCAGACAGGGTATTATACGTAAATCACAAGTCGATGCCAATGTCCCAGACGTGGTCTTACATGATAACACATAACGGAATCCTATGTCATGACATATGTATCCTAGCTATTCCTAAGGTTCGTACGGGACTTTCGGACATCATATCTCGATCGAATCGAACTCGTAAACATATCTCCAAAGCTTAAATACATTCGGCCAATACATATTTATATTCATAAAATTCAGTTCAACATATAAAAATTACATATATTCAAAATTAACAACATTTATAAGCTTATAGACTTACCTCGGATATCGACAGACGAAAATAAAAGACTATTCGATTATTTTTGTTTTCCCCCAATCCGAATTCGTTTTCTTTGGTTCTTGATCTAAACATATTCAATTTAAACTTATTTAAACACCATTTTATTCAATTTAGTCTAAAATCACATAAATGGGCAAATTACCATTTTGCCTCTAACATTTTACACTTTTTGCAATTTAGTCCCTATTGCATAATACACAAAATATGAAAAATTTCATAATCCCATGCCTAGGCCGAATCTACCCCATGATCATACAAATCCATATTTTCCATTTATTTCACATTTTAGTCCCTCAATTTATTATTTTTACAATTTAGCCCTAATTACTCAAAATCATCAAAATTTCCAATACAAAACATTTTAATCTATCACATATATTTAATATTTTATCATCAAACAACAAAAATCACACATTATGATCAATGGAAAAACACAAAATCATCATCAAATTCAAAAATTAGAACATGGGCTTTGTAGTACTCGAAGCAACGATCACAAAAATGTAGAAATTATCAAAAACCGAACAAATTACATACCTTAATTGAGCCTAATGAGTGCTGAACCTAAAACCACATTCAAAGCTTTATTTTCTTCTCCACTTTCGACAATGAGAAAGATGAACATGCAAAGTGGTGTTTATTTTATGTTTTATTAAATTAACATAATTAATATAATTACTAAATTAACCTTATAAATTTAATAAGTAAAACATATATTCCAAGCCCAAAACCGGCCATGCTATTATTTAATGGCCAATTTTCCACATAAGGACCCCATAATTAATTACTCAAAGAAAATAAACACTTTAACATATAGAAAGCTACTTTTACAATTTACGCGATTAAGTCCTTTTACTAAATCGGACACTCAAATGATAAAATTTGTAACATCCCAAAATTGGGCCTAGTAGAATTGGGCCCAATGGGACTTGAGCGTGGAAGCGTTTTAAAATTTTGAGAACAAGAGAATGGCATTATTTCAAGTTGGACTTATTAAGAAGGTAATTTTGGAAAGTTACGAGGTTTCTATGAAGTTCCGGGTTCAAGTTGGGCCTTAGTAAAATTTTGTGTTTAAGCCTATTAAGGAGAGATAGTAAGTGGCATCAAGGCTTATGCAAATAAAAGAGTAAATTGCTAGCATAAATGAGCAATTGGTAAAGAGGTTATGGCATCAAGTGATGGACTTTGAGGAAAGAGGTTCAAATCCCATTGTGTGCAAACTTTAACTATTATTTTTGCACTCTTTCCTTAAGTTTCGGCCAAGAGGCATTCATGGAAAGGTTGACTTCATTATTTTGGTAAGGTGGCTATACGAATAAGGCAAGGTTGAAGTTGGGGAAAGGAATCAAGGGAAATAGGAAAGAAAGGGGGACATGAGGCTTATTTCGTGGGTGATGTTTTGGAAAGCTTGGGTGGCCAAACTCTTATCCTAGGGGGGATGCATGTGGACGGTTTTGGGGAGAATAGGTAGCTGAATTTTTAGTTGGCATTTGGTAAAGACTTAGTAGTGTTTTGGCAAAAATTCCCTTTGGCAACTTTGTGTCATTTCTCCCAATTTGCAACCCTCCTTGCCGAAACATATTAGCACAATAGTGCATTGTTTCTCTCTTTTGTTTGGTCACATACTCATTTTCTTTCCACCTTCCTTGATACCCGAATTCTCCTTTTCCTTTTGATTGAATTTTTGGTGCTTGTTAGGCCAAAACCTTTCTCTTTGCACTATTTTGTATTCTCCAAATTTCTTTCTACCTTGTGCTGAAATTACAAGCCACTAAAGAACATATTTTCTTCTTTTCTTTCTTCTTGTTGCCGAATGTACCCAAACCATTGGGACCAAAATTTGTTCATTCATCTCTTCTTTATCATTTTCTCAAGTGGGTTGACACTCTTTTCTTCGATTGAATCGATAAGTGAATTCTTTTCTATGATCATATTCTTTTCTCTTTAGCCAAATAAGTATTTATCACTATTCGGCTGTAAATCGTGATCGTAACCGAAAATAGTGTTATCCTCCACTTCTTCATGTCTTAATCACTCTCTTTTCGTAGTGCTTTAAGTGGGAGACCGTGTATTGTTCTAGCCGAAGTCAAACGGTGGAAATTGGATCCAATATCGATAAGGTAAGGGGGCTCATTTTTGGATTTTTTGTTATATCTCTATTTGGCAATGTTGCAAATCGGATTGAAGTTTCGACTAATCGACTATATGTTTTAGGGACAAATCACTCGATATATTTCTACCTTCGGATATAGTGGTAAGTGATTCAAGTGTAAGTGATACGAAATCTTTTGTAAATCCGAGGCTAACTTTTGGTTGGTATTGTTCTAGGTCATCGACGAGTGGTTCTTTAGGAAATCAAAATCAGGTGTGTAATCCCGTACCTTTCGAATACATCTTTGATATGGTGTGTAATCTCACATCCGTCTAAAAGTTTGTATGATATGTTCTGTGATTTGGTCAAAATACCGAAGAAAACCGAAAACCGGCATCCGTGATCACTCGGGCGTGCGTATGATCGTAGTGGTAATCGTATTTTGTAATAAAACAGTTTCAGTTAGAAGCAGTGACGTGTTTTTGAAAAATCACGAAAAATAGGAGAAAAGTAAATTGGAAAGTGAATAAGATATCGAATTAAAGTTACTGTGTCTATTTTAATATGGAAGAAACAGAGAAGGAAAACAATTTTTATATTCTGAGATATGTTAATTTGAGTGAGACTGGTTCTGAATGACTTCGTGGTTCCCTGATCTGTCTTGGAAAAATCGTATAAAATTGTACAAAGTGAATTATAAGTTATAGTTTATATGTACAGATTACTTAGTAAGTCTATTTTCAATAGAAACAAGTGGGAGCAACATATAAAAACTGTACAGTGATATATTTGAATTTTGGGTAAGAGAGGTCAGAATCGTTGGTCAGTGAAACAAGGGAAACTTCAAGGAATAAACTGTACTAAATGGTTAAGCCAAAAATTCTGGAAAAACTATAGTAAAAAGATATATGAGTCTAGTCTCAAGGAAAATTTACGGAGTTAGATTTCGAGATTTCTAACTCAAGTTATAGTCAATTTTGTTAGTATGATGCAGATGGACAGTTTCGATTTTTATGCTCCACATTAGTAGTTAAGTCTAGGTTGCGAAATTTCCAAAATACCCTTAGGTTGCGAAATTACCGAATTACCCTTAGTGGGTAAATTATCGAAATTACGAAAATGCCCCTATGGGTCGAAATTATGAAAATGCCCCTATGGGTCGAAATTACGAAAATGCCCCTATGGGTCGAAATTACGAAAATGCCCCTAAAGGGTCGAATTACGAAATTGTTAAATGGGCCAATTTGATATTTTGATAAATGGGCCAATCTGATATTTTGATATATGGGCCAATCTGATATTTTGATAAATGGGCCGATCTGATATTTTACTATATGGGCCAATCTGATATTTTGATAAATGGGCCGATCTGATATTTTGCTATATAGGCCAATCTGATATTTTGATAAATGGACCAATTTGATATTTAGATAAATGGGCCAATCTGATATTTTGTTAAATGGGCCAAATCTGATATTTTGCTTAATGGGCCTTTTGATTAATTGTTGAAATGGGCCATAATTTTGTAATAAATATCTGAATAAATTGTTGTGAATGGCTATGCATTATATACATTATTTGCATGGGATGGGATAATGATGAAGAGAAGTTATGGTAGCTCTGCTACATAATTCTGGTGGCTCTGCCACAAATATGAAAAATGGCGATGCCATGTAAATTCTATTAATCTGGTGGCTTGTCCACAAATCTGATATAAATGGCTTAATGCCTACGTTTGGTGTGTTGGCGGGGTGGGTGACTAAAGCTCCCCACAGGTGTGCTGGTTGGTACGGGTGGTGTGTAGCGGATGGAAAACTAGGTTTGGTTTGGGAATTGCATATCATATGCATATTATATTTGATACATTATTGTTGTTGTAAATGGGCTTAGGCCCAAAATATTGCTAATTGGGTTCCGGCCCAATGAATAACGATAAGGGGATTTCACACTGAGTTCTTGTAACTCACCCCCTTTCTCTTAACCCTTGTAGGTAATGCTTGATGATATGGACTTGGGCTATGGATGACTCGAGGGAGGCCATACTTCGGAAATGGTTTATTTGGACTTTAGACTTCTTTCTCGTTTATTTTATTACTTTACTATTTTGGGTTAAATGTTGTAATAAGGCCTCTGGACTATTTTTATTTTTGCTTTTTGGTTGGGATGTTTTTATTATTTTTCTTAAATTGTTTAAAAAGGGGAATTTTCTAAAAACTTAAACAATGGTTTCCAAAAATCGATTAACAAATGGATTTAAAAATAAAATTTTACAAATATTTTTAACACGGATATTTTCTCTCGAACTATTAACGATATTTTCAAAAGACTTGGATTCTCTTTCGAATTTTCAACGTCGTTTTTAAAAGTCACGGTTTTAAAAGATTACTAGTTCGATTATCGCTTTATCAAACAACCTCTCAAAATACTTGTATTTTATCTACGTTTTCGCAACGTTTTCAAAATGCTTCTGCAACTCTATTTATAAACGTCACATTCTCGTAAATTGTTTATTTTAAAAATGTTTCCGCAAACAAAAAGGTTTTTAAAGATTATTACGTAGTTAACAATTGCTTAAGTGTTTTTGGTTTTAACAAAGAGGTTGTATTTCTCAAGCAAGTTTTTAATAATCGCAAAGATGGTTTTTACTTCCATGTGACACACCAGATTCAGGCTTAACTTCTAGGCCGGGTTTGGGGTGTTACATTTTATTGTATCAGAGCCCGGTTGTAAAACTCGGTCGTGGTTTGGGTTCAAAAGCGTTTTCCAAAGCTGTTTAGAATTTTGATTTATAAATATATGTTCTAAAGGAAGTATGGCACCACGAGTATCCGGCACCAAGTCAAGTAAGTATTTGTTTTCATTTTATGATTATTGTGTTATTATCTTGTGTATACGAAAATTCTACTGAAATAAAATACTCTAGAACTGTTAGCTTTAGGAGTTGAAACTATAGAGATTGAGACTCTAGGATGCGGATTTGACACTCGAAAACAACTTTTCTACTCATACTCCATAAAACATCGTTTAATAAACATCGAATAGCATAATGATTCATAAAACTCTTAATCAGATTATATCAACTTAGTGAACATGAACGCTAGAAGACGTTGACACGGTAGATGTGGACGTGGTAGAGGCCGAGGTGCTAGGGCTAGATCTTCGGTACCGAGGCATGTTTCCGAAAGGGAGGCGTTAGCATCGCCAAGATGGTCGAGACGGGTCTCATGACCGAAATCAAGGTTAATGAGTGACTCGAGATAGTTAAGAAGGTATTGAAGGAGGTTAAGGAGATCAGTGAAGCACTTCGAGTTAGGTCTGTGAGCTGTAAGAAGAAATTAGATCGCGGTTCTTTTGGGTTGCAGTCTCGTTCCCTGAAGCATGTCAAGGCACGACCAAACTTCCCGGCTTGTGATTTTTACAAGAGGCGTCATCCGGGAGAATGTTGGAGGAGGTCAGGAGCATGCTTGAGATGCGGGTCTAAGGAGCATAAGGCTCGGGATTGTTTCATCACCATCAAGTCAGGTATGTTTTGGTTAGACATGATGATTGAATGTAGAAAATTTTCAGTATAAGTGGTAGATAACAGCTTGCTTCTGTGACTAGATGTTTGGTTGTGTGAAAAAGGATTCAAGATTTTGTTAAAGGTACATTGTGGTTATTAAGATCAGAGTGCGCAGCGAAAGCATAGTGGTGTGATTTGAGCGGTGCGTTTAGTAGTTGGTTGGAAATTTCTAGGACGAAATTTCTTTAAGGAGGGTAGAATTGTAACATCCCAAAATTGGGCCTAGTAGAATTGGGCCCAACGGGCCTTGAGCGTAGAAGCGTTTTAAAATTTTGAGAACAAGAGAATGGCACTATTTCAAGTTGGACTTATTAAGAAGGTAATTTTGGAAAGTTACGAGGTTTATATGAAGTTCCGGGTTCAAGTTGGGCCTTAGTAAAATTTGTGTTTAAGCCTATTAAGGAGAGATAGTAAGTGGCATCAAGGCTTATGGAAATAAAAGAGTAAATTGCTAGCATAAATGAGCAATTGGTAAAGAGGTTATGGCATCAAGTGATGGACTTTGAGGGAAGAGGTTCAAATCCCATTGTGTGCAAACTTTAACTATTATTTTTACACTCTTTCCTTAAGTGTCGGCCAAGAGGCATTCATGGCAAGGTTGACTTCATTATTTTGGTAAGGTGGCTATATGAATAAGGCAAGGTTGAAGTTGGGGAAAGGAATCAAGGGAAATAGGAAAGAAAAGGGGACATGAGGCTTATTTCGTGGGTGATGTTTTGGAAAGCTTGGGTGGCCAAACTCTTATCCTAGGGGGGATGCATGTGGACGGTTTTGGGGAGAATAGGTAGCTGAATTTTTAGTTGGCATTTGGTAAAGACTTAGTAGTGTTTTGGCAAAAATTCCCTTTGGCAACTTTGTGTCATTTCTCCCAATTTGCAACCCTCCTTGCCGAAACATATTAGCATAATAGTGCATTGTTTCTCTCTTTTGTTTGGTCACATACTCATTTTCTTTCCACCTTCCTTGATAGCCGAATTCTCCTTTGCCTTTTGATTGAATTTTTGGTGCTTGTTAGGCCAAAACCTTTCTCTTTGCACTATTTGGTATTCTCCAAATTTCTTTCTACCTTGTGCCGAAATTACAAACCACTAAAGAACATATTCTCTTCTTTTCTTTCTTCTTGTTGCTGAATGTACCCAAACCATTGAGACCAAAATTTGTTCATTCATCTCTTCTTTATCATTTTCTCAAGTGGGTTGACACTCTTTTCTTCGATTGAATCGGTAAGTGAATTCTTTTCTATGATCATATTCTTTTCTCTTTAGCCGAATAAGTATTTATCACTATTCGGTTGTAAATCGTGATCGTAACCGAAAATGGTTTTATCCTCCACTTCTTCATGTCTTAATCACTCTCTTTTCATAGTGCTTTAAGTGGGAAACCGTGTATTGTTCTAGCCGAAGTCAAACGGTGGAAATTGGATCCAATATCGATAAGGTAAGGGGGTTTATTTTTGGATTATTTGTTATATCTCTATTTGGCAATGTTGCAAATCGGATTGAAGTTTTGACTAATCGACTATATGTTTTAGGGACAAATCACTCGATATATTTCTACCTTCGGATATAGTGGTAAGTGATTCAAGTGTAAGTGATACGAAATCTTTTGGAAATTTGAGGCTAACTTTTGGTTGGTATTGTTCTAGGTCATCGACGAATGGTTGTTTAGGAAATCAAAATCAGGTGTGTAATCTCGTACCTTCCGAATACATGTTTGATATGGTGTGTAATCTCACATCTCTATGAAATTTTGTATGATATGTTCTGTGATTTGGTCAAAATACCGAAAAAACTGAAAACCGGCATCCGTGATCACTCGGGCGTGCGTATGATCGTAGTGGTAATCGTATTTTGTAATAAAACAGTTTCAGTTAGAAGCAGTGACATGTTTTTCAAAAATCACGAAAAATAGGAGAAAAGTAAATTGGAAAGTCAATAAGATATCGAATTAAAGCTTACTGTGTCTATTTTAATATGGAAGAAACAGAGAAGGAAAACGATTTTTATATTCTGAGATATGTTAATTTGAGTGAGACTGGTTCTGAATGACTTCGTGGTTCCCTGATCTGTCTTGGAAAAATCGTATAAAATTGTACAAAGTAAATTATAAGTTATAGTTTATATGTACAGATTACTTAGTAAATCTATTTTCAATAGAAACAAGTGGGAGGAACATATGAAAACTATACAGTGAGATATTTGAATTTTGGGTAAGAGAGGTCAGAATCGTTGGTCAGTGAAACAAGGGAAACTTCAAGGAATAAACTGTACTAAATGGTTAAGCCAAAAATTCTGGAAAAACTATAGTAAGAAGATATATGAGTCTAGTCTCAAGGAAAATTTACGGAGTTAGATTTCGAGATTTCTAATTCAATTTATAGTCAATTTTGTTAGTACGACGCAGATGGACAGTTTCGATTTTTATGCTCCACATTAGTAGTTAAGTCTAGGTTGTGAAATTTCCAAAATACCCTTAGGTTGCGAAATTACCGAATTACCATTAGTGGGTAAATTATTGAAATTACGAAAATGCCCCTATGGGTCAAAATTATGAAAATGCCCCTATGGGTCGAAATTACAAAAATGCCCCTAAAGGGCCAAATTACGAAATTGTTAAATGGGTCAATTTGATATTTTGATAAATGGGCCAATCTGATATTTTGATAAATGGGTCAATCTGATATTTTGATAAATGGGCCGATCTGATATTTTGCTATATGGGCCAATCTGATATTTTGATAAATGGGCCGATCTGATATTTTGCTATATGGGCCAATCTGATATTTTGATAAATGGACCAATTTGATATTTAGATAAATGGGCCAATCTGATATTTTGTTAAATGGGCCAAATCTGATATTTTGCTTAATGGGCCTTTTGATTAATTGTTGTAATGGGCCATAATTTTGTAATAAATATCTGAATAAATTGTTGTGAATGGCTATGCATTATATACATTATTTGCATGGGATGGGATAATGATGAGGAGAAGTTATGGTAGCTCTGCTACATAATTCTGGTGGCTCTGCCGCAAATATGAAAAATGGCGATGCCATGTAAATTCTGTTAATCTGGTGGCTTGTCCACAAATCGACATAAATGGCTTAATGCCTACGTTTGGTGTGTTAGGCGGGGTGGGTGACTAAAGCTCCCCACAGTGTCTTTGGTTGGTACGGGTGGTGTGTAGCGGATGGAAAACTACGTTTGGTTTGGGAATTGCATATCATATGCATATTATATTTGATACATTATTGTTGTTGTAAATGGGCTTAGGCCCAAAATATTGCTAATTGGGTTCTGGCCCAATGAATAACAGTAAGGGGATTTCATCATCGAGTTCTTGTAACTCACCCCTTTCTCTTAACCCTTGTAGGTAATGCTTGATGATATGGACTTGGGCTATGGATGACTCGAGGGAGGCCATAATTTGGAAATGGTTTATTTGGACTTTAGACTTCTTTCTCGTTTATTTTATTACTTTACTATTTTGGGTTAAATGTTGTAATAAGGCCTCTGGACTATTTTTATTTTTGGTTTTTGGTTGGGATGTTTTTACTATTTTTCTTAAATTGCTTAAAAAGGTGAATTTTCTAAAAACTTAAACAATGGTTTCCAAAAATCGATTAAAAATGGATTTAAAAATAAAATTTTACAAATATTTTTAACACGGATATTTTCTCTCGAACTATTAACGATATTTTCAAAAGACTTGGATTCTCTTTCGAATTTTCAACGTCGTTTTCAAAAGTCACGGTTTTAAAAGATTACTAGTTTGATTATCGATTTATCAAACAACCTCTCAAAATACTTGTATTTTATCTACGTTTCCGCAACGTTTTCAAAATGCTTCTGTAACTCTATTTATAAACGTCACATTCTCGTAAATTGTTTATTTCAAAAATGTTTCCGCAAACAAAAAGGTTTTTAAAGATTATTACGTAGTTAACAATTGCTTAAGTGTTTTTAGTTTTAACAAAGAGGCTGTATTTCTCAAGCAAGTTTTTAATAATCGCAAAGATGGTTTTTACTTCCATGTGACACACCAGATTCGGGCCTAACTTCTAGGTCGGGTTTGGGGTGTTACATTTTATGGTATCAGAGCCCGGTTGCAAAACTCGGCCGTGGTTTGGGTTCAAAAGCGTTTTCCAAAGCTGTTTAGAATTTTGATTTATAAATATATGTTCTAAAGGAAGTATGGCATCACGAGTATCCGGCACCAAGTCAAGTATGTATTTGTTTTCATTTTATGATTATTGTGTTATTATCATGGTACGAAAATTCTACGAAATAGAATACTCTAGAACTGTTAGCTTTAGGAGTTGAAACTATAGAGATTGAGACTCTAGGATGCGGATTTGACACTCGAAAACAACTTTTCTACTCATACTCCATAAAACATCGTTTAATAAACATCGAATAGCATAATGATTCATAAAACTCTTAATCAGATTATATCGACTTAGTGAACATGAACGCTAGAAGACGTGGACACGGTAGACGTGGACGTGGTAGAGGCCGAGGTGCTAGGGCTAGATCTTCGGCACCGAGGCATGTTTCCGAAAGGGAGGCGTTAGCATCGCCAGTGGCTGAGACGGGGTCTCATGACCGAGCTGGGGTTAATGAGCTGACTCAGATAGTTAAGAAGGTATTGAAGGAGGTTAAGGAGATCAGTGAAGCACTTTGAGTTGGGTCTGTGAGCTGTAAGAAGAAATTAAATCGAGGTTCTTTTGGGTCGCAGTCTCGTTCCGTGAAGCATGTCAAGGAACGACCAAACTTCCCGGCTTGTGATTTTTGCAAGAGGCGTCATCCGGGAGAATGTTGGAGGAGGTCAAGAGCATGCTTGAGATGTGGGTCTAAGGAGCATAAGGCTCGGGATTGTTTCATCACCATCAAGTCAGGTATGTTTTGGTTAGACGTGATGATTAAATGTAGAAAATTTTCAGTATAAGTGGTAGATAACTGCTTGCTTCTGTGACTAGATGTTTGGTTGTGTGAAAAAGGATTCAAGATTTTGTTAAAGGTAAATTGTGGTTATTAAGATCAGAGTGCGCAGTGAAAGCATAGTGGTGTGATTTGAGCGGTGCGTTTAGTAGTTGGTTAAAACATCCCAAAATTGGGCCTAGTAGAATTGGGCCCAATGGGCCTTGAGCGTAGAAGCGTTTTAAAATTTTGAGAACAAGAGAACGGCATTATTTCAAGTTGGACTTATTAAGAAGGTAATTTTGGAAAGTTACGAGGTTTCTATGAAGTTCCGGGTTCAAGTTGGGCCTTAGTAAAATTTTGTGTTTAAGCCTATTAAGGAGAGATAGTAAGTGGCATCAAGGCTTATGGAAATAAAAGAGTAAATTGCTAGCATAAATGAGCAATTGGTAAAGAGGTTATGGCATCAAGTGATGGACTTTGAGGGAAGAGGTACAAATCCCATTGTGTGCAAACTTTAACTATTATTTTTGCACTCTTTCCTTAAGTGTCGGCCAAGAGGCATTCATGGCAAGGTTGACTTTATTATTTTGGTAAGGTGGCTATATGAATAAGGCAAGGTTGAAGTTGGGGAAAGGAATCAAGGGAAATAGGAAATAAAGGGGGACATGAGGCTTATTTCGTGGGTGATGTTTTGGAAAGCTTGGGTGGCCAAACTCTTATCCTAGGGGGGATGCATGTGGACGGTTTTGGGGAGAATAGGTAGCTGAATTTTTAGTTGGCATTTGGTAAAGACTTAGTAGTGTTTTGGCAAAAATTCCCTTTGGCAACTTTGTGTCATTTCTCCCAATTTGCAACCCTCCTTGCCGAAACATATTAGCACAATAGTGCATTGTTTCTCTCTTTTGTTTGGTCACATACTCATTTTCTTTCCACCTTCCTTGATAGCCGAATTCTCCTTTGCCTTTTGATTGAATTTTTGGTGCTTGTTAGGCCAAAACCTTTCTCTTTGCACTATTTGGTATTCTCCAAATTTCTTTCTACCTTGTGCCGAAATTACAATCCACTAAAGAACATATTCACTTCTTTTCTTTCTTCTTGTTGCCGAATGTACCCAAACCATTGAGACCAAAATTTGTTCATTCATCTCTTCTTTATCATTTTCTCAAGTGGGTTGACACTCTTTTCTTCGATTGAATCGGTAAGTGAATTCTTTTCTATGATCATATTCTTTTCTCTTTAGCCGAATAAGTATTTATCACTATTCGGTTGTAAATCGTGATCGTAACCGAAAATGGTGTTATCCTCTACTTCTTCATGTCTTAATCACTCTCTTTTCGTAGTGCTTTAAGTGGGAGACCGTGTATTGTTCTAGCCGAAGTCAAACGGTGGAAATTGGATCCAATATCGATAAGGTAAGGGGGTTCATTTTTGGATTTTTTGTTATATCTCTATTTGGCAATGTTGCAAATCAGATTGAAGTTTCGACTAATCGACTATATGTTTTAGGGACAAATCACTCGATATATTTCTACCTTCGGATATAGTGGTAAGTGATTCAAGTGTAAGTGATACGAAATCTTTTGGAAATCCGAGGCTAACTTTTGGTTGGTATTGTTCTAGGTCATCGACGAGTGGTTCTTTAGGAAATCAAAATCAGGTGTGTAATCCCGTACCTTCCGAATGCATGTTTGATATGGTGTGTAATCTCACATCTCTCTAAAATTTTGTATGATATGTTCTGTGATTTGGTCAAAATACCGAAGAAAATCAAAAACCGGCATCCGTGATCACTCGGGCATGCGTATGATCGTAGTGGTAATCGTATTTTGTAATAAAACAGTTTCAGTTAGAAGCAGTGACGTGTTTTTGTAAAATCACGAAAAATAGGAGAAAGGGAATTAGGAAGTGAATAAGATATCAAATTAAATATTACTGTGTCTATTTTAATATGGAATAAACGGAGAAGGAAAATGATTTTTATATTCTGAGATATGTTAATTTGAGTGAGACTGGTTCTGAATGACTTCGTGGTTCTCTGATCTGTCTTGGAAAAATCGTATAAAATTGTACAAAGTGAATTATAAGTTATAGTTTATATGTACAGATTACTTAGTAAGTCTATTTTCAATAGAAACAAGTGGGAGCAACATATGAAAACTGTACAGTGAGATATTTGAATTTTGGTTAAGAGAGGTCAGAATCGGTTGTCAGTGAAACAAGGGAAACTTCAAGGAATAAACTGTACTAAATGATTAAGCCAAAAATTCTGGAAAAATTATAGTAAGAAGATATATGAGTCTAGTCTCAAGGAAAATTTACGGAGTTAGATTTCGAGATTCCTAACTCAAGTTATAGTCAATTTAGTTAGTACGACGCAGATAGACAGTTTCGATTTTTATGCTCCACATTAGTAGTTAAGTCTAGGTTGCGAAATTTCCAAAATACCCTTAGGTTGCGAAATTACCGAATTACTCTTAGTGGGTAAATTATTGAAATTACGAAAATGCCCCTATGAGTCGAAATTATGAAAATGCCCCTATGGGTCGAAATTACGAAAATGCCCCTAAAGGGCCGAATTACGAAATTGTTAAATGGGCCAATTTGATATTTTGATAAATGGGCCAATCTAATATTTTGATAAATGGGCCAATCTGATATTTTGATAAATGGGCCGATCTGATATTTTGCTATATGGGCCAATCTGATATTTTGATAAATGGACCAATTTGATATTTAGATAAATGAGCCAATCTGATATTTTGTTAAATGGGCCAAATCTGATATTTTGCTTAATGGGCCTTTTGATTAATTTTTGTAATGGGTCATAATTTTGTAATAAATATCTGAATAAATTGTTGTGAATGGCTATGCATTATATACATGATTTGCATGGGATGGGATAATGATGAAGAGAAGTTCTGGTAGCTCTGCTACATAATTTTGGTGGCTCTGCCACAAATATGAAAAATGGCGATGCCATGTAAATTCTGTTAATCTGGTGGCTTGTCCACAAATCTGATATAAATGGCTTAATGCCTACGTTTGGTGTGTTGGCGGGGTGGGTGACTAAAGCTCCCCACAGTGTGTCTTTGGTTGGCAACAGGTGGTGTGTAGCGGATGGAAAACTAGGTTTGGTTTGGGAATTGCATATCATATGCATATTATATTTGATACATTATTGTTGTTGTAAATGGGCTTAGGCCCAAAATATTGCTAATTGGGTTCCGGCCCAATGAATAACGGTAAGGGGATTTCACACTGAGTTCTTGTAACTCACCCCCCTTTCTCTTAACCCTTGTAGGTAATGCTTGATGATATGGACTTGGGCTATGGATGACTCGAGGGAGGCCATACTTCGAAAATGGTTTATTTGGACTTTAGACTTCTTTCTCGTTTATTTTATTACTTTGCTATTTTAGGTTAAATGTTGTAATAAGGCCTCTGGACTATTTTTATTTTTGGTTTTTGGTTGGGATGTTTTTATTATTTTTCTTAAATTGTTTAAAAGGGGGAATTTTCTAAAAACTTAAACAATGGTTTTCAAAAATTGATTAACAAATGGATTTAAAAATAAACTTTTACAAATATTTTTAACACGGATATTTTCTCTCGAACTATTAACGATATTTTCAAAAGACTTGGATTCTCTTTCGAATTTTCAACGTCGTTTTCAAAAGTCACGGTTTTAAAAGATTACTAGTTCGATTATCGATTTATCAAACAACCTCTCAAAATACTTGTATTTTATCTACGTTTCCGCAACGTTTTCAAAATGCTTCTGCAACTCTATTTATAAACGTCACATTCTCGTAAATTGTTTATTTCAAAAATGTTTCCGCAAACAAAAAGGATTTTAAAGATTATTACGTAGTTAACAATTGCTTAAGTGTTTTTGGTTTTAACAATGAGGCTGTATTTCTCAAGCAAGTTTTTAATAATCGCAAAGATGGTTTTTACTTCCATGTGACACACCAGATTCGGGTCTAACTTCTAGGCCGGGTTTGGGGTGTTACAAAATTAAATCACGAAAATTTCACAGATATAAATTCACACAGTATAAACACAGATAATAATATTTAAATATTTTTCTCACTCAGATTTGTGGTCCCGAAACCACTGTTCCCATTAAGGTCGAAACCAGACTATTACAAAAGCCAAAATAAATTCTTTTAGTTGGACAGAAAAGTGTCAAGTTGCTTTTGAGAAGCTCAAGTTATATCTCACATCCCCACCACTTCTGATGTCACCTCGAGTGGGGGAAACTCTTTGTTTTTATCTGGTGACCTCGAAAGAAACAGTAGTAGCAATTTTGATCAGAATAGATAGGGTTCACCAATTTCCAGTATATTATGTTAGCAAGGTGTTACAGAATGAAAAAAAAAAAATTCAAAGATAGAATAGCTCATTTTCGCTTTACTAGTGGCAACTCGCAAGTTGTGACCTTACTTCCAGGCTCATCCCATGATTGTAATGACGAATCAGCCAATCAAGGATATTCTGTCTAAAGTGAATACTTCGGGTAGAATGACCAAATGGGGAATTGAATTGGCAGAATTTAGAATAGAATATGCTCTAAGAATAACGATCAAAGCTCAGATTTTAGCCGATTTTATGATGGAATGCTCTTTCGATAAATCATCAGACCCTGCAGGTAACTTTTAATTTCAAACACTATTACCCACATAAATGATAAGATAACATGTCACACAAATTATTGGAATTTTTCTTGACAAATACTTATTTTGTATTACGATATTTTATTACAAGTATACATTTGGTTCTAAAAAAAACTTTCTATTGATTACACAAGATACAGTAGTTAGCTCATCACAGGGGCAAGCGAGTTCAGTTACGAAGCCAAAATGTTGGACAGTTTATGTTAATGGATCAATAGCGAGGACATGGTCAAGAGCGACTGTTCTTCTTGTAGATCCTAATGAAAGTGAATGGTAGTATGAGCTATCTTTTAGCTTCCAAGCATCTAACAACGCTGCGGAGTACGAGGCACTGGGGGCGAGGGAATTGATCATACATACTGGTTCTCAGTTCGTAGCAAAGTAGATCAATGAGAAGTATGAAGTAAAAGAGCTAACCTTAAAGAAGTACCATGTCATAGCAATCCAACTACTCGTTCAGTTTGATAAGGCATAAGTTAGACAGCTATCTAGGATAGAGAACACCAAAGTTGATGTTCTATCACAGTTAGCATACTCTATTATTATTGAACAGAGAGGAAAAATCCTGTTAGAGCATAGAGCCACCCCAAGCTGTAACACTCATCAAGTGCTCAATCAGAACCAAGAAGAAACATAGATGGCATCCATTGTACAAGCACTACAAGGGGAAACTCACCACTTAAGCAAAAAGGAGCTCGCCAAAGTTCAACATAAAGCTAAAAGGTATGATGCTATAATTTACATTTAATATATCATTATATCTACAGGTTATTCAGTTCTCATTCAATTAAAATTGTTTAATCTATTACCTTTAGATATATCTTGTTAAAGGGTATACTTTATAAAAGAGGCTACTCTCAACCTCTTTTGAGATGTCTTGTTCCTTCGGAAGCTAAGTATGTTATGAGAGAAATACATGAGGGAATATGTGGCGATCGTCTAGGTGGGAGATTGTTAGCACAAAAGGTTCTTAGGCAAGGATATTATTGGCCAATTGTACAGGAGGATGCACACCATATGGTTCGCACTTGTGATTCTTGTAAAAAAACATGCTCAAGTACAACGATCGTCAGCTGAACCTCTGCAAATAATGTTTGGCCATTGGCTATTTGCAACTTGGGGAATTGGCATCTTGGGTCCATTTTCCATATCCATAGCTTAGAAGAAATTTATAGTTGTAAATGTGGATTACTTCACTAAGTGGATAGCAGCTGAAGCTTTGGCTACAATCGTAGAGAGGCAAATGAAGTCTTTTCTTTGAAAATCCATTGTTTGTATATTCGACATTCCACACCTGATTATAATAGGCAATGGAACCCAATTTCAAGGAAAATTTAAGAACTTCTGCAATGACCTATAGATTGCTCTCGATCAAAGTTTTGTAAAAGCTCCCCAAACAAATAGTCAAGTAGAGGCAATAAATAAGAATATTCTAACGGCCCTGAAGAAAAAAGTTGATCAGGCCAAATGTGCCTGGTTAGAAGAGCTACCGAAGATTATATGGGGCCTACGAACTTCACCTCATACAATAACTGGAGAGACAACATTCTCACTCGAATATGGGGCAGAGGCAATAATCTTGCTGAAATAGGCCTTTAATCTTACAGAACAACTCATTTTGATGAAAGTGCCAATCAGAAGGCCATTCGACTCAACTTGGATCTAATTGATGAAGTTAGGGAGACAGCAAAAAATAGAAATGCTGTACGAGCAAAAAGTTGCTCGATACTATAATTTCAAAGTGAAGAACAAGTAGTTTCAAGTGGGTGATCTTGTTTTAAGAATTACTAAAGCAAGTTTTCCAGTGTCACAACAAGAAAAAATGACCCTAAACTGGGAGGGACCCTAAACTGGGAGGGACCCTACAAAGTTGTAGAAAAGATAGACTATAGAGCTTACAGAATAGCAAAAATGGATGGTCCTATTCTACCTCACACATGGAATGCACACCATTCAAAAAAATATTATGTATGAATGATCTGTCCCTTTTTTCAATAAAGATAGACTATTTCTAAATATCAGTTACTTTAATATCATGAGTAACTTTATTTGAGTTAACTGATTTAAGATTGCTACTCCACATAGTTTGCTGATTTAAGATCGCAGTTGATATCATTAAAGTTCGCTAATTTAATATCGCAACCTAAGTTCATTTGATTTAAGATCATGAACAATCTTATTTGAGTTAGTTGATTTAAGATCACTACTCCAAACAACTCGTTGATTTAAGATCGCAACTGATATCATTAAGGTTCGCTGATTTAATATCACAGTTGATATCATTAAGGTTCGTTGATTTAAAATCACAACCTAACTTCATTTGGAAGATCATGAACAATCTTATTTGAGTTAGCTGATTTAATATCGCTACTCCAGACAGCTCGTTGATTTAAGATCGGAGCTAATATCATTAAGGTTCGCTAATTTAAGATCACAACCTAAGTTTATTCGATTTAATATCATGAACAAGCTCATCTATGTTAACTAATTTCCTAATATTTACTTGCTAACTCATTTGTGGTGACAACTTGATTATGTGGTTTGCTTAAATAAATTTACAATCAAACATCGCACTATATCAATACACAATAAACATAGGTTTTTCATTTCATATTAAAAAAAAAAAAACAAGTACAATGAAAATAAGGAAATTATGAATTAGCGTTGTGATCTTGGATGTTAGTGAGCTCTTCATTCTCTCATTCGTCTTCTCCTTCATTTTCATTTCTTTCACCTCCAGCAGTGGGAGCTACATTAGTCTCAGCAGGATTTTCAGCGAAAGTAAAGTCTACTAGAATTCTTCCATTCTTCTACAAATTCCTCCCAAGCTGCTCCAGAAGGAAAGTGAACATCGAAATCAAATTGAACCCCAGTAAGGTGACTAAAAGCATCAAATTTTACCCTGCGAGCATTGAAAGGACCGCCAACTACTTGAGTGTGCAACAAGAAGTTAGACTTTAAATCTGAAAAGTAGTCTTGAAAACTTTGCATGGTATCACTTTTATACTTTTCTAGAGCCTCTTCATGACTCTTCACCAGTTTAGTTGTGGCAAGCTTGGGTTACTCGTCCATGCTTTTCATGGTCACTTTCAACACATTCTTATCAGCTCGCTCACCTATGATCTCTCCATGTAATTTTTCAACATCTTTATCAGTAAGGGTAAGACTCTCCTGTAGCCTCCTATTCTGCTCCACTAATTTCTTATTTTCTTCATCCAAGTTATTATGTAATTCGTGAGCCCTTTCTAGTGCCTCCGTGGTAGACTGATAAGCATTTTCAATTTCTTTCTTTTCTATTTATGCTTTGCCAATACCCTCAGCGATCCCCACACTAACCATGCTAGCTTCAGCTAAGATTACTTTGAGTAAAAGTATAAGCTCCTATAATAAAGGTTTCTTTATACAATTGGACGATACAGACGAACAAATATGCTCTTCCGCTTCTTCAGGAATGAAATTTTTCCACTGTTTACTTATCTCATTAGGATTGTAAGGAAAATTTTGCACGCTAAGATGTTTGCACCACAAAAATAATGTTTCTATCTCACCACCAGAAGTAGTGAACTTCATGTTTCCAACAGGAGGGACATAATCAACAATCACCCAAATGTATTTTTAGTTGGTGGTCTTGGTGGTGGTTGAAGATCAACAGGAAAGTGAGGGGGAAAAAGAATTGCAGCAAGGACTATAGCAATAAAGGCCACATCGCCAGATGTTTCAACATAATCTTTTCCTTTCTTTCAACGAAGCTCCTTTGCTGCACTACCCTCATATTCACTACCCAATACAATGTTAGTAGTTCTCAAAGTAGTCTTCTGTTATTTTCTACTCCTCGCACTCCCTTCCATAGAAGTAGTACAAGAGGGACCACCTTGCACATTCTGCATAAAGGATCACACATCCATGAACTTGTCAATCTCTCTGGATAAATTGATGGATCTTTGCCTGGATAATCAATAAGTGTATTGTCAGCACCAGCAGTTAGCATAAAGGGGTACCCACCACTTTCTGGATCCTCTAAAAGTTTCAAGGACCACAGATGAGGCTTTAGTTTATGAAAACTATAAAAATAATCTTAGGTTCCTTTTTCTTCCCTAAGAGTATAAGCCTCAAATCATTAATGGCTTCATGTGGCCATGTGAACTGTAACACCCCAAACCCGGACAAGACACCACGTCCGAATCTGGTATGCTACGGGGAAAATGCTTTTGAGAGATCAGATTTTCCGTTTAAAAGCTGAGTGGAAACACAGTGTGTTTGAAACAAATTTGAGTAGTCTTGTTAAAAAAAACGGTTGATGTATTTGAAACCCGAAGATTTTGAAAACTTAGCCAGAATGCGTAGTTAACACGGGTTATTACCATTTAAAACCCCATTAGTTTCTCATTGATACATAAAACACTTTAGAACTTAGGAGACTACAAGTTTGATTTGGAAACCTTTTAGTATTTGTTTATCGTGAACTTAGTGCGATACAGATGGTATAGTTTAAAAACACGTTATGTTATAATTTGAAAACATTGTCTTTCCAGCTTTTAGTAAAACTTATTCCGAGTTACTTTGTTAAGGCATATAAAAATCAACTTAAAACATAGACAACATAAAACATAACTTAAAAAGGCCTTTTACAATCCGAAATAAAACCCAATTTAAAGTAATAAATTAAAGTACCCAAATAGTAGAGTCTGAGTAAGAACTTTATTCAGCATGGCATAAGCACCTCGAGTCCATCCCGGCCCCAAGTCCGCATCTACGAGTCACCTGAAATGTCAAAGGAGAGGGTGAGTCGAGTGACTCAGTGTGCAAATCCCGCTCCCGAAGAAACAACATGCTAACACACATCATACATAGCAACAGAATTAATGCAACCCGATCCTAACCATCCATATCGCCTTTTCTACCCCGTGTGGTACCAAACCACTGGTGGTGCCAAACCACTGGTGACATATAGTCACAAGGTGTTACCAAAACACTGGTGTCCCAAAGACACAATATCCATCATTGTGGTACCAAACCACTGGTGACATATAGTCACAAGGTGTTACCAAAACACTGGTGTCCCAAAGACACAATATCCATCATTGTGGTACCAAACCACTGGTGTCCCAAAGACACGATGTGCTACCAAAGCACTGGTGACCGTAGTCACAAATCCGATGATGATGGGGCCAACCCATCGTGTGATACCAAATCACTAGCAGACGATCCCATATCTCAAGTGGGGCCAACCCACGGTGGTCAAACCACAGGGACAAGTCGCAATGAGGTGCCAAACCTCTGGTGTCCCAAAGACACAGTGTGCTACCAAAGCACTGGTGACCGTAGTCACAAATCTGGTGATGGGGCCAACCCATCGTGTGTTACCAAAACACTGGCGTCAATCCCGTATAATCATTTGTGGGGCCAACCCACTGTGGTACTAAGCCACTGGGACGAGACGCTGAGGTACCAAACCTCTGGAGGTGCCAAACCTCTGGTGACCCAAAGTCACAAAGTGTGCTACCAAAGCACTGGTGCTCGTCAGCACAATATACCACTGCTCCCTCCTCTCGTATCACCCACACATATCATACTCATGGGATTATGCATCTCATACAAGCCATGCATATCATGCCCACATATCAAGCATTACAACACATAACATGCATAATATAAATCATGGTATCATGTATTATCATTAATACTCATCATAGAACAGACTTACCCGAATCGTACACATACCCCTTTTTGGGTATCCAATCATCCTTCTCACTGTTTCAATCTTATTAAGCAATCAAGTTTATTAACAACGTTACTAAGTAGAGAGTGTGTTAGTTACACACCTGGTATACTCGAGTTTAACAATCCTGACAAAAGCGCTCTAAGTCCCTTCTTACTAGCTCCTACAACAATTGGCCAACATAGGATTAGGCACTAAGACCATTCGGCCAAAGACACTCAACCAAAGGGGTTAATATCGGGTCATCACCTTCACTTGGTTTGATTCCCTACCAAACCCGAACCACAGTGGTTCTTCTACCCACAATCGGTCACACCTTCACAAGAGAACGGTTAATCATTTACAACTCCTGATTAAACGAAATTAAAAGAATGAACTAACAACCCAATCGCTTACCCCCAACTCACCAATCGGTCAACAGAAAATGACTCCTCTTGCTTGATTCCGCAATCCAAAGACCCTATAACGAAGAGATTAGTACCCTTCCAAAATGACCAACTTCGGCCCTTAACCAAACCATAACCAAAAAAAGATCAAAAGAGGAAGATATGGCCATTCGGCCTTGCACTTACCAACACCCAATATTCGGCCAACCTATGACTTCTAGGAGAGGAGAGGTTCGCCAACTTTTAGAACAAGATGAAGAAAGAATTCGGCTTATTCCCAAAGAAGAAACACAAGAGAAAGGTGTACGTAAGGGATTGGTATTCGGTCAACAGTGGAAGGAAGATTCGGCTCAAAAGTGTTAAGATAGAAAGAAAACAAAAATGGGTAAAGGGAGAGTACTTACGGTTTTGGAAGAAAGAAGAAATGGAGAGAGAGCTTTGGAGAATGGGTTTCGGCTACCAATAAAAGTCAAGGGGAAACAAAGCAATTTCGGAAAGGTGGAATTGCTTAAGCTTTCAGTTTTCACAAGGAAGAAAATGAGAGCTTACTTGGAGAAATTCGGCTACTATTGACAACAAAAGAGGAAAAAGGTTTGAAACCAAAAGTGACCGAATTAATGCCAAAATGCCAAAATGAATTTCGGCTACCCACTCCCCCTTACCAAGCCGTCCCCTCCACCAACACCTACCAACCGGCCACTCCCCAAAACTCCCCCAAAATTTCGGCCATATCCCCCCATTCACTCCCAACCACCATTTCAAACTACATGACCAAGTCTCCTCCAACAAATGCTCTCCACCCCTCATTTGAATATGAAGACTTGGTCCAAGGTAGTGTTCTAGTTGCTCTCTACCTCTACTCCCATGCCGTCCAAAATAGGTAACAAAAAGGGGACTCCTGCTGCTCGAACACTGGACCTCCCCTCCCTTGCAAATGACGCCACACACAAGCTCCAAGTGGCGCCTTGCTTTGCCACTTTGCTAACACTTCTTTTGTGCAAAGAAACCACCATTTATTTTCTTAAACCCCAGCTACCTCAGCTCCCTTCCTATAAAGCCTAAAAACTAAAATTCTCCCAACCACTCAGGCATACACCTAGGCTATAATTAAGCCCCAAAAACATAGAGATAGCAACCTAGCATACTAACAACATGCAGAACATGCCATGACAAAAAGAAATAGCCCCCTAACCCGGGATATTACAGTTCTACCCCCCTTAAAAATAATTTCGACCTCGAAATTACCTGATCAAAAGAGTTGCGGGTATTGCTGTCTCATCGCATCCTCGGGTTCCCATGTCGCTTCTTCTATACCATGATTCCGCCAGAGTACCTTAACCAAAGGCACAGACTTCCTACGCAGAACCTTCACATCCCGATCAAGAATCTGCACAGGTTCCTCTTCCACCGTCAAATCTGGATTCACCTCGATTTCCTCCACTGCTACCACATGCGACGGATCTGAACGATACCTCCGAAGCATCGAAACGTGAAAGACGTCATGAATCTGGCTAAGCTCTGCTGGCAACTCAAGCTGATACGCCACTGGCCCAACTCGCCTCAATACCTTATACGGCCCAATGAACCTCGGACTAAGCTTGCCCTTCTTCCCGAACCTCAGCACCTTCTTCCAAGGTGAAACCTTTAGGAAAACTCGATCTCCCACAGCAAACTCTATATCTCTTCGCTTAAGATCGGCATAAGACTTTTGCCGGTCCGAAGCTTCCTTCAATCGAGTCTGAATCACTTTGACCTTGTCCTCGTCTCTAACTACCAACTCGGGTCCCAACAATTGACGTTCACCCAACTCCGTCCAACATGTAGGTGAGCGACACTTCCTACCATATAACGCCTCATACGGTGCCATCTTGATGCTCGCTTGGTAACTGTTGTTGTAGGCAAACTCAGCTAATGGTAGAAACTCCTCCCAACTACCTCTGAAATCCAAGACACAACCTCTCAGCATATCCTCTAAGATCTGAATAACCCTTTCTGATTGTCCGTCAGACTGCGGGTGAAAAGCCGTGCTGAAATCCAAACGAGTACCCAGAGCCTGATGCAGTGCTTTCCAGAACCTTGACGTAAACCTGGGATCCCTATCCGAGATTATCGAAACTGGCACACCGTGCAACCTCACGATCTCCGAAACATACAGCTTCGCTAGCTTCTGAAGTGAGTAGTCAACCCTCACCGGAATAAAGTGAGCCGATTTAGTCAGACGATCCACCACTACCCAAACTGAATCCTTCTTGCTTGGCGTAAGCGGTAACCCACTGACAAAATCCATGGTTATCCTCTCCCACTTCCACTGCGGAATTTTCACAGGCTGAAGCAAACCCGACGGCAACTGATGTTCAGCCTTGACCTGCTGACAAGTCAGACATTTCCCAACAAACTCTGTCACCTCTTTCTTCAAACCAGGCCACCAAAACTGCTCTCTAAGATCCTTATACATTTTGCTACCTCCAGGATGCATAGCATGAGGACTGCTATGTGCGTCTGAAGAATCTTCTCGCCTCACTCAACATCTTTGGGCATACAAGCCTTACCTTGAAAACACGTAACCTCGTCACTAGACAAATCAGAACCTCCAAACCACCATCTAGCACTTGCAACCTTCGTGCACTCGAACCTCATCCAACAATCTGCTTCTCTCGATCCGCTCAACCCAAGTAGGCTTAACTCGTAGCTCTGCGAGAATACTCCGTCATCATACAAGCTCAAATGGGCAAACAAAGCTCTTAAGTCCGAAACAACCTTACGGCTCAACGCGCGTGCGCTACCACGTTAGCCTTACCCGGATGATACTCAATCGAGCAAATATAATCTTTCACAATTCGACCCATCTACGCTGCCTCAAATTCAAGTCCTTCGAGTCAAGTAGATACTTGAGACTCTTATGATCCGTGTAGACTATCGATCTCTCTCCATATAAGTAGTGCCTCCAAATCTTTAAGGCGAAGACTACAGCCGCTAGCTCCAAATCGTAAGTCGGATAGTTGACCTCGTGTGGCCTCACCGCCGGGAAGCGTAAGCCACCACCTTACCTTCCCCGCATCAACACACAACCCAAGCCCGTATGTGATGCATCGCGATAAACTGTGTATTCCTTACCACCTCGGGTTGAATCGAACCGAGCCCTCGGTCAAAATCTTCTTTAACTTATCGAAGCTTTCCTGTTGTTTCTCACCCATACAAACGGAACCTCTTTCCTTAACAACTTGGTCATCAGTATTGCTATTAACGAGAAACCTCAACAAACCTTCTTCGGTAGTATCCGGCCAAACCCAGAAAACTCCGAATCTCACCACATCGACCTAGGTGGCTTCCAATCAAGATCGCCTCAATCTTACGAGGATCTACACGAATCCTCACGGTAGACACTACATGACCCAAGAACGTCACTTCTCTAAGCGAACTCGCACTTCATCGAACTTAGCATAGAGTTGCTTTTCCTCAAAATCTGCAGCACCACCATCAAATGCGCATCATGCTCTTCCTCTGTCCTGAGTATACTAAGATGTCGTCTATGAAAACCACCACGAACCGATCTAGATATCTTTGAAACACCACGCTCATCATATCCATAAACGCCGCCGGTCGTTGGTCAACCCGAACGGCATTACCGTAAATTCGTAGTGCCCATACCGAGTCCGAAACGCTGTTTTTTATGGATATCCGCCTCCTTAACCTTTAATCGTGATACCTGGACCTCAAGTCGATCTTGAAAATACCGCGAGCACCCTTGGGTGATCAAACAAGTCATCTATCCGTGGCAACGGATACTTGTTTTTAATCGTCGACTTGTTCAATCGGGCGGTAGTCTATGCACATCCGCATCGAGCCATCTTTCTTCTTCACAAAGAGTACTGCGCGCCCTACGTGAAACACTTGGCCCGATGAAACCTCTATCCAATAACTCCGGATCTCGAGCCTTGAGCTCCACCAATTCCTTCGGCGCCATCCTATACGGAGCAATAGACACCGCGCGATCCTGCAACAGTCAATCCCGAACTCTACCTCACGATCGGCGGCAAACCCGGAAGCTCCTCAGGAAACACATCAGCAAATTCCTTAACAGTACGAACCTTCTCAACAGCAGACTTTCTAGCCTCCAAGGCATACACATGAACTACATACGCTTCGCAGCCCTTCCTGACCATCTTCTCCGCTTTCAAAGCAGATACCACATTTGATAAGTAATCCCTCCGATTACCTATCATAGCCACCTCATCACCATCAACCGTCTTAAGAACCATGCGCTTGGCCGCGCAATCCAACCTCGCCTGGTACTTAACCAGCCAATCCATCCCAAGAATCAGATCGAACTCCCCAAACGGCAGTTCCATCAGATCAGCAGCAAATACTACCCCTTGGAGTTCTAGAGGTACATCTCTAAACAGCTTATCTACTACTACAGAGTGACCTAACGGACTAATCACAGTCATCTGCCTAGAAGATATCTCAGAGTCTAAGTCCATTGTCTCGACTATACTACTAGCACATAAGAGTGCGTAGAACCCACATCAATTAAAGCGTTATAAGGGGTACCAAAATCAAGAACGTCTGGTTATGACGTGCGTGCGTCGCCCTCCTCTCGGCGCCTCGCGACATATACCAATCCAGCCGTCTAGCATCAAAACTACCCGCACCTCTCGCGGTGCTCCACGGCCCCGACCGAACCATTACCACCTCTACCATTACCACGGCCCCTCTGCGGTGGCGGTCCATTACCTCTAAACGACATTCGGCTCGACTCTCCGACCGAATCCACGCCATCCTACGCGGACAATCCCTAATGCGATGATCCAGAGAACCACATTCGGCTAAACCTTTTCCACCACCCAAAGAACCACCCCAATGAGATTTCCCACCCGATTACATCTGCGGCGGTCCCCTCGCCTAGCAACAACAACCCTAGCGGGTGATTACGGTCACTTGCCTAGCCCTCTTCTGCGGGTTACCCGACGAACCGAAGACCCAAGCTCCTCTTAAGCCTACTCCCGTCCATGCTCTGTCTTACCGATTCTTTGACACCCTCGGCTACCTTAGCCTTCTCAACTAAGACAACAAACTCGCTCTGGCGAGGAGCAATCAAGAACCTCAACTCGTCTCGCAGACCATCCTCAAACGAACACACCTCTCATGCTCGGTGGCTACAATGCCTCGGCATACCTACTCAACCAGGAACTCGAACTCACGTACCGTGAATGACTTACTCCCCGAACAAGCCTCGAAATGCCTTTCTTTGGGAGTCGATATAACTAGCCCCGATGTATTTCTTTTGATATGCAACTCACGAAGTAATCCCATGTCAAATCCTCTGCTTTGCCACACTATCCCGAACCGTGAGCCACCACCGATATGACTCATCCCGAGAAGCGTCGATACCCTTCACTTCTCTTCACCACAAGTCCGATCATCCATGATCCGCTCGGTTGCCTCCAGCCAATATTCAAGCGGTGCTAGGAGCAACCCTGAGAGACACCTCGGAAGAATTCGGCCCCATTGGCCCGAAGTCGCCAGAACAATTTCCTAACTCCCGCACCACCACCGCCCCTACTACCCTTTCCAACACTCGCAACATCGCGCAGGACATGCGCGTCGTCCCGGTCGATCTTGGAACTCACCACCTCCAAATGGTGGCGGGCCCGTATCTCATTTTCGAACCACGCCCGCATCCTACGGGCTCGAAAACGATCATTCTACCCTACCTCTACCACGAGTATTACGACCACGTCCGCCTCGAGTGCTCATGTCAAATCTTTCTACGTGTCACGGTTAAGGAATTTTATGCATCGATATTTATTCCACTTGTTTAAAAGCAAGTCTTATGAACATTAAAGAGGATTTGTTCTCGCGAGTTCACGTAATCCTATCGGTCTCAATCTCTAAAGTAGCATACTCATCGCTAATCATCAAATCACAAGTAATAGTACGGTACTTACAGGGCGAATCGGTGCGGAGACTCGGTGCCATGCCTTTCGAACCATACTTTCAAAACAAACACTTAAACAGACTTTTGAAAACCTTTTTGGGCCTCGGGCCACAAACAGCCTTTGAACTCGGCTCGATACCACAAATGTAACACCCCAAACCCGGACAAGACACCACGTCCGAATGCTGGTATGCTACGGGAAAATGCTTTTGAGAGATCAGATTTTCCGTTTAAAAAGCGAGTGGAAACACAAAGTGTGTTTGAAACAAATTTGAGTAGTCTTGTTAAAAAAACGGTTGATGTATTTGAAACCCAAGATTTTGAAAACTTAGCCGAATCGTAGTTAACACGGGTTATTACCATTTAAAACCCCATTAGTTTCTCATTGATACATAAAACACTTTAGAACTTAGGAGACTACAAGTTTGATTTGGAAACCTTTTAGTATTTGTTTATCGTGAACTTAGTGCGATACCCGATGGTATAGTTTAAAAACACGCTATGCGTATAATTTGAAAACATTGTCTTTCCAGCTTTTAGTAAAACTTATTCCGAGTTACTTTGTTAAGGCATATAAAAATCAACTTAAAACATAGACAACATAAAACATAACTTAAAAAGGCCTTTTACAATCCGAAATAAAACCCAATTTAAAGTAATAAATTAAAGTACCCAAATAGTAGAGTCTCGAGTAAGAACTTTATTCAAAGATGGCATAAGCACCTCGAGTCCATCCCGGCCCCAAGTCCGCATCTACGAGTCACCCGAAATGTCAAAGGAGAGGGTGAGTCGAGTGACTCAATGTGCAAATCCAGCTCCCAAGAAACAACATGCTAACACACATCATACATAGCAACAGAAATTAATGCAACCCGATCCTAACCATCCATATCGCTTTTCTACCCCGTGGTACCAAACCACCGGTGGTGCCAAACCACCGGTGACATATAGTCACAAGGTGTTACTAAAACACTGGTGTCCCAAAGACACAATATCCATCATTGTGGTACCAAACCACCGTGACATATAGTCACAAGGTGTTACCAAAACACTGTGTCCCAAAGACACAATATCCATCATTGTGGTACCAAACCACCGGTGTCCCAAAGACACGATGTGCTACCAAAGCACCGGTGACCGTAGTCACAAATCCGATGATGATGGGGCCAACCCATCGTGTGATACCAAATCACTAGCAGACGATCCCATATCTCAAGTGGGGCCAACCCACGGTGGTCAAACCACGTGGACAAGTCGCAATGAGGTGCCAAACCTCGGTGTCCCAAAGACACAAGTGTGCTACCAAAGCACCGGTGACCGTAGTCACAAATCGGTGATGGGGCCAACCCATCGTGTGTTACCAAAACACCGGGCGTCAATCCCGAATAATCATTTGTGGGGCCAACCCACTTTGTGGTACTAAGCCACTGGGACGAGACGCTGAGGTACCAAACCTCTGGAGGTGCCAAACCTCTGGTGACCCAAAGTCACAAAGTGTGCTACCAAAGCACTGGTGCTCGTCAGCACAATATACCACTGCTCCCTCCTCTCGTATCACCCACACATATCATACTCATGGGATTATGCATCTCATACAAGCCATGCATATCATGCCCACATATCAAGCATTACAACACATAACATGCATAATATAAATCATGGTATCATGTATTATCATTAATACTCATCATAGAACAGACTTACCCGAATCGTACACATACCCCTTTTTGGGTATCCAATCATCCTTCTCACTGCTTTCAATCTTATTAAGCAATCAAGTTTATTAACAACGTTACTAAGTAGAGAGTGTGTTAGTTACACACCGTATACTCGAGTTTAACAATCCCGACAAAAGCGCTCTAAGTCCCTTCTACATACTAGCTCCTACAACAATTGGCCAACATAGGATTAGGCACTAAGACCATTCGGCCAAAGACACTCAACCAAAGGGGTTAATATCGGTCATCACCTTCACTTGGTTTGATTCCCTACCAAACCCGAACCACAAAGTGGTTCTTCTACCCACAATCGGTCACACCTTCACAAGAGAACGGTTAATCATTTACAACTCCCGATTAAACGAAATTAAAAGAATGAACTAACAACCCAATCGCTTACCCCCAACTCACCAATCGGTCAACAGAAAATGACTCCTCTTGCTTGATTCCGCAATCCAAAGACCCTATAACGAAGAGATTAGTACCCTTCCAAAATGACCAACTTCGCCCTTAACCAAACCATAACCAAAAAAAGATCAAAAGAGGAAGATATGGCCATTCGGCCTTGCACTTACTAACACCCAATATTCGGCCAACCTATGACTTCTAGGAGAGGAGAGGTTCGGCCAACTTTTAGAACAAGATGAAGAAAGAATTCGGCTTATTCCCAAAGAAGAAACACAAGAGAAAGGTGTACAGTATGGGGATTGGTATTCGGTCAACAAAGGAAGGAAGATTCGGCTCAAAAGTGTTAAGATAGAAAGAAAACAAAAATGGGTAAAGGGAGAGTACTTACGGTTTTGGAAGAAAGAAGAAATGGAGAGAGAGCTTTGGAGAATGGGTTTCGCTACCAATAAAAGTCAAGGGGAAACAAAGCAATTTCGAAAGGTGGAATTGCTTAAGCTTTCGGTTTTCACAAGGAAGAAAATGAGAGCTTACTTGGAGAAATTCGCTACTATTGACAACAAAAGAGGAAAAAGGTTTGAAACCAAAAGTGACCGAATTAATGCCAAAATGCCAAAATGAATTTCGGCTACCCACTCCCCCTTACCAAGCCGTCCCTCCACCAACACCTACCAACCGGCCACTCCCAAAACTCCCCAAAATTTCGGCCATATCCCCATTCACTCCCAACCACCATTTCAAACTACATGACCAAGTCTCCCTCCAACAAATGCTCTCCACCCTCATTTGAATATGAAGACTTGGTCCAAGGTAGTGTTCTAGTTGCTCTCTACCTCTACTCCCATGCCGTCCAAAATAGGTAACAAAAAGGGGACTCCTCGCTGCTCGAACACCGGACCTCCCTCCCTTGCAAATGACGCCACACACAAGCTCCAAGTGGCGCCTTGCTTTGCCACTTTGCTAACACTTCTTTTGTGCAAAGAAACCACCATTTATTTTCTTAAACCCCAGCTACCTCAGCTCCTTCCTATAAAGCCTAAAAACTAAAATTCTCCCAACCACTCGGGCATACACCTAGGCTATAATTAAGCCCCAAAACATAGAGATAGCAACCTAGCATACTAACAACATGCAGAACATGCCATGACAAAAGAAATAGCCCCCAACCCGGGATATTACGCTTCTACCCCTTAAAAATAATTTCGACCTCGAAATTACCTCGATCAAAAGAGTTGCGGGTATTGCTTGTCTCATCGCATCCTCGGGTTCCCATGTCGCTTCTTCTATACCATGATTCCGCCAGAGTACCTTAACCAAAGGCACAGACTTCCTACGCAGAACCTTCACATCCCGATCAAGAATCGCACGTGTTCCTCTTCCACCGTCAAATCTGGATTCACCTCGATTTCCTCCATCGCTACCACATGCGACGGATCTCAACGATACCTCCAAGCATCAAACGCGGAAAGACGCCATGAATCGCTAAGCTCTGCTGGCAACTCAAGCTGATACGCCATCGCCCAACTTCGCCTCAATACCTTATACGGCCCAATGAACCTCGGACTAAGCTTGCCCTTCTTCCCAACCTCGCACCTTCTTCCAAGGTGAAACCTTTAGGAAAACTCGATCTCCCACAAAGAAACTCTATATCTCTTCGCTTAAGATCGGCATAAGACTTTTGCCGGTCCGAAGCTTCCTTCAATCGAGTCTGAATCACTTTGACCTTGTCCTCGCCCCGCCTACCAACTCGGTCCCAACAATTGACGTTCACCCAACTCCGTCCAACATGTAGGTGAGCGACACTTCCTACCATATAACGCCTCATACGGTGCCATCTTGATGCTCGCTTGGTAACTATTGTTGTAGGCAAACTCAATGCTAATGGTAGAAACTCCTCCCAACTACCTCTCAAATCCAAGACACAACCTCTCAAAGATATCCTCTAAGATCCGAATAACCCTTTCGATTGTCCGCCGATCATGGGTGAAAAGCCGTCTTTGAAATCCAAACGAGTACCCGAGCTCGATGCGGTGCTTTCGTAACCTTGACGTAAACACTCGATCCCTATCCGAGATTATCGAAATCGGCACACCGTGCAACCTCACGATCTCCGAAACATACAAACCGCTTAGCTTCAAGTGAGTAGTCAACCCTCACCGGAATAAAGTGAGCCGATTTAGTCGACGATCCACCACTACCCAAATCGAATCCTTCTTGCTTGGCGTAGCGGTAACCCACCGACAAAATCCATGGTTATCCTCTCCCACTTCCATCGCGGAATTTTCACAGTCAAGCAAACCCGACGGCAATCGATGTTCAGCTTGACCTGGCCGACAAGTCGACATTTCCCAACAAACTCACACCTCTTTCTTCAAACCAAAGCCACCAAAATCGCTTCTCTAAGATCCTTATACATTTTGCTACCTCCAGATGCATAGCATGAGGATCATGCTATGTGCGGCCTGAAGAATCTTCGCCTCACTCAACATCTTTGGGCATACAAGCCTTACCTTGAAAACACGTAACCTCGTCACTAGACAAATCAGTAACCCTCCAAACCACCATCTAGCACTTGCAACCTTCGTGCACTCGTCGTAACCTCATCCAACAATCGCTTTCTCTACGATCCGCTCAACCCAAGTAGGCTTAACTCGTAGCTCGCGAAATACTCCCGTCATCATACAAGCTCAAATGGGCAAACAAAGCTCTTAAGTCCGAAACAACCTTACGGCTCAACGCGTCGCTACCACGTTAGCCTTACCCGGATGATACTCAATCGAGCAAATATAATCTTTCAAAGAATTCGACCCATCTACGCCGCCTCAAATTCAAGTCCTTCGAGTCGGTAGATACTTGAGACTCTTATGATCCGTGTAGACTATCGATCTCTCTCCATATAAGTAGTGCCTCCAAATCTTTAAGGCGAAGACTACACCGCTAGCTCCAAATCGTGCGTCGGATAGTTGACCTCGTGTGGCCTCACCGCGGGAAGCGTAAGCCACCACCTTACCTTCCCGCATCAACACACAACCCAAGCCCGTATGTGATGCATCGCAATGAACTGTGTATTCCTTACCACCTCGGGTTGAATCGTAACCGAGCCTCGGTCAAAATCTTCTTTAACTTATCGAAGCTTTCTGTTGTTTCTCACCCATACAAACGGAACCTCTTTCCTTAACAACTTGGTCATCAGCATTTGCTATTAACGAGAAACCCTCAACAAACCTTCTGGTGAGTATCCGCCAAACCTGCAAAAAACTCGAATCTCAACCATCGACCTAGGTGGCTTCCAATCCAAGATCGCCTCAATCTTACGAGGATCTACACGAATCCTCACCACACTACATGACCCAAGAACGCCACTTCTCTAAGCCGAACTCGCGACTTACATCAACTTAGCATAGAGTTGCTTTTCCTCAAAATCTGCAGCACCACCATCAAATGCGCATCATGCTCTTCCTCTCGCCCTGAGTATACTAAGATGTCGCTCTATGAAAACCACCACGAACTCGATCTAGATATCTTTGAAACACCTGTTCATCATATCCATAAACGCCGCGGCAGTCGTTGGTCAACCCGAACGGCATTACGTAAATTCGTAGTGCCCATACCGAGTCCAAACGCTGCTTTTATGGATATCCGCCTCCTTAACCTTTAATCGTGATACCTGGACCTCAAGTCGATCTTGAAAATACCGCGAAGACCCTTCAAATGATCAAACAAGTCATCTATCCGTGGCAACGGATACTTGTTTTTAATCGTCGACTTGTTCAATCAAGCGAGTCTATGCACATCCGCATCGAGCCATCTTTCTTCTTCACAAAGAGTACCGCGCGCGCCCTACACGGCGAAACACTTGGCCCGATGAAACCTCTATCCAATAACTCCCGGATCTCGAGCCTTGAGCTCCACCAATTCCTTCGGCGCCATCCTATACGGAGCAATAGACACCGCGCGCAATCCTGCAATGTATCAATCCCGAACTCTACCTCACGATCCGCGGCAAACCCTAAGCTCCTCAGAAACACATCAACAAATTCCTTAACAATGCGAACCTTCTCAACAAAGCAGACTTTCTAGCCTCCAAGGCATACACATGAACTACATACGCTTCGCGACCTTCTTCCCGACCATCTTCTCCGCTTTCAAAGCAGATACCACATTTGATAAGTAATCCCTCCGATTACCTATCATAGCCACCTCATCACCATCAACCGTCTTAAGAACCATGCGCTTGGTCGCGCAATCCAACCTCGCTTTGGTACTTAACCACCAATCCATCCCAAGAATCGGATCGAACTCCCCAAACGGCGGTTCCATCGGATCGCAGAAGAAATACTACCCCTTGGAGTTCTAGAGGTACATCTCTAAACACTTATCTACTACTACAGAGTGACCTAACTGGACTAATCACGGTCATCCGCCTAGAAGATATCTCGTAGTCTAAGTCCATTGTCTCGACTATACTACTAGCACATAAGAGTGCGTAGAACCCACATCAATTAAAGCAAAGATAAGGGGTACCAAAATCAAGAACGTCTCGGTTATGACGTGCCCGTGCGTCGCCTCTCCTCTCGGCGCCTCGCGGCATATACCAATCCAGCCGTCTAGCATCAAAACTACTCGCACCTCTGCCGGGTGCTCCACGGCCCCACCGTAACCATTACCACCTCTACCATTACCACGGCCCTCTGCGGTGGCGGTCCATTACCTCTAAACCGACACGGCTCGACTCTCCGACCGAATCCTCGCCATCCTACGCGGACAATCCCTAATGCGATGATCCGAGAACCACATTCGAAGCAACCTTTTCCACCACCCAAAGAACCACCCCAATGAGATTTCCCACACCGATTACATCACTGCGGCGGTCCCCGCCTAGCAAAGAACAACCCTAGCAGATCGATTCTCGCTCACTCGGTCTAGCCCTCTTCTCGCAGGGTTACCCGACGAACCGGAAGACCCGGCTCCTCTTAAGCCTACTCCTGTCCATGCTCTGTCTTACCGATTCTTTGACACCCTCGGCTACCTTAGCCTTCTCAACTAAGACAAAGAACTCGCGCTCTGCTGAGGAGCAATCAAGAACCTCAACTCGCTCTCGCACCATCCTCGAAACGAACACACCTCTCATGCTCAGTGGCTACAATGCCTCGGCATACCTACTCACGACCAGAACTCACCTCGACTCAAAGAATGACTTACTCCTGAACAAGCCTCGTAAATGCCTTTCTTTGGGAGTCGATATAACTAGCCCCGATGTATTTCTTTTGATATGCACTGGAAGTAATCCCATGTCAAATCCTCTGCACGCCACACTATCCCGAACCGTGAGCCACCACCGATATGACTCATCCCGAGAAGCGATACGATACCCTTCACTTTCTCTTCACCACTCAGTCCAGATCATCCATGATCCGCTCGGTTGCCTCCACCAATATTCAGCGAGTGCTGAGAGCAACCCCAGAGACACTCGGAAGAATTCGCCCCATTGGCCCGAAGTCGCTCGAGAATGCATTTCCTAACTCCCGCACCACCACCACCGCCCCAGCTACCCTTTCCAACACTCGCAAAGATCGCTCGTGACATCGCTGCGTCCCTGATGCCCGATCTTGGAACTCACCACCTCCACCGGTGGCGGAACCCCAGATCTCATTTTCTCGAACCCCGCCCGATCCTACGGGCTCGAAGCGATCATTCTACCCTACCTCTACCACGAGTATTACGACCACGTCCGCCTCGAGTGCTCATGTCAAATCTTTCTACGTGATCGTTAAGGAATTTTATGCATCGATATTTATTCCACTTGTTTAAAAGCAAGTCTTATGAACATTAAAGAGGATTTGTTCTCGCGAGTTCACGAGAATCCTATCGGTCTCAATCTCTAAAGTAGCATACTCATCGCTAATCATCAAATCACAAGTAATAGTACGGGGTACTTACCGGGCGAATCGTGCCGAGACTCGGTGCCATGCCTTTCGAACCATACTTTCAAAACAAACACTTAAACAGACTTTTGAAAACCTTTTTGGGCCTCAGGCCCACAAAGAAACCTTTGAACTCGGCTCGATACCACAAATGTAACACCCCAAACCCTGACAAGACACCACGTCCGAACTGTATGCTACGGGGAAAATGCTTTTGAGAGATCGATTTTCCGCTTAAAAGCCGAGTGGAAACACAAAGTGTTTGAAACAAATTTGAGTAGTCTTGTTAAAAAAAAACGGTTGATGTATTTGAAACCCGAAGATTTTGAAAACTTAGCCAGAATGCGTAGTTAACACGGGTTATTACCATTTAAAACCCCATTAGTTTCTCATTGATACATAAAACACTTTAGAACTTAGGAGACTACAAGTTTGATTTGGAAACCTTTTAGTATTTGTTTATCGTGAACTTAGTGCGATACCCGATGGTATAGTTTAAAAACACGTTGCGTTATAATTTGAAAACATTGTCTTTCCAGCTTTTAGTAAAACTTATTCCGAGTTACTTTGTTAAGGCATATAAAAATCAACTTAAAACATAGACAACATAAAACATAACTTAAAAAGGCCTTTTACAATCCGAAATAAAACCCAATTTAAAGTAATAAATTAAAGTACCCAAATAGTAGAGTCCGAGTAAGAACTTTATTCAAAGATGGCATAAGCACCTCGAGTCCATCCCGGCCCCAAGTCCGCATCTACGAGTCACCCGAAATGTCAAAGGAGAGGGTGAGTCGAGTGACTCGATGTGCAAATCCCGCTCCCGAAGAAACAACATGCTAACACACATCATACATAGCAAATGCACTAATGCAACCCGATCCTAACCATCCATATCGCTTTTTCTACCCCCGTGTGGTACCAAACCACCGGTGGTGCTAAACCACCGGTGACATATAGTCACAAGGTGTTACTAAAACACCGTGTCCCAAAGACACAATATCCATCATTGTGGTACCAAACCACCGGTGACATATAGTCACAAGGTGTTACTAAAACACTGGTGTCCCAAAGACACAATATCCATCATTGTGGTACCAAACCACCGGTGTCCCAAAGACACGATGTGCTACCAAAGCACCGTGACCGTAGTCACAAATCCGATGATGATGATGGGGCCAACCCATCGTGGTGATACCAAATCACTAGCGCACGATCCCATATCTCAAGTGGGGCCAACCCACGGTGGTCAAACCACAGGGACAAGTCGCAATGAGGTGCCAAACCTCCGTGTCCCAAAGACACAAGCAGTGCTACCAAAGCACCGTGACCGTAGTCACAAATGCGGTGATGGGGCCAACCCATCGTGTGTTACCAAAACATCGCGTCAATCCCGAATAATCATTTGTGGGGCCAACCCACTGTGGTACTAAGCCACTGGGACGAGACGCCGAGGTACCAAACCTCTGGAGGTGCCAAACCTCTGTGACCCAAAGTCACAAAGTGTGCTACCAAAGCACCGGTGCTCGTCAAGACAATATACCACTGCTCCCTCCTCTCGTATATCACCCACACATATCATACTCATGGGATTATGCATCTCATACAAGCCATGCATATCATGCCCACATATCAAGCATTACAACACATAACATGCATAATATAAATCATGGTATCATGTATTATCATTAATACTCATCATAGAAACAGACTTACCCGAATCGTACACATACCCCTTTTGGGTATCCAATCATCCTTCTCACTGCTTTCAATCTTATTAAGCAATCAAGTTTATTAACAACGTTACTAAGTAGAGAGTGTGTTAGTTACACACCGTATACTCGAGTTTAACAATCCCGACAAAAGCGCTCTAAGTCCCTTCTTTGGTTACTAGCTCCTACAACAATTGGCCAACATAGGATTAGGCACTAAGACCATTCGGCCAAAGACACTCAACCAAAGGGGTTAATATCGGGTCATCACCTTCACTTGGTTTGATTCCCTACCAAACCCGAACCACAAAGTGGTTCTTCTACCCACAATCGGTCACACCTTCACAAGAGAACGGTTAATCATTTACAACTCCCGATTAAACGAAATTAAAAGAATGAACTAACAACCCAATCGCTTACCCCCAACTCACCAATCGGTCAACAGAAAATGACTCCTCTTGCTTGATTCCGCAATCCAAAGACCCTATAACGAAGAGATTAGTACCCTTCCAAAATGACCAACTTCGCCCTAACCAAACCATAACCAAAAAAGATCAAAAGAGGAAGATATGGCCATTCGGCCTTGCACTTACTAACACCCAATATTCGGCCAACCTATGACTTCTAGGAGAGGAGAGGTTCGGCCAACTTTTAGAACAAGATGAAGAAAGAATTCGGCTTATTCCCAAAGAAGAAACACAAGAGAAAGGTGTACGAGAGGGGATTGGTATTCGGTCAACAGTGGAAGGAAGATTCGCCTCAAAAGTGTTAAGATAGAAAGAAAACAAAAATGGGTAAAGGGAGAGTACTTACGGTTTTGGAAGAAAGAAGAAATGGAGAGAGAGCTTTGGAGAATGGGTTTCGCCACTACCAATAAAAGTCAAGGGGAAACAAAGCAATTTCTGAAAGGTGGAATTGCTTAAGCTTTCAGTTTTCACAAGGAAGAAAATGAGAGCTTACTTGGAGAAATTCGGCTACTATTGACAACAAAAGAGGAAAAGGTTTGAAACCAAAAGTGACCGAATTAATGCCAAAATGCCAAAATGAATTTTGGCTACCCACTCCCCTTACCAAGCCGTCCCCTCCACCAACACCTACCAACCTACCACTCCCCAAAACTCCCCCAAAATTTCGGCCATATCCCCATTCACTCCCAACCACCATTTCAAACTACATGACCAAGTCTCCCTCCAACAAATGCTCTCCACCCTCATTTGAATATGAAGACTTGGTCCAAGGTAGTGTTCTAGTTGCTCTCTACCTCTACTCCCATGCCGTCCCAAAATAGGTAACAAAAGGGGACTCTGGCCGCTCGAACACTGGACCTCCTCTCCTTGCAAATGACGCCACACACAAGCTCCAAGTGGCGCCTTGCTTTGCCACTTTGCTAACACTTCTTTTGTGCAAAGAAACCACCATTTATTTTCTTAAACCCCAGCTACCTCAGCTCCCTTCCTATAAAGCCTAAAAACTAAAATTCTCCCAACCACTCAGGCATACACCTAGGCTATAATTAAGCCCCAAAAACATAGAGATAGCAACCTAGCATACTAACAACATGCAGAACATGCCATGACAAAAAGAAATAGCCCCCTAACCCGGGATATTACATGAACTGCATAGGCAGTAGCCTCACGATGTTTGCACCATTACCATCATCAATAGGCCACCATCCATTAGGACTCAGATTTAAGAGGCAGTGTTGAAATACATTCTTAACAATTAACACCTCTTTCAAATTTAGTACGCAACCATTGCGAAGTTTATAATACTAACCCTACCCAATCTCAGACATAATCTCTCATTTTTTCAAGCACATACTCTTGCTAGGTATCGATCATTTAGTTAGAAAATCAAAGCCACCTTTAAGCTTATACTAAAATCGTATGTACTTGCAGCAGTTTAGGTGAAATTTTGAAGACCAATTTGAGATGATTGATTCTACATCTTCGCGAAAAGAGAAATAAAATAAACCCATCGAACCCCATCGATTGCACGATTTCAATTGGTACAAATTCTGGAAAACGACAATCAATGGCACTTCCTCCCACCGACTACATTCAATGAAACATGACATTGCGACCCACCAGAAAAAGCCAAATATCTATCCGAGCTATCTTTTATTCATCAAGAAGATGATAGAAGAAGGGGTGAAATGGTAAATAGAAACTTGTCTCAATCACATACAGTGGAAGTAGGAAACTTCCGTCGGGGGTATTGACCACCTCCAGACATACTAATGTCCAGAGTGTGAATAATACAGGAAAAGATATATCAATGAAGTGGTATCTGCAAGTATACAGGTCCAGTTGTAATATAGTTACAACGAAGTAGGTGAGTACTCTGAGGATCGTACCCAAGGGAGGCTAGTGCTAGATCGATTTTAACCTGAACATTGAAAGATCTAATTAATACTCTAAATTAGTTATAATACGAAAACATAATAAAAGGAGTTTTTGAGAAATAATAAAAGAAAGAAAGAATAGTAAATCAAGAGATAAAAAAAATAGAACAAATCAAATCTGATTATGGGTGATTAGCTCGTTTCCGTAATCTTTATTAATTGTTGCTTCGGGTTCTTTGTCAATCAACTAGTCGCTATCCCAACAAGATCTTCTGATCTTCCACTCAAATAACGAGTCGAAAAGGATACTTATCTTCCTACCTCACAGTCCAGATCGGTTTGGGGTGAAGGTGTTCACAGATAGGCCATACCAATTTTGGGTTAATTTCCACCTTTATGACTTCCTAGGGTTGTCAGGCCTAAGGTATAATCCCCCATAGAAGGGTTAGTTCCTCATGATTTTCATAAACAATATAAAAATGATATAAAGATAGAAAATGAAGAATGAACCGAAGTATAGAGTTTAATAAAATGCCTGATTTGTATTAAGAATGAAATGAATCCAAAAGTTTGATTGTTTCCACAAATCAACCCTCTTGAGATAGAACAAAGAACAACTAAAAATAAATCTAAAACCTAAGAAGAAAGAAAAACTAAACTGAATTTAAGAGCAGAAAACTAAACTAAAAAATTGGTCCCCCTAACATGTGACAAATGAGCCTATTTATAGATTTCAGGTGGTCGTCGTCCTGAACCCTAGGTTAGTTGACATTCTCGAGCTTCAAGTTTGATTGTGTAGACCAAAACACCCCTTGACTCTTGTTTAATTCTCGTCCAGAGTCGATGTCGCGACACACATGGACCTGTGTCACGAAAGAGGAGTCAGTATACTCCTCTTAGGATATCTTCAAAGGTATGTTGTGACACCCTTAGGCTGTGCCGCGACATCGAAGGCAATCTCATGATTTCTCCATTCTACTCCTTATGTTGCGACATTCATTATTTCGTGTTGTGACATAGTGACCAATATTGATTTAGTACGCCTTCTAGTTGTCTTCTGCACACTTATAAAGTTCATTAGCTCACTCTTAGGCCTCATTCAGCCCCTAAGGTCAATAAAAGACTCAATTTGCACATTTTATTGAATTTACCAAAACTTACTAAAACATACTTAAATCCTAAAGATAATGCTTATTTTCAAGCTCCTAAAGTGCGAAAATTAGTGTAATCTACTACACCGAATTATGGAAGATCTGGTATCGCTCAATCGATTTAATCCTTTAGTGATTGAGGAGTCGTAACAAAAGTTGGATATTTGAATCCCCCGAGCAGCCAAAACATGACTCATTTCTTCCTCCGTGGTAGTGCAAACATAAGCCTTTGCCTCCACCAAAGTACTCACTTCACGGCGTCGTAAAGAGATGTCCTAAATAACACGGTTGCTTCCTCTTTTCCTAACCATTGTGTTCTAATAAACCTAGAAAAATCACAAGAACAATGGAAATTTTAAGGAAATTACCTCTAAAGTTGTTCTTCTCAACAATGGCTTCTTTTCCAAAATCTCGGATTCAAATAGTTTAGTTTTTAGGGCTCAAGCAACCTTTGTTTAAAAGGGTTTTTGCATTTAAACGATTCATGTATCTAAGAATAAGGGCACAATCAGTTGTGTACAGCTGTAACACTCCTTAACACATGGCGAAGTGTACGTTACAAGTTAAAACACAAAGCGTATCTAATAAACTTCTCCCTACGTGACCTATCATCTCATAAAATCAGGTTCTAAGAAGAGTCCCTTTATAACTTTCCTTCGAACCAGGTGGGGGACAAATTGTTATGATATTCACTATTATCGACTCGCTACCCAATTGGGTCTTGACCTGTACTCTACATGGCTTGCACTTTGGGTTTGCATGTAAGGTGCTCGCACCCTTCTATGAGACCGCACGATGTGGGTTCACACCATCATATAGGCGAACCTACATCGTATAAACCCTAGAGTAAGGTATGTGTCGATGTGCATGGGAATCTCCCTACGATATCACATCCATGAACAGTAACCATATCATATAAATGCACAGCTTAACTCATCTGAACGAGAGACATCCTAAAAAATACTCAACAAATCTGAGCTATCAACAATTTTTTTTTTACTTTACCCGTAAGAAATCTTTATATAATCTAGTTAATTTGATTTTGATATTTGATTTATTCAATTATCAAATCAATTAATTTAGGTGTCTCGTTGACTTTTTAAGAAACTAGAACTCAGTTTATACCTTGTGAGTCTTGATAGTAATAAAATACAATATTACAAATTTTCCCCCTAGCAACTCATGGAAAATACAATACAATACACCAATAAATTATAGGACTAATTTACATACATATGTAATATAATATTCCTAGGCTACCTAGACCGGAGAATAATGATGCCAATAGAAGCTTCCCTTTGAAAATTTGTCAAACTCAATGACCATCAATTTGATTATATATGATGCTTAAAACCAATTCATCTTCAAATTCTCCGGCCTCTCTCTCTTTCCGAAAATGATGCCTCCCCCTTGGTTCATCTCGATCTTAACCATGATCCTGAGTCTTGCCCCGAAATCTATGTCAGCCAATGATGAGAATGCTTCAAGCTGCAGTGCACGAATCCATTGTGGAGACATTCAGGACATTGGTTATCCTTTCTGGGGATTGGATCGACCAGAAAGTTGTGGCTACCCTGGTTTTAGGCTGAACTGCAATGACGATAACCCAGAGATCACAATCATGTCAGCCACATATCGAGTCCTTCATATAAATACATCTTCACAACTCCTCCAAGTAGCTAGAATGGATTACACCGAAAGTCTATGTCCCACGTATCTCCTCAACTCCAGTTTTAATCCAACCCCCTTTGCATACAACAGGGAGAGTACCCTGGATATATGGCTGTTTTACGGTTGTCAGCCTCTGACAGATGTACAAAATAACTCTACATCGACTCAGGGGATTTCTAGTCAATTTGAGTGCACAATAAACGAAACAAATATCATAGGTTATTATTTGACGAGAAATGTCAGTGAAACGTCCTTTGACACCGTCATACGCAATACCTTGGGATCTTGCAATTACAGTGTGAGTATTCCAGTAATGAGTTCAGAGGTTCCGTCATTGGAGGAGATTGGAAATTCAGATATTTTAGAAGAAGCGCTTAGCCTTGGTTTTGAGCTGCGTTGGTCTGCAAACGATTCCATGTGTAAGTCTTGCGAAGACTCTGGTGGGCAGTGTGGGCACGATCTCATCACAGCCGAATTTATATGTTACTGTTCAGATGGATCTTATCCCCGCGATTGTCGTCTAACGCCGCAAGGTACGTACACCTCCCTTGTTAACTCTTAAAATCATTCATTGGATTTTAGTCTGCATCGATTTAATCAAATTCAATTGATTTAAACCGGTTGAGTTAATCGGTTTTCTAAGTTTTTAAAAAATAATTTTATATATAATATATATCAATAATTTTATATATAATATATATCAAGTTTGAGTGGTTTCAGGTTTATTTTAATTTTATGTTGCTCCTTAAGTACATTTTGCCGTATAGGATACTGAAACTCGTCCATCTTTTGCAGTGGTTACCAAAATTTCAAAGAGAAATTACTTCTCCCAAACGCAAAATAAAATAAAATCAAGGTTTTACTATCATTGACAAAACTCCCATTAATTTTTCTATGTATTTGACAAAGCTGTTGAATTACTTTCAGTCCCACAAGTTCCATCCATCAACCATCAACCATCAACCATCAACATTCCAGTTAAAGATGAAAATTATATATGATTTTTTTTCAATATACAATTTGATGCATGAGTTTTAATATAATGTAATTATACAAATAAAATTTTAAATGCAGTTTAAATATATACATTAAAATTTAATTTTAATTTAATTATATACATTTAAAGAAATAAATTATCAATTCTATTTATATATTGAATAAATATAATTATTGATGCATACAATTTATTAATGCAAAATAATATTATATTAAAAATATATAAAAATTAAATCAAATCAATATTTAATATATAAAATTATACAAAAAATCAAAATTCCTTTTATCCCCACTTTAGGCACTAGTTTCTTTTTCTAGATTAATCGTCATTATTGTACCATTCTATCATATGAAAATCTCTATTAGTTTCACCTTTACTTCAAACTTAATCATGATGCACTACGCTCTTTCACATTCATCATTTAATAAATATATACAAGTATTAGTTAAGAATTATTAATTGCCATTTTAAAAATAATTTATTATTTTCCTTTCATTAATTATATAATTTTTTTATAAATTTCTCAATCAGCATATCATATTTGACTTTTGTTAATTTTAAAATGATTCTCAAATCATTAAAAAAAACATGCTAAAGTGGATTCAAATTTTTTAATTGCTCACTAGCAAAAATATAGATTAAGTTAAAATTTAATTAATTATAAATATTATTTTCTAAAATAAATATCTATAGGTATTAGTTTCCTATAATTTTTCCCCCATGTTCTATATTTTTTCATTTATTTCCAATTTCCCGTTTATTTATTTTTATATTTTGGATGAAACCATTTCTAAATTTATAGGGTGACTATGCTTTGTTGCAGTAGAATAGGAAGACTAAGTTGACTCTTCTACATTCAAAACGAATAACATAATTGCTTAAATAATACTGTATTAGCACATGATCGCGTGGGTGGGATAATATATTTATAAACAATTTAGGTATAAAAAAAGGTTTATTATTCAACACATAAAATTGAAGTTTTAAGAATTTTAATGGTTTTGTATGTTTAAGTTTAGTCATTTGTAAATTTATTTTAGGTTTAATTTTTATTATAAATTTTATATAAAAACATAAAAAAAAATAAAAATACTCTCGTAATAATTTGAATATTTTTTAACGGATTATTATTTCATTTGATACTTAAGTTTAATTATAATGTTCAATTTGATACCCAAACAGATATTATGTGATCCAATAAATGTATGACATAAATGAAAAAGTATTAAATTGAGACAAAAAAAACTTAAATACTAAATTAAATATTATAATCAAACTCAAAATTCAAATTAAATGGATACTAAATAATATACCAATTCGTTTTCAAGTAAAAGAGTTTTATGATAATTTTCTACCTAAATAGGTATTTGATCACACCAACTCATACTTTTTTAAATTAATAAAATATAAAAACCTAAATTTCATAGCTGATGTGGACATGTAATTTTTAATCAATTTTGTGTTGGGTATTTTACGCCGTTGTTTGACCCCTAGAGTCACATGTTCATCGTTTCTCATTTGTTTACTCTCATGTTTTCCGTGTTTTACGTTTCCAAGATGTTCAATTTTGATTTTCATCTCACCATCTATAGAGTTATTCATCTATTTTAATAAAAATACAAGTTGGTTTCACATACCATATTACACCCTTCTATTTTTTTTAATCTTATATTACGTTTCTTTCACTGAACTTTTAAAAAATAATTTCTGAAAAAGTTAATATTTTTCGAAGTTTAGATGAATTCGTATAAAATACTTTTTATTATTTGATAAATTTCTTGAAAATATTTCATAAAAATTTTCAATGAAACAAATATACATTTAAGACTATGATAAGTAGTGAATTGATTACAAAGTGATGTTAAGATGAAATTATAATAAATAATGAATCTTCATGATATTAAAGATTAAATTGTAAACTTTGTGAAATTTATAATTGAAACAAGAGAAGTGATATGCATGAAAATTTGTCATGTGAAATGAGATATTTTAATGAATTATTTGATTAAAGTACTTATATGGTGAAAAATAAATTACATAGTAATAGGGACTAAATTGAAAAATGTTCAAAAGTTTAAGTGTGAAACAATTTAATATATGAATAAGGAAATTATGGTAAAAATTTAATTAATGTGTTATGAGATGATGAAATATGCATAAAGTACTATAAAAGTGAAATTGTGGGAAAATATGGAATTTTTATGATAAGAAGGACTAAATTGTTAAACTTGAGAAAATATGTGGATGAAATAATAGAAGTAAAATAAATAGAAATTTGATATGTGAAACAAGATATTGAGATAAATTATGTGATTAAAATGTAACAAGAAAGAAAATTGATTTAAGATGATTAATTAGTGAATACTAAACTTTTATGACAAAAAGGGACTGAATTAAAAAGTTATGAAAGTTTATAAGAAAATATTTGATAAGTGAAGAATGTAGTAGAGAATGTAACATTCCAATGCTTTAACCCCATGTTTGGGTCGGGTATGGGGGTATTACAGTAAACAGAGCCTTATCATTTTGGAAAATGTCTTACAGAAAAGAATTTGGTAAGACATTTTACGGAAATAAGGGGGTAATTTTACGTTGACCATCCTATTTTACATGAAAAAACATCAGAAAAAGTTAAAAATATTTTCCGTAAAAGCTTTTACGTTTAAACAAATGAATCCTTCACTGTTGTTTGAAATCAAACATGACAACAAATTAAAGGATGTTTCTTTTTTTCCTATATAAATACTATTATACCATCCTATTTCTTTTTAAAATAATAAAGTTAAAGATTTAATTTTTTTTTTGAATCACATTATATGTTGTAAATTTTATATAAAATTATAAGATTATTATAAAAATAATAGAATTTTAATAACTTTATAATTAAATTGAGAATAATTGACATTAATTCAATCAAAATTTTAAATATAATATATATATATATATAGATATAAATTAAGTCAATTGATTAAAAATTCATAATCGAATGATGGGCTTAACCAAATTCTAATATATAAGAATAAATTGGTAATATTTTTTAATTAAAATCTAAACAAACTTCCATCTGTTATTTTTTTCAAAATTTTTTGCTTCTAAAGCTGATAGGAATTGAGCTCCATCACCATCACTGTAACTGAAGTCCAAAAGTTAAGCACTTTTGCAATGCACCTTACTTAGGTGGGAAGAAATATTGGATTAATTTTCCATGGTATTACTAATTTAGGATGTTTGTACTGTGGCAGGTGAAAAGAAGGATGTGGGCCTTAGAGTAGGTATTATTTGGTTACCATTATCACCAAGTGTTGTTTCCGCAAATGTTTTTAGTGAAAAGTTGAACTTTCTCTTTGCTTTATCTTCTTCTTTAGGCCTTGGGATAGCTGGTGCAGTTATAGCTGGTATACTTATTGGAATCGGGATTTTATGCTTCAAACGAAGACAACCAGCAGCCGGGGTTAAGAACAAGTACCTTCCAACACCTCCCTCAAGTACAGGACCCTCCACTACGTCTACTACTCATCTGTCTCAAACCATCCCTTCATATCCCACCTCAAATTATGACATCGAAACAGAGAGCACTTACTTTGGAACTCACGTCTTTAGTTATCAAGAACTTGAGGAAGCCACTGATAATTTCAATCCTGCTAAACAACTTGGAGAAGGAGGCTTTGGCACTGTTTATTATGGTAAGACATTAACTTCTCAAACATAACTCGCCCTTCACCATTAATTTCCTTGTATTTGCTTCATCATTAGGTATGCTCAATGATGGGCGTGAAGTTGCGGTTAAGCGCCTATACAAGACCAATTTCAAGCGTGTTGATCAGTACATGAATGAAATCGAGATCTTCCCTCGAATACGCCACTCGAACCTTGTCACACTATACGGATGTACGTCGAAACGTAGCACTGAACTTCTCCTTGTTTACGAGTACATTCCTAATGGAACCGTGGCTGATCATTTATATGGGAAGCTATCAAACAGCGGTTTCCTTACTTGGCCTATTAGGCTGAGCATTACAGTAGAGACAGCGAATGCACTAGCTCACCTCCATGCATCGGATATCATACATCGCGATGTTAAGACGGCTAACATTCTCCTAGACAATAGTTTCAAAGTAAAAGTAGCTGATTTCGGTCTTTCACGATTTTTTCCTGATGGTGTTACTCATGTCTCAACTGCTCCACAAGGAACACCCGGTTACGTTGACCCTGAGTATTTCCAGTGCTACCAGCTCAGTGAGAAGAGTGATGTTTATAGTTTCGGAGTGGTCTTGTTTGAGCTTATATCCGCAAAACCGGCAGTGGACACCAGTAGGCACCGAGATGATATTAATTTGGCTAATATGGGTATGAGCAGAATCAGGAACCATGCATTGCATGAATTGGTTGATCCATCTCTTCGATTCGAGAACGATTATGCGACGAAAAAAATGGTGACGGCAGTTGCGGAACTGGCTTCACGGTGTTTACAACAAGAGAGGGATATGAGACCTTCCATGGAACAAGTGTTGCAGACATTGATAGGAATTCAGGGTGAGCAGATAGGATCGTAGAAAGCCGAAAAAGAGAATGTAAGATGTAGGCGTCAGGAAATTAGCTGAACACTAAACATAACCTTTTTTTTCCTCGTTGGATCGGCAGTTTGATTCTTCAATCATCAATAAATTGTGTTAAGTACAAGCATTTTTTTAATATAGCTTTTTCAATATCAGATTCAAATTTGCTCCATTATCGTGCAAATCTTTCCTAGAAAATTCAACTATTACTTTTTTTCCCAGGAAAATATAACAGAGAGGTACAATAAGAAGTCAAAAATGAGATTTGTTTGATAGATACAAAAGATATTTGAAAGGGTTAATATTAAAAAACTCGTACTGAAATGCATTTTTGGAAAACGCTTGTTTTCTACTAGCGATGGAACTTCAACACTTTCAACTCACCTACTTAAAATAATGGAAAAAAAATGTTTACTAATAAGCATAGGAATGTTTTAGAATCTAAAGAGAAGTAAATGATTAAAAGAATGACAAATCTGAGTTAATTTCCCACCATTACTAATTCATGTATCAATCAATTATTGCTCACAAACTTTGTTGATATTAGTAGTAACAATAGAAACCAGCAGAATCATTAACTCAGGAGAAGCGGGTGGGAGAAACTATGCCAATTTGACATTTTTCTTTCTTTGCCTAAGTGCTTTTGTACATCAATTAATAATAATAATAATAATAATAATAATAATAATAAAATGAAAATTTTCTCTTTACCGTGGGTGACAAAATTGAAAAATAATTTGAGTAATTAAATGGATGCGTATAAAAAAATTAAGTGAACAAATGAGTAATTTACCTTATCTTTTATTTGGTCCAATGATAAGACTGAAAGTGTTCTTCATCGCTTTGCGAGATATTTTATTATGTTCCAAAAAGAAAATGAAATTCGCTCAATATGCCCTTTTTGCTTACTATCTATCTACCAATAATACATATACAAACCGCAAGTTTGGAAAAAAGAATTATAATTTCATTTAGAATTATTAATTTAAATAATTATACTAATTTTAAAATAGAGTTATTACTTGGATTCAACTCTAAGCATAAAATATAGATATCATTTATAATTATTTGTTAAAAAATGAGTTAAAACATTTGTGTTATTTTTTTTTAATTTATGCTAATTTTATTGATGTAAAATAGAATTATTACTTGAATAGAACTCTAACCCTCTTAATTATCACTTAATTAATATTATAGTTATATACTAATTAAAATTAAAATTTATCTTTATAAAGAGCATCGGTAATTAGGCATATTTAATAAAGTAGTATTTAATAAAATTTGCTGATGAAAAAATAGAAAAAAATGGAGTAAAGCCATGTTTCTTCGAAGAGGTAATATCGAATCATATTCGAACAATAATAGCATTAGAGAGTGGTCAAAGATTATGTTAATTGATGACGAGGTAATATAATATTATGATATTTTTTTTAAAAAAAATTCTATTTGTTAATTGTTTGGTGCAAGAGAAAAACTTTTTATAAGTTTTTTTTTAATAAAACATATTGGGCTTTATTACTTTCAAATCCAAAGCAAACAAAAATCAAACAATTCTACAGAATTAAAAAAACAAAAAACTCGCGCAGACCCAAATAAAAGGCCCAAGATTATCTAAAAACAATATCAAAACAAAAAAGGAAACTCTAAAAAGTCTATATCACCGTTCCATTGCCCAATTAGCTCAATCCTTGGCAACCGTCCCAACACCTGCAATTAATTTCATTTTCTGACGATTCTAAAGTGTAGAGAGAAGTAAATAGCATTTCCTTTCATCTTTCACAGTAACTCTCTCTTTCTCCATTCCTTACCACCGCTTCACCTTCTTTAGTCTGGTTCCCTTGCTCTCTCCACTGTCATCCAACGCTCCGCATACGAAGGGACTCCCTCCTCCAGGTAAAAGGACTCACCCCTCTCAGTTTTTCTTTCACAATCATGTGGGCTAACTTATTGGCCAATCTTGGTATATGGTTGGAAAAGATCTCTTGAAATTTGTCTCTCAACTGCTGTATATTTTTTATATAAGCACCGATTACTGATTTATCCGGATGTATTGACTGACATTTCTTAACTGTTGACAATGAATCGCCCTCGATTATTACTCGCACCCAACCCCGTTTTATACCAGTTTGCACAGCTCGATGACGAAACCCTTTCATGGGTCTCCGCTCGTGAAAGTACCACTTCCCCTTCAGCATTCCTTGTCACAATACCTAAAGCCGATCGAAATCTTTATCCGTCAAAAGCGCCATCAAAGTTGATTTTAATGGTTGAACCCGATGGTACCCACCAGCACACCAATCCAGTTTCTTTTGTAAGTGTCCTCTTTTCTGTCTCAGTAATCTCTGCAATGTAACCTCTGATGAAATGTGTAACACCCTTAATTCATATTCGTTGCCGGACTAAGGTTAAAAGGCATTACCAGACCTATCGGATCACATCACAAACATTTCACAAACATTCAATAGTGAAATATACACATAGAGTCCCTTTAGAAGATTTACGAGACCTTAAACATGCATTGGGAAGGGGTCGGGACTAAATCGAGCACATACAAATTTTTTTTCGAAACTTAAATATTTTTTAAAGTTACAGAGGTCACACGCCCGTGTGGGCAGGCTGTGTGCCTCACACGACTTAGACACGTCCGTGTATTCAGGTCGTGGCAAAATAGGGCATACATACTGACTTGTCCACATGGCCACAAGACACGCCCGTGTGCCAGGCCGTGTGAAAATTAGGGAGGCTACTGATTTGGTCACACGGCCAGTCACACGCCCGTGTGTCTAGCCCATGTGGTTTCCTGACTTGCTTCGAATTGCAATCTTGAGAGACACGGTCGAGATACATGCCCGTGTGCTCAATCGTGTGGGCAAATATAGGCCATTTGCAAGGCCAATTTGCCACCCAAAATTAGGTCATACCTACAAGTATCAAACAAGCATCAATTCATGTCCCAAAGGCAGCCAAAAATATACCAAATCATGCACAATTTGACCCTTAATAACATCATTTATTTTCATATACAAATCCAACTCAACATACCAATTTAAAGTACTAACTTCACATCAAAAACATGTGATTCAGACATCATATTAATCCATTTCAATTCATAGCATTTCTCAAATCAACCATGAAACTTACCAAAATTGAACATTTTTTTTTGGCCATTCATGAGCACATCAAAACATACCAAATTTTGCATTTCATAGCATGCACTAAATTCACTCTATAATCACATTCATTATAAAGCCATATCATATGGCTATATTTACACATTTCAAAACATAATCAAAGTTCTCTAGCCTATACATGCCATACTTCAATATGTACATTTTCAAAAGGTACCAAAATATAGTTCGATAGTATGGTGATGATCCTCGACGATCCCCGAGCTCCCAGTAGTTTCGATAATCTATAAAACAATGCAAACACACGCAAAGTAAGCTTTCAAAAGCTTAGTAAGCCATATACAAATAAACTTATCACATAAACAAATTACAAACTATTTCATTCATATGAATTATAGCATAACACAATAGCAAATTCATATTTCTCATCTAGCTCAATTGATCATAACCACTTGCTTATAAACTTATCACATTTTCATGTAGCTCACATATCAAATGATCATACTCATACTTATCTTCCATTGCCAAATTTCATATATATTTTATATGTACCTGAAACGGATACATATTCACATATTCAATCATATCTCGGAATGCCTGTTGAACCGTTCGGAATAAATAAGGATATTCGGATAGCTCATAAAGCTCGTACAATGCCAACGTCCCAGACGTGGTCTTACATGTAATTTAATATCGATTCTTCTGTCCCAGACATGGTCTTACACGTAAATCTCAAATCGATGCCAACGTCCCAGACGTGGTCTTACACGATAACTCATATCGGAATCTTATGTCATGACATATGCATCCTAACTATTCTTATGGTTCGTACGGGGCTTTTCGGACGTCATCACATTATCAAAATTTTCTCGGATTTCACATATTCAGCTCTAATAGCCATATATCACAATTCATTCGCATATAAGCAATAATAATTCAATTCAAACACATTTATTTGTATATCGACTTACCTCGTACGGATTCAGATGAAAATAAACAATTACTCGACCACTCTAAATTTCTCCCGATCTAATTTCGTTTTTTTTTTGTTCTTGATCTATACACATTCAAATTTAGCTCTTTTATTTATCATATCATTCAATTCAATCCAAATATACATATTTAGGGCATTTTACAAATTAGTCCTCACATTTTCACATTTTGATATTTAAGTCCTTAATTCACAAAATCACAAAATATACAAAATTTCATTACACCATAGCTTAGCCGAATATTCACTTTGCTCAAATAAGCTCATATATTTCATTTATTTTACATTTTAGCCCTTCAATTTTCTCATTTTCACAAATTAGTTTATAATAATCAATTTCATCAAAAATCCCAATACAAAACATATTTATTTAACATCAAGCTTTCATATTTCACCATTTAACATCACAAAGCTCACAAAATCAACAATGGCATAACTCAAAATCATCATCAATTTCAAAAATTAAGGTATGGGTTAGCTAATACTCAAAGCAACAATCACAAAAACATAGAAATTATCAAAAATCGAGCTAAAACCGTACCTTAATCAAGCTTGTAATTGCCGAATGCATGAGAGCTCAAAAACCTATTTCTTTTACTGATTTTTGGTTGTAATTTGGAGATGATGACATAATTTTTAACTTTGATTTTATTAATTTATAACTTATTTAGCTAATTACCAAAATACCTTTATTTAATAACATTTAAAAACACATAATGGATGGCTATTCATGTCAATTCCCACTATCCATGGTCTATTCACAACATAAGGACTTCACATTAATAAGCCATGTCAATTCGGCATATAACTAATTAGAAGGCTACTTTTGCATTTTCTGCGATTAAGTCCTTTTTCACAAATCAGCACACAAACGATAAAATTTTCATACGAAACTTTCACACATATCAATTCACATGCTATAAATACGAAAAATAATATTAAAATATTTTTTTGACTCGGATTTATGGTCCTGAAACTACTAATCCGACTAGGGTATAAATCGGACTGTTACAAAATGTACTTTATCCCTCCCTGTAGCAAACTTACTCTCATGGACCCTTATGTTCCTGTCTCGCTAGATAGCCCAGAGTGCGTAGCAGAAAAGCCGTCGCTAAGTGATAGAACATGCATCAAATACCCCAGTAAGCCATTGTCCAAATCCCAAATCTTGATTACTTAAGAAATGCAAAAATTTAAGATCTAACCATACTTCAATTGTTACAAGGCATACTCGAAACAAATGATCCACTGTTTCCTCCTCCCTTCCGCACCGAGGACAACATGATATGTTCACAAGTTTCTTATATTTCATGTTAGCTAATGTAGGCAAGTAATGCCAATAAATTTTTCAGATTGTAATTTTAATTTTCTTAAGGAGGTTTAGTCTCCATAGTTTTTTGTAAAAATCACTAGAAATTGTTTGTAAAATGTAAGCATTAGAAACCCCCAAAATCTTCTGTAACAGTTTATAAGCACATCGGACGGAGAACTCCCATGAAGACTCACCACCCCACACCAGCCAATTATCATGGGCCTCTTTTGCTAATGGAATACGAAGGATTTGAGTTGCATTCAATGCCGAGAAGGTGATGGGCGTCGGAACCACAAAAAATAATTCCTACAGTAAAATAACTCTAAACAGTAGTAAAGAGTGGTAGTAGGGTCGAGTCCACAAGGATTGGATATTATAATCAACTTTTGCGTATAACTTGTGATTAGAATTTTTGTCGTGTCTAAAGTCGTGACAGAAGTCGTGCCCACGACTTCAAACGGACATGCTGAAAAATAAACAAATAAATTAGGGAAGTTTTGAAAATGTTTAGAAAGTAAATAATCGAAACAACATAAATAAAATATTAATTAATATTGGAAATAAATTTAAATCGGGAAATAAATTCGGATAATAAGCCTTAGCCCTAGATCCGGTGGATTCCAAACTTTTGAATCGATCTTCGAAAATTAATTTTCTCCTCCAAACAATAAGCTAGTTATAACAGTCAAGAATGTCCTAACCACCAATTCTTCCTCTCGTAGCTAGTCCCAGTACGACTTGTAAACTAACCCTTACCGATTATCTAACCGAGATACACATGTTTCTGATTCAAGATTTCGGCAGCCTTACACTCTGAAGAACCCAACTCGGATTAGCGGCCTCAACCGCGTGGGTCGTTTAAAACCCGATTACTTCTCCTTTAATTTGTTCTCGGATATTCAGATACAGCACGACCGACTCGTTTCTCCAACTGTCCGTAAACACGACTCCAACCCAACATGCACTTTTTAACTTGAAATTAAGTAAACTTTAAGGGATGAGTTGTCAATCCTGATACTTAAGAAAAATGTGAATACCGATTGAAAGGATTTTTATTATGGATATATATCTCACGATTCCCGATCAGAAAGAACATCGACCTTAAACTAAGATGAATTTAGTGAAGCATGAAATTATTCATGCTTTGATTGGCTTATGGAGAGGATTTGAATGAAAATGGTGGGAATTGGAAAAGGAAAGGACTTGAAAGGCAATTTAACAAATTTTGGATGAACAAAGAAATGGAAATGGATGTAACGTCCCAAATTTTGGGCCTAGAAGAAATAGGCTTTGGGCATCGGAACAATTGGATTTTAGTTGTGCGAGAAAATTTTCACTAATTGCATGTTTGCTTTACTGGCTATGTGCTTTAGGAGTGATTGGGAGTGTTTTGGGAGGTCTTGAGTTCAAATCTAGGCTACAGCAAAAATTTTAGTTTTCCCTAAAATTGAACTTGGCGTGGGTTGGAAGGACTTATTAATATTTGAGGATAAAATGTGACACAATGAAGCTTGTGGTCTAGTGGCAAGGAGGCGTTAGGAGTATGCATGTGGTTTGAGGTTCAAGTCATGGTGTGCGCAGAATTTTTGGTTGTTCCTTGAATAAACTTGGATATTGGCATGAGGGCTTTATAAAATATTGAGGATAAGTTAGGACTCGATTGAGCTTGTGGCTTATTGGTAAGTGGCGTGATAGAGCTGCAAAAGGGTCTGGTGTTCGAGTCACGCATGGAGCAAAGAGGTATTTATTTTGCTGCTATGGCCAGTAGAGAAGTAGAGGTGGACTGGAACTCTACAAGGTAAGGTTTAAATTGGTCATTGTGTAAATCAATGAGGATTTCGTGGGGGGATTATGGGAGTGATTTATGGAGAAAAATAAGGAGTTTGAAGTGTGTGGGAGTGTTGTGCCGAATTGGTAAGGGGAAGCATAGGAAATTCAGCTAGGATTGTTTTCTCTCATTTTCGGTTTGGTTTCAGTCACTTTTGCCTTGGGAAAAACTGGTTTGTGTTATCGAATTGTTTTTTTTTCATTCACCTCTTCTGTTTTACATTTTGTCTAGCCGAATATATTTTCTCTTTTCCCCTCGGTTTTATTTTTTCTTTTTGGTTATTCTCCTCTAGCTGATTGCCTCTTCTCCATCTTTTCTCTTTCCTCTTTCGATCTTCCCCTTTGCTATTTGCTCTTTTGGACGAATATTTTGCTTCTCTCCCTATTATTGGCTGACTGTTTTAGTGCTCTGCCATTGGTGTTATTGCGGTCTTGCAAGGGTTCTGAGGAATCGATAGGTACACATAAGTTCTCTCTGTTGTTTCTCTGTTGTTGCAATATGTGTTCAAATTTGTTTCTTCTACTTTTTTCTGAAAGTCGAATACTCCTTGATAAATTGTAATAGTAACATATTTTAAGCTCACATTTAGCATGCTTTTGGATGAATTATTTCTTATTTTATGTCATTTGGTGCTCTTAATCCTTGATTTTCATGTTTTATACTCGGGAAAGCACCGGAAGATGAAAAGAATAAGAAATGGGATTAAAACGGGCCAAATGGGCCAGATCACGAAATCGACACGGCCTGGGCCCAAGACCACACGGCCGTGCCTCATTAATCGACTCCACACGGCCTTACCACGATTCACACGGGCGTGTGCCATGGCCGTGTCTCTGCCACGACCAAGAGGAGTTTTACTCAGAATAGGATGCTTGGAGGCAAAGAAACACAATCCAAAGTCTATTTAAACACCTTAGTAGGAATTCTACTTGGATTAGGATTCTTAGGGGCCAAGTAAGGCATCTCAAAGCCTATATAAACATCTTAAGGGGCAACTTAAAGGGGGAGTTCGACAGAAGCCCTCTGTCAGGGCGTCCAGCTAGGCTAAAGAGCCGAGCCAGAAAGATCAGAATTGTGGAAATTACTTGAAGAAAGCCAGTTGATTCATCTCAAGAAGCCGGAGTTATACTCAAGACGGAGGATCTCTCTTCAAATCCTTCAGGGGGTTTTAGAGTTTTTCTTATGTTTTGTTTTATCTTTTCTTTTGAGATGTATTTTATTATCATTATAAACTAAACCCTCAAATACTTGAGGGGGATGAAACCTAAGATGAATCTTGTTATCGTCTGCTGAACTATATGATAAATATTTGATTTGTTCTTAATTATGTGTTCTTAATTCTTGTGTTGATATTTTGCGGATATTAATTCAAGTTTGATGTGCTTAGGTGGAGGAGCAAAAGTCTCTGCCTAAGAGTAGATCTAGCATAGTTAAGCGGAGTTGATCGCACGCCTAGAGATAGGGTGACGAGATTTAGCCGGATTAGGGTGAAACCTAATTGGGATTCCACAGATCGAGTTAATGCAATTCTAGGGGTTTTAATTAAAAAGAGATTTCAATTAATCAACCTAGGGTTAGACGTTATTCGCTTCGAGAGAGGGTTTAATATACATTAGGAAATCTTACGGATCAAGTCAAATGAATAAATCGTCTGGTTCAGAGTTAGATAACAAGTGAAGTCTAGGTGGATTCTTTCTTAGGTATTATTTTAATCAATTGGTTTTTTCCACAAGTATTTCCCCAATTTCATTCTTTTTTTCTCATCGTCTTTAGCTTAGTAGTTAGTTAATTTTCTTGATTAAACCGATTCACTTCAATTTTAAGGCTAAATAATAAAAAGAAAGTTAGTATCAGTACTTTCGGTTCTTTTGGGTTCGACAATCCGGTCTTGCCACTAAGCTATACTACTGTTCGATAGGTACACTTGTCTTAATCGTTGTCATAGTTAGTTTTTAGGCTCGATCATTCTCATTATAAATTTTAAGACGGTGACACAGCGATCAAGTTTTTGGCGCTGTTGTCGGGGAACTAAAATATTAAGAAAGCTCAATTTTTATTACTCTAGCCATATTTTATTTTTGCAATTAGATTTTTTTTATTTTGCTAATTTTTCTTTTATTTGCTTTTGACAGGTAATTTTAGTTTATAGAGGAGATGGCACTGAATACCTATCAGTGGCAAGTTATGAGGACAACGCCAACAGAAGCCGTTAGTGTCTTTAACCTCGATGCAGTAATCAGGCTATCAAATCGGTTAGAATTGTTAAATAAAAAGATTGATGATTTGTGTTCTTTGCAGGTACATCCAGTTATGCAGTGCGAAACAAGTAGAGGTGTGGCGAATCCTGAGTACCCATCCTACGGTGGCATGGAAAGTGAACAAGTGAACTATATGGGTAACTATCTTAGACCTCAAAATAATCTTTATAGCAACACTTATAAAGCAGGTTGGAGGTACCATCCCAATTTCTCGTGGGATGATCAAGGTGGTCAAAGATCGCAACCTCCTCCAAATTTTCAACAACCACCTCACCAACGGGAAGAGGAGTCGAACCTTGAGGAGATGTTGACAAAATTCATAGTAGCCACAGAAACACGTTTCCAAAATATAGAAACAAAACTTGAAAAACAGGAAGCATCGACACAGGAGCTCAAGGATCAAATTGGGCAACTTACTAAATTAGTTTCTGAAATACAATCAGAAAGTTTACTTAGGGAAAAGGAGCAAATTCAAGCCATAACAGCTCAAGATAGTGAAGAGTTAGACGAGCCCAATTTTAGGCAAGAACCTGTGGTAAGTGATGGTAAGGTTGAGGTAAGCCATGATTTACTAGACCTGGTAAGTATAGAGTACCAACCTCATGTGCCATACTCCAATGCGATAAAGAAAGACTACACAGAGGAGTAATTCGGTAAATTTCTTAACCCTCCAAAGAAGTTACATATTACCTTGCCGTTTCTTGAAGCTATTTCGCAGATGCCAGATCCTAGACCTCGTGTCAATACAGAAGAAATTCATGAGGAACGAAAGCTTTGGATCGATGAACTAGACGAGTGGAAGATACATTTCAAAGAGAAACTAAAAATACACGAAGCAAAAACGAGGCAACTCCACGACAAACTTAATGATGGGATAACACAGCTTAAGATAGGAGATCAGGTACTCAAAATCTTTCCAGATGGAACAGTCGAGGTAACTAATCCTAAATTTAGCACTTTTAAGGTAAACACTACTCGACTTGAACTATATATCAATAACCGAATTGATCGCATGAGAAAAGATTTTCACCTACTCAAACCACCCTGATAATGCGAATGAGAGGTAAGTTTAGCTCAAGACTTTAAACGAGCGCTTCTTGGGAGGCAACCCGAGCACTAACCCTACTAATTAGTTTAGTTTTATTTATTAGGCGCAGGTTTTCCATACTCACACGGCCTTACACACGGCCGTGGTTGTGGTCGTATGGGCACCATAGGTAGGAAAAAGGGCGTGGCCGTAGACGTGTGGCAACAGGACAAAATTTTTTCCAAAACACGGGCTGCATCTCTATTTAAACCCCCCTTCTTCCTTTTTTTTCCCAATTGTCTTTCTTCTTTCATTTTTCATTATTTACGTTTATTTTTATTTTTATTTTTATTTTTATTTTTATTTTTTTATTTATCTTTTATTTTTTTATTATTTTCTTCTTATTCTTCATGCCATTTAGATTTAGCTTAGGATACAATAAAATCAGGTCGGCTGCTTCGAGGATTCAAATTCAAACGGTTCAAGGCGCTCCCTCACGTTCACCTTTGCCAATTCATATCTGATTTCTTTTCATTAACTCCATCCAAAATTCAGGAAGATTCATTTTTTTATGATTTTATTATTATTGTGCTATTATCTATCTTTGTACATTGAGGGTAATGTACATCTTAAGTGTGGGGGGTTAACTATAGTATTATTTGAAAATCCTTGAATTATGCATTGTCTTAAAGTAAGTTTCTCATATTATTCCCCTGATTTATGATTTTTGTTGATGTGTTTTGGATTAAGTCATTGATAATTGTGCATTGATAATTAAAATTGAAGGATATTAGAGAATCAAGCATGATAAGTCTATTTTTTGAAATTAAAAATTTTCTAGGTTGTCTACCTAAATTTAAATATTACTTTGAAATTTGAAATTTATGAGGATGACATCAAAATACCTATAATTTTTTGTGAGATTTTGAGCCTTATAGAGCATATATTTTTTTTCTTGCTCACTTTATTGATTATGAGTGTGTCAACATTGATTTGTTATTCTAGAACTTGCATCGATTATACCTGTCGAGACTACACTTTTGATTTGATATATAGGGATGATAAAGGCACCTAAGATTTAACTCACTTACTCCACTAAAAGCCTACCTTCACAATTAACCCCTAGTGAACCCCGTTTAATCTTAACAACCCTTTTTATTGATCAACCGTTAATATTAACCCAAAACCCTTCGTTTTTGTTATCACCATTCCTTTTAACTACCCTTATATCGAGATCTGATTTGATCGATTGCCTATTTATTTCGATAGTAAATTCACCATTTATGATGTATTTTTGATTTGTTCTTAAAAAAAAAATCAAAGTATATTCATTATTTAGTTCTGTGATTAAGTGAGCTTGTACGTTTAAATCTCAATTGTTGAAGAAAAAGCTCGTATTATTAGTATTACAAGTTTTTAGTTGATGTAATTATTAGCTCATGTTTCTAGTTGGGAAATTTGTCAATTCAATCTCGATTCTAACCCTCTAATTTAGCCTTTATCCACACCTTTAATCCAAGCCCCATTACAACCCTTTTCAAAGACTTTTTGATTTTTGTATCATCTCATATTATAGTGGTGGAGATTTGATTTTCATGCAAGCCTATGGGATTAACTTCTCATGTTCGACTTATGAGTACTTTTTCCTGAACCTTAAACACTTCGAGTGATTTGAGTGAATCTTTAGTGAGGATGTCAACCATTTTCGATTCTGAATCAGAGGTAATTATTTAGATAAGGGGAAACACATATGTTTTCGTGCGACAAAAAAATATATGACTTAGATTGTTTGAATCTTTAGTACTCTTTGAGTTGAATTATACATGTATGAATTATCTTTGAATTATGATGAAACACTATCGATGACTATTATGAATTGAGGGAAGTTCGTTTTAATTATGAGTTGAGAATTTTGCTTGAGGACAAGTAAAAGCTTAAGTGTGGGGTATTTGATAAACCGTAATAGTAACATATTTTAAGCCCACATTTAGCATGCTTTTGGATGAATTATTTTTTATTTTATGTTATTTGGTGCTCTTAATCCTTTGTTTTCATGTTTTATACTCAGGAAAGCATCGGAGGATGAAAAGAACAAGAAACGGGCTTAAAACGGGCCAAATGGGCCAGATCACGAAATCGACACGGCCTAGGCCCAAGATCACAAGACCGTGCCTCATTAATGGACTCCACATGGCCTTGCCACGATTCACACGGGCGTGTGCCATGGCCGTGTCTGTAACATCCTAAATTAGGGGCTATTTGTGATTGAATAATTATTTGGTATGTTGGAACTGCTGTGATATTATTTATGGGAATATATGGTTTAATCAAAGGCCTTGAGTAGGCTCGGTTTGGTAAAAATTTCAGTTTTTAATTTTAAAGGAAGGGAGCCTTAGCAAGAGGGGGGTTATAAGAATAAATGTGGATAATTTGACATGAATATCAACTTGGAAAAGTGGCAATAGGAGGGTCACTTAAGAGTTACATGTGACGCCACACTGAGGATGGGAGTGCTTGTGTTCGAGTCACGAAGATCCCTTTTGCACCTTGTTATGGACGGCATAGGGAGGGAGAGACTTTCTCTCTTTAAACTCTTAATTTTTATTTAGATAAAGAGGATAATATGAGTGTTTAAATTGTTATTATTAATTCTAAGGATAATAGAAGATAAAGAGGATATTGGTTGGATTATTATTTGATTAAAGGGGAATTAATTCAAATTAATTTGAATTAATTTAAATGAGTGGCCGGAGAGGTTGTAAGTGTTTGCGAAATTTAAACACTTCATGGAGAAGTGGACGGCAAGGCCACTAGGGGATGCCAATGTCTATAAAAGCCTCAATCTACTATCTTGTTTTCTTTTTTTTTTTCATTTTAGCCAAATCCCCAACCTTTCCTTCTTTGTTTCGCTCATTTTTCTCCATTCTCCCTAGACCTTGGCCGAATCTTCTATACCAAAATTCCCCACCTATTTCTTTCTTCTTCCTCTCAAAAACACTTAGCCGAAACTCCTGTTGCACTTTCTCTTTGTCACTAAAAGACGAATCCCTTCTCCTCAGTTGGGTGGTTTTGGCCGAATAGCTTAATTAAGGTAATCTTCTCAAGTTTTTCCTGCAATCGGCTCATTTGGAGGGTAAGGGGCAAAAGCCGAATGCCTTATTTTGATTCCCTGTTCTTGCCGATTTCTTTTAAGGAAATAGGAACTAATTTCGGCACTTGTGGCTAGGATATTAACTCCCTATTCTAAACCGATTCTGTCCAGGTGTTTCGGGATCTTGAAGCAATTGGTTCAAGTCTTCTAGCAATCGATTTGGTAAGTATAGGTAAGGCTTATGTTAGTGTTTAAAAGCCAAAGGCCATGGTTATTGATAGTGTTAACTGACCAATTGTGGTGGTGAACTGTAATCGCGATTCGGTGCCGGGTTAGAATTCAAGCGATTAGGTAAGGATTCGGGGTCAAAAGAAAACCCTTTTAAATTATTTGGTTTGGCCGAATGGCCATTTCAGATAACTTTGATAGTTGGCGAATATAGGGGCAAGGACTTAGAGTGTGGCCGATTGGTTTTCTTCGGGATTAAGACCATCGTAATATCAGGTGTGTACATACACACGTATAACTTGTTAATGTGCTGATTGTTGTGAATGCTATCTTGATTTTATGTAGCATTGGATAATATACCATATCGGTATAGATGGTGATTCAGGTAAGTACCTGTTAATATGAATTTGTTATTCGATGCTTTTGGGAAGCATGATGTATTGATACATGAGATTTAAGTATGTGATGACATGAAACATGTACATATGTGACTGATGTGGGATTGATGAGTGGAGGGGTGATTAATTGTGCCGACGAGCACGCGATGTGTTTTGGTAACACATCGTGACTACGGTCACCAGAGGTTTGGTACCTCATAGCGACTCGTCCCTGTGGTTAACACCACCGTGGGTTGGCCCCACTTGAGATATGGGATCGTCGCGGTGATTTGGTATCACACGATGGGTTGGCCCCATCAATTGATTTGTGTCTCTGGACACCGTGTTTTGGTAACACATCGTGACTATATGTCACCGGTGGTTTGGCACCACCAGTGGTTTTGGTACCACAAATGGGTAGACAGTGGCGTTTGGTTGGCTAGGTTGAGGGCACATAATATTCGCATATTAATCTGTTATATGTTGTGTATGGAAATGTTTTTAAAACGGGGAAGGGTTACATATCGAGTCTTGGTGACTCACCTTCTCCTTTAACATTTTTCAGGTGACTCGTAGATGGCGGTTGAGGAGCCGGTTGGACTCGAGGTGGCCATGCGGTGGATTTAAATTAAATGAACCTTAATCTTAGTTATGATAAATTTTATTTCCGGTTTTTAGTTTATTTGGATGTAATAAGGCCACCTGATGTTTTATTTTATTTTATTTTTTTTTGTTATTTTTCATATGTCGAATAATTGTTTTAAACTATGGTTACCAATATTAAATTAAAGTCACATGTTTTCCCAAATTAACACGAAAATGTTTTCATAGTGCCATCGGGCACACTCGGTATTCTATAATAACTTGGTTGAATTAACTTTTAAATAAATTCTAAGTAAGGTTTTCCAAAAATCTTTTCCACTGTAGCAACTCGGATTCGGCCATAGTGTTTGGGCTGGGTTTGGGTTGTTACAAAATTGGTATCAGAGCCCGGTTCAAAGCTCGGCGGTGGGGGTCCAAGGCCCAAAAATGTTTTGGTAGGCCTTATGGAATGATTTTTGGTTTTTGAACAAAGATGGCCCGAGTCTCCGGCAGACCGATCCGCCTGTAAGTACATCGAAACCTCTTTGTGAATTATATTCTGTAGAAGGGTAGGAAGCATGGAACGTAGATAGACTTATAGGAACTTGAACCCTAAGGTTAGATTACTCAAACACAAACGGAACATAAGACTTAAAGAACTAAATCAACCTATGGCTAAGCCATTGAGCTAGGGTGTGGTAACCTTTGTACGCATGTCTAGGATTGGAACCGGAAGAGCTTGGTACTTAAGCAGTCCGAGTGACTCACCTCCTCTTCGCAGGTATCCTACCTGGTGCGTAGCTTCGGTTCACCCTAACTCAGAGGGCTCAGTGGTGTGGTAACCTCTGTGCGCATGTCTAGAAAGGTTCGGTGAGAGCTTGGTATTTAAGCGGTCCGCGTGACCCACCTCCTCTTTACTCGAATTCTGCCTGGTGCGTAGCTTTGGTTCACCCTGACCAGGAGGGCTCGGTCATAGGCTAAACACAATGATTAAAACCCGAAAAGGGAATTAGCCATGTTTTCGAAAAAGAATGAAACAACAAACCCTAATGTTTCAAAACTTGTGCAATAACTTTTTCAAATCCAAGAACATTATTTTTACAACGTTTTTCTCGAAAAATTTGATTGTGGAAAATTACAGAAATGCCCTTAGGGGGTAAAATTACTAAAATGCCCTCGGTTCATAAAATATCAGTTCAATGGTTTTGCTCAAAAATTTCAACTATTTTACAAAATTCAACAACTTAGCTTTGGAAATCATCATCAAAATATTTTGGTTCTAGAAAATTACGAAAATACCCCTGTAGGAAAAAGACGAAAATACCCCTGGGATAGAAATGGGCAGAAATGTCCGATGAGCGAATAGGTATGGAAAGTATTAAGGAATGGATGCATGAACTTTTTGTGCGAGCTAGGATAGGAAATCTGAAACCTTGGTTGCTCGAAAGAATCTCTGATTAAAACTCTATCCATAAAATTTCTTCGTGAATAAGAAAGTGGAACAAATGCTAACGCATAAAATTTTTCTTAATCGATTTAAAAGCGCAGAGATAGAATGAGTTCTAGAGGACGTGGACGCCGTGGGCGCGGTAGGGGTAGGATGATGATGATATCCGAACCCGTCAGTCGGGACAAGGTTCTAAAAATGAGGTACCACTCGCCACCACCACCTCCTACTTTTAGAGCCGAGGAGCGAGGATCGCACCGGTGGTGGCGGTATCGCAAGTCGCTTTCATGAGTCTTGGAGATGGTGGTCAATGGTGGAAATTTGGGAGCTCGGAAATGCGTCCCCGGCGACTCCGATCTAACGGAGCGGAGGTATTCCGGGTGTGTCGGGAGTGGCACCCAGTCTGCGAGAATCATGGCTAGAGTCAACTGAAAGGATCATGGATGAACTTGACCTGACTGAGGAAGAAAAGCTGAAAGGGGCAGTGTCGCTCCTAAAGCATGAAGCGTATCAGTGGTGGCTTACGATTCGAGACGGGGCTACAGCAGATGATCTGACTTGGGAGTATTTCAAAACCACCTATCAGAAGAAGTATGTGGGCACCAGCTACACTGACGCGCAGAGAAAGGCTTTTCTGGGGTTAGTGCAAGGAACTAAGTCAGTGTCAGAATATGAGGCGGAATTCTTAAGGCTGAGTAGATATGCTCGAGGCATTGTGGCTACTGAACATGAGCGCTGTGTCCGCTTTGAGGACGGGCTTAGAGATGATTTGAGGTTGCTGATTGCCCCACAACAGGTTCGTGAGTTTTCGTCTCTAGTGGAAAAGGCTAAGGTAGCCGAAGGGATCAAGGAGACCGTAAGATGTAAGCATGATAGGAACAACCGTAAGAGAGGCTTTGGATCGCTGGATCGGGGCGATAATGTGGAAAAGAGGGCTAGATTTGGGAATCGGAAAGAACCACAAAGCTCCTTTCGGTGGCCACCTCGGTGTGTTAGATGCGGGAAACCCCATTCGGAGAATGTTTGGTGGAAGTAAAGGGTGCTTTGAATGTGGGTTATTCGATCACCGTGTAAGGGATTGTCCTCGAAAGCTAGCTAGGAACCAACCAGTAGGTCGAACTGCAGTGCGCGTTAGAAATGAAGGACCACCACGGAGGGTCGAGGTGCGGCTAGAGGTAATGCAAATGGTAGCGGCGTGGCCGAGGTGTTGCAGAGTGCGAGGCGAACCAAGGTTGGTTTATGCGATTGGCTTTCGTGAGGAGGAAGATGTGCGGACATGACAACGGGTAAGTTTCTTATTTTGGAATACCTCAATTGTCTTGGTTATGGTTACGTTAGTTCATTCTTATGATTGCTAGTAAAGAGTATGGAACCTGGATTATGAGCGTAGGGAATGTGTAGAAAGTATGATAGTTCTTTAAGATCGAGTCTTGCAGCGAACGAGCGTGGATGACGAGTTAAGGATGCACGATTGAGCGATTATAAGTAATTTCGAGGACGAAATTATTTTAAGGGGGTAGAACTGTAACATCCTAAATTAGGGGCTATTTGTGATTGAATAATTATTTGGTATGTTGGAACTGCTGTGATATTATTTATGGGAATATATGGTTTAATCAAAGGCCTTGAGTAGGCTCGGTTTGGTAAAAATTTCAGTTTTAATTTTAAAGGAAGGAGCCTTAGCAAGAGGGGGTTATAAGAATAAATGTGGATAATTTGACATGAAAATCAACTTGGAAAAGTGGCAATAGGAGGGTCACTTAAGAGTTACATGTGACGCCACACTGAGGATGGGAGTGCTTGTGTTCGAGTCACGAAGATCCCTTTTTGCACCTTGTTATGGACGGCATAGGGAGGGAGAGACTTTCTCTCTTTAAACTCTTAATTTTTATTTAGATAAAGAGGATAATATGAGTGTTTAAATTGTTATTATTAATTCTAAGGATAATAGAAGATAAAGAGGATATTGGTTGGATTATTATTTGATTAAAGGGGAATTAATTCAAATTAATTTGAATTAATTTAAATGAGTGGCCAGGAGAGGTTGTAAGTGTTTGCTAAATTTAAACACTTCATGGAGAAGTGGACGGCAAGGCCACTAGGGGATGCCGAATGTCTATAAAAGCCTCAATCTACTATCTTGTTTTCTTTTTTTCATTTTAGCCAAAATCCCCAACCTTTCCTTCTTTGTTTCTGTCATTTTTCTCCATTCTCCTAGACCTTGGCCGAATCTTCTATACCAAAATTCCCCACCTATTTCTTTCTTCTTCCTCTCAAAAACACTTAGCCGAAAACTCTGTTGCACTTTCTCTTTGTCACTAAAAGACGAATCCCTTCTCCTCGCTTGGGTGGTTTTGGCCGAATAGCTTAATTAAGGTAATCTTCTCAAGTTTTTCCTGCAATCGGTTCATTTGGAGGGTAAGGGCAAAAAGCCGAATGCCTTATTTTGATTCCCCTGTTCTTGCCGATTTCTTTTTAAGGAAATAGGAACTAATTTCGGCACTTGTGGCTAGGATATTAACTCCTATTCTAAACCGATTCTCGTCCGGTGTTTGGGATCTTGAAGCAATTGGTTCAAGTCTTCTAGCAATCGATTTGGTAAGTATAGGTAAGGCTTATGTTAGTGTTTAAAAGCCAAAGGCCATGGTTATTGATAGTGTTAACTGACCAATTGTGGTGGTGAACCAGAATCGCGATTCGGGTGCCGAAGTTAGAATTCAAGCGATTAGGTAAGGATTCGGGGTCAAAAAGAAAACCCTTTTAAATTATTTGGTTTGGCCGAATGGCCATTTCAGTAACTTTGATAGTTGGCCGAATATAGGGGCAAGGACTTAGAGTGTGGCCGATTGGTTTTCTTCGGGATTAAGACCATCGTAATATCAGGTGTGTACATACACACGTATAACTTGTTAATGTGCTGATTGTTGTGAATGCTATCTTGATTTTATGTAGCATTGGATAATATACCATATCGGTATAGATGGTGATTCAGGTAAGTACCTGTTAATATGAATTTGTTATTCGATGCTTTTGGGAAGCATGATGTATTGATACATGAGATTTAAGTATGTGATGACATGAAACATGTACATATGTGACTGATGTGGGATTGATGAGTGGAGGGGGCAGTATTAATTGTGCCGACGAGCACCAGTGTTTTGGTAACACACTGTGACTACGGTCACCAGAGGTTTGGTACCTCATAGCGACTCGTCCCTGTGGTTAACACCACCGTGGGTTGGCCCCACTTGAGATATGGGATCGTCTGCCAGTGATTTGGTATCACACGATGGGTTGGCCCCATCAATTGATTTGTGTCTACGGACACCAGTGTTTTGGTAACACATCGTGACTATATGTCACCAAAGTGGTTTGGCACCACCGGTGGTTTGGTACCACAATGGGTAGAAGCAGTGGCGTTTGGTTGGCTAGGTTGGGGCACATAATATTCTCGCATATTAATCGTTATATGTTGTGTATGGAAATGTTTTTAAAACGGGGGAAGGGTTACATACTGAGTCTTGGTGACTCACTTTCTCCTTTAACATTTTTCAGGTGACTCGTAGATGGCGGTTGAGGAGCCGGTTGGACTCGAGGTGGCCATGCGGTGGATTTAAATTAAATGAACCTTAATCTTAGTTATGATAAATTTTATTTCCGGTTTTTAGTTTATTTGGATGTAATAAGGCCACCTGATGTTTTATTTTATTTATTTTTTTTGTTATTTTTCATATGTCGAATAATTGTTTTAAACTATGGTTACCAATATTAAATTAAAGTCACATGTTTTCCCAAATTAACACGAAAATGTTTTCATAGTGCCATCGGGCACACTCGGTATTCTATAATAACTTGGTTGAATTAACTTTTAAATAAATTCTAAGTAAGGTTTTCCAAAAATCTTTTCCACTGTAGTAACTCGGATTCGGTCATAGTGTTTGGGCCGGGTTTGGGTTGTTACAGTGTCCCTGCCGCGGCCAAGAGGAGTTTTACTCGGAATAGGATGCTTGGAGGCAAAGAAACACAATCCAAAGTCTATTTAAACACCTTACTAGGAATTCTACTTGGATTAGGATTCTTAGGGGTCAAGTAAGGCATCTCAAAGCCTATATAAACATCCTAGGGGGCAACTTAAGGGGGGAGTTCGACAGAAGCCCTCTGTCAAGGCGTCCAGCTAGGCCAAGGAGCCGAGCCAGAAAGATCAGAATTGTGGAAATTACTTGAAGAAAGTCAGTTGATTCATCTCAAGAAGCCGGAGTTCTACTCAAGACGGAGGATCTCTCTTCAAATCCTTCAGGGGTTTTTATAGTTTTTCTTATGTTTTGTTTTATCTTTTCTTTTGAGATGTATTTTATTATCATTATAAACCAAACCCTCAAATACTTGAGGGGGATGAAACCTAAGATGAATCTTGTTATCGTTTGCTGAACTATATGATAAATATTTGACTTGTTCTTAATTATGTGTTCTTAATTCTTGTGTTGATATTTTACGGATATTAATTCAAGTTTGATGTGCTTAGGTGGAGGAGCAAAAGTCCCTGCCTAAGAGTAGATCTAGCATAGTTAAGCGGAGTTGATCGCACGCTTAGAGATAGGGTGACGAGATTTAGCCGGATTAGGGTGAAACCTAATATGGGATTCTATAGATCGAGTTAATGCAATTTTAGGGGTTTTAATTAGAAAGAGATTTCAATTAATCAACTTAGGGTTAGACGTTATTCTCTTCGAGATAGGGTTTAATATACATTAGGGAATCTTACGGATCAAGTCAAATGAATAAATCGTCTGGTTCAGAGTTAGATAACAAGTGAAGTCTAGGTGGATTCTTTCTTAGGTATTGTTTTAATCAGTTGGTTTTTCCCACAAGTATTTCCCCACTTTCATTCTTTTTGTCTCATCGTCTTTAGCTTAGTAGTTGGTTAATTTTCTAGATTAAATCGATTCACTTCAATTTTAAGGCTAAATAATAAAAAGAAAGTTAGTATTAGTACTTTCGGTTCCTTTGGGTTCGACAATTCGGTCTTGCCACTAAGCTATACTACTGTTCGATAGGTATACTTGCCTCAATCGTTGTCATAGTTAGTTTTTAGGCTCGATCATTCTCATTATAAATTTTAAGACTGTGACACAGCGATCACTCCTCCATCTTGTTCTTTGATTACCGAATGTTAGTTTCCTAAGTTGATCATTGGGTTTTTAGATTTCTACAAGAAGTGACGGGGTGCAAGCATTTCAGAAGCGATTGAAACTCTTTTGTTATTCAATCAAGAACTCTCGATGGCTAAAGAGGATTCTAGTAGTAAAGTGATGGCAAAGGCACCGGCTATGTTTGAGCGCGTAGCCTCTACTCCCAAGTTTAAGTGGCGTAAGGTGTCGGCTATTCGGGATTTTCCGCCAGGATGCGGAAGGGGGACTGCCTCAAACTTTGGATTAACTAGGCAAATCACAGTCAACCGATCTAGTCAAGGCATGTGGTATCGATCTATCGGTTAGGTGGTTGCTAAGAGTTTTTCTTAACATTATTTGTTTAGTGATTAACTGAATGTTATGTTTGAATATAGGTTCTGGCGATCGTGAATTCTTAGTACTCTACGTGATCAGGTGTGTAACAGTACCCTGTATTCGATAGTCGACGAGAAAGTCGATGGAGTGTGTTTAACTGTATGCTATGTTTGATAACCGGCTGAAAAGCCGAAAGTATGTGTTGTTTACACTGCTATGACTGTAGATCGGCAAAATGTTGAAAAGCAAGAAATATGGCGCATGATGCCACACGAGCGTGCGATCGTGTGTGTGGTGAATCGAGCCCACGAACATGGGCGTTAGTCTGTAGAGGCCACCACGAGCGCTCTCGTGGTCTTGGGCTGTTCTAGGCCTCGTTGGGCCGAAATGGGCTGTGTGGGCCAGTGGGCTTGTGGACTCACGCGGATAAAATGTATGTGATGTGGTAAGTGTTGTTTGGACTGTGACGTTTGTAAAACTGTGGTTGTTTCTGGGCTAAATGGGCCACAAGAGTGTGTGGGCCTACTTGGGCCGAATAATGGGCCTTAGGCCCATTTACACCGTTGTGACTGTTAGGTTACTTAAGTCGCTCGAGGCGACGGTGGACCTTCTGTTGGGTCGCTGAGACCTCGATTTCTGAAATTACTAAAATATCTTCGATTTGTGAAATTACCGAAATACCCCTTATTTGTAAAATTATTGAAATACCCTTGGTTTGTAAAATTACTGAAATACCCCCAATTTGTAAAATTACTAAAATACCCCGATTTGTAAATTTACTGAAATACCCCCGATTTGTAAAATTACTGAAATAATTCGGTTTGCAAAATTATCGAAATACTCCCAGTTTGCAAAATTACCGAAATACCCTCAATTTGCAAAATTATTGAAATACCTTCAGTTTACAAAATGACTATAATGCCCTTGTAGGGTAAAATTACTGAAATACCCTTATAGGGTAAAATGACTATTTTGCCCTTATGGGTAAATGACTGACTTAGACCATGAATTTAACTGATTTGGCTGTGATCGTATGATTGGGTTTTAACTGACTTGACTGTGGTCGTGTGACTAATATGTTTTTAATATATGTTCAAATGACTGTTACTGAGCATGGCCATTTTGCATACACGTGTAATGATTGAGCATGACATACACGACATATTGCATGGGGTTGAGACATTAATACGGAGGAAGTTCTGATAGGGTCGCACGGGTCGCATGAGACGCATCAGAGATCCGGTATTGATCTCGTATTAAGTCGCACGGGTCGTATGAGACGACTGTGGACCGATGGACGGCTTAAAGCCGTGTAATCTGATTTTGGCTCTGTACCAACCTAAATATGGCTCTGTGCCATCTTGATTATGGCTTTGTGCCAATCGTATTTACCCATGGCTATGTGCCTAACATGTATATTGATGACTCTGTGTCGATCATAATTACCCGTGACTGTGTGCTGATTATATTACCGTCGCTGATGGCTATGTGCCAAACTTATTATAGTTATCGATAGCTTTGTGCCATCCTGATTATGGCTCTGTGCCATCCTGATTATGGGTTATAATCATTCTGTTTATGGCTTTTAGCCGTTCTGTTAACTGGCAGTGTTGTTGCGATATTTATGGCTTTTAGCCGTTCTGTCCACGGCTTCGAGCCGTTCTGTTGACTTAGTGCCGCAACCGGTGCTAAGCTTGGTGTGATGGCTGGATGGGTCGATTTTATTCCCACGTAAGTTTAGGGTTGGTACAGGTGGTGTGTTGGCTTGATCGGGGTGGGATGCATCCTCACACTGTTGCATATCTGTTTATGATATCTCATCATCGCATCTTGGGCTTAGGCCACTTGTTCTGTTATTGGTTTGGGCTAGGCCCAATTGATTCTGTTATGGGCTGTGACCCAAATGATATTATAGTGGGCTCTGGCCCACGTATGCTCTGAATCGGACATCATTATTACGGTTAAAGGGCTTTGGCCTGCATCGCTTTCGATTTCTATTTTTGTATACTAATCATTACTCTAGTAAGGGGGATTACATACGAGTTTTTGTAAACTCACCCCGCTTTTTAATCGCAAGCGAGTAATTCCCATGCGTTAGGAGGATCGGTCTTTGAGGGGACTCGGAGGTGACCACACGATCGCAACAATTATGCTTTAGACTTTATATATGTTTTAAATTCTGTTTTGGGTTTTAATTTCTGTAATAATGCCTCTCTGGATTTAATTCTAAATTTGGGATTTTGTTACGTTTTATATCTGTTAGACGTTTACGAGTTTTCAACCCAATTACTGTTTTTTTTAAAACATAAGTTTTAAACTTCTTTACCTTGAATTAGCTTCCGCAACTAAAAGAGATTTTTAACAAAGTTAATAACGTTCAATGAACCACGTTTTGAAATTGAACGAACACAAACTAAGACTTTAGTTTTTAAATATTCAGGAGGGTTTTCAATGAAAAACATGGTTTTCGAAAAATACTTCAATGTGACACGCCAGGTTCAGGCCTAACTTCTGGGCCGGGTTTGGGGTGTTACGATGGAAATAACAGAATGTTATGCATCAAGTTTGGAAAAAAAAGAATAATAATTCTATTTAATTCCAAATGACAATCAAGTGTAAAATATAATGTGTCTATCCCAAGCCACCTTAAAGCTCTATTTATATGGATAACATTTATTAAATTTGGCTTTAACCACTCAACACATAATTAAAATTTAATAAAAAATAAAATCAAATTTTTTCTAATTTTGGCTTTTACAAAGTCAAAAGAATCTAATGAGTCCTCGGCTTTTTCCACATTTTTTATTCGGCCTCACTTTATTGACTATGTTACAAATTAGTCCATTTCTACTCGTTTTTGACTCATAGCATCCAAATTGCATCACTGACAAGATTAAAACATAAAATCACTAGTTCAGAAAGGATCAATTCAAAAACTAACCGAATTAAACACAAAAAGTCATGCAAATTAACATGTTATCAGAAGGTATTTTTTAATTAACTCCAACTTCCATTTTCTTTCATTTGCGTCAATAAGTTCAGACACTAATGAATGTTGCAAATTAAGAACAGAAGTAGATAATCTAAAATAATCATTCCCGAGGACCCATGCATCATCGATAATTGAGATTCTATTTCCAAAACTCACTCTCCAGCATAACCCTTCCTTTAATACCCTTCGTAGCCCATATGCTTTTCCAAACGTACAATAGATTATTTCCTAACTGAGCATTAATAAAATCAAACCTAGGGAATACTTCGCTTTAAGAACACAAGCAAGTAGCGAATTCGAAAGGTTTATAAGCCTCCACCCCCATTTAGCCAACAAAGATATATTAAATTTGCCCATGCTCCGAAATCCTATTCCCCTTTCCTCTTTTAGCCAACACACTCACACCAATGTATCCCCCTCCGCCCTTGCCCTTTCTTCCACCGATATCTTACTATCATACTCTCAATCTCCCTATAAAAAGATTTCGGTAAGAGAACACGACATGGCATACATGGGAATTGCTTGCAAAACTGACTTAATAAAAATCTCTTTACCTCCTTGCGATAGCATCCTCGTGCTCCAGCTCTCAATATGTTTTTTAATTCTGTCCTTCAAGTTTTGAAAAGACGTTTTTTCCCCTCCCCATCATATTCGGCAATCCTAGATACTTTTCAGTATTAGTCAAGAACCACAATCCCAAGCGATTCGAGATTCTTACCTTATCCCCTACATGTATTCGAGCTAAAAAAGATTGTTGATTTACTAAAATTCATACACTAACATGAACACCTCTCGTATTCTTTTAATATTCTATTCAACAATAAAGCTTTTTTGGTTGTTGCCTCATAAGAAACAATACTATCATCCGCGAATAGTAGTTATGAAATTTGGGGACCACTTCTACTAGCTTTGGCTCATCATAATAATCCTCTTTCATAGCCAACCTCATCAAAGCTGAGAGTCCTTCTCTACTAATGAGAAAAAAAAGGGCTAAAAGGGTCACCTTGATGAAGTCCCCTTGCAGGCTTAAACGTCCTCCCCCTACAACCATTTACAATAACCAAATAGGACGACGAAGAATTACATCTCATAATAAGCTTCACCCAATCATTAGCAAAACTCATTTTTAGTATCACTTCCTTTAGGAAAACTCACTCTACCTTATCATAGGCGTTACTCCTGTCCAGCTTCAAAGCCATGTATCCCTTTTTTATCGGTGCGCTTTTGACGAAAAGTATGTAATAACTCATAAGCTAGCAACACATTATCGGAGATTAATCGCCCCGGCACAAACACACTTTGGGCACTATCAATGCACCTCCCAATTACTCCTTGAAGCCGATTCGCTGCTACTTTTGCTACAACTTTATATAGAACGAAACATAAACTTATAGGTCTAAAATTCGCTAAGTTTGTAGGATTAGGAAATTTAGGAATAAGCAAAATATCAGTACCGTTAACAGAGTCAATATCTTTACCATCATTCAAAATGCCCAAACTATACGCAATAACATCACCCCTACAATGTGCCAATATCGCTAAAAGAACATAGCTGAAAAACCATCAAAACCCGATGCTTTAGTGGGCCCTATCTCTTTTAACGCCATGTCGACCTCTTCATCCGTATACTTAGCCAATAGGGAAATATTTATATATGAAGAAATACTAGCATTAATTCTAGTTAATATATGCGACAAATCACCTACACTAATAAAGGAGAACAAATGTTGGAAAAACCCCGTAGCTATCTCCCCTATTTCCTCCTTACATGCCTCTGATCCATCCTCTCGCTCCAACCTGCTAATAGTATTTCTCCTTCTACGAACAGAAGCATATCTATGGAAAAATGTTTTTTTATCCCCCAACTGTAACCAGTTATGTAACACCCCCTAACCCTTATCTGTTGCCGGAATAGGATTACGGAGCATTACCGAACATTACAGATCAAATACGAACAATTCATAAATTATTCACACATAAACATCATAATTCAATCATATGGTCTCTTTATGAACCTTCGAGGCCCAAAACACGTGTTAGAAATAAATCGGGACTTAATCGTGTGCTTCGAAAATTTTTCGTGAAATTTTAAATTTTTTCCTAGGTACAGGGGTCACACGCTCGTGTGATCAAAGAACACGCCCGTGTGGTCCTGAGACATGCCCGTGTCTCAGGTCGTGTCCTACCCCGTGTAACTCCCTGACTTACCTAACACGGCCAAGTTACAAGCCCGTGTGTTAGGCCGTGTTCCTCACACGGCTGAGACACACGTCCGTGTCTCTGCCCGTATGGTAATACTTGAACATTCTGTTTTGAAAATTAAAAATTGCAGAGGAGACACGGCCTATCACACACCCATGGGTAAGCAGTGTGTCTCACAAGGTCTGGTCACACACCCGTGTGCCAGGCCATGTGGACTCAAAATAAGCCTTATTCATCAAGTTTACCAATCCTGCAAATCTTGAACAATAAGCAACTCAAAATCCAATCGATCAACCAATCCAAAACACGATTAAACACCTCTAACACATATCATAAACATAAACCTAATGACCTAATCAATATACCAACATAGGTACTTTACATATTTTTATCAAAATTAAACAACATTATTTCATTCAAGCCAATTCTAATAACATGCCAATTTAACCCAAATTTTGGCCTATTTCATACTCATTTTTACATTAACTTAAACATAACATTTTTATAACTTAACATAACATACATATATTCATGTATATAAGTAACTAATATCATTTTATAACATTATTTACAATCATTTCCCAAAATGCCATACATAAACATCCTAGGTACATGCCATTACCAAAAAGAAACATACGTCACCACGTTTGAGTTCGGGATCGGCTTTGGATACTGATTCAACGATCTGACTTTAATTTAACCTGCACACGGAAACAAGTCGTACGCTGAGTATAAACTCAGTTGTATTTCTATAATCCGAATACTTATTAAACAAGAATTTACAATATTTATATATATAAACATACATAACAAAAATCATTCAAACAAATAATTAATTTCATAGCACATCATTCATAACACTTTCAAGTCTCATCTCTTACTATTTCAACCTCATAATTGATATTCAAATAACTTTTCTCAATAGGATACACATATCATTTCACTATATCAATAACCATTTCATGAACCTATTGGTTCATACATTTAAATTTCATAACTCAATTCAATATTCCAATCCAATTCATGTTCAAAATCATCCAATATCATTCATATTGCCAAATCATTTATTTACCCTTATTAATAGGACTCGGACTTTGGCAGATACACGGATCCAACCAAAACACACCAGTGTGGCACCCAGTGCCTCGTTGGATAATTCAAAGTAATAGATCGGCACCCAGTGTCTCATCGGCCATGCCGAAGTAGGTTGGTACCCAGTGCCTCATCGAATTTATCCGAAGTAACAATTTGATACCCAGTGTCTCATCGACTCGTGGTCGAAGTATCCCTGAACACTTCCAATCCTATGGCATGCCAACTATATCCGACTTAGCCCGATATAGTTAATAGGGTTTCAAATCACTTTTCAATTACCAAAATCATCCAATATTCAAATATCACATTAATCATAAATTCACATATTTTCAATTCAATATCATAATACTATTTAATCACCTTATTCACTTACCATAATCATTAAATAAAAAATACAACAATTAATATTTACTAGATTCGAATTAAAGAAATACAAACCGTAGTTTCTGAGCTAATCCTCGTTGATCTTGTCTTTTCTTTTCTTAGCCGAGGTCTCCGGCTCAACGTTAGCTACGGAATTAAAACAATTAAAAATCATCAATACACACAATTTCACATTTAATATTTGAATTTATAGACAATCTTTTGCCTAAATTCCAATTAAATCCTTAATCAAACCTAACCTTATTTTCTTCACAATTTTATTCTTTATTTTCATTCAATTACCACTTAAAACTAAATTTAACTCTCTAATTTCACCATAAATCCCTAAATTTCAGAATTTCCCAATTTAATCCTAATACTCAAAACTTATAATTTCTTTTACAATTCTAACTTGAAATTCTATCAATTTAACCCCTAATACTTCAATTTATTCAATATGAACAACTTCTAAAAATCCACTAACTTCTAAAATTTCAACATAAATCAAGTAGTATTTTGTTCTAGGATTCTAAAAACATAAAAAAATTCAAGAAAATGGACTAAATTGACTTACCATATAACGCCCTAAATTTGGGCTTAGAAGTATTGGGCCTTGAGTATGGGTCCGTAAGGAGGCTGTAAATAAGTATTTAATTTTGCAAGAAAATGATACAATTAAATGTTTGCTTCAGTGGTTAAGGGTCCTGAGAAGTGTTGGAGAAGTCCTGGGTTCAAACCTGGGCTTTAGCAAAAATTTTGGTTTTAAGTGAAAAAAACCCTAGACGCTTGGATGTAGGCCTTTTAAATTATTGTGTTAAAAAAATGACACAGGGAAGCATGTGGTCTAGTGGTTGTGGCGTCATTAAGGTTGTAAGGGAGCCTGAGTTCAAGTCTTGGCTCTTGCTATTTATTTTGGTTTTTCTTTTAAAGGAACCTGGACTTTGGCCTATATACCTTTGTATTAATTAAGGATATTTTGTGACACAATAGAGCTTGTGGCAAGGAGGCAAGTGGGGTGTTGAGCTATTGAGGGGGGCTTGGGTTTGAATACCCTTGCAAGCAAAATACAATTATTTTGCTACATGGGGATGGTAAGTGGTTGAATTGGATTGAAACTCTAGAAGGTTGTTGTGGACTTGGTAAAAGGGTGGAATTTGAACTGGTCAAGGAATGAATTATGGAGAAAATCAAGGAGAAGATTGGGGAGGAAATCATGAAGGGGTTTTAGGAGGAAAAAGGGGAGTTTGAAATGATGTAATATTGTGCCGAATTTGCTTGGGAGGTACTCAGAAATTCGGCTGGGGAGGGGGCCTTGCATTTTAGGCTTTTGGTGATTATTGTCTTTGGGTTTTTCCTCTGCAACATCTCAGCCGTATACTTTCCTTGAGTGGCCGAATACATTTTGACCTGTTTTCATAACTCCTTCATCTATTCTTTTGGGTACTACGATCAATTCTATTCTGCTTCTTTTTCTATTTTCACTTCGGCATTCCTTCACCCATACTTCCCCTTTCGGTTAGCCCTCTAGTTGTATTCTCTTCTCTTTTGAGTTCTTGCAAGATACCTTCTTCTTCTTCCTTTTTGTCATTTCCTTCGATTTTTGTCAAACGACTATTCTTTTTCCCTCTCTTACTACCGGCTTCTGCAATTGATTCTAAACAATCGGCTGAACATCTACCATCTTGTCCCTCTGCACTTCTCTACCTTCACCTCCAATTGCTTCATTGGCCAAATACTCAGAGGTGAGTATCCGACTTGCGCTTTCTTTCCTCTTTCAAATTTTTCCCTTCTCTTGTTATTGTCTTTTGTTTCTCATTTTCGCACCAACTAGATTATTTTGGGTATACTCTTCAGATTAAACCGATTCTCGACTCGTGTGCACTACTACTTTTATTAGTATTTGGTTCTACGGTTAGGTAAGGGGTATAGGGTTCTTGTTATAATGATATCGTATGTCTTGTGTGAATCTAAAGAAGGAGGGGGTTCTTGTGTAGGTTGTGGCCAAGGGTGATTGGTGCATTGCTTGTGAACTGAAGAGGTGATCGCTTCTATTGTTGGTAAGGGCATCGTATCTGATTTGGAATTCCGTTAGATTTCGTTAGTGTTATGAGTTAAGTTTCTAATCGGATATTATTGGTTTAATTTAGGTACAAGGTTACTTTGAGCACAATTCGCTTTCATAATCAGGTGTGTATTAGTACCGTAATTGGTAACCGGTCAAAAGCCGATAGAGTGTGAATGTTTTTCGCATGGTGTTAGCTGTAGCGGTGAATGCCGAAATGCCGAAAAGCTGAAGGATTGGGCTTTTGGGCCACATGCGCGTCCGAACGCTCATGTGATCAACCGAGCTCACGAAACGTGGGCATGCAACGAGAAGGGCCGCCATGAGCGATCTCATGGGCTTGGGCCGAAATGGGCCGTATGGGCCCAATGGGCCCTGGGCCCACGTGGGTAAACTTCACTGTTAAGTGAGACGTAGATAGACTTGTCATGTCGCGCACATGGCTTGGGTAGCGTTGGGCCGAAATGGGCTGTGTGGGCCTAGTGGGCTTGTGGGCCCACACGGATAAAATGCATGTTATATGGTTTCTATTGGTTTGAACTGTGCTGTTCGTATAGCCGAGGCTATTTCTGGGCTAATTGGCCCACACCGTTGTGATTGTATAGGTTACTCAAGTCGCTCGAGGCAACGGTGAACCTTATGTTGGGTCGTTGAGACCCCGATTTGTAAAATTACTGAAATACCCCCGATTTGAAAAATTATCGAAATACCCCTAATTTGCAAAATTACTGAAATACACCCGGTTTGCAAAATTATCAAAATACCCCCAGTTTGCAAAATTACTGAAATACACCCGGTTTGCAAAATTACTAAAATACCCCCAGTTTGTAAAATTACCGAAATACCCCTAATTTGTAAAATTATCGAAATACCCCCGGTTTACAAAATTATCAAAATACCCCCGATTTACCAAATTACCGAATTACCCCTGTAGGGTAGAATTATCGAATTACCCCTGTAGGGTAGAATCACCGAATTACCCCTCTAGGGTAGAATTACCGAAATACCCCCGAAGGGAAGGATTAGGGTAGAATTACTGAATTACCCCTGTAGGGTAGAATTACTGAAATACCCCTGAAGGGTAGGATTACCAAAATGCCTTATAGGGTAAAATGACTATTTTGCCCTTGTGGGTAAATGACTAACTTAGACTATGAATTGACTGATTTGACTGTGGTCGTGTGACTGATATGCTTTTAATATAGAACTAAATGACAGTTACTAAGCATGGTCATTTTGCATACAGGTGTAATGATTGAGCATGACATACATGACATATTGTATCGGGTGGGACATTGATATGGAGGAAGTTCTGATAGGATCGCATGGGTCGCATGACGACTGTGGATCCAGTATTGATCTGTTGAGGTCGCACGGGTCGCATGACGACTGTGGACCGACAAACGGCTTAAAGCCGCGTAATCTGATTATGACTCTGTGCCAACTTAAATATGGCTTTGTGCCATCTTGATTATGGCTTTGTACCAATTTTATTTACCCGTGGCTATGTTCCTAACATATATATCGATGACTCTGTGTTGATCATATTTACCCAAGGCTGTGTGCCGATTATATTACCGTCGTTGATGGCTATGTGCCAAACATAATACAGTTACTGATGGCTTTGTGCAAATTATAATACCGCTACTGAAGGATTAGAGCCATATATATATACTAGCAGCTTTGCTGCGACTTCGGTTAGGGCCGCAACCGGTGCTAACATTGGTGTACTGGCTGGGTGGGCCGATTTTATCCCCACGTAAGTGTAGGGTTGGTACGAGTGGTGTGTTGGCTAGATCGGGGTGGGATGCATCCTCATACTATTGCATATCTGTTTATGAGATCTGTCACTATACTGGGCTTAGGCCCACATGTTTTGTTATTAGTTTGGGCTAGGCCCAATTGATTCTGTTATGGGCTGTGACCCAAATGATATTGTAGTGGGTTTTGGCCCACGTATGCTCTGAACTGGACTGTCCTGTTACTGTTAAAGGGCTTTGGCCTAGACTGTTTCAATTTCTGTTTCCGTATACTGACTGTTACTCTAGTAAGGGGATTACACACTGAGTTTTCGTAAATTCACCCTATTTTTAACTGTGCAGGTAATCCCCGGCTGAGGGACTCGGAAATAGCCGCACGACTGCCTTTGGACTTCATTTATGCTTTAGTTTCCGTTTTGGGTTTTAATTTTTGTAATAAGGCCTCTTTAAGGTTTTGGATTTTAGCTTGGGGTTTTTATTTACTTTGAATTATATCCGTTAGAAGTAAATCACGGTTTTCCAAAATGTTAACTATTTTTAAAACAACACTACGTTTTCGCAACATTTTCGAAATGGTTTCGCGACTTAATCTTTTTCGTAAATTAATTACTTTCAAAATTAGCTTCTGCGACTAAAAAGATGTTTTGGGAATAAAACTAATAATTTTTCAATGTACCACGTTTTAAAAATAAACTAACGTAACTGGGATTTTACTTAAGCTTTTAAACAAGAAGGGTTTTCAATGAAAACATGGTTTTCGAAAAACACTTAAATGTGACCCGCCAGATTCGGGCCTAACTTCTAGGCCGGGTTTGGGGTGTTACATTTAGTGATATCAGAGTCGAGTTACAAAACTCAGCTGTGGATTGGGTCTTTAAAATTGAATTTCCAAAAGAATTGTTTCAGAAAGGTTTGGAAAGAGTTGAAGTTTTTGAAATGTGGTATTGACTGTTTATCTAAAAGTGTGGTTCAGCGACTCTCTGGCGCCGAATCCGTAAGTTTTTTGAATACCGTTATCCACTGTTATGCAATAGGAAACATTGTGGTTACTTTAGATATTAGATTTTTTATTTATTCTGTGTGATGTTGTGGATATGGAAATTATATTTGTATGATATCTATCTGCTCTAGTGAATAGGTATTTTGGGTGTGCGTAAGAGGTAATGTTTTGGAATTAGAGTGCGCAGCGGAAGCGTGGTGGTGTAGTTTAGGTTGTACGACTGTTTTGAGAGTTGGAAATTTCGAGGACAAAATTTCTTTAAGGAGGGGAGAGTTGTAACACCTCAAATTTGGGCCTAGAAGTATTGGGTCTTGAGTATGGGTCCATAAGGAGGCTATAAATAAGTATTTAATTGTGCAAGAAAATGATACAATTAAATGTCTGCTTCAGTGGTTAAGGGTCTTGAGAAGTGTTGGAGAAGTCATGGGTTCAAACCTAGGCTTTAGCAAAAATTTTGGTTTTAAGTGAATAAAACCCTAGACGCTTGGATGTAGGCCTTTTAAATTATTGTGTTAAAAAAATGACACAGGGAAGCATGTGGTCTAGTGGTTGTGGCGTCATTAAGGTTGTAAGGGAGCCTGGGTTCAAGTCATGGCTCTTGCTATTTATTTTGGTTTTAAGTCTTTTTTTGTTATGTTATATTTGCAAGTCAAATGTGTTGGATATTATAGTTGTTCAATCTATTTTGTAAGAGGTCATGGGATGTTGGCCTATACTTGATATGTTCATATATTCAATGATGATGGATTTCATGAAGTGTATGTTTTTATGGATGCCTTGATTCTTTTGAGTTCTTAGAGGTATCATATGCTCACCTTAAATATTGAATTGATTTGGTATGAGTGTGATTTCTTGCTAGGGTGGAAAATGGCTTGGTAGATGGCCATATAATTGTCCACACGGGCAGACACACGGGCGTGTGTCTAGGCTGTGTGTGACACACGTTCAGCCCCATGGGCGTGGTGCTCGGCCGTGTATCCCCTTGCATGCTAGAGTTGCAAGTCAGTATGCTCAGTAGTAAACACACGGGTAGAGACACGACCGTGTGTCTCAGCCGTGTGGGAGGCACGGCTATGGACATGGGTGTGTGCCCAGCCGTGTGAAGTCTGCACCTAGAAATTGGAATTTAATTCGACACACGGCCTAAGGACACTGACGTGTGCCTTGGTCGTGTGACCTTAGTGAGGTGATGACGTCACAAAAAGAATACCAAGGTTTTGGCACACGGGCCAAGACACGGGCCTGTCGAGGCCGTGTGAAGGACACGGACCAGGGACACGGGCGTGTGTCCGGCCGTGTGTATTAAGTCAGTGTCGACCACGGGTGAGGAGCACGGGCGTGTCCCTTGAGCAATACAGGCGTGTGGCCCCTATTTTGATGAAAAATTTTCTATGTCTTCTTAAAGTTTCCTAAGTTCTCGAATTAGTTCTGAACAATCCTCTATGTATGTTTTAGGCCCCGTGGGCCCATATAAGAGGAAAATATTGATTGTAAATGAAAAAGTTTTAAGTTGGGACGAAATTTTATAGTCCAAAGTTATAAGTTTAAGCAAGTTAAGTTAGGTAATGCCTCGTATCTGGTTTCGGCTTTGAACACGGGTAAGGGGTGTTACATTGCCTTCTCATTCTCTCGGCACTCACCAGAATTACGCCTGCCACACTGCGAGCATTCCGGTCTACTCAGTCGAACGTTGCCCACACTAGCAACTGATTTGGTCTTTAGACCATTTTATCAGAGATTGCCCCGTGATGGGCGAGAAAGAGAAGTCTCAGAATGCAAGACCGGGAAGCGCTGCTAGAGGAAGACCATAGAGAAACCTGGGAAATGAGATGAGTAACAAGAATCCATCTAGAGAGCAGAATGCAGAGTCGAGGGTAGAGCACCAGTGAGAACATATGCCATTCGTGCTCGTGAAGAGGCATCTTCCCCTGACGTAATCACGGGTACATTTTCTCTTTATGATACTCGTGTTATAGCTTTAATTGATCCAGGATCTACCCACTCATACATATGCATAAAATTAGCCTCTAGCATGAGCATGCCTATAGAGTCTACTGAATTTGTAATAAGAGTGTCTAATCCCCTAGGCAAGTATGTGTTGGTTGATAGAGTATGCAAAGGTTTCCCTTTGACGATTAGGGGTCATTACTTTCCGGTTGATCTTATGTTATTGCCATTTGATGTGTTTGATGTCATCCTTGGGATGGACTGGTTAGTTACTCACGATGTAATCATGAATTGTGGAAAGAAGTCTATTGAGTTAAAGTGTGAAAATGGGGATTTTATTCGTGTTGAATCAGACGAGCAAGACATGTCACCAGTAGTGATGTCATCCTTGTTTGCTCAGAAGTATTTAAGAAAGGGGTACGAAGCTTACCTTACTTTTGTGATAAATACTAAAGAGACTGAGTTGAAAATTGAGTCGGTACCCATAGTATGTGAGTATTAAGATGTTTTCGCGAAAGATTTGCCAGGGTTACCCCCGGTTAGAGAGATTGAATTTGGGATTGAGTTAGCTCCGGGTGCCGCCCCCATTTCTATTGCTCCATATAGAATGGCTCCAACCGAGCTAAAAGAGTTGAATGCACAGTTGCAAGAACTAACGGATTAAGGGTTTAGCAAGACCGAGTTTTTCTCCGTGGGGTGCTCCCGTTTTATTCGTGAAGAAGAAAGATGGTTCTATGAGATTATGCATAGATTATCGGCAACTTAACAAGGTAACTGTGAAGAACAAGTACCCGTTGCCGAGAATCGATGATTTATTTGATCAATTGAAGGGAGCCACGGTATTTTCCAAGATAGATTTGAGGTCAGGGTACTATCAGCTCAGAGTCAAGGACTCGGATGTACCGAAAACCGCATTTGGGACTAGGTATGGCCACTATGAATTTTTGGTCATGCCTTTTAGTCTAACGAATGCCCCTGCCATTTTCATGGACCTGATGAATCGCATTTTTCAGCCATACTTGGATAAATTTGTCGTGGTCTTCATCGATGATATACTGATCTACTCTAGAGATGAGAACGAACATGCCGAGCATTTGAGTATGGTTCTACAAATTTTGAGAGAAAAACAATTGTATGCCAAGTTCAGCAATAGTGAATTTTGGCTTAAAGAAGTAGGATTTTTGGGGCACATTGTCTCGGGAGATGGGATTAGAGTCGACCCGAGTAAGGTTTCAAAAATTATTGATTAGAAACCGCCAAGGAGCGTAACTGAAGTAAGAGTTTTCTAGGCCTAGCCAGCTATTATAGGCATTTTGTCAAGGGGTTTTCCATGACAGCTACCTCGATGACGAGGCTTTTGCAAAAAGATGTAAAGTTTGATTGGACAGAAAAGTGTCAACAGAGTTTTGAGAAACTAAAGGCGTTGTTGACTGAGGCTCCTGTTTTAGTGTAACCTGAGCCGGGAAGAGAATTTGTGGTTTACAGTGATGCATACCTGAATGGATTGGGTTGTGTACTTATGCAAGAGGGTAAGGTGATTGCATATGCCTCTAGACAATTAAAGTCATACGAGAAGAATTACCTGACCCATGACTTAGAGTTGGCCGCCATTGTGTTCGCAATGAAGAATTGGAGACACCATTTGTATGGCGAAAGGTGTCGGATATTACCGACCATAAAAGCCTAAAATATTTGATGAATCAAAAGTAATTGAATTTGAGGCAACGAAGATGGTTAGAGCTAATCAAGGATTATGAGTTAGTGATTGACTACCATTCGGGAAAGGCGAACGTGGTCGCCGATGCTTTGAGCAGAAAATCCTTGTTTGCACTGAGAGCCATGAATACGCGGATGGTTTTGTCAGATGATGGTTCTATTCTAGCCGAGTTGAGGGCTAGACCATTATTTCTTCAAGAGATTTGTGAAGCTCAGAAAGAGGACAGCAGCTTACAAGCTAAAAGAGTTCTATGTGAGTCAAATGTTGAGTCAGACTTTCGGGTAAGCCCTGATGGATGCTTGACGTATCGAGATAGGGTCTGTGTACCCAGAAATAATGAACTTGTTCATAATATTTTGCATGAAGCACATATTGGATGCTTAACTGGGCACCCAGGTAGCACGAAGATGTACAATGATTTGAGGAAGTGGTATTGGTGGCCCGATATGAAGAAAGACATTTCTGAGTTCGTGTCGAGATGCCTAATTTGCCAGCAAGTGAAGGCTGAACACCAAGTACCTTCGGGTCTACGTCAGCCCATTATGGTTTCTGAGTGGAAGTGGGACCTTATTACTATGGACTTCGTGGCAGGTGTACCATTGACGCCCAAAACGAAAGATGTTGTGTGGGTTGTGGTTGATAGACTCACGAAGTCAGCCCATTTCATACCTGTGCGGGTTGACTACTCGCTTGATAGGTTGGCGGACTTGTACGTGACTGAAATAGTAAGACTTCATGGAGTACCGTTGTTTATTATTTTGGATAGAGATCCGAGATTCACGTCACGGTTTTGGAAAAAGTTACAAGAGGCCTTGGGCACAAAATTGAGCTTCAGTACCACTTTCCATCCACAAACCGATGGGCAGTCGGAAAGAGTAATACAGACACTCGAAGACATGCTTCGATGTTGTGTTTTGGAATTCCAAGGTAATTGGAGAAAATATTTACCGCTGGTGGGATCCGCTTACAACAACAGTTTCCAGTCAAGTCTGAAAATGGCGCCTTATGAAGCATTGTACGGGCGTAAGTGCTGGACACCTTTGTATTGGACAGAACTTAAGGAGAATCAGATACACGGGGTCGATTTGGTCAGGGAAACTGAAAAGAAAGTAAAGGTGATACGTGAATGTCTGAAAGCGGCCTCAGATAGACAAAAGTCCTATTCAGATTTAAAAAGGAAAGAGATTGAATTCCAAGTCGGTGATAAAGTATTTTTGAAAGTATCACCATGGAGAAAGGTCCTCAGATTTGGTCGGAAAGGCAAATTAAGTCCATGTTTTATCGGACCTTATGAAGTTACCGGGAGGATAGGACCGGTAGCTTATAGTTTGGCCTTGCCACCTGAGCTGGAAAAGATTCATGATGTTTTTCACGTATCCATGTTGCACCGATACCGTTCAGACCCTTCACATGTCATAGTACCAATAGAGGTAGAGATTCAACCGGAATTGACTTATGGTGAAGAGCCGGTTAGAATTTTGGCACGGGAGGTTAAGCAGCTGAGAAACAAAAGTATAGCCCTTGTTAGAGTGCTATGGCAGAGACATGGAATAGAATAGGCTACATGGGATCCCGAAGAGTCTATGAGAAACCAATATCCCAACCTTTTCGCCGGTAAGATTTTTGAGGACGAAAATCCTTAAGGGGGGATAATTGTAACAGCCTGATTTAGAGGCTAGTCAGAATAGTGGTTCAGAACCACTAATCTGAGGTTAGAGAAAATTAATTTTATGATATTTTATGAGCTAGAGCATGTTTATATGTGTGCATGAAAATTTTGGTGCCTTAATTTTAGCGATTTCTTACTTAATCGCGAAAAAGGACTAAATCGTATAAAGTGTGAAAGTTCTATTTTATAAGCTAAAGGTACCTAATAGCCATAGAATATTAATTTGAGTTCTTTAAAGGGCAATTAGACCCCTAAGGAAAGGGTGGCCGACCATAGGAAACAACAATTGACAAATTGGTCAAAGTTGGTAAAAGTTGGTGACAAAATTGACTTGTATTAATAAAATATAGAAAGAAAAGATATCATCTTTTCTCTCCATCTTCCTCCACCGAAAATAGAAAGCAAAATAGGGGTTTTGAAAGCTCAAAATTTCAGCAAACTCTTCTCCATTCAAGTAAGTGACTTTAATGGTTTTTCTTGATGATAGTTGTACTTTTAGAACCCCTAGAGCTTAAGCTTTCTAAAGAGGGGACTAATTTGCAATATGGTGAAAAGTTTAGAGTTTTGCCATGAGAGATTTCATTGTTATTTGCTGCATTTTATGGAAGAAAATGAGTCTTATTTGTTAGATGAACAACTTTTGTGAAAGGTGTTGCCATGAAAACACCTAAATGAACCTTTTTGTAAAGGTTGTAAAGTTTGCAGTAAATGTGTGAAATGTTGGGTTTTGATGATAGCCATAAGAGAAATAAATGTTCACCTAGGCTTGTTAAAGGTAGAAATTTGATTAGAATTAATGTCTGAGCCTAGGGGTAAAATGGTCATTTTGCCAAAGTGTAAGGGCAAAATAGTAATTTTGCCAAAGCATGGTTATTAAAATGCTCTTATTAATGTGATGATTGAAATGGGCTAATTTGCTATTATAGAGCAAGAAGAACCAAGAATCAACCTTGATCGGGGCAAGAATAAAGTCTCGGACTAGATCGACGATCTAGCTTATTTTGAAATCGAGGTAAGTTTGTATGTGATAAATTCAACATTTATGCTCGTATTGTTTGTGAATGGTTGACATTTATGCTAACATTGGTGTACTGGCTGGGTGGGCCGATTTTATCCCCACGTAAGTGTAGGGTTGGTACGGGTGGTGTGTTGGCTAGATCGGGGTGGGATGCATCCTCATACTATTGCATATCTGTTTATGAGATCTGTCACTGTACTGGGCTTAGGCCCACATGTTCTGTTATTGGTTTGGGCTAGGCCCAATTGATTCTGTTATGGGCTGTGACCCAAATGATATTGTAGTGGGTTTTGGCCCACGTATGCTCTGAACTGGACTGTCCTGTTACTGTTAAAGGGCTTTGGCCTAGACTGTTTCAATTTCTGTTTCTGTATAGTGTCTGTTACTCTAGTAAGGGGATTACACACTGAGTTTTCGTAAATTTACCCTATTTTTAACTGTGCAGGTAATCCCCGGCTGAGGGACTTGGAAATAGCCACACGATTGCCTTTGGACTTCATTTATGCTTTAGTTTCCGTTTTGGGTTTTAATTTTTGTAATAAGGCCTCTTTAAGGTTCTGGATTTTAACTTGGGGTTTTTATTTACTTTGAATTATATCCGTTAGAAGTAAATCACGGTTTCCCAAAATGTTAACTATTTTTACAACAACACTACGTTTTCGCAACATTTTCGAAATGGTTTCGCGACTTAATCTTTTTCGTAAATCAATTACTTTCAAAATTAGCTTCTGCGACTGAAAAGATGTTTTGGGAATAAAACTAATAATTTTTCAATGTACCACGTTTTAAAAATAAACTAACGTAACTGGGATTTTACTTAAGCTTTTAAACAAGAAGGGTTTTCAATGAAAACATGGTTTTCAAAAAACACTTAAATGTGACACGCCAGATTCGGGCCTAACTTCTAGGTCGAGTTTGGGGTGTTACATTTAGTGGTATCAGAGCCGAGTTGTAAAACTCGGCTGTGGATTGGGTCTTTAAAATTGAATTTCCAAAATAATTGTTTCAGAAAGGTTTGAAAAGATTTGAAGTTTTTGAAATGTGGTATTGACTGTTTTTCTAAAAGTGCGGTTCACCGAGTCTCCGGCGCCGAATTCGTAAGTTTTTTGAATACCGTTGTTCGCTGTTATGCAATAGGAAACATTGTGGTTACTTTAGATATTAGACTATACTGTGATGCTTAAGCTTAGATTTTTTATTTATTCTGTGTGATGTTGTGGATATGCAAATTGTATTTGTATGATATCTATCTGCTCTAGTGAATAGGTATTTTGGGTGTACGTGAGAGGTAATGTTTTGGAATTAGAGTGCGCAGCGGAAGCGTGGTGGTGTAGTTTGGGTTGTGCAACTGTTCTGAGAGTTGGAAATTTCGAGGACGAAATTTCTTTAAGGAGGGGAGAGTTGTAACGCCCCAAATTTGGGCCTAGAAGTATTGGGCATTGAATATGGGTCCGTAAGGAGGCTGTAAATAATTATTTAATTGTGCAAGAAAATGATACAATTAAATGTCTGCTTCAGTGGTTAAGGGTCTTGAGAAGTATTGGAGAAGTCATGGTTTCAAACCTGGGCTTTAGCAAAAATTTTGGTTTTAAATGAATAAAACCCTGGACGCTTGGATGTAGGCCTTTTAAATTATTGTGTTAAAAAAATGACACAGGGAAGCATGTGGTCTAGTGGTTGTGGCGTCATTAAGGTTGTAAGGGAGCCTGGGTTCAAGTCTTGGCTCTTGCTATTTATTTTGGTTTTTCTTTTGGTTGTGGCGTGTTGAGCTATTGAGGGGGGCTTGGGTTCGAATCCCCTTGCAAGCAAAATACAATTATTTTGCTACATGGGGATGGTAAGTGGTTGAATTGGATTGAAACTCTGGAAGGTTGTTGTAGACTTGGTAAAATGGGTGGAATTTGAACTGGTCAAGGAATGGATTATGGAGAAAATCAAGGAGAAGATTGGGGAGAAAATCTTGAAGGGATTTTAGGAGGAAAAAGGGGAGTTTGAAGTGAAGTAAGACTGTGCCGAATTTGCTTGGGAGGTACTCAGAAATTTTTCTTGGGAGGGGCCTTGCATTTTCGGCTTTTGGTGATTATTGTCTTTGGGTTTTTCCTCTGCAACATCTTAGCCGTATACTTTCCTTGAGTGGTCGAATACATTTTGACCTATTTTCATAACTCCTTCATCTATTCTTTTGAGTACTACGATCAATTCTATTCTGCTTCTTTTTTTATTTTCACTTCGGCATTCCTTCACCCATACTTCCCCTTTCGGTTAGCCCTCTAGTTGTATTCTCTTCTCTTTTGAGTTCTTGCCAGATACCTTCTTTTTCTTCCTTTTTGTCATTTCCTTCAGTTTTTGTCAAACGACTATTCTTTTTCCCTCTCTTACAACCGGCTTCTGCAATTGATTCTAAACAATCGGCTGAACATCTACCATCTTGTCCCTCTGTACTTCTCTACCTTCACCTCCAATTGCTTCATTGGCCGAATACTCAGAGGTGAGTATCCGGCTTGCGCTTTCTTTCCTCTTTCAGATTTTTCCCTTCTCTGGTTATTGTCTTTTGTTTCTCCTTTTCGCACCAACTATATTATTTTGGGTATACTCTTCAGATTAAATCGGTTCTAGACTCGTGTGCGCTACTCCTCTTATCAGTATTTGGTTCTACGGTCAGGTAAGGGGTGGAGAATGGGGTATAGGGTTCTTGTTGTAATGATATCGTATGTCTTGTGTGAATCTAAAGAAGGAGGGGGTTCTTGTGTAGGTTGTGGCCAAGGGTGATTGGTGCATTGCTTGTGAACTGAAGAGGTGATCGCTTCTATTGTTGGTAAGGGCATCGTATCTGATTTGGAATTCCATTAGATTTCGTTAGTGTTATGAGTTAAGTTTCTAATCGGATATTATTGGATTAATTTAGGTACAAGGTTACTTTGAGCACAATTCCTTTCATAATCAGGTGTGTATTAGTACCGTAATTGCTAATCGATCAAAAGCCGATAGAGTGTGAATGTTTTTCGCACTGTGTTAGCTGTAGCGGCAAATGCCGAAATGCTGGAATGTCGAAAAGCCGAAAAGCCGAAGGATTGGGCTTTTGGGCCACATGCGCATGCGAACGCTCATGTGATCAATCGAGCTCACGAAACATGGGCGTGCGACGAGGAGGGCCGCCATGAGCAATCTCATAGGCTTGGGTCGGAATGGGCCGTATGGGCCCAATGGGCCCGTGGGCCCGCGTGGGTAAATTTCACTGTTAAGTGAGATGTAGATAGACTTGTCATGTCGCACACATGGCTTGGGTAGTTCTGGGCCTCGTTGGGCCGAAGTGGGCTGTGTGGGCCCAGTGGGCTTGTGGGCCCACACGGATAAAATGCATGTTATATGGTTTCTATTGGTTTGAACTGTGCTGTTCGTATAGCCGATGCTATTTCTGGGCTAATTGGGCCACACGAGCGTGTGGGCCTACTTGGGCCGAGTAATGGGCCTTAGGCCCATTTACACTGTTGTAATTGTGTAGGTTACTCAAGTCGCTCGAGGCGACGTTGAACCTTCTGTTGGGTCGCTGAGACTCCGATTTGTAAAATTACTAAAATACCCCCGATTTGTAAAATTACCGAAATACCTCCGATTTGTAAAATTTATGAAATACCCCCGGTTTGCAAAATTACCGAAATACACTCGATTTGTAAAATTATCAAAATACCCTCGATTTGCAAAAATACCGAAATACCCCAATTTGCAAAATTACTGAAATACCCCAAATTTGTAAAATTACCGAAATAACCTCGGTTTACAAAATTACTGAAATACCCCCGATTTGTAAAATTACCGAATTACCCCTGTAGGGTAGAATTACTAAATTACCCCTGTAGGGTAGAATCACCGAATTACCCCTGTAGGGTAGAATTACCGAAATACCCCTGAAGGGTAGGATTACCGAAATGCCTTATAGGGTAAAATGACTATTTTGCCCTTGTGGGTAAATGACTAGCTTAGACTATGAATTGACTGATTTGACTGTGGTCGTGTGACTGATATGCTTTTAATATAGATCTAAATGACTGTTACTGAGCATGGCCATTTTGCATACACGTGTGATAATTGAGCATGACATACATGACATATTGCATGGGGTGGGACATTGATACGGAGGAAGTTCTGATAGGATCGCACGGGTCGCATGACGACTGTGGATCCTGTATTGATCTGTTCAGGTCGCACGGGTCGCATGACGACTGTGGACCTACAAACGGCTTAAAGCCGCGTAATCTGATTATGGCTCTGTGCCAACTTAAATATGGCTCAGTGCCATCTTGATTATGGCTTTGTGCCAATCGTATTTACCCGTGGCTATGTGCCTAACATATATATCGATGACTCTGTGTCGATCATATTTACCCAAGGCTGTGTGCTGATTATACTACCGTCGCTGATGGCTATGTGCAAAACATAATACAGTTACTAATGGCTTTGTGCCAATTATAATACCGCTACTAAAGGCTTAGAGCCGTATATATATACTAGAAGCTTTGCTGCGACTTCGGTTAGGGCCGCAACCAGTGCTAACGTTGGTGTACTGGTTGGGTGGGTCGATTTTATCCCCTCGTAAGTGTAGGGTTGATACGGGTGGTGTGTTGGCTGGATTGGGGTGGGATGTATCCTCATACTATTGCATATATGTTTATGAGATCTGTCACTATACTGGGCTTAGGCCCACATGTACTGTTATTAGTTTGGGCTAGGCCCAATTGATTCTGTTATGGGCTGTGACCCAAATGATATTGTAGTGGGTTTTGGCCCACGTATGCTCTGAATCGGTATCTCATTCTTGTTAAAGGGCTTTGGCCCGCATTTTAGTTTACATTTTCCAGTATCTTGTTCGTTACTCTAGTAAGGGGATTACACACTGAGTTTTCGTAAACTCACCCCGTTTTTAACTGTGTAGGTAATCCCCGACTTTAGGAGGATCGGTGCTGCGAGGGACTCGGAAATGGCCACACGACTGCCTTTGGACTTCATTTATGCTTTAGTTTCTGTTTTGGGTTTTAATTTTTGTAATAAGGCCTCTTTAAGGTTCTGGATTTTAACTTGTGGTTTTTATTTACTTTGAATTATATCCGTTAGAAGTAAATCACAGTTTTCCAAAATGTTAACAGTTTTTAAAACAACACTACGTTTTCGCAACATTTTCGAAATGGTTTCGCGACTTAATCTTTTTCGTAAATCAATTACTTTCAAAATTAGCTTCCGCAACTGAAAAGATATTTTGGGAATAAAACTAATAATTTTTCAATGTACCACGTTTTAAAAATAAACTAACGTAACTGGGATTTTACTTAAGCTTTTAAACAAGAAGGGTTTTCAATGAAAACATGGTTTTCGAAAAACACTTAAATGTGACACGCCAGATTCGGGCCTAACTTCTAGGCCGGGTTTAGGGTGTTACATACCAATTAAGCTTTGAACCTCAAAAACCCTAATTTTCCTTTTTTCGTTTTCTTTCCCTTTTTCCCCTGTTTCGTTTGCTATTCTGTTTCTTTTTCATTCTTTTTGTTTTGATTATTTATTTATTTATTTCATGTTTTATTTCTTTTATTTTATGTTATTATATTATTAAATTAAATTATAATTATTATTACTTAAATAATAAGTAAATACATATATGTATTACAAATGTATGTATTTATTTATTACACATGTATTTTACAATTACCATACACTTGTATTTACTTTTTACTATACAAGTGTTACATATGGTTTATTTACTAATTTAGTCCCTTCACTTCTCCTTTAATCTATGATTAAACTCTAACCCTTTATTCAATTTAATCCTTACACCTAATTAACCTTAATTCAAGTTAATTCACCTAGCCAAAACCTAATTAACCACACAACTAACTTCGTAAATATTTTTAATAAATATTTATAAATCCATTTTACGAAAACGAAGACCCGAAAATATACTTTTCGATAACCGTAAATTCCAGGTCATTATAAATTAGCACGTGCCCTCTGTTCCCAATAAGCATCATCCTTGTCAATCTGTAAATTCAGTTGGACTCTAGGATCGATAAGCTCTGCCAAAGTATAATCATCCCGTTCCATCCCCATAAAATTTTCCAACTTCTTTGTGAGATCATGCTTTAAGCCCACTCGTTTAGCCTTAATCAGCTTCGTGCATTTAGCCAAACCGTTACTCAGCTTATCCAACTTTTCAAAGATCGAACCAGAAGACATATCCCATATTTGCTTAATCTCTCCTTCCAATGACTCTTCCATTGTCCACCAAGCCTCAAACCTAAATGACACCACCTTCTGTTTCCCATTATCATTATCAGTAGTTATTAGAAGCGGGCAATGATCAGAAAAGGAATGTGGTAAATGTTTAATCCAAGCGTTTGGGAATGCACTCAACCATTTCTCATTCGTAACTCCTCTATCAAGCTATTCCCTTATGTTTGTCTTAGAAAGATTTCCCCTTTCCCAAGTGAACCATGAACCTGAATAGCCCACATCCACTAATTTACACTCCTTAAGGACCTCTCGAAAAGTCTCCATTCTGTGCTCCTCAACCTTTTCAAAGAATACACAATTTTTTTAAAATCCCCACTCACCAACCATGGGAAGCTTTGTGTAACACCCCAAACCCGGCCTAGAAGTTAGGCCCGAATCTGGTGTGTCACATGGAAGTAAAAACTTGCTTGAGAAATACAGCCTCTTTGTTAAAAACCCAAAACACTTAAGCAAATCATGTCTAATTGAAAACGTAATTATCTTTAAAAACCTTTTCGTTTGCGGAAGCATATTTGAAATAAATAATTTACGAAAATGTGACGTTTAGAAATAGAGTTGCAGATGCATTTTGAAAACGTTACGGAAACGTAGATAAAATGCAAGTATTTTTTGAAAGATTGATTGATGAGTCAACAATCAAGGTAGTGAACTTTAAAGCCGTGACTTTTGAAAATATCGTTGATAATTTGAGAGAAAATTTCCAATGTTAAAAATATTTGTAAAAGTTTGTTATGAAATCCATATGTTAATCAATTTTGGAAAACCTTTATTTAAGTTTTAGAAAATTCTCGTTTTAAACAATTTAAGCAAAATAATAAGTATATCAACCATAAAGCAAATAATAAAACACTCCAAAGGCCTTATTACAACATAAAAACCCAAAATAGTAAAGTGAACGGAATTAAAAATCTAAAGTTCAAAATAAAACACCGTTTCTGAAGTATGGCCTCCACCGAGTCATCCATGGGCCGAAGTCCTTGTCACTGAGCATTACCTGCAAGGGTTAAGAAAAAGGGGGGTGAGTTACAAGAACTCAGTGTGAAATCCCCTTACTATCATCCACTGGGCGTGAACCCGCTTAGAAATATCTTGGGCCTAAGCCCATTTAAGATATTCTTGGGCCGAAGCCCAATTACAAAACAGTATATATATATATGAATGCAAAGTATGCAACCCAACCCATCCATCCAATCTCTCCCCCGTACCAGCCAGTCTCCCCTGTGGGGATCAAGTCAACCCACCCCGCCAGTCTCTCCAAATCGCAGGCAAAATTGCCATTTATAAACGCAGGCACAAAGCCATTTTAAGTATAAATAATGGCACAAAGCCATATTAAGGTTGGCACATAGCCCATATCAGAATTCGTGGCAATGCCACCGGTCTATACTTCTCTTCATTCAAATTTTCCCATCCCATGCAATATGTAAAGATGCATCATACATAATCGTAAAACATCCATATAAAAATAACATCCATATAAAAATAACATCCATTAACCTATTGAATACTTTTTATGAATCAGCCCATTAAAGCAATACGATCATTCGGCCCATAGGGGCATTTCGGTAATTCGGTCCATAAGGACATTTCGGTAAATCGGCCCATTATAACAATCTATCAAATCGGCCCATTATGGCTATATATCAAATCGGCCCGTTAAGGTAATATAACAAATCAGCCCGTTAAGGCAATATAACAATTCGACCCTTTAGGGGCATTTTCGTAATTTAGCCCATAAGGGCATTTTCGTAATTCGGTAATTTTACCCACTAAGGGTAATTCGGTAATCTCGCAACCCAGGGGTATTTCGGTAATTTACACTCCAAGGGTATTTTGGTAATTCGCAACTTAGACTTAACTACTAATTTGGGCAATAAAAATTGAAACTGTCCATCTGCGTCATACTGACTAAATTGACTATAAATCGGGTTAGGAAACTCAAAATTTAAATTCGTAAATTTTCCTTGAAACTAGACTCATATATCTTATTAATAAAATTTTTCCAGAATTTTTGACTTAGCCGTTTAGTACAGTTTATTCCTTAAAGTTTCCCTTGTTTCACTGTCCAACGATTCTGACCTCTCTTACCTTAATTTCAAATATCTCACTGTACGGTTTTCATATACTGCTCCCACTTGTTTCTATTGAAAATAGGTTCTCTAAGGAATCCATACATATAACTTATAACTCATAATTCACTTTTTACAATTTTAACCAATTTTTCCAAGATAGAACAGGGAACCACGAAGTCCATCAGAACCAGTCTCACTAAAATTAAGATATCCCAAAATATAAACTTCCTCTTCCTCCTCTGTTTCTTTCATATAAAAATAGACACAGTAAAATTTCATTCGATATCTTTTTCTCTTTCTAATTCCCTTTATCCTATATTTCGTGATTTTTCCAAAATCACGTCACTGCTGCTGACCAAACTGTTTCTTTGCAAAATATGGTTACTACTATGAACATACGCACTCCCGAGTGGTCTCGGATGCCGGTTTCTAATTTTCTTCGGTATTTCGTCCGAATCATAGAACATTTCATACAAACATCCAGAGAGGTATGAGATTACACACCATTTCAAACATATATTCGGAAGGGTACGGGATTACACACCTTGATTACAAGTTGTGCTTTCTACCGTTTCAACACCACGAATGTGATCTCCCTCAGTGCATCAAAAATCGATCCTACCCTTTGGCTACTGAAATCCCGTCCTAACAATATTTGGTGAGCGAAAGAGTCATTAGCAATTATCCGACCTTTGATCAAAACAAATCTCATAACAACGTTCTTACCCCACTTGCTTGACGAGTCGACGATAATGATTTGGTTAATACAAATCACTTGTGCTCCTTTACCTTGTTGAAAGTCCTAAGCCCAACGATGGCCATATCACAGAAAAGAATGTAACTCAGACCCAACGACAGAGAAAGAAGAACACTCGATTATTAAGGAAAAACTCGGATGAAACAAAGTTATCGACAAAGAGAGAACTACTACTTACCGATTGTTAATTTCCTTGTAACGCCACTCACTTAAATCACTACGAAAAGAGGATGATTTGATCACAAGGTAATGTCGAATTAAGAATAGAGAAATTGTTGATGAAAAGGTCAAAAGAAAAGAATGGATGGATAGAAGAGTGCTAGATTGTTTCAGCTATCTAAGGGGAGATGAACAAAAAGGTGAGTGATTCGGCCAAACAAAGGAGAAAGATGTACACTCAAAGCTTGAAGATTCGGCAAGAAGGAAATTTGGAGAGAAAAGAAAAATGACACCAAAGTTGCCTATAGGAATTTTGGCCAAAAACAATACCAAAACTTTTACCAATTGCCAAAGACAAAATTCGGCTAAGAGAATGGTAGTTTGGAGAAAATGGCACACTTGATGCTAAAGGAATTTGACTAAAAACAAGCACTAAAACTTTACCAAAACACCAAGGAAAATTCGGCTATCCCCCCCAACACACAAAACCGTCCACATACATGACCATAATGGTCAAGAATTTGCCCACCATACTTTCCATAACACTTCCCTTGAAAAAGGCCACATGTTCCCCTTACTTTCCCCTTTCTCTTGATTTCTTTCCCCACCTTCATCCTTTCCTATTTTCCTTAGCCATCTTGCCAAAAATAAAAAGTCCACCTTGCCTTATTTACATGCTTGGCCGACACTTAGGGAAAGAATGCAAAAATAATAGTCAAAATTTTGCACACAATGGGATTTGAACCTCTTCCCTCAAGGTACCTCATGTGGCGCCATATCCCCTTTACCATAAGCTTATTTTATGCAAGCAAATTGCTCTCTTATTTCCATAAGCCTTGATGCCACTTACTATTTCTCCTAAATAGGCTTAAACACCAAATTTTTACTAGGGCCCAATTCAACCCCGAGCCTTCATAGAACCCCGTAACTTTCCAAAATCACCTTCCTAATAAGTCCAACTTGAAATAATGTCGTTCTCTTATTCTCAAAAAATTTTAAAACGCTTCTACGCTCAAGGCCCAATGGGCCCAATCCTACTAGGCCCAATTTCGGGTCGTTACACTTTGATCATGCCCAAGCCGTCGCAAAACATTCCAAATTTCATCCTTATTTCTTACGAATGGCGTCCTATAAAAACCAGTAAATCACCAAAGTTTATTGTCTTCATTATCTCTAACTATGATGTCAATGTGATTTTTGGAGAAACTTGGCAAATCAACCACACCATCCTCCTTTCATGCCAAACCAAGTCCTGCTATTGACCCTTCCGCCTCTACCTCAATCCCATACCTAAATCCACACCTCTTTCTAACCTTCTCCATTCATTTTCCTTCGATTTTAGTCTCCATAAAGAAGATCATCTGGGGAATATACACCTTCAGCACATGCTGAAGCCTTCAACTGCCCGTGGACTCCCCAATCCATGAACATTCCAACATAATATTTTCATTGTTCTTGGCAAGCTTGTCTTCTGGTAGCCACCGATCCTTATTTAAAAGAAATAGATAAATGCTCTAAAGATGCCAACCCAAGAAACGAAATTACTAAACTAGCTGAATCCCCACCCTCGAATTTAAATTTCTTGTTACCTTCATCATACTACTCCAAATCCCTAAATGTTTCGCCCCCAGATAAACCTATTTTTCGCTTTCCTGAAACATTTATATTGCTTTGTTGTTCTCTTATTACATCCCTATCAATTCGCTTCCAACTAGCCTTTTTAGGCTTTTTAGAGTTTTCCTCTATTGGGCTAACAAGTCCAAACTGGGTATTTAGATTGTCCAAAGCTGTCTGCTCTCCATAATATGCCATAATTACAGAATCCCCTCTATTTATAGAATCCTCCATAATTACAGGGGATGAGAGTGTAACAACTCATTTTTCGGTGAAATCAAAACAGTGGTTCCGGGACCACAAATCTGAGCCGAAAATAAAATTTATTTTTATTTTATTATATGGTTCGTATTATAATATATATGACATGTGAAAATTTTGGTACGAAAATTTTATCGATTGAATGCTTAATTACGAGAAGGACTAAATCGCATAAAATGCGAAAGTTGAATTCTAGTAGCTATAAGGATTAAATAGCTATGGAATTCAAAACTTAAGGTCCTTATATGGTAATTAGACCATTAAGAAAAGTATGTAGATTTTTTGTAACATCCTGAATTTTTGGGCCTATGCATTTAATGGGTGAATATGTGTAATGAGTTAATTTGAGCATTATGGGTCCAAATTGGGCTCAGGATTGGGCTGAAGCCTTAGTTAAATTTTTGTTTGGGCACTATAGGGTTTAAAAGGTGGTATCTGAGTTTAAAATATCAAAATGGGCTTGTGGCTCAGTGGTCAGTGGCGCCACTTAGGGAGCAAGGAGGTGACGCCACACAAGGGAGTAAAGGGCCCAAATTTAAGTTACATGGAGCCCAACTCTTTTAATTTAAGTTAACTAAATTTTGACATTAGGGTTAGGTAGAATGGACGGCAACAAGGCTCAAAAATAGGAGGAGTTATGTGAATGGGATAATGTAGATAATATAGTTGATAATATAGAAGGAAAAAAAATGGAGAAAAGATAGGAGCTATCTACAAGGCTAGGAGTTGGCCGAAATTCCATCACCTAGAGAAGTGAAGAAATCGGTTTCTTTATGGCAAAGGGGGTGCCGAATTTTCCTTTTTTATTTGACTAATTTTTAGTTATCAGGAAGGGCACTTTCAATTTTTCATAGGTAAGTGCCGAAATTTCTATAAATAGGGAGGGTTCTCTTCTTTATTTTTCGGCATTTAGGGTCCCTCACCTTTTCTTTCTTTTTCTTTGAAACTTCCTTTTAGCTGAATCTTCTGATCCCCATTGTTATTCTTCTCTCATTCACTAAAAGCCGAAACTCCTCATTCAATTCTTCTAAAAAGCCGAAAAAAACACATCTAGTTCATCTTTTCGGGATTTTCTTAAAAGCTGAAATTCCTAGATCTATACTCTTCTACGCTTTGATCTTCTTCTGGGATTGCCGAATCTTTCTGCAAGGGGGTAGCCGAAATCATCTGTAGAGGTAAATGTCGATTTGTGTATTCTTTTTCGGCTTTTAGAGATCTGAGCCGAATGGCTATATGGTTAACTAATCGGTTGTTTTCTATCGTTTGCGGCATTCTGGGATTTGAAGGGGATTCAATCGCTTAGATTTCTAAGCCAGAGTTCAGTAGCCCTTGGATCGTATCACTTTCGGGATTTCAAGGTAAGAAGATCTGTTAATTTAAGCATATAATTCGGGTAAAACACTAACCCTTGGCCGAATATAGGAGAGGCCTTATCTTCGCGTTCTTTCGGCTTTTGAGCAAAGTTGTAGACAAAGGGCAGTAGATCCGATTAGCGAGGGTATCGACATAGAGGGTAGTCCTACATATTAATCAGGTGTGTAACATTCTCACACCATTTGGATTACTTGTTAGTATATGTTTATAAATCTGTTATATTCTATTAAATGCCGAAATATCGGCATGGCTGTTGAAAACCCGAGGAGGGTCTTCTTTCTTCTAAAAGCCGAATCTCTATAGATTTCTTCGAATCATCTTCTCTTCCTGATTTTTCGCAAAAAGCCAGAATCCTCTGGGAGTAGCCGAATCTTCTCTTGTAAGATCTTTTAGATCTAAAAGCCGGAAACACTAGTTCCTGAATCTTATATCACTTTTCGGGATTTCAAGGCAGATAGCGGTGGTGTTGGCTATGGATAGCGTTGACTTAGAGGGTCTCGTTCTAACAGTAATCAGGTGTGTAGATCTCTAACACACTAGTAATCTGTACTAAATATATGTTATGGGCTAAAAGCCAAAAAAGGTCAGATATAATGTCTGTACTAAATATATGTTATGGGCTAAAAGCCAGAAAAAGGCTGTATAGTAATCTGTACTAAATATATGTTATGGGATAAAAGCCGGAAAAAGGCTGTGTAGACAGTCGGATTGCCCAAAAAGGGTAGGCAAGGGATGCTAGGTACGTAATCATAGAAACTTCTCTATGTGTATCGATGTATGTGATAGACCGTGAACTTTTAGGTAGTATAATGTTTTGATTCTGCATGTATGTATGCATGGGATGAGATTGATATGATGAAGGGGAAGAAGGTCGCATAGCGATCGATGGCTTTGCCACATAGGTCACATAGTGATTGGTCTTTATGACAGGCAGCTCAGCTGTCGAAATACTACGATGTATTATTAAGGTCGCATGGCGATCGGTGGCTTTGCCACATAGGTCACACAGTGATCGATCTTTAAGATAGGCAGCACAGCTGTCGATATGGTGTGTAGCGGTTGGAGGGTTGATTGTAGAAATCCCCAAGGTGTGATGGTTAGTACGGGTTGGTGTGTAGAGGATGGATTTCTAGGCTGGGATGGGCCATGATGCATATATAGTTACCCTTGTATACGGGCCAAGGCCATAAAGTGTTTGTGGGCCAAGCCTTTGATGTGTTTTCGGGATTTACACACTGAGTCTTGGTGACTCACCCTATTATTTTTTTCCTAACCTTTCAGATGAGCAGTGGATCGTGGACAAGGGAGCCGAGGCGGACTCGAGGGGCCATCAAGTTTTACTTTATTTATTTTCATAGACTATTTTCGGTTTTCTTTAAGTTTTAAGTTTGGGATTATTTATGTGATAAGGCCCCATGGCTTAGGTTATTGTTTTTATTTATTAATGTTTACCGTCTAAAATTTATGTTCATGGACTTATGATTAAAAGAAATAAAAATGGGATTTTCACACATTATTTAAAATAACACTTGTTTTGGTAAAGAATAAAATTTCAAAGATTTTCTACCAGTGCCACCTATTTAAAGATTATCTACAAAAACGACTAAGTTTTTCAGAATCATTCCAAGTAAAGTTTTTAAAATCGTAGCATACCAGATCTGGTCGTAGCGTTTGGGCCGGGTTTGGGGTGTTACATTTTGGTATCAGAGCCAAGTTCAAAACTCAGGCTGTGAAATGGGTCTAGTAGTGTTTTGAAAATTTATGTGAAATTGAGAAAAAATTTGGAAGAAGATATGGCCTTCGAGTCTACCGGCACCCGATCCACGCAGGTAAGTATTCTAAACTTTTGGATGTGATATGTATGTGGGCTTGATGGGCTTGATGGACATAGACTAGTATGTTAGGCATTGATGGACTATAGGCTTAGTTAAAACAACTCTTTAAATTTATAAGACTTAATCTATCCAAACAAACCCGTGAACGAGTCGATGGGTTAGGGTGTGGCAACAGGCATACGCATGTCTAGGATTGGATTCGGGGAGAGCTTGGTACTTAAGCGGTCCTAGTGACTCACCTCCTTTTTCTTTGAATCCTACAGTGCGCGCAGTGGGATTGTTCACCTTAGCCACGAGGATTTGTTGACGGGCCAAAATCTATAATTAAAACCCGAAAGGGACCAGCCACCCTATTGCGCAACCAAAATACCCCCAAGTTTTGTAAAATTTCCAAAATACACTTGATTTGTGAAAATTTCCAAACAACCATGATTTTATAAAATACCCATGTTTTGCAAATTTACCCGAAAACCCCTAGATTTACAAATGTGACCCGGTTTGAAAAATTAAATTTTCCAAAATACCCCTGCTAAAAAAAACCTTATGCGATGAATGTGTGTGCATGGATGCTACTTGTGTGATTGATGTATGTGGGTTGATGTATGTGGTTTCTAGAATTAGGAGATAAACTTGAGACCTAAATCGTAGATAGGTTTGAATTGAAAGAACCACTCTTAAAACTACTTTCCATAAGATTGTTCGTGGTTAATCAGTTAAAGAAATTAATAGTTCATAAAATTTCTAATTCAGATACTACGAGAATCGACGATGAGCGCTAGGAGAGGAAGAAGAGGCCGCGGCCGAGGCCGTGGAAGTATTAGGACTGATATGTTGACTCAGCTAGTTAGGGAGGTACTGAAGGAGGTTAAAGAAATCGGTGAAACATTTCGGGTTGGGTACGTGGACTGTAAGAAAAAAAGAGATCGTAGTTTTCTAGGGTTGCGCCTCGTTACTCGTGAAGCATGTTAAGGTACGCCCAAACTTTCGGGTTTGCGAATATTACAGAAGGCGTCATCCGGGTGAATGTTGGAGGAAGTCAGGAACGTGTTTAAGATGCAGGTCTAAGGAGCATAAGGCTCGGGATTGTTCAATCACCATTAAGTCGGGTATGTTTTGTGTGGATGCTATATTTTTGGGTATAGAAACAGAGTATCGTGCAATGGTTATATATTATTAAATTAGAGTCGCAAATGAAAGCATAGTGGTGAGACTTGGGTAGTACGATTAGTAGTTAGTTGGAAATTTCGAGGACAAAATTTCTTTAAGGGGGTAGAATTGTAACATCCTGAATTTTTGGGCCTATGCATTTAATGGGTGAATATGTGTAATGAGTTAATTTGAGCATTAGGGGTCCAAATTGGGCTCGAGATTGGTCAAGCCTTAGTTAAATTTTTGTTTGGGCACTATAGGGTTTAAAAGGTGGTATCTAAGTTTAAAATATCAAAATGGGCTTGTGGCTCAGTGGTCAATGGCGCCACTTAGGGAGCAAGGAGGTGACGCCAGATAAGGGAGTAAGGGGCCCAAATTTAAGTTACATGGAGCCCAACTCTTTTAATTTAAGTTAGCTAAATTTCGGCATTAGGGTTAGGTAGAGTGGACGGCAACAAGGCTCAAAAATAGGAGGATTTATGTGAATGGGATAATGTAGATAATATAGTTGATAATATAGAAGGAAAAAAAAGGGAGAAAAGATAGGAGCTATCTACAAGGCTAGGAGTTGGCCGAAATTCTATCACCTAGAGAAGTGAAGAAATCGGTTTCTTTATGGCAAAGGGGGTGCCGAATTTTCCCTTTTTATTTGATTAATTTTTAGTTATCAGGAAGGGCACTTTTGGTTTTTCATAGGTAAGTGCCGAAATTTCTATAAATAGGGAGGGTTCTCTTCTTTATTTTTTGGCATTTAGGGTTTCCACCTTTTCTTTCTCTTTTTTCTTCTAAAATCCGAAAACTCCATTATTCCTTTCTCTTCTTTCTTCTAAAAGCCAAAAACTCCATTATTCTCTTCTCTTCTTTCTTCTAAAAAGCCGAAAGCCGAAAACTCCATTATTCTTTTCTCTTCTTTCTTCTGAAAGTCGAATCTCTATAGATTTCTTCGAATCATCTTCTCTTCCTGATTTTTCGCAAAAAGTCGGAATCCTCTAGGAGTAGCCGAATCTTCTCTAGTAAGATCTTTTAGATCTAAAAGCCAGAAACACTAGTTCCTGAATCTTATATCACTTTTCGGGATTTCAAGGCAGATAGCGATGGTGTTGGCTACGGATAGCGTCGACTTAGAGGGTCTCGTTCTAACAGTAATCAGGTGTGTAGATCTTTAACACACTAGTAATCTGTACTAAATATATGTTATGGGCTAAAAGTCAAAAAAAGGCTGTATAGTAATCTGTACTAAATATATGTTATGGGCTAAAAGCCGAAAAAAGGTTGTGTAGACAGTCGGATTACCCAAAAAGGGTAGGCAAGGGATGCCAGGTACGTAATCATAGAAACTTCTCTATGTGTATCGATGTATGTGATAGACTGTGAACTTTTAGGTAGTATAATGTTTTGATTCTGCATGTATGTATGCATGGGATGGGATTGATATGATGAAGGGGAAGAAGGTCGCATAGCGATCGGTGGCTTTGCCACATAGGTCACATAGTGATCGGTCTTTATGACAGGCAGCTCAGCTGTCGAAATACTACGATGTATTATTAAGGTCGCATGACGATGGTGGCTTTGCCACATAGGTCACACAGTGATCGGTCTTTAAGACAGGCAGCACAGCTGTCGATATGGTGTGTAGCGGTTGGAGGGTTGATTGTAGAAATCCCCAATGGTGTGATTGGCAGGTAAGGGTGGTGTGTAGCGGATGGAAACCTAGGATTGGGTTGGGCTTTGCATATTTTCTGATATATTATACTCTGTTATCTGTTCTTTGGGGCTAAGGCCCAATCTGATGGTGCACGAGGGTTTCACACTGAGTCTCGCGACTCACCCCATTATTTAACATCTTTCAGGTAGCACCTAGTGCATCGGACCGGGTTGGAGAAGAGCGCAAGGTGGCCATGCGAGGAATCATTTTGATTCAGCAAAAGACTTTACTAGTTTATTTATTTTTAATTTTTTTAATTAGTGGGTTTTAATTTCATTGTAATAAGGCCATGGGCCACTAGCTTCATATTTTCGTTTGTTTTGGGCTTTTACTATTATTAGACATTTACATTTTACGTTTTAATTAAGTTAAGGCATGTATCAAATTTCGGTTTTTAATCCACTAAGGCACAAATATAAAATGTATATCTTTTACAAATCATCCAACCATTTAATTTTCTCGAATAAAGTGTTAAACTCAAGAAAAATATTTTCTGAAATTGCGACATCTTTTAAAATCTCCCTAAGTGACATGCTAGATCCGGTCATGGTGTTTGGGCCAGGTTTGGGGTGTTATATTTTTCTTGGTGACTCATCCATGGAAATATAGAAAAAGGGTAAGGACTAAATTGGAAAGTGAAAATATTAATTAGTTAAAAAGATGAAAAGAAAATAAAAATCATATTTTCTCATCTTCTTCCCCAAAATAAACATGGAAACCCTAGGAGAGAGTGAAGAGACTTTCATGGCCAAGTTGGGTAAGTTTCCCTGTCCCGTTTTTAGTAATTTTGATATTTTTGGAATCAGGATAGCTTAATGTAACAACCCGGTTTTAACTAAATCAGAACAGTGGTTTTGAAACCACAAATCTGAAGTCATAAAATTATTTTAATATTATTTTTGGTAATTACAGCATGTTATTTGATATATTTCAAAATTTCGTGATTTAATTTTACCGTTTGTGTGCTTAATTTGATAAAAAGGACTTAATCGCGTAAAATGCAAAGGTGGCTTTCTATTTGTTAAAGTACTTATTTGCTATGGTTTCTTATTTATATAGTCCTTAAATTTAAATTAGGCCATTATAATGATGAGTGGACGTCATTAGGCTTGTATTATATAGTTTTCATATTAATTTATAAAGGTTAATTAGGTAATTTAGTAATAATAGTTAAATAAATAAAACAAAACATAAAAAAAATCATGCATGTTCATCTTTTGGCCGGATATTGAGAAGAAAAAGAAGCCATGGAAGCTCACTCAGGTTCGGCCTTGCATAATTAAAAATGTAAGTGATTTTGAGTTCGGTTTTTGATAATTTTTATGTTTTTGAGATCATTGCTTCGTATTCTAGCTAGCCCATGCCCTCATTTTTGGATTGGTTGATGAATTTGTGATTTACCATTGTTGATAGCTTGATGTTTTTGTTGTTTGATGATGAAAAATAAATATTTGTTGTTAGATTATCATAGTTTATTAAGTGATTTTTGATAAAAATGCTTATTAAGGACTAAATTGTGAAATTTGTAAATTGAGGGGGTCAAAATGTGAAATAAATGAAATTAATGGGCTTCTAGTAACCTAAGGAATATTCAGCCAAATAGGGGTTAAATGAAATTTTGAGTATTTTGCGTTGTTTTGACATAGGGACTAAATTGTGAAAATGTGAAAAGTTAGGGGCTAAAATGAAAATTGCCCATTTATGTGTTTTTGGATAAAATTGAATAAATATGTCATTAAATAAGTTAAATTTGAATTGATTTAGATCAAGAAAGGAAGAAACCAGATCCGGATCAGGGGAAGTCGAAAGTTGTTGAATAGTCGTTCCGATCCGTTCGTTTTCGAACGAGGTAAGTTCATAAGTAAATAAATGTTCTTAAATTCAAATCCATATATTATGTGTTGCTGAATTGAATTATAAATAAATATATATATGTTGCCGAATTTAATTGAGCATTGGAGGACTTGTTTCAAGCTTGAATTGATTGAATTACGACGTCCGAAAGCCCCGTACGAACCATAAGAATAGTATAGGATACGTATGTCATGACATTAGGACTTTCGAGGCGTATAAGACCATGTCTAAGACATTGGCATCGATATGATATTACGTGTAAGACCATGTCTAGGACATTGGCATCGTATATGATTCATGTAAAACCCTGTCTGGGACAGAGGCATCGATATGTGATAACATGTACGACCATATCTGGGATATGGCATTGTATGTGATATATGTGTTTTCGAGTATCCTTAATGATTTCAAATGGTTCAACGGGCAATATCAAAGTAAGACCGAATGTGAATTTGAGCTAAATGATTCAGGTACATATGAAGTTTATATGTTCATTTAAAATACGGTAAGTGAAGTTACTTAATGTAGTAATATGAATTATATTAGAAAAGTGATTGTATATGTGTATGAGATTAGCTAAATTTGGCATATTCGAATTGAATTATATATGTTCTTGTGATGAAATATTTGCTTATGGCTTACTAAGCTTTCAAAGCTTACTTTGTGCATTCTTTTTCTGTTTTATAGATATATAAAGCTAGCTTGAGTTCGGGGGTCGTCAAGGATCATCGTCACACTATCTATCGCTAATTTGGTATTTTGAAAGCTTGAACTTTGACATATGGCATGTATAGGCTAGTTTTGATATGTTTAGTTTTGAAATTTGTGTGTATATATAGCCATGCGAAAATGGCTTAATCATGATGTTAATTATGATGTATATTCGGTCATGATATAAGCTCATTTTGGGAAGTATGTTTCATGGTATATATGTATGATGTGTTCGGTTATATGATTCGACTTGAGTAATGATTAGTTGATGGATGTGTTTTTGATATAATGCATATGTTCCTATAAGCTAAGTATGTATAAGTGATTGCTTGAGAAAATGGTTGTAACACCCCTAACCCGTAACCATCGTCGGTCTAGGGTTAAGAGGCATTACCGGACAATCAGAAACTTTTACGAATAATTCGTATCAGAAAATATAACATTGTCAAACCAGAGCAGAATACAAGCATATAGTCCCTTATTGAGGTCTACGAGACCTTAAACATGCATTAGAAAGGGGTTGGGACTAAATTGGAGACACCACCTTAGCACTACTAGGAAGTACAATAGAACCTATGATGTAGAATACAAGCAACGAAAAAATCAGCATTGTACTCAGAATAGAAAAATCAGAGATAGCAATGTTGGTAGTGGAAAAATCAAAGAAAATTTTAGCTAATAATTCAAATGAAAATTATAATTATAAGCAAGTATATACCAATCGAGCATAACAGATATAACTTGTTAGTAGTGTTAAAAAAGTATAATCTAAAATGACCAACAATGCATAGCAAAACATTGAGCAACTCTCAAAATGAACAAATGAAAAATATAATTATAAGCAAGTATATATCAATGGAGCATAACAGAATAGAACAAATGAAAAATAATGATAAGACAACTATAAATAGAAATTTCTACAGGCTAGCCACCCCAGCAATTTATCAAGACAAACGAAAGTTCATACCAAGGGCATATTCAAGGAATTCTTATGGCAATAGCATATGTGGCAATAAAGACACAACAGAGAGTTCAGGCTAGTAGAATACAAGCAAAGGAAAAATCAGCATTGTACTAAGAATAGAAAAATCAAAAATAGCAATGTTGGTTGAGGAAAAATCAGAAAATTCAAGTATATACCTATGATGTAGAGCACTACGACCCTAACATAGCGCTCAAGGTCTTGAACTTCAAGAACAAGGTTCTCGTCCCAATGCCCGTAATTTTTCTTAAGCCATGATAGAGGAATTCCACTTTTTTTTCCGCTTAAGCACTCGTCTGTGCCAAAACATTCTATACATAGGTCCTTTAAATTTATATATTTCTCATTTCCTATAACTGGCCAACCATTTATCGGTAAGCCAATAATCCAAAGAACATCCCCTAATCCTATGAAAAGCTTAATAGGAGAACTTTCCCTTCAAAAAACAAAGCATCTATCATCTACACTATATCTCTTTGTCATTGTTGTTATACGCGACAAAAAAGGTCATGAAGGACTTGTGAGCTTCAATAGGTTATCAAAGCCTGTTCCCCGCAATCTTAGCTTCGCAGTCGGGTGAAAACTAAAATGTATTTGTAGTGACCCATTTTGCCCTGGCTTAAATAAACCAGAATTAAGAAAAAAATAAAAAATAAATGTCCATGTTTACAGTCCATTTACAATAAAACGGGCTTAAAGCCCAAACCCAACACCTAAACTGCCTACCCAATTACAGATCCCATAAATCAGACCCACTACCCTTGGCCCAAACCCGAAAACACCACAAGACCCAATCGGTTACAAACCTACTAACCCAGACATGAACAGGCTACCTTACCCAGGTGTAACATCCCGAAATTGGGCCTAGGAGAATTGAGCCCAATGGGCCTTAGGCGTAGTAGCGTTTAAATTTTTGGAGAACAAGAGACCGGCTTAAATGCTAGTTAGACCCATTGGATAAGTGATTTTGGAAGGTTAGAGGGCTTCTATGAAGTCCCAGGATCAAATATTAGCTTTGGGGAAATTTTGGTTTTAGGTGAAAAAAAAACCCTGGAAGTTGGCAGATAGGCCTTAAGAATAAAATATGGAGGAAAATAACACAAGTAGAGTGTGTGGTGTAGTGGCAAAGTGACGCCACATAAGAGACAAGGGGGTGACGCCACAAGGGAAGGAAGGAGGTCCAAGGTTCAAGTCTTGGCTTTTGCATTTTGGTTTCTTTTTGCTTGGACCTTAGAATTTGGCCCATAGTTTATATTTAGTTGCGCATGGTTTAAGACACAAGAGGAGCTTGTGGCCAAGTTAGTTAGTGGCGTGGATTATGTTGCAAGGGAGCACAGGTTTGAATCTCATGACAAGCAATGGAGTATTTATTTTGCGGATTGACTGGGCAAGAGTTTCAGTTGAATTTAAACTCTCTCGACGTGAGGGATCCCACATCGGAAAGATACAAAGAAGGAAGGTGAAGAGCTAGCTATATAAAGAGCATTCCAGGAGGAGGTTGACACACACAGGAAGGCGTTTGGGCACGAGAGTGGTCGGGCGCGGATTAACACCGAGTCCTATCGGTGTGTAACTCTCTCTACTCTAGGCAGAGCGGCAAATGCCGAAGTGCCGATCACGGCAAATAGTAGCCACACGAGCGCGCGGCGTGCGTGTGGGGCTTCACGCGATAGTTGAGGCCATCGATGGTATTCTTGTGGGTTGGGGTGCGCTTGGGCGCGATGGGCGAAGGGGCCCAATGGGCCCGTGGGCCCAATATAGTAAATTGTATGATGGTGTAGTATATAGTGAACTAGACTAGGTGAATCTCATAAACGTGGCTAGATTTGTGTTAGGTGGGCCACACGAGCGTGTGGGCCCAAATGGGTCGAAATTGGGCTTTAGGCCCAATAGTCTATTCGACCGAGAAATGGTAGTTGGGTCACTCGGGCGACATCAAGTTTTGGAAAGGCCATTCCAGTACAAAATTACTGAAATACCCTTAGTGGGTAAATTACAAAATATCCTGAAGGGTAAATTACCGATATGCCCTTGGTGGGTAAATTACGAAAATGCCCTTGGTGGGTAAATTACCGATATACCCTTGGTGGGTAAATTACGAAAATGCCCTTGGTGGGTAAATTACCGATATACCCTTGGTGGGTAAATTACGAAAATGCCCTTGGTGGGTAAATTACCGATATACCCTTGGTGGGTAAATTACTGAAAATGCCCTTGGTAGGTAAAATTACGGTTATACCCTTAGAGGTTGATTAGGGTGATTATCTTTGTTTTATGTCCATCCGATTATGATGGTAATTCATGTTATACTTATATTTGATATATGTCTAGCATACATGACATCTGCATACACGAATTATTATGTCATATTGCATGGGTTATATGAGTGGAGGGGCGTGATATTCGTGTCGACGCACACGGTGGTTTGGTACCACATTGTGACTACGGTCACGGAGGTTTGGCACCTCCAGAGGTTTGGCACCTCATAGCGACTCGTCCCTCGTGGTTAACACCACCGTGGGTTGGCCCCACTTTTGAGATATGGGATCGTCGCTAGTGATTTGGTATCACACGTGGGTTGGCCCCACGGATGGATTATTAGTGACTTTGAGTCACGGTGATTTGGTATCACATTCGTGTCTCCGGACACGAGAGGTTTGGCACCTCATAGCGTCTCGTCCCGGTGGTTTGGTACCACGGTGGGTTGGCCCCACGAGATAATACAACGGGATTGGCGCCAAAGATTTGGTATCACACGATGGGTTGGCCCCATCACTATTATTCGTGACTGAGTCACCAAAGGTTTTGGCACCACAATATTGATAAATATCGTGTCCTTGGACACCAGTGGTTTTGGCACCACCGGTGGTTTGGTACCACACGGGGTAGAAAAAGGAGTTGCGGATGGCTAGGTTTGGGTGCATGATATGCATATTTTCATATGAAATTGTGTAAGGGCTCATTGGATGGGGATTTACACACCGAGTCTCGATGACTCACCCCTTAGTTAAATTTTGCGGTAATCATTAGATCGCGGATTTGGGAGCCGAGGTGGACTCGTGGAGGCCATACATATGTTCACTCGTAAATTCGTTTCTTTTATTTGGACTTAATTTTTATTTGAGTTTTGTTATGTAATAAGGCCTTGGGTATTTTATTTGGTTTCAGACTTTCAATTTGTTTATTGCTTATTATTAAATGATCAATATGGGATTTTCCTAAAATGATAATAAACCATTTCTTATTCAAAATTACTTAAACTCGATTTCTCACCACAACTATAAAAAATATGAGCTTTTTAACGAATGCACAGTTTTTAGACATTCCTTTCATGTGACATGCCAGATTCGGTCGTAACGTTTAGGCCGGGTTTGGGGTGTTACACCAGGACCCAAGCTCGCACCGCCCAAAAGGGCCCAAAAGCTAAACAGGTTTCAGAGACCTAGGGTTTTTGGGGAAACCCTAGGCGCCGAAGGCCCTAACCCCTTTGCGCCGCAATCAACTCCTTCAGCCCGACACCAGCCTCTTCTCACGCCGCATTTAGCGCACAAATGGGGGCTCCGTCGCGAGATCCTCGCCTTTGACCTGCACAGAAAAGGAAGGAACCGCAACAAAAAATGGCAAAACAGTAGCAAAAATGGCAGCAACAATAATTTCCTTTTTTATTTTTATTTTCAAGGCTATAAAAGCCTGATTATTTTGTAACAGAAGACACAGAAAAATATATACGGAGGCAGAAATACACAAACAGATATATACACAAATATTCAGAGATTAATAAAACAACAGAGGTGATTTCCTTAGTTATTCTATTCTTTTTATTTTTTATTTTTTATTTTCTATCTCTACATTTTTTATATACACGAGTACTGTCTTTAGTTTACCTTTCAAACGGCGCTGAAAATCTAAGACTTGGTCTCCGACCATCATACTTGGTGGCGCGTGAGGCGCGTGGGGGAGTCGGTGGCCCAAAGGGTTAACAATCGAAACCCAGACAAGCATTGAGAGGGTTTTCGAATTTTTTTTTTTTAAAATAGGGTGCCAAATGAATTTTTGTTCTGAAAATTGGCATATATAGCATTTTAAAAAACGACATCGTTTAATGAAAGGATCCGCGTGTTGACCCGATATCCAGGGGAGGATCCGCGCGTTTTTATTAAATGGTCTAATTGCTTTATAGGCCCTTCCGCATTTTTGCAAAATTTCAATTATGTCCGAATATCATTTTTCTTTATTTTCAATTTAGCCCTAAAGTTTATATTTGGTTTCCATTAAGTCCTCGGGCTACTTAAAAGGCTTAAATCAGAACGGCGCCGTTTTAAAATTTGGCATAATTGCCATTTTAGCCCCTACAGCATGACGCGCATTTTTTATTTAATCCTTTTATATTTATTTTTTATTTGCTATTTAATCCTCCTTTCCTTATTTATTTTTTTTATTTTATTTTATTCTAATACTATATTAAATTATTTTATCATGTTAAAATATTATATTACTCTTATTATTTGAATATTAATTTATTAATAGTATAAAACTTTTATATATTTTTTTATATTGTATTATCCTTATATATTTTAAACTATTATTATTTATTATTTTATTTGGTTAAATTTTTTTATTGCATATTATTTTTATACTTATATATTAGTTATTATATTATATATTTTTAAAATTTTGTATATTATATAGTATTATATCCTATATTATTTTTTTAAAATTTTATTTTATCTAAAATTATTTATATTGTATAATATATTATTTATTCTTAAAAATGTAGTTTTATATGTATTAGATTATTATAAATGTTTTTATTTAAAGTTATAAATTATTTATTTATTTTAAAATGTATTTTATTTATTTTCTCAATATATATATAAATATTTTTAATTTTTAGCATTTATTTATTACTTGGTATATGTCATTATATGAAAATTTTCAACCTGCATGAAATGTGTTCATATTTATTTTGTAGTTTTTATTTTATTTTATTATTTATTGTTTATTATATTTGTTTATACTTCTTCATGTATTTACAATTGCTTTAGTGTAGTTATTATTATTAGTCGTATTTTATATTATTATTTCTTTTATTACCTTAATATGAAATGTTAGTATATTATGATTGCTTTTGACATTTGATAATATATTAATATGATATTTTCATAGATCATCGTTTTAAAATAAAATGCATTTTGCAAAATTACTATATTTTATCTAAAGGTTTTAAAATAAGGCAATGTTTTGTGTTTAGAAATTCGGGAAATATTGCCCTAACGTGCTGGGTTTCGATTTTCCGTTTGACTAAATAACTAAATATCCTTTTGATAAAATTTTGTAAATATTGAGATGATTTTAGTTACGAGGGTTTAAAAATATCATGTCCTAACGTGCTGGATGTGATGTTTGTATTCTTTCGGAACAAAGAAATCTCAAATTTCAATTCAAATTATTCATATTTTTTAAAAAAAATCATATTTTAGATTTTATTAAATTTTCAACACCAGGACGTGATTTTATCGATTAGGTACCAATTTTTGGGCGTTATGAGGGTGCTAACCCTTCCTCATACGTAACCGACTCCCGAACCCGTTTTCTTATTTTTCGTGGACCAAAATCAAATGTTTTAAAATAAAACGTTTTACAAGGTGATCCAATCACACCTAAGTAAAAAGGGATTGGTGGCGACTCCCTTTCCGTTTTTAAAAGTCGATCCCCGTTTTTACCAAAATATTAAAAATGGTTTCGACAGCTTGGGGACTCCACTGGGGACCAATAAGAGAGTCAAGCCGTAAAATCGATAATTTCATGTCCTTTTGTTCGAATTTAAGATTCTGATTTTAAAAAAAACATGATCCTTTTATTGCATGTGGTTTTAATATATATTTCTGCATTGCACTACATGACCGTTGTGGTCATGCCTTTAAGTGGGAGCGAGAAGCTATGCCTTCGTGAGGTTTTCACCTCCGCATGGGCTAGTGGATTGCTTTCGGGATACATCTGTACCTATGTCTTCGTGAAGTTTTCACTCCTGCATGGCCATAGGGAAATGTATTCCCCTGAACCGAACTCGGTCCGTATGAGCTTATAATGGGTGAGGATCGAGGAATCTGCTGGTTCAGGTACCTCAACTTTAGAACCAAACCGCATATAGTAAACCTTAAGGACCCACCTTAGGTAGAGCTATGCCAAACTTTAATAGTTACCAGATAGGTGTGTGTCTATTTCACTTGCTTTATATTTTATTCTGTGGTACTAACTCGTTGTGTTTCATTTTTGTGCATGTCATTTCATATTTAAAGAGGTAACGATTCACGGTCAGTTTCTAAGTTAGAAAGCTGGTTATGGAGAACGAGTTCCTTGACAAAGTGGGAGACAATACAGCTGTTCGCACATGGTCAGAGCAAACGCAATCGGAGAAAGGAAATAGCTTAGTTGATGGGTATGTATCTGAACTATGGGATTTTACTCGTATTAGTACTACACAGAATGAGTTCCAAGAGTTGGAAGAGATATGGACCCAGTGGGACGATGAGTCAAAGCAGATGTTCTATCGTAATTATGGCGATCTACCCTACTTACTCGACATCAAGGTAGATAAGCATCTATTTTGGGCTATAACTCAATTTTGGAACTCTGCTTATAGCTGTTTCACTATCGGGGAAGTAGATTTAGTGCCCACGCTGGAGGAATATACGACCTTGCTTTGCTGTTCGAGGTTCCAAGTCTACAAAGCTTATTTTAGAGCTGCCAATGTTCCAAATTTTGTGAAGAAGTTGATGAGTATCACGGGGATGAGTGAACAGTGGGTTACAACTAGAATCCAAGAGAAAGGTGAAGGTAAATGTATACCTTGGGTGAGTTTGATAGACCTGATCCTAGTACATCCAGATGAAAAGAAGAGGATTGACGTCTTTTCCTTATGTATTTATGGTTTGGTGGTCTTCCCCAAAGCTTTAAGACATATAGATGAAGCAGTTACTGATTTATTCGACCGACTTAGCAAAGGGGTCACACCTGTACCTACGATATTAGCCGAGATGTTCAGATCTTTAAATACATGTCGGAGATCTGGTGAAGGTAGATTCATTGGATGCGCACAGTTATTATTGGTTTGGTTTCACAGTCATTTTTGGAAGATTGACAAGGTTCCTTACCGAGTGTTCTTTGAAAGTTATTCTCCCTTAAAGGAGGCCATAGCTACGACAAGGAGAGACGATATATCAGAGGAAAGATGGATGAAAATTCTTCAAAACCTCCGAGAGGAAGATGTTGAGTGGAAAGCCCCTTGGATGGTTCCCGACGAAGTCCTTTATCGGTGCAGAAATTTTATTTGGGTACCTCTGCTTGGAATATGGGGAGCTGTTGGATATGCGCCGTTGCTCGTGCTAAGGCAATACAAAGCAAGACAGTTCATACCGATGACATATGGATTAGCTTAAAGCGAATTCTCATATAAGGGGGATAATTATAAGAAGAAGATTCGAGAGATTTCTGAGGCTTGGAAGCAGGCTCGCCGTATGAAGATATTGACTGGAGGGCCGATGATAACCCCGGAATATAAGCAGTGGTCGAGCAAAAGGATCAATGATAACATCCCTGGGCCAAGTCTGGAGGGTGCTCGATCGATGAAGGAGTATTTACAAGTGGTCCCATCGGAGTTAGAGATTATAAAGCAAGACTTCGAAAGGCAAATTTTAGAGCTCGGAAATAAGATAGAGAAGCTAGAAGAAGAAAAGATGTACTTGAGGCTAGATGTGGATGTTCAGAAATCAGAAGCTGAGAAAGTAAGAAAGGAGAAAAGGAAGATTGAGGAAGATCGAGATAGCTTGAAGACTGAATATAAGAAGATGCGTCTATCGATGAAGAATGCCAGATTGAGAAAGACTTCTGAGCAATGGCAATAGGAGATTCAAGAGGAAAAGGCCAAAGCTAACTATTGGGAGAGAAAGTTTCGAGAAATGCAAACACAAAATGAGACCTTAGAGAAGAGTTTGGTAGAAATTCGAAATGAAAAAGGAGAATTAAAAGCTAGAGTGGCTGAACTTGGGCAGTCTCTTCATCACCATCGAAGTCGTAATTCTGAAATCGAGCTAAAATCAAGTCTAAACAAGATCGAGGAAATGAAGGGTAGGATTGAAGAGTTAGAATCAGCATTGCACAGTTGTGAACTTCGGATCGAGCTCCTTGATACAAGAGAAGGGCGTTGGAAGGAAGAGCTTCACCATTCTCATGATCAAGTTAGAAGTTGGGATTACCGCATGGGTGAAGCAATAGTTCAGATTCGAGAGGTAGCTGATCACCTACAGACTTTGGCAGCACAAGCTGATGTATTGAGCATGAAGTATGAGCTACAGTCGGATTGTAGTCAAGAGCTAACTTCTTTGTTCGCGAAAATCAAAACTTTAGGCCTTAGGGCGAAAGCATATTTGTAGTTCGTTTTATATAAAGGATTTTGTTTTCTAATAAAGTTTTCTAAAATAAAGTTGAATCAGAATCGATACCTCTTTGCATTCATGCATTTGCATTACATCATATCATATGCATTTAAGTCCATAGAGAGAGTCTAATTAGTTGAAATTATAACAGAGAGAAAGAGAGAGAGAGAGAGAGAGAGAGAGAGAGAAAGAGAAGGAAAATCTGGAATCTGAACATCCTTACGGTACACGTGCTAAATCAAAGAAAATGGATCAAAGATTGGAACAATTTCAAAGAGACATACAAGACTAGATGCAAGAGCAAATGGCAAAACTCCAACAAGAGATAAGGGACCAGATGTTGGAGGCTCAAAAGAATATGATGACTCAAATAGCCCAGATGCTGAGTGGGGCAATAGACAAGGGAAAGGGTCCCATAGTTAACGCTGAAGACAATGAGGATTTTCCTAGGGGATTCACTCCACCACACGTGCAAACACAACCTGAGGAATATCCCAGAAGGCCACCTGTCACAATTAGGCCTAAGCAAGGGCAAGCTGACACTGGAGTGCCCATGAATTTTTAAGTTGGCATAGGATCCAACCCAGGGGATAACCCCGCTAATCCTGTTATTCCTGATCTGGACATAGCAGAGAGAGAGGGGATCAGAACTGAATCTTCAAGATAGTTGGAAGATCGTTGTAGATGGTTGGAAGAAAAATTTAAGGCTTTGGAAAATGCCGACCATCACCATGGTATTGACGCAAATGATTTGAGTTTGGTCCCAGATCTGGTGCTTCCTCATAAATTCAAGTTGCTGAAATTTGAGAAGTACAATGTGACTAGTTGCCCTGGAGCCCACATCACCATGTTCTGTAGACGTATGACTGGCTATATGAACAACAATCAACTTTTGATTCATTGTTTCCAAGACAGTTTAGTGGGGGCAGCGTCCAGGTGGTACAATCAACTTAGCCGTGCTAATATTAGCTCATGGAGAGACTTAGCCCAAGCCTTCATGAAACAGTACATTCATGTCACAGACATGACGCCTGATAGAATCATGTTGCAAAACATGGAAAAGAAATCAAATGAAAGCTTCAGGCAATACGCGCAAAGATGGAGGGAACTTGCCATGCAAGTTCAACCACCTCTCCTGGAAAAGAAAACCACCATGCTGTTTATCAACACTTTAAAGGCACCATTTATCACCCATATGATAGGAAGTACCACCAAGAGCTTCGCAGATATAGTGATGGCAGGGGAAATGATAGAAAATGCCATAAGGGGTGGTAAGATTGAAGTGGGAGAAACCACTAGAAGGTCCGCTCCTAGGAAAAAGGATAGTGAGGTAAATAATACGAGTACATACAACAAAGGGTACTCAAAGGCAGTTACTGTTAGTCAGTCGAAAGTAGTTACTGCCGGGCAACAAGGGTCGACAAGACAAGAATCAGGCCCAAGACAAAATTCTAAAAATCTCCAATTTACGCCAATCCCAATGACGTATAAGGAGCTATATCAAAGTTTATTCGATGCACGCGTAGTGTCCCCATATTATCTACAGACGTTACAACCCCCATATCCTAAATGGTATGACTCCAACGCTCATTGTGATTACCACGCGAGAATATCGGGGCATTCAATAGAAAACTGCACTGCCTTCAAAAAGGTAGTTGAGAGGCTCATCAAGATGGGGATTGTTAAGTTTGATGATACACCCAGTGCGGAGAACCCATTACCCAATCATGGAGACAAAGGGATAAATGTGATTGGGGAAAATGTCGTGAGAAAGATTAAAGGGGATATCTCGGAGGTAAAAACCCCATTGAGAATGGTGTGAAAGGAAATGGTAAGAAGAGGAATGATATTATCCGATTCTTTGGAAGGAGGTGAAGAACCAATGAACTACTGTGAGTTCCACAAAGCTGAAGGACATGAGATCAAGGAATGTGCTGAGTTTAGGGTATTGGTACAGAGCCTTATGGACAATAAAGAACTAGAGTTTTATGAAAAAGGCTCAGAGGGAGGAAAAATACATGCAACCGAAGGAGAGTTGACAAATCAAAAAGTTAATTATCCGAGGGTCATTATTTCCCGACCGAGAATCACAGAAGGCGGAGCACAAATCACACCTAAAGTTGTAATCCAGAAACCTGCGCCCTTTCCTTACAAGGATAACAAGATGGTACCGTGGAATTACAATTGTAACGTGACAACATCGGGAGTGGAAAACTCAGCTAGCACTTCCAAGGAGGTCTAAAGTGAAGGATTCTACAACGAAGTGGGAGGCGTTACGACTCGGTAAACGTCAGGATAGAACCAGCAAGATCAAATACTGTGGCAGTTTAACCAGGAAAAGGACCTGGCGCCCTTATCAACGAACCTGTGAAGGAGGAAGAGGCTAAAAAATTCTTAAAATTCTTGAAGCACAGTGAATACAGTGTGGTAGAGCAGCTATGCAAGCAACTGACTCGCATATCGGTGCTAGCCTTACTTTTAAGTTTAGAAGTACATCGTGAGGCTTTGATGAAAGTGCTGAACGAGACTTACGTTACTAAATATATATCTGTCAATAAACTTGACCGATTAGTTACTAACATAAGTGCTGACAACTTTATTTCCTTCAACAACGATGAAATTCCACCTGGGGGTATGGGATCAACTAAAGCTCTGCACATCACCACTCGTTGCAAGGGATACACTCTGCCAAGTGTGTTAATCGATAATGGATCAGCCTTGAATGTCTTACCGTTGTTGATACTGAAAAGATTGCCGATAGACAATTCTCACATGGAGACATGCCAGAACATTGTGAGAGCATTTGATGGCACCGAGAGAAGAGTGATGGGGAGAATTGACATACCGTTGCAAATTGGACCAAACACATATGAGGTGGACTTTCTGGTGATGGATATGAAGCCCTCTTACAACTGCTTGTTGGGAAGATCCTGGATTCATTCAGCAGGGGTAGTGCCCTCTTCCTTGCACCAAAAGCTGAAACTGGTGACGGATGGTCTGTTGGTAACTATAAACGCGGAGGAAGACATCATAGAGACTGTTACCAATGATGTGCCATATGTAGAGACAAATGAGAAGGCCATTGAGTGTTCTTTTCGGTCTTTAGAGTTCGTCAACGCAACATTCATTTTGGAAGGAAATGAAGTTTCGGTGCCTAAGACATCCAAGACCACGAGGATGGGCTTACAAATGATGGTGGGGAAAGGAGCCTTACCATGAAAAGGACTGGGCAGACATCTCCAAGGGGAAGTTCAAGTGCCGATGCTGAAAGAGAAGAGAGACCGTTTTGGCTTGGGTTTCAAGCCAAATGCTAAACAAAAGAAAAGAGAAATAGAAAAGAAGCAGGAAAGAAGAAGAGCATGGTTGAATGGGGAGGAAGTCCAGTGGGAATCGATGATATTCCTCCACATATCCCAGACTTTTGTATCCGGAGGGATAATTCACCCTGAGAGAGGGTTATTGGAAAGTCCTCACATCAATGCCATACATGGGGAAGAAGTTGAACAAAGAAACATGTTGGGCATTCGCCCTTATGAATATGGAAGCGTTTTGAACAATTGGACTGCAGAAGAACTTCCTGTAGTTTTTAGAGATTATATAGAGTAATATTCAGAACGCTCTTGTTGTTTTTTAGCCTAGGAACAATAAGATTTTTTTTGTGAAATAGGCTCATGTTCAGAAATTGTTGTTTTAATAAAATACATTTTGATAATTAACTTGAGCAAATATTCTTTCATTTTATTCTTTTGACTTTCTAATTTCATTCCAAAATTTTTATTTCTCATTCATATCATGTGAATAATTGTTCTCGAATTCATTTGTTCTTTGTACATTCTTTGGTACCCATCACAGGTCTCTAAATATCAATGATGTGAGCAACGATAATACAGATCCAGAGGTCCACTTTGAGCAAGACAAGTGTTTAGAGGAATCTCAGGATTTTGAAGGTGACCGAGATTGTGATTTATCTCCAGATTTGTTAAGAATTGTAAAGCAAGAGGAGAAACAGATCTTACCCCATGAGGAGGAGGTAGAGAACATAGCCTTGGAGGAAGGAAAGGCTGTGAAAATTGGGACGCGCATAGCCGAGGAGACAAAACAAGACCTTGTTGAGTTACTACGGGAATTCAAAGACGTCTTTGCATGGTCATACCAAGATATGCCCGGACTAAGCACTGATATTGTAGTACATCGCCTTCCCATAAGAGAAGAGTGTAAGCCAGTTCAGCAAAAGCTACGAAGGATGAGGCCTGATGTAGTGTTGAAAATAAAAGAAGAGGTCCAGAAATAGTTTGATGCTGGTTTCCTACAAGTGGTCAAGTACTCAGAGTGGGTTGCCAACATTGTTCCTGTCCCTAAGAAGGACGGAAAGGTCCAGATGTGTATGGATTATAGGGACTTAAATAAAGCTAGCCCAAAGGACAATTTCCCTTTGCCGCATATCGACACATTGGTGGATAATACGGCGGGATACTCACTGTTTTCTTTCATGGATGGCTTTTCGGGATATAATCAGATCAAGATGCACCCTGAGGATATGGGGAAAACTATCTTCATAACATTGTGGGGTACTTTTTGTTATAAGGTAATGCCATTCGGGCTAAAAATGCTGGGGCAACATATCAAAGGACCATGGTAACATTGTTCCACGATATGATGCACAAAGAGATTGAAGTATATGTTGATGATATGATTGCCAAATCTCGAACAGAAAAGGAACACATTGAGGTTTTGAAGAAATAAAAGCCAGTTCAGCAAAAGCTACGAAGGATGAGGCCCGATGTAGTGTTGAAAATAAAAGAAGAGGTCCAAAAATAGTTTGATGCTGGTTTTTTACAAGTAGTCAAGTACTCAGAGTGGGTTACCAACATTGTTCCTGTCCCTAAGAAGGACGGAAAGGTCCGGATGTGTGTGGACTATAGGGACTTAAATAAAGCTAGCCCAAAGTACAATTTCCCTTTGCCGCATATCGACACATTGGTGGATAATACGGTAGGATACTCACTGTTTTCTTTCATGGATGGCTTTTCAGGATATAATCAGATCAAGATGCACCCTGAGGATATGGGGAAAACTACCTTCATAACATTGTGGGGTACTTTTTGTTATAAGGTAATGCCATTCGGACTAAAAAATGCTGGGGCAACATATCAAAGGGCCATGGTAACATTGTTCCATGATATGATGCACAAAGAGATTGAAGTATATGTTGATGATATGATTGCCAAATCTCGAACGGAAAAGGAACACATTGAGGTTTTGAAGAAATTGTTTTTGAGGTTGAGAAAATTTCAATTGAAGCTCAACCCGGCAAAGTGTACTTTTGGAGCTCACTCAGGGAAATTACTGGGTTTTGTGGTTAGCGAGAGAGGAATCGAAGTTGACTCAAACAATGTCAAAGCAATACAAGAATTGCCTCCACTGCGCACTCAGAAGGAAGTCTGAGGTTTTCTTGGAAGGTTAAATTACATTGCTCGGTTTATTTCACAATTAACTGAGAAATGTGATCCCATATTTTGTCTTCTCAAGAAACACAACCAAGGTGTATGGGATGATGAATGCCAGAGAGCTTTTGACAAAGTCAAACAGTATCTGTCAAATGCACCAGAACTATCACCGCCTAATCCAGATAGACCATTGATACTGTATTTGTCAGTATTCAATAACTCCATGGGATGTGTGCTTGGACAACACGATGAGTCAGGAAGAAAAGGAAAGGCAATATACTATCTCAGTAAAAAGTTCACTGATTGTGAAATGAGATATTCGTTGATTGAGAAATTGTGTTGCGCCTTGATTTGGACAACTAGAAGGTTGAGGCAGTACATGCTATATCATACTACCTGGTTAATTTTGAATCTTGATCCGTTAAAGTATATGATGGAGTCCACTGCTTTGAATGGAAGGATGGCTAGGTGGCAGATTTTGCTGTCTGAATTCGATATAGTCTATGTGAACCAAAAGGCTACAAAAGGGAGCGCGATGGCGAATTTTTGGCTAGCGAGCTTTGGAGGAGGATTATGAACATTTGAGCTTTGATTTCCTAAATGAGGAGCTGATGTATGTGGCAAATACTGAAGATTGTCCGTGGAAGCTAAACTTTGATGGAGCGTCAAATGCTGTGGGAAATGGAATTGGGGCAATCTTGGTATCCCCTAGTGGTGATTATTATCCATTCACATGCAAATTGGATTTTGATTGTACAAATAACATGGCGGAATATGAAGCCTGGATTATGGGAATTCGAGCAGCCTTAGAACGTAAGATCAGAGTGCTAGAAGTATATGGAGATTCTGCCTTAGTAATCTACCAGCTTAAAGGAGAGTGGGAGATAAGAGATCCCAAACTAATTGATTAACGAAAAATAGTTCTGGGATTGATTGAGGAGTTTGATGACATTACTTTCAATTATCTCCCACGCGATAAAAACCAGATGGCGGATGCTTTGGTGACCCTGGCTTCTATGATCAAAGTAAATAGACCAGAGGATATGAGACCTATTCAGATGAGTATCTTTGAAGTTTCAGCTCATTGTTATAATGTGGAAGAGGAGAAAAAAGATGATCACCCTTGGTATCAGGATGTATTACGATACGTAAAAAATCGTGAATACCCGGAGCATGGCACTGAGAATGAGAAAAGGACTTTAAGAAGATTGGCTTCTGGCTATGTTTTAGACGGGGATATCTTGTAAAAAAAGAGAAAAGATCAAGTATTATTGAGATGCGTTGATGCAGTTGAAGCTAGGAAAATCCTAGAAGAGGTTCATAAGGGCGTTTGTGGAACACACGTTAATGGATTCACAATGGCCAGACAGATAATGAGATTTAGATATTATTGGTCCACCATGGAAGGTGATTGTATCAATTATGCTAAGAGATGTCATAAATGCCAGATTTACAGAGATAAAATTCATGTGCCTCCGTCACCTTTGCACGTTATGACTTTCCCATGGCCATTTTCCATGTGGGGCATGGATGTTATTGGACCAATCTCACCAAAAGCTTCGAATGGACATCGATTCATCTTCGTGGTAATTGACTACTTCACGAAATGGGTAGAGGCTGCTTCATATGCTAGCGTCACTAAGTCAGCAGTTAGTCGTTTCTTGAAAAAGGAGATCATTTTTCGATATGGAATGCCCGAGAGGATCATATCAGACAATGCACTGAATTGAACAACAGCACGATAGCAGAAATTTGTAGTCAATTTGGGATCAAACACCACAACTCGTCTCCGTATCGTCCAAAAATGAATGGGGCAGTGGAAGCAACCAACAAAAATATCAAGAAGATAGTAGGGAAGATGACTGAGACTTATAAGGATTGGCATGAGAAACTACCGTTTGCACTCTATGCTTATCGAACGTCCGTCAGAACCTCTACTGGGGCAACGCCCTTCTCGCTAGTCTATGGAATGGAGGCTGTTCTACCCATTAAAGTGGAAATACCTTCTCTTCGAGTTTTGTCAGAAATAAAGCTGGATGAAGCTGAATGGATCCAAGCTCGGTATGATCAGTTGAACTTAATTGAAGAAAAAAGGCTAAGGGCTATTCGTCAAGGTCAGATGTACCAAAAACGAATGATGCGAGCCTACGATAAAAAAGTTCGCCCAAAAGAGTTTCATGAGGGGGACCTTATACTGAAAAAGATCCTTCCCATACAAAAAGATTTCAGAGGAAGGACCATATGTGGTGAAAAAGGCTTTCTCTGGAGGAGCACTGATCTTGACCGAAATGGATGGGAAAAGTTTACCCAACCCTGTGAACTCTGACTCAGTCAAAAAGTATTTTGCTTGAAAAGGAGAAGAGGCCAAAGTGAAAACCCGCAAAGGGCACTTTGAGTTTCTAAAAAAAATAAGGAGAGGCCAGGGCGAAAACTCGCAAAGGGCGCCTTGAGACCAAAGGGGTTTTAAGTTGAAAACCCGAAAAGGGCGGCTCATATTCTGAATGGACACGCAGTTATCTTGCTACACTTGAATCAAAAATGAAATGAAGAATGTTGCATATCTGGGCGTCAACAAAGTACTTTGGGTCTTCTAAACACATGTTGGGCTCAAGGCAGTCTTCATAAAGTTTGTATATAGAAGCTCAATCGGCGATATCTAGGGCATCTGATTTTTTTTCATATTCATTTTACTATCTTGGGATTCTTTTTCTTCTCAAAGATATATTCTTGGTTAATTTTCTTTTTATTTTTGATAATTCATTTAACTCTTTTTGAGATCAATTTATTTGTTTCCCATTATTCATAAATGTGTTGCATTGAAATAATGATTGACGAACTAATAATTTCACAAAAAGAAGTTCTACATATTACTTTGGAAATTTCTAGATAAGACAAGGAACCAAAACAGGACAATTGTTTAGAATTTCCATATGCATAGAAATATTTGAGAAAGAAGAGTCTGGATAGAGACTATTTCTCTGAATTCTTTGTTCAATTATCAATTAGACAAAGTAAATAAGTTGATGTGATGGAAGTAAGTGATGTCATCAGGTCATAACATTAGGGGGTGGTGTGACGAACTAAGAAACCCTGAATTGTGGTGGAATGGATTGAATTCAAAATAAACCCTATACCCTAAAAATTGCAGATGGGTCGGATTAAAAGAGTTTCGATTCCCATTATGGTAGGATGGTACAAGCCTTGTGTTCTCAAGATCCAAGCGGAGTTGACTCTGAAATTACATTGGGGCAAGCTTGTTGAGCAGAACATGATTGATGAACAAGAATGAAGAACAAATGAGTGATGACACCTAGAGTAGGAATCATACTCATAACATTTTTTGTATCATAGCAAATTTCATTAGGAGCATTTGATTCATTTCGATCATTGCATCCTAATCCTTTAAAAGGAATCATTTTCATGACATGTTACATTCATGTTACTCATAGCACATGTAGCTAGAAGCATTTGGTTCATTCTGATCATAGCATCTTGGTCATGTGACATAAATATATGGAACCGAGTCTACAGGACATGTCCCTCAGTGGACGGTGTAGCAATATCGGTGAATTTGCAGATCTCATCTTCCTGAAGTTGTAGGAAGTAGATCGAAGACACTTTCAGTCTTATCTCCCTGAAGTTGCAGCGGAGTAGACTGAAGACAGATCTCATCATCCTGAAGTTGCGAGAAGCAGATCGAAGACACTTGCAGTCTTATCTCCCTAAAGTTGTAGCGGAGTAGACTGAAGACAGAAGATCTCATCTTCCTGAAGTTGCAGGAAGCAGATCGAAGAGACTTTCAGCCTTATCTCCCTGAAGTTGAAGCGGAGTAGACTGAAAATAGAAGATCTCATCTTCCTGAAGTTGCAGGAAGCAGATCGAAGACACTTTCAGTCTTATCTCCCTGAAGTTGTAGCGGAGTAGACTAAATACAGAAAATCTCATCTTCCTGAAGTTGCAGGAAGCAGATCGAAGAGACTTTCAGCCTTATCTCCTTAAAGTTGCTGCGGAGTAGACTGAAAATAGAAGATCTCATCTTCTTGAAGTTGCAGGAAGCAGATCAAAGAGACTTTCAACCTTATCTCCCTGAAGTTGCAGCGGAGTAGACTAAAGATAGAAGATCTGGCATTCCTGAAGTTGCGGGAAGCAGATCGAAGACATCAAATCTTGTCTCCCTGAGTTTGCAGTGGAGCAGATCAAAGATAGCAGATCTGGCATTCCTGAAGTTGCAGGAAACAGATTGAAGCTATCAGACTTATTGAAATCAAGATGAAGTTCCAAATACCGTTGAAGTTGCAGTGGAGTTGGAAACCATTTGAAGAAAACGAGGATCAAGAAGTCAAGGCTCGGAAAAGACCGGGCAAAATTGGTCCTTTTATAGTCTTTGCTCTATTCTCGTTACACGATAATTAGCAAAGAGGGGCAGCTGTAGTGACCCATTTTGCTCGGGCTTAAATAAACCAGAATTAAGAAAAAAATAAAAAATAAATGTCCATATTTACAGTCCATTTACAATAAAATGGGCTTAAAGCCCAAACCCAACACCTAAACTGCCTACCCAATTACAGATTCCATAAATCAGACCCACTACCCTTGGCCCAAACCCGAAAACACCACCAGACCCAATCCGTTACAAACCTACTAACCCAGACATGAACAAGCTACCTTACCGAGGACCCAAGCTCGCACGGGCCAAAAGGGCCCAAGAACTAAACAGGTTTCAGAGACCTAGGGTTTTTGGGGAAACCCTAGGCACCGCAGCCCCTAACCCCTTTGCGCCGCAATCAACTCCTCCAGCCCGACACCAGCCTCTTCTCACGCCCCATTCAATGCACAAATGGGGGCTCCGTCGCGAGATCCTCGCCTTTTACCTGCACAGAAAAGGAAGGAACCGCAGCAAAAAATGGCAAAACAGTAGCAAAAATGGCAGCAACAATAATTTCCTTTTTTTTATTTTTATTTTCAAGGCTATAAAAGCCTGATTATTTTGTAACAGAAGACACGGAAAAATATATACGGAGGCAGAAATACAAAAACAGATATATACACAAATATTCAGAGATTAATAAAACAACAGAGGTGATTTCCTTAGTTATTCTATTCTTTTTATTTTTTATTTTCTATCTCTACATTTTTTATATACACGAGTACTGTCTTTAAAAAAAAAAAAAACAAAGGTGCGAGTTTACCTTTCAAACGGCGCTGAAAATTTGAGACTTGGCCTCCGACCATCATACTTGGTGGCGCGTGAGGCGCGTGAAGCGTGTGGGGGAGGCGGTGGCCCGAAGGATTAACAATCGGAACCCAGATAAGCATTGAGAGGGTTTTCAAAATTTTTTTTTAAAAAAAAACAGGGTGCCAAATGAATTTTTGTTCTGAAAATTGGCATATATAGCATTTTAAAAAGCGACGTCGTTTAATGAAAGGATCCGCGTGTTGACCCGATATCCAGGGGAGGATTCGCGCGTTTTTATTAAATGGTCTAATTGCTTTATAAGCCCTTCCGCATTTTTGCAAAATTTCAATTATGTCCGAATATCATTTTTCTTTATTTTCAATTTAGCCCTAAAGTTTATATTTGGTTTCCATTGAGTCCTCGGGCTACTTAAAAGGCTTAAATCAGAACGGCGCCGTTTTAAAATTTGGCATAATTGCCATTTTAGCCCCTACAGCATGACGCGCATTTTCGATTTAATCCTTTTATATTTATTTTTTATTTGCTATTTAATCCTCCTTTCCTTATTTATTTTTTTATTTTATTTTATTCTAATACTATATTAAATTATTTTATCATGTTAAAATATTATATTACTCTTATTATTTGAATATTAATTTTTTTAATAGTATAAAACTTTTATATATTTTTTTATATTGTATTATCCTTATATATTTTAAACTATTATTATTTATTATTTTATTTGGTTAAATTATTTTTATTACATATTATTTTTAGACTTATATATTAGTTATTATATTATATATTTTTAAAATTTTGTATATTATATAGTATTATATCCTATATTATTTTTTTAAATTTTATTTTATCTAAAATTATTTATATTGTATAATATATTATTTATTCTTAAAAATGTAGTTTTATATGTATTAGATTATTATAAATATGTTTTTATTTAAAGTTATAAATTATTTATTTATTTTAAAATTTATTTTATTTATTTTCTCAATATATATATAAATATTTTTATTTTTTTAGCATTTATTTATTACTTGGTATATGTCATTGTATGAAAATTTTCAACCTGCATGAAATGTGTTCATATTTATTTTGTAGTTTTTTATTTTATTTTATTATTTATTTTTTATTATATTTGTTTATACTTCTTCATGTATTTACAATTGCTTTAGTGTAGTAATTATTATTAGTCGTATTTTATATTATTATTTCTTTTATTACCTATATTAATATGAAATGTTAGTATATTATGATTGCTTTTGACATTTGATAATGTATTAATATGATATTTTCATAGATCATCGTTTTAAAATAAAATGCATTTTGCAAAATTACTATATTTTATCTAAAGGTTTTAAAATAAGGCAATGTTTTGTGTTTAGAAATTCGGGAAACAGTGCCCTAACGTGCTGAGTTTCGATTTTCCATTTGACTAAATAACTAAATATCCTTTTGATAAAATTTTGTAAATATTGAGATGATTTTAGTTACGAGGGTTTAAAAATATCATGTCCTAACGTGCTGGATGTTATGTTTGTATTCTTTCGGAACAAAGAAATCTCAAGTTTCAATTCAAATTATTCAGATTTTTAAAAAAAAATCATATTTTAGATTTTATTAAATTTTCAACACCAGGACGTGATTTTATTGATTAGATACCAATTTTTGGGCGTTATGAGGGTGCTAACCCTTCCTCATACGTAACCGACTCCCGAACCCGTTTTCTTGTTTTTCGTGGACCAAAATCAAATGTTTTAAAATAAAACGTTTTACAAGGTGATCCAATCACACCTAAGTAAAAAGGGATTGGTGGCGACTCCATTTCCGATTTTAAAATTCGGTCCCCGTTTTTACCAAAATTTTAAAAATGGTTTCGACAGTATGGGCAACAAATTTTTGACATTCTCGAAAACACTTAAAACAAACCTATAAAACAATCAAAGTGCAGGTGAGCATCAAGTTATCAACAAGATCAAACAAAAACATGTCAAAAGTGCAAAGCTTACTTAGGAATTTTTTTACATTAGCGATCCATTTCTTTATTGACAAGTATTGGCAACTGAAAATGATGTTATAAATATCTTGTTGGTAGTGTTAAAAAAGTATAATATTTGATCTAAAAAAACATTGAGCAAAACATTGAATCATCAAATAATAAGAAAAGTCAACATGACCAGCAATGCACAACAAAACAAAATAGAACAAAAGAAAGACAAGGATAAGACAACTATAAACAGAGTTTTCCACAGGCCAACCACCCCAGCAATTCATCAAAACAAACAGAAGTTCATACCAGGGGCATATTCAGGGAATTCTTATGGAAATATCATATATGAAAATAAAGACACAATAGGGAGTTCAGGCTAGTAGAATACAAACAATGGAAAAATCAATATTGTACTCAAAATAGAAAAATTAGAGATAGCAATGTTGGCATAAAGACACAACAATGAGTTCAGGACAGTAGAATAATAAGCAATGGATAAATCAGCACTGTACTCAGAATAGAAAAATCAGAGATAGCAATGTTGGTAGTGGAAAAATCAAAGCAAAATTTACCTAATAATTCAAATGAAAAGTATAATTATAAGCAAGTATATACCAATCGAGCATAACAGATATAACTTCTACATTGTTCACTAATATTCATTTTTAACTTAAGCAATTTCTTATAATTTAATCCATAAAAATTTTCGCATTGAACCCACAAATGCTTGTATGGCAATAAAGACACAAAAGGGAGTTCAGGCTAGTAGAATACAATCAATGGAAAAAGCAGCACTGCACTAAGAATAGAAAAATCAGAGATAGCAATGTTGGTACTAGAAAAATCAAAGAAAATTTTACCTAATAATGAACCTTTGTGTTGAAAGAGATGAAGCGAAAATGATGGATTTTGACGATCGATTTCGGTAATGGCTGTCGGTAGGATTCAGTCGAAAGGGAGATTTTATTATATTAACCTTCTATCCAATAATCTTGCAAAATGGGACAGAAAGGGAGATTTCTTACCAAAGTTGGGTTGGAGTTCTTAGTCTTGCTGCAACAATGGAAGCAAGTGAAGCGATAGAGGAAGAATGCGACAGGGATTAGGTCCAAGGAAATTTGGGCTACCTGTTCTGCTACTTAAAATACTCCAGCTATCGTTCGGGTTGCTTGGAAAATACTAAAAATACTAGTTTCAATGACGTTCCATTATTTTGTCTTTTTTTTCAAAATTGACCCAAAATTATTGATTAATTACAAAAATACCCACTTGCAAAATCTTTTACGAAAATTTATACTTTTGGTCTATTTGCATGTTAGGTCTGTCTCCTTTTGAAATTAAATTTAAATAGCCTTTAAATATTTTAGAATCGAATTAAAATTGAACTTGGCCATTTTAACCCAATTTAAGTATTTTAAATCAAATTAAACTTCCAATGCAAGCATTTAAGGGAAGAAGGAAGTCTTTACACAAATGCAATTAAGTATTGATAACTTAGAGCCAATCAAGGGTAAAACTAGAAATGGATTATCTACTAAATTTTTTTCTTTTTCAAACTTATGTGTTAACTTATGGGGAAATCAAACTCTGAAATTCTTGCCGATGAATGTTTTACCAAATTTCCAATGGGTGAGGACGATTTTCCAAGAGGTGGAAGTACGCTTGTCACTGCCTGTAACCCTGAATATAAGGGTGAGCGTTCGATCAAATCGAATCGAATGAAAAAATTTCGAGTTAATCGAGTTGACGAATCCTATTTTATCATCTTAACTCGATTTGAAATTTTCTCTAATTGAGTCGAGCGAGATGGAATTCGAATCGAATCAAATATATTTATTCGAGTTAAATTTTAAAAAATGACTTTGGGTCCTTGTAACCACTGTCATGCTCCGCAATCAAATTCGTATTTTGATTCTTGTCACTATGTATTTTGAAATTAAAACATATATTAGATGTAAAAAAATGTGATTTTTTAATAAAAGTTATCTTAAAGATAAAATGTGAAATTGATACTAACATAAAATTTTAAGATTTAATATTTTATGGCATTATCAATAATTTAATTTTAACAGAAATTTATAAAGATTTAATATGATTAGCCAATTCAATAATATATATATATAGTACAAAATGTGAAATTTAATTTAATAATATAAATAGCAAATATAAATAAAATTATTACTCTTTAGGGGTAAAGGGTGAGAAGTAAAAGTTTAGGGAAAAATAAAAAGTTTTGAGGTTGGGGAAGTAAACTTTTGGGGGAAAGTATTCAAAAAAAATTAGGGGAAAATGGGTTTGAGATAGACGGGGGTGAGATGGGAAGGGAATAAAAGTTTTGGGGGGAAAGTGGGAGGGAGTAAAAGTTTTGGGGGGAAAGTAAAAAGGTTTGGTGTAAAAATGTAAAATATTATAGTTTTGTATTTGGTTTATTCGAATTATTCAAGTTATTCGAATTTGAAAACGAAACTCGATTCGAACTCAAAATTCGAAAAAAAAAATCAAGTTGACTCGATTAACTCAAATAACTCGATCCGTTTAACTCGATATTTGAATTTTTTTTTATTTTTTCGAGTTGAATCGAGTTTTGCTCACCCTACCTGAATGAGAGTGATTGACCAACCAGCACAACGTTTGACTGTCAGTTTTGACCCCAGTTTTGGCTCATGCTCATCCACCCTGTCCTTGATCCTTTCACACTAGCCTTCACTGTACAGAATTATGTCGAATTTCCGTCTATTTTGACTATCCAACCCATAATAGAAATGTTGTATCTGAACTGCAAAGTGTATTCCCTCGCCTAATATGGATTTGAGAATTGTTTTAAACCTTTCTCATGTTTGTCCCAATGTTTCAGTAATATTTTGTTTAAAATAAAATAATTGTATATAAGTATTTAGTACCTTAGTCATGGGTACTTCTCGGCGAAGAAATAGCTGCACAAACTCAGTCTAAGTAGTAATGGTATCTGGAGGAAGTGCCTCTAACCACAATTTTGCCTTCCCATCCAGTGCAAATGAGATTAATAACAATTTGATGTCATCTGGTGGAATGCTTGCGTAAGTAACAATGCTACATATGTGATCAAATCTCCGTAAAAATGCTATCGAGTCCCTAGTTTTCCGATCAGTAAATCTGACATTTTCTGAAATCCATGTTCGTAAAGAAGGATTTAGTTCAAAATGTGAGTTATGAATAACATGACAGGAAATGCTAGATCGTAAACAGTCTATATCAAACAATGTCCTTAAGACTTGCATAATGTGAGTAGTTTTCCTAATTATTTATGGCTAAATAAATTGTACCTATGACATTTCCTAATAATTCCTACTGAGTGTAAAAATTAAAATTAAACTAGTGATGTTGCCTCTCTGGCAACGGTGCCAGCAACTTGACCGCCTCTAGGGGTACTAACGTCCAGAATATAAATACTTCAGCAAAAGATATAGATATATGAGGCGGTATCCGCAAGTATATAGGTCTAGTTGTAATATAGTTATAATGGAGTAGGTGAGTACTCTGAGGATCGTACCCAAGGGAGGCGAGTGCTAGATCAATTTTAATTTAAACACTGAAAGATCTAATTAGTACTTTAATTTGGTTATAGTACGATAGTAAAATAAAAGAGTTTTTAAGATTTTTTATAATAACAAAATAAAATAACATAAAGAAATAAAATTCAAGAGATCAAAGAATATTATAAACCAAATCTGATTATGAGTGATTAGCTCGCTTTGGTATTTCCAATCAACTGTCACTTCGAGTTTTTCATCAATCAACTAGTCGCTATCCCAGCAGGATCTTCCGATCTTCCACTCAAAAAATGAGTCAGCAAGAACTACTTATCTTCCAACCTCACAATCCAGACTGGTTTGGGGTGAAGGTGTTCACGAATAGGCCATACCAATTTTGGTTAATTCCCACCTTGATTACTTCCTAGGGTTGTCAGACCTAGGGTTTTAAGTTCTTCCTTTCCCAAACAGATGATCCACTGAGTAACCTTACAAAATATTTAATAGATCATACCTCCACTCATTAATCCCCCATATAAGGATTAGTCCCTTATGGTTTTCATAAACAATATGGAATTGATGTAAAGAGAAAACATGATAAATGAATTGAAGTATAGAGTTTAAAAAAACACCTGAATTGTATTAAGAATAAATCGAATCCATGAAGTTTGACTATCTCCACAAATCAAATCTCTCAAGATAAACAAAAACAATTTGAAAATAAATCTAAAACCTAAAAAGGAAGAAAAGCTTAAACTAAAATTAAAAGTAGAAAACTAAACTAAGTAATTGGTCCCTTTTACAAGTGACAAAGGAGCCTATTTATAGATCTTAGATGGTCGTCGTCCTTTTTCCATCTAGAGTTGATGTTGCAACACACCAGGACCTATGTAACGACATAGGAGTCAGTATACTTCTTTTTGAGATATCTTCAGGGGTATGTCGTGACATCGAAGGTAGTTTCGTGAATTCTCTATTCTACTCCCTATGTTGTGACATTGAACATTCTGTGTTGCGACATAGCGACCAGTATCTATTTGGTACGCCTTTTCATGATCTCTTGCACACTTAAAAAGTTTATTAGCTCACCTTTAGGCTTCATTCGGCCCCTAAGGTTAATAAAAGACTCGATTTGCACATTTTATTGAATTTAACAAAACTTACTAAAACATAATAAGATCCTAATGATAATGCTTAATTTCAAGCTCCTAAAGTGTAAAAACTAGTTTAATCTGTTACACCGAGTTACGACAGATCACTTACCTAGAAAAAACTGTAATAACAAGATGTTAGAGACTAATCTGCAAATTTTCCCTTTTATTGATTATCTTTCGGTTAGTTCAATTCTCGATCTATAATATTAAATCATTTCAATTATAAATTCTAAATACTTATAACATTATACTTTATGCATATGACAGTTTAATTTTAGTTTTTTGAATGTGCCCTAAAGTTTTGTATTTTATTCAATATAGTCCCTAAAATCGAAATTGTTATAACTATCAAATTTGAGATTTGATTTTGAAACCAATCTCAATTCCATCCTTCTACAGCCCTCTAGTATCTATAATTACAAAAATCTCATATTAAATTTGAAATATTTACACTTTAATCCCTAAGTTCAAAACTAACAACTTTCACTTTACAAATTAGTCCTTTTTCATTTCTAAACTTAAAATCCAATAATTTAATACCAAAAGCTTCAATAAATCATCTATGGCAACGTTTGAAAACTTTAACAGTTTTGAAAAATAACATACGGGTTAGCTAAATCGAGCTCCTGAGATCTCAAAACATAAAAATTACAAAAAAAAAAATAATATTGAACTCACCAATTGAGAGCTCAAAGCTTGGCCGAAGTCTTCCATCCTCAACAATGGAGAATCGGTGAAAGGATGAAGAACAGAGAGGTGTTTTCGCTTTCTATCCATGTTTCTTTTTATTTATCTTTTTATTATCATATTATAATATATTTTTAACTTTTTTTTAGCAAAAATGGCTATCCAACCGTCCACCCATAATTAATTGGCTTAATTGCTACTTTAGGCCCTATTCAATCATTAAATAAGCCCTTAAGCGACTAAAAATCTATAGTGATTAACTTTTACCGCTTTTACAATTTAGTCTTTGTACCTTAATTAACTATATATCTGATTGACAAAATTAAAGGACCAGACTTTAATTAAACTTTATACTAACCTCGTAAATATTATTTAATTTTCACGGACTCGATCATTGAAAATGGGGTTCCGAAACTTCTATTTTCGACACCACTGAAAAATTAGTTGTTACAATTTTTTATTTTTAACAAATTAAAAAAATATTTTTTGCCATGTGGAACATTCGTAGCGTCAAGAGCAAAGCCATAAATTTTTTTGGGGGGGCGGAATTAAATTGTATATTTTTACGACAGTAAAAATGTAATTTCACCATTTTAATAACCTATGTCTTTATAATTTTTAAAGGATTAAATCAAAAGTTTAACCTTTTGGGGGGCAAAGTGTAATTTTACCATTTCTAATTTAAAATTTTATAAATTATAAAGGGACCTAAATAGAAAATTTTCCATTTTATGGTGGATCGAGCCCCTGCCAACCCTCCTAGCTTCGTCATTGCGTAGCGTGCCATGTGACTAACATAACCTAAAAAATAAAAAGGTTTAATTCACAATTTGACCCTTAAAGTATACTTGTTATCCACTTTGGTACCTAATTTTTTTGGCCCAAATTGGTACCTAAAGTATGTCTTTATTATATTTTAGTCTATTTTTTTACAAACATTAAAAAAAAATCTTATAGCTAATCACAAAATGTTACGTGGATATTTTTCTTTTATAAAATGTATATACACATTGAAAAATATATAAAAAATGAAAATAAATATATAAAAAATTCAGAAAATATATATAATCTAGAAAAAAAATATAATTAATAAAAACATGTGGAGTTTTGTGATTGATTATAAAAAAAAATTTAACGTATGTCAAAAAATGGACAAAAAAAATATAATGGAGACATATTGTAAGTATCAAATTGAAATGTGAATGTACTTTAAGTACCAAAATGTGAAAATAAAAATGCTTTTAAGAGTCAAATAATGAATTAAGCTATAATAAATAATAATAATAATAAAACTGTTTCACTTTAACGGAACCGTTAATGTTAGTCAAATGAACTGGGTTTTTTGAAAAAGAAAAATCCAGAGACTTTCTGCCTAAATTTAGGCATTCCTTGAAATTTAGGAGCCTATTCATTCAATTAGGTCCCCACCACCTCCACCCACAAAACTTGAAATTTACTTTACTGCTGCCAAACACACTTTAATTTTCCAGAAAGACTCGTCCCCTTCGCCAACACGCATGCTCTTCGTCTTTAATTAAAAAGGTTTTAAGGGAAGAAAACCCTTAACTAAAAATACAAAAAAATAATTAAATTTTGTATAAAAAAATCACTAAATTGAAACTATCAATAAAAAAATCAATTAAGTCCTTCCATTAAAATTGATAATGATAATCGTTATATTTTACTGAGATGGCAAATAATGATACAAGATAATAACAAGTGATATGTCATATATAGTTGATGCTTACGTGGAATTTTGTCAAGTCAGCAAATATTACAAAAGTATTAAAAAACCTAAAATAATATAAAAACTAAAATATTATTTAAATTTTTTTTTAAAAATGCAAGTCTAAAATAAACTTGGATAAATAGACATCTAAATTCATTTGCATTTAGACAATCTTTTATCCAATTCATTCTGAACATGGTCTTTTAAATAATATTATACTTTTATAAATGCAAATATATATATATATATAATTTTAAAATTTTACAATTCAAAAAAATGTTATAAGTTTGAATATATAAAATAAATTTAAAAATTTATAAGTTTAAAAAATATTTTAAATTTACTAAAAATGAAAGTCTAGAATAAATATAAAAAAAATTGTTATCTAAGTTCATTTCTATTTAGATATTTATTTCTCCAAATTCATTTTGGATGATCTTTTAATAAATAATATTATATTTTTTTATATTTTAAAATTTATAAGTTTAAAAAATGAAAAATAAAAATAATATTATAAGTTTAGAAATATAAAATAATTTCCTAAAATTATAAGTTTAAAAAATATTTAAAAATTACTAAAAGTGCAAGCCCAAAATAAATATGGACAAATTAACATCTAAGTTCATTTGCATATAAACATTCAGGGGCGTAGCCAGTCGGAAAATTTTTTTATTTAGGTAAATAAGTAAAGGTAAAGTTGCACTTTGGCCCCCTAAAAATAATAAATTTTAATTTAATTCTTTAAAAATTATAAAGATATAGGCTATTAAAATGGTGAAATTGCATTTTACTATCGTAAAAATTACAATTTAATTTTGATCCCCTAAAAAAATTTTCGGATTTTGCCCTTGTAAATATTCATTTATCCAAATTTATTCTAAATGTGATCTTTTAAATAATTAAAAAAAGTTTAGAATTTATTTTGAAACTAGTATTTTATGAATGTAACACCCCAAACCCGGCCTAGAAGTTAGGCCCGAATCTGGTGTGTCACATGGAAGTAAAAAAAACCATCTTTGCCATTATTAAAAACTTGCTTGAGAAATACAGCCTCTTTGTTAAAACAAAAAAAAAACATTTAAGCAATTGTTAACTACTTGAAAACGTAATAATCTTTAAAAAAAAAACCTTTTTAGTAGCAAAAGCATATTTGAAATGAACAAAATAAAAATGTGATGTTTAGAAATAGAGTTGCAGAAGCATTTTGAAATCGTTGCGGAAACGTAGATAAAATACAAGTATTTTCAAAAGATTGATTGATGAGTCAACAATCAAGGTAGTGAACTTTAAAACCGTGTCTTTTGAAAATATCGTTTGAAAGTTCGAGTAAAAACTTCCGTGTTAAAATATTTATAAAAGTTTATTATGAAATCCATTTGTTAATCGATTTTGGAAAAACCTTTATTTAAGTTTTTAGAAAAATTCTCGTTTTAATCAATTTAAGCAAAATAATAAGTATATCAACCATAAAACAAATAATAAAACACACTCCAGAGGCCTTATTACAACTTAAACCAAAAGAGCAAAATAATAAAATAAACGGGAATAGAAATTTAAAATTTCATTAACACCATTTCTGAAGTATGGCTTCCACCGAGTCATCCATGGCCCAAGTCCACATTACTGAACATTACCTACAAGGGTTAAGAAAAGGGGGAGTGAGTTACAAGAACTCAGCAGAGAAACCCCTTACTGTCATCCATCCGGGCCCGAACCCATATAGCAAAAATTTGGGCCTAAGCCCTTTTACATAAAAATCTTAAAATGAAGCAAATGTATGAATGTATGCAATCCCAAACCAACCTAATAATCCATCCGCTACACACCACCCGTACCATCCATCACACTTGTGGAGATCTTTTGTCAACCCACCCCGCCAACACACCAATCATAGGCATTTAGCCATTTATATCAAATTCGAATTGTGGACAAGCCACCAGAATAACAGAATATACGTGGCTTAGCCACTGGACAAAATGTGACAGAGTCACTGAATATGTGGCAGAGCCACCAAATTTCACTTCCCGATCATCAATATCCCAATCCCATGCAACTTATGTAAATGCAACATACACCGTAAATCATAATATTTACAATATAACCACGATAATTACTAACTCAGAGATTTATTACAACCAATTTGGCCCATTAATACTTTACAAAATCTGCCCATTAGGGTATTATATCAAATCGGCCCATTAAGCCATATATCAGATCGACCCATTTAGCAATATATCAGATCGGCCCATTAAGCAATATATCAAAACGGCCCATTATGGCTATATATCAAATCGGCCCGTTAAGGCAATATAACAAATCAGCCCATTAAGGCAATATAACAATTCGGCCCATTAAGGCAATATAACAATTCGGCCCTTTAGGGGCATTTCCGTAATTCGGCCCATAGGGGCATTTTCGTAATTCGATAATCTTACCCACTAAGGGTAATTTGGTAATCTCGCAACCCAGGGGTATTTCGGTAATTTACCCTCCAAGGGTATTTTGGTAATCCCGCAACCTAGACTTAACTACTAATGTGGGGCATAAAAATCGAAACTGTCCATCTATATCGTACTGACTAAATTGACTATAACTCGAGTTAGGAATCTCTAAATCTAAATCCGTAAATTTTCCTTGAAACTAGACTCATATATCTTCTTACTACTATTTTTCCAAAATTTTTGACTTAACCATTTAGTACAGTTTATTCCTTAAATTTTCCCTTGTTTCACTGACCAACGGTTCTGACCTCTCTTACCCAAAATTCAAATATCTCACTGTATAGTTTTCATATGTTGCTCCCACTTGTTTCTATTGAAAATAGGCTCACTGAGGAATCCATACATATAACTTATAACTCATAATTCACTTTTTACAATTTTAAACGACTTTTCCAAGACAAAACAGGGAACCACAAAGTCGATCAGAACCAGTCTCACTAAAATTAAGATATCACAGAATATACAATTCCTCTTCCTCCTCTGTTTCTTTCATATAAAAATAGACACAGTAAGATTTATTTCAATATCTTTTTCACTTTCTAACTCTCTTTATCCTATTTTTCGTGATTTTTCAAAATCACGTCACTGCTGCTGACCAAACTATTTCATTGCAAAAATATGGTTACTACTACGAACATACGCACGCCCGAGTGGTCACGGATGCCGATTTCCAGTTTTCTTCGGCATTTCGACCGAATCATAGAACATGTCATACAAAAATTCAGAGAGGTAAGAGATTACACACCATTTGAAACATGTATTCGGAAGGGTACGGGATTACACACCTTATAAGGATTCCCTAAAGAACCACTCTTCGTTGCACCCTAAAAATAAAATCGATCAAAAGTTAGCCTCGATTTCTTAAAAGTTCCAAAAGTCCAAAAGTCCTCACTCACAAGAGTCACTTACCACAATCGCGATCCTTCCCTACTAGATTCTAAAATCCGGTCTTGCACCTTGGCTATTGCAACGAGTCCCAATCAACTTTCGAAACCAAGGCTAAGATAAAGATAAGTAGCAGCAAGGATGGCTTGATTCGGCCTTCATCAAAAGAGAATAAGAGGAGTTTAAAATAACAACAAGTGGCTAGATTCGAAACAGCCAAGGGATGAGAGTTTCGGCTTAGCCAAGTCAAGAGAAGAAAGAACAAACAACATGAATAAGAAGAAAGAACCTTTACCTTAATAATAGGGATGAACCGAAATGAAGAACACGGTTTGGCACTAGTAGCAAGACAACAAAGAAGGATCGGTAGTTTCTATTTTCAAGAGAAGATGAGTGAAAATAATTGGTCACAAAGGCTAGGTGTTTTCGGCAAGATAAGAAAGAAAAGAGAAAATGCCCACTATTGTCTTGAAGTTGCGGCAATGAGAGGAGAAGTTGGAAGAATGAACACAAGGGATGCCAAAAGGAATTAGGCCTAACCAACACCAAAACTATCAAAATGCTCCCATCAAAATTCGGCTACCCTCTCCCTTTCCCAAACCATTATCATCTTTACCAAAAGATGAACATAGACCAAATAAAACCTTTCCAAAACATCCCCCACGAAAAATGCCAACATGTTCCCTATTCCTTCCCTTTTCTTTTACTCCTTTCCATCCACTCTTCCTTACCATATTTCCTTAGCCACCTTGCCAAAATTAAAAAGTCCAACTTGCCTTATTTACAAGCTTGGCCGACACTTGGGAAAGAGTACAAAAAAAATAGTCAAAATTTTGCACTTGATGGGATTTGAACCTCCTCCCTCAAGGTCCTTCATGTGGCGCCATAACCTCTTTACCATATGCTCAATTATGTAAGCAAATTGCTCTCTTATTTCCATAAGCCTTGATGCCACTTACTATCTCTCCTTAAAGTGCTAAAACACAAAATTTTACTAAAGCCCAACTTGAACCCAGAACTTCATAGAACCCCGTAACTTTCTAAAATCACCTTCCTAATAAGTCCAACTTGAAATAATGCCGTTCTCTTATTCTCAAAAATATTTAAAACGCTTCTACGCTCAAGGCCCAATGGGCCCAATCCTACTAGGCCCAATTTCGGGTCGTTACAATGAAATTATAAAAATATATAATATTATTCAAAAATAACATCCAAATCAACTTATACAAATGGTTCTCTAGATGCAAATGAACTTAGATGATCATTTATCCAGTTTCATTATGGATTGCCTTTTTAGCTCATTTTATTTTTATCATTTTTTAGGATTTTATTAATTAAAATATTTACTGATGTGAAAAAATGCCATGTCAAAATATTAGCTATATGTGATATGTCATGCGTCATCATTATGTGTCATTGTTTGTAGCTGTCGAAACCATTTTTATATGTTTGGAAAAATGGGGATCGACTTTAAAAAGAAAATGGAGTCTCCACCAATCCTTTTTGTTTAGGTGTGATCGGGTCACCTATAAAACATTTTGTTTTATTTTTAAAAGAAATTGATTTTGGTCTACGAATTCCAAGAAAAACAGGCTCGGGAGTCGGTTACGCACGAGGAAGGATTAGCACCCTCGCAACGCCCAAAATCGGTACCAACTTGATTAATTAATGTCCTAATGCCGAAAATTTGAAAATACTTTAGAATACAATTTTGTTTTAAAAAATTTTAAATAACTCGAATTGGATATTGAGATTCTCTTGTTCCGAAGGAATAAAATATCACATCCAGCACGATAGGATATGATGTTTCAAACCCTCGATGCCAAGATCTTCTCGTGATTTCCAAAGTTCATGCATTGAGATATTTATAAGGATATTCAATTATTTGAACAAACGAAAAACCTAAGCCCAGCACGGTAGGGTACGATTTCTCGAATTTCCAAACACGAAATATTGCCTTGTTTTAAGCGGCTAAAAAAAACGATTTTAAAACCAACCTAAAATGCATTTGTTTAGTTTGTTTGAGATAAAAATGAAGCAACTAAAAATCGGTCTAAATGCGCTAAGATTTGAATCACTAATTGATAATGAAAAGAAAAGCAAAGTTACAAGCATGGAACAATATACATGGCAAAAATACTATACAAATGAACAAAAATTATATGAACATACAAAGGAACAAATCAGGGTACATACAATGGCAATACATCCTACATTATACAAGCACTAATATTAATATTTGCAAACTAATGAACTAAAAGCCAATTTTACAAGAGTCACCAAACGAATTTACACAAATAAAATGTAACGAGTTTTAAAACACATAAAAAATGAATAATTTGAAAGAAAGAAAATTTGAAATCATCAATATACAAACGATACATTTTATGTACAAAAATTTTAAATCAAGTAATATGTATGAAAATTTAAAATAAAATAAGAAAAATAAAGATAAAAAATAATATATTAAATATTAATATGTAAAGGAAGTTTAAAATAATATTATATATGAAGAAAATTAAAATAAGTAATATACAAAATAATATATATATATCAATCTAAATAAGTAACATACATGAAATTTAAAAGTTTAATATAAATAATATATGAAAAATGATAATATATAAGAGTATTTAAATTAAATATTGTACAAATTATTAAAACAAAGAGACATAAAAAAGAATATGTTGAAATCAAATATTTATACAATAAATAAAATATATATACAAATGAAAGTTTAAAACAAATTAAAATCAATAAAATAGTTCAAAATAATTTATTAAAACAGCTTCTAAAAATAAATAATGAATAAATTTTATAAACTAAAAAATACTTAATTGAAATAAGAATAAAATTAACATGATACTTTATAAAAATTTAAACAGAGTTAAAGACTAAATTAAAAATGCTCAAATAATCGGGGGTTAAAATAGCAAATATTTAAACAATCAAAACGCAGTGTATAGGCTGGACTAAATTAAAAAGGCGCGTGAATTACTGAGACTAATTAAAGAAACAAAGAAAATATACCTAGGATCTAATCAAATAAAGGCGTAGAAAAGAGGGACCGATTGCGCAAATATTCCATCACTGCAAAAACGCGCGGATCCTGTGGATACTGAATCGGATCGGGTCGGGGCGGCCTCATACGACGTCGTTTTGAGGCCACTTAATCAGGCTTCAAACGACGCCATTTCGCACAGTTTTAAAAGGCTAATAAAACCTAAAAAAACAATCCGAAAATCAGCCCTCTCTTTTCTTTTGAAATCAAAACCCTACCACCTTTTCATTTCCCTTTCAGCCGAATCCAAATCCTTTCACCTCTGAACCACCAATTTAATAGGTGGTCAGAAGCAAATGATAGCCATCCTCTTTTTTAACCCCATTTTAAAATATGCCAGTATTCACAGATCTGTAAAAGAGGGTTTTGATTTCCCTTTGGGTGCGATTTCGACGACGGAGGCGAAACTCCAACGGCGCTACCCGAAGCAGGTACTCTCCTATCCCTTTCTTTTTTTTTATTCTCACATGCACAGAAAAGAAACGAATCGAAAACTAGCAAAATTAAATATGAAATCCCAAAGAAATTGAAATCGGAAAATCACCTTTCGATTTTTTTTGGTATTTTGCATATATGAATCAGTGTTCGTAATAGTGTGTTCGTAAATACAAATAAAACGGATCCCTTACATCGATTTTCATTTGGCTTTATAAAGCCGAAAAACAAAAAAGAAAAATCCAAAAATAAAACCCCCATACACATTATCATTTTTCTTTTCTGTTATTCTCCTTTTTGCTGTCATTATTTGTCCTTTTCGCAGGTGTGTGTCGTGCAGTGGAGGCCGTACGAGTGATGTGGAGTGCACGAGGCTCTTTGCGCGCGCCCGAGGTCATGCATGTTGAAGCTTCCAGAAACCCCTAGGGTTTCTGGAGATATTAATGTTTTTGGGCCAATCAGGCCGAGGTTTGAATTGGGCTTGTATTAGTGTTGGGTTTGTAATAAAAGGGACTGGACTGTTATTTTATTTGGTTTTTAATTTTTTGGTTTTGTTTTTTAGTTTAAATTTGGTTAATGGGCCCGGGTAAGAATTGGGCTCTACAGCTGCCCCTCTTTGCTCGTTGTCGTGTAACGAGAACAGAGCAAAGACTTTTAAGAAAGACCAATTTTGCCCGGTCTTGCCGAATCTTTGACTTCTTTTGGTGCCTCTCTTCTTCGAGTAGCTTCATTCCATCCCACTGCGTCTTCAAGGGCATGAGAACTAGCGTTTTGATCCAATTCAAGGAATTTAGACTTGTAGCTTCAATTTGCACCGCCGCAACTTCAGAGAGATAGGATTTGGTAAATTTGATCCGACCCACTGCAACTTCAGAGGTATAGGATTTGTAACTTTGGTCTGCTCCACTGGAATTTCACGGAAATAAGGATTGATCCTCAATGTAATCTCAGGGAGGCGGAATTTATAATTTCAACCTACTCCGCTGGAACTTCGAGGAAAATAGAATTCAGGGAGAAGAGATTCGTAGTTTCAATCTTCTCTACTGAAACTTCAAGGAAATAAGGATTGATCCTCCATGTAAACTCAGGGAGAAGGGATTTGTAATTTCAACCTATTCCACTGGAACTTCGAGGAAATAAGAATTCAGGGAGAAGAGATTCGTAGTTTCAATCTTCTCTATTGAAACTTTAAGGAAATAAGGATTGATCCTCCATGTAAACTTAGGGAGAAGGGATTTGTAATTTCAACCTACTCCACTGGAACTTCGAGGAAATAAGAATTCAAGGAGAAGAGATTCGTAGTTTCAATCTTCTCTACTGAAACTTCAAGGAAATAAGGATTGATCCTCAATGTAATCTCAGGGAGGCAGAATTTGTAATTTCAACCTACTCCGCTGGAACTTCGAGGAAAATAGAATTCAAGGAGAAGAGATTCGTAGTTTCAATCTTCTCTACTGAAACTTCAAGGAAATAAGGATTGATCCTCCATGTAAACTCAGGGAGAAGGGATTTGTAATTTCAACCTATTCCACTGGAACTTCGAGGAAATAAGAATTCAGGGAGAAGAGATTCGTAGTTTCAATCTTCTCTACTGAAACTTCAAGGAAATAAGGATTGATCCTCCATGTAAACTCAGGGAGAAGGGATTTGTAATTTCAACCTACTCCACTAGAACTTCGAGGAAATAAGAATTCAGGGAGAAGAGATTCGTAGTTTCAATCTTCTCTACTGAAACTTCAAGGAAATAAGGATTGATCCTCCATGTAAACTCAGGGAGAAGGGATTTGTAATTTCAACCTACTCTACTAGAACTTCGAGGAAATAAGAATTCAGGGAGAAGAGATTCGTAGTTTCAATCTTCTCTACTGAAACTTCAAGGAAATAAGGATTTGTTGTCTTCCATCTGCTCCACTGCAAACTCAGGGATGCCAGACTGGTATCTTTGATCCGCTTCGCTGCAAACTCAGGAAGACAAGATCTACTAATTCGCCGATGTTACGACATCGTCCTCTGGGGGACCTCTCCTGTAAAATTGGTTTTATGTGTTTATGCTTATGCAAAATGGTTAGGATGCAATGATCAGAATGAATCTAATGCTCCTAACTAAATGTATTATGGATGACATTTGCATGAATGTAAAATGTCATGAGAATGATTTTTTTTTACAATGATTAGGATGCAATGATCAGAATGAATCGAATGCTCCTAACTAAATGATATCATGAATGCAGAATGTCATGAGAATGATCCTTTGTTAAAATGTATAAGGATCAGGATGCGATGATCGAAACGCTCCTAATTAGACGTGCTTTAATAATGATGAATGCAAAATGAAATGATCCCTTTTTAATGCTTAGGGTTGTCACTGCTCGTTGTCCATCAGAGTTTTATTGTTGACGTATTACGCTGCTATCTCGTTCAGCTGGTACCTTTGCCAAAAACTCAAAGAAACAATCATATTTTGCTCATATGACTTGCCCCAATGTAACTTCAAGGTCCATTCCATGGTACCTCTGGGACTTTAAGGCTTATATCATCTTCAGACCCTCTCACTGCAATTCAGGGGGGTATAGGATCTGTGTCATCTTCAATCCATCCCACTGCAACTCAAGGGTATAGAATTTGTATCATCTTCAATCCATTTGGTCTACTACACCTTCCATTCCCTGGGTGTCATGACCAGATGTGTATGCATGATATTTGCATGGATGCAGAATATCATTTTTTCTCGCGAATGATTCCCCTTTTACACATGGGTTAACATTGCCCATTTTTCGTCAAGATTGTATAACTGACGCAATACCTTGTCATTTTGTTCAATCGCCATTTTTGACAAAAAAATCCGGAGAGATAGTCTCAGTTTAGACTCTTCCTCCACCAATATTTCCATCCCTCACACTTGGTGAGTTTTAAACAATAGTCCTGTTTCAGTTTCTTGTATTATTTAGAGGCTTCCAGAGTAATATGCGAAACTCCTTTTATGAAAGTATTATTACTCCACTAATCGTTATTTCAATGCAAAATGCTTGAAAAAGATCATAACAATGGACAAGAAGGAAATTAATTAGGTGCATAGCTCGAAACGAATAAGTTAAGTAAAGATAGCAAATGCAATCAGAGGAAATTTATTGGCAGTGTATTTTGAAATGAATAAAATAATTAAAGATAGCAAATTCAGAATGGGTAAGATGGAAACTAGGTGCCCCAGATATCGCAGCCTGTGCTTCTCTGTTCAAACTTCTCAAGGACCATTTTGAGCTTAATATATGTTTAGGGGATTCGGAGTACTTTGTCGATGCCCCAAGACGTAACAGACTTCTTCATTGTTAATTCAGGCATAGCAAGACTGCCGTATGCCCCACTTTTGATCAAAATTTGAGCCGCCCTTTTCGAGATTTCAACTCAAATCCCCTTTGATCTCAAAGCGCCCTTTACGGGTTTTCACCTTGGCCTCTCCTTTTTCTTTCTTCTTTTTTGATGAAAATTTTATTTTTTTCCTTTTTTTAGGGCCTCAAGGCGCCCTTTACGGGTTTTCACCTTGGCCTCTCCTTTAAAGATGAAATCTGAATTCACCGGCTTGAGCATGTCCTTGCCATCTATCTTGGTCAAAGTTAATGATCTTTCAGAACAAGCCTTCTTCACCACATAAGGTTTTTCCAAATTTGGCATTTACTTTCCTCTGAAGTCCTTTTGTATGAGCAGAATCCTTCTTAATGCCAGGTCCCCATCCTGAAATTCTCTTGAGCGAACCTTTTTGTCATAAACCTGTATCATCCATTTTTGGTACATTCGACCATGATGAATACTTTCAATCAAGCTTACTGGTGACATTCTGATTCATCCAATTCAATCAAAGCTTGGAGGAAAGGAATCTTAACTTCCAACAATTGCTTCCCTTTCATAAACCAATGAGGAAGATGTTGCCCCAGTGAAGGTCCTGACCAACGTTCAAGAAGCATAAAGGGTAAATGATAACTTCTCTATGCCAACCTTTACAGATCTCAGTCATTTTTCAAAAATTTTGAATGGTTTTTTGGCTGCCTTTACTGCACTGATATGGTGTCTGATCTTTGAACAGACTGTAAATCTTTGACATTGTGCAATTATGTTAGACATGTTCCTTTCCGGCATTCTTTATTGCCATTTTTTTGAATTTTAATTTTGCACTTGAACTTAAATTTGAAATTTGAATTCGAATTTGGATTCGAATTTGAATTTAAATTTGAATTTGATGACTGCTGAATTTGTAACTTTGGCACATGAAGCGACCCTCACCCTTTTAGTGAAGTAATTGACAACCACAAAGATGAATTGGTGTCGGCTAGATTCTTTTGACGAGATCGACCCCATAACATATATGCCCCACATATAGGAAAAATGGAGGAGGCACATAAGTCTTGTCTCCCTCAATTTGGCATTTACGGCGTAACTGGTGCAATTTCCCTTTCTTGGTAAACCAGTAGCCCGAACCTCTTGATTAGCCTGGCCATTGTAGAACCATTAACATGGGTTCTTTAAACACCAATCTTAACAGCATACCCACGTTTCAGTAGCCTGGTGTGTCTTGATATGATCGTGCGAAAACATCTTGAATTCTTGAAAATAACTCAATGATGTCTCGCCTTATTTCTGTGGTGAATTAGGCTTCGATCTTTGCCCCTTTCCTCAGCTCGCAACGTCCACTGACCCTTTGCAAGGTAGAGTATATCTTCATCTTGTTCTACCATCCTTAACAAATCAAAAGATAGGCTACAATCTCTGTTATCTTCAAAGTCCTTAGATCCCTTAGACCCATATCTCATTCAAAAAGGGAGTCAGTAACAATGTCACTCATGTCATTGATATTTGGGTACCTAGGTACGAAGGCAATCCAAAGAATAAATGATTCTAAGGATGATTATTTGTATGATATGGTAATGAATAAAGAATGAAAGAATATTAAAAACAAAATATGTATAGTATGAAATGGAAAGAATGAACAAATATTTGCTTAAAAAGATGCATTTTATTGAAATAAAAATTATGGACACAAGCCCATTTCACAAAAGGATTCTTATTGCCTCTGGGCTTAAAGCAACGAGCATGTTTTGAATATTACTCTAGATTAGCTCTAAAAATACAGGGATCCTTTCCACAGTCCCATTGTTTAAAATCTTCCCAAGTATGTAAAGGATTGGAAACTTTTATTCCCTGATTCCCTCTTCGAATATGTCGTTAATGCTTGGATTCCCCAGTTAGCTGAAATAATTTTACCTAATTAGGGTATTTCTACAAATTTTAATGCATATGATGTGATGTAATGAAAATGCATGAAATGCAATGAAAATGCATGAAATGCAATGCAAATGCATGGAATGAATGCAAAAAAGAAAGAGAGACGTTGATTCTGAATTCAATTCCATTAGAAGAACTTTTCTAGAAAATAAATTTCTTTACATAAAACGAATTACATATGCGGCCTTACCCTCGTACTCCCGGTGAAGACCCTGATCTTTTCTTCATATCCAGATGTTACGGTTGAATCCTGCAAATCCTCCCAAAAGATGTCTCTCTTATTTCCACTCGGCTTGATCCGGGTCGTGGTTTGCTGCTCACTTATCCCTGCGATGTTAATAAGCTTCCTTAAGAAAATTGAGACGTATTGACTCTCGAGTAATCCTTGCTGGCTTGAATCCCCAGGCAACGTGGCAAAGTCATATACTATAAATCTCTTCTTGTTGTATTTACTTGGACTATATTTGGACGAACGTATTATAACCCACTTTATCAAGCAATCCATTTTCTTCTGACAAACTCTTCTATTTAGTAATCGAATATAAATCAACACCTTCTTTCTATGATGATGCAATGCAAAGCAGTCATAAACAAAGCACGTTAGCACAGGAAAAATAAACAACATAATAGAACACCTAAAAGGGTAACCACTAGGGTTTAGGTATGATTCTACCTAGGGTGGGCTCTTAAGGCTTTCTATATGTGGTTTGGTTCTAAATTTGAGGTACCTGAACTAGCAGATTCCTCGATCCTCACCCATTATAGGCTCATACGGACCGAGTTCGGTTCAAGGGGACACATTTCCCTATGGCCATGCGGAGATGAAAATCTCACGAAGCACATAGGTACAGATGTATCCCAGAAGCAGTCCACTAGCCCATGCGGAGGTGAAAACCTCACGAAGGCATAGTTTCCCACTCCCACTTAAAGGTGTGACCACAACGGTCATGCAATGCAATGCCAAAGTAGTTTATGAGACTCGACATTATTGCAATCATAGTACAAACAAATGCATAAAAAAGAAACATGATTTTTCAAAACAATTTTCCAAATTTTCAATCAAAAGGAAAAAAATTAATCAATTTATGGCCTGACTCTCAACCATTCCCCAGTGGAGTTGCCAAGCTGTCGAAACCATTTTTATATGTTTGGAAAAATGGGGATCGACTTTAAAAAGAAAATGGAGTCGCCACCAATCCTTTTTGTTTAGGTGTGATCGGGTCACCTATAAAACATTTTGTTTTATTTTTAAAAGAAATTGATTTTGGTCTACGAATTCCAAGAAAAAGCGGGCTCAAAGAGTCGGTTCACATACGAGGAAGGATTAGCACCCTCGCAACGCCCAAAATCGGTACCAAATTGATTAATTAATGTCCTAATGCCGAAAATTTGAAAATATTTTAGAATACAATTTCGTTTTAAAATTTTTTAAATAACTCGAATTGGATATTGAGATTCTCTTGTTCCGAAAGAATAAAATATCACATCCAGCACGATAGGATATGATGTTTCAAACCCTCGATGCCAAGATCCTCTCGTGATTTTCAAAGTTCATGCATTGAGATATTTATAAGAATATTCAATTATTTGGACAAACGAAAAACTGAAGCCCAGCACGGTAGGGTACGATTTCTCGGATTTCCAAACACGAAATATTGCCTTGTTTTAAGCAGCTAAAAAAACGATTTTAAAACCAACCTAAAATGCATTTGTTTAGTTTGTTTCAGATAAAAATGAAGCAACTAAAAATCGGTCTAAATGCGCTAAGATTTGAATCACTAATCGATAATGAAAAGAAAAGCAAAGTTACAAGCATGGAACAATATACATGGCAAAAATACTATACGAATGAACAAAAATCATATGAACATACAAAGGAACAAATCAGGATACATACAATGGCAATACATCCTACATTATACAAGCACTAATATTAATATTTGCAAACTAATGAACTAAAAGCCAATTTTACAAGAGTCACCAAACGAATTTACACAAATAAAATGTAACGAGTTTTAAAACACATAAAAAATGAATAATTTGAAAGAAAGAAAATTTGAAATCATCAATATACAAACGATAAATTTTATGTATAAAAATTTTAAATCAAGTAAAATGTATGAAAATTTGAAATAAAATAAGAAAAATAAAGATAAAAAAATAATATATTAAATAGTAATATGTAAAGGAAGTTTAAAATAATATTATATATGAAGAAAATTAAAATAAGTAATATACAAAATAGTATATATCAATCGAAATAAATAACATACACGAAATTTAAAAGTTTAATATAAATAATATATGAAAAATGATAATATATAAGAGTATTTAAATTAAATATTGTACAAATTATTAAAACAAAGAGACATATAAAAGAATATTTTGAAATCAAATATTTATACAATAAATAAAATATATATACAAATGAAAGTTTAAAACAAATTAAAATCAATAAAATAATTCAAAATAATTTATTAAAATAGCTTCTAAAAATAAATAATGAATAAATTTTATAAACTAAAAAATACTTAATTGAAATAAGAATAAAATTAACAGGATACTTTATAAAAATTTAAACAGAGTTAAAGACTAAATTAAAAATGCTCAAATAATCGGGGGGTTAAAATAGCAAATATTTAAACAATCAAAACGCAGTGTATAGGCTGGACTAAATTAAAAAGGCTCGTGAATTACTGAGACTAATTAAAGAAACAAAGAAAATATACCTAGGATCTAATCAAATAAAGGCGTAGAAAAGAGGGACCGATTGCGCAAATATTCCATCACCGCGAAAACGCGCGGATCCTGTGGATACTGAATCGAATCGGGTCGGGGTGGACTCATACGGCGTCGTTTTGAGGCCACTTAATCAGGCTTCAGACGAAGCCGTTTCGCACAGTTTTAAAAGGCTAATAAAACCTAAAAAAACAATCCGAAAATCGGCCCTCTCTTTTCTTTTGAAATCAAAACCCTAGCCCCCTTTTCATTTCCCTTTCAGCTGAATCCAAATCCTTTCACCTCCGAACCACCATTTTAATAGGTGGTCGGAAGCAAACGATAGCCCTCCTCTTTTTTAACCCCATTTTAAAATATGCCAGTATTCACAGATCTGTAAAAGAGGATTTTGATTTCCCTTTGGGCACGATTTCGACAACGGAGGCAAAAATCCGACGGTGCTACCCGAAGCAGGTACTCTCCTATCCCTTCCTTTTTTTTTATTCTCGCATGCACAGAAAAGAAACGAATCGAAAACTAGAAAAATTAAATCTGAAATCCCAAAGAAATTGAAATCGGAAAATCACCTTTCGATTTTTTTGGTATTTTGTATATATGAATCAGTGTTCGTAACAGTGTGTTGGTAAATACAAATAAAATGGATCCCTTACATCGATTTTCATTTGGCTTAATAAAGCCGAAAAACAAAAAAGAAAAATCCAAAAATAAAATCCCCCATACACATTATCATTTTTGTTTTCTGTTATTCTCCTCTTTGCTGTCATTGTTTGTCCTTTTCGCAGGTGTGTGTCGCGCAGTGGAGGCCGTACGAGTGACGTGGAGTGCACGGGGCTACTGCGGCGCTGGAGGCTGCGGCGGTTGAAGCTTCCAGAAACCCCTAGGGTTTCTGGATATGTTAATGTTTTTGGGCCAATCGGGCCGAGGTTTGAATTGGGCTTGTATTAGTGTTGGGTTTGTAATAAAAGGGACTGGACTGTTATTTTATTTGGTTTTTAATTTTTTGGTTTTGTTTTTTAGTTTAAATTTGGTTAATGGGCCCGAGCAAGAATCGGGCTCTACAGTCATGTCAAAAAAATATAACGGTCAACACAATCAATTTTATTGGAGGGCTTAATTGATTGTTTATTTCGTTGATTAGGGCTCAATTTGGTGAAAATTTTCGATGAGGACTTATTTGATTTTTAAAATAAGGATGATAAGTGCATAATTTTTAATTTATTTGTGATAATTTTCTCTTTGAATTGTATTATTTAAGTCCTTAATTATTTTATTTTGTCTACATTTTTTTTATTTTTCATTGTTTAGGTGAATAATTAGAGAAAAGTTAGCTTAAATTTTATTTTTGGCAAGTTTTTGCACATTGAACTCTCACTTTACAATACTGCAGTATTTTGACCATAACATGAGCTAAAAAACTATGTTTTGAGCCCATGATTTATTGTTTCGAAGAGAATTGAAATCTCTAACTGATGTTATTTGACGACTCGGGCCCAAAAATGTCGAGAAGGTGTCTAAAAATGGCATAGAATTTGATGCAAAAAATTGCCAAGAAATCTAGAAAATTCTACTCTACTTAATTAAGGTCATTTCTATATTTTCTCCGTTATGTGATTTTGTCCTATAAATAGACATTATTACGTTACATCTAGATATAGCCTCCATATAGGTGCCTTAAGATTATTTTATTTTTGCATTTTCTTTTCTCTATGAATTGCTAAACTTTTATTTCTAGGTAAAGGGATTTCAATGTTTTGATTTTAAAAGTTTGTGGGATCTAATTTGTACTTAATCTTTCTTTATTCTTTGGTACTTGTGTACCTTTTGCTTTAATTACACATATTTAGGTTTGTTGAATATAGAGCTCGTATTTGATATATTAGAATATTTCTCTTGTCAATTAAAATTTAATTGTTTAATTGATTCTAATACTTGTGACGAATAACAAAATTGAGTATGATATGATATTATTATGAGATATTATCTTTTAGAAATTTGATTTCTAATAAGATACTATATGATATTATTATGGGATATTATCTTTTAGAAATTTGATTTCTAATAAGATATTATATGATATTATTACGGGATGTTATCTTTTAGCAATTTGATTCCTACGTAAGTGCTACTTTATAGATATATATATATATATACCCTTGAGGTCTATCCATAAAATTGAAAAGATATTCTTGTTATAACATCTGAGCAAGGTTTTTGAAATTTTTTTCTTTCTTTCATCATTCTAAATGGCTAACGATGAGTTTTTTCCTCCTCTACCACCACTAGGGGAGACGACACTTCTTGATTTTACCACTGAACAATGGTAGTCTCTTCTGGCGATGGTCAATAATAAATAATAAACTTTCACTCAGTTGAATGGTAAGTCCAAGAATAATTGGATTATTGATATGGGTATTCAAATCATGTTACAGGTGATCTTCTGTGTTTGACAAATGTGAGAGGTGTTGTAGCATGTTTCATACGACCCCCTAATGGCCAAACAGTGGTGGCTACTTAAGAAGGAATGGTTAAATTGACGGAAAAAATTTGCTTAAAACATGTTCTTTACGTTCCTAAATTAAACTGCAATTTAACTTTGGTTTCCTAGTTGAATGATGATACGAACTGCTTTGTCCAATTTTCTACTAACATATGTGCTATTCAGGATCTTCATTTGAGGGAGCTGATTGGAGCGGGTGAGAGACGGGATGCACTTTACTACTTCTGGCAGGTTTCGACGGTCAAAGTGGTTTTGGTTGAAGCTTCATCCTCTTTGGAACTTCGGCATAAAAGATTGGGTTATCCTTCCGAGAAAGTAGTAAAGTTACTTCCTTATGTTAGTAACTCTATAGATTATCTGAATAAAGCATGTGAAATTTATCATCGTGCTAAGCAAACTAGAAATAACTTTCCAATTAGTGAACAGAAAGCCACTTGTATTTTTGAGTTAGTTCATTGTGATTTATAGGGGTTTTATGACACTTCTTCATCTTGTGGATCTCATTATTTTTTTACATTAGTTGATGATTTCTCTCGGGCTGTTTGGGTATACCTATTGGCTAATAAGAAGGAGATTTTCAAAGTTTTCATGTCATTCATTACTATGGTTGGTCGTCAAATTTCACAACAAATAAAGTGTGTTAGAAGTGATAATGGGATGATATTTAATTGTCTCCAGGATTATTTTCTTGCAAATGATATTATTTTTCAAATATCTTGTGTCGGTACTCCTCAACAAAATAGGAGAGTGTAGAGGAAACATCAACATATTTTAAATGTAGCTCGTGCTTTGCGTTTCCATAGAAATCTACCTATATCTTTTTAGGGGGAGTGTGTGTTGGCTGCTTCTCATCTCATTAATTGAACTCCTTCACCTCTTTTTCACAATAAAACACCCTATGAAATGTTGTTTGGTAGCCTTCCTTTATTTGATGATCTTCGTGTGTTTGGTTGCTTATGTTTTGCTCATAATCAACGTTCTAAGGGGGATAAGTTTTCCATTCAAAGTCGAAAGTTTGTTTTTATTGAGTATCCTTTTGGAAAAAAGGGTTGATATTTATATGATCCGGATTCTAAGTTCTTTATGTCCTATGATGTGAAATGTTTTGAGGATATTTTTCCATATTTGGATGGGAATGTTGCAACCATCGAGCTTGACGATGTTGCTCTACCACATGAGAGTGCAGACATAATTTTTGATACATATTTTGGAGAATTAAAGATGTTACAACTCGTGATAGTTCCTCCACTTGCTACTCCGCAACCTATGAATTCGCCACCTGTGAGTTTTTTGACACCTGTGGTATCTTCTTATTCCTCCAATGACATGGTGGTACAGGGAGCTTTAGGTAATGATGTGCTTGAATTGAGACGAGGGCATAGGGAGAAATTTCCCTCTATGAAGCTTTCAGATTTTCTCACTCATACTGTCATAAAGAAAAGTCCATCTCCCACCTCACCTACTTCAGAGCCTTCCTCAAGTACTCCATTTCCTATAGCACATTATGTTAATTGTGACAAATTTATTGTGAAACACCAAAATTTTATCGTAGCTATTATTGCAGGGCTTGAGCCATGATCTTTTAAAGAGGCTGTTAAGGATGCAGATGATGTAATGCTATGCAAAAGGAGATTTGTGCTTTGAAGGATAATGACACTTGGTCTATGAAAACACTTCCTCCTAGAAAGAAATCATTGGGTAGTTAGTGGGTGTACAAGATTAAATATAACTCCGATGGAAGTATTGAAAAAATTAAAACTTGTCTTGATGTTTTTGGTAATCACCAAGTAGAAGGTATTGACTATAATGAAACTTTCGCACCTGTGGCGAAAATGGTGACTGTTTGGGCTTTCTCAGCTATTGCAGCTTCAAAAAATTGAGAGTTACATAAAATGGATGTCCATAATTCCTTCTTACATGGTGATCTTGGTAAAGAGGTTTACATGAAGCTTCCTCCAGGTTTTACTCTTGATAAGCCTAGAATGGTTTTTCGTTTGTGCAAGTCTTTGTATGGGTTAAAATAGGCTCCTCGGTGTTGGTTTGCGAAGCTTGTTATTGCACTGAAAAGGTATGGATTTCTTCAATCATATTATGATTATTCTCTCTTTACATACACTATGTACACATTAATGTGATGGTTTATGTTGATTATTTACTTATTTTTTGGAATGATTCTGCTGCTTTGAAAACTTTTAAGGGGTGTCTCAATTCTTGCTTCCATATGAAGGATCTTGGTGTTTTGAAATGTTTTTTGGGGATAGAGGTAGCTCGTAGCTCTTTGGGGGTAATTTCTTTAACAAAAGAAATATGCATTTGATATTATTTCGGAGGGAGGTCTTTTGAGAGCAAAGCTCGCAGGACCGCCAATATAGCAAAATCGTAAATTAACACATGTTACATAGATAATTTTGTCTAATCCTGAGCCGTACAGACGATCAATGGGTCATTTGATTTATTTTGAAGTGATTAGACCTGATTTGACCTACTCAGTTCATGTCTTATTCCATTTTATGCATGAGCTGAGGTAGGAGTATTGGGACACGACTCTATACGTTGTCCGGTACTTGAAAGGCTCTCCTAGCCAAGGGATTCTTTTGAAATCTGATAGTTATTTATCCATGAAAAAGTGGTGTGTTTCGGATTGGGTTGCTTGTTCGTTAACTTGGTGTTCGCTTACTAGTTGGCTTGTCTTTCTGGGACAATCTCCTATTTCCTGGGAAACTAAGAAGCAACATATTGTTTCATGTTCTTCTGTTGAGGCTGAGTATAGGTTTATGGCTTCCGTCACTTGTGAGCTCAAGTGGCTGAAGGCCTTGTTATTGAGCTTAGGTGTTCATCATCCTAAAGCAATTCATTTATTTTGTGATAGTCAATCTACAGTGCATATTGCACAGAATCTCGCATTTCACGAGCTTACTAAACATATTGAAGTGGATTGTCACTTTGTTAGGGATGTAGTCCAGGATGGGTTGATTGCACCTTCTTATGTTTTGACCACCGTTCAGTTGGCTGACATTTTTACAAAGGCGCTTGGTAAACCGCAATTTAAATATCTCCTCTACAAGTTGGGCATTTACGATCTGCATGCTCCAACTTGAGAGGGTGTGTTGATATTATTATGAGATATTATATTTTAGCAATTTGATTCCTAATAGGATATTATGAGATATTATCTCTTAGCAATTTGATTCCTAATGAGATATTACAGAAAATTATTATGGGATATTATCTTTTAGCAATTTGGTTCCTACGTAACTATTATTGTATAAATATATATACCCTTGAGGTCTATCAATAAAATTGAAGAGATTACCCTATTCTTGTCAATAAGCTATATATGTAACTCATGTTATGTAGATTTGTAATCTACTCTAAATAAACTCTATTTGTGTGTTTGTTGGCTAGAATTGAGTCTCTTCATTCTTAATGCTATTAATAAATTAAATCCTAGGTGTTCGTTATAGGATTATTTATCAATAAGGGAAATAATTAATAACATTTGTCTTAGTTATTGAGAAGCTAAGACATTGGTTGCTAGGCATTCGTCAATATCTATAACCAATTTATCATTAGAATATTGAAATTTATCTTTGCATTGATGATGAAACCCACTAATCAAAACTGAGATTTTACCTTTGATTAGGCTTTCAATATATTGATTCTTTTTAAAATTTTATTTTTTTGATTTCTATTTCGTAGTTTAATTTTAATTTTAACTTTAGTCTATAATTTTAAAATCCCCCTCTCTTATTTTTATTTTATTTGTTTTCACTAAAGGAATAAAATTATCACCGGTCTCTTTGGATCCGACCATGCTCACTAATATATGCAAAATTTTATATTTTTTTTGTAGGAAATCTTTTTGTTGGTTTCCACACCCATCAAATTGTTAATCAACTCAATTAAGAAATGAACAAGTAAAAAAATAGCGGAATAAATTGAGAAATTAAACACACAAATTTAATGTGGAAAAAATCCTCTAAAGAGGATAAAAAACTACGGGCAAAGATAATTTTATTATAATGGAAAAAGAACAAAGAGCACAAAAGATGGAGATAAAAACTAAACCTCGAAACTCAAAAACAAAGAACCGTCAAAACGTAAACACATAATTATCTACAAGTGTTATGAGTTCTAATATTTTAATAGTTGTATTTTTTAATATTGTAAAAGAGCCTATTAATAAGCTAAATTCATAGGTCAAATAATAATAAAATAATCTAGACTAATCAGAGTTCGACTGAAACAAATAAATAAAGTTTTAACTGTGAGATTATCTTTCAAATTTGATTGAAATATGAGTCATACTCAACAAATCTCCACATTTACTCGTATTTTCACAATGCCATCTTTGCCAAAGCCCACCACAAAACTATCTTGAACTATGCAGGGAATTAACTGAGTCGAATCTATGCTTAGAAGCTGGAAGACTTCTAGCCTTCAACTTGTGGACTACCAAATCAAAACTAACTCGGGTCTGATTTTCACGAACACAGTGCCCTAACTTTTCAAAACCTGCATCCAAAAGAGAACCTCTCTTCAATAAAATAGTCATACCTTTTTTCCTCCTATCATCAAGTTGCCTCCGCTCTAAACAAGTTGACTTTGACTCCATAACAGACGAGGAACATCCGGTTTCACCGGTCACTGTAGAACCTTCCATAATATAAAGATTGCCTGTCCTTTTACCTTTTAACAAATGAGAGCCCCTCGAGACACCTTAATGCTGCTAGACTCGATGTTGATTCTACAACCTTTCAAGTCTAAAATACTTAAGGAGATGAGATTCTTTCGTAAATCAGGTTATACCTGACATCTAAAAGTGTCCTAATTGTCTTATTGTGCATCCTAATTTTAACAAAACTACTACCAATTACCTTACTGGATGAATCGTTTCCCGTGTGCACAACTCCACCTTCAACCGAACTGTATGTGGAGAACCATTCTCTATTGGGACAAATGTGAATAAGTGGTAAGTTAAATTCCATGTTATACGAACTTACTAAGCTTAAATGCTTACTTTGTTTTATTTCCCTTGTTTTATAGTAACTCGAAAGCTCGTTAAGGTTGGAAGCTGGTTAGAGCTACATCACACTATCCATCAACCCATTTCGGTATATATAGTAAATTAATTTTGGTTATAATGTCATATATAGGTTCATTTGGCCAATGATGGCATACAATTGTTTTGTTGTGATTAGTCATTTGAATGGCTTGAATTTGATGCATATATATGTGGAATTATCATGTTTAATGTGTATTTGGCATGGTTGAATGATAGATAATTCATAAGCAAATTGATGGTTGGATTGGATTGGTATATTAGGTATAAATATGCTTATATTTGAATTTGGTTAATTTAGTAAGTATGGATTCTTGGATATATGTGATGATATGTTATGTATAAGACTTGAGTTTGTCTTGTTTAAAGTAGTTTTATATGGCTTGATGATGTGCAAAAGTGTTGATGTAGGTTGAAGACAAATTGGGTGAGAAATATGGCTAGAAAAATGGCCTATTTTATCCGTATGGGCAGAGACACGGGCGTGTGTCTCAGCCGTGGCGTGTGTCTCAGCCGTGTGTGACACACGACTAGGTGATACGGCTGTGTGTTCCTTGTATCTTTTATTTAGTGCAAAGAAGAATGCTCACATGGCTTAGCACACGGGCGTGTGGCTTGGCTGTGTGACCCATGCATCTTATTAATGCAAGTCAATAAGCTCACACGGCCTAGCACACGAGCGTATGGCTTGGCTGTGTGACCTAAGTCAATAAGCTCACAAGTTTGGACATGGGCTGAGACACGGCCGTGTGTCCCTGTTTCAAATGCCCACACGGCTTGGCCACATGGGCGTGTGACCCTTGCACCTTTGAAAAATTTTAATATTTTCTAAAAAATTCTCTGAGTACCCGGTTTAGTCCCGACTTATTTCTAATATGTATTTTGTCCTTGAGGGCTCACATAAGGGACAATATGATGGTTTTGGATTAGTTTCTGATATGAGTGCTAGATGATATGGAATGCCTGTTATTTGATCTGTAAATTTTGGTAATGCTCCGTAACCTTGTTCCGTCGACGGATTCAGGTTAGGGGTGTTACAGACTATAATGAAACTTTTGCACCTGTAGCGAAAATTGTGACTGTTTGGGCTTTCTCAGCTATTGTAGCTTCGAAAAATTGAGACTTATATAAAATGGATGTCTATAATTCTTTCTTGCATGGTGATCTTGATGAAGAGGTTTACATGAAGCTTCCTCCAGGTTTTGCTCTTGATAAGCCTAGAATGCTTTTTCGTTTGTGCAAGTCTTTGTATGGGTTAAAATACGCTCCTCGGTGTTGGTTTGCAAAGCTTGTTATTGTCTTGAAAGGGTATGGATTTCTTCAATCATATTATGATTATTCTCTCTTTACATACACTATGTACACATTAATGTGATGGTTTATGTTGATTATTTACTTATTTTTGGGAATAATTTCGCTGCTTTGAAAACTTTTAAGGTGTGTCTCAATTCTTGCTTCCATATGAAGGATCTTGGTGTTTTGAAATGTTTTTTGGGGATAGAGGTAGCTTATAGCTCTTTGGGGGTAATTTTTTTGTCAAAGGAAATATGCATTTGATATTATTTCGGACGGAGGTCTTTTGGGAGCAAAGCCCGTAGGACCGCCAATATAGCAAAATCATAAATTAACACATGCTACATAGATAGTTTTTTCTAATCCTGAGCCGTACAGACGATTAATGGGTCGTTTGATTTATTTTGAAGTGATTAGACCTGATTTGACATACTCAGTTCATGTCTTATTCCATTTTATGCATGAGCTGAGGTAGGAGTATTGGGACACGGCTCTGTACATTGTCCAGTACTTGAAAGGCTCTCCTAGCCAAGGGATTCTTTTGAGATCTGATATTTATTTATCCATGAAAGGGTGGTGTGATTCGGATTGGGTTTCTTGTCCGTTAACTTGGTGTTAGCTTACTGGTTGGCTTGTCTTTCTGGGACAATCTCCTATTTCCTGGAAAACTAAGAAGCAACATATTGTTTCATGTTCTTCTGCTGAGGCTGAGTATAGGTTTATGGCTTCCGTCACTTGTGAGCTGAAGTGGCTGAAGGCCTTGTTATTGAGCTTAAGTATTCATAATCCTAAAGCAATTCCTTTATTTTGTGAAAGTCAATCTACGCTGCATATTGCACAGAATCTCGTATTTCACGAGCTTACTAAACATATTGAAGTGGATTGTCACTTTGCTAGGGATGTAGTCCAGGATGAGTTGATTGCACCTTCTTATGTTTCCACCTCCATTCAGTTTGCTGGCATTTTTACAAAGGCGCTTGGTAAGCCGCAATTTAAATATCTTCTCTACAAGTTGGGCATTTACGATCTGCATGCTCCAACTTGAGAGGGTGTGTTGATATTATTATGAGATATTATATTTTAGCAATTTGATTCCTAATAGGATATTATGAGATATTATCTCTTAGCAATTTGATTCCTAATGAGATATTACAGAATATTATTATGGGATATTATCTTTTAGCAATTTGGTTCCTACATAACTATTATTGTATAAATATATATACCCTTGATGTCTATCAATAAAATTGAAGAGATTACCCTATTCTTGTTAATAAGCTATATATGTAATTCATGTTATGTAGATATGTATTCTACTCTAAATAAACTCTATTTGTGTGTTTGTTGGCTAGAATTGAGTCTCTTCATTCTTAATGCTATTAATAAATTAAATCCTAGGCGTTCGTTATAGGATTATTTATCAATAAGGGAAATAATTAATAACATTTGTCTTAATTATTGAGAAGCTAAGAGATTGGTTGCTAGGAATTCGTCAATATCTATAACCAATTTATCATTAGAATATTGAAATTTATCTTTGCATTGATGATGAAACCCACTAATCAAAACTGAGATTTTACCTTTGATTAGGCTTTCAATATATTGATTCTTTTTAAAATTTTATTTTTTTGATTTCTATTTCGTAGTTTTAATTTTAATTTTAACTTTAGTCTATAATTTTAAAATCCCCCTCTCTTGTTTTTATTTTATTTGTTTTCACTAAAGGAATAAAATTATCATCGGTCTCTTTGGATCCGACCATGCTCACTAATATATGCAAAATTTTATTTTTTTGTAGGAAATTATTTTTGTTGGTTTCAACACCCATCAAATTGTTAATCAACTCAATTAAGAAATGAACAAGTAAAAAAATAGCGGAATAAATCGAGAAATTAAACACACAAATTTAATGTGGAAAAAATCCTCTAAAGAGAATAAAAAACTACGGGCAAAGATAATTTTATTATAATGGAAAAAGAACAAAGAGCACAAAAGATGGAGATAAAAACTAAACCTTGAAACTCAAACAAAGAGCCTTCAAAACGTAAACACAAAATTCTCCAAAAGTGTTACGAGTTCTAATATTTTAATGGTTGTATTTTTTAATGTTGTAAAAGAGCCTATTAATAAGCTAAATTCATAGGTCAAATAATAATAAAATAATCTAGACTAATCAGAGTTCCACTGAAACAAATAAATAGAGTTTTAACTGTGAGATTATCTTTCAAATTCGATTGAAATATGAGTCATACTCAACAAATCTCCACATTTACTCGTATTTTCACAATGCCATCTTTGCCAAAGCCCACCACAAAACTATCTTGAACTATGCAGGGAATTCACTGAGTCGAATCTATGCTTAAAAGCTGGAAGACTTCTAGCCTTCAACTTGTGCACTACCAAATCAAAACTAACTCGGGTCTGATCTTCACGAACACAGTGCCCTGACTTTTCAAAACCTGCATCCAAAAGAGAACCTCTCTTCAACGAAACGGTCATACCTTTTTTCCTCCTATCATCAAGTTGCCTCCGCTCCAAAAAAGTTGACTTTGACTCCATAACGGACGAGGGTCGTCTGGTTTCACCGGTCACTATAGAACTTTCCATAACATAAAGAGTGCCGGTCCTTGTACCTTTTAACAAAAGAGAGCCCCTCAACACACCTTAATGTTGCTCAACTCGATGTTGATTCTGCAACCTTTCGAGTCTAAAATACTCAAGGAGATGAGATTCCTTCGTAAATCAGGTACATACCTGACATCTGAGAGTGTCCTCATCATCCCATCGTGCATCCTAATTTTAACAGAACTACTACCGATTACCTTACTTGATGAATCGTTTCCCATGTGCACAACTCCACCTTCAACCGAACTGTATGTGGAGAACCATTCTCTATTAGGACAAATGTAGAAAGAACATCTCGAATCTAGGATCCACTCGGACGTAAGCTTGGAGCTATAGCTCGTTCAAACTAATAAGAAATCATCACCGCTTTCGTTGGCCAAATTAGCACCAGTTACATCTTCCTCGTTACTCTCAACAGCCCTTTTATTTCGCAGTTTATAATAATCTGCTTTGACATGACCTAACTTCTTACAGTAGAGACACCTTTTGTCTCGTTTCTTCGATGCTACCAAAATGGAATCTTGTCTATCTGCCTTACTATCCTAACCAAACTCATTGTTGAGTTTGCCTTTACTCAACAAATAACCCTTCACATCCTCGAACGAGAGTTTGTCTCTGTCATAAACTAGGGTCTCCCTTTTCCATAAGGCGGATGAGGTTTTCTCCATCAATATCTCCTGCAATACCCTATTCACGAGGCACAACTGGATTGTAGACAAGGCCTTTTCATTAAGCTCTTCCCATTCTATCTGATTTAGATTCTCAGGCTTTTTCTCGGTAACGACCTTTTTCAAGCCGGGCTGAACTAGAATTACCATAATCCGAACTTGCCACAGATTGAAATTTGTGAAACCTTCAAACTTCTGAATGTCAAACCTTGTTGCTGCCATCTCTAAACGGGTTGATCTACAAAAATTGAACTAGCTCTGATACCAATTATTGGGATCGACTCGATTAAGCAACGAACAAGTAAAAAAATAGCAGAAGAAATTGACAAATTAAATACACAAATTTAACGTGGAAAAACCCCTCTAAAAAAAATAAAAAACCACGGGCAAAGATAATTTTACTATAATGGAAAAAGAATGAATAGTACAAAAGATAGATATAATAACTGTAACATCCCAAAGTTGGGCCTAGTAGGATTGGGCCCAATGGGCCTTAGGCGTAGGAGCGTTTAAATTTTTTGGGAATAAGAGAACGACTTTAGTGCGAGTTGGATCTAGTAGGTGAGGGATTTTGGAAGGTTAGGGGGCTTCTATGAAGTCCCGGGTTCAAACTTTGGCTTTAGGAAAATTTTGGTTTTAGCCCCAAGGGAACTGTGACTTCAGTCAGTAGGCTTCTTAAGTAGATTAAGAGAAAATAGGACATAAATGGGCTTGTGGTCCAGTGGAAAGTGGCGTCACTTGGGAGCTATGAGGTGGCGTGTGTGAAAGCTGAGGAGGTCCAAGGTTCGAGCAGGAGGAGTGTATTTTGGAGTGTTTTATTTTGCATAGGTGGACGACAAGAGTTGTGTGGATTTTGAACTCTTGCCGTGGAGAGTTTGAAGGAAGCAGGACTGATGGATGTGGAGGATATTTCGGATAAGATTAAGGTATTATCGAGAGAAAAGATAGGAGATGAAGAGGGTGAAGTGTTGGGGCCGAATAGGGTGTGGGGAAGGCGATTCGGCTTTGGCTATAAAAGGGGGTGCCAAAAATCCTTAGAAGGGGTTCTTGGAGTTTCCATCTTTCTTTCTCTTTTTTTTCCCTCATTCTTATTTTCTTCCATTGCCGAATACCACCACCCCTGTTTGCCGAAATCCTTGTTTGCCGAAATCTCTGTTTACCAAAATCTCTATTTGCCAAAATCTCTGTTTGCCAAAATCCCTGTTTGCCAAAATCCCTGTTTGCCAAAACCCCTGTTTATGCTGATTCTTTGTTGTTTGTTCCTCCACCTCAATCGATTATTATCTACTCTTAGCCACGTTGGGAAGCCGAATCTTGTTCAAGTAGATATCTAAGCTGCAGGATCAAAGGAGAATTTCGGTAAGTGCTTAGTTAAACTTTTTAGTGTGTTTTATTAAAAGCTGAAGGGCTATCTAACCCCTCTTTGCCGTTAACTTTGTATTAACAAGGGAAAGAATCAAAAATCGCAAGCGTGGTAGGTAAGGGTTGCTAACAAGGTGGTAAGTGTTCTCGACCTAGTCATGGATTTGTAAGTGGCCGAATCTAATGAGGTTCATAGGGGTGACTTATGTACGATATGGGTCACTCGATTTTGACGGTATAGGTGTTTGAGTGCAGATCTAGAGGTTAATCGCCAATAGTAGCAAAGGAAGGGCTACTAGCACGTGAGGCACACGGTAAGGGTACGGTGAGGTTTCGATTTTTGGTTAGTATGTGTTAACGCTTTGGTTAATCGCTAGTAATGTCAATTGTAGGTTTGTGACTAAGGAGTTTGCAGCACGCAAGGTTACCAGGTGTGTACAAACACTACACACACGATATCGGTAATGCCAAAAAGCCGAAAAGCCGAAAGTGGCTAAATGGGCCCGGTGGACCCTGAGGCTAAGTTTGATTAAATGGTTTGGTTTGTTAAACATATTGAGTTAGTCACGCATGATACACGATTTGGACTTGTTTTGGGCCTAATAGGCCATATGATAAGATTTGGGCCTAATGGGCCGTAAGGTTGGAATTTGGGTTTGATGGGCTTTATGGGAACGTAGACAAATATGCTAAGGTTATGGACTTAGGCCTAGTTTGAGAAACTCTTCAATTTCATAAGACTTAAGTTAATTAAACATGCCTGTAGACAAGTCGATTAGTTAGAGTGTGGTAACCGACATATGCATGTCTAGGATTGGATCTAGTGAGAGCTGGGTATTTAAGCGGTCCGAGTGACCCACCTCCTCTTTTCTGAGATCATACCTGGTGCATAGTGTTTGTTCACTTTAACCGCAAGGACTTATTTATTGGCCAAAGTTTATAACTAAAACCCGAGAGGGACTAAAATACCCTTATATTGGAAAATTACTAAAATACCCTTATGTCGTAAAATTACTAAAATACCCTTATATTGGAAAATTACTAAAATACCCTTATGTTGGAAAATTACTAAAATACCCTTATATTGGAAAATTACTAAAATACCCTTAAATTGGAAAATTACTAAAATACCCTTATGTTGGAAAATTACTAAAATACCCTTATATTGTAAAATTACTAAAATACCCTTATATTGTAAAATTACTAAAATACCCTTATATTGTAAAATTACTAAAATACTCCTGTTTGTAAAATTACCAAGATACCCCTAATTTTCCAAATTACCAAAATACCCCTGTAGGGTAGAATTACGAAAATACGCCTAGGTAGTGAAATGACGAAAATACCCCTATGTGATGAATATGGGTTTGTGGATGTTACTTTTGTGTTTGATGCATTCATATGATATTCTGCTTAGGATGCATATGGGTGGGAATTATGGTACGGAGGAAGATTTGAGGATCGCATGGCCGTATGGTATGGATCCGGGATCGCATAGCCGTATGGTATGGATCCACCACAGGCTTTTTAGCCACCGAGCAGCCATGCTGCACCGATAATGTTACCGAGGGCTGTGTGCCATTAATATGGGCTTCGTGCCGTAATTATGGGCTTTGTGCCAATCATATTTACCGTGGCTATGTGCCTAACATATATATATTAATGACTCTGTGTCAATATTTGAGGATCGCATGGCCGTATGGTATGGATCCGGGATCGCATAGCCGTATGGTATGGATCCACAAAAGGCTTTAAGCCCAACATATGATTAGCATCTTTGCTGCAACGTTCGGTAGTATCGCAACCGGGCTACCCTCGGTGTGTAGCGGATGGGTGGGTCGAGCTAGAATTCCCCACAGGAGTCATAAGGTTGGAAGGGAAATGGTGTGTTTAGCGGATGGATTTTTGGGGTGGGTTTTGCATTATCTGTTTATAAATGATACGATATGATATGATATGAGGTCATTGTGGGCTGAGGCCCAAGACCACCGATTTTGTTAGGGCTTAGGCCCAATGTGAATATTTGTATGTGATTTGATTGCCAAGGGTTGTACACACTGAGTTTCGAAACTCACACCCTTAATTTTAAATGTTTCAGGTAATCCTGAATAGCGCGCTCGACGAGGGAGAGGACTCGGAGATGGCCATACTACAAGTTGTTCAAATGTTTTAATTTATTCAGATGATTCTGTTTAAATACTTTGTTTTTTCCATTGGATTGTAATAAGGCCATGTAACTCCTATTTGACTTTGAATTTTGGGTTTATTGTTATTATTGTTTCAACTGCCCACTTAAGAAATTTCATAAAATTATTAAAGTGTTAATATGATTTTCGAAATAATCTTTTGTTTTGGGCTTTTGGGCCTTAAATGGTTAACTAGTAAATTGTTTTGAAGTGCGCATTTAATGTGACATTCCAGATTTGGGCCTAACTTCTAGGCCGGGTTTGGGGTGTTACAATAACTAAACCCCGAAACCCAAAAACAAAGAACACTCAAAACGTAAATACAAAATTCTCCAAAAATGTTATGAGTTCTAATCTTTAAATGGGTGTATTTTCTAATATTGTAAAAGAGCATATTTATAGGCTAAATTCCTAGGTCAAATAATAAAAAAATAATCTAGGCTAATCAAAATTCGACTGAAACAAATAAATAGAGTTTAACTAAGAGAGATTGAAATATGAGTCATACTCAACACACTAGATATGCAGATATATTGCCATAAATATGTGGACAAACCGCCAGTATTTGCAGTCAAGCTGCTAGATCTATGTGGTTAAACCACCAGAATTGCAGTTATACTGCTAGAACTTCCTCATTTCATAAACGTCCCAACCCCAATGCAATGCAATATGACAAACAATGACAGTAACATAATTAGTACAATAGTCATGATTTTAACATGTGATCAGATTTATCAAAAACTGTAGGCATATTTTCAACATGCATTCAGATTTATTAGATACAGTGAACATGACTTAACATGCTATCAGTAACAGTTGCAGAAAAGTGACAATAACATGTATTGACATGTGATTAGAATAACAATAATCATATCATACTTTAATATCACCAAAACATGCGATTCAAAACAAGGCATACAACAACAATATACACCACTTTGGCTAATTTAACAGATCTTAGTTAGAGACACTTACTTTCGAACAACTCTAGAAGAGGGTAAAAATTCCATACAACCATTACTCCATAGGAATTTATGTCATCGTATGGTTATAGTTAATACACCAATTTACTTAGAGAATATCAAACATACATGGTTACTTAGTTAAGACACACACCTTGTTTGCAAGTCCCATGGCACTAGATCTAATCCTCCACACTCCTAAGTTTCAGATCTAATCAGATCTCATCTCGATCTGATCATAGAACAATGATACATACACCAAAATACACACCAGTTTCAGCTAATACAGTCCAACAAAATCTACTTATGAAATCGGATAAAAATCAACTTACACTATCACTCTTTTACAATTTGTTACGGTAGCACTTCCAACAAATTAGATCTGATTTAGCATGCAAACTCATTCAAATTTCCACTGTTTGAGTTTTGTAAACCTAGCTCTAATACCACCAAATGTAACTTCCTCAATCCGTCCTAGACGTTAGGCCCGAATTTGAAAGATTACATTAGCCACCGAAATGGCCCAGTAAGTTAACGAAGTTTATAAAAAAATAATTTTAAACATTTGTTTATTGTAGAGGAAAACTTTGCCTATTTTTAGAAAAACTCACAAGTTAGCAAAAATCGATTAAGGTTAACAATTTCCTTATAATGGTGGCAACTTTTGAAAACTAGTTAATTTTTAATTTATTTATTACTCAAAAGTTATTTATAATTTGATAGCGAAAAAGTGATATTCATATTGGATTTTAAATAAGTAAAATTAGAATGATTTTATGCATAATTAATTTAATTCCATGTTTCATTATCCTAAATATGAATTAGATATCATGCATGCAAATTAAAACCCTAATATAAGTCTCATGCCACAGTTCATGTAACAGCCCGATTTAGGGGCTAGTCGGAACAATGATCTCGGAATCAGTGATTCGAGGTTAGAGAAAATCATTTTCATGATATGTTATGTTATATAACATGTTTATAAGGATGCATGGAAATTTTGGTGCCTTAATTTTAGCGAATTCTAGCTAAATTGTGAAAAAGGACTAAATCGCATAAAGTGCGAAAGTTCTATTTTAATTGCTAGAGGTGCCAAATAGTCATAGAATATTAATTGGAGGTCCCAAATGTGAAATTTTGCCTTGTTAAATGTGTTGACCGGCCATGATAATGCATAGGGGACAAGTGCATTTATTATGATGTTTAGTTGGTGATATTAGTTGGAAAAAGAAATAAAATAAGATGATATAAGTAAAAGTTATCATCTTTTTATTTCTCTTTCTTCTCCAACCAAAAATATCAGCCATGAGAGGGGTTTGGAAGCTTAAAATTTCAGCAAGCATTTCTCCTCACAAGTAAGTGATTTTGATGATTTTTCTTGATAAAAATTGTACTTTTGGAGTCCCCAAAGCTTAAGCTTTCTAAAGAGGGGACTACTTTGCAATATGGTTGAAAGTCTAGGGACTTGCCATGAGAGATTTTATGTTGTTTGATGAGTTTTATGAAAGAAAATGAATGATAGGATGATGAGAAACAACTTTTGTGAAAGGTGTTGTCATGAAAACACCTATTTGGGACTAAAATGCAAAAGTTGTAATTTGTTCATTAAGGCATGAAATTGATGGAATTGAGAATAGTTTTAAGAGGATTAAATGTTCAGCTAGGCTTGTTTAACAAGAAAATGTGATGAAAATTTATTTACGAGCCTAGGGGCAAAATCGTAATTTTGCCAAAGTATAGGGGCAAAATGGTCACTTTTGCCTAAGTAGAGATTATATTGTAATACGACCATTAAGTGATTAAATGAGTAAATTTCATTGTTTTAGATTAATGAAAATGAGTTTCGGACCTAGAACGGATGAAAAGAGAAATGTGGGCAAAAAGTCCTTTTCGGCTCTTTCGACATCGAGGTAAGTTCGTGTGCAAATGTTGAAATTACATATGAGTTTAATTAGTATTCCAATTTTGTATGGAATGTATATTATTATGTGAATGTATGAAATGTCTTTTGATGAGATGTCAATGGAATCGAATTTAGAGTATGTAAAACCCAATTAGGGTAGAGTGACAATGAGAACTATGTGCATGAGACTCAAGAGAGTTATTTAACAATTCGAATGATTCAATGTATATGTGAATGTATGTGGTTGTACTATGAGTAGCACAAGTAGGAGTAGAATTGAATTGAGATGAATTCAAAAAATGATGAACCCCTAGTGGGGTATGTGTATTTGATGCACTGTGTGAATGAGAACGAGTATCATAGAAAGTTAAGTAAAAATGGGAACATGTGAGGATGTTCTTGAATGAACATTTGAAATAGAGATATACTTGTGAATTATTATCCATGAATGTAAATAACGGTAAGCTATGTGCAATGTCACCTTATTGATTATCGATTGATGGGCTATGTGTGATACCATCACTTATAAAGGAATGGTGGGCTAAGTGCGAAACCACCGAGATATTAGTTGCATGAGCGGATTATTAAAAATGCTTGATGTGTTGATATATATGATCTTGTGACGATCAGTGCAGGAACGTATGCTAATTAAACGAGCGAATTGGCTTGTGATATGGTAAGAACGTGGTAAGAGATTGAACGAGTAAGTTTTAGGAATGGTTGAGTAAGTAACCATGAGTTGATGAGAAAAACTCAACATATTGCCCTGATGTTATGTATATTCAGTGAATATCAATATTTGTCAAATTATACAGATGAACTTACTAAGCAATATTGCTTACTCCTTTACTTTTCTCATCTCTTATAGGTTTTATTACTTAGCTCGGGTTGGAGGCCGCCGGAGATGTTTTCACACTATCGTGCAGACACTTGGTGTGAGGTATCAAGTCCTTATGAGTCATGGCATGTATAGGGATTATTTTTAAGGTCAATTAAGTCCTAATTGATGTAGCCAAATTGTATTGGCCTAAGAGAACCTAGAGTTGGTTGTAAATGTAGTTGATAAAGTTCTCCCTAGAGTATGGGATGAAAACCTTAACTCTTTAAGGATTAAATGTATTAATTCATGTGTTCTAATGGATGATTGAGAATGTTTTGAAGTAGTATATGAATGTATGCAAATAAGAGTAGTAAAAGCTTGGTAAGATAGCTTCTAAGTGCCCACACGGATAGACACACGCGCGCGTGTGTCTGGGCCGTGTGCACCTACACCTTAGTACCTTAAGTTAGAATATACCATGGGCTGATCACACGGCCGCTCGTTCAAGTCGTAGTGATACGCACGCGCCAAGACATGGGCGTGTGCCTAGGCCGTGTTAAATAAGTCAGTATATCAAGGTATAGCACACGGTTTAGGCCCACGGGCGTGTCAAGACCGTGTGTGAATAGTCAGTGTCGACCACGGGTTGAAGGCACGGACATGTAATAAAGTGCACGGGCGTGTTCCCAAACCGCATGGGCGTGTGCCTTAACCGTGGGGCATTTGGCAGAATGCTTGGGTTTTTAAGCACGGTTGTTGAGCATGGACGTGTGTGTCTACACACGGGCGTGTCTCATTATACACGGGCGTGTGGCCCCTATTTTAAAGAAAAGTTTCCTTTAACTTGTAAAAGTTTCTGAACGCAAGTTTAAGGCCTCGTAGGCCCACGATACGAATGATTTGACTAAGAAAGAGAAGTTTTTAATTTGGAACAAAATTTTATAGCCCGTAAGCGCATGATTAAGCAAGTTAAAGCATAGTAATATCTCGTATTCGGTCTAAGCCTCGGACTCGGGTATGGGGTGTTACAGTTCAAATAAAACAATACAGTCTTGAATAGTAGAAATTATAATATAAAGTCTAAAATACTTTTAGTAAGTAAAACTATCTGAGCCGAGCCCTCCGGATGTCGTGTCCGTGTCCTAATCTAGTGGGTTATTTGTAAAAATAGAAATTCAAATAGGGTGAGCTTAAGAAGCTCAGTATGCATCCAATCACAAGAAAATCAGTGCGGAACTGTAGACTTAGCATACAATATAAAAATACTTAAAATAATCACATTCGTATAACAATTCACAATTCACATTATCGATTTTTCAAATTAAAACATCAATATAATACATTAGAGTTCACATTTTTGTATGCACATGCTTATAAATGGCAATGCAATTTTAGTTTATCAAAAAAGGTCCTGCACAACTCCACTACACACCACACTATGAGTTCCCCAGAACTCATCCAACTTTATACATCAGGTTGTGGATAAACCACCGTTGATTCGTAGATAAACTGGCACTTTGTTTGTAAAAATTGTGGGTAAACCACCAATATTTTTAGATGAAAATAATTGCAGATAAACTACCACTTGGTTCATGAATGAATCACATTGTTTGCAGATTACTAAATTGCCACTCTTCCTCCGTACATATCATCCCACCGCATGCAATACAGTATGACATGCTTCGTAATAGAACAAATCAACACTAGCAGTAAACATGCTTAACATGTATTCAATTCAACACTAGTGGTAAACATGCTTAACATGTATTCAATTGGGTGGTAACATTATTAAAACTAATAGTTTATCTGTTTCAAAATGACAATAGCATGTAATATTCACTTCTCACGCGATATAGCCATAGAACTTTAGTCATTAAATCTTCAATTCTAGAATAACACAATAATAGGGACTTAATTGAGCAAATAAAGACTCTAAAAACAATTCAAGGTGTATAGATGGACTAAATTGAACATATCATAAATTTCTAAACAAAATTGTAAAATCGAAGTCACACGGTTTTGTGGCCAGGCCCTGTGAAAAGCTTTAGGCTGCGTGAAGGGTTACACGGCCATGTGGAAAATGCAAATGTTAACCTACAGGAGAGGTACGACCGTGTAGAAGAGCTGTGGCCGTGTGGTTCACGAACTAGCCTGGGGTTTTGAGAGGCACATGGTTATGTGGTGGCCATGTGGTCCACCCGTGTAGGAGATCGTGTGGCCTTAATTCTACTCACGATAAGCACTGATTCACTTGGGAAAGATCACACACCTTTCATCGGAGGTCTGATTGATGTTCCTCACGATCAAACCTGATCCGACACACTTAAATTCGATCCTTCAGACATATGTACACAATTAACAATTGACGTCAAGATTGGCGAGATTTGCTAAAGATTTATCAAGATTTCAAATAGATCGATTGATCGAATTAAAGATTAAAGTTTGGAGATTTGTACGGCGGGGTTACTAAATCGAATCATAGGAACGAGGTGTACTTACCGTTTTTTGGCAAGAATAGATATGTTATTGACAAAAATTACTAAACTTGTAGAAGAATGATTTAATGATGATTTTTTTTTATTTGGGTAAGCAAAATAATTGACAACAAAAAGATGAAAAATATAATGCAAAGAAGATGAAAAAAAAAGAAAAAAGAGAAAAAAAATAAAAAGATGACAAAATTCTAATAGGAATTGAAATGTAACAAAATGGCAAGTCTAGTTAGGAAAAGATGGCTAAATACCTAGGGTTTAGAAACCCTAGGGGGCAGCATGGTAAATATCTCAGTTATGTCGAAATTAAAAAGGAAATGGAAGGGGGATTGGATGATTAGAACTTGGGTCACTTGAGGGGATACTAGTGCTTTAACCGTCAAGCTTGAGGTGACTTTTATCTTAAGTTGCTAAAAATTTAAAGAAAAGAAATGGTCAAAAAGCTTAAACATATGTCTTTAGGGAGGTTACTAAACACTTAACCATTCAACCTTATACATTTTCTTGTTTATCCATTGCAATTAACCCCCTATATTTTGGGGCGTGACATAGTTGAATCTATCAAGTCATCAATTCCTGTTTTGATTAGTTTATCCAATTTGATCAAATAAATTATTGAAAATTCATAAAAATAAAAATATTTTAAAAATAGAGAAAACCGATTAAACCAATTTTTTAGCTCGGTTCAATTGGGTTATATCAGGTCAATTAGTTCAATTGGTATCTCAACCGGGTTCCCAGTCCAACCTATTCAACCGACCAATCTAGTTCTGAAAACATTAGTTTTGATAGATGAAGGAACTTTTTCGATCTAGTCAGGTCAAGCTAATAAGCGGCGAAGTTTGAAAGCAAAATTAATCGCCAGCGTCTCGATCTCAAAAAGGTGAATTTTGAGTATTTTTGACATTACTAGATATTATAAAAGAAGAATAAATAAAAATAAAAAAATAAAGAGAGAAAAATAATGCAAAAGAAAAAATATTCAAAATAATTTTTAACGATATAACATTTAGATGTAAAATGTGTACCAAAATAAAATTAACTTAGTTTGACTAACAGTTAACCGTTCTCGTTAAAAGAAAAATATTAAGCACCAAAATTAAAAAAGTTGTATAATTGAAGTAGTGAATTAAACATGTAAATAATAAGAGAGAATTGGGTTGTCCTTAACCGTCATCAGCCATACCATACGCGTACTCTGAACTCTCTGGCTGCCCAACATGCATCTTTTTATGATTTCATATACATATACACATCTCACATTCAAAAACCATTGCCTTTTCCCTTCACATCCATTTATTACACCGTAGTTTTACATCAAAGCAGTACAGATCAATTATTATGATTTATTTTGCAATTTTACATAAAAAAAAAAGGAATAAATCATTATGGATATATGAATGAATAAAATAAGAAGCAGTTAAGGAAAAGCCAAAAGCAACATAAACATAGTCTAATAATCCTAGTGCTTTTGGGTAGTTTTATGATACTTTTCTTTGATCCATTGAAGCCCCGAAGAGGTTCCTTGTTTGACCTTCTTCATCCCAGTTGAAGCCACAGCTTTGGTCTTCTCAAGCCCATCCCCGACCTTCTGCTTGTACTTGGCGGTTGCCCCACCGCTGCTGCTTTTCTTCTTGTTTGCAGCACCGTTGGAAGCCGCTGGATCGCTGTAGTCCCATTGGTCTGCCCATGATGATCCATTGCCGTACGAGTTGTTCCCTTCCATTTGCTCTTTCTTTTTTTTTCTTTTTTTTTCTTTCTGTATTGACAGATTGAAAGGGGGTTCGGTTTTCAGCTGAGAATTCTAAGAATAATTTATAGATTGAATTTAGGGCAAGGATTGGGAATTATTTTGTTGATCAATGTTAGGGAATACGGAGGAAGGAGTGCTTTGAATTTGATGAGAACTCAAGTCCCTATTTTATAGGCGTTAATCCAACAAAGAAAACTGGGCTGTATCCAGGAATGGGACCCAGCTGATTAATCAATTTGTATTATTATATTATCTATAACCGAAATGCCAAAAATAACCTCCTTTTTTATTTAATGCTTTCTTAGTATACTAGGTTTTGTAAATTAAAATAGGGCCATTTTTTTATTTTATAAGCAAATGTTTTATTTATTTTTATTTTTAAAATATAATTATTTAGTACATTAATTGTGCAAAATTTTAACTTCAAAAGTGATTAAGATTTTGTCATGTGACAAAAATTTTAAAAAAAATAAAACATACAAGAAAATTTCAATTCCGTTTTTGAAGATAAAAATTTTCATAGCTTATATGCAAATTATTTACTTTTTTTTAAATACAACTTAAGAATACATGGAAAAAACTAAACTCCACTTACAAATTTTTTTTATAAAAGTTATTATCTAACCTTTTTCTTGCCTTTTATCATAATTTTTTATTAACATTGATAGTATAGAGGATAAAGGATATTTGAAAAAGAAAAAGCAGGAAGGGTAGTGTAGTCAAACGCATAATGTTGAATAAATTAAGAAAAAAAAGAGAAGCGCGTAGTTATATTGGGGTTCTGGAATTATCCAAAAATTAGGGTGGATTAATTTGACCGGGATCTCTTACGCTACACGGTTACGCAGGATGTATGGAAAGTTCTGTTTAAGAAGCTTCCGCAATCGTCATTGCGTATGCCTTGGCCTTTTGATTTTATATACATCTTCAAACTATAAAACATATTATATATTCTCATCCAACTACTCTTACATTGCCACCTTTATATCCGTTGGACTGTTCTAACTCAGAATTCAGGTACTTTCTAGAAAACATGCTATTTCAACACTGCTACCACAAACGCTGTCGTTGTTCGGTCATCTGCCACCAGCTTCATTTTGAACTGGTACCAATAATAACATTCCCAAAACCAAAAACATGTCACTCTAATAATCATTGCACATTCCAAATCCAATTTTAAAAATTAAAAAATAATTATTAAATTATTCGAAAAGTTATATTTTCATCACTCAATTTTTAAAAATTATAAAATAATCAATTCATTATTTAAAAAATTTATTTAATTATTGACTTGTTAAATCTTTAATGAATGATTGATGTGACCGTTAAATCAATGTTTATATAATATAATATGATATAATATTATCTATGTAATTTTTACTTGACTTAAAAAAATAGTTTGGGTGTTTTTTTTATTCTTTAATGAATTAACTTAACATAATATTACTATATTTTAGGTTTGTTTAACAATGTCCTTAATAATTTTATTAACTTTAGAGAAAAGAGGTTAGGATTTAATAATTCATTGACTTAAATAAAACTTTTAAAGATAACTGATCAAACTATAAACTTACTAATAGTTTAATGACTTTAAATGCAGTTTATCTTAAATGAAACTACACAACCTTAAATTTATTATTATTATTTTTTTTTTTATGAATCACAAGATGAAGGCAAAACTCTAACAACAATACAACTAACATGACCCTAAAGTAGGCTACACTTGAAATTGTAAACATTCTAACTATAGTACCAACACACGAAATTATAGTAAATCTCAAATATTAAGCGTTCAAAAGAGGAATATATATTTGATATACAACAAATGATAAGCAGACATGCGGATAGCAGACAAAAGTGTTTTGATTTCAAGCATATTTCAAGACAGGGAAACGCTCTTGCCCACAAAATAGCAACAGATAGCTTGAGGAAGAAAGAAGCATTTTACCTGGAACACACAGCCTTTGACTCTGCTGAAGGAAGATGCTCGCTGGGATGGATTTGGGAGCCAGATTGAATGTTGAGGAGGGTAGTATGTGGGAGGGGAAGGGAGAGGAAACGGCGGGTTTGTAGGTTTCACCAGTTTGATTTTGTAGAAAATGGGATTAAGACGATATGGGTATGCGTGTGAAAGGAAAAAGGAGGGATTTCATTTGATCTTTTGATGAATCGATTGAGGGGATAAGTTTTGCAAGGCTGTAAAGTAAACATTTAGTGGCAGGCGAACAGCCTTATGGGAAACCGAAACAGCATAGGGAAAGGAAGAGATGATGCGACTATTTGGGTGCCCAAATTTTTCAGATTGGGCAGAAGTCAGAAAGCCATTAATATGGCTCTAGAAAATTCCATTTCTTTATTAGTTTTTAAAGTTTCGGGTCTGTGAACTTTTTAATTTCCTGTTTTGTTTTTTCTATCATTTTTATTTACTTGGGCCATCCTTGTCTCTAGGCTGGTTTGTGATTGATTGTTTAGGCTTATTCCGGCCATCTTATGTGGTTTTTATGTAAGTTTAGTTTTAAATAATAATAAGCCCAATCCGAATTTGATTAAAAAAAAAAATCTCCTAAACCCATTATATGCCCCTCCACTATAATGATGACACGTGGAAAATAAATTGGTGAAAAATCTAATGGGAGTTTATGTTTAAGTTAATAAATTTAATTTCCAATTGACTTTTTGCTATTATCAAAAAAGAAAAGAATCTTATGACAATAATTATTTATAACAAAAATCACATCTGCAGTAAAATATTAATGAAGAAGAGTATCAATAAGAAACCTATTGCTCATGATTAAAAAAAAATCGATACTTAACCGACAAATAAAACGATCAATAAAAATAATGCTTTATTAAGGGTTATCTTCATTCAAAAAATTAATAATTAATAAGTGTTCGGATATAACGGTAAGATATATTTTACTTTTTTAAGGAGAGAATTCAAGTTCGAATTTTAATAATAATATTATTGAAAAAAGCAATTATAAACTCTTAATATGGACAATATAAAACCGACATGAAGTTGAAAAAAAAATCAGGAGCCAAAAAGTTATTCCGTAAGAACTTTTTTTTTCATTCCTTTTACTTTCTTTCATTATTCGCCTATCAACTTCAGTGAATTGTTGTATATTGAATTTGTAATTTTATTAGTCAATTTGAAATATTGTTTAATTTAATAAATTCATATGATACTTTTATGTTGTGCTTATTGTTTTATATTATCATTTTAATTTATTTATTGGATATGGATGAAAATATACATGCAACGATTAAAAGTCACAGAAGATTAGAATTCGCAGAAGATGCTCTATCAATTGAACCAATGAACAAACACATTTTAGAGCAAGATAAGTGTTCAAATGTGTTTTATACTTATGCTAATTTTTCTATTTCAGTTCATATTATCCGAAGGAAATGTTTTAAAAATTGTCACGGAATTTACTACGGATCTAGATGTTTATGATTTTTACAACAACTATGGCAAAGAAGTAAAGGACGTAAAGATTAGTATGATAATTGGGTAAATCGGGTTTTTTTTGTTGTTCTTGCCAAGGTACTCGAAGAAAGGATAAATGAGATGATGATGTAAAATGTCAAAATCTAGAAACAAGACTCAGGTACTTAACTAGGGTCGATATTAAATTGTATAGTTTTACGATAGTAAAAATATAATTTCATCATTTTAATAGCTTATATCTTTATAAATTTTAAAGGATTAAATCAAAATTTTATCATTTTTAGGGGACTAAAGTGCAATTGATTAAAGGTTTAGTTCGGATGAGTAACTTGACACCTCTGTACATGATTAGCTCAGACGAGCCTCTGATGTGAAGTGTACTTGTGTTTAAGTTCTTTTACGATGTTCATCTGGTAATATAAAACATGCAAGATGTGAAATTTGCGAATTAAGGAATGATGGGTAATGGAAGACTTGTCTATTAAAATTGGAGTCCGCACCTTTGAAAGTTCTGGGAATGAATTAGATATGGAGAGTGTAATCATATCATGTTGCGTACTTGATATGTTGTATGTGATAAAGTATACGCACTTACCTTGTTGATAAATTGTGTTGGTTGATAGGTAAACTATGTTTGCATATTAAGTTATCACATAACTATTATGTGAGGTAAGTTAATTATTGAATTTATATATGCTTACTAAGTATTTTTAATACTTACGCCTATGTTGCTTTAAACTTGTAGATTTTGAACGTATAGAACGTGTCAATCGAATTAGCAAGAAGTTCACATTATTCACTCAAAGTTGTGGTAGACTCTTGATTTTGTTTGGTTCGATCTAAGTGGCATGTATATAGACTTTTGGTTATTTGAAAGCAAATGTGTTAAATTTAGAAGGTTATCACTTTGGACTCTCTTGATGTATATAAATAAAATGAACTTAGGTTTTGTTATGTTCAACATTATAAGTTTTGCAGGATCTATCGCAGTGTAGGGTAACCGCGGAACACTTTTCCATTTAAGTATCTGTAGGAGATTATGCAATTAGATGTCTGCCTTACTTTCCGCAATATTTGTGTTCACGAGATAATCATCAGTTTAACCATTTGCTATTCAATACGCAATTGGACGAGCAGCAGGATCGACCTGCCACATATTAGTCTGCTACACGATCCACCATGTATGTACGAAATATGTGTATGTTATGTAAGCCTCGTGTAGTAACATCCTGCAGCTCAAGTCTGACGATCAGATTGGACAAGAGGTGTTATAGAGTATTATTACTATTAGATCTCGATCATGCTTAATGATGCTATTATGATTGTCTACCTTTTTTTTAATGTTTAATTCTCATTAACTTATTTTATTATGGTTATCGATTATTAAATTGTGCTTAAAAAGTTACAAAATCCATATTAAAGCTCAACCTTCAAGCAAAAGGGACATTACCGAATCTGATTTAGAACATGAAGACTTCTATAACTATGGGTTTAAAAAGAACTTCGAGGAAAATAAGAGTAGTTCATCTCCTATGTTCAAGGTAACTAATTTTATCCATATTGACCCAAACATCTACTCTTTTTATGTTCCTTTAGAGAAGATTGCGTAACATAAACACTGATGGAGCTAGAAAAATTTTGTTGGAGGTGGAATTAAATTGTATATTTTTACGATAGTAAAATGTAATTTCATCATTTTAATAGACTATATCTTTATAATTTTTAAAGAATTAAATCAAATTTTTATTATTTTGGGAGGGGGTAAAGTATAATTTTACCATTACTAATTTAAAATTTTATAAATTATAAAGAACATAATAAAAAAAATTTCTATTTTAGAGGAGTCGGAGCCTCTGCTTGCACCATTGGCTCCGCCACTGAACATAAACAATATATATACATGGGATATACGGAAGACGATTCAAATTCTATACAATGAAATATAGCTTTACGAAGACTTATATCACGAAGAGGCCACAATAGTCAACAACTTTAAGATTTGATTAATATAGAAATATATTTACTCAATTCATATAGGGATGAGTGTGTGTACAAGCCAACTAAAACAATAAGCTTAAAATAGATATTAACCAACTTCTTTTAAGGATTAAATTTTTGTTTAAAATTTTACAAATCATGTTCTCTCTTGTTTTTGTTATGTCCATTATGCACGACATGATATTGAATAGTTAGCTTATAATACACATGCAATTCTAATTATTTTATTATTATTCGACTGTACGTGTATTTTTTATAATCAAAAAATCATTTTTAATGTTAGTCACTTTAAAGATCACAAAATATGTAATTCAACATGTAACTACAATTAAACATACCATATACTAACATTAACTCATACACATATGTTTCTATTTTTTTAATCATTAAGACTATTGTACTTAATCCAATTCTATCTATTGATTAAAATATACATGGTTTTTTAGTTATAAAATATACACGTTTTTGATTATGTGTCGTAATGGTTAGGTTAATAAATTTAAGTGGATCCAATTTACAAATTTAAGGTTCAATTTAAAACCATAATTATACTATTTTTTTTGTTATTAATTGCTATGTAAGTTTTAATTGATTTGTTACTAATATGTTATGTTTAAAATTCAATTTTGGTACTAATTGTTATGTTATATTAGTGATTAACAGTTACTGTTTATTAATGTTGAAGTTTTTGGTTTGCTCGTTACGTGTTCTGTTTGAATGAAGAACAATTTTTGCTTGAGCCGTGGGCTGTTTCAGTCTCATGAATTTTTGATGTTTTTGGCCTATTAAGGAATGTCACATTTGACGAAACAAGAGTTGATTTTTGACTAGGAATCTTTAACTATTTAACAGATCGTATTGAGAAGTTTAAAGTGTTGAAAATATTTATCTTTAACCTTATCTCTTAGAAGAGTTTTGAAGCTATTGGAAAATTGATTAATGAAGAATTTTATGTGGTAAATAATCAAGATTATTAATGAGATACTTTTAACTTTTGAATATGAGTTTAAAACTTATCAAAACTCAGTTGGATGGACTCTTATATCAGCCTATAAATAGGCTGCTTGTGGCATCACTTGGGGTGCTGTTTTGGGGATGTCTTTGCCTACAACTATGCTCTGTTCTTGTGGGTATTATGTGACACTCTTTTAGGCATTATTTGGATATGTTTATTAATTGTGTTGTGAGGTATTTGGGTGAAAGATTTGTAACAATTAGGGGTTGGTGTTGGGCTGCAATTATTTTTTTATGTAAGGGTTGATTGGGTTTAAGCCAATAGGTGATTTGAACTATTGTTGAATAAAGTCATTCATTGAGCGAGACTCCGGAGAGTAGGATTGGTAAATTCGAACCGCGTTAACAAATATCTTGTGTTAATTCTCTCATTATTTTTCTCTTTGCTTCACTTTGCATTTAATCTGTTTAGTTTGATTCCATTGCAACAATAATTAGAACGACTCTATTTTCAAGTGCAAGCCAAATGTTTTCCCAATTGGAATGAGGTTGGGACTTGATTAAGTGTAAGTTACTTTTCGAGTTCACCAATAACACTCTGGTCTAGTAGATTCTGAAAGAACAAAGCTTATGGCTAACTTTGAGGAAAAAATAAGTATGATGATTCAAGGAATAATGGTAGGAGTGTATAACTCTATATATAAATGAATTAGGCACATAGTTATAAAGAAGCACGACATGCAAAGAAGTGTTCACCCAAAAAAGCCTATCTTGGCATATAGAGTAGGTGAACTAAGAGTGTTCTGTCTGTAAGGCCCTTTGTAATAGGAATAGTTAATGAATTGTAAGGAGGTATGACTGATTAAGTAGTAGTAGTTTCCCAAATACACTTTTCTGCGTATAGAACAGGCAGACTTCGACATGAAAATAAATAGACAAGGACTCCCTATTAGATTACGATGATAAGTGAAATTGAAGTGGTAATTACGAAAGGAATGGTTACAAGGTATGAGCCCATGTCGGTGATATAGTACAACCAGTGACCAATGTGGTCCCATGTTAGCCAATTTGTGAGGTAAGCTGGTTGGGAACTATCCAAGCATGAACTAGAAGGGTTAAAGGTTAAAGGAGTAATCAAATGAGTTTTTTAGAAGTGGCAAATTTTAGATAGGACAACTTAACATTGATGTGACGTTCACCAAGTTCCTATAAGGACTTGAGTTAAGTTAAAAGGTCACTCGGGTTAAGTTAAGGGAGAGTTATCTTCCTACTTAAGAACTAGGGCTAAAATGAGATGAAAACATCTCTCAATGATGAGTCTGAAACCCCAATTTATGTTAGTGATTTTCCCTCCCATCAAGAGGAGGTTGTCACATCTTGCTAAATGATGGATCTGAAGCCTAAGCTATTGACTTCACAATGAAAGACTAAGTCTGAAGTTTAAACTGCTATTTGAGGTTATCAGGTGAGTCACTAAGTCGACTCTTACATGTATGGTGTATGTTTAGAATCTTCTACAAAATGTAGTAAAATCATGAAATATAAAGTAAGAAAAGCAATGTATGAAGGATGAACATAAGAGCATGTATTGCAAGAAATCTGATAGTCCAAGTGAGAAACAGAAATCCTGAAGATAAGAAATGTGTTAATGTGTCTGAAAGTATGAACGAGCCTAATGTGAAATGCAAGTGTGTCTAGTAAGCATGAATACGTTTGTCATGAGCATATCATTTTCATGATGAGTCTGTGTCTGTGTCTGTCTCTAGAGTCGTCAAAGGGGGTCTGTTGGGACTAAAACCACGAATCTCTAAAAGGACAAGTCCATGGCCATGACACTAAAGAAGACCATACTGTGTAAGACCATAACTGGTCGGTTATGGCATTATATGGAAAGAAGACCATATTTTGTAAGACCCTAACTGGTGGGTTATGGCATCATATAAGGAAAATTAAGGAAGGTTATTACCTAATGTGGTTCTCTGTGTGTCCCAGGATGATAAGGGGCAAACCTCACTTAGTGTGAGTCTAGGAAAATCCCTATCGCTTTAATTACCAAGAGAATGAAAGCCTTTGTGGCGAATACTGAATGTAAATGATAGCCTTTATGGCACAACTTTGGACAGGAAAGCCTTTGTGGCACAACTTTGGACAAGAAAGCCTTTGTGGCACAACTTTGGACAGAAAAGCCTTTGTGGCGAGTACTAAATGTAAAGGACAACCTTTCTGGCACAATTCTGGATAGGAAAGCCTTTGTAGCGAGTACTGAATATAAAGGAAAGCCTTTATGACGAGTACTGAATGTAGATGAACGCCTTTGTCGAAAATCTCTGAAAGAAAATGCCTTTGTGGTGATCTCTGTCAAAAGAAAGCCTCTATGGCTACCTCCGTAAAGGAAGCCCTCGTGGGTATATCTGAAAAGAAATGCCTTCCTGGTGCAACCTAAGGACAGGATGCTTTGGTGACAACTTTGTAAAGGAAACCCCTTGTAACGGATACAAAGAAAGCTTTATGGCTATTTAAATGAGGGAATGTTTTAACGACAAAGTTCTGAATGAATAGTGTGAAAGGAATTAGGAAAGAATGGTATGAATGGTTCTCTGAAGGCAAAGTAAAGATAGGACTCTGAGGTATAGTAAGTGTAAGAGATACTGTATGTGACAAGTAAAAAGGACTAAGTATCCAGCGAACTCCGAAAGAAATGCACCGTATGTAAATGAATAGGCAAACTCCGCATAATGACAAGTAATGAACAGTGAAGCTAGAATGCGCCAAAATAGGTGGCGAATCCAAGATATGTGTATAGGTATGTATAGATAGTACCCTGAAGTAAGAAAGATCTAGCCTAACTTTGTGTCAAGTAACGAGTGTAGTTTACTTCGCTTGAAAGTAGTGGTGTAGTCAATAAATGTGAAATAAGATTTAAGCCTGTTAGTAAAGTAAACAAAGTGATAAGGACTAGGTAAATATGAGAATTAAGAAGGGATGTAGAAAGTGAAGAATATATAGTATGCTCAAAGGAAATAAATAGTCATTCAAGTTTGGACCTCAAATCTGGAACCTAGTAGAGTGAAGGTTTAATGAATATGAAAGGAAGATAAGTATTTAAAGACACAAAATGAAGACAAAGGTCAAAAATAAAAAGAAGTAATTACAATCTGAAATCTTAGTGAGGTAACCGCCAAAAGGAATAAGGAAAAAAAAAGGACACGTGAAGGGCATGCGAAGTATTTATCATACTCTAATATAACGAAACAGATATTTAAGGATTATCTCACTAAGTTCTTATAAACTTACTAAAGTTATTTCCTGTTTTAGGTCATAAAGGAGTATGCACTGAAGGACAATACCAAGGCTATGCCAAAAGGGAATGGCACAATGGGTTGTTGTGTATATAGAGGAAGTTAAGCGACGTGTTTAAGTTTGAGCATAAGTTTATTAAGTAAAATTCCAATATGTATACAGTAGGTCAAGAGATAAAATAGAAATCAAAGAAATTTTATTACTTTGAATTGTATATGTAAAACTTACAATGTAAACCCTACAATGTAAACCCATAAGAGACTCTTTTACATTTATAGATATAACTTTTATATAGGGAAAAATTTTAAGTTACATATGTTATAGGACATAACACCCAATACTCAGAACCGGTTCATCGGTTTGGGTGAAAGGTATTACATTAATAGACCCACTTCAAAGTTCTAAGCTAAATCTAGAAGAAGGAAAATGTAACAAATTGAAACCTGAAAAAGACATTGCCTTCAATATTCAAAATGTTGTTTAAACAAGAAAGTAGACTGAGGAGGTTATTGATGAGATTAAGAAGAAACTAGCCTTACTCACAAAGAGCATGAAGCTCTAGTCACCACTTAGAGTGATAAAGAGACTAATGATGAAATGCCTATTGGATCTAGTGCCCTGAGTGTAGTATATTCGTTTGTAAATTTGTAATTTTTTCGGGCAGATTGGTTAATAAAACAAATTCATAGTTTACGTTAATATACTTTGTATAATTTTCCTCATATGGTTTTTGCATGCAAAGAAAAATAGAAGCAAACATATGTTTAAACTAATACTAAGCAGTATTACGTGGTCAGATCGTAATACAGAAATACAACTTGTATTTGTAGAAGAACCTAAACATGTCCTTAGTATAATCGAAAATTAGAAAATCGATTGAAAGACTAATATGTCTTCTACCAAGTCCAATTGGGGAGATGTTTTGTCTTGAGCATAAGAGCGGATGACTCCTAGAAGATAGAGACATAGATGTGCCTGACTGGACTGACAGTACATCGGGCTGGACTCGAGAAGAATAGATTCTAATTTCGTTTATGGATTTATTCACTTGTGATGTTCATAGTGTGACATACCTAAATCCTGAGTGGATAATAGACTATGTATGCTTGACTCGTATAATTCGATGTAAGTAAAAGCTTGGGTGCAAATAGATAAGGAACCGAAAGCCGGTGCATTGGGTATACGAATTTTGTAGTACGTAGCGTCATTCACAACAGTGGAATTCATAGTCTGAGTCATGGGTAAATCTTCTCGTTGGCATTACATGGTTGATGAAAAGTAAACGTGGCTTTGAGTCATTCATCTTTTTGATGAATGACTTGATTACTATTTGATAGTAATTGACTTTTCATGAAGGAAGATGTAATGATTACCATGAGATAAAATAGGATCATATTGGGAGAACGAATATTATCTCAAAGAGATTAAAGATATCCTATGAGGGTAACACACTTTTGACAAGGTCATTGGACGAGCACTGATCGAGTTGCTTTCATAATGGTATGCTGTTGGGGAAAGCTCTGTCACGATGCTATAGTGGAATGACTTTGTGACTAAATGAGTTTATAATTAATAGCAGAAAAACTGGAACTTAATTATAAATCATTTGAGCATCATTTGCATATGTCCAATTGATCCCTTCGCTAGCTCGTTGAAACCAGAAATGAATTGCATGTTGAATCAAATGACAAAAATGAATAGAAAGGGTAAAATGGTGAAATGAGAAACATTTGGAAATGATTATGGTTTTCTCCAAAATGAAAATGGAGGGATGAAATCATTTGAAAATGAATGTGGTTTTCTCCAAAATGAAAATGAAAATGACCTGAAAATAAATTTATGATTTTCGAATACTTGAAGTTTGAAAATGGAAATAAATCATTTGGTCATAGTGAACCGTTGAATGTAGAAATATTAAATATATTTTCTTATGGATTCTTTTACGGTAAAGTGATCATGATTTTAACGGAATTAGAATTGGATTCAAAAGATTATTTAATTGGAAAATTATTAAGATGTTTATTTTGGGAAATAAAAAAAATATCAGGTTGGATTGAATTATAAAGTATTGGGTTGAAAGCCCAGGAATTACTTGTAATTGTATTCGACATGGGAGATGCCCAAAAGCCTCTCATGTTAATGTGGGGGATGACAAACCCTAGTATTATCAACTAGGGTTGCTGCCCCCTATACTCCTAGATAAATTAGGAGTTCATTCTTCTAGTTGAAATAAATTTTTATAATTCAACAAGGGTTCTACCTCCTCTCCCTATAAATAGATGGCACCGGTAGGGCTATTAACAGAACTTTAATATATTGCTACTCTGCTCGAAAATAGAGAGAATTTATTCTCAACTATTAAATCTATTTTCCGAAGTAACAATTTCTACCGATTTCTATTTGAGAAGAGATTTTTCGTTTTCACACTTAAACAAAAGAAAACTATTTATGGTTCTGTGTTTGATATGAATTGTTCGAGCTCACAATTGAAGCAATTCGTGGTATGAGAATAGTGGAGAAGTTCATTCGGTTGAAAGCCCAAAATGTCAAGGATTCGTCTATCCAAAAACACATGTGCGAATTTGAATTAGGGTTTATTACTATAAATATCACAAACTGGATCATTTTCAAAATTTTAATTTTCCACTGTGCAAGAAAACTGTTTTCGAACCGAATTTTTTCCAACAGAGCCAGACTTAGAGGAAAGGATAAGTCAAAATTTGGCGTTTACTATCAAAACTAATGGTAATGAAGAAGACAATGGTTATGCAAGATCCATTGAACATGCATATTTTCACTTATTGAGTAAGATGGAATTGATGTGTGAAATCAACAAAAATCTACACAATGAAGTGTGTATTTTCAAAAATGAAAAAGCTCTAAAAAAAAGCTCTTAAAAAGGTCAAATTATCGACAAGGCCAACAATGAGCTAGATGAATCCTAGATGACTCTAAAGAAGTTTAGGGGATAAAGTGCAAAGATGGATGAGATGTTAGCTACTCAAAGATTTAAACTATTCCGTAATGGAATTGGCTACATCGATTCAAGTAAAGTACTTAAAACATCTTATGTTAAAACTAAAGAAGTGAGTTCTTCTTCTCTTGAGACATGTAAAAGGTAGAATCAAAACCTATTTGTTATTATTCTAGAAAGGGTGGACATATTAGATGTTATTGTTACAAGTTGAAATGATCAAAGGAGAAACGCAAAACATGTTGCAACATTTGGTAGTACAATACTTAAACAACAACACAATGGTAACGGGATAAAAGGATAACCCTTATGTTTTTACTGTGGGAAAGCTAGACGTACCAGACCCTTATAGTTTTAAAATGATGCGGGATTGAAAAAAGTTCAGATCTGTAACACCCCATACCCGAGTCTGAGGCTTAGACCAGATACGAGATATTACAAAACTTTAACTTGCTTAATCATGCACTTACGGGCTATAAAATTTTGTTCCGAATTAAAAACTTTCCTTTCTTAGTCTAATCATACATTTCATGGGCCTACGAGGCCTTATACGCGTATATAAAAACTTTCGGAACTTAATCGAAAACTTTTCTTTAAAGTAGAGGTCACACGCCTATGGGGTTTGGGACACGCCCGTGCACCCCTTTACACGCCCATGTCTTCCGACCGTGGTCGACACTAACTAATTACACACGACCTTGACACACCCGTGGACTTAGACCGTGTACTATACCTTGATATACTGACTTATTACACACGGCCGGGGCACACACCCATGTTCTAACCGTGTGTCATGCACGGCTTCAACACACGGCCGTGGGATTAGCCCGTGGCCTATTCTGACTTATGAGACTAAGGTGCAGGTTACGCACGGCCTAGACACACACCCGTGTGTCTAACCGTGTGGGCACTTAGAGGCTATCTACCAAGCCTTTTCTTACTCTCAATTGCATACATTCATATACTTCTTCAAAACATTCTCAAAACATCAATTGAATCACATAAATTAACACATTTGGTTCATGAAAATAAAGTTTTCCTCTCATACACTTGAGAGAATTGTTCCCACAACATTTACAACAACTTAAACCATCATAAATGGCTATACACAACCATACTATGAATACTCTTAGGCCAACAACATTTGGCTACCACAATTAGACTTCATCAACTTTAAACGAATCCCTATACATGCCATGACTCTTAAGGACTTGATACCTCATACCGTGTGTCTGCTCGATAGTGTGAAAACATCTCTGGCGGTCTCCAACCCGAGCTAAGTAATAAAACCTATAAGAGATGAGAAAAGTAAAGGAGTAAGCAATAATGCTTAGTAAGTTCATCTGCATAATTTGACAAATATTGATATTCACTAAATATACATAACCCCAAGGCAATATGTTGAGTTTTTCTCATCAACTCATGGTTACTTACTCAATTATTCTTGAACCTTACTCATTCTACCTCTTACCACATTTCTACCATGCCACAAGCCAATTCACTCGTTTAATTAGCATACATTCCTGCACTGATCATCACAAGATCATACAAAACAATGCATCAAGCATTTTCAATAAGTCGCTCATACTACTAATATCTCAGTGGTTACGCACTTAGCCCACCATTGAATCTCTTATAGGGTGGTATCGCACACAGCCCACCAATCATTTATACCTATGGTGATTTCGCACTTAGCTCACCAATCATTTATACCTATGGTGATTTCACACTTAGCTCACCAATCATTTATAAGCGATGGTATCGCACACAGCCCATCGATTATTAACCAATCAGGTGGTAACGCACACATCCCACCAATAAATAATATAGTTGATGGTATCGCACACAACCCATCACTAACCATTAATAAGGTGATATCACACATAGCTCACCGTTATTTACATTTATGGGTAATAATCCACAAGTATATCTCTAATTCAAATGTTCATTTGAGAACATCCTCACATGCTTCTATTCTTACTTAACTTTCTACGATACTCGTTCTCATCCACACAGTAAATCAATAAATCAGTCTCATGCAACTAAGGTGCATCAACTACACATACCCCACTAGGGGTTTATTATATATTGAATTCATCTCAATTCAGTTCTAAAAATACTTGTGCTACTCATGGTACAACCTCATACATTCAACATATACATTGAATCATTCTAATTGTTAAATAACTCTCTTGAGTCTCATGCACATAGTTCTCATCGTCATCATACCCCAATAGGGTCTTACACATATTATCATATCGATGCCACGTCCCTGACATGGTCTTATACGAATTCTTACACCAAGGCCATATTCCAATATGGTTTTACTCTAGACTTTAACCATTGTCCTATCGTGCTATACACCTTTCCCATTACTCTAAGTTCAATTCCATTGACATCTCATCAAGAGACATTTCATACATTCATATAGTAGTATACATTCCATACAACATTGGAATACTAAATAAGCTCATATGTAATTGCAACATTCACACATGAACTTACCTCGATGTCGAAAGAGCCGAAAAGGACTTTTTGCCCACATTTCTCTTTTCATCCGTTCTAGGTCCAAAACTCATTTTCTTTGATCTAGAACAATGAAATTTACTGATTTAATCACTTATAAATCATGATATACCATAATCTAAACTTTAGGAAAAAATGACTATTTTGCCCCTACACTTTGGCAAAATTACTATTTTGCCCCTAGGCTCGTAAATAAATTTTCATCACATTTTCTTATTAAACAAGCCTAGCTGAGAATTTAATCCTCTTACAACTATTTTCAATTCCATCAATTTCATGCTTAGATGAACAAATTACAACTTTTGCATTTTAGTCCCAATTAGGTGTTTTCATGACAACACCTTTCACAAAAGTTGTTTCTCATCATCCTATCATTCATTTTCTTCCATAAAAACTCATAAAACAACATGAAATCTATCATGGCAAGTCCCTATACTTTCAACCATATTGCAAACTAATCCTCCCATTAGCTAGCTTAAGCTTTGGGGACTCAAAAAATGCAATTTTTATCAAAAATAAGCATCAAAATCACTTACTTGAATGGAGTAAAGCTTGTTGAAAATTTGAAGATTTCAAACCCCTCCCATGGCTGATATTTTCGGTTGAAGAAGAGAAGAAATAAAAAGATGATAGCTTTTTGCTTATTTCATCTTATTTTATTTCTTTTTAATACCTAACATGACAACATTTAATGCCCTTGTCCCCTTTGTCTTCTTTGACCGGCCAAGCTAATTCCCATGGTCTAATTGCAAATTTGGGACCTCCAATTTATAAACCATATCTACTTGGCACCTCTAGTAAATAAAATAGAACTTTTGCACTTTATGCGATTTAGTCCTTTTTCACAATTTAGCCAGAATTCGCTAAAATTAAGGCACCAAAATTTTCATGCATCCTTATAAACATGTTATAACACATAACATAACATGAAAATGATTTTCTCTAACCTCAAATTAGTGATTTCGAGATCACTGTTCTGACTAGCCCCTAAACCGGGCTGTTACAATTCTCCCCTCCTTAGGAATTTTCGTCCCCGAAAATCTTATCAGGAGGAGTTGCTACCAACATTCTTAAAATGTTTCCATCTACTCTTCAAAATCACGAGTCCACTTATCCTCAAGTTTCTCTTGCCAACAACTCTTAAGCTGTGATACACAAGGTCGAATCGTAACTTGAGGCCTAGGTTATTCTTCCTCTAGGGCATATACTATACCCAATAATCCACCATTTTGGAACTCTGTACATGTCCAAATGATCATTCGAATCTTTACTGGTTGATTCACTACAATTTTAATGACATTCCCCTCATTGGGAATTATGTCAAACCAAATTCGAAATCTATAAGGTTTCATCTCACTTCCTCATTAAAGCATTCACCAACTATAATAATCTTGACTTGTACGCTTTGAAACTCATCTTTTAGTGGTCAACTACCTCTGACCATAAACTCAATCATATCGTGAAATGTACTCTATTATCAAAAAATTTATGCACATAACTGCATTTCCTTGTTCATGCATTAGTAGGTATACTATTACTAAATCTCATACCAAAACTTCTATATAAGTCCTGGATTCATCATCATTTCAACTCTATCTCACTTCTGAACCCTTTTTGTTCTGAAAGGAAGACTCATTCTTGTCATTAACCTTGCCGAAACTAGGATATTACCAACTAAGATCAACCGAGTAACTAACTCGCATTGTCTAACATGGATCATTCATTCAGACATCTGTACTATGTCTACTATCTGAAAGTATTACAATAACTATACCTGTCATTGTATTAGCTCTAGCCGTTTCACTATTTCCTTTTTAAAATCTTCTATAGCATATGATACTCTTTCATCATTAAAAAAATTCAAAAAATACACATCGATGATCCCATGGATCAATACATAATATCTAACCCACAACACAGACACAAAAGTGATCGTCTCTGGATCACCAACCTGTCAACTCTTTCTCTCGATTCAGACTGATCTCAATACTAGAACTTTCAAATAAACAGTTCTTTCAATAGCTTTCATTTCAACCATCACGGTTTGAATATTTCGATGAGCATATCTTTATATCATGCTCCCTACTCACGTACACACAAAATTTTATTCTCTTTACTGATTCATGCGTGAATATACACAGAACTTGAGTCATATCTCAATACATTAATCTACTCTTTTCTCCATAGAGAGCATATTTTGAGCATACTCTAATCTGAGTTTCTCTTGCTATGCTAATCTAGAACCTTTACTATCGTCATATCTCATGATAGCAGGGGCATTTAGGTCGAATTCATTAACTCTATTCGGCTTACTCGAAAACCCGTCACACAACGTGAAACTTGTGATTTCACTTCTTATACTAGAATCATCACCAATTTCCTCCTCAAAGTACCCGTATAGGATTACGAGGAGATAAAGGAATGTCGATTTCAATTAACTAAATCGACAACTGCTTTGTCTAATTTTTTTACTATCAGCTAACATTCTCACACAATCACAATTTATGAAAAGAACAACTACATCAGCCCTGAAAGGCAACAAATATTTATACATAATACTCAAGGAGATTATTATAATCCATCCATGGCATCAACTAACTATGCACAATTTACAGGCTTTAAGCCAACTTACTCATACTTGCCCTTACATAACACGTTCCGTGCCATATATTGTAATCGTCTCTTTGTGATTCATTCACGAGTACATGTTTTCACTCTTTCACATGACTTTAGTACCATTCTCATTTCTACCTCTAGACTCATCTATCTCATAGTTTGATGATAGTATTATCATATTCATTATAGTCCCCTAGGACTTCAACCTCACGTTTCACAACAATTACTCTATTTAGTAGAGTGTTATGTATCAGCGTGATACAAAGCATTCTCAACTATGCTAACATAATTTTTTGCATTAATCACATGCAAACTTATTCAACTTGACTCTCATAACATCTCATCATGGTTTAACAGTGGTAAGAAGGGTGAAGTCGTAGAGCCCCTAACTTGATCCTCGCGACTACATACATATGACTTATCATTCATCATCAATGATATATCATCATAGTCACACAACTCACTCCAAGTGAGTTTTCACGTTTATCACATTATAATTATCTCTATCTGTAACAGCTCGATTTAGGGGCTAGTCAGAATAGTGATATCGGGATCACTAATTCGAGAATTTGAGAAATTTATTTTCATGATATATTATGAGTTAGAACATGATAGCATAGGTACATGAAAACTTTGATGCTTTAATTTTAGCGATGTTGTGTTTAATCGCGAAAAAGGACTAAATCGCATAAAGTGCGAAAGTTTCATTCTATAAGATAAAGGTTCCAAATAGTCTTATAATGTTAATTGGAGGTATTTAAAGGGCAATTAGACACCCAATATGTGCTTGGCCGGCCATAGACTAGATGGGAGACAAGGATGGACATTGTTGGTAAAAGTTGGTGATAGTTGGTGACTTATTTGACCAATATTAATAAAATAAGGAGAGAAAAATATATCATCTTTTTCTCTATTCATCTTCCACCAAAAATTAGCAGCCAAATAGGGGTTTTGAATGCTCCAAATTTCAGCACACTCTTCTCCTTACAAGTAAGTGTTCTAGTGATTATTCCTTGATAAAAATTGTACTTTTGGAACCCCTAAAGCTTAAGCTTTCTAAAGAGGGGATTATTTTGTTAAATGGTGAAGAGTTTAGAGTTTTTCCATGAGAGATTTTAAGTTATTTTCTGCACTTTTATGGAGGAAAATGAGTATTAGTTGTTAGATGAACAACTTTTGTAAAGGTTGTTGCCATGAAAACACCTAAATGAACCTTTTTTGTAAAGGTTGTGAAATTTGTAGTAAACATGTGGAATGTGGGGTTTTGATGATAGCCATAAGAGAAATAAATATTCACCTAGGTTTATTAAAGGTAGAAATTTGATTAGAATTGATTTCCGAGCCTAGGGGTAAAATGGTCATTTTGCTAAAGTATAAGGGCAAAATGGTAATTTTGCTTAAGCATGGTTATTGAAATGCTTGTATTAATGTAGTGATTAAAATAAGCTAATTTGCTATTATAGAGTAAGAGGAGACGAGAATCTGCCTCGAACGGGGAAAGAATAAAGACTTGGATTGAACCGAAGAAACTAGCTCATTTTGAAAACAAGGTAAGTTGTATGTGACTTAAACAATATTCATATTAGTATGTTGAGAAATGCTTGGAAATTATATTAAAGCATAATGCATTACTAAATTGAGTAGTTAATGTGAATGAGATGTTGGAGTCCTAATTGGGCCACGTTGATTATAGAAACACTATCATTGAAATATGAAACCAATAAGGTCCCGTATAAGACCATGTCCGGGACATGGCCTCGGCACCGAGTTGAGATCCCGTATAAGACCATGTCTGAGACATGGCCTCGGCACTGAGTTGAGAAATCGTATAAGACCATATCTGGGATATGGCATCGTACATGAAAAGTAATCCCATATAAGACCATATCCGGGATATGGCATTGGCACCTAGAAGTAATCCCATATAAGACCACGTCCGGGACATGGCATTGGTACTTAGAGAAGACTCCATGTAAGACCACCTCGAGGATGTGGCATTGACTTTATATTTATAGTAATGGCTATAAACTTATGTCTCTAACTAACCCTTGAGAGTGGTGGGATAAGTAGATGAAATTTTAGAAGTAGAGAAGTGAATGATATTTAAGTCATGTGAATTAGTGAATACAGGTTCTCGTGAATGAGTCACGAAGAATGGTCGCGATGTGTGGCACGGTATGTGCCAAATAAGGGCAATTGTAAGTAAGTATGGCAATAGGCCTTGAGTTCGTGTATGTTTAGATAATACCGTGAATGAATTATTTTTCTGGGTATTATGAATTGCTATTCATTTCCATGCAACTTACTAAGCTTTATGCTTACCCCTTTTTCATTGCCCTTCTTCCTTGTAGTATTGCCAAGGTAACTCGAGGATCGTGACTGCAGGAGCTCAGAAATTCACACTATCGACAGCACTTTGGTATAACAATTTTAGACTTGTTTTGAGTATGGCATGTATAGGACTCAAGTATTTGTCAAGTTGTAATTGTTAGTTAAAGTGTTGGCTATGTAAGTCATTTTGTAAATGGCCCTATGAGTTAGACTATTTCTTAGCAAACTCTTTTGTTTAATGAAGATGAAATTCATGAATTATGTTCATTTCAATATCGTGTATGTTGGATGAGTTTTTAGACTTGCAAAAGGGTTAGGAGTTGTATTGTTTTGAATGAAGGTATGTATGTGTACACTTTAAAGTGGCAATGGCTTGGTAGACAGCCACTAAATGCCCACATGGACAGACACACGGGCGTGTGTCTAAGCCGTGTGTCCCCTGCACATTAGTGGTTCAAGTCAGATTAGACCACGAGCTAATCACACGGTCGTGTGTTTAGGCCGTGTGTGACACACGGTTAGCACTTGGGCGTGTGCACTGGCCGTGTGAAGTCTGCACCTTACTCATAAAATTATAAATTCCCCACGGCCATGTTACACGGGCGTGTCCAGGCCGTGTGGATTTAGTCAGTGTCGACCACGGTTGGGAAGCACGGGCGTGCCTTAGCCGTGGGCAAATTGGCAGAATACTGGGTTTTTAGGCACAGTCCGGGGACATGGGCGTGTGTACCTATGCACGGGCGTGTCTAATCTTGCACGAGCGTGTACGACCTGTATAAAAGAGAAAAATTTTAATAATCGCAAAAGCTTTGGATTAGTCTCGAGAGCCCTCGTGTGTATGAGTGAGGTCTCGTAAGTCGAGAATGGGGTTGTAGAGGTGACTTAAGAGAGTAATTACGTTAAGCCTAAGCAGCGACCATGTGTTCGAGTTCGGTAACGCCTCGGGTGCGGTTTCGGCATAGAAACCGAGTAAAGGGTGTTACACTATCACTCATACTTTTGAGCTGTGACTTTAATAACTCAAGTTTCACATTAATATCTACTCGAGTACTTAACATTTAACTCTACTTTCTCTTACTATTACTTATTAATCTAGAGAATGTCTTACGGTTTGAGTACATCGTTTACTTGATCGCCATAGTCCAACTATGGTCTTACTCGTATCACAACATCATAGTCCAGCTATTACTTTACATGTCGTCACGATGCCATAGCCTCGCTATGGTCTTACACTAAATCTCATATCAATACCAATGTCGTATCCTAGATACGGTCTTAGATGGAAACTCATATCGATGCTGATGCCATATCCCAGTTATATGGTCTTACACGGGATCGTGTATCATTGCCAATGCCATGTCCCAGGCATGGTCTTATATGGGATCTCATGTATTGCCATGGTCCTACCATGGTCTTATTCATCATTTATCATTGAACGACCGTACTCATCTCCTGCATTCCACTTAGTCAAACTTCTCAGTTTTTAACTCCCACTCTATAATATGTGTGACTTTGTAACAGGGTCATATGACGAAACATTATACCTTCTCTACTTTAACAGTCACACGTGAGATTCAACTATGTGGACATATTTATCATAAACAATAGCATCACAAATCTCAAATGCTTACTTACTCTTACTGCTTCTCACATACATCATGGTACTTACTAGTCTCATGCTTATAAGGTAAACAAGGTACCCGTAACACTTGGTCACATAAATCAGTATACTTTACTATATTAAGCATAATCTTCAACATCATCATTCATAACATGAATTATACTTGTTAGTCAGCCTTCACTAGCATGACATATTATCAACTTTATTACTAACTTTCTTGCTATCTCATTTAAGCTTTACTCTTTTGCCCGATGAATTACTGTGAATGACTGAGGATACTAAATCTTATCTCACATTTAACTCGATGCCAAAGCCATATCCCAGATACGGTCTTACATGAAATATCTCATCTTGGTTTCGAGGCCATGTCTTGACATGGACTTATACGAAGTCTTTCTTGTTCTCACCAATGCCATGCCTTGGCTTGGACTTACATGGGATCTCTTTCTCTTGATAGCTTTTCAATGCCAAGCTTGCCTTGGACTTACATGATAACTTGTTCAATGCCAAGCTTGCCTTGGACTTACATGATACCTGTTCAATGCCAAGCTTGCCTTGGACTTATATGAAATCTTCCTTGTTACTCACCAATGCCATGCCTTGGCTTGGGCTTATATGGGTCTTCATCTCATAGTAACTCTTCAATGCCAAGACTTGTCTTGGTCTTACATGATAACTTGCTTGATTGCCGATGCCATGTCTTGACATGGTCTTATACGGACTTTCTTGTCTCATGTGGCAGATTGAGTATCCTAAGTAATTCATTTTCAATCGGGGCTTTCTTATACATGCTCTTAGTAACTTATTTGTTTAATAAATCATTAAACATTTTCATGGAATTAATGTGCATATAACAACATCACAAGAAATTCAATGAAATATTCATGAAGCTTGAAAATCACACAAACTTACTGAAATTAGCTCGGTTGGGAATCATCAATGTCTTAACAAAATAATTTTGTTAGAGCTGGGAGATATCACACTATCACGGTTCACATATGGCATGTATAGCTAGACTCTTACTCATGCTAGGTTAGTCTTAGAACCGGCTAAACTATAGCTCTGATACCACTAAATGTAACACCCCATACCCGAGTCCGAGGCTTAGATCGGATACAAGATATTACTATGCTTTAACTTTCTTAATCATGCACTTACGGGCTGTAAAATTTTGTTCCGAATTAAAAACTTTCCTGTCTCAGTCTAATCATGCATTTCATGGGCCTACGAGGCCTTATACGCGTATATAAAAACTTTCGGAACTTAATCGAAAACTTTTCTTTAAAGTAGAGGTCACACGCCCATGGGGTTTGGGACACGCCCGTGCACCCCTTTACACGCCCATGTCTTCCGACTGTGGTCGACACTGACTAATTACACACGGCCTTGACACACCCGTGGACTTAGACCGTGTACTATACCTTGATATATTGACTCATTACACACGGCCGGGGCACACGCCCATGTTCTAACCGTGTGTCATGCACGGCTTCAACATACGGCCGTGGGATTAGCCCGTGGCCTATTCTGACTTATGAGACTAAGGTGAAGGTTACGCACGGCCTAGACACACGCCCGTGTGTCTAACCGTGTGGGCACTTAGAGGCTATCTACCAAGCCTTTTCTTACTCTCAATTGCATACATTCATATACTTCTTCAAAACATTCTCAAAACATCAATTGAATCACATAAATTAACACATTTGGTTCATGAAAATAAAGTTTTCCTTTCATACACTTGGGAGAATTGTTCCCACAACATTTGCAACAACTTAAACCATCATAAATGGCTATACACAACCATACTATGAATACTCTTAGGCCAACAACATTTGGCTACCATAATTAGACTTCATCAACTTTAAACGAATCCCTATACATGCCATGACTCTTAAGGACTTGATACCTCATACCGTGTGTCTGCTCGATAGTGTGAAAACATCTCCGGTGGTCTCCAACCCGAGCTAAGTAATAAAACCTATAAGAGATGAGAAAAGTAAAGGAGTAAGCAATAATTCATAGTAAGTTCATCTGCATAATTTGACAAATATTGATATTCATTGAATATACATAACCCCAAGGCAATATGTTGAGTTTTTCTCATCAACTCATGGTTACTTACTCAATTATTCTTGAATCTTACTCATTCTATCTCTTACCACATTTCTACCATGCCACAAGCCAATTCACTCGTTTAATTAGCATACATTCCTGCACTGATCATCACAAGATCATACAAAACAACGCATCAAGCATTTTCAATAAGTCACTCATACTACTAATATCTCGGTGGTTACACACTTAGCCCACCATTGAATCTCTTATAGGGTGGTATCGCACACAGCCCACCAATCATTTATACCTATGGTGATTTCGCACTTAGCTCACCAATCATTTATACCTATGGTGATTTTGCACTTAGCTCACCAATCATTTATAAGCGATGGTATCGCACACAGCCCATCGATTATTAATCAATCAGGTGGTAACGCACACAGCCCACCAATAAATAATATAGTTGATGGTATCGCACACAGCCCATCACTAACCATTAATAAGGTGATATCGTACATAGCTCACCGCTATTTACATTCATGGGTAATAATCCACAAGTATATCTCTAATTCAAATGTTCATTCGAGAACATCCTCACATGCTTCTATTCTTACTTAACTTTCTACGATACTCGTTCTCATCCACACAGTACATCAATAAATCTGTCTCATGCAACTAAGGTGCACCAACTACACATACCCCACTAGGGGTTCATTATATATTGAATTCATCTCAATTCAGTTCTACACATACTTGTGCTACTCATGGTACAACCACATTCAACATATACATTGAATCATTCGAATTGTTAAATAACTCTCTTGAGTCTCATGCACATAGTTCTCATCGTCATCATACCCCAATAGGGTCTTACACATATTATCATATCGATGCCACGTCCCTGACATGGTCTTATACGAATTCTTACACCAAGGCCATATTCCAATATGGTTTTACTCTAGACTTTAACCATTGTCCTATCGTGCTATACACCTTTCCCATTACTCTAAGTTCAATTCCATTGACATCTCATCAAGAGACATTTCATACATTCATATAGTAGTATACATTCCATACAACATTGGAATACTAAATAAGCTCATACGTAATTGCAACATTCGCACATGAACTTACCTTGATGTCGAAAGAGCCGAAAAGGACTTTTTGCCCACATTTCTCTTTTCATCCGTTCTAGGTCCGAAACTCATTTTCTTTGATCTAGAACAATGAAATTTACTGATTTAATCAATTATAAATCATGATATACCATAATCTAAACTTTAGGCAAAAATGACTATTTTGGCCTACACTTTGGCAAAATTACTATTTTGCCCCTAGGCTCATAAATAAATTTTCATCACATTTTCTTGTTAAACAAGCCTAGCTAAGCATTTAATCCTCTTAAAACTATTCCCAATTCCATCAATTTCATGCTTAGATGAACAAATTACAACTTTTGCATTTTAGTCCCAATTAGGTGTTTTCATGACAACACCTTTCACAAAAGTTGTTTCTCATCATCCTATCATTCATTTTCTTCCATAAAAACTCATCAAACAACATGACTCTATCATGGCAAGTCCCTAGACTTTCAACCGTATTGCAAACTAATCCTCCCATTAGCTAGCTTAAGCTTTGGGGACTCCAAAAATGCAATTTTCATCAAAAATAAGCATCAAAATCACTTACTTGAATGGAGAAAAGCTTGCTGAAAATTTGAAGATTTCAAACCCCTCCCATGGCTGATATTTTTGGTTGAAGAAGAGAAGAAATAAAAAGATGATAGCTTTTTGCTTATTTCATCTTATTTTATTTCTTTTTAATACCTAACATGACAACATTTAATGCCCTTGTCCCCTTTGTCTTCTTTGACCGGACAAGCTAATTACCATGGTCTAATTGCAAATTTGGGACCTCCAATTTATAAACCATAGCTATTTGGCACCTCTAGCAAATAAAATAGAACTTTCGCACTTTATGCGATTTAGTCCTTTTTCACAATTTAGCCAGAATTCGCTAAAATTAAGGCACCAAAATTTTCATGCATCCTTATAAACATGTTATAACACATAAAATAACATGAAAATGATTTTCTCTAACCTCGAATTAGTGATTCCGAGATCACTGTTCTGACTAGCCCCTAAATCGGGCTGTTACAAGATCTATTGCACAACTTGTTAGAATAGTGAATGGAATAAGAAAACCTCAAAAAAAGCTAATTTGGGCGAGGAAGGATCGAAGATAGTTGAGTAATAAAGATTAACATGATTGATGCTCGTGTGAAGCATGAAGTTGCAACTCATAGAGATCATATTATAGAGTTATTAAGTGTTGAACAAACTTCATCTACATTTCAAAGAAAAAGCTATTGTTGTTCCACGAGCTACAACTCCTTTTGTTGATCAGATAACATTTTATCTTATCCTCTCAAAACAACTTGAAGGATTATGATTGGGGATTAATAGAGTAATGGGGAGTAATAATGGTGATTTGGTAATTTTGTCTATTAATGTCTCTATCTTTTGAACTAATGTTTGGTTGATTTCTTATGGTTGCACTTTTTGCATCTTTGCCATAAAACGGGGAGATTAAAATGGTAGCAACAAATGAAATATTTTGTTCTTGGTTGTAGTTGTTGCATTTCACTTTGTCAAAGGGTTTTGTCAAAAATGCCAAGGGGGAGAATGTTGGGGTTTTTGGCTTGCTCATTCCATGTTCTATTCGAACAAAGAACAATATTTGCTTGGACTATGGGCTGTTTAGCCCCATGGATTTTTGACATTTTTGGCCTACTAAAGGGTGACATATTTGACAAAATAAGAGTTGATTTCCGACTAGGACTCTTCAGCTCTTTAACTGATCATATTGAGAAGTTTAAAGTGTTGAAAATGTTTATCCTTATCCTTATCTCTTGAGAGAGTTTTGGAAAATGTTGATTTATGAAGTCTTATCAAAATTTTATTGGATGGACTCTTGTATCAATCTATAAATAGGCTGCTTGTGGTGTCACTCGGGGTGCAGTTTTAGGAGTGTCTTTGCCGACAACCTTGCTGTGTTCTTTTGGTTATTTTGTGACACTATTTTAGGTATTATTTGGAGAGGTTTATTGATTGTATTGTGAGGTATTTGGGTGAGTGGTTTGTAAAAATTGGGGTCGGTGATGGGGCTAAAATTACTTCTTTGCATAATGGTAGATTGAGCTTAAGCCAAAAGGTGATTCAGAAGATTGTTGAATATAATTATTCATTGACCGAGGCTCCGCAGAGTAGCATTGGTTATTGCGTTAAAAAACACTGTGTATTAATTCTCTGATTATTTCGCTCATTGCTTCACTTTGCCTTTAATTTGTTTAATTCGATTATATTGCAACAACAATTAGAATAAAACTGTTTTTCAAGTTTAAACTTAAAAAAATTTCAATTTAAAACTATAATCACGTGATTAAGTAATTTTGATGTATTTACAATATTAATCTCTTTAATTTGTTACGAGTTTTAGCTTAGTATTCTTAATTTCCTTAAATAAGAATTGATTACAGTAAAAGATACTAATTAATTGTATAATTTCCGTTTTAGCTTATTATGCCATATTTATATTGCAAGAATAATAAAAATTTGAAAGGAAAAAGTTTCCACAAATATTGAACCCATGAATATTAAAACCTAAATTTGTTTTTCTGCAAAAATTAATTTCTGAAATCCCATTTTCTTTTTCCTTTTTTTTTTTGCCACACATGAAATGGTATAAATGACATATTAAAACCTAAAATATTTAGGGTTTTTAAGCAATATGTAGTGTTTTCGAATTTGGCTTAGGTATTTCAGTCAATTTGTTTTCCAAAACTCATGCAGCAGTAATTTCCCACACTATCATTGATATGCATGCCTCTAATAGTTGAATACTTCATTCTTTGCAGATTATGAACGGAACGAAGTTCTGAATCAAAGAAAAGAAAGTAAGTTCCCTCTATTGAATTTATTCTACCTACGTAATCATATGAACCTGTATATATGTCTAATACATAGTTGATTTTATTTCCCTCCCTTTACTCTTTTTACACACACTCCCTAGATGTGGTTCTTGAAGCAAAAATGAGAAAAACAAAAACTTTCAGTAAAGGAAAAAAAATATTATGTTCCTCTTTGTTTTGGCTCCTTTCTTTGCACCCTTGATTTACAACTTATTATTTATTATTTTTGCAGCAAATGACTTGGCAAAAAATTTATCAAATAATGTATATAAGGATGAAAAGCTTAAACAGTGGATCAGGCTGTACAAGGATGTAGGTAGAGAACACGAAGATAATAAGAAATCGTTTGAGCAAGTTGATGAAGTTGCCAAGTCTAAGAAAGACGTAATTATTACTATTTTAAAATTGGTGAAAATGAAAAATTATAATAAGGTTTCGGAAGCACAATGTGGTAATGAGAAATAATTAGTGTTGTTTTCTTATTTACCACCTATGTTTTAAACATTTTTATTTAAATTTTTATTAAATAAATGTTAAGATTTTCGGTAGGGAAACAAATCCTTCTCCATTAAATATTTGAATATTATAATTTGTTATTGTATATTAGACCTGTCCATTGATTAGATAACACTACAACAAAACAGTGCTAAGACGACACTTATGGGGCGACACTTTCCTAAGTGTTGCGATAGACTGGTCAACATACGCTTTGGCCAACTCTTTTATAAGGGTTGGGATATGCATGCCTAAGGCAACGCTTAAATAAGAGTTGGCTTTGTCTAGTCCTAAGACGACACTTTTGGGGCGACACTTTCCTAAGTGTTGGGATAGACTTCCCAACATACGCTTTGGCCAACTCTTTGTATAAGGGTTGGGATATGTATGCCTAAGGCAACGCTTGAATAAGAGTTGGCTTTTGTATAGTCCTAAGACGACACTTTTGTGGCAACACTTTCCTAAGTGTTGGGATAGACTTGCCAACATACGCTTTGGCCAACTCTTTTTATAAGGGTTGGGATATGTATGCCTAAGGCGACGCTTGAATAAGAGTTGGCTTTTGTGCAGTCCTAAGACGACAGTTTTGGGGCGACACTTTCCTAAGTGTTGGGATAGACTACACTTTTGCCAACTCTTTTTATAAGAGTTGGGATATGTATGCCTAAGGCAACGCTTGAATAAAAGTTGGCTTTTGTGTAGTCCTAAGATGACACTTTTGTGGCGACACTTTCCTAAGTGTTGGGATAGACTATGCTTTGGCCAACTCTTTGTATAAGGGTTGGGATATGTATGCCTAAGGCAACGCTTGAATAAGAGTTGGCTTTTGTGTAGTCCTAAGACGACACTTTTGTGGCGACACTTTCCTAAGTGTTGCGATAGACTACGCTTTAGCTAACTCTTTGTATAAGGGTTGGGATATGTATGCCTAAAGGCAACACTTGAATAAGAGTTGGCTTTTGTCTAGTCCTAATACGACAGTTTTGGGGCGACACTTTCCTAAGTGTTGGGATAGACTTGTTGATATACACTTTGGCCAACCCTTTGTATAATAGTTGGGATGTGCATGCCTAAGACAATGCTTATATAAGAGTCTACTTTTTTCAACACTATGCCGACACTTTTCTAAGTGTTGGGGTAGACTTGTCGGCATACGTTTTTGCCAACTCTTTGTATAAGAGTTGGTATATGCATGCCTAAGGCAACACTTAAATAAGAGTCGGCTTTGTCCAACACTATGCCGACACATTTGGGCTAACACTTTCCTAAGTGTTGGGATAGACTTGCCGACATATGCTTTGGCCAACTCTTTGTATAAGGGTCGGGATATGCATGCCTAAGGCAACGCTTAAATAAGAGTCGGTTTTGTCCAACACTATACCAACTTGTGTTATACCTTTCCCAACTATATAAAAGTGTTGCCATATGAAAAGAAAAACTCTTATGTCCTAACTCCCGATATACCACCAATCACTAATTTTATAATTGTATATATCACTTTTCTAATAAATTAATTTTATATTAAATAAAAAATTGTGGTATTAATATTTTAAACTAATATCTTTGGATTTAAAATATAAATATTCTTAAAAAATTTTACATAATGAGTGTTAATAATTATATATAGTCAAATTAAAAATGACTTAATAGCTTCGAGTGAGAATAAGGTTTAAGATTCATATATCCTCACTGCATTTTTCATGATAAGCATAGAAAAGGCCATATTCATATTAGACATAATTGTTATTTTTTTTTTCTTTAAAGATGAATTTTTAAGGTTAAAACATGTTTGATGACCAGAATCATTGTTAATGGAAAAATTTTCATAATCAAATTAGAAATTAAAGAATTGCTATGATATTAATTTTTAAGGTTAAAAAACGCTGCAAAAAATATTTTATTTTAAACAAAACGGAGTCATTTTGCTCCCTATCTATTTATTATTTAACTAGTTTAATTATATTAGTTAAAATACAATTTATTTTTAATTGAATATTTAAAATCTTCAGAAAAAATTTGAAAGTAAATACATACTATTATTTAAAATAATTTTAAAATTTTTTGGGTATATTACTGATTGTTTTTTAATTTATATATTAAATAATTTCTTAGATAATTTTAAAAGAGATAATATTAATTTGAATATATTAAAATTATTATTATAGTTTAAATTATTTAAGAGATAATAGATAAACTTTATATATATTAAAATTAAAAAAATTGCTAACCCATGCATGCATCTCTAGAGAAACAAAATTAATTAGTAAATTGAAAATGTTATTTAAATTTCCTAAAATATTGAAAGAATATATAATATTCAAATTTTATCTAATTAATTTAGGGTCTAAGGTTTATGATTTAGGGTTTAGAGTTTATGGTTTATGGTTTATGATTTATGGATTATGGTTTAGGGTTTAGAACTTTATGTTTTGGGTTTAGGGTTTTAGATGTAGTATTTAGGGTTTAAGGTTTAAGAAAGATCAAATAAAGACGGGAGTGAATGAAAGGCAAATGCTACTAAAGAACAGTTTGGTCGATTAATCGATTAACTTAGATGTCAACCGGAACTGAGCTATTTTTAATCAAGTTTTTTTCACCCTTATTTGTAGGGTTCTTAGAATGTCATATGTCCGTGCTCGTGTTAGAAACAAGTTTCAGACACGAATACTTCAAGTAAAATAAAGAGTCAAAGGAATATAATTAACCTTTGTATTAACCAACCATGAACTTCTTTCGGATTGATTTGATTCTTCTGATTTGTTCGATTCTATTGTAATATCATAAACCCCGTCTTCTTTAATACAAAAAACTACGTATTCTTCATCAAGAAGACATATCTAACTCGAGATTTCGTATTATTTAAAATTATTTTCGTACACCATTATAACAATTTACAAATTAAATATATTGTTTGGAACAAAACAAACTTAATTTAAAGGAATTTAAGAAATAATTACCTTTCAAATATAGAAACAAAAAAGAATGGATTAAAAAATTATTTTATTTTAATCAAAATGGCACCATCTTAATTTTTTCCCCCTAAAAAATTCACCCAAACCTTAAAATTTCCCCTAAAATTTCCCCCCTAAACATTTCCCCCAAACCCTAAATTTCCCCAAATCAGAGGAACTATATTTAAAGGAACTATATTTTGTTTTTCTTTATCCCACGCGGTGCAATGCTCTCTTTGAACAACGCCATAAAGCTCAAGGCCAAGGCGCCTCTTCTGCTGCATTCCTTCACTCTACCCACCACCAAAATCACCCTAGCGTTTTGCAGCGTTTCAACTCCCTTAAATGAAACTACCCTATCCCTAAATACCACCGCACCCAATACCATACCCTTTTTCCCTCGCCGTTTCTTTCTTTGCTGAAAGCGACCATGACGACCATGACTGCGTTCAAGTCAAAGAGCAAATTGAGTTGACAGAGACGGAGAAGAAGATTTTCGATAGGCTTTTGAACACCCTTCATCATTTCAACCTCCAAACTCAGCTTCCGAGTTCTTTGGTGGATGGGTTCATGATAAGGTGATTTTACTCGTATTTTGAACTACTTACTGTTTTTTTATGGCTAATGTGAGTAGTATTCAGTGTTCAAAAGGAAATTTAACAAATGAAAGAGAATAAATGGGAATTTTGTGGTATTATGAAATCCCAATAGATGAAATAAATTTTTTTGATTTGTAAAATGGAAGGTGATGCTTCTTTGTGCAGTCTTCTTTGCTTAGAAAATGAGACTTTTTTGAAAGAAAAAGAAGAGTCAACTGATGAGAATTACATTGCCGAATATGATGAAGAGTGTGTACAGATGTTTTTTGATAGAGAAATGAGTTTCGGGTTCAAGAAGAGTGAACCTTTGGTGCTTTGTAACTACCTCAAATATGCTCGTTCGGAAGCTATAACGTGGGTTCTGAAAGTGAGTTCTTTTTACTTGATTAATTTTTGAGTAAGTTTTGATATTTTTAATTTATTTTGTCAACTAATGCAGACAAGAGAAGCATTTGGATTTCACTGCCAAACAGCTTATTTGTCAATGATTTACTTCGATCGATTCCTTTCGATAAAGTCTATTGCTGTAAGCTCACTTCTCTTTCACATTTTCAAAGCTCGTGATTCCATAATAAGTAGTTTTTGTTATTGTTTTATCTGGGTTTTTATTTTCAGAGTGAAAAGCCATGGGCAATACAATTATTGTCAATTGCATGTCTCTCATTAGCTGCAAAGATGGAGGAGATAAATGTTCCTCCACTCTCATTATTTCAGACTGAAGAATTCAACATTTTAGAAGTACAAAGGCTACTTTCATTATCTGCTTCCACTTGCTTTGCAGTACCACCTATATATAATTATAATATTGGTGTGCTCTGTTTCATGTTAATTGCTTTATAATTAGTTGCGTAATTCAATTCTGCCATTTCATTAAACGTTTAAGGTGCATAGATGTTTGATACTACAAGATCCTGCCTATGGATAATAGGCTATCACATATACTAGTGTAAGACTAAGTTAGTTTTGCATGTACGATTTATATTTGTTTAATAGGCTATTTTATTTTATGTTAGTTTTGAATGATTTTAGGATGTATAATTGGTTGGATGCAAAAAAGTTTAATAATGAAAAATTGTATTATGGATTGATATGATAGAGATGTAGGATAGATTTGAAATTTTATTTGCATGATGAATCCAATTATATTTGTAAATCCAACTATTGGTTTGTGAAATCGTATATTAATCCTATAAAATAATATCAAAATGTGTAGAACTAATTTAGTTTTGCAGTACTGTAAGTGGATGCTTTTCTATACATAGTAATTTGAAAAGAAGTATATTTAACTCATTCAAAAAACTGAGGGGCATCACTTGGCATTTTATTTCTCACTTCTTCCACACTGTGTATTTAAAGGTCATGCGTTAAAAAGGGATACATGAAAGATGACTACATCCATTTGTTTGTTAGAAGACCTGTGAGGAGATCTCCTATTATTAACCGTGGTAAGTTTTGATTCATTTGAATTTCTTTGCGATTTTTAACGAATTTAATCTTTATGGATTGTTATTCTTTTTTTAATAAATTTGATCTAATGAATTGTTTTTTTTAATGAATTTAATCTAACGGATTATTATTTTTTTAATGAATTTAATCTAATGGATTATATGGAAGCCAAAGGTTTGTGGTATCCTTACCTAATTGCTGTATTTATCATGATTTTTTAGTTAGTAACTTGGAACTATTTTTCCTCATTTTGCAGAAAATCAAGAACCCCAACTACAAGGGCAAGTGGACGGCACCAATGATTGACAACCCAGGCTTTTTTGCTAGCTCATTTCTGTTGTGCCTTTTTTTTCCTTTTATATGAACAACAAGAAGTTTTATCTTAATTCATGTAATTCTGTGCTTTTCAATGACCCTTAGATTTCAAGGATGATCTAGATCTCTATGTTTTCCCCAACTTGAAGTATGTCGGTATTGAATTGTGGCAAGTACTCTTTTGTCTAAATCCTAGCCCGTTATCTTTCTGGACCATTTTAGAGCTATATAACGAGACAAATGTTTGTGTTTTGTCAGGTGAAATCTGGAACAATGTTTGATAACATCTTAGTTGCCGAGCTGAGTTTCTTGGAATTGAAGTTGCAATTTCAGACTGCATTAGTTGTTATGTAGTATAACATCAATATCAATGTCCATCGTCTTAGGAACTTTTTTATTTGTTTACTTTTGTACATTGGGTTGAATGTCGGTGGTATACATTTTGGCTAAATATTAGTGTATTTTGATATTGGATCGACTTTTGTAATGAATATTCAACCTTTATTTTAATTTTAATTTAATATTTTTTAGTTGTATTTAAAGCACAATTTCTATTCACTGTAAATGTTTATGAAAATATATTAATATTGAAACAATAAAAAATAGAAAATAAATGCCTTAGACGTGTTTATTCCAACCTTTTTAAGATTGTCTTAAACGAGTTTATCCCAATCTTTTAAAGGTTGCCTTAGACGGGTTTATCCCAACCTTTTTAAAGTTGTATTAGATGGCTTTATCTCAACTTTTTTTAAGGGTTGCCTTAAACAATGTTTATCCCAACTTTTTAAGGTTGCCTTAAACGAGTCTATCCCAACCTTTTTTAAGAGTTGCCTTAGACAATGTTTATCCCAACCTTTTTAAGGTTGCCTTAAATGAGTCTATCCCAACCATTTTTAAGGGTTGCCTTAGACTGGTCTATCCCAACCTTTTTAAGGTTGTCTTAGACGGGTCTATTCCAACCTTTTTCAAAGGTTAGCCTTGACTAGGTCTGTCCCAACCTTTTTTAAAGGTCGGCATTGACTAAGCTTTTCACAACCCTTCAATAAGGGTCGGCTTATGTTGACTTATGGCGACGCTTTTGAAAAAGCGTCGCCATGCATATGCCAACTGTACTATAGACGACCATTTTGGAAGCGTCGGACGAAGCGTCGCGAAACCTATGCCAACCTTTTTTGCGTCATCTTAGGTCAAAAAAAGTGTCGCGGTAGGGTTGTTTTGTTGTAGTGTAACTTGCGGACTTAATAAGGTTATCTCAATTTGGGCCGAGTTTGAATAAGTATTTTTATATTGTAGGATAACATGGCTTAACCCGAATTCAATTTAAATAATAAAAATATTTTTTAAATTTAAATTTAATTACAAAAGTATATAAAATATCTACTATATATATATTTATTAATTTTTGAATAGTAAAATAGGTTTTAATTTTTTTTTTTTAAGAACCAAACTCAAACTGGAAAGATTTGTACAAGTTATACCTTTCGTCACCACTTTGTGGAAAATCATTCGATATGAATATGTTAGATACCTGCGACTCGTGGTGAAGGTGAAATAGTATCTCTCCCAAAAAAGCATGTTTTTTTACCACCGCACAAATAAAATATTTTGTTGCGAATGAATAAGATATTGAGGAATTGTCCATACGTAAAATCATAATTATTGATACCGGCCTTTTCCACATAAAAAAGGGAATCTTTTGTTACAATAGAAGCAGAAGTGATGTGGATTATTCAAGAATCGAAGTCGATTTGCTTTATAAAAAGAAGATATCAATGAACTTCTATGAAATGGTTTCACGGGATTCAGTCAATTGTCTTGATCGTGGGATATCATTGAGAAATAGGAATCCATGTTATCAAAAGATTTCCTGCGATTATTTCTAGTATGGAATGAGTCAATCATCCACTTTGGTATCTTATTGACCAAAAATGGTGATATTGTTCCTCCATTGATCAAGAATTTCGATTTTTGAGAAGTATTGTTCCTGGATTGATGGACACCTCTACTATATATTTACACAATTTAATTAATTTCCTAAAAAAGAAATTAAATCACATGTAACAGATTTCCAATCAATTCCATACTTTAAAGTTTAATAAGTTAATTACTTATGATTGACTATATTATAAATTTAAATTTTTTTTAAATATTATAATTTTACTTGAATTTACCGTTTCCTCAGCATAAAACTTTTTTTTTATCATTGTTTAAATTTTATTTGCTAGTAAATTTAATATAACATATTTAAATAAATAGACATTAATATATATATATATATATTAATCCGTGCTTTGCACGAATAAAAAAAAAAAACACTAGTTAGTTTATAGAACTTTTTTTAGACATTTTAAAATTTCAAAATTTAACCCAAACTTAAAATTTTATTCCTTCTTCCTTGATAACGAGTCAATTACAGTTGTTAAATAGAAGGTTTAAGTCTTATATTCTAAACCCTATTTAATCCATATATGAAATCTGTATATGGTAATTTTATGTATGGTAATCCTTAACTTATAACCTTACATTTTAAATCCTGGGTAATCTGTATATGGTATTTAAAGTTTTCGGGAAAAATTTATTAATTACATTATTTTAATATTTTTCTATTTATATACCCTAGTTATGGTGGTTTTTTTATACAGTAAGGAAGGAAACAAACATATTAAGCTAGAACCATTCTAGGAATAGTAAAATCAGTGCTGTCCTCTTGTAAGAGTTGCAACACACCAATTTAGAATAATATCATAGTTTGGGGATGACTAGTTCAATTAACACTAATATAAATATTATGACGATACTGGGCCTAGCAATTTCCTCTGGGAAAATTGAATATTTTGGCTGATATCTAGCCATACTGAGCTCCAAGATATGTGCACATTCAAACCAAACACGAACAACTCGCTCTCTGATGAATAACCCTATTTTAGATTGAATTTCCAAAACAATAAACTCCTCTGAAGGTGGTCTATGTTTTTACCAAGTCAAATTATATCCTACTTTAGATCTGGGAGACTTTTGTTATGCCATACGCCTAAACGTAAAGGACCCACAAGAATTATGTTTAATATCGTAGGAGGACCAAAGTGCATATATCAAAGACGAATGTCAGGAAGCAAAAAGGAACTTGACGCCGCAAAAGATTAGGCTGAGAACGCCTGACATGATTAAAACGGACAGGAGGAGCAAACAGATGAAGCAGATTGGGATCCAAGGTTAAGACAACAGTCATGTGAATGGTAAGATGGAAGTTCGACTTTACTAATTTCACTATTCATCTTCTTTAATTCTTTCGCTTATCCTATAAGCCATATCACTGACTTAAGCATAGGAGTCCCAATTCCAAGGTCCCCATATCTCACCTCTCTTCTTGCAGGCTTTCTTGCTTTCACGTTCACCTCAAGTCCAAATCTTGACCGACCCCAGCTGACATTAATTTATCATTGAAATGAAAGGGTTTTTCTTTTTTCTGGTTTTGCTATGCTTAGAGGAAGAAAGGAAACACCTTGGACAATGAGAATGAGAAGGTACATACTTTCAACTCATCTGCAATGAAACAGACCAATTTACCCATAAATTCTTCTAAGCTGTCCTTTCTAACATCTGAACCATCTCTGAGATTTTCAAACAAGCTATCAGAAACTTGTCTGATGCATGGTTTTCCATATGTATCACTTCTTTCACCTCTTTATTTATCGTATGAATCGATAATTAATAAACTTGTACCGAGATATACCAAAAACTCAGCCTTTCTGGTTTCAAAACTGGCATATTCATATATCAAAACAGTTTAAGTCATTAACAGAGTTATAATCACTGCAGTTGCAGAGTGCAATCTAGATAACCGATACATCCTGCCTGTTTGTCGATGATAAGAACAAATTTTAAGTTACATGGAGCATGAAAATCTAATTCAGTTTGAAGAATTAGAACACCTTGTAAGAAAAGAGACGGTGAACCGGGTTGGCTTTAGCCGCCATCGGTCATACATACAATACTCGCAGACTGAGCTCTTTGGCTGCCCAAAATTGCCGCTGACCTTCAGTTTTACATCAAAATAAAACAAAGCAATATTGATCTATTATTATGATATAATTTGCAGTTTTACATCAAAACAGAGGAATAATGAATGAATAAAATTAAAACCAGTTAAAGGAAAGCCAAAAGGAATATAAACAAAGTCTAATAATTCTAATGCTTGTGGGTACTTTTATGATACTTGTCCTTGATCCATTGAAGCCCAGAAGAGGTTCCTTGTTTGACCTTCTTCATCCCAGTTGAAGCCACAGATTTGGTCTTCTCAAGCCCATCCCCGACCTTCTGCTTGTACTTGGCGGTTGCCCCATCGCTGCTGCTTTTCTTCTCGTTCGCAGCACTAGTGGCAGCCGCTGGATCGGAGTAGTCCCATTGGTCTGCCCATGATGACCCATTGCCGTATGACTTGTTTCCTTTCATTACTTTTTTGTATGGGGTAGGAGAATTATAAATCTAAGAAAATAGAATAGATTTAGGGTAAGGATTTGTGAATTATTTAAAGTTAGCTAGGTTAAAAAACAGACGAGGTGCTCTGAATTGATGTTCTCAACTCAACTCCATATTTATAGGCGTTTATGAACGTCAAGTCCAACTAAAGAAACCGATTTTTCCCTTTTTATTAATCAATTATATATAATAAAAAAACATCTCACAAAGTCACGCACGCAGTATCGAACGTTCTCTTCAAGAAACTTCCGCAATCGTCATGGTCTATGCCGTTTAATGCAAATTCCTTTCCCACACATCCGTCCTTGAGTTTAAAAGTGAGCGTTAAATCGAATCGAATTAAAAAATTTTGAGTTAATTGAATTGATGAATTATATTTTATTATTTTAATTTGATTTAAAATGTTTCAAATCGAGTTGAATGAGATGAAATTCGAATTGAATATATTTATTTGAGTTAAATTTAAAAAAAATCATTGTAACCACTGTCACCAACCGTAATCAAACTTGTTATTAATTTTAATCACCTCATAATTTATTTATTAAACTTTTATATACGAGTTAGCTTCTTTTCTTACTTAGTTGCTTCAATTATCTTCTGATTATGTATTTTGAAATTAAAAAAAAATAAACTAAATGTAAAAATGTGATTTTTTAATAAAAGTTATTTTAAAGATAAAATGTGAAATTGATACCTACATAAAATTTTAACACAAATATTTTATGGCATTATTAATAATTCAATTTTAATATAAATAATCAATATAATTAAACAATTCAATAATTTAAATAGTACAAAATGTGAAATTTAATTTAATAATATAAATAGTAGATATAAATTTTAAGGGGATGGGAGGGGAGTAAAAGTTTTAGGAGAAAGTGCGAGAGAGTAAAAATTTTGGGGGAAAATAAAAAGTTTTGAGGGTTTTTGGGAGTAAAATTTTGAGGGAAAGTAAATGAGAGAGTAAAATTTTGGAGGAAAATATTAAAAAAAATTGGTGGGAAATTGATTTGGGGTAGATGGGGGGTGGGAGGGGAGGGGAGGGGAGTAAAAGTTTTGGGGGAAAATTAAAAAAGTTTGAGGGTTTGGGGTAAAACTGTAAAATATTATAGTTTTGATATTCGGTTTATTCGAATTTGAAAATTCAACTCGATTCGAACTTGAAATTCAAAAAAAAATTGAGTTGACTCGAATAACTCAATTCGTTTAACTCGAAATTCATATTTTTCTTCGATTTTTTCGAGTCAAATCGAGTTTTACGTCACTAGAGCAAAACAGGTTTTTAGCGGCGTTTTTTGGGCCTATAAGCGCCGCTAAAAATATTTGCGGCGTTTTTATTAGCGCCGCAAAAAACACCGCTATAGATAACGCCTAAAAAAACGCCGCTATAGAACATGACATTTAGCGGCGCTTTCCCCACAAACGCCGCTAAACGCCGCTATAGAACCTGACCTCTAGCGGCACTTTTCCCACAAACGCCGCTATAGAACGTGACCTTTAGCGGCGCTTTTTCCATAAACGCCGCTAACGAACGTGACCTTTAGCGGCACTTTCAATGCAAACGCCGCTAAATGTCATGTTCTTTAGCGGCGTTTTTGGTGAAAGCGCCGCTAAAAGTCTTGTTCTTTAGCTTTTAGCGGCGTTTGTGAAAAAAACACCACTAACTTTAGCAGATTTCTAACATCTATTTTCATTCATATACAACCCTTCCTGTAACAACCAAAAACAACAAATACAAATCCAACCAAAAATAGCAAATACAAATTCAACCAAAAACAGCAAATACAAATTCAACCAAAAACAACAAATCTAAATTATACTTCAAATCCTCTAAATTAATAAATGAAATAACAAAATATTTGATAACATATTAATTTGCATGTTATTTTGTGTTTAAATTCGGTTTATTTCTGAATTGATCCCAGCTAATTAGAACTTTTATGTTTTAATCTTGTCTAGGATGCAATTAGGACACTAAGAGACAAAAACGACTAGAAAAGGGCCAAATTGAAACAAAATCAATGGAATGAAGCCGAATAAAAAATATGGAGAAAGCCAATGACTCACCAGATATTTTGACTTTGTAAAAAGCCAAAAATAGAAAAGTCTTATTTTATTTTTGTAACACCCCATACCCGGCCTAGACGTTATGGCCGAATCTGGCGGTGTCACATTGAAGTGTTTAGCATAAAACTTGTTGTCGTTGAAATCCTCAAAATCGATTAATTATTTTGTTATTAAACGGTGATTCCAAAACGGGTTGTTCATTTCCAAAGCGTGCATCATTAAAAGCTAATCACTTTTAAAACGTTATTAATTTTCAAAATCTCATTTATTGCGGAAGTTTTTTTTTAAGGAAATGTTGCGAAAACGTGGTGTCTTTGAAAACAGTTACTTTTGAAAACCCGTCTTTTTTTACAACTAGCAGTTTATATCAAACTAAATAAATAAAAACCCCAATTTAAAATTTAAAATTTATAAATCAAAAGCTAAAAATGAAAGCTGATGCGGTTGTGTGGCCATCATCGAGTCCCTCACAGCACCGATCCGTCTACGATTGGGGATTACCTGTACAGTTAAACAGAGGGGTGAGTTTACGAAAACTCAGTGTGTAATCCCCTAACAAGCAAACAGTCAATTAAACAATAGATAAATGCAATTTGGGCCTGAGCCCGTTACAATAACAGTCTAGTTCAGTGTGGGCCTAAGCCCTTTCACCTGTAACGAAGAAACGATTGGGCTTGAGCCCAAAGACAATGCCGATGTCGGTAGGGCCTTTGCCCAATTCGATATTAGTATCGGTGGGGCCTTGGCCCATAACGAGATGCTGAGATATCGGTCATGCAAAGGAATAAGTATGTAATATCATTAATCGATGCAAGAATAAAGATGCGGATCATTAATCGGTCTGCGAGATATGTAGTCAGAAATCCTACCCAATCCAACCTCTACACACCACTCCATCCTGCCAAACACACCATGTGGGGATAAAATCGCCCCACCTAGCCAGACACACCAAGACTAGCACCGGTTGCGACACTAAACAGTATTACAGCAAAGCTGCCAGTAAAATAAACGGCATATAGCCATCAGTAGGTCCACAATCGTCTTGGGCGACCCGTGCGACCTTATCAGCACAGTACACTTCCTCCAAATATAACAACCCATCCCCATGCAATATGTCGTGACATAATATCATACGTATATGCAAAATGTCATGCTCAATCATAGTCATACATATCATAGAGCAAATCAGTCATACATAACATAATGCCATAACAGTCATTTCATCTCCTAGGGGTATAATAGTCATTTTACCCTATGGGGGTATTTCGGTCATTTTACCCTATGAGGGTATTTCGGCCATGAAAATTATACAGTTTGGCCCACTAATCTCCACACATTCGTGTGGTTTACTCGTGTGGGGCCCACAAGCTCGTTGGGCCCACACGGCCCATTTCGGCCCAACAGGGCCTAAAATGGCCCAAGACCATGAGATCACTCATGGTGGCCTCAACAGTCGAACGCCTACATTTTATGTGTTCTGGTTACCACACGAGCGAGTGCACGCTCGTGTAGTGCCAACGATCATATTTTTCGGCTTTTGCTGATTCACGCTTTAGGCAGTGTTTACACACCTTGTTTCTGTTTGTTGAGAAAATTGCCCACACCTTTGAAACCTACACTTGATCAACAATTCCCAATTAATCATTTAAACATTTACTCAATCGAATACAACAAGATCCCAATCGATAAACTCACACCACGTTACCTTTGATCGAGTAAAGAGGGAAGTTTCGCCTATCCAACCGTTGATTATAAACCTTCTACCTTTCGACAGGTTCCTAGGCACAAACCGAAGATGGGTAAGCACTTAATTGATCAACAACAAGATAACATTATACTATATTCACTTACCAATAACACGAGAATAGTACCCACTACGAAGTGTACGACTATCGGCAAATAAAGAATGATATCCAGAACAATAGAGAAGGGAAAGCAGTCGGCTACAAGGGAAAGGCAAGAATCAACAAAAAGAAAAGAAATGAGAAGGATGAAAAGAAAATGGGAGATTCGGCCAAGGGGAGAACAGTGTGGAAAACATTTGCTCACTATACGGTAAGAGTAGAAGAACCAAAATAAAATCGAAAAGGAAAAAGTTCAGCAAAAGATGAAAGAAGGAGAGACGATAGGCTTGAGAAGCAATTGCCAAAAGAGGGAAAAAGAAGAGAAAATAGGCACAAGAAGAATTTCGGCCAAAAGGGAAAGGGAGTTGCCGTCCAACTTAGGAAACAAATGAGGAGCATTTCTCTCTTAGCCGAATTCCTGAGCGCCAGAGTTCAATTTCGGCACAACACTCCCTCCCCTCTCTCTTCCCTTGATTTTCTCATAAAATCTCTCCAAATATCCCTCCTCAATTCTCTCTATGACCAGTTCAAACTCCATTCAGCAGTATTTCAATCCAACTCTACCACCCACACGAATTAGGCAACAAAATAAATACTCCCTTTTTGATGCGCCACCACTCGAACCTTAGACCCCATGTACACTCCACACGCCCCTTACCACTAGACCAACAACTCCTTTGTATCATATTTTAACCACAATAATTTAAGAACCTACTATTTAGATCCAATGATTTTATTCACTTAAAATAAAAATTTTGCATAAGCCAAGGATTGAACCCCTGACTTCTCAGACACTTCCAAACATTCCTAAATCACTTAACCACTGAAGCAGACATTCATTTATGTCACTTTCTTGCACAACTAAATATTTATGTGCAGTCTCGTAACTGTTCCCTTGTTCAAAACCTATTTCTTCTAGGCCCAAAATTTGGGGCGTTACAATTTTTATTTTTATTTATTATTTTTGATTTTATGTTAAATTAGTCAAGGCCAAAAATAATAAATTTTATGTATATAAATAGGGCCTTAGTGTTCTTTGGGAAATTATCAATGAATTCTGCTTTCCTACTCCAATTTGGAATAGAATTATTTTCCCTTTTCTTTCAATTTGGCGTTGAAATTTTGTTGCATTGTTTCCTAATCTTGTTTCTTTTATAAAATTGGGCTAATTTCCTTTCAATTCTTTTCATTCCCAAATTTTCTCCATTTTCATCAACCTATCTTTCAAAACATACAAAGCATGATTAATTTCATGCTTAACTAAATTTCATCTTAGCTTTAGGACAATGTTCTTTCCGGTCGGGAATCGTGAGATACGAACTTGTGCTAAAAACCCTTCCAATCGGTATTCATTTTTTCCTAAGTATCGGGATAGACCAATCATCCCTTAAAGTTAAATTCGATTTCAAGTCAAAGTGCACGTTAGGTTGGAGTCGTGTTTGCTGACAGTTGGAGATTCGAGTCGGCCGTGCTGTATTCAGATTTTCGAGAACAAATCAAGGAAGAAGTGATCGGGTTTAAATGATCCACGCGGTTGAGGCCGTTGATTCGAGTTGGGTTCTTCAGAACGCAAGGCTGCTGAAATCTTGAATCGGGAACACGTGTATCTCGGTTAGATAATCGGTAAGGGTTGGTTTGCAGGTCGTATCGGAACCAGCTACGAGAGGAGGAATTGGTGGTTAGGACGTTCTTAACTGCTATAACCAGCTTATCGTTTGGAGGAGAAGATTAATTTTCAAGGATCGATTCTTGATACGAAATTTACCGAGTCTAAGGCTAAGGCTTATTTTATCTGTTTACACAAGTTTGAATTTATTTCCAATTTACATTTATTTTCAATATTAATCAATTGTTTATTTAAGCTAATTAGATTATTTACTTTCTTAAACATTCTCGAACCCCCCGATTTACTTATTTATTTTTATTGCATGTACATTTGGAGTCGTGGGCACGACTCTTGCCACGACCCTTATCACGACAAATATTCTGTTCATAAGTGAACACAGAAGTTGATTATGACATCCAATCCCTGTGGACTTGACTCTACTACCACTCTTTACTACTATTTAGAGTTATTTTAGTAGAAATTATTTTTGGTGGTTTCGACGCCTATCAAATTTTGGCACCGTTGCCAGGGATTGGAGATATTTTTCTAATTTTTGTTTGTTTACCTTATGACCAGATCAGAACTGGGAACTCTAAAGTTTGAACCAGAAATTGTGAAATTGGCCCGACAACTGCGAAGAGAAGCCATACGACGTGGTAAACGGCCAAATCCTGGATTCGAAACCATATCATACACCGATGATATTTTCTCGTTTGACGAACCAATCGAGATGGCCAAGCAGACGATACGCCAACTCGCTACGGCACCGGATGAACAACAACCCTTATGTATAACCTATCCAGCAAGAGGAACGCCGTTCAAGTTAAAGTCGGGTTTGATTCATTTACCACCCATTTTTCGTGGATTACAGAACGAAAATCTGCACACCCACCTTAAAGAGTTCCATATGCTGTGCACAAGCATGAAGCCTCAGGGAGTAACAGAAGACCAAATCAAACTTCGTGCTTTTCCTTTCTCACTAGCTGACTCTGCTAGAGAGTGGCTATTTTATTTACCCCCGAGATCTATCAACACATGGTCTGACATGTCTCGTTTGTTTCTTGACAGGTTCTTCCCTGCAGCTCGAGCGGCCGAACTAAGGAGAGACATCGTGGGAATCCATCAGAAAGAGACTGAATCGCTCTACGATTACTTGGAACGATACAAAAAGTTGTGTGCAAGTTGCCCACAACATGGACTGACTGAACAGTCACTCTTGCAGTATTTCTATGAGGGGTTACACCTGATGGAAATGAAAATGATAGATGCTGTAAGTGGGGGGCACTAGTCAATATGACTCCTCAAAGAGCACGAGAGTTGATTTCGACAATGGTTGCTAACTCTCAACAATTCTGACCGGCTACAGAACCCATGAGACGGGTTCACGGGTTAAGTTCTCTATCTCTAAAATATAAAATTGATAAGCTAACTAACGTTGTTCAAACTTTTCTTGCAGAGAAAATAGGCCCAGCACAGTTGTGTAGAATTTACGCTAAGCCAAACCATCCGACGGACTCATGTCCGATTTTACATGAGGATTCGATAGAACAAGCGAATGCTGTCGGGAACTTTCCCGGACCATCCCAGAGGTGATATGACCCCTACTCGAACTCGTATAATGTGGGGTGGAAAGATCACCTGAATCTCAGTTATGAGACGAATCTGCGGTTCAATCAACCGTACCAACAAAGGCCACCTCAGAATCAACAGTTACCACCCCCAAAGTCGTATTTGGAAGCCATAGTGGAAAGGCTAGCCAATAGTACTGAGAAATTCCAACAAAAAACTGACATGCATTTGCAGGAGTTGGATATACAAGTGAGCAAACTCGCGTTCACGGTTAGCCGTTGGGAGTCCCAAGGTAAGCTGCCATCCCAAACTGAGCCAAACCCTCGACACAATGCAAGAGCTATGACATTGAGAAGTGGGAAGGTTTTGGAGCCCGTACCTAACACGAGTCACGGCCATGACACTAGTCAAGATAGGGAGAAACTTGACACGGAGGCTCCAGTAGAGTCAGCACCACAAAAATCATTTACAGTACCACCTCCGTTTCCCGGAAGACTTGTCCAGTGCAAGAAGGAGAGTGACAAGAAGGAGATCCTCGACACTTTTCTAAAGGTTGAAATCAACATTCCTCTTCTCGATACGATTAAGCAGATCCCACGACATGTAAAATTCCTAAAAGAGTTATGCACGAGTAAAAGAAAACTTCTGGGCAATGAAAAGGTAAGTGTTGGAGAAAATGTCTCCACCGTTCTGCAAAGGAAAATACCTCCCAAATGTAAGGACCAAGGTATGTTTTTCATATCTTGTAAAATAGGTAGTGTCGGTATTAAAAAAGCAATGTGTGACTTAGGAGCATCAATTAATGTTATGCCTTTGTCAATTTATAAACTACTTAACGCGGGTCCTTTAAAGGAAACATGTGTGATTGTTCAGCTTGCAGATAGATCTGTGGTGCATTTGGAGGGAGTATTGGAGGACATTCTTGTCAGAGTAAACGAGCTAATATTTTCTGCAGACTTCTACATTATCGACATGGAGGATGACAACTCGGCCAATTCATATGACATACTTCTCGGGAGGCCATTTTTGAGTACTGCACAAACAACGATTGACGTACAAAGTAGGATACTCACTATGGAGTTCGATGGGAAAGTGGTGAAATTCAATGTTTATGAGGCCATGAATCACCCTAGCACGATTTCTAATGTTTCTAATATTGATATAATTGATCCTTTAACTGAATTACATTTAGAATATCATAACGAGGATGAATTACGAACTGTTCTTCGCAGAAGTCTAGACTTTAATACCATAGAGGAACAAGAAGAGTGGATAACCTTTGAAGAGTCTGTTCAAGAAACAGTGGCTCATTTGGAGGCGCCGTAATTATGGAGAAATCCAGGTAAATATCTTAAATTATCACCTTCGCAAACTAAGCTTGTACCATCTGTTTTGCAGGCTCCAGAGTTGGAACTCAAACCACTTTCAGACCATTTAAAGTGCGCTTTTCTCGGTAAAGGAAATACCTTACCGGTAATAATCTCGAGTAAACTCTCGAAGGTAGAAGAGGAAAATTTGGTACGAGTTCTTAGAGACTATAAATAGGTAATTGGATGGACGATAGCCGACATCAAGGGATTGAGCCCCTCGACTTGCATGCACAAAATTCAAGTTGTGGATAATGCTATTCCCAAAAGAGAGGCTCAAAGGCATCTCAATCCACCCATAATGGAGGTGGTAAGGAAAGAAGTTCAAAAGGAACTCGATGCTGGGATGATCTATCCCATTTCTGACAGTAATTGGGTCAGTCCGGTCCATGTAGTACCGAAAAAGACCTGCGTAACCGTAATTGAGAATTCGACAGGTGAGATGGTTCCCACTCGAGTCCAAAACGGGTGGAGAGTCTACATCGATTACAGGAAGTTGAATTCCTTAACTCGGAAAGATCATTTTCCACTTCCTTTTATTGACCAGATGTTAGAACGTTTAGCTGGGAAGTCTCATTATTATTGTCTTGATGGTTACTCAGGGTTTTTCTAGATTCCAATGGCACCTGAGGATCAAGAGAAGACAATGTTTACGTGCCCATTTGGCACGTTCACTTATAGACGGATGCCGTTTAGACTTTGCAACGCACCAGCCACATTTCAGAGGTGCATGGTAAGTATGTTTTTCGACTATGTCGAGAAAATAATTGAGGTGTTCATGGACGACTTTACTGTATATGGTGAGTCTTTTGAGGTATGTTTATCAAATCTTGCAAAAATCTTGGAAATATGCTTAGAATTTAATCTTGTTCTAAATTATGAAAAATGCCATTTTATGGTAGATAAAGGATTAGTTCCAGGTCATATCATCTCTGCTGAGGGAATCTCTGTCGATAAAGCAAAAATTGATATCATTAACTCACTGCCATACCCCAAAACTGTGAGGGAGATTCGTTCTTTCCTTGGTCATGCATGTTTCTACAGGCGGTTCATTAATGACTTTTCAAAAATTGCACAACCGCTTTGCAATCTACTACAAAAAGACAAGGAGTTCGAGTTTGACCAATCATCTAGAGACGCATTTGATACGCTTAAACATAAGCTCATTTCGGCACCCATTGTTCAACCACAAAACTGGGATTATCCTTTCGAGATAATGTGTGACGCAAGTGACCATAGCGTAGGAGCAGTCCTTGGGCAAAGAATCGAGAAAGAACCACACGTCATCTCCTATGCGTCTAAGACTTTGGATGCTGCCCAAAGCAATTATTCGACTACTGAAAAGGAGTTTCTAGCTATAGTTTTTGCTTTGGAAAAATTTCACTCGTATTTATTAGGGACTAAGATTGTCGTTTTTTCTGATCATGCAGCTCTTAAATATCTGATTGGGAAGAAGGAAGCAAAATCGAGACTTATAAGGTGGATATTACTTTTGCAGGAGTTTAATCTCGAAATAAAGGACAAAAAAAGGACGCAAAATTTTGGTAGTTGACCATCTAAGCCGAATAACTCCATCGAAGGATGTCACACCACTTAAGGACGATTTTTCGGACGAAAGTCTGCTTGCTACTCAGACCATTTTTTCTTGGTACGCAGACATGGTTAATTACCTTGCTACAGGTATAGTCTCTTCTAACTTGTCACGATCTAAAAATGATAAGATCAAACATGAATCGCGATTCTATGTTTGGGACGACCCCTACCTTTGGAAATATTGTTCCGATCAGGTAAATTGATGATGTGTTGCAGAAACTGAGGTAAACTCGATTTTATCTTTTTTTCATTCTTATGCATGTGGTGGACATTTTGGTCCTAAACGAACTGTGCATAAAGTACTTGAATGTGGACTATATTGGACACATATTTTTTGAGATGCATATTTGTTCTGTAAAACATGAGAAAAGTGTCAAAGGGTAGGAAACTTGAGTCGAAAAAATGAAATGCCTCTAACCCCTGTACATGTTTGAGAACTATTTGATATATGGGGCATAGATTTTATGGGACCTTTTGTCTCTTCATATGGTAACGTCTATATTTTACTTGCAGTGGACTATGTGCCGAAGTGGGTGGAAGCAAAAGCCACTCGTCATGCTGATGCCAAAACGGTAGTCGATTTTCTAAAGAGCTATATTTTTTCCATATTTGGCACACCACGAGCATTGATCAACGATCGGGGAATGCATTTTTGTAATAAGGTAATCGACACACTTTTGACAAAATACGGGGTAGTGCAATGAGTCGCTACGGCTTATCACCCTCAATCAAATGGTCAAGCGGAAGTGTCGAATCGAGAAATCAAGTTGATTTTGGAGAAGACCGTTAAGCCGGACAAAAAAGACTGGTGTTTGCGATTAAGCGATGCACTGTAGGCATACCGTACGGCTTATAAAGGACCCATTGGTATGTCTCCTTATAGACTAATTTTTAGTATACCGTGTCATCTTCCTGTTGAGTTAGAACATAAAGCGTTTTGGGCGGTCAAGCAATGCAACATGGAGTTGGAAGCTGCATGTAAGCATCGTAAGTTACATATTCAGGAACTTGAGGAAATTCGACTAGAAGCGTATAAAAGTGCCCAAATTTATAAGGATAAGGTCAAAGCATATCATGACCAAAAGATAACCCGTAAACAATTTATGGTAGGACAAAAAGTATTACTTTATGACCCTACGTTAAGAATTTTTACAGGTAAGCTTCGGACTAAGTGGTTCGGGCCTTCTGTTGTTACTCACATATTTCCACATGGTGCAGTCGAGGTTAAAAGCCAAGAATCCGGAAAAAAAATTTAAGGTCAACGCACAGCGATTAGTAAGATTTAGGATGTAAATAAATAAATTTTTATTTAATTTAGTTAATTTGATGTTTTCAAGAACATAATGGAGGTTATGAATTTTTTTCCGAAAGTCGGATAATAGTGGTGGCGTGGGCACGACTTGCTAATTGGTGACAATTATTTACCTACAAATATTAAAAAACCCAATATCTCTAACCTTCATAAAACCCAAAAAACCCAAATCCAAATACCCACCACCCAACCCATTTAACATACCCCAAACCCAATACCCACTTAACCCATTTACCCAAATACCAAATTACCCACAAAATAAACCCAAAATAAGCCAAGCCTAATACCAAAACAAAGCCCAAAAAAAGGGGAAAAAGGATCTAGGCCGAACGGCTTACCAGCCCAAGAAGAGAGAGATTTGGACAAGGCCCAACCGGCCACAAAAAGAAAAAAAGAAAAAGGAAATCAGAAAAAGAAAAAAAATAAACCCCCAAATCCCTAAATCCCTAAACCCATTTTTTCTTATCTTCATCTACTTCAAAACAAAACCCTAACCCCCACAACCAACCCATGCCACCCCCATCGCCGTTGCTGCTACATTGCTGTGCTGTCGCTGCCCTACCAGTCGTCGTCCCACCTCCCTTCGGCGCTGTCGACGAGCCCAAACCCCCACCCCTCTATTTTCTTTTCTTTTTCTTTTTTTCCTTTTTCCCCTCCACCCGCAACCACCATTCGTCGGCCTTCTCTGCCGCCGCGTCACTGCCGAACGACTCCCTTACAACCACGTCGCATCGCTATTACCCATCCGAACCCTCACCCGTGCGCCGCCGCTCATCTCCTCCCCAAACACTGTCTCCTATATTTCTTTTCTTTTTCTCCATCACCAAACACCCAAACCACCATCCCACCACCCTAACCAATGCCAAAACCGAGATCCCCACCATCGCCATTCAAAAAATTGACCCAAACCACACTGTCACCTTTCGCCGCTGTCCGCCATAGCAAACAGAGCTAATTATTCATGACGTCTACACAGAAACGATGGTTCAAACTCAGAACCAAACGACAGACAATATCCCGGCTTCACTCAATCGAAATCGACATCGATTTTTAGCACCTTTAGTTGTCGATATAGCCGACGACGACTCTAAGCCTTCTCCACCTCCTCCAATCTGAACGGCCGCCCTAACGAGAACTCATCACCGACGAAGTCTGACGCCGATCAAAATAGAACACTCGAACAGCAGCCCTGCTACCCCCGAAAGGTCGATTCCTAATACTCAGACTGATTTACCTTTACTAACGTATAATGCAGGTTACTCGGAGGAAGTAGGGACTTCTAACGACAATGTCGAAGGTCCCTCTAATGTGAACGAGCGTGTCTCACAACGCCAAACACGATCGTCTACCACTCGAGCCCGTCGACGACCGACTCCTGAGTCAGCGACACCCTCAAAAAATAGTACTGACACTGCTGGAAATTCAAGTCCACCCGACTCGCCTAACGAATATGTTCGACCATCATGAGACGGTCAACACAATAGATGAGGTCGTGCAAACACTATTCCTACCGAAGGTCGATTACGAGGATTTCTAGACTTTTCAACCTCGGAGCATCGCGTAAGATATGACGACATCCGACAACATCCGCTCTCGGTCTGTAAGCAAGTCGATCTCTCTACTCCTGATATGTTAAATATTCGTGATTCTTTGATTGGTTATTTTGATGCTATTAGTTGGAATTCATTTGCTAATATTTCCTGTAATGCATATTATGAGTTGATATATGAATTCTACACTACATTTAGCTTCAATATAAATGCATTACGAACTGTTGAAACAGAAAACATTGTCTGTTTTCGTTTGCTTGGGAGGGACTTTCGGATGTCAATTTTTGAATTTAACATTGCCATGGGTTTCGTCGACCCTGATAATATTCAATTCGATTCCTATCATACTACTCTGTTAGATATTCCAAGCAACTTTGATGCTCAAGATGTTTACTGTGTTTTAACTCATTCTAATAAGCTTTATAATCCGAAAACCACAAAAGACTTATTGGTGCATGAACCTGCTTTAAGATATATTCACCGATTTTTAGCCTTTAGTTTTTCAGGTAGAAATGACTCGTCATCTGTTCTAACTAAGACTGAACTATTCTTTTTGTGGTGTATGCATTTTGGTTTTAAAGTTAATTTAGGATATTGGTTTGCACGGAATTTTCATGCCGTTTTGCGATGTAATCATCCACTAATACTTGGGCCATATATTACGAATTTAACCTCTCGACTTTTTCCCTCTGAAATTGATTTCTCGGCCTTCACATGTGCATATAGTATGGACAGCTTAGATAAATATTGTTTGGATTCTATGGGATTGCTTGCCGGCACCTCTACTTCGTGTTATTTTGTTCCTCCAGGTACACAGACTACTCGCAGAAATATGGTTTTTCGCCAACGTCCACACATCAATACAAGAGAGCAAGAGGAACAACCTCTATCTGTGGAGGCACGTTTAAGCCGGATCGAAGCTCGACTTGGAACAATGGAAAATCAAGTCTCCACAATCCTTGACATCCTGCAAAGTCGTTACCCCCAACATCGACAACATCGTTAAAGACACCTGGGGAGTATTTTGAACTTTTCTTTTTACCTATTATTTGAGCTGCTGTTTTTTTATCTAATATGACACATGCTTGAGGACAAGAAAAGTTTAAGTGGGGGGTGGAAATTGATGATGAATATGTATGATTTTTTGCTGCATGTCTCTCTTTTGCATGTGTTCAATCTTATGCTAGAATTATTCAATAGTTTATTCCGACATTAAGCCTCTAAACTCATTACTTATTTAATTTAGACAATTGGGAAAATTTTGAATTAAAGTGTCCAAAGTATCTAGATTAGTCGAAAATTGTGTTTTAAGGTTGATATATGTAACTAGACTTTTCATATAAATTGATTGTTTGAAAAATAATAATAATAATAATAATAATAATAATAATAATAATAATAATAATAATAATAATAATAATAATAATTTGCTTGTACATAAATAAATAAATAAAATGAATAAATAAAGGCTCAAGTTATGAGTGAAAGTTTCGAAAACATGACCGAAATGGGTAACCGAGATAGGGTGCTTGGGTTGTCATTTTATCTCGCGTAAAAAGGTTCGAGTGACAAGTCGATAACTTGCAAACATTTCGCTAACCGAGCCTCTGTAAGAGTATGCCCAAAGATCAATCATGAGATGGTTGTAATAACATACTTGATTTACCATGTTTATTAATATAAAGCGTTGTCATTATTATTTTAGTTTTTTTTCCTGTGTGTACAAATAAACTGTTTTATAATAATGTCCTGAGAATAATATGATTATTCTTAAAAGATCCTTAGTCAAGTATTATTGTTGACTAGGACAACAATAATGCATTAAGACTAACATGTAGTTGATTGATGATAAAGAGTTGTCATTGATATGGAGTGTCAAAATCAATGCATGAATATGTGTGTTAGAGAACAACATATTGGAATGACCCGCTATGAGTATGTTTCTTGGATTATTGTGTAATTGTTACAACATTACTCATAGTGATTAATATGTATATGATCCTCAGACTTGAGATCATCATTATCCCAACATCGTGAGTTGTATATTTTGATACAGTCAAGCGTACACCGTAACTGGTTGTTCTATAAAGGCTAATGTTGGATATACCACAATCTATGTAGAGGGATATGGTTGATCAATATAGGATAATTCTCTCCTACATAATAGGAGTAATATCTTAGGCCACTTGATTGAGTGAGACTAGAAATGCATGACCATGCTCAAATAAGTTGATATGAGATGTCATACTAATTTGTATATCATAGTCTACTCAAGATATCAAGAAACATGGGATGGACTATGCAAGTGTGACTATTCCATGACTTGTGTCCATTCCAGAGATAAAGGACTTAAGGATTAATGCATGAAAGGTTAATCACAAAAGGTTATGTCGAATCATGACTTCTTGTAACTTAGGTAGCAATGATGCATTGCTAGATGCCATTCATTGTTTGTAACATTCGAATCGTTCTAGTATTACTGCTAACGTTACAAGAACCTACAGGGTCACACCCTATGGTTGAAATGAACGGAATAAAACATAGTTGGTATTGTGTTTGGTTGTCACATGAATTAAATTAATTAAAGAATTAATTTAATTGGGCAATCAAATATTGAACATATTATATGTACAAGGATGTTTTACACATAATGAGAACATAGTTCTATTAATATATGAATTTGGTTCGTATATAAATTTAAATAAATATAGTTTACCGAAATCCTTATTATAATTAATGTAATTATAATTTTTCGATTAAAACATTATTATATTTATTTATTTTTATGATTCATTATATATATACCAATTATAAAAGGTAATAGTGTAACACAGAGCTTTTAAAAAGAAACCCTAAAGATTGATTGTGAGGTCTAGTAGTCGTCAAGCAAAGAAACCTCCAAAACAGTTTTGGAGATTTCTTCCGTTCATCGTCAAACTGGGTGGATTACGTAGAGGCCGAAATCGGAAAAGGTTGCGGCTTGGTTCGATGGTAGATCAAAATTCTTATTGCCGAGGCGTCGCTGTCTACTCAGATTGAAGTTTCGATAATTTTGAAACCATTATTTCACCCCGATTTGTTTCTCACACATGGATTCATGTTTGGATTGCCGGAAATAATTTTATTTTGCTGCGCCATGGGGGTACCGGCGTTCCAACAGTGGTATCAGAGCCACTTGTGTGATACAGACTCGGGTTTAAATACTTTGGTGATGCAATTGTATGAGATGCATTCTTTAATTTTATTACGTTTTCGACTGTTTAAATCATTTAAGCATAACCTGATAACTGTTCCTTTCAATAATTGATTAAATGTTAATCATGGTGTTGTGGCCTATTCGATTTTATGTTATTACTGTTAACTATTAACAAATGCAGTAATGATGCGACGGTGGTATTTACGCTTTCAAAGAAGAGTTAATCGCTAGTGGAACAAGGGTTGTTCCGATATGAAACCTTAAGGATTAAAATCTCGAAAACATGATTCTCGTTGATAAAAGTTATCAAATCGTGAGGTTTCATTTGATTGGGGTATGCGGTTCGATTTGCGGGGCTCTGCCCCGCACCCCAAACTTCTACCGTGACAATTCCCTCTCGTATTTTGGGAATGGGGATCTGAGGACGGCTCCGATCGCGGGCCTTCGGCCCACTTCCTCCGACCACCTCAAACCCCATCTTATTACAGTATGTTTTGTTAATAAAAATTAATAAACTTGGTGGGCCACAAAAAGGTTGAAAGGATATTTTATAATTCACCTTAGCAAATCATTGAATTATGTATGCTATTCTTGACATGCACGGTGTTTGAAATGCATAGTTATAGCCCGATGAACCATTTGATAAAAGGTTGTATTTTTTTTATAAATACGGCTTGCGTGTCGTGCCTTACTACTATTCTCTTGTATTTCTCTTCTCATCTTACTCCCTCGTATGTAAAACGAGTTTCTGCATATTGTAATTTGCAAGAGTTGCTATGGGCTAGACGAGAAAGAAGATGGGACAACTAGTGTGGACCGATAGCTTGTGAAACGACTTACACCTTTAGGTTTCCTTTTGATTCTCCCATTGGCTTGGGATTAAACCACCTTAGTTTATGGGCTATAACTATTGCATTTATTTATTGCTTTATTTATTCATGTATGAGATGCTATGGATGTCTAAAGCATGCCATTTTTAAATATATTAAAATTTGATAATAATAAACCCCATTAATTGATGAGATCAATTAAAAGACTAAATGGGCTAAAGTAGACCATAATTGGTGAGATGCAACAACCTTAATAAAATCCCTCTATTAAAATATTAAGTCAACATGGCCTTCCAATTTTGCCCTCGTTAAGGCCTCGATCAATACTATGTAGGTTCTGCCAAAGCGAAGTACTAGTATTTATCTTGGTTAAACGCGAAGAATAAACAAGTGATATTCGCTGGTTAAAAATTGGTTAATGACTTAACTAGGTTACTCTAATAGGATTAGAAACCTAGAGGCAAGTAAATTGGATAAATCATAAGATGATTAGAACAAGAGTTGTTCACCAAATATTAGGAGTTACATATGATGTAATTAGCAAATGTTGCTTACCTAAATAACCATAGTCTTGAGAGTAAAGCCAAAGCTGACTTAAGAGGAGGTGAAATATGGATCCTTAACCCACTAGAAATACTTTTGAGAAAGTCTTTTCGAATTTAATATATGAGGGTTACTAATTTTGAAATAAAATAGTCGGAACATCATTTAATAAAGTCTTTTTAATGATTGATATAAACTTGGTAAATTTACTCACACGCATATTTAATTGTTGTAGATATATTATGGCTGCAAACACTAATACACTCTCATTGCGATCGGTCCTTGAGAAGGACAAATTGAATGGTTTGAATTTTCTTGACTGGTTCCGTAACTTGAGGATTGTCCTCAAACAAGAACGGAAATTATATGTCATTGAACAACCACTTTCTAATGAACCACCCCCTAATGCCTTGAGGACTGATAGAGATGCTTACAAGAAGCATCTCGATGACATGGTAGATGTCGGATGTCTTATGCTTGCCACTATGAATCTCGAGCTTGTAAGCAACATGAGGACATGGTTGCTTATGATATGATCGAGCACCCGAAAGAACTTTATCGTGGGCAAGCACGGCAAGAGAGGATCGATATCTCTAAGGCCCTATTCCAATGTAAGCTGGTTGAAGGAAGCCCAGTAGGACCTCATGTCCTTAAGATGATTGGCTATATTGAAAGCCTGTCTAAGTTTGGTTTTCCATTGAGCCAAGAGTTGGCCACTGATGTTATTCTCGCAATCGCTTTCCTGGATAGCTACAACTGGCTTTGTCCTCAATTTCAATATGAATGAAATTGACAAGACTCGCCACGCTTGCTCAAGATGTTACGAATCACTGAAGGCAACATGAAAAAGGTTGGACCCAAGCCCATACCGATGGTCCGTAACAACAAGGGCAAGGGAAAGGCCAAAGTTCGCATAAAGCCCAAGGGCAAAGGTAGGCCCAAGCTCGAAAAGGAAAGGTCGCACCGAAACCTAAAGGTGGGGTGTATAAGGAAGGAAATCGCTTTCATTATGGTGTGATCGGACATTAGAAGCGGAACCGCCTATCTATCTTGAGGAAGTCAAGAAGGCCAAAACAAGCAGAAAGTCCGCTTCGTGTATTTATGTTATTGATATTAATTTATCAACTACTACTTCTTGGGTATTAGATAACGGTTGTGGTTCTCATATTTGTACTTCTCGCATGCAGGACTACAAAGGAGTAGGACTTTGGCTAGAGAGATATGGACTCATGAGTTGGAAATGGAGCAAAAGTTGCTTCATTAGTCATGGGGAACATATACTTTATCTTTGCCTAGTGGACTTGATTTATGTTTAGAGGATTGTTATTTTGTGCCCAGTTTGACTAAAAACATTATTTCAATTTCTTGTTTAGACAAAATTGGTTTTGAGATAATTATTAAGAATAATTGTTGTTCCTTTTATCTCAATAATGTTTTCTATGGTTCGGCATAATTGATTAATGGCCTCTATATTTTAGATCAAATGAATCCCATTTACAACATAAATACTAAAAGATCTAAAATAAATGACTCAAATCAAACTTATCTTTGGCATTGTCGTTTGGGCCACATAAGTGAGAAACGCATATCCAAACTCCATAAAGATGGTTTCTTAGATTCATTTGTTTTTGAACAATTTGAAGTATGTGAATCTTGCTTATTGGGAAAAATGACTAAATCTCCTTTTACTGGTAAAAGTGAACGAGCTAGTGATTTATTGGGCCTAATACATTCTTGTAATAGCCCATTTTTAGGGTTAATCAGAACAGTGGTTTCGGGACCATAATCCGATATTGAAAAATTTATTTTATTATTATTTTAATATTTACAGCATGATATTAGAGTTGTGTGAAATTTTCGTAAAGAAATTTTATCGTTTAAGTGGTTAATTCGGTAAAAAGGACTAAATCGCGTAAAGCGTAAAAGTTGGGTTCTATAAGCTAAAGGTGTCAAATAGCTATAGAACTTAAAAGTGAAGGTCCTTATGTGGCAAATAGCCCATTTATGAGGTAGTGGATGTTAGTGGAGTGGCATTTGGTGTAATTATTAATGTTTTTAAAGGTAAAAAGGTAAAAAGGTAATTAAAGTTAATAATAAATAAAACAAAGCCAAATATTATCATCTTCCATTCATTTTTACAACCAAAAATGGGGTTTAAAACAGCCATGGAAGAGCTTGACATTCGGCTATGGTGTTTTTGCTCAAATAGGTACGGTTTTAACTCCGTTTTTAATAATTTCTACGTTTTTGAGCTTGTTGCAACTTAACCTAGCTAGCTCGTATCTCTGTTTTTGAAACTGTTATAGATTTTGAAAGATGCCATTATTGAATGCTTGGTTGTTTAGATGTTTTATGATAGATTATTAAAGTCTGAAACTAGATTAACAAGTTTTATAAAGTGATTTTTGACAAAAATGTCAATTGATGATTAAATTGAGAAAAGTGTAAAATTCATGGTTAAATGTGTGAATAAACTAAAAATATGTGTAACACCCCTAACCAGTATCCGTCGCCGGATTAGGGTTAAAGGCGTTACCGGACCGATCGTAAAAGTTCATAGGCATTTCATATTGTAAGCCATCAATTACAGTCACTATGTCCTTTAGATAGGTCACCGAGACCTTAAGCATGCTTTAGAGGAGGGTCGGGACTAAACCGAACCCATACAAAAATTCTCTGAAATTTAAAACTTTTTAAACACTGCAGAGGTCACACACCCGTGCAGTCAGGCCGTGTGCCTCCCACGGCTACAAGACACCCCCATGTGTCCTGGCCGTGCCAAAACAGGGCATGTATACTGACTTATCTCCACGGCCACCAGGCACGCCCGTGTACCCTTGCCGTGTACTCTTATGTTATATACTGACTTAATCACACGGCTGCCAGGCACGTCTGTGTGCCTAGGTCGTGCACACTTAGCTAGATACTGATTTAATCCCACGGCCATTAAGCACGCCCGTGTGCCATGACCGTGTAGGCAAAACATGCCACTCGCATGGCCAAAATGCCACCCACAAAAAGGGTCAAACCTACAAGAAAAGAACCAATTCATTTCATGCACATTTGACAACCAAAGACATGTCAAACAAACAACATAATATCTTATTCAATCCCATTTCCATTCATGCCAACTCATATACTAGTGTGCATAATAAATTTACATGTATAACCATGCATATTACATTCACATCTTACCAAACATATATTCATTTCATAAATCACAATTATATGATCATATAACATCAATTTACCTTCCACAAAAAATTACCATATCATGGACATAAAAAACATACTAAAACCATCATCATATACCAAATCACTCATGCATATTACCAACACTTGTTAAGCCACATCTCATGGCTACCTTATACACATTTCATAGATAATTCAAAGTGACTAGTCTATACATGCCATATCTAGCTATATACATTTTCAAAAGATACCTAAATTGAGTTAAGTAGTGTGATGAGGATCCTCGACGGTCCCGAGCCTTCAGTAGCTTTGACGATCTATAAAACATAACAAACACACACACAGTAAGCTTTCAAAATCTTAGTAAGCCATATACAAATAAATTTAACATTTAAGCATTCAAAACATATAACCAATATGAGTTTACTAAAAGCTCAATTGCATAATCATAATTCTTCTTGGCACATTTACTTAGCCATTCATCTTTCAGTCTTGTATGTCATCATATACTTGTTAGCTCATAGCTTTTCCATTCATGTATCACATTTACATTCTCATATACAAATACACAATTCATCTAGGTAAGTTTATGAGTATACTTACCTTCTTGTACACATAAAGTGTATTTATCAGACGTACCTAAAACAAATATGCAAACCATATAATCATTCGTATCTCGGACTTGCCCGTTGAACCGTTCAGAATCTGATAGGATACTCAGAGTGCTCGGAATAGTCGTACAATGCCAACATCCCAGACGTGGTCTTACATGTAATTAGATATCGATGCCACTGTCCCAGACAGGGTCTTACACGAATCAAATACGATGCCGATGTCCCAGACATGGTCTTACACGTAAATCTCATATCGATACCAACGTCCCAGACGTGGTTTTACAAGAAATCTCATATCGATGCCAACGTCCTAGACGTGGTCTTACACAAAATCTCGAATCAATGGCAACGTCCCAAACGTGGTCTTACATGATATCACATAACAGACACCTATGTCATGACATATACTATCCTATCTATTCCTAGGTTCAAACAGGACTTCTCGGACATTGACATTATCTCGATTCTATCTCAGAATTCATGTATACATTAGCTCATATGCATTCACCATTGTCAATAATCATATGGACATTGATAATTCAATACAGATACATTTATTTGTATATTGACTTACCTCGGATTCAGATATTCATTCGGACTCGGTTATTCCACCACTTTCGCCTTTTCACGATCTAATTTCGTTTTCTTCGGCTCTTGATCTATACATATTCAAATGTAATCTATTTATTCACTAATTCATTCAATTCAATCTATGAATACACATTTAGGGAAAATTGCATTTTAGCCCTCACATTTGCACATTTTTATCAATTTAGTCCATTTTTCTCAAAACATCAAATATATAAGATCACCACATACCCATGCTTAGCCGAATGCTCATGTATCTCATACAAGTCCAAACAATTCATTTATTTCACAATTTAGTCCCTCAAAATTCTATTTTTCACAATTTAGCCCTAATTAGCTAAATTTATAAAAAAATTCAAGAACAATACATGTTCATTAAACACATATCTTTCATTTAACATCAATAATCATCACAAAGCTCACCATTTCATCAATGGCACATCTCATAAACATCAAATTCTTCAAATTATAACATGGGCTTGATAGTAGACTAAGCAACAATCTCAAAAACATAAAAATCATCAAAATCCAAAGTCAAAACATACCTTAATTATGCAATTAAATGGCCGAACCCTAGCTTGTGTTTTTATTTTCTTTCTTTTATGAATTTCGGCAAGAAGATGATAAGAATAAGGCCACTTACTCTTGTTTTGTTTTTATTATAATATAAAATATCATATATAATTAATTTAACTTATAAAACAAACATATAAAAGCATAATATATATGCATGTTACCGTCCACTATCCATAGTTTTGGCTTAATTGCCACATAAGACCCTCCATATTTAAAAGCCACATCAATAGGCACTTTTCCAAATATCATGCTAGTTTTTACATTTAATGCAATTTAATCCTTTTCTCAAATTAAGCACACGGACAGACAAATTAACTCACGGAACTTTAGCACATACTTAATCACACATAGTAAACACATAAAATAATATTAAAATAATATTCAGACTCAGATTTGTGGTCTCGAAACCACAGTTCCGACTAGGGTATATACCGGACTGTTACAATATGGGCTGCTAGTAGTTTGGGTAAAATTCGACTAGTATGGGCTTGTCCTTAATTGCATGAATTTGCAATTTTTTTTGATAAGGACTAAATTGTGAAAATGTGAAATTTTAGGGGCTAAAGTGCAAAATGCCTATTTATGTGATTTGGATGAAATTGAATGAATTTTTTGAATAAATTAGTTAAAATTTGATATTAATTAGATTGGCAAAAGTGGAAATCGGATTTGGATCGATTAGTCGTTTCGGTCCGTTCGCGTCCGTACGAGGTAAGTTCATAAGTAAATAATGTTGTTAAATTCTATTGTATCTAATTTTAATAGTGCTGAATTGAATTGTTATTTGTGTAAATTAATATGTTGAAATGAATTGAGCATGGGAGCAATATTTACGAGCCTGAAATGATTGTGTTTCGATGTCTGAAAGTCCCGTACGAACCTTAGGAATAGTTAGGATACATATGTCATGACATAGGATTCTGATATGTGTTATCGTGTATGACCACGTCTGGGACGTTGGCATCGATTTGAGATTTACGTGTAAGACCATGTCTAGGACATCAGCATCGTATTTGATTTCGTGTAAGACCCTGTGTGGGACAGTGGCATCGATATTGATTACATGTAAGACCACGTCTGGGACGTTGGCATTGTACAAGTTTTTTGAGCTATTCAAGTATCCTATTTGATTCCGAACGGTTCAACAGGAATTTCGAGAAATAAATGAGTATATGAATGTGCATCCGAATCAGGTATGTTGCGATGAATATGAATTTGAGCAATGAAAGTGAGTATGATTATGATTAGTTGTTATATGATCTATGTGAAAATGTGATGTGGATATTAGCAAGTGAACTATGAACAAATGAATCATATAAGAAATGTAGAATTGTAATTGTGTTTTTGCCATATATGATTCAGGTACATATGATTTGTATATGAAATTCTGATATGAAATGTGAGTATGATTCAAATGATGATATATGTGAAATATATGATAATGAATGATGTGTTATATATACTCGTTAAATGAAATTATGGTCCTATGTTTCAGACATGAGAATTATGAAATACGGAACATGGTTTTGATGTGTGATTTGTTATGGTTATTCGGGTTTGGAAGTGTATAAAAACAAATTGATATATTTTTATGAATAATCTGTAATAAATGACCATGATTCGGTTGGTAGGTAATGAAATTGTGAAAGCTTAATTTTATGAATGAGCTAATGGTTGATATATGAATTTGAAAACATGGTTTATATGTTCATCCATAATTAAGCCTAGTGAAGTTACCTAATATGGTCTTAAGAAATTACAATTATGATGAATGTATATGTGGTTGAGATTTGTTAAATTCGGCCCAGTTAAATTGAATTATAAATATTTTTGAAATGATTTATTTGCTTATGGCTTACTAAGCTTTCAAAGCTTATTTTGTGTGTTTTTCCTATGTTTATAGATTTTTGGAGATTTGCTCGGGTTGGAAGTCAAAGGAGATCACATCACACTATCTGGCTAATGATTTCGGTATTTATACCCCTTTATGACTTGGTTATATGGCATGTATAGGCTATGGTATTTGAAATTATGGTTGGAATGTATTTGGTCATTTGAGATGGTTGATTATGAATATGGTTGTGGAATTTAGTATATTTTGATAAACTTGATATTGGCTAAATAGTTTAGAATTGTTATGAGATTGGCTTGATATGATCTAAGTGTATATGGCTATTTTAATAATGGTTAAAGTTATTCATATGATCATTTAATAGATGATGAGTATTTGCTTAAGAAATGCATGAAATTGAGTTAATGAATTGGTTCATTTTTGAGGTATGGATTGATGTTTGAATTGGGAAATTTTGTACAATTGAAATAGGTTATAATGATGATTATAGCTTGTGTATTAGGGATTTTATTAGTTAATCAAATGGTATTGAAATGATATGGTTTAGGTATGCATGAGGAAGATGAGAAATATGACTTAAACCAAGCCTAATTTCGTGCCACACGATTGAACACACGGGCGTGTGTCCCGACCGTGTCTCTTAAGATTGTAGTTTGAAACAAGTCAAACTCGCACACGGGCCAGGCACACGGGCGTGTGACAGACCGTGTGAATTGTGTCAGTGTTGCCCACGGGTCAAGTACACGGGCTTGTCTTGTGGCCGTGTGGACAAGTCAGTATGCATGCCCTATTTTGCCACGGCCTTGACACACGGGTGTGTCTAATGCCGTGTAAGGCACACGGCCTACCCACACGGGCGTGTGACCTTTGTAACTTTAAAAAAAACGTTAAGTTTTTGGAAAAAAAATTGTATGTGCTCGATTTAGTCCCGACCCTTTTCCAATGCATGTTTAAGGTCTTTTAGACCTTTTAAAGGGACACTATGTATATGATTTGCTATGATAAGATGATGTTATAACTTATGTTTGTGAAATGATTGTAAAAGTTTTGAAATGTCTGGTAACGCTTCTTAACCCTATTCCGGCGACGGTTACGGGTTAGGGGTGTTACAATTCTGATGTATGTGGACCAATAAATACACAGGCCAGAGGTGGATTTCACTACTTCATTACTTTCACTGTTGATTTCAGTAGATATGGGTATGTTTATCTCATGCGCCATAAGTCTAAGTCCCTTGAAAAGTTCAAGGAATTCAAAAATGAAGGACAAAATCAACTAGGCAAAACTATCAAGTCACTTTGATCTGATCGAGGTGGAGAGTATTTGAGCCTAGAGTTTGACGATCTTTTGAACGAATGTGGGATTGTCTCACAACTTACTCCTCCTGGTACTCCTCAATGGAATGGAGTTTCTGAGAGAAGAAATTGAACTCTGTTAGACATGGTTCGATCCATGATGAGTCATGCTGATCTACCGACTTCCTTTTGGGGACATGCACTTGAGACAGCTGCTTTCACACTAAATCGTGCTCCATCTAAATCGGTTCAAAAGACACCATATGAGATGTGGACTGGGAAACGTCCCAGTATGTCTTTTATGAAAATTTGGGGTTGCAAAGCTTATGTTAAACGTCAGATGTTTACTAAGCTTGAACCCAAATCTAAAAGGTGTATTTTTGTGGGGTATCCGAAAAAAACCGAAGGATATTATTTCTTTAATCCCACTGAGAACAAAACGTTTGTTGCTCGGACTGCTGTCTTCCTAGAGATAGAATTTATTTCTAGAAAAGGAAGTGGGAGAAAGATTGAACTTGAAGAAATTCGAGAATCACAAGATACCACTGAACCAGAGATAGAACAATAGCAAATTCCACAAGAAATTGAGGAACAAGTAACTGCTGTAGAAACACAACCACCGCGTAGATCTTTGAGAGAATGCCATGCACCTAAGAGATATGGATTTCTCATTACAACGCATGGTGACGTTCTTCTTATAGATCAAGATGAGCCTAGGACTTATCAAGAAGCGGTGACGAGCCCAGACTCTGAGAAATGGCTTGAGGCCATGAGATCTGATATGGATTCCATGTATGAAAGCCAAGTATGGACTTTGATTGACCCACCCGAAGGGGTTAAACCTATAGGGTGCAAGTGGGTTTTCAAAAAGAAAATCGACATGGATGGAAATGTACAAACATACAAGGGGCGATTAGTCGCTAAAGGTTTTCGCCAAATTTATTGTGTTGACTATGATGAAACCTTTTCTCCTGTAGCTATGTTTAAATCCATCAGGATCTTGCTCGCCATAGCTGCATTTCATGATTATGAAATCTGGCAGATGGACATCAAAACAACTTTCCTTAACGGGAAACTTGAAGAGGATGTGTACATGACACAACCTGAAGGTTTTGTCAATCCAAAGGATGCTAGAAAATATGTAAGCTACAAAGATCCATTTATGGATTAAAGCAAGCTTCTCAAAGTTGGAATCTTCGTTTTAACGATGCAATCAAAGAGTTTGGTTTTATCAAAATGAAGATGAACCCTGTGTTTACAAGAAAGTTAGTGGGAGCACTATCACATTCTTGGTACTGTATGTGGATGACATACTTATCATGGGAAATGACATACCTACCTTGCAGTCTATTAAGACTTGGTTAGGAAGTTGTTTTCCTATGAAGGACTTGGGCGAAGCCACTTACATCTTAGGAGTCAAGATCTATAGAGATAGATCAATACAACTACTAGGTCTAAGCCAAAGTACATACATAGATAAAGTATTGAAAAGGTTCAGTATGGAAGAATCTAAGAGAGGATTCCTACCTATGAGACGTGGTATTTCACTCTCGAAGGAAATGTGTCCTTCAACTCCACAAGAGAGAAAACGCATGAGTAAAATTCCATATGCTTCCGCTATTGGATCTATCATGTATGCCATGTTATGTACCCGTCCAGATGTCTCATATGCCTTATGTATGATGAGCAGGTACCAAGTAGATCCCGGTGAAGGTCACTGGACCACAGTCAAGAACATCCTTAAGTACTTAAGAAGAACTAAGGATACGTTCCTAATATATGGAGGTGAGGAAGAGTTAAGTGTAAAAGGTTACACTGATGCCAGCTTCCAAATCGAAAAGGACGATTCTCGATCGCAATCAGGTTTTATGTTTTGCCTTAATGGTGGTGCTGTGAGCTGGAAGAGTTCAAAGCAAAGTACAATAGCCTATTCTACAATAGAGGTTTAGTATATTGCACCAAAGTGAGGCAAAGAAAAGAAGCGGTTTGGATCAAGAAGTTCATTACTGGACTAGGGGTTATGCCTAGCATATCAGATGCTATAGAACTCCGATGTGATAACAATGGAGCCATTGCACAAGCTAAAGAACCCATATCTCACCAGCGATAAAAACATATACTTAGGCGCTACCATCTTATTCGAGAGATTATCGATCGAAGGGATGTAGAGATATGCAAAGTACCTACAGATGATAACATTGCTGATCCCTTGACCAAGCCTCTGACACAGCAGAAGCATGATCGTCACACTAAGTCGCTTGGTATTAGATATATGAGTGATTGGTCTTAGTGCTAGTGGGAGATTGTAAGAGTATGCCCAAAGATCAATCATGAGATTGTTGTAATAACATACTTGATTTACCATGTTTATTAATATAAAGCGTTGTCATTATTATTTCAGTTTTTTTTCCTGTGTGTACAAATAAACTACTTTATAATAATGTCTTGAGAATAATATGATTATTCTTAAAAGATCCTTAGTCAAGTATTATTTTTGACTAGGACAACAATAATGCATTAAGACTAACATTTAGTTGATTGATGATAAAGAGTTGTCATTGATATGGAGTGTCAAAATCAATGCATGAATATGTGTGTTAGAGAATAACATATTGGACTGACCCGCTATGAGTATGTTTCTTGGATTATTATGTAATTTTCACAACATTACTCATAGTGATTAATATGTATATGATCCTCAGACTTGAGATCATCATTATCCCAACATCGTGAGTTGTATATTTTGATACAGTCAAGCATACACCGTAACTGGTTGTTCTATAAAGGCTGATGTTGTATATACCATAATCTATGTAGAGGGATATGGTTTATCAATATAGGATAAGTCCCTCCTACATAATGAGATTAATATCTTAGGCCACTTGATTGAGTGAGACTAGAAATGCATGGCCATGCTCAAATAAGTTGATATGAGATGTCATACTAATTTGTATATCATAGTCTACTCAAGATATCAAGAAACATGGGATGGACTATGCAAGTGTGACTATTCCATGACTTGTGTCCATTCCAGAGATAAAGGACTTAAGGATTAATGCATGAAAGGTTAATCACAAAAGGTTATGTCGAATCATGACTTCTTGTAACTTAGGTAGCAATGATGCATTGCTAGATGCCATTCATTGTTTGTAACATTAGAATCGTTCTAGTATTACTGCTAACGTTACAAGAACCTACAGGGTCACACCCTATGGTTGAAATGAACAGAATAAAACATAGTTGGTATTGTGTTTAGTTGTCACATGAATTAAATTAATTAAAGAATTAATTTAATTGGGCAATCAAATATTGAACATATTATATGTACAAGGATGTTGTACACATAATGAGAACATAGTTCTATTAATATATGAATTTGGTTCGTATATAAATTTAAATAAATATAGTTTATCGAAATCCTTGTTATAATTAATGTAATTATAATTTTTCGGTTAAAACATTATTATATTTTATTTATTTTTATGATTCATTATATATATACCAATTATAAAAGGTAATAGTGTAACACAGAGCTTTTAAAAAGAAACCCTAAAGATTGATTGTGAGGTCTAGCAGCCGTCAAGCAAAGAAACCTCCAAAACAGTTTTGGAGATTTCTTCCGTTCATCGTCAAACTGGGTGGATTACGTAGAGGCCGAAATTGGAAAAGGTTGCGGCTTGGTTCGACAGTAGATCAGAATTTTTATTACCGAGGCGTCGCTGTCTACTCAAATTGAAGTTTTGGTGATTTCAAAACCATTATTTCACCCCGATTCGTTCCTCACACATGGATTCATGGTTTGGATCGTCGGAAATAATTTTATTTTGCTGCGCCATGGGGGTACCGGTGTTCCAACAGCCTCCTCAAAAAAAAGAAACTGTTTAAACTGAGTAACCGGGATAGGGTGCTTGGGTTGTCATCCTAGTTCACGTAAAAAGGAAAAAAATTTGGATTCAAACTGAATTTAGTGAAATTATTTAGTTCCCATATTTCAATTTTATGACACTTGTTGATTAAACTACATATTCTGAGCATTTGTTTATTTTTTCCTATGATTGTTTGCTTTGATTATGGATGTGGAAAAGAGGCCCGATTTGTAATAAATTGTAAATAATTTTTAGTGTTTGAAGGAACAATATGCTTGAGGACAAGCATGAGCTAAGTAGGGGGATTTGATAACATATTAATTTGCATGATATTTTGTGTTTAAATTCGGTTTATTTCTGAATTGATCCCTGCTAATTAGTACTTTTATGTTTTAATCTTGTCAGGGATGCAATTAGGACGCTAAGAGACAAAAACGAGCAGAAAAGGGCCAAACTGAAACAAAATCAATGGAATGGGCCGAATCAAAAATATGGAGAAAGCCAAGGACTCACCAGATATTTTGACTTTGTAAAAAGCCAAAAATAGAAAAGTCTTATTTTATTTTAATTTATTATTTATTATTTTGATTTTGATTTTATGTTAAATTAGTCAAAGCCAAAAATAGTAAATTTTATGTATATAAATAGAGCCTTAGTGTTCTTTGGAAAATCATCAATGAATTCTGCTTTCCTTCTCCAATTTGGAATAGAATTATTTTCCATTTTCTTTCAATTTGGCGTTGAAATTTTGTTGCATTGTTTCCTAATCTTGTTTCTTTTATAAAATTGGGCTAATTGCCTTTCAAGTCTTTTCATTCCCAAATTTTCTCCATTTTCATCAACCTATCTTTCAAAACATACAAAGCATGATTAATTTCATGCTTAACTAAATTTCATCTTAGCATTAGGCCGATGTTCTTTCTGGTCGGGAATCGTGAGATACGAACTTGTGCTAAAAATCTTCCAATCGGTATTAATTTTTTTCCTAAGTATTGGATAGACCAATCATCCCTTAAAGTTAAATTCGATTTCAAGTCAAAGTGCATGTTGGGTTGGAGTCGTGTTTGCTGACAGTTGGAGATTCGAGTCGGTCGTGCTGTATTTAGATTTTCGAGAACAAATCAAGGAAAAAGTGATCGGGTTTAAACGACCCACGCGGTTGATGCTGTTGATTCGAGTTGGGTTATTCAGAATGCAAGGCTGTCGGAATCTTGAATCGGGAACACGTGTATCTCGGTTAGATAATCGGTAAGGGTTGGTTTGCAGGTCGTACCGGAACCAGCTACGAGAGGAGGAATTGGTGGTTAGGACGTTCTTAACTGCTATAACCAGCCTATCATTCGGAGGAGAAGATTAATTTTCAAGGATCGATTCTTGATACGAAATTTACCGAGTCTAAGGCTAAGGCTTATTTTATCTATTTACACAAGTCTAAATTTATTTCCAATTTACATTTCTTTTCAATATTGATCAATTGTTTATTTAAGCTGATTAGATTATTTACTTTCTTAAACATTCTCGAACCCCCCGATTTACTTATTTATTTTTGTTTGATCGCTATAAATCAGAGTTTTAAAATTTATAAAAGAATGATCAAACCTGGAAACTAACTCTGACAATGATTAAAGGCAAGTGCACCTATCGAACAGTAGTATAGTTTAGGCAAGACCGGATTATCGAACCCAAAGGAACTAAAAGTACTAATACTAACTTTCTTTTTATTATTTAGCCTAAAATAAGTGAAGTTGTTATTAATCTAAATTAATTAACTACTAAACTAAAGACTCTAAGACAAAGAAGAATGAATTTGGAAAATAACTTGGGAAAAACTCAGTTGATTTCGACGATACCCTAGGAAGAATCCACCTAGACTTCACTTGTTATCTATCACTGAACCATATGATTTTATTTACTTAGTTTGATCCATAAAACTCCCTAACGTATATCAAACCCTCTCTCGAGGCGAATAACGTCTAACCCTAGGTTAATTAGTGGAACTCTCGTTCTCTTATAATAACCCCCTAGAATAGCAGTAAATCGATCTGTGGACTCCCATATTAGGTTTCACCCTAATCCGGCAAAATCTCGTCACCCTATCTCTAGGCGTGCGATCAACTCCGCTTAATTATGTTGGATCTACTCTTAGGCAGGGTCTATTCCTCCTCCACCTAAGCACATTAAATTTGGATTAAGCTCACACAATTAAGAACAAACTAAGTATTTATCATATAACTCAAATAATCAAATAACAAGATTCATCATAGGTTTCATCCCTTCTGTATCCAAGGGTTTAGTTCATAACAATAAAGAAAAACATCTCAAGAGAAAAGATAAAACAAAACATAAGAAATCCCTAAAACCCCCTGAAGGAATTGAAGAGGAGATCCTCCGTCTTGAGTAGAATTCCGACTTCTCGAGATGAATCAACTGGCTAGCCCTGAGTGAATCCCCACAAATCTGCCTCCTCTGGCTTAGCACGACGCCCCTAGACGATGGCCCTGGCAGAAGGCTTCTGCCGAACTCCCTCGACAAGTTTCCCCCTTTGGTGTTTATATAAACTTTAAGATGCCTTACTTGGCCCCAAAGTATCCTAATTTGAGTGCAATTCCTAATTGGGGGTTTAATTAGACTTTGGAGTGTGTTTCTTTGCCTCCAAGCATCCAAATCTGAGTGAAATTGCTCTTTCCAGCGACAGGGACACGGCCATGGCACACGCCCGTGTGAATCGTGGCCAGGCCGTGCTCGGACTTCTTTAATGAGGCACGACCGTGTGAATCGAGGGAATACCGTGTTCTAGATGATCAATGAGGCACGGCCGTGTGATCTTTGGTCCAGGTCGTGTCGATTTCATGCTTTGGCCCATTTGTCCTGTTTTAAGCCCGTTTTGCGTTCTTTTCATCCCCTGGTGCTTTCCTTAGTATAGAACATGAAAAGAAAGGATTAAGAGCACCTTTTTACATAAATCAAGGGATAAATCATCCAAAATCATACTAAATGTGGGCCTAAAATATGTTACTATTTCGGTTTATCAAATACCCCAACACTTAAGCTTTTGCTTGTCCTCAAGCAAAATTCTCAACTTACAATTAAAATGAACTTCCTCTAATTCATAATAGTCATTGATAGTGTCTCATCATAATTCATAGATAATTTATACATGGATAATTCAATTCAAAGTGTCCTAAAAATTCAAACAATATAAGTCATAGATTTTGTAGCTCGAAAACATAGGCGTCTCCCCTTATCTAGATAATTACCTTTAAATTGAAATCGACAAGGATTGACATCCTCACAAAAGATTCACTCAAATCACTCAAAGTGTTTAAGGTTCAAAATTTAGGTACTCAAAAGTCAAACATGAAGAGTTAATCCCATAGGCTTGCATGAAAATCAAATCTCCACCAATGAGATGAAACACAAATCAAAAGGTCTTTAACAGGGTTGTAATGAGGCTAGGGTTAAGGTGTGGAATAAGGCTGAATTAGATGGTTAGAATCAAGATTGAATTGACAAATTACCTAACTAAGAACTAATGAACTAATAATAATAATTACATCAATTGAAAACTAATAATACTAATAATACGAGCTTCTTTTTTTGATATTTGGATTTTAAATGTATAAGCTCGTTTAATCACATAACTAATAATGAATATACTTCATTTTTTTTAAGAACAAACTAAATACATAATAAAGGATAAACTACTAAAATTCATAATTAGGCAACTAATCAGATCAAATCTCGATATAAGGGTAGTCAATAGGAATGGTGATAACAAAAACAAAGGGGTTTTGGGGTAATATTAGTGGTTATGTCAATAAAAAGGTTGTTAGGATTCAACGGGGTTTACCAGGGGTTAGTTATGGAGGTAGGCTTTTAGCGGAGTAAGTGGGTTAAAACCTAGGTGCCTTTATCATCTCTGTGTATCAAATAAAAAAAATGTGGTCTCGACATGTATAATTGATGCAAGTTCTAGAATAACAAATCAATATTGACATACTCATAATCAATAAAGTGAGCAAGAAAAAGAAATTATGCTCTATAAGGCTCAAAATCTCACAAAATTTATGGTTATTTTGATGTCAACCTCGTAAAATTAAAACTTCAAGGTAATATTTAAACTCAGTTTGACAACCTAGCAAATTTTTAATTTCTGAAAAATAGACTTAACATGCTTGATTCTCTAGTATTCTTAGAATTTAATTATCAATGCACAATTATTGATGACTTAATCTAAAACATATCAATAAAAATCATAAATCATTAGAAATTTCATCCTAATTATAATATGAGAAACTTACTTTAAGACAAGGCATAATTCAGGGATTTTCAAATAATACTATAGTTAACCCCCCACATATAAGATGTACATTGTCCTCAATGTACAAAGGTAGATAATATCCAAATAATCATAAAATCGTAAGATGGGGAGAGAAGGGAAACTTCCTGAATTTTGGATGAAGCCAATGAAAAGAAACTGGATAGGATTGGAGGTGAGCGTGGGGAAACGTCTCGAACTGGTTGAGTCCTCGAATGCAGCCATCCTAATTTCTTTTGTATCCTAGGCTAAATCTAAATGGAATGAATAACAAGAAGAAAATAATAAAGAAAATAAAAGAAAAGAGATAAAAATAAAAATAAAAATAAAAATAAAAATAAAAATAAAAATAAAAATAAAAATGAAAATAAAAATAAAAATAAAAAATAAAAATAGAAATAGAAATAAAAGTAAATATTTAAGTAGTGATACGGTCCACGCCCTTGTTCGAGTTTAATCAGTTTGTGTTTTCGTGATTTTGAATTTTTGGAACGTTTAGGTGTTTTACCACGGCTGTGGGTCTCGTAGCACGCCCGTGTATTCTTCACACGATCCTTTAGAACGGGCGTGTTTAACCCGTGTGCTCGTCAAGTCGGTAACCTCGCGACGGCCAGGGCACACCGTGTCTCGCCTGCGTGCTCAATAAGTCGATTAGCCTCACACGGGAAGTCGGCACGGGCGTGGCTTTTTATCGCAGCCCGTGTTGGGAAAAGAAATCATTCTTTGTCATGCACGTTTACTAGCACGTCCGTGGTTTGTCCTTCTGGCTTCCACACGGCCACGGCCACGGCCGTGTGCAAGGCCGTGTGAGCATGGAAATCTGTACTTTGGTTAGTTTATGGTTAGGTGCTAAAATGAAAAATAAAAGTAAAATGAAAAATAAAAGTAAAATGAAAAATGTAAAAATTAATAGGGTTAGTGCTCGGGTTGCCTCCCGAGAAGTGCTCGTTTATAGTCTTAAGCTAGACTTTACCTCTCATTCATATGGTCAAGGTGGTTTGAGGAGGTGAAAATCCTTCCTCATGCGATCAACTCGATTTTTGATATAAAATTTAAGTCGAGTAGTGTTTACCTCAAAAATCTTGAATTTAGGATTGCTTACCTCGATCGGCCAGTATAGGAAGACATTAAGTACCTTAAAAGTGATTTCTTTGGTTGTCTTGAGGTCCGAATTGGCGATTCGAGGGTCTTCCTTATTCAACAATACCTGATCCCCTATTTTGAAGTGATTTGTTGTTCCTATCACTGCGTCTGCAGGGGTTCCTTCGATTTTTCTTCGTGCGGTTTGGCTCCTCTTTAAAGTGTGTCTTCCCTCTTTTAGTTTGTTGATCTCAAGGCTTCATTCCTCATATGCTTCTTCTTTGTTGACACAAGGTTCTGTGCTTTCTGCTCAGTTCGTAGTTCTATGGTTGTTCTGCATGAAATTTGAGCAGTTGATTATCAACTAATTTTACTTTCTCACCTTCATCGATCGATGTTCGCCGAGTCAAGAGCTCGTAAACTGATTGATTCGTCACCTATCGAAGAATGAGTTCTCCTGTACCAACATCAATTTTAGTCCCGGCGGTTGCTAGAAAGGGTCTTCCTAAAATTAAAGGAATCGAATTGTCCTCATCCATGTCTAAAACGACAAAGTCTCTTCAGGAATACGAATTTATCAATTTTGATTAGAACATTTTCAATTATACCCTAGGAATTCGATAGTTTTATCGCTTAATTGAATGCTCATCCTGGTTTGTCTCGGTTTCCCTAGACCTAGTTGTTTAAACATTTTATAAGGCATAACATTGATGCTTGCCCCTAAATCAGCTAAAGCATTATCAATAGATAAACTACCAATTAAACATGGAATTCTAAAACTCCTGGATCTTTTAATTTCCGTGGCGCTTTATTTTGTAGAATTGCTTGAGCACATTGCGTTTAGCTCCACATGTGATTCCTCGTCTAGCTTCCGCTTTGTTTGTCAACCGCTCTTTTAAAAATTTTCTATAATCGGGTATTCATGCGAAAGAGCTTGAGAAACGGTAAGTTAATATGTAATTTCTTTAAAAGTTTAAGAAACTTACCAAACTGTTCCTCTGTGTTGTCCTTCTTCATTGCTTTAGGATATGGTACACGAGGATGGTACTCTGTAATTGTCGATTTTGGTATTTCATGGCTCACCTCAACCTTACCTTCACTTACCACAAGATCTTGCCTTGGGTCAGATTCCACTAATCTTTCACTGTCATGAGTTGTTACAGCTTGAATTTGCTCTTTTGGGTTAGTTTCAGTGTTTCTTGGAAGGCTTTCTTGTAGTTGTTCTAAGATCAGCTTAACAGGCTGACCTAAATGATCCTCGATCCCTTGAATCGATGTTTCTTATTTTGTTTCTATATTTTGGAGACGTGCTTCTGTGTTTGCTATGAATTTTGTCAGCGTCTCTTCAAGGTTCGACTCATCTTCCTGTTGGTGAGGTGCTTGTTGAAAATTTGGAGGAAGTTCCTCTCTTTGGCTGCCTTGATCGTCCCACGAGAAATTGGGATGGTACCTCCAATCTGTATTATAAGTGTCACTATAAAAATTATTTTGAGGTCTAGAATACTTACCCATATAGTGGACTTGTTCGTTCTTCATGCCATATCTGTAGGGTGGGTACTCAGGATTTGCCATGCCTCCTAGATTCGAGTCATATTGCATAACTGGATGTACCTGCGAGAGACTACACAAACCATCAATCTTTTTATTCATCATCTCTAACTGGTTTGATAGCACAGTTATTAAGCGTCGAGGTTGAAGACATCGGCGGCTTCACGTTGGTATTGTCCTCATAACTCGCCACTAACAGCTATTTAGTGCCATCTTCTCTATAAACTAAAATTATCTGACAAAAACAAATAAAATAAAAATTAGCAAAGTAAAAATTTAAACTAAAAATAAAAGTAAATTACTGAAAAATAAAAAGAATGGCTAAAGTAATAAAAATAGAGCTTTCTTAATATTTTAGTTCCTCAAGAACGGCGCCAAAAACTTGATCAGAATCGTTGTTTTAAAATTTATAAAAGAATGATCGAACCTGAAAACTAACTCGACAACGATTAAAGGCAAATGCACCTATCGAATAAAGAGTATAGTTTAGGCAAGACCGAATTATCGAACCCAAAGGAACTAAAAGTACTAATACTAACTTTCTTTTTATTATTTAGCCTAAAATAAGTGAAGTTGTTATTAATCTAAATTAATTAACTACTAAACTAAAGACTCTAAGACAAAGAAGAATGAATTTGGAAAATAACTTGGGAAAAACTCGGTTGATTTCGACGATACCTAGGAAGAATCCACCTAGACTTCACTTGTTATCTATCACTGAACCATATGATTTTATTTACTTAGTTTGATCCGTAAGACTCCCTAACGTATATTAAACCCTCTCTCGAGGCGAATAACATCTAACCCTAGGTTAATTAGTGGAACTCTCGTTCCCTTATAATAACCCCCTAGAATAGCAGTAAATCGATCTGTGGACTCCCATATTAGTTTTCACCCTAATCCGGCAAAATCTCGTCACCCTATCTCTAGGCGTGCGATCAACTCTGCTTAATTATGTTGGATCTACTCTTAGGCAGGGTCTATTCCTCCTCCACCTAAGCACATTAAATTTGGATTAAGCTCACACAATTAAGAACAAACTAAGTATTTATCATATAACTCAAATAATCAAATAACAAGATTCATCATAGGTTTCATCCCCTTCGGGTATCCGAAGGGTTTAGTTTATAACAATAAAGAAAAACATCTCAAGAGAAAAGATAAAACAAAACATAAGAAATCCCTAAAACCCCCTGAAGGAATTGAAGAGGAGATCCTCCGTCTTGAGTAGAATTCCGACTTCTCGAGATGAATCAACTGGCTATCCTTGAGTGAATCCCCACAAATCTGCCTCATCTGGCTTAGCACGACGCCCCTAGATGATGGCCCTGGCAGAAGGCTTCTGCCGAACTCCCTCGACAAGTTTCCCCCTTCGGTGTTTATATAAACTTTGAGATGCCTTACTTGGCCCCAAAGTATCCTAATTTGAGTGCAATTCCTAATTGGGGGTTTAATTAGACTTTGGAGTGTGTTTCTTTGCCTCCAAGCATCCAAATCTGAGTGAAATTGCTCTTTCCAAATGGCGGGGACGGGCCATGGCACACGCCCGTGTGAATCGTGGCCAGGCCGTGCTCGAACTTCTTTAATGAGGCACGGCCGTGTGAATCGAGGGAATACCGTGTTCTAGATGATCAATGAGGCACGACCATGTGATCTTTGGTCTAGGTCGTGTCGATTTCATGCTTTGGCCCATTTGTCCCGTTTTAAGCCCGTTTTGCGTTCTTTTCATCCCCTGGTGCTTTCCTTAGTATAGAACATGAAAAGAAAGGATTAAGAGCACCTTTTTACATAAATCAAGGGATAAATCATCCAAAATCATACTAAATGTGGGCCTAAAATATGTTACTATTTTAGTTTATCATTGTTGCAGGTACGTTTGGAGTCGTGGGCACGACTCTTGCCACGACCCTTGTCACGACGAATATTTTGTTCATAAGTGAAAACAAAAGTTGATTACGACATCCAATCCATGTGGACTCGACCCTACTACCACTCTTTACTACTATTTAGAGTTATTTTAGTAGGAATTATTTTTGGTGGTTTCGATGCCCATCATTCTTACAATAATATTAAAAGTTATAATGTGAAAATATTCTTACAATAAGAAAACAAATGTCTAAGATGGCAGATTCTGCAACTATTGAAACATCTTCATCATATTCTGAAGTTGTTGCTAGAGTTCGTCGTATTTTCTGCTTTGCTCTGCTTCCCTCACAGCTGTCTCCGCTTTAAGTTGAGCAATTTGCTCAACTCTGCTAGCTTGCATCTGAGCCACCTGGTCTCTTAACCTCTGAACTTCAGCTTGAGTCTGACTCCCCGAAGACATGTATTGCTGCGAGCTGGATCCAAAATATTGGGTTGGGTTTACAAAAGATCCTTGAAATCGAACACGATCATACCTTTCTGGACCCAAAACTTCAGTAATAACTCGGTTATCAATGCCGTCAAGATTAACAAAGCTATCACTCGAAGCGATCGCTTCATACTCTGCCCTTTTATCCTTTAGTTTCTCCTAATAAATCAATCAAAAAGTTAGAAACAAAATATATAATCAAAAAAAATGCAACATAACTTAACACTATTTGCATTACAAACGACGGATTAAACCATTATAATTAAACATGATAAATATTTAAAATAATTCAAATTTTATTAAGTAAATATACCATAATTTCTGCAGCTTCAGTAGTCATAGGAGATCCATATTTCTTTCTATGTGTAATGTCAAAAAGCTGAAGGCGTCCAACTTTTTGACCACACGAATGTTCCTACAATATAGTAGTAAAAATATTATTTAATATAAATTAATTAATATTTGACACAATTAATAAATTCAAAATACCTCGTCCTCAGCTACACAAGCAAAACTTTTCAACCCAGCTGTGTGCGTGAAATTTTGTTTTTGTCTACTTGTAGTGCCAACACGCTCACGATCCTACATTATGAAATTATTATTACGTATATAGTAAATACTATAAATCGGAATAATTATACGAGTTTAGAAGTACGTAATACCTCTCCTTTCTTTGAATTCCAAAATCTAACTGCATCTTCCCATTGGTACCTCAGCATTCCCGGCGGGACATTTCGCAATTTCTCTTCGATGCTTATATTTTTCTTAAAAATTCCTTCTTTAAAGCACTTTTATGGTCTCTCCATTTTTTTCCTAATGCGTTCTTAACATAATTATTGATCGTGTCTGAGAGTTTTAATATTTATATAATGAATGATCAAGCCTAGAAACTAACTATCACCACGATTGAGGCAAGCGCACCTATCGAACAAGAGTATAGCTTAGTGGCAAGACCGAATGTCGAACCCACAGAACCAAAATTACTAGTACTGACTTTCTTTTTATTATCTAGCCTAAAATAAAGGGGATTAATATTTATCTAACTAATTACTAAGCTAAGGATGCCAAGACACAGAGAATGAATTGGGAAAATACTTTTGGGAAAATCAATTGAACAAGACAATACCCGAGGAAGAATCCACCTAGACTTCACCTGTTATTTAACTCTGAACCAAAAGATTTATTCACTTGACTTGATCCGTAGGATTTCCTAATTTATATTAATACCTCTTTCAAGGCTACTAACGTCTAACCCTAGGATGATTAATTGAAATCTCTTTCTAATTAAAACCCCTAGTGTTGCATTAACTCGATTTATGGACTCCCATATTAGGTTTGACCCTAATCTGGCAGATTTTTGTCATCCTATCTCTAGGAGTGCGATCAACTCCGCTTAATTATGCTAAATGTACTCTTAAACAGGGACTTTTGCTCCTCCGAATAAGCACATCAATACTTGAATCAATATCCTGAAATATTAAAGCAAGAATTAAGAACACATAATTAAGAACAAATCAAGTATTTATCATACAGTTCAGAAAATAATAACAAGATCCGTCTTAGGTTTCATCCCCCTCAGGTATTTGAGGGGTTTAGTTCATGCTTATAAAAGAATACATCTCTGAAGAAATTAAATAAAAAAACATAAAGAAAAACCCTAAAACCCCCTGAAGGAAATTGAAGGGAAAATCCTCAGTCTTCAGCGTGATTCCGGCTTCTGAGATGGATCAACTGGCTTTCTTCGAGTAATTCCTTATATTCAGCCTTCTCTGGCTTCGCTCTTCGTCAAAAGCCCTGACAGATGGCTTCTGTCGAACTCCCCTTTTAGGTTGCCCCCTAGGGTGTTTATATAGTCTTCGAGATGCCTTTTTTGGCCCACAAGTATCCTATTCTGAATAGAATTCATCTTGATTTTGGCAGGGACACGCCTGTGTGACACGCCCGTGGTGGACTCCCTTGGCCGTGTTCGATCCTGCTCGCCACATACGGTCGTGTGATCTGCCCGTGGTAGATAGTCCAGGCCGTGTGATCTGATGTAGGCCCATTTTGTCCCTTTTTGGCCCGTTTCTCGTTCTTTTCGACTCCCTAAGCTCTCCTGAGTATAAAACATGAAATTAAGAGATTAGGAGCATCAAATTCATCAAATCTAATGAATATTCATCCAAAATTAAGCCAAGCATGGGGTTAAAATATGTGTAAATTATAGTTTATCAATTATTCGAGACCTCTAAAACAAATCTCTCCTGCAAAAAACAGAAGTTTAGAAAGTAAATATAAATGAAACTTAAACTAAAGTATTATAAATTACATTCATGTTATTACCTTAATATTATCGAGAGCCTGATTTTTGTTACTATCAAGCATATGATGCCATGACTCATAGTTGATAGGCAACAGATTGGCATTTTGTGCTATAATGCCTAAGTATCCAGCTAAAAGTCGAGCTTCTGATCCAACAGGCTGACCAAGACTGTTTCTAGCTACTTTGACACGCTCGGCAGAATTTAACTCGTAGAAATCTTTTAATAGCATATGTCCTCGATTTCTGCGCATCCCACTGCTTTCAGCTGAAAAATGGTATATTATAATATAAGAATTTGAAACAAAAATCAATAATAAAAGTCAAGACACATGTAAATTAGAGTTTAACATTACTTTGAATTTCTGCAGGTTCGTCATCTGTATTCGGAACATTCGAAGATGCAATACCAGTTTGTTGTTCACTATTTGTTTCTTCCGAATTTGGAGGATTTTGAACAATCCTTAGATCTCGCAATCTTCTTCTGGGCATTTTATCTGCAATACAAATAAAATAGTTGAAATTTTAGTAACTAATTACAACAATAATAGTATATATAAAATAGTTGAAATATTTAACAAGATCAAGATTTAAATTATAATATTACATATAATTAAAAAATCGTAAAATCTTACTACATCATAATTCGTAAATATTTTCATCCACATCCTGGCGAACCCATTGAAATTGTGTACTAGTACTAGGGATATTATCATTTAAGTTTTGTTCTAGAAAAGGTAAAGTTTCTGATCTTTCGTCGATGTCATCTCTACTTCCATTTCCCATGTCAAACAAGTCTCTAGGGGTGTTACAGAGTACAACGTACCAACCGTCATCAGTTGGATCGTTTGAGTAAAAAAACTTGTTTCACTTGAGAAGAAAATACATACGGCTCGTCTATCAATTGTTGTCCAGTGTGAATTAATCGAGAGAAGTTCACCATTGTAAAACCAAATTGATCTTTTTTAATTCCGCGATAAGTATTAACATCAGCCCAATCACATCGAAATAAGACAACCTTCCGTTTGCCATAGTAATCCAACTCAATAATGTAAGTAAGAAGTCCGTAATACTCCACATTTCCCTCAACAGGATTACTGTCCCTAGCACTAGCATAACTTGTAATTGAAGAATTAACAACTATTCCACAATTTTGAGTCCTCCTCAATCTTTCGCGAGATTTTGTATGAAACCTGAATCCATTGATGAGGAAGGCACTAGATCTTTTTACTACTATATTCGGACCTTGGGAAAGCCATTTAACTTCGTCATTGACGTCTTTTCCACTCCAAACCTATTGAATCGAAAGTAAATTGATTAATTATAAATGTTATGAGAAAACATTATTATTTGTCGATGAAAGCTTTAGTTGCATACCGTTTGGCTTAACCATTCATGAAAAGATTCTGTGAATAACTTATGAATCTCTCGATGTTGTAATCTTCGGGAGCGTGAACGAGATCTCAAGACTTGTCTGTACTCGCTATGTTAAAAAATGGATTACTTGGTTAGAAGATAAACAAATTAAAAAGATGAATATTTATCAAATTCTAAAACTTACTTGCGTAATGGTTCAATTGAATCGTGGTGAAAAAGAACATATCGATGTGCTTGTACCCAAGATTTATCATCTAAGTGTGCAATTTCAACTTTACCGATTTGTTCTTCATAACTTTGAAATAAATAAGTTTCGGCTAAGTTATGATTAGTGAGCCCAGCATTTCTACTTGGTCTATTCAGTCTTGTTTCAATATATTCTAAATATCTAGAACAGAAAGTCATACACTCCTCTGCCAAGTATCTTTCAGCTATTGATCCTTCTGGATAATGCTTATTACGACAATAAGACTTCAATTTGAATAGGAACCTAAACACGATATACAACATTATTAAAAGTTGTAACTAAAGGTATATTCATGAATGAATGAAAAACTTTACAAATAAATTAGCACCTCTCTATAGGATACATCCACTGATAAAAAATCGGTCCACCAAGTTTTGCTTCATGAGAGAGATGGATTACCAAGTGCACCATAATAGCGAAGAAGGAAGGTGGAAAGATCTTCTCCAAATTGCATAAAGTCAAGGCGGCTCGATCTTGTACTTTCTCAAGTTCTTCAATATTCAATACTTTGCCACAAATAGCTTTCATTATATTGGATAGTTCAATTATACAAAATGTCACCTTTTTTGACATACAACACCGTAAAGCAACTGGCAGTAAATCTTGCATCAAGATATGATAATCATGTGATTTTAGGGAATATAGTCTTCGATCTTTAAAACTCACACATCGAGATATATTTGATGCATACGCATCTAGGACCTTTATGTCCTTCAACACCGTGCAGAACACTTCTTTTTCTTTCTTCGACATTGCAAAAATAGAAGGCGACAACCTATATTTCCCATTCGAAAGTACTTGGGGATGAAGTCCACGCCGAATTCCCATGTCAACTAGATCAAGTCGACTCTGAAGATTGCCTTTCGATTTTCTATCGACATTCAGAATTGTCCCAATGATGTTCTCGCAAACATTCTTTTCAATATGCATGACATCAAGATTGTGTAGCAAAATGTGATGCTCCCAATAAGACAACTAAAAAAAATTCTTTTTTTCTACAAGTCCTCCTCATTAGGATCATCCTCTTCATCAGATTCATCATCTATCTGCCCGTCAACATCGCCAACATACGACTCCCTCGGTCTTCTCTTTGTTTGCGTGTTGTGTGGTTGATTCATCTTCCCATAACTGAAATTGATATCTTTTAACATGAACAAGATTTCAGATCCAATGGTCTGCTCAAAAGCTTCTCTGAACTCTTCAGTACCATCAAATAGACTCCTCTAAAATCTAAATCTATGATTTCTATCTAACCACTGACGATGCCCCATATAAGAGAACTTCTTCCCATTATATAACCACTTCGAACATGTTTGCGCCGCACAACAAGGACAAGCATAACATCCTTCGGTACTCCAACCAGATAAATTGGCATAAGCTGGGAAATCATTAATAGTCCACAACAAAGCTGCACGTAAATAAAAGTTATCCTTTCTCAAGACATCATATGTTTCAACACTCGCCCATAATTGTTTCAACTCTTCAATAAGTGGCTGCATATATATGTCAATATCATTTCCGGGACCTTTCTCTCCAGGGATAATCATAGATAAGATAAAAGAAGATTGCTTCATGCAAATCCACGGAGGCAAATTGTAAGGAACAAGCACTACAAGCCAAGTACTATACGAAGTACTCATGATTTATAACGATTAAATCCATCAGATGCTAGCCCAAGCCTCACATTCCGAGGATCAGTTGCAAAGCTTGGAAATTTACTGTCAAATGATTTCCAAGCTAAAGAATCCGTAGGATGCCTTAATAATCCATCATCGGTTCGTTGATCATGATGCCACCTCATAGATTCGGCAGTCTTTGATGACATGAAAAGCCTTTGAAGCCTTGGTATTAGTGGAAAATATCCAAAATCTTTACTAGCATCTTTCTTGACTGTGCCTCACCTTCATCGTCATTCACATCTTCTGTATTCATATTCATCCAACGAGATTTACCGCAAACATGACAAGACTGTTGGTTTTTCCTATCACCCCAATACAACATGCAGTCAATTGGGAAACTATGAATTTTGTCGTACCCAAGGCCTAAATCTTTTATCAGTTTCTTCATATCTTTGCAAGAATGAGGGATTTTTGCAAATGTAAACATATCTCTCAAAAACTCTAACAGCATTGTACAAGAGTTTTCGGTCCACCCTCCTAAACATTTTAAGTGAAATAGACGAATGCAGAAGGACATTTTTGAATATTTTGATCCCTCGTAAAGTTCTTCATTCGTTTCATTAAGTAACTTGTAGAACTTCACCACTTCTCTATTTGGCTCTTCATCAGGTACACTTCTTCCCATTTCGGTAAAAGCATTTCCACCAATATTACAATCATCGGATGCAATAAAGTCAGGTGGAAACGATTGCAAACAATAACTATGCATATTAAATGCATCCCGCAACATACCTTCCATGATCTTCTCTAACAGACTGATGGTAAGCACTATGAGGATAAGTCGGATTAATCGTTGAAGAGGTTCTACTAGGTGTACACTCTCCATGGAAAATCCACTTTTTATACCCCCGAATAAAGCCATCAAAAATTATATGTTCATAGACAACTTCACGAAAATGTCAATTGATGTTGCCACACTTCTTACACGGGCAAAGAATCATATTCTCTTGGCTTGCATTTTGAAATGCAAAATTTAGAAAAGTTTGTACTCCATTTCGATAGTCGTTGCTTACCCTTGACAAATTCATCCAACTCTTATCCGTTTCGTAGTTTTTGAAGTCTAAAGTTGACAATAAATTACAGTTACTTAAATGTTCTCAATTGATTTAAATAATGTCATTATACTAAAATAGATAATACATATCAAGTATCAATTATCTAATGGCTGTAAACTAATTCAATTAAGTTGTTTTTTTATAAGTATATATTTATGTATTACGTAAGTTATGTAAGTTATGATATGATATTTATTTATGTATTATGTAAGTTATGTAAGTTATGATATGATATTTATTTATGTACTATGTAAGTTATGTAAGTTATGATTAGCATCTTTAAATTTTAACTTTAAATTTTAACCCTTTAATTATACTCTTTGAATTTATAAATTTGTGTTTTTTAATAAATAATATAAATTTATAAATTTTATTTAAAATTCAAGGTCATTGTGTATTTGACACAACCAAGTATACAACAGTATCATATGAATTGAGACAATATATAATACCAACATACAAATTATATTTTAAATCGAGTTGCTACAGCACCGCAAAAAAGAAAACAAAATATAAAAAATGTCGTGCATTAAAAAACGTGTCAAATTTAATATATTTTTAAATAAAAATAAAATTTTGGATCAGTATAATAGAAAATTTAAATTTATTTAAAATTTACATGATAAATGAAATTATATTAATAATTTTAATGGTTGGATTGTAAAAATACTAACCTTACAAAAAAGTTATAAAATACCTTAATTGTTTTATATTACATGAAATAGTAATATATTATTAAATAAATAAAAATAACTAATTGTATATCTTTGAATAATAATTATTTATATTAATAAAATAAAATTTTAGAATCAAAACTAAAATAAATAATAAAAATTGGATTAAATAATCAAAACTTCTAAGTAGAGTTGGGAAAACATGCTTGAGCTGGAAAATTCGTCTGTATCAATTCGAGTCCGTAATGATCTAAGTTCGAGAAAACCCGAACCTGTAATAAATCCGAATAAGAAAAAATCCAAGCTTGAGAAAATGTGAGTCCGACAAAACGTGAGCCCAAGAAGGCCCAAGCTAGTAACAGATCCGAGTCCGAGATCAAATTGACTCGAGCCCAAGATAAACCCAATCCTATAACATGAAAAAACTCGATTTTATAGCTCAACGGCCATAATAGACATTATTTGAATACTAATATAGCATGCCATCCTGAATTGCAATAGATTTTGGAAATGCAGAAACATTCCACTCAGCTTTTTAAAAATAATTGTTCATTATTAAAGCATCAACCAAAAAATTTGGCGCTTCTACATAAAAACTTACAAAAAGTTTTGTAGAGGTTTTAAGGGTTTAATTTTAAGAATTTTAGTAAAATATTAGATATTCCATAAATCCATATAAATATCTTTGATAGAAATATTTGTAAGGTTTTAGATATTTTGGTAAGTCCAAAATGTTAATTATTCTGGTAAAATATTAGATATTTTAGTATATCTGTATAAAAATTGGTAAATGGATAAAAATATTGGTAAAGTTTTAGATATTTTGGTAAATCTAGAAAAATGCTGGTAAACTCATAAACTCATAATGAAATGCCAAAGCATGCAAAGACTGGAAACTGTCTTACCTGAGACAATGTGGATTGAAGCTAAGTAAACTAGATGGCAGATAACAGAAAACTGGATGGCAGAAATCTGTATAGAAAAACTAAAGTAAGTAAAATGATCCAATATTTGAAAGAAAAATCAGCACTTAAATCTATAACTTTTCGCATAATACAAAACTAATAGCAAAAAAAAAAAAAAAAACTCCAAACAGATTTAACTACTATCATTTGGATGAGACTAAAAAAATTTACATTGACACTCTAATTGAATATATATAACATATTAACATAGAGGAATAATTCAAAATGAAGTCTATATAACATATTTAAAATTTTTATTATAATAACATTATCAATAAAAAATGTTATACAAAATAATATCAAGTGGTTGATTGCATAACAATCAATGTCATAATTATAATTTTAAAAATTACTTAAGTTATTAAAAATAAAAATAACTTTTATTTTTACAATGAAAGAATTTCTTGTTAGGCTGTAGTATGCGATGTGGACATGTTGTAGCATAAGTATTTACGCAATAATACGAACAAAGTAGAAAACATTGAAATGAATAAAAGCAAATTGGTAATGAAATTCAATGCATCATCTACCTCTCTGATCTTGTGCCTCATTTGATCACTAGTGTAATAACATAAGGAAAACACTTATTTATTAAATATTTTTGGAAATCAGGGATTGATTCTCACAAGGAGTGTAACACCCCAAACCCGGCCTGGACGTTATGGCCGAATCTGGCGATGTCACATTGAAGTGTTTTTCGTAAAATATGTTGTTGTTGCAATCCTCCTTTCTATTTAATCACCTAGTGTTATTCAATGATGAGTCTAAAAGAAACGGGTTGCTCATTTTTAAAGCATGAATCATCAAAAAGTTATTCATTTAAAAATGTTATTAATTTTCAAAGCATCATTTATTGCGGAAGCTTTTAAACCGATTGCGTATTTGAGGAAATTTTGATAAAACATTTTTCTTTCTGAAAACTCGCGGCTTTTCCTACTGCTAGCAGTTATAAACCAAACAACAATAAAATCCCAAATTTAAAATATAAATCCAAAGGCCCTTATTACAATAAAATACCCCAAAAATTAAGTTGAAATCATAAAATACTAAATTGAATTAGATGGGTCGTGTGGCCACCGCTGAGTCCTCCTTTGCACCAATCCGCCTATGACTAGGGATTACCTATACAGTTAAAAAAAATGAGTGAGTTTACGAAAACTCAGTGTGTAATCCCATAATAGCAAACAGACAGAAAGCATACATAGTCTGGGCATAAGCCCCATTTCAGTATCAGTGACAATTTCAGTTTGGGCTTTGGCCCATCTCAGTACAGAACAATCAAGTGCTTGGGCCTTGGCCCATTGCAGTAATATTAATCAGTGCAGTAACATGTGAAACAGTATACAAGTCCTACCCATCCAGCCTCTACACTCCATCTCCGTCCAACCCTACACTCCATGTGGGGATATAATCAACCCACTCATCCCTACACTCCAGCGAGTACCGAATGCGACACTATACAGTGATATGCAACTGGGCTGCCAGTAATTTAGGCTAGAAGCCTTTTAGTACACTTCCTCCGATCAATAACAACCCATCCCCATGCAATGCATCATGTCATGTTATATCATAGTATCGTGTATGTATTCAGTACAGTCTACATAGCATGCCAAAATATAGCCTTCCATGTACATATATATAAATATATCACACAGGGGCATAATAGTCATTCAGTCAATTAGGGATCTAAGTAAGCTTACCGACCCAACAATAGGCCCACAGTCGACTCGGGCAACTCGTGCAACCTTAGCAGTCAAACAGTGAAAATGGGCCCATGAGCCCATATTGCTAGCCCATGTGCGCCCACACGGCCCATAATGGCCTTGGCCGTGCGGATCACACGGCCTGGCCCAATAATTTCTACATGCCAGTGTGGTTTGCTCGTGTGAGGCCTACACAGCCCAATTTGGACCGGCCCATGAATCGCCCACGGCCAGCCTCGTCGATCATACGCCCACGTTTAGTCACACGACCTACCCCACGGGTAGACGTACGCCCATGTGGCGCCGACGTTTCACACTTTTCGACATTTCACCGATAGCGTTTATAGAGTATTGTTCACACCTTATTTCGTTGAAGCTAAACCGCACTCCGAGATAACCCACACCTAAAATTAACCAGTTAGTCAGCTAATTAATCAGTTGAAACGGTACACAACTTATACCAACAAAAGGGCCATTCTCAGAAAGACCAACGACACGCTTACCTTAGAGCGAAAACACGATTCTGCAGTATAAGAATTTCGATTGGCTGACCTCAGATTCTTAGACTTCACCAACACGAACGTGAGTCACCGAGACGATGAGGGTAAGGCTTGGTTTATCAAAAAAGAGGCATGAAAAGGGACAAAAAATGCAGCGGAGAGGACAACAGCACTTCAGCAGAACAGAAAGGATGAATAGAGGTTCGGCCAAGGAGATAAGAGAGAAAAAGAAATCAGCAACCTAGGGAAAAAGAGGGACACTAACGTCACAAGTCTTGGAACAGAAGAAAAAAGAAAACCAAACTTTGGTTGAAAAAGACCCCAAAGAGCAAAATGGTAGAGATAGGAGGTAGAAAAGAGGAAATCGGCAGCAGAGGGAAAGTTGGAGAAACCTTCTTCGGCATAAAAACAAAAACAGAGAAAAAGAAAGCAAAAACACCAACCAAATGATCCCCTGCCGAAATTTGGAGTACCAAGGGTAATTTGAATTCGGTTCCAACACTAAACAATCCTTAAAAATCTCTACAATATCCTCCCAAAATTTGGCCATAACACCCCACACCCTTCAAACACTCCAACAGTCCACACGCATCAGAATTCTACTGGCACTCAAATACTTACACGACACCAAGCAAAATAAAACACTCCTCTGCAATGCCATAACTCGAACTCAAGACCTTCAGCACACTTAACACTCCACTTAACCACTAGACCAACAGGCCCATTCTGTCATGTTTTTCCAATTATTTAATTATAAGCCTACTGTCTAAAGATAGGGGTTTATTCAAATAAAAACAAAATTTTTCCCAAGCTAAGGCTTGAACCCAAGACTTCTCAGACACTCCCAGAACACTTAACCACTAAAGCAGATACAGATATTTGTGTCGCAAACATACAAAAATAAATATTAAAAATTTTTGGGGCGTTACAACTTTACCCCTCATTAAAGAAAATTTCGGCCTTGAAATTTTACCTGATCAGAAAAGATGAGGATATTGCTTTGCAAATGCATCCTCGTGCTCCCACGTGGCCTCCTCGTAACTATGATTACGCCAAAGAACCTTAACCAAAGGATGGACTTTCTTCTCGAACTTTAACATCACGGTCCAATATCATGTGACCGCTCCTCCTCGAAGGTCGATCCGCCTAACCTCGATCTCCTCAACTGGAACAATATGTGTGGGATCAGAGCGGTAGCGTCTCAACATAGAGATGTGGAACACATCATGAATCCGCTCCAACTCTGGAGGTAGCTCCAACTAATAGGTAACTTGTCCCATACGTCTCAGTATACGATAAGGTCCAATGAATCTGGGGCTCAACTTGCCCTTACGACCAAATCTCAGTACCTTCTTCCACGGCGAGACCTTGAGAAAAATGAAGTCCCCACAGAATACTCTATCTCTCGACGCTTCATATCTGCATACGACTTTTGTCTATTAGCTTCCTCCTTAAGTCGATCCCGAATCAACCTGACCTTATCCTCAGTATTAGAAACCAGTTCAGGGCCCAGAACCCGTCTCTCGCCCAACTCAGTCCAACACAAGGGAGTACGACACTTACGACCATATAGGGCCTCGTAAAGTGCCATCTGTATGCTAGACTGGTAGCTATTGTTGTAAGCAAACTCAGCCAACAACAAAAACTCCTCCCAACTGCCTCAGAAGTCAATTACACAACCCCTTAACATATCCTCCAGTATCTGAATCACCCTCTCAGATTGACCATCTGTCTGAGGATGGAACACAGTACTGAAGTCCAACCTTGTACCCAGAGCTTCATGTAGTTTCTTCTAGAACAGAGACGTGAAACGAGGATCCCTATCAGATATTATCAAAACCGGTACCCCATGCAGTCTCACTATCTCAGACACATACAGCTTAGCCAGCTTCTGTAGAGGGTGGTCAGTACGAACCGGTATGAAATGGGCGGACTTGGTCAATCGATCCATGATGACCCATTCAGAATCCTTCTTAGTGGGCGTTAAGGGCAACCTACTAACGAAGTCCATAGTCACTCTCTCCCACATCCAGAGCAGGATCTTAACTGGCTGCAGTAAACCCGAGGGTAGCTGATGCTCAGCTTTAACCTGCTGGCATGTCAAACATTTACTCATAAAATCAGTAACTTCTCGCTTAAGACCTGGCCACCAGTACAACTCACGAAGGTTTCGGTACATCTTATTTTCGCCAGGATGCATAGCATAAGGGCTACTATACGCCTCTCGCAGTATGGACTGCCTCAAATCAGTATTCTTTGGAACACAGATTCTCCCACGGAAACAGAGTACCCCTTCACTATTCAGTCCAAAATCCGATGTGTTACCACTCTCAATCTACCAAAATCGAAGACCGAGTGACTCGTCCTCCAACTGTTTACCCTTAATCTACTCGATCTACACTGGTTTAACCTGGAGTTTAGCCAATAGACTATCATCATCAAATAAACTGAGACGAGCAAACATCACTCTCAAATCAGTAATAGCCCTTCGGCTCAGTGCGTCGGCCACCATATTGGCCTTACCAGGATGGTATTCAATCGTACAGTCGTAATCCTTTAGCAGTTCAATCCATCTATGCTGCCTAAGGTTTAACTCTTTCTGAGTGATGAGATATTTGAGACTCTTGTGATCAGTGTAAATGATACACTTCTCACCATACAAGTAATGTCTCCAGATTTTTAGTGCGAATACCACTGCGACCAACTCCAAGTCATGCGTTGGATAATTTGCCTCATGAGTCTTAAGCTGTCGAGACGCATACACAACCACCTTACCCTCTTGCATCAACACACATCCTAAACCGACATGTGATGTATCACCGCATACACGATAAACTCTTTTCCGAGCAATCGCTATATCGTAACGAGGGCTTGATCGAAGACGATCTTGAGCTTCTCAAAGCTCTTTTACTGTGAACCAGTCCAGTTAAACGGCACACCCTTACGTAGCAGCTTAGTCAAAGGTGCTGCAATTACAGAAAAGCCCTTTACGAATCATCGATAGTACCCAGCCAGTCCCAGAAAGCTGCGAATCTCTGATACAGTCCTAGGCTGGTTCCAATCCAAGACAGCCTCGATCTTTCGAGGATCGACCCTAATCCCTTCAACAGATACCACATGGGCCAGAAATGTTACTTCTTTTAACCGAAACTCACACTTACTAAGCTTGGCGTACAGTTGCTTTTCCCTCAAAACCTGCAAAACCACTCGGAGATGTTCATCATGTTCATCATCAGTCTTCGAATACACCAGAATGTCGTCAATAAAGACTACCACGAACCGATCCAGATAGGACTGGAACACTCGGTTTATCAGATCCATAAAGGCTGCTGGTGCATTCGTCAATCCAAACGGCATTACTAAGAACTCGTAATGACCATTGCGAGTCCTAAACGCAGTCTTGTGTACATCAGCCTCCTTAACTCTCAACTAATGGTACTCAGATCGGAGATTAATTTTAGAGAATACTGAAGCTCCTCGAAACTGATCGAACAAGTCATCTATCCTCGGTAAAGGGTACGTATTCTTAATGGTCAACTTGTTTAGTTGCCGATAATCAATGCACATACGCATGGACCCATCCTTCTTTTTTTACGAATAGAACTGGTGCTCCCCACGGAGACACACTAGGGTAGATGAACCTGCTCCTTCGGTGCCATTCTATAATGGCCGATGGACACCGGAGCTATACCAGGACGAAGCTCAATCCCAAACTCAACTTCACGGTTTGGAGGTAAGCCAGGTAGCTCTTCAGGGAAGACGCCCAGAAAGTCTTTAACCGTTCTGATTCCTTTAACAGAAGAATTTTTAGAATCTGAAACACTGATGTAGGCCAGATATGCCTCACATCCCTTACGAACCAAATTTTCGGCCCTCAATGCAGAAATCACACTCGACAAGTAGTTCCGACGTTCCACAATTACAACTACTTCATTGTCCTCCTTAGTTCTCAATACCGCCCGCTTAGTGGCACAATCCAAGTTTACTCAGTGTTTAACTAGCCAATCCATGCCCAGTATCAGATCGAATTCTCCAAAAGGGAGTTCCATTAGATCGGCCAGAAAAATAACTCCTTGTACCTCTAAAAGAACGTCTCTAAATAACTTATTAACTCGGACAGACTGCCCCAATGGACTTAATACCGTAATTTCATTCGGAGTACTCTCAACCAAAATCCCCAAGTTTTCAGTAACAGAGCAGGCAACATAGGAATGAGTGGATCCTATATCTATCAATGCAGTATAAGGTACATTAAAAATTAAGAACGTACCCGTGATGACATCCGAATCATCTCCCTCCTCTCGACGACATGCCGTATATACAAGGGCCGACTGCCTCGCCTCAGTCTGATTAGCACCTTTGCCCGGTGCTCTCTGCCCACGGCCCAACCCATTACCACCTCGAGCCTGACCGCAGCCTCTCAGTGGCTGCTGAATACCCATCGGCGACTGTACAGTAGCAAAACCAGGAGCTTGCATATGATCAGGCCTCCGTGGACACTCTCTGATACGGTGCTCTAATGAACCACACCTCAAACATGCCCTGGCTTCTTTTCCAAAGACTCGCCATACGATGACGCCTCCCACAATCGCACAAGGTCATTGACCAATAGCAACCATAGGGGCCCCAACTCTGACCGGCCCATCCACCCTGGCCTTTTTCTTAGGCCTCGTAATGGAACTCGAGGGCTCTGAATCCCTCCTGTTCCTACCTCTCTCTTTCTTACTATTCTGGCACTCAGTGCACTTAACCTCTTCGGTGATATTCACCTTATCCACTAGTGTAGAAAAGTCTCGCTCCCTCTGTGGAGCTATCAGAACCCTTAAGCTATCTCTGAGGCCGTCCTCAAAGTGAACACATCGCTCTTACTCAGTCGCCACCATACCTCTCGCATAGCGGCTCAGCCTTAAGAACTCGGCCTCATATTCGGCCACTGATATGTCCCCCTGAGTCAGATTTAAAAACTCTCTCCTCCGGGCATCCACAAAATTAGCACCCACGTATTTTCCCTAGAAGGCAGATTTGAAGAATTCCCAGGTCAGTCGTTCGGGCAGACTGCCCTCCTTAACAGTGAGCCACCACTGATATGCCTCATCACGTAGCAGCGATACAACACATTTTAGTTTTTTCTCGGGGGTGCAGTCCAGGTCATCCGTAATTCTCCCTGCGGCCTCGATCCAGTACTCAGCCACATTAGGGGCAACCCCAGCAATACCCCTAAAAATCTCGGCTCCATTGGACCAGAGTCGTTTTGTAACCGACCCGCGGCCTCTCGCTCCAGTATTAGTCCCAGCGACCCTCTCCAAAATTCTTAACATGGCTTGGGACAGTGTGTCGTCCTCAGCCGTTCAATCATGAGAGCCAATCTCAGTCACAGGTGAAGCCGGTGTCTCACTGGTTTCCAAATTAGGTATGTGGCCAGATGACGAGGACCCAGCTCGAGCACCTCTACGACCTCGACCACAGCCTCTTCTACCCCGTCCGCGAGTACCTCTAGTGCTCATTATCTAATCTCATGTTATCTGTATTAATAGTTTTATGTAGATCCGTTTACAGTTTCAGTATTTGTTAATCAAAGTTTTATGCAAAGCAGTATAGTAATTCAGTGTTTGTTTTCTTAAATCGGCCTAACAGTTTTGCTACAGCCTCAGTATATACTATCTTAAGTGTTTTAAGTACAGTTCATCTATAGTAGTCGTAGGATATACTACCTATAGCAGTTTCAGTTTAAAACATATAATAGTTCCAGTCAAAATCATAATGCAGTTTTTAGAGAGAACTTATAGGATCAGCGTCGGAGACTCGACGTGCCACACATTAAGTAAAATATTTCAAAACACTTCAACCCATTTGAAAACAGTTCTTTAGAAATTCAAGTTTAAAAACCAAATCCACAGCCGAGTTTTGCAACCTGGCTCTGATACCACTAAATGTAACACCCCAAACCCGGCCTGGACGTTATGGCCGAATCGGGCGATGTCACATTGAAGTGTTTTTCGTAAAATATGTTATCGTTGCAATCCTCCTTTCAATTTTATCACCTTGTGTTATTCAATGATGAGTCTAAAAGAAATGGGTTGTTCATTTTTAAAGCATGAATCATCGAAAAGTTATTCACTTAAAAATGTTATTAATTTTCAAAGCATCATTTATTGCGGAAGCTTTTAAACTGATTGTGTATTTGAGGAAATTTTGATAAAACATTTGTCTTTCTGAAAACTCGCTGCTTTTCCTAATGCTAGCAGTTATAAACCAAACAATAATAAAATCCCAAATTAAAAATATAAATCCAAAGGCCCTTATTACAATAAAATACCTCAAAAATTTAGTTGAAATCATAAAATACTAAATTGAATTAGAGGGGTTGTGCGGCCACCGCTGAGTCCTCCGTTGCACCGATCCACCTATGACTGGGGATTACCTGTACAATTAAAATAGATGGGTGAGTTTACGAAAACTCAGTGTGTAATCCCATAATAGCAAACAGACAGAAAATAAACATAGTCTGGGCCTAAGCCTCTTTTTAGTATCAGTGACAATTTTAGTTTGGGCTTTGGCCCATCTCAGTACAGAACAGTCATCTGCTTGGGCCTTGGCCCATTACAGTAATATTAATCAGTGCAGTAACATATGAAACAGTATATAAGTCCTACCCATCTAGCCTCTACACTCTATCTCCGTCAAACCCTACACTCCATGTGGGGATATAATCAACCCACCCATCCTTACATTTCAGCGAGTACCGAATGCGGCACTATACAGTGATATGAAGCTAGGTTGCCAGTAATTTAAGCTCGAAGCCTTTCAGTACACTTCCTCCGATCAATAACAACCCATCCCCATGCAATGCATCATGTCATGTTATATCATAGTATCATGTATGTATTCAGTACAGTCTACATAGCATGCCAAAATATAGCCTTACATGTACATATATAAAAATATATCACACAGGGGCATAACAGTCATTCAGTCAATTAGGGGTCTAAGTAAGCTTACCGACCCAACAGTAGGCCCACAATCAACTCGGGCAACCCGTGCAATCTTAGCAGTCAAATAGTGAAAATGGGCCCATGAGCCCATGTTGCTAGCCCATGTGCGCCCACACGGCCGTGTGGCCCACACGAACCATAATGGCCTTGGCTGTACGGATCACACGGCCTGGCAAAATAATTTCTAAATGTCTTTATGGTTTGCTCGTATGGGGCCCAAACACCCATGGGCCCACATAGCCCAATTCGACTCGGCCCATGAATCACCCACGGCCAACCTCGTCGACCGCACGCCCGCATTTAGTCACACGGCCTACCCCACGGGTAGCCGTACGCCCATGTGGCATCGACGTTTCACACTTTTCGGCATTTCACCGATAGCGTTTATAGAGTACTGTTACACACATTATTTCGTTGAAGCTAAACCGCACTCCGAGATAACCTGCACCTAAAATTAACCAGTTAGTCAGCCAATTAATCAGTTAAAATCATACACAACTTATACATACAAAAGGGCCATTCTCAAAAAGACCAACGGCACGCTTACCTTAGAGCGAAAACACGATTCTTCAGTATAAGAACGCCGATTGGCTGACCTCATGTAACAGCCCAGTTTATACCCTAGTCAGAATAGTGGTTTTGGGACCACAAATTTGAGTCAAAAAATATTTTAATATTATCTTCCGTGTTTATAGTATGTGAATTGATATGTGTGAAAATTTCGTTTGAAAATTTGATCGTTTGGGTGCTCAATTTGATAAAAGGACTTAATCGCGTAAAATGAAAAAGTGACTTGCTATTTGTTAAAGTGCTATATTGCTATGTTCTTTTAATGTGGAGGCCTTAAAATGAAATTAGGCCATTGAATGATAGAATGGACGGTAGTGGACAACCATTTTTAAGTTTTTATATTATTTCATTAAGGTTAAAAAGGTAAAATGGCATATTAATAAGAAATAAAGTAAAACAAAAACATAAAATGGCCATTATGTTCATCTTTTGGTCGAATAATGAAGAGAAAAAGGACCATTTGAAAGCTTTAAACATTTGACACTTTGAAGCTCAAATTGAGGTATGGATTTTGCTCAGTTTTCGATAATTTTTACGTTTTTGAGATCGTTGCTTTGAATATTACTTAGCCCATACTTTAATTTTCGAAAATGATGTTAAATTTGAAATTAGCCATTGTTGATAATGTGATGAATTTGTAGTTGGATGATGAAAAATAAATGTTTGATGTTTGATTATCATGTTTAATAAAGTGATTTTGAGTGAAAATGTCAATTTTGGACTAATTTCTGAAATGTGTAAAATATGAGGTTGAAATGTGAAATAGATGAAAGAAATGGGCTACTAGGGACCTTAGTGAAATTCGGCCTAGCATGGGTATGGTGAAATTTTGGATATTTTGTGTTTTGTGAAATAGGGACTAAATTGTAAAAATGTTAAATGTTAGGGGCTAAAATGCAAATTTTTCATTTATATGTTTTTGGATAAAAATTGAATGAAATGTTGAATAAGTAAATTAATTTTGATATTAATTAGATTGGCAAAAGCGAAATTTGGATCTAGATCGAGGGAAAACCAAAGTATCGGATTAATCGACTTAATTTGTCGTTACTGCGAACGAGGTAAGTTCGTATTTTAATAGACATTACAAAGTCATGTTATAAATGCATATCATTTGTATGAATGAATCCAATGCCGAATGGTAATGCAAATGTATGTATTTTGAATAAGTTATATATATAAATGTTATAATGATATTGAATTGTTCGAGAAGCAGAGTATATGAATACGAAAAAGTTTCGATAACGTGACGACGTTCGAAAAGCCCCGTACGAACCCTAGGAATAGTGTAGGATACATATGTCATGACATAGGATTCTGATATGTTATTTCGTGTAAGACCACGTCTGGGACATTGGCATCGACTTGTGATTTACGTGTAAGACCATGTCTGGGACATCGGCATCGTATTTGATTCGTGTAAGACCATGCCTGGGATAGTGGCATCGATATATGATTACATGTAAGACCACGTCTAGAACGTTGGCATTGTTGAGCTTTCTGAGCTGTCCGAGTATCCTTATTGATTCTGAACGGTTCAACGGGCATTCCGATTCAGGTACGTTGAAAGGTAAGTATATATGTGCAAAGAATGCTATGTGATGTATTTGTAAACGAAATATGAATATGTGCAAATGAAACATGAACAAATGAATAAGATGTGATTTATAAAGTAGCATAAGTGAAATTGTCAAATACTATATGAATGAAAGGTGAGTTTGGGTATAAGTGATGATATGTGATTCGTATAAGAAATATATGTGATTAGATATGTTATTTACAGAATGTGCTCATTTGGATATATGAAAGTGAGAATGGAATGTTATATGAGAATCAAATTGAATAATGATGATTTGTTATGAAAATTATTTTATAAAATTGAAATAACTTGTGTTTTGGCATGTGAGATAGCATAATATGTTTATGGCATTTTTAATGAAATTTATTTGTTATGTTAAGTTTAATAAGATACGAGCTTACTAAGCTTTCAAAGCTTACTCTGTGTGTTTTTCTTCTGTTTATAGATTTTCGGATGTTCGCTCGGGTTGGAAGTCGGCGGAGATCGCATCACACTATCTGGTTAATGGTTTTGGTATTTATATCCTTTATGTAATACCCCAAACCCGGCCTAGACATTATGACCGGATCTAACGTGTCACATCAAAGTGTTATTTGAAAACTATGAGTTCATTGAAAACCCTTCTACAAATTTAAAACTTTCTACCACTTAAAACCCCAGTTTCAGTTGCTTAAAATCAAAACAAGATTTACTCAGAGTCGTTCTCTTACAAAATATTATTACTTTTAAAACCTCGCTTGTTGCGAAAGTTTGGTTCAAACAGTTGCGGAAACGTGATATTTTGAAAACAGTAGTTATTGTTTTAAAAAAAAACCCATGTTTAATAGACTCGCAGGTTGTAATTAAAAGAAACACCATATAAAAGTTAAAAATCCCAATGGCCTTATTACATAATTATTAACCCAATAAATTAAAATAAAATAAAATGAAGTCGCTAAGTTTAAATTTAAAGCATATCGGACATGTGGCCACCTCCGAGTCCCTCGCAGCTCCAAATCCTCTAAGGTTGGGGATTACCTGCACAATTTAAAGAAAAGGGTGAGTTACGAGAACTCAGTGTGTAATCCCCTATCACGATCCACGATGCAGGGCCCAAGCCCATACGGTATCGATGCAGGCCAAAGCCCTATTCAAGAACGTGATGCCCGGGCCTAAGCCCTATTCAAGAACAACTGGGCCTAAGCCCTATGATATGCAAAACAGACATGTAACCCAACCCAGTCCAGCCAACACACCACCCGTGCCAACCAACACACCATGTGGGACCAAGTCAACCCACCCAACCAGTACACCAATAACGCAGTCTTGCTGCTAATATCAACGCAACAAAGCTGCTAATAATAGTATACGTGGCTGAGCCACTAGAATCAATATACGTGGTAAAAGCCACTAGATCAGTATAACGTGGCAGAGCCACCAGTACAGTGCTTCCTCCACAATCCATAACCCAACCCAATGCAGTATGTCATGTCATAATTAGCTCATGTATGCAGTGCATCACAATCAAAATCAATCATACAATTAATACTCATACATCAATGATACTACCACTAAGGGTATAACGGTCATTTGGTCAGTTGGGGTTAAATCAGTAATTCACCCCGCAGGGGTATTCCAATAATTTTAGCCATCGAGGGTAGTTCAGTAATTTTCACCCATTGAGGGTATTTCAGTAATTTACCCATCGAGGGTATTTCGGTAATTTTAGTCATCTAACAACCTCTCCAGAGGACTAATGTTGCCTCGAGTGACATAGGTTCCCTTTCTGGTCAAAACGGTGCAATTGGGCATAAAGCCCAATTTCGGCCCAAGCGGGCCCACACGCTAGTGTGGCCCATTCAGCCCATTTTCAGTCACGATTCTACGAACCTCGCAGCCGCATCTATTATCCAGCACTTACCATAGATTTCGCCGCTATGGGCCCATTAGCCCATTGGGCCCACTTGGCCTACTTCGGCCCAACAAGGCCCACTACGACCTAAGCCCACGAGAAAGGTCGTGACACTCCCAACGGTCTATCGCCAACGTTTGTGGCTTGATTTATCTCTACGAGTGGTTTCACGCTCGAGTGGCCTCAGATGCCGATATTCCGACTTTTTGGTATTTCAGCTTTTAGCCGATTCACAGATCATCAGGGTGTGAGTACACCCCTTCACTCATCGCATTGACAGAACAAAAAGGGGTGTAAGATTACACACCTTGATTACGAATGTGCCACCAATCCCTTAGCACCGATCCTACGTTAGACAAGATCAACAGTTAGTCAAGCGATCAAGAGGGTTATCCTCCCATTACACAACAAAATTGAAATCCCATTAACACCTACCTTGTTTCACCGGGTTTTGCTAAGTTCTTTCCGAATTTAAGTGAAGATTAAGAATCCCTGAAAGTACCTTGCATTACAAAGAACCCTTTTTAAAAGAGTTTGAATAAAAAATGTGGTTAACACCTACCCTTGACAAAAACAAAGCGAGAGTGCTTACTTGATCAAGGCTAAGAGTACCAATCGATTGCTTCTGAACGCTTGTCCCTTCCTACACTTCGAGTGAACCTACATACCAACCCACACCAGACTACAGAAGGTGGGGAAGATTCGACACTAGAGGGACAAGAATGATACCCACCACGAAAATAATTGAAAGAAAGTCAGTATACTTACTCTTCAAATTCGGCAATATAGGTTTCCTTGAGTTCGGTCCCAGAGATGTGACTATAAAAGAAGGATAAGAAGAGATTGATCTCGATTTACTCAACTTAAATGACAATAGAAAAATGTTGAGGACAATGAAGAAGATAGGTTCGACTAACTTGAAGGTACAGAAAAGAAGACAAGAGGAAAAGAGGAGATTGAATTCGGCCAATAAGCTGCCGAGAAGAAAGAGAACGAACTTCCACACAGGTCAAATCGGTAAGGAAGAAAATGAGAAAAGAAAGAAGTTCTCCCAGAGATTTTGGCACTAAAAACTTGTTCTCACTTGATTCTGAAAGCACCAAGAGGTCACTTGCAACAAACACTTAGGAAGAAAAGAACACGAAAATGCCAAAAAGAACCAAAACCCAAAAATGTTCCCAATAGACCCCTCAGCCGAATTTGCATCATACCCACCTCTTAGCCTAAATTTTTATCCTATCAACACTTCTAATTTCGGCCAACACTTCCACTCTCATCTATCTCCTCGATTTTCTCCACCACCACCACCTAGAATCGCCCCCATCCATCCATTTGAAACTTTTGACCAAGTTTCCAACTTCCCTTGTAGAGTTTGATCCGAACTCTACTTCTTCCACTCTCAAGTCACAAAATAAAAGTCTCCAATTGCAATTCGTGGGATTCAAACCCCAGTCTTCCTTGTTATCCCATTGAAGCCATACGACTAAGTCCCAACAGGCTCTTTGTGTCACAAAGCACACAAAAATATACTTAAGTCCTACTGCTAACAGCCCTCTCCTCTTAAGGGCCAAAAACTAAAATTTTTCCAAAGCTCAAACTCAGGCCTCCTTAGAACCCCCGAATACACTCAAATAGCTAGCCGTTCAAGTACAACATGAATTTTAAACAACAACAAAAAAAAATACAGCCCCTAATTTGGGACGTTACACTTTATAACTTGGTTATATGGCATGTATAGGCTATGGTATTTGATATTATGGTTGGATATGTATTTGGCAAATTTAGATGGTTGATAATGAATGTGGAAGTGGAATTTGGTATGTTTTATTATGCTCATGAATGGCCAAAAGAAATTGTCAATTTGGTATGATTTTAGTAAGAAAATGGAAGTGAAATTTTGGGACATTGATCATGTATGAATTAGTGAGTTGTTATGAAATTTTGGTATGTTTTGGTTTAGGTTTTGAGCAGGAATTTGGTTGATGAGGAGATGGTTTATATGGTCTATGTTTTGTGCTTGAAGTTGGCTAGAATTTTGGCATATTTGTTGCTTGTTTGATGCTTGTAAGTATGATTCAAAATGGGTGGAAATTTGGCCTTGAAAATGGCCTATAATTGGCCACACGGGCGTGTGTCTCGATAGTGTCATTCATTTTCCCAATTTGAATTAAGTCAGACTTGCACACGGGCCAGACACATGGGCGTGTGGAAGGCCGTGTGATTCAAGTCAATGTTGCACACGGGCCAAGCACATGGGCGTGTGACAGGCCGTGTGATTTTAGTCAGTTTTGTACACGGGCTGGGACACGTGCCAAGGCATAGGCATGTGAGGCACACGGCCTAGCCACATGGGCGTGTGCCCTGTTTTGAAAGAAATTATTCTAAGTTTCATAAAGTTTCTGTATGAGATCTGTTTGGTCCCAAACCCTCTCTAAAGCATGATTAAGGTCTCGTAGACCTTCTAAAGGGATAAAGTGATTGTGTTTGGTGATGATTTGTTGATACATAATGTATGATTGTGAAATGAGAGTAAAATGTTTCGATATGTCCGAATGCCTTTTAACCTTAGTCCGGCGACGGATATGGGTTAGGGGTGTTACATTTTATTGGTATCAGAGCTATGGTTTAGTCGATTCTAGGACTACCATAGCGTATGTGAGTCTAGCTATACATGCCATATTTAACCTGTGATAGTGTGATATCTTCCGACTCTGACAAAAATTGTTTTGATGAGAGAGATAAGTATTCCAACTGAGCTAATTTTGATAGTACCAAAATATTGTACTCAAATGTTTGAGTGAAAATGTGTTGATTATGAATTGAAACTCATAAAGGTATGGATCAAATTGTATGACGTATTGTTATTGATAAATGTTATATTATATGAGCATATGAGTTATGACATTTGAGTTATAATGCTATATTAGAATTTCGACTGTGAATTAGTGATTTGAGTTGGCATATGAACTATGTGTTAAGAACAAAAGAGCTTATAAGCAAATGTTTATTAAATGTTTTGAGAATGTGAAATTAGAAATGAACTGGTTATTTGTGATAGCATGTGTTATGTGCATTTATGTGAGAGTTAAATTTGAGGCTTTACAACCCTCACCCCCTTATCAGTGAAATGTTAAAATGAAATATGTAAGATGTTGGGATGAATAAGCTCACTGATAAACCGTAATATATACATATTTTAATCCCACATTTAGCATACTTTTTGGATTATTTATCCCTTGAATTGTGGAATTTGATGCTCCTAATCCTTTAATTTCATGTTTTATAATTAGGAGAACATCAGAGGATGAAAGGAACGAGAAACGGGCCGAAAACGGAGAAAATGGGCTTATCGTAGAAACTCACATGGCCTGGACTATCACCCACGGCCGTGTATTTCGAGTAACAATTAAGACACGGCCTAGAACATCGTACACGGCCAGATCGCACGGCCATGTGTGGCAAACAGGCTTGACCACGGCCGGGAGAGTCGACCATGGGCGTGTCGCACGGGCATGTCCCTGTTATAGCCAAGATGAGTTTCATTCAGAATAGGATACTTAGGGGCAAAGAAAGGCATTCCGAAGCCTATATAAACACCCTAAGTAAAACTTAAAAAGGGGCCTTTGATCGAGGGCGAAGCCAGAGAGGGCTGAACTCAGGGAATTACTCCAAGAAAGCCAGTTGATCCATCTCAGAAGCCAGAATCACATTCAAGACGGAAGATCTTCCCTTCAATTTGCTTCAGGGAGTTTTAGGGTTTTCTTATGTTTTGTTATTTATCTTTTTCTGAGATGTATTCTTTTATAATTATGAACTAAACCCCTCAAATACCTGAGGGGGATGAAACCTAAGACGGATCTTGTTATTGTTTTCTGAACTATATGATAAATACTTGATTTGTTCCTAATTATGTGTTCTTAATTCTTGTTTTAATATTTCAGGATATTGATTCAAGTATTGATGTGCTTAGGCAGTGGAGGAAAAGTCCCTGTTTAAGAGTAGATCTAGCATAGTTAAGCGGAGTTGATCGCAACCCTAGAAATAGGATGAAGAAAATCTACCGGATTAGGGTCAAACCTACTATGGGAGTCCATAGATCGAGTTAATGCAACACTGCGGGTTTTAATTAGAAAGAGATTTCAATTAATCAACCTAGGGTTAGACGTTAGTAGCCTCGAAAGAGGTATTAATATAAATTAGGGAATCCTACAGATCAAGTCAAGTGAATAAATCGTGCAGTTCGAGTTAAATAACAAGTGAAGTCTAGGTGGATTCTTCCTCGGGTATTGTCTTAATCAACTGGTTTTTCCCAAAAGTATTTTCCCAAGTCACTCTCTATGTCTTAGCAACCTTAGCTTAGTAATTAGTTAGATAAATATGAATCCCCTTTATTTTAGGCTAGATAATAAAAAGAAAGTCAGTACTAGTAATTTTGGTTCCTTTGGGTTCGACATTCCGGTCTTGCCACTAAGCTATACTACTGTTCGATAGGTGCGCTTGCCTCAATCATGGTGATAGTTAGTTTCTAGGCTCGATCATTCATTATATAAATATTAAAACTCTCAGACACGATCAAGTTTTTGGCGCCGTTGTCGGGGAACTAAGATATTAGGAACACTTGATTTTTATTACTTTTGCCATTTTTTTTATTTTTACAATTAATTTTTATTTTATTTCTACTTTGCTAATTTTTCTTTTTCCTTGCTTCTGGCAGGTATTCTAGTTTATGACTAGAAGAAACCCGACAGGACCTCTACTCTACGATAGTGATATAGAAGGAACTGTTCGCAAAAACCGAAGAGAAATTAGGCGAAGCCTACAATACATACAAGAAGAGCAAGAGAACGATACTGATAACACCGAAGAGATGGCTGATCCCCAGAATAATCCACTTCCTCCGATGGTCGAAAATCATGCTCCTCGAACTATGTATGATTATGCTAAACCTAATTTAATAGGAACTGAATCAAGTATTGTTAGACCTGCTGTCGCTGCAAATAATTTTGAACTGAAACTTAACACTATACAAATGTTTCAACAATTTGTTCAGTTTGATGGTTTGCAGGATGAGGACCCTAACACACACTTAGCGAACTTTTTGGAATTATCCGATACGTTTAAAATTAATGGTGTTTCTGATGATGCCATTTGCCTTCGATTATTTCCTTTTTCTTTAAAGAATAAAGCCAAACAGTGGTTGAATTCTCTTCCACGAGGATCAATCACTACATGGGAGCAAATGACCGAGAAATTTTTGTTAAAATATTTTCCGCTAGCTAAAACGGCTAAGTTGAGGAATGATATCTCTTCTTTTGTACAGATGGATTTAGAGACACTTTACGGTGCATGAGAGAGATATAAGGATTTATTTAGAAGGTGCCCTCATCATGGGTTACCATTATGGCTACAGGTTCAAACCTTCTATAACGGTGTAAACCCCTCAACTAGGCAGCTTATCGATGCAGCCGCCGGTGGAACCTTAAATAACAAAACACCTGAGGCTGCTTATGAATTCATTGAAGAGATGTCACTGAATAATTATCAGTGGCAAGTTATGAGGACAAAGCCGATAAAAGCCGCCGGAGTTTTCAACCTCGACGCAGTGGCAATGCTATCAAACCAGGTAGAGCTTTTAAGTAAAAAATTTGATGGTTTATGTGGTTATTCGCAGGTACATCCAGTGATGCGGTGCGATACAAATGGAGGAGGGACGAACAATACAGAATACCCACCCTACAACCCTGGCGTAGAAAGCGAGCAGATGAACTATATGGGTAATACTTTTAGATCTCAAAATAACCCCTATAGTAACAATTATAATCCAGGTTGGAGGAACCACCCAAACTTCTCATGGGGAGGTCAAGGAAATCAAGGAAATCAGAGACAACAACCCCCTCTAGGCTTTCAACAACAGCCCTACCCACGGGAAAAGAAACCGAACCTTGAGGAGATGCTGGAAAAGTTTATCTCGACATCATAAACTCATTTCCAGAATACTGAAACGGCATTGAAAACTCAACAAGAATCACTTCAAAGGATTGAGAATAAATTTGGACAGCAAATCAAGTTAGTTTCAAAAAAGCAACCAGGTAATTCACCTAATTCAAAAGAGCATGTGAAAGCAGTTACACTAAGGAGTGGAAAGGAGTTGGTTGAAACTGAAAGAAAGATGCCAAAAGAAATTGCTAAAGAAAAAGAAGAGGAAGTAAACGAGAATGTAACGCCGGCATTTAAAGAACCACCAATTCCATATCCAACACAGTTGAAAAAAGACAGCATGGACGCACAATTTGGTAAGTTTCTCGAACTCTTTAAACAATTACATATTAACTTACCTTTTGTTGAGGCTATTTCGTAGATGCCTACATACGCAAAATTTCTAAAGGAGCTCTCAACGAATAAAAGGAAGCTTGAAGAACTGTCAACCGTGGAGCTTAACGAGGAATGCTCAGCTATTCTCCAGAATAAGTTGCCAACCAAATTAAAAGATCCAAGAAGTTTTACTATTCCTTGTTTAATTGGTAGCTTAAATATTGAGAAGGCATTAGCTGACTTAGATGCCAGTATTAATTTAATGCCTTATAAAATGTTCAAGCACCTAGGTCTTGGGGAACCGAAACCCACTAGGATGAGTATCCAACTAGCCAATATATCTATTAAATACCCTAGGGGAATTATTGAAGATGTTTTAGTTAAAGTTGATAAATCGACATGGATGAGGATGTTGAAGTACCTTTAATTTAGGACGGCCAATTTTAGCCACGGCTAGGGCTAATATTGATGTAGGTAATGGTAAGCTTGCGCTCAGGGTAGGTGATGAGGAGGTTATCTTTAAAATTTATGATGCTATGCGATACTCTAAAGAGCAAGATGATTCCTGTTATTTTATTGACTCTATTGATCATTTTATTCAGGATTCTTTTAAGGAAATAATACATAAAGACACGTTGGAACTCTGTCTTGTTCAAGGCGAGGAGGCAGATGATGATGCCAATGAGATGGGGGAGACAAAAATCGAAATAAATCCTAATAGCCCCCCTAAGATAAAAAGAGTATGATGGCATTGAAATAAATGACGAATCTAAACAAAGGCCCTCTATTGAAGAACCCCCCAAATTGGAAATGAAACAGTTACCAACACACTTAGAGTACGCATTCCTTGGGAGCAATTCTACACTACCGGTAATTATTTCTTCAGACCTAGAACCCAATGAGAAAGAAGAGTTACTACAGTTGTTAAAGAAGCATAAAAGAGCCATAGCCTGGAAAATCTCTGACATAAAAGGGATAAGCCCATCATTTTGCACCCACAAAATCTTAATGGAAGATGAATATAAACCATGTGTGCAACCTCAAAGATGATTAAATCCCAATATGAAGGAAGTTGTCAAAACTGAGGTAATTAAACTTCTAGATGCTGGAATTATTTATCCTATTTCTGATAGTTCTTGGGTAAGTCCTGTGCAGGTTGTTCCAAAGAAAGGAGGCATGACTGTCATAGCTAATGAAAAGAATGAATTAATTCCAACAAGAACAGTCACAGGTTGGAGAGTTTGCACCGACTATAGGAAACTGAATGATGCCACAAGAAAAGACCACTTTCCTTTACCCTTCATTGATCAAATGCTAGAAAGATTATCTGGACATATGTACTATTGCTTCCTAGACGGGCTCTCTGGCTACTTCCAAATCCCCATAGCTCCTGAAGATTAAGAAAAGACAACATTCACATGTCCATAGGGTACGTTTGCTTATCGAAGAATGCCTTTTGGATTATGTAACGCTCCTGCCACTTTTCAGCGCTGCATGCTAGCCATCTTTGACGAACTTGTGGAAGATATCATGGAGGTATTTATGGACGACTTTTCAGTATTCGTTAATTTGTTCCACCTTTTCCTTAAAAATTTAAAACGAGTCTTAATGAGATGTGAGGAAACAAACCTTGTGCTTAATTGGGAAAAGTGTCACTTCATGGTTCGAGAAGGGATTGTGTTAGGTCATAAAATTTCTAGTAAAGGGATTGAGGTTGATAAAGCAAAAATTGAAACCATAGAAAAATTACCTCCTCCCAGTTCAGTTAAGGCTATTAGAAGTTTTTTAGGACATGCCGGTTTCTATAAAAGATTTATTAAGGATTTTTCTAAAATAGCTAAGCCTTTGACAAAATTACTAGAAAAAGATGTACCTTTCAATTTTGATCAAGAATGTTTAGATGCATTTAATACTCTAAAGACTAAATTAACAAATGCCCCAATTATTATTGCACCTGATTGGAATTTACCCTTTGAACTAATGTGTGATGCGAGTGATTTTGTAGTAGGTGCAATTTTAGGTCAGCGAAGAGACAAGCATTTCCAACCAATCTATTACACTAGCAAGACATTGACAACCGCGCAAGAGAATTACACCACCACAGAAAAAGAATTTCTAGCTGTGGTCTTTGCATTTGATAAATTTAGACAATATTTAATATTATCTAAAGTCGTCGTTTACACTGACCATTCAGCCCTTCATTATCTTTTAACTAAATCTAATGCAAAACCTAGACTCATAAGATGGATTCTACTTTTACAAGAATTTGACTTGGAGATTCAGGATAAGAAAGGAGCTGAAAACCTAGCAGCAGACCATCTTTCTAGACTTGAAAATCCACATCTTAAAGAACTTGATGAGAGTGAGATTAATGACTCGTTTCCTGAAGAACAACTCTTGGCTATGTTCGACGCCGAGGTACCTTGGTTTGCAGATATCACAAATTATTTAGCTACTAACGTATTACCAAAAGGGTTGACACATCAGTAAAAGAAGCGATTCTTTACTGATGTGAAAAACTATTTTTGGGAGGACCCTTTTCTTTTTCGTATATGTACAGATCAAGTAATTTGGAGATGTGTCGCAAAGGAAGAAGCAAGCAAAATCCTAGAACATTGCCATTCAGGACCCACTGGAGGACATTACAGTGGGACAAAAACAACACATAAAACACTTGAATCAGGTTTTTATTGGCCCACTCTGTTCAAGGACGCCAACAGGTATGTTAATTCATGTGATAAATGTCAGAGAACAGGTAATATCTCTAAACGCGATGAAATGCCTCAAACATATATACTATCATGTGAAATATTTGATGTATGGGGTATCGATTTTATGGGTCCATTCCCTAGCTCATTTGGGAATAAATACATCCTCAAAATGGGTGGAAGCTCAAGCTTTACCCACCAATGATGCAAGAGTGGTAGTGCGAATTCTTAAGAAAATTTTCTCTCGATTTGGAACACCTAGAGCAATTATTAGTGATAGGGGTACCCATTTTTGTAACACTCAATTTGAGAAAATCTTAAAGAAATATGGAGTACACCACAGAATAGCTACACCTTATCACCCTCAAACCAGTGGACAAGTCGAAATATCCAATAGAGAACTTAAACGTATCTTAGAAAAAACTGTAGAATCAAACAGGAAAGATTGGGCAGCAAAAGTAGATGACGCTTTATGGGCTTATAGAACCACCTTTAAAACTCCCATAAGAACATCCCCATACAAACTTGTTTAAGGGAAGAGCTATCATTTACCATTTGAACTCGAACATAAAGCATTTTGGACTATAAAATTTCTAAACTACGATCTTAAACTTGCAGGCAAGAAAAGATTGATGTAGTTGAACGAGCTTGATGAGTGGCGAGCAAAAGCCTACGAGAGCTCACGGTTATACAAAGAAGCAACAAAGCGACGCCATGATGCTTGTCTAAAGCGACCTAAACAATTCGAAGTTGGAGATCTCGTGTTACTTTATAATTCAAGACTCAAATTATTCCCTGGAAAGCTGAAATCAAGATGGTCAGGTCCATTCGTAATCAAAACTATTTTTCCCTACAACACAATCGAGGTAACTCATCCGACTTATGGCACTTTCAAGGTAAACGGTCAACGACTAAAAATTTATAATGGTGAAGATTTTAGGGATATAAGAGAGGAGCTTCAGCTCCATGAACCTTCATATACAAATGAAAACAAGGTAAGTCTAGCTTAAGATTTTAAACAAGTGCTTCTCGGGAGGCAACCCGAGCACTAACCTCATCAACATTCATATTTCTGTTTTTAGCATCTAACCAAGAACTAACTAATTTCATAAGCGCAGGATTTCCTTCCCACACGGCCTAGAACACGGGCGTGGCCGTGGCCGTGTGGGCATCACGGATTTACACACTGGCATGGCAGAGGTCGTACGAACCAAGGACGAAAAGTCCCCACATCACGGACAGCTATAAATTGCCACGGCCGTGTGATATGGTCGTGGCCGACACTGAGGAAGTCACACGGGTATGAGACACGCCCGTCCTTTGAGCCCGTGTCCGACACTGAGAATGATACACGGGTGTGGAAATATCTACACAGGCGTGGGAGAAACGAATGAGCCACCACACGGCCGTGCGGTATGGGCATGTGACTTAACATGCCCATGACACACGGGCGTGGGAAGAAACCAGGTGTCACAATTTCTATTTAAACCCCTTTCTTTTGTTCACTCCCTCCCTCACTCTTTCTTTGGCCACCCCAGCCACCATACCCCCTCTCCAATCCTATTATCTTTCTTCCTCCATTCTTTTTCTTTCACCATCCCCATGCCGAAGAAGCGGAAGGACCCTAGCACAGTCTCCCCTTGCGAGACCGATCTACATAAGTTTATGCCGGCCGCTTCATCGACCCAACAAGCTAAGGACATTTGAGTCCATTTATTCTACCTATGTTTTTTCTCTTCTCCTTTATTTTCCTTCTCTTTGACTCTATTATGCTTAATTTTACCTATTTTATTTTAGTTTCTTGGTTATAGGTTCTAAAGGCTGCTTGGGAATCACCCCACCACGACCATAGACACCGCCGCCACAGGAATGTCTTCCTCCAACTAGGCCCGAACTTCCCCAAATTTTTTTCTCTGACTCCATCCAAAATTTAGGAAGTTTCACCTCTTTCCCTATCTTGTGCTTTTCTTATTATAATTATTATATTTGTACATTAAGGGCAATGTACATCTTAAGTGTGAGGGGTGAAAATTATCGTGAAAAGTGCCTAACTTTTTGCATTATTCTCAAATCCCTGAATTATATCTTGTTCTTAAATAATCTTCTCATATTACTATTAGAATGAAATTTCCTTTGATTTATGATTTTTGTTGATATGTTTTGGATTAAGTCATAGCTAATTGTGCAGTGATGATTTAAACTTTAGGAGACTAGAGAATCAAGCATGGTGAGTTTATTTTCAGAATTAAAATTTTGTTAGGTTGTCTACCTGAATGTAATTATTACCTTGAAGTTTAAAATTTACAAGGTTGACATCATAAGCCCAAAATTTTTGTGAGATCTTGAGCCTTTTAGAGCATACATTCCTTTTCGTGCTCACTTTATTGATTATGAGTATGTCAACACTGATTTTTTATTCTAGAACTTGCTTCGATTATACATGTCGAGACCACACCTTTGATTTGATATACTGAGATGATAAAGGCACCTAGGTTTTAACCCACTTACTCCATAAAAAGCCTACCTTCATAATTAACCCCTAGTGAACCCCTTTGAATCCTAACAAACCATTTCTTGACTCACCCATTAATATTAACCCAAAACCCACTTTGTATTTGTTATCACCATTTCTCTTGACTACCCTTATATCGAGATTTGATTTGATCGGTTACGTAACTATTTTCTTTATTTTAGTTATTAAATTCTATATTATTACTGTACTTGATTTGTTCTTAAAAAAACGAAGTATATTCATTATTAGTTCTATGTTATTTGAGCTTAAACTGTTGATTTCATTATCTTTAGAAGAAGCTCATGTTATTACTATTAAGTTTTCAATTGATGTAATTATTCAGTATTAGTCCAACTTTCTAGTTAGGTAATTTGTCAATTCAGTCTCGATACTAACCCTCTAATTCAAGCCTTTATCCACACCTTTAACCCAAGCCCCGTTACAACCCATAAAAGACCTTTTGATTTGTGTATCATATCATTTTACAGTGGTGGGGATTTGATTTTCATGCAAGCCTATGGGATTAACTTTTCATGTCCGACTCTTGAGTGCTTATTTTTGAACCTTAAACACTTTGAGTGATTTGAGTGAACCTTTAGTGAGGATGTCAATTTTTGTCGATTTTGAATTAAAGGTGATTATTTAGGTAAGGGGAAACACCTATTTTTCATTCTATAAAAACTATGACTTTGATTGTTTGAATCTTTAGGAACCTTCTGGTTAAATCATCCATGTATGAATTACCTATGAATTATGATGAAACATTGTTGATGAAGGTTATGAATTGAGGAAATTCTATTTTAATTGTGCGTTGAGAATTTTGCTTGAGGACAAACAAATGCTTAAGTGTGGGGGTATTTGATAAATTGTAATATATACATATTTTAATCCCACATTTAGCATACTTTTTAGATGATTTATCCCTTGAATTGTGAAATTTTATGCTCCTAATCCTTTAATTTCATGTTTTATACTTAGGAGAGCATCGGAGGAAGAAAGGAACGAGAAATGGGCCGAAAACAAAAAAATGGGCTTATCTTAGAAACTCACACGGCCTGGACTATCACCCACGGCCGTGTATTTCGAGTAACAACCGAGACACGGCCTAAAACATCGTACACGGCCAGATCGCATGGCCGTGTGTGGCAAACAGGCTCGACCACGGCCGGGAGAGTCGACCACGGGCGTGTCACACGGGCGTGTCACACGGGAATGTCACACGGGCGTGTCCCTGTTATAGCCAAGATGAGTTTCATCCAGAATAGGATACTTAGGGGCAAAGAAAGACTTTCTGAAGCCTATATAAACACCCTAAGTATAACCTAAAAAGGGGTCTTTAATCGGGGGCGAAGCTAGAGAGGGCTGAACTCAGGGAATTACTCCAAGAAAGCCAGTTGATCCATCTCAGAAGCCGGAATCACATTCAAGACGGAAGATCTTCCCTTCAATTCCCTTCAGGGGGTTTTAAGGTTTTTCTTATGTTTTGTTATTTATCTTTTTCTAAGATGTATTCTTTTATAATTATGAACTAAACCCCTCAAATACCTGAGGGGGATGAAACCTAAGACAGATCTTGTTATTGTTTTCTGAACTATATGATAAATACTTGATTTGTTCTTAATTATGTGTTCTTAATTCTTGTTTTAATATTTCAGGATATTGATTCAAGTATTGATGTGCTAAGGCAGTGGAGCAAAAGTCCCTGTTTAAGAGTAGATCTAGCATAGTTAAGCGGAGTTGATCGCAACCCTAGAAATAGGATGACGAAAATCTATCGGATTAGGGTCAAACCTACTATGGGAGTCCATAGATCGAGTTAATGCAACACTAGGGGTTATAATTAGAAAGAGATTTCAATTAATCAACCTAGGGTTAGACGTTAGTAGCCTCGAAAGAGGTATTAATATAAATTAGGGAATCCTACGGATCTAGTCAAGTGAATAAATCGTCTGGTTTAGAGTTAAATAACAAGTGAAGTCTAGGTGGATTCTTCCTCGGGTATTGTCTTAATCAACTGGTTTTTCCCAAAAGTATTTTCCCAATTCACTCTCTGTGTCTTAGCAACCTTAGCTTAGTGATTAGTTAGATAAATATCAATCCCCTTTATTTTAGGCAAGATAATAAAAAGAAAGTCAGTACTAGTAATTTTGGTTCCTTTAGGTTCGACATTCCGGTCTTGCCACTAAGCTATACTACTATTCGATAGGTGAGCTTGCCTCAATCGTGGTGATAGTTAGTTTCTAGGGTCGATCATTCATTATATAAATATTAAAACTCTCAGACATGATCACTCACAAGAGTGGAGTTACAGAGATCAATGTTTGAAAGATTATTAATGTGGTTAGAAAAGAGAATGAATCAACAAATGAAGATAGTACTAAAGGAGATATTGAAATGTTTTGAAAACTATTCAGATTATGCAACGTCACTGTTAAAGAAGAAGATAACTCCGATCAAATGACCTATTCAGGTATGTTATCTAAAGAAAGTATTAACTGGAAGCTTTTGAATTGATTTCTGTTAGTGATGGGATAATGTGAAAATTTCTAATGACAGAATTAGACAGTGGATTAATGTTTGAACTGTATTGATGGTTGAGTACAGTGGTTGTGGTTGAGTTAATTACGACGATCACTTCTGAGTATGCAATGTGTTCATTTACTTTCAGAGGTATATGTAGCTGATTATGTTAAGATAAAATTCTTATCGTATGAGAACGTTAGCTAAATGTACTGATAGACGAAAGCATGGTTAATCTGTTTGGGTTATGTTCGACATTGTTATGTCTTTCTCTGAAAACTTATTCCATTTTGTGGATATGAAAGTCGACGGTAAAATCAGCATGAGGCTAATATTCTATTTCTACTGGTTATTATTCTGTTGAATATACGTGAAGATTATATTGCTTCTGTTACTGTGGATTTCAATATTTATGAGTGACATTGTTCTTTCTGGACATTTTCTGGGATATCATCGGAATTGATATCATACTATATGGGTTGTAATTTTCAGATATCCTATGTAATTCTAAATGTTAAAATTTCACTATTTCGGTTTTCTTATGATTCCATGTGATTATCTGCAAGAGATCTCTATTTGACAGAGATGACTATTTCTATTATGATTATAATCTCTGGCTTGAAATGCGAGAGTACAGTGGTACCATCCTCAGAGTTATAGAAGTTGTGTTTCTGCAATAGTGGCTATTTAAATCATATTTGATTTTCTTTTCTATGTTCAAATGCTTTATTAACAGCCGGGATAATATTTATTATAGGGTTGAGACATCGTTCTTAGTAAGGTCCAATGATTTCTATTTGGTTAAGGTGATTTCAGTATAATTTAGAGTCTCGATGATTAATATATGAGACAGCTTCTTTATAAACTCTTTTCTAGTTCTCGTGAAGGTTCGACATTGATAAAAGAGAAAATGATAGAAGGTCATGATCAATCTGTATAATGATATGTTCTGAGTTATTCCTTTTAATGAGAAGAAAAGATTTCTTCAAAAAGATCGATTCAGTAGTTAGTATGATTTGAATTATTTGATTGAAAAGAATAATTGGGTTATATGTGTTTGAATCTATCCACCGGACTAAAAATAAACTTTGAACGTACATGTGTGAATGGGGGGATAGTCTGGAAGAAGAATTTGTATTCTTGAAGACTTGATACAGAATTATATCTATCGAAACAATTCTATCTTAGAAATGTTTTGGTAAATTAAAGTTAGTTCGATTGTTGAAGCTTTCTTTCGTACGAAGATATTTTCAAACGAAACATCAGTTCTGATTCAGTATGAGTTAAATAAAGAGATTATGATTGTCGGCCATACATTATTGAATGGTCAAAATGTGTTCTAATACAGGAATGTGCAGAGATATCTTGTGATTCTATATAGTTAAAGCTGCATAAAAAGAGTTATGTGACATATTTTGTAACACCCTAAAAATCCGAGTCTTGATATATTGCATGTTTTGGTGATTAGTTTATAAAGGAAAAATTTTCTTATTACTTTTCGTGCCTATGATAGTCCTGAAGAAGAGTATAGAATTATTCGGGTATGGAATAATTTTTAGTTTGAGAATTTATTGAAGTGGAGCAGGTGGCATTGACACTTAAGTTAAATTAAGTGTTAAAAAGTAGCATAAGATGAGTAAATGGCAAGGTGGTGTTGGCGCATGAGATATTGCATGAGGGGAGTGGTTCGAATCCCTTGTATAGCATTTAGACAACTTTTATTTTTGCACTTGTATAGCAAGTGTCGGCCAAGCAATAGATATGGTAAGGTTGGACTTTTCATTTTTGGTAAGTAGACTAAAGGAATAAGGAAATAGCTAACTTATAGTATGGAATCAAGAAAATTTTGAAAGATAAGGGGACATAAGGCATGTATCAAGGAAAAGGTTTTGGAAACTAATTCATGGCCATTTGACCATGAATTTGGACGGCAATATGGCTAGGGGGAAGGTTGGCCGAATTTTGCTAGTAGCTTGGTAAGGTTTAGGAGTTTGCTTTTGGTCATTTTAGTTTTTGTGCAAAATTTTGCATTCCTCTTCTCAACTTTTCCCTTTGGCCGAAATTGATCTTTTGGTAAGCCTTGATTATTTTGACCATTTGGTCATTTTTGCTTTTCACTTTAGTGTTCAATTTTGTGCCTTTCTCATAGTGTCGATTCTACCAACACCAAAAAGCCATTCTTTACTTTTCTTCTCCCCATTGCCGAATATACATTGCTCCCAAAACTCATCTCTTTCTTTCTTTCTCTTTGATTCTCTTTGAAAACCGAAACATCATCATCATCTCTTCTCTTATATTTTATTTCTTATCACTGTAACACCCCAAACCCGGCCCATGAGTCCTGACCGGATCTGGTATGTCACGGAGTAAAATAATTTGGACCAATTTGAAAGTTTGGTGAAAATTTGATAAAATTTGGCTAAGGTTTTAAAACGGTGTTTGAAAACTCAATTGGGCTTTTATAAACATGGTTGGGTTGATGAACTCTTTGAAACTGTCTGATTATTTAAAATTTAAGGAACTTTCAAAATCATTATTGAAGTGGTGAATTTTGTTACCCGATGGTAACTTCTTTGAAAACTCGTAAAAGTTATTAAGTTAGAAAAGTTACTTTTAACCAGTTCAATTAATTTTTATAAGATCCCATTTGTAATAACATGAGTAAAGTAAAGCAATAAAATAAACATCCAAGAATTAGCGGCCTTATTACAACCCAAATTAAAAGACTTTAAGGAAAAAAAATAAGATTAACCTAAACAAAGTAATTTCAAATCCACTGATAAGCATGGCCGCCTCGAGTCCTCTCCGGCTCCATCTCCGCGTTCTACTCATCTGAAAAATGGTAAAGGAAGGGGGTGAGTTACCAAGACTCAGTGTGTAATCCCCCACCCGGTAAGGTAACTCATACACAAGTCATTAATAAACATGCACATGCAACCCAACCTAACCATCCATACTCCTTTTCTACCCCGTGTGGTCAAAACCACCGGTGGTCAAAACCACCGATGACTTAGAGTCACAAATCGATGATGGGGCCAACCCATCGTGTGGTCAAAACCACTGATGACCATAGGTCACAATATATCAAATGTGGTCAAAACCACTGGTGGTACCAAACCACTGGGACTTAGTCGCAAATAATCAATTGTTGTGGTCAAAACCACCGATGACCATAGGTCACAAATAATCTGATGGGGCCAACCCATCTTGTGGTCAAAACCACCGACGATACCATAATTCATCCCCCTCCTCTCATCAATCCCACCATCACATGCTTTTATAACAATTTTCATAAATCATACCGTAGCATTTAATCATCATGTGATGGCATGCAAATCATATATCAAAAATCACAAGTTAGGGGACTTACCCTAATCCATGTTTAAGCCCACAAGCATATCATAGATCACTACCAAAATTTATACTCAAGACAATAATATAGCAAGTTTATTAATAAAGTGTGTAAAGAGTTTACACACACCTGTTTCTACCGGAATTCCTAGATCCCAAAGATCCGATCTATGTCGCTAGATCTCTTACCCTATAATCGACCAAAAAGCATGGTTAGGGACTTAGGCCTATTCGGCCAAACCAAGTAATGTCGAGGTTCTTTACGGCCTTTACCTTGAACGGAATTGATTCCCAAACCAATCCCAAGTCTTAATTTGCCCCTAAAACCATGGCACACTCATTAGTTCGATATTAAACAATAAACTTTTATCAAAGGCCCTTGGCCGAAAGTGCTTACCAACTCACCCTTGGAAAAATAATTCCCAAAAGCTTCCCTTAATTTATGTAGGCTCTTAAACTCCACATATCAGCACCTCTCTTTAGGGAGATTCGACCAAATGCACAATTGGAAGGGCTGGAAATTTTAGTGAAGGAGGAGGGTAGGTTCGGCTAGTGGAGGAAGAAAAGAAAAAAATGTAAGATGTAGGGAAAGGGGGTGGTTTCTATTGACAAAGAAATTCGGAGAAAAGAAAAGAAAATAAATTCAACTTTGGCACATCTTTGCTGTACAAAATAGATATGGACACCCCCTCAAGGCGCCCAATATTCGCGGCAAAGACTCCTCTTTTAGGTGATAATTTCACTTTCAAAAATGCAAGATTTATCTCACATCTTTATCTCCTAATCCTCCTTAAACAATTATAATGAAAATAAAATACTATTAATTACTCTTCCAGCCGAAATTAAAAAAAGCTCAAACTCTATCACTTTGAAGAGTCCAAAATCATGCCAATTCTTTCTCTCCTTCACGCCAAAGAAGAAAGAGGAAAAATAAAAATCCAAATGTTTGCTTCTTGGACTCGAACCGGTGACCACAAGCAAGCAGCCCCTCCTTTTCACGCCTTAAGCCACTCTTCCCTTTGGAATTTCATGACATAAAGCCCTCACCTTTTAATTATAAGCCTTCTTCCCGGCCCTTACTCCTTCAACGCCAAAGCCTAAAAATAAAACTCCTTGCGTCCCTTGCGTTTGAACCCGAGACCTCCGTTTGACGCCACTCTCCAAGGCACCTAAGTGGCGCATGAAGGCCACTTAGCCATGCTTTGTTCTTTGTGTCACGTTTAGCCCAAAATTTTATTTAACCCCTATCCCCTAGCTTCCTTCCTTTTAACCCTTAAAAAGGACTTTTTTTACACTAAGTCAGGCCTAGCTCGGGTTTAAATCTAGACCTTAGAACATGCCCAATGATCCTAGAATTTAATCCTTCAAGCACACACATGGGAAAATATTTAAATTACACACAACCCCTAATTTAGGATGTTACAATCACTCATACCTTCTCCATTAATTTTTCTCATGGCCGAATGTTAGTGAGGCATAGCCGAACCATTTTCTCTTTTCTTTGGTTAATCATAGCCGAATCTTTCTCTATTCATAAACATCTTTCTCAATCGTCTCTTTTCAACCGTGGACAATAGGTAAGAATTCTTTTTAGTTCATGTTAGTTAATAGTTGTCATGGCCGAATCTTGATAGGGGTATAAAGGCTTTCTTAGATCGAAATAAACGCGTTCATTCTATTAACTTTTTATTTGTTATACTTTAGTGCGATAACGGAAGATCGTAAATCAAGTGTTCGTAAGTAACATAGAACGTTGGAATCGATTTAAGGTGTTAAGGGAACGTTTTGGTTGACTCTCATTTTTGGAACAAGGATCTTTGTGGTAAGCAAATTTCACCCTTAAACCCTTAGTCATATTTCGATGTAATATTAGATTGGATTAACGATCTTTTGTCTTTGAAGACAATCAAAATAGGGAAGAAAAGGGCGGTGAATAGTGTTCGGAAGAGGGGTGGTTCCGTTATTCCCCTAAGTTTAAGCGAAAAGACTGTTTCAAAAATCCGAGATTTCCACCGGTTGTGGACGTTCATCCGAGGAGAATCAACTGCTCAAGTCGTTCGTACTCCCGAACCATTATTTGTTCGTGGATTTGATTCGGTTAACGAACCATCAATCGGGAGAAACCGCAAGTAGAAGTAGTTCAAAACCCGAGGTAAAATTTTAGATCGTTATTTTTAGATCGGTTTCATTAATAAATTATAGTGTTCTAATTATCGTGATACGTATAGGTGTTGACGAGCGGGAAAGTCTAGTTCTCACTATAACCAGTGTGTGTAACTTCATACTTATCTTTCGGGTTAGATACTAAACCGTAAGAAATTTGATAAATCGTAAAAATGGCCAAATCGAAAATGTTGTAGTAATTAGTACTTTTGTGTAAATGCATGAAAACGCTAGATCGATAAATTGGGCCATAAAACTGCTAGATCGATAAATTGGGCCATAAAACGCTAGATCGATAAATTGGGCCATAAAACCGCTAGATCGATAAATACGTGCAAAAGTTTGCTAGATCGCTAATGGGCCAAAACCCCTAGTTCAAGATATGGGCCAAAGTTTAATACTATATTGTTAATAGGCCCAAATGAAAGGTTTTATTAAAGACTCATTTGTGTTATGGGTTACTTGATAAAATTTTTATGATTTAAAGTTTGTTATTCATACATAAATGCATGGGATGGGATTTGATGAAGAGAAGAAAGGCCTGTGGCCACGTATCTAGTTCAGTGGCTCTGCCACAAATTTTGGCTTAATGCCTCTAGTTCGGTGACTATGTCACAATCTAGTTCTGATAGTGCACTACAATATTTTTAAAAGGCTAAATGCCTACGATTGGTGTGTTTGGCGGGGTGGGTTGACTTGATCCCCACAGGTGTGCTGGTTGGTACGGGGGTGTGTAGCGGATGGAAATTTGGCTTGGTTGGGAAATTCATTTTACATGCATTTTATATATTTTATTTCATTTTATATTGTTAAAATTTGTAATTGGGCTCAAGCCCAAATTAATGCCTTGATGGTCTGGCCCAATAATGGTGGTAAGTGAGTTACACACTGAGTTCTTTGTAACTCACCCCGCTTTATTATCCATCTCGTAATGGAAATTGATATGGACTTGGGCCGGGGATGACTTGGTGGAGGCCATACTACGAGCTTGGGTTTTATAAACTATGAACTTTATTTAAGTTACTTATTTTAATTACTATTTTGGGTATGATGTAATAAGGCCTCTAATTATGTTTTTATGGATTTTTATGTGTGGATGGATTAAATTTTTATTTTAAGACTCTTAATATGGGCTTATGTTAAATCTATAAAGTTTTCTTAAAAATATTGTGTTTTATAACAATTTTGGACACCTAAATTACTTTTCAATTTCTTTCAAATTCTTTTAAAACTACGTTAAGGTTTTGACTAATATATATATATATAAGATTTCAAACAAGTATTTTTCTTAATTCATAATCATTGTACTTAGTTTTTATTAAACCTTATTTCTAAAGGTTTTGCATTACTTTATTTTACTTAAATCATTAGAGAATTTTGGATGTTCGTTTTGTGTGACAAACCAAATCTCGCCTTAACGCATAGACTGGTTTTGGGGTGTTACATTTAATGGTATTAGAGCCGCCAAAACTCGGCTGTGGTTTGGGTTCAACAAAGATATTTGTTTGAAAAACAACTCAAATTTCTAGACTTTTTGATTTAAAGGTAATATGGCACCATGAGCATCCCGCGCCAAGTCAAGTAAGTATCTCAGATATTGATTGTTTATTATCATTGTGATATGATCATAAGAAACACTCTAGAACTTCTAGTTCTAGGTGTTGAAACTGTAGAGAGATTGAGACAATAAGGATATGATTGCGAAACAACTCTATCTCTTTTATATCATAAAACATCGTTAAGAAACACTGAAATAGTATTCTGGTTCATAAAACTCATAACCAGATTAAATCAGTCACTATGAGCACTAGAGGACGTGGTCGTGGACGCGGTAGACGTGGCCGTGGTAGAGGACGAGGTGTTAGAGGCGCAACTGAAGCGCCGGATCATATGCCGGAAATGGATGCACCTGCGTCACTCAAAAGTGAGACGGGATCACATGATCATATGGAAGAAGATAATGCGGTGACGCGAGCAATGCTGCGAGTCCTTGAAAGGGTCGCTGGAATTAGAACTGGGCCAACAGCTCGTGGGTCGATATCGGAACGATTAAAATCAAGTGGTGCTGAGGTTTTTAGAGGTGTCTCAGGTGTAGCTCCAAATGTCGCTGAATATTGGCTTGAGGCAGTGGAGCGAATTATGGACGATCTTGAGTGCACGGTAGAACAAAAACTAAGGGGAGCGTGTCCTTGTTAAGGGGACGAAGCATACCAATGGTGGCTTCTTGTCATCCGAGAAGGCACTCAAGCCGCATTAGTTAATTGGGAATTCTTTAAAGTTTCCTTTCAAGGGAAATATGTAGAACGACGAGTTATGTTGATGCCGTAAGGAAGGAATTCCTGAATCTGGTCCAAGGGAATAAGACAAATGGCGACATATGAAGTCGAGTTTTTGCGCTTGAGTCGCTATGCTCGAACAATAGTGGTAACGGATCATGAGCGTTGTGTACGCTTTGAGGATGGCTTGAATGATGAATTGCGGGTTTTAATAGCCCCACAACAAGTTAGAACTTTTGCCACGCTTGTGGAAAGGCCAAGATAGCCGAAGAGGCTAAGAACTCGAACGTCGACCTGGGAACGAGCTAGAGGCAAGAGAGATATGAAGTATTCGGGTTCTTCAAGAAGGTTTCAAGAGGCCTCGGAATGATGAACCACTCAAGGTAGAACACATGAATCGTGAATCGTAGTCGAGATTGTGCTTGATTGTGGGAAAAGGCATTCGAGAGTCCGAAGAAAACGGGTGCTTGCTATAAATGCGGTCGATGGATCATCAATATAGGAATTGCCCTCGCCGAATGGATACAACTCGTGAAGCTCAGTATACCGATGCACCACCGCAAGAGGAATTCAAAGAACCACCGAGAGGTCGTGGACTAGGTCGTGGTGGTAATGGGGCTGGGGCGTGGTCAAGGTGCAATGGTCGAGGCAATGGTCCTAGAGGCAATACAGATGCAAGACAACCAGATTGGTATATGCGATCGAATGATGCCGTGAGGATGGAAATGCACCTGATGTGATAACTGGTACGTTCTTCATTTTTGATGTACCTGTTATTGCTTTGATAGATATTGGTTCTACCCATTCGTATGTTGCTAGAACCATATCTGGAAACTTGAATTTAGACTATAAAATTTCCGATAGTGAGATGAAGGTAATTAGTCCTTTAGGACAGTCGGTATTGGTAAATAAACTGTTTAGAGATGTGCCCTTAGAAATTCAAGGAGAAATATTTTTGGCGAATTTGATGGAATTGCCTTTTGGCGAGTTCGATATCATTTTGGGCATGGATTGGTTGGTTAAGCACCGGGCAAAATTGGATTGTGCTGAAAAGCGGATGTCAATAAGGACGGTGGAGGATAAAGAAATAATTATGATAGGCGAGCGAAGGAATTACTTGGAAAATGTGGTATCTGCACTTAAGGTAGAAAAGTTGGTGCGAAAAGGGTATGGAGCATTTTTAGCATTTATTAGCGCTTTAGATGCCAAAGAGTTGTCAGTGGAAGATGTGAGAACAGTGAAGGAATTTCCAGATGTATTTCCTGAAGAACTTCCTGGCATACCTCAGATCGGGAAGTGGAATTTGGTATTGAGCTCTTGCCGGAACGGCTCCAAAGGTCCATTGCTCCTTATAGAATGGCACCGAAGGAGTTGGCAGAGCTTAAAGCTCAAATTCAAGAATTGTTGGATCGGGGTTTTATTCGACCGAGTGTGTCTCCGTGGGAGCACCGCTTTTGTTTGTTAAGAAGAAAGATGGGTCAATGCGTATGTGTATTGACTACGAGACAATTAAATAAATTGACGATCAAGAATAGGTACCCTCTCCGCCAAGAATTGATGACTGTTTGATCAAATGAAGGGAGCTTCGCTTTCTCCAAAATTGATTTGAGATCGGGTTATCACCACTTTAAGGTGAAAGAAGCGGATATTCACAAGACGCGGCTTTCCGAACTCGTTATGGACATTATGAGTTTTTGGTGATGCCGTTTGGGTTGACCAATGCACCACCGCATTTATAGATATGATGAACCGGGTCTTTCAACCATATTTAGACCGGTTTGTGGTGGTATTCATAGATGACATTCGTATATTCAAGGAATGAAGAGGAGCATGACTCGCATTTGCGAATTGTATTGCGCTTACTTCAAAATAATCAACTGCTTTGCCAAATTCAAGAAATGTGAATTCGTTAAGGGAAGTGACTTTCTTGGGTCATGTGGTATCGATCGAAGGAATAAGGGTGGATCCTCGTAAGATTGAGGTCAGATTGGATTGGAAACCACCAAAGTCGATGAGTGAGATTCGGAGTTTCTTGGGTTTGGCTAGTTACTATAGACGATTTGTTGAGGGGTTTTCGTTGATTGCTGCACCCCTAACTAAGCTATTGCGGAAGGGAGTACCATATATATAGACCGATAAATAGTAAGAAAGTTTCGAAATTGAAGAAGATTTTAACTAAGCGCCAAGATCTGATTCAACTCGAGGCCGGAAAGGAGTTTATAGTTTCATCGCGATGCGTCACACACGGGCTTAGGATGTGTATTGATGCAAAGTGGGAAAGTAGTGGCTTATGCTTCTCGTCACCGAGACCGCACGAAGTAAACTACCCTACTCATGACTTGGAGTTAGCTGCAGTAGTGTTTGCTCTAAAGATTTGGAGGCATTACCTCTACGGTGAAAAGTCTATCATCTATACGGATCACAAGAGTCTTAAGTAACTTCTTACTCAGAAGGAATTAAACTTGAGACAACGAAGATGGGTGGAGCTGTTAAAGGACTATGATTTCTCAATCGAGTATCATCTTGGAAAAGCTAATGTGGTAGCAGACGTGTAACACCCTGGTTTAGGGGCTGTGCGTATGGGGTATAAATCAAGTGTTAGTAGGTTTTTGGGAGTGCTTGGTTGAGTTTTAGAGGCTCTAAGAATGTTGGGATGAGAAGGGAAGGCTTTGGAAAATTTAGATTTTTAGGGTAAAAAGGAATTGGGCCTAGGAGAATTGAGCCCAATGGGCCTTAGGCGTAGTAGCGTTTAAATTTTTGGAGAACAAGAGACCGGCTTAAATGCAAGTTGGACCTATTGGATAAGTGATTTTGGAAGGTTAGAAGGCTTCTATGAAGTCCCGGGATCAAATATTAGCTTTGGGGAAATTTTGGTTTTAGGTGAAAAAAACCCTGGAAGTTGGCAGGTAGGCCTTAAGAATAAAATGTGGGGAAGAATGACACAAGTGGAATGTGTGGTGTAGTGGCAAAGTGACGCCACTTAAGGAGCAAGGGGTGACGCCACAAGGGAAGGAAGGAGGTCCAAGGTTCAAGTCTTGGCTTTTGCATTTTGGTTTTCTTTTTACTTGGACCTCAGAATTTGGCTATAGTTTATATTTAGTTGCGCATGGTTTAGGACACAAGAGGAGCTTGTGGCCAAGTGGTTAACAGCGTGGATTATGTTGCAAGGGAGCCTGGGTTCGAATCTCATGGCAAGCAATGGAGTATTTATTTTGCGGTCTGGACGGGAAGAGTTTCAGTTGAATTTAAACTCTCATCGACGAAGGGATCCTACATCGGAAAGATACAAAGAAGGAAGGTGAAGTGCTAGCTATATAAGGAGCATCCTAGGAGGAGAGTAAACACACCTTGGAGGCGTTTGGGCACGGGAGGTGGTCGGAGCGCGGATTAGCACCGCAGTCCTATCGGTGTGTAACTCTCTCTACTCTAGTTGTAGAGCGGCAAATGCCGGCGCCGTGCAGTCCACGGCAATGGTAGCCACACGAGCGTGCGAGCGTACGTGTGGGGCTTCGATGCGATAGTTGAGGCCATCAGTAGTATTCTTGTGGGTTGGGGCTGCTTGGGCCGAAGTGGGCCCAATGGGCCCGTGGGCCCTTATGAGTAAATTGTGCCATTGTGTAGTATATAGTGAGCTAGACTAGGTGGAACTTATATACATGGCTAGATTTGTGCTAGGTGGGCCACACGAGCGTGTGGGCCCGAATGGGCCGAAATTGGGCTTTAGGCCCAATAGTCCATTTCGACCAGAAATGGTAGTTGGGTCGCTCGGGGCGACACTGGGCCTTTGGAAAGGCCATTCCAGTCTACGAATTACCGATATACCCTTGGTGGGTAAATTACTTAAAATGCCCTTAGTAGGTAAAATTACGATTTTACCCTTAAAGGTTGATTAGCAAGGTAAGGGCGTGTTAGTTTTCTTTGTGCTATAGTTTTGTCTTGGCCGAATGGCCTAAGTGTTCATTGTTTTTATGCCAAGGCCGATTGTAGGGAAGAAGAGCCCGTCATGGGAACCTTTTGTAAGTCCGTTAGTCATGCGTGCGTAAGGTAAGCAGCGCGCTTTGGTTTTGGTATCATTTAGGTGCGTAATCATCGCACTATTTACGTGGTTTGGTTTGCTAACATGTTTATGTGTGTATTATGTGTAATAGCCGTTTATAATGGCATAAGTGATGAATAATCGTGATGGTAAGTTAATCTTGATATACATTTATATATGTACAATGTGGTAGTGATAAGTGATAAATACTCATTCTATATGATATTCTTGCATGATTTATTGACACATGGGCATGGGATTGGATTGAAGAAGGAAGAAGTGTACACAGGATGTACGTGGTCTAATGATAGCTCAGGCTACATTAGCGCTTGAGGTTAGCTTTGTGCTACCTCAAGGAGGTGTTGGCTAGGTGCCCATCTCGGCGGTTGATTGCTATGTGCATCACCGTGACGGATTACGATATTTGGATCACTTTGGTTGATCGGTGGCTCACCCACGGCCTCGGCAAAATGAGAATGCCGAGGTAAGATTTATGGATCACGATGTGATCGGTGGCTCACCACGGCCTTGTGCAAAAGCAGTCCGCCGAGGTAACATATGTGGGATCACTCGGTTGTGATCGGTGGATTAGCCACGGCCTTAGGCGAGGAGTCTACTAAGGTTGGTGTCACGGTTGGATAGTAGGTTGGTGAGATGCATTCTTGCATGATTTGTTTCGATGGTTGTGTGGGTATGGGCCAAGCCCATACGGATGGAAATATGTGTTGTGGTTATGCACCGAGTCGGTGGACTCACTCTTTTCATTAACCATTTCGGTAGTGCTTAAAGTCGACCGGGATCGGAGAGGACAAGGTGGCCCATGCCGAGGATGATGTTCAATTATTCCATGCTAAATTTTGATATAAGTACTTTATTTGAATTGTTGGGTTGTAATAAAGGCCATTTTATGTTTTTGGTATTACTTTAACTATGGTTTATTTAAATTAAATTGCTACGTGAAAATGATTTATGGTTTGCAACCTATTTATTCAAATTGGATATTATAAACTAAAGTTTTAAAATGAATGAGTTTTATAGCAAAGTTTTATTCCAAAGATATGTTTTCCAAAATTCAAGAAACTACGATGTTTTATTTTAAGATTTTCAACCGTCTTTTCCCAAAGTGACATAACCAGATTCTGGTCGTAGCGAATGGGTCGGGTTTGGGGATGTTACTGATTCGATCGTGAGCCCGGTTCAAAACTCGGCTTTGAGGGTTTTGGGCCCAAAACATTTTCAAAGTGGGCTTTTCAAAAATATGGGTTTTTATGAAAAGGTTTTCGTGTTAGTGGCATGACACTGTACCTCAACCAAGTCCACCGTAGGTAAGTACCCTTACTATTGCTTGTGAGTTATTGATGTGATCGGATGATTGTAATAGTGGATTACTTTAGAAACTGAAACTTTGATTGCTCGAAAGAACGACTTCCGAAACTTCTGCTCATAAAATTTGCTCGTGGATTAAACAAAGGAACAAAATTTCTAATGTATAAAACTTTTAATCGAGATTAAATCGCGACGCTAGATATGAGTTCTAGGGGCGTGGTCGCATTTCTCGTGGACGTGGTAGAGGCGCTTTGGTGGATTTGTTTATTTTGTTGCTCGTAAAGTATGTTAGCTCTTGGAGATCGTGAGTGCGCAAATGATAGCGTAGTGGAGAGAATTGGATCATTAGTTTAGACAAGTAATTTCGAGGACAAAATTATTTTAAGGAGGGTAGAATTGTAACACCACTGGTTTAGGGGTTTGTCGTATGGGGTATAAATCAAGTGTTAGTAGGTTTTGGGAGTGCTTGGTTGAGTTTTAGAGGCTCTAAGAATGTTGGGATGAGAAGGGAAGGCTTTGGAAAATTTAGATTTTTAGGGTAAAAGGAATTGGGCCTAGGAGAATTGAGCCCAATGGGCCTTAGGCGTAGTAGCGTTTAAATTTTTGGAGAACAAGAGACCGGCTTAAATGCAAGTTGGACCTATTGGATAAGTGATTTTGGAAGGTTAGAAGGCTTCATGAAGTCCCGGATCAAATATTAGCTTTGGGAAATTTTGGTTTTAGGTGAAAAAACCCGAAGTTGGCGAGTAGGCCTTAAGAATAAAATGTGGGAAGAATGACACAAGTGGAATGTGTGGTGTAGTGGCAAAGTGACGCCACTTAAGGAGCAAGGGTGACGCCACAAGGGAAGGAAGGAGGTCCAAGGTTCAAGTCTTGGCTTTTGCATTTTGGTTTTCTTTTTACTTGGACCTCAGAATTTGGCTATAGTTTATATTTAGTTGCGCATGGTTTAGGACACAAGAGGAGCTTGTGGCCAAGTGGTTAACAGCGTGGATTATGTTGCAAGGGAGCACAGGTTCGAATCTCATGGCAAGCAATGGAGTATTTATTTTGCGATGCAGACGGGAAGAGTTTCAGCTTGAATTTAAACTCTCATCGACGAAGGATCCCACATCGGAAAGATACAAAGAAGGAAGGTGAAGTGCTAGCTATATAAGGAGCATCCTAGGAGGAGAGTAAACACACCTTGGAGGCGTTTGGGCACAGGAGTGGTCGGAGCGCGGATTAGCACCGCCGCAGTCCTATCGGTGTGTAACTCTCTCTACTCTAGTTGTAGAGCGGCAAATGCCGAAGTGCGGTCACGGCAATGGTAGCCACACGAGCGTGCGCGCGTGTGGGGCTTCATGCGATAGTTGAGGCCATCGTGTAGTATTCTTGTGGGTTGGGCCGCTTGGGCGAAGTGGGCCCAATGGGCCCGTGGGCCTTATGAGTAAATTGTGCCATTGTGTAGTATATAGTGAGCTAGACTAGGTGGAACTTATATACATGGCTAGATTTGTGCTAGGTGGGCCACACGAGCGCAGTGGGCCGAATGGGCCGAAATTGGGCTTTAGGCCCAATAGTCCATTTCGACCAGAAATGGTAGTTGGGTCGCTCGGGCGACACTGGGCCTTTGGAAAGGCCATTCCAGTACGAAATTACCGATATACCCTTGGTGGGTAAATTACGAAAATGCCCTTAGTAGGTAAAATTACGATTTTACCCTTAAAGGTTGATTAGCAAGGTAAGGGCGTGTTAGTTTTCTTTGTGCTATAGTTTTTGTCTTGGCCGAACGGCTAAGTGTTCATTGTTTTTATGCCAAGGCCGATTGTAGGGAAGAAGAGCACATCATTGGGAACCTTTTGTAAGTCCGTTAGTCTGCATGCGTGCGAGCGAAGCGCGTTTGGGTTTTGGTATCATTTAGGTGCGTAATCATCGCACTATTTACGTGGTTTGGTTTGCTAACATGTTTATGTGTGTATTATGTGTAATAGCCGCTTATAATGGCATAAGTGATGAATAATCGTGATGGTAAGTTAATCTTGATATACATTTATATATGTACAATGTGGTAGTGATAAGTGATAAATACTCATTCTATATGATATTCTTGCATGATTTATTGACACATGGGCATGGGATTGGATTGAAGAAGGAAGAAGTGTACACACGGATGTACGTGGTCTAATGATAGCTCAAAGCTACATTAGCGCTTGAGGGTTAGCTTTGTGCTACCTCGAGGAGGTGTTGGCTAGGTGCCCATCTCGGCGGTTGATTGCTATGTGCATCACCGTAGACAGCATTACGATATTTGGATCACTTTGGTTGATCGGTGGCTCACCACGGCCTCGAGCAAATGAGAATGCCGAGGTAAGATTTATGGATCACGATGTGATCGGTGGCTCACCACGGCCTTGTGCAAAGGCCAGTCCGCCGAGGTAACATATGTGGGATCACTCGGTTGTGATCGGTGGATTAGCCACGGCCTTAGGCGCGGAGTCTACTAAGGTTGGTGTCACGGTTGGATAGTAGGTTGGGCCGAGATGCATTCTTGCATGATTTGTTTCGATGGTCACGTGGGTATGGGCCAAGCCCATACGGATGGAAATATGTGTTGTGGTTATGCACCGAGTCGCTGGACTCACTCTTTTCATTAACCATTTCGTAGTGCTTAAAGTCGGACCGGATCGGAGAGGACAAGGTGGCCCATGCCGAGGATGATGTTCAATTATTCCATGCTAAATTTTGATATAAGTACTTTATTTGAATTGTTGGGTTGTAATAAAGGCCATTTTATGTTTTTGGTATTACTTTAACTATGGTTTATTTAAATTAAATTGCTACGTGAAAATGATTTATGGTTTGCAACCTATTTATTCAAATTGGATATTATAAACTAAAGTTTTAAAAATGAATGAGTTTTATAGCAAAGTTTTATTCCAAAGATATGTTTTCCAAAATTCAAAGAAACTACGATGTTTTATTTTAAGATTTTCAACCGCCTCTTTTCCCGGTGACATAACCAGATTCGGTCGTAGCGAATGGGTCGGGTTTGGGGATGTTACAAGACGCGTTAAGTCGTAAGGTGGTATCTGATTTGAGAACAATGTTTGCCCATTTGAGTTTGTACGAGGATGGTAGTCCGATAGCGGAACTTCGTGAAGCCTCCGTGGTTAGAGCAAATCAAGGAAAAAACAGATATCGAGATAAGAAATTGGGATCATTTAATTCAACAAGTTGAAAATGGTGGAATAGAGGATTTTAGCATAAACGCTAAGGTGTGTTATGTTTTCGTGGGAGAGTTTGTATGCCTAAGGACTCGAGATCCGAGACAAATGATTCTACGGAGGCACATAGTAGCCCTTATGCTATGCACCGGAGGAAATAAGATGTATCGGGATCTTCGTGAACAATATTGGTGGCCGGGTTGAAGCGTGAGATTTACGAATTTGTGGGAAAATGTTTAACTTGTCGCAAGTGAAGGCGGAGCATCAATTGCCGTCGAGGATTATTACAACCGGTAAAGATTCCTCTTTGGAAATGGGAGCGGATAACAATGGATTTTGTTAGTGGGTTACCTTTAACACCCACTAAGAAAAACTCCGTTTGGGTAATTGTTGATCGTTTGACGAAGACCGCTCATTTTCTACCGGTTAAATGCGGATTACTCGTTACGAAGTTGGCTAAGTCATGCGTATCCGAAATCGTGAGGTTGCATGGGGTACCGTGTCATTATATCGAGATAGGGATCCTAGGTTTACGCCACGGTTTTGGAAAGCTTTGCATGAAGCTTTGGGAACAAAGCTAAACTTCAGTACGGCTTTTCATCCTCAGTCAGATGGTCAATCAGAAAGAGTAATTCAGATTCTGGAAGACATGTTGAGGGGATGTATAATCAAATTCAAAGGTAGTTGGGAGGATTTTCTACCATTGGCGTAATTTGCTTACAACAATAGCTATCGCCTAGCATTCGGATGGCACCCTACGAGGCATTATATGGTGGTCGTAGGTGTCGTTCTCCTAGTTGTTGGACCGAATTGGGCGAACGGCGGATGTTAGGTCCTGGGCTGATCTCGAAACGGAAGAAAAAGTAAAAGCTATTCGAGCACGCGGTTAAAGGAAGCTTGGATAGACAAAAGTCGTATGCGATCCGAAGCGTAGAAGTATCGAGTATCTTTGTGGGGATCAAGTTTTCTTGAAGGTCTCACATTGGAAGAAGATTTTCGTGTTTGGGAAGAAGGGCAAGTTGAGTCCTAGATACATTGGACCATATCGTGTGGTGAAGCGTATTGGTCCAGTGGGCCTATCGATCGAATTACCTCGAGTTGAGTCGATTCATAATGTTTTTCATGTTTCCATCGAGGCGCTATAGATCGGATCCTTCACACATAGTACCTGGGTAGAAGAAGTGGAGTTGAATTCAGACTTGTCTTTTGAGGAGGAACCAGTGGAAATCTTAGACCGAGATGCTAAGGTGCTAAGAAAGAAAACCGTGCCGTTGGTCAAGGTTTTATGGCGTAATCACGGAGTGGAGGAAGCTACGTGGGAGCCTGAAGATGCAATTCGGCAACAATACCTCACCTTTTTCAACTGTAAATTTCGAGGACGAAATTTTCTTTAAGGAGGGTAGAGTTGTAACACCCTAAAAATCCGAGTCTTGATATATTGCATGTTTTGGTGATTAGTTTATAAAGGAAAAATTTTCTTATTACTTTTCGTGCCTATGATAGTCCTGAAGAAGAGTATAGAATTATTCGGGTATGGAATAATTTTTAGTTTGAGAATTTATTGAAGTGGAGCAGGTGGCATTGACACTTATGTTAAATTAAGTGTTAAAAAGTAGCATAAGATGAGTAAATGGCAAGGTGGTGTTGGCGCATGAGATATTGCATGAAGGGAGTGGTTCGAATCCCTTGTATAGCATTTAGACAACTTTTATTTTTGCACTTGTATAGCAAGTGTCGGCCAAGCAATAGATATGGTAAGGTTGGACTTTTCATTTTTGGTAAGTAGACTAAAGGAATAAGGAAATAGCTAACTTATAGTATGGAATCAAGAAAATTTTGAAAGATAAGGGGACATAAGGCATGTATCAAGGAAAAGGTTTTGAAACTAATTCATGGCCATTTGACCATGAATTTGGACTAACAATATGGCTAGGGGAAGGTTGGTAGAATTTTACTAGTAGCTTGGTAAGGTTTAGGAGTTTGCTTTTGGTCATTTTAGTTTTTGTGCAAAATTTTGCATTCCTCTTCTCAACTTTTCCTTTGGCCGAAATTGATCTTTTGGTAAGCCTTGATTATTTTGACCATTTGGTCATTTTTGCTTTTCACTTTAGTGTTCAATTTTGTGCCTTTCTCATAGTGCCGGTTCTACCAACACCAAAAAGCCATTCTTTACTTTTCTTCTCCCCATTGCCGAATATACATTGCTCCCAAAACTCATCTCTTTCTTTCTTTCTCTTTTATTCTCTTTGAAAACCGAAACATCATCATCATCTCTTCTCTTATATTTTATTTCTTTTCACTCATACCTTCTCCATTAATTTTTCTCATGGCCGAATGTTAGTGAGCCATAGCCGAACCATTTTCTCTTTTCTTTGGTTAATCATAGCCGAATCTTTCTCTATTCATAAACATCTTTCTCAATCGTCTCTTTTCAACCGTGGACAATAGGTAAGAATTCTTTTTAGTTCATGTTAGTTAATAGTTGTCATGGCCGAATCTTGATAGGGGTATAAAGGCTTTCTTAGATCGAAATAAACGTTCATTCTATTAACGTTTTTATTTGTTATACTTTAGTGCGATAACGGAAGATCGTAAATCAAGTGTTCGTAAGTAACATAGAACGTTGGAATCGATTTAAGGTGTTAAGGGAGCGTTTTGGTTGACTCTCATTTTGGAACAAGGATCTTTGTGGTAAGCAAATTTCACCCTTAAACCCTTAGTCATATTTCGATGTAATATTAGATTGGATTAAAGATCTTTTGTCTTTAAAGACAATCAAAATAGGAAGAAAAGGGCGGTGAATAGTGTTCGGAAGAGGGGTGGTTCCGTTATTCCCTAAGTTTAAGCGAAGGATTTGTTTTCAATCAATCCGGATTTCCACCGTTATGGACGTTCATCGAGGAGAATCAATCGCTGTTCAAGTCATTCGTACTCCCGAACCATTATTTGTTCGTGGATTTGATTCGGTTAACGAACCATCAATCGGGAGAAACCGCAAGTATAAGTAGTTCGAAACCCGAGGTAAAATTTTAGATCGTTATTTTTAGATCGGTTTCATTAATAAATTATAGTGTTCTAATTATCGTGATACGTATAGGTGTTGACGAGCGGGAAAGTCTAGTTCTCACTATAACCAGGTGTGTAACTTCATACTTATCTTTCGGGTTAGATACTAAACCGTAAGAAATTTGATAAATCGTAAAAATGGCCAAATCGAAAATGTTGTAGTAATTAGTACTTTTTTGTAAATGCATGAAAACTGCTAGATCGATAAATTGGGCCATAAAACTGCTAGATCGATAAATTGGGCCATAAAACTGCTAGATCGATAAATTGGGCCATAAAACTGCTAGATCGATAAATACGGGCCAAAGTTTGCTAGATCGCTAATGGGCCAAAAACCCTCTAGTTCGAGATATGGGCCAAAGTTTAATACTATATTGTTAATAGGCCCAAATGAAAGGTTTTATTAAAGACTCATTTGTGTTATGGGTTACTTGATAAAATTTTTATGATTTAAAGTTTGTTATTCATACATAAATGCATGGGATGTGATTTGATGAAGAGAAGAAAGGCACGTGGCCACGTATCTAGTTCGGTGGCTCTGCCACAAATTTTGGCTTAATGCCTCTAGTTCGGTGACTATGTCACAATCTAGTTCGATGAGTGCACTACAATATTTTTAAAAGGCTAAATGCCTACGATTGGTGTGTTTGGCGGGGTGGGTTGACTTGATCCCCACAGTGTCTTTGGTTTGGTGCGGGTGTGTGTAGCGGATGGAAATTTGGCTTGGTTGGGAAATTCATTTTACATGCATTTTATATATTTTATTTCATTTTATATTGTTAAAATTTGTAATTAGGCTCAAGCCCAAATTAATGCCTTGATGGTCCAGCCCAATAATGGTGGTAAGTGAGTTACACATCGAGTTCTTTGTAACTCACCCCGTTTTATTATCCATCTCGGTAATGGAAATTGATGTGGACTTGGGCTGGATGACTTGGTGGAGGCCATACTACGAGCTTGGGTTTTATAAACTATGAACTTTATTTAAGTTACTTATTTTAATTACTATTTTGGGTATGATGTAATAAGGCCTCTAATTATGTTTTTATGGATTTTTATGTGTGGATGGATTAAATTTTTATTTTAAGACTCTTAATATTGGCTTATGTTAAATCTATAAAGTTTTCTTAAAAATATTGTGTTTTATAACAATTTTGGACACCTAAATTACTTTTCAATTTCTTTCAAATTCTTTTAAAACTACGTTAAGGTTTTGACTAATATATATATATAAGATTTCAAACAAGTATTTTTCTTAATTCATAATCATTGTACTTAGTTTTTATTAAACCTTATTTCTAAAGGTTTTGCATTACTGTTTTACTTAAATCATTAGAGAATTTTGGATGTTCGTTCGGTGTGACAAACCAAATCTCGTCTTAACGCATAGACCTGGATTGGGGTGTTACATATTTGAAGACTATAAGAGTTTAAAATGTTTAATGTCAGAGAAAGATCCGAACTTGGCACAGCAAGGTTAGCTCGAATCATCGAAAAACTTTTGAGTCTGTAAGTAACTATTATCTGAGGAAAACAATCATAGTTTCGGATGTTCAAAATGGGAAATTCTTATGTGCTTTATGAGCGATGAATACGTGATTGATCTTATCAGATGACGAACAACTGTTAGCTGAGTTAGAAGCTAAATAGATGTTATTTAGCGAAGATGTGAAACCTAGAAATGTGTTATCAAATTATAAGTTAAAAAGGGGTTCAAAGAAAAATTGATTTACGATTCGTAACTTGGATGTGGAATCAATGATTATTTGTTGCTTCGAGATAAAGTGTCTATACCGAGAAGCTCTGAGATTGTATAACCATTGTTATAGGTAGCTCACAGTGTCAGTTAGTCTGTTCGTACGGGAGTAACATGATGCACGACATTCCGAGATATGGTATTAATGAATGAGTGTGAACTGTGATATTTCAGACTTTGTTGATTATAGAAATAGAGTGTTGATGAATTCTGTATTGGAATTATCCTTATTATTGAAAAGGATAGAGTTATTTGAAATATTATTAACTGTCTGAAGAAATCTCTCGGTATGTATGGATTTTCCCTTTTGATAAAACAGATGAGTTATCCGTTTCTGTGATGGTAAGTCTGTCTATGGTGCCAGTCATTGTTGTTTTGGATTGAGATTTGAAACTCATATGATAATCCTAAGGGAAATTTCAGTAATCTGTGAATATGAGATTGCGTTGAAATTGGGAAACACAATTCAAATTCTCGAAATATTTATTTGTTACTGTGTTTTTTTTTCAGTTTCAAAACAACTAAGAAAGATTATTATTGTTAGTTGAGTAATCATGTGAGTATGAAGGCGGTATTATATGAAGTACTGTATGATTACAATTACAAAACCTTGTTGTACTGGATTGAACTGTGTGAGAGAAAGATTCAAAGAGATGCTTTGATCAGAGAAATTGAAGAGAAAGTAAAAGTGATTTGTAACAGCTTGATTATCGTTGTGATTTTAGAGTTTTAAATTTATAATGATCGAACCTGGAACTAACTATAACAACGATTGAGGCAAGTGCACCTATCGAACAGTAGTATAGCTTAGGCAAGACTGGATTGTCGAACCCAAAAGAACTGAAAGTACTAATACTAACTTTCTTTTTATTATCTAGCCTAAAATAAGTGAAGTCGTTATTTAATCTAAATTTAACTAACTACTAAGCTAAAGACGCAAAGACAAAAAGAATGAATGGGGAAATCTTTATTGGAAAAACTCAATTGATTAAGACGATACCCTTAGGAAGAATCCACCTAGACTTCACTTGTTATCTAACTTTGAACCGCACGATTTATTCACTTGACTTGATCCGTAAGACTCCCTAATGTATATTAAACCCTCTCGAAGGCGAATAACGTCTAACCCTAGGTTGATTAATTGAAATCTCTTTCTAATTAAAACCCCTAGAATTGCATTAACTCGATCTATGGACTCCCATATTAGGTTTCACCCTAATGCTGAAAAATCTCGTCACTCAATCTCTAGGCGCTATCAACTCGCTAATTATGCTAGATCTACTCTTAAGCAGGGACTTTTGCTCCTCCACCTAAGCACATCAAACTTGAATCAATATCCTGGAAATATCAATACAAGAATTAAGAACACATAACTAAGAACAAATCAAGTATTTATTATATAGTTCAATAGCGATAACAAGATTCATCTAAGTTTCATCCCCTTCAGGTATCTGAAGGGTTTAGTTCATAACGATAAAAGAAAACATCTCAGAAGAAAAGATAAAACAAAACATAAGAAATCCCTAAAACCCCCTGAAGGAATTGAAGGAGAGATCTGCCGTCTTGAGTAGAATTTCGGCTTCTTGAGATGGATCAACTGGCTATCTTCGAGTGTTTCCCACAAATCTGACCTTTTCGGCTTGGCTCCTTGGCCTAGCTCACCCCCTCGACAGAGGGCACTGTCAAACTCCCCGCTTAAGTTGCCCCCTAGGATGTTTATATAGGCTTGGAGATGCCTTACTTGGCCTCCAAGTATCCAAATCTGAGTGAAGTTCCTATTTAGGTGTTTAATTAGACTTTGGAATGTGTTTCTTTGCCTCCAAGTATCCAAATCCGAGTAAAACTCCTCTTGGCCGCGGCAGGGGCACGACCATGGCACACGCCCGTGTGAATCATGGTCAGGCCGTGTTGGACTTCATTAATGAGGTGACACACCCGTGTAAATCATGATCAGGCCGTGTTCTAGTCTATCAAGGAGACACGGCCGTGTTGGCTCAAATCTAGGCCGTGTCGATTTCCACTTTGGCCCAATTTGGTCCGTTTTGAGCCCGTTTCTCGTTCTTTCCATCCTCCGGTGCTTTCCTGAGTATAAAACATAAAAAGAAAGGATTAAGAGCACCTTTTTACATAAATCAGGGGATAAATTATCCAAAAGTATGCTAAATGTGGGATTAAAATATGTTACTTTTACGGTTTATCACATACCCCCACACTTAAGCTTTTGCTTGTCCTCAAGCAAAATTCTCAACTTACAATTAAAACGAACTTTCCATGATTCAATATTCCTATCAACGATGTCTCATCATAATTCATAGATAATTTATACATGGATAATTTAACTCAAAGAGTCCTAAAGATTCAAACAATATATGTCATACATTTGTAGCACAAAACATAGGTGTTTCCCCTCATCTAAATAATTACCTCTGATCCAAAACCTACAAGGATTGACATCCTCACAAAAGATTCACTCAAATCACTCGAAGTGTTTAAGGTTCAGAATTAAGCACTCAAATGTCAAACCTAAAAAGTTAATCCCATAGTCTTGCATGAAAATCAAATCTCCACCACTGTAATATGAGATGATGCACAAATCAAAAGGTCTTTGAAAGGGTTGTAACGGGGCTTGGGTTAAGGTGTGGATAAATGCTGAATTAGAGGGTTAGAATCGAGATCGACCTGAAAAATTACCTAACAAGAAACAACAAACTGAAAAATAAATAATTACATGAATTGAAACTTTGAAACTAATAATACGAGCTTCTTCTTCAATAAAAATAGACTTTAACTGTATAAGCTCGTTTTTCATCATACTAACACTGAATATACTTCGATTTTTTTTTTTAAGAACAAGTATTAATAAAGAACTTTAACAACTAAAATAAAGAACATAGTTAGACAATTGGTCAAATCAAATCTTGACAAAAAGGGTAGTCAAGAAGAATGGTGATAACAAATACAAAGGGTTTTGGGTTAATATTAGTGGGTGAGTCAATAAAAAGGGTTGTTAGGATCAAAGGGGTTCACTAGGGGCTAATTATGAAGGTAGGCTTTTTTTTATGGAGTAAGTGGGTTAAATCCTAGGTGCCTTTATCGTTTCTGTATATCAAATCAAAGATGTGGTCTCAACATGTATAATCGATGCAAGTTCTAGAATAACAAATCAATGTTGACACACTTATAATCAAAAAGTGAGCAAGAAAAAGAGTATATGCTCTATAAGGCTCAAAATCTCACAAAAAATTATGGGTATTTTAATGTCATTCTTGTAAATTTCAAACTTCAAAGTAATATTTAAATTCAGGTAGACAACCTAGAAAAATTTTAATTTCGAAATAGACTTATCATGCTTGATTCTCTAGTATCCTTCAATTTTAATTATCAATGCACAATTATTAATGACTTAATCTAAAACATATCAATAAAGATCATAAGTCATGGGAATTTCATTCTAATCATAATATGAGAAACTTACTTTAGAACAAGACATAATTCAGGATTTGAGAATAATGCAAAAAGTTTGGTACCTAATTTCAGGAATTTGAGAATAATGAAAAAAAAGTTAGGCACCTTTTTAGGTTGTTCACCCCCCCACACTTAAGATGTACATTGCCCTCAATGTACAAGGATAGATAATACCAAAATAAAATCATACGATATGGAGAGAGGTGAAACTTCCTAAATTTTGGATGAAGTCAATGAAAAGAAACCAGATAGGATTGGAGGTGAACGTGGGGAAGCACCTCGAACCGTTTGAACTTGAATCCTCAAAGTAGTCGGTCTAATTTTATTGTATCCTAAGCTAAATCTAAATGCCATTGAGAAAAATAAAAATAATAAAGGAAGTAAAAATAAAAATAAAAATAAAAATAAAAATAAAAATAAAAATAAGAATAAAATAAAATAGAGATACGGTCCACGCCCATGTGCCTACCCGTGGTGTCCACACGGCCACGGCCACGGCCGTGTGCAAGGCCGTGTGGGTGTGGAAACCTACGCCTAAATACGAAAAGAAATAAAACAAAACTAATTAGTAGAGTTAGTGCTCGGGTTGCCTCCCGAGAAGCGCTCGTTTAAAGTCTTGAGCTAGACTTACCTCTTATTCGCATTATCAGGGTGGTTTGAGGAGGTGAAAATCCTTTCTCATCCGTTCAATTCAGTTTTTGATATATAGTTTAAGTCGAGTAGTGTTTACCTTAAAAGTGCAGAATTTAGGATTAGTTACCTCATTGTTCCATCCGGGAAGATTTTGAGTACTGATCCCTATCTTAAGTCGGTTGTCCCATCATTAAGTTTCTCGTGGAGTTGCCTCGTTTTTGCTTCGTGTATTTCTTTGAAGTGTATCTTCCACTCGTCTAGTTCATTGATCCGAAGCTTTCGTTCCTCATGAATTTCTTCTTTATTGACACGAGATCTAGGATCTGGCATCTGCGAAAGAGCTTCAAGAAACGGCAAGTTAATAAGAAACTTCTTTGGAGGTTTAAGAAATTTACCGAATTATTCCTGTGTGGTATTTCTTTATCGCATTGGGGTATGGCATATGAGCTTGGTACTCTGTAATTATCGGGTTTGGTAAATCATGGCTTACCTCAACCTTACATTCACTTACTACAGGCTCTTGCCTTAGGTCAGATTCCACTAACCTTTCACTGTCATGAGCTGTTATGGCTTGAATTTGCTCTTTTGGGTTAGTTTCAGTGTTGCTTGGTAGACACCCTTGCGGTCGTTCAGAAATTAACTTTGCAAGTTGTCCAACTGACTTAGTAAGTTCTCCAACTTGGTTCTCGATCCCTTTGATCGATGCTTGTTGATTATTAAGCATTGTCTCAGTTTTTTGGAGATGGGTATCTGTGGCTGCCATGAATTTTGTCAGCATCTCCTCGAGGTTCGACTCCTCTTCCTGTTTGTAAGGTGGTTGTTGAAAATTTGGAGGAAGTTCTGGTCCTTGGCTACTTTAATCATCCCACGAGAAATTAGGATGGTACCTCCAACCTGCATTATAAGTGTCACTATAAAAATTATTTTGAGGTCTAGAATAGTTACCCACATAGTGTACTTGTTCGTTCTCTGTGCCATATCCGTAGGGTGGGTACTTAAGATTCGTCACGTCTCCGCTTGTTTCGTACTGCATAACTGGATGTATCTGTGAAGAACACAAATCATCAAATTTTTTATTTAACATCTCTAACTGGTTTGATAGCCTGGTTATTGGGTCGAGGTTGTAGATATCAACTGCTTTTGTTGGCTTTGTCCTTATCACTTGCCACTGATAGTTATTCAATGCCATCTCCTCTATCTGCCAAAATCAAATAAAATAAAATTTATCAAAGTAAAAAAATAAAAATAATAATAAAAATAATGGTTAAAGTAATAAAAATAGAGCTTTCTTAATATTTTAGTTCCCCGACAACGGCGTCAAAAACTTGATCGCTGTGATTTCAGAGTTTTAAATTTATAATGATCGAACCTGGAACTAACTATAACAACGATTGAGGCAAGTGCACCTATCGAACAGTAGTATAGCTTAGGCAAGACCGGATTGTCGAACCCAAAAGAACCAAAAGTACTAATACCAACTTTCTTTTTATTATCTAGCCTAAAATAAGTGAAGTCGTTATTTAATCTAAATTTAACTAACTACTAAGCTAAAGACGCAAAGACAAAAAGAATGAATGGGGAAATCTTTGTTGGAAAAACTCGGTTGATTAAGACGATACCCTTAGGAAGAATCCACCTAGACTTCACTTGTTATCTAACTCTGAACCGCACGATTTATTCACTTGACTTGATCCGTAAGACTCTCTAATGTATATTAAACCCTCTCTCGAGCGAATAACGTCTAACCCTAGGTTGATTAATTGAAATCTCTTTCTAATTAAAACCCTAGAATTATATTAACTCGATCTATGGACTCCCATATTAGGTTTCACCCTAATCCGCAAAATCTCGTCACCCTATCTCTAGGCGCGATCAACTCCGCTTTAATTATGCTAAATCTACTCTTAAGCGGGGACTTTTGCTCCTCCACCTAAGCACATCAAACTTGAATCAATATCCCTAAATATCAACACAAGAATTAAGAACACATAATTAAGAACAAATCAAGTATTTATCATATAGTTCAAAGAAACGATAATAAGATTCATCTAAGTTTCATCCCCTTCAGTATCTCAAGGGTTTAGTTCATAACGATAAAAGAAAACATCTCAGAAGAAAAGATAAAACAAAACATAAGAAATCCCTAAAACCCCCTGAAGGAATTGAATGAGAGATCCACCGTCTTGAGTAGAATTCTGGCTTCTTGAGATGGATCAACTGGCTATCTTCGAGTGTTTCCCACAAATCTGACCTTTTCGGCTCGGCTCCTTGGCCTAGCTCACCCCCCGACAGAGGGCACTGTCAAACTCCCCGCTTAAGTTGCCCCCTAGGATGTTTATATAGGCTTGGAGATGCCTTACTTGGCCTCCAAGTATCCAAATCTGAGTGAAGTTCCTATTTGGTTGTTTAATTAGACTTTGGAATGTGTTTCTTTGCCTCCAAGTATCCAAATCCGAGTAAAACTCCTCTTGGCCGCGGCAGGGGCACGGCCATGGCACACGCCCGTGTGAATCTTGGCCAGGCCGTGTTGGACTTCATTAATGAGGTGAAACACCCATGTAAATCATGATCAGGCCATGTTTTAGTCTATCAAGGAGACACGGCCGTGTTCGCTCAAATCCAGGCCGTGTCGATTTCCACTTTGGCCCAATTTGGTTCGTTTTGAGCCCGTTTCTCGTTCTTTCCATCCTCCGGTGCTTTCCTAAGTATAAAACATGAAAAGAAAGGATTAAGAGCACCTTTTTACATAAATCAGGGGATAAATCATCCAAAAGTATGCTAAATGTGGGATTAAAATATGTTACTTTTACGGTTTTTGTAACATCCCGAAATTGGGCCTAGTAGGATTGGGCCCAATTGGCCTTGATTTAAAATTTTTAGAGAACAAGAGATCGGCTTAAATGCAAGTTGGACCTATTGGATAAGTGATTTTGGAAGGTTAGAAGGCTTCTATGAAATCCCGGGATCGAACTTTGGCTTTAGGGAAATTTTTGTTTTAGGTGAAAAAAACCCTGAAAGTTGGCAGGTAGGCCTTAAGAATAAAATGTGGGGAAAAATGACACAAGTGGAGTGTGTGGTGTAGTGGCAAAGTGACGCCACTTAAGGAACAAGGGGGTGACGCCACAGGGAAGGAAGGAGGTCCGAGGTTCAAGTCTTGGCTCTTGCATTTTGGTTTTCTTTTTACATGGACTTTAGAATTTGGCATTAGATTTATATTTAGTTGCGCATGGCTTTAGACACAAGAAGAGCCTGTGGCCTAGTGGTAAGTGGCGTGTTGAGCTATTGAAGAGAGCAAGGGTTCGAATCTCATGACAAGCAAAGGAGTATTTATTTTGCGGATTGGACGGGAAGAGTTTGAGTTGGATTTAAACTCTGCTGACGGAAGGATCCCACATCGGAAAGATACAAAGAAGGAAGGTGAGAAGCTAGCTATATATATAGCATTCTAGGAGGAGGATGAATACACCTTGGAGGGCGTTTGGGCACAAGAGTGGTCGGAGCGCGGATTAGCACCAGATTCCTATCAAGTGTGTAACTCTCTCTACTCTAGTTGTAGAGCGGCAAATGTCGAAGTGCCGGTCACGGCAATAGTAGCCACACGAGCGTGCGAACGCACGTGTGGGGCTTCGACGCGATAGTTGAGGCCATCAGTAGTATTCTTGTGGGTTGAGGCTGAAGTGGGCCCAATGGGCCCGTGGGCCCAACTGAATAAAAGGCATGATGGTGTAGTATATAGTGAACTAGACTAGGTGAATCTCATATACGTGGTTAGATTTGTGTTAGGTGGGCCACACGAGCGTGTGGGCCCGAATGGGCTGAAATCGAGTTTTAGGCCCAATAGTCCAGTACGACCGAAAATGGTAGTTGAGTCGCTCGAGGCGACATTAGGCCTTTGGAAGGGCCATTGCAGGTGTGAAATTACTAAAATACCCTTGGTTTACAAAAGTACTAAAATACCCTTGGTTTACAAAATTACTTAAATACCCTTGGTTTACAAAATTACCGAAATACCCTCGATTTGTAAAATTACCAAAATACCCCTAGTTTGTGAAATTACTGAAATACCCTCGGTTTGCAAAATTACCAAAATACCCCCAATTTGTGAAATTACCAAAATACCCCCAGTTTGTGAAATTACCAAAATACCCCCGATTTGCAAAATTACCAAAATACCCCCAATGGGTGAAATTACCGTTTTACCCCTAAACGACAAAATGACCGTTGTACCCTCGTGGTAGTGCTAGCGTTGTATGTGTTAATTGTATGATTGATTGTGTTTGAGATGCGTTGCATACATGATCTTATGTTTGGCCGAATATAGGGGCAAGGAAAGCTTGTGTGGCCGATTTGTCTTTTCGGGATTTAGGACTATCATTGGTGACAGGTGTGTACATACACACTTTATAACTATTAACGTGCTAAGTTTTGTGTATGCTAAATGCATTGCATGTAGATTTGGATTTAATACCATCATGGTATAAGCAAGGATTCAGGTAAGTCCTTGTCGTTATGAGTTTCTTTATGATGCTTTTGGGAAGCATGACATATTTGGTATATGTGACTTAAATACATGGTTATTGATAAATCCAGTGTATGTTGCTAAGTAAGCATGTTGACATGATTTCTGTTAAATAACATTGATTGATGTGGGTTATATGAGTGGAGGGGGAAGTGATATTTGTGTCGACGGACACCAGTGGTTTGGTACCACATTTCGTGACTTCGGTCACCAGAGGTTTGGCACCTCCAGAGGTTTGGCACCTCATAGCGTCTCGTCCCAGTGGCTTAGCACCACAGTGGGTTGGCCCCACAGTTTACATTATGGGATTGACGCTAGTGATTTGGTATCACACGATGGGTTGGCCCCATCATTTGATTTGTGACTTCGGGTCACCAGTGGTTTGGCACCACCAGTGGTTTGGCACCACAAGTATTGACGGATATCGTGACTTTAAGTCACCAGTGGTTTGGCACCACTAGTGGTTTGGTACCACACGGGGTAGAGAAAGGTGTTTGGATGGCTAGGTTGGGTGCATGGTTTAGTGCATGTTAATTTGTTATAAATTGTGTATGTTGTTGCACTAAATCGGGGAAGGGTTACACATTGAGTCTTGGTGACTCACCTTCTCCTTTAACATTTTTCAGGTGACTCGTAGATCGCGGATGAGGAGCCGGATGAACTCGAGGTGGCCATGCAGTGGAAATATTGGTTTAAATGGACTTGAATTATTTTTACTTATTCCTGGTTTCATTTGTTCAAGTTGTAATAAGGCCTCCTAAGATTTTTATTTTGCTTACTTTACATACTTTGGATAATTTGTTTAAGTTACTTAATGACTTTAAAATGGGTACACACGTTTTCTTAAATTTAAACGCAAAATGTTTTTATCGTGCCATCAGGTACATTCAATATCGGTAACAACCTGACTTAATACAAAAAAAACCATATAAAATGAAACGTTTTCGACGAACTTAAGTCAGCTAAAAAGGGATTCTACAAAATGTTTTCCCCTGTAACATACCAAATTCGGTCGTAATGTTTGGGCCGGGTTTGGGGTGTTACAATATGGTATCAGAGCCAAGTTCAAAAACTCGGCTGTGGGTTTGGGTTCAAAAATGTTTTCAAAAGTTGGTTTGGAAAATGGTTTAGAAAATATATCTGTTTTTTTTGAAATATGGCACCCGAGTCTCCTAGCACCAATCCGCATCGTAAGTTTCCGATACTTTGCTTTGTTATATCTTGTATTTTGAATATCTATTCTGTGTGTTTGGGTTGGATGTGATGTTCGGATATAGAGTTGATTGCGCATGAAATAATTATGCGCTTTAATGGTTAGGTGTTTTTAAGTATGTGTAGGATTTCTAAATTCTAGTTAAAAGTATATTAGGGTTATTGGAATCAGAGTGCGCAGCGTGAGCACAATGTTGTAGGTTAGGTTGTGCGAATGTTCTGTAGTTGGAAATTTCGAGACTGAAAATTTCTTTAAGGAGGGTAGATTTGTAACATCCCGAAATTGGGCCTAGTAGGATTGGGCCCAATTGGCCTTGATTTAAAATTTTTAGACAACAAGAGATCGGCTTAAATGCAAGTTGGACCTATTGGATAAGTGATTTTGGAAGGTTAGAAGGCTTCTATGAAATCCCGGGATCAAACTTTGGCTTTAGGGAAATTTTGGTTTTAGGTGAAAAAAACCCTGGAAGTTGGCAGGTAGGCCTTAAGAATAAAATGTGGGGAAAAATGACACAAGTGGAGTGTGTGGTGTAGTGGCAAAGTGACGCCACTTAAGGAACAAGGGGGTGACGCCACAGGGAAGGAAGGAGGTCCAAGGTTCAAGTCTTGGCTCTTGCATTTTGGTTTTCTTTTTACATGGACTTTAGAATTTGGCATTAGATTTATATTTAGTTGCGCATGGCTTTAGACACAAGAAGAGCTTGTGGCCTAGTGGTAAGTGGCGTGTTGAGCTATTGAAGGGAGCAAGGGTTCGAATCTCATGACAAGCAAAGGAGTATTTATTTTGCGGATTGGACGGGAAGAGTTTGAGTTGGATTTAAACTCTGCTGACGGAAGGATCCCACATCGGAAAGATACAAAGAAGGAAGGTGAGAAGCTAGCTATATATATAGCATTCTAGGAGGAGGATGAATACACCTTGGAGGGCGTTTGGGCACAAGAGTGGTCGGAGCGCGGATTAGCACCAGATTCCTATCAGGTGTGTAACTCTCTCTACTCTAGTTGTAGAGTGGCAAATGCCGAAGTGCCGGTCACGGCAATAGTAGCCACACGAGCGTGCGAACGCACGTGTGGGGCTTCGACGCGATAGTTGAGGCCATCAGTAGTATTCTTGTGGGTTGAGGCTGAAGTGGGCCCAATGGGCCCGTGGGCCCAATTGAATAAAAGGCATGATGGTGTAGTATATAGTGAACTAGACTAGGTGAATCTCATATACGTGGTTAGATTTGTGTTAGGTGGGCCACACGAGCGTGTGGACCCGAATGGGCCGAAATCGAGTTTTAGGCCCAATAGTCCGGTATGACCGAAAATGGTAGTTGAGTCGCTCGAGGCGACATTAGGCCTTTGGAAGGGCCATTGCAGGTGTGAAATTACTAAAATACCCTTGGTTTACAAAATTACTTAAATACCCTTGGTTTACAAAATTACTTAAATACCCTTGGTTTACAAAATTACCGAAATACCCTCGATTTGTAAAATTACCAAAATACCCCTAATTTTTGAAATTACCGAAATACCCTCAGTTTGCAAAATTACCAAAATATCCCCAATTTGTGAAATTACCAAAATACCCCCGGTTTGCAAAATTACCAAAATACCCCCGATTTGCAAAATTACCAAAATACCCCCAATGGTTTAAGTTACTTAATGACTTTAAAATGGGTACACACGTTTTCTTAAATTTAAACGCAAAATGTTTTTATCGTGCCATCGGGTACATTCAATATCGGTAACAACCTAACTTAATACAAAAAAAAAACCATATAAAATGAAACGTTTTCGACAAACTTAAGTCGGCTAAAAAGGGATTCTACAAAATGTTTTCCCCTATAACATACCAAATTCGGTCGTAATGTTTGGGCCGGGTTTGGGGTGTTACAGTTTATCACTTGAAAGCAGTTTCAGATTGAAAGAAAACTCATGCAGAATTGATATGTAAAAGCATTGAATTTCAGTAATATAATTGAGTATTTGTGAAAATATTGCTGAGATTGGAATTTCTCGACTCAACTAAAAAGAGAAGTGAAAAGGTAATACCAGTGACTTCTTCAACTTAAATTACCGTCAGAACTCGAGAAGATTCGTAAAGTGTTTCTTATATCTATGATGTGATGATTCAGCTTACTATGACGTATATCAAAAGACAAATCAGAATTTTGGTTGGTATGATTAAAGAGTTGTGAAATCCGAAATTATGTGAGATTTTGATAATGCCATGTGAAAGAAAATCATTAATTTATTCTCTGGTAAGATTTTCGGGGACGAAAATCCCTAAGGGGGGAGAGTTGTAACAGCTCGATTTATACCCTAGTCGAAATAGTTGTTTCGGGACCACAAATTCTAGTCAGAAAAATATTTTAATATTATCTTCCGTGTTTATAGTATGTGAATTGATCTGTGTGAAAATTTCGTAAGAAAATTTGATCGTTTGAGTGCTCAATTTAATAAAAGGACTTAATCGCGTAAAATGAAAAAGTGACTTGCTATTTGTTAAAGTGCTATATTGCTATGTTCTTTTAATGTGGAGGCCTTAAAATGAAATTAGGCCATTGAATGATAGAATGGATGGTAGTGGACAACCATTTTTAAGTTTTTATATTATTTCATTAAGGTTAAAAAGGTAAAATGGCATATTAATAAGAAATAAAATAAAAAAAACATAAAATGGCCATTATGTTCATATTTTGGCCGAATAATGAAGAGAAAAAGAACCATTTGAAAGCTTTAAAGATTCGACACTTTGAAGCTCAAATTGAGGTATGGATTTTGCTCGGTTTTTGATAATTTTTATGTTTTTGAGATCGTTACTTTGATTATTACTTAGCCCATACTTTAATTTCGAAAATGATGATAAATTTGAAATTTTCCATTGTTGATAATATGATGAATTTGTAGTTTGATGATGAAAAATAAATCTTTGATGTTTGATTATCATGTTTAATAAAGTGATTTTGAGTGAAAATGTCAATTTTGGACTAATTTGTGAAATGTGTAAAATATGAGGTTGAAATGTGAAATAAATGAAATAAATGGGATACTATGGACCTTAGTGAAATTTGGCCTAGCATGGGTGTGGTGAAATTTTGGATATTTTGTGTTTTGTGAAATAGGGACTAAATTGCAAAAATGTGAAATGTTAGGGGCTAAAATGTAAATTTGCCATTTATTTGTTTCTGGATAAAAATTGAATGAAATGTTGAATAAGTAAGTTAATTTTGATATTAATTAGATTGGAAAAAGCGGAATTCGGATCTAGATTGAGGGAAAACCAAAGTATCGGATTAATCGACTTAATTTGTCATTACTGCAAACGAGGTAAGTTCGTATTTTAATAGACATTACAAAATCATGTTATAAATGCATATCGTTTGTATGAATGAATCCAATGCCGAATGGTAATGCAAATGTATGTATTTTGAATAAGTTATATATATATGTTATAATGATATTGAATTGTTCGAGAAGTAGAGTATATGAATACGAGAAAGTTTCAATAACGTGATGACATTCAAAAAGCCCCGTATAAACCCTAGGAATAGTAGAGGATACATATGTCATGACATAGGATTCCGATATGTGATTTCGTGTAAGACCACGTCTAGGACGTTGGCATCAACTTGTGATTTACGTGTAAGACCATGTCTGGGACATCGACATCGTATTTGATTCGTGTAAGACCCTGTCTGGGATAGTGGCATCAATATATGATTACATGTAAGACCACGTCTGGGACGTTGGCATTGTACGAGCTTTCCGAGCTGTTCGTGTAACAGCCCAGTTTAGACCTTAGTTGGAACAGTAGTTTTAGAACCACAAATTCGAGGTCGTAAAATTATTTTAATATTACTTTTGGAATTTACAGCATATTATTTGATATGTGTAAAAATTTCGTAATTTAATTTTACCGATTGGTTAGTTAATTTGATAAAGGACTAAATCGCATAAAATGTAAAAGTAACATGCTATATGTTAAAGTGCTTAATTGCTTTGATTAATTAATTATGATATCCTTATGTGGTAATTTGGCCATTAAACATTAGCATGGACGGTAATGGGCATAATTTATAATGATTTTATAAAGGATAAAAAGGTAAATGATATATTATTATGAAATAGATGTATACAAATGGATGTTTTGATATGTGCTTGGTCTATGAAATGATATTTGTTTGATTATGACTTGGGTATTCGAATATTATGAAAATGATGGCCATATGTTTCGAATTTTGTAAGTATGAAACATGTACAATTTGGTTTTGATATTTGATAGCTTGGGTTAAATATTGAAACATAGTTCATATAAGAGAATGTTCAATAAAGCATGATTTGTGTGGTTGGCTATGTGATTCAAAATATACGAATTTGATTTTATGAATAAGAGGTTGGTTTATTAATTTATTTCAGTAAAATTTTATAAAAGAGAATACATTATTGGGTGCATGAATTGTAAAGAATGTTTGTTCTGAATTGTGTTTTGTTCGGTAATGGCTCGTTACCCTAATCTAGTGACGGATACGGGTTAGGAGTGTTACATTTTTTTGGTATCAGAGCTATGGTTTAGTCAGTTCTAGGACTACCATAGCGTATGTGAGTCTAGCTATACATGCCATATTTAACCCGCAATAGTGTGATATCTTCTGACTCTGATGAAAATTATTTTGATGAGACAGATGTGCTTTCCAACCGAGCTAATTCTGATAGTACAGCAGTAAATACTCAAATGTTTGAGTGAAAATATGTTGATTAAGAGTTGAAACTCATAAAGGTATGGATCAAAAATATGAGTATATGAGTTGTGATATATGGCCTATGATTACTATATGAAATGCTTTGATTGTGAATTAGTGATTTGAGTTCACATATGAAATATGTGATAAGTACAAAAGTGAGTAAAAGCAAATGTTTATTAAATGATTTGAGAATGTGAAATTAGTAATGAACTAGCTATCTGTGATAGTATGTGTTATGTATAATTATGTGCCAGTTAAATTTGAGACTTTACTACCCTCACCCCCTTATCAGTAAAATGGTACAATGAAATCTGTAAGATTTGGATTGAATAAGCTCACGAGTGTGGAGTTACAGAAGTCCGTGTTTGAAAGATTAGTAATGTGGTCAGAAAAGAGAATGAATTAGCAAATGAAGACAGTACTAAAAGAGATATTGGATAGTTCTGAAGATTATTCAGATTATGCAAAGTCACTGTTAAAGAAGAAGTTAACTCCACCTATTCAGGTATGTTATCTAAAGAAAGTAATAACTGGAAGCTTTTCTGAATTGATTTCTGTTAGTGATGGGATAATATGACAATTTTTGATGACAGGATTAGACAGTGGATTAATGTTTGAATTGTATTGATGGTTGAGTACAGTGGTGGTGGTTGAGTTAATTACGATGATCACTTCTAAGTATGCAATGTGTTCATTTACTTTCAGAGGTATATGTAGCTGATTATGTTAAGATAAAATTCTTATCGTATGAGAATGTTAGCTAAATGTACTGATAGACGAAAGCATGGTTGATCAGTTTGGGTTATGTTTGACATTTTTATGTCTTTCTCTGATAGTTTATTCCATTGTGTGAATATGAAAGTCGATGGTAAAATCTGTATGAGGCTAATATTCTGTTTCTACTGGTTATTGTTCTGTTGAATATACGTGAAGATTATATTGCTTCTGTTACTATGGATTTTAGTATTTATGAGTGACATTGTTCTTTCTGGACATTTTCTGGGATATCATCGGAATTGATATCATTCTATATGGGTTGTAATTTTCAGATATCCTGTGTAACTCCATATGTTGAAATTTCTCTATTCCAGTTTTCTTATGATTCCATGTGATTATCTGCAAGAGATCTTTATTTGACAGAGATAACTATGCCTATTATGATTACAATTTATGGCTTGAAATGTGAGAGTACAGTGGTACCGTTCTCAGAGTGATAGAAGTTGTGTTTCTGCAGTAGTTGCTATTAAAATTATATTTGATTCTTTTCTGTGTTCAAATGCTTCATTAATAGTCGGGATAATATCTATTTATAGGGTTGAGACATCGTTCTCATTAAGGTCCAATGATTACTATCTGATAAAGGTGACTTCAGTATAATTCAGAATTTTGATGATTAATATATGAGATAGCTTTATTATAAACTCTTTTCTAGTTCTCGTGAAAGGTTCGACATCGGCAAAAGTGAAAATGATAGAAGATTAAGATCAAATCTGTAAAATGATATGTCTGGGTTATCCTTTTTAACGAGAAGAAAAGATGTCTTCGAAAAGACCAATTTAGTGGTAATTGAAAAGATAATTGGGTTATATGTGTTTGAATCTATCCACCGGGTTGGAAATAAACTTTGAACGTACATGTGTGAATTAAGGGATAGTCTGGAAGAAGAATTCGTATTCATGAAGATTTTATACAGAATTATATCTATTGGAACAATTCTATCTGAGAAATGTTGTGGTAAATTAAAGTTAGCTCGATTGTTGAAGTTTTCTTTTGCACGAAGATATTGTCAACCGAAACATCAGTACTGGTTCAGCCTAAGTTGAATAAAAGTTTACGATTCTCAGTCATGTGTCAATGAACGATTTGAAGTGTATTCTAATAAAAGAGTGTACAGAGATATCTTGTGATTCCATGTAGTTAAAACTGCATGAAAAGAGTTATATGGCATATTTGATGACAATAAGAGTTTAAAATGTTTAATGTCAGAGAAAGATCCGAATTTGGGGACAGTAAAGATGGCCTGAACTGGACATAGCAAAGATAGCTCGAATCGTCAAAAAGTTTAGAGTTAATAAGTGATTATTATCCGAGGAAAACGATTATAGTTTTGGATGTTCCGAATAGGAAACTTTTGTGTGCTTTACGAGTGATGAAATACGTGATTGATCTTATTAGATGATGAACATATGTTAGCTGAATTAGAAGTTAAATTGATGTTTACTAAGTAAATTCGTGAATCTTAAAAATGTGTTATCAAATTGTAAGCTATAAGGGATTCAATGTAAATGGGTTTCTGATTCAGAATTTTAAATGTGGAATCGATGATTAGTTGTTGTTTTAAAATAGAGTGTGCATACTGAGAAGTTCTGAGATCGTACAACGACTGTTACAAGTGACTCTCAGTGGTAGTTTATTTGTTCATACGGGATTAACAAGATGCACAACAATTCGAGATATGATATCGATGAATGAGTGTGAAAGGTGATACTCCTGACTTTGTTGATTATAGAAATAGAGTGTGGATGAATTCTGTATCAGAATTATCCTTATTATTGAAAAGGATAGAGTTAATTAAAATATTGTTAACTGTCTGAAGAAATCTCTCGGTATGTATGGATTTTCTCTTTTGATAAAACAGATGAGTTATTCGTTTCTGTAATGGTAAGTCTATCTATGGTGCCAGTCATTGTTGTTTCGGATTGAGATTTAAAACTCATATGATAATCCTAAGGGAAATTTCAGTAATCTGTGAGTATGAGATTGCATTGAAATTGGGAAACGCAATTCAAATTCTTGAAATATTTATTTGTCACTGTGTTTTAGAGTTTGAAAGCAATTAAGAAAGATTAATGTTGTTTGATAAGCTATCATGTTATTATAAAAACGACATTGTATGGAGCATCGTATGGTTGCAGTTATTGAACTTCGTTGTTTTGGGACTGAGATTTGTGAGAAAATGATTCACGAGATTAATATTATCAGAGAAATTGTGCAGAAAATGAAAGTAATTCAATACAGTTAATAAGTAATCTCAGCTAAAGATGATATACAGCGAAAGTCAGATCAGAATTTCAGTTGTGAGATTAAAGAGATTTGAAATCCAAAGCTATGTGTGAACTTGAAATGTATTGTGTGGAAACAAATCCTTAATCTACTTTCTGGTAAGATTTTCGGGGACGAAAATCCCTAAGGGGGGAGAGTTGTAACAGCCCGGTTTAGACCCTAGTCGGAACAGTGGTTTCAGAACCACAAATCTGAGGTCATAAAATTATTTTAATATTATTTTTTTGTATTTATAGCATATTATTTGATAGTGTAAAAATTTCGTAATTTAATTTTACCGATTGGTTAGTTAATTTGATAAAAGGACTAAATCGCATAAAATGTAAAAGTAACATGCTATATGTTAAAGTGCTTAATTACTTTGATTAATTAATTATGATATCCTTATATGGTAATTTGGGCATTAAACATTAGCATGGACGGTAATGGGCATAATTTATAATGATTTCATATTATTTTATAAAGGATAAAAAGGTAAATGATATATTATTATGAAATAAATAAAACAAATTATAAAAACCACATGCATTTTTCATCTTATTTGGCCGAAACTCAAAGAAAAAGAAAGCCATGGATGTTGTTTTAGGTTCGGCGCTTTGAAGCTTTGATTTAGATTAGGAAAAGAGGAAATCAGAATCGGATCGGGGGAAATCTAAAGTTGTTGAATAGTTGTTTCGATTCGTCCGTCTTTGCCGAGGTAAGTTTATAAGTAAATAAATGTTGTTAAATTTGACTGTATTTATTTTAATAGTTCCGAATTGAATTATTACTTGTGTATATGTATTTGCCGAATTTGAATTATTACTTGTGTATATGTATTTGCCGAATTGAATTAAGCATGGGAGCAATATTTACGAGCTTGAATCGATCAAGTTACGACATTCGAAAGCCCCGTACGAACCTTAGGAATAGTTAGGATACATATGTCATGACATAGGATTCCGATATGTGTTTTCGTGTAAGACCACGTCTGGGACGTTGGCATCGACTTGTGTTTACGTGTAAGACCATGTATGGGACATTGGCATCGTAATTGATTCGTGTAAGACCCTGTCTGGGACAGTGGCATCGATATGTGATTACATGTAAGACCACGTCTGGGACGTTGGCATTGTACAGGATTTACGACTATCCGAGTATCCTTATTGATTCCGAATGGTTCAACGGGCATTATCGAGATAAGATCGAGTGTGAAAAACGAACTAAAAGGTCCAGGTACGTGTTATATTATATGAATATGAAAGTAAGGTAATTATATGTTTGAGATGAATATATGAATTAGATATGATAAAAGAGATATTTATATGTGCTTATGATTATATGTGCATTCGGTCATTGATGTTATAATGCTATTATATATGATACAAAGTGAATTATATGTATATATATGAATGCTCATATTCGACCAAAGGACATATATGTGATATTAATGGCGAGAGTTCAATATGGATGTGAATATATGTGAGCTCGGCCAAATGAAAGAATAATGCTAAATTACATGTATTGATATGTGAAGTTGAAATCTTGAAAATATTTATATATGTGGTTATAATTAATATGATTCGGCTTAGTTAAATTGTATTATAAATATTATTGAGATGAATTATTTGCTTATGGCTTACTAAGCTTTCAAAGCTTACTCTGTGTGTTTTTCCTATGTTTATAGAGTTTTGGAGACTTGCTCGGGTTGGAAGTCGTAAGAGACCTCATCACACTATCCAGTTTTTGCTTCGGTAAATAAATGCTTTGAGATTTGGTTATGTGGCATGTATAGGCTAGTTTTGATATATTTGTTTTTCAAATTTGTATATGTATATAGCCATGCGAAAATGGCTTGATCATGATACTAATGTTGGTATTTATATTCGATCATGTTATAAGCTTAACTTGGGAGGTATGTTTCATGGTAAATATGTTGTGATGTTGGTTATATGATTCGGAAAAGAGGAATGGTAAGTAGGATGTATATTCGGCTTATTAGTTAGCTCATTTTGGAAGCATGAAAAGTGGTATAATTTGGCTTGGTAATATGTTAAAATGATGATTATATTTTGGGTATGTTTGATGGTTATTTGAATAACTATAAGTGACATACTGATTTGATGTTAAGATATGAGATAGCATGTTTAGCTTAAAAATGTTATGAATTTTTGAGGTTAAATTTGATAATTAAATGGTTGTCTATTTGAATTGTTGGACATATGAGATATGAATACATATGCCTATAACATGATTGCTTGTAGTTCAGTTTAAAAAGGGTCAAATTGTTGGTTCAATGAGTGCTTATAAAATGTGATATATATATGTGGTAGTAAATTCGGTTTTGGTATGTGGTTCATGTATGTGGTTGGATATAACATGGTTAAATATGTTATTTAGCTTGCGAATTAGGTATGGTATGACTTGACATTTGTGTTCAAAAATGGTTAAATTTGATTTGGTAAAATGTGTTTAAGGTTATAATATTTAAAATGCTATAATTTGGTAATTGTATTTAGAAATGACTTTTGGTTTTTGGGAGTTATGCGCATGGTATAATAATGTTAAAAGTATAGTTGGTAATGTTATAAAGTTATTTAATGTGCAAATGAATATTAAGCAGTGAGATATGACCAAATTGGATTAATATGCGCATGTATAATGTTTATTAAATGTTATGTTTGCTATTTAGCTAATGATATGGGTTGAAATTGTAACACCCCAAACCCGGCCCACAAGCCCTGACCGGATCTGGTATGTCACTACGGAAAAACGGTTGAAAATTTGTTTTGACTTAAAATAAAACTTTAGAATCTGTGATCTTTTGGAAACCATGTCCAATTAAAATCTATTAAATAATATAAGCTTGATATAAAATATCCGAATTAAAACTTTATTATAAGTTATTATAATATAAATCATTTGTAAAAATACTTCTAAGTAAACATAAACTTCAACAACCATAAATAGAGTACTTTAAATCAAAAGTGGCCCTTATTACATCAAATAAATTCCCAAAATACTGATAATACAAAAATCATTATTAATTAACTAAACAAGTAAAACATCTACTGCATGAAAATCTGCATCGCATGGCCACCTTTGTATCTACTCCAACTCGGTCCATTAATCACGACTCACTGCGATGTTTAAAAAGTTGGGTGAGTCACACGATTCGATGTGTAATTAAACCACCGATATCCACCCACATGTTAGCCACAAATCAACCCAATTATAAAATGCAGCATGTAAATATAATCATTTAAACATTACCACAATCTGGTCTTGGCCCACAATCAAATCATATTCAAGCACTTGGCTAGGCCCTTTTCTCATCAATCCATCGATCATGGCTTGGCCCATTTCCACGTATGTTCCCAAAACATACCTTTCCACATGTCATATTGGGCATGGCCCATTTCCATATCATTTCACAACGGAACAATGCAACATGAAACCCAACCCAATCCTAAGGTCCATCCGCTACACACCCCTTATCCACCTACCACACACCGGGGACTATCGAGTCACCCTCTCCTTTTCCTCCAAAAAGGCAACCAATGCCATCCACGATGTAGCGTATAGCTAACATCAAACCACGATGGAGCACACGGCAATCCATCAAGCCACGATATGGCATAGAGCCGATATCAATCAAGGTAACCACGCGAACTAAATCGCAAAGATCCACAACGCGACCTCGATCAGCGCCAATCCACGATGTAGCACAAAGTCGACATCAACCATGTACTCAAGTACACCCGGTCCTTCTTTCATAACCCACCCATGCACATGTAACATGATATAACGACAATATGATGCATGTGCATGTCATTCACAAATATAGGCATACACTCATATTTAAATAAATGACAACAATATTTACAATGTGCTACTTACCTGATCATCGTCATACCCCTTTTAGGGTATCTATCACACTTTTACCACTGCATTTATTAGTAAGCATATAACATAAGCAGATATCGCACAAAACCCGGAAACAATGGCTAACTACACACCTTATTACTTGGAGTTCTAGACTCTCGATCCTCGACGCTATCGCTAAGCGAGACTACGGCTATCTGCCTATAGCTTTCTGTTGCTGGCCCACACCCTGGTGGCCAATCTCGAACCGCTGAGACAGCTCTTTTCTTAAACTTTGGGATAGGGACTTTCCCTTGTCCTCCTTGACAAAATATCTTGAATCCCAGTTACTCCTCCAACCCTGTCGAAATCCTAAAATAGTACCACATTAGATTCGGCTTTGACTTAAAGACATAACCTAAAGACACAATATTTTGAACCCTTGGCCGAATACCTACCAATTCCTTACCTTGAAAAACTCGACAGAACACAAGGAGGGGATAGCAATAGGCATTCGGCTGCCATTACTTACCTTTTCCAATGATTGAAAACGAAACCCAACGTGCTCCACACCACACTTAATATTCGGCCAAGAAGAAAACTACTAAGAGAGGGGAATTTGGCCCACCAAAAAGGAGAGATTCTGGCTAGAGTCTTGAAGTAGAACCGAAAGAAATGTGGTTCAAGAAGAAAGGAGAAATCGGCAATGGAGATTAAAAGTGAGAGGGAAAGATTCGGCTTAACACAAATATAAAAGAAAAAGAGATATGGAAGGGTGAATAATTCGGCTAAGAACAAAAGAAATAGAAGTAGACAAAATGAGGTTTAGGGGTGTTCAAGTGAACATTCGGCTACTAGCGCAATTTAGGAGACACAAATACTAATTTTCTAAGCAGAGACTAAAAGAATAATTTCTCTGCACTCTACCCCCTATTTATAGAATTCGGCCACTCCTCCCACCTGAAGAAACCAAGATTCGGCCATCACTTATGGCCACTAATTCAAACCAATTTGAATTAGCCAACTCCCTTACTTTACTCCTCCCAATCCATTCAAATAAATAAATAAATAAGCCTTATTTATCCCTTCCTACATTCAAAATAAATAAAACAAACCCCCCAAGAGTCCTACAATTTGCCACCATCTAATCCCTATTAAAATTCTTATTTTATCCCATACTTATCACAATCAAAATAAACCAATAACAACTCCTATTTACTATTTAAACTAAATAAAATAATCCTACAATTATCCTACCACTATCTAAAATAATTAAAATAACCCAACCCTTATCACTTACCTTCCAAATTAATTCTAAAAGAACTAAACAACAAAGACTTAATCTTTATCCATTTGAAGCTCCCATGTGCCGCCCATCGCCTCTCCAAATCGCCGCAAAATAAAACCAAAATAAAACACCCAGACTGCTGCCCATAGGTCTCGAACATGGGACCTGCTAGAACCCATGCTGCAGGTAGCGCCCTAGGCCACTCTTCCCAATTGACTTTCATGTCATAAAGCCCCCATCATTAAACTTTAAACCCTTCCTACTTAAGCCCATCACCGCATATAAAAATAAAAACCAAAATGCTGCCTTTGCAGCTCGAACTCGCCCCCTTGCACCTTGAGGCGTTACCTTCCAAGCTCTAAAGTGGCGCCTCCCTTGCCACTCTGCCAAGCCATTTCTTGCGTCTTAATCCCCCAAATATTTCTTTTAAGACCCCTATAGCCCAGCTCCCCTTTTTAACACTAAAAATCAAAAATTTCCTAAGTCATCCCTTACCTTCTAGGGTTCTCCAAACTCCTTAAAATCCATCCAACTTTACCCTAAGCTCATAAACACTCGAGTTATGCTCCAAACGCATAACCCCTAAACAGGATGTTACAATTCTACCCTCCTTAAAATAATTTCGTCCTCGAAATTACTTACTACCATGACTTGCTACTCTACGCCTCTGCTGCGCACTCGATCTTAGTAAATCTATCCTGTCTTCTAGACACGCTTTTAAAGTTCACATTCGTGGTTTCTACACTTCACTAGCCACACAAGCATGAACTAACTTCACATTAACAAAACAATAAATGGTGTCCCAAAATAAAGAACATACCTGATATCAAGTCCTTGGCTGACTCGCATCCGATCCTTTAGCATCTCTGTCGGTACCTTTTCCTTCATGGCTCCAACCTCGACCTCTCGTTGCCTGAGGACAGTTCTTAACCAAATGGGCCTTCGACCCACACCTAAACATTCCTTACTATTTCCCCAACATTCTCCTAAATGAGCTCTCCCACACTTAACACATGAACAATTCCGATTCACATCCACTGGTGCATGGACAGGATTCTCGATCCTTGGTCTTTTTCGAACATTACCAACCAACGCTGACGGTCAAAAACTTCTCTTATTCTCGTTCCTATTCTTCTCTCGGTTTTCCCTTACCGTCCTCTTAACTTCTTCAGCTATACGAGCTTTCTCCACTAGCACCGCGAAGTCTCTTTCCCTCTGCGGAGCAATCAACTCCCGCAGCTCATCTCGCAGCCCATCTTCGAATCGAACACTCCTTTCATAATCAGTAGCCACAATTCCTTTGGCGTACTGACTTAGCCGCACAAATTCAGCTTCATACTCCGCTACCGACTTACTCCCTTGTACTAGGTTTAGAAACGCTTTCCTTTGCGAGTCCAAATAACTGGCTCCTACGTACTTTCCTTCAAACTTAGCCTTAAAGTAATCCCAATCCAATTGATCCGCCGGTACACCTTGTTTGACAAAGGAGCCACCAACGATAAGCTTCGTCGCTGAAGTAATGAAACAACACCTTTCGGCTTTTCTTCGTTGGTACACCCAAATCGCCCATGATTCTTTCGATCGCTTCTAGCCAATACTCCGCTACGTTCGAGCTACTCCGACACTCCTCTAAAGATCTCACTCCGTTCGATCTAAGCCTTTCCGATCTCGACTTCCGAAGTTCCATTTCCCCTACTAACTCCTGCTTTGCGTCTAGCACTCGTAACATGGCCCGCGATCATCGCGTCATCTTCACCTATCGATCTTGTTCCTCCGCGCCCACCGCCGGTGGCGGCACTTCACTTTCTGACCCATGGCCAGACCCTACCGGTTCCGATGCTGCCAATCTACCTCTACCGCGTCCCCTAGAACTCATCCCTATCGTCGTGATTTAATCTGATTAAGGAGTTTTATGCATTAGTATTTGTTCCACTGTTTAACCGTGAACAATTTTATGAAAAGAATTTCTAGAGGTAGTTCTTTCGATCACACAAATTTTCAGCTTCAAGTTCCTATTCTATTTCGAATATCACATTCATCCATAAGGACACATCCATTCATCAACAAGAACACATTCATCACTAGCGACACCTTCATTTCCCAATGAAGCCACATTCCTTCCTCGGTGAGGCACATTCGGTGGTATCTACCACCCACATTCACTATCCGGACATTTACCTGCTTTTTACCCTGTGGGTATTTTCGTCATTTTCCTACGGGGTATTTTTGGTAATTTGGTAAATCGAGAAAACATCTTTCAAAATCAGATTTAGAGTTTACAAACCAAAGGGGTAAATTTTGGAAATTTTAAAACTAAGGGTTTTAAAACTAGGAATTTTATAAACAGTGACAGCTAGTCCCTTTCGGGTTTTAATAATTGGTTTAGCCTATGAACAAGTCCTCTTGGTTAAGGTGAACCGTAGCTACGCACTGCAGGATTCCAGCGAAGAGGAGGTGAGTCACGAGGATCGCTTAAGTACCGTGCTCTTCCTGGATCCACTCCTAGACATGCGCACAATGGTTGCCACACCTTAACTCGGCGACTTAATCACAGGTTTGTTTAATGGTCCTTAAGTCTTATGTGTTCAATGTTTGAGTAAACTAATCCTAGGGTTCAATAGCCCTAATGTTCTAATCTACGAGCCCATAAAAAGCCCATATAGCTCATATACACAATTCACTTCAGAAGTCTGAAGTACTTACCTGGCGGACTTCGGGCCGGAGGTACAGGTGCCATGCCAGAATAACATGAAATAAAAGCCCATATTTTGAAAAGCCCATTTTTGAAAACATTTTTGAACCCAAAACCCTCAAAGCCGAGTTTTGAACCGGGCTCTGATACCAAACTGTAACACCCCAAACCCTGCCCACAAGCCCTAACCGGATCTGGTATGTCACTACGGAAAAACGGTTGAAAATTTGTTTTGACTTAAAATAAAACTTTAGAATCTGTGATCTTTTGGAAACCATGTCCAATTAAAATCTATTAAATAATATAAGCTTGATATAAAATATCCAAATTAAAACTTTATTATAAGTTATTATAATATAAATCATTTGTAAAAATACTTCTAAGTAAACATAAACTTCAACAACCATAAATAGAGTACTTTAAATCAAAAGTGGCCCTTATTACATCAAATAAATTCCCAAAATACGGATAATACAAAAATCATTATTAATTAACTAAACAAGTAAAACATCTACTTCTGCATGAAAATCTGCTTCTGCATGGCCACCTTTGTATCTACTCCAACTCGGTCCATTAATCACGACTCACCTGCGATGTTTAAAAAGTTGGGTGAGTCACACAGACTCAGTGTGTAATTAAACCACTGATATCCACCCACATGTTAGCCACAAATCAACCCAATTATAAAATGCAGCATGTAAATATAATCATTTAAATATTACCACAATCTGGGCTTGGCCCACAATCAAATCATATTCAAGCACTGGCTAGGCCCTTTTCTCATCAATCCACTGATCGCTGGGCTTGGCCCATTTCCACGTATGTTCCCAAAACATACCTTTCCACATGTCATATTGGGCATGGCCCATTTCCATATCATTTCACAACGGAACAATGCAACATGAAACCCAACCCAATCCTAAGGTCCATCCGCTACACACCCCTTATCCAAATTACCACACACCGGGGACTATCGAGTCACCCTCTCCTTTCCCTCCAAAAAGGCAACCAATGCCATCCACGATGTAGCGTATAGCTAACATCAAACCACGATGGAGCACACAAAGAATCCATCAAGCCACGATATGGCATAGAGCCGATATCAATCAAGGTAACCACGCGAACTAAATCGCAAAGATCCACAACGCGACCTCGATCGGCGCCAATCCATGATGTATCACAAAGCTGACATCAACCACGTACTCGAAGTACACCCGGTCCTTCTTTCATAACCCACCCATGCACATGTAACATGATATAACGACAATATGATGCATGTGCATGTCATTCACAAATATAGGCATACACTCATATTTAAATAAATGACAACAATATTTACAATGTGCTACTTACCTGATCATCGTCATACCCCTTTTAGGGTATCTATCACACTTTTACCACTGCACTTATTAGTAAGCATATAACATAAGCAGATATCGCACAAAACCCGGAAACAATGGCTAACTACACACCTTATTACTTGGAGTTCTAGACTCTCGATCCTCGACGTTATCGCTAAGCGAGACTACGGCTATCTGCCTATAGCTTTCTGTTGCTGGCCCACACCCTGGTGGCCAATCCCAAACCGCTGAGACAGCTCTTTTCTTAAACTTTGGGATAGGGACTTTCCCTTGTCCTCCTTGACAAAATATCTTGAATCCCGGTTACTCCTTCAACCCTGTCGAAATCCTAAAATAGTACCACATTAGATTCGGCTTTGACTTAAAGACATAACCTAAAGACACAATATTTTGAACCCTTGGCCGAATACCTACCAATTCCTTACCTTGAAAAACTCGACAGAACACAAGGAGGGGATAGCAATAGGCATTCGGCTGCCATTACTTACCTTTTCCAATGATTGAAAACGAAACCCAACGTGCTCCACACCACACTTAATATTCGGCCAAGAAGAAAACTACTAAGAGAGGGGAATTTCGGCACACCAAGAAGGAGAGATTCGGCTAGAGTCTTGAAGTAGAACCGAAAGAAATGTGGTTCAAGAAGAAAGGAGAAATCGACAATGGAGATTAAAAGTGAGAGGGAAAGATTCAGCTTAACACAAATATAAAAGAAAAAGAGATATGGAAGGGTGAATAATTCGGCTAAGAACAAAAGAAATAGAAGTAGACAAAATGAGGTTTAGGGGGGTTCAAGTGAACATTCGGCTACTAGCGAGAATTTAGGAGACACAAATACTAATTTTCTAAGCAAGAGACTAAAAGAATAATTTCTAAGACTCTACCCCCTATTTATAGAATTCGGCCACTCCTCCCACCAAGAAACCAAGATTCGACCATCACTTATGGCCACTAATTCAAACCAATTTGAATTAGCCAACTCCCTTACTTTACTCCTCCCAATCCATTCAAATAAATAAATAAATAAGCCTTATTTATCCCTTATCCTACATTCAAAATAAATAAAACAAACCCCCAAGAGTCCTACAATTTGCCACCATCTAATCCCTATTAAAATTCTTATTTTATCCCATACTTATCACAATCAAAATAAACCAATAACAACTCCTATTTACTATTTAAACTAAATAAAATAATCCTACAATTATCCTACCACTATCTAAAATAATTAAAATAACCCAACCCTTATCACTTACCTTCCAAATTAATTCTAAAAGAACTAAACAACAAAGAGCTTAATCTTTATCCATTTGAAGCTCCCATGTGCCGCCCATCGCCTCTCCAAATCACTGCAAAATAAAACCAAAATAAAACACCTGCATCACGCCCATAGGTCTCGAACATGGGACCCGCTAGAACCCATGCCGCAGTAGCGCCTAGGCCACTCTTCCCAATTGACTTTCATGTCATAAAGCCCCATCATTAAACTTTAAACCCTTCCTACTTAAGCCCATCACCGCATATAAAAATAAAAACCAAAATGCTGCTTTGCAGGCTCGAACTCGCCCCCTTGCACCTTGAGGCGTTACCTTCCAAGCTCTAAAGTGGCGCCTCCTTGCCACTCTGCCAAGCCATTTCTTGCGTCTTAATCCCCAAATATTTCTTTTAAGACCCCTATAGCCCAGCTCCCCTTTTTAACACTAAAAATCAAAAATTTCCTAAGTCATCCCTTACCTTCTAGGGTTCTCCAAACTCCTTAAAATCCATCCAACTTTACCCTAAGCCTGCTAAACACTCGAGTTATGCTCCAAACGCATAACCCCTAAACCGGGATGTTAAAGAAATGGCTTAGTATGCGTTTGTACTTAGGTTTATAAAATGGTATGATCGTTAATTTGTTATGAAATAGATGTATACAAATGGATGTTTTGATATGTGCTTGGTATATGAAATGATATGTGTTTGATTATGACTTGGGTATTAGAATATTATGGAAATGATGGCCATATGTTTTGAATTTTGTAAGTATGAAACATGTACAATTTGGTTTTGATATTTCATAGCTTGGGTTAAATATTGAAACATAGTTCATATAAGAGAATGTTCAATAAAGCATGATTTGTGTGGTTGGCTATGTGATTCAAATATACGAATTTGATTTTATGAATAAGAGGTTGGTTTATTAATTTATTTCAGTAAAATTTTATAAAAAAAGAATACATTGTTGGGTGCATGAATTGTAAAGAATGTCTGTTCTGAATTGTGCTTTGTTCGGTAATGCCTCGTAAACCTAATCCGACGACGGATACGGGTTAGGGGTGTTACAGTCCGAGTATCCTTATTGATTCTGAACGGTTTAACAGGCATTTCGAGAAATAAGTGATTAGGTGAATGACATTTCGATTCAGGTACGTTGAAAGGTATACAATATTTGATAATGAAAGGTAAGTATATATGTGCAAAGAATGCTATGTGATGTATTTGTAAACGAAATATGAATATGTGCAAATGAAACATGAAAAAATGAATAAGATGTGATTTATAAAGTGTCGAAACCATTTATAATTTTTTAGAAAATGAGGATCGACTTTAAAAACGAAAATGGAGTCGCCACCAATCCCTTTTTGCTTAGGTGTGATCGGATCACCTTATAAAACGTTTTATTTCAAAACATTAATTTTGGCGTCTTTAAATTCAAGAAAACGGTTCTGGGGCTCATGCATGCATTTAGAGGAAAGGATTAGCACCCTTGTAACGCCCAAAATTGGTACCGGATTGATTAGTTATTGTCCTAATGTCGAAAAATCGAAAAGATTTCAAAACATGATTTCTTTAAAAACTTGAACAATTTGAGTTGGAACTTGAGATTCCTTTATTCTGAAAGAATACAAACATCACATCCAGCACGTTAGGACATGATGTTTTAAACCCTCGTAACCAAAATCATCTCATGATTTACAAAATTCATTAAAAGGATATTTAGTTATTTAGTCAAACAGTAAAATCGAAACCCAGCACGTTAGGGCACCGTTTCCCGAATTTCTAAACACAAAACATTGCCTTATTTAAGAAAAACTTTTGGATAAAATGTGGTAATTAAAGGAGATAGATATTTTTAAACAAAGATTTGAAAAGAAAGTAACATTAAGTTATTACAAAAAAGTGCAATTTACTAAAGTTACAGGTCATATTAACAATTAGCACTAACATAAACAATTAAGTAAAAGAATGACAAGCAATAATAATAATGTTAAAGTAAACAAAGATAATGGATTCAAATTTTTTTTTTAAAAAATGAACAATCAAAATAAAAAATATAGAGTAGATAATAGCAATTTTAAAAGAATCTATGAGAAAATTAAGGAAAAAAAATTATTCACAAGATTAAATTCATGTATAAAAAATAATAATATAAGGTAAATAATGTACTCAAAACGATTAATGAATATTATAATAATCTTTAGAAAAATAAAAAAAAGTATAAAAATGATATGGCTAAAAAAAACTAAGATGAATAATATACGTACATGATAAAATAAATAATACATTTTTTTAAAAAAAAATAGAATATATAAAAACTTTAACTATAAAGAAATATAAGGAAAAGCATATATAATATAATAATAGTCTATTATATACATAAAAGAATAATATACATATTAAAAATAGATAATATAAAAGAAATTTGTGTCAATGGTAAAACAATTTAAATATTATATAATATACACATTTTAAAATAATACATAATAATATACAAATATAAACAATAATATGTGATAAAAACAGTTTTAAAATAAATAATATATAAAGTACTAAGATAAATAAATAATAATAATTTTAAAGAACCTAGTCAGGATAAAAAATAAAATAAAGGAGAAAATGATTAAATCTGAATTTTAGTAAAATTTTGGGGTAAAATAACGAAGGGAATAGAACTGATTTTAGGATCTAATTGAAACGCGTACCACAGAGGAGGGACTCGCTGGGCAAGTATACCCTATTCCCAAAAACGGCACCGTTCCAATGATTGTATTTAAATGGCCAGGGACCAAATCGAGACAAAAGCAAATTTTCAGGGCTAGATTAAAAATAAATGAAAATTTAAATTGAACGAAATTACAAGTAATAAAATTGCGGAAAGACCAAAGAGGCAAATTGCCCCTTTTATAAAAACACGCGGATCCTTCCCGAGTTTCGGGTCAACGCGCAGATCCTGGCCCTTAAACGACGTCGCTTTGGCTCTAAAGGCAGCCCTCAAAACGGCGCCGTATGGATCACTTATATAATCAAAATTTTGTTTTAAAAAAACATTTTAAACCATTTAAAAAAAAACAAACAGAGCTAAAAAAAAAACTCTCTCTCCTTTGGCCTCCGGCCAGACTCCACCCGACCACACGCGTAGCGCTGCTGTGCATGGCCATCAGATATCTGGCAATCGAATCCCTAAAAGGGGTATTTCGGTCCTCTAAAGCCTCCTAAAGCCAAATCTGGGGTAAAAAACTCCTTTTTAGTGACCCAACACAAGAATAGGGATGGAAATCCCTTCGACTTTCCATCTGTTTCGTGAGAAAGGTAAGAAAAATGTATGTATACTTGATATACGAAAAAGAAAACAACAATATACCTTTTCTCTTGAAATTAATACTGGTGTTTTTATATATATCGTAAGTCCTTTACATCAAATATATTCGGCCTTTTATAGCCACTGTCAAAATACAAGTTTTGGTATTTTTGATTTCTTGCCATATGCTTGTTTCTCTGGCTTTTCTTTCCTTTTTGCAGGCGAACGGCGAGAAATTTGGCGATGGGACGCGATCCGCGCACTAATTGCGGCTCGACGAGGGGCCTGTGTTGGGTGCTTGCGGCGCAATGGAAACCTAGGGTTTCTTAAGGCTGAAAACTGTTTGGGCCACTGGGCCGACTTCGTTTGTTGGGTTAGGTTAAGATTGGGCCAATTAGGTTTAGGGTTAGTTGGGTTATTTGGGTTTGGGTCTGAGTTTAGTTTGGGTTTGATTTGGGCTTGTATTTGGGTTTTGAATTTGGGTTTGTTTTTATTTTTTTGGGCTATGTAAATGGACTGTGGACCTTTTATTTGGTTTGTTATTTTTGGTTTTTGTATGTATTTATTTGTATGGTTTGTGGGCCCGGGCAAATTGGGCCTATTACAGCTACCCCTCTTTGCTCATTGTTGTGTAACGGGAATAGAGCAAAGACTATAAAAGGACAAATTTTGCCCGGTCTTGCCGAGCCTTAACTTTTTGATCCTTATCTTCTTCAAAATAGTCTCTAACCCAACTGCAACTTCAAGGAGATTGAATCTGTAGCTTTAATCTTATTCTACTGTAACTTCAGAGAGATAAGACCTGCTATTGTAAATTTAATCCATCCTACTGTAACTTCAGGAAAGTGAGACTAGTATCTTTGATCTTGCTTCACTGCAATATTCAGGAAGACAAGATCTGCTATTTTCAGTCTGCTCCACTGCAAACTCAGGGATGCCAAGCTGATGTTTTCAATCTGCTTCACTGCAAACTTAGGATGAAACACCCTAAACCCGGCCCACGATCCTTGACCGGATCTGGTATGTTCCTCGAGTGAAGTGATTCAAAAACCTCTTGATTACTTTTGGAAAATTTGGATGGGTTTGAAAGAAATTTTAAATTGTGTTGGGCTTGGGTTGAAAACGAGCTTATCTTATATTGAAAACCATTTGTTTTTAGGGTGTCCAAAACAATTAGAGTTCATTTTTAAAATAAGCTTAATTAGTCTTTAATTTGATAAAAATTTCGTAACATAATAATTTCAAATAAAAAAACAAAACATGTATAAAACAATTCATACTATGGCCTTATTACATCAAAATTTAAAACCCGAAATAAACCAAAGTATATAAAATATAACATGTCCAAAATTAAATAAAATCCCGAACTGTGCATGGCCACCACTAAGCTCCTGCCGACCCGGTCCATCACCGAGTGTCATCTGAAAGAAAATATTCCCAACGGGAGTGAGTCAAAGCCCGACCCAATGTGTAACCAACGCTAAATCTCAATAGTTTAGGCATATCGGTTCATACATGTTCATATTGTTAAATAAATATATAATGATGCAACCTTGAACCCAAACCTAGATGCCATCCGCTACACATCACCCCGTACCAACCGTCACACCGTGGGACTACAAAGTCAACCTCCATCCGCTACACACATCATCGGCGCGCCATTTGCGATCGACGTGCTCATCGCCTCTTATAAATTCGTGGCAGAGCCACCACATAATAATTTGTGACATAAGTCACCACATTCAAATTATGTGACCGAAGTCACCTCATTCATATATTATGACCGAAGTCACCACATTCACATATTGGGGTATAAAACGCCAATCACTTCCCTTTCATAATCACCCATATGCCCATGTCATACATTTCATGCAATATCATGCCTTATTTCACATTCTTATCACAGTTCACATAGGTGCCATATCACATATCCATAATAAGATAACTACAGTAGTAGTAAATTAACGCACTGAGTACTTTGTACCATTGCATGGTACCTTTGGCCACATTCATATTATTGTAAACACACATAATTATTTTAAGCCGTAATCTAATAAGGTTTAGTGTGGGGTACACACAGTATCAACGCTTTCACGAAAACCCAAAACCTGATCTAACGCTTTAGATCCTTAGTCCCTACATTCGGCCAACATCTTAATATTTAAACAAAAGCCTATTCGGCTATAGAATCAAATCCCGAAGGATTAACGAAACCAATTCCTCACCCCATTGCCGATTTGAATATTAATCAAATCCAAAACTTGTAGTCTTTCCTCCTTGCATTCAATCACTTGACTAGGTTAGTTTTCGCTTTTTAATAAAATAAGGAATAGATCTAGGTTGCTAAATAGGCCTTGGCTGAATACACATGTTCACTTACCCCGTGAATCTTAATCCCTAAACAACCACTTGATTGGGGGTATCTGTCCGAAACCATTATGGCATATGTTAGATCCAAATTAATCATAATGAATGGCCCTTGGCCGAATACATGCCTTACCTTAGATAACCGACTCAATGCTCTCCCTAGAAGTCGGCTATTCCAAAAAAATCCCAAAATTCCTAAAAGAACCGATTTCATGGTTGATTAAAAGTCAAATCAAATGCCATATTTCGGCTTTTGTTCTACACATGTCGACAGAGAGGAGATAAGAGAGAATAGTAAAGATTCGGCCATAGCAGACTTACCTATCCAAACCACTTTGCGAAGGGATCACAAAAGATCTCTAACTTGGTTGCTATTCGGCCAAGACTGAGAAGAGATGAGGTGGGAGAATTTCGGCAATGGCTTGGGGAATCAATGAAGATTCGGCTTCAATGGAAAAAGGAAAATAACATTGTGGTTCGGCCTTTTAAGAATATGGAGAGGGAGAGTGTGAAGCTTAGGAGTTTCGGCAATGGTGAATATAGAAGGAAGAAGATTTCGGCTTGACAAAATAAAAAGAGAAAAGAGGATATTGCTAGAGAATTCGGCAAAGAGAAAAGAAGGAAAAGGAAAAGAATGAATAATGGCCTTAATTCCTCCTTTGGCCGAAAATACTAACCTTAGTCTCCCCCAATCGGCCAACTCTTCTCTCTCAATCCAATCCCTTGTTTTCTCTTACTTTATCTCTTATTTTTATTTATTCAAAATAAATAAAATAAATCTACATTTATCTATCTATTTAGCCGAATTTTTATAAGGAATTATCCAAGTCAAATCCTCATCCATCTAGTCTCCCCATGCCGTCCATCACCTTCCCATTGCCAAAAAATAAAAATTCCCTTATTGCTTTCATTGTGGCTCGAACTCAAGACCTCCTTGTACTGCATATGGCATCACTTTCCTGGGCTTTAAGTGGCGCCTCCAAGCCACTTAGTCAAGCCCATTTCTGTGTCATATTTCCCTTACAAATTTCTTTAAGGCCTTATCAAGCTTTGCTCCCCTTTTAACTTTAAAAATCTGATAATTCCTAAGGCAATTAACCACACACTAAGATTCACAAAATTCATAGAACACATTCAGAATATTCATAAGCATGCTACTTCATCTAATTTAGTAGTAATGCATAAGCCATAATCCAGGATATTACAGTTCTACCCCCCTTAAAAAAAATTTCGTCCTCGAAATTAGTTGGCTAAAATAAGTGAGGGTATTGCTGTCGTATTGCCTATTCCGACTCCCACGAAGCTTCTCCCGACCCATGATTACGCCATAACACTTTGACTAGAGGAACTGACTTCCTCCATAACACTTTCATATCTCGCTCCAAGATCTGAATCGGCTCTTCCTCGTAGGACAAATCTGGCCTTAGCTCCACCTCTTCGACCGGTACCACGTGGGATGGATCCGATCAATAACGATGTAGCATAGAAACATGGAATACGTCATGCATCTGCTTCAATTCCAAAGGCAACTCTAACTGGTATGCCACTGGTCCAACTCGCTTCAATACTCGATAGGGCCCTATAAACCTTGGACTTAACTTCCCTTTGCGACCAAATCTCATTACCTTCTTCCAAGGTGAGACTTTAAGAAGCACTTGATCTCCCACATCAAATTCTATTTCCTTCCATTTGAGATCTGCATAAGACTTCTGTCTATCAGATGCTTCCTTCAACCGCGCCCGAATTACCTCCACCTTCTCTTTAGATTCTGCCACCAACTTAGGACCCAAAACTTGACGTTCCCCTAGTTCGGTCCAACATGTAGGAGTTCGACACTTCCGTCCATACAGCGCTTCATACGGTGCCATCCGAATACTAGCTTGATAGCTGTTGTTGTATGCAAATTCCGCTAACGGCAAATATTCTTCCCAACTTCCTCTGAAGTCTATCACACAGCCCCTCAACATATCCTCTAACACTTGGATTACTCGCTCGCATTGCCCGGCCCGATTGTGGATGAAAAGCCGTAGTGAAATCCAATCTGCGCCTAAAGCCCGATGTAGTGCTTTCCAAAATCGAGACGTAAACCTTGGTTCCCTATCTGAAATGATTGAAACCGGCACTCCACGCAACCTTTCAATCTCTGCCATATATAACTTTGCCAACTTCTGCAAAGAATAATCAACTCTTACTGGGATGAAATGCGCGGACTTTGTCAATCGGTCCACTATCACCCATACCGAGTCCTTCTTAGTAGGCGTAAGGGGGAGCCCACTAACGAAGTCCATGGTGATTCTCTCCCACTTCCACTGCGGAATCTTGATCGGCTGAAGCAATCCTGACGGAACTTGGTGTTCAGCCTTAACTTGCTGACACGCCAAGCATTTGCCGACAAATTCAGAATCTCCTCTTCAGACTGTGCCACCAAAATTGTTCCCTTAGATCTCTGTATAACTTAGTACCTCCAGGATGCATAGCATAAGGGCTACTATGCGATTCCTGAAATATTCTCTGTCTTAACTCCTTATTCCTAAGCATAAATACCTTACCCTTGAAGCACAACACTCCATCGCTGCTAACACCATAATTCTCCAACTCCCCACTCTGTACTTGCTGCAACTTAGCACTTAAGTCCTTATCCACTAACTGACTTTCCTTCACCTCATACAGCCACGTCGGCTTAACTTGTAATTCTGCCAGTAGACTCCCATCGTCATACAAGCTCAGATGTGTAAACATTGCCCTCAGCTCCGACATAACTTTCCGACTTAGGGCATCGGCTACCACATTCGCCTTGCCCGGGTGATACTCTATAGAATAGTCGTAATCCTTCAATAATTCCACCCCACCTTCATTTGTCTCGGTTCACTCTTTTTCTGAGTCAGCAGATACTTAAGGCTCTTGTGGTCCGTGTAGATCACTGACTTTTCTCTATAAAGGTAGTGCCTCCACACCTTAAGAGCAAAAACCACTGCCGCCAGTTCCAAGTCATGCGTTGGGTAGTTAACTTCGTGAGGCCTTAGTTGTCGAGACGCATAAGCTACAACCTTCCCGTCTTGCATCAGTATGCAACCCAAGCCTGTATGGGAAGCGTCACAATACACCACGAAATCCTTTCTTGCCTCTGGCTGAATCAAGACCGGAGCTTCCGTCAACACTCTTTTAAGCTTTTCAAAGCTCTCCTGTTGCTTATCTATCCAAACGAAAGGTAACTCTTTCCTCAACAACTTTGTCAACGGTGTAGCTATTGAAGAAAATCCTTCCACAAACCTTCTGTAGTAGCCTGCCAATCCCAAGAAAATTCGAATCTCAGCCACAGACTTAGGTGGTTTCCAATCTAGTACTGCCTCAATCTTCCTAGGATCCACCCTTATTCCTTCTGCGGACACTACATGCCCTAAGAATGCAACCTCTTTAAGCCAAAATTCGCACTTGCTGAATTTGGCGTAGAGCTTCTTCTCCCTTAACACTTACAACACTATCCGGAGATGCTCATCAAGTTCTTCCTCAGACTTGGAGTATACCAGGATGTCGTCAATGAACACAACGACGAATCGATCCAAGTAGGGTTGAAAAACCCGGTTCATCATATCCATGAACGCGTCTGGGGCGTTTGTCAGTTCAAACGGCATTATTACGAACTCATAGTGTCCGTATCTTGTCCGGAAAGCCGTCTTATGGATGTCTGCCTCCTTCACCTTAAGCTGATGATATCCAGACCTTAGGTCTATCTTTGAGAATACCGTTGCCCTCTTAAGCTGATCGAACAAGTCGTCTATCCGTGGCAACGGGTACTTGTTCTTGATGGTCAGCTTATTCAATTGACGATAATCTATGCACATGCGCATAGTTTCGTCCTTCTTCTTCACAAACAGGACCGGAGCTCCCCATGGAGACACACTGGGTCGGATAAACCCATGATCAAGCAACTCTTGGATTTGAGCCTTGAGCTCAACCAATTCCTTCGGTGCCATTCTATACGGAGCGATAGATATCGCGCGCCCGTTCAGCAAAGAAGTCAATTCCAAACTCCACCTCCTCGTCCGGGGTATTCCGTAACTCCTCTGGAAAAACATCCACAAACTCCTTTACGGTTTTAACTTCACTAACTCCCCCTTCTTTTGCATCCAACGCACTAACGAAAGTCAAGAAGGCCTTGCACCCTTTCTGAACCATCTTATCGACTTTTCGGTCTTTGAAACTACATTAGACAAGTAGTTCCTTCTTTCTCCTATCATAATTACCGCCTCATCCTCCGGGGTCCTTAACTCCATTCGCTTAGCTGCACAATCCAATATAGCCCGATGTTCTAGTAGCCAATCCATGCCAAGTATGAGATCAAATTCTCCGAAGAGTAGTTCCATTAAGTCGGCAGAGAATACCATTCCTTGAAAAGATCTTATTCACCACTACAGTTTGACCTAATGGGCTTACTACAGTCATCTCCTTATCAGAAAGTTCAGAGGCTATGCCTAGAGTTTCAACTACTCTACATGCAACATAAGAATGGGTCGAGCCCACATCAATCAGAGCAAAATAAGGCTTGCCAAATATAAGGAACGTACCGGTTATGACGTCCAGTGTGTCTCCATCCTCCCTTCGACGAACCGCATACACTAGCCCCGGCTGTCTTGCCTCGGTATTACCAACACCTCGGCCCGGTGTTTCTCATCCTCTTCCAGCACCGTTACCTCTACCATTCGGACCACGACCTTACTGAGGCTGCTGTCCACCTCTACCAGCCTGATTAACATTCTGCCCTGCTGGTAGGCCCCCGTCTATCCTGATAAGATAATCCTTGATCACGTGTTCCTTAGACCCACACTTAAAGCATCCTCCCATTTTCTTCCAACACTCTCCTAGGTGTTTTTTCCCACACTCAGCACAAGTACAGTACTGCCCTCCTGTACCAGCTTGCTGACCTCGTGGCCCATCTACTCTAGGCCTCTTTTGAGCGTTCCCAGCTGACCCTACTGATCCAAACCCTCTTTTCTGCCTATTTCGATCAGAGTTCTGCCTTACAGAGTCTTTAACTCCTTCGGCCACTTTAGCCTTCTGCACTAGTACGGCAAATTCCCGCTCCTACTGCGGAGCTATCAATAACCTCAGATCATCTCTCAGTCTGTCCTCAAACCGGACACATCGCTCATGCTCCGTAGCCACTATCTCTCGAGCATACCGACTCAGCCTTAAGAACTCAGCCTCGTATTCCGCTACGGACTTATTCCCTTGAACCAGCCCTAGAAATGCCTTCCTTTGTGCATCAACATAATGTGTACCAACATACTTCTTCTGATACGCCGCCTTAACATATTCCCAAGTGATATCCTCAGCTGTGGCACCATCCCGAACTGCGAGCCACCATTGATATGCTTCGTCGCGAAGTAGTGCCACCATCCATTTCAGTTTCTCTTCAGCAGTTAAATCGAGCTCATCCATAATTCGCTCGGTCGCCTCCAACCAGTATTCAGCTGTACTGGGTGCCACGCCGGATACACCACGAAACACCTCAGCCCCATTGGCTCGGAGTCACTCGGGTACAGATTTTCGAGCACCCATATTTCCTCCTGCTCCAGCCACCATCTCAAGAACTCGCAGCATCGCCTGTGATACTGCATCATCCCCTGTTTGATCTTGCTGTTCACCACCAACAGCTGGTGGTGGGGGTGGTGGTACCTCATTCTCAGACCCTTGACCCGATCTAACAGGTTCCGATACGGCCATTCTGCCTCTACCACGTCCTCGCATAATACGACCACGTCCCCTAGAGCTCATTTCTACGATTGCGTTTAATCTGATTAAGAAATTTTATGAATTAGTCCTTGTTTCACTAATTATCCGCGAAGAAATTTTAGGAAAGAAGTTCAGAAGTAGTTCTTTCGATCATCAAAGTTTCAAGTCTTCTATCCTAATTTAGAGGAGCACATTCATTCAAACACACATTCATATTCAAACATCTTTGTCTTATTCCTATCCTAGGGGTATTTTCGTCATTTCACCTACCGGGGTATTTTGGTAATAATTCAGGGTCAATTTAAAAATCTTAGTAAATCAAGGGTATTTCAAAATTTTCAAAACTTGGGGGTTATTTTTGAGAATTTGTTTTCCCAAATCGGTGTTGTTGTAGAAATTTTAGAAATCGGGGTCATTTTGGTAATTTTGTAAATCAGGGGTATTTTAGTAAATTTTCCCAAATCGAGGTATTTTGATATTTGCAAAATGGAGTTTTTGGATATTCTTATAGAATAAGCAGATCTTAGTAAAAAAATCGAGGGTAGTATGGTAATTTAAAATTTTTCAAACCAAGGGCATTTTAGTAATTTTACAACTAGGGGTACTTTGATAACTTTTGTAAATCAGAACTAATTTGCAAAATTTTTCAAACTAAATTCTGCTACGTTTTAAAAGGGTAATTTGGTGATTTTAAAAAAATCTAGGATTTATAAAACAGTATGGCTTGTCCCTTTCGGGTTTTAATCATTGAATTTAGCCTGTGACTGAGTCCTCTTGGTTAGGGTGAACCGTAGCTACGCACCAGGTAGGATTCCAGCGAAGAGGAGGTGAGTCACTAGGACTGCTTAAGTACCAGGCTCTTTCGGATCCAATCCTAGACATGCGCACAGTGGTTGCCACACCCTAACTCGGCGACTTAGTCACAGGTTGGTTTGATTAGGCATTAAGTTTTATGTAATTGTTGGGGTATACTAGTCCTAGGGTCCAAGTACTTAATATACTATTCTACGTTCCATTTGTACCCTTCTACATACTATAAATCACACAAATGGTTAGGGGTACTTACCTGGTGGACTTCGGGTCGGAGACTTAGGTACCATGCCAGAAAACCTGCTCATTTCATAAAAGTTTTCACAAAATTCATTTGGGATCATTTTGAAAACGTTATGGGCATTAAAACCAAGGCCGAGAGTTTAAACCGGGCTCTGATACCAAATTGAAACACCTTAAACCCGACCCACGAGCCTTGACCGGATCTGGTATGTTCCTCGAGTGAAGTGATTCAAAAACCTCTTGATTACTTTTGGAAAATTCGGATGGGTTTGAAAGAAATTTTAAATTGTGTTGGGCTTGGGTTGAAAACGAGCTTATCTTATATTGAAAACCATTTGTTTTTAGGGTGTCCAAAACAATTAGAGTTCATTTTTAAAATAAGCTTACTTAGTCTTTAATTTGATAAAAAATTCGTAACATAATAATTTCAAATAAAAAAACAAAACATGTATAAAACAGTTCATACTATGGCCTTATTACATCAAAATTTAAAACCCGAAATAAACCAAAGTATATAAAATATAACATGTCCAAAATTAAATAAAATCCCGAACTGTGCATGCCCACCACTAAGCTCCTGCAGACCGGGTCCATCACTGAGTGTCATCTGAAAGAAAATATTCCCCATCGGGGTGAGTCAAACTGACCCAATGTGTAACCAACGCTAAATCCCAATAGTTTGGGCATATCAGTTCATACATGTTCATATAGTTAAATAAATATATAATGATGCAACCCAACCCAAACCTAGATGCCATACGCTAAACATCACCCCGCACTCAACCGTCACACCGTGGGACTACTAAGTCAACCCTCCATCCGCTACACATCATCGGCGCGTCAAGCTACGATCGACGTGCTCATCGCTCTTATAAATTCGTGGCGAGCCACCACATAATAATTTGTGACATAAGTCACCACATCCAAATTATGTGACCAAGTCACCTCATTCATATATTATGACCGAAGTCACCACATTCACATATTGGGGTATAAAACCGCCAATCACTTCCCTTTCATAATCACCCATATGCCCATGTCATACATTTCATGCAATATCATGCCTTATTTCACATTCTTATCACAGATTCACATAGGTGCCATATCACATATCCATAATAAGATAACTACAGTAGTAGTAAATTAACGTACCTGAGTACTTTGTACCATTGCATGGTACCTTTGGCCACATTCATATTATTGTAAACACACATAATTAATTTAAGCCGTAATCTAATAAGGTTTAGTGTGGGGTACACACACAGTATCAACGCTTTCACGAAAACCCAAAACCCGATCTAACGCTTTAGATCCTTAGTCCCTACATTCGGCCAACATCTTAATATTTAAACAAAAGCCTATTCGGCTATAGAATCAAATCCTGTAGGATTAACAAAACCAATTCCTCACCTTGCTGCCGATTTGAATATTAATCAAATCCCGAAACTTGTAGTCTTTCCTCCTTCCATTCAATCACTTGACTAGGTTAGTTTTCGGCTTTTTAATAAAATAAGGAATAGATCTAGGTTGCTAAATAGGCCTTGGCCGAATACACATGTTCACTTACCTGTGAATCTTAATCCGGAAACAACCACTTGATTGGGGGTATCTGCCGAAACCATTATGGCATATGTTAGATCCAAATTAATCATAATGAATGGCCCTTGGCCGAATACATGCCTTACCTTAGATAACCGAATTTCAATGCTCTCCCTAGAAGTCGGCTATTCCAAAACAAATCTCAAAATTCCTAAAAGAATCGATTTCATGGTTGATTAAAAGTCAAATCAAATGCCATATTTAGGCTTTTGTTCTACACATGTCGACAGAGAGAGAGATAAGAGAGAATAGTAAAGATTCGGCCATAGCAGACTTACCTATCCAAACCGCTTTGCGAAGGGATCACAAAAGATCTCTAAGTTGGTTGCTATTCGGCCAAGACTGAGAAGAGATGAGGTGGGAGAATTTCGGCAATGGCTTGGGGAATCAATGAAGATTCGGCTTCAATGGAAAAAGGAAAATAACATTGTGGTTCGGCCTTTTAAGAATATGGAGAGGGAGAGTGTGAAGCTTAGGAGTTTCGGCAATGGTGAATATAGAAGGAAGAAGATTTTGGCTTGACAAAATAAAAAGAGAAAAGAGGATATTTCTAGAGAATTCGGCAGAGAGAAAGGAAGGAAAAGGAAAAGAATGAATAATGGCCTTAATTCCTCCTTTGGCAGAAAATACTAACCTTAGTCTCCCCCAATCTGCCAACTCTTCTCTCTCAATCCAATCCCTTGTTTTTCTCTTACTTTATCTCTTATCTTTATTTATTCAAAATAAATAAAATAAATCTACATTTATCTATCTATTTAGCCGAATTTTTATAAGGAATTATCCAAGTCAAATCCTCATCCATCTAGTCTCCCCATGCCGTCCATCACCTTCCCATTGCCAAAAAATAAAAATTCCCTTATTGCTTTCCTTGTGGCTCGAACTCAAGACCTCCTTGTAATGCATATGGCGTCACTTTCCTGGGTTTTAAGTGGCGCCTCCAAGCCACTTAGACAAGCCCATTTCTGTGTCATATTTCCCTTACAAATTTCCTTAAGGCCTTATCAAGCTTAGCTCCCCTTTCAACTTTAAAAATATGATAATTCCTAAGGCATTTAACCACACACTAAGATTCACAAAATTCATAGAACACATTCAGAATATTCATAAGCATGCTACTTCATCTAATTTAGTAGTAATGCATAAGCCATAATCCAGTATATTACATAGGAAGACTAGATCTGCTATCTCCATGCCTTTCTGCTGCAAAAACTCATGGAAGCTGATCGGGTATCTTCGATCGCCTTCACGCAAACTCGTGGAAGACAAGATCTACTATCTTGATCCGCTCCACTTTGCAAACTAAGGGATGCCAGACTAGTATCTTCGATCCGCTTCGCTGCAAACTCAGGAAGACAAGATCTGTTATCTTCGGTCTACTCCACTGCAAACTCAGGGATGCCAGACTAGTATCTTCGATCCGCTTCAGTGCAAACTCAGGAAGACAAGATCTGCTATCTTCAATCTGCTCCGCTGCAAACTCAGGGATGCCAGACTGGTATCTTCGATCCGCTTCGCTGTAAACTCAGGAAGACAAGATCTGCTATATATGGTCTGTTCCACTGCAAACTCAGGGATGCCAGACTGGTATCTTCGATCCGCTTCGCTGCAAACTTAGGAAGACAAGATCTGCTATCTTCGGTCTGCTCCACTGCAAACTTAGGGATGCCAGACTGGTATCTTCAATCCGCTTCGTTACAAACTCAGGAAGACAAGATCTGCTATCTTCGGTCTACTCCACTGCAAACTCAGGGATGCCAGAATGGTATATTTGATCCTCTTCACTGCAAACTCAGGAAGACAAGATCTGCTATCTTTGGTCTGCTCCACTGCAAGCTCAGGGATGTCAGGCTGATGTCTTTGATCTGCTTCACTGCAACTTCAGGAAGACAAGATCTGTAATTTTTAGTCTGCTCCGCTGCAAACTCAGGGATGCTAGACTGATGTTTTCGATCCGCTTCACTGCAACCTTAGGAAGGCAGGATCTGCTATCTTTTAGCCTGCTCCACTGTAAATTTAGGGAGACAAGGCTGATGTCTTCGATCTGCTTCACTGCAACCTCAGGAAGACAAGATCTGCTATCTTCAGTCTGCTCCACTGCAAACTCAGGGATGCCAGACTGATGTTTTCGATCCGCTTCACTGCAACCTCAGGAAGGCAGGATCTGCTATCTTTTAGCCTGCTCACTGCAAACTCAGGGAGACAAGGCTGATGTCTTCGATCTGCTTCAATACAACCTCAGGAAGGCCAGATCTGCTATTTTAGTCTGCTCCACTGCAACTTCAGAGAGGTCAGGCTGAAAGCATCAATTTACCCTACTACATTGTCCTATAGAGGACATGACCTGTAGAATGGGTATATGCTTATGCCGAATGATTAGGATGCCCTGACCGAAATGAATCAAATGCTCCTAATTAGACGCGCTATGATATATGAATACAGAAATGTTATGAGCATGATTCCTACTTAAGGTGTCATCACTCATTTGTTCTTCATCCTCGTTCCTCTCGAAGTATCAATCATATTCTGCTCAAATAATTTGCCCCATGGTAATTCTGAGTCCACTCCACTTGAACCTTGGGACATAAAGTTTGTACCTCCCACTGCAACTTTAGGGGAATAACATTTGGTTTCTTCCATCCATCCTACTGCCACTCAGAGGTATAGAATTTGTATCATCTTCAATCAATTTGATCTGTTACACCATTCCCTGGGTGTAATGACCAGATGTATATGCCTGAAATTTGCATAAATGTAGAGTATCATTTTCTTTTCCTAAATGATCCACTTTTACACTTGGGTTGACATTGCTCGTTATTTATTGAGAAGGTATCACAGACATTTAAATGTCTTGTCTTTTGTTCAACCAATAAAAATCCAAAGAGATAATCATCTTTCAATATTTCCAACCCTTAGGCTTGGTGAGTTCTAAACAATAGTTCTGCTTTTGATTCTCATATTATTTAGAAGCTTCGGAGTAATATGCGAAACTCCTTTTATGAAAGTATTATTAGTCCATTAATCATTATTTCAATATAAAATGCTTGAAAAAGATCACAACAATGGACGAGAAAGAAATTAATCAGGAGCATAGCTCGAAACAAAAAAGTTAATCAAAGATAACCAAGGCAATAAAAGAAAATTGATTGGGGTGTATCTTGAAAAGAATAAAGTAATCAAAGATAGCCAAGGCCATAAAAGAAAATTGATTGGGGTGTATCTTGGAAAGAATAAAGTAATCAAAGATAGCAAATTCAAAATGGGTAAGATAGAAGCTAGGTGCCCCAGATATCGCAGCCTGAGCTTTTCTGTACAAACTTCTTGAGGACCATTTTAAGCTCAATACGTGTTTAAAGGATCCAAATTACTTTGTCAATGCCCCAAGACGTAGCATACTTCCTCATTGTTAATTCAGGCATAGCAAGACTACCACAAGCCCTATCTTTGATCAAAATTTGTAACATTCGGGATTTAAGGGCTCTGCATTTACCTTGCTTCTGTGTGTTTGATATACTTTGTGTGTTGTTTGAGTGTGTTTGGGGTCTCTGGGAAGGCCCGGGGTTAAGTTGGAACCTTGGCCAAAATTTTAATTTTGGGTACTTTAGGAGGGAAGCTGGTTGGGGACAAGACTTAAGGTTTATTGTTTGTGCTTGTTGACACAAGAACTAAGATGGTAAAGTGGCAAGGAGGCACCACTTAAGGAGCAAGTAAGTGACGCCTCAGGGGGAGCAGAGGGGAGCAGGTTCGATTCACGTTGCCAGTAAGGTGGCTTTTATTTTTGCTCATGCGTCAAAGGGCTGGATGATGGAATGGGTTGGGAGCCTTGAAGAGTGGAGGTGACTTGGTCAAACTTTTTGAATGGTTGGACAAGAGTAAAAAGGGGAATTTGGAAACTTTCAAACTATTTTGAATGTTTCAAACCATTTCAAATGAGTGTTCAAAAGTGTTTCAAGGAGAAAGCTTGGGGATTGAGGTTGTGTAGGGTGCTACCCGAATTTTAAAGGGTTAGCTTTAGGTAGTGAGCTCTCTTTTTCGGCATTTGAGTGTGTTACACTTTGGGTAATTTTGGTTATTTTCTTTGTGTAGCCAAAAGTCCCTAAGAGCCTTATTCATTCTTCTTTAGCCTAAACCGAAACCAATTCTCCCCCTCTTTTCCATTTTTGTAACTTGAGTTCTTTCCCTCACCATCAAAGCCGAAACAAGTCTCTCATATTTCTTTTACCGAAAAGTGTCCTCTTTTGATAACATCTTGGCCGAACCTTCTATACACCACCATTTCATCATCTTCTTCTTTCTTATAGCATTTTTGTAACAAGTGAGCATTTCTTCTTCACCTAAAGCTGAACCTCAACCCTCCCTCTCTTCTTCTCTTTATTCTTTTTTGGTTCATATTTTCTATTTGTCTCTTGATCACCTTGAACTGAAATCATCTATAGGTCCCTATCTTAATATTCATCTTCTGGAATTAGAAGCCGAAATCCATTTTCTTTTTTTTCTTTGGTTGATTCTCATTTGTTTCCTTTTTCAATCGAATTCGATCAATCAGGGTGATCTATTAATTCAGGTGTAGAAACCTCTGGGTTCTGTCAATTTTGGGTAAGGACTTCTTCATTCCAAAGAAATTAATTTTGCTATTATCTTATTCAACGGTTTAACTCGTTCTTCTGACCAAGATCGTTTTGATGGAATCAAATACCAATCAGGCAAAGGAAGGGGTTGGACCCATAAACCCAGCCCCTAAGTTTAAGAGACGTGCGGTGTCTGCCGTTCAAGATTGGCCACCGAGTTGTGGGCCGACTTCTGAAAGGGATAAACAGATCACTGTGATCCCTGCAAGTGAGGACGTTAGCGAGATCGATAGTGTAGTCTTGCGTGTTCACAGGTGTGTAATTATCACACTATTCCTTTTTGTTGTAATAATCGTGTATGTGTTATGAAAGCCGAAAATCTCGGCAATGGTGATTGAGTTACCCCTGTTGGGTAAAACTGAAAAAATCAGGTTAGTGTATCTTGGTTAAACCTTAAAATTTTGATAGCATGATTGTGTGTGTGTGACATCATATATAACCTGTTTATTACACTATGTTGCATATGCATGGTGTACAAGCCCATTTTTGCCCTGCCATTTTACAACAAACCAAAAACCAAACACAAATAACCCATTAAACTAGCCCAATCACCTAAACCCAACAACCCTAAATGACCCAAACCCAATTCAGCCCAATTCAAATAGCCCAAATAAAAAATAAAACAAAAAACCCTAAAGCTACCCTAGGCGCCGTCCCATCTGCCCACTTGCCTTCTGACCAGCCGCCAGTCTGACGCCGCCTGCAGCACCGCCCTCGCCACCGACCCTGGCCACTTGCTCCACTTACACCTGCAAAAGCAAGAAAAGACAGCAATAGATAGTTTTTTTAAAATGGCTATAAAAAGCCATTGAAATACATTGTAAATGAGAGTTTTTTTATCAATAAAAAAGGAGAGATTTCAGATTTAAATAAACAAAAGGACGAATCAAAAACAGAGATTAATACAAGAAAGACCGCAAGCATTCGAAAGAAAAACAACGGGCTAAGGTTCACCTTTCTTTTCTTCTTATTTTCGTTTTTCCTCTTTGAAACAATACCCCATTTCTTCATTCTTTAAACTATATACGCAAAATATATACACGTATATAAAGAATATAAAAAACTTACTTTTTATCAAAAACGCGATTTCTGGGACCCTCCGCCGCCTTATACGGCAAGCAAGACATGGTGTCTCAAGCGGCCGTACAAGCGCGGCGGTCGCGAGAATTCCACCGCCCTCGGACCTGCAGAGAGGGTCAAGAGAAAGAGAGAGAGTCTTTATTTTAAAAGAGTGTGAAAAAAATGATTTTTTTTGAAGCTTTTTTAACTTATACAGGCCCCTCAAAACGACGTCGTTTTGGGACTGGCCGTAAACACCAAAACGACGTCGTTTTACCCCTATGACCCGCGCACTGACCCGACCCGCTTTCGAGATCCGCGTGTTTTTCACAAAGGGGATATTTATGCATTTAGCCCTTCCCTCTTTTTCTGTTTTGCAATCAGGTTTTCATTATTTTTAATTTTTCCCCAAAATTTTGCTTTGAGTTCAATTAGGCCCTCCCTGATGCTGCGCGTTTTGCAAGGAGGGATTATTGCCCATTTTAGTCCCTCCACTTCTTTCACGTGTTACAATTTGGTCCTTCCCCTTTCTTTTTATTTCAAATTTCCCCCGGATATATTGTTTTTTAATTCAATTTAGTCCTCTTTTTTGTTATTTTCATTATTTTATTATTGATTTAACTAACTTCCTTATTATTATTATTATTTATTAATTACCATTATTGTTACTATTATTATTATTATTTTTCTTACTAACATCATTAATATTATCTTATTATTACTATTTCTTACTCTTAGCATTATTATTTTTATTACTGCCATTTTATTATTATTACTATTATCTATTTTTATTATTATTTCTTTTACTACTATTATTATTACAAGTATATTATCACCGTTACTCTTTATTTCATTTTTTGTTATTACATTATATTTTTATGTTTTATTCCTTTTCTATCATTTATTACATTTTCTATCATTATTATTAGATTATTATTATTTTATTAATGTATTATTATTTTCTATTTTATTACTATTATTATTATTATTATTATTATTACTATTACTTTATTTTTATTTTATCATTCCTTCTATTACTATTATTATTATAAACGTATTGTTATCATTATTCTTGATTTTACTATTATCATTGTATTATTATTGTTATTATCATCATTTTATCATTAAATTAGTCAGCTTAGTATTATTACATATATCATTCTTATTTTTTATTACGCAACCTAGCTTCGTAATGTATTTCTTTTAATCAAATTGTATTTCATTAATCTTTCTCGATGCATCAGGTTTTTAAGCAATATTTCGTATTAAAGATTCGAGAAGATCGAGCCCTAACTTACTGGGTTCCGGTTTTTTTCATTTAATCTGAATAACAGAATATCCTTTGCAAAAATCGTAATATAAGTTTTAAATAAAATACTTATTCTCGAAAATTCGAAATGTTGCGCCCTAACTTACTGGACACGGCATCTAGATACCCCGAGATAAGTTAAAATAGAGGCGATGTTCGGTATTTGGAAATTCAAAATATTGTGCCCTAACTTATTGGGTTTCGATTTTTCTCGTCGAATCTAAATAATCGAATTTCCTTTAATACGTAAGTTTTAGAAAGCTTATTCTCGAGGATTCGAGACGTCGCGTCCTAACTTACTGGATGTGACATTTTATTACCTTGAGATAAGATTTTGAGGCAATATTTCGTGTTTGGATATTCGAGGAATCGTGCTCAATCGTGCTGGGTTTCGGTTTTTTGGTTTGGCCAAATAGTGGAATACCCTTTTTAAAACTGCAACGCGTGAATTTTGGAAATCATGAAATGATCTTGGTATCGAGGGTTTGAAACATCGTGTCCAATCGTGCTGGATGTGGTATTTCATCATTTCGGAACATGGGAATTTCGGTATCCAATTCGAATTATTCAAACATTTTCTAAAGGATTCGTATTTTAAAATCTTTTTCAATTTTCGACATTAGGACATTAATAATCAATTATGTACCAATTTTGGGCGTGATGAGGGTGCTAATCCTTCCTCGCACGTAACCAACTCTCGAACCCATTTTCTGGATTTTGTAGACCAAAAAATCATCGTTTTGATAAAAACTTTTATTAAAATGATTGAATTACGAGGTGACCCAATCACACCTCATCAAAAAGGATTGGTGGCGACTCCCTATTTTATTTTCGCTTTTTCAAAACCAAGTCGTCCTCCGTTTTTCCAAAAAAAAAATGGTTATGACACATGGGATATTGGGATGTTATGATATGAAGGGGAAGTGCTTATGGGTGACAATGTCACACCTAATGATGGTACATTATTGTATCGGTGATTTGGTCACATAGTGATCGGTGGCTAGGCCACGTTTTATTGTCTTTGAGCAGTGTGTCTGTCAGCATGACTGCCAAAGTGGAGTGTAGAGGATGGAGTGTTGATTGTAGAAATCCCCAGGTGTGTTGAGGTTGGACGTATGAAGTGGAGTGTAGAGGATGGAAAAACTAGGCTGGGTTGGGCTATCATGTTGATTATTTGCTATACTGTATGATTGGGCTTCGGTCGATGGTGTATTGGGGCTCAGGCCCACCTGTGGATAATGTGAACTAATTGCACACTGAGTCTCGTGACTCACACACTTGTTTAAACAATTGCAGGTGATTCTTAGCTTTATGGACTGGGCTGGAGGGAGGTCGAGGTGGCCACGCATGGTTTTACTAGTAAACTTTATTTTATTTATCGTTTATACCTTTTGGGTATTTTTCTTTGATTTGTAATAAGGCCACTATGAAATTTGGAATTTTCTTTTGGGTTTTAAATTTGGGACATATTAATTACAGACTAAAGTTTTCTTATAACCTGCCCAACAACGTGTCTTATAATAAAATGCATTTTCATTGAAAACCTGATAATCGAATAATTGGTAAGTGTTTCCAAATGTCTCCTAATCGCAAGGCTCAACTAATTAAATTTCAAAGTTAACTAGACAACGGGATTTCAACTAAACCACGAGATTCGAGATTGTAAAATGACTTAGAATTTTCCGAAACCAATCAAACTTCCTAAACTTCTTCCTAGTGACATACCAGATCCGGTCGTAGTGTTTGGGCCGGGTTTGGGGTGTTACAATTTGGTATCAGAGCCTGGTTTAAAAAGCTCAGCCTTGGGTTTTGGGTTCAAAACGTTTTTCAGATTTCGCTTTTAAGAAAAATATATACATGGATCTGTTTTCGAAGTGTGGCACCCGAGTCTCCGGCCCAAGTCTGCCAGGTAAGTTTTCTGATGGCTAAGTGATTTGCATAAAGTTGATGTATTATGTGAATATGTTGTTATGGATGCTGGAATTAAGAAACTTTGCTGTAGAGATGAAAACCTCTAGGTATACACATGCTTGCGGAAAAAACTACTTATGTAACACCCCAAACCCGGCCCATAAGTTTCGACCAGATCTGGTATGCTACGGGTTGTACGTTGAAAACTTTTGCTAAGTTGGTTTTAGTAAATCATAAGTTATTAGGCAAAATTCGAATAAACAAGTGACTGTTGAAAAAAAAAACCTTGTATTATTATTATTTTGAATAATAAAACCTTTGACAAAGCTCCATAAGTTGCAAATATTAAAAACTAAGTAGTGAGTATAAACTATGGGGCCTTATTACATTGATAATTCCAAAGTAAAAATAAAATAATACTTAAAGAAATCCCCCCAAAAAAATAATTTATAGAAACAAAGCTTGATGGCCCTCGAGTCCATCTCGGCTCCCATGTCCACGATCTACTGCTCATCCGGAAGAGTAGAAAAAAGGAAAGCGTGAGTTACCAAGACTCGGTGTATAAATCTCAAAACACACAATGACTGAACCATTAAACACATTATGGGCCCCGCCCATGCATAAAGGTATCAATCATAATCACATGATAAACAATAAATAATGAAAAACCCAACTCATCCTAGGTTTCCATCCTCTACACACCATCCCGTACCAACCATCACACCTTGGGGATTTCTACAATCAACCCTCCATCCGCTACACACCAAAACTACAAATTGCATCTTGCCTATTCCTATTAATTAGGAATCATTTAACGTGGCATCGCCACCGATCACTATGTGACCTTTCATTTAAATTATGTGGGATTTCTACCACCGATCACCAAGTGACCTATTATGCACTTCCCCTTCAATATCATCATTCCCACCCTATGCATACATACATAAAGAAAACATCATACAAACTTATATACTTTTCGATACACATAGGGAGTTCTATGTTTACGCACTGCATCTTTGCCTAACCCTTTTTAGGGTTCCATTCGATTGCCTACACATGCCTCATTTCTGCTTTTTAGCCCATAACATATATAAATAAACATACATATAGGTTTATTAGTAGTGTGTTAGAGATCTACACACCTGATTAATGTCGATCCCTCGCTAAACTGATCTACAACTTTTCTCAAAAAGCCGAAAAGATGTGAAAATAGGCCTCTCCTATATTCGACCATAGTTAGTATTCTACCCGATTTTATATATATGAATAAACAAATCCTCTTACCTTGAAATCCTGAATGTAACACGATTCTATAACTTAGAGATCTATGAGTTTCGGTTTCTAGGAAAAATCTCGAAAAAAGTATGAACAAGAGAAGGCTGATGTGTCTTTGGCTTTTAAAATACTTGAGTGAGGAGTTTCAGTTTCTGACAGGAAAAGAGAAGAAGAAAAGAAAACAAGGAAGATACTTGAAGATTTCGGCTAGGAAGAAAAAGAATGAAAAGAGTTTCGGCTTTTGAATCAAAGTGAAGATGAGGGAATAGGCTTAGAGATTTTGGCTTTTACAGAGAATGAACAAGAAGATAGAACTTTAGGAGTTTTCGGGTTTTACTCAGAGAAGAAGAGAAAAGAATGAGAGAAAAACCCAGATGCTGAAATTGAAGAGATATTCCCCCTATTTATAGAAAATTCGGCACTTACCTAACCTTCCAGATAAATCCTATCTTTTCTCCTTTATCTTAATCTACTAGCTCATCTAAAAGAGACTTAATTATCTCTAACTCCTCCCTCCTTTATCAGCATATTATCCACATATTTTAATCATTAAAGTCCCTAAATTTTAGCCTTTATCTACTTATTATCCACATAAAATAAATTCCTAAATAATAGCATTTATCTACTTATTATCCACATATTTTAAACATTAAAACCCCTAAATTTTAGCCTTGTTGCCATCTATTCCACCTAATCCTAATGCCCAAAATTTAGCGAACTTAAATTAAAAGAATTGGGCTCCATGAAACTTAAATTTGGGCCCCTTACTCCCTTGTGTGGCGTCACCTCCTAAGATTGGGCCACAAGCCCACTTTGGTATTTTAAACATAGATACTACCTTTTAAACCCTATAATGCCCAAACAGATGATTTTAATCAAGGCCTCTACCTAAGCCTGAGCCCAATTTGGACCCCTAACACTTAAATTAACACATTAAACATATCCACCCATTAAACGCATAGGCCTAAAAATTCAGGATGTTACAGTTCTACCCCCCTTAAAGAAATTTCGTCCTCGAAATTTCCAACTAACTATTAATCGTACTACCTAACTCTCACTACCATGCTTTCGCTGCGCACTCCAATTCTAAACCCAAAATAAACACTTAGTACACTATGGTAGAATACGCACCGGTATTCACATCTAGAGCGTCCTCGTCCCATTTTACTCATGCTATCAGTTCGCATTTATCTGATTAATTTTTTTTATGAATTATTGGTTTTCTTCCACTGATTATCCACGAACAGTCTTATGATTAGTAGTTTTAATAGTAGTTCTTTCGAATTCGCAATTCAGTCTCAAGTTCACCTTTCCTAGTTCTATAAACTACATACATTCAACAATCAACATACATATAACGTCCATACATCTACACTCAATACATAGGGGTATTCTAGTTATTCCACTACCCAGGGGTATTTTCGTAATTTATCCTACAGGGGTATTTTCGTAATTTTCCAAAATAGGGTTTCTTGGTGATTTTGTAAAATAAGGGTATTTTGGTAATTTCACAATCCAAGGGTATTTCAATAATTTTGAAATCTAGGGATATTTCGGTAATTTTGTGATTCGGGGGTATTTCGGTAATTTTACAAATTAGGGATAATTTGGTAATTTACAAACCAGGGGTATTTTGGTCATTTTACAAAATAAGAGTAATTTGGTAATTTTACAAACCAGAATATTTTGATTTTTTTTCAAAACAGGGTACTTTGGAAGATCTAGTTACTCTTGTAAACATAGGGTTTTTGGGTAAATTTTTCATGGCTGTGAACATTTTCAAATCAAGTATATCTTTTTTTTTTTTGGAAATGTACAAAACTTAGGGGTTTTTATTTGCAAAATAGGGTGGTTAGTCCCTTTCGGGTTTTAATTATGGGTTCAGCCCATGAACAAGTCCTTATAGCTAGAGTGAATAAATCACTACGCACTGTAAGATTCCAGTGAAGAGGAGGTGAGTCACTAGGACTGCTTAAATACCAAGCTCTCCCTGAATCTACTCCTAGACATGTGTATGCCTATTGCCATACCCTGTCATGGCTAAAGTGAACAGTCACTATGCACCAGGTAAGATTCCAGCGAAGAGGAGGTGAGTCACTTGGATTGCTTAAATACCAAGCTCTTCTGGATCTACTCCTAGACATGCATATGCTGTTGCCACACCTTAGTCTTGCGACTTGTTTACGTGCTTTGTTTAGTGAAATTAAGTCTTATGGAATTGCAGAGTTGTTTGTCTAAGCCTAGAGTCCATCAAGTTCTAATCTAGATAGTCTACGTCCCATAAAGCCCATTAAGCCCACATTTATATCACAATCGAGTTCAAAATACTTACCGGGTGGATCGGGTGCCAGAGACTCAAGGCCATATCTTCATCCAAAACATTTTTTTATTAACTTTTTTAAAATAGTACTAGACCCATTTCACAAAATTTCGAGTTTTGAACTGGGCTCGATATAAAATGTAACACCCCAACTTGGCCCATAAGTTTCGACCAGATCTGGTATGCTACGGGTTGTAATGTTGAAAACTTTTGCTAAGTTGGTTTTAGTAAATCATAAGTTATTAGGCAAAATTCGAATAAACAAGTGACTGTTGAAAAAAAAACCTTGTATTATTATTATTTTGAATAATAAAACCTTTGACAAAGCTCCATAAGTTGCAAATATTAAAAACTAAGTAGTGAGTATAAACTATGGGGCCTTATTACATTGATAATTCCAAAGTAAAAATAAAATAATACTTAAAGAAATCCCCAAAAAAATAATTTATAGAAACAAAGCTTGATGGCCCCTCGAGTCCGTCTCGGCTCCCATGTCCACGATCTACTGCTCATCTAGAAGAGTAGAAAAAAAGGAAAGCGTTATTCACCAAGACTCAGTGTATAAATCTCAAAACACACAACGACCTGAACCCACAAACACATTATGGGCCCTGGCCCATGCATAAAGGTATCAATCATAATCACATGATAAACAATAAATAATGAAAAACCCAACTCATCCTAGGTTTCCATCCTCTACACACCATCTCGTACCAACCATCACACCTTGGGGATTTCTACAATCAACCCTCCATCCGCTACACACCAAAAAAACGACAACAGTGCTGCCTATTCCTATTAATTAGGAATCATTTAACGTGGCATCGCCACCGATCACTATGTGACCTTTCATTTAAATTATGTGGGATTTCTACCACCGATCACCAAGTGACCTATCATGCACTTCCCCTTCAATATCATCATTCCCACCCTATGCATACATACATAAAGAAAACATCATACAGACTTATATACTTTTCGATACACATAGGGAGTTCTATGTTTACGTACCTGGCATTTTTGCCTAACCCTTTTAGGGTTCCATTCGACTGTCTACACAGCCTCATTCCGGCTTTTTAGCCCATAACATATATAAATAAACATACATACAGGTTTATTAGTAGTGTGTTAGAGATCTACACACCTGATTAATGTCGATCCCTCGCTAAACCGATCTACAACTTTGCTCAAAAAGCCGAAAAGATGTGAAAATAGGCCTCTCCTATATTCGGCCATAGTTAGTATTCTACCCGATTTTATATATATGAATAAACAAATCCTCTTACCTTGAAATCCCGAATGTAACACGATTCTATAACTTAGAGATCTATGAGTTTCGGTTTCTAGGAAAAATCTCGGAAAAAGTATGAACAAGAGAAGGCTGATGTGTCTTTGGCTTTTAAAATACTTGAGTGAGGAGTTTCGGTTTCTGACAGGAAAAGAGAAGAAGAAAAGAAAACAAGGAAGAGACTTGAAGATTTTGGCTAGGAAGAAAAAGAATGAAAAGAGTTTCGGCTTTTGAATCAAAGTGATGATGAGAGAATAGGCTTAGAGATTTCAGCTTTTACAGAGAATGAAGAAGAAGATAGAACTTTAGGAGTTTTCGGCTTTTACTCAGAGAAGAAGAGAAGAGAATGAGAGAAAAACCCAGATGCTGAAATTGAAGAGATATTCCCCCTATTTATAAAAATTTCGGCACTTACCTAACCTTGCAGATAAATCCTATCTTTTCTCCTTTATCTTAATCTACTAGCTCATCTAAAAGAGACTTAATTATCTCTAACTCCTCCCTCCTTTATCAGCATATTATCCACATATTTTAATCATTAAAATCCCTAAATTTTAGCCTTTATCTACTTATTATCCACATAAAATAAATTCCTAAATAATAGCCTTTATCTGCTTATTATCCACATATTTTAAACATTAAAACCCCTAAATTTTAGCCTTGTTGCCATCCATTCCACCTAATCCTAATGCCCAAAATTTAGCTAACTTAAATTAAAAGAATTGGGCTCCATGAAACTTAAATTTGGGCCCCTTACTCCCTTGTGTGGCGTCACCTCCTAAGATTGGGCCACAAGCCTACTTTGGTATTTTAAACATAGATACTACCTTTTAAACCCTATGATGCCCAAACAGATAATTTTAATCAAGGCCTCTACCTAAGCCTGAGCCCAATTTGGACCCCTAACACTTAAATTAACACATTAAACATATCCACCCATTAAACGCATAGGCCCAAAAATTCAGGATGTTACAACTTATAACTCTATCTTCATAAAACTACTCGATTAATAAACAGCGGAAAGAAATACTGACGCATAAAATTTATAATCAGAGTAAGACAGAGTGATAGACATAAGTGGTAGAGGACGTGGACGTGTTACACGCGGCCGTGGGAGAGGCCAAGGTAATGAGGTTGAACTCTCGGAAGTAAGAAATGAGCCTGAAGGCGAAGTGTCAGCATCACCTGTGGCGAAAGCGGGATCGCAAGGTAGAACTGGTGAAGATTATGCCCTGTCTCAGGCAATGTTGCGTGTGCTAGAACGGGTGGCCGGGGCAGGCAGTGGAGCAGCAACTTGAAAGTCCATTCCTGAGCGACTTCGAGCTAATGGAGCTAAAATGTTTAAAGGTATTTCTGGAGTAGCTCCAAACGTGGCTGAGTATTGGCTGGAGGCAGTCGAGAGAATTATGGATGATTTAGACTGCACGGCAGAGGAAAAGCTAAAGGGCGCGGTGTCTCTACTTCGGGATGAGGCCTATCAGTGGTGGCTCACCGTGAGAGAGGGTACTCCGATGGACCGAGTTGATTGGGATTTCTTTAAGATAAAGTTCCAAGGAAAGTACGTTGGGGCCAGTTATGTGGATGCTCAGAGGAAAGCGTTCCTGAATTCAGTTCAAGGGGATAAATCGGTAGCTGAGTATGAGGCAAAATTTCTGCGGTTGAGCCGTTACGCCTGGGGGATAGTCGCGATTGACTATGAGCATTGTGTGCGGTTCGAAGATGGGCTGCGTGATGAGTTACGAGTGTTAATAGCTTCTCAGCGGGAGAGAGATTTTGCTATCCTGGTGGAAAAGACTAAAATAGTCGAGGAGGTGACGCGGACTGAGAAGCAAAATAAGGACAAGGTTAAAGGTAGGAATAAGAGGAGTTATGGACCGTCAGGGTCATCTGGGGGTTTTCAGAAGAGGCCCAGGGTTGATGGGCCGGGTCGCGTTGCAACGCCGACTGCTATTTTTCGACAATGTGCTCAGTGTGGGAGGTCTCATACAGGAGAGTGTTGGGAAAAAGATAGGGTATGTTTCAGGTGTGGGTCAAAAGATCATCTGATCAGGAATTGTCCGCTAGAAAGGACTAGGGCTCGGATGGTAGGTCAGGGGTATGTGCAGCCAGATAGGGGTGGACAGCAGATGTCGAGAGGTCGTGGTCCGAACAGAGGAGGGAATGGTTTTGGTCAGGGACGTGAGCACCTGGCGAGATGTCTTTGAGTAGTCTTGAGGCGAGATGTACCCGATTTAGTTTATGCAGCCAAACACCGAGAAGAGGGTGACGCACCAGATGTTATAATAGGTACGTTCCTCATTTTCTGTTTACCCTTTACTGCATTAATTGATATTTCCTATGTTGCTAGTGTGGTGTCTGGGACCTTGAACATGAACTTTGAAACTGCTTCTAGGGAGATGACTGTACTTAGTCCTTTAGGGCAATCTGTAGTAGTAAATAAACTTTTTAGAAATGTGCCTCTAGAAGTGCAAGGGTTGGTTTTCCCGGCTGATTTGATGGAACTACCGTTCGGAGAGTTCGATTTGATCTTAGGCATGGATTGGTTGGTAAGATATCATGCAAACTTGGATTGTGCTGCTAAGCGCATGGTGTTAAGGACTCCTGAGGATGATGAAGTTTTGGTGATAGGCGAGAGGAGAGACTACTTGTCCAATTAGTGTCTGCTCTTAAGGCAGAAAGAATGGTGAGAAAAGGGTGCATGGCTTTCTTAACTTTTGTCAGTGCCTTGGATGCAAAGGAAGTGACCGTGGGTGGGGTTAAAACAGTAAAAGAATTTATGGATGTGTTTCCGGAAGAGCTTCCAGGGTTGCCTCCGAATCGTGAGGTGGAGTTCGAAATTGAGCTATTTCTAGGAACGGCTCCGGTGTCCATCGCCCCTTACAGGATGGCACCGAAGGAGCTGGTTGAACTTAAAGCTCAGATCCAAGAGTTGTTAGATCGTGGTTTTATCCATCCCAGTGTATCTCCGTGGGGATCGCCGGTGTTGTTTGTGAAGAAGAAAGACGGGTCCATGCGAATGTGCATTGACTACCGCCAGTTGAACAAGTTAACTATCAAGAACAAGTACCCGCTGCCGAGGATAGATGACCTGTTTGATCAGCTTAAAGGGGCCTCGGTCTTTTCAAAGATAGATTTGAGGTTGGGATATCACCAGCTTAAGGTCAAGGAAGCGGATATTTGCAAGACAGCTTTTCGGACTTGCTATGGTCACTTCGAGTTCCTGGTGATGCCATTTGGGTTGACAAATGCACTAGCTGCGTTCATGGATATGATGAACCGGGTTTTTCAACCCTATCTGGATCGGTTCGTTGTAGTGTTCATAGACGACATTCTAGTGTATTCCAAGACTGAGGAGGAGCACGATTCGCATCTTCGGGTGGTTCTGCAGATTTTGAGGGAGAAGCAGCTGTACGCCAAGTTTAGCAAGTGTGAGTTTTGGTTGAAGGAAGTTACATTTCTGGGTCATGTGGTATCTGCAGAAGGGATTAGGGTGGATCCCCGGAAGATTAAAGCGGTGTTGGATTGGAAACCGCCTAAGTCTGTGGCAGAGATTCGGAGTTTTCTTGGTTTGGCTGGGTATTATCGAAGGTTCGTTGAAGGGTTCTCATTAATTACGGCACCTTTAACAAAGTTGTTGAGGAAAGGGGTACCTTTTGTTTGGGCTGACAAGCAACAGGAAAGTTTTGAGAAGTTGAAGAGGATTTTGACAGAGGCTCCGGTGTTGATTCAGCCTGAGGCCAGAAATGAGTTCGTGGTTTATTATGATGCTTCACACACGGGATTAGGATGTGTGTTAATGCAGGATGGGAAGGTTGTTGCTTATGCGTGTCGGCAGTTAAGACCGCATGAGATTAATTATCCCACGCATGATCTGGAGTTGGTTGCTGTAGTTTTCGCTCTGAAGATCTGGAGACATTATTTGTATGGAGAGAAGTCTGTTGTCTACACCGACCATAAGAGTTTGAAGTATCTTCTAACTCAGAAAGAGTTGAATTTAAGGCAGCGAAGGTGGATTGAGCTGTTGAAAGATTATGACTGCTCGATCGAATATCATCCGGGTAAGGCTAAAGTGGTAGCAGATGCGTTAAGTCGGAAGGTAATATCAGACTTGAGAGTGCCATCTTAGTTTGTATGATGATGGAAGTTTGTTAGCTGAACTTCAAGTGAAGCCGACGTGGGTAGATCAGATTAAAGAGAAACAGTTATCAGATGAGGTCTTGGGGGCTCGACTTCTGCAAGTACAGAATGGTGGAGTAGAAGATTACAGTTTGAATGGTGATGGGGTTTTGTGTTTTCGTGAGAAGATTTGCATGCCGAAAGATATGGAGTTGAGGCAGATGATTCTGCAGGAGGCGCATAGTAGCCCTTACGCTATGCATTCTGGAGGAAGTAAGATGTACCGGGATCTGCATGAATGGTTTTGGTGGCCTGGTTTGAAGCGGGAGGTTACGGAATTTGTGGGAAAGTGTTTAACTTGTCAGCAGGTTAAAGCCGAGCATTAGTTGCATTAGGGGTTGTTGCAGCCGGTGAAGATTCCACAGTGGAAATGGGAGAGGATCACTATGGACTTTGTTAGTGGGCTACCTCTTACGCCTACTAAGAAAGACTCGGTATGGGTGATTATGGATCGGTTGACAAACTCCGCCCATTTCATACCTGTACGTGTCGACTACTCTCTTCAGAGGTTGGCTAAGCTGTATGTGGCAGAAATTGTGAGATTGCATGGGGTACCAGTATCGATCATATCAGATAGAGATCCTAGGTTTACGTCGCGATTCTGGAGGGCACTGCATCAGGCATTGGGTACAAGACTCGACTTTAGTATGACTTTTTTCATCCACAGCATCGATGGTCGATCTGAGAGAGTGATTCAGATTTTGGAGGATATGTTGAGGGGTTGTGTCATTGATTTCAAGGGTAGTTAGGAAGAGTTCTTACCGTTAGCGGAATTCGCATACAACAATAGCTACCAAGCTAGTATTCAGATGGCGCCCTATGAAGCGTTGTATGGGCGGAGGTGTCGTACTCCTACCTGTTGGACAGAATTGGGTGAACGCCAGATTTTGGGTCCAGAATTGGTTGCTGTGACAGAGGGGAAGGTCAAGTTAATTAGGGCTCGATTGAAAGAAGCGTTTGATAGGTAGAAGTCTTATGCAAACCTGAAGTGAAAGGAAATAGAGTTTGCGGAGGGGGATCAGGTTTTCTTGAAAGTTTCACCTTGGAAGAAGGTGATGAGATTTGGACGAAAGGGCAAGCTAAGTCCTAGGTTCATCGGGCCTTATCGGATTTTGAAACGTGTGGGACCAGTGGCGTATCAACTGGAGTTACCTTCAGAATTGAAACAGATGCATGATGTGTTCCATCTTTCAATGTTAAGACGCTACCGTTCGGATCCATCTCACGTCGTGTCAGTGGAGGAAATTGAGGTAAGGCCAGACTTGTCCTATGAGGAGGAACCAATTCAGATCTTAGATTGAGACGTCAAGGTGCTAAGAAGGAAATCGGTTCCATTGGTTAAAGTCTTATGGCAAAATCATGGAATAAAAGAGGCGACATGGGAGCCAGATGATGCGATGCGTCAGCAGTACCCGCATCTCTTTTGACAAGGTAATTTCGAGGCCGAAATTTCTTTAAGGGGGGTAGAACTGTAACATCCGAGATTTAGGGACTCTGCATTTACCTTGCTTCTGTGTGTTTGATATACTTTGTGTGTTGTTTGAGTGTGTTTGGGGTCTCTGGGAAGGCCCAGGGTTAAGTCGAAACCTTGGCCAAAATTTTAATTTTGGGTACTTTAGGAGGGAAGCTGGTTGGGGACAAGACTTAAGGTTTATTGTTTGTGCTTGTTGACACAAGAACTAAGATGGTAAAGTGGCAAGGAGGCACCACTTAAGGAGCAGTAAGTGACGCCTCACGGGAGCAGCAGAGGGGAGCAGTTCGATTCACGTTGCCAACAAGGTGGCTTTTATTTTTGCTCATGTGTCAAAGTGGTCGGATGATGGAATCGGTTGGGAGCCTTGAAGAGTGGAGGTGACTTGGTCAAACTTTTGAATGGTTGGACAAGAGTAAAAGGGGATTTGGAAACTTTCAAACTATTTTGAATGTTTCAAACCATTTCAAATGAGTGTTCAAGAGTGTTTTAAGGAGAAAGCTTGGGGATTGAGGTTGTGTAGGGTGCTGGCCGAATTTTAAAGGGTTAGCTTTAGGTAGTGAGCTCTCTTTTTCGGCATTTGAGTGTGTTGCACTTTGGGCAATTTTGGTTCTTTTCTTTGTATAGCCGAAAGTCCCTGAAAGCCTTATTCATTCTTCTTTAGCCTAAACCGAAACCAATTCTCCCCCTCTTTTCCATTTTTGCATCTTGAGTTCTTTCCCTCACTATCAAAGCCAAAACAAGTCTCTCATATTTCTTTTGATGAAAAGTGTCCTCTTTTGATAACATCTTGGCCGAACCTTCTATACTCCACCATTTCATCTTCTTCTTCTTTCTTATAGCATTTTTGTAACAAGTGAGCATTTCTTCTTCACCTAAAGCCGAACCTCAACCCTCCCTCTCTTCTTCTCTTTATTCTTCTTTGGTTCATATTTTCTGTTTGTCTCTTGATCACCTTGAACCGAAATCATCTATAGGTCCCTATCTTAATATTCATCTTCTGGAACTAGAAGCCGAAATCCATTTTATTTTCTTTCTCTGGTTGATTCTCATTTGTTTCCTTTTTCAATCGGATTCGATCAATCAGGGTGATCTATTAATTCAAGTGTAGAAACCTCCGGGTTCTGTCAATTTTTGGTAAGGACTTCTTCGTTCCAAAGCAATTAATTTCGCTATTATCTTATTCAACGGTTTAACTCGGTCTTCTAACCAAGATCGTTTTGATGGAATCAAATACCAATCAGGCAAAGGAAGGGGTTGGACCCATAAACCCAGCCCCTAAGTTTAAGAGATGTGCGGTGTCTACCGTTCGAGATTGGCCACTGGGTTGTGGGCTGGCTTCTGAAAGGGATAAACAGATCGCTATGATCCCTGTAAGTGAGGACGTTAGCGAGATCGATAGTGTAGTCTTGCGTGTTCACAGGTGTGTAATTATCACACTATTCCTTTTTTTTGTAATAATCGTGTATGTGTTATGAAAGCCGAAAATCCCGGCAATGGTGATTGAGTTACCCCTGTTGGGTAAAACCGAAAAAATCAGGTTAATGTATCTTGGTTAAACCTTAAAATTTTGATAGCATGATTGTGTGTGTGTGACATCATATATAACCTGTTTATTACACTATGTTGCATATGCATGGGATATTGGGATGTTATGATATGAAGGGGAAGTGCTTATGGGTGACAATGTCTCACCTAATGATGGTACATTATTGTATCGGTGATTTGGTCACATAGTGATCGGTGGCTAGGCCACGTTTATTGTCTTTGAGCAGTGTGTGTCACAAAGATGACCGCCAAAGTGGAGTGTAGAGGATGGAGGGTTGATTGTAGAAATCCCCAGGTGTATTGAGGTTGGACGTATGAAGTGGAGTGTAGAGGATGGAAAAACTAGAATGGGTTGGGCTATCATGTTGATTGTTTGCTATACTATATGATTGGGCTTCGGCCGATGGTGTATTGGGGCTCAGGCCCACCTGTGGATAATGTGAACTAATTGCACACTGAGACTCGTGACTCACACACTTGTTTAAACAATTGCAGGTGATTCTTAGCTTTACGGACTGGGCTGGAGGGAGCTCGAGGTGGCCACACATGGGTTTACTAGTAAACTTTATTTTTTTTTATCGTTTATACCTTTTGGGTATTTTTCTTTGATTTGTAATAAGGCCACTACAAAATTTGGAATTTTCTTTTGGGTTTTAAATTTGGGACATATTAATTACAGACTAAAGTTTTCTTATAACCTGCCCAACAACGTTTCTTATAATAAAAGGCATTTTCATTGAAAACCTGATAATCGAATAATTGGTAAGTATTTCCAAATGTCTCATAATCGCAAGGCTCAACTAATTAAATTTCAAAGTTAACTAGACAACGGGTTTTCAACTGAACCACGAGATTCGAGATTTTAAAATGACTTAGAATTTTCCAAAACCAATCAAACTTCCTAAACTTCTTCCTAGTGACATACCAGATCCGGTCGTAGTGTTTGGTCCGAGTTTGGGGTGTTACAAAATTTGAGCCGCCCTTTTCGGGTTTTCGGCTCAAAACCCCTTTGGTCTCAAAGCGCCCTTTGTGGGTTTTCGCCTTGGCCTCTTTTTTTTTTTTAGTTTGATCTCAAGGCGCCCTTTGCGGGTTTTCGCCTTGGCCTTTTCCCTTTCAGGTAAAATACTTCTTGACTGAACCTGAATTCGTCGGATTGGGCAAGTCTTTGCCATCCGTCTCGGTCAATATCAATGCTCCTCTAGAACAGGCCCTTTTTTTACTACATAAGGTCCTTCCCAGTTTGGCATCTGCTTTCCTCTAAAATGCTTTTGTATAAGAAGGATCTTTCTCAATACTAGGTCCTCATCATGAAATTCCCTTGGGTGGACCATTTTCGACATAAATCAGCATCATCCATTTTTGGTACATTTGACTATGATGAATACTTTCAAACCCTTTTCTTCAGCCAAGTTAACTGGAGACATTCTACTTCATCCAATTCTTGACTCAATCAAAGCTTGGAGCAAAGGAATCTCGATTTTCATGGGCAAAACCACTTCTATTCCATAAACCAATGGGTAAAGTGTTTCCTCAGCAAAAGTCCTTGCCGACGTTTGATAAGCATAGAGAGTAAATGGTAGCTTCTTATGCCAATCTTTACAAGTCTTGGTCACCTTTCATATTTTTTGTTGTTTTGTTGTTTTTTTCTTTTTTCTTTTGGCAACCTTTGATGCACTGTGATATGCTGCCTGATCTTTGAACAAACTGTAAACTTTGACATTGTACAGTTATGCATTATTAAACATGATCCTTTCTGGCATTCTTTGTTGGCACCTGATCCTTTCCTTTTTCCTTTTTTTTTTAAATTTGATGACTATCAACTTTGCAATATTGGCATATGAAGCAACATTCAACCTCTTAGTGAAGTAATCGATGACCACAAAGATAATTCGATGTCAACTAGAAGCTTTTGACGAGATCGACCCCATAACATCCATGCCCTACATATAGTAAATTCTGTGAAGAAAATGGAGGAGTCACATAAATCTTGTCTTCTTCAATTCAGTATTTGCGGTATAACTGATGCAATCTCCTTCCATGGTAGACCAACAGTGCCCGATTCTCATGTTTAGCCCGCGTCTTAGTAGCCCAGGCATGTCCTGATATGATCATGCAAAAACATCTTTGAATTCTTGAAAATAACTCAATGATGTCTCGCCTTATTTCTGTGGTGAGCTAGGCTACAATCTTCACCTCTTTTCTAGGCTCATAATATCCACTGACCCTTTGTAGAGTAGGGTCTGTTTTTCATCCTATTCTACTATTCTTAACAAATCAGAAGATAGGTTACAATCTCTGTCATCTTCAAAGTCCTGAGATCCCTCTAGACACATATCTTACTCGAAAGACTCTGAGTCAGAAGTAGCGTTGCTCACATCGTTGATATCTGGAGACCTATTGTAGGTTCGAATGAAGATTCCAAAGAATAAATGATTCAAAGAATGATTATTTGTATGATATGATCATGAATGAATAATAAAATAATATTTGAAAGAAAGTCCCAAAAATAAAAGAATCTATGCATGGAAAGAATAAAAGAATATTTGTTCAAAAAGATGCATTTTATTGAAATAAAAATTCCGGACGCAAGCCTATTTCACAAAAGGGTTCTTATTGCCTCTAGGCTTAAGGCAACAAGCGTGTTTTGAATATTACTCTAGATTAGCTCTAAAAATACAGGGATCTCTTCCACAGTCCCATTATTCAAAACACTCCCAAGTATGCAAGGGCTTGGAAACTTCGTTCCGCGGTTCCCTCTTCACTTTGGAATTCTTCAAGGATTCGCAACTTTCTTGTCTCCTCATTCAATTATAGCATTTACTACCTCATCAAAGTGATCAGGTTCTGATGAAACGTCGAACTTCACAATTCCCATTTTAATAAACCTTTCGACTAACTTTTTAAACGTAGTACAATTTTCAATTGAGTGACCCGTTATTCCCGCGTGGTACTCGCATTGGGCATTCTCATTATACCATTTTGGGAACGGAGGTTGCACGGGTTCCGAGTAGGAAGGAGACACCACATGCACATAAAAAAGATTCTGATACAGCTCATTATATGTCATCAGGATGGGTGTGAACTAGAGCCTTTCTGCATTTGGCCTTAAGTTAGATTCCTACTTTGAAGAGCCTTGATAGCTAATGGTTACAGCCCTCGGTTGGCCTACAGTGACTGATTTGGGATGCATGCTCAAGATACTAACTTCATTTTTCTTGTTTCTCGGGGCTGATCTTTTGGCGCTTTCTCCCGTGTCTATCCTTCCACTCCTTACCGCATTTTCAATCATCTCACCGGACATTACAATATCTAAAAAGCTTATGGTGGCGCTTCCCAACATATGGTTAATGAATGGGGCTTTTAGAGTATTGATGAAAAGCATCGTGGTTTCCTTTTCTAAAAGCGGCGGCTGAACTTGCTTGGCAACTTCCCCCATCTTTGTGCATACTGCCTGAAGCTTTCATTCGATTTATTCTCCATGTTTTGCAAGGTGATTCTGTCAGGCGTCATGTCTGTCACGTGATTGTATTGTTTCATAAATGCTTGTGCTAGGTCTCTCCAAGAGTTAATCCTAGCACGGCTTAATTCGTTGTACCACCTGGACGCTGCCTCCACCAAGCTATCTTGGAAATAATGGATCAACAGTTGATCGTTATTAACATACCCAGTCATCCGTCTATAGAACATGGTAATATGGGCTTCAAGATAGCTAGTCCCATTGTACTTCTCAAATTCTGGCATTTTGAACTTGTGAGGAAGCACCAAATCTGGAACCAAGCTCAGGTCTTTAGCATCAATTCCATGGTGATTATCAGTGTTTTCCAAGGCCTAGAACTTTTCTTCTAACTATCTACAACGGTCCTCTAACTGCCTCGGTAATTTAATTCTCGTCCCTTCCCTCTCCGCTATATCTAAATCAGGGATAACAGGATTTGCAGGGTTAGATCCCAAGCCAATTTGGAAATTCATGGGCACCCCAGTATCGGCTTGACCTTGTTGAGGCCTAATTGTAACAGACGACCTTCGAGGATATGCTTCAGGTTGTGTTTGTGCATGCGGTGGAGTAAAACTCGGAGGATAATCCTCATTATCTTCTCCAGTATTAGTCATGGGACATTTTCCCTTATCCATTACCCCGTTCAGTAGCTAAGTCATTTGAGCCATCATATTTCTTTGGGCTTCCAGCATTTGGTCTCTCATCTCTTGTTGGAGCTTTGCCAATTGCTCTTGCATCTGGTCTTGCATGTCTCTTTGGAACTGTTCAAGTCTTTGATCCATGTTTTTTGTCTTGGCGTGTGTACCGTAACGATGTTTAGTTTCCAGGTTAATTTTTCCTTCTCTCTCTCTCTCTCTCTATAATAACTTCAACTAATTAGGGTCTTTCTATGGATTTAAATGCATATGATGCGATATAATGCAAATGCATGAATGCAAAACAGATATAGATTCGGATTCAGTTTCATTTAGAAAAATTTATTTAGAAAATAAAATTCTTTACACAAAACGGATTACAAGTACGCTTTCGCCCTAATGCCCAAAGTTTTAACCCTTCTAAACAACGAAGCTATTTCTCGACCCCTATCTGATTCTAGCTCATACTTTACGCTTAGCATATCAGCTTGCGCTGCCAAAGCTTGTAAATGATCAGCTACTTCCCGAATTTGGACTATGGCCTCACCCATGAGGTAATCCCTATTCCTAACTTGATCCTGAGAATGGTGAAGCTCTCATTTCCAATGCCCTTCTCTTGCTTCAAGAAACTTGATCCGGAGTTCACAATTTTGTAATGCCGATTCTAATTTTTTGATATTCTTCTTCATTTCTTCAATTTTGTTTAGGCTTTCCTTTAGTTCAATCACCGAATTATGACTTCAATACTGATGAAAAGATCTTCCAAGTTCAGCCATTCTAGCCTTTAATTCTGACTTTCTGCCAAACTCTTTTTTAAGACCACGTTTCGCGCTTGAACTTCTTGAAACTTCGTCTCCCATCGGTTAGCTTTGGCCTTTTCCTCCCAAATCTCTTGTTTCCACTGTTCCGAAGTCTTCCCCAATCTGGCGTTTTTCATCGATAGATGTATCTTCTTATATTCTGTCTTCAAACTATCTCGATCTTCCTCAATCTTCCTCTTCTCTTTTCTTAATTTTTTGGTCTCCAGTTTCTGAACATGCACGTCTAATCTCAGGTGCATTTTTTCCTCTTCCAATTTCTCTATCCTCTTTCCAAGCTCTAAACTCTTCCTCTCGAAATCCTGCTTTATAATCTCTAACTCTGATGGGACTGCTTGTAAGTACTCCTCTATCGATCGAGCACCCTTCAAACTTGGCCCAGAGATGTTTTCATTGATCTTTTTGCTCAACCACCCCTTGTATTCCAGGGTTGTTATCAGACCTGCAGTCAAAATTTTCATACAGCAAGTTCGCTTCCAAGCCTCAGAAATCTCTCGAATCTTCTTCTTATAATTATCCCCCTTATATGAGAATTCACTTTGAGCTAACCCATGTGTTGCCGGTATGAACTGCCTTGCTTTGTATTGCCTTAGTACGAGCAAAGGTGCATATCCAACAGCTCCCCAGATTCCAGGCAGAGGTACCCAATCAAAATTTCCACACCGATAGAGGACCTCGTCGGGAACCATCCAAGGGGCTCTCCACTCAACATCTTCCTCTCAGAGGTTTTGAAGAATTTCCATCCACCTTTCCTCCGATATATCGTCCCTCCTTGGCGTAGTTGTGGCCTCCTTTAAAGGGGAATAACTTTCAAAGAACACTCGGTAAGGAACCTTGTCAACCCTCCAAAAATGACTGTGGAACCAAACCAACAATAACTGTGCGCATCCAATGAATCTACCTTCACCAGCCCTCCGACATGCACTCAAGGATCTAAACGTCTCAGCTAGAATTGCAGGTACAGGTGTGACCTATTTTCCAAGTCGATCAAATAAATTAGTGACTGCTTCATCTATATGCCTTAAAGCTTTGGGGAAAATTACTAAACCATAAATACTTAAGGCCAAGACATCCACTTTCCTCTTTACGTCTGGGTGCACTAATATCAGATCTCTCAAACTCGCCCAAGGAATGCATTTACCATCACCCTTTTATTGGATCTGAGCTACGACCCACTGCTCACTCATCCCAGTAATATTCATTAATTTCTTCACCAAAGTTGGGGTACTAGCAGCCCTAAAATAAGCTTTGTTGACTCGAATCCTTGGACTACGGAGCAAGGTTGTATACTCCTCCATAGTAGGTACCAAATCCACCTTCCCAAAAGTAAAACAATTATAGGCAGGGTTCCAAAACTGAGCCATAGCTCGAAACAGATGCTTGTCCACCTTGACGTGAAGCAAGTAGGGTAAATCACCATGATTATGGTAGAACTGTAACACCCCAAACCCGGTCCATACACCACGACCGAATCTGGTATGTTACGGGAAAAATGTATTTGAGAGGTTTAGGTTTCTGGTTAAAACTTTGATGCAAACTCTTTCTTGTTTTGCACATTTTGTTCTTGTGGAAATCTAGGGCATGATTGCTTAAAAGCTCCTATTTTATTTTGAAAGCTTGGGTGCTTAAAAACTTAGTTGGACCCATAGATAAAACCATTTCTCTATTTTGCATCATTTAGAAATCAAGTGTCTCTTTTGTTGCTTCAAAACTTTCTGAACCTAGGGTGGAAAATCTTAAGTTTGAAAAAAAACATCTGGGTTTCGTTTATCTTAAATTTCAGTGGTGATATCCGATGGTAGAGTTTAAAACGTTTCGCTTTGTAGTTTGAAAACCTTACCCTTTCAAGTTTTAGCCAAATTTTACCCATTAATTTGTTAAGGCATATTTAAAATCCAATACAAGCATGTAAATAACAAAACATAAAGTTAAAAGGCCTTTTACAATCCAAATAAAACCCAAGTGAAAATAAATAAAATATAGTACCAAGTTTTAAAACAAAGGTGCAACCTCAATTTTTATTCATGGCAAGAGCACCTCGAGTCCACCCCTTACCCCATGTCCGCAACTAAGTGTCACCTGAAATGATAAGGGAGAAGGTGAGTCGCAAGACTCAGGTGCATAAATCCCCCCCAGTATATGCAACATACCAACACACATCATACTAAAGCAATACAATCAATGCACCCGATCCTAACCATCCATATCACCTTTCTACCCCGTGTGGTACCAAACCACCGGTGGTGCTAAACCACCGTGACCCAAAGTCACGATATCCATCAATGTGGTGCCAAACCACCGGTGACCCAAAGTCACGAATAATCCAATGATGGGGCCAACCCATCGTGTGATACCAAATCACCGGGCGCCAATCCAGATCTCAATCGTGGGGCCAACCCATCGCGGGTACGGGCCACCGGGACGAGACGCTATGAGGTGCCAAACCTCCGTGTCCCAAAGACACAATGTGATACCAAATCACCGGTGACCGTCACGAATCCAATGATGGGGCCAACCCATCGTGGTGATACCAAATCACCGCGCTAATCCCGTAATATCAACCGTGGGGCCAACCCACCGTGGTGCTAAGCCACTCGGACGAGACGCTGAGGTGCCAAACCTCTGGTGACCCAAAGTCACAAAATATCATCTGTGGTACCAAACCACCGGTGGTGCCAAACCACCGTGTCCCAAAGACACGGATATCATATTCCCCCTCTCATATCACCCATACATATCATACTCGATGCAAATCATGTAAATCATGCAATCATGCCAATATGTTTAATATCGCATCTCATATCACATACCTCAAAGAATCATGATATCATATACCATTAATAGAACTCGTAATGAAACGGACTTACCTTATCCGTACACATACCCCATTGGGTACCATATCCATCAACCATATTGTTTTGATCTTAATAGGCAAACAGTTATTAAACATATCGCTAAGTAGATAGTGTGTTAGTCTACACACCTGCTCGAACACAAGCTTTAACCAAAGAACCGATCTAAAACCCTCGATAGCCTCGACAACCTTGCTCCTATAATCGGCCAAACAGAGATTAGCACTTATACCATTCGGCGAATAGATAAACCAAAGGGTTAACATTAAACCCTTACCTCGCAAATGGTTTGGTTTCCTACCAAACCCGAACCAAACAATGGTTCCTCTGACAATCGGCCTCACCCTAAAAGAAAACGGTTAATCCTTTAATAACTTGGCTTAATGACAACTAAATGAATAGACTAAAAGAACCAACTCTTACCACCACTTACCAATTGCTTACCCAAAGATAATTGCTTTGCTTGACTGCTTCACAATCCCGAATGTCCTATACAAAATGGTTTCCAAACAAGAGGTTAACTCCTATCAACCACACCAGAATCGGCTCTTAACCAACCCACAAACGACAAAGAACAAGGGAGGGGAGAAATGGCCATTCGGCCAAGCACTTACCTTCTTCTGAACTCAAATGAAAACCGAACTAGAAGAGGTCTACACCACACAACTATTCGGTCAAGATGTAACTAAAGAAAGAAGAGAAATTTCGACAACACCAGGGAGGGATTCGGCTATAATCTAAAAATAAAGCAAACGAAATGTGGTTCAAGAGAAGAAGAGAAATCGGCCAAAAGTTGAAGAAAAATTCGGCTCAAGTAGAAATGAGAAGAAATAAATGGAGAATTCGGCTAAGAAGCAATGTGATGTCGGCACAAGTGTTTCAAAAGAGAAGAGATGAAAATATAAGAAAAAGAGAATACTAGTTTCGAAACTTATGCAAGTGAAAAAGAAAAGAAATGCAAGAGTGCATTCGGCTACCCAAGAGAACTAGGAAGAACAAGGCAAATTCGCAAAGGTTGTCTCAGACTTTCTGGTTTCAAGGAAGAAAATGAAAAGAGAAATCAATTGGAATTCCGGCTACTATTGACAAAAGAGAGAAATTTGGTTTGACACAAAGTGACCAAAATGCACAAAAGTGCCTAAGTGAATTTCGGCTATCACCCCTCCCCACTTACCAAAACCGGCCACTCTCTCCACAAACTCCCCAACATTCACCACTACCAACAATTACTCCAAGCCACACATTCAAACTAGTTGAACTAGTCAACCTCCACAATTTACTCCCCACCCACCATTCAAACACTTGACTTGGTCCAACCTCAACCACCTTGGCGTCAAAATGGAAGCAAAAGTGGGACTTCTGCAACTTGAACTCGTGGACCTCTCCCCGCAAGTGGCGTCACACATACAAGCCTCAAGTGGCGCCTCTCCTGCCACTCCACCAGCTCATTTCTTGTGCTTTCAATCACCAAATAATATTTATAAACCCCAGCTTCTTCAACTCCCCTCACCTAAGCCTAAAAACTAAAATTTCCCCACCTACTCAAGCTTACACCTAGCTTACAACTAAGCCCCTACCACATCAAAACAAAGAACATAGCACACTGCACACATGCAAACAAAGTCATAACAAAATAGCCCCTATCCCTGGATATTATAGTTCTACCCCCCTAAAAAAATAATTTCGGCCTCGAAATTACGATCGATCAAAAGAGTTGAGGGTACTGCTGTCTCATCACATCCTCGGGTTCCCACGTAGCTTCTTCCACGCCATGGTTCCGCCATAGCACCTTTACCAATAGACTCCTTGTGATCTGTGTAGACTATCGATCTCTCTCCGTACAAGTAGTGCCTCCAAATTTTCAAGGCGAAGACTACAAAGGCTAACTCCAAGTCCTGCGTCGGATAATTGACCTCATGTGGCCTCAATCGCCGAGATGCGTAAGCCACAACCTTACCTTCCCATCAAAGACACAACCCAATCCCGTATGTGATGCATCGCAATACACCGTGAATTCCTTCCCGACCTCAAAGTTGAATTAAAACAGAGAGCTTCACCAAAATCTTCTTTAGTTTGTCGAAACTCTCCTCGCTTCTCACCCAAACAAATGGAACCCCTTTCCTTAACAACTTGGTCATTGGCATCATGCGATCATCGAAAACCCTTCTACAAATCTTCTTCTGTAGTATCCTGCCAAACCCGTAAAACTCCGAATCTCACCATCGACTTAGGCGGCTTCCAATCCAAAATCGCCTCAATCTTCCGAGGATCTACCCTAATCCCCTCACCACACTACATGACCCAAGAATGTCACCTCCCGAGCCGTAACTCGCACTTACTAAATTTTGCATAAAGTCGTTTTTTCCTCGTAACTCGCAGCACTATTCGTAAGTGTACATCATGCTCCTCCTCTGCCTTTGAGTATACTAAGATGTCGCCAATAAAACCACTATGAACTGATCCAAATATCACTGAAACACCCTATTCATCATATCCATGAATGCCGCCGGCGCGTTAGTCAACCCAAATGGCATTACCGTAAATTGTGAGTGCCCATACCGAGTACGAAACGCTGCCTTGTGGATATCCGCCTCCTTCACCTTCAATTGGTGATACCTGCACCTTAAATCAATTTTTGAGAATACCGGCACCCTACAACCGATCAAACAAGTCATCTATCCGCGGCAACGGATACTTGTTTTTGATCGTCGCTTTGTTCAATCAAGCGTAGTCTATACACATCCGCATGGTACCATCTTTCTTCTTAACAAAGAGTATCGGGCGCTCCCCAGGTGAAACACTTGGCCTAATAAAGCCTCGATCCAACAACTCCTCGGATCTCGAGCCTTTAGTTCCACTAACTCCTTTGGCGCCATCCTATACGGAGCAATAGACACCGGCGCAGCCTCCGGCAATGATCTATCCCGAACTCTACCTCACGATCCGGTGGCAAACTCCGAAGCTCCTCAGAAACACATCCGTAAATTCCCCAACCGTCCGAACTTCCCTACAAAGACTTCTTTTAGCCTCCAAGGCATACACATGAACCACATACGCCTCACACTTTTTCGACCATTTTCTCACCTTCAGAGCAGATACCACATTAGATAAGTAATCTCTCCTATTACCTATCATAACCACTTCATCACCCTCTCGACGCTTTAAGAACCATGCGCTTAGTCACGCAATCCAACCTCGCCTGGTACTTAACCAACCACCCATCCTAAGAATCGATCGAACTCCCAAACGGCAGCTCCATTAAATCACCAAAAACACTACCCTTGGAGTTCTAGGGGTACATCCTTAAACAAATTATCTACAACTACAGAGTGACCTAGAGGGCTAATTACGGTCTATCCGCCTAGGAGCGCTTTCAGTCTAAGTCCATGGTCTCTACTATACTACTAGCCACGTAAGAATGCGTCGAACCCACATCAATCAAAGCAAGAAATGGAGAACCAAAGATCAAGAATGTACCGGTGATGACGTCCGGTGCGCGTTGCCCTCCTCTCGGTGCCTTGCACGTGATACACTAACCCAGCCGTCTAGCCTCGATTACTCGCACCTCTCGCCCGGTGCTCCACGCCCCACTGTAACCATTACCTCCTCTCGCCATTACCACGACCCTCTCGCGGTGGCGGTCCATTATTCTGAATCGAGTACGACCTCGACTCTCGATCAAACCCTAGCCAACTTACGCGACACCCTCACACGATGATCCAATGAGCCACACTCGAAACACCCTTTTCCACCGGTCCAACATCCTCCCCAATGATATTTCCCACAACGGTTACATCATGGCGGTCCCCCGACTAGCAAGAATAAACCTACTGCATCGATTCGCCCACTCGCCTAGCCCTTTTCTCGAGGATTACCCGATGACCTGTAAGATCTAAAACTCCTCTTATGTCTGCTCCTATCCATGCCCCGCCTTACCGACTCCTTCACTCCCTCACTACCTTAGCCTTCTCAACCAGACAAAGAACTCACGCTCTGCCGCTGTGGAGCAATTAGCAACCTCAACTCGCCTCTTAGACCATCCTCAAAACGAACACACCTCTCGTGTTCAAGAGCCACAATGCCCCTAGCATACCGACTCACCAAGAACTCAGCCTCGTACTGTGACACAGACTTACTCCCCTGAACTAACCTCAGAAATGCTTTTCGCTGTGCGTCGATGTAGCTAGCTCCAATGTACTTTTTCTGATAAGCAGCCTTAAAATAATCCCACGTAAGATCCTCTACTGCAGCACTGTCCCGAACCGTGAGCCACCACTGGTATGACTCATCCCGAAGAAGCGATACTATGCCCTTCAGCTTCTCCTCAGCAGTCAGGTCTAAATCATCCATGACCCGCCTGCGCCTCCAACAATACTCACCGTGGTCTTTGGAGCAACACCGAAACATCTCGAATACCTCACCCGCTCGCCGAGTCGCCAGCACGATTTCCGACTCCTGCGCCTCCACCTACTCCACTACCCTTTCAAAAACCCGCAAAGATCGCCACGACACTCGCATCATCCCCAGTTTGATCTTGAAACTCACCACCTCCAGCTGGTGGCGGTACCGGTATCTCATTCTCTGACCCCTGACCAGATCCTACGGGTTCCAAAACTGTCATCCTACCACGACCTCGTCCACGACCGCGGCCCACCTCGAGCACTCATGACTAAAATCTCTACGTGATCTCAAGTTTAGGAGTTTTATGCATCGCAATTATTCCACTGCTTTAATAGCAAAGTCTTATAAATATTAACGAAGCTTTGTTTCCGCGAGTTCACGTAATCCTATCGGGCCAGCTTCTACAAGAATCCACTATTGCTAATCATACAATCCCATCAATACCAAAATCACAAGCAATAGTGAGGGTACTTACCTCGGGCGAATCGGTGCCGAGACTCGGTGCCATGCCTTTTCAACCACATATTTAAAAACAAAACTCTTAAAACAACTTTTCAAAACATTTTGGGCCTCGGCCCACAAATGAGCCTTTGAACTTGGCTCGATACCACAATTGTAACACTCTAAAAACCGGTCCATACACCACGACCGAATCTGGTATGTTACGGAAAAATGTATTTGAGAGGTTTAGGTTTCTGGTTAAAACTTTGATACAAACTCTTTCTTGTTTTGCACATTTTGTTCTTGTGGAAATCTTGGGCATGATTGCTTAAAAGCTCCTATTTTATTTTGAAAGCTTGGGTGCTTAAAAACTTAGTTGGACCCATAGATAAAACCATTTCTCTATTTTGCATCATTTAGAAATCAAGTGTCTCTTTTGTTGCTTCAAAACTTTCTGAACCTAGGGTGGAAAATCTTAAGTTTGAAAAAAAATCATCTGGTTTCGCTTCATCTTAAATTTCAGTGGTGATATCCGATGGTAGAGTTTAAAACGTTTCGCTTTGTAGTTTGAAAACCTTACCCTTCCAAGTTTTAGCCAAATTTTACCCATTAATTTGTTAAGGCATATTTAAAATCCAATACAAGCATGTAAATAACAAAAACATAAAGTTAAAAAGGCCTTTTACAATCCAAATAAAAACCCAAGTGAAAATAAATAAAATATAGTACCAAGTTTTAAAACAAAGGCAACCTCGATTTTTATTCATGGCAAGAGCACCTCGAGTCCACCCCTGGCCCATGTCCGCAACTAAGTGTCACCTGAAATGATAAGGAGAAGGTGAGTCGCAAGATTCAAAGCATAAATCCCCCCCAGATATATGCAACATACCAACACACATCATACTAAAGCAATACAATCAATGCACCCGATCCTAACCATCCATATCACCTTTCTACCCCGTGGTGGTACCAAACCACCGGTGGTGCTAAACCACCGTGACCCAAAGTCACGATATCCATCAATGTGGTGCCAAACCACTGGTGACCCAAAGTCACGAATAATCCAATGATGGGGCCAACCCATCGTGGTGATACCAAATCACCGGGCGCCAATCCCGTATCTCAATCGTGGGGCCAACCTACGCGGGTGAATAATGGCCACCGGGACGAGACGCTATGAGGTGCCAAACCTCGTGTCCCAAAGACACAATGTGATACCAAATCACCGTGACCGGTCACGAATCCAATGATGGGGCCAACCCATCGTGTGATACCAAATCACCGGCGCCAATCCCGTAATATCAACCGTGGGGCCAACCCACCGTGGTGCTAAGCCACTGGGACGACGCCGAGGTGCCAAACCTCTGGTGACCCAAAGTCACAAAATATCATCTGTGGTACCAAACCACCGGTGGTGCCAAACCACCGTGTCCCAAAGACACGGATATCATATTCCCCTCCTCTCATATCACCCATACATGTCATACTGATGCAAATCATGTAAATCATGCATTCATGCCAATATGTTTAATATCGCATCTCATATCACATACCTCAAAGAATCATGATATCATATACCATTAATAGAACTCGTAATGAAACGGACTTACCCGGATCTGCATACATACCCCATTGGGTACCATATCCATCAACCATATTGTTTTGATCTTAATAGGCAAATAGGTTATTAAACATATCGCTAAGTAGATAGTGTGTTAGCCTACACACCTGTTCGAACACAAGCTTTAACCAAAGAACCGATCTAAAACCCTCGATAGCCTCGACAACCTTGCTCCTATAATCAGCCAAACAGGAGAATAGCACTTATACCATTCGGCCAGAATAGATAAACCAAAGGGTTAACATTAAACCCTTACCTCGCAAATGGTTTGGTTTCCTACCAAACCCGAACCAAACAATGGTTCCTCTGACAATTGGCCTCACCCTAAAAGAAAACGGTTAATCCTTTAATAACTTGGCTTAATGAAAACTAAATGAATAGACTAAAAGAACCAACTCTTACCACCACTTACCAATTTCTTACCCAAAGATAATTGCTTTGCTTGACTACTTCACAATCCTGAATGTCCTATACAAAATGGTTTCCAAACAAGAGGTTAAATCCTCTCAACCACACCAGAATCGGCTCTTAACCAACCCACAAACAACAAAGAACAAGGGAGGGGAGAAATGGCCATTCGGCCAAGCACTTACCTTCTTCTGAACTCAAATGAAAACCGAACTAGAAGAGGTCTACACCACACAACTATTCGGTCAAGATGTAACTAAAGAAAGAAGAGAAATTTCGGCAACACCAGGGAGGGATTCGGCTATAATCTAAAAATAAAGCAAACGAAATGTGGTTCAAGAGAAGAAGAGAAATCGGCCAAAAGTTGAAGAAAAATTCGGCTCAAGTAGAAATGAGAAGAAATAAATGGAGAATTCGGCTAAGAAGCAATGTGATATCGGCACAAGTGTTTCAAAAGAGAAGAGATGAAAATATAAGAAAAAGAATACTAGTTTCGGCTTATGCAAGTGAAAAAGAAAAAGAAATGCAAGAGTGCATTCGGCTACCCAAGAGAACTAGGAAGAACAAGGCAAATTCGGCAAAGGTTGTCTCAGATTTCTGGTTTCAAGGAAGAAAATGAAAAGAGAAATCAATTGGAATTCGGGCTACTATTGACAAAAGAGAGAAATTTGGTTTGACACAAAGTGACCAAAAATGCACAAAAGTGCCTAAGTGAATTTCGGCTATCACCCTCCCCACTTACCAAAACCGGCCACTCTCTCCACAAACTCCCAACATTCGCCACTACCAACAATTACTCCAAGCCACACATTCAAACTAGTTGAACTAGTCAACCTCCACAATTTACTCCCCACCCACCATTCAAACACTTGACTTGGTCCAACCTCAACCACCTTGGCGTCAAAATGGAAGCAAAAAGTGGGACTTCGCAACTTGAACTCGGGACCTCTCCCCTGCAAGTGGCGTCACACATACAAGCCTCAAGTGGCGCCTATCCTGCCACTCCACCAGCTCATTTCTTGTGCTTTCAATCACCAAATAATATTTATAAACCCCAGCTTCTTCAGCTCCCCTCACCTAAGCCTAAAAACTAAAATTTCCCCACCTACTCAAGCTTACACCTAGCTTACAACTAAGCCCCTACCACATCAAAACAGCAACATAGCACACCAGACACATGCAAACAAAGTCATAACAAAATAGCCCCTATCCCTGGATATTACAAGAACAGCTGCTTAGTCTCGTCATCCCAATGGGCCCATATATCTTTCAATTCCTGAAGCTCATTCTGTACCGTACTGATGCGAGTGAAGTCCCACAACTCCGATATATATCCCTCAATGATACTATCCCCTTTTTCTAATTTGGTTTTCTCTGACCATGTACGGACGGTAGCGTTATCCTTCACTTTATCAAGAAATTCATTCTCCATAACAAAACTCTCTAATTTAGAAATCGAACGTGAATCGACACCTTTTTTAATATGCAATGATAACAAAATAAAACTATTCAGTGTCATGTATAAAAGATATAATTCAAAGAAAGCAGAAAATAAACAAGCACCTATATGGGTAACTACTACGGGTCAACATAGTTCTACCTAAGGCGAGCTCTTAGGGTTCACTATATGTGTTTTTGGTTCTGAAGAAAGGGTACCTGAACCAGCAGATTCCTCGATCCTCACCCATTATAGGCTCATATGGATCGAGTTCAGTTCAGGGGGATACATTTCCCTATGGCCATGCGGAGATGAAAATCTCACGAAGACATAGGTACGGATGTATCCCGGAAGCGATCCACTAGCCCATGCGGAGGTGAAAACCTTACGAAGGCATAGTTTCTCACTCCCACTTAAAGGTGCGACCACAACGGTCATGCAATGCAATGTGTGCAAGAAAATAAAAATCATATGCAATGACACAAACAAATGCAACAAAAGGATCGTAATTTTCAAATCAAATTTTCAAATCGAATTTTCAAATTTCCGACAAAGGACAGAAAATAATCAATTTTATGGCTTGACTCTCTTATTGTCCCCAGTGGAGTCGCCAAGCTGTCAAAACCATTTATAATTTTTTAGAAAACGGGGATCGACTTTAAAAACGAAAATGGAGTCGCCACCAATCCCTTTTTGCTTAGGTGTGATCGGATCACCTTATAAAACATTTTATTTCAAAACATTGATTTTGGCCTACGAAATTCAAGAAAACGGGTTCGGGTCTACACGCATTTAGGAAGGATTAGCACCCTCGTAACGCCCAAAATTGGTACCGGATTGATTAGTTATTGTCCTAATGTCGAAAATTCGAAAAGATTTTAAAACATGATTTCTTTAAAAACTTGAACAACTTGAGTTGAAACTTGAGATTCCTTTATTTCGGAAGAATACAAACATCACATCCAGCACGTTAGGACATGATGTTTTAAACCCTCGTAACCAAAATCATCTCATGATTTACAAAATTCATTAAAAGGATATTTAGTTATTTAGTCAAACGAAAAATTGAAACACAGCACGTTAGGGCATCATTTCCCGAATTTCTAAACACAAAATATTGCCTTATTTAACAAAAACTTTTGGATAAAATGTGGTAATTAAAGGAGATAGATATTTTCAAACAAATATTTGAAAAGAAAGTAACATTAAGTTATTACAAAAAAGTGCAATTTTCTAAAGTTACAGGTCATATTAACAATTAGCACTAACATAAACAATTAAATAAAAGAATGACAAGCAATAATAATAATGTTAAAGTAAACAAAGATAATGGATTCAAATTTTTTTTTAAAAAAATGAACAATCAAAATAAAAAATATAGAGTAGATAATAGCAATTTTAAAAGAATCTATGAGAAAATTAAGGAAAAAAATTTATTCACAAGATTAAATTCATGTATAAAAAAATAATAATATAAGGTAAATAATGTACTCAAAACGATTAATGAATATTATAACAATGTTTAGAAAAATAAAAAAAAAGTATAAAAATGATATGGCTAAAAAAAACTAAGATGAATAATATACGTACATGATAAAATAAATAATACATTTTTAAAAAAAAATAGAATATATAAAAACTTTAACTATAAAGAAATATAAGGAAAAGCATATATAATATAATAATAGTCTATTATATACATAAAAGAATAATATACATATTTAAAATAGATAATATAAAAGAAATTTGTGTCAATGGTAAAACAATTTAAATATTATATAATATACACATTTTAAAATAATACATAATAATATACAAATATAAACAATAATATGTGATAAAAATAGTTTTAAAATAAATAATATATAAAGTACTAAGATAAATAAATAATAATAATTTTAAAGAACCTAGTCAGGATTAAAAAAAACAAAATAAAGGAGAAAAGGATTAAATCTGAATTTTAGTAAAATTTTGGGGTAAAATAACGAAGGGAATAGAACCGATTTCAGGACCTAATTGAAATGCGTACCACAGAGGAGGGACTCACTAGGCAAGTATACCCTATTCCTAAAAACGGCACCGTTCCAATGTTTGTATTTAAATGGACAGGGACCAAATCGAGACAAAAGCAAATTTTCAGGGCTGGATTAAAAATAAAATAAAATTTAAATTGAACGAAATTACAAGTAATAAAATTGCGGAAAGACCAAAGAGGCAAATTGCCCCTTTTATAAAAACACGCGGATCCTTCCCGGGTTTCGGGTCAACGTGCGGATCCTGGCCCTAAAACGACGTCGTTTTGGCTCTAAAGGCAGCCCTCAAAATGGCACCGTATGGATCACTTATATAATAAAAATTTTGTTTAAAAAAAACATTTTAAACCATTTCAAAAAAAAAAAAAAAACAGAGCTAAAATAACTCTCGCTCTTTTGGCCTTCGGCCAAGACTCCGGTCCGACCCGCCGCTGTAACATCCTGAATTTTTGGGCCTATGCGTTTAATGGGTGGATATGTTTAATGTGTTAATTTAAGTGTTAGGGATCCAAATTGGGCTCAGGCTTAGGTAGAGGCCTTGATTAAAATTATCTGTTTGGGCATTATAGGGTTTAAAAGGTAGTATCTATGTTTAAAATATGTGGATAATAAGCAGATAAAGGCTATTATTTAGGAATTTATTTTATGTGGATAATAAGCAGATAAAGGCTAAAATTTAGGGATTTTAATGATTAAAATATGTGGATAATATGCTGATAAAGGAGGGAGGAGTTAGAGATAATTATGTCTCTTTTAGATGAGCTAGTAGATTAAGATAAAGGAGAAAAGATAGGATTTATCTGCAAGGTTAGGTAAGTGCCAAAATTTCTATAAATAGGGGAATATCTCTTCAATTTCAAAGATCTGGGTTTTTCTCTCATTCTTTTCTCTTCTTCTCCGAGTAAAAGCCGAAAACTCCTAAAGTTCCATCTCCTTCTTCATTCTCTGCAAAAGCCGAAATCTCTAAGCCTATTCCCTCATCTTCACTTTGATTCAAAAGCTAAAACTACACCTATTCTTCTCCTTAATATTCATTGGCCGAATCTCCCTTAGCCATCTTTTCAATTTTTAGTTCTTTCAAAAGCCGAAAGCGCGATAGATCATCTTTCCGAGATTTTTCCTAGAAACCGAAACTCATAGATCTCTAAGTTATAGAATTGTGTTACATTCGGGATTTCAAGGTAAGAGGATTTGTTTATTCATATATATAAAATCGGGTAGAATACTAACTATGGCCGAATATAGGAGAGGCCTATTTTCACATCTTCCCGGCTTTTTGAAGCAAAGCGTAGATCGGTTTAGCAAGGGTATCTACATTAATCAGTGTGTAATACTTCCCACCATCTAGATCTAATCATAAAATGCATGATCATAAGATTTATATGTTTTGATAATTGCCAACATCTCGGTTTATTGATGAAAGCCCAAGGAGGGTAAAAGCGGATCACCAGGTTAGTAAATAATTTGTTTAAATGTTATAAGTAAAATGCTTGTATGTGATTGCATGGGTTGGGTTGATGAAAGGAGGAAGTTATACGTTATATGTGTAGCAGTTTTTACCGTGATCTGATGTAGCGGCTAATGCCGTGAACTATTATACGGGCTTCGGCCATTAAATGTTATACGGGCTTCGACCATTATATGTTATAAGGGCTTCGGCCATCATATGTGGATGAGCAGCATGACTGTTATCATGGTGTGTAACGGTGTGGGTCGATTGTAGAAATCCCCAATGGTGTGTACGGTTGGTACGGGGGTGTGTAGCGGATGGAAACCTAGGCAAACGGGTTGGGCCTTGCATATTATTTGCTATTAATTTTTATTATGATTATTACACTGTTTATTTTGTTTAATGGGTTTAAGGCCCAAAATCTAGTGGTGCATGAGGGTTGCACACTGAGTCTCGCGACTCACCCTTTTAATTAACATTTCAGGTGATACTTAGTGCTCCGGACCGGGCTGGAGAGGAACGCAAGGTGGCCATGCAGAAGAATATGTGGATTTAGCAAAAAGACTCAAGTTATTATTTTATATTTTTAATTGGTGGATTTTAAAATTTCGTTGTAATAAGGCCATGGGCCACTAGTTTATATTTTGTTTTATTTTGGGCTTTAATTACTTTTAGTTATTTAATTTTTTTTATCTTAATTAAACTAAGGCATGTAATTAAGTTTGGTTTTATTTTACAAAGGCATATTCTATATGAAATATATTTGGGCTTTTCTAAAAAATACGACATGTTTGACAAAAATTTTCTTAGTGACATACCAGATCCGGTCGTAGCAATTGGGCCGGGTTTGGGGTGTTACAAATTGGTATCAGAGCCCGGTTCAAAACTCGGCTTTGGGGGTTTTTGGGCTCAAAACGTTTTCTAAAGATGGGCTTTTGAAACATGCATGTTTTTAAATGATAACAGGTCTGTTAGCTCTGCATGGCACCTGCGTCTCCGGCCCAAGTCCGCGAGGTAAGCACCCTAAACCATTGTGTGATATACATGTGGGCTTTATGGGCTTTATGGGACATAGACTAGTTTAAATAGACTCTGATGGACTATAGGCTTAGTTTAAACCACTTCTTAAATTTTCATAAGACTTAATTTCACTAAGCAAACCCGTGAACGAGCCACAAGACTAGGGTGTGGTAACAGCATACGCATGTCTAGGATTGGATCCTAAGAGCTCTGATATTTAAGCAAATCCTAGTGACTCACCTCCTCTTCACTGAATCCTATCTCGTGCGTAGTGACTGCTCACCCTAGCCACGAGGATTTGTTGACGGCCAAAATCTATAATTAAAACCCGAAAAGACTAAATTTACATTATTTTTACAAAATTGCTAAAATACCTTTATTTTGAAAAAAAAAAGTACCAAGATACCATGATTTGCAAATATACCCCCAGATTTACAGAAACACCCTGATTTACAAAGTCAACGGTTTTTAAAAGAAAAAAAAACATACAACACACAACATCAATCAAAAACCACAAACACTTGAACGCCACTATTATTCTTTTGAAATCAAATTCTCTAAGATACCCCTGTTTAAAAAAATATATATACCTTCTTAGTTTTGTAAATTTTTTTTGAAAATACCCCTGACTTGTAAAATGACCAAAATACCCTTGATTTGTAAAATTACCAAATTACCATTGATTTGCAAAATGACCAAAGTACCCCTGATTTGTAAATTACTAAATTACCCCTGATTTTCAAAATTACCGAAATACCCCCAGATTTCAAAATTTTCGAAATACCCCTAGATTTCAAAATTACCGAAATACCCTTATTTCATAAAATCACCAAGAAACCCTATTTTGGAAAATTACGAAAATACCCCTTTAGGATAAATTACGAAAATACCCCTGGGTAGTGGAATAACTAGAATACCCCTATGTATTGAGTGTGGATGTATGGATGTTGTATGTATGTTGATTGTTGAATGTTGAATGTATGTAGTTTATAGAACTAGGAAAGGTGAACTTGAGACTGAATTGTGAATTCGAAAGAACTACTATTAAAACTACTAATCATAAGACTGTTCGTGGATAATCAGTGGAAGAAAACCAATAATTCATAAAAAAATTTAATCAGATAAATGCGAACTGATAGCATGAGTACAAGGGGACAAGGACGCTCTAGATGTGAATACCGGTGCGTATTCTACCATAGTGTACTAAGTGTTTATTTTGGGTTTAGAATTGGAGTGCGCAGCGAAAGCATGGTAGTGAGACTAAGGTAGTACGATTAATAGTTAGTTGGAAATTTCGAGGACGAAATTTCTTTAAGGGGGTAGAACTGTAACATCCTAAATTTTTGGGCCTATGCGTTTAATGAGTGGATATGTTTAATGTGTTAATTTAAGTGTTAGGGGTCCAAATTAGGCTCAGGCTTAAGTAGAGGCCTTGATTAAAATTATCTGTTTGGGCATTATAGGGTTTAAAAGGTAGTATCTATGTTTAAAATATGTGGATAATAAGAAGATAAATGCTATTATTTAGGAATTTATTTTATGTGGATAATAAGCAGATAAAGGCTAAAATTTAGGGATTTTAATGATTAAAATATGTGGATAATATGCTGATAAAGGAGGGAGGAGTTAGAGATAATTATGTCTCTTTTAGATGAGCTAGTAGATTAAGATAAAGGAGAAAAGATAGGATTTATCTGCAAGGTTAGGTAAGTGCCAAAATTTCTATAAATAGGGGGAATATCTCTTCAATTTCAGCATCTGGGTTTTTCTCTCATTCTTTTCTCTTCTTCTCCGAGTAAAAGCCGAAAACTCCTAAAGTTCCATCTCCTTCTTCATTCTCCGCAAAAGCCGAAATCTCTAAGCCTATTCCCTCATCTTCACTTTGATTCAAAAGCCGAAACTACACCTATTCTTCTCCTTAATATTCATTGGCCGAATCTCCCTTAGCCATATTTTCAATTTTTAGTTCTTTCAAAAGCCGAAAGCGTGATAGATTATCTTTCTGAGATTTTTCCTAGAAACCGAAACTCATAGATCTCTAAGTTATAGAATTGTGTTACATTCGGGATTTCAAGGTAAGAGGATTTGTTTATTCATATATATAAAATCGGGTAGAATACTAACTATGGCCGAATATAGGAGAGGCCTATTTTCACATCTTTCCGGCTTTTTGAAGCAAAGCGTAGATCGGTTTAGCAAGGGTATCTACATTAATCAGGTGTGTAATACTTCCCCACCATCTAGATCTAATCATAAAATGCATGATCATAAGATTTATATGTTTTGATAATTGCCAACATCTCGGTTTATTGATGAAAGCCCAAGGAGGGTAAAAGCGGATCACCAGGTTAGTAAATAATTTGTTTAAATGTTATAAGTAAAATGCTTGTATGTGATTGCATGGGTTGGGTTGATGAAAGGAGGAAGTTATACGTTATTTGTGTAGCTGTTTTTACCGTGATCTGATGTAGCGGCTAATGCCGTGAACTATTATACGGGCTTCGGCCATTAAATGTTATACGGGCTTCGGCCATTATATGTTATAAGGGCTTCGGCCATCATATGTGGATGAGCAGCATGACTGCCATCATGGTGTGTAGCGGTGTGGGTCGATTGTAGAAATCCCCAATGGTGTGTACGGTTGGTACGGGGGTGTGTAGCGGATGGAAACCTAGGCAAACGGGTTGGGCCTTGCATATTATTTGCTATTAATTTTTATTATGATTATTACACTATTTATTTTGTTTAATGGGTTTAAGGCCCAAAATCTAGTGGTGCATGAGGGCTGCACACTGAGTCTCGTGACTCACCCTTTTAATTAACATTTCAGGTGATACCTAGTGCTTCTGGACCGGCCGAGAGGAACGCAAGGTGGCCATGCAGAAGAATATGTGGATTTAGCAAAAAGACTCAAGTTATTATTTTATATTTTTAATTGGTGGATTTTAAAATTTCGTTGTAATAAGGCCATGTGCCACTAGTTTATATTTTGTTTTATTTTGGGCTTTAATTACTTTTAGTTATTTAATTTTTTATCTTAATTAAACTAAGGCATGTAATTAAGTTTGGTTTTATTTTACAAAGGAATATTCTATATGAAATATATTTGGGCTTTTCTGAAAAATACGACATGTTTGACAAAAATTTTCTTAGTGACATACCAGATCCGGTCGTAGCAATTGGGCCGGGTTTGGGGTGTTACAGCCGCCGTGCACCATCGCCGGCGCTGCCGTATATGGTGGTCGGAATCCCTAAAAGGGGTATTTCGGTCCTTTAAAGCCTCCTAAAGCCAAATCTGGGGTCAAAAACTCCTTTCTAGTGACCTAACACAAGAATAGGGATGGAAATCCCTTCGACTTTCCCTCTGTTTCATGGAGAAAGGTAAGAAAAATGTATTTTTATATGTTTGCGGTAAATCTAAATGTATGTATACTTGATATATGAAAAATAAAATGACAATATACCTTTTCTCTTGAAATTAATACTGGTGTTTTTATATATATCGTAAGTCCTTTACATCAAATATATTCGGCCTTTTATAGTCACTGTCAAAATACAAGTTTTGGTGTTTTTCGATTTCTTGCCATATGCTTGTTTCTCTGGCTTTTCTTTCCTTTTTGCAGGCGAACGGCGAGAAATCCAGAGATGGGACGCGATCCGCGAGCTAATTGCGGCTCGACGAGGGGCCTGTGTTGGGTGCTTGCTGCGCAATGGAAACCTAGGGTTTCCTGAGGTTGAAAACTGTTTGGGCCACTAGGCCGACTTCGTTTGTTGGGTTAGGTTAAGATTGGGCCAATTAGGTTTAGGGTTAGTTGGGTTATTTGGGGTTTGGGTCTGAGTTTAGTTTGGGTTTGATTTGGGCTTGTATTTGGGTTTTGAATTTGGGTTTGTTTTTATTTTTTTGGGGCTATGTAAATGGACTGTGGACCTTTTATTTGGTTTGTTATTTCTGGTTTTTGTATTTATTTATTTGTATGGTTTGTGGGCCCGGGCAAATTGGGCCTATTACATAAAGTAGCATAAGTGAAATTGTCAAATACTATATGAATGAAAGGTGAGTTTGGGTATAAGTGATGATATGTGATTCGTATGAGAAATATATGTGATTAGATATGTTATTTACAAAATGTGCTCATTTGGATATATGAAAGTGAGAATGGAATGTCATATTAGAATCAAATTGAATAATGATGATTTGTTATGAAAATTATTTTATAAAATTGAAATAAGTTGTGTTTTGGCATGTGAGATAGCATAATATGTTTATGGCATTTTTAATGAAATTTATTTGTTATGTTAAGTTTATTAAGATACGAGCTTACTAAGCTTTCAAAGCTTACTCTGTGTGTTTTTCCTATGTTTATAGATTTTCGGATGTTCGCTCAGGTTGGAAGTTGGCAGAGATCGCTGTAATAAGGCCATTTTGCCCGGCCTATGAAAACAAGAATAAAAAATAATAAAAAAAATAAATACCAAAAATGTCCCTATCACAGTCCAGTACAAGACCCAATTAAACCCTATTAGCCCAAATACAACCTAAGACTAATACCCATTACCCGAATACACCCTGGTCCAAATTACAAAACACCCCCATTAATCCTAACCCAAAATTTACACGGCCCAAAGGGGCCCAAAATTTTTTTCAGAAACAAGGGTTTCTGAAACCCTAGGGAAGCATCGCGCCGCAACACCCCAGCCCCTGTCTTTGCGCCGCAATCAGCTTTCGCACCCACGCAAAGCCTTCGGTCGCGCCACGATCCGCGCCCGAATCACTCCATCGTCGCCAGATTCTCCATCGCTCCTGACCTGCACAGACAAGGAAAAACAGCAGCAAATATGGACATGATTTTCTTTCCTTTTTTATTTTTCATTTCAAGGGTTATAAAAACCCTATGATAATCTGTAAATGGGACACATATACAGAGGAACAGATACAAAAATATTCAAAAAAACAAAATAAAAACACCAAGCGTAGAGTGATTTCAATCGATTTCTTTTCGCTTTTTTATTTTATTTTTGAATATCATTATCTCTTATTTTTCTTCTATCTTGTTTTTTAAAACCATATAATATACATATATTAAAATATAAAAAAAAAAAAAAAGGGAAATTTTACCCGATTTTGGGAATTTCGCCACCAGGCGCGCTGGGTCATGACGGTGGCGGATGACGGCGCCGGAGCCTCCCGAGATCGGCCTGAAATCGCCCGGGAGCACTTCGCTTTTTTCTTGCTGAAGAGAAAATGACTTTTTTAAATTTTTTTGTTTATATAGACACTTGAAACGCGCCGCTTTGGGGTTGGTTACTATAGCCCAAAACGACGCCGCTTCACTCGTGATCCGCGCACAGCTTGACTCGACCAAGGATCCGCGTGTTTTTGAGAAATGGGTTATTTGCGCGTCAAGCCCTTCCGCATTTTCAATGTTTTTAATCTCGTTTTTTAATTATTTTCTAATTTATGCCTCAGAGTCTGTTTCAGTTTCAATTTAGTCCTATTAGAACGCCGCGTTTTGGAGGGTTGGGAATATTTCCTTTTGGTCCTCCACTTTCTACAGATTACTAAGGGGCCCTAATTCACTTATTTCTTTTAAATTCAGCCCTAAAGTATCATTTTAAGTTTAATTTTGTCCCTACTTTATTTTCTTTTATAATTTTTTGTTATTTTGCCATAGTTTTAACATTTTTTATTTATTATTTCCATATAGATATTATTATTATTATTATTATTATATTCATTATTTTTTATATTTATTATTTTTGTTATTATTATTATTTATTATTATTATTATTATTATTATTTTTAGTATTGTTAGTGTTATTTTTTTGCTACCATTATTTAATCACTATTAATCTCAATATTCACTATTATTTTATTTTTAATATTTTATTTCTACTATTACGTTTATTATTTTCATTTACTATTAATATTATTACTATTATTATTAATTTAGTATTATTATTATTTTACTATTATAATTATTATTTTAATATTACTACTACTATTATTTTATTTATAACTAACTCTATTATTATTATTATTATTATTATTATTATTATTATTATTATTATTATTATTATTATTATTATTATTATTTTATTGCAATTATTATTACTTTTATAACTACTACTATTATTATTTTATATATTATCACTTTTATCATTATTTATTATATTTATTATTATTGTATTTTTTGTCATTATTATTATTTTATTTTTTGTATAATTGTACATAGTATCTATTTGTTTATTTATTTATTATTAACTTTTGCATTCGTTTTTTTATTTTGTCATCTTTTTAATTATTATTATTCGTTTTAATTTTTTATTTATTTTTATTGTAATTTATATTAATTTCCCTCATTTCACCCTATCATGCATGTGTATTATAATTCATCCCCCATTATATGATAAAATCACATCACATTTATTCAATTTTCAAAATAAGCAAATACTCTGCGTTCTAGGGTTCAAGAGAAATCGTACCCTAACTTACTAGGTTTCGATTTTTTCTCTTCGAGTCCAAAGAACTTGTTATTTAAAAAAAAAGGGTTAAATAAAGACTTAATTCGTAGAATTCAAAATTGTCGTGTCCTAACTCACTGGATATGACGTTTTGTTATCTCGGGATAAGAATTTCAGAAAACAAGGCAATGTTTCGTGTTTGGAAGTTCGAGAAATTGTGCCCTAACGTGCTGGGTTTCGATTTTTCGTTCGTCCAAATAACTAAATATCCTTTTAATGTATTTTGTAAATCATGAGATGATTTTAGTTACGAGGGTTTAAAACATCATGTCCTAACGTGCTAGATGTGATGTTTGTATGCTTTCGGAACAAAGGAATCTCCAATTTCAACTCAAATTGTTCAGTTTTTTAAAGAAATCATGTTTTTAAATCTCTTTGAATTTTCGACACTAGGACAATAATTAATCAATTAGGTACCAATTTTTGGGCATTACGAGGGTGCTAATCCTTCCTCGTACGTAACCGACTCCCGAACCTATTTTCTCGTATTTCGTGGACCAAAATCCACATTTTGAAACAAAACATTTTATAAGGTGATCCAATCACACCTAAATAAAAAGGGATTGGTGGCGACTCCATTTTTGTTTTCAAAAGTCGACTCCGTTTTTATAACCCTTTTAAAAATGGTTTCGACAATCGCATCACACTATCTGGTTAATGATTTAGGTATTTATATCCTTTATAACTTGGTTATATGGCATGTATAGGCTATGGTATTTGATATTATGGTTGGATATGTATTTGGTCAATTTAGATGGTTGATAATGAATGTGGAAGTGGAATTTGGTATGTTTTATTGTGCTCATGAATGGCCAAAAGAAATGGTCAATTTGGTATGATTTTAGTAAGAAAATGGAAGTGAAAATTTGGGACATTGAATGAGTTGTTATGAAATTTTGGTATGTTTTGGTTTAGGTTTTGAGCAGGAATTTGGTTGATGAGGAGATGGTTTATATGGTGTATGTTTTGTGCTTGAAATTGGCTAGAATTGTGGCATATTTGTTACTTGTTTGATGCTTGTAAGTATGATTCAAAATGGGTGTAACACCCCAAACCCAGTCAAGACAGCACGACCGAATCTGGTATGTTACGAGGAAAACGTATTTGAGAAGTTGGGTTTTCGTTTAAAAACTTGATGAAAATTTTGTGAAAAGTTTTGAACGTGTAGAAATCTTGGGCATGATTGTTGAAAACTTCATGCGTCATTTTGAAAACTCAGAGATTTCGGAAACTTAACCAATTAAGAAGTTAAACAAGTTTATTTCATTTAGAAATTCAAGTTGCTTCTTGATGTTACTCAAACATTTAGACTTAGTAGGAAATCGAGTTTAGGTTTGAAAATCATTTGAGTTTCCTTGATACCAAATCATAGTGTGATACCCGATGGTATAGTTTAAAACACATTGCGTTATAGTTTTGAAACCGTTGTCCTTCCAAGTTTTTAGCAAATTTTAACTCAATTAATTTGTTAAGGCATATTAGAAAGCTACTTTAAGCATAAACATAGTAAAACCTAATTTAAAGGCCATTCACAACCCAAAATAAAACCAAATAGTAATAAATAAGCTAAAGTACCAAATTTTATAAAGTCCGAGCAAATCTTTATTAAAGCATGGCATGAGCACCTCGAGTCCATCCCGGCCCATGTCCGCGTCTAAGTGTCACCTGAATGTCAAAGGAGAGGGTGAGTCGCAAGACTCAAAGCATAAACCCCACTCCCGATAATACAACATGCTAACACACATCATATCATAGCAACATAATCAATGCACCCCGATCCTAACCATCCATATCACCTTTCTACCCCGTGTGGTACCAAACCACCGGTGGTGCTAAACCACCGGTGACCCAAAGTCACGATATCCATAAGTGTGGTGCCAAACCACCGTGACCCAAAGTCACGAATAATCCAATGATGGGGCCAACCCATCGCGTGATACCAAATCACTAGCGACAATCCCGTATCTCATAAGTGGGGCCAACCCACGGTGGTGTTAACCACGTGGACGAGTCGCAATGAGGTGCCAAACCTCCGGTGTCCCAAAGACACAAAGCAGATACCAAATCACCGTGACCGCAAATACAAATCCGATGATGGGGCCAACCCATCGTGTGATACCAAATCACTAGCGACAATCCCGTATCTCATAAGTGGGGCCAACCCACGGTGGTGTTAACCACGTGGACGAGTCGCAATGAGGTGCCAAACCTCCGTGTCCCAAAGACACAAGCAGATACCAAATCACCGTGACCGCAATACAAATCCGATGATGGGGCCAACCCATCGTGTGATACCAAATCACTAGCGCCAATCCCGTATAATCAACCGTGGGGCCAACCCACCGTGGTACTAAGCCACTGGGGACGACGCGAGGTGCCAAACCTCTAGTGACCCAAAGTCACAAAATATATCATCTGTGGTACCAAACCACCGGAGGTGCCAAACCTCCGTGTCCCAAAGACACAAAGTGTCCCAAAGACACGGATATCATCATCCCCTCCTCTCATGTAACATCCCAAACCCGCCCCAAACATTACGACCGAATTTGGTTTGCTACAGAGAAAACAACTGAGAACCATTTTAAAACCGATTTAAGTTTTGTCGAAAATCTTTCAACTTCAAGTCTCTTGTTAAAAACCATACTTAGTGTTGTTTAAAAATATTTATTAAGTCGAGTTGTTTATAGTTTTCAAATGTACCGACTACATTTAAAACATTTTTCGCTTGATTTGGAAAAACATGTGAACTCATTATTAACATAATTAAATAGTTTAAACAAATATTCAAAGCATGTAACAATAATAAAATAATTCTAGGAGGCCTTATTACAACTCAATTAAAACAAAACCAACCATAAAAATAAGATAGAACAAAATCCAAGTTCATCTATTAAAATGTCCATCGCATGGCCACCTCGAGTCCATCCTACTCCATCTCCGCGATCTACTCATCCGCAAAATGTTAAGGAAAGGGGTGAGTCACCAAGACTCAGTGTGTAATCCCCCACCCGGTAAGATAACTCATACACAAGTCATTAATAAACATGCACATGCAACCCAACCTAACCATCCATACTCCTTTTCTACCCCGTGTGGTCAAAACCACTGGTGGTCAAAACCACTGATGACTTAGAGTCACAAATCAGATGATGGGGCCAACCCATCGTGTGGTCAAAACCACTGATGACCATAGGTCACAATATATCAAATGTGGTCAAAACCACTGGTGGTACCAAACCACTGGGACTTAGTCGCAAATAATCAATTGTTGTGGTCAAAACCACTAATGACCATAGGTCACAAATAATCTGATGGGGCCAACCCATCTTGTGGTCAAAACCACCGACGACACCCATAGTTCATCCCCCTCCTCTCATCAATCCCACCATCACATGCTTACACATCAAATTTCATATATCATGTCATAGTATTAAACATCATGTGATGGCATGCAAACATATAAAAATTACAAGTTAGGGGACTTACCTGAAATCCATGATTATGCCACAAACTAACCACAACCAAAAGATCTAAGGCAAATAATAACAGCATGTAAATTAATAAAGTGTGTATAGAGATCTTACACACCGCTTCTACCGAATTCCTAGATCCCGAAGATCCGATCTACGTCGCTAGATCTCTTGTCCTATAATCGACCAACAAGCATGGTTAGGGACTTAGGCCTATTCGGCCAAACCAAGTATTTAAAAGGGTTCTCTTTTTGAACCCGAGTCCTTACCCGAGTGTCTTTAAATAACTACTCCAAGCGCTCGCTTTCCTATTAATCTAACCTTATGTTAGTAGTCTTTGGCTTAAACACTAACTAAATAACTTGCTTAAATTAGATCTTACCATTACTTACCAAAAACGAACACTAGGGATTAGAGGCTTGGATCGATCGCTTAAAATTCTGAGTACCTAAAAGAGATTGATTATCGAGAAGTGTTTAGAGGCTTCATAATCAATTGCCGAAATTGGCACTTTTCCTTATAAAAGTCGATGAACATTAAAGAGAAAATCCACAGTATTCGCCATACACTTACCAATGTCGACAATTAACAAATGAAGGCTTGATTGAAATATCCCCGAGTACCTTCACTAATCGATTGCCACAAGAAATCCCGAGAACACCTCTGTCTTCCCGATATTCGCCACAAGGAGTCTTAATAGGGGAAGAGATTTCAACAAGGGTGGAGGTTATTCGGCTATGAGAGATAGGAAAAATATGGGGATTTCGGTTTAAGAAGAGAAGAAATAGATGAGATATGAAAGTGTGGAGAATTCGGCAAAAGACTAAGAAAAAGGAGAATGGTTTTCGGGGAATGAAAAAGAATTGAAAGATGGAATATTGGGAAGGGTAAAATTCGGCTATGCATCAAATGAAGAAAAAAAGAATAGGATGGCACATAGGTGCTTTTATAGGCATTTGGCAATCCCCTTAAGCTTGCCATTCCAACCCACTAGGGAATTCAAAATTCAACCAATTTAGATTTGAAATAATTCAAAAGAGTTTGAATTATAATATGCCTACTTTTTCCTTTGCCAACTTATCATAATTTAATCCAAATAATATCCCTTTTATCTACTATTATCTATAGAGTTAAACAAATAAATAATCCAATTTGAAATGCTCATATTATCTCTTATTATCTTATTATCTAATAATAATAAATAAATAAAAACAAAACAAGACCATGTGCCCATCAATTCCCTCCACCAATGCAATCAAGGAACCATGTGCAAAGCCATCTCCTTTCACGCCACTTGAGGAAAAAAGAAAACAAGGTGTCGCTTCTTTGCTTCAACCAAAGACCTCACCGCAGCAGCCCTTTATTCCACGCCTGCCAACTCTTCCACCCGACTTTCTTGCCCATTTACCCCACCATTTAATTATAAGACCTCCTGTGCCGCTTACCCAAAAATTAAAACGCCCCTTGCTATCGCTGTGCCTTGAACCTGTGCCCTTGTCGGGCGTTGCTTCAGCCCTTAAGTGACACCTTGTAGCCACTTTGCCAAGGCCTACTTTGTGTCACAACTCTCCCAACAATTTTATTAAAGCCTTCTCTCTCTAGCTCCCTCCTTTATGGTACTAAAAAAATATTCTAACACTAGATCAAGCCTAACTCTGGGTTTAATTCTAGACCCTAAAGTACGCCAAATAAATCATAAAATTTATTCTTTAGGCACACACATGGGAAATTATCTAAGTTACAAACAACCCCTAATTTAGGGTGTTACAATTCTACCCTCTTAAAAATAATTTCGCCCTCGAAATTACTTACTATCGTCCAATCGTGCTTCCTTAACTCATCACACTACGCTATTGTCACGCACTCGCTCTTAAAGAACTATCATACTCCCTAGAAACATTCCCTACGTTCATAATCCAAATTTATACCCTTTAATTTCTCCTCAGTTGTAAAATCTATGTCATCCATGATCCTTTCCGTTGCTTCCAACCAAGACTCTGCCGTCGGGTGCCACTCCGAAACTCCCTAAATACTTCCGCCCGTTAGCCCGGAGTTGTTCAACCACGATTTACGGGCTCCGCACCGCGCCCTCAAGAACTCGCTCCAATACCCGTAATACAGCTTGAGATACGACATCATCACCACCCGTCCGATCTTGAAATTCGGTTCACGCCGCCGGCATCCGACGCCTCATTTCCGCACTGTGACTGCACCTTGCGGGCTCGACAAGGTCATCCTACCCTTCCACGGCCACGCCGGCAGACGCCCATGACCTCTTGAACTCATTCTAACGATTGCGCTTATCCGCTTAAGAATTTTATGGATTAGTACGTGTTTCACTTTGGTTGTCCGCGACGAAATTTTATGAAAAGAGTTTAGTAGAAATTCTTTCGATCAATCAAAGGTTTAAGTCCTCCATCCTAGTTTACATACGTAAGAACACATCCATTTCCTAGTATCTTTCATCCTTATTCACTCATCCTGTGGGTAGTTTCGTCTTTTTCCTACAGAGCGTGTTTTCGTAATTTCCAAAGTCGGGTATTATTTATTGTGTTTGGCCTATGACCGAGTCCTCTTGGTTAGGGTGAACCAAAGCTACGCACTGGTAGGAATCCCGCGAAGAGGAGGTGAGTCACTGGGACCGCTAAGTACCAAGCTCTTCCTGATCCAATCCTAGACATGCGCACTGCTGGTTACCACACCCTAACTCGGCGACTTGGTCGTAGGTTTGTTTAATTAGGCTTTTAAAGTCTTATGTCTTTGTTTGGGGTAACTAGTCCTAAAGTTTAAAGCACTTATCATACTATCTACGCTCCATGCTTCCTACCCTTCTACAGTAAAATAATTCATACGTAGTTAGGAGTACTTACCGGCGGATAGGTGCCTGAGACTCGGTGCCATGCTGTTCAAAACCCAAAAATAGTTCAAAAAGGCCTACTAAAACATTTTTGGGCCTTGGGCCCCCACACCGAGCTTTGAACTGGGCTCGATACTAATTTGTAACATCCCAAACCCGGCCCAAACATTACGACCGAATTTGGTTTGCTACAGAGAAAAACAACTGAGAACCATTTTAAAACCGATTTAAGTTTTGTTTAAAATCTTTCAACTTCAAGTCTCTTGTTAAAAACCATACTTAGTGTTGTTTAAAAATATTTATTAAGTCGAGTTGTTTATAGTTTTCAAATGTACCCGACGGTATTTTAAAACATTTTTCGCTTGATTTGGAAAAACATGTGAACTCATTATTAACATAATTAAATAGTTTAAACAAATATTCAAAGCATGTAACAATAATAAAATAATTCTAGGAGGCCTTATTACAACTCAATTAAAACAAAACCAACCATAAAAATAAGATAGAACAAAATCCAAGTTCATCTATTAAAATGTCCATCGCATGGCCACCTCGAGTCCATCCTACCCATCTCCGCGATCTACTCATCCGCAAAATGTTAAGGGAAAGGGGTGAGTCACCAAGACTCAGTGTGTAATCCCCACCCGGTAAGATAACTCATACACAAGTCATTAATAAACATGCACATGCAACCCAACCTAACCATCCATACTCCTTTTCTACCCCGTGTGGTCAAAACCACCGTGGTCAAAACCACCGATGACTTAGAGTCACAAATCGATGATGGGGCCAACCCATCGTGGTGGTCAAAACCACTGATGACCATAGGTCACAATATATCAAATGTGGTCAAAACCATCGGTGGTACCAAACCACCGGGACTTAGTCGCAAATAATCAATTGTTGTGGTCAAAACCACCGATGACCATAGGTCACAAATAATCTGATGGGGCCAACCCATCTTGTGGTCAAAACCACCGACGACACCCATAGTTCATCCCCTCCTCTCATCAATCCCACCATCACATGCTTACACATCAAATTTCATATATCATGTCATAGTATTAAACATCATGTGATGGCATGCAAACATATAAAAATTACAAGTTAGGGGACTTACCAAAATCCATGATTATGCCACAAACTAACCACAACCAAAAGATCTAAGGCAAATAATAACAAAGATGTAAATTAATAAAGTGTGTATAGAGATCTTACACACCTGCTTCTACCGGAATTCCTAGATCCCGAAGATCCGATCTACGTCGCTAGATCTCTTGTCCTATAATCGACCAACAAGCATGGTTAGGGACTTAGGCCTATTCGGCCAAACCAAGTATTTAAAAGGGTTCTCTTTTTGAACCCGAGTCCTTACCCGAGTGTCTTTAAATAACTACTCCAAGCGTTCTGCTTTCCTATTAATCGGCAACCTTATGTTAGTAGTCTTTGGCTTAAACACTAACTAAATAACTTGCTTAAATTAGATCTTACCATTACTTACCAAAAACGAACACTAGGGATTAGAGGCTTGGGTCGACTGCTTAAAATTCTGGAGTACCTAAAAGAGATTGATTATCGAGAAGTGTTTAGAGGCTTCATAATCAATTGCCGAAATTGGCACTTTTCCTTATAAAAGTCGATGTAACATTAAAGAGAAAATCCACAGTATTCGGCCATACACTTACCAATGTCGACAATTAACAAATGAAGGCTTGATTGAAATATCCCTGAGTACCTTCACTAATCGATTGCCACAAGAAATCCCGAGAACACCTCTGTCTTCCTGATATTCGGCCACAAGGAGTCTTAATAGGGGGAAGAGATTTCGGCAACAAGGGTGGAGGTTATTCGGCTATGAGAGATAGGAAAATATGGGGATTTCTGGTTTAAGAAGAGAAGAAATAGATGAGATATGAAAGTGTGGAGAATTCGGCAAAAGACTAAGAAAAAGGAGAATGGTTTTCGGGGAATGAAAAAGAATTGAAAGATGGAATATTGGGAAGGGTAAAATTCCGGCTATGCATCAAATGAAGAAAAAAAAGAATAGGATGGCACATAGGTGCTTTTATAGGCATTTGGCAACCCCCCTTAAGCTTGTCATTCAACCCACTAGGGAATTCAAAATTCAACCAATTCTAGATTTGAAATAATTCAAAAGAGTTTGAATTATAATATGCCTACTTTTTTCCTTGCCAACTTATCATAATTTAATCCAAATAATATCCCTTTTATCTACTATTATCTATAGAGTTAAACAAATAAATAATCCAATTTGAAATGCTCATATTATCTCTTATTATCTTATTATCTAATAATAATAAATAAATAAAACAAAACAAGACCATGTGCCCATCAATTCCTCCAAATTAATGCAATCAAGGAACCATGTGCAAAGCCATCTCCTTTCACGCCAAATTTTTGAAAAAAGAAAACAAGGTGTCGCTCTTTTTGCTTCAACCAAAGACCTCACCGCAGCAGCCCCTTTATTCCACGCCCTTGCCAACTCTTCCACTCCGACTTTCTTGCCCATTTACCCCACCATTTAATTATAAGACCTCCCGTGCCGCTTACCCAAAAATTAAAACGCCCCTTGCTACTGCTGTGCCTTGAACCTGTGCCCTTGTCATGGCGTTGCTTCCAGCTCTTAAGTGACACCTTGTAGCCACTTTGCCAAGGCCTACTTTGTGTCACAACTCTCCCAACAATTTTATTAAAGCCTTCTCTCCTCTAGCTCCCTCCTTTATGGTACTAAAAAAAAAATATTCTAACACTAGATCAAGCCTAACTCGGGTTTAATTCTAGACCCTAAAGTACGCCAAATAAATCATAAAATTTATTCTTCAGGCACACACATGGGAAATTATCTAAGTTACAAACAACCCCTAATTTAGGGTGTTACATCTCATTTCACCCATCATCATGCCATACTCATGTAAATTATGCATATCATACAAGTCATGCATATCATGCCAACATGCTTAGCATTACATTTCGTAGCATACATAGCATAGATCATAATATTAAATATATCATCAATAAAACTCGTAATGCTACAGACTTACCCGGATCCGTACATATACCCCATTTGGGTACCAAATAATCCATCATACTGTTTTGGTTTTAACAAGGCAATCAGAGTTATTAACAGTATTACTAAGTATGGAGTGTGTTAGTTACACACCTGGTATATAGCAAGCCTAAATCCCAAAGAACCCGATCTAACCCACGATCCTCTTGCTCCTAACAACAATCGGCCAAAACATAGGTTAGCCTTCTACACCATTCGGCTAAGACCAAATAAACCAAAGGGTTTAACTTTGATCCCTTACCTTGCTATTGGTTTGGTTTCCTACCAAACCTCGAACCAACAGTGGTTCTCCTCCCAACAATCGGCTACACCTTAAAAAGAGAACGGTTAATTCTTTGAACCCTTAAGCTTAATCGAAACCAAAAGATTGAACTAATGATAATAGTACCCAACACTTACCACTACTTACCAATCGGTTTACAAAGAAGGAAGACTCCTCTTGATTACTTCCAATATCCAAAGACCCTATACGAGATGATTAAACAGTGATTAACTCCTTTCAACCACAACCAACATAGGCTTTAAACAAACCGAAATCAACATAGTACTAGAGAAGAGAGAAATGGCCATTCGGCCAAACACACACTTACCCAACACCAACTATATTCGCCAACAACACACTAGGTGAGGGGATAGGTTCGGTCACCACCTTGAACCCGAGGGAGAAGAAGATTCGGCACTCCTATGTTCGGCTTAGGTGAGAAAGAGAAAAGAAAATATGTGAATAGGGAGTATAGCTTCTGCAAGATAGTATTGAGAAAAGAAAATGAAGATTAGGGAACAAAATAAGATGGTTTCGGCTTAATGAAATGGTAAGAAACAAATGAAAGATTCAACTAAGAAGGAGATATGGATTCGGCACAAGAGTTGTAAAAGAATGGGAATATGAAAAAGAAGGATTACTAGTTTCGGCTTCAACAAATGAATAAAAGAAGGGAGATGGTTGAGAACTTTCTACCACACCAACTCCAAAGGGCAACACCGATTCGGCAAATGAGAACTTGACTTTCGGTTTGCAAAAGAAAAGATGGAGAAACTCACTTGAATTTTCTGTTTCAAGAAAAGTGAAGAAAATGAGAGGAAAACCTTGGAAAATTAGGGCATAATTGACAAAAAGAGAAAGAACTTAGCTTACTAACCCTTGACCGAAAACACCAAAATGCCAAAATGAAATTCGGCACACCTCTCCTACCCACTACCAAAACCGGCCACTCACTCCACACACACCCCAATATTCGGCCACTACCTCCAATCACTCACAACCACCCAATTCAAACTAGTTGAACTAGTCTTCCTCCTAAATTCACTCTCCACCTTTCTTTTGAATAATTTGACTTGGTCCATGGTAGAGTTTGAACTACCAACAACTCCTCCTCCTTGAGCCGCCAAAATGGAAGCCAAAATGGGGAATTTCAGCTTGAACTCGTGGACCTCTGCCTCCCCGCAATTGACGCCAACACTGGCTCCAAGTGGCGCATGCTTTGCCACTCCACCACCTCCTCTTTTGTACTCTAAAACACCAAATAAAATATAAAACCCCAGCTCCTCTCAGCTCCTCTCACCTAAGGCTTAAAAACTAAAATTTTCCTACCGCTGTGCATAGTCCTAGCCTACAATTAAGCCCCCTAAGACACCAAAACAAAGAACATAGCAAGCTCCTAACATGCAAATTATGCCATAACAAAAATAGCCCCCAACCCGGGATATTACAGCTTCTACCCCCTTAAAATAATTTCGACCTCGAAATTACCTCGATCGTAAAAGTTGAGGGTATTATCGTCTCATCATATCCTCGGGTTCCCACGTAGCTTCTTCTACGCCATGATTCCGCCAAAGTACCTTAACCAAAGGCACACGACTTTTCACGCAGAACCTTCACATCCCGATCTAGAATCGCATGTGTTCTTCCTCCGTGGTCAAATCTGAATTTACCTCGATCTCTTCCATCGCTACCACATGCGATGGATCCGAACGATAACGCCAAGCATCGAAACATGGAAAACGCCGTGGATCCGACTTAGCTCTGCGGCAACTCAAGCCGATACGCCATCGTCCCACTCGCCTCAATACCTTATACGCCCAATAAACCTCGGACTTAGCTTGCCTTTCTTTCCGAACCTCAAAACCTTCTTCCATGGCGAGACCTTCGTAAAAACTTAATCCCCACGTAAAACTCTATGTCTCTCCGCTTAAGATCGGCATAAGACTTCACGGGTCCAAGCTTCCTTCAACCGAGCCCAATCAACTTAACCTTGTCTTCGATCTCAAAGAACCAACTCGGGTCCTAACAACCGGCGCTCACCTAACTCCGCCCAACACGTAGGTGATCGACACTTCCTACCATACAACGCCTCATATGGTGCCATCTTGATGCTCGCTGGTAATCATTGTTGTAGGCAAACTCGCTAATGGTGGAAACTCCTCCCAACCACCTCTCAAATCCGCAACACAACCCTCAAAGATATCCTCCAAGATCTGAATAACCCTTTCCGATTGTCCGCCGATCGCGGGTGAAAAGCCGTGGCTGAAATCCAATCGCGTACTCCAGAGCCCGATGCAACGCTTTCCGTAACCTTGACGTAAATCGGGATCCCTATCCGAGATGATCGATCTCGCACACCGTGCAACCTCACTATCTCTCGAAACATACACCTTTCGCCAACCTCAAGTGAGTAGTCAACCTCACCGTAATGAAATGAGCCGATTTAGTCGGTCGATCCACAATTACCCAAATCGAATCCTTCTTGCTTGGCGAAGCGGTAACCCACCGACGAAATCCATGGTTATCCTTTCCCACTTCCATCGAGGAATCTTCACAGTCAAGCAACCACGACGGCAATCGATGTTCAGCCTTGACCTGCGACATGTCGACACTTCCCAACAAACTCTGTCACTTCTTTCTTCGCACTGTGCCACCAAAATCGCTCTCACGAGATCCCTATACATCTTACTACCTCCGTGATGCATAGCATAAGGGCGTTATATGCGCCCCGAAGAATCCTCCTCGCCTCGACCAACATCCTTGGGCATACAAGCTTTACCTTGAAAACACAAAGACACCCATCACTAGACAAGTTGTAACCTTCCAAACCACCACTGCACTGCAACCTCCGCGCACTCGTAACCTCATCCTCTATCGGTTTCTCTCGATCCGCTCAACCCAAGTAGGCTTAACTCGCAACTCTGCCCGAGAATACTTCCGCTGCCATACAAACTCAAGTGGGCAAACATCGCCTCTTAAGCCCGAAACAACCTTACGGCTCAACGCGTCGCCACCACGTTAGCCTTGCCCTGATGATACTCAATCGAATAAATGTAGTCTTTAAGCAACTCAACCCATCTCATACGCTCAAATTCAAATCCTTCCGAGTCAAGAGGTACTTCGACTCTTATGATCGGTGTAGACTATTGATCTCTCTCCGCACAAGTAGTGCCTCCAAATCTTCAACGCAAAGACTACACCGCTAACTCCGATCGTGGCGTCGGATAGTTGACCTCATGTGGCCTCAACCGCCGAGATGCGTAAGCCACAACCTTACCTTCCTCGTGATCAAAGACACAACCCAACCCCGTATGTGATGCATCGCAATAGACCGTGAATTCCTTACCACTTTAGGTTGAATCAAAACCGAGCTTCACAAAATCTTTTTAAGCTTATCGAAACTCTCCTGCTGTTTCTCGGTCCAAACAAATGGAACCTCTTTCCTTAACAACTTGGTCATTGGTGCTTTAATCAACGAGAAACCTCTACAAACCTTCTGTAGTATCCTCGCCAAACCCGAAAAACTCTAAATCTCACCTCGTGCTCGGAAACAAACTTACTCCCTGGACTAGCCTCAAAATGCTTTTACGCGCATCAATGTAGCTAGCTCCAATGTACTTTTTCCGTAGGCGCTCCTAAAATAATCCCACGTAAGATCCTCTCTTTGCCACAACGTCCCGAACCGTGAGCCACCACCGGTATGACTCATCCCGGAAGCGATACTACGCCTTCGGCTTCTCTTCAAGATCAAGTCCGATCATCCATGATCCGCTCTGCCGCCTCCAACCAATACTCAGCAGTCGCTGGAGCAACACCGAAACACCTCGAAAGAATTCGCCCGCTTGCCCCGTGAGTCGCCAGAATGATTTCCTAACTCCCGCACCACCACCTACACCACTACCCTTTCCAACACTCGCAAATCGCTCGTGACACGCTGCGTCATCCCCACCGATCTTGAAACTCACCACCTCCACCGGTGGTGGTACCGTATCTCATTTTCTCGACCCGACTGGACCCTACTTGTTCAGGATATCATCATCCTACCACGGCCACGCCCACGAGTATTACGACCACGTCCACCTCGAGTGCTCATGACTAGAATTCGACTTATCTCGATTTAGGAGTTTTATGCATCAAAATTATTCCATTATTTTAAAGCAAAGTCTTATGAATATTTAAGAAGCTTTGTTTTCGCGAGTTCACGAATCCTATCGGTTTGGCTTCTAAAGTAATCCACTATTGCAATCATCCAATCACATCAATAAATCACAAGCAATAGTAAGGGTACTTACACTCAAGGCGATCGTGCCGGAGACTCGGTGTCATGCCTTTCAAACCATTTATTTCAAACAAAACACTTAAAACAGACTTTTGAAAACATTTTGGGCCTCAGGCCCACAGCCGAGCCTTTGAACTTGGATCTGATACCACAATTGTAACACCCCAAACCCGATCAAGACACCACGACCGAATCTGGTATGTTACGAGGAAAACGTATTTGAGAAGTTGGGTTTTCGTTTAAAAACTTGATGAAAATTTTGTGAAAAGTTTTGAACGTGTAGAAATCTTGGGCATGATTGTTAAAAACTTCATGCGTCATTTTGAAAACTCAGAGATTTCGGAAACTTAACCAATTGAGAAGTTAAACAAGTTTATTTCATTTAGAAATTCAAGTTGCTTCTTGATGTTACTCAAACATTTAGACTTAGTAGGAAATCGAGTTTAGGTTTGAAAATCATTTGAGTTTCCTTGATACCAAAACATAGTGTGATACCCGATGGTATAGTTTAAAACACATTGCGTTATAGTTTTGAAATTGTTGTCCTTCCAAGTTTTTAGCAAATTTTAACTCAATTAATTTGTTAAGGCATATTAGAAAGCTACTTTAAGCATAAACATAGAAAAACCTAATTTAAAGGCCATTCACAACCCAAAATAAAACCAAATAGTAATAAATAAGCTAAAGTACCAAATTTTATAAAGTCTGAGCAAATCTTTATTAAAGCATGGCATGAGCACCTCGAGTCCATCCCGGCTCCATGTCCGCGTCTAAGTGTCACCTGAAATGTCAAAGGAGAGGGTGAGTCGCAAGACTCAGTGCATAAACCCCACTCCCGATAATACAACATGCTAACACACATCATATCATAGCAACATAATCAATGCACCCCGATCCTAACCATCCATATCACCTTTCTACCCCGTGTGGTACCAAACCACCGGTGGTGCCAAACCACCGTGACCCAAAGTCACGATATCCATAAGTGTGGTGCCAAACCACCGGTGACCCAAAGTCACGAATAATCCAATGATGGGGCCAACCCATCGCGTGATACCAAATCACTAGCGACAATCCCAGATCTCATAAGTGGGGCCAACCCACGGTGGTGTTAACCACGTGGGCGAGTCGCAATGAGGTGCCAAACCTCTGGTGTCCCAAAGACACAAAGCAGATACCAAATCACCGTGACCGCAATCCACAAATCCGATGATGGGGCCAACCCATCGTGTGATACCAAATCACTAGCGACAATCCCGTATCTCATAAGTGGGGCCAACCCACGGTGGTGTTAACCACGTGGACGAGTCGCAATGAGGTGCCAAACCTCTCGTGTCCCAAAGACACAAGTGATACTAAAATCACCGGTGACCGCATCCACAAATCGATGATGGGGCCAACCCATCGTGTGATACCAAATCACTAGCGTCAATCCCGTATAATCAACCGTGGGGCCAACCCACCGTGGTACTAAGCCACTGGGGCGAGACGAGGTGCCAAACCTCTAGTGACCCAAAGTCACAAAATATATCATCTGTGGTACCAAACCACCGGAGGTGCCAAACCTCTGTGTCCCAAAGACACAGTGTCCCAAAGACACGGATATCATCATCCCCCCTCCTCTCATTTCACCCATCATCATGCCATACTAATGTAAATTATGCATATCATACAAGTCATGCATATCATGCCAACATGCTTAGCATTACATTTCGTAGCATATATAGCATAGATCATAATATTAAATATATCATCAATAAAACTCGTAATGCTACAGACTTACCCGGATCCATACATATACCCCATTTGGGTACCAAATAATCCATCATACTATTTTGGTTTTAACAAGGCAATCAGAGTTATTAACAGTATTACTAAGTATGGAGTGTGTTAGTTACACACCTGGTATATAGCAAGCCTAAATCCCAAAGAACCCGATCTAACCCACGATCCTCTTGCTCCTAACAACAATCGTCCAAAACATAGGTTAGCCTTCTACACCATTCGGCTAAGACCAAATAAACCAAAGGGTTTAACTTTGATCCCTTACCTTGCTATTGGTTTGGTTTCCTACCAAACCTCGAACCAACAAAGGTTTCTCCTCCCAACAATCGGCTACACCTTAAAAGAGAGAACGGTTAATTCTTTGAACCCTTAAGCTTAATCGAAACCAAAAGATTGAACTAATAATAATAGTACCCAACACTTACCACTACTTACCAATCGGTTTACAAAGAAGGAAGACTCCTCTTGATTACTTCCAATATCCAAAGACCCTATACGAGATGATTAAACAGTGGTTAACTCCTTTCAACCACAACCAACATAGGCTTTAAACAAACTGAAATCAACATAGTACTAGAGAGAGAGAGAAATGGCCATTCGGCCAAACACACACTTACCCAACACCAACTATATTCGGCCAACAACACACTAGGTGAGGGGATAGGTTCGGTCACCACCTTGAACCCGAGGGAGAAGAAGATTCGGCACTCCTATGTTCGGCTTAGGGTGAGAAGAGAAAAGAAAATATGTGAATAGGGAGTATAGCTTCGGCAAGATAGTATTGAGAAAAGAAAATGAAGATTAGGGGAACAAAATAAGATGGTTTCGGCTTAATGAAATGGTAAGAAACAAATGAAAGATTCGGCTAAGAAGGAGATATGGATTCGGCACAAGAGTTGTAAAAGAATGGGAATATGAAAAAGAAGGATTACTAGTTTCGGCTTCAACAAATGAATAAAAGAAGGGAGATGGTTGAGAACTTTCGGCCACACCAACTCAAAAGGGCAACACAGATTCGGCAAATGAGAACTTGACTTTCGGTTTGCAAAAGAAAAGATGGAGAAACTCACTTGAATTTTCGGTTTCAAGAAGTGAAGAAAATGAGAGGAAAACCTTGGAAAATTCGGCTGCAATTGACAAAAAGAGAAAGAACTTAGCTTACTAACCCTTGACCGAAAACACCAAAATGCCAAAATGAAATTCGGCACACCTCTCCTACCCACTACCAAAACCGGCCACTCACTCCACACACACCCCAATATTCGGCCACTACCTCCAATCACTCACAACCACCCAATTCAAACTAGTTGAACTAGTCTTCCTCCTAAGTTCACTCTCCACCTTTCTTTTGAATAATTTGACTTGGTCCATGGTAGAGTTTGAACTACCAACAACTCCTCCTCCTTGAGCCGCCAAAATGGAAGCCAAAATGGGAATTTCGCAGCTTGAACTCGGGACCTCTGCCTCCCCGCAATTGACGCCAACACCAGCTCCAAGTGGTGCATGCTTTTCCACTCCACCAGCTCCTCTTTTGTACTCTAAAACACCAAATAAAATATAAAAACCCCAGCTCCCTCAGCTCCTCTCACCTAAGGCTTAAAAACTAAAATTTTCCTACCTGCTCAGGCATAGTCCTAGCCTACAATTAAGCCCCTAAGACACCAAAACAGCAACATAGCAAGCTCCTAACATGCAAATTATGCCATAACAAAAAATAGCCCCCAACCCGGGATATTACAATGGGTGGCAATTTGGCCTTGCAAATGGCCTATAATTGCCCACACGGTTGAGCACATGGGCGTGTGTCTCGACAGTGTCATTCATTTTCCCAATTCGAAGTAAGTCAGACTTGCACAAGGGCCAGACACATGGGCATGTGGAAGGCCGTGTGAATCAAGTCAGTGTTGCACACGGGCCAAGCACATGGGCGTGTGACAGGCCGTGTGATTTTAGTCAGTTTTGTACACGGGCTGGGACACGTGCCAAGGCATGGGCATTTGAGGCACACGGCTTAGCCACATGGGCGTGTGGCCTGTTTTGAAAGAAAATATTCTAAGTTTCGTAAAGTTTCTGTATGAGATAGGTTTGGTCCCAAACCCTCTCTAAAGCATGATTAAGGTCTCGTAGACCTTCTAAAGGGATAAAGTGATTGTGTTTGGTGATGATTTGTTGATACATAATGTATGATTGTGAAATGAGAGTAAAATGTTCCGATATGTCTGGTAATGCCTCTTAACCTTAGTCCGGCGATGGATACGGGTTAGGGGTGTTACACCTCAGATTCTTAGACTTCACCAACACGAACGGAAGTCACTGAGACGATGAGGGTAAGGCTTGGTTTATCAAAAAGGAGGCATGAAAAGGGGAGGAAAACGCAACGGAGAGGACAACAGCACTTCGGCAGAACAGAATGGATCAATAGAGGTTCGGCCAAGGAGATAAGAGAGAAAAAGAAATCAGCAACCTAGGGAAAAAGAGAGACACTAACGTCACAAGTCTTGGAACAGAAGAAAAATGAAAAATCGAACTTTGGTTGGAAAGGACCCCAAAGAACAAAATGGTAGAGATATGAGGTAGAAAAGAGGAAATCGGCAGTAGAGGGAAAGTTGGAGAAACCTTCTTCGGCAGAAAAATAAAAACAGAGAAAAAGAAAGCAAAAACACCAACCAAATGACCCCCTGCCGAAATTTTGAGTACCAAGGGTAATTTGAATTCGATTCCAACACTAAACAATCCTTAAAACTCTCCACAATATCCTCCCAAAATTTGGCCATAACACCCCACACCCTTCAAACAGTCCAACAGCCCACACGCATCAGAATTCTACTGGCACTCAAATACCTACACGGTACCAAGCAAAATAAAACACTCCCCTGCAACGCCATGACTCGAACTCAATACCTTCAGCACACTTAACACTTCACTTAACCACTAGACCAGCAGGCCCATTCTATCATGTTTTTCCAATTATTTAATTATAAGCCTACTGTCTAAAGATAGGGTTTTATTCAAATAAAAACAAAATTTTGCCCAAGCTAAGGCTTGAACCCAGGACTTCTCAGACACTCCCAGAACACTTAACCACTGAAACAGATTCAGATATTTGTGTCGCAAACATACAAAAATAAATATTAAAGATTTTTGGGGCATTACAAGGAGAAAACATAATGGATATTTATCTATATTCTCTACAAATAATACTTTTAACATCCAAAGATTATTACAATATGCAAAATAAATAAATAAATATTGTCCAATACTTGCGGATATCCGAATCCATATAAAAAATTGCAATCTCGAATTCTAACTGTGTCTCTGAACAAGAAAACAAGCATCAAGGACAACAGATATGTTCATTAATTCTGTTACCAACATGCAGGAAAGAAAGATGAAAATGTTGACAAACCCCAACATTTGCCTCAACCTTACAGAATCAATAAAGCAGAAAGCTTGATACAACAGGTTGAAGTAAATAAGAAACCCACATATTCTTTCAACCAATCAGAAACCCAGAACAATGATACACCACTTACAGAACATAATTAAAGGAAAATCTAGCCATGTTAAATCTCGAAAAAGTGACGACAGAGGAGTGAAATTTATCGATTGGTTGCGGCAGCGGAGAGCGACGGTGACGGCAACGCAGCAGAGGGGTTAGTCGAGGGCAATGCAGCAGGTGGTCGGGTTTTAGCAGCAGATGGGTAGGGATTTTGATTTAGGGGAAAATTTAGGGATTAGGGGAGAATTGAGGGAATTGGGGAAATTTTGTTAAGGGGAAAAATACCAACTATCGGGAGCATAGCTGGGGATAAACTGGATGAAAGCAAAACGACGCAGTTTTGGTATAAACAAAATGAGAGTTGAAACGTTTTTTAAAAAGCACCGCTAATGCTGATCTATTGCGGCGTTTATAAGCTAGCACCGCTAAATCCACTACCCACCTAAAATGACGACGTTTGGGTTCAATTACAAATTTTTTTGTGGCGTTTTTTAAAAAGCGCCAGCTATTCCACTAAAACGCCACAGAAAACGACAGCGTTTTGATTCAATTAATTTTTTTGTGCCGTTTTCTAAAAAGCGCCGCTAATGCTGATCTATTGCAGCGTTTATAATCTAGCGCTGCTAATTCCAAAAAAATGGCCACTTAAAATGACAACATTTGGGTTCAATTAAAAATAAATTTCGGCGTTTTTTAAGAAGTGCTGCTAATTCCACTAAAGAGCCAACTAAAACGACAGCGTTTTGATTCAATTAAATTTTTTTGTGGCATTTTTTACAAAAAATGCCGCAAATGCATGATCTATTGCGGCGTTTCCCACATAGCACCGCTAGTGCCACTAAAGACGACACCTAAAACGGCACCGTTTTATTTAAGGTAAAATGTTTTTACGGCGTTTTGGCTAATGCCTTTGATAGTAATAAATTTTTATAGTTTAATTATTTCTTAAATTCCTTTAAATTAAGTTTGTTTTGTTTCAAGCAATATATTTAATTTGTAAAATTTTATAATTGTGTACAAAAATAATTTTAAAAAATGAAACCAAACTTCCTTACGAAGAGTTTGTATCCACGAGTTTAATTTTTTCTGCAGCTGATAGAATTTATCTAAATTGATTTTGATAAAATTTAACTTCTCAAAATTTATCTCTAAACCTTACACCATAAAGCTTAAACTCTAATCCCTAACCCCCAAAACATAAAACCTTAAACCTTAAACCTTAAACCTTAAACACTAAACCCTAAACCCTATATATATATATATATATTGCAAGGTACAAAAGTAATTAAAAAAAGAATCTTATTGCTTACTTAAACCCTAAAATAACTTGATTTTTTTCATCTTTATCCAAATCCCTAACCCTTAAACTATAATACCCTAACCCCTAAAACCCTAAACACTAAGGCCCTCACTATAAAACACTAAACCATAACCACAAACCCTAAACCCAAAATACTAAACATTAAACCAGAAACCATAAAACCCTAAACCATAGACTTTAAACCTTAAATTTTAAACCCCAAACACTAAAATAAAAAAAAAATTTGCGGTGTTTTAAACCCAAAATGCTTGACCTTTTGCGGCGTTTTTATCATAAACGCCGCTATAGCTCTAACCTTTTGTGGCGTTTTCTTATTAGCGCCACTAATGTATAACTTTTTCGGCGTTTTTTGTCCAAACGCCACTAAAAATGCCGCTAAAAACCTGTTTTCCTGTAGTATACTCACCCTTAGTTCAGCCCATTCACTTTTTTGATAAATTACCTCAGTTGGTAATCCAACTTTTAGGTCGTTTTCATTTTGGTCATAAAAATATTTTTACAATTTCATCACCTAGCTTTTAGGATGTTTTCATTTTAGTTACCCAAGCGTTAAAAATCAGATGCCAATCATATCCATATTAATTTTACACTTTCATTTTGGTCACCCAACTTCTAGGTCACTTTCATTTTGGTCATCGAAAATATTTTTTAAGTCTTAATTTGGGTAAAGAAAATAAAGAATAAAGTGAAAAAGTGAATAGAAAATAAAATAATGCATTAAAAAATTGTCATATTGTACTTGTTTGCCCCATTGCAAAAAGTTCTAAATTTCTTTTTTTTTCAATATTGGAAATTTAAATTTCAAAACATTAAAATTAATTAAATAAATTTTGGATTTTTTCCTTGATAATGTCAATTGATTTGTTACTATAGCAAAAAAAAAATTTAGAAATTTTGGCAAGAGGATAAACAAGTACAATTTGACAAATTTTTATTGCATTATTTTAGTTTCTATCGTTTTTCCACTTTAATCATTTTTTTTACCTGAACCAAGACTTAAAAAAAATTGGTGACCAAAATGAAAGCAACGTAGAAGTTGGGTGATCAAAATGAAAGTGTAAACATGATGTGGATATGATTAGGCTTGTACAATTAACCGTTGTTAAAGATTTAAAGCTTGGGTGATTAAAATGAAAACTTCCTAAAAATTAGGTGACAAAATTGTGAAAAAGAATTTTAGAGTGACCAAAATAAAAATACTCTAAAAATTAGGTGACCAACTAGATAGTTTACTTTTTCTTTTTCTTAGTTTATTTGTTACATTGATACAATACAAGGAAAAAAAATATAATCATAAATTTTTCTCTCATATAAGTAATTTTAACCCTTCACTTTTCATTTGATAAATTTAACTATTGTGCTTTTATTTTGGATAATTTTTTTCTCAAAATAAAAGGAATATGATAATATGGGGTGATTTGGATCACACATTAATGTGAAATTATTTATGAAAATTTTACATTTCATAGTCATATACCAATGTTTGAATCAACAAGATCATCTTGCTAATAATATGAAGTTGCCGAAATCGTCAAGATTCACGAGTAATCTCAATATTATTATTATTATTTAAATTAACATTTCCAAATATTACTTTTATCATTTTTTTTACCGTTTTAGCCAAATGTATCTATCAACATAAAAAATGATAAATACCAATTATACATGAACTACGGTTTAATGTGCAATTGTATATATGAACTTTGATTTTATGCATAATTATATTTATTCAATATAAAAAAAATTAAAGTATTTATTTATTTAAATGTATATGATTAAATCAAAATTAATGTTTCAAGTATACATTTGAACCACAATTAGAGTTTTACGTGTATAATTGTACTAAATTAAAGTTTGTGTATACAATTGCACATTAAATCAAAATTCATGTATAATTTTGAAATTTATCCCACATAAAAATCACATATTTTAATTAAAAAAATATATGTTTAATCTCTTTTTATATAATTTTGAATATCGTCCTTTTTCACCCTAAAATCATAACAAATTGTTAACATCCACAATATATTTATTTAGCTTAAATATTGCTTCTCCCTTTTATTTTATTTCATGTTATATTGCTTCAAAAGAAGAAAACTAGCATTAAGCATGCGATTAATGAGGGAGCAAAAAATAATTGTGTAATTTTTTTTAAAAAAAGTTTTCAATTGTGTATAACAAACTTGAAGATAGCAAATTATGTAACATTAAAGAATTTCAGTAAATATGACACTCATAGTTGTAGGAATTATTATTTTGTTAAATAACTTAATTTAATGATTATATTTTATTTATTAATCTAATTATAAATATTAAGAATAGTTCTTTTAAGTAAAAAAAAAAATAATAGTTAAGATAAAAAATATTGAAAAAGATTTTAAAATATAAAAATATTGTACCAAAAGGTACAAACGGTACACAATAATATAGATTGGTATTGGTTGCAACAATCGAAACACTTATAGTTTAATCAAATCCAAACAAAAAATAAAAAATAAAAAATTGGTCCTACTTAGGGTCGAAGTGGTATGCACTAGCTGTTGCAACCAGCATCAATATGGTATCGACCACTATGTTATGTAGTAAACAATAAAAATAAATAAATTTTATGAGGATAATTTAGTAAAATGTGTCTTTAGGCAATTGTTTGTTTCATCAATCAAATAACAAAAAATTACATTCTAATCAAATGAATCAAACAAGACAATGTAACATATTAGATAATATACAAAGTAATCTAAATGGGAGGGTAATCCTATTACCAGAGGTAATCAAACATTTCCCAATCCGAATTTCCCTAAAAGTTTGATTCATTTAACTAGAATATATGTTGAATATTAATAGTAGAACTTAAATTTGTTATGGTCTAAGGGAAAAAAAAAACTACTAACTATATAAAAGGAGATCAAACATATATAAATTACTTTTTTACTGAAACATGTCATTTTGTTATGGTTTAAGAGAAAATTTGACTAAAATGATAAAAGAAAAGTATCAAATTGGTACAAAAGTAATATTTTGGATGAAATTTTACAATATCTAAAGAAGAGGTAATATTGATATTACCCTATATTAGTGGTTCTTAACATTATTAATAATATCATATTTTCAACATTTTTATTTTTATTTTTTTGAAGGAAAAGATCATTTCATTAAAAAATAAAATCAGGATATGCTAAGAATTAGAGAAAGGGGTTAGGTAATATTGAGGAAACATTCACTCAATTTTATACATAGTTCTAAAATTGTACTTGTTTCTATACACAAAGTATCATGATAAACAAGGAAATAATATCAATTTAATCTCTAAAAATATGTTGCTATATCCCTAATTAGTAGCTGTTAAGGCTATCAATGAATTAAGGTTGTCAACACTCCCCTTCAAGGTGGTGTATAAATGTCTCACATGCCCAACTTGAAAAGTAGATTATGATAAGCCTTACAATTAAGCCCTTTGGTGAATACATCGGTCAACTTTTTTTTTGACACTAGATGAAATAGGCTCGAGACATCATTGGTTACTTTTTCTTTGATAAAACAGCGATCAATTTCAATGTGCTTGGTTCTATCGTGTTGCACTGGATTTTGAGTGATGTTGATGGCCGTATTTTTGTCACAATACAAGGATGATCCATTTTCGTCCAACAACCTTAGTTCTTCCAATATCTTTCGCAACCATAAAAGCTCAGAAACACCTTGTGTAACACCCCTTGCTCAGTTCGGTCTCTGGACCCTAGCTATAGGATACTACAACAATTCAACTTGTACTTTTACTACAACACACATGTTGACGTAGCTCATGTATTGACATAGTTCGCACGTTAATACATCTCACAGATTTACACAACATGCCTATTATTACTTTATAGGCTAGCTCGCACTTAGATACTTTACAGAGAGCTCGCACATAGACACCATACAAAGTCATTTCACACATAACGTCTTTAATGAATTAGTTCACACACACTTGACAAAACCAGCTCACATATACATTACAGAGTCAGTTAGCACATGATTAGTTATAGAATCAGTTCACACTTACATTACAGTGACAATTCACACATTAACACAAATCGCATATAAACATAGCTCACATATAGACACAACTTGCATATAAACACAACTCGTATATAAACACACACACATATATATATATATGACATATAGCCATTCAAATTCTAAGCGACATTTATGATCTAGAATACCATAATTTGACATCTCATAATATCATGTTTTTTATACCAAACCATACCTACAAATACCATTTGGATGACATTTAAGACATCGCATTAAACTATCACCCAACAATCACATATTGAATAATTTTACACCATTCTCGTAGCATTACCTTAACCATTCCACATTCAAAATTTGGCCATCATACACACCTATATACATAACATGTAAACCTCCAAAATCAGGTATCACATAGGCTCATGTTCATGAGCAATCAAAATGACACATATACAATACGAGTGAGAAAAAAATATTTCACAAGGTAACATATTGAGGAAACATTCACTCAATTTCATACATAATTCTAAAATATGTACATGTTTATATACATAAATATCATGATAAATATGGAAATAATATCAAATTAATCTCTAAAATTTTTTGTTATATCCCTGATTAGTAGCTGTTAAGGTTGCTATCAATGAATCAAGGTTGTCAACATGGTAAAATGAGAAAACAAGGAGAGAACCTAAAGCCAAGCCAATAGGCTTACCTAATACACTAGACACTATCTGTAACATCCTGAAATTCGGGATTTTCTGTTTTACATTATGATTTGTGTTAGGCTAGTTAAGAATGTTAGTTGTATGTGTTTAGGGGCCCTAAGAAGGCTTGGGGTTGAGCTGGGCCTTGGGAAAATTTTTGTGTTTAAGCATTTAAGGGGGGAGAAGGTAAGTGGCGTCAAGACTTAAGGAAATAAGTGTGTATTTTGCTAGCACAAGAGGAGCTAGTAGCAAGGTGGCGAGGCGTCACATGAAGGGGCTTAAGGGGTGGAGCTCGAATCCCACCTATTGCAACTTTTGGATTTAATTTTTTTTGTGCTAATCAAGTGAAAGATGGTAAGTGTCGGCCATGGCTCTATAGAAGGAAAGGAAGACTTTCAAATGATGGAAAGAAGACTAAGGAAAAGAGAAAGGAGGAGATCAAGGGAAAAATAAGGAAAGAAGTAAAGGAAAGAGATAAAGGGGGATACGTTGGCCGAATTTTGAGAGGTGCTTGGGGAAAGAAAATTTGGTCAACCATAATCTTTTTGGTGTTAGGGACTTACGGTTTTGGTAGGGGGAATTAGGGAGCCAAATTTCCTATAGCCTTTTTACAAGTTTTGTGCATGAAAAGTTTTTCTCTCTTTTTGAACATTTTTTTGTGCTTCTTTTCCAACCTTTTCCTTTGTTTGCCGAAACACTCAAGCCATTTTTCTCATCTTTTTCTTAGTGTAGGCTGAAACTCTCTGACACCTCTTTTTCCATCTTTTCTTTTCTTTTTCACCATTTCTTCAACCCTTCTCTCTTTTTCTTTAGTCAATATTTTTGATGGCCGAATCTTGCTTGTTCTTTTCTCTCTAGGTAGCCGAATCCTCCTAGCCATTCTCTCTCCTCCATCTTGCGTGTTGATCACTTTCTTCCTTGGTTGAATCGGGTAAGTGGCTTCATCCTTTTCCTTTCATCTTCTTTTCTCCATAACCGAAGGTGTGACCATCATCATTCGGTTATTTCACTTTATTTCTAAAACTAAAACACCATTCCCTTCTACTCTCTCATATCGTGATCATCTCCTTTTTGTAGTGTTCTTGTGGGGTTGGCCGAATCTCACATCCTTGTCGACTCATCCTTAGTCATAAGTTGAATCGGTGGGAATCGGGTTCATCATCGATTAAGGTAAGGAGTTTCTTCTTGGTCCATTCGATATCTACGCGGTTATTTTGTTAAACGGATCGATAGATTTGACTAGTCAATTATTATAGGGACTAAATCACTCGATCTTCTCTACTCGTCGATCCTTTGGAAGTAGTGGTAAGCCGAAACCCTCTCCTTAGATAACTACTTTCTCTCATCGTAGTATTATTCTAATCGAGACTCTTTCAATGGAGGCAAGTGGTAGCGTTATTAAAGGAAAATCGATAGAAGGGTAAAAAGGGAGTGGACTTGCAATCTCTACTCCCAAGTTCAAACGTAGGGCGGTATCGGCGATTCGAGGATTTTCCACCAGGTTGTGGACCATCTTCTGGTGAGAGTAGGCAAATCGTAATCGTTCACGATACTAAGGGTAAGCATTTCTTTAGATCGTTTGATTTAGATTTGGATTAAGACACTATCTCTTGTTAGTTAATCGAGTGTTATGGTGACATAAATGCCGACGATCAAGAAGGTTTAGTCCTTACTATAATCAGGTGTGTAATCTCACACCGAAATCCTGTAGATTCGTGATTCACCATCATGTTGGAAAGTAGATTGTTGTTGCTTACGAATCTAATAACCGTAATATGGCAAGAATCGAGTAACTTGCTTAAACAACGTTAATTTTTAATATCTATCAAAATCGGTATTAATTTGTAAAATTACAAAAATGCCCTTATGGGCCGAATTACTAAAAAGCTTTAATGGGCCATTTTTATGAAAATGCCCCTATGGGTCGATTTACCAAAATGCCTTAACGGGCCAATTTGCTAGAATGCCTTAGTGGGCCGATTTACCAAAGTGCTTTAATGGGCCGATTCATCAAAATATTTCATTAGAATAATGGTTGCTATATATGTGGATATACTTTTCTTATGTTGCATCTTTACATATTGCATGGGTTGGGAAAAAATTGTATGGAGAGCAGTGTAGCCTGGTGGCATAGCCACAATTTGCTTATTATTGTGCTTAATTATGATTTCGGTGGCATGGCCACAAAATAATATACTTTAGCACTTTGACTGCAAATTGGTGTGGCGGCGGGGTGGGTTGACTTGATCCCCACAGGTGTGATTGGTGGTCGAGGGTGTGATGGATGGATGGGTTGGGTTGCATTCATTTCTTTTAAATATTGTTATGTAAATGGGCTTAGGCCCAAGATGTTGCTATACGGGTTCGGGCCCAGTGGATGATGGTAAGGGATTATGCATTGAGTTCTTGTAACTCACCCCACTTTCTTTCTTAATCCTTGCAGGTGATGCTCGATGTGAGGGCTTGGGGCCATGGATAACTTCGGTGGAGGCCATACTTTAGGAATGATGTTTTTGAACATTAGTAAATTTCTTTTTCGCTTTATTTCGTTACTTTTACTATTTTGGTTTTAAAGTTGTAATAAGGCCTCTGATATTTTTATTTTGCTTAATGTTTTGATATACTTATTATTTTCCATGAATTGTTTTAAACGGGAATTTTTCTGAGATCTTAAACAATGGTTTTCCAAAATTGATTAACAAACGGATTTCATAACAAATATGTACAAATAATTTTACTTGGATTTTCCTTAGAATTATCAACATCTTTTTTTTTAAAAGTTACGGTTTTTTTTAAAGTTCACTAGTTTGATTTTCGATTCACCAATCAACCTCTCGAGATTAGTGGTATTTTGTTTTTATCGAATATTTATAATCAAACTTGTTTTTCTTAACTATAACCTAATAACATCAACTTTAGTAGGAATCATAAGTTCTTTACACACTTTCTTCATGTGACATGCCGGATCCGGTCATACCGCATGGGCCGGGTTTGGGGTGTTACACTATCTCCCTTCATTATCACCCAAATCACGACGACAATCAGAAATTAAAATTTCTACAATAGAATGAGGACAAATGACAAATTCAGAATAGTCAATAACATTTTTATTAAACTTTGAGTATGTGATTAACTACAGAATGTAATATTAGCACCAGTACATTCAATGATCTAAACAACCCCTAAATGGAATATAAATCTATACCTATATATTAAAGGAATGTCAAAAGAACCTTCATCTTTAAGACACATGGCACACCCACAAGCTCATTTTCTTTTTCTTTTTTCCATTTTATGAAAAATGGTTAATTTTCAATTTTAGTCCTTCTGATATGGTTAAAATTGAGATTTAATCATTATACTTTAATTTCTAACATAATTTGACATTTATATTTTTATAATTTTATTAATTAGTTCAAATGGTTAATATTGTTAGCTTTTCAATTAAAATATTACGTGATTATAGATAATTTGAAAGATGGATTTCTAAATCCATAAAGTTGAGAGATTAAAATAAAGTTGAAGGACTAAATTCTAAATGTACGAAATGTAGTGTAACACCCCAAACCCGGCCCAAGCGGTATGACCAGATTTGGCATGTCACATGAAGAAAACGAGTAAAGAACTTGTGATTCTTACTAAAGATGTTGTTATTAGGTTAAAATTTAAGAAAACAAATTTGATTAGAAATATTTGATAAAAATATTACTAATTTTGAATGGTTGATTGAAGAATCAATAATCGAACTAGTGATCTTTTAAAACCGTGACTTTTGAAAATATTATTGATAACTTGCAGGAAAAATCCAAGTTAAATTATTTGTACATATTTATTATGAAATCCGTTTGTTGATAAATTTTAAGAAAAACCGTTGTTTATGATTTTAGAAAATCCCCGTTTAAATCAATTCATGGAAGATAATAAATACGTCAAACATAAAACAAAGTAAAACATAATCCAGAGGCCTTATTACAACTTTAAAACACAAAATAGTAAAAGTAATGAAATAAAAAGGAAAAGAAGTTCACTGATGTTCAAAAACATTATTTCCAAAGTATGGCCTCCACCGAGTCATCCATGGGCCCAAGTCTTCATTACTGAGCATTACCTGCAAGGATTAAGAAAAAGGGGTGAGTTACTAGAACTTAGTGTATAATCCCCTTACCGTCATCCACTGGTCTGAACCCGCATAGCATAATCTTGGGCCTAAGCCCATTTACATAACAATAATTAAATGAAGTAAATGTATGCAACCCAACCCAACCCAATCCATCCATCACACCCCCGACCAGCCAATCACACCTGTGGGGATCAAGTCAACCCACCCCGCCGCTCACACCAAAATTGCAGCCAAGCTGCTAGAGTATAGTATTTTTGTGGTCAAGCCACCAAAAAAATAATTAAGCACAATAATAAATAGATTTGTGGCAATGCCACCAGGCTATACTGCTCTCCATACAATTTATCCCATCCCATGCAATATATGAAAATGTATCATACAAAATAAAATAAAATATCCACATATATACAACAACCATTAATCTAGTGAATTAAATTCGGTGAATCGGCCCATTAAGGCACTTTGATAGTTCAGCCCATTTAGGCATTATAGCAAATCAGCCCATAGGGGCATTTTGGTAAATCAGCCCATAGGGGCATTTTCGTAAATCGACCCATAGGGGCATTTTTGTAATTTAATAAATTAATACCGATTTTGATAGATCTTAGAATTAACATCGTTTAAGCCAATACAACGATCTATTCTTCCAACATAAGGGTGAGTCATGAATCAACGGGATTTCGGTGTGAGATTACACACGATTCTTGTAAGGACTAAACCTTCTTGATCGTCGGCACCTATATCACCATAATACTCGATTAACTAACATAAGAGATTTTTCTTAATCCAAATCTAAATTAACGATCTAAAATGCTTACCCTTAGTATCGTGAACGACCATGATTTGTCTATTCTCACCGGATAATGGTCCACAACCCGGTGGGAAATCCCGAACTGTCGATACCGCTCTACGCTTAAACTTGGGAGTAGAGATTGCAAGTCCACTCCCTTTTTGTCCTCCTATCGATTTTCCTTTCAAATCGTTACCACTTGCCTCCATTGAAAAAGTCTCGGTCAGTAAATTACTACTATGAGATAGTAGTTGTTTAGGGATAGGATTTGGCTTGCCACTACTTTCGAAGAACCAACGAGTAGAGAAAACGAGTAGTTTAGTCCCTAAAATAATCGATTAGTCAAATCCATCGATCCGTTTAGAAAACTAACCGAGCAATGAAAATAGATCAAAATGAACCATGACGAAACTCCTTACCTTAACAATAATAGCTCCGACTTCCACCGATTGGACTTATGGCTACGGATGAGTCAACAAGGATGTGATATACGGCCACCCACTAGAACACTACGAAAAAGAGATGATCACGATATGAGGGAGTAGGAGAGAGAGATGTTTCGGTTTAAAGAAACCTCCAATGATAAGGGCACATATTCGGCCATGAAGAAAAGAAAATGAAAAGAGGAGAATGAAACCACTTACCGATTCGGTCAAAGAAGAGAGTGTTCAACACACAAAAGAAAATGAAAAAGAGATTAAGTGATAAAAGGTTCAACTATTGAAGGAAAATGAACAAAGAAGATTCAGCCATCCAAATATTGACTAAAGAAAAAGAGAAAATGGTTGAAGAAATGATGAAAAAGAAAGAAAGAGATAGAAAAAGAGATGTCAAAAAGTTTCAGCCAACACCTAGGAAAAGATGAGAAAAGAGGCTTGAGTGTTTCGGCAAACAAAGGAAAGATGGACAAAATGATTTGAGTGTTTCGGCAACAAAGGAAAAAGGTTGGAAAAAGAGCACCAAAATGTTAAAAAGATTAAAAGCATTTCATGCACAAAACTTGCACAAAGACATAAGAAAATCGGCTCCCAAATTTCCCCTACCAAAACCGTGTGCCTCATACACCCAAAAAGGTCATGGTTGACCAAAAATTCTTTCCCTATACACTTCCCTAAGATTCGGCCAACATATCCCCCTTCTTACTCCTTTCCTTTACTTCTTTCCTTATTTTCTCCTTGATCTTCTCCTTACCTTCCTCCATAGTGTTCTTTCCATCAATAAAAAGTCTTCCTTTCCTTGTTTAAAGCTTGGCCGACACTTACCATCAATTACTTGAATAGCACAAAAATTTAAATCCCAAAACAAGTTGCAATAGGTGGGATTCGAACTCCACCCCTTTAGCTCCTTCATGTGACGCCACTTCACTCTGCTACTAGCTCCACTTGTGCTAGAAAAATACACACTTATTTCCTTAAGTCTTGACGCCACTTACCTTCCCTCCTTAAAGTGCTTAAACACAAAAATTTTGCTAAGGCCCAACTCAACCCCAAGCCTTCTCAAGGCCCCTAAACATACTCAACTAACATTTTTAACTAGCCTAACGCATGGTATAATGGAAAACATAAAATCCCGAATTTCAGGATGTTACAATTCTACCCCCTTAAAGAAATTTCGGCCTCGAAATTTACCTGATTAAAAGAGATGAGGATATTGCTTTGCGGATCGTGTCCTCTGGCTCCCATGTAGCTTCCTCTGACCCGTGATTACGCTATAATACTTTGACTAACGGAACTGACTTCTTTCTCAGCACCTTAATATCCCGATCTAAAATCTGCACTGGCTCTTCTTCAAAAGATAAGTCAGGTCTTATCTCAACTTCCTCCACTGGCACAACATGAGACGGATCCGAACGGTAACGCCTTAACATTGAGACATGAAATACACTATGTATCTGACTTAACTCCGGAGGTAACTCAAGCTGATAAGCCACTGGCCCAACACGCTTCAATACACGGTAAGGTCCGATAAATCTAGGGCTCAACTTGCCCTTCCTTCCAAACCTTAAGATATTTTTCCAAGGTGAAACCTTCAAAAAGACCTGATCTCCCACCGCAAACTCTATATCCTTACGCTTCAGATCCACGTATGATTTTTGTCTGTCTGAAGCTTCTTTTAACCAAGCCCGAATTACCTTAACTTTTTCCTCCGTCTCCGAGATTAACTCAGGACCCAATAGCTGTCGCTCTCCTAGTTCAGTCCAACAAGTAGGAGTACGAAACCTACGACCATACAACGCCTCGTAGGGTGCCATTTGGATGCTAGATTGATAGCTGTTATTGTATGCAAACTCTGCCAATGGTAGAAAATCTTCCCAACTACCCCTGAAGTCGATCACACAGCCCCTTAACATGTCTTCTAGAATCTGGATTACTCTCTCTGACTGACCATCAGTCTGCGGATGAAATGCTGTGCTGAAGTTTAGCCTTGTTCCTAAAGCTTCATGTAGGGCCTTCCAAAACCGTGATGTAAACCTAGGATCTCTGTCTGATATGATAGACATCGGTACCCCATGCAACCTCACGATCTCTGCTACATACAACTTGGCCAACTTCTGCAACGAATAATCCGTACGAACAGGTAGGAAATGAGCAGTTTTCGTTAACCGATCAACTATCACCCATACTGAATCTTTCTTAGTAGGCGCTAAGGGTAACCCACTAACAAAGTCCATTGCTATCCTTTCCCATTTCCATAGTGGAATTTTCACCGGTTGCAGTAACCCTTAAGGCAGTTGATGTTCCGCCTTCACCTGCTGACATGTCAAGCACTTGCTCACGAAATTAGTAACCTCCCGTTTCAACCCTGGCCACCAATACTGCTCACGGAGGTCTTGGTACATTTTGTTTCCCCCGGGGTGCATAGCATATGGGCTACTATGCGCCTCACGCAGAATCATTTGTCTCAATTCAAAATCCCTGGGCATACAAACTCTTTCGCGGAAACATAATACTCCATCACTATTTAATCCAAAATCCCCTATCTCACCACTTTCCACTTGCCGAAGTCGAGAGCCCAACCTTTCATCTAACAATTGCTTTTCCTTAATCTGACTTACCCACGCAGGCTTCACTTGAAATTCAGCTAATAGGCTACCATCTTCATAAAGGCTGAGATGAGCGAACATCGCTCTCAAATCCGATATCACCTTACGACTCAACGCATCTGCCACTACGTTAGCTTTACCTGGATGGTACTCAATTGAGCAGTCATAATCTTTCAAAATTTCTATCCACCTCCGCTGTCTTAAGTTCAACTCCTTCTGGGTAAGGAGTTACTTCAGACTCTTATGATCCGCGTAGATAATCGACTTCTCCCCGTACAGATAGTGTCTCCATATCTTCAGAGCAAACACCACTGCAGCTAACTCCAAATCATGTGTGGGATAGTTCACCTCATGCGACATTAATTGACGAGATGCATAAGCCACCACTTTTCCCCTTGCATCAACACACATCCCAAGCCCGTGTATGACGCATCACAATAAACAGTAAACTCCTGACCAGCCTCAGGCTGAATCAATACTGGCGCTCCCGTTAGAATCTTCTTCAATTTCTCAAAACTCTCTTGCTGCTTATCTGACCACACAAACGGTACTCCCTTACGTAATAGCTTAGTTAGGGGTGCAGCAATCAACGAAAACCCCTTAACGAACCGCCTGTAATACCCATCCAAACCCAGAAAACTCCAAATTTCTGCCACTGACTTCGGTGGCTTCTAGTCCAATACAGCCTCTATCTTGTGGGGATCAACTCTAATTCCCTCGGCAGACACAACATGCCCCAAAAAGGTCACCTCATTCAGCCAAAATTCACACTTACTAAATTTGGCATACAGTTGCTTCTCCCTTAATATCTGCAATACTACCCGTAGATGCGAATCATGCTCCTCTTCTGTCTTTGAGTACACCAAGATGTCATCTATGAACACCACCACAAACCGATCTAGATAGGGTTGGAAGACTCGGTTCATCATGTCCATAAATGCAGCTGGTGCATTTGTCAACCCAAACGGCATCACCAAGAACTCGTAATGCCCATAACAAGTTCGGAACGCAGTCTTGTGAATATCCACCTCTTTGACCTTTAACTGGTGATACCCCGATCTCAAGTCTATTTTCAAGAAAATCGAAGCTCCTCACAGCTGATCGAGCAGATCATCGATCCTCAGTAACGGATACTTATTCTTGATCGTCAACTTATTCAATTGTCTATAATTGATACACATACGCATCGACCCGTCCTTTTTCTTAACGAACAAAACTGGCGCTCCCCAGGGTGACACACTTGGTCGAATAAATCCACGATCCATCAACTCCTAGATTTGAGCTTTAAGTTCCACTAGCTCCTTCGGTGCCATTCTATAAGGAGCAATAGACACCAGAGCCATTCCTGGCAACAGCTCAATACCAAATTCCAGTTCCCGATCCGGAGGCAATCCTGGAAGCTCTTCGGAAAAGACGTCTGAAAACTCTTTCACAGTTCTAACACTCTCTACCGACAATTCTTTGGCATTCAAAGCACTAATGAAGGCTAAGAACGCTTCACACCCCTTTTGTACCAACCTTTCCGCCTTTAAAGCAGATACCACATTAGACAGATAATTTCTTTTTCACCTATCATCATCACTTCCTTATCCTCTGAAGTTCTTAGTACCATCCGCTTTGTAGCATAATCTAAGTTCGCACGATGCTTAACCAGCCAGTCCATGCCCAATATAAGGTCAAACTCTCCGAATGGCAGTTCCATCAAATCCGCCAGAAAAACTACCCCCTGAACTTCTAAGGGCACATCCCTAAACAACTTATTTACTACCACCGACTGTCCTAAAGGGCTAATCATAGTTGTTTCTCTAGCAGTAATCTCAGATTTAATATTCAAAGTTCCAGATACAACACACGCAACATACGAATGGGTGGATCCAATTCCAGTACTCACAACATCGCTTGGGACAGAGCGTCTTCCTCTCTCATTCGATCATGTGACCCGGCTTGACATCGGTGACGCAAAAAGCGCCCATTTCGTGCATATGTCTCGATGCCTCAGATACAACTCTAGCACCTCGGCCTCTACCACGTCCACGTCTACCGCGTCCACGTCCTCTAGTGCTCATGTTTGCTAAGTCAATTTAATCTGATTAAGAGTCTTATGAATCAGTATGCTATTCAATGTTTATTAAACAATGTTTTATGGAATATAGGAAGTAAAGTTGTTTTCACAAAACATATCCTAAAGTCTCAATCTCTATAGTTTCAGCTCCTAAGCTAAAAGTTCTAGAGTATCTCTATTTTGTGAAGTTTTCATACTACAGTCATACCATAATAATCATAAAATGAAATCATAAACTTACTGACTTGGTGCCGGATACCCGTGGTGCCATACTTCCTCTAAAACATGCATTTATAAATTAAATTTCAAACAGCTTTGGAAAACACTTTTGAACCCAAACCACAACCGAGTTTTGCAACCGGGCTCTGATACCATAAAATGTAATACCCCAAACCTGGCCCAAGTGGTATGACCAGACCTGGCATGTCACATGAAGAAAATGAGTAAAGAACTTGTGATTCTTACTAAAGATGTTATTAGGTTAAAATTTAAGAAAACAAATTTGATTAGAAATATTTGATAAAAATATTACTAATTTTGAATGGTTGATTGAAGAATCAATAATCGAACTATTGATCTTTTAAAACCGTGACTTTTGAAAATATTATTGATAACTTGCAGGAAAAATCCAAGTTAAATTATTTGTACATATTTATTATGAAATCCGTTTGTTGATAAATTTTAAGAAAAACCATTGTTTATGATTTTAGAAAATCCCCGTTTAAATCAATTCATGGAAGATAATAAATACGTCAAACATAAAACAAAATAAAACATAATCCAGAGGCCTTATTTGTAACATCCTGAAATTCAGAATTTATGTTTGTGCATTATATCTTGTGATAGATTAGTTAAAATATTAATTGTGTAGGTTTTTAAGGTTCTAAGAAGGCTCGGGGTTGAGTTGGGCCTTAGTAAAATTTTTGTGTTTAAGCCCTTAAGGGGGTGAGAAGGTAGGTGGCATCAATGCTTATGGAAATAAGTGAGTAAATTGCTAGCATAAAGTGAGCATATGGTAAAGAGGATGTGGCGTCACATGAAGGGCTTTAGGGGAAGAGGTTCGAATCCCACTTGGTGAAAATTTTGATTATTTTTTTGTACTATTCATCCATAGTGTCGGCCAGGGCTTCAATTATGGAAAGGAAGACTTTTCTTTTAGGAAAGATGGCTAAGGAAATAAGGAAAGGATGAGTGGAAGGAAAGAAGAAAAAAAGAAAAGGAAAGAATAGGGAACATGTTGGCTTAAAGTGTGGAAGATGTTTTGGAAGGAATTATGGTCAACATTCTTCCTTTCGGCAAAGTGATGCACGGTTTTGGTTAGGGAATAGTGAGAGCCGAATTTCTCTTTTCTCTTTGGTCATTTTGACAAAATTTTGGTGCATGAGAGGTTATTTTTCTCCTTAGCATTTTGGTGACCTTTTCCTTTTTCCAATTTCTTCTCTCTTTGTCGAAAACTCTAAAGCCAAAAGTGAGCATTTTCTTTTCTTTGTTTTGACCGAAACCTCAATGCATTTTGGTCATTCTTTCTTTGATAGCCGAAACACCTAGCCTAATTTTTCATCTTACTTCTTTGTTTTGCCGCAACACTCAACCCACTATTGTTCATTTTTCTTTTGTTAGTCGAAACTAACAAAGCACTCCTCCTTCATCTTTTCTTTTCTTTTGATCATTTCATCAACCCTTTTTTCTATTCAAAAGCCAAAAATTGATCATCTTCTCCATCTTACAAGTTGGACTTTTCTTTCTTGATTAAATCGGGTAAGTGTTTCATTCAAATCTTTTCATTTTCTTCTCTCTTTAGCCGAATAAGTATTCCTCATCATTTGGTTTTCTCATCTTGTTTCTAAAACCCAAATGGTGTTCTTCCATACTCCCTCATATTTTGATAATCTTCTATTTGTAGTATTCTAGTGGTTTGGTCGAATACCACATCATTGCCTATTCATCCCTAGTCATAAACCAATCGGTGGGAATCGGGATCATCATCGATTAAGGTAAGGAGTCCCTTCATAATCCATTCGATATCGCTACTCGGTTATTGTGTTAATCGGATTGAAAGTTTGGCTAATCCATTATGTTGTTAGGGACGAAATCACTTGATATTTTCTACTTGTGGATTCTACGAAAATAGTGGTAAGCCGAACCCTTTTTCCTTAGACAATCAATATATATTGTAATATCGTTTTGATTAAGACTTTTTCAATGGAGGCAAGTGGAACCGAGTTGAAAGGAAAAGCTATTGGAGAACACAAAAGGAGTGGATTTATGATTCCTACTCCTAAGTTCAAGCGTAGAGCGGTTTCGGCGATTCAAGATTTCCCACTGGGTTGTAGACCATCATCCGGTGAGAATAGACAAATCGTGGTCGTTCACGATATCGAGGGTAAGCATTTCAATAGATCGCTTGGTTTAGATTTAGATTAATAAAAATATCATTCATTAGATTAATCGAGTGTTATGATGTCATAAGTGCCGATGATCAAGAGAGTTTAATACTTACCGTAATCAGGTGTGTAATCTCACACCGTAATTCTGTAGACTATGATTCGGTAACAAGTTTGATAGTTGATTGTTATTATTATAAGGCTAAAAATCGTAATATGGCATAAATCGAGAAATTACTTAAATTTCATTATTTCTAAAGATTTATCAAATTCGGTGTTAATTTGTATAAATTACCGAAATGCCCCTATGGGCCGATTTGTTAAAATGCCTTAGTGGGCTGAATTATTATATTGCTTTAAAGGGGCGATTCATTAAAAGTATACAATAGATTAATGATTTTTATTATGTATGTTGCATCTCTATATATTGCATGGGATGGGAAAATTGAATGAAGAGAAGTGTAGCCTGGTGGCATTGCCACAATTTGTTTATTAATGTGCTTGATTATGACTTTGGTGGTTCAACCACAAAAATATTATAAATGGCAGTTTGACCGCAAATTGGAGAGAATGGCGGGTGGGTTGACTTGATCCCCACAGAGAGATTGGTGGTCGGGGAGATTATTGGATGGATGGGATGGGTTGCATTCATGTCATTTATTTATTACTTTGTAATGGGCTTAGGCCCAAGATGTTGCTATACGGGTTCAGGCCCAGTGGATAACGGTAAGGGGATTATACACCGAGTTCTAGTAACTCACCCCGCTTCCTTAACCCTTGCGTGTAATGCTCAAAGGATGTGGACTTAGGCCATGGATGACTCGGTGGAGGCCATACTTGAAAATGGTTTTTATTGAACTTTAGATTTCTATTTCCGCTCACTTTAGTACTTTTACTATTTTGGGTTTTTATGTTGTAATAAGGCCTCTGAATATTTTTTTATTTTTGCTTTATGTTTTGACGTACTTACTATATTGCTTGAATTGTTTTAAATGGGGATTTTTCTAAAAATTTAAATAAAGGTTTTTTTTCCAAAATAGATTAACAAATGGATTTCATAACAAACTTTTTCAAATATTTTAACTCGGAAATTTTCTTTCGAATTATCAACTAAATTTTCAAAAGTCACGGTTTTATAAGATTACTAGTTCAAATTATCGATTTATCAATCAACCTTCGAGATTAGTTGTATTTTATCAAATATTTCAAATCAAACTTGTTTTCTTGATTATAACAAAATAATACCTATTTTGAGTAAGAATAAAAATGATTTTACACGTTTTCTCATGTGACATGTCAGATCTGGTCATAACGAATGGGCTGGGTTTGGGGTGTTACATTATTACAACTTTAAAACACAAAATTGTAAAAGTAATGAAATAAAACGGAAAAGAAGTTCACTGATGTTCGAAAACATTATTTCCAAAGTATGGCCTCCACCGAGTCATCCATGGGCCCAAGTCCTCATTCTCGAGCATTACTGCAAGGATTAAGAAAAGGGGTGAGTTACTAGAACTCGGTGTATAATCCCCTTACCACCATCCACTGGTGCGAACCCGCATAGCATAATCTTGGGCCTAAGCCCATTTACATAACAATAATTAAATGAAGTAAATGTATGCAACCCAACCCAATCTATCCATCACACCCCCCGACCACCAATCACACCTGTGGGGATCAAGTCAACCCACCCCGCCGCACACACAAAATTGCAGCCAAGTCGCTAGAGTATAGTATTTTTGTGGTCAAGCCACCAAAAAAATAATTAAGCACAATAATAAATAGATTTGTGGCAATGCCACCAAAGCTACACCGCTTCCATACAATTTATCCCATCCCATGCAATATATGAAAATGTATCATACAAAATAAAATAAAATATCCACATATATACAACAACCATTAATCTAGTGAATTAATTCGGTGAATCGCCCATTAAGGCACTTTGATAGTTCGGCCGATTTAGGCATTATAGCAAATCTACTCATAGGGGCATTTTGGTAAATCGACCCATAGGGGCATTTTTGTAAATCGGCTTATAGGGGCATTTTCATAATTTAATAAATTAATACCGATTTTGATAGATCTTAGAATTAACATCGTTTAAGCCAATACAATGATCTATTCTTCCAACATAATGGTGAGTCATGAATCAATCGGGATTTCGTGTGAGATTACACACCGATTACGATGAGTAAACCTTCTTGATCGTCGGCACCTATATCACCATAATACTCGATTAACTAACATAAGAGATTTTTCTTAATCCAAATCTACATCAACGATCTGAAATGCTTACCCTTAGTATCGTGAACGACCACGATTTGTCTATTCTTACCGGATGATGGTCCACAACCCGGGGAAATCCCGAACCGCCGATACCTTCACGTTTAAACTTGGGAGTAGAGATTGCAAGTCCACTCCCTTTTTGTCCTCCTATCGATTTTCCTTTCAAATCGTTACCACTTGCCTCCATTGAAAAAGTCTCACAAGAAATTATTACTACTAGAGAGTAGTTGTTTAGGGATAGGATTCGCTTACCACTACTTCCGAAGAACCAACGAGTAGAGAAAACGAGTAGTTTAGTCCCTAAAATAACCGATTAGTCAAATCCATCGATCCGTTTAGCAAACTAACCGAGCAATGAAAATAGATCAAAATGAACCATGACGAAACTCCTTACCTTAACAATAATAGCTCCGACTTCCACCGATTGGACTTATGGCTACGGATGATTCAACAAGGATGTGATATGCGGCCACCCACTAGAACACTACGAAAAAGATATGATCACGATATGAGGGAGTAGGAGAGAGAGATGTTTCGGTTTAAAGAACCTTCCAATGATAGGGGCACATATTCGGCCATGAAGAAAAGAAAATGAAAAGAGGAGAATGAAACCCTTACCGATTCGGTCAAAGAAGAGAGTGTTCAACACACAAAAGAAAATGAAAAAGAGATTAAGTGATAAAAGGTTCGGCTATTGAAGGAAAATGAACAAAGAAGATTCGGCCATCCAAATATTGACTAAAGAAGAAGAGATAATGGTTGAAGAAATGATGAAAAAGAAAGAAAGAGATAGAAAAAGATATGTCAAAAAGTTTCGACCAACACCTAGGAAAAGATGAGTAAAGAGGCTTGAGTGTTTCGACAACAAAGGAAAAAGGTTGGAAAAAGAGCACCAAAATGTTAAAAAGATTAAAAGCATTTCATGCACAAAACTTGCACAAAGACCATAAGAAAATCGGCTCCCAAATTTCCCCTACCAAAACCGTGTGCCTCATACACCCAAAAAGGTCATGGTTGACCAAAAATTCTTTCCCTATACACTTCCCTAAGATTCAGCCAACATATCCCCCTTCTTACTCCTTTCCTTTACTTCTTTCCTTATTTTCTCCTTGATCTTCTCCTTACCTTCCTCCATAGTGTTCTTTCCATCAATAAAAAGTCTTCCTTTCCTTCTTTAAAGCTTGGCCGACACTTACCATCAATTACTTGAATAGCACAAAAAATTAAATCCCAAAACAAGTTGCAATAGGTGGGATTCGAACTCCACCCCTTTAGCTCCTTCATGTGACGCCACTCCACTCTGCTACTAGCTCCACTTATGCTAGCAAAATACACACTTATTTCTTTAAGTCTTGACGCCACTTACCTTCCCTCCTTAAAGTGCTTAAACAAAAAAATTTTGCTAAGGCCCAACTCAACCCCAAGCCTTCTCAAGGCCCCTAAACATACTCAACTAACATTTTTAACTAGCCTAACGCATGGTATAATGCAAATAATAAAATACCGAATTTCAGGATGTTACATGTAGAGACTTAGAGTCATGTTTGTTTGAACTGATCGAATTGGCCGAGTTACCAGTCCGAAGAGAGTCATCAGATTGGTTGACCTAAGAACTGGTATGAGTTGGTAGAATTAGGCTAAAAACCCGATTGAATCATTTTTTTTAAAATATTTTTATTTTTATGTTTTTAATGATTCATTTAATCGAACTATACGAACTAGTGGTCTAACTAGTTCGACCACCGGTTTGGTTCTAAAAACTTTGCTTAGAATATATTTAATATTCAAAATTTTACTCTATAATTTGACATAAACAAATAATTAACCCAGCACAAAGCGTGAGTGAACCATTCTAATTTACATGAAAATAAGAAAACTAATTTACCCATAATCTATCACCCTACGTTTGAGTTTTATTTGCACCTACAACCTTAACAAGGTAACATTTATGATCCATAACCTTTTAAAATATTTCACCATCCATCCATTGGTTAATCACGAGTTAAAAATTTAATTATAATGCATGCACAGCTTATAAATCAACTTGACATACAAATGGCTTGATCCATCAATACATACATAAGAATGAGAAAAAAATTGTTCAAAAACCAATACCACATGGATAAATTAAATATATATTTTTTAAAATAAAAAAATTCACCTCAACTGTAACATCCTGAATTTTTGGGCCTATGCGTTTAATGGGTGGATGCATTTAATGTGTTAATTTGAGAATTAGAGGTGCAAATTGGGCTCAGGCTTAGGCTGAGGCCTTGATTAAATATTCTGTTTAGATACTCTAGGGCTTAAAATAAAGTTTTGGTAGCTTAAATGGCAAAATGGGCTTGTAGCCCAAGGCAAAATGGCGCCACTAAGAGGGAAGGGAGTTGGCGTCAATAGGCAAGGGGAGAGACCCAATTTGTGGCCGTTTGGAGCCCATGTTTTTGGGCCAAATTCGACACTTATAAGGAGGAGTAGGTTCGACAGCAACAAGGCTATTATTTAGGGTATTTTATTGTTTAATATGTGGATAATTACAAATGATAAAGGAGGGAAGAGTTGGAGATAATTAAGCCTCTTTTGGGTGGGTGTTTTGATAGGGATAAGGGATAGGATGAGGATCTATCGGAAGGCTAGTGTTGGTAGAAAATCAAACACAGGAGAGGGGGAAAATTGGTTGAGTATAGGCTAAAGGTGTGCCAAATTTCTATAAATAGGGGATAGCTCATCAATTCCGGCATTTGAACCCTACCCTTTTCTTCTATTCCCTGTGTCGAAATCCTCGGTCTCCCTCTACAATTTCTTTTCTTTAATTTCTTCAAAAGCCAAACCTCTCCCTTCACTCTCTTTTCCATTCTTTTCCTCTTGTGATGATTTCGCTAAAAAGCCGAATTCTCCCTACCCATTTGTTCATCTCTTCTTCCATTCATTAAGAACCGAAACCCTTTGAAGCCTTATCGCTTGACTAAATGCTTTCCATTCTTTTTCTTCCTAGTTGAAATCTCCAAGCTTCTCTCTTGATTTCTTTTCTTCTTTTCTTTTCTAGAAACCAAACTCTTCACTCAGTTCTTCTAAAAGCCAAAAATGCATCACCCTTCTTTTGTTCATACTTTTTCGGGATTTTCTTAAAAGCCGAAATTCTTAGATCTCTTCTCTGGTGTTTGCCGAATCTTCCTACAAGGGGTAGCCAAAATCTTCTGAAGTGGTAAGTATCAATTCATAAGGCTTCAATCCTTTTCAGTTTTTTTAAGAGACTCTAGCCGAATGGCTATAGGGAAACTAACCTTGAGTTTTTCTCTTATTTTCGGCATTCTGGGATTTGAAGAGGAGTCAATCGCATAGATCTCTAAGTCAAAGTTCATTAACACACGAATCGTGTTACTTTCGGGATTTCAAAGTAAGGTGATCAATTAATTTTTAAACATGTAAATTCGGGTATTTATTAACCCTTGGCCGAATGTAGGGGAGCCCAAATCTTCGTGTTCTTCCGGCTTTTGAGCAAGGTTTCAGATTAAGGGTGGTAGATCCAGATAGTAAGGATATTGACTAAGGGTGTAAAACTACGCGATATCGGTGTGTAACACTTCCACACCATTTAGATTCCTGTTAAAATTTGTTTACAAATGCATATATTTTGATAAATGCCGAAATCCCGGCATAATGGTTGAAACCCGAGGAGGGTAAAAGTGAATCACCAGGTTAGTGATCTCTGTCATTCCTAAGTGAATGTTCCTGTTAAGATGATATGTGTGATAAGTATGCCGATTTCTGTGATTGCATGGGGTTGGGTTTGAAGAAAGGGGAAGTGTTCTGTTGTAGCGGCTTTTGCCGTGACCTGTTGTAGCGGCTTTTGCAGTGACCTGTTGTAGCGGCTTTTACCGTGACCTATTGTAGTGGCTTTTGCCATGACCTGTTGTAGTGGCTACGGCCATGATCTGACGATGAGTAGCATGACTGCCATCGATGGTGTGTAGCGGTGTGGGTTGATTGTAGAAATCCCCAATGTTGTGATTGGCAGGTAAGGGGGTGTGTAGCGGATGGAAACCTAGGATTGGGTTGGGCTTGCATAATTTTTGTTATATACTAATCTGTTATTCTGTTCTGTGGGGCTAAGGCCCAAATCTAATGGTGCATGAGGGTTGCACACTGAGTTTCACGACTCAACCTATTATTTAACATTTTCAGGTAGCACCTAGTGCATCGGACCGGGCTGGAGAGGAGCACAAGGTGGCCATGCGAGAGAGTATTTGGATTCAGCAAAGGACTTTTCATTATTTAGTTATTTTAATATTTTTCTTTATTAGAGGATTTTAAGTTTCAATGTAATAAGGCCATGGGCCACTAGACTCATATTTATTTTGGGTTTCATGTTGGGTTTTTATTATTGGACTTTTAAATTTCATGTTAAAATTTAGCTAAGGCATGTAACAACTTAGTTTTTTTTTCCTAATTTACCAAGGTATCATTTGAATTTACATTTTATACAGAATATTAAATTACTAAGTTTTTCTGGTTAAAATGATTAAACATGATACTCGTTTTCCAAAGTGTGACAATTTTATAAAATTCCTTAGTGACATACCAGATCCGATAGTAGTGTATGGGCCGGGTTTGGGGTGTTACAAATTGGTATCAGAGCCCGGTTCAAAACTCGGCTTTGGGGGTTTTGAGCTCAAAATGTTTTCTAAAAATAGGTTTTTTTTACACATCTATATTTATAAACCATACAGGAGGGTTTTCTCAGCATGGTACCTGCGTCTCCGGCCCAAGTCCGCCAGGTAAGTATTCTGGAGTCACTGTGTGTATGTAAGTATGTGGGCTTGAGGGGCTTTATGGGACGTAGACTATCTAGATTAGAACTTGATGGACTCTAGGCTTAGCTGAAACAACTCCTTCAATCTCATAAGACTTAATTTCACTAAACAAACCCGTGAACGAGTCGCAAGACTAGGGTGTGGCAACAGGCATGCGCATGTCTAGGATTTGATCCGGAAGAGCCTGGTACTTAAGCAGTCCTAGTGACTCACCTCCTCTTCGCTGGAATCCTACCTAGTGCGTAGTGACTGCTCACCCTAGCCATGAGGATTTGTTGACGGGCCAAAATCCATAACTAAAACCCGAAAGGGACCAGCCACCCTATTTTCACAAAATTGCTAAAATACCCTTATTTTGGAAAACTACCAAGATACCCATGATTTGCAAATATACCCCCAGATTTACGGAAATACCCCAATTTACAAAGTCAACGATTTTTTTTTTTAAAAAAAACATACAACACACAACATCAATCAAAAACCACAAACACTTGAACGCCACTATTATTCTCTTGAAATCAAATTCTCTAAGATACCCCTGTTTTAAAAAAAAACACCCCTTAGCTCTGTAAAATTTTTGAAAATACCCTTGATTTGTAAAAAAAAAATTCCAAAATATCCCTGATTTGTAAAATTACCAAATTACCCCTGATTCGTAAAATGGCCAAAATACCCTGATTTGTAAGATGACCAAAATACCCCTGGATTGCAAAAACTATCAAAATACCTTGGTTTCACGAAATCATCAAGGAACTGTAACATCCCAAAAATGGGGTTATTTGGAATTTAATTATTTTTCTTATTATGAACTGTTGTGATATTATTTATGGAATGTTAAGGCTTAATAATGGATTTTTAGTAAGCTCGAGTAGTGGGAAAAATATTATTTTCAAGCTTTGAGGTAGGGAGCCTTAACAAGTGGGGTTATAAGAATAAATGGGGATAATTTGGACATAAGATGAGCCTAGAATAAGTGGCAAAGTAAGCCCACTTAAAGTCGCTTGTGACGCCACCAAGGAGCAAGGGAGAACCTTGGTTCGAGTCACGAAAATCCTTCCTTTTGTTTTTTATTTGGATTTAGGCACAAGGGGGAGAGATTTTCTCTCCTTAAATTATTTTATTATCTATTAAGATAATAGGATAATATGAGCATTTTTATTGGATTTTTATTAGAGTATTCAAATTATTTGAATGGTTTTAAATTAAGTGGCATGGAGTAATTCAAGGAAGTTGAGGGGAATTTGAACTCTTTGCTCAAGGGAAAGATGGACTAAAGGCAACTAGGGGAGGCTGAATTTTTTTTAAGGCTCTTAGCTATCATCTTATCTCCCTTTTCTTCACTATTGTGCATAGCCGAATTCTCTAGTAAGTAACTTTGTTGTTTTTGTGCTTTTACAACTTGTTTCAAGGTTCTAAAACTCCAATTCTTGTCCCTCTTTTGCGAATTCCCATCCTCAAGTCCATCTTCTTCTTTTTCCTTGCTAGCCGAACATCCACTCCTTATTGCCGAGACTTCATCTCCTTCTTCCATTATTTTTCCCCTAGGCCGAAGACACCCCCTTGCAAAGTCAGAAAATCTTTTCTCTTACTTGGAGGCACTTTGGCCGAATACCAAAGGTGATACAAGACTTTTCGGACTTTCTTTCCAATCGGTTGAGAAGGTAAGGGGTACTAACCGAATGTTTTTAGTGTTCACTCTTATGATCTATCGATTTGGACTTAAGGAAAAGCCAAATTCGGCACAAGCTAATGATGGGCTAATCTTGTTGGTTGAAGCCGATTTCACCTAGAACTTCGGGATCTCCATGCAAAGATAGGTTGAATCCTTCAAACCTAAAGCAATCGGGCTTGGGGTAAGGTGGTAAGATCGACTTTCTTTATTCATGATATTCATTTAAGCCAAGGCTACTAACTTGGTTAAGTGCCGATTTTAGGGTGGTGAAACAAAAGGCTAGTACTCAAGTCACGCGGTAAGGTTTTGGGATCCATAGGAGAACCCTCTTAAATTTTGGGGTTTGGCCGAATAGGCCATAGTACTAATCCCATAGTTGGCCGAATATAGAGTGCAAAGTGAGATCTAGGGTGGCCGACTTCTCTTTTCGGGATTTAGACTTCTCATCGACATCGTGTGTGTACATACACACTTATAGCGATTAATGTTTGTGTTAATTATATGTTGCCTGTAAATCGCTTGATATAGATACGGATCTAGTACCTCAAGGGTACAAGCGAGGATCCCGTGTAAGTCTCTCGTTAATCTGAGATTGTTATGCTTTTGGGAAGCATGGTTCATATGTTACATGTGATAAGTGTATGAGATCTATTCATGATTATTTGACTATTGTGGGTTAAATGAGTGGAGGGGCGTGTGATATTTTGTCTTGACGAGCACCAGTGTTTTGGTAACACATCGTGACTATATGTCACCAGAGGTTTGGTACCTCCAGAGGTTTGGTACCTCATAGCGACTCGTCCCCCGTGGTTAACACCACCGTGGGTTGGCCCCACTTGAGATATGGGATCGTCCCGCGGTGATTTGGTATCACACGATGGGTTGGCCCCATCACCCGATTTGTGTCTACTTCGACACCGTTGTTTTGGTAACACATCGTGACTATATGTCACCGGTGGTTTGGCACCACCAGTGTTTTGGTAACACATTGTGACTACGGTCACCAAAGTGGTTTTAGTACCACATGGGGTAGACAAAGGCATTTGGTTGGCTAGGTTGGGGCACATAATATTCTCGTATATTAATCGTTATATGTTGTGTATGGGAATGTTTTTTTAAACGGGGGAAGGGTTACATCATCGAGTCTTGGTGACTCACCTTCTCCTTTAACATTTTTCAGTGACTCGTAGATGGCGGTTGAGGAGCCGTTGGACTCGAGGTGGCCATGCAAAGGGACTCGAATAAATTGAACTTTAAACTTAGCTATTTTATTTTATTGTTGGTTTATTTTTATTTTGGATGTAATAAGGCCTCCATATACTTCACTTTTGTTATTTCTCATATGTTGGACACTTTATTTAAACTATATTATTAAAATTAAATTAAAATCACATGTTTTTCTTAAATTAACACGAAAATGTTTTATCGTGCCATCGGGCACATTTGAAACTTGTATAATAACTGGACTCAATTAAATTTCCAAATTAAATCTAAGTATGGTTTCGGCAAGATAACCAAAAACGAGAAGTTTTCAACAAAACTTAAATTGGTTTAAAAATGGTTTCAAAAGATTTTTCCTCCGTAACAAACCAAATTCGGTCGTAATGTTTGGGCCGGGTTCGGGTTGTTACAAAATTGGTATCAGAGCCCAGTTCAAAGCTCGGCTGTGGGGGCCCAAGGCCCAAAAATGTTTTGGTAGGCCTTATGGAATGATTTTTGGTTTTTGAACAGCATGGCCCGAGTCTCCGGCACCAATCCGCCCAGGTAAGTACATCTAAACCTCTTTGTGAATTATATTCTCAGTAGAAGGGTAGGAAGCATGGAACGAGATAGACTTATAGGACTTGGACCCTAAGGTTGGATTACTCAAACACAAACAGAACATAAGACTTAAGGAACTAAACCAACCTATGACTTAGTCGGTGAGCTAGGTGTGGTAACCCTCAGCGCATGTCTAGGATTGGATCCTAAGAGCCAGTATTTAAGCAGTCCTCGTGACTCACCTCCTCTCGCAGTATCCTGCCCGTGCGTAGCTTCAGTTCACCCTAACTCGGAGGGCTCGGTGGTGTGGTAACCTCTGTGCGCATGTCTAGAAAGATTCGGTGAGCACGGTATTTAAGCGGTCCGCGTGACCCACCTCCTCTTCACTTCGACTCACCTGGTGCGTAGCTTTAGTTCACTGCCGACCGGGGCCTCGGTCATAGGCTAAACACAATGATTAAAACCCGAAAAGGGAATTAGCCTTGTTTTTCAAATAGAATGAAACAACAAACCCTAATGTTTTCAAAACTAGTGCAACAACTTTTTCAAATCCTAGAACATTACTTTTACAACGTTTTTCTCGAAAAACTTGACTTGTGAAAAATTACGAAATACCCTTAGGAGTAAAATTACCAAAATGTCCCCGACCCATAAAATATTAATTCAATGGTTTTGCCTAAAAATTTCAATGATTTTACAGACATTCAAAACCTTGCTTTGAAAATCATCAAGAAAATATTTTGGTTCTAGAAAATTATGAAAATACCCTCAGAGGGAAAAAGACGAAAATACCCTCAGGATAGAAATGGGCGTAAATGTCCGATGAGCGAATAGGTATGGAAAGTATTAAGGAATGGATGCATGAACTTCTTTGTGTGAACTAGGAAAGAAGATCAAACATTGTTTGCTCGAAAGAATCTCCGATTAAACCTTATCCATAAAATTTCTTCATGCGAGTAATAAAGTGAAACAAATGCTAACGCATAAAATTTTTCTTAATCGAGACAAAAGCGCGGTAGATAGAATGAGTTCTAGAGGACGTGGGCGCCGTGGGCGTGGTAGGGTAGGATGACGGTGTCCGAACCCGTCAGTCGTGGACAAGGTTCGAAAATGAGGTACCATCGCCACCACCACCTCCTACTTTTAGAGTGAGGAGCCGGATCGGACCGGTGGTGAGGCGGTATCGCAAGTCGCTTTGCGAGTCTTGGAGATGGTGGTCGGGCTGGTGGAAATATGGGAGCTCGTAAATCGTCCCGAGCGACTCGATCTAACTGAGCGGAGGTATTCCGAGGTGTGTCGAGTGGCACCAGTCTGCAAGAATACTGGCTAGAGTCAATCGAAAGAATTATGGATGACCTTGACTGACGGAGGAGAAAAAAGTCGAAGGGGCGAAGTCGCTTCTAAAGGATGAAGCGTGATCGCGGGTGGCTTACGGTTCGAGATGGGGCTACAGCAGATGATCCGACTTGGGAGTATTTCGAACCACCTATCGGAAGAAGTATGTGGGTACCAGCTACACCGACGCCAGAGAGAAAGGCTTTTCTGGGATTAGTGCAAGGAACTAAGTCCGTGTCGGAATATGAGGCGGAATTTTTAAGGCTGAGTAGGTATGCTAGAGGCATCGTGGCTACTGAACATGAGCGCTGTGTCCGCTTTGAGGACGGACTCCGAGATGATTTGAGGTTACTGATTGCCCCGCAGCAGGTTCGTGAGTTCTCATCTTTAGTGGAAAAGGCTAAGGTAGCCGAAGGGATCAAGGAGGCTGTGAGGCAAAGCTATAGTAGGAATAATCAGAAGAGAGGGTTTGGGTCAGCTGGATCAAGCGGTAGTGCTCAGAAAAAGGCTAGGCCGAGTGGGCCAAATCAGGCGGCAAGGCCCACGACTACTAATCAAAGGCCGACTCAGTGTAACCGCTGTGGAAAGACCCATTGGGGAGGTTGTTGGACCGGTGATAAAGGATGTTTTGAGTGTGGGTCTTTGGAGCATCGTGTCAGAGATTGTCCCCGGAAACTAGCTAAGAATCAGCCAGAGGGGCAGAATCGTACTCAGAATAGAAGTGTGGGACCACAGAGGGGTCGTGGTAATGGTAGAGGAAACAACGGTCCTAACCGAGGTCGTGGAACTCAGGACAGAGGTTCAGGCAACACAGAGGCTAGGCAGCCTGGCTTAGTTTACGCAGCGAGGTGTCGCGAGGAAGGTGACACACCGGATGTCATAACCGGTACGTTTCTAATTTTTGGTTTTCCTTATGTTGCATTAATTGATGTGGGCTCGACGCACTCGTACATTGCTAGTAGGGTGGTAGGAACTATGGACCTAAACTCTAAAACTGCTTCTATGGAGATGACTGTAGTTAGCCCTTTAGGTCACTCTGTAATAGTAGACAAACTTTATAGAGGCGTACCCCTAGAACTTCAAGGGGTAGTATTTGTAGTGATCCGATGGAACTACCGTTGGGGAGTTCGATTTGATCCTTGGAATGGACCGGTCGTTAAGTATCAAGCGAATTTGGATTGCGCGGTCAAGCGCATGGTTCTTAAGACAATTGAAGGTGATGAAGTGGTTATGATAGGAGATAGAAGGAATTACCTATCCAATGTAGTGACTGCCTTGAAGGCTGAAAAGATGGTCAAAAAGGGTTGTGAGGCGTATTTGGTTCAAATCTGTGCTTTGGAAGCTAAGGGGTTAGTAGTTGGAAAGGTCCGAACGGTTGGGGAATTTGCGATGTATTCCCGGAAGAGCTTAAGTCCGCTTCCGGATCGGAAGTCGAATTCGGTATAGACTTGCTACCGGAACGCAGCACTGTGTCTATAGCACCATACCGAATGGCACCAAAGGAATTGGTGGAGCTAAAGGCTCAAATTCAGGAGCTCTTGGATAGAGGGTTTATTCGACCAAGTATATCTCCGTGGGGAGCACTGTGTTGTTTGTCAAGAAGAAGGACGGTTCTATGCGGATGTGCATCGACTACCGTCGCTAAACAAGTTAACGATCAAAAACAAGTACCCGCTGCCTCGGATCGATGATTTGTTTGACCAACCGAAAGGTGCGCCGGTATTCTCAAAGATTGACCTTAGGTCGTTATCATCAATTAAGGGTGAAGGAGGCTGATGTTCACAAGACGGCATTCCGAACTTCGGTATGGGCATTTCAAGTTCTTGGTGATGCCATTCGGGTTGACCAATGCACCGGCGGCATTTATGGACTTAATGAATAGGGTATTTCAACAAGATTTGGACCAATTCGTCGTGGTGTTCATAGGCGACATATTGGTTTATTCAAAGACAGAGGAGGAGCATGACAAGCATTTACTGATAGTTCGCAAGTATTGAGGAGAAGCAATTATATGCCAAATTCGAAGAAATGCGACTTTTAGGTGAGGGAAGTGGCTTTCTTAGGTCATGTAGTATCACCAAGGAATTAGAGTAGACCCTCGCAAGATTGAAGCAAGATTGGATTGGAAACCACCTAGGTCGGTGGGTGAGATACGAAGTTTTCTGGTTTAGCAGGTACTATCTGAGATTCGTGGAAGGATTCTCTCTAATAGCAACGCCATTAACCAAGTTACTAAGGAAAGGTGTTCCATTTGTATGGACGGAGAAGCGACAAGGAAGCTTTGATAAGCTAAGGAAAATTTTGACTAAGCTCCGGTTTTGGTACACTGAAGCGAAAGTTATTCACGCTCTCTTGTGATGCACCTCACAATCGTTTGGGATGTGTGTTGATGCGAGATGGGAAGGTAGTAGCCTATGCATCCCGTCGCTTAAGACCGCATGAGGTTAACTACCCAACGCACGACTTGGAGTTAGCGGCGATGCGTCTTTGCTCAAGATATGGAGACATTACCCAGTATGGGGAGAAGTCGATAGTCTACACGGATCACAAAAGCTTGAGGTATCTTCGACTCGGAAGGATCTGAATCGAGACAAAGCGTCGGTGGATTGAACTATTAAAGGACTACGATTGTTCGATCGAGTACCATCCGGTAAGGCTAATGTGGTAGCCGACGCGTTGAGCCTAAGGTTGTGACGGACTTAAGAGCAATGTTCGCTCGGTTGAGTCTATATGATGATGGGAGTCTTTTGGCGGAACTCCAAGTAAAGCCGACTTGGATTGAGGAGATTAAGAAGAAGCGCTTAGTGGATGAAGGCTTGAGCGCTAAGAGGGTACAAGTTCGGGATGGTGGTTTGGAAGGGTGCAGTGCATGCTAGGGATGGAGTGCTATGTTTTCAAGAGGCGAGCATGCATGCCGAAGGATAAGGAGTTGAGGCGGAAAATTCTCCATGATGCACATAGCAGCCCATATGCCATGCATCCGGAGGAAGCAAGATGTATGGAGATTTGCAGCTTGATTACGTGGCGGGGTTGAAGCGTGAGATAAGCGAGTTCGTGAGGAAGTGTCCGACGTGCCCGGCAAGTTAAGGCTGAACATCGCTACCATCGGGACTACTTCAACCGATAAAGATCCTCAATGGAAATGGGAGAGGTTCACCATGGATTTCGTTAGTGGGCTACCCCTTACGCCCAACAAGAAGGATGCGCTTTGGGTAATTGTGGATCGCTCGACTAAATCACCACTTCATGCCGGTGAGAATGGATTACTCACTCCGAGAGCTAAGCGAAAGGTGTATGTGGGTGAAATAGTAAAGTTGCATGGTGTGCCAAGATCGATTATCTCGGATAGGGATCCCGATTCACGTCAAGGTTACGGAAAGCGTTGCATCAAGCTTTGGGTACACGGTTAGATTTCAATCGGCTTTCCATCCACAAATCGGCGGACGATCGGAAAGGGTGATCTGATTTTAGAAGACATGTTAAGAGGTTGTGTCTTGGATTTTAGTGGTAGTTGGGAGGAGTACCTACCATTAGCGGAATTCGCTTATAACAATAGTTATCAAGCGAGTATTCGAGATGGCTCCATACGAGGCCCTATATGGACGAAAGTGTCGTACTCCTACATGTTGGACGGAGTTGGGGAACGACAAGTTAGGTCCGACTGGTAACAGAGACTCAAGACAAAGTCAAGGTGATTCGGTCTCGTCTCAAGGAAGCATCGAGATATGCAGAAGTCTTATGCCGATCTCAAACGCAAGGAAATGGAGTATCTTTGTGGGAGACAAGGTCTTTCTGAAAGTGTCGCCTTGGAAAAAGGTGTTGAGATTTGGACGAAAAGGGAAGCTGAGCCCAAGGTTCATCGGGCCATATACAGTTGTAAAGCGAGTAGGACCGGTAGCTTATCGGCTAGAGTCGCCGTGGAATCGAATCGATTCATGACGTATTTCATGTATCGATGTTGAGACGGTATCGGTCGATCCTTCGCGACGTCGTGCGATGCGCGAGAGATTGAGGTGAATTCGGATTTATCATTTGAAGAGGAACCGGTTCAGATTGTAGACCGAGATGTGAAGGTTCTACGTAGGAAGGCAGTGCCTTTAGTGAAAGTGCTATGGCGGAACCACGGAGTGGAAGAAGCTACGTGGGAGCCCGAGGAGGTGATGCGGCAGCAATACCCCATCTCTTTTGATTAAGGAATTTCGAGGACGAAATTTATTTTAAGGGGGGTAGAACTGTAACATCCCAAAAATGGGGTTATTTGGAATTTAATTATTTTTCTTATTATGAACTGCTGTGATATTATTTATGGAATGTTAAGGCTTAATAATGGATTTTTAGTAAGCTCGAGTAGTGGGAAAAATATTATTTTCAAGCTTTGAGGTAGGGAGCCTTAACAAGTGGGGGTTATAAGAATAAATGGGGATAATTTGGACATAAGATGAGCCTAGAATAAGTGGCAAAGTAAGCCCACTTAAAAGCTGCTTGTGACGCCACCAAGGAGCAAGGGAGAACCTTGGTTCGAGTCACAGAAATCCTTCCTTTTGTTTTTTATTTGGACGGCACAAGGGGGAGAGATTTTCTCTCATTAAATTATTTTTATTATCTATTAAGATAATAGGATAATATGAGCATTTTTATTGGATTTTTATTAGAGTATTCAAATTATTTGAATAGTTTTAAATTAAGTGGCATGGAGTAATTCAAGGAAGTTGAGGGAATTTGAACTCTTTGCTCAAGGGAAAGATGGACAAAGAAGGCAACTAGGGGAGGCCGAATTTTTTTAAGGCTCTTAGCTATCATCTTATCTCCCTTTTCTTCACTATTGTGCATAGCCGAATTCTCTAGTAAGTAACTTTGTTATTTTTGTGCTTTTACAACTTGTTTCAAGGTTCCAAAACTCCAATTCTTGTCCCTCTTTTGCCGAATTCCCATCCTCAAGTCCATCTTCTTCTTTTTCCTTGCTAGCCGAACATCCACTCCTTATTGCCGAGACTTCATCTCCTTCTTCCATTATTTTTCCCCTAGGCCGAAGACACCCTTTGCAGTCACCGAAAATCTTTTCTCTTACTTGGAGGCACTTTGGCCGAATACCAAAGGTGATACAAGACTTTTCGGGACTTTCTTTCCAATCGGTTGAGAAGGTAAGGGGTACTAACCGAATGTTTTTAGTGTTCACTCTTATGATCTATCGATTTGGACTTAAGGAAAAGCCGAAATTCGGCATAAGCTAATGATGGGCTAATCTTGTTGGTTGAAGCCGATTTCACCTAGAACTTCGGGATCTCCATGCAGTAGGTTGAATCCTTCAAACCTAAAGCAATCGGTTTTGGGGTAAGGTGGTAAGATCGACTTTCTTTATTCATGATATTCATTTAAGCGAAGGCTACTAACTTGGTTAAGTGCCGATTTTAGGGTGGTGAAACAAAAGGCTAGTACTCAAGTCACGCGGGTAAGGTTTTGGGATCCATAGGAGAACCCTCTTAAATTTTGGGTTTGGCCGAATAGGCCATAGTACTAATCCCATAGTTGGCCGAATATAGGTACAAGTGAGATCTAGGGTGGCCGACTTCTCTTTTCGGATTTAGACTTCTCATCGACATCGGTGTGTACATACACACTTATAGCGATTAATGTTTGTGTTAATTATATGTTGCTGTAAATCGCTTGATATAGATACGGATCTAGTACCTCAAGGGTACAAGCGAGGATCCCTGAGTCTCTCATTAATACGAGATTGTTATGCTTTTGGGAAGCATGGTTCATATGTTACATGTGATAAGTGTATGAGATCTATTCATGATTATTTGACTATTGTGGGTTAAATGAGTGGAGAAGCGTGATATTTTGTCTTTGACGAGCACCGGTGTTTTGGTAACACACTCGTGACTATATGTCACCAGAGGTTTGGTACCTCCGAGGTTTGGTACCTCATAGCGACTCGTCCCTATGGTTAACACCACCGTGGGTTGGCCCCACTTGAGATATGGGATCGTCCGCGGTGATTTGGTATCACACGATGGGTTGGCCCCATCACCCGATTTGTGTCTACGGACACCGTGTTTTGGTAACACATCGTGACTATATGTCACCAAAGGTTTTGCACCACCAGTGTTTTGGTAACACATTGTGACTACGGTCACGATGGTTTTGGTACCACATGGGGTAGACAAAGGCGTTTGGTTGGCTAGGTTAGGGCACATAATATTCTCGCATATTAATCTGTTATATGTTGTGTATGGGAATGTTTTTTTAAAGCGGGGAAGGGTTACATATCGAGTCTTGGTGACTCACCTTCTCCTTTAACATTTTTCAGGTGACTCGTAGATGGCGGTTGAGGAGCCGGTTGGACTCGAGGTGGCCATGCAGTGGACTCGAATAAATTGAACTTTAAACTTAGCTATTTTATTTTATTGTTGGTTTATTTTTATTTTGGATGTAATAAGGCCTCCATATACTTCACTTTTGTTATTTCTCATATGTTGGACACTTTATTTAAACTATATTATTAAAATTAAATTAAAATCACATGTTTTTCTTAAATTAACACGAAAATGTTTTATCGTGCCATCGGGCACATTTGAAACTTGTATAATAACTGGACTCAATTAAATTTCCAAATTAAATCTAAGTATGGTTTCGGCAAGATAACCAAAAACGAGAAGTTTTCAACAAAACTTAAATTGGTTTAAAAATGGTTTCAAAAGATTTTTCCTCCGTAACAAACCAAATTCGGTCGTAATGTTTGGGCCGGGTTCGGGTTGTTACAGGAACCCTATTTTGGAAAATTACGCCCCTGTAGGATAAATTACGAAAATACCCCTGGGTAGTGAAATGGCAAAGATACCCCTACAGGATAAACGTAAGTTCGTGAATGCTACTTGTATGTGGTGGTTGATGATTGTATGTGTGCTCTTCCTAGAACTAGGAGATGTGAACTTGAGACTAAATTGTAGTTATAGTTGCGAATTCGAAAGAACTACTCTTAAAACTACTATTCATAAGACTGTTCGTGGATAATCAGTGGAAGAAAATTACTGATTCATAAAATTTTTAATCAGATAAACGTCAATCGGGAGAATGAGTACAAGGGGTCGAGGACAACCGCCGCGTGGCCGTGGTATGGGACGGAGACGCTCCATATGCGAATGATGGTGCGTACCCTACCATAGTATACTAAGTGTTTATTTTGGCTTTAGAATTAGAGTTCGCAGCGGAAGCATAGTGGTGAGACTTGGGTAGTATGATTAATAGTTAGTTGGAAATTTCGAGGACGAAATTTCTTTAAGGGGGTAGAACTGTAACATCCTGAATTTTTGGGCCTATGCGTTTAATGGGTGGATGCGTTTAATGTGTTAATTTGAGAATTAGAGGTGCAAATTGGGCTCAGGCTTGGGCTGAGGCCTTGATTAAATATTCTGTTTAGATACTCTAGGGCTTAAAATAAAGTTTTGGTAGCTTAAATGGCAAAATGGGCTTGTAGCCCAGTGGCAAAATGGCGCCACTAAGAGGGAAGGGAGTTGGCGTCAATAGGCAAGGGGAGAGGCCCAATTTGTGGCCGTTTGGAGCCCATGTTTTTGTGCCAAATTCGACACTCATAAGGAGGAGTAGGTTGGACAGCAACAAGGCTATTATTTAGGGGATTTTATTGTTTAATATGTGGATAATTACAGCTGATAAAGAAGGGAAGAGTTGGAGATAATTAAGCCTCTTTTGGGTGGGTGTTTTGATAGGGATAAGGGATAGGATGAGGATCTATCAGGAAGGCTAGTGTTGGCCGAAAATCAAACACAGGAGAGGGGGGAAAATCGGTTGAGTATAGGCTAAAGGTGTGCCGAAATTTCTATAAATAAGGGGGATAGCTCATCAATTCCGGCATTTGAACCCTACCCTTTTCTTCTATTCCTGTGCTGAAATCCTCAGTCTCCCTCTACAATTTCTTTTCTTTAATTTCTTCAAAAGCCAAAAACTCTCCCTTCACTCTCTTTTTCCATTCTTTTCCTCTTGTAATGATTTCTCTAAAAAGCCGAATTCTCCCTACCCATTTGTTCATCTCTTCTTCCATTCATTAAGAATTGAAACCCTTTGAAGCCTTATCAGTTGATGAAATCCTTTCCATTCTTTTTCTTCCTAGCCAAAATCTCCAAGCTTCTCTCTTGATTTCTTTTCTTCTTTTCTTTTTCTAGAAACCGAAACTCTTCACTCAGTTCTTCTAAAAGCCGAAAACGCATCAGCCTTCTTTTGTTCATACTTTTTCGGGATTTTCTTAAAAGTCGAAATTCTTAGATCTCTTCTCTGGTGTTTGCCGAATCTTCCTACAAGGGGAAGACGAAATCTTTTGAAGTGGTAAGTATCGATTCATAAGGCTTCAATCTTTTCCGATTTTTTTTAAGAGACTCTAGCCTAATGGCTATAGGGAAACTGACCTTGAGTTTTTCTCTTATTTTCGGCATTCCGGGATTTGAAGAGGAGTCAATCGCATAGATCTCTAAGTCAGAGTTTAGTAATACACGAATCGTGTTAATTTCGGGATTTCAAAGTAAGGTGATTGATTAATTTTTAAACATGTAAATTCGGGTATTTACTAACCCTTGGCCGAATGTAGGGGAGCCCAAATATTCGTGTTCTTCCGACTTTTGAGCAAGGTTTCAGATTAAGGGTGGTAGATCCAGATAGTAAGGATATTGACTAAGGGTGTAAAACTACGCGATATCAGGTGTGTAACACTTCCACATCATTTAGATTACCTGTTAAAATTTGTTTACAAATCTGTTATATTTTGATAAATGTCAAAATCCTGGCATAATGGTTGAAACCCGAGGAGGGTAAAAGCGAATCACCAGGTTAGTGATCTCTGTCATTCCTAAGTGAATGTTCCTGTTAAGATGATATGTGTGACAAGTATGCCGATTTCTTTGATTGCATGGGGTTGGGTTTGAAGAAAGGGGAAGTGTTCTGTTGTAGCGGTTTTTGTCGTGACCTGTTATGGCGGCTTTTGCCATGACTTGTTGTAGCGGCTTTTGTCGTGACCTGTTGTAGCGGCTTTTGCCGTGACCTGTTGTAGTGGCTTTTGCCATGGCCTGTTGTAGTGGCTACGACCATGATCGGATGATGAGCAGCATGACTGCCATCGATGGTGTGTAGCGGTGTGGGTTGATTATAGAAATCCCCAATGGTGTGATTGGCAGGTAAGGGGGGTATAGCGGATTGAAACCTAGGATTGGGTTGGGCTTGCATAATTTTTGTTATATACTAATCTGTTATTCTGTTCTGTGGGGCTAAGGCCCAAATCTAATGGTGCATGAGGGTTGCACACTGAGTTTCGCGACTCAACCTATTATTTAACATTTTCAGGTAGCACTAGTGCATCGGACCGGGCTGGAGAGGAGCGCAAGGTGGCCATGCGAGAGAGTATTTGGATTCAGCAAAGGACTTTTCATTATTTAGTTATTTTAATATTTTTCTTTATTAGAGGATTTTAAGTTTCAATGTAATAAGGCCATAGGCCACTAGACTCATATTTATTTTGGGTTTCATGTTGGGTTTTTATTATTGGACTTTTAAATTTCATGTTAAAATTTAGCTAAGGCATGTAACAACTTAGTTTTTTTTCCTAATTCACCAAGGTATCATTTGAATTTACATTTTATACAGAATATTAAATTACTAAGTTTTTCCGGTTAAAATGATTAAACATGATACTCGTTTTCCAAAGTGTGACAATTTTATAAAATTCCTTAGTGACATACCAGATCCGGTAGTAGTGTATGGGTCGGGTTTGGGGTGTTACATCAACTATATTCTAGTGTCATAGGCAGCAAATCAAAGCCCGTGACAAATGCACACAAAATATCCCATAGAGGTAAAATGATTAAATGGGGTTAATTTGACCCACTTGAACTGACCCAATTTGTGGAACATATGAAGAAGTCCATCTACTTGAAAAGCCTCAGTGGCCCAGTGGAACACTCCAGTAAAACTAGAGTTATCATGGTGAATATTGTAAATCCTAAGGTATAAGATTGTATAGAGTTTAAATCCCTTAGGACTCTCATATTGTAGATAGACATTAATCTCAGCCATTGATGTAACTCAATCTGCACCTTTGGATCTGGGGGAGATCAACTATAAATAGAGGCCTTCCCCCTCATTTGTATTCATTACATTCATAGTTATCCAATATATTTGAGAGCATTACTCAAACACCTAGTGTGTATTGCTTTCGTGTGGGTTTTTTAGTTCTTTTGTTTGCTCCTTCCTTTGAGTTTTCTTCCGCTTTATTTCGGCGCCTTAAAGAATTTCCTTTTGAGAATTCTCATTTTTAAGAGATAGGTTGACTTAGGCAGATTTGAAGCAAAGGAATCACCTAAAGTTGCGTTGTTTGCGAAACTAAAGTTCTTGCCTTGTGATACTAGAGCTATCATTTTCCCACATTCAGTGGTATGCCCCATGCAAGGAAGATCTTTGACCAATTCGTTTTGCAAATTTCACTTCCCTTTTAGCCGTCATTGCCTTTGAATCTAAGGACCAACAATAAAAACTAACTTGAATTGAAATGTTTTGATGATTTATGGATTATATATATACTAAAAATCAAGGTTATTCACATGAATGGAGCTACATATAAGATTAGAAAAAGTTAAAAGAAATTTCTTTAATTTTTAATATATATATATAATTGGTGAACAAATCCCACAAAAAATTGAAAGAACCCTACAAAATACTTGACTTCAAAAATAAAATTTGAAAATGCACCACCAAAATTTTTGAAAATATTATTTTATAAAATAATTTATTTTATTTGAAAAAAAAAAATGAATCTCTCTCCAATACTAAAAAAAAAAATCACTAATCCTTTTTATTTTCCTTCAGCACTCATCACATTTCTCTTATTCTCTCACACACACTCTCTAGAATTTTTACAAGATAGGTGATCAATCTTTCAATACTTTCAAGTGAGTCTCCCTAATTTGGTAACAACTCTTTTTTTTTTCTTTTCAAGCTTTATTGACTAGTCTCTAGAAAATTAGGATTATGACTAACTGTTAGAAAATTAGGAATGTGGATTTTCTTATGATCGATTAGGATTTTTATTCCAGATTTAGTTATTTATTTATTAAGTAAGTTTGGGATGTTCATTTTGTATGATATTCCTAACATCTTGATTGTATAATAATTTTTTAGGTTGATTAATACAAATCATTGAAAATATTATGATTGATTGTATTTATAGTATTGAATTTCTTGAACATTGATTATAATTTTAACATTTTCATTCAAAAATGTTTGTTGCTAGTGTGATTATTGTAAATCTTGCATTTGAAAATTGACATATTGCATTCTCATGATATTTAAGTGATTTTTTTTGTGAAAGAAAATTACTAGTTGTATGTTGGCTTCATGAAAACCTTCATAGATTTATTTGTTCTAAATGTTTAACAAGATTGAAAAAATATTTTAAAAGAAAGTTTAATAGTAAAGTAGAGTGTTTTCTAAAGGAAAGGTTTAGATTTATTTATTCTAAATGTTGGCTTGCATTGATTTTGATAGTTGCTACAACAAGTGTGCAAAGACGTGGAAACAGGAGACGTCGCGGCGTCTATACAAGTTTAACGTTGTCATGACGAGCGAAGGGAAAGTCGTAACGTCAGGTGAGAATGTCACGATGTTGAGGTATATGACATCACAAAGAGACTCTATTTGGCTCAAAGTATCTAAACTGTACCTATCTTAACTCCATACATACCATTTACTACTCACGGCTTTTAGCATTAAAAATCATCATATCTTAACATCATTTAACTTATAAACTTAGACAAAAATTACACTAGTACTCATATTCAACAATTCAATCACTAACAAATGATCATATATCTTGATTTTTTAGCAAACAATACATTTCTACATGACTTAATTAGATAAATAACTAAGCACTTATATACATGCATACTAGTTTTGTAACACCCCAAACTCGACCTAGACATTATGGCCAAATTTTGAAGGTTACATCAGTACGTAGAAATTTTGCTTTTCCAAAGCGTGTTTTGTTACGAAATTGAAACCAAAGTTTATATAAGTTCGTCACGATTCCTCGATAGAAAAATTTGTAAATTCTCTAAAACGTTAATGTGAACATATTAATTATTAACTTTAAAAACCCAGCTTTATAAAATCATAATGCTTAAATCACTTGCTTCGTAAAACTTATAATTCTAACTAAAACTTTTCAGCAAAAATTCCAAAGCTAATATTCGTAAATCATGATTTCATCAAGTGAAAACGTTTTATTTAGCCGATTGAGCATATTCTTAAACTTACGTTATTAACTTTCGTAAAATCCCAATTCGTATTTTTGTGGAGAAAAATTATTGGTTTGTATAATTTTGAAAACCCAGCATTGATTGTTGATTAACACAAATCATGCAGAAAAAACTTTAACTAAGTAAAAGAAACCCAAAGGCAAAATTAAATCCGAGAAATTAGACCAAAAGCTAAAAGTCCAGAAAATCCATTTATTAACCATAGCAAACCATTTTATGAGAGAATCAATCCGAGCTCCCGCACGTCGTTCGATTTTAAACTTACTGGTTACCTGAAAAATCAGAAATAAAACAAAGGGGTGAGCTATAAAACTTAGTGTATAACCAAACTCAAACAAATAACACATATATCACAATATACATATCAGAGTATGATAGAGGATTTCATCACAAACAATTGAGCAGAACTAAGAATGCATGATTATGCCAATGCGTTATTTTTCATAAAAACATAATGCATATTTTTCAGAAAACTTCCTACCAACTCCACTACACACCAAAATAGAGTTCCTTAGAACTCGTCCAACCAAATCACACCAACATATAATTGTGGACATTCCCTCCAAAGTTGCAGTTAAACTGCCAGATCAAATATATGTGGTCAAGCCACTATACTGTAGCAAAGATACTAGAACATATATGAGTGGTCGAGCCACCATAACTGCAGCCAAGTTGACAGACAGAAATATGGGTAACCATCAGAAAGTGCAGATCATTAAACTACCATAACTTCCTCCTTACCATATTATCCCAACCCCGTGTGTTAGACTTGTGACCCAAATTCTTATTAAAATAAAATACGGTACAAGCTACACAAGAAGAATCTGTATAGAAGTTTACTTCTTCTTGTTGATATTGATTTGAATCAGGTGTTTCAACCTTACTGCATTACTTCTATTAGATGTTGATTAGAATAAGGTTTTCTAAACCTATAAATAGACGCAATCTATACTCCTTGTAATTATTCGAATTCGACATAGTAAATTTTCTTCTCCTCTACCTGTAGTTTTTCCCGAAAGAGTTTCCACGTAAAATCTGTGTGTTCTATTTTTTCTTTCTTTTGTTGCAATACATTGCCATTATTGACATTCTATTTTAACCCCATGCAATGTTACATGGCATACATATACAAAATCAGAATGATAAGCATGTTGAACATGCATCCATATTCTTAACAGAATCCAATAAGCATGGGCTTTCGTGCTTTGCATATAGATATATCATATTATGAATCACTTAAATCAGAAAACTCACAATGTCACATGCATGGTCAAATATCGAATTCAGAGATTTACAATTTAACATATTCAGACGTCATAAACTCACACACAACATTTCAACATGGCTACATGCCATCAGATTTGTCTAAACGCAATTCATACAAATATATTTTACGGAATGCATATTTTAGAAAATAGACCCTAATGAAGGTCTAATTACACATCGCACAACATAAACGACCCTAAGGTAAAATTTTAGAAAATGGGCCCACACGACCATGTGGCCCATACGCCCATGTGGCCCACATAGCCTTACACACGCCCGTGTGACCCACAAAAATAGCCTAGATCGTGTGGCCACACGACCTGTCATATGGCCGTGTGTCGCACACGGCCTAGCACTCTGTCTGACACACAATCGTGTGGCATCGACAACCCTAATTTTGGCTTTCAGCCATTCGCTGATTTCTTGAGTTTTTGTTATACACCATATCAAGTTCCGTCGTAGATCCAAAATCGAGTATTCCAATACCTAAAAACATCATACATTGAGAAAATTTAGCCGATGATAGCGAATCGATTAAGTGGATATGGTTTTCGATTTTCCTAAATTACTAACCAAACTGTCGAAACCATTTTTAAAGTTTTATGAAAAACGGGGATCGACTTAAAAATGAAAACGGGAGTCGCCACCAATCCCTTTTTAATTAGGTGGGATTGGATCACCTTATAAGACGTTTTATTTCAAAACATTAATTTTTGGTCCACAAAATACCAGAAAATAGGTTCGAGTCGATTCACGTTTAGGAAGGTTAGCACCCTCGTAACGCCCAAAAATTGGTACCTAATTGATTAATTAATGCCCTTATGTCGAGAATTTGAAAAAGATTTGGGAATATGATTTCTTTAAAAAATTTGAACAATTTGAGTTGAAATTGGAGATTCCTTTGTTCCGAAAGCATACAAACATCACATCCAGCACGTTAGGACATGATGTTTTAAACCCTCGTGACCAAAATCATCTCATGATTTACAAAATTTATTAAAAGGATATTTAGTTATTTGGATGAATGAAAAACCGAAACCCAGCACGTCAGGGCACAATTTCTCGAACTTCCAAACACGAAACATTACCTTATTTTCTGAAATTCTTATCCCAAGATAACAAATCGTCATATCTAGTGAGTTAGGACACGACAATTTTGAATTCTCTAGGATAAGTTTTTATTTAAAATTTATAGGTTTTAAAAAGGATACTTGATATTTTAAGTTTTACGAGAAAAAATTAAAACCCAGTAAGTTAGGGTATAATTTCTCTCGAAGTCCTCAAATATCATATATCGCTGTATTTAAAAGTCTTTGAATAAAAATGCATAAATGTAATTAAATGTGTTTTATAAAACAAAAGGTTTTGAAGTAGATATGGCAACGTATATATTTAATAGCAATTTTACATAACTACAAATTATACTATCAATAAATAATAAAGAATGATATAACATGAATAAATAAATAAAGAATTATGTTAAGCATTGAATATATAGTATAAAAAGAATATGACAATTTCTAAAACTATTTAATATATATAAACAAGGTTTTAAATAAATAATAAAAAGTATAAAAGAAAAATTTATAACAAATACATAATTTAATAATTATATATATAAATGATTATAAAAATAATTAGTAAATAGTATATAATAAAAAAACATATATATATATAATACAATATACAAATTAAAAATATAATATAATAAATAATATTAAACTATAAAATGATATATAAATTATATTAAACCAAATAATATATAATAATAATTAAATATATATAAAGATAATACATATAAAATATATGTATATGTATATGAATTTCATACAAATAATAAGAATAATATAATATTTTAATATGATAAAATAATTAAAATGCTATATAAAATATAATATAACAATATGATATACAAAAATAAAATATGATATAATAACTAATAAAAATACAATATATGAATAACAGTGAGAAATGTAAATAATAAATAATGATAATTTAATATATACATTATATTAAAATGATTTGAAAAATAAAAGCAAAATGAAAAAAACAAAAAAAACAAAAATGGATAAGGATTAAATTAAAATAATTAAAAAAATTAAAATACAAAAAAGGACGATATTGAAATGCGCGCCGAAAATGCAAGGACCAATTGGGCAATTATGCCTCATTTCCAAAACGACGTCGTTCTGTTACCAGCCCTTAAATAGCCCAAGGGACTAAATTAAATTGTGGACAAACATTTAAGGCCAAAATAAAAAATAAAATAAAAAATTAAATTAAATGGAATTAAAAATAATAAAAATGCGGGAGGACTAAAATGGCAATTAGACCATTTAACAAAAACACGCGGATCCTACCCGGGTTTTCGGGTCAACGCGCGGATCCTCCTTAAAATGACGTCATTTTTGCGCTTATCAGTTTAAGCGAAAACGGCGTCATTTATACGAGGCTATATAAGTCAGTTTCTTAAAAAAAATTCATTTTGACATTTATTAAAAAAAAAATCAGAGAGCCCCCCAAATTCTCTCTGGCCTTTGGCCTGAGGTCAGGGTTCAGGTCCAGGTTCCGGTGACGGACCGCCATACGCATCGTCACACGCGCCTTACGCGCTGTCACCCATGGCGGCGCACAGGTAAAATATTCACCCTTTTTATTTGTTTTCTCTCTAACAGTATTTATATGAAAAAAACGTAGATTTAAAAAAAAAACAAAACAAAATAACACTAAAAATCACCTCGCTTAAAAACTCTACGTATTACTTTGATCTCTTTTTGTTTTTATTTCTGTGTCCCTTGTTACAAGTTTTCGGAAGGCTTTTATAGCCTTCGAAATAAACAAAATAAAAGGAAATAAAAGTTTTTGCCACTTTTTTGCCATCTTTGATGTGATTCCTTCCTTTTCTGTGCATGTCAAAGGCGAGGATCTCGGTGGCGAGGCTGTCCCTGCGTTGATGGCGGTGAAACACCCCAAACCCGGCCCACAAGCCCGACCGGATATGGTATGTTTCTTAAGAAAAACTCATTTTTTTGTCGTTTTGTAATAAGATGTGATTTTTGGGGTAAAAGAATAAATTTAAGTACGATCTTGATAAAAACCGTTTTTAATACGATTATCGAAAATATTTAATTGATTAGTTGAAATTGATCGTAGCAGAATATAAATTTAAAACGTAAAAGTAACATAACTAATGGCGGCCTTATTACAAAAACATATCCCAAAAAAAAAATCCTGAAATATATATAAGAAAACGTAGTAAGTTTAATAAAAAGTGAAAATTTCAATTTACGGAGTTGAGCAATGGCCACCACGCGATCCTCTTTGACCCGGTCCAAATTCATTGTGTATCACCTGAAATAGTTATCCCACGAAGGGTGAGTCAACAGACTCAATGTGTAACATTATACTAAAAGTCCAATCGATCATAGTAACAAAGTTCATAATATAACAAATCAATAATAATATGATTAAATCACATATACATATAAATGAAATGCAATCCCGAACCCAACTTAGATATCCATCCGCTACACACCACCCGTACCTACCAATCACACCGTGGGGATTTCTAAATCGACCCTCCATCCGCTACACACCATCGAAGCGATTCTTTGCGATCAACTAGCACATCGCCCTTATAAATTGTGGCATAGCCACCGGATAATTGTGACAGAGTCACCGGATTTATTGTATATGACCAAAGTCACGGATTCATAATATCGTGACCGAAGTCACCGGATTATGTGGTAAAACCACCGAACACTTCCCTTTCAATATTGCCCATATGCCCATGCAATAACATATTATTTCAATATCATGCCATATACCCCATAATCATATCGGAATCGAACACATTTCATATTATGCATATAGCATTATTTATGATATAATTATCATGCGTTTGAATCATAATCCCAAAATCATAATCAATTATCGAATATGTTTCATATTAAAAACTTACATAGTACTGAAGGAAAAACGTACCTCAATTCATCGTACCATTGAGTGGTACCCAAAGCTATAATCGTTTATATTTCATTATAAACACATCTATATAAATAAAGCTACTAATCAATTAGATGTTTAGTATAAGTTACACACCTTGCAAACACAAAGAGCGATAGAAACTTTAGGATTTCGACTCTTGCCTACACGTCGATTGAACCTACATATCACTATGTGAGAAATCGGTTATCACTAAAAGATATGGCCTTTGGCGAATATCATTATCCCTTACCTTGGATTATTCAAATTTGAATGATCTCTTCCTAACGTTGACTACAAGACAACCCCAAAATCTTCCTTCAAAGGTTTAGCCACGGAGAAATAAGAGGATTAGATTCCTAAAATCGATTAATCCAAAGAAAATAAAGAAAAAACCATTGATAGAAAAGCCTTACCCGAACACGATGATCGATTAACCCTTACTAGAACTATCAAGAAATTCGGCCTTAACAACTTAAAAGAAAAAGAATGATAATTTCGGCTTTAACAAAAGAAAGAAAAGGAAGGAAAAGAATGATGAAAAAGGTATAGGATAATTTTCGGTTATGATAGGAAAAGGGAAGAGAGGAAGAGAATGAAAAAGAAAATAAAAGAGAATGCTTTTGGTGTAAGATGGATTCGGCACTAGAGAGGAAGAAAAGAATGGTAAATGTCTTCAAAGATGCCAATATTTTGGTTCCAAAAGAAAGTAAACTTGAGAGGAAAAGAAGAAATAAAAGTATCTATTTGGTCAAAATGCAAAGGCCAAAACAAAGCAAACTTTTTACCAAATGCCTATTGATAAATTCGGTTAAGAGAAATATTTTTTTGGACAAAGGAAAAATGCACAAATTGACAACTTTTGGTCAACTAAAACCTCCCAAATCCCAAACCAAAAATTCGGCCAACACAATAGCCTACACAATCCCCCTTTCTCCTCCTTAATTCTTCCCTATCAACCCCATAATTTCCAACACAATTAATCCACTCCCTTAGCCCCTTATGCCGTCTAGGTTCATGGACACATGACCATGGAAAAGCTTCCAAAACAACACCCACTCTTCAAGCCTCTTGTCCTGTAATATCCCGGGTTAAGGCCTATTTTTGTTTTGACTTTGTTTGCATGTGTCTGGTGTGCTATGTTACTGTTTTGATGTTTTAGGGGCTTAGTTGTAAGCTAGAAGTAAGCCTGAGTAGATGGAAAAAAAATTAATTCTAGGCTTAGGGGAGAGGAGCTGAAGGAGCTGAGGCTTATAGATTTTTATTGGTGATTTATAGCACAAAGGAGGAGCTGGTGGAGTGGCAAAGTATGCGCCACTTGGAGCTTGTGTTTGGCGTCAATTGCAGGGGGGAGAGGTCTTGAGTTCAAGCTGCGAAAATCCCCCATTTTGGCTTTCATTTTGACGGCATGGAAGGGAGGAGTTGTAGGCAGTTCAAACTCTGCCTAAGACCAAGTCAAATGCTCAAATGATGGGTGGAGAGTGAATTTAGGAAGGAGACTTGTTCAAAGTGTTTTGAATGAGTGGTTGTGAGTGTATGGTGGAAGTGGCCGGTTGTGGGAGAGTTTTGGGGAGTGGGCGGCTTGGCTTGTGGGGGAGTGGGAATGCCGAAATTGAATAGGCAATTTTGTGCATTTTTCGGCCAAAAGCAATAGGTAAGCTAAACTTCTTCTTTTGTCAAGCAAAACTCTCTCTTTTGTCCACTTTGAAACCGAAAGTCTAAGCATTTAGTTGCCGAATTTTGCTTTGTTTTTCTCTCAATTTTCTTGGTAGCCGAATGTTCTCTTCTCTCGTTCTTTCTTTTGTTCAGTTGTGTTGAGCCGAAACTCTAGCCTCCAAAACACTTTCATCAATTCTTTTCTTTCAAAACCGTAAGTACTCTCTCTATCCATCTTTTATTCTCTTCCCCTTCAAAACTCTTTAGCCGTTTTCTTCAATTGTTCTTCCCATTCTTGTTGTGCCGAAACTCTATTCCCATTTCACATCACCTTCTTTTTCCCACTCAAAGCCGAACCCAAGGGTGTTAAACACCTAAAGCCGAATTCCCTTTTCTTTCTTTTGAAGTTTTGGCCAATCTCTTTCTCTTCTAGTGGTGTTCTTGTGGTCGAATTTTGGTGTGGTGTTGTTCTAGTCTTGGTTCCAATCGGAGTTACTGGGGAAGGTAAGCATAGGGCGAATGGCTATTTCTTTTCTCCTGTGCTCTTTGTCGATTTTGATTTGGTTAAGAACCGATTGTGGTGATTGGTGAAAGGAGTTAACCTTTTGGCATTGAACCGATTTCTTTAGGGGCATCCGGATTGGGAGGCGATCAAGTGGAGCCTTCTTTCCTTGTTAACCGCTTGGTAAGTGGTGGTAAGAACGAGTTCTTTTAGTATATTCTTTTAGTTTTCATTAAGTCAAGTTATTAAAAGATTAACCGTTGTCATTTGTTAGAGGGTGGCGATTGGTAAGAGGAACCATTGTTGGTTCGGGTTTGGTAGGAAACCAAACCGATTCTGCGAGGTAATGGCTCAATATTAACCCCTTTGGTTTGATAGCTTTGGCCGAATGGTCTAGATTGCTAATCCCTTGGTTGACCGATTTTAGGAGCAGAGTTATCGAGGATTTAGACCTAGGTTCTTTGGAGCTAAGGCTTTCGTGTTAGCAGTGTGTAAACTAACACACTACTGCTTAGTAATATGATTAATAACCTAATTACTTATTAAAGTGCAACAATATGATTGATGGATTTGGTACCGATGGGGTATAAGCACGGATCACGGTAAGTCCGTTTCATTACGAGATCTGTAGTGATATATGTGATAACATGTTTTATGATGTAAATACCATGAGATGCCATTTGAGCATGTTAGCATGATTGCATGTTTTATATCATTTGCATTAGTATGACATGTGTGGGTGATATGAGAGGAGGGGGAATATGATATCCGTGTCTTTGGGACACTGTGTCTTTGGGACACCAGAGGTTTGGCACCTCCAGTGGTTTGGTACCACAGTTGATTTTGTGACTTCGGTCACCAGTGATTTGGTATCACATTTGTGTCTTTGGGACACCGAGAGGTTTGGCACCTCATAGCGTCTCGTCCCGGTGGCTTAGCACCACAAAGGGGTTGGCCCCACGATTGATTATACGGGATTGACGCCGGTGATTTGGTATCACACGATGGGTTGGCCCCATCATCGGATTTGTGATCGCGGTCACCACGGTGATTTGGTATCACATCGTGTCTTTGGGACACGGAGGTTTGGCACCTCATTGCGACTCGTCCTCATGGTTAACACCACCGTGGGTTGGCCCCACTTTGAGATATGGGATCGCCCGCTAGTGATTTGGTATCACGCGATGGGTTGGCCCCATCATTGGATTATTCGTGACTTTGGGTCACCAAAGGTTTTGGCACCACACTTATGGATATCGTGACTTTGGGTCACCAGGTGGTTTGGCACCACCAATGGTTTGGTACCACACGGGGTAGAAAGGTGATATGGATGGTTAGGATCGGGTGCATTGATTATGTTGCAATGATATGATGTGTGTTAGCATGTTGTATTATCGGGAGTGGGATTTATGCAATCGAGTCTTGCGACTCACCCTCTCCTTTGACATTTCAGTGACACTTAGGCGCGGACATGGAGCCGGATGGACTCGAGGTGCTCATGCCATGCTTTAATAAAGATTTGCTCGGACTTTACAAAATTTGGTACTTTAGTTTATTTATTACTATTTGGTTTTATTTTGGGTTGTAAATGGCCTTTAAATTAGGTTTTACTACGTTTATGCTTAAAGTAGCTTTCAAATATGCTTTAACAAATTAATTGAGTTAAAATTGCTAAAAACTTGGAAGGACAACGGTTTTCAAAACTATAACGCAATGTGTTTTAAACTTTACCATCGGGTATCACCCTAAAACATTAAAATATGACAAAGCAATCATGCCCAAGATTTCGACAAGTATAAAATATGACAAGGAGTTTTTCATCGAATCTTTAACTCGAAACCTAACCCTTCAAACGCGATTTTCCCAGTAACATGTCGATTCGGTCGTGGTGTATTGACCGGGTTTGGGGTGTTACAATTGTGGTATCGAGCCGTTCAAAGGCTCACTGTGGGCCCGAGGCCCAAAATGTTTTCAAAAGTTTGTTTTAAGTGTTTTGTTTGAAATAAATGGTTTGAAAGGCATGACACCGAGTCTCCTGCACTGATTCGCCTGTAAGTACCCCTTACTATTTCTTGTGATTTATTGATGTGATTGGATGATTGCAATAGTGGATTACTTTAGAAATCAAATCGATAGGATTCTCGTGAACTCGCGAAAACAAAGCTTCTTTACTATTCATAAGACTTTGCTTTAAAACAGTGGAATAAATCTCGATGCATAAAACTCCTAAATCGGATCGTAGAATTTAGTCATGAGCGCTAGAGGTGGACGTGGTCGTGGACGAGGTCGTGGTAGGATGACGGTTTACGAACCCGTAGGGTCCGCAGTGGAAGTCGAAAAATGAGATCGGTACCGCCACCACCGGAGGTGGTGAGTTTCAAGATCGGGCTGATCGATGACGCAGCGTGTCACGAGCGATCTTTGCGAGTGTTGGAAAGGGTAGTTGGAGTAGGTGGTGGTGCGGGAGCTAAGAAATTGGTGCCCGAGCGACTTCGGGCAAATGGGGCTGAATTCTTTCGAGGTGTTTACGGTGTTGCTCCCAAAGATCTTGAGTATTGGCCGGAGGCAACGGAGCGGATCATGGATGATCTGGACTTGATCGCCGAGGAGAAGGCCAAGGGCATGGTATCGCTTCTTCGAGGATGAGTCATACCGGTGGTGGCTCACGGTTCGGGACGATGTGTGGCGTGAGAGGATCCGACATGGGATTATTTCGGGGTGCATTTGAAAAAAGAACATTGGAGCTAGCTACATCGACGCCAGTAAAAGCATTTTGAGGCTAGTCCAGGGAGTAAGTCTATTTCCGAGTCGCAGGTGAGTTCTTGAAGTCGAGCCGGTATGCTAGGGTATTGTGGCTACCGAACACGAGAGGTGTATTCGTTTGAGGATGGTCCGAGAGACGAGTTGAGGTCGCTGATTGCTCCTCGGCCAGGAGCGTGAGTTTGCTTTATCTGGTTGAGAAGGCTAAGGTAGCCGAGGGTGTTAAGGAGTCCGTGAGGCGGCACCTGACGGACGGGAGCGAGCATAAGAGGAGCTTTGGGTCTTCCGGATCGTCGGGTAATCCTCGAGAAAGGGCTAGACAGTGGGGCCGAATCGGTCTGTAGGGTTGTTGCCGCTAGTCGTGGATCGCCGCGGTGTAACCATTGTGGGAGATATCATTGGGAGAGGCTCTTGGACCGGTGGAAAAGGTTGTTTTGAGTGTGGTTCTCTGGATCATCGCGTGAGGGACCGTCCGCGTAAGTTGGCGAGATTGATCGAGTCGGGCCGTACTCGGTTCAGAATAATGTACCGCCACCGCAGAGGGGCCGTGGTAATGGCAGAGGTAGTAATGGATCTAGTCGGGGCGTGGAGCACCGGCGGGTGCGGGTAGTTCGACGCCGAACGGCTGGGTTAGTGTATGCGTGGCGCCGAGAGGAGGGCGACGCACCGGACGTCATAACCGTGCGTTCTTGATCTTTGGTTCTCCTTTTCTTGCTTTGATTGATGTGGGTTCGACACATTCTTACATGGCCGTGAGTATAGTAGAGACCATGGACTTAGACTCGAATCTACTTCTAGGCGGATGACCGTAATTAGCCCTCTAGGTCATTCCGTGGTTGTAGATAAGTCATTTAGAGATGTACCCTAGAACTCCAAGGGGTAGTGTTTGCTGCTGATCTGATGGAACTGCCATTTGGGGAGTTCGATTTGATTCTTGGGATGGACTGGTTGGTTAAGTACCAGGCGAAGTTGGATTGCGCGGCTAAGCGCATGGTTCTAAAGACGACTGGGGGTGATGAAGTGGCTATGATAGGTAATAGGAGAGATTACTTATCTAATGTGGTGTCTGCTCTAAAGGCAGAGAAGATGGTGAGAAAGGGTCGTGAAGCGTATGTGGTTCATGTGTATGCCTTGGAGGCTAAAGAGTCTGCTTTGTAGAAAAGTCCGAACAGTTAAGGAATTTGCTGATGTGTTTCGGAAGAACTTCCGGTTTGCTTGCCGGGATCGTGAGGTAGAGTTCGGGATAGATTTGTTACCAGGAACTGCGCGAGTGTCTATTGCTCCGTATAGGATGGCGCCAAAGGAATTGGTGGAGCTTAAGGCTCAGATCCAAGAGTTGTTGGACCGAGGTTTTATCAGGCCAAGTGTTTCACCGTAAGTGCGCCGGTACTCTTTGTTAAGAAGAAAGATGGTACAATGCGGATGTGCATAGATTACCGCCAAATGAATAAGCCGACGATAAAAAACAAGTATCCGTTGCCACGGATAGATGACTTGTTTGATCACCGAAGAAGTGCGCGGTATTTTCTAAGATTGACTTCGAGGTCCGGTATCACCGATTAAAGGTGAAAAAAGCGGATATTCACAAGACAAATTTGGACTCGATATGGGCACTACAAATTTACGGTAATGCCGTTCGGGTTGACTAACGCTACCGACGGCATTCATGGATATGATGAATAGGGTGTTTCAAAGATATCTGGACCATTTCGTGGTAGTTTTTATTGACGACATCCTGGTGTATTCAAGAATAGAAGAAGAGCATGATGCGCATTTGCGTGTGAATCTGCTGCAGATTTTGAGGAGAAGCGACTTTACGCTAAGTTCGGTAAGTGCGAGTTCGGCTTAGAAGTGACTTTCTTAGGACATGTAGTGTCACCGGTGAGGATTAGAGTGGATCCTCGTAAAAATTGAGGCGATTTTGGATTGGAAACCGCCTAAGTCGGTGGGTGAGATTCGAGTTTTCTGGTTTGGCGAGATACTACCGAAGGTTTGTAGAGGGTTTCGTTGATTGCGGCACCAATGACCAAGTTGTTAAGGAAAGAGGTTCCGTTTATGCGGGTGAGAAACAATGGGGAGAGTTTCGACAAGCTTAAGAAGATTCTAACGAAGCTCGGTTTTGATTCAACTTTGAGGCCGGTAAGGAATTCACGGTCTCATCGCGATGCATCACATACGGGGTTGGGTTGTGTCTTTGATGCAGGAAGGTAAGGTTGTGGCTTACGCATCTCGGCACTGAGGCCACATGAGGTCAACTATCCGACGCACGATCCGGAGTTAGCGGTTTGTAGTCTTTGCGTTGAAGATTTGGAGGCACTACTTGTACGGAGAGAGATCAATAGTCTACACCGATCATAAGAGTCCAAGTACCTCTTGACTCGTAAGGATTTGAATTTGAGGCGCCGCTTGAGATGGGTTGAGTTGCTTAAAGACTACGACATTCGATTGAGTATCATCCGGAAAGGCTAACGTGGTGGCGCACGCAGCGTTGAGCCGTAAGGTTGTTTCGGACTTAAGAGCGATGTTTGCCCACTTGAGTTTGTATGACGACGGAAGTATTCTCGCAGAGTTGCGAGTTAAGCCTACTTGGGTTGAGCGGTCGAGAGAAATAGATAGAGGATGGGGTTACGAGTGCGCGGAGGTTGCGTGTCTGAGTAGTGGTTTGGAAGGTTACAACTTGTCTAGTGATGGGTGTGCCGTGTTTTCAAGGTAAAGCTTGTATGCCCAAGGATGTTGAGTCGAGGCAGAGGATTCTTCAGGCGCACATAGCGCGAAAGCCCTTATGCTATGCATCCCGGAGGTAGTAAGATGTATAGGGATCTCGAGCGCTTTTGGTGGCCCGGTGCGAAGAAAGAAGTGACAGAGTTTGTTGGGAAGTGTCGACATGTCGCAGTCAAGGCTGAACATCGATTCATTCAAGGTTGCTTCACTGTGAAGATTCCTCGATGGAAGTGGGAAAGGATAACCATGGATTTAAATCGGTGGAGTTACCGCTTACGCCAAGCAAGAAGGATTCGATTTGGGTAATTGTGGATCGATCGACTAAATCACCATTTCATTCCGGTGAGGGTTGACTACTCACTTCGAGGTTGGCGAAAATTGTATATTTCGAGAGATAGTGAGGTTGCACGGTGTGCGATGCTCGATCATCACGGATAGGGATCCCGTGATTTACGTCAAGGTTCGAAAGCGTTGCATCGGGCTCGGAGTGCGCGGTTGGATTTCAAAGACTTTTCACCCGCGATCGACGGACAATCGGAAAGGGTTATTCGGATCTTGGAGGATATCTTTGAGGGGTTGTGTTCGGATTTCGAGAGGTAGTTGGGAGGAGTTTCTACCATTAGCTGAGTTTGCCTACAACAACGATTACTGCGAGCATCAAGATGGCACCATATGAGGCGTTGTATGGTAGGAAGTGTCGATCACCTACGTGTTGGGCGGAATTAGGTGAACGCCAGTTGTTAGGACCCGAGTTGGTTCTTTGAGACCGAAGACAAGGTTAAGTTGATTCGAGCTCGGTTGAAGGAAGCTTGGACCGCGAGAAGTCTTATGCCGATCTTAAGCGGAGAGACATAGAGTTTTCTGTGGGGATCAAGTTTTTCGAAGGTCTCGCCATGGAAGAAGGTTTTGAGGTTCGGAAAGAAAGGCAAGCTAAGTCCGAGGTTTATTGGGCGTATAAGGTATTGAGGCGAGTGGGATCGGTGGGCGTATCGGCTTGAGTTGCCGCAGAGCTAAGTCGGATCCACGACGTTTTCCATGTTTTGATGCTTGGCATTATCGTTCGGATCCATCGCATGTGGTAGCATGGAAGAGATCGAGGTAAATTCAGATTTGACCACGGAGGAAGAACACGTGCGCATTTTAGATCGGGATGTGAAGGTTCTGCGTAGGAAGTCTGTGCCTTTGGTAAAGGTACGTGTGGCGGAATCATGGCGTGGAAGAAGCGACGTGGGAACCCGAGGATATGATGAGACAAAGAATACCTCAACTCTTACGATCGAGGTAATTTCGGGTCGAAATTATTTTAAGAGGGTAGAACTGTAATATCCCGGGTTGAGGCTAATTTTGGTTTGGATTTGTTTGCAAGTGTCCTGGGTGCCAAGGTTACGGTTTGGAGGTTTAGGGGCTTAGTTTGTAAGTAGAAGTAAGCTTTGAGTAGATGGAAAAAAAATTAATTCTAGGCTTAGGGAGAGGGAGTCAAGGAGCTGAGGCTTATAGATTTTTATTGGTGATTTATAGCACAAAGGAGGAGCTGGTGGAGTGGCAAAGTATGCGCCACTTGGAGCTTGTGTTTGGCGTCAATTGCAGGGGGGAGAGGTCTTGAGTTCAAGCTGCGAAAATCCCCCATTTTGGCTTTCATTTTGACGGCATGGAAGGGAGGAGTTGTAGGCAGTTCAAACTCTGCCTAAGACCAAGTCAAATGCTCAAATGATGGGTGGAGAGTGAATTTAGGAAGGAGACTTGTTCAAAGTGTTTTGAATGAGTGGTTGTGAGTGTATGGTGGAAGTGGCCGGTTGTGGGAGAGTTTTGGGGGAGTGGGCGGCTTGGCTTGTGGGGAGTGGGAATGCCGAAATTGAATAGGCAATTTTGTGCATTTTTCGGCCAAAAGCAATAGGTAAGCTAAACTTCTTCTTTTGTCAAGCAAAACTCTCTCTTTTGTCCACTTTGAAACCGAAAGTCTAAGCATTTAGTTGCCGAATTTTGCTTTGTTTTTCTCTCAATTTTCTTGGTAGCCGAATGTTCTCTTCTCTCGTTCTTTCTTTTGTTCAGTTGTGTTGAGCCGAAACTCTAGCCTCCAAAACACTTTCATCAATTCTTTTTCTTTCAAAACCGTAAGTACTCTCTCTATCCATCTTTTATTCTCTTCCCTTCAAAACTCTTTGCCGTTTTCTTCAATTGTTCTTCCCATTCTTGTTGTGCCGAAACTCTATTCCCATTTCACATCACCTTCTTTTTCCCACTCAAAGCCGAACCCAAGGGTGTTAAACACCTAAAGCCGAATTCCCTTTTCTTTCTTTTGAAGTTTTGGCCGAATCTCTTTCTCTTCTAGTGGTGTTCTTGTGGTCGAATTTTGGTGTGGTGTTGTTCTAGTCTTGGTTCCAATCGGGTTACGGGGAAGGTAAGCATAGGGCCGAATGGCTATTTCTTTTCTCCTGTGCTCTTGTCGATTTTGATTTGGTTAAGAACCGATTGTGGTGATTGGTGAAAGGAGTTAACCTTTTGGCATTGAACCGATTTCTTTAGGGGCATCCGGGGGATTGGGAGGCGATCAAGTGGAGCCTTCTTTCCTTGTTAACCGCTTGGTAAGTGGTGGTAAGAACGAGTTCTTTTAGTATATTCTTTTAGTTTTCATTAAGTCAAGTTATTAAAAGATTAACCGTTGTCATTTGTTAGAGGGTGCCGATTGGTAAGAGGAACCATTGTTGGTTCGGGTTTGGTAGGAAACCAAACCAGTTATGCGGTAATGGCTCAATATTAACCCTTTGGTTTGATAGCTTTGGCCGAATGGTCTAGATTGCTAATCCCTTGGTTGACCGATTTTAGGAGCGAGTTATCGAGGGATTTAGACCGGTTCTTTGGAGCTAAGGCTTTCGTGTTAGCAGTGTGTAAACTAACACACTACATTTAGTAATATGATTAATAACCTAATTACTTATTAAAGTGCAACAATATGATTGATGGATTTGGTACCCGATGGGGTATAAGCACGGATACGGGTAAGTCCGTTTCATTACGAGATCTGTAGTGATATATGTGATAACATGTTTTATGATGTAAATACCATGAGATGCCATTTGAGCATGTTAGCATGATTGCATGTTTTATATCATTTGCATTAGTATGACATGTGTGGGTGATATGAGAGGAGGGGGAATATGATATCCGTGTCTTTGGGACACTGTGTCTTTGGGACACCAATGGTTTGGCACCTCCAGTGGTTTGGTACCACAGTTGATTTTGTGACTTCGGTCACCAGTGATTTGGTATCACATTTGTGTCTTTGGGACACCAGAGGTTTGGCACCTCATAGCGTCTCGTCCCAGTGGCTTAGCACCACGGTGGGTTGGCCCCACGGTTGATTATACGGGATTGACGCCAGTGATTTGGTATCACATGATGGGTTGGCCCCATCATCGGATTTGTGATCATGCGGTCACCGGTGATTTGGTATCACACTGTGTGTCTTTGGGACACGGAGGTTTGGCACCTCATTGCGACTCGTCCACGTGGTTAACACCACCGTGGGTTGGCCTCACTTTGAGATATGGGATCGTCTGCTAGTGATTTGGTATCACGCGATGGGTTGGCCCCATCATTGGATTATTCGTGACTTTGGGTCACCAGTGGTTTGGCACCACACTTATGGATATCGTGACTTTGGGTCACCAGTGGTTTGGCACCACCAGTGGTTTGGTACCACACGGGGTAGAAAGGTGATATGGATGGTTAGGATCGGGGTGCATTGATTATGTTGCAATGATATGATGTGTGTTAGCATGTTGTATTATCAGAAGTGGGGTTTATGCACTGAGTCTTGCGACTCACCCTCTCCTTTGACATTTCAGGTGACACTTAGGCGCGGACATGGAGCCGGGATGGACTCGAGGTGCTCATGCCATGCTTTAATAAAGATTTGCTCAGACTTTACAAAATTTGGTACTTTAGTTTATTTATTACTATTTGGTTTTATTTTGGGTTGTAAATGGCCTTTAAATTAGGTTTTACTACGTTTATGCTTAAAGTAGCTTTCAAATATGCTTTAACAAATTAATTGAGTTAAAATTGCTAAAAACTTGGAAGGACAACGGTTTTCAAAACTATAACGCAATGTGTTTTAAACTTTACCATCGGGTATCACCCTAAAACATTAAAATATGACAAAGCAATCATGCCCAAGATTTCGACAAGTATAAAATATGACAAGGAGTTTTTCATCGAATCTTTAACCTGAAACCTAACCCTTCAAACGCGATTTTCCCCGTAACATGCCAGATTCGGTCGTGGTGTATTGACCGGGTTTGGGGTGTTACATGTCCCCTAAACTTTCCTTATCCACTTGATTCCTTACCATAACTCCTAACTTGCCTTTTCCTATTGGTCTACTATCCAAAAATAAAAGAATAGTCCATCTATTAAGGATAAGGTTTGACCGACACTATAGGGAAGAAAAAAAAATTAAAATTCCTCCCAATTGCTAGCTAAAGGATTCGAACCTCTCACCTCATGCATTCACCCATGCACCTTCACCACTTTACCAATAGCTCAACTTATGATCAAAACATCAAATTAATTCTCTTAAGGCCAAACTTGCTTAGTTCCCCTTCTAAGATTAAAATCTAATATTTTCTAAGGCAATCCTTTACATTCTAAAATTCCCAAAGTCCCTATAACTCATACAAAGAGCACATAACAACAATGCACACATTCAAGCGAAAATTTTCATAACCCCTAAATCCGGGATATTACAGTTCTACCCTCCTAAAAAAAAATTTTGTCCCCGAAATTACACGACAAGAATAAGTGAGGATATTGGCTTTGTCGCATAGCCTCCTCCTCTCCCACGAAGCTTCTTCCGATCCATGATTGTGCCATAATACTTTGACGAGAGGAACTGATTTCCTCCGTAACACCTTCACATCTCGATCTAGAATTTGAATCGGCTCCTCCTCATAGGACAAATCTGGTCGTAGTTCTACCTCCTCAACTGGCACTATATGAGATGGATCCGACCGGTAATGACGTAACATCGAAACATGAAACACATCATGCATTTGATTCAACTCCGAAGGTAACTCTAACTGATATGCCACTGGTCCAACCCGCTTCAAAACCCGATAAGGTCCTATAAACACAGGGCTTAACTTTCCTTTGCGACCAAATCTCATCACTTTTTTCCAAGGCGAAACCTTTAGGAACATTTGGTCTCCCACAACAAACTCTATGTCCTTTCGTTTCAAATCTGCGTACGACTTTTGCCTATCCGATGCCTCCTTCAACCGAGCCCGAATTACTTTAACCTTTTCTTCGAATTCAGCCACAATCTCTGGACCCAAAACCTGACGTTCCCCTAATTCTGTCCAACACGTAGGAGTGCGACACTTTCGTCCATATAGTGCTTCATACGGTGCAATCCGAATACTGGCTTGGTAACTGTTGTTGTACGCAAACTCTGCTAAAGGCAAAAATTCTTCCCAGCTTCCTCTGAAATCTATCACACATCCCCTTAACATGTCCTCTAATACTTGGATTACTCGCTCGGGTCGCCATCGATCGTGGATGAAATGCCGTCTCAAGTCTAATCTGCACCCAAAGCTCGATGTAATGCTTTCCGAATCGAGACGTAAACCTCGTATCCCTATCCGATATAATCGACACTCGGCACTCCATGTAATCTTACAATCTATGCCACATACAACTTCGCCAATTTCTGCAAAGAGTAATCAATTCGTACAGGAATAAAATGTGCAGACTTCGTCAATCGATCCACTATCACCCACACCGAATCTTTCTTGGTAGGCGTAAGGGGAAACCCACTAACAAAGTCCATGGTGATACGCTCCCACTTCCATTGCGGAATCTTTATTGGCTGAAGCAATCCCGATGGAACTTGGTGTTCACCTTAACTTGTCGACACGTTAAGCACTTCCCCACAAACTCTGTAACTTCGCTTAAGACCGGGCCACCAAAATTGATCCCGAAGATCCTCAGTACAACTTACTACCTCCCTGATGCATCGCATAAGGACCACCATGCGATTCTGAAGAATTGTTCGCCTAAGCTCCTCATCCTTCGGCATACGCACCTTTCCTTGAAACACAAAACTCCATCATTTGTGAACACCATAATCTTCCAACTCTCCATTTTGCACTTGCCACGACTAACACTTAAATCATCATCTACCAACCGTTTTTCTTTCACCGACTCAACCACATCGCTTTACTTGTAATTCGCCAACAAGCTTCCGTCGTCATAAAGACTAAGATGTGCGAACATCGCTCTTAGATCCGACACCACTTTCTTACTTAGGGCATCTGCCACTACATTCGCCTTGCCGGGTGATACTCTATCGAACAATCGTAGTCTTTCAACAACTCCACCCATCTTCGTTGTCTCGAGTTCAGCTCCTTCTCGAGTCGCCAGATACTTAAGACTCTTGTGGTCCGTGTAGATTACTGACTTTTTCTCCATACAAATAATGCCTCCACACTTTAAGAGCAAAGAGACTACCGCTAACTCCAAGTCATGCGTCGGGTAGTTAACCTCGTGAGGCCTCAATTGCCGAGATGCATACGCAACCACCTTCCCGTCTTGCATCAAAACACATCCCAATCCAATGTGAGATGCATCACAATACACCACAAAGTCCTTCCCTGCCTCAGGCTGAATCAACACCGGAGCTTCAGTCAAAACCCTCTTAAGCTTCTCAAAGCTCTCTTGCTGCTTATTCGCCCACACGAAAGGTATCTCTTTTCTCAACAACTTCGTCAAAGGTGCCGCTATCGAGGAGAATCCTTCGACGAACCTTCTGTAGTAACCCGCTAATCCCAAGAAACTACGAACTTCACTACAGCACTTAGGTGGTTTCCAATCTAACACTGCCTCAATCTTTCGAGGATCCACCCTTATCCCTTCCGCAGACACCACATGGCCTAAAAACGCAACTTCTTTCAACCAAAATTCGCACTTGCTGAATTTGGCATAAAGCTTCTTCTCTCTCAACACTTGCAACACTATCCGAAGATGCTCATCATGCTGTAACTCAGACTTGGAATACACAAGAATGTCGTCTATAAACACAACAACAAACTGATCCAAGTAGGGTTGAAAAACCCGATTCATCATATCCATAAACGCAGCTGGGGCGTTCGTCAATCCGAACGGCATTACCAAAAATTCATAATGCCCATATCTTGTTCGGAAAGCTGTCTTATGGATATCCGCTTCCTTCACCTTCAGCTGATGATACCCCGACCTTAGATCTATCTTTGAGAATACCGCAGCTCCCTTAAGCTGATCGAACAAGTCGTCTATCCTTGGCAAAGGATACTTGTTCTTGATTGTTAGCTTATTCAACTTTCGGTAATCTATGCACATACGCATAGTCCCGTCCTTCTTCTTCACGAACAAGACCGGTGCTCCCCATGGAGACACACTAGGTCGGATAAACCCACGATCAAGCAACTCTTAAATTTGGGCCTTAAGCTCAACCAAATCCTTTGGTGCCATTCTATACGGAGCGATAGATACTGGCGCCGTTCCAGGCAACAAGTCAATCCCAAATTCCACCTTTCAATCCGGAGGCAATCCTGGAAGTTCTTCCGGAAAGACATCCACGAATTCTCTCACAGATCCGACCTCTTCAACGATTTGCCTCTTTAGCCTCCAAGGCATTTGACCAACATAAGAAAAGCCAAACAACCTTTCCTAACCATCTTTTACGCCTTAAGAGCGGATACTACATTTGATAAGTAGTTCCGTCTCTCGCCCATTACCACAACTTCCTTATCGTCCATAGACCTTAGTGACATCCGCTTAGCAAAGACAATCCACATTCGCACGATACTTCACTAGCCAATCCATGCCTAGGATCAAATCAAATTCTCCAAATGGCAACTCCATTAAATTAGACGGAAATCAAGTCCCTTGAACTTCTAAAGGCACTTCCTTAAAGAGCTTATCTACTACTACGATCATCTCTAAAGGACTAAGTACAGATCATCTTCCTAGGTGCAGATCTCGAGTTCACATGTAGAGTTCCGGATACTTCACTAGCGATGTAAGAATGAGTTGACCCTATATCTATCAAAGCAATAAAGGGCAACCTGAGAAATAAGAAACGCACTGTGATAACATCATGTGCATCACTATCTTCCCTCCGACGAACCGCATACACCAAACCTGGCTGTCTAGCCTTAGTGCTACCACTGCCTCTGCCCGGAGTCCCACGACCTCTACCAGAACCATTACCTCTGCCACTCGAACCACGACCCCTCATTGGCTGCTGTCCACCTCTGCCAGGCTGATTAGAACTCCGACCCTCTTTCAACGATTCCTCTCGATATCCAATGGACAATCCCTAATCATATGATCCTTGGATCCGCACTTAAAACATCCCCCCGTCTTCTTCCAACATTCTCCCGGGTGCATTTTTCCACACTGAGCACAAGTACGGTACTGTCCTCCCCTAGTATCTTGCTGAAGTCGCGGCCCCTCAACTCTAGGTTTCTTTTGGAAATTCCCGGATGACCTCGAAGATCCATAGCTCCTCTTATTCTTATTCTGACCTCGATCTCTGTTCTGTCTCTCGGTCCGCTTAACTTCTTCACCTATCCGTGCTCTATCCACTAAAACTGCAAAATCTCTCTCACGATGCGGTGCAATCAACACTCGCAGCTCATCTCGCAACCCATCCTCAAATCTGACACACCGCTCATAATCAGTAGCTACAATCCCTCTGGCATATCGGCTTAACCGTAAAAACTCCGCTTCATACTCAGCTATCGACTTATTTCCTTGTACCAGATTCAGGAACGCCTTTCTTTGAAAGTCAATGTAACTAGCTCCAACGTATTTCCCTTCAAACTTGATCTTAAAATACCCCCAATCTACTCGATCCGCAGGAATACTCTCTTTGACAGTGAGCCACCATTGATACGCCTCGTCACGAAGCAACGAAACAGCACCTTTCAATTTCTCCTCGGCGGTGCAGTCTAAATCATCCATGATCCTCTCGACTGCCTCTAGCCAGTACTCCGCTACATTCGGAGCTACCCCAGATACTCCCCTAAAAACCTCAGCTCCGTTAGATCTAAGTCTCTCACCCATCGACTTTCGCGCCCATTACTCATACTAGCTCCCGCTACTGCTTCTAGGACTCGCAACATAGCTTGCGATACAGCGTCATCTCCTCCGGTTTGCTCTTGAAATTCCACTCCAACAAATGGTGGCGGAGCTTCATTTTCGGAACCACGACCGTGCCTAATCGTTCCAAAGCGACCATTCTGCCTCTCTGCGACACACGACGACCTCGTCCCCCTAGAACTCATGTCTACTTAGCGTCTTATCGATTAAGAAGTTTTATGCATTAGTATTTTATTTCACTTGTTTATCCACGAGCAAATTTTATGAAAAGGAGTTTTCAGAAGTAGTTCTTTCGATCAATCAAAATTTCTAGTTCAAGATCACTATTCTAATTGAAAGAATCACACATTCACATCAATTGAGACACATTCACTCATCCACAACATTTAACACACTTCTATGAGAATTTCTGTCCGTTCCCAACCCAGGGGTAAATTTGTCATTTTCCTACAGGGTATTTTTGGTAATTTTAGAAGTCGAAAATACTTTGAGAAATATCTTCAAAATAGTTTGTACAGATCAAAAGGGTAATTTAGTGATTTAAAAACTAGAGTTTTTATAAAACTGCATGGCTAGTCCTTTTCGGGTTTTAATTATCAAGTTTAGCCCGTGAATAAGTCCTCTTGGTTAGGGTGAACCGTAGCTACGCACTGTAGGATTCGAGTAAAGAGGAGGTCACCGCTAGGACCGCTTAAATACCAAGCTCTTACTGAATCCACTCCTAGACATGCGCACAATGGTTGCCACACCGTAACTCGGCCAACTTACTTCACAGTTTGTTCAGTTGTTTTTAAGTCTTATGCCTATGTTTGAGTGCACTAGCCCTAGGGTTTAATAGATCCTAGTTCTCTAATCTACGAGCCCAAGTATGCCCATATAACAATCATATAATAATTCACTCAATAATTTGAGGAACTTACAGTGGACTTGTGTTAAGAACTCAAAACCATGCTTCCATAAAACCATTTTTAACCAAAAATTTTCAAAATCATTCATTTGGGACAAATTTTGAAAACGTTGTGGACTTCAAAACCCAAGGCCGAGTGTTTAAAACTGGGCTCTGATACCAAGTTGAAACACCCCAAACCCGGCCCACAAGCCCGACCGGATATGGTATGCTTCTTAAGAAAAACTCATTTTTTTGTCGTTTTGTAATAAGATGTGATTTTTGGGGTAAAAGAATAAATTTAAGTACGATCTTGATAAAAACCGTTTTTAATACGATTATCAAAAATATTTAATTGATTAGTTGAAATTAATCGTAGCAGAATATAAATTTAAAACGTAAAAGTAACATAACTAATGGCGGCCTTATTACAAAAACATATCCTAAAAAAAAAATCCCGAAATATATATAAGAAAATGTAGTAAGTTTAATAAAAAGTGAAAATTTCAATTTACGGAGTTGAGCAATGGCCACCACGCGATCCTCTTTGACCCGGTCCAAATTCATTGTGTATCACCTGAAATAGTTATCCCACGAAGGGTGAGTCAACAGACTCAATGTGTAACATTATACTAAAAGTCCAATCGATCATAGTAACAAAGTTCATAATATAACAAATCAATAATAATATGATTAAATCACATATACATATAAATGAAATGCAATCCCGAACCCAACTTAGATATCCATCCGCTACACACCACCCGTACCTACCAATCACACCGTGAGATTTCTAAATCGACCCTCCATCCGCTACACACCATCGAAGCGATTCTTTCGCAATCAACTAGCACATCGCCCTTATAAATTGTGGCATAGCCACGATAATTGTGACAGAGTCACCGGATTTATGTATATGACCAAAGTCACCGGATTCATAATATCGTGACCGAAGTCACCGGATTATGTGGTAAAACCACCGGAACACTTCCCTTTCAATATTGCCCATATGCCCATGCAATAACATATTATTTCAAATATCATGCCATATACCCCATAATCATATCTAATCGAACACATTTCATATTATGCATATAGCATTATTTATGATATAATTATCATGCCTTTGAATCATAATCCCAAAATCATAATCAATTATCGAATATGTTTCATATTAAAAACTTACATAGTACGAAGGAAAAACGTACCTCAATTCATCGTACCATTGAGTGGTACCCAAAGCTATAATCGTTTATATTTCATTATAAACACATCTATATAAATAAAGCTACTAATCAATTAGATGTTTAGTATAAGTTACACACCTTGCAAACACAAAGAGCGATAGAAACTTTAGGATTTCCGACTCTTGCCTACACGTCGACGCAGAACCTACATATCACTATGTGAGAAATCGGTTATCACTAAAAGATATGGCCTTTGGCCAATATCATTATCCCTTACCTTGGATTATTCAAATTTGAATGATCTCTTCCTAACGTTGACTACAAGACAACCCCAAAATCTTCCTTCAAAGGTTTAGCCACGGAGAAATAAGAGGATTAGATTCCTAAAATCGATTAATCCAAAGAAAATAAAGAAAAACCATTGATAAAAAGCCTTACCCGAACACGATGATCGATTAACCCTTACTAGAACTATCAAGAAATTCGGCCTTAACAACTTAAAAGAAAAAGAATGATAATTTAGGCTTTAACAAAGAAAGAAAAGGAAGGAAAAGAATGATGAAAAAGGTATAGGATAATTTTCGGTTATGATAGGAAAAGGGAAGAGAGGAAGAGAATGAAAAAGAAAATAAAAGAGAATGCTTTTGGTGTAAGATGGATTCGGCACTAGAGAGGAAGAAAAGAATGGTAAATGTCTTCAAAGATGCCAATATTTTGGTTCCAAAAGAAAGTAAACTTGAGAGGAAAAGAAGAAATAAAAGTATTTATTTGGTCAAAATGCAAAGGCCAAAACAAAGCAAACTTTTTACCAAATGCCTATTGATAAATTCGGTTAAGAGAAATATTTTTTTGGACAAAGGAAAAATGCACAAATTGACAACTTTTGGTCAACTAAAACCTCCCAAATCCCAAACCAAAAATTTGGCCAACACAATAGCCTACACAATCCCCCTTTTTCCTCCTTAATTCTTCCCTATCAACCCCATAATTTCCAACACAATTAATCCACTCCCTTAGCCCCTTATGCCGTCTAGGTTCATGGTCACATGACCATGGAAAAGCTTCCAAAACAACACCCACTCTTCAAGCCTCTTGTCCCCTAAACTTTCCTTATCCACTTGATTCCTTACCATAACTCCTAACTTGCCTTTTCCTATTGGTCTACTATCCAAAAATAAAAGAATAGTCCATCTATTAAGGATAAGGTTTGACTGACACTATAGGGAAGAAAACAAAAATTAAAATTCCTCCCAATTGCTAGCTAAAGGATTCGAACCTCTCACCTCATGCATTCACCCATGCACCTTCACCACTTTACCAATAGCTCAACTTATGATCAAAACATCAAATTAATTCTCTTAAGGCCAAACTTGCTTAGTTCCCCTTCTAAGATTAAAATCTAATATTTTCTAAGGCAATCCTTTACATTCAAAAATTCCCAAAGTCCCTATAACTCATACAAAGAGCACATAACAACAATGCACACATTCAAGCGAAAATTTTCATAACCCCTAAATCCGGGATATTACAGGCGGAGTGGCTCGCACAAACTGCAGCGTGATGGGTGTCGAGATCGAAGGGCAGTTAGGGCATTACGGCGCAAAGGCTGGGCTCCTGCTGGGGCGCATTGCGGGGCTTAGGGTTTTCCAGAAACCCTAGGTCTCTGATTTTGGCTACACGTTGGGCCATTTTGGGCCGTTTAAGTCTGGGTCTGTTGGGTTAGTCTTTAGGTTTGGGTCTGAGTCATTTGTTTTGGGCTAAGGGTGTAAATGGGCTAATCGGGTTTTGCTAGGTAGTCTATTTAGAATCGGGTTAAAGTGTAATGGGCCAAGGGTTTAGTTGATTTGGGTAATCTGTTGTTGGGTAGTTTATTGGGCTTTGTAAAAATGGACTGTAAAAACATTGGTTTTTATTATTATTTTGGAATGGGCCCGGGAAAAATGGGTTATTACAGCTGCCCTTCTTTGCTCATTGTCGAGAAATGTAACATCCTAAAAATTGAGTATCGATATGTTGCGTAATTTTGGTGCTTAGCTTGTGAATGATTCAATTTATGTGTTTAATATAGTCTTGAGAAGGCTCGGGATTTATTCGGAATTAGAATAAATTTTAGCAATGAATACTTTATTGAAGTGGAACTAGTAACCTTGATGTTTAAGGAAATTAAGTGATAAAAAGATAGAATAAAAGAGCCATTAGTGAAGAGGTTATGCGCTACATGTATGGTCTTGAGGGGAGAGGTTCGAATCCCCTAGTATGCATTTTGTGCATATTAATTTTTGCTCTTTCCTAGCAAGTGTCGGCCAAGCATCATATTCTTGGTAAGTTAGACTTTTATTTTATGGTATGATGGCTAAGAGATATGGTAAGAGTGAACTTAAGGGAAAGAATCATATGGAAAAGGCAAGTAAGGGGGGACATAAGGCATGAAACAAGGGTGATGTTTTGGAAACTTTGGGGTGGCTAAACTTTGACTTTTGGCCAATGTACTTCGACAGTTTTGGGGTTAGAAGGGGTTGGCCGAATATTGGTTAGGATTAGGAGCTAGTTGGCAATAATGCTTTAGCAAATTAGTGCATTTTTCTTTTCTCTCCACAACTTCTCTCCCTAGCCGAATATGTCATGTACAATAGGTAAATTTTGTTTTGGTTTTGGTCATTTCTTCTACACCAAATTGATATCATCTTTCATTCTTCCCAAGTTTCTCCTCTTTGTGCCAAAACTATACCATCTTGAAAGGTCATATTCTTTTTCTTTATTTTTGGCCGAATATACACCAACCCCAAAATCATTTCTTTGTTCATCTTCCATCATTGAAAATTTACACATAAACGCTTTCTCTTTTATTTCTTTTCTTTTTCTCCTTTCTTTCTTCTTGTAAAGAACTCTTAACATCACTATTTCTTTTCCAAAATCTTTCACCATGGCCGAATGTTAATAAACATCTTCATAGCCGAATTTTCCATTTCTCTTATATATTTCTTCTCAATCATTTCTTCTATTCAATCTTTGGACAATCGGTAAGAACCCTCTTCGATTCTTTATATTTTTTTCATCTTTTCTTTTGCCGAATCTACTTTTTTCGGGAGGGTCTTTTGACCGAAAGTATCCTCTATCTCTTTCTCTTAGACAATCTTTCTCGTCTTTATGGTGATATAGAGAAGGCCGAAACTCGGAGTGTTCGTAATCATCGTGGATCGCTAGGATTCGGTTCAAAGTATTAAGGTAAGGGTTTCTATCAAGGATTTCCATATTACTCGTTATTTCATCAAAGATGGGTTACTAATCGGTTTTATCTTAGGAACGTTATCGCTCGATTTTCATCCTGTGAACGTAAGATTTCGTGGTAAGCCGATTTCGCCCTTAATACCTATAAACTAAATTTCCAAAATATTAGTTGGACTAATATTCTTCTGTCAATGGAGGCAAGCAAGATAGGGTCGAAAAGGGTGGTGAATAGTGTTCGGAAGAGGGGCGGATTCGCTATTCCCCCTAGATTCAAATGAATGGATATTTCGGCAATCCGGGATTTTCTACCGGGTTGTGGACCCTCATCCGGTGAAAATCAACTATTCGAGGTTGTTCGCAGTTCTGAGCCATTAACTATTCGGGATTTTCCAACGGGTTGTAGACCGTCAACCGGGGAAAATCGGCAAATCATAGTTATTCGCGATTCCGAGGGTAAAAATCCTAGACCGTTTATCTTAGAATAGATTTACTATAAGTGTTAATGTTCTAATCGAGCGTTAAAAATATTTTTAGGTGTCAACGATCAGGAAAGTGTAGTGCTTACCGTAATCAGGTGTGTAATCTCACACCGTATTCCATGGGTTAGATAATTATATCGTGTTAATCGTTTGATTAAATCGCATGTTAGTGACATCGGGTAAAATGGCATAATTATTACTAAAATGGTAAAGACTATGAAATCGGTATTAAGACTGTAAAAATTACGAGATTACCCTTAATGGGCCAAATGTGATAATTGATATATGGGCCAAATGTGATATTTGAAATATGGGCCAAATGTGATATTTGCTATATGGGCCAAATGTGATATTTGCTATATGGACCAAAAGGTGATATGGGCGGATTGTGGAAATTTTTATCTTGGGCCATATTGTTCGTAATAATTATATGAATGGATTGTTGTAAATGAATATGCATATTATATACATGATTTGCATGGGTTGGGATATTGACGAAGAGAAGTTCTGGTAGCTTTGCTACAAAATTCAGTGGCTTTGCCACAAATCAAAAAAAATGGAAAATGCCATGTAAACTCTCAAATCTGGTGGCTTGTCCACAAATTGATAAACGACTTAATGCCTATTTTGGTGTGTTAGGCGGGTGGGTGACTAAAGCTCCCCACAGTGTGTCTTTGGTTGGTACGGGTGGTGTGTAGCGGATGGAAATTAGGTTTGGTTTGGGAATTGCATATTACATTCATTTAATACATGTTATTATGTTATATTTGTATTGGGCTTTGGCCCAATAAGTGCTAAATTGGATTTTGGCCCAGTGGACGATGGTAAGTGGTTTACACACTGAGTTCTAAGTAACTCACCCCGTTTTTCCTTACTCTTCTCAAGTAATGATCAGTGACGGAGACTTGAGCTGTGGACAACTCGGTGGGGGCCATACTACGAATAATGGGTTATTTAAAATTCGGATTTCTTTAAGTACTTTTTATTATTTGCTATTTAAGTTATGTTGTAATACGGCCTCTGGTTAAATTTTTATGGATGTTTTACTTGTGGATGGATTTTATAACTATGATTTAAATACTTAAGCGGAATTAATTTCCTTCAAAATAGAAATAAACGTTTTCCTCAAATATACGTGCGAAAAAGGTTTCATTCTTAAATATTTTTAACTCGGAAATTTTCTGTAACAATTCTTTTAAAATCTTTGTTTTCAAAATTTCTTTCGAACTCTTTTTTTTATATTTCTCGGAATATTAAATAAATTTTTCTAAGTTTTCAATTTATAAATCCTTACGTCTTAAATTATTAGATTTACCAATCAACCTCGGTTTTCAATAAACTCCACGTCAAAAAGTTTTTTTTTTAAAAACCCATTTTCTTTAAATATTTAAAAAGACTTTACGTATGTTCATTTCGTGTGACATGTCAAATCTGGTCTTAACGCATAGACCGGGTTTGGGGTGTTACAAGAAATGAGAATAGAGCAAAGACAATAGAAGAACCAATTTTGCCCAGTCTTGGCCGAGCCTCGACTTCTTGGTCCTCGACTTCTTCAAATGGCTTCCAACTCCACTGCAATGGTATTGGAACTTCATCTTGATTCCAAATAAATCTGATAGCTTCAAACTGCTTCACTGAAGACAAAATCTGCTATCTTTAGTCTGTTCTACTGCAACTTAGGGAGATCAGACTAATGTCTTCGATCTGCTTCCTGTAACTTTAGGAATGCCAGATCTACTATTTTTCGATCTGCTCCACTGCTATCTCGAGAGGACAAAATTTGAACTTTTTAGTCTGCTTCCTTACTATTTCAGGAAGACTTCAATCTCCAGTCTGCTCCATTACCATCTCTAGGGAACAAAATCTAAACTTTCCAATTTGCTTCCTTACTATCTCAGGAAGACTTCAATCTTCAGTCTGCTCCACTACCATCTCAAGGGAACAAAATCTGTACATTTTAATTTGCTTCCTTACTATCTTAGGAAGGCTTCAATCTTCAGTCTACTCCACTATCATCTTTAGGGAACAAAATCTTAACTTTCCAATTTGCTTCCTTACTATCTCAGGAAGACTTCAATCTTCAGGCTGCTCCACTATCATCTCTAGGGAACAAAATCTGAAGTTTTCAATTTGCTTCCTTACTATCTCAGGAAGACTTCAATCTTCAGTCTGCTCGACTACCATCTCGAGGGAACAAAATTTGAACTTTTCAATTTGCTTCCTTACTATCTCAAGAAGACTTCAATCTTCAGTTTGCTCCACTACCATCTCGAGGGAACAAAATCTGAACTTTTCAATTTGCTTCCTTACTATCTCAGGAAGACTTCAATCTTCAGTCTGCTCCACTACCATCTCTAGGGAACAAAATTACAACTTTTCAGTTTGCTTCCTTACTATCTTAGGAAGACTACAATCTTCAGTTTGCTCCACTATCATCTCTAGGGAACAAAATCAACTTTTAATTTGCTTCCTTACTATCTCGTGAAGACTTCAATCTTGATCTGCTCCACTACCATCTCTAGGGAACAAAATCAAACTTTTCAATTTGCTTCCTTACTATCTCGTGAAGACTTCAATCTTCATTTGCTCCACTACCATCTCGATGGAACAAAATCTCAACTTTTCAATTTGCTTCCTTACTATCTCAGGAAGACTTCAATCTTCAGTTTGCCCCACTACCATCTCGAGGGAACAAAATCTGAACTTTTCAATTTGCTTCGTTACTACCTCAGGAAGACTTCAATCTTCAGTTTGCTCCACTACCATCTCGATGGAACAAAATCTGAACTTTTCAATTTGCTTCCTTACTATCTCAAGAAGACTTCAATCTTCAGTTTGCCCCACTACCATCTCGAGGGAACAAAATCTGAACTTTTCAATTTGCTTCCTTACTACCTCAGGAAGACTTCAATCTTCAGTTAGCTCCACTACCATCTCGAGGGAGATAAGACTGATGGCTTACATCTTGTCCTGTGCTTCATAGAGATAAAATTTTCCGTTCAATCTTGTTCCACTACTGCTTAGGGTGACAAGATCTATAATCTTCGACCTATCCCCTGCTGGTCAGAAAGATAGGACTGGTGAATTCACCGATGTTACTACACCGTCCTTTGGGGACATGTCCTATAGACTCGAATGTATTATGCTAATGTTTATGCCAAATGGTTAGGATGCTATAATCGGAATGAATCTAATGCTCCTAACTAAATGTACTATGGACGACATTTGCATGAATGCAGAATGTCATAAGAATGATCCTATTTTTAAATGTGTAATGATTAGAATGCAATGCTCGAAATGAATCTAATGCTCCTAACTAAATGTATTATGGACGACATTTGCATGAATGCAGAATGTCATGAGAGTGATTTCCTCTCTTTTTTTTTCTGTACAACGATTAGGATACAACGATCGGAATGAATCAAAAGCTCCTAATTGGAAATGTGAGAATGATCCCTATTTAATGTTTGGGTTGCATTTCTCATAGTTAATCAAGGTTCTATCACTGATGTGTTATCATGCTTTCTCGTTCAGCTGGTATCTTTGACAAAAAACCCACAGAAACAATCATATTCTGCTCAGCAAGCTGGCCCGCTGTAATTTCAGAGTCCCTTCCCTTGAACTTTAGGACATACAATTTATACCTCCCACTGCAACTTCAGGGGAATAACATTTGGTTTCTTTCATCCATCCAGTTATCACTCAGAGGTATAGAATTTGTATCCTCTTTAATCAATTTGATCTGTTACACCATTCCCTGGGTGTAATGACCAGATGTATAAATGCAAGGTATCATTTTTATTTTCCTGAGAATGATCCCCTTTTACACTTGAGTTGACATTGCTCGTCATTTTTCGAAATGGTATCACTGACGAAATGTCTTATCCAATAAAAATCCGAAGAACTTATCATCTTTCAATATTTCCAACCCTTAGGCTTGGTGAGTTCTAAACAATAGTCCTGTTTTAGATTCTCATATTATTTAGAAGCCTCCAAAGTAATATGCGAAACTCCTTTTATGAAAGTATTATTAGTCCATTAATCGTTATTTCAATATAAAATGCTTGAAAAAGATCACAATAATGGACGAAAAAGAAATTAATCAGGAGCATAGTTCGAAACAAATAAGTTAATCAAAGCTAATCAAGCCAAAAAAAAATTGACTAAGGTGCATATTGAAAAGAATAAAATAATCAAAGATAGCCAAAGCCATAAAAGAAAATTGATTAGGGCGTATCTTGAAAAGAATAATGGTAATCAAAGATATCCAATTCAAAATGGGTAAGATAGAAGTTAGGTGCCCCAGATATCGCAGCCTGAGCTTCTATGTACAAACTTCTTGAGGACCATTTTGAGCTCAATACATGTTTAAAGGATTCAAGACGTAGCATACTTCCTCATTGTTAATTCAGGTGTAGCAAGACTAGCACATGCCCTATCTTTGATCAAAATTTGAGCCGCCCTTTTCGGGTTTTCGGCTCAGAACCCCTTTGGTCTCAAAGCGCCCTTTGCGGGTTTTCACCTTGGCCTCTCCTCTTTTTCCTTTTTCCTCTTTTTTTTTTTTTTGAATTTGAACTCAAGGTTCCCTTTGCGGGTTTTCACCTTGGCCTTTCCCCTTTTCAGTAAAATACTTCTTGAATGAACTTGAATTCACTGGATTGGGCAAATCTTTGGCATCTATCTCAGTCAATATCAATGCTCCTCTAGAACAAGCCCTTTTTGCTACATAAGGTCCTTCCCAGTTTGGCATCTGCTTTCTTCTGAGATCTTTTTGTATAAGAAAGATTTGTTTCGACATCAGGTTCCCCTTTGTGGAATTCTCTAGGATGAACCTCTTTGTCGTAAGCTCGCATCATCTGACCGTGATGGATAACTTTTAACCTTTTCTTCGATTAGGTTCAATTGGCAACAATGCTTCCATTCCATAAACCAATGGGTAAGAAGCTGCCCCGGCAAAAATCCTGGCCAACGTTTGATAACCATATAAGATAAATAGTAACTTCTTTATGCCAATCTTTACAAGTCTCGGTCATCTTTTCTACAATCTTTTTTTTTGACATCTTTTACTGCACCGTGATATGCCGCCTGATCTTTGAGCAAACTGTAATTTTTGACATTGTACAGTTATGCATTATTAAACATGATCCTTTCTGGCATTCTTTGCTGGCATCTGATCCTTTCCATTTTTTTCTTTTTTCTTTTTTTTTTAGAATTTAATGACTTCGACCTTGTAACATTTGCATATGAAGATACTTCCACCCTCTTAGTGAAATAAACGATGACCACGACAATGAATCGAATTTGGCTAAAAGATTTTGACGAGATTGGCCCCATCACATCCATGCCCCACATATGGAAAATTTGTGAAGAACTGGAGAAGGCACATGAATCTTGTCTTCTTCCATTCAGTATTTGCAGTATAACTAATGCAATCCCCTTCCATGGTAGACCAACAGTGCCTGATTCTCATGTTTAGCCCGCGACTTATTAGCCCAGACATGTCCTGATATGATCGTGCAAAAATATCTTTGAATTCTTGAAAATAACTCAATGATGTCTCACATTATTTCTATGGTGAGCTAGGCTTCGATCTTCACCCCTTTTCTAGGCTCATAATATCCGCTGACCTTTTGTTGAGTAAGGTCTGTTTTTCATCTTGTTAAACCATTCTTAACAAATCAGAAGATATGTTACAATCTCTTTCATCTTTAAAGTCCTGAGATCCCCTAAACCCATATCTCATTCAAAAAGGGAGTCAGTAACAACATCGCTCATGTCATTGATATCTTGGTACCTAGGTACGAAGGAAAACAAATCCAAAGAATAAATGATTCTAAAGATGATTATTTGTATGGTATCGTCATGAATAAAGAATGAAAGAATATGGTAAAAAACAAAAGAATATACAGTAAAAAAAAATTACTTAAAAAAATTCATTTTATTGAAATAAAAATTCTTGACATAAGCTTATTTCACAAAAGGATTCTCATTGTCTCTAGGCTTAAGGCAACAAGCACGTTCTAAATATTACTCTAGATTAATCTAAAAAATACAAGGATTCCTTCCACAGTTCCATTGTTTAAAATCTTCCCAAGTATGTAAGGGCTTTGGAAACTTTTATTTCCCAATTCTCTCTTCGGATATGTCATCAATGCTTAGATTCCCCAACATTCCCATTGGGTCCTTGATCTCCTTAATCAAGCCTTGCACAAGGGCCCTGAGCTCGATGCATTCTTGAATCCCATTCCCCTATCTATTGTGAAACTTAGAATGTTTACCCCTTTAATAGAAAGGTTGGGTAACGAATTTTCTGCACCAAAGGGATCATCGAATTTTACGGCACCCAATTTGACGAGTCTTTCGATTATCTTTTTAAAAGCGACGCAGTTCTCGATCGAATGTCCTGTGATTCCTGCATGGTATTTGCATTGAGCGCTCATGTCGTACCATTTTGGGTATGGGGGTTGTATAAGTTTTATGTAGAAAGGGGATACTACATGTGCATCAAACAAAATTCGATACAGCTCCCTATACGTGATTGGGATGGGCGAGAACTGAGGTTTCTCTGAGTTCGGTCTTGAATTGGGTTCTTGCCTTGGGGAGACCTGATGGCTGATAGTTACCGTCTTTGACTGGCTTACTGTAATCGGCTCCGAATGGCTTTTGTTATACCTACCAGTACTATTCGCTTTCTTTTCCTTCTTCTTCATGGCCTTTGAAGTCCATTCTCCCATTTCTTTTATTTCTACCTGAACAACCGGTTTGGCTTGATCATCATTCGGGTTAAAACCTGAACCCATCGGGAAGTTCAATAGGAACGAAGTATCAGTCTGACATTGGGATCCAATAATGGCGGGTACCCCATGCGAATGCGTGTCTGGTTGAGTCGGGACACCAATTGGGGAATAAATAGTGTCTTCATCATCATCCACAATGTTGATCACTGGGCTACTCCTTTTTCCAAGTCCTCCGGCTAGTAACTGGGTTAGCTGGCCTATCACATTCCTTTGGAGTTCTCGTATTTCTTGTTGAATCTTGGTCAATTGCCCCTGCATCTGTATTTGCATTTGCTCTATTCTCTCCAACTTTTGTTCCATGTTTTCCAGGTTAACTGCAATATTTTTACCTAATTAGGGTCCTTTTGTAAAAGTCTAATGAAAATGATGCAATGCAATGCAGATGCATGGAATGAATGCAAAAGAAAGAGAGGCATTTATTCTGAATTCAGTTACATTAGAACAACTTTTCTAGAAAATAAATTTCTTTACATAAAACGGATTACATACACGGCCTTGCCCTCATATTCCAAGCAAAAACATCAATCCCCTTCTTCGCAAAGGTCAAATCTTGCAAACTTCTAATAGATGCCTCCTATTAGCTCCTTTTTTGCTTGATCTGGGCCGCAACTCACTGCTCACTTATTTCCATAATGCTCATTAGCCTCTTCAAGAAAGTCGAAACGTGGTGATTCTCGAATAGTCTTTGTCAGCTTGAATCCTTAGGCAATAAAGTCTTGTATTCCTTCACGGACTATCAGTCTTCTCTCGTTTACTTGGACCATATTCGGACAACCATATTATAATCTGCTTTATCAAAAAATCCATTTTCTTATGACAAACTATTCTATTTAGCAATCGAATTTAAATCAACACCTAATTTCTATGATGTAAATGCAATGCAACCAAAGCAAAACAAAACACGTTAGCACAGGCGAAATAAATAACATAGAACACCTATCTGGGTGACCACTAGGGTTTGACATAGTTCTACCTAGGGTAAGCCCTTAGGTTTTCTACATGTTGTTTAGCTCTAAAGTTGAGGTACCCGAACCAGCAGATTCCTTGATCCTCACCCATTATAGGCTCATATGGATCGAGTTCAGTTCCGGGGAATACATTTCCCTATGGCTGCATGGAGGTGAAAACCTCACGAAGACATAGGTACAGATGTATCCCAAAAGCAGTCCACTAGCCCATGCGAAGGTGAAAACCTCACGAAGGCATAGTTTCTCACTCCCACTTCAGGGTGTGACCACAACGGTCATGCAATATGATGCAAGAGTACCCTACGAGACTCAAACCATAATAAACATATGTCACAAACTCATACGGTTAAAGAACCAAAGTCAAATTTTAAAACCAAAATCAAATTTTAATTTTCGATAAAAGGACAAAAATAATCAATCTATGGCTTGACTCTCTGATGATGTCCCTAGTGGAGTCGCCAAGCTGTCGAAACCATTTTTAAAGTTTTATGAAAAACGAGGATCGACTTAAAAACGAAAACGGGAGTCGCCACCAATCCCTTTTTAATTAGGTGAGATTGGATCACCTTATAAGACGTTTTATTTCAAAACATTGATTTTTGGTCCACAAAATACCAGAAAATAGGTTCGAGAGTCGGTTACGTACGAGGAAGGGTTAGCACCCTCGTAACACCCAAAAATTGGTACCTAATTGATTAATTAATGCCCTTATGTCGAGAATTTGAAAAAGATTTGGGAATATGATTTCTTTAAAAAATTTGAACAATTTGAGTTGAAATTAGAGATTCCTTTGTTCCGAAAGCATACAAACATCACATCCAGCACGTTAGGACATGATGTTTTAAACCCTCGTGACCAAAATCATCTCATGATTTACAAAATTTATTAAAAGGATATTTAGTTATTTGGATGAATGAAAAACCGAAACCCAGCACGTTAGGGCACAATTTCTCGAACTTCCAAACACGAAACATTACCTTATTTTTTGAAATTCTTATCCCAAGATAACAAATCGTCATATTCAGTGAGTTAGGACACGACAATTTTGAATTCTCGAGGATAAGTTTTTATTTAAAATTTATAGGTTTTAAAAAGGATACTTGATATTTTAAGTTTTACGAGAAAAAATTAAAACCCAGTAAGTTAGGGTATAATTTCTCTCGAAGTCCTCAAATATCATATATCGCTGTATTTAAAAGTCTTTGAATAAAAATGCATAAATATAATTAAATGTGTTTTATAAAACAAATGGTTTTGGAGTAGATATGGCAACGTATATATTTAATAGCAATTTTACATAACTACAAATTATATTATCAATAAATAATAAAAAATAATATAACATGAATAAATAAATAAAGAATTATGTTAAGCAATGAATATATAGTATAAAAAGAATATGACAATTTCTAAAACTATTTAATATATATAAACAAGGTTTTAAATAAATAATAAAAAAGTATAAAAGAAAAATTTATAACAAATACATAATCTAATAATTATATATATAAATGATTATAAAAATAATTAGTAAATAGTATATAATAAAAAAACATATACATATAATACAATATACAAATTAAAAAATATAATATAATAAATAATATATAAACTATAAAATGATATATAAATTATATTAAACTAAATAATATATAATAATAATTATATATATATAAAGATAATACATATAATATATATATGTATATGAATTTTATACAAATAATAAGAATAATATAATATTTTTAATATGATAAAATAATTAAAATGCTATATAAAATATAATATAACAATATGATATACAAAAATAAAATATGATATAATAACTAATAAAAAATACAATATATGAATAACAGTGAGAAATGTAAATAATAAATAATGATAATTTAATATATACATTATATTAAAATAATTTAAAAAATAAAAGCAAAATGAAAAAAATAAAAAAAATGGATAAGGATTAAATTAAAATAATTAAAAAATTTTAAATACAAAAAAGAACGATATTGAAATGCGCGCCGAAAATGCAAGGACCAATTGGGCAATTATGCCTCATTTCCAAAACGGCGTCGTTCTGTTACCAGCCCTTAAATAGCCCAAGGGACTAAATTAAAATGTGGACAAATATTTAAGGCCAAATTAAAAAATAAAATAAAAAATTAAATTAAACGGAATTAAAAATAATAAAAATGCGGGAGGACTAAAATGGCAATTAGACCATTTAACAAAAACACGCGGATCCTACCCGGGTTTTCGGGTCAACGCGTGGATCCTCCTTAAAACGACGTCGTTTTTGCGCTTATCAGTTTAAGCGAAAACGGCGTCGTTTATACGAGGCTATATAAGTCAGTTTCTTAAAAAAAATTCATTTTGACATTCATTAAAAAAAAAAAAAAAATCAGAGAGCCCCCCAAATTCTCTCGCCTTCTACGAGGTCGTGGTTCGTGTCCGAGTTCCGCGACGGACCGCCATATGCGTCGTCACACGCGCCTTACGCGCTGTTGCCGATGGCGGCGCACAGGTAAAATCTTCACCCTTTTTATTTGTTTTCTCTCTAACAGTATTTATATGAAAAAAACATAGATTTAAAAAAAAAAAACAAAATAACACTAAAAATCACCTCGGTTAAAAAACTCTGTATTCTGTTTCGATCTCTTTTTTGTTTTTATTTCTGTGTCCCTTGTTACAAGTTTTTGGAAGGCTTTTATAGCCTTCGAAATAAACAAAATAAAAGGAAATAAAAATTTTTGCCACTATTTTGCCATCTTTGCTGCGATTCCTTCCTTTTCTGTGCAGGTCAAAGGCGAGGATCTCGGTGGCGAGGCTGTCCCTGCGTTGATGGCGGAGTGGCTTGCGCAAACTGCGGCGTGATGGGTGTCGAGACCGAAGGGCTGTTGGGGCATTGCGGCACGAAGGTTGGGTTCCTGCTGGGGCGCATTGCGGCGCCTAGGGTTTTCCAGAAACCCTAGGTCTTTGATTTTGCCTACACGTTGGGCCATTTTGGGCTCATTTTAAGTCCAGTCCATTGGGTTAGTCTTTAGGTTTGGGTCTGAGTCATTTGTTTTGGGCTAAGGGTGTAAATGGGCTAATCGGGTTTTGCTGGGTAGTCTGTTTAGAATCGGGTTAAAGTGTAACGGGCCAAGGGTTTAGTTGATTTGGGTAATCTGTTGTTGGGTAGTTTATTGGGCTTTGTAAAAATGGACTGTAAAAACATTTGTTTTTTTTTATTATTATTTTGAAATGGGCCCGGGCAAAATGGGTTATTATGCCATATCAAGTTCCGTTGTAGATCCAAAATCGAGTATTCCAATACCTAAAAACATCATACATTGAGAAAATTTAGCCGATGATAGCGAATCGATTAAGTGGATATGGCTTTCGATTTTCCTAAATTACTAACCAAACAAAATATGATCAACTCAATCAGGCACAACAACCCCAATTTAGCATTAAAACACTTACCGAAGGATGAAATCAGCAACCTCACAATCTTAATTCACCAAAGGGTTAATCACCTCGCGATTTCCACCTAAAACAAAACTCGCACAATTAAAGATACGAAACACCGCTACACATAAATCCCCCACTTTACAAAAAAAGTAATAGAAATCCCCGAAAGTTAAAACAAAAATAAATAAATGATACTTACGCAAGAATCGAGTTGCAATCTCTTTAATCAAACACCTTCCTCCGAAATTGAACGACACAAGGATCAATAAACAAGAGAGCAACGAAAATTAGGAGACGAAAGATGAAGAAAGAAGAAAGTTTGAGAAATTCTCTTTCTTTACTGGAAACCAACGTGAAACAAACAAATGAAAGAAATTGGGAGAAACGTGAAATATGTGAATAATGGGGAAACAATTTTGGGGAAATATTTTTAATTTTTTTAAATAATAATAAAATAAAAAAAATCCAAACTAACCAGACCCACTAATCTAACCCCCATCTAACAGATTTTCTAGAGTTCGATTAAAACTCAAATTCCACAAGATGGACGACACACAAGAAAAACTAAAAAAATATTCCCACTTGCACAGGCAAAGATTCGAACACAAGACCATAGGATAAAATGAAGCCTTACTATTGAACCAATAGGTTCATTCTTATTAAAATTTGAGCTAGAATTAAATTTAAGTCAGATACTAAAAATAAGAATTGGGGCTAAAATAATAAAAAAATCAAGAAACATGATTCGAAACCAAAACCTCTTACATACAAACATAACACTTACCCACGGAACCACTCTTGATTAAAGAGTTATTCGCAAGACATATTTGAATATAAGAATTTTTGACACACCTTTAGGGTATTAGCATCTCATTTAACATAACATAGGTCAATTTCAATTTCAGTACTTTAAACATAATCAATGATCATTTATAATTCACATTCATTTTATTTTCTTAACCCTCATTAACTAAATTGGATTTGAGAAAAGATACATGGATCAACCCACCAACATACTAGTATACACACTGAAGTGCTAATCGGACATAAATACACTGATCCCACCAACCATACTAGAATACACATGTACCTTAGGGTATTTGAGCTGGTGATATGTTCTTAACTCGAAGGGCATTAGAGAATTGTCACTTAATGATACATGCTCAGCGCTAGATCTCCCACCTACAAAAGGAACCTAATGGCATGCCAACTGTACTTGTAACTCTATTTGATACTGTTAATAGGACATTATTCGTTATCAACCATCACTCAAACATATAATGATCAAGATATCATAGCATTATTATATTGTAATACAATATTCACACATGTACATATACATATTTCAAACGTAACCCAATCGACTCAAATTGATCAAATTTATTCATACCTCGAATCATTCTCTACACCAGTATTATTTGATTATAATTAATTACCTATTTAAGCATAAATTGAAATGAAAGTATGTAAGCATAAACTGGATTAGCTATTCGTGGATGGCCTTTTCTTTTCCTTTATCTTTGGACGTCCCAGTGTCGTCTTTAGCTACGTTCGATAATTGATTATGGAAATTCATTAGTACACAATTGAAAAAGGCACAACTAACAATTCAAGCATGAATGTATGTTTTAAAATTAGGTCTCTTGTTAACCCTAAGGTCCGACATGCTCGTATCTTTAGGTTTTCCTGATTGAATCTAAATTCAACTTTGTATATATACTACAAGAACCTTAACTACCAATCTATAACATAAACTTTCAATAATTTTTATTCTATTCAATTTGGTCCCTAATGTTTCAACAATGTCTTCAAGTCTTTAAGCTTAAATCAAACTTATTCTTACATCACCTATTTCCTTACTAGCATAGTTCTCACATGCACCAAATTTAACAACTAAAATTTCATAGTTTCAATTTAATTTCACAATGTTCCGTACATTGGTAACTTAAATTACCTCATATAATATTAACATTTAAACAATGGGTTGATTAGAACTAGTTTCCTACTAGAGAAATCTATGAAATTTAAGAAGAAAAATACATGTTTACCTTGTTAATTTGTTGGCTGATTATAAAGGGTGAAGCTTTGCCTATTTCTTCTCTTTAAATTCGGTTTATGGAGAAGAAGAGAAGATGATGAATACATGTTTTCTCTCTTTCCCACTTAACATGCATATATATATAATAATTAACTCACTAATTAATCGTTAGATTAAGTTAATTAAACCATGACCCTAAGGCCATTAATCCATTTCTTAAGCTTTAGTGGAAATAGATGGTGATGATACTTCTTGAGCCCGAGGAAGAAGATAGTGATGAGAGTAGGGGGATATGGATGAGTTTCTTCATGATGACCTGGATGAAGGTTGATAATTTCTTTCTTATTGTGTCCATTTTAGTTTTTCGTTTCTTTTCGTGTTATTATTTCATTTTATAGTTTAATTTTGGCTATTTTATTTTGTAGGGTCTACATGTTTTGGCTAAACATCGGCTTTTGCGCATTCAAGTATATCGAGGATGATGCTCAAATTCAATACATGTTTAAGGAGCAATTCTAGACCTTAATAGTAAGGTAAAACTCTTGAAAACTTTGAGGTTTTATTATTTATCGATTAATTTCAAATAATTAAAAGAAAAAGGAATTGAGAGCATTAGAAAGAAAAAGGCATCAGCCCCCAACAATTCCAGGATTGTCTTCTTTTTTTCCTTCAATATAGGCTCAAATTCACTTATTGTGTACTAGCGATAATGTGAACGCTAGACTCAGCACTCCAGACTTTTCTCCCCAAGACTTGACATTGAGTCATCAATTGGGTCAGGAAGAAATGATAAATTTCAATGGAAATAAAGCAGGTGAATATTTTAAGTAGCTTATTTTTTTTGGACATATAAAATATGTTAGCCCAAATTAAAACTAAACTAGTGTTGGCTTTTTTAAGCTTCTATGAATTGCATTAAAAGAAAAAACACTGTCCATGAACTCACGACAAATTTAATTGTTCAAGTGTTGCTTATCAAATCAAAGAAGGAAAATAATGAAAAAAGAACACAAGTTGATTAGCCATATTTTCACGATGGAGAAACTGTAAGCCATACTAATTTATCATTTTTATAATTTCTTCCAACATTAAAAAGTAAAATATTATCTTAATTTTATCTAATATCTTATCGTTATTCTTTTATTCAGAACAGTACTTGACAGCAAAAACAACACTTATTTGCTGCCGCTAGATAGTAGATACACCATTAAGCAACATTTAACACTTAGGATATGGGACTCCACAAGTCGAAGCAACCCTTTTAGCGTTAGGATTGTCGACATACTGTTTAAGAGCTGGGTTCTTCATGTATCCACAGAGGCATGGCTGTTGTTCCTTCAGCCTGCTGCAACAAGTGGTTGATGGAGGCGAGGACGACGTGAGCGCCGACTTGCAGGGGAGAAGCTTCATGGGATTACATGTCTTTGCCTCCGCCGTGCGAGTTTCACTTGAAAATAGCACCACCGCCAGTGCCACCACACACAAGGCAACAAAGGAAACTCTCATCATCTTTTTTTTTCTCCTACACAAGCTGCTAATACAAAGAAAGCAAAGAAGTTAAAATGGTACTGGGTGCATTTTGGGGTATGATTTGAGGCACAATTTATAGAAGTTGGGATTGGTAACTCCTCAGATGTTACAGTTTGCACCATGATTTACGGATGTTAAACTCTCTAAGTAATTTTGATTATTCTATTATACTCATATTTGAAATTTAATGTTTAGATTTTTTATATAATACATATGCGATCATTCGTTTTACAGTTTGATCCTAATTTTGTTTGGATCGAAGGTGATATTTAGGTAAAGTTTTTTTAATAATATCGTTTACAGGATTCGAATTTGGTACAAATATCTAAGGAATAAGTCTACTACCACTTCTTCCAACCACTCATTGGTTAATGCTTATATTTTAATTTGATATTTTTATTACAATGACATTAGTCGGTTCAAATTGTTAACATTCTTAGTTATTTTAATTGAAATGATGCCGTTAATTTTTTAAAAAAACTCATTTTTAGTACACAAAAAAAAAGTATTTTAGCATGATTAATTTAGAATAGATATTTTTAAGAAAAAATTTCAGACTTTAGTATTTTAATTAGAAGAATTAAAGTTGTTAACTATTTAAACTAATAAATAATATTATAAAAATACAAAAACTAAATTATATCAAATTAAAATATAAAAATTAAATCTTATAGTAAAATATCATAATCATAATGTGACTTAAAATGATGTATGTTAATACCATATTTTATCATTTGATTTAAAAAAATTAGTATATTTTTAAAAAAAAATTATTTGTATTTAAATTGATTGGAGTAGTTTTATGTTTAGCCCAAACGAAGTAAGGATAGAATGTTTAGAAAAAAAAAATTAGGGTAATGGGAATTTGGTAAAATGGTGGCACCTGTCTCATTCTTGTAAAAGTAACCAGCAACGTTGCCAAGGAATCGAAGTTACTGGTTGTCGTCACTCGTCATAGTCAACAAAACAATAGGTTTGACCAATAAATGTTGTCCCACACCTGGACCTCTAGTGTGGAAATCCAGATTTGATGATTAAAGGCAACAAAATAATTTCGAGTTTGATTTAATTAAAAAAATCAAAATTCCGAGTTGGAGAACACCCGTATCAAATAATCTTAATCCATAAAAATCATGTTTCAAATTTAAAATATTTTAGTAAAAATTAAATATGAATTCAAATAGTCATATTTTTGTTTTAACTTTCAATATAGTATTAAAACAATTAAAATTTTTTAAGCAAAAAATTATTCAAACATGGGATTGACATGCCCATAAATTTACGGAGATTCAAACGTAATGTTAAAAGTAAAAATAACTTAATTTTAGTTTTAGTAGTTTTGTAAGGTTAAAGTTTTTAATTTGTTTTTGTAATATGTGTGAGTTGTGACAGTCTTGTAATTTAATTTGATATAGTTAAGTACCTATACTTTATGAATTTTTAATTTTTTTAAAATTTAAATCATGACAAAATAGTAACTATCAAATTCATTAAGTTAAAAATCTAACGTGGCAACATATTATTAAATATATAATGTCATGTCAATTAGTTATTTCCATATATTACTTACAAAAAAGTCAGTTATGGGTTTACAATTTGACGTTTGTATCAAGACTAAAATTTTGAAATTCTAAATTTATAGGAATTAATAATGATTTAATTGGAGAATATTAACTAAATCTAAAATTTAGGCATAGTACAAGACTAATGGCAAAATTTAACTAAACAGATTTAAATGCTACAGCTTGGTCAGGACTAGAATTTTAAAATTTAAAAAGTACAATAACTAAAATTGACTAATTCAAAAACTAAAGGGAATAAAATCGACCTTTCCTTGGACGAAATCTCATAAATCAAGATAAGAGATCATCTAACACAAGCCAATGGATGATACTCAGATAATCCAAACAAAAACAATATCCACATTCTCATCAAGGGCCCAATGATCTAGAGGATGGGCAACACCATTGACCGAACTATGAGCATAATAAAAAGAAACAAAAATCAAACCACTCACACAAAGTACGGGCCTCCTACATGATTTAACCATAAATAGACAAGTCCAAACTACTACTCTTAAGTTTGTTAATCACTAAAAAATCCGACTCAACAATAATGCTGCTGAAGTCCAAATCCCTAGTCATCATAAGGATGTTGACAATAGTAAGAGCCTTAATTGAAAGAGCATTAAATGCACCATCAAGTTGTCTAGCACACCCCGTGCGTAACATTCTTTCTAACTCACGAACCATTGATCCATAAGTCGTCGTTCACTTCCTATCCAACCATGACACATCAACATTGATCTTCTAGTGTTCACCACTCAGGGCCTCCCACCTATCAATACTCAGTCCCCTAGGTAGCAAGGGTGTGCATAAGAGGTTATGCACTCTGAAGTTCCTATGGAGAGTGTGAGCATGAATCAGAAAATCATGTGGGGACATAGTCTTTCCTTGAATGATCTCCAAGTTCCTTGCTTCCTAATCTTTCACAATAGCACTAAAAGACTTGTGAAAGCCTCATTGAGCTTCCTCATAGCAAACTGTAGCCAACAAATCAACTTACAAAAAAGAAGCACTCAGTAAGTTATTGTCAATACCAATCAAAATCAACACCTCCTTGGATAAAGGACAATCACATATTTCATGTACAATATGCATTCTGAGATCACCATATCTCTTACACTAAACATTATTAGACAGAGCGACAGGGGCACACTTCACAGTTGTCAGAAGAATCTCATGGCCCATTCCAGAACTAAATAACTTGGTCTTAGTTAGAGCCTTCAATTTCCAAATTTCCTTCCAATAAGCCCTATGTGGCCCATACCCCCATTGAATTAAAAAGGAGTCAATTATAACCAAACCTAGTTGAATAAACCTCATTCGACATATGGCCCCAATCGAATACATCATCACTATTATAAGCATAAGTAGAATAGCCAAATACAATCCATAATATCGATCTAGAGATGATCGAAGCAAGTTCTCAGTCCATCTAGATATATCCTCTACTAAATGATTAGAAACTGTAGCGTCATATGGAAGAGCACCATTGAACACAAGGTCCTTCGTATTTATGTCTTTCTCTCCCTATCTATCCAACCACACCTTTGCTTTATTCCTATTGTTGGTAAATGTGCCTATATTGTAGTAAACATGTCTTTTATATTTTCACATTCATTGATTGTCTAAAGTTCAAATTGAAGATAAGTGGCAGTGTAAAGAATGTTTACATTGTGAGAAAGATAACTTACTTCAGTAGATAATCTAAATAAGTCTGTAATCCCGTAAAACAATCGAAGTGAACATTTGTTTCAAATACTGAGAAGGATTATTATACCGTCTACAATTCCAATTGGTGAGATGGCTAGTCTTGGCTATCAGAGCAATTGACTCCACGAGTAGAGACAATGATGTATTCATTAGTAGAATGATACATTGGACTGGACACATGATGAATTAATTGTAACACCCCAAACCCAGCCCATACGTTATGACCGGATCAGACATGTCACATGAGAAAAACATGTTAAATCATTTTTATTCGAACTAAAATAGGTATTATTTTATAATCAAGAAAACAAGTTTGATTTGAAATATTTGATAAAATACTACTAACCTCGAAGGTTGATTGATAATTCGATAATTTGAACTAAAGATCTTATAAACTATGACTTTTGAAAATATTATTGATAATTTGAGAGAAAATTTCCAAGTTAAAATATTTGTAAAAGTTTGTTATGAAATCCATTTGTTAATTTATTTTGGGAAATATTTATTTAAGTTTTTAGTAAAATTCCCATTTAAAACAATTTAAGCAAGATAATAAGTTCGTTAAACATAAAGCAAAAATAAAATATTCTAGAGGCCTTATTACAACATAAAAACCCAAAATAGTAAAAGTACTAAAATGAACGGAAATAGAAATCTAAAGTTCAATAAAAACCATTTCTGAAGTATGGCCTCCACCGAGTCATCCATGGCCCAAGTCCACTTTACTGAGCATTACCTATAAGGGTTAAAGAAAAAGGGGTGAGTTACTAGAACTCAATGTATAATCCCCTTACCGTTGTCCACTGGGCTTGAACCCGTATAGCAATATCTTGGGCCTAAACCCATTTACATAACAATGTATAAATGAAATATATATATATATATATATGCAACCCAACCCATCCTAGTAATCCTTCCGCTACACACCACCCGTACCATCCCATCACACCTGTGGGGATCAAGTCAACCCACCCCGCCAAACACACCAATCGCAGGCAAGTTGCCATTTATAATATATTTTGATTGTGACCCAGCCACCGGAATTATAGTGAAACATAATAAAAAACATTTTTGTGGCAATGCCACCGGGCTACACTTCTCTTCAACATTTATCCCATCCCATGCAAAATTATAAAATACAACATACATAATAAAGCATAATATTTACAAATATAAACAACAATCATTAATCCAGAGATTTGTTACGATAAATCGGCCAATTATAGAACTTTGCAATTCGGCCCATAGGGGCATTTTTGTCAATTTTACAAATAATCCCCGATTTGACAATTCTTAGTATTTACGATGTTTAGGAAAAATACTCAATTCATACCATTTTACCGATTTTAAGTTTTTAGGCAGAAATGATCAATATTTCTAATATGATGCTAAATCACATATTTACGGAATTTCGGTGTGAGATTACACACCATTTCAAACATGTATTCGGAAGGGTACGGGATTACACACCTGATTACGGTAAGTATTAAACTCTCTTGATCGTCGGCACCTATGACAACATAGTACTCGATTAATCTAATGAATAAGATTTTTATTAAATCTAAATCTAAACCAAGCGATCTATTGAAACACTTACTCTCGATATCGTGAATGACCACGATTTGTCTATTCTCACCGGATGATGGTCCGCAACCCAGTGGGAAATCTCGAACTGCCGAAACCGCTCTACGCTTGAACTTAGGAGTAGGAGTAGCAAATCCACTCCTTTTTTGTTCTCCAATCGCTTTTCCTTTCAACACGGTTCCACTTGCCTCCATTGGAAAACGTATTAATCAAAATGATATTACAATGATATATATATCGATTGTCTAAGGAAAAGGGTTCGGCTTACCACTATTTCTGTAGAATCAACAAATGAATATCCACGATTGATATAGTCCCTTGACAATAATAGATCTACTTCTATCATTTGGGCGCAAGATTAGAAATGGTTCGGCTAAGATGTGATGTTCGACCAATCCACTAGAATACTACAAATAGAAGAGTATCAAAATATGAGGGAGTGTGGGAAAACACCATTTCAGTTTAGAAACAAGATGAAACAACCGAATGATGGGGAATACTCATTCGGCTAGGGAGAATAGAGAATGAAAATATTAGAATAACGTCGCTTACCTGATTTAATCAAGAAAGAAATGTCCAAATTGTAAAATAGAGAAGAGAAGATGATCAAAATTCGGCTATGAAAATATGGATTAAAGAAGAAGGAAGAAAGGTTGAAGAATTTTGTGAAAAGAAATGAAAAGATGGAGAAAGGGAGCTTAATAGTTTCGGCTAAACAAGAGAAAAAGATGAGCAATTGTGCTAGAGTGATTCAGCCATTCAAAACAGCGAATTTTCGCCACTGACTTTGGTGGTTTCCAGTCCAAAACAGCCTCTACCTTCCGGGGATCAACTCTAATTCCTTTGGCAGACATAACATGCCCCAAAAAGGTCACTTCCTTCAGCCAAAATTCACACTTACTGAATTTGGCATACAGTTGCTTCTTTCTCAAAATCTGCAATACAACCCATAGATGCGAATCATGCTCTTCTTCAGTCTTTGAGTACACCAAGATGTCATCTATGAACATCACCACAAACCGATCTAGATAGGGTTGGAAGACCCGATTCATCATGTCCATAAATGCAGCTGGTGCATTTGTCAACCCAAACGGCATCACTAAGAACTCGTAATGTCCATAACGAGTTCGGAACGCAGTCTTGTGAATATCCGCCTCCTTGACCTTAAGCTGGTGATATCCCGATCTCAAGTCTATCTTCGAGAAAATCGAAGCTCCTCGCAGTTGATCGAACAGGTCATCGATCCTCAGTAACGGATACTTATTCTTGATCTTCAACTTATTCAATTACCTATAATCGATGCATATACGCATCGACCCATCCTTTTTCTTTACGAACAAAACCGGTGCTCCCCACGGTGACACACTTGGTTGAATAAATCCTCGATCCAACAACTCCTAAATCTGAGCTTTAAGCTCCGCTAACTCCTTCGGCGCCATTCTATAAGGAGCAATGGACACTGGAGCCGTTCCTGGTAATAGCTCAATGCCAAACTCTACCTCCCGATCCGGAGGCAATCCTGGAAGCTCCTCGGGAAAGACGTTTGAAAACTCTTTTACCGTTCCAACGCTATCTACCGACAACTCTTTGGCATCCAAAGCACTGATGAAGGCTAAGAACGCTCCACACCCCTTACGCACCAACTTTTCTGCCTTTAAAGCAGATACCACATTAGACAAATAGTTTCTTCTTTCTCCTATCATCATCACTTCCTTATCCTCTGAAGTTCTTAGTATCATCGCTTTGCATAAAGATCCAAGTTAAATGACGGTGTTTAACCACCACCCATGCCCAAAATAAGGTCGAATTCGCGAATGGTAGTTCCATCAAATTCGCCAGAAATATTTCCCCTGAACTTCTAAGGGCACATCCCTAAATAGCTTATTTACTACCACTGACTGTCCTAAAGGGCTAATCACAGTTGTTTCTCTAGAAGAATTCTCAGATCTAATGTTCAAGATTCCAGACACAGCACAAGCAACATACGAATGGGTGGATCCAATATCTATCAAAGCGAGAATGGTACATCAGCTATGAAAAACGTACCGATTATGATATCAGGTGCATCACAATCCTCTCAACGTCTGACCGCGTAAACCAAACCTGGCTGTCTCGCCTCCGCGTTACCCCTATTACCGGTACCTCTACCCGGTGCACCCTGACCTCGTCCTACGCCATAACCACCTCGACCTGACCTACGGCCTCTTGACGGCTGCTGAGTGCCTCTAGCTGACTGTGCATCATTGTTACGAATAACCTGAGTCTGAGCAGGCTGTCGAGGGCAATCTCTAAGTTGATGGTCCTTGGAGCCACATTTGAAACAACCACCGGTTCTCTTCCAGCATTCACCCGAGTGAAGTTTTCTACAATCCACACATGGTTGTAACTGATTAGTAGCAACTTATACTCTCGCTCGAGCTGGCTCCTCATTCCTGGGCCTATTCTGAAAGCCTCTAGCAGGACCTGAGTACCCAGAGTCTCTCTTGCTCCTGCCCCTATCCTTGTCTCGGTTTTACCGCTCCGAGTGTTTAACCTCTTCAGCTATCTTGGCTTTCTCCACCAGTGTGGCAAAGTTCCTCTCCTTCAATGGGGCTATCAGCACCCGCAACTCATCACGCAACCCATCCTCAAAACGCACACAGCGTTCGTAGTCAATTGGCACTATTCCCCGGGCATACCGACTCAGACACAAAAATTCTGCCTCGAACGCTGCCACAGATTTACCTCCTTGGACCAGATTCAAGAGTTCATTCCTTCGGGCATCCACATAGCTAACCCCGACATATTTTCCTTAAAATGCAGTTTTAAAGAATTCCCAGGTAATACGATCGGCCTGAGTGCCTTCCCGGACAGTGAGCCACCACTGATACGCCTCGTCCCTCAGCAAAGACACCACTCCTTTCAGTTTCTGCTCGGCGGTGCAATCCAAATCGTCCATGATCCGCTCTACCGCCTCAAGCCATTACTCCACTACATTTGGGGCTACACCCGAAATACCTCTAAAAACCTCAGCTCCATTCGATCTGAGTCGCTCCGATATTGACCCACGAGCTGCTGACCCAGTTCTTGCCCCAGCAACCCTTTCAAGAACTCGCAACATTACTTGGGACAAAGCGTCATCCTCTCTCATGCGATCATGTGACCCAGCTTCAGTCACAGGTGACGCAGGTGCGTCTATTTTCGAAATATGTCCCGATGCCTCAGATACAACTCTAGCGCCACGGCCTCTACCACTGCCACGTCTACTGCGTCCACGTCCTCTAGCGCTCATATTTGCTAATTCAATTTAATCTGATTAAGAGTCTTATGAATTAGTATGCTATTTTAGTGTTTATTAAACAATATTTTATGAAGTATAAGAAGTAAAGTTGTTTTCGTAAAATGCATCCTATAGTCTCAATCTCTATAGTTTCAGCTCCTAAAACTAAAAGTTCTAGAGTATTTCAACAGTCATACCACAACAATCATAATCATAAAATGATAACATATACTTACTTGACTTGGTGCCGGATACCCGTGGTGCCATACTTCTTTTAGAACATGCATGTATAAATTAAGATTTTAAACAGCTTTGGAAAACATTTTTGAACCCAAACCACAGCCGAGTTTTGCAACCTGGCTCTGATACCATAAAATGTAACACCCCAAACCCGGCCCATACGTTATGACCGGATCAGACATGTCACATGAGAAAAACATATTAAATCCTTTTTATTCGAACTAAAATAGGTATTATTTTATAATCAAGAAAACAAGTTTGATTTGAAATATTTGATAAAGTACTACTAACCTCGAAGGTTGATTGATAATTCGATAATTTGAACTAAAGATCTTATAAACTATGACTTTTGAAAATATTATTGATAATTTGAGAGAAAATTTCCAAGTTAAAATATTTGTAAAAGTTTGTTATGAAATCCATTTGTTAATTTATTTTGGGAAATATTTATTTAAGTTTTTAGCAAAATTCCCATTTAAAACAATTTAAGCAAGATAATAAGTTCGTTAAACATAAAGCAAAAATAAAATATTCCAGAGGCCTTATTACAACATAAAAACCCAAAATAGTAAAAGTACTAAAGTGAACGGAAATAGAAATCTAAAGTTCAATAAAAACCATTTCTGAAGTATGGCCTCCATCGAGTCATCCATGGCCTAAGTCCACTTTATTGAGCATTACCTACAAGGGTTAAAGAAAAAGGGGTGAGTTACTGGAACTCAATGTATAATCCCCTTACCGTTGTCCACTGGGCTTGAACCCGTATAGCAATATCTTGGGCCTGAACCCATTTACATAACAATGTATAAGTGAAATAAATATATATATATATATATATGCAACCCAACCCATCCTAGTAATCCTTCCGCTACACACCACCCGTACCATCCCATCACACCTGTGGGGATCAAGTCAACCCACACCGCCAAACACACCAATCGCAGGCAAGTTGCCATTTATAATATATTTTGATTGTGGCCCAGCCACCGGAATTATAATGAAACAAAATAACAAACATTTTTGTGGCAATGCCATCGGGCTACACTTCTCTTCAACATTTATCCCATCCCATGCAAAATTATGAAATACAACATACATAATAAAGCATAATATTTACAAATATAAACAACAATCATTAATCCAGAGATTTGTTACAATAAATCAGCCAATTATAGAACTTTGCAATTCGACCCATAGGGGCATTTTCGTTAATTTTACAAATAATCCCCGATTTGACAATTCTTAGTATTTACGATGTTTAGGCAAAATACTCGATTCATACCATTTTACTGATTTTAAGTTTTTAGGCAGTAATGATCGATATTTCTAATATGATGCTAAATCACAGATTTACGAAATTTTGGTGTGAGATTACACACCATTTCAAACATGTATTCGGAACGGTACAGGATTACACACCTGATTACGGTAAGTATTAAACTCTTTTGATCGTCGGCACCTATGACAACATAGTACTCGATTAATCTAATGAACGAGATTTTTATTAAATCTAAATCTAAACCAAGCGATCTATTGAAACGCTTACTCTCGATATCGTGAATGACCATGATTTATCTATTCTCACCGAATGATGGTCCGCAACCCGGTGGGAAATCTCGAACCGTCGAAACCGCTCTACGCCTGAACTTAGGAGTAGGAGTAGCAAATCCACTCCTTTTTTGTTCTCCAATCGCTTTTCCTTTCAACACAGTTCCACTTGCCCCCATTGGAAAACGTCTTAATCAAAATGATATTACAATGATATATATATCGATTGTCTAAGGAAAAGGGTTCGGCTTACCACTATTTTCGTAGAATCAACAAGTGAATATCCACGATTGATATAGTCCCTTGACAATAATAGATCCACTTCTATCGTTTGGGCGCAAGATTAGAAATGATTCGGCTAAGATGTGATGTTCGGCCAATCCACTAGAATACTACAAATAGAAGAGTATCAAAATATGAGGAAGTGTGGGAAAACACCATTTCGGTTTAGAAACAAGATGAAACAACCGAATGATGGGGAATACTCATTCAGCTAGGGAGAATAGAGAATGAAAAGATTAGAATAACGTTGCTTACCTGATTTAATCAAGAAATAAATGTCTAAATTGTAAAATAGAGAAGAGAAGATCAAAATTCAGCTATGAAAATATGGATTAAAGAAGAAGGAAGAAAGGTTGAAGAATTTTGTGAAAAGAAATGAAAAGATGGAGAAAGGGAGCTTAATAGTTTCGGCTAAACAAGAGAGAAAGATGAGCAATTGTGCTAGAGTGATTCGGCTATTCAAAAGAAAATGAGTAAGATTGGTTTGAGGATTACGGTAAAACAAAGGAAAAACATGAATAAATGGCCTAGGAGTTTTGGCCAAAACAAGAGAAAATGGTGTACAATAGTAGCTTTAGAGTTTTGGCAAGGAAAAAGAAAAAATTGGAAGAGAGCAACCAAATATGCTAGAAAGGAACAAGCATTTCACACAAAATTGCAAAATGCCAAAAGGAAATTCGGCTACCAAGCTTTTCCCTCCCCAAAACCGTGTATACCTTACCAATAGGATCAAAAATTGACCAAAACACTTTCCAAAACATTCTCCCCAAAACCGGCCAACATATCCCCTTTCTTGCTTCTTTCATTTACTCCTTTCCTTACACTCCCCCCTTACCATATTTCCTTAGCCATCTTTCCAAAATTAAAAAGTCTCCCTTACCATAAATACATTCATGGCTGACACTTGGGATAGGAGTACAAAAATAAATCCAAAATTTGCAAAAGATGGGATTTGAACCCCTTCCCTCCATGCTCTCCACTTGATGCCATAACCTCCTTGCCATATGCTCATTTATGCTAGCAAAATATGCACTTATTTCCTTAAGCCTTGATGCCATTTACCTTCTCTCCTTAAAGTGCTTAAACACAAAAATTTTGCTAAGGCCCAATTCAACCCCGAACCTTCTTAGGACCCCTAAACATACACAATTAATATTTTTAACTAACCTATCGCATGGTATAATGCAACACATAAATTCTAAATTTCAGGATGTTACGTTAATTCTAAATCCATTTAAGAATTAATTCACTTGTGACATTCATGGTGTGATTTATCTAAATCCTAAGTTAGTAACTAACCATTCGTATGCAACTCACATGCTTTGATATAAGTGGAGGCTTATGCTCTAAACATGATCAAGCCTATAGTCGGTATGTTGGGTACATGACTTGTGTATAGCATGACTTTACTAGCAACTGTGGAATGCATAGCTCAATTAAAGAGTTAATGATATCCTCTTATTGGCATTGTGTGGATTGATAAATATGAACTGTGGCCACGGATTGCTTGTTCTCGAATGAGCAATTTATCATAGCTATTTGTTGACAACGATCATATTAATCACTAAGAAGACACAATGTTGACAATGAGATAAAATAGGATTGTATTGAGTGAATGGATTTAACTCAAAGGAATAAATGATACCATATGAGGGTAACACACATGACGAGGTCATTGGACAAAGCAGTTGGATGAATGGCTTTCGTAAAGAGTATACAATAAGGAGTTTTCAATCATGGTACTTCTTATGGACTGACTCCATGATTAAGTAATTGCGAATTATCGAAATGATGCTATAACATCCCGAAACTGGGCCTAGTAGGATTGTTTGTGTGCTTAGCATAGTCTTGTGAAGGTTTGGATTTATTTACGAAGTTAGAATAATTTTTAGTATGGAAAATTTAGTGAAATGGATTAGATGAACTTGACACTTAAGTTAATTTAAGTGTTAAATTCTAGCACATGAGGAGTTAGTAGCATAGTGGATAAGGAGCTTGAAAGGTTGCTTGAGGGAAGTGGTTCGAGTTGCTTGGAAAGCATTTTGAAGACTTTATTTTTTTGTATCCTAGCATTGATGGACGGTCAAACTCTAATCATGATAGGTTGGACCTTAAGTTTTTGGTAAGATGAATTTTGGTTTAAGGAAAGCTTGAAATAGGGGATAAGAATCTTAAAGTTATGGAAGGTTGGGGAGACAAAGGGCTTGGCTTAAGGAAGATGTTTTGGAAACTCTTTCAAGGCCTTTAGTGCATGTATGTGGACGGCAAGTGTGTCTAGGGGGGTGGCTGAATTTTGTTAGGTGGTTTGGGGGAGGATATTTGGTCAACCTTTGGCATTTGTGCGTCTTTTGGCATTGTTTTCTTTCTCTCCAAAAACTCCCCTCTTTGGCCGAATGTTTTTGTGCATTTTGTGCAAATTTTGCTTTTGGTTTAGCCTTCATTTTGTTTGAACCAAAAATGTTATTTCCTTTCTCTCATCTTTGCTCTTGAAACCGAAACCATACTCTTCCATATCTTTCTTTTACTTTCTCATTTCCTTGCTCAAAGCCGAAAGTATCTATCTTCTTCCTTTCATCTCTTTCTTTTCTTCTCTCAAACTCTTGAGCCGAAATCCTCTTTACTTTCCTTTGCCAAATTTCTCTCTTCCATTTTACCTTTCTTTTCATTCCTCTTTTCCACTCTAGCCGAATCCTCTCTCTCTCATTTTGATTTTCTTTGCCACTCACGTACTATATTTCTTTTTATCCACATATCATTTGCTATCTTTATTCAAAACCATAGCCGAATCTTCTTTATCTTTTTGTGTGTATCTTGGCCGAATATCATCACAAGGGTAGGTCTTCATTTGGTTTTCTCCAATCGATTTTGGAAGGGGGTAAGTATTCATGGCCGTTTTTCCTTTGTTTCTTTTCTCTTTTCTATGTCGTTTTCTTGAGAGCAAGCAAGGGCCAAATTTTGGGCACTTGTTAATAAGGTTCTAATCATTCTTAGAAACCGATTATTCTTTTAGACTCTTCAAAATTTTGGAAGCAATCGATTTAACCCTACTCCTCTAGTAATCGAAGTGATTTTGGGGCAATCAAGAATGGGTTCGAAAAGAGCGCGATTAATAGTGTTTGGAAGAGGGTGGTTCTCGCTATACCCTCAAATTTCAAACGAAGAAGGGTCGTGTCGGCGAGCTCGAGACTTTCCACCGGGTTGTGGACCCTTTGCCAGCGAAGATCGATTATTTGAAGTCGTGATGCACTCCCCGAGCCATTGTTCGCTCGTGGTTCTTCATCAGTTATGAACCATCAATTGGAGTGAAATCGCATATAGTTGTTGTTCGGGATTTCGAGGGTAAGGATTTAGATTACTTATCATTTGTATAGTTTTATGAATGTTAGTGTTCTAATCAAGAGTGATAAATATTTAGGTATCGACGAGCGGAAAGTATAGTTCTCACTATTATCAAAAAGTAGTTATCGCGATCGTCTCTTTGATTGTGTGTACCTTACACACTTTATAACTCTCGGTTATGTATATGTATATATAATTTCAATTTACTAATCATATTATCAAAGTGGAAAACGAAGAGATCTTGATATGATACCATGATGGTATGAATGAGGATTCGGGTAAGTCCGTTTCTATATGTTGTTAATACATGTGGATTGAAATCATGATCTACGATTTATGATATATTTGTTATGTGTTTCATAATAAAGTATATTGACATGATTTGTTTATTTATTGCATTGGTATGGGCAATATGAGAGGAGGGGGAAGATTGATATTCGTGTCTTCTGGACACCGTGAGGTTTGGCACCTCCAAAGTGATTTGGTATCACATTTGTGTCTTTGGGACACCAGAGGTTTGGCACCTCATAGCGACTCGTCCCCCCCGTGGATTAACACCACCGTGGGTTGGCCCCACTTTTGAGATATGGGATTGTCGCCAAAGATTTGGTATCACACGGGGTTGGCCCCACAACTTGATTATTCGTGACTTTGGTAACCAAAGTGATTTGGTATCACATTTGTGTCTTTGGGACACCGAGGTTTGGCACCTCATAGCGACTCGTCCCTATGGATTAACACCACCGTGGGTTGGCCCCACTTTTGAGATATGGGATTGTCGCCATGATTTGGTATCACACGTGGGTTGGCCCCACAACTTGATTATTCGTGACTTTGGTCACCAAAGTGATTTGGTATCACATTTGTGTCTTTGGGACACCAGGTGGTTTGGCACCACCAAAGTGGTTTGGTACCACACGGGTAGAAAAAGGAGTTACGGATGGCTAGGTTGGGTGCATCATATATATATATACATTGCTTGGTTATAATTTGTGTAAGTATGTGGCATTTACCCGGGAGAGGGAATATGCACTGAGTCTTGGTGACTCACCTTCTCCCTTATCTTTTCAGGTGATTCGTGAGATCGCGGATGTGAAGCCGGATGAACTCGAGGAGGCCATGCAATAAAATTTGATTTTACAAGAATTTCCATTTGGGTACTTGATTTTAATTTGGTTTTCATTTTTATGGGTTTGTAATAAGGCCTCTTTAATTATGTTTTTTTTTGGATTATTTACATGCTTTGGATTTGTTTTAAATATGGCTTATAAATTACATGATTGATTTAATGATATGTGAACAAAGTTTTCTAAAATACAAAGAGCGATGGTTTTTAAAACGTTACCATCGGGTAACCTAAATAAAATGATAATTTTAACAACTTAAGTATTTTCGATAACTCATACTATTTTCCAAAACTCCAGTTTCCAAATTTCTATTAGATACGGTTTTCAACCTAATCGCTTTAGTTTCTTTTCAATTTATAAAAGGTTTACAAATCTAAGCTGCAACTAAGTTTTAAAGATTTATTTTCGGATTTCAAAGTAAATTATCGCTTTTAATTTATTATACACCTGATTTCTACAAACTTAGAACAACAAAGAGTTTTTCACTAAAATTTAATCGGTAACTCGTTTTTCCTCAAAACGTTTTCCCCTGTGACATACCAAATTCGGTCGTGGCGTATTGACCGGGTTTGGGGTGTTACAGATGCTTCTGACATAATTGCAATCACTAGAGCCTAATTGTATATGTCTGATTGGTCCCTCCGCTAGCTCAACAAAAGCTCAATTAGACTACATTTGAATTAGAAGAAAATTCTACGACTTTGGAAATAATTTAATTAAGTCGATTTATTCGATGTGGAATTAAATTAGGTGGTCGTAAGAATTTTTCAAGTAGAGAATTTGATTAAAGAATTTTCTTGAAAAATTATTTTGGAAAATCTAAGTGATTTTTGGAAAAATTAATTTTGATCAAGTAAAATTAATATGATATTTTTGGAAGTTAATTTTCAAGTCAGACAATTGGTCAAATGGGTAATTGAATTTGAAAATTAGACCTGAGATCATAAATTGGGCTCGAGAGCCAAAAACTGAGACCAAGACCCAAAAAATGGTCAAACCTGGCTCGGTAAGTGAAACCAGGCTGACGGTCCAACCGGTGGCTGAACCGGACCGGTCAGGTCGTCATTGACCCGGACCGAACCGGTAATAGCCAAATCAGCTTGTGGTGTCGTAAGGGTGTCGCACTTGCACCACCAGACATGGCGATGCCAATGGCTACGATAGCGGCGTCCTGATGGCTTGTGGTGGTTGTTCATCGGTGGTTGAGCAGTGGAAGAGTTACACTTCTACTAGGATTCTACCGGAGAATTTGATTTCAGATTAATTATTCCAAAAATAATATTATTTTAATAGTTTAATATTAAATTAAATTTAATACTTATCTTAATAGTACTTTATTAATTTAATATTAAAGTGATTATCTTAATATTAAATTTAATTTAACGTTTATCTTGCAGATAAACATTCTATTATTTTAATAGGATCTAATATTAAATTTAATCTAATATTTATCTTGATAAATATTATATTAATTTAGTATTAAAGTGATTAATTTTAATCATAGTTGAACTCTCTAAACTCTCCCTATAGAAAGAGAGACTTGAGTTATTATTTACACACACTTGAATTCAAGAGAAAGTTGTAGAGAGAAAATTCTCTGAAGAGATTATTTTAGAAAATTTCTAGAGATATTTTTCTAATTTACAACTTGACCCACAAGTTTAGAGAAATTAAAAATTACCACACTGATAATTTTTGTGAAAATTTTCTGATTTGAAGCGAGCCCACACTCGACAAACGTGAGCTTGAGGATAGCGTAGAAGACTACTCGGTTGAAGCGCTCATCCTAGACGAATTGAAAAGGTACAATTTTGATTGAGTGTTTATTACTATATATATCACAACCAAGATCTTGTTTTGGTAAAAAAATTTAAAACTATGGTTTTTCCCTAAATTTATTTTCTGATGCATTTTCCGAACTCGTTTTTTCCAACAATTGGTATTAAAGCCAGGTTTTGTTCTATCTATAAGTATAAGCAGATAATCAAAATAAATTTCTCTTCTTTTTGAATGATTTGATTACTTAGAAAGTGACATTCTTTAGATCTTATGCATGTTTTGAGTTATATACGGGAATGGATGCGATATTATATATTTGTTATATAATTGTTTTTTGCCGATGATGCGGTTCTTAGGAAATAGACTATGGACTATCATCTCCATGTAGGGCTATTTTTTTAAAATTCATAAAATCTTATGAGCCAAAAACGGAAATAGGACTTGAATGTAATTTTTCCAAAAGGAGTCGATGATAAGGAAAAGATGTGATGGTAGTTGAAGACCCAAGGAATGCCTTATGGTGAAAATTTATGTAATTTTATTTTTCATTTATTTTCTAGAAATAGAACCATGAAAACTTTGATTGGCAATTTTATTTTAATTACCTATCTCATTATATATCTATTTTATAATTGTTTATAATATTTATATTATGTAATGTTATAATTGTGATATATATATGAGATGATCCACAGTTGATCGATTAAAAATAAGAAGTGTGGTAATGAGAAAATACATGTGTTGTATTGTTCTATTCACTTCTTTAGGTTATTCAATAACTGTGAGAAGTGTGGTTATGAGAAGGCTAGGAAAGACTTGGTTTTTAAGCAGTGAAATTTGACTCACCTCCCTTTCCTGAGGCCTTACCTGATACACGGTTTGCATTCACTTCTTCAATTTTTTCCTTAAAAGAAAAATTGTGGAAAATCAAAATTGTTTGTTTTTATGATTGATTGATTTTTGCGAATGAATGTGAATATTATAAAATTGCCATAACATGCCATGCATATATTGGAAGTATGTCATCTAAATTAGGTAAGAATGCCACTAGGACTATTGTATGATCATTCTTAAAATTTGGGATAAAAAAACATTGTATGTTTTTTTAAAATATTGAGCGGGAGAATATCCTTGAACAAGACCTACGACCTCCATTGATGGTCCTTAAGTGATAGCATGATAAAGTTTTGAGCTAGTTCATAACCTAACCGCACCCCAAGGTAAACTTTGTCATGTGGGTTCACTAGATGAGATTTCCTTTTAAGGACAACTAGTCATGCATGACTTTCAGAGAGATTGTCCCAAGATGACTCACAAATGAAAGCATGTTCATGATGGATGTTGAGTCAATAGTTACACACTCAAGATCATCTCTTATTAAATAGTTTCCCAAGAAACAATATTTAAGCTAGAGATGATGGCCAAACGTTAAATGATCATTAGTTCGTGTGAGAATTAATATTCACGAACTGATTGGATGTAATCCATGTTCTTGCTAATTAATCATGGGACCCTAATGCGACATGGTTGATGGGTGTGAGAATAATCGTAGCAATGAATTTTTTTTTCAAGGTTTTAATACAAGACACATGCATCATACTGTATTCTTATAATGTTGCTAAAATGAAAAATATTTGCTTAATACAAAGATAGTAATTAATGAAATCTTTATTCTTTTCAATTTAAATATGTCTCATACTCCTCTTATTAGCATTCTTACTGAGAATAAATTAAATGGGGATAACTTTCGAGAATGGAAATGGAACTTGCTAATAGTTCTCAGCTGTGAGAAACATAAATTCATTCTTGACGAAACATGCCCTCCTGAATCTCAGCCCAAACTGAGAAATCGCTGGAGAGATTCTGACTTGATTGCTCAACGTTATATGTTAGCAAGCATGAGTAGTGTGTTGTAAAAGCAACACGAGAATTTTCGTACTGCGAAAGAGATCATGACAAATTTGGAGGATTTGCTCGGAGGCCAAGTCGCATTGGCTCGACAATCCACTATTACAAAATTTATGAATTCTCAAAAAAAAAATCAGCACTCCGATCAAAGAACATATGCTTAATCTTATGGGATTCTTTGTGGAAGCGGAGGATAATCAGGCTAAACTAGACGTGAACACTCAAATTGAAATAGTGTTCAAATCCTTAACCAAGGAGTTTGTTGGTTTTAGGGTCACTTACAACTTGAGGAATAAGGCACTTACCAAGAGAAACCTGAGACAAACTTAGCTGTGGGCCCCTCATCCTCTAAGGGAAAATAGAAAGATAAGAGAAAGAAGAAACCGATTAAGTCTTTGGTTCCACCTCGTGTGGATAGAAAGAAGGCTAAGAAGTTAAAATATCATAAAAAGATCAAATGTTTCTTCTGCAATAGAAAAAAGCATTTCAAATCAAACTACACGGAGTATTTGGATTACTTATCTGAAAAGGGCAAAGGTACGAAAATATTTTGTGGTTGAAACTTGCTTAGTGGAAGAATCAATTAACAACTGGGTTATTGGTTCTGGAGCCACTAACCATGTATATGTTTCTTTACAGGGGTTCAACGAAATGAGAAGTTTGCATGACAGGAGCCTCTCGTTGCGGACCGGAGATGGGAGCTATGTTTCAGCCGAAGCAGTTGGAGAAGTTATTTTACAGTTTGATAATTTTAGGAAGATTGTTTTAGAGAACGTGTTTTATGTACCTCATTTTAAGATGAATTTAATTATTATAGCATGTTTATTTTATGATGGTTATACCGTGACATTCAATAAAAGGATTGCTATTCACAGAAATAGTTCTTTAATCTGTAATGGATGGATGAAAAACAATCTCTACTTTATCAAACCAAATAACTACTTGATGCTTTAAACTGAAATAGTGAATAAAAAGCTTAAAACTTCTCACTCTAATTAGGGGTACCTATGGCATTTAAGACTTGGTCATATTAACCAAGAAAGAATCACTAGACTCGTGAAATATGGTCCATTAAGTATGCTTAAGGAAGTTAGTCTTCCACAATGTGAATCTTGCTTGGAAGGTAATATGACTAAGAAATCTTTTAATGCGAAAGGTACAAGGCCCTTACCCGTATTCGACGCCAAAATAGGGTACGAGGCATTACCGGAACACATACACTTGTAAACGTATTAAACCGAGTCATAAAATTTCATCCGAATTAAAACTTTTCAAATTTTTATCTTTGAGTCCCTAAATAGGGCCTACGAGGCCCAATACATACTTTGGAAGTGGTCCGAGACTAAAACAAGAACTTTGGAAAACATTAGAAAATTTCTTAAAAAACAGGGGCACACGCCCGAGTCCAAGGCCATGTCCTTCACACAGTCGAGATACATGCCTGTGTGTTAGGCCGTGTGGCGTTCCGAATTTCCGAAAATCAAGTGCAGACTTCACACACCCGGGGCACATAGCCGTGTGGCTGCCCGTGTGGCTTTTACCAAGCCCTTTGCCACCGCAAAACACTTATACATTTATACAAATTTATCACCACACAACATGGTATTATTAAGCATTCAAACATCCACACTAAGACATCCACATACCATTTACAAACCACATTCATCATGCACAATCACACACACACACACTTAACCATTCACATCATGCAACTTACACAACCAATCACATTTACCACTCATAATTATCACACATTTACTCATCCAACACATGCAAGCATACACATTCTTGAAATGCATCATCATAGACTTATAACATAACAATTATTAGCCACATTAAATGGCCTTGTACAACAATAACCTTCTAATAACATAGGCCAACATTCTAGGCCAACTCATATTAACATATACACACATAATCAACTCCCTATACATGCCATAGACTTAAAAATACTTGAAAATCGTTGATACAATACCAATCAATAACTTGTTAGTGTGATAGAATCTCCGACGACCTCCAACTCGAGCTAGCATCTGTGACACTATAGGAAAAAGGAAAGGAATGGGGGTAAGCATTATAGCTTAGTAAGTAGGTATGTAAATAATAAGTGATTTATTAACAGGCTTTTATAAATCTTCACAATATGTTCTCGAGATAATACAATCATAATTGCACATAGTTCCACTATTTATTCATGTTCATCTCAAGCTGTCTACTCGAGTCACGGTCATTAAATTATTTATATCTTCAACTAAGGAACTCCAAATTAAGATCGGCTAATTTTCCCTAAAGCTAGACTCACATATCTTCTTACCATAAAATTTTCAGAATTTTTGGTTTATCCAATAAGTATAGTTTATTCTTTAAAGTCTCCCCTGTTCTGCTGTCTGAAACTAAAAATTAATTATCTCCTCGTACGGAATTCAAATGATGTTCCCGTTTGTTTTTATTGAAGGTAGACTCATTAAGAAATTTAATCATATAAATTATAAACCATAATTATTTTTATACAATTTTTAGTGATTTTCCAAAGTCAGAATAGGGGATTCCGAAATCATTCTGACCCTGTCTCACAAAAATTCAAATATCTCAGAATATGAAATTCTTTCGCTTACACTGTTTCTTTTATGCAAAAATATACTCAATAATATTTTATTTCATATCTTATTCAACTTCTAATTCCGTTTCCACCATTTTTGGTGATTTTTCAAAGTCACACAACTGCTGCTGTCCAAAACTGTTTTATTTCTAAATATCACTCTTTCATGTTTTCCTTATAGTAACTTTCATTGTAACACTTACTTCGTATCAATCTTACCAAAGTTCGATCACATATCGAGCACATTGCTCATAAGTTTACACACACATACCTGCACTTATTCAACACATAGTCATATTCGTTTACACTTAGTAATTTCCCGTTGGATGCATCAGAATAATAACGGATACACAGAAATTTGCACATAAGTGCCACACTTGTAGCTAAAGATACTTCATATCACACTTTTCACATAGGCTAGCTCTCGAGCTATTCACATTCACGGGTCTGCTCACATAAGCAGTCGGTCATACGTAACTACTCGAAGGTCGCTCACACAAGTCGTCGTGTAGTATTCACAACACATGCCTGGATTACCCGACCAACGGTAGAACTTATAAGATCAGCACCTGTTTCACATAGTCACAATCTCGGGTCTGCTCACACAAGCTGTCGGTCATGATAAAACTACACGGTGCTGCTTACATAAGCTATCGAGTATCCGTAACACATGCCGAATAACTCAAATAATCGGTAGAACGTGCGGACCAAAGACTTGGATCACTTATTTCACTTAGATTTCACATAGGTTTCTAGTGAACATGTCACTCGTATCTATTTTTATTCCTAAGGTTCAACCGGGAAATTTCTCACTTGTCGATATTTTGTCAATTACATCAAATATTCAGCCACAATTCATACCATCTATCAAAATATGAAAATGTAAGGAAAAACGATGCATTATTTACATACAAACTTACCTCGGTAGCACAATCGGTGAAAAGGACTTATTCGTCATATTCTTTGTTTTTCCCCCGTTCTAAGTCTGAATCTCGTTTTCCTTGATCTATAACAACACATTTAACTCATTTATTCATCCTGCAACTCAAATTAGCCTAAATTCTCATTTTGTCATAATTACATTTTTTGCCCCTAAACTTGTCATATTTACACCTAGGCTCGTAAAATGATTTTTATTCAATTTCCTTGTATTTTAAGCCTAGACGAACCATTTTCATAACTATAGCAGTCCACAATTTCCATTTATTCACACACTTGCACACATTTTACAACTTTTTTCAAACTAGTCCTTTTTTACAATTTCACCGAAAATCACTTAGTAAAAGTCGTTTATTACATACTGAGCATTCATATTCTACCATTAAACATCAAAACAAAAGAATTTCTCATATGGGTAAATTTTCAAACATCAACCCTAGCTCAAATAAATGGTAAAAATAGAGAGATCGTGTTACGAGGATTTCAAAAACGTAAAAATCATTAAAATGGGGCTAGAACGGACTTACAATCGAGCTTGGAAGCTTGAAAAACCCTAGCCATGGTTTCCCCTTGTGAAACTTGGCCATGGGGTTGAAGATGGACAAAAATTGGCTTTTAATTTTGTTTATTTAATCATTTAATCACTAAATGACCAAAATGCCCTAACTTAAAAATATTCTATTTCACCTATTTCATGTCCATTTTTGTCCAAAAAATTAACCAATGGTCTAATTACCATTTAAGGACCTCCAATTTAAAATTTCATAACAATTGGACACCTATAACATGTAGAACTCAACTTTTGCACTTTTTACAATTTAGTCCTTTTGACTAAATTGAGTGCCCAAACGTCGAAACTTTCGAACGAAATTTTCACGTAATCATTCCATAAAATTGTAGACCATAAAAATATAATAAAAATAAATTTTTCTTTGTAATATCCCGGGTTAGGGGGCTATTTTGTTGTTGCATGTTTTTGCATGTGTTTAGTGTGCTGTGTTGCTATTTCGGTGTTTTAGGGGCTTAATTGTGGGTTAGGAGTGTGCCTGGGTAGGTAGGAAAATTTTGGTTTTTGGGTGCTAGGTGAAGGGAGCTGAGGAAGCTGGGGTTTAAGAAAATAATTTGTTGTCTTGTTGCACAAGTAAGGAGCTAGCTTAGTGGCAAAGCATGCGCTACATGGGGGAGCTTGGTGTGGCGTCATCTACATGGAGTGGAGGTCTAGTGTTCGAGCTGCGAAGTCCCCATTTTGGTTTCTTTTTGGGACGGCATGGAGGAGAGGTAGAGGGCAACTAGAATTCTACCTTGGACCAAGTCATACCTTTCAAACGTGTGGTGGAGAGCATTTGTAGGAGGGAGACTTGGTCTTGTTGGTTTGAATGTGTGGATGTGAGTGTATGGGGGGATTTGGCCAATGTTGGGGAGTGGTGGAGTGTATGGCCGGTTTTGGGAAGTGGGGAGAGAGAAGGTCGAAATTACTCCTTTTGGAATGTGGTGAATATTCGGCCATTAGGAGACCAAATCAAATTCTTTTCTTTCTTTGACAAACCAAAGCCGAAATTCCAAAGAATTCTCTCATCTTTTTCTCACTTCTTGAACCGAGATACCAAGTCCCATTTGTTGCCGAAATTGTCTTGTTCGCATGGTTTGTGTGTAGCCGAATACACTCTTGCATCTATCCTTCTTTCTTCATTTGTGTAAGTTTGAATCGGGTATCCTTTCTTCTCACACTCTCATTCATTCTCTTTTGTCATACTTGTGCCGAAATCATACCATTTCTAAACCAAGTTCTCTATTTTTACTTCTCCATTACTAGAAAGCCGAAACCATATCATCTTCTTCTCTCAAACTCTCATTTGCTTTTCTCAATAATCCTAGCTTGAATCTTTCATTTGTGCCTTACCATTTCATTAAGCCAAAACACTAGTTCCCAAAACACATTTTTATCTCTTTTTCTTTCTTTCAAAACCGTAAGTACTTGTCCCCATCCATTTTCTTTTCTTTCTTTCTTTATTCCATTTCAAGAGCTCTTGAGCCGAATCTCCCTTTTCTCCTAGGGGTTCTTGTGGCCAAATCTTTAGTGGTTGGTGTTGGGGTAAGTTCTTGGCCGAATGGCCATTTCTCTTTTCTCTCTCTAGTGCTTGTGGTTTCGATTTGATTAAAGTCTATTTTGGTTTTGGTTGGAAGGAGTTAATTATTTCGTTTTAGGGTCTCTCATTTTTGGTGGCGATCAAGTGAAGCAGTCATCGTTGGTTGATCGTTGGTAAGTGGTGGTAAGAGTGATGTTATTAGGCTATTCCGTTAGTTTCACTAAATCGAGTGCAAAAGATTAACTGCTATTCTTTTCAAGGTGGTGGCCGATCATCTTAGAAGGACCATTGTGGTTCGGGATTTGGTAGGAAACCAAATCGAGTATAGAGGTAAGGGTGATTCGATAAACCCCTTGGGTTAATTATTGTTGGCCGAATGTTAGATGTCTAACTCCTATTTGGCCGATTGTAGGATCAAGGATACAAGGAGCTTTAGATCGTTTCTTTTAGTATTAAAGGTTGCGCTTTAGTAGGTGTGTAACTAACACACCCATACTTAGTGATATTGTTATTAAACCTGTTTGCCTATTAAAATCATGACAGTATGATGGATTATTGGATACCCAAACGGGGTATGTGTACGTATCCGGTAAGTCGAGATTGTTACTAGATTACCGATGATCTATATGGTATCATGACTATGTATGTATGTGATATGGGGCATGAGTCAAACATATTAGCATGATAGGCATGACCTGTATGATATGCATGATCACATGAGTTGGTTTGTTGATGGGTGATATGAGTGGAGGGGGCAGTGATGATTTGTCTTGTGAGCACCAAGTGTTTTGGTAACACACTTTGTGACTTTGGGTCACCAAAGGCTTTGGTAGCACATTTGTGTCTTTGGGACACCAGAGGTTGGGCACCTCATTGCGACTTGTCCTCGTGGTTAACACCACCGTGGGTTGGCCCCACTTTGAGATATGGGATCGTCTCGCTAGTGATTGGGTATCACACGATGGGTTGGCCCCATCATTGGATTTGTGACTTCGGTCACCGTTGCTTTGGTAGCACATTTGTGTCTTTGGGACACCGGAGGTTGGGCACCTCATTGCGACTTGTCCCCGTGGTTTGACACCACCGTGGGTTGGCCCCACATGAGATATGGGATCGTCTGCTAGTGATTGGGTATCACACGATGGGTTGGCCCCATCATTCGATTATCGTGACTACGGTCACCAAAGCTTTGGGTAGCACATTGTGTCTTTGGGACACCAAAGTTTTTGGTAACACATTGTGACTATATGTCACCGGTGGGTTTGGCACCACCAGGTGGTTTGGCACCACACGGGTAGGAAAGGAGATACGGATGGTTAGGATTGGGTTGCATTAACTATGTTGCTATGTATGATGTGTGTTGGCATGTTGTTTCATCGGGAGCGGGATTTATGCATCTGAGTCTTTCGACTCACCCTCTCCTTTGACATTTCAGTGACTCGTGAGACGCGGACATGGAGCCAGGATGGACTCGGGTGCTCATGCCATGCTTAATAAAGTTTTACTCCAACTCTATCATTTGGGTACTTTAGTTTAATTATCATTATTTGGGTTTTAATTTGGATTTGTAAAAGGCCTTTAAACTACGTTTTTTTGATGGTTATGTTTTAATTAGATTCTCAACCGCTTAACAAATAACTTGGCATGAAATTTACTAAAACTTGGAAAGACAACGCTTTCAAAATTATATCGCAATGTGTTTCAAACTATACCATCGGGTATCTCACTATGCTTTGCTATAGAGTAAACTCAAACGATTTTCAAACCAAACTCGACATCTACTAAGTCAAAAATGTTTCTAAATAGCACTAAGAAACTACTGAAATGCTAAATGAAATCAACTCGTCTTTAACTATATACTTTGGATAAGTTTTCAAAATCTAATCAAAACAAACCTACTCCAATTTCCCAAAATCCACTATGTTTTCACCCCGCTTTTAAACGAGAAAAAAATCTGATCACTCAAAGACGCTTTCCCGTAACATACCGTTCGGACGTGGTGTCTTGTCCGAGTTTGGGGTGTTACAATTGTGGTATCAAAGCCAAGTTCAAAGGCTCGTAGTGGGCCCGAGGCCCTAAAAGTTTTTAAGAGTTTATTTAAAGTGTTTGTATGGTTTGAAAGGCGTGGCACCGAGTCTCCACACCAGCCGCGCGAGTAAGTACCCTTACTATTGCTTGTGGATTGATTGGATGTGATATGATGTGATGAATAGCAATAGTATATTACTTTAGAGATTGAAATCGATAGAATTACAGAACTCGCGAGAACAAATCCTCCTTAATATTCATAAGACTTGCTTTTAAACAAGTGGAATAAATATTGATGCATAAAAATTCTTAATCGAATCACGTAGAAAGATTAGTCATGAGCGCTAGAGGTGGACGTGGTCGTGACGCAGGTCGTGGTAGGATGACCGCTTTACGAGCCCGTAGGATCCGTCGTGGTTCGAAAAATGAGATACTGCGTCGCCACCACCGGAGGTGGTGAGTTCCAAGATCGATCGGGGCGACGCGATGTCACTGAGCGATCTTTGCGAGTGTTGGAAAGAGTAGCTGGTGTAGGTGGTGGTTCAAGAGTTAGGAAATCGGTTCCTGAGCGACTTCGGGCAAATGGGGCCGAATTCTTCCGAGGTGTTTCTGGTGTTGCTCCCGTGGATCGCTGAATATCGGCTAGAGGCAATCGAGCGGATCATGGACGATCTGGACTCGATACCAAGAGAAGCCGGGCATCGTGACGCTTCTCCGGATGAGTCATATCGGTGGTGGCTCACGGTTCGGGACAGTGTGGCAGCAGAGGATCTAACATGGGATTATTTCAGGGCTGCATATCAAAAGAAGTACATCGGAGCTAGTTATGTCGACTCCCAACGGAAGGCTTTTCTGAGGCTTGTTCAGGGGAGTAAATCGGTTGCTGAGTACGAGGCTGAGTTCCTGAAGCTGAGTAGGTATGCCAGGGGCATTGTGGCCACTGAGCATGAGAGGTGTGTTCGTTTCGAGGATGGTCTGCGAGACGACTTGAGGCTACTGATTGCTCCTCAGCAGGAGCGCGAGTTTGCTGTCTTAGTTGAGAAGGCTAAGGTAGCCGAGGGTGTTAAGGAGTCGGTGAGGCAGGGCATGGATAGAAATAGGCATAAGAGGAGCTTTGGGTCTTCTGGATCGTCGGGTAATCCGCAGAAGAGGGCTAGACCGAGTGGGCCGAACCAGCCTGCTAGGTTTGTTGTCGCTAGGCGGGGGACCGCCGCAGCGGTGATGTGATCGGTCGGAAAATCTCATTGGGGTGGTTGCTTTGACTGAGGAAAAGGTTGCTTCGTGTGGTTCTCTGGAGCACCGGGTGAGGGACCGTCCGCGTAGGTTGGCCAGATTGATCCGAGAGGCGGGGCCGTGTCGATTCGTAGGTAATGGACCGCCACCGCAGAGGGGCCGTGGTAATGGTAGAGGTGGTAATGGTTCAGTCGGGGCCGTGGAGCACCGGCGAGAGGTGCGGTAGTTCGATGCTAGACGGCTGGATTAGTGTATCTTTGCGAGGCGCGGGAGGAGGCGGCGACGCCGGGCGTCATAACCGTGCGTTTTTGATTTTTGGTTCTCCTTATACCGCTTTGATTGATGTGGGTTCAACGCACTCTTATGTTGCCGATAGTATAGTAGAGACCATGGATTTAGGCTCGAGATATCTTCTAGGCGGATGACCGTGATTAGCCCTCTAGGTCACTCAGTAGTAGTAGATAAAGCCGCATTTAGAGAGGTACCCTTAGAACTCCAAGGGTAGTGTTTGTCTTTGCTGACTGATGGAACCGCCGTTTGGGGAGTTCGATCCGATTCTTGGGATGGATTGGTTGGTCAAGTACCAGGCGAGGTTGGATTGCGCGCCAAGCGCATGGTTCTTAAGGCGGTCGAGGGTGAAGAGGTGGCTATGATAGGTAATAGGAGAGATTACTTATCAAATGTGGTATCTGCTTTGAAAGCGCAGAAGATGGTCGAAGAAGAGTGTGAAGCGTATGTGGTTCATGTGTATGCCTTGGAGGCTAAAGAGTCGGCTGTGGAGAAGGTTCGCATGCAGTTAAGGAGTTTTTCGATGTTTTTCCCGAGGAGCTTAGGGTTTGCCGCCAGATCGCGAGGTAGAGTTCGAATAGATCTATTACCTTAATCGCGCCGGTGTCTATTGCTCCGTATAGGATGGCGCCAAAGGAATTGGTGGAGCTTAAGGCTCGGATCTAGGAGTTATTGGATCGAGGTTTTATTAGGCCAAGTGTTTCACAGCGTGCGCGCAGTACTCTTTGTTAAAAAGAAAGATGGCTCGATGCGGATGTGTATAGACTACGCTTGATTGAATAAGCTGACGATTAAAAACAAGTATCCGTTGCCACGGATAGACGATTTGTTTGATCAGCTGAAGGGGGCTGCGGTATTTTCGAAGATCGACTTGAGATCTGGGTATCATCAGTTGAAGGTTAAGGAGGCCGATATCCATAAAACAGCGTTTCGGACTCGGTATGGGCACTACGAATTCCTGGTAATGCCATTCGGGTTGACTAACGCACCGGCAGCGTTTATGGATATGATGAATAGGGTGTTTCAACAGTATCTGGATCAGTTCGTCGTGGTTTTCATAGACGACATCTTAGTGTACTCAAGGACAGAGGAAGAGCATGATAAGCATTTGCGAGTGGTGTTGCAGATTTTGAGGAAAAGCAGCTCTATGCTAAGTTCAGTAAGTGTGAGTTCTGGCTTAGAGAAGTGACTTTCTTGGGTCATGTAGTGTCGGCTGAGGGAATTCGAGTAGATCCTCGTAAGATTGAGGCAGTTTTGGATTGGAAGCCGCCTAGGTCAGTGGCTGAGATTCGGAGTTTTCTGGGTTTGGCCGGATACTACCGAAGGTTTGTTGAGGGTTTCTCGTTGATAGCAGCGCCGATGACCAAGTTCTTTGAGGAAAGAAGTTTCGTTTGTATGGACCGAGAAACAATGGGAAAGCTTCGATAAGTTAAAGAAGATTTTGACCGAGGCTCGGTTTAATTCAACTTTGAGGTTTGGTAAGGAATTCACGATCTATTGCGACGCATCACATACGGGCTTGGGTTGTGTGCTGATGCAAGAAGGTAAGGTTGTGGCTTACGCTTCTCGGCAATACCGAGGCCACATGAGGTCAACTATCCGACGCCTTGCGATTTGGAGCTAGCAAATGTAGTCTTCGCTTTAAAGATTTGGAGGCACTACTTGTACGGGAAAGATCGATAGTCTACACAGATCACAAGAGTCCAAGTATCTACCGACTCGAAGGATTTGAATTTGAGGCGCCGCAGATGGGTCGAAATTCTTTGAAAGATTACGATCGTTCGATTGAGTATCATCCGGCAAGGCTAACGTGGTAGCGGACGCGTTGAGCCGTAAGGTTGTTTCTTGACTTAAGAGCATTGTTTGCCCATTTGAGTTTGTATGACGACGGGAGTATCCCGGCAGAGTTGCGAGTTAAGCCTACTTGGGTTGAGCGGATCGAGAGAAACAGATTATTGGATGAGGTTACGAGTGCGCGAAGGTTGCAGTGCGAGGATGGTGGTTTGGAGGGTTACAACTTGTCCGTGATGGGGTTCTGTGTTTTCAAGGTAAGGCTTGTATGCCTAAAGATGTTGAGTGAGGCAAAGATTCTTCAGACGCACATAGCGATCCTCATGCTATGCATCCCGGAGGTAGCAAGATGTATAGGGATCTTAGAGAGCGCTTTTGGTGGCTTTGGCTTGAAGAAAGAGGTGACAGAGTTTGTTGGGAAGTGTCGACTTGTCGCAGGTCAAGGCCGAACATCGATTGCCGCTTACGTCGGGGTTACTTCACTTGTGAAGATTCCTCGATGGAAGTGGGAAAGGATAACCATGGATTTCGTCGGTGGAGTTACCGCTTACGCCAAGCAAGAAGGATTCGGTTTGGGTAGTGGTGGATCGACCGACTAAATCACTCACTTTATTCGATGAGGGTTGACTACTCACTTGAAGCTAGCGAAGCTATATGTGTCGAGATAGTGAGGTTGCACGGCGTGCGGTTTGATAATCTCGGATAGGGATCCTAGATTTACGCTCAAGTTACGGAAAAGCACCGCATCAAGCTCTGGGTACTGTTTGGATTTCAAAGACGGCTTTTCACCCGCGATCGACGGTCAATCGTAAAGGGTCATTCGGATCTTAGAGGATATCTTTGAGAGGTTGTATCTTGGATTTGAGGTAGTTGGGAGGAGTTTCTACCATTAGGTGAGTTTGCCTACAACAACGATTACCAAGCGAGCATCAAGATGGCACCGTATGAGGCGTTGTATGGTAGGAAATGTCGCTCACCTACGTGTTGGACGGAGTTAGGTGAACGCCGGTTGTTAGGACCCGAGTTGGTTGGTTGAGACCGAAGACAAGGTTAAGTCGATTCATCTCGATTGAAGGAAGCTTGGACCGCAGAAGTCTTATGCCGATCTTAAGCGAAGAGATATAGAGTTTGTTGTGGGGATCGAGTGTTTCGAAGGTCTCACCTTGGAAGAAGGTGTTGAGGTTCGGGAAGAAAGGCAAGCTAAGTCCGAGGTTTATTGGGCGTATAAGGTATTGAGACGAGTTGGACCATGAGCGTATCGCCTTGAGTTGCCAAGCAGAGCTTAGTCGATTCACGATGTTTTTCATGTTTCGATGCTTCGAGGTATCGTTCGGATCCGTCGCATGTGGTAGCAATGGAAGAGATCGAGGTAAATCCGGATTTGACCATGGAAGAGGAACCCGTGCGATTCTTGATCGAGATGTGAAGGTTCTGCGTAAGAAGTCTATGCCGTTGGTTAAGGTTCTTTGGCGGAATCATGGCGTAGAAGAAGCTACGTGGGAACCCGAGGATATGATGAGACAAAGAATACCCGCAACTCTTTTGATCGGGTAATTTGAGGTCGAAATTATTTTTAAGGGGTAGAACCGTAATATCCCGTTAGGGGCTATTTTGTTGTTGCATGTTTTTGCATGTGTTTAGTGTGTCTTTGTGTTGCTATTTCGGTGTTTTAGGGGCTTAATTGTGGGTTAGGAGTGTGCACTGGTAGGTAGGAAAATTTTGGTTTTTGGGTGCTAGGTGAAGGGAGCTGAGGAAGGCTGGGGTTTAAGAAAATAATTTGTTGTTTTGTTGCACAAGTAAGGAGCTAGCTTAGTGGCAAAGCATGCGCTACATGGGGGAGCTTGGTGTGGCGTCATCTACATGGAGTGGAGGTCTAGTGTTCGAGCTGCGAAGTCCCCATTTTGGTTTCTTTTGGGACGGCATGGAGGAGAGGTAGAGGGCAACTAGAATTCTACCTTGGACCAAGTCATACCTTTCAAACGTGTGGTGGAGAGCATTTGTAGGAGGGAGACTTGGTCTTGTTGGTTTGAATGTGTGGATGTGAGTGTATGGGGGGATTTGGCCGAATGTTGGGGGAGTGGTGGAGTGTATGGCCGGTTTTGGGAAGTGGGGAGAGAGAAGGCCAAATTACTCCTTTTGGAATGTGGTGAATATTCGGCCATTAGGAGACCAAATCAAATTCTTTTCTTTCTTTGACAAACCAAAGCCGAAATTCCAAAGAATTCTCTCATCTTTTCTCACTTCTTGAACCGAGATACCAAGTCCCATTAGTTGCCAAAATTGTCTTGTTCGCATGGTTTGTGTGTAGCCGAATACACTCTTGCATCTATCCTTCTTTCTTCATTTGTGTGTTGAATCGGGTATCCTTTCTTCTCACACTCTCATTCATTCTCTTTTGTCATACTTGTGCCGAAATCATACCATTTCTAAACCAAGTTCTCTATTTTTACTTCTCCATTACTAGAAAGCCGAAACCATATCATCTTCTTCTCTCAAACTCTCATTTGCTTTTCTCAATAATCCTAGCCGAATCTTTCATTTGTGCCTTACCATTTCATTAAGCCGAAACACTAGTTCCCAAAACACATTTTTATCTCTTTTTCTTTCTTTCAAAACCGTAAGTACTTGTCCCCATCCATTTTCTTTTTCTTTCTTTCTTTCTTCCATTTCAAGAGCTCTTGAGCCGAATCTCCCTTTTCTCCTAGGGGTTCTTGTGGCCGAATCTTTAGTGGTTGGTGTTGGGGTAAGTTCTTGGCTGAATGGCCATTTCTCTTTTCTCTCTAGTGCTTGTGGTTTCGATTTGATTAAAGTCTATTTTGGTTTTGGTTGGAAGGAGTTAATTATTTCGTTTTAGGGTCTCCAGATTTTTAGTGGCGATCAAGTGAAGCAGTCATCGTTGGTTGATCGTTGGTAAGTGGTGGTAAAAGTGATGTTATTAGGCTATTCCGTTAGTTTCACTAAATCGAGTGCAAAAGATTAACTGCTATTCTTTTCAAGGTGGTGGCCGATCATCTTAGAAGGACCATTGTGGTTCGGGATTTGGTAGGAAACCAAATCGAGTATAGAGGTAAGGGTGATTCGGTAAACCCCTTGGGTTAATTATTGTTGGCCGAATGTTAGATGTCTAACTCCTATTTGGCCGATTGTAGGATCAAGGATACAAGGAGCTTTAGATCGTTTCTTTTAGTATTAAAGGTTGCGCTTTAGCGGTGTGTAAACTAACACACCCATACTTAGTGATATTGTTATTAAACTGTTTGCCTATTAAAATCATGACAAATTATGATGGATTATTGGATACCCAAACGGGGTATGTGTACGTATCCGGGTAAGTCAGTATTGTTACTAGATTACTGATGATCTATATGGTATCATGACTATGTATGTATGTGATATGGGGCATGAGTCAAACATATTAGCATGATAGGCATGACCTGTATGATATGCATGATCACATGAGTTGGTTTGTTGATGGGTGATATGAGTGGAGGGGGCAGTGATGATTTGTCTTTGACGAGCACGGTGTTTTGGTAACACACTTTGTGACTTTGGGTCACCAGTGCTTTGGTAGCACATTTGTGTCTTTGGGACACCAGAGGTTGGGCACCTCATTGCGACTTGTCCCTGTGGTTAACACCACCGTGGGTTGGCCCCACTTTGAGATATGGGATCGTCTGCTAGTGATTGGGTATCACACGATGGGTTGGCCCCATCATTGGATTTGTGACTTCGGTCACCAGTTGCTTTGGTGGCCCATTGTGTCTTTGGGACACCAGAGGTTGGGCACCTCATTGCGACTTGTCCCCGTGGTTGGACACCACTGGTGGGTTGGCCCCACATGAGATATGGGATCGTCGCTAGTGATTGGGTATCACACGATGGGTTGGCCCCATCATTCGATTATCGTGACTACGGTCACCAGTGCTTGGGTAGCACATTGTGTCTTTGGGACACCAGTGTTTTGGTAACACATTGTGACTATATGTCACCAGTGGTTTGGCACCACCAGTGGTTTGGCACCACACGGGGTAGGAAAGGAGATACGGATGGTTAGGATTGGGTTGCATTAACTATGTTGCTATGTATGATGTGTGTTAGCATGTTGTTTCATCGGGAGCGGGATTTATGCACTGAGTCTTTCGACTCACCCTCTCCTTTGACATTTCAGGTGACTCGTGAAGCGCGGACATGGAGCCGGGATGGACTCGGGGTGCTCATGCCATGCTTAATAAAGTTTTACTCCAACTCTATCATTTGGGTACTTTAGTTTAATTACTGTTATTTGGGTTTTAATTTGGATTTGTAAAAGGCCTTTAAACTACGTTTTTTTTATGGTTATGTTTTAATTAGATTCTCAACCTGCTTAACAAATAACTTGGCATGAAATTTACTAAAACTTGGAAAGACAACGTTTTCAAAATTATATCGCAATGTGTTTCAAACTATACCATCGGGTATCTCACTATGCTTTGCTATAGAGTAAACTCAAACGATTTTCAAACCAAACTCGACATCTACTAAGTCAAAAATGTTTCTAAATAGCACTAAGAAACTACTGGAAATGCTAAATGAAATCAACTCGTCTTTAACTATATACTTTGGATAAGTTTTCAAAATCTAATCAAAACAAACCTACTCCAATTTCCCAAAATCCACTATGTTTTCACCCCGCTTTTAAACGAGAAAAAAATCTGATCACTCAAAGACGTTTTCCCCGTAACATACCAGATTCGGACGTGGTGTCTTGTCCGATTTTGGGGTGTTACATTCTTCGTCGAATTTGTGGTCCCGAAGCTACTGTTTCGACTAGGCCCAAGTTCAGGCTGTTACAATTCTCCCCCATTTAGGGATTTTCGTCCCCGAAAATCTTACCAGAATGAGGTTTAGCATCTTTTCTCAAAGTTTCCAACACGTTACCGAATAATCCTCTTCGAGGGCGGTCCTTTCAGAAACACTCTGTCATCGATCTGGAATCCAATATATTTAGGTTTTGCTTCTGTATAGCTTTTTACGTCGATCTGAAACTGTTTTCAACTTTTACAAATTGCTTCTACCCTTTTTATCAAAATTACAATTCAATTCAACCTCGTGCTTAGAATTTCCTATAGCTTTTTTCATAGCTGATGATATAACCCTCGGATTTGTAACACCCTGGTTTAGGGGCTGTGCATATTGGGTATAAATCAAGTGTTAGTAGGTTTTTGGGAGTGCTTGGATGAGTTTTAGAGGTTCTAAGAATGTTTGGATGAAAGGGAAAGGCTTTGGAAAATTTTTGATTTTTAGGGTATAAAGGGGAAAATGGGCAGGAAGGCCTTAAAAATAAATTGGGGGAGTTTAAAACGCAAGAAAGGATCTGGCAAAGTGGCGTGGAGGCGCTGCTTGGGGCTTTGGAAGGTGACGCCTAGGGGAGCAGGGGTTCGAGTCTTTGGCAGCAATTTTGTTTTATTTTGTGCGTCAAAGGACCGGGCTAAGTATGCCTTAAAATTAATGGTGTGGCTTGGTGGACATGAAAGTCCAATTGGCGAGTGGCTAGCGTCGCGTCACTTAGACGCTGGAGGAGAGAGAGGCGCGTTTCGAGGGCCTGGAGCGGCATTTTAGGCGTTTTAATTTTGTTATGTGGTGATGGGCTGAAGAAGGAAGGATTTAAAAATAAATGTTGGGGCTTTTTGGCATAAAGGCGGGTTGGCGAATGGCTGGCGCTACTTAGGCTCTGGATTCCCAGTGTCCCATGTTCGAACCCAGCGTGCAAAGAAATGGTGGGTTTTATTTTATTTTGCTTTGGCTTGAAAGTGGAGTGGCCTGCACATGGTTTTTTTTGCTTCTTTGTTGAGCATTCGGCTGGAGTTTGGAAAGCACATGGATTCTTTGTTTTTTTTTATTAGATAATAAGATAATGGGAGTTAATCAAGGATATTAGTGGATTAAATGGAGTATTTGATTATTATTTGAATTAAATCAATTAGTGGCCTAGAGAAAAACAAGGATTTGGTTAGAATTTGAACTCCTTGTTGAAAGGAGTGGACGGCAAGGTGTTGGGGGGGATAAGGCCGAATTTGCCTAGTGATTTACTTCACAAAATTCGGCTAGCCTTCACTTCTTTTAGATTTTCTCTCATTCTCCCTCAAGCAAAAACATCATTTCCATATAACTTTTCCTTCTTTTTGGCCGAATTCTCTACACCCTCTCCAACCTATTTCCTTTTCTTTTCTTCTCAAAGTCCAGCCTTGATTGATATTGGAATCAACCATAGCCGAACCTACACCTTACCCTTTGCCGAAATCCCTTTTCTCCCTGTTAAACTCTCTCTAGCCGAATATACATCTCATCTTGGTGCCGAAGTTTCTTTTCCCTATCTTGAAACACCTTGGCCGAACAATAAAGGTAGGATAGATCTCTTGAATCTTCCTTGGCAAACGATTTAAGAAAGTAAGTATCTAGGCCGAATGCCTATTGTTCTTCTCATTCATATTCTGTCGACTTTTACAAGAGTAAGTGCTGATTTCGGCAGGAAAGGCTCCTAAACACTTTGGTAATCGATTCCTTTTAGGTACTTCGGGATCTCAAAGCAGTGAGATCGGATCTTTCATTCCTTAACAATCGGATTTGGGTAAGTAAGTGGTAAGTGCTTGCTTATAAGAAATTATTCTTCTAATTAAGAAAAGCTGAAGGCTATTAAAAGGCTACTAATAGTTGCCGATTTCAGGGAAGCAAGACCAATTGGAGTATAGTGGCTTGGGTTCAAAGACATTCGGGTAATGTTTTGGGTTCACAAGGAACCCTTTTCAATTGTATTGGTTTGACCGAATAGGCCATGGTACTAACCCATGTATTTGGCCGAATATAGGGACCAGTAGAGATCTAGGTGCCGCAATCTCTTTTCGGGATTTAGACGATTCGGTGGTGACGGTGTGTACATACACACGTTATGACTATTAATTGTACTAAATGTTGTGAATGCTAACTCGATTGATGTAGCATTGGATTTAATACCATATTGGTATAAGTGACGATTCTGTAAGTCTCTGTCAATATGGGATTGATATTAATGCTTTTGGGAAGCATGGCTTATGTGATACTTATGACAAATGTATGTTGATATAAACTCTGTTATAATATGATTTGATATGGGCTGATGAGTGGAGGGGGCAGTAATGTTCGTGCCGATGGGCACCAGTGTTTTAGTAACACACTTGTGACTACGGTCACCGTGAGGTTTGGTACCTCCAGAGGTTTGGTACCTCATTGCGTCTCGTCCCAGTGGCTTAGCACCACAGTGGGTTGGCCCCACATATTATATAAGGGATTGACGCCAGTGATTTGGCATCACACGATGGGTTGGCCCCATCAACCGATTTGTGTCTATGGACACCAGAGGTTTGGCACCTCCAAAGTGATTTGGCATCACATCTGTGACTATATGTCACCGATGGTTTGGCACCACCAGGTGGTTTGGTACCACAATGGGGTAGACAAAGTGGCGTTTGGTTGGCTAGGTTGGGGGCACATAATATTCTCGCATATTAAGCGTTATATGTTGTGTATGGAAATGTTTTTAAAGCGGGGAAGGGTTACATATCGAGTCTTGGTGACTCACCTTCTCCTTTAACATTTTTCGGTGACTCGTAGATGGCGGTTGAGGAGCCGTTGGACTCGAGGTGGCCATGCGGTGGATTTAAATTAAATGAACTTTAATCTTAGTAATGATAAATTTTATTTCGGGTTTTTAGTTTATTTGGATGTAATAAGGCCTCCCGATATTTTATTTTATTTTTTTGTTATTTTTCATATGTCGAATAATTGTTTTAAAATATGATTACCAATATTAGATTAAAGTCACATGTTTTCCCAAATTAACACAAAAATGTTTTCATCGAGCCATCGGGCACATTTGAAATTTGTATAATAACCTGACTCAATTAAATTTCCGAATTAAATCTAAGTATGGTTTCGGCAAGATAACCAAAAACGAGAAGTTTTCAACAAAACTTAAATTGGTTTTAAAATGGTTTTCAAAAGTTTTTCTCCGTAACAAACCAAATTCGGTCATAATGTTTGGGCTGGTTCGGGTTGTTACAAAATTGGTATCAGAGCCCGGTTCAAAGCTCGGCTGTGGGGGCCCAAGGCCCAAAAAGGTTTGGTTTTACGGTTAGTGGGCCTTATTAAGGGATTTGAAATATTTTGGGTTTTTGAACGGCATGGCCCGAGTCTCCGGCAACTATCCGCCCGGTAAGTACATCTAAACCTCTTGGTGAATTATATTACGTAGAAGGGTAGGAAGCATGGAACGTAGATAGACTTATAGGACTTGGACCTAAAGTTAGATTACTCAAACACAAACGGAACATAAGACTTAAGGAACTAAACCAACCTATGACTTAGTCAATGAGCTAGGGTGTGGTAACCCCCATGCGCATGTCTAGGATTGGATCCGGAAGAGCACAGTATTTAAGCGATCCTCGTGACTTACCTCCTCTTCGCGGTATCCTGCAGTGCGTAGCTTCGGTTCACCCTAACTCGGAGGGCTCGGTGGTGTGGTAACCTCTGCGTGCGCATGTCTAGAAAGGTTCGGTGAGAGCTTGGTATTTAAGCGGTCCACGTGACCCACCTCCTCTTCACTCGACTTGCTGCACAGTGCGTAGCTTTGGTTCACCCCGACTAGGAGGGCTCGGTCATAGGCTAAACACAATGATTAAAACCCAAAAGGAATTAGCCATGTTTTCAAAAAAAGAATGAAACAACAAACCCTAATGTTTTCAAAACTTGTGCAATAACTTTTTCAAATCCGAGAACATTATTTTTACAACGTTTTCCTCGAAAACTTAATTGTGAAAAAATTACAGAAATGCCCTTAGGGGTAAAATTACTAAAATGCCCTCGGTTCATAAAATATCAGTTCAATGGTATTGCTCAAAAATTTCAACTATTTTACAAATATTCAACACTTAACTTTGGAAATCATCAACAAAATATTTTGGTTCTAGAAAATTACGAAAATACCCACAGTAGGAAAAAGACGAAAATACCACAGGATAGAAATGGGCAGAAATGTCCGATGAGCGAATAGGTATGGAAAGTATTAAGGAATGGATGCATGAACTTCTTTGTGCGAACTAGGATAGGAAACTGAAACCTTGTTTGCTCGAAAGAATCTCTAATTAAAATTCTTTCATAAAATTCCTTCGCGACTAATCAAGTGGAACAAACGCTAATGCATAAAATTTTTCTTAATCAGATTAAAAGCGCAGTAGATAGAATGAGTTCTAGAGGTCGTGGACGCCGTGGACGCGGTAGGGGTAGGATGACCGTGTCAGAACCTGTCGGGTCGGGACAGGGTTCTGAAAATGAAGTACCACCGCCACCACCTCCTACTTTTAGAGCTGAGGAGCAGGATCAGACCGGTGGTGAGGCAATGCTCGCAAGTCGTGTATTGCGAGTTCTGGAGATTGTGGCTGGGGCTAGTGGAAATTTAGGAGCTCGAAAATCTGTTCCCAAGCGAATTCGGTCTAACGGAGCTGAGGTATTCCGGGGTGTGTCTGGCGTAGCACCCAGTCTGCAAATGAATCTACGCTAGAATCTACGGAAAGGATTATGGGCGATCTTGACTGTCTAATGAGGAGAAGTCGAAAGGAGCCGTGTCGCCTCACGAAGGATGAAGCATATCGGTGGTGGCTCACTTGTTCGAGATGGTGCCACGGCGGATGATCTTACATGGGACTATTTTAGAGTTGCTTTTCGGAAAAGAAGTATGTGGGCACCAATCTATCACGATGCTCGGAGGAAAGCTTTTAAGGGTTAGTGCAAGGAACTAAGTCGGTGTCGAAATATGAGGCGGAATTCTTAAGGGTGAGTAGATATGCTCGAGGCATTGTGGCTACTCTGAACATGAGCGCTGTGTCCGCTTTGAGGATGGGCTTAGAGATGATTTGAGGTTCTTGATTGCCCCACAAAGAGGTTCGTGAGTTTTCGTCTCTAGTGGAAAAGGCTAAGGTAGCCGAGGGATCAAGGAGACCGTAAGACGTAAGCATGATAGGAACAACCGGAAGAGAGGCTTTGGATCGCTGGATCGGGCGATAATGTGGAAAAGAGGGCTAGATTTGGGAATCGAAAAGAACCACAAAGCTCGCTCGGTGGCCACCTCGAGTGTTAGATGCGGGAAACCCCATTCGGAGAATGTTTGGCTGGAAGTAAAGGGTGCTTTGAATGTGGGTCATTCGATCACCGTGTAAGGGATTGTCCTCGAAAGCTAGCTAGGAACCAACTAGAGGGTCAGAACCGTACGCAGGTTAGAAATGAAGGACCACCACAGAGGGGTCGAGGTGCAGCTAGAGGTAATGCAAATGGTAACGGGCGTGGCCGAGGTGCTGAAGGTGCAGAGGCGAGGCAACCAAGGTTGGTTTATGCAGTTGGCTGTCGTGAGGAGGAAGATGTGCCAGACATGACAACGGGTAAGTTTCTTAATTTTGGAATACCCTCAATTGTCTTGGTTATGGTTACATTAGTTCATTCTTATGATTGCTAGTAAAGAGTATGGAACCCGGATTATGAGCGTAGGGAATGTGTAGAAAGTATGATAGTTCTTTAAGATCAGTGCGCAGCAATAAACGTAGGATGACGAGTTAAGGATGCACGATTGAGCGATAATAAGTAATTTCGAGAGACGAAATTATTTTTAAGGGGGTAGAATTGTAACACCACCGTTTAGAAATTTGTGCATATTGGGTATAAATCAAGTGTTAGTAGGTTTTTGGGAGTGCTTGGATGAGTTTTATAGGTTCTAAGAATGTTTGGATGAAAGGGAAAGGCTTTGGAAAATTTTTGATTTTTAGGGTATAAAGGGGAAAATGGGCGGAAGGCCTTAAAAATAAATTGGGGGAGTTTAAAACGCAAGAAAGGATCCGGCAAAGTGGCGTGGAGGCTGCGCTTGGGGGCTTTGGAAGGTAACGCCTAGGGGAGCAAGGGTTCGAGCTTTGGGGCGACAATTTTGTTTTATTTTTGTGCGTCAAAGGACTGGGCTAAGTATGCCTTAAAAATTAATGGTGTGGCTTGGTGGACATGAAAGTCCAATTGGCGGAGTGGCTAGCGTCGTCACTTAGGCTGCTTGGAGGAGAGAGAGGCGCGGTTTGAGGGCACTGGAGCGGCATTTTGGCGTTTTAATTTTGTTATGTGGTGATGGGCTGAAGAAGGAAGGATTTAAAAATAAATGTTGGGGCTTTTTGACATAAAAGGCGAGTTGGCCGAATAAATTTGGCGCTACTTAGGCTTGGATTCCCCAGGTCCATGTTCGAACCAGTGTGCAAAGCAGTGATGGGGTTTTATTTTATTTTGTTGGCGTGAAAGTGGAGTGGCTCGCATGCACATGGTTTTGCTTCTTTGTTGAGCATTCGGCTGGAGTTTGGAAAGCACATGGATTCTTTGTTCTTTTTTTTATTAGATAATAAGATAATGGGAGTTAATCAAGGATATTAGTGGATTAAATGGAGTATTTGATTATTATTTGAATTAAATCAATTAGTGGCCTAGAGAAAACAAGGATTTGGTTAGAATTTGAACTCCTTGTTGAAAGGAGTGGACGGCAAGGTGTTGGGGGGATAAGGCCGAATTTGCCTAGTGATTTACTTCACAAAATTCGGCTAGCCTTCACTTCTTTTAGATTTTCTCTCATTCTCCCTCAAGCAAAAACATCATTTCCATATAACTTTTCCTTCTTTTTGGCCGAATTCTCTACACCCTCTCCAACCTATTTCCTTTTCTTTTCTTCTCAAAGTCCAACCTTGATTGATATTGGAATCAACCATAGCCGAACCTACACCTTACCCTTTGCCGAAATCCCTTTTCTCCTGTTAAACTCTCTCTGGCCGAATATACATCTCATCTTGGTGCCAAGTTTCTTTTCCCTATCTTGAAACACCTTGGCCGAACAATAAAGGTAGGATAGATCTCTTGAATCTTCCTTGGCAAACGATTTAAGAAAGTAAGTATCTAGGCCGAATGCCTATTGTTCTTCTCATTCATATTCTCAATCGACTTTTACAAGAGTAAGTCTTGATTTCGGCAGGAAAGGCTCCTAAACACTTTGTGTCGATTCCTTTTAGGTACTTCGGGATCTCAAAGCAGTGAGATCGGATCTTTCATTCCTTAACAATCAGATTTGGGTAAGTAAGTGGTAAGTGCTTGCTTATAAGAAATTATTCTTCTAATTAAGAAAAGCTGAAGGCTATTAAAAGGCTACTAATAGTTGCCGATTTCAGGGAAGCAAGACCAATTGGAGTATAGTGGCTTGGGTTCAAAGACATTCGGGTAATGTTTTGGGTTCACAAGGAACCCTTTTCAATTGTATTGGTTTGACCGAATAGGCCATGGTACTAACCCATGTATTTGGCCGAATATAGGGACCAGTAGATCTAGGTGGCCGACATCTCTTTTCGGGATTTAGACGATTCAGTGGTGACAGGTGTGTACATACACACGTTATGACTATTAATTGTACTAAATGTTGTGAATGCTAACTCTGATTGATGTAGCATTGGATTTAATACCATATTGGTATAAGTGACGATTCAGGTAAGTCTCTGTCAATATGGGATTGATATTAATGCTTTTGGGAAGCATGGCTTATGTGATACTTATGACAAATGTATGTTGATATAAACTCTGTTATAATATGATTTGATATGGGCTGATGAGTGAGTGGAGGCGATAATGTTCGTGTAAGCGGGCACCGATGTTTTTTGTAACACACTGCTTGTGACTACGGTCACGGAGGTTTGGTACCTCGGAGGTTTGGTACCTCATTGCGTCTCGTCCCAGTGGCTTAGCACCACAGTGGGTTGGCCCCACATATTATATAAGGGATTGACGCCAGTGATTTGGCATCACACGATGGGTTGGCCCCATCAACCGATTTGTGTCTATGGACACGGAGGTTTGGCACCTCGATGATTTGGCATCACATCGTGACTATATGTCACCCGGTGGTTTGGCACCACCGGTGGTTTGGTACCACAATGGGGGTAGACAGATGGCGTTTGGTTGGCTAGGTTGAGGGCACATAATATTCTCGCATATTAAGCATTATATGTTGTGTATGGAAATGTTTTTAAAACGCGGGGAAGGGTTACATCACGAGTCTTGGTGACTCACCTTCTCCTTTAACATTTTTCGTAACTCGTAGATGGCGGTTGAGGAGCCGGTTGGACTCGAGGTGGCCATGCGGTGGATTTAAATTAAATGAACTTTAATCTTAGTAATGATAAATTTTATTTCGGGTTTTAGTTTATTTGGATGTAATAAGGCCTCCTGATATTTTATTTTATTTTTTTGTTATTTTTCATATGTCGAATAATTGTTTTAAAATATGATTACCAATATTAGATTAAAGTCACATGTTTTCCCAAATTAACACGAAAATGTTTTCATCGTGCCATCGGGCACATTTGAAATTTGTATAATAACCTGACTCAATTAAATTTCCAAATTAAATCTATGTATGGTTTCGGCAAGATAACCAAAAACGAGAAGTTTTCAACAAAACTTAAATTGGTTTTAAAATGGTTTTCAAAAAGTTTTTCTCCGTAACAAACCAAATTCGGTCATAATGTTTGGGCCGGGTTCGGGTTGTTACAGGATTTCCAAATAGTTTTACGGATTTTTATCATCCATCTATCATAATTCAAGTAGCATTTATCTTTTTCCAGGGATAATAGACATCCCGATACAAAATCCATGGTATCTTTTCCCAACATTACACCAGTATCCTCGTGGACCATAGTAGTCTTGATTGCATTTGATATTCGGCCTTACTCTGACGACAAAAATGACATTTGAACACAGAAATCAGAAATATCGGTTTTAGATACGTATACCAGAAAATTTACTTCAAATCACTGTACTTTCTTTTTCTCTTTGGATGAACAGACAAGATATTACAGTGAGCTCTGAACGGAAACTCTCTGCATAAGCCCTGAGTTCCCCAGTACATAAATTCTATCTTGGGATAATAGTAACAGTAATCAGATCTGATCTAAACTTAAGAATCAAAAGTCATTTCATACTGTATTCGTTTAATTTACCACTTACCATTCCATTTCTGAGCTCTTCTGATTTATAATGGCAACATCATTTTAGCTTTCAGTTTAGCTAGAATCCGAACACCATCAATAAGGTAAATCTTGAAACCACACTCACAAAATAAGCAAAGATTTTTCATTCAAGTATCTGCAAGTATTTCTGCTTTACCCAAAGGTAAGTCAATATTCACACAAAATCTTTCAACATGCTAGTCACAGATATTTACTAATTGCATTAACTCAAACGAAACATGAAATCTTGTTTGAACTCACTGATAATAATCAGAATTACCCGAAGAAAGAAAATCAATATACAATTTAAACCTGAATTGTCATAATCCACACTTTTGCCGATATCAACTTTAAAGATAAGCCATGCTTGATCAATTAAAAAATAGGGATGATAAGAAAACCAAGATAATGAAATCCAAGACACAAGACCATACTGAATGCCGGATAATACTACTCATATGAAATAATAGAGATTCTGACGATTCCTCAGAGAAAACCAGAAGAAAAAAACACTGTTCATACATTCCGAAGTCAATTGTAATAGAGATAATACATTTTCCATATAAATGTAAATAGGACAACAGCCAGAAGAAACAGAAGAACAGTTTCATATGAATTCACTATCAACTTTTTATCTCAGACGTAACTGAATAGAATACCAATAGAAGATAATGGAATGCCGATCATAGATCAATCAGACCAACAATACTTTCATCAGAAAATGAGAAATTACAAATGCCTCTTAGAATACATAAACACATAGAATACCCAAAAGAGATAGTCGTAAATTGCTCAACTATAACTGTCATACTCAAACATCTTTACATTTCAAACATTATTCTTCTGACTAATTATGTCATCACTAATCTCATAATATTTCATTCATTAACAAAATCAACTTAGAAGAATTCCCGGTAAATACAATCTTTAGAAATCATACCTGAATGAGTCGATTTAACCGAAATTAACTCCTTCTTTAGCTGTGGCTTTGTGCATTCCAAATAATCTTTAGAATAATCTGATATCTCTCTCATAACCGTCTTTACTCGCTAAATCATTCCCATCTCTAATCACATCATTAATTACTCCACCACTGAACTCTTTAGTTTTCCCACTTGTGAGCTTATTCAATATAAATCTCGTGAACTTCGTCATATGACACTATACCGGTAAGGGGGTGAAGATTTCAAAGCCTTTAAAGTTTTGACTCTCATACACACACATACAATATAACATTTAATACCAACACAATATCATGTACTTTGATTACACATCTCTAGGTTTCTATTAATTATGAACACATTTTCAAATATCTTAGTAACACACTCAGCATTATCACATATAAATATCAACCAATCGTAATAAGCTCATCTCAAAATAAATTTTTCATGTTATTCACTGCAAAAAGTCACTCTGATTTATCAAAACGCAATGATCAATCGGAACGATAACATTTTATCCATATTCCTCAACTTATGGTTAATCCATTGTATCCATTAACACATACATATCATCGCAAATCATAGAGAATCAATTCAGGCAAATCAATATATTCACTAAGTTACACGAACTTACTTAACCCCGTTCAGCATTATCAATGGTAGCTCGGTTAGAAAGCATCCTTGCTTTAACCAAAACAAATCTCATCGGAGTCGGGAGATATCACACTATCACAGTTCACTTATGGCATGTATAGCTAGACTCACATACGTTATGTTAGTCTGAGAATCGACTAAGCCATAGCTCTGATACCACTAAATGTAACACCCCTTACCCGTATTCGACGCCGGAATAGGGTACGAGGCATTACCGGAACACCTACACTTGTAAACGTATTAAACTAAGTCATAAAATTTCATCCAAATTAAAAATTTTCAAATTTTTATCTTTGAGTCCCTAAATAGGGCCTACGAAGCCCAATACATACTTTGGAAGTGGTCCGGGACTAAACCGAGAATTTTGGAAAACAATAGAAAATTTCTTAAAAAACAGGGGCATACGCCCGAGTCCAAGGCCATGTCCTTCACACAGCCGAGATACACGCCTGTGTGTTAAGCCGTGTGGTGTTCCAAATTTCTGAAAATCAAGTGCAGACTTCACACACCCTGGGCACATAGCTGTGTGGCTGCCCGTGTGGCCACAAGTTAGGCTATTTACCAAGCCCTTTGCCACCCCAAAACACTTATACATTTATACAAATTTATCATCACAGAACATGGTATTATTAAGCATTCAAACATCCACACTAAGACATCCACATACCATTTACAAACCACATTCATCATGCATAATCACACACACACACTTAACCATTCACATCATGCAACTTACACAACCAATCATATTTACCACTCATAATTATCACACATTTACTCATCCAACACATGCAAGCATACACATTCTTGAAATGCATCATCATAGACTTATAACATAACAATTATTAGCCACATTAAACGGCCTTATACAACAATAACCTTCTAATAACAAGGCCAACATTCTAGGCCAACTCATATTAACATATACACACATAATCAAGTCCTATACATGCCATAGACTTAAAAATATTTGAAAATCGTTGATACAATTCCAATCAATAACTTGTTAGTGCGATAGAATCTCCGACAACCCCCAACTCGAGCTAGCATCTGTGACACTATAGGAAAAAGGAAAGGAATGGGGTAAGCATTATAGCTTAGAAAGTAAGTATGTAAATAATAAGTTATTTACTAACAGGCTTTTATAAATCTTCACAATATGTTCTCAAGATAATACAATCATAATTGCACATAGTTCCACTATTTATTCATGTTCATCTCAAGCTGTCTACTCAAGTCACAGTCACTAAATTATTTACATCTTGAACTACGGAACTCCAGATTAAGATCCGCTAATTTTCCCTAAAACTAGGCTCACATATCTTCTTACCATAAAATTTTTAGAATTTTTGGTTTAGCCAATAAGTACAGTTTATTCTTTAAAGTCTCCCATGTTTTGCTATCTGACAGTTTCAACCCTTCTTCACTAAAAATTAATTATCTCCTTGTATGGAATTCAGATAATGTTTCTGTTTGTTTCTATTGAAGGTAGAATCATCAAGAAATTTAAGCATATAAATTATAAACCATAATAATTTTTATACAATTTCTAGTGATTTTCCAAATTCGGAATAGGGGATTCTGAAATCATTCTGACCCTGTCTCACAAAAATTCAAATATCTCAAAATATGAAATTCTTTCACTTACATCGTTTCTTTTATGCAAAAATATACTAAATAAGATTTTATTTCATGTCTTATTAAACTTCTAATTCAGTTTCTCCATTTTTGGTGATTTTTCAAAATCACAAAACTGCTGCTGTCCAAAACTGTTTTTTTTCCTAAATTTCACGCTTTCATGTTTTCTTTATAGTAACTTTCATTGTAACACTTACTCCGAATCAATCTTACCAAAGTTCGATCACATATCGAGCACATTGCTCATAATTTTACACACACATACCTGCACTTATTAATCACATAGTCATATTCGTTTGCACTTAGTCATTTCCCGTTGAACGCACCAGAATAATAACGGGTACACAAAAATTTTCACATAAGTACCACACTTGTAGCTAAAGATACTTCATATCACACTTTTCACATAGGCTCGCTCTCGAGCTATTCACATTCACGGGTCTGATCACACAAGCAGTCGGTCATACGTAATTACTCAGTGCTACTCACACAAGCTGTCAGGTATCCGCAACACATGCCGAATTACCCAGCCACTGGTAGAACTTATAAGACCAGCACCTGTTTCACATAGTCACAATCTCGGGTCTACTCACACAAGCTGTCGGTCATGATGAAACTACACGGTGCTACTTACACAAGTTGTCGAGTATCAGTAACACATGCCAGATAACTCAGCCACCGGTAGAACGTACGGACCAGAACCCGGATCACTTATTTCACTTAGATTTCACATAGGTTTCTAGTGAACATGTCACTCGTATCCATTTTTATTCCTAAGGTTCAACCGGGAAATTTCTCACTTGTCGATATTTTGTCAATTACATCAAATATTCAGCCACAATTCATACCATCTATCAAAATATGAAAACGTAAGTAAAAACGATGCATTACTTACATGCAAACTTACCTCGGTAGCACAACCGGTGAAAAGGACTTATTGGTCATATTCTTTGTTTTTCCCCCATTCCATGTCTGAATCTCGTTTTCCTTGATCTATAACAACACATTTAACTCATTTATTCATCCTGCTACTCAAATTAGCCTAAATTCAAATTTTGGAAAAAGTACATTTTTGCCCTTAAACTTTGTCATATTTACACTTTTACCCCTAGGCTCGTAAAATGATTTTTATTCAATTTCCTTGTATTTTAAGCCTAGAAAAACCATTTTCATAACTATAGTAGTCCACAATTTCCATTTATTCACACACTTACACACATTTTACAACTTTTTACAAACTAGTCCTTTTTGACAATTTCACCGAAAATCACTTAGTAAAAGTCGTTTATTACACACCGAGCATTCATATTCTACCATTAAACATCAAAACACAAGCATTTCTCATATGGTTAAATTTTCAAACATCAGCCCTAGCTCAAATAAATGGTAGAAATAGAGAGATCGTGTTACGAGGATTTCAAAAACGTAAAAATCATTAAAAACGGGGCTAGAGCGGACTTACAATCGAGCTTGGAAGCTTGAAAAACCCTAGCCATGGTTTCCCCTTGTGAAATTCGGCCACGAGGTTGAAGACAAAAAATTGGCTTTTAATTTTGTTTATTTAATCATTTAATCACTAAATGACCAAAATGCCCCTAACTTAAAAATATTCTATTTCACCTATTTCATGTCCATTTTTGTCCAAAAAATTAAGCAATGGTCTAATTACCATTTAAGGACCTCCAATTTAAAATTTCATAACAATTGGACACCTATAACTTTTAGAAATCAACTTTTTCACTTTTTACAATTTAGTCCTTTTAATTAAATTGAGTGCCCAAACATCGAAATTTTTGAACGAAATTTTTGCGAAATCATTCTGTGAAGTTGTAGACCATAATAATATAATAAAAATAATTTTTTCCTCGTCAAATTTGTGGTCCCGAAACCACTATTCCGACTAGGCCCAAGTTTAGGCTGTTACAGCCAACCAACCTTTAGAACATGTGCACACTGTATATGGCCCCATGAACATCAGTGCTCGAGGAAGTTACGATTATTACATGACTTTTATCTACGACTATTCTCGATATGGATATATGTATCTAATGCACTGCAAAACTAAAACCTTTGATAAATTTTGAGAGTTTTGTGTGGAAGTGGAAAAGTAATTAGATTTAGCCATAAATAATCTTCGGTCTGACTGAGGTGTGGAATATTTGTTCAATGAATTCTCAGGATTCCTCATAGAGAATGAGATTTTATCCCAATTGACTGCGCCAGGCATTCCACAGCAGAATGACGTAGCTGAAAGAAGGAATAGAACCTTGCTTGACATGGTTCGTTTAATGTTAAGCTATTCACAACTTCCTACTTCCTTCAGGTGATATGCAATACAAACAACTTGCTATATTCTGAATGATGTACCAACCAAGTTTTCTTGTAAGACACCTTATAAACTGTGGCATGGAAAGAAACTCACTCTAAATCACTTTAGAATATGGGGTTATCTAGCACACTTTCTGGATAAGGATGCAAAGAAGTTGGATGCAAGGACAAAATTGTGCATGTTTGTAGGATATACAAAAGGAACAAAATGAGGATTATTCTACAATCCAAAAGATAATACGATTAAAGTTTCTACTCATGCTACTTTCCTCGAGGAAACCTACATGGATAACTTTAAGCATCGAAGTAAAGTGGTATTCGAGAAATTTTTGGGAATGGTAGAATCACCGACTTCAATTCTCGAGAAAGTTGTAGAGAAACCTGCAAATGATCAACAACATAGGGGAATTTGTTGTAGTGGGAGACTTTCTAAGAAATCAAACTTCTTCATCTATGATGGTAGTATTTATAATACGAAAGCTAATCATGAGGTTGATGATCTACTCACTTACGAGGAGGCTATGCAGGACATTGATTCCCAGCTCTAGAAATAGGCCATGGATGCCGAGCTGGATTCTATGAAATCCAATACGGTGTGGGAACTTATAGACTTACCGGTTGGGATTAAACCCATAGGGTGTAAGTGGATTTACAAGAAGAAGAGAAATGCAAAAGGGAAAGTGGAAACACACAAAGCTAGACTTGTAGGGAAAGGCTACACATAGAAAGAAGGCATTGATTCCGATGAGACCTTTTCTCTGGTAGCCATGCTCAAGTCTATCCGCATACTCTTATCCATTGTCACTATTCTCAATTACGAGATCTGGAAAATGGATGTCAAGACAACATTCTTGAATGACTATCTTGATGAGACCATTTACATGGCTCAACCCACTGGCTATGTTGTCAAAGGAAAGGAGCAAAAAGTTTGCAAACTGCTAAGATCCATTTATGGACTTAAGTAAGCGTCCCACTCATGGAATAAAAAAATTGATCAAATGATCAAGACTTTTGGATTTGAGTAAAACGTTGATGAACCTTGTGTTTATAAGTGTATAAAGGACAAAAAGGTGATATTCCTTGTTTTATATGTTGATGATATTCTACTTATTGGAAATAATGTAGGAGAATTGTCATAGGTTAAATTGTGGTAAGCTAAACAGTTTAGCATGAAGGACTTGGGTGAAGTTAGTTATATTCTTGGAATTCAAATCTTTAGGGATCTAAAGAATAAAACGACAGCTCTATCTCAAGCCTTATACATCGATAAGGTACTGGAATGTTTTGCAATGACCGATGCAAAGCCAGACGTTTAGCCGACTGCATTAGGTTTTCATCTTTCTTTAGATGACTGTCCTAAGACAATGAAAGAAAGAGAGCATATGAGTAAGGTTCCATATGCTTCAGAAGTTGGAAGTCTTTTGTATGCGATGCTTTGCACACGTCCAAATATTTGTTTCGCAGTAGAAATGGTTAGTCAATATCAGGCGAATCCTGGTCATAGGCATTGGCAAGCTGTAAAGCATATATTAAGGAACCATGGATTATATGCTTGTGTATTCTGGGGAGGACCTTACTCCTGTTGGATACACAGAATTAGACTTCAAAACCTGTAAAGATTCGAGGAAATTGACGTCGAGAAATGTATTCATTCTAGGCCGTGGAGCCATAGTATGGAGAAGTGTAAAACAAACTTGCATTGTTGACTCTACTATGGAAGCCGAGTATGTGGCTGCTTCTGAGGCAACGAAAGAAGAAATATGGCTTCAAAAGTTCTTAACCGAACTTGAAGTTATTCCTGGTATAGAAAAAGCTATAACACTTTTATGTGATAACAGTGCTATAATAGAAAATACCAAGGAAATGAGAAGTCACAAAAGGACAAACCATATTGATTGAAAGTATCACTTGATACGAGAGGCAGTAGCCGAAGGAATTGTAGATGTGATGAAAGTAGCTTCTGAAGATAACCTTACGGATCTTTTTACTAAGACTATTGTAACTAGGAGTTTTACTATTGTAACTAGGAGTTTTAACAAACACGTCAATGATATGAGAATACGAAACATGACACATTTACTTCACTAGGTCAACTGGGAGATTATTGGGAAATGTGCCCATATTGTAGCAAACATGTAATTGTTTTATATTTATTTGAACGATGAATAAATAAATAAAGTTAATTTCATATTTCACTATTATGTCTTTTGTATTTATGTATTTTATATTTTGCATGCATAGCAAAATTGTGACAAGCAAATATTAGCTCATTGATTGTCTAAAGTTCAAACTGAAGATAAGTGGCATTGTAAAGAATGTTTACATTGCGAGAAAGATAACTTACTTCAGTAGATAATCTAAATAAGTTTCTTTTGTATTTATGTATTTTATATTTTGCATGCATAGCAAAATTGTGACAAGCAAATATTAGCTCATTGATTGTCTAAAGTTCAAACTGAAGATAAGTGGAATTGTAAAGAACGTTTACATTGCGAGAAAGATAACTTACTTCAGTAGATAATCCCAATAAGTCTGTAATCCCATAAAAGAATTGAAGTCAGCATTTGATTCAAATATTGAGAAGGATTATTATGTCATCTACAATTCCAATTGGTGAGATGGCTAGCCTTGGCTATCAAAGCAGTTGACTCCACGAGTAGAGACATAGATGTATTCATTGGTAGTATGATACATTGGACTTGACCCATGATGAATTAATTCTGAATCTGTTTGAGAATTAATTCACTTGTGACGTTCATGATGTGATTTATCTAAATCCTGAGTTAGTCACTAACCATTCGTATACAACTCATGTGCTTTGATATAAGTGGAGGCTTATGCTCTAAACATGATCGAGCCCATAGTCGGTATTAGGTATATGACTTGTGTATAGCATGGCTTTAATAGGAACAGTGGAATGCATAGTTCAATTAAAGAGTTAATGTGTAACACCCCAAACTCGGACAAGACACTACGCCCGAATCTGGCATGTTACAGGGAAAAACGTCTTTGAGTGACCAGATTTTTTTTCGTTCAGAAGTGGGGTGGAAACATAGTGAATTTGAGGAAAGTTTGAGTAGGCTTGTTTGATTAGATTTTGAAAACCTATCCAAGTATATAGTTAAAACGAGTTGATTTCATTTAGCACTTCCAATAGTTTCTTAGTGCCATTTTGACACATTTTAGACTTAGTAGAAAATCAAGTTTGATTCGGAAATCATTTGAGTTTATTGTGTAGCAAAACATAGCGAGATACCCGATGGTATAGTTTGAAACACATTTCGATATAATTTTGAAAACGTTGTCTTTCCAAGTTTTAGTAAAATTTCATGCCAGGTTATTTGTTAAGCAGGTTGAGAATCTAATTAAAACATACCCATCATAAAACATAATTTAAAGGCCTTTTACAAATCCAAATTAAAACCTAAATGAAAGTAATTAAACTAAAGTACCCAAATGATAGAGTTGGAGTAAAACTTTATTAAGCATGGCATGAGCACCCGAGTCCATCCGGCTCCATGTCCGCGTCTCGAGTCACTGAAATGTCAAAGGAGAGGGTGAGTCGGTGACTCGATGCATAAATCCGCTCTCGATGAAACAACATGCTAACACACATCATACATAGCAACATAATTAATGCAACCCGATCCTAACCATCCGTATCTCCTTTTTCTACCCCGTGTGGTACCAAACCACTGGTGGTGCCAAACCACCGGTGACGTATAGTCACAATGTGTTACCAAAACAACTGGTGTCCCAAAGACACAATGTGCTACCCAAGCAGTGGTGACCGTAGTCACAATGATCGAATGATGGGGCCAACCCATCGTGTGATACCCAATCACTAGCGAGACGATCCCATATCTCATGTGGGGCCAACCCACGGTGGTGTTAACCACGAGGACAAGTCGCAATGAGGTGCCCAACCTCACGGTGTCCCAAAGACACAAATGTGCTACCAAAGCACTTTGGTGACCGTAGTCACAATAATCGAATGACGAGGCCAACCCATCGTGTGATACCCAATCACTAGCGAGACGATCCCATATCTCATGTGGGGCCAACCCACGGTGGTGTTAACCACGGGGACGAGTCGCAATGAGGTGCCCAACCTCTGGTGTCCCAAAGACACATATGTGCTACCAAAGCAACTGGTGACCCAAAGTCACAAGGTGTGTTACCAAAACAACTGGTGCTCGTCGGCACACAAAATCATCACTTGCCCCCTCCACTCATATCACCCATCAACAAACCAACTCATGTAATCATGCATATCATACAAATTATGCATATCATGCTAATATGTTTGACTCATGTCCCATATCACATACATACATAGTCATGATACCATATAGATCATCGATAATCTAGTAACAATCTTGACTTACCGGATACGTACACATACCCGTTTGGGTATCAATAATCCCTCATCTTTGTCATGATTTTAATAGGCAAGCAGGTTTATTAATAATATTACTAAATATCGATGTGTTAGTTTATACACACACAGTAATCACAGTCTAGAAATCGACAAAAGCGATCTAAGCCCCTCGAGAACTAGCTCCTACAATCGGCCAAAGCATAGGAGTTAGGCATCCACACATTCGACCAACAACATCTAGACCAAAAGGGTTTGTCGAAAGCCCTTACCTTTCACCTGATTTGGTTTCCTACCAAATCCAGAACCAAAAAGTGGTTCCCTTAGACAATCGGCCAACCTATAAAGAAGGAAGTATTAATCTCTTGAAGCTTTGACTAAGCGAGATAAAAGAATTAACTAATAGTCTTGGCCCACACCAATACTTACCCCACTTGGCTAATCGAGAGAACGAAGGCTCCACTTGATTGCTTCAAACTCCTGAACATCCCAACAAGAAATCGGTTTAACAAAGAGGAATAACACCCATCAATGGTTGCCATATTCGGCTCTTAAACAACCAACATCGACAAAGTATAAGGAGAAAAAGGAGATGGCCGTTCGGCCAAGGACTTACCAATCTCCAAGCGATTGAAGCAAAACCACAACACCAACAAGATTCGGCCAAGGTTTTGAGAAGAAGAAAGAAAGTGATTATGAGGTAGATGCTTTTCGGTTTTAAGGGAAAAATCGATATGAAATGGGAGCAAAGTTTGGCAAAGAATTGAGAAGGATGAATGGAAGAATCGGTTGGGAAGAAAATGGTAAGTTCGGCTCTTAAGAAAATGAAGAAACCATGTAAGGGAGAGAAGAGAGTATTAAACACAAAGTAGAGGAAACCAAAGCAATTTCGGCTACCAAAGATGTTGAGAGAACAAATGCACAATCGGCTAAGTGCAAAAGAAATGAGAAGAAAACGGCAATGTATGTTTGCTTTGGTCTTACGGTTTTCAAGAAGTAAAGAGGATAAGAAAGAAATTGAAGTTTAAGTGGCTAGAAGACAAAAGAGAATTTGGTTTACCAAGCTAGTGACCTGAAAATGCTAAGAAAAATATGCCAAAAAAAAATGCTTAGACTTTCGGTTTGGTAAGGCACAAAGAGAGAATTGCTTCTAAAGATTTTGGCCAAAACACCTCAAAACTCAAAGTGAATTTTCGGCACTACCTCACACCCACACCATGCCGTCCACTCCCCACTCCAACACCCCACAAAATCGGCCAAAATCCTCCATTCACTCCACTCCCCACATTCAAACAACGAGACCAAGTCTTCCTCCTAAACTCACTCTCCTCCCACCATTTGAGCAGTTTGACCAAGTCCAAGAAGAATTTGAATTGCCTTCTACTTCCTCCTCCCATGCCGTCCAAAGAATGCAAAATGTGGCCACTCATGGCTTGAACTCAGGACCCCTGCCTCCTGCAATTGACGCCAACACCAGCTCCAAGTGGCGCATGCTTTGCCACTCCACCAGCTCCTCTTTTGTGCTCAAGAACACCAAATAAAACTCTTATACCCTAGCTCCTACAGCTCCCCTGACTTAACACCCAAAAATCAAAATTTTCCCATTCACTCAGGCATACATTTAGACTTCAATTAAGCCCCCAAAACATAGAAATAGCCACGCAGCACACTAGACACATGCAATATCATGCAACAACAAAATAGCCCCTAACCCGGGATATTACAGTTCTACCCCCCTTAAAATAATTTCGACCTCGAAATTACCTGATCAGAAGAGTTGCGGGTATTGCTGTCTCATCATATCCTCAGGTTCCCACGTAGCTTCTTCTACGCCATGATTCCGCCAAAGAACCTTAACCAAAGGCACAGACTTCTTACGCAGAACTTTCACATCCCGATCTAGAATCTGCACAGGTTCTTCTTCCATAGTCAAATCTGGATTTACGTCGATCTCTTCCACTGCTACCACATGCGACGGATCACGAGCGATACCTCCGAAGCATCGAAGCGTGGAATACGTCGTGAATCTAACTAAGCTCTGCGGCAACTCAAGCGATACGCCATGCGGTCCAACTCGTCTCAATACCTTATGCGGCCCAATAAATCTCGGGCTTAGTTTGCCTTTCTTCCCGAACCTCAACACCTTTTTCCAAGGCGAGACCTTCAGGAACACTCGATCCCCCACAGCGAACTCTATATCTCTTACGCTTAAGATCGGCATAAGACTTCTGCCGTCAGAAGCTTCCTTCAATCGAGACTGAATCAACTTAACCTTGTCTTGGTCTCGGCAACCAACTCGGGTCCTAACAACGGCGTTCACCCAACTCCGTCCAACACGTGGGTGAGCGACATTTCCTACCATACAGCGCCTCAAATGCGGTGCCATCTTGATGCTCGCTTGTAGCTGTTGTTGTAAGCAAACTCGGCTAATGGTAGAAACTCCTCCCAACTACCTCACGAAATCCAAGATACAACCTCTCGGCATATCCTCTAGGACTGAATGACCCTTTCGATTGACCGTCGATCTGCGGGTGAAAAGCCGTCTTTGAAATCCAAACAAGTACCCGAGCACGATGCAACGCTTTCCGAACCTTGGCGTGAATCTAGGATCCGATCCGAGATTATCAAAGCGCACACGTGCAACCTCACTATCTCTGAAACATACAACTGACTTAGCTTCACGAAGTGAGTAGTCAACCCTCACCGGAATAAAGTGGTGATTTAGTCGATCGATCCACCACTACCCAAGCTGAATCTTTCTTGCTTGGCGTGGCGGTAACCCAGCGAAAATCCATGGTTATCCTTTCCCACTTCCAGCGAGGAATCTTCACAGTGAAGCAACCCCGACGGCAAGCGATGTTCAGCCTTGACCTGGCGACAAGTCGGACACTTCCCAACAAACTCTGTAACCTCCTTCTTCAAGCGAGGCCACCAAAAGCGCTCTCTAAGATCCCTATACATCTTGCTACCTCCGGGATGCATAGCATATGGACTGCTATGTGCGTCTGAAGAATCTTCGCCTCGACTCAACATCTTTAGGCATACAAGCCTTACCTTGAAAACACAGAACCTCGTCACGGACAAGGCAGTAACCATCCAAACCACCACGCAACCTTGGCGCTTTCGGAACCTCATCCAATAATTTGTTTCTCTCGATCTGCTCAACCCAAGTAGGCTTAACACGCAACTCTGCGAGAATACTCCGTCGTCATACAAACTCAAATGGGCAAACAAAGCTCTTAAGTCCGAAACAACCTTGCGGCTCAGCGCGTGCGCCACCACGTTAGCCTTGCCGGATGATACTCAATCGAGCGATCGTAATCTTTCGGCAACTCAACCCATCTGCTGCGGCGCCTCAAATTCAAATCCTTCCAGTCGGCGATACTTTGAACTCTTGTGATGCATGTAGACTATCGATCTCTCTCCGTACAAGTAGTGCCTCCAAATCTTTAAAGCGAAGACCACGGTGCTAGCTCCAAATCGTGCGTCGGATAGTTGACCTCATGCGGCCTCGGTATCGAGAAGCGTAAGCCACAACCTTACCCTCTTGCATCACACACAACCCAAGCCCGTATGTGATGCATCGCAATAAAGCTGGTGAATTCTTTACCACCTCGGGTTGAATTAGAACCGGAGCCTCGGTCAAAATCTTCTTTAACTTGTCGAAGCTTTCCTGCTGCTTCTCGGTCCATACAAGCGGAACTTCTTTCCTCAAAGAACTTGGTCATCGGCGCGCTATCAACGAGAAACCCTCAACAAACCTTCGGTGAGTATCCGGCCAAACCAGAAAACTCGAATCTCGACCAGCGACCTAGGCGGCTTCAATCCAGCGCCTCAATCTTACGAGGATCTACTCGAATCCTCAGTGAGCACTACATGACCCAAGAAAGTCACTTCTCTAAGCCGAACTCGCATTGCGAACTTAGCATAGAGCTTTGCTTTTCAAAGTTTGCAACACCACTGCAAATGCTTATCATGCTCTTCCTCTGTCGCCAGTACACCAAGATGTCGTCTATGAAAACCACGACGAACTGATCTAGATCTTTGCTTTGAAACACCATGCTTCATCATATCCATAAACGCTGCCGGTGCGTTAGTCAACCCGAAACGGCATTACGAGAAATCGTAGTGCCCATCACGAGTCCGAAACGCTATTTTATGGATATCCGCCTCCTTAACCTTCAACCGATGATACCCATATCTCAAGTCGATCTTGAGAATACCGCGCACCCTTCGGTGATCAAGCGGGTCATCTATCCGTGGCAGCGGATACTTATTTTTAATCGTCGACTTGTTCAGCTGGCGGTGAGTCTATACACATCCGCGCATCGAGCCATCTTTCTTCTTGACAAAGAGTACCGGCGCACTTACGGCGAAACACTAGGCCTAATAAAACCTCGATCCAATAACTCCCCGGATCTCGAGCCTTAAGCTCCAACAACTCCTTTGGCGCCATCCTATACGGAGCAATAGACAACGGCGCGATTCGGGTAATAGATCTATTCCGAACTCTACCTCGCGATCGGCGGCAAACCCGGAAGCTCCTCGGGAAAAAACATCAGCAAACTCCTTAACGATGCGAACCTTCTCCACAATGAGACTCCTTAGCCTCCAAGGCATACACATGAACCACATACGCTTCACACCCTTCCGACCATCCTCTCCGCTTTGGAGCGGATACCACATTTGATAAGTAATCTCTCCTATTACCTATCATAGCCACCTCTTCACCCTCGGCCGTCTTAAGAACCATGCGCTTGCGCGCAATCCAACCTCGCTTTGGTACTTGACCAACCAATCCATCCCAAGAATCGGTCGAACTCCCCAAGCGGCGGTTCCATCGGATCGGCGACAAACACTACCCCTTAGAGTTCTAAGGGTACCTCTCTCAACGGTTTATCTACTACTCTGAGTGACCTAGAGGGCTAATCACGGTCATACGCCTAGAAGATATCTCGAGTCTAAATCCATGGTCTCTACTATACTCACGGCAACATAAGAGTGCGTTGAACCCACATCAATCAAAGCGGTATAAGGAGAACCAAAAATCGAAGCGTCTGGGTTATGGCGTCCGGTGCGTCGCCCTCCTCTCGGCGCCTCGCGATACACTAATCCGGTATGCGGCATCGAACTACTCGCACCTCTGCCGGTGCTCCACGGCCCGACGAACCATTACCACCTCTGCCATTACCACGGCCCCTCTGCGGTGGCGGTCCACTACCTCTGGCGATTACGGCCCGACTCTCGGGCCGAATCCCTAGCCAACCTCACGCGGGCGGTCCCTCACACGATGCTCGAGAGAACCACACTCGAAGCAACCTTTTCCTCCAGTCCAAATAACCACCCCAATGAGATTTCCCACACTGATCACCTGCTGCGGCGGTCCACGCCTGCGCGACAACAAACCTAGCGGTGGTTCGGCCCACTCGGTCTAGCCCTTTTCTGCGGATTACCCGGCGATCGGAAGACCCAAAGCTCCTCTTATGTCGATTTCGATCCATGCCTTGTCTCACTCGACTCCTTAACACCCTCGGCTACCTTAGCCTTCTCAACTAAGGCAACAAACTCGCTCTGGCGAGAGGAGCAATCAGCGACCTCAAGTCGTCTCGCGAGACCATCCTCGAAAGCGAACACACCTCTCATGCTCAAGGTGGCCACAATGCCCCGGCATACCTACTCGGCCAGAACTCGACCTCGCACTCGAAAACCGATTTACTCCCCTGAACAAGCCTCGAAATGCCTTCCGCTGAGAGTCAATATAACTAGCTCAGATGTACTTCTTTTGATATGCGTACCAAGTAATCCCATGTCGAGATCCTCTGCTTTGCCACACTATCTCGAACCGTGAGCCACCAATCGATACGACTCATCCCGGAGAAGCGTCGATGCCCTTCGACTTCTCTTGGCGGTCAAATCGGATCATCCATGATCCGCTCGATCGCCTCGGCCCGGTATTCGGCGATCTTTGGGAGCAACACCAGAAAACACCTCGGAAGAATTCGGCCCCATTGGCGAAGTCGCTCGAGAGCAATTTCCTAACTCCCGCGCCACTACCAACTCCTGCTACCCTTTCCAACACTCGCGGCATCGCTTTGTGACAACTGCGTCGTCCCGATCGATCTTGGAACTCACCACCTCCGGTGGTGGCGGGCCAGGTATCTCATTTTACGAACCACGACCCGGATCCTACGGGCTCGAAACCGTCATCCTACCACGACCTGCGTCCACGACCCACGTCCACCTCTAGCGCTCATGACTAATCTTCCTCGTGTCGATTAAAGAATTTTATGCATCGATATTTATTCCACTTGTTTTTAAAAGCAAGTCTTATGAATATTTAAAGAGGATTTGTTCTCATGAGTTCACAAAATCCTATCGATTTCAATCTCTAAAGTAGTATACTATTGCTATTCAACAGATCATATCACATCCAATCAATTCACAAGCAATAGTGCAGGGTACTTACTCAGGCGAATCTAGTGCAGGAGACTCGGTGTCATGCCCTTCAAACCATTTATTTCAAACAAACACTTAAAGCAGGACTTTTGAAAGCATTTTGGGCCTCGGGCCCACAGCCGAAAACCTTTGAACTTGGCTCACGATACCACAATTGTAACACCCCAAACTCGGACAAGACACTACGCCCGAATCGGCATATTCTGGGGAAAACGTCTTTGAGTGACCAGATTTTTTTTCGTTCGTGGGGTGGAAACATAGTGAATTTGAGGAAAGTTTGAGTAGGCTTGTTTGATTAGATTTTGAAAACCTATCCAAGTATATAGTTAAAGCGAGTTGATTTCATTTAGCACTTCCAATAGTTTCTTAGTGCCATTTTGACACATTTTAGACTTAGTAGAAAATCAAGTTTGATTCGAAATCATTTGAGTTTATTGTGTAGCAAAACATAGCGAGATACCCGATGGTATAGTTTGAAACACATTTCGATATAATTTTGAAAACGTTGTCTTTCCAAGTTTTAGTAAAATTTCATGCGGGTTATTTGTTAAGCGGGTTGAGAATCTAATTAAAACATACCCATCATAAAACATAATTTAAAGGCCTTTTACAAATCCAAATTAAAACCTAAATGAAAGTAATTAAACTAAAGTACCCAAATGATAGAGTTGGAGTAAAACTTTATTAAGCATGGCATGAGCACCCCGAGTCCATCCTGGCTCCATGTCGCGTCTCTGAGTCACTGAAATGTCAAAGAGAGGGTGAGTCGAGTGACTCGATGCATAAATCCGCTCCCGATGAAACAACATGCTAACACACATCATACATAGCAACATAATTAATGCAACCCGATCCTAACCATCCTTATCTCCTTTTTCTACCCGTGTGGTACCAAACCACTGGTGGTGCCAAACCACCGGTGACGTATAGTCACAATGTGTTACCAAAACAACGGTGTCCCAAAGACACAATGTGCTACCCAAGCACTTGGTGACCGTAGTCACAATGATCGAATGATGGGGCCAACCCATCGTGTGATACCCAATCACTAGCGAGCGATCCCATATCTCATGTGGGGCCAACCCACGGTGGTGTTAACCACGGGGACAAGTCGCAATGAGGTGCCCAACCTCTGGTGTCCCAAAGACACAAATGTGCTACCAAAGCAATGGTGACCGTAGTCACAATAATCGAATGACGAGGGCCAACCCATCGTGTGATACCCAATCACTAGCAGCGACGATCCCATATCTCATGTGGGGCCAACCCACGGTGGTGTTAACCACGAGGACGAGTCGCAATGAGGTGCCCAACCTCTGGTGTCCCAAAGACACATATGTGCTACCAAAGCACTTGGTGACCCAAAGTCACAAGGTGTGTTACCAAAACAACTGGTGCTCGTCGGCACAAAATCATCACTTGCCCCTCCACTCATATCACCCATCAACAAACCAACTCATGTAATCATGCATATCATACAAATTATGCATATCATGCTAATATGTTTGACTCATGTCCCATATCACATACATACATAGTCATGATACCATATAGATCATCGAGTAATCTAGTAACAATCTTGACTTACCCGGATACGTACACATACCCGTTTGGGTATCCAATAATCCCTCATCTTGTCATGATTTTAATAGGCAAACGGGTTTATTAATAATATTACTAAATATCGATTATGTTAGCTTATACACACACGGTAATCACGAGTCTAGAAATCACGACAAAAAGCGATCTAAGCCCCTCGAGAACTAGCTCCTACAATCGGCCAAAGCATAGGAGTTAGGCATCCACACATTCGACCAACAACATCTAGACCAAAAAGGGTTTGTCGAAAGCCCTTACCTTTCACTGATTTGGTTTCCTACCAAATCCAGAACCAAAAAGTGGTTCCCTTAGACAATCGGCCAACCTATAAAGAAGGAAGTATTAATCTCTTGAAGCTTTGACTAAACGAGATAAAAGAATTAACTAATAGTCTTGGCCCACACCAATACTTACCCCACTTGGCTAATCGAGAGAAGGCTCCACTTGATTGCTTCAAACTCCTGAACATCCCAACAAGAAATCGGTTTAACAAAGAGGAATAACACCCATCAATGGTTGCCATATTCGGCTCTTAAACAACCAACATCGACAAAGTATAAGGAGAAAAAGGAGATGGCCGTTCGGCCAAGGACTTACCAATCTCCAAGCGATTGAAGCAAAACCACAACACCAACAAGATTCGGCCAAGGTTTTTGAGAAGAAGAAAGAAAGTGATTATGAGGTAGATGCTTTTGGTTTTAAGGAAAAATCGATATGAAATGGGAGCAAAGTTTGGCAAGAATTGAGAAGGATGAATGGAAGAATCGGTTGGGAAGAAAATGGTAAGTTCGGCTCTTAAGAAAATGAAGAAACTATGTAAGGGAGAGAAGAGAGTATTAGAAACACAAAGTAGAGGAAACCAAAGCAATTTCGGCTACCAAAAGATGTTGAGAGAACAAATGCACAATCGGCTAAGTGCAAAAGAAATGAGAAAAAAACGGCAATGTATGTTTGCTTTGGTCTTACGGTTTTCAAGAAGTAAAGAGGATAAGAAAAGAAATTGAAGTTTCAATTGGCTAGAAGACAAAAGAGAGAATTTGGTTTACCAAGCTAGTGACCAAAAATGCTAAGAAAAATATGCCAAAAAAATGCTTAGACTTTCGGTTTGGTAAGGCACAAAGAGAAATTGCTTCTAAAGATTTTGGCCGAAAACACCTCAAAACTCAAAGTGAATTTTATTTTCTACCTCACACCCACACCATGCCGTCCACTCCCCCACTCCAACACCCCACAAAATCGGCCAAAATCCTCCATTCACTCCACTCCCACATTCAAACAACGAGACCAAGTCTTCCTCCTAAACTCACTCTCCTCCCACCATTTGAGCGGTTTGACCAAGTCCAAAGAAGAATTTGAATTGCCTTCTACTTCCTCCTCCCATGCCGTCCAAAAAGAATGCAAAATGTGGCCACTCCATGGCTTGAACTCGGGACCCTGCCTCCTGCAATTGACGCCAACACCGGCTCCAAGTGGCGCATGCTTTGCCACTCCACCAGCTCCTCTTTTGTGCTCAAGAACACCAAATAAAACTCTTATACCCTAGCTCCTACTGCTCCACGACTTAACACCCAAAAATTCAAAATTTCCCATTCACTCCAGGCATACATTTAGACTTCAATTAAGCCCCCAAAACATAGAAATAGCCACGCAGCACACTAGACACATGCAATATCATGCAACAACAAAATAGCCCCTAACCCGGGATATTACATAATGATATCCTCTCATTGGCATTGTGTGGATTGATAAAACGTGGCCACGGGTTGCTTGTTCTCGAACGAGCAATTATCACAGTCATTTGTTGAAAACGATCATATTAATCATTAAGAAGACACAATGCTGACAATAAGATAAAATAGGATTGTATTGAGTGAACGGATTTAACTCAAAGGAATAAAGGATATCATTTGAGGGTAACACACACATGACGAGGTCATTGGACAAAGTAGTTGGATGAATTACTTTCGTAAAGAGTATACAATAAGGAGTTTTCAATCATGGTACTTCTTGTGGATTGACTCCATGATTAAGTAATTGTGAATTATCAGAAAGATGCTTCTAAACATAATTGCAATCACTAAAGCCTAATTGTATATGTCAGATTGGTCCCATCGATAGCTCAACAAAAGCTCGATCGGACTGCATTCGAATTAGAAGAACATTCTACGACTTTGGGAAAAATTTAATTGAGTCGATTTATTCGATGTGGAATTAAATTAAGTGGTTGTAAGAATTGTTCAAGTAAAGAATTTAATTAAAGAATTTTCTTGAAAAATTAATTTGGAAACTCTAATTGATTTTTGGAAAAATTAATTTTGATCAAGTAAAATTAAATTAATCAAATCAATTAAAATTAATATGATATTTTTGGAAGTTAAATTTCAAGTCAGACAATTGACCCAAGGGTAATTAAACTTGAAAATTGGACTTGAGATAGTAAATTGGGCCGAGGAGCCCAAAACTGAAACCAAAAGACAAAATCTACTCGAATAGAGCCATGTATGTGAAATCGGGCCGACGGTCCAACTGACGATGAGTCCAGACAGGTCGGGTCATCATTGACCCGAACCGAACTAACAACTTGGGGTGTCGTAAGGGTGTCACACCTACATCATCGGACACGATGGTGCCGGTGGCTGCGACGGTGGTGTCCCAGTGGCCGGCAGCAGTTGGTGTCACATCCAAAAAATCAGTTTAGAAGAAATTGGGTTCGTGAAACCAAGAGTTGTCACGCCCAGATTTTTTAGTTAAGATTGTGAAAATTCTATCAAGTGAATTGATCTAGTTTAGTGGTTAGATATTGTGTTTGTGTGTGAAAGATCCTATCATCAAATCCCTTCTCTTAATTTTTTTTTTCTATTTTTGCTTAAACCCCTATCTTTGAACTTGTAGTTTAAATAATATTTCTGCACAAGTTATGATAAAATTAGCCTGTTGGTTTAGTGGTAAGGTATTAGCCTACTTAGAGGTCTTGTGTTCGAAACCATGTGTGTGCAAAGTGGGGATTATTTTTTTATTTTAAATTCGACAGAAAAATCTGATGTGGATAAGGATGGGAGTTAGTGGGGCAGTTTTAAAAATAGTGATGAGGGATTTTCTGTTAAAATACCTCCCTCACAATCGTCCCTCACTCATCCACTTTCTCTCCCTCTTTCCCATTTTCTTTTGTTGAGTTTTGATTTACGTTTTTTTTTCTCTGAAAGTTCTGTTGCTCTTCTTTTTTCTTTCTTACTTCTTGTTCAATTTTTCCCTCTCTGTTATTGATCCTATTCTTTACATTCCCAATTTCTCGACGTATTGCTTGTTGGGTCTCTATTGCTGAGTTCTTTTGGTTCCTTACTCTTATGTTGCTGAATTGTTCTGTGCCAATGTTCATTGCAGGTTTCGCTGTTTAACCGTGTGCTAGTAAGGGGTGTGATTATGTTGTGTTGAGGTTAGGAGTTATATTTTTTTTTTGTAAACGTTCAATTGATTGGTTTGGTTTCCTTTATGTGGTATTCATGAGGTGTAAGATCTTTCGATGGTAAAAAATAGTGTAGGTTGCTGTCAATTTTGCGGTTTCGGGAGTGCTCTATTGTGTGGTTCATCAGAAATAGCATCAGGTGTGTGATTCTAACCCGAAATGACGCTAGAAACTCAGTAAAACTCGAAAAGAGAGATTATTTTCAAAATTGTTCTACGTCACACGGTCGTGTGGCAGATCATGTAAGCCACACGGTCTAGGCTATTAAGGCTGTGTGGGCCACACGGGTATATGGGCCCATTTTCTAAAAAATTTCACTTAGGCCCATTAGACTCTAAAATTTTTAATTAGACCTTCTGCGAGGTTCGTTTAGCTTAAATATGATTCTAAATATTAGGTCTGATATTTTTTGAATGTGCGTGATAGGGATAAGGAATGTTTAAAATGTGAAATTTGTATATGATTTGTAACCTGATAATTTTGTTAGTATGTTCTAATGTGAAAAGCATGTATGACATATGTGTATATGATGTCTATTAGTATTTGCATGATAATTGGGGTGGGATATGATATGTGATGGAGGAAGTGTGATTACGACAGTATTATTGCATGCTCTGGCGGTGTATCCGCAATGTAACAGCTCGATTTTAGCTAAATCAGAATAGTGGTTTCGGAACCATAAATTCGATGTTGAAAAATTATTTTAATATTATTTTTGGTGTTTACAGCATGATAGCATGTATGTGTGAAAATTTCGTGAGCTAATTTTACTGATTGAATAGTCAATTTGAGAAAAAGGACTTGATCTTGTAAAATGCAAAAGTTGCATTCTATTTGTTAAAGGTGTTTAATTGTTATGATTTATTAAACCAAAGGTCCTTATGATGATATTAAACCATTTGATAGTTAATGGATGATAATGGCATGGCATTTGGTGTTATTATTAATGTTCATTAAGGTTAATTTTGGCATTTGATTAATAATGTTATTATTAATAAAACAAAAGAAAATTTGTTCATATTATCATCACTTTGAACCGAAAATAGGAGGAAGAAGAAAGCTATTTAGGGCTTGAAATTTCGGCACACTCCTAGCTTGATTAAGGTACGATTTTAGCTCGGTTTTTGATAATTTCTATGTTTTTATGATCGTTGCTTCGTGTTCTAGCTAGCTAGCCCGTACCTTAGATTTTGAAATTCTTAATGGTTTAACAAGTTTCTATTGTTGAATGCTTGAGTAATTTGATGAATTATGGTAGATTATGAAAGTTTGTTAATAGTTAAACATGTTTTGTAAAGTGATTTTTGACAAAAATGTCAAAAAGGGATTAAATTGTGAAATGTGTAAATTGAGGGGGTTAAAATGTGAAATAAATGAAAGTTATGGGATGGTAGGGACCTATAGGAAATTCGACCAAGATTGGGTTTAATGAAAATTTGTGAATTTTGTGTATTTGTGAAATAGGGACTAAATTTATTAAATGTGAAAGTTTAGGGGCTAATGTGTAAAAATGCCCAAATTTTTGTTTAAGGATTAAATTGAAAGAATATGTGATTGAATAAGTCAATTTTAAATTCATATAGATCAAGAAAGAAAGAATTCGGAATTAGATCGGGGGAAAAGCAAGGTTATCGAGTAGTCGACCCGATACGACAATTACGAATACGAGGTAAGTTTGTATAATTGAACTTAAATGTGTATCTATTTATTGAATGGATGAAATTGAGATAGTAATTATTCTATTGAATAAATGTTGTTGTATTAAATAGAATGTACGAATTGAGTAAGGCAAGTTGCAGAATAAGACCATACCTGGGCTATGACAATCGAATAATAAGACCATAACCGGGTTATGGCATGTGAATGAAAGACCACGGCAGGGCCTTGGCAATGTATGTGAAAGACCATAGTTGGACTATGGCATTAGAAAAATCAATGAATTTGTATCGAAAGCATATTATAAACCGGAGCGGTTTGATAAGAGTATTAATGAGAAATAGAAATATATCAGTACATGTATGTACGGAAACTATTCAAGTATCGAGTTAGATGAAATTGAGAAATCATGAATCATGATAGGGATAAATTCTATGATATCTCATGAATTGATGCTTTAAATGTTTATGATATTATCCATTTCGATTTGCTAATGAATCTTGTGATTATTTTATGTTCACATACGAACTTACTAAGCTTATAGCTTACTATGTGTAATTATTTCGATGTTTTATAGTTCTACGAAGCTAGCTCGGATCCAGAGATTGTCAGAGACTTCATCGCACTATTGATCAACTATTTTGGTACTTTTGAAGCTATGTATATATGGTATATGGCATGTATAGCCTTATGTCAAAATGGTTTATTTGATGGATGTGTATTTTGGCCATTTGTGTTGGCATAAAATGATGAACTAGATGATGTTTATGAATATGCAAATAGTTCTACTTTTAATGATTGGAAATAGACCTTGTAACACCCCTTACCTGTATTCAATGCTGGAACCGAATACGAGGCATTACCGAACTTAACTTGCTTGAACATACAACATCAGGCTATAGAATTTCGTTACTACTTAAAACTTTTGTATTCGTATTCATAACATCCTTATTATGGGTCTACGAGACCCTAAACACACGATTGGAATGGTTCGAAACCAAACTGGAAACTTTTACGCACTTAGAAATTTTTTGCTTAAAACAGGGCTACACGCCCGTGTGAAATGAAACACGCCCGTGTGGGCAGGCCGTGTGGTCACACATGCCCATGTTCCTAACCCGTGTGAATTTTATTTTTCAATTCGAACCTACAGGGGTTTTCACACGGCCGGATACACGCTCGTGTCTATGGCCCGTGTCCCTCACACGGCCTAGACACGCCCGTGTTCTCACCCGTGTGTGAAAACCTTAGTATTCTGTTTATGACGTCATCAAACACTTAAGGGGCACACGGCCTAGTCACACGCCCGTGTGCTGGCCCGTGTGACGAATTGAATTTTCGAAATTTTGATGCAGGGGACACACGGCCAATCAACACACCCATGGGATTGACCGTGTGTCACACACGGCGTAGACACACGCCCGTGTGTCTACCTCTGTGGACAATTAGAAGGCTATTTACAAAGCCAACTTCCACCCTGAAACAAACACACTTATATACCACCACAAGCAACACATAATATAGCAAGAATACACTACGAAGAAATCACTAATTTATCATGCATACTCTTCACATTTTACTCGATAGATTATACTAATTATCACCTCATGAATTTCATCATCATTAAATATATGAAACTTAACGAGTATTGGCCAATTCTCAATGGCCATTTACAAAATAAATGAGTAACATTAAAATCCCACACTTAGGCTAACTAATATGACATAACACAAGATGACCAAGTTCCTATACGTGCCATACCCAAAATAAATCCACTTTGCTATACCAAAAGAATAGTTGATACTGTGATCCGAGCTCCGACGTTCTACGATCCCCGAACTAGCTAGGCGATACTACAAGGAAAAGGGAAAGGAGATGGGTAAGCATAAAGCTTAGTAAGTTTGCATGAAATAAATAGCAACATTAAGACTTATAATAGCATCCATTTATCTCATTGAATGATACACAAATTCTCAAATACATCAACAGAACTTACTCATGTATACTCTTACCAAATTACATATCACATATTGCATGCATTTCTCGTAAATTACATCATGGGTACCTGTATCACTTCATCACATAACTTTAGCACTTTTACACTCTTTAAACATAAACTTAGCTCTTTGGCCGTTGAACTACTCGGAACATCGAAGGATACTCAATCTCATCATACATGTATCACGATGCCAATGCCATATCCCAAATATGGTCTTACATGGGATCACCTATTGATGCCGATGCCATATCCCAGATATGGTCTTACGCGGGATGTCATATCTCGATGTCGATGCCATATCCCAGATATGGTCTTATACGAGATCGTATATAGATGTCGATGCCATATCCCAGACATGGTCTTACACGAGATCTTCCTTTGGTGCCGAGGCCATGTCCCAGACATGGTCTTATACGGGACCTTCCTTATTCGTTGGCGATGCCATGTCCCAGACATGGTCTTATACGGGACCTTCCTTATCTCATGTTGTGACATAGGTATCCTTGTTATTCCGAAATGTTCAACCGGGACTTCAACTTAACATATTCTCATTATATTCTCATCGAGGCATCATTAGTCGATTTCATACAAATAACATTCATTTCACATAATGTCAAGCAATTAAAAAGTATAAAAACATTATGTAGCTTTAATTTCACACAAACTTACCTCGGTACTCAAAATACGTATAGTTGTTCGATTTAGTCCATAACCTTGTTCTTGCCTCGGTTTCAGTCTGGGCTTCGTGTTTCTTGATCTATAATAACAATTTCAATTGTTTAATACTCACATTGACTAAATTAACCCATGAATCATATTTTGGCAAAATTACAATTTTTCCCCTAAACTTTCACATAATTACACTTTTGCCCCTAGGCTCGTAAAATGATTTTCATTCAATTTCTTTGCATTTTAAGCCTAGCCAAATCACTTTCATAACTACAACAGCCCCCAATTTCCACTAATTCACTCATGTATGACCATTTTCATGACTTTTACAATTTGGTCTTTTTTATGCATTTTTCATGAAAAATCACTTAGAAAAAGATGTTTATCATACATCAAACTTTCATATTCTTCCATAAATCATCAAAATACATGCATTTCATACATGGGTAAATTTTAGAACATAAACCCTAGCTCAAAATATAGCTAGAAATAGCTAAATCGAGCTACGAGGATCTCAAAAATACGAAGAACATTAAAAACGGGGCTAGAAGATAGTTACACTTAAGCTTGAAAGTTGAAGAAACCCTAGCTATGGAGTCCTTGTGATTTTCGGCCAAGCTTAGAGAAGATGGACACCATTTTTGACCTATTTTTCCCTTTTTATTCATTGATTAACCAAATGACAAAAATGCCCTTAAGGCCCCTTTTTTGAGATTTTTCCTTCCCATGTCTATTTTTGTCCATCTTAACCTATATTGGTCTAATTGCTAAATAAGGACTTCTAATAATTTTTATAATACTATTTCATACTTAAACCTTCTAGAATCTCATATTTTCCAATCTTTGCTATTTAGTCCTAATAGACAAATTTATCACTAATTAATAAAATTTCCTCATGAAATTTTCACATTATCATGCAAGCATATCGTAAGCCTCTTAAAAATCATAAAACACATATTTCTACTTCGAATTTGTGGTCTCGCAACTACTATTCTGACTAGGCCCTAAATCGGGCTATTACAATTCTCCCATCTTAGGGGTTTTCGTCCCCAAAAATCTTACCAGTAAAAAGGTTTGGATACTGGTTTCTCATAGCCTCCTCGGGCTCCCATGTAGCCTCTTCTACCCCATGTATTTTCCATAATACTTTCACAAGGGCTATACTTTTGTTTCTTAATTGTTTAACTTCTCGTGCCAAAATCTTAACCGGTTCTTCGCCATAAGTCATGTCGGGTTGAATTTCAACCTCTGTCAGTGTAATCACATGCGAAGGATCTGATCGGTAACAACGTAACATAGACACGTGGAACACATCATGTATCTTTTCCAACTCAGATGGCAAAGCCAGTCGATAAGCTACAAGTCCTATCCTCTCGATAATCTCATATGGTCTGATAAAATGCAAACTCAATTTGCCTTTTCGGCCAAATCTAAGAACTTTCTTCCATGGTGACACTTTTAAAAATACCTTATCACCAACTTGAAACTCGATCACTTTTTGTTTCAAGTCCGTGTAGGACTTTTGTCTATCAGAAGCAGCTTTTAAAGAATCACGAATTATTTTTACCTTCTCTTCGGTTTCTCTAACCAGATCAACCCCGTGAATCTAATTTTCTTTGAGTTCTGACCAATGCAAAGGCGTTCGACAGTTCCGCCCATACAATGCCTCATAAGGTGCCATTCTCAAACTCGACTGAAAACTGTTATTATAAGCAAACTCTACCAATGGTAAGTAATTTTCCCAACTGCCCTGAAACTCAAGGACACAACACCGGAGCATATCCTCAAGTATCTGTATTAATCTCTCTGACTGTCCATCTGTTTGTGGGTGAAAAGCTATACTAAAACTCAGCTTTGTGCCCAAAGCTTCTTGTAACTTTTTCCAAAATCGGGATGTGAATCTCGGATCTCTATCCGATATAATGGACAAATGCACTCAATGTAGTCTTACGATTTCTGAAACATCCAAGTCTGCCAACTTATCAAGTGAATAATCAATGCGTACAGGTATGAAATGGGCCGACTTCGTAATTCTATCTACCACGACCCATACGGCATCTTTCTTGCTCGGTGTTAACGGTAAACCCGTCACAAAGTCCATAGTAATACGGTCCCATTTCCACTTTGGAACCATAATAGACTGAAGTAAGCCCGAAGGTACTTGGTGTTCAGCTTTCACTTGCTGACAAATCAAGCATTTCGATACAAATTTAGAAATATCTTTCTTCATACTCGACCACCAGTACCATTTCTTTAAATCATTATACATCTTTGTGCTGCCTGGATGTACAGATAAACATCCGCTATGTGCCTCGTGTAAAATTTTCTGAATGAGCTCATCATCTCTCGGTACACAGACTCTGTCTCAGAACATCAAGCATCCATCAGAATTAATCTGAAAGTCAGACTCAACACTCGACTCACACTGAACTCTTTTGACTTGCAAGTCACTGTCATCTTTCTAAGCCTCATAAATCTCTTGAAGGAACATCGGTCTAGCTCTCAACTCAGCTAGAATAGAACCCTCACTTGACAAAGTCATCTGTGTATTCATTGCCCTCAATGCAAACAAGGATTTCCTGCTCAAGGCATCGGTGACCACGTTCGCGTTTCCCGGATGGTAGTCAATCACTAGTTCATAGTCCTTTATCAGCTCTAACCATCTTCGTTGCCTTAAATTCATCTCCTTTTGAGTCATCAAGTACTTTAGGATTTTATGATCGGTGAATATTCGACATTTTTCACCATACAAATGGTGTCTCCATATCTTCAATGCAAATACAATGGCAGCCAACTCTAAATCATGTGTCGGGTAATTCTTCTCATGCAGCTTTAACTGTCTAGAGGCATATGCTATCACCTTGCCCTCTTACATAAGCACACAGCCCAATCCATTCAAGGGTGCATCACTATAAATTACAAATTCTTTTCCCAGTTCAGGTTGCACTAGAACTGGAGCCTCAGTCAACAATACCTTTAATTTCTCGAAACTCTGTTGGCACTTTTCTGTCCACTCAAACTTTACATCTTTCTGTAATAGTCTTCTCATCGGAGTGGCTATCGTAGAAAATCCCTTGACGAACCATCTGTAATAACCAGTTAGGCCCAGAAAACTTCTAACCTCAGATACGTTTCTTGGCGGTCTCTAATCAACAATGGCTGAAATATTACTCGGGTCAACTCGGATTCCATCTCCCGAGATAATGTGCCCCAAAAATCCAACTTCTTTGAGCCAAAATTCACTTTTGCTAAATTTGGCATACAACTAATTTTCTTGTAAAATCTGTAAAACTGTTCTCAAGTGCTTGGCATGCTCATTCTCGTCACGATAATAAATCAGTATATCATCAATAAAAACCTCAACAAATTTATCCAAGTATGGCCGAAAGATGCGGTTCATTAAATCCATAAACACAGCAGGGGCATTTGTTAAACCAAAAGGCATGAATAAAAACTCATAGTGACCATACCTTGTCTGAAATGCAGTTTTCGGCACATCTGAGTCTTTGACCTTCAACTGGTAATAACCAGACCTTAAGTCTATCTTGGAAAACACAGTGGCTCCCTTCAATTGATCAAACAAATTGTCGATCCTTGGCAATGGGTTCTTGTTCTTCACGGTGTCCTTATTAAGCTGCCGATAATCTATGCATAACCTCATAGAACCATCTTTCTTTTTCACAAATAATACTGGAGCACCCCACGGAGAATAACTCGGTCGTGCAAAGCCTTTGTCCGTCAACTCTTGTAACTGTGCCTTCAATTCTTTCAACTCAGTTGGAGCCATCCTATATGGAGCAATCGATATAGGTGCAGTACCAGGGGCTAACTCAATGCCGAATTCAATTTCTCTAACCGGAGGCAACCCTGGCAATTCTTCTGGGAATACATCTGGATACTCACACACTATCGGCACTGATTCAATTCTTAACCCAATTTCTTTGGCATTCATTACAAAGGCAAGATAGGCTTCATACCCTTTTCTTACATATTTCTAAGCAGACATATGAGAAATCACTACATGCGATCTGTCCTGTTTATCTGATTCAACATGAAGAGTGTCCCCATTTTCACATCTCAATTCAATGTATTTCTTTCCATAATTTACTGTCACATCATGAGAAGTTAACCAGTCCATACCAAGAATTATATCAAATTCATCAAATGACAATAACATGAGACTCGCCTTAAAATAATGACCTCTAATTATCAATGGACAATCTTTGCATACCTTATCAACTAATACACATTTACCTAATGGATTGGACACTTTTATCACGAATTCTGTAAACTCTACAGGCATGCTCATACTAGATACTAATTTCATGCAAATATATGAGTGGGTAGATCCCGGATCAATTAAAGCAATAACATAAGTATCATAGAGAGAAAATGTACCAGTAATTACATCAGGGGATGATGCCTCTTCGCGAGCGCGAATGGCATAAGTCCTCGCAGACGCTCTACCCTCAGATCTTGCAGTCTGTTCTCTGGGTGTACTCTTACTACTAATTCCACATCCCGGGTTTCTCTGCTGTCTCCCTCTAGTAGTACTTCCCGACCTTGTACTCTGAATTCTCTCCTTTTCGACCATCTCGGGGCATTCTCTAATAAAATGATCTTGGGAACCACACTTAAAACAGGCTCTCTCATGTGCTCAGCACTCACCGTGTAACGCCCCAAACACGGCCTGGACGTTATGGTCGAATCTAGTGATGTCACATGATAGCGCTTTAGAAAACGTAATTACGACAAAACTATTATTTTTCTAGATATCTTAGGTTATCGTCGAAACCTGTCGTTTGTTCATTCCTTATCCGTTTTCAAAACATTATACGTTGCGGAAGCTTTTAAAATAATTTACAAATTCGTATATTTTGATAAAACATTTGTTTATTTTGAAAACTCACGTCTTATCCTACTCCTAGCAGTTATAAAATAAAAATCCCAACTTTAAACAAAAATCCGTAAAGGCCATATTACATAAACTTTTTCCCAAATATAATTAAAACCATGAGTAAAATTAAAAATCGTAAAGGTCCAGAACCATGGTCACCGCCAAGTCCTCATTTATGCACCGACCCGTCTCATCGCTAGGGATTACCCAGCAGATTAAGCGAGAAAGGGTGAGTTTTCGCAAACTCAGTGTGTAATCCCCATAGAAAACATACTCACAGTATTATCAGATAAAAGACATAAATTCACAATCCGGGTCTGAGCCCATTACAGAACGGTGTGGACCTTAGCCCACTCAAATACAGAATCAGATATATTCTAAGGACTTAGCCCATTTCAGACATAACATGCAGATCAGAACAGAATAGAAGAATCCTACCCACCAGCCTCTACACACCAAATCCGTCCAACCCTACACACCATGTGGGGATAAAATCAACCCCTCATCCCTACACATCTTTGTCAGACTCAACGCGTACATAATTAGAGAGTTACAATGAAGTCGCTGCGGATATGAGCTTGAGCCTTCAGATACTTCCTCCAAATATCATTAACACACCCCGATGCAATGCAACATACATAATATGACATGCTTTTATGCAAATAACAGTCCATACATTCAAATCAATATACATGCCAAGTGTAACATATTCAATACAGATTTTACATAATCAAATCACATAGCTATGGGTCTAAGTACTGCTTACCGACCTTTCATTAGGTTCACAGTCAACTTGGGCGACCCGTGCAACCTTTCAGAACATTTCATGAAAATAGGCTCACACGCCCATGTGGCCTCCCGTGTGGGCCCACACGCCCGTGTGGCCCACACGGCCCAAATTGGCCTTGGCTGTGTAGATCACACGGCCTGGCCCAGAATCCCACACACCCGTGTGGTTCACCCGTGTGGGTCCACACGCCTGTGAGGCCCACACGACCTAATTGGTCGAGCCTGTGTGTCGCACACGGCCTCGCACAGCCGTGTCACTCGTACACGGCCTGGCTCATCGATCATACGGCCGTGTGGTGACTTACAGTCTTGCGCACGGCCTACCACATGGGCGACCACACGCCCATGTAGAGTCGATAGAGAGGTTTTCGGCTTTCATTGAAACCTCATTTTCTACGTTTCCGGGTACACACCTGGTTCCGGTTGAAGCTAAAACGACTCCCAAGCACTCCAGAACCTATATTCGATCATTAGAACACCATTTTAGTCACCTAAACCTATACTCAAATGAAAACGCACGAGAAGATCGAACGCTAACTCACAAAAATGTTTCCTTCAATCGAACAATCGGGGTTTCGTACACTTAGCTCGTCAATTAGCGATCTCCAGCCCTCTGGTTATCTTCTAATCATCACTAAAAAACCCCCATAAGCAGAGATTCATTATTCCAATCAAAACTATAATACTGTACTTACCAAGACACAAAGAACCGAAGCGAAGGATTGCGGATACTAAGCAATAAAAAGAAAACAGTTTGAATCAAGAGGAAAGGGGGGAAAATTTGGCAACAAATGTGGGGATGAAACGGCAGAGAGAGAGGGAATTTGAGATGGAAAGTTGTTTTGGAACAAAATTCGAATCCTATCAGATTTTCCCTAACTCCCACTATCATCCAACTTCACAAACTTACAATCCCACTCAAACTCATCCACTCAACACGCCCCATGCCAAAAAGAATTACTCCCTCGTTTACGCAGGGATTTGAACACAAGACCTCCACCATAATAACACACCACTTAACCACTAGACCAGCAGGCCAATTCTGTTAATTACTTACACATTTTTACTTATAAGCCTACTAACCAGAGATAGGGCTTTATTCATAAAAATACCAAAATTCGCCCAAGTCAATGCTTGAACTTAGGACCTATCACACACACCTAGAACACATAACCACTGAAGCAGATACACATTTGTATCTTATAATTAAAAAAGTCAAAATTAAAGAAAATCGGGGCGTTACAAATCTACCCCCTAAAAGAAAATTTTTTCCTCGAAATTTTTCCTTATCAGAAAATGTGAGGATACTGCTGACGCATCGAATCCTCCAGCTCCCAAGTGGCCTCCTCAGTGTTGTGATTCCGCCACAGCACTTTCACAAAGGGGATAGACTTCCTTCGCAGAACTTTAATGTCGCGGTCCAGGATCTGGACCGGCTCCTCCTCAAACGTCAGATCTGGTCTAACCTCAATGTCTTTAATAGGAACAACATGCGTGGTATCAGAGCGGTAGCGTCTCAACATTGAGACGTGGAACACATCATGAATGCGATCCAACTCTGGAGGAAGCTCCAACTGATTGCGACTGGCCCCACTCGCTTCAGAATACGGTATGGCCCAATAAACCGAGGACTCAGCTTACCCTTGTGACCGAACCTCAAGACCTTCTTCTATGGCGAGACCTTGAGAAAGACTAAGTCCCCCATAGAATACTCAATACCCTTTCTCTTCAGATTAGCATAGGACTTCTGCCTATCAGATGCCACTTTCAGACGATCTCGAATCAAGCGGACCTTATCTTCAGTTTCTGATATCAATTCTGGACCCAGAACACGTCGCTCCCCTAACTCAGTCCAACATACGGGAGTACGACACTTACGGCCATACAGGGCCTCATACGGTGCCGTCTGGATGCTAGACTGATAGCTGTTGTTATAGGCGAACTCTGCCAACGGTAAGTACTCCTCCCAACTGCCTCAGAAATCTATAACACAGCTCCTCAACATGTCTTCCAGTACTTGAATCACCCTATCCGACTGACCATCTGTTTGAGGATGGAAAGAAGTACTGAAGTCTAACCTCGAACCCAGTGCCTCGTGCAACTTCTTCCAGAATCAAGATGTGAAGCGAGGATCCCTATCAGTGATGATCGAGACATGAACCCCATACAGTCTCACTATTTTCGATATGTATAGCCTAGCCAGTTTCTGAAGAGAAAAGTCCGTCCTGACTGGAATGAAATGAGCGGACTTGGCCAATCGATCCACGATGACCCAGACAGAATCCTTCTTAGTAGGTGTTAAAGGCAACCCACTAACGAAGTCCATCGTTAGTTGTTCCCATTTCAACATCAGAATCTTTACCAGCGCAAAGAACCCGAAGGCAAGCGATGCTCGGCGGCCTTAACTCACGACAAGTCAGACAACGAGCAACGAAGTCAGTAACCTCACGCTTCAACCCTGGCCACCAGTACAACTCTCAGAGATTTCGGTACATCTTGTTCCTACCGGGATGCATAGCATAAGGACTGCTATGTGCCTCATTCAGAATCGACTGTCGCAACTCCTCATCACTCGATACACAAATCCGACCGTGAAAACAAAGTACCCATCACTGTTACTCCCAAAGTCAATAGAATCACCAGTCTCAACCTGACGAAATCGCAACTCAAGAGACTTATCCCCCATCTATTTACCTCTAATATGATCAATCCATATAGGCCTAACCTGAAGTTCTGCTAACAGACTCCCATCGTCGAATAAACTGAGTCGAGCGAAAATCGCTCTCAGATCAGTCATAGCCCTACGGCTCAAAGCATCTGCCACCACAATGGCCTTACCAGGATGGTACTCGATGGTACAGTCATAAACTTTAAGCAGTTCAACCCACCTACGCTACCTAAGGTTTAACTCCTTCTGGGTGAGGAGGTGCTTGAGGCTTTTGTGATAAGTGTAGATAGTGCACTTCTCACCATACAAATAGTGCCTCCAGAATTTCAGAGCGAAGATGACCACTGCCAACTCCAAATCGTGTGTAGGATAGTTAGCCTCATGCGTCTTGAGCTGACGAGACGCATAAGCTACAACTTTACCATCCTGCATCAGAACGCAACCCAGACCCACATGCGATGCATCACTGTATACAACAAAATCCTTCCCAGTTCGAGTGTATCGTAATCGAAGCCTTTGTATCAAAAAAATGTTTAAGCTTCTCGAAGCTCTCTTGTTACTTATCAGTCCAGACAAAGGGAACTCCCTTATGCTGAAGCTTGGTCAATGGTGCTGGGATCAAAGAGAACCCCTTTTACGAAGCATCGATAGTAACCCGAAAGCCCTAGAAAGCTGCAGATTTTAGACACATTCTTCGGCTGTTTCCAATCCAACACAGCCTCAATCTTACGAGGATCAACACTAATCCCCTCCGCAGAAACCACATGCCCCAAAAAGGTTATTTCCCAGAGCTAGAACTCACACTTACTGAACTTCGCGTACAACTGTTTCTCACGCAGAGTCTGTAATACCAATCAGAGATGCTCATTTTGCTCGCCCTCAGTCTTTGAATACACCAGAATGTCGTCAATGAAGACTACCAAAAACCGATCTAGATAGGGCTAGAACACTCGATTCATCAGATCCATAAAAGCTACTGGTGCATTCGTCAGTCTAAATGGCATCACTAGGAACTCGTAATGGCCGTAGCGAGTCCTAAATACCGTCTTATGCACGTCAACCTCTTTAACTTTCAACTGGTGATACCCTGATCGTAGACCAATCTTAGAGAAAACTGAAGCTCCTCGAAATTGATCAAATAGATGATCAATCCTCGGTAGGGGGTACTTATTCTTGATGGTCAACTTATTCAATTGACGGTAGTCAATACACATACGCATGGATCCATCCTTCTTTTTCACAAACAGTACAGGTGCTCCCCACGGAGACACACTAGGGCGGATGAACCCACGATCCAGTAACTCTTGAATCTGAGCCTTAAGCTCCACAAGCTCCTTCGGTGCCATTCTGTAAGGGGCGATGGACACCGAAACTGTACCAGAAAAGAGCTCAATCCCAAAATCTACTTCTCGGCTCGAAGGCAGACCCGGTAGTTCCTCCAGAAAAACATCCGGAAAGTCCCTTACGGTTCTGATATCCCTAGTCGAAGAGTCCCCAGAATCAGAAATACTGATGTAGGCCAAGAATGCCTCACACCCCTTCCGTACCAACTTTTCTACCACCAACGCAGAAATCACATTAGTCAAGTAGTCTCGACATTCCCCAATCACCACTACCTCGTTGTCCTCATCGGTTTTCAAAACCACCCTTTTTTATCGCATGGTCCATGCTTACTCGGTGCTTGACCAGCCAGTCCATTCCCAGAATCAAATCGAACTCCCCAAATGGAAGCTCCATCAGATCAGCCAGAAATATTGTCCCTTGAACCTCTAACGGGACGTCTCTATATAGTTTACTAACCCGGATAGATTGCCTCAAAGGACTCACAATAGTTAACTCACTCGAAGAACTCTCAACTGGAATCCCCAAAGTTTCAGACCCAACACTAGCTACATATGAGTGTATAGAGCCTATATCTATCAATGCCAAATAAGGTACATTATAAATGAAAAACGTACCCGTGATGACGTTCGGAGCATCTCAGTCCTCACGATGATGGGCAGCATAAACCAGTGCAGGCTTCCTCGCCTCAGTCGGTCCAACACCTCTGCCCAGTGCTCTCTATCCTCGGCCCATGCTGTTACCACCCCTGGCCTGACCTCGGCCCCTAGGTGGCAGTTGAACTACTCTCGGTGGCTGCGTAGTACCAATACTCGTACCTTGCATCTGATCGATTCTCAGCGGGTAATCCCTGACACGATGCTCAGCCGACCCACATCTCAAACATGCCCCAGTCGTCCTCCAACACTCGCCCAGATGGTGTCTACCACAGTGCCCATAAGGCGCCACCCCAGTAGGTGCAATAGGAGGCCCAACTCTCACTGGCCCATTAGACTTGGCCTTCTTCTTAGGCCTCATCACATAATTCGAGGGCTCCGATTCCCTCTTATTCTTTCTTTTCTCACGGTTTTGGTGCTCAGCGCGCTTAACCTCCTCGGCGATCTTCGCCTTCTCCACTAAAGTAGAAAAATCACGCTCCCTCTGCGGAGCTATCAGAACCCGTAAGTTGTCCCTGAGTCCATCCTCAAAACGGACACAACGCTCATACTCGGTCGCCACCATGCCCCGGGCATAACGGTTCAGTCTCAGGAACTCAGCCTCATACTCGGCCACTGAACGACCCCCTTGGGTGAGATTAAGAAACTCACGCCTCCTAGCATCAATGTAGCTGGCTCCCACATACTTACTCTGGAAAGTCGTCTTAAAGTAGTCCCAAGTCAAACCATTAGGCTGAGTGCCCTCTTTAACTATCAGCCAACACTGGTACGCTTTGTCGCGAAGTAGAGAAATAGCCCCCTTAACCTTCTGCTTCGCGGTAAAATTCAGATCGTCCATGATTCTTTTCGTGGCCTCCATCCAATATTCAGCCACATTAGGGGCGACTCTATTGACACCCCTGAATAATTCAGCCTCGTTGGACCGGAGTTGTTCCGTAACAGACCCACAGCCCCCAGATCTTGTGTTGGGCCCCCAGCCTTACGATCATGAGACCCAGTTTCTGTAGCAGGTGAGATCGACATCTCACTCGTATCCAGATTAGGCAGATTTTCAGATGCTGAGGACCCAGCTCGAGCCCCCTACGGCCTCTACCACGGCCTCTAGTACCCCGTCCGCGGATACCTCGTGCGTTCATCGTAAATTTAGAGTTTATCTGGATTAACAGTTTTATGCATTAGTTACAGTTCCAATATTTGTTAACAGATGTTTTATGCAAAATAGTATCAAAAGTTCAGAGTTCGCTATCGCGAATCACAGTTTTACTATGATTTTCAATTTCGTTACAGTTTTCAGTTTACACTACCTAAAGTGTTCTCTATACAGTATACTACCTAAGGCTGTTTCAAGCATACAAGTAGTATTTTCAGACAAATTTAAACAGAACTCAGAACACTTACAGAACCGGTGCCAGAGACTCGGTGTACCACATACTCAGTCAAAAAATATTTTAAATCATAAAAAAATCATTTCGGAAAACCCCATTTTAAAAACCCAAATCCACAGTCGAGTTTTGCAACCTAGCTCTGATACCACTAAATGTAACACCCCAAACTCAGCCTGGACATTATGGTCGAATCTAGTGATGTCACATAATAGCGCTTTAGAAAACGTAATTACGACAAAACCATTCTTTTTCTAGATATCTTAGGTTACCGTCAAAACGTGTCGTTTGTTCATTCCTTATCCGTTTTCAAAACATTATACGTTGAGAAAGCTTTTAAAATAATTTACGAATTCGTATATTTTCATAAAATATTTGTTTATTTTGAAAACTCGCGTCTTATCCTACTACTAGCAGTTATAAAATAAAAATCCCAACTTTAAACAAAAATCTGTAAAGGCCATATTACATAAATTTTTTCCCAAATATAATTAAAACCTTAAGTAAAATTAAAAACCGTAAAGGTCCAGAACTGTGGTCACCGCCGAGTCCTCCGCTGCACCGACCCGTCTACTACTAGGGATTACCTGAACAGATTAAATAGAAAAAGGTGAGTTTTCGCAAACTCAGTGTGTAATCCCCACAGAAAACATACTCACAGTATTATCAGATAACATACATAAATTCACAAATCAAGTGCGGCCCATTCTGAGCGGTGTGGACCTTAGCCCACTCAGATACAGAATCAGATATATTCTAGGGCCTTAGCCCATTTCAGACATAACATGCAGATTAGAACAGAATAGCAGAATCCTACCCACCAGCCTATACACACCAAATCCATCCAACCCTACACACTATGTGGGGATAAAATCAACCCACCCATCCTTACACACCATGCTGTACTGAACGCGGTACATAATCAGAGAGTTGCAGCTGAGCTTCCAGATAACAGGCTTCAGAGCCTTTCAGATACTTCCTCCAAATATAATCAACCCACCCCGATGCAATGCAACATACATAATATGACATGCTTTTATGCAAATAACAGTCCATACATTCAAATCAGTATACATGCCAAGTGTAACATATTCAATACAGATTTCACATAATCAGATCACATAGCTACGGGTCTAAGTACTGCTTACCGACCCTTCATTAGGTTCACAGTCGACTTGGGAGACCCGTGCAACCTTTTAGAACATTTCATGAAAATGGGCTCACACTCCCATGTGGCCTGCTCGTATGGGCCCACACGCTCGTGTGGCCCACACGGCCCAAATTGGCCTTGGCCGTGTGGATTACACGGCCTGGGTTAGAATGCCACACGCCCGTGTGGTTCACCCGTGTGGGCCCACACACCTGTGTGGCCCACACGACCCAATTGGTCGAGCTCGTGTGTCACACACGGCATCGCTCGGCCATCACACGGCCATGTCACTCGCACACGGCCTGGCTCGTCGATCACACGGCCGTGTGGTAACTTACAGTCTTGCACACGGCCTACCACACGGGCGACCACATGCCCGTGTGGAGTTGACAGAGAGGTTTTTGGCTTTCACTGAAACCTCGTTTTCTACGTTTCTGGATACACACCTGGTTTCGATTGAAGCTAAAACGACTCCCAAGCACTCCAGAACCTATATTTGATCATTAGAACACCATTTTAGTCACTTAAACCTATACTTAAATCAAAACGCACGAGAAGATCGAACGCTAACTCACAAAAATGTTACCTTCAATCGAACAATTAGGGTTTCGTACACTTAGCTCGTCAATTAGCGATCTCCAGCCCTCTGGTTATCTCCTAATCATCAATCAGAAACACCCATAAGCAGAGATTCATTATTCCAATCAAAACTATAATACTGTACTTACCAAGACACAAAGAACTGAAGTGAAGGATTGCGGATACTAAGCAATAAAAAGAAAATAGTTGGAATCAAGAGAAAATGGGGGAAAAATTTGGCAGCAAAGGTGGGGATGAAACGGCAGAGAGAGAGGGAATTTGAGATGGAAAGTTGTTTTGGAACAAAAACCAAATCCTATCAGATTTTCCCTAACTCCCACTATCATCCAACTTCATAGACTTACAATCTCACTCAAACTCATCCACTCCACACGCCCCATGCCAAAAAGAATTACTCCCTCGTTTACGCAAGGATTCAAACACAAGACCTCCACCATAATAACACACCACTTAACCACCAGACCAGCAGGCCCATTCTATTAATTACTTACACACTTTTACTTATAAGACTACTAACCAGAGATAGGGCTTTATTCATAAAAATACCAAAATTTTCCCAAGTCAAAGCTTGAACTTGGGACCTCTCACACACACCCAGAACACATAACCACTAAAGTAGATACACAATTGTCTTATAAAAAATCGAGGTGTTACACACCGGGGTGACGTCTGCCACACTGTGGACATTACGGTCTATTTGGTCGAGCATTCCCAACACTAGCAACTGAAGTGGTCTGGGCTTTAGACCCTGAGTACTGTTTACCTTTACTTCTATTCCAAAACCCAGCTAAAGTAGCTGATCGGGTAGGGAAGTCTCTTGACTTCTTGGATGAGGACTGAAATGACTTATTCAAATGTCTCTTTCTAGAGTCACGAGACTCCATTTCAGCTTTTCTTTTCTCTTTAACCAACTCCTCGGCTTTGCAAGCCCTGTCCACTAGCACAACAAATTCTTTTAATTCAAGGACACCAACAAATAATCGGATATCTTCGTTTAATCTGTCCTCAAACCTTTTACACATAATGGCTTCAGAGGATATACATTCCCGAGCATATTTGCTGTGCCTCACAAACTCGCGCTCATACCCAGTTACTGTCATCCGACCCTGTTTTAACTCAAGGAATTCCTTTCTCTTCTGATCAATAAATCTTTGACTAAGTACTTCTTCTGGAACTCTTCTTGGAAAAACTCCCATGTAATCCTTTCCCTTGGTACAACCGACACAAGGGTGTTCCACCACTGATAAGCGAAATCTCTCAAGAAAGACACCACACATTTCATGCACTCTTCAGGTGTGCAAGATAATTCATCAAATACCCTGATGGTATTTTCAAGCCAAAATTCCGCTCTTTTCAGATCATCATCTTTACTAGCTCGAAATTCCTCGGCTCCTTATTTTCGGATTCTATCAGCAGGAGGCTTTTCTCTCCTTACCACTTCTACCACTTGGGGAGCTACAGGGGTAGGCTGGGGAATAGATAGGGGTGGAGGGGGTTGCGCATTCGAGTTCGTACGAACGAACTCCGTATACCATGCATTCATCATGTGGAGGAAGGCTTCCCTAGCCTCTTCTCCTCCTCTCTGACTTACAGTCGTTGGTCTATTCTTATTTTCATTCGACACTGTCCCTTGGGCAGGAGCCGGCGCGTTACTTTCTACATCATTCGCCACATCTCTCGGGATCCATTTACTATATGAAAACACAATTTAAATCGTCAGGAGTCGTCACACTATCAATAGGTAAATACTCATACGTATGGCATGTATTGCTAGACTCATACATACGCTACGTTAGTCCGAGAATCGACTAAACCGTAGCTCTGATACCATTAAATGTAACACTCCCTACCCGTATTCAATGCTAGAACCGGATACGAGGCATTACTGAACTTAACTTGCTTGAACATACAACATTGAGCTATAAAATTTTGTTACTACTTAAAACTTTTGTATTCGTATTCATAACATCCTTAGTATGGGTCTACGAGACCCTAAACACACGATCAGAATGGTTCGGAACCAAACCGGAAACTTTTATGCACTTAGAAAATTTTTGCTTAAAACAGGGCTACACGCCCGTGTGGGCAGGCCGTGTGGTCACACACGCCCATGTTCCTAACCCGTGAGAATTTTATTTTTCACTTCGAACCTACAGGAGTTTCACACGGCCAGACACACGCCCGTGTCTATGGCCTATTTCCCTCACACGACCTAGACACGCCCGTGTTCTCACCCGTGTGTGAAAACCTTAGTACTCTGTTTATGACATTAGCAAACACTTAAGGGGCACACGGCCTAGTCACACGCCCATGTGTTGGCCCGTGTGATGAATTGAATTTTCAAAATTTTGATGCAGGGGACACACGACCAATCAACACACCCATGGGACTGACCGTGTGTCACACACAGCCTAGACACACGCCCGTGTGTCTACCCGTATGGACAATTAGAAGGCTATTTACCAAGCCAACTGCCACCCTGAAGCAAACACACTTATACCACCACAAGCAACACATAAAATAGAAAGAATACACTACGAAGAAATCACTAATTTATCATACATACTCTTCACATTTTACTCGATAGATTATACGAATTATCACCTCATGAATTTCATCATCATTAAATATATGAAACTTAACGAGTATTGGCCAATTCTCAATGGCCATTTACAAAATTAATGAGTAACCTTAAAAGCCCACACTTAGGCTAACTAATATGACATAACACAAGATGACCAAGTTCCTATACATGCCATACCCAAAATAAATCCACTTTGTTATATCAAAAGAATAGTTGATAGTGTGATCCGAGCTCCGACGTTCTACGATCCTCAAACTAGCTTGGCGATACTACAAGAAAAGGGAAAAGAGAGGTGTAAGCATAAAGCTTAGTAAGTTTGCATGAAATAAATAGCAACATTAAGACTTATAATAGCATCCATTTATCTCACTGAATGATACACAAATTCTCAAATACATCAACATAACTTACTCATGTATACTCTTACCAAATTACATATCACATATTGCATGCATTTCTCGTAAATTACATCATGGGTACCTGTATCACTTCATCACATAACTTTAGCACTTTTACACTCTTTAAACATAAACTTAGCTCTTTGTCATCTTTACATAAACTTAGCTCTTTTCTCATTGAACTACTCGGAATATCAAAGGATACTCAATCTCATCATACATGTATCACGATGCTAATGCCATATCCCAGATATGGTCTTACATGGGATCACCTACTGATGTCGATGCCATATCCCAGATATGGTCTTACACGGGATCTTATATCTCGATGTCGATTCCATATCCCAGATATGGTCTTATACAAGATCGTATATAGATGTCGGTGCCATATCCCAGACATGGTCTTACACGAGATCTTCCTTTGGTGCCGAGGCCATGTCCCAGACATGGTCTTATATGGGACCTTCCTTATTCGTTGCCAATGCCATGTCCCAGACATGGTCTTATACGGGACCTTCGTTATCTCATGTTGTGACATAGGTATCCTTGTTATTCTGAAATGTTCAACCGGGACTTCAACTTAACATATTCTCATTATATTCTCATCGAGGCATCATTAGCCGATTTCATACAAATAACATTCCTTTCACATAATGTCAAGCAATTAAAAAAGTATAAAAACATTATTTAGCTTTAATTTCACACAAACTTACCTCGGTACTCAAAATACGTATAGTTGTTTGATTTAGTCCACAACCTTGTTCTTGCCTCGATTTCGGTCCGGGCTTCGTGTTTCTTGATCTATAATAGCAATTGAGCTTGTGTAGGTACGTACAAAAAGGGTGGCAAATTAGCTTTGTGAATGGCCTATTTTTTGTCCACACGGGCAGAGACACGGGCGTGTGTCTCAGCCATGTGCGACACACAGGCATGCTATACGGCTGTGTGTCCCCTGGTGTTGAAATTGAATTGAAGTCACTATGCTCCACACGGTCTCACACACGGGCGTGTGACTGGCCGTGTGGTATAAGTCAGTATACCCCGCTAAATGGCACACGGCCTAGCATATGGGCGTGTGTGGCCATTTCGAAGGGTACACGGGCTGGACACACGGGTGTGTGGTTGGCCGTGTAATACAAGTCACTATGTATGCCCCGTTTCCACACAGCCTAAGACACGGGCGTGTTTACTAGCCGTGTGAGTCACAGAGCTTGTTCATATGGGCGTGTGACCCTTATATGATTAAAAAATTTCTAAGTTTTCCAAAATTTTCATATGTTATCGGTTTAGTCCCGAGCCATTTCTAAAGCATGTTTGAGGCTTCGTAGGCCCTCATAAGGGACAATGTGATTGTATTGAATGATGTATGAGAATGATTGCTTGAGGTTGATAAATTTAAGCTATGTGTAGGGGCGAAGCCAGAATAAATTTTTAGGGGGGCCGAATGAAAATTTAATTTTTTATGGTCTATATCTTTATATTTTTTAAAGGATTAAATCAATTTTTTATAATTTTAGGGGGGGCCAAAGTACAATTTTCCTTTACTAATTTAAAATTTAAAAAAATTCAAGGGCTTAAATATAAATTTTCCATTTTGGGGGGGCTAGGGCCACTGCCAGCCCCCCTTGTATCCGCCTCTGGCTATGTGTTAAGTATTGATCAGTAATAACTCGTAACCCTATTCTGGTAATGAATACGGGTTAGGGGTGTTACACGCAATGTCAGATATTGTAGCATGGTTGCAATTGTAGTGGCTTAACCACATATATTTGATTCTGGTGGATGGCCGTATTTTTTTCTTTTGGCAGCTCAGCTGCACTTATATGAGTGGCATACCACCACGACCCGGTGTGATTAGATGGATGGACTTTTTTACTCCTAATTGGTGTGATTGGTTGGACGGAGTTGGTTTGTAGTGGATGGGGGTAGGATCTGTGTCTACATTTGTTATGGTCTGACATGACATTCTAGTCTAATATATGTTTATGAAAATATGATATTCTGATCCAAAATATGTTCAGAAATATGACCTTGTAATCTAATATTTGTTTATGGTAATACAACATTTTGACATGATATATGTACATTATAAATAAAATTTTGTGATGACATTTACATATGTGCTTGTTAAATAAAAATTCTGCTTGTGGGCCGAGTTACACATTGGGCTTCTAGCTCATTCGTTTGTTTAATACGTTTCAGGTTAACTTTCGACTTAGGACCGGATGGTGTGCGGGAGCTCGGATTGGTTTTACGCTTAAGTTGGTTTGATTATTTTTAATAATCAAGTTTTTTTCGAACTTTTGATTTTTTTGGACTAAGTTTTTGGTTTTGGTTTTGTGTTTCGTTCATCGGCTTTTGGTATTTTAACATTAAACTGCAAAATCATACGGGTTAACAAAAATATATTTCGGTTTTCAAAACTAAAACTCTAATAATTTTCCGGTGCAAGATTAAGTAATCACTTAAGTATTTTCTATAAATAAAATATATGCCAATGTTATTACTCTCAAAAAATGCGACTTGGAATTTGAATTATGGGTTCTAAATCGGTGTTTTCGAACTTTGGTTTTTATAATCATCTATGAGAGTTTTTGTCAAAATTTTATGTTTTCGAAACGCGTTTTTAGTTTGATCAAAATAAAGGCTTTTAAACAAATTAATGTAATTCCTCAATATCCGATCATAACTTTTAGGCCGAGTTTGAGGTGTTACATTTAGTGATATCAGAACTAGGTTGTAAAACTCAGGTTGTGGTTTTTGGGTTTAAAATCCTATGCATAATGAGTTTTGAAATATCTGATTTTTAAGAAATTTTTGGAAATCTAATGTAACGCCCCGTTTTTCTTTAAATTTGGCTTTTGGTAATTTTGACATGAATGAGTGTCTGGTTCAGTGGATATGTGTTCTGGGTGTGTATAGGAGGTCCCAAGTTCAAGTCTCAACTTGGGTGAGTTTTGGTATTTTTATGAATAAAGCCCAAACCCTGGTTAGTAGGCTTATAAGTTAAAGTGTGTAAGTAATTAATGAAATGGGCTCTTTGATGCAGTGGTTAAGTAGAGTGTTGGAGATGTTGGTCGTCTTGAGTTCGAATCCCTGTGTGAGCATTATTTTTGGCTATCACGCCCAAAGAGTTTGTGTTTGATTGAAAATCTGACAGTAAGGAGAGATTTGGGGAGATGATAGGGGGAATATTAGAAAATCTGTTCAGTTTTCCCCTCCCAAACAAAAACAAAATTTCGGCATTCTCCTTTTTCCTAAATTCCTCTGCCATTTCTGTAACATCCTGAATTTTTGGGCCTATGCGTTTAATGGGTGAATATGTTTAATATATTAATTTAAGTGATAGGGGTCCAAATTGGGCTCAGAATTAGGCAAAGGCCTTAGTTAAATTATTAGATTGGGCATTATAGAGTTAAAATAGTGGTAATTATGTTTAAAATACCAAAGTGGGCTTGTGGCTCAATCTTAGGAGGTAACGCCACACAAGGGAGTAAGGGGCCCAAATTTAAGTTTCATGGAGCCCAATTCTTTTAATTTAAGTTAGCTAAATTTTGGGCATTAGGATTAGGTGGAATGGATGGCAACAAGGCTAAAATTTAGGGGTTTTAATGTTTAAAATATTTGGATAGTAAGCAGATAAAGGCTATTATTTAGGAATTTATTTTATGTGGATAATAAGCAGATAAAGGCTAAAATTTAGGGATTTTAATGATTAAAATATGTGGATAATATGCTGATAAAGGAGGGAGGAGTTAGAGATAATTAAGTCTCTTTTAGATGAGCTAGTAGAGTAAGATAAAGGAGAAAAGATAGGATTTATCTGCAAGGTTAGGTAAGTGCCAAATTTCTATAAATAGGGGAATATCTCTTCAATTTCAGCATCTGGTTTTTCTCTCATTCTTTTCTCTTCTTCTCTGAGTAAAAGCCGAAAACTCCTAAAGTTCCATCTTCTTCTTCATTCTCTGTAAAAGCCAAATCTCTAAGCCTATTCCTCATCTTCACTTTGATTCAAAAGCCAAACTCTTTTCATTCTTTTTCTTCCTAGCCAAATCTTCAAGTATCTTCCTTGTTTTCTTTTCCTCTTCTCTTTTCTGTCGAAACCAAAACTCCTCACTCAAGTATTTTAAAAGCCAAAGACACATCAGCCTTCTCTTGTTCATACTTTTTCTGGATTTTCCTAAAAGCCAAAATCCCTAGATCTCATCTCCTGTGATTACCGAATTACTTCTGTGGTGCCTACTTGTGCCGAAATCTGAAGGGAACTTTAGTGGAGTCAATCGCATAGATCTCTAAGTTTTAGAATCGTGTTACTTTCGGGATTTCAAGGTAAGGGATCTATTAGTTTTAACGTATAATTTGGGATTTATTAACCTTGGCCGATTGTTGAAGGGGCTAAATCTTTGTGTGTTTTTTCGGCTTTTGAGCAAGGCTTTACATTGAGGATAATAGATCCGGATAGCAAGGAAATCGACTAAGAATATTGGATTTCGCGATATCAGGTGTGTAATACTTCCCTACCATCTAGATCTAATCATAAAATGCATGATCATAAGATTTATATGTTTTGATAATTGCCAACATCTCGGTTTATTGATGAAAGCCCAAGGAGGGTAAAAGCGGATCACCAGGTTAGTAAATAATTTGTTTAAATGTTATAAGTAAAATGCTTGTTTGTGATTGTATGGGTTGGGTTGATGAAAGGAGGAAGTTATACGTTATATGTGTAGCGGTTTTTACCGTGATCTGATGTAGCGGCTAATGCCGTGAACTGTTATATGGGCTTCGGCCATTAAATGTTATACGGGCTTCGGCCATTATATGTTATAAGGGCTTCGGCCATCATATGTGGATGAGCAGCATGACTGCCATCATGGTGTGTAGCGGTGTGGGTCGATTGTAGAAATCCCCAATGGTGTGTACGGTTGGTACGGGGGCGTGTAGCGGATGGAAACCTAGGCAAACGGGTTAGGCCGTGCATATTATTTGTTATTAATTTTTATTATTAGTATTAAACTGTTGACTTTGTTTAACGGGCTTAAGGCCCAAAATCTAGTGGTGCATGAGGGTTGCACACTGAGTCTCGCGACTCACCCTTTTAATTAACATTTCGGTGATACCTAGTGCTTGGACCGGGCCGGAGAGGAACGCAAGGTGGCCATGCAGAAGAATATGTGGATTTAGCAAAAAGACTCAAGTTATTATTTTATATTTTTAATTGGTGGATTTTAAAATTTCGTTGTAATAAGGCCATGGGCCACTAGTTTATATTTTGTTTTATTTTGGGCTTTAATTACTTTTAGTTATTTAATTTTTTTTATCTTAATTAAACTAAGGCATGTAATTAAGTTTGGTTTTATTTTACAAAGGAATATTCTATATGAAATATATTTGGGCTTTTCTGAAAAATACGACATGATTTGATAGAATTTTTCTTAGTGACATACCAGATCCGGTCGTAGCTATTGGGCCGGGTTTGGGGTGTTACAAATTGATATCAGAGCCCAGTTCAAAACTCGGCTTTGGGGGTTTTTAGGCTCAAAACGTTTTCTAAAGATGGGCTTTTGAAACATGCATGTTTTTAAATGATAACAGGTCTGTTAGCTCGGCATGGCACCTGCGTCTCCGGCCCAAGTCCACCAAGTAAGTACCCTAAACCATTGTGTGATATACATGTTGGCTTTATGGGCTTTATGGGACGTAGACTAGTTTAAATAGACTCTGATGGAATATAGGCTTAGTTTAAACCACTTCTTAAATTTTCATAAGACTTAATTTCACTAAACAAACCCGTGAACGAGCCACAAGACTAGGGGTGTGGTAACAGCATACGTATGTCTAGGATTGGATCCTAAGAGCCTCGGTATTTAAGCGAATCCTAGTGACTCACCTTCTCTTCACTGGAATCCTACCTGCGCGTAGTGACTGCTTCACCCTAGCCACGAGGATTTGTTGACGGGCCAAAATCTATAATTAAAACCCGAAAAGGACCAAATACATTATTTTTACAAAATTGCTAAAATACATTTATTTTGAAAAAAGTACCAAGATACCATGATTTGCAAATATACCCCAGATTTACGTAAAACACCCCGATTTACAAAGTCAACGGTTTTAAAAGAAAAAAATACAACACACAACATCAATCAAAACCACAAACACTTGAACGCCACTATTATTCTTTTGAAATCAAATTCTCTAAGATACCCTGTTTAAAAAAATACCTTCTTAGTTTTGTAAATTTTTTTGAAAATACCCGACTTGTAAAATGACCAAAATACCCTGATTTGTAAAATTACCAAATTACCCTTGATTTGCAAAATGACCAAAGTACCCTGATTTGTAAATTACTAAATTACCCCGATTTTCAAAATTATCGAAATACCCCCGGATTTCAAAATTTCTGAGATACCTCCAAATTTCAAAATTACCGAAATACCCTTATTTCATAAAATCACCAAGAAACCCTATTTTGGAAAATTACAAAAATACCCCAGTAGGATAAATTACGAAAATACCCACGGGTAGTGGAATAACTAGAATACCCTATGTATTGAGTGTGGATGTATGGATGTTGTATGTATGTTGATTGTTGAATGTATGTAGTTTATAGAACTAGGAAAGGTGAACTTGAGACTGAATTGCGAATTCGAAAGAACTACTATTAAAACTACTAATCATAAGACTGTTCGTGGATAATCAGTGGAAGAAAACCAATAATTCATAAAAAAATTTAATCAGATAAATGCGAACTGATAGCATGAGTACAAGGGGACGAGGATGCTCTAGATGTGAATAACGGTGCGTATTCTACCATAGTGTACTAAGTGTTTATTTTGGGTTTAGAATTGGAGTGCGCGGCCAAAGCATGGTAGTGAGACTTAGGTAGTACGATTAATAGTTAGTTGGAAATTTCGAGGATGAAATTTCTTTAAGGGGGTAGAACTGTAACATCCTGAATTTTTGGGCCTATGCGTTTAATGGGTGAATATGTTTAATATGTTAATTTAAGTGATAGGGGTCCAAATTGGGCTCAGAATTAGGCAAAGGCCTTAGTTAAATTATTATATTGGGCATTATAGAGTTAAAAGAGTGGTAATTATGTTTAAAATACCAAAGTGGGCTTGTGGCCCAATCTTAGGAGGTAACGCCACACAAGGGAGTAAGGGGCCCAAATTTAAGTTTCATGGAGCCCAATTCTTTTAATTTAAGTTAGCTAAATTTTGGGCATTAGGATTAGGTGGAATGGATGGCAACAAGGCTAAAATTTAGGGGTTTTAATGTTTAAAATATTTGGATAGTAAGCAGATAAAGGCTATTATTTAGGAATTTATTTTATGTGGATAATAAGCAGATAAAGGCTAAAATTTAGGGATTTTAATGATTAAAATATGTGGATAATATGCTGGTAAAGGAGGGAGGAGTTAGAGATAATTAAGTCTCTTTTAGATGAGTTAGTAGATTAAGATAAAGGAGAAAAGATAGGATTTATCTGCAAGGTTAGGTAAGTGCAGAAATTTCTATAAATAGGGGAATATCTCTTCAATTTCAAAGATCCGGGTTTTCTCTCATTCTTTTCTCTTCTTCTCTGAGTAAAAGTCGAAAACTCCTAAAGTTCCATCTTCTTCTTCATTCTCTGTAAAAGCCAAAATCTCTAAGCCTATTCCCTCATCTTCACTTTGATTCAAAAGCCGAAACTCTTTTCATTCTTTTTCTTCCTAGCCGAAATCTTCAAGTCTCTTCCTTGTTTTCTTTTCCTCTTCTCTTTTCCTGTCAGAAACTGAAACTCCTCACTCAAGTATTTTAAAAGCCAAATACATATCAGCCTTCTCTTGTTCATACTTTTTCCGAGATTTTCCTAAAAGTCGAAATCCCTAGATCTCATCTCCTGTGATTGCCGAATTACTTCTGTGGTGCCTACTTGTGCCGAAATCTGAAGGGAACTTTAGTGGAGTCAATCGCATAGATCTCTAAGTTATAGAATCGTGTTACTTTCGGGATTTCAAGGTAAGGGATCTATTAGTTTTAACGTATAATTTGGGATTTTTTAACCTTGGCCGATTGTTGAAGGGGATAAATCTTTGTGTGTTTTCCCGGCTTTTGAGCAAGGCTTTACATTGAGGATAATAGATCCGGATAGCAAGGACATCGACTAAGAATATTGGATTTCGCGATATCAGGTGTGTAATACTTCCCCACCATCTAGATCTAATCATAAAATGCATGATCATAAGATTTATATGTTTTGATAATTGCCAACATCTCGGTTTATTGATGAAAGCCCAAGGAGGGTAAAAGCGGATCACCAGGTTAGTAAATAATTTATTTAAATGTTATAAGTAAAATGTTTGTATGTGATTGTATGGGTTGGGTTGATGAAAGGAGGAAGTTATACGTTATATGTGTAGCGGTTTTTACCGTGATCTGATGTAGCGGCTAATGCCGTGAACTGTTATACGGGCTTTGGCCATTAAATGTTATACGGCCCGGCCATTATATGTTATAAGGGCTTGGCCATCATATGTGGATGAGCAGCATGACTGCCATCATGGTGTGTAGCGGTGTGGGTCGATTGTAGAAATCCCCAATGGTGTGTACGGTTGGTACGGGGGCGTGTAGCGGATGGAAACCTAGGCAAACGGGTTGGGCCTTGCATATTATTTGTTATTAATTTTTATTATTAGTATTAAACTGTTGACTTTGTTTAACGGGCTTAAGGCCCAAAATCTAGTGGTGCATGAGGGTTGCACACTGAGTCTCGCGACTCACCCTTTTAATTAACATTTCAGGTGATACCTAGTGCTTCGGACCGGGCTGGAGAGGAACGTAAGGTGGCCATGCAGAAGAATATGTGGATTTAGCAAAAAGACTCAAGTTATTATTTTATATTTTTAATTGGTGGATTTTAAAATTTCGTTGTAATAAGGCCATGGGCCACTAGTTTATATTTTATTTTATTTTGGGCTTTAATTACTTTTAGTTATTTAATTTTTTTATCTTAATTAAACTAAGGCATGGAATTAAGTTTGGTTTTATTTTACAAAGGAATATTCTATATGAAATATATTTGGGCTTTTCTGAAAAATATGACATGATTTGATAGAATTTTTCTTAGTGACATACCAGATCCGGTCGTAGCAATTGGGCCGGGTTTGGGGTGTTACAGTTTCCCTTCTTTTTCCCTAGCTTACTGCCATTTTTCCCTTTTCCCATCGACACCGCACATCCCTGGGATTAGTGTGTATTCGGTAAGTCAATAGGTACGTTATGATTCATTTTGGGTATAGTAATGGAGTATTAAAGGTTTACTTTTCTGATTAGGGGGCAATCAAGGAACTGTGGACGTCTTTTTGGAGTTTTAGCAGTGGGAAACCATTGTCGTTTGTTAAAGGTAAGGTTGTCGGTAAGTTTCGGGAAATTTCTTGTTCATAACAACTGAGGTTAAGTGACTAAATCGGGGCTTTGATTTGCCAAATATAGGTGCTGGAGTGCTTGGGAGTCGTTTTAGCTACAATCGAAACCAGGTGTGTACCCAAAAACGTTGAAAATGAGGTTCTGGCGAATGCTGAAAACCTCACTGTCGACGCCACACGGGTGTGTGGTCGCCCGTGTGGTAGGCCATGTGCAAGACTGTTAGTCACCACACGACCGTGCGATCGACGAGCCAAGCCGTGCGCGAGCAACACGGCCATGTAAAGGCTGGGCAAGGCCGTGTGCGACACACGGGTTCAACCAATTGGGTCGTGTAGGCCCACACGGGTGAACCACACGAGTGTGTGGAATTCTGGGCCAGGCCGTGTGATCCACATGGCCAAGGTCAATTTGGGCCGTGTGAGCCCACACGGGCATGCCACATGGGCGTGTGAGCCCATTTTTCTGTAATGTTCTGTAAGGTTGCACGGGTCACCCTAGTCGACTGTGGACCTAATGTAGGGTCGATAAGCTTTACCTAGACCCCTAATTATGTGACTTGACTTTTTGATTTCTGTACCAAGCATGAATTCTAATATCTGAATGTATGAACTGTGTTTGCATAATAGCATGACATGTTATGCATGTTACATTGCATCGATGTGGGTTGATGATTCGGAGGAAGTATCTGAAAGGCTCTCAAACCTGTTATCTGGTAGCCCAACTGTAACTTTCTGATTATGTGCCGCATTCGGTACAGCATGGTGTATAGGGATGGGTGGGTTCATTTTATCCCCACATGTTGTGTAGGGTTGGACGGAGTTGGTGTGTAGAGGCTGGTGGGTAGGATTCTGCTACTCTGTCTGATCTTTTTATTATGACTGAAATGGGCTAAGGCCCTAGACCATATCTGATTCTGTATCTGAGTGGGCTAAAGTCCATACCGTTTCTGTAATGGGCTCAGACCCAAACTGTGAATTGATGTCTGTTATCTGTTATTACTATGTGCATATTTTCTGTGGGGATTACACACTGAGTTTGCAAAAACTCACCCTTTTCTGTTTAATCTATTCAGGAAATCCTCAGCAGTAGACAGATTGGTGTGGCGGAGGACTCGGAGGTGACCACGGTTCTGGACCTGTATGGTTTTTTCTTTTATTTATGGTTTTGATTATATTTGGGAAGTTTTATGTAACTATGGCCTTTACAGATTATCGCTTAAATTTGGGATTTTTATTTTATAACTGCTAGTAGTAGGATAAGATGCGAATTTTCACAATAAACAAATATTTTATCAAATACATCTGAATTCGCAAATTATTTTAAAAGCTTCCGCAACGTGTAATGTTTTTGAAAATGGATAATGAATGAATAAACGACACGTTTTTTACGATAACCTAAGATACCGAAAATGGCTTTATTGCATTTACATTTTCTAAAGCACTATCATGTGACATCACCAGATTCGGCCATAATGTCTAGGCCGAGTTTGGGGTGTTACATTTAGTGGTATCAGAGCCAGGTTACAAAACTCGGCTGTGGATTTGGGTGTTAAAAATTGGGTTTTCCGAAATGAATTTATTGTATGATTAAAATATTTTTGATCGAGTATGTGGTACACCGAGTCTCTAGCACCTATCCTGTAAGTGTTCTGAATTCTATTTAAATTTGTCTAAAATACTACTTGTATGCTTGAAACAGCCTTAGGTAGTATATTGTACTGAAAACACTTTAGGTAGTGTGAACTGAAAACTGTAGCGAAACTGAATATCGTAGTCAAACTGCAATTCGCGATAACGAACTTTGAACTTCTGATACTATTTTGCATAAAACATTTGTTAACAAATATTGGAACTGTAACTAATACATAAAACTGTTAATACAGATAAATTCTAAAATTACGATGAGCGTATGAGGTATCCGCGGACGGGGTACTAGAGGCAGTGGTAGAGGCCGTAGGAGGGCTCGAGCTGGGTCCTCCGTATCTAAAAATCTGCCTAATCTGTATTCGAGCGAGACACCGATCTCACCTGCTACAGAGACTGGGTCTCATGATCGTGAGGCTGGGGATGATGCACTATCCCGAGCCATGTTACAAATTTTATAGAGGGTCGTTGGGCCCAACACTGGATCTGGGGGCCGTGGGTCGGTTACGGAACGACTCCAGTCCAATGGGGTTGAATTATTCAGGGGCGTCACCCCAAGCGTGGCCGAGTACTGGGTGGAGGCCACAGAGAGAATCATGGATGATTTGGACTTTACTGCTGAGCAAAAGCTTAAGGGGGCTGTCTCTCTGCTTCGCGATGAAGCGTATCAGTGGTGGCTAATTGTTAAGGAGGGCATTCAGCCCGGCCGTTTGACGTGGGACTACTTTAAGGTGGCTTTCCAGAGTAAGTATGTGGGAGCCAGCTACAACGATGCTAGGAGGCGTGAGTTTCTTAATCTTACCTAGGGAGACCGTTCAGTGGCCGAGTATGAGGCCGAGTTTCTGAGACTGAGTCGTTAAGCCCGGGGCATGGTGGCGACTGAATATGAGCGATGCGTCCGTTTCGAGGATAGACTCAGGGACAGCCTACGGGTTATGATAGTTTCGCAGAGGGAGCGTGATTTTTCTGCTCTAGTGGAGAAGGCGAAGATCGCCAAGGAAGTTAAGCACACTGAGCGCCAAAACCACGAGAAAGGAAAGAATAAAGGGGAATCGGAGCCCTTGAATTCTATGGTGAGCCCTAAGAAAAAGGCCAGATCTGATAGGCCAGTGAGAGCTGGGCCTCCTGTTGCACCTACTAGGGTGGCGCTTCGTGAGCACTGTGGTAGACGCCATCCGGGCGAGTGTTGGAGGACGACTGGGGCATGTTTGAGATGTGGCTCGACTGAGCACCATGTTCGGGATTATCCGTTGAGAACTGATCAGGTGCAAGCTACAGGTACTGGTGCTGCACAGTCGCAGAGGGCAATTCAGCAGCCACCTAGAGGCCGAGGACAGGCCAGGGGTGGTAATGGCATGGGCCGAGGATAGAAAGCACCGGGCAGAGGTGCGGGACCAACTGAGGTGAGGAAACCTGCACTGGTTTATGCTGCATGTCGCCGAGAGGATGGTGATGCTGCGGACGTCATTACGGGTATGTTCTTAATTTTTGATGTACTATACACTGCATTGATAGACATAGGTGGGAATTTCGGTTGAGAGTACTTCGAGCGAGATAACTGTTGTGAGTCTGTTGGGGCAATCTATCCGGGTTAGTAAATTGTTTAGAGACGTTCTGCTAGAGGTTCAAGGGACAGTATTTCTGGCTGAACTGATGGAGCTCCCATTTGGGGAGTTCGATTTGATTCTGGGAATGGACTGGCTGGTCAAGCATCAGTTGAGTCTGGACTATGCTACAAAAAGGGTTAGTTTGAGAACTGAGGGGGATAACGAGGTAGTGGTGATTGGGGAACGTCGGGATTATCTAGTGAATGTAATTTCTGCGTTGGTGGCAGAAAAGTTGGTACAGAAAGAATGTGAGGCATTCTTGGCCTACATCAGTGTTTCGAATTCTAGAGACTCTTCGGTTAGGGACATCAGAGCCGTAAAGGACTTTCCGGATGTTTTTTCTGAGGAACTACCAGGTCTGCCCCCGAGCCGAGAGGTAGAGTTTGGAATTGAGCTCTATCCTGATATAGCTCCGGTGTCCATCGCCCCTTATAGAATGGAACCGAATGAGCTTGTGGAGCTTAAGGCTCAGATTCAAGAGTTACTGGATCGTGGGTTCATCAGCCCTAGTGTGTCTCCATAGGGAGCACCTGTGCTTTTTGTAAAAAAGAAGGATGGATCCATGCGTATGTGTATCGACTACCGCCAATTGAATAAGCTGACCATTAAGAACAAGTACCCACTATCGAGAATAGATGATTTATTTGACCAGTTCAGAGGGGCTTCTATTTTCTCCAAGATCGATTTTCGATCTGGATACCACCAACTAAAGGTGAAAGGGACCGATGTGCATAAGACGGCATTTAGGACTCGGTACGGCCATTACGAGTTCCTAGTGATGCCATTTGGATTGACTAATGCACCAGTAGCTTTTATGGATCTGATGAACTGAGTGTTCCAGCCCTATCTGGATGGTTCGTTGTAGTCTTCATTGACGACATTCTGGTGTATTTGAAGACTGAGGACGAGAACGATGAACATCTCCGAGTGGTATTACAGACTCTGCGTGAGAAATAGTTGTACGCAAAGTTTAGTAAGTGTGAATTCTGGCTCTGAGAAGTAACCTTTCTGGGGCATGTAGTTTCTGTGAAGGGGATTCGTGTTTATCCGCGTAAGATTGAGGCTGTGTTGGAGTGGAAACAGCCGAAGAATGTGTCTTAAATCTGCAGCTTTCTGGGGCTGGCGAGTTATTATCGACGCTTCGTGGAAGGGTTCTCTTTGATCGCAGCGCCATTGACCAAGCTTCTTCGTAAAGGAGTTCCCTTTTTCTGTAATGATAAGCAACAAGAGAGCTTCGAGAAGTTCAAGTTTGTTTTAACTCAGGCTCCGGTTCTGATACAGCCTGAATCTGGGAAAGACTTCGTCGTATACAGTGATGCGTCGCATGTGGGTCTGGGTTGTGTTCTGATGCAGGATGGTAAAGTGGTAGCTTATACGTCTCGTCAGCTCAAGACGCATGAGGCTAACTATCCGACGCACGATTTGGAGTTGCCAGCGGTGGTCTTCGCTCTGAAAATCTGGAGGCACTATCTGTATGGTGAGAAGTGTACTGTCTACACTGATCACAAAAGCCTCAAGTATCTCCTCACCCAAAAGGAGTTAAACCTTAGGCAACGTAGATGCGTTGAACTGCTTAAGGATTATGACTGCACCATTGAGTACCACCCTGGTAAGGCTAATGTGGTGGTAGATGCGTTAAGCCGTAGGGCGATGACCAATCTGAGAGCGATGTTCACTCGACTCAGCTTATTCAACAATGGAAGTCTGTTAGCAGAACTTCAGGTTAAGCCCACATGGATTGATTAGATCAGAGGTAAACAGATGGAGGATAAGTCGCTTGAGTTGCGATTTCGTCAGATTAAGAATGGGGATACTACCGATTTTGGGGTTAACAGTGATGGGGTACTTTATTTTCGCGGTCGGATCTGTGTGCCGAATGATGAGGATTTGAGACAGTCGATTCTGAGGGAGGCACATAGTAGCCCTTAAGCTATGCATCCCGATGGGAATAAAATGTACCGAGACTTACGAGAGTTATACTGGTGGCTAGGGTTAAAGCGAGAGGTTACTAACTTCGTTGCTTGTTGTCTGACTTGTCAATAGGTTAAGGCTGAGCATCAGTTGCCTTCGAGGTTGCTACAGCCGGTAAAGATTCCAATGTGGAAATGGGAACGTGTAACGATAGACTTCGTCAGTGGGTTGCCCTTAACACCCACTAAGAAGGATTCTGTCTGGGTCATCGTGGATCGATTGACCAAGTCTGCTCACTTCATTCCGGTCAGGACAGAGTTTTCTCTCCAGAAGTTAGCTAAGCTCTATGTATCTAAAATTGTGAGACTGCATGGGGATCCTGTCTTGATCAGCTCCGATAGGGATCCTCGCTTCATATCTCAGTTCTAGAAGAAGTTGCATGAGGCTCTGGGTTCAAGGTTGGACTTCAGTACTGCTTTCCATCCTCAGACAGATGGTCAGTCGGAGAGGGTGATTCAAGTACTGGAAGATATGTTGAGGAGCTGTGTTATAGATTTCCGAGGTAGTTGGGAGGAGTATTTACCGCTGGCTGAGTTTGCCTATAACAACAGCTATCAGTCTAGCATCTAGATGGCACCGTACGAGGCCCTGTATGGTCGTAAGTGTCATACTCCCTTATGTTGGACTAAGTTGGGGGAGCAACGGGTACTGGGTCCGGAATTGGTTTCTGAAACAAAGACAAGGTCTGATTAATACGAGATCGTCTGAAAGCGGCATCTGATAGGTAGAAATCCTACGCTGATCTGAAGAGAAAGGATATTGAGTATTCCGTGGGAGACTTAGTTTTTCTCAAGGTCTCACCATGGAAGAAGGTTCTGAGGTTCAGTCGCAAGGGTAAGCTAAGCCCTCGGTTTATTGGACCGTACCGTATTCTGAAACGAGTGGGGCCAGTCGCATATCAGTTGAAGCTTCCTTCGGAGTTGGATCGTATTCATGATGTGTTCCACCTCTCGATGTTGAGACGCTATCGCTCTGATCCCACGCATGTTGTTCCTATTGAGGACATTGAGGTTAGACCAGATCTGACATTTGAGGAGGAGCCGGTTCAGATTCTGGAGCGCGACATTAAGGTTCTGTGGAGGAAATCTATCCCCTTAGTGAAGGTGTTGTGGCAGAATCATAGCACTGAAGAGGCCATTTGGGAGCCAGAGGATTCGATGCGTCAGCAGTATCCTCACCTCTTTTGATCAGGTAAAATTTCGAGGACGAAAATTTCTTTTAGGGGGGTAGATTTGTAACGGCCCGTTTTTCTTTAAATTCGGCTTTTGGTAATTTTGACATGAATGAGTGTCTGGTTCAGTGGATATGTGTTCTGGGTGTGTATGGGAGGTCCCAAGTTCAAGTCTCAACTTGGGTGAGTTTTGGTATTTTTATGAATAAAGCCCAAACCCTGGTTAGTAGGCTTATAAGTTAAAGTGTGTAAGTAATTAACAGAATGGGCCTGCTGGTCTGGTGGTTAAGTGGAGTGTTGGAGATGTTGGTCGTCTTGAGTTCGAATCCCTGTGTGAGCATTATTTTTGGCTATCACGCCCAAAGAGTGTGTGTTTAATTGAAAATTTGACAGTAAGGAGAGATTTGGGGAGATGATAGGGGGAATATCAGAAAATTTGTTCAGTTTTCCCCTCCCCAACAAAAACAAAATTTCGGCATTCTCCTTTTTCCTAAATTCCTCAGCCGTTTTCCTTATTTTTCCCTAGCTTGCTGCCATTTTTCCCTTTTCCCATCGACACCGCACATCCCTGTGGTTAGTGTGTATTCGGTAAGTCAAGAGGTACGTTATGATTCATTTTGGGTATAGTAATGGAGTATTAAAGGTTTACTTTTCTGATTAAGGGGCAATCAAGGAACTGTAGACGGCTTTTCGGGGTTTTAACAGTGGGAAACCATTGTCGTTCGTTAAAGGTAAGGTTGTCGGTAAGTTTCGAGAAATTTCCTATTCATAAAAACTAAGGTTAAGTGACTAAATCGGGGCTTTGATTTGCCGAGTATAGGTGCTGGAGTGCTTGGGAGTCGTTTTAGCTACAATCGAAACCAGATGTGTACCCAAAAATGCAGAAAACGAGGTTCTGGCGAAAGCTGAAAACCTCATTGTCGATGCCAGGTCATGTGCAAGACTATTAGTCACCACACGACCGTGTGATCGACAAGCCAGGCCGTGCACGAGCGACACGGCCGTGTGACGGCTGGGCAAGGCCGTGTGCGACTGATAAACTGAAATAGTAACATATTTTAATCCCACATTTAGTATGATTTTGGATGAATTATCCCTTATATTATGTAATTTGGTGCTCTCAATCCTTTCTTTTCATGATATATACTCAGGAAAGCACCAGGGGATGAAAAGAACGCAAAACGGGCTTAAAACGGGACAAATGGGCCAAAGCATGAAATCGACACGGCCTGGACCAAAGATCACACGGCTGTGCCTCCTTAAAGATCTCAAACACGGCTTGGACTACGATTTATACGGACGTGCCTCCTCAACGAAGTCCATACGGCCTGGCCAGGATTCACATGGGCGTGTGCCATGGCCGTGTCACTGCCGCGGCCAAGAGGAGTTTTACTCGGATTTGGATGCTTGGAGGCAAAGAAACACACTCCAAAGTCTAATTAAACCCCCAATTAGGAATTGCACTCAAATTAGGATAATTGGAGGCCAAGTAACACATCTCAAAGCCTATATAAACACCCTAGGGGGCAACTTATTCGGGGAGTTTTGGACAGAAACCCTCTGTCGAGGGGAGTCGACGGGCGGTCAGCTAGGCCAAGGAGCCGAGCCGAAAACGTCAGATTTGTGGGAAACTCTCAAGGGATAGCCAGTTGATCCATCTCAAGAAGCCGGAATTCTACTCAAGACGGAGGATCTCCTCTTCAATTTCTTCAGGGGGTTTTAGGGATTTCTTATGTTTTGTTTTATCTTTTCTTTTGAGATGTTTTTCTTTACTATTATGAACTAAACCCTTCAGATACTTGAAGGGGATGAAACCTAGATGAATCTTGTTATTGTTTTCTGAGCTATATGATAAATACTTGATTTGTTCTTAATTATGTGTGCTTAATTCTTGTGTTGATATTTCACGGATATTAATTCAAGTCGAATGTGCTTAGGTGGTGGAGCAAAAGTCCTTGCTTAAGAGTAGATCTAGCATAATTAAGCGGAGTTGGTCGCACGCCTAGAGATAGGGTGACGAGATTTTGCCGGATTAGGGTGAAACCTAATATGGGATGTCCACAGATCGATTTACTGCTATTCTAAGGGGTTATTATTCAAGAAAGAGATTTCCGTTAATTAACCTAGGGTTAGACGTTATTCGCCTCGAGAGAGGGTTTAATATACGTTAGGGAGTCCTACGGATCAAGTCAAGTGAATAAATCGTCTGGTTCAGTGTTAGATAACAAGTGAAGTCTAGGTGGATTCTTCCTAAGGGTATCGTCTTAATCAACTGAGTTTTTCCCAAGTATTTCCCCAATTCATTCTTTTTGTCTTTGCGTCTTTAGCTTAGTAATTAGTTAATTTTAGATTAATAAACAACTTCACTTATTTTAGGCTAAATAATAGAAAGAAAGTTAGTATTAGTACTTTTAGTTCCTTTGGGTTCGACAATCCGGTCTTGCCTAAGCTATACTATTGTTTGATATGTGCACTTGCCTCAATCGTTGTCATAGTTAGTTTCCAGGTTCGGTCATTCTCATTATAAATTTTAAAATTCTGACTTCACAACGATCAAGTTTTTGGCGACGTTGCCGGGGAACTAAAATATTAAGAAATCTCTATTTTTATTACTTTAGCCTTTTTTTTTGCAATTTATTTTTATTTTTATTTTTTTTACTTTGCTAAATTTTCTTTTATTTGCTTTTGTCAGGAAAATTTTAGTTTATAGAGGAGATGGTACTGAATAACTATCAGTGGCAAGTTATGAGGACAAAGCCAACAAAAGCGGCCGATATCTACAACCTCGACCCAGTAACCAGGCTATCAACCCAGTTAGAGATGATACATAAAAAATTTAATGGTTTATACGATTCCTAGCAGGCACATCCAGTTATCCAGTGTGAAACAAGCAGAGGCGTGGCGAATCCTGAGTACCCACCCTACGGACATGGAATGGAAAGCGAACAAGTCAACTATATGGGTAACTATGCTAGACCTCAAAATAATTTTTATGATAACACTTATAATGCAGGTTGGAGGTACCATCCCAATTTCTCATGGGATAATCAAAATTTTCAACAACCACCTCACCAACAGAAGAGGAGTCGAACATTGAAGAGATGTTGACAAAATTCATGGCGACTACATGATAACTGTCTCCAAAAACCGAGACAACACTTAATGACCAACAAGCATCGATCAAAGGGATCAAGAACTGTTGGGGAACTTACTCGAGTCGGTTGGGGAACTTACTAAGTCGGGCTTATACAACTTGTCTGAGCTGATCTCGTAACTACCACAAGGAAGCTTGCCAAGCAATACTGAAACTAACCTGAGAGAGAAAAATCAAGCCATTTATGATAGTGAAGGGTTAGACGAACCAAACCCAAGGGAAGAACCTATGGTAAGTGAAGGTAAGGTTGAAGTGTGCCATGATATACCAAAACCGGCAATTACAGAGTACCGACCTCGTGTGCCATATCCCAATGCAATAAAGAAAGACCACACAGAGGAAGAATTCAGTGAATTGACACTTTGTGTAGACGACGAAACAATCACTCTTCAAGCTCTTGACTCAGCTAGGACATCGAGTAATAAAGGTATGAACGTTAATTCTATTGATAACCATTTGGTTCAACCTTCTTTACAGGAAGCATCACGAAATCACCTAGCTGAGCTAGATCTTAGACCTCGTACCCATAAAGAAATAATTCATGAAGAACTAAGGCTTCAGGTCGATGAGCTAGACGAGTGGAAAACACACTTTAAAGAGAAACTAGGAATACACGAAGTGAAACCAAAGGAAACCCCAGACGAGCTGATAGGAACAACAAATCACTTCAAAATAGGGGATCAGGTATTGTTGAATAAGGAAAACCCTCGAATCACCAATTCAGACCTCAAGACAAACGAAGAAATCACTTTTGAGGTACTTAATGTCTTCCTATACGGCACAGTCGAGGTAAACAATCCTAAATTCAACACTTTTGAGGAAAACATTACTCGACTTAAACTATATATCCATAACCGAATTGATAGCATGCGAAAGGATTTTCACCTCCTCAAACCACCATGACCATACGAATGAGAGGTAAATTCTAGCTTAAGACTATAAACGAGCGCTTCTCGGGAGGCAACCCGAGCACTAACCCCATTAATTTTTTACATTTTTTTTTATTTTTACTTTTATTTTTCCTTTTAGCACCTAACCATAAACTAACCAAGGTAAAGATTTCCATACCACATGGCCTTGCACACGGCCGTGGCCGTGGCCATGTGCCCATCACAGGAAGGTACAAGGGCGAGGGCAACCACCAGATCCATAATCTCTATTTAGACCCCCCTTCTTCCTTTTTCTTGTTCAGTTGTCTTTCTTCTTTCATTTTCCATTATTTACTTTTATTCTTATTTTTATTTACTTCTATTTTTATTTTTATTTTTATTTTTATTTTTATTTTTATTTTTATTTTCTTTATTATTTTCTTCTTATTATTCATTCCATTTAGATTTAGCTTAGGATACAATAAAACTAGGACGGCTGCTTCGAGGACTCAAACGGTTCGAGACGCTTTCCCATGTTCACCTCTAATCCTATCCGGTTTCTTTTCATTGACTTCATCCAAAATTCAGGAAGTTTCACTTCTCTTCCTATCTTATGATTTTATGATTATTTTGCTATTATCTATATTTGTACATTGAGGGCAATGTACATCTTAAGTGTGAGGGGGTTAACTATAGTATCATTTGAAAATCCCTGAATTATGTATTGTCTTAAAGTAAGTTTCTCATATTATGATTAGAATGAAATTTTCCCTGATTTATGATTTTTGTTAATGTGTCTTGGATTAAGTCATTGATAATTGTGCATTGATGATTAAATTTGAAGGATACTAAAGAATCAAGCATGATAAGTGTATTTTTTAGAAAATTAAAAAAAATAATTTAGGTTGTCTACCTGAATTTCAATATTACTTTGAAGTTTGAAATTTACGAGGTTGATATCAAAATACCCATAATTTTTGTGAGTTTTTGAGCCTTATAGAGCATATATTCTTTTTCATGCTCACTTTATTGATTATGAGTATGTCAACATTGATTTGTTATTCTAGAACTTGCCTCGTTTATACATATCGAGACCACACCTATGATTTGATATACAGAGATGATTAAGGCACCTAGGTTTTAACCCACTAACTCCATTAAAAGCCTACCTTCACAATTAACCCCTAGTGAACCCCTTTTAATCCTAACAACCCTTTTTATTGACATAACCGCTAATATTAACCCAAAAACCCTTTATTTTTGTTATCCCCATTCTTTTTGACGACCCTTATATCGAGATTTGATTTAATTAATAGCCTAACTATGTTTTTTATTTCAGTAATTTATCCTTTGTTATGTATTTATGATTTGTGTTTAAAAAAAAAGAATCATTCAAAAGTATAGTCATCATTCATTATTAGTTGTGATTAAATGAGCTTATACGTTTGAATTCCAAATATTGAAAAAAAAGCTCATATTATTAGCTTTCAGATGATGTAATTACCTTTATTCAGTTTATTGTTTCTAGTTAGGTAATTTATCAATTCAATCTCGATTCTAACCTTCTAATTCAGCCTCTATCCACACCTTAACCCTAGCCCCGTTACAACCCTAATTAAAGACCTTTTGATTTGTGCATCATCTCATATTATAGTGGTGGAGATTTGATTTTCAGGCAAGCCTATGGGATTAACTTTTCATGTTCGACTTTTGAGCGCTTTTTCCTGAACCTTAAACACTTTGAGTGATTTGAGTGAATCTCTAGTGAGGATGTCAATCCTTGTCGATTTTGAATTAAAGGTAATTATTTAGATAAGGGGAGACGCCTATATTTTCGAGCTACAAATCTATGACTTAGATTGTTTGAATCCTTAGGACTCTTTGAATTGAATTATCCATGTATAAATTATCTATGAATTATGATAAGACATTGTTGATAGGAATTATGAATTATTGAAAGTTTGTTTTAATTATGAGTTGAGAATTTTGCTTGAGGACAAGCAAAAGCTTAAGTGTGGGGGTATTTGATAAACTGAAATAGTAACATATTTTAATCCCACATTTAGTATGCTTTTGGATGAATTATCCCTTATATTATGTAATTTGGTGCTCTTAATCCTTTCTTTTCATGATATATACTCAGGAAAGCACCAGGGGATGAAAAGAACGCAAAACGGGCTTAAAATGGGACAAATGGGCCAAAGCATGAAATCGACACGGCCTAGACCAAAGATCACACAACCGTGCCTCCTTAAAGATCTCAAACACGACCTGGACCACGATTTATACGGGCGTATGCCATGGTCGTGTCACTGCCGCAGCCAGGAGGAGTTTTACTCGGATTTGAATGCTTGGGGGCAAAGAAACACACTCCAAAGTCTAATTAAACCCCCAATTAGGAATTGCACTCAAATTAGGATACTTGGAGGCAAAGTAACACATCTCGAAGCCTATATAAACACCCTGGGGGAAACTTATTCGGGGAGTTTTAGACAGAAACCCTCTGTCGAGGGGAGTCGACGGGCGGTCAGCTAGGCCAAGGAGTCGAGCCGAAAAGGTCAGATTTATGGGAAACTCTCAAGGGATAGCCAGTTGATCCATCTCAAGAAGCCGGAATTCTACTCAAGACGGAGGATCTCCTCTTCAATTCCTTCAGGGGGTTTTAGGGATTTCTTATGTTTTGTTTTATCTTTTCTTTTGAGATGTTTTTCTTTACTATTATGAACTAAACCCTTCAGATACCTGAAGGGGATGAAACCTAGATGAATCTTGTTATTATTTTCTGAGCTATATGATAAATACTTGATTTGTTCTTAATTATGTGTGCTTAATTCTTGTGTTGATATTTCGCGGATATTAATTCAAGTCGAATGTGCTTAGGTGGTAGAGCAAAAGTCCCTGCTTAAGAGTAGATCTAGCATAATTAAGCGGAGTTGATCGCACGCCTAGAGATAGGGTGACGAGATTTTGCCAGATTAGGGTGAAACCTAATATGGGATGTCCACAGATCGATTTACTGCTATTCTAGGGGGTTATTATTCGAGAAAGAGATTTTCGTTAATTAACCTAGGGTTAGACGTTATTCGCCTCGAGAGAGGGTTTAATATACGTTAGGGAGTCCTACGGATCAAGTCAAGTGAATAAATCGTCTGGTTCAGTGTTAGATAACAAGTGAAGTCTAGGTGGATTCCTCCTAAGGGTATCGTCTTAATTAACTGAGTTTTTCCCAAGTATTTCCCCAATTTATTCTTTTTGTCTTTGCGTCTTTAGCTTAGTAATTAGTTAATTTTTTATTAGTAAACAACCTCACTTATTTTAGGCTAAATAATAGAAAGAAAGTTAGTATTAGTACTTTTAGTTCCTTTGGGTTCGACAATCCGGTCTTGCCTAAGCTATACTACTGTTCGATAGGTGCACTTGCCTCAATCGTTGTTATAGTTAGTTTCTAGGTTCGATCATTCTCATTATAAATTTTAAAACTCTTACTTCACAGCGATCAGCGACACACGGGCTCGACCAATTGGGCTGTGTGGGCCCACACGGACGTGTGGGATTTTGGGCCAGGCCGTTTGATCCACACGGCCAAGGTCAATTTGGGCCGTGTGGGCCACACGGGTGTGTGGGCCCACACGGGCAAGCCATATGGGCGTGTGAGCCCATTTTTCTGTAATGTTCTATAAGGTTGCACGGGTCACTCTAGTCGACTGTGGACCTAATGTAGGGTCGGTAAGCTTTACTTAGACCCCTAATTTTGTTACTTGACTTTCTGATTTCTGTACCGAGCATGAATTATGATATCTGAATGTATGAACTGTGTTTGCATAATAGCATGACATGTTATGTATGTTGCATTGCATCGGGGTGGGTTGATGATTCGGAGGAAGTATCTGAAAGGCTCTCAAGCCTGTTATCTGGCAGGCCCGGTGCAACTTTCTGATTATGTGCCGCATTCGGTACAGCATGGTGTGTAGGGATGGGTAGGTTGATTTTATCCCCGCATGGTGTGTAGGGCTGGACTGAGTTGGTGTGTAGAGGCTGGTGGGTAGGATTCTGCTATTCTGTCTGATCTGTTTATTATGACTGAAATGGGCTAAGGCCCTAGACCATGTCTGATTCTGTATCTGAGTGGGCTAAAGTCCACACCGTTTCTCTAATGGGCTCAGACCCGAACTGTGGATTGATGTATGTTATCTGTTATTACTATATGTATTTTTTCTGTGGGGATTACACACTGAGTTTGCGAAAACTCACCCTTTTCTGTTTAATCTATTCAGGTAATCCCCAGCAGTAGACGAATCGGTGCGGTGGAGGACTCAGAGGTGACCACAGTTCTGGACCTGTATGGTTTTTGCTTTTATTTATGGTTTTGATTATATTTGGGAAGTTTAATGTAACTATGGCCTTTACAGATTATCGCTTAAATTTGGGATTTTTATTTTATAACTTCTAGTAGTAGGATAAGATGCGAATTTTCACAATAAACAAATGTTTTATCAAATACATCTGAATTCGCAAATTATTTTAAAAGCTTCCGCAACGTGTAATGTTTTTGAAAATGGATAATGAATGAATAAATGACACGTTTTTTTACGGTAACCTAAGATATCGAAAATGGCTTTATTGCATTTACGTTTTCTAAAGCACTATCATGTGACATCGCCAGATTCGGCCATAACATCTAGGCCGGGTTTGGGGTGTTACATCTAATGTGGGTGAATTTCCAAATTTTTTTTTACTAAAGTTCTAAAAATGTGAATCCATTTCTCCTACTCCAGTCCAGCTAAGTATGTATACTTCAGTTAACTATACTTTAGTTACTTTTACTTTAGTACTTTAGTAAAACTATTAGATTTAAAGATTGTAAAATAAGACATTTCTACCTTAAGATAAGTATACTGACTAAACTTTAGACTTAGGGTTTAAAAATAAACCTAAGCTATACTTTAGGACTTCTGAACTATAGAAAGTAAGATGAGTTTCTATGGTATATGTGATCGTGGAGAGCGAGAACATGGCGGACGTTGTCAAATGGCTCACGCCAAGTCCTCTTCTCCAAGCAGTATGTAACAGCTGGATTTTGGGCCTAGTCGGAACAGTGGTTTCGGGACCACAAGTCCGACGCATCAAAGTTCATTTTTATTATATTTTTATGGTTTACAGTTTCACGGGATGATTTCGTGAAAATTTCGTTCGAAAATTTTGACGTTTGGGCACTCAAATTAGTCAAAAGGACTAAATTGTAAAAAGTGTAAAAGTTGAGTTCTACATGCTAGAGGTGTCTAATTTCTATGAAATTATAAATTGAAGGTCCTTATATGGTAATTAGACCGTTTGTTAAGATAGTGGACAAAAATGGACATGGTGAGATAAATTTTCAAAGTTTTAAGTGAAGGGCATTTTGGTCATTTGGTAAATAAAAGAATAAAAAGGGAAAATCAAGCTAAAATCTTGTCCATCTTCTCCCTCAAGTTCCGAAAATTAGAAGAACACCATAGCTAGGGTTTTGCTCAACTTCCAAGCTTAATTGTATGTGCATCCTAGCCATGTTTTTAATGCTCTTTACGTTTTTAAAGTCGTATTCACCCGATCTTTCTATTTCTACCATTATTTTGAAGTAGGGTTCATGTTTGAAATTTGACCCATGTATGACATGCATGTGTTTTGATGTTATATGGTAGAAAAAGAAAGTTTAATGTGTAATAAACAACTTTTACTAAGTGATTTTTGATGAAAATGCTTAAAAGGACCTATTTGTAAAAGTTATAATATATGTAGTAAAAGTGTGTTCTAATGGAAATTGTGGACTGTTATAGTTATAAAAATGGTTCGGCTAGGCTTGTACATTAAAGAAATTGCACACGTTTCATTTTACGAGCCTAGGGGCAAAAATGTAAATATGTTAAAGTTTAGGGAAAAATGTAATTTTGCCATAATGTGATTTTTGGAATGTATTTAGTAATGTGGATAATAAATAAGTTAAATTTGCTATTATAGATCAAGAAAGACGAGGTTCGGACCTTGATCGAGGGAAAAACAAGGTTATTGATGTTATTTTTGTACCGAGGTAAGTTCGTATGTAAATAATGAATTATTATTTATGCTTTAATTGCGTTAATATTGTATGAATCGTGATTTACTCCTTGAACATAATTGACAAAGTTCGACAAGAGAGCGGTTGGACCTTAAGAATAGTTAGGATACAAATGTCATTACATTAGGGTTATTGAGATTTCGTGTAAGACCATATCTGGGATATGGCATCGATATAAGACTTCGTGTAAGACCATAGCTGGGCTATTGGCATCGATATGAGATCCCATGTAAGACCATATCTGGGATATGACATTGGTGTAGTACAGTGAGTATGAGATGTCCCGAGTATCCTTTAGTATTCCAAGTGGTTCAACGGGTAGTTCAAAGGAAACGTTAAAGTTGTGAAAGACTATGGTATGATGTGAAAGATTATGGTCAGTAGCAAGTTGGTACAGGTATGTACATAAAAATCATGCTTAATGAATTTGATATGTGATGAAACCTCGGATTGGTTCGATTGAGTAAGTTATGATGTTAAGATTTTAATAAAATCTATGATAAGATTGATTATTAGTTCACAATGACAATTATGTTAATTTACTTTATGTTAAATATATGTTAAAGTGTGTATGATGCCTATTATTTGTATAGGGACTTACTAAGCTTTAAAGCTTACTCCCTTTCTTTTTCTCTTGTCTTATAGTGTCACCAAGCCAGCTCGGGATTGGAGACGGTCGGATTTCATTCACACTATCAAATTATCATTTTGGGTACTTATGATTTGAATATTTTGAGTTATGGCATGTATAGGGACTTGGTCTTTTTGTTATGTGTCATAATTGATTTGGTCATAAGTGATGGCTTCAATAGTTGATAATTCATTTTGTAAATGGCCATTTGATATTGGCTAATATTGGTTAAGTATATATACATATGATGATATTTTCATGTATGTGGGAAATTGCATGGTTTGAGATGCTAAGTATGTGATGTTTGTATGTGATAAATGATAGCATGTAAATGATATGTGGATGCCTTGTGTATGGCTGATTGGGTGGAAATTATATGCTTGGATTGGTGCTATGTTTTGTTGTGTAAGTTGGTGCATGGAAGGGTGGCAAAAAGTCTTGGTAAATAGCCTTGTATTTGTCCACATAGGTAGACACACAGGCGTGTGTCTAGGCCGTGTGCGACACACGGTCTGCCCCACGGGTATGTGTTTCGGCCATGTGTCCCCTACACCTTAATTGTTGCAAAACAGAATCCTCAGTAATGAGCACACGGGCAGAGACACGGGCGTGTGTTTTAGCCATGTGGACGGCACGGCCTCGAACACAGGCGTGTGCCCTGGCCGTGTGAAGTCTGTACCAATTTTATGAAAATTATAAAAATTTAATCGATCACACGGCCTAAGCACACAGGCGTGTGACTTGGTCGTGTGACCTCAATTTGATGATGACGTCATAAACAGAATGCTCCCTAATTTGAACACGGCCTGAAGCACGGGCGTGTCATAGGGTCACACGGGCGTGTCCCGAACCCACATGGGCGTGTGACCCCTTTTTCATGAAAAAATTTCTAAGTTCTCCAAAAGTTTCCTACGTTCTCGGTTTAGTCTCGAACCACTTTCGATGCATGTTTTGGGCCTCGTAGGCTCATTTTAGGGACGATATGAATGTTTTTGAAAAGTTTTAAATTTGAGTGGAAATCCATGTCTCGATTTTGATTGTTTGCTTGTGAATAAGTCCAGTAATGCCTCGTACCCTATTCCGAGTCGAATACGGGTAGTGGGTGTTATATTTAGTGGTATCAGAGCTACGGTGTAGTCGAGTCTCGGACTAATGTAGCGTGTGTAAGAGTCTAGCTATACATGCCATAAATGAACTGTGATAGTGTGATGACTCCTGACAACTTTAAATTGTGTTTTCATATAGTAATGGATCCCAATCGAGCTGAGGCTGATGAAGTCGAAAGTAATGCGCCGGCTCCCGCTCAAGGGCAGCACCGTCTGATAGTAGACCCCCTACGGTTAGTCAAGGAGAAGGAGGCAGAGAAGCCTTTCTCCATATGATGAATGAGTGGTATACAAAATTTTTTCGAACAAATCCGAATGCCCAACCTCTGCCACCCCCACCCATTCCTCGACCGATTCCCGTAGCCCCACAAGGTATGGACTTTGTAAGGATGAATAAGCCCCCGGTTGAAAAAATCCGAAAGCATGGGGCTGAAGATTTCTGAGCTAATGTGGATGATGATCCCGAGAGAGCCGAGTTTTGGCTCGAAAACTCCATCAGGGTATTTGATGAGTTGTCCTGCACACCAGATGGGTGTTTAAATTGTGCTATCTCGCTTCTGAGACATTCTGCATACCATTGGTGGAATACACTTGTATCTTTAGTTTCGAGAGAAAGGGTCACTTGGGACTTATTTCAAGAGGAGTTCCGAAAGAAGTATATTCGCCAATGGTTCATCGACTAGAAACGTAAAGAATTTCTTGAGCTGAAACAGGGTTGTATGACAGTGACAGAATATGAGCGAGAATTTGTCAGACTGAGCAAATACGCTCGAGAGTGTGTTTCTACAGAGGCTATTTTGTGCAAAAGATTTGAGGATGGATTGAATGAAGATATTCGTGTGTTAGACGGGATCTTAGAGCTGAAAGAGTTTGTGGTATTGGTTGAACGGGCTTGTAAGGCCGAAGAATTGAACAAAGAGAAGAGGAAAGCTGATCTTGAAGCTAGAGACTCGAGGAAAAGACCGATGAGTAAGTCATTTCCATCTCAGTCTAAGAAATCGAAAGAGATGTATTCCCGCTCGAATGTTTCAACTAGGGGTGAGCAAAACTCGATTCGATTCGAAAAATTTGAATTTCGAATTAAATGAATCGAGTTATTCGAGTCAACTCCAATTTTTTTTGAATATCGAGTTCGAATCGAGTTGAGTTTTCAAATTCGAATAACTCGAATAATTCGAATAAATCGAATATCAAACTATAATATTTTACATTTTTACTCCAAACTCCAAACCTTTTTACTTTTCCCTCAAAAATTTTACTCCTTCCCACTTTCCCCCCAAAACTTTTACTCCCCTCCCATCCCAACCCTCTATCTACCCAAAATCCATTTCCCACCAAAATTTTAATCTCCCATTTACTTTTCCTCAAAATTTTACTCCCAAAAACCCTCAAAACTTTTTATTTTCCCCCAAAATTTTTACTCCCTCCCAATTTCCCCTAAAACTTTTACTCCCTTCCCATCCCACCCCCCATCTACCCCAAACCCACCCCCCCAATTTTTTTTAATATTTTCCCTCCAAAATTTTACTCCTCCTATTTACTTTCCCTCAAACTTTTACTCCCCAAAACTTTTTATTTTCCCCCTAAACTTTTACTTCTCACCCTTTACTCCCAAATAAAAAAAATCAAAATTATCCAAAAAAAATCCCTAAACATAAATAGTAATAATTTTATTTATATCTGCTATTTATATTATTAGACTAAATTTCACATTTTATATTATTTATACTATTGAATTGTTTAGTCATATTGAATATTTATATTAAAATTGAATTATTAATGATGCCATAAAATATTCGTGTTAAAATTTTATATTGGTATCAATTTCACATTTTATCTTTAAAATAACTTTTATTAAAAAAATCATATTTTTACATTTAATATATTTTTTAATTCTAAAATACATAGTGACAAGAATCTAAAGATAATTGAAACAACTAAGCAAGCAAAGAAGCTAACCCGTATATAAAAGATTAATAAATAAATTATAAGGTGATGAAAGTTAATAAAAAATTGATTACGGTGGACAAATTTTATTACGGTGGGTGACAGTGGTTACAATGACCCAAAATTATTTTTTAAAATTTAACTTGAACAAATATATTCGATTCGATTCGAATTTCATTTCACTCAACTCGATTCGAGAAAATTTCAAATCAAATTAGGATGATAAAATATGATTCGTCAACTTGATTAACTCGAAATTTTTTCATTCGATTCGATCGAACGCTCACCCCTAGTTTCAACGGGGTATTCACGCAGAGATCGTGAGAAACAACATTCGAGTTTTAAATTTCAAGCCACCTCAATGGCGAGTGTGGGCAATGTAAAGTCCAACAGACCCGAATGTCAACAATGTGGAAGAAGACATCCCGGTGAGTGTAGGATGAATTACCAGGCTTGTTTCAAGTGTGGCTCTCAAGAGCACTTTATCCGAGATTGTCCTGAAATGGTTGAAAAGGAAAAATTTCAGAGTGTGAGGCTGAGTAATACTGCTAATAGAGGTAGGCCACCGAGAAATATCAGAAATGGAGCTAGTAGTAAAGGTGTGACGAAGGATACAACTGTGAGATCCGAAGCTCGAGCACCTGCTAGAGCTTATGCCATTCATGCTCGCGAAGAAGCTACATCTCCCGATGTTATCACTGGTACTTTTTCTCTCTATAATACTAATGTAGTTGCATTGATCGATCCTGGATCGACGCATTCTTATGTTTGTGTGAAATTGGTAACTAGTAAGAACTTGCCTGTTGAATTTACTGAATTTGTGATTAAGGTGTTAAACCCTTTAGGCAAGCATGTTTTAGTTGACGAAGTATGTAAGAAATGTCCTTTGATAATTAGAGGCCACTGTTTTCCGACTGACTTGATTTTGTTTCCATTTGATGAGTTTGATGTTATTTTGGGTATGGATTGGCTGACGTTGCATGATGCTATAGTAAATTATAGAAAGAAAGTTATTGAATTGAAATGTGAAAATGGCAAAATTCTTTGAATTGATTCAGATGAACAAGGTGAGTTACCCGTTGTAATTTCTTCGATTTCTGCCCAAAGATATGTAAGGAAAGGCTATGAAGCTTATCTTGCTTATGTATTGAATACAAAAGAGTTCGAATTGAAAATTGAATCAGTACCGATAGTTTGTGGATATCCGGATGTGTTCCTTGAAGAATTGTCTGGGTTACCACCAGTTAGAGAATTTGAGTTTGGTATTGACTTAGTACCAGGGACCTCGCCGATATCTATTGCTCCGTATAGAATGGCTCCGACGGAATTGAAAGAGTTAAAGACTTAGTTGCAAGAATTGGCAGATAAGGGTTTTGCGAGGCCAAGTTATTCTCCCTGGGGTGCTCCAGTATTGTTTGTAAAGAAGAAAGACGGGTCTATGAGACTTTGTATAGATTACCGTCAGCTCAATAAGGTAACCATTAAGAACAAGTATCCTTTGTCGTGGATTGATGATTTATTTGACCAACTGAAAGGAGCGACAGTGTTATCAAAGATAGATTTGAGATCTGGCTACTACCAATTGAGAGATAAAGAGTCAGATGTGCCGAAAACCGCTTTCAGAACAAGATAAGGGAACTATGAATTTCTTGTCATGCCTTTTGGACTAACGAATGCTCCTACAGTTTTTATGGACCTAATGAATCGAATCTTTAGACCGTATTTGGACAAGTTTGTAGTTGTTTTTGTTGATGACATACTGATTTATTCTCGTAATGAGTCTGAGCATGCCGAACACTTGAGAACTGTTTTGCAGACTTTGAGAGATAAGAAGTTGTATGCTAAGTTCAGTAAAAGTGAGTTTTGGCTCCGAGAAGTCGGATGTTTAGAACATATTGTCTCAGGTGATGGTATTCGGGTTGATCCAAGTAATATCTCAGCAATTGTTGATTGGAAACCGCCAAGGAATGTATCTGAAGTTAGAAGCTTTTTGGGCTTAGCTGGTTACTACTGCCGATTTGTTAAAAGGTTTTCGATGATTGCTACCCCTATGACCAAGCTGTTGCAAAAAGATGTCAAATTTGTATGGTCTGAAAAATGTCAGCAAAGTTTTGATAAGTTGAAGGCTTTATTGACTGAGGCACCGGTTTTAGTGCAACTTGAACCAGGAAAGGAGTTTGTGATTTATAGTGACGCGTCACTGAATGAATTAGGATGTGTGTTGATGCAAGAGGGCAAGGTGATAGCCTACACCTCAAGACAGTTAAAGCCACATGAGAAGAATTACCCGACGCATGATTTGGAATTAGCCGTTATTGTGTTTGCTCTAAAAATTTGGAGACATCATTTGTACGGTGAGAAATGCCATGTTTTTACTGATCACAAGAGTTTGAAGTATTTGATGACCCAGAAAGATTTAAATTTGCGGCAATGAAGATGGCTTGAGTTACTGAAAGACTATGAGTTGGTGATTGATTATCACCCGAGTAAGGCGAATGTAGTTACAGATGCCCTAAGTAGGAAATCCTTGTTTACCTTGAGAGCAATGAACACGAGGTTAACATTGTCCGATAATAATTTGATTATAGCTGAGTTGAGAGCTAGACCGTTATTTCTTCAACAAATTTGTAAAGCTTAGAAATGTGACCGTGATTTGCAAGCCAAGAGAGCTCATTGTAAATTTGTTAGTGATTCAGATTTTCATGCCAGATCTGATGATTGTTTGATGTTTCGAGGTAGAGTTTGTGTACCGAAAAATGATGAACTTATTAAGAAAATTCTTCATGAAGTGCATAATGGTTGTTTATCTGTGCATCCGAGTAGTACGAAAATGTATAATGATTTGAAGAAATTGTATTGGTGGTCTGGTATGAAAAGAGACATCTCCGAGTTTATTTTGAAATGTTTGATTTGTCAACAAGTAAAAGCTGAACACCAAGTACCTTCAGGTTTACTTCAGCCAGTGATGGTACCCGAATGGAAATGGGACAGAATTACAATGGATTTCGTAACTGGATTACATATGACTCCGAAAAAGAAAGATGTCGTTTAGGTCATTGTTGATATATTAACAAAATCGGCTCATTTTCTTCCGGTACGTACCGATTATTCTCTTGATAAGCTAGCTGAGTTGTACATTTTTGAGATTGTAAGATTGCACGGGGTGCCTCTTCGATTATTTTGGATAGGGATCTGAGGTTCACTTCGAGATTTTGGAAGAAGCTACAAGAGGCTTTGGGTACGAAACTAAATTTTAGTACTGTATTTCATCCACAGACCGACGATCAATCCGAAAGGGTAATTCAGATACTTGAAGATATGCTTCGATGCTGTGTTCTAAAATTTGAGGGTAGTTGGGAAAAATATCTACCATTGGTCGAATTTTCCTATAACAACAGCCATCAGTCGAGTATAAAAATGGCACCTTATGAGGCATTGTATGGCCGCAAGTGCCGAACACCATTGTATTGGACCGAGCTTAACGAGAAATAGATTCACGGGGTTGACTTGGTTAGGAAAACTAAAGAAAAAGTGAAGGTAACCCGAGATTGCTTGAAAGCCACTTCAGATCGACAAAAGTCGTATGTAGACTTAAAAAGAAAAGAGATCGAATTCCAGGTCGGTGACAAAGTCTTTCTGAAAGTATCTCCGTGGAAGAAGATTCTAAGATTTGGCCATAAAGGCAAGTTGAGTCCACGTTTCATTGGGTCGTATGAAGTTATTAAAAGAATAGGGTCAGTGGCATATCGGTTAGCTTTACTGACAGAGTTGGAAAGAATCCATAATGTGTTTCATGTGTCTATGCTACGACGTTATCGATCAGACCCTTCGCATGTGATTTCTCCAACAGAGGTCGAGATTCGACCTGATATGACTTATGGTGAAGAACCGATCAAGATTTTGGGTCGGGAAGTTAAACAGTTGAGAAATAAAAGTATAGCCCTAGTGAAAGTGTTATGGCAACGACACAGAGTCGAAGAGGCTACGTGGGAACCTGAGGAAGCTACGCGAAAACAGTACCCAAACCTATTCTCTGGTAAGATTTTCAGGGACGAAAATCCCTAAGAGGGAAAGTTGTAACAGCCCGATTTTGGGCCTAGTCGAAATAGTGGTTTCGGGACCACAAATTTGACGCAGCAAAGTTTATTTTTATTATATTTTTATGTTCTACAATTTCACGGAATGATTTCGTGAAAATTTCGTTCAAAAATTTTGACGTTTGGGCATTCAATTTAGTCAAAAGGACTAGATTGTAAAAAGTGCAAAGTTCAGTTCTACATGCTAGAGGTGTCTAATTTCTATGAAATTATAAATTTTAGGTCCTTAGATGGTAATTAGACCATTTGTTAAGATAGTGGACAAAAATGGACATGGTGAGATAAAATTTCAAAGTTTTAAGTGAAGGGCATTTTGGTCATTTAGTAAATAAAAGAATAAAAAGGGAAAATCAAGCTAAAATCTTGTCCATCTTCTCCCTGAAGTTCCAAAAATTAGAAGAACACCATAGCTAGGGTTTTGCTCAACTTCCAAGCTTGATTGTAGTGCATCCTAGCCCCGTTTTTAATGCTCTTTACGTTTTTGAAGTCGTATTCACCCGATCTTTCTATTTCTACCATTATTTTGAAGTAGGGTTCATGTTTGAAATTTGACCCATGTAGGACATGCATTTGTTTTGATGTTATATGATAGAAAATGAAAGTTTGATGTGTAATAAACAACTTTTACTAAGTGATTTTTTGATGAAAATGCTTAAAAGGACGTATTTGTAAAAGTTATAAAATATGTAGTAAAAGTGTGTTCTAATGGAAATTGTGGACTGTTATAGTTATAAAAATGGTCCGGCTAGGCTTGTACATTAAAGAAATTGCACACGTTTCATTTTACGAGCCTAGGGGCAAAAATGTAAATATGTTAAAGTTTGGGGGTAAAAATGTAATTTTTCCATAATGTGATTTTTGGACTGTATTGAGTAATATGGATAATAAATAAGTAAAATTTGCTATTATAGATCAAGAAAGATGAGGTTCGGACCTTGATCTGGGGAAAAACAAGGTTATTGATGCTATTTTTGTACCGAGGTAAGTTCGTATGTAAATAATGAATTGTTATTTATGCTTTAATTGCATTAATATTGTATGAATCGTGATTTAATCCTTGAACGTAATTGACAAAGTTCGACAAGAGAGTGGTTGAACCTTAAGAATAGTTAGGATACAAATGTCATGACATTAGGGTTATTGAGATTTCGTGTAAGACCATATCTGGGATATGGCATCGATATAAGACTTCGTGTAAGACCATAGCTGGGCTATTGGCATTAATATGAGATCCCATGTAAGACCATATCTGGGATATGGCATTGGTATGGTACTGTGAGTATGAGATGTCCCGAGTATCCTTTAGTATTCTAAGTGGTTCAACGGGTAGTTCAAAGGAAACGTTAAAGTTGTGAAAGACTATGGTATGATGTGAAAGATTATGGTAAGTTGCAAGTTGGTACAGGTATGTACATAAAACTCATGCTTAATGAGTTCGATATGTGATGAAACCTTGGATTGGTTCAATTGAGTAAGTTATGATGTTAAGATTTTAATAACATCTATGCTAAGCTTGATTATGAGTTCACAATGACAATTATGTTAATTTACTTTATGTTAAATATATGTTAAAGTGTGTATGATGCTTATTATTTGCATAGGGACTTACTAAGCTTTAAAGCTTACTCCCTTTATTTTTCTCTTATCTTATAGTGTCACCAAGCCAGCTCGGGGATTGGAGACGGTCGGAGATTCATTCACACTATCAAATTATCATTTTGGGTACTTATGATTTGAATATTTTGAGTTATGGCATGTATAGAGACTTGGTCTTTTTGTTACGTGTCATAATTGATTTGGCCATAAGTGATGGCTTCAATAATTGATAATTCATTTTTTAAATGGCCATTTGATATTGGATAATATTTGTTAAGTATATATACATATGATGATAATTTCATGTATGTGGTAAATTGCATGGTTTGAGATGCTAAGTATGTGATGTTTGTATGTGATAAATGATAGCATGTAAATGATATGTGGATGCCTTGTGTAAGGCTGATTGGGTTGAAAGTATATGCTTGGATTGGTGCTATATTTTGCTGTGTAAGTTGGTGCATGGAAGGGTGGAAAAAAGGCTTGGTGAATAGCCTTATATTTGTCCACACGGGTAGACACACGGGCATGTGTCTAAGCCGTGTGCGACACACGGTCTGTCCTACGGGCATGTGTTTCGGCCGTGTGTCCCTTGCACCTTAATTGTTGCAAAACAAAATGCTCAGTAATGAGCACACGGGCAGAGACACGGGCGTGTGTCTCAACCGTGTGGATGGCACGGCCTCGAACACGGGCGTGTGCCCTAGGCGTGTTAAGTCTGCAACTATTTTATGAAGAATTATAAAAATTTAATCGATCACACAGCCTAAGCACACGGACGTGTGACTTGGCCGTGTGACCTCAATTTGATGATGACATCATAAACAGAATGCTCCCTAATTTGAACACGGCCTGAAGCACAGGCGTGTCATAGGGTCACACGGGCGTGTCCCGAACCCACACGGGCGTATGACCCCTTTTTCATGAAAAATTTTCTAAGTTCTCCAAAAGTTTCCAAAGTTCTCGGTTTAGTCCCGAACCACTTTTGATGCATGTTTTGGGCCTCGTAGACTCGTTTTAGGGAAGATAAGAATGTTTTTGAAAAGTTTTAAATTTGAGTGGAAGTTCATGTCTCGATTTTGATTGTTTGCTTGTGAATAAGTCCGGTAATGCCTCGTACCCTATTCCGGCGTCGGATACGGGTAAGGGGTGTTACACAGCATGCCTAATTTGGAAATTAGTGATACTGTTAAGACGCCCATTTCTGATGGCGGTAATCAGGAAGCTAGAGATGATGTTGTGTACCAGTATATGTTTAGAGATTTGCAAAGAACCCTTGAGGTTCATTCTGTAGTTGTGAGTCGAGGGTTTGTAACCGAGCAACTTCAGTCGAATTAGACCAAGTTAGTGGAAGAGATTAAATCACTTAGAGAGCGTGTTTTAGATATGGATCCATAGAGCTTTGTGTTAGGGACTATTCACGACATTCTCTAAGTTAGATACAAGCTTCGACTTAGAGAGGGAATCAGAGGTTGGTTCGTACAACTAAGCATCGAGAGGATCGAGACGCATTTGGCAATGATACAGTTATATCTAGAATCGTACCTTGTATTGATTAAATGTTTGGTAGCACTTAAGTGTTTGATTGTCATTGGAGTTTCTGAGACTTTGGGATTTCAAAATCGTTAGTGTTATCTTTGTAACACCCCCTAACCCTTATCCATCGTCGGAACAGAGTTACGGAACATTACCAAACTTTTCAGATCAAATATGAACGTAATACAAATCAATTAGCATACACGTCATAAATTAATCATATCGTCCCTTTTATGGCCCTTGAGACCTTAAATATATATTAGAAAAAAATCGAGACTAATTCGGGTTCTCTGAAAATTTGTCGTGAAATTTCAAATTTTTTCCAAGGTGCAGGGCACACACGCCCGTGTGACCCTATGACATGCCCATGCTTTAGACCATGTCCTACCCCGTGTAGCTCTCTGACTTACCTTACACGGTCAAGCCACACGCCTGTGTGCTAGACCGTGTGTCACACACTGCTAAGACACACGCCCGTTTCTCTGCCAGTGTATAAATTTCTGGGCATTCTATTTTGAAAATTTTAAATAGCAGGGGACACACGGCCAATTCACACGCCCATGTGTTAACCGTGTGTCTCACACGGTCCAGTCACATGCCCGTGTGTCTGGCCGTGTGGACTCAATATGAGCCTTAAGCATTTAGATTACCATTCCCTGCAATCTTACACATCAAGCAACTCAAAACCATTTATTCAACCAATTTAAAACACAGTTAAACACACTCTAAACATGTCAAAATAGACATCTAAGTACCTAACCAATGTACCTTCATAGGCACTTAACCTAATTTATTCAAACACGTATGTGCAAATTTTTACTAAATAATCTTCTTGAAACCAATTATCATTATACCTATATGTTCACACATAACCGATATGATTTTATGCACCTTTTATGTTTATTCAACTACTACTTTACCTCTCGTCATTCAATCATATCAACATTTTTAAGGTAATCATGCAAACACCACAATACCAAACACAAGCCAAATACATGACTAATTTTAACAAAACACCTATAAACTAATCTTTAGTCAAAATAACCTATACATGACATTATAACAATAATCAAGTCATCAATAATTACCAATAAAACCAATGGATAGTGTGATATAGCTCCGATAAGTTTCTAACCTGTTCGAGCTTCCGATAATCTGTAAGGTAAATAAATAAAAATAAATACGTAAGTAATGATTGCTTAGTAAGCTCGTATAGTCTTTAATCATACTAATTTATTTCAATTATAAAACTTTACATATAAAAAATAATCCAATATTGTTACCGTAATACTCATAAACTATTCTCACTAATTCACAAGGTGAACTAATCCATAGTATCACACATAGACTTATACCCTCAAGCTTAATAAAATTTTATATAACTTTAATTCTTCCACACTTATTCCATATGCATATCATTCAACCACAGTTACAAATTAATGCATTTAACCAAGCCTTATTCTAATTGGACACATAATAAATCGTTCCATAAGAAATTGCATAATCAAAACCTTACCATTCCTTCATGAACACTAACTTATTTTTATTTAAATACTTACCATTTGTAGCAGCCCATTTTTAGTCAAATCAGAAAAGTGGTTTTGAGACCACAAATCCGAAGTTGAAATAATTATTTTATTATTATTTTAATGCCTACAGCATGATATTATGTTTGTGTGAAAATTTCGTTAAGAATTTTTATCGTTTGAATAGTCAATTTGATAAAAAGGACTAAATCGCGTAAAATGCAAAAGTGTTGTTCTATTGGCTAAAGGTATTAAATAATTATAGAACCTTAAAGTAAAGGTCCTTATGTTGTAATTAGACCATTATAATGGTAAGTGGACAATTATGGACAACCATTATATGATTTTAATGTTTAATTAATAAGGTTATTTTTGTAATTTGGTAATTAATATGATAATAAATAAAACAAACAAAATTTGGGTGTTATCATCTTCTTCATTACCGAATTTTGAAGAGAAGAAAAGATTTCATTTTAGGGTTTCATTCGGCCTTGCTATTTATGCTCAATTAGGTACGCTTTTTGTCCCGTTTTCAATGATTTCTATGTTTTTGTAATTGTTGCAACTAATACTAGCTAGCCCAGGGACTATTTTGCAAAACTGTTAAAGATTTTGAATGATTCCATTGATGAATACATGTGTAATTTGAATTTTTTGATAGATTATGAATGCTTGTTAATAGATATACAAGTTTTGTTAAGTGATTTTTGAGAAAAATGCAAAATAGGGATTAAATTGAGAAATGTGTAAATTGTGTGGTAGAAATGTGAAATAAATGAAAAATATGGGCTGCTAGGGGCATAATGGTAATTCGGCTAAGCATGGGTGCTTTTAAATTTGTATGAATTTGTGATTTTGTGCAATAAGGACTAAATTGTAAAAATGTGAAAGTTTAGGGGCAAATGTGTAAAATATCCCTAAAGTGTATTTTGGATTGAATTGATTAAATAGGTGATTGAATAAGTTAATTTTGGAATATATTTAGATTAATAAAAGTGAAATTCAGATCTAGATCGAGGGAAAACTAAAGTTATCGACAAATCGACTTAGTTCCGTCATTTTCGTATACGAGGTAAGTTCGTATGCAATGAGCTTTATTTATGATTGTGTTTAAATGCTTTGATATTGCATGAACTGTGGGAACAAGACTACGGACATGTTCAACAACGATTGGAGAACGATTCGACAATAGATTGAAAGTGATTCAACTACGATTTGGTATTGAAATCCCGATTGAACGTTAGGAATAGTTTAGGATGCTAGTGACATGTCATTAGTGGATATAGTGACTTGGCTTTGGGCCATGATATAGCACTTTGTGTGCGAGATAAACCAATTTGGCTTCGGGCCATGCATATCGGCTGATTTGGCTTAGGGCCATGATATCAGTATTTCGGAGATAAGTTACCTTGATTTGGCTACGGCCATGGTATAGGTACTTATCGTGTGAGACCCTTGAGTATCCGAATTCTATTTCGAATGGTTCAACAGGTAAATTAAAGACAAGAATGTGTATGAGATTGGTACAATATGATATAGGTACGTACAGAAATGAATTGAATATTGAAACTATGGAATTGATGAGTTCCATGGTAAGTTATGTGAATGATCATTGATAACTTTGTGATTTAATAGAGTTGTTGTATATTGCTTTCTAATATTTGAATGATTAAATAATAGTGATATTTGCTTATTGTTAACATACGAGCTTATTAAGCTATATAGCTTACTTTGTTTATTTTTCCCGTGTTTTATAGTGATATCAAGCTAGCTTGGATTCGGGGATTGTTGGAGACTTCATCACACTATCTGTTGACACTTTGATACTTTTGAAACTATGTTTTTGGGTCATATGGCATGTATAGGGACTTTGAGTCAATTTTGGTAAATGATGTAGCCATTTGATTTGGCTTATAAACATCTATGTTTGGTTTGTATATAGCCAAGGAAGTTGGCATATTTTGGTTGATTTGGATGTGTTTATAAGTGTGCAAATGGCTTTTGTTTTGAGTTGGTAATTGACCTATGTTGTGTGATTGAGGTGGATTCATAATGCTCATTGATAATAGGTAACTTTGAATGTCAATAGATGACGATTTGTGAATTGGTATGTTTGTGGAATTGAGCATAATAATGTATAATTGTAAATGGTCATTTTAATGTTTTGAGAAGACAAAGATTGGCATGAAATTAGATGGCAATATGTAGTATTTATGTTTTGTATTGGTTGATATTGGAATTGGTATAAATCATGCTTGATTGGAATTGAAATATATACCTTTTGATGCTATTTTGTGTGTTATTTGAGAGGTGTAGGTGTACCTAAATTTGGGTGGCAAAATGGCTTAGTAAATAGCCTACTTTTGTCCACACGGGCGTGTGTCTTAGCCGTGTGTGACACACGGTTATGTTACATGGCCGTGTGTCCCCTAGTGTGGTTTTAGAAATCAAGTCAGTATGCTCCACACGGCCTCACACACGGGCGTGTGACTTGGCCGTCTGGCATAAGTCAGTATACCCTACAGGTTTGACACGGCCTAACACACGGCCTAGCACACGGGCATGTGTGGGCACTTCGAAGGGCATACGGGCTGGACACACGGGCGTGTGGTTGGCCGTGTGACCCAAGTCAGTATGTACCCCCTGTTTTCACACGGCCTATGACACGGGCGCGTCTGGTGGCCGTGTGAGACACACGGCCTGGCCACACGGGCGTGTGTACCCTGTTTGAAGCAACATTTTCTAAGTTTCAAAAAAATTTCCTGAGTTATCAGTTTAGTCCCGAACCATTTCTAATGCATGTTTAAGGGCTCGTAGGCTCGTTTAAGGGACACTATCATTGGTTGTGATTGAATTGTATTTGAAGTGATAAATTGTATATGAATGTGTGTTTTAAAGTGTTGTAAGTTCGGTAATGCTCCGTAACCATATTCCGGCGTCGAATACGGGTGAGGGGTGTTACACCATTTCAATGCATCAAATAAATAACAGATTACTATTCAGCTAATAGCTTGGCATTTTCCTAAACCTCAAGCAACAACAATAGTTAGTGTACTTGCACATCTTACATATAAATTTAATATTGATAAACTTATTTTCTTGACATGTTACCATATACATACTTTCCTTGTATCAACATAATCAAAGATAATCACATATTTATATATCACTTTTTTAATATATTAAGTAAATACCATTTCCATGTCACGTTTCAATATGTCATGTAAATATCATTTCCAAGACACTTTTCAATATATCAATTAAATATCATTTCCAAGTATTTAAAGTATATACCTGTAATAATCATAAGTCTTTCAATATTAATTCATAAATATTTACAGATCACTCATAGTACATTCAATTCTCATTAATTTTCACAATTTGTTTCACATTTCATTATACAATTGCAATATCCATTCCATAGTCATTTCATGAGTATATAGCTCATATATTCCGTATATTTGCAACATATTTCACATTCTATTTTCAATTCACTATTTCACTTCCATTTCTCATACCATACCATTTCAATATCAATTATAAAACTTTATTATTCATTTACCCCTATTAACACGACTCGGACTCGAATGGATACACGGATCCAACCAAAACACACCAATTTGGCACCCAATGCCTCATCGGATAATTCGAAGTAATAATTTGACACTCAATGTCTCATCGGTCATGCCAAAGTAAATTGGTACCCAGTACCTCATTGAATTTATCCGAAGTAACAATTTGACACCCAGTGTCTCATCGACTCAAAGTCTAAGTATCCCTGAACTCTTCCAATCCTATGGCATGCCAACTATATCCGACTCAGCCCGATACAGTTAATAGGGTTTCAATTCACTTTTTAATTGCCACAACTATTCAAATATCACAATTCCACATACATTCAATTTAATAACAATCAATATTCCATGTACCATTATTTTCATGAATTTCGAGTATATTTATTTCAATAACAATTCATAATTATGAATATACATAATTATCAGACAAGTTTCATATACATGAATTTTCCATGTCACTAACCAAGTCTTTCCAAATCGGAGAACGACTTACGGATATGAGTACATCGTTTTTCTTTGTGCCATAACCCAGTTATGGTCTTTTCATTAAAATGCCATAGCCCAACTATGGTCTTACATTTAAACATTTCCATGGTCTAACTATGGTCTTATCCGTCAATTCATCCTTTGCCACAAACGATGGTACACAATTTTCGCATTCCATTTAACCCGAACATTCACTTTAAATTCATTGTATAATAATATTCCATATTTTTACCAAATAGTATAAATAAATACATAATACCATCCATCATTTGAATATAATTATCGAAGTTCAACCATACGAACTTACCTGGGGTAAATTGTGAAAGTTGTAGTAATTCAAGGACTATTCGGCTAATTTCTCTTTTTCACGTTTGTCTTCGAATTCTTGATCTATAATATAAAATTATTCATTCATTAGCATCTAATTCAATTCTAATTCACTTTACAATTTATACCTTTCAATTTTTAAAATTACACATTTACCCCAAATTTTACAGTTTTTACAATTTAGTCCCTTATCAATTATCCTATCAATTGAGCTATTTTTTCTCAATTGAAAATTTACCTAATTATTTTAGGCTACTAGACAACCTTTGATATTCAAAATTTCAACACCAAACCCTAATTCTTAACTTTTTCACAATTAGGTCCTAAAATCAATTTCTATTGAAATTACTTGATAAAATCATCATAGAATAAAATAAAAGCTTCAAATCCATGTTAATTCATCATAAACTTCTAGCACTCATCCATGTTAACTTTCAAAATTACCCATAAAATCAAAAACTAATGAATTAGATAGTTGGACCTAACTGCAAAAGTCTTAAAAACACAAAAAATTCAAGAAATAAACAAAAATTGAACTTACATGTAGTGAAATATGAAAACCAGCTTCTTAAGAGTTATTCCATGGTGTTTTCAGCTGAGAATTTGGAAGAAATCTCTAGATATTCAATTACATCCCTTTTTTTAGCTATTAAATTTTATGTCATTTCCAATTTTGCCCCTTGTTCACACTAGTTTTTATTATTTTTTGGACACACATGCTGTCCAGCCTTATAATAAGTGTATAGTTGTCTATTTGGTCCTCCCTTAATTACCTCTTAAGCTATTTAATCATTTTAACAAGTTTTGCACATTTTTCAATCCAGTCATTTTTAATTAATTGACTATCGAAACATTAAAACTTCCTAACAAAACTTTAATACTAACTCAATGACACTCCGTAAATATTTATAAAAATATTTACGGCTCGGTTTATGAAATCGAGGTCTCGATACCTTGTTTTTTAGACTAATTAACCTAATAATTCTTTTAAATCACAAAATTAACTAATTCAAGAATATTTCTAAAATCACACTTGACTCATAAATAATAATTATTAAAATTTTTAAACTCAATCATTAGATTTAGTGGTCTCGAACCACTATTTCCGACACCATAGAAAATTGGGCTGTTACAATCTCTGTAAAAAGTTTCTGGAGACAATTCGAGTTAGTGAGTGATCGTTGTTTTCGCGATGTCAAAGTCTTAAAATTTATAAAAAGAATGATCGAACCTGGAAACTAACTATGACAACGATTTGAGGCAAGCGCACCTATCGAACAGTAGTATAGTTTAGTGGCAAGACCGGAATGTCGAACCCAAAGGAACTAAAAGTACTAATACTAACTCTCTTTTTATTATCTAGCCTAAAATAAATGGAATTTGTTGTTTAATCTAAATTAATTAACTACTAAACTAAAGACTCTAAGACAAAGAAGAATGAATTTGGGGAAAATAACTTGAGGAAAAACCAATTGATTAAGACGACACCCAAGGAAGAATCCACCTAGACTTCACTTGTTATCTAACTCTGAACCAGACGATTTATTCATTTGACTTGATCCGTAAGATTCCCTCATGTATATTAAACCCTCTCTCGAAGCGAATAACGTCTAACCCTAGGTTGATTAATTGAAATCTCTTTCTAATTAAAACCCCTAGAATTGCATTAACTCGATCTATGGAATCCCATATTAGGTTTCACCCTAATCCGGCAAAATCTCGTCACCCTATCTCTAGGCGCGCGATCAACTCTGCTTAACTATGCTAGATCTACTCTTAGGCAGGGACTTTGTCTCCTCCACCTAAGCACATCAAACTTGAATCAATATCCCAGAAATATCAACACAAGAATTAAGAACACATAATTAAGAACAAGTCAAATATTTATCATATAGTTCAGTAAACGATAACAAGATTCATCTAAGTTTCATCCCCCTCAGGTATCTGAGGGTTTAGTTCATAACAATAAAAGAAAACATCTTAGAAGAAAAGATAAAACAAAACATAAGAAATCCCTAAAACCCCCTGAAAGAATTGAAAGAGAGATCCTTCGTCTTGAGTATAATTTCGGGTTCTAGAGATGAATCAACTGGCTATCCTCGAGTGAATCCCCACAAATCTGCCTTCTCTAGCCTAGCAAGACGCCCCTAGATGATAGCCTTGGGCTCCCCCTTTTAGGTCATACTTAGGGTGTATATATAGGCTTTTGGAATGTGTTTCTTTGCCCCTAAGTATCCCAATCCGAATAAAACTTCTATTTGCCACGGCAGGGGCACGGCCATGGCACACGCCCATGTGAATCGTGGCCAGGCCATGTTGGACTTCATTAATGAGGCATGGCCATGTGGTCTTGTGTCCAGGCCGTGCCGATTTTGTGATCTGGCCCATTTGGCCTATTTTAAGCCCGTTTTCCTTTCTTTTCATCCTCCGGTGCTTCCCTGAGTATAAAACATGAAAATAAAGGATTAAGAGCACCAAATTACATAAAATAAGGGATAATTCATCCAAAAGCATGATAAATGTGGGATTAAAATATGTTACTTTTACGGTTTATCAAATACCCCCACACTTAAGCTTTTGCTTGTTCTCAAGAAAAATTCTCAACTCATAATTAAAACAAACTTCATCAATTCATGATTTTCATCAATAATGTTTCATCATAATTCAAAGATAATTTATACATGGATAATTCAACTCAGAGAGTCCTAAAGATTCAAACAATCTAAGTCATACATTTGTAGCATAAATAGGTGTTTCCCTTCATCTAAATAATCACCTTTGATTCAAAACCAACAAGGATTGACATCCTCACTAAAGATTCACTCAAATCACTCAAAGTGTTTAAGGTTCAAAATTAAGCACTCAAACGTCAAACCTGAAAAGTTAATCCCATAGGCTTGCATGAAAATCAGATTTCCACCACTATAATATGAGATGATGCACAAATCAAAAGGTCTTTAACAGGGTTGTAACGGGTCTTGGGTTAAGGTATGGATAAAGGCTGAATTAGAGGGTTAGAATCGAGATTGAATTGACAAATTACCTAACCAGAAACAACGAATTGAATATAAGTAATTACATCAATTGAAAACTAATAGTACTAATAATTCGAGCTTCTTCTTCAATATTCAAACGTATAAGCTCATTTAATCACAAAACTAATAATGAATATACTTTGATTTTTTTTTCATAAGTACATACATAATCGATCTGTGGACTCCCATATTAGGTTTCACCCTAATCCGGCAAAATCTCGTCACCCTATCTCTAGGTGTGCGATCAACTCCGCTTAATTATGTTGGATCTACTCTTAGGCAGGGTCTATTCCTCCTCCACCTAAGCACATTAGATTTGGATTAAGTTCACACAATTAAGAACAAACTAAGTTATTATCATATAATTCAAAAATCAAATAACAAGATCCATCATAGGTTTCATCCCCTTGAGGTATCTGAAGGTTTAGTTCATAATAATAAAAGACAACATCTCAAGAGAAAAGATAAAATAAAACATAAGAAATCCCTAAAACCCCCTGAAGGAATTGAAGAGGAGATCCTCCGTCTTGAGTAGAATTCTGGCTTCTTGAGATGGATCAACTGGCTATCTTCGAGTGATTCCCACAAATCTGACCTTTCCGGCTTGGCTTCTTAGCCTAGCTTGCCACCCCCCTTCAGTTGGTACCTAGGGTGTATTTATAGGCTTTTGAAACACGTTTCTTTCTCCCTAAGTATCCTTTCCCGAATGAAATTCCTCTTCTCCACGGCAGAGGCACGGCCATGGCACACGCCCGTGTAAATCGTGGCCAGGCCGTGTTTGACACTGTTGAATGAGGCACGGCCGTGTAAGTCGTGGTAAAGCCGTGTTCTAGTAGGAATGGTGGCACGGCCGCAGTGGCTTGAAGTCCAGGCCGTGTTGATTTCGTGGCTTGGCCCAACTTGGTTCGTTTAAGCTCGCTTCTCGTCTTTTCGTCATCGGGTGCTTTCCTGAGTATAAGACATGAAAAGAAAGGATTAAGAGCACCTTTTTACATGAATTGGGGCTTAAATCATCCAAAAGTATACTAAATGTGGGCTTAGAATATGTTACTTTTACGGTTTATCAAATACCCCCACACTTAAGCTTTTGCTTGTCCTCAAGCAAAATTCTCAACTTACAATTAAAACGAACTTCCTGTAATTCATAATTCCTATTGATAGTGTCTCATCATAATTCATAGATAATTTATACATGGATAATTCAATTCAAAGTGTCCTAAAAATTCAAACAATATAAGTCATAGATTCTGTAGCACAAAACATAGGTGTTTCCCTTCATCTAAATAATTACCTCTGATTCAAAATCGATAAGGATTGACATCCTCACAAAAGATTCGCTCAAATCACTCAAAGTGTTTAAGGTTCAGAATTTAGGCACTCAAAAGTCAAACATGAAGAGTTAATCCCATAGGCTTGCATGAAAATCAAATCTCCATCACTGAAATATGAGATGAAACACAAATCAAAAGGTCTTTGTTAGGGTTGTAATGGGGCTAGGGTTAAGGTGTGGAGTAAGGCTGAATTAGAGGGTTAAAATCGAGATTGAATCGACAAATTACCCAACTAAGAACTTATGAACTAATAATAATAATTACATCAATTGAAAACTAATAATGCTAACACTACGAGCTTCTTCTTCGATATCTGGAATTCAAGCGTATAAGCTCATTTAATCACAACTAATAATGAATAATGATTATACCTTTGAAATATTTTTTTAAGAACAAACTAAATACATAATAAAGGATAAATTACTGAAGTAAAAATCATAGTTAGGCAACTAATCAAAATCAATTCTCGATATAAGGGTAGTTAAAGAGGATTGGTGATAACAAAAACAAAGGGGTTCTGGGTTAATGGGTCAGTCAATAAATAGGGTTGTTAGGATTAAAAGGGGTTCACTAGGGGTTAATTGTGAAGGTAGGCTTTTTATGGAGTAAGTGGGTTAGATCCTAGGTGCCTTTATCATCTCTGTGTTTCAAATCAAAAAATGTGGTCTCGACATGTATAATCGATGCAAGTTCTAGAATAACAAATCAGTGTTGACATACTCATAATCAATAAAGTGAGCAAGAAAAAGAATATATGCTCTATAAGGCTCAAAAACTCACAAAAATTATGGGTATTTTGATGTCAACCTCGTAAATTCCAAACTTCAAGGTAATATTTAAACTCAGTTTGACAACCTAGCAAATTTTTAATTTCTGAAAAATAGACTTATCAAGCTTGATTCTCTAGTATTCTTAGAATTTAATTATCAATGCACAATTATCAATGACTTAATCTGAAATATATCAATAAAAATCATAAATCATCAGAAATTTCATCCTAATTAGTAATATGAGTAATTTACTTTCAAACAAGGCTAAATTCAGGGTTTTTGTTAGGTATCTTCTTAGGTTGTTCACCCCCCACACTTAATATGTACATTGCCCTCAATGTACAAAGATATATAATAACCTTGTAATAAAATCATCAGATATGGGGGTAAGTGAAAACTTCCTGAATTTTCGGATGATTCCTTGAGATGAGATTGTGCCTTTGGTGGTGGTTATGGGCCATCTGGATGACGAACCTGCGCTAGATGAAGAAATTAGGACGCTCGTAGAGAATTAGCCAGGGATCCTTAATACATAATTAAATTAAACTAAATATGAAATTAAGGACAAGGAAGATAAAGAGAAGGAGACTAAGAAAAAAACTAAAATTAAAAGAAAAGACGGATGGACCGTAGAGTCCTTATTTTTGGGTGTGATTTCTAAGGCTGAGGTTATGGTGGTGGTGGTGGCGTGATTCCCAAGCAGCCTTAAGAACCTAAAAACAAGAAACTAAAACAAAATAAACTAAATTAAGTAGTAGAGAAGTAAAGATAAAGAAAATAAAGGAGAAGATAAAAATAAAAGAACAGATGTAACATCCTGAATTAATGGGCCTTTGCATTTGATGTGTGTTACGTTCAATGTGTTAATTAAAAGGTTTAAGGGGTTCAGATTGGGCTCAAGGTTGGGCCGAGGACTTAGTTGAAATTTTCTATTTGGGCGCTCTAGTGGAGAGCCTGTTAGAATAAGGTTTAAAAGATAATATCTGTAAACTAGGACATGAATGGGCTTGTGGCCCAGTGGCAAAATGGCGCCACTTAGAGGACTAAGAGTTGGCGTCAATTGAGGGTCCAAGGTTCGAGTCGCATGGTACCTTTTATTTTTGTTATTTTCGGCATTTACAAGAGCAGTAGTGGAGTTCGGCAATGATGCTTAAATTTAGGAATTTATTTAATGTGATAATAAGGTGGATAATGTGCTGATAAAGGAAGGAAGAGGTAGTGTCATCCATGGCACTGTGGATGAGTAGTCAGATGAGGATAAGGAGAGAATCAAGGAGTTATCTGCAAGGCTAGGTGGTGGCCGAAATTTTGACTCTGGGAGGGGGAGGAGAAATCGGTTTTCTATGATCAAGGGGTGCCGAAATTTCCCTTGATCAAATAGCTTAGTTTCGATTAAAAGAGGGGCACTTTCAGTTTTTTATAGGAAAGTGCCAGAATTCTCTATAAATAGGGGAGGTATCTCTTCAATTCCGGCATTTTGAACCCTATTCTTTTCTTCATTCTCTGTGCCGAAACTCTCAGCCATTCTCTGCAATTTCTTTTCTTTCAAAAGCCAAAACTCTAAACTCTATTCCCATCTCCATAGCCGAATACTTCTTATTCCCTTTTGTCAAATTATTCACTAAAGCCGAATCTACATAGACTTCTTCCTATCATCTTTTCTTCAGATCTTCTCAAAAGCCGAAATCTTCTAGGAGTAGCCAAATCTCCTGTGATAGGGTAAGTTCTGATCTTTTTCTCTTTACTATTCTCTTTCGGTTTTTGGAAGTTAAGCCGAAAGGCTATTGAGATTGGTAAGGTTGACGGTTGATTAATGGTTTAATGGTTTTATGTATTCTCTTGTTGGGCGACATTCGGGAATTGAAGTAGATCTCTTAGATCTGAAAGCCGGAAACACTAGTCCCTGAATCTCATATCACTTTTCAGGAATTTCAAGGTAAGGGATTCTCTTTAGGTTCTCGTTAGATTCGATATCGAAATCACAATCTTAACCATATGTTATGATTAATAAGGCCTTTTGATGGAATCAAATGTCGATCAGGCAAAGGAGGGGACTAGATCTGAAAACCTGATTCCTAAGTTTAAGAAACGAGTAGTGTCAGCAGTTCGGGATTGGCCACCGAGTTGTGGACCGGCTTCTGAACAACACCTTAGGCAGATAGCGGTGGTGTCACCATGACGACATCGACATAGAAAGTATCGTTTTATCGGTAAACAGTGTGTAGATCTCTAACACACTAGTTAACTGTATTAAATATATATTGGGCTAAAAAGCCGGAAATAGGCTGTGTAGACAGTCGAATAAAACCCAAAAAAGGGTCTGTAAAGGATGCTAGGTATGTAATCATAGAAATCTCTATGTGTATCGATAAATATATATATATGAAAGCCTATTTTCTTAAAGGTGGTATGATGTTTTTTTTTCATGTGTGTATGCATGGGGTGGAATTATGATAATGAAGGGGAAGAGCATGATAGGTCACTTGGTGATCGGTGGTTAAACCACGAATTCAAATGTTAGGTCACATAGTGATCGGTGGCAAAGCCACACTTAAATGATTCCTGATTATTAGGAATAGGCAGTACGGCTGTCGTTATGGTGTGTAGCGGTTGGTGGGTTGATTGTAGAAATCCCCGAGGTGTGTTGGTTGGTACGGGTTGGTGTGTAGAGGATGGACTTTTAGGATGGGTTGGGCCAGTTACCATTCATCATTTATTATTTAATATGTATGTATGACTGTTGCCATAACGTATGGGCCAAGGCCCATAATGTGTTTGTGGGCTCAGGTCGTTGTGTGTTTCGGGATTTATACACTGAGTCTTGGTGACTCACCCTTTTATTTTTCTCTACTCTTTCAGATGAGCAGTAGATCGTGGACATGGGAGCCGAGGCGGACTCGAGGGGCCATCAAGTTTTACTTTATTTATCTTCATAGACTATTTTCGGTTTTCTTTAAGTTTTAGGTTTGAGATTATTTATGTAATAAGGCCCCATGGCTTAGGTTATTATTTTTCTTTATTAATGTTTACCGTTTAAAATTTATGTTCAAGGACTTAAGTCTTAAAAAGTAATAAAATGGGTTTTTCAAACACGTTCAACGTAAAAAAAATACTAGGGTTTTCAACGAATATCTTATTTTTATCAAATGCCTAAGTAAAAAAACTGAGATTTTCCAAGAACCATTAAAGTTAAGTTATAATAATAAACCCCGTAACATGCTAGATCTGGTCGTAGCGTTTGGGCCGGGTTTGGGGTGTTACATTTTGGTATCAGAGCCCAGTTCAAAACTCGGGCTGTGAATGGGTCTAGTAGGTGATTTGACAATGATGTGAATTTGAGAAAAATGTTTTGGATGAAGATATGGCCTTCGAGTCTCACTGGCACCCGATCCACGCAGTAAGCATTCTAAACCTTTGGATGTGATATGTATGTTGGGCTTGATGGGCTTGATGGACGTTAGGCTAGTATATTAGACATTGATGGACTTTAGGCTTAGATTAAACAACTCTCTAAATTCATAAGATTTAATCCAACCAAACAAACCTGTGAACAAGTCGCGAGATTAGGGTGTGGCAACAGGCATACGCATGTCTAGGTTTGGATTCGAGGAGAGCTTGGTATTTAAGCGCCTTAGTGACTCACCTCCTCTTCGCTAGAATCCTACAGTGCATAGTGATTGCTCACCTTAGTCATGAGGACTTGTTGACGGGCCAAAATTTATAACTAAAACCCGAAAGGGACCAACCACTCTATTTTGTAAAACTACTAAAATATCCCTGATTTGTAAAATTACCAAAATACCCCTGGATTGTAAAATTACCGAAATACCCCCAGATTGCAAAATTACCAAAAATACCCTTCTTTCACAAAATCACCAAGGAACCCTATTTCAAAAAATTACGAAAATACCCCTGTAGGATAAATTACGAAAATACCCTTGGGTAGTGAGACGACGAAAATACCCTTAGGTGATGAATGTAAGTTCGTGGATGCTACTTGTATGTTGATGTTAAATGATTGAATGTATGTGCTTCCTAGAACTAGAAGATGCGGACTCGAGACTGAATTGTAGATATAATTGCGAATTCGAAAGAACTACTCTTAAAACTACTATTCATAAGACTGTTCATGGTTAATTAGTGGAAGAAAACTAATAATTCATAAAATTTCTAATCAGATAAACACGAATCGGTAGAATGAGTACAAGGGGTCGAGGACGTCCGCCGCGTGGTCGTGGTAGGGGTAGGGGTAGGATGACGGTGTCAGAACCAGTAGGGTCTGGCCATGGATCTGGAAACGAGATGCCGGTACCACCAGCTGTGGAGGAGGAATTTCAGGACCAGATGGCCGGAGATGATGCGGTGTCTCAAGCAATGTTAAGGGTTCTAGAGAGGGTTGTTGGGGCAGGCATGGGCACAGGAGCCCGAAAATCTGTGCCGGAGCGACTTAGAGCCAATGGGGCAGAAGTGTTTCGGGGAGTTTCTAGTATAGCCCCGAGTTTAGCTGAGTATTGGTTGGAGGCGGTTGAGCGCATAATGGATGATTTGGATTTCACGGAGGAGGAGAAGTTGAAAGGGGTTGTATCTCTCCTGCGAGACGAAGCTTATCAATGGTGGCTTACAGTTAAGGATGGTACGGTGGCTGACCATAGCACTTGGGATTCCTTCAAAACGACGTTTCAGAGTAAATACATTGGGACTAGTTATGTGGATGCGCAGCGTAGAGCATTTCTGAATTTGGTGCAAGGAAGTAGGTTGGTGGCTGCGTACGAAGTGGAATTCTTACGCCTGTAACATCCTGAAATTGGGCCTAGTAGGATTGGGCCCAATTGGCCTTGATTTAAAATTTTAGAGAAACAAGAGATCGGCTTAAATGCAAGTTGGACCTATTGGATAAGTGATTTTGGAAGGTTAGAAGGCTTCTATGAAGTCCCGGGATCGAACTTTGGCTTTAGGGAAATTTTGGTTTTAGGTGAAAAAAACCCTGGAAGTTGGCAGGTATGCCTTAAGAATAAAATGTGGGGAAAAATGACACAAGTAGAGTGTGTGGTGTAGTGGCAAAGTGACGCCACATAAGAGACAAGGGGGTGACGCCACAAGGAAGGAAGGAGGTCCAAGGTTCAAGTCTTGGCTCTTGCATTTTTGTTTTTCTTTTTACATGGACTTTAATATTTGGCTATAGATTCAAATTTAGTTGCGCATGGCTTTAGACACAAGAGGAGCTTGTGGCCTAGTGGTAAGTGGCGTGTTGAGCTATTGAAGGGAGCAAGGGTTCGAATCTCATGACAAGCAAAGGAGTATTTATTTTGTGGATTGGACGAGAAGAGTTTGAGTTGGATTTAAACTCTCCTGGCAGAAGGATCCCACATCGGAAAGATACAAAGAAGGAAGGTGAGAAGCTAGCTATATATATAGCATTCTAAGAGGAGGATGAATACACCTTGGAGGGCGTTTGGGCACAGGAGTGGTCGGAGCGCGGATTAACACCAGATTCCTATCAGGTGTGTATTCTCTCTACTCTAGTTGTAGAGCGGCAAATACCGGTCACACGGCGATAGTAGCCACACGAGCGTGCGAACGCACGTGTGGGGGCTTCGACGCGATAGTTGAGGCCATCAGTAGTATTCTTGTGGGTTGAGGTCGCTAGCCCCACGATGGGCCGAAGTGGGCCCAATGGGCCCGTGGGCCCAATTGAATAAAATGTATGATGGTGTAGTATATAGTGAACTAGACTAGGTGAATCTCATATACGTGCCTAGATTTGTGTTAGGTGGGCCACACTAACGTGTGGGCCCGAATGGGCCGAAATCGGGTTTTAGGCCCAATAGTCCGGTACGACCGAAAATGGTAGTTGAGTCGCTCGAGGCGACATTAGGCCTTTGGAAAGGCCATTGCAAAGCGACTCATCAAATACCTTTGGTTTACAAAATTACCAAAATACCCCCGATTTGTGAAATTACCAAAATACCCCTGGTTTGCGAAATTACCAAAATACCCCCCGTTTGCAAAATTACCAAAATACCCCCAATGGGTGAAATTACTATTTTACCCCTAAACGACAAAATGACCGTTGTAGTACTAGCGTTGTATGTGTTAATTATATGATTGATTATGTTTGAGAGGCGTTGCATACATGATCTTGGTTTGGCCGAATGTAGGGTCAAGGAAGCAAGTGTGGTAATCAGATCTTCGGGATCTAGGATTCACGTTAGTAACAGGTGTGTACATACACACTTTATAACTAATTAACTGCTGAGTATTTTGTGTATGCTTAATCGAATTGGTGTAGATTCGGATCTAATACCGAAAATGGTATAAGCAAGGATTCAGGTAAGTCCTTGTTGTTATGAGATTACTTTATGATGCTTTTGGAAAGCATGACACATTTAGTATGTGTGGCATATAATATATGGCTAATGATAAATCTGTTGGATGTTGTTAAATAAACCTATTAGCATGATTTACAGATATGCATGTAATTGATTGATGTGGGTTGATGAGAGGAGGGGGCGTGATATTTGTGTCGACGGACACCAAAGTGGTTTGGTACCACATTTCGTGACTTCGGTCACCAGAGGTTTGGCACCTCCAGAGGTTTGGCACCTCATAGCGTCTCGTCCCAGTGGCTTAGCACCACAGTGGCTTAGCACCACAGTGGGTTGGCCCCACAGTTTACATTATGGGATTGACGCCCGTGATTTGGTATCACACGATGGGTTGGCCCCATCATTTGATTTGTGACTTCGGTCACCAAAGGTTTAGCACCACCAAAGTGGTTTGGCACCACAATATGACGAATTTCGTGACTTTAAGTCACCAGTGGTTTGGCACCACCAATGGTTTGGTACCACACGGGGTAGAGAAAGGTGTTTGGATGGCTAGGTTGGGGGCATGGTTTAGTGCATGTTAATTTGTTATAAATTGTGTATGTTGTTGCACTAAATCGGGGAAGGGTTACACATTGAGTCTTGGTGACTCACCTTCTCCTTTTAACATTTTTCAGGTGACTCGTAGATCGCGGATGAGGAGTCGGATGGACTCGAGGTGGCCATGCAGTTGATATTTGAATTAAATGAACTTTAAATTTTAGTTTATTATACTTTATTGTTGGTTTTGTTTTAGTCAAGTTGTAATAAGGCCTCCTAGGATTATTTTTATTATTTTTACATGTTTTGAATATTTTGTTTAAACTATTTAATAATATTAAAATGGGTGCACATGTTTTCTGAAATCAAACGCAAAATGTTTTAAAGTGCCATCGGGTACATTTGAAACCTATAACAACTTGACTTAATAAATATTTTTAAACAAACTAAGTATGGTTTTAGCAAGAAAATTATAGGAAGGGTTTTCGACAAAACTTAAATCGGCTTAAAAGGGATTTTACAAAATTGTTTTCCTCTGTAACAAACCAAATTCGGTCGTAGTGTTTGGGCCGGGTTTGGGGTGTTACAACGCCTTAGTCATTGTGCTCGAGGAATGGTGGCCACAGACCATGAACGTTGTGTTCGATTTGAAGATGGTCTGAGGGATGATTTGCGTGTGTTGATAGCTCCACAGCGGGAGAGGGAATTTGCTGTACTTGTGGAAAAAGCTAAGATAGTTGAGGAGGTAAAGCGGACAGAGAAACTAAATCGGGATAGAGATAGGGGTGGAAGTAAGAGGAATTTTGGATCGTCGTGGGCACCAAGCGCACTCGAAAAAGGCCTAGGTCGACGGGCGGCCGGCGAGAAGAGAGACCTCTTCTTTGTTGGTCGATTTCGTAAGTATGTTCGATGTGGTAAATTCCATGTAGGCGAGTGTTGGGCAGGCAGTGGAAAGTGCTTTAGGTGTGGATCTATGGATTACCAAGTTAGAAACTGTTTGCAGCAACGGGGTAGTGAAGGGCCCACGGGCCAAGGGAATGCACCGCCAGGAAGAGGTGGTCAGTAGCCACAGAGAGGTCGTGGTCCAGCCAGAGGTGGTAACGGTTTCGGTCGGGGCCGTGGAGCACCAGGACAAGGGGCAGGAAACACTGAGGCGAGACAGCCAGGGTTAGTCTGTTGCCGCACGCCGAGAGGAGGGCGGCGACCATTTGCTGTTATAACCGGTACGTTTTTAATTTTTGGTTTGCTTTACACTGCCTTGATTGATATTGGTTCGACGCACTCTTATGTTGTTAGTGCTATAGCGGGAACTCTGAACATTGGATATGAGATTTCTTCTAGGGAGATGACTGTAGTAAGCCCTCTAGGACAAACTGTAGTGGTGAATAAATTATATAAGGATGTACCCCTGGAAGTTCAAGGGGTAGCTTTTTGGGCTGATCTGATGGAACTGCCGTTTGGGGAGTTTGATTTGATCTTAGAAATGGATTGGTTAGGGAAGTATCAAGCGAATTTGGACTGTGCAGCCAAGCGCATGGTGTTAAAAACTCCCGATGGTGGTGAAGTGTTGGTGATAGATGAAAGGGGGAATTGTTTGTCAAATGTGGTGTCTGCTTTAAGGGCAGAAAGGATGGTGAGGAAAGGATGTGAGGCAATTCTAATGTTTGTTTGGGCTCTGGAAGCCAAGGAACTAACTGTCGGAGATGTCAGGACAGTGAAGGAACTTCCTGATGTTTTCCCAGAAGAGCTTCCGGGATTACCCCCGGATCGTGAAGTAGAGTTCGGTATCGATCTTCTTCTGGGAACAGCGCTAGTATCTATTGCTCCATATAGGATGGCGCCAAAGGAGTTGGTGGAATTGAAAGCGCAGATTCAAGAGTTTCTGGATAGAGGGTTTATCCGACCAAGTGTGTCGCCTTGGGGAGCGCTGGTGTTATTCGTTAAGAAGAAGGATGGAACAATACGTATGTGCATTAACTATCGTCACTTAAATAAGTTAACCATCAAGAACAAATACCCGTTGCCAAGGATCGATGACTTGTTCGATCAGTTGAAGGGAGCCTCAGTCTTTTCAAAGATAGATCTGAGGTCAGGGTACCATCAGCTTAAGGTCAAAGAGGCGGATATTCGTAAGAAGGCTTTTAGGACTCGCTATGGACACTTCGAATTCATGGTAATGTCGTTTGGGTTGACTAACGCACCAGCAGCGTTTATGGATATGATGAACCGAGTATTTCAACCCTACTTAGATCGGTTTGTCGTGGTATTCATAGATGATATCTTGGTTTATTCAAGATCGGTAGAGGAGCATGATTCACATCTGCGGATGGTTCTGCAGATTCTAAGGGAGAAGCAGTTGTATGCCAAATTCAGTAAGTGTAAATTTTGGCTAAGGGAGGTTACTTTTCTAGGTCACGTTGTGTCGACAGAGGGGATTAGGGTTGACCCTCGGAAGATTGAAGCGGTGTTGGATTGGAACCCGCCTAAGTCGGTAGCAGAAATTTGGAGTTTTCTTGGGTTAGCCGGGTATTACAGAAGGTTTGTGGAAGGATTTTCATTGATCGCAGCGCCGTTAACTAAGTTGTTACGGAAAGGAGTTCTGTTTGTTTGGTCTGACAAGCAACAAGAGAGTTTCGAGAAGTTAAAAAGGATTTTGACGGAGGCTCAGTATTGATTCAAATGAGGTCGGGAAGGAATTTGTGATTTATTGTGATGCTTCACACACGGGATTAGGATGCGTGTTGATGCAAGAAGGTAAGGTTGTGGCGTTCGCATCCCGGCAGTTAAGACCACACGAAGCGAATTACCCTACCCATGATTTGGAGTGGACGACAGTGGTGTTTGCCTTAAAATTTTGGAGGCATTATCTGTACGGGGAGAAATCTGTCATATACACCGATCATAAGAGTTTAAGGTACCTTCTGACTCAAAAGGAGCTAAATTTAAGGCAAAGGAGGTGGATCGAGTTGTTAAAGAATTATGACTGCTCGATCGAGTACCATCCGGGTAAGGCTAACGTGGTGGCAGATGCTCTAAGTCATAAGGTAATCTCTGACTTGAGAGTAATGTTTGCTCACCTTAGCTTATATGATGATGGAAGTCTATTAGCCGAACTTCAAGTGAAACCCTCATGGGTCAATCAGGTTAAGGAGAAGCAGCAGACTGATGAGTTGCTAAAGGAGAAGTTTTCGGTAGGGTCAAGTGATGGATCGGCAGAATTTGGTATTAATGAGGAAGGGCTATTATGTTTACAAGGGAGAGTGTGCATGCCGAAGGATCCTGAATTGAGGCACAAGATTTTGCAAGAAGCGCATGGTAGTCCATATGCTATGCACCCTGGAGGGAGTAAGATGTATCGAGATTTGCGAGATCAGTTTTGGTGGCCGGGTCTAAAACGAGAGGTGACCGAGTTTGTGGGAAAGTGTTTGACCTGTCAGCAGGTAAAGGCGGAACATCAGTTACCATCAGGGTTGTTGCAGCCGGTGAAGATTCCACAATGGAAGTGGGAAAGGATCACAATGGACTTTGTTAGTGGGCTACCCCTCACGCCTACTAAGAAAGACGCAGTTTCGGTAATTGTGGATCGCTTGACGAAGTCTGCTCACTTCATACCCGTACGTGTCGATTACTCTTTGCAAAAATTGGCTAAGCTATACATAGCGGAGGTAGTAAGGTTGCATGGAGTGCCAGTATCGATCATATCGGACAGGGACCCTAGGTTCACATCACGATTTTAGAAGGCATTGCATCACGCGTTGGGTACGAAGTTGGATATCAGTACGGCGTTTCATCCTCAGACCGATGGACAGTCTGAGCGGGTAATCCAGATCTTGGAAGACATGTTGAGAGGATGTGTCATTAATTTCAAGGGTAGTTGGGAGGAATTTATACCATTAGCGGAGTTTGCTTACAACAATAGCTACTACCAAAGTATTCGGATGGCGCCTATGAAGCATTGTGCAGGCGGAGGTGTCGTACACCTACCTATTGGACGGAGTTAGGGAACGCCGATTATGGGTCCGGAGTTGGTGACCGAGATGAGGAGAAGGTTGAGTTAATTCGGGCTCGATTAAAGGAAGCGTCGACAGACATGAAGTCCTATGCGATCCGAGCGTAAGGACATAGAATTTGCAGTGGGTGACAAGGTTTTCTTGAAGGTGTCGCCATGGAAGAAAGTATTAAGGTTTGGTCGAAAGGGTAAATTAAGTCCCAGGTTTATCGGACCATATCGAGTGTTGAAACGAGTGGGACCAGTAGCTTATGAGCCAGAACTACCTTCGGAGCTAAGTCAGATTCACAATGTTTTCCATGTCTCTATGTTAAGACGTTACCGTTCGGATCCATCCCATGTAGTGTCTGTGGAAGAAATCGAAGTAAGACCCGATTTATCCTTTGAAGAGGAACCAGTGGAAATTCTGGATCGTGATGTGAAAGTGTTGCGAAGGAAGACGGTTCCGTTGGTTAAGGTTCTATGGCGGAATCACAGCTCTGAGGAGGCTACTTGGGAACTGGAGGAGACGATGCGACAACAATACCCTCACCTATTCTGATCAGGTAATTTCGAGGATGAAATTTCTTTAATGGGGTAGAACTGTAACATCCTGAATTAATGGGCCTTTGCATTTGATGTGTGTTACGTTCAATGTGTTAATTAAAAGGTTTAAGGGATTCAGATTGGACTCAAGGTTGGGCCGAGGCCTTAGTTGAAATTTTCTGTTTGGGTGCTCTGGTGGAGAGCCTGTTAGAATAAGGTTTAAAAGATAATATTTGTAAACTAGGACATGAATGGGCTTGTGGCCCAGTGGCAAAATGGCGCCACTTAGAGGGCTGGGAGTTGGCGTCAATTGAGGGTCCAAGGTTCAAGTCACATGGTACCTTTTATTTTTGTTATTTTCGGCATTTACAAGAGCAGTAGTAGAGTTCGGCAATGATGCTTAAATTTAGGAATTTATTTAATGTGATAATAAGGCGGATAATGTGCTGATAATGGAAGGAAGAGGTAGTGTCATCCATGGCACCGTGGATGAGTAGTCAGATGAGGATAAGGAGAGAATCAAGGAGTTATCTGCAAGGCTAGGTGGTGGCCGAAATTTTGACTCTGGGAAGGGGAGGAGAAATCGGTTTTCTATGATCAAGGGGTGCCGAAATTTCCCTTGATCAAATAGCTTAGTTTCGATTAAAAGATGGGCACTTTCAGTTTTTGATAGGAAAGTGCCGAAATTCTCTATAAATAGGGGAGGTATCTCTTCAATTCCGGCATTTTGAACCCTATTCTTTTCTTCATTCTTCTTCAGTCTTAAAACTCTCAGCCATTCTCTGCAATTTCTTTTCTTTCAAAAGCCGAATCTCTGAACTCTATTCCCATCTCCATAGCCGAATACTTCTTATTCCCTTTTGCCGAATTCTTCACTAAAGCCGAATCTACATAGACTTCTTCCTATCATCTTTCCTTCGGATCTTCTCAAAAGCCAAAATCTTCTAGGAGTAGCTGAATCTTCTGTGATAGGGTAAGTGCTGATCTTTTTCTCTTTACTATTCTCTTTTAGTTTTTAGAAGTTAAGCCGAAAGGCTATTGAGATTGGTAAGGTTGACGGTTGATTAATGGTTTAATGGTTTTATGTATTCCTTTGTTGGGCGACATTCGAGAATTGAAGTAGATCTCTTAGATCTGAAAGCCGAAAACACTAGTCCCTAAATCTCATATCACTTTTCGGGAATTTCAAGGTAAGGGATTCTCTTTAGGTTCTCGTTAGATTCGATATCGAAATCACAATCTTAACCATATGTTATGATTAATAAGGCCTTTTTGATGGAATCGAATGTCGATCAGGCAAAGGAGGGGGCTAGATCTGAAAACCCGATTCCTAAGTTTAAGAAATGAGCAGTGTCAGTAGTTCGGGATTGGCCACTGGGTTGTGGACCGACTTCTGAACAACACTTTAGGCAGATAGCAGTGGTGTCGGCTACGGACAGCGTCGACATAGAAAGTATCATTTTATCGGTAAATAGGTGTGTAGATCTCTAACACACTAGTTAACTGTATTAAATATATATTGGGCTAAAAAGCCGGAAATAGGCTGTGTAGACAGTAGAATAAAACCCGAAAAAGGGTCTGTAAGGGATGCAAGGTACGTAATCATAGAAATCTCTATGTGTATCGATAAATATATATATGAAAGCCTGTTTTCTTAAAAGTGGTATGATGTTTTTTTTCATGTGTGTATGCATGGGGTGGAATTATGATAATGAAGGGGAAGAGCATGATAGGTCACTTGGTGATCGGTGGTTAAACCACGAATTCAAATGTTAGGTCACATAGTGATCGGTGGCAAAGCCACACTTAAATGATTCCTGATTATTAGGAATAGGCAGTACGGCTGTCGTTATGGTGTGTAGCGGTTGGCGGGTTAATTGTAGAAATCCCCGAGGTGTGTTGGTTGGTACGGGTTGGTGTGTAGAGGATGGACTTTTAGGATGGGTTGGGCCAGTTACCATTCATCATTTATTATTTAATATGTATGTATGACTGTTGCCATAACGTATGGGCCAAGGCCCATAATGTGTTTGTGGGCCTCAGGTCGTTGTGTGTTTCGGGATTTATACACTGAGTCTTGGTGACTCACCCTTTTATTTTTCTCTACTCTTTCAGATGAGCAGTAGATCGTGGACATGGGAGCCGAGGCGGACTCGAGGGGCCATCAAGTTTTACTTTATTTATCTTCATAGACTATTTTCGGTTTTCTTTAAGTTTTAGGTTTGGGATTATTTATGTAATAAGGCCCCTTGGCTTAGGTTATTGTTTTTATTTATTAATGTTTATCGTTTAAAATTTATGTTCAAGGACTTAAGTCTTAAAAAGTAATAAAATGGGTTTTTCAAACACGTTCAACGTAAAAAAAAATACTAGGGTTTTCAACGAATATCTTATTTTTATCAAATGCCTAAGTAAAGAAACTGAGATTTTCCAAGAACCATTAAAGTTAAGTTATAATAATAAACCCCGTAGCATGCCAGATCTGGTCGTAGCGTTTGGGCCGGGTTTGGGGTGTTACAACAGATAATTGGTCTCAAAGACCCTTGGCTTGTTGTTTGGATGAAGCTACCGACATGAACTCAGGTGAATCGGTCTCCTCTGAGGAGATTGGCCTTTTACGCTTCTTTGCCATGGATATGATTTTAATGTAGCTCAAGAGTCTAAGGATTTATTAGGAAAAAGAAAAAGGAAAGAGAAAGGAAAGGAAGGAAGAAGGGAATAAGAAAGAAGTGGGTTAATAAGAGGAAGGAGTAGGGTATGGTGTTTAAATAAACTTTCAGGTCTGGCAGTTTTCCCATGCTCGTGGGTTGAGGGTGTGTCGATTCACACGGCCGCCTCGTACGGCCATGGTCTAGGGCGTGTTGGTTCCCCAGGCTCGTGTCTAGCCTGTGTTCGACAAGTCAGTATATTGGCACGGTTATTCGGCACGGGCGTGTGCAGCCCGTGGTTGGTAAGTCAGTAGCTTCACACAGCCGTAGAGCACGGCCGTGTCACTTTGTCGGTGCCCGTGGGAGAGTGGTTGAGTCCGTGATTGCCAGAAATTAGTTCATTCTGACTTGTACCGTCCTGCCATGTTAGTACCAAGATTCTTGAGGTACACACGGCCACGGCCAAGGCCGTGTGCAAGGTCGTGTGTCCTTGAATTCTGCATCCCTTGTTAGTTTATAACTACTTGTTCAGAAAGAAGAGAAGAAAAGAAAAATAATTTTAAAGCAAAATATGAGAATAAATTATGTTAGTGCTCGGGTTGTCTCCCGAGAAGCGCTTGATTATAGTCTTAAGCTAGACTCTCCTCCCGTTTTCTTTGTCAGGGTGGTTTGAGGAGTTAGAAGTCTTTCCTCATGCTATCATTTGCGTCTTCGTGAAAAAATTTAAGTCGAGATGTGTTTATAGTAAAAGTACCAAAAATAGGGTTACTTACCTCGACTGCTCTGTGTAGAAAAACACTGGTTATCCTAAAAGATATTTCTTTGTTTGTGCTAGGGTCCGGAGGAGATATTCGAGAATTTACCTGATCTAGTAGTACTTGGTCCCCTATTTTGAAGTGATTTGTTGTTCCTATTAGCTCTTCTGGGGGCTCTTTCGATTTTTCCTCGTGTGGTTCTGGTTCTTCGTCCTGTATCCCTAATTTTTCCTTGAAGTGTGTCTTCTATTCGTCTAGATCATCGAACTGAATCCCTCGATCTTCATAAGTTATTTCTTTGTTGGTTTGGGGTTTAGGATCGGGTTCAGTTGTATTCTTTGGTGGTGCTTCCTGGAAATAAGAGTTAACCGAATGGTTATCAGTAGAATTTATGTTCTCACCTTGATTGCTAGATGTTCTAGCCGAATCGGGAGCCTTGATGGTGAATGTTTCATTACCTATGCAAAGTATGAGTTCTCTTGCATCAACATCAATTTTAGTCGTGGCAGTTGCTAAAAAGGGTCTTCCTAAAATTAGGGGGATCAAATTATCCTCATCCATGTCTAAAACAACAAAATCTACTGGGAAAACGAATCTTTCAATTTTTACAAGAACATCTTCGATAATACCCCTAGGAATTCTAACAGTTTTATCAGCTAATTGAATGCTCATCCTAGTTTGTTTGGGTTTCCCTAGACCTAATTGTTTAAACAATTTATAAGGCATGACATTTATGCTTGCCCCTAAATCAGCTAACGCATTATCAACAGTTAGTCTACCAATTAAACATGGAATTGTAAAACTCCCTGGATCTTTTAGTTTCTGTGGTAGCTTATTTTGCAAGATTGCTGAGCACTTTGCGTTGAGTTCCACGTGCGAATCTTCATCTAGTTTCCGCTTGTTTGTCAGAAGCTTCTTTAAGAATTTCCTGGAATCAGGCATCTACGAAAGAGCTTAGAGGAGTGGTAAGTTAATGTGTAATTTCTTTAAAAGTTTAAGAAACTTACCGAATTGTTCCTCTGTGTCGTCTCTTTTTAATGCTTCAGGGTAAGGTATGCGAGGTTGGTACTCCTTGATTACCGGTTTTGGCTTGTCTTGTGTTACCTCAACTTTACCTTTTTTTACCTCGTTTCCTTGTGTTGGGATGGATTCATCTACCCTTGTATTCTCCTGAGCTGTTATGGCTTGGATCTGCTCCTTAGGATTAATTTCAGTGTTACTTGGTAGACGCCCTTGCCGTCGTTCGGATAATAGCTTTGCAATTTCTCCGACTGACTGGGTAATTTCCCCGATTGCCTTTGTAAGTCCTCCAACTTGGTTCTCGATCGTTTTGATCGATGTTTGTTGGGTGTTGAGCGTTACCTCATTTTTTTTGGAGACTGGCTTCTGTGGATGCTAAGAATTTTTTCAACGTCTCTTCAAGACTCGGCTTCTTTTCCTGTGGATAGGGCTGATTTTGGAAATTTTGAGGAGGTTGTTGTCTTTGATTTCCTTGATTTCCTTGTCCTCCCCACGAAAAATTTGGGTGGTTCCTCCAAGCTGGATTATATTTATTACTATATGGGTTATTATTGGATCTGAAATTGTTACCTATATAGTTCATTTGTTCGCTCTCTGGTTGGTAGGGTGGGTACTCAGAATTCACCACAGTTCCACTTGCATCGCCTTCGCATCACCGGATTTACTGCGCGAAGAACACAAACTATCAATCTTCTTATTCATCAACTCTACCTGGTTTGATAGCACGATTCTTTGCGTCGAGGTTGTAAACTTCGGCTGCTTTTGTTGGCCTTGTTCTTGTAACTTGCCATCGATAGTTATTCAAATGACATCTCTTCGATAAACTCGTAGGTCACCTCAGAGTTCTATTATTCAGGGTTCCACCGGCGGCTGAATAAATTAATTGCCTCGTTGAAGGATTCACACCGTTGTAAAAAGTTTGGACTTGGAGCCACAATGGTAATCCGTGGTGTGGGCATCTCCTCAAGAGATCTTTGTATCTCTCCCATGCGTCGTATAATGTCTCTAAATCCATCTGCACAAAAGAAGATATATCATTACATAACTTGGCCGTTTTGGCCGGTGGAAAATATTTTAATAAAAATTTTTTGGTCATTTGTTCCCATGTAGTGATTGACCCTCGTGGTAATGAGTTTAACCACTGTTTAGCTTTATTTCTTAGTGAGAAGGGAAATAACCAAAGACGTATGGCATCATTAGAAACGCCATTTATTTTGAAAGTATCGCAGAATTCTAAAACGTTAGCTATATGAGTGTTTGGATCTTCATCCTGCAAACCATCAAATTGAACAAATTGTTGAATCATTTGAATTGTGTTAGGCTTTAATTCAAAATTATTAGCAGCTATAGCAGGCCTAACAATACTCGATTCTGCCCCTGTTAAATGAGGTTTAGCATAATCAAACATAGTACGAGGATCATTATTTTCTCCCACATCTTGTGGTGGAGGATTATTTTCGTCCATCCCTTCAGTAGGATTGGATCTGTCTTCTCGCTCTCCTTGGTAATTTAGGGCTCGCCTAATTTCTCTGCGATTTCTTCGAGCGGTAGCTTCAATATCAATGTCGTATTCTAAAGGTCCTCTCGGGTTCCTTCTAGTCATAAACTAGAGGTACCTGCTAGGAAAAGAAAGAAAAAAAATTTAGCAAATTTAAAATTTAAAACTAAAAATAAAAAATAAATTGCAAAAAATAAAAAATAATGTCTAATGTAATAAAAATAGAGTTTTCTTAATATTTTAGCTCCCCGGCAAAGGCGTCAAAAACTTGATCGCTGTAAATCAGAGTTTTAAAATTTATAAAAGAATGATCGAACCTGGAAACTAACTCTGACAATGATTAAAGGCAAGTGCACCTACCAAACAGTAGTATAGCTTAGGCAAGACCGGATTATCGAACCCAAAGGAACTAAAAGTACTAATACTAACTTTCTTTTTTATTATTTAGCCTAAAATAAATGGAGTTGTTTAAACTAAGACTAATCTACTTACTAAGCTAAGACACAAAGACAAAAAAGAATGAATTCGGGAAATAACTTTTGGGAAAACTCAGTTGACTCAAGCGATACCCTTAGGAAAAATCCACCTATACTTCACTTGTTATTTAACCTTGAACCATATGATTTATGTACTTAGTTTGATCCGTGAGACTCCCTAACGTATATTAAACCCTCTCTCAAGGCGAATAACGTCTAACCCTAGGTTAATTAGCGAAACTCTCGTTCTCTTATAATAACCCCCTAGAATAGTAGTAAATCGATCTGTGGACTCCCATATTAGGTTTCACCCTAATCCGGCAAAATCTCGTCACCCTATCTCTAGGCGTGCGATCAACTCCGCTTAATTCTGTTGGATCTACTCTTAGGCAAGGTCTATTCCTCCTCCACCTAAGCACATTAGATTTGGATTAAGTTCACACAATTAAGAACAAACTAAGTTATTATCATATAATTCAAAAATCAAATAACAAGATCCATCATAGGTTTCATCCTTCTCGTATCCAGAAGGTTTAGTTCATAATAATAAAAGACAACATCTTAAGAGAAAAGATAAAACAAAACATAAGAAATCCTAAAACCCCTCAAGGAATTGAAGAGGAGATCCTCCGTCTTGAGTAGAATTCTGGCTTCTTGAGATGGATCAACTGGCTATCTTCGAGTGATTCCCACAAATCTGACCTTTCCATATTGGCTTCTTAGCCTAGCTTGCCGCCCCCCTTCAGCTGGTACCTAGGGTGTATTTATAGGCTTTTGAAACACGTTTCTTTCTCCCTAAGTATCCTTTCCCGAATGAAATTCCTCTTCTCCACGGCAGAGGCACGGCCGTGGCACACGCCCGTGTAAATCGTGGCTAGGCCGTGTTCGACACTGTTGAATGAGGCACGATCGTGTAAGTCGTGGTAAAGTCGTGTTCTAGTAGGAATGGTGGCACGGCCGTGTGGCTTGAAGTCCATGCCATGTTGATTTCATGGCTTGGCCCAACTTGGTTCGTTTTAAGCCCGTTTCTCGTTCTTTTCATCATCGGGTGCTTTCCTGAGTATAAGACATGAAAAGAAAGGATTAAGAGCACCTTTTTACATGAATTGGGGCTTAAATCATCCAAAAGTATACTAAATGTGGGCTTAGAATATGTTACTTTTACGGTTTATCAAAGTGCCTCGAACCGTTTGAACTTGAATCCTCAAAGTAGTCGGTCTGATTTTATTGTATCCTAATCTAAATCTAAATGGCATGAAGAATAAGAAGAAGATAATAAAGAAAATAAAAAAATAAAAAAAATAAAAATAAAAATAAAAGTAAATAATGGAAAATGAAAGAAGAAAGACAACTGGAAAAGAAAAAGGAAGAAGGGGGTTAAATAGAAATTATGGATCTGGTGGTTGCTCCCGCCCTTGTACCTTCCTGTGGTGGCCACACGGCCACGGCCACGACCGTGTGCAAGGCCGTGTGGTATGGAAATCTGTACCTTGGTTAGTTTATGGTTAGGTGCTAAAAGGAAAAATAAAAGTAAAAATAAAAAAATGTAAAAATTAATGGGGTTAGTGCTCGGGTTGCCTCATGAGAAGCGCTCGTTTATAGTCTTGAGCTAGACTTTACCTCTCATTCGTATGGTCATGGTGGTTTGAGGAGGTGAAAATCCTTTCTCATGTGATCAATTCGGTTATTGATATAAAATTTAAGTCGAGTAACGTTTTCCTTAAAAGTGCCAAAATTAGAATGTGTTACCTCGACCGTTCCGTATAGAAAGACCTTAAGTACCATAGAAGGAGTCGCACCGTTTGAATTATGCTCCGAAGCGGCTATTCGAGGGTCGGTTACATCTGACAGTACACGAGATGTGAGCTCACGTGATGATTTATTTCGTAAAATTGCTGGGCACACTGCGTTTAGCTCCACATGCGACGTATCGTCTAACTTCCGTTTGTTTGTCAAAAACTCTTTTAAAAATTTCCTTGAATCTGGTATCTACGAAAGAGCTTCAAGAGACGGCAAGTTAATATGTAATTTCTTTGGAGGGTTAAGAAATTCACCGAATTGTTCCTCTGTGTGGTCTTTCTTTATTGCTTCGGGGTATGGCACACGAGATTGGTACTCTGTAATTACCGGGTTTGGTAAATCATGACTTAATTCAACCTTACCTTCACTTACTAGACGATAGCCTTGGGCTCCCCCTTTTAGGTCATACTTAGGGTGTATATATAGGCTTTTGGAATGTGTTTCTTTGCCCCTAAGTATCCCAATCCGAATGAAACTTCTCTTTGCCACGGCAGGGGCACGGCCATGGCACACGCCCGTGTGAATCGTGGCCAGGCCGTGTTGGACTTCATTAATGAGGCACGGCCGTGTGGTCTTGGGTCCAGGCCGTGCCGATTTTGTGATCTGGCCTATTTGGCCCGTTTTAAGCCCGTTTTCCGTTCTTTTCATCCTCCGGTGCTTCCCTGAGTATAAAACATGAAAATAAAGGATTAAGAGCACCAAATTACATAAAATAAGGGATAATTCATCCAAAAGCATGCTAAATGCGGGATTAAAATATGTTACTTTTACGGTTTATCACTGAGTAAGGAGTTCATTAGAAATAATGTTTGGATTGGGAGTGAAATATAGTCAACTTTGCATTGTAATCAGAGTTGCGCAGCGATAGCGTGGTGATCAGTGCGAATGGGAAATTTTTAGTTATTGTGGTTAAGTGTATGGTGTGACAGCGGTAATTTCGAGGACAAAATTCTTTTGAGGGGAGAGTTGTCATATCCCAAAAATCAAGTTAGAAGAAATTGGGTTCGTGAAACCAAGAGTGGTCACACCCTGATTTTTGAGTTAAGATTGTGAAAATTTTATCAAGTGAATTGATCTAGTTTAGTGGTTAGGTATTATGTTTGTGTGTGAGAGTTCCTGTCATCAAATCCCTTCTCTTGAATTTTGTTTCTATTTTTTCTTTAACTCCTACCTTTGAACTTGAAGCTTAAATAATATTTCTGCACAAATTATGATAGAATGAGCCTACTGGTTCAATGATAAGGTGTTAGCCTACCTAGAGAGTCTTGTGTTTGAAACCCTGTGTGTGCAAAGTAGGGATTATTTTTTTGTTTTAAATTCGGAAAAAAAAATCTGATGTGGATAAGGATGGGAGTTAGTGGGGTAGTTTAAAAAATAGTGATGAGGGATTTTCTCCTAAAATACCTCCCTCACAGCCATCCCTCACTCATCCACTTTCTCTCCCTCTTTCCCATTTTCTTTTGTTGAGTTTTGATTTACCTTTTTTTTTTCTTTGAAAGTTCTGTCGTTCTTCTTTTTTCTTTCTTACTTCTTGTTCAATTGTCCCCTCTCTATCATTGATCATATTCTTTATGTTCCCAATTTCTCGACGTGTTGCTTGTTGGGTCCCTATTGCTGAGTTCTTTTGGTTCCTTGATCTTATGTTGCTGAATTATTCTGTGTCGATATTCATTGCGGGTTTCGCTGTTTAGCCGTGTGCTGTAAGGGGTGTGATTATGTTGTGTTGAGGTTGGGAGCTCTATTTTATTTATAAACTTTCAATTGATGGGTTTGGTTTCCTTTAGGTGGTATTCGTGAGGCGTAAGATCTTTCGATGGTCAAAAACGGTGTAGGTTGCTGTCAATTTCGCGGTTTTAGGAGTGCTCTATTGTGTGGTTAATCAGAAATAGCATCAGGTGTGTGATTCTAACCCGAAATTACGTTAGAAACTCGTGAAAACTCGAAAACAAAGACTTTTTTCAAAACTGTTCTACATCACGCGACTGTGTGGCAAATCGTGTAAGCCACACGGTCTAGGATATTTGGGCCATGTGGGCCACACGGGCTGGGCCATTTAGGCCGTTAGACTCTAAAATTCATAATTAGACCTTTTTTGGGGTTCGTTTGGCTTAAATATGATTCTAAAATATGAAATCTGATATTTTTCGAATGTACGTGACAGGGATAAGGTATGTTTAAAATGTGAAATTTGTATATGATCTGTAACTTGATAATTTTGTTAGTATGTTCTAATGTGAAAAACATGTATGACATATATGCATATGATGTCTGTTAGTATTTGCATGACATTGGGGTGAGATATGATATGTGATGGAGGAAGTGTGATTCTGGCAGTATTATTGCATCTTCTGGCGGTGTATCCGTAATATCAAATATGAAAGCTTGATTTCAATTGTAGTGGCTTGACCACATATATTTGATTCTAGCGGATTACTATAATTTTTTTGTTTGGCAGCTCAGCTGCATTTATATGAGTGGCATACCACCACGACCCGGTGTGATTGGATAGATGGACTTTTTTAGTCCTAATTGGTGTGATTAGTTAGACGGAGTTGGTGTGTAGCAGATGGGGGTAGGATCTGTGTTTACATTTGTTCTGGTCTGACATGACATTCTAGTCTAATATACGTTTATGAAAATATGATATTATGATTCGAAATATGTCCGAAAATATGACCTTGTGATATGATATATGTTTATGGTAATACAACTAAAGCGTTAAAAAATTAAAACTATAAAAGAGTAAAGCTATTTTTTTAGGTAAATCGTAACAAATAGAGAACAAATGTCACACATTCTAAAGTTAGGCATGGGTGGAAATCAAAGACTTAGCCGGTGGATTTGGGCACAAGAGAAACAGATCCCAGAAACATGATTTGCGCCAATATGAATACAAGTTCTACGTCACATTTCAAAATACACCAAATCACTGAAACACGTGTTAAAAATCCCTGCCTCAATTCTTATACAGTTCAGAAAATATGCCACGATAAAAGGCCCTTAGAGGATGTATTTTATTTTTTTATTAAAAAATAATAAATTATTCCCTACCAAAAAGTAATATAATTTTTTTTAAAAAATATCATTTATTTTTACTGTTAAAAATAAATTTATGTATGTCAGCATAAGATATGTATGATACGTCATATGTAATTGTCTAATTATTCCGTCAACTACATCAATTTTTAACAGTAGATTTGGATAAAGTTATTAATAGAAACGAATAATTTACTCTTTAATCAAATGTAAAAGAATTAATTTATCATTTTTTAGTGAAAGAAACAAAATACAATCTAACTCTTAATACAAAAACCTCCATAATGCTTTTACTGTTAAATTATTTATAAAGGGACATAATAAATAATTTTATATGAAGAATTAGAGAAATTAATTATAATCCTTTTGAAAATAAAATAGTTTTAATATTTGTAAGTGTAAATAAAATATTTAAAAAAAATCGAAAGAAAAAGGCAGAAGCCCCCAACAATTTCAGGATTGTATTCTTTTTTCCTTCAAGTTCAACAGTAGTATAAGCTCAAATTCAATTAATGTGTACTAGCGATAATGTGAAAACTAAACTCAGCACATTTATTCTACAACCATTATATATATATATATATATATATATTTATTAAATTTCTAAATATAATCAACTTTATCATATTTTTAATATTTATATTATATTATAGTGTATTTAATTTTAATATGATATAATTCACAAAATTTAAAAACAAACTAGGATCAAATTTTAAATTTTAAATATTGGAGCTTAAACATGACAGAATTTAAATTAGTTTAATTATTTTTCCCAAATTTAATTTTTAGGTATAATATTTTTTTAAACTTTTTTGAATATCAAGAGAGTGTTTTTATTTAGATAAATAATTCAACACTTATATACAAAGATATGACTTACTCTTCGAATTCTAGTTTACTTTTAATTGTATGAATATAAAAAAAAAAGCAAAAAAAAATGGATTAAATATAGTTATTTGTATAAAAAAAATTAAATATGATATTGTAAGTAGCATTTAAAAATTTAGAAGGCTAGTGAAGTTGAAAGCTAATTTAGCATTACTTTATTTTTTGAAGAGACTTTAGAAAATGTGATTTAAGAATTAAAATGTTTATTTTAAACATAATAAAGTTAAAATTGTTAACTTTTTGATTTGGTTTAGGTTTAAGGTGGGTTTGAAAGATAGGTTTAGCTTAAAAAATTGGTTTTAGAAGTAATTCTGAACAAGACCTTAATAGTAAGATAGAAGGTGTTGAAAACTTGGAGATTTTAAATCATTTATCAATTATTTTTAAATAATTAAAAGAAGAAGGAATTAAGAGTATTAGAAAGAAAAAGGCATGAGCCGCCCAGAAGTCCAGAATTGTCTTCTTTCCTTCCAAGTTCAACAGTAGTATAGGCTCAAATTCAATTAATGTGTACTAGTGATAATGTGAAAGCTAAACTCAGCACTCCACTGACTTTTCTCCCCAAGACTTGACATTGACTCATCAATTGGGTCAGGAAGAAATGGTAATTTCAATGGAAATAAAGCAGGTGAAAGTTTTAATTAGCTTATTTTGTTTGGACATAAAATAAGTTAATCCAAATTAAAACTAAATTAGTGTTCTATGAATTGCGTTAAAAGAAAAAAAACACTGTCCATGAGTTCACGACAAATTTAGGTGTTCAAGTGTTGCTTATAAAATCAAAGAGGGAAAATAATGAAAATAGATTAGCCATATTTTCACGATGGAGGAACTGTAAGCCATACTAATTTATCATTTCTTCCAACATAAGTAAAATATTACCTTAATTTTATCTAATATTTTATCATTATTCCTTTATTCAGAACAGTACTTGACAGCAAAAAGAACCACTTATTTGCTGCCAGTAGATAGTAGATACACCATTAAGCAACATTTAACACTTTGGATATGGGACTCCACAGGTCGAAGCAACCTTTTTAGCGTTAGGACTGCTGACATACTGTTTAAGAGATGGGTTCTTAATGTATCCACAGAGGCATGGCTGCTGCGCCTTCAGCTTGCCGCAACAAGTGCTTGATGGAGGCGAGGACGACGTGAGCGCGGCCGCGCAGGGGGCAAGCTCCGTGGGATTACATGTCACTGCCTCCGCCGTGCGACTGTCACCCGAAAACAGCACCACCGCCAGTGCCACCACACACAAGGCAACAAAGGAAACCCTCTTCATCTTTTTTTCCCCCTACACAAGCTGCTAATACTAAGAAAGCAAAGAAGTTAAATGGTATTGGGTACATTTTGGGGGATGATTTGAGGCACAATTTATAGAAGTTGGGATTGGTAACTCCTCAGACGTTACAGTTTGCACCATCATTTACGGATGTTAAAACTTTGAAAAAATGGGACTCCGTGGAATTGAAGGAGGTAGATCCCACCATCTATACTCTCTAAGTAAATGGGAGGAAGGCCCCTTGACACATGTCCAACTTCAATTGTTTTTTTGTCAAGTTGTAATTTTGATTATTCTATTACACCCATATTAAAATTTTAAATTCTACATTTGAATTTGATAATATATGATATTTTATTTTTATAATCATATTAGTTAGTGCAAATTGCGAATATTTTTAATTATTTTTATTAAAATGATGTCGTAATTTTTTTAAATTCATTTTTAATATAAAAAATATTCCAGTGTGATCAATTAGAATAATTATTAAAAAGAAAAATAAATTTTAGTATTTTAATTAGAATAATTAAAGCTGTTAGTATTATAATTTAAATTTAATTATAGAAAGAGATTATAATCATAATGTTACTTAAAACAATCTATGTATCATTTGATGGTATATTTTTTTAAGAATAATTGTAATTAAATTGATTGGAGTAGTTTTATGTTTAGCCCAAACAAAAAAAAAGGATAGACTACTAGTTTAGAAAAAAAAAATTAGGGTAATGGGAATTTGCTAAAATGTCGGCACCTGTCTTGCTTAAGTAACCAGCAACATTGGCAAGGGAACGAAATTACTGGTTGTCGTCACTCGTCATAGTGAACAAAACAAAAGGTTTGATCGATAAATATTATCCCACACTTGGACCTCTACTGTAGAAATTTAGATTTAGTCGGTTTGGCAATCTTTTAAGTCTTCATTGTAAGTCTTTTGAAAAATTTAAGTGTTTGGCATTCTTTGTCAAAAAGTCTTTTGAGAAGTAAAATGTCTATTTTAGATATGATATTATAAAGTAACAAATATGTATTTAAATAATATTCAAATTAGTTAATATTATGATATTTTAACAAAAATATAAAAAATAACTTATTATAATTTATTGTTAATATTTTAATAAATAATATTAATTTTAAATATTTCTAAGTAATTAATATTAATTATTTATTAAATTTAATTAGAATATATAAACTATATTTAAATATTTAAATATAATAATTAAATATTTGTAATTAGATATTGACACAATTGTATTATTTTAATTTTTTTTTATTTTTAATGCTTTTAACATATTTGTAAAACTCATATTAGATATTAACATAACATAGAAAACATAAACGTAACAAATTAAAATATTACATATATTTGGATTAAAGTTTCAAAAAGGGATAATATTTATATACCAAATATAAATACAAAAAATTTTACAATAGCATTTACAATTTAAAGTGAATTCATTAAACTAGAAGCTATACCATCTCTTGTTAATTCCATTTCAAAACCACTTTTTTGTTTACAAACATATTATAAAATCATATCTAAAAAATGATACTACTTTCCTACATTTTTGTTGGTGTTAATAATCATTCATCTATGTTTCTACAAGGAAGAAACAACAACCATACAACAAATATCAATAGAAGCCAATAAAAGAAAACAAGAATTTTCGGCTACACTAAAGAGATAATTATATATTAGGCACTCACATTTACAGGGGCAGTAGGGATGGGCAAAGACCAAATTTTGGTGGCACCTAATATCTTCTATCCTTGAGCTTTTCTTTTTATTCATCCCATTTACAGATGGACAAAGACCAAATTTTGCATTGTTTTAAGTTGATGTATGAACTTAAGCATTAATAATGTATGAAATACAAATGCTTTATTTTGGGGATATCAATAGGAAATGAAAGTTGGTGGGTCTTTCTGTCAGGGTCCTTGTACATTTTGGAAAAGTGCTCCAACACCCTCTAACAGCTTCTTTCGACAGAAACCCCTTCTTGTCCTTGGCTACATAATACAACAGCAACATTTCCACTTGGATTCAATCCTGCAAATCCAGAAGATCACAGTTAAGAGCTTGAAAATAAGAAAAAAAACCATGCATGGAGTTTGCATGTTGTAACACCCCAAACCTGGCCCATGCGTTTCGACCAGATCTGGTATGTTACTAGTTGTACATTAAAAACTTTTGTCTTGTTAGTTTTGGAAGTCGTAAATTAAATAGACATTATTTAAGTAAATAAGCGGCATTTTAAAGATAAAACCTTGTATTAAGTATAATTAAACCTTTGACATAATCTAATAAGTTGCAGAACATTAAAACTACTTAGTTGGATAAAACTATGGGGCCTTATTACATTGATAATTCCAAAGTAAAAATAAAATAATACTTAAAGAAATCCCAAAAATAATAATTTATAGAAACAAAGCTTGATGGCCCCCTCGAGTCCGTCTCGGCTCCCATGTCCATGATCTACTGCTCATCTGGAAGAGTAGAGAAAAGGAAAGAGTGAGTCACCAAGACTCAGTGTATAAATCTCAAAACACACAACGACCTGAGCCCACAAACACATTATGGGCCCTGGCTCATGCATAAAGGTATCAATCATAATCACATGATAAACAATAAATGATAAAAAACCCAACCCATCCTAGGTTTCCATCCTCTACACACCATCCCGTACCAACCATCACACCTTGGGGATTTCTACAATCAACCCTCCATCCGCTACACACCAAAACGACAGCCGTACTGCCTATTCCTATTAATTAGGAATCATTTAACGTGGCATCACCACCGATCACTATGTGACCTTTCATTTAAATTATGTGGGATTTCTACCACCGATCACCAAGTGACCTATCATGCACTTCCCCTTCAATATCATCATTCCCACCCCATGCATACATACATAAAGAAAACATCATACAGACTTATATACTTTTCGATACACATAGGGAGTTCTATGTTTACGTACCTGGCATCTTTGCCTAACCCTTTTAGGATTCCATTCGACTATCTACACAGCCTCATTTCGGCTTTTTAGCCCATAACATATATAAATAAACATACATATAGGTTTATTAGTAGTGTGTTAGAGATCTACACACCTGATTAATGTCGATACCCTTGCTACAACTTTGCTCAAAAAGTCGAAAAGATGCGAAACTAGGGCCTCTCCTATATTCGGCCATGGTTAGTGTTCTACCCAATTTTATATATTTGAATAACAAATCTTCTTACCTTAAAATCCCGAAATTGGAGACTTATGATTTTCGGCTTTTAGATCTAGTCGACTAAGCTTCCTTCAAATCCCGAATTGCCGCCCATCATAAAACCATTAAACTATTAGCTTTTGGCTTTTGCCTTTCAAAAACCGGGAATAGATCATGAGAACTAATCAAAAATCAACACTTACCTTAGCATAGGAGATTCGGCTAGCACTAGAGAGAGGATTCGACAATGCCCATGGAAGATTTAAATGCCGAAAGTATAGAACTAATTCTCAAATAGGATGAATGGAAGAAAAGACTATGGATGCTTCGGCTTCCTAGAGAAATCGGCACAAGAAGGAAAAAGTGGAGAAGAGTTTCGGCCTTTAAAGAAATTGGAGAAAAGAAATTGGAGAGGGAGAGGCTAGGGAATTTCGGCACAATGGGAGAGAAATTTAGGGTTTTCAGTGTCAGAATCAAGGAGCTAGCCCCCCTATTTATAGATATTTTGGCACCTACTGCTAAAAACCAAAAACGCCCTTAAAATTCAAGCTAAAAGAGAGGAGAAATTCGGCACCCTCCTTGCCATGCAGTAGCCGAATTTTACACTCCTCTAGGTGGTGGATTTTCGACCAACACTTCCCTTGAAGATAAGCTCCTAACTTTTCTCCTTTTTATCTATGATATTATCACTTAAAAATCCACATAAATTCTCCTATTTTATATCCTTGTAGCCGTCCACCTCTACTAATCCATAATGCCAAATTTAACTCACTTAAATTAAAATATTTGGGCCTCATTAAACTTAATACTTAGGCCCCTAATTCCTTGTGTGTGGCGTCACCCTCTCTTCATTTAAAGTGCCGAATTTGGCCTAAAACATGGGCTCCTTGCGACCCAAAACTTGTTCCTTTTAATCATTAATGATGCCACTTTAATCTGGGCCTTTTTGCCTAATTCTAAGCCCAAATTTAGACCCCTATTAATTAAATTAACATAGTAAACCTATCCCTACACTAAATGTATAGGCCCGTAAATTTAGGATGTTACACATGTCGTGGTAGCTCACTCAATAACTAACAATTATCAAGACATTTCCCTCAATTTTCATCACACTTACCAACATAAGAGTACAACCAACCATTCAAGAAAGAAATGAATTAAACTCACACCATAATCCAACAATAGCCATTTTACAGAACCATTTCTTCAAATTTCCAACATGTTTTACTTGTTTCTAACCGAAAATCAACAGCAGCTAATTGACAGTTTATTCATAAAATTCAGACATCTCCAACTATTAATATAGGTTCAGCCTTTGTTCGAGTAATGCCAGCAAAATATCTTAGCATCTAAAGGTGGTATTGAGAATTCAACAGTTTTATCCTCACAAACAATCTGCTTTTCAGCTATCTCATTTTCACTCATCTTTTGAGCTTCCACAACGTGCTGTTATAGATAAAACTTCAATATAGATAGATATATAGAGAATCAAGACAAGAATAAGATTTAACACATTTGAGTTTTCTATTCTTGGATGACAAAATTTATGGTATCATCATCACCATCAAGATAACCATCCAAGCAAAGGCGGCAGAAATGTCTTTGGACAGACAGAACATGAAGGAAGAAAAACCTCAATGTTTTTCTCACAGCGGGAACCACGAGACTTGAAGTAATAATTGTGCCAAGGACCTTTCCCAAGCTTAATTAAACCGGATAACGCCTTCTTTAGTTCATTAGCACTAATCGTAGGTAGTTCAAAGAATCTCGATGGTGATCCTCAAGCATTGCCTTCCTTTCTAGAAATAAAGACTTGTAGGAAGATGATTCAGTTGAAGAATCTCCGGATAAATTTCTCTCTTGACCTCTAAAGCCTCCAGCTTGCTTCTTTAACTTTATGTTCAGCCAAAAGAACATCGATTTTCTCCAGGAACTTTTTCTTGGGATCATCCATTTCTTTTTGAACATCATCGACCTTAGGGTCTAGTGGTGTGTCATTAGTATCAGCATTTTCCTGGTTCCACTCTTTCAGTTCACGACACACCCCAATCATTAGATCCTGTACAATAATCCCTTGAGAAGAGATATGCTTTCGTAGCTCAACCAACTCGTGCTCCATTTCAACAACTTCTTCAGACATTCTACAATTACCATTACAATCAAAATGTCCAAAATTACATACAAAGAATATAAAGTTTTCTGATCCCCTGCATTACCAAAATGTCCAAAATTACATATAAAGAATATGCAAGATGTCAAATCAGGAAATCATGGCTGAAAACAGGTAAATGCATGCATGCTTGTAAAAGGACGAACTAGGGGCAAGAAAAATAAGGGAAAAATAGTTTTTTTTTTCATATTTGTTTCCCATTTTCCCAGTGTTTAATCAATAAAGCATATAAAATAATAGAGAGATAAATTACCCATTTTACTACGCCATCAAATAAATAAGTGATTTTGATAGATTCCATCGAGTCTTGAAGAAACCCAAGCAATGAAATCCACAGGAATACCTTTCTTTCTTACTTCCAAAATAGAAAAACAAAGAAAACCAAGCTATAATTTTTCCCTGAAATTTGACTAGAACCCAAATTAAAGTAAAGAAATCCACATTAAAAGAGAAAGTCGAGGTAGAGAAATGGGGAACAAGCAAAAGAAAACCCAGAAGTTTGAATCCAAGATCTAAAATGCAAAAACAGTTTAACAAAGAGTGAGAAACAATCAAACAAAAAGAAGACCTTTTCAGTATGGGATTGGTGAACAGAATCAATCTTGGACTGGGGAGTGATGCTCTCAATGGAAGGGAAGTCATCATCTTCTTCACTGCTCTCCATCATTCGATCAAAGAGTAAAACAGATAGTGTGAATTATTGGTTTTAATGAGAGAGTTTGAGAAGTAGCATCATATCGTGTATTGCGAGGAGGGAGGACTCACCGGTGGAGAAGAGGAACAAAGAACTAGAGGAACAAAGAACCAGAGGAAGAAATTGCTGCTGAAAAAAAAAGTAACGTCTATTTGTGGAAAAAAGGAAAAAAGGTTAAACAAGTAAAATTTCAGCCTAAAAGCACTTCTGAGATGAAAAAGCTAAAGGTTTCTGCTTTTTCATCCATGCAAAAGCACTTCAAATAAGTTGAAATTTTTTCTACACTGGTGTTTGTTCTTTAATGCTTTTCAAGGAAAAGCACTTTTCAATAGAAAAGCTCATCTTAGAATCAATAAAGAACGCAACCTTAATGATTAAAAGCGGCAAACTAAATTGAAGTTTGATTTAATTAAAAAAATAAAAAATCAGAGTTGGAGAACACCCGTATCAAATAATATTAATCCCAATTTCAAATTATTTAATTTAAAAAAAATTAATTAAAGTTTTTACCAAATATTTATTTAATACAAGTTCGAATCATATTACCTTCATCTATTATAATATTATATAAAAAATGAAAATTTGTAAACTAAAATTTATTCAAGCATGGAATTGACATGTTCAAACATAATATTAAAATTAAAAATAATTGAATTTTAGTTTAAATAGTTTTTAGGTTATTTTTTTCCATGTTATACATGGAAGTTGTGGTTGTAGTGTTGTACTTTAAGTTGGTAAAGTTTAGTCTTATGAATTTTTAAATTTCAGTCATGATCAAACAATAATTATTAAATTCATTAAATTAAAAGAATCTGATAATGTCATGTCAACTAGCTATTTACACATATTATTCACTAAAAAGTTAGTTATGGATTTAAAATTTGTCGTTTGCGCCAAGACTAAAATTTCGAAATTCCAAAATTATAAAGATTAATAATGGTTTAATTGGATGACATTGACTAAATCTAAAACTTTATGCATAGTACAAAACTAATGACAAAATTTAACCATACAAATTTAATTGCTACAATTTGGTCAGGACTAAAATTTCAAAATTCAAAAAGTACAAGAACTAAATTGACTAACTCGTAAACTACAAGGAATAAAATTGGCCTTTTTTTTAAAGTAATGTTCCTTAGAGATGAAATATCATAAATCAAGATAAGATATCATCTAAGACAAGCCAATGGATGATATTCAGATAATCCAAACCGAAAGAAATGTCCACATTCTCATCAAAAGTCCAATGGGCTAGAGGATAGGTAGCATCATTGACCGAAAGTCAAGCACAATAAAAAGAATCAAACCACTCACGCAAAGTACAAGCCTCCTTAATGATTTGACTTTAAATAAACTAGTCCAAACTACTATTATCAAGTTTGTTAACCACTAAAAAATCCGACTCAACAATAATATCTTAAAAGTCCAAATACTTAGCCATCTTAAGGATGTTAACAATAACAAGTACCTCGGCTGAAAGAGCAGTAAATGCACCATCAAGATGTCTAGCACACCTTGTGCGTACCATGCTTTCTAACTCACGAATCGTTGCTCCAAAGGTCGTCACTTTCTCCTTATCTAACATATCAACATTGATCTTGAAATGCTCACCATTCATGGCCTCTGAATACCTCAGTCCCCTAAGCAGCAAGGGTGCGCATAAGAGGCTATGTACCTTGAAGCTCCTTTGGAGAATATGAACACGAATCGAAGAATCTTGTGGGGACACAATCTTTCCTTGAATGATCTCCAAGTTCCTCACTTCCTAAAGCTTCCAAAGGACCATTAAAAGTCATGTGAAAGCTTTTTTTTTTTAGCTTCCTCATAGAAAAGTCCAAACAATCAATCACCTTACAAAAAGAAACACTCAATAAGTTATTGTTAATACCAATAAAAATCATTACCTCTTTGGAAAAAAGACAATCACGAATTCCATGTACAATATCCTTTTTCAAACCACCATATCTCTTACACTAAGGGTCATTAGACGGAGCAAAAAAGGTGCACTTCACAATTGTCGAAAGAATATCATGGTTTATTCCCCAACTAAATAACTTGATCTTAGGTAATGTCTTCAAATTTCAAATTTCCTTCCATTAATAATCCCTATATGGCCCATACCTTTAATGAAGTAAGAATGAGCCAATTATAATCGAACCTAGTCAAACAAACCTTTTTTTGATGTATGGCCCATTCCAAAACATCCTCAATATTAGAAGCACAAGTAGGAATAGCCAAAATACAATCCACAGTATCGTTATCTAGAGATGATCAAAGCAAATTCTCGTTCCATCTAGATCTATCCTCCACTAAAAGATTAAAAATCGTAGGGTCATGGAGAAGAGAATTATTGAACACAAAGTCCTTCCTAGTTAAGCCTTTCTCGCCCCATCTATCCAACCACACCTTCACTTTGTTCCCATTATTGATGCACCAAAAGAACCCTGCACATAAAGAATCAAGTGTAGTCATAACAAAAAAAAGGTTTATCAACTTTCTTTCTTAGAAGGATGTCTCCTGATGGAACATTGGGTGATAAAACTTTGAAGCACAATGCATCCCTGTGGTGTATATATAACACCCTTTACCCTACCTGATCGTCAGGTCTGAGCTACAAGATGCCACATTTTTTGTCAGAGCAATTAAAAAAAATTCAATATAATTTGACCATTCCAACATGTTTTGTAATATCCCGGGTTAGGGGCTATTTTGATTATTGCATTGTTTGCATGTATTTGGCCTGCAATGTTGTGTTTCAATTATTTTGGGGCTTAGTTGTAAGCTTGGTGTAAGCCTGAGTGGTTGGGGAAACTTTAGTTTTAAGCTTTAGGTGAGGGGAGCTGAATGAGCTGGGGTTTATAAATATTTTTAGAAGAATGTTAGCACAAGAATTGAGCTAGTAGAGTGGCAAGTTAGGCGCCACTTGGAGCTTGGGTTTGGCGTCACTTGCAGGGAAGAAGGTCCTGTGTTCAAGCTGCAGAAGTCTCATATTTTTGCTTCCATTTTGACTGGCAGGCAGGGAGAAGAAGAAGTTGTGGGCGATTCAAACTATGCCATAGACCAAGTCAAATTGTTCAAATGGTGGGTGGAGAGTAAATTGTGGAGGTTGACTAGTTCAAACTAGTTTGAATTAGTGGTTGGGAGTGTTTGGAGGTAGTGGCCGAATGTTGGGTGCTTCATGGGGGGAGTGGCCGGTTTTGGTAAGTGGGTAAGTGGAGAGGGTCAAATTCTTTTGGCATTTTGGAGCATTTTCGGTCAAATTTGTGTAAGCCAAAATCCTTCTTTTGTCAAAAGCAAGCCGAAATTTCAAGTGAGTTTCTGCATTTTCTTCTTGAAACCGAAAGTCCAAGCACATACTTGCCGAAAATTGCTTGTTTCTCTTGATATTCTTTGATAGTCGAATGTTCTCTTCCATCTTTCTTTCTTTTTCATTTGTGTAAACCAAAATTAGTACCCTATTCTTCTCATAATTTCTTCCTTTCTTCTCTTGAAACCTTGATAGCCGAAAGTTATTCCCCAAAACATTTTCTCCATTCCTTCTTCTTTTCAAAACCGAAAGTACTTTCCTTCTTCGTCTTCTTTTTCCCATTTCTGTTATTGGCCGAATATCAACCCCTTTCTTTTCATCTTTCTCTTGTGTTCTCCTTCTTTGGGTAAGGCCGAATCTTCTTCTCCTTTTTGTTTAAGTCTTGGCCGAATATTGGTGTGGTGTGATCTCTCTTGTGTGTGGTGTCCAATCGGGTTTAGAGCAAGGTAAGTGGTTGGCTGAATGTTCATTTCTCTTCTCCCTTGTTCTTTGTCGATTTTGGTTTGGTTAAGAGCCGATTTTGGCCTTTGTTGATAGGAGTTAATCTTTTGTGTTGGAATCGATTTTATCATAGGGCATCCAGGATTTTAGAAGCAAGCAAGAGGAGCCGTCTTCCTCTGTTAATCGATTGGTAAGTGGTGGTAAGGGTTGGTTCTTTTAGTCCACTCTTTTAGTTTCGTTAAGTCAAAGTTTCAAAGGATTAATCTTTCCTCTTAATAGGGTGTGCCGTGTGCATAAAGAAGAACCATCGTTTGGTTCGGGATTTGGTAGGAAACCAAATCAAGTGTAAGGTAAAGGTTCAAACGTTAACCCCTTTGGTTTAATGGTTTTGGCCGAATGGCCTAGGTGCTAATCTCATATGTGGCCGATTATAGGAGCAAGATAATCGAGGGTCTTAGATCGGTTCCTTGGGATTAAGGCTTGCGTTTTAACAGGTGTGTAAACTAACACACTCTTTGCTTAGTAATATGCTTAATAATCTGATTGTTTAATAAAGCCGAAACAGTATGGTTGATTGATATGATACCCGATTGGGTATGTGCACGGATTCGGGTAAGTCCGTTTCATTACGAGTGCTATTGTTGATATACTTGAGATCATGACCTATGATGTATGTGTTATGAGATGCAACATTAAACATGTAGCATGATTTGCATGATTTGCATACTTTACATGAGTAGGTATGATAATGGGTGATATGAGAGGAGGGGGAATATGATATCCGTGTCTTTGGGACACGAGGTTTGGCACCTCCAAAGTGGTTTGGTACCACAGTTATTTTGTGACTTTGGGTCACGGAGGTTTGGCACCTCATAGCGTCTCGTCCCAGTGGCTTAGCACCACGATGGGTTGGCCCCACGATTGATAATACGGATTGACGCCGTGATTTTGGTATCACACGATGGGTTGGCCCCATCACTTGATTCGTGACTTCGGTCACCAAAGTGATTTGGTATCACATTCGTGTCTTTGGGACACTAGAGGTTTGGCACCTCATAGCGACTCGTCCACGTGGTTAACACCACCGTGGGTTGGCCCCACTTTTGAGATATGGGATCGTCGCCGGTGATTTGGTATCACACGATGGGTTGGCCCCATCATTGGATTCTTCGTGACTTTGGGTCACCAGTGGTTTGGCACCACACTTATGGATATCGTGACTTTGGGTCACCAGGTGGTTTGGCACCACCAAAGTGGTTTGGTACCACACGGGGTAGAAAAGGTGTTGTGGATGGCTAGGATTGGGTGCATTAATGACATTGCTCAGTATTGTGTGTGTTAGTATGTTGTATTAATCGGGAGGGGATTTATGCACTCGAGTCTTGCGACTCACCTTCTCCTTATCATTTCAGTGACACTTAGATCGCGGACATGGAGTCGGGTGGACTCGAGGTGACCATGCCATGAATAAAGTCGGTTTTGCAATCGATTTAAGCACTTGGTACTTTATTTCATTTATTTTCATTTGGTTTTGTTGGGATTGTAAATGGCCTTTTAAAAATATGCTTTGATTATTTATATGCTTAAAATTTGATTTCAATTTAGCCTTAATAAATTCTTGGGTTAATAATGGATAAAACTTGGAATGAAACGGTTTTCAAGACTACAAAGCGATATGTTTTAAACTTTACCAACGGGTATCACATTAAAATCTTTAAATGAACATAACTCAAATATTTTCTAAACTTGTGATCTTCCACACTAAGTTCAAAATGTTTTTAAGTGACTAAAATGAATTTCTCGGCCTTCTAAATGATAAAAACTTACTTTTCAACTAAGCTTTCAAATTCCCGGGTCTTCAAAATGCACTACCGGTTTTAAAATAATCATGCCCAAGGTTTTTTTTTTACAAGTACGGATACATCAAAGAGTTTTCGTTAAACCTTTCACTGGAAACCTAACCTCTCAAATACGATTTTCCCGTAACATACCAGTTCTGGTCGTGGTGTCTTGACCGGGTTTGGGGTGTTACATTTGTGTATATCGAGCCAGTTCAAAAGCTCGTACATGGGCTCGAGGCCCAAAATGTGTTAAATATTGGTTTTTAAGTGTTTTGTTTTAAAGTATATGGTTTGAAAGGCATGGCACCGAGTCTCCGGCACTAATCACCTGGTAGGTACCTCTTACTATTTCTTGTGATTGATGGGTGTGATATGATTGAAAGACTAGCAATAGTGGATTACTTTAGAAATCAAACCGATAGGACTCTGTGGACTTGCGAAAATAAAACTTCTTTAATAAGAAATATTCATAAGACTTTACTTTAAAAGACAATGGGAAAAGGTACTGATGCATAAAACTTCTAAATCGAGATAAGTCGAGATTTTAGTCATGAGCACTCGAGGCCTCGGGTCGTAATACACGTGGACGCGGTCGGGGTAGGATGACGGTTTCAACTGTAGGGTCAGTCGGAATCGTCGAGAATGAGATACCGGTACCACCACTAGCCGGAGGTGGTGAGTTTCGAGGATCGACCAGGGGATGACGCAGCGATGTCGCATGACGATCTTTGCGAGTGTTGGAAAGGGTAGCTTGGAGTAGGTGGAGGCGCAGTGTTCGGAAATCAGCCGAGCGACTCGAGCAAATGGGGCGAAAGTATTTTGAGGTGTTTCGGTGTTGCTCAAAGACGGCCGAGTATTGGCCGGAGGCGACGGAGCGGATCATGGATGATCTGGACTTGATCTACGAGAGAAGCCGAAAGGGTAGTATCGCTTCTTCGGGATGAGTCATACCAGTGGTGGCTCACAGTTCGGGACAATCTTTGCGATGAGGATCTTACTTGGGATTATTTCAAGGCCGCATATCGTAAAAAGTACATTGGATCTAGCTACATTGATGAGCAACGAAAAGCATTTCGAGGTTTGGTTCGGGAGAGCACTCGTGTCGAGTCGAGGCGTAATTCTTGAGATCGAGCCGGTATGCTAGGGGCATTGTGGCTAGTGAACACGAGAGGTGTGTTTGATTTGAGGATGGTCTCGAGAGATGAATTAAGATCGCTGATTGCTCCACAGCGGGGAGCGTGAGTTTACCGTCCTAGTTGAGAAGGCTAAGGTAGCCGAAGGAGTGAAGGAGTCTCGTGAGGCAAAACGTGGATAGGAAATGGACATAAGAGGAGTTTTGGATCTTACGGGTCATCGGGTAATCCTCGAGAAAAGGGCTAGACAGAGTGGGCCAAATCGATCTGTAGGTCATGCTGCCGCTAATCGTGGACCCGCATGCAACCGTTGTGGGAAATCTCATTGGGGAGGATGCTGGACCGGTGGAAAAGGATGTTTTGAGTGTGGCTCATTGGATCACCGTGTGAGAGACTGTCCGTGTAAGTTGGCTAGGATTCTGTCCAAGGGTCAGGGCCGTACTCAGTTTAGGAATAATGGACCGCCACCGCAAAGGGGTCGTGGTAATGGCAGAGGAGGCAATGGTTCTGGTCGGGGCCGCGGAGTACCGGGCAGAGGTACGGGTAGTTCTGAGGCAAGACAGCTTGGGTTGGTGTATACAGCGAGGCGCCGAGAGGAGGGCGACGCACCGGACGTCATAACCGGTACGTTTTTGATCTTTGGTTCTCCTTATACTACTTTGATTGATGTGGGTTCAATGCATTCATACGTTGCCAGTAGCATAGTTGAGACCATGGATTTAGACTCTGAGACTACTTCTAGGCAGGTGACAGTAATTAGCCCTCTAGGTCACTCTGTAGTTGTAGATAAGCTATATAGAGACGTACCCTAGAACTCCAAGGGGTAGTGTTTGTGGTCGATCCGATGGAACCGCCGTTTGGGAGTTCGATCCGATTCGGGATGGACTGTTGGTTAAGCACCGAGCGAGGTTGGATCGCGCGCGCTAAGCGCATGGTTCTAAAGACGGTGAGGTGATGAGGTGGTCATGATAGGTAATAGAAGAGATTACTTATCCAACGTAGTATCCGCTCCGGCAATGAGAAGATGGTCGGGAAGAGTGTGAAGCATATGTGGTTCATGTGTATGCCTTGGAGGCTAAGGAGTTTCTTTGTAGAGGAGGTCCGAACGGTTAAGGAATTTGTTGATGTGTTTCGAGAGGAGCTTCCGGTTTGCCACCGGATCGCGAGGTGGAGTTCGGGATAGATCTGCTACCCGAAACTGCGCCAGTGTCTATTGCTCCGTATAGGATGGCGCCAAAGGAATTAGTGGAATTAAAGGCTCAGATCCAGGAGTTGTTGGATCGAGGCTTTATCAGGCCAAGTGTTTCACCTTGGGGAGCGCCAGTACTCTTCGTCAAGAAGAAAGACGGTACGATGCGAATGTGCATAGATTACCGCCAATTGAATAAGCTGACGATCAAAAACAAGTATCCGTTGCCACGAATAGATGACTTGTTTGATCAGCTGAAGGGTGCTTCAGTATTCTCGAAGATCGATTTAAGGTCTGGGTATCACCAATTAAAGGTAAAGGAGGCGGATATCCACAAGACAGCGTTTCGTACTCGGTATGGGCACTACGAATTTTTGGTAATACCGTTTGGGTTGACTAACGCGCCGGCAGCATTCATGGATATGATGAATAGGGTGTTCCAGCAGTATTTGGATCAGTTCGTTGTGGTTTTTATCGATGACATCCTGGTGTACTTAAGGTCAGAAGAGGAGCATGATGCGCATTTGTGAGTGGTGCTGCAGATTTTGAGGGAGAAGCAGCTTTATGCTAAGTTTAGTAAGTGCGAGTTCTGGCTTAGGGAGGTGACTTTCTTGGGTCATGTAGTGTCGGCCGAGGGGATTAGGGTGGATCCTTGGAAGATTGAGGCAGTTTTGGATTGGAAGCCGCCTAAGTCAGTGGCTGAGATTCGGAGTTTTCTGGGTTTGGCAGGATACTACCGAAGATTTGTAGAAGGATTTTCGTTGATTGCAGCACCGATGACTAAGCTGTTAAGGAAAGGAGTTCCGTTTGTTTGGACTGAGAAACAGCAGGAGAGTTTCGACAAGTTAAAGAAGATTTTGACTGAGGCTCCTGTTCTGATTCAACCTGAGGCAGGAAAGGAATTCGCAGTGTATTACGATGCATCACATACGGGATTGGGTTGTGTGCTGATGCAGGAAGGGAAGGTTATGGCGTATGCATCTAGGCAGCTGAGGCCACATGAGGTCAATTATCCGACGCACGACTTGGAGTTAGCAGCAGTAGTCTTCGCCTTGAAAATTTGGAGGCACTACTTGTACGGAGAGAGATCGATAGTCTACACAGATCATAAGAGTCCGAAGTACCTTTTGACTCAGAAAGATTTGAATTTGAGGCAGCACAGATGGATTGAGTTGCTCAAGGACTACGACTATTCGATTGAATATCATCCGGGCAAGGCTAACGTGGTGGCAGACGCGTTGAGCCGTAAGGTTGTATCGGACTTAAGAGCGATGTTTGCCCATTTGAGTTTGTATGACGATGGAAGTTTTTACGTAGCGAGCTACGAGTTAAGCCTACTTGGGTTGCGCAGATCAGGGGGAAACAGTTAGTGGATGAGGTTCGAATGCGCGGAGGTTGCAAGTGCGGGATGGTGGTTTGGAGGGTTACTGATATGTCTAGTGATGGGGTGTCTTTGTGTTTTCAAGGGAGAGCTTGTATGCCAAAGGATATCGAGTTAAGGCAGAGGATTCTTCAGACGCCCATAGCAGCCGTCGCACGCTATGCATCCCGGAGGTAGCAAGATGTATAGGGATTTAAGAGAGCGATTTTGGTGGCAGTCTCAAGAGAGAGTGACAGAGTTTGTTGGAAAGTGTCCGACATGTCGTGCAGTCAAGGCCGAACATCGATTGCCGTCGTGGTTTGCTTCACCAATGAAGATTCCCGAGTGGAAGTGGGAAAAGATAATCGTGGATTTTGTCGGTGGATTACCTCTTACGTCGAGCAAGAAGGACTCGGTTTGGGTAATTGTGGATCGTCGACTAAATCACTCATTTTATTCCAAAGTGGTCGATTACTCCTTCGAGGTTGGCGAAGCCGTATGTGTCGAGATAGTGAGGCCGCACGGTGTGCGATGATCGATCATCTCGGATAGGGATCCCGATTTACATCAAGGTTCGGAAAGCGTTGCATCGCTCTCGAGTACGCGGTTGGATTTCAAGACGGCATTTCACCCACATCGGCCGAGGCAATGAGAGGTTATACTGAGATCTTAGAGGATATCTTTGAGAGGTTGTGTTTTGGACTTGAGAGGTAGTTGGGAGGAGTTTCTACCATTAGCCGAGTTCGCCTACAACAATAGTTATCAAGCAAGTATCAAGATGGCACCATATGAGGCGTTGTATGGTAGGAAGTGTCGCTCACCTACATGTTGGACGGAGTTGGGTGAACGTCGATTGTTGGGACCAGAGTTGGTTGCGTAGGCCCAAGAAAAGGTTAAGTTGATTCAGTTCTCGGTTGAAGGAAGCTTCGGACAGCGAAGTCTTATACCGATCTCAAAGGAGAGATATAGAATTTGCTGTGGGAGATCAAGTTTTTCTGAAGGTCTCGCCATGGAAGAAAGTGTTGAGGTTCGGAAAGAAGGGCAAGTTAAGTCCGAGGTTTATTGGGGTGTATAAGGTACTGCGAGACGAGTGGGACCATGAGCTTATCACTTGAGTTACCAAAGAGAGCTAAGTCGATTCACGACGTATTTCACGTTTCGATGCTTAGGCACTATCGTGCAGATCCATCGCATGTCATAGCGGTGGAGGAGATCGAGGTAAATCCGAATTTGACCATGGAAGAAGAACCGGTCACGATTCTAGACCGAGATGTGAAGGTTCTGCGTGAAAGTCGGTTCCTTTGGTAAAGGTGCTATGGCGGAATCATGGCGTGAAGAAGCTACGTGGGAACCAGAGGATATGATGAGGCGACAATACCCTCAACTCTTTTGACCGGGTAATTTCGAGGCCGAAATTATTTTTAAGGGGTAGAACTGTAATATCCCGGTTAGGGGCTATTTTGATTATTGCATTGTTTGCATGTATTTGGCCCGCAATGTTGTGTTTCAATTGTTTTGGGGCTTAGTTGTAAGCTTGGTGTAAGCTTTGAGTGGTTGGGGAAACTTTAGTTTTAAGCTTTGGTGAGGGAGCCTGAATGAGTCAGGGTTTATAAATATTTTTAGGAGAATGTTAGCACAAGAATTGAGCTAGTAGAGTGGCAAGTTAGGCGCCACTTGGAGCTTGGGTTTGGCGTCACTTGCGGGGGAAGGAGGTCCTGTGTTCAAGCTGCAGAAGTCTCATATTTTTGCTTCCATTTTGACTACGGGAGAAGAAGAAGTTGTGGGCAGTTCAAACTCTGCCATAGACCAAGTCAAATTGTTCAAATGGTGGGTGGAGAGTAAATTGTGGAGGTTGACTAGTTCAAACTAGTTTGAATTAGTGGTTGGGAGTGTTTGGAGGTAGTGGCCGAATGTTGGGTGCTTCATGGGGAGTGGCGGTTTTGGTAAGTGGGTAAGTGGAGAGGGCCAAAATTCTTTTTGGCATTTTGGAGCATTTTCGGTCAAATTTGTGTAAGCCAAAATCCTTCTTTTGTCAAAAGCAAGCCGAAATTTCAAGTGAGTTTCTGCATTTTCTTCTTGAAACCGAAAGTCCAAGCACATACTTATAGAAAATTACTTGTTTCTCTTGATATTCTTTGATAGTCGAATGTTCTCTTCCATCTTTCTTTCTTTTCATTTGTGTAAACCGAAATTAGTACCCTATTCTTCTCATACTTTCTTCCTTTCTTCTCTTGAAACCTTGATAGCCAGAAAGTTATTCCCAAAACATTTTCTCCATTCCTTCTTCTTTTCAAAACCAAAAGTACTTTCCTTCTTCTTCTTCTTTTTCCCATTTCTCATTATTGGCCGAATATCAACCCATTTCGTTTCATCTTTCTCTTGTGTTCTCCTTCTTTGTGTAAGGCCGAATCTTCTTCTCCTTTTGTTTAAGTCTTGGCCGAATATTGGTGTGGTGTGATCTCTCTTGTGTGTGGTGTCCAATCGGGTTTAGAGCAAGGTAAGTGGTTGGCCGAATGTTCATTTCTCTTCTCCCTTGTTCTTTGTCGATTTTGGTTTGGTTAAGAGCCGATTTTGGCCTTTGTTGATAGGAGTTAATCTTTTGTGTTGGAATCAATTTTATCATAGGGCATCCAGGATTTTGGAAGCAAGCAAGAGGAGCCGTCTTCCTCTCGTTAATCGATTGGTAAGTGGTGGTAAGGGTTGGTTCTTTTAGTCCACTCTTTTAGTTTCGTTAAGTCAAAGTTTCAAAGGATTAATCTTTCCTCTTAATAGGGTGTGCCGTGTGCATAAAGAAGAACCATCGTTTGGTTCGGATTTGGTAGGAAACCAAATCAAGTGTAAGGTAAGGGTTCAAACGTTAACCCCTTTGGTTTAATGGTTTTGGCCGAATGGCCTAGGTGCTAATCTCATATGTGGCCGATTATAGGAGCAAGATAATCGAGGGTCTTAGATCAGTTCCTTGGGATTAAGGCTTGCGTTTTAACAGTGTGTAAACTAACACACTCTTTGCTTAGTAATATGCTTAATAATCTGATTGTTTAATAAAGCCAAAAAAAGATGGTTGATTGATATGATACCCGATTGGGTATGTGCACGATTCGGGTAAGTCCGTTTCATTACGAGTTCTATTGTTGATATACTTGAGATCATGACCTATGATGTATGTGTTATGAGATGCAACATTAAACATGTAGCATGATTTGCATGATTTGCATACTTTACATGAGTCGGTATGATAATGGGTGATATGAGAGGAGGAGGAATGTGATATCCGTGTCTTTGGGACACCGAGGTTTGGCACCTCCAAAGTGGTTTGGTACCACAGTTATTTTGTGACTTTGGGTCACGGAGGTTTGGCACCTCATAGCGCCTCGTCCCGGTGGCTTAGCACCACGGTGGGTTGGCCCCACAGATTGATAATACGGGGATTGACGCCAGTGATTTGGTATCACACGATGGGTTGGCCCCATCACTTGATTTGTGACTTCGGTCACCAAAGATTTGGTATCACATTCGTGTCTTTGGGACACGGAGGTTTGGCACCTCATAGCGACTCGTCCCCGTGGTTAACACCACCGTGGGTTGGCCCCACTTTTGAGATATGGGATCGTCGCCGCTGATTTGGTATCACACGATGGGTTGGCCCCATCATTGGATTCTTCGTGACTTTGGGTCACCAAAGGTTTGGCACCACACTTATGGATATCGTGACTTTGGGTCACCAGGTGGTTTGGCACCACCAGTGGTTTGGTACCACACGGGTAGAAAAGGTGTTGTGGATGGCTAGGATTGGGTGCATTAATGACATTGCTCTGTATTGTGTGTGTTAGTATGTTGTATTAATCGGGAGGGGATTTATGCACCGAGTCTTGCGACTCACCTTCTCCCCGATCATTTCAGTGACACTTAGATCGCGGACATGGAGCCGGGTGGACTCGAGGTGACCATGCCATGAATAAAGTCGGTTTTGCACTCGATTTAAGCACTTGGTACTTTATTTCATTTATTTTCATTTGGTTTTGTTGGGATTGTAAATGGCCTTTTAAAATTATGCTTTGATTATTTATATGCTTAAAATTTGATTTCAATTTAGCCTTAATAAATTATCAAGTTAATAATGGATAAAACTTGGAATGAAACGGTTTTCAAGACTACAAAGCGATATGTTTTAAACTCTACCAACGGGTATCACATTAAAATCTTTAAATGAACGCAACTCAAATATTTTCTAAACTTGTGATCTTCCACACTAAGTTCAAAATGTTTTTAAGTAACTAAAAGGAATTTCTCGGCCTTCTAAATGATAAAAACTTACTTTTCAACTAAGCTTTCAAATTCCCGGGTCTTCAAAATGCACTACCGGTTTTAAAACAATCATGCCCAAGGTTTTTTTTTTACAAGTACGGATACATCAAAGAGTTTTCGTTAAACCTTTCACCGGAAACCTAACCTCTCAAATACGATTTTCCCCGTAACATACCAGATTCGGTCGTGGTGTACTGACCGGGTTTGGGGTGTTACATGTTTACTAGCATAAAACACATTTTCAATATGCTAAAAATCATTTCTAGGTCTGATACAAGCTTACAAAAGCTCTTTTTCTAAATCAAGGTTGATTAAGGACTTAATTGTAAAGTTTTCAAAACCTACAGGTTGACGTCGTGACATCATGGCTTTCACGTCACGACCTCATTAATTAGTGAGTTCATCGTGACTCCAGAAATTTTAACATTGCGACACCACTCACTTTTGATCTAAGTCGCGACATTGGGGACTTTTTGTCGCGATGTCATCGTTGTTTTGGCAAAAATCACTTTGGTACACATTTCATGCTTCCTACCAAATTTCATACATTCATATGTTCCTTCCAAATTCAACATGTTATCATTTCATGTCAGTCTATACCAAATGAAGTATATGAACATTTGAAATCAAGTATTCAATATGGCACAAAACAATGATCAAAATCTAGGCATATCTAAGACATTCATCAACCTTAACATACCAAGTCACTTCACTTTGTAAGATTTAACAAATAAGGCTTATGCAAGCTTGAAATCATGAATCCAAATGACACCAAATATTATCAAAACTAAGCACAAACTAGGCCATATATCAAGCTTAACATACAAATTCAACCTTAGCCACAAATACAACATTGACATTCACAAGTAGATATGACGATTTACATGCCATGGTATTTGGACTCAGAATGAACATAAATCTACCATCCTGTTGATAGTATGTTATTCACACTTATCCAGCTTGGTGAGTTTTGCAGATTAATGCTTAGTATGTTCAAATGGAATTTACAACACTTACCTTGCTCATAGGTAAGCATTTAATGCTTTGTATGTTCAAATGAAATTTACAACACTTACCTTGCTCATAGGTGAGCATGTTACTACCAAAGATTAGGCACACATTTGACTAGAACATATCACATAGTGTCACAACAAAGTGAGCATAATAGGCATAGGTACACATAACTATTAGGCATTATAAAATATCCAAAACATCAAAAATTCGTATCAAACCAGATAAGATTATTACTATTCCATATACTATCATTATTCCACAAGTTCATACCATTTCAATTTGAGTCACATATCATAATAACATATCAAATTTGGTTTGTTTCCCTTTTTTTTCAATTTCAAGATCCACTTTCAATATTTTTCCCAATAGAACCCTAGTAAAAGAGACTTGGACACGCGGGTGAACTACACCACACCAAGATAGCTTGAATGAGCATAAACTACACCACACCAATTCACCAAAGTGTAAAGCTCGTAGGCATAAAATGTTTACATATATTCATATATATCCCTCCACCACACTAAGGTCTCTATGAAGACAAAGAATACTCGATGATCTGCAACAAATGCTGGATCTCGAAATAAGCTGTCATAATCTTCATATAATTAACAATCTCATACATAAGCGCACATATGACCCTATTGGCATGCCAACTGTATCCTAACATTTTTATTAAGTTCACGTGGGTATCAATCATTCATACTTGCATATTCATAACATGTAACTATCACATGTAAATTTTTGAAATTTAATCATTCATAACTTGTAAGTATCATTTGTCAATTTTTTTTTGAATTTTGTCGATTAAATCTAGACATGAATTGTAACATCCTGAAATTCAGGAATTTATGTTTTACATTATACCATGCGATAGGCTAGTCAATAGTGTTAATTGTGTATGTTTAGGGGCCTAAGAAGACTTGGGATTGAGTTGGGCCTTAGCAAATTTTTTTGTGTTTAAGCACTTTAAGGAGAGAAGGTAAGTGGCATCAAGACTTAAGGAAATAAATGTGTATTTTGCTAGCACAAGTGGAGCACATGGTGGAGTGGTGTGGCGTCAAGTGGAGAGCATTGAGGGAAGGGGTTCGAATCCCATCTATTGCAACTTTTAGCATTTTAAATTTTTGAGCTTCTCAAGTGTTGTATGGTAAGTGTCGGCCATGGCATCAAAGAAGGAAAGGAAAACTTTTCTAATGTTGGAAAGAAGACTAAGAAAATAAGGTAAGGAGGAGATTAAGGAAAGAAGTAAAGGAAAGGAGTAAGAAGGGGGATATGTTGGCCGAATATTTGGAAGGTGCTTGGAATAGAATTTTTGGTCAACCATGACCTTTTTGGTGAATGAAGTACATAGTTTTGCTAGGGGGAGTTAGGGAGCCGATTTTTTCTTTCACTTATGGTTTTTTTTTGTGCAAACTTGTACATGAAAGGTTTTGGTTTCTTTTAGCATTTTGGGTACTTTTCTTTTCCAACTTCTTTTTCCCTTGTTTTGGCCGAAACACTCTAGCACCTATATTCATCTTTCTCTCTCGTTTTGCCGAAACCCTCAATCCATTCTTGCTCATTTTTCCTTTGTTAGCCGAAACTATCTAGCACTCTTTCTCTATCTTTTTTTTTTCATTATTTCTTCAACCCTTCTTTCTCTTTCTTTAATCAATATTTTGGTGGCCGAATCTTCTTGTTCATTTCTCTCCATAGCCGAACCTTTTGACCCTTAATCTCTTCTTTGATCGAATCGGTAAGTGGTTTCTTTCTTCTCTTTTCATTTTCTTTTCTCCCTAGCCGAATATGTGTCCATCACTATTCAGTTGTTCTATTTTGTTTCTAAACCGAAATATCATTTTCTCCTACTCTCTCAAATCATGATCATCTCTTCTTTTTCGAAGTGTACTAGTGGGTGGCCGTATATCACATCCTTGCCGAACCATCTCTAGCCTTAAGTCAATCGGTGGAAGTCAGATTTATTATCGCTAAGGTAATGGATTTCTTCAAGGTTCATTTCGATATCTCTCAATACTTGGTTATTCCTCTAAAATGAATCGATGATTATGTTTAAAACGTTTATTCTAGGGACTAATCGCTCGTTCTTCTCTATTCGTTGATTCTTCAGAAGTAGTGGTAAGTCGAATCCTATCCCTAAACAACTACTTACACTCATCATAGTATTTTCTAATCGAGACTTTTTCAATGGAGGCAAGTGGTAGCGTTGTTAAAATAAAATCGATAGGAGAGCAAAAAGGGAGTGGAATTACGATTCCTACTCCCAAGTTCAAGCGTAGGGCGGTATCGGCAGTTCGAGATTTCCCACCGGGTTGTGGACCATCATCCGGTGAGAATAGTCAAATCGTGGTCATTCACGATACTAAGGGTAAGCATTTCATTAGATCGTCTGATTTAGATTTGGATTAATAAAATCTCGTTTGTTGGTTAATCGAGTGTAATGGTGATTTAGGTGCCGACGATCAAGAAGGTTTAGTCCTTACCGTAATCAGGTGTGTAATCTCACACCGAAATCCCGTAGATTCGTGATTCACTATTATGTTGGAAGAATATATCGTTGTTGTGTTACAAGTCTAATATCCGTAATATAGCATGAATCGAATAATTGGCTTAAACATTATTATTTCTAAAATCTGTTAAAATCGGTATAAAATTTGTTAATTTACCAAAATGCCCCTATGGGCCAATTTACGAAAATGCCTCTATGGGCCGATTTACGAAAATGCCCCTATGGGCCAATTTACCAAAATGCCTTACGGGCCGATTTGCTATAATGCCTAAATGGGCCGAACTATCAAAGTGCTTTAATGGGCCGATTCACCGAATTAATTCACTAGATTAATGGATGTTGTATATATGTGGATATTTTGTTTTATTATGTATGATACATTTTCATATATTGCATGGGATGGGATAAATTGTATGGAGAGCAGTGTAGCCTGGTGAATTGCCACAAATCTATTTATTATTGTGCTTAATTATGTTTTTGGTGGCTTGACCACAAAAATATTATACTCTGGCAGCTTGGCTGCAATTTTGGTGTGAGCGGTGGGGTGGGTTGACTTGATCCCCACAGGTGTGATTAGCTGGTCAGGGGTGTGATGGATGGATGGGTTGAGTTGCATACATTTACTTCATATAAATATTGTTATGTAAATGGGCTTCGACCCAAGAATATGCTATATGGGCTTAGGCCCAAGATTATGCTATGCGGGTTTAGGCCTAGTGGATGATGGTAAGGAGATTATGCATTGAGTTCTAGTAACTCACCCCTTTTTTTTCTTAATCCTTGCAGGTAATGCTCAGTGATGTGGACTTGGGCCATGGATGACTCGGTGGAGGCCATACTTTAGAAATGGTGTTTTCGAACTTTAGCAAATTTTCATTTTCCGCTTTATTTCATTACTTTTACTATTTTGGGTTTAAAGTTGTAATAAGGCCTCTGGGATAAACTTTAATTTGCTTTATGTTTGGACGTATTTATTATTTTTCTTAAATTGTTTTAAATGGGGATTTTTCTAAAATCATAAATAACGATTTTCCAAAGTTGAGTAACGAAAGGATTTTATAACATATTTATAAATAACTTAACTCGGATTCTCTTTCGGATTATCAACAATATTTTCAAGAGTCACTGTTTTAAAATATCACGAATTTGAATATCAATTCTTCAATTAACCTCTCGAGATTATTAGTATTTTTATCGAATATTTTTAATCAAACTGGTTTTCTTAATTATAACCAAATAATACCTATTTTAGTACGAATTACAAGTTCTTAATACGTTTTATTTATGTGACATGTCAGATCCGGTCGTAACACCAGGTTTGAGGTGTTACATCTTATAGTATCAGAGCCCAATTACAAAACTCGGTTGTGGTTTGGGTTCAAAAATGTTTTCCAAAACTGCTTGAAATCTGATTTATAAATACATGTTTTAGAGGAAGTATGGCACCATGAGCATCCAGCACCAAGTCAGTAAGTATTTATTTTTATTTTATTATTGTGATATGACTGTGGAAAGAAAACTCCACAAAATAGAAATACTTTAGAACTTTTATCTTTAGGAGCTGAAACTATAGAGATTGAGACCTTAGATACGTTTTGCGAAAATGAATTTACTTCTTATACTCCATAAAACATTGTTTAATAAACATTGAATAGTATATTGATTCATAAGACTTTTAATCAGATTAAATCGACTTAGCAAACATGAGCGCTAGAGGACGTGGATGCAGTAGACGTGGCCGTGGTCGAGGCCGAGGTGCTAGAGTTGTATCTGAGGCATCTGGACATATGCCAGAAATGGATGCACCCGCGTCACCAGTGACTGAAGCTGGGTCACATGATCTAATGAGAGAGGACGACGCTATATCCCAAGCGATGTTGCAGGTACTGGAAAGGGTTGTTGGGGCAAGAATTGGGTCGACAGCTCGTGGGTCGATATCGGAGCGACTCAGATCGAATAAGGCTGAAGTCTTTAGAGGTATTTGGGGTGTAGCCCCTAGTGTAGCGGAGTACTGGTTTGAGGTGGTAGAGCGGATTATGGATGATCTGGATTGCACCGCTGAGCAGAAACTGAAAGGGGTTGTGTCATTACTGAGAGACGAGGCGTATCAGTGGTGGCTCACTATACGGGAAGGCATTCAGGCTGATCGTATTACCTGGGAATTCTTTAAGACCACATTTCAAGGAAAGTATGTCAGGGCTAGTTATGTAGACGCCCGAAGAAAAGAATTCCTGAATTTGGTCCACAGAGGTAAATCTGTGGCAGCATACGAGGCGGAGTTTCTGCGTCTGAGTCGGTATGCTCGGGGAATAGTACCGACTGATTATGAACGATGTGTGAGTTTTGAGGACGAGTTACATGATGAGTTACGGGTACTGATAGCCCCACAGAAGGAGAGGAATTTTGCTACATTGGTGGAAAAAGCTAAGATAGATGAAGAAGTCAAACACTCGGAACGGCAAAATCGAGACAAGGATAGGGGCAGGAATAAGAGAGACTCTGGGTATTCAGGTCCTGCTAAAGGATTTCAGAAAAGGCCTAGGAATGAGGGGCCAGTTTGAGTGGGTGCTCCAGCTGCTACCAATCAGTTGCAGCCTCGTGTGGATTGTGGGAAACTTTACTAGGGTGAATGCTGGAAGAGAACCAGTGGTTGTTTCAGATGTGGATCCGAAGACCATCGGTTTAAGGATTGCCCTCAAGAGCCTGCTCAGACTCAGGTAGTTCGTAATAGATTTGCGCGATCATCGGGGAGCGCTAAGCGGTAAATAGAGGCCGTGGGCCAAGTCGAGGTGGTAATGGTGTAGGACAAGGACAGGGTGCACCGGGTAGAGGTACCGGTAATAGGGGTAACACGGAGGCGAAGCAGCCAGGTTTGGTTTATGCAGTCAGACGTCGAAAATATGGTGATGCACCGGACGTTATAACCGGTACGTTCTTCATATCTGATGTACCTGTTACTGCTTTGATAGATATTGGATCCACCCATTCGTATGTTTCTTGTACTGTGTCTGGAACTTTGAATATTAGATTTGAGATTACTGCTAGAGAAACAACTGTAATTAGCCCTTTAGGATAGTCGGTGGTAGTAAATAAGTTTTTTAGAGATGTGCCCTTAGAAGTCTAGGGGAAAGTATTTCTGGCTGATTTGATGGAACTGCCATTCGGCGAGTTCGATCTTATTTTGGGCATGGATTGGTTGGTTAAGCATCGTGCGAATTTGGACTGTGCTGCAAAGCAGATGGTATTAAGAACTTCATAGGATAAGGAAGTGATGATGATAGGTGAAAGAAGAAACTATCTGTCTAATATGTTATCTGCTTTAAAGGCAGAGAAGTTGGTGCGAAAGGGGTGTGGAGCGTTCTTAGCCTTTATCAGTGCTTTGGATGCCAAAGAGTTATCGGTTGAGAGTGTTAGAATGGTGAAAAAGTTTTCAGACGTCTTTCCCGAGGAGCTTCCAGGATTGCCTCCAGATCGGGAAGTGGAATTTGGTATTGAGCTATTGCCAGGAACGGCTCCGGTGTCCATTGCCCCTTACAGAATGGTGCCGAAGGAGCTTGTGGAACTTAAGGCTCAAATACAGGACTTGATGGATCGTGGATTTATTCGACCAAGTGTGTCACCGTGGGGAGCGCCGGTTTTATTCGTTAAGAAAAAGGATGGATCGATGCGTATGTACATTGATTATAGGCAATTGAATAAGTTGACGATCGAGAACAAGTATCCGTTACCAAGGATCGATGATCTGTTCGATCAGCTGTGAGGAGCTTTAGTTTTCTCGAAGATAGACCTGAGATCGGGATATCACCAGCTTAAGGTCAAGGAGGTGGATATTCACAAGACTGCGTTCTGAACTCGTTACGGGCATTACGAGTTCTTAGTGATGCCGTTCGGGTTGACAAATGCCCCAGCTGCATTTATGGACATGATGAATCGAGTCTTCCAACCCTATCTAGACCGGTTTGTGGTGGTATTCATAGATGACATCTTGGTGTATTCAAAGACTGAAGAAGAGCATGATTCGCATTTACGAGTCGTATTGCAGATATTAAGGAAGAAGCAACTGTATGCTAAATTCAGTAAGTGTGAATTTTGGCTAAAGGAGGTAATCTTTTTGGGGCATGTTGTGTCTGCTGAGGGAATTAGAGTTGATCCCCGGAAGGTCGAGGCTGTATTGGATTGGAAGCCACCGAAGTCAGTGGTAGAAATTTAGAGTTTTCTAAGTTTGGCTGGGTATTACAGGCGATTCGTTGAGGGATTTTCATTGATTGCTGCACCCCTAACTAAGCTGTTGCGTAAAGGAGTAAAGTTTGTGTGGTCAGATAAGCAACAAGAGAGCTTTGAGAAATCAAGAAGATTCCGGCTGAAGCACCGAGATTGATTCAACTTTGAGGTGGTAAAAAGAGTTTATTGTGTATTGTGATGCGTCACACACGGGCTTAGGATGTGTGTTGATGCAAGGGGGAAAAATGGTGGCATATGCATCTCGTCAATTAAGGCCGCATGAGGTAAACTATCCCACTCATGATTTGGAGTTAGGTGTAGTGGTGTTTGCTCTGAAGATTTGGAGACACTATCTGTACGGGGAGAAGTCAATTATCTATACGGATCATAAGAGTCTGAAGTACCTCCTTACCCAAAAGGAGTTGAACTTAAGACAGGAGAGGTGGATAGAATTGTTGAAGGATTATGACTTCTCAATCGAGTATCACCCAAGTAAAGCTAACGTAGTGGCAGATGCGTTGAGTCGTAAGGTGATATCGGATTTGAGAGCGATGTTCGATCATCTCAGCCTTTATGAAGATGGTAGTCTTTTAGCCGAACTTCAAGTGAAGCTGGCATTGGTAAGCCAGATTAAGGAAAAGCAGTTGTTAGATGAAAGGTTGGGTTCTCGACTTTAGCAAGTGGAAAATGGTGAGATAGGGGATTTTGGATTAAATAGTGATGGAGTATTGTGTTTCTGCGGAAGAGTTTGTATGCCCAGGGATTCAGAATTGAGACAAATGATTCTGTGTGAGGCGCATAGTAGCCCATATGCTATGCACCCCAGAGGAAACAAAATGTACCGAGACCTTCGTGAGCAGTATTGGTGGCCAGGATTGAAACGGGAGGTTACTGACTTCGTGAGTAAGTGCTTGACATGTCAACAGGTGAAGGCAGAGCATCAACTGCCTTCAGGGTTGTTACAACCGGTGAAAATCCCACTATGGAAATAGGAAAGGATAACGATGGACTTTGTTAGTGGGTTACCCTTAACGCCTACTAGGAAAGATTCAGTATGGGTTATAGTGGATCGGTTAATGAAGACTGCTCATTTCCTATCTGTTCGTACGAATTATTCGTTGCAGAAGTTAGCCAAGTTGTATGTAGCAGAAGTCGTGAGGTTACATGGGGTACCAGTGTCTATTATATCGGACAGGGATCCTAGGTTTACATCACAGTTTTGGAAGGCTTTACATGAAGCTTTGGGAACAAGATTAAATTTCAGCACGGCATTTCATCCGCAGACAGATGGTCAGTCGGAGAGAGTAATCCAGATTCTAGAAGACATGTTAAGAGGCTATGTGATCGACTTCAGGGGTAGTTGGGAAGATTTTCTACCGTTGGCAGATTTTGTATACAACAACAGCTATCAATCCAGCATCCAGATGGCACCCTACGAGGCGTTGTATGGTCGTAGGTGTCATACTCCTACTTGCTGGACTGAGCTGGGGGAGCGACAGTTATTGGGTCCAGAGTTGCTTTCAGAGACGGAGGAAAAATTTAAGGTAATTCGGGCACGGTTAAAAGAAGCTTCGGACAGACAGAAATCGTATGCGGATCTGAAGCGGAAGGAGATAGAGTTCTCTGTGGGTGATCAGGTCTTTTTGAAGGTCTCACCTTGGAAAAAGATCTTAAGATTTGGACGGAAGGGCAAGTTGAGCCCTAGGTTCATCGGACCATACCGTGTACTGAAGCGTGTTGGGCCAGTGGCTTATCAGCTTGAGTTACCTCCGGAGTTAAGTCAAATACATAGCGTATTCCTTGTCTCGATATTAAGGCGTTATCGTTCGGATCCGTCTCATGTTGTGCCAGTGGAAGAAGTTGAGATAAGACCTGACTTGTCTTTTGAAGAAGAGCCAGTGCAGATTTTAGATCGGGATATTAAGGTGCCGAGAAGAGGTCGATTCCGTTGGTCAAAGTATTATGGCGTAATCACGGGTCGAGAGGAAGCTACATGGGAGCCGAGGACACGATCCGCAACAATATCCTCATCTCTTCTAATCGTAAATTTCGAGGCCAAAATTTCTTTAAGGGGTAGAATTGTAACATCCTCGAAATTCGGGAATTTATGTTTTACATTATACCATGCGATAGGCTAGTCAATAGTGTTAATTGTGTATGTTTAGGGGCCCTAAGAAGACTTGGGATTGAGTTGGGCCTTAGCAAATTTTTTGTGTTTAAGCACTTTGAGGAGAGAAGGTAAGTGGCATCAAGACTTAAGGAAATAAATGTGTATTTTGCTAGCACAAGTGGAGCACATGGTGGAGTGGTGTGGTGTCAAGTGGAGAGCATTGAGGGAAGGGGTTTGAATCCCATCTATTGCAACTTTTAGCATTTTAAATTTTTGAGCTTCTCAAGTGTTGTATGGTAAGTGTCGGCCATGGCATCAAAGAAGGAAATGAAGACTTTTCTAATGTTGGAAAGAAGACTAAGAAAATAAGGTAAGGAGGAGAGTAAGGAAAGAAGTAAAGGAAAGGAGTAAGAAGGGGGATATGTTGGCCGAATATTTAGAAGGTGCTTGGGATAGAATTTTTGGTCAACCATGACCTTTTTGGTGAATTAAGTACACGGTTTTGGTAGGGGGAGTTAGGGAGCCGATTTTTTCTTTCACTTATGGTTTTTTTTTTGTGCAAACTTGTGCATGAAAGGTTTTGGTTTCTTTTAGCATTTTGGGTACTTTTCTTTTCCAACTTCTTTTTCCCTTGTTTTGGCCGAAACACTCTAGCACCTATATTCATCTTTCTCTCTCGTTTTACCGAAACCCTCAATCCATTCTTGCTCATTTTTCCTTTGTTAGCCGAAACTATCTAGCACTCTTTCTCCATCTTTTCTTTTCTTTTTCATTATTTCTTCAACCCTTTTTTCTCTTTCTTTAATCAATATTTTGGTGGCCGAATCTTCTTGTTTATTTCTCTCCATAGCCAAACCTTTTGACCCTTAATCTCTTCTTTGATCGAATCGGTAAGTGGTTTCTTTCTTCTCTTTTCATTTTCTTTTCTCCCTAGCCGAATATGTGTCCATCACTCTTCGATTGTTCTATTTTGTTTCTAAACCGAAATATCATTTTCTCCTACTCTCTCAAATCATGATCATCTCTTCTTTTTCGAAGTGTACTAGTGGGTGGCCGTATATCACATCCTTGCCGAATCATCTCTAGCCTTAAGTCAATCGGTGGAAGTCGGATTTATTATCGTTAAGGTAATGGATTTCTTCAAGGTTCATTTTGATATCTCTCAATACTTGGTTATTCCTCTAAAACGAATCGATGATTATGTTTAAAACGTTTATTCTAGGGACTAACCGTTCGTTCTTCTCTATTCGTTGATTCTTCGGAAGTAGTGGTAAGCCGAATCCTATCCCTAAACAACTACTTACACTCATCATAGTATTTTCTAACCGAGACTTTTTCAATGGAGGCAAGTGGTAGCGTTGTTAAAAGAAAATCGATAGGAGAGCAAAAAGAGAGTGGAATTTCGATTCCTACTCCCAAGTTCAAGCGTAGGACGGTATCGGCGGTTTGGGATTTCCCACCGGGTTGTGGACCATCATCTGGTGAGAATAGACAAATCGTGGTCGTTCACGATACTAAGGGTAAGCATTTCATTAGATCGTCTGATTTAGATTTGGATTAATAAAATCTCGTTTGTTGGTTAATCGAGTGTAATGGTGATTTAGGTTCCGACGATCAAGAAGGTTTAGTCCTTACCGTAATTAGGTGTGTAATCTCACAAATCACAAAATGCCGAGAAGTGATTCACTATTATGTTGGAAGAATAGATCGTTGTTGTGTTACAAGTCTAATATCCGTAATATAGCATGAATCGAATAATTGGCTTAAACATTATTATTTCTAAAATCTGTTAAAATCGGTATAAAATTTGTTAATTTACCAAAATGCCCCTATGGGCCTATTTACGAAAATGCCCCTATGGGCCGATTTACGAAAATGCCCCTGTGGGCTGATTTACCAAAATGCCCTATGGGCCGATTTTCTATAATGCCTAAATGGGCCAAACTATCAAAGTGCTTTAATGGGCCGATTCACCGAATTAATTCACTAGATTAATGGATGTTGTATATATGTGGATATTTTGTTTTATTATGTATGATACATTTTCATATATTGCATGGGATGGGATAAATTGTATGGAGAGCAGTGTAGCCTGGTGGCATTGCCGCCAATCTATTTATTGTTGTGCTTAATTATGTTTTTGGTGGCTTGACCACAAAAATATTATACTCTGGCAGCTTGGCTGCAATTTTGGTGTGAGCGGCAGGGTGGGTTGACTTTATCCCCACAGGTGTGATTGGCTGGTCGGGGGTGTGATGGATGGATGGGTTGGGTTGCATACATTTACTTCATATAAATATTGTTATGTAAATGGGATTCGGCCCAAGAATATGCTATATGGGCTTAGGCCCAAGATTTTTTTATACGAGTTTAGGCCCAGTGGATGACGGTAAGGAGATTATGCACTGAGTTCTAGTAACTCACCCCTTTTTTTTTCTTAATCCTTGCAGGTAATGCTCAGTGATGTGGACTTGGGCCATGGATGACTCGGTGGAGGCCATACTTTAGAAATGGTGTTTTCGAACTTTAGCAAATTTTCATTTTCCGCTTTATTTCATTACTTTTACTATTTTGGGTTTAAAGTTGTAATAAGGCCTCTGGGATAAACTTTAATTTGCTTTATGTTTGGACGTATTTATTATTTTTCTTAAATTATTTTAAATGGGGATTTTTCTAAAATCATAAATAACGGTTTTCCAAAGTTGAGTAACGAAAGGATTTTATAACATATTTATAAATAATTTAACTCGGATTCTCTTTCGGATTATCAACAATATTTTCAAAAGTCACTATTTTAAAATATCACGAATTTGAATATCAATTCTTTAATTAACCTCTTGAGATTATTAGTATTTTTATTGAATATTTTTAATCAAATTGGTTTTCTTAATTATAACCAAATAATACCTATTTTAGTACGAATTACAAGTTCTTAATACGTTTTATTTATGTGACATGTTAGATCCGGTCGTAACGCATGGGCCGGGTTTGGGGTGTTACATGAATCATACATACATTTAAGGATACATTTTAAGATATTTTTTATTCTTCTAGTTACAATCAATAGATATAACATCAAACTCTTATCTCATTTCATTCAATTCAATCTTATTTACTAGCCATGTATGCCCACCAACATTTTATTTATGTTCAAATAGGGATAAAAATGGAAATAACATAAGCAAACCTATTAAAAAAGGAAGGATAGTCAGTTCCATAAGAACTTACCCTTCAAAACACAAACGAGTAGGTTTTTCAAGGCTTATTCTGCGCAATGCCATGAAATGCATGATTCAAAACAATCCCTTTTTATTATACAAATATTTTGCATTTTATCCAATTTAGGCTGTAAACTCGGGATAAGCATATCTTTCAATTCCTAGCTCCTGATCAAAATTAGATTTCAAACTCTTTCATTAGGGACCCTATACTTTCTGTTCCTAACATAATTTCATGACAAGTTTTAAATTTATTCAATTTGGTCCCTAATGTTACAAAGCTAACAAACAAGCTTAACTAACTTTACAATTTAATCCTTTTCGTGATCTAAACTCAATTTCTAAAAATTTCAAACTTATTTCATCAATTTATCATCAATGAAAACTTACAAAAAATTCAAAAATTGATCAAATTGATATATGAGCTAGCAAAATCAAGCTTTCATGATCATAAATCTATAAAAATTACAAGAAAATGGCTTGGTTTTCATACCTAACTGATAGTTGAAAGTCTAAGCTCAACTTAGATATTTTCTTCTTCCATGGACGATGAATGAGAAGATGATAATGGTTTTTCATCTTCTTTTTTTCCACTTTTTTTAGTATATATACCTTGTTTAACTTTAATTAATTAGCTTAATTGTGATTTATTTTACTTTAATCATCACTAATTAAAAATAATGGTAGACACCACCATCATCCATTATCCTATGTTTCAAAATGATTTAATAACTATTTTGGCCCCCTTGATTAATTGTTATCCAGGTCCTCAAGCCTTTTGTTAATTCAAATTCTATAACGATTGGACTTTTACAATTTAGTTCATCAGCTTTAATTAACTATTTTATTAACGAAATTACTTAACCATTCTTTAGCATATTTTCTGTAATGACCCGATAGTCAGAGGTGTCAGAAAGTGTATTTTTGAGACTCCATTTTCGTAAACCGGAGTAGCTAATTAATTTTTGGATTAGTGAATTTCGTGAAATTAGGAATTATTAAGGTTCAGGGACTAAATCGCGTAAGGGATAAAAGTTGAATTATAAATTGAAATAAACTAAAAGGGGCTAAAGTAGCAATTAAACCATTTAATAAATGGTTGTGTATAGGTGGCCGAATATGGTTAAGTGTAAATGCATGTATATATAATTTATATATGTTATTTTATAAAGTTAATAATAATAATAAATTGAAAACAAATTAAATGAAATAGAAAGAAAGTGGAAAGAAAGAGATGAAATGCATGCAAATTAGAAAAGAAAGAAAAAGAAAAGAAAGAAAGAAAAGGAGAAGAAGCTCACGGCACTTGGGGGTTTGAAGCTCAAATCCAAATTGGTTAGTGCTATTTAGTCCCTACACTTGTAATTTTTATATTTTTGGAATCCCGGTACTTAGGGTTACTTGACCCATATTGTAATTTTTAGTATTGTTTATGATTTTAGATGTTGACATTGTTGAATAGTTTAAGTATTAAGGATTAAATAGATAGATTTTTAAGTTAGAAATGGAAAAGGACTAAATTTTGGAATTAATTGTTGATTTTGAACAATAGGGACTAAATTGTGAAAAATTTGAAATCAAGAGGTCGAATTGGAAAAGAGGAAGCTAAATGTGGTCTAGAGTGAAATAAGTATAAAAATATAAAGTTAATTGTGATGGTTAAAACTAATCTCAATTTAGGGACTAAATTAAAGAATAAGCAAAATATAGTGTGAAAATTGAAATTTAATGTGAAGTTGAAATGTGTAATATTAATGTGATTTAATTGTTTTATTTTGTAGCTAACGTCGTACCAGAATCTTCGAGTAAAAAGGGGAAGGATAAAATCGACGTCAAATAGCTCGAAAATCATGGTTTGTGTTTCTATAATCCAAATTAAATAGTAGATTATTGCATATATAATTGTTTGCATATGGTAGGCATTTGAGGTGAGTACTTTCGTACTTTGGGATTAAATTAAATTCATAATTCAAATGAAATGGATTGATTTTGTATATTATGAAATATATTGATTATGGAAATATGTGTATTGAGAAAAATGTGATTATTATCAAATTGAATATATGCGTATATGTGATGATATACATTCATGAAGTTGAGACATTGGTTGTATTGAAATCTAAAATGAATCCCTATTAACTATATCGGGTTGAGTTGGATATAGATGGCATTCTATAGGATAGGAAGAGTTCAGGGATTACTTCGACCTCGAGTCGATGAGGCACTGGTGCCAATTTGCTTCGGTTTAACCGATGAGACACTGAGTGTCAATTTATATAGCACTGGGCGCAGTTATTACTTCAGATTTATCCGATGAGGCATTGGGTGCCAAACTGGTGTGTTCGTTGGATCCGCGTATCCATTCAAGTCCGTGTCGTGTTAATAGGGGAAAGTAAAATAATAATTTATGTGATTGATATTGAAATGACAAAGATGAGAAATGAGTATGAGATGAGAAAATATTGAAATGGAAAATATGAGAAATGATTATGAGATGAGAAATGAGATATGAAACGATGAATTGAGATGTGAAACTTGAATGAATTCAAGTACTGATCAAAGATATGAATCATGCCATTGGATAAGATGATGTATTCAAATGTTAAATGAAATGCCATTTATATAACTTATATATTTGAACATGTGAAAATCTTAGTAGATGTGAATAAGGAATAAGCAAAAATTGTACTATTGAATTGAAACACATGAAGATAGCTTACTTGTTTCATATTGCATGTTAAATACTTATATCAAGTTTATATTATTCGGGTTAAAGTAATACCATTGAGTTTTACTCAGCGCAAGGTTTTGTTTTCCGTGCGCAAGCTAGGTACTGTTCGAATTATTGCCGACTCAACATCAAATCACAAATCCCAAGTTCAAGTGTGGTGATATCTTATTTTGTAATGGCATGTACCTAGGGAGTCTTTTGTTGATATTGTTTATAGGGTGTTGTTATCTTAGTTGCTAGTGAAATGATGGTTAAATGTGTATATGGTTGTGGTTGAGGCTATGTTGGTATGTTAGCCTAGTTTATATTTTGGTGTGTGATAGTTTAAAGTTTAGTAGCTTAGCATAATGCTTGGTATGTACTTAGCTTCAAATTTGGTAACTTTAGATGTTAAAATTTAGTTCAAATATGGTAAATGTGATATGAATGAAAGTCTTGAATGTTTGATGTGTTGTTGATGTATTTCAACATATAAAATGTGGTACCAATGAGGGTACATTGGTTAAGCATATTAAGTGATGAATTTGGTGAATTTTAGGCATGTTTAATCGTGTTTTGAATAGGTTAAATGATTGGTAATTGAGTTGCTTAGTGCCCAAGTAAGTAGGAAATGGTAAACTTGAGTTTTAAGTTACTTTTAGGTGCACACGGCCTGGTCACACGAGCGTGTGTCACACACAGGCAACACAAATGGGCTTGTGTCACACACGGGCAACAAACATGGGCGTGTGACCCAAGTCGAGTGTAACACCCCAAACTCGGCCTAGAAGTCTAGACCAAATTCAGGATGCTACATTGATCAGCGAAGTGATCGTAAGAAAATTTAACAAAAACCAGTCGTTCAAAATTCCATTTCTGAAAATATTTATCTCAAAACAAACCAAAACGTTTAATCGTTTAAAAATACCGTTCCCAAATGTAATAAAACCTAATGTACGAACAAAGTTTAAAACAGTAATGGTACCACAGTATTATAAATCTTTACAGTTCAAAACCAAATGTAAAAACTAGAAAACACAAACTGCTCAATTGTTGTTCACAAGCTTGTCCGAGACCTCCGCGTCTCGAGTCCAAAGATCCGTAATCCAAAACGTACTACGAAAAGGGAAACAGAAGAGGGGGTGAGCTACTCGAGCTCAGTATGAGATCAAACCAGCTAAACTACAGAAGCAGAAACAGAGAACTAGAAGTAGTTCAAAAGAAGAAAACACTTACAAAAAGATAACAGTTAAGCGAGTTCGCCCAACATCAAACACACACCATATGTACCTTACAGTCATATGGAACAAACAGACACACCTAACCTCACGTGCTATTCAAAAACAATAGCAACAGTTCACAAGTCAGTCACACTATCACAATTACAGTTCAGTCAGACATTTATAGAGAAAGTCTACAGAAATCACATAGGCATACGTGCCTTTCAGTCGATCAGTAACATATTCAGTCATACCGATCAATCTGATGCATATGAGTGCAAATGAGTTATAAAATAAAAACCCACCCATTCAGCCAACACACCTCTCCATCCAACCCTACACTTCATGTGGGGATTTAATCAACCCACCCATCCCTGCACTCCGAGTAGGACCTCAAAAAGCCCATCCAACCTTATACTTCATAGGATGTCATCTCGAGTTTCCCAACAACGATGATCATCAGCATTGTCATCGACCCTCAGGGAATTGGGACCGCCCTCGACCTTCTGGGAATTGGGGCTAACAGTGTGCAGATAAACTGCCAGTCTCATCTATTACGCAGCAATGCTAGCGTATAAGCCGTATTGTGCAATATGATAAACCGCAGTACAGACATGCAGTATGAACTGCCTGATTAGATAGTGGTACGTAGCGTAGCTAACGTACATGCGGTACAGTGTAATGCGATAATCCGCTATACCGATGAGTTGAAGTAAAACTGCCAGATCAGTCAATGATACGCAGCGATGCTGACGTATATGTTGTACAGTGTAGTGTGAAAAACCGCATTATAGTCAAATCATCCACGACCCTCAAGGTATTGGGACTGCCCTCGACCCTCTGGGTATTAGGGGCTTCAGTATGCAGTTAAACTACCAAATCGTAAATATTCCTTCTCTTCAAAATCCCATCCCAAAATACTTTATATGCAGATGTATAAATGCAGATGTACCAAATCAGAATAAAATTGCAGCGATCATTGAAGCGATCCACTTACGATCGACCAATCATCACGTAAACGTGCACACTTATACACTCAGATTCAGTACCTAGCATAACACACATTCACTTACAAGCAGTACCTAATTCGAAGTCAGAACAGAATCGTATTCACCCTCAGTAAGCTTAGCCGAGGGGTTAAAACACATAGACTCACAATGGCATTCGATTTGCCCTAAAATCAGAATTTGGTGAGTTAGGGCCACACGCCCGTGTGCTCCGGCCGTGTGGAGCAATCTAGGTCATGTGGGGATCCAAACGCCCGTGTGAGGGGCGGCACACGGCCGTGAGACAGAGGCACACACCCGCATGAAGCAGGGGCACGGCAGTGCGAACAGTTCGTGTAACTCACTGCCCAAATTCACTAATATTAGGTGCAGGGCAGACACGACCGTGTGAGAATCTCACACACCCGTGTACCCATCAGACACGACCGTGTGTTCCGAAACACACGCCCGTGTGGGATCCCTAAATCTCCAAATCAGTCATACGGCCGTGTGGCCAAACCATGTGACCCCAAAACTCTAATACCCTAATTCCAAATCTCACACGCCCGTGTGTCTGAGGGACACGACCGTGTGAAAGTCGACAAAAATCCCCAAATCGGCCACACTCCTGTGTGGGCAGGTCGTGTGGCACCCAAAATCGGCCAGAAACCCTAATTTTCAAATCCACACGACCGTCTGCCTGGGCACACGCCCGTGTGGCTATCGGGGAGGTCACGAAACCACCCCATATCAGCCCCGAAACTGTTATTTTGGCCACCAGAATCGTCCCTAACCTTTTCCCTCTCAAAGTATACCGAAAAGTGGCGATTTCTCATCACTTCCATCGACTAGAACTCAAAATCCTCGGTTTAACATTCACTCAAGAAAACCCGAATCATAAGTTTGCAAAAACCATTAAACAATTAAAAAAAAAATATAGTTACAGTTCGAATCCCACACCTGTTTGCGATCGGAGAAGACGGCTGAGGCGTAAATTTCCCAAATCCACAAATCAACCGTTTTGAGAAATATTTAGAAAGCATAAGAGAGGGGAGGAGAGGATAACGCAAAAACAGAAAAGCCAAAAAATAAATAAAAGAAAAAAATATAAAATATAAAAGCAGCTTATCATAAAACTAATAATTTAATAGTTATAAATAATTATAATTATTAACCAAAAACAAAACAAAATAAAATACCTACCAAAACGCTCACACTAAGACTCGAATCCGGAACCATGAGGTTCCCTAACACTCTCAACCACCAGACCAGTAGGCCCATTCTGACACTAAATTGCACAACTTAACTTATGTACGCAACCTCCTCGCTGTCACTACACTCAAAACCCAGAACTTCTAGGCCCAAAATTCAGGGCTTCACAACTCATCCCTCCTTAAAAAAAATTTCGTCCCCGAAATTTCCAACTATCAGAAAAGACGCACAACCAAACTACACCACTACGCTTCTGCTGTGCACTCTGATACCAATACACTACTACAGTAAACTTGAACCCAGAACCTCTCAGACACACCCAGAACACATAATCACTGAAGCAGGTAACACATCCAAACACACTTAACCATACCTGGCTCAAAAGCGCCGAAGATAATCTTTAACCCGATGCTCAGTGGACCCGCATCTCAGATACGCTCCTGACTTCCTCCAGCAATCGCCCGTATGGCGCCTCTTACAGTGCTCACAAGTTGGTATGCTCGTGCCACTACTGGAACTACCTTTACTATCATTCAGCTGCATTTAGCACACTTCACAGAACGAGGCTCCAACCTCGGAGAGCTGCGATCTCTCTTCTTCTTAAAGTCTGCGCACCTAGCTTGGAGTGTTTCACTAATTCCTCTTATTCTGGCCTCAAACACTTCCTCTAGCACTTCCCTTACTAACCGGGTCAGTGTCTCAAAGACCAACCTCACGGGTTATCGCTACCTGTAGTGGCGAACTCACATTGACTCTCGGTTCCCGAATGATCTCACACCCGAAGGAGTAAACGACTCATCGCGATCCTATTTACCATCAGATTCCATGTAAGTCGTATGGCTAACTCTGAAAATCTACATTTTTAGAACGCACACAGAATAAATACAAAAATCTAAATGTTCAAATATCACAGTTTCAAATTTCTACTTGGACCAGCATCTTAGTCTCAGACAGGTCTTTTCTGTAAACCACTTTACAAAATTCAGACCATTTCAATTTCCTATGATATAGTTTTTCAAACATTTTTCAAAATCATTTATTTGCGCACACGTCCACGTAGAAAACACAGGCCGATTTTTTGCAAACCTGGCTCTGATACCACTAAATGTAACAACCCAAACCCGGCCTAGAAGTCTAGACTGAATTCAGGATGCTACATTGATCAGCGAAGTGATCGTAGGAAAATTTAACAAAAACTAGTTGTTCAAAAATCCATTTCTAAAAATATTTATCTCAAAACAAACCAAAACATTTAATCGTTTAAAAATACCATTCCCAAACGTAATAAAACCTAATGTATGAACAAAGTTTAAAAAAGTAATGGTACCACAGTAATATAAAACTTTACAGTTCGAAACCAAATGTAAAAACCAGAAAACGCAAACTGCTCAATTACTGTTCACAAGCCTGCCCGAGACCTCTGCGTACTGAGTCCAACATCCAGAATCCAAAACTGTACCTGAAAAGGGGAAATAGAAGAGGGGGTGAGCTACTCGAGCTCAATGTGAGATCAAACCAGCTAAACTACAGAATCTGAAAAAGAGAACTTGAAGCAGTTCAAAAGAAGAACACACTTACAGAAAGATAACAGTTAAGCGAGTTCGCCCAACATCAAACACACACCATATGTACCTTACAGTCATATGGAACAAACAGACACACCTAGCCTCACGTGCTATTCAAATACAATAGCACCAGTTCACAAGTCAGTCATACTATCATAATAACAGTTCAGTCAGACATTTAGAGAGAAAGTCTACAAAAATTGCATAGGCACACGTGCGTTTCAGTCGATCAGTAACACATTCAGTCATACCGATCACTCAGATACATATGAGTGCAAATGATTTATAAAATAAAAACCCACCCATCCAGCCAACACACCTCTCCATCCAACCCTACACTTCATGTGGGGATTTAATCAACCCACCCATCCTTGCACTCCGAGTAGGACCTCAAAAAGCCCAACCAACCTTATACTCCAGAGGATGTCATCCCGGGGTTCCCGGCAATGATGATCATCAGCATTTTCCTTGTCCCTCAGGGAATTGGGACCGCCCTCAACCCTCTGGGAATTGGGGCTAACAGCAGTGCGAGATAAACCGCGCCTCATATATTACGCAAAGAACGCTAGCGTATAAGTCGACAGTAATACGATAAACCGCAGCATGACATGCGCGTATGAACTACCAGATCAGGTAGTGGTAAGTAGCGTAGCTAACGTACATGCGGTACAGTGCAATGCGGTAATCTGCTATACCAATGAGTTGCGATGGCCGCGATCAATCAATGATAAGCAATGATGCTGACGTATGTGTCATATACAGAAGTGCGAAAAACCGCATTACAGTCAAATTGTCCACGACCCTCAGGGTTTTGGGACTGCCCTCGACCCTCTGGGTATTAGGGGCTTCAGTATGCAGTTAAACTACCAAATCGTAAATCTTCCTTCTCTTCAAAATCCCATCCCAAAATACTTTATATGCAAACGTATAAATGCAGATGCACCAAAGCAGAATACAATTGCAGGTAGTCATTCAGAAGCAGTCACTTACAGTCAGTCGATCAGTCACAGAAACGTCCACACTTATGCACTCAGATTCAGTACCTAGCATAGCACACATTCACTTACAAGAAGTACCTAATTCAAAGTCAGAACAGAATCGTATTCACCCTCAGTAAGCTTAGTCGAGGGGATAAAACACATAGACTCACAATGGCATTCGATTTGCCCTAAAATCAGAATTTGGCGAGTTAGGGCCATACGCCCGTGTGCTCCGGTCGTGTGGAGTAATCCAGGCCGTGTGGGGATCCAAACGTCAGGTGGGCGGCACACACTGCAGATGTGGGGCACACGCCGCGTGTGACGCAGGACACACGGCCGTGCGAATAGGCCATGTAACTCACTACCCAAATTCACTAATATTAGGTGCAGGGCAGACACGATCGTGTGAGAATCTCACACGCCCGTGTGCCCATCAGACACGGCCGTGTGTTCCGAAACACACGCCCGTGTGGGATCCTTAAATCCCCAAATCAGTCATACGACCGTGTGGTCAGGCCATGTGACCCCAAAACTCTAATACCCTAATTCCCAATCTCACACGTCCGTGTGTCCAAGGGACACGACCATGTGAAATTCGAAAAAAATTCCCAAATCGGCCACACGCCTGTGTGGGCAGGCCGTGTGGCACCCAAAATTGGCCAGAAATCCTAATTCCCAAAAACACACGGCCGTGTGCCTCGGTACACGCCCATGTGGCTATTGGGGAGGTCACAAAACCACGCCATATCAGCCCCGAAACTGTTGTATTGGCCACCAGAATTGTCCCTAACCTTTGCCCTATGAAAGTATACCAGAAAGTGGCGATTTCTCATCACTTCCATCGACTAGAAATCAAAATCCTCCGTTTAACATTCACTCAACAAAACCCGAATCATAAGTTTGCAAAAAACATTAAACAATTAAAAAAACAATGTAGTTACAGTTCGAATCCCACACATGTTTGCGATCGGAGAAGACGGCAGAGGCGCAAATTTCCTGAATCCACAAATCAACCGTTTTGAGAAATATTTAGAAAGCAGAAGAGAGGGGAGGAGAGGAGAATGTGAAAACAGAAAAGCCGAAAAATAAATAAAAGAAAAAAATATAAAATATAAAAGCAGCTTTTCATAAGACTAATAATTTAATAGTTATAAATAATTATAATTATTAACTAAAAACAAAACAAAATAAAATACCTACCAAAACGCTCACACTAAGACTTGAACCCGGAACCATGAGGTTCCCTAACACTCTCTCGACCACCAGACCAGCAGGTCCATTTTGACACTAAATTACACAACTTAACTTATGTGCGCAACCTCCTCGCTATCACTACACTTAAAACCCAGAACTTCTAGGCCCAAAATTCGGGGCGTTACACAGAGAGTTACACAACCTAGCCACATATGCTTGTGTCTCGGCCATGTGAGGCACACGGCCTGGCCACACAGGTGTGTGACCCCTGAAATCAAAATTTTTGTAATTATTTTCTAAACTTCCAGAATTATTTCAAATTAGTCCCTACCTATTTTTAAACTACTTTTATGGTCCTGTAGACTCAAAATAGGGGTCGTATGAGTAATTTTTATTCTGTATTGGGGTGGATCAGTAATTCTAAATTAATTGCATTCCACTAACATCATCGAAGATAAATTAAAATGATAATCATAGACGGAGTATAAACTAATACTCTGATGCTAATAATTGGAATAGTCTTGTATGTATCTGAATTCTGTCATTCAAGAAGGGATAAATAGTGATAAGAGTGTAGACAGTGGAAGACCACGTTTAGCATTGCATAGCATACATCATTATTTGATTGTATAATATTCTAGTATGATATGATCTGATTGTTTGTGACCTGCCCTTGTATATTATATTATCAATGGCTAGTATATATATGTGTAATTATGATTGATTAATTGTATGACGTGTTAGTAATGCTCATGACCCTAATCAGACGACGGAGAGGGGTTAAGGGTGTTACATTTTCATACTAACTTCGTAATTATTCCTATTTTATATTTGTGGACTTTGTTTACAGTAATTAGGCTCCAGAACTGCATTTTTTTGTACCATTGAAAATCGGGTGTTACAGTAGAAGTTAGCAAATCTTCTAGCCAAGGAGCAGGATATTAAAAATTATAACATTGTGACAACTAAGGCCCCCTATTCCTTTCGATTGTTGCATAATGTTCCAAGCCAACATAGGCCACTTTTTTTCCGCACAACTCTTAGCCTACCAAAGCCTATTATTAACATGAACAATGCCTAAATAGTATGTCTGAAATGATGTTATCCTTTCCTTTTATATGCTTGAAGAGATGACACTAAGTAAGTGATTCTACCTATCTTAAGAATTAAGTATTATGTATTCTTTCTTCTTGAAGTTGAGCATTTAACTAAAGGCTACCATATTAAATTTTATAATAAAATGGCATCCAATTAGACTGTACAACTAATTCCTTGAAAAAGGAGTGATAGAGGATTTATGAATCTTTAAAAAATCCACTCTTGTACTCACAAATATATCATTTTCCATTCATTTCTTTAAGGAATACGGCAATCAATATTCATTACTTGCATTTGTTTTGATAATCTTTTGGGACTATTCTCTTGTGAGGGAATATATAAGGTTGGAATTCTTGTTCACATGTCTTTGTGTGTTTTTACTAACTTTGAGTGCTTGAGTGACCAACAAAATTGAGAATATTTATTTAGCAATTATTTGAGGGGATTGGAAATCTTTGCAATATTTGTGATAAACTCACTCATATAGTTAACAATTCCAAGGAATTGTTGAGCTTTCTTTTTTGTGAGCTTTTTTATGTGTGGTAAAATGATATTCCTAACTTGTGCTTTTTCATACTTGTTTTAACTTTTTGTGGAATAAAATCGAGTTATTTAGTTGTTTAGTTAATGCATGTGTCATAATTAGGAATATAGTCATTTTGTTGATAAATTTTATGTTTTTAGAGTGTTTTGCACTTTTAGGTTATAATTGATACTTAGCCTAATGAATAATGGTTATGTAGGTGAAACAAAAGGCCAAGACACTTAAAGTGACTGAAAAGGGATCTACGTCACAATGTGGGAAGATCTATGGTCGCAACATTACAGGTCGACTTGCCAAGCTAGTTGGTGACCATGGACGTAGTCATGACTAGGAAAGGATTATGGTCACAACCATATCACCTATGGAGATATGAAGGGATGAGCCTCATGGCCAACGTTGTAGTGTGAAAATTAACCAAGTCGAGATGCTGAGACACATGATCTTGGGAGGCAATCCAACTATGAGTAATGTCATGACGTGGAAGCTGGTGAGGTCGCAACGCTGGATTACGAGGTCAAGATGAGAAAGAACGTGTGATAGCAAACACATTTTCGTCTACTATTCTAAAAATGGTTTTTAGGCATTACAAAAGGATGTTAGTAATACTATTGGGTAGATTAGGTCGAACCTATATTGAAGAATGTAGTTACTTTTATTAAGGTCGACTCCTCATCTAGAAATATCTTGTAACATCCCGACTGGCGAGGTCCTAGTGTTCGAATATTGTTCATCGGAGTATGGTGTTTAGAGCGAGACCTGAGTAGGTAAGGTATTAATTATGACTAAGTATGTAAGTCTATGAGTGCGCCTTTGGGCAAAGTCTGCATTGGGCGAGCTTGGTGGTTTGGCAGACTCCCCTATAGACGCCACCCCAATTGATAGATAATTATGTTAAGTCTTTAGTTAAAGAACTATTTATTAGTTAATTATTATATTATTACTCTGGTTGAAAATTTTAGTCAGACAAATGATAATTGGTTAGAATAGAACTAAGTTACTGTAGTCAATAAGACTCACATTTATGATGAGAGAGAAAGTACTTAGTCACAGGAATCAAAGGAGTTTAGTGGGATAATAAGACTTATCCAATAAACCTAGCTTCCATGTATAGTTGCATAAGGTTAGTATTGGTTCCTTGAGCAAATTCTATGTTTTCTCTTGCACCCATACTTTCTTTTTAAACTTTCTCTATAGTTTTCTCTAGGAAAAACCTTAGACAAGAAGCCTGGATGAAGGTTTGGGTTCGTTGTATTCAGCTAACTCCTTCGTTGTTTTAGCACCTGGTATATATCGATGAAACTTAGGTTATTTCATGGTTATTTACGTGACCTTTGAGCTGCACACTTTAGCGTCAGTTTTGAGTGTAAGGAAGGACACGTCCTGAATCTTGGTTTTGTGATGATGTTACTTACAAGTTTGTTTAGTTTTCTGGTATACAGTCTGATAAGTTTAACTATTTATATTACAACTCAATACACTATTGAAGTTTCTTGCAATAAGGGCAAGAGTCCTGCTGTTTGAAGTTGATGCACTCTCTAGTGAGTTCCTTCTTACTTCATGTGTGGGTAATGCATTAATATTCTGTGAAGATGAAATATTTGTGCAAGAGTGATGGATGCTTGTTGTTATTAGTCTGGTTTGGTCTATCCGTGTTAAAGATGCAGAACTTTTCTTCATGTTTACGCCACTACCCCTTGCTTCTGAAATGAATACTATGATCTGAAACATAGAGATGAATTCATGGCATTGCCTTCAATGAAATGAGCATTGAAATGGCAGATCGTGATACATGAAAATGGTCGTGTAGCCTCTAGTAGGGAAAGTATGACTGCAAACTAGATTGACAAATCATGAAAAAAAAGAAAATGAATGAACGAATAATATGACTCTGAATATGGACTAGGGTCGTGGTTAACACGAAGAAGGTGGTCTGTATGATTGCATGGGCATAGTGTACGTGCCAAAGGAGTAGTGTTTTACGTATAGTCTGTTTGTGTTTGGTACTCACCATCTGGCGAACTATGACTGTACTAAGATGGAAAGATTTACTTGAATGATATGTGACTATTGCAATGTTTTCCTATGGAACTCATTAAGTTCTTTGAACTTACCTAGTACCTTTCCTTCTCAAGCCTGCTGACGAAGTAAATGAATCCCTGAATGCTACGCCAAAAGACTATCATCGCCATGAGACTTCTTACATTTTGTAATATGCAGGACATGGGGGTGGTGTCAAGACATTTACATTTTGAAAAATGTATTTTGTATCTAAACTCATGATCATGAAGCTATGATTCTAATGAAATTTTTGTGAAGTATTTATGGTTTTCAAAGGATACTATATTATTTATTCTTGAATGATAAATAGTTTATATTTTATACCAATTTAAACAATTTTAAATTGGTTTACGCCATTTAAAGTTTTAAAGGTAATGATTTTTAGGCAGTGATGCACCATTCCTAGATCCTCCTTAAGGATTAGGCTTGGAGTGTTACATGTTTGGTATCAGAGCTAAGGTTTAGCTGATTCTAAAAAAAAAATTGAAGGCGATGTCCCATCCCTATTATGCATAGTACACCTTTGGCTTAGTCTGTAATATTTTTTACTAAGATAACACTTCTTTTGTAATGAGTAAAGAAAATGTACGATAGCTCTAGAAAATGCATTAGTGAGGAGATGGAAAGTCATGTCCCTACCCAAGAACAGACTACCATGGTCAACAACAACAACACATGAAATGCAGGAAATGCATTTAGAATATGTTCTTTGCAATGATGAATCTATCATTTGACCAATTAATGGAAAATGAATAAGGCCAATAACCACAACACTCTCTTCAACCACAACTTGAAGTGGTTTGCCCGACTCAGCCTGCTCCACCTGTACCTACTACGGCTCCCCTTAAGTATGATCATTTTCGAGAAATTTGAAAAAGAGGCACTAAGGAATTCCTTGGTGATAAAAAAGATGACCCTACTATAGCTGAGCAATGGTTGTCTCAGTTGTGTAGAGTTATTAAGGAACTAAAATGTAACCATGAAGATAGTGTTTGATGTGTTGTATCATTGTTGGAAGGAGAAGCTTAACAAAGGTGGGAAACCTTGGTTATTGTTATCTCAAAACCAATGATCGACTGGGATTTCTTCCTAGAAAAATTTAGAGAGAGACATGTCAATTAAATGTTCGTATAAAAAATGAAGAAGGACTTCTTGTATTTGAAACAAGGAAGAATACATGTTATGGAGTATGAGCGTGATTTCCTCTGACTCAGTTGTTACGCTAAAAATATGTTTCAGACAAAAAAAGATATGTATGACAAATTTGAATGGGGACTCAGAGATGAAATCCGAGCTTTGGTGGCAACTTCTGAATGTAAGACTCTGGCAGAAATGACAACTATGGCCCACAAGATGGAGTCAACTATCACAGATAGAAGCAAAAACTTTGAGAAAGAATGGAAAGAGGCAAATCAAGTCCCCCATATCCATCCAATTTTAAGAAACTGAAGGACCACACCTTTTTAGCTTCAAGGAAAGATACACAGTTCATTAGCTACAAATGTGAGGGATTCAACAAGTCAACTGTGTCTATGGCAAGTTTCGGTGGTTCCAGAATGATAAACAGTAAATGTGACTATTGTGGTAGAAGTCACGGTGGTGAGTGTAGGAAGAAATTAGGAGCTTGTTTTGGTTGTGGATCCAGGGACCACCTGGTTAATGACTGCCTACCTAAGTCTGAATTTAGCACTGAGTAATCAGTTATAAGCCTGCAAAAGTTTCAATAGTAGAATAGAAATGAGGTGGTAGCTAAATCTAGCTCAGTACAGAGATCACTAAGGAAAAATTTTAGTAGGACGAGTTCTAATGCATTAGCTTGAGCCTATGTGATGAAGGATAAGGAAGATGCAGATCTAACTAAGGTTATAACTAGTAATTTTTCTTTTCTTGACAATGATATTGTAACAACCCATTTTTAAGTGGTGTTAGAAACAATGGTTTCGGGACCACAATTTCGACAAGTCTATAGATATATTTAATTAATAATTATGAGTTAGATATCATATACTGGTAAATTTTTGTTAGATAGATTTTATTAATTGGTTAGGTTACGAGGTACAAGTGGTGCACACCAAAAGTCAGTGGTTTTAAAAAATGAGGTATCGGGACCTCATTTTCATAAACAGAGCTCATAAATATTGTTGTTGAATATTTATAGAGTTGTTTTATAATTGGATTGAAGTTTGGTTTGGTAATTTTGATGATTTGGTAGTTAACTAAGGAAAAAGGACTAAATCATCAAAATTATAAAAGTTAATCACTATTGAATTCTATTAGTTAAAAGGCTTAATTAATAAATGTTTAAGGTTTTATGTGGCAAATTACCCTATTTATAGTTAGTGGTCGGTTATTAAATTGTTTATTTGAAATTTTATAATTAAAATTTTAATTAAATTAAGTTAAAATAATAATAATAAAAAGTTAAAACATAAAAATTAGAAAGTCATCATCATCATTTTTACTTCACCACCGAAATTCAAACCAAAACACCATTTTTGAATTCTCTAAGGTTCGGCCAAACTTGTGTTCATGCATGTAAGTCCTTTTGAAGCCTGTTTCTCATAATTTTTATGTTTTTGATATCGTTTTAATTAGGTCCAGCTAACTCGTATCTCTATTTTCAAAATTTTTAAAGTTTTAAAATGTTTCCATTGATGAAATTTGAAGTTTTTGAACGCTTAAGGTAGATTTTGAAGCTTAGAAATGAAATAGGATTAATTTGGTAAGTATATTTTGTTAATTTTGAGTTAGGGACTAAATTGTAAATATATTGAAATTTGTATGAAATTTATATAAATTGTGATAACAGGATGTTTCATATGGACATAATTGAATAAAATGCAAAATTTTAGGGGCATTCATATAATAAAATTAAACTGATATATACTTATAATAGGATGATATAAGATGTTTGGAATTAATAAATTGAATCGAATTATTGAATAGATCAGAAATTGGACCAAAATGAAGAAAATCGAGGAAATGAGAAAAATTATTGATTAGTCCTTAGAGAGTTGTTTTTTTTTGTTGTATTAACTAGGTAAGTTCATATGGTATGTTTGTGTTAAATTTTTAGGCATTTGGAATTATAATTATAATTAAAATTTTAATTTTTTACGATTCAGTACAAATAGGTGAGATAAATAATTAAATTGAATACGATAAATTGTAAATTAAAATAATTTGTAATAGCCCGATTTTGGGGCTAGTCGGAATAGTGGTTTTGAGACCACTAATCCAAGGTCGAGAAAAATTATTTTGATATTATTTTATGAGTTGTAACATGTTTATAAGGGTGCATGAAAATTTTGGTGCATTAATTTTAATGATTTAGGATTTAATTGTGAAAAAGGATTAAATCGAATAAAGTGCAAAAGTTCCATATTACAAGTTAGAAGTATTAAATAGATAAGGAACTTTAAATTAAAGGTCTTGAATGTGAAATTAAACCGTCCTTAAGTTGATAGCCGACCATAGGGGACAATAGACTCAAAATTTGGTCAAAATTGGGTGGGTTAGGTGGACTAATTTGAAGGTAATGAATAAAATAAGAAAAGATGATATCATTCATTTTTCTTCATCTTTCCTCCTCCCATCGAAAATATCAGCAAGCTTAAGAGTTTGGAAGCTTGAAATTTTCAGCTATCTCTCATCCTTGCAAGTAAGTCATTTTGATGATTATTTTTGATGATTTTTGTACTTTTGGAGTGTAACACCCCAAACCCGGCCCACAAGCCCTGACCGGATCTGGTATGTCACTACGGAAAAACGGTTGAAAATTTGTTTTGACTTAAAATAAAACTTTAGAATCTGTGATCTTTTGGAAACCATGTCCAATTAAAATCTATTAAATAATATAAGCTTGATATAAAATATCCGAATTAAAACTTTATTATAAGTTATTATAATATAAATCATTTGTAAAAATACTTCTAAGTAAACATAAACTTCAACAACCATAAATAGAGTACTTTAAATCAAAAGTGACCCTTATTACATCAAATAAATTCCCAAAATACGGATAATATAAAAATCATTATTAATTAACTAAACAAGTAAAACATCTACTTCTGCATGAAAATCTGCTTCTGCATGGCCACCTTTGTATCTACTCCAACTCGGTCCATTAATCACGACTCACCTGCGATGTTTAAAAAGTTGGGTGAGTCACACAGACTCAGTGTGTAATTAAACCACTGATATCCACCCACATGTTAGCCACAAATCAACCCAATTATAAAATGCAGCATGTAAATATAATCATTTAAACATTACCACAATCTGGGCTTGGCCCACAATCAAATCATATTCAAGCACTGGGCTAGGCCCTTTTCTCATCAATCCACTGATCGCTGGGCTTGGCCCATTTCCACGTATGTTCTCAAAACATACCTTTCCACATGTCATATTGGGCATGGCCCATTTCCCTATCATTTCACAACGGAACAATGCAACATGAAACCCAACCCAATCCTAAGGTCCATCCGCTACACCCCCTTATCCAAATTTACCACACACCGGGGACTATCGAGTCACCCTCTCCTTTTCCCTCCAAAAAGGCAACCAATGCCATCCACGATGTAGCGTATAGCTAACATCAAACCACGATGGAGCACACAAAGATCCATCAAGCCACGATATGGCATAGAGCCGATATCAATCAAGGTATCCACGCGAACTAAATCGCAAAGATCCACAACGCGACCTCGATCGGCGCCAATCCACGATGTAGCACAAAGTCGACATCAACCACGTGCTCGAAGTACACCCTGGTCCTTCTTTCATAACCCACCCATGCACATGTAACATGATATAACGACAATATGATGCATGTGCATGTCATTCACAAATATAGGCATACACTCATATTTATATAAATGACAACAATATTTACAATGTGCTACTTACCTGATCATCGTCATACCCCTTTTAGGGTATCTATCACACTTTTACCACTGCACTTATTAGTAAGCATATAACATAAGCAGATATCACACAAAACCCGGAAACAATGGCTAACTACACACCTTATTACTTGGAGTTCTAGACTCTCGATCCTCGACGCTATCGCTAAGCGAGACTACGGCTATCTGCCTATAGCTTTACATTCTTTGGCCCACACCCAGTGGCTGTCGCGAACCGCTGAGACAGCTCTTTTCTTAAACTTTGGGATAGGGACTTTCCCTTGTCCTCCTTGACTGGTATTGGCCTCCATCAAAATGCTTAATCAGATAAACTGGTTAAACCCGGAGTTATAAGTATAAACACCGAACTAATTTAAATATTTCTTACCAAAATATCTTGAATCCCGGTTACTCCTCCAACCCTGTCGAAATCCTAAAATAGTACCACATTAGATTCGGCTTTGACTTAAAGACATAACCTAATGACACAATATTTTGAACCCTTGGCCGAATACCTACCACTTCCTTACCTTGAAAAAGTCGACAGAACACAAGGAGGGGATAGCAATAGGCATTCGGCTGCCATTACTTACCTTTTCCAATGATTGAAAACGAAACCCAACGTGCTCCACACCACACTTAATATTCGGCCAAGAAGAAAACTACTAAGAGAGGGGAATTTTGGCGCACCAAGAAGGAGAGATTCGGCTAGAGTCTTGAAGTAGAACCGAAAGAAATGTGGTTCAAGAAGAAAGGAGAAATCGACAATGGAGATTAAAAGTGAGAGGGAAAGATTCGGCTTAACACAAATATAAAAGAAAAAGAGATATGGAAGGGTGAATAATTCGGCTAAGAACAAAAGAAATAGAAGTAGACAAAATGAGGTTTAGGGGGGTTCAAGTGAACATTCGGCTACTAGCAGAATTTAGGAGACACAAATACTAATTTTCGGCAAGACACTAAAAGAATAATTTTGGCACTCTACCCCTCCCCCCCTATTTATAGAATTCGGCCACTCCTCCCACCTGAAGAAACCAAGATTCGGCCATCACTTATGGCCACTAATTCAAACCAATTTGAATTAGCCAACTCCCTTACTTTACTCCTCCCAATCCATTCAAATAAATAAATAAATAAGCCTTATTTATCCCTTATCCTACATTGAAAATAAATAAAACAAACCCCCCAAGAGTCCTACGATTTGCCACCATCTAATCCCTATTAAAATTCTTATTTTATCCCATACTTATCACAATCAAAATAAACCAATAACAACTCCTATTTACTATTTAAACTAAATAAAATAATCCTACAATTATCCTACCACTATCTAAAATAATTAAAATAACCCAACCCTTATCACTTACCTTCCAAATTAAATTCTAAAAGAACTAAACAACAAAGAGCTTAATCTTTATCCATTTGAAGCTCCCATGTGCCGCCCACTCGCCTCTCCAAGCTCAGCAAAAATGAAACCAAAATAAAACACCTGCATCGCGCCCATAGGTCTCGAACATGGGACCCGCTAGAACCCATGCTTGCGCAGTAGCGCCCTAGGCCATTCGGCCAAAGCGCTTTTTTGTGATATAAAGCCCCAACATTTATTTTTAACCCTTCCTACTTCACCTATCACATAGCAAAATAAAAACGCCAAAAATGCCGCCCCCCACTCGACCAGCGCCCTTTCTTCCTTTCCAGCGCCTAAGTGGCGCATGAGAGCCACTTTGCCAATCGGACTTTCATGTCCACCAACTCAACCATTAATTTTTAAGGCCTACTTAGCCAAATCCTTTGGCGACGCAAAAATAAAACAAAAATTGCTGCCTTAGCAGCTCGAACCCTGCTCCCTTAGGCGTCCCTTTCAAAGCTCCAAGCGGCGCCTCCATGCCACTCCACCCAACTGTTTCTTGTGTCCTAAATTCCACCAATTTATTTTAAGGCCTTCTTGCCCTATTTCCCCTTTTTACACTAAAAATCTAAAATTTTCCAAGGCATTCTCCTACATCTTAAAGTTCTCAAGGCCCTTAAAACTCATCCAATCACACACTGAAGCATGCTAACACTTGAATTATGCATAAACGCATAACCCCTAATTTAGGATGTTACAATTCTACCCTCCTAAAAAAAATAATTTCGTCCTCGAAATTACTTACTGACGATCATCCGTACATCCTAACTTACCACACTTACTTCACTGCTGCGCACTCTGATCTTATTAAAGCTGTTATTCCACCTTGACCACGTCCGCGACGACCACGTCCCCTCAAACTCATTTCTGCAACGCGATTTAGTCTGATTAAAAAGTTTTATGCATCAGGATTTTGTTCCACTGATTAATCGCGAACAATTTTATGAAAAGAATTTCTAGAGGTAGTTCTTTCGATCACACAAATTTTCAGTTCAAGTTCCCTATTCTATTTCAGAATATCACATTCATCCATAAGGACACATCCATTCATCAACAATAACACATTCATCACTAGCGACACCTTCATTTCCCAATGAAGCCACATTCCTTCCTCAGTAGAGGCACATTCGGTGGTATCTACCACCCACATTCACTATCCGCACATTTCTCGCCTGCTTTTACCCCAGGGGTATTTTCGTCATTTTCCTACAGGGGTATTTTTGGTAATTTTGTAAATCGAGAAAACATCTTTCAAAATCAGATTTAGAGTTTACAAACCAAAGGGGTAAATTTTGGAAATTTTAAAACTAAGGGTTCTAAAACTAGGAATTTTATAAAACGGCATGGCTAGTCCCTTTCGGGTTTTAATAATTGGTTTAGCCTATGAACAAGTCCTCTTGGTTAAGGTGAACCGTAGCTACGCACTGGTAGGATTCCAGCGAAGAGGAGGTGAGTCACGAGGATCGCTAAGTACCAGTGCTCTTCCGATCCACTCCTGAGACATGCGCACAATGGTTGCCACACCTTAACTCGGCGACTTAATCACGTGTTTGTTTAATGGTCCTTAAGTCTTATGTGTTCAATGTTTGAGTAAACTAATCCTAGGTTCAATAGCCCTAATATTCTAATCTACAAGCCCAAATAAGCCCATAACAATTCACATATAATAAATCACTTCAAAAGTCCAAGTACTTACAGTGGACTTCGGTAGGAGAACACAAAGCCATGCCGAATAACTCGAAAATATTTCCTAAAAATCCATATTTTGAAAAGCCCATTTTTGAAAACATTTTTGAACCCAAAACCCTCAAAGCCGAGTTTTGAACCGAGCTCGATACTAAATCAGAACATCCCCAAACCCGCCCACAAGCCCCAGACTGGATCCGTATGTCACTACGGAAAAACGGTTGAAAATTTGTTTTGACTTAAAATAAAACTTTAGAATCTGTGATCTTTTGGAAACCATGTCCAATTAAAATCTATTAAATAATATAAGCTTGATATAAAATATCCGAATTAAAACTTTATTATAAGTTATTATAATATAAATCATTTGTAAAAATACTTCTAAGTAAACATAAACTTCAACAACCATAAATAGAGTACTTTAAATCAAAAGTGGCCCTTATTACATCAAATAAATTCCCAAAATACGGATAATATAAAAATCATTATTAATTAACTAAACAAGTAAAACATCTACTTCTGCATGAAAATCGCTTACGCATGGCCACCTTTGTATCTACTCCAACTCGGTCCATTAATCACGACTCACCGCGATGTTTAAAAAGTTGGGTGAGTCACACGCACTCAGCAGTGTAATTAAACCACTGATATCCACCCACATGTTAGCCACAAATCAACCCAATTATAAAATGCAGCATGTAAATATAATCATTTAAACATTACCACAATCTGGGCTTGGCCCACAATCAAATCATATTCAAGCACTAGGCTAGGCCCTTTTCTCATCAATCCACTGATCGCTGGGCTTGGCCCATTTCCACGTATGTTCTCAAAACATACCTTTCCACATGTCATATTGGGCATGGCCCATTTCCCTATCATTTCACAACGGAACAATGCAACATGAAACCCAACCCAATCCTAAGGTCCATCCGCTACACACCCCCTTATCCAGCCTACCACACACCAGGGGACTATCGAGTCACCCTCTCCTTTTCCCTCCAAAAAGGCAACCAATGCCATCCACGATGTAGCGTATAGCTAACATCAAACCACGATGGAGCACACAAAGAATCCATCAAGCCACGATATGGCATAGAGCCGATATCAATCAAGGTAACCACGCCGAACTAAATCACAAAGATCCACAACGCGACCTCGATCGGCGCCAATCCACGATGTAGCACAAAGTCGACATCAACCACGTGACTCGTACACACTTGGTCCTTCTTTCATAACCCACCCATGCACATGTAACATGATATAACGACAATATGATGCATATGCATGTCATTCACAAATATAGGCATACACTCATATTTATATAAATGACAACAATATTTACAATGTGCTACTTACTCGATCATCGTCATACCCCTTTTAGGTATCTATCTATCACTTTTTTACCACTGCACTTATTAGTAAGCATATAACATAAGCGAGATATCACACAAAACCCGGAAACAATGGCTAACTACACACCTTATTACTTGGAGTTCTAGACTCTCGATCCTCGACGCTATCGCTAAGCGAGACTACGGCTATCCGCCTATAGCTTTACTCGTTGCTTTGGCCCACACACCGTGGCTAATCGCGAACAACCGAGACAGCCTCTTTTCTTAAACTTTGGGATAGGGACTTTCCTTGTCCTCCTTGGACTGGTATTGGCCTCCATCAAAACGTTTAATCGGATAAACCGGTTAAACCCCGAGTTATAAGTATAAACACCAAACTAATTTAAATATTTCTTACCAAAATATCTTGAATCCCTGCCACTCCTCCAACCTCATCGAAATCCTAAAATAGTACCACATTAGATTCGGCTTTGACTTAAAGACATAACCTAAAGACACAATATTTTGAACCCTTGGCCGAATACCTACCACTTCCTTACCTTGAAAAAGTCGATGAGAACACAAGGAGGGGATAGCAATAGGCATTCGTACGCCATTACTTACCTTTTCCAATGATTGAAAACGAAACCCAACGTGCTCCACACCACACTTAATATTCGGCCAAGAAGAAAACTACTAAGAGAGGGGAATTTCGGGACACCAAGAAGGAGAGATTCGGCTAGAGTCTTGAAGTAGAACCGAAAGAAATGTGGTTCAAGAAGAAAGGAGAAATCGGCAATGGAGATTAAAAGTGAGAGGGAAAGATTCGACCACACAAATATAAAAGAAAAAGAGATATGGAAGGGTGAATAATTCGGCTAAGAACAAAAGAAATAGAAGTAGACAAATTGAGGTTTAGGGGGGTTCAAGTGAACATTCGGCTACTAGCAGAATTTAGGAGACACAAATACTAATTTTCGGCAAGAGACTAAAAGAATAATTTCGGCACTCTACCCCCCCCCTATTTATAGAATTCGGCCACTCCTCCCACCTGAAGAAACCAAGATTCGGCCATCACTTATGGCCACTAATTCAAACCAATTTGAATTAGCCAACTCCCTTACTTTACTCCTCCCAATCCATTCAAATAAATAAATAAATAAGCCTTATTTATCCCTTATCCTACATTCAAAATAAATAAAACAAACCCCCCAAGAGTCCTACAATTTGCCACCATCTAATCCCTATTAAAATTCTTATTTTATCCCATACTTATCACAATCAAAATAAACCAATAACAACTCCTATTTACTATTTAAACTAAATAAAATAATCCTACAATTATCCTACCACTATCTAAAATAATTAAAATAACCCAACCCTTATCACTTACCTTCCAAATTAATTCTAAAAGAACTAAACAACGAAGAGCTTTAATCTTTATCCATTTGAAGCTCCCATGTGCCGCCCATCGCTCCAAACTGCTGCAAAATAAAACCAAAATAAAACACCTGCATCGCGCCCATAGGTCTCGAACATGGGACCTGCTAGAACCCATGCTGCAGGTAGCGCCCTAGGCCATTCGGCCAAAGCGCTTTTTGTGATATAAAGCCCCAACATTTATTTTTAACCCCTTCCTACTTCAGCCCATCACATAGCAAAATAAAAACGCCAAAAATGGCGCTGCCCCACTCGAACCAGCGCCTTTCTTCCTTCGCCTAAGTGGCGCATGAGAGCCACTTTGCCAACTGGACTTTCATGTCCACCAACCTGGCCATTAATTTTTAAGGCCTACTTAGCCCAGTCCTTTGGCTGACGCAAAAATAAAACAAAAATTGTTGCCTTAGCAGCTCGAACCCTTGCTCCCTTAGGCGTCCCCTTTCAAAGCTCCAAGCAGCGCCTCCATGCCACTCCACCCAACTGTTTCTTGTGTCCTAAATTCCACCAATTTATTTTAAGGCCTTCTTGCCCTATTTCCCCTTTTTACACTAAAAATCTAAAATTTTCCAAGGCATTCTCCTACATCTTAAAGTTCTCAAGGCCCTTAAAACTCATCCAATCACACACTGAAGCATGCTAACACTTGAATTATGCATAAACGCATAACCCCTAATTTAGGATGTTACATGGAGTCCCAAATAGGAGTCCCAAATATAGGCCCTTTTCAAGGCCAAAATGCCACTCACACTAGAGTCATTCTTTCATGCACATACAAGCATCATCCAATACACATTTGGCAACCAAAACACACCAAATTTTACACCATATCTACTCAAATTTGAGCCTAACAACCACACCAAATTAGTAGCTATTAAACTCAACATAACCATAAACATTTCAAGACAAAATCCATCACAAACTTACCATCAATAATGTGCTAGTTATTCATCAATAAACTTACCATTCATATAAGCATTACTATCAAGCTATATCAAAAACTAGCATCATAGGACATAACTAGCCATACATAATCACAACTATATATCTAGCCATATCACATGTCCATATACACATATCAAACATATTCCAAAACAACTAGCCTATACATGCCATATTTAATATTTATTGTAATATCCAGAAAATGGGCTTGTGCATTTTGCTTAATAATATGAAATGGCATGCCTTTGTGTGTTATAATGTGTTTTATGAATTTTGTGAACTCTAGAGTGTAGTGAATGCTTTAGAAATTATCAGATTTTAAGTTTAAAAGAGGAAGCTAGGCAGAGGAGGCCTTAAAAGAAATTGTAGGGGAAATATGACACAAAAATGGGCTTGTTTAAGTGGCTTAGAGGTGCCACTTAAGGCTCAGTAGGTGACGCCACAAGCATGAGGCAGGTCTTAAGTTTGAGCTGCAAAGGAAGCAAAAAAAAAGGGGGCTTTTAATTTGAATGTTGCGTCAAGGAGAGGGGGAGGAGATGGAAGGCAATGAGGCTTTGAAAGGTGAGGATAAAGACTTGATTTATCCTTTTTAAATTTCGGCTAAGATAGGGGATAAATGATGATTTTATTTTGAATTATTTTTGAATGGGTAAAAGAGAGAAAAGAGGAGAAAAATGAGAAAGCTGATAAGGGAGTGTGAGTTGGCCGATTGGGGGACTCTAAGTGTAGTAATTTCGGCCAAGGAAGGAGAATAAGGCCATTCTTTATTCTTTCTTTCCTCCTGTGCCTCTGCCGAATTCTCTCTGCAACCTATTCTCTTTTTCTTTTCAACTCTCCATAAGCCGAAAATAGGATCCCCTAGTCTTGCCGATTTTCTTTAAGTCTTATACTTTCTTTTCTTTTCTTGATTAAAACCGAATCTTTCCAAGTGATCATCAAAAGCCGAAAGTTGCCACTCTTTGAATCGATTTCTCCTGCAAGCTCTCTCTGCCGATTTCTTCAGGGTAAGATCAAATTCGATTTCCATTCTCTTTCTTTAAGACTTACCGAAATCTAGGAACTAATCCCTATTACTGTCTTTGGCCGAAACTTTAAAGGAGGCTTTAGGATCTGTCAATAATCGACTATAAGGAGGAGATCTTCGGGATTTCAATAGCTAAGGTAAGTTATGTGATATTCGGCCATAGGCCATTCTATTGTGTTTTAATGTTAGATAGATCTAACATGTGGCCATAGGAATCTCGACATCATTAAAGAAGCAAGGATCAATTTGTAGGAATTGGAATCGCAAGGTAAGGAGGTGTTATATTCGGCCATATTGATTATTATGTTAGCCGAATCTGACCATGGTTATTTAGGGGCAGTCGACAGTGGTATACAAGGATTTCGGGATTCAAAATCAAAAGGTAAGTGCACATACACATTCGGCCAAAGCCCTATTTAGCAACTTAGATCTATTTCTTACTTATTCAAAAGCCGAAAACTAACCAAGTCAATTGATCTAGTGTTAGCCGATTTTAAGGAAGAAAAACTACAACGTTTCGGGATTTGATTAATAATCAAATTGGCAACAAGGTAGGAGCTTTGGGTGCAATAATCCTTCAGGATTTGATCATATAGCCGAATAGGCTTTTGCTAAACATTAAGTGGTTGACCAAATGTAGGAACTAAGGATCTAGGACGCTAGATCGGGATTTTCGGGAGTCTCAGTGAAAGCGATAAGTATATCAGGTGTGTACCCCACACTATCTCTTAATAGATTTATGGTAATGTTTTAATGGATGTGTTAATAAGAATGTGAAAGATATGGCTAAGGTACCATGCAATGGTACAAAGTACTCAGGTACGTTTACCCACTCCTACTATGAGTATAATATGATCTGTCATGGCACATACGTGAAACTATAAGAATGTGAGTAAGGAATATGACATTGTTTATGCATATTTGTATGACATGGGGCATAGGGGTGATTATGAAAGGGGAAGTGATTTGGTGGTTTATACCACAATATCTGAATGTGGTGACTCATGTCACAATATCTGAATGTGGTGACTTATGTCACAAAATTATTATCTGGTGGCTATGCCACAAATTTATAAGGGCGATGAGCACGTCGTCTGCAGCGACTGCCTTCGATGATGTGTAGCAGATGGATGGGTCGATTTAGTAATCCCCACGGTGTGATGGTTGGTACGGGTGATGTGTAGCGGATGGCTTCTAGGTTTGGGTCGGGATTACATCATTATATTTAATTACTATTTGTATATGTATGAATTGTTATGCCTAAATCGTTGGGATTTAGTGTTGGCTGTACACATTGAGTCCGTTTGACTCACCCCGTTGTGGGATATTTTTCAGTGACGCCGGTGATGGACCGGCCGGCAGGAGCTTAGTGGTGGCCATGCTCAGTTCGGGACTTTATTTTATTTTGGACTTGTTATATTTTAAGTATTTTGGATTTAATTTGGGTTTTGGTTTTTGATGTAATAAGGCCATAGTATGAACTGTATTATGCATGCTTTTTATTAGATTTTATTACAATACAATTAAGGCTAAATCAAAGTTAAATGGTTTTTTTTTAAAAAAATAAATATTAAGTGTTTTTAATATGGTAACGAGGTTTTTTAATAAATCCCTGATTTCAAAAATAAAGAGGTTTTCAATTAAACCCAACACAAGCAAATCCTCCATCAAAACCACACGTATTTTTCCTAAGTAGCAAACAGATTTTCAAATGTTTTCTCGAGGAACATACCAGATCCGGTCAAGGCTCGTGGGTCGGGTTTAGGGTGTTTCAGCTTGGTATCAGAGCCAAGTTTTAAACTCTCGGGCTTGGGTTTAAAGCCCATAACTTTTTTCAAAATTGAGCCCAAATGGATTTTGTGAAAATTTTTATGAAATGAGCAGGTTTTCAGGCATAGCACCCAAGTCTCCGAATTCAAGTCCACTGTAAAGTACCTCTATTTGTTGTATGAATTATAGTATGACTTGTAGAAGGGTATAAATGGAACGTAGATTAGTATATTAAGTACTTAAACCCTAGGACTAGTTTACCCCAACAAATTACATAAATCTCTAATGCCTAATTAAACAAACCTGTGAACTAAGTCGTCGAGTTAGGGTGTGGCAACCATTGTGCGCATGTCTAAGATTGGATCCGGAAGAGCCTGGTACTTAAGCAGTCCTAGTAACTCACCTCCTCTTCGCTGGAATCCTACCTGGTGCGTAGCTACGGTTCACCCTAACCAAGAGGACTTACTCACAGGCTAAAACTCAATAATTAAAACCCTAAAGGGACTAGCCATATTTCTATAAAATCTCAGTTTTAATCACCAAATTACCCCTGACTTACAAAATTACCAAAATAACCCGATTTCTAAAAATTTCTGCCATACTTCTGATTTGAGAAAATTTTCAAAAGTACCCTTGAGTTTTGAAAATTTCAAAGCACCCTGATTTATTAAGATTTTTAAATTGACCCCGACTTATTACCAAAATACCCCTGTAGGTGAAATGACGAAAATACCCCTGGGGTAGGAATAAGACAAAAATGTTTGAATGATGAATGTGTGTGGTAAGAATATTGAATGAATGTGCTCCTCTAAATTAGGATAGAAGACTTGAAACTTTGATCGATCGAAAGAACTACTTCTAAAACTTCTTTCATAAAATTTCTTCGTGGATAATCAGTGGAACAAAATACTAATGCATAAAATTTCTTAATCAGATTAATCGCGATCGTAGAAATGAGCTCTATGGGACGTGGTCGTAATGTACGAGGACGTGGTAGGGGCAGAATGGTCGTATCGGAACCCGTTAGATCAGATCAAGGGTCTGAGAATGAGGTACCACCATCCCCACCATCAGCTATTGGTGGTGAGCAAAGAAGATCGCATGAGGAATGACGCAGAAGACGCAGCGTGCTACGGGTTCTTGAGATGGTGGCTGGAGCAGGAGGAAATATGGGAGCTCAGAAATCTGTACCCGAGCGACTTCGAGCCAACGGAGCCGAGGTGTTCTGTTGTGTATCTAGTGTGGCACCCAGTACGGCTGAGTATTGGTTGGAAGTAACCGAACGAATTATGGATGAGTTGGATCTGTCTGTTGAGGAAAAGTTAAAAGGAATGGTGTCGCTTCTTCGCGATGAGTCATATCAATGGTGGCTCACAGTTCGGGATGGTGCTACGGCTGAGGAACTCACTTGGGAGCATGTTAAGGTGGCCTATCAGAAGAAGTATGTAGGTACCAGTTATATTGATGCGCAGAGGAAAGCATTTTTGGGGCTGGTTCAAGGGAACAAATCCGTGGCGGAGTACGAGGCTGAATTCCTAAGGTTAAGCCGGTATGCTCGAGGAGTGGTGGCTACGGAGCACGAATGGTGTGTCCGGTTTGAGGATGGACTGAGAGATGATCTAAGGTTATTGATAGCTCCGCAGCAGGAGCGGGAATTTGCCGTATTAGTGGAGAAGGCTAAAGTGGCCGAAGGAGTTAAGGACTCGATGGGCGTAACTCGATCGAATAGGCAAAAGAGAGGATTCGGATCGTCCGGGTCATCCGAAATGCGCAGAAGAGGCCTAGAGCCGATGAGTCGCGAGGTCGCTAAGTCGGTACAGGAGGGCGCACCGCATTTGTGCCGAGTGTGGGAAAAGGCACTTAGGGAGTGTTGGAAGAAAACGGGGGGATGCTTTAAGTGCGGGTCTAAGGATCACATGATTAAGGATTGTCCGATAATGATAGACGGGGCCACCAACAGGCGAGTGTTAATCGCCGTAAGAGGTGGACAAGCAGCCTCAGCGAGGTCGTGGTCCGAACAACAGAGGAAATGGTGCTGGAAGAGGACGTGGAACACCGGGCAGAGGTGTTGGTAATACTGAGGCAAGACAACCGGGTCTGGTATATGCGGTTCGTCGAAGGGAGGATGGAGATGCAACGGACGTCATAACCGGTACGTTCCTTATATTTCGCAAGCCTTACTTTGCTCTGATTGATGTGGGCTCGACCCATTCTTATGTTGCATGTAGAGTAGTTGAAACTCTAGGCATAGCCTCCGAACTTTCTCGATAGGGAGATGACAAAGAGTAAGCCCATTAGGTCAAATCGTAGTGGTGAATAAGATCTTTCGAGAGAGTACCTCTAGAGATTCAAGGAATGGTATTCTCTTCCGACTTAATGGAACTACTCTTCTGAGAATTCGATCTCATACTTGGCATGGATCAAGTAGTGGAACATCTGGCTGTATTGGATTGTGCAAATAAGCGAATGGAGTTAAGGACCCCGAGGATGAGGCGGTAATTATGATAGGAGAAAGAAGGAACTACTTGTCTAATGTAGTTTCAGCACTGAAAGCTGATAAGATGGTTCGGAAAGGGTGCAAGGCCTTCTTGACCTTCGTTGGTGCGTTGGATGCAAAAGAAGGGGGAGTTAGTGAAGTTAGAACAGTAGGAGAATTTGTGGATGTTTTTTCGGAGGAGTTACCTGGAATACCCCCGGACAGGGAGGTGGAGTTTGGAATTGACTTGCTGCCTGGAACGGCGCCAGTATCTATCGCTCCGTATAGAATGGCACCGAAGGAGTTTGTTGAGCTCAAGGCTCAAATCCAAGAGTTGCTTGATCGTGGGTTTATTCGACCCAGTGTGTCTCCATGGGGAGCACCGGTCTTGTTTGTGAAGAAGAAGGACGGGACTATGCGTATGTGCATAGATTACCGTCAGTTAAACAAGTTGACCATCAAGAACAAGTACCCGTTGCCGAGGATAGACGACTTGTTCGATCAGCTTAAGGGGGCAGCGGTGTTCTCAAAGATAGATCTAAGGTCTGGATATCATCAACTTAAGGTGAAGGAAGCAGATATCCATAAGACGGCCTTCTGGACAAGGTACGGGCATTATGAGTTTGTAGTAATGCCGTTTGGGTTGACGAACGCCCCAGTCGCGTTCATGGATATGATGAACCGGGTTTTTCAACCCTACTTGAATCGGTTCGTCACTGTGTTCATCGACGACATCCTAGTATACTCCAAGTCTGAGGAAGAACATGATGAGCATCTCCAGATAGTGTTGCAAGTGTTAAGGGAGAAGAAGCTCTACGCCAAATTCAGCAAGTGCGAATTTTGGCTTAAGGAGGTTGCATTCTTAGGGCATGTAGTGTCTGCAGAAGGAATAAGGGTGGATCCTAGTAAGATTGAGGCAGTACTAGATTGGAAACCACCTAAGTCTGTGGCTGAGATTCAAAGTTTCTTGGGTTTGGCAGGCTACTACAGAAGGTTTGTGGAAGGGTTTTCTTCAATAGCCGCACCGTTGACAAAGTTGTTGAGGAAGGAAGTAGCTTTCGTTTGGGCAGATAAGCAACAGGAGAGCTTTGAGAAGCTTAAGAGGGTGTTGACGGAAGCTCCGGTCTTGATTCAGCCGGAGGCAGGAAAGGATTTCATGGTGTATTGTGACGCTTCCCATACGGGCTTGGGTTGCGTATTGATGCAAGATGGGAAGGTTGTAGCTTATGCGTCTCGACAACTAAGGCCTCACGAAGTTAACTACCCGACGCATGACTTGGAACTGGCGGTAGTGGTCTTTGCTCTTAAGGTGTGGAGGCACTACCTTTATGGAGAAAAGTCGGGATCTACACAGGACCACAAGAGCTTTAAGTATCTCACGACTCGTAAGAGCCGAACTCGAGACAAATAAGGTGGGTGGAATTACTGAAGGATTACGACTGTTCTATAGAGTATCACCCGGACAAGGCGAATGTGGTAGCAGATGCCCTAAGTTGGAAAGTTGTGTCAGATCTGAGGGCAATGTTTGCACATCTGAGCTTGTATGACGATGGGAGTCTGCCGCGCATTGCAAGTTGCCGACGTGGTGGGTGAGGTGAAGGAAAGTCGGTTAGTGGATGAGGACTTAAGTGCTAAGTTGCGGCAAGTGCAGAGTGGAGAGTTAAAAGATTATGGTATTAATGACGAAGGAGTGTTGTGTTTCAAGGGTAAGGTCCAGATGCCTAGGAACAAGGAGTTAAGACAGAGGATTCTTCAAGAATCGCATGGTAGCCCTTATGCTATGCATCCCGGAGGTACTAAGTTGTACAAAGATTTAAGGGAAACAGCTTTGGTGGCCTGGTCTTAAAAGAGAAGTTACCGAATTTGTGGGGAAATGCTTAATGTGTCAGCAAGTTAAGGCTGAACACCAAGTTCCGTCAGGATTGCTTCAGCCAATCAAGATTCCGCAGTGAAAGTGGGAGAGAATTACCATGGACTTCGTTAGTGGGCTTCCCCTTACGCCTACTAAGAAGGACTCGGTATGGGTGATAGCGGACTGATTGACCAAGTCCGCGCACTTCATTCCAGTAAGAGTTGATTATTCTTTGCAGAAGTTGGCAAAGTTATATGTGGCAGAAATTGTGAGGTTGCATGGAGTGCCGCTATCGATTATCTCAGATAGGGATCCAAGGTTTACGTCTCGGTTTTGGAAAGCTCTACATCAGGCTTTAGGCACCAGATTAGACTTCAGTACGGCGTTTCATCCACAATCGGACGGTCAGTCTGAACGAGTAATCCAAGTGTTGGAAGATATGCTGAGAGGCTGTGTGATAGACTTCAGAGGAAGTTGGGAAGAGTATTCACCGTTAGCGGAATTTGCTTACAATAACAGCTATCAAGCGAGTATTCGAATGGCACCATATGAAGCGTTGTATGGTCGGAAGTGTCGAACTCTTACGTGTTGGACGGAATTAGGGGAACATCGAGTTTTGGGTCCAGAGATTGTGGCAGAATTCGAGGAGAAGGTTAAGGTAATTCGGGCACGGTTGAAGGAAGCATCTGATAGGCAGAAGTCGTATGCAGATATCAAACGGAAGGAAATAGAATTTGATGTGGGAGATCAAGTGTTTCTTAAAGTGTCGCCTTGGAAGAAGGGGATGAGATTTGGTCGGAAAGGGAAGTTAAGTCCAAGGTTTATAGGGCCCTATCGGGTATTGAAGCGAGTTGGACCAGTGGCATACCAGTTAGAGTTGCCTTCAGAATTGAAGCAGATACACGACGTATTCCATGTGTCCATGCTACGTCGTTATCGATCGGATCCATCTCATGTAGTACCAGTTGAGGAAGTGGAACTAAGGCCAGATTTGTCCTACGAGGAAGAGCCAATTCAGATTCTGGAACGCGATGTGAAAGTGTTACGGAGGAAGTCAGTTCCTCTAGTCAAAGTGTTATGGCGTAATCATGGATCGGAGGAGGCTTCGTGGGAGCCAGAAGAAGCAATGCGACAACAATACCCTCACTTATTTTAGCCAGGTAATTTCGAGGATGAAATTATTTTAAGGGGGGTAGAATTGTAATATCCAGAAAATGGGCTTGTGCATTTTGCTTAATAATATGAAATGGCATGCCTTTGTGTGTTATAATGTGTTTTATGAATTTTGTGAACTCTAGAGTGTGGTGAATGCTTTAGAAATTATCAGATTTTAAGTTTAAAAGAGGAAGCTAGGCAGAGGAGGCCTTAAGAGAAATTGTAGGGGAAATATGACACAAAAACGGGCTTGTTTAAGTGGCTTGGAGGTGCCACTTAAGGCTCAGTAGGTGACGCCACAAGCATGAGGCAGGTCTTAAGTTCGAGCTGTAAAGGAAGCAAAAAAAAAAAGGGGGCTTTTATTTTGAATGTTGCCTCAAGGAGAGGGGGAGGAGATGGACGGCAATGGGGCTTTGAAAGGTGAGGATAAAGACTTGATTTATCCTTTTTAAATTTCGGCTAAGATAGGGGATAAATGATGATTTTATTTTGAATTATTTTTGAATGGGTAAAAGAGAGAAAAGAGGAGAAAAATAAGGAAGCTGATAAGGGAGTGTGAGTTGGCCGATTGGGGACTCTAAGTGTAGTAATTTCGGCCAAGGAAGGAGAATAAGGCCATTCTTCATTCTTTCTTTCCTCCTGTACCTCTGCCGATTCTCTCTCTCGCAACCTATTCTCTTTTTCTTTTCAACTCTCCGTGAAGCCAAAATAGGATCCCCTAGTCTTGCCGATTTTCTTTAAGTCCTATACTTTCTTTTCTTTTCTTGATTAAACCGAATCTTTCCAAGTGATCATCAAAAGCCGAAAGTTGCCACTCTTTGAATCGATTTCTCCTGCAAGCTCTCTCTGCCGATTTCTTCAGGGTAAGATCAAATTCGATTTCCATTCTCTTTCTTTAAGACTTGCCGAAATCTAGGAACTAATCCCTATTACTGTCTTTGGCCGAAACTTTAAAGGAGGCTTTGGGATCTGTCAATAATCGACTATAAGGAGGAGATTTTCGGGATTTCAATAGCTAAGGTAAGTTGTGTGATATTCGGCCATAGGCCATTCTATTGTGTTTTAATGTTATATTAGATCTAACATGTGGCCATAGGAATCTCGACATCATTAAAGAAGCAAGGATCAATTTGTGGGAATTGGAATCGCAAGGTAAGGAGGTGTTATATTCGGCCATATTGACTATTATGTTAGCCAAATCTGACCATGGTTATTTAGGGGCAGTCGACAGTGGTATACAAGGATTTCGGGATTCAAAATCGCAAGGTAAGTGCACATACACATTTGGCCAAAGCCCTATTTAGCAACTTAGATCTATTTCTTACTTATTCAAAAGCCGAAAACTAACCAAGTCAATTGATCTAGTGTTAGCCGATTTTAAGGAAGAAAAACTACAACGTTTCGGGATTTGATTAATAATCAAATCGACAACAAGGTAGGAGCTTTGGGTGCAATAATCCTTCGAGATTTGATCATATAGCCGAATATGCTTTTGCTAAACATTAAGTGGTTGACCAAATGTAGGAACTAAGGATCTAGGACGCTAGATCGGGATTTTCGGGAGTCTCAGTGAAAGCGATAAGTATATCAGATGTGTACCCCACACTATCTCTTAATAGATTTATGGTAATGTTTTAACGCAGGTGTTAGTAAGAATGTGAAAGATATGGCTAAGGTACCATGCAATGGTACAAAGTACTCAGGTACGTTTACCCACTCCTACTATGAGTATAATATGATCTGTCATGGCACATACGTGAAACTATAAGAATGTGAGTAAGGAATATGACATTGTTTATGCATATTTGTATGACATGGGCATAGGGGTGATTATGAAAGGGGAAGTGATTTGGTGGTTTATACCACAATATCTGAATGTGGTGACTCATGTCACAATATGTGAATGTGGTGACTCATGTCACAATATCTGAATGTGGTGACTTATGTCACAAAATTATTATCTGGTGGCTATGCCACAAATTTATAAGGGCGATGAGCACGCTCGTCTCTGATGGATCGCTTCGATGATGTGTAGCGGATGGGTGGGTCGATTTAGTAATCCCCACGGTGTGATGGTTGGTACGGGTGATGTGTAGCGGATGGCTTCTAGGTTTGGGTCGGGATTGCATCATTATATTTAATTGCTATTTGTATATGTATGAATTGTTATGCCTAAATCGTTGGGATTTAGTGTTGCCTGTACACATTGAGTCCGTTTGACTCACCCCGTTGTGGGATATTTTTCAGGTGACGCTCAGTGATGGACTGGGTCGGCAGGAGCTTAGTGGTGGCCATGCTCAGTTCGGGACTTTATTTTATTTTTGACTTGTTATATTTTAAGTATTTTGGATTTAATTTGGGTTTTGGTTTTTGATGTAATAAGGCCATAGTATGAACTGTATTATGCATGCCTTTTATTAGATTTTATTACAATACAATTAAGGCTAAATCAAAGTTAAATGGTTTTTTTTTTAAAAAAAAAATATTAAGTGTTTTTAATATGGTAACAAGGTTTTTAATAAATCCCTGATTTCAAAAATAAAGAGGTTTTCAATTAAACCCAACACAAGCAAATCCTCCTTCAAAACCACACGTATTTTTCCTAAGTAGCAAACAGATTTTCAAATGTTTTCTCGAGGATCATACCAGATCCGGTCAAGGCTCGTGGGCCGGGTTTGGGGTGTTTCATTTACACTTTCAAAAAAGTACCAAAATAAGATTGAGTAGTGTGATGACGATCCTCGACGCTCCCCGAGCCTTTAGTAGTGATAAACCAAAATAGTAACATATTTTAATCCCACATTTAGTATGCTTTTGGATGAATTATCCCTTGATTTATGTAAAAAGGTGCTCTTAATCCTTTCTTTTCATGTTATATACTCAGGAACGCACCAGGGGATGAAAAGAACGCAAAACGGGCTTAAAACGGAACAAATGGGCCAAAGCATGAAATCGGCACGGCCTGGACCAAAGATCACACGACCGTGCCTCCTTAAAGATCTCGAACATGGCCTGGACCACGATTTACACGGCCGTGCCTCATCAACGAAGTCCACACGGCCTGACCACGACTTACACGGGCGTGTGCCATGGGCGTGTCCCTGCCGCGGCCAAGAAAAGTTTTACTCGAATTTGGATACTTGGAGGCAAATGAACATATTCCAAAGCCTATTCAAACACCCTAGTAGGAACTCTACTTGAATTAGGATACTTTGGGGCCAAGTAAGGCATCTCGAAGTCTATATAAACACCCAAGGGGGCAACTTGTCAAGCGAGTTCGACAGAAACCCTCTGTCGAGGGGAGCCCAAAGCCATCGTCTAGGGGGGCGGTGAACTAGGCGAAGAAGCCAAGCCGAAAAGGTCAGATTTGTGGGAATCACTCAGGGATAGCCAGTTGATCCATCTCAAGAAGCCAGAGTTATACTCAAGACGGAGGATCTCCTCTTCAATTCCTTCAGAGGGTTTTAGGGATTTCTTATGTTTTGTTTTATCTTTTCTCTTGAGATGTTTTCCTTTATTGTTATGAACTAAACCCTTCTGATACCCGAGGGATGAAAACTATGATGAATCTTGTTATTTGATTATTTGAATTATATGATAAATACTTAGTTTGTTCTTAATTATGTGAGCTTAATCCAAATTTAATGTGCTTAGGTGGAGGAGGAATAGACCCTGCCTAAGAGTAGATCTAACATAATTAAGCGGAGTTGATCGCACGCCTAGAGATAGGGTGACGAGATTTTGCCGGATTAGGGTGAAACCTAATATGGGAATCCACAGATCGATTTACTGCTATTCTAGGGGGTTATTATAAGAGAATGAGAGTTCCACTAATTAACCTAGGGTTAGACGTTATTCGCCTCGAGAGAGGGTTTAATATACGTTAGGGAATCTTACGGATCAAACTAAGTGAATAAATCGTATGGTTCAGTGTTAGATAACAAGTGAAGTCTAGGTGGATTCTTCCTAGGGTATCGTTTAAATCAACTGAGCTTTTCCCAAGTTATTTTCCAAATTCATTCTTCTTTGTCTTAGAGTCTTTAGTTTAGTAGTTAATTAATTCAGATTAATAAACAACTTCACTTATTTTAGGCTAAATAATAAAAAGAAAGTTAGTATTAGTACTTTTAGTTCCTTTGGGTTCGATAATCCGGTCTTACCTAAGCTATACTACTGTTTGATAGGTGCACTTGCCTTCAATCGTTGTCAGAGTTAGTTTCCAGGTTCGATCATTCTTTTATAAATTTTAAAACTCTGATTCACAGCGATCAAGTTTTTGGCGCCGTTGCCGGGGAACTAAAATATTAAGAAAGCTCTATTTTTATTACTTTAGCTATTCTTTTTATTTTTTGCAATTTACTTTTATTTTTAGTTTAAATTTTTACTTTGCTAATTTTTCTTTTATTTATTTTTGTCAGATAATTTTAGTTTATAGAGAAGATGGCACTAAATAACTATTAGTGGCGAGTTATGAGGACAACACCAACAGAAGCCGCCAGTGTCTTCAACCTCGACGCGATAACCAGGCTATCAAACCAGTTAGAGATGATGAATAAAAAGATTGATGGTTTGTGTAGTCTCTCGCAGGTACATCCAGTTATGCAATATGACTCGAATCTAGGAGGCGTGGCGAATCCTGAGTACCCACCCTACAGATATGGCATGAAGAACGAACAAGTCCACTATATGGTTAACTATTCTAGACCTCAAAATAATTTTTATAGTGACACTTATAATACAGATTGGAGGTACCATCCCAATTTCTCGTGGGACGATCAAGGCAGCCAAAGAGAGGAACTTCCTCCAAATTTTCAACAACCACTTCACCAACAGGAAGATGAGTCGAACCTTGAAGAGACGCTGGCAAAATTCATAGCAAACACAGAAGCACGTCTCCAAAATATAAAAACGAAACAAGAAACATCAATTCAAGGGATCGAGGTTCATTTAGGTCAGCCTGTTAAGCTGATCTTAGAACAACCATAAGAAAGCTTGCCAAGCAACACTGAAACTAACCCAAAAGAGCAAATTCAAGCTGTAACAACTCATGACAGTGAAAGATTAGTGGAATCTGACCCAAGGCAAGATCCTGTGGTAAGTGAAGGTAAGGTTGAGGTGAGCCATGAAATACCAAAATCGGCAATTACAGAGTACCATCCTCGTGTACCATATCCCGAAGCAATGAAGAAGGACAACACAGAGGAACAGTTCGGTAAGTTTCTTAAACTTTTAAATAAATTACATATTAACTTACCGTTTCTCGAAGCTCTTTCGCAGATACCCGATTATAGAAAATTTTTAAAAGAGCAGTTGACAAACAAACGGAAGCTAGATGAGGAATCACATGTGGAGCTAAACGCAATGTGCTCAGTAATTCTACAAAATAAACTGCCACGGAAATTAAAAGATCCAGGGAGTTTTACAATTCCATGTTTAATTGGTAGTTTATCTATTGATAACGCTTTAGCAGATTTAGGGGCAAGCATCAATGTTATGCCTTATAAAATGTTTAAACAACTAGGTCTAGGGAAACCGAGACAAACTAGGATGAGCATTCAATTAATTGATAAAACTATCAGAATTCCTAGGGGTATAATTGAAAATGTTCTAATCAAAATTGATAAATTCGTATTCCCAGTAGACTTTGTCATTTTAGACATGGATGAGGACAATTCGATCCCTTTAATTTTAGGAAGACCCTTTCTAGCAACTGCCAGGACTAAAATTGATGTTGGTACAGGAGAATTCATTCTTTGTATAGGTGACGAATCAATCAGTTTACAAGCTCTTGATTCGGCCAGAACATCGACTGATGAAGGTGAGAAAGTAAATCAGTTGATAATTAATCTGTTCAAATTTCACCGCAGGAACAACCACAGAACTACGAACCTGAGCCGAAACAGGAACCTTGTGTCAACAAAGAAGAAGCATATGAGGAACGAAGCCTTGAGATCAACAAACTAAAAGAGGGGAAGACACACTTTAAAGAGGAACCAAAATCGCACGAAGAAAAACCGAAGGAACCCCCAGACGAGCTGATAGGAACAACAAATCACTTCAAAATAGAGGATCAGGTATTATTGAATAAGGAAGACCCTCGAATCACCAATTCAGACTTTAAGATAACCGAAGAAATCACTTTTGAGGTACTTAATGTCTTCCTATACGGGCCAGTCGAGGTAAGCAATCCTAAATTCACTACTTTTGAGGTAAACACTACTCGACTTAAATTTTATATCAAAAATCGAGTTGATCGCATGAGGAAGGATTTTCACCTCCTCAAACCACCTTGACCATACGAATGAGAGGTAAAGTCTAGCTTAAGACTATAAACGAGCACTTCTCGGGAGGCAACCCGAGCACTAACCCTATTAATTTGTACATTTTTTATTTTACTTTTATTTTTTTAGCACCTAATGTAACACCCCAAACCCAGCCTAAACGTTACGACCGGATCTGGTATGTCACAAGGAAAGGTAGTTTTAAAAATTCACGATCGTTTAAAAATTTTGAGTTTTGATTATCAGTAGTTTGTGAACCGTTCATTAATATTTTGGAAAACAGTTATTTGTGTTTTTAGGAAAACTCCGTATTGATCATTTCATCATAGATAATAACCGCATTAAAACAAAACCAAATTAAAATCCCAAAGGCCTTATTACGAACATAGTCCGAATTAAAATGAAATTTAAAATAAAATAACACTTAATTTACTGAAGTGACGACGTATGGCCACCACAGAGTCCACCTCGGCTCCAAACCCTCAAGCTAGGGATTACCTGCAAAAGTTAAAGCAGAGGGGTGAGTCACCAAGACTCAGTATGCAATTCCCCTTATAACGCAATCACAACATGGCATATCATAACGTGTATGCAATGCAGCCCAGCACAACCTAGTTTTCCATCCTCTACACACCTGAATCATCCAAACGCCTGTGGCACCAAGCCACTGTGGTACCAAACCACTGGTGACAGAGTCACAAATTATAATATATGTGGGGCCAACCCACTTGTGGTACCAAACCACTGGTGACAATCCCTGATGAATATATGTGGGGCCAACCCACTGTGGTACCAAATCACTGGGACGAGTCACGAAAATAATATATGTGGTGCCAAACCACTGGTGGTGCCAAACCACTGAGACATATTCACTGGATAAAATATGTGGGGCCAACCTACTTGTGGTACCAAACCACTGGTGACAGTCTTAGAATCACACTTCCCCTTTTCACATATCCCAAAGCCCATACAATATGACATAATAATTCGTGTATGCAGTATGTCATGTATGCAAAACATATACCAAATATAACGTATAACATGAATTACCATCATAATCAGATAAATAGAATACAACATAATCAAGCTAATCAACCTCTAAGGGTATAACAGAAATTTTACCTACTAAGGGTATTTTCGTAATTTACCTATCGAGGGTATTTCATGAATTTCGCACCTACAATGGCCTTTCTGAAGGCCTAATGTCGCCCTGAGCGACTCGGCTACCATTTTCGGTCGTTACCGGACTATTGGGCTTGAAACCAGATTTCAGCCCATTCGGGCCCACACGCTCGTGTGGCCCAACTAGCACAAATTTAGCCACAGATATGAGATTCACCTAGTCCAGTCTAATATATACTACACAATCATACAATCTAATCATATGGGCCCACGTGCCCATTGGGCCTACTCGGCCCTTATCGGCCCATCGTGGCCCAAACAACATCAACCCACAATAACACTAATGAAGCCTCAACTATCGCGTCGAAGCCCCCACACGTGCGCTCGTGTGGCTACTATTGCCGTGTGACTGGCATTTCGGTAATTTGCCGCTCTACAACTAGAGTAGAGAAGTACACACCTGATAGGAATCTGGTGCTAACCCACGCTCCGACCGCTCCTATGCCCAAACGCCCTCCAAGGTATCCTTCCTCCCATCATAGATAGCTCTATATATAGCCAGCTTCTCACCTTCCTTCTTTGTATCTCTCCGATGTGGGATCCCTCCGCTAGCAGAGTTTAAATCCAACTCAAACTCTGGTCGTCCAATCCGCAAAATAAATACTCCCTTGCTGATCCCGAGACTTGAACCTCAGACCTCTTGCCAGCTGTAACGCCACCTTGCCACTAGGCCACAAGCTCATCTTGTGCCCTAAAACATGCCCAACTAAAGATAAGTCTATGGCCAAGGTCTAAATTCATTTAATAAAATAATCTAAAAGAAATGCAAGTTCCACGCCTTGAACCTTGGACCTCCTTCCTTCCTTGTGGCGTCACCTCCTTGCTCCCTGAGTGGCGTCACTTTGCCACTACACCACACACTCCACTTATGTCATTTTCTCCACATTTTATTCTTAAAGCCTACCTACTAACTCCCAGGGTTTTTTTCACCTAAAACCAAAATTTTCCTAAAGCTCAAGTTTGATCCCGGGACTTCATAGAAGCCCCCTAACCTTCCAAAATCACACACCTAATAGGTCTAACCTGTATTAATGCCGATCTCTTGATCTCAAAAATTTTAAATGCTACTACGCTCAAGCCCATTGGGCCCAATTCTACTAGGCCCAATTTCGGGATGTTACACCTAACCATAAACTAACCAAAGTACAGATTTCCATGCTCACACGGCCTTGCACACGGTCGTGGCCATGGTCGTATGGAAGCCAGAAGGACAAACAACGGATGAGCTAGTAACCGTGCATGACAAAGAATGATTTCTTTTCCCAACACGGGCTGTGATAAAAAGCCACGCCCGTGCCGACTTCCCGTGTGAGGTTACTGACTTATTGAGCACGGGCGAGACACGGCCGTGCCTTTTACAACCGTCTTGAGAGGTTACTTGACTTGACGAGCACGGGTTAAACACGCCCGTTCTAAAGGACCGTGTGAAGAATACACAGGCGTGCTACGAGACCCACGGCCGTGGTAAAACACCTAAATGCTCCCAAAATTCAAAATCACGAAAAACACAGACTGATTAAACTCGAACAAGGGCGTGGACCGTATCACTATTTAAATATTTACTTTTATTTCTATTTTTATTTTTATTTTTATTTTTATTTTCATTTTCATTTTCATTTTCATTTTCATTTCCTTTCTTTTATTTTCTTTATTATTTTCTTCTTGTTATTCATTCCATTTAGATTTAGCTTAGGATACAAAAGAAATTAGGATGGCTGCTTCGAGGACTCAACCAGTTCGAGACGCTTCCCCACGCTCACCTCCAATCCTATCCGGTTTCTTTTCATTGGCTTCATCCAAAATCTAGGAAGTTTCCCTTCTCTCCCCATCTTACGATTTTATGATTATTTTGATATTATCTACCTTTGTACATTGAGGACAATGTACATCTTAAGTGTGGGGGGGTTAACTATAGTATTATTTGAAAATCCCTGAATTATGCCTTGTTTGAAAGAAAATTACTCATATTACTAATTAGGATGAAATTTCTGATGATTTATGATTTTTATTGATATGTTTTAGATTAAGCCATTGATAATTGTGCATTGATGATTAAATTTGAAGGATACTAGAGAGTCAAGCATGATAAGTCTATTTTTCAGAAATTAAAAATTTTCTAGGTTGTCGAACTGAGCTTAATTATTACTTTGAAGTTTGAAATTTACGAGGTTGACATCAAAATACCCATAATTTTTGGGAGTTTTTGAGCCTTATAGGGCATAAATTCTTTTTCTTGGTCACTTTATTGATTATGAGTATGTCAACACTGATTTGTTATTCTAGAACTTGCATCAATTATACATGTCGAGACCACACTTTTTGATTTGATACACAGAGATGATAAAGGCACCTAAGATCTAACCCACTTACTCCATAAAAAGCCTACCTTCATAATTAACCCCTTGTGAACCCCTTTTAATCCTAACAACCCTATTTATTGACATAACTGCTAATATTAACCCAAAACCCTTTGTTTGTGTTATCACAATTCCTTTTGACTACCCTTATATCGAGATTTGATCTGATTAGTTGCCTAATTATGAATTTTAGTAGTTTATCCTTTATTATGTATTTAGTTGTTCTTAAAAAAAAACGAAGTATATTCATTATTAGTCATGTGATTAAACGAGCTTATACATTTAAAATCCAAATATCGAAAAAATAAGCTCGTATTATTAGTATTATTAGTTTTCAATTGATGTAATTATTATTATTAGTTCATTAGTTCTTAGTTAGGTAATTTGTCAATTCAATCTCGATTCTAACCCTCTAATTTAGCCTTATTCCACACCATAACCCTAGCCCCAAGTACAACCTCATTAAAGACCTTTTGATTTGTGTTTAATCTCATATTTCAGTCGTGGAGATTTGATTTTCATGCAAGCCTATGGGATTAACTCTTCATGTTTGACTTTTGAGTGCCTAAATTCTGAGCCTTAAACACTTTGAGTGATTTGAGTGAATCTTTTATGAGGATGTCTATCCTTGTCGATTTCAAATTAAAGGTAATTATCTAGATAAGGGGAGACGCCTAAGTTTTCGAGCTACAAAATCTATGACTTATATTGTTTGAATTTTTAGGATGCTTTGAGTTGAATTATCCATGTATAAATTATCTCTTAATTATGATGAGACACTATCAATAGGAATTATGAATTACAGGAAGTTCATTTTAATTGTAAGTTGAGAATTTTGAGGACAAGCAAAAGCTTAAGTGTGGGGGTATTTGATAAACCGAAATAGTAACATATTTTAATCCCACATTTAGTATGCTTTTGGATGAATTATCCCTTGATTTATGTAAAAAGGTGCTCTTAATCCTTTCTTTTCATGTTATATACTCAGGAAAGCACCAGGGGATGAAAAGAACGCAAAACGGGCTTAAAACGGGACAAATGGGCCAAAGCATGAAATCGACACGGCCTGGACCAAAGATCACACGGCCGTGCCTCCTTAAAGATCTTGAACACGGCCTGGACCATGATTTACACGGTCGTGCCTCATCAACGAAGTCCACATGGCCTGACCACGACTTACACGGGCGTGTGCCAAGGGTGTGTCCCTACCGCGGCCAAGAGAAGTTTTACTCAGATTTGGATACTTGGAGGCAAAGGAACATATTCCAAAGCCTATTCAAACACCCTAGTAGGAAATCTACTTGAATTAGGATACTTTGGGGCCAAGTAAGGCATCTCGAAGTCTATATAAACACCCAAGGGGGCAACATGTCAAGGGAGTTCGACAGAAACCCTCTGTCGAAAGGAGCCCAAAGCCATCGTCTAGGGGGGCGGTGAGCTAGGCCAAGAAGCCAAGCCGAAAAGGTCGGATTTGTGGGAATCACTCAGGGATAGCCAGTTGATCCATCTCAACAAGACAGAGTTATACTCAAGACGGAGGATCTCCTCCTCAATTCCTTCAGGGGGTTTTAGGGATTTCTTATGTTTTGTTTTATCTTTTCTCTTGAGATGTTTTCCTTTATTGTTATGAACTAAACCCTTCGGATACCCGAAGGGGATGAAACCTATGATGAATCTTGTTATTTGATTATTTGAACTATATGATAAATACTTAGTTTGTTCTTAATTATGTGAGCTTAATCCAAATTTAATGTGCTTAGGTGGAGGAGGAATAGACCCTCCCTAAGAGTAGATCTAACATAATTAAGTGGAGTTGATCGCACGCCTAGAGATAGGGTGACGAGATTTTGCCGGATTAGGGTGAAACCTAATATGGGAATCCACAGATCGATTTACTGCTATTCTAGGGGGTTATTATAAGAGAACGAGAGTTCCACTAATTAACCTAGGGTTAGACGTTATTCGCCTCGAGAGAGGGTTTAATATACGTTAGGGAATCTTACGGATCAAACTAAGTGAATAAATCGTATGGTTCAGTGTTAGATAACAAGTAAAGTCTAGGTGGATTCTTCCTAGGGTATCGTTTAAATCAACTGAGTTTTTCCCAAGTTATTTTCCAAATTCATTCTTCTTTGTCTTAGAGTCCTTAGTTTAGTAGTTAATTAATTTAGATTAATAAACAACTTCACTTATTTTAGGCTAAATAATAAAAAGAAATTTAGTATTAGTACTTTTAGTTCCTTTGGGTTCGATAATCCGGTCTTGCCTAAGCTATACTACTGTTCGATAGGTGCACTTGCCTTTAATCGTTGTCAGAGTTAGTTTCCAGGTTCGATTATTCTTTTATAAATTTTAAAACTCTGATTCACAACGATCAAGTAGCTTTAATGATCTATAAAACAGAACAAACACACACAAAGTAAGCTTTCAAAAGCTTAGTAAGCCATATACAAATAAACTTAACATAATATGCACATAAGCACATTGATACAATAATATTAATGTTTCTCATTTGCAAATTCATCACATATCCTTTGGTTCATTTGTTTAGCCATAACTTACCCACATTTCATAGCTCAAAGTATCACTTTACTCATAGCTCATTCAAGCATGTATCACATATTATCTCATCAATTCTATACATATATTCACTTTAGTAAGCTCATATATACACTTACCTTTTATACACATACAGAGTGTACCTTTCAAACGTACCTGAATCGTTTATACATTTCTCATAGACTTTCATTTCTCAGACTTGCCCGTTGAACCGTTCGGAATCAAATAGGATACTCAGAATACTTAGAATAATCGTACAATGCCAACGTCCCAGACGTGGTCTTACATGTAACCAAATATTGATGCCACTGTCCCAGAAAGGGTCTTACACGAATCAAATACGATGCCGATCTTTCAGACATGGTCTTACACGTAAATTTCATATCGATGCCAATGTCCCAGACGTGGTCTTATACGATATCTCATATCAAAAACCTATGTCATGACATATGTAATCCTATCTATTCCTAGGTTCGTACGGGACTTTTTCGGATGTTGACATCATGTCAATACTATCTCAGATTTCATGTACTCATCACCTCATATACATTCATCATTATAAATTTTCATATGAACATACATATATCAATGTAAATACATTTATTTGTATTTAGACTTACCTCGGATTCGGTTAACGTACGGACTCGATTATTCGATCACTTTTGACTTTCTGCGATCTAAGTCCGTTTTATTTGGTTCTTGATCTATGCATATTCAAATTTAATCCATTTATTCACCAAATCATTCAATTCAATCCAAAAACACTTATTTAGGGAAATTTACAAATTAGCCCTCACATTTTCACATTTTGATATTTTAGTCCCTATTTCACAAAATCACAAAATACACAAAATCTCAATACACCCATGCTTAGCCGAATTCTCATGTAGTCCATACAAGTCCATTCATTTCATTTATTTCACAATTTAGTCCTTCAAAATACTATTTTCACAATTAAGTCCAAAATACTCAAATTCACTAAAAATCCAAAGACAAAACATGTTAATCTAACACATATATTTCATTTTTCACCATCAAACATCACAAAACTTATGTGTTCATCAATGGCACATTTCAAAATATTCATCAATTCACAAAATTGAATCATGGGTTTCAAAGTACTCGAAGCAACGATTACGAAAACGTAGAAATTATCAAAAACCGAAACAAAACATACCTTGAATCAATTTAAACCCTTACCGAAACCTAACTTGATCTTTTTCTTTTCTTTTCTTTTGATATTCGGCCAAAGAACAAGACAAAACGACCTATTTTATGCATTTGTTTTTACTTATTATAAACTTATTAATTAATTTACATATTTAACCTTTATTATAACATTATAAATTCCACTAACATATGGAATTAATGTCCATCCATAATTCACTTGGTCCAATTGCTTTATAAGGACCTCACATATATAAAGACATGACACATAGGTGCTTTTAACATATAGCATGTAAATTTAGCATCTTCCACAGTTAGGTCTTTTTCTTTAATTAAGCATACAAATGATCAAATTAAACCACAAAACTTTCACATATGCTTCATCATATACTGCAGACACAGAAAATAATATTAAAATATTTTTTTGACTCAGATTTGTGGTCCTGAAACCACTATTTCGACTAGGGTCTAAACCGGGCTGTTACAATTCTCCCCCCTTAGGGATTTTCGTCCCCAAAAATCTTACCGTTGAATAGGTTCGGATATTGTTGTCTCATTGTATCTTCAGGCTCCCACGTAGCCTATTCAACTCCGTTTCGATGCCACAGTTCTTTCACTAACGATATTTTCTTATTTCTCAATTCTTTCACTTCACGAGCTAGGATACGGATCGGTTCTTCTTCATAAGTCATATCAAATCAGATTTCAATCTCAGACGGAGAAATCACATGAGAGGGATCAGATCGATATCGACGAAGCATTGACACGTGAAATACATTATGAATCTTTTCTAATTCCGGTGGCAACAATAATCTGTATGCAACAGGTCTAATACGTTCGATGATCTCATACGGTCTGATGAACCTCGGACTCAATTTGCCTTTACGTCTGAATCGTAGTACTTTCTTCCACGAAGATACTTTTAAAAATACTTTATCACCGATTTCGAATTCAATGTCTTTTCTTTTCAAGTCTGCATAGGACTTTTTACAATCAGACGTTGCTTTAAGACTATCACGGATTACTTTCACTTTCTGTTCAGTGTCTTTTATCAAATCGACCCCGTGTATCTTACTTTCACTGAGCTCAGTCCAATATAGAGGTGTACAACATTTACGTCCGTACAAAGCTTCATAGGGTGCCATTTTAATGCTTGACTGAAAACTATTATTATATGCAAATTCAATCAATGGAAAATATTGTTCCCACGACCCATTAAACTCAAGAATGCAACATCTCAACATATCTTCGAGTATCTGAATGATTCGCTCAGATTGACCATCAGTCTGCGGATGAAAAGCCGTACTGAAATGCAATTTAGTTCCCAAAGCTTCTTGCAATTTCTTCCAAAACCATGAAGTAAATCTCGGATCTCTATCAGACACAATAGTCAATGGCACTCCGTGTAACTCACAATATCATAAATATAAAGCTCAGCTAAATTATCAAGTGAGTAATCAGATCGTACCGGAATAAAATGGGCAGATTTCTTCAATCGATCAATTACGACCCAAATTGCATCTTTCTTTCTCGGAGTCATTGGCAATCCAGAAACAAAGACCATCATCACTCTATCCCATTTTCACTCGGGAATCAGAATCGGTTGTAGCAAACCAGATGGAACCTGATGTTCAGCTTTAACTTGCTGACAAACTAAACATTTCGAAACAAATTCCCAGATATCTATTTTCATACCAGACCACCAATAATATTGCTTCAAATCATGACACATCTTTGTACTACCAGGATGAACAGATAGGCGACTATTATGAGCTTCATTCAAAATTAGCTCAATCAACTCTGGATTGCTCGAAACACAAATCCGATCTCGAAATCTCAAACAACCATCCTCATCAACTCTAAATTCAAAATCAGAATTCGAATCACACTGAGCTCGTTTTGCTAGCATTTCATTATCAATCTTCTGAGCATCACATATTTGTTGTAAAAACAACGGTTTCGCTTTCAATTCTGTCAAAACTGAACTATCATCAGACAAGTCTGAATGAGCATTCATCGCTTGTAATGCATACAATGATTTCTGACTCAAAACATCAGCAACAACATTTGCTTTGCCCGGATGATAATCTATCACAAGTTCGTAGTCTTTCAATAGCTTTAACCATCTTCTCTGTCGCAAATTCAAATCTTTCTGGGTCATCAAATATTTTAAACTTTTATGATCCGAAAATACATGACATTTCTCACCGAAGAGATAATGGTGCCAAATCTCTAATGCAAACACAATTGCAGCTAGTTCAAGATCGTGTGTCAGATAATTCTTTTCATGCGACTTCAATTGTCTCGATGCATAAGCTATAACTTTGCCTTCCTGCATCTAAACACATCCCAGACCATTTAACGAAGCATCACTATAAATCACAAATTCTTTACCTGATTCTGGTTGTATCAAAACTGGAGCTTCAGTCAAAAGGGCTTTCAACTGATCAATGCTTTTCTGACATTTATCGGACCATTCAAATCTCACATCTTTCTGAAACAACTTAGTCAACGAAGTGGCAATCATCAAAAAACCTTTTACGAACCTTCGATAGTAACCAGCAAGTCCCAGAAAACTACGAACTTCAGACACATTTCTCGGAGGCTTCCACTCCAAAATAGCTGATATCTTGTTCGGATCAACTCGTATACAATATGCTGACACAATGTGTCCCAGAAAACTGACTTCACGCAACTAGAATTCACATTTACTAAACTTTGCATACAATTGTTTATCTTACAGAGCCTGTAACACTATTCTCAGATGCTCGGCATGCTCAATCTCATCATGTGAATAAATCAAAATGTCGTCAATAAATAAAACAAAAAATCGATCTAGGTACGGTCTGAAAATTCTGTTCATCAGACCTATAAAAACAGCAGGAGCATTTGTTAGTCCAAAAGGCATAACTAAAAACTCATAATGCCCGTACCTCATTCTGAAAGCAGTCTCCGGAATATCTGAATCTTTTACCCGTAACTGGTAGTATCCTGATCTCAGATCTATCTTTGAAAATACTGTAGCTCCTTTCAACTGATCAAATAAATCATCGATTTTGGGCAGAGGATATTTGTTCTTTGTAGTCACCTTATTCAACTGACGATAATCAATGCACATTCTCATTGTGCCATCTTTCTTTTTCACAAACGGAACAGGAGCACCCTAAGGTGAAAAACTCGGTCTTGCAAACCTTCTGTCAGTCAACTCTTGCAACTGTGACTTTAACTCTTTCAACTCTGTTGGTGCAATTCTATACGGAGCTATTGAAATAGGTGTTGTCCCCGGTAATAGATCAATACCAAATTCAACTTCACGTATCGAAAGTAATCCTGGCGATTCTTTAGGAAATACATCAGGAAATTCACAGACAACTGGCACTGATTCAACTTTCTTTTCAGTTACTTTCGAGTTAATCATATAAGAAAAATAAGCTTCATAACCCTTTTTCAAATAATCCCAAGCTTTTAACATAGATATCACAGCAGGTAATCCATTCAAATCATTAGACTCAATTTGAACTATATCATCATTCTGGCATCTCAAATCAATAATCTTTCTTTTGCAATTCACAACAGCATCATGCAACGTCAACCAGTCCATACCCAAAATCATGTCAAACTCATCAAATGGTAATAGCATCAAATCAGCCGAAAAACAAACATCTCGAAACATCAACGGACAGTTCTTGCATACTTTATCAACCATGACACTTTTACCTAAGGGGTTCGATACTCTAATAACAAACTTAGTAGACTCTACCGGCAAAGTCTTACTGGATACTAAGTTTATGCATATATATGAATGAGTAGAACCTGAGTCTATCAATGCAATCATAGAAGTATCATAAAGAGTAAATGTACCTATTATAACATCCGTAGATAAAGCTTCCTCACGAGCTCGGATGGCATATACTCTGGCAGGTGCCCTAGTTTCAGATCTCGCAACAGTATCTTTCGTAGTTCTTTGACTACCACTGACATTTCTTGCATTTCGAGAAGGCCTACCTCTCACTGAAACATTATCAGATCTCAGATTCTGAATAATCTCCTGCTCAACAGACTCTGGGCAATCTCAGATGAAATGATCTAACGATCCACATCTGAAACAAGCTCGATCATTTAATCTACAACTATCTGGATGTCTTTTTCTGCAGTGCTTACATTCAGGTCGTTCAGATCAGACATTTCTCACACTAGCTATTGATGTAACTGGAACTTTAGAATTTGACTGTGACCTAGCTCGATCTCTGTTCGAATGTCCCACACTAGCCTTTGATCGGCTTTGTTCATCTCTGAATTTCTTTGAAGCAGACTGAAATATTTTGCTCGAAAATCTCTTCCTCGTATATCTGATTTCAAATTCAGCTTTTCTTTTATCTTTCCCGAGTGCCTCATCTTTGCACGCTCAATCAACAAGCACAACAAACTCTTTTATTTCTAAAATCCCAACAAGCAAACGGATATCTTCATTTAAGCCATCTTCAAATCTTTTGCACATTAATGCTTCAGTCGATACACATTCTCGAGCATACTGACTTAATCTTATAAACTCTCGTTCATACTCAGTTACGGACAGACGACCCTGTTTCAATTCTAAGAATTCATTTCATTTCTAATCAATAAACCTCTGACTAATGTATTTCTTCCTGAACTCAGTCTGAAAGAAATCCCATGTGACCCGTTCTTTTGGAACCACAGAAATCAAAGTCTTCCACCACTGATAGGCTGCATCTCGTAACAATGAAACAACACATTTTATGCATTCTTCAGGATTCAGTGACATCTCATCAAATACTCGGATAGTGTTCTCTAACAAAAACTCGGCTTTCTCAGCATCATCATCAATTTTGGCCCTGAATTCTTCAGCTCCATACTTACGGATTTTGTCAATCGGAGGTTTATTCAACAGATTCAAATTCATAATCGGGGGCACAACTGAAGTCTGAGGGGGATTAGACGGGGGCGGAGGTTGTGAAACAGCCAGATTATTTCTCACGTACTGTGTGAACCACTCGTTCATCATTTGGAAGAAAGCTTGTTTAGCTTCTCCCTCTTGACCGCTAGTAGTCGGTCTCGAATCAGATGGCGCTGTCCCTTGAGCGAGAGCAGGCGTGTTACTTTCTACATCGTCAGCTATATCTCTTTCAGGATCCATTACTATACGATAAACACATTTTATACGTCAGGATTCATCACACTATCACATTTCATATATATGGCATGTATAGCTAGACTCTCACATGCTATGTTAGTCTGAGAATCGACTAAACCGTAGCTCTGATACAAATCAAATGTAACACCCTTAACCTGTAACCATCACCAATTTAGAGTTAAGAGGCATTACCGGACAATCGAAAACTTTTACAGACAATTCATGATTTAATCTGACAATTCACATCAAAGTGTCCCTTAAATAGGTCTTTGAGGCCTATAACATGTTTTAGATTAGGGTTGGGACTAAACCAAATACATATGGAAACTTTCAGAAATTTAAAAATTTTTTAAGTTATAGAGGTTACACGCCCGTGTGGGCAGGCCGTGTGCCTCCCACGGCCTCAGACACGCCCGTGCGTCTAAGCCGTGTCAAAATAGGGCATACATACTGACTTGTCCACATGGCCATGGACACGCCCGTGTGCCTCACCCGTGGTCGAGCTTGACTTGCATCACACGGCCAGTCACACGCCCGTGTGTCCAGCCCGTGGTCGAGCCTGACTTGTTTTGAAATACAACCATGAGGGACACGGTCGAGCCACACGCCCGTGTGCTCAACCGTGTGGGCAAATATAGGTCCTTTGCAAGGCCAAAATGCCACTCACACTAGAGGCATTCTTCCATACACATACAAGCATCATCCAATACACATTTGGCAACCAAAACACACCAAATTGTACACCATATCTACTCAATTATGAGCCTAACAACCATACCAAATTAGTAGCTATTAAACTCAACATAACCATAAACATTTCAAGACAAAATCCATCACAAACTTACCATCAATAATGTGCTAGTTATTCATCAATAAACTTACCATTCATATAACCATTTCATTTACTATCAAGCTGTATCAAAAACTAGCATCATAGGACATAACTAGCCATCCATAATCACAACTATATATCTATCCATATCACATGGCCATATACACATATCAAACATATTCCAAAATAACTAGCCTATACATGCCATATTTAATATTTACACTTTCAAAAAAGTACCAAAATAAGATTGAGTAGTGTGATGACGATCCTCGACGATCCCCGAGCCTTTAGTAGCTTTAACGATCTATAAAACAGAACAAACACACACAAAGTAAGCTTTCAAAAGCTTAGTAAGCCATATACAAATAAACTTAACATAATATGCACATAAGCACATTGATACAATGATATTAATGTTTCTCATTTACAAATTCATCACATATCCTTTGGTTCATTTGTTTAGCCATAACTTACCCATATTTCATAGCTCAAAGTATCACTTTACTCATAGCTCATTCAAGCATGTATCACATATTATCTCATCAATTCTATACATATATTCACTTTAGTAAGCTCATATATACACTTACCTTTTATACACATACATAGTGTACCTTTCAAACGTACCTGAATCGTTTATACATTTCTCATAGACTTTCATTTCTCGGACTTGCCCGTTGAACCGTTCGAAATCAAATAGGAGACTCAGAATACTCAGAATAATCGTACAATGCCAACGTCCCAGACGTGGTCTTACATGTAACCAAATATTGATGCCATTGTCCCAGACAGGGTCTTACACGTAAATTTAATATCGATGCCAACGTCCCAGACGTGGTCTTATACGATATCTCATATCGGAAACCTATGTCATGACATATGTAATCCTATCTATTCATAGGTTCATATGGGGCTTTTTCGGATGTTGACATCATGTCGATACTATCTCGGATTTCATGTACTCGTCACCTCATATGCATTCATCATTATAAATTTTCATATGAACAAACATATATCAATGTAAATACATTTATTTGTATTTAGACTTACCTCAGATTCGGTTAATGTATGGACTCGACTATTCGATCACTTTCGACTTTCTGCGATCTAAGTCCATTTTCTTCGGTTCTTGATCTATACATATTCAAATTTAACCCATTTATTCGCCAAATCATTCAATTCAATCCAAAAACACTTATTTAGGGCAATTTACAAATTAGCCCTCACATTTTTACATTTTGAAATTTTAGTCCCTATTTCACAAAATCACAAAATACATAAAATCCCAATACACCCATGCTTAGCCGAATTCTCATGTAGTCCATACAAGTCCATACATTTCATTTATTTCACAATTTAGTCCCTCAAAATATTATTTTCACAATTAAGTCCAAAATACTTAAATTCACTAAAAATCCAAAGATAAAACATGTTAATCTAACACATATATTTCATTTTTCACCATCAAACATCACAAAACTCATGTGTTCATCAATGGCACATTTCAAAATATTCATCAATTCACAAAATTGAAGCATGGGTTTCAAAGTACTCGAAGCAACGATTACGAAAACGTAGAAATTATCTGTAACATCCCCCAAACCCGGCCCACAAGCCCTGACCGGATCTGGTATGTCACTACGGAAAAACGGTTGAAAATTTGTTTTGACTTAAAATAAAACTTTAGAATCTGTGATCTTTTGGAAACCATGTCCAATTAAAATCTATTAAATAATATAAGCTTGATATAAAATATCCGAATTAAAACTTTATTATAAGTTATTATAATATAAATCATTTGTAAAAATACTTCTAAGTAAACATAAACTTCAACAACCATAAATAGAGTACTTTAAATCAAAAGTGGCCCTTATTACATCAAAGAAATTCCCAAAATACGGATAATATAAAAATCATTATTAATTAACTAAACAAGTAAAACATCTACTTCTGCATGAAAATCTGCTTCTGCATGGCCACCTTTGTACCTACTCCAACCCGGTCCATTAATCACGACTCACCTGCGATGTTTAAAAAGTTGGGTGAGTCACACGGACTCAGTGTGTAATTAAACCACTGATATCCACCCACATGTTAGCCACAAATCAACCCAATTATAAAATGCAGCATGTAAATATAATCATTTAAACATTACCACAATCTGGGCTTGGCCCACAAACAAATCATATTCAAGCACCGGGCTAGGCCCTTTTCTCATCAATCCACTCGATCGGGCTTGGCCCATTTCCACGTATGTTCTCAAAACATACCTTTCCACATGTCATATTGGGCATGGCCCATTTCCATATCATTTCACAACGGAACAATGCAACATGAAACCCAACCCAATCCTAAGGTCCATCCGCTACACACCCCCTTATCCAAATTTACCACACCGTGGGACTATCGAGTCACCCTCTCCTTTCCCTCCAAAAAGGCAACCAATGCCATCCATAATGTAGCGATAGCTAACATCAAACCACGATGGAGCACACAAAGATTCCATCAAGCCACGATATGGCATAGAGCCGATATCAATCAAGGTAACCACGCGAACTAAATCGTAAAGATCCACAACGCGACCTCGATCAACGCCAATCCACGATGTAGCACAAAGTCGACATCAACCACGTACTCAAGTACACCCGATCCTTCTTTCATAACCCACCCATGCACATGTAACATGATATAACGACAATATGATGCATGTGCATGTCATTCACAAATATAGGCATACACTCATATTTAAATAAATGACAACAATATTTACAATGTGCTTACTTACGATCATCGTCATACCCCTTTTAGGGTATCTATCACACTTTTACCATCGCACTTATTAGTAAGCATATAACATAAGCGATATCACACACAAAACCCGGAAACAATGGCTAACTACACACCTTATTACTTGGAGTTCTAGACTCTCGATCCTCGACGCTATCGCTAAGCGAGACTACGGCTATCCGCCTATAGCTTTCATTGTCGCCCACACCCGGTGGCCAATCCCGAACCACGAGACATCTCTTTTCTTAAACTTCGGGATAGGGACTTTCCTTGTCCTCCTTGGACTGGTATTGGCCTCCATCAAAATGCTTAATCGAGATAAACTGTTTAAACCCCGAGTTATAAGTCTAAACACCGAACAAATTTAAATATTTCTTACCAAAATATCTTGAATCCCTGTTACTCCTCCAACCCCATTCGAAATCCTAAAATAGTACCACATTAGATTCGGCTTTGACTTAAAGACATAACCTAAAGACATAATATTTTGAACCCTTGGCCGAATACCTACCACTTCCTTACCTTGAAAAAGTCGATAGAACACAAGGAGGGGATAGCAATAGGCATTCGGCTGCCATTACTTACCTTTTCCAATGATTGAAAACGAAACCCAACGTGCTCCACACCACACTTAATATTCGGCCAAGAAGAAAACTACTAAGAGAGGGGAATTTCGGCACACCAAGAAGGAGAGATTCGGCTAGAGTCTTGAAGTAGAACCGAAAGAAATGTGGTTCAAGAAGAAAGGAGAAATCGGCAATGGAGATTAAAAGTGAGAGGGAAAGATTCGGCTTAACACAAATATAAAAGAAAAAGAGAGAACTAGGGGTATAAGGTTCGCACAAAGATCCAAAAAGAAGAGAAGGGAGCAAAATAAATTAAAAGCTTGAGAACTTTCGGTTTCAAGGAGGAAAATGAGAGAATTTTCTTGAATATTCGGCTAGGAGCAAAACAAAAAAAATCAATTTAGGAGCACTACACAAGGCTGGCCGAAAAACCAAAATGCCTTAAAGAAATTCGGCACTCCCACAAAAGCTCATGACCACCAATTCAAACTAATTTGAATTAGTCAAATTCCTTAATTTCCTCCTAGCCACCCATTTGGAAATATTCAAAAATAAAATAATAATGTCCAGCATTAATCCATTATCCCACCGAATTTGAAAACACCCCAGCTTTATCCAATATCACCTCTTCAATTTAAAAAAAAACAAAAAGATAAACTAATAATTATTCCCTCATCCAGCCGAATTTAAAAAACAAAATTAACTTAATCTTTATCCCAATTGAAGGTCCCATGTGCCATCCAACACCTTTTGCTGCAAAATAAGAAAAAAAAATAAAACACCAATTGCAACTCCTTTGGCTCGAACCTAGGACATCACTGCTGCAGCCCTCTCTTCCAACGCCCCTGTGCCACTCTTCCCAATTGACTTTCATGTCATAAAGCCCCCATCATTTAACTTTAAACCCTTCCTACTTAAGCCCATCACCGCATATAAAAATATAAAATGCAAAATGTTGCTCCACCATTCGAACTCGCGCCCATCCTCACCTCCAACTCCTAAGTGGCGCATGGAAGCCACTTTACCACCTGACTTTCATGTCCATTAACCTTGCCATTTATTTTTAAGGCATACCCAGCCCATTTTTCTCTAGTTGACGAAAAAATAAAACCAAAATGTCGCCTTTGCACTAACTCTGCCCCCTTGCACCTTGAGGCGTTACCTTCCAAGCTCTAAAGTGGCGTCTCCTTGCCACTCTGCCGAGCCATTTCTTGCGTCTTAATCCCCAAATATTTCTTTTAAGACCCCTATAGCCCAGCTCCTTTTTAACACTAAAAATCAAAAATTTCCTAAGTCATCCCTTACCTTTTGGGTTCTCCAAACCCCTTAAAATCCATCCAACTTTACCCTAAGCTCGCTAAACACTCGAGTTATGCTCCAAACGCATAACCCCTAAACCGGGATGTTACAATTCTACCCTCCTTAAAATAATTTCGTCCTCGAAATTACTTACTACCATGACTTGCTACTCTACGCCTCTGCTGCAAGACTCTGATCTTAGTAAATCTATCCTGTCTTCTAGACACGCTTTTTAAAGTTCACATTCGTGGTTTCTACACTTCACTAGCCACACAAGCATGAACTAACTTCACATTAACAAAACAATAAATGGTGTCCCAAAATAAAGAACATACCTGATATCAAGCCCTTGGCTGACTCGCATCCGATCCTTTAGCATCTCTGTCGGTACCTTTTCCTTCATGGCTCCAACCTCGACCTCTCGTTGGCTGAGGATAGTTCATAACCAAATGGGCCTTCGACCCACACCGGAAACATTCCTTACTATTTCCCCAACATTCTCCTAAATGAGCTCTCCCACACTTAACACATGAACAATTCCGATTCACATCCACTGGTGCATGGACAGGATTCTCGATCCTTGGTCTTTTTCAAACATTACCAACCGACGCTGACGGTCCAAAACTTCTCTTATTCTCGTTCCTATTCTTCTCTCGGTTTTCTCTTATAGTCTTCTTAACCTCTTCAGCGATCCGAGCTTTCTCCACCAGAATGGCGAAGTCCCTTTCCCTCTGCGGAGCGATCAACTCCCGCAACTCATCTCGCAGCCCATCTTCGAATCAAACACTCCTTTCATAATCAGTAGCCATAATTCCTTTGGCGTACTGACTTAGCCGCACAAATTCAGCTTCATACTCCGCTACCGACTTATTCCCTTGTACTAGATTTAGAAACGCTTTCCTTTGCGAGTCCAAATAACTGGCTCCTACGTACTTTCCTTCAAACTTAGCCTTAAAGTAATCCCAATCCAATCGATCCGCCGGTACACCTTGTTTGACAGTGAGCCACCAACGATAAGCTTCGTCGCGAAGTAATGAAACAACACCTTTCAGCTTTTCTTCGTTGGTACAGTCCAAATCGTCCATGATTCTTTCGACTGCTTCTAGCCAATACTCCACTACGTTCGGAGCTACTCCTAACACTCCTCTAAAGATCTCAGCTCCGTTCGATCTAAGCCTTTCCGATACTGACTTCCGAGTTCCATTTCCCCTACTAACTCCTGCTACTCGTTCTAGCACTCGTAACATGGCCCGCGATACTGCGTCATCTTCACCTATCTGATCTTGCTCCTCCGCGTCCACTGCTGGTGGCGGCACTTCACTTTCTGACCCATGGCCAGACCCTACCGGTTCCGATGCTGCCATTCTACCTCTACCGCGTCCCCTAGAACTCATCTCTATCGTTGCGATTTATCTGATTAAAAAGTTTTATGCATCAGACTTTTGTTCCACTTATTAACCGCGAACAATTTTATGAAAATAATTTCTAGAGGTAGTTCTTTCGATCACACAAATTTTCAGTTCAAGTTCCCTATTCTATTTCAGAATATCACATTCATCCATAAGGACACATCCATTCATCAACAAGAACACATTCATCACTAGCGACACCTTCATCTCCCAATGAAGCCACATTCCTTCCTCAGTAGAGGCACATTCGGTGGTATCTACCACCCACATTCACTATCCAGACATTTCTACCCGTTTTTACCCCAGGGGTATTTTCGTCATTTTCCTACAGGGGTATTTTTGGTAATTTTGTAAATCGAGAAAACATCTTTCAAAATCAGATTTAGAGTTTACAAACCAAAGGGGTAAATTTTGGAAATTTTAAAACTAAGGGTTTTAAAACTAGGAATTTTATAAAACGGCACGGCTAGTCCCTTTCGGGTTTTAATAATTGGTTTAGCCTATGAACAAGTCCTCTTGGTTAAGGTGAACTGTAGCTACGCACCAGGTAGGATTCCAGCGAAGAGGAGGTGAGTCACGAGGACTGCTTAAGTACCAGGCTCTTCCGGATCCACTCCTAGACATGCGCACAATGGTTGCCACACCTTAACTCGGCGACTTAATCACAGGTTTGTTTAATGGTCCTTAAGTCTTATGTGTTCAATGTTTGAGTAAACTAATCCTAGGGTTCAATAGCCCTAATATTCTAATCTACGAGCCCAAATAAGCCCATAACAATTCACATATAACAAATCACTTCAAAAGTCCGAAGTACTTACCTGGTGGACTTCGGGTTGGAGGTACAGGTGCCATGCCAGAATAACCTGAAAATATTTCCTAAAAATCCATATTTTTGAAAAGCCCATTTGAAAATGTTTTTGGGCCCAAAACCCTCAAAGCCGAGTTTTGAACCGGGCTCTGATACCAAACTGTAACATCCCCAAACCCGGCCCACAAGCCCTGATCGGATCTGGTATGTCACTACGGAAAAACGGTTGAAAATTTGTTTTGACTTAAAATAAAACTTTAGAATCTGTGATCTTTTGGAAACCATGTCCAATTAAAATCTATTAAATAATATAAGCTTGATATAAAATATCCGAATTAAAACTTTATTATAAGTTATTATAATATAAATCATTTGTAAAAATACTTCTAAGTAAACATAAACTTCAATAACCATAAATAGAGTACTTTAAATCAAAAGTGGCCCTTATTACATCAAATAAATTCCCAAAATACGGATAATATAAAAATCATTATTAATTAACTAAACAAGTAAAACATCTACTTCTGCATGAAAATCTGCTTCTGCATGGCCACCTTTGTATCTACTCCAACCCGGTCCATTAATCACGACTCACCTGCGATGTTTAAAAAGTTGGGTGAGTCACACAGACTCAGTGTGTAATTAAACCACTGATATCCACCCACATGTTAGCCACAAATCAACCCAATTATAAAATGCAGCATGTAAATATAATCATTTAAACATTACCACAATCTGGGCTTGGCCCACAATCAAATCATATTCAAGCACTGGGCTAGGCCCTTTTCTCATCAATCCACTGATCACTGGGCTTGGCCCATTTCCACGTATGTTCTCAAAACATACCTTTCCACATGTCATATTGGGCATGGCCCATTTCCATATCATTTCACAACGGAACAATGCAACATGAAACCCAACCCAATCCTAAGGTCCATCCGCTACACACCCCTTATCCAAATTTACCACACACCAGGGACTATCGAGTCACCCTCTCCTTTTCCTCCAAAAAGGCAACCAATGCCATCCACGATGTAGCGTATAGCTAACATCAAACCACGATGGAGTACACAAACATTCCATCAAGCCACGATATGGCATAGAGCCGATATCAATCAAGGTAACCACGCGAACTAAATCGCAAAGATCCACAACGCGACCTCGATCAAGCGCCAATCCACGATGTAGCACAAAGTCGACATCAACCACGTGCACTCGAAGTACACCCGGTCCTTCTTTCATAACCCACCCATGCACATGTAACATGATATAACGACAATATGATGCATGTGCATGTCATTCACAAATATAGGCATACACTCATATTTAAATAAATGACAACAATATTTACAATGTGCTACTTACCTGATCATCGTCATACCCCTTTTAGGGTATCTATCACACTTTTACCACTGCACTTATTAGTAAGCATATAACATAAGCAGATATCACACAAAACCCGGAAACAATGGCTAACTACACACCTTATTACTTGGAGTTCTAGACTCTCGATCCTCGACGCTATCGCTAAGCGAGACTACGACTATCTGCCTATAGCTTTCTGTTGCTGGCCCACACCCTGGTGGCCAATCCCGAACCGAGACAGCGGCTCTTTTCTTAAACTTCGGATAGGGACTTTCCCTTGTCCTCCTTGGACCGGTATTGGCCTCCATCAAAACGCTTAATCGGATAAACCGTTAAACCCCGAGTTATAAGTCTAAACACCGAACTAATTTAAATATTTCTTACCAAAATATCTTGAATCCTTTGTTACCCTCCAACCCTGTCGAAATCCTAAAATAGTACCACATTAGATTCGGCTTTGACTTAAAGACATAACCTAAAGACATAATATTTTGAACCCTTGGCCGAATACCTACCACTTCCTTACCTTGAAAAAGTCGATAACACAAGGAGGGGATAGCAATAGGCATTCGGCTACCATTACTTACCTTTTCCAATGATTGAAAATGAAACCCAACGTGCTCCACACCACACTTAATATTCGGCCAAGAAGAAAACTACTAAGAGAGGGGAATTTCGGCACACCAAGAAGGAGAGATTCGGCTAGAGTCTTGAAGTAGAACCGAAAGAAATGTGGTTCAAGAAGAAAGGAGAAATCGGCAATGGAGATTAAAAGTGAGAGGGAAAGATTCGGCTTAACACAAATATAAAAGAAAAAGAGAGAACTAGGGGTATAAGGTTTGGCCAAAGATCCAAAAAGAAGAGAAGGGAGCAAAATAAATTAAAAGCTTGAGAACTTTCGGTTTCAAGGAGGAAAATGAGAGAATTTTCTTAAATATTTGGCTAGGAGCAAAACAAAAAAAAATCAATTTAGGAGCACTACACAAGGCTGGCCGAAAACACCAAAATGCCTTAAAGAAATTCGGCACTCCCACAAAAGCTCATGACCACCAATTCAAACTAATTTGAATTAGTCAAATTCCTTAATTTCCTCCTAGCCAACCATTTGGAAATATTCAAAAATAAAATAATAATGTCCAGCATTAATCCATTATCCCACCGAATTTGAAAACACCCCAGCTTTATCCAATATCACCTCTTCAATTTAAAAAAAACAAAAAGATAAACTAATAATTATTCCCTCATCCAGCCGAATTTAAAAAACAAAATTAACTTAATCTTTATCCCAATTGAAGGTCCCATGTGCCGTCCAACACCTTCCAATTTGCTGCAAAATAAGAAAAAAATAAAACTCCAATTGCAACTCCTTTGGTTCGAACCTAGGACATCACTGCTGCAGCCCTCTCTTCCAACGCCCCAGGCCACTCTTCCCAATTGACTTTCATGTCATAAAGCCCCCATCATTTAACTTTAAACCCTTCCTACTTAAGCCCATCACCGCATATAAAAATATAAAATGCAAAATGCTGCTCCAGCCATTCGAACCTGCGCCCATCCTCACCTCCAACTCCTAAGTGGCGCATGGAAGCCACTTTACCACCTGGACTTTCATGTCCATTAACCTTGCCATTTATTTTTAAGGCATACCCAGCCCAGTTTCTCTAGTTGACGAAAAAATAAAAACCAAAATGCTGCCTTTGCAGCTCGAACTCTGGCCCCCCTTGCACCTTGAGGCGTTACCTTCCAAGCTCTAAAGTGGCGTCTCCCTTGCCACTCTGCCGAGCCATTTCTTGCGTCTTAATCCCCCAAATATTTCTTTTAAGACCCCTATAGCCCAGCTCTCCTTTTTAACACTAAAAATCAAAAATTTCCTAAGTCATCCCTTACCTTTTTGGGTTCTCCAAACCCCTTAAAATCCATCCAACTTTACCCTAAGCCTGCTAAACACTCGAGTTATGCTCCAAACGCATAACCCCTAAACCGGGATGTTACATTATCAAAAACTGAAACAAAACATACCTTGAATCATTCTAAACCCTTACCGAAACCCAACTTGATCTTTTTCTTTTCTTTTCTTTTGATGTTCGGCCAAAGAACAAGACAAAATGGCCTATTTTATGCCTTTGTTTTACTTATTATAAACTTATTAATTAATTTACATATTTAACCTTTATTATAACATTATAAATTCCACTAACATATGGCATTAATGTCCATCCATAATTCACTTGGTCCAATTGCTTTATAAGTACCTCATATATATAAAGACATGACACATAGGTGCTTTTAACATATAGCATGTAAATTTAGAATCTTCCACAATTAGGTCCTTTACTTTAATTAAGCACACAAATGATCAAATTAAACCACGAAACTTTCACATATGCTTCATCATATATTGCAGACATAGAAAATAATATTAAAATATTTTTTTGACTTAGATTTGTGGTCCTGAAACCACTATTCTGACTAGGGTCTAAACCGGACTGTTACACTAATTTGTTAAATGGTTGAAAGTATAAGGACTTTCCATGAGAGGGTTTATGTTGTTTTTTGAGTTTTTATGGAAGAAAATAAATGTTAGGGAGATGAGAAATAACTTTGATGAAAGGTGTAGTCATGAAAACACCTAAATGGGACCAAGTTGTAAATGTTGTAATTTGGTAATAAATGCATGAAATGGTTGGTTTTTTGAGTAGTTGTAAGAGGAATAAATGTCCAGCTAGGCTTGTTTAATGAGAAAATGTGATAAAAATGATTTACGAGCCTAAAGGCAAAATCATAATTTTGCCATAGTACAAGGGCAAAATGGTCATTTTTGCCTAAACAGAGATTATGATGTATTATGATTATAGAATGATTGAATGAGTGAAATTTTATTGTTATAGATTAAGAAGAGCACGAAATTAACCTTGACCGGGGAAAAGGCAAGGTTTCAGATTAAACCGCAAATTAACACGTTTTGCACCGAGGTAAGTTTATGTGTAAACTATTCATTTCGAATATACATGTTGTTAGTAAATGGTGCATTGTATGGATATAATTATTCATGATTGAGATGAATTGAATTCAATAGATATTGAGTAAATCTCGTGTGAGTTTAAATTATAGATTAATGGTGGTCTATGTTCGATACCACCGTAGATACTCTTAATGGTGGGCTAAGTGTGATACCACCTTACTATTCATTCACGATGGGCTGTGTGCGATAACATCGTTTATATTATCATTTGGTGGGCTAAGTATGATACCACCTTAATTATTCTTGTTGGTGAGCTATGTGCGATACCACCGTAGATACTCTTCATTGTGGGCTAAGTGCGATACCACTTTACTATTCATTCACGATGGGCTGTGTACGATACCATCGTTTATATTATCATTTGGTGGGCTAAGTGCGGTACCACCTTAATTATTCTTGTTGGTGAGCTATGTGCGATACCACCCTAATTAAAGATAAATGGTGGGCTAAGTGCGAAACCACCGAGTGTTTGGTATTACCATGAATGGTTTATTGTGAAATTTGTGATGTGTTATTTTATGTGATCATGTGGTGATAAGTGCAGGGATGTATGTAAAATAACATGAGCATTTGGCTTGTGATATGGTTGGAATGTGGTAAGAGATGAATTGAGTAAGCATGATCTTGGAATGTGGATTGTTCTTACTTATTATGAAATGCTATTTATTGATTAGCACATATTATGATGTTTAATGTTTACATGTAAACTTACTAAGCTTAAAGCTTACTCCCTTTCTTTTCCCCTTGTTTTATAGTGTCAAAGAGTCGGGTTGGGATACGAAGATAATTGGAAGATCACCCACACTATCAGCTCATCTCGGTATATCTAGAACTAGTATTTTGAGTATGGCATGTATAGGGGCTAGACTTAGTGAATTGTTTTGTTAGTTTAGCCAAGTATGTATTGGCTCCTTTAAAGATGATGTCATTTGTACATTTCCATAGTTGATGGCTCATTATGATTAATTTATGAAATATGAAGTTATTCAAGAAAGTGTTTGTTGCACAAATTGACTTATTTGGTGATTTGTTGTATGGAATCATGTTATTTGAGCTAGGGTGACAAAGGAATTTGGCAAATAGCCGTGTGTCCCCTGCTTACTAAGGTTGCAAGTCAGTGTCGACCACGGGCTAGCCACACGGGCGTGTGCCTAGGCCGTATGTCCCTTATGAGGTTACTGACGTCACAAACAAAATGCCCAAGTTTTTACACACGGGCTAGGACACGGGTGTGTCTAGGCCGTGTGAAGCACACGGGCAAGGACACGGACGTGTCTAGGCCGTGTGAAGCACACGGGCCATGAACACAGGCATGTGTCCGGCCGTGTGAAAACCCCTGTAGGTTCGAAATGAAAATAAATCCCACACGGGGTAGGGACATGGGCGTGTGAGACCACACGGCATGCCCACAGGGGCGTGTCCCATTTCACACGGGCGTGTAGCCCCTGTTTAGACAAAAAAAATTCAAGTACACAAAAGTTCCCGGTTGGGTTCTGAGACCCTCCGTATGTTTGGTTAAGGCCTCGTAGGCCCTTAATGAGAATGTTTTGATTGTGAAAGAGATGTTTTAAGTTGGAATGAAATTCTATAGACTAAAGTTACATGGCCAAGTGAGTTAAGTTCGATAATGCCTCGTACCCGGTTCTGGCGTAGAATACGGGTGAGGGGTGTTACATTACAGAATTGACCTTAAATTGGACTAATATAGGATTTTTTTTATTTTATGAAGTGATGATTTGATGAAATGAGCTGAGTTGATTTGATTTAAACTAGTTGATAGTGATAAGGACTAAATTGAATATATGTGAAAAATGTGTATGTATATATAAATGTGTAATTAAATGCATATAGAGATGATTGATGCTGTCTTGAGTTTGGATGAATGATTTAATGATGAAAATATATGTGAATTGAGATGTTGATTGATAATAAATTAAGTAATGAATACCCTATTAATTGTTCGGGTAGATTTGGATATAATTGGCATGCCATAGGATAGGAAGAGTTCAGGGTTACTTCGAGTATGAGTCGATGAGGCACTGGGTGCCAAATTTCTTTGGTTATACCAGTGAGACACCGGGTGTCAAACTATTTTATAAGCGTTGGGCACAACTATTTGTTTTGGATTTATCTGATGAGTCACTAGGTGCCAAACTGGTGTGTTGGTGGGATTCATGTATCTGTTCGAGTTCAAGTCATGTTAATAGGGAGACAAAATAAAAAAAAATGTTCATAATTGAAATGATTATAATGAATGAGCATTTAAATTCATGAAATTGGAAAATTGAATGTGTGATGTGGTATTTGATATTGAGATGGTAAATGGATAAGAAATAGAAGAAAAATTTGAAATGAAATGTTTATTTGTAAATGAGTTGATATGATGATCAGATGATATTTATATTCATATTAAGAATTGGCTATATAAGCCTAGAGGGCAAATATGAAACTGTGATAACCGATGAATGTGATTCAGAATTAGTACTATAGAATAAAGTAGTGATTGATATTTAATTGACATTCAATATCTATTACGTATAAAGATGAATTGATATGATATGGGAATTGAAGTTCATATGGTTTAATATGATTTGGATTGACAATTCAAAGTATGAAATGAAAACTTATGTTTGGCATTAATTTGAAATGGGATGTATTGCAGATAAATAGATTGTATGATAAGTTAAGATAGTGAATTGCTTTAAATGATTATTTGTTTTGTGAATGGTAATGAAATGTTGAGTAAGTGAACTTAAATGTTATATAATTGATGATCGTAGTGTCGAGAGTCTTAATATTTATATAATGAATGATCTAGCCTAGAAACTAACTATCACCACGATTGAGGCAAGTGCACCTATCGAATAGTAGTATAGCTTAGTGGCAAGACCGGATTGTCGAACCCAAAGGAACCAAAAGAACTAATACTGACTTTCTTTTTATTATTTAGCCTAAATATTAAGGGATTTGTTGTTTATTCTAAAATTAACTGACTACTAAGCTAAAGACGCTAAGACACAAAGAATGAATTGGGGAAAATACTTGTGGGAAAAACCAATTGATTAATACGATACCCAAGGAAGAATCCACCTAGACTTCACTTGTTATTTAACTCTGAACCAGACGATTTAGTCACTTGACTTGATCCGTAGGATTCCCTAATTTATATTAATACCTCTCTCGGGGCTACTAACGTCTAACCCTAGGTTGATTAATTGAAATATCTTCCTAATTAAAACCCCTAGGATTGCATTAACTCGATCTATGGACTCCCATATTAGGTTTGACCCTAATCCGGTAGATTTTCGTCATCCTATCTCTAGGGTTGCGATCAACTCCGCTTAACTATGCTAGATCTACTCTTAAATAGAGAATATTCCTCCATTGCCTAAGCACATCAATACTTGAATCAATATCCTGAAATACCAAAACGAGAATTAAGAACACATAGTTAATAACAAATCACGTATTTATCATATAGTTCAGAAAATAATAACAAGATCCATCTTAGGTTTCATCCCCCTCAAGTATCTGAGGGGTTTAGTTCATAATCATAAAAGAATACATCTCAGAAGAAAAGATAAAACAAAACATAAGAAAACCCTAAAACCCCCTGAAGGAATTAAAGGAGAGATCCTCCGTCTTGAGTATGATTTTAGCTTCTTGAGATGAATCAACTGGCTTTCTTCGAGTAAATCCCACAATTCTGACCTCTCTGGTTTGGCTCCTTGGCCTAGCTGGACGCCTCCTCAGGGTTGGCCTTTAGGGTGTTTATATAGGCTTTTGGAATGTCTTTCTTTGCCTCTAAGGACCCTATTCCGAATGAAATTCCTCTTTGTCATGGTAGGGACACGCCCGTGTGAATCGAATTCAGGCCGTGGTCGAGCTCAAGCTAAAGGGCACGGCCGCAGTGGCTCCTCCAGGCCGTGTTGATTTCCTACTTTGGCCCATTTGGTCTGTTTTTAGCCCGTTTCTCGTTCTTTTCATCCTCTATGCTTCCCTAAGTATAAAACATGAAATTAAAGGACTAGGAGCATCGAATTCCACAATTCAAAGGATAAATCATCCAAAAAGCATGCTAAATGTGGGATTAAAATATGTATAAATTACGGTTTATCAAATACACCCACACTTAAGCTTTTGCTTGTCCTCAAGCAAAATTCTCAACCTACAATTTAAAATAGAATTTCCTCGATTCATAATCTTTATCAATAATGTTTCATCATAATTCATAGGTAATTCATACATTGATAATTTAACCAGAAGGTTCCTAAAGATTCAAACAATCAAAGTCATAGTTTTTATAGTACGAAAAATAGGTGTTTCCCCTTACCTAAATAATTACCTTTAATTCAAAATCGACAAAAAAATACATCCTCACTAAAGATTCGCTCAAATCACTCGAAGTGTTTAAGGTTCAGGAAAAAGCACTCATAAGTCAAACATGAAAAGTTAATCCCATAGGCTTGCATGAAAATCAAATCTCCACCACTATAATATGAGATGATACACAAATCAAAAGGTCTTTAAAAAGGGTTGTAACGGGGCTCGGGTTAAAGGTGTGGATAAAGGCTGAATTAGAGGGTTAGAATCAAGATTGAATTGAAAAATTAACTAACTAGAAAGTCAAACTAATACTGAATAATTACATCAATTGAAAACTTAATACTAATAACATGAGCTTCTTCTAAAGATAATGAAATTAACAGTTTAAGCTCAAATAACATAGAACTAATGAATATACCTCGGTTTTTTAAGAACAAATCAAGTAATAAAAGATGGATTCAACTACTGAAATGAATAAAATAATTAGGCAATCAATCAAATCAAAACTCGATATAAGGGTGGTCAAGAAAAATGATGATAACAAATATAAAGTGGGTTTTGGGTTAATATTACTGGGTGAGTCAATAAAAAGGGTTGTTAGGATTCAAAATGGGTTCACTAAGGGTTAATTGTGAAGGTAGGCTTTTGGTGGAGTAAGTGGGTTAAAACCTAAGTGCCTTTATCATCTTTGTATATCAAATCAAAGGTGTGGTCTCGACATGTATAATCGAAGCAAGTTCTAGAATAACAAATCAATGTTGACACACTCATAATCAATAAAGTGAGCACGAAAAATGTATGCTCTAAGAGGCTCAAGATCTCACAAGAATTATGGGCTTTTGATATCAACATTGGTAAATTTCAAACTTCAAGGTAATAATTAGATTCAGGTAGACAACCTAACAATTTTTTAATTCTGAAAAATAGACTTATCATGCTTGATTCTATAGTCTCCTAAAGTTTAAATCATCACTGCATAATTAACTATGACTTAATTCAAAACATATCAATGAAAATAATAAATCAAAGGAAATTTTATTCTAATCGTAACATGAGAAAATTACTTAAAAACAAGACATAATTCAGGGATTTGAGAATAATGAAAAAATTTAGGCACTTTTCACGATAAAATTCACCCCCCACACTTAAGATGTACATTGTCCTCAATGTAAAAATATAACAATTATAATAAGAAAAGAAAAAGATAGGGAAAGAGGTGAAGCTTCCTGAATTTTTGATAGAGTCAGAGAAAAAAATCGGGGAAGTTCAGGCCGAGTTGGAGGAAGACATTCCTGTGGCGGCGGTGCCTGTGGTCGTGGTGGGGTGATTCCCAAGCAGCCTGAAGAACCTAAAACCAAGAAACTAGAATAAAATAAATTAAATTAAGCATAAGAGAGTCAAAGAGAAGGAAAATAAAGGAGAAGAGAAAAAACATAGGTAAAATAAATGGACTCAAATGTCCTTGGCTTGGCGAGTAAATGAAGCGGCCGGCATGAACTTATGTTGCTCGGTCTTGCACGGGGAGACTGTGCTAGGGTCCTTCCGCTTCTCCGACATGGGTAAGGTGAAAATGGAGAGTTTGGGGCAGGAGAATGAGAGGAAATGGAAAGGGGAAGGATGAAAAGGTATGGAAGAAAGGGAATGGGGAGTAGGTGGGAACAAAAGAAGGGTGTTTTTAAATAGAGATTTCAGATATGGTATATCCCCACGCCCGTGTGTCGTGGGTGTGTTGCGTCGCACGGTCGTATCGCACGGCTGTGTGGTGGCTCGTTCGTTTCTCCCATGCCTTTATAGAGGTCTCCACGCCCATGTCTCTTTCTCAGTGTCGGCCACGGCCTCAAAGCACGGGCGTATCTCATACCCGTGTGACTTCCTTAGTGTCGGCCATGGCCATATTGCACGGCCGTGGCAATTTATAGCCGTTCGTGATCTGGGGATTTTTCGTCCTTGGCTCATACGACCTCTGCCATGCCAGTGTGTAAATCTGTGATGCCCACACGGCCACGCCCGTGTGCAAGGCCGTGTGGCACGGAAACCTATGCTTTATTTACTTTGGTTAGTCTTTAGTTAGGTACTAAAAATCAAAGATATGAAAATAAAAGGGGTTAGTGCTCGGGTTGCCTCCCGAGAAGCGCTTGTTTAAAGTCTTAAGCTAGACTCACCTCTCAGTCGCATAATCAGGGTGGTTTGAAGAGTTGAACATCCTCTCTCATGCTATTTGTTCTACTATCATGATAAAGTTTGAGTCGAGTAGCGTTTACCTTAAAAGTGCCGAATTCAGAGTGAGTTACTTCGATCGTTCCGTATGGAAAGACATTGCGTACCTCAAAAGGGATTTCTTCATTTGTTTTAAGGTCTGAGAAGGCGATTCGAGGGTCTCCCTTATTCAACAATACATGATCTCCTATCTTGAAGTGATTTTCCGTTCCTATAAGCTCGTCTGGGGGTTCCCTTGGTTTTGCTTCGTGGGATTTTGATTTCTCCTTGAAATGCGTCTTCCACTCGTCTAGTTCATCAATATGAAGCCTTCGATCCTCATGCATTACTTCTTTGTTGTCGTGATGTCTAGGATCTGGCTCAGTTGTGTGGTTCTGTGGTGCTTCCTGAAAAGAAGGTTTAACTGAATGGTCATTAATAAAATTAATTTTTCTCACCTTGATTACTTGATGTCCTAGCCGAGTCAAGTGCCTGAAGACTGATTGATTCGTCACCTACACGGAGTATGAGTTCACCTGTACCAACATCAATTTTAGTTCTAGCAGTTGCTAAAAAGGGTCTTCCTAAAATTAAAGTGATCGTATTGTCCTCATTCATTTCTAAAACGACAAAGTCTACTGGGAATACGAATTTATCAATTTTCACGAGTACATCTTTGATTATAGCCATAGGAATTCTAATAGTTTTATCAGCTAATTGAATACTCATCCTAGTTTGTTTGGGTTTCCCTAGACCTAGATGTTTAAACATTTTATAAGGCATGACATTGATGCTCGCCCCTAGATTTGCTAAAGCATTATCAATGGATAAACTACCAATTAAACAAGGAATCGTAAAACTCCCTGGATCTTTTAATTTCCGTGGTAGTTTGTTTTGTAGAATCACTTAGCGTACTACGTTTAGCTCCACATGCGATGCCTCGTCTAGCCTCCGTTTGTTTGTCAAAAGCTCTTTTAAAAATTTCCTTGAATCTTGCATCTGCGAAAGAGCTTCAAGAAATGGTAAGTTAATATGTAATTTCTTTAAAAGTTTAAGAAATTTACCGAATTGTTCGTCTATGTTGTCTTTCTTCATCGCATCGGGGTATGGTATGCGAGGTTGGTACTCTTTAATTACCTTTTTTAGTTTGTCATGGTTCACCTCAACCTTACCTTCCTCTACCACATTCTCTTGCCTTAAATTTGGCTCATCTAACCCTACACTATCATGAGCTGTTATGGCTTGAATTTGCTCCTTTGGGTTAGTCTCAGTGTTGCTTGGTAGGATTCCATGCGGTCGTTCGGAGATCAGCTTACCAAGTTGCCCTAACTGGTTCTCGATCTCTTGAATTGATGCTTGTTGATTTTTAAGTGTTATCTCGGTGTTCTGGAAACGTGTTTCTGACACCGCTATGAATTTTGTCAGCATCTTCTCAAGGTTCGGCTTAATATCTCATGCGTTTAAATCATACATAAGCTTAATATCTCAACACGTTATATCATTCAGTCAAAAATTCTCATATCTCATAACTCAAATATGCAATTACAAACTCAATCAAACATTCATACTATCAAACTAGCAATTTTGCCAATATGTCAATCTTTTAAGGCTCGAAACATACTTGGTTCGGCCACTCACAAAATCAATAATTTGGCTATTAAGGCAACCCAATAAAATAGCTAATTTATCAAATATAACATGATATTTAACATTTTCAAAAAATTTTATGAGTTTAGGACCCACACCTTATTTTTTTCGCTTCATCGCAGCAAACTAGGGAATCTTCCAATTTTCCTTAATAATTCCTTAAATGAACCTAAACCAAAATTCAGTATAAATTCAATAATTTTACCATTAAACCAGCTTCCAAACATCCACTTATGTGTTCAAATCAATCGTTGAAATTATAACTATTTTATGAACCCAAACTAGTTAAATTCCTTACACTGTATCGATGCAAATCATACGTACAATCGTTCTTCGCCTTTACGAACGATTTGGGGCATTTGAGTCAACACCTAATTAAATAATATACTGGAAAATAAGTAGCTAATTAATGATTAAATTCCTTCATTTAATCAATTCATAACCTTTACCTAACAACTATGTCGAAACAACAAACTAGTTACCCTTAATTGCACTTACGCTTCACGATTTGTGGGATCCAAATGGCCAATTGATCAAGAAAGTTTTTCCCTCATTGAAATGGGTTTAAAATCTTACTAGGAGGTTTAAATAAATCAAATTAATTCTGGAAAAATATAGGCAAGAACCAAGAAAAAAAACTCCCTTTCTTACACATAGGCACGCACCACCACCCTTGGTGGCCAAAATTGGGGCTGAATTTTAAAACGGTTTGAGATCTCATTAAAATATGGAAAAATACCTTTGAAATCATTTAAAATCCCCCAAATTCCAGATCTTTAAATTTTGGTTTTTAATTAAAAAACTAATCAAGAAATTGAAGAAAAAAGAGACCCAAGCCAGTCGAGAGGAACGGCAATGACACTTTCTTGGCAATGTTCGGGATCGATTTTAGAGCTCAAGATTTCAGATTTAGGGCTTATTTTAATGAGGAAAAATGACATCAATACGGTGGATAATATTTTAACAAATCTTTTGGCAAAAAGAAAAAGAAAAAGAAAAGAAAGAGACGGTAAAACTAGGTGTAGGCGACGACAACAATGAGAGAAAGAAAGAAAATTTAAGAGAAAAGATGAGAGGAAGAGGATGAAAGGATAGGGTAGGGAAAAATTGAATTAAAGGCTGAAAATTACAATGAAAATTTGTATTTATACTTAGGGTTAAAGGGTATGGATGGCACACACATTGAGAAAACAAGGGATTTTGCAAAAAGTAATTATTTCACAAGGGAAAGGATTCGAACTTGGGACCTCATTTAATCTCCATGCTTTCTCATATTTCTTTTAACCATTGGGATTTTTTCTCATTCTTGAATTAATTTTACAATATTTATTTTAAAAACAAGGCATGTCACATACTAGGGTTTGAGGCAAAATTAACAAAATAATAAAAATGATGAGAGAGAAGGGATTTGAACTTAGGTTTCAAGGAACATTTCAGTAACACTTAACCAACAAACCAATACCTCATTTATTCCCAAAAACACATAGATAATATTAAAAATTAAGGCATGGCCACTCTCTCTCGATTCACAAACCTGATACTACTAACCCCCCGATTTTTGGGATGTTACATAGCTTGCTGGTTCGATGGTTGGATGTGTGTTAGTTTACTTCTGGGTTTTGGGTTCAAATCCTCATGTGTGTTTGAGGAATTAATTTTATTTTAATTTTTTTTTAAGTTTATATATATATTTATGTTATTTGTTTTATTGTATTGTTATTTTTGGAAAAAGGAAGTTCTTTCTAAAATTCTTTTGCACGTTCTCTTTCCCCATTTTTTTTGTTTCATCTCTTTTTCCACGTTCTTACTATTCTTTTTTGTTCTTCTTCCTTTCTCTCTTTAGTTGTTCGCAAATTAATTACCGCCGTATTTTTTTCTCCAAATGAATTCTAGGTTTTAGTATCGATGTCATTGGCTGATTGTCCTTGTGTGTTACGTTTGATTGGGTGCAAAATTGGGTAAGTTTTATCTTTGGAATTAAAGGAATAATTGCTTCGATTTTGCTTACGTTGCTGGATTGGATTCTAATAGTTTAGTTGTGTGTATAATTGAGGTTTTCGAATAGGTTGTAGAGCGAATCAAGCGATTCTCAGTGCTTGTTATCGCGTTCTAAGGTGTGTTCTGAAACTGTTCAATTTCGGTATCAAATTGTTGTTGGATTCTATGGAATTTGAAAACTTCTTGTATGTTCCAGAAACTAATGATTTTGGGTATTGGATAGCATGCTATTCTGTAAATTTTGGTATAGTTCTGAGTAACTAAGGGTTGGGGGCTGTTTTGATGTCAAAACCATGATTTTTAGCCTGTTTTGGTATGGTTTCATGACCACACGGGTGGCCACACGGGCGTGTGCCACACACGAGCGGTCAACACGACCATGTGAAATTACGAATTAAGGTTTTTGGGCTATTTTTTGCTGCCACACGGCCATGTGGCTATGATTTAGGGATTTTGTCGATTTTCACACGGGCGTGTACGTTGGTCACACAACCATGTCCCTTAGCCTCACGGGCGTGTGAGATTTCCACACGGGCGTGTCTACATTGCACTTAATTTTGGCACTTTTAGACAGTGAGCTACATGAGCTACACACACGGGCGTGTGTCCCCTCCACATGGGCATGTGTAGCTTTCACATGGGCGTGTAGGCTTCCACACAGCCTAGGCATTTCCACACGGCCGGGGTATACAGCCGTGTGGCTCTGCTTCGTAAATTTTTGTTTCGAGTCAGATTGTGACTATTTTGTGTTCCTGTGTGTTCCAACCTTTGGCTAGGCCTTAGCAAGAGTAGTTGAAACTCCGTTTGGCAAGGATTTATGTGTTAATTATTAGCATAACACTCACTTAATGACTTGCCTAAGTGATGTTACCTAGTAGGTAGGTATCGTGACCTCTGATTCTGAATTTGGTCAGTCGGTTATGTACATTTCTGATTCTTTTTGACTGAACTATAACTGTTCACATGTTGTGTGTATTGTTTCTGTAATTCAAGTAATAATCTATTTTCATACAAGCATTCGCATAAAATTTCTTATTCTGTATTTTGTTTCTATATACCTTTTTTTAAATGGTGTGCATTTTTGCATTTGCATTAAAATTTTGGGTTTGGTTGCAAAGAGAAGGAAGCCTGATCGGTTCTGTTTCGGTAGTTTTAACTGCAACTCATCAGTACAACAATTTACCGCACTGTACTACATATATGTCAACTTTGCTGCATTTTATTATCTGAGTGGCCAGTCCACATACATGGTGTGTAGGGTTGGATGAGCCTTTCGAGGTCCTAAATGGTGTGCATGGTTGGTTGAGTTTCTTATAGCTCATTCGTGGTATTTACGGGGGACAGACAAGTGTTTGGCTGGATGGGTGGGTTTATTTTCTGACTTGTTACATATCATTCGCATCTGTTTACATGTTGTTTGTCTGAATGTTGGGGTGCATGTACTGTTTTGTATCCACTAAAGTATTGTGTGTGATTGGGATTTTGTAAACGCGGCTTGTAAATTTTGTATCCGTATTTTGAATTTCTGATCGGTTGTTCGGGTAATGTTTTAAGAGCATTCTGGTTTGTTTCTTCGTCTTTTGCTTCTTACATTTAGTTTCGGACTCACACTGAGCTCGTGTGGCTCTCCCCTTTAGTTTTCCTTTTCAGGTACTCTCGTAATCTGAAGTTGGACTCGGCATACCGGAGGTCTTGGACTGTCGCATTTAAAAGCAAGTTAATAAGTCTTCTTTCAGTTCCTGTTTTGATAAACTATTTTGAAATGTAAGTACTGTGGTTCAAGTTTAATTTCAAACTTTATAAATTTTAACCTTAGACTATTTTTGTAAAGTACCATTTTGACTAAACTTTGGAAACTATAGAATTATAACTCTGAATATTTTTTCGTAATCTGGAGTTTTCTGTCCGAAAATAATTGAACGATTTAGCTAGAATCAAGCTAAACCATGTTGAAATGAGACTTAAACAACGTGTTTTATAAAATTACTTTCAGATCACTTCGGTAATCAATGTAACCTCCGAGATCTGGTATAAACTTCTAGGCCGGGTTTTCAGGTGTTACATTTAATGGTATCAGAGCCAGGTTTGTAAAAACTCGGCCTATGTTTTTACATATTCGTGTGCACACGTGGTCGCTTTAAAAAAAATTTAAGAAACTTACCACAGTAATTTGAAATGATTTGTGTTTTGGAAATGTTTTACGAAGATAAAATGTCTGAGACTCCGATGCTGGTTCATGTGGAAATTCGAAACTGTAAGATTAGAAATGTAGATTTTTGTATTTATTTTGTATTCGTTTTCTGAAAATGTAGATATTCTAAGTTAGCCACAAGACCAATATGGATTCTAAAGGTAAGCGAGATCGTGAGGATCAGTCTGGTGAGATTCTCGAGGAGTCGTCTACTTCTCCGGGACATGTGCCTGTTCAGGAGTTAGAAGTCAATGCGATTTCACCAGCTTCGGGTAGCGATAACCTGGAGGTTGGTACAAAGGCGTTGACTCAAGTAGTGAGAGAGGTTCTAGAGAAAGTATTTGAGGCTAACATCGAAAGATATAGAGAGATGGTTCACGGTAGGTGCGTAGATTGTAGGAAGAAAAGAGATCATAGTCCTTCGAGGTTGGAGACTCGGTCTGCGAAGCATGTGAGATCCCAGTTGAGTGTTATTAAAGGTATTGTCGAAGGTTCTTGTAACACCCCGTACCCGAGACTGATGCTAGGGCTGGGTACGAGATATTACCATACTTGGATTCACTTAAACATTCTCTTATGAGCGGAAAAAATTCGTTCCGACATAAAAACTTCTCTTTCTTAGTCTAATCATACATTTCATAGGCCTACAAGGCCTTAGGCACATATCCGATAACTTTCGGAACTTAATCAAAAACTTTTCATTGAAGCAGGGTTCACACGCCCATGTGACTTAGAACACGCCCGTGTACCCATAGACACGCCCATGTCTACAAACCGTGACTAAAAACCCAGGCATTCTGCCAATTTGCCCACGGCCATGGCACGCCCGTGCTTCCCAACCGTGGTCGACACTGACTAAATCCACACGACCTGAACACGCCCGTGTCCTAACCGTGTGTCATACACGGCACATACAAATGGCCGTGGGATGTGACCATGGTGTAACCTGACTCATAATATTAAGGTTCAGGGTTCACACGGCCTAAACACACGCCCGTACGTCTAACCGTGTGGGCACTTAAAGGCTATTTACCAAGCCATTTGCCACCCTCAAATCAAGATCAACTCAAACTCAATTCAATGAACCTCATAGATAACACTACATACTTTGTTGACTTCAATAAACATACATACATAGACAATTTTGGCCAATCACTTAACCAAATACTAGAGAATAATAAAAGAGGCATACACTTCATTAATTTCATCTTCATTGAAAAATAAAGAGTTTGCCAAATATTTGCCTAGCTCAAGAAATCGTTTACAAAATGACTTACAGTCAACACTTTAACTAACAATTACAACTTGACAAAATACTCAAGTCCTATACATGCCATATTCAAAACAAGTCTAAAATTGTTATACCAAAGTGTTGTTAATAGTGTGATCTCTGAATCCTTGTGTCTACGATCTTCGAGTTATCTTGGTAATACTATAAGAAAGAAGGGCAATGAAAAGGGGTAAGCAATAAGCTTAGTAAGTTGCATGGTAATAATTAGAAATCATAATCCTCATAAAAGAATAATTCATTCATAGAATTAAATAATCATATACAAATCAGGACTTCTTGACAATCTTTTCTTACAATTGCCCATATCTAACATTTACCATAACACATATAAAGCCAATTTCTCATGACTCATTCAATGGCACTTGTACTCATTCATATCTCTACGATAAGTATAAGGTCAATATCACATTCTCTAGGTGGTCTTACATGAAGTCTCCTCTAGATACTGATGCCATGTCCCGGACATGGTCTTATAGAGAATTTCCTCTATGTGCTAATGCCATATCCCAGATATGGCCTTACTCCAGCTCTTGTCTCAATACCAATGCCATGTTCCAAACATGGTCTTACACTGGCACTCATAATGTGGCCGATGCCATGTCCCGGACATGGTCTTACACCGACACTCATAATGTGGCCGATGCCATGTCCCGCACATGGTCTTACACCGCACTCATAATGTGGCCGATGCCATGTCCCGCACATGGTCTTACACCGCACTCATAATGTGGCGATGCCATGTCCCGCACATGGTCTTACACCGCACTCATAATGTGGCCGATGCCATGTCCAAGACATGGTCTTACACCGCACTCATAATGTGGCCGATGCCATGTCCCGGACATGGTCTTACACCGCACTCGTATCAACGCCGATGCCATGTTCCAAACATGGTCTTACACCGCACTCATAATGTATGATGGTATTTTTTTTTCGATACCTCATGGTCCATTAGGACTTCAATATCACATTCATATAAACTTCTCAATTTATTGGAGTATCATGCATCAATAAGACATCAAGCATTCCCAATTATGCTAATGTAATATTGCATTAAAATCACATACAACTTATCTTGTTTTCAAAATGAGCTAGTTCTTCTGGCTTAGTCCACGATTTTGTCCTTTCCCGATCGAGGCAAATTCTCGTCTCCTCTTGCTCTATAATAGCAAATTAGCTCATTTTAATCATTACATTAACATAAGCATCTCAATATTTATGCTTAGGTAAAATTACCATTTTACCCCTAGAGTTTGGCAAAATGACCATTTTGCCCCTAGGCTCGAAAATTAATTCTAATCAAATTTCCACCTTTAACGAGCCTAGGTGAACATTTATTTCTCTTATGGCTATCATCAAAACCCAACATTTCACACATTTACAACAAATTTTACAACCTTTACAAAAAGGTTCATTTAGGTGTTTTCATGGTAACACCTTTCATAAAAGTTGTTTATTAAACACTTATGACTCATTTTCTTCCATAAAAATGCAGCAAACAACTTAGATGCTCACATGGCAAATCCCTGAACTTTTTATCATATTGCAAGATAGTCCCCTCTTTAGAAAGCTTAAGCTTTAGGGGTTTCAAAAGTACAAATTTTTATCAAGAAATGATCACTAATGCACTTACTTGCAAAGAGAGAAGCTTGCTGAAATTTTAAGCTCTCAAACCCCTTAGTTTACTGCCAATTTTCAGTGGAAGGATAGGAGAAGAAAGATGATATCTTTTCTTCTTTATTCTATTATATTTCCTAGACAATTTATCACCTACTACTACTAACTTTGACTAAAATTGAAAATCTTGTCTCCCATGCTTTCTTATGGCCGGCCAAGCCTATTCCAAAGGCTAAATTGCCTTTTAAAGACCCCCAATTAACATATCGTGGCCATTTGGTACTTTTAGCATGTGGAATGGAACTTTTGCACTTTATGCGATTTAGTCCTTTTTCGAAATCACACATGAAATCGCTAAAATTAAAGTACCAAAATTGTCATGTTCATATGCTATTATGTTCTAACTCATAATATATCATGAAATAATTTCTCTAATCTTGGATTAGTGATCCCGAGATCACTATTCCGACTAGCCCCTAAATCGAACTGTTACAATTCTCCCCCTTAAGGATTTTCGTCCTCGAAAATCTTACCAGTGAAAAGGTTAGGGTATTGGTTTCTTATCGTCTCCTCGGACTGCCATGTAGCCTCTTCTATTCCATGCCTTTGCCATAGGACTTTCACTAGGGCTATGCTTTTATTACTTAACTGCTTGACCTCACGAGCCAATATTTTAACTGGTTCTTCACCATAAGTTAAATCTGATTGTATATATACCTCTATCGTCTCTATAACATGTGAAGGGTCTGAACGGTATTGGCGCAACATAGAAACATGGAAGACGTCATGAATCTTTTCTAACTCAGGCGGCAAAGTTAGCTGATAAGCTACCGGTCCTATCCTTTCGATAACTTCATAAGGTCCGATAAAGCGTGGACTCAATTTGCCCTTCCGTCCAAATCTGAGGACTTTCCTCCAAGGTGATACTTTCAGGAACACTTTATCACCAACTTTGTACTCTATCTCTTTCCTCTTTAAATCTGAATAGGACTTCTGTCTATCTGAGGTGGCTTTTAGGCAGTTACGAATCACTTCTACTTTCTCTTCAGTTTCTTTAACAAAATCAACCCCGTGTATCTGTTTCTCTCTGAGTTCTAACCAATACAAGGGAGTTCGACACTTACGTCCATACAATGCTTCATAAGGTGCCATCTTCAAACTTGACTGAAAACTGTTATTATAGGCGAATTCCACTAATGGTAAGTATTTCTCCCAACTACCGTGGAATTCCAAAACACAACATCTAAGCATGTCTTCTAGTACTTGAATTGTTCTCTCTGACTGCCCGTCGGTTTGGGGATGGAAGGCAGTCCTGACACTCAATTTTGTACCCAAAGCTTCTTGTAGCTTTTTCCAAAATCGAGACGTAAATCTCAGATCCCTATCTGAAATGATTGACAATGGTACACCGTGAAGTCTCACTATCTCAGACATGTACAAGTCTACCAATTTATCGAGTGAGTAGTCGACTCGCACTGGTATAAAATGGGCTGACTTAGTGAGTCTATCGACCACTACCTAAATCGCATCTTTCTTCTTGGGAGTCAACGGTAAACCCATCACAAAATCCATAGTAATACGGTCCCACTTCCACTCAGGAACCATAATAGGCTGAAGTAAACCCGAAGGTACTTGATGTTCAGCCTTCACTTTTTGACAAATCAGGCATCTTGTTACAAACTCAGAAATATCTTTCTTCATACCTAGCCACCAGTACCATTTCTTCAAATCTTGGTACATCTTTGTCTTTACTGGATGCACATTCAAACATCCGTTATGAGCTTCCCCAAAATTTTGTGAATAATCTTATCATTCCCGGGTACATGACTGATCTCGAAATTTCAAACATCCATCAAGATTTACTCGAAAATCTGACTCAACGCCCGACTCACATAAAGCTCTTTTGGCTTGCAAACTGTTATCGTCTTTCAGAGCTTCACAAATCTCTTGGAGGAACAATGGTTTAGCCCTCAACTCGGCTAATAGGGAACCTTCATCTAACAAGGTCATCTGGGTGCTCATAGGTTTTAATGCAAACAATGATTTTCTGCTCAAAGCGTCGGCGACTATATTTGCCTTTCTCGGATGATAGTCAATTACTAGTTCATAATCTTTAATCAATTCTAGCCATCTTCGTTGCCTCAAATTTAATTCCTTTTGGGTCATCAAATATTTTAGGCTCTTATGTTCGGTAAAAATCCGACACCTTTCACCATATAAATAATGCCTCCAAATTTTCAACGCAAACACGATTGCGGCCAACTCTAAATCATGAATCGGGTAGTTCTTCTCGTATAGCTTCAACTGTCTAGAGGCGTATGCAATCACTTTACCCTCTTGCATAAGTACACAGCCTAAACCGCTCAAAGACGCGTCACTATAAACCATGAATTCTCTTCCCAGCTCAGGTTGCACCAATACAAAAGCCTCAGTCAACAGTGTCTTCAATTTCTCGAAACTCTATTGACACTTTTCCGTCCAGTTGAACTTTACATCTTTCTGCAGAAGCCTCGTCATTGGTGTAGCTATCATAAAAAACCCTTTAACAAAATGCCTATAATAGCCTGCTAGGCCTAGAAAACTCCTTACTTCAGTTACGCTCCTCGGCGGTTTCCATTCAACAATTGCCGAGATTTTACTCGAGTCGACTCTTATCCCATCTCCTGAGACAATATGCCCCAAAAATCCCACTTCCTTAAGCCAAAATTCACTCTTACTAAATTTAGCATACAATTGTTTTTCTCTTAAAACTTGTAGAACTGTATTCAAGTGCTCAGCATGATCATTCTCATCTCGAGAGTAGATCAGTATGTCATTGATGAAGACCACAACAAATCTATCCAAATACGGTCGAAAAATGCGGTTCATCAAATCCATGAAGATAGTAGGGGCATTCGTTAGACCAAAAGGCATGACCAAAAATTCATAGTGGCCGTACCTAGTTCTAAACGCAGTTTTCGGTATGTCCGAGTCCTTGACTCTCAACTGATAATACCCAGACCTCAGATCTATCATAGAAAATACTGTAGCTCCCTTCAACTGATCAAATAGATTGTCAATTCTCGGCAACGGATACTTATTCTTCACAGTCACCTTGTTGAGTTGTCGATAATCTATACATAGTCTCATGGAACCATCTTTCTTCTTCATGAATAGAACGGGAGCGCCCCATGGAGAAAAACTCAGCCTCACAAAACCCTTATCCATTAATTCTTGCAATTGTGCTTTTAGCTCTTTTAGTTCGGTTGGAGCCAATCTATACGGAGCAATAGAAATAGGGCGATGCACTCTAACTAGATCAATTCCAAATTCAATTTCTCTCCGGGTAGTAGCCCAGAAACCCTTCTGGGAAAACATCTAGGTATTCACATACTATGGGTACTGACTCAATTTTTGAATCAATCTCTTTAGTGTTTAACACAAAGGCAAGATAAGCCTCATACCCCTTCCTTAGGTATTTCTGAGCTAACATGGTTGATATCACTATTGGTGAACTATCCAATTTATCTGACTCAACACAAATAAGATTACTGTTTTCATCTCTCAACTCGATATGCTTCCTCCCACAATTCACAATTACATTATGAGTAACTAACCAATCCATCCCGAGAATGACATCAAACTCTTCAAACGGTAATATCAAAAGATCGATAGGGAAACAATTACCCTTAATTATCAAAGGACACCCTTTACAAACTCTATCAACCAACACGTACTTACCTAGGGGATTTGACACTCTTATAATGAATTTAGTAGACTCCATAGGCATACTCATACTAGAGACTAGTTTTATACATATGTACGAGTGAGTAGATCCCGGGTCAATTAAAGCTATAACACGAGTATTATGGAGAGAAAAGATACCCGTGATTACATCGGGAGAAGATGCTTCTTCACGAGCACGAATGGCATATGTCCTCGTCGGTGCTCTACCCTCAACTGCAGCAGCTCGTTCTTTAGGTGGATTCTTCTTTCCCATTTCACTCCTCGAATTTTTCAGTGGTCTTCTATTAGGGGTACTTCCCGATCTCGCATTCTGAGGCCTTCCTTTCACATTTACCTCGGGGCAATTTCTGATAAAATGGTCCAAGGACCCACATCTGAAACAACTTTTCTCATTAGCTCGGCACTCACCAAAATGGTGCCCGCCACACTGAGGGCATTTCGGTCTATCTGGACGGACGTTGCCCACACTAGCAACTGATGTAGTTTGCCCTATTGATCCCGAGAATTGCCTGCCCTTATTTTGGGTTGAAAACCCCGCAGAAGTGACTGATCGAGTAGTGAAATCCCTCACTTTCTTGGATGAGGATAGGTGAGATTTGTTCAATTGTCTCTTCCTCGAGTCACGAGACTCGTATTCTGCTCTTCTCTTCTCTTTAGCCAACTTTTCGGCTTTACAGGCCCTGTCCACCAACACTACAAACTCCTTTAATTCGAGAACTCCCATGTATAAGCGAATATCTTCATTTAATTCGTCCTTGAACCTCTTGCACATGATGGCTTCGGTAGACACGCACTCTCGTGCATACTTGCTAAGTCTGACAAACTCCCGTTCGTAGTCGGTCACTGACATACGGCCTTTCTTCAACTCCAAGAATTCCTTTCTCTTATGGTTGATGAATCTTTGGCTGATATACTTCTTCCGATATTCTTCTTGGAAGAATTCCCAGCTAACTCTCTCCTTCGGTACCACCGACACCAAGGTGTTCCACCATCGGTAGGCTGAATCTCTCAGGAGAGATACTGTACACTTTAAGCACTCCTCATGTGTGGAGGATAACTCATCGAATACCCGAATGGTATTTTCGCCAGAATTCTGCTTTCTCCGGGTCATCATCCTTATTTGCCCGAAATTCTTCGGCTCCTTGCTTCCGGATCTTATCCACCGGAGGGCTTTCTCTCCTCGCCACCTCAACCACTTGAGGAGCTACTGGAGCGGGTTGAGGAATAGGTGGGGGCGGAGGGGCCTGAGCATTGGGATTTACTCGAGTATACTCAGTATACCAGTTGCTCATCATGTGGAGAAAAGCTTCTCGAGCCTCATCCCCCTGACCCAAGGTCTCAGGTCTACTATTCGCTGGCACGGTCCCTTGAGCAGTAGCCGGTGCATTACTCGCAGCATCATCAGCTGCAGTTCGGTCGGGATCAAAATCTATTTACTACATAAAACACCAATTTATACATCAGGAGCCATCACACTATCATTACTCAGACACTCTTACATATGGCATGTATAGCTAGACTCGTACTTATGCTACCTTAGTCCCAGAATCGACTAAATCGTAGCTCTGATACCACTAAATTTAACGCCCCGTACCTGAGACTGATGCTAGGGCTGGGTACGAGACATTACCATACTTGGATTCACTTAAACATTCTCTTATGAGCAGAAAAATTTTGTCCCGACATAAAAACTTCTCTTTCTTAGTCTAATCATACATTTCATGGGCCTACAAGGCCTTAGGCACATATCTGATAACTTTCAGAACTTAATCAAAAACTTTTCATTGAAGCAGGGTTCACACACCCATGTGACTTAGAACACGCCCGTGTACCCATAGACACGCCCATGTCTACAAACCGTGCCTAAAAACCCAGGCATTCTGCTAATTTGCCCACGACCATGGCACGCCCGTGCTTCCCAACCGTGGTCGACACTGACTAAATCCACACAACCTGAACACGCCCGTGTCCTAACCGTGTGTCATACACGGTACATACAAACGGCCGTGGGATGTGACCATGGTGTAACCTGACTCATAATATTAAGGTGTAGGGTTCACACGGCCTAGACACACGCCCGTGCGTCTAACCGTGTGGGCACTTAAAGGCTATTTACCAAGCCATTTGCCACCCTGAAATCAAGATCAACTCAAACTCAATTCAATGAACCTCATAGATAACACTACATACTTCGTTGACTTCAATAAACATACATACATAGATAATTTTGGCCAATCACTTAACCAAATACTAGAGAATAATAAAAGAGGTATACACTTCATTAATTTCATCTTCATTAAAAAATAAAGAGTTTGCCAAATATTTGCCTAGCTCAAGAAATCGTTTACAAAATGACTTACAGTCAACGCTTTAACTAACAATTACAACTTGACAAAATACCCAAGTCCTATACATGCCATATTCAAAACAAGTCTAAAATTATTATACCAAAATGTTGTTAATAGTGTGATCTCTGAATCCTTGTCTCTACGGTCTTCGAGTTATCTTGGTAATACTATAAGAAAGAAGGGCAATGAAAAGGGGTAAGCAATAAGCTTAGTAAGTTGCATGGTAATAATTAGAAATCATAATCCTCATAAAAGAATAATTCATTCATAGAATTAAATAATCATATACAAATCAGGACTTCTTGACAATCTTTTCTTACAATTGCCCATATCTAACATTTACCATAACACATATAAAGCCAATTTCTCATGACTCATTCAATAGCACTTGTATTCATTCATATCTCTACGATAAGTATAAGGTCAATATCACATTCTCTAGGTGGTCTTACATGAAGTCTCCTCTAGATAATGATGCCATGTACTGGACATGGTCTTATGGAGAATTTCCTCTATGTGCTAATGCCATATCCCGGATATGGCCTTACTCCAGCTCTTGTCTCAATGCCGATGCCATGTTCCAAACATGGTCTTACACTGGCACTCATAATGTGGCCGGTGCCATGTCCCGGACATGGTCCACTGGCACTCATAATGTGGCCGATGCCATGTCCCAGACATGGTCTTACACTGGCACTCATAATGTGGCCGATGCTCATAATGTGGCCGATGCCATGTCCCAGACATGGTCTTACACTGGCACTCATAATGTGGCCGATGCCATGTCCGAGACATAGTCTTACACTGGCACTCATAATGTGGCCGATGCCATGTCCCAGACATGGTCTTACACTTGCACTCGTATCAACGCCGATGCCATGTTCCAAACATGGTCTTACACTGGCACTCATAATGTATGATGGTATTTTTTTTCGTATACCTCATGGTCCATTAGGACTTCAATATCACATTCATATAAACTTCTCAATTTATTGGAGTATCATGCATCAATAAGACATCAAGCATTCCCAATTATGCTAATGTAATATTGCATTAAAATCACATACAACTTATCTTGTTTTCAAAATGAGCTAGTTCTTCGGTTTAGTCCACGATTTTGTCCTTTCCCCGATCGAGGCGAATTCTCGTCTCCTCTTGCTCTATAATAGCAAATTAGCTCATTTTAATCATTACATTAACATAAGCATCTCAATATTTATGCTTAGGTAAAATTACCATTTTACCCCTAGATTTTGGCAAAATGACCATTTTGCCCCTAGGCTCAAAAATTAATTCTAATCAAATTTCCACCTTTAACGAGCCTAGGTGAACATTACTTCTCTTATGGCTATCATCAAAACCCAACATTTCACACATTTACAACAAATTTTACAACCTTTACAAAAAGGTTCATTTAGGTGTTTTCATGGTAACACCTTTCATAAAAGTTGTTTATTAAACACTTATGACTCATTTTCTTCCATAAAAAAGCAGCAAACAACTTAGATGCTCACATGGAAAATCCCTAAACTTTTCATCATATTGCAAGATAGTCCCCTCTTTAGAAAGCTTAAGCTTTAGGGGTTTCAAAAGTACAAATTTTTATCAAGAAATTATCACTAATGCACTTACTTGCAAAGAGAGAAGCTTGCTGAAATTTTAAGCTCTCAAACCCCTTAGTTTCTTGCCAATTTTCGGTGGAAGGATAGGAGAAGAAAGATGATATCTTTTCTTCTTTATTCTATTATATTTCCTAAACAATTTATCACCTACTACTACTAACTTTGACTAAAATTGAAAATCTTGTCTCCTATGCTTTCTTATGGCCGGCCAAGCCTCTTCCAAAGGCTGAATTTCCTTTTAAAGACCCCCAATTAACATATCATGGCCATTTGGTACTTTTAGCTTGTGGAATGGAACTTTCGCACTTTATGCGATTTAGTCCTTTTTCGAAATCACACATGAAATCGCTAAAATTAAAGTTCCAAAACTGTCATGTTCATATGCTATTATGTTCTAACTCATAATATATCATCAAAATAATTTCTCTAATCTCGGATTAGTGATCCCGAGATCACTATTCCGACTAGCCCCTAAATTGGGCTGTTATAGTTCTAGTAGCGGTGGGACTGTGTCGGTTTGTGAGCCTTGTAAGAAGCACCATCCAGGAAAATGTTGGAAAAGTTAAGAGCGTGTCTCAAATGCGGGTCCATGGAGCATCGGATTAGGGAATGCCCTCGTCAGCATTGAGTTAGGTATGGCTGCAAAATATTGTTGACTTGGTGTGCTATTGTTTGTGAATAAATTAACTTTCTAAATATGGCATAGTATTTTTGTGTGTTAGACAAATGATTTGATCTGGTTCAATGGTTAATTATTCTGAATAGGTGAATGAGATTCTAAGGTTAAGTATGGTATGGTAGTACGCCAAGGTCAGAGTGCGCAGTGGGGGCATAGTGGTGAGTTTTGTGATTAGATCTGTTCTATTAGTGGAAATTTTGAGGACGACATTTCTTTAAGGAGGGGTGAGTTGTAACACCCTAAAATTTAGCGTTAGAAGTTTTGATATTTGTGTTTAGGGTCAGTGAGTAGGTTGAGCAATTAGGTTGATTTCCGCGTTTTAATGTCAGAATGAGCCTGCTGGTTCGGTGGTTGGATGTGTGTTAGTTTACTTCTGGGTTCTGGGTTTGATTCCTCATGTGTGTTTGAGAAATTAATTTTATTTGAGTTTTTTTAAGTTTATATATATATATGTTATTTATTTTATTGTATTGCTATTTTTGGAAAAAGGAAGTTCTTTCTAAAATTCTTTTGCACGTTCTCTTTCTCCTTTGTTTCCTCTCTTTTTCCACGTTCTTGCTATTCTTTTTGGTTCTTCTTCCTTTCTCTCTTTTGTTATTGGTGAATTAATTACTGCCGTATTTTTTTCTCCAAATGAATTCTGGGTTTTAGTATCGACGTTGTTGGCTGATTGTCTTTGTGTGTTACGTTTGATTGGGTACGAAATTGGGTAAGTTTTGTCTTTGGAATTAAAGGAAGAATTGCTTCAATTTCGTTTACGTTGCTGGAATGAATTCTAATAGTTTAGTTGTGTGTATAATTGAGGTTTCCGAATAGTTTGGTAGAGCGAATCAGGCGGTTCTCGGTGCTTGTTATCACATTCTAAGGTGTGTGTTCTGAAACTGTTCAATTTCAGTATCGAATTGTTGTTGAATTCTATGGAATTCAGAAACTTCTTGTATGTTCCTGGAATTGTTGATTTTGGGTATTGGATTGCATGCTATTCTGTAAATTCTGGTATAGTTCTGAGTAACCAAGGGTTGGGGGCAGTTTTGATGTTAAAACCACAATTTTTAGCCTTTTTCGGTGTGGTTTCGTGACCACACGGGTGGCCACTCAGGCGTGTGCCACACACGAGCGGTCCACACGGCCGTATGAAATTGGGAATTAGGGTTTTTGGGCGATTTTTTGCTGCCACACAGATGTGTGGCTACGATTTGGTGATTTTTTCAATTTTCACACTGGCGTGTGTGTTGGTCACACGGCCGTGTCCCTTAGCCGCACTAGTGTGTGAGATTTCTACATGGGCTGCACACACAGGTGTGTGTCCCCTCCACACGGGCGTGTGTAGCTTTCACATGGGTGTGTAGGCTTCTACACGGCCTAGGCATTTCCACACGGCTGTGTGGCCCTGCTTTGCAAATTTTTGTTTCGAGTCAGATTGTGACTGTTTCGTGTTCCTGTGTGTTCTGACCTTTGGCTAGGACTTACCAAGAGTATTTGAGACTCTGTTTGGCACGGATTTATGTGTTAATTATTAGCATAGCCCTCACTTAATGACTTGCCTAAGTGATGTTACCTAGTAGTTAGGTACCATGACATCTGATTTTGAATTTGGTCATTCGATTATGTGCATTTCTAATTCTGTTTGACTGAAGTATAACTATTCGCAAGTTGTGTGTATTGTTCCTGTAAGTCAGGTAATAATATGTTTGCATACAAGCATTTGCATAAAATTTCTGATTCTATATTCTATTTTTTGTAAGCCTTTCTTTAAATAGGGTGTATTTTTCATTTGCATTAAAATTTTGGGTTTGGTTGCGAAGAGAAGGAAGTCTAATTTGTTCTATTTTGGCAGTTTTAACTGCACCTCATCAGTACAGCAATTTACAACACTGTACTACACATGTGTCAGCTCTAATGCATATTATTATCTGAGTGGCCAGTCTATAAATGTAGTGTGTAGGGTTGGATGGGCCTTTCGAGGTCCTATGTGGTGTGCATGGTTGGTTGAGTTTCTTATAGCTCATTCGTGGTGTGAATGAGGGACGGAGAGGTGTTTGGCTGGATGGGTGGGTTTATTTTCTGACTTGTTACATATCATTCGCATCTATTTACATGTTGTTTGTCTGAACGTTGGGGTGCATGTACTGTTTTGTATCCACTAACGTATTGGTGTAATTGGGATTTTGTAAACACGGCTTGTAAATTTTGTATCTGTATTTTGTATTTCTAGTCGGTTGTTCGAGTAATGTTTTAAGATCATTCTGGTTTGTTTCTTCATCTTTTGCTTCTTACATTTAGTTTCGGACTCACATTGACGTGTGGCTCACCCCCTTAGTTTTCCCTTTCAGGTACTCTCATAATCTGAAGCTGGACTCGGCATACCAGAGGTCTTGGACAGTCGCGTTTAAAAGCAAGTTAATAAGTCTTCTTTCAGTTCATGTTTTGATAAACTATTTTGAACTGTAAGTACTATGGTTTAAGTTTAATTTCAAACTTTATAAATTTTAACCTTGGACTAGTTTTTTAAAGTACCATTTTGGAAACTATAGAATTATAACTCTAAACTTTTTTTTTTGTAATCTGGAGTTTTCTGTTTAATCTGGAAATAATTGAATGGTTTAGCTAGAATCAAGCTAAGCCATGTTGAAATGAGACTTCAGCAACGTGTTTTGTAAAATTACTTTCAGATCACTTCGGTGATCAATGTAACCTTTGAAATCCGGTCAAAACTTCTGAGTCGGGTTTTAGGGTGTTACAAATCTACTCGAGTCATGAATTAGTAGTGTTAATCAAGAATCAAGATGATAATAATAATAATAAGAAACTAAAAAAAAATTAACTAAACCTGAATCTACTAATAGGCTCATTATCGGCTTTTTCTATTCCTTGTTTTGACTACGCAAGTTCCTTTTAGCCTAGATCCAATTATTTTACCTAATTAATTATTGAAATAGAGTTCTAATCAATCAAGTAGTCGATACCCTAGCAGGATCTTTCGATCTTCCACTAGAATAACAATCCAAACCGGTTCGGGGTTAAGGTGTTCACGGATAGGCCATACCAATTTCGGATTAATTCCCACCTAAATGACTTCCTAGGATTGTTAAAGAAAGAAATATAAAGAAGAGAATAAGGAAAAGAGATGCTCATGGTTTATTGATGAAAGCATGGTTTTGGAACAATCTCCCCTCGAGGATGTCTCACTTCGGAATAGGATCTTCTGATTACAAAAACATAAAATCACCTAAGTAAAAACTAAGAATGAAAAAAAAAAAACCTAAGAATCAAAACCCTTTAATTGTCTGTTTAACCTGATTACAATGGCCTTTATATAAGCTAAACTTGGAATATTAAAGTGCCTAAATTAACCTTGAAGTCCTTAGAGTTCGATTAGGATAAATACACCTAATTTCCCTCCAAAGCGTAGTTAAAACATGCAAGAATTTTGGGCTACGCAAGAGGTATGTTGCGACATAGGAGGGCTATGTCGCGACATCTTGGGAAGTTTTTCTCTAGAACTCATTTTTAGCTTCTGTCTTCGACATTGAGACATTAGTATCTTAGTGTTGTTACATAGGCATCAGTTTTGGACCAAATAAGCATATTTAGCTCCTAACTTGACCTACAAGACCATGTAACCTAATTTAGATATATAAAATGTAATAAAAATTACCAAAAAGCATAAATTAATACTTTAAGTATAACAACCTAAATATATATTAAAATGCTTTGATTTACTATTAAACAAGCTATAATTATGTGTAAAAAGGGATGCAAATAATAGTATGATTTATGGCAGATCACGCTCACACCGTAAACGCTAAATATCTGCAATGGTTAGAAAGAGTGGGTGACCAAATAAGCATTTCCAGATTACCATGCTAAGAAATTGATTTTCATTAATGCATGACTTTCTTTAGGCAGTCCCAGAGTTACTGTTCTATCCTGACCGTCTACTCCTTAAGAAATAGTCCTTTGTCTAACAACTTGATTTTCATTAATGCCTAACTTTCTTTAGGCAGTCTTTAATAAAACGTTCGGTATATCCGCATCAAAATAGGCCTCGGTCATAACTCGACATACACTCATGTGAAGCTTTCCAAAATGATCACAAACATATTTATCACCATTACGGACACTGCCAATACTGACTTCTGACATCGATTGGAGTCTTGGATCACTCTGTCTCGACTTATTTCTTTTCGTGAATCCAGATGATATGACGTTGTGTCCAAAAGTTCTCTCGATTTCTTTGATAATGGAGCTGAAAACGATTAGATACATTTCTTTTACTAGAGTCAAGAAATTTACTTCAACCTTTTTCTTTCTATTATAGATCTATTCCGTTTTCAATGCTCAATCAAATAAAACCACAAATTCCCATATTTCCATTACTTAAATCAACATTTTAATTCATCATTCAATCCGTCTTCAAACGAACATGCATTTCTTCTTCAATTAGTACAATCTCACGAGCATACTTACTAGGTTGTATAAACTCTTGCTCACATTTTGATACAAACTTGTTTCTCTATTTTAGCTAGAGACATTCTATCTTTTTCTTGTCCAAATACTGCTTACTAACATATTTCTTTTGAAACTCAACTTAGAAAATTCCAGTTAACTCTATCTTTCAATACAATAGCTATCAATGTATACCACCACTGATACGCTTTGTCTTTCAATAATAATACATCACATTTCAAATAGTCATCGGGTGAGCATGTCAATTCATCTAATATTTTGTAGCTGGATTGCAATCTGTCTCACCTCTGAACTCATTGGCCCCACATTTATGAATCTTGTCTATGAAAGGTTTAAGTATACATACGGGACTGGAATTTTAAGGACCAAGGGTGTCGGGGTAGGCATAGTAGGGGGGACAGAGTTTGTGGAGCCACAGGATTGATTCGTAAGAATTTCATTAATACAGTGATCTATTAAGCAGAAAAAGACATTCTTGACCTTATTTTCAAACATTTGTGAAACTGGCATGCTATATACTCGCTCTTTCCTCGAAAGCCGGGACATTACTTTTGTTTTCATCAGTAATGACACGATTAGAACCGTCTGACATCTTTTAAATCTATAGGGAAAACACGGTTAGATCGGATCAAAAGCATCACACTATCATAGGTTATATGTGGCATGTATATTCTAAACTCAATACGCGCTACGTTAGTCCTAGAATCGACTAAATTGTAGCTTTGATACCACTAAATGTAACACCCTTAACCCGTCTCTATCACCAGAATAGGGTTATGAGAAGTTACAACAAATAACAGAACAAACATAGATTATTTCAATTTAAAAATGTACTTTTAAATCAATCATCAATAATTTTATTCAATAAACATGTAATTCAAACTTAAATGGGACTTAATTTGAGTCTACAAGGCATTAAAAATGATTTAGAAATGACCAAGGATTAAATCGAATGAAAATATGAAAATAAACTAAAAACTGAAAACTGAGGTCACACGGCCGTGTAACAGGGCTCAGCCCGTGTGGTGCAGAGACATGGCCATGTGGCCAAGTCGTGTAATAACCTATGACCGTGTGAACAAAATTGCACCAAAAAATTTTAAGGAACCACACGATTGTGTCATACAACCATGTGTGGCACACAACCGTGTGTATAATCGTGTCCCATACAGTGTGCACCTAAAAGTAGGGGTGAACATTCAATCAAATCGAATCGAATGAAAAAAAATCGAATTAATTGAGTTGGCGAATCCTATTTTGTCATCCTAACTCGATTTGAAATTTTCTCAAATCGAGTCAAGTGAGATGGAATTCAAATCAAATCGAATATATTTGTTCGAGTTAAATTTAAAAAAAAAATAACTTTGGGTCCTTGTAACCACTGTTACCCACTGTAATCAAATTTGTCCACCGTAATTAAATTTTTTATTAACTTTCATCACCTCATAATTTATTTATTAATCTTTTATATACGAGTTAGCTTCTTTACTTGCTAGTTGCTTCAATTGTCTTCTGATTCTTGTCACTATGTATTTTGAAATTAAAAATATATTAAATGTAAAAATGTGATTTTTTTAATAAAAATTATTTTAAAAATAAAATGTGAAATTGATTCCAACATCAAATTTTAACACGAATATTTTATGGCGTCATTTATAATTCAATTTTAATATAAAGATTCAATATTATTAAAAATTCAATAATATAAATAGCACAAAGTGTGAAATTTAATTTAATAATATAAATAGTAGATATAAATAAAATTATTACTATTTAGGTTTAGAGATTTTATTGGATGATTTTGATTTTTGATTTAGGGGTAAAAGATTAGAAGTAAAAGTTTAGAGGGAAAATAAAAATTTTTGGGGGTTTTGGGGGAGTAAAATTTTAGGGAAAAGTAAATGGGGGGAGAAAATTTTAGAGGGAAAATATTCAAAAAAATTTGGGGGGTGAGTTTGGGGTAGATGGGGGGTGGGATGAGGGGAGTAAAAGTTTTAGGGGGAAATGGGAAGGAGTAAAAGTTTTGGGGGAAAAGTAAAAATATTTGGGGTTTTAGGGTAAAAATGTAAAATATTATAGTTTGATATTCGGTTTATTCAAATTATTCGAGTTATTTGAATTCGAAAACTTAACTCGATTCGAACTCGAAATTCAAAAAAATATTTGAGTTGACTCAAATAACTCGATTAGTTTAACTCAAAATTTGAAATTTTTTTCGATATTTTGGAGTCAAATCGAGTTTTGCTCACCCCTACCTAGAAGTGCCTCAAAAATCAAGTCATTTCACCTACAAATCCTTAAGTCCAAAACCATACCTTTACCCTTCCTTAAACCTATTCAAAATACATCAAAACATGCCAAAATCTACCAATAACATTCAACCTAAGTGCCTAACCAATATGCCCTAATTGGCGCTACAACTCAAACATTAAAACAATAATCATTTTAAGCATTAACCATTAGCAATTCATACCATCCATTCCATGTATGCAATACCAAATCAAACACGTTACGCCATTATTCACATTGCTAGCATATTATCAACGAAATCCACCAAGATACCTAAAGCATTTATACCCAAACAACCATTCAAAATACATTTAAAGGCCAAAACATGTCATTTCTATTTCACACCACAATCAACCATAATACCATTTGAGATTTACATCTATATACACATTTTATACTTCAAATGTCACAAAGAATTACCAAAATAGTCATTAACATATACATATCAAAACCCTATTTACATGTTCAACGCTTACCATATCATTGAAACAACTTAAACCAATAAATGCATATATCACAACTATAAAATAACACATATACCATACATTTCATTCAAGATTTACCATTTTTCCAACTATTTCATGAACCAATATCAAGCATACTATCACCACGCATGCATTCGTCACATGCTATATAAGCATACCATAAGAATCTTTAAATTCAACCTTATACAAGGCAACCATTATAACACAATACAACTTCAACTTATAACTTCAAACCAACAACCCAAAGATCGCCTATATACATGCCACAAAATCAGAATAAACGAGTCACAATCTATCGAGACTGAAGCTTGATATTGTGAGCCTTGAAGTTGATCTGACTGCCTAGTTTCGCAAAATGTCAACTATAGAAAACAGGAAAAGAAATAGAGTAAGCTTATAAAGCTTAGTGAGTTCGTAGGTATTTAGAAAGAACTCTTACCTCTATTTGCAACTAAGTAAATAGATATAACTAATTCAATAGATATAACTAAGTAAATAGATACAAACACAAGGTGAGCATTTCACGTATCAATCATATAATCGCGCCATTATTCAGTACTACTTATTTCCATATCATTCAATAGGAAAGAACCAACACATAAATCATCTTAACCAATTGATCATGTCAATTCATATTCACTTTCTTATGTCATTTCTTTTAAATATATATAACTCTGTCACCAATATCACATTTACAGAGTGAGCATTTCATACATATAAACTATAAACTTTCCAGTCATTTTGATATTTTTTCAAAACATCGTTTAAACACATACCTATCATTTATACAATCTCATCAGTTAACATTTCAATATTAGTATAAATATAACATTTCCAAGCAATCCATGAAGTCAATCCATATATTTCCATTTTAACAGTTGGCCCAATGAACTATAGTAACTTAATTCGGATACTCGAGTACCCATAAGACACCAGAGAGCATCGAAATGCTAACAAAGGAACCGAAGTGCTTATAGAGGCACCGAAGTGCAATCCCATACAAGCGTGTGTTCTAACCCTATTGGCATGCCAATCATATCCTAATCGTTTACTACGTTCAAACGAGTATTTAACAGAATTCTTAACATTATAAATCAGAGGCACTTCCACAATATCTGTACACATGCTATAAATCAATTATGTTTATTTCAATATCAATTAACCATATTATTCACCAACTATCGAATAATCATTTCTCACATGTACTTAATTGTAAACTTTTTATAATTTCAATTTAATATTAAAATTCAACCTGAATACAATTTAACCAAATCATAATATCACAAATTATAAATATATATACATGTATTAATATATACTATGAACTTACCTAATACAACTAGCAAGCAAATTTCTTCGTAGGAATTTTCCATTTTTCCTGGTTTTTCTCTGTACTGTTTAATCATTGATCTCTATAATAATTAAATTCAATTTATTAAATTGAAATACATTATCATATTCATTTTTATGTATATGACTTATAATTTTCATTTTACAAATTTTCTCTGAACTTTTACACTTTGTTTAATTTAGTCCCTAAAACTGAAACTATTAAAAATTTCACATTTAAGCCCCAATACACATAATTGATTCTAATTCCATCCATAATCGACATTCAATCACTTTAAAATTACAATATTTTCATGCTAAGTTTAACATTTTTACATATTAGTCCTTAAATGCAAAACTAACAAAAGTCACTTAACAAAATAGTCCTACAACATTTCCCAACTTCAAAATCTTCCATTTAACATCAAGAAAATCCAAAAATCTTGAATGGTAATTTTAACAAACGTTAATAACTTTGAAAACAAAGATACGAGTTAACTAACGCTAGTTGCAACGATCTCAAAAACATAAAAATTACTAAAAACGGGCTAAAATAACATACCCATACAAACCTTGGAAGCTTGTGTAACACCCCTTACCCGTATCCAACGCCGGGATAAGGTACGAGGAATTATCGGACTTATTCACAAGCAAACATGCAAAATCGAGACATGAATTTCCACTCAAATTTAAAACTTTTCACATACATTCATATCGTCCCTAAAACGAGGCTACAAGGCCCAAAACATACACTAGGAGTGGCCCGGGACTGAACCGAGAACTTTGGAAAGTTTTACAACACTTAGAAAATTTTCATGCAAAAAGGGTCACGCGCCAGTATGGGTTCGGGACACGCCCGTGTGACCCTAAGACACACCCGTGTTTCAGGCCGTGTTCAAATTAGGAAGCATTCTGTTTATGACGTCATCATCAAAATGAGGTCACACGGCCAAGTCACACGCTCGTGTGCTCGATTATATTTTCATAAAATAGGTGCAGACTTCACACGGCCAGGGCACACGCCCGTGTTCATGGCTATGCCGTCCACACGGCTGAGACACACGTCCGTGTCTCTGCCCGTGTGCTCAATACTGAGCATTCTATTTTGCAACAATTAAGGTGCAGGGGACACACGGCCAGAACACACGCCCTTGGGGCAAGCCGTGTGGACAAAAATGATGCTATTTACCAAGCCATTTTGCAACCCTTACTTGCACCAACCTACACAACCACAAGCAATATAAATCCAAGCATAAACATACAACCAATTCAACCACAACCATGTCATCCACACATCAATTACATGTTATTTCCTATCACATACAACATATCATACCTAATCATCTCAAATCATGCAAAATCCACATCCATTAAAGAAATCAACATATGCATATATATTTATACTTAACCAATATTAGCCAATTTCAATGGCCATTTACAAAATGAATCATCAACCATTATAAGCCAACACATTTAGCCAAACTGGATATGACACATAACAAAATGACCAAGTCCCTATACATGCCATAACTCAAAATAATGTAATAATAAGTACCCAAAATGTTAAGTTGTAACATCCCCAAACCCGGCCTATTCACTACGACCGAATCTGGTTATGTTAGTGAAAATATGTTTCTTTACTTAGAATTTAAAACATGAAAGTTTATTATCTTCGGTAAAGTCATGTCCATTTAAAATTATTAAATAATATAAGCTTGGGATGAATTAAAAGCTTTATTATAATTTACTATAATATAACTCTTTTGTAAAAATATTACTAAATACGTTATAACCTTTAACAACTATAAATAGCGTACTTTAATCAAAAGTGACCCTTATTACATCAAATAAATAAACCAAGTACTTTGAATTAAAAAAACTTCAAATAACAATATTCAAAACGTCTACTTCTGCATGAAAATCTGTTTCTGCATGGGCCACCTTGTATCCACTCCAACCCGGTTCGATCAATCATGACTCCTGCGATGTTTAAAAAGTTGGGTGAGTCATACAGACTCAGTGTGTAAGTTAACCACTGAAATCCACCCACATGCTTAGCCACATAATATCCCAATTATCAAATGCAACAAGTAATATATATATCATTTTAACAATTACCACAATCTGGGCTTGGCCCACATTCAAATCATACTCAAATCTCTGGCTAGGCCCATTTCTCAATAAACCACATATCAACTGGGCTTGGCCCATTTCCACGTATGTTCCCAAAATATACCTATCCACATGTCATATTGGGCTTGGCCCATTTCCATATTATTACAAAAATAATGCAACATGATTCCCAACCCAACCTAGGGTCCATCCGCTACACACCCCTTATCCAAATTTACCACACACCGGGGACTATCGAGTCACCCTCTCCTTTTCCCTCCATAAAGGCAACCAATGCCATCCACGACGTAGCGTATAGCTAACATCAAACCACGATGGAGCACACAAAGATCCATCAAGCCACGATATGGCATAAAGCTCATATCAATCAAGGTAACCACGCGAACTAAATCGCAAAGATCCACAACGCGACCTCGATCAACGCCAATCCACGATGTAGCACAAAGTCGACATCAACCACGTGCTCAAGTACACCCGCACCTTCTTTTCATAACCCACCCATGCACATGTAACATAATATAATGCGAGGATGATGCATGTGCATGCTATTCACAATCATAGGCATACTTACATATTAAAAATCAATCATCACATATTAGCCAATTTGCTACTAACCTGGTCATCGTCATACCCTTTAGGGGTATATATGGCACACTCCTTACTGCACTTGTTAGTAAAACATATAACACATAAAACCCGGAAACAGTGGGTTAGTTACACACCTTATTACTAGGAGTTCTAGACTCTCGATCCTCGACACTATCGTCTAGCGAAACTACGACTTTCTTAACGTTTCTTCTTTGTTGGCCCACACCGTGGCCAATCTCGAACAGCAGAAACGGATCTCTTCTTGAACTTTGGGATGGGAGCTTTCCCTTGCCCACCTTGACTGGTATTCGCCTCCATCGAAAGTCACTTAATCAGATAAACGGGTTAAACCTCCAGGTTATAAACTAAATGTTGAACCTTTACCAAATGTTGCTTACCAAAATATTCTGAATCCCGGAGAATTGATCTATGTTCCTAACTATCCTTGCTCCTCAAGGCTGATTTGATTTCCAATCAAATCTCAGGACTGCGGAATGGTCCTTTTGCAACCGACCACACCCTAAAACGCATAACTGATTAGCCTTAATAGCCTTCGGCTTTCGAATACTAAAAGAATAATTACAACATGGATCTTTTACCATCACTTACCGAATCTGACTACCAACGATTGAGGAGAAGAATCCGAAGAGATCCACACCTAGAATTCGGCCAAGGGCAAACTAATAAAAGAGGAGAAGTTTCGGCTACCAAGGGATTAAAATAAAAGAATTATTTGGCTACAAAGGCCAAAGGAGAAATCGGCACACCAAGAGGGAGAGGCAAAAGACTTGATGAACAACTAGCACTCCACCCTCCCCTATTTATAGCATTCGGCCAACCCCCCTTGAAGTCTCCAAAATTTGGCCAACACCTCACTAATTTAATCCCACTTGAACACTTCCCTAATAATCCAATAATAATTCTTTTAATCTTCATAATATCCTTGATTATCTCCTATAATAATCCTAAAAAAAACTCTTAATATTAACCAAATAAAAATCCAATAATAATGCTCATATTATCCCATTATTAAAAAAAAATAAATAATAATAATTCCACTTAATCTAAATAATAAATAATAAACCATCAGCCACCATTATCTCTATTTACTAATCTTAACTAATTAAAAATACTCTTACAATTATCAAAAACCAAAACCCACCCTTATCACTCCAAATTAATTCCAACACCACCAAAACCTCTTTTATTCTAATTCAAATTCCTTCTTATTCTATACCTTTATCAACTAAAAAAAAATAAAAGAATAATCTAATAATTCTCCTTCAAATTTAATTAAAACCAAAATTAATCTTAATCTTTATCCATTTGAAGCCCCTCCCCATGTGTCAGTCCAATACCCCCAATCGGCAAAGAACAAAAATAAAACCAATCCACCTACAAATTTCAGAGTTCGAACACGGGACCTGGGAACCTCGCTACTAAGTAGCGCCCAGTGCCACTTGGGCCACCTTGATTTTTATGCTAAAAGCCCCCAATAATTATTCTTAACACCTACCTTCTTCACCCCATCACCAAAAAGCAAAACAAAAACGCCCAAATGCACTCTCCACTCGAACCCGTGCTCTCTTCTCCCTCCAGCGCCTAAGTAGCGCCTAAAGAGCCACTCTGCCACTTTGGACTTCCATGTCCATCAAACCTACCCATTTAATTTTAAGGCCTACTTAGCCCAGTCCCTTGACGCAAAAATAAAACAAGAAATTGCTCCGCTTGGACTCGAACCCAAGCCCCATAGGCGCCACCTTCCAAAGCCCCCAAGCAGCGCATAACCACTCTGCCAATGCCTTTCATGTGCCTAAAACGCCCAATTAATTCTTTTAAAACCTCTAAAGCCCAGCTCCATTCCTTAACCCCAAAAATTAAAATTTTCCTAAGCCTTTCCCCTTCAATCCGAGCATTCTTAAACTTCTAAACCACATCCAAAAACACCCAAAACCCTTCCAACACTCGAATTATATCCGAATTACCTAGCCCCTAAAAATTCTCCCAACATGACCATAGCCTACTAAATGCTCGAGTTATGCTCCAAACGCATAACCCCTAAACCAGGGTGTTACATAAGTTGATATGTGAATGGATCTCCGACAGTCTTCTGTCTTCGAGCTGACTTGGCGTCACTATAAAACAAGGGAAAAAGAAAGGGAGTAAGCTTTAAAGCTTAGTAAGTTCCTATGCAAATAATAAGCTTCATAAACACACTTTAACATATACTCAACATTAAATAAATTAACATAAATGTCATTATAAATCTCAGAGTAAAACTTGGCATAGATGATACTAAAACCTTAACATCGTTGTAACGTCCCAAAAATTAGGGGCTGTAATTTTACTAAAAATTCATGTTTTTAGTTATTTGAGTGTGTTTGGGGGTCCTAAGGAGGCCTGGGTTCGAGTTTGAGCTTTAGAAAAATTTTAGTTTTTGGCCCTTAAGGGGAGAGGGTTGTTTGTAGTAGGACTTAAGTATATCTGTGTGCGTTTAAGTGACACAAGTAAGCTGGTGTTGTGGTGGCAAGTGGTGTGTTGGGCATGCATGAGGGAGGGGGTTTGAATCCCATGAATAGCAAAAAGGGGACATTTATTTTAGGAATTGATGGAGCAAGAGGTAGAGTTTGGATCAAACTCTACAGAGGTGGTTGAGGACTTGGTCAACAAGTTTGAATGGGAGGCTAGGAGTGATCCAAGGAAGAAATAGTGGAGAAAATCAAGGAACTGATGAGGGTGGGAGTGTTGGCCGAAATTGGGAGTGTGGCTAAGTGAGAATTTCGGCTGGAGAAGGGTAATAGGAAGCATTTTCGGCAACTTGAGTGTGAGTGCAAACCGAAAGTTTCTTTGTGTTGTGCTACTTCTTCTTTTGTTCATTTCGGGTTTTCTCTCTGAGGTGACGTCTTAGGCAATTTTTTTACCATTCGGGTTTTCGTTTCATTGATTAATTCCTCAACTGCTGCCCACTTTCTACCTACACTTCTTTCCTTCTCTAAGGTTCCTTGGTCGAATTTAACATTCCCTTTTCTTTCCACGTTTCTTTCTTTGTTCTCTTCAAGTTAGCCGAATCCATATTTCCCCTCTTTCTCAACGCCACACCTTTTGTTCCGTTGAGTGAGCCGAAGTTAACCTCTACTTCTCTCTAGTTTACTTGCATCTCTGAGGGCCGTACGTGTTCAACTCTTTTTTGCTCAAAGGAATCTGTCTTTGCCAAATCTGAGGGTAAGTAGTACTAACCGTTTTCTAGTTATTTCGTGATGTTGCTAGTTTTTCTCCCTACTATCGAATCTTTCTTTTTCTTAAGTTTGATGTGGGTTAGTGTTAGGGTCACTCGAGGAGTAGGAAGGGTCAAGAGCTCGGAAGCAATCGATTCATACTCTTAGCCTTGAGCAAGGATCCTTAATCTTCACTGGAATTCAGAAGAGCTTAGCAAAACCCTGTGAAACAAGGTAGGTGTTAATGGGGTTTCGGTTTTGTTGTGTAGTGGGAGGATAACCTTCGTAATCGTTTGACTAACTGTTGATCTTGTCTAACATAGGATCGGTGCTAAGGGATTGGCAGTACACTCGTAATCAAGGTGTGTAATCTCACACCCCTGTTTGTTCTGTTAATGCGATGATTTTTGATTCGCCTAAAAGCCGAAATATCGAAAAGCTGGTATATCAGCATCTGAGATCACTCGAGTGTGCGAGCGCTCGTGGAGTTAAATCGAGCCACAAGTGCTGCCGATAGACTGTTAAGAGTGCCACGAACCCTCTCGTGGGACTGAGGCTGTAATGGGCCTTGTTGAGCCGAAGTGGGCTAAGTGGGCCCAATGGGCTAATGGGCCCACAGGGGCAAAATCCAGGGTAAGTGCCGGATGATAGATGCGGCTGCGAAGTCCGCAGGAATCGTGACCGAAAATGGGCTGAATGGGCCACACGAGCGTGAGGGCCCATTTTGACCAGAAATGGAACCTGTGTCACTCGAGGTGACAATAGGCCTCTAGAAAGGCCGTTAGAAGGGTGAGTTACCGAAATACCCTCTAAGGGTAAAGTTATCGAAATACCCTCTATGGGTAAAGTTACCGAAATACCTTCTATAGGTAAAGTTACCAAAATACCCTCGATGGGTAAAATTAACGAGATGCCCTTAAGGGGTGAAATGACCGTTTTACCCCTAACCGTCTAAATGACCGTTATACCCTTAGTGGTAGTACCAGTGTTGTATGTGTATTAAATGTATGACTGATTATGATTGAGATGCACTGCATACATGTATTAGCTTTGACATGACATACTGCATTGGGGTGGGTTTTTCTGATTTGGAGGAAGTATCGTTATAGTGGCATCGCCATGTATTCGGATTCTAGTGGCTCAGCCACGTATTTTGTTGATTAGCATCTAGGTTGCGCTATTGGATAGTTGGCTGGGTGGGTCGACTTGGTCCCCACATGGAGAGATGGTTGGTACGGGTGGAGAGTTGGCTGGGTGGGTCGATGTGGTCCCCACATGGAGCGATGGTTGGTACGGGTGGAGAGTTGGCTGGACAGGGTTGGGGTACATGCCTGTTTTGCATTGATATGATGTAAGTCTTAGGCCCAGACTGTTACTGAATAGGGCTTAGGCCCAGACTGATGCTGTATGTGTAAGAGTATGCCCAAAGATCAATCATGAGATGGTTGTAATAACATACTTGATTTACCATGTTTATTAAAATAAAGCGTTGTCATTATTATTTCAGTTTTTTCTTTCTGTGTGTATAAATAAACTATTTTATAATAATGTCCTGAGAATAATATGATTATTCTTAAAAGATCATTAGTCAAGTATTATTGTTGACTAGGACAACAATAATGCATTAAGACTAACATGTAGTTGATTGATGATAAAGAGTTGTCATTGATATGGAGTATCAAAATCAATGCATGAATATGTGTGTTAGAGAACTACATATTGGATTGACCCGCTATGAGTATGTTTCTTGGATTATTATGTAATTGTCACAACATCACTCATAGTGATTAATATGTATATGATCCTCAAACTTGAGATCATCATTATCCCAATATCGTGAGTTGTATATTTTGATACAGTCAAACATACACCGTAACAGGTTGTTCGATAAAGGCTGATGTTGGATAAACCACAATCTATGTAGAGGGATATGGTTGATCAATATAGGATAAGTCCCTCCTACATAATAGGAGTAATATCTTAGGCCACTTGATTGAGTGAGACTAGAAATGAATGGCCATGCTCAAATAAGTTGATATGAGATGTCATACTAATTTGTATATCATAGTCTACTCAAGATATCAAGAAACATGGGATGGACTATGCAAGTGTGACTATCCCATGACTTGTTTCCGTTCCAGAGATAAAGGACTTAAGGATTAATACATGAAAGGTTAATCACAAAAAGGTTATGTCGAATCATGACTTCTTGTAGCTTAGTGATCATTGTAAATCAGAGTTTTAAAATTTATAAAAGAATGATCGAACCTGGAAACTAACTCTGACAACGATTAAAGGCAAGTGCACCTATTGAACAGTAGTATAGCTTAGGCAATACTGGATTATCGAACCCAAAGGAACTAAAAGTACTAATACTAACTTTCTTTTTATTATTTAGCCTAAAATAAGTGAAATTGTTTATTAATCTACTAAACTAAAGACTCTAAGACAAAGAAGAATGAATTTGGAAAATAACTTGGGAAAAACTCAGTTGATTTAGACGATACCCTAGGAAGAATCCACCTAGACTTCACTTGTTATATAACACTGAATCATACGATTTATTCACTTAGTTTGATCCGTAAGACTCCCTAACGTATATTAAACCCTCTATCGAGGCGAATAACGTCTAACCCTAGGTTAATTAATGGAACTCTCGTTCTCTTATAATAACCCCCTCGAATAGCAGTAAATCGATCTGTGGATTCCCATATTAGGTTTCACCCTAATCCGGCAAAATCTCGTCACCTTATCTCTAGGCGTGCGATCAACTCCGCTTAATTATGTTGGATCTACTCTTAGGCAGGGTCTATTCCTCCTCCACCTAAGCACATTAAATTTAGATTAAGCTCACATAATTAAGAACAAACTAAGTATTTATCATATAATTCAAATAATCAAATAACAAGATTCATCATAGGTTTTATCCCCTTTGGGTATCCGAAGGGTTTAGTTCATGACAATAAAGGAAAACATCTCAAGAGAAAAGATAAAACAAAACATAAGAAATCCCTAAAACCCCCTGAAGGAATTGAAGAGGAGATCCTCCGTCTTGAGTATAATTCTGGCTTCCTGAGATGGATCAACTGGATATCCCTGAGTGAATCCCCACAAATCCACCTTCTCTGGCTTAGCACGACGCCCCTAGACGATGGCTTTCGGCTCCCCTCGACAGAGGGTTTCTGTCAAACTCCCTTGACAAGTTGCCCCCTTGGGTGTTTATATAGACTTCGAGATGCCTTACTTGGCCCCAAAGTATCCTAATTCAAGTAGAGTTCCTACTAGGGTGTTTGAATAGGCTTTGGAATATGTTTCTTTGCCTCCAAGTATCCAAATCCGAGTAAAACTTCTCTTGGCCGCGGCAGGGACACGCCCATGGCACACGCCCGTGTAAGTCATGGTCAGGCCGTGTGGACTTCGTTGATGAGGCACGGCCGTGTAAATCGTGGTTCAGGTCGTGTTCGAGATCTTTAAGGAGGCACGGCCGTGTGATCTTTGGTCCAGGCCGTGTCGATTTCATGCTTTGGCCCATTTGTCCCATTTTAAGCCCATTTTGTGTTCTTTTCATCCCCTGGTGCTTTTCTGAGTATATAACATGAAAAGAAAGGATTAAGAGCACCAAATTATATAAATCAAGGGATAATTCATCCAAAAGCATACTAAATGTGGGTTTAAAATATGTTACTTTTACGGTTTATCAAATACCCCCACACTTAAGCTTTTGCTTGTTCTCAAGCAAAATTCTCAATTTACTATTAAAACAAACTTCCCTCAATTCATAATAATCGTTGATAGTGTTTCATCATAATTCAGAGATAATTTATACATGGATAATTCAATTCAAAGTGTCCTAAATATTCAAACAGTATAAGTCATAGATTTTGTAGCTCGAAAACATAGGTGTCTCCCCTTATCTAAATAATTACCTTTAATTTGAAATTGACAAGGATTGACATCCTCACAAAAGATTCACTCAAATCACTCAAAGTGTTTAAGGTTCAAAATTTAGGCACTCAAAAGTCAAACATGAAGAGTTAATCCCATAGGCTTGCATGAAAATCAAATCTCCACCACTGAAATATGAGATGAAACACAAATCAAAAGGTCTTTGTTAGGGTTGTAACGGGGCTAGGGTTAAGGTGTGGAGTAAGGCTGAATTAGAGGGTTAGAATCGAGATTGAATTGACAAATTACCTAACTAAGAACTAACGAAATAATAATAATAATTACATCAATTGAAAACTAATAATACTAATAATACGAGCTAATAATGAATATACTTTTTTTTTAAGAACAAACTAAATACATAATAAGGGATAAATTTCTAAAATTCATAATTAGGCAACTAATCAAATTAAATCTCGATATAAGGGTAGTCAAAAGGAATGGTGATAACAAAAACAAAGGGTTTCTGGGTTAATATTAGTGGTTATGTCAATAAAAAGGGTTGTTAGGATTAAAAGGGGTTCACTAGGGGTTAATTATGAAGGTAGGGTTTTTATGGAGTAAGTGGGTTAAATCCTAGGTGCCTTTATCATCTCTGTGTATCAAATCAAAAAAATATGGTCTCGACATGTATAATCGATGCAAGTTCTAGAATAACAAATCAATGTTGACATACTCATAATCAATAAAGTGAGCAAGAAAAAGAATATATGCTCTATAAGGCTCAAAATCTCACAAAAATTATGGGTGTTTTGATGTCAACCTCGTAAATTTCAAACTTCAAAGTAATAATTAAATTCAGGTAGACATATTAAAAAAAATTTAATTCTTGAAAAATAGACTTATCATGTCTGATTCTCTAGTATTCTTAGAATTTAATTATCAATGCACAATTATCAATGACTTAATTCAAAACATATCAATAAAAATCATAAATCATCAGAAATTTCATTCTAATCATAATATGAGAAACTTACTTTAAGACAAGGCATAATTCAGGGATTTTCAAATAATACTATAGTTAACCCCCCACACTTAAGATGTACATTGTCCTCAATGTACAAAGGTAGATAATATCAAAATAATCATAAAATTGTAAGATGGGGAGAGAAGGGAAACTTCCTGAATTTTGGATGAAGCCAATGAAAAGAAACCGGATAGGATTGGAGGTGAGCGTGGGGAAGCGTCTCGAACTGGTTGAGTCCTCGAAGCAGCCATCCTAATTTCTTTTGTATCCTAAGCTAAATCTAAATGGAATGAATAACAAGAAGAAAATAATAAAGGAAATAAAAGAAAGGAAATAAAAATAAAAATGAAAATGAAAATGAAAATGAAAATAAAAATGAAAATAAAAATAAAAATAAAAATAGAAATAAAAGTAAATATTTAAATAGTGATACGGTCCATGCCCTTGTTCGAGTTTAATCAGTCTGTGTTTTTCGTGATTTTGAATTTTGGGAGCGTTTAGGTGTTTTACCACGGCCGTGGGTCTCGTAGCACGCCCGTGTATTCTTCACACGGTCCTTTAGAACGGGCGTGTTTAACCCGTGCTCGTCAAGTCAGTAACCTTGCACGGTTGTAGGGCATAGCCATGTCTCGTCCGTGCTCAATAAGTCAGTAACCTCACACGGGAAGTCGGCACGGGCGTGGCTTTTTATCGCAGCCCGTGTTGGGAAAAGAAATCATTCTTTGTCATGCACGGTTACTAGCACATCCATGGTTTGTCCTTCTGGCTTCCACACGGCCATGGCCACGACCGTGTGCAAGGCCGTGTGAGCATGGAAATCTGTACTTTGGTTAGTTTATGGTTAGGTGCTAAAATGAAAAATAAAAGTAAAATAAAAAAATGTAAAAATTAATAGGGTTAGTGCTCGGGTTGCCTCCCGAGAAGCGCTCGTTTATAGTCTTAAGCTAGACTTTACCTCTCATTCGTATGGTCAAGGTGGTTTTAGGAGGTGAAAATCCTTCCTCATGTGATCAACTCAATTTTTGATATAAAATTTAAGTCGAGTAGTGTTTACCTCAAAAGTACTGAATTTAGGATTGCTTACCTCGACTGGCCCGTATAGGAAGACATTAAGTACCTCAAAAGTGATTTCTTCGGTTGTCTTGAGGTCTGAATTGGTGATTCGAGGGTCTTCCTTATTCAACAATACCTAATCCCCTATTTTGAAGTGATTTGTTGTTCCTATTAGCTCGTCTGGGGGTTCCTTCGATTTTTCTTCGTGCGGTTTCGGCTCCTCTTTAAAGTGTGTCTTCCCTTCTTTTAGTTTGTTGATCTCAAGGCTTCGTTCCTCATATGCTTCTTCTTTGTTTGACACAAGGTTCCTGCTTTCACCAGTGTTAAATAGTTTTGTGGTTGTTCTTGCGGTGAAATTTGAAATGTTGATTATCAACCGATTTTACTTTCTCACCTTCATCGATCGATGTTCGCCGAGTCAAGAGCTTGTAAACCGATTGATTCGTCACCTATACGAAGAATGAGTTCTCCTGTACCAACATCAATTTTAGTCCCGGCAGCTTGCTATAAAGGGTCTTCCTAAAATTAAAGGGATCGAATTGTCCTCATCCATGTCTAAAACGAAAAATTCTACCGGAATACGAATTTATCAATTTTGATTAGAACATTTTCAATTATACCCTAGGAATTCGATAGTTTTATCGCTTAATTGAATGCTCATCCCGGTTTGTCTCGGTTTCCTAGACCTAGTTGTTTAAACATTTTATAAGGCATAACATTGATGCTCGCCTTCAAATCAGCTAAAGCCTTATCAATAGATAAACTACCAATTAAACATGGAATTGTAAAACTCCTGGATCTTTTAATTTCCGTGGCGCTTTATTTTGTAGAATTGCTTTGAGCACATTGCGTTTAGCTCCACATGTGATTCCTCGTCTAGCTTCCGTTTGTTTGTCAACCGCTTTTTAAAAATTTTCTATAATCGGCATCTCTGAAAGAGCTTGAGAAACGGTAAGTTAATATATAATTTCTTTAAAAGTTTAAGAAACTTACCAAACTGCTTCCTCTGTGTTGTCCTTCTTCATTGCTTCAGGATATGGTACACGAGGATGGTACTCTGTAATTGCCGATTTTGGTATTTCATGGCTCACCTCAACCTTACCTTCACTTACCACAGATCTTGCCTTGGGTCGATTCCACTAATCTTTCACCGCTGTGAGAGTTATTCACGACTTGAATTTGCTCTTTTGGGTTAGTTTCAGGTGTTGCTTGGCAAGCTTTCTTGTGGTTGTTCTAAGATCGACCTAACAGTGACCTAAATGATCCTCGATCCCTTGAATCGATGTTTCTTGTTTCGTTTCTATATTTTGGAGATGTGCTTCTGTGTTTGCTATGAATTTTGCCAGCGTCTCTTCAAGGTTCGACTCATCTTCCTGTTGGTGAGGTGGTTATTGAAAATTTGGAGGAAGTTCCTCTCTTTGGCTGCCTTGATCGTCCCACGAGAAATTGGAATGGTACCTCCAATCTGTATTATAAGTGTCACTATAAAAATTATTTTTAGGTCTAGAAGAGTTACCCATATAGTGGACTTGTTCGTTCTTCATGCCATATCTGTAGGGTGGGTACTCAGGATTCGCCACGCCTCCTAGATTCGAGTCATATTGCATAACTGGATGTACCTGCGAGAGACTACACAAACCATCAATCTTTTTATTCATCATCTCTAACTGGTTTGATAGCCTGGTTATTGCGTCAAGGTTGAAGACACTGGCGGCTTCTGTTGGTGTTGTCCTCATAACTCGCCACTGATAGTTATTTAGTACCGTCTTCTCTATAAACTAAAATTATCTGAAAAAAACAAATAAAAGAAAAATTAGCAAAGTAAAAATTTAAACTAAAAATAAAAGTAAATTGCAAAAAATAAAAAGAATGGCTAAAGTAATAAAAATAGAGCTTTCTTAATATTTTAGTTCCCAAGAACTACAATTTGAAAACTTGATCATTGTAAATCAGAGTTTTAAAATTTATAAAAGAATGATTGAACCTGGAAACTAACTCTGACAACGATTAAAGGCAAGTGCACCTATCGAACAGTAGTATAGCTTAGGCAAGACCTGATTATCAAACCCAAAGGAACTAAAAGTGTAACATCCCCAAACCCGGCCCATTCACTACGACCGAATCTGGTTATGTCACTGGGAAAAGACGGTTGAAAATCTTCTTAATTTAAAATAAAACATCGTAGTTTGCTGAATTTTGGAAAACATATCTCTGGAATAAAACTTTGCTATTAAACTCATTCATTTTTAAAACTTTAGTTTATAATATCCAATTTGAATAAATAGTTTGCAAACCATAAATCATTTTCACGTAGCAATTTAATTTAAATAAACCATAGTTAAAGTAATATCAAAAACATAAAATGGCCTTTATTACAACCCAACAATTCAAATAAAGTACTTATATCAAAATCAAGCATGAAATAATTGAACATCATCTTCGGCATGGGCCACCTTGTCCTCTCCGATCCCTGGTCCACTTTATGCACTACCTGAAATGGTTAAGGAAAAGGTGAGTCACCTGCACTCGATGTGCTACCCTTTTTCCCGGATTAGCAAAATATCACATACAAACATAATCATGATCATCATGCATCCCAATCATATGCACCCAATCCTAACCGTCCATACACCTTTTCTACCCCGTGTGGTACCAAACCACCTTTGGTGGTGCCAAACCACCGTGTCCTCAAGACACAATAATCATCAATGTGGTGCCAAACCACCGGTGACGATATAGTCACAATGTGTTACTAAAACACCGGTGACCAAAGTCACAAATCCAATGATGGGGCCAACCCATCGTGTGATACCAAATCACCGCGACAATCCCGTATCTCAAAAGTGGGGCCAACCCACGGTGGTGTTAACCATAGGGACGAGTCGCAATGAGGTGCCAAACCTCCGTGTCCCAAAGACACAAATGTGGTACCAAACCACTTTGGTGACCGTAGTCACGATAATCGAGTGATGGGGCCAACCCATCGTGTGATACCAAATCACCGCATCAATCCTCAATACCGCCTTGTGGGGCCAACCCACCGTGGTGCAAAACCACGGGGACGAGACGCCGAGGTGCCAAACCTCCGGAGGTGCCAAACCTCCGTGACCCAAAGTCACAAAGTTGTGTTACCAAAACACCGGTGCTCGTCAAGACAAAATATCACCGCCCCTCCACTCATATCACCCATCATCATACCAACTCATGTATAGTATTCAAATCATGCAAACATGTTTAACGTTGCATCTCATAGCACATACATCATAAATCATGACATCATGTATCAATAACAAGACTCATAATGAAACGGACTTACTCGAATCTGTGCACATACCCCATAGGGTATCATATCACTCAACCATACTATTTCGGTTTTACCAATCAATCAGTTTATCAAACATATACAAAGAAAGAAGTGTGTTAGTTTACACACCTGATTACTAATGCGACTATCAAATCCCGTAGATCAAGATCTAACGCACTAGATCCCCCATTCCTTAACACTTTGCCACTACACCACACACTCCACTTGTGTTATTTTCCTCCATATTTTATTCTTAAGGCCTATCTGCCAACTTCCAGGGTTTTTTTCACCTAAAATCAAAATTTCCCCAAAGCCAATATTTGATCCCGGGACTTCATAGAAGCCCTCTAACCTTCCAAAATCACTTATCCAATGGGTCTAACTAGCATTTAAGCCGGTCTCTTGTTCTCCAAAAATTTAAACGCTACTACGCCTAAGGCCCATTGGGCTCAATTCTCCTAGGCCCAATTTTGGGATGTTACAAAAAGTACTAATACTAACTTTCTTTTTATTATTTAGCCTAAAATAATTGAAATTATTTATTAATCTACTAAACTAAAGACTCTAGACAAAGAAGAATGAATTTGGAAAATAACTTGGGAAAAACTCAGTTGATTTAGACGATACCCTAGGAAGAATCCACCTAGACTTCACTTGTTATCTAACACTGAACCATACGATTTATTCACTTAGTTTGATCCGTAAGACTCCCTAACGTATATTAAACCCTCTCTCGAGGTGAATAACGTCTAACCCTAGGTTAATTAGTGGAACTCTCGTTCTCTTATAATAACCCCCTAGAATAGTAGTAAATCGATCTACGGATTCCCATATTAGGTTTCACCCTAATCCGGCAAAATCTCGTCACCTTATCTCTAGGCGTGCGATCAACTCCGCTTAATTATGTTGGATCTACTCTTAGGCAGGGTCTATTCCTCCTCCACCTAAGCACATTAAATTTGGATTAAGGTCACATAATTAAGAATAAACTAATTATTTATCATATAATTCAAATAATCAAATAACAAGATTCATCATAGGTTTCATCCCCTTCGGGTATCCGAAGGGTTTAGTTCATGACAATAAAGGAAAACATCTCAAGAGAAAAGATAAAACAAAACATAAGAAATCCCTAAAACCCCCTAAAGGAATTGAAGAGGAGATCCTCCGTCTTGAGTATAATTCTGGCTTCCTGAGATGGATCAATTGGCTATCCCTGAGTGAATCCCCACAAATCTGCCTTCTCTGGCTTAGCACGATGCCCCTAGACGATGGCTTTCGGCTCCCCTCGACAGAGGGTTTCTGTCGAACTCCCTTGACAAGTTGCCCCCTTGGGTGTTTATATAGACTTCGAGATGCCTTACTTGGCCCCAAAGTATCCTAATTCAAGTAGAGTTCCTACTAGGGTGTTTGAATAGGCTTTGGAATATGTTTCTTTGCCTCCAAGTATCCAAATCCGAGTAAAACTTCTCTTGGCCGCGGCAGGGACACGCCCATGGCACACGCCCGTGTAAGTCGTGGTCAGGCCGTGTGGACTTCGTTGATGAGGCACGGCCGTGTAAATCGTGGTCCAGGCTGTGTTCGAGATCTTTAAGGAGGCACGGCCGTGTGATCTTTGGTCCAGGCTGTGTCGATTTCACGCTTTGGCCCATTTGTCCCGCTTTTAAGCCCGCTTTATGTTCTTTTCATCCCCGGTGCTTTCCCGAGTATATAACATGAAAAGAAAGGATTAAGAGCACCAAATTATATAAATCAAGGGATAATTCATCCAAAAGCATACTAAATGTGGGTTTAAAATATGTTACTTTTACGGTTTATCACTTAGGTAGCAATGATGCATTGCTAGATGCCACTCATTGTTTGTAACATTAGAATCGTTCTAGTATTACTGCTAACGTTGCAAGAACCTCTGGGTCACACCCTATGGTTGAAATGAACGGAATAAAACATAGTTGGTATTGTGTTTGGTTGTCACATGAATTAAATTAATTAAAGAATTAATTTAATTGGGCAATCAAATATTGAACATATTATATGTACAAGGATGTTGTACACATAATGACAACATAGTTCTATTAATATATGAATTTGATTCGTATATAAATTTAAATAAATATAGTTTACCGAAATCCTTGTTATAATTAATGTAATTATAATTTTCGGATATAATTAATGTAATTATAATTTTCGGTTAAAAACTTTATTGTATTTATTTATTTTTATGGTACATTCAAGAGATACCAATTATAAAAGGTATTAAAAAGATACAAAGCTTAAGAGAAACCCTAAGAGATTGTTTGTGAGGTCTAGCAGCCGTCAAGCAAATAAACCTCCAAAATAGTTTTGGAGATTTCTTCCGTTCATAGTTAAACTGGGTGGATTACGTAGAGGCCGACATCGGAAAAAGGTTGCGGCTTGGTTCGACAGTAGATCAAAACTCTTGTTGCCGAGGCGTCGCTGTCTACTCAGATTGAAGTTTTGATAATTTCGAAACCTTTATTTCACCCCGATTCGTTCCTCACACATGGATTCATGGTTTGGATCACCGAAATTAATTTTATTTTGCTGCGCCATGGGGGTGCCGGCGTTCCAACAGTATGTTGAACATATTATATGTACAACAGAATTAATTTAATTGGGCAATCAAATATTGAACATATTATATGTACAAGGATGTTGTACACATAATGACAACATAGTTCTATTAATATATGAATTTGATTCGTATATAAATTTAAATAAATATAGTTTACCGAAATCCTTGTTATAATTAATGTAATTATAATTTTCGGATATAATTAATGTAATTATAATTTTCGGTTAAAAACTTTATTGTATTTATTTAATTTTATGGTACATTCAAGAGATACCAATTACAAAAGGTATTAAAAAGATACAAAGCTTAAGAGAAACCCTAAGAGATTGTTTGTGAGGTCTAGCAGTATGTCAAGCAAATAAACCTCCAAAATAGTTTTGGAGATTTCTTCCGCTCATAGTTAAACCGGTGGATTACGTGAGGCCGACATCGTAAAAAGGTTGCGGCTTGGTTCGACAAAGAGATCAAAACTCTTGTTGCCAAGGCGTCCTTGTCTACTCAGATTGAAGTTTCGGTAATTTCGAAACCTTTATTTCACCCCGATTCGTTCCTCACACATGGATTCATGGTTTGGATCACCGGAATTAATTTTATTTTGCTGCGCCATGGGGGTGCCAACGTTCCAACAGTATGGGCTAGGGCCCAGGCCATGACCGTAATAGGGGATTACACACTAAGTTCTCGTAACTCACCCTGTCTTTTAACTGTGCAGGTAATCCCGGCCTTAGAGGATTTGGAGTGCGAGGACTCGGAGGTGGCCACACGCGTCGATATGCTTTAAAAGTTAAACTTAGCGATTTTAGTTTAATTTATTTTATTTTAAATTATTGGGTTAATAATTTTGTAATAAGGTCATTGGGTTTTTTGTAACACCCCAAACCCGGCCCATGCGTTATGAGCGGATTTGGTATGTCACACGAGCAAAACATGTTAAACCCTTTTTGTTCGTACTAAAATATTGCTTTGTTAAAAATCAAGAATACAAGTTTGATTTGATAAAATGCTACTAACCTCAAAGATTTGATTGACAAATCGATAAATTTGAACTAATGATCTTACCAAAACCGTGACTTTTGAAAACGACGTTGAAAATTCGAAAGAGAATCCAAGTCTTTTGAAAATATTGTTAATAGTTCGAGAGAAAATATCTGTGTTAAAAATATTTGTAAAAGTTTATTTTGAAATCCATTTGTTAATCGATTTTGGAAACCATTGTTTAAGTTTTTAGAAAATTTCCCTTTTTAAACAATTTAAGAAAAATAATAAAAACATCCCAACCAAAAAGCAAAAATAAAAATAGTCCAGAGGCCTTATTACAACATTTAACCCAAAATAGTAAAGTAATAAAATAAACGAGAAAGAAGTCTAAAGTCCAAATAAACCATTTCCAGTATGGCCTCCTCGAGTCATCCATAGCCCAAGTCCATATCATCAAGCATTACCTACAAGGGTTAAGAGAAAGGGGGTGAGTTACAAGAACTCAGTGTGAAATCCCATTACAGTTTATTCCTTAAAGATTTCCTTGTTTCACTGACCAACGATTCTGACCTCTCTTACCCAAAATTCAAATATCTCACTGTACAGTTTTCATATGTTGCTCCCACTTATTTCTACTGAAAATAGACTTACTAAGTAATCTGTAAATATAAAATATAACTCATAATTCACTTTATACAATTTTATACGATTTTTCCAAGACAGATCAGGGAACCACGAAGTCATTCAGAACCAATCTCACTAAAATTAAGATATCTCAAAATATAAAATTCCTTTTCCTTCTCCGTTTCTTCCATATCAAAATAGACACATTAAGCTTTAATCGGATATATTATTTCTTCCATATCGAAATACGATTACCACTACGATCATACGCATGCCCGAGTGATCACGGATGCCAGTTTTCGGTTTTCTTCGGTATTTCGACCGATTCACAGAATATTTCATACAAACTTTCAGAGAAGTGTGAGATTACACACCAGTTCAGATATGTATACGAAAGATACGGGATTACACACCTGATTTTGATTTCCTAACGAACCACTCGTCGATGACCTAGAACAATACCAACCAAAAGTTAGCCTCGGATTTCCAAAAGATTTCGTATCACTTACACTTGAATCACTTACCACTATATCCAAAGGTAGAAATATATCGAGTGATTTGTCCCTAAATCATATACTCGATTAGTCGAAACTTCAATCCAATTTGCAACATAGCCAAATAGAGATATAACGAAAAATCCAAAAATGAACCCCCTTACCTTATCGATATTGGATCCAATTTCCACCGTTTGACTTCGGCTAGAACAATACACGGTCTCCCACTTAAAGCACTACGAAAAGAGAGTGATTAAGACATGAAGAAGTGGAGGATAACACCATTTTCGGTTACGATCACGATTTACAACCGAATAGTGATAAATACTTATTCGGCTAAAGAGAAAAGAATATGATCATAGAAAAGAATTCACTTACCGATTTAATCGAAGAAAGAATGTCAACCCACTTGAGAAAATGATAAAGAAGAGATGAATGAACAAATTTTGGTCTCAATGGTTTGGGTACATTCGGCAACAAGAAGAAAGAAAAGAAGAGAATATGTTCTTTAGTGGCTTGTAACTTCACAGACAAGGTAGAAAGAAATTTGGAGAATACCAAATAGTGCAAAGAGAAAGGTTTTGGCCTAACAAGCACCAAAAATTCAATCAAAAGGCAAAGGAGAATTCGGCTATCAAGGAAGGTGGAAAGAAAATGAGTATGTGACCAAACAAAAGAGAGAAACAATGCACTATTGTGCTAATATGTTTCGGCAATGAGGGTTGCAAATTGGGAGAAATGACACAAAGTTTCCAAAGGGAATTTTTGCCAAAACACTACTAAGTCTTTACCAAAAGCCAACTAAAAATTCAGCTACCTATTCTCCCCAAAACCGTCCACATGCATCCCCCCTAGGATAAGAGTTTGGCCACCCAAGCTTTCCAAAACATCACCCACGAAATAAGCCTCATGTCCCCCTTTCTTAACTATTTCCCTTGATTCCTTTCCCCAACTTCAACCTTGCCTTATTCATATAGCCACCTTACCAAAATAATGAAGTCAACCTTGCCATGAATGCCTCTTGGCCGACACTTAAGGAAAGGGTGCAAAAATAATAGTTAAAGTTTGCACACAATGGGATTTGAACCTCTTCCCTCAAAGTCCATCACTTGATGCCATAACCTCTTTACCAATAGCTCATTTATGCAAGCACATTACTCATTTATTTCTATAAGTCTTGAAGCTACTTACCATCTCTCCTTAAAGTGCTAAAATACCAATTTTTTTTTCCTAAGGCCCAATTAAACCCGAGACTTCGTAGAAACCTCGTAACCTTCCAAATTCACTTAACTAATAAGTCCAATTTGCAATAATGCCATTCTTTTGTTCTCAAAATTTTAAAACGCTTCTACGCTCAAGGCCCATTGGGCCCAATCCTACTAGGCCCAATTTTGGGATGTTACAATTCTACCCTCGTTAAAGAAATTTCGTCCTCGAAATTTCCATCCAACTACTAAACGCATCGCTCAAATCACAACACTATGCTTTCGCTGCGCACTCTGATCTTAATAACCACAATGTACCCTTAACAAAATCTTGAATCCTTTTTCACCCAACCAAACATCTAGTCACGTATGCAGCGAGCTTGTCTACCATTTATACATTAGAATTTTCTACATTCAATCATCACGTCCAACCAAAACATACCTGACTTGATGGTGATGGAACAATCCCAGCCTTATGCTCCTTAGACTCAGCATCTCAAGCATGCTCCTAACCTCTTCCCATTCTTCTCCCTGATGACGCCTTCGCAATAATCACAAGCCGAAAAGTTTGGTCGTGCCTTGACATGCTTCACGGAACGAGATCACGACCCAAAAGAACCGCAATCTCTTTTCTTCTTACAGTCCACGCACTAACTCGGCGTGCTTCACGATCTCCTTAACCTCCTTCAATACCTTCTTAACTATCTCGAGTCACCATTAACCCCAGACTCGATCATGAGATCCCGCTCAACCCATCGGGCGATGCTAACGCCTCCTTTCGGAAACATGCCTTGGTGCCAAGATCTAGCCCCTAGCACCTCGGCCTCTACCACGCCCACGCCTACCGCGTCCACGCTCTTCAAGCGCTCATGTTCACTAAGTCGATTTAATCTTGATTACGATTTTTATGAATCAGTATACCATTCGATGTTTATTAAACGATGTTTTATGGAGTATGAGTAGAAAAGTCGTTTTCGAGTGTCAAATCTGCATCCTAGAGTCTCAATCTCTATAGTTTCAACTCCTAAAGCTAACAGTTCTAGAGTATTCTATTTCGTAAAATTTTTGTACCACAATAATAACACAATAATTATAAAATGAAAACAAATACTTACTTGACTTGGTGCCGGATACTCGTGGTGCCATACATCCTTTAACACATATATCTATAATTTAAAATTCATACAGCATTTGAAAACGCTTTTGAACCCAAACCACAGCCGAGTTTTGAAACTGGGCTCTGATACCATAAAATGTAACACCCCAAACTCGACCCATGCGTTATGAGCGGATTTGGTATGTCACACGAGCAAAACATGTTAAACCCTTTTTGTTCGTACTAAAATATTGCTTTGTTAAAAATCAAGAATACAAGTTTGATTTGATAAAATACTACTAACCTCAAAGATTTGATTGATAAATCGATAAATTTGAACTAATGATCTTACCAAAATCGTGACTTTTGAAAACGACGTTGAAAATTCGAAAGAGAATCCAAGTCTTTTGAAAATATCGTTAATAGTTCGAGAGAAAATATCCGTGTTAAAAATATTTGTAAAAGTTTATTTTGAAATCCATTTGTTAATCGATTTTGGAAACCATTGTTTAAGTTTTTAGAAAATTTCCCTTTTTAAACAATTTATGAAAAATAATAAAAACATCCCAACCAAAAAGCAAAAATAAAAATAGTCCAGAGGCCTTATTACAACATTTAACCCAAAATAGTAAAGTAATAAAATAAACGAGAAAGAAGTCTAAAGTCCAAATAAACCATTTTCAAAGTATGGCCTCCCTCGAGTCATCCATAGCCCAAGTCCATATCATCAAGCATTACCTACAAGGGTTAAGAGAAAAGGGGTGAGTTACAAGAACTCAGCAGAAATCCCTACTGTTATTCATTGGGCCGGAACCCAATTAGCAATATTTTGGGCCTAAGCCCATTTACAACAAAAATAATGTATCAAATATAATATGCATATGATATGTAATTCCCAAACCAAACCTAGTTTTCCATCCGCTACACACCACCCGTACCAACCAGCACACCTGTGGGGAGCTTTAGTCACCCACCCCGCCAACACACCAAACGTAGGCATTAAACCAATTATATCAAATTTGTGGACAAGCCACCAGATTAACAGAATTTACATGGCATCGCCATTTTTCATATTTGTGGCAAAGCCACCAGAATTATGTAGCAGAGCTACCAGAACTTCTCTTCATTATTATCCCATCCCATGCAAATCATGTATATAATGCATAGCCATTCACAACAATTTATTCAGATATTTATTACAAAATTATGGCCCATTACAACAATTAATCAAAAGGCCCATTAAGCAAAATATCGATTTGGCCCATTTAGCAAAATATCGATTGGCCCATATAGCAAAATATCGATCGCCCATTTATCAAAATATCGATTGGCCCATTTATCAAAATTTCAGATCGCCCATTTATCAAAATATCGATCGCCCATTTATCAAAATATCGATCGCCCATTATCAAAATATCATATTGGCCCATTTATCAAAATATCGATCGCCCATTTATCAAAATATCAGATTGGCCCATTTATCAAAATATCAGATTGGCCCACTTATCAATTTCGTAATTCGGCCCTTTAGGGGCATTTTCGTAATTTCGATAATTTACCCACTAAGGGTAATTCGGCAATTTTGCAACCTAAGGGTATTTTGGAAATTTCGCAACCTAGACTTAACTACTAATGTGGAGCATAAAAATCGAAACTGTCAATCTGCGTTGTACTAACTAAATTGACTATAACTTGAGTTAGGAATCTCGAAATCTAACTCCGTAAATTTTCCTTGAGAATAGACTCATATATCTTCTTACTATAGTTTTTCCAGAATTTTTGACTTAGCCATTTAGTACAGTTTATTCCTTAAATATTTCCTTGTTTCACTGACCAACAATTCTGACCTCTCTTACCCAAAATTCAAATATCTCACTGTACAGTTTTCATATGTTGCTCTCACTTGTTTCTATTGAAAATAGACTTACTAAGTAATCTGTACATATAAACTATAACTCATAATTCACTTTGTACAATTTTATACGATTTTTCCAATACAGATCAGGGAACCACGAAGTCATTCAAAACCAGTCTCACTAAAATTAAGATATCTCAAAATATAAAATTCCTTTTCCTTCTCTATTTCTTCCATATCAAAATAGATACAGTAAGCTTTAATCGGATATATTATTCACTTTGTAATTCCTTTTCTCTTATTTTTCATGATTTTTCAAATACATGTCACTGTTTCTGACCGAAACTATTTTATTACGAAATACGATTACCACTACGATCATACGCATGCCCGAGTGATCACGGATGTCGGTTTTCGGTTTCCTTCGGTATTTAGACCGATTCACAGAATATTTCATACAAACTTTCAGAGAAGTGTGAGATTACACACCAGTTCAGATATGTATACGGAAGATACGGGATTACACACCTGATTTTGATTTCCTAACGAACCACCCGTCGATGACCTAGAACAATACCAACCAAAAGTTAGCCTCGGATTTCCAAAAGATTTCGTATCACTTACACTTGAATCACTTACCACTATATCCGAAGGTAGAAATATATCGAGTGATTTGTCCCTAAATCATATAGTCGATTAGTCGAAACTTCAATCCAATTTGCAACATAGCCAAATAGAGATATAACGAAAAATCCAAAAATGAACCCCCTTACCTTATCGATATTGGATCCAATTTCCACCGTTTGACTTCGGCTAGAACAATACACGGTCTCCCACTTAAAGCACTACGAAAAGAGAGTGATTAAGACATGAAGTAGTGGAGGATAACACCATTTTCGGTTACGATCATGATTTACAACCGAATAGTGATAAATACTTATTCGGCTAAAGAGAAAAGAATATGATCATAGAAAAGAATTCACTTACCGATTTAATCGAAGAAAGAATGTCAACCCACTTGAGAAAATGATAAAGAATAGATGAATGAACAAATTTTGGTCTCAATGGTTTGGGTACATTCGGCAACAAGAAGAAAGAAAAGAAGAGAATATGTTCTTTAGTGGCTTGTAATTTCGGCACAAGGTAGAAAGAAATTTGGAGAATACCAAATAGTACAAAGAGAAAGGTTTTGGCCTAACAAGCACCAAAAATTCAATCAAAAGGCAAAGGAGAATTCGGCTATCAAGGAAGGTGGAAAGAAAATGAGTATGTGACCAAACAAAAGAGAGAAACAATGCACTATTGCGCTAATATGTTTCGGCAAGGAGGGTTGCAAATTGGGAGAAATGACACAAAGTTTCCAAAGGGAATTTTTGCCAAAACACTACTAAGTCTTTACCAAAAGCCAACTAAAAATTCAGCTACCTATTCTCCCCAAAACCGTCCACATGCATCCCCCCTAGGATAAGAGTTTGGCCACCCAAGCTTTCCAAAACATCACCCACTAAATAAGCCTCATGTCCCCTTTCTTTACTATTTCCTTGATTCCTTTCCCCAACTTCAACCTTGCCTTATTCATATAGCCACCTTACCAAAATAATGAAGTCAACCTTGCCATGAATGCCTCTTGGCCGACACTTAAGGAAAGGGTGCAAAAATAATAGTTAAAGTTTGCACACAATGGGATTTGAACCTCTTCCCTCAAAGTCCATCACTTGATGCCATAACCTCTTTACCAATAGCTCATTTATGCAAGCACATTACTCATTTATTTCTATAAGTCTTGAAGCTACTTACCATCTCTCCTTAAAGTGCTAAAATACCAATTTTTTTTCCTAAGGCCCAATTAAACCCGAGACTTTATAGAAACCTCGTAACCTTCCAAATTCACTTAACTAATAAGTCCAATTTGCAATAATGCCATTCTCTTGTTCTCAAAATTTTAAAACGCTTCTACGCTCAAGGCCCATTGGGCCCAATCCTACTAGGCCCAATTTCGGGATGTTACATTTTTCTTTTTAACTTTTATTTGGTATTTCTTTTAATTACAAACTGTTGGTCTATTAAACACGGGTTTTTAAAACAATAACTATTGTTTTCAAAATATCACGTTTCTGTAACTGTTTAAATCAAACTTCCGCGACAAACAAGGCTTTAAAAATAATAATAGTTTCGCAAGGGAATGACTTTGAGAAAATTTTGTTTGGTTAATAAGCAATGAAAATTGGGATTTTTAAAGGGTAGAAAGTTTTGATTTGTAGAAGGGTTTTCCAATGAACATATAGTTTTCAAACAACACTTGATGTGGCACGTTAGATCTGGTCATAACGTCTAGGCCGGGTTTGGGGTGTTACAATCGTAACTTACTCAATCAAACCAAACTGAGGGTTTATCACATATCGATCTCATTAAGCATAAGTTTTATACACATACCTGTACCAACTTGTAACTTACCATAATCTTTCACAACGTACCATGGTCTTTCATGACTTAAACATTGCCGTTAAGTTTCCCGTTGAACCACTTGGAATACTAAAGGATACTAGGGAAATCTAACACATACAGTACCATACCAATGCCATATCCCAAATATGGTCTTACAAGGTGTAACAGTCCAATTTCAGTGAAGTCAGAATAGTGGTTTCGTAACCAAAAATCCAAGCCGAAAAGATAAAATATTTTAATTTTATGAAATGATTAGTAATATAGTAAAAATGTTGCATGAGAATTTTGATGAGAAAATTTTATCAATTAGGTGCTTAAATGTAGAAATGACTAAATTGTATAAAATGTCAAATTTAAAATTCTAGTAGCTATAAGGATTAAATAGATATGGAATTTAAAACTTGAGGTCCTTAAATGGTAATTAGATCATTGATGAATAATATGTAGATATTTTTGGTGAATCATCCTTGGAAAAATTGAAAAAGAACAAGGACTAAATTGGAAATAGAAATAGTTAAAAGATGATAAAGATTAAAATAGAAATAAAAATCATTTTATATCATCTTCTTCATCCAAAATACATGGAAACCCTAGGAGAGAGAAAATAAGCTTTCCAAGCATAAATTGGTAAGTTCTTATGTCCTGTTTTTAGTAATTTTTATATTTTTGAGATCGAAAAAGCTTAATTTCTCTATTTGGGGGGTTAATTTGAATAGATATCAAAGTATAGAAAAAATTTCCATAGATGAATATGCTGAAATTTGAAAGATTATGGTAGAAATTGAAAGGTTGTTGATAGATGAACAACTTTTACAAAGTAATTTTTTATGGAAACATGTTTTGGGACTAAATTGAAAAGTAATGAAATTCATGGAAAAATTTTGAAATCTTGAGAATACATGTGCTGTAAAAGTTATATTAGAATTTTGATTAGGCTTGGAATAAGGAGTAAAATTGCATGATTTTCAATTTCCGAGCCTAGGGACGAAATTGGAATTTATTAAAAGCTTAGGGGTAAAATGGTACTTTTGACTAGAATGTGAATTGGGTTCAATTGAATGATAGAAGTATTAAATTGATGATTAAATTCATTTATATAGATCCGAAAATACCAAACAAAGAGAAAGATCGAGGAAAAGAGAGTTTCGGATTAGTAGATACGAACAATTATCAAAGTAAGTTCGTATAACTTAAATAAGCATGAATATGTGATGATTTGATTGTTAAATTTTATGAAATGTGATATATGAATTATATGTACATTAAGCATGAAATATGTATATGATGTAAAATGATTGAAAAGGGTTAAAATCCGTTTGAATATTGAATTCCGATTGGATAAATGAAATTTCCCTAATATAACTGCATGTGTTGAAGAATGGATTTAGCCCGGACGGGTAATTTGAAATGAGTCTCTCGAGCATATGTGTTTTCAATTAGGATTTAGCCTGGACTGGTAATCCTAACTGACTGGATTTAGCCTGGACTGGTAATCCAGATTGAACTCTATAGGGAATTCTTTGTCATATAAAGATTTAGCCTGGACTAGTAATCTGACAAAGCCCTTAGAGTATATATGCTACAGCTAGAATTTAGCCTGGACTGGTAATTCTGCTGTATGATATGTGGCTTGAGAGTGTACCTAAACGGTACTACTGGATATGAATTGACGGATAATGAAATTGTGCACCTCGAGTGTACTACTGGAAATATCCATCGAAAATTCAATGATTCAATGGATAAAATACTCATATGGCATGATGAGCTCATCTATGCTTATTGTATATTATGCCTAACATGTTGTTTGAATGTTTGTGACTAGGAAAATTTGCCAAATTGATAGGTATATGCTTTGTATATATGTATAGATGTTAAATATGATTGATAAGTGCAATTTTGGTTATACGAGCTTACTAAGCATATAATGCTTATTAGGTTTTATTTTCCCTGTTTTATAGTGCTCAAAGCTCGTGAAGGTTGGAAATTGGTCGGAGCAATCATCACACTATCAACTTCTTGATTTTGGGTATAAATGAAAATCTTATTTTGTTAATGGCATGTATAGGCTAACTAAATTAAGTGATGGTATGTAGTTAAATGATGGTATGTAAATGATATATGCATATAACATAGCCATTGGAGTGGCTAAAATACTTATGTTTTGATATATGTTATGGTTGGATTTTACTTGAAATTGGCTGGAATATATTTGTTAGTGTTGATGCAGGAAGAATGGAAAATTTGGGTTAGAAATGAGGCTAGGAAATAGCCTTATTTTGTCCACACGGGGGCGTGTGTCTAGGCCGTGTGTGACACACGGCTTGGGTACATGGGCATGTGATCTGGCCGTGTGTCCCCTGTTTTTAAAATTTGCAAAATAGAATGTCCAGAATTTAACACACGGCCTAAGGACATGGGCGTGTGCCTTGGCCATGTGACCTTATTTGGTTGATGATTTCATAAACAAAATGTCCCCTATTTTGGACACGGCCTAAAGCACGGGCGTGTGATATGTCACACGGGATTGTTCCTTCACCCACACGGGCGTGTGGACTTGTTTCATGATGAAAATTTTCTAAGTTTCTCGAAAGATTCTAAAGTTCTCAGTTTAGTCCCGAACTATTTCCAATGTATGTTTTGGGCCTCGTAGGCTCATTTAAGGGACGAAATGAATATTTATGAAAATTTTTAAATTTGGATGGAAATTCATGTCTTGGTTTGGTATGAATGCTAGTGTTTAAGTCCGGTAATGCCTCATACCCTATTCCGACGTCGAATACGGGTAAGGGCTATTACACATGGGTTCTAATATTGATGCCAATAGCCCAGCTATGGTCTTACACGATGTAACACCCCAAACCCGGCCCATGCGTTTTGACCGGATCTGACATGTCACATGAGAAAAACGTGTTAAATCCCTTTTGATTTGTATTAAAATAGATATTATTTTGTTATAAACAAGGAAACAAATATTATTAGAAACATTTGATAAAATACTACTAATCCTCGAAAGTTAATTGAGAAATCAAAAATTTGAACTAATGATCTTATAAAACCGTGTCTTTTAAAAATATCGTTTGAAAGTTCGAGTGAAAACTTCCGTGTTAAAATATTTATAAAAGTTTATTTTGAAATCCATTTGTTAATCGATTTTGGAAAACTTTAATTTAAGTTTTTAGAAAAATTCTCATTTTAAACAACTCAAGCAAAATAATAAGTATAACAACCATAAAGCAAATAATAAAATACTCCAGATGCCTTATTACAACATAAAAACCCAAAATAGTAAAGTGAGCGGAAATAGAAATTTACTAAAGTCTGAAAATAACACTCCAAAAGTATGGCCTCCACCGAGTCATCCATGGCCCCCAAGTCCTCGTCACTGAGCATTACCTACAAGGGTTAAGAAAATGGGGAGTGAGTTACAAGAACTCAGTGTGAAACCCCTTACCGTTGTCCACTGGGCCTGAAACCCATTTAACAATATTTTGGGCCTAAGCCCCTTTTTACATAATAATGTATCAAATATATCATATGAATGTAATGCAAAACCCAAACCATCCTAATAATCCATCCGCTACACACCACCCGTACCAGCCCATCACACCTGTGGGGATCAAGTCAACCCACCCCGCCAAACACACCAATCGCAGTATTATGCCATTTGTAACAAATTTTGATTGTGGCGAGCCACCGTAATCACAATATCGTATTAACAAACATTTTTGTGGCAAAGCCACGAATCACTTCTCTTCAACATTTTCCCATCCCATGGAAATCATGTAAATGCATCATACATAGCAAATCATGATATTTACAAATACAAACAACAATAATTAATTCAGGGATTCATTACAATAATTCGGACCAATGTAGCACTTGCAAATCAGCCCATTAAGACCATATATCAAAACGGCCCATTATGGCAAAATATCAAATCGGCCCATTTAAGCAATATATCAAATTGGCCCGTTAAGGCAATATAACAAATCGGCCCATCACGGCAATGTATCAAATCGGCCCATTACGGAAATGTATCAAATCAGTCAGTTAAGGCAATATAACAAATCGGCCCATTAGGGGCAATGTATCAAATCGGCCCATTACGGCAATGTATCAAATCGGTCCGTTAAGGCAATATAACAAATCGGCCCATTAGGGGGCAATTTCAATATCTGCCCTCGTGGGCATTTTCGTAATTCTCATAGTGTTAATACCGATTTTGTCAATTTTATCAAAAATAGTGTAATTTAGGCCACTTTTCTCGGTTTACTCCAATAAACGATTTTAATCGTAGCGATATATTTCCAATATGATATCAATCTTAAACCCACGGAAAACGGTGTGAGATTACACACCTGATTACGGTAAGTACTAAGCTTTCTTGATCTTCGACACCTAAGATATCATAACGCTCGATTAGTCGACATACGCGATTTAATTAATCAACTCTAAAATAACGATCTAAAGTGTTTACCCTTAGAATCGTGAACGACCACGATTTGTCGATTCTCCCCGGACGATGGTCCACAACTCGGTGGAAAATCCCAAACCGCCGATACTGCCCTTCATTTGAATTTAGGAGTAGGCATCGCTAATCCGCTCCTTTTGTGATCTCCAAACAATTTCCCTTTCGATTCGATATCGCTTGTCTCCATTGAATAAGATCTTAGTCAAAAGGATATTACGATATAAATATGGATTGTCAAATGACAAAGGGTTCGGCTTACCACTATAATTGTTTGATCAACAAGAGGATAGGTCGAGCGATTAAATCCCTAAAAATATAATCGATTAGTCACAACCATGTTATCCCAATAACAACTTAAACGAATATAGAACGATTTCAAATAATCTATGGAGAATTCCTTACCTTATCGATATTGAATCTGATTTTCACCGTTCAACTTAAGGCTAGAATAATGTTCGGCCTCCCTCTAGAATACTACAAAAGGGAAATTGATCACGTTGTGAGAGAGTAGAAAGAAATTATGATTTCGGTTAATAGAACCATCCCATGACAAGGGCATACATTCGGCATTAAGAGAAGAATTTAAAAAGAAGATTTTAACTCACCAATTCGACAAGAAGATAATATCCAATCACGAAGGAAAAAGAGATAGTGAGGAGACAAGTTGTTGCTAGATTCGGCTATGGAGAGAATGAATAAAGAAAAGAATTTTATCAAAGTGAAATTTGCTTTTAAGAAGTGGAAGAAGGATTGAAAAGATGATTAAAAGAAAAGAAAAGGGCGAAAAGGGTGCTAACTAGTTTCGGTTTTCAAGAGAAGATAAGTGAGAAAGGTTTGGTCTCAATGGTTTGGTACATTCGGCAAACAAGAAGAAAAAGAAGAAACAAAAATGCACACTAAAGGCTTGAAGGTTCGGCAAAGAGAAGAAGAAATTTGGAGAGAAATAAAAATGACACAAAATGATGCTAAAGAAATTTTTGACCAAAACAAGCACCAAAGTTTTTACCAAAAGACAAAGAAAAAATTCGACTACCCCCCTATACCAAAACCGTCCATAATATGACAATAAGGTCAAAAATTTGGCCAACCAAAACTTTCCAAAACATCTCCCTTGAAAAAGGCCAACATGTTCCCTATACTTGCCTTTTCTTTTGATTTCTTTCCTACCCTCATCCTTTCCTTATTTCTTTAGCCACCTTGCCAAAATTAAAAGTCCACCTTGCCTTATATATCATCTTGGCGACACTTAGGAAAGAATACAAAAAATATATCAAAATTTTGCACTTGATGGGATTTGAACCTCCTCCCTCAAAGTCCTTCATGTGGCGCCATAATCCCTTTACCATATGCTCATCTATGCAAGAAAATTACTCATTTATTTCCATAAGCAATGAGGCCACTTACTATATCTCCTTAAAGTGCTAAAATACCAATTTTTTTTACTAAGGCCCAATTAAACCACGAGCCTTCTTAAGACCTTAAAACATGCACGATTAGTAATTTACTAGCTTAACGCAAGAAATAATGCAACACATAAAATTACAAATATTAGGATGTTACAATTCTACCCCCCTTAAAGAACATTTCGTCCTCGAAATTTACCTTGTTCCCAAAGCTTCATGTTTACCTTGTTCCCAAAGCTTCATGTAAAGCTTTCCAAAATCTTGATGTAAACCTAGGGTCCCTGTCCGATATAATAGACACTGGTACCCCATGTAACCTCACGATCTCTCAAGTTACATACAACTTGGCCAACTTCTCGCAATGAGTAATCCGCATTTAACAGTAAGAAATGAGCAGCACAACCGATCCACTATTACCCAAACGGAATCCTTCTTAGCAGACGTTAAGGGTAACCTACTAACAAAGTCCAGCGTTATCCTTTCCCATTTCCATAATGGAATTATCACTGGTTGTAGCAATCCCGACGGTAATTGATGTTCCACCTTCACCTGCTGACATGTTAAGCACTTACTCACGAAATCTGTAACTTATCGTTTCAACCCTGGCCACCAATACTGCTCACGGAGGTCTCGATACATTTTATTTCCCCCGGGGTGCATAGCATTGGGCTACTATGCGCCTTACGCAGAATCATTTGTCTCAATTCCGAATCTTTGGGCATACAAATTCTTCCGCGGAAACACAATACTCCATCACTATTCAGTCCAAAATCCCCTATCACACCACCTTCCACTTGCTGAAGTAAGAAACCCAACCTTTCATCTAATAATTGTTTTTCCTTAATCTGGCTTCCCCACGCAGGCTTCACCTGAAGTTCGGCTAGTAGACTACCATCTTCATACAGGATGAGATGAGCGAACATCGCTCTCAAATTCGATATCACCTTTCGACTTAACGCATCAGCCACTACGTTAGCCTTTCCGGGATGATACTCGATTGAGAAGTCATAATCTTTCAACAGTTCTATCCACCTTCACTGTCTTAAGTTCAGCTCCTTCTGGGTAAGGAGGTACTTTAGACTCTTATGATCTGTGTAGATAATCAACTTCTCACCGTACAGATAGTGTCTCCAAATCTTTAGAGCAAACACCACTGCAGCTAACTCCAAATCATGAGTGGGCTAGTTCACCTCGCGGCCTTAATTGATGAGATGCATAAGCCACCACTTTTCCTCCTTGCATCAACACACATCCCAAGCCCGTGTGTGACGATCACAAGAAATAGTAAACTCTTTTCCAAATTTCAAAGTTGAATCAATACCGCGCCATCGCTGAAATCTTCTTCAATTTCTCAAAGCTCTCTTGTCACTGATCCGACCACACAAATGGTACTCCCTTGCGCAATGGACTTAGTTAGGGTGCAAAGAATCAGCGAAAACCCTCAACGAAACACACTGTAATAACCAAATAACCCTAGGAAACTTCAATTTTGGCCACTGACTTCGATGGTTTCCAATCCAACACAGCCTCGACCTTTCTGGGATCAACTCTAATTCCTTCTGCAGACACAACATGCCCCAAAAGGTTACTTCCTTCAAAGAAAATTCACACTTACTGAATTTGGCATAAAGTTACTTCTCCCTTAATATCTGCAATACTACCCGCAAATGCGAATCATGCTCTTCTTCATTCTTCGAGTACACCAAGATGTCATCTATGAACACCACCACAAACTAATCTAAATAGGGTTGGAAACCCGGTTCATCATGTCCATAAATGCAGCTGGTGCATTAGTCAACCCAAATGGCATCACCAAGAACTCATAATGCCCATAAGGAGTTCGAAACGCAGTCTTATGAATATCCGCCTCCTTAACCTTAAGTTGGTGATAACCCGATCTCAAATCTATCTTTGAGAAAACTGAAGCTCCTCACTGTTGATCAAACAGATCGTCGATTCTTGGCAACGGATACCTGTTCTTGATCGTCAATTTATTCAACTGTCTATAATTGATGCACATACGTATCGACCCATCCTTCTTCTTGACGAACAAGACTGGCGCTCCCCACGGTGACACACTCGGTCGAATGAATCCACGATCCAACAACTTCTGAATCTGAGCTTTAAGCTCCGCTAACTCCTTCGGCGCCATTCTATAAGGAGCAATGGACACCGAGCCGCTCTCGCAATAACTCAATGCCAAACTCTACTTCGATCCGAGGCAATCCTCGAAGCTCCTCGAAAGACGCCAAAAACTCTTTCACCGTTCTAACACTTTCCACCGACAATTCCTTAGCATCCAAAGCACTAATGAAAGCTAGGAATGCTCCACACCCCTTTCTCACCAACTTTTCTGCCTTTAAAGCAGATACCACATTAGATATATAGTTTCTTCTTTCACCTTTCACCATCACTTCCTTATCTTCCAAGTTCTTAGTAACATCCGCTTTGCAAAGACAATCCAGTTCGCACGGTGTTTTCACCAACCACCCATGCCCAAAATAAGGTCGAACTCATTGAATGGCGCTTCCATCAAATTCGCCAAAAATATTTCCCCGAATTTCTAAAGGCACATCCCTAAACAAATTATTTACTACCACCGATCATCCTAGAGGGCTAATTACAATTGTTTCTCTAGCAAGATTCTCAAATCTAATGTTCGATTTCGTGATACAAAGCATGCAGTAACATACGAATGGGTGGATTCGATATCTATCAAAGTAGTAATAGATACATCATATATGAAAACGCATCGGCTATGACATCCGTGCATCGTCATCCTCCCGACGTCGACCGCATAGACCAACCCCGCCGTCTTGCCTCCGCGTTACCCTCTATTACCGGTACTCTACTCGGTGCACCCGACCTCGCCCTACGCCATTACCACCTCGACCGCCCACGCCTCTCGGTGGTCGCCGAGTGCCTCTAGCCGGGTCGTGCATCATAGTTACAAACTTCCCGAGTCCGAGCAAATGCGTCGAGGGCAATCTCTAAGCCGATGGTCCTTAGATCCACATTTGAAACAACCACCGGCTCTCTTCCAAAGATTCACCCGGTATCGCTTTCGCAATCCGCATATGGTCAGAATCGATTGGTAGTAGCCGGTAATCTAGCTCGAGCCGCTCTCATTTCGGGCCTCTTCGAAATCCTCTAGCAGACTCGAGTACCTAAAGTCTCTCTTGCCCTCGCCCTATCCTTATCTCGGTTTTGCCGCCCCGAGTGCTTAGCCTCTTCAAATATCTTGACTTTCTCCACCAAGGTGGCAAAAATTTCTCTCCTTTTGTGGGGCTATCAAGACTGCAACTCATCACGCAACCCGTCCTCAAAATGCACACACAGTTGTCAGAGTCGCTGGCACTATTCCCCATGCATACCGACTGCACGCAGAATTCCTCCTCGTAGTCGCCACGCCTTACCTCATTGGACCAGATTTAGAATTACTTCCTTCGGCATCCACATAGCTAGCCCCGACATACTTTCCCGGAATGCCGCCTTAAAGAAATCCTGTAATACGATCAGCTTGAGTACCTTCCCGAACAGTGAGCCACCATTGATACGCTTCATCTCTCGCAAGAATGACACGCCTCCTTTCGCTTTACGTTCGCAATGCAATCCAAATCGTCCATGATCCGCTCCACTGCCTCAAGCCAATACTCCGCAACATTTGAGGACACAACCAAGATACCCCTAAAAACCTCAGCACCATTCGATCTGAGTCTTTCCAAAATTGACCTACGAGTTGCCGTCCCAGTTCTTGCCCAAGCAACCCTTTCCAGAACTTGCAACATTGCTTGGGACAGAGCGTCGTCCTCCCTCATACGATCATGTGACCCAGCTTCAGTCACAGTTGAAGCAAGTGCGTCCATTTTTGGCATATGTCCCGATGCCTCAGACACAACTCTAGCGCCTCGGCCTCTACCCCGGCCACGTCTACCACGACCACATCCTCTAGCGCTCATATTGGCTAATTCGATTTAATCTAATTAAGAGTCTTATGAATCAGTATACTATTTCAGTGTTTATTAAATCATATTTTATGAGGTATAAGTAGTAAAGTCGTTTTCGCAAACGCATCCTATAGTCTTAATCTCTATAGTTTCAACTCCTAAAACTAAAAGTTCTAGAGTATTCTTACAGTCATATCACACTAATCATAATCATACAATGATAACGTATACTTACTTGACTTGGTGCCGGATACCCGTGGTGCCATACTTCCTTTAAAACATGCATTTATAATTTTAAATTCAAACAGTTTTGAAAAATGCTTTTGAACCCAAACCACAGCCGAGTTTTGCAACCGGGCTCTAATACCATAAAATGTAACACCCCAAACCCGGCCCATATATTTTGACCGGATCTGACATGTCACATGAGAAAAACGTGTTAAATCCCTTTCTCAACAATTTTGTCAAAGGTGCGGCTATTGATGAGAACCCTTCCACGAACCTTCTGTAGTAGCCTGCCAACCCCAAGAAACTGCAAACCTCTGCCACCGACTTAGGTGGTTTCCAATCTAGCACTGCCTCAATCTTCCTAGCATCCACCCTTATTCCTTCTGCAGACACTACATGCCGTAAGAATGCAACCTCCTTCAGCCAAAATTCACACTTGCTGAATTTGGCATAGAGCTTATTCTCCCTTAACACTTGCAACACTATCCGGAGATGCTCGTCATGATCCTCCTCCGACTTGGAATACACTAGGATGTCGTCTATGAACACAACGACGAATCGATCCAAGTAGGGTTGAAAAACCCGGTTCATCATATCCATGAATGCGGCTGGGGCATTCGTCAATCCAAACGGCATTACTACGAACTCATAATGCACGTATCTTGTCCGGAAAGCTGTCTTATGGATATCCACCTCCTTCACCTTAAGCTGATGATATCCAGACCTTAGATCTATCTTCAAAACATCGCGTCCCCTTGGTGATCGAACAAGTCGCCTATCCTTGGCAACGGTACTTGTTCTTGATGGTCACTTTATTCAATCGACTTCAGTAATCTATGCACATACACATAGTCCCGCCCTTCTTCTTCACGAACAAGACCGTGCTCCCCATGGAGACACACTGGCCGGATGAACCCACGGTCAAGCAACTCCCCGGATTTGAGCCTTGAGCTCCACCAACTCCTTTGGTGCCATTCTATACTGAGCGATGGATACCGCGCCGTTCCTGCAACAAATCAATTCCGAACTCCACCTCCCTGTCAGGGGGTATTCCAGGTAGCTCCTCTGGGAAAATATCCACAAATTCCCTTACGGTTCTAACTCCACTAACTCCTTCTTCTTTTGCATCCAACGCACTAACGAAAGCCAAGAATGCCTTGCACCCTTTTCAACCATCTTGTCACTTTAATGCAAAAACTACATTAGACAAGTAGTTTCTTCTTTCTCCTATCATAATTATCTCTTCATCCTCCGGTCCTTAACTCCATTCGCTTAGCTGCACAATCCAATATAGCCCGATGTTCCACTAGCCAATCCATGCCAAGTATGAGATCAAATTCTCCAAAGGTAGTTCCATCAAGTCGGCAGAGAATATCACTCCCTGAATCTCTAGAGGTACTTTTCAAATATCTTGTTCACTACTACGCGCTGACCTAACGGGCTTACTACGCATCATCTCCTACTAGACAGCTCGAGATGCTATGCCTAACGTTTCAACTACTCTACTTGCAACATAAGAGTGGGTCGAGCCAACATCAATTAAAGCAAAGTAAGGCTTGTCGCCAATAAGGAACATACCGGCTATGACGCTGCGGTGCGTCTCCATCCTCCCTCCGTGAATCGTGCATACACCGTAACTCTACTGCCTTGCCTTTGTGTTACCAATACCTCTCGCCTGTTCCCGCCCTCTTCCAAAGACCATTTCCTCTCGCCATTCGGACCACGACCTCGCGGTGGCAGCGGGTCCACCTCTTCCGCCTGATTGAAACTCGACTGTTGGTCGGCCCGCCTATTTTTATAGGATGGTCCTCTAATCAGTGTTCCTTGACCCACACTTGAAACATCCTCTGCCTTCTTCCAACACTCTCCTAGGTGCATTTTCCCACATTGAGTACAAGTACGGTCGCGCTCCTCCCAGTAGCACCCTACCGACTCGCTACCCATCAACTCTCTGTCTCTTTTGAGCATTCCTGATGACCCCGATGATCCAAACCTCTCTTTTGCCTATTTCGATCCGTATTCTCGCTTTACAGATTCTTTAACCCCTTCGGCTACCTTAGCCTTCTCTACTAACACGGCAAACTCCCGCTCCTGGCTGTGGAGCTATCAACAACCTTAGGTCATCCTCGACTCGTCCTCAAACCGACACACTGCTCATGCTCCGTGAGCCACGATTCCTCGAGCATATCGGCTCAACCTTAAGAATTCTCGCCTCGTATTCGCTACGGACTTATTCCTTGACCAAATTTCTGAAATGCCTTCCTCTCGGCATCAAGATAACTAGTCCCAACATACTTCTTCTCGATACGCCACCTTGAAATACTCCCAAGTGAGATCCTCGGCTATAGCACCATCCCGAATCGTGAGCCACCATTGATATGACTCATCACGGCGCGACGACACCACTCCTTTCGCTCAAGAATCGGATCCAACTCATCCATAATTCGCTCTGTTGCCGCCAACCAATACTCACCGTGATTGGGCGCCACACACCGATACTCCACTTTAACACCTCGGCTCCATTGGCTCCTGAGTCGCCGCATGATTTCCGAGCTCCCCACCTCCACCGCCCCACCACCATCTCAGAACCCGCAGCATCGCCGCGATGTCGCATCATCTCCCGCTCGATCCGATGCTCAACGCCAATACCGTGGTGGCGGTGGTACCTCATTCTCGGACCCTTGACCGCACTCTAACAGTTCCGATCACGCCATTCCGCTCTACCACACCCTCGCACATTACGACCACGCCCCTAGAACTCATGTCTACGATCGTGATTCAACTGGTTTCAAAAAGTTTTATGCATTAGTCTTTGTTCCACCGATTATCTACGAACAAGTTTTATGTGAAGAAGTTTAATAGTAGTTCTTTCTGCTCAAGACATGTGGTTTTCGCTTTCAAGTCTTCTACCCTAATTCAGAGAAGCACATCCATTCAATAGTATCTACCACACACATTCATCACTTGAACATTTTCGTCCGCTTTAATCCTGTGGTATTTGGGTAAATTTTTGTAAATCGGGAATAATTCAAAAATTTTCTTTTAAGGTCTAAAATAGTTTTTACAAATCAAAGGGGTGATTTGGTGATTTTAAAACTTAAGGTTTTTATAACACAGTACGGCTAGTCCCTTTCGGGTTTTAATTATTGAATTTAGCCCGTGAATATGTCCTCTTGGTTAGGGTGAACTGTTACTATGCACCAGGTAGGATTCGAGCAAAGAGGAGGTGAGTCACTAGGACTGCTTAAATACCAGGCTCTCCCTGAATCCAATCCTAGACATGCGCATAATGGTTGCCACACCCTTAACTCGGTGACTTACTCACAGGTTTGTTTAATTAGGCTTTAGATTTTATGTAATTCTGTGTTGGAGTAAGCTAGTCCTAAGGTTCAATAACTCCTAATGTACTAATCTACGATCCCATAATTCCCACATACAAATCATACAATAAATCATACAACAGTTAGGGGTACTTACCTGGTGGACTTCAGGTCGGAGACTTAGGTCCCATGCCGTATAACCTACTTAATTTCAAAAATTTTCACAAAACTTATTTGGGCTCGATTTTGAAAACATTATGGGCTTTAAACCCAAGGCCGAGAGTTTAAAATCTGGCTCGATACAAAATCAAAACACCCCAAACTCGCCCACGAGCTTTGATCGGATCTGGTATGTTCCCCGAGTAAAATAGTTTGTGTTGAGTTCAAATTGAAAACGGGGGGTACTCAAGTCTAGATTTTAGCAAAACTTTATTTTTACGTTTCAAAGCTATAAGTTAGAGAAATACCAATTATTTTAGAAGTTAACCTTTAGTTCGAAAATCGCTTGTGTGTTTAGGTGTCAAAAATTTAAAATTTAATTCTTAAGAAAAGTTAATTAATTCTTGATTTTATAAATTATCGCATAATAACTCAAATATATAATGCATGCTTAAAACAGTTAATGGTAATGGCCTTATTACATCAAAACAAAACCCGAAATAAACCTGAAATACTTAATTATAAAAGAAAATTTAAAGTAAAATAAATGCTGAGCTACGCATGGCCACCACTAAGCTCCTGCCGACCCGGTCCATCTACTGAGTGTCACATGAAAAGATATCCCACAACGGGGTGAGTCAACGGACTCAATGTGTAACCACCAACACAAACTCACAACGATTTAGGCATACAAATCATATATAAAACATATATAACAATGATGCAATCCCGAACCCAAACCTAATAACCATCCTCTACACATCACCCGTACCTGCCATCACACCGTGGGGATTACTAAATCGACCCTCCATCCACTACACATCATCGAAGGCAGTCGCTGCAGATGACTTGCTCATCGCCCTTATAAATTGTGGCATAGCCACCAGATAATGTGACAGAGTCACCAGATATTGTGACATAAGTCACCACATTCAGATTATGTGACATGAGTCACCAGATATTGTGGTAGAAACCACCAGATCACTTCCCCTTTTCATATTCACCCATATGCCCCATGCGTCATACAATCATGCATAAATCATGCCATATTCCTTATTCCATATTCATAACACTTTCACATATGCCATATTCCACATGTTCATAACATTTATTAACATAATATTAAAGGTTACGTACCTCAATACTCTGTACCATTGTATGGTACCTTTGGCCACATTTCCATATTATTATCAACACATACATAACATTAGTACAATAAATCTATCGGGAATTAGCGTAGGGTTACACACCTGGTAACAGTGAGTACGATACTATCGATACCGACACTCTCGCTAGCAGGGATGACAATGAACTGCTTATCCCTTTTCGATGCTGGCCCACACCTCGGTGGCCAATCACGAACAGCAGAAACCGAGCGTTTCTTGAATTTAGGGGTAGGAACTACCCCTTTCTCTCCTCTACCTGCACTCGCATCCATGAGGAACACTTAATCAAAGCCCTGCAATACGAGATCTAAACGAATAAAATCCATAATTTAAATACCCTTACCGAAATGGATCTGAATCCCGTGACTCTCCTAAACCCTGTCGAACTTGCTCGTCTAAATCCCGAAAATGCCACTTGTTTGTGGTATATGTCTAAATACCTATAGGCTCATGTTAGATCCGTTTTTCAATCACTTAATGAACTTAATAAATGGCCTTTGGCCTAATATTACACTTTACTTACCTCTAATGATCAACTTCCCGAAATCACCTCCTAGATTCTGCCACCTTAAAGAAATGGAGTTAGACCCTTAACTTTCGGTAAATCAAAAGAGGTAGGAGAAAGGCGATTAAAAGAAGTCCCTTACCCCCTATTCAGAATCGGTTGGATAGCTTCCACCAAAAGAAATCGACAACACTTCCCCTCTTTGATCACTGATAGATTCGGCTAAGGCTCCCAAATGGAGTTGGGACATTCAGCCACCAAGAAAATAGATGTGGAGTTGACGTTGAAGGAAAGAAAAGAAATATAAAAGGTACCTAGAAGGTTTCGGCTAACACAAGGGGTGATTCGGCTTTAAGGTTCCAAGAAAAGAAAAGAAGAAGAAGAACTATAAGGTTCGGCTTTGGGAAAAGAAAATGAAAAGAAGACGCTCAAAATACCCGAATGGTCCTTCAATTTCTACTCTTGTTTCAAAGAAAAGAGAGAAAAAAAGAAAGGATTCTCTTGACTACAAATTTCGCAAGGAGACTAAAAGAAGAAACAAAAGGATGAATACTCAACCAAAAGGAAATTTCTACACACACTACCCCCCTACATGACCGAATATACCATCCTACTCCCCTCTCCTAAATTCGGCTAGCACTCAAACTCTATCTCCCTTCCTTTTCTCCTATTTTCTCTCCATACTACTCATTCAAAATAAATTGAATAAATCAACACTTATCCTTCTCTTCTAGCCGAATTTTTAAAAGAAAGAGACCAAGTCTCATCCTCGCCCATTTGAAAGTCCAAATGCCGCCCACTCATCGCTCCCCATTGCCGCAAAATAAAAGCTCCCTTTTGCTTCCCTTGTGGCTCGAACTCAAGCCCTTCTCCACTGCTTGAGGCGTCACTTACCAATGCCTTAAGTGGAGCCTCCCTGCCACTTTAACAAGCTGATTCTTATGTCCAATTTCCCTACAATTTCTCTTAAGGCCTATCAGGGCTTAACTCTCTTTTGAAACTTAAAATCAAATAATTTCTAAGGCATTTTCCTACACTCTAAAGTTCTCATGATTCATAAAAACACATCAAAACACACATAGGCATACTAGCACATTCAATTTAGCAAAATGCACAAGCCCTAAATCCTTGGATATTACGCTTCTACCTCTCTTTAAAATAATTTCACCTCGAAATTACTCGCTAAAATAAGTGAGGGTATTGTTGTCGCATTGCTTCTTCCGCCTCACGGCTTCTTCCGATCCATGATTACGCCATAACACTTTGACTAGAGGAACCGATTTCCTCCGTAACACTTTCACATCTCGCTCCAAAATCAAATCGGCTCCTCCTCGTAGGACAAATCTGGTCTCAGCTCCACCTCTTCTACCGACACTACATGAGATGGATCCGATCGGTAACGACGTAGCATAGAAACATGGAATACATCGTGCATATGCTTCAACTCCGGAGGCAACTCTAACTGGTATGCCATGGTCCAACCCGCTTCAATACCCGATAAGGTCCTATAAACCTGGGACTTAACTTCCCTTTGCGACCAAATCTCATCACCTTCTTCCAAGGCGAAACTTTAAGAAACACCTGATCCCCCACAGCAAACTCTATCTCCTTCCGTTTAAGATCTACATACAACTTCTGCCTATCGGATGCTTCCTTTAATTGTGCCCGAATTAACTTAACCTTTTCTTCGGATTTTGCCACAATCTCTGGACCCAAAACGTGACGTTCCCCCAATTCTGTCCAACACGTAGGAGTGCGACACCTCCGTCCATACAGCGCTTCATATGGTGCCATCCGAATACTGGCTTGATAGCTGTTATTATATGCAAATTCCGCTAACGGTAAATATTCTTCCCAACTTCCTCTGAAGTCTATCACACCACCCTCAAAGATATCCTCTAACACTTGGATCACTCGCCCGATCGCCGTCCGATTGTGGATGAAATGCCGTCATCAAGTCTAATCGTGCCTAAAGCCCGATGTAGTGCTTTCCAAAATCGAGACGTAAACCTTGGATCCCTATCTCAAATAATCGATACCAAAACTCCATGCAACCTTACAATTTCTCGCAACATACAACCTCGCCAATTTCTCGCAAAGAATAGTCAACCCGCACCGGAATGAAATGCGCGACTTCGCACAATCGATCCACTATCACCCATACCGAGTCCTTCTTAGTAGGTGTAAGGGGAAACCCACTAACGAAGTCCATGGTGATTCTCTCCCACTTCCATCGCGGAATCTTTATCTACCAAGCAATCTCGACGGAACTTGGTGTTCAAATTTCTTGACTTGTCGACACGTCAAGCACTTCCCTACTAATTCGGTAACTTCCCTCTTAAGACCAGGCCACCAAAACTGTTCCCTTAGGTCTCTAAACAACTTACTACCTCCAGGATGCATAGCATAGGGGCTACTATGCGATTCCTGAAGAATTCTCCGTCTTAACTCCTTGTTCTTCGGCATACAGACCTTACCCTTGAAACACAATACTCCATCGTTGTTAACACCATAATCCTCTAACCCTCCATTCTGCACTTGCCGCAACTTAGCACTTAAATCATCATCTGCCAACTGTCCTTCTTTCACCTTATTCAACCATGTCGGTTTAACTTGCAATTCTACCCACAAACTTCCGTCGTCATACAAGCTAAGATGTGCAAACATCGCCCTCAGATCCGACACTACTTTTAGACTTAGGGCATCTGCCACTACATTCGCCTTGCTCGGGTGATACTCTATAGAACAATCATAGTCTTTCAATAATTCCACCCACCTTCGCTGTCTCAAGTTCAGCTCTTTCTGAGTTAGCAGATACTTAAGGCTCTTGTGGTCTTTGTAGATCACTGACTTTTCTCCATATAAATAGTGTCTTCATACCTTAAGAGCGAAGACCACCGCCGCCAATTCCAAATCATGCGTCGGGTAGTTAACCTCATGCGGCCTTAACTGTCGAGATGCATAAGCGACTACTTTCCCATCTTGCATTAAAACACATCCTAATCCTGTGTGAGAAGCATCACAGTACACCACAAAATCCTTCCCTGCCTCAGGCTGAATCAAAACCGGAGCTTCAGTCAACACCCTCTTAAGCTTCTCAAAGCTCTCCTATTGCTCATTAGTCCATACGAAAGGTACTTCCTTTCTCAACAATTTTGTCAAAGGTGCGGCTATTGATGAGAACCCTTCCACGAACCTTCTTCTGTGTAGTAGCTCACAACCCCAAGAAATCGCAAACCTCTCGCCACCGACTTAGGTGGTTTCCAATCTAGCACCGCCTCAATCTTCCTAGCATCCACCCTTATTCCTTCTCGCAGACACTACATGCCGTAAGAATGCAATCCTCCTTCACCCAAAATTCACACTTGGCTGAATTTGGCATAGAGCTTATTCTCCTTAACACTTGCAACACTATCCGGAGATGCTCGTCATGATCCTCCTCCGACTTGGAATACACTAGGATGTCGCTCTATGAACACAACGACGAATCGATCCAAGTAGGGTTGAAAACCCGCTTCATCATATCCATGAATGCGGTGGGGCATTCGTCAATCCAAACGGCATTACTACGAACTCATAATGCACGATCTTGTCCGGAAAGTCGCCTTATGGATATCCACCTCCTTCACCTTAAGCCGATGATATCCGCATCTTAGATCTATCTTCAAAACATCGCGCCCCTTTAAGCCGATCGAACAAGTCGCCTATCCTTGGCAACGGGTACTTGTTCTTGATGGTCAGCTTATTCAACTGACGGTAATCTATGCACATACACATAGTCCCGTCCTTCTTCTTCACGAACAAGACCGGTGCTCCCCATGGAGACACACTGGGTCGGATGAACCCACGGTCAAGCAACTCCAGGATTTGAGCCTTGAGCTCCACCAACTCCTTTGGTGCCATTCTATACGGAGCGATGGATACTGGCGCCGTTCCAGGCAACAAATCAATTCCGAACTCCACCTCCCTGTCAGGGGGTATTCCAGGTAGCTCCTCTGGGAAAATATCCACAAATTCCCTTACGGTTCTAACTCCACTAACTCCTTCTTCTTTTGCATCCAACGCACTAACGAAAGCCAAGAATGCCTTGCACCCTTTTCGAACCATCTTGTCAGCCTTTAATGCAGAAACTACATTAGACAAGTAGTTTCTTCTTTCTCCTATCATAATTATCTCTTCATCCTCCGGGGTCCTTAACTCCATTCGCTTAGCTGCACAATCCAATATAGCCCGATGTTCAACTAGCCAATCCATGCCAAGTATGAGATCAAATTCTCCGAAAGGTAGTTCCATCAAGTCGGCAGAGAATATCACTCCCTGAATCTCTAGAGGTACTTTTCGAAATATCTTGTTCACTACTACAGTTTGACCTAACTGCCATTACGCTCATCTCCCTACTAGGCGCTTCGTATGCTATGCCTAGCGTTTCAACTACTCTACTTGCAACATAAGAGTGGGTCGAGCCAACATCAATTAAAGCAAAGTAAGGCTTGTCAGCAATAAGGAACATACCGGTTATGACGTCCGGTGCGTCTCCATCCTCCCTCCGGTGAACTGCATACACCGCACTCTTACTGTCTTTCCTCTCGTGTTACCAATACCTCCGCCTGTGTCCCCGTCCTCTTCCAAAGACCATTTCTCTGCCATTCGACCACGACCCCGCGGTGGTCGCAGCCCACCTCTTCCGCCAGATTGAAACTCCGACTGCTGGTGGCCCGCCTATTTTTATAGGATGCCCTTAATCAGTGTTCCTTGGACCCACACTTGAAACATCCCCCTGTCTTCTTCCAACACTCTCCTAGGTGCATTTTCCCACATTGAGTACAAGTACGGTACTGCCCTCCTCTAGCACCCTGCTGACCTCGCGGCCCATCAACTCTCTGTCTCTTTTGAGCATTCCCGGATGACCCTGATGATCCAAACCCTCTCTTTTGCCTATTTCGATCCGTATTCTGCCTTACAGATTCTTTAACCCCTTCGGCTACTTTAGCCTTCTCTACTAACACGGCAAACTCCCGCTCCTGCTGTGGAGCTATCAACAACCTTAGGTCATCCCTCAGTCTGTCCTCAAACCGGACACACCGTTCATGCTCCGTAGCCATGATTCCTCGAGCATATCGGCTCAACCCTAAGAATTCTGCCTCGTATTCCGCTACGGACTTATTCCCTTGGACCAGCCCCAGAAATGCCTTCCTCTGTGCATCAGTATAACTAGTCCCAACATACTTCTTCTGATACGCCACCTTGAAATACTCCCAAGTGAGATCCTCAGCTATAGCACCATCCCGAACTGTGAGCCACCATTGATATGACTCATCACGAAGTAGCGACACCACTCCTTTCAGTTTCTCCTCAGCAATCAGATCCAACTCATCCATAATTCGCTCTGTTGCCGCCAACCAATACTCAGCCGTATTGGGCGCCACACCGGATACTCCACGGAACACCTCAGCTCCATTGGCTCGGAGTCGCTCGGGTACAGATTTCCGAGCTCCCCCACCTCCACCTGCTCCAGCCACCATCTCAAGAACCCGCAGCATCGCCTGCGATGCTGCATCATCTCCCGTCTGATCCTGATGCTCAACGCCAACAGCTGGTGGCGGTGGTACCTCATTCTCGGACCCTTGACCAGACCTAACAGGTTCCGATACGGCCATTCTGCCTCTACCACACCCTCGCACATTACGACCACGTCCCCTAGAACTCATGTCTACGATCGTGATTCAATCTGGTTTCAAAAAGTTTTATGCATTAGTCTTTGTTCCACTGATTATCTACGAACAAGTTTTATGTGAAGAAGTTTAATAGTAGTTCTTTCGTTCAGTACAGGGTTTTCGTTTCAAGTCTTCTACCCTAATTCAGAGAAGCACATCCATTCAATAGTATCTACCACACACATTCATCACTTGAACATTTTCGTCCGTTTTAATCCCAGGGGTATTTGGGTAAATTTTTGTAAATCGGGAATAATTCGAAAAATTTTCTTTTTAAGGTCTAAAATAGTTTTTACAAATCAAAGGGGTGATTTGGTGATTTTAAAACTTAAGGTTTTTATAACACAGTACGGCTAGTCCCTTTCGGGTTTTAATTATTGAATTTAGCCCGTGAATATGTCCTCTTGGTTAGGTGAAATCACATTATGCACCGTAGGATTCGAGCAAAGAGGAGGTGAGTCACTAGGACTGCTTAAATACCAGGCTCTCCCTGAATCCAATCCTAGACATGCGCACAATGGTTGCCACACCCTTAACTCGGTGACTTACTCACAGGTTTGTTTAATTAGGCTTTAGATTTTATGTAATTCTGTGTTGGAGTAAGCTAGTCCTAAGGTTCAATAACTCCTAATGTACTAATCTACGATCCCATAATTCCCACATACAAATCATACAATAAATCATACAACAGTTAGGGGTACTTACCTGGTGGACTTCAGGTCGGAGACTTAGGTCCCATGCCAGATAACCTACTTAATTTCAAAAATTTTCACAAAACTTATTTGGGCTCGATTTTGAAAACATTATGGGCTTTAAACCCAAGGCCGAGAGTTTAAAACTGGGCTCTGATACAAAACTGAAACACCCCCAAACCTGGCCCACGAGCTTTGATCGGATCTGGTATGTTCCCTGAGTAAAATAGTTTGTGTTGAGTTCAAATTGAAAACGGTGGGGTACTCGAAGTCTAGATTTTAGCAAAACTTTATTTTTACGTTTCAAAGCTATAAGTTAGGAGAAATACCGAATTATTTTAGAAGTTAACCTTTAGTTCGAAAATCGTTTGTGTTTAGGTGTCAAAAAATTTAAAATTTAATTCTTAAGAAAAGTTAATTAATTCTTGATTTTATAAATTATCGCATAATAACTCAAATATATAATGCATGCTTAAAATAGTTAATGGTAATGGCCTTATTACATCAAAACAAAACCCAAATAAACTCAAATACTTAATTATAAAAGAAAATTTAAAGTAAAATAAATGTTTGAGCTACGCATGGCCACCACTAAGCTCCCCGCCGACCCGGTCCATCTACCGAGTGTCACATGAAAAGATATCCTGACAACGGGTGAGTCAACTGGACTCAATGTGTAACCACCAACACAAACTCACAACGATTTAGGCATACAAATCATATATAAAACATATATAACAATGATGCAATCCCAACCCAAACCTAATAACCATCCTCTACACATCACCCGCACTCGCCATCACACCGTGGGATTACTAAATCGACCCTCCATCCACTACACATCATCGAAGCGCAACCACTGCAGATGACTTGCTCATCGCTCTTATAAATTGTGGCATAGCCACTGATAATGTGACAGAGTCACGGATATTGTGACATAAGTCACCACATTCGATTATGTGACATGAGTCACTGGATATTGTGGTAGAAACCACGGATCACTTCCCTTTTCATATTCACCCATATGCCCCATGCGTCCATACAATCATGCATAAATCATGCCATATTCCTTATTCCATATTCATAACACTTTCACATATGCCATATTCCACATGTTCATAACATTTATTAACATAATATTAAAGGTTACGTGCCTCAATACTGCACCATTGTATGGTACCTTTGGCCACATTTCCATATTATTATCAACACATACATAACATTAGTACAATAAATCTATCGGGAATTAGCGTGGGTTACACACCAGTAACAAAGAGTACGATACTATCGATACCGACACTCTCGCTAGCGTGGATGACAATGAATCGCTTATCCCTTTTCGATGCTTTGCCCACACCTCTGGTGGCCAATCACGAACAAAGCAGAAACCGAGCGCTTGAATTTAGGGGTAGGAACTACCCTTTCTCTCCTCTACCGATACTCGCATCCATGAGGAACACTTAATCAAAGCCCTGCTAATACGAGATCTAAACGAATAAAATCCATAATTTAAATACCCTTACCGAAATGGATCTGAATCCCGTGACTCTCCTAAACCCTGTCGAACTTGCTCATCTAAATCCCGAAAATGCCACTTGTTTGTGGTATATGTCTAAATACCTATAGGCTCATGTTAGATCCGTTTTTCAATCACTTAATGAACTTAATAAATGGCCTTTGGCCTAATATTACACTTTACTTACCTCTAATGATCAACTTTCTGAAATCACCTCCTAGATTCTGCCACCTTAAAGAAATGGAGTTAGACCCTTAACTTTCGGTAAATCAAAAGAGGTAGGAGAAAGGCGATTAAAAGAAGTCCCTTACCCCCTATTGAGAATCGGTTGGATAGCTTCCACCAAAAGAAATCGACAACACTTCCCCTCTTTGATCATCGATAGATTCTACTAAGGCTCCCAAATGGAGTTGGGACATTCAAACCACCAAGAAAATAGATGTGGAGTTGACGTTGAAGGAAAGAAAAGAAATATAAAAGGTACCTAGAAGGTTTCGGCTAACACAAGGGGTGATTCGGCTTTAAGGTTCCAAGAAAAGAAAAGAAGAAGAAGAACTATAAGGTTCGGCTTTGGGAAAAGAAAATGAAAAGAAGACGCTCAAAATACCCGAATGGTCCTTCAATTTCGGCTCTTGTTTCAAAGAAAAGAGAGAAAAAAAGAAAGGATTCTCTTGACTACAAATTTCGGCAAGGAGACTAAAAGAAGAAACAAAAGGATGAATACTCAACCAAAAGGAAATTTCGGCACACACTACCCCCCTACATGACCGAATATACCATCCTACTCCCCTCTCCTAAATTCGGCTAGCACTCAAACTCTATCTCCCCCTTCCTTTTCTCCTATTTTCTCTCCATACTACTCATTCAAAATAAATTGAATAAATCAACACTTATCCTTCTCTTCTAGCCGAATTTTTAAAAGAAAGAGACCAAGTCTCATCCTCGTCCATTTGAAAGTCCAAATGCCGTCCACTACTGCTCCCCATTGCCGCAAAATAAAAGCTCCCTTTTTGCTTCCCTTGTGGCTCGAACTCAAGCCCTTCTCCACCGCTTGAGGCGCCACTTACCAATGCCTTAAGTGGAGCCTCCCGCCACTTTAACAAGTCGATTCTTATGTCCAATTTCCCTACAATTTCTCTTAAGGCCTATCAGCTTAACTCTCTCTTTGAAACTTAAAATCAAATAATTTCTAAGGCATTTTCCTACACTCTAAAGTTCTCATGATTCATAAAACACATCAAAACACACATAGGCATACTAGCACATTCAATTTAGCAAAAATGCACAAGCCCTAAATCCTTGGATATTACAGCTTCTACTCTCTTAAAATAATTTCGACCTCGAAATTACAGCTAAAATAAGTGAGGGTATTGTTGTCGCATTGCTTCTTCCGGCTCTCACGGCTTCTTCCGATCCATGATTACGCCATAACACTTTGACTAGAGGAACTGATTTCCTCCGTAACACTTTCACATCTCGCTCCAAAATCAATCGGCTCCTCCTCGTAGGACAAATCGGTCTCGGCCACCTCTTCTACCGACACTACATGAGATGGATCCGACGCGGAACGACGTAGCATAGAAACATGGAATACATCGTGCATCCGCTTCAACTCCGAGGCAACTCTAACTGTATGCCACTGGTCCAACCCGCTTCAATACCCGATAAGGTCCTATAAACCCGGGACTTAACTTCCTTTGCGACCAAATCTCATCACCTTCTTCCAAGGCGAAACTTTAAGAAACACCGATCCCCACAAAGAAACTCTATCTCCTTCCGCTTAAGATCTACATACAACTTCGCCATCGGATGCTTCCTTTAATCGTGCCCGAATTAACTTAACCTTTCTTCGATTCTCGCCACAATCTCTCGACCCAAAACTTGACGCTCCCCCACTTACGTCCAACACGTAGGAGTGCGACACTCCGCCCATACAAGCGCTTCATATGGTGCCATCCGAATCGCTTTGATAGCCGTATTATATGCAAATTCCGCTAACGGTAAATATTCTTCCCAACTTCCTCTCAAGTCTATCACACAAATTTCTCAAAGATATCCTCTAACACTTGGATCACTCGCCCAACCGCCGTCCGATTGTGGATGAAATGCCGTACTGAAGTCTAATCTGGTGCCTAAAGCCTGATGTAGTGCTTTCCAAAATCGAGACGTAAACCTTGGATCCCTATCTGAAATAATCGATACCAAAACTCCATGCAACCTTACAATTTCTGCAACATACAACCTCGCCAATTTCTGCAAAGAATAGTCAACCCGCACTGGAATGAAATGCGCGGACTTCGTCAATCGATCCACTATCACCCATACCGAGTCCTTCTTAGTAGGTGTAAGGGGAAACCCACTAACGAAGTCCATGGTGATTCTCTCCCACTTCCATCAAGGAATCTTTATCTACCAAGCAATCCTCGACGGAACTTGGTGTTCAAATTTCTGACTTGTCGACACGCCAAGCACTTCCCTACTAATTCGGTAACTTCCTCTTAAGACCAAAGCCACCAAAACTGCTCCTTTAGGTCTCTAAACAACTTACTACCTCCAGGATGCATAGCATAGGGGCTACTATGCGATTCCTGAAGAATTCTCCGTCTTAACTCCTTGTTCTTCGGCATACAGACCTTACCCTTGAAACACAATACTCCATCGTTGTTAACACCATAATCCTCTAACCCTCCATTCTGCACTTGCCGCAACTTAGCACTTAAATCATCATCTGCCAACTGTCCTTCTTTCACCTCATTCAACCATGTCGGTTTAACTTGCAATTCTACCCACAAACTTCCGTCGTCATACAAGCTAAGATGTGCAAACATCGCCTCGAGATCCGACACTACTTTTAGACTTAGGGCATCTGCCACTACATTCGCCTTGCTCGGGTGATACTCTATAGAACAATCATAGTCTTTCAATAATTCCACCCACCTTCGCTGTCTCAAGTTCAGCTCTTTCTGAGTTAGCAGATACTTAAGGCTCTTGTGGTCTTTGTAGATCACTGACTTTTCTCCATATAAATAGTGTCTTCATACCTTAAGAGCGAAGACCACCGCCGCCAATTCCAAATCATCCGTCGGGTAGTTAACCTCATGCGGCCTTAACTGCCGAGATGCATAAGCGACTACTTTCCCATCTTGCATTAAAACACATCCTAATCCTGTGTGAGAAGCATCACAGTACACCACAAAATCCTTCCCTGCCTCAGGCTGAATCAAAACCGGAGCTTCAGTCAACACCCTCTTAAGCTTCTCAAAGCTCTCCTATTGCTCATTGGTCCATACGAAAGGTACTTCCTTTCTCAACAATTTTGTCAAAGGTGCGGCTATTGATGAGAACCCTTCCACGAACCTTCTGTAGTAGCCTGCCAACCCCGAGAAACTGCAAACCTCTACCACCGACTTAGGTGGTTTCCAATCTAGCACTGCCTCAATCTTCCTAGCATCCACCCTTATTCCTTCTGCAGACACTACATGCCGTAAGAATGCAACCTCCTTCAGCCAAAATTCACACTTGCTGAATTTGGCATAGAGCTTATTCTCCCTTAACACTTGCAACACTATCCGGAGATGCTCGTCATGATCCTCCTCCGACTTGGAATACACTAGGATGTCGTCTATGAACACAACGACGAATCGATCCAAGTAGGGTTGAAAAACCCGGTTCATCATATCCATGAATGCGGCTGGGGCATTCGTCAATCCAAACGGCATTACTACGAACTCATAATGCACGATCTTGTCCTAAAAGTCGTCTTATGGATATCCACCTCCTTCACCTTAAGTCGATGATATCCGCACCTTAGATCTATCTTCGAAAACACTGCGGCCCCCTTAAGCTGATCGAACAAGTCGTCTATCCTTGGCAACGGGTACTTGTTCTTGATGGTCAGCTTATTCAACTGACGGTAATCTATGCACATACACATAGTCCCGTCCTTCTTCTTCACGAACAAGACCGGTGCTCCCCATGGAGACACACTGGGTCGGATGAACCTACAGGGCCAAGCAACTCCTCGGATTTGAGCCTTGAGCTCCACCAACTCCTTTGGTGCCATTCTATACGGAGCGATGGATACTGGCGCCGTTCCAGGCAACAAATCAATTCCGAACTCCACCTCCCTGTCAGGGGGTATTCCAGGTAGCTCCTCTGGGAAAATATCCACAAATTCCTTACTGCTCTAACTCCACTAACTCCTTCTTCTTTTGCATCCAACGACTAACGAAAAGCCAAGAATGCCTTGCACCCTTTTCGAACCATCTTGTCACTTTTTAATGCGTAAACTACATTAGACAAGTAGTTTCTTCTTTCTCCTATCATAATTATCTCTTCATCCTCCGGGGTCCTTAACTCCATTCGCTTAGCTGCACAATCCAATATAGCCCGATGTTCCACTAGCCAATCCATGCCAAGTATGAGATCAAATTCTCCAAAAGGTAGTTCAATCAAGTCGCAGAGAATATCACTCCCCGAATCTCTAGAGGTACTTTTCAAATATCTTGTTCACTACTACGCTTTGACCTAACGGCTTACTACACTCATCTCCCTACTAGACGATTCGGATGCTATGCCTAGCGTTTCAACTACTCTACTTGCAACATAAGAGTGGGTCGAGCCAACATCAATTAAAGCAAAGTAAGGCTTGTCGGCCAATAAGGAACATACCGGTTATGACGTCCGCATGCGTCTCCATCCTCCCTCCGGTGAATCGCATACACCGCACTTACTGCTTGCCTCTCGTGTTACCAATACCTCTGCCCGGTGTTCCCGCCCTCTTCCAAAGACCATTTCTCTCGCCATTCGGACCACGACCCGCGGTGGTCGCGCCCACCTCTTCCGCCTGATTGAAACTCCGACTGTTGGTCGGCCCCGTCTATTTTTATAGACACCCTTAATCGTGTGTTCCTTGGACCCACACTTGAAACATCCCCCTGTCTTCTTCCAACACTCTCCTAGGTGCATTTTCCCACATTGAGTACAAGTACGCAGATCGCCTCCTCTAGCACCCTCACACCTCGCGCCCATCAACTCTCTGTCTCTTTTGAGCATTCCCGGATGACCCTGATGATCCAAACCCTCTCTTTTGCCTATTTCGATCCGTATTCTGCCTTACAGATTCTTTAACCCCTTCGGCTACTTTAGCCTTCTCTACTAACACGGCAAACTCCCGCTCCTGCTGTGGAGCTATCAACAACCTTAGGTCATCCCTCAGTCTGTCCTCAAACCGGACACACCGTTCATGCTCCGTAGCCACGATTCCTCGAGCATATCGGCTCAACCTTAAGAATTCTGCCTCGTATTCCGCTACGGACTTATTCCCTTGGACCAGCCCCAGAAATGCCTTCCTCTGTGCATCAGTATAACTAGTCCCAACATACTTCTTCTGATACGCCACCTTGAAATAATCCCAAGTGAGATCCTCAGCTATAGCACCATCCCGAATCGTGAGCCACCATTGATATGACTCATCACGGCGTAGCGACACCACTCCTTTCGCTTCTCTCGAATCGATCCAACTCATCCATAATTCGCTCTGTTGCCGCCAACCAATACTCACCGTATTGGGCGCCACACCGATACTCCACTAACACCTCGCTCCATTGGCTCTGAGTCGCCGCATGCAGATTCCGAGCTCCCCACCTCCACCGCCCACCCACCATCTCAGAACCCGCAGATCGCCGCGCGATGCCGCATCATCTCCCGCTCGATCCGATGCTCAACGCCAATACCGGTGGCGGTGGTACCTCATTCTCGGACCCTTGACCGCACCTAACAGTTCCGACACGCCATTCTCGCCTCTCTACCACACCCTCGCACATTACGACCACGCCCCTAGAACTCATGTCTACCATCGTGATTCAATCTGGTTTCAAAAGTTTTATGCATTAGTCTTTGTTCCACTGATTATCTACGAACAAGTTTTATGTGAAGAAGTTTAATAGTAGTTCTTTCTGCTCAAAGATGTGGTTTTCGTTTCAAGTCTTCTACCCTAATTCAGAGAAGCACATCCATTCAATAGTATCTACCACACACATTCATCACTTGAACATTTTCGTCCGTTTTAATCCCAGGGGTATTTGGGTAAATTTTTGTAAATCGGGAATAATTCGAAAAATTTTCTTTTTAAGGTCTAAAATAGTTTTTACAAATCAAAGGGGTGATTTGGTGATTTTAAAACTTAAGGTTTTTATAACACAGTACGGCTAGTCCCTTTCGGGTTTTAATTATTGAATTTAGCCCGTGAATATGTCCTCTTGGTTAGGGTGAACTGTTACTATGCACCAGGTAGGATTCGAGCAAAGAGGAGGTGAGTCACTAGGACTGCTTAAATACCAGGCTCTCCCTGAATCCAATCCTAGACATGCGCACAATGGTTGCCACACCCTTAACTCTGTGACTTACTCACACGTGTTTGTTTAATTAGGCTTTAGATTTTATGTAATTCGTGTGTTGGAGTAAGCTAGTCCTAAGGTTCAATAACTCCTAATGTACTAATCTACGATCCCATAATTCCCACATACAAATCATACAATAAATCATACAACAGTTAGGGGTACTTACCTGGTGGACTTCAGGTCGGAGACTTAGGTCCCATGCCAGATAACCTACTTAATTTCAAAAATTTTCACAAAACTTATTTGGGCTCGATTTTGAAAACATTATGGGCTTTAAACCCAAGGCCGAGAGTTTAAAACTGGGCTCTGATACAAAACTGAAACACCCCCAAACCTGGCCCACGAGCTTTGACCGGATCTGGTATGTTCCCTGAGTAAAATAGTTTGTGTTGAGTTCAAATTGAAAACGGTGGGGTACTCGAAGTCTAGATTTTAGCAAAACTTTATTTTTACGTTTCAAAGCTATAAGTTAGGAGAAATACCGAATTATTTTAGAAGTTAACCTTTAGTTCGAAAATCGTTTGTGTTTAGGTGTCAAAAAATTTAAAATTTAATTCTTAAGAAAAGTTAATTAATTCTTGATTTTATAAATTATCGCATAATAACTCAAATATATAATGCATGCTTAAAACAGTTAATGGTAATGGCCTTATTACATCAAAACAAAACCCGAAATAAACCTGAAATACTTAATTATAAAAGAAAATTTAAAGTAAAATAAATGCTGAGCTACGCATGGCCACCACTAAGCTCCTGCCGACCCGGTCCATCTACTGAGTGTCACATGAAAAGATATCCCACAACGGGGTGAGTCAACGGACTCAATGTGTAACCACCAACACAAACTCACAACGATTTAGGCATACAAATCATATATAAAACATATATAACAATGATGCAATCCCGAACCCAAACCTAATAACCATCCTCTACACATCACCCGTACCTGCCATCACACCGTGGGGATTACTAAATCGACCCTCCATCCACTACACATCATCGGCGCAGCCACGGATGACTTGCTCATCGCCCTTATAAATTGTGGCATAGCCACCAGATAATGTGACAGAGTCACCAGATATTGTGACATAAGTCACCACATTCAGATTATGTGACATGAGTCACCAGATATTGTGGTAGAAACCACCAGATCACTTCCCCTTTTCATATTCACCCATATGCCCCCTACGTCATACAATCATGCATAAATCATGCCATATTCCTTATTCCATATTCATAACACTTTCACATATGCCATATTCCACATGTTCATAACATTTATTAACATAATATTAAAGGTTACGTACCTCAATACTCTGTACCATTGTATGGTACCTTTGGCCACATTTCCATATTATTATCAACACATACATAACATTAGTACCATAAATCTATCGAGAATTAGCGTAGGGTTACACACCTGGTAACAGTGAGTACGATACTATCGATACCGACACTCTCACTAGCAGGGATGACAATGAACTGCTTATCCCTTTCCGATCTTTGGCCCACACCCCAAAGGCCAATCACGCAATGCAGAAACCGAAAGCTTTCTTGAATTTAGGGGTAGGAACTACCCCTTTCTCTCCTCTACCGGTACTCGCATCCATGAGGAACACTTAATCAAAGCCCGGTTAATACGAGATCTAAACGAATAAAATCCATAATTTAAATACCCTTACCAAAATGGATCTGAATCCCGAGACTCTCCTAAACCCTGAACTTGCTCGTCTAAATCCCGAAAATGCCACTTGTTTGTGGTATATGTCTAAATACCTATAGGCTCATGTTAGATCCGTTTTTCAATCACTTAATGAACTTAATAAATGGCCTTTGGCCTAATATTACACTTTACTTACCTCTAATGATCAACTTCCCGAAATCACCTCCTAGATTCTGCCACCTTAAAGAAATGGAGTTAGACCTTAACTTTCGGTAAATCAAAAGAGGTAGGAGAAAGGCAATTAAAAGAAGTCCCTTACCCCCTATTGAGAATCGGTTGGATAGCTTGCACCAAAAGAAATCGACAAAACTTCCCCTCTTTGATCACTGATAGATTCGGCTAAGGCTCCCAAATGGAGTTGAGACATTCAGCCACCAAGAAAATAGATGTGGAGTTGACGTTGAAGGAAAGAAAAGAAATATAAAAGGTACCTAGAAGGTTTCAGCTAACACAAGGGGTGATTCGGATTTAAGGTTCCAAGAAAAGAAAAGAAGAAGAAGAACTATAAGGTTCGGCTTTGGGAAAAGAAAATTAAAAGAAGATGCTCAAAATAACTGAATGGTGCTTCAATTTCGGCTCTTGTTTCAAAGAAAAGAGAGAAAAAAAGAAAGGATTCTCTTGACTACAAATTTCGGCAAGGAGACTAAAAGAAGAAACAAAAGGATGAATACTCAACCAAATGGAAATTTCGGCACACACTACCCCCCTACATGACCGAATATACCATCCTACTCTCTTCTCCTAAATTCGGTTAGCACTCAAACTCTATCTCCCCCTTACTTTTCTCCTATTTTCTCTCCATCCTACTCATTCAAAATAAATTGAATAAATCAACACTTATCCTTCTCTTCTAGCCGAATTTTTAAAAGAAAGAGACCAAGTCTCATCCTCATCCATTTGAAAGTCCAAATGCCGTCCACTACTGCTCCCCATTGCCGCAAAATAAAAGCTCTCTTTTTGCTTCCCTTGTGGCTCGAACTCAAGCCCTTCTCCACTGCTTGAGGCGTCACTTACCAATGCCTTAAGTGGCGCCTCCCTGCCACTTTAACAAGCTGATTCTTATGTCCAATTTCCCCTACAATTTCTCTTAAGGCCTATCAGGCTTAACTCTCTCTTTGAAACTTAAAATCAAATAATTTCTAAGCCATTGTCCTACACTCTAAAATTCTCATGATTCATAAAAACACATCAAAACACACATAGGCATACTAGCACATTCAATTTAGCAAAAATGCACAAGCCCTAAATCCCGGATATTACAGAAACCCCTTACCATTGTCCATTGGGCCTGAAACCCATTTAACAATATTTTGGGCCTAAGCCCCTTTTTACATAATAATGTATCAAATATATCATATGAATGTAATGCAAAATCCAAACCATCCTAATAATCCATCCGCTACACACCACCCGTACCAGCCCATCACACCTGTGGGGATCAAGTCAACCCACCCCGCCAAACACACCAATCGCAAGCATTATGCCATTTGTAACAAATTTTGATTGTGGCCGAGCCACCAGAATCACAATATCGTATAAACAAACATTTTTGTGGCAGTGCCACCGGAATCACTTCTCTTCAACATTTTCCCATCCCATGCAAATCATGTAAATGCATCATACATAGCAAATCATGATATTTACAAATACAAACAACAATAATTAATTCAGGGATTCATTACAATAATTCGGACTAATGTAGCACTTGCAAATCAGCCCATTAAGACCATATATCAAAACGGCCCATTATGGCAAAATATCAAATCGGCCCATTTAAGCAATATATCAAATCGGCCCGTTAAGGTAATATAACAAATTGGCCCATTACGGCAATGTATCAAATCGGCCCATTACGGTAATGTATCAAATCGGTCCGTTAAGGCAATATAACAAATCGGCCCATTAGGGGCAATGTATCAAATCGGCCCATTACGGCAATGCATCAAATCAGTCCATTAAGGCAATATAACAAATCGGCCCATTAGGGGTAATTTCGTAATTCGGCCCTTAGGGGCATTTTCGTAATTCTCACAGTGTTAATACCAATTTTGTCAATTTTATCAAAAATAGTGTAATTTAGGCCACTTTTCCCGGTTTACTCCAATAAACGCTTTTAATCGTAGCGATATATTTCCAATATGATATCAATCTTAACCCCACGGAAAACGGTGTGAGATTACACACCTGATTACGGTAAGTACTAAGCTTTCTTGATCTTCGACACCTAAGATATCATAACGCTCGATTAGTCGACATACGCGATTTAATTAATCAACTCTAAAATAATGATCTAAAGTGTTTACCCTTAGAATCGTGAATGACCACGATTTGTCGATTCTCCCCGGACTATGGTCCACAACCCGGTGGAAAATGCTGAACCGCCGATACTGCCCTTCGTTTGAATTTAGGAGTAGGGATCGCTAATCCACTCCTTTTGCGATCTCCAAATGCTTTCCCTTTCGATTCGATATCGCTTGTCTCCATTGAATAAGATCTTAGTCAAAACGATATTACGATATAAATATGGATTGTCAAATAAAAAAGGGCTCGGGTTACCACTATAATTGTTTGATCAACAAGAGGATAGATCGAGTGATTAAATCCCTAAAAATATAATCGATTAGTCACAACCACTGTTATCCCAATAACAACTTAAACGAATATAGAACGATTTCAAATAATCCATGGAGAATTCCTTACCTTATCGATATTGGATCCGATTTTCACCGTTCAACTTAAGGCTAGAATAATGTTCGGCCTCCTCTAGAATACTACAAAAAGGAAATTGATCACGTTGTGAGAGAGTAGAAAGAAATGATGATTTCGGTTAATAGAACCATCCCATGACAAGGGCATACATTCGGCAGTAAGAGAAGAATTTTAAAAGAAGATTTTTACTCACCAATTCGACAAGAAGATAATATCCAATCACGAAGGAAAAAGAGATAGTGAGGAGACAAGTTGTTGCTAGATTCGGCTATGGAGAGAATGAATAAAGAAAAGAATTTTATCAAAGTGAAATTTGCTTTTAAGAAGTGGAAGAAGGATTGAAAAGATGATTAAAAGAAAAGAAAAAGGAGAGAAGGGTGCTAACTAGTTTTGGTTTTCAATAGAAGATAAGTGAGAAAGGTTTGGTCTCAATGGTTTGGTACATTCAGCAAACAAGAAGAAAAACAAGAAACAAAAATGCACACTAAAGGCTTGAAGGTTCGGCAAAGAGAAGAAGAAATTTGGAGAGAAAGAAAAATGACACAAAATGATGCTAAAGGAATTTTTGACCAAAACAAGCACCAAAGTTTTTACCAAAAGACAAAAAAAAAATTCGGCTACCCCCTATACCAAAACCGTCCATAATATGACAATAAGGTCAAAATTTTGGCCAAACAAAACTTTCCAAAACATCTCCCTTGAAAAAGGCCAACATGTTCCCTATACTTGCCTTTTCTTTTGATTTCTTTCCCTACCCTCATCCTTTCTTTATTTCTTTAGCCACCTTGCCAAAATTAAAAAGTCCACCTTGCCTTATATATCATCTTGGCCGACACTTAGGGAAAGAATACAAAAAAATATATCAAAATTTTGCACTTGATGGGATTTGAACCTCCTCCCTCAAAGTCCTTCATGTGGCGCCATAACCCCTTTACCATATGCTCATCTATGCAAGCAAATTACTCATTTATTTCCATAAGCAATGAGGCCACTTACTATATCTCCTGTAACACCCCAAACCCGGCCCATGCGTTATGAGCGGATTTGGTATGTCACACGAGCAAAACATGTTAAACCCTTTTTGTTCTTACTAAAATATTGCTTTGTTAAAAATCAAGAAAACAAGTTTGATTTGATAAAATACTACTAACCTCAAAGAATTGATTGATAAATCGAGAAATTTGAACTAATGATCTTACAAAACCGTGACGTTTGAAAACGACGTTGAAAATTTCGAAAGAGAATCCAAGTCTTTTGAAAATATCGTTAATAGTTTGAGAGAAAATATCCGTGTTAAAAATATTTGTAAAAGTTTATTTTGAAATCCATTTGTTAATCGATTTTGGAAACCATTGTTTAAGTTTTTAGAAAATTCCCATTTTTAAACAATTTAAGAAAAATAATAAAAACATCCCAACCAAAAAGCAAAAATAAAAATAGTCCAGAGGCCTTATTACAACATTTAACCCAAAATAGTAAAGTAATAAAATAAACGAGAAAGAACTCTAAAGTCCAAATAAACCATTTCCGAAGTATGGCCTCCACCCGAGTCATCCATGGCCCAAGTCCATATCATCAAGCATTACCTACAAGGGTTAAGAGAAAGGGGGTGAGTTACAAGAACTCAGTGTGAAATCCCCTTACCGTTATTCATTGAGCCGGAACCCAATTAGCAATATTTTGGGCCTAAGCCCATTTACAACAACAATAATAAATAAATGAAATGAATGCAACCCATCCCATCCTACCAGCCGTCTAACTCTCCACCCGTACCAACCAATCTCTCCTGTGGGGATCAAGTCAACCCACCCCGCCAGCCTTCTCCAATTTGCGAATCAAGTCGCCATTTATACTATTTGTGGCCGAGCCACCGTAATCATATACTTGGTAATATAATCGGCACACACCTCGGTAAAAATGATCGACACAGTAGTCGTTAATTCATATGTTAGGCACATAGCCCCGTAAATACGCTTTAGCACAAAGCCATAATCACGATTGCACAAAGCCATATTTAGGTTGGCACATAGCCGTTATCAAAATTTGTGGCAATGCCACCGGTCTATACTTCTCTTCATTCAAGTTTCTCATCCCATGCAAAATTATGTTAATGCAACATTCATAGTAAGGCATCATATTTACAAATATAAACAACAATTATTACTCCAGAGATTTGTTACGATAAATTGGCCCATTATAACACTTTACAATTCGGCCCATTAAGGCATTCTATCAAATCAGCCCATAGGGGCATTTTCGGTAAATCGGTCCATAAGGACATTTCGATAAATCGGTCCATAAGGACATTTCGGTAAATCGGTAATTTTACCCACTAAGGGTAATTCGGTAATCTCGTAACCCAAGGGTATTTCGGTAATTTACCCTCCAAGGGTTATTTGCAATTCGCAACCCCGGACTTAACTACTAATTTGAGCATAGAAAATTGAAACTGTCCATCTGCGTCATATTGACTAAACTGACCATAACTCGGATTAGGAAACTCAAAATTTAGATCCGTAAATTTTCCTTGAAACTAGACTCATATATCTTCTTAAGATAATTTTTCCAGAATTTTTGACTTAACCATTTAGTACATTTTATTCCTTAAAATTTCCCTTGTTTCACTGTCCAACGATTCTGACCTCTCTTACCTTAATTTCAAATATCTCACTATACGGATTTCATATACTGCTCCCACTTGTTTCTAATGAAAATAAGCTCACTTATGAATCCATACATATGAATTATAACCCTTAATTCACTTTGTACAATTTTATATGATTTTTCCAAAACAGATCAAGGAACCACGAAGTCATTCAGAACTAGTCTCACTAAAATTAAGATATCTCAGAATATAAAATTGCTTTTCCTTCTCCGTTTCTTCCATATCAAAATAGACACAGTGAGCGTTAATCTGATATCTTATTCACTTTGTAATTCATTTTCTCCTATTTTTCGTGATTTTTCAAAAAAGCGTCACTGCTTCTAACTGAAACTGTTTTATTACAAAATACGATTACCACTACGATCATACGCACGCCCGAGTGATCACGGATGCCGATTTTCGGTTTTCTTCGGTATTTTGACCAAATCACAGAACATATCATACAAACTTTCAGAGAGATGTGAGATTACATACCATATCAAACATGTATTCGGAAGGTACGGGATTACACACCTGATTTTGATTTCCTAAAGAACCACTCGTCGATGACCTAGAACAATACCAACCAAAAGTTAGCCTCGGATTTCCAAAAGATTTCGTATCACTTACACTTGAATCACTTACCACTATGTTCGAAGATAGAATATATCGAGTGATTTCGTCCCTAAAACATAATCGATTAGTCACAACCACTATTATCCTTTAAATGAATAAAGAACGATTTCAAATAATCCATGAAGAACTCCTTACCTTATCGATATTGGATCCAATTTCCACCGTTTGACTTAGGGCTAGAATGATACACGGCCACCCACTTAGAACACTACGAAAAAGAGGGTGATTACAATATGAAGGAATGGAAGATAACACCATTTCGGTTAAGATCATGATTTACAACCGAATAGTGATAAATACCTATTCGGCTAGAAAGAAAAGAATATGAACATAGAAAAGAATTCACTTACTGATTCAATCGAAGAAAAGAGTGTCAACCCACTTGAGAAAATGATAAAGAAGAGATGAATGAACAAATTTTGGTCTCAATGGTTTGGGTACATTCGGCAACAAGAAGAAAGGAGGAAGAAAATATGTTCTTTAGTGGCTTGTAATTTCGGCACAAGGTAGAAAGAAATTTAGAGAATATCAAATAGTGCAAAGAGAAAGGTTTTGGCCTAACGAGCACCAAAAATTCAATCAAAAGGCAAAGGAGAATTTGGCTATCAAGGAAGGTGGAAAGAAAATGAGTATGTGACCAAACAAAAGAGAAAAACAATGCACTATTGTGCTAATATGTTTCGGCAAGGAGGGTTGCAAATTGGGAGAAATGACACAAAGTTGCCAAAGGGAATTTTTTGCCAAAACACTACTAAGTCTTTACCAAATGCCAACTAAAAATTCAGCTACCTATTCTCCCCAAAACCCTCCACATGCATCCCCCCTAGGATAAGAGTTTGGCCACCCAAGCTTTCCAAAACATTTCCCTTGAAAAAGGCCACTTGTTCCCCCTACTTTCCCCTTTCTCTTGATTTCTTTCCTCACCTTCATTCTTTCCTATTTTCCTTAGCCATCTAGCCAAAAATAAAAAGTCCACCTTGCCTGATTTACATTCTTGGCCGACACATAGGGAAAGAATGCAAAAATAATAGTCAAAATTTGCACACAATGGGATTTGAACCTCTTCCCTCAAAGTCCTTCACTTGATACCAATTGCTCATTTATGCTAGCAATTTACTCTTTTATTTCCATAAACCTTGATGCCACTTACTATCTCTCCTTAATAGGCTTAAACACAAAATTTTACTAAGGCCCAACTTGAACCCGGAACTTCATAGAACCCCGTAACTTTCCAAAATTACCTTCTTAATAAGTCCAACTTGAAATAATGCCGTTCTCTTGTTCTCAAAAATTTTAAACATTCCTACGCCCAAGGCCCATTGGGCCCAATCCTACTAGGCCCAATTTCGGGATGTTACATCTCCTTAAAGTGCTAAAATACCAATTTTTTTTACTAAGGCCCAATTAAACCCCGAACCTTCTTAAGACCTTAAAACATGCACGATTAGTAATTTACTAGCTTAACGCAAGAAATAATGCAACACATAAAATTCCAAATTTTAGGATGTTACACACGAAGTCTCATATCGATGCCATATCCAAAATATGGTCTTACACGAAATCTCATAACGATGTCGTATCTCAGACATGGTATTACACGTAATCTCAATAACCCTAATGTCATGACATTTGTATCTTATCTATTCCTAAGGTTCAACCGGGACTTTCTCTCTTATCGAACTTTGTCAAATCCAGTCAAAGAGTAAATTACAATTCATGAAATAATAACACAAGTAAAACATAAATAATAATGCATCATTTACATACGAACGTACCTCGGTACAAAAATAGTAGAATAGAGATTTAATCGTCAAACACCTTATTCTTTCCCTGATCAAGGTCCGAACCTCGTTTCTCTTGATCTATAATAGTAAATTTAGCTTATTTGATAATCACATTACTCAATTCAGTCCAAAAGTCATATTGTGGCAAAATTACATTTTTACCCCTAAACTTTGACATATTTACATTTTTGCCCCTAGGCTCAGAAAATGAAATCTATTCAATTTCCTTGATTCCCAAGCCTATTCGAACCTCTTTTATACTTATAACAGTCCACATTTTTCATTTACTCACACATTTTGAAATCTTTTTACAAATAGGTCATTTTGTCAATTTTCACCAAAAATCACCTAGCAAATGTTGTTTATCTAACATTAAACTTGCATAATCTACCATTAGACATCAAAATACATGCATGTCACATATGGGTAAATTTTTAAACATGAACCATACTTCAAAATAATAGTAGAAATAGGTAAACCGGGTGATAACGATCTCAAAAACATAAGGAGCATTAAAAACGGGGCTAGGATGCACTTACAATCAAGCTTGAAAGTTGGAAAACCCTAGCTATGGCTCCTTATAATTTTTGGCACAAGCATGGAGAAGATGAGAAAATTTTTGACTTGATTTTCCCTTTTTAATCTTTTAATTACTAAATGACAAAAATGCCCTTAATGTCTTTCTTTGAAATTTTACCTATCCATGTCCATTTTTGTCCATAAAAATAGAAATTGGTCAAATTGATATTTAAGACCATCTAATTAAAAATCCATGGAAATTTCATGCTCAAAGCTTCTAGAATGTATATTTTGCAACTTATTCAATTTAGTCCTAAATTTTGAATTAGTCACTTTATGCATAAAATTTCTTCATGAAATTTTCACACAATCATGCAATCATGCTATAAACCTCAAAATGTTCATAAAATACTTATTTCTACTTTAGATTTGTGGTCTCGACACCACTTTTCCAACTAGACCCAAGATCGGGATGTTACAGCTTGGTTGAATGTTTCCTTCATTCATCCATGGTGAATTCGATTGGGAAGAAGAAAATGATAAAAGGTGATGACTTTATTTGTTTTATCTTATATTTTTATCTTGTTTTATTATTAATTTAATATTATAATTAACATATTTTCACTTAAAACCACGCTACGACCTCCACTATAATGGAATATGGCATAATTTTCATTTACATAAAAAAACTTTAATTATGCACTTTAGCTAATAATAATCAATAGTGATGAAGTTTTACGTCTTTTATGTTTTAGTCATTTTTCTTTAATTAACCATCCAAACACTAAATTTTTTGGATCAAACTTCAATTCACCTATATAATATCTCTATAAATATTTAATATTAATATTTATGGGTTCGATTTATAGAAACGAGATCCCAATACCTTGTTTTCCAAAACCACTTGACTTTAGGGACAACTCACTTGAACTTAACTATTCATTCAAATAACAAAAATTATCAAATCAAAATTCAATATAATACTATATTTGACTCGTATAAATTAAGTAATAATAATTAGAGACTCAATAGTCAGATTTGTGATCCCGAAACTATTGTTTCCGAAACCACTGAAAACAGGCTGTTACAGCAAAATTAAAGTACTGCAAGACTAATCTTTAATTAACAGATATATTTACCAAAGCTTTGCCTAGGAGCAAATTTGAATCTCTCATAGAAATGCTTGGAATTTGCAGCAACTGAAGAAAGGAGTGTTGAAGATTTGCTTTAGCTATTGCAGTCAAAATAATTTAGCTATTTTTAGCCATTTTCAATTTGTTACTGATTTTTTTTATATTATGAATCTTTTAGTTTCTTATTCTTAGTCATTGGTTGTTGAAATTTTTACCTATATAAGCATTAGATTTCAGTTCAATGAAACATACACTTTCCATAAAAAAATTATTTCTACTTTTGTAACGCCCCAAAAATCTAATCTTTTATTTGATAAAATTTGTCATAACTAAGTATTTGCTTTAGTGGTTAAGTGCTTTGGGATATGTGTTTGAGGTCTTGTGTTTGAATCTTTACGTGAGCGAATGGGCAATATTTTTGCTATTTCCATTAGGCCAGGTAGTGGTTGTAGTCTAATTGAATTCTGTGGGGAAAATCTGATAAGTTATTAGGATATCGGTTGGTTTGGGAGTGTATTTAAAAAAATGGATATATATTATTTATTCTTTTAATTTGATTTTTTTATTTTATTTTCTTTTTCCAAAGATTCCATTATTCCCACGTTCCATTTGTTTTGTTAGTTTTTATTTTTATTTATTTTGTTTTATTATTTCCTTTCTTTCTTTTCACTATTGTTCTTCATCTTTTCTTTTTGTTCTTTTTTATTCTTGCAATTTCTTTTCTCTTTTGCGTTCTTTCTTTATTTTCAATCTGGTTGGATTATGTTGCTTCAGTTTAGTGGGATTAAATAGTTAAGAGGTAAGGTTATTTTTTTCTATTCCTTTGTTGAATGTTGTTCTTTTGGCATTTAGGGATTTTTTGAAATTTCATGGTTGCGGTGTTAAATCCGAGTTGTATGTTATCTAATTAGTCCGACTCATTTTAGGGGAAGATCGTGAGGCGATTGGTGTTCCTCCAACATCGTAATTTCGAGTGGTTGCTGCCCGTTTAACAATAAGAGTATGGAGGTGTTTTTGGTGTTTTGGAAGAGTTCAATTCTTGTTTAATCTCGTGTCTCATTACTGTAGTTAATCGTATTATATGTCGTATTTAGGTTTCGGGAGTATCGTGGTTGCTTTCACATCGAAATCGGACGGTGAAAGCCAAATATCTAAACTATCGACACCACACGGCCATGTGGTAGGCCGTGTGTGACACGCAGCTGTGTGACAGGCCATGTGCTGGACCGTGTGAGACACACAATTTGAGCTAATTGGGGCATGTGGGCCATACGGGCATGTGTCAGGTTGTGTGCCAGGCCGTGTGGGCCACCAAGGTTGGTCATTTAGGCCGTATGGACCACATGAGCGTGTGGGCCCAAAATTTTGAATTTTTTCCTAGGGTCGTAAACATCAGTTGGATCGATTGTTATGTTATAAATTAAGCTATAAAACACAAATTCTGATAATCTATTAGCGTAAAATTAGATATAAATATGCATGTTCGAAATAACATAAGATAAGTAACCTATGTAATATGCTATGTATGAACTGAAAAATGTTATGTATGGCCTAATATCTGATAAGCATGACTTAAGTTTGATTTTGAGCATGTATGGCATATACAATCTAGCATCTGATATATCTAAATGAGCATTTGGGATGGGATTTGTGTATATGGAGGAAGTGTGGGCAGTATAATAACCTGCCGTATTTGGTGGCTCAGCCACACATATTTCTGTAAACGGTGATAAATCGCCTTTATGATCTGGAAACTAAGTACAAATATTCTTAAAAGTTTCGTACCGACACTAAGCGGTGTGTAGGATTGGATGGGTATTTAATACCTTATATGGTGTGTAGGGATGGTTGGAGATATGTAGCAGATGGGGGTAGGATTGTAAAATAGCATCTTATTCTATTTCTATATGTCATATATGTTATGTATATGCTCTGTTATAAATTATATCTGAAACTTAATATGTGATATTCATTTAATAAGTTACACACTGAGTTTTGAAAACTCTGTAACAGCCCGATTTAGGGGCTAGTCGAAACAGTGATCTCGGGGTCACTAATCCGAGGTTAGAGAAAAATATTTTCATGTTATTTTATGTGTTATAACATGTTTATAAGGGTGCATGAAAATTTTGGTGCTTTAATTTTAGCGATTTCTTGCTTAATCGTGAAAAAAGACTAAATCGCATAAAGTGCGAAAGTTCTATTTTATTTGCTAGAGGTGCCAAATAGCTATAGAATATCAATTGGAGGTCCCAAATGTGTAATTTGTCCTTGTTTTAAGTGAGTTGGCCGGCCATGTGACATAGGGGACAAGAGCATTTAATTTTGGTCAAAATTGGTGGAAATTAGGTGGAAAAATGAATAAAATAAGATGAAATAAGCAAAAAGCTATCATCTTTTTATTTTCTTCTCTTCTTCCACCGAAAATACAAGCAAGAATGGGGGTTCTTGAAGCTGAAAATTTCAGCAAGCTTTTCTTCACTCAAGTAAGTGATTTTGATGATTTTTAATTGATAAATTTTGTACTTTTGGAGTCCCCAAAGCTTAAGCTAGCTAATGAGGGGACTAATTTGCAATATGGTTGAAAGTCTAGGGACTTGCCATGAGAGAGTTTATGTAGGTTGCTGAATTTTTATGGAAGAAAATGAATGTTAGAAAGATAATGCCATGAGAGAGTTTATGTAGGTTGCTAAATTTTTATGGAAGAAAATGAATGTTAGAAAGATAAGAAACAACTTTTGTGAAAGGTGTTGTCATGAAAACACCTAATTTTGGACTAAGATGCAAATGTTGTAGTTTGTTCATTATGCATGAAATAGTTGGAATTGTGGATAGTTGTAAGAGGATTAAATGTTCATCTAGGCTTGTTTAATAAGAAAATGTGATGAAAAGTGATTTACGAGCCTAGGGGCAAAATTGTAATTTTGCCAAAGTATAGGGGCAAAGTAGTCATTTTTTCCTAAGTGTAGATTATGATGTATTATGATTCATAAGTGATTAAATGAGTAAATTCTATTATTCTAGATTGAAGAAAACGATATTTGAACCTAGAACGAGAGAAAAGAGAAATGTGGGCAAAAAGGTCCCTTTTTACCCTTTTTGGTATCGAGGTAAGTTCATGTGTTAAATTTTACAACCTTGAGTGAAGTATTTGCAATATTTCAATGTTGTATAAATTGTTTATTTCCTCTATGTGTACGTTAAATATGTTTTGATATGATGTCAAGACATAAAAGTCTTGATTTAATCCATGAATAGTGGAAATGTAATTAGTGTAATACGATGATAGTTAAGGTCCCGTGTAAGACCATATTGGAATATGGCCTCGGTGTGAGAATTTGTATAAGACCATGTCAAGGACATGGCATCGATATGTTAATGCATGTAAGACCCTATCGGGGTATGATGTCAGTGTGACATTAGGTGTATGAAACTCAAAAGTGTCATTTAACAATTTAAGTGATTCAACGGGTATGTCGAAAATGGAAAAGTATGTGGTTGCGCCACGAGAAACACAAGTGTGTGTTAGAATTGAATGGAGATAAATCCAGTATATGATGAACTCCTAGTGGGTTATGTGTAATCAAAGCACCTTAGTTGCATGAGATAGATTTATTGATGCATTGTGTGAATGTGAACGAGTATTGTAGAAAGTTAAGTAAGAATAGTAGTGTGTGAGGATGTTCTCTGATGAAAATTTGAAATAGAGAAATACATGTGGATAACTATCTATGAATGTATAATAATGGTGAGCTATGTGCGATATCACCTTATAAATGGTTAGTGATGGGCTGTGTGCGTTACCACCTGATTAATTAGTAATTGATGGGCTGTGTGCGATACCATCGCTTATAAATGATTGGTGGGCTATGTGTGATACCACCCTACTAGAGATCAATGGAGGGTTGAGTGCGAAACCACCGAGAGTTTGGTAGTATGTGTGGCTTATTGAAAATGCTGGATGTGTTGTTCTACATGATCATGTATTGACCAGTGTAGGAATGTATGCTAATTAACACGAGCAGTTGGCTTGAGGCATGGTAAGAATGTGGTAAGAGATAGAATGAGTGAGCTTCAAGAATAGTTGAGTAAGTAACCATGAGTTTATGAGAAAAACTCATTATAATACCTTGCGGTTGTATATATTCAATGAATATCGGTATTTGTCAGTTATATGCAGATGAACTTACTAAGCATTATTGCTTACTCCTTTTCTTTTCCAATCTCTTATAGGTTATTTTAACTAGCTCGGGTTGGAGGCTGCCGGAGATGTTTTCACACTATCGAGTAGAAGCTTGGTATGATGTTTCAAGTTCTTTTGAGTCATGGCATGTATAGGGACCTCTTTTAAAGTTGACTAAGTCATAGTTAATATAGCCAAATATGTTGGCGTAAGTGAGTTATGTTTTGGTTGTGAATAGCCATAGATGATGGCTTAAGTATATTGTAATTGTATTGGAAATGGTTCTCCCTGGTGTTTGGGATGAAGAATTCATTGTATGAATTAAATGTCTTTAATCCAAGATTTGTAATTGATGATATGTGGAGTTTTTGTAATGGAATTTGTATGTATGCAATGTAGAGTGGCAAGGGCTTGGTAGATAGCCTGATAATTGTCCACATGGGTAGACACACGGGCTTGTGTCAAGACCATGTGGGAGGCACGGCTAGCACATGGGCGTGTGCCCAAGCTGTGTGAAGTCTGCACTTTACATTTGGAATTTAATTTGCCCACGGCTGAAGCACACGGGCGTGTGTATATGCCGTGTGGATAAGTCAGAATGCTAAATTTTAGCACACGGGCCATAGCCACGGGCGTGTCAAGGCCGTGTGAAATTAGTCAGTGTTGCCCATGGGCTAGTCACACAGGCGTGTGCCTAGGCCGTGTGACACAAACAGATTACTCTTGATTTTATACACGGGGTAGGGACATGGGCGTGTGTGCCCACACGGCCTACCCACACGGGCGTGTCCCACTTCACATGGGCGTGTGGCCCCTGTTTTATTGAAAAGTTTCTCAAATTCGTAAAAGTTCCCGGGATAGTTCCGGTACCTCTCGGAAGTATGTGTAGGGCCTCCTAGGCCGAGTATGTACAAGTGATGAGTTTAAACGAAATTTTATAACCCCGATCAAGATGTTTAAGAAAGATCAGTTAGGTAATGCCTCAAACCCTATTCTGGCTTGAATACGGGTAAGGGGTGTTACATTTAATGGTATCAGAGCTATGGTTTAGTCGGTTCTCGGACTAACCTAGCGTTAGTAGGAGTCTAGCTATACATGCCATATGTGGACCGTGATAGTGTGATATCTCCCGGCTCTAACGAAATTATTTTGATAAGATAGAAATGATTTCCAACCGAGCTAATTTCAATAAGGTTGTAAGTGGCAATGAGGTAATTGAAATGTACTTATGCATTGTTGAAATTTAGAGATGTATGAATAGAAGTTTATGACATGTGTATGATAAGGTATGGAATGATATAACTCCAGGTTGAGGAATGAGAGTTATGAAGTGATAAGCTTACCTATATTGGTTTGATATATGTACGGTGTTATGTACCCAACCTATTGGGTTAAGTGCTTATAACGAGTAATTTATCCAGAGAATGGGATATGTGTGTATGTACAACTGTTTGAATGATGTATGATAAATATGTCCACATGGTTAAATCTCACATGTTACTGTTAAAGTAGAGAATGCATGATGTTTTGTTTTATGACTCTATTATGAAGCCACACATATTATGGTGTGGAAATTAAACTGAGAAGTTTGACTAAGTAGAATGCGGGAGATGAGTACGATAGTTTAATGATAAATTGATAAATAAGACCATGGTAGGACCATGGCAATACATGTGATCCCATATAAGACCATGTCTGGGACATGGCATTGGCAACGATATACGATCCCGTGTAAGACCATATCTGGGATATGGCATCGGCATCGAATAGTGATTTCGTGTAAGACCATGTTTGGGACATGGCTTCGGCACTAAAGAAAGATCTCTTATAAGCCCATGTTCGGGACATGGCATCGATATCTAAGTACGATCTCGTATAAGACTATATCTGGGATATGGCATCGACATCGAATTACAAGATCCCGTATAAGACCATATCTGGGATATGGCATCGGCATCGACATGAGTTCCATGTAAGACCGTATCGAGGATATGGCATTGGTATTGATATGAGATTTCGTGTAAGACCATAGCGAGGCTATGGCATCGTAATGACATGTAAAGAAATAGCTGGGCTATGACGTTGTGATACGAGTAAGACCATAGTTGGACTATGGCAATCAAGTAAACGATGTACTCAAAATCCGTAAGACATTCTCTAAATTGATAAGCAATGGTAAGAGAAATTAGAGTTTAATGTTGAGTACTCGAGTAGACATTAAGGTGGAACTTGAGTAAGTGAAGTCACTGTTCGAAAGTATGAGTGATAGAAATAATTGTAGCATGATAAACGTGAAAACTCACTTGGAGCGAGTTGTGTGACTATGGTGATATTTCATTGATGATGAATATTAAATCATATGTATGTAGTCACGAGAGTTAGGTTAAGGGACTCTACAACCTCACCCCCTTACCACTTTTGAATTATGATGAGATGTTATGAGAAAAAGAGTTTGTAAGTTTGTATGTGATTATGCAACGTTTATACTAGCATGTTGAGAATGCTTGGCATTACATTGATGTATAATGCTTTACTAAATTGATTAGTTAATGTTGAATGAGATGTTGAAGTCCTAGCGTACCATATTGAATATGAAAATGCCATCATTAATATATGAAATAGATAAGGTCCCGTATAAGACCATGTTCAGGACATGGCCTCGGTACCGAGTTGAAATCCCGTATAAGACCATATCCGGGATATGGCTTCGGTAATGAAAATGAGAATTGTATAAGACCATATTCGGGATATGGCATCGATACTTGATGTGGAAGTCCATATAAGACCTTATCCGGGATATGGCATTGGCATTTAGAGGTGACTCCATATAAGACCACCTCGGGGATGTGGCATTAGTTTCGTACCTACATGAATAATGATGAATATGCGTCTTCGATTATCCCTAGTGATCAATGGGACAGATAGATGAGTCTAGAGGTAGGAATGAGAATTGTACTAAAGCCATGTGAATGGGCGAATATAGGCACTCGCGAACGAGTCAAGAAGAAACGAGTACGATGTGTGGCACGGTATGTGCTAAATAAAGGGCAAGTATGAGTAAGTTGGCTTGAAGCCTATGATCTGTGCATGGTTAGTTAATGCCATGGATGGGTTATAATGATCTCCTTGGGTATTATGTATAAATATTTGTTGCCTTTCAGGACTGATGTAGTTGTTCTTCTCATAAATTGTGATTATGTGAGAACGTTAACTGACTGAAAAAAAAATCAGACTAATCGGTTGTCGATTTAGTTTATTGAAATCGACATTCCTTTATCTCCTCGTAACCCTATTCGGGTGCTTCGAGGGGGAAGTTGGAGATGATTCTAGTATAAGAGTGAAATCACAAGTTTCACGTTGTGTGATGGGTTTTCGGTAAGTTTGAATAGAGTTAATGGATTCGATCGAGATGTCCCTACTATCGTGAGATATGACGATGGTAAAGGTTTTAGATTAGCATAGCAAGAGAAACTCAGATGAGAGTGTGCTTGAAAAATGTTCTCAGTGTGGAGAAAAGAGTAGATTAATGTATTGAAATATGATTCAAGTTTTGTGTATATTTACGCATGAATCAATAAGGAGAATAAAATTCTGTGTATACGTGAGTAGGGAGCATGATACAAAGGTATGCTCATTGAAAGGTTCAAACCGTGATGGTCGAGTTGAAAGCTATAGAAGGAACTATTAATCGAAAGTTCTAGTACTGAGTTCAGTCTGAATCGAGAAAAAGAGATGCCAGATTGGTGATCCAGAGACGATCACTTTTGTGTCTGTGTAGTGATTTGGATGTTATGAAATGATCCATGGAAAAATTGATATGTATTTTCTGAATTTTGATGAGTTAGAGTATCTTATGCTGCAGAAGATTTTGAAAATGAAATAGGGGAAACGGCTTGAACCATTACAAATGTGTGTATAGTTATTGTAATACTTCTCAGATAGTAGACATAGTACAGATGTCTGGATGAAAGATCCATGTTAAGCAATGCGAGTTAGTTACTTGGTTGACCTTAGTTGGTAACATCCTAGTTTTAGCGAGGTTAATGACTATAGCGAGTCTTCCTTTCAAAACAAAGGAGTTCAGAAGTGATTTAGTAAATGGTATTTTAAGTAAGCTCTGAATGAGTTTATTTAAGATGATAAAACCTTATAGATTTCAAATTTGGTTTGACAAAATTCCCAAGAAGGGGAATGTCATTCAAATTGTAGTTGATCAACCGGTAAAGATACGAATGATCATTTGGATAAGTACAGAGTTCCAAATTGGTGGATTACTGGGTATATTCCCTAGAGGAAGAATAACCTAGGTCTTAAGTTACGCTTCGACCTTGTGTATTATAGCTTAAAGGTTGTTGGCAAGAGAAACTTGAGGATAAGTCGATTTGTGATTTTAAAGAGTAGGTGGAAACGTTTGAGGAATGTTAAAAGCAATTTCCCCTGGTAAGATTTTCAGGGACGAAAATCCATAAGGGGGAGAATTGTAACAGCCCGATTTAGGGGCTAGTCGGAACAGTGATCTCGGGGTCACTAATCCGAGGTTAGAGAAAAATATTTTCATGTTATTTTATGTGTTATAACATGTTTATAAGGGTGCATGAAAATTTTGGTGCTTTAATTTTAGCAATTTCTTGCTTAATCACGAAAAAGGACTAAATTGCATAAAGTGTGAAAGTTCTATTTTATTTGCTAGAGGTGCCAAATAGCTGTAGAATATCAATTGGAGGTCCCAAATGTGCAATTTGGCCTTATTTTAAGTGATTTGGCCGGCCATGTGACATAGGGGACAAGAGCATTTAATTTTGGTCAAAATTGGTGGAAATTAGGTGGAAAAATGAATAAAATAAGATGAAATAAGCAAAAAGCTATCATCTTTTCATTTTCTTTTCTTCTTCCATCGAAAATACAAGCAAGAATGGGGGTTCTTGAAGCTGAAAATTTCAGCAAGCTTTTCTTCACTCAAGTAAGTGATTTTGATGATTTTTAATTGATAAATTTTGTACTTTTGGAGTCCCCAAAGCTTAAGCTAGCTAATGAGGGGACTAATTTGCAATATAGTTGAAATTATAGGGACTTGCCATGAGAGAGTTTATGTAGGTTGCTGAATTTTTATGGAAGAAAATGAATGTTAGAAAGATAAGAAACAACTTTTGTGAAAGGTGTTGTCATGAAAACACCTAATTTTGGACTAAGATGCAAATGTTGTAGTTTGTTTATTATGCATGAAATAGTTGGAATTGTGGATAGTTGTAAGAGGATTAAATGTTCAGCTAGGCTTGTTTAATAAGAAAGTGTGATGAAAAGTGATTTACGAGCCTAGGGGCAAAATCATAATTTTGTAAAAGTATAGGGGCAAAGTAGTCATTTGTAACATCCTGAAATTTGGGGATTTTATGTTTTACATTATATCATGCGTTAGGCTAGCTAAGAGTGTTAGTTGTGTATGTTTAGGGACCCCAAGAAGGCTTGGGGTTGAGTTGGGCCTTAGTAGAATTTTTGTGTTTAAACACTTAAAAGAGAGAAGGAAAGTGGCGTCAAGACTTAAGTGAATAAGTGTGTATTTTGCTAGCACAAGTGGAGCTAGTAGCAGAGTAGTGTGGCGTCACATGAAGGGGCTTAAGGGGTGGAGTTCGAATCCCACCTAATGCAAATTTTGGGATTAATTTTTTGTGCTATTCAAGTAATTGATGGTAAGTGTCGTTAAGCTTTAAAGAAGGAAAGGAAGACTTTTATTGATGGAAAGAACACTATAGAGGAAGGTAAGGAGGAGATCAAGGAGAAAATAAGGAAAGAAGTAAAGGAAAGAGATAAGGGGGGATATGTTGGCCGAATTTTTGGAAGGAACTTGGGAAAGAAATTTTGTCAACCCTGATCTTTTTGGTAAAGGAGGTACACGGTTTTAGTAGGGAGAAAAGGGGAGCCGAAATTCTTTTGGTCATTTTGCAAGTTTGTGCATGAAAGGCTTGTTTTCTTTGTAACATTTTGGAGCTCTCTTTTCTGATCCTTTCTCTTTGTTTTGCCGAAATACTCAAGCAATTTGTTCATTTTTTTCCTTGTTTTGCCGTACTACTCAATCCATTTTGTTCATTCTTCCTTGGTGTTAGCCGAAACCCTCTAACATTTCTCTTCCATCTTTTCTTTTCTTTTTGACCATTTCTTCAACCTTTCTCTCTTTTCTTAAATCGACATTACCTTGTGGTCGAATCTTGTTTGTTTATTTCCCTTCAATAGTCGAACCTTTTAACCCTTAATCTCTTCTTCATTATTTCTTTCTCTTTCGTGTTGGCACTCTCTTCTTTGATCGAATTGTGCTATAGTGGGAAAGCTGAATCTTAAACCTTTGACTCATCCATAGCCATAAGTCCAATCGGTGGGAATCGGATTCATCATCGTTAAGGTAAGGAGTTTTATCATGGTTCATTTTGATCTATTTCATTGCCCGGTTAGTTGCTAAACGGATCGATGGATTTGACTAATCGGTTATTATATGGACTAGATCACTCGTTCTTATCCACTCGTTGTTCCTACGGAAGTGGTGGTAAGCCGAAATCCTCTCCCTAAATAATTACATTCTCTCATCATAGTATTATTCTAACCGAGACTCTTTCAATGGAGGCAAGTGGTAGCGTTATTAAAAGAAAATCGATAAGAGAGAAAATAGGAGTGGACTTGCAATCTCTACTCCCAAGTTCAAACGTAGGGCGGTATCGGCGATTCGGGATTTCCCAGCAGGTTGTGGACCATCATCCGGTGAGAATAGGCAAATTGTGGTCGTTCACGATTCTAAGGGTAAGCATTTTTAGATTGTTGATTTAGATTTGGATTAAGAAAATCTCTTTGGTTGGTTAATCGAATGTTATGGTGTCATAGGTGTCGACGATCAAGAAGGTTTAGTTCTTACCAGTGTCAGTGTGTAATCTCACACCGAAATCCCGTAAATTCGTGATTCACTATTATGTTGGAAAATAGATCGTTGTCGATTACAAATCTAATAACCATGATATGGCATGAATCGAGTGACTTGCTTATTTAACACTATTTCTAAAGATCTGTCAAAACTGGTATTAATTTACTAAATTACGAAAATGCCCCTATGGGCCGATTTACCAAAATGCCCCTATGGGCCGATTTACCAAAATGCCTTTATGGGCCAAATTGCTAGAATGCCTTAGTGGGCCGAATTATTAAATTGATTTAATGGGCCGATTCACTGAAATGATTCACTAGATTAATGGTCGTCATATTTATGTGGATATTTTATATTATTATGTACGTTGCATTTTTTATATTTTGCATGGGATGGGAAAAATTGTATGGAGAGCAGTGTAGCCTTGTGGCATTGCCACAAATTGTTTAATATTGTGCTCAAATATGATTTCAGTGGCTTGACCACAAAAATACTATATAAATAGCAGTTCGACTGTAAATTGGTGTGAGCGGCGAGGTGGGTTGACTTGATCCCCACAGGTGTGATTGGCTGGTCGAGGGTGTGATGGATGGATGGGTTGGGTTGCATACTTTTCATTTATATACTGCTATGTAAAATGGGCTTAGGCCCAAGATTATGCTATGCGGGTTCAGACCCAGTGGATGACGGTAAGGGGATTATACACTGAGTTCTTGTAACTCACTCCCTCTTTTCTTTCTTAATCTTTGCAGGTAATGCTCAGTAATGAGGACTTGGGCCCATGGATGACTCGGTGGAGGCCATACTTTGGAAATAATGTTTTCGAACATTAGTAAACTTCTTTTCTGTTTTATTTCGTTACTTTTACTATTTTGGGTTTTAAAGTTGTAATAAGGCCTCTGGAATATGTTTTATTTTGCTTTATGTTTAGACGTACTTAATATCTTTCTTGAATTGTTTTAAATAGGGATTTTCTAAAATCATAAATAACGGTTTTCCAAAAAAAATTGATTAACAAATGGATTTCATAACAAACTTGTACAATTAATTTAACTCGAAATTCTCTTTCAAATTATCAACAATATTTTCAAAAGTCACGGTTTTAAAGGATCACTACTTTGATTATCAATTCTTCAATCAACCTTTCAAGATTAGTAGTATTTTTATCAAATATTTCTAATCAAATTTGTTTTTCTTAAATTATAACCTAATAATAACATCTTTAGTAAGAATCACAAGTTCTTCACTCATTTTCTTCATGTGACATGCCAGATCTGGTCATACTGCATGGGTCGGGTTTGAGGTGTTGCATTTTATGGTATCAGAGCCCGGTTGCAAAACTCGGCTGTGGTTTGGGTTCAAAAATATTTTCTAAAACTGCTTGAAATTCGATTTATAAATACATGTTTTAGAGGAAGTATGGCACCACGAGTATCCGGCATCAAGTCAGTAAGTTTATGATTTCATTTTATGATTATTATGGTATGACTGTGGTAAGAAAACTCCACAAAATAGAAATACTCTAGAACTTTTAGCTTTAGGAGCTAAAACTATAGAGATTGAGACTTTAGGATACATTTTGCGAAAACAACTTTACTTCCTATACTCCATAAAACATTGCTTAATAAACATTGAATAGCATACTGATTCATAAGACTCTTAATCAGATTAAATCGACTTAGCAAACATGAGCGCTAGAGTATGTGGACGCGATAGACGTGGATGTGGTAGAGGCCGAGGTGCTAGAGTTGTATCTGAGGCATCAGGACATATGCCGGAAATGGATGCACCTGCGTCACCTGTGACTGAAGCTAGGTCACATGATCGAATGAGAGAGGACGACGCTCTATCCCAAGCTCTGTTATGAGTTCTAGAAAGGGTTGCTGAGGCAAGAACTGGGTCGGCAGCTCGTGGGTCGATATCGGAGCGACTCAGATTGAATGGGGCTGAAGTTTTTAGAGGTATTTCGGGTGTAGCCCCAAGTGTAGCGGAGTACTGGCTTCAGGCGGTGGAGCGGATTATGGATGACCTGGATTGCACCGCTGAGCAGAAACTAAAAGGGGTTGTGTCATTGCTAAGAGACGAGGCGTATCAGTGGTGGCTCACTATTCGGGAAGGCACTCAGGCTGATCGTATTACCTGGAAATTCTTTAAAACAGCATTCCAAGGAAAATATGTCGGGGTTAGCTATGTGGATGCCCGAAGGAAGGAATTCCTGAATCTGGTCCAAGGAGGCAAATCTGTGGCAGCATACGAGGCGGAGTTTCTGCGTCTGAGTCGGTACGCCCGGGGAATAGTGCCGACTGATCATGAACGCTGCGTGCATTTTGAGGATGGATTTCGTGATGAGTTACGGGTACTGATAGCCCCATAAAAGGAGAGGAATTTTGCTACACTTGTGGAAAAAGCTAAGATAGCTGAGGAAGTTAAGCACTCGGAACGGCAAAATCGAGACAAGGATAGGGGCAGGAACAAGAGAGACTCTGGGTATTCAGGTCCTGCTAGAGGATTTCAGAAAAGGCCCAGGAATGAGGGGCCAGTTTGAGTGGGTGCTCCAGCTACTACCAATTAGTTACAGCCTTGCGTGGATTGTGGAAAACTTCACTCGGATGAATGCTGGAAGAGAACTGGTGGTTGTTTCAGATGTGGATCCAAAGACCATCGATTTAAGGATTGCCCTCGAGAGCTGCGCTCGGACTCGGGTAGTTCAGTAGATTTGCGCGCACCGGTGGAGGTGCTCAAAGCATCACCGAGAGGCCGTGGGCCAGGTCGAGGTGGTAATGGTGTGGGACGAGGTCATGGTGCACCAGGTAGAGGTACTGGTAATAGGGGTAACACGGAGGCGAGATAACCAGGATTATTTTATGCGGTCAGACGTCAAGAGGATGGGGATGCACCAGACGTCATCATCGGTACGTTCTTTATATCTAATGTACCTTTTACCGCTTTGATAGATATTGGATCCACCCATTCGTATGTTGCATGTGTTGTGTCTGGAACTTTGAATATTAGATCTGAGATTACTACTAGAGAAACAACTGTAATTAGCCCTTTAGGACAGTTGGTGGTAGTAAATAAGTTGTTTAGGGATGTGCCCTTAGAAATTCAGGGAGTAGTATTTCTGGAGGATTTCATGGAACTACCATTTGGGGAGTTCGACCTTATATTGGGCATGGACTGGCTGGTTAAGCATCGTGCGAACTTGGACCTTTTCGCAGCGATGGTACTAAGAACTTCAGAGGATAAGGAAGTGATGATGATAGGTAAAAGAAGAAATTATCTGTCTAATGCGGTATCTGCTTTAAAGGCAGAAAAGTTGGTATGAAAGGGGTGTGAAGCGTTCTTAGCCTTTATCAGTGCTTTGGATGCCAAAGAGTTATCGGTAGAGAGTGTTAGAACGGTGAAAGAGTTTTCAGACGTCTTTCTCGAGGAGCTTCCAGGATTGCCTCCGGATCGGGAAGTGGAATTTGGTATTGAGCTATTGCGAGGAACGGCTCCGGTGTCCATTGCTCCTTACAGAATGGCGCCGGAGGAGCTAGTGGAGCTTAAAGCTCAGATCCAGGAGTTGATAGATCGTGGATTTATTCGACCAAGTGTGTTACCATGGGGAGCGCCGATTTTGTTCGTTAAGAAAAAGGATGGGTCGATGCGTATGTGCATCGATTATAGACAATTGAATAAGTTGACGATCAAGAATAAGTATCCGTTACCAAGGATCGATGATCTATTCGATCAGCTGCGAGGAGCTTCAGTTTTCTCGAAGATAAACTTGAGATTGAGGTATCACCAGTTAAAAGTCAATGAGGCAGATATTCACAAGACTGCGTTCCGAACTCGTTATGGGCATTACGAGTTCTTGGTGATGCCGTTTGGTTTGACAAATGCACCAGCTGTATTTATGGACATGATGAATCGAGTCTTCCAACCATATCTAGATCTGTTTGTGGTGGTGTTCATAGCTGACATCTTGGTGTACTCAAAGAAAGAAGAGGAGCATGATTCGCATCTACGGGTAGTATTGCAGATATTAAGGGAGAAGCAACTGTATGTCAAATTCAGTAAGTGTGAATTTTGGCTGAGGGAAGTGACCTTTTTGGGGCATGTTGTGTCTACCGAGGAAATTAGAGTTGATCCCCGCAAGATAGAGGCTGTATTGGACTTGAAGCCACCGAAGTCAGTGGCAGAAATTTGGAGTTTTCTAGGTTTGGTTGGGTATTACAGGCGATTTGTTGAGGGGTTTACGTTGACTGCTGCACCCCTAACTAAGTTGTTGCGTAAGGGAGTACCGTTTGTGTGGTCAGATAAGCAGCAAGAGAGTTTTGAGAAATTGAAGAAGATTCTGACTGAAGCGCCGGTATTGATTCAAATTTGAGGTGGTAAGGAGTTTATCATTTATTGTGATGCGTCACACACGGGCTTGGGATGTGTGTTGATGCAAGGGAAAAAGTGGTGGCTTATGAATCTCGTCAATTAAGGCCACATGAGGCGAACTATCCCATACATGATTTGGAGTTAGCTGCAGTGGTGTTTGCTCACAAAGATATGGAGACACTATCCATGCGGGAGAAGTCGATTATCTACACGGATCATAAGAGTCTGAAGTACCTCCTTACCCAGAAGGAGTTGAACTTAAGACAGCGGAGGTGGATAGAATTGTTGAAAGATTATAACTGTTCAATCGAGTATCATCCAGGAAAAGCTAACGTAGTGGCAGATGCGTTGAGTCGTAAGGTGATATCGGATTTGAGAGCGATGTTTGCTCATCTCAGCCTTTATGAAGATGGTAGCTTGTTTGCTGAACTTCAAGTGAAGCCTGCATGGGTAAGTCAGATTAAGGAAAAGCAGATTTTGGATGAAAGGTTGGGCTCTCGGCTTCAGCAAGTGGAAGGTGGTGAGATAGGGGATTTTGGATTAAATAGTGATAGAGTATTGTGTTTCCGCGGAAGAGTCTGTATGCCCAAGGATTCGGAATTCAGACAAATGATTCTGCGTGAGGCGCATAGTAGCCCATACGCTATGCACCCCGGGGGAAACAAAATGTACCGAGACCTCCGTGAGCAGTATTGGTGGCCAGGGTTGAAACGGGAGGTTACCGACTTCGTGAGCAAGTGCTTAACATGTCAGCAGGTGAAAGTGGAACATCAACTACCTTCAGGGTTACTGCAACCGGTGAAAATTCCACTATGGAAATGGGAAAGGATAATGATGGATTTTGTTAGTGGGTTACCCTTAACGCCTACTAAGAAAGATTCAGTATGGGTGATAGTGGATCGGTTAACGAAGACTGCTCATTTCCTACCGTTCATGCGGATTACTCTTTGCGTGTTGGCCAAGTTGTATGTAGCAAAGATTGTGAGGTTGCATGGGGTACCGATGTCTATCATATCAGACAGGGATCCTAGGTTTACATCACGGTTTTGGAATGCTCTACATGAAGCTTTGGGTACAAGGCTAAATTTCAGCACGGTGTTTCATCCACAGGCTGATGGTCAATCAGAGAGAGTAATCCAGATTTTAGAAGACATGTTAAGGGGCTGTGTGATCGACTTCAGAGGTAGTTGGGAAGATTTTCGACCATTGGCAGAGTTTGCATACAATAACAGCTATCAATCCAGCACCCAGATGGCACCCTATGAGGCGTTGTATGGCCGTAGGTGTCGTACTCCTACTTGTTGGACTGAGCTGGGGGAGCGACAGCTATTGGGTCCTGAGTTAATCTCGGAGACAGAGGAAAAAGTTAAGGTAATTCGGGCTCGGTTAAAAGAATCTTTGGACAGACAGAAATCGTACGCGGATCTGAAGCGGAAGGAGATAGAGTTCTCTGTGGGTGATCAGGTCTTTTTGAAGGTCTCACCTTTGAAAAAGATCTTAAGATTTGGAAGGAAGGGCAAGTTGAGCCCTAGATTTATCGGACCTTACCGTGTATTGAAGCGTGTTGGGCCAGTGGCTTATCAGCTTGAGTTACCTCCGAAGTTAAGTCAGATACAAAGCGTATTCCATGTCTCGATGGTAAGGCATTATCGTTCGGATCCGTCTCATGTTGTGCCAGTAGAGGAAGTTGAGATAAGACCTGACTTGTCTTTTGAAGAAGAACCAGTGCAGATTTTAGATTGGGAAATTAAGGTGCTGAGAAAGAAGTCAGTCCCGTTGGTCAAAGTATTATGGCATAATCACAGGTCAGAGAAAGCTACATGGGAGCAAGAGGACACGATCCGGCAGTAATATCCTCATCTCTTCTAATCAGGTAAATTTCGAGGCCGAAATTTCTTTAAGGGGGTAGAATTGTAACATCCTGAAATTTGGGGATTTTATGTTTTACATTATATCATGCGTTAGGCTAGCTAAGAGTGTTAGTTGTGTATGTTTAGGGACCCTAAGAAGGCTTGGGGTTGAGTTGGGCCTTAGTAGAATTTTTGTGTATAAACACTTAAAAGAGAGAAGGAAAGTGGCGTCAAGACTTAAGTGAATAAGTGTGTATTTTGCTAGCACGAGTGGAGCTAGTAGCAGAGTGGTATGGCGTCACATGAAGGGGCTTAAGGGGTGGAGTTCGAATCCCACCTAATGCAAATTTTTGGGATTAATTTTTTTTTGCTATTCAAGTAATTGATGGTAAGTGTCGGCCAAGCTTTAAAGAAGGAAAGGAAGACTTTTTATTGATGGAAAGAACACTATGGAGGAAGGTAAGGAGGAGATCAAGGAGAAAATAAGGAAAGAAGTAAAGGAAAGAGATAAGGGGGGATATGTTGGCCGAATTTTTGGAAGGAGCTTGGGAAAGAAATTTGGTCAACCCTCATCTTTTTGGTAAAGGAGGTACACGGTTTTAGTAGGGAGAAAAGGGGAGCCGAAATTCTTTTGGTCATTTTGCAAGTTTGTGCATGAAAGGCTTGTTTTCTTTGTAACATTTTGGTGCTCTCTTTTCCGATCCTTTCTCTTTGTTTTGCCGAAACACTCAAGCAATTTGTTCATTTTTTTTCCTTGTTTTGTTGTACTACTCAATCCATTTTGTTCATTCTTCCTTGGTGTTAGTCGAAACCCTCTAACATTTCTCTTCCATATTTTCTTTTCTTTTTGACCATTTCTTCAACCTTTCTCTCTTTTCTTAAATCGATATTACCTTGTGGCCGAATCTTGTTTGTTCATTTCCCTCCAATAGCTGAACCTTTTAACCCTTAATCTCTTCTTCATTATTTCTTTCTCTTTCGTGTTGGCACTCTCTTCTTTGATCGAATCGTGCTATAGTAGGAAAGCCGAATCTTATACCTTTGACTCATCCATAGCCATAAGTCCAATCGGTGGGAATCAGATTCATCATCGTTAAGGTAAGGAGTTTTGTCATGGTTCATTTTGATCTATTTCATTGCTCGATTAGTTGCTAAACGGATCGATGGATTTGACTAATCAGTTATTATAGGGACTAGATCGCTCTTTCTTATCCACTCGTTGTTCCTTCGGAAGTGGTGGTAAGCCGAAATCCTCTCCCTAAACAATTACATTCTCTCATCATAGTATTATTCTAACCGAGACTCTTTCAATGGAGGCAAGTGGTAGCGTTATTAAAAGAAAATCGATAGGAAGGAAAATAGGGAGTGGACTTGCAATCTCTACTCCCAAGTTCAAACGTAGGGCGGTATCGGCAGTTCGGGATTTCCCACCGGGTTGTGGACCATCATCCGGTGAGAATAGGCAAATTGTGGTCGTTCACGATTCTAAGGGTAAGCATTTTTAGATCGTTGATTTAGATTTGGATTAAGAAAATCTCTTTGGTTGGTTAATCGAATGTTATGGTGTCATAGGTGCCGACGATCAAGAAGGTTTAGTTCTTACCGTAATCAGGTGTGTAATCTCACACCGAAATCCCGTAAATTCGTGATTCACTATTATGTTGGAAAAATAGATCGTTGTCGATTACAAATCTAATAACTGTGATATGGCATGAATCGAGTGACTTGCTTATTCAACACTATTTCTAAAGATCTGTCAAAATCGGTATTAATTTACTAAATTACGAAAATACCCCTATGGGCCGATTTACCAAAATGCCCCTATGGGCCGATTTACCAAAATGCACTTATGGGCCGATTTACCAAAATGCCTCTATGGGCCGAATTGCTAGAATGCCTTAGTGGGCCGAATTATTAAATTGCTTTAATGGGCCGATTCACCGAAATGATTCACTAGATTAATGGTCGTCATATTTATGTGGATATTTTATATTATTATGTATGTTGCATTTTTTTATATTTTGCATAGGATGGGAAAATTTGTATGGAGAGCAGTGTAGCCTGGTGGCATTGCCACAAATTGTTTAATATTGTGCTCAAATATGATTTCGGTGGCTTGACCACAAAAATATTATATAAATAGCGATTCATTCAAATTGGTGTGAGCGGCGGGGTGGGTTGACTTGATCCCCACAGTGTGATTGGTGCTGTCGGGGTGTGATGGATGGATGGGTTGGGTTGCATACTTTTCATTTATATACTGCTATGTAAAATGGGCTTAGGCCCAAGATTATGCTATGCGGGTTCGGACCAGTGGATGACGGTAAGAGGATTATACACTGAGTTCTTGTAACTCACCCCCCTCTTTTCTTTCTTAATCTTTGCAGGTAATGCTCAGTAATGAGGACTTGGGCCCATGGATGACTCGGTGGAGGCCATACTTTGGAAATAATGTTTTCGAACATTAGTAAACTTCTTTTCTGTTTTATTTCGTTACTTTTACTATTTTGGGTTTTAAAGTTGTAATAAGTCCTCTGGAATATGTTTTATTTTGCTTTATGTTTAGACGTACTTAATATCTTTCTTGAATTGTTTTAAATAGGGATTTTCTAAAATCATAAATAACAGTTTTCCAAAAAATTTGATTAACAAATGGATTTCATAACAAACTTGTACAATTAATTTAACTCGGAAATTTTATTTCGAATTATCAACAATATTTTCAAAAGTCACGGTTTTAAAAGATCACTAGTTCGATTATCGATTCTTTAATCAACCATTCAAGATTAGTAGTATTTTTATCAAATATTTCTAATCAAATTTGTTTTTCTTAAATTATAACCTAATAATAACATCTTTAGTAAGAATCGCAAGTTCTTTACTCATTTTCTTCATGTGACATGCCAGATCTGGTCATACCGCATGGGCCGGGTTTGGGGTGTTACATCATTTTTTCCTAAGTTTAGATTATGATGTATTATGATTCATAAGTGATTAAATGAGTAAATTCTATTGTTCTAGATCGAAGAAAACGAGATTCGAACCTAGTACGAGAGAAAAGAGAAATGTGGGCAAAAAGGTCCCTTTCTACCCTTTTCGATATCGAGGTAAGTTCATGTGTTAAATTTTACAACCTTGAGTGAAGTATTTGCAATATTTCGATGTTGTATAAATTGGTTATTTCCTCTATGTGTACGTTAAATATGTTTTGATATGATGTCAAGACATAAAAGTCTTGATTTAATCCATGAATGGTGGAAATGTAATTAGTGTGATACGATGATAGTTAAGGTCCCGTGTAAGACCATACTGGAATATGGCCTCGGTGTGAGAATTCGTATAAGACCATGTCGGGGGCATGGCATCGATATGTTAATGCATGTAAGACCCTATCGAGGTATGATGTCAGTGTGACATTAGGTGTATGAAACTCAAAAGTGTCATTTAACAATTTAAGTGATTCAATGGGTATGTCAAAAATGAAAAAGTATGTGGTTGCACCACGAGAAACAAAAGTGTGTGTTAGAATTGAATGGAGATGAATTCAGTATATGATGAACTCCTAGTGGGTTATGTGTAATCAAAGCACCTTAGTTGCATGAGATAGATTTATTGATGCATTGTGTGAATGCGAACGAGTATCATAGAAAGTTAAGTAAGAATAGTAGTGTGTGAGGATGTTCTCTGATGAACATTTGAAATAGAGAAATACATGTGGATAACTATCCATGAATGTATAATAATGGTGAGCTATGTGCGATATCACCTTATAAATGGTTAGTAATGGGCTGTGTGCGATACCATTAACCATATTATTATCGGTGGGCTGTGTGCGTTACCACCTGATTAATTAGTAATTGATGGGCTGTGTGCGACACCATCGCTTATAAATGATTGGTGGGCTATGTGTGATACCACCCTACTAGAGATCAATGGAGGGTTGAGTGCGAAACCACCGAGAGTTTGGTAGTATGTGTGGCTTATTGAAAATGCTGGATGTGTTGTTCTACATGATCATGTGGTGACCAAGTCAGAGGAATGTATGCTAATTAACACGAGCAATTGGCTTGAGGCATGGTAAGAATGTGGTAAGAGATATAATGAGTGAGCTTCAAGAATAGTTGAGTAAGTAACCATGAGTTTATGAGAAAAACTCATTATAATACCTTGCGGTTGTATATATTCAATGAATATCGGTATTTGTCAGTTATATGCAGATGAACTTACTAAGCATTATTGCTTACTCCTTTTCTTTTCCCATCTCTTATAGGTTATTTTAACTAGCTCGGGTTGGAGGCTGCCGGAGATGTTTTCACACTATCGAGTAGAAGCTTGGTATGATGTTTCAAGTTCTTTTGAGTCATGGCATGTATAGGGACCTCTTTTAAAGTTGACTAAGTCATAGTTAATATAGCCAAATATGTTGGCGTAAGTGAGTTATGTTTTGGTTGTGAATAGCCATAGATGATGGCTTAAGTAGATTGTAATTATATTGGAAATGGTTCTCCCTGGTGTTTGGGATGAAGAATTCATTGTATGAATTAAATGTCTTTAATCCAAGATTTGTAATTGATGATATGTGGAGTTTTGTAATGGAATTTGTATGTGTGCAATGTAGAGTGGCAAGGGCTTGGTAGATAGCTTGATAATTGTCCACATGGGTAGACACACGGGCCTGTGTCAAGACCATGTGGGAGGCACGGCTAGCACATGGGCGTGTGCCCAAGCCATGTGAAGTCTGCACTTTACATTTGGAATTTAATTTGCCCACGGCTGAAGCACACGGGCATGTGTATATGCCGTGTGGATAAGTCAGAATGCTAAGTTTTAGCACACGGGCCATAGCCACGGGCATGTCAAGGCCGTGTGAAATTAGTCAGTGTCCCACACGGGCTAGTCACACGGCGTGTGCCTAGGCCATGTGACACAAACAGATTACTCTTGATTTTATACACGGGGTAGGGACATGGGCGTGTGTGACCACACGGCCTGCCCACACGGGCGTGTCCCACTTCACATGGATATGTGGCCCTTGTTTTTTTGAGAAGTTTCTCGAATTCGTAAAAGTTCCCGGGATAGTTTCGGTACCTCTCGAAAGTATGTGTAGGGCCTCCTAGGCCGAGTATGTTCAAGTGATGAGTTTAAACAAAATTTTATAACCCCGATCAAGATGTTTAAGAAAGATCAGTTAGGTAATGCCTCAAACCCTATTCCGGCTTGAATACGGGTAAGGGGTGTTACAAACTCACTCTTTGTTTGTCTGTCACTTTCAGATAACCCTCAAACTTGGGCGGATCGGTGCGACAGGAGCTCGATTATAATATTTTGGTACATTTGATTTATTTAAATTTGGAATTAAGTTGTTTTGTAAATTTTGGACTGTTTGGACACTTGGGACTGTTTTGGTTTTGGACTTTAATATCGTTTTTTTTCTCAAAATTGATTAACCGTTTTTATTGACAATGCTGGGTTTTTCTGCAAAACAATGGATTTTCAAACAACAAATGGTGTTTTCCAAAATTTAACGCACTAAATATTTTCGCTGCAAACTTATACGTTTTAAAAAATTTAAACAGACAACCGTTTCACAAATCGGTTAAGAAAGATATGTTCTCAAACAAAAGCTAACGATGCCTTTTCAAAACCAATGAATTATGGGTTTTCGAATGAACTTGCAGTAACATCTCTAGATCTGGCCATAACATCTAAGTCGGGTTTGGGGTGTTACAACTTTTTTCTTGCCTTTGTTGTTTTTTTTTTCAGCAAGGTTTTTTAAGAAAACTCCAACATCAACTAGGAAAGTATCATAAAAAAATTCATGGTCGAGTCATTAAGATCATGAAAATTATTTCAATTTATTTGTCTCTTATTTTACACAATGGATTTGCCTAGACCAATACCCGATTTTCTTTTAGTTTTTTTTGGGATCGTGTCTTATATTAAGAGGCCTGGGAGTGGTATTACTTACCAATCCAATTTATTCTGCCTTTTCATTCGAACTGGTTCTTGTTTGTATATCCTTATTTTATATTCTCTCCAATTCTCGTTTTGTAGCTCCTTTCCAGCTCTTTATTTATGTGGGAGCCATAAATGCTTTAATCCTATTTGATGTGATGTTCATTAATGGTTCAAAATATTATAAAGATTTTAATCTATGGAAAATTAGGAATGACCTTACTTCGTTGGTTTGTACAAGTATTATTGTTTCACTAATTACTACTATATTAGATACATCATGGTATGAGATTATTTGGACTACAAGATCAAATCAAATTGTAGAACAATATTTGATAAGTAATAGTTAACAAATTGAAATTCATTTAACAACCAGTTTTTTTTTCTTCCATTTGAATTCATTTCAATAATTCTTTTAGTTGCTTTGATAGGTGCAATTGTTGTCGCTCTATAACAGCCCGTTTTTGGTCAAATCAGAACATTAGTTTCGGGACCACAAATTTGAAGTCGAAATAATTATTTTATTATTATTTTAATGTTTACAGCATGATAGTATGTTTGTGTTAAAGTTTCGTAAAGATATTTTATTGTTTAAGTGTTCAAATTGAGAAAAAAGACTAAATCGCGTAAAGTGTAAAACTTGTATTCTATTAGTTAAAGGTTTCTAATGACTATATAATCTTAAATTTAAGGTTTTTATGTGGTAAATAGACCATTAATTAGATAGTGGATGACAATGGCTTGGCATAATTGAAATTTTGAATTATTAATAAGGTTATTTTGGTAAAATGGTAATTAAAGTTAAAATAACTAAAACAAAACCAAATTTTTTGTTCATCTTCATCCTATTGCCGAAAATACAAGAACAAAACACCATTTTAGGGCTTTTAGCATTCAATCACTTCTCCTTGTGCATGTAAGTTCGTTTTCGTTTCGTTTTTAATGATTTCTATGTTTTTGAGATCGTTGCAGCTTAGTCTAGCTAGCTTAAGGACTATTTTGCAAAATTGTTAAAGATTTAGAATGTTTTCATTTATGAATAAGCATGTATTTTGATGATTGATGATAGATTATAAATGTTTGATGATAGTTATACAAGTTTTGTTAAGTTATTTTTAGTGAAAATGTAAATTAGGGATTAAATTGTGAAATATGGAAATTTTTGTGGTTAAAATGTGAAATAAATGAAAAATATGGGCTGATAGGGACCTAATTGAAATTCGGCTAGCATGGGTTGTGGTTAAATTGCATGAATTTGTGATTTTATAAAATAAGGACTAAATTGTAAAAGTTGTGAAATACTTGGGGCAAAAGTGTAAATGTGCTTTAATGAGTGTTTTGGACTAAATTGAATAGAGAGATAATTAAATAAGTTAATTTTGATTACATATAGCTCAAGAAAAGTGAAATTCGGATCTAGATCGGGGAAAGAACAAGATTTTGGATTAGTCGACTCGTTTTGCCGTTTTTACATTCGAGCTAAGTTCGTATGTAATAAATTACGTTATAAATGTATTTTAAATACTTTGATATGGCATAAACTGTGAATACGAGACTATAGACATATTCAACAATGATTCGATGATGATTTGGTATTGGAAATCTCGGTTGAACCTTAGGAATAGATTAGGATACGAATGACATGTCATTAGGGGTTATTGTGATTATGTGGTCCGGGTGCTAGTCCTGTACGTCCTACTGGTGGCTGAGTATACCGACATGTGTTGCGGTTACTTGATAGCTTGTGTGAGCAGCACCGTGTAGCTACATCTTGACCCACAGCTTGTGTGAGCAGGCCCGTTGATAGCTCGAGAGTGAGCATATATGTGATATGAGATTGAGATAGCATTGGCTATGTATGTGGCACTTCGGTGCGAATTTCCCGAGTATCCGATAGTATTTTGAATAGTTCAACGGGTAAATGAAAGACGTGGTTGAGTATGAGATTGATACGGGATGGTACAGGTATGTACATGAACCGTATAAGCTTTAAATCGAAGAAATTGAGAAGTTTGCATATAAACTTATGATAAAAGATGTGAAAGGTTTGTTAGATAATATGAGCTACATATCAATATATTCGAATTGTTGAATTGTGTATTTATGGTTTCATTGAGTTTATTTTATACGAGCTTACTAAGCTATAAAGCTTACTTTGTTTATTTTATCGTGTTTTATAGTGATTTCAAAGCTAGCTCGGATTTGGGGATCGTCGGAGACTTCGTCACACTATCCTATTACCACATTGGTACTTTTGAGCTTATGTATTAGTTATATGGCATGTATAGGATTATGGTTATTATGGTTATGACTTGATAATGCTTATGGTCATTTGAAATGGCTTGTAGATGTTAAATGTTTTGGCTTGTATATAGCCATGAAAGTTGGCTTAATTTGCTTGGTTTGGTTATGTATATATATGTGTATATATGGCCTATGTTATGTGATTGAGGTTGGTTTTGTGATGTTTATTGATAGTTGGTATTGTGGATGTTATGTAACACCCCAAACCCGGACTAGAAGTTAGGCCCGAATCTGGTGTGTCACATGGGAGTAAAAACCATCTTTGCGAAAAACTTGCTTGAGAAATACAACCTCATTGTTAAAACTCAAAACACTTAAGCAATTGTTGTCTACTTGAAAACGTAATTATCTTTAAAGACTTTTTCTGTTGCGAAAGCATATTTGAAATATACAATTTATGAAAATGTGACGTTTAGAATAGAGTTACAGAAGCATTTTGAAAACATTGCGGAAACATAGATAAAATACAATTATTTTTGAGAGGTTGTTTGATAAATCGATAATTGAACTAGTAATCTTTTAAAACCGTGACTTTTGAAAATATCATTGAATACTGGTAGGAAAATTCAAGTTATATTATTCATACAAGTTTGTTTAAAAATCCATTTGTTGATCAATTTTGGAAAACCATTATATAAGTTTTTAGAAAAATCCCCATTTTTAAACAATTTAAGCAAAATAATAAAATACTCCAGAGGCCTTATTACAACATAAAAACCCAAAGTAGTAAATGAACGGAAATAGAAAACTAAAGTTCAAAATGAAACACCATTTCTGAAGTATGGCCTCCACCGAGTCATCCATGGGCCCAAGTCCTCATTACGGAGCATTACCTACAGAGATTAAAAAGAAAGGGGGGTGAGTTACAAGAACTCAGTGTGAAATCCCCTTACCGTCATCCATTGGGCCTGAACCCATATAACAAAATTCTTGGGCCGGAGCCCATATAGCAATCATCTTGGGCCTAAGCCCTTTAACAAAACAATCTTAGAATGAAGCAAATGTATGAATATAATGCAATCCCAAACCAACCTAATAATCCATCCGATACACACCACCCGTACCATCCAACACACCTGTGGGGATCTTTTGTCAACCCACCCTGCCAACTCACCAATCATAGGCATTTAGCCATTTATATCAAATTCGAATTGTGGACAAGCCACCAGAATAACAGAATATACGTGGCTTAGCCACCATACAAATTGTGACAGAGTCACCAGAATATGTGGCAGTGCCACAAAATTTCACTTCCCCGATCATCAATATCCCAATCCCATGCAGCTTATGTAAATGCAACATACATCGTAAATCATGATGTTTACAATATAACAATGATAATTAATACTCAGGGATTTATTACAAACAATTTGGCCCATTAACACTTTACAAAATCGGCCCATTAGGGCATTTTATCAAATCGGCCCATTAAGCCATGTATCAAATCGGCCCATTTAGCATTATATCATAACGGCCCATTAAGCAAAATATATCAAATCGGCCCATTAGCCATATATCAGATCGGCCCATTAAGCAAAATATATCAAATCGGCCCATTAATCATATATCAGATCGGCCCATTAGGGGCATTTTCGTAATTCGGTAATCTCGCAACCCAGGGGTATTTCGGTAATTTACCCTCTAAGGGTATTATGGTAATTTCGCAACCTAGACTTAACTACTAATGTGGGGCATAAAAATTGAAACTGTCCATCTGCATCGTACTGACTAAATTGACTATAACTCAAGTTAGGAATCTCAAAATCTAAATCCGTAATTTTTCCTTGAAACTAGACTCATATATCTTCTTACTACTATTTTTCCAAAATTTTTGACTTAACCATTTAGTACAGTTTATTCCCTAAAGTTTCCCTTATTTCACTGTGCAACGATTCTGACCTCTCTTAACCAAAATTCAAATATCTCACTGTACAGTTTTCATATGTTGCTCCCACTTATTTCTATTGAAAATAGGCTCACTAAGGAATCTATACATATAAATTATAACTCATAATTCCCTTTGTACAATTTTAAACGATTTTTCTAAGACAGAATAGAGAACCGCGAAGTCAATCAGAACCAGTCTCACTAAAATTAAGATATCACAGACTTTAAAATTCCTTTTCCTTATCCACTTCTTCCATATAAAAATAGACACAGTAAGTTTTAATTTGATATATTATTCACTTATTAATCCCTTTTCTCCTATTTTTCGTGATTTTTGAGAATCACATCACTGTTGCTGACCAAAAACTGTTTCATTGCAAACTATGGTTACTACTATAAACATACGCACTCCCGAGTGGTCTCGGATGCCGGTTTCCGATTTTCTTCGGTATTTCGACAGAATCATAGAACATTTCATACAAACATCCAGAGAGGTATGAGATTACACACCATTTCAAACATATATTCGGAAGGGTACAGGATTACACACCTTGATTACAAGTTGTGCTTTCTACCAATTTCAACACCACGAATGTGATCTCCCTCAGTGCACCAAAAATTGAACCTACCCTTTGGCTACTAAAATCCCGTCCTAACAATATTTGGTGAATGAAAGACTCGTTAGCAATTATCCCACATTTGGCCAAAACAAATCTCATAACAACGTTCTTACCCCACTTGCTTGACGAGTCGACGATAATGATTTGGTTAATACAAATCACTTGTGCTCCTTTACCTTGAAGATTTTTAGGACCAATTCCCAATGATTGTACGATAACTTCAGAAGATTAAAAGTTTCGGCCTTCCACTATATCACTACGAAGAAGGAAAATAATCTCGTTTGAGAGAGAATAAGGTGATGGTCTCGGTCAAAATGACCATCCCAAACCAAAACATAGATTCGGTATTAAGAGAAAAAAAATAAGAAATGTTGAGATGAACACATACCGATTAATCAAGGATTGAGTGTAAATACGGATGAGAAGAAAAGATAGAAAAGAGATGAAGGTTCGGTTATAGAAGAAAATGAATATTGATATTCGGCTATGGAGGATAATCAAATAAGAAAATGTGATTTTATGGTGGTGTCGATTTAGAGAAGAGAAAAGATTAGAGGAATGGTTAAAAGAAAAGGATGGAAGGTTGGATGGATGCTAGGTGATTCGGCTATCAAAGGAGATGAACATGTTGCACAAATGTGCTAGGAGGTTTCGGCAAAGAAGAAAGAAAAAGAAGAAAAACTAAAACTCACAAAGAGTAGCAATTTGGAGAAAATGACACTATTGAAGCCAAAGGTATTTTTGACCAAAACAAACACTATAGTTTTACCAAAACACCAAGTAAAATTCGGCTACCTCCCTTTTACCACAAAACTGTCCACATTCATGACCATAATGGTCAAAAATTGGCCAACCACACTTTCCATAACACTTCCCTTGAAAAAGGCCACATGTTCCCCTTACTTTTCCCTTTCTCTTGATTTCTTTCCTCACCTTCATCCTTTCCTATTTTCCTTAGCCATCTTGCCAAAAATAAAAAGTCCACCTTGTCTTATTTACATGCTTGGCCGACACTTAGGGAAAGAATGCAAAAATAATAGTCAAAATTTGCACACAATGGGATTTGAACCTCTTCCCTCAAGGTACTTCATGTGGCGCCATAACCTTCTTACCAATTGCTCAATTATGCTAGCAATTTACTCATTTATTTCCATAAGCTTTGAGGTCACTTACTATTTCTCCTAAATAGGCTTAAACACCAATTTTTTACTAGGGCCCAATTCAACCCCGAGCCTTCATAGAACCCCGTTACTTTCTAAAATCACCTTCCTAATAAGTCCAACTTGAAATAATGCCGTTCTCTTATTCTCAAAAATTTTAAAACGCTTATACGCTCAAGGTCCAATGGGCCCAATAGGTCCAATTCTACTAGGCCCAATTTTGGGTCGTTACAATTCTACCCTCCTTAAAGAAATTTCGTCCTCAAAATTTCCAACCAACTACTAAACGCATCGCTCAAATCACACCACTATGCTTTCGCTGTGCACTCTAATCTTAATAACACCAATGTACTTTTAACATAATCTTGAATCCTCTTTCACACAACCAAACACCTAACCACAGAAGCAAGCAATTATCTACCACTTATACCTAAAATTTTCTACATTCAATCATCACGTCCAACCAAAACATACCTAACTTGATGGTGATAAAACAATCCCGAGCCTTATGCTCCTTAGACTCACATCTCAAGCATGCTCCTGACATCCTCCATCATTCGCCCGGATGACGCCTTCTGCAATAATCACAAGCCGAAAAGTTTGGACGTGCCTTCACACGCTTCACAGAACGAAACTGCGACCCAAAAGAACCGCGATCTCTTTTTTTCTTACAGCTCACAGACCCAACTCGAAGTGCTTTACCAATTCCTTTAACCTCCTCCAATACCTCCTTAACTATTTGAGTCAGCTCAACAACCCAAGCTCGATCATAAGATCCCGTCTCAGCCACTGGCGATGCCAGCGCCTCCCTTTTGGAAACATGCCCCGATGCTGAAGATCTAGCCTTAGCACCTCGGCCTCTACCACGTCCACATCTATCGCGTCTACGTCTTCTAGCGCTCATGTTCACTAAGTCGATATAATCTGATTAAGAGTTTTATGAATCATTATTCTATTTCAGTGTTTATTAAACAATGTTTTATGGTGTATAGGAAGTAAAGTTGTTTTCGCAATACGCATCCTAAAGTCTCAATCTCTATAGTCTCAGCTCCTAAAACTAAAAGTTCTAGAGTATTTCTACAGTCATACCATAATAATCATAAATTGAAAACATAAACTTACTTGACTTGGTGCCAGGTACCCGTGGTGCCATACTTCCTTTAGAACATAAAAAAAATTTAAACAGCTTTGGAAAACGCTTTTGAACCCAAACCACAGTCGAGTTTTGCAACCGGGCTCTTATACCATAAAATGTAACACCCCAAACCCGACCTAGAAGTTAGGCCCGAATCTGGTGTGTCACATGGGAGTAAAAACCATCTTTGCGAAAAACTTGCTTGAGAAATACAGCCTCATTGTTAAAACTCAAAACACTTAAGCAATTGTTGTCTACTTGAAAACGTAATTATCTTTAAAGACTTTTTCGGTTGCGAAAGCATATTTGAAATATACAATTTACGAAAAATGTGACATTTAGAATAGAGTTGCGAAGCATTTTGAAAACGTTGCGGAAACATAGATAAAATACAATTATTTTTGAGAGGTTGTTTGATAAATCGATAATTGAACTAGTAATCTTTTAAAACCGTGACTTTTGAAAATATCGTTGAATATTTGTAGGAAAATTCAAGTTAAATTATTCATACAAGTTTGTTTAAAAATCCATTTGTTGATCAATTTTGGAAAACCATTATATAAGTTTTTAGAAAAATCCCCATTTTTAAACAATTTAAGCAAAATAATAAAATACTCCAGAGGCCTTATTACAACATAAAAACCCAAAGTAGTAAATGAACGGAAATAGAAAACTAAAGTTCAAAATGAAACACCATTTCTGAAGTATGGCCTCCACTGAGTCATCCATGGGCCCAAGTCCTCATTACGTAGCATTACCTACAGAGATTAAAAAGAAAGGGGGGGTGAGTTACAAGAACTCAGTGTGAAATCCCCTTACCGTCATCCATTGGGCCTGAACCCATATAACAAAATTCTTGGGTCGGAGCCCATATAGCAATCATCTTGGGCCTAAGCCCTTTAACAAAACAATCTTAGAATGAAGCAAATGTATGAATGTAATGCAATCCCAAACCAACCTAATAATCCATCCGCTACACACCACCCGTACCATCCAACACACCTGTGGGGATCTTTTGTCAACCCACCCCGCCAACACACCAATCATAGGAATTTAGCCATTTATATCAAATTCGAATTGTGCATAAGCCACCAGAATAACAGAATATACGTGGCTTAGCCACCATACAAATTGTGACAGAGTCACCAGAATATGTGGCAGTGCCACCAAATTTCACTTCCCCGATCATCAATATCCCAATCTCATGCAGCTTATGTAAATGCAACATACATCGTAAATCATGATGTTTACAATATAACAATGATAATTAATACTCAGGGATTTATTACAAACAATTTGGCCCATTAACACTTTACAAAATCGGCCCATTAGGGCATTTTATCAAATCGGCCCATTAAGCCATGTATCAAATTGGCCAATTTAGCATTATATCAGATCGGCCCATTAAGCAAAATATATCAAATTGGCCCATTAGCCATATATCAGATCGGCCCATTAAGCAAAATATATCAAATCGGCCCATTAGCCATATATCAGATCGGCCCATTAAGCAAAATTTATCAAATCGGCCCATTAGCCATATATCAGATCGGCCCATTAGGGGCATTTTTGTAATTCGGTAATCTCGCAACCCAGGGGTATTTCGGTAATTTACCCTCAAATGGTATTATGGTAATTTCGCAACCTATACTTAACTACTAATGTGGGGCATAAAAATCGAAACTGTCCATCTGCGTCGTACTGACTAAATTGACTATAACTCGAGTTATGAATCTCGAAATATAAATCCGTAAATTTTCCTTGAAACTAGACTCATATATCTACTTACTACTATTTTTCCAAAATTTTTGGCTTAACCATTTAGTACATTTTATTCCTTAAAGTTTCCCTTGTTTCACTGTCTAACGATTCTGACCTCTCTTAACCGAAATTCAAATATCTCACTGTACACTTTTCATATGTTGCTCCCACTTTTTTTTATTGAAAATAGGCTCACTAAGGAATCTATACATATAAATTATAACTCATAATTCCCTTTGTACAATTTTAAACGATTTTTCCAAGACAGAATAGAGAACCGCGAAGTCGATCAGAACCAGTCTCACTAAAATTAAGATATCACAGACTTTAAAATTCCTTTTCCTTCTCCGCTTCTTCCATATAAAAATAGACATAGTAAGATTTAATTCGATATCTTATTCACTTATTAATCCCTTTTCTCCTATATTCCATGATTTTTCAAAATCACGTCACTGTTGCTGACCAAAAACTGTTTCATTGCAAACTATGGTTACTACTATGAACATACGCACTCCCGAGTGGTCTCGGATGCCGGTTTCTGATTTTCTTCGGTATTTCGATCGAATCATAGAACATTTCATACAAACATCCAGAGAGGTATGAGATTACACACCATTTCAAACATATATTCGGAAGGGTACAGGATTACACACCTTGATTACAAGTTGTGCTTTCTACCGATTTCAACACCACGAATGTGATCTCCCTCAGTGCACCAAAAATTGATCCTACCCTTTGGCTACTGAAATCCCGTCCTAACAATATTTGGTGAGCGAAAGAGTCGTTAGCAATTATCCCACCTTTGGCCAAAACAAATCTCATAACAACGTTCTTACCCCACTTGCTTGACGAGTCGACGATAATGATTTGGTTAATACAAATCACTTGTGCTCCTTTACCTTGAAGATATTTAGGACCGATTCCCAACGATTGTACGATAACTTCAGAAGATTCAAAGTTTTGGCCTTCCACTGTATCACTACAAAGAATGAAAATAATCTCGTTTGAGAGAGAATAAGGTGATGGTCTCGGTCAAAATGACCATCCCAAACCAAAACATAGATTCGGTATTAAGAGAAAAAAATAAGAAATGTTGAGATGAACACTTACCGATTAATCAAGGATTGAGTGTAAATATGGATGAGAAGAAAAGATAGAAAAGAGATGAAGGTTCGGTTATAGAAGAAAATTAATATTGATATTCGGCTATGGAGGATAATCAAACAAGAAAATGTGATTTTATGGTGGTGTCGATTTAGAGAAGAGAAAAGATTAGAGGAATGGTTAAAAGAAAAGGATGGAAGGTTGGATGGATGCTAGGTGATTCGGCTATCAAAGGGAGATGAACATGTTGCACAAATGTGCTAGGAGGTTTCGGCAAAGAAGAAAGAAAGAAGAAAAACTAAAACTCACAAAGAGTAGCAATTTGGAGAAAATGACACTATTGAAGCCAAAGGTATTTTTGACCAAAACAAACACTATAGTTTTACTAAAACACCAAGTAAAATTCGGCTACCTCCCTTTTACCACAAAACCGTCCACATTCATGACCATAATGGTCAAAAATTGGCCAACCACACTTTCCATAACACTTCCCTTGAAAAAGGCCACATGTTCCCCTTACTTTCCCCGTTCTCTTGATTTCTTTCCTCACCTTCATCCTTTCCTATTTTCCTTAGCCATCTTGCAAAAAATAAAAAGTCCACCTTGCCTTATTTACATGCTTGGCCGACACTTAGGGAAAGAATGCAAAAATAATAGTCAAAATTTGCACACAATGGGATTTGAACCTCTTCCGTCAAGGTACTTCATGTGGCGCCATAACTATCTTACCAATTGCTCAATTATGCTAGCAATTTACTCATTTATTTCCATAAGCTTTGAGGTCATTTACTATTTCTCCTAAATAGGCTTAAACACCAAATTTTTACTAGGGCCCGATTCAACCCCGAGCCTTCATAGAACCCCATAACTTTCCAAAATCACCTTCCTAATAAGTCCAACTTGAAATAATGCCGTTCTCTTATTCTCAAAAATTTTAAAACGCTTATACGCTCAAGGTCCAATGGGCCCAATAGGTCCAATTCTACTAGGCCCAATTTTGGGTCGTTACATATTAAATGGTTGAAATTATAGAACATATATGTTTGTGAAATTGAGCATATTGATGCATATTTAGAAGTGTATAATTAGTTGAATTGTATATGTGATTTTGGTATAAATGGTATGGTCTATTTTGTGACTTGTGTGTACTAAGAAAGGTGGTTTAGAATATGCATGAATTAGGCTTGAATTGGTTGGTTTAAATGCCAAATTATTCTATGTTTTGGTGCCAATTGGGTTGATGTAGGTATGCACAAGTTTGGTTGGAAAATTTGCTTGGTAAATAGCCTATTTTTGTCCACACGGGCGTGTGTCAGCCATGTGTGACACACGGTCATGTACACGGCCGTGTGTCCCTTGGTGTTGAATTAGAAACCAAGTCAGTATGCTCCACACGGCCTCACACACGGGCGTGTGACTTGGCCGTGGGGCATAAGTCAGTATACCCTACAGGTTTGGCACGGCCTAGCACACGGCCTGGCACAAGGGCGTGTATGGCCATTTTTAAGGCACACGGGCGTGTGTGTTGGCCGTGTAACCCAAGTCAGAGAGTTACACGGGGTCAGACACGGGCTGGGACACAGCCATGTGCTCCCATTTCGAATGTCCACACGGCCTGTGACATAGGCGTGTCTTTGGCCGTGTGTCGGGCCACACGGGCGTGTGTCCCCTATATTTTGCAAAAATTTTCTAAGTGTTCAAAAAGTTTCTAAAGTTATCGGTTTAGTCCCGAACCACCCTGAATGCATGTTTTGAGCATCGTAAGCTCGTACTAGGGACATTATGATAGAGTTTGAATGATAGTTGCATGAAATATGAAAATGTATATGAAATGAATGTTTAATTGATTTATAAGTCCAGTAATGCTCCGTAACCCTATTTCGATATTGAATACGGGTGAAGGGTGTTACAGGCTCGTTAGTAATAAATCTTTCTAACTAGGAATAGCAAGCAATCAAAATTAAACCTTTTTCTATTTTTTGTCTTATCGCATCAATTTTCTTTGAATTCTATTTAAATATTACTCGTGTACAAAATAGAAATTTGTTTATTCGATATATTTCCAATAGATTATTTTTGTTTTTGTTAAATTCTAGTCAATCAAATCTATTGAATTATTATTTATATTAATAATGAATCAAAATTGACAAGGACTTGGCTAATGATGCTTGAACATTTACTTGTTTTGGGTGCCTATTTTTTATACCAGTACTTATGGATTGATCACGAGCCGAAATATGGTTAGGGTCATTATGTGTCTTGAAATTATACTAAATGCGATTAATATAAATTTTGTAGCATTTTCTGAATTCTTTTATAGTTGGCAATTAAAAGGAAATATTTTCTCAATTTTTATTATAGTTATTGTTACTGCTGAAGCAGTTTTTGGAACAACTATTGTGTCCTTGATTTATCGTAACAAAAAATCAACACGTATCAATTAATCAATTTTGTAGAATAAGTAATATTAATGATATTAAATTATAAGATTCACCAATTTGAATTAGCATGTGCTTTGATATGGGTTTGCATGTTTTTAATGCCCATTTTCAAGTGTGTTTGATGTTTTCTTTGTAAGAAGTGTTTTAGTATGTGTCTGGAGTGTTTTTAACTTAAATTTTTGGTCCCCTAGCTCAAGGTTTCAGTACCTTGCTTTTAGGTCTCGAAACAATTAAGTCATAGTTCAATTTTTGCCCTAAGGGTCCAAGGTATCGATACCTAGCTCAATTGTTGTGGAACAACTGAGTGATAAGGGATCAGACCAAGAGCGTATTCAAGTTGTTCGACTCGAGAAAGATTCTAATTTGACCTGAAAGAAGAAACAAAATGGATTAGAAATAAATAGAAAAAAAGTAAAAAAATCAAGAAAAAATTAATATTAAGGTGAGATAGAAAAAACATTTTATGGAAGAAAACGAAAATAAGATGGATAATAGAAAAATTGTCACCCTTGAAGAACAAAGCTTCAATAAAAACAACCAATGTTGATGAAAAATCGATATCTTATGAAACCCTTTGAAGAATGATCTTCAACAAGCTCCACAAAGGGATCTAACCAATCCCCTAAGGCCAAACCTTAGTAAATTGGAGGGTAAAAAGTTCTCCCATGGCTTCAAAGAGAAAACCAAGAAGAAAATCTACGTCTAAAATAAACAAAGAGAAATCTCACGAAGAGAAACAACTCAAAGAGTTGAAATTTATTAATCAATGTATGTCCACAATGAATAATGAAAAAGTCTTTATATAGGCTAGCTAATTACATCAAAATAAAACTCTTAAGTATAATGAAACTCTAATTAATCTAAACAAGAAGTAATTTTAGTATAACTAATTTTCTTGTTGACTAAAACACATAAAACTCCTAAATAACTTTAAATACTTAAAAATATCCTAAATTCTCAATAAATAAATAATAAAACCTAATATATACAATATTTAACTCATATATAATAAAAATTAAGCCTAAAAATTAAACACAATATGATTTAAACTCGAATTAAAGCCCGAAACCCATAATTTTTCCCGTAATAATCTCGTCCAAAAATTATGTTCGTGCAGTCATCACTAAAACGATCATAACTTGAGCCCAAACTCAAAATCGATTGACTCAAAATGCATTTCGAAGTTTAGAGATAGCTGTTTAAACACTATGTAGACATCTCAACCAATAAATGCTTGGATCCCATTCCAAAAATTTGTTGCAAGTTAACTAATCTTTTGAACTTGAAAATTGGTAGCTTGATTGAATTGACTTTAATAAATTTCACCACATACGTGCATGTATCACTGAGTCAAAGCAAAATTTGGCTTACTGAGGAAGTTGTATCAGTACTTTTCTAAAGGTACCTATACTTCACCCACAAGGTACCTGTTCTTCTTCAGAGGTACCTATACCTCTATTCAGTCTTAGACAACTACACTATTTTCGCTTATTTTGACTTTCAAGGGGCCGTTTAAGTCTTGAACATCTCCAATGACCCCTGAACCACTTCTAAATTATTTTAAGATGTTTTTAAAACCTTAAAGTTATCCTAAACTCGATTTTATTATTTTATAAAAATGTTTTAAGGTTTGAAACTTTAAAGAACTCCGAGATTTTCATTTCGTATGTGCTCCAGTAACATATCTCATTCGTACTGTACGCTGGGATGGGTGAGGTGTGTTACATATATAATAAATATTATGGAGTATAGTTAATATTTATAATGTAATAATGTATTAAAATTTATCTCTCGTTAATAAAAGTTTCAGATTATTTAAACAAAATTAGTAAAAAAATTCAAAAATAATATGTCTTAAAATTAAAAATACTATTATTATTGTATAAAAGCAAGTTTTTAAACTTCAATCATGTACGTGTGTTTGGAAATCCATAAGATGATTGGATTTAAGTGTAATTGTTTGTAGTTAACCGCATAATTACTCAAACTTTCACCGTCCTCTAAAAGTTAGAATGTTAAATTGGAATGCTCCAATTATATTGATTTAGTGGGATCCACAAATTACAAAGGTTACCCAAATAGGCACACACATGTATAATTACAAGTAATTGAAGCCAACTAAATTACTATATTACTTTCCAAATGCACCCTAAATGTTTATTGTTTGCAATTTGCTTTCTAGATTATATAATATAGGCTGAAATTGCATAGTTTATGACAATAAATAATAATAATTACAATTTGCAAGTTATAAATTAAAATAAATTAATAATTTAAATTATAAGTATTATTTTATTAATTGTTAAGAAAATGGTCGCCGAAAAAGGAAGTGATTAAGGATATTAGGAATGCGCATGGTAACATTGTTAGTTACGATCATGGTATTAATGATGTTATTTTGCATCACTTTGCAGGCCTGTTCAGGGAGAGTATGGATACTAACATTTTGGAGGCCATAAACCCATGTGTTGCAGGTGAAATGAACGATAAACTCACTGCCCCTTCACGGAAAAAGAGGTTATGGAGGCTTATGCACAAATGGACTCCCAGAAGGCATTTGGTTACGATGGCTTTCCAGGTCTATTTTTATAACTTATTGAGATAAGATTCTTAAAGATGTTATAAATTTACGGTTGGAGTTCTTGAATGATAATGTCGGTATGTCTTTGGTTAATCAAACTTTGATAGTTATTATTCCTAAGGTCGATTATCGTGATGATATGACTATTTGACTCCAAACAACATGTACAAAAATCATATCATTTAGCCTTGCCGATTATGAAAGGAACTACTTAGAAGGAGAGCCGAGGAAGTTACTTCAAGGTAGTGTTTGGTATGATAGAAAGTGATTTTAATGTTTGATATATTAAATTTTATTTGTTTGGAATTTTAAGTTCTTTTAAGAGTCACCTTCCCTTAAATATGATAATGTGATTCTAATTATAAAAAGTGTGAAAGTTACTTTCCATGTAGATTGAAAATTTTAAAAAGTATTTAGACAAAATTAACATTATTTTATTTTGGTTTAGAGTATTAATCTAATAAACATTAAAAAATAAAAAGTTGTTGCCTCCTTCCTTTTTACTACCAACTCTCTCATTTCTAACATCTTCTACTTCGATTGGTTTTCTCTGTTACTTCATTTGATTCTTCATATTTTTAGTATATATATTTAATCGTCTACATAGTATATCGTTTATATATTATATTTATTTTTCTCTATTTTAGCTATTAGCTATAACATGCAAAAGCATTCTACAAAAGTTGAATATGCTAATATTGTTGGCTCAGCTCTCAGTTTACTCCCTCAATCCTCTATCATTACTCCTCATCATCACAACGTTAGCAATATTCAAAGTATATGTAACGCTCTATACCCGGCCTAGACGACAAGGCCAAGCCTGGAGAGTTACAATGAACGATAATCAAAACACATTTAGCAATTTATAACAGCACACCTTTAAAGTCTGATAAAGTTTAATAAAGGCAAACCATTATCTCGATATTATCTTCCAACTAACTGAAACTATGAATATAACTAGCATGGTTCATAATACTAAACGGTATAAACACATAACCGAGCTCCCCATCCGCCGACCCGATCAAGTCTGTGATTTACCTGAAATTCATTCAACAATAACTGAGTTAATGTACCAGAAAGGACCCAACTATTTACATATTCAAAAGATTATCAGTAATACCAATATATCTGAGTGCAAATGTTGACTCGAGAATCGAAAACGATTCATTGATTCTGGTCATCGAGTCATACGGATGAATAACGAGATCAAGTCATAGTCGATGCGAGAATAGAAGCGAGCAGTCGATTACTTAATACTAACTGCTACACACCATCTCCGACCAACCCAACACACCAAATAGGTTATTCACTACCCATCCAACTCTACACACCACTCAGTGTCGGTCTGACACGTTTCAAAGATTGTAGGCTAGCTGCTAGATTAGTATACGGATACAAGGGATTTAACCACTGGTTCATAACAGAATACTTCCTCCTGATTCAATTCTCATCCAATGCATATACATACTTCACATAACAATTAATATAGAGTTCTATACGAATATTCAAATATACTCATACTCGTATACAATAGATCAATTCTAGTAATTTTAGTTAAACACAATGCACACATTGATAATCAGTAGTTAAGTTCCAGATCACAGAATATCAGTTTATGCAGTTAAATTCAGTTCAAACGACCTCACAGAAGGCTTGTATTCAGTTCAAGCGATGCTCGGAATATGGCAAAATTTCGCAAACTGGCCCACCCGCTCGTGTGGTCTCACACGGCCTGGGTAGTTACCCCATGCAGCCCCACACGGCCTAGCACATGCCCGTGTGCTTGCCCGTGTGTCTTACATGGCCTAACACACAGTCATGTCCTCCGCCCATGTGATCCTTATTTTGTAAGCAGTGAGTTACACGGCCTAGACACACATTCGTGTCCTTGACCTGTGTGATCCTGCACTAACATGGCCACACACGGTCTGGACACACGCCCATGTCCCTTGCCCGTGTGGCTCTTACTTGGTAGACAATGAGTTACATGGCCGTGTAGCTCACACGATTATGTTTCCCGGCATCCAAAATTTACAAAAACTCGGGTTTTTGGTACACACTTGAAGAAATTTTGACGCAGAAACAACGCAGAGAAAATCCAAAGCCTAGATTAGCCAGAAAAATAAAAAGCAATCAATTGACTAAAACCATGAATTTCACATAATCAACACCTTTAGCACTATGTCAAAACTTTGACGGAAGACCTCTGACAAAACCAACACTTACTAGCGATTCAACTACACCCAGTCGAAACAGCCTGTTGGGAAATGCTACTTCTGACACCTACTCCTAAAATAAGGAAACCAAAATCCTTTAACTAAGAGAATTCATCTATTAGTACGAAACTATATCAACAACACGAAACCGTTGTTTCTTAGAATTCCCGACAGAATTACACAGTTAACTTCCAATTGATATCACAAGAAACGAACTTACCCGACCCGAACAGCAGATCAGAACAAGAAGTCCAACGATTGATAAAAGCAAAAGAAAAAGAAATATGAAAACGAAGAAGAAAAAGGAAAGAGAAAAGGAACTAGAAGAGGAGATGGAAGAAGAGGAAACGTTTAAAAAAAATGTTTTAACCACCAATAAGTTTTCCGACAGTAAGCAAAAATATTCTCTAACGCATACGCTGAGACTCGAACACAAGACTAAACAAAATACAAAAACTTAACCATTAAACCAACAAGCTCAATCTTGCCATAAATTTACACAGAATTAAATTTAAGTCAATGGCTCAAGAGCAAGGGTTAGTTAAAATTGAATTAGAAAAACTTCTACAGACGCGACTCGAACTCCTAACATCAAACACATAACTAGAGCATAGAACCAAAAATACAATAACTTAATTACGCTAGAACCCAACACTTAAACACTTAAATTTTTGGAGCGTTACAGTATAAGCATAAAATAGCTAACAAATAAACAAATTTATTATATGGATGATTTTAAATATGCACGAATGTATTTAGAAAATACATATAAGAAAATTTTGAAATAAATTATCAATTAAAATTATAAATAAAAATAATAAGTTTAAAAATTATCAATTAAAATATTATTAAATATTTAATTCAAATATTGTTAATAATTATTTTTCATTATAAAATATTAAATACATGAATATTATTTTTTATTTTAATAAGAGTAATTTAGTAAATTACTATTACAATCTTAAGAAAATATTTAATGAACCAAATGAGATAATGTAACTTTTTTTATAATTTTAATCAATACAATCCAATGTAGACCAAATATTATAAAATAATTTTATCAAAAATCGCATTCTCAATAATTACATTTAAAAGCATCACATAGAAAAACACCAAAACTACCCAGCTGTAGTGGTGCGGTTAAACGCATTCATCATGCACTACGAAATTGTAATTGCATTAACAATATGTGGGCACAACTTGGATTGGACGTTGAGTGTGAGAAACTTGGTGAATTTGGAGATTGGGTTAGTAGAATCTGTAAGGATGAAGGAAATTAAAGGATGGTACTTATTGTGCCCACTATCTTAAGCTAGATGGGGAAGAAATGATGAATTGCACAATGGGAAGAGAAGATCAACACAAGAAACTTGTCACTTTGTGAGGAACAATTGGAATGCATAAGACCAAACACTAGCTTAAGACCGGGATTTAGTCAGATGAGGGATGTTTCACCACTAGGTACGGTAATTTTGATGCTGCCTTTAATAATGTTTATAAGAGTGGAAAAGGTCAGCCTTATTGTTTGGTAACCTATATATTGGTACGTCTCATGCAGCTAGTAAGGATCTAAAATGGGTGTTTGAATTAGCTATCGGAGTGTATATTTGGATGGAGATGCCCTTCAATTCATTAAGCTAATGAGCATGTATAAAATACATCTACAGTATAACAATAAATTGTCAAAAAGTTATTTTAAAATAGGATCAACAAAACAAAAAATTAAATGACATAATGCTAACTCAAAACTTCTTTTATTATATTACATTATCCTTGCTGTAAGCTAAATAAATATATGCTTTTATAACAATTTAAATATTTAAATTATACCCTTTTTTTTAATTTTAGTATCCAAAATTTGTTTTTGTCATAAGTGATACTTAAATTATTTTTTTCCCAAATTGATACCTCTATTATTCAAACCATTAAGTATATCTAAAAAAGGTATAACCAGAAATTAGTACCTAAACTATATTTTTCTTTTCACATTTTGATATCTAAGCATTTTTTAGGTCACAGGTGGTACATAAACTATTTTTTTCTTAAGTTAGTACCTCTATTAGTTCAACTGTTAGCCAAATCATTAAGTGTATTTAAAAAAAAAAAGAGATGACCAATTAAAAATTGCAACGTGGCAAAAATAGACAAAAAGTATTACTCTCTTTACATATGTTCTTTTAATTTATATTTTCTTTCTTTCGTTTTCCTCTCATCTAAGGCTTTTTATACAAGTGTGAGCATTTTGGATTTCATGGTTTTGATTAAGATTTTTAGAATTGGATAATGGTCGAACCGATCAGACCACCAATTCTTAATTTATCTAATTCAGTCAAATAAATTATTAAAAATTTCATAAAAGTAAAATTATATTTAAAAATATAGAAAAACCTATTCAACTATTGTTTTAGTGGGTTAAGCCTATAAAAGAATTAAAAAACACTAAAAACTCTTGAGATTATATAAATAGATCGAATACTTATCTTAAAAATTGATCGAAAAAAGAACTCCAAAGTTGGGCAATATACCCATATATACCAAAAAAAAATTACGGAAAAGGGCCAGTTTTTTTTAAATTTACGGAAAAGGGTCATTTCCCCACAAAACGCGCTGACGTGGACGCGTTTTTGCCCTCCTTCCCCGTCTGCCCTTTCAGCTGTTTTTAGTGTTATGGTATGAAATTTTAATGTTTATGGAGTAGATTAGGGTTAATTAGGGTTTAGTAAAAATATATTTAGGGTTTTGGGCAAAATATATTAGCCAAAAAAAATTATTTGAATTTTTTTGACAGTTGTATCTGGCAAAATAATTTTGAGAAGACGTTTTTGAACAAACAGTTGCCAAAAACGCTTCAAGCAGGATGCACTGTCAGCAAGAGTACTGAAAAGAGCTCCCACGTGGACGCTCTTTTGCTACAGTAGTCTCCAGAAAAATAATTTTGAGAAGACGTTTTTGAACAAACAGTGGCCAAAACGCTCCCGGCAGGATGCACTGTCGGGAAGAGTACGAAAAGAGCTCCCACGTGGACGCTCTTTTGCTCTGATAGTCTCCGAAAAATAATTTTGAGAAGACGTTTCAACAAACAAGCGACAAAACGCTTCCAAAGCAGATGCACTCGGCAAAAGAGTACCAAAAGAGCTCCCACGTGAACGCTCTTTTGCTCTGATATTCTCCGGTAAAGTAATTTTGAGAAGACATTTTTGAACAAACAGTGGCCAAAACGCTTCCAGCAGGATGCACTGTCAGGAAGAGTACTGAAAAGAGCTCCCACGTGGACGCTCTTTTGCTACAGTATTCTCCGAAAAAATAATTTTGAGAAGACGTTTCTTAACAAATAGTGGCCAAAACGCTTCCAGCAGGATGCACTGTCAGGAAGAGTACTGAAAAGTGCTCCCACGTGGACGCTCTTTTGCTACAGTAGTCTCCGAAAAAATAATTTTGAGAAGACGTTTCAACAAACGAGGCAAAACGCTTCCAGCAGGATGCACTGTCGGAAGAGTACTGAAAAGAGCTCCCACGTGGACGCTCTTTTGCTATAGTATTCTCCGGTAAAATAATTTTGAGAAGACGTTTCTGAACAAACAGTGGCCAAAATGCTTCCAGCAGGATGCAATTGTCGGCAAAGATCTTACGAAAAAGAGCTCCCACGTGGGCGCTCTTTTGCTCTGATATTCTCCGTAAAATAATTTTGAGAAGATGTTTCAACAAACAAGTACAAAACGCTTCAAATAGATGCACCGTCGGAAGAGTACTTGAAAAGAGCTCGGTGGACGCTCTTTTGCTACTGATAGTCTCCTAAAAATAATTTTGAGAAGACGTTTACGAACAAACGATGGCAAAACGCTTCCAGCGAGATGCACTTGTCGGAAGAGTCTTGAAAAGAGCTCTCACGTGGGCGCTCTTTTACTACGATGAGTCTGTGGCAATCCTTAGACTATAAATCACCCAAATTGCATTCTCAAAGTTGCATAATGTAAATTGAGGCAAAAGAAAAATAGAAACTGAATATGAGTGAATGTATTAATGCTGTTATTTACTACGATGGTGAGGTTTGTGACACCAAAAAATGGTGTTTTTTTTATCAGAGAACACAATGCGACTGGGTTTTAATCGGAACATAGATTTGTTAGAACTTCGCAAAAGAATTAGGCATAAAATCTTCGAAACAGCGCCAATGAAAGTTCAGTCTATTAAGTATAGATTTTGCGCTTCGGTTGATCAGGTGAGATATGAATCATTCAACATCAAAGGTCCTCGGATCTTTGAGGCAATGGTGGAGACTCATCTTGCTAGTGGATCACCCTATCTTGAGGTATACGTAGAATTTTCATCGCCAAGTGATCTTCCTTCGATCTCAACATCTACTTCTGTTCGAGGGGAATACACGACCCCAAGCCGACACTCTGTTAGTGGGAGGCAGAATACGGAAGTGCCCGTGTTTGGTGGTAGTATGGAAAACATAACCCCTGCACGACACTCGGTTGGTAGATGGGACATGCATATCCTTCATTCGACTTTTGAAGATTGAAATACGTATTGGGGAACGTCATCAACTTCTAGTGGTTGGCAATCCACATATGATTGGGAACGTTACGAAAGATGTTTAAGGAGAGATAATGTACTCCCCACGACATCCACCGACGAGGGGCCCTCGTTCGTTGCAGATTATGGTGGATCGGATGATGAGTCGGATGTGGATCCACCTCGAGAGCCCGGGCCCGATGGTGCGTGTTGGATTATTTTACGAACCGAGCTCTGCTCCAACAATGACTGAAGATGTTGAGGGCGGTTCGGCGAAGAAGAAGAAGAAGATCCGCTATTCGGTATGCATCGCCTCCACCCACATGCATAATGTCGATCTATCTCAAGACGATGCATTGGAGTTTCAAACTACCATACGGACGCGTGACCGTACAACTTCATCGTTGGATTCGGGCAAATTAGAAGTTGGTAACGAGTTTTCCAACAAGGATGCTTTTCTTGCTGCATTAAAACAGTACAGCATTAAGAACGGGGTTAACTACAACGTGGTTAAATCAAAGCTCGATAAGTACGAGGTGAAGTGTGCAGTGCAAGACGGTACATGTTCTTGGAAAATCATGGCCTCGTTGAGGAAAAGGACAGGCTTGTGGGAGATCAAAAAGTACAAAGGTCCACATACATGTATTGTCGGTACAGTATCATTATGCGTTCAATGTTTTTGAATAATACTAATATTACGTAATGTTGCATTATTAAACGTTCTTCGTTGACAGGTGTTACACAAGATCATCCAAAGATGGATTCGTAGAGATGTTGGTGACTTAATAATACCGACGGTGAAGGCCGATCCCAAGACTATAGTGCGCGCCTTAATTGGCAATATTCATAGCCAATTGGGGTACACGCCTTCTTACAGAAGGCTTGGATAGCCGCGATAGCGTTGGAAAAGTTGCATGGTCGGTGGGACGCTTCATATAATAAAGTGTGGCGGTGGTGTCGTGTCTTTGGAGAGATATGTCTCGAGCAAAGATAACGCACTTGAAACGGAACCGGCGTACTACAACGATCGTTTGCTCGTGGATGCCACGCTTTTCAAGCGTCTTTTCTGGACATTTAAGCAATGCCGAGATGCATTTATATACTGCAAGCCATTGGTACAAATTGACGGTACCTTTATGTATGGTAGATATACGCATCGGCTATTGCTAGCTGTGGCACAGGACGGCAGTGGGAGAATCTTTCCGATTGCGTTCGCAATAACACCGGGGGAGTCAGCTGATGACTGGGATTTCTTCCTATCTAGGTTAAGGAGGCATGTCTGCCCCCAACCTGATATATGCGTTATATCGGATCGGGGCCCTGGAATACTAGCCGCAATAGAGCGCCAGGGAAGTCTGTGGCATCGCACACACCATCGATATTGCCTAAGGCATGTTGCATCCAACTACTATGGGCAACATTGATCTAAAAGTCAGCGATGGCAAGTGACCGATATAGGTATGTAATATCTATTAATATAATTTCGTTTGTAATATTCAATTTATTCTCAATTGAAGAGTGGTATGTAATATTCGCTATCAACGTATATTGGTAGGGTACGAGATCAATAAGGCCCGTTTTCAGGAGATGTTGGCAAGTTTGCGATCAGATAACGAAGAAGGCGCAAACTACCATGCGGCAATATTCTTTTCGAACAAAGGACACAATCATACGACGGCAGCCTCACGATATGGTCATATGACCTCAAACCCGCGAGAATGCATAAATTACGTTTCTAAAAGGAACGCATCATCCGCCGATAACATCGGTTGTGCGAGAGACATATTTTCGTTTAGCGGCACTATTTTCAAAGCGAGCAGCGAGTTATAAAGGCCAAATGCAAGGAGGCCATGTATGGAGCGCGAAGGTCTTGCGAGAAATTAACAGAGGGAAGACACGGGCCAAAACCATGCACACGGTGTGTCACGATCGCGACAAACCTATGGTTTCGTGGTGACAGAGTTTGACAGACCGAACCAAGGTATTGTTGGCGGCGTGATCGTGTACACTTGACAAATAAGACATGCGATCGTGGATATTTGATGCACTTCGTTACCCATGCGCTCATGTACTTGCGGCTTGTCGTAATCTCCGCTTTGATCCCATGAGCTATGTCGACGAAGTGTATAAATTAGAAAACATGTACAACGCTTTGGAGACACGTATTCCCACCATCCCCGATGAACGTAAGTGGTCGCCGGTATCGCTTGCAATCAGATAAGTCGCTTGCGGATAGACAACCGAGGCGCAAACCAAAAGGTCGACCTTGCTCGAGTAGAATACGCAACAATATGGATATCCGAGAAACGAGCAACCAACGTAGGTTGTGCGGATGGTGTAGGAACCCAGGCCATACATCTCGCTCGTGTCCAAATCGGAATAGTTGACAGTCTTCTTAACTTTTTTTGTCTCTTGGTGTCTATGTAAATTCTATTTATTTGTTGATGAAAATGGTGAACTTTTGTAGAAGGACTAATTTAGATAAAAAAAACCTTTAAGTTACAATAAAATTACAAATATTGAACTTTTATTTTTAAAATTAAATTTCAATAAAAAAATTAAACAAATTCTATTTTATTAAAGATAATAAAAATAAATTAAAAAAATAAAAACAACTATTTAATTTATTAAATATATTAAAACTAAATTACAAAAAATAAAAAAATAAGAAACAAATTTTTATTTTATTAAATATATTAAAACTAAATTACAAAAAATAAAAAATAAAAAACAACTTCTTATTTTATTATATTACATATATTAAAATTAAATTACAATAAAAAAATTAAACAATTTCTATGTTATTAAAGATATTAAAATTAAATTACAATAAAAATAAACAACTTCTATTTTATTAAATATATTAAAATTTAATTAAAAATAAAAAAATAAACAACTATTAATTTATTAAATATATTAAAACTAAATTACAAAAATAAAAATAAAAAAACAACTATTTAATTTATTAAATATATTAAAACTAAATTACAAAAAATTAAAAATAAAAACAACTTTTTATTTTATTAAATATATTAAAACTAAATTACAAAAATAAAAAATAAAAAACAACTTCTTATTTTATTATATTACATATATTAAAATTAAATTACAATAAAAATTAAACAATTTCTATGTTATTAAATATATTAAAATTAAATTACAATAAATTTTTTGACCGTTGCAGCAAAAGCGCGTCCTTGGGGGAGCGCTTTTGCCACATCAAAGAAAGCGCGTCCCCGTCGTAGCGCTTTGTCTTGATGTGGAGAAAGCGCCCCCGAGGCGCGCTTTCTCTGCATGCATTCCCACAAAACGCGCTGACGTGGACGCGTTTTTTGGGGAAATAACTATTTTCCGTAAATTTTAAAAAAACCGACCCTTTTTCTGTAACTTTTTTTTTTTAAGTATATATATGGGTATATTGCCCCCAAAGTTGGGTATTCACCCCATACCCACGTTTTAGGATCGATTGTAAAAAGTGTCCGCTAGTAATTTATGTTGCAGTGATTTAATCCTATTAATGATGTATAAGTCGTACCAAAAAATTTGATTAGAAAATAAATATAGAATAATTTATAATTATAATTTAAAATAACATTAAAATGTAAAACTAAAACTAAAATTTAAAAACAAACTAAGAATAAACGTATGCCCGCCACGTGTTAACTATTCATATTTGTTCTTTTTTTTACATAATATTTAAAATTATTTATAGTTTTTCTCCAACTTATAAATAGGATTATAATAATCTTGAACGCACTCAAATCTACGTCCTACTATATTGACAATAATATTTATGCCAATTGAGCTGAGACTCAACCGACAGTAATAAAGTTTTAACTTTATCAATATAAATAATGCTTTTAGATCTCATCATATATAAATTAGTTATTTAATTTTTTTAAAAAATAAAAATAACTTCAAATTATAAAAACCATACATAAACAATTAATGATAATAAAAAAAAAATCTCAAATGAGAGGCTCCCGTACCAGTTGGTCTTCCACATTAATAGCCTCATTTATGCAGAAGAAGGATACTTACTAACAAGTAACCAACATATTAATTTAATTCATTTATGAGGGATAAATAGAAATGTAACGCTTGAGATTGATAATTTAGGTATGATAATTTATTTCATCCTTCAATCTTTAAAAAATATATATTTTTTAAAATTTTTTATTTATTTTTTTATCTCTTTTAACCCTTGCTATGTTTATTAGATCACACCAAAATTGATGGAAAAATTAACTTCTATTAACTTTACTAAAGTAACATGCATGTGGATTACCATATGGATGCGTAAGCAAATAATTAATTTTTTAAAATTTAAAAGGTTCAAAAAAATAAAAATTATTAAAACTTATAAAATTGTAAAAATACACATGAACTACCATATAAATGTCATGTCAACAAAGTTAACAAACATTAATTTTTTTCATCTATTTTGAGATAATTTGACAAACAATGTAAGTTTAATAGTTAAACGAGACGAAAAATTAAATAAATAACTAAAATTACTTTTTTTATATAAAATTAAAAGACCAAATAGAAAAATTAAGTAAATAACTAAAATTACTTTTTTTTTATAAAATTAAAAGACCAAATAAATTATTATACTGATAATTTAAGACTTATTTTTTGTCATATGCTTAATGCAATGTTTATTCTAGTACTTTTTGCATTAAAAAATACTAGAAGCTTCTAGGCAATTGTTTTCTACTGCATGTCTTTGATAATATCATTATTTTATTTTATTTTTAAATATTTAAATATAAAAAAGTACAAAAGAATAGTAAAATTACAAAAACAATTAAGTCCCTAATCCACATCCAATTAAGCCCTTTAAATCATAAATTGCACTAAATTAAACCTTTATAATTTAATTTTCCATCAAAGCCCATGGTAGGTACGAGAAAATAATGAGAATGCAATTGATGTGGCCGCTGATTTGAAAAAATGATAATGTTAGCAGGTTTAATTTATTTTTTTAATTATTTTATGAGGGATCTTTTTCGCCTTTAAAACTAAAGAATTTAAAAAGGAACATTCTAACAAATTTAACTAAAAATATATTATAAAATTATGAATATTATAAATAAATTATAAAAATTATAAAAACATTATAGAAAATTTTAAATATAATTAAAAAGTTATTAAAAATAATTGAAATTTGAAATTTTGAAATTATAAAAAATTATTAAAATATTGTAAAAATTAGAAAATAAAAATTATTAAAAAAAATTACTAGTTCTTTTTTCTTTTCTCTCACACACATCGTATCTCAACTTATCATTACCAACTTTCTTCTACCAAAATCATTACCCATCATCAATTTAAATCATAATTCATAAGCACTAAAGTCATCATCATTCAAACCCATCACTCGACACTTCTCATAAGTCCAATCACAATCACACCTCAACATCTCTGTCCCCTCACTATTGAAGCCAAAAACTCCAAACTGAAAAATAACAAATATATATATATTTAATATTTTTAAAAGTTTTATAATTTTTTATAAACATTAATACTTTTTAAAATTTTAAATCTATTAAATAATTTTTATATGATTTTCTTGAGCAATTTACCTAAAAATATCGAAAAAATAATAAATTTACGGAAAAGGGCCGAAATCTAGAATATTTACGGAAAAGGGCCATTTCCCCACAAAACGCGTCCACGTCAGCGCGTTTTGTGGGGAAAAAGCAGGAAAGCGCGCCCTTGAGGGAGCGCTTTCTGCCACATCATCAAAGCGCGTCCTCGTCGGCAGCGCTTTTGTTGTCGATGTGGTGAAAGCGCTCCCTCAAGGCGCTTTTTCCCTTCCCGCTTTGATTTTCAAATGCTTTTTAGTGTTAGGGTATGAAATTTTAAGGTTTCTGTGGCTATGGTTTATGATTTTTAGGGTCGTTAAATTTAGGGTTTTTAGGGAAAATTAATGGAGTATATTATAGGGTTAATTAGGGTTTAGTAAAAATATGTTTAGGGTTTTGGGCAAAATATATTAGCAAAATAAAAATTGTTTGAATTTTTTTACAGCTTGTATCTGCAAAATAATTTTGAGATGACGTTTACAACAAATAGTGCCCAAAACGCTTCAAGCAGATGCATTTGTCGGCAAGAGTAATCAAAAGAGCTCCCACGTGGGCGCTCTTTTGCTACGATGAGTCTCCGGTAAAATAATTTTGAGAAGACGTTTACAACAAATAGTGCCCAAAACGCTTCAAGCGATGATGCACATCGGCAAAGATACCAAAAGAGCTCCCACGTGGATGCTCTTTTGCTGATGAGTCTCCGGTAAAATAGTTTTGAGAAGACGCGTTTACGAACAAATAGTGCCCAAAACGCTTCAAGCGGGATGCACTGTCAAGAAGAGTCACGAAAAGAGCTCCCACGTGGGCGCTCTTTTACTACGATGAGTCTCCGGTAAAATTATGACTATAAATCACCAAATTTCATTCTCGGGTTGCATAACGTAAATTGAGGCAAAAGAAAAATAGAAACTGAAAATGAGTGAACGTATTAATGCTGTTATTTACTACGATGGTAAGGTTTGTGACACCGAAAATGGTGTTGTTTTTTTTATCGGAGAACACAACGCGACTGGGTTTTAATCGGAACATAGATTTGTTAGAACTTCGCAAAAGAATTAGGCGTAAAATATTCGGAACAACGCCAATGAAAGTTCAGTCTATTAAATATAGATTTTTCGCTTCGATTGATCCGGTGAGATATGACTCATTCGACATCAAAGGTCCTCAGAGCTTTGAGGCAATGGTGGAGACTCATCTTGCCAGTGGATCACCCTATCTTGAGGTATATGTACAATTTTCATCGCCAAGTAATCTTCCTTCGACCTAAACATCTACTTCTGTTCGAGGAGAATACACGACCCCAAGCCGACACTCTGTTAGTGGGAGGCAGAATACGGAAGTGCCCGTGTTTGGTGGTAGTATGGAAAACATAACCATTGCACGACACTCGGTTGGTGGATGGGACATGCATATCCTTCCTTTGACGTCCGATGATAGAAATACGTATTGGGGAACGTCATCAACTTCTAGTGGTTGGCAATCCACATATGATTGGGAACGTTACGAAAGATGTTTAAGGAGGGATAATGTACTCCCCACGACATCCACCGGTGAGGGGCCTTCGTTCGTTGCAGATTATGGTGGGTCGGATGATGAGTCCGATGTGGATCCACCTCGAGAGCCCGAGCCCGATTGTACGAAGTTGGATTATTTTCTCAACGAGCCCTGTTTCAACAATGACGAAGATGTTGAGGGCGTTCAAATGAAGAAGAAGAAGATCCGCTATTCGTATGCGTGCTCGCCTCCAAATTTCACATGCATAATATCGATCTATCTCAAGACGATGCATTGGAGTTTCTGAACTACCACACCGACGCGTGGCGACCGCATACAAGTTCGCTGTTGGATTCGGGCGAATTAGAAGTTGGTAACGAGTTTTCCAACAAGGATGCTTTTCTTTGTGCATTGAAACAATACAGCATCAAGAACGGGGTTAACTACAACATGGTTAAATCCAAGCTCGATAAGTACGAGGCGAAGTGTGCAGTGCAAGACGGTACATGTTCATGGAAAACCATGGTCTCGTTGAGGAAAAGGACTAGCTTGTGGGAGATCAAAAGTACAAAGGTCCACAAACATGTCTTGCTTCAGATGCAGTATCACTATGTATTCAATGTTTTGAATAATACAAATATTACATAATGTTGCGTTATTTAATGTACTTCGTTGATGTGTGTTACACAAGATCATCCAAAGATAGATTCGAGATGTTGGTGACTTAATAATACGGTGAAGGCCGATCCAAAGACTACAAGATCGCCTTTAATTGGCAATATTCGTAGCCAATTGGGGTACACGCCTCTTACAGAAGACTTAAATAGCGGCGAAGCGTTAGAAAAGTTGCATGGTCGGTGGGGCGCCTCATATAATGAAGTGTGGCGGTGGTGTCAGTCTTTGGAGAGATATGTCCTGTGCAAAGATAACGGACCTTGAAACGCGGGCCGCGCATACTACAACGATCGCTTGCTCTGTGGATGCGCAATGTTCAAGCGTCTTTTTCGGACATTTAAGCAATGCTTTGAGATGCATTTATATACCGCAAGCCATTGGTACAAATTGACGGTACCTTTATGTATGGTAGATATAATGTATCGGCTATTGCTAGTCGTGGGTACGTGACGGCGTGGAAGAATCCTTCCGATTGCGTTTGCAATAACACCGGGGGAGTCAGCTGATGACTGGGATATCTTCCTATCTAGGTTAATGAGGCATGTCTGCCCCCAACCCGATATATGCGTTATATCGGATCGGAGACCTAGAATACTAGCCGCAATAGAGTGACAGGGAAGCTTATGGCATCGCACACACCATTGATATTACCTAAGGCATGTTGTGTCCAACTACTACGGGCAACATCGATCTAGAAAGCAGCGACAGCAAGTGACCAATAGGGTATGTAATATCTATTAATATAATTTTGTTTGTAATATTCAATTTATTCTTAATTGAAGAGTGGTGTGTAATATTCGCTATCAACTTATATTGGCAGGGTACGAGATCAATAAGGACCGTTTTCAGGGGATGTTAGCGAGTTTGCGATCAGATAACGAAGAAGGTGCAAACTACTTGTGCAATATTCCTTTCGAACAGTGGACACAAGCATATGACGGCGGCCTACGATATGGTCATATAACCTCAAACCTAGCCGAATGCATAAATTATGTTCTAAAAGGAACGTGTCATTTACCGATAACATCGGTTGTGCGAGAGACATATTTTCATTTAGTGGCACTATTTTCGAAGCGAGCAGCGAGTTATAAAGGCCAAATGCAAGGAGGCCATGTATGATGCGCGAAGGTCTTGCGAGAAATTAACAGGGGGAAGGCACGGGCCAACACCATGCACACAGTGTGTCACGATCGTGACAACCTATGGTTTCGTGTGACGGAGTTTGACAGACCGAAGCAAGGTATTGTTGGCGGGCAGTATCGTGTACACTTGATAAATAGGACCTGCGACTGTGGGATATTTGATGCACTTCGTTACCCATGCGCTCATGTACTTGCGGCTTGTCAGAATCTCCGTCTTGATCCCATGAGCTATGTCGACGAAGTGTATAAAATAGAAAACATGTACAACATGTGGAGACACGTATTCCCACCACCCCCGGATGAACGTAAGTGGCCGCTCAGTATCGCTTGCAATCAGTATAAGCCGCTACCGATAGACAACTCGAGGCGCAAACCAAAAGGTCGACCTTGCTCGAATAGAATACGCAACAATATGGATATCCGAGAAACGGCCAACCAACGTAGGTTGTGCGGATGGTGTAGGAACCCAGGCCATACATCTCGCTCGTGTCCAAATCGGAATAGTTGACAGTCTTCTTAACTTTTTTTGTCTCTTGGTGTCTATGTAAATTCTATTTATTTGTTGATGAAAACGGTGAACTTTTGTAGAAGGACTAATTTGGAAAAAAAAATTAAGTTACAATAAAAAACAAATATTGGACTTTTATTTTTATAATTAAATTACAATAATATAAAATTAAACAAATTCTATTTTATTATAGATATTAAAATTAAATTACAAAAAAATTAAACAATTATTATTTTATTAAATATATTAAAACTAAATTACAAAAAATAAAAAAAAAACAACTTTTTATTTTATTAAATATATTAAAATTAAATTACATATAAAAAAATAAACAACTTGTATTTTACTGAAGATATTAAAATTAAATTACAAAAAAATTAAAAAACTATTTTTTTATTACATATATTAAAACTAAATTACAAAAAATAAAAAATAAAAAACAACTTTTTATTTTATTAAATATATTAAAATTAAATTACATACAGAAAAATAAACAATTTCTATTTTATTAAAGATATTAAAATTAAATTACAAAAAAAAATTAAACAACTATTTAATTTATTAAATATATTAAAACTAAATTACAAAAAATAAAAAATAAAAAACAACTTTTTATTTTATTAAATATATTAAAATTAAATTACATACAAAAAAAATAAACAATTTCTATTTTATTAAAGATATTAAAATTAAATTACAAAAAAATTAAACAACTATTATTTTTTTAAATATATTAAAAGTAAATTACAAAAATAAAAAAACTTTTATTTAATTAAATATATTAAAATTAAATTACATATAAAAAAATAAACAACTTCTATTTTATTGAAGATATTAAAATTAAACTACAAACACAAATAAAAAACAACTTTTATTTTATTAAAAAAATAAAAATATTATATTACAATTAAAAATTAAAAAAGCCGGTCCGAATCAATATTGATGCCGGTCGAATCGATGCCACACGGGGTGGTCGGCGTGATTCTGTACCGGATTCCTCCTTCTTCTAGCTTCCGGCGGGGTCGTGGAACCTCGGCGGGGATTCTTCCTCCGGCAGTGGAGTCCAGTTGTGGGTGTTGGGAGGATGACCTACCTTGATAAAATAACGATCATGGAGGTGTTTGCATAATCCACGCGCGGTGTCTAAATCCCGTAAGGCGAAGGAGACCGGTAAAAGAAGTGCTCCCGACGCGCCTCCTCCGTGATCCTCACGCGATGTCGGCCTCAAGATCGGTGACCCGGTCGGAGTAGTCGAAACGGACTCGAACCGGGCCATGCATTCCAACTCGGGGTGGGATTGGGAAAAGGAAACATATATGGGTTAGGATACATATAAGGGCTAGGCACGACCGCATAAAGGCCAAAGGTCGTGATGTCGGTGTCGTCGGTGAAGTGATAGGCCCGGTGACTCTGCGGCGCACCCGTTGATGGTCCCGCCTCATCACCCCTTCTCCTTAGATTTAAAGGGCCCCGCTGCTCCTTTGTTCACGGTTGCCGCCGCCTCTCCTCTTCCGACAACAAATACGACTTACCATGGATCTTAAACCATGGCATGTATTACGCACGCACGCGCTAACTCAAGAACGCGACGATCGGGTTCCCGAATAGGTAAATAATCATACCGCTTCTCCCACATCTCGATATATGCTGACCAAAATCTTGGCCAATCCGCAGTGCAATCGCCGTAAGTCGACTTTGTGCTCATCATCGAGCACCTCGTGGCACGGGAATCGATTGTCGGAATCCAAATTGTCGCAGAACCCAATCTAACTGGTGCATCTCCACGGTGGCATAGTTGATCAATGGGACCTTCACATGCCAAATGTTTGGATTTTGCAAGAACTCCTCCGAAATTACTGCCCGAATTGCTGGATCCTCGTGCGGTGTCCATTGAAACTATATTAACATGACCAAAATATTAGTTATATACATAATACTAAACACTAAATACGAAATACTAAATTATAAATAGGAAATTCAAACTTACTTGTGATTCCGATCGTTGGTCTAATAGAAGCCGTATATCTTCAAGCGAGGTAGGTATTCCAAATAACTCGCGAATGGTTCCACCTAATTAAATAAATTTTTAGCATACAATTATACTATAAATCTACGTAATAATTGTAAAATATAACATTAAATTTACCTCGTTACAGTGGGAATGTATATGGGTGGTCGAGTCGAGGACGTAAAAATGGAAATTGAAACCGCGCCCATGATCGCAGTAGTGATAGGTAACCTCCGATTTTCGCTTTACTCGGCCGCGTCGCCCGCATCTCCCGATACAATTTTGATAGCACGGCGGACTTCAACTCAATTCACCTACGCTCTAAAATCAACAAGTTTCAGCACCATCTCGGTGTACGAGATTTCTAGACAGTCCGACATCGATAGCCTCCAACTATCTCAAGAATGTATGCCCGAGCATACCGTATTCTTTCTATTTCGGGCCGAACCATTATTCGGCTCTGAATGTGTCTCGTAACTGTGCCATCTCGATCCGACCTCCATAAATGTTATCCGAATGGCACCTAGAAGCTCGTAGCATACGGGCGGTCCAATCGGTAGAAGTTGCAGACCCGGTGACTACGGACCCATCCACCTAAGCAATCCCAATTGCAATCGCACATCTTCGAGTGATAGTACACTCTCTGCATGGAAGATGGAAAGTGTACGCCTCGGGTCTCCACCTCTCTATCAACGCACCGATTAAGTTCGGCTCAACTTGAACCCCGCCTATCGTGGCCACGTGCAAAAACTCCGCTTCCATGCAGATAATTCTCGATCAACGGCGATGGGGGACCATGCATATTGCGAATATAGCATTGCAACACCCGATCTACAATTTCGTTTAAAAATTATAAAATAAAAATTAATTAAAATTGCATAAACCTAAAAATATTAAATAGTATTGAAAAATTAAAATTAAAACTTACCATTTGCATTTGATCGACGGAGATGTGCTTATCGTCCGCATTTAATTAATTCCTCGCCATTGGTAATACGATCGAAAATTTTATAATTTATCAAAAAAAATATATTAAAAAATTTAAAAAAAGGCTTTTTTGTAAATATTAAAGGACTATTTTAAAATTTGAGAGTAAGTTTCAAGGACTTTAAGAGAATTTTGAGAGGAATTTGAGAGAAAGTTGAGAGAAAGATGATAGGGGACTAATGTGTGAAAAAAATAAAAGGGTTGGGGAGTTTTTATAGGTTTTTTTTTTTACCGTTAGGCTCCAACGGTCAAAAGATTTTTGACCGTTGCAGCAGGAAAGCGCTCCCTCAAGGGAGCGCTTTCCTGCTTTTTCCCCACAAAACGCGCTGACGTGGACGTGCTTTGTGGGGAAATGACATTTTTCCGTAAATATTCCAGATTTCGGCCCTTTTCCGTAAATTTATTATTTTTCGGTATTTTTAGGTAAATTGCCCGATTTTCTTGAAATTTTCAAATTTTTAATTATTTTTTATAATTTTAAACGGTTTCTAAAATTTTAATACTATTCTACAAAAACCATATATAAAAATATTAAAATATCATAAAAATTATGGAAATTTTATTTAAAAATACAAAAATGATAGAAAATTATATAAAATCATTAATACATTTTATAGTATTTTAAAATTTTTGAAAAAATCCAATAATTTTTTATTTTTTATATTTTATACTTAATGTTTAAGAATCTTTTAAAACTTTCAACTTAAATGCTAAAAAACTCGTTGTAAAATAATTTTTAAAAATCAATTAAGTCCTTCTTGTCATCATTTTTCTATGTGCTGCTATCACAACATTATTTATCCACATAAGTAGTGTGTTAAGCTTGTAAAATCAACATTTAAGGCATGTCAAGGGCTTTGAGGAAAAATTACATTTCAAGTGGCTTAGGCTCTATTTAGCTATGCTTAAAAAAAAATACTTTTGGAAAAAAAATTGTGTTAAATAAATAATTTTTTACCGAAAGAAATGACTTTTCAAAAGCACTTTTATTTTTCTTGAGCCAAAAATACTTTTGAAAGCATTATTACTTTTTCATCGCTCTATTTTTCTTATCTCATTTTTCATTCATTTTAAATTGTAAATGCTAATGTAAAATATTTAATACTTATATTTGGTATATAAATATTACCCTTTTTTGAAACTTTAATCAAAATACATGTAATATTTTAATTTGTTAGGTTTATGTTTTCTATGTTATGTTAAGATCTAATATGGGTTATATATTCAAATTACATTTTAAAATAAAATCATTAATTTAAAAAAAATATTTCTCAAAATAATACAAATGTGTTAATATCTAATTACAAATATTTAATGGTTATACTTAAATATTTAAAATATAGTTTATATATTCTAATTAAATTTTATAAATAATTAATATTAATTGTTTAAAAATATTTAACATTTATATTTCATATATTAAAGCATTAACAACAAACTATAATAATTTATTTTTTATATTCTTGCTAAAATATCATAATATGAACTAATTTGAACATTATTTAGATATATATTTGTTACTTTATAATACCATGTCTAAAATGGATATTTTATTTTTCAAAAGTACTTTTTTACAACAATACTAAACACTTAAATTTTAAACCAAACTTCTTAAAAGCACTTCTCAAAAGCCATTAGCCCTTATCTGAGTACAATTAATTATTCAAAATACTTAATTAAATGTTGTTATCGATTAAAAAGTTAATTAATTTTTAATTATTTTACAAAGATTTATTTCACACTTTCGCCTCGAATAGTGATGCAAATTCTTTTTATTTATATTATTCAGTTTTGATAACTTTTAAAATCACTAATTTTTCCTTATTTAAGTGTTTTTAAATAATAAATTTAATCCTTAAATTTTTTTTTTCGTGGCACTCAAGGTAGACACCTAATTTTGTGTAAGTTGTACGATTTCGAATTTATGAAGCTTTAAATCCATTAAAACATGGACTATATGATATTTTTGAGCAAAGTCATTTTTCTTTAATTCTGGTTTTAAAGCTAAGTTAACATTAACTTAGTTTTGAAATCGAAATTAAAATTTGATTTTGAAATTGGGACTAAATTGAATTTCTCTCACACAATTTAAAGACTTGAATTGGACTTTGTTTGGAATTTTGGGTCTTGTTTGATAGATCATTGTAAAAATTTAATTAATTGAAAACTAATATTTTCAATGATTTGATTTTTTATGCATATTTGATAATCCAAAATAAAAACAATTTGATAGAATGTTTTATAAAAAGTGTACAAAATAATAAGCAGATAAGAGCTACTTATTACTTAATGGAGAATATTCTCAATTAATTATATTATATTTTCTTTATTTTAATATTATATTATTTTATAAAAACTTTACATTTAAAATTTTATTTTTGTTAAGAATAAAATGGAATGTTTAAAAATTAAGGATAAAATGTAGAATTTTATTTTTTATAATTTAAAATCTATATTTATCAAATAATCTAATTGTATTCAATAATTAATTTTAATTAATATATATAAAAAATTATAATTTAAATTCGTTTTCAACACTTATTTTTTCAGTTTATCAAACAGCACCTTCCTTAAAATAAATTAAGTTTTAATAGTTGATTTTAAGTTAGGATTTTTTTTCTCTCTCTCAATTAATTTTGGGGCTAATTTTAATTTAATTTGAATTTTTAAAAATAAAATGGCATAGAAATGGTTGGTATTTAGATATCCACATATGATTCTCCAGCCTAAAAAAGGAAAGGAAAAGAAAAGTAGAAATAATAAAAGAATTTTTGGTTTATGTTTTTAAGAAAGGGAATATTGGTGTGGCCCAATGATTAAAGCCCGTTCGAGTTTAAAGTCCAAAGATGGGTTGAGTGGTTCTTAGGTTTTGGATTGCAGCCATTTGATTAAAAAAAGAACATATTATGGCTTAGTTAATAGTACCATAACTGGCTTTATGAAGTCAAGCTACATCTTCATTAGAGAGTCCAAGCTCATCCCTAATTCTACAAATATAACAACTGCAATCCACACTTAAACCACTATTTATTTTTATTTTTACTGCGTAATTATTTTATTGTGATGGATTATGGAAATTGCTTTGGATTTGTTGTTTTTTAAATTGATTTGTTAATGTGTAATTTAAGTTTTATTCAATTTTGTAAGGCTTGTAAATATTAGTTAAATGTTAATAATTTGATATTTATTTAGAATTTAGACTATTTTGATATCACATTAGGTTTAGGTAATTTTTCTATAATTACTAGGATAACGGAGTCATTAGTTTTAGAACAATTTACGTTAATCAGAAGCCAAAAATCTTAATAAAAATGTGATAAAGATAGAATAGTATTGTCTTAGGACAGGTATTGTAGGGATGTTAATCCTTCCCTATGTAAATTTAGATCTAGTAAGTAGATTGAGTTTGTTCTTTTATTATTTCTCCTACGTTCTTAAGGTAGATTTTAAAATGAGTTAATATTTAGCCTAAAATTAGTTAGTGGCAACTCTAGTTATGAATTTCTTGTCTAGCACATTATGAGAGTTGGGAGTAGTGGTGTGCAAATTTCGGGTAAAACTGAATTAATTCGGTTAATCGATCGAATTCGGTTAATCAGTCGGTTAACTGAATTAATTCGAGCAGGGGCCGATTAATAATTTTTTAGAAGTTCGGTTAACGGTTAATTCAGTTCGAAATCAGCCGGTTAACCGAATTAATCGAACTTAATAAATAATATTATAATATATAAGTATTCAGTCGGGGTCGGTCGGTTCAGTTAATTTTTTGAAAGTATAAATTAATCGATCAGTTAATTTGGTTAATTTTTACTATATTTTATACTTGTTTTAACCAAAAATAAATATATATATATATATATATATATATAAATTTCGGTTAATTTGGTTAATCAACCGAATTAACCGAAAAAAATTGGTTCAGTTAATTTTTTTAGGAAAAAAATTCGATTCAGTTAATGATAGTTTGGGTCAATTAACCGATTGAACACCCCTAATTAGGAGACTCCATTAAAAAACTAAAAAAATTAACTATGAATTGAGTGAGCAAAACATGAATAAATTAAAACTTAGTTAACTACCTCTAGTTTACTCTTATAAAAAACAACATTTTAAATGAAACCATTTATTATAGCTCATTTTTTTCTGAAAAAGCCACCTACTTCATCACCATTTTCGATTGCAAATACATTTTACACTCACTTAAAAATAACTAATCAAATATTAATTTTGTTATGAAGTATTGAGATTAGGGGCGGCACCAAGGGGAGGTTAGTGACTAATTTACCTAAAAATGCCCATTTCCAAGTATATTTACGGAAATGGGCCGATTTCAGCATTATTTACCAGAAAGGGCCGGTTTTGACAAAACGCGTCCACGTAGGAGCGTTTTAGGGGGAAATTTTCAGTAAATCGCGCCCCTGGGGGAGCATTTTTACCATGTCAGCACAAAACGCGCTGACGTGGACGCGCTTTGCTGACGTGGCAAAAACACTCCCCCAAGGGCAAGTTTTGCTCCGTGTTTTTTACCCCAACGACTAATTTTGTTTTTACCGTTGGGGGGTCCAACAGTAAAAAAAAAAGTATAAAACCCCCTCCTATTATTTCACACAATATTTCTTCAAATTTTAGCAAAAAACCTCTAAAATTTCTCCCTAAAGCTCTCAAATTTCTTATTCAATTTCTCAAAGCTCTCTTTAATTAGTTATTTACTTTAATTTTTTTCTAAATTAGTATTATTTTTTTTATAATTTCAAAAATATTTGATCGTGTTAGCAATGGCCGGTGAATGAATTCGTCTAGATCATAAACATATCTCCATTGAACAAATGAAAATGGTAAGGGTTAATTTTAATTTTTGAATATTATTTAATGTTTTTTTTCATTTATGTAATTTTAATTAATTTTAATTTTTGAATATTATTTAATATTTTTTTCATTTATGTAATTTTAATTATTTTATATTTTATATTTTTTTATAACAGTCTATAGATTGGGTGTTACAATGTTATATTCGTAATATGTCTGGTCCTCCATCACCATTGATAGAAAATTACTTAACGAAAGCGGGTTTTTGGCACGTGGCCACTATAGGCTGAGGGTGCAAGTTGGAGCCGAAACTCATCAGCGCGTTAATAGAGAGGTGGAGACCCGAGACGCACACATTCCATCTTCCATACAGAGAGTGTACTATCACTTTGGAGGACATCTAGTTACAATTAAGATTGCCGGTGGATGGGTCCGCATTCACTGGGTCTGTTCAATCTACTGATTGGGGAGCCATATGCTACGATCTTTTGGGTGCGATTCCGGATAATATTTACGTGAGATCAGATCGAGATGGGCTGGTTACGAGACACATTCCCGAAGCCGAGGAATGATTCGACTGAAGTAGAAAGAATACGATATGCTCGGGCATACATCCTTGAGATGATTGGAGGTTATTTGATGCCGGACTTGTCACGAAACCTTGTACATCTGAGGTGGCTGCTGAAACTCGTTGATTTTAAAGTAGCTGGCGAATTAAGTTGGGGGTCTGCCGTGTTAGCAACATTGTATCGGGAGATGTGCGGGGCGACGCCACCAAATAAAGTCAAAATCGAAGGTTGCCTATCACTTATACAATCATGGGCTCGGTTTCGCTTTCTATTTTTATGTCCTCGAGTGAACCACCCATATACATTCCCACTCATAACGAGGTAAAATTTTTATTTGATTTTACAATTATTCCATAGATTTAAAATAAAATTGTATGCTGAAAATTTATTTAATTAGGTGGAACCATTCGGCGAGTTATGTTAGAATACCTACCGCTCTTGAAGATATACGGCTTCTATTAGACCAACGGTCGGAAGCACAAGTAAGTATTAAATAAAATATATATACATAAAATAGTCTTTTCATATTTAGTATTTAGTATTTAGTATTTAATATTATGTATATAACTAATATTTTTATCACGTTCATATAGTTTCAATGGACACCATACGAGGATCCAGTAATACAAGCAGTAATTCCCGAAGAATTCTTTCAAAATCCGAACATTTGGCATGTTAAGGTCCCATTGGTCAACTATGCTACTGCCGAGATGCACCAGACGGATAGAGTGTTGCGGCAATTTGGATTCCGACAACTGATTTCTGAGGTGCTCGATGACCAGCACAAAATCGACTTACGACAAACGAATATGAATTGGCCGGTATTTTTCTCGGAATATATCAAAATTTGGGAAAACCGGTATGATCATATACCTGATCGCGAACCTATCATCGTCCCAGATTTAGCGTGCGCGCCGGATTACATGCCATGATTTAAGATCCATGGCAAGCCATATTTGCTGCCGAAGGCATCGGCAAATTCGTGTCGAAAGGGAACGACGGGGCCCTTTAAATCCAAGAAGAAAAGATGACGGCACGGGCCCATCAACAGCGCCCACACAATCACTAGACCCAACGCCTCAACCAGCGACACCCACAGTACAGCCCCTTCAGATTATGCCAGGTGCGTATCCTAGCCCTTATATGTATCTTAACCCTTATATGTTTCCTTTTCCCAGTCCTATGTCAGGTTTGAATGCATGGCCCGGTGCATCTCCTTTCTCGATGACTCCGACTCAACCGATGATATATAGGCCATTATCGCCGAAGGAATCGCGCGAGGCACCGTCGACAAGCTCATCTCATTACCAATCCCCATCGCCTTATGGGATTTAAACACCTCCGTCGTGGGTGATGCAAACACATCCACATTCTTTATTCTACCAATGTGGGTCATCCTCCCAACTGCCACAACCGGAACAACTACAACCCCCGTCGGAGTAACCACAACCCCCACCGAAAGCGCAACCAAAAAGGAATCCAGCGCGAAGTCGTCGACCACACCCATGTGACACTGATTCCGATCGGCATATACATTGATTTTTTAAATATATTTGTACAAACTGTTTCCATATTGTTTCATTTAATAAAATAAAAGTTGTTTTTAATATTTTAATAGTAAATTAATTTTATATTTTAATAAAATAGAAGTTCTTTTGAATAAGGCGGAATAAAGTTAATGCAACATAGTTTCATTGCAGTAATTATCAACTATTTCGGTTCGGACATGATCGAATTGTATGACCTAGGTTCCTACACCATCCACACAACTTCTGTTGGTTCGTTCTTTCCCGAATATCCATATTATTACATATTCTACTCGAGCAAGGTCGACCTTTTGGTTTACGACGCAATTCTCTATCCGGTAACAACTTAAACGGAGCAAGCGATACAGACGGCCACTTACGTTCATCTGGGACCGGTGGGAATATGTGTCTCCATACATTGTACATGTATTCTATTTTGTACACTTCGTCGACATATCTCATGGGATCCAAACTGAGATTCTGACAAGTTGCAATTGCATGAGCGCATGGATAATGAAGTGTGTCAAACGTCCCACAGTCGCAAGTCCTATTTATCAAGTGTACACGATATTGCCCGCCGGTAATATATTGGCTCGGTCTATCAAACTCCGTCACACGAAACCATAGTTTGTCGCGGTCGTGACACACTGTGTTCATCGTGTTGGCCCTCGCCTTTGCCTTGTTAATTTCTTGCAATACATTTCAGAACCATACATGGCCTCCCTGCATTTGGCCTTTATAATTCGCTGCTCACTTTGGAAATAGTGCCGCCAAACAAAAATATGTCTCTCGCACAACCGAGGTTATCGACAAATGACGCGTTCCTTTTAAAATAAAATTTATACATTCAGCCAAGTTTGTGGTCATATGACCATATCATAAGCCGCCGTCGTATGCTTGTGTCCACTGTTCGAAAGGTATGTTACAGAGGTAGTCTGCGCCTTGATCGTTAACTAAACACAAAATCCTCAACATCTCATAAAAATGGTCCTTATTAATCTCGTACCCTGCTAATATAAGTTGATAGCGAAAATTACATACCAATATTCCATTTAGAATAAATTGAATATTACAAACGAAAGTATATTAATAGAGATTCAAGACCCACGTTGGTCACTTGTCGTCGTTCAGTCGTAGATCGATATTGCCCGTAGTAGTTGGACGTAACGTGTCTTAGATAATACCAATGGTGTGTGCGATCCCATAGGCTTCCCTGTTGCTTAATTGCGGCTAGTATTCCAGTTCCCCGATCTGATATAACACAGATATCAAGTTGGGGGCATTCATGCCTCCTTAACCTAGAAAGAAAGAAACCCCAATCATCAACTGACTCCCCCGGTGTTATTGCAAAAGAAATTAGAAGGATTCTTCCACCGCCATCCTGTGCCACAACTAGCAATAGCTGATGTGTATATCTACCATTCATAAAGGTACTGTCAATTTGTACCAATGGCTTGCAGTACACAAATGCATCCCAACATTGCTTAAAGCTCCAGAACAAACGCTTGAACACTTGGCATCCACGGAATAATCGATCATTGTAGTACGCAAGGACCGTTTCAAGGTCTGTTATGCAACATGGGACGTACCTCTCCAGCACCTGACACCACTGCCAAACCTCATTATATGAAGCGTCCCACCCACTATGCATCTTTCTCAACGCTTTCTGCTTAGCTATCCAAACCTTGCGGTAAAAGGGCGTGTACCTCAATTGGCTACGAATACTGGCAATTATGCATGACACAGAAGTCTTGGGATCTGCCTTCAACATCAATAGTATTAAGCTAGCTATCATACCTGAATTCATCTTCGGATGATCTTGTGAAACACCTGTCAACGAAGTACGTTAAATAATGCAACATTAAGTAATAATATTGTAACATCCCCAAACCCGGCCTATTCACTACGACCGAATCTGGTTATGTTAGTGAAAATATGTTTCTTTACTTAGAATTTAAAACATGAAAATTTATTATCTTTGGAAAATTATGTCCACAAAAATTTAATACACAATATAAGTTTGTTGAAAATTTCTGAATTAAAACATTGTTATAAATTACTATAATATGAACCTTTTTAATAAAAATATTTCTGAATATAATGTAAACTTCAACAAAATTAAATAGAGTTCTTTAATCATAGTGGCCCTTATTACATCAAATAAATTAAAACCAAGTAATTAAAATGCTTGAAATAAAAACATTCAAAACGTCTACTTCTGCATGAAAATCTGCTTCTGCATGGGCCACCTTGTATCCACTCCAACCCGTCCACTAATCACGACTCACCTGTGATGATGGATAAATAATTTGGGTGAGTCACAATGACTCAGTGTGTAAGTTAACCACTGAAATCCACCCACATGCTTAGCCACATAATATCCCAATTATCAAAGGCAACAAGTATATATATATATTCATTTAAACATTTACCACAATCTGGGCTTGGCCCACATTCAAATCATACTCATATACTGGGCTAGGCCCATTTCTCAATAAACCACATATCAACTGGGCTTGGCCCATTTCCACGTATGTTTCCAAAACATACCTATCCACATGTCATATTGGGCTTGGCCCATTTCCATATTATCACAAAAATAATGCAACATGATTCCCAACCCATCCTAGGGTCCATCCGCTACACACCCCTTATCCAAATTTACCACACACACGGGGACTATCGAGTCACCCTCTCCTTTTCCCTCCAAAAAGGCAACCAATGCCATCCACGATGTAGCGTATAGCTAACATCAAACCACGATGGAGCACACAAAGCAATCCATCAAGCCACGATATGGCATAAAGCCCATATCAACCAAGGTAACCACGCGAACTAAATCGCAAAGATCCACAACGCGACCTCGCCGGCGCCAATCCACGATGTAGCACAAAGTCGACATCAACCACGTACTCAAGTACACCCGCACCTTCTTTTCATAACCCACCCATGCACATGCCACATAAAATATAATCGTGATCATGCATGCACATGCTTATTAATGTCCATAAACATACTCATAAACAAATACTCACACTGCAATAGATCCGATACTAACCTGGTCATCGCTATACCCTTTAGGGGTATATATGGCACACTTATTACTGCACTTGTTAGTAAAACATATAACACATAAAACCCGGAAACAGTGGGTTAGTTACACACCTTATTACTAGGAGTTCTAGACTCTCGATCCTCGATGCTATCGTCTAGCGAAACTACGGCTATTTGCTTAACGTTTTCTGTTGCACGTCCACACCCCGGTGGCCAATCTCGTCTGACAAACAGAAACAGATCTCTTCTTGAACTTTGGGATGGGGACTTTCCTTGCCCACCTTGGACCGGTACTCGAACCCACGTCCATCGTAATCACTTAATTAGAACCCTTTGGTTAAACACCATAATACAAAATCTCAAGCGAACAACTACAATTTAACTTACTTACCGAAACGATCTAAAATCTCAAAGGCTCCTCTGTACTTTGTCGATTTGCCCCTTAGATGATCGAATCCAAGAGACTTCCTCAATGCTTCCTTCTTTCTGCTACACACACAAGAGATTATACTTAATGGCACTATGACATTCGGCCATACTAAAACTAAGGCCAACCATTCGGTTTTGGCCACTACAACAAGGAATTCATAAATCGATTACTAAGGGCGTAACATACTTACCACTCTTGCTTAAGATTCAGCCAACCACACTAGGACACCAAGGGAGATTTCGTCTTCAAGCAACAAAGAAACACCTAACACTTTCGGCCAAGGTGACAACTAAATATGGGAAGGAATTTCGGCACACCAAGAGGGAGAGGCAAAAGACTTGATGAATAACTAGCACTCTACCCTCCCTATTTATAGCATTCGCCAACCCCCTTGAAGTCTCCAAGATTTGGCCAACACCTCACTAATTCAATTCCATTTGAATTAGTTAAAAACAACTTGAATTGTTCTACTATTATCCCACTTATCAAAATAAAAAAAATCAAATAAATAATAATTATCCCTACTTAATCTAATTAATAATAAATAATAAATAATAAATAATTATCCCACACTTAAATAGATAAATAATAAAAAAATAAAACAAAATCCTCATCAAAATCAAAGTCTTCTAGCCGTCCAACACCTTCAAATTGGCTGCCCAAAATAACAAAAAAATCAAAACTCCAAATGCCACACACCAGGTTCGAACCTGGGACCAACTGCCGCACTCCTTTGCCCCCAACGCCCAGGCCACTCGGCCACTTTGAATTTCATGCTAGAAACCCGCAACAATTATTTTTAACCCCTTCTTACTTCCGCCCATCACCAAATAACAAAATAAAACGCCCAAATGCGGCTCCACCCCTCGAACCAAGCGCTCTCTCCTCCCTCCAGCGCCTAAGTGGCGCATGAGTGCCACTTTGTCACGGGACTTTCATGTCCATTAACCCCGCCGTTTATTTTTAAGGCATACCTAGCCCAGCTTCCCTAATTGACGCAAAATAAAACCAAAATGTCGCTTTGCAAATCGAACATGAGACCCCTAACCACCATGAGGCGTCACCTTCCCCATGCTCTAAGTGGCGCCCCATGCCACTCCACCAAAGCCATTCTTGCGTCTTAACCTTCCAAATTTTTCTCTTAAGACCTCCAAAGCCAAGCTCCCTTCTTACACTAAAATTCAAAAATTTCCTAAGTCATCCCTTGCCTTCTAGGGTTCTCCAAACCCCTCAAAATTCCTCCAACATGACCCTAAGCCTACTAAACACTCGGGTTATGCCCCAAACGCATAACCCCTAAACCAGGGTGTTACAATTCTACCCTCCTTAAAAATAATTTCGTCCTCGAAATTACTTTACTAACAAACGTCCATACAACCTATCTTACCACCTTACGCTTATCTTTGCGACTCTTCGATCTTACTAAGGTTATCGTGACCTACACAATCTCTAAGTTCGTGCTCAAAATTCGAAACACCTCTCTTAGCAGCACAGAAAAGGCTAACTCATAAACAAGCAAAGTAATTAAAGCATGTACCAAAGCAAAGGAGCTTACCTAATATCACATCCTTGGTTGACTCTCACTAGAACCATTCCTTCCATGACTTGAACCACGATCCTCGTCGCCGAGGACAATTCTTAACTGGATGTGCCTTAGATCCACACCGAAAGCATTCTTTACTATTTCCCCAACACTTTCTGTGTGAGGTCTTCCACATCGAACACAAGAACGATTCCGATCTCTTTCGGTACAAGTGCACTTACGAGGTTCTCGGTCCTTGGTCTTTTCTCGGACATTACTAAACGATCTTTGACGGTCCAATATTTCTCTTATTCTCGCTCCTATTCTTCTCTCGGTTTTCTTTATAGTCTTCTTAACCTCTTCAAAGAATCCGAGCTTTCTCCACTAGCACCGCTGTCTCTCTCCTCTCATGGAGCAATCAAGATTCGGTTCATCTCGCAATCCGCCCTCAAACCGGACGCACCTCTCATAATCGGTGGCCACAATTCCCTTAGCATACCGGCTTAACCGCACAAATTCCGCTTCGTACTCAAATTTCGACTTACTTCCTTGTACTAGATTTAGAAACGCTTTCCTTTGCGAGTCCAAATAACGGCTCCTACGTACTTTCCTTCAAACTTAACCTTAAAGAAGTCCCAATCCTGCCGATCTGGCTGGTACACTTTGCTTGGCAAAGGAGCCACCAACGATAAGCTTCGTCGCGAAGCAACGAAACAAAGACCCTTCGCCTTTTCTTCATTGGTGCAAACCAAATCGTCCCATGATTCTTTCGATCGCTTCTAGCCAATACTCCGCTACGTTCGAGCTACTCGGATATTCTTCTAAAGATCTCACTCCGTTCAATCTAAGCCTTCCGACACCGACTTTCGAGTTCCATTTCCTCTACTAGCTCCTCGCTACACGTTCTAAAATTCGTAACATGGCCCGCGATACTACGCCATCTTCTCCCGTCTGGTCTTGCCCTCTACGCCCACCGGCCGGCGGCACTTCACTTTCTCGACCCATGGCGGACCTCTATCTGCCCGATGTCGCCATTCTACCTCTACTGCGCCCCTAGAATTCATCTCTATTGTCGCGATTTAACTGATTAACAAATTTTATGCATTAGAAATTTTGTTCCACTATTTAATCGCGAGCAAATTTTTATGAAAGAAGGGTATTCAGAAGTAGTTCTTTCGATCACACAGGGGTTCAGTTCGAGTTTTACTACTCTAATTCAAGAATCATATTCACACACACATCCGTTCGTCCACAAGAACACATTCCTTCCTCAGTAAAGGCACACTCAGTGATATCTTCAACCCACATTCACTATTCGGACCTTTCTCGCCTGCTTTCTACCCTGTGGATATTTCCGTCATTTTGTCCTACAGGACATTTCCGTCATAAACCAGCGCAAAAAAAAAAAACTTTAATAGGTCAGGATCTTTTGAAATTCCCGAAATTGAAGAGTATTTTCAAAATTCCGCAAATTAAAGGTATAACAGATTTTGGTAACTGTGGTATTTTGGTAATTTTGTTAATCGTAATTTTGTGAATTTCCAAAGTCGTGGTTATTATTTTTGCCATACAGAAAATTGGGTACTTTTGCAAAGTAAGAAAATTTTATTAAACTTGGGGTTAAACCTAAATTTTAAAAGTCGTGGGCATTTTAGTAATTTTCAACATAGGGTATTCTTGTAAATTTTAAAACCAAGAATTTTTAAAACAAGAAGGCTAATCCTTTCGGGTTTTAATAATTGGTTTAGCCTATGAACGAGTCCTCTTGGTTAAGGTGAACCGTAGCTACGCACTGGTAGGATTCCAAATAAGAGGAGGTGAGTCACGAGGATCGCTAAGTACCAAGCTCTTCCCGATCCACTCCTGACATGCGCACAATGGTTGCCACACCTTAACTCGGCGACTTAATTATAGGTTTGTTTAGTAATTTCAAGTCTTATGCATGTGTTTGAGTAGACTAGCCCTAGGGTTCAACAGATCCTAGTTCACTAATCTACGAGCCCAACTAAGCCCATAATTCATATATATCAAATTACTTCACAAGTCCAAGTACTTACAGTGGACTTGGGTTGAAGGTACAGTGCCATGCCGAATAACTCAAAATAATTTCCTAAAAGCCCATATTTTTAAAAAGCCCATTTTGAAACGTTTTTGGGCCTAAAACCCTCGTGAGCCGAGTTTTGAACTGGCTCTGATATTAATCAGTAACATCCCCAAACCCGGCCTATTCACTACGACCGATCTGGTTATGTTAGTGAAAATATGTTTCTTTACTTAGAATTTAAAACATGAAAATTTATTATCTTTGGAAAATTATGTCCACAAAAATTTAATACACAATATAAGTTTGTTGAAAATTTCAAATTAAAACATTGTTATAAATTACTATAATATGAACCTTTTTAATAAAAATATTTCGAATATAATGTAAACTTCAACAAAATTAAATAGAGTACTTTAATCATAGTGGCCCTTATTACATCAAATAAATTAAAACCAAGTAATTAAAATGCTTGAAATAAAAACATTCAAAACGCTTATACTGCATGAAAATCTGCTCGCATGGGCCACCTTGTATCCACTCCAACCCGTCCACTAATCACGACTCACCCGTGATGATGGATAAATAATTTGGGTGAGTCACAATGACTCAAAGTGTAAGTTAACCACCTAAATCCACCCACATGCTTAGCCACATAATATCCCAATTATCAAAGGCAACAAGTATATATATATATTCATTTAAACATTTACTACAATCTGGGCTTGGCCCACATTCAAATCATACTCATATATCTTTGGGCTAGGCCCATTTCTCAATAAACCACATATCAACTGGGCTTGGCCCATTTCCACGTATGTTTCCAAAACATACCTATCCACATGTCATATTGGGCTTGGCCCATTTCCATATTATCACAAAAATAATGCAACATGATTCCCAACCCATCCTAGGGTCCATCCGCTACACACCCCTTATCCAAATTTACCACACACCGTGGGACTATCGAGTCACCCTCTCCTTTTCCTCCAAAAAGGCAACCAATGCCATCCACGATGTAGCGTATAGCTAACATCAAACCACGACGAGCACACAAAGAATCCATCAAGCCACGATATGGCATAAAGCCCATATCAACCAAGGTAACCACGCGAACTAAATCGCAAAGATCCACAACGCGACCTCGATCGGCGCCAATCCACGATGTAGCACAAAGTCGACATCAACCACGTACTCGAAGTACACGCATACCTTCTTTTCATAACCCACCCATGCACATGCCACATAAAATATAATCGTGATCATGCATGCACATGCTTATTAATGTCCATAAACATACTCATAAACAAATACTCACACCGCAATAGATCCGATACTAACTCGGTCATCGCTATACCCTTTAGGGGTATATATGGCACACTTATTACTTGCACTTGTTAGTAAAACATATAACACATAAAACCCGAAAACAGTGGGTTAGTTACACACCTTATTACTAGGAGTTCTAGACTCTCGATCCTCGATGCTATCGTCTAGCGAAACTACGGCTATTTGCTTAACGCTTTTACATTGCGTCCACACCCCGTGGCCAATCTCGCATGCAATGAAACGGATCTCTTCTTGAACTTTGGGATGGGGACTTTCCCTTGCCCACCTTGACTGGTACTCGAACCCACGTCCATCGTAATCACTTAATTAGAACCCTTTGGTTAAACACCATAATACAAAATCTCAAGCGAACAACTACAATTTAACTTACTTACCGAAACGATCTAAAATCTCAAAGGCTCCTCTGTACTTTGTCGATTTGCCCCTTAGATGATCGAATCCAAGAGACTTCCTCAATGCTTCCTTCTTTCGGCTACACACAAGAGATTATACTTAATGGCACTATGACATTCGGCCATACCAAAACTAAGGCCAACCATTCGGTTTTGGCCACTACAACAAGGAATTCATAAATCGATTACTAAGGGCAGAACATACTTACCACTCTTGCTTAAGATTCGGCCAACCACACTAGGACACCAAGGGAGATTTCGTCTTCAAGCAACAAAGAAACACCTAACACTTTCGGCCAAGGTGACAACTAAATATGGGAAGGGAATTTCGGCACACCAAGAGGGAGAGGCAAAAGACTTGATGAATAACTAGCACTCTACCCTCCCCTATTTATAGCATTCGGCCAACCCCCCCTTGAAGTCTCCAAGATTTGGCCAACACCTCACTAATTCAATTCCATTTGAATTAGTTAAAAACAACTTGAATTGTTCTACTATTATCCCACTTATCAAAATAAAAAAAATCAAATAAATAATAATTATCCCTACTTAATCTAATTAATAATAAATAATAAATAATAAATAATTATCCCACACTTAAATAGATAAATAATAAAAAAATAAAACAAAATCCTAATCAAAATCAAAGTCTTCTAGCCGTCCAACACCTTCAAATTGGCTGCCCAAAATAACAAAAAAATCAAAACTCCAAATGCCACACACCAGGTTCGAACCTGGGACCAACTGCCGCACTCCTTTGCCCCCAACGCCCAGGCCACTCGGCCACTTTGAATTTCATGCTAGAAACCCGCAACAATTATTTTTAACCCCTTCTTACTTCCGCCCATCACCAAATAACAAAATAAAACGCCCAAAATACACTCCACTTCTCGAACCCGCGCTCTCTCCTCCTCCAGCGCCTAAGTGGCGCATGAGTGCCACTTTGTCACGGGACTTTCATGTCCATTAACCCCTGCCGCTTATTTTAAGGCATACCTAGCCCAGCCCCCTAATTGACGCAAAATAAAACCAAAATGTCGCTTTGCAAATCGAACATGAGACCCCTAACCACCATGAGGCGTCACCTTCCCATGCTCTAAGTGGCGCCCCATGCCACTCCACCAAAGCCATTCTTGCGTCTTAACCTTCCAAATTTTTCTCTTAAGACCTCCAAAGCCAAGCTCCCCTTCTTACACTAAAATTCAAAAATTTCCTAAGTCATCCCTTGCCTTCTAGGGTTCTCCAAACCCCTCAAAATTCCTCCAACATGACCCTAAGCCTACTAAACACTCGGGTTATGCCCCAAACGCATAACCCCTAAACCAGGGTGTTACAAATATTATTATTCAAAAACCCTAAACACCCAGTGATATTGTACCTGCAACACAGGTATGTGGACCTTTGTACTTTTTTGTCTCCCACAAGCCTGTCTTTTTCCTAAAAGAAGCCATGATTTTCCATGAACATGTACCGTCTTGCACTGCACACTTGGCCTCGAACTTCTTGGATTTGGATTTAACCACGTTGTAGTTAACCCCGTGATTGATGCTACGTTGTTTCAAAGCACCAAGAAAACTATCCTTACTGAAAAACTCCTTACCAACTTCTAATTCACCCGAATCTAATGACGAACTTGTACGGTCACACGTTCTGTGTGGTAGTTTTGGAAACTCCAACGCATCATCTACCGATATATCGACATTATGCATGTGGGCTAGAGGCGAGTACGCACTGAATCGCGAATCTTCTTCTTATTCATCTGAACCCCCTTCAATGTCTTCAGGTTCGGATGGAACAGACTCCGGTTCAGAAAATAATGCAACTTCTACACTATCAGGGCCGCGCTCTCGAGGTGGACCCATATCGGACTCATCATCCAACCCACCATCATCTGCAACATACGAGGTCCCCTCACCGGTGGACGTCGTAGGGAGTACATCATCCCTTCTTGTGGACATTTCGTAACGTCCCCAATCAGATGTGGATTGCCAACCACTAGAAGTTGATGCCATTCCCCAATACATATTTCCAACATCGAACATCGACCCACTGATGTGCATGTCCCATCCACTAATCGAGTGTCGTGCAAGAGTTATGTTTTCCATACTACCACAAAACACGGGCGCTTCTGTGTTCTGCCTCCCACTAACGGAGTGTCGGGTAGGGGTCGTGTATTCCTCTCGAATAGCAGTTGATGTTGAAGTCGCAAATATCCACTAGCAAGATGAGTCTGCACCATTGCCTCAAAGCTATGACCACCTTTGATATCAAATAAGTCATATGTCACGGAATCAATCGAAGAACAAAATCGATACTTAATAGAAGAAACCCTACTTGGCGTCGTTCCAAAGATTTTTCGCCTAATTCTTTTACGAAATTTTGTAAAATCTATACTCTGGTTAAAAACCATTCGCGTTGTGTTCTCTGATAAAAAAACAACGCCGTTCTCGGTGTCACGGACCTCACCATCATAATAAATAACAAGACTAATACGTTCACTCATCTTCAATTTCTATTCTGCTTAGCCTCTCTAATTTTTCTTGATGTAACTTATGCAACCTGAGAATAAAAGTTGCCTCGTTTATAACCTAAGGCCAAACATGAACTACTGTAGAAAAAGAGCGTCCACGTGGGAGCTTTTTCAGAAATTTTGCTGACATTGCATCCTGCTTGAAGCGTTTTTGACACTATTTGTTTAGAAATATTTTCTCAAAATTATTTTTTCAGGAACTACTGTAGAAAAAGAGCATCCACGTGGGAGCTTTTTTCAGTAATTTTGCACACAGTGCATCCTGCTTGAAGCGTTTTTGACAAGTCTTCTCAAAATTATTTTTGCAGGGTAAAAATAGTCAATTTTGTTAAAAAAAATAAACACAAAATTATTTTTAAAAAAACTAAACTCTAATTTAATTAATTTTAACCCTAAACCCTAATTTAATTTATTTATTTAAAACCTTTAAACCCTAATTTACTTAATTTATTTAAAAACCATAAACCCTAATTTAATTAATTTTTATAAAATAACACTAGATCTTGATTTATTTTTAAAATCCACTAAAACCCTAAACCCTAACTTATTTTAACAAAAACCTAAACCCTAAACTTAAATTATTTTAGCAAAATCCTAAACCTAAAAACCCTAAAAAATCCTAGGGACTAAACATGCAAAAATCCCTAACCTATAAAAAACACGAAGCAAAACGCGCCCCTGGGGGACCGTTTTTGCCACGTAAGCAAAGCGCATCTACGTCAGCGTGTTTTGTGCTGACATGCCAAAAACGCTCCCCTAGGGGCGCGATTTGCTGGAAATTTTCCCCTAAAACGCTCCTACGTGGACGTGTTGTGCCAAAACCGGCCCTTTCCGGCAAATAATGCTGAAATCGGCCCATTTCCGTAAATATACTTGGAAATGGGCCTTTTTAGGTAAATTAGTCGAGGCTAGCCCTTTAGAAAGAGAAAATATTACATTGGTACCTTTATATTATATAAAATTATAAATGAATTATGGTCAAATTACACTTACCCTTAAATGATAAAATTTTAATTTAATCATTTAAAAATTCTAGCCAATAAAATTGACTTCATCCCTTATTAAAATTATAATTGATGCATTATTTGTGCATAAGTCTTATACACTATTTATGCACCATAATTCACCGCATCAAAATAAAATAAACATTCAACTGTTTTGATCAATGAAACTAATAATAAATAATGTTTAATATTGGGATAAAAGAGTCTACAATAAATATTATATTTTATCCAAAAATAAAAATATATAGTTAGAGAACTTTTAAAATCATAATATCATTTTTTTAATGAAATAATAATTGTCGAAACCATTTTTTATGTTTGGAAAACGGGCCGACTTTAAAAGGAAAATAGAGTCGCCAGCAATGTTTTTTGAGGTGTGATTGGGTCACCTTATAAAACATTTTGGTCTACGAATTTTAAGAAAATAGGTCCGGGAGTCGGTTACGTATGAGAAAGGGTTAGCACCCTCGCGACGCCCAAAAATTGGTACCTTATTGATTGATTAATGTCCTAATATCGAAAATTGGAAGAGATTTAAAAAACGAATCTTTTAGAAAAGGTTTGGATAATTCGAATTGGATATCGAAATTCTCTTGTTCCGAAAGAATGAAATATCACGTCCAGCACGTTAGGATACGATGTTTCAAACCCTTGACACCAAGATCATTTCATGATTTCCAAGATACATGCATTGCAATTTTAAAAGGATATCCCATTATTTGGCCAAACGGAAAAACCGAAACTCAGCACGTTAGGGCACGATTCCTCGAATTTCCAAACATGAAATATTGCCTTATCTTTGAAGTTTAAGAAACACGGTCAAAATCTTAAAAGGATATTTATTCATTTGGACGAATGGAAAATCGAAACCCAGCGCGTTAGGGCACGATTTCCTGAACTCCCAAACACAAAATATTACCTTTGTAAAAACCCTTTTTATGAGTTTTGGGTAAAAAAATGGGCATACTTAGCGAACAGTGATAATGTAAGCACGATAATAATAACGAGCAACATAACCTTGCAGGCATATAAAGACGTAAATAAATAAATGGGTAGGTTCATAATATGGATAATATATAATAAGACAATAATAATGTGAACAATAATAAAATAAAATGGAATGAGCAAAAATAATAGAAGGAATAATAAATAAAGTAACCCCAAAAAATATTAGTAAGGGCTTAATTTAAAATATCGAGTAGGCATATAAAAAATAAGTAGGAAGGTTTCTTAGAAAAATATAATAATAATAATAAATATAATTGTAATAATAATAATATATATATATATATAATAATAGTGATAAAAAACAATAGTAGTAAAGATAGGAATAATAATAAAAGGAAAGTAACAATACTACATTAATAATAATATGTTAAAAACATAAAACAATAATAGTAAATATAATGATAATAATGAAGGAAAATAATAATAAAGGAAAAAAAATAATATAATAATATTAATAGTAAATGAAAATAATAATAAAAGTAATAGTAAAAAAAGTATTAGTAATAAAATAATAGTAATAATATTAGAATTAATAGTGATAAATAAAAAAATAATAATGAAAATACAAATAATAAATAGTAATATTAAAAGTAATAATAATAGTAATAACAATAAATATAACGATAATAATAAATATAAGAAATATGATTATAGTAATAATAATATTATATAAAAAAATAATGGTAATAATAAAATAATACTATTAATACTAATGAATATAATAATAATAAAGAAAAAAAACAATAATAGTAGTGGCAAAATTAAAATAATAATTATAATAAAATAATGATAGTAAAAGCAATAATAATATGATAATTATAATAGTAAAACAATATGAATGATAATAAAAATCAAAATTAACAATAATGATAATAAAATTAATAATAAAATAACAAAAATCACAAAAGAAATGAAAAAAGACGAAATTGAATCTTTAAATAAAGGTTTGGGGCAAATTTAAAATACAAGAGAACTGAATTAAAAAAACTAAAAAATGCGGAAGGGCTTGATGCGCAAATAGCCTATTTAACTGAAAAACACGCGGATCCTATGATAGCGGGTCGGGTCGCGCGGGTCGGAGCCAAAACGATGCCGTTTTGGCGTCTAGAGCCAAGGCACTAAACGGTGCCGTTTTGCCCTCCTATAAAAGCCAACTTTTTTGTTTTAAAAATCATTTTTAACCTCTCCTAAAAAAAAACCAAAAGAAAACCCTCTGCAGCCTCTCCTCCCGGCGACACGGCAGAGCTCCGCGAAAGCTCGTGGCTCTCGGCGTGACTCCGCCGCCATCTGCCGTGCCGCCGTCACTGAAGGTGTAGAATTCCAAAAGGTGAGTTTTTTCTCTTTATTCTTTTTATTTCCTTTTAAAACTCTTATATATTTTTTTAAAAAAAAAGAAGAAAACCCTTTAAAAAACAAGACACGGATTCGAAAAAAATGAAAAAAGAAAAAACGAAAAAAAAAGGAAATGAACCTTTGCTCTTTTTTGATTCTATGTGTTTCTATGTGTAAAAATGTGTGTATTGCTTCTGTATCTATCTCAAAAACCCTATCCCTTTTACACTCTTTCGATTCGGCTTTTATAGCCTTCTATTTACAACTAGTTCTCCTATTTTGTAGGTACGTGGTGGAGAAGGCGAGCATTGGAGGCGCGCACGATGCGGAGGGGCGAGCGATGTGGCTGCGAGGGTTGCTGGCAGCGGCGCAAAACAGTGGCTGCTAGGGTTTTTGAAACCCTAATTTTGTGTTTAGGTTGTGTTGGGCTAGGTCTGTTTTGCTTTGGGCCTTAAATTCAATTGGGCTATTTTTGTAAATTTGGACTTTGTGTTTTGTTTTTTCTGGTTAATGGGCTTGGTTGAGGTCAAAAATTGGGCCTTACAGCTGCCCCTCTTTGCTCATTGTCGTGTAACGAGAATGGAGCAAAGACTTAAAAAGGGCCAATTTTGCCCTGTCTTGTTGAGTCTTGACTTCTTGATGCTTCCTTTCTTCAGGTAGCCTCATTCCATCCACTGCATCTTCAGGGGTATAGGAATTTTCGTTTCAATCTACTCCACTACTGCTTAGGGAGATAAGATCTTCAACCTGTTTCCCTACTGCTTAGGGGGATAATGCTCACTGTCTTCAACCTACTCCATTGCTGCTTAGGGAGATAGGGTGGTCTGTCATTTTCCAGCCTGTTGCCCTACTGCTTAGGGGGTTAAGGCTCATCGTCTTCGATCTGCTCCACTACTGCTTAGGGAGATAAGATCTGTAATTTTTAGCCTGTTACCCTACTACTTAAGGGGTTAAGGCTCACCGTCTTCGATCTGTTCCACTACTGCTTAGGGAGATAAGATCTGTAATTTTTAGCCTGTTACCTCTGTAATTTTTAGCCTGTTACCCTACTGCTTAGGGGGTAAGGCTGGTGGTTTGAATCTGCTCCATTGCTATATGGATGTAAGATTCACCATTTTCGATCTGCTCCACTACTGCTTAGGGTGACAAGATCTACAATCATCAGTCTGCTCCATTGCCGATACATGGAGATAAGACTTGTAATTTTCAGTCTGTTCCACTACTGCTTAGGGGGTAAGGCTGGTGGTTTGAATTTGCTCCATTGCTATATGGATGTAAGATTCGCCGTTTTCGATCTGCTCCACTACTGCTTAGGGTGACAAGATCTATAATCTTCAGTCTGCTCCATTGCCGATACATGGAGATAAGACTTGTAATTTTTAGCCTGTTCCACTACTACTTAGGGGGTAAGGCTGGTGGTTTGAATTTGCTCCATTTCTATATGGATGTAAGATTCACCGCTTTCGATCTGCTCCACTACTGCTTAGGGTTACAAGATCTACAATCTTCAGTCTGCTCCATTGCCGATACATGGAGATAAGACTTGTAATTTTCAACCTGTTCCACTACTGCTTAGGGGGTAAGGCTGGTGGTTTGAATATGCTCCATTGCTATATGGATGTAAGATTTACCGTCTTCGATCTGCCCCACTGCTATCTCGAGGGGACAAGATCTACAATCTTCAGTTTACTCCATCACCGATACATGGAGATAAGACTTGTAATTTTCAGCCTGTTCCCTACTGCTTAGGGGGTTAAGGCTGATGGCTTGAATCTTCTCCATTGCTATATGGATGTAAGATTCACCATATTCGATTTACCCCACTGCTGTTTCGAGGGGACAAGATCTACAATCTTCAGTCTGCTCCATCGTCGACATATGGAGATAAGACTTGTAATTTCAGCCTGTTCCCTACTGCTTAGGGGGATAAATCTGGTGGCTTGAATTTGCTCCATTGCTATATGGATGTGAGGTTCGCCGTCTTCGATCTGCCCCACTGCTATCTCGAGGGGACAAGATCTACAATCTTCAGTTTGCTCCATCACCGATACATGGAGATAAGACTTGTAATTTTTAGCCTGTTCCCTAGTGCTTAGGGGGTTAAGGCTGGTGGCTTGAATCTTCTCCATTGCTATATGGATGTAAGATTCGCCATCTTCGATTTGCCCCATTGCTGTTTCGAGGGGACAAGATCTACAATCTTCAGTCTGCTCCATCGCCGATACATAGAGATAAGACTTGTAATTTCAGCCTGTTCCCTACTGCTTAGGGGGATAAGGCTGGTGGCTTGAATCTGCTCCATTTCTATATGGATGTGAGGTTCGCCGTCTTCGATCTGCCCCACTGCTATCTCAAGGGGACAAGATCTACAATCTTCAGTTTGCTCTATCACCGATACATGGAGATAAGATTTGTAATTTTCAGCCTGTTCCCTACTGCTTAGGGGGATAAGGCTGGTGGCTTGAATCTGCTCCATTGCTATATGGATGTGAGATTCGCCATCTTCGATCTACCCCACTGCTATTTCGAGGGGACAAGATCTACAATCTTCAGTCTGCTCCATTGCCGATACATGGAGATAAGACTTGTAATTTTCAGCCTGTTCCCTACTACTTAGGGGGTTAAGGCTGGTGGCTTGAATCTGCTCCATTGCTATATGGATGTAAGATTCACCATCTTCGATCTGCCCCACTGCTATCTCGAAGGGACAAGATCTACAATCTTTAGCCTGTTACCCTACTGCTTAGGGGGTTAAGGCTCACCGTCTCCAATCTGCTCCACTACTGCTTAGGGAGATGAGATCTATAATTTTTAGCCTGTTACCCTACTGCTTAGGGGGTTAAGGCTCACCGTCTCCGATCTGCTCCACTACTACTTAGGGAGATAAGATCTGTAATTTTCAGCCTGTTACCCTACTGCTTAGGGGGTTAAGGCTTACCGATGATACTACACTGTCCTCTGATGGACATGTCCTGTAGACTCGATTTCATATGCTTATGTTTATGCCAAATGATTAGGATGCTATGATCAGAATAAATCTAATGCTCCTAACTAAATGTATTATGGACGACATTTGCATAAATGCAGAATGTCATGAGAATGATCCCTTTTTTAAATGTACAATGATTAGGATGCAATGATCGGAATGAATCAAATGCTCTTAACTTAATGATATTATGGATGAGTGCAGAATGTCATGAGAATGATTTTTTTTTGAACATTTGAGGCGTCATTGCTCGTTGTTCACCTTTATCACTGACGTATTACGCTGTCTTCTTGCTTGGGCGATATTTTGACCGAAGACCCGAAGAAACAATCGTATTTTGCTCAACTGGTTTCCCCACTGTAACTTTAGTGTCCCTTCCATTGTACCTTAGGGACATAAGATTTGTTACTATCTTTAACCATCCCACTGTGATTCACGGCTATAGGATTTGTATCAACTTCAACCCATCCCACTGCAACTCAAGGGTATAGGATCTGTAACTTGTTCAATCCACTGATCACTCCCCGAGTGACCTAAACAAATGTGTATGCATGATATTTGCATGGATACAGAATATCATTTTTTCCTCAAGAATGATTCCCCTTTTACACTTGGGTTAACATTGCCCATTTTTCGTCAAGATTGTATCACTGACGCAATATCTTGTCATTTTGTTCAATCACCATTTTGACAAAAATCCAGAGAGATAGTCTCAGTTTAGACTCTTCCTCCACCAAATATTTCCATCCCTTAAACTTGGTGAGTTTTAAACAATAGTCATGTTTCAATTTCTTGTATTATTTAGAAGTTTCCAGAGTAATATGTGAAACTCCTTTTATGAAAGTATTATTAGTCCACTAATCGTTATTTTAATGCAAAATGCTTGAAAAATATCATAATAATAGACAAGAAGGAAATTAATTAGGAGCATAGCTCGAAACAAATAAGTTAAGCAAAGATAGCAAATGCAATCCAGAAGGAGATTTATTGGTAGTGTATTTTGAAACGAATAAAATGATTAAAGATAGCAAATTTAGACTGGGTAAGATGGAAACTAGGTGCCCCAGATATCGCAGCCTGAACTTCTTTGTTCAAACTTCTTGAGGACCATTTTAAGCTCAATATGTGTTTAGGGGATCCGGAGTACTTTGTCGATGCCCCAAGGCGTAACATACTTCCTCATTGTTAACTCAAGCGTAGCAAGACTACTGTATACCCCACTTTCGATCAAAATTTGAGCTGCCCTTTTCGGGTTTTCAACTCAAATCCCCTTTGGTCTCAAAGCGCCCTTTGCGGGTTTTCGCCTTGGCCTCTATTTTCTTTTTTCTTTCTTCTTCTTCTTCTTCTTCTTCTTCTTCTTCTTCTTCTTCTTCTTCTTCTTCTTTTCTTTTTTTTTGTTGTACTAATATGGCATCTGATCTTTGAACAGACTTTGACATTATGTTAGACATGTTCCTTTCTGGCATATCATAGCGACCTATGATCTCCCTCTTCAAAAACTTGCTAACTGTCGTTTTCGTGACATTGGCATATGAACTTGCCTCTACCCATTTGGTGAAGTAATCGATGACCACGGAAATGAACGGGTGTCCACTAGATGCTTTTGATGAGATCATTCCCATAACATCCATGCCCCACATGTGGGAAAAAATAGAGGAAGCGCATAAGTCATGTCTTCGTCAATTTGGCATTTACGGAATAACTGATGCAATCTCCCTTTTATGGTAGACCAGCAGTACCCGAACCTCATAATCGGCCTGGCTATCGTAAAACTATTAGCATGTGTCTTTTCAAACACTCAAATGTAACACCCCCTACCCGTATTCGTTGTCAGAATAAGGTACGGGGCATTACCGGAGTTTACAATTTTTTTTTTTTTTTTTGAAACCGAAACCATTCTAATTCATCATATTTTCAAAATAAAATTCATGCATATTTATAAGATAACTTTAACAGATAAGCCATACCAATGGCTGACCTTACATTCATTTCATACTAACATTTATTTTATTAGCTTATACATGCCATTCATTTCCAAACTAAAGTTTCTTTAAATACCGAAATCTTTGGGGTTGATAGTGTGATGAGTCTCCCACCGATCGACCTCCGAGCTCTTAACACTACAAAACAAGGGAAAGGAAAAACAGAGAGTAAGCACTTTGTGCTTAGTAAGCCCATGTAACAAGAATTATACTTACCTAATATTTTCAATACAATGTAATAAGCATTCATATATCCATTCAATGCATTAATACCCTAACATGCACAAGCTCAACATTCAAGTTGGTTCATTAATTTCCATATATCAATAATATACACACCATGATTGATGAGCTCATCAATATCATGATTTCCATTTCCTTGTTATTTTTCCATATTTATCCCGTTGAATTTCTCGGAATTTCGATGGATTTTCAGGTACACTTTAGTGTACAAATTCGTCCACAATTCATGTTCATGTGCGCATTTTTCATTTTTCAGAGAGCACACTCACGAACCTCATCCTTACAGAGGATTACCACCCAGCTAAATCACATGTAATATAAACTCATAGAGTATTGTCGGGATTACCACCCGAAGCTAAATCCCTGCAACGACAATTACTCTAATGAGCTTGGATCTGAATTACAGTCCAGCTAAATTCGCACCCTAATTCGGATTACCCGTCCAAGCTAAATCCATTTTCCACATATTCTTCGGGGGGCTATATCAGATAGGATCACCCGTCCGGGCTAGATCCTTTTTACCGTCAATTCCTTTTCAGAGATCCATCGAATTTTCCTTTCATTCAACCGGGATTTCTTCCCCTTTTTATCAAATATATCAATGTTTCATCAATCTTCATACAATGAACATTCAAATTATATTCACATCAATAACATACATTTCAAGTATTTAAGAATATAATTCAAGTTACACGAACTTACCTCGTTATCAGTTCGTTTACAAAATCTACTAATCCAAAACTTTTTCCTTTCCTCGATCTAGCTTCGTATTTGAGTTTTCCGGATCTAAATAAATAAATTCAATCATCAATTCAATACATTTCATGTTCACATGTAGCATTTTCTATAATTCTATTATTATTTTTAGCTTATTCAAAGCTGTCTACTTGAGTCACAGTCACTAAATTATTTATTTCTCGAGCTACAGAGCTCCAAATGAAGAACCGTTAATTTTCTCTGAAACTAGACTCACATATCTTCTTCCCATAAAATTTTCAGAATTTTTGGTATGGCCAATCAATACCAGATTATTCTTAAAGTTTCCCCTGTTTCACTGTTTGACTGTTCTGACCTCTCTTCACTACGAATCAAATTACTCTTCATACAGAATTCATATGACCTTCTTATTTATTTCATTTGAAAATAGATTCATTCAGGATTCTAAACATATAAAGTTAAGCCCCTAATTATTTTTCTCCAATTTTTATGATTTTTCAAAGTCAGAACAGGGGATCCTGAAATCCCTCTGGATCAGTCTTACAAAAATATAAATATCTCAAATTACAGAATTCCTTTGCTTTCCATGTTTCTTTCATATGAAAATAGACTCAATAAGCTTTAATTTCATATCTCACTCAGCTTCTAATTCCACTTCTACGATTTTTAGTGATTTTTCAAAGTAACCCTACTGCTGCTGTCCCAAAACAGTTTTCTTATAGCTTATTTTACAATTAAATCCTTTACCCAATTCTAACTTCAAATTCTTTCAATTAAACCACTAATTCATCATTTTATTCATCATATGCTATATTCAAAAACTCTGAAACTTCAAAAATTTCAACTTAAATTCATCAAAACTTTGTTCTAAAACTTATAAAGCATCAAAATTAAAAGAAAAAGGACTAAATTAACTTACCAAATTAAACTCCAAGCTTTAAAAACTCTATTCTCCCTTTTTCTTTCTTTCTCCCCTATTTCTTCTCTGTTTCGTCTTTACTCTCTGTTTCTTTTCTGTTTCTATCTCTTTTGTTTCTTTTCTCTTTTCTTTATATATATATATAATAATATAATAATATAATAATATAATAATATAATAATAAACTAAAAAATCTCAGATTTTTCTTCAATTCACCGCCTCAATCTAGACAAAATGGCTTAATTGCCATTTTGGTCCTTTATACTTTCTTTTAATCTATAATTAAACTTTTACTTTCATTTCAATTTAGTCCTTTTCATTTAATTACCTACCCAAACGTTAAAATTTTCTAACGAAAGTTTAATACCGCATTACTAACATTTTATAAATATTTATAAAAATATTTCCTATCATATAAAGACTCATGCAAACATATTGAAATAAATTTCTATTTAAATCGGATTTATGGTTGCGAAACCATTATTCCGATAATCTTGAATTTAGGCCATTACAACTCTCCCCCCCTTTTAAGGATTTTCGTCCTCGAAAATCTTACCAGTAAAGAGGTTTGGATATTGTTTCCTCATTGCCTCCTCCGGTTCCCATGTCGCTTCCTCAATCCCGTGCTTTTGCCACAATACTTTCACCAAATTTATTTTTTTATTTCTAAGCTCCTTTGTTTCCCGTGCCAATATCTTGACCGGTTCTTCACTGTAAGTCATATCCGGCTGAATCTCCACTTCTGTCGGAGAAATAACATGTGAAGGATCTGACCGATATCGTCGTAGCATAGACACATGAAAAACATTATGGATTTTATCAAGTTCTGGTGGTAATGCCAACCGATAAGCGACCGGTCCAATTCTTTCTATGATCTCATATGGCCCGATAAATCTTGGACTCAATTTACCCTTTCGACCGAATCGGAGAACTTTCTTCCAAGGAGACACTTTCAAGAATACCTTGTCACCGACCTGAAATTCAATCTCTTTTCGTTTAAGATCGGCATATGATTTTTGGCGATCGAAAGCTGCTTTTAAACTATCCCGAATAACCTTCACTTTCTCTTACTTTCCCTTCCTGATTAAATCAACCCCATGTATCTTCTTTTCACTGAGCTCTGTCCAATACAATGGTGTTCTACATTTTCTACCATACAAAGCTTCATATGGTGCCATTTTAATACTGGACTGATAACTGTTATTGTAAGCAAATTCAATCAAAGGTAGATACCTCTCCCAATTACCTTTAAACTCTAGTGTACAACATCGAAGCATATCTTCCAATACTTGTATTACACGCTCAGATTGGCCATCTGTCTGAGGATGAAATGCAGTACTGAAATACAACTGAGTACCCAAAGCTTCTTGCAATTTATCCCAGAAACGAGACGTAAATCGGGGATCTCTATCTGATATAATGGAGATAGGCACTCCATGTAACCTGACAATCTCAGATATGTACAATTCAGCCAGTTTATCTAAAGAATAATCCATACGTACCGGAATAAAGTGTGCTGACTTTGTCAATCGGTCAACAATCACCCAAATAGCATCTTTTTTCCTCGGAGACAACGGTAACCCCGATACAAAATCCATAGTGATTCTTTCCCATTTCCATTCCGGTATAGTAATTGGCTGAAGTAACCCCGAAGGTACCTGATGTTCTGCTTTAACCTGTTGACATATCAAACATCTTGATACAAACTCAGAAATATCACGTTTCATACCTGGCCACCAGTACATCTTCTTCAAATCATTATACATTTTATTACTTCCCGGATGTACAGACATAGTACCACTGTGAGCCTCGTGTAAAATCTTCTGTACGAGCTCTGAATTCTTGGGTACACATACCCTACCTCTGAATAATAAACAATCACCAACCCCAACTTGAAATTCGAATCGATGCTGACTCACATTGTGCCCGTTTAACTCAGTAACTTCTCATTACTCTTCTCGAGCTTCACATATTTGTTTGTAAAATGTCGGTTTAGCTCTCAATTCAGCTAAGATTGAACCATCATCAACCAAAGACAATCGGGTATTCATAACTCGTAAAGCAAACAGAGATTTTCGACTCAAAGCATCAGCCACAACATTAGCCTTACCTGGATGATAATCAATAATCAAATCATAGTCTTTTATCAATTCAAGCCACCTGCGCTATCTTAAATTCAAATCTTTCTGTGTCATCAAATATTTCAAGTTTTTATGATCAGTATAAATATGACATTTTTCACCGTACAAGTAATGCCGCCATATCTTCAATGCAAAAACAATAGCAGCTAACTCAAGATCATGTACCGGATAATTTCTTTCATGTGGTTTTAAGTTGTCTTGAAGCATAGGCTATTATTTTACCTTCTTGCATCAAGACACAACCTAAACCATTTAATGAGGCATCACTGTAAATAACAAATTCCTTACCCGGTTCAGGCTGCACTAATACTGGTGCTTTCGTTAGTAGATCTTTCAATCGGTTGAAACTCACGCGACATTCATCACCCACTCGAACTTTACATCTTTCTCGCAATAATCGAGTCATCGGAGAAGCTATCATAGAGAATCCTTGTACAAATCTCCGATAATAACCAGCTAAACCCAAGAAACTTCTAACTTCAGATCTGATCTTCTGTGGACTCCAATTGACAATAGCTGAGATTTTACTTGGATCTACCCTGATGCCTTCAGCAGATACAATATGTCCAAGAAAACCCACTTCTCGAAGCCAAAATTCACATTTACTGAATTTAGCATATAATTGTTTCTCTCGCAGAATTTGCAACACAATTCTCAAATGTTCTGTATGTTCTTCTTCATCTCGAGAATAAACCAAAATATCATCAATGAAAACTACCACAAACCTATCTAAGTACGGTCTGAATATCCGATTCATCAAATCCATAAATACTGCAGGTGCATTAGTCAACCCAAATGGCATAACTAGAAACTCATAATGCCCGTACCTGGTTCTGAAAGCTGTCTTTGGCACATCTGACTCCTTTACTCGTAACTGATAGTAGCCCGATCGGAGATCAATCTTTGAAAATATAGTAGCACCTTTCAGTTGATCAAATAAATCATCAATCCGGGGCAACGGATACTTATTCTTTATAGTTACCTTATTGAGCTGTCGATAGTCAATACACAATCTCAAAGACCCATCTTTCTTTTTCACAAACAGAACCGGAGCACCCCAAGGTGAATGACTCGGTCGGACAAAACCTCTGTCAACAAGTTCCTGTAACTGTGTCTTTAATTCTTTTAATTCTGTAGGAGCCATTCGGTACGGAGCTATGGAAATCGGAGTAGTTCCCGGAATCAAATCTATAGAAAATTCCACTTCTCTTTCTGGTGGCAACCCTGGTAACTCTTCTGGAAACACATCAGAAAATTCACATACCACTGGCACTGCTTGAATCTTTGACTCAGATACCTTAGTATCTAATACATAAGCAAGAAAAGCATCATACCCCTTTTTGACATACTTACGAGCAAGAATAATCGAAATCACATCGATAATCCTCTGCATACGATCGGATTTAACCCAAGTAATTCACCATTCGACACTTCAACACAATATTTTTCGTTTCGCATTACTTATCATCGCATCATGCTCGAATTAACCAATCCATGCCCAATATCACATCAAACTCATCAAATGGCGGTAACATCAAATCACCCAGAAACAATAACCTCTTACCATCAAGGGACAATTTTTACAAATTTTATCCACCAAAATAGATTGGCCAAAGGGGTTCGAGACTTTAACCACAAATTCAAGAGGGTTCAATAGATAAATCTTTAACGCATGCAAGTTTTACACATATATATGAATGCGTAGAACCGGGATCAATTAATGCAGTAATATCAGTTTCAAGTAAAGAAAATGTACCAGTAATAACATCGGTCTTTGAGGCATCTTCTCCGCACGCATGACATATGTTCTAGGAGGCGCTCGTGTCTCGTGCCCTACTTGTAGTATCTTTTGTAGCTCCTCGGCTACCACTGACATTACTGGATGGTCGAGATGGTCTACCCCTCAAAGATGGATTACTTGGCTTTGATATATATTCAGCTTCTTTTTCACTTCTTTCTGGACAATCTCTGAGGAAATGATCAAAAGAACCACATCGGTAACAAGCCCCGCTCTTAAATCGACATTCACCAAAATGAGCTTTATTACAATACTGGCATCTCGGCTTAGGGGTACCAACACTGCCAACACTGGTCACCGATGGAGTGGAAGGTCTTGAGTTAGTGCGCTGTGAAGCTCGCACTCTATCTGAATACCCAGTGGTTGAGGTAGAACGATCCTGGTACTTCTTCAATTTCTTTGGAGCAGAAAACTGAGATTTTTCCATTGGTCTTTTACTAAAAATTCGAGCTTCCCTCTCAGCCTGTTTCTTTTCTTTGCTCCATTCTTCTGCTTTATAAGCTCGTTCTGCTAGTGTAGCAAACTCTCGAATTTCAAGAATTCCAACAAGTAGCTTAATTTCTTCATTCAACCCTTCTTCAAATCGTTTGCACATTTCAGCTTCCGACTGTACCCATTCTCGAGCATATTTACTCAACCGAACAAATTCTCTTTCATACTCGAATCTCGATCTATTGCCTGTTTCACCTCAAGAAATTCTTTTCTTTTCTCGATCAAGGAATCTCTGTCGATATATTTCTTTTTGAACTCGGTGCCGAAGAATTCCCATGTAATTTCTTCTTTCAAACAATCAAACTTTAGTATTCCACCAATGATAAGTCAGTGTCTTTTAGCAAAGAAACAAAGACATTTCAAACATTCTTCTGGCGTGCAAGATAATTCCTCCAAAACCCGAGTAGTATTTTCTAACCAAAATTCAGCTCTTTCGGGATCATCATCAACTGCTGCTCGAAATTCTTCGGCCCCATATTTTCGAATTTTATCAACAGGAGCTTTTCCTTTTCTGACAGATTCACCTGTACCCTGTGGAATCTCGGGAACCGTGGAGGAACAGGAGGGGGAGCTTGAGTTTGCTGCACTGTAGGGTTAGTTCTTATATATTGGGTAAACCATTCATTCATCATTTGAAAGAAGGCTATTTTTGCCTCCTCCCCTTGACCCTCTATACCGGGCCTTCTACTGCTAGTTTCTTCTCTTTGTATTGAAGCCGGAGCATGACTCCCAGCTTCCTCAGATTGAGCTCGGTCAGATGACATTACTATAAGGAAAACACAATTTAAATGGTTAGGAGATATCACACTATCAAAAATAATTTAAATGGCATGTATAGCTAATCCGTATTCGCTATATCGGTCCTAGAACCGGCTAAACCGTAGCTCTGATACCAACAAATGTAACACCCCCTACCCGTATTCGTTGTCAGAATAAGGTACGGGGCATTACCGGAGTTTACAATATTTTTTTTTTTTTTTTTTGAAACCGAAACCATTCTAATTCATCATATTTTCAAAATAAAATTCATGCATATTTATAAGATAACTTTAATGATAAGCCATACCAATGGTGACCTTACATTCATTTCATACTAACATTTATTTTATTAGCTTATACATGCCATTCATTTCCAAACTAAAGTTTCTTTAAATACCGAAAAATATCAAGGTTGATAGTGTGATGAGTCTCCCACCGATCCGACCTCAGAGCTCTTAACACTACAAAACAAGGGAAAGGAAAATGAGTAAGCACTTTGTGCTTAGTAAGCCCATGTAACAAGAATTATACTTACCTAATATTTTCAATACAATGTAATAAGCATTCATATATCCATTCAATGCATTAATACCCTAACATGCACAAGCTCAACATTCAAGTTGGTTCATTAATTTCCATATATCAATAATATACACACCATGATTGATGAGCTCATCAATATCATGATTTCCATTTCCTTGTTATTTTTCCATATTTATCCCGTTGAATTTCTCGGAATTTCGATGGATTTTCAGGGGTACACTTTAGTGTACAAATTCCGGTCCGTCAATTCATGTTCATGTGCGCACATTTCCATTTCGAGAGCACACTCCCGCGAACCTCATCCTTACAGAGGATTACCACCCAAAGCTAAATCCTCAGTAATATAAACTCATAGAGTATTGTCGGGATTACCACCCAAAGCTAAATCCCTCGCAACGACAATTACTCTAATGAGCTTGGATCTGAATTACCAGTCCAAAGCTAAATTGCACTTAATTCGGATTACCCGTCCAAGCTAAATCCATTTTCCACATATTCTTCGGGAGGGCTATATCGGATAGGATCACCCGTCCGGCTAGATCCTTTTACCGTCAATTCCTTTTCAGAGATCCATCGAATTTTCCTTTCATTCAACCGGGATTTCTTCCTTTTTATCAAATATATCAATGTTTCATCAATCTTCATACAATGAACATTCAAATTATATTCACATCAATAACATACATTTCAAGTATTTAAGAATATAATTCAAGTTACACGAACTTACCTCGTTATCAGTTCGTTTACAAAATCTACTAATCCAAAACTTTTTCCTTTCCTCGATCTAGCTTCGTATTTGAGTTTTCCGGATCTAAATAAATAAATTCAATCATCAATTCAATACATTTCATGTTCACATGTAGCATTTTCTATAATTCTATTATTATTTTTAGCTTATTCAAAGCTGTCTACTTGAGTCACAGTCACTAAATTATTTATTTCTCGAGCTACAGAGCTCCAAATGAAGAACCGTTAATTTTCTCTGAAACTAGACTCACATATCTTCTTCCCATAAAATTTTCAGAATTTTTGGTATGGCCAATCAATACCAGATTATTCTTAAAGTTTCCCCTGTTTCACTGTTTGACTGTTCTGACCTCTCTTCACTACGAATCAAATTACTCTTCATACAGAATTCATATGACCTTCTTATTTATTTCATTTGAAAATAGACTCATTCAGGATTCTAAACATATAAAGTTAAGCCCCTAATTATTTTTCTCCAATTTTTTATGATTTTTCAAAGTCAGAACAGGGGATCCCGAAATCCCTCTGGATCAGTCTTACAAAAATATAAATATCTCAAATTACAGAATTCCTTTGCTTTCCATGTTTCTTTCATATGAAAATAGACTCAATAAGCTTTAATTTCATATCTCACTCAGCTTCTAATTCCACTTCTACGATTTTTAGTGATTTTTCAAAGTAACCCTACTGCTGCTGTCCCAAAACAGTTTTCTTATAGCTTATTTTACAATTAAATCCTTTACCCAATTCTAACTTCAAATTCTTTCAATTAAACCACTAATTCATCATTTTATTCATCATATGCTATATTCAAAAACTCTGAAACTTCAAAAATTTCAACTTAAATTCATCAAAACTTTGTTCTAAAACTTATAAAGCATCAAAATTAAAAGAAAAAGGACTAAATTAACTTACCAAATTAAACTCCAAGCTTTAAAAACTCTATTCTCCCTTTTCTTTCTTTCTCCCCTATTTCTTCTCTGTTTCGTCTTTACTCTCTGTTTCTTTTCTGTTTCTATCTCTTTTGTTTCTTTTCTCTTTTCTTTATATATATATATAATAATATAATAATATAATAATATAATAATATAATAATAAACTAAAAATCTCAGATTTTTCTTCAATTCACTGCTCAATCTAGACAAAATGGCTTAATTGCCATTTTGGTCCTTTATACTTTCTTTTAATCTATAATTAAACTTTTACTTTCATTTCAATTTAGTCCTTTTCATTTAATTACCTACCCAAACGTTAAAATTTTCTAACGAAAGTTTAATACCGCATTACTAACATTTTATAAATATTTATAAAAATATTTCCTATCATATAAAGACTCATGCAAACATATTGAAATAAATTTCTATTTAAATCGGATTTATGGTTGCGAAACCATTATTCCGATAATCTTGAATTTAGGCCATTACACTACAACATCCTCGCGCCTAGGTATATCTTGATGCGATCATGCAAAGACATCTTTGAATTCCTGGAATAACTCAATGACGTCTCGCTTTGTTTCTGTGTGAGCTAGGCTTCGATCTTCACTCCTTTCCTAGACTCGCAATGTCCACTGACCCTTTGTACGGTAGAGTCTATTTTTCTCTTGTTCTACCATCCTTAACAAATCAAAAGATAAGTTACCATCTCGGTCATCTTCAAAATCCTTAGATCCTTTTAGACCCATATCTCACTCAAAAGGGAGTCAGTAACAGCGTTGTTCATGTCTTGATATTTGGGTACCTATTGTAGGTACGAAGACAAATTCCAAAGAATAAATGATTCTAAGAATGATTATTTATATGGTATGATCATGAATAAGGAATGAAGGAATATTCCAAAGAACAAAAGAATGTATAGTATGACATGGAAAGAATAAAAAAAAATATTTGCTGAAAAAGATGCATTTTATTGAAATAAAAATTCTGGACACAAGCCTATTTCACCAAAGGACTCTTATTGCTTCTAGGCTTAAAGCAATAAGCGTGTTTTGAATATTACTTTAGATTAAATCTAAAAATACAGGGATCTCTTCCACAGTCTCATTGTTTTAAATCTTCCCGAGTATGTAAGGGCTTGGAAATTTTTATTCCCCGATTCCCTCTTCGGATATGTCATTAATGCTCAGACTCTCTAATATTCCTTCCGAGCCTCTGACTTCTTCAAGGAATTGCAACTCTTCTGCCTCCACTTTCAACTATCATATTCACTGCTTCATCTGAGTGATTAGGTTCTGAGGGATCATCGAATTTCACAATTCCCATTTCAATGAGCCTTTCGACCAACTTTTTGAAGGAGAAGCAATTCTCTATCGAGTGCCCCATTATCCCTGCATGATATTCACATTGAGTGCTTGCGTCGTACCATTTAGGGTATGGGGGTTGCAACGATTTTAAGTAGACAGGGGATACAACCTGGGCATCAAATAGACTTTTGTATAGCTCTCTGTACGTCATTGGAATGGGAGTAAACTGGAGCTTCTCCGTGTTTTGCTTTGTATTAGGTTCTTATCTTGGTGAAGCTTGCTGGCCTGTGGCCACCACTCTCGATTGATTTACCGTGATTGGTTTTGCATAACCCCCACTCACATTACCAACCTCGTTCTCGCTCTTCTTCAGAGCTGACCTCCTAGTACTTTCCCCAGCCTCTATTTTTTCGCACCTTATTGCGTTCTCTATCATTTCCCCGGACATCACTATGTCCGCGAAACTCTTAGTTACAGTTCCCAGCATGTGATTAATAAAAAGTGCCTTCAAAGTATTAATGAAAAGCATGGTGGTTTCTTTTTCCAACAGTGGGGGTTGGACTTGCTTAGCAATTTCCCTCCACCTCTGAGCATATTGCCTGAAACTTTCATTCGACTTTTTCTCCATGTTCTGTAAGGTGATCCTGCCAGGCGCTATGTCCTTCACATGGCCATACTACTCCATGAATGACTGTGCTAAGTCTTTCCACGATTTGACTTGAGTACGACTTAACTGATTGTACCATTTAGCCACGGCTCCAATCAGACTATCCTGAAAGTAGTAGATCAACAACTGGCAGTTGCTGACATATCCCGTCATTCTCTGACAGAACATTGTAATATGGGCCTCAGGGCAGCTGGTCCCGTTGTATTTTTCGAATTCTGGCATCTTGAACTTTGGTGGGAGTACCAGATCTAGGACCAGACTCAACTTCTTAGCATCCACTTCGCATTGGTAATCAGCGCTTTCCAATGCTTTGAACTTCTCTTCCAACTATTTGCATCGATCTTCAAACTGTTTTGGGAGCTCTACCCCTGCTTTTTCCCCTTCTGCTGCATCATCGAAGTCAGGGACCATTGGTTTTGCCAAATTATCTCCGGGGTTGGAGCTCGAGCCTATTACAAAGTTTACCGGTGTTGAGATACCGGATTGATACTGGGGACTGATATTAACGGACACCCTAGGTGGGTATGCATTGGGCTGCGCTGGGGTATTTGTCGGGGCGAAACCCGGTGGATAGACAGGGTCTTCACTATCATTCCCGGGGTTGACCATAGGGCTCTTTCCTTTATCAGGCCCACCAGTCAACAACTGTGTTAACTGGCTCATCATGCTTCTCTGGGATTCCAGCATTTGATCCCTCATGTCCTGTTGGATCTTAGCCAACTGTTCTTGCATCTGAATTTGCAACTGGTCTTGCATCTCCTTCTGCATCTGTTCTAACCTTTCTAACCTTTGATCCATGGCTTTTGTTTTTCTTCAAGTGTAGTAGCGATGTTCCAGGGTAACTATAATACGATCTCTAGTTAATAGGGTTCTTTTATGACATTTAATGCATATAATGCGATGTAATGCAAATGGATGAAATGCAATGCAAAGGGATGGAATGAATAAAAAAAGAAAGAGAGGCATTGATTTTGAATTCAATTTCATTAGAAGAACTTTTCTAGAAATAAATTTCTTTACATAAAGCAGATTACATATGCGGCTTTATCCTCATAGTCCAGGTGAAAACACCAATCCTTTTCTTCGTATCCGGATGTTATGGTCGAACCCACTTTATCAAGAAATCTATTTTCCTATGACAAACTCTTCTATTTAGCAATCAAATATGAATCAACACCTCCTTTCTATGATGATGAAATGCAATGTAGTCATAAATAAAAGAAAACACGTTAGCATCATATACAGATGGTAAAAATCCAGCACCCATCCAGGTGACTGCCAGGGTTCAATATAGCTCTATCTAGGGTTGGCTCTTAAGGATCACTATATGTGGCTTAGTTCTAAAGGGAGGGTACCTGAACTAGCAGATTCATCAATCCTCACCCATTATAGGCTCATATGGATCGAGTTCAGTTCAGGGGAATACATTTCCCTATGGCCATGCGGAGGTGAAAACCTCACAAAGACATAGGTACGGATGTATCCCGGAAGCAGTCCACTAGCCCATGCGGAGGTGAAGACCTCACGAAGGCATAGTTTCTCACTCCCACTTAAAAGGTGTGACCACAACGGTCATGCAATATGATGCAAGAGTACCCTAGACACTTAAATCACAACCAACTAAATGACCCAAACAAATGCAATAAAAGAATCGTAATTTTTAAATTTTATTTTCAACTTTCGTCAAAAGGACAGAAATTAATCAATTTACGGCTTGACTCTCTTAGGTCCCCAGTGGAGTCGCCAAGCTGTCGAAACCATTTTTTATGTTTGGAAAACGGGCCGACTTTAAAAGGAAAATAGAGTCGCCACCAATCTTTTTTGAGGTGTGGTTGGGTCACCTTATAAAACATTTTGGTCTACAAATTTTAAGAAAACAGGTCCGGGAGTTGGTTACGCACGAGGAAAGATTAGCACCCTCGCGACGTCCAAAAATTGGTACCTTATTGATTGATTAATGTCCTAATATCGAAAATTGGAAGAGATTTAAAAAACGAATCCTTTAGAAAAGGTTTGGATAATTCGAATTGGATATAGAAATTATCTTGTTCCGAAAGAATGAAATATCACGTCCAGCACGTTAGGATACGATGTTTCAAACCCTTAACACCAAGATCATTTCATGATTTCCAAGATTCATGCATTTTAAAAAGGATATCCCATTATTTGGCCAAACGAAAAAACCGAAACCCAGCACGTTAGAGCACGATTCCTCGAATTTCCAAACATGAAATATTGCCTTATCTTTGAAGTTTAAGAAACACGGTCAAAATATTAAAAGGATATTTAGTCATTTGGATGAATGGAAAATCGAAACCCAGCGCGTTAGGGCACGATTTCTTGAACTCCCAAACACAAAATATTACATTTGTAAAAACCCTTTTTATGAGTTTTGGGTAAAAAAAGTGAGCATACTTAGCGAACAGTGATAATGTAAGCACGATAATAATAACGAGCAACATAACCTTGCAGGCATATAAAGACGTAAATAAATAAATGGGTAGGTTCATAATATGGATAATATATAATAAGACAATAATAATGTGAACAATAATAAAATAAAATGGAATGAGCAAAAATAATAGAAGGAATAATAAATAAAGTAACCCCAAAAAATATTAGTAAGGGCTTAATTTAAAATATCGAGTAGGCATATAAAAAATAAGTAGGAAGGTTTCTTAGAAAAATATAATAATAATAAATATAATTGTAATAATAATAATATATATATATATATATATAATAATAGTGATAAAAAACAATAGTAGTAAAGATAGGAATAATAATAAAAGGAAAGTAACAATACTACATTAATAATAATATGTTAAAAACATAAAACAATAATAGTAAATATAATGATAATAATGAAGGAAAATAATAATAAAGGAAAAAAACAATAATATAATAATATTAATAGTAAATGAAAATAATAATAAAAGTAATAGTAAAAAAAGTATTAGTAATAAAATAATAGTAATAATATTAGAATTAATAGTGATAAATAAAAAATAATAATGAAAATACAAATAATAAATAGTAATATTAAAAGTAATAATAATAGTAATAACAATAAATATAACGATAATAATAAATATAAGAAATATGATTATAGTAATAATAATATTATATAAAAAAATAATGGTAATAATAAAATAATACTATTAATACTAATGAATATAATAATAAAGAAAAAAAACAATAATAGTAGTGGCAAAATTAAAATAATAATTATAATAAAATAATGATAGTAAAAGCAATAATAATATGATAATTATAATAGTAAAACAATATGAATGATAATAAAAATCAAAATTAACAAGATAATAAAATTAATAATAAAATAACGAAAATCACAAAAGAAATGAAAAAAGACGAAATTGAATCTTTAAATAAAGGTTTGGGGCAAATTTAAAATACAAGAGAACTGAATTAAAAAAACTAAAAAATGCGGAAGGGCTTGATGCGCAAATAGCCTATTTAACTGAAAAACACGCGGATCCTATGATAGCGGGTCGGGTCGCGCGGGTCGGAGCCAAAACGATGCCGTTTTGGCGTCTAGAGCCAAGGCACTAAACGGTGCCGTTTTGCCCTCCTATAAAAGCAAACTTTTTTGTTTTAAAAATCATTTTTAACCTCTCCTAAAAAAAAAAACCAAAAGAAAACCCTCTGCAGCCTCTCCTCCTGGGCGATTACCGGCAGAGCTCCGGCGAAGCTCCGGCATGACCCGCCGCCGTCCGCCGCCGTCGCCGGCCAGCGTGGAATTCCAAAAGGTGAGTTTTTTCTCTTTATTCTTTTTATTTCCTTTTAAAACTCTTATATATTTTTTAAAAAAGAAGAAAACCCTTTAAAAAACAAGACACAGATTCGGAAAAAATGAAAAAAGAAAAAACGGAAAAAAAGGAAATCTACCTTTGGTCTTTTTTTATTCTCTGTGTTTCTATGTGTAAAAACGTGTGTATTGCTTCTGTATCTATCTCAAAAACCCTCTCCCTTTTACACTCTTTCGATTCGGCTTTTATAGCCTTCTATTTACAACTAGTTCTCCTATTTTGTAGGTACGTGGTGGAGAAGGCGAGCGTTGGAGGGGCGCATGATGCGGAAGGGTGAGCGACATGGCTACGAGGGCTGCTGGCGACGTCGCAAAACAGTGGCTGCTAGGGTTTCTGAAACCCTAATTTTGTGTTTAGGTTGTGTTGGGCTAGGTCTGTTTTGCTTTGGGCCTTAAATTCAATTGGGCTATTTTTGTAAATTTGGACTTTGTATTTTGTTTTTTCTGGTTAATGGGCTTGGTTGAGGTCAAAAATTGGGCATTACAATAATCATTTTAAAAATAATTATACTTAAAAATAACTAAAACTTAAAAGTATAAATATTTTTAAGTAGATAACTATATTTTAAAAATAGTTATTTATTAAAGTAAATTATACATATAATCACTTAACTGTAATAAAAATTCTTATTTTACGCACCCAAAATAAAAAGTTTACAATTTAAGTATTTATGTTATACAGTTCGGTCATTTTAATCGCTCTAGTTAAAATCATAAACAACAAGTTAACATAAATTTTTCTTTTAAATTTTGATTTTCCATGTAAAAGTAAAATTCATGTCATTTTTATTCATTTAAAAAATTATCATTTTAGTATCCAAACTTCTAATTTAATTTAAATGAGATATAACCCTAAAAAACTTGGGATATTTACATTTGTTAACCTCCGGCGTCAGTTTCAAATGCAACAATGAAAAGGGAGGACTTGAGAAGGGAAGACGAAGTAAATTGGGTTAGGGTTTCATTTTCAAATCGAATTTGGGGATTAACACAACAATGAAGAGGAAGGAATTGGGAAGGAAGACAAATGAATTTGGCTTAGGGTTTCATTTTCAAATTAGATTTGGGGATGTCAAGAATGGCTAGAGAAAGAGCCTTGTTCAAGTTCCTTAAGCCTGGGCAATGTGTACAGCTCGCCGACATTCAAGCCACTGCCATGTGGGGTGTTGCTGCTACTACTGGGGCTCTTTCGCTCATCTAGGTTTCTTTCTTTTTCAATCATTATTTCTTTATTGCTGTTAGGTCCATAAAAAAATGTTTTGATTGTTTATCATAAAATCTCCCTTTGTATATGTATTAAATTGTTTTTGGATCTGTCTTTGTAAGAGTTGAGATGAAGATGAAGATGAAGACGAAAAATAATAAAAAGATTTTTTTTTTCCAATTCTAAGTTGAAATTTGAGGAAGAAGATGACAGTTTAGATTTATGGGGTTTTCAATTATTTAATTATTTTTTTCTTTTATTTTAGTTAATAATTAGTATTGAAAAAATTATATTTTAGTCCAAAGTGGTATGCAATACTTATGACGTGATAAATTATGTCATGTGGCATTCAATAATTGGTCGACGTGAGAAACATCATGTCAGATTTTTATTAAATTTTTTAAAGAAGTGACTAAAATGAATGAACTATAATGTGGGTGCCTAAAATGAAAATTTTTTATAGTTATATAATTATATGTGTAGTTACACTATTTATTAAAACTATCTTATTGCAAACTCAATTTGGGTGAAAATAGAATTATTAATAAATATATCTATAAAAAATAATATAAATATCAAATGATTTGAGTAAAGGGTTAAAATATAAATGTTGAAAGTTGTAAAGACTTGGGTTTAAGTCTCTGTGTATTTTTTTTAATTTTTCTATGTGAAAAATATAAAATGATAAAAACACTCTCAAAATAATATAATTTATTTTATAAAATAAGGATATTTTTGTCATTACTCAATTGAGTTAGTGCTTAATTGACTCGTGACATCAATTAAGTCAAATGTTTTATATATAGTATATAATTATTATTTTTTACACAATGCCTAATTCTACCTATAGCTTCTCCCAACCCCTAAATCGAAAGAAACACTTACTTAATCGCACTTCTACCTATATCCTTTTAATTGTTTCAATAGTAATAATGTCAATTAAGCTAAAACTCAATTAGCTAGCGATATAGATTTAAAAAATTCTTTTCTTAAAATAAAAAAAAAACTATTATTAATGGGAACCATGAACTAAAAGAATGAAAATATATGAAACACAGTAAAAACGATAAATAAATTACTACAAACTAATGCACAAATGTCATGTCTACAGAATAATCTTAAAAAAAAAACAGAAGACAAATTGACAGTAACTACAACATTAGAATAATTCAAAAAGAAACTAGAGATGCATCTACTTGATCAAATCACTGAAATTTACATTCTAGCCTCGCCATCATCAAATCAACCTAACGATAAACACCAAGAAATAATTGCCAAAGGCCCTAAGAGACTCACCGCATCAATGATGCACAAAAGGCCAAGTCTTAGTGTAACAGCCCGATTTTAGCTAAATCGGAACAGTGGTTTCGAAACCACAAATTCGAAGTCAAAAAAATATTTTAATATTATTTTTAGTGTTTACAGTATGTGAATTGATATATGTGTAAGTTTCGTGTGAAAATTTTATCGTTTATGTGCTCGATTTTATAAAAGGACTTAATCGCATAAAATGTAAAAGTGGCTAGCTATTTGTTAAAGTGCTATATTGCTATGATTTTTATTATGTGGGGTCCTTATGTGGTAAATTAGTCATTAACTAATGGTATGGACGGTTTTGGGGTTATAATACATGGTTTATTTATTAAATTATAAAGGTTAGTTTTGTAAATTAATTAAATATGTTAGTATAATAAAACATAAAATAAAGTGGCCATGCATTTTAGTTCATCTTTGGCCGAAAATACAAAAGAAAAAGAAAGAAAAAGAACAAGCTAGGTTCGGCCTTGGTTTTGCTTGATTGAGGTATGTAATTTGTTCGGTTTTTGATAATTTTTACGTTTTTGAGATCGTTGCTTCGTGTTTTAGCTAGCCCATGCTTTAATTTTTGGAATTGATGATGAATTTGAGATTTTCCATTGTTGATAGCTTGATGATTTTTGTGTTTGATGATGAAAAATAAATATATGTTGTTAGATTGTCATGTTTAATTAAGTGATTTTTTAGTAAAAATGCCTATTTAGGATTAAATTGTGAATTTTGTAAATTGAGGGGTCAAAATGTGAAATAAATGAAATAAATGGGCTGCTAGGGACCTTAGTGAAATTCGGCCAAGCTTGGGTGTGGTGAAATTTTGAATATTTTGTGTTTTATGAAATAGGGACTAAATTGTAAAAAATGTAAAATATTGGGGGCTAAAGTGCAAATTTCCCTTTTATGTGTTTTTGAATGAATTTGAGTACATATGTGATTAAATAAGTTTAGTTTATATTAATTTAGATCAAGAAAAGAGGAAATCGGATTTGGATCGGGGGAAATCAAAAGTTGTCGAATAGCCGTTCCGGTCCGTTCATCTTTGTACGAGGTAAGTTCATAAGTAAATAATTGTTGTTAAATTCATATGATAATGTATTTAATTGTGCCGAATTGAATTTTAGTAACTATATATGTGTATGCCAAATTGATATAAGTATGGGAGAAGTAACTACGAGCTTGAAACGATCGAATTACGACATCCGAAAGCCTCGTACGAACCATAGGAATAGTTAGGATACATATGTCATGACATAAGATTTCGATATGTGATTTCGTGTAAGACCACGTCTGGGATGTTGGCATCGATTTGAGATTTACGTGTAAGATCATGTCTGGGACATTGGTATCGTATATGATTTAGTGTAAGACCCTGTTTGGGACAGTGGCATCGATATTTGATTACATGTAAGACCTCATCTGGGACGTTGGCATTGTACGAGCTTTTCGAGCTATTCGAGTATCCTTATTGATTCCGAATGGTTCAACGGGCAATGTTGAGTTAAGATCGAATGTGAAATCGAGCTAAATAGTCCAGGCACGTGCAAAGTTAAATGTTCATGAAAATATGGTAAGTATAGTACTTGAGATGATGATATGAACTATGCATGTTAAAGGTGTGATCATTATGTACATGAGATTGTTCATATTCGGCCAAGTTGAAATAATAATGCTAATGTTCATTTAATAATTTATTTGCTTATGACTTACTAAGCTATTTAAGCTTACTGTGTGCGTGTTTGTTCGTTGTTTTATAGATTTTGGAAAGCTAGTTACGAGCTCAGGGATCGTCAAGGAAGTCTGTCACACTATCGATCGTTATTTTGGTATTTTAAAAGCTTGAATTATAAACTTATGGCATGTATAGGCTAGCATATGTTTTGGTTGGTTTTGAAATTGTAAATATAAAGCTATGCGAAAATCGCTAGAAATAATGCTTATGTTTATGCAGTTTTGATCATGATATAAGTTCATGTTGGGATTTATGTTTCATGGTACTTATGTGTGGTGTGCTTGATATATGAATCGGTTTTATATAATGAATTGGTTGATGTATGTGTTTGACTTGTGGTTTATTGTTGAATTGTTAAAGATGTATATGTTTTTATCTTGTAAATTGGCTTAGAAATAGAAAAGAGTGCACACTCATGTTCGGTTAGAAATGGATAATTTGATTATATATATAAACAGGTATATGACATGTTGTATATGTCTTGGTATTTGATGGTCAATTTGGTTAGTTTAAGGTTAGATTTTATTTATGTGTATAATGTGATAGACGAATTAATAGTAGTATGGCCACATTAATTCGGTTATTTATTAATGAAAATTTACTATGTCTAGGTATGCATTCGGTTATAAAATAGGATGATTTGGTTTGATCACATGATTATGTTATAAGCATGTTTCGTTGGTTATATGATTAATTATTAAGTGATTTAAATAGCATGTTTATATTCGGCTAGTAATAGGTAAGACCAAAAAATATATGCCTATGATATCATTGGTTGTGAATTGATCATTCTATTAAGGATAGGAAATGGCATAATTTAGCTTATGATTGAATGGCAAAATTTGTACCATTTATGTGGTTAACTTTGTTGGCCGAATAGACAAGGAATGAATTTAGAAAGCATGTGTAATTTTGGCATGATGCATAGCTCTTGAAAATTTGGTATGTTTGATTCATAAAATGTAATTAGGAAATGGCTAATATTAGTCAAATGAGTAGTGCATGAATTGGGTATAGTTTTATATGGTAACTTGCTAGCCGAATAGAGGATAGAATGAATGGCAATGTGTGCACATGATCATGCTTGAATGATTCATTTCGATGTGGTTAAATGCGCATAAGATTTTAATGTTTAATGAAATATGCTTGATCATAATATGGAGTTGTTAATGACGCATTTGCTTATGGACATTAAGCCGTGTATAAGCATGTACAGAACTATGAAGTAAAGTGTTTAATTTATGTTAGGTATTCGAATACTATTAAGGTGATGTGCATATGATTTGAGTTATGTGTTTTGTATAGCATGCATATATTGTATAGCTTTGAGGCATGTTTATTTGTTTGAAAATATGATTATATACATGGTATGGATTCAGGTAAATTTTGAGGTATGATTCGTATTTGTAATATGAGTAATAATGTATGTTTAATATTTAATTAGCTATATGCTTTATATATATGACTATGACTTGTGTGAATGTTCGAATTTGCACTTGTGTTCGTTAATACCTCGTGACCCTAATCCGGCGACGGATATGGATTAGGGGTGTTACACTTAGATGGCCTACCCTTCTCATAATTGAAGGTCCTACCTCTTTAGTTGCTTCCTTTTGGTGGTAGCTTTGAAGATGTGCTGAATGCTGGTGATGACGATTGTTTAGCCTCGGATGGTGTTGATTGTGCTTTAATAGATGACTAAAAGTTTGGCACACCTGAGGGTGGGCAAGTCGTACCACCTAGTTCTTGAGTATTCTGAAGTCATGAAGAGAATAGAAATAAACTTCAAGATGACTGAATCAGTAAATGAAATTAACAAGGATTAATAATTTTTCAACTACTACAGACATTTTGTAACACCCCATACCCGGCCTAGACGACAAAGCGAAGTCTGGAGAGCTACATCAAATATTTCTCAAAACATAACTCCCGAAACTTAGTCTTTTTAAAGTCATCCAGAAATTAAAGGAAATTAACTACATAAAGTTTAATCTGAGTTCATCATATTTGTAAGTCGAATTCCTCGAATATACTGAAAATAAACCACTAATATAGATAATAATAAAAGCTAATAAATAACATGACCGAGCTCCTGATCCACCGACCCGATCAAGTCTGAGTGTTACCTGTAATTCAATCAACCGACAAAAATGAATTAGCAATGCAATAAGGAAAATAATTACATATTTAGTAAAGCTGTGAGTAAACCAATAAAGTTCCAAGTTTAGATTCTGAATCAGAGTCAAAAGGAAATTTATTCAATTACCAGACCAGACAGATAATAAGTCAAATTCATTATCAGATGCAGAACAGATGCAATTATCCTACCCTCATCCACTACACACCATATCCGACCAACCCAACACACCAAAATAAGTAATTAATACTCATCCAACCCTACACACCACAAAGTGTCGATATGACACGATTCAGTAATTGTAGGCTAGCTGCCAGATCAGATTACAGATACCTGTGGTTTAACCTCTGATTCAAAACAGAGCACTTCCTTATTTACACACATTCCCACCCAAATGTAAATGCTGATTTCAAATGTCAGTTAACACAGAAGTCTATACGACCATCCAGATACAGATCATACTCGTACTAAATAAATCAATATAACGATTTTCACGCGCAATACACATACATATTTTCAGTACTCAATCTCAGATAATAGAATAACAGTTTATATAATTTAATTTAGTTCATACGGACCCCATAGAAGGCCTACATTCGTGTCAAACGACATTTGTGGTCCAAGGGAAAAATTCCAAATATTGGTCTACACGTCCATGTGGTTTCACACGGCCTGACTAATTGGCCCGTGTAGTTCCACACGGCCTAGCACACGCCCGTGTGGTCCTAATGCAAAAATAGTGTGTTACACGACCTGGACACTCGCCTGTATCATTGGCCTGTGTGAACCCTGCACAAAGCATTCCCACGCACAGCCTGGACACAGGCTCTTGTCCTCAGTTCGTGTGTCTCTAATTCGTGAACAATGAGTTACACGGCTAGACACATGGTCGTGTGATTCACATGACCTACCACACGGCCGTGTGGCGTCGATAACCATGTTTTTCGGTGTTCGAAATTCACAAAAAGTCAGGTTTTCGGTACGCACCTACTGACAAGTCGATGTAGAAACAGTAGAATTTGATCCCGAATCCTAAAAAGCGACAAATAGAAGTTCAAAACATAACCATTACGAACCAATTCACAACAACTATCATCGACCAACTAAGTCAAAATTTCGACAAAAACCCCAAACATGAAAACAACCATTACCTTCGCACGATGCAACAATTCCTGAACCTAAAGCATTTGGGGAATGATTTCCTCATGACCTTCTCCTAATGTGCAGTAATTAAACATTTAGATGGAGAATCGAGAAATGTAATAAAAAAATGAGTTTTCGACCAAAACACACAACGATGAATATAAACAGAAATTGAACACCAAAACTTACGAAATTAACGGAAACAAACTTACTCGACAACAACAGCAAGATGAGAACGAGAATTTAAGCGGGGATAAAGAGGAAAAAGAGAAAGATGAGCAAACGGTGTAAAGCAAAAGGAAAAGGAAAAAAAACTAAAAGAGGGAGGGGGAGAGAAAGAACGTTTAATTTCTATTTTAAAACTACCTTTTAGAATTCTAACAATTAGCAAAAAATATATATTCCTTAAGGCATGCACCGAGACTTGAACACAGGACCAAGTAGAATACATAAGCTTAACCAGTGAACCAACAAGCTCATTTTTTTATATAGATTCGCACAGAATTAAACTTAAGTCGACAATTCAAGGATAGATGTTAATTTAGAACTAAATAGCAAAACTTTCTAAAGTCGCGACTCAAACCCCTGACCTTAAACATATAAACAGAGCACATAACCATATATACAGAAATTTAATTACCATCGAGTTCCACAATCAAACATTCAGATTTTTGGGGTGTTACACATTCAACTAAAAAAACCCCTACTTTTGATTTAGTTTATTCATATAAGCCATTATATGTATACAAAGTTTATATGCATGATAACGAGAGGCCATTTTCTCATAGGGAAACCATTTTTACAAAAAGAAAAGAAAAGAAAAGAAAAGAATTTGGGTTACCCATTAAAGAGGTAATGGAAGCACCAAATTTGATTGCTTTTAATTCGATAAAATACCTAAGCATATTTAGGTCTTAGGATTGATTATGAAGAAACGTACTATAGGCTCTCAAAATTTATTGTTTGGCCATTGCTTGCAGCTCTTTGCTAGTAAAGAACTACCATATCTCTAGCTTTAATCCTTAATTCCAACTAGGTATGGTCATTTTCATTTTAATGTTTTGCTACATATGGTTTAAAGAAAGAGTCATAACAAGAGTGATCAAAATGAATGAATTATGAAACGTGGGTGGCTAAATTGTAAACCTTTTATTTTGGGTGTCTAAAATGAAAATTTTTTCTAGTTATGTCACAATTTGTATAGTAACCCTATTTATTAAAACTATATTATTGTAAACTCAAAATGTGGGTGAAAAATAGAATATTAATAAATATATCTATAAAAAATAATATAAATAACAAAGAATTTGGTTGAACGGTAAAAAACAAATGTTGAAAGTTGTAAATACTTGGGTTTAAGTCTTATAATGTGTTTATTTTTTCTATTTTCTATATGAAAGATATAAAATGATAAAAATATTGTCAAAATAATATAATTTACTTTATAAAATAAAAACATTTTTTTCATAACTCAACAGAGCCAGTGCTTAATTGACTTCTGACATCAACTGCGTCATGCTTTATACATAGTATAGAATTGTTTTTTTTACACAATGCCTAATATCTACCTATAACCCCTTCTAAACTAATGCACAAATGTCATGTCTGCAGAATAATATAAAAAAGAAAAAAGAAAAAGAGAAAGACAAACTAATAGTAACTACAATATTGTAATAATTCATAAAGAAATTAGGATGCATCAACTTGATCAAATCGGTGAAATTTGCACTCTAGCCCCACCATCATCAAATTAACCTGACGATGAATACCGATTAACCAAAAAACAACTACCAAAATCCCTAAGAAACCCACCGTATTAATGATGCACAAAAGGTCAAGTCTTAGTTAGCTTATCCTTCTCATCATCTCGAATCTATCACAATCACTATGATTTATCATGATAAAACACTTTAAAAATTGTTACTAATAGATCTGATAGCATCTTTATATTATAAAATATCATATATATGACTAGAAACTAAAAACTAAAAATAAAATTACATAGACTTTTAAAGAAAATATAGTAGACAAAATAAAAATCATGAAACACAGATTTGAGATAATGTAGATTAAAATTAAAAACAAAATAAAAATTACTAAAAATAACTAACAATCAACCCAAAAGCTGACAATGATATCAAAGAAAAGATTTAGTTTTACAAATTCTTAAAAGACTCATAATTATTATTTTTAATTATAGTAAGTTCGATTTGACATTATTCTTAATCTATATAATTGAATCGATATCTTTAAGCTGTGATATCAAGGTCTTGTTTTGACCAGAAATATATATAAAAACTCAGGAAAACTATATTAGTATAAATAGAGATATAGATACTAATAAATTTGCAAATCGAAAACAAGTTTCCTCTAAAGATTTCCTTCATAAATTGCCGACCTACTCTCATCTCTCTTCAGACAACCCCGCCGCAAGACATACCTCTCACAAGCCCTCTGTCCCACCCTCCTAAGCGCTCTCTTGCATTCAAGTTTCCGACAGGAAAGCAAAGTAAGCTAATTTTTTTATTTTATGTTTCCGACCTTACTGATTGTTAGTCTCTCTCTGTTACATTGTCGGTAAATTATAAAGCTTTATTTATATATATATATATATGTGTGTGTGAGTGCAATTCAGTTTATCATATCAAAACAGATGGGCAAACGTAGGACGGAGATGAAGCTGATAGAGAATGAGAAGGCTCGTAAGAGAGTTTTCGAAAAGAGAAGGACTAATTTGTTAAAGAAGGCCAAGGAGTTATCAATTCTTTGTGATATCAAGCTACTGCTCATCATCTATGAACATGGTAAAGAAAAAGCTGAGATTTGGCCCCATAATAATGTGGAAGCTGAACAAATCATCGAGTGGTTCAAGCAGCGGCGTATTGACAAAACAGCTTGTGATTCTTCCGCAAGTAAGAGGAGAAGATTTGGTGACAAATTTGATATATCGGATCACAAGAATATGATCAATCACTACTCTGAGAATCAACTTCGAAACTTGATTTTCGAATTGGATGCAAAGATTGCTGCTGCTATGAACGTAATTCAATCAAAACAGGTTCTTAAGGGAGGACCTGGATCACCAAAGAACAAGGGGAAGGGAAAGGAAGCTGTTATCTACCAAGAACCGATTAAAACCCCACAACACCAGAGTTTTCAGACATATTGGCCGAAGAAAAATTTTATTAGCTATCCTGAGTTTGAAAATAGTAGTAATATTCCGTATGTTCCATTGCCGGTTCATTATGTTGATCCATCTTCGATACAACCACCTTACAAGAATGCTAATTCCTCGATGGGTTACTACGACCCTAACGTTCACCCTGTTCTTCCATGCATTTATTATCCAATGATGCCTGGTTTCCCCCCTCAGATGAATGCTTCAGACTTGGGTTTCCTTCCTCCTTTCAATTGATTTTTTTTTCCTTCCCTTTTTTAGGATTTCTGGAAATACATTATAGTATTGATATTCTTGGATAAGTGGTGTTTTGTTTTCATTGGGTATGACTATTATAGGGTCTAGTCGCTTCTGTTTGAAAGTATTATATAGATGAAAAACATATTATGAAACTCAGTGACATTGGCTCTGACATTATTTTATTTTAAAGAGGTAAACTATGTTATGTTGACAATATATCAAACACCTGGGATGCACGCAACTCTGACAAAAAAAGAAAAGAAAAGAAAAAAACACGAGAATACTTGTTGAAAACCAGTACAAATCCATTCAGTAATATTAGAGGTTTGAAAAGAACAACAGCTCAACACAGCTCAACACAATTGAAACATAGCAACATTGTTCGGCTTCCTAAGAAATCAAAAATTTTCTGTTGGAATCGGAACTATCTTTAGACAAGTTGGACTCCAAAGATTCTAAACTAAAACCATAACCAATACCCTGTCCAAATCCGAACCCAAACCCAATACCACAACCAGCTCCAACCCCAAACGCAAGCTTCAAATGGTTCCAAGGCCACCCACCATACCCAATTCCCCCAACCAAGCCGAAACCAACTCCAACGCCACAACCGATCCCAGCACCGCCGCCCGGGCCTAGTACATTCTCCTCCACTTTCTGGCGGCTTTCACGGAGGAATTCTGACACTGGAAAATGCTTGTCTTTCTTTTTCCTCTTCATGTTTCCTTTCCATTTCCACAAGGAATTTGCGTCTTTGGATCTGGTTTTCATGTGATTGAGCCAAGGGAAGTTAGTGTATAGTGAAAAGGAGATTGGGTTGGGACGTGGGCGACTTGAAATTGAGAACTTTATCAATCGTGGTGTTGGATAATATGAAGGGAAATTATCCTGTTTATTACCACTACAGCCTTTTAGGTTACGGACTACATGTTAACAGAATGACATAAGTAATTATCTAATTTCGTAGTTTTTTTTTTTTTTTCAATTTGAATTTCGTCTAAGAGTTTATTATTTTTTAATAGAGCATATTTGGGTGGCAAATGAGTGGGATTGGGTCCCGCTTTTTTTCTATTTGTTTTGTTTGGGCTTGAATTATTTTGGATTTAGATTTTTTCAAGTTTAGGTTTTTCAGGGGTTGGATTTGATAGAAAAATAGAATTTGACACATTTCATTTATCATTTCAATGATATATATACATATATGAAGCCCGAAACTAATTCTTATATATCAGGAGTACATCAAAACAGAAAACAAGAGCAAAGAAATTTGAAATCTCCTATATATTGAGAGTACATCAAAACAGAAAACAAAAGTAAAGAAATTTGAAATACAAACATATTTAATGAGATTCCATAGGAACCGGTCTTGTGGTAGAAGTCTTCTATTAGGCCCCCACAAAATGGATATCGACAAGAGAGGCCAATCTTGTCCCGAAGAAAGAGAAAGCGAGTCCAAGGGAGTGGTTTTGTTAAAATATCAGTGAGCTGATCAATTGAGGATACATGTGCAACCCGCTAAGTACCATTTTGCATTTGATCACGAATGAAATGAAATTTGATGGCCACATGTTTCATTCGTGAATGAAACACTGGGTTAGAGCACAATTGGTTTGCCCCAATATTATCATAATATATCACCCGACATGTAGAAGGTTGAAGACCAAGATCATTTAACAGAGAGCAAACCCGATTCATTTCAGCAGTAGTGTTAGTAATAGATCAATATTCAGCCTATATGGAGGAATGAGCGGTTCTTTGCTTTTTGGAGCTCTAGGAGATGGGGTTGCGACCCGAATAGATGATGTAAGCACTAGTGGATGAGAAGTCATTGATGTTTCCAGCCTAATCAACATCAGAGAATGCATGCAAGGAAGTAAGATAGTCACGATAGAGTTGGAGACCATGATGAGGAGTGCTATAAAGATATCTAAGTAATCATTTAACAAGGGCCTAGTGTTCAGTGGTTGGTTTGTGCATAAATTGAGACAACTTATTAATCGCAAAGGCAATGTCAAGGCGCGTAAGTAATAGATAGTTAATTAATGAAAAAGGACTAAATTGAAAAAAGTGAAAAATTTAGTAAATCTTGAATTTTATTGATTTGATAGTCTAATTATTAAATGAAAGGGACTTAAGCAATAATTAGTCTATAAGGTTATTGATGGACAATTACAGGCTTTTAAATTGTTGAGTTATAAGGTTATAATTAAGGGTACATTTGTAATTTAGCAAATTAACTAAAAATTAATAAAACAAAAAGAAATTGGCCATCATCTTTTCATGCTCTTCCACCGAAAATAAAAAGAGGAATTCACCATTTTTAGAGCTTCAAATTCAGCCAAACATAAAGCTTTGCATGTAAGTGATTTTGAGTCCGATCGTTGCAACTAGGTCCAGCTAGGTTGTACCTTCGTTTTTGAATCTGTTAAAAATTTTGGAAGTTACCATTGATGAATTTTGGTTGTTTGATGATAACTATATGTTTGAAGCTTTGGTTATGATTTTTGATGGTTTTATAAAGTGACTTTAGTTAGCTTTTTATTTAAGGATTTAATTGTTAAAATGTCAAATTTTCAAGGATTAAAGGTGAATATGAGGTATTTTATGGACTATTTAGAAGCCTTATATTCGGCTGTAATGTTGACTTGAGAAAAATGATTAATTTGATGATTTTCGGGTTAAGGGACTAAAGTGTAAAAGTTGTAAAAGTTAGGGGTAATTATGTAAATTTTAAAAATAAAATGGTATAAAATGTAAAGTGAATTGGAAGATGAAAAGTAGTAATTGAGAAATTTTACATTCTAGATCAAGACCTTGTTGATATACGTGAAAAAGGAAAAATTATAGATTAGTCCCTAAACTTCTGCAACTACTACAATTCAGTCCAGGTAAGTTTTAACGGTTTATAAATTAACATCTATATGAAATTTTTGATGATATAATGTGATATAATAGATATATTTGATTATAAATGACACAAAGTTATTGAAATTCAATACTTGGATCAAATTGAACGTGGAATTATAACAGTCCGGTTTATACCCTAGTCGGAACAGTGGTTTCGGGACCAAAAATTCGAGTCTATATAATATTTTAATATTACTTTCTGTGTCATTGGAATGTGATTGAGCATGTGGTAAATTTTAAATAAGCTAATTAATTGAATGCAGTGTGTTTAATTTGACAAAAGGATTAAAATGCATTAAATGTGAAAGTTGCTTGTTATTTGTTAAAGTACTTAAGTGATGTGGCTTTTAAGTGTTAAGGACTTAAGTAGTAAATTAGCCACTTTTTTGGTTAGTGGACGGCAATGGTCATTAATGACCTTATATATATATGTTTTGTTTTATGTTAAAAAAGGTTAATTATGTCATTTTTGTATTAAAATGTTTTATGATAAAAACAAAGTATGAAAAAGGACATTATTTCATTCATCTTTTGACCGAATATTAGAGAAAGAAGAAAGGTTTTAGTTCTTTTGATTTTCGGCACTTCTAAGCTTAAATTCAAGGTATGTTTTCGGTCGGTTTTCGATAATTTTTACGTTTTTGCAATCGTTTGTTTGAGAGCTTCAAAACCCATGTATTAATTTTGATTATTGATGATGTTTGTGTGAGATTCCATTGATGATATGTCAATCTTTTTGATGATTTTTGGTGTTAAATGAAAGATATGAGCTAGATGAACATGTTTTGTTCTTGAAGTTTTGATGAATTTAGCTTAATAGGGCTAAATTGAGAAAATGGAAAATTGAGGGACTAATTTGTGAATTTGATGAAAAATATGGGCTTATATGTGATGTATGAATATTCGGCTAAGCATATGTATGGGTAGATTTTGTGAATTTGATGTTTTTAGAAAAATAGACTAAATTGATAAAATGTGCAAATGTGAGGGTTAAATTGCAAATAGCCCTAAATGTGTGTCTTTGGATTGATTTGGTTGAATTAGTGAATAAAAGGATTAATTCTGAATATGTTTAGATCAAGAACCGAGGAAAACAGATTTAGATCGCGGGAAAGCGAAAGTAACCGAGTAGCCGTTTTTATTCCGATAAACCGAATTCGAGGTAAGCCACTATGCAAATAAATGTATATGTATGTAATTATAATTGTTCATATGATTAATGTTGCTAATGAATGCCTATGAGAAGTTCTGCATATAAATTCTGAGGAAAGTTCGATATAGTGACTAAGTCCGAGAAGTCCCGTATGAACCTAGGAGTAGATAGGATTAGCTATGTCATGACATAGGTTTCTGTTCTGTTATATCATGTAAGACCACGTCTGGGACATTGGCAATGATTTGAGATTTCGTGTAAGACCTCGTCTGGGACGTAAGCATCGACATGAGTATTACGTGTAAGACCACGTTTGGGACGTTGGCATCGATATGATCTGTACGTGTAAGACCATGTCTGGGACATTGGCATCGTAATTATTCGTGTAAGACCCTGTCTGGGACAGCGACATCAATGTTTGAGTGCATGTAAGACCTCGTCTGGGACGTTGGCATTGTACGACCATTCTGAGCTTTCTGAGTATCCTACTAGATTCTTTACGGTTCAATGGGCAAATCTGTGATACGAAATAGCCATGTAAATAGTGAATCTGATTCAGGTGCGTTGATTTATACACTAAGTGTGTATATAAGGTGAGTTCCTATGTAACCTTGCTATGATGGTTATGAACCTTTGAAATAGTTTTGTGCATAAGAGACTTCTGGAATTGATGAATGTGGCAAACGTGGCCAATAGTATGAACCAAATGTATATATGTGAGAAGATGTTATGTATATGAAATGTGCCTATATTTCTACATGCTTATGTACTTGTCTATTAAGTTTATTTGTATATGACTTACTAAGCTTTTAGAAAGCTTACTCGTGTGCGCGTTTCTCTGCTTTTAGAGGTCGTCAAAGCTCTTTGAAGGCTCGGGACCTTCACGGATCGTCATCACACTACTAAAATCATTTTGGTATACTTTGAAAATGTATATGGTTAGATATGGCATGTATAGGTTAGTTCTTGGTATGAATTGTTATGTGAACTTAGCCATGTGATTTGACTAGTTATGTTTTGGTAATATGCTTAAAGGATTGTGATATGTGTAGTTGTTTTGGTAAGATTAATTGATATATGAAATGGTTATGATATGGTAAGTATATAGATAAATGGTGTTTGGGTATACTTGTGATTTGGTCATGCAAATTGGTATGTTTGGAATGGATATTGAATGTATCATTGTGTGATTTTCTTAGATGTCAACTATGCATGATTTGGGATGGCTATTTGGTATATTTTAATGGTTATATGTGAATGAAATGGGATGATATATGTTGCTTGTAGGTTTGACCTTTATAGGTGGCATTTTGGCCTTGTAAATGGCCTATAATGTCACACGGTTGTGGCACACGGGCGTGCCTAAAGACCGTGGGTGAATTGGCAGAATGTAGCTTAATAGCACACGGCCTCGACACGGGGGTGTCAGCTAGCCGTGGTGTACAAGTCAGTAGCTAGCTAAGAGCACATGGCCATGGCACACGGGCGTGCTTGGTGGCCGTGGTGAGGAAGTCAGTATATGGCCTAGTAGCACACAGTCATGGCACACGGGCGTGCCTAGTGACCGTGTTGATATAGTTAGTATTTAGACACGGATAGACACACGGGGGTGTCTAGAAGCCGTGGAGGACACACGGTCTTCCCTCACGGGCGTGTCTCCCCTGTATTTTAGAAAAGTTTAAATTTTTCCATGAGATTCTGTATATGTTTCAGTTTAGTCCCAACTCGGTTTATATGCATGTTTAGGGTCTTGATGACTCATCTAAGGGATACTATGATTGTTAATAATGAATGTAATGTATAAAATGTTATGTAAGTTTTCGATCTGTACGGTAATGCTCCTAACCCTAGTCCGGCGTCGGTTACGGGTTAGGGGTGTTACATTTGGTTGGTATCAGAGCTACGGTTTAGTCAATTCTCGGACTAACGTAGCGTGTCAGAGTCTAGCTATACATGCCATATATCTTAATTGTGATAGTGTGATGAATCCTGACGTATAAAATGTGATTTCTGTATAGTAATGGATCCCAAAAGAGCCGTAGCTGACGACGTAGAGAGTAATGCGCCTACTCCCATGTAAGGGACAGCGCCCTCTGATTCGAGACCGGCTACTAGCAGTCAAGGGGAAGAAGCTAAACAAGCTTTCTTCCAGATGATGAGTGAGTGGTTCACTCAGTTTGTAAAGAATAACCCGACTATTCCACAACCCCCGCCCCCGGTTATTCCCCCTCAGACACCAGTTGTGCCTCCGATGATGGGTATAAATCTGTTGAATAAGCCTCCGGTTGACAAGATCCGCAAGTATGGGGCCGAAGAGTTCCGGGCTGCCAATAATGATGATGCTGAAAAGGCTGAGTTCTGGTTAGAGAATACTATCCGGGTATTCGACGAAATGTCTCTGACTCCGAAAGAATGCGTAAAGTGTGTTGTATCATTACTACGAGATGCAGCTTATCAATGGTGGAAAACTTTGATTTCTGTTATTCCGAAAGAACGAGTGACATGGGACTTCTTTCATAGCGAGTTCCGGAAGAAATATATCAGTGAGAGATTTGTAGATCATAAACGAAAGGAATTTCTGAAACTAAAACAAGGCCGAATGATCATTTGAAATATGAGCGAGTTCGTGAGATCGAGTCGATGACGCTTGAGAATGTGTATCATCTGAAGCTATAATGTGCAAAAGGTTTGAAGATGGGCTTAATGAAGACATTCGTTTGCCAGTCGGAATCTTAGAGATAAAAGAGTTTGTTGTACTCGTTGACCGAGTGTGCAAAGCTGAGGCACTTGGGAAAGATAAAAAGAAAGTCGAGTCTGAAGCTCAAGATTTGAGAAAGAGATTTCAGAGTAAATTATTTCAGACTGCTCCAAAAAGATTCAGAGATGATCAAAGCCGTTCGAGAGTTAATATGGGTTATTCAAATAGAAATCGAGATAGATCACAAATGAACTCCAAAGCTCCAGCAACTTCAGTGGCAAGTGTTGGTAATGTTCGACCCGAGAGACCTGAATGTAAATACTGTGGAAAAAGGCATCCGGGAAGCTGTAGATTAAATGACAGAGCTTGCTTCAGATGTGGATCACTTGATCATTTTATCCGTGATTGCCCTGAATCTGTCAAGCCAGAGACTGTTCAGAATCTGAGATCTGATAATGCACTTGTGAGAGGTAGATCTTTGAAGAATGTAAGAAATGTTGGTGATAGTCAGAGAACTACGAGAGACAATGTTGCGAGATCTGAGGCTAGAGCGCCTGCCAGAGCATATGCTATTCGAACTCGTGAGGAAGCTTCGTCACCTCATGTTATAACTGGTACTTTTACACTTTATGATACTTCTGTGATTGCATTGATAGATCCTGGTTCTACGCATTTGTATATATGCATGAATTTAGTATTCAGTAAGACTTTGCCTGTAGAGTCTCATCGAGTTTGCTATTAAAGTATCGAACCCCTTAGGTAAAGTGTTCGTTAACAAAGTATGCAAGAACTGTCCGTTAATGTTTCGAGATATTTGTTTCCCTACTGATTTGATGCTTCTGCCATTCGATGAGTTCGATATTATTCTGGGTATGGACTGGTTGACATTGCATGATACGGTTGTAAATTGTAAAAGAAAGACCATTGATTTGAGACATTCGAATAATGAAATTGTACGAGTTGAGTATAATGATTTAAATGGATTGTCTGCCGTGATATCTGTTTTGAAAGCTCGGAGTTATATGAAAAAGAGTTATGAGGCATATTTTGCTTATGTGATTGATTCGAAGATGTCTGAAAAGAAAATTGAATCAATGCCTATTGTCTGTGAGTTTTCTGATGTGTTCCCTGAAGAGTTACTGAGTTTACCTTCGATTCGTGAAGTTGAATTCGGTATTGAGTTGTTACCTGGTACTACGCCTATTTCAATAGCCCCGTATAGAATGGCACCAACAGAGCTGAAAGAGTTAAAGTCACAGTTACAAGAATTGACCGATAGAGGGTTTGCTAGACCGAGTTTCTCACCTTGGGGTGCTCCCGTTCTGTTTGTGAAAAAGAAAGATGGCACGATGAGAATGTGCATCGATTATCGTTAGTTGAATAAGGTGACAATAAAGAACAAATATCCGTTGCCCAGGATTGATGATTTATTTGATCAGTTAAAAGGAGCTACTGTGTTTTCCAAGATTGATCTGAGATCGGGATACTATCAGTTACGAGTGAAAGATTCAGACGTTCGGAAAACTTCTTTCAAAACGAGGTACGGGCATTATGATTTTTTAGTTATGCCATTTGGACTAACCAATGCTCCTACTGTTTTTATGGATCTGATGAACAGAATTTTTAGACCGTACCTAGATTAATTTGTTGTAGTATTCATTGACGACATTTTGATTTACTCACGGGATGAAACGGAGCATGCTGAACATCTGAAGATTGTATTACAAACTCTGAGAGAAAAATAATTGTATGCGAAATTCAGCAAATGTGAATTCTGGTTGCAAGAGGTTAGTTTTAGGGCACATCGTGTCGCTTCAGGATTCGAGTTGATCCAAGCAAGATTTCTGCTATTTTGGATTGGAAACCTCCGAGGAACGTGTCTGAAGTCCATAGCTTTTTGGGCCTAGCTGGTTATTACCGCAGATTTGTAAAAGGCTTTTCGACGATAGCTATTCCATTGACTAGATTGCTTCAGAAAAAATGTTATATTTGAATGGTCGGATAGATGTCAGAAAAGTTTTGATCAGTTGAAAACTCTGTTAACAGAAGCTCTAGTGTTAGTACAACCAGAATCGGGTAAAGAATTTGTAATTTATAGTGATGCTTCGTTAAATGGTCTGGGATGTGTTCTGATGCAGGAAGGCAAAGTTGTAGCTTATGGCTCGAGACAATTGAAGCCTCATGAGAAGAACTATCCGACACACGACCTTGAGCTAGCTGCAATTATGTTTGCACTAAAGATATGGCGTCATTATCTGTATGGCGAGAAATGTCACGTGTTTTCAGATCATAAAAGTCTGAAATATCTAATGACTCAGAAAGATTTGAACTTGTGTCAAAGAAGATGGTTAGAGCTGTTGAAAGATTGCGAGCTTGTGATAGATTATCATCCGGGTAAAGCAAATGTGGTTGCTGATGCGTTGAGTAGAAAATCATTGTTTGCACTACGTGCTTTGAATGCTCAGTTAGATTTATCTGATGATAATTTTGTGATAGCTGAATTAAGAGTGAAACCGTTGTTTATTCAGGAGATATGTGATGCTCAGAAAGTTGACAACGAAATGTTAGCAAAACGGGTTCTGTGTAATTCAAATTCTGAATCTGAATTTCAAATTATTGATGATTGTTTGAGATTCCGAGGTCGTATTTGTGTTCTGAGAAATTCAGAGTTGATTCAGCTGATTTTGAGTGAGGCACATAATAGTTGTTTATCTGTCCATCCGGGAAGTACAAAGATGTACCATGATCTGAAGCAACACTATTGGTGGTCTGGTATGAAACGAGACATTTCTGACTTTGTCTCGAAATGCTTAATCATCGACAAGTGAAAGTTTGAACATCAAGTTACATGCAGTTTGCTACAACCGATTCTGTTTCCCGAATAGAAATGGGATAGAGTAACGATGGACTTTGTTTCTGGTTTGCCTCAGACTTCGAGAAAGAAAGATGCAATTTGGGTTATAGTTGACCGACTGACAAAATCTGCCCATTTTATTCCGGTAAGATCTGACTACTCACTTGATAAGTTAGCCGAGCTTTATATCTCAGAGATTGTGAGGTTGCACGGGGTGCTACTATCTATTGTGTCAGATAGAGATCCGAGATTCACATCACGATTTTGGAAGAAATTGCAAGAAGCTTTGGGCACAAAATTACACTTCAGTACAGCTTTTCATCCGCAAATGGATGGTCAATCCGAGCAGATCATTCAGATTCTCGAAGACATGTTGAGATGTTGCATTCTTGAATTTAATGGTTCGTGGGAACAGTATATGCCATTGATTGAATTTGCATATAATAACAGTTTTCAGTCAAGCATCAAAATGGAACCTTATGAAGCTTTGTACGGACGTAAATGTCGTACGCCTCTGTATTGGACCGAGCTCAGTGAAAATAAGTTACACGGGGTTGATTTGATAAAAGACTTAGAACAGAAAGTGAAACTGATCCGAGAATGTTTAAAAGCAGCATCTGATCGTCAGAAGTCGTATGCAGACTTGAAACGAAAAGATATAGAATTTGAGATCGGCGATAAAGTATTTCTGAAAGTGTCACCGTGGAAGAAAGTGCTCCGTTTTAGGCGTAAAGGCAAGTTGAGTCCGAGGTCCATCGGACCGTATGAGATCATTGAGTGAGTTGGACCTGTCGCATATCGATTGTTGTTGCCTCCCGAGATAGAAAAGATTCATAATGTATTTCATGTCTCGATTCTCCGTAGACATCGATCCGATCCGTCACATGTGATTGTCCCATCTGAAATTGAAATTCGATCTGATATGACATATGAAGAAGAACCGATCCGTATCTTAGCTCGTGAAGTAAAAGAGTTGAGAAACAAGAAAATTCCATTAGTGAAAGTATTGTGGAATCGATACGGAATTGAAGAGGCAACGTGGGAACCGGAAGATTCAATGAGACAGCAATATTCGAATCTGTTTAACGGTAAGATTTTCGGGGACGAAAATCCCTAAGGGGGGAGAATTGTAACAGTTCGATTTATACCCTAGTCGGAACAGTGGTTTCGGGACCACAAATCCGAGTATGTATAATATTTTAATATTACTTTCTGCGTCGTTGGAATGTGATTGAGCATGTGGTAAATTTTCGTAAGCTAATTAATTCGTCTGTGTGTTTAATTTGACAAAAGGATTAAAATGCATTAAATGTGAAAGTTGCTTGTTATTTGTTAAAGTACTTAAGTGATGTGGCTTTTAAGTGTTAAGGACTTAAGTAGCAAATTAGCCACTATTTTGGTTAGTGGACGGCAATGGTCATTAATGACCTTATATATATATATATGTTTTGTTTTATGTTATAAAAGGTTAATTATGTCATTTTTGTATTAAAATGTTTTATGATAAAAACAAAGTATGAAAAAGGACATTATTTCATCCATCTTTTGACCAAATATTAGAGAAAGAAGAAAGGTTTTAGTTCTTTTGATTTTCGACACTTCTAAGCTTGAATTCAAGGTATGTTTTCGGCCGGTTTTCGATAATTTTTACGTTTTTGCAATCGTTTGTTTGAGAGCTTCAAAATCCATGTATTAATTTTGATTATTGATGATGTTTGTGTGAGATGCCATTGATGATATGTCAAGCTTTTTGATGATTTTTGGTGTTAAATGAAAGATATGAGCTAGATGAACATGTTTTGTTCTTGAAGTTTTGATGAATTTAGCTTAATAGGGCTAAATTGAGAAAATGGCAAATTGAGGGACTAATTTGTGAATTTGATGAAAAATATGGGCTTATATGTGATGTATGAATATTCGGCTAAGCATATGTATGGGTAGATTTTGTGAATTTGATGTTTTTAGAAAAATGGACTAAATTGATAAAATGTACAAATGTGAGGGTTAAATTGCAAATAGCCCTAAATGTGTGTCTTTGGATTGATTTGGTTGAATTAGTGAATAAAAGGATTAATTCTGAATATGTTTAGATCAAGAACCGAGGAAAACATATTTAGATCGCGGGAAAGCGAAAGTAACCGAGTAGCCGTTTTCATTCCGATAAACCGAATCCGAGGTAAGCCACTATGGAAATAAATGTATATGTATGTAATTATAATTGTTCATATGATTAATGTTGCTAATGAATGCCTATGAGAAGTTCTGCATATAAATTCTGAGGAAAGTTTGATATAGTGACTAAGTCCGAGAAGTCCCGTATGAACCTAGGAGTAGATAGGATTAGCTATGTCATGACATAGGTTTTACGCTACGTTATATCATGTAAGACCACGTCTGGAACGTTGGCATTGATTTGAGATTTCGTGTAAGACCTCGTCTGGGACGTAGGCGTCGACATGAGTATTACGTGTAAGACCACGTCTGGGACGTTGACATCGATATGATCTGTACGTGTAAGACCATGTCTGGGACATTGACATTGTAATTATTCGTGTAAGACCACATGCGGGACAAAGCGACATCAATGTCCGAGTGCATGTAAGACCTCGTGCGGGGCGTTGGTATTGTACGACCATTCTCGAGCTTTCTGAGTCTCTTACTAGATTCCTTACGGTTCAACGGGCAAATCTGTGATACGAAATAGCCATGTAAATAGTGAATCCGATTCAGGTATGTTGATTTATACACTAAGTGTGTATATAAGGTGAGTTCCTATGTAACCTTGCTATGATGGTTATGAACCTTTGAAATAGTTTTGTGCATAAGAGACTTCTGGAATTGATGAATGTGGCAAACGTGGCCAATAGTATGAACCAAATGTATATATGTGAGAAGAAGTTATGTATATGAAATGTGCCTATATTTCTACATGCTTATGTACTTGTCTATTAAGTTTATTTGTATATGACTTACTAAGCTTTTAGAAAGCTTACTCTGTGTGCGTTTCTCTGTTTTATAGGTCGTCAAAGCTCTTTGAAGGCTCGGGACTCACACGGATCGTCATCACACTACTAAAATCATTTTGGTATACTTTGAAAGTGTATATGGTTAGATATGGCATGTATAGGTTAGTTCTTGGTATGAATTGTTATGTGAACTTAGCCATGTGATTTGGCTAGTTATGTTTTGGTAATATGCTTAAAGGATTGTGATATGTGTAGTTGTTTTGGTAAGATTAATTGATATATGAAATGGTTATGATATGGTAAGTATATAGATAAATGGTGTTTGGGTATACTTGTGATTTGGTCATGCAAATCGGTATGTTTGGAATGGATATTGAATGTATCATTGTGTGATTTTCTTAGATGTCAAATATGCATGATTTGGGATGGCTATTTGGTATATTTTAATGGTTATATGTGAATGAAATGGGATGATATATGTTGCTTGTAGGTTTGACCTTTATAGGTGGCATTTTGGCCTTGTAAATGGCCTATAATGTCACACGGTTGTGGCTCACGGGCGTGCCTAAAGACCGTGGGTGAATTGGCAGAATGTAGCTTAATAGCACACGGCCTCGACACGGGGGTGTCAGCTAGCCGTGGTGTACAAGTCAGTAGCTAGCTAAGAGCACACGGCCGTGGCACACGGGCATGCTTGGTGGCCGTGGTGGGGAAGTCAGTATATAGCCTAGTAGCACACGGTCATGACACACGGGCGTGCCTAGTGACCGTGTTGATATAGTCAGTATTTAGACACGGATGGACACACGGGGGTGTCTAGAAGCCGTGGAGGACACACGGTCTTCCCACCGCGTGTCTCCCACGTATTTTAGAAAAGTTTAAATTTTTCCATGAGATTACGTATGTGTTTCAAATTTTAGTCCCAACTCGGTTTATATGCATGTTTAGGGTCTTGATGACTCATCTAAGGGACACTATGATTGTTAATAATGAATGTAATGTATAAAATGTTATGGAAGTTTCTGATCTGTCCGGTAATGCTCCTAATCCTAGTCCGGCGTCGGTTACGGGTTAGGGGTGTTACAGGAATAGAGTACAATTGAGATATGGCATGTTATGGGGATTGAAGTGGAGATTGTTGTCCAGTGATATATATATTTCCCGAGTAGGCCGAGGTTCAACATTTGTTGCGAACTCTCATGTTATACTCCCTGTTTTGGCGTGTTTTCGGTTGGACTAGCTCTTCAGAGCAATTAGCGTGTTATCGGGTGGATTGGCTTTTATGAGCATTTGGCGTGTTATCGGGTGGATTAGCTCTTATGAGCATCTGACGTGTTTTCGGTTGGAATATTGATGAAATCATACCCGTAAGTCGTTCATCAGATTTTAAATCTCTGTAATGTAACTTGTTTAGAAATTTTGATGGTTATGATATGTATTTAGGGTTTGAATTAAATTTTGAAATTCACCTAGTTGAGATTGTGGATGATAGGGAACACATATGGTTGTATTATTATTGAATGATTTGTTGTACTGTAACGCCCCAAATTTGGGCTTAGAAGGAATGGGCCTTGAGTAGGGGAGCAGTGAAAGCTGCACATAAGTATTTGGATGTGCAAGGGAAGGACACAAATAAATAACTGCTTGAGTGGTTAAGGGTCCTGAGAAGTGTTGGAGAAGTCTTGGGTTCAAACCTGGGCTTTAGCAAAAATTTTAGTTTTTAAGTGAATAAAACCCTTGGTGCTTGATAGTAGGCCTTTTAGATATGTGTGGTTAAATTATGACACAAGAAGAGCTCGTGGCCTAGTGGCAAGTGGCGTGTTATGTAACTATGAGGTCTGAGGTTCAAATCCTGGGATAAGCAACGGAGTGTTTATTTTGCTGCTTAAGTTGGGAAGGTAGAAGAGTTGGATTGAAACATTGCTGAAGAGGTGTTTGAATTGGGGGATAGAAAATTCGGCTGGGGGGTTTTCTCTCAGTTTTGGTCAGTTTGTCACCGGTTTTCTGAAACTGTTAAGATTTTTCCTTCTCTGCTCTCTTGTGCCGAATTTGCAAATGGTCATTTGTGCATTTTGGGTATTCGACTCCGACCATTCTAGTAAAGTAAACCATTTTATTTTCAAGTCCATTCCTCTCCCCTCTTTTGTACCAACATCTGTCGAAACCCCCTTTCTTCTCTATTCTTTTCAAGTCTCGGTCAACTGCCTGTTTCATCTCTTCTTGTCTATTGATTCTTGCGGCCGAACCTTTCACTCTAGCCTTGTGACTCTTTCTTCTTTTTCGGCTTGTGACCAAAAGTTCTCCCCTCTCTGTTTCGATTCTGCAACGGCTCTGACAATCGGGTCTTCCTCGAGGAGTGGTAAAGTGTGAACGGTTTGGAGGTGTCACACTTTCGTTCTCAAATGTCCGGGAAGCAGCGAAGGCGTGTGATCGTTTCTGAACAGCGAGCGTTGAGGGATTAAGGTCACCCTCATTCAAACAATGTAAGAAGGGTATTTCAGATTAAGTGTTATTAAGAGGGTGCTACCCTAACAATTAAGGACTAACATTGGATCTCGATGAATCTAGGTTGGGTGCTCGTAGATCTTGGAATGACTCTATAAAAAGGTGTGTAATCACACTATCTCCGCTGTGAATCGGCAAAAGCCGAAAAGCCGAAACTTCAGCATTTGAGGCCTCACGAGCGTGTGATCGCTCGGGTGGTAAAACCGAGCCCACAATCGTGGGCAGTATACTGAAAAGGCCACCACGAGGGTTCTTGTGCACTTGGGCCGTTATGGGCCTCGTTGGGCTGAAATGGGCCGTGTTGGCCCAATGGGCTCGTGGGCCTCACACGGATAAAATTTACGAAAAGTAACAGAAACTAGATTGGGCTATGAAGTTTGCATAGTCGTGATTGAATTTGGGCCAAATGGGCCACACGAGTGTGTGGGCCCATTTGAGCCGAATATTGGGCTTTGAGCCCATTTACACTGTTTTGACCAAATGGATTATCTGTGTCGCTCGAGGCGACTGTAGGCCTTCGGAAAGGTCGTTAACTGTACCGAGACCCCAAGGTAGGTAAAATGATCGTAATACCCTTGTAGGGTAAAATGACCGTAATACCCCTGTATGGTAAAATGACTGTAATACCCCTGTTGGGTAAAATAACCGTAATGCCCCTGTAGGGTAAAATGACCGTAATGCCCTTGTAGGGTAAATGACTGATTTCTGCTATGATTTGACTGATTTGACTGTGATTGTATGACTATGATTTGATTGACTTAACTGTGAATGATATGATGATTTGTGGGCCAGACATTCTGCATACATGACATACTGCATGGGGTTGGGATATTGGTTATGGAGGAAGTACTATTCTGATAGGGTCGCACGGGTCGCACGAGACGACTGTGGACCTACCGATGGCTTTAAGCCAGTTAATCTGATTATGGCTCTGTACCAACCTAATTATTGCTCTGTGCCGTCTTGATTATGACTTTGTGTCACTCATACTTACCCATGGCTGTGTGCCGGTTATATTACCGTAGCTGATGGCTATGTACCAATTTTATTATAGTTACCGATGGCTATGTACCAATTATGAGACTATTACTGAAGGCTTAAAGCCGCGCATATATCTTTATTCTTGGAAGCTTTGTGCGTTACGTATTCTTCGGTAGCCTTCTTCAGCGATACTATCACCGTAGTTCTGCGCATTATTATTACTGCGGCTATCTTTGTAATATTGGTGTGTTGGCTAGATGGGTCGATTTTATCCCCACATGGTGTGTTGGTTGGTACGGGTGGTGTGTTGGCTGGATTGGGGTGGGTTGCATATGTGTACCATACTGATACTGTGATTGGCTAGGACCAATTGATTTTGTTATGGGTTGTGACCCAAATGATATTATTTTGGGCTTTGGCCACGTATCCTCTGGTGAGGAATCAGATCATTTACTATGAAAGGGCTCGTGCCCCAGCATCGATTCTGTTTACATATCTTGATCAGATCTTTAATAAGGGGATTACACACTGAGTTTTTCGTAAACTCACCTCTTTCTTCAAACTATACAGGTAATCCCCAGCCTTAGACGATTTGGAGCCGCGAGAGACTCGGAGGTGGCCACACGATCGCTAATTTTCTGTTTTAGACCTAGTTATTTAATTTCAATTTTCATATTGGGCTATTGATTATGTAATAAGGCCATTGGTGGGTTTAATTTTTAATTGGGCTTTGATTTCTATTTTTAAACTGCCAAATGGATACAAAAGAGGTTTTCAAAATAACAACGGTTTTCAAGAAAAACACGTATTTTAAACTTCAAGGTTTTAATTAGAGAAGCTTCCGCGGTTTTATTCAGTTTATAGAAATCAACATTAATAAATATGGCAATCGTTTTGATAAGCTGGTTTCAGATTGTAATAACTTAATTTACCGAATTTTCTCAAGCAATAAAAACTAAATGGGTTTTAACCTAAATACGGAGTTTTATCAACAAGTCCAAATTTCGAAAATCACTTCGATGTGACACGTCAGATTCAGTCTTAACGTCTAGGCCGGGTTTGGGGTGTTACATATACTTACTTCGGTAATATTATTCGTTTTAGTACGTCGAACTTACTAAGCTTCAATGAGCTTACTTGTGTTAATTCTGTTCTTGTAGATACTTTGAAGGTTGGACGGTTGGATCGACACCCAAGTTACACTATGCACTCATTTTCGATAGTTTTTAGAACGTTCATTCTGGATTATATGGCATGTAATAGGCTTGTATGTAATTACTATTGTTTTGAAATGTAAAATGTTAAAGTATGATCTTAAGTGCAAGTAGTTAACTTGATATGATAAGTGAACTAAGGAATATGTGTTAGTGCAAATATATGGTATGTGTTAATGGAATGTTGTGATTGAGGTGCCTATGTTAGGCATATTGGTTGAGTGTTAGATGGTGTGATTTATCATACTTTGAATGATAGTTGTTTTTGTTGTAAAATTGTATATACTTGTGGTATCAATTAGGATACATTAGTTAGACACTTAGGATGGTTGATTTAGCATGTTATTAGTTTGTTTGATGTCACTTTGAATAGGTCTTTTGGCTGCTAAATGGATTACTTAGAGTCCAAGTAAGCTTAAAATGGTAAACTTGTTGTTTAAGGTTCATTTTGGGTCCACACGGCCTGAGACACGGGCGTCTGACTCAGCCGTGTGTTTGGCGACATGACTGTGTGTCATCTGATGATTTCTTTAGGGTGTAAGTCAGTGAGTTACACAGCTTAACACACAGACTGACACACGGATGTGTAAGGAAACTCAGAGAGTTACATGGCCTGGCACACAGGCGTGTGAACCGGCCGTGTGACCCTATTCAGAGAGTTACACGGGTGAGGACATGGGCTAGGACATGGTCGTGTGTCCCTAGTTCAATTGTTACATGGCCTGAGACATGGGCGTGTATCTCAGCCGTGTGAGGCACACGGCCTGGCCACACAGCCGTGTGATGCACACGGCCTGGCCACATAGCCGTGTAACCCCTGTTATGCAAAATTTTCATCTTTTTCTTAAACTTTCTAAACTATTTCAAATTGGTCCCAAATTGTTTCTACGTTATTCTTAGGGCCATGAGGGCTCAAGTTGAGGGCAGCATGCATGTGTATGAATGGTTTGTTATATGTTTATAATATTGAATGGTATAATGTTTAAATGTTTTGATTGTTTAGTAACATTTTGTAACCCTAATCTGAAGACAAAGACGAGCTAGGGGTCTTACAGAACTGGTTTAACATCCAACATCTGTGCACGGGCAAGAATGTTCAACAAGTAACGTAGTTGAGAAAGAAAAAGACCATGCTTGTTGGGAAGAACTTCAACACCAGGTAAGAAAGCATGTCTAGGTCCTTAAGTGAAAAACAACTTGCTAAGAAATGAACAAACCGATTTACCACTACATCATTATCCCTAGCGATAATTAAATTGTCAACATAAAAAAGTAGATACAATGAATGACCATCAGATTTGAAGACGAATAGAGATGTATCAGCATGTGAATTTTTGAAGCCTGAGTAAAGTAGAAAATTGCGGAGTTTTTGACACCAAGCTCGAGGTTCTTGTTTTAGGCCATAGATATCTTTCTGAAGCTTATATACATATGATGGAAAATCTCGGTCAATGAACTCTGACAGTTGACTCATATACACATTCTTACTGAGATGGCCTTGTAAAAAGATGTTGTTGACATCAAGCTAACGAAGGGACCAACCATGACTTATTGCAAGACTAAGAACAAGATGGATGGCGGTTGGTTTGATTATCGAACTAAAGGTGTAATGATAATAAACTCCTAGACATTGATGAAACCCCTTTTCAACTAATCGTGCCTTATACCTGTTAATGGAACCATCAGAGTTATGTTTAATTTGAAAAATCCACTTACAATCCGCTACATTTTGACTAGAATCAGGTGGCACTAGCTCCCAAGTTCCATTTCGAACAAGAGCATCATATTCTTCCAACATCACACCACGCCATTTTGGTTCTTTCAAAGCTTGAGTTATTGTTGTAGGTTCAAGGTCATGCGATTTGGATAATTGGGTATGAAGGTTTAATTTTTGAATAGGTTTATGAATGTTGGGTTTTGCTCTTGTTTGCACTGGATGGTTTGGTCATGCTGTGTTTTGGGTAGGTAGAGAGACGGATGGTAAGGGGTTTGTAGTGGAGGTCAGTGGGACGGATTGGATTTGAGTCATTTATGGAGTGGTGGGAAGTGGTTGTTTGGTTTGTCATGAGTCGAGATTTTGTTGGAGCTTCGCATTAGGGCTGTTGGGTACTGACTTCGAATGGTGATATGCATGATGGTAGAATGTCGACTTGTATTAATGGTAGAATCCATGTGGAAACAGTGGTGGAATCTAGACGAGGAGTTTGAGTAAGTAATGATGTAAACGGTAAGATGGACTCAATAAACTTCACATGTCTAGAAACATAGATTTTGGTTGTGGATGAATCATAACAAAAATAAGCACTTTGAGTGAGAGAGTACCTAAGAAAAATGCATGGTTTGAAACGTGGTTCAAGTTTGTGTGTTGTATATGGGTGAAGCCAAGTATATTACAGACAACCAAAGACTTTGATTTTGGAATAATTGGAAGAAGCACAAAATATTCTTTCATAAGGAGAAAAATATTGCAGTGTCAGAGTTGGCATGCAATTGATCAAATATATAGCATTGGTAAAAGAATTAGGCCAAAAAGTTAATAGAATAGATACATGGGAAAGTAAAGTGAGACATGATTCCACAATATGGAGATGACACCGCTCGGAGAAGCCATTGTGCTCGGGAGTATGGGGTGGAGTAGTAAAACGAGATATACCATTGGCAGATTAACAAGAGTAGTATATTCACCACCATTTTCTGAATACACTATTTTGATTTTTTTTTATCAAAATGGTTTTCTACGAGTGATTTAAATCTGATGAAAATCTTTTTCACTTCTAATTTTTGTTTGAGGGGTTAAAACCAAATATACTTTTGGTAATAGGATCAATAAAAATAACATAATATTTAAAGCTGTCATGAGAAATAACTGGTGAGGTCCAAACATCAGAAAAAACTATTTGAAGTCAATTGGAAACTAAAGTAGATGTAGATAATGAAATCTTATGACTCTTTTTCCAATGACATGCATTACATGAAAAAGATAAGGCCATGGAAGATGATAAATCTAAGTTGAACCTAGAGACAACATGTTGTAAGATAGGAAATGCAGGGTGTCCCAATCGATGATGCCACTCGGTAAAAGTGGTCTTGACACTGGAAAAAGCAAAGAGTGAAGAAGATGGGGAAGAGGTTGGCCACTCATATACACCATCCTTAGTTTGACCTGTCAAAAGTGTTGCCCTTGTGTGAAGTTCCTTCATAAAAAAAGAATGAGGAAAGGTTTCAATGGAAACATTGTTAGAGATGCAAAATTAGGAAATTGAAATCAAGTTCTTTTTCATATGTGGAACACAAAGAACATTATTTAAGGTAAATTGAGCATTGGGAGTTTGGAGAGATGTGGAACCAATATGAATGATTAGAAGAGTAGTGCCATCTCCAATCATAATGTCGTCAGAGGCCTGGGTATGGTGCATGAAATGATAGATTGTTGAAGTTAGAAGTGACATGGTGAGAAGCACCACTGTCCAAAAGCCATGTTGATGTGACAAAAATATTGGTAGAAAAATGAGCTCTTGGTTGCCATGGAGAGATTATTGTTTGAGCACTAGAGTTGTTAGATGGATCAACTTGAACTAGACGGAATGACGGACAACTCTTGGCTGTATGTCCCTAAATTTGACAAATTTGGCAATGTCAAGATAAGGTCGCAGAGAATAACACTCTGTCCGTGGGGTGTTAGGCCTGAGTAATGCAATAGAGCAAGTAGAAGAACTGGGTGATGGGTGCCAACCTATATTGTTAATGCCAGTTGTTGAAGGTGATCGCCAGTTGTTGATGTGTCCTGCGATAGTTCCAGAGTTTGAAAAATTGAGGTGTAACACCCTTATACCCGACCTGGTTACCGGACCAAGTATAGGAGTACTACATTATATATCAGAATGACCAACTTAGTATTTCACTGATAAAAACTTAATTATTACAAGTTACTCAGCTCAAATTACATTATTGATATTAATTATGAAACCAATAAATATATCTTAGGTCATCATTGCATTTACAACAACATTTTGGGGTCAAAAACAAAATTTTAAGAAATTCAAGGCACTCGACCGTGTCCCCAGGCCGTGTAAGTCTCTAAGACCGTATGGTTTTTTTAAACACTACCTCCAATAGTCACACGACCGTGTATATGGCCTGTGTGAGCCACACGGTTGTGTCGACAGCCCGTGTAACAAACTGGAATCGTGTGGTTCCAAGGACAACTTTTCCCAAAAGACATATGGTCATGCCACCTACCTGTGTATGCTACATGACCGTGTGGCTAGGCCGTGTAACTTTCTGAACTCATGTCCCCTATAGTTTGAAAATTTTGAAAACTTTTAAAAATTCTTACAACTTAGTCCCTACACGAAAACTCAATTTCATTCCATTTAAAATTCCAATTTCAGTATAAAAGACACTTAAACACTTCTACATTACCATACAACATTAACATACTAAAATTTCATTTAAATCCTTCAAAAATTACAAATTTTGTAACATGGCCCATCATACTTAAATCCTTAACTCAAAAAAAAAAACTATATACATACCATTTCTACACCCAAACGAAATACCTACTTTCTTGAGCTTGAGGATGTGATGAGATGAGCAACTAATAACCTCAATCAAACTCGTCAAATCTAACTGTACCTACGCGTTGAACATAAACGAGTTAAGCCGATGAAAGCTTATTAAGCACTATAAGAATAAATGAACATAACATATGTATAATATGTTACAAATCTGCATCGTACTTCCATACCTGAATATCATTATAACTAGACATTTATTTCTAAAAAAATTACTTACCTTGGATAATTTTCATACTTACCTTGATACTTTAAATACTTGTATTACTTGCATTTCATACATTTTCCCATAGTAGACTATTTAGAACAATTTAGGATAAACAGATCACGTACAGAGGTGCAATTATATGCACAAGTAAATGGAGAGCACCAAGGTGCTATACAGAGAACACAAACGTGCTAAACAGATAGCACAAACATGCTAGAAAATAGAAAGAGCGCTGAGGATCCTTAATGGCATGCCACTAATATCCTAATAGTTCTAATTCTATCTACTTGGGCACAAAAGCTAAATTTCATACATTTATATACTTTACATAAGTATTTCGGAAAAGATTTCACATTTTTTCCATCCTCCACAATTTAGTCCCCATTTCATAAATCACAAGTATAACACCTTTTTCACACATATTTCTTTCACAACATCATTACTCAATATTCAAACAAATATACGATTTCATATTATTCACCTATATTTCTCTTTACAAATCTCATAATTTCATAATTTAATCATTTATTTAATATCTATTTATATATATAATTTACATTTCTATCCTAGGTAATTTCCATATTACAACCTAAAAATTTAATGAAAATAAATTAAAATCTTGTAGTACTTACAACAAAAGTTGAAATGAAGTTTTTTTTTCTCTTCTCACTCTTTGGCTTTCTCTTTTCCTTTTCCTTCAATTGGCTTTTCATGCAACACCCCTAACCCGAATCCGTCGCCGGAACAGGGTTACGGAGCATTTCCAGAGTTTACAAATTAATTATTAGACATTTCATTTCATCTAGCATTCATATTAGAAACCAATCAAAATCATACATATTTTCCCTTAAACAAGCCCTCGAGGTCTAAATTACGCATTAGAAACAAATAGGGACTAAGTCGAAAACTCAGAAAATTTTTCAGAAATATTTAAAATTTTCAACACTGCAGGGGTCACATGACCGTGTGGGCATTTGAAATAGGGACACACGGCCGTGTCTTAGCCGGTATCCGTGCCCGTGTGAGTATATTGACTTGGGTCACACGGCCAAGTCACACGCCCGTGTGCTAGGCCGTGTGAGCATTCTGTTTTGTGCAAATTTAAGATACAGGGGACACATGGCCGTGTCACCTGGCCGTGTGTCACACACATGGTTGAGACACACACCCGTGTCTTTGCCCGCGTGGACAAAAATAGACCATTTTACAAGCCATATTTCTCACCCAATTTTTAAGTCAATCTACAATCAACATTATACATATCAACAAGCCATAATTAGACATCCAAAACAAGCCCAAAATAAGTGGCTAAACTCAACAAGTTACATATAGGCCATAATTAGAAAAAAATACCTATACATGCCATTATAACAAAAATCAAACCATTCGAAAGTACAGATAGAACCAAATAATAATGTGATATATGTAACAGCCCGTTTCCAGTAAAGTCGGAACAGTGATTTCGGGACCACAAATCCAATTCTGAAAGATAAATTATTTTAATATTATTTTATTATCTACAGAAGTATAGAATTATCATGTGAAAATTTCGTTAAGAAATTTTATTGATTACATATCTAATTTGATGAAAGGACCAAATTGCATAAAAAGCAAAAGTTGAGTTCTAGTAGCTATATGTATCAAATAGCCATGGAATTCAAAATTTGATGTCCTTATATGGAAAATAGACCAATTAGTGGGGTTAGTAGATAAGGATGATTACTCATCAATGGAAAATTAGAAAAAGAAAAGGATGAAATTGAAAAGAAAAGAGGAAAATATGATAAATTAATAAAATAAACAAAATATCATCATTTTCATCATCTTTCCTAAAATAAAAGACATGGAAACCCTAGCCATAGAATTTGGGGGGGTTTTGAGCAAACTTATTTTGCTCAATTAGGTATGTTTTCTTGTTCCGTTTTTAGTAATTTTTATATTTCCGAGATCGTGATAGCTTAATCTAGCTATTTCGGGGATTAATTTGCAAAGTTATCAAAGTATTAAAATTTTACCTTGGATGAGAATGCTGGAATTTTAAAGTTTATGGTATAAAATGAAAGGTTGTTGATAGATAAACAACTTTTACAAAGAGAATTTTGATGAAATTATGATTTAGGGACTAAATTGAAAAGTTGTAAAACTCATGGAAAAATTCTGATTTTTGTGACATACATGGGATGCTATTATGACATGTAAAAATAGGTTAGTCTTGGAATAAGGATTTTATTGCACGAATTTTATTTTTCGAGTCTAGGGACGAAATCGTCATTTATTAAAAGTTTAGGGGCAAAACGATAATTTTTCAAAAGACGTGAATTGAATTGAAATGAACATGAATTGATGTTAAATTTTCTCGTATAGATTCAGATAGACCTAATTCAAAGTTAGAACGAGGAGAAGAGAAAATATCAGATTAGTAGATATTATGTACACGAACATTTGTCGAGGTAAGTTCGTGTAACTAAATTGTGTATATTTATATGTTTGGATTGAATGTTGTATATGTGAATTGTGTAATTGAATCATATGTATGTGATTGTATTGTTGACATGTATATGAAAGTATTCACATATCCGACAATAATCGATAAGTCATAAGTTCTGTTTGAATATATATGAAATTCGATGGATACAGGATTTCCCGTATTGGTTGTGGTCTTGCATATGTTGCGGACACATCATAGCTCTTACGAGCATCCCGTTATAAGCCCTCTCGAGCTTCCCGTTATATGGTTCCTGCGAGCATCCTGATCGGTAGTGATCTTGCATGTGTTGCGGACTACCGCAGCTCTTTGTGAGCGTCCTGTTATATGATCGATTATGATCCTGCATATATTGCGGAGACAAACGTAGCTCTTTACGAGTGTCCTAATATGGCTCACTTGAACTTCCTGATATATGGCTATCTGGAGCTTCTGATTAATGGCTCTTCGTGAGCTTCCTGATTAAAAGTTCTTTGTGAACTTCTTGACTATGGTTCTTATGAACTTCCTGTTATCTAGTCCGGATAAGCTTCCTGATAGGCTCTTTGTGAGCTTCTTGATTAATGACTCTTTGTGAGCTTCCTGTTATATGCTCGAGAGAGTGCTTCCTGATATGTGCTTTAAGGAGCACCCCTGAACATGAATTGACGAATTTCTGATTTGTACACTCTGAGTGTACTACCCATGTATCCATCGATATTTTAAATGGTTCAAAGGGCAAAATCTTGACATGAAATGAATTATTACAAGCATATACATGAATTATATGAACATGACTTGTACATGATATTTGAACACATGATGAGGAAAGTATATGACTATGGAAATTTGATTAATGTTGAACTCATACATGTTTCTTGTTATTCATGAAAAATATATGATTAACCTGAGTTCAAAACAAACTATTATTGGTACAAGCCTGAAGTACATGGAAATGATATCAAATGATATATTAAAACATGATGTATTTGATACATGAATGTGGAATATGCTTGATGATTTTGTTCATTCATGATATATTGAAAAATGTGATGGAAGAAATATGTGTATGAATCTTGTTTGATGACTACGTACATTCGTGAATTTAAGCTATTAGATGGATTACAGTGACTAACATGGTTGATGAGGATATGTGTTTAGGCATTTGGCCAACACGACTTGGGAATGAAATGTATGTTTACCTTATGTTTATTAAATAATGGCAAGTTAAATTCCCGGTTATACGAACTTACTAAGTTTAAAAGCTTACTCTGTTTTTAATTTCCCTGTTTTAAAGGAATCGGAAGCTCGTTGGGTTGGAAGCTTGGCGGAGATATTTCACACTATCTGTAACACCCCTTACCCGTATTCAACATCGAAAACGGGCACGAGGCGTTACCATATTAAAAATCCTCAAGATCGCCACTTAGGCTCATTGTGACTACTCTCTTAAGTCACCTCATTCTCGACTTACGAGACCTCACTCATACTCACGAGGGCTCTCGAGACCATATCGAAACTTCTACGATTTTTAAAACTTTTCCATCTATACAGGGCTCACACGCCCGTGTAGGATTTGGCACGCCCGTGGAGGTCACACACGCCCATGGTCACTACCCGTGCATGAAAACTCAAGCATTCTGCCAATGCCCCATAGTTAGGGCACACGTTCATGCTCTCCACCCGTGGTGCACACTGACTACCTTAACATGGCCTAGAGTCTAGACACACGCCCGTGTGGCTAGCCCGTGGCCAACACTGATTAACACACACGTTCTAGGCACACGCCCTTGTGACTAGTCCGTGGTCTATTCTGACTTAAAATACTAACATGCAGGGGACACACGGCCAAGTCACACACCCATGGGCTGACCGTGTGTCACACATGGCCTAGACACACGCCCGTGTGTCTACCCACATGGACAAGAACAAATCTATTTGCCAAGTTCTTTTCACCCTTCTAGCATACACAACATGCACTCATTCAATACATCCATAATCAACTCAAAATCTTACAATATCACATAGATAACTACATCTTTTCATATAATAAAGTGCCAACAACTATGGCATTATACAAAATAGATTATTCATCTAAAGGCCAACACATCATAGCCATATACCACAAAATTCACTAACTTGTCTAGCCCCTATACATGCCATATACAAAACATTGAGTCTCATGTACCAGAGTGTGCTAATAGTGTGGGTGATCTTCCAATTGATCCTCGTATCTCGATTCAACAGTTTTACTCTATAAGATAAGGGAAAAGAAAGGGAGTAAGCTTTGAGCTTAGTAAGTTTACACATAAACAATTAAGCACCATAGTATAAGCTAAACAACAATTAGCATTATACTAACATATAATGTACAACTATGCTTACTCTTTCTATCCCTTACCACATTTCCAACACATCATGAGTCACTTACTCATAACCATTGACATGCACCCCTGCATTCAATATCACATTTACACAATATACAACACATCATTATTTCTCGATAATACATCCACACAGCTAATCCACACAGCTAATCCACACAGCTAATGTCTCGGTGGTTTCGCACTTAGCCCACCACAATCAATTAATAAGGTAGTATCGCACTTAGCCTACCATAAAGGTAATCGTAGTGGTTTCGCACATAGCCCACCAGACAATATACCTAACGATAGCATCGCACATAGCCAGCTCATCGTCATTATGTATTAGGATGGTATCGCATTTAGCCCATCTTTTAGCATTATCACTACACATTCACATATCTATTTACTCAATCATTCATCCATTCACAAAATCTATCACATTCATTCTCAACCATGCTATGCACTAGCTAGCATTAACAAATTGTAAGTATGAATGCATTGTTTAAGCATAGACTTACCTCGATACTCAAAAGTATAGAAACATGCAATTTAGTCCACCACTTTGCTCTTGCCTCGGTTTCGATCCGGGCTTTGTCTTTCTTGATCTATAATGATAATTCAACTCATCAATATAAACATTGACTAAATTGATCCACCTCTCATACTTTGGCAAAATTACCCTTTTACCCCTAAACTTTCTCCTATTTACGCTATTGCCCCAAGGTTCATAAAGTGATTTTTATTCAACTTTCTAGCCTTTCATGCTTAGCTGAATCACTTACTCAACTAAAGCAATCATCAATTCTCACTACATCACACATGTATGACCAAACTCAAGATTTTTACAAACTAGTCCCTACATGCATTTTCTATGGAACTCATTTAGCAAAAGATGTTTCTACTACATCAAGCTTTCATAATCTTCCATAAAACATCAAAATACATGCATGTCATACATGGCCACATTTTTGAACATCCATCATAGCTCATCAAATAGCTAAAAATAGCTTACTCATGCTACAAAGACTTCAAAAATACAAAGAATATCAAAAAATGGGGCTTAGATGCACTTACTAGCAAGCTTGAAAATTTTGAAGAACCCTAACAATGGCTCTCTCAATTTTCGGCAGCCTTGGAGAAGAAGATGAATGAATTTTGTCATCTTTTCTCCTATTTTAATCACTTAATTGTTAAATGACCAAAATGTCCTTTTTGATAAACTTTCTATTTTAAATCATCCATGCCCAATTTTGTCCACAAATTAGAAAATTGGGAAAATTGCCATTTAAGGACCTCTAATTAATATTCTAAAGCTATTTCACACAAATAGCTTCTAGAATCTCACATTTTGCAACTTTTGCAATTTAGTCCTTTTGGACAATTCAACCCCAATTTCACAAAATTGCTTCATGAAACTTTCACACTAGCATGCATACATAGCATAAACCTCAAAAAATAATTCATAAACCTCAGATTTGTGGTCTCGCACCACTATTCTGACTAGGCCCTAAATCGGGATGTTACACTATCCATCAACCCATTCGGTGCAAATGGTAAAATTAATTCTGGATAAAATGGCATGTATAGGTTAATTTAGCCAATGTTGGCATGATAATGCTTTGATTGTAACTAGGCATTGGAATGACTAGGGCATATTTTGATGAAATTGTATAAGGCCTTATTATGTTTGATGTGTTTGAAATGGTTGTGTGATGAAAAGCATATAAACCTAATGATAAATGACTTTAAGTAAGCATAAATGAGAAAATTTACTTATATGTATATATATGTGTATTTGGTAAGTTTAAACACTTGAACATAGGTAAAGATAAGTCATGCATAAGACTCGGTTTTGGTTTAATTTGAACGTTTTGTATTGACTTGGGAATGTGTTAAAATGTCAATGAAAGTGGAAGACATATTTGGGTGAGAAATAAGGCTTAGAAATGACTTTATTTTGTCCACACGGGCAGAGACACGGCCGTGTGTCTCAGCAGTGTATGACACACGGCCATGTGCACGGGTGTATGATTTGGCCGTGTGTCCCCTGCATCTTAAAAATTAAGAAACAGAATGCTAAGTATTATCACACGGGCAGAGACACGGGCGTGTATCTCAACTGTGTGGTTCGCACGACCTAGTACACGTGCATGTATCTTGGCCGTGTGACCCCTGCACCAAATTATTGAAAATTAAATTCTCCAGACGGCCTAGCACACGACTGTGTGGCTAGTCGTGTGACCCAAGTCAGAGAGTTACACAGGTAAGGACACGTGCTGGACACGGCTGTGTGCCTCACATCGAATGCCCACACGGCCTGAGACACAGGCGTGTCATTTGGCCGTGTGAGCCACAAGGCCTGGCCACACAGGCGTGTGTCCCCTGCACCTAGGAAAATTATGTAATTTTGCGAAAAATTCTCTGAGTTTCCAATTTAGTCCCGACTTACTTGTAATGCATATTTTGGGCCTCGAGGGATCTTATAAGGGACTTAATGATTGATTTCTGATATGAATACTGTATAAATGTGAAATGTTTGTTATCTGATCTATAATCTCTGGTAATGCTCTGTAACCCTGTTCTGACGGCGGATTCGGGTTAGGGGTGTTACAATATAACTCTGACAAGCTTCCAACCCAATCGAGCTTCCGATAATCTGAAAAATAAAGAAAAACAAATACGTAAGCCATGAATGCTTAGTAAGCACGTATATACTTTAATCATATCAATTCATTTCAAATATGAAATTTATACATATAAAAAATAATCCAATATTTATACCACAATACTCATGAAATTATATTCCACAACTCACAAAGTGAATAAATCTACAGTATCACTTATACATATTATTCCTAGGATTATAGGATTTTAAACAATTTTGACTCTTCCAAATTTTCTTTATTTTCATTTGCATTTCTTTACTTTCCACACTCATTCCATATGCATAACACACCAATCATAAGCACATCATTCAACCATAGTTACAAGCTAGTGCATTCAAACATAACCTTTTTCGAATTAATCACTAGATAAATCATTTCATAAGAAATTGCATAACTTAAACCTTACCACTCTTTCATGAGCACTAGCATATTTTCATTTGAGTAGTTACCTTTTCAATGCATCATATATAGTAAACATATTACCATTTAACCAATAGCTTGACACTTTCCTAAGCATCAAACAACAACACTTCTTAGCATACTTGAACATATTTCATATAAATTCAACATTGATAAACTTATTTTCTCAACATGTTACACTTGAGTTTATTACTCGTCTCACTTACATAATTTCCTTGTTTCAACATATCAAAGATATTCACATATATACATAACATAATACATATCATTCTCTTATCGTTTCTTCATAAACATATATCATTCATGACAACTCCCGATATTTTACCATTCGAAGAACGACTTACGGATTTGAGTACATCGTAAACAGAAGCTCAAAGGCTAAACAGAAGTTCATGAGAGCTAAACAGTAGCTCGTAAGAGCTAAACAGAAACTCATATGAGTTGAAACAGAAGCTCATAAGAGTCGAACGAAAACTCATAAGAGTTGAACAGAAGCTCAGAAGAGTTGAACAGAAACTCATAAGAGTTGAATAGAAGCTCAATAGAGCTGAACGGAAACTCATATGAGTTAAACAGAAGCTCGTGAGAGCTAAACGGAAAGTAAACATGAAATTTCACAACAAATGCTGAACCTCGATTTACTTGGGTAATTTGCTGTCATTTTCCTCCAATGCCGTCAATTCGTTGAATGCCGAATGTACCCAAATCCCGCATTCCATTTAATCCATATATTCAATTCAAATTTATAACTTTAGCAATATTTCATTTTCAACAATAAAATAAATACATAATATCATTCATCAATTCAATATAAATATTAAAGTTTAACAGTACGAACTTACCTGGTTAAATTGCAGAAATACCAATATTCAGGGGCATTTTGGAAATTTTCCATTTTCCTCGATTTTCCACTCGACCTTGATCTAAATTAATAATTTCATTCAATATATTAATTTAGACAATAAAACAATTCATTTCATGCAATTTAGTCATTTTTGACATTTTTACAAAATTGCCCCTAAAGTTTTTATTTTTGTTCCATTTAGTCCATAAGCCCAAAACATGCAAATTAACCATTTTTAATACAAATCCAAGCTAGCCGAATATTCATGGCATTCAATACAGCCCATTTTTGCAATAATTTCACAACAAACCCTTGTATTTATATTATTTCAATAATTTAGTCCCTAATCGAAAAATTCATCAAAAATCACTTAATAAAATACTTTTAAATAACAATTAATATCTTAAATTCACCATTTAAATAAAAAATCACAAGGTTCATCAATGGAAACTTTCAAAATCTTTAACAGTTTCAAAATCAAAGGTACAGACTAGCTGGATCTAGTTGCAACAATCTCAAAAACATAAAAAATATTTAAAACGGAACAAAAATCACTTACCGATTGGATTTTAAAGCTTGGCCAAACCCTAGCTCTATTGTCATGGAAGCTTTCGGGTGTAATTTTGGGGAAGAAATTGATAACCACACCTTTTTCCTTATGTTTTTATTTTAATTTAATTTAATCCATCAAATTACCATATTGCCCTTAGTTAAAAATTAATCTAAAACACCAAATCTATGCCCATTTTTTTCCATCACATAAATATATGGCACAATTTGTAACACCCTAAAAATTTAGGGTCTGTAATTTTGCATGTTCTGACACAAATACTTGTTTGCTTTAATGGCTAAGTGATTTGGGTGTGTATGGGAGTGTTTGGGTAGCCTGGGTTCAAGTCTTGACTTTTACAGAATTAGTAGTTTTTCTCCTAAATGAACCTGGACACTGGCACTTAGGCCTTATTAATAATAGTGCTTATTTTATGACACAAAAGAACTTGTAGCCCAGTGGTAAGTGGCGTGTTTAAGGCTGCAAGGGAGCTCAAGTTCGAGTCTCATGATGCGCAAGGGAGTATTTATTTTATTTCCTTACAGCATGAGAAGTGGAGTTAGACTGAAACTCTGTAAGGTGAAGTTTGAATTGGTCATGGAGGGTTTTGTGGAGCAAATCAAGGAGGAGATTGGGGAGAAAATCAAGGATTTCGAAATGGGAGGTTGGTAAGGTGTTGTGGCCGATTGGGACTCTAAGGCTTTAGTGGAATTCGACTAGGGGGAAAATATGGAGCATTTTCAGCACTAGGCATTTCTTTGTTCGATTTTGTGAAGGTTGAAAGGAGAGTGCCGAATTTTCTTTGGGATTTTTACCATTCAGGGTTTCTTTCGGGTTTTGCTATTGAGGTGACCAAAATTTCTACCACTTTCTTCCTTCCTACATTTTCCGAATAGGTAACTTTCTTTTTGGTCTTATTTTTCTTTCTTTGCCGAATTCCTTTTCCTCTCCCACTTTTGGTTTTGCTTCTTCTTTTCCTCTTGAATCCTTCTCCTCTCGGCCTCCCTTCTAAATCGAACCTACTCTCCATCTTCTTTTTCTCTGGTTCCCACTCTCTTCCAATCATAGCCAAATTCTTCATAAGGCTTTTTGTGTACGTTCAATTTATCATCTTTCCCTATTGTGCTTGGTCGAATATACCTAAACAATTTCAACCGATTCCATCATCATCAATTTTGGTAAATCTTCCAACTTTTTTCCAAGTGAGTTATTTCATTAGCACTGTGTTTCTAAGCCACGCTTATTTTGTGCTTAGGGTTCTAAAATCTCTAGAAGAGAAAGGAGGAGCCTCTAGGGTACAGAGGCGTTCCAAATCTTCCCCATCACCAACTGATTTATCATTGGGGTAAGTTTCGTAAGGTGGGCTGATTAGGCTGTGATGTTGGTGTTGGGTTTGTTTTAAATCACATTCTAGTGAACAGATCTGTCTAATAAGAATCGTTGCTTAAATAGATAATCATCAGGAGCGTGGAACCGTGGCTTGGCCAACAATCTTAGATGAGTAGGCCATATTTCATTCAATCGTGGTAGGTGATTGTTTAAGTGTGGTTAAGTACTTGAAATTATCCATTATTGAAGGGCTGATCGAATATTCGAATCAATTTAGGTTGGTGCCAAGAGGTGCTTCGCAAGCTCTCGTGAAAAAGGTGTGTGATCACACTATCTCCTCTGCGAATCGGTAAAAGCCGAAAAACTGAAACCTCGGCATATGAGGCCTCACGAGCGTACGATCGCTCGTGTAGTAAACTGAGCCCACAATTATGAGTGATAGACTGTAGAGGCCACCTCGAGCGTTCTCGTGCTCTTGGGCCGTTATGGGCCTCGTTTAGCTGAAATGGGCCGTGTGGGCCCAATGGGCTCGTTGGCCCCACACGGATAAAATTCACGAAAAGTGGTAGATACTGGATTAGGTTATGTAGTTCGCATAGCCGTGAATGAATTCGGGCTAGATGTGCCACACGAGCGTGTGGGCCCACTTGTGTCGAATATTGGACTTTGGGCCCATTTACATCATTTTGATCATATAGGTTATTTGTGTCGCTTGAGGCGACTGTGGACCTTTAGAAAGGTATTTATCTGTACTGAAACCCTAAAATAGGTAATTACCAAAATACCCTTAAAGGGTAAAAGTACTATTTTACCCCTAATTGATAGAAATTACCATTTTACCCCTAGAGGTAAGTCGATTGATGAATGTATATTATTATATGACTGTACTGAGTAGGACATACTGCATACACTAGATATTTATGACATGGCATACTGCATGGGGTTGGGATACTGTTATGGAGGAAGAATACTGTTACTGGTGGCTTTGCCACAAATCTCGTGCTCGCGGCTTTGCTCGCGATCATCGATATTGGCGCTCTGCATAATACTTTTACTGGTGGCTTTGCCACATATACTTTTAATGGCAGCTATGCTGCAATATTGGTGTGTTGGCTGGGTGGGTCGATTTTATCCCCACATGGTGTGTTGGTTGGTACGGGTGGTGTGTTGGCTGGATTGGGGTGGGTTGCATATGTGCACCATACTGATACTATAATGGGCTAAGGCCCACACAACATTGTTACTGAATAGGGCTCAGGCCCAGACTATTATTGCATGATAGGGGATTACACACTGAGTTCTCGTAACTCACCCTTTTCTTTTAACTCATCTTGGTAATCCCACCTTAGACGATTTGGAGTCATGAGGACTCAGAGGTGGCCACACGTTCACTAATATTTTATTTTAGACCTAGTTATTTAAATTTTTATATTGGATTGATATTTATCTAATAAGGCCTCTGGTGATTTTAACTTCTTTTAATTGGGTTTAATTTCTTATTTTTAAACTGCCAAACTGATACAAATAAGTTTTCAAAAATAATAACTATTTTAAAAGACAGACACACATTTTCAAACTTCAAAATGACATTAATTAGAGTAGCTTCTGCGAGTTTTTAACCAACTAAGAAACCAACAGTAAAAAATATGGCGGTCGTTTAAAAATGATTTTCTCTCAACAAGCCTGATTTCGAAAAACACTTCGATGTGACACGTCAGATTCGGTCGTAACGTCTAGGCTGGGTTTGGAGTGTTACATTTAGTGGTATTTGAGCCAGGTTGCAAAACTCGGCTGTGGAATGGGTTTTGAAAAGTCTTTCTGAAATTAGATTTCAAAGATTAGAAACGTTTGAAAGATGTACAAGTGTGGCACACCGAGTCTCCGGCACCAAATCTGTAAGTTCTCTAATTCTGATTACTGATATACTGTGAAACTCTAGATAGAGGAAACTGAGACCGTAGGAGACTATAAAATTTTGTGAGACCTCGATCTGCGAAAACAAACCCCTAATGACTATTTTTCATAATACATTTGTTAATAATTACTGAAATTCTAATCTGATACATAAGACTTTTAAAATAGATAAAGCGTATATCGAAATGAGCACAAGAGGTACTCGTAGAAGGGGTACACGAGGCCGCGGTAGAGGCCGAGGAAGTGCTCGGGTCGGATCGTCGGCATCAGGCCATATGCTGGCTGGGAAGCACCACCACATCATGAATCGAGACGGGGTCTTATGATCGAGCAGCTGGGGATGATGCTCTGTCCCAAGCGATGCTCCGCATTTTAGAGAGGGTTGCTAGAGCTAGTATTGGAACAGTGGGCCGAGGGTCAATCTCAGAATGAATCCGGTCTAATGGAGTAGAAATTTTCAGGGGTATTTCTGGAGTAGCCCCAAATGTGGCGAGAATCTTGCCGCAGCCACCGAAAAGAATAATGGGCGACCTCGATCTTTGCGGAACAAAAGTTAAGAGGAGCAGTGTCTTTACTGCGAGATGAAGCCTACTAGTGGTGGCTCACCGTGAGAGAGGGTACGCAGGCCGATCGGTTGACATAGGATTTCTTTAAGGCGGCCTTTCAAGGGAAATATGTGGGCGCACGTTATGTGGACGCCCGAAGAAGGGAATTTCTGAACCTGACCCAAGAGAATAAGACAGTGGCGGAATATGAGGCAGAGTTCTTGCGGTTGAGTCGGTATGCTCGAGGGATAGTAGCAACTGAGTATGAACGCTGTGTGTGTTTTGAGGATGGCCTTTGAGACGAGTTAAGGGTATTGATAGCTTCGTAGAGAGAGCGAGATTTTGCTACTCTTGTAGAAAAGGTAAAGATTGCTGAAGAGGTGAAGCGCTCGGAGCGCCAGAACCGTGAAAAAGATAAGGGCAGAAATAATAGGGATTTTGGGCCCTCAAGTTCTTCCTCGGGGAGGCCTATTAAGAGGCCAGTTTGATGGGCGGTTGGACCGGAGTTCCTGTTGCTATTGCTAGACCACAACCTTATGCTGATTGTGGGAGATCTCACCAGGGTGAGTGCTGGAAGAGGATTGGGGCGTGCTTTAGATGTGGGTCCATGGATCATCAGGTTAAGAATTGTCCGCAGAGGCCTGTTCAAATGCAAGCAGTTGGACAGGGTTACGTTCAGCCAGTGAGAGGTGGTTAGCAGCCGCCGAGAGGCCGTGGGCAGGCCAGAGGTGGAAATGGTATGGGACGAGGTCGTAGAGCACCAGGCAGAGGTACTGGTAACACTGAAGCGAGGTAGCCAGCTCTGGTATATGCTACTTTTCGCCAAGAGGATGGTGACGCTCCAGACGTTATAACCGGTACGTTCCTGATTCATAATGTACCTTACAACGCTCTGATTGATATAGGGTCTACGCGTTCATATATTGCATGCACTGTGTCTGGCACCTTGGGTATCATGTGTGAGAGTACTGTTAATGAAATGACGGTGTTAAGTCCACTGAGACAGTCGGTTAGGGTAGACAAATTGTTCAGAAATGTGCCCCTGGAGGTTCAAGGGGTTGTCTTTCTGGCGAACCTGATGGAATTGCCGTTTGGTGAATTTGACCTTATATTGGGTATGGATTGGCTGGTGAAACATCGTGCAAGTTTGGATTGTGCTACTAACCGTATGGTGTTGAGAACTACTGAGGATGAGGAAGTGGCGGTAATTGGGGAGCGAAGGGACTTCCTGTCTAATGTGATTTCTGCACTAAGGGCTGAAAAACTGGTTCGCAAGGGTTATAAGGCATTTCTAGCCTATGTTAGAGAATCTGACTCTGAGGGTCCTTCTATTGAAGATATCAAGACAGTTAAGGATTTCTCTGATGTGTTTTCTGATGAGCTCCCTGGGTTGCCTCCGAATCGCGAAGTTGAATTTGGTATCGAGCTCTTGCCTGGAACAGCTCCAGTGTCCATCGCCCCTTATAGGATGGCACCAAAGGAGCTGGTTGAGTTAAAGCTCATATCCAAGAGCTGCTGGATCGAGGATTCATTTGACCTAGTGTGTCTCCATGGGGAGCACCAATGTTGTTCGTGAAGAAGAAGGATGTATTCATGCGCATGTGTATCGATTATCGGCAATTGAATAAATTGACCATAAAAAATAAGTATCCCTTGCCAAGGATTGACGATCTGTTTGATCAGCTGTAAGGAGCGTCGGTTTTCTCTAAAATAGATCTCCGTTCTGAGTACCATCAACTAAGGGTTAAAGAGGCTGATGTGTATAAGACTACGTTTATGACTCGTTATGGTCATTACGAGTTCCTAGTGATGCCGTTTGGGCTGACGAATGCACCAACTGCTTTCATGGATCTGATGAACCAAGTATTCCTACCCTACCTGGATCGGTTCATGGTGGTATTTATAGACTATATCTTGGTGTATTCAAGAGCCGAGGATGAACATGATGCACATATCTGAATTATTCTACAGATTTTAAGGGAGAAACAACTGTACGCTAAGTTTAGCAAGTATGAGTTCTGGCTGCGAGAAGTGACATTTCTTGGTCATGTGGTTTCTACCGAGGGGACTAGGGTTGATCCTCAAAAAATTAAAGCCGTACTAGATTGGAAACCACCTAAGACCGTATCTGAGATTCGAAGCTTTCGGTCCGTGCAGCGCGGTATTACTGACGCTTTTGTTGAGGGTTTTCCTTGATTCTTTGCACCTCGACTAAATTGTTTGCGTAAAGGGTACTTGCTTTAAGCGGGGTGATAAGCAGCAAGAAAGTTTTGAGAAACTAAAGAAAGTTCTGACTGAGGCCCCTATCTTGATACAGCCAGAGTCTGGGAAGGAATTTACTGTCTACAGTGATGCATCACACATTGGATTGGGTTGTGTGCTGATGCAGGAGGGTAAGGTGGTTGCTTATGCGTCTCATCAGCTTAAGTCTCACGAGGTGAATTACCCAACTCATGACTTGAAGTTAGCCGCGGTGATATTCGCACTGAAAATTTGGAGGCATTATTTATACGACGAAAAGTGTATTATCTACACAGACCACAAGAGCATCAGGTACCTCCTCACTCAGAAAGAGCTGAATCTTAGACAGCGGAGATGGATAGACCTGCTTAAGGATTACGACTGCTCGATTGAGTATCACCCTGGTAAGGCTAACGTGGTAGCTGACGCACTGAGCCGTGGGGCTGTATCTGATTTGAGAGCAATGTTTGCTCGTCTTAGCTTGTATGATGATGGTAGCTTGTTAGCTGAGCTTCAAGTGAGACCGACGTGGACTGAGCAAATTAAGGGGAAACAGTTGTTGGATGAGTCACTGGTTCCTCGTTTCTGATAAGTTGAGAATGGAGAGACTACGGATTTTGGATTGAATGGTGAATGAGTACTGTGTTTCCGTGGGAGAGTCTGTGTACCAAGGGATTCTGATCTAAGGCAGTCTATACTGTGAGAGGCGCATAGTAGCCCATACGCTATGCATCCCGCGAAAACAAGTTATCACAGAGATCTTCGTGAGTCATCTTGGTGGCCGGCAGTGAAATGCGAAGTTACTGATTTTGTGAGTAAGTGCTTGACATGTCAGCAAGTTAAGGCTGAGCATCAACTTCTTTCTGGGTTACTGCAGCCAGTTAAGATTCCACTTTGGAAGTGAGAGAGAGTAACCATGGATTTTGTGAGTGGGCTGCCCTTAACGGCTACTAAAAAGGATTCAGTATGGGTTATTGTAGACTGATTGACTAAATCTGCCCATTTTATACCAATCCGTACTGATTACTCGTAGTAGAAGCTGGCAAAGTTGTATGTGGCTGAGATTGTGAGACTGCATGGGGTACCGATTTCTATTATTTCTGACAGAGACCCTCGATTCACATCTCGGTTCTAGAAGAAATTGCACGAGGCTTTGGGTACTAGGTTGGACTTCAGTACTGTGTTCCATCCTCAGACAGATGGTCAGTCAGAGAGGGTGATTCAGATACTCGAGGACATGTTAAGAAGTTGTGTCATTGATTTCTGAGGCAGCTGGGAAGACTATTTTCCAGTAGCAGAGTTCGCATATAATAATAGCTATCAGTCCAGTATTCAAATGGCACCGTACGAGGCATTATATGGTCGTAGGTGTCGTACTCCTACCTGTTGGACTGAGCTGGGCGAGCGGCGAGTTTTGGGGCCAGAGTTAGTTTTTGATACCGAAGAAAAGGTAAAACTGATTCGAGACCGGTTGAAGGAAGCGTCTGATAGGCAGAAGTCTTATGCAGGTCTTAAACACCGAGAGATTGAGTATTCCGTGGGAGACTTCGTATTTCTTAAGGTCTCTCCATGGAAAAAGATACTGAGGTTTGGGCAAAAGGGTAAGCTTAGCCCTAGGTTCATTGGGCCTTACCGTATACTGAAGCGTGTGGGACCAGTCGCCTATCAGCTTGAGTTGCCTCCATAATTAGACCAGATTCACGATGTGTTCCATGTCTCCATGCTGATACGTTATCGCTCTGATCCCACACATATAGTACCAGTCGAGGAGATCGAAGTTAGGCCAGATCTGACCTTCGAGGAAGAACCAGTACAGATATTGGACCGTGAGGTTAAGGTACTAAGGAAGAAATCGATCCCACCAAGTTAAAGTGCTTTGGCGAAATCACTGCATGCAGGAAGCCACGTGGGAACTCGAAGAGCGTCGACAATAATACCCTCACCTATTACGACCGGTGTAAATTTCGAGGCCGAAATTTCTTTTAGGGGGTAGAATTGTAATGCCCTAAAAATTTAGGGTCTATAATTTTGCATGTTCTAGCACAAATACTTGTTTGCTTTAATGGCTAAGTGATTTTGGTGTGTATGGGAGTGTTTGGGTAGCCTGGGTTCAAGTCTTGACTTTTGCAGAATTTGTAGTTTTTCTCCTAAATGAACCTGGACACTGGCACTTAGGCCTTATTAATAATAGTGCTTATTTTATGACACAAAAGAACTTGTAGTCCAGTGGTAAGTGGCGTGTTTAAGGCTGCAAGGGAGCTCAAGTTCGAGTCTCATGATGTGTAAGGGAGTATTTATTTTATTTCCTTGCAGCATGAGAAGTGGAGTTAGACTAAAACTTTGTAAGGTGAAGTTTGAATTGGTCTTGGAGGGTTTTGTGGAGCAAATCAAGGAGGAGATTGGGGAGAAAGTCAAGGATTTTGAAATGGGAGGTTGGTAAGGTGTTGTGGCCTATTGGGACTCTAAGGCTTTAGTGGAATTCGGCTAGGAGAAAATAGGGAGCATTTTTGGCACCAGGCATTTCTTTGTTCGGTTTTGTGAAAGTTGAAAGGAGAGTGCCGAATTTTCTTTGGGATTTTTACCATTCGGGGATTCTTTCGGGTTTTGCTATTGAGGTGACCAAAATTTCTACCACTTTCTTCCTTCCTACATTTGCCGAATAGGTAACTTTCTTTTTGGTCTTATTTTTCTTTCTTTGCCGAATTCCCTTTCCTCTCTCACTTTTGGTTCTGCTTCTTCTTTTCCTCCTAAATCCTTCTCCTCTCAGCCTCCCTTCTAAACTGAACCTACTCTCCATCTTCTTCTTCTCTAGTTCCCACTCTCTTCTAATCATAGCCGAATTCTTCATAAGGCTTTTTGTGTACGTTCAGTTTATCATCTTTCCCTATTGTGCTTGGCCGAATATACCTAAACAATTCCAACCGATTCCATCATCATCGATTTTGGTAAGTCTTCCAACTTTTTTCCAAGTGAGTTATTTCATTAGCACTGTGTTTCTAAGCAACGCTTATTTTGTTCTTAAGGTTCTAAAATCTCTAGAAGAGAAATGAGGAGTCTCTAGGGTATAGAGGCATTCCAAATCTTCCCCTTCACCAACTGATTGATCATTGGGGTAAGTTTGGTAAGGTGGGCCGATTAGGCTGTGATGTTAGTGTTGGGTTTGTTTTAAATCACATTCTAGTGAATATATCTGTCTAATAAGAATCATTGCTTAAATAGATAATAATCAGGAGCGTGGAACCGTGGCTTGGCCAACAATCTTAGAAGAGTTGGCCATATTTCATTCAGTCGTGGTAGGTGATTGTTTAAGTGTGGTTAAGTACTTGAAAATATCCATTATTGAAGGGCTGATCGAATATTCGAATCAATGTAGGTTGGTGCCAAGAGGTGTTTCGCTAGCTCTCGTGAAAAAGGTGTGTGATCACACTATCTCCTCTACGAATCGGCAAAAGCCGAAAAAGTCAAAACCTCGACATATGAGGCCTCACGAGCGTGCGATTACTCATGTGGTAAATTGAGCCCACAATCATAGGCGATAGACTGTAGAGGCCACCTCGAGAGTTCTCGTGCTCTTGGGCCGTTATGGGCCTCATTTGGCTGAAATGGGCCGTGTGGGCCCAATGGGCTCGTGGGCCCACACGGATAAAATTCACGAAAAGTGGCAGATACTGGATTGGGTTATGTAGTTTGCATAGCCGTGACTGAATTTGGGCTAGATGGGCCACACGAGCGTGTGGGCCCACTTGGGTTGAATATTGGACTTTGGGCCCATTTACATCATTTTGATCATATAGGTTATCTGTGTCGCTCGAGGCGACTGTGGACCTTTGGAAAGGTTGTTATCTGTACTGAAACCCTAAAATAGGTAATTACCAAAATACCCCTAAAGGGTAAAATTACTATTTTACCCATAATAGATGGAAATTACCATTTTACCCTTAGAGGTAAGTCGATTGATGATTGTATATTATTATAAGACTGTACTGAGTAGGACATACTGCATACACGAGATATTTATGACATGGCATACTGCATGGGGTTGGGATACTGTTATAGAGGAAGAATACTGTTACTGGTGGCTTTGCCACAAATACTATTGCTTGCGACTTTCTGTGATATTGATATCGGCGACTCTCTGCAATATCATATCGTGGCTTTGCCACATATCACTGTCTTCGCGGCTCTACCGCGTTATTGTTACTGGCAGCTATGCTACAATATTGGTGTGTTGGCTGGGTGGGTCTATTTTATCCCCACATGGTGTGTTGGTTGGTACGGATGGTGCGTTGGCTGGATTAGGGGTGGGTTACATATGTGTACCATAATGATACTGTAATAGGCTAAGGCCCACACAAAGATCATCTCGAATAGGGCTCAGTGCCCGCATCATCTTGCATGATAGGGATTACACACTTTGAGTTCTCGTAACTCACCCTTTTCTTTTAATCATGCAGTAATCGCCAACACCTTAGACGATTTGGAGGCTGCGAGGGACTCGAGAGGTGGCCACACGTTCGCTAATATTTTATTTTAGACCTAGTTATTTAAATTTTTATATTGGGTTGATATTTATGTAATAAGGCCTCTAGTGATTTTAATTTCTTTTAATTGGGTTTAATTTCTTATTTTGAAACCTCCAAACTGATACAAATAAGTTTTCAAAAATAATAACTATTTTAAAAGACAGACACACATTTTCAAAATTCAAAATGACATTAATTATAGTAGCTTCCGCGAGTTTTTAACCATCTAAGAAACCAACAGTAACAAACATGGCGATCGTTTAAAAACGGTTTTCTCTCAACAAGCCTGATTTCGAAAAACACTTCGATATGACACGTCAGATTCGGTCGTAGCGTCTAGGCCGGGTTTGGGGTGTTACACAATTACTATCAAAGGAAGGTTTAATTTCACAATTGGTCCTTCAATTTAAATAAATTCTAAGTAAATAAACTTATTTATAATTTAATCCTAAACTTATTAGGACTAAAAGAAGAATTAATCCAAAAGCTAGTGGAATCAATCATAACACCACCGCTTGGAAACTTTGACCATGTTTTAATTACCATTTAAGACCCCTTTCCTTTATCAATTACCCATTTAGTCAAATAGTGATTAAATTTTACATCTTTTACAATTTAGTCGTTTTTTAATTAATTAACTATTGAAACGTTAAAATTTTTCAACGAAACTTTAATACCACCTTAATGCCACTCCGTAAATATTTATAAAAATATTTACGGCTTGGTTAATAGAAATGAGGTCTCAATACCTCATTTTTTAAAATCACTTAACCTAAATTATTATTATAAAACACAAATTATCAATTTAAAAACCTTTTTAAAATCCCTATTTGACTCGTAAATATTAAATAATAATATTTACGAGCTTACTTGCTAGATTTGGTGGCCTTGAACCACTATTTTCGACACCACTGAAAATTGGGCTGTTACACTTCAACCTTCTTCTCTTTTTCTTAAATACATAACAAAGCACATAATATTATCAAGTTAAAACCACAACTAAATAAATTTTCCCATGCTATTTAATGAAATTAACATGTATGTTATGAAAGTTTTTATCTTTTCTTACCTTAAATACTTGAGATTACAACTAAACCCTAGCTTTCTCTCTTCTTCAACTCCTCTATGGAAGCTCTCCTCACAAAACTAAGGTATCTATTAGCTTTATCTAGTGTCTTTACTAAAGAAACATCAAACAAATGGAAGATTTTGAGCTTGATTTTGCTCAACAATGGTGAAAGGACATGTTTGGGATAAAAGCAAATGTTTGGAGAAGAAGGGATGAGAGTGAGGGTTTGGAAAGAAATATGGATGTTTTTCTCCATCTTTCTACACATTTCCTTTAAAATAATTAAAGTGGTCAAATTGCTACTGAGTCCCTTAGCCATCCATCTTTATACATTGACCCATTATCATTATGTCTAAAAATATCTATTTGGCTAACTACCATTATATCCTTCTTCATCTTTCATAATTCCTAGCATGACTCATACTTAACTTTTGGTAAAACTTTTTTCTTAATCCTCCCTTCCTTTATACCACCACTATGTATCTCCAAACTTTTTATTTTTCCTACTTTGGCCACAACAATTTCTATGCCCTTCCAATTAAGTCAATACTTCTATTTAAAAAATTTCCTATCTATGGAGTATTTTCTAATTTCCTATCAGGATTAAATACTTCCTAATTTAATACTTAAAATTTCTATTTATTCTAATTCAAGAATTTCCAACTAAATCATAACTCGATACTTCACTGTACCAAACTCTGAGGCATATTGTGGATGTTACAACGACCCTTGTTGTTGGTTTGATTTGTTGGATAAGCAGAACCAGGAAAATATAAGGGATCACTTTTGGTACCCTAGAGAGAGGCTTCAAAATTTATAAGTTTTTCTTGTGATTCTTCAAAAGAGATTAGATTGTCTCTGGCTTAGACTGCATGAACCAACTCTCTGTAGGCTTTACGAAGATTGTCTAGGATCTTGTCAATGAGGTCTTCATCATTGATTAGCACACCGAGAATGGCAAGTTCATCTAATTTGGCCTTAATGGTTTGAAGGAATTTTGTAATGCTGAGAGAGCCCTTAGTAAGTGTCACATCCCAAAAATCGGGTCTGTAGAAATTGGGTTAATGAACCGAGAGTGGTCACACCTGAATTTTTTAAGATGACCTTTGAACATTTGATAATAAATATGTATCAAGTCTAGTGATTAAGTAGTGGTGGAGTTGTTCTTGATGTAACACCCCAAACCCGGCCTAGAAGTTAGGCCCGAATCTGGCGTGTCACTTGGAAAAACTTGTTTGAGAATTACAACCTCTTTGTTAAAACCCAAAACACTTAAGCAATTGTTAACTACTTGAAAACATAATTATCTTTAAAAACCTTTTTTGTGGCGAAAGCATATTTGAAATAAACAATTTACAAAAATGTGATGTTTAGAAATAGAGTTGCAGAAGCATTTTTAAATCGTTGCGGAAATGTAGATAAAATACAAGTATTTTGAAAGATCGTTTGATGAGTCAAAAATCGAGGTAGTGAGCTTTAAAACCGTGACTTTTGAAAATGTCGTAGATAATTTTGAAAGAGAATTCGAATTAAATCATTTGTAAAAAGTTTGCTATAAAATCCATTTATTAATCAATTTTGGAAACCATTATTTATATTTTTAGAAAATTCCCCTTTTAAACAATTTAAGCAAAATAATAAGAATGTCCACCATAAAGCAAATAATAAAATACTCCAGAGGCTTTATTACAACATAAAAACCCAAAATAGTAAAGTGAACGGAAATAAAAATCTAAAGTTCAAAATAAAACACCATTTAAAGTATGGCTTCCACCGAGTCATCCATGGCCCAAGTCCACATCACTTTGAGCATTACCTACAAGGGTTAAGAAAAGGGGGTGAGTTACAAGAACTCGATGTATAATCCTCACCGTAGTCCACTGGGCACAAACACATTTAGCAATATTTTGGGCCTAAGCCCCTTTTACATAATAATGTATCAAATAATTCATATGAATGAAATGCAATCCCAAACCAACCTAATAATCCATCCGCTACACACCACCCTTACCATCCATCACACCTGTGGGGATCTTTTGTCAACCCGCCCGCCAACACACCAATCGTAGGCATTTAGCCATTTATATCAAATTCGAATTGTGGACAAGCCACGGAATATAACAGAATATACGTCGCATAGCCACGGACAAAATGTGACCGAGTCACCAGAATATGTGGCAGAGCCACCAAATTTCACTTCCCCGATCATCAATATCCCAATCCCATGCAACTTATGTAAATGCAACATACATCGTAAATCATGATATTTACAATATAACCACGATAATTAATAACTCAGAGATTTATTACAAACAATTTGGCCCATTAACACTTAACAAAATCGGCCCATTAGGGCATTATATCAAATCGGCCCATTAAGCCATATATCAGATCGGCCCATTTAGCAATATATCAGATCGGCCCATTAAGCAAAATATATCAAATCGGCCCATTAGCCATATATCAGATCGGCCCATTAAGCAAAATATATCAAATCGGCCCATTAGCCTATATCAGATCGACCCATTAGGGGCATTTTTGTAATTCGGTAATTTTACCCACTAAGGGTAATTCGGTAATCTCGCAACCCAGGGGTATTTGGGTAATTTACCCTCTAAGGGTATTATGGTAATTTCGCAACCCAGACTTAACTACTAATTTGGGGCATAAAAATTGAAACTGTCCATCTGCGTCATACTGACTAAATTGAATATAACTCGAGTTAGGAAACTCAAAATTTAAATCCGTAAATTTTCCTTGAAACTAGACTCATATATCTTCTTACTACAATTTTTCCAGATTTTTTGGCTTAGCCGTTTAATACAGTTTATTCTTTAAATATTCCCTTGTTTCACTGACCAACGGTTCCGACCTCTCTTAACCAAAATTAAAATATCTCTCTGTACGGTTTTCATATGTTGCTCCCACTTGTTTCTATTGAAAATAGGCTCACTAAGGAATATATATATATAAATTATAACTCTTAATTCACCTTGTAAAATTTTGAATGATTTTTCCAAGACAGAACAGGGAACCACGAAGTCAATCAGAACCAGTTTCACTAAAATTAAGATATCACAGAATATACAATTCCTCTTCCTCCTCTATTTCTTTCATATAAAAATAGACACAGTAAGATTTATTTCGATATCTTTTCCACTTTCTAACTCCCTTTATCTTATTTTTCGTGATTTTTCAAAATTATGTCACTGCTGCTGACCAAACTGTTTCATTGCAAAATATGGTTACTACTACGAACATACGCACGCCCGAATGGTCACGGATGCCGGTTTCTGGTTTTCTTCGGTATTTCGACCGAATCATAGAACATATCATACAAACATTCAGAGAGGTATGAGATTACACACCATTTCAAACATGTATTCGGAAGGGTACGGGATTACACACCTTATTCGAAATCCGTAACACGATACTCTCCGCGGTACCAACAATTCGAGTCTCTTATTACGAGGGATAGGTGATCGGGCGATGTGGTTCCTATAGTGACCGATTAGTCCAAACTATTAATCCATTTAGCAACCAATCGAATAATGAACGATATCAAATAATCCATAAAGAACTCCTTACCTTGTTGATATTGGATTCGATTTCCACCACTTGACTTATGGCTAGAATGATATTCGGCCACCCACTAAGATCACTACGAAAGAGTATTGATCACAACATGAGAATGGTGGAGAGAGTGACGTTTTGATAAGAAACAAAGTTGACTAACCGAATAACGATGAACATTCATATTCGGTTAGGAAGAAAAAGAACATAAAAATAGAAAGAGGGATATAAGATCACTTACCGATTCGATTAAGAAGAGATTTTCCTACACGATGGGGAACGAAATAATGAAGAAATAGGATGATAAGGGGTTCGGCTATAGAGAAAATCGAACAGGAAATGTGATCACAAAGTGATGTCGATTAAAGAAGAAGAAAAGGTTGATGAAATGGTCAAAAGAGAAAAATGAATGGAGAAAAGTGCTTTGGTAAATTCGGCTATCAAAGGGAGATGAGCAAGGTGAGTGTTTCTGCCAAACAAAAGAAAAGAATGCACAAATGTGTTGGGAGATTTCGGCCAAAGCTAAGAGGAAGATGGATTTGAAAAGAAGACACAAATGTTCAAAGAGAAAAGTGTACTTCTCATGCACCCAAAAACTAACAAAATGATCTAAAGAGAAAAGAGAAATTCGGCTCTCCTTCCCCTAACAAAACCGTGTGAACTCTAGCCAAAAAGGTGGATGTTGACCAACAAAAATCTTTCCAAAACATCACCCATGAAAAAGGCCAACATGCTCCCTTATCTTGCCTTTTCTTTTGATTCCTTTCCTTACCTTCATCCTTTCCTTTTTCCTTAGCCACCATACCATAATTAAAAAGTCCACATTGCCTTATATACCATCTTGGCCGACACTTAGGGAAAGAATACAAAAAAAAAATTGTCAAAATTTTGCACTTGATGGGATTTGAACCTCCTCCCTCAAAGTCCTTCATGTGGCACCACATCCTCTTTACCAAATGCTCATTTATGCTAGCAATTGCTCACTTATTTTCATAGTTATTGATGCCACTTACTATTTCTCCTAAATAGGCTTAAACACCAAATTTTTACTAGGGCCGAATTTGAACCCGGGACTTCCTAGAAACCTCGTAACTTCCAAAATCACATTCCTAATAAGTCCAACTTGAAATAATGCCATTCTCAAATTCCCATGAATTTTAAAACGCTTCTACGCTCAAGGCCCAATGGGCCCAATAGGTCCAATTCTACTAGGCCCAATTTTGGGATGTTACACTTGAAGACCTGAGTTCGAATTCCTTCCCTCACATTATTTTCTATTTGGTGCAATTTTGTTTCAAACCTGTAACACCCGAAACCCGACCTAGACGTTATGGCCAAATCTGGCGGTGTCACATTGAAGTGTTTAGCGTAAAACTTGTTGTCATTGAAATCCTCAAAATCAATTAATCATTTTGTTATTAAACGGTGATTCCAAAACAAGTTGTTCATTTCCAAAGCGTGCATCATTAAAAGCTAATCACTTTTAAAACGTCACTAATTTTCAAAATCTCATTTATTGCGGAGGTTTTTTTAAGGAAATATTGTGAAAACGTGGTGTCTTTGAAAACAGTTACATTTTGAAAACCCATCTTTTTCTACAACTAGCAGTTTATATCAAACTAAATAAATAAAAACCCCAATTTAAAGTTTATAACTTTAAAGAGGCCTTATTACATAAAAATATCCAAATTCAGTTACTTATAAATTAAAAGCTAAAAACGAAAGCTGATGCGGTTGTGTGGCCATCATCGAGTCCTCGCAAAGACCGACCGCCTACGGCCGGGGATTACATGCGGCTTAAGCGAGAGGGTGAGTTTACGAAAACTTCGATGTGTAATCCCTAACAAGCAAACAGTCAATTAAACAGTAGATAAATGCAGTTTGGGCCTGAGCCCTTTATAATAACAGTCCAGTTCAGTATGGGCCTAAGCCCTTTCTCAGTATAAGATAACGATTGGGCTTGAGCCCAAAGCTGAATGCCGATGTCGGTAGGGCCTTTGCCCAATTTTAGTATTAGTATCAGTGGGGCCTTGGCCCATAATAGTAACAGATATCAGTCATGCAGTGAATAGTATGTAATATCATTAATCGATGTAGTAACAGTACAGTATCATTAATCAGTGTAGATATGCAGTCAGAAATCCTACCCAATCCAGCCTCTACACACCACTCCGTCTCGCCAAACACACCATGTGGGGATAAAATCGACCCACCCAGCCAGACACACCAAGATTAACACCGGTTGCGGCACTAAACAGTATTGCAGCAAAGCTACCAGTAAAATAAATGGCATATAGCCAACAGTAGGTCCATAATCGTCTTGGGCGACCCGTGCGACCTTATCAGTACATTACACTTCCTTCAATATAACAACCCATCCCCATGCAATATGTCGTGACATAATATCATACGTGTATGCAAAATGTCATGCTCAATCATAGTCATACATATCATAGAGCAAATCAGTCATACATAACATAAGGCCATAACAGTCATTTCATCTCCTAGGGGTATAATAGACATTTTACCCTATGGGGGTATTTCAGTCATTTTATCCTATGAGGGTATTCCGGTCATTTTACCCTATGGGGGTTGTAGAGGCCCATTTGTGCCCGGGCCCGCACAGACCAAAAAACAAAAAACAAAAAAAATAATAAAAACCAGTGTTTTTTAATAAACAGTCCAGTTACAACACTAAACCCATAGCCCAATTACAGATTACCAAAACCAGACCTACAGACTAGCCCAAAACCCCAATTACACCCCTTTGACCCAAACTTAGCAAACCCGAACTGCCTAGACCCAAAACACCCGTGGCCCAAAAGGCCCAAAACGTTAAGCGAACTCGAGAGACTTAGGGTTTCGAGAAACCTAAGCGCGCCATGAAACGGCGCCTCGACACCGCGCCCGCAATCGGCTCTCGCACCCACGCAAAGCCTTCAGTCGCGCCATAATTCGCGCGAACTCCGCCATCGCCGTTATCTTCGTCCACCTGCAAAAGAAAGGAAACAAATCACAACAAAAATGGCAAGAATACAATATTTCCTTTTTTTCATTTTTCTCTTTCGGGTTATAAAAACCCATCAAAAAAACTGTAACACAGACACAAGATACATACAAAAAAATAGAGACAAAAATATTGAAAGAAATAAAATACAGAAATCACAAGAGGTGATTTATTTTATTATTCTGTTTTACTTTTTTTTTTCTTCTATACATTTGCGCATACAAACATTTTTTTTAAAAAAATAAAAAAAGAAGTTTTACCTTTCAAATCGGATCTGAAAACGGAGTTATTGGCCTCTGGCCACCGGCCACGGAAGCGCGTGTAGCGCGTGGAACGCGTAGCTCGGAGATCCGGTGACCAACTCAGAACAGGGGAGGGAGGATTTTAGAGATTTTTTTCTGAAGTTTTTTTAAAACAGTTTTAAAAATGATTTTCAGCCATTTTTTTCTTATATAACAATGTGAAAACGGCACCGTGTTTGCTTAAAAAAATAACTGTTAAAACGACGCCGTTTAGAAGGCCAGGATCCGCGCGTTGACCCGATCCGGAGAGGATCCGTGCGTTTTCATTGAATGGTCTAATTGCCATTTAAGCCCTTCCGCATTTTCAAATTGTTTAATCCAGTTTTTTATTTTTAATTTGGCCCTAAAAGTTTAATTACTTTCCAATTTAGTCCCTCGGACTCTTTAAAGGCTAAAATCAAAACGTCGTAGTTTTAAAAATTTGGCCTAATTGCCATTTTAACCCATGTGATTTAACGCGCGTTTCAATTTAGTCCATTTATATCTGTTTTAATTGCTTTTTAACCCCTATTTTTTTATTTTATCCTTTTATTTTATTATTTTAATACTCTATTAAATTATTTTATTATATTAAATAGTCTATATTATTTTCTTTGTTATTTATATATTAATATAATAATAGTATAAATATATATATTTTTTATGTAATATCCTTATATATTAAATGATTATTATTTATTATTTTATTTAGCTCAAAATTATTTTCATTACATATTATTTTTATATATTAATTACTATATTATATGTTTTTAATTTTTTTAGTATTATAGTATATCATATACTATTTTTAAAATTTTATTTTTGTATAAAATCTATTTATATTATGTAATATATTTTATTTATATTATCTATTATATATGTACTTTTATAATTATTGCATTTATATATTTTACGTATATTACTTATTATAACTATTTTTAATATTATTATTTATATGTATGTATATTATCTTATAACCTTTATCTTAATTATCTATGTTCTTAAAATTTTTATTTATTATATTATATTACATATTATAAAATATCACTTTTATATTGTATAACACATATTTATTTTTATTGTTTATAAGAAATATATATGTATTAGATTATTATATTACAAAATTATATATTATTTATTCCTTTAACAACATATTTTATTTATTTTTAAATATATATATATATACTATTTTTGACTACTTCACATCATTTTTGCATATTAATTTGTTTTTTATAATTCATTCTATATTGTTATTTTATCTTACATGTATGTAAAGTTTATGTTTATTTTTTCCTATCTTTGGTTATTTATTGCATTATATCTCATATTCGTTTATTTTTATTCATTTATTAATTGCATGCTTTAATATAATTATTTTATTGTTTATATCATTTGTTGTTTATATTATTCTTTCTTTAATTTATTTATTAGAAGTAATTGTCATTATAATTTGTAGTTATGATAAATTGTTATTTGGCATGTATGTTGCAATGTATTCATATAATATCTTATTCAAACCATTGCTTTTATAAAAACATCATTTGAATTGACACATTTTATTCAAAGGGTTTTCAAAAATACGGTGATATGTGATATTTGAGGGATTTCGAGAAGAATTGTGCCCTAACTTACTGGGTTTCGATTTTTCTCGTGAAACTTAAGGTATTACATATCCTTTCTCTTTTAAAACCGAAATTTACAAATTTCAAATAAAAAACTATTCTTGGGAATTCAAGACGTTGTGTCCTAACTTACTGGATATGATGTTCTGTGTCTTGGGGTAGGAATTTTCTAAAATAAAGACATGCCTAGTTTCAAAGTCATAAGATTTTATATCCTAACTTACTGGGTATGGTGTTTTATTTCTTTGAGATAGGTAAGTCTGGGTTTTTTCTTCAAATAAAAGGACCATTTTCTAAAATTTCTCAAAGCTTCAACATTAGGACATGATTTTATCGATTAGGTACCAATTTTTGGGCGTTATGACTGTAACATCCTGGAAAGGGCCTATGCATTTTCGGTTTAATTGTACGAAGTGACATGTTTTGTGTACTAAGAATAAATTTTGAACATTTTTGGAAACCCGGAAATGAATGGAAATGGTTTAGAAATAAACATTTTTTTGGAAACCTGAAAATGTATGGAAATGTTAAGTTTAAAAATGGGAAGTGAACATTTTTGGAAACTAGGAAATGTAAGGAAATGATGTGGAAATGATTCAAAAGAGGAAAGTGAACATTTCTGGAAAACTTGGAAATGTAAGGAAATGTCAAGTTTACTGAGCGAGCGAAAATTTTTGGAAACTTAGAAATGACTTAGAAATGTCGAGTTTTAAAGTTTAAAAGAGGAAATTAAGGCAAGGTGGCCTTAAAAGAAAAAGTTTGTGAAATTTGACACACAAACAGGCTTGGAAAAGTGGCCTGGAGATGCCACTTAGGGCCTCTGGAAATGGCGCCACATGCAAGGTGTTGGGCCTGAGTTCGAGTCACTTGGGAAGCAAATAAAAGGAGTTTTATTTTTGCTTCAGGTGGACGGCACAAGCCTTCTAGAAAGGAGGAGTTTTATTGTCATAAATATTCGATTAATAAGGTGATAAATAAGGGATTTAATTTGGATTATTTTTGAAGAGATAATAAAGGATTATTCTCTAATTATTTTAAATTAAGGGATTATTATTTTGATAATTCAAAGGATAAAGCTATCAAATAAAGAAGAGTGGTGGCCAAGTAAGGGATTCTGAGTAGTAGTTTCGGCTATAAAAGGAAGAAAATAGGGCTACTCATCAATTTTTCTTCCTCCTCTTCTCTCTGCTGAATTTCTGAGTACTCTCCTCTCTTCTCTTCTCTTTTTCTTTTGTCAAGCCGAATCTATAGTCCACCATTGTCAAAATTCTCAAGTTTTCTTTTCTTCCTATTTCTTCTTACCAATCCATTCAAAAGCCGAATCTTGGAAAGGCTTCAAGCATAGGTGCTGTCGATTTCTTCAAAGGTAAGAACAAGTTTGATTTCCAATCTTTTCTTTTAGATTAGCCGAGAGATAATCTAACCCCATACATATTATGGTTGCCGAATATGGAAGGACCTTTCGGGATTATCAGAGTAGTCGACTAAAAGGAGGAGTATTCGGGATTTCTAAGATTAAGGTAAGACATGTGAATATTCGGCCAAAGGCCTTGATTTATGTTTTGATGATTAAGATTAAGTCTAACGTAAGGTTTTAGGGATTTCGACATTCCTAGGGAAACAAGGAACAGTTTTGGGATTTGTTGGTGTTCCAATCGGCAACAAGGTAAGAATACTAATCCTACTAGGATTTGGAATTTTGGCCGAATGGCTTTTTGTTAAGGTAATAAGTGATAAATCAATGTACGGATTAAGGATCTAAGCATTAGATCAAGCTTTTCGGGATCTCAAGGAAATTTTAAGCGAATCAGGTGTGTACCCCACACTATCCCATAATATGTTTTATGGTATGATTAATTAATATATGTGATATTAAGTATATGAAAGTGGCTAGGGTACCATGTTATGGTACAAAGTACTCAGGTACGTTTCCTACTTCTACTAGGAATATGAAAGATGTTATTTGTAACATGAGAATATGATAAGAATGTGAACTCTGGCATATTATGCATATTATTATATGGGGCATATGGGTTATTGAAAGGGGAAGTGAATGTGGTGACCTAAGACCACGAACACGGTGACCTAAGACCGTGATATCTGAAAAGTGGTGACCTAAGACCACATTAATCTGAAAGTGGTGACCTAAGACCACAGTATGTGGTGACCTAAGATCGCAGATTTGGAGTGTAGCGGAAGGAGGGTCGACTTAGTAGTCCCACGGTGTGTGGTGACCGCAGCACGGGGTGTAGCGGATGGACAATTAGGTTTGGGTTTGGGAATGCATCATAACCTTTGTATTCTATATTTTGAATGTGTAATATGTGATATGCCCGATTCTATTATGATTTAGTGTCGTGTACACATTGAGTCTGTTTGACTCACCCCGTTGAGGACTATGTTTGGTGATGAATGAGTGATGGACCGGGACTGCCGAGAACTTGTGGTGACCATGCTCAACATGAAGTTTATATTTTTATGGACTCTTGAATTTATTTTAGTACTTTGAATTATTTTTGGGAATTTTTTTTGATGTAATAAGGCCATAAGGCCATGATGAACGATTTTATTTCTACTTGTTGTTTTATTGTGTTACAAATTTTGATTAAGTTAAAGACTAAGTATTTTATTTTAAAATATACTCGATATGTTTATTACTTAAAATTAAAAAGGGGTTTTCTAATTTAAAAATCCAGTTTGTTTTCAACACAAGCCCAACCCAACTATTTTTTTTTTAAAAAAAATCACACAAGTTTTTCACCAAGTAACGAAAGAATTTGAATCGGTTTACTTGAGGAACATACCAAATCTGGTCAAAGCTCGTGGGCCGGGTTTGGGGTGTTTCAGTTTGGTATATGAATTGTAGAAGGGTAAGAATGGAATGTAGAATAGTATGATAGGTACTTGAACCCTAGGACTAGTTTACCCCGACAATTACATAAGACTTAATGCCTAATTAAACAACCCTGTGACTTAGTCGCCGAGTTAGGGTGTGGCAACCTTTGTGCGCATGTCTAGGATTGGATCCGGAAGAGCTTGGTACTTAAGCAGTCCTAGTGACTCACCTCCTCTTCACTGGAATCCTACCTGGTGCGTAGCTTCGGTTCACCCTAACCAAGAAGACTTAGTTACAGGCTAAACACAATAACTAAAACCCGAAAGGGATTAGCCATTTTTATGAAAACCCTTGTTTTAAAACCACTAAATTACTCCTTTAACTAGTAGCAAAAACTTATTTTTGAAAATTTTCAAAGAATCTCCGATTTGCAAAAATTACCTAAATACCCCTAGTAGTAAAATTACAAAAATGCCCTTGGTTTATAAAATGTCCAAACTACCCACAGTTTTATCAAAATTTCCTAACTCAGTAACAAGTCCAAAAACCTTAAATTGCAAAATATTAAAACACCTTGATTTTGGAAAAGAAATTACGAAATTGCCCCTGACCTACAAATTACCAAAAAAACCCTAACTTCCAAAATTTTTGCAACATCATCGTTTTGAAAAGTACAATTCTCAAAAAGAACCCCCAAAGTTTTGCAACCTTTGAAATATTCCTGATTAATTAAATTCTACAAACTTACCCCGGTTTGTGAAAAATTATCGAATTACCCCCGAGGTCTAAAATTATCGAAATACCCCCAGATTTCAAAATTTTTCCAAAATACCCCGGGAATTTAAAAATACCAAAATAATTTGTGACAAAATCACCAAGGAACTTTTTGTTCTGAAAAATTACAAAAATACCCCTGTAGGACAAAATTACGAAAATACCCCCGGGTAGTGGAAAAGCAGCAACAATGAAAACTACAACATTTCTTTGAATGAACGAAAGTTCATAATTGTTTGATGGATGTATGAATGAATGAGAAGACTGTGTGTATGTATGAATACGAAAGAACCACTCCTAAATTCTTTTTCATAAAACTTCTTCGCGGGTAATCAAGTGAAACAAAAGTACTAATTCATAAAACTTCTTAATCGGATCTCGACGTTAGAAATGAGCTCTAGAGGGCGTGGTCGTCGGGGGCGAGGTAGAGGAAGGATGATCGTGTCGTAACCAGTTAGATCGGTCAAGGGATCGACAACGAAAATACCACCGCCACTACCACCCCTAGGTTGTTGGTGTTGAGCGGCAAGCTCGGACGGGGAAGATCTTTGTGTCGCAGTCAGTCTTTGCGAGTTTTGGAATTGGTGGTGGTGCAGGAGGAAATTGGGGAACTCGAAAGTCAGGCACGAGCGGCTCCGAGCTAATGGAGCCGAAATGTTTCGAGGAGTATCTGAGTGGCACCCAAGATGCAGTGAGTATTGGTTGGAAGCAACGGGCGCATAATGGATGAGCTTGATTTGACCCACGAGGAGAAGTTAAAGGGAATGGTGGCAATCGCATTCGCGATGAAGCGTATCGGTGGTGGTTAATCTGTTCGGGATGGTGCCACGGTGAGGATCCGACACGGGAATATGTTAAGGAGGCATTTCAAAGGAAGTATGTGGGAACCGGTATCTTGATGAGCAAAGGAAGGCTTTTCCGGGCCGGTTCAAGGGAACAAGTCATTGCGAATATGAGGCTGAATTCACGAGGTTGAGCCGTTATGATCGAGGTGTAGTGGCAATCGAGCAGCATGAGCGCCGTGTCCGCTTTGAGGACGGGCTAAGGGATGATCTGAGATCGTTGATAGCACCGCATCGGGAGCGGAAGTTCTCTCGCTGGTAGAAAAGGCCAAGGTGGCCGAGGGAATCAAGGATTCTACAAAGCGGGCTATGGATAGGAATAGGCCCAAAAGAGGTTTTGGATCATCCGGAAAGGTTCATAAGAGGACTAGAGTTGATGGGCCGCGGTCGTGAAGTTGGTTCGGAAGGCGGTGCTCGACCTTGTGATGTGTGTGGAAAGAAGCACTTGGGAGAGTCTTTGGAGGAAAACAGGAGGATGTTTTAGGTGTGGGTCCAAGGACCATGTGATCAAGGATTGTCCCAAGAACTCAGAGGAAAGCCGACCAACAGCCCAGAATGTTAGTCGATGGGTAGAGGAGGGAGGACCGCAGCCTCAACGAGGTCGTGGTTCGAGTAACAGAGGTAATGGTGCTTTGGCAGAGGCCGTGGAACACAAGGCGAGGTGTCTTTGCTAATCTTGAGGCAAGGCAACCGGGTTTGGTTTATGCGGTTCACCGGACGGAAGATGGAGACGCGCCGGATGTTATAACCAGTACGTTCTTTATTTTTGGCAAGCCCTATTTTGCTCTAATTGATGTGGGTTCGACTCATTCATATGTTGCATGTAGTGTAGTGGAAACACTAGGCCTAGACTCAACCTTCGATAGGCGGATGATCGTAGTAAGCCCATTAGGCCTAAATCGTAGTGGTGGATAAGATCTTTCAAATGTACCCCAGAGATTCGGGAGTGAACTTTCTGGTGACTTAATGGAACTACCTTTCGGGAGTTTGAACTTATACTTGGAATGGATCGCTAGTAGAGCACCGAGCCGTGTTGGATTGTTCGGCTAAACGAATAGAACTAAGGACCCGAGAGGATGAAGTAGTAGTAATGATCGGAGAGAGAAGAAACTACCGTCCCAACGTAGTTTCAGCGTTGAAGGCCGAGAAAATGGTTAAGAAAGGGTGCAAGGCGTTCTTAGCCTTCGTAAAATACGTTAGGTGGAAAGGAAGAAGGTGTCGATGGAGTTAGAACGGTGAAAGACTTTGAAGATGTATTTCCGAAGAAATTACTGTGAATACCCCGGATAGGGAGGTGGAGTTTGGAATAGACTTACTACAGGAACGGCTCTGTGTCAATCGCTCCATACCGAATGGCGCCAAAGGAGTTAGTTGAGCTCAAGGCTCAAATCCAAGAGTTGTTGGATCGTGGGTTCATACGACCTAGTGTGTCTCCATGGGGAGCACTAGTTACATTTGTAAAGAAGAAGGACGGAACTATGCGTATGTGCATAGATTACCGTCGATTGAATAAGTGACCATCAAGAACAAGTATCCTTTGCCAAGGATCGATGACTTGTTCGATCACCGAAGAGACGCGATATTCTCAAAGATAGACTTAAGGTCGAGATATCACCATTGAAGGTGAAGGAGGCGGATATCCATAAGACCGCTTTTAGGACAAGATACGGCCATTTTGAGTTTGTGGTGATGCCGTTTGGATTGACAAACACTCCAGCCGCGTTCATGGATATGATGAACCGAGTTTTTCAACCCTACTTGGATAGGTTCGTCGTTGTGTTCATCGACGATATTTTGGTGTATTCTATTCGTCGTTGTGTTTATTGACGATATTTTGGTGTATTCTAAGTCTGAAGAGGAGCATGATGAACATCTCCGAGTGGTGCTACAAGTGTTAAGGGAGAAAAAGCTCTATGCCAAATTCAGCAAGTGTGGATTTTGGCTTAAGGAGGTGGCATTCTTAGGGCATGTGGTATCCGCAGAAGGAATAAGAGTGGATCCTAGGAAGATCGAAGCAGTGTTGGATTGGAAACCACCTAGGTCCGTGGTGAGATTCGAAAGTTTCTTAGTTTGGCAAGGCTATTATAGAAGGTTCGTAGAAGGATTCTCGTCAATAGTCGCGCTTTGACAAAGTTACTAAGGAAGGAAGTACCCTTTGAATGGTCCGATAAGCAACAGAAGAGCTTTGACAACCTTAAGAAGGTGTTGACGGAGGCTCCAGGTGTTAATTCAAATGGAGGCTAGGAAAGATTTTGTGGTGTCTTGTGACGCTTCGCATCATGGGGATTAGGATGTGTGCTAATGCAAGAAGGAAAAGTAGTCGCTTATGCGTCTCGGCAACTAAGGCCTCATGAGGTTAACTACCCAACTCATGACTTGGGCCGCAAAGCAGTGGTTTTGCCCTTAAGGTTTGGAGGCACTACCTCTATGGAGAAAGGTCGATGATCTACACATACCACAAGAGCCTTAAGTATCTGTTGACTCGAAAGGAGTTGAACTTGAGGCAACGAAGGTGGGTGGAGTTGTTGAAGGACTACGATTGCTCGATAGAATATCATTCGGGCAAGGTGAATGTGGTAGCCGATGCCCTAAGTCGGAAGGTTGTGTCGGATCTAAGGGCTATGTTCGCTCACTTAAGTTTGTCTACGATGATGGAAGGTTTGTTAGCGAGTTGCAAGTCAAGCCCACATGGTGAAGGAGGTGAAAGAGGGACAGTTGGTTGATAAGGATCTAAGTGCTAAGTTACAGCAAGTGCAGAACGGGGAATTAAAGGATTATGGCGTTAATGATGAAGGAGTATTGTGTTACAAAGGAAAAGTCTTTATGCCAAAGGACAAGGAGTTAAGACAAAGGATTCTTCGGGAGCGCATAGTAGCCCTTATGCTATGCATCCCGAGGCATTAAAATCGTGTCTGCAGATCTAAGGGAACAATTTTGGTGGTATGATCTTAAGCAAGAAGTGAGTGAATTTGTGGGAAATGTTTGACGTGTCGACAAGTTAAGGCTTGAACACTAAGTTCCATCGAGATTGCTTCAACCAATCGAGATTCCGCAATGGAAGTGGGAGAGAATTACCATGGATTTCGTTAGTGGGCTTCCCCTTACGCCTACTAAGAAGGACTCGGTATGGGTGATAGTGGACCGTTTGACTAAGTCCGTGCACTTCATCCCGGTAAGAGTTGACTATTCTCTTCAGAAGCTGGCTAAGTTATATATGGCGGGAGTTGTGAGGTTACATGGAGTACCAGTATCGATCATCTCCGATAGAGACCCAAGGTTTACGTCTCAATTTTGGAGGGCGCTTCATCAAGCTTTAGGCACTAAGTTGGACTTCACTACGGCTTTTCATCCACAATCAGACGGGCAGTCTGAACGGGTTATACAAGTGTTGGAGGATATGTTGAGAGGCTGTGTGATGGATTTCTGAGGAAGTTGGGAAGATTACTTGCCTTTAGCTGAGTTCGCCTACAACAACAGCTATCAGGCTAGCATTCGGATGGCACCATATGAAGCATTGTATGGTCGAAAGTGTAGAACTCCTACTTGTTGGACTGAGTTAGGAGAACGTCGAGTTTTGGGTCCAGGGTTAGTGGTAGAAACTGAAGAGAAGGTTGAGATAATTCGAGCACGATTAAAGGAAGCCTCTGATAGCAGAAGTCGTACGCAGACCTCAAACGAAAGGAGATAGAATTTGAAGTGGGAGACCAAGTGTTCCTGAAAGTCTCGCCTTGGAAGAAGGTAATGAGGTTCGATCGCAAAGGGAGGTTAAGCCCAAGGTTTATAGGGCCCTATCGAGTACTAAAGCGAGTTGGGCGATGGCATACTAACCGGAGTTGCCACGAGTTGCGGCGAGATGCACAACGTATTCCATGTATCCATGCTACGTCGTTACCGATCGGATCCACCTCATGTGGTACCTGTTGAAGAAGTGGAGCTAAGGCCAGACTTATCCTATGAGGAAGAGCCGATCCAGATATTGGAACGTGATGTGAAAGTGCTACGGAGGAAGTCAGTTCCTCTAGTCAAGGTGTTATGGCGCAATCATGGAGCGGAAGATGCTTCTTGGGAACCAGAAGAGGCGATGCGACGACAATACCCTCAATTATTTTAGATAGAAAATTTCGAGGACGAAATTATTTTAAGGGGGTAGAAGCGTAACATCTGGAAAGGGCCTATGCATTTTCGGTTTAATTATGCAATTGACATGTTTTGTGTACTAAGAATAAATTTTGAACATTTTTAGAAACCCAGAAATGAATGGAAATGATTTGGAAATAAAATTTTTTTTGGAAACCTGAAAATGTATGGAAATGTTAAGTTTAAAAATGGGAAGTGAACATTTTTGGAAACTAGGAAATGTAAGGAAATGATGTGGAAATGATTCAAAAGAGGAAAGTGAACATTTACGGAAAACTTGGAAATGTAAGGAAATGTCAAGTTTACTGAGCGAACGAAAATTTTGGAAACTTAGAAATGACTTAGAAATGTCGAGTTTTAAAGTTTAAAAGAGGAAATTAAGGCAAGGTGGCCTTAAAAGAAAAAGTTTGTGAAATTTGACACAAGCAGGCTTGGAAAAAGTGGCCTGAGATGCCACTTGGGGCCTCTGGAAATGGCGCCACATGCAAGGTGTTGGGCCTGAGTTCGAGTCACTTGGGAAGCAAATAAAAGGAGTTTTATTTTTGCTTGTGGACGGCACAAGCCTTCTAGAAAGGAGGAGTTTTATTGTCATAAATATTCGATTAATAAGGTGATAAATAAGGGATTTAATTTGGATTATTTTTGAAGAGATAATAAAGGATTATTCTCTAATTATTTTAAATTAAGGGATTATTATTTTGATAATTCAAAGGATAAAGATATCAAATAAAGAAGAGTGGTAGCCAAGTAAGGGATTACGAGTAGTAGTTTCTGCTTATAAAAGGAAGAAAATAGGGCTACTCATCAATTTTTCTTCCTCCTTTTCTCTCTCACTTTGAATTTACGAGTACTCTCTCTCTCTTCTCTTCTCTTTTCTTTTGTCAAGCCGAATCTATAGTCCACCATTTTCAAAATTCTCAAGTTTTCTTTTCTTCCTATTTCTTCTTACCAATCCATTCAAAAGCCGAATCTTGGAAAGGCTTCAAGCATAGGTGCTGTCGATTTCTTCAAAGGTAAGAACAAGTTTGATTTCCAATCTTTTCTTTTAGATGAGCCGAGAGATAATCTAACCCCATGCATATTATGGTTGCCGAATATGGAAGGACCGTTCGGGATTATCAGAGTAGTCGACTAAAAGGAGGAGTATTCGGGATTTCTAAGATTAAGGTAAGACATGTGAATATTCGGCCAAAGGCCTTGATTTATGTTTTGATGATTAAGATTAAGTCTAACGTAAGGTTTTAGGGATTTCGACATTCCTAGGGAAACAAGGAACAGTTTTGGGATTTGTTGGTGTTCCAATCGGCAACAAGGTAAGAATACTAATCCTACTAGGATTTGGAATTTTGGCCGAATGGCTTTTTATTAAGGTAATAAGTGATAAATCAATGTAGGGATTAAGGATCTAAGCATTAGATCAAGCTTTTCGATCTCAAGGAAATTTTAAAGCGAATCAGTGTGTACCCCACACTATCCCATAATATGTTTTATGGCATGATTAATTAATATATGTGATATTAAGTATATGAAAGTGGCTAAGGTACCATGTTATGGTACAAAGTACTCACCACGTTTCCTACTTCTACTAGGAATATGAAAGATGTTATTTGTAACATGAGAATATGATAAGAATGTGAACTCGGCATATTATGCATATTATTATATGGGGCATATGGGTTATTGAAAGGGGAAGTGAATGTGGTGACCTAAGACCACGAACACGGTGACCTAAGACCGTGATATCCGAAAAGTGGTGACCTAAGACCACGATGTCCCGAAAGTGGTGACCTAAGACCACGGTGTCACGGTGACCTAAGACCGCGGATTTGGAGTGTAGCGAAGGAGGGTCGACTTAGTAGTCCCACGGTGTGACCGGCAGTACGGGGTGTGTAGCGGATGGACAATTAGGTTTGGGTTTGGGAATGCATCATAACTCTGTATTCTATATTTTGAATGTGTAATATGTGATATGGCTAATTCTATTATGATTTAGTGTCGTGTACACATTGAGTCTGCTTTGACTCACCCCGTTGAGGGACTATGTTTCGGTGATGAGCAGTGATGGACCTGACGGCGAGAACTTGTGGTGGCCATGCTCAACATGAAGTTTATATTTTTATGGACTCTTGAATTTATTTTAGTACTTTGAATTTTTTTGGGAATTTTTTTGATGTAATAAGGCCATAAGGCCATGATGAACGATTTTATTTCTACTTGTTGTTTTATTGTGTTACAAATTTTGATTAAGTTAAAGACTAAGTATTTTATTTTAAAATATACTCGATATGTTTATTACTTAAAATTAAAAATGGGTTTTCTAATTTAAAAATCCAGTTTGTTTTCAACACAAGCCCAACCCAACTATTTTTTTTTAAAAAAAAATCACACAAGTTTTTCACCAAGTAACGAAAGAATTTGAATCGGTTTACTTGAGGAACATACCAAATCTGGTCAAAGCTCGTGGGCCGGGTTTGGGGTGTTTCAATGAGGGTGCTAACCCTTCCTCATACGTAACCGACCCCCGAACCCGTTTTTTTTTGTTTTTCGTGGACCAAATCAGTATTTTGGAAATAAAATGTTTTTAAGGTGATCCAATCACACCTAAGTAAAAAAGGGATTGGTGGCGACTCCCATTTTCGTTTTTAAAAGTCGATCCCCATTTTTAAAATTAACTTTTAAAATGGTTTCGACAGCTTGGCGACTCCGCTGGGGACCAATAAGAGAGTCAAGCCGTAAAATCGATAATTTCATGTCCTTTTGTCCGAATTTAAAATTCTGGTTTTAAAAATACGATCCTTTTATTGCATTTGGTTCTAATTTTAAATATATCTCTCTGCATTACACTGCATGACCGTCGTGGTCGCACCCTTAAGTGGGAGCGAGAAGCTATGCCTTCGTGAAGTTTTCACCTCTGCATGGGCTAGTGGACTACTTCCGGAATACATCTGTACCTAAGTCTTCGTGAAGTTTTCACTTCCGCATGGCCATAAGGAAATGTATTCCCCTGAACTGAACTCGGTCTATATGAGCCTATAATGGGTGAGGATCGAGGAATCTACTGGTTCGGGTACCTCAACTTTAGAGCTAAACCGCATATAGTAAACCCTAAGAACTCACCTTATGTAGAGCTATGCCAAACTTTAATAGTTACCCAGATAAGTGTTCGTTTTACTTGCTTTGTATTTTATTATGTTGTACTAACTTGTTGTGTTTTATTCTTTTGTGCATATCATTTCATATCTAGAGTTAGAAAGTTGGTTATGGAGAACAAATTCCTTGATAAAGTGGAAGACAATGCAGTCGTTCATATATGGTCAGAGCAAAGCCAAATAGAGAAAGGAGATAGTTTAGCTGAGGGGTATGTGTCAGAACTACGGGATTTTGCTCGCATCAGTGTCACGCAAAATGAGCTTCAGGAGTTGAAGGGAATATGGACCTAGTCGGACGATGAGGCAAAGCAGCTGTTCTATCGTAATTATGGGGATCTACCTTACTTGCTCGACGTCAAAATAGATAAGTATCTGTTCCGTGCCATGACTCAGTTTTGGAATTCTACTTATAGTTGTTTCACTTTCGGGAAAGTAGATTTAGTGCCTACGGTGGAGGAATATACAACATTGCTTCGCTGTTCGAGGATCCAAGTCGACAGGGTTTATTCTAGGGCTGCTAATGTTCCAACCTTTGTGAAAAAGTTAATGAATATCACGGGGATAAGTGAACAGTGGGTTGCAGCCAGAATTCAAGAGAAAGGTGAAGGTAAATGCATTCCTTGGGAGAGTTTGAGGGATTTGGTCCTAACACATCCAGATGCAAATAAGAAGGTTGACGTCTTGGCATTGTGTATTTACGGTTTGGTGATCTTCCCTAAAGCTCTAAGGCATGTAGATGAAGCAGTTACCGATTTATTCGATTGACTTGGCAGAGGAGTCACACCTGTACCTGCGATCTTAGCCGAGACGTTTAGATCTTTGAATGCATGTCGGAGAACAGGTGAAGGCAGGTTCATTGGGTGTGCACAGTTGTTGTTGGCTTGGTTTCACAGTCATTTCTGGAAGGTGGAGAAAGTATCTTATCGGGTTCTTTCTGAGAACTACTCTCAGTTAAAAGAGATAGTAGCTACACCAAGGAGAGAAGACGTGTCCGAGGAAAGTTGGATGGCGCTCCTTCAGAACCTTCAAGAAGAAGACATCGAGTAGAGGGCTCCTTGGATGATTCCCGATGAAATCATTTATCAGTGTGGGAGTTTTGACTGGGTTCCTTTACTTGGAATTTGGGGAGCCGTTGGATATGCCCCTTTGCTCGTACTGAGGCAATATGGGTCGAGACAGTTCGTACCAATGACATATGGGCTGGCTCAGTGTGAGTTCTCCTATAGAGAGGAAAATTATAAGAAGAGGGTTAAGGAGATTTCTGGTGCTTGGAATCAGATTCGTAGGATGAAGAGGTTATCCGCAGGCCCAATGACGGACCCATAATACATTTGATGAAGGATTAGAAGGGTTAATGATAACATCCCCGAGCTGAATCTAGAAGACGCCCGATCAAGAGATGAATGCTTGCAAGTGGTCCCATCAGAGTTGGAAATTTTGAAGCAAGATTTCGAAAAGAAGAGTTCAGGGCTTGGAAAGAAGATAGAGAAGCTAGAAGAAGAAAAGATGTACTTGAGGCTAGATGTGGATGTTCAAAAGTCAGAAGCCGAGAAAGTAAGAAAGGAGAAAAGGAAGATTGAGGAAAATCGAGATAGCTTGAAGACTGAATAGAAGAAGATACGGCTATCGATGAAGAACGCCGGATTGGGGAAGACTTCAGAACAATGGCAACGAAAGGTCCATGAGGAAAAGGCCAAAGCTGACTATTGGAAGAGGAAATTTCAAGAAATGCAAGCGCAAAATAAGGCCCTAAAGAAGAGTTCGTCAGAAAGTCAGAGTGAAAAGAAAGAATTAAAAGCTAGAGTGGCTGAACTTAGACGGTCTCTTCACCATCATCAAAGCCGTAATTCCGCGATCGAGTTAAAGTCAAGCCTGAACAAGATCGAAGAAATGAAGGGTAAGATTGAAGAATTAGAGTCAGCATTGCACAGTTGTGAACTTCAAATCGAGCTTCTTGAAACAAGAGAAGGACGTTGGAAGGAAGAGCTTCATCATTCCCAAGACCAGGTTAGAAGTCGGGATTACCTCATGGGTGAAGCAATAGTTCAGATTCGAGAGGTAGCTGATCATCTACAGACTTTGGCATCAAAGGCTGATACGTTGAGCATGAAGTATGAGCTGCAGTCCGATCGTAGTCAAGAGCTAGCTTCCTTGCTTGGGAAAATCAAAACCCTAGGACTTAGGGCGAAAGCATATTTGTAGTCCGTTTTATATAAAGGATTTTCTTTTCTAATAAAGTTTTCTAAAATGAAGTTGAATCAGAATCGATACCTCTTTGCATTCATGCATTTGCATTACATTGCATCATTTGCATTAGACTTTTACAAAAGGACCCTAATCAGATAAAAATATTTCAGTTAAGTTGGGAAACATGGAACAACGGTTGGAGAGAATAGAGCAAATGCAAATACAGATGCAGGGGCAATTGACCAAGATTCAACAAGAAATGCGGGAACAAATGCTAGAACTCCAGAGAAATATGATAGGCCAGCTAACCCAATTACTAGCCGGAGGACTTGGAAAAAGGAACGGCCCAGTGATCAACAGTGTGGATGATGAGGAAGACATTGTTTATTCCCCAATTGGTGTCCTGACTCAACCAGATACGCATTCGCATGGGGTACTCGTCATTATTGGATCCCAATGTCGAACTGATACTTCATCCCTATTGAACTTCCTGATCGGTTCAGGTTTTAACCCGAATGGTGATCAAGCCAAACCGGTTGTTCAGGTAGAAACAAAGGAAAGGGGAGAATGGACTTCAAAGGCCCTGAAGAAGAAGGAAAAGAAAGCAAATAGTACTGGTAGGTATAACAAAAGCCATTCAGAGCCGATTACAGTAAGTTAATCAAAGACGGTAACTACCAGCCATCAGGTCTCCTCAGGGCAAGAACCCAATCCAAGACTGAACTCAGAAAAATCCCGATTCTCGCCCATCCCAATCACGTATAGGGAGCTGTACCAAATTTTGTTTGATGCACATATAGTATCCCCTTTCTACCTAAAACCTATTCAACCTCTATACCCTAAATGGTATGACACGAACGCTCAATGCGAATACCATGCGGGAATGACAGAACACTCAATTGAGAACTGCACCGCTTTCAAAAAGATGATCGAAAGACTTGTCAAAATGGGTATTGTCAAATTCGATGATCCCTCTGGGGCGAAAAATCTGTCACCCAATCATCTAGGTAAAGGGGTAAATATTATGAGATCTATGAGATCCAAGAATGCATCGAGTTCAGGGCTTTAGTGCAAGACCTGATATTGGGAAATCGAAATATTAACAATGTATCTAAAAAAGAACTGGATTTTTCCAAGCATCTGTCCTTACATACTTGGGAGTATTTTGAACAATGGAACTATGGAAGAGATCCTATATTTTTAGAGCTAAACTATAATAATATTTGAAACACGCTTGTTGCCTTAAGCCTAGAGGCAATAAGAACTCTTTTGTGAAATAGGCTTATGTCCAGAATTTTATTTTAATAAAATGCATTTTTTTGAGTAAATATTCTTTTATTTTCCATTTCATACTGTATAAACAATTGTTTTTTGTTTTTTTTTTGGACTTTCTTTCAGATATTCCTTCATTACCATATAAATAATCATTCTTTAAATTATTTATTCTTTGGAAATCTTCTTTTGAACCTACACTAGGTCTTCAGATATCAATGACATGAGCGACGTTGTTACGGATTCCCTTTTTGAATGAAATATGGGTCTAGGGGATCTCAGGACTTTGAAGATGACAGAGATTATCTTCTGATTTATTAAAGAATGGTAGAACAAGAGGAAAAATAGATCCTACCTTACATAGGGTCAATGGATATTGCGAGCCTAGAAAAGGGATGAAGATCGAAGCCCAGCTCACCATAAAAATAGTGCGAGACATCATTTAGTTATTTTCAAGAATTCAAAGATGTTTTTGCACAATCATATCAAGACATGCCTGGGAAAATATTAAAAAAGGTCAATAAAGGTGTTTAGAGAACGTGATAATGGTTCTACAATAGCTAGGCCAATTATGAGGTTTGGGTACTGTTAATCTACATAGAAGGGGATGGCACCAGCTATGCCGTATTTAAGGAGACAAGATTCATGTGCCTTCTCCATTTCTTCACAAACTTTCCATATGTGGGGCATGGATGTGATGGGGCCAATCTCGTCAAAATTTTTTAGTCAATATTGATTCATCATCGTGGTCGTTGGTTACTTCACTAAGAGGGTGGAAATAGCTTCATATGCTAATATTACAAAGTCAACAGTCATCAAATTTCAAAAAAAAAAAGAATAAAGGATCAGATGCCAGCAAAGAATGCCAAAAAGGATCACGTTTAATAATGAATTATTGTTCAAAGTCAAAGTTTACAGTTTGTTCAAAGATCATGCAACATATCACAGTGCAGCAAAGGTTGCCAAACAAAAAAAAGAGAGAGAAAAAACAACAAAAAATAGGAAAGGTGACTAAGACTTGTAAAAATTGGCATAAGAAGCTACCATTTACTCTCTATGCTTGTCAAACGTCGACCAGGACTTTCGCTGGGGCAACACTTTTCCCATTGGTTTATGAAGCGGTTTTGCCCATGAAAATCAAGATTCCTTTGCTCCAGGCTTCGATTGAGTCAGGAATTGGATGAATAAGAATGTCTTTAGTGAACTTGGATGAAGAAAAGGGTTTGAAAGTATTCATCATGGTCAAATGTACTAAAATTGATGATGGCCCACCCAAAGAAATTTCATGATTGGCACCTGATATTAAAGATTTTAGAGGAAAACATATGCCAAACTGGGAAAGACCTTATGTTGAAAAGAAGGCCTTTTCTGGAGGAGCATTGATATTGACCGAGATGGATGCTAAAGACTCGCCCAATCCGGTGAATTTAGGGTCAATCAAGAAGGATTTTACCTAAAAGAGGAAGGACCAAGGTGAAAACCCGCAAAGGGCGCCTTAAGTTCAAATTCATTCAAAAAAAAAAGGAGAGGCCAGGGCAAAAACCCGCAAAGGGCGCTTTGAGACCAAAAGGGTTTTGAGCTGAAAACCCGAAAAGGGCGGCTCAAATTTTTTTCAAAGATAGGGCATGTGGTAGTCTTGCTATGCCTGAATTAACAATGAGGAAGTATGCTGCATCTTGGGGCATTGAAAAAGTACTTCGGATCCTCTAAACATGTATTAAGTTTAAAATGGTCCTCAAGAAGTTCGAACAAAGAAGCTCAGGTTGCAATATCTGGGGCACATAACTTTTATCTTACCCATTTTTTTTATTTGTTATCTTTGATTATTTTATTCTTTTCAAGATACACCCAAATCAATTTTCTTTTATTGTTTTGGCTATCTTTGATTAACCTATTTATTTCGAGCTATGCTCTTGATTAATTTCTTTCTCGTCCATTGTTGTGATCTTTTCAAGCATTTTATATTGAAATAAAGATTAATGGACTAATAATACTTTCATAAAAGGAGTTTCGCATATTACTCTGGAAGCTTCTAAATAATATGAGAATCTAAAACAGGACTATTGTTTAGAACTCACCAAGCCTAAGGGTTGGAAATATTGAAAGATGATTAGCTCTTCGGATTCTTATTGGATAAGACATTTTGTCGATGATACCATTTCGACAAATGACAGGCAATGTCAATCTAGGTATAAAAGGGGATCATTCTCGGGAAAAGAAAAAGGATACCCTACATTCGTGCAAATTTTAGGCGCATATATCTGGTCATTACACCCAGGGAAAGGTGTAATAGATCAAGTTGATTGAAGATAATATAAATTCCATACCTCTGAGTGGTAACAGGATAGATGAAAAAAAAAAACAAATGCTATTACCCTGAAATTGCAGTGGGAGGTACATACAGCGGGGCAGGTTTGTTGAGCAGAACATGATCGTTTCTTTGGGTTTTCTGTCAGAAGATACCAGCTGAACGAGAAAGCATGGTAGCGCAATAGTGATAAAAACTTGATGAACTTTGAGCAATGACAACCCAAACATTAAATAGGGATCATTCTCACATTTCCAATTAGGAGCATTTGATCATTGTATCCTAATCGTTGTACAAAAAAAAAAATAGAAGGAAATCATTCTCATGACCTTCTGCATTCATCCATAATATATTTAGTTAGAAGCATTAGATTCATTTCAATCATTGCATTCTAATCATTACATAGGATCATTCTTATGACATTCTGCATTCATGCAAATGCCATCCCTAATATCATTTAGTTAGGAGCATTAGATTCATTCCGATCATGCATCCTAATCATTTTATATTTTAAAAAATGGGATCATTCTCATGACATTCTGCATTCATGTAAATGTCATCCATAATACATTCGAGTCTACAGGACATGTCCCTCAGAGGACGGTGTAGCAAATAAAAAAGTTCAGATTTTGTTCCCTAGAGATGGTAGTGGAGCAAACTGAAGATTGAAGTCTTCCTGAAGATAGTAAGGAAGCAAACCAAAAAGTTTAGATTTTGTTCCCTAGAGATGGTAGTGGAGCAAACTGAAGATTGAAGTCTTCCTGAAGATAGTAAGGAAGCAAACCAAAAAGTTCAGATTTTATTCTCTAGAGATGGTAGTGGAGCAAACTGAAGATTGAAGTCTTCCTGAAGATAGTAAGGAAGCAAACCAAAAAGTTCAAATTTTGTTCTCTAGAGATGGTAGTGGAGCAAACTGAAGATTGAAGTCTTCCTGAAGATAGTAAGGAAGCAAATTGAAAAGTTCAGATTTTGTTCCCTAGAGATGATAGTGGAGCAGGCTGAAGATTGAAGTCTTCCTGAAGATAGTAAGGAAGCAAATTGGAAAGTTCAGATTTTGTTCCCTAGAGATGATAGTAGAGCAGGCTGAAGATTGAAGTCTTCCTGAAGATAGTAAGGAAGCAAATTAAAAAGTTCAGATTTTGTTCCCTAGAGATGATAGTGGAGCAGGCTGAAGATTGAAGTCTTCCTAAAGATAGTAAGGAAGCAAATTAAAAAGTTCAGATTTTGTTCCCTAGAGATGATAGTGGAGCAGGCTGAAGATTGAAGTCTTCCTAAAGATAGTAAGGAAGCAAATTGAAAAGTTCAGGTTTTGTTTCCTAGAGATGATGGTGGAGCAGGCTGAAGATTGAAGTCTTCCTGAGATAGTAAGGAAGCAAACTGAAAAGTTCAGATTTTGTCCTCTCGAGATAGTAGTGGGGCAGACTGAAGATTGTAGATCTGGCATTCCTAAGTTTGCAGTGAAGCAGATCGAAGATATTAATCTGGCATCCCTGAGTTTGCAGTGGAGCAGATTAAAAATAGCAGTTCTGGCATTCCTAAAGTTGCAGGAAGCAGATCGAAGACATCAAATCTTGTCTCCCTCAGTTTGCAGTGGAGCAGATCAAAGATAGCAGATCTGGCATTCCTGAAGTTGCAGAAAACAGATTGAAGCTATCAGACTTATTGAAATCAAGATAAAGTTCTAATACCGTTGAAGTTGCAGTGGAGTTGGAAGCCATTTGAAGAAGACGAGGAACAAGAAGTCAAGGCTCGGCAAAGACCGGGCAAAATTAGGCCTTTTAAAGTCTTTGCTCTATTCTCATTACACGACAATGAGCAAAGAGGGGCAGCTGTAGAGGCCCATTTGTGCCCAGGCCCGCACAGACCAAAAAACAAAAAACAAAAAAAATAATAAAAACCAGTGTTTTTTAATAAACAGTCCAGTTACAACACTAAACCCATAGCCCAATTACAGATTACCAAAACCAGACCTACAGACTAGCCCAAAACCCCAATTACACCCCTTTGACCCAAACTTAGCAAACCCGAACTGCCTAGACCCAAAACACCCGTGGCCCAAAAGGCCCAAAACGTTAAGCGAACTCAAAGACCTAGGGTTTCTGAGGAAACCCTAGGCGCCGCAAACCAGCGCCTCAGCCTCGCGCCGCAATCGGCTCTCGCACCCACGCAAAGCCTTCAGTCGCGCCATAATTCGCGCGAACTCCGCCATCGCCGTTATCTTCGTCCACCTGCAAAAGAGAGGAAACAAATCACAACAAAAATGGCAAGAATATAATATTTCCTTTTTTTCATTTTTCTCTTTCGGGTTATAAAAACCCATCAAAAAAACTGTAACACGGACACAAGATACATACAAAAAAAATAGAGACAAAAATATTGAAAGAAATAAAATACAGAAATCGCAAGAGGTGATTTGTTTTATTATTCTGTTTTACTTTTTTTTTCTTCTATACATTTGCGCATACAAACTTTTTTTTTTACATAAAAAAAGAAGTTTTACCTTTCAAATCGGGTCTGAAAACGGAGTTATTGGCCTCCGGCCACGGAGGCGCGTTGTAACATCCTAGGAAAGGCCTATGCATTTTTCAGATCAATTGTATGAAATGACAAGTCTTAAGTATTATGAATAAATTTTTGATACTTTTGGAAACCTAGAAATGAATGAAAATGGAAATGAAAATGGAGATGGAAATGAAAATGGAAATGGAAATGGACATTTTTGGAAACTTAGACATTTTTGGAAACCTAAACATTTTTGGAAATGATCCAAAAATGGAAACTTGAACATTTCGGGAAACTTGGATATATGAGAGAAATAAAGGAGTTTTATTCACATAAATATGTGAATAATAAGAGATAAATAAAGGAGTTTTATTGTAACACCCCAAACCCGGACAAGACACCACGTCCGAATCTGGTATGCTACGGGGAAAACGTTTTGGGAGAACTAGATTTTTCGTTTAAAGGTGGAGTGAAATCACAGTGTGTTTGAAACAAATTTGAGTAGTCTTGTTTGGAAAACAGTTGTTGTATTTGAAACCCGAGATTTGAAAACTTAGCGTAATTTGTAGTTAAAACAAGTTAAAACCATTTAAAACCTCATTAGTTACTTAATGATACATAAAACACTTTTGAACATAGGTGAATTACAAGTTAGAATTGGAAACCGATTGAATTGGTTTGTCAAAAGACTTAGTGTGATACCCGATGGTATAGTTAAAAACACATCGCGTTATAATTTTGAAAACATTATCTTTCCGGTTTTTAGTAAAACTTATACCGGCTTATTTTGTTAAGGCATATTACCTCTAATTAAAACATCAACCAACTTAAAACATAAATTTAAAGGCCTTTTACAAACCAAATGAAACCCAATGTAAAGTAATAACTAAAGTACCCAAATAGTAGAGTCTGAGTAAAACTTTATTAAAGCATGGCATGTGCACCCCGAGTCCATCCCGGCTCGAGTCCGCGTCTCACGAGTCACCCAAATGTCAAAGGAGAGGGTGAGTCGAGTGACTCGATGTGTAAATCCCGCTCCCAAAGAATCAACATGCTAACACACATCATACATAGCAACATGATCAATGCAACCCGAACCTAACCATCCATATCGCCTTTTCTACCCCGTGTGGTACCAAACCACCGGTGGTGCCAAACCACCGGTGACATATAGTCACAATGTGCTCCCAAAGCACCGGGTGTCCCAAAGACACAATATCCGTCAATGTGCTACCAAAGCACCGTGTCCCAAAGACACGCTTGTGCTACCAAAGCACCGTGACCAAGTCACGAATCCAATGATGATGGGGCCAACCCATCGTGTGTGTTACCAAAACACTAGCGAGACGATCCCATATCTCAAGTGGGGCCAACCCACGGTGGTTAAACCACGGGACAAGTCGCAATGAGGTGCCAAACCTCGTGTCCCAAAGACACAATGTGCTACCAAAGCACCGGTGACCGTAGTCACAAATGCGGTGATGGGGCCAACCCATCGTGTGTTACCAAAACACCGGCGTCAATCCCGTATAATCATCTGTGGGGCCAACCCACTGTGGTATCGAGCCACTGGGACGAGACGCCGAGGTACCAAACCTCCGGAGGTGCCAAACCTCTGGTGACCCAAAGTCACAAAGTGTGCTACCAAAGCACTTTGCTCGTCAAAGACAATACATCACTTTGCTCCTCCTCTCGTATCACCCATCAACATGCCAAACTCATGTAATCATGAATATCATGCTATCATGCATATCATACTATCATGCATATCATGCCAATATGTCTAATCTCATACCCCATGTCACATATCCATAACCATGGTATCATACTGGATCATCAATAACTCATAATAATAGCACTCGACTTACCCGAGTCCAAACTCGTACTCCATGAGGGTATCATAATAGTCACCACTGTTTCATTAGTCATTGCACAAAGTTATTAACGATATTACTAAATATAAGTGTGTTAGTATACACACACGATAGCTACGAGTCTAAAGATCCCTACGAATCACTCTGAGTCCCTTTGACTATCCGGCTCCTAGAATCGGCCAAAAGTAAACCATTAGGCGATCACAATATTCGGCCAACATAGGTTAGGCACTAAGACCATTCGGCCATAACCAAATGAACCACAAGGGTTAGCGTTGGACCCTTACCTTGCAAAAGTTTGGTTTCCTACCAAACCCGAACCAACTAATAGCCCCTTCTCTGATCACCAATCGGCTACACCTTAAGAGAGAATGGTTAAACCTTTGTCACCTTGACTTAATCAGATTTAAACGAATAACTGCGAATGATATCTTACCATCACTTACCTAATCGGTCAATCGAAGAAAGGAAGGCTTCACTTGTCTCCTTTAATAATCCCGATGTCCTGATTCCAAGCGATTGGAAACCAGCACCCAACCAATCACCAATGTTCGGCCCACAAAACAAGGAGAGGGAATTCGGCAAAGACCTTGAACCACAAGGGAAAGAAAAAAAAAGATTCGGTATTGATGTTTAACACCCACCTATGCACGGCTTCCAAAGGTGAGAAAAGGAGTGTGAACAAGAGAAGAATTAGAGATTACGGCAACAGGTTTTGAGGAGAACAAAAGAAAGTTTGGCAAGTTGATATGGGTTCGGCACACAAAAAGATGGACAAGAAGAATGGAGAAATCGGTTGGGGAAAGGAATGGTAAGTTTCGGCACTAGTGTTTTTCAAGAAGAGAGAAGAAAATGAAAAGAGTTTTGGAGGATGGATTTCGGCTACCAAGGTTTCAAACACAAGAAAAGAAAGTTGAGAGGAATAAACAATTTCGGTCAAAGAGAAAAATGAGAGAAAAGCTTAGAGTTTCGGTTTGTTTTGACGAAAGAAAGAAAACAAAAGTGTGTGGCCTTACCAATTGTTTCATTGCCGAAAATCACCCAAAGTGCCAAGGTACATTCGGCACTACTCCACAACACCACTACCTAGCCGTCCACCTTCCCCAAACCTCTCCAAAAATCGGCCAAATCCCACAAACAACTCCCATCCACTCCTTTGAATTGAGTGGACCAAATCACACTCCACTATTCACTCCCTACCTTTCATTTGAAAGGTAAGACTTGGTCCAAGGTAGTGTTTGATTTGGCTTCTACCACTCCACCATGCCGTCCCAAAATGCAACCCAAAATGAGAGTTTCGCAGCTCGAACTCAGGCCATCCCCCTTCCTTGCAAATGACGCCACCAAACTCCCAAGTGGCGCATGCTCTGCCACTCTGCCACTCTTCTTTTTGTGCTATGAAATACCAAAAATAACTTAAAAACCCCAGCTTCCTCAGCCCCCTTCACTTAATACCCAAAAACCAAAATTCTTCCATTACCTCAGGCATACCCCTAGGCTATAATTAAGCCCCTAAGACATAAAAATAGCAACATAGCACACCACATACATGCAATATCATGCAACACCAAAATAGCCCCTAACCCGGGATATTACAGTTCTACCCCCCTTAAAAATAATTTCGGCCTCGAAATTACCTGATCAAAAGAGTTGCGGGTATTGCTGTCTCATCGTATCCTCGGGTTCCCACGTCGCTTCCTCTACGCCATGATTCCGCCAAAGTACCTTAACCAAAGGCACGATTTTCCTCACGTAGAACCTTTACATCTCGCTTCAAGAATCATGCAGTTCTTCTTCCATAGTCAAGTCCGATTCACCTCGATCTCTTCCATCGCTACCACATGCGACGGATCTGAACGATACCTCCGAAGCATCGAAACATGAAAAACATCGTGAATCTGACTAAGCTCTGCTGGCAACTCAAGCTGATACGCTACTGGTCCAACTCGTCTCAAAACCTTATACGGCCCAATGAACCTCGGACTTAGCTTGCCTTTCTTCCCGAACCTCAGAACCTTCTTCCAAGGCGAGACCTTCAGAAAAACTCGATCCCCCACAGCAAACTCTATGTCTCTTCGCTTAAGATCGGCATAAGACTTCTGCCGGTCTGAAGCTTCCTTCAATCGAGCCCGAATCAACCTAACCTTGTCCTCAGTCTCAGCAACTAACTCGGGTCCCAACAACTGACGTTCACCTAACTCCGTCCAGCACGTAGGTGAGCGACACTTCCTACCATACAATGCCTCATACGGAGCCATCTTAATGCTCGCTTGATAACTGTTGTTGTAGGCAAACTCGGCCAACGGTAGAAACTCCTCCCAACTACCCCGAAATCCGAGACACAACCTCTCAAAGATATCCTCTAAGATCCGAATGACCCTTTCGATTGTCCGTCCGATCATGCGGGTGAAAAGCCGTCTTGAAATCCAAACGAGTACCCGAGCTCGATGCAATGCCTTCCGTAACCTTGAAGTAAACACCGGATCCCTATCCGAGATTATCGAAACTGGCACACCGTGCAACCTCACTATCTCTGAAACATACAGCTTTGCTAGCTTCTGAAGTGAGTAGTCAACCCTCACCGGAATAAAGTGAGCTAATTTAGTCAGACGATCCACCACTACCCAAACTGAATCCTTCTTGCTTGGCGTAAGCGGTAACCCACTGACAAAATCCATGGTTATCCTTTCCCACTTCCACTGAGGAATCTTTACAGGCTGAAGCAAACCCGACGGCAACTGATGCTCAGCCTTGACCTGCTGACAAGTCAGACATTTTCCAACAAACTCCGTCACCTCTTTCTTCAGACCAGGCCACCAAAACTGCTCTCTAAGATCCTTGTACATTTTGCTACCTCCAGGATGCATAGCATGAGGACTGCTATGAGCGTCCTGAAGAATCTTCTGCCTCAGCTCAACATCTTTAGGCATACAAGCCTTACCCTGAAAACACAGAACCTCATCACTCGACAAGCTGTAACCATCCACACCACCATTCTGCACTTGCAACCTTCGCGCACCCAGAACCTCATCCTCTAACTGTTTCTCTCTCGATCGCTCCAACCTAAGTAGGCTTAACTTGCGGCTCACCAAAATACTCCGTCGTCATACAAGCTCAAATGGGCAAACAAAGCTCTTAAGTCCGAAACAACCTTACGGCTCAACGCGTACGCCACCACGTTAGCCTTGCCCTGATGATACTCAATAGAACATCGTAATCCTTCAAGAACTCAACCCATCTGCATACGCCTCAAATTTAAATCCTTCCGAGTCGAGAGATACTTCAAGCTCTTATGATCCGTGTAGACTATTGATCTCTCTCCATATAAGTAGTGCCTCCAAATCTTTAAGGCGAAAACTACGGCCGCTAGCTCCGAATCATGCGTCGGATAGTTGACCTCATGTGGCCTCAAACGCCTAGAAGCGTAAGCCACAACCTTACCTTCCCGCATCAAAGACACAACCTGCACCGTATGTGATGCATCGCAATACACGGTAAATTCCTTACCGGCCTCAGGTTGAATTAGAACCGGAGCCTCAGTCAAAATCTTCTTTAACTTATCGAAGCTTTCCTGCTGTTTCTCAGTCCATACAAACGGAACCTCTTTCCTTAACAACTTGGTCATCGGCGCTGCTATCAACGAGAAACCCTCAACAAACCTTCGGTAGTATCCAGCCAAACCCAGAAAACTACGAATCTCAGCCACTGACCTAGGTGGCTTCCAGTCCAAAACAGCCTCAATCTTGCGAGGATCTACTCGAATACCCTCTGCTGACACTACATGACCCAAGAACGTCACTTCTCTAAGCCAGAACTCACACTTACTAAACTTAGCATAGAGTTGCTTTTCCCTCAAAATCTGCAGCACCACCCTCAAATGCTCATCATGCTCTTCCTCTGTCCTTGAGTACACTAAGATGTCGTCTATAAAAACCACCACGAACCGATCCAGATACTGCTGAAACACCCTATTCATCATATCCATAAACGCTGCCGGTGCGTTAGTCAACCCGAATGGCATTACCAGAATTGTAGTGCCCATACCGAGTCCAAAACGCCGCTTTTATGGATATCCGCCTCCTTAACCTTTAGCCGATGGTACCGCATCTCAAGTCGATCTTCGAGAATACCGCAGCACCCTTCAGCTGATCAAACAAATCATCTATCCGTGGCAACGGATACTTGTTTTTAATCGTCAGCTTGTTCAACTGGCGGTAGTCTATGCACATCCGCATCGTACCATCTTTCTTCTTAACAAAGAGTACCGCGCGCACTTACCACGGCGAAACACTTGGCCCGATAAAACCTCGATCCAATAACTCCTGGATCTCGAGCCTTAAGCTCCACCAATTCCTTTGGTGCCATCCTATACGAGAGCAATAGACACTGGCGCCGTCCCGGTAATGAGATCAATCCCGAACTCTACCTCTCGATCGGCGGCAAACCCTAAGCTCTTCAGAAACACATCAAGAAATTCCCTAACAATGCATTTAACCTTCTCTACCGCAGACTCTTTAGCCTCCAAGGCATACACATGAACCACATATGCTTCGCAGCCCTTCCTGACCATCTTCTCCGCTTTCAGAGCAGATACCACATTTGATAAGTAATCCCTCCTATTACCTATCATAGCCACCTCAACGCCATCAACCGTCTTAAGAACCATACGCTTAGCCGCGCAATCCAACCTCGCCTGGTACTTAACTAGCCAATCCATCCCGAGAATCAGATCGAACTCCCCAAACGGCAGTTCCATCAGATCAGCAGCAAATACTACCCCTTGGAGTTCTAGAGGTACATCTCTAAACAGCTTATCTACTACTACAGAGTGACCTAACGGACTAATCACAGTCATCTGCCTAGAAGATACCTCAGAGTCTAAGTCCATTGTCTCTACTATACTACTGGCAACATAAGAGTGCGTCGATCCCACATCAATTAAAGCGGATAAGGAGTACCAAAAATCAAAAACGTCACGGTTATGACGTCCGGTGCGTCGCCTCCTCTCGGCGCCTCGCGAAGATACACCAATCCAGCCGCCTAGCCTCGTAACTACCGCACCTCTGCCAGTGCTCCACGGCCCGACCGAACCATAACCACCTCTCGCCATTACCACGGCCCCTCTGCGGTGGCGGTCCATAACCTCTCGAACTGACACGATTACGGCCCGACTCTCGGATCGAATCCTGGCCACCCCTACGCGGACGGTCCCTAATGCGATGCTCCAGAGAACCACACTCGGCAACCTTTACCTCCACCCAAAGAACCACCCCAATGAGATTTCCCACACCGATTACATCTGCGGTGGTCCCCGCCAGCAAAGACAAACCTAGCAGATCGATTCGCCACTCGGTCTAGCCCTCTTCTCGCGGATTGCCGCAGACGAACCGTAAGACCCAAAGCTCCTCTTAAGCCTACTCCTCGTCCACACTCGCCTCACCGACTCCTTAACACCTTCGGCTACCTTAGCCTTCTCAACTAAGACAAAGCAAACTCGCGCGCTCTGGCCGAGGAGCAATCAGCACCTCAACTCGTCTCGCAGACCATCCTCAAAACGAACACACCTCTCATGCTTAGTGGCCACAATGCCCCGGCATACCTACTCACTTCTTCGGGAACTCACCTGCGTACTCGACAGCGATTTACTCCCCAACAAGCCTCGAAATGCCTTTCTTTGGGAGTCGATATAACTAGCCCCGATGTATTTCTTTTGATATGCGGCTCAAGTAATCCCATGTCAAATCCTCACCGCCACCACACTCGTCTCGCACCGTGAGCCACCACCGATATGACTCATCCCGAGAAGCGTCGATACCCTTCACTTCTCTTCTCGTCGTCAAGTCCAGATCATCCATGATCCGCTCGGTTGCCTCCACCAATATTCAAGCGGTGCTAGGAGCAACACCGGATACACCTCGGAAAAATTCGGCCCCATTAGCCCGGAGTCGCTCAGGAACTGATTTCCTAACTCCTGCACCACCTCCTGCTCCAGCTACCCTTTCCAACACTCGCAGCATCGCCTGTGACACTACGTCATCCCCTGTCTGATCTTGGAACTCACCACCTCCACCGGTGGCGGGCCGTATCTCATTTTCGAACCTGCCGGATCCTACGGGCTCAGAAACCGTCATTCTACCCCTACCTCTACCACGAGTATTACGACCACGTCCACCTCGAGCGCTCATGTCTAATCTTCCTACGTATCTGATTAAAGAATTTTTATGCATCAGTATTTATTCCACTTGTTTAAAAAGCAAGTCTTATGAATAATTAATGAGGATTTGTTCTCGCGAGTTCACAGAATCCTATCAGTTTCAATCTCTAAGGTAGCATACTATAGCTATTCATCAAATCATACAACATCCAATCGATTCACAAAGGATAGTACAGGGTACTTACCTGGGCGAACTGGTGCCGGAGACTCGGTGCCATGCCTTTCAAAACCATATATTTCAAAACAAACACTTAAACAGACTTTTGAAACCATTTTGGGCCTCGTGCCCACAAATGAAGCCTTTGAACTTGGCTCGATATCACAAATGTAACACCCCAAACCCCGGACAAGACACCACGTCCGAATCTGGTATGCTACGGGGAAAACGTTTTGGGAGAACTAGATTTTTCGTTTAAAGGTGGAGTGAAATCACAGTGTGTTTGAAACAAATTTGAGTAGTCTTGTTTGGAAAACAGTTGTTGTATTTGAAACCCGGAGATTTCGAAAACTTAGCCAGAATTTGTAGTTAAAACAAGTTAAAACCATTTAAAACCTCATTAGTTACTTAATGATACATAAAACACTTTTGAACATAGGTGAATTACAAGTTAGAATTGGAAACCAGTTGAATTGGTTTGTCAAAAGACTTAGTGTGATACCCGATGGTATAGTTAAAAACACATCGCGTTATAATTTTGAAAACATTATCTTTCCAGGTTTTAGTAAAACTTATACCGGCTTATTTTGTTAAGGCATATTACCTCTAATTAAAACATCAACCAACTTAAAACATAAATTTAAAGGCCTTTTACAAACCAAATGAAACCCAATGTAAAGTAATAACTAAAGTACCCAAATAGTAGAGTCTGAGTAAAACTTTATTAAAGCATGGCATGTGCACCCCGAGTCCATCCCGGCTCCGAGTCCGCGTCTACGAGTCACCTGAAATGTCAAAGGAGAGGGTGAGTCGAGTGACTCAGTGTGTAAATCCCGCTCCCAAAGAATCAACATGCTAACACACATCATACATAGCAACATGATCAATGCAACCCGAACCTAACCATCCATATCGCCTTTTCTACCCCGTGTGGTACCAAACCACTGGTGGTGCCAAACCACTGGTGACATATAGTCACAATGTGCTCCCAAAGCACTGGTGTCCCAAAGACACAATATCCGTCAATGTGCTACCAAAGCACTGGTGTCCCAAAGACACGGTTGTGCTACCAAAGCACCGTGACCGAAGTCACGAATCCAATGATGATGGGGCCAACCCATCGTGTGTTACCAAAACACTAGCGAGGCGATCCCATATCTCAAGTGGGGCCAACCCACGGTGGTTAAACCACGAGGACAAGTCGCAATGAGGTGCCAAACCTCACGTGTCCCAAAGACACAATGTGCTACCAAAGCACCGTGACCGTAGTCACAAATCGGTGATGGGGCCAACCCATCGTGTGTTACCAAAACACTGGCGTCAATCCCGTATAATCATCTCAGGTGGGGCCAACCCACTGTGGTACTGAGCCACTGGGGCGAGGCGGCTGAGGTACCAAACCTCCGGAGGTGCCAAACCTCTGTGACCCAAAGTCACAAAGTGTGCTACCAAAGCACCGTGCTGCGCACAAGACAATACATCACTGCTCCCTCCTCTCGTATCACCCATCAACATGCCAAACTCATGTAATCATGAATATCATGCTATCATGCATATCATACTATCATGCATATCATGCCAATATGTCTAATCTCATACCCCATGTCACATATCCATAACCATGGTATCATACAGATCATCAATAACTCATAATAATAGCACTGACTTACCCGAGTCCAAACTCGTACCCATGAGGGTATCATAATAGTCACCACTGTTTCATTAGTCATTGCACAGGTTATTAACGATATTACTAAATATAAGTGTGTTAGTATACACACCTGATAGCTACGAGTCTAAAGATCCCTACGAATCACTCTGAGTCCCTTGACTATCTGGCTCCTAGAATCGGCCAAAAGTAAACCATTAGGCAGTCACAATATTCGGCCAACATAGGGTTAGGCACTAAGACCATTCGGCCATAACCAAATGAACCACAAGGGTTAGCGTTGGACCCTTACCTTGCAAAAGTTTGGTTTCCTACCAAACCCGAACCAACTAATAGCCCCTTCTCTGATCACCAATCGGCTACACCTTAAGAGAGAATGGTTAAACCTTTGTCACCTTGACTTAATCAGATTTAAACGAATAACTGCGAATGATATCTTACCATCACTTACCTAATCGGTCAATCGAAGAAAGGAAGGCTTCACTTGTCTCCTTTAATAATCCCGATGTCCTGATTCCAAGCGATTGGAAACCAGCACCCAACCAATCACCAATGTTCGGCCCACAAAACAAGGAGAGGGAATTCGGCAAAGACCTTGAACCACAAGGGAAAGAAAAAAAAAGATTCGGTATTGATGTTTAACACCCACCTATGCACGGCTTCCAAAGGTGAGAAAAGGAGTGTGAACAAGAGAAGAATTAGAGATTACGGCAACAGGTTTTGAGGAGAACAAAAGAAAGTTTGGCAAGTTGATATGGGTTCGGCACACAAAAAGATGGACAAGAAGAATGGAGAAATCGGTTGGGGAAAGGAATGGTAAGTTTCGGCACTAGTGTTTTTCAAGAAGAGAGAAGAAAATGAAAAGAGTTTTGGAGGATGGATTTGGCTACCAAGGTTTCAAACACAAGAAAAGAAAGTTGAGAGGAATAAACAATTTCGGTCAAAGAGAAAATGAGAGAAAAGCTTAGAGTTTCGGTTTGTTTTGTGAAAGAAAGAAAACAAAAGTGTGTGGCCTTACCAATTGTTTCATTGCCGAAAATCACCCAAAGTGCCAAGGTACATTCGGCACTACTCCACAACACCACTACCTAGCCGTCCACCTTCCCCAAACCTCTCCAAAAATCGGCCAAATCCCACAAACAACTCCCATCCACTCCTTTGAATTGAGTGGACCAAATCACACTCCACTATTCACTCCCTACCTTTCATTTGAAAGGTAAGACTTGGTCCAAGGTAGTGTTTGATTTGGCTTCTACCACTCCACCATGCCGTCCCAAAATGCAACCCAAAATGAGAGTTTCAGCACTCGAACTCAGGCCATCCCCTTCCTTGCAAATGACGCCACCAAACTCCCAAGTGGCGCATGCTCGCCACTCTGCCACTCTTCTTTTTGTGCTATGAAATACCAAAAATAACTTAAAACCCCAGCTTCCTCAAATTTCTTCACTTAATACCCAAAACCAAAATTCTTCCATTACCTCAGGCATACCCTAGGCTATAATTAAGCCCCTAAGACATAAAAATAGCAACATAGCACACCACATACATGCAATATCATGCAACACCAAAATAGCCCCTAACCCGGGATATTACATTTATTCACATAAATATGTGAATAATAAGAGAGAAATAAAGGAGTTTTATTCACATAAATATGTGAATAATAAGAGATAAATAAAGGAGTTTTATTCACATAAATATGTGAATAATAAGAGATAAATAAAGGATTATTTTCTAATGAGATAATTGAGGAGATAATTGATGGATTAAAGGCTTTTATCTTTTAAATAAAAGAGATAATATTATCAAAAAGAGGAGTGGTGGCCAAGTAAAGGACTCCTAGGCTGATAACTTTGGCTATAAAAGGAGGACAGAGGGCTACTCATCAACATTTGCTCCTCTTCCTCTCTGCTCAGAAATTCTCCTAGGCAAAACCCTCTCTCCGAATTTTCATTAAGCAAAAATCCCTCTCTTTTTCTTCTATTTTCTTCTCCGTTCTCATTGTTAAGTTGAATCTTTGTGGATTCTAAGAAAGAGGGCAATCATCCACAACATTAAAAGGGGATCTTTCGGAAATCTAAGGATCTAAGGTAAGGATTATAAATATAAATATGTGGTTAAAGATTGTGATTCACGTTTTCAAAGTTAGATCTAATCTAACACGGTTATAGGATTTCAACAGGCTTATAAAGGAATCCTCTTGATTTGGAATCCCATCATAAGGTAAGGGATATTCGGCCAAGGCATAATTTGTTTAAGTGTTTTCCATTATTTCAAAAACCGAAAAACCGACTTGGTTACATACCTAGTATTAGCCGATTTCAAGGAAGAGGAATTCTAGCAACTGTTGGGACTTGATTAAATCAATTCGGCAACTAGGTAAGTAATTCTACTTCTAGTAGGATTTGGTTTTAAGACCAAATAGGTTTATTTATATGTTTTAATTAATGGCCGAATATAGGAGTGAAAGATCTAGATCGGTAGATCGCTCTCTACGGAATTCACGGAAACTATTAAGCGAAAAAGGTGTGTACTCTTACTAACTTTCAATAAATTGCATGGCAATCATTAGATATGTAAATATGTAACGAGTATGTGAATGTGGCTAAGCACCACAAATGTGGTAAGGAGTACCTGTGCACGTTTCCTACTTTTGATAGGATTGTGAATGTGATATATTTTGAACATGTGATTAGTAACATGAATGAAAATTTAGTATGTGAAATATGTTATGAAATAATTGGGGCATTCGGGATATTTATGGAGGAAGAAAGTGAAGGTGATGACTACGGTCTCACCAACGTAAAGTGGTGACTACGGTCACATAAAGTGAAAAGTGGTAACTTCGGTTACATCTAGTGAATACAAAGTGTCTAATGACACAACATAAGTGGGCGATGAGCACGTCGATCGCAATGATCGCCTTCGATGGTGTGTAGCGGATGGAGGGTCGACTTAGTAGTCCCCGCGTGTATGCAAAGTTGGTACGGGTGGTGTGTAGCGGATGGACAAATAGGTTTGGATTTGGGTTGCATCATCCTTTATTTTTGTATGAACATGATATTGATATGACTTGTATGCCCGATTTGTTGGAAATTAGTACTATGTACACATTGAGTCTGTTGACTCACCCGTTGGGAATTATTTTTCAGTGATGAGCAAAGAATGGATCGGGTCGGCAGGAGCTAAAGGTGGCCATGCATCGCTTGAAGAAATTATTTGGAATTTGGACTTTATGAAATTTTAGTACTTTAAACTTTATTTTGGGTTTGAATGATGTAATAAGGCCATAAGGCCCAATTGGATTTTCTTTATTTCATTTATTTTTATTCGAATATGATACAATTTATGTTTGATTAAAGATAAGTAAATTTATTTCTTTTAAAATAATAAACCCAAAAATTATTTTGTCACCTTATTTAAGTTGGATTTCAGAATTTATTAAATATGTTTCAAATTAAGCCCAACCCAAAACAATTTTTTTAAATTACACAAATTTTCTCTAAGTCATTTAGAACATTGAAAACCGATTTATTTAAGGAACATACCAGATCCGGTTCAAGCTCGTGGGCCGGGTGTGGGGTGTTTCATTGGTATCGAGCCCGCTTTAAAACTCTCGGCTGTGGGCTCGTGCCCAAAACGTTTTCAATTCGAGCCCAAATGAATTTCTTTGAAATAAGCAGGTTTTATGGCATGGCACCTAAGTCTCCGACCATGATCCACCGGTAAGTACCTTTAACCATCTGTGGTGATTATGTGAATTATGAATTGTAAAAGGGTAGCAAAGGCATGGAACGTAGAATAGTGTGATAGGAACTTGAACGCTGGGATTAGACTACTCAAACACTTGAAACTCATAAGACTTAATGAACTTAACAAACCTATGACTAAGTTATTAAGCTAGGGTGTGGCAACCCATGACGCATTTCTAGGATTGGATCCTAAGAGCACAGGTATTTAAGCGATCCTAGTGACTCACCTCCTCTCTCGCAGTATCCTACCGTGCGTAGCTTCGGTTCGCCTCTAACTCGGAAGGCTCGGTGGTGTGGCAACCTCGCATGCGCATGTCTAGAAAGGTCGGTGAGAGCTTGGTATTTAAGCGATCGCGTGACTCACCTCCTCTTCATTCGAATCCTGCTCAGTGCGTAGCTTTGTTTCACCCCGACCAAGAGGGCTCTGGTCATAGGCTAAACACAAAGAATAAAACCCGAAAGGGACTTAGCCGCTTTTTCTTTTATAAAAAAATAAAAAAATGTATAACCAAAATTTAGTTTTAAAACTCTTAGAAACTTATGAGAACTATTTTACAACATTTTCTTCTAAAAAAAAAAAAATACCCTTGGTTTATAAAATGACCAAACCACCCATAGTTTTAACAAAATTTCATTACTTTATCAAATGTTCAAAAAACCCTAATTTGTAAAATATCAAACTATCTTGATTTTGGAAAATTACAAAATTGCTCCTAACTTACAAAATTACCAAAACGACCCTGATTTCCAAAATTTTTACAATATCATTGCTTTGAAAAGTGTAACTCTCAAAGGAACCTCAATGTTTTACAGTCTTGGAAAATATCCTAACTTAATAAATTTTACAAATTTACCCCGATTTTTGGAAAAATTATCAAAATACCCCCGAGATCAAAATTACCAAATACCCCTCGGATTTCGAAATTCTTCCAAAATTTCCCGGAACTTTAGAAGTACCAAAATACTTTCACAAAATCACTGTGGAACTTTTTATTTTTGAAATTTACTGAAAATACCCTCAGTAGGATAAAATTACGAAAATGCCCGTGGGTAGTGGAAAAGCAAAATAACGAAAACAACAACAAGAATTACAACGTTTCTTTGAATGAACGAAAGTTCATATTTGTTGATGGATGAATGAATGAATGCAAGATCAGATGCATGTATGAATACGAAAAGAACCACTCTTAAACTCTTCTTCATAAGATATCATCGCGGGTAATAAGTGAAACAAGAATACTAATATACATAAAATTCCTTAATCGGATCTCGCCGATAATGAGCTCAAGAGGACGTGGTCGCCGTGGAAGAGGTAGAGGAAGGATGACCATTAGATCGGGACAAGGTTCTCGACAATGAGATACCACCACCACCATCACCCCACCGTCAATGTTGAGCGGCAGCTCAGCATGTGGAAGATGCCGTGTCGCAGTCGTGTCTTTGCGAGTTTTGGAATTGGTGGTGGTGCGCAGAAACAATTCAGAAATCGTAAGTCCAGGCTCGAGCGGCTCCGTGCTAATGGAGCTGAAATGTTTAGAGGAGTATCGGGAGTGGCACCCATGCACCGTAGTATCTTGGTTGGAAGCAACCGAGCGCATCATGGATGAGCTCGACTTGACCCCGAGGAGAAGTTGAAAGGGATGACGGCACTCGTTACGCGATGAAGCGTATCAATGGTGGTTAACCGTTTCGGACGGTGCCACGGCGGAAGATCTAACACAGGAATATGCTAAGGAAGCATTTCGTAAGAAGTATGTGGGAACCAGTATATAGATGAGCAAAGGAAGGCTTTTTCGGGGTTGGTACAAGGAGTAAGTAAGTCATCACCGAATATGAAGCGGAATTCTTGAGGTTGAGCCGATATGCCCGAGGAGTAGTGGCGATCGAGCATGAACGCTGTGTTCGTTTTGAGGACGGACTTAGGGGCGATTTGAGACTTTGATAGCACCGCATCGGAGCGGGAATTCTCTCGCCTTGGTGGAAAAGGCTAAAGTGGTGAGGAATTAAGGACGCCACCAAGCGGTGTGGGGATGTAAATAAGCCGAAAAGAGGTTTTGGGCCATCCGAAAAAGGCCACAAGAGGCCTAGAGTTGACAGCCACAAAGTCAACAGTGCCGGTACGGGCCGGCAATTTCGCCCTTGTGAACATTGTGGAAGGAAGCACGGGGAGAGTGTTGGAAAAGGCGGGACGATGTCTCAAGTGTGGGTCCAAGGACCATATGATTAAGGATTGCCCCAAGCTATTAGATGAGAGCCAACCAGCACTCGGAATGCTAACCAGGTGGTAGAGGCGGACGGTAGCCTCAAAGAGGTCGTGGGTCGGCCAACAGAGGTAGTGGCAGAGGCCGTGGAGCTCGGGGCGAGGTGCACTAACGCCAAGCAAGGCAACCGGGTTTGGTTTACGCGGTTCACGGGAGGGAAGAGGAGACGCGCGGATGTTATAACCCAGAAGTGCGTTCTTTATTCATGACAAACCCTATTTTGCTCTTATTGATGTGGGCTCAACTCATTCCTATGTTGCATGTAGTGTGGTTGAAACACTAGGCCTAGACTCGAACTTTCTCGATAGGCGGATAAGCGTAGTAAGCCCTTTAGGCCAAAATCGGTGAGGATAGATAGGATCTTTCGGAATGTACCCCTAGAGATTCAGGGAGCGAACTTTCGGGCTGACTTAATGGAATTACCCTTCGGAGAGTTTGAGCTTATACTTGGAATGGATTGGCTAGTAGAGCATCGAGCCGTGTTGGATTGTGCGGCTAAACGTATGGAACTAAGAACCCCGGAAGATGAGGTAGTAGTGATGATCGAAGAAAGGAGGAACTACTTGTCTAACGTAGTTTCGGCACTGAAGGCCGAGAAAATGGTTAAGAAAGGATGTAAGGCATTCTTAGCCTTCGTGAGTGCGTTAAGAGGAGAAGAGGAAGGTGTTAAGGGAGTTAGAACAAGAAGGGATTTTGAGGATGTATTTCCGGAGGAGTTGCCTTAATACCCCCGATAGAGAAGTGGAATTTGGAATAGATTTGCTACCGAGAACGACTCCTGTGTCAATTGCTCCCTACCGAATGGCACCAAAGGAGTTAGTGGAGCTCAAGGCTCAAATCCAAGAGTTGTTGGATCGTGGGTTCATTCGACCCAGTGTGTCTCCGTGGGGAGCACCGGTTCTCTTTGTGAAGAAGAAGGATGGAACTATGCGGATGTGCATAGATTATCGTCAGTTGAACAAACTGACCATCAAGAACAAGTATCCTTTGCCAAGGATAGATGACTTGTTCGACCAACTGAAAGGGGCAGCTGTGTTCTCAAAGATCGACTTAAGGTCGGGGTATCATCAACTGAAAGTGAAGGAGGCTGATATTCATAAGACCGCTTTTAGGACAAGGTACGGTCATTTTGAATTTGTGGTGATGCCGTTTGGGTTGACGAACGCACCGCCGCGCGTTCATGGATATGATGAATAGGGTTTTCCAACCCTACTTGGATAGATTCGTGGTGGTGTTCATCGACGACATTTTGGTGTATTCAAAGACGGAGGAGGAGCACGATAAGCATCTCCGAGTTGTGTTAGAAGTGTTAAGGAAAAGAAGCTTTATGCCAAATTCAGCAAGTGCGAATTTTGGCTCAAGGAAGTGGCGTTCCTAGGACATGTGGTATCCGAGAAGGAATAAGAGTGGATCCTAGGAAGATCGAAGCAGTGTTGGATTGGAAACCACCTAGGTTGGTGGCTGAAATCGAAAGTTTCTTAGGCTTGGCAGGCTATTACGTAAGGTTCGTGGAAGGATTCTCGTCAATAGCCGCACCTTTGACAAAGTTACTAAGGAAGGAAGTACCGTTTGTGTGGACGGATAAGCAACAGAGAGCTTTGAAAAGCTTAAAAGGTCTTGTGAAAGCTCGGTGTTAATTCAAATGAGATGTAAGAACTTCGTAGTATATTGTGATGCTTCGCACACGTGGTTAGGGCTGTGTGCTAATGCAAGAAGGAAAGGTAGTCGCTTATGCATCTCGACAGCTTAAGGCGCATGAGGTGAACTACCCAACTCATGACTTGGAACTCATGCGCGGTGGTTTTCGCCTCAAAGTTTGGAGGCACTACCTTTATGGAGAAAGGTCGATAATTTACACGGACCACAAAAGCCTTAAGTATTTGTTGACTCGTAAGGAGTTGAACTTGAGGCAACGAAGGTGGGTGGAGTTATTGAAAGATTATGACTGCTCGATAGAATACCATCCGGCAAGGCGAATGTGGTAGCCGACGCCTAAGTAGGAAGGTTGTGTCGGATTTAAGGGCTTTGTTCGCTCACTTAAGTTTGTATGAAGACGGAAGCTTTGTTGGCGAGTTACAAGTCAAGCCAACCTGGTGAAGGAGGTGAAAGAGGGACAGTTGGCGGATAAGGACTTAAGTACTAAGTTCACAGCAAATACGGCAAGGAGGATTAAAGGATTATGGCGTCAATGATGAAGGAGTACTTGTGTGCTACAAGGAAAAGGTTTGTATGCCGAGGGATAAGGAGTTGAGACAAAGGATTCTTCTGGAAGCGCATGGTAGTCCTTATGCTATGCATCCCGAGGCATCAAGTCAGTATAGAGATCTAAGGGAACAATTTTGGTGGTCGACACTGAAACGAGAGGTGACCGAATTTGTGGGAAATGTTTGACATGTCGACAAGTAAAAGGTTGAACACCAAGTCCCATCAGGGATTGCTTCAACCAATTGAGATTCCCCAATGGAAGTGGGAAAGAATTACCATGGACTTAGTTAGTGGGCTTCCCCTTACGCCCACTAAGAAGGACTCGGTATGGGTGATAGTGGACCGTTTGACCAAGTCCGCACATTTTATCCATGTGAGGATCGACTATTCCCTTCAAAAGTTAGCCAAGTTATATGTGGCGGAGATCGTGAGGCTACACGGGGTACCGATGTCGATCATCTCCGATAGAGACCCGAGGTTTACGTCTCGATTTTGGAAAGCACTTCATCAAGCATTAGGCACTAAGCTAGACTTCACTACGGCTTTTCATCCACAATCAGACGGGCAGTCTGAACGGGTTATACAAGTGTTGGAAGATATGCTAAGAGGCTGTGTGATGGATTTCCGAGGAAGTTGGGAAGATTACTTGCCTCTAGCTGAGTTCGCCTACAACAACAGCTATCAGGCAAGCATTCGGATGGCACCATACGAAGCATTGTATGGAAGGAAATGTAGAACACCAACTTGTTGGACCGAGTTAGGAGAACGCCGCGTTTTGGGTCCAGAGTTAGTGGCGGAAACTGAGGAGAAGGTGGAATTAATTCGGGCACGGTTGAAAGAAGCTTCTGATAGACAGAAGTCGTACGCAGACCTTAAGAGGAAAGAAATTGAGTTTGAAGTAGGAGACCAAGTGTTTCTAAAGGTCTCACCTTGGAAGAAGGTTATGCGGTTCGATCAAAGGGAAGCTAAGCCCAAGGTTTATAGGGCCCTATCAAGTCTTGAAGCGAGTTGGGCGGTGGCATACCAATTGGAGTTGCCACCAGAGTTGCATCAAATGCACGACGTATTTCATGTGTCCATGCTACGTCGCTATCGATCGGATTCGTCTCATGTGGTACCCGTTGAAGAAGTGGAGTTAAGGCGGATCTATCCTACGAGGAGGAGCCGATTCGGATCTTGGAACGTGGCGTGAAAGCACTACGAAAAGAAGTCGGTGCCTTTAGTCAAGGTGTTATGGCGCAATCATGGATCGAAAGAAGCTTCGTGGGGCGCAAGAAGAGACAATGCGACAACAATACCCTCAAGCTGTTTAGTTAGGAAATTTCGAGGACGAAATTTTATTTAAGGGGGTAGAATCTGTAACATCCTAGGAAGGGCCTATGCATTTTTCTGATCAATTGTATGAAATGACAAGTCTTAAGTATTATGAATAAATTTTTGATACTTTTGGAAACCTAGAAATGAATGAAAATGGAAATGAAAATGGAGATGGAAATGAAAATGGAAATGGAAATGGACATTTTGGAAACTTAGACATTTTGGAAACCTAAACATTTTTGGAAATGATCCAAAAATGGAAACTTAATTTATTTCGGGAAACTTGGATATATGAGAGAAATAAAGGAGTTTTATTCACATAAATATGTGAATAATAAGAGATAAATAAAGGAGTTCTATTCACATAAATATGTGAATAATAAGAGAGAAATAAAGGAGTTTTATTCACATAAATATGTGAATAATAAGAGATAAATAAAGGAGTTTTATTCACATAAATATGTGAATAATAAGAGATAAATAAAGGATTATTTTCTAATGAGATAATTGAGGAGATAATTGATGGATTAAAGGCTTTTATCTTTTAAATAAAAGAGATAATATTATCAAAAGAAGAGTGGTGGCCAAGTAAAGGACTCCTAGGTGATAACTTTGGCTATAAAAGGAGGACAGGAGGGCTACTCATCAACATTTGCTCCTCTTCCTCTCTCACAAATTCTCCTAGGCAAAACCCTCTCTCGCCGAATTTTCATTAAGCAAAAATCCTCTCTTTTTCTTCTATTTTCTTCTCCGTTCTCTTTGTTAAGCTTGAATCTTTGTGGATTCTAAGAAAGAGGGCAATCATCCACAACATCAAAAGGGGATCTTTCGGAAATCTAAGGATCTAAGGTAAGGATTATAAATATAAATATGTGGTTAAAGATTGTGATTCACGTTTTCAAAGTTAGATCTAATCTAACACGGTTATAGGATTTCAACAGGCTTATAAAGGAATCCTCTTGATTTGGAATCCCATCATAAGGTAAGGGATATTCGGCCAAGGCATAATTTGTTTAAGTGTTTTCCATTATTTCAAAACCGAAAAACCGACTTGGTTACATACCTAGTATTAGCCGATTTCAAGGAAGAGGAATTCTAGCCACTGTTGGGACTTGATTAAATCAATTCGGCAACTAGGTAAGTAATTCTACTTCTAGTAGGATTTGGTTTTAAGACCAAATAGGTTTATTTATATGTTTTAATTAATGGCCGAATATAGGAGTGAAAGATCTAGATCGGTAGATCGCTCTACGGAATTCACGGAAACTATTAAGCGAAAAAGGTGTGTACTCTTACTAACTTTCAATAAATTGCATGGCAATCATTAGATATGTAAATATGTAACAGTATGTGAATGTGGCTAAGCACCACAAATGTGGTAATGAGTACCTGTGCACGTTTCCTACTTTTGATAGGATTGTGAATGTGATATATTTTGAACATGTGATTAGTAACATGAATGAAAATTTAGTATGTGAAATATGTTATGAAATAATTGGGGCATTCGGGATATTTATGGAGGAAGAAAGTGAAGGTGATGACTACGGTCTCACCAACGTAAAGTGGTGACTACGGTCACATAAAGTGAAAAGTGGTAACTTCGGTTACATCTAGTGAATACAGTGTCTAATGACACAACATAAGTGGGCGATGAGCACGCCGATTGCAAATGATCGCCTTCGATGGTGTGTAGCGGATGGAGGGTCGACTTAGTAGTCCCCGCGGTGTACAGGTTGGTACGGGTGGTGTGTAGCGGATGGACAAATAGGTTTGGATTTGGGTTGCATCATCCTTTATTTTTGTATGAACATGATATTGATATGACTTGTATGCCTGATTTGTTGGAAATTAGTACTATGTACACATTGAGTCTGTTGACTCACCCCGTTGGGGAATTATTTTTCAGGTGATGAGCAGTAATGGACCGGGTCGGCAGGAGCTAAAGGTGGCCATGCATCGCTTGAAGAAATTATTTGGAATTTGGACTTTATGAAATTTTAGTACTTTAAACTTTATTTTGGGTTTGAATGATGTAATAAGGCCATAATGCCCAATTGGATTTTCTTTATTTCTGTTTATTTTTATTCGAATATGATACAATTTATGTTTGATTAAAGATAAGTAAATTTATTTCTTTTAAAATAATAAACCCAAAAATTATTTTGTCACCTTATTTAAGTTGGATTTCCAGAATTTATTAAATAGGTTTCAAATTAAGCCCAACCCAAAACAATTTTTTTTTTAAATTACACAAATTTTCTCTAAGTCATTTAGAACATTGAAAATCGATTTATTTAAGGAACATACCAGATCCGGTTCAAGCTCGTGGGCCGGGTGTGGGGTGTTTCACGCGTGTAGCGTGTGGAGCGCGTAGCTCGGAGATCCGGTGACCAACTCAGTACAGGGGATGGAGGATTTCAGAGATTTTTTTCTGAAGTTTTTTTAAAACAGTTTTAAAAATGATTTTCAGCCATTTTTTTTTCTTATATAACAATGTGAAAACGACGCCGTTTTTGCTTAAACAAATAAGTGTTAAAACGACGCCGTTTAGAAGGCCAGGATCCGCGCGTTGACCCGATCTGGGGAGGATCCGCGCGTTTTCATTGAATGGTCTAATTGCCATTTAAGCCCTTCCGCATTTTCAAATTGTTTAATCCAATTTTTTTTATTTTTAATTTGGCCCTAAAAGTTTAATTACTTTCTAATTTAGTCCCTCGGACTCTTTAAAGGCTAAAATCAAAACGTCGTAGTTTTTAAAATTTGGCCTAATGGCCATTTTAACCCCTGTGATTTAACGCGCGTTTCAATTTAGTCCTTTTATATCTGTTTTCATTGCTTTTTAACCCCTGTTTTTTATCCTTTTATTTTATTATTTTAATACTGTATTAAATTATTTTATTATATTAAATAGTCTATATTTTTTTCTTTGCTATTTATATATTAATATATTAATATATTAATAGTATAAATATATATATATATATTATGTAATATCCTTATATATTAAATGATTATTATTTATTATTTTATTTAGCTCAAAATTATTTTCATTACATATTATTTTTATATATTAATTACTATATTATATGTTTTTAATTTTTTTAGTATTATAGTATATCATATACTATTTTTAAAATTTTATTTTTGTATAAAATCTATTTATATTATGTAATATATTTTATTTATATTATCTATGATATATGTACTTTTATAATTATTGCATTTATATATTTTACGTATATTACTTATTATAACTATTTTTAATATTATTATTTATATGTATGTATATTATCTTATAACCTTTATCTTAATTATCTATGTTCTTAAATTTTTTATTTATTATATTATATTACATATTATAAAATATCACTTTTATATTGTATAACACATATTTATTTTTATTGTTTATAAGAAATATATAGGTATTAGATTATTATATTACAAAATTATATATTATTTATTCCTTTAACATATTTTACTTATTTTTAAAATATATATATATATATATATATATATATATATATATATATACTATTTTTGACTACTTCACATCATTTTTGCATATTAATTTGTTTTTATAATTCATTCTATATTGTTATTTTATCTTACATGTATGTAAAGTTTATGTTTATTTTTTCCTATCTTTGGTTATTTATTGCATTATATCTCATATTCGTTTATTTTTATTCATTTATTAATTGCATGCTTTAGTATAAATATTTTATTGTTTATATCATTTGTTGTTTATATTATTCTTTCTTTAATTTATTTATTAGAAGTAATTGTCATTATAATTTGTAGTTATGATAAATCGTTATTTGGCATGTATGTTGCAATGTATTCATATAATATCTTATTCAAACTATTGCTTTTATAAAAACATCTTTTGAATTGACACATTTTATTCAAATGGTTTTAAAAAATACGGTGATATGTGATATTTGAGGGATTTCGAGAAGAAGTGTGCCCTAACTTACTGGGTTTCGATTTTTCTCATGAAACTTAAGGTATTACATATCCCTTCTCTTTTAAAACCGAAATTTACAAATTTCAAATAAAAAACTATTCTTGGGAATTCAAGACGTTGTGTCCTAACTTACTGGATATGATGTTTTGTGTCTTGGGGTAGGAATTTTCTAAAATAAAGACATGCCTAGTTTCAAAGTCATAAGATGTTATATCCTAACTTACTAGGTATGGTGTTTTATTTCTTTGAGATAGGTAAGTCTAGGTTTTTTCTTCAAATAAAAGGACCATTTTCTAAAATTTCTCAAAGTTTCAACATTAGGACATGATTTTATCGATTAGGTACCAATTTTTGGGCGTTATGAGGGTGCTAACCCTTCTTCATACGTAACCGACCCCCGAACCCCTTTTTTTTTGTTTTTCGTGGACCAAAATCAGTATTTTTGAAATAAAATGTTTTTAAGGTGATCCAATCACACCTAAGTAAAAAGGGATTGGTGGCGACTCCCATTTTTGTTTTTAAAAAGTCGATCCTCGTTTTTAAAATCAACTTTTAAAATGGTTTCGACAGGGGTATTTCGATCATTTTACCCTATGGGGGTATTTCGGTCATTATTTCAACCCAACATGGCCCAAAATGGCCTAAGCCCATGAGATCGCTCATGGTGGCCTCTACAGACAAACGCCCCTATTTCGCGAGCTCGGATTACCACACGTGCGATCGCACGCCCGTGTGGCATCAAATGCCATATTTTCTGGCTTTTCGACTTTTGCCGACCTACGGTTAAAACAGTGTGAGTACACACTTTTTCGACTTTTTCAACGATTACCGTTTACAGAGTACTATTACACACCTGATACGATTTGCAGTTTCTCCTCGTTCCGAACACTCTTATTCCTAAAATAAATGATCATCGCACCCTTGGTTCCCAGGCAATGTGCCAATCAACCTCGACCACCACCTACACAAAAGTCACCATCTCTATATTAGACTCATACTTGACAAACCATCTCAATTGCACCCCACTTACCACTCAATACTGTTTCTCAAAAAGTAACAGATGACTCTTTATCATACCATAACCACTTACCAACAACGATAATAGATTGCAGATCAGAGATGTAGCGTACAAAGAACCAAGAATTGGGATTAATCTATCAGTATTCGGCCAATGAAGAGCACTTGAGGGAGAGGAAGAGAAAAACCGTGTGCTCCCAATTGATCAACGAACCCTTGCTAAAGCCGAGAGCCAAAAATAGAAAGGTGCGATGGGTGCTCAGCCAAAGTAACAATGTAACAAGGAAAAGAACAGAGAAAAAGAAAAGAGAGGAGAGTATTCGACAGAGCTTAAAAAAAGAAGAAGGGAGAATCGGCTAGGAGAGAAAACTAAAAAGAAAAATGGTGAGGGAGGAGAGAAGCTGTATTCGGCCAAGGTTGAAAGAAAAGGAATGAAATTCAAATTCTAACTCTCACCAAATCGACAACAACCCCAAATCCCAAAAATCCCTCCTCCAATTCGGCTACACACTCTCCATGAACTTCCTATCCCTTAATTTTCTCCTATTATCTCTCCACAACTACAACCTCCCCAAATCCCAATATTCTCTCCTCAAATCTCTCCAAATATCCCTCTTCAATTCTCTCTATGACAAGTTCAAACTCCATTCAAAGATATTTTCAATCCAACTCTACCACCCACACACGAATTTGGCAAAAAATAAATACTCCCTTTTTATGCGCCACCACTCGAACCTTAGACCCCATGTACACTCCACACGCCCCTTACCACTAGACCAACAACTCCTTTGTATCATATTTTAACCACAATAATTTAAGAACCTACTATCTAGATCCAAGGATTTTATTCACTTAAAATAAAAAATTTGGCTAAGCCAAGGCTTGAACCCCTGACTTCTCAGACACTTCCAAACACTCCTAAATCACTTAACCACCAAGGTACATTCATTTATGTCACTTTCTTGCACAACTAAATATTTATGTGCAGTCTCCTAACTGTTCCCTTGTTCAAAACCTATTTCTTTTAGGCCAAATTCGGGGCATTACAAAACCATAATAAATGTCACACCATATTTTTAAATAAATGTTGTAGGAGTGTTAATAAGCAAGTGAGTTGGCCTATTGGTTAGGAGCATAATTAGACTCCATTAGGTCCTATGATCAATTCCCTACATCCTCATTTTATTTATTAATTTTTTTGGCTCATAAAACATTAGTCAAAGTTTCCATTACTATCCACTCCTAGTTACCATGTAAGGGAAGATTCTTTCCTCTTTTCACTCCATATGTTCCCCATGATCCACTTTTCATGCCATTGTTTCCCAAAGCTTCCATTTTCTCCCATTTACGAATCTTGAACCATCCATCCCACCAAAGGTAGCCACCATTCACATTTTTCTTTCATTTTGTTTTCTCTTCCCCCCGTTTGGTTGTTCCTCCTCCTTGCTCCTCCATTTTCTCCCTTTTTTATTTTATTTTACCCTCTAAACCTCCTCCTTTTCACCACTAATTTCTATTCTTTTCACCACCACTTGATATCATTATCCAGCACCAAACCACCACTTCACCATCGCCATATCGCCGCCGCACCACCACCATCATTAGTCACCATTTTTCACCAATTTTTATCTTCTTATCACTTCTTTAGTGATAATTGATCTACTAATCCTCTCTTAAGTTCATAGATTATTTCTATTTCTAACCTATTCTTTTTTATTTATTTGGATGTTGAACTCCTCATTAGATAAATCTCCTCTATTGAACGGTTATTCTAGCGATTGTTGATCTCTCCAACTTAATCTTAGCAACGTAAGTATCTATGGGGAAAAACTCATCAATTTCTCCATTACTTATAACCATGAATAGGGGCTGATTTTTACGTGATTATTTTTGAAAGGTTGATTTGATTAATCAGATTCTCTACACCCATAAGAAATCAATTGGATTTCTTCACAAAAAGGAAACAAAAAACAAAAGTAAGTTCTCCACTCAAACTCTTATGAGTTAGAGATTGAATTCATGGTCGAGACTAATAATTGTATTTCTTTAATAAATCATCTTTTAAATCAGATCAAGTGGGAGATTTGTCTTTTTGTCCCATCACTGAAGAATGGAGTTTAGATCTAGTTGAAAGGCTAATCATCAGGTGTGGATTTAACTTATTAGAAAATTTGCATATGGACTTATCGCGATTGAAAACTTGATAAGAGTCCCATAATGTGAAATGCTGATAATACCTTATGCATTCATAAAGAGATGCTAAATTCGTAATAAGGGGGAGAATACAAGTAAGTACCTCGAACTGATTATTTTGTAAATATATGTTATAATTGATGTGACTTGATGATTTTTGTAAAATTAGGTATACCAACTCTCATGATATGTGATTTTATGGAAATATTGGTTATGCATGACATATATAAATAATGCCATTGTTGTGATAATTGAGATATGATTTGCATGTTAAGTATGTCAAATGTATTAATTATAAATCTAGTTTGCATGTTAAGCATGTCGACTATGCTAATTATAAATTTGATTTGCACGTTAAGCATGCCACTGAAAATATTGTTCATATGTCATATCACACGCATAGGGTGGGGATGATTATGAAAGGAATAAGACTTTGGTAGTTTTACTGCAATATTGAATGACTTGGCCACAACGTTATTCAATGCTATTGAGTGGCTTGTCTACAACGATGCAGCTTGACTACGATATTGAGTGGCTTGGCCACAATGTTATTGAGTGACTTGACCACAACGATGTAGCTTGACAGCGATATTAAGTGGCTTGGCCATAACGTGGTGTGTTATTGGATGGACGAGTTCTGGGGAACTCTTTATAGGTGTGTAGTGGAGATGGGTACGAATGTTTTTGAAAAACTTGCATTGATTTATGAAAAAGCTCTGCATTGACATTCTCATGCACCTTAATATATGTGAGATGATGTTGAATATAAGTGTTGCTGTATTCATGAAATGTATGGCTTAAATATTGTTCTCCTTTATGTTGAATTCACACTGGGCTTTAAAAGCTCATCCTTTTAAATTTTCCTACTTTTCAGATAACCCACGAGGCTAGGACTTGGATACGGCTATCAGAGGAATTTCTTGGATGTTTTCATACATAAGTATTTTAAATTAAGTTTAATACTTATTTTAGGACTATAATAAGTTTGTTTATGGACTGTGACATGGGACATTACTTTGGGGATTTTTATTCTGTTTCGCTTGACTTGATTGCATGACATTGAGTTTTAAAAACTGCATAAATTAGTGTTTGAAAAGATTATGTATGAAACTTGGTTTTTATTAAAACCTGGCAAAAACACTCCTTTTCGCCGCGCAACGAAAAGAAGTTTTAGACAAAGATATAACTTAATTTTTGAGGTTTTAAATTGTCTATTAATCTTTTATTGAATTTACATAAAATATTGATTTTTAACAAAAAAAGGTTTTAGAAAAATTTTTCATTGTGATTTTTATAAAAATAAGTCAATATTACATTTTTTTTCCGCTGCGATTCTGAGAAATGAGTCTTTAATAAAATTAGACTTAGTTTTCAAAATTACTAATATTTACAAATGAGATTTCTAAAGACATTTGATTTTCTGGAGTTAACGTGTTTTCCCAAATAAAATCGAATAGCCAAGTTCTCTAGTTTTGAATAAAAAGGCAAATGATTTTGAAATATGATTGGAATTTTACGAAAGTTTTGAATAGTGATCAAACTTTTACAAATAAAATATTGAAATCATCGATTTCTAAAATTTTCATGTTTTTGCGAAAGTAAGTTAAATATTCGATTTCACTAGTTACTCATATGGTTTAAAAAAGTATGTTTGAAAACTACGAAAGTTTTTTTAGACCAATCCAGTGGCCAATGTAGCTTTTTGAATTTAGCCATAACAATTGACCGGGATTGGGAGGTTACAGTAAGATTCTTTAAGTGAGTTTTCATTTGCTTGATTCGTCCTTGGGATGGCTTCGCATAAGTGGTGGCTAAGGTTGTCCATGCTTCTCTTACAGTTTTGGCTCGATATATGAATGAAATTATTGCAGGAGATAAGGAACCAATGATCGTATTCGAAATTAATTGATCCTGTCGAATCCATATTGTATAGGCGTGATTCGACGTAGTAACTTGGTTTTAGGTAATTGTATCGGGTGGGCAAGGTTTTGATCCATCAATATATCCCAAAAGATCATATCCGACGAAGAAGGTTTGAAACTGTAGTTTCCATGAAACATAATTGGTATATGTGAGTTTTAATGGAGGTTGGGTTGTAACATTGATAGTAATCAAGTTGTTGTGAGGTTCATTTGTATTGTGGATAGTGGGTGTAGAGTTGTTGGTGTTCATGATGGGAAAAGAAAGTTAATGCATTGATACCATGACAGAAGAATGGAATTCTTCACCTTTTATTTCTCATTTCAATGATATATATACACATCTGAAGCTTGAAACTAACTCTTATATATCAGGAGCACATCAAAATAGAAAACAAGAGCAAAGAAATTTGAAATCTCCTATATATCAAGAGTACATCAAAATAGAAAAAAAAAGTAATGAAATTTGAAATACAAACAGATTTGATGGGATTCCATAGGAACCGATCTTGAGGTGGAAGTCTTCTGTTAGGATTTTCTCAAGCTCGAACATTTTTAGATTCAAAATTTTTTTGAACTCAGATTTTTTTAATTCAAGCTTGGATCGAGTCGGGTAATAAATTCAAATAATTTTAAATTTTTTAAGTTATTAATATTTTAATTTCAAATTTAATAATTTATTTTACTTTTATATGATCATAACGAAATTCAGATTTGTCTTATAAAAAACATAAATTATAGATATTTAATAGTGTTCTTTATATAAAATAATTAAATTGCTAATTGTATGTAAAATGTATTATATGATATGTATATTACCTAACAAAAATATCTTTTATTGTTTATTACTATATTATATTGACAATTAAATATTTTTTATCCCTTTTATTAAATTTATAAACATAATACTCATATTTCAAAATATTTTTTTCAAACTCCAAATATATTATACTAAACCCAAGCCCAAATAATATACACATATATTATCATAATTATTATATATTATATATTATTATATTAGTTGAAATATGCTCTACTTCTATATTATACTAAACCCAAGCCCAAATAATATTCACACATTTGAAAGTTAGCCTTCCTATTATATTATACAATGCTATATCATATAATATATTTTATATTAGTTTATATATATGCATTAATGATTAAACATTATAATATTATGTAATACTATATCTTTTATTATAATCAATAATATAATAATAGTTATATATATGTATTTAAATTTTTAGTAATAGTTACATACTATATTATTATATCATGTAATAGTATATCATCTACTATAGATAGCTATTAAAACCGACTTTACCGACCAAATTGAGCCAATTCAAGCAAATCGGTTGGTAAATTCGATTTTGATTTTGGTCCAATTAATAGTTACACACACATATATATGCATATATATGTATTAATAGTTTTCAAATATATTATTACATGATGTAATACTATATAACATACTATAATAGTAGTACATAACATATTAATTGTTATATATTATTATTTATTATTATACTAGTTAAATATGTTGTAAGTCCCTATACTCTTTGTACAATTGATAGTTAACCCTCCTATTATATTATATAAGGTTATATTAAATCATATCATATATATATTAGTAGTTTATATATATACTTTGGATTAAGTAATTGATTGATTCGATGCTATCAGTTTGGTTTCGATTTTGGAATTCAAAAATTTGTTAACCAAATTAACCAAATATATATCTATTAAATGTAATATATATTAAATCTATTTCGAATTTTTACCAAAAGCTCAAGAAAATGATGTAATGTCTTTTTAGTCTAACCCTTCGTTTCATTCCTGTGATTCAATAGTCGATCTGATTGGGAGAGAGAACCCCCAAATAATCAGGATGAAAGGGTTGAAAAAGCCCAAGAGCCTGATTGCATCCACAAGATCTAGCAAGAGAGGCTTAATTCAAGTATGTGGAAAATCAAGAAACAACACATCAAGACAAATCGATCACCAAATCAATCCTGGTCTACCCCCAAGTAAGGAATATGGTCTTTTGAATTCATTCATACCCCAAATCCATAAGCTCGCAGTGAAGCCTTAAATCAATTAATTAGTGAATAATTGGAACAGGTAAACATAATCTCATTTCATATAAGATGTTTTCATTCCTAGATGCAGGTACTTACAAACAAAGGCTTATAGAAATGTAAGAAATCAACCACCTAACAATGTCTTGAGATTCATCGAATGGGAGACTAGTTTTAGAGGATGAGGGCAATCTTGCTTAATCAAGCAAAGCAAGAGCAAGAATGTCAACATTGAGGTAGAAAAAGGTACAACTATCCACGGAAGCAATGGACATACACTATGTCCTTGAAGAGGATAACAATAGCATGGAGTTTGCTTTGTTCATCAAAATTTTGAATAAAGACTATGTACCCCATCTCGTTGATGTAGCCATTACCATTTCCACCGATAAAAACGATATTTGGGGGTTGGACAGGTTAATAAGGAATCGTTTCTTGAATCGAAGGAGGCAATACACTAATAATAACATGGGGGGCTTTGTAACACCTTTTACCCATCCTAACGGATTGGAGCGGATATTGTTGAAAAAATTCAGTTTAGAAAATGATTTTTTGTTGCACAGCGGAAAATTAATTTTTTTTCCTAAAATTGAGTCTTTGTGTTATTTATAGCAATAAACACTTAACCAAATTAGTACATATCTTTTGGGGTTAAGCAAGCTTGTCATTTCTTGGCTTTCTATCAATATGATCTTCTCTTCTATTCTCAAATCCTCGATTTCCTTAGAAAGTGGACTCTAAATTCATGAACTGATAACACAATGAAAAATTATATGTATTCCAATAGAGGAAATCAAATTATTTCTATAGGCTAGAAACTTGATAGAAGTTCTCTTCCAAAAATATGTTTAAAAAGAATATTTTACTAAATTTCGACAAAGTAACTCATTCAAGAATGTATGCTTTGACCTTGCCAATAGTCTCCATTTATAGAGAGAAACACAAGATTCTTAGTTGAACAAGAGGTTGCTAATTGAGGGATTTTTTCGTGGAGAAGCTTTGTCATGCCCCAAATTATAGGGGGTTAATTGAAATAATTAACCAAGAAATGGATTAGGCTTGATGGTTAAGTAGATAGTGCCCTCCCTAGAGGTATTAGGTTTGAGCTACCTTTCTCCTATTACTCTTTCTTTTATTATCAGCAACCTAGGATAAAAACCACACTGAAATATATATTGTTGGGATTAAAAACCAGACAAGAAATAGGCCTTAGGCCTAATGGTTAAAACGTTAGTATCCTTCCCATTGATCCAAGTACGAGCTACACTCTTCCCCCTTTTATTTTTTTATTTCGGCCCAAAACTTTAAGATTTTTACCCTTGCCGCCCTAGGGTTTCAAACCCTAGACTATTTAACCATTATTTTCTAATTAAACTAGGATTTTGTTATCTTTTCAATCCCATTTAGAATTTTGTTTCCATCTTTTCTATTTCTCCTCTCTTTCTTTTCTTTCTTCTTCTTTGCATAATATTTTTCACCATTTTGTTGAAAATTAATTTTTTTTCTCTTGAATCAAAATTGTTCCTCGTTCAATCGTTTTCCTACCATATTAGTATTCATTGTTAATAACATTCCTTTTCTTGCCAAGAATCGTTAAGTACATCTCGTTCCTATGATTCAATTTAGTAACTCCACTGTTCAAATCCCTGAACTTTAATCTTTAATTCAATCAATCAATTCATTTGAAATCTTGATAAATTCTTTACAAATCTCATCAAATCTTGAAATCAACCATTAATTCATGTGTAAATGTCATTTCAAGGACCTGATTTAGGTGAATTGGACCAGAACCGAGCGTGAGGTACATCGATCAGACCTTCGGTGAGTTCTATCCCAAGTGAGTCGGTGGTGATCGTGTATAGGAATAGGGCCACATGGGTGGACCACACAACCATGTGCCCTGCAAACCCTAGGCTAGTGGTTCGATAATGGGTTGCATTTCGATATCAAAGTTTAGGTTGCTTCAAATCAGGAACAGGTGTTTGAGACCCTAGTGGAGAAAGCCAAACTTGTAGAGGAGATCAAACAGGCGAAACGTGAAAAATGGGAGAAAATTAAGGTCTCGATTAAGAGAGATTCTGGTTCTACTGGTTCGAACTCTCGTCCTGTAAAACAAGCCAGGGAGGGTAGACCGTAGCAAGGGGTTGCTGTAACCGATTCTAGGGGTAACATTCCCAGCTGTACGTATTGTGGAACATATCATTCAAGCGAGTGCTGGAAAAAGTTGAGTGTTTACCTGAGGTGTAGGTCGATTGAACACAATATTAAACATTGTCCTTATCGAGTCGAATCGACAAAAAGCTTCAGCCCAAATGCAAGCCAAAACCAAAGATCGGGTCAGTTACCTTAAAGGGGTCGAGGTTAAAATAGGGTCGTAAATAATGTAGCAATTGAAGTGAACTAAATTGAGGCTGGATGATCTGCCTTTGCTTATGTCGTTAGAGGTCGTGAGGATAGTGAAGCATTCGATGTCATCGCAGGTATTTTTACCTTTAATTTTGTCTCATATTTTTCCCTAATATACATAGGATTCACCCATTCATATGTTGTTTATAATATGTCTGATAAACTAGGTGTTGGGGAAGAGAGAACCACTACTGGTGTTACCATAGTAAGTCATTTAGGACAATCAGTTATTGTAAATAATATCTATAGGAGATGCCCTTTAGAGGTTCAGAGTGTAGTGTTTTGTGCGAACCTTATGGAATTATCTTTTGGGGAGTTTGGTTTAATTCTAGGTATGGATTGGTTAGTGGAACACCAAGTTTTCCTAGATTGTGCCTCTAAGAGAGTACCTTGAAAACGGTTTAGGGTAGTGAGATTGTTATGGTTGGGGAGTGATGAAACTATTTATCTAATGTAATATTTGCTATAGTTGCTGAGAAGTTAGTTCAAAAGGGGTGTGAGGCTTATTTAGCCTATGTGTTAGATGTAAATGCAAATAGCTCTGTCATAGATAGTATCCAAATAGTAGGGAATTCCCAAATGTGTTTCCTAATGAGCTACCAAGGTTACCTCAGATCCTAAGGTAGAATTCAGAATTGAATTGTTGTCAAGAACCGCCTCGTGTCCATATTCCCTACCACATGGCACCTAAAGAGCTTTAGGAATTAAAAATTCAACTTTAAGAGCTTTTGGATTGTGGGTTGATTAGACCTAGTGTTTCTCTATGGGGAGTTCCGGTCTTGTTTGTCAAAAATAAATATGAATCCTTAAGGTTGTGCATTGATTATCAGCAATTGAATAAACTAGCCATTAAGAATAAATATCCCTTGCCTAGGATCGACGACTTATTCAATCAATTTTGAGGTGCAACATTGTTTTCTATGGTAAATTTAAGGTCGGGGTATTAGCAACTAAAGGTAAAGGACCCAGATGTGTCCAAAACCGTATTTAGGACTCAGTATGGTCACTATGAATTTCTAGTAATGCCTTTCGGATTAACTAGCGCTCCTACCATGTTCATGGATTTAATGAATCGAGTGTTCCATCCTTTCCTTGATTAGTTCGTCGTTGTGTTCATCGATGACATCTTAGTTTATTCTAAAGCTGAAACCAAACATGGTGAACACCTTAAGAAAATTATGCAAATCCTCCGCAAAAAGAAATTGTATGTCAAACAGAGTAAATGTGAAATCTAGCTTAAGGAAGTTATGTTTCTAGGACATGTGGTATCTGCAGAGGGTAACTGTATAGATCTGAAAAATATAAAGGTCATTCTAGAATGGAAACAACCTAAAAATGTTTCCAAAATCTGAAGTTTCCTTAGTTTAGTCAGGTACTATAGTAGATTTGTTGAAGGGTTCTCTCTAAACGCCGCTCCACTGGCTAAGTTCTTGAGAAAGAATGTTATGTTTAAATGGACGAAAGATCAACAAGCTATCTTTGAAAAGCTAAAGGTTGCGTTTACTCAAGCTCTCATGTTGATTCAGCCTAAATCAGGAAAAGAGTATGTGGCGTACAACGATGCGTCCTAAACTGGCCTTGGATGTGTGTTGATGTAAGGAGGAGAAGTAGTTGTCTATGCATCGAGGCAGTTGAAGCAACATGAGTGTAGCTATCCAACTCACGACTTGGAATTGGTAGCAATGGTATTTGTTTTAAAAATCTTAACACACTACTTGTATAGTGAGACGTTCTATATCTATATTGATCATAAGAGTCTCAAGTATCTTCTCACCTAAAAAAAGTCGAACCTGAGGCAACGAAGGTGGATAGAACTATTAAGGATTATGTTTGTGTAATTGAATACCACCTTAGAAAAGCCAATGTAATGGTGGATGCTCTAATTAGAAAATAGATGACCGACCTAACAACAATGTTTTTCATGTTAAGTCTAGTGTATGATGGAGGTTTACTAGCTAAACTACAAGTGAAACCTACCTTGACTAGTGAGATTAAGGCTAAACAACCTTAGATGTGTCATTTAAGTAGAGGATGAAAAAACTGAAGATTTTGGGTTCAGCGGTGATGGTATTTGGTGCTTCCATTGGAGGTATTGTGTGTCAAACGATAAGGATCTAAAACAGACCATACTTTGCGAAGCGCATGCTAGCCCATATGTCATGCATCCCAGAGAAAATAAGATGTATTGAGATTTAAATGAACTATATTGGTGGCCTGGACTGAAACGTGAGGTGACTGGATTTGTAGCTAAGTGTCTAACGTGTCAGCAAGTGAAAGCTGAACATGAGTTCCCTTTTGATCTATTACAATCGATTAAAATACCACAGTAGAAGTGAGAGCGAATAACGATGGAATTTGTTAGTAGCTTACCCTTAACACTCATTAAGAAATATTCAATATGGGTAATACTAGACCGACTAACTAAGTCAGCTTATTTCTTAACTATCCGCATGAATTGTTCTTTATAAAACCTGGATAAGTTATATATTTCGGTATTGTAAGGTTGCATAGGGTACCCGTATCAATTATTTTAGATCAAGATCCCCGTTTCACATCTCAATTTTGGAAGAAGCTACATGAGGCATTGGGTACTTGCTTGGATTTTAGCACTGCTTTTCATCTACAAACTGATGGAAAGTCCGAGCAGTTCATTCAAATATTAGAAGATATGCTAAAGGGTTGCACTATCGAATTCCATGGTAGTTGGGAGGAACATTTGCCTTTAGAAGAATTTTCCTATAATAATAGCTTCCAATCAAACATTCAAATGGAATCTTGTGAAGTCTTGTATGGTCGCAAGTGCCGAACACCACTATGTTTGACCGAATTTGGTGAAAGGAAAATTTTGTGTCCAGAAGTGGTACAAGAGTCTAAGGGGAAAATTAGATTAATCCAAGATAGACTAAAAGCGGCTTCAAATTGGCAGAAGTCATATGTAAACTTAAAAATAAAATACATTGAATATAGTTTCGGATATCAAGTTTTTCTAAAAGTGTCGTCATGGCGGAAACTGTTGAGGTTCGAACGAAAGGGCAAGTTAAGTCCTAAGTTCATTGAACCCTACAAAGTCCTTAAGAGAGTTGGTCCAGTTGCATACTAATTAGAATTACCTCTTGAATTGGACCGCATCCATGATGTATTCCACGTCTCTATGTTGAGACAATATTGATCTGACCCTTCCCATACTGTTCCAATCGAGGAAATCGAGGTAAGATAGGATTTTTCCTTTGAGGAGGAACTTGTAAAAATTCTAGATCATAAAGAAAAATTTCAAAGAAGGAAATGAATCCCACTTGTTAAGCTTTTGTGGCAGAACCATGGCACGGTGGATGCAACATGGGAACTGAAAGATACTTTTCGTCAATAGTATCCTTATCTATTCAAACCAAGTAAATTTCGAGGACAAAATTTCTTTATGGAGGGGAGAGTTGTCATGCCCCAAACTATAGGGGGTTAATTGAAATAATTAACCAAGAAATGAATTAGGCTTAATGGTTAAGTAGATTGTGACATCATTAGAAGTCTTAGGTTAGAGCTACCCTTCTCCCATTTCTCTTACTTTTATTTTAAACAACCTAGGATAAAAACCACAATGAAATATATATTCACGGGATTAAAATCGAGACAAGAAATAGGCCTTAGGCATAATGGTTAAAATATTAGTATCTTTCCCATTGATCCAAGTTTAAGCCACACTCTTCCCCATTCTTTTTTTTTATTTTGGCCCAAAACTTTGGGATATTTACCCTTGTCGCCCTAGGGTTTCAAACCCTAGACTATTTAACCATTCTTTTCTAATTAAACTAGGATTTTGCTCTCTTTTCAATCCCATTTAGAATTTTGTTTCCATCTGTTCTATTTCTCCTCTTTCTTTTCATTCTTCTCCTTTGTATCATATTTTTCACCGTTTTGCTGAAAATTATTTTTGCTCTCTCAAATAAAAATTGTTCCTCGTTTAATTGTTTTCCTACCGTATTAGTATTCTTCATCAATAGCATTCCTTTTCTTGCCAGGAATCGATAAGTACATCTCATTCTTATGATTTGATTTAGTAATTCCATCATCCAAATCCCCAAACGTTAATATTTAATTCGATCAATTGATCTATTTGAAATCTTGATAATTTTTTTACAAATTTTGAACCATTGGATCAGAACCGAGCGTGAGATACATTGATCAGACCTTCAACGAAAGGTGTGTGTTCTATCCCAAGTGAATCAATGGTGATCATGTATAAGAATAGGGTCACGTGGTCTCCCACACAGGCGTGTGGACCACACAACCCTCCACACGGCCATGTTCCCTGCAAACCCTGGGCTAGTACTTGAACTATGCGACCACAGCTCTTCCACACGGCCTGCCACAGGGCCGTACCTTTTTTGTAGGTTAATTTTTGCATTTTCCACATGGCCTAGCCACACGGCCATGTAGGTGTGACCCCTATTTTATAATTTTGCCCAGGATTTTATGAATTGTTCAGTTTAGCCCCTGTTTAATCCTCGAATTACTTTTACAGATTTTATTCAGTTGATTGAGTCCCTGATATTATGAATATGCTAGAATCTATGATTTGATAACTGAATTGCTATTGTTATAATGTTTGATATTTGAACGATACATGTTTATTGTCATTGTATTTCTGATAAACTATTATTGTCATTCATACCACTATTTTACCAAATACATATTAAGCTTGCCTACTGTTACTGTTGAACTGAATACATGATAAGCATTTCTAATGCTACTGTTGAACTGAAAACATGTTAAACATGTCTACCGTTTTTACATGATAATGTTTCAAGCATGTCATATTGCACTACATAGGGTGGGACGATAGTACGGAGGAAGTACTAGCAGTTTAATAATCTGCAACACTAGTGGTTCATCCACAAGTTACTGACACCTTTTATCTGTAAATATGTTGTACACCTACAACAAGTGGCAGTTTATGTACATATTACTGGTGGTTCATCCACAAATTACTGACAGCTTTTATTTACAAATACGTTGTGCATCCACGACAAGTGGCAGCTTGTCTACAAACTATTTTGTTTAAATACTGGTGGTACATCAACGGGTTTTTGAAACTAAATCGTAATCTTTTGAAACACGCTAAGTTTTATTTAGAAATTAAAGCAAATGTTTTAAAAAACTACTTTTAAAACTCTGATAGTTCTACTAAGCCATTTTGGTGGCCAATGTAATCTTTTGAATTCAGGTCTAACGTCTAGGTTGGGTTGGGAAGGTTACAAGCTTAATTGATATCTTCACTTAAGTTTTGGGGCTTATATACCCCTTTATCCTACATTTATCAATTTTGATTCTACGACATTATATGAAATATGTTTAGATAAATTTTAGTTTTATTTATTTAAAATCATTCAAAAAATATAATAATTTAATGTAAAAGTAAATTGTTCATGTTTTAATTAAGTAAGTTGTCCACATCAGTTTTGAGTGCTAAACCTTGTAATATAATAAAGGTAAACTACTTAGTTGGTTAACCAAATTTTAAGACGCTTTCATTTTGGTCGTCCAATTTGAAATCTTTGCAATTTCAGTACTTAACTTGTAACACCCTAGTTCTGGCGGGTACAAGGTTTGGCGTATAGTCCTAATGTAGTATAATTGGTGAAGTAGTATTCGCCCAAGTACATCTTTTGGCGTATAGAGTGGGCATAAACAGTTATATGTTTAAGTTAACGAAGGTTCTATGTCAGATTTCTAAGTTAGTTGGAATAAGATAGTGGCCAAGTAAAACAGTATGAAGGGTATGAGTTCACGTCAGAAGTATAGTGTACCCATTTACTATAATACTGTACAAGTTAAGTGCAAGGTAAGCTTATTAGAAACCAACTGAATGTGAACCAGGATAATTAAAAGATGATGGGATACTCAATTAGGTTTCTCAAAAGTTGTAGACCTTGGATAAGACAATTCAGTAAGGATGTGAAATTTTTCAAGTCCCAATAAAGACTTGGATTACATTAATGGATAATCAAGTTAAAGAATGATGGAGTTTTCTTCTTTCTTCTTCAAGAAGCATTGCTATCAAAATCTTAAGAAAAACCTAAAGTATTACCTTCTCTCTAAGTTAAAGTTGCAAATAAGGATCTTTGTTAGTGACTACTCCATGTTAAGGTAAGAATTGTGACTCCGTATGTTAAAGTTATGAAAGATTAAGTTGGAATAAGTTCGTGAATAGTAAGATGAAGAAGTAAGGCTTCATATAAGGGTTATTTGGGTTTGTGATGATGGTAAAGATTATGAATGAGTTTTAATGGTGTTCTTCTATTTTATAAGCAGTGGTTGTTGTAGTTCCTTGTTGGATCTAAAGTTCAAGCTACTATTTGTAGGTGTTAAGTGAGTCTCCATACTGACTTATGCATGTATACTATTCATACAAGATATTTCTGTGGTAATTGACCAGACTATGAAATAGAAACCAAAAAAAGTATAGTTTGAATGTTTTTTAGGGTTTGCATGTATAGTTTGTATGAATTTAACAAGTTATAGTATGATACGTATGTGACTATATAAGAGATTATTTAAGGATATTTATGGTTTTGTGTTTGTTTGTAGAGGATGATAGATACATCTGGTAAAGATCTGATGAGTTCAAGTAATATGATAGGAAGTATGATCATGTATATGTGTCTCAGACGTACACTATGTAATACATTCTGTTAAGAGTTTGTGTTTGTCTTCACGGAATTTTCTAAAGGGGTCCGTCGGAACTTCAAATACGAAATCTGAAAGGAAAAGTCCATGGTCAAGGTATTCTCTTTAAGGGAATAAATGATGGTTATTACCCAATGGGGATTTCTGCGTGTTCTAGGACGATGATGGGCAAACCTCACGAAATGTGAGTCTAGGCAAATCCATATTGCAAACACGTTAAGAAAGAAAATGCCCTCGAGGCGAACCCTACAATGATAGCCTTTGTGGCAATAATCTGAGAGATAAGCCCTTGCGACACACTTTGAAAGAACAACTTACATGGCGAATTATGAAAACAATGCCATTGTGGCATATCATAGTAAGGCTCTTAATGGTGTGTACCCTAATGGTGGTTGTCGATTCCACCAATATAATCCTACACCTAATTTGCAAATTTAAGCAGTATAGGGAGTAGGGTCGATCCCACAGAGACTGGGTTTACTGAAATTTGTTTCTCTCTCGACCAGATTTATGTCTGGGCAGTTGTCGTGCCCGCGAAGTTTGGGGGGATAAAATATGAAACCTGAAATAAACAGAGGAAAAAAATGTAAAAAGTAAAAGCTGAAGACAATTAAATAAAAAAGCAGTGGAGTAAATTTGAAGAAAAATCAATTAAATTTAGCTCAGCTTTAGGCACGAGTTTTTCCGTCTTTGAACTGATCCTCGAAATTAGAAGAACTCTTTTCCAATAAGCTAGTTATAGCTACCAAGGACGTCTCAGACACCAACTCTTCCTTGTGCAAATTAGTTATGGAACGTCCTATAACTAACCCTTACAGATCGAGCAACCTACGAAACGTTCGTGATTTAGAACTCCGACAGCTTTGCGTTCTAGAAGAGCCTAGCTCGAACCAATGCCCTCAAGCGCGTGGGACATTTAAATCCAGTTACTACTTCCCTTGACGGAACCAAACAGCAATCCACACTTGGCACGCCAATGTGTTCACGAAAAACCGATTAGACAATCGATCCTTTCGGAATCCCAACTGTACGTCTAGCCACACTAACTCAAACAACGTCCTTTTTGACTTAGTGTAGATTTGACTTTGTGAGTTGACGAAGCCATACTCTTAATCCGGAGAAATAATAAATATTGAAAATTAGGAGTTAAATAGCTCGAGTTCGTAACTCACGGGTCTTTGACGAGGTTAACACCGACTTAAAGCTGAAAGGGGTTTAGTGTGGCATGAATTTATTCATGCTTGTAAGTTGTGGAAGGTGATTGAATTTGTATGATAATGGAAGAAATTGGGAAATAAAAGGGGTTGGAAAGCAATTGGACGAATTTAGAAAGAACAAAGAAACTGAAAACAAATGGACAAAATCCTCACGTCAAATTGAAAGGAAAAAAAAAGGAGAGTAATTTAATTCCAAATTGAAGTCGAAAAAGATAAAGAGGATAATTCAACTCCAAATTGAAGTAGGAAAAGAATTAATTGATTGATGATCTCCTAAGAACAAAAAGCCCCTATTTATATACATGGGGTTTACTAAAAATAGCCTAAACTAATTTAATATAAAATCTAAAATAATAAAAATAAAAAATAAAAATAAATAAAATAAACTAAATTAAGATTTTCTATTTTTAGCTTTTTACAAGGTTAAAATAATTTATGTGTCCTTGGCTTCCTCCATCTTTTTGATTTGGCCCCATTTCAATGATTGTCTTTCAATTTGGCCCTTTTTAGCTTACTTTTGACCAATTGCATCCCTGACAAGATTTAAATCACAAAAACACTAATTTAGCAGGGATTGATTCAGAAATAAACCGAATTAAACATAAAAAATCATGCAAATTAACATATTATCAAATCCCCCCTACTTAGCTCATGCTTGCCCACAAGCATGTTATTCTTTCAAACATTAGAATTGATTCTACAATTTATTAAAAATCGAGCCTCCTTTCTGCATCCATACTCAATGTAAACAACATAGGCAAAAATAAATAAATGCTCAGAACATATGGTTTAATCAACAAGTGTCATAAAATTTGAAATATGTGAACTAGATAATTTCATTAAATTGAGTTTGGATCCAGTAATTTGCAAGGCATTGTTAATCAACTATGCTTTAGAGAAAAAAAAATTTAGACATGGTCAAACCTTTTTACGCGAACTAGGATGACAACCCAAACACCCTATCCCAGTTACTCGGTTCAAACAGTCTTTATTGTTATTATTATTAGGCTCTGTTAGCGGAATTTTATTAAGTTATCGACTTGTCACTCGAACCTTTTTACGCGAGGTGAGATGACAACCCAAGCACCTCACCCCGGTTACTCAATCCGGTCACGTTTTCGAAACTTTCACTCATAACTTGAGCCTTTATTTATTTATTTATTTATTTTTTCCAATTATTCATGCACAAGCAAATATTTTTTCAAACAATCAATTAATAAAAACAATCTAGCTACATTTAACAACCTTAAAATACAAATGTCGACTAATCTATATACCTGAGCATTTAAATTCAAAAGATTGCCCAATTTCCCAAGTATGAGATTAAAGGCTCAATGTCAAATAAACTATCGAATGAATTCAACGTAAGATTGAACACATGCAAAAGAGAGACATGCAGCAAAAAGAAATCATGCATATTCATCATCGATTTCCACCAAAAGAAATCATACATATTCATCATCAATTTCCACCCCCCACTTAAACTTTGCTTGTCCTCAAGTATGTGTCATATTAGAGAAACGAAAAAAAAAACAATAGCTCAAATAACTTGGAAAAAGAAAAGTTTAGAATACTCCCCATGTATGTTTAATGATTTTGTCGGTGTTGGGGGTAACGACTTTGCAAGATATCAAGGATTGTGGAGACTTGATTTTCCATTGTTCCAAGTCGCGCTTCGATTCGGCTTAGACGTGTCTCCATAGATAGAGGTTGTTCCTCTTACTCTCTAGTATTGATGTGTGGAAGTTGGCGAAAAACCATATTTCTGCGAGTAGTCCGTGTACCTGGAGGAACAAAATAACACGAAGTAGGGGTGCCGGCAAGCAATCCCATAGAATCCAAACAATATTTATCTAAGCAGTCTATACTATATGCACATGTTAAGGCCGAGAAATCAATTTCAGAGTGAAAAAGTCGAGAGGTTAAATTCGTAATATATGATCCAAGTATCAGTGGGCGATTGTAACGCAAAATGGCATGAAAATTTCGTGCAAACCAATATCCTAAATTAACTTTAAAACCCGAATGCATACACCACAAAAAGAACAGTTCAGTCTTAGTTAGAACAGATGACGAGTCATTTCTACCTGAAAAACTAAAGGCTAAAAATCGATGAATATATCTTAATGCAGGTTCATGCACCAATAAGTCTTTTGTGGTCTTCGGATTATAAAGATGATTAGAATGAGTTAAAACACGGTAAACATCTTGAGCATCAAAGTTGCTCGGAATATCTAACAGAGCAAAATGATAGGAATCAGATTGAATATTATCAGGGTCGACGAAACCCATAGCAATGTTAAATTCATAAATTGACATTCGAAAGTCCCTCCCAAGCAAACGAAAACATACAATGTTTTGTGTTTCAACAGTTCGCAATGCATTTATATTGAAGCTAAATGTGGTGTAGAATTCATATGCCAACTCATAATATGCTTTACAGGAAATATTAGCAAATGAATTCCAACCAATAGCATCAAAATAATGAAGCACAGCATCATGAATATTTAAAAGTTCAAGAGTGGAGAAATCGATTTGCTTACAGACCGGGAGCGAACGTTGTCGGATGTCATCGTATCGTGTTCAATGCTCTGAGGTCGAAAAGTCTAGAAATCCTTGCAATCGACGACCTTGAGGGGAATAGTGTTTGCGACCTGCGTCTGCTGTTGTGTTGATCGCCGGGGACGGTCGAACACGTTCGTTAAGGCGAGTCGTGGACTTGCATTTTCGCGACATCGATCTTCTTTTTTTGGGGTCTGCCATTGATTCACGTGTCGGTTGTCGACAGCTTCGAGTAGACCGTGTTTGGCGTTGAGAGACACATACGTTCACGGTGGGGGGAGCTTCGACATGGTCGTTAGAAGTCCTAACCTCTTCTGGATTACCTGCATTAGATGTCAGTAAAGGAGAAATAGGTTGGTTATTAGGGATTAACCTTTCGGAAGTAGCCGAGCTACTATCCGAACGATCTGTTTCGACTGGGGTCAGACTCCATCGACGGCGAGCTCTCGATGAGGGGCAATTTGTCTTCGAGGAGGTGGAGGAGAGTCATCGTCGGTTAAATCGATAACTGGAGGCGCTAAAAAAATGGTGTTGATTTCGGTTGAGTGAAACCAGAATATTTTCGGCCGTTTGGTTCTGAGTTCGGACCATCGCGTTCGTGTTAATGGCATGAAAATTCGTCTCTGTTTGCTACGTCGACGGAGATGACGGTGGTGGCGCATGGCGGTGTTGGTGGCGGTCAGCGGCGGCGAGTGGCGACGGCGTGTTTCAGGCTGGTTTTTAAAGGTTTGATGGTGAGGGTTTTGATTGTGGCGTTGGTGAAGGTGGTGGAGAGGGTGGTTTGGTGTTTGAGAGAAAAGAAAGAAAAAGAAAGAGGTGGTGGTTCGGTTGTGGGCTCCGATCGGCGAGAGCGTGGTGGTGGGGGAGGGTAGGGGCTTCGATGGAGAGTGGAACGGCGGTGGAGAAGGCCAACGAACGGGGGTTGCAAGTGGTGGAGGAAAGAAAAATGGAGGGAGGGGTGGTGGTTGCGTTTAGCGATGGCGACGAAGGGGAGAACGGCGATGGGTGTCGATAGTGCAGCGGCGACGGCGATGGGTGTCAACAGCGATGGGCATCGACGGCGGCAGCGTGCGGCAAGGTGTGGGGTTAAGGGTTTGAGTTTGTGTTTGTTGTAAAGAATAAGAAGATGAAATGGAAAGGTTTTGGGGATTTAGGGATTTGGGTGTTTTAGAATTTTTATTTTTTTATTTTGTCTTTTTCTTTGGCCGGTTGGGCCCTTCCCATTTCTTTTTTTTTCTTTTTCTCTTTTTTTCTTCATCTTGGGTCACCTAGGCCGTTCGGCCCATTTCTTTTTCTCACTTGGGCTTGTTTTGGGATTTGGGTTATTAGGTGTATTTTTGGGTAATTTGGGTTTTGGGTAGGTGAGTTAATTTGGTTGGGTATTGGGTATTGGGCTAATTTTGGGTTTATGTAGGTGGGTTGAATGGGTTGGTTGGGTATTGGGTTTTGGGTTTGGGGTTTGGGGTTTTATGAAGGTTAAGTAGTTTTGGGTTTTTAGGTAAATAATTGTCACTAAATTAGCATGTTGTGCCCGCGCCACCACTTTTATCTGACTTTCGAAAAAAATTCATGACCTCCATTATGTTCCTGAAAACATTAAATTAACTGAATTAAATAAAAATTTATTTATTTACACCCTAAATCTTGCTAAAACTTAAAATTAAATAAATGAAAAGAAATTTGGGTTGCCTCCCAAAAAGCGCATTTGTTTAACGTCGTTAGCTCGACGACCTGTTATTCAAATTCTGGGCTCATCGAGAATAATCTTTTCAACTGTGTGCATTTGAAAATTCTCGAAAAAGGGTTTTAGTCATTGACCATTCACCTTAAAACACTTTCGGGTTTCTTCGCTTTGAATTTCCACTGCACCATTCGAGAATAAATTAGTAATAGTAAATGGTCCTATCCATTTGGATCGAAGCTTACCAGCGAAAATTTTTAAGGTGGAGTCCTATAGGAGAACTTTTTGTCCTATTGAAAACTGCTTCCTAGTGATTAACTTATCATGAAACACCTTCGCCTTTTCTTTATAAACTTGAGCATTTTCATATGCATCGTTTTTAATTTCCTCGAGTTCCTGGATGTCCAATTTTGGAGACCTTCCTGCAGACTCCATCTCCATATTACACTGCTTAACTGCCCAAAATGCCTTGTAGTCTAACTCGACCGAAAGATGGCACGGTTTACCAAAAATGAGTCGGTAAGGTGCCATGCCTATTGGTCCCTTGTAAGCTGTCCTATAAGCCCAAAGTGCGTCATTTAGTCTCAAACTCCAATCCTTCCTATTAGGTTTAACAGTCTTTTCCAAAATAGACTTGATTTCTCTATTCGACACTTCAGCTTACCCGTTTGTTTGTGGATGGTAAGCAGTGGCAATTCGTTGAGTCACTCCATATTTCTCCATAAGTGCACTTACGAGCTTATTGCAAAAATGAGTTCCTCTGTCACTAATTAATGCTCGTGGAGTGCCATACCTGGAAAAGATAAAACTTTTAAGAAAGTCAACTACGGTCTTAGCATTATCATTGCGAGTGGCCTTCGCCTCTATCCACTTAGAGACGTAACCAACAGCTAAGAGTATATAAAAATTACCGAAAGAAGAAACGAAAGGACCCATAAAATTGATGCCCCACACATCGAAAATTTTGCAGATATGAATAGGAGTAAGGGGCATCTCTTTTCGACGACCAAGGTTGCCAACTCTTTGGCATCTTTCATAGGTTTTGCAGAATAAAAAGGTATCACAAAATATGTTTGGCCAAAATAGTCCACATTCTAGAATTTTATGTGCGGTGCGTTTAGGTCCAAAGTGCCCTCCACATGCATAAGAATGACAAAAAGTTAAGATAGACTGTACCTCTGTTTCTGCTACACACCGTCGAATTACCTAATCGGAGCAATGCTTCCAAAGGTAAGGATCCTCCCAAATGTAATACCGAGCATCCTTTTTTATCTTATCTTTTTTAGACCTTGGAAATTCCAAATGAACAGTACCTGTAACGAGGTAATTTACTATGTCTGCGTACCAAGGATGAACCGCATTTGCTGAAAATAGGTTTTCATCTAGGAAGTTTTCTTTCAATGGTGTGTCGTCTACTGGAATCGGTAATCGACTCAGATGGTCAGCTACTAGGTTTTCGCATCCCTTTTTATCCCAGATTTCAAAATCGAACTCTTGTAGGAGCAGAATCCACCTAATTAATCGCGGTTTTGCCTCCTTCTTTCCTATTAAATATTTCAAAGCTGCATGATCAGAAAAGATAATCACCTTAGTTCCCAATAGGTAAGATCTAAATTTGTCTAAAGTAAACACAACAGCTAATAATTCTTTCTCAGTGGTTGTGTAATTGCTTTGGGCAGCATCTAAAGTCTTTGAAGCATAGTAGATAACATGAGGCACTTTCCCTATTCTTTGGCCAAGAACAGCTCCCACACTTTGGTCACTTGCATCACACATGATTTTGAATGGGAAGTTCCAATTTGGTGGCTGCACTATGGGAGCGGAGACCAATTTTTGCTTCAGCACGTCAAATGCATCTTTACAAGTCTGGTCAAATTCAAATTCTTTATCCTTTTGTAACAGACTACAAAGCGGTCGCGCGATTTTCGAGAAATCTTTCATGAATCGTCTGTAAAATCCTGCATGGACAAGAAACGAACGAACTTCCCTCACAGATGTGGGGTAAGGTAACGAGTTAATAATATCCGTTTTTGCCTTATCGACCTCAATTCCTTCTGAGGAAACTATATGACCCAAAATTAATCCTTTGTTAACCATGAAATAACATTTCTCATAATTTAAAACAAGATTAAATTCTAGGCATCTTTGTAATATCTTAGCAAGATTATCGAGACATTCGTTAAAAGAGTTACTGTATACCGTGAAGTCATCCATAAAAACTTCAATGATTTTCTTGACATAATCAGAGAATATGCTCACCATGCATCTTTGGAAAGTGCCTAGAGTATTACAGAGTCCAAACGGCATTCGTCTATATGCAAACGTTCCGAAGGGGCATGTGAAAGTTGTTTTGTCTTGATCCTCCGGAGCCATTGGAATTTGGAAAAATCCCGAGTACCCATCGAGACAACAATAATGGGTCTTACCAACTAATCGCTTGAGCATTTGATCGATGAAGGGAAGTGGAAAATGGTCTTTCCGGGTAGCTGCATTCAACTTCCTGTAATCGATGCAAACCCTCCATCCATTCTGGACTCGGGTAGGGACCAGCTCTCCTAACGAGTTTTTCACCACTGTCACGCTAGTTTTCTTGGGCACGACATAAACCGGGCTAACCCAATCACTGTCGGGAATCGGGTATATCATTCTAGCATCTAACAGTTTCTGGATCTCCTTTTTTACTACCTCAATCATGGGTGGGTTAAGACGCCTTTGAGCATCTCTCTTTGGTTTCGTGTTATCTTCGATGGAAATTTTGTGCATACAAGTTGATGGACTTAGCCCTTTTATGTCGGCTATCATCCAACCAATAGCTTCCTTATAATCTCTCAGAACTCGAACTATACTTTCCTCCTCGTCTTTGGTTAGTTTCTTTGACACTATCACCGGTAAGGTGTCTTTCTCTCCCAAAAAGACGTACTTAAGGTGGTACGATAATGCTTTAAGCTCCAAGGTTGGTGGCTGCAAAACTGAAGGTAACATTTTAGTTTGGGAAGGTAATAGTTCAAATCGGTTACCTTGGTTCGTCAACGATGGTTGCGTTTCCAAGTGTTTGACAACTCTCGCAACGGATCTCCTATGATTGCTAATTCCTTGAGATGATGTAAAACATCCATGTCAATCCTTCTGTAAGGACAATTTCCAATTCATCAAATTCATGATATTCGAAATAAGATTGAGTTAAACAATCTATAATGTCGATACTAGAAATATTTAATAGTGAGTTAGGATGACCCATAGCTTCGTAGATATTGAATTTCACGATTTTTCCATCAACCTCCATTGTCAGTGTTCCGCTCCGAACATTAATTTTTGCCCTTGCGGTACTTAGGAACGGCCGTCCAAGCAAAATGTCAGAGAATTAGTTGAGTTATCATCTTCCATATTAATAATGTAGAAATCTACAGAGAAAACTAATTCGTTAACTTTAAAAAGGACGTCTTCAAGTAACCCTTCGGGATAGACAACGGGCCTGTCCGCCAACTGAATTATTACTCCTATTTCTTTTAAAAAACCCGCGTTAATCAACTTATAAATAGAATAAGGCATAACATTAATAGAAGCCCCTAAATCACACATGGCTTTCTTAATGCCTACATTACCTATCTCACGGGAAATAGCAAACATACCTTGGTCCTTGTATTTGGGCGGAACTTTCTTTTTCAGTACTGCGGAGACATTTTCTTCTACATTTACTCTTTCGTTACCTATTAACCTCCTTTTGTTAGAACACAATTCCTTGAGGAATTTTGCATAGTGAGGGATTTGTTTGATAGCGTCGAGCAAAGGGATATTTACCTCCACCTTCCTGAATGTCTCGAGGATTTCTTTTTCCTCCTTCTCTTTCTTATCCTTTGCAAGCCTCCCTGGAAAAGGAGGTGGCATCACAACTGGTCTCCGAATTTCTGATTCCGGCCTGGCTGTTGGATCGGAGATCTTCTTTTCCCGTTCCTTGTCTTGCCCATGACTTTTGCCTGGAACTGTTTCCAGAACCTTTCCGCTACGAAGAGTTATTGCACGTGCATTCTGCCGAGGATTCGGCTCTGTCTGGGAAGGTAATTTACCTTGAGACTCCAAACGATTAACTGTCATCGAGAGTTTACTAACTTGATTAGTTAACTCTTGTATTGATGCATCTGTCCTCTATTGATATTTTGCAGCATCGGCAGTAAGTCTTTCCATAACAGCTTCTAGAGATGTGCTCGGCTTGGGTTGTTGTTATGGTGGTTGCAGAGGTCTCGGTTGGTATGATGGATTATATCGAGGATTAGCTCCGTCATTCAAGTTGGGATGATCCTTCCACCCGAGATTGTAGGTGTTGGAGAAAGGATTATAGCGTCTTTGCGGAGGTCCCAAAAATCTTCCGGCAGCACCAACATGTGCCGTTGAATTGTTGTTAAGGATTGGGCACGAATTCGTCGGATGTTTAAACGTAGTGAAAATTCCACACAGTTGGGTCATATTCTTCTTTTCTGTAAGCAAAGATTGAACAACATTAGTAAGCTTATCCAATTTATCTTCTAAGGATGAAACGTTTACCCCATTAACCCGTCTTGTGGGTCCCGAATTCGGCCGATATTGTTGAGAATTTTCCGCCATGGTGGATATCAGTTCTCTTGCCCTTTGAGGAGTCATATTGACAAGCGCCCCTCCACTAGCAGCATCAATCATCTTCATTTCCATAGGGAGCAAACCCTCGTAGAAATATTGAAGAAGTTATTGTTCGATCAACCCGTGTTGAGGACAACTTGCACACAGTTTTTTGTACCGCTCCCAATAGTCGTAGAGTGGTTCACTCTCCATTTGGTGAATTTCCACTATGTCCCTCCTAAGTTCAGCTGCTCGCGATGCTGGAAAGAATCTGCCAAGAAATACACGAGATAAGTCATCCCATGTTGTGATAGAACCTGGGGGTAAGTAAAATAACCATTCTCTTACTGTATCAACTAAAGAAAAAGGAAAGGCCCGAAGTTTGATTTCATCTTCGGTTACTCCCTGAGGTTTCATGCTTGAGCAGACCATGTGGAATTCTCTCAAGTGAGTGTGTGGATTTTTGTTCTTCAAACCTCGGAAAGTGGGCAAAAGGTGAATCAAGCCTGATTTCAACTTGAAAGGGGTTCCTCCAGTTGGATAGTTGATGCATAACGGTGTTTGCTCGTTGGGAGTAGAGGCTAGTTGACGAATGGTTCGGTTCGCCATCCTTTCTGGTTCATCGAGGTTGCCTTTTGCTTCTTTTGTTTCAAAAAGTGGTTCGGTCTCAGGTTTAACCACTTCAACTTGTTTCCCACGTCGAATTGCCTCTGCACGAATTACTTCGCTCAACCTTTCAACATTGGATTCTAGGATCCCTTGTCCTAGTTCGACTTCTGCTTTACTTGCACGTATAAGAGCTTCCGTCTCTTTTCGTCGTGATCGCATCGATTTCTCGATCTCTGGGTCGTATTCGAGATCTTCAGATGAAGATCTGGTCATAAAGATGATTTAAACAATTGTAAGTGTTGCCAGTCCCTGGCAATGGCGCCAAAACTGGTGGTTGTCGATTCCACCAATATAATTCTACACCTAATTTGCAAATTTAAGCAGTATAGGGAGTAGGGTCGATCCCACAGAGACTGGGTTTACTTAAAATTGTTTCTCTCTCGACCAGATTTATGTCTAGGCAGTTGTCGTGCCCGCGAAGTTTGGGGGGATAAAATATGAAACCTGGAATAAATAGAGGAAAAAAAATGTAAAAAGTAAAAGTTGAAGACAATTAAATAAAAAAATCAGTGGAGTAAATTTGAAGAAAAATCAATTAAATTTAGCTCAGCTTTAGGCACGGGTTTTTCCGTCTTTGAACCGATCCTCGAAATTAGAAGAACTCCTCTTTTCCAATAAGCTAGTTATAGCTACCAAGGACGCCTCAGACACCAACTCTTCCTTGTGTAAATTAGTTATGGAACGTCCTATAACTAACCCTTACCGATCGAACAACCTACGAAACGTTCGTGATTTAGAACTCCGACAGCTTTGCGTTTTAGAAGAGCCTAGCTCGAACCAATGCCTTCAAGTGCGTGGGACATTTAAATCCGGTTACTACTTCCCTTGACGGATCCAAACAGCAATCCCCACTTGGCACGCTAATGTGTTCACGGAAAACCGATTAGACAATCGATCCTTTCGAAATCCCAACTGTACGTCTAGCCACACTAACTCAAACGACGTCATTTTTGATTTAGTGTAGATTTGACTTTGTGAGTTGATGAAGTCATACTCTTAATCCGGAGAAATAATAAATATTGAAAATTAGGAGTTAAATAGCTCGGGTTCGTAACTCACGGGTCTTTGACGGGGTTAACACCGACTTAAAGCTGAAAGGGGTTTAGTGTGGCATGAATTTATTCATGCTTGTAAGTTGTGGCAGGTGATTGAATTTGTATGATTATGGAAGAAATTGGGGAATAAAAGGGGTTGGAAAGCAATTGGACGAATTTAGAAAGAACAAAGAAATTGAAATCAAATGGACAAAATCCTCACGTCAAATTGAAAGGAAAAAAAAATGGAGAGTAATTCAATTCCAAATTTGAAGTAGAAAAAGATAAAGAGGATAATTCAACTCCAAATTGAAGTAGGAAAAGAATTAATTGATTGATGATCCACTAAGAACAAAAAGGACCTATTTATATACATGGGGTTTACTAAAAATAGCCTAAACTAATTTAATATAAAATCTAAAATAATAAAAATAAAAATAAAAATAAATAAAATAAACTAAACTAAGATTTTCTATTTTTGGCTTTTTACAAGGTCAAAATAATTTATGTGTCCTTGGCTTCCTCCATCTTTTTGATTTGGCCCAATTTTAATGATTGTCTTTCAATTTGGCCCTTTTTAGCTTGCTTTTGACCAATTGCATCCCTGACAAGATTTAAATCACAAAAACACTAATTTAGTAGGGATTGATTCAGAAATAAAACGAATTAAACATAAGAAATCATGCAAATTAACATGTTATCACCTAAAAGAATGATTCTTTTGGCAGACTCTGTATTAAATCGTTTTAGCACATTCAATATGGTTCGCAAGTGTGATCAGAATGATCAATAAGGAACAGTGTCTCTATGGGTTACGGTAAAGAAATAAACAAGACTATGATTTAATTGTGAATAATGAAGTGAATAGATATAGAGAGGTGATGGGTTAACTTAAGAAAAGTGCTTTCCGAGTAAGGATTCCAAATTTGATATTTGAAGGAGGTATCTACTATTTGTGTACATGATCATTCACGAATTGTGATAAAACAATGGTTTAGAGTTATGTATGCAAGAGTAACGGTGTTTCAGTTGTAAGGACCTCTGGAAAAGTAATGGATAAAAATTTATGAAAGGTCATATTGAAGAATGTAAATGATGTATTGGAGATGTTGATGAGTAAGTAATGATTTCAAAGTAAGGCATGTTAATTTATAATGAATGGAGAACGGAATTTGAGAAAAGCATTCGCCAGAGACAAATTGAAGGACAAGAACATTGAGATCGTCATAAGGATTCATCAGTAACAATGAGCAATTATTGCGTAGGTAAAGGAAGTTTCTCTCAATAAGTTCTTATGAGCTTACATGAATTGTATGCTTTTGTTTTAGGTTGAATGTGAGTACGCCAGGAGGAACGATGTCAGGATTACGCTAAAGGAAAGGGCGTATTGGTTTATTATTCATACAGAGCAAGTTTGGTGGCGCATTCAAGTATGAATTGTCACTGAGAATTCCATACTTTGGGGTGTCTGTAATAGATTAAGACTTCAAATTAAATATTGTTGTATTTTAATTATCACGTATTGTAGTTGTATTCATTTCTTGTACATGCTCATGTATTCAAGTTAGAATATTTTAATTATCGGATTAGGTTGAGGGTGTTACATAACTTTTGGGACGTTTTTCATTTTAGTCACCCAATCGTTAAATATTTAATGGCGGTTGACTGTACAAACCATATCATGTTTACACTTTCATTTTGGTCACCCAACTTCTAGATCTCTTTCATTTTGGTCACCCAACTTCTAGGTCGCTTTCATTTTAGTCACCTAAAAAACTATCCAAAAAACTATCATTTTTTAAGTATTGATTGGGGTACAAAACTTTAAGGATTAAAGTGAAAAAGAGGTAGAAACTAAAATAATGCTTTAAAAAATTGTCGAATTGTACTTGTTTACCCCATTGCTAGAAGCTCCAAATTTTTGTTCATTTAATATTGAAATTTTAAATTTCAAAACATCAAAATCAATTAAATAAATTATTGAAAAAAAATATCCCTTGATAGTGTCAGGTGGTTTGTTAATATAATATTAAATTAATTAATTTAATCTCCTTCTAAATTTTAAATTTTTATTTTATGTTTCCAAATTAAAATAAACTCAAATAACTCGTATTTAATAGTTGTCTATGAAACCCAGATTTCTTTTGATTATATGATATTGAATTTTCCATGCTAAGCTAAAAGTAAATAAAAATTCTTGTAACTAATTAATTTTATTTTCCATGCCAAACAAAACTTAAAAATATTTTCATCACTTCTTTACCCAAATAAGGAACAAACATTAAATTAATTGCTGGGTTTTTCTTTGCGTTTAGCTTAGCAGAAGATCCAAGATTATATAATCAAAAGAAATTTAAGTTTGTGAGACAATTATTAAATATGAGTTTTTTGAGTTGATTTCCTTAAGAATAATCTGAAAACATAAAATAAAATTTTAAAATTTAAAAGGAAATTAAATTAACTAGTTTAATTTTTATAGTAACAAATTGGTTGATATTATCAAGGGATAAAAAATTTCCAACAAGTTATTTAATTGATTTTGATGTTTTAAAATTTCAATATTAAAGAAAATAGAAATTTAAAATTTTTGGCAATGGGATAAACAAGTATAATTTGATAATTTTTTAATATATTATTTTAGTTTTTATCGCTTTTTCACTTTAATCGTTTTTTTTACCTCGATCAATACTTTAAAAAATATTTTTTTTAGGTGACCAAAATGAAAGTGTGAATATGATGTGGCGTGCACAAGTCAACTGCTGTTAGAGGTTTAATGGTTGGGTAACTAAAATGAAAGCGCTTTAAAAATTGAGTGACAAAATTACAAGGATTTTATTATGAATGATCAAAATGAAAACGCTTTAAAAGTTGAGTGACCAACTAACTAGATAGTTTATCTTATAATATTATATATATAATAAAAGTACATTTGTAGGAGTTTATAGTATATATTTTATTAAAAAATCAAAAAAAGAGAAATATATATTTCTTTGACAACTACTAATAAAATTGAAACAATATGTTGAAATACATTGATATCGATACATCTTCTTTTTCGAAATTTTACAAAATGAATCAAATAGGCATACTACGATCAATGTATTATAGCATATACTTGTTTAAGGTCGGGTTACAAGTTTGAATCTGGTTATTTATTTAAGTTCAAAATGAGCTTTCACATGATTTTTTTTTTTTTTTTTAAGAATGTACTTTGTTTGGGTTCCAATAATATAAGGTTGGAGTTCGACCTGACGTGTTTTCTAATATTGTAACATGTTATATTATATTATATTATTTATATTATAATAAAAATTAAATCATTATTAATATATAATATTATAATGTTTTAGGTTTAAAATTTTAATAAAATATATATTTATTAAATATCAAATTAAAAATGGCATAAATTATTTTTAAAGTAAAATTTAAAAAATATGAACGAAATTAAAATAGATTTAGATTAAACCACTCATAAATATGGACAAATTTAGATAAAATTTAAAACTCATATTTCAAATCGAACTGAATTTAAAAAACATAAATTATATTAATATCACATAATAATTCTACACCAACCCAATCATAAAAACCTATAGGGAAAGGATTGTATGAAACAAAGATGACGCATCATCCTGTATCCAAATATTCTAAAAGGATTGTATGAAAATCATCCTATATCCCTTACCAATTATTTAATGTTATTTCAGCATCTTTTTTCATGTTATTGAAACATCATTTTGGTAATTTTTTTAACCTACCATGTACCTAGAAACCCTAGACCCTAGACCCCAGAATTTGAACCTTGGACCTTGAACCCTCAACCTTAGACCCTAGATCTCAAACCTTGGACCATGAACACTAAACCCTAGACTTTGGACCTTGAACCTTAAAACCTGAACATTGGACCCTAAATCCTATACCTTGAACCTTGAACCTTGAACATTGAAATTTGGACTTTAGAACTTGAACCTTTAAAACCCTAAACCTCAGACTCTAGACCATGAACCCAATGTTTAGGGTCAAGGGTCTAGGGTTTAGTGTCCAAGATTTAGGGTCCGGGGTTTAGGATTTGGGGTTTATATTCAAAGGTCCAAGATTCAGGGTCTAACGTTCAGAGTTTGAGGTTCAGGGTTTAAGATTCAAGATTTAAGATTCAGGTTAAAAAATTATGAAAATGATTTGCCAAGTACATGGAAAAAAAATTGAAATGACATTAAAGAATTAGTAAAAGATACAAAATAATGTAATTCTTTATTTCATACCATCCTTTCCCAATACGTATATTACAGCATCTCTTCTCAATCTCCTTTCATAATTTAACAGAAATTTTCATTACCTCTCTTATCGTTTACCGTTCCAAACTCATTTTTACTAAAACAACGCACCCTATTTCATTTCCTTTAAAACGTCCAGTTTTTTAGATTGACTTTTTTAAAAAAAAAATTTGGAAAATTCAATCGAAATATAAAGTTAGAATAGACTAGTGGTAGTGGTTGTTGATTATAGAATAAGATATTAGGCAATATATATATATATATATATATATATATGTTGATTGACGAGGGGGGCCATGGTTAGTTAAAGCTGTGAAATAGAAGCAACAAAACAATGATAATTATTAACCTTACTTAAAAAATGGCATTCAAAAAAGCATCTCTCTTAATCTTAGCTAACTCAATGATAGTAAGCAAAAATAAGGAAACAAAATCCCCTCTTAACCAATCTCTTCTCCAACTCACTTTCTTTCATACTACGCCAAAACATTCTCCCCAACCAAACACTTTCTCTTCCCATATAAAAATCTCCATATTTTATCCCCCTTTTCTCACCCTTTTCTTCCTTCTACGCCAACTGTTCCACATCCCTTTGGCTCTTTTTTTTTTTTACTATTTATTCAAGATTCCTTATTGGGATTTCAAGGGATTTTTCAATCCTTCCTCCTTCTAAATTGGAAAATTCCTAGGTACAAAATTTGGGTTTAGAAACCAGACCTTATAATATAAAAATGATTTCATCTTTGTTTCTATACATGGTCTAATTTATTTTCTGCTTTGATGCTTGGTCTTGATTTTACCTAGTGCAGCACGATATTCATCATGGAGAAAATAACATCTTTATCTTCTGATCAAGACACCATTTTCGCCGCCACAGCCACCTCATGTGCCACCATCTACGACCAAAACTATGTATCACCATTGCCATTTCAAACCAACCACCAACAGTGCCATCAAGATATAGCAGCCGACTTCTCTTCAATGTACAACTTCATATTCCCACCTCATTCCCTTCCCCTCTCGCCTTCCTCTTGCTCTTCCTCTTCATCCAATGACCCCCACCTTAATCTCAACCTCACATCCGACGCCATAGCCACCAAACACCGCCTCAACCAGGCTCGACTCGTCCTCGAGTACGACCAACTTTGCGACCACTATAACATTTGCTTTGCTCGTCTCCAAGCTCTCAATAGAGACATCGAGACGCTACGTAGAGAAAATAGCGATCTTCTCGTGGCCAACAATGAGTTGATGAAGCTCTTGAATCTCTCGTCCATGGCTGTCATGAATAACCGAAACCTGCAACGCAAAGAACTGCCGAAGAGCGTTTCGGTGAGGTCAAGTAATTATCTTAAGCTCAACCACCAACAAGGTCCGAGAAACCAGCAGCGAGTCGTTAATCCGTTGGTGAGTTAATTGTTTTTTTTATTTTTTTTCATTTCTTGCCAGCGAGAGAAATAATCAAGTTCACAATTTTATATATATACACAATACATTAAAAAAACATGGATACTATTTTCGAAATAAAATATGAATAATTTTTTTTTACATATAAAAAGAAAATGATTTTGATTTTATATTTTAAAAAGTAATTATATCTTTTCTTTTTTTTCAATTACATTGATGTAACCTAGTTTTTTTTTCAATGATTTAAATATATACAAGAAATTCTATTACATATGTATTCGTGTAGAAATTATATATTTAGAACAAAATAGTGTGTTTAAAAATAAACTATTAATAATAACACATATGCAATATGTATGAAATTAAAATAAAAATTAATTTAAATTGCGAGTAAAATAAAATTTAAATAAGTAAATACATCAAATTAAGAATTTTAAATGCACTCTACTTTTCATCATAGTATTGTCAATTTTTCTTGAGTTGATATTAAGTTGATTTGTGGTACTATCTCAATTAACGGCATTATTAATATGTACAAACAATGTAAGTGAAAATTTGTGTAATACCATTGAAATGTATAAAAATATCAAAATAAATCTTTAATTGAAATGGTAAAGAAAACATTTTATAAATATGGGTGGCATGAGTTCAAATTTCAACATATGCAAATTTTATTCCGGTTTTATTAAAAATATAAAAATTCACCCTTGTTAGAATATAACTTATTTCAAAATATGTAAGGATAGTTTAGTAATTTTTCAATTGTATTGTTGTTCAGTTGACTAGTGGCACAAACTCAATTAGGGGTTAAATAATAGTATAAATTATATAAATTTAGATTAAACTTTAAAAAAATTATTGAATTTGATATGAGTAGTAAGTTAATCAATAAAGTTAAAAAAAAAAACTCAAATTCTAGAACAAAAATATATAACTATAAAGAGATATATATTATATATTTATATGAATTTTATTATTTTTAAATTAAAATTAACCCTTTGCAAAAAAAAAAAAAAATCATTTTTTCTAGCTTCCTATTTTTTTAAGGGTAAATTATGGTAGAGGTCACTCAACTTTGGTTTCTTTCATTTTTTATCATCCAACTATGAATAATTACAAAATGGTCACCTAACTATTAATAAATTTTTTTGGTCACTCAACTATTTAATTTTATCTTTTTTTGTCACCATCGAACTAACGTAAAAATGAAAACACTCAAATATCTAAGATATTTGGGTGACCAAAAAGACAAAATTGATTAGTTGAATGACCATATAATTTTTCATAGTTGAATGACTAAAAAAAACCATAATTAAATAACTACTAATATAATTTACCTTTCTTTTTTAATAAATAGGAATAACTTTTTTCCATGTATTTCTAATTTTTAGTTTTTACTCACATAGAAGGCTTGCCATATTTTTAACATAAATAATTATCTTATTCATAGTTAAATTTTTAGATTAGCCTAGTGATAGTATAATTAATATGGTTTTCACTCACACTTTGCGTTGGGTTAATTATTTATTTTTTTGACTAAATCCTAGAGAAAAAATTTAAAGGTTACAATTTGGAATTTAATTTTCATACTTTTATTTTCAAGAATTTAGTCCCCTATTTTTTAAATTTAAAAATATAGGTATTCATGTAACAAAAAAAATATAATGTAATGGACCTAAATTTAATACAAAATTTTAATGGTGCTAACAATTCTTAAAAATTCACCACATCATTTCAATTAGAATAGAATATTTAGACTAACTAATGATGTTATAAAAGTTGAGGCACCAAATTATATCAAAATTAAATTATATAAATTAAATCTTAAATTTGAACGAAATATAAGGATAAATTAAAATTTAACCATTCCTATGATATAAAAGATAGAGAGATTATTGTTTTATATACATATAAAAAAACAATGGACAAGTGTCCATTATGGAAGGCCATAAGGCCTTCCCTTTATATATAGTTGTGTAGATTAATTGTATTAAATTTAAAAAAGAAAATGAATGTTGCAAATTAAATTAAATATTCACAAAAAGGACTTTTTTTTATATATTTATTTTTAGTTAGAGATGTTCATGGGTTGATCGGATCGGGTTTGGAATAGGTCGAGTTAGATTTAAGCATGAAATTAACATATTTTATATTTGCCCAAGTCCGGCCCTGCTCGAAATATGAACCTAAAATTTTGCCCAAACTCCTTCATATTTGTAAAATGCCTAATCTAAGCTCATTTTAGGCTCACCCTTAACTTTTTTTAAAATATATATTATTTTAATTTAAAATTTAATACTTTTATAAAAATTATATAACCATCTTAACATTTTTTAAAATGTTTACATTATATATTACTATAAATTTTGGGCGAACCTTTTGGCTTGGCTGGGTAACCAACCTATGAACAAGTCTATTTTTGATCATATCCATAATTTTTTTTTTGTACAACGAGAATTCAAATCTATACTATTCCTAAAGTAGATATTCACCTAACCAATAGACTACAACTTGAAGTTTTGTATTTATATATTTTTTTTATTTCTCCACCCATAATTATTTATCTATACTAATAATAAACTATATGATTAAGTTTAGTGCTGAATAAGTCAAATTATATTTAACCAAGAAAAATACAATAGAATCAATAAATCATCCACTAAATAATAATATACTAAGGTATTTATATATTTTTAATGTTTATATTCTTTTTACAAAGATTACATACTACTTTAGTCTTTGAAACACAGCCGGCTTTTATTAATAACTTTCTTTCTTTTTTTTCAAAAGTATATATTTATTTTATGTAGAGGGTGTGAAATATAATAAAAATATACTTACTTAACCATGCAAATATTACGATAATAAAAATTCAAATCATAATTAAATCGTTTTTACCGGGACGAAGTCAGAAAATTTTTTGGGGGCAAAATGAAATTTTAATTTTTAATAGTCTATATCTTTATAATTTTTAAAGGATTAAATCAAATTTTATAATTTTAAGGGAGCTAAAGTGTAATTTTACCTTTACTAATTTAAAATTTAAAAAATTTATAAAGTACCTAAATAACATTTTTCCATTTTAAGGGGACTAGGCCCCTACCAGCCCCCTAGATTCGCCTATGATTTTTACCATATTCAATATACAATATAATTTTACTTTATGCAATTAAATTAACATATATAAATTATTTTGATAATGAAAATATATTGCTAATAAAAAACTGCTAATCATGATTATTAAAGCATTTGTAAAAGGCTGTAAAAATGGATATGTTATAAATTAAATTCTTCGCTATTCAATTTTTTTTTCTCAATAGTTAATAAGTTGATGATAATAATTTATCGATAACATATAGTTAATATAAATATAATATATTAGATTATATTATAAAAATTTATATATGAAATATAAAATTACTTATTATATCAATAATTAAAATTTTCTATTTAAAACAAAATTAATATAATTTTTTTAATTTTTATTAATAATTAATAATTAATATAAATTAATTAATATAAAAATTGATTTTTTATTTATTATATAAATTCATTTAATAAAATATAAATTCTTATTTATAAGTATGATAAAGTAAATATTTTTAACCAACTATTTTAGTTAATATTAAAACTATAAATTTGATAAATCTTATTAATAGTAAAAATATTTAAAATGAAAACTTCAATAATATAATAAATAACAAAGGTTATATTAGCCTGTTCAAAAGTTTTTCCAAATTGATGCTTTTATATAACTTATAAATTATAGATATAGATCATAAATAATGATCTATGTAGAAAAATAAATAAATAAATATATATATATATATATATCGTTACATATTAAATTTGTTGGTAAATTTATTTGATTGAATTAATGCCGCGTCAAATTACAAAAATTCAATTGAAAAATAAAAATAAAAAGTATAAGTTAAATTAGATTATGGCATACCCATGATGTAGGAAACAAAATTATGTAACAAATATATTTATAAATAATAAATAAGGCTTTAGTTGAATGGTAAAATATAGATGTTGGAAACTGTAGAGGCCTGGATTTAAATTTTATTATGTAAATATTTTTCTATATAAAATATATAAAATGGAAAAAGAAACATCATCAAAATAAATTGTATTTATTTTGTAAAGTAAGGATACTTTTATCATCACTCAACTGATCATTGGTGCTTAGTGCTTAGTTAACTAGTGACACCAATTCAACTAAGTACTTAATATATAATATTGATACTTATACTACAATAAAAGCATTTATATCTTTCATTTTTTAGAATTTTTTAAAGAGAAAAAAAAATATATACTCCCTTAAAAAAAACTCGATTTCTCAAATATATATATATATATATATATATATATATATATATCCTAAAAGACAATTCAAATTTTTTTATTCTTTTCACCAACTTTAATGCGTATATACATATCTAACAATATAAATGGATTTTAAAATATTGTCAAAAACATCGTGTAACTTATTTCATTTGAATACTATTAAGTTTTTGTATTATTATTTACTAAAAGTATTACGAAGATTTTTGTATTAAAAGTCAAATTACATTTTATTTTTTTATATAAAAAATTGAGTAAATTAGTCTCCATATGTTAGTTTAAAAAGCAAATTGATTTTTTCTATTAAAAATTTCATCAATTTATACTATTAAAAATTGACGCAATTGATGGAATAATTTGTTTGTAAAGTTTGCGGCGCTTTCTTTAGCGGCGTTTTTTACGGCGCTTTTTAAAGCGCCGCAAATACTATTAGTGGCGTTTATAAACGCCGCTAAAAGTCTAAAAAAGCCGCTAAAAGTCTGTTTTGGTGTAGTGCGTCTACCTCATGTTAACATATATGGACAAGTTTTTAATAATAGAAATAGATCAAAAATTTAGCAAAAGAGTCTGATTACTTTTTGATCTAACGTACAAAGATTAATTTACCCATTTTTTAAATAGAAGAATAAAATACAATTTAATTCTTAATACAGATTAATCCATAATACTTTGACCTTATTATTCTTTTACATTAGCCATGCAAACACCATGGCTTTATGAAGAAAATAAATAATAACTCAGCAAATCTACAGCTTGGGGTGCAAGTGTCATCTGAGTGGAGGAGAGAAAAGGCGATTGAATTGGATGTATACAATCAAGGAATGGCTAAGACAGAACTATGTGATAAATGGGAAGAGATAGGGTCATGTCCTTACGGTGAGCATTGCCAATTTGCCCATGGCATCACCGAGTTACGCCCTGTTATTAGGCATCCAAGGTACAAGACCCAGGCTTGTCGAATGGTCCTCGCTGGTCAGATCTGTCCCTACGGTCACAGGTGCCACTTCCGTCACTCTCTTACCGAATAATAACCACCACTAAATTCCGGCTTAATACCAATTATTTGGCTTAAACAGAGAAATGTAAATAAATTGATTCTAATAATATCAGAAATATCTGCGGGAAACTCATTCTGTTCAAGGTCATAATTATGAGAATAATTTTTCCTCGTAAAAGAGATTTACTTATTGAATTTATGTGATTTATTTTTTAAATTTGAAGAAAAAATTTATGTGATTTAATTTGCTCTTTTTTTGGGGGGGAGATATTATCTGCTTTATTAATTGGACTATATATGTTGGATAATTGTTTATAAGAGGAAATGATAATTGATAAATGCATCAAATGCAAAATAAATAAATAAACATTTCCTCTGTTTTTATTTATTTATCTATTACATAATTGAAATTAATTTAAATAATTTTTGTTGGTATTTTATCAAAAAAGAAAATTGAACAGATGAAGAAAACTGAACTGATGAATATTATTCAGCAAGGTTCACAATTTATACTAAGTGAAAACAACCCACTAACAATATGTTCCTAAACTTAAGCATCAAACATAAATTCAAATAACAAAACTCCTAAAAATAGTAAACATTAAAAATAGAAAACACTAAAAATAGCAGTCCTAAACACATCAACTAACACTCCTTGCTTTAGGAGCTGCAAACACCAAGTGTTATTCTCAAAACTTCAAATTTGCTTACGGGGAGCGGCTTGGTGAAGATATCTACAACTTGTTCCTCTGTTTTGCAACGAACTAGTATAATGTTACCTTCTTTTTATACTTCCTTCAAAAAGAAAAGCTTAATGTTGGAATGCTTAGCCTTCCCATGAATTCAATACTAGATTGTGAGAAATTGCAATGGCAGCTTGATTATCAACGAAAATCTTTGTGCTTTCCTTCTGTTCAAGGTTAAGATCACTTAATAATTTTCTCAACCACAAAGCTTGATTAACACCGACTGCTGTAGTAACAAATTCTGCTTCAGTAGTGGATTTAGCCACAGTTTCTTGCTTCTTCGAGCTCCATGAGAAGACACCAGATCCAATAGTAAAACAATAGCCTGATGTACTCCTCGTGTCATAAATGGAACCTCCCCAATCACTATCAGAAAAGCCAACAAGCTTGAACTCCTTGATTCTTGTGAATTTAACACCAAAACTATCTGTGCCCTTGATATAATGAACTACTGTCTTGGCAGCCCTGAAATGCAATTCACTGGCACAATGCATCATTTAAAATATCAGGACGTGTTGCTGTAAGATACATAAAGCAACCAATCAAACTTCTAATATATCCATCATCAACTTTATTAGCTCCATCTTCTTTACACAACTTCTCCTTTTGATTCATAGGAGTACTCACTTCCTTGCATTCTTCAAGTTTGAATTTCTTCAAGATTTCCTTGGCATACTTTTTCTGGCAGATGAATACTTCATGCTTAGCCTGTTTAATTTCCATTCCAAGAAAAAAAGACATCAATCTGAGATATGTCATCTCAAAAACCTTCATTATCTCCTGCTTGAATTCCTCAAGCAACAGTGCATCATTTCCCATCAGCAAGAGATCATCAGCATAAAGAGAGACTATGAAAATATCATTATCCTGACGTTTGCCAAAAAGAGTGGTCTCGGACAGATTTTTTTTTGAAACCCAAGCTCAGCAAATGATCATCTATCTTACTGTACCAAGCTCTTGGAGCTTGTTTCAGCCCATAAAGAGCCTTATTGAGAAGAAACACCTTGTCTTCCTCTCCTTTATTCACAAAACCTTCATGCTGTTCAACGTAAATTTCTTCCTGCAAAGTGCCATTTAAAAAAGCTGATTCTACATCAAGCTGATACACTCTCCAATTCATTTGAGTAGCTACATCAAGTAAAATTCTTATGGTGTCCAAACGAGCAACTGGTGCGAAGGTGTCTGAATAGTCCACGCCAAAAACTTGTGCATAGCCTTTGACCACAAGTCTTACTTTGTGCTTGTTGATTGAGCCACCAGCATTAAGCTTGGTTCTGTACACCCACTTGACTCCAATCACCTTCCTATCATGGGGTCGATCAACCAACTCCCATGTTTTGTTTTTCTCAATCATGGACAACTCATTATTCATTGCAGCCACCCATTTTACATCCTTCATTGCTGTGACAAAATCTGCAGGTTCACATACAATTATACTACATCTTGCATAAATGTCAGTGAGCAACCTACTACCCATTATTGGAGCATCATCCACCAACTCATTCAGCCAATTTTCATCTTTATCTGTAGTTGAAACAGGAAAATTAAGCTTTAGATCTGCTGCGCTTTGGCCACTTTTCTCATCCCAGTTCCACTCTTCATCTTCCACGAAATGAAAATCTCTACTTGTAACAATTTTCCCAGACTGCGGTTGGAAAATTTTATAAGCTTTTGCACCAGTGCTATAGCCGATAAAGACTCCTGGAAGTGCCTTTTTGACTAACTTGTCTCTCTTAATTTGTGGAACGTGAGTGAAACACAAACAACCAAATATTTTGAAAAAATTTAAAGATAGTTTATGACCATACCAGACCTCATATGGTGTTTGATCCTTGACCACTTTTGTAGGCAGACTATTCTACAGGAAAACCGCAGTATGAGCTGCTTCTGCCAGAACTTTTTGGGTAAATTTTTCTCATGCAACATACATCTAGCCATGTCTAAGATGTATTTGTTTTGCCTCTCACTAACTCCATTCTGTTGGGGAGCATTGGGAGCTGTTAACTGATGCTCAATGCCATCTTCTTCACAAAATGCATTGAAATTTTCTGATGTATACTCTTTGCCATTATCGGACCTCAATATTTGAATGTGGTTGCCACTTTAATTTTCCACAGTCTTCATGAATTTCAAGGATACTTCAGCCACTTCTTATTTAAACTTTAAAAGTAGCATAATACCGACTACTTGCTAATGAAAGAGTTCTTTGAGGTCCAGAAATGTCTGTGTGAACCAATTGAAACTTACAAGTGTCTCTCCATGCTGTCTTGGGAAATGACTTTCTATTTTGTTTTCCAAGTTGACAAGCTTTACATGTCGGTATGTAATCAACAAGTTTCGAAAAATCAATTGCCATCCTCTTAGACTTCATCTGCAGTATCCCCTAATGGTGATAATGTCCTTATGTTGTTAAGTGAAATTGAGCCTTCTAGTTGTTAGTGTAACAGTCCAGAATAGACCCTAGTCGGAACAGTGGTTTCGAGACCACAAATCTGAGTCAGTAAATAATTTAATATTATTTTATGTGTCGTTGATATGTGACTAAGCATGTGTTAAATTTTCGTAAGTTAATTTGTCCGTCTGTATGTTTAATTTGATAAAAGGATTAAATTGCATTGAATGCAAAATGTGTATGCTTTATGAAAAGTACCTATTTGTGATGGCTTTTAATAGGTGAAGGCCTTATATGGCAATTAAACCACTTTTAAGATAGTGGATAGTAGTTGGACGAATATGTCCTTATTGTTTAATTATTTCAAATGCTTATTAAATGACTAATTTGGTAAATGAATAAATTATATGTTATAATGAATAAAAGCATGAAAAGAAAGCCAAAGTTATCATCTTTGGCCGAAAGTATTAAAGAAAAAGAAAGTTAGGTTTCGGTTGATTTTGAGCTTGATTAAGGTGAGTTTTGACTTTGGTTTTTGATAATTTCTACGTTTTTTGTAATCGTTGCTTAGTATACTCTAAAGCCTATGTTGTAATTTAAAGAATTCATGATATTTTTGAGATGTGTCGTTGATGAAATGGTAAGCTTTTTGATGAGTTTAATTGTTAAATGAAATATATGTGTTAGATGAACATGCTTTGTTCTTGAAATTTTGATGAATTTAGCTAATTAGGGCTAAATTGAGGAAATAGTAATTTGAGGGACTAAATTGCAAATTTTATGGAAAATATGGGCTTGTATGATATACATAAGCATTCAGCTAAGCATGAACATGTGATGATTTTGTGTATTTGATGTTTTGAGAAAAATGGACTAAATTGATAAAATGTGCAAATGTGAGGGTTAAGTTGCAAATAACCCTAAATGTGTAATTTTGGATTGAAATGAATATGTTGGTTAATAAAAGGGTTAAATTTGAATATGTTTAGATCAAGAACCGAGGAAAACGGACTTAGATCGCGGGAAAGCGAAAGTAACTGAGTAGCCGTTTCCGTTTCCGTTAAATCGAATCCGAGGTAAGTCATTATACAAATAAATGTATTTGTATTGAATTGAGTATGTTCACATAACTATTGATAACGATGAATGTATATGAGATGTTGTGTACGTGAATTTCGATATAAGAACGACATAGTGGCAATGTCCGAGAAGTCCCGTACGAACCTAGGAATAGATAGGATTAGCTATGTCATGACATAGGTGTCTGTTCTGAAATATCATGTAAGACCACGTCTGGGACATCGGTGTTGATATGTGATTTCGTGTAAGACCACGTCTGGGTCGTTGGTATCGATATGAGATTTACGTGTAAGACCATGTCTGGGACATTGGCATCGTATTGATTTGTGTAAGACCCTGTCTGGGACAGTGGCAACAATATCTGAGTACATGTAAGACCTCGTCTGGGACATTGGCATTGTATGACTATTCCGAGGTTTCTGAACATCCTATTAAATTCTGAACGGTTCAACGGGCAAGTCTGTGATACGAAAGGTTACGTGGACTATAAATCCGTTTCAGGTACATTTAATAAGTACACAATGTGTGCATGAAAGGTAAGTATCTATATGAACTTACTAAAATGAAAACGTGTGCAATAAAATGATGAGATGATATGTGAAATTATGCTAGATGAGCTATCTGCATATGTGGTAATGAGTTGAAGTATGTGATAAGTTATGGCTAAACAATTGAGCCAAACTCTATGTGAGATGTATATGCTATGAGAACCATTATTGTCATTGTAAAAATATGCTATGTGCATTTTAAGTTAAGTTTATTTGTATATGACTTACTAAGCTTTTGGAAAGTTTACTCTGCATGTGTGTTTTCTCTGTTTTATAGATCGTAAAAGCTACTGAAGGCTCGGGGATCGTTGAGGATCGTCATCACACTACGCAAACTCATTTTGGTATCTTTTGGAAATGTATATAGCTAGATATGGCATGTATAAGCTAGTTTTTGGTGTAAGTTTGATGTATGAACTTAGCCATGTGATTTGGCTAGTTATGTGTTGGTAATATGCTTTAATGAATATGATAAATGGTGCATGATTTGGTATGGTTTGATAGCATATGAAATGGTTAAGTTTATGGTAAGTGTATGGATGAATTATGCTTGTGTATACATGAGTTTTAGTCTTGTAAATTGGTATGAATGGAATTGGATTGGAATGTAGAGATTGGATGATTATTTTGATATGTTCTTGATTGTCAAATGTGCATGAGAAGTATTGGTATTTTGCTTGTAGGTTTGACCCTAATGTGGGTGGCATTTTGGCCTTGCAAATAGCCTAATTTGCCACACTTACTCGCACACGCGTGCTCGATGACCGTGGGTGTAAGTCGATGTTAGCTAAGAGTGCACGGCCATGGCACACGGGCGTGCTTGGTAGCCGTGTGGTTTAGTCAGGATCGACCATGGCCAAAGTACACGGGCGTGCTTGGTGGTCGTGGAGACAAGTCAGGCTCGACCACGGGTAAGACACACGAGGGTGTCTAGCAACCGTGGGAGGCACACGGCCTGCCCACACGGGCGTGTGTCCTGTATCACTTAGAAAAGTTTTAAATTTTCGAGAATTTCTGTAAGAGTTCGGCATAGTCCCGGCCCTACTCTAAAGTATGTTTAAGGTTTCGTTGATCTATAGATGGGACACGATGATGATTGAAATGATGATTTATATTACGATTTGTCTGAATAAGTTTTTGATCTTTCCGGTAATACCTTTAACCCTATTTTGGTGACAGATACGGGTTAGGGGTGTTACAGTTAGTATTTAGATATGATGCATTTAGCTTTAGTTGCGTTTTTATGCCATTTTTAATGTTTTAACACTATTCAGTTTTATGAAGTAAGTGATACTTATGTTGTGCTTAATTTGGTTATGTTAAAGAGTTAGGAGGACCATGGCAAGTAAAACATGAGAGATTTGATGAAATAGGGCAATGTCACAAGTTGACATTGATCGCAGTCACTATGTGAGTTGTTATTTTGGGAGGCTAGGAGATGTTCAGCTTGAATGTTGTGACATTAATGAGGATGAGATTGTGACTGCACAAACTGTGTGAAATTAGAAGTTGAGGCTCAAAAGAAACGTCGCGACGTGAGTTGCTCGAAAGCGTGATATCCATTAATCCTATATTGAAGGAGATGTGGATAGTGAGTTAACTTGTAACATGAAAAGTGTTGAAGCTGGGAAGTTAGCCCTTAATGTCGCAACATGATCTCTAAGGTTACAACGTTGATGCCTAGACACCAGCAAGTGAAAAGTCCTTTGATAACGTCGTGATGATAGAGGTCGTAAAGTTGATTTATAGAATTAAATTTTGTGACAGTTATTGAAGGGAAACTTGTGGAATTTTGGTTTCGAATCCTTTTTAAAGCCAATTTTAATAGGGAGAAAATGGTCATTTAGTATCCTACTATGAATATTTACTTTGTATCAGAATTAAGAGATTTTTTTGGGAGTTTTAGAGATTTTTAGACTTTAGAAAATTAGACTTTTGTAGAGACTTTTGAGAGAAAATTTTTTTTAGCTTTGTGAGGTTGTAATCATAAACTAGTTCTTGTGGATGGCAATGTGATATGGAGATCAAAACAGGCTCCAGCTCGGAATGTAGATTCTTTCATATGAATTAGAAATTCTAAACACTTTTCTTTGATTCATTTCTATTGTTTTAATGTTTAGAATGGCTTCTTGTGCTTTGAATACCATGATGTGCTAAAATTCTTGATGGTTGATTGGAATGATAGTTGTTAATTGCAGTTGAGGTACATGTTTGATGTGTCACACCCCAAGTCTAACGAATCCGAGAATAACGCGTAGGGTTGTGAAGTTATCTGTTTGGCGTAGTGGAACCCGTCAATTTTTAGTCTTCGGGCGAATTAGAGTCTGGCGTAATGTATACGTCGTGGAAGTGATTAAGGATTTTGTCTCAGGATATTTTGATGTTTAAGAAAAGATCAGGTTAAGCAAAAAGTAAGCCTGATGAGAGTTACTGCCAAAAGTATGATGCGCCCAATTACCTGAGCAATGTGTTAAATGGGTTTTGTAAAGTGACCTGATTCGGAGTTAACTAGATTGATTGGTCAAATATCAATGATATGAAATTCTTATTTATGTTTCTCTAGGAATCTGTAGGCCATTAAGAAGGACAAATTTTGGATTCAGTGACACTTGTTATGTTCCACTAATAGGAAATTGGGTATATATATATGTGTGAAAAGGGTTCATGAGGGAGTTTCTTTTTCCTTAAATATATTACTCTATAATTTTTTTCTTAAATTTAAATGTTATCTCTTTCTCATTAAGTTGGAAGCTAAGGATCTTGATTTAATCAGTGGTTGTTCCACTTCCTGGTAAGTATTATAGCTTTGAATTTTAAGTTTTGAATGAGTAAGTTTATTAAAAGGTATATGAACAGTAAGTCATGAATACAAGGCCTTGCATAGGGGTTATTTATGATTGAAATGTTAGCATATTGTACAAAAATAGGTTTTAATGGTGAATCTATATTCTTTAAGCAGTTGTTGTTGTTGGGTCGAGATGGATGTCCAAGTTTGGAGCTTTGAGCTACAGTTAGGTGAGTATCAAATGAGTCTATATTCTGACTCTTGTATGTTAGTTGTTCAGGTAAAGACATATATATAATGATAACACCTTAGATAATAGGTAAGTATGTGAAGCATACTAAAAATGCTATATGTATGTGATGATGTTATGTATGAAGTATTGTATAAATAGAAAGTGATTGATAAGTATGCAGGTAAAGTCTGATATAGGAATGTACCAATTGATCAGCTATGTGTGAACAATTCTAGGTGTAACACCCCAAACCCGGTCAACACACCACGACCGAATCTGGCATGTTACGGAGTGAAAACGTTTTGAAGAAATATAATTGTTGAGTAATTTCTAAGGAAATCTCTTTGCCGTTTTTAGAAAACCCTATTTTAGGTACCGTTGAAATCGTTTTGTTTTTGTTCTAAAACCTGAGAAACTCACGCTTAAAATCGTTTGTTGTACTAGTTAATAGGAAAACCCATGCGTTACTTAAAAAAAACGAGTGAGTTGAGTTTAGTCAAGTTGAAAATCGTTTGCATTTAAAGTTGATTGAAATCTTATTGGAAAATCGTCTAAGTTATAAAAAGTTCATTTGCAAATCTATTAAGTCATCTTTTCAAACATGTTTTGAATGCGGTTACCCGATGGTAACGTTTAAAAACCCGATATTAAGTAAAATTTCAAAAACTCTAATTAAAACCCTATTATTTAGCAATATTAAAAGATTAATCACATGCATTAAAAGATTAATCACATGCATAGTATAATAAACGTAAATCAAATAAGTAAAACCAAATAATAGTGAGCGGCCTTATTAAAAATCCCAAAACCAAATTTAAGTAAATAGATCAAACCGAAATAATAATGTAAAGTCAAAACCCGAAATAAGTTGCATGGCCATCTCGAGTCCTCTCCGGCTCCATATCCGCGAATCATGCCTCGTCTGCAAAATATAAAGGAAGGGGTGAGTCACCGAGACTCAGTGTATAAATCCCCAACCCGGAAGAATAGCACTTACACAAGTCATTAATAATACATGCAAATCATGCAAACCCCATAACCTAACCATCCATACTCCTTTCTCTACCCCGTGTGGTCAAAACCACTGGTGGTCAAAACCACTGGTGACCGTAGTCACAAATATATCGGTGTGGTCAAAACCAATGGTGACCGTAGTCACAAATCAGGTGATGGGGCCAACCCATCGTGTGGTCAATACCACTGATGACAATCCCGTATTAAGCATGTGGGGCCAACCCACTGTGGTACCAAACCACTGGGACGAGTCACGATATCCATATGTGGTCAAAACCACTGGTGGTACCAAACCACTGGGACTTAGTCACAAATAATAATTTCCAAGACGGGGCCAACCCACCGTGTGGTACCAAACCACTGATGACAGTCCAAATATCCTTCCCCCTCCTCTCATCAATCCCACCATCATGTCCATATTAATCGCGGCATAAAATCATATGATGATGCAAATTAACATATGGCATAGCATTCAATAACGACATGATAGCATATATCAAGATCCACGATCAGGGGGACTTACCCAGAGTCCACGCTCATGCCCACAAGGCACACACAGTAATTTCAATGGCTAATCGGTTAATAATAGTTAACATAAAACATTCATCACTAATGAAGTGTGTAAGGATACACACCTGACTGTACGTAGATCTAATGAGAAATCCCGAAACGTATGCCCTCACTACTCCTACAATCGGCCAACGCTTAGTTAGTAATCAAAAAGCCCTATTCGGCATAACTAGAAATCCCAAAAAGATGTCGCAAGAAGGTAATACTTTACCTTAATGCCGATTTGGTTTCCTACCAAATCCCAAAAATTCGCGACAGATCTCCCTTGCAATCGGCCTTAACACATCATTAAGAATCATAGGGCCATTCGGCCATGGCATAAATCCCGAAAATGAAGATGAGTTGTCGCAACCTTACCTTAATGATAGATCCCTTCGGCTTTTACAAGGAGTCGGCCCTAGCACCAATGATAGGAGAATCGGTCACCACAAAGAGAGAGAGTGAGATCACAAGAGGGGATTCGACTATACAAGGAATAGAGAGAAAAAGGGGAATGAAGTAGCAAAACTTACCACACTAAGATTGAGATTCGGCTTCTATTGAGAACCAAAGAAGAAATATGTTTCGGCACTTGAAGTGATGAAGAGATAACGCAAAAAGGAGAGGGATTAATGAACAGATTATTCGGCCAAGAAGAGAACTAGACCAAAGTTTCGGCTTTTGAAAATAATGAGAAAAAGGGGAGGAGATGAAATCAAGATTCGGCTTTTGAATGTTTTTAAGATGAAGAAGAAAGGAATGGGATTGAGGAGAATTCGACAAAGGATGGTGAATGAAATTTTGGCACAAGGGGTTTAAGAGAAGAAGAGAGATGAAGTAGAATAGGTTACTTTCGGCTTTGAGCACAAATAGAGAAAGAAGAAGAAAAAGGTGCACAAGGTAGATCGGCAAGGAGAAGTTTCGGTCAACAATGATTGCATAGAAAAAGAAGAGAAGAGAAAGGCTTAGCAATGCATGAACCGAAAAGTAAAAGAAGAGAATGAGAGAATTGATTTTCGGCTCCTTTCAAAGAAGTAGCAATGGCAATGCTTGGTTCGGCCACTTGATAAGGCTTGCCGAAAGAGCTAAGAGAAAAATGCTACAGGGTCTCGGTTTGGCACTAACCGAAAGTGAAGAGGGCTTCCTAAGCTAGCCAAAACGCACCCCTAGCTGGCCATTGAATTTTGGCACACAAGCTTCCCAAACCGATTACACTTCTCCTCCTAGAGAGTCCAAAATTCGCCAACCTCTCCAAGCTCTCCCATCCACTCATTCAAATCGATTTGAATGAGTCAACTCCATTTTTTTCTCCTCTCATCCAATTCAAACTTTGCTGATCAAATCCTCATCTATCCATGAGAGTCCCAGCTAAGCACAACTATCCTTGCTTGTGGCGTGAAAAAATCAGCGAGGAGTGCAATTCCTGCCGCTTTCGAACACAGCACTCCCCACCTTGTGGCGTCATTTTCCCGACAACTTAGTGGCGCCTCCTTGCCACTTTTCCACTGGTTCCCTTGTGTCTAAATCTCTTGAATAATTCTTTTAACCCCTAACTCTCTTAGCTCCCTCTCACTAAGTACAAAAACAAAAATTTTGGCCATGCCTCAGGCCTAACCCGAGGTCATTCCTAGACCCCAAAACATGCCAAATTAGTACAGCAAACATACCATCACATGCAAACACATGCAAAATGCAGAGAGCCCGATTTAAGGATATTACAGTTCTACCCCCCTTAAAAATAATTTCGGCCTCGAAATTACCTAGTCAGAAGAATTGTGGGTATTGCTGCCGCATCACATCCTCTGGCTCCCACGTGGCCTCCTCCGTGCCATGGTTTCGCCATAACACCTTCACCAGGGGTACTGACTTCCTACGCAGAACTTTGACATCCCGATCTAAGATCTGTACAGGTTCTTCCTCGAAAGACAAGTCAGGACTCACCTCTATCTCCTCAACTTGTAACACCCTGGTTCTAGGGGTTAGGCTTTTGGTGCATAGCTCAGGTGTTGGCACACTTCAGTGTGTGGTTGGGTAAGTTTTAGGGGTCCTGAGAACCCTAGGTGGTGGTGGAAAAGCCTTAGGAATTTTTTTTGTTTTAGGGGTTAAAAGGGGAGCTTGGATAGAGGGGGCCTTAAGAGAAATTTTGGTGAAGTTTTGGCACAAAGAATGGCTTGGCAGAGTGGCAAGGAGGCGCCACATAAGGCATGGGAAAGTGACGCCTCAATGGGGAGCTGGAAGGGGTCTCATGTTCGATTCGCAAGGGCAGCAGATGGGGCTTTGTTTTTGCGTCATTTTGGTGAGGTGGTGGGCGGTTTTTGAAGGCTTAAAAGATGGATGAAGACTTGGTCTTCCTTTTTTGAATTCGGCTAGGAAGGAAGGATTAAAGTTTGACTCATTCAAACCTTTTTGAATGGATGGCTAGGAGAAGAGATGAGTTGGAGGTTATTTTGAATTTTGAAGGGTTGGTGTAGAGTGAAAGTAGGAGGATTTTTGGGAGTTGGTGGGGGTTGAGTTGTTGGCCGATTTAGTAGTATAAATAGGGGGGAGGTGCTCACCTTTGGTCATTTTTTTCTTTCACCATTTGTTTTCTCCCTTGCCGAAAGTTCTTCCCCTTTTTTTATTTATTCTTCCCCTAGTCTCTTGTGAAAGTGAGTCAAAGCAAACCCCTTTCCATCTCATTTCTTTGTAGCCGAAACCAAAAGTGGGCATAACCCTTTGCGCACCTATTTCCCTCTCCTTCATGCTTTTCTTTTAAACCTTGCTTAAACCGAAATCACCTTTAGAGCTCCGCCATTGCCGAATATCCCAAACTCCATCTAGGAGCCTTGCCGAATCATCCATCCTCTCATTCTCTCTGCACAGGTTGCAAGTCAAGTGGCCGAAATCTTATCTCTTGTGGTAGCCGAATTGGTGGGGAGCCTCTCAAGTCTTGGAAGATATCATCTTGGATTAATAGCTTGTGTTCGATGGAGGCAACAACCGATCCAGTGGGCAAGGGAAAGTCCCTATCCCGAAGTTCAAGAAGAGGGCTGTCTCATGGTTCGGGATTGGCCACCGGGTGTGGGCGGCGGAAAGGGGATAGTTATAGGCGGATAGTCATTGTTTCGTTGAGTGATAGCATAGAGATCGAAAGCTTAGAATCGCAAGTGATAAGGTGCGTAATCATCGCACTATTTCGTGGTTTTAGTTTGCTAATGTGTTTACATATGCGTGATGTGTGATGGCCGATTATAATGGCTTGAATGGTGAGTTGTTTATGATATACACATGATATGATGATCAACATGTGATGCTTACTCTTTTGTTATAATCTGATATGTTATACTTATGCATACATACATGGGAGGTGGACTTGATCGATGAAGGAAGGAGTGTACATATGATGTACGTGGTCTAATGTTAGCCGCGGCTACATTAGCGCTTGATGGTTAGCTTTGTGCTACCTCAAGGGAGATGTTGGCTAGGTGCCCATCTCGGCGGTTGATGGCTATGTGCATCACCGTAGCGGATTATGGTTTTGGGATCACTTTGGTTGATCGGTGGCTCAGCCACGGCCTTGAGCAGCGAGTTGCCAAGGTAAGGTTTATGGATCACGATGTGATCAGTGGTGGATTAGCCACGGCCTTAGGCAGGGAGTCTGCCAAGGTTGGTGTTACGGTTGGATAGTAGGTTGGGCTGAGATGCATATTTGCATGACTTGTTATGAGAACGGTATGGTTATGGGCCAAGCCCATACGTATGGATTATGTGTTTTGATTATGCACTGAGTCAGTGGACTCACCCTATTCTCTTAACCATTTCAGGTGATGCGTAGAATTGGACCGGGATCAGAGAGGACACATGGTGACCCATGCAGAAAGAAGAGTTTAAACATTTTTTTTTGCTTATTTATATTAAGTATTTGGGTTTAAATATTGATGTAATAAGGGTCTTGGAACTATTTATTATTATATTTGGTACTATTTATTTTAATTTAATTATGGTTTGATTAATTTGATTTACTATGTGAAATTGATTTTTATATTAGCACCCTATTTATTCAATATATTTATATATATAAGTAATAAAGTGTTTTTAATGTAGACATTTTCATAATACCAAAGTTTAAAGAATATTTTTAAAAGTACATGGGTTTTTATGAAAAAGTTAGTCTTACTGTTTTATTCGATGTTAACAAAGATTTTCCACCGTCTTTCCCGCAGTGACATAACCAGATTCGGTCGTAGTGAATGGGCCGGGTTTGGGGATGTTACAAATTGGTATCAGAGCCCGATTCAAAACTCGGCTTTGAGGGTTTTGGGCCCGAAACAGTTTTTAAAATGGGTTTTTGAAATATGGGCTTTTATAAAAAGGGTTTTCAGGATTATTCTGGCATGGCACCTGTACCTCCGGCCCGAAGTCCACCAGGTAAGTACTTCGGACCTTCTTGAAGTGATTTGTCTATATGAATTATTATGGGCTTAGGTTGGGCTCGTAGATTAGAAATTAGGACTATTGGACCCTAGGACTAGTCTACTCAAACATATGCATAAAACTTAAAGCTCTTAAACAAACCCGTGAAGCAAGTCGCCGAGAGTTAAGGTGCGGTAACCTTGGTGCGCATGTCTAGGATCGGATCCTAAGAGCTTGGTACTTAAGCGATCCTCGTGACTCACCTCCTCTTCGCAGAATCCTACCGTGCGTAGCTACGGTTCACCTTAACCAAGAGGACTTGTTCATAGGCTAAATCAATCATTAAAACCCGAAAGGGATTAACCTTGTTTGTTTTCAAACCTTTAGTTTTAAAATTTTCAATTTGCCCCTTTGGTTTGTAAATCCTAAATCTGATTTTGAAAGATGTTTTCTCGATTTACAAAATTACTAAAATACCCCTACTACTCGCAAAATTTACAAAAATGCCCCGTGTGATAAAATTACCATATTACCCTCAACTTTTGATAAAATGATTTTTACTTTGTAAAATACCAAAGTCTCAGAATTTCAAATATTAAGATACTCTGTTTGTGGAAATTTACGAAAATACCCCCAGGTTGATAAAAATTACCAAAATGCCCTTGGTTTCTAAATTTTCATTTCTCTCGACTTTTATTGAAATATTCCTATTTTACCAAATATCAGAAAATCCTATTTTGTGAAACATTGTGATATTCCGATTTTGAGAAATTACGAAAATGCCCATGATTTCCAAAATTACAAAATAACCTCCTTTCAAAAATTTTGCAACACATTTTGTATGAAAAACAAAATTTTCAAGATGACCCCAGAGATTTTTAAATTTTGAAATATCTTTAAGTTGGAAAACTATTTTCGCAATTGACCGAGTTATTATTAAAATACCCCAGTAGGAAAAATGACTAATTACCCCCGGTTGGGAATGAAATTTTGATTGCTCGAAAGAACCACTTCTAGAACTTTTTCCATAAAATTGCTCGTGGATAAACAAAGAAACAAGAATTTCTAATGCATAAAACTTTTTAAACAGACTAAATCGAGGCGCTAGATATGAGTTCTAGGGGCGTGGTCGCAATACTCGTGGACGTGGTAGAGGCAGGATATCGATGTCGGGCCGGTTGGGTCTCGCCATGGGTCGAGAGCGATGTGCGCCACCACCATTGAGAGTGGAAATGCAAGATCGGATCGAGGAGACGATGCGATGATCGCAGCTATCTTTGCGGGTGCTTGAGCGAGTAGCGAGAGCCAATGGGGGCGATGGGACTAGGAAGTCGCGTGCCAAAGGCTTAGGCGAATGGAGCCGAGGTTTTCGGAGGAGTGTCCGGGTAGCTCCAAGCGTGGCGCAGCACCGGCCGAGGCGATGGAAAGGATTATGGACGACTTAGACTTGATCGCGAGGAGAAGCTTAAGGGTGTTGTTTCATTGTCGCGAGATGAAGCCTACCGCTGGTGGCTCATCGTTAAGGAAAGTACCCTGCGGATCGAGTGGATGGGGTTACTTTAAGATCAAGTTCGAAGGAAGTATGTCGGAGCAAGCTATGTGGATGCTCGAGGAAGGCGTTCCTCAATCTGGTGCAAGGTAGCAAATCGATAGCGAGTACGGTGAAGTTTTACTGCGTTTGAGCCGGTATGCTCGAGGAATCGTGGCAACCGATTATGAGAGATGCGTCGATTTGAAGATGGGCTACGGGATGAGTCATGAGTTTTGATTGCTCATAACGGGAAAGAGACTTCGCCGTATTAGTGGAGAAAGCTCGGATAGCCGAGGAGGTCAAGAAGGTTGAGAGACGAGAATAGGGACAGAGAAAGGAACCGGGATAAGAGAAGTGTTGGAGCGCCGTAAGTGGTTGAGAGGGTTCGTAGAAAGACCGAGAGTCGAGACTCCTGTTCGTATTGCTAAGCCAGCCGCCGGAAATCCAGATCGTCCGTGTGCGCAGTGCGGAAGGTATCATGTTGGCGAGTGCTGGAATCGGGTTCGGGAATGCTTTAGATGCAAGTCCAAGACTCATCTGCAGTTAAGGATCGCCCCGAATCCGAATAGGACTCGAACAGAAGGCCAAGGTTATGTGCAACCAGCAGAGGTGGTCAGCAAGCGACAAGAGGTCGGGGTACAAACCATGGAGGAAATGGTTCCGGCCGAGATCGTGGAGCAGTAAACCACGGTAATGGTGGCACGGAGGCAAGACAACCAGGTCTGGTTTATGCAGTCCGTCGAAGGGAGGATAATGATGTGCCTGATGTGTCAGCTGGTAAGTTCCTTATGTCTGGAATATGTTTTGTTGTTTTGTTCGTTTTGGTGATTGTTTGTTTGGTTGCTCGTAAAATATTGGGACTTTGGGTATGAACTTAGAATCATGCCTAGAAGTATGTTAGCTCTTTAAGATCAGTCTTGCAATGATTTTTCTCAGGTAGTTTAGCCAAGTAATTTCGAGGACGAAATTATTTTAAAGAGGGTAGAATTGTAACACCCTGGTTCTAGGGGTTAGGCTTTTGGTGCATAGCTCAGGTGTTGGCACACTTCAGTGTGTGGTTGGGTAAGTTTTAGGGGTCCTGAGAACCCTAGGTGGTGGTGGAAAAGCCTTATGAATTTTTTTTGGTTTTAGGGGTTAAAGGGGAGCTTGGATAGAGGGGGCCTTAAGAGAAATTTTGGTGAAGTTTTGGCACAAAGAATGGCTTGGCAGAGTGGCAAGGAGGCGCCACATAAGGCATGGGAAAGTGACGCCTCAAGGGGGAGCTGGAAGGGGTCTCATGTTCGATTCGCAAGGGCAGCAGATGGGGCTTTGTTTTTGCGTCATTTTGGTGAGGTGGTGGGCGGTTTTTGAAGGCTTAAAAGATGGATGAAGACTTGGTCTTCCTTATTTGAATTCGGCTAGGAAGGAAGGATTAAAGTTTGACTCATTCAAACCTTTTTGAATGGATGGCTAGGAGAAGAGATGAGTTGGAGGTTATTTTGAATTTTTGAAGGGTTGGTGTAGAGTGAAAGTAGGAGGATTTTTGGGAGTTGGTGGGGGTTGAGTTGTTGGCCGATTTAGTAGTATAAATAGGGGAGGAGGTGCTCACCTTTGGTCATTTTTTTTTCTTTCACCATTTGTTTTCTCCCTTGCCGAAAGTTCTTCCCCTTTTTTTTATTTATTCTTCCCCTAGTCTCTTGTGAAAGTGAGTCAAAGTAAACCCCCTTTCCATCTCATTTCTTTGTAGCCGAAACCAAAAGTGGGCATAACCCTTTGCGCACCTATTTCCCTCTCCCTTCATGCTTTTCTTTTAAACCTTGCTTAAACCGAAATCACCTTTAGAGCCTGCCATTGCCGAATATCCCAAACTCCATCTAGGAGCCTTGCCGAATCATCCATCCTCTCATTCTCTCTGCTGTGGTTGCAAGTCAGTGAAGCCGAATCTTATCTCTTGTGGTAGCCGAATTGGTGGGGAGCCTCTGAAGTCTTGGAAGATATCATCTTGGATTAATAGCTTGTGTTCTGATGGAGGCAACAACCAGTCAGAGTGGGCAAGGGAAAGTCCCTATCCCGAAGTTTAAGAAGAGGGCTGTCTCGGCGGTTCGGGATTGGCCACCGGGGTGTGGGCAAGAAGCGGGGATAGTTATAGGCGTATAGTTTGTTGTTTCGTTGAGTGATAGCATAGAGATCGAAAGCTTAGAACTGCAAGTGATAAGGTGCGTAATCATCGCACTATTTTTGTGGTTTTGGTTTGCTAATGTGTTTACATATGCGTGATGTGTGATGGCCGATTATAATGGCTTGAATGGTGAGTTGTTTATGATATACACATGATATGATGATCAACATGTGATGCTTACTCTTTTGTTATAATCTGATATGTTATACTTATGCATACATACATGGGAGGTGGACTTGATCGATGAAGGAAGGAGTGTACATATGATGTACGTGGTCTAATGTTAGCCGCGGCTACATTAGCGCTTGATGGTTAGCTTTGTGATACCTCAAGGGAGATGTTGGCTAGGTGCCCATCTCGGCGGTTGATGGCTATGTGCATCACCGTAGCGGATTATGGTTTTGGGATCACTTTGGTTGATCGGTGGCTCATCCACGACCTTGAGCAGCGAGTTGCCAAGGTAAGGTTTATGGATCACGATGTGATCAGTGGTGGATTAGCCACGGCCTTAGGCAGGGAGTCTGCCAAGGTTGGTGTTACGGTTGGATAGTAGGTTGGGCTGAGATGCATATTTGCATGACTTGTTATGAGAACGGTATGGTTATGGGCCAAGCCCATACGTATGGATTATGTGTTTTGATTATGCATTGAGTCAGTGGACTCACCCTATTCTCTTAACCATTTCAGGTGATGCGTAGAATTAGACCGGGATCGGAGAGGACACATGGTGGCCCATGCAGAAAGAAGAGTTTAAACATTTTTTTTGCTTATTTATATTAAGTATTTGGGTTTAAATATTGATGTAATAAGGGCATTGGAACTATTTATTATTATTTTTGGTACTATTTATTTTAATTTAATTATGGTTTGATTAATTTGATTTACTATGTGAAATTGATTTTTATATTAGCACCCTATTTATTCAATATATTTATATATATAAGTAATAAAGTGTTTTTAATGTAGACATTTTCATAATACCAAAGTTTAAAGAATATTTTTAAAAGTACATGGGTTTTTATGAAAAAGTTAGTCTTACTGTTTTATTCGATGTTAACAAAGATTTTCCACCGTCTTTCCCGCAGTGACATAACCAGATTCGGTCGTAGTGAATGGGCCGGGTTTGGGGATGTTACACAACTGGTACAACATGCAACGGAGCCGACCGATATCGCCTAAGCATTGATACATGGAAGACATCGTGAATCTGACCCAACTCTGCTGGCAACTCGAGCTGGTAAGCTACCGGTCCCACTCGCTTCAATACCGTATACGGTCCGATAAACCTAGGGCTCAGCTTGCCATTTCGCCCAAATCTCAACACCTTCTTCCATGGCGATACCTTCAGAAAGACCTTATCACCCACGGCATACTCAATATCCCTGCGCTTAAGATCGGCGTAAGACTTCTGCCTGTCCGACGCTTCCTTAAGACGAGCCCGAACCACCTTAACCTTATCCTCTGCTTTCTCGACACTAACTCCGACCTAACACCGCCGTTCACCCACCCTGTCCCAACACGCCGAGTACGACATTTCCGCCCATAAAGTGCCTCATATGGCACCATCGAATACTAAACTGATAACTATTGTTATAAGCGAAACTCGCCAATGGAAGATACTCCTCCCAACTACCATCAAATCCGAACACGCCCCCTTAACATGTCTTCTAAAATCTGAATTACCTCTCTCGATCATCCGTCGGATCATGGATGAAAAGTCGTTGAAATCCACCTGCACTCCAATGCCCGATGCAAAGCCTTCCAGAACCTCGACGTGAACCTGGGATCCCTATCCGAGATAATTGACACAGGTACACCGTGCAACCTTACTATCTCTGCCACATATAACTTAGCTAACCTCTGTAGCGAATAATCAACCCTTACCGGTATGAAATAAGCTGACTTAGTCAACCGGTCCACTATCACCCAAACTGAGTCCTTCTTGCTGGGCGTAAGGGGAAGCCCACTGACGAAATCCATCGTAATCCTTTCCCATTTCCATGCGGGATCTTTACCTACCGCAATGTACTCGATGGTAATCGATGCTCACTTTAACTTGCGGCATGTCGCACTTGCCCACAAACTCAAGTTATTTCCCGCTTAAGACTCGCCACACGTAATCGCTCCCTCAAATCATGATACATTTTGTTGCCTCCAGGATGCATAGCGTATGGGCTGCTATGAGCTTCCTGAAGAATTTGCTGTCTCAATTCCGTGTCCTTAGGCATACATACCTTCCCCTGAAAACACAGGACTCCATCACCACTCAAACTGTAACCCTCAGATTCACTGTTCTGCACTTGTAACCTCCGAGCATTCAAGACTTCATCTGTCAGCTGTTTCTCCTTAACCTGATCAATCTAGTTCGGCTTTACTTGCAACTCTGCCAAAAGACTCCCGTCGTCATATAGACTAAGGTGAGCAAACATCGCTCTCAGGTCTGCTACCACCTTACGGCTCAACGCATCAGCTACTACGTTAGCCTTACCCGGATGGTATTCAATCGAGCAGTCGTAGTCCTTTAACAACTCGATCCACCTCCGCTGTCTCAAGTTTAACTCCTTCTGAGTCAAGAGGTACTTCAGACTCTTGTGATCCGTGTAACCTATCAACTTTTCTCCATACAAGTAATGCCTCCAAATCTTCAAGGCAAAAACCACCGCAGCTAGTTCTAAGTTGTGTGTCGGATAGTTACCCTCGTGAGGCCTCAGCTGTCGAGATGCATATGCTACCACTTTACCGTCTTGCATCAGCACACACCCTAAACCAGTATGTGACGCATCACAGTAGACTGTGAACTCCTTTCCTGCCTCAGGTGAATCAAAACCGGAGCCCCAGTCAGAATCTTCTTCAACTTATCGAAACTCTCTTGTTGTTTCTCAGTCCACACAAACGGAACCCCTTTCCTCAACAACTTAGTCAGCGGTGCCGCGATCAAAGAAAAACCTTCCACGAACCTCCTGTAGTATCCTGCCAAACCCAGGAAACTCCGAATCTCTGCAACTGACTTAGGTGGTTTCCAACCCAACACTGCCTCGATCTTTCGGGGATCCACCCTAATCCCCATAGCTGATACTACATGCCCTAAAAAGGTTACCTCCTTCAGCTAGAACTTGCACTTGCTGAACTTAGCGAATAACTGCTTCTCCCTCAGAACCTGCAGGATCACCCGAAGATGCGCGTCATGTTCGTCCTCAGACTTCGAGTACACCAGAATGTCGTCTATGAATACCATGACGAATCGATCCAAATACGGCTGAAACACCCGATTCATCATGTCCATGAATGCTGTCGGCGCATTAGTCAACCCAAACGGCATTACCAAAAACTCGTAGTACCCATAACGAGTACGAAACACCGTCTTATGCATATCAGCCTCCTTCACTTTGAGCTGATGATACCCCGATCTGAGGTCGATCTTAGAGAAAACCGATGCCCCCTTAAGTTGATCAAACAAGCCGTCTATCCTGGGCAATGGATACTTGTTTTTGATCGTCAACTTGTTCAGCTGGCGGTAGTCTATACACATCCGCATCGTACCGTCTTTTTTCTTAACAAAAAGCACTGGAGCTCCCCACGGTGAAACACTTGGCCGGATAAAACCTCTGTCTAGTAACTCCTGAATCTGAGCCTTCAACTCCACTAACTCTTTCGGCGCCATCCTATACGGGGTAATAGATACTGACGCGGTTCCGGGTAACAAATCTATCCTGAACTCAACCTCGCGGTCTGGAGGCAGACTCGAAAGTTCCTCGGGGAATACATCAGCAAATTCCCCTACAGTTCGGACATTTTCCACAGCTGCATCCATAGCTTCCAATGCACAGACATGCACCATAAATGCCTCACAACCTTTCCTAACCATTTTCTCTGCCTTCAGCGTCGAGACCACATTAGATAGGTAATCTCTCCTATTACCTATCATCACCACCTCATCGCCTTCCACTGACTTTAACACCATGCGCCTAGCTGCGCAATCCAAACTAGCCTGAAACTTCACTAGCTAGTCCATCCCGAGAATCAGATCGAACTCCCCAAACGGCAGTTCCATCAAGTCAGCCAAAAACACGACCCCTTGGAGTTCTAGGGGTACATCCTTATACAGTTTACTTACTTCTACAGAGTGACCTAGAGGGTTTATCACAGTTATCTTCCTAGAAGTAGTCTCAGAGTCTAAATCCATAGTTTCCACTATACTACTGGCTACATACGAGTGCGTCAAACCCACATCTATTAAGGCATTATAAGGGAAACCAAAGATTAAGAACGTACCGGTTATGACGTCCGGTGCGTCGCCCTCCTCTCGACGTCTCGCTGCGTAGACCAACCCAGGCTGTCTCGCCTCTGTACCACCTGCACCTCTGTCCGGTGCTCCACGGCCTCTACCCAAGCCATTACCTCCCCTGGCTGTACCACGGCCCCTCTGAGGCTGCTGACCATCCCTCCTAGTCTGGGCACGATTCTGATCTCTAGATTGCAGCCTAGCTGACCTCTGTGGACAGTCCCTCACTCTATGCTCCATCGATCCACACTCAAAACATCCTCTGTTACCAGTCCAGCATTCTCCCATGTGAGACTTTCCATACCGAGCACATCGTGGCGGCCACTGAGTGTTGGTAGCAGCAGCTGCAGCAGCAGGTCTAGCAGCTTGATTCGGCCTATTATACCTACCCCTTTTTTACTGATTTTCGGCAGACCCAGATGATCCCGAATTCCTTTTGTTCCAACCCTTGTCCTGATTCCGTGTCACCGATTGTTTCACTTTCTCAGCAACTTTGGCCTTTTCCACTAAGACCGCAAATTCCCTTTCCTGTTGTGGGGCAATTAATAGCCGCAGCTCGTCTCTCAGCCCATCCTCAAATCTAACACAGCGCTCATGCTCAGTGCCCACGATACCACGTGCATACCTACTCAGCCGAAGGAATTCTGCCTCATATTCCGACACAGACTTATTACCCTGGACCAAATTCAAGAACGCCTTGCGCTGCGCATCAATATAACTAGCCCCTATGTACTTCCTCTGATAAGCTGCCCTGAAGAATTCCCAAGTAAGATCATCTGTCATAGCTCCGTCCCTAACTGTGAGCCACCACTGATAGGACTCATCTCGCAGCAAAGATACTACCCCCTTAAGCTTCTCCTCAGCTGAGAAGTCCAGATCATCCATGATATATTCCATTGCTTCTAGCCAATATTCTGCCGTACTAGGAGCCACACCGGACACACCTCTGAATACTTCTGCACCATTAGCCTGAAGACGTTCGGACACAAATTTTCGAACCCCTGCTCCAACGCCTGCACTAGCAACTGTTTCTAACATACGCAGCATCACCTGTGATACTGCGTCATCACCCGTCTGATCCTGATCCTCCGCGCCCACAGCTGGTGGCGGTGGTACCTCATTTTCTGACCCGTGTCCGGACCCTACCGGTTTCGAGACCGTCATTCTACCTCTACCTCGTCCACGAGTGTTACGTCCACGTCCACGTGTACTCATGACTTCCTATATGTTCGAGCTGATTAAAAATTTTATGCGTTAAACTTTTATTCCACTGACTATTAAGGCAAAGTTTTATGAAGAGTTTAATGGAGATTCTTTCGCGAGTTCACAACATCCTAGGGTTTGAGTCTCTAAAGTAGTTCCTACTACTAAATGAGTCATGCCATTATCATCATAACTGTATCATTTACACAATGCCATCAATATCATATCCATATCATTAAAACAATAGTTGGGGTACTTACCTGGGCGAATTGGTGCCGGAGACTCGGTGCCATGCCTTTCCAACCATATTTTTTTTCTCATAAAAACCCTTTTGTAACCCATTTGAAAAAAATTTTGGGCCTCGGGCCCACAGCCGAGCTGTTGAACCTGGATCTGATACCAAAATTGTAACACCCCAAACCCGGTCAACACACCACGACCGAATCTGGCATGTTACAGAGTGAAAACGTTTTGAAGAAATATAATTGTTGAGTAATTTCTAAGGAAATCTCTTTGCCATTTTTAGAAAACCCTATTTTAGGTGCCGTTGAAATCGTTTTGTTTTTGTTCTAAAACCTGAAAAACTCACGCTTAAAATCGTTTGTTGTACTAGTTAATAGGAAAACCCATGCGTTACTTAAAAAAAACGAGTGAGTTGAGTTTAGTCAAGTTGAAAATCGTTTGCATTTAAAGTTGATTGAAATCTTATTGGAAAATCGTCTAAGTTATAAAAAGTTCATTTGCAAATCGATTAAGTCATCTTTTCAAACATGTTTTGAATGCGGTTACCCGATGGTAACGTTTAAAAACCTGATATTAAGTAAAATTTCAAAAACTCTAATTAAAACCCTATTATTTAGCAATATTAAAAGTTTAATCACATGCATTAAAATATTAATCACATGCATAGTATAATAAACGTAAATCAAATAAGTAAAACCAAATAATAGCGAGCGGCCTTATTACAAATCCCAAAACCAAATTTAAGTAAATAGATCAAACCGAAATAATAATGTAAAGTCAAAACCCGAAATAAGTTGCATGGCCACCTCGAGTCCTCCCCGGCTCCATATCCGCGAATCATGCCTCGTCTGCAAAATATAAGGGAAGGGGTGAGTCACCGAGACTTAGTGTATAAATCCCCAACCTGGAAGAATAGCACTTACACAAGTCATTAATAATACATGCAAATCATGCAAACCCCATAACCTAACCATCCATACTCCTTTCTCTACCCCGTGTGGTCAAAACCACTGGTGGTCAAAACCACTGGTGACCGTAGTCACAAATATATCGGTGTGGTCAAAACTAATGGTGACTGTAGTCACAAATCAGGTGATGGGGCCAACCAATCGTGTGGTCAAAACCACTGATGACAATCCCGTATTAAGCATGTGGGGCCAACCCACTGTGGTACCAAACCACTGGGACGAGTCACGATATCCATATGTGGTCAAAACCACTGGTGGTACCAAACCACTAGGACTTAGTCACAAATAATAATTTCCAAGACGGGGCCAACCCGCCGTGTGGTACCAAACCACTGATGACAGTCCAAATATCCTTCCTCCTCCTCTCATCAATCCCACCATCATGTCCATATTAATCGCGGCATAAAATCATATGATAATGCAAATTAACATATGGCATAGCATTCAATAACGACATGATAGCATATATCAAGATCCACGATCAGGGGGACTTACCCGGAGTCCACGCTCATGCCCACAAGGCACACACAGTAATTTCAATGGCTAATCGGTTAATAATAGTTAACATAAAACATGCATCACTAATGAAGTGTGTAAGGATACACACCTGACTGTACGTAGATCTAATGAGAAATCCCGAAACTATGTGATACTACGAAATCCCGAAATGTATGCCCTCACTGCTCCTACAATCGGCCAACGCTTAGTTAGTAATCAAAAAGCCCTATTTGGCATAACTAGAAATCTCGAAAAGATGTCGCAAGAAGGTAATACTTTACCTTAATGCCGATTTGGTTTCCTACCAAATCCCAAAAATTTGCGATGGATCTCCCTTGTAATCGGCCTTAACACATCATTAAGAATCATAGGGCCATTCGGCCATGGCATAAATCTCGAAAACGAAGAGGAGTTGTCGCAACCTTACCTTAATGATAGATCCCTTCGACTTTTACAAGGAGTCGGCCCTAGCACCAATGATAGGAGAATCGGCCACCACAAAGAGAGGGAGTGAGATCACAAGAGGGGATTCGGCTATACAAGGAATAGAGAGAAAAAGGGGAATGAAGTAGCAAAACTTACCACACTAAGATTGAGATTCGGCTTCTATTGAGAACCAAAGAAGAAATGTGTTTCGGCACTTGAAGTGATGAAGAGATAACACAAAAAGGAGAGGGATTAATGAACAGAGTATACGGCCAAGAAGAGAACTAGACCAAAGTTTCGGCTTTTGAAAATAATGAGAAAAAGGGGAGGAGATGAAATCAAGATTCGGCTATTGAATGTGTTTAAGATGAAGAAGAAAGGAATGGGATTGAGGAGAATTCGGCAAAGGATGGTGAATGAACTTTCGGCACAAGGGGTTTTAGAGAAGAAGAGAGATGAAGTAGAATAGGTTACTTTCGGCTTTGAGCATAAATAGAGAAAGAAGAAGAAAAAGGTGCACAAGGTAGATCGGCAAGGAGAAGTTTCGGTCAACAATGATTGCATAGAAAAAGAAGAGAAGAGAAAGGCTTAGCAATGCATGAACCGAAAAGTAAAAGAAGAGAATGGGAGAATTGATTTTCGGCTCCTTTCAAAGAAGTGGCAATGGCAATGCTTGGTTCGGCCACTTGATAAGGCTTACCGAAAGAGCAAAGAGAAAAATGCTACAGGGTCTCGGTTTGGCACTAACTGAAAGTGAAGAGGGCTTCCTAAGCTAGCCGAAACGCACCCCTACCTGGCCATTGAATTTCGGCACACAAGCTTCCCAAACCGATTACACTTCTCCCCTCCTAGAGTCCAAAATTCGGCCAACCTCTCCCAGCTCTCCCATCCACTCATTCAAATCGATTTGAATGAGTCAACTCCACTTTTTTCTCCTCTCATCCAATTCAAACTTTGCTGATCAAATCCTCATCTATCCATGAGAGTCCCAGCTAAGCACAACTCTCCTGGCTTGTGGCGTGAAAAAAAATTGCAGGGAGTGCAATTCCTACTGCTCGAACACAGGCACTCCCCACCTGCTTGTGGGGTCATTTTCCTGACAACTTAGTGGCACCGCCTTGCCACTTTTCCACTGGTTCCCTTGTGTCTAAATCTCTTGAATAATTCTTTTAACCCCTAACTCTCTTAGCTCCCTCTCACTAAGTACAAAAACAAAAATTTTGGCCATGCCTCAGGCCTAACCCGAGGTCATTCCTAGACCCCAAAACATGCCAAATTAGTACAGCAAACATACCATCACATGCAAACATATGCAAAATGCAGAGACCCCGATTTAAGGATATTACACTAGGTAAGTGAATTTCGAGTAAAATATCCATTTAGGATGCCTCTGGTAGGGTAGTTATATTGCTAACCAGACCATAGATCATGATATGAAAATAAGTGCATGACCATGTGGCGGGACCCATAGCATTGTATGATATGAAGACACTCATGGTGATGCCTCCAGTAAAATGAAGACTAGACTGATAGATCACGACCTAAAAGTGTGTAAGTCCATGTGGTGGAGACTTGTGGCGTAATATGATGATATGAATATTCATGGTGATGCCTTCAATAATATGTATACCGAACTGGCAGATCATGATATGAAGTTATATATAAGTCTATGAGGGAGAAATTCATGGCACCTTCTAAGAAAGTCCGTCAGGACAGTAAACACGTGATTTTGATGAGTATATGATGAGTTTGAAGATAGTATGGTTTGTCTGATCTTGTAGTAATATTAATAAGCTGTAAGAGGCATATTTTTAATGAGGAATTGCGTTTGTACTTCTAAAGGGAATTTGCCTTAATAGTCTGACAGTTTGGAGTAAGGGCATATTCATATTGCGAAATGTATAAGTTTCCATTAGTTTGATTTTGGTTACGTTAATCTAAGTTATCTAATATCTGTCAAATTTGGGTGGTATCATGTTTCGTTCTGGGAAAAGTTGGAATTTAAGTCATTGGTAAATTTGGTATTCTTACGCTATGAATTATAGATGTTTAGAATTCTTCGGGATGATATGAAGTGTTTCTCATCAATGTGTGAATGTATGGAATTTGAGTCAAGGTATGATATGATTGATAATCTGATTTAGCAAAATTGGTATTACAATCCACCAAAAGTGAGATCAGTAAGTAGTATCCGCCAAGAGAATAGTGTCGAAACCACTTTTATTTTAAGTTTGAAAAAATGTGGATCGACTTTAAAAAATAGGAGTCGCCACCAATCCTTTTTGTTTAGGTGTGATCGGGTCACCTATAAAAATGTTTTAGTCTGCGAGATTCAAGAAAACGAGTTCGGGAGTAGCACCCCCATGCGCCCCTAAACGAGTACCAAATTGATTAATAAATGTCCTTGCGTGGAGAATTTGGAAATATTTGAGATATAAATTTTCTAAGGAAAATTAATCAATTTTGAATTCGAATCTCAAGATTAACTCGTTTCGAAGGAAACAAAAATATCATATCCAGTACGTTAGGATATAATAGCTTTATACGCCGACATCGAGATCATCTTTGATCTTCAAAACATGCAATTAAAGAAGGGTATTTGATTATCTGGTTGGACAAAAAATTGACACCCAGTACGTTAGGGCATAATTTTTTGACTTTCCAAACGCTCAAACATTGCCTTATTTAAAAAAAAAAATTTATATTTGGCTTAAAATGTATTTAAATAAAACATTTAATAAAAAAACTAGAATATGTTTGAATTTGAGGTGTAACAGTAATAGAATACATAGACATTAATCACGAAATATACACAAATTAAAGATCATATTAACAACAGGCTATAAAATGCAAGTATTCTTAAAGAAAGTTAATTTATATTGAATCTTGAACTTCAAGATTAGCTCGTTTCGAAAGAATAAAATATCACATCCAGTACGGTAGGATATAACACCTTTATACCTCGACACCGAGATCATCTTTGATCTTCAAGATATTTAATTAAAAAGGGTATTTGGCTATCTGGTTGAACAGAAAATTACACCCAGTATGTTAGGGCATAATTTTCCACACTCCCAAACGTACAAACATTGCCTCATCTTTAAAAAAAAAAATTTATGTACATGAATTTTTAATGGACTTAATATATACAAAATATTAGATACAGGCATACATATATACAAATATTTTATGTACATATATTTTAATTTTTAAAATAAAATATGATTTCATTACTGTATATATATATGCATATACAAAACAACATAGTATAGTTGCTTTTTTTTTAAAAAAAAAAATAACATTGCATGGCTTACTAAAGCAATATATGAAATTAAATATTTTTCCATTTTAAATCAAAACATATAAATAAAAAAAATAATTGCAACATTGCAAGATAAATCTCAAAATAAAATATTTTTAATAAAAAAACTAAAATACATGCATTGTGATAAAATTTAAAACTTGATTAAAATGATAATAAAAATAAAGTTAAATGATCATTATAGAAATAAACCAAAATTATTTGAACTACATTGAGGATCATATTGAATTGTCACATAGAAAATAAAGGATTAAACTGGCAAATATTTTAATATCCAAAACGCATCGCATGAACAGGACCAAATTAGAACAACGCATAAATTACAAGAATCAATTAAGCAATAAATACAACACATAACAGATCTATTTAAAAAAATATGGAACAGAGGGACTAAATATATAAATATTCCCTTATTACAAAAAACGCGCGGATCTTTAGGAGACCAAATCGGGTCGGGCCGGAGCTTACCTCATACGCGTCGTCGTATTGGGGCTATTGTAATGAGCCCCAAACGGCGTCGTTTTCCTAGTATCCTATAATCCCCTTTAAACGAAATTAAAACTATCAGACCCCCATTTTTGAAACCCTAAAATCCCTTTCTACTCAAAATTTCACCGCAAATAAAGGCAAGCCCTTCCATCCGACCACCGTGAGCGTCCATCAGAGGCGCTTGGTGGTACACGAAGGTCCGAAGGGGGCTCTTTCGCACCGGCCTTGAAGCCTCACCCCTCGGTCCACGTCCATATCCGAACTCCGATCTCGACGGAGGAGACACGGACGGAGTCTCACGAAGGTAGCTCCCCTTTCATTTTGTTAATGTATTAAAATAAAAAACAGTGCTTAAAATAGATTCGAAAAGAAAAGAGAGAAAAAAAATGCAATCTAAAAAAAAGCAACCTTTTTGAATATCTGTTTTTTGATTTTGTATTGTTGTATTTTGTGCGTGTAAAATCGTGAAGAAGATTACAGGGGTTGGTTTCGATCTTTTTAAAGGCCGAAATCAAAAATAAAAATGAAAATAAAATAAAAATACACTGTTTCTCTTTCTTTTTTCTTTTTTTTTCACCGCTGTTAAATCTTTTATTCGATGCAGTACTGGAAGTTGTTGCTTGCGATGTGGTGCCGTCAGAGAGTCAGACGCATGCTGACGGACGTGTCGTCGCGCGTGTGAGGACCGGCACCCCAAACATCCGGTGGGGTTGCGGCGCAAGGGACTTCCAAACTTCTAGGTTTTCAGTTGAAAACCCACCGTTGGGCTATTTGGGTCATTCGGTTAATTTGATTTTGGCTAATTTTGTATCCGGGTTATTTGTGGGTTAGGTATTTAGAGATTGGGTAGTGGTTTTTAATTTTGTAATGGGCTTTATTAGACTGTTGATAAATCTTTTTTGTTTTATTATGTTTGTTATACTTTGGTTTAATCTGACGGGCCCGGGCGAATTTGGGCTCTTACAGCTGCCCCTCTTTGCTCATTATCGTGTAACGAGAATAGAGCAAAGACTATAAAAAGAGCCAAATTTGCCCGGTATTCTTGGCTTCTTGGTGTTCACTTCTTCGAGTTGCTTCATTCCATCCCACTATATCTTCAGGGGCCCGAGAACTAGCGCTTCGATCAATTTGAAGAAATTAGACTTTTAATCTGCTCCTGCAACTTCAAGATTGCCAGATCTGCTATCTTCAATCCGCTCCTGCGACTTCAGGATTGCCAGATTTGCTATCTTCAATCTGCTCCACTGCAAACTCAGGGAGATAATATTTGATGTCTTCGATCTGCTCCTGCAACTTCAGGATTGCCAGATCTGCTATCTTCAATCTGCTCCTACAACTTCAGGATTGCCAGATTTGCTATCTTCAATATGCTCCTACAACTTCAGGATTGCCAGATTTGCTATCTTCAATCTGCTCCTGCAACTTCAGGATTGTCAGATCTGCTATCTTCAATCTGCTCTTGCAACTTCAGGATTGCCAGATTTGCTATCTTCAATCTGCTCCACTGCAAACTCAGAGAGATGAGATTTGATGTCTTCGATCTGCTCCTGCAACTTCGTTGTCGTCGATCGCTATCTTCAATCGCTCTCCTCAAAACTCGTGGATTGCCGATTTGCTATCTTCAATCTGCTCCCACTCGCAAACTCGGGAGACAAGATTTGATGTCTTCGATCCGCTTCCTCGCAACTTCGTGGATTGCGGATCCGCTATCTTCAATCTGCTCTTGTAACTTCGTGGATTGCCGATCCGCTATCTTCAACCTGTTCCTCGCAACTTCGCAATGCGGATCGCTATCTTCAATCTGCTCCTGCAACTTCAGGATTGCCAGATTTGCTATCTTCAATCTGCTCCACTGCAAACTCAGGAAGACAAGATTTGATGCCTTCGATCTGCTCTTGCAACTTCAGGATTGCCAGATCTGCTATCTTCAATCTGCTCCACTGCAAACTCAGGGAGACAAGATCTACTAATTCACCAATGTTGTGACACCATCCTCTGGGGGACCTGTCCTGTAAAATTGGTTTTATGTGTTTATGCTTATGCAAAATGGTTAGGATACAATGATCAGAATGAATCTAATGCTCCTAACTAAATATATTATGGACGACATTTGCATGAATGCAGAATGTCATGAGCATGGTCTTTTTACAAAGATTAGGATACAATGATCGGAATGAATCAAATGTCCCTAAATAAATGTGTCTTATGGATGACATTTGTATGAATGCAGAATGTCATGAGAACGATTTCTTCAATGATTAGGATGCAATGATCGGAATGAATCAAATGCTCCTAACTAAATGTGCTTTGTATGAATGCATAATTTCATGAGAATGATCCCTTTTTAAAAGTTTAAAGTGGTCATCACTCATCGTTTATCAGGGCTCTATCACTGACGTATTATGCTGACATCTTGTTCGGCTGGTATTCTCGACAGAAAACTCGAGGAAGCAATTATAATTGTTCAACAGATTTGCCCCACTGTAACTTCAGGTTTCATCTCATTGTGACTTAGGGGTATAGGATTTGAATATTTTCCCATCCGTCCCACTGCGACTCCAAAACGTAGGATTTGTTTCTTCTTCAATCCATCACGTTGCTATTCAAAGGCATAGGATCTGTATTAGCTTCCAACTAACCGGCTGCCAATCAAAGGTATCAACTGATCACTCCTGGGGTGACCTAACCAAATGTGCATGATATTTGCATGAATGCAGAATATCATCTTTTCGAGAATGATTCCCTTTACGCATGGTTAACGCCGCCATCTTTCGTCAGGATTGTATTACTGACGCAATATCTTGTCATTCGTTCGACCACCATTTTGGCAAAAAATTCGGAGAGATAGTCTCAGTTTAGACTCTTCCTCCACCAATATTTCCATCCCTCACACTTGGTGAGTTTTAAACAAAGTCCCGTTTCAGTTTCTTGTATTATTTAGAAGCTTCTAGAGTAATATGCGAAACTCTTTTTATGAAAATATTATCAGTCCACTAACCGTTATTTCAATGCAAAATGCTTGAAAAAGATCATAACAATGGACAAGAAGGAAATTAATTAGGAGCATAGCTCGAAACAGATAAGTTAAGCAAAGATAACAATCGCAATCAAGAAAGAAATTTATTGTGAACATATTTTGAAAAGAATAATATAATCACAAATAACAAATTTAAAATAGGTAAAATGAACACTAGGTGCCCCAGATATCGCAGCCTGAGCTTCTCTGTTCAAACTTCTTGAGGACCATTTTAAGCTCAATATGTGTTTAGGGGATCCAAAATACTTTGTCGATGCCCCAAGACGTAGCATACCTCTTCATTGTTAGTTCAGGCATAGCAAGACTGTTGCATGCCCCCTTTGATCAAAATTTGAGCTGCCCTTTTCGGGTTTTCAACTCAAATCTCCTTTGGTCTCAAAGCGCCCTTTGCGGGTTTTCGCCTTGGCCTCTCCTTTTTCTTTCTTCTTTTTTTTGCTGAAAATTTCTATTTTTCTTTTTTAAATTTTTTTTTGTTGGAAAACTTTTTATTGAATCTGAATTCTCTGGATTGGGCAGGTCCCTGCCATCTATTTTGGTCAATGTTTCCAGAACAGACTTTTTTCACTACATAAGGTCTTCTCTAGTTTGGCCTCCATTTTCTCTGAAATCCTTTTGTATATGAAGGATTTTCTTCAGTATTCGGTCCCCATTTGGGAAATTTCTAGGATGAACCTATTTGTTGAAAACCCGCATCATCTGACTGCAACGGATAACTATTAACTTTTCCTCACAAATTTGATTGATCACATCGAGAATGGATCCATTCTGCCTCATCCAACTTCAGTTCTGATAAAATTCAGAAAAAGGAATTTCGACTTCAATGGGCGAAACCAATGTGTTACCCCGGTGACAGTCCTGGCCAATGTTTGATAAGCATAGAGGGTAAACAGTAACTTCTGTATGCCAATCTTTACAAGTCTCGATCTTTTTTACGATCTCTTATTTTTTCTTTTTTTAGATACCTTTGCTGCACTGATGTGGCATCTGATCTTTGAACAGACCGCAAACTTTTAACATTATGCGGTTAAATGTGATCTTTTCGACTCTTTTTTTTTTGTCGGCATTCTTTCTTTCTTTTTCTCTTTTTGTTCTGATGACTATCAACTTTGTAATATTGGCATATGAAACGACTTTTACCATCTTAGTGAAGTAACCGATATCCATGAAAATGAATCGATGTTGGCCAGAAGCTTTTAATGAGATTGGCTTGATAACATCCATGCCCCACATATAGGAAATCTTATTTCTGCATTGAGCTAGATTTTGATCTTCATCTCCTTCCTTGGCTCGCGTCGTAGGATCTGTTTTTTTATACAGTATTAACAAATCAGAAGATATGTTACAATTTCTATCATCTTCAAAGTCCTGAGATCCCTTAGACCCATATTTCATTCAAAAAGGGAGTCAGTAACAGCATCGCCCATGTCATTGATATCTGGGGACCCATTGTGGGTACGAAGGTAAATTCCAAAAATGATTATTTATGGTATGGTCATGAATAAAGAATGAAAAAATATTCTAAATCACCAAAGAATGTACAATATAAGATGTAAAGAAAAAAAATATTTACTTAAAATGATGCATTTTATTGAAATAAAAATTCTGGACATAAGCCTATTTCACAAAAGGATTCTCATTGCCTCTAGGCTTAAAGCAACAAGCATGTTTCAAATATTACTCTAGATTAGCCTTAAAAATACACGTCTCTTCCAGAGTCCTATTGTTCAAAACACCCTCAAGTATATAGAGGCCGATGCTTGGAAAACTTTTATTCCTTGGTTCACTCTTTGGATATGCCATTGGTGTTCTGACTTCCCGATTTCTAGGCTTCTGATGACTTCTTTAAGGAATTGCAACTCTCTTGCCCCCTCCTTCAATTTATCGCTTGCTCAAATTTCATCGAGCTTCAAAACCCCTATCTTAATAAGCCTTTCCACGACTTTCTTAAAGGCATTGCAATTTTCTATTGAATGCCCCAAATTCTGCGCATGATAGTCACATTGGGCATTTGCATCGTACCACTTGGGGTACGGGGCCGCAATGGTGTCGGTAGAAAGGGGACACCACGTGTGTGTCAAACAATCTCGATATAGCTCTTGGTATGTTATTGGAATAGGAGTGAACTGAAGCTTTTCTGTGTTTGTCCTTTGACTAGATTCATTCCTTAAAGGAGTCTGAAGACTAGTAGTTGTCGTCCTTGGTGATCCCACAGTAACTTGCTTTGAATAGCCTTTACTGTATGCTCCCACATTGTTTACCTCACTTTCTTTCTTTCCCGGGGCTGATCTTTTGGCACTTTCCCCCGCATCTATTTTACCGCTTCTCACAACATTTTCGATCATTTCACCGGACATCAATATTTCTGAGAAACTCTTCGTGGCACTCCCTAACATATGGTTGATAAATGGGGCTTTCAAGGTTTTGATGAAGAGCATAGTGGTTTCTTTCTCCAGAAGAGGTGGCGGGACCTGTATGGCAACCTCTCTCCACCTTTGTGCATATTGTCGAAAACTCTCGCTTGGTTTCTTCTCCATGTTTTGCAAGGTAATTCTGTCAGGGGTCATATCTGTTACGTGACTGTACTGCTTCATAAATGCCTGTGCTAAATCTTTCCAAGAACTAATTTCGGTACGACTCAACTGATTGTACCATTTAGATACTGCTCCCGCCAGACTGTCTTGGAAGCAATGTATTAGCAGTCGGTCATTGTTAACATACCCAGCCATTCTTCGGCAAAACATAGTTATATGAGCTTCGGGGCAAGTAGTCCCATTGTATTTTTCAAATTCTGGCATCTTGAATTTGTGGGGAAGTATTAGATCTGGCACCAAACTTAGATCTTTAGCATCGATTCCATGTTGCCTATCAGTGCTTTCCATGGCCCTAAATTTGTCTTCCAACCATTTGCATCGCTCCTCTAACTGTTTTGGCAATTCAGCCCTTGCCCTTTCTCTCTCTGTTGCCTCATCAAAGTTAGGAATAACAGCATTAATTGGATGATCCCCTAAGTTAGAACTCGATCCCGTTTGGAAGTTGGCTGGTATCGAAACATCTTCTTGAAATTGTTGAGGTTTAATTGTGATGGATGTCTTTCGTGGATGCACTTCAGGATGTGTTGGGGTAAAACTCGGAGGACATAGTAGTTTCTCATTATCTTCACCAGTGCTAACCATAGGGGCTTTTCCTTTGTCCACTCCTCCCGTCAGTAATTGAGTCAATTGGGTCATCATACTATTTTGTGATTCCATCATTCGGTCTATCATATCTTGCTGGATCTTAGCAAGTTGTTCTTGCATTTGCAACTGAAGTTTATCTTGCATCTCTTTTTGGAGTTGTTCAAGCTTCTCTATTCTCTGATCCATATCTTTCGTCTTGGTTCGAATGCAGTAGGGGATGTTTGGTTTTACCAGGTGTCGGGTTAATCTTTGAAATAATTTCAACCAATCAAGGTCTTCTCATGAAATCTAATGCATATGATGTAATGCCATGTGAATGCATGCCATGGATGCAAAAGGTATCGATTCTAATTCAATTTCCATTAGAAAACTTTTCTAGAGAGCAAAATTCTTTACATGAGACAAATTACAAATATACGGACAACCGTATTGTATTCCGTTTTATCAAGAAATTCGTTCTCCATGACAAACTCTTTAGTTTGGTAATCGAATACGAATCGACACTCTTTTAGATATGAGATGATATGTTATGTGATCACAACCAAAACAAAATGAAACACATTAGTAAGAGATAAAAGTAAACAAAAAGAAACCAGTAGAGTACTTATTCGGATGACCACTATGGTTTATTGCAGCACCATTCAGGGTGGACTTTTAGGGTTTAGTATATGTGGTTTAGTTCTAAGGAATAGGTACCTGAACCAGCAGATTCCTCAATCTTCACCCGTTATAGGCTCATATGGATTGAGTTCAGTTCAGGGGAATACATTTCCCTATGGCCATGCAGAGATGAAAATCTCACGAAGCACATAGGTACAGATGTTTCCCGGAAGCAGTCCATTAGCCCATGCGGAGGTGAAAACCTCACAAAGGCATAGTTTCTCACTCCCACTTAAAGGTGTAACCACAACGGTCATGCAATGCCAAAGTATTTTATGAGACTCGACATTATTGCAATCATAGCACAAATAAATGCATCAAAAAACATGTTTTTTCGAAACAATTTTCCAAATTTCAATCAAAAGGACAAAAAATTAATCAATTTATGGCCTAACTCTCAACCTGATATCCCCAGTGGAGTCGCCAAGCTGTCGAAACCACTTTTATTTTAAGTTTGAAAAAATAGGGATCGACTTTAAAAAATAGGAGTCGCCACCAATCCTTTTTGTTTAGGTGTGATCGGGTCACCTATAAAAATATTTTGGTCTGCGAGATTCAAGAAAACGAGTTCGGGAGTCAGTTACGTACGAGGAAGGGTTTGCACCCCCATGCGCCCCTAAACGGGTACCAAATTGATTAATAAATGTCCTTGCGTGGAGAATTTGGAAATATTTGAGATATAAATTTTCTAAGGAAAATTAATCAATTTTGAATTCGAATCTCAAGATTAACTCGTTTCGAAGGAAACAAAAATATCATATCCAGTACGTTAGGATATAATACCTTTATTCCCTGACACCAAGATCATCTTTGATCTTCAAAACATGCAATTAAATAAGGGTATTTGATTATCTGGTTGGACAGAAAATTGACACCCAGTACGTTAGGGCATAATTTTCTGACTTTCCAAACGCTCAAACATTGACTTATTTAAAAAACAAAATTTTATATTTGGCTTAAAATGTATTTAAATAAAACATTTAATAAAAAAAACTAGAATATGTTTGAATTTGAGGTGTAACAGTAATAGAATGCATAGACATTAATCATGAAATATACACAAATTAAAGATCATATTAACAACAGACTATAAAATGCAAGTATTCTTAAAGAAAGTTAATTTATATTGAATCTTGAACTTCAAGATTAGCTCGTTTCGAAAGAATAAAATATCACGTCCAGTACGTTAGGATATAACACTTTTATACCTCGATACCGAGATCATCTTTGATCTTCAAGATATTTAATTAAAAAGGGTATTTGGCTATCTGGTTGAACAGAAAATTACACCCAGTACGTTAGGGCATAATTTTCCACACTCCCAAACATACAAACATTGCCTCATCTTTAAAAAAAAATTTATGTACATGAATTTTTAATGGACTTAATATATACAAAATATTAGATACAGGCATACATATATACAATTTTATGTACATATAATTTAATTTTTAAAATAAAATATGATTTTATTACTGTATATATATATATATATATGCATATACAAAACAACATAGTATAGTTGCTTTTTTTTTTTGAAAAAATAACATTGCATGGCTTACTAAAGCAATATATGAAATTAAATATTTTTTCATTTTAAATCAAAACATATAAATAAATAAAAATAATTGCAACATTGCAAGATAAATCTCAAAGTAAAATATTTTGAATAAAAAAACTAAAATACATGCATTGTGATAAAATTTAAAACTTGATTAAAATGATAATAAAAATAAAGTTAAACGATCATTATAGAAATAAACCAAAATTATTTGAACTACATTGAGGATCATATTGAATTGTCACATAGAAAATAAGGGATTAAACTGGCAAATATTTTAATATCCAAAACGCATCGCATGAACAGGACCAAATTAGAACAACGCATAAATTACAAGAATCAATTAAGCAATAAATACAACACATAACAGATCTATTTAAAAAAATATGGAACAGAGGGACTAAATATATAAATATTCCCTTATTGCAAAAAAACGCGCGGATCTTTAGGAGACCAAATCGGGTCGGGCCGGAGCTTACCTCATACGGCGTCGTATTGGGGCTATTGTAATGAGCCCCAAACGACGTCGTTTTCCTAGTATCCTATAATCCCCTTTAAACGAAATTAAAACTATCAGACCCCCATTTTTGAAACCCTAAAATCCCTTTCTACTCAAATTTCACCAAGCAACTAAGGCAAGCCCTTCCATCCGACCACCAGAGCGTCACTGTAGACGGCGCTTGGTGGTACACGAAGGTCCGAAGGGGGCTCTTTCGCACCGGCCTTGAAGCCTCACCCCTCGGTCCACGTCCATATCCGAACTCCGATCTCGACGGAGGAGACATGGATGGAATCTCACGAAGGTAGCTCCCCTTTCTTTTTGTTAATGTATTAAAATAAAAAACAGTGCTTGAAATAGATTCGAAAAGAAAAGAGAGAAAGAAAAAAAATGCAATCGAAAAAAAAGCAACCTTTTTGAATATCTGTTTTTTTTATTTTGTATTGCTGTATTCTGTGCGTGTAAAATCGTGAAGAAGATTACAGGGGTTGGTTTCGATCCTTTTAAAGGCCGAAATCGAAAATAAAAATGAAAATAAAATAAAAATACACTGTTTCTCTTTCTTTTTCTATTTTTTCTCTCTGCTGCTTTGTTCGCCTTTTATTCGATGCAGTACGAAAGTTGTTGCGCGGATGTGGCGCCAGATTTAAGGTCTGTACGCTGCGGACGTGGCGTCGTCTTGCGTGTGAGGACCGGCAGCCCAAACGTCTGCGTCAGGTTGCGGCGCAAGGGACTTCCGAAACTTCTAGGGTTTCCTGCATTGAAAACCCGCCGTTGGGCTATTTGGGCCATTCGGTTAGTCGATTTGGGCTAATTTTGTATCCGGTTATTTGTGGGTTAGGTATTTAGAGATTGGGTAGTGGTTTTTAATTTTGTAATGGGCTTTATTGACTTTGTAATGGATCATTGATAATTTTTTTGTTTTATTTTGTTTGTTATACTTTGGTTTAATCTGGCGGGCCCGGGCGAATTTGGGCTCTTACAGTAACTGTGATCAACTATTCTAGAATAAACGATGAAAGTTGTCTAAATAGAAGAGAAGAGGTAGTATCGTCTGGTAAAATCTAAAGTCAGCCAATTAGTAAAGTATGATACAATAAGTATGGTAAGTGGCGCATAAGTAAATATATAGGTATTCGACGATGTGTAGGTATCTGCCAAAGATAGATTTGGTAATCCAAATATCCAGAATGTAGAATTTAGCAAGAAAGGTTCCAGGATATTTTGGTCAGTTCAAAAGACTTTTTACTATTATTGTTTCATATACGAGTTGGTATTTCTTATACTAGATGTAGCCCTGCAAGTGGAATTAAAAACTTGTCATACATCCCATTCATTTTATATATTTAATTTTTTTATTTTTTTTTACTATATCTTATAACCACATGTCACGTTCTCAACTTATTTATAGAGTTTTTAAACTCTACTAGAGTATATCAAATAAATTTGAAATACTACAACATTTAATTTTACCATATTCTAGTCAAAATTTTTAATTCTACAAATAAGTTCAAATACTACAACACTTCTCATTTTTTGAATTATTATTTTTTATTATTTTACTACCCAAGGATATATATCACCCATTTAACATTGCTCGGGAAGTTTTTAAACTCCATTGGCTGTGTGAAATAATATCCCTAAATAATTTTTTATTTTTTATTTCAAAAATTATTTATGATAATAATTAACTTATAATGATTATATGTACTAGTATGGTTTTCGGTCTAAACTTTACGTTGAATTGATTATTTATTTGTGTCAAATTATAGAGTAAAAATTTAAAGGTTAAAATATGCTTTAAGTTCTTATACACTCTATACATTTGGAAGTTAATCACTCTTTTTTTATTTTTAAAAAATTAGTCCGTCTACTTTTGAAATTTAAAAATCTAGGTCCTGTTATTACTATCGTTAAAATTCTTCTATTAAATCCATTGGTGTAACATTTTGAAATAAAAAAAAAAGCATTCATTTGGCAGTCATGTAACAATAAAAATAATATTGAAAATACTGATTTTGATTTTTTCTTAAAAACTTTTCAAATTCGTCACGGTAAAATGTTTTTTTGGAATAGTGTTCTTAAAAAATGATATAAACATTTTGATTGAAATAGTTAACAATACTATTGACATTTTAAAGTGGAGAGAACATATTATGTCAAAATTAAAATATATAAACTAAATATCAAGTTTCAGCATAGTATAGAGACCAAAAATTAAAATTAGACCATTATCTTATAATGTAAAAAAAAAAAACCCAAAAGAAATAGGAAGCCATATAAATTATATATAATCACTTAATAATAGTATGAAAATATAAACACTAAATTATGTTAGAAATTAAATATCAAATTTAAAGATAGGAGTACCAATACTAAAATTTATTTTATTTATAATGCAAAGAAAAACTAATAAAAAACAAATTTCCAAATCATACACACAAAAAAACAAATAAATTAAAACCCTTGGGACATTACTTGTAAATATAGAAGCATCAAACAATTGCAGGGAACCATAAATTTACTACATTCGAATGGATTTCTCTTGTGGAAGCTTGGATATCTATGGATTAATTCTAAACATCTTATAAAGTTGGTTTCACTTTAAAAACAACATTTATTGAAAGCATCTACTTTAATTACTGTGAAAATCAATAGTTTTTGACACTTTATTAATAAATGCAGGAAAACAAGGAATTAAAATGAACTGGTATTTAACTGCTTCTGGTTTCCTCCGCACACAGTGTTGACATCATAGCTGAAAGCAAAGTTAAAAAAGAAAAAGTAAACAGGTTTGCAGTTTTTAAGGACGAAAACTAAATCCCATCCTATGCTAATGGTGTATGTTGACTCTGAAACCTTTTTGAACAGAAGTTCACTCAAAAAAGATGCTCAACTCATTATGACAAACTCCACCTGGTAGGTTAAAATTAGAGGAATCAAGTTCTTTTTTCATTCAGATTAATCAGACTGCACTATATATATTTAAGGGACCATTAATCCATTGAATCTTGACATGAACAGGCCTACGCTAGAAAGGTTAACCATGGACTTGAATCAATCTATGGAGTTCACACCTTCTGCAACCTCTTCTCCTCAAATTCATAACTTCATGCCACTGACTTCTTTCATGTTACCATTTCACCAGCCTTCCAATGAGGTTGCCTTTTTCTTTCCTTTGAAAATCATATTTTCTTTTTATATTATTTGTACTATCCATATTATTATTCATTTTAATCTTCTTATGTCTTGGTGAAGGACGGTGAAGAAGTGAAGCAATCACATCTTCTGGTCCAGAAACGCAGTCTAGAGTTGTTTTGGTACCAACAAATGTTGGAGATTCATAACATTTCAGGTCCCTTAATAATTTTCCTCTCTTTTCATCTGTTATTTTGCTTTTTTACTGATTGTTGTGTGCCTGTTTGCTTTTATACTGAACTAAAGCTTTCAAGAGCCACCATCAGCTACCTCTGGCAAGGATCAAGAGGATTATGAAATCTGATAAAGATGTGAAGGTTAATTTATTACTAATTTTCATATGATTTTATTTTATATTTTCAATTTTGATGGACTTTTTACCAATATTTCATATGTTGCACTAGATGATCAGTGCAGACACTCCTATCTTGTTCTCCAAGGCCTGTGAGCTCTTCATTCTAGAGCTCACCCTTCGTGCATGGCTGCATACTGAAGAAAGCAAACGCCGAACCCTACAGCGCTGTGACGTTTCCAAGGCGATAAGGCAAGAGGAGGCACTCCATTTCTTATTTGATGTCGTCCCGTTGATTAACCACAAGGTCCTTTTATATATCAATGCAGTACATAATACATTCAAATGCTACAAAACTATCAATGAGCCAAAGTTGTATAATCTTCAAATTCATATATCAAGTGTCGGTAAAAGTAACATGAAAGCCCCTATATTAAGAGTTAGATTACATTTTACCCCTTTTATTAAAAAAAAGAGCAAATTAGTCCATGTTTGTCCAAAGAGCAAGCTGGTCATGATAAAAATTTTATCTATTTCTGCTGTTCTGCTATTAAAAACTGGTACTTATATGCCATCATGAGGTACACATGTCACTATCTGATTATTTTATTAGTTTTGTCAGCTTTTAACAGTATAAATAAATAAATTTTTTTAATAGAAATGATCAATTTACTCTTTAATCTAACATACAGAGATTAATATATCCATTTTTTGAGTAAAGGGAACAAAATTCACAAACATTACTTAATTCTTATATAACATAGCTATTATTAGATTCCCTACCTTACAAGTCTAACATTTGAGGTGGGTAGGAGTTTCTTTTAACTATTTGAACACTACGAATTTTTGTAGGATGATGATGGGAAATTTCTCGAGGAAAATGAGCATCATCCTGTTAACCAACCGCAGTTTCCTCTGTTGGACATGAATGCTGTGAGAATTAGAACGAGGTCAAAAATAATTATTTGATTTGTTGTTAGAAAAATTGTGGTTTAATTCTATTATTATTTTACTTCGTAGGAGCTGGTTATTAGGAGCCCAGAAGCTCAACAATATATGATTAAACCTCCTATGTCCTCTCATGAGTTCGATTAAGGTATATGATATTTAATATGAAATAGAGATTCACTTTTGCACAACTTTGAGAATTAACAATAATTAGGTTTGAACTGGGTTCAATTAAAGAAAAAAAATCTGGGATATTTATCTTTGTGAATTCATATAATGCATTGCTTGATACTTTGATGGTATACATTACTATTTTAGTTTGTATAATGCTTTTGAAAGTTCTTTATATTAACTATTAAGGGATAACTAGTTCATAAACCTTTTATTTTTATTTGTTTTGCCTTTACATAGTATACATGACTGGTTCTCTTGTTTACGCAGTGAATGAAGCTGGCTGATTACAAAAATTGCAATCGTATGTGGAATATGAAGAAGCAGCCTTAGTAAAAGAAAAATGAAATCCACAGTTATTTTATATATAATTATTTTACTTTCATATAGACTGTCTTATCTATTTTATAATAATAAATTAATATATATTTTAACTTGGCATCTTCATTTTCCTTTATCCTCCTATTCATAGAATATGCCATTGTACATAATTTTAACATGGACACAATAAAAATATTAGATTAAAAGGTAATTAAAACCGTTATACCCTCGCCATTTCATCCATCGTTGAGTTACCCAAAGTCCAGTAAAATTGGACAAAATTCAATTTTGTGACTTTGCGAGAAGCATAGTCCTAACTTCACCTCACCAAAACATCACATCACATGAGGCGAGCGCACACAATCCCTAAAAAATATATGGGCGAGAGATTCTATCAATACCTATCAATTTATCATCTCTAAGAATTGACGATGCTCCAACCAAGCATCTCACATAATCCCCTCACATTAGCAACAAGAAGCTCCTAGCTAACAATCCACCACTCTACCGCCTGTACCTATGAAGTAAAACACTTGATGATTGAGAACCACGCCAAGCTGGTCTCTCTTTGTAAATACTTCCTCTTGGCACCAAGGCAAGGGATAGATACACAAGATCAACCATATAGCTCATATTCAACTCGAGTATCACCTCTAACCCTCCAAACCTCCATCCTTAGTGCTTCTCCATGCCACAGGCGATGTGGACCACCACCTTTGTATTCCCTAACATCTTGTATAACTTAATTGTTATAATAATTGATGCAGTCTATGAGAAAAAAAACTTATATGGTTATCGTTAGAGAGCTATCATCATCAGGATCAAGAAGACCAAGATGCTAGCCATTATCAGCACTAAAATGAACTTGAATATCGAGGTCATGACGACACTATAAAAGCTTACCATCCATCTTTCCCACAATTTCAACGATGGGACAACCATCACACTCTTTCATATCCTTTTATTGATCATCAAGAGGAGGGATATTATTAAGATCCAAGGATCAAAGAGGATTTTCGATCTACAACCCAATAGTATAGAGAATTACAAGCCCAAAATGAGTTTCTTTTGGCTCAACTCTAAGAATATGCCCCGAAAGGAGCCTAAAAAGACAATAAGAAGCTGATAAAAGAAGAAGAAAAAGAATCTTCTCGAGGCCAAAGATGATCTTTGGAACATTAGTATTGCCTTGACTTACAGGGAAACCAAACCACCACTCTGCCTAATGGAGTAAAGATGATGTAGTAGGATACTGAAACTATCGACGCCCAAAGCACCTGAAAAGTCTTCAATACTTGCCTTTGAATACCTCACAAAGAGAAATTCTTGGTGAAAGGAATATTAGGAACCCTTCTTCCCATATGGATTAGTCTATAGAAGAGGAAGTCCATAACTGAGTGACTACTTCACAATAATATAGCCCACACAACAAATGACTACCTCAACTTGAAGGATGCCATTGAAGTACATGTAAGGAAAGGCCAATTAGAGACATTTATAGAATGAAGACCTTGCTCCCAAAAAAGGAGGAAGGGAGACATCGTGGTAAAAAGAATCCCTAAAGCCTCAAAATATTGGTGAAATAAAAGGATGTCTTTGGATTCTAGCATACAACAACCATCTCCTTTTAAAAATAAAGGCAAAAACGAGAGAAGGGCGAGTAGGTTCTTTCCAAGATTGAGCACTTGGTGAGACCAACAACACGAACCCTTTGTGTGAAGCAAAATGTTACTTACCAATGAATAGACAAAGGGGGCAGCTTAAAATAAAGGTGGAGTGCCTTCTAAGACAGAAGATGCACGAGCTTGTAGGAAGAAAAAGACTCAGATTAGTTTGATGCACTTCCTTATTAAGACAGAGTGAGAATACTTTGTTTATGCTAAGAGAAGTAATGCCATGACGAGCACATGAAAAGGTCAAGGCACACAAAGGAAACATACACCACATCGGATCATCTTCTCAGATCTCCTTATTAGAACAAGAACGCCTTATAGCTTATTTAGAAGTGGTTTGATGGGAGAAGAAGATAATCACAAACAAAGCTAACTACTCAAGCATGTAAAAGTGAAGGCCTTCAATGAGAGGTAATGAAGAGACCCCTTAATGACTCCTTTCATTTAAACATGGTGGCTCCTTAAATCTCCTTATCAAATGTAAGCGTAGAAAATGCTATATCTTATCATCGAGAATTAAAAGGACATAAGGAGAACCGTCCCATATCAAGCTCACTTGTGCAACCATTGAGCGTAACGTCTTAGCCTTTAAAATGATGTAAGGGTGAGTAGAAAAGTTTCAGCATGTGGAACTTGACTTATGAGAGCCGCAGTATATCAGTGCATGCTTGATACGTTCCTTCGTAAGCTACAAATAAAACAAGAAAATGAAAAGATTCCCTAAGAGGTCATTGGAGAAAAGTAAGGGTTCTCCTTGTTGGAAAAATCGGTTTAGAAAATAGTGCTTTAAGGCACAATGAAAGTTCAAAATTTTTCTTTAAAACCGAGCCATTGTGATATTTATAAGAATAAGCATTAACCACAATTATATTTGTGCTTTGTATAAGGCAGTTAAGTTAATAATGGCTCTCTACTAAACGATCTTTTCTACTATTCTCGAACCACGAATTACTTTGAGTATGGGATCAAAGTATCATGAACCAATTGCACAAAATGAAAACTTTATTAATTTTCAATAGGAAAGTTCATTCTCTTTATAACCGAAATTATGCATTTTTCCAAGAAAATAGAATTTATTTTGTAAAATAAAATTTCACTATTTTTTAATAGAATAACGACGTGAATAATGTGTATTGAAAAGCTTAACACATAATTCCTATTCATAGATAGACAGTGCAAGAGTTCTATTCGAATAAGATCTAATTAAATAACAATATTTAAATAGAAAATACAACTTCTAGTCTAAGTAGAAGAGTAAGGGGTGGCGGCACCCTTAGAGTAAGGCCCCTTTTATATATTTGGTTTAATTATATGTGTTATCAAGACTTTTATCCAACACTTATAATTTATTCAACCCAATATTTATTTTCTATTTCTCAAAATATTAATTAATTAAATGAACGAAATAAATTAACTAAATTAATTTTTCAATTAAATTATTTTTTCAACCAAATTCTAATTCTGTTAAAATCATGACAACTTTATCGTACTAAAATCTATTAAGAAATATATTTAATTGTCTTATTAAAAAATCCATGATGATTAATTAATTTAATTCTCACTTCAAACTTTAATTGTTTAATTTCTATTAAATAAATAATAATTCAAAGATCTTAAATTAATTTCTAAGTTATCTTTTCTAGTTAGTGAGAAAGCGCATTTACTGCATATTGTGATGTATATGGTCTATTTCCCTTACCTTATCGTTTTCATTCATTACATATTATTGGTTCTACATGCAATTCGTTTCTAGTTATCTTGTGCTAGCGAAGGACTGATTGGACATATATGATTAGGGCTTAAATAATTTGTAATTAAGTTTCTACTTTTTGATCTATTGTGATTTGACATGTTTATTTGTTGTTCCTTTGCACACATTTTAGCATATTCTAAGTAGAATCGAGTCATTTTAGTATCAATTTGCGTTTTTAGATTTTTAAGTAGTAAATGAATTAGAGTGGAACTCGCAATTGTTTACAAGTAAAAAAAAAAAGAGAAAGAAACAAGGTGAAAGATTGAATTTTTGCACTTTGATCTTTGAAGGCTTGTTTCTTATCTTCATTTGGGAGTCATTGAACCATATTTGTACCATCTAACAAGTTTGGAGATGTTTGGAGTTGTTAGACACAAATTGGAGCCATTGCAACACTGAATTGACACATTAATTATATTTTGCAGATGACTTGTACCAATACAAGTGTTTTGGTACCAATAGAAGTCTTAAAAATTATAGCCATGGGAGGTTGTGGTATCAATACAAGTGGGCTAATACCAATACAAGTATGAGGGAAGAATAAAAGGAACTTAATATTTGACTTGTAGTGGTACAATTCCTCAAGGGTATTGATGCATGTCTATGGAAAATTAGAGGTGCTCATTGTTTGACTTGTAGTGGGCTAATTAAGTTCCTTTTATTCCTCAAGAATAAAAGGAACTTAATATTTGACTTGTAGTGGTACAATTCCTCAAGGGTATTGATACATGTCTATGGAAAATTAGAGGTGCTCATTGTTTGACTTGTTGCGATACAAGTCTCGGCTAGTATTGATACAACTCTAGTTGCACCGATACTCCTAGGGCTTTATCTGATACTTCTCCCTTGGGATCATGAGATAGATTACTATCTCAATTGTATTGATACAAGTGAGCCAGGGGTATCGGTACAAGTTTCTAGACTTTACTAAAACAGTTGTAGAGGAATTTTCAAGGGCTTTTATGATTTTAAACTCATAAGAAATACTCTAAATCAATTTAATTAGATTTATGGGTTTAAAAACACTTTGAAAATAATTTTCTAAGATTTTATAATGAATTTTGCAAATTTTTAATAAGAATTTTAAGTTAATTATGTTATATCAAAACATTTGAAATCAAGGCTAACAAAAAGCTTCCATGGAAAAAAAAAAAAGCAAGAAGGAAAAGATTGTAAGTTGTGTTTGATTTAATCGGGTGTCATGATCAGGGACTCTAGGTTAGTTGTGTTTGAATTCGGGTTCCTAGGCTGATGATGAGCGGTTAGGGGGCTTGGCAATGATGAAATGATGAGCTGGTCATGGGTGATTTTAGTGATGAGGGAAATGATGTAGGCAGTGTGGTGACAAATGTCGAGTTGAGGATGGTGATTGATGAGAGGGTCATAAAGAGTAATGATGGGAAAGGTGAAAATGGTGGAGGGTCCAAGAGCAAGAGCTGGTGGTATCCGCGTGGGGCGTGAGGAGTGCTGGTAATGGATGCAAAGGAGGTGGTATGGTTGGATAAAGGTGATGGCAATAAGTTGAGGCAAAAGGCGAGAGAGGTGAAGTAGTGGTGGAAGCTTTCTGTTAAGTGTTAATTTTGATAGGAGATGGTGAATGAAATTGTAATGATGATTGGGGGAGTCTATGCGAATGTGAGAATTAAAGTGAAGGTGCCAAGAGAGAATTGAAGTGGATGAAAGGGTTGCTCTATGGTGAATGTAAAATTTAAGGTTTTCTTTTATTGTATGGGCTTAAGAATATTTAGACCCACAATATGTTAGCTTAAAAAAGCAATATTTTTTTAAAGAGAATGATTTAAAATTATAATTTCATAGCATCCTTATCTTTTTTTAATAGGAGAATGATAAATTAAATTTTTAGTTTTTTTCTTACGAAAAATTTAAATTTAACTAAAAATGCTAAAAATAAGGAGAAAAAATATGATTTGTCATTCTCCTAATGAATATAGATAAGGATGACATGGAATTACAGTTTCATACAATCCTTTATCATTTTTTTTTGTTGGAAAAAAAGGCTTAAAAATACAATTGCTGTTAGAAACAAGAATAAACAAAATAAAAAGATTGCACTTCGTTTATTCTTATATCTTGAGCTCTTGTTTGAATTTTTCTTTTAAGAAACAAGTTTAATTTTTGGAGATTAAGGTTATTAAAACAAAATTGATTAGTTATTGAAAATTATTAATTTAAAAAAAATGAATATAAGTATTTAAAGATGTTGAAGGAATTTTATTTACATTCTTGATATTTTTAATGAATGTCTTAAAGTGGAAAGGATATAATAGTTAGAAACAAAAAAGTCATTATCAACAAAAGAAAAAGGCATACAACATAAGGTAAACTATACTTATGATTACTTTTGTTTACTTTAAATTGCATTTTAATTACTTATATTTAAAATATTATATTTTATTCACTTACGTTATTGTATTGTACCATTTTAGTCACTGAACCGTTAATTGTCATTAACGGTGTAACGGTAAGCTGACGTGGCACGTAAAATCATCATTTCAAACAAAAATTTTAGGTTAAATTATACAATCGATCCCCATATTTTTTTTTGTTTTGAGCAATTTAATTTTTATTCTTTTTATGTTCTTTAAACTTTTCTTTTCTTTTTTTTTTTGTCATTCTCTTCTATTTTTCCCTCTATTTTCCTACCTTCTTCATTTCTTTAACATATCAAGAAATTGAATTGGTAGTGAAGAAAGAAGTAGGAAGTCCAAAGCCATCATTGCCTATAATCAAAACTCATAAACCCATACAATGGTTCTTTCGTCACTGCCAATTCGACTTCTTGATATGTTAAAAGAAATGGAGAAGGTAGGAAAACAGAGGGGGAAGCAGAAGAGAATGGAAAATAAAGAAAAAAAAGGAAAGTTAAAAGAACATAAAAGAAAAAAATTAAATTGCTCAAAATGAAAAAATATAGGGGACCAATTGTATAATTTAACCTAAAAATTTTGTTTGAAATGGTAATTTAACGTGCCACGTCAGCTTACCGTTACATTATTAACAAAAATTAACAGCTCAATGACTAAAATGTTACAACATAAAAACGTGACTAAAACATAACATTTTAAATATAAGTAACTAAATTGTAACATGAGGTATAGTTTACCCTAGAACATAGACAACTGGGCTTGAAGCAAAAATATTGAAACATAAAGGACCAGCTAGCAAATAACAAAAGTTAAAAACCTAAGTAAAGATATTAAATAGACTTCAGATCGGATCTGTGCTGGGTGCTCAAAGATATGATAGGGGCAAAGCAAAGCAAAGCGGAGCCGGAAAAAGAAGAAACCAGAGAAGAGGGGAAAGGGAAATGGAGCTACTGGAAATGACAGGAATGGGGTCTTTGGGATGAACCATTCGAAAGCTTTTCATCGTTTTAGTCATAAATTGAAGTTCTTCCCGAGGCCACCCATTCCGGTGATTTCCAGAGGCTTATCCCTTTCCCTTACATCTTCCTTGCTTTGTTTATATATGGAAATGAAAGAAAGAAAGGTCGTATCTTTGTAAATTTTTTCTTCTTTTTTTAATCTTTTCTTGATCTCATCTGTTTTGTTATGATATAAAAAAAAAAAAAAAAAAAAAAAAACTCAGGCTAGCTGCTTCTGCTTGTATTGTGAGGGATCTCACATTGAATGGGAAATTTGAGCAGGAAAACTGCAGAATCTAGTCAATCTTGGATTTTGGACGAGAATGTTCAATTAATGTTGTTCACTCATTTCACTTATACATTTGAATTATGTTTATGTTCATAAATTATGCTTACAGAAGTTGATGCGAATATAGCGAAGGAGAGGGTAAAAAAGGGATTATAGGCGTAATGATGCTTAATGTTTAGAATTTCTATCACTAACACTATCACAATTAAATTAGTAAAGTCATTTAAGTTGTGAAAAAGAAAAAGAATGGATTATAAATTTCTTTTCAAATTATATTTCCTATAAAATATTTTATTCAAAAGATTAATAGAAAATTTACTTTATTTTCCCAACTTTTTCTCCCAAATTGAAATAGAAACAAAAAAAAAAAAAACAGGAGAGTAATCAAGGACATTCATCTTTTTTAATTTTTTTATTGAATAAAAAATTCTAAAGGGAAAATTTCTTACATGTTTTTTTTTTTTTTTAACCTAGGTATCCACTCTCGAGTCTCGACTTCATTGATTAATTTTTTTGTTACGAGTATTTTTTGAAAAAATAGATAAACGATTTAAAAATATGATACATTTTTGTGAATGATAATTGAATCCCAATCACATGAAATGAAATGAGCAATTATTACAGTAAGTATCTTACTTATTTCTCCCTAATTTTATTGCTATCCAAATATAAGATAATTGTTGATTGAAGCACAAAGTCAGTCCCTAGATTAATCTATCCACGGATCCGCCTCAGTAGGCGTGGTGTGGACTGGCTATATTTGAATAACAACTTCTATTAGGGTTAATGTTAGATGGAATCGACTGAAAATTTTTTAAGTTAATTGAATTGATAAGTTTTATTTTATCATTCTAACTCGATTTGAATTTTTTTTTTAAATCGAGTTGAGTGAAATGAAATTCAAGTCGAATCGAGTGAAATAGTTCGAGTTAACTTAAAAAATTAAACATGTCAAATTAAAATTTTGTTATAGTATAATTAATTACATAGTAGAGCACAAAAATTTGAAACATATATATTTGAAAACTATTTGAAAGAAAAAAATAAACTTGAATCATTAATTAACTTATTTAGTTCTCCAAAATTATTATTTTAGAAAATTTTAAAATTTTTAGCTTTTCTTATGTATTCTTTAGAATTTTTTTATTTTGAAAAATATTGATTTTGGAATTTTTATAAATATTTTAAATTTAAAAAATTATTTTGATTTTTTTTTGTAATTTTTATTGAGAGTGACCAATTTGCTTATTTTCAAAATTGATAGGGACCAAAAGGGTATTTGTACCAATCTGTTATTCAAGTTATTCAAATTGTAAAATTTGACTCGAACACGAAACTTGAATAACTTGACTTAATTAACTCGAAATTCAAAAAAAAAATTGACTTTTTCGAATCGAATCGAGTTTTGCTGACCCCTAACTTTTACACTGATTTAATCCCATCTAAATTCAAATTAAGTAATCTTAAAAATTATTTTATTTAATTTTAATTATAGAAATATAAATATTAATAACATATTTTTAAATATAAAAAATAATGAAATGGTGAATCTGATGAATTTAAGCTCACACCCTCTTGTCTATTGATTACAAGAAAATGGATTGGGGTATGTCGATTTTTAGCTTTACATGTGGCTCAAGGCCATCCATAAATTCATAATCTTTCATTATTTACCAAATGCCTTGGGGGTTGAACATTACAAGATTTGGAACCACAGTTTGCCAAATTCTTGCTCGTCTCCTTCAACGTGCCATTTTCCCAACTCTCAACTACTAGTCTATGTACTATACTTTTGCCTTCTACATTCTTCTACCATTTGTTTATAAACAAGTGCAGCCCCAAACATTGATCTACTCAACACTTGCCGCACCACAATGGCTGACCACTGGCATCCCCCACCTCCAGCAGACCCCTTTGCACCCCCACCGCCAGGGCATCCGGCACCACCTCCGCCAGACCCCTTTGCTCCACCACCGCCAGGGCATCCAGCACCACCTCCGCCAGACCCCTTTGCTCCACCACCGCCAGGGCATCCGGCACCACCTCCACCAGACCCCTTCGCACCACCTATGTTTGGGCAGCCTCCACCGCCAGCACCACCTCAGTTTGGGCAGCCTCCACCTCCTCCAGGTCCAGGAGGACCTCCTCCACCACCCCCATATTAGCCTATAGCATAAAAATTTGATTAGATTCTTATAGGATTGTAACAATAAATAAGAGAGTATATATTGTTATGTTGAAGGTTGGAAGTGGATGAGAGTGAAATAATAAATAATCTTTATGTTTGTTGCTCACAAATTTCTCACACCCAAATTCAAAATATAAGAAATAATTACAACCAACTTATCATCTTGTATCGGTTTCTAGGCTTGCTGTATATCATGTGTTGCTTGGAAGTTGGAACGTAGCCAACCCTGATGGAAGTCAGTTTTTAAGTGAAAATAAATTTAATTCCTTGCCTATTTAAACTATTAATTGCAATACTTGTGTAACCTATCAAATATCAAGCAATTATTAAAATATTTCTTTTATTATGGGATATATTCATCTTCTACATAAACCTAACTAAAACACATAAAAAAAATGAAATTTCAACCCAAAATACTTTTTTTTTTTTTTACTATTTCAACAGGAATTTCAGTTAATTTTTGTATGAATTTTTAAATATTTTTTTAAGATAATTTCTTTTTCACATGAGTGAAAATAATTTAATGTTTTTATGGATTTCCACGAAAAAGTAATTGATGGGATTTTTTTTTTTTTTAAAAAATCCTTCAGAAAATTAAAACAAAGTTTGTGTTCACCTACAAATTTGTTTTTTCTTGAAATATCCTTCAGTAAGAATTTTCCGAAATAATTAATTAATATTTTCCAATTTCGTATTTGGGGCCTAATATTGCTTTGCAAAACCCATTGAAAAATAATAATATAATAATTTTTTTTCCTCTAAATTCATAATAATAAAAAAAGTCGTTTTAATTTTTCATTTAATTTTTATCACTTTTAACTCGTGAGCTTGCATCTTTTATTAAATCACCTCAAAATGTATAGAAAAGTTAATATTTGTTGTTAACTCTATTGACGTGGGCATACGCATGGATTACCATATGGATGAAATGTCAATATTTAATTAATTTTTAAAATTTAAAAAATATTAAAAAATGCTTTTTATAACTTTTATACTATTTTAATCATGGTAATGATTTTTAATTTTTAAATTCTTTTTTGAAAATTTTAAATTTTAAAAAATTAATTAAATGCTAATGTGTCATCCATATGGTAATCCACTTATGCCACGTCAGAAAAGTTAAAAAAGCGTTAACTTTTCATTAATTTTGGGTTGATTTGACAAAAAAAATACAAGTTTAAGGGCTAAAAAAGATTAAAAATTAAATAAATGACTAAAATGATTTTCTTTTATAAAATGGGAGGGAAAAATAACTTTTTATGCTAAAAAATTCCTTTTAACCAAAAAAAAAAAAAAGGAAAATTGTTCTTTTTTCTTTCCAACAAAAAAACAAAAACATAAAAGATAGTGCACCTACAATATGAGTGAAAATTTTATGTAATAAAATTTCTAAAAAATGATAGAATTATTAAATATAATTTTTGTTGAAATAAATAAATTTTAGTTATTAAAATTTTAAGGTTTTGGGTTCGAATCCTATCATATGCAAATCTTTTTTTAGATTTTATATAAAAAGAAAAAATAGCCCTCAAAATAATAAGTATTGCTTTGTAAAAATAAGAGTCTTTTTATAAATTTACCACTGGGTTAGGTCCTGATTGAAGGGTAACACCAACTCAGTAAGAATCTTAAATATTAGTGCAGACAAAGTAATTTTTGAATCAATTAAAAAAATATCACATGTCAAGTCGAAATTACCGTAAGTTTAAAATGATGACATCATATATTATGTTATAATTATTTTTCTCTACTTAATTTAGATCAATTAAAAGATACATAATAAAAATTTATATTATCGCTAATTAAACTAAAATGATTAAGTGATAATATTATATTATTATTTTAGAGTAGATAAAATAGTTTAATCTTTGTAAATCACTCAATTGAAAAGTTTACATTTAACAAGTACTTTCTTTTACTCAAGTAATTGGCACTATAAAAAGGGTCACCTCCAATCTATTCAACACATATTCATAAGTTCAAAAGTCCAAAAGTTCTCTTAAGAAGTCATTGAAGAAATTCAAGAGCTTGAAGAAATTTTGACGAGCACCATATCAGTTATAAAGGAAAATCGTTATAACACCCCGTTGCCTGACCCAATCGCTAGGTTCGAGTTACAAGGTGCTACATTCGTTGCCGGAGCAACTATAATTACATTCAATCACAGACCGTTAAACATTCAAATATAGCTAGAACATGAGTATCAAACGATACATAATCGTTACCAGGTCTTATACGAACTTATGAAAGCTTTTCTAATCACCCAATGCCGAAATAGGGCCAAACTGTAAAAAATTTAAGATTTTCAGTTGATGTTGCGACGCCGAGGGTTCCTCGTCACGGTGCAACTCTCTATTTGATGCTCGTCATGACCCTGAATCATGACGTTGCCACATGGCTTTGTGGTTGCAATGTCAGAGGTTTGTCATCGTGACGTGACTCACTGTTTTCACAATAGCCAACTTGGTACGAGTTTAGGAGACCTAAAATCATATTTAAAAACTTTCCATTCTACTATACCATGTTTGGGAATGTGTCCATATTGTAGTAAACATGTAACTGTTTTCTATGTATTTGAACAATGAATAAATAAATAAAGTTAATTTTATATTTCACTGTTATATATTTTGTGTTTCTGTCTTTCATGTTTTGCATACATAGAAAAATTGTGACTAGTAAATATTAGCTCATTGATTGTCTAAGTTCAAATTGAGGATAAGTGGCATTGTAAGAACGTTTACATTATGAGAAATACAACTTACTTCAGTAGATAATCTAAACGAGTCCGTAATACCGTAAAAGAATCAAAGTGAGTGTTTGATTCAAATACTCAGAAGGATTATTATGTCATCTAAAATTTCAATTGGGGAGATAACTAGTCTTAACTATCGGAGCAGTTGGCTCCACAGGTAGAGACATAGATGTATTCATTGGAAAAATGATACATTGGACTGGACCCAAGATGAATTAATTCTGGATCCGTTTGTGAATTAATTCACTTGTAACATCCATGGTGTGATTTACCTAAATCTTGAGTTAGCTACTGACCATGCGTATATAACTCATGTGCTTTGATATAAGTGGAAGCTTATTCTCTAAAGATGATCGAGCACATAGTCAGTATGTTGGGTACATGACTTGTGTATGTCATGGATTTACTGACAATAATGGAATTCATAGCTCGATTAAAGAGTTAACGGTATCCTCTCATTGGCATTGTGTGGATTGATAAATATGGAACGTGGCCACGGGTTGTTTGTTCTCGAACGAACAATTTATCACAGTCATTTGTTGACAGTGATCATATTAATCATTATGAAGACACAATGGTGACAATGAGATAAAATAGAATTGTATTGAGTGAACGGGTTTAACTCAAAGAAATCAAGGATATTATATGAGGGTAATACATACACGACGAGGTCATTGGACAAAACAGTTGGATGAATTGTTTTTATAAAGAGTATATAATAAAGAGTTTTCAATCTTGGTACTTCTTGTGGACTGACTTCATGATTAAGTAAATTGTGAATTATCGGAACGATACTTTTAGACATAATTGCAATTACTAGAGCCTAATTGTACATGTCCGATTGGTCCTTCCGCTAGCTCAACAAAAGCCAGATCGGACTACATTTGAATAAGAAGAAAATTCTACGACTTTGAAAATAATTTAATTGAGTTGATGCCATGGAGTCTTTCATCCACCGTTTCTGACACCACTAAAAAATGAGATATTACATTTACTGTCCCAGTGGACTATCTCTATTTTGTGACGTTTACTGTCCCAACGAACTATCTCTTTTGTGTTTACTGTCCCAGTGGACTATCTTTGTTTTTTGGATGCCATGGAGTCTTTCATCCATGGTCTTACACCGATCTGCCATCTTGGCGTACTATAATATGATGTCATAGAGTCTTTCATCCATATTCTTACTCATTATACCTGGATGCCATAACATCTTTCATCTATGGTCTTACACCGTATACCTTATACATTGTACCGTGCTGCCATGACATCTTTCATCCATGGTCTTACATTACGTACCTCATACTAGACTATCATAGCATATTTCATCTATGGTCTTATGCCATATATCGTCGTCACAGTGTCGCCCCGAAGGACTAGTCAATACCGCTGTCGCGGTAAACACCTTTCTATGGTTCTTATTTCCCAAATTCTCATCCCATTACCTGCTTTATACCATCTAACATTGATGCTCGAACACTGCAGTGTTCCCTTCGCAATGCCCGGAGCTTCGCCCATGAAGGTATCTAAAAGGTTCACTCCCCATTCCCATCCTAATTTCACCTATCCCATTGAGGTTTTTCCCACAGTTATGCAATGCATGCACATATCTCATATTTCATGTTGATTTCACTTCCCGGGGCTTCGAGAATTACCTACACATGCGCACAGAACAAACAACCGTACGTTTAGTGATAAAGCTCGGTGGTACTTTCATGATTCAAGGTAATATAACATAAAATAACATTTATAACATGCTATGATATTTATAATCTCAATGCCTACTAATACATATTCTATATTGTAACATAAGTATATAATCAATTACATATAAAGGTATACAATTATCAAGGCAAACTAATTCAACTATCATAGAAAAAGAATGATCAAATTCAATTACATATATCAAAAGCTATCTTAAGGCCTTTAGTTATCAACACCAATTAACAATTTAAAACATTCAAAAACCATTCGTTATGAAATTCAATATCAAGTTCATTTCACACAAAAATCCGTTTAAAAAATCGCCCGAACCTCTTTATGGAGTCTATTGACTGATTCATATTCATTTCAATATTATATTCTATTATTAATCTATTTAATTACCTTTTTAAGTTTTCCAATTTCAAATATAATGTTACGCCTGATAGAACCCTAGTAAAACGGACTCGAATACACGAGTAAACTACATCACACCAGATAGCTCGTAGGAGCTTAAACTACAACACACTAGGGCACCGAAGTGCAAAGTCTGAAGGCATCAAATGCATATTCATATGCTAATACACCCCTCCACCACACCATATTATACTCTATGATCCACAACAAATGTTAGATCCCAATATAACCTGTAATGGTCTCCGTACAAACACATATCCCATACAAGCGCGCATAAAAATCTATTGTCATGTCAATCGTATCCTAACCTTTTACTAAGTGTACACGGGCCTCAATTATATATGTAAGTATTTTTCATACATGTAATCATCTTACTCGCATATTCATACCTTGTATTTGGTCACATATGCATTTTTGTACCCTATACACTGTTCTATCGCATAACAATTATTTTACAATTTATTATATATATCATTTTTCATTCGAATTCACAATCACAACCCCATTTCAAAATCAAACACACAAATTTCATATTATAAGATATATTTCAATATAATTTTCATATCACATATCATAATTCGAGTATCTCATATCATTTCCCATTTATTCATTTTAGTCTTCTATCTTGATGTTATATATCAAATTCAATCGAATATTCCATATTATAATAATAGACTCACCTCAATGATTCAACAATCAATAAACATGCATATAAAATCAAACAATTCTATCCCGAATGATAAAAGTACAACCTGAAGTTTCGAACGTCACTCGTCGACGAATTTTGCTTTTCCTTTCCCTCTCGGCTATTCGATGTTGTCGTTAGCTACGGATAATCATAAAACATATCATACAATCAATTTCCAGCCAAATCAGAATCAAATACGAAATCACAAAGACTTTGCAATTTATTCAATTTAGCCCCAAAAATTAGGACGAGCATAACTTTCAATTTAGGACTTTGGATTAAAATCTGATTTCACCAAAACTCATCAGAGACCCTTTATTTTCTATTCGTACCAACAATTCATGACAATTTTTCATTTTATCCAATTTAATCCATAATGTACAAAACTAACAATTAAGCTTTACAATCTAGTCCTTTTTATAAACTAAGCTTAATTTCTAACAACTCCACACCAATTTCATCTATTTATCAACAATGGCAACTTTAAAAAACTTTAAAAGTTTTACAAATTGATACATGAGCTATCTAAATCAAGCTCCCATGACTTTAAATCTACAAAAAATTACAAGAAAACGGACTTGATTGCATACCAATTTGTAGCCGAAAGCTTGAAGAAACTTAAGGTTTTCTTCTTCTTTTTTTCTTTGGTTTCGATGGTGGAAGAAGTTGAATTAATGTTCATCTTTCCTTCCACCAAGCTATATGTTTAATTATAATAATTTTAATTACTAATCGTATTTAATGAGAAACCAATACCACCGTCCATTAATACTTGGTTAAGAATGGTTTATTAATCATTTTGGCCTCTTTGGATAATTGTAATTAAGTCCTCAAGCCTTTTTCTAATTAAAAATAGATAGCGATTGGAATTTTACAATTTAGTCACTAGGCCTTAATTAACCATAATTTCGACTAAATTGACTATCCAAATTTTAATTCATCTATCGGGTCATTACAATCATCTTTCGATCTAGTTCAATCGATAAGAGAAAGTCAAAAGCCATTTTTGATGAAAGACGCCTTTCGATCTAATTCAACTGATAGAAAGGAGACTAAACTTGTTTTTTGAAGGCCCTTGAAGTGGGATCATCCTTCCATCTATGATCAAGTCTAGACGACCCTTGGGGAGATCTAATTCAATTGCACTCACAAAGGAGATAAAACCTATTTTCAAAATCAAGTCTCGTTAACCCTTGAAGCAGACTCAACCATCTAAGTTCAAGTCTCAAAAAACCTTGGATTGAAACTCTCTCGAAATCTATTTTTAAAATCAAGTCTCGATGAATCTTGAAACATACATCATTAATTCAAGATCAAGTCTCAAAGACACTTGAATCCAATCAAATCAAATTATCAAGCAAACACTCTCCAAATCAAGTCTCAACTATCCTTGAAGCCACTAGTATCTTTTTAATATCAAATGTAAATGACCCTTGGGTCAAAGCTCAACCAAAGAGAAAAATCAAATGAGTTTTCTTTGTAATTGGAAAATCCAAAAATTATATTTCTTTTCAAAGTTTATAAATAAAATTTAACTCCAAGTTTTGTCTGTACAATTAGTATAGATTGCAAACTCATACTTTCAAAATAAATGTTTGTATTTAATATGCTATGAGTTTCTAAATTTAAAATTTAGTCCTTATAATTTAATTTTGAAAAAATAAATTTTGTGCTTTTTTTTTATTTAAAAATCTTGGTCATGTTAACTTCCATCTAATTTTGGCCTTAGTTGTTCGCATATTATAAAAAGTGGCAAAATAACCTTTTTAGTTCTCAACATTTACAATTTTTGTCAATTTAATCTTTTATTTTTTTAAAAATACATTAAAAAAATTCTATTTTTATCTTTTTAATAAAAATTGCAATGTTTTTTTAAGATACAAAACTATTAAAAAAAATAAAAAGAACTCTTTAAAATTCATAAATTGAGAATAAATAATCATTTTAAAAATTATTAAGAATATAAAAAAATTCAAAAAAAAATATTTACTTATTTCTTTGGATCGTATTAATAAGATTTGAACAAGTATTTCCTAATTTAAATCAATTCCGGTTAAATTTAAATACACAATATAATTTTTTTCCCGTTTAAAATACAGTATATTAAAAATTTCCCGATAATTAAAATGTTGTTGATTGTATCATATATTTTAGAATTTTTATGTTGAATAAGGATAAAAAGACAAATTTTAAAAGTTGGAGTGGTATTTGGTAGGTAAGCAAGATGGGCAAACTTAATAAAAATAGCTTCGTCTTAATATAAAAAAAAGTAGAGCAAATTTAGACCCGTGTTTGTTTTGGAATGTAAAATATAAAATAGTTGGAAAACAAAACCTCTAACCTTGGAAATATCTGGAATACTACTTACACACCTGTAATTCACTCCTTCATTTCTTTGTGGCTAAGTAATATCCTTTCCCGTCTGTCAGTCACCCAACTATCAGTCTCAAATCATTTTTTTACATCTCTACTCTCTATTTATATATTTATATATATATATATATATATAACCAAATACCCCTATCTCTAAAATCTAAATCCTGCCAATTAATGGAGTTCCGTAGGCACCCGCCCTCCCCCCCGCCCCCAGACCATTTTGCACCACCACCACCACCGCCACCACGACAAGATCCTTTTGCACCACCACCGCCGCACTTATATGGTGCACCCCCACCACCTCCGCCTTACTATGCTGCACCTCCTCCTCCCGCACCCCCTCATCACCACCATCCTCCAGGTCCACCGCCACCGCCTCATGCTTTTTCACCACCTCCTGGACCTCCTCCACCACCTTATTTTGATCCATATAGACCACCATCGCCTTGGAATCGCCCTCCTCCACCATACTAGCTAGCTATAAATAATTGCCTTGGGAGTTTTATATGTCAGCAGTCTACGAGCTTTATCTCCCCATGACGCAATTAGAGGTTATGTAGGTTTTTTTACCCTTCTTCCTTTTCCCCGCTCTGTCTGTAATTTTCCTTGTTTTTAATATCCTTATGAAATTTATTTCTAATTATATATGTGCTGCCCCGAAAAAAGACGATGTTATTATGTTTTTCGCCCCTAAAAAACTGGTAGTAGATTGGATGACAAATTATGCAGTAAAATAGATGATGTTCAACAATAATAAGATCCAATTGAGCAGGTGGAAGTGCCCATTTTTTATTCATTTTCCGTACAATCATTTTAGTGTTGCTTTTGTTTGCCTCTGCTTCACTCGTATTGTGATTTTCTCAGCTGTCGACTCTTACAGGGTACGAATCTTGATAAAGTTGATCAAATCAACAAGTTCAGAATTAACAAAAATAGATTAAGATTATATATGAAACCAAATGGAACTGTGGAAAATAGAGTTGGCTGTCCAATTGAATCCATGAAGAGATCTTCAATGAATTCAATTGAAGACTACAATCAATCATCTAAGATAAATTCTTGGCAAATTAAAGTTAGAACATTTGCTTGAATAATTGCTAAGAATCCAACCAACATAGTTAAGCGTTTAAGCGTGACAAGAAAGTGGGTACCTTTTTACAGTAAATAAACATAACATAAATGCTTTGTTTATGCCATTTGATTTTTTTTATTTATATTGGAGTCTAGTTTAGTGATAAATATTTATTTTTTTAACAATTGATTTTAATCTATCACATCACATGACTTTTCACCTTTGTATCTTGAAGAATCTATGCTATTACCACTGAATTGACTCTTTGTAAAATAACAATATAACAAGTAAAATAACAATATAAAATTTTTTACTATCAATATGTACTTATACAATAATATTTCTTACAAACATATCTCTCAATTAAATAAATTATTTTGAGACTTGCTAACATAAAAAGATATATCAAATCCCACTAAAACAAAAAACTAGGTAAGCTAAAAATAAAGTAATAACAAGTAATGCAAATATTGACTTTTGGCAGTTAAGTAATCAAAGTCTCAGTCCAATTTCATATTCACATTTTAAGGGATTAGATGAGCTGATTCGATTCGGTCTTGAAAATGTATTTTTTCAAGTGACGTGATTTTAATTGATGGATTAAATATTATTTATATACTTCACGCAATTTATAAATATTGTTTAATAAATTGTCAACACTTTAAATAAGAAAATTGTCTTTACATAATTTTAGTAATTAGGGAGTGTGATTGCTAATTTTATATTTCTCAAACAATTTTTCTTTTTGATAATTTATTGAACAAAAACATACCCACTGTAAGAAGTTATATCATCAAGTAACCTCAACTCTCCTTATCATATTTTCATTAACTTAATAAACTTAGTTGTGGCAAATACAAAATTATGGTCATCAAATGAACAAAAGATTGTAAAAAAATCATGTAAAAGAGTTCATAAATGAATATCCTCCTCAAAGTCAACATCTTTATTATTAAATTATTGTTGGATTTAGTGTATTAGGTGTAGTATATTCGTTAGTGAATTTATATTTTTTTCGAACAGATTGGTTAATGAAACAATTCACGGATTACACTAATATACTTTGTATAATTGTTTTCATGTAGTTTTTGCCTGTTAAGAAAAATAGAAGAAATATTAGCTCACTGGTTGTCTAATATCTAAAATAATACTAAACGCTATTACGTGGTTGAATCATAATATGTTAAGATAAATTATATTAGTAGACGAACCTAACCTAAACATGTTCTTAGTTTAATTGGAAATGAGTAAATTGATTGAAAGACTAATATGTCGCTTATCAAGTCCAATTGGGGAGATGCATTGTCTAGGGCATCGAAGTGGATGACTTCCAAAAGATAGAGACATATATGTAACTGACAATACATCGGACTGGACCCAAGAAAAATAGATCGTGAATCTGTTTCTGGATTTATTCACTTATAACGTTCAAAGTGTGACATACTTAAATCCTTAGTGGATGACAGATTATATATGCGTGACTCGTATACTTTGATATAAGTAAAAGTCTGAGTTCAAATAGATAAAGAATCGAAAGTTGGTGCGTTAGGTATACGACTTCTGTAGTATGTAGCGTCATTCACAACAATGTAATTCATAGCCCGAGATATAGGTAAATGATATCCTCTCATTAGCATTACATGGTTGATGAAAAGTAAATGTGGCTACGGGTTGTTCGTCTTTGTGATGAATGACTTGATTACTTTTTTATAGTAATTGACTTTTTATGAAGGAATATGTAATGGTTACCATGAGATAAAATATGATCATATTGGGAGAACAAATTTATCCCAAAGAGATTAAGGATATTCTATGAGGGTAACACACTTATGACAAGGTCATTGGACGAGCACTGATCGAGTTGCTTTTTTAATGGTATGTCATTAGGGAGAGCTCAGTCATGATAGTTTAATGGAATGATTTCGTGATTAAATGAGTTTATAATTAATAGGCAAAAAGTTGGAATTTAATTATAAATTATTTGAACCCTAATCACATATGTTCAATTGGTCTCTCCGCTAGCTTGTTGAAACCATAAATGAATTGAATGTTGAATCAAATGAACAAAAATAGATAGAAATGGTAAAAATGGAGAAATGATAAACATTTGGAAATGAATGTAGTATTTTTCCAAAATGAAAATGAAAATGACCTGAAAATGAATTTATGATTTTCGAATTAAATGAAATTCGAAAATGAAAACAAATCATTTGGTCATAGTGAATCTGTTGAATGTAGAAATATTAAATATATTTTCTCATATTTTTTTTACGGTAAAATCGTCATGATTTTGACAAAATTAGAATTGGGTTTAGAAATTAGAAAATTAATTTGAGATGTTTATTTTGGGAAATAGAAAAATAAATATCGTATTGGATCGAATTATAAAGTATTGGGTTAAAATTCTAGGAAGTACTTGTAATTGGACCCGATATGGGAGAGGCCTAAAAGCCAGATATGGGAGTTCATTTTTTTATTTGAAATAGACTTCTACATTTTAACTAGGTTTTCTCACCTCTTCTCCCTAAAAATAGATGGCACTGGTAGGATTAGATACATAATTTTAAGATATTGTTACTCTGTCCGAAAATAATGAGAATTTATTCTCTAAGTATTAAATCTATTTTCCGGAATAACAATTCTACCGGTTTCTATTGAGAGAAATTTTGCTTTCACGCTGAAAGTAAAGAAAACTATTTTTGGTTCAGTGTTTGATTTGAATCGTTTGAGTCTATACACAAAGCAATTCGTGGTACGATAATAGTAGAGAAGGTCGTTCGGTTAAAATCTGGGAACGACAAGAATCCGTCTAGCCGAAAACACAAGTGCAATTTCAATAAAGGGTTTATTGCTATAAATTTAAAAAATTGGCTTGGTTTTGAAAATTTTTATTTTCCGTTGTGCAAGAAAATTATTTTCAAAATAATTTTTTTTTCAACAATCATCTCCCCCATAATCTACACCACCGTTCCCCCCCTTTTTGTTTGACAAAATGGCAACCTATTAATCATTTGGACAGACTAAAAGATCAGCTAGCAAGGTCGTCTCTTAGTCAACCATGTTTTTGACAGCTTTAGCTTCAGCTCGCAGCTTACATAATGTCTCTGATTGAATTCAATGGAGGCTCCAAGGTCAGCAATTGTTTTAACCTTGAGGCCCTTGGGGATGGAATGAATACTTGCGGCAGTGGGCACTCCCTGATCACCAATCTCTTCCTTTTTAGCTTTCTTAAATCAAGATCTGAGACTTCTTTAGGTTCATTCACAACATGTTTTCCCTCTAGCCACTTGTGGGAAAACTTAAGCTCTGGTGTAGTTTTCTCGAACTGTTCAGTGGGACGAACCAATCTTTGAAACCCTTTAGTCATAAACTCTTACATGGACACATTTAATTTAGCTCGAATCTGCTTGGAGTTCGATCTCATAACTGGACCTTTAGGAAAACTAAATCCATAATTCGAACAAACTAGTGTATGGGCCTTAGTGTATGCATAATAAAACCACCACCTTGTGAGCAAGTGAAATTGAGAAATGTGATGGCAAAGATGCCTTGTAGGCAACTAGTCAATTAATTTTTAGTGCTTGTAAAGGCAAGGTCTACTTCTTCGTCTCCTTGAAAGGCTTACTGGATACGCGTTAGAATAATTAAAACATATTAATTATATAGTTATATTTTATTCACTTGAAAAGGTTAAGGGAATGTGTTCTCCCTCACCTGGCAAAGCATGTCATGCGAGCCTTCCCTTATGTTGCATCGACTAAACAAAGTAAACAAAACTATTTATTTCTTAGTTTCTCTTAGTGAGGTATACTTATCCTTATGAAACAAACATGAGTAGTTATTTATAATATGATAATTATATGATACTTTATCCTTTGGTGAGGCATATTGGAATATGAACTTGTTATTCACCTTGAGAATGTAACGCCCCAAACTTGGCTTGAAAATTCAGTTGGATCCGGAGCATCATAGTGGTCGCAAGAGTGACTTGTTCAATCCATTGTTTATTTATTATACATACCATCGTAAATTTTAAACATTTATGTAGAGATGTCAATGGGTCGAGCCGGATCAGGCCAAGGCTCGGTTCTAAAAAATTTCTCATGCCCCAACTCATTTCAAGCTAGGCTGACTCGCTTAAAAAGCCAATTTTATTGTTAAAAAATAAAAAAATATTGAAAAAAATATTTATAATTGATATTTTATATATTTTATAATTAAATTTAAATTTTAAAAATATTTTTTACTTTTTAAACTGAATTTGGGCCAAGTCGACTTGAGGTACAAAAATCCTTGTCCAAGCTCGACCTAAGTCGGGCCGAGCCTATCGAACCTGTAATGGCTCGATTTTTAATGGTATCGAAAAATGCAGTTTCGGACCCCATTTCCATAAACCAAGTTAAAAAATGTAAAATAAGAACATTCAAAGAGTTAATATAAAAATAAGAATAATAAAATACTCATCAATAGACTCCACTAATAAAAATCCATCCAATAAATCCAAAATTAAAAAAAGAGAGAGAGAGAGAGAGAGAGTGTGAAAGATAAGTGGAGATTTTTCGATAAAAGAAGCTAAAGGGTGAGGAGGGAATTTTTTCTTTAATAATCAGGTGAGTGATTTTTTTTAATTATATTTTAGATTTTATAATTTTTTGAATAATTTATATTTTATATTTTAAATGTGAAAGTATGTCCAAAAATAAATTTGAAGTTTAAAATGTTTTGATTGGTTAGTACATTTCAATTAAGTTTTTAATAAAATAATAAATAGTTAAAACTTTTACATTTTCTAATAGTATTCATGTACTGCACTAGTGTGACTGGAATGAGTGAGTGTGATTGATATAGATTAAAATTTTCACTAGTACAAAAAAAGGTGTTGCTTGTTTCGCTTTAAAATTGAAAGATGCGCACTAATCGATACAATCAGAATCAGTGCGAAACTAAATAACACAGTAAAAAAGTGAAGACGTTATATCTATAGTATATTTATGTATGATGTTATAGATTATAAACTAAAAATATAAATATATATGCAAATACACATGGTTTTAAAAAATCAGACATATCTATAAAATAGGGAAAAAGTATATTAATCAAATGTTTAAGGACATTTATGAACTAATTATTTTATATTAACAGTTTTTAGGTCTAGTACTTTATCATCATTAAAATTATCATCGTAGATAAAAAAAATACAATTACATTTTTATTAATATAAAAAAGTAGATAAAAATTATTAAAATAAGTTTTCACAGCCTGAACACGCGAGAAAAACATTTGGTACAGAGCTAATAGTAACATTTTTATTTAATTATTGATGATTAAAGGATCTGGTTGAAAGAAAAAACAGAACTTGCTCTTTTATGTTGGGAGCTGCATTCTGTGATGGGGTCTTTTAAAATGATCCATGAACATGTGTCCCATCTAACATTCTCTCCCTAGCCTTTATTGCCTGCAAATTATCATACATGCATTCCAATTAACCATCCAAGTCTAGGAATACTAATAATAATTAAATATACATATTTGGAATGGAAATCTGAATAACATAAAATTATAGTGAAATGCTTGAGAAGAAGAACCTGGTTTTTCCAATTTGTGAAAATGGATACTAAAGCTAGGAGGATTCCTTGTACGGTGGATCCACACAACATTCCAAGCCAAAGACCTTCCCCTCTCAAATGCAAAACAAATGCACCTAATACTCCCATTGGTATTCCAACAAGATAATATGCCCCAAGATTTGCATAAGCTCCAATATGCTGCCACCCAATTCCTCTCACAATGCCTGCCATTTCAATCATCGATTTAGTTTGGTATTACCTTAACCCCCCCTCCCTTCCTCCAAGCAATTGTGAACTACACCTTTGTTGGGAACTGACCAGCAAGTACCACGTGTAAGCTGTCCATGATAATTGATAGGCACATTAGGGGAACCATTTTTGCCACATTATTGACTACTTCCTTGTCATCACTGTATGCATATCCGAATATGTGTCGGCAACAGAAAAGAATTACGCTTGCAATTACTGCTTCTGCAAGTGTAACAAGCATCACGGCAATGGTAGAAATTTGTGCTGCTTCTGGATTTCCGCCACCTAACTCATTCGATACCCTAGTGCTGCACAATGTTGTAGGATGGGGAAATTATTTTTATCTATAAACATATAATTTTAACTGAAAAGATATAAGGTCAAATAACCTTGCAGCAACACTAATCCCAAATGGTATGTAGTAATGTAGAGACGAACTTGTAAAGCTGCAGATTCAAAAGCAAATAGATATTGGAGTTGAATGCAGTAACCAAGAATATAATTGAATATGTATACACTTAATAATCATACCATATAGAGATAACTGATGTTTGGAGCTCTGCATCGGGTAGGAGTCCGGAAAGGAGTATAAGAATCTCAAAAGACCACCATTCAAGACTGTTGTAACAAAGAAACAAGAGTATATCATTGTTATTAGGGGAACCAAAACAAATTAGTTGGGCCAAAAGGAGTTACTTACCAAAGCATTACAGCAGAAGGAATTCCAAAGCGAAAGAAATGCTTGACACTCGAGAACACATCCTTGAGGATGAAACAACGAGTTTTCTCACAGGAGGCTGAGTATCTCATGTAGAAACCAAGCAAGATTACATTTAACCAATAAGACAAGCCAATGGACAGTGCTGCTCCTGTATTTTCTAACCCGGATTTGAATACCAAAACCCAACAAACAGGAACATGGAAGCATAGAGTTGCGAGTGAAATGAAGAGCATTGGAAGAATCAAGCTCTGGGTCTGGAAATATCGAACTTGAGATTGAAGAATGGAGTAGGGGAATAACGCAGGAATAAGCCATATCCCGTATCTCCAAGCCACCTTCGCAATTTCAGGGTCTTGCCCCGTTAGCACTAATAGCTTGTCCATGAATACCCACAGCAGGCACACCGGAAGACAAATTGGAATTAGACACATTATTGCGCAATAAGTATAACTTCCAAACTTTTGATATTGCTTTGCTCCGTAAGCTTGACCGCATAAGGTTTCCATGGCACCAGCAAATCCCGACTTCAATTCTCAGCAGATAAATAATCGGTGTTAATTAAAATAAGGTCCACATTACTACTTTTTCAAACCATTGGAATCCAACGAATGATCGAGTTAATTCGACTGTGATTCAAAATAAATTAATTATTAAAAAATATATAAATATTTAAAATTTTATAAAAATTATTTTAACATTTGATTCAAACAAATTTTTAATCTAACTCAACCGGTTCAGATTAAATCACAAATGACTAATTTTTTTCTTCCTAACTGAGAAAGTGTTCAAACTATTATCTCTTCTCATTATTTCCTAGGGTGGGATGAAATTATTATATTTGAAAAGATTTGGGTTCTACTTACTTTAACATTAATGATCAACGTCCAATTCAAACCCTACCCATCTTCTAACTTCATTGTTGATATGAAAATTAAGATTTGTTTAAACATGTAATTAAAACTTTTTTTTAATATCTACATGAGTTTAAATTCCATCACCACCTTCCCTTTTCTTTCAATTTTGTAATGTTAAAAAAATTTAACTTGATAATTATGCTTAAAAAGTTATTCTAATTTTGATATTTGATTGAGGCTTTGCTTAGTAAAATAAAAAGAAAATTGAGAGGATGAAAAATTGAATTGATAGAAAATTAAAAAGATGAAAAATATAATTTTTTTTTTCCAAAAGTTTGCTTTTTGTAAGAAAGATAAAAAAAAAATGAAAGAAAAATAATTTTTTTCCCTCCATTACTTGATAGAATTGAAAAAAAATATATAAAACATTTGAAAAATGCATACTTTTGAATTGATATACACATATTTCTCATTTTCTCTCATCACATCTTTTCAATTTGGAAAGATTAACTTTTATGTATTATAATGAAAAATGATCATCTCTCATATTTTATTTTTCTCACTTTTCTTTTCAACCAAGCAACTTCAAAATTTATTTTCTTTTCACTTTTTCACTCTCTCTTTCCATCCTTTCACATTTTCCATCTAACCAAACACACACTAAAACCCAACTTGAGCCGTAGCGGATCTCAACATCAACATATCTAATGTGTATATATTAAATTAGTAAGGTTTAAAGTGATGTTCGGAATTGAAAAGAAGTGGAAGGAAGTAAAATTTACTAGGAGGCTAAAGCCAGTGACATTGCAGAAAGAGGTGGCGATTGCAACAGCAGAGAGTGAGAGTTGACCAAGGTGACCTGCCATCATCACTGACACAGCCTGAAGGAGGTATTGCGACACTGCCACCGCCATGAAAGGAACTGCAACCGAGCTCACTTTCTTAAGCTCTTCCAGGAACAACCCCCATCTCCTCCCTTCCCTCTTCCCCAACAACACTTCATCCATTTCTTTCTTCTATTTACTTTCCTCTACCTTGTAACTCCAAATTTTTTATAAGCACTGTATTAATTAAAACATCCAGTTGCTTCTATCATTGTGTTTTTAGTCGTCATCAAGTAGAAATGATAGCATAAGCTAAAACCACCAAAAGGTGCAAAACAACAAAACCAAACAAATACAAACGGTAAAGCAAATTGGTTGTTGCCCCTAAAACCACGATACTGACTACTGACTCATTAAATTTGGTTCAATTTGCACCCATTGTAATATGATTATTTATATTAATTAAAACTACCAAATTTCTTCTGTAATTGTTAACTCTTTACAGAATTATCTTATTCAGCCCGTGAGAGTGAGATGGAAGTGATTCACCCTGAAAAGTATATATTTATTTGCTAAAATTTACTTCGCTTGTTGAAAAATTATTTCCATAATGCATTAATGAATCAATTGATTTTTTTATATAATTGTAGGACCCAATTTATGCCCGAGGCCCAATTAACCAAAGACCAAATCAACAAAATAAACAAAAAACAAAACATTAATAACAGTCCAAAATTAAGAAGTCCTTTTTACAACCAAAGACCCATAACCAGATACAAACCCAATTAAAATAAACCCTAGCCCACCAAGCCCAAAATAGAACAGAAAATTAGAAACCCTAGAGGTTTCCAGAAATGCCTAGCGTCGCAGCCACGTCAGCCACACGCACGCCGCAGCCCCCGCGCGCTCGGGCCTCCACGTCACTCGCGAGCGGTTTTCCCTCCGTACGGCGGTCGTACCTGCAAGGAAACAAAACAGTAGCAAATGAGCAAATGACAGCAGAGAAAATAGAAAGCTTTTGTATTTTCTTTTTCGTTATTGTTATTTCGACTATAAAAGTCGAACACAAAAAACATTGTAGTTCTTCACGTTTTTACGAATACAAAAATCAAAAACAAAAAGAATATAAAGTTTCAAAGGTATTTTTTAGCACTTCCATCTATTTTATTCCAATATTGAATATACGCGAACATGAAAAACGTTGTGGGGTAGGTTTTTTACCTTTGTTTTGCGATCGAAGAAGCCGAACCTGAAGAGTCACTGCCTTCGCTTGGGGTTTCGGGGTGGGTTTTGAACATTCATTGTTTAAATCTGTGTTTAGGGCGTCTTTAGGGCTCGAAACGACCGTCTTTTGGGGTCTTCGACCACCGTGCACGATGGCGGAAGGTGGCGGAGCACGGTGGCCCGATGACAGAGTCAAGCCAATCTCGTGCCGTAACTCGAGGAGGCGTTTGAGAGCATTTTTTTTTTTTTTAGAATCGGTTTTAAAAAATGATTTTGGCTGTAATTATTTGGTATTTAAAGCTAAGCTACATGACGTCGTTTTGCAGTGGGATATTAAGACCTAAAACGGCGTCGTTTCTTGGCTATCCGCGCGCGAACAGACCTGACCCGAAGGGATCCGCGTGTTTTTGCAACTTTTGGGATATTTATTTTTTTGTCCTTTCGCTTTTTATTACTTTATAATTAAGTCCTTTTTGTTTTCTAATTTGGCCCTATAATTTATTGCGATTTCAATTGGGCCCTTATTTGAACGGTGTTGTTTTGAGGAAAAGGGAAAAATTGCCCGATTAGTCCCTCGTTTATGGCGCGCGTTCTAATTAAGTTATTTTCTTCTTTTTATTTTCGATTTTGTCCCAGACTTCCGTTTTTAGTTTAATTTAGTCCTTTTTTTATTTTATTTTATTATTTTTGCTATTTTGTCATTACTTTAATATTGTTATTATTATTATTATTATTATTGATTATTTTTAATATTATTGTGAATACTATTATTATAATTATCGTTATTATCACTATTACTATCAATTTTGATATTATTATTATTATTCTTGATATTATTAATATTATCTTTATTTTACTACTACTATTATTATTATTTAAACTACTATTATTATTATTCTTATGATTATTGTTATCACTTTTATTTATTTATTTTTACTATTATTATTTGTTTATTAACATATTTTCATTATAATTTATTATTATTATTTATTGTATTTTGTTACTATTATTATTATTTTATTATTTTTTAAATTATTGTATATAGTATTTATTTATTTATTGATTTACCGTTAGTTTTTATTTTTGTTATTATTTTCTTTTATTTATTTGTTCTTATACCTATTATTTCATATAGATTGTTGGTTTTAAATTTTACTTTGTTGTATTCAATTTTGCCTTTATTTTTGTTATTTATATTGTTACCCTTGTTTTTATTCTATTATGCATGTGTACTATAATTCATCTTCCATTTTACTACGATCATATTACATTTTATTCGATGCATTAAAATTTTCGTTTTGAAATAAGCTAATACTCCGCGTTCTAAGATTCGAAAGAAATCGTACCCTAACTTACTGGGTTTCGATTTTTCTCATCGACTCTAAAGAACCAATTATTTTTAAACCAAAACATTTAGGTTAAATAAAAACTTATTCTCGAGAATTCAAAAATGTTGTGTTCTAACTCACTGAATATGATATTTTGTTATCTCGAGATAAGGATTTCTAAAAGCAAAGGCAATATTCTGTATTTGGAATTTTGAGAAATTGTGCCCTAATTTACTGGGTTTCGATTTTTCAATCGACCCAAATAACTGAATATCCTTCTTAATTTTAAATGTACGAGTTTTAAATGGCAAAAGACAAACTTAGTTTCGAGGATTCGAAATGTCGTATCCTAACTCACTGGGTATGATATCTTATTCCTTCGAAATAAACGAGTCTCGACATCCATTTTAACTTATTCAAGTTGTTAAAACGAAGAGGATCATATTTTAAAATCTTTTCAAATTTTCGACATTAAGACGTTAATAAATCAATTCGGTACCAATTTTGGGCGCATGAGGGTGCTAATCCTTCCTCGTATGCGTACCGACTCTCGAACCCGCTTTTCTCGAATTTTGTAGGCCAAAATCATCGTTTTAATAAATCGAAATATTTTAACGATCAATCTCATGGTGACCCGATCACACCTCAAAAAAAGATTGGTGGCGACTCCATTTTCGTTTTAAAGTCGACCCCGTTTTATACAATCATGATGATATCCTCCAAACTTAGATATTAAATTAATTTTAATAATGTAATAAATGTTAATTAAGGGTATGTCATAATCTTTTTGATAATATTTTCGTTTAAGTTAATGTCACAAGTCAATTTGACACTAACTCAAAATTGATGATAACATCATGATAAATAATTATAGTGCATTTAGTATACTTAATATTATGTATTTACGTGTTTAAATTTCTTTTTACTAACAATTTAATCTAATTTTTTTCAATAAAATATTGTACATATTGTATGTGTTATTATTAATTAATTTCAAACCTCACGTTTTAATTGTTTATCATATGTTATATTCAAATGCACGCATGTATTCTAAATACATTTAGTATTTTTAATATGATGTATTTACATGTTTAATTTTTTTACTAACAATTAAATCTAAATTTTTTAATAAAATATTGTACATATTACATGTGTTATTATTAATTAATTTCAAACCTTACATTTTAATTATTTATCGTATGTTATATTCAAATGTACACATGTATTCTAAATATATGATTTTCACACACATATGCATGTGATAGGTGTACTAAATTTTAATTATGTGGCATGATTCGAGTGGAAGTAATAGTGTTGATATTGTAATACCGAAAGAATTTGATATAAACTAGAAGCTGTCATGTCAGATCATTAAGAACAAAACTATATGTGGAAACGTACCTGAATCCATTGTTGGAGATTGCACAGAAGGTTTTGATCTTCCAAGAAAATAGTTTTTCTCTTTGTATAACTTTGTGATGGGGATGGAAGAGAAATACGAGATCTATCTATTTCTTGGGGACCAATACCTCTTTTAAATAACTGATTATTAAATCAATTTTGGGTATTTATAATTTGGCCCCTCATCAAATTATAAATACCACTTATGATATCTACACATTATTTCCATGACACTTTAATACCTATGATACTTATAACATAATTGGTCACTTAATTTTGTATCACACTTTATAATAGCATTATACATTATACATATGTGCCCATAATTGAGGATTTTAATCCAACAATCTCCCACTTGGGCAACATATGTTTCTTGATAAATGTATAACCTTATGAGCTCAAAATTTGCTATCATATAACAAGTATTCTATAACAATCTCGTCCATCAACTATATCCATTTAGGATCAAAGCAGTCTTTGTCATATTAATCATGACTAAACTCATCAATGGTCACATATACAAATATAGTCAAATGACATAGATCAATCATGGACGCGTAGCATGGAAATTACATGCAATGCGAACCAAACATGCCTATTTTCAACTGGTCCTTCTCAAATTCAAATGAGGTCAATATCAAATAAACTGGATACTTCATTTCTAATCAGAAAATAACCAAATACATAAATGTCTAAAAAAAACATAAAGCAAATAAAATACAAACTCCCACTAAACTGTGGCGTACTCAAATAATATAACATCCATATGAGCAGTGTGCTCATGAAAGACCTTGGGTGGTAAACTTTTTGTGAGTGGATACGCTATCATGGAGTTTGTCCCAATGCGATCTATGAATATTTGTCTACTTTGCACTCTTTCTTTCACAATTAGTAACTTTATGTCAATATGCTTTAACTGAGATGAGCTCATATTGTTGTTGGAATACAATACCTCTAACTTATTGTCACGAAATAATTTGAGTGGTCTTTCTACATTCTCCAAAATGTGTAGCCTAGTGACAAAGTACCGTAGTTATATTCCATGGTTTGATGCCTAGTAGCATGCTACAACTCTGCTCCCATAGTGGAAAAAGCTACAAGTGTTTGTTTGACACTTTTCCAGGATATAGCTCCTCTAGTTAATAGATAAATATAGCTTGATGTAGATTTTCTGCTATCTTGGCACCTAACAAAATCAGAATCAGAATACCCTACGACCTCCAAATGATCTGATCTCTTATAAGTGAGCATGTAACCTTTTGTTTTCTGAGGATACCTCATAACCCTCTTGGTTGTCTATCCAATGACCCATACTAGGGTTACTTAAATATCTGCCTAACATCCCAATAATGTATGCAATATCTGGGCGCTTACATACTTGAGCATACATTAGACTTCCAACAACTGATGCATAAGAAGTCTTTTGCATTTACTGAATTTCAAGTTTACTTTTAGGGCATTGAGTAGGACTAAATTTGTCTTTTTTAGCAACAGGGGTGTCACCTGGTCCATTTATCCTCCGATGGATTAAGGGAATTTTTCACTAGAATACCGTAAGTTATTTTTATTGTAAACTTACCATTGGTGGTCCAACTTGATCCAATAGCATCAGGACCTACTAGGTGGATCAGAGACAATATGCTCACAATATAAGAAAGAATATCATTATTTAAAAAACATCGCATATAATCCCAATTCCAGTCACCCTCTATAGTCACTACCTCTCGAAGAGTGATAGTTTCATCAATGAGGGAATGAGTCTGACAATAATTAATAAGAGGACCCACCTCTGCTATCCAATTATCAATCCAAAATTTGATAAGATTCCTAAATTTAATCGACCAAAGTAGAATTTGACACAAAATGGGCCAAACCTTAGCAAACGATCTCCACACAAAGAAACACTTCTTGAAATACCCTCTGGACAATATTCAAAAATCTTGTACTTAGCTCTGAGTACCCTAACCCATAAAGCTTGCTTATCTGTGAGAAGATTGAAGCCCAACTTAATTACAAACGAATCATTCTATTTTTAAGCAAAAACGAATTATATTTTAAGTATTTATGTTGTGAGTAGAAGTGGATGGGAAAATTCATGAAGAGATAGTTGTTTGTTTGAGATAAAAAGATGGACACAATATTATTATGAGAGGAAAGGTAATGGCGCCGACGCATATTAAAATGAAAGTTATAGATTTTGAAGCCATTGAAATTGGAACTCTTCTACTTTTTTTCCTTTTAATGTGAACTCAAATTATCACAATTAAATACGTGTGGACCTCATTTAATTTGAATTTATTTTTTGTTTTTTTTAATTTTAGATTTTTCAAAAGATTAGACTAATTATGATAAATTGCTTTTTAAGGATAATTAAAAGATAATTTAAATATACATACTCATATGGAGAAAATAATTATGTAACAAATTTATTAAAAATTGGCATAAAAAATAAAATATAGTTTTGGTTAAAATGGTAAAATTAAAAGAGTAATGTAATGTTTGGAAAGTCATCTAGTAATTAGATTTAGGTGTAATTGCTTGTAAATAACACATGAGTAGCATGTTTGGGTGACTATTATAATTAGTGGGTCTCATTAAATTGAATGTAATTGAAGTACCCTAATTTCACTTTCAATTCTTAGGAGAAGGTTGATAATTGTGTAATTACACAGTATTTACAAGCAATTACTTACCAATTAGGTTATGACTTCTCAAACACATTGTTGATTTAAGTTAGAATCTTTTTTATATATATTTATAAAACTTTTTTTATACAATAATAAACTATTTTAATTTTAGGACATGTATTTTATTTTTAAAATATAATAATATATTTATTATTGCATCCAAAATGCTTTTCTATTAGACATTTCACGTTCAAGTATTTCACGCAATTTTTTACCTAATAGCAAATTAAGTTTGTAAATGCAATATTATAAATTCTATATTACTCTTTCATGGTCACGTATTTGTGTACCCTATCATAAGTGTTATAAATGTTGTTGAACAATTTATAAACCTTTTTTATAAATGCTATATTATAAATTATATTTTTTTTACCTAATTTACGTAAAATTAATAGTAATCAAATGATTGTAAAAAGGGCTACAAACTTGGTTTGCTATTGAACAACCTAGCATTAGTTAAACACAATTTTAGTTTATAAAAGCAATTATAGTGGAAGGATAACAAGGTTTGTTTCTCAAATTCTAGAGTGCTAAGAAATGTTATTTGTGAGATATCCCAAATATAAAACTCCTTACTCGAGTTTAGTTGATAACTCGAGTTATGGATGTCACTTTGAGCACTAAGTTCACTAAACTTGGATTTCATCTTCTCCACTTAATATTGGCATTATTAAGATCATTTGTCGTAATTTAGAACATTTCTAAGCTTCCTTTAAAATTTGGCTCCATTCGAGGGGTCGTTTTGGGCTTGTTTTAGGCAAAATAGGACAAAATGAGCAAAACAAAGCAGTTGTATCGATACGAGTCTCAAATGTACTGATATCTCTACTTAATACAATTTATTTTTGCATTTTGTTGATGTTATACCAATAAAAATCCCACTTATGCCAACACTAAGGTGCTTGGAAATCAAACAAACCTGAAACACCATATACATCATTTCCAAACTTTGACCACCATTTCTAAACCTTAAAACATGCCAAATTATCACCCAAACATCACATAATTCAAGTATATCTCATTATAGAACTTAAACATTCATCAAAATTCAAAATACCAATAAGGATGTGATGGGCTTGAAACTAACTAATATTTCGACAAAGGCAAGCGCACTTATCGAATAGTAGTATAGTTATGGTGAGTCCGGAATATCGTATCCTCAAGGACTAAAATTACTAGTAATAACTATCATTTTTATTATCTAGCCTAATAATTAAGGGATTTTGTTTTTAATCTAAAATTAACTAACTAATTGATTATGAACGCAACAGAGAGTGAAAGAAATAATCGAATAAACCAATAATAAAGACAATACCCAAGGAAGAATCCACCTAGATTTCACTTATTATTCTGACTCTGAATTAAATGATTTATTCACTTGACTTGATCCGTAGAAATCCCTAAATTATGTTAATACCTCTTTCGAGACTAAAAACAACTGACTCTAGGTTGATTAATTGAAATCTCTTTCTAATTAAAACTCCTATCGTCGCATTAACTCGATCTATGGATTCCCTTATTAGATTTGACTCTAATACGACAGATTTATGTCACCCTATTTTTAGGGTTGCAATCAACTCCGCTTAATTACGATGGATCTACTCTTAAACAGGGACTTTTGCTCCACTGAATAAGCACATCGATCTTGAATTAATATTCCTGAAAACATTAAAACAAGGATTAATAACACATAATTAAGAACAAGAACAAGTATTTATCACGTAATTCAGATTTATTAAATAATAAGTTTCATCTAGGTTTCATCCTCCCTAGGTATTTAGGGAGTTTAGTTCATAACGTAAAAGGAAAACATCATAGAATTAAGAAAACAACAAGACATAAAGAACCCAAAAACTTCTAAAGAACTTGATGGAGATCTTCAATCTTGGAGTGAATCCGCTTTCGAGATGCTTCCGACGGCTTCCTTCGAGTAATTTCTTTGATCTACTCTGCGTCCCCCCTTAGGTCCTCCCTAGGGTGTTTATATTGGCTTTGGAGCACCTTCCTTGGCCCACAAGTAGTCTTTTCCGAATAGAATTAGACTTGGGTTCGGCAGGGACACGCCCGTGTGACACGCCCATGTGTGATAGCTTAGGCCGTGTTCGATTCTGCTCGTCACACACGACCGTGTGGTCTGCCCGTGTGCGATAGTCCAGGCCATGTTGATTTCTGAGGTAGGCCCATTTTGTCCCTTTTTGGCCCGTTTTTCGCTCCTTTTGCTTCCCTATGCTCTCATAAGTATAGAAATACAAATTTAAAGGATTAGGAGCATCGAATTCACATAATTGTATAAATAAATATCCAGAAACACGCTAAGCGTGGGATTAAAATGTGTTACTTTTATGGTTTATCAAATATCCCCACACTTAAGCATTTGCTTGTCCTCAAGCAAAATCCTCAACTCACAATTAAAATTAAGCTTTCTCAATTCATAATTCTCATCAATAATGTTTTATCATAATTCATAAATAATCACACATTGATAATTTAACTAAAAGAGCATTAAAGATTCAAACAATCCAAGTCATATATTTTTAAAGCATGAAAACATAGGTATTTCCCCTTATCTAAATAATTACCTTTAATTCAAAACCGACAAGATTCAACATCCTCACTAAAGATTCACTCAAATCACTCAAAGTGTTTAAGGTTCAAAAATTAAGCACTCAAAAGTCAAACATGAAAAGTTATTACCATAGGCTTGCATGAAAATCAAATCTCCACCACTATAAAATGAGATGATACACAAATCAAAAGGTCTTTAAAGGGTTGTAATGGGGCTTGGGTTAAAGGTGTGGATAAAGGCTGAAAAAGAAGGTTAAAATCGAGATCGAATTGACAATTTACCTAACTAGAAAAATAAACTAATACTGAATAATTACATCAATTGAAAACTTATCAATAATAACACGAGCTTCTTCTCAAAATGTGAAATTAACCGTTTAAGCTCAAATAACATAGAACTAGTAATAATTAAAATAAATGTACATATATTTTTTTTCACTTTTTTTTCACTTCACTTTTTTTTTGAGTTGTGGATAAAAACAGATAATTTAACAACTGAAACAAAAGGACATAGTTACGCAATTGACAAATCAAATCTCGACAAAAAGGGAGTCAATACAATAAGAAAAATTCTCAATGAATCAAAAAGAATGAGTTATGGGTTAATATTAATGGTAGATCAAGAAACAGTTTATTAGGCTCAAAGGGGTTCACTAAGGGTTAATTATGAAGGTAGGCTTTTAATGGGATAAGTGGGTTAAAACCTAAGTGTCTTTATCATCTCAGTATATCAAATCAAAAGTGTGGTCTCGACATGCATAATCAAAGCAAGTTCTAGAATAACAAATCAATATTGACACACTCATAACCAATAATAAAGTGAGCAAGAAAAGTGTATGCTCTTAAAGGCTCAAAATCTCACAAAAATTATGGTTTTTGATGTCAATCTCGTAAATCTCAAACTTCAAGGTAATATTTAAATTTAGGGAAACAACCTAGCAAATTTTTTTATTCTAAAAATAGACTTATCATGCTTGATTCTCTAATGTCTTAAAGTTTAAACAATCAATGCACAATTACCTATGAATTTAATCTAAAACATATCAATAAAAATCACTAATCGATAAGAATTCATTCTAATAGTAAAATGAGAAAATTACTTGAATACAAGACATAATTCAAACATTTTCTAATAATCATATAAATAACCTCCCCACACTTAAGATGTACATTGTCCTCAATGTATGAATATATATAATGACAGTATAAGTAGAATATCATAAGAGAGGGAGAGAAGTGAAACTGCCCTGAATTTGGATGAAGTCCTCAAATTAGTGACTAGCGGAATTGTAGAGAAGGCTAAATGTAGTGCATGATTCTGAGCAAGCTATTAAGAAAATAAACACAACTGGTAGAGAAGATTAAAGGATTACTCAATTAGGAACAACCATAATAACTAAAATATAGTTCAAAATATAATAGACAAGTCTTTAAAAGATAATAAGAAACATAAAAAACAAATAAAATAAAAATAAAAACAAAAATAGAAATAGAAATAAGATAAAACAAGAAGACAAAATAAGAAAAGAGAAAAGGGGTTAGGGTTTTTATGGGGTGACACGGTTGTGTGAGGGTCCTTGTTGGGCCACACGGCCGTGTGGCTAGTTTTCAACCCGTGTTCGTCGAGGGAAAAAATTAGCCCAGTCTTCACACGGCCTCGGACACGCCCGTGTGTCCAGGCCGTGTGGTTCACACGGACAAGTCGCACGGCCATGTATATCATCCTTCGCTTCTCCCACGCTCTTGTGACCTCCCACACGCCCGTGTGGCTAGACCGTGTCTCGCACACGGCCGTGTGCCTTGCCCGTGTAACTCTCTGACTTGTTTTAAAATTCAAAAAATTTTGTTCCAGGTTTCACATGGCCGTGTCGCACGCCCGTGTGATTTAATTTAAGGCCATGTCTCTGTCGATTTTTGGGAAAATTTTAGCCCTATTTTCATACGGCCAAGGACACGCCCGTGTGTCCAGACCGTGTGGGTCAAAAACCTGCATTTAAACATGAAAAGAAGTAAAAATAAACTAATTAGTAGGGTTAGTGCTCGGGTTGCCTCCCGAGAAGCGCTTATTTAGAGTCTAAGCTCGACTTACCTCTCATTCGCATGGTCATGGTGGTTTGAGGAGTTGAAACTCCTCTCTCCTGCTCGACTGGTCCCCAAACTTAAATTGATTGGTTCTATCCTTAAGCTCGACATGGTGTTGCTTCTGTTCCTCTTTGGCATAAGTCTGCCATTCGTCTAGTTCATCTATCTATAGCATTCGTCTTTCATGGATGGTTCCATTATTGGCGCATGAACCAGAACGTGGCTCATTTGTGTTTTTCGAAAGAGTTTCCTGTAAAGAGGGTTGAATCCCATGATTAACAGGATTTATAGAATCGTCTTTATTACTTGATGTCTTAACCGAATCACGAGCTTGGAGCGTGGTCGTATCATCACCTACACGAAGTGTGAGTTCACCTGTACCAACATCAATGATAGTTCTAGCAGTTGCTAAAAAGGGGCGTCCTAAAATTAAAGGGACATCACTATCCTCATCCATGTCTAGGACAACAAAGTCAACTGGGAATATGAATTTATCAATTTTTACGAGTACATCTTCAACAATACCCCTAGGAAATCTAATGGTTTTATCTGCTAATTGAATGCTCATCCTAGTTTGTTTGGGTTTCCCAAGACCTAGCTGTTTAAACATTTTGTAAGGCATGACATTAATACTTACCCCTAAATCAGCTAAAGCATTATTTACATTTAAACTACCAATTAAACAAGGAATAGTAAAACTCCCTAGATCCTTTAATTTGTTGGGTAGTTTATTTTGTAAGATAGCTGAGCACACTGCATTTAGCTCCACGTGCGACAAATCATCTAACTTCCGTTTGTTTGCCAAAAGCTCTTTTAAAAATTTAACTGAGTTGGGCATCTGCGAAAGAGCTTCAATAAACGGTAAGTTAATATGCAATTTTTTCAAAAGTTTACGAAATTTACCGAATTTTTCATTTGTGCGGTCTTTCTTTATCGATTTGGGATATGGCACATGAGGTGTATACTCCTTACTTACCAGTTTTTATTCGTTGTGGCTTACCTCAACCTTACCATTGCTTACCACAGTTTCTTGCCTCGGTTGAGATTCAAATTCAGCTAACCCTTCTTCATCTCGAACAGTAATGGCATGAAGTTGCTCCATTGGGTTAGTTTCGGTGTTTCTTAGCAAGCTACCTTGTGGTCGTTCTGAAATCATCTTTTCCAATTGACCGATTTGATTCTCAAGCTCTTGAATCAACGCTTGTTGATTTTTGAGTGCTGTTTCGGTGTTTTGGAAGAAGGTTTCTGACACCGAAATAAATTTCGTCAGCATCTCTTCAAGGTTTGGCTTCTTCTCCTACTGGTAGGGTTGTTGTTGAAAGCCTGGAGGGGGTTGTGGTCTCTGATTTCCTTGACCACCCTAAGATAAATTGGGATGGTTCCTCCAACCTTCATTGTAAGTGTTTTTATAGGGATTATTCTGAGGTCTAGAATTATTCCCCATATAGTGGACTTGCTCATTCTCTGTGCTCGGGTTGTAAGATAGATATTCTGTGGTGTTCATCCCTCCTCCATTTGTGTTGTATTGCATCACCGGATGTACCTGCGAAGAACCATACAAACCATCAATTTTCTTATTTAAGAGATCTACCTGGTTTGATAGCATGGTGACCGCCTCAACGTTAAAAACACCGGCTGCTTTCATCGGCTTTGTCCTCATGACTTGCCACTGATAATTATTCAATGACATCTCCTCTATAAACTCATAAGCCTCCTCAGGTGTTTTGTTATTTAGGGTACCACCGACGGCTGCATCGATCAGTTGCCTAGTTGAGGGGTTCAAACCGTTGTAGAAAGTTTGAACCTGTAGCCATAGAGGTAACCCATGGTGAGGGCACCTTCTCAATAAGTCCTTATACCTCTCCCAAGCATCGTAAAGAGTTTCTAAATCCATCTGCACAAAAAAAGAGATATCATTCCTCAACTTTACCGTTTTAGCCGGCGGAAAATATTTTAATAAAAACTTTTCAATCATTTGTTCCCAAGTAGTGATGGAACCTCGTGGTAACGAGTTCAACCACTATTTAGCTTTATTTCTTAATGAAAAAGGAAATAACCGAAGGCGAATGGCATCATCAGAAACGCCATTAATCTTGAAAGTGTCGCAAAATTCTAGAAAGTTGGCCAAATGAGTATTTGGGTCCTCATCCTGCAAACCATCAAACTGAACAAACTGTTGAATCATTTGAATAGTGTTAGGTTTCAGTTCAAAATTATTTGCAGCAATAGCAGGTCTAACAATTCTCGATTCAGCCCCAGTCAGATTGGGCTTAGCATAGTCATACATAGTACGAAGAGTAGGATTTGCAGCAACCACAGAAGGTAGCGGATTATTGCCAGCCATCTCCTCGGTAGTATTAGTATCGTCCTCTTGCTCTTCCTCTATGTATTGTAGACTTCGCCTTATCTCCCTACGATTTCTGCGAGCGGTACCTTCTATATCACTATCAAAAAGTAATGGTCCTGACGGGTTCCTTCTAGTCATAAACTAAAAATACCTGCCAGAAGCAAATACAAGAAAAGTTAGTAAATAAAATAAAAATAAATTGTAATAATAAATAATAATAATAATAATGGCTAAAGTAATAAAAATTTAGTGTTCCTAATATCTTAGTCCCCGGCAACGGCGCCAAAAACTTGATGGGCTCAAAACTAACTAATATTTCGACAAAGGCAAGCGCACCTATCGAACAGTAGTATAGTTATGGTGAGTCTGGAATATCGTATCCTCAAGGACTAAAATTACTAGTAATAACTATATTTTTATTATCTAGCCTAATAATTAAGGGATTTTGTTTTTAATCTAAAATTAACTAACTAATTGACTATGAACGCAACATAGAGTGAAAGAAATAATCGAATAAACCAATAATAAAGACAATACCCAAGGAAGAATCCACCTAGATTTCACTTATTATTCTGACTCTGAATTAAATGATTTATTCACTTGACTTGATCCATAGAAATCCCTAAATTATGTTAATACCTCTTTCGAGACTAAAAACAACTGACTCTAGGTTGATTAATTGAAATCTCTTTCTAATTAAAACCCCTATCGTCGCATTAACTCGATCTATGGATTCCCTTATTAGATTTGACTCTAATCCTGCAGATTTATGTCTCCCTATTTCTAGGGTTGCAATCAACTCCGCTTAATTATGATGGATCTACTCTTAAACATGGACTTTTGCTCAACTGAATAAGCACATTGATCTTGAATTAATATTCCTGAAAACATTAAAACAAGGATTAAGAACACATAATTAAGAACAAGAACAAGTATTTATCACGTAATTCAGATTTATTAAATAATAAGTTTCATCTAGGTTTCATCCTCCCTAGGTATTTAGGGAGTTTAGTTCATAACGTAAAATGAAAACATCATAGAATTAAGAAAACAACAAGACATAAAGAACCCAAAAAATTCTAAAGAACTTGATGAAGATCTTTAATCTTGGAGTGAATCCGCTTTCGAGATGCTTCAGACGGCTTCCTTCGAGTAATTTCTTTGATCTACTCTGCATCCCCCCTTAGGTCCTCCCCTAGGGTGTTTATATTGGCTTTGGAGCATCTTCCTTGGCCCACAAGTAGTCTTTTCAGAATAGAATTAGACTTGGGTTCAGCAAGGACACGCCCGTGTGTGATAGCTTAGGCCGTGTTCGATTCTGCTCGTCACACACGGCCGTGTGGTCTGCCCGTGTGCGATAGTCCAGGCCGTGTTGATTTCTGAGGTAGGCACATTTTGTCCCTTTTTGGCCCGTTTTCCGCTCCTTTTGCTTCCCTATGCTCTCCTAAGTATAGAAATACAAATTTAAAGGATTAGGAGCATCGAATTCACATAATTGTATAAATAAACATCCAAAAACACGCTAAGCGTGGGATTAAAATGTGTTACTTTTATGGTTTATCAGGATGCAAGGTATAGATTGAACCTCCAAACTAGTTTTCTATATACATTCACATGGTTCTAACCCTATGTACATGCCATTCTAAGAACCCAAATATAATATTCATATTCTTTAGGCTCCTGTTTAGTGATAAGATATGATTCTGGATGTCAACTTTGAGCATTGCTCTCAAGAACGACTTTTTACCTACGTGTTAGAAAAGAATGCACTAAGTTATTGAATAACTTAATCAGTACTCGAAGAATTCAAACTTACATTTATAATTAATCAATTAAAGATTTAAGCATAATAACACATTATAAAAAATAAATTTGAAGTTTAAGAATTTTTCTAATAATTACAATAATCCAACATTATCCACTTACTGTAATAATATAGCCCATAGTATACTTGAAAGAACAAGAAGGATATACGAAGTTTTCACTTGATACACTAGCACAAATGTGCTTAAACACTCTAGAGCACCGAAGTGCTAATGTCACTGAAGTACCGAGGTACTATTACACCATGCACCATAGTGCCACTTTCACTTGTGCGTATTAATACCCCTAATGGTATGCCATCTATCCAACAAGTTTTAATCTTGTATACATGGAAATGCTAATAACATGAACATCAATTTCTTTCATTCATTCAAATTTATATAACATTTTCTCATATTTTACAATTTAGTCCTTACTACTTAATATTCAAATGCGCATATTATCATCACTTTCACACTAGATCTCTTACTCTCAATTAATGCTTCTCTTGATCTCATTCACATTAATTACAAACATAACTAGGTATATCTTAAAATTATAAAATTACTATAACCATCTTTAACATATTTTATACTTAAATTTTTAGTATGGTAAGAAGGAATTCTAAGAGTACTTACTTATGTTGGCTTTTTCTCCTACCTTCCTTTAATCTTTTGTTACTTGTTTTCCTTTCTTTTTATCTCTTGTTTCAACTTCCTTGTATTTATCTTCATTAACATATTAATAACATAATCAAAACACTTGTCTAATAACACTTTCAGGCACAAGTAATTAAAATAAACATGATATTATCATTAAATCATGAAGCACTTACCTTGATGCCTTAGTTTCTCACACTAATTTAATTTTTCTCTTACTTCTATTATGTACATACAACTTTCTTTCTTGAAAACAACCTTGCTAACTTATTGAAAACTTGATTGTACTAAGGATTTCTATTAAAACTACGGTTTCTCTCAAATGAAGAAAAAGAATGAAATTGCAAAAAAAAATAAATTTTCTTCTTCTTTTTCCTATGAGTGGCATGTAAATGAAATAGGATGAGAGTTTCCCCATCTTTCTATTGAAATATCTCTTTAATTTAATAATATAATAACATAATTTAATATAAAAATCTATCTATACTAATTTATATTCAATGACTAGGATTAAGTCTCAATTTCCCGTCAAATTCAATAGCTATAAATAATGCCAACATTTTCCTAATTTTCTTATTTAATAATTCCATAATTATCCTTTCCCAAAAATGATTTTTTTGCACTTCAAAATCTTTTCGATTCAACCTTTGTGTCACAATTCAATTTTAATAAAATTACATTTCTAATCCTTCCACTTTTCCCACTGATTCAATTTTATCTTTTTATATTTTATATTTCGTACTTTGACCTCTACACTTTTCACAACCTCAGATTAGTATCTCTCAACGTATCAACTTCATCTGATATCCATCTACTTTCTCTTATGTCACTAATAAATCTACTCGTATTTTCCTGAAATAACACTTCCTACAACCTATCGTAAATTGTAAATTCATCAAATTTGTTTCCATGCTTCCTTATATTTATTACATGACAACGAGTTAATGCACTTGCAAATATTGGAATAGTTCAATTATGTCCTCGTTAAAAAATATATTGATTTTAAAACGATGACTATTAACCCAACATTTATGCAAAAAATTCTTTGATTAGAGCAAAGAATTAGTTCCTTTTCTAAAAATAACACTCACAAAATTGGATTTAGAATTTTAATAGGATTAAAGTGTAAATTTTTTATCATATTATAGGTAAATATTAAAAATTGTCACTATATTTTATTTTGATTAATATTTGTAAAATTATCACTCAAGTTTTATGTGAATGAAGTTTACAATAAAGGTTGAAATTTATTGAATTTTGTAACAAACTTTGAGTATCTTAATTAAAATTTACAACTCAATATTATTTTTGATGATTTAAAAATAAAATATAATAAATCTTTCAAATATTTAATTTTAATGGTTAACAAGAAGATAATTTATAAAATATTGGATATTAATAAATTAAATTATAATTCTATTCAATGAAATAAATACTTGAAAATTAAAATATATAAAGAAGAAAAATAATTTTATTTTTATAAAACAATACTTTTATTCAATAATATATTAATTAATTTATTATTGTTAAATATTAAAATAAAATATAAAAATATTTTTATTAAAATTTATCTTCAAATTATTTTAAATTAAAATTGAATAACAAAATTAATAAAAAATCATACTTTAGTGGCAAATTTCAATAAACAAAAATAAAGCGGCTGTAACGCCCTGAATAATTTAATTTTTTTTTGTGAAACTTGGCACAAATGTGCATCTGCTTCAGTGGTTAAGTGTTTTTGGGGTGTGTATGAGGTCTTGGGTTTAAGCCCCTCATTTGAAAAATTTTGGTTTTTTTTTATTCTAGCCTTATCCTTGGTGGGTTGGGTTATATTTTATCTTTAGTAAACTTATATCAGAATGAACTTGCTGGTTCGAGTGGTAAGGGAGTTGTTGTGTTGGAGGTCCTGTGTTTGAATTCTTGCGGGAGTGAATGTGTTAATTTTTGTTTCAGTTGGCTGAGAGAGTTTGAGTGGTCTTAAAATTCTGAGGTGATGGGGTAGTTAGTGGGATAATGGGAAGTTGGGATATTAGGAATTTCAAATCTTATTTTTATTTTATTTTATTTATTTATTATTATTATTTTCTTCCCAAAAGTTTTTTATGTCAATTTTTTTTCTCTTTTTCTCCCTTCTGACATTTTTCCTTTATCAGTAAACTTCCTTTCGTTTTCCTTTGATTCGGTCTGTGAATCCTTCGTTCAATCGTCGCTACTGCGATTTTCTGGTTCTTTAATCGGCTGGTAAGTAAAACTTTGCATCCCTTTAACTTTTGGTTTGGGTTTAGCGATGTTAGACTGTAGTGATTAATTGGCAGATTCTGTGATTAGGTGAAGGTTGTGAGGCGAAGAATTGCACTCCAACGGTTAGTGCGCATTAGAGTTGGTTTGTCGTCGGCGGTAAGTCAGTTTTGTGTTGGTTCTTATTGAAAAATTCGTTAATCAAACTTCTAAATCGGTGTTGGGTATTCTATTTTTAGGTTTCTGAAGGCTTGGGATTGTTTTCGCATCAAAACGAACTAGGTGTGTACTCCTAATGCGAAAAAATCGAGCTTTGGCGAAAGCTGAAAAAGCATTCTGTCGACGCCACAGGGGCGTGTGCCTGGCCGTGTGGTTGGCCGTGTGCGAGACACGGCCATGTGTTTGACGAAGGCGTGGCCGTGCGCAGGACACGACCGTGTGATGGTGTGAGATTGGTCGTGTGGGCCCACACGGGCAAGGCCAAATTGGGTGTGTGGGCCCATAATTTTGAAACTTTCCCTAGGGTCGCACGGGTCGTTTCGATCTACTGTGGGTCTACCGTAGGGTCGGTAAAGGCTAACCAAACCCTATTTTGTGTGCTATAGTATTCTGATAGACTGATCTGAGTAGGATACTAAATGTATGTTTGACTGTACTATTTAATTATGTATCCATCTGTATACGAGCATGTTAAGCATGTTTAATCTGATATATCTGCATCTATATTTTGTATCTGTGTTTGGGGATGGGAATTGTATATGTGGAGGAAGTGATCTGTATGGTGACTCTTCGCCTATATTCTGGTAGCTTGTCTGCATATTATCTGACATGTGTCGCATCGACACTATATGGTGTGTAAGGATGGGTGGGTGTTTTTAACCCCACTTGGTGTGATAGGATGGTCGAAGATGGTGTGTAGAGGATGGGGGTAGGACTCTGGATATCTGCTCTGTTTATCTGATTTTGTATCTGCATCTGTCATGGACCTAAGTTCGAATCTGTATTTGTCTATATATGAGATTTCTTTGTATATTGCATGTCTACTTCTGTTGGGTTACACACTGAGTTTACGAAAACTCACGTCTGTTTGTTTGTTCTGTACAAGTAATCCACAGACTTAAACGGATAGGTGAGACGGAGTCTCACGTCGACCACAAGTTTGTGAACTGACTTTAAATAATGGTTTTTATTTAATTAAGGATTTTTTATGAGAGTTGTGTAATTATTGGACTCTCCGAACTGTTTGATTTTTTTTTTATATTTTGGATTTGGATTTCGTTTTGACTCTTTTATCGTGACGGTTAACTAGAAACATGGTTTTACGAAAACAAAGGTTTTTTTCTAAAAATATGAACTGGATTTCCAAAATATAACGGTTTCAAAGACTTCCGCTGTAAATTATGTTTTGGCAAAGGAATTAATTAAATAACGATTTCAGTAATAGTTATGTAAACGAATATGGGTTATAGAACTTGGATGATTTATCGAACAACTTTACAAAGTTTTATCGAAGTAACTCTGATTTCAAAATCCTTCTTTGTAACACTCCCGGATTCGGCCATAACGTCTAGTCCGGGTTTGGGGTGTTACAATGGCATTAATATAAGGTTGAAGTATAGTGGTAAATTTACCTTTAGTTCATAAGTATAGTGGAAATTTTCAATTTCTAGACAATTTTTACATTAACCCAATTTAATATCTACAATTTATTTATGCATTGCTAAGCTCCGAGCCTACGACTTTATATACAATTTAAATGTCAATGGAAACCAATAGTAGACAAGACTCCATTGGCAGCCTGAACCAAGTGCACTAAATCCATGATTATGGATGCTTGCAAGTAGATTGTAACCAACGCTAAAATCCCAAGAGCCAAGCTAGGTTTGGTATTCATCAAATACGATTGCAATAACCCCACAATTTGGCAAATGAACTCGTTGTACGATGTATAATACTGCTTCTCCCACTCCATCCAATCCGCCGGTGGCTCATAATTTCTCTCAATAATCTTCATATCATGAATCCGTTTCCTTAACACGATCAAGCTTTCATTCACTAGTTGTCCACTGTGATTCCATTGTTGAGACTCTCTTCCGGCCGCGAAAACCAGACCGCAGCGAGACCTTTTATCGTGCCACCGTGGGGTAAACATTTTCCGGGAATGTAGAGATGGAAGGAAAGAAGAGGAAGAAAGAGAAGCTGATTCCATAGTTGAAATTGGAAAAATCTATGCAGTTAAACGACAGATTGGATGATGGATATTATAGCTATGCGTTCCACAATTTATTTATAGACATGAATGTCAAGATTTATCGTTGATCTCAAATGACATTAAATTAAAGCTTGACACATGGCTAATCACCTAGTTGCAAATAAAATATTGGTAGATTTATATCTAAAAAAGTTGGTCGGTTTCAGGTTTATATTTTCTTTTGTTGAGGAACATGGTATAGTAATGAAGGTCGGTGAGAAACTATTAATAAAGTTGATTGATTTGTTTAATCATGCTACGTTTCCGTAATAGATTCTTGAATCAGCTGTTGGTGATGTTGAGATCATGGCAATTTAGAACACAACTTCAAATACATAATTATTTCTTCGAATTTAAGTAATTCTTCTATTAGAAAATTAAAATTGTCACAAGCGGTGTGACCAGTCAAGTCTTCGCTTCGTTTGGACTTATCATAAACATACTCTCTTCATATATCAAATAACGTTTTCTGTTTACCGGTTCTTTGCATTTTTTTTTATACGGATTAGAATTTGAAACTTGCTTGAGTTAATGGGTCAATTTAAAATTCAAATGTGTTTTTTACCTATAAAATTTTCATATTAATTGAAAATAAATTATCAATTTTGTTAATGATAAAATATAAAATAATCAATAATCAAATACAAACATTTCAAAATATAAAAGTGAAAGTTTTCATCAAAATAATCAAATAAAATAATATTAGTCCATAATTGAAATTAAAACCATAAATGCCAACTAAATCTTTAACTCGCAAGAGGTTTAAGCACACTCAAACATGTTTTTCTTCTTATTTATAAGTAATTCTAAGTATTGTATAAAAATAATTAAAACCATAAATTTACTGCTTACAGTCCACACTACTCAATATTTCATGATTGATGTTTTACCCATAATTTTTCCATTACGTCTCCAAAAAAACAACCCATATTTTTAGGTTTACCCCGCTAAAAAATCAACCCATGGTTTCCCTATGTGCTCAAGCTCAATGTGGAGGCGGCTTACGGGAAACTGGCAGTAGGGGTGGGACCGATTGGGTGACTCGGCTTTGGTGTGTGTCGGGGGCCAGCATTGCTGAGGAGGCCTTTGGTCCGAAATTCTCGAGGCACAGGCTTTTGTTACCGCGTTCGATTTGTGCATTGAGAAGATCTTATCCACGGGTGATTAGAGAGGGAGACATATGGCATAGTCTCCAAGCTTCAAGCCCCCTGACGCAGTGTTAGTGGTGTGGAGCAATTAACACAAAAATGAAGCATAAATAAATGAATTGTCACCTCACAACCCCCAAGAGCACGTATAAGGAAGCCCATGATAGTCTATAAGGATTTAATTAGATATGAAAAGACTCAATCTGAAAGGAGTTCAACTTGAAGCAGGAGAACATGATCAAGACCTATTTAAATCTGAAAAATTAAGCAACAAATTCTCAAAGTCATATAATCCAATATGAATAAAAATGAAAAGAATAGGAATGGAGAATTAGCAAGGTTAATTTGGCCAAGAACAAGAAGAATCCTTGTTGAACTTGAATTAGATGAGACTTAGGACATAAGTAGGCTGTTGAACTTGTTGAATGATCCTTGGAATTCTGGAAATCAAATAAGAGTAATTAGAACACTTACAGATCAATTCCAGAAGCCTAAAGAATGGATTAGAAAGAAAAGAGAACAAGAAAACCGAAAAGAAGTTTAGAGGAGATATGTTGTTGTTTTATTGAAATTTTTGGAAAAGAATTTCCAACAAGAATAATAAATGGTTTAATCAACCCTATTTGTTAGTATTTGATTTTTCATGAAGGGAAATGTAATAATTATAATTAGATAAAATGGAATTATATTGGGAGAACGGATTTATCCTAAATGGATTAAAGATATCCTATGACGGTAACACATATGAGAATGTCATTAAATAAGCACTTAGCAAAGTAGTTTTCCTAATGATAGATAATGGGGAGAGTTCAATCATGATAAATAATGTTATAATTAATAGATAGAGAGTTAGAACTTAATTACAAACTATTTTAGCCATAATTATATATGTCTAACTGGTCCCCCAGCTAACTCAGTATAACCTTGATGGTTTGCATTAATTAATGAAATGAAAAATGTGAAACGACAAACTAGAGAAATAGATTGTATGTATCACTATCTGTAGTGAATGTGTTTTCTTACCATGAACAAGAAATGACTTGGAATTAATTTATGTCTCCGAATTATTATTTAATATGAAATTAAATAATTTAAGTTTGAAGAACAAATTAAATTAATCAAGTCATTATAGTTTCACGAGAACAAGATAATTAAATCAAATTGTTCATAGATTCTAGCACGATAAAATCATTATAATTTTAATGGAATTAAATTTGGGTTGAGAAAATAATTTAATTAATATGATTGATTATTTGAGTTAATTAAAAAGAAAAAATAAAATTTGTGTATACGAAAATATATTTATCGGGTTTGAATAAATTATATGAGTTGATTTAAATACACATATAATTGATCCGATATATGACAAGGTCTGACAAGCCTAATTTAACAACAAATTGTGGCAAGCCCTAGCCCAGAAAAGGGTTGTCGCTGTCGCCCCAATGGTACACTCTTAGTAGGAGTTGCGTTTTCCTATTTAAATATTATTATTTGGTTAATATTTGTATACATCGATATTCTGTCCAAATATAGAAACATTATTTTCTTAAATAAATTCCATCTTTTGACAAGAAATCTTCTTTCGATTTTCAACGCCTTAAAGTTTCACAATAAAGTTTTCATTGATTTGCTAATAGAGCCCACACTATAGCAAATTGTGGTCGAGGATAGTGAAGAAGATCGAGTGGTTGAAAGCAGAGAATGATTTAGTCAACTTCATACAAAACGCAGGTACAATCCAGGTAAATAGCTTTATTGCTATAAATACCACATGTCAATTTCAAAAGAAAATTTTAAATTTATGTTGTGCACTATTCCGCTATTTTTCAAACTAATTTTTCCAAAAATAAAAGCCCTCATTCGAGCTTTCCAATAAGTATAGTTAAAATATCCAATGAGTAGTGGAGCTAAGAGATGGAACTTGCTTCTTTCATGGCCTCCATGATTGTAATCAGTGCAATGATTGCCTTCAACTAACTGTTGAGTCCTACTCTAAGACTAATTGAAAAAATATGTTTGCACTCTATCCCAACTTAAGGTCCTAAGAGTTGTTTGGATACAAGTTCGAATAAGTCTGTGTAAAAAAAAAGAAACAAGTAAATAAGAGAAAGAGTGAAGGTAAGCACACAATCTTTATTAACGCAGTTCGAAAAACAATTCTACTCCGAGGAGTCTTACTTAGTAAATGATTTATTCGAAAATCGATTCAATAACCTATTGGCTAAAATCCAGTCTACCCGTACATAAAAAGTAATTGCAATCTTAATAGATAACTTTGACTTGTTACAATTACTCACCCAAATAACTTCATTTAGAAAATAGCCAAATTAGCTTGTATATATTAGGAATTTACTGATATGTTGTAATCTGGTAGATTAGGATTTATTATTTATTTTCTTAAGACAAATAGGATCAGTCATTATTGATTTCTAATTAGTTGCTTTCCTTGTTTATTAAGATTCCTAACTTTGTGGAATTGTCCCATTATCTTTCCTAGAATAATGGACTGAAATGTCAGTCATCCTAATATATAAGTTAGGTTGTATTTCCTTTATAAGAAGAAGAATTTTCCTGTACTAACTTTCCCATGGTACCAAAACTAGGCTCTAAACCCTAAAACAACATGGATGTACAAACCATCTCCTATTCGAAAGTCAAATCCAGACCCGAGCAAAATCCCTCAGCAAAAAACTATGAAAATTTCTCAGCCAATATCATCAAAAACTCTCATATTCCTATCACTAGTCACAAACTCAATAGCCACAATTTTCTTTAATGGTCACAATCCTTCCTTATGTATATTTCTGGTAGAGGCAACGATAACTATCTCACCAATGAGGATTCTATTCCGACAACAACGGATCCCAAGTGTCCCATGTGGAAGATTGAAAATCACATAGTCATATCATGGCTAATAAACTCCATGACCACGGAAATTGGAGAAGATTTCCTTCTCTACAAAATAGCCAAGGAAATCTGGGATGCGGCAAGAGAAACTTACTCCAGTTCCAAAAATACCTCTGAACTTTTTGAAATTGAAACTCGTCTTCATAATCTACGAAAAAGGGAGATGACTATCACTCAATATTTCAACATAATAACCAGGTACTGGTAGCACCTTGATATGTTTGAAATATACCGTTGGAAATGTCCAGATGATACAGCTTTACACAAAGATTATTGATCAAAAGAGAACATTCAAATTTCTCCTTGGTCTCAATAATGATTTGGATAAAGTAATGGGGAGAATCTTGGGCAGCAAGCCTCTACCTTCCATCCGAGAGACATTTGCTGAAGCCAGAAGAGAAGAAAGTAGGAAGAAACTGATGATGACAGAAAAAAATGAGTTTCTTGGTTGCTGAAGGCTCAGCCTTGTATACACATAACTCATATCAGGATAACAAGCAAAGAAAAGAAAGACCGTGGTGCGACCATTGTAAGAAACTTGGTCACCTCAAAGAAACTTGCTAGAAATTACATGAGAATCCTGCTGATTGAAGGCCTAACCGAGCACGCCAGGATCGGGATAGTCGAGCAAATGTTGTCAACACTTCCAACAACAACAACACTAGAAACGAAATCAATCCATTCACCCGGGAGCAAATTGAGGTACTGCAAAAATTACTCGGACAAATATCCCCACTACCGAACAGCATACAAGCATGCTAGTACATCAAGGTACATTTTCTTCTGCTCATATTGCAGCAACCAGAAAATTAAGACCATGGATAGTTAATTCTAGAGCTTCATATCACATGATCGGAGACATTAATGTATTCCACAAGTTTAGTCCATATTCAAGCCCCTGTACAATATGAATAGCAGATGGATCACTCTCAAAAGTGGCAGGAATTGGATCAATCAAATTGACAAAGGACCTTCTTCTCTCATCTGTCCTTTATGTTCCAAAATTAGATTGCAACCTGATTTCTATTAGCAAACTCACTCGTGACTTGAACTGTGTGACTAAATTTTATCCAAATTTTTGTGAATTTCAAGCAGCAGATTCGGGAAAGGTGATTGGCAATGCTGAAATGTATGGTGGTCTCTACTTGCTCTGTAACATCCTAGATTAGGGGTTATGCATTTAATGCATAATTCAAGTGATAGTAGGCTTGGAGTGTGTTTGGATATATTTTAGGAGTTTTTGAGAACTTTAGGTGAAGGGGAAAAACTTTGGAAAATATTGGAATTTTAAGTGAAAAGGGGAAACTAGGCAATGAGGCCTTAAAGGAAATTTTGTGGAGTTTAGGACACAAGAAATCAATTAACAAAAGTGGCTTGGGGCGCTAAGGTGCAAGGGGGCTTCAGGAGGGAAGAGGGTCGAGTCTTGAGGCGACATGGGAGTGTTTTATTTTTGTATTTTGCGTCAAGAAGGGAAGTTGGGCTAAGGAGGCTTTAAGGGAATTTGTGAGGGAATTTGGACATGAAAGTGAGTCAGGTAAAGTGGTCGTGCAAGGCACCACTTAAGGCCCCGAAAGGACGCCTTGAGCAGGAGGTTCGAGCGAAGATGGGAAGCAAATGGGCATTTATTTTTGCGTCAAGAAGAAGCTTGACCAAGGAGGTCTTAAAAGAAATTCTAGGTGAAGCATGTCGCACAAAGCGTCTTGATAAAGTGGCTTGGGCGTTATATGTAGCTTGCAGACAAAGAGGCCTCGTGTTCGAGCCTTGTTGATGCAGAGGCGTGTTTTTATTTTGCTTTTGGTGTTAAGACAAGGGGAGCGAGGAAGGAGCTCTTAAAAGGAATTGTAGGGAGTTTATGACACGAAGGAGCTAGCGACAAAGTGGTCAGTAGCGTGTGGTGTTTCCAGCAGGTCTCATGTTCAAGACTTGGGGGCAGCAGATGGGTGCTTTATTTTTGGCTTTTGACGTCAAGAGAATGAAAGGGGTTGGATGGCATATGGGTTTCCAAAGGATGAGGATAAGCCTTGAATTTATTTTAAATTTCGGTTAGATAAGTAGTAGATAATTGTTAATTTATTTTTATTTAGTTTAAATTAGTAGATAGGAGATAATTGTTGCTTTGTTTATTTATTTTTGAATGTGATAAGGAGATAAAATAGGAGAGAAAAATGAGGGATAAGTGTGGGATTATTTTATTTTATTTGTTAGGGTGATAAAAGAGAAATAGGAGATTATTATGGGAGTTGAGGTAGTGGCCAAGTATGGGTCTCTTTGGTAGGCAATATTCGGCCAAGTGAAGGGGGAAAGAGTGCCGAAATTTTGTAGTATAAATAGGGGTGATCATCTTTTGGCCATTCTTTTGTTCATTCTATTTTCCTTTGCCGAAAATCTGTTCCTCTCATTCTCTCTTGGTGGCGAATTTCTTCTCACTTTCCCTTCCTAGTCTTTTTCTTTCTTCCAACTTTAATTCTCCATCTTTTCTTATATGGCCGAATACCCCATTTGCCACTAGTATCATAACCGAACCTAGTAGCTTCTCTTTGCGTGAAACTCTAAAGAAACACCATCACTACCTTGATTCTCAAAAGCCGAATATTGCATCTCCATTTGATGAGCCATAGCCGAATCTTTATTTGAAACCCCTTATCACTTCTTTTCTTCTTTTGTTCTCTTCAAAGCCGAAAGTTGGAGATCTAACACTATTTCTTGGATGTGGCCGAACCTAGGAGGTGATTTGGAAAGTTGACCATGAAGGGTAAGCAACGATAGTGGTTAGTATTCCTTTAATCGATTTTGGATATTTTTCTTAAGGGTGCCGAATCAAGTGATTAAACTCTGGCTATGGGTTGGCCGAATGTTTTCTTAAGGCAATAAGTGATATGTTCTCTTATGTGTAGCTAACGTCAAGGTGCATTGAGGGAGTCTTTCGGGATTCGACTCATCAAGGTAAGTGGTATGTGCTATTCGGCCAAAGGGCCATTCTCATAGGTTTATGTATAAGCCGAATCTAACATATGGAATATAGGGATTTCGACAGTTTCAGGTGCAAGCAAGGATTTCGGGATTAGGACGAGCTAGGTAAGGAAGTGTTGATATTCGGCCATAGGCCATATTTGGCATATAAGTATTGTCTGATTTGGATTATGGTCTTTAGGGGCAGATCGACAGGCATAAGCAAAGTCTTTGGGATTCTGATCCATTTTCTGGTAAGGTGGATAAGTTGTAGTTTATTCAATTTAGATTTAGTACATTATCGTTTAATCGGGTTTTGATTAGATATCATTAATGGATGCGAGTGCCAGTCAAGAGGGAAAAGGGAAAGTCCCTATCCTGAAGTTTAAGAAAAGATCTGTCTCGGCGGTTCGGGATTGGCCACCGGGGTGTGGGCCAGCAGCAGGAGAAAGCTATAGGCAGATAGCCGTAGTGTCTCTTAGTGATAGCATCGGGATCGAGAGCTTAGAACTTCAAGTGATCAGGTGTGTGATTAACCCACCGTTTTTCGGGTATATGATATGTATGTGAAATGTGTATGTGTTATGAATGTGCTAACTAGTGCAGTGGAAATTGTGATATGGATACCCTCAAGGGGTATGTCTATAATCCGGTAAGTACCAAACCTGATGATATGTGATTATTAATATGAATATGTGATAATATGCTTGATGAACATGCTCATGCATCATTACATTGTATCATTAATTTATGTGGCATGTGCATGGGTGGGATATGATATGAAAGAAGGTACGGGTGTACTTCGAGTACGTGGTTTGATGTTAGCCTTGAGCTACATCGTGGATTGACGTTGACTGAGGTCACATTGTGGATTAATTGCGATTTAGTTTGCGTGGCTTGATGAGTGGCTATGTGCCTCATCGTGGTTGATATCGGCTATGTGCCATATCGTGGTTGATGAGTGACTATGTGTCCCATCGTGGTTTTGGTGTTAGCTATGGCTACATCATGGATTGGCGCTGACTGAGGTCGCGTTGTGGATTATTGTGCTTAATTACACGTGGACGGCATTGAATGCCTTTTTGGAGTGAAAAGGAGAGGGCGATTTGATAATCCCCTAGTGTGTGGTAGGCTGGATAAGGGGGTGTGTAGAGGATGGACCCTAGGCTGGGTTGGGCTTCATAATTGCATGATTTTGTATGTGAACATATGTGAAAATGGGCCAAGCCCAGTGATATGTGGATTAATGTGGAAAGGGGCCAAGCCCAGTATATGAATGTGGATCATTGTGGAAATGGGCTAAGCCCGATATGTGGAAATTATGCGGTTAATTACCCTGTTAACCTGATATGTGGAAATTGAGCTAGCCCGTGCATTGCCGGTATGAACTGTCTTGATCTGTACTGCCTCAATACTAGCAAATGAGCATACCCAACGGCTGCCCAAATCCCAAGCAAAGGGACCCAGTCAAAACTCCCATATCAGTAAAGAATTTCGTCAGGAATCAACTAAGGAGCTCTCCACTCGTCGTCTTCTTCCTGGAGATTTTGGAGGAGCGCTATCCAATTTTCCTCTGATATGTCGTCCCTTCTTGGTGTGGCCACTATCTCTTGTAATGGGGAGTAATTCCCGGAGAAAACCCGATAAGAAACCTTATCCACTTTCCAGAAATGACTGTGAAACCAAGCTAACAACAACTGAGCGCAACCTATAAATCTGCCTTCACCAGACCTCCTACATGCATTCAAAGATCTAAATGTTTCGGCTAAGATTGCCGGAACTGGTGTGACCCCTTTATCAAGTCGATCAAGTTAATCCGAGAACGCCTCATCTACATACCCTAATACCCTAGGGAAGATCATTAATCCGTAGATGCTCAAAGCAAACACATCGACTCTCTTCTTCGTATCAGGATGCGCTAGAATCAAATCTCTCAAATTCTTCCATGGGATGAACTTACATTCGCCTTTTCGCTTGATCCTAGTTGTAATCCACTGTTCGCTCATTCCAGTAATGTTCATCAATTTCTTCCAAAAGGTCGGGACATAAGCAATTCTGGAATAGGCTTTATCGACTTGAACATTTGGACAACGCAGTAGGGTCGTATATTCTTCCACAGTGGGCACTAAATCGACCCTCCTAAAGGTGAAGCAATTGTAAGCAGGGTTCTAATACTGAGCGATGGCCCGGAATAAATGCTCGTCTACCTTGATGTCGAGTGGATACGGCAAGTCCCCATAATTATAGTAGAACAACTGCTTGGTCTCATCGTTCCACTGATCCCATATTTCTTTTAATTCCTGAAGGCTATTCTGCGTCACACTGATACGGGTGTAGTCCCATAATTCTAACGTGTACCCCTCGGCTAGACTATCTCCTTTCTCTAATTGAGTATTCTCTGATCAAATACGGATAGCTGCGTTATCTTCCACTTTATTAAGAAATTCGTTCTCCATGATAAGCTGTCTAATTTAGTAATCGAACTCGAATCGACACTCTTTCGAATATGAAATGAGATGTAAACATAACAAAACACAGTAAGTCAGTACAACATACAAAAACAAAACTCAAGGTAAATAAAAGAGAATCAAACACCTATCTGGGTAACCGCTAAGGTTTCTCGCAGTACTATCTAGGGTGGGCTCCTAGGGTTTTCTACATGCGGTTTGGTTCTAAAGTTAAGGTACCCGAACTAGCAGATTCCTCAATCCTCATCCATTATAGGCTCATACGGATCGAGTTCAGTTCAGGGGAATACATTTCCCTATGGCTGCACGGAGATGAAAGTCTCACGAAGACATAGGTACGGATGTATCCCGAAATCAGTCCACTATCCTGCACGGAGGTGAAAACCTCACGAAGGAGTAGCTTCTCACTCCCACTTAAAAAGGTAAGACCAAACGGTCCTTATGCAATATGACGCGAAAACATTCTACGAAACTCAAACCACAGCAATAAAATAACACAAACAAATGCAATAAAAGGATCGTAATTTTTCAAATCAGATTTTCAATTTTCGACAACAAGACAGGAAATAATCAATTTTACGGCTTGACTCTCTTATTCATCCCCAGTAGAGTCGCCAAGCTGTCGAAACCATTTTTTTTATTGAAAAACGGGGTCGACTTTAAAAATAAAAATGGAGTCGCCACCAATCTTTTTTTTTGAGGTGTGATCGGGTCACCTTGAGATTGAGCATTAAAACATTTTGATTTATTAAAATGATGATTTTGGCCTACAAAGTTCGAGAAAATGGGTTCGGGAGTCGGTTACGCACGAGGAAGGATTAGCACCCTCGTAACGCCCAAAATTGGTACCGAATTGATTGATTAATGTCTTAATGTCGAAAATTTGAAAAGATTTTAAAATACAATCCTCTTTGTTTAAAAAGAACTTGAATAAATTAAAATGGATGCTGAGACCCGCTTATTTTGAAGAAGTAAAAAGTCATGCCCAGTGAGTTAGGATACGCCATTTTGAATCCTCGAAACTAAACTTGTCTTTTGACTTTTAAAACTCGTGCATTTAAGTTCAAAAAGGATATCCGGTCGTTTGGGTCAAATGAAAAATCGGAACCCAGTAAGTTAGGGCGCAATTTCTCAAAATTCCAAATACAGAATATTGCCTTTGTTTTTTAGAAATCCTTACCTCGAGATAACAAAATGTCACATCCAGTGAGTTAGGACACAACATTTTTGAATTTCCGAGAATAAGTTTTTATTTAACTTATACTTTGATTTTAAAAATGATTGGTTCTTTAGACTCGACGATGAAAATCAAAACCCAGTAAGTTAGGGTACGATTTCTTTCGAATCTTAGAACATTGAGTATTTGCTTATTAAAAACAACCTTTTTGATGTATCGGATGAAATGTAACATGATTTTATCAAAAATAAATTACAGTGCTAATATGTGCAACAAAATAATGATCATGACAATAATAAATTTAAATAACAATAACAAAGTTAATAATAATAATGAATAGTCAAAATTTGAAAGTATGTATAAAAAAATATAAATACGTAAATAAATAGATAATGAAATGACAATAATGAGTGTAAAAGTTAAAATAAAACAAACCAAAATGAAAAAAAAAAGGAATAATAAGAGTAACAATAAAAATAAGATAAATGATAAAAACAAAAATAAAAATAAAAAAGAATAAAATAAAAAATAAAACAAACTAATTATATAAAAAAATGAGTAAGTAAATAAATGAAAACTAAAAAATAATTAAAAATTTAATAGTGAAACAATAAATAAATAAACGAGTGAATGAAAAGTAATAATAATAAATTCAATAATAGTAATAGTAATATTAAAAACAATAATAATAATAGTAAAAATAATGGTAATACTATTAAAATTAATTAATTTAATAGCAAAAATAATAAAAAGGACTAATTTGAACTTAAAACAGAAATTTGGGGGGCAAATTCGCAAATAAATACAAAGAATGGGACTGAATCGAATGCGTGAATAACAAGGAGGGACTAAAGGGGAAAATATCCCCGCCCTCCAAAACGCAGCGCTTTACACGGGACTCAAATGAAATCGGAACAAAACTTAAGGGCAAAATTAAAAATAAATGAAAACTGAATTAAAAAGGGAAAAAAATGCAGAAGGGCCAAATGCACAAATAGACCCTTCCGCAAAAACACGCGGATCCTAAGGCTGGGTCGGGTCGCGCACACGGGTCAAGGCAAAACGGCGCCGTTTTGGGCGTTTGAAGCTTGCCCCAAAACGACGCAGTATGGGGGCATTATAAAAGTCAATTTTTTTTCACCAAAAACTCATTTCCCCCATTCATTTAAAAAAAAAAACTGAAATCCTTCTTAAAAACTCTCCCCCCTCTCTCCTTCTGGCCCGAAATCCGGCGAGGGCTCCGACGCCGACCATCACATCCGTCACATGCCGTGCAGCATGCAATCGATCTTCAAAAGGTAGTTTTTTTTTTTCCTTTTTTTTGTATACTATATTTAAATATATATATATATATATATATATGTATAGTTTTTAGAAAATAAAAACAAAAGTTTTTGTATGTATATAAGCTATTTCGAAGAGAAAAGAAAGAAGAAAAAAAACCTTTGCTAATCTGATCTGTGATCTCTTTTTGTATTGATTTCGTCTCTAAAAATGTACAAAGGAATTCTTTTCGGTTTTATAGCCGAAAATGTTGAAAATAAAAAAAATACAATATTTGTTTTTTTTCTCTTTGCTGCTGTTTGTTTGTTTTCTTTTGCAGGTGAGTGACGCGCAGTGGGCAAAGGTACGAAGGTCGTACGGAGGAGTTGACATGGCATGGAGGTGCGAACGTCTGTTGCGGCGCAAAGGGATTCTGCCTAGGGTTTTTTGTTTCTGATTTGTTTTAGATTTTGGGCCGTTTGGGCTTAGGGTAGTATTGGGCTTGTAATTTTTTGTAATGGACTATTAAAAATGGACTTTTATTTTATTTTAGTTTGGTTAATATTGCTTATGGGCTCCGGACGAAATAGGCCCGTTACACAGTTCATCAGACCAAGCATGTGGAAATTAACAGGTATTTCATTTTAGAGAAGGTCAATAATGGAATTGTTAAGGAGACATTGTTAAATAGTTCACACCTCTGTTTCTGCCCACCACTTATGTTCACACCTCTTTCACCGATCTCAGTGAGGTCATGATCCTGAAGGACAATGTTAAATAGTTAAGGAGACATTCCATAGTAGAAAAAGAAATTACAAGATGTTTTAAATCCACGTAACAGGAAGGATGTCAAGATCCTGCTGTAGAGCTGTCACATCAATTGTCTTCCAATACCATTCTGGTTGAAAGCTAGACCCAAACAAAATGTTGTCACGAACCTGTGAAAATAAATTTTAAGTACATAAGCAAGCATGCTATAGAAAGGAAAATTTCTTAGTCAAAGAATATTGGAAGCTGTAGAAAATTGAAATGGAAGTAAACATCATTAATGAACATAAGCAACGCTGCAACTTACAGTAGCATTAAAAATCCATGAAACTTGAGGAACATAAGCAACAGTCCCTCTTATAACAACACTTGAATTTGCATCTGGAGGAAACTCCCCTAGAATCGCCGATATAAGGGATGTTTTTCCTTCTCCAGTTCCACCAACAATTGCGAATAAGCTGCCAACCGGTACATCTAGATTGATATTTGATAAAGTGGGCTTCTCTGCCTGAAAAAAGAAGAAAAAAAAAAAAAAAATCCAAATTGTCTTTATCCAGAAAAGTAGCATCTTGCAATATTAACAATGTTGAGGTTATTAAGTGCATGAGATCTTCCTCACTATAAAGCAGGAAGTAGTGCATGGTAAATCACTAAGCTGCTATTGCTATTTCTAAGTTATCATGTCCTATGTATCCAAAGCTATAATTCTACAGTCGATCCCCTCAGACAGAACAAAATATCTAACAAGTCAACTTGCTTTCCGTCTTTCCAGTCACTTACAGAGAATTGAGGCAAACCAAATTTATCGACTGATGATTAGTAAAACCCTTCACAAGCAATATTAAATACAGAATTCCAGTCTAGAAAGCACTTGACTCATAATTTGAGAGGTATAGAAACAAGAACAGAACTTTAAAATGACCTTTAAATCCCATGAAAAGTTTCCATTCTTAATTGAGATGGCTGGAAGCCCTGGCTGAAGAGGTGGATTTGGTGCTAGAACTCTCTCTTCAGCTAAGAAAAGCTCCTCAAGACGTTGCAACGATACATTTGCATTTGCAACCTAAAAACCAAGTATTAGACTGTCAAGAATCCAATAGAAGCTATTTAATAACGCCATTAAGCTTAATGACTGGCGAATCTTGAAAATTGTAGCAATTACATTGCAAATAATGATCAACTAAAAACTAAATACATACACCTTTTAAGCTTATTTTTCATTCATGGCCGTAATATCATAAATTTTTTTAGACATCTATTAAGTTGATGAGTGACAAACCAGTTTTATTGTCTGGCTAACAGGTTGATTGTTAAGAACTTTGATAAATGAGAACAACTACTGAAGGTACAAAAAATTTACCGCATAAAACTTAATTCTCGATAAACGAAAAATAAATACCTGAGAAACAAACTATAAAAGTTTTCCCTCCAATAAGATTTCAGCAATGAAGAATATACAGCTGTAAGCCAATTACATTATGCAAAATATAATGATGTGAATGCCCTTGCTGGTGTCAGATCCCCACCAAGCAAAGTGAACATCCCAAATGAAACTACTATTACAACAACTGGTATGCTGTTCAATATGAAACTGTTAAACTGCAACAAAAGGCAACTTATTAAAACAAAATATGGTAAAACAGTCATAGTTTTTGTAGCCTGAAGACTAGCAGCATCAATAGCTGCTCCAACAAGAGCAGTTTAAGATTAGCCACATAGATAAATAAGCATTCAAAGTGCGTTTACATTGCATGCAACTTGCATAACTGACATACATACTATAACATCTAGTTTATAAATCATGGATTTGTAGTCACAAGATAGGCCACCAATTCCCAGAAACTTGCTTAAAATGGAGGTTCAAATATTATGCTGGTGGCCACTGGCCACCAAAATCACATTTCCCTTAGAAAAGAAAATATATCAAATGACGAAAGCATTGCATGTCCAGGATTATGTTTGATGACCAATAACTGCATTTTCCAGAGCAAAAAGCAAGTGCAACTATTGGTGAAAGGTAATTTTCGCATGCCAACTAGAAACATCATTTTATGTTTTGGAATGTTCACATAAAAAACACAGACACTCAGAAGCAATATTATAATTCAACTATCATACAGCAGATAGTAGTTGAGCTCTCTGAAGCCATGATAGCTCATCATTCCGTATACTGTGAACTCTAGACTGAAAGCATTTCTCCCATGCATAAAATCTGAAAAATTATCAAGCACAGATCAGCAATCACTGTCAAATATCAAGATAATATAGTGAAACCTAAGGAAGTGCTTTCTGAATTAGACCATACTTCACAGTGTCCACAGCAGCTAGAATTTCATTCGTAAGATTGACCCTCCTGTCAGTCCACTCTAGTCTTTGCTTGGTCATCTTTTGCATTTTGCTAACCACAATAGTCTTTCTCCATGTGTAAAACAAAGAAATCAGTTAACACATGATCAATCATCAGATAGATGATTTAAATTATTTCATCTTCAATGACAGTAGTTATCATAAGATCATTGACATGGAAAATGATTTCCCAATTTAAAATCATTTTGCTTGCCTTGCTGGCAGATTTCTCAGTGAGACAACGTTTAATCTAATAATTTAGTTTTTCTAACTATGTCATTCTGTGAGGCTCTTTTGCTCTCTTTCTTTTTTCTTTTCTCCAATAGAAGTAGACTGCATGAGTTATGGAGGTTAATTATCAGCAAACTTCACGGACAGGGTTTAAACTACAATTAAGTTGGCAGAACATCATGCCAATGGCTAGCATCAACTTATCAAGTAAATAATTCTCACTTTGCTAAGAAAATGAAATTGTCGAATAATGTGGTAACGTGTGTGAGTGCTTTTGTTTTGGTGGACAGTATATCAGAGATAGGTATTTTAATTTTGTAGGATACTAGTTACTAATTAGTTTTCCTAGTTTGATAGGATCAAATGTGTCTAAATAGGACTGTAGAAGTTGTACTGTAGAAGCTGTATTTTCACAATTGAATTAATTCCAGTGAAATCAATTCTCCACATGGTATCAAATGTTTTTGGTTCTTTCCTAAGTGTTTTTTTTCTGGTCGAATTCTTGCTTCTCGTGTTTATTCCAATATATCAGACGTTTTTGGTGTTAGCACAAATCTCCGGTGAGGAAAATCTCAAACACACGAACGAAACTTGAACAGAAGAAGAAATAGGACAAGGCTCCAAGGCGTGTATCAAACCACTATCTTTAAGGTTATATTCGCCCCCACCTATCTTTGGTGTGCAAACGAGTTCCAAGCAAATTAACCTCGAGAATACAATGAAGCCAATGGCTATTTGCGTTTTGCATTGACTAGAATAGCCCACTACACACTGAGCAATGTATGACAAGAAACTCAATTTCTATAAAGGATTTCTGTAGTAATACTTTATATAACAATCTAACAATATTAAAAAATGAAAGAAGAAATAAAGAATATTAGAATTTGTTGGTTTGTCTCCAAATAAAATCTGATTCCTATTTATAGGAATTTTCATATCTCTTCATAGAAACATCTTTCATCAATAGGTGTCTTTTTGAATAATAATGTTTTTAAAATAAAAACATAATTATTCATTTAATTATAACTATTCAAATAATATTGTTTAAATAGTTATAATTCTTTTTCAAAAAATCAAAAAATATAATCTTTTGATTAATTACACCCATTCATTTATAGTTATTGGAACACTATAAATATTTGAAAATGTTCCAACAATCTCCCCCATTTTCAAAATATTTTAGATTTTGATATTCTTAGAAATCAATTTGCATAAATGAAGGTATCTTACGATTGAACCTTCACTTAGTGAAAACATGTTAAAGTTAATCGAAATTGCATGGTAGACTAAGCTTTGAACCAACTATTTCATTTGATTAACCGAACACATCTCACACAATGATTTCAACATCGGTCAATGCATAGTATCTAGGGACACTATTATGGCCATGTGTGCGTGTCCTCTTTTCATGAGTCTTTGTCGAGCCAAGCCCTTGAGCTCCTAGAAGCGGCCACACTTCCACTCACATAGGTAGATCCCATCAAGAGTGTTCCCGTAATTATAACACTCTAACATATTTATGTTATGGGTCCATTAAGAGTACATTACTCATCCTTCCCTTATCATTACGGGTACCTAGCACTTTAATCTTAGGATGGATTTATTTATAGTGCTAACAATCACATACTAATGATGTACTTTGTCTCATTGAACTCAAGACTTGACGTTATACCAAGCGTTGAGTCGAGTTTCCATCATGGATGACTCTAATTAATAGGGTTAAGTCCCATCCCTTTTGAGGTCTTTTTTATTGCATCTCTAGCAAGACTTTTTGTCAAATGATCCGCCAAATTTTCACTTGACCTCACATAATTAATAGTGATCACTCCATCAGAGATTAATTGTCGGACATAACTATGTCTTAATCCAATGTGTCTAGACTTTCCATTATATACTTGGCTATATGCCTTTGCTAGAGTAGCCTCACTATCACAACGGATAGAAATAGGTGAAAATTGGCTTAGGCCATAAAGGTACATCATAAAGCAAATTTCTTAACCATTCTGCTTCTTTAAATGCAGCGGCTAATGCAATAAATTCTGCTGCCATGGTGGAATAAGTAATACATGTTTGTTTCTTGGAACCCCAAGAAATGGCTCCTCCACCAAGAATGAAGATCCATCCACTAGCAGATGCATGATCTTCCAAACTTGTAATCCAACTAGCATCCGAATACCCTTCTAAAACTGGAGGATATCCATTATAACACAATCCATAGTTAATAGTTTTCTTTAAGTACCTAAGTACTCTATTCAAAGCTTGCCAATGCAAACTACTTAGATTACTTGTGTACCTACTCAATTTCCCAACAAAGATATGCAATATCTGGTCTTGTACAAGTCATTATGTACATAAGACAACCAATTAGACTTGCATATTTCAATTGATCAATTTTCCTACCAGCATTAGATACTAATTTTATTTGAGGATCCATGGGTGTAGATGTTTGGTATACGATTGAAAAGATCAAACTTTTAAGCACATTTTCAATGTAATGTGATTGTGATAAAGCTATAGTGTTTTCATCTCGGGTTATTTTAATCCCAAAAATAACATCTGCTACACCCATATCCTTCATAGCAAAGTTGTTTGACAAGAATTTCTTTGTGTTTTCTATTTGTTCCAAATCCGTGCCAAAAATAAGCATGTCATCTACATATAAGCAAATTATGACACCTTTTCCATTTTCAAATTTGCTATATATGCACTTATCGGATTCATTTATTTTATAGCCATTAGTTAAAACAACATTGTCAAACTTTTGGTGCCATTGTTTTGGTGCTTGTTTAAGTCCATATAAAGATTTAACAAGCTTACATACCTTATGCTCTTGTCCTGGAACAACAAATCCTTCCTGTTGTTCCATGTACACTTCCTCTTCCAATTCACCATTTAAAAATGCAGTTTTAACATCCATTTGGTGAACAACCAAATTATATATAGAGGTAAGTGATATTAAGAGTCTAATTGTAGCAATTTTTTCTACTGGAGCATAGGTATCAAAGTAATCAATACCTTGTTTTTGTGTAAAACCTTTGGCTACCAACTTTGCTTTAAACTTATCAATGGTTCCATCGACCTTCATTTTCTTTTTGAAGATCCATTTACAACCTATTGGTTTGGAACCCGGTGGAAGATCAACTAAGATCCAAGTTTGATTTCCCATTATTGAATCCATCTTATCATTTATTGCTTCTTTCCAAAAAGCAGAGTCTTGAGATTTCATTGTCTCTTCAAATGTAATAGGATCAGATTCCGTATTATAACAATAAGGTATCTTATTGCATATACTTTCACCTTTTCCTTCTACAAGAAACATAATGAAATCTGGTCCAAAATCTTTGACCTTTTTAATCCTCTTACTTCTTCTTAATTCTTGACAAGATTCATCATTATTATCAATTTGTTCCAATGGAATCTCATTCTCATTTGAAGAATGAATCAATTATTGTGGTTGTAATTGTCTTAATATAGAATTAAATATATTTTCATCAAAAATAGCATCTCTTGTTTCAATAACAGTATTAATTGAAATTGAATCATTTGGTTCAATTACCATGAACCTATAGGCCTTGCTATTATGTGCATATCCTATAAATATGCATTCAATTCCTCTTTCACCTAACTTTTTACGTTTAGGTGTTGGAACTTTGACAATATCTCTACAACCCCAAACCTTCAAATAATTAAGGTTTGGTTTCCTTTTCTTCCATTGTTCATAAGGGGTTATTTTAGTTTTCTTTTTAGGAACTCTATTCAATATATGACAAGTTGTTAGAAACACTTCTCCCCAAAACCTTGTCCAAGACCCAATATGATAACATTGAATTTACCATTTCAGGTCAATACTCTATTTTTCCTTTCAGCTACACCATTTTGTTGTGGTGTGTAAGGGGCTGAAACTTGATGGACAATCCCAGTGGATTCAAAATAACTTGGATTATAGTATTCTCCACCTCTATCCGATCTTAAGCAGTTGATAAATGATTCACACTGAAGTTCAACTTCAGATTTATAAACTTTAAATTTATCAAGCGCTTCATCTTTTGAATGCAATAAATATACATAACAATATCTAGAACAATCATCAATAAAAGTAACCAAATATTTCTTTCCACCTAATGTAGGAGTATTATGCATGTCACATAAATCACTATGTATCAAATCAAGCAATTTTGTTTTTCTTTTAACCTTAGGGAAAGGGTTTATTGTAATTTTAGTCAACATACATGTATTGCATTTTCCAATATTATTATTAAAAACAGGAATTAAATCTAACTTATACATGTTATTCAATTTTCTATAATTCAAATGACCTAATCTATAGTGCCATAAACAAAAAGATTCAACCATATAAATAGAAATAGTATTTTTATTCTTATTAATAATATTCAGTTTGAACATACTTTCATACATATACCCTTTCCCTACAAAAATCCCTCCCTTAGACAAAATAAACTTATCTGCCTCAAAAACAAGTTTGAAACCAAACTTATTTATGAGACTTCCAGGACACTAAATTCTTTCTAACTTCGGTACATAATATACATCATTTAAGGTTAAAACCTTTCCAGAAGTGAATTGTAGTTCAACAGACCCTTTGCCTTTGATTGCTACGGTGGAAGAATTTCCCATGTACAAGACATTGTCATTTTCACATTGTGTGAACTTTGTGAACATGCTTTTGTCTTTGCACACATGTTTGGTTGCTCTAGTATCAATCCACCATGTATTATCATCTTGTGCCATATTAATTTCAGATATCATTGCAACAAACTTTTCGTTATTATCAGCCTTAGAAGATGATTTCTTCTTTAAAAATCGACATTCATTCTTGAAATGTCCCGACTTACCACAATGATAGCACGAGCCCTTTTGTTTCTTTTTGAACTTAGGTCCTCTATCAGTCTGTTTGAACTTTCTCTTGAATGGTTTAGTAGTCTATACTTCCTCCGTAACATGCACTTTGGCATTTTCAGAATTTAGATTCTGATCTTGCTTTCGATACTCTTCTTCAATACGAAGATGATTTGCCAAAGCTTCAAGAGATATTTCCTCTTTCTTATGTTTTAGACTTCTTTTAAAGTCTTTCCAAGATGGAGGAAGTTTGTCTATTATGGAGGATACAACAATCATTTCATCCATTTTCATATCATATTGCTTGAATTGATTCAAATCTTTTCAATATCACGAAATTGTTCCATAACAGAACGACCATCAACCATTTGATAATTATTGAAACGACTGACAAGAAATTTCTTACTTGTAACATCTTCGGTCATGTATCTTGTCTCCAATTTATCCCATAATTCTTTAGCGGTGACCTCGTTTTGGTAGGTGTCGAACAAACCATCAGATAAACCATTCAATATGTGGCCCATGCACATGTAATCAACATTGTCCCATTTTTGTCTTTCTCGGGTTGCAGCAACAGATTCATTTTCAGTCTCGTCAGGTCTTGGAGTATCCAAAACATAAGCAATCTTCAAAGTTGATAATAAGAAGTGCACCTTTTTCTGCCATCGTCGAAAATTGCCACCATCAAACCGATCAAGTTTGACAAAATTGGAAGCCAACTCGCTTAATGTTCCACTTTCATGAGTTGTGGTAGTCATCATGAAATATAACCTTAAAATTATTAGTACAAATCTCCGGTGAGGAAAATCTCGAACACACGAACGAAACTCGAACAGAAGAAGAAATAGGACAAGGCTCCAAGGCGTGTATCAAACCACTATCTTTAAGGTTATATTCGCCCCCACCTATCTTTGGTGTGCAAACGAGTTCCAAGCAAATTAACCTCGAGGATACAATGAAGCCAATGGGTATTTGCGTTTTTGCTTTCAGAGAATAGCCCACTACACACCGAGCAATGTATGACAAGAAACTCAATTTCTATAAAGGATTTCTGCAGTAATACTTTATAGAACAATCTAACAATATTAGAAAATGAAAGAAGAAAGAAAGAATATTAGAATTTGTTAGTTTGTCTCCAAATGAAATCTGATTCCTATTTATAGGAATTTTCATATCTCTTCATAGAGACATCTTTCATCAATAGGTGTCTTTTTAAATAATAATGTTTTTAAAATAAAAACATAATTATTCATTTAATTATAACTATTCAAATAATATTATTTAAATAGTTATAATTCTTTTTCAAAAAATCAAAAAATATAATCTTTTGATTAATTACACCCATTCATTTATAGTTATTGGAACACTATAAATATTTAAAAATGTTCCAACATTTGGTTCTTTCATAAGAAGTGTTTTCTTTTCCTGGTTGAAATCTTGCTTCTCTTGTTCATTCCATGGTATCAGATGTTTTTGGTTCCTTTCTAAGAAGAGTTTTTTTTTCTTGGTCGAGTTCTTGCTTCTCCTGTTCTATTCCCAAGTCCTTTCTTTCCCTATCATGTTAGACTCAACCAAAATCAGTCTTATCGTAGAAACTACCATGATTTAAAACATGGTTTCTTTAATCACTACAGCTAGAGATTTACAAAACACCCAACCGGTTTGATTGACACAAGATCCTAAATCAGAGGCATGGATTAACAAGATTCCATGTGATGTCTTGGTTATGGGATTCAATGCTTCTAGAGGTTAGTTATATGTGTATGTTCATTTCCTCTACCAAGGAGATTTGAGATGTCCTTCGGCAAGTGTAACACCCCAAACCCGGTCTATGCGTTTAGACAAGATTTGGTTTGTCACACCAATCATACATTCGTTTATTTTCATATGGTTAAAATAAAATAGTGCTACAAAAACTTTTTGAAAATCGAGTTTAATAAGAAGTTAATACAAGGATTTGAAATTTGTAGCTTAAGAATAATACTTGTTTGAAAACTTATCGTCAAGATAAAAATGTCAAAATCTTAAGATGGTTTAAAAGAACTTTGAAAGAATTTTAAATAATTAAAGTGTCCAGAAATTTTGTTATAAAACCAATGTTCTTAAGAAAACTTAACATATTTAAGATAAAACCATATTAAAAGTTTAGAAATAAAATTTAAACCATCCACACAATAAAATCCATAAAAACATATAAGAGGCCTTATTACATAAAACCCATAATGAAATTTAAGATAATAATCTAAATAAAGTCATAGTTTAATAAAAACCCAAGTTTGTAGTATGGCCTCCACCAAGTCATCTCCTACCAAGTCCACGTCAATTTCCATTACAGAAATGGTTAATAAAATTGGGTGAGTTACAAAGAACTCAGTGTGCAACTCACTTACCACCATTTTTAGGCCAGATCGTCAAGATATCATGCTGGGCTTGAGCCCATTAACAGATTTCAACCATACATTGTAAAGTAACATAATTTAAAGAAAAGAATGCATGAAATATGAATTTCCCAAACCAACCTAGTATCCATCCGCTAACTCCCCGTACCAACCAACACACACGTGGGGATCAAGTCAACCCACCCCGCCAAACACACCAATCATGGGCTTAAAGCCCTTAAATAATTTTGTAGTGCACTCATCAACTAGATTGTGACATTGTCACCGAACTAGAGGCATTTAGCCGAATTTATGGCAGAGCCACCGAACTAGAGGCATTGAGCCATATTGTGGCGAGAGCCACTTAGAACTAGAGGCAATGAGCCAAATTTGTGGCAACTGGCCATTCTTCTCTTCATATAACCCACCCCATGCAATCATGCGTATATAACAAATATAATCATATAACAGATTTTCATTAATCCATATCATCGGTGGGCTTATCAATTAACCTTTCATTAGGCTCATATAAACAATTTATCAACTAGCCCATTTAGTAGTTTAGTGACTTTGGCCCATTTTAGCCCAATTTATCGAAACAGTATTTTCGCCCATTTAATCGAACTAGAGTAATATCGGCCCATTTTATCGAACTAGAGTATTATCGGCCCATTTTATCGAACTAGAGTATTATCGGCCCATTTATCAAACTAGAGTATTATCGGATTTTATTTTCTCGGTTTTAACCGTTTTCATGCATTTACTCAAAAATATGAGTTACTACGTATTTTTCCGCTTTTACTATTTTACGAATTTATCACAGAACTTACAACATGATGTCCAACCCAAAATGATGAGTGTGAAGTTACACACACAGGTTATGGAGAGAACTAAACTTTCCGCTCTTCAACACCTATACGTATTGTGTTAATTAAAACACTATAATCTATAATAAAACCGATCTAAATATAGCGATCTAGAAATTTACCTCGGATTTTAGTAAGACTTCTACTTGCGATTTCTCTCCGATTGATGGTTAAGCTAACCGAATTGAATCCACGAACAAATAATGATTCGGAGTACGAACGACTTGAGCGATTGATTTTCCTCGGTTGAACGTCCACAACCCTGGTGGGAAATCCGGATTCTTTGAAACAATCCTTTGCTTGTACTTAGGGGAATAACGAGAACCTCCTTCTTCCGAAAGGCTAAACACCGCCCTTTTCTTCCCTATTTTGAATGTCTTCAAAGACAAAGGAAGGTTAATCCAATGATATCAAAATAATCCTAAGGTTTTAAAGATATGATTTCCTTACCACAAAATTGATTCCAACGTTTTGTCACCCACGACTTCTTGATTCCAAACTTCCGTTATCGCACTAAAGTATAACAAAATAAGCGTTAAAAGAAGGAACGTTTATTTTGATCTAATAAAGCCTTCAAACCATCATCAATATTCGCCCATAACCACTATTAACTAATCGAAGCGAAAAGGATTCTTACCTATTTCCACGTCGAAAAGATAGGATTTGAGAATAATATGGATCTAAGAAGAATTCGGTTATGAAGAATCAAAGAAAAGAGAAAATAAAATCGGTTATAGGCACTTTAACATTCGCCATGAAAGTGTAGGTGGAGAAATTTCGATTGAAAGAAATCAAATAGGAGAGAGATGGTGATGATGTTTGGTTTCCAAATAGAATGGAAAAGAAAAGAAAGAAAAGATAAGTTTTGAGAGCAATGTATAATCGGCAATGGGGAGAAGAAAAGAAAAGAATGGTCTCTTTAGGTATTGGTAAAATCGGCACAAAGAGAAAGGCACAAAATTGACACCAAAGTGTAAAACAAAATGACCAATTTGACAAAAGAAACTAGGCTTACCAAGTGCACAATTTCGGCCAAGGAAAAGAGAGTTTGAGAGAATTTTCAAAACTTGCACAAACTAAACAAAATGACCAAAACCAAAGACTAAAATTCCTAGCCAAACTATCACCAAAATTCGGCTCCCCTAGCCATAATGCCGTCCATATGCTTGGTCTTTAGGCCAAGATATTGTTTCCTTAAACAACTCCTTGATTCATGCCTCATATCCTCACATTTTCCTTATTCTTTTGATACCCTTCCTTAAGTTCAAATTTTCCTTATTCCTTTGATATACTAACCAAAAATAACAAGTCAACACCTTCCATATATGCTCTTGGCCGACACTTGCTATACATGGGCGGAAAAATCAAAAATAAAATTCACCTAGATGCTATTTAGGGATTCGAACCTTCACCCCCATGTACTAGCTCATGCGCCAACACCACTTGTCCAACTACTCATCTTATGCTACACATTGACACTTAAATTAATTTATGTGTCAATGCCACTAATCTATTTCCATAAATTCTCAAAATTAATATTATTCCTTCTAAAAATTTTAAACCCTTCTTGAGACTATACTAACCACGAAAATAAATCGAGAAAATTTTACTTTCTAGAATAATTACTCAAAGCACACATAGAAAATAAATTACTCAAATTTTCAGGGTGTTACAGCAAGAATATTCCAAGTTCAATGATGCTGCCCAAATCTATGAAGTTAAGGCAAATATTTCAACAATCAAACAAGGGAATCGATTTGATATGGTTGAAAATATGAGAAAGAAATGACCAAAAAGAGAGAAGAGAGCACAAGAATACTGAGTAGAGAGAGGGAGTGAAAAAACAAATTCCAATTTCATAACCACCTCATTTGCCTGATTGGTGGCTAAAAAGGAGAAAAATGGATCCTTAACAGCTGTCATAACTAAGCTGAAAACTCACCGTTTCATTAAACGGTCCCTCTATCCTAACAACTCGACCCCCAAAACGCACGCACCGTATTATTTAAAAGAGTCCAAAATGCAGCGTTCACAACAAAAAAAGAACTAAAATAAACAAAATTTTAAACAATGACCGTTGTTTGACCGAAGCTTGACTTTCATTTTGGTCCATAACACGATTTGTTATGGAATATTTGAGCCTCTTACAAGGTTTATGGCAGGAAATGGATCAAAATCATCAAATATATATAAGTTGTAGTGAGGATGTTGCAACCCTAAAATGGTTCATGGAAAAGGATCGTATCTAAGACTTACTCTCATGCCTTAATGCAGAACTTGATGCTGTGATAATCCAAATTTGAGGAAAGTAAGATTGCCTTCTTGATGAGGAAATATCTATCATTCAGAATGAAAGACAAAGGGGTGTTATGTTAGATAAACCAATAGTAGATGGATCTGCTATTGTTACCAACACTACCATATTCAACGACTGGAGCTCTACAATTGACTAAAGTCTGGAGGTGGTAGGAAACAACTAAATGGTTGCTTCTACTTATATTCAATCCAAACTACTGAACTTTCCAACCATGCCGAAGGACTTTGTTTTAGTCATACGAGGATTTCTTCAAAGACAAACTTTCCTATACTCCCCCTGAGTAACAAATCTTGGTGGTTACTCCGTATAAACTTCTTCTCGAAGATCTTTATGTAAGAAATCACTTTTTAGTATCCATCTGGTGTAACAGACAGTCATGAACAGATACAAATCAAGATTAACCTTTATTGGAAATACCCACTTGCATCCAAGAACTCTTTTTCTAAGAGGAAAATCAATCAAGTCCCAAATATCATTTGCATCTAATGCATTTATTTCCTAGATCATTGCATCTCACCAATCGAAATGACTCAAGGCCTCCTGAATGGTATTGTGAATAGACACAGAATCTAAAGAAGCAATTAAAGAACAAGACAAAGGGAATAGATGATTATATAAAATAAAATTAGCAATTGGGTAGGTGAATTGACATTTACCTTCGTGACAGGGCAATAGGAAGATCAAGATCACCTGGAGTCGGATCTGATAACAAAGATGTCGATATAAGACATGTATCATGAGTCCATCGTCTTCTAGAATAAACTCAAATAATTGGTAGCTTCTCAAATGCAAGTGCAACAGATGTAGGTTCATCAGATTGTGCAATAGATAAACTTGAAGCTGTGCCAACGTAGATTAACTATTCATTATTCTAAATATGGTAAGCCAATTTATGCATGATCCTCAAGAACCTCACATGTAGGTTGTTTTTTGCGTTCTACGCTATCTAAAGTCTACCTCTTTTTCTCCAAGTATGGTCACCTCCAAATAGAGGCCTTCACAGATGCAGGCTGGGCTAAATCTCCAGATGATAGGAGGTCTACATTTAGATATTGCATGTTTATGGAAGGAAGCCTAGTTACTTGGAGAAGCAAAGAACGATGTGTAGTCGCTTGATCAGGTGCTAAAGCAAAGTACATGGCTATGGTTCAAAGTGTCTGTGAGCTTTTGTGGTTGTGAAAGGTATTGGAAGAATTAAATTTGTCAAGAAAAGACAAATTATCCTTGTATTGTAACAACAAGGTTGTCCTCAACATATCGCAAAATCCAATGCAACATGATCAAACAAAGCACATAGAGATTAATCGACACTTCATCAAAGAAAAATTAACTATTGATGCCTTGAGCTTATTTAGTGAGACGTTTGACAAACAGTTAGCTGACTTATTCATCAAATGACTTAGCAATAAGATTTACCATAATTCGGTTTGCAAGTGGGACATTTTTTATATCTATGGCACCAACTTGAGGGGGAGTGTTAACTAATTGGCCGTGTATAACTAATTTTTGGGGATTCAATTAGCTTAAATTCAAGGATGGTCGTTACTAGTTTCCTTATTCCTAGCTATTTTATGTGTATAAATAGCTTTGTTACCGTGAGATATATCGGCAGCTGTGGATCGTTTGATTGGAATGAAATTTGGAATGGGAATAATTTAACACTATTCATTGAATCATATCAAATATAATGGCAAGGTTAAGTGCGGTGACAGAATTCGGGTCAATGTCACTTCATATATGCGTCTTACTTTGGTTGACAATAATTCTTGATGATCTAAAGGTAAGATGGGAAGGTCCAATGCGGTTGTACTGTAACAACAAATCAGCAATCAACATTGCACACAACCCAGTGTGGCATGATAGAACTAAGTATGTTGATGTAGATAGATATTTTATCAAGGAGAAATTCAACAATGCACTTAGTGTCCCATTTTATTCAACAAAGGATCAACTAGCAAATATACTTACTAAGGGGCGGAAAATAATATGTTTCAAGACATTGTCAACAAGCTTGGAATGAAGGGTGATCATTCACTAGCTTAAAGGGAAGTGTCAGATAATGTGATGATGTGAGTGTTTGAGTTTCGGAAGAATGCGTATCAGAAAATAGTGTATATGCCAGATAAGAATTCCAATTTTGTAGGATGCTAGTTTTCGATAAGTTTCCCTAGTTTGATAGGATCAAAACTGTATAATTAGGAGACTGTAGAAGTTGTATTTTCACAGTTGAATTAACTCTAATGAGATCAGTTCTCTACAGAAATTACCTGAAGTGGGACGATGAGAACTAGTATTAGTGATCTGAGAAGTGTAGCAACACTGAGTTGTTGATAAAGAAGAACCGTGGCACCAATAATTCTAAATGGAGCAGACCAAAATATATGAAGCTGTTGGCATACTTGCTGAACAAAGTAATAACAGTTCAAATCAATCCTCTAACTTCCATGAAAAGATAAACACAAGATTATGGTCTTATCACTTCTAATTGAAACCAAAAGATTAAATAAAAATAAAGAAGAATAAGTGCATCATTTGCAACTCATAAATTTCAAGCATATTGTCTAAGAATCTGCAACAGTTTAAAAGTTCCCATACATTATGTTTCTCTTGTTAGGTCAATCAGGGTCCAGAAAAATCAAGTTATGATAGGAGAAGGTGTCAGATTTTAACATATCAGATTTTTCACATTTAAAAAAAAAGTTCCAAAATGTCAAATTTTAGTTTGACAGATATTGATAGTAGTAATTACTGTGAAAATTGGTTCAACAGCAACCTTCTCTTTCTTCTGAATTACATCATCATCTTTCTTAAAGTAATAAAGTAAGGCATAATTCAAAAATATTTCAAGATATATACCAATATGCTATCTTCTGTCTTCATGGTGGATTCTGATTCTGAATGCATAATGTACATTTTGGCATCTATGAGCATCAGCATTTTCATATAAATTAAACAAGAGTCATACCTGAAGTGCGTTGACATCTATTGTGATCATATTTGTTATCCTCCCAGATGGGAAATTCTTACGAACCTCATAAGTCAATCTCAAAGATTTGTGAAATATAGCTGCCACCTACAACAGAAGTAGTAAAATATAAGGACATGAATCAATCTCATACATTAACTTCCTATTCTAGGGGCTTTCATGAAAATACTAAATTTCTTATTGGCTATAATAAAATTCTGAAAGCTCATATATTATGAGAGTGTGGAATGAGTGTATATATAGACCACTGAATTGAAATGGATAACTGAAAGGCCAAATGTCTTCCGACTAAAGCAATAGTGCTATAATTGAAAAGAAAAGAAGGCATAGTATAACACCTTCAAAATAGCTCCATGCTAGTTTTTATCTATTCTAGGATGAAGAAACATGTTACCAGAGTAGACCGTAGATGAAAACCAACACGCCAGATATTCTACACATACTGAGCCTCAAGTAGTACAACACATAACTGACATGAGGTGAAACAAGTCAAAACATCAGAACTGCAGCAGCAGCTTTCCAAGGAATCATTTCATTGATTAAATTCTTATCAATTACAGGAAGAGGTAACAGAAGCCACAATTTTTTATCTTTGGTTGAAAAAGCAAACTAAGAACCTACTTTGCTCATAGAAATACTTGACCTAATGGATGCAACAGCATTTGCATGGAATGAAAAGAAATAAAAAAAATGGAATAGTTTTCAAAAAAATATATGGATAAAAGCAATGTTACCAACACCTATTCAAATAATAGACGAAAGCAATGTCAAATTTGAAAAGCCCAACGACCATTCAGTAGGTGGAAACCACCACTGAGATTCAGAAATTATTGAAAAAAACATAATCCATAGCACAAATATCATATTATGTTATGAATTAATTTGTACAAAAGAAAATCTCAAACTGAATGATTTGATTTGTATTAAACTAGAAGTCAAGATAAGGAACATTGTCTTAAACTAGAAGTCACAATAAGGAAACACGGAATAGGAATCATACCACTCCAAGAAACATCAAGAAGGCATAGGTGTAACCAAACCAGGCTGGGTCACCTTGTTGTATTGACTGCAAATTTTAACAAGAGAATTACAAATTTAACACAAGTCATCATCTCTAAAATTGGTCAATTAAAGGATTGACTACCACAAAATATTCTGTGGCTAGTGGAAGAAATTATTGTTTTATTGTTATTATTTAAAATTTCTCCAATTTCTTTAAATATGAACATCATCATGGAACCCTAGGATTGGAAAATCAATAGAAAAAGAATAAAAAGCTCAATCAATTACTCATTGAGAAAATATACTAACCTGTAAGAGATGGTTTAATAAAATAGGCTCTGTATACTGACAAAGGATAAACACAACCTGTGATGTTCAAATATGAATCTATAAGCTTGCATTCAAAAGTTTATTTCAGATTCTTTACCAAACAATCAAATCTTCATGAAATGTTAAACCCCAATATGAAAGTGACACTTTATTGAAAAAATGTGAACGGTCCACAATGGACTCATCAAGAGATTAAATATAAAGAATTTTAAATTTAAGCAAAAGAATAAAAAAGCTTGATCAAATACACCTTGAGAAAATGAGATTATCTGCATTATACCTCAAGATTAATATGCCCAAGACACATTTTCACGACCTAGCCAGACCAATCAGACCTTGTCATGAATGCATAATCAGGAATTGTCCTCTTTAGGCATCCACAGTTCCCTCAAGGTTTTACCACCCTCAAGTGCTCCTCCACAGATTCCAACCGACATCCTCACATACAAAAGAGTGCACTTGAGAGAACATATAGATTTGGGATTTGTTCTACATAGTGCTCTCCTTTGTGTGTGAGGATGCAGATTTGAATTTATGGAGGTAAAAGGGTACCAAAACCTTAAGAGACCTACACATACCCAAAGAGGAAAATTCTAGATTATGCATTCACAAAACTGTCTAACTAGTGAGGCTGGGTTGTAACATTAAAAGACACATTTTTATGTCATAACCCAACCCAGCCAATTGGGCCACATCGTGAGAAACAAACCAGAATTGTATTTTTTGGGTACTCACAAATCCCTCGAGGTTTTCTTACCCTGAGGTGTGACTCCACAATGTCGAACCCACATCCTCACACACAAAGAGTGCACTCTGCAGAATGGGTACCAATTGATCTATGGGTACCCAAAGAGGACAATTTCGGATTACAAGCCTACTAAATATATACATGGAGACCCATACCTAATTGACATAATAATACCTGAAAAATAAGGATTAAAATTGATTTTGTTTACAGAAAAAAGGATATTATCTAGAGCTCTAACTACGGAAATAAATTTAAATTTCCATAGACCTTAACCAATGCCATAAACTGCTCACACAGAATTATCTATTCTGACAATTTTGATTTAACTTTCTTAATTTCTTTACTTATTTCAACGTATGTAGCCTGCATAAATTGTCTGACCTCTGAGGTATATATACAATTGTAGAAATTAGAGTAATTCTCTGTATATACTCTACATAATACAATAGAACATATTACATCTTTATACAAACTATGTCTCTAATTTAGGAAACTCTAAGATAGGAAAGAAACTAATAGAGATATGATCCCTTAGAATAAGGGATTGTAAAATATTCTGAGAATCCCTTGACTAAGGAATGATAATTCCTCTGAATCCCTTTACTAAAGGGATGATAATTCCTACACTCCCCTAAAGTTTGGAGAATATACATTGTATAATCCCGGCTTGAATAAAATTTATTGAAAGCAGGCTTTGGCAAAGCCTTAGTAAGAATATCGCAATCTGTCCTTCGAAGGAATGTATGAAAGAGTGGTCATCTTTTTGTTGACTTGGTCAAGAATAAAATGCCTATCAATCTCCACATGCTTTGTTCGGTCATGTTGGACTGGGTTCTTGGCAATCTGAATAGCAGATTGATTATCACACAAGACTTCAAAGTGATCCTCCTGATTAGTGCCAAGTTCTTTTAGCAATTTAAGTAGCCAAATTCCTTCACATATTCCCAAAGCTAGTGCTCTAAATTCAAATTGAAAGACTACTTCTTGAAACAACAGATTGTTTTTATTTCTCTAAGTTGTAAGGTTACCCCAAACAAAAGTGCAGTAGCCACTAGTGGATCTTCTTTTAGTGAGATCTCTCGCCCAACTAGAGTCTGTAAAAATCTTAACAGTTCTGTCTTGTGTCTTCTTAAACATTAAGCCGTGTCCTAGAGTTTTCTTCAAGTACTTGAGAATTCTATTTGCTTTCTTTGCCATATGCTCTTGATGGGATTAGTCATGTGTTGACTTATCACATTTACTGGGAAAGGCTATATCCGGCCTCAATCAAGGATAAGTAAATAAGTTTCCCAACTAATCTTTGAAATTTTCTCTGTCTCTACTAAAGACCCATCTTCTTTGTTGAATCTCAAGTTTGCCTCCATTGGTGTATCACCGGCTTACAACTAAGAAAACCAGTTTCTTTGAGTAAATCAAGTACAAACTTTCTTTGATTGATCACAAGTCCTTCTTTTGATCTTGTCACCTCCATTCCTAGGAAATATCTTAGCTTTCCCAAGTCATTGGTTTTGAATTCCTGTTTAATGACTCCTTCAAATTGCTAATTTCTTCCTCATCATCTCCAGTAAGAATTATGTCATCAACATACACAATTAGGATAGCTTTCTTATTTGTAGAAGTTACCTTGATGAAAAGTGTATGATCGGCAAGGGATCGCTTGTGCCGTTTTAAGAATGACTTTCTTGAACCTCTCGAACCAAGCTCGGGTGATTGTTTTAGCCCGTATAGAGACTTGTTGAGCTTGCAAACCTTGTTGCTACCTTCAATAGACTTTAAGCCAGGTGGCAATTTCATATAAACTTCTTCCTCTAGCATGCCATTAAGAAATGCATTTTTTACATCAAGTTGGTGTAATTGCCAATCACAATTTACAGCCAAACTTAGGAGTACTCGAACATTGTTAAGCTTTGCCACAAGTGCAAAAGTTTCTTTGAAATCTATCCCATATGTTTGCGTAAAGCCTCTAGCCACTAGTCTAGCTTTGTATCGTTGGATGCTTCCATTGGAGTTATACTTTACAAAGAAAGATCCATTTACACCAACAACCTTTTTTCCTTGAGGAAAGTCTCAGAATCGTCCAAGTAGCATTTTTCTTTAGTGCACAAATTTCCTCTTTAACAGCCCTTCTCCATTTAGGATCCTTTAGGGCTTCAGGTATGCTTGTAGGAATCTATTCTTTATCAAGGTTGTTGTAAATGCTTGAAAAGAAGGCATTAAAGAATTATAGCCAAACAAATTTTTAATAGGATGCTTGGTGCATTGTCTAACCCCTTTTCTAATAGCAATAGGGAAGTCATCAAGAGTAGTAGACTTATTGATTTCTCCTTCCATTTCGGCAATGGACCCAAATCCAATTCTCGGCAAGAATCAGTTGCAAAAAGCAGTCTCTGGGGATATTTTTCCTTTTTCTTGTGTAGACACGGTTTGTTTGGGTGGTGATGTTTGTTGAAGATTTTCAATAGGATTAGGTGTATTTTCAGGAGGGGTGTTTAAAGTAGGTGTGGGTGAGTTAGTGATAGGTATAACAAGAGAATTAATAGGAGTAGTCACGGGTGACAAATCTGCAGGTAAAGGTAAAAATGGTGGCAATTTTGAAGGTTGAGAATGGAAATTAGGAGGAGATACCTGATTTGGCTAAAAATCACTCCATGTCTCCCCCTGAATTTCAGCCTGAGTGAAATAAGGATCTTGTTCATAAAAAGTGATATCCATAGCGGTAAAAAATCGTTTTGAAGGAGGATGATAGCATTTATATCCCTTCTTAAGTGAAGAATACCCAACCAGTACACATTTTAAAGACTTAGGGTCTAACTTGGACTTATTAAGAGCAATATTTTGGATAAAGACAAGGTCAAACCAAAGATTTTAAGTGGCAGAATTGAAGAGATAGGCTTAAAATGAGGAAAGTGCTGCAAAAATATAGATTGAGGTGTTTGAAATTTTAAAACCTTACTAGGCATTCGGTTTATTAAATAGGTGGCCGTTAATAAGGCTTTCCCCCACAAATATTTAGGAACATTGGTAGTAAATAGAAGGGAACGAGTAACCTCTAGGAGGTGCCTATTTTTCCTTTCGACAATGCCATTCTGTTGTGGGGTTCCAACACAAGAACTAAGCTGAACTATGCCCTTTTCCCTGAAAAAAGTTCCCAAATACCTAGCAAAAAATTCACTGCCATTATCAGATTTAAAGAGTTGGATTTTGATCGCTGTAAATCAGAGTTTTAAAATTTATAAAAGAATGATCGAACCTGGAAACTAACTCTGACAACGATTAAAGGCAAGTGCACCTATCGAACAGTAGTATAGCTTAGGCAAGACCGGATTATCGAACCCAAAGGAACTAAAAGTACTAATACTAACTTTCTTTTTATTATTTAGCCTAAAATAAGTGAAGTTGTTTATTAATCTAAATTAATTAACTACTAAACTAAAGACTCTAAGACAAAGAAGAATGAATTTGGAAAATAACTTGGGAAAAACTCAGTTGATTTAGGCGATACCTAGGAAGAATCCACCTAGACTTCACTTGTTATCTAACAACTTTGAACCATACGATTTGTTTACTTAGTTTGATCCGTAAGACTCCCTAACGTATATTAAACCCTCTCTCGAGGCGAATAACGTCTAACCCTAGGTTAATTAGTGGAACTCTCGTTCTCTTATAATAACCCCTAGAATAGCGATGAAATCGATCTATGGATTCCCATATTAGGTTTCACCCTAATCCGGCAAAATCTCGTCACCCTATCTCTAGGCGTGCGATCAACTCCGTTTAATTATGTTGGATCTACTCTTAGCGGGTGGTCTATTCCTCCTCCACCTAAGCACATTAAATTTGGATTAAGCTCACATAATTAAGAACAAACTAAGTATTTATCATATAATTCAAATAATCAAATAACAAGACTCATCATAGGTTTCATCCCCTTCGGGTATCCGAAGGTTTAGTTCATAATAATAAAGGAAAACATCTCAAGAAAAAAGATAAAACAAAACATAAGAAATCCCTAAAACCCCCTGAAGGAATTGAAGAGGAGATCCTCCGTCTTGAGTAGAATTCTGGCTTCTTGAGATGGATCAACTGGCTATCCCTGAGTGAATCCCCACAAATCTGCCTTCTCTGACCTAGCACGACGCCTCTACACGATGGCTTTCGGCTCCCCCTTTCAGGTCATACATAGGGTGTATTTATAGGCTTTTGAAATACGTTTCTTTCTCCCTAAGTATCCTTTCTCGAATCAAATTGCTCTTCTCCACGGTAGAGGCACGGCCATGGCGCACACCCGTGTAAATCGTGGACAGGCCGTGTTCGGATTTCTTTAATGAGACACGACCGTTTAAGACGGGGTTAGACCGTGTTCTAGATCTTTTAAGGAGGCACAGCCGTGTGATCTTTGGTCCAGGCCGTGTCGATTTCATGCTTTGGCCCATTTGTCCCGTTTTAAGCTCGTTTTGTGTTTTTTTCATCCCCTGGTGCTTTCCTGAGTATATAACATAAAAAGAAAGGATTAAGAGCACCAAATTACATAAAATAAGGGATAATTCATCCAAAAGCATACTAAATGTGGGCCTAAAATGTGTTACTATTTCGGTTTATCAAATACCCCCACACTTAAGCTTTTGCTTGTCCTCAAGCAAAATTCTCAACTCGTAATTAAAACGAACTTCCCTCAATTCATAATAGTCATTAATAGTGTTTCATCATAATTCATAGATAATTTATACATGGATAATTCAATTCAAAGTGTCCTAAAAATTCAAACAGTATAAGTCATAGATTTTGTAGCTCGAAAACATAGGCGTCTCCCCTTATCTAGATAATTACCTTTAATTTGAAATCGACAAGGATTGACATCCTCACAAAAGATTCACTCAAATCACTCAAAGTGTTTAAGGTTCAGAATTTAGGCACTCAAAAGTCAAACATGAAGAGTTAATCCCATAGGCTTGCATGAAGATCAAATCTCCACCACTGAAATATGAGATGAAACACAAATCAAAAGGTCTTTAACAGGGTTGTAACGGGGCTAGGGTTAAGGTGTGGAATAAGGCTGAATTAGAGGGTTAGAATCGAGATTGAATTGACAAATTACCTAACTAAGAACTAATAACTAGTAATAATAAGTACATCAATTGAAAACTAATAATACTAATAATACGAGCTTCTTCTTCGATATTTGGAATCTAAATAAATGTATAAGCTCGTTTAATCACATAACTAATAATGAATATTGAATATACTTTTGATGATTTTTTTTTTGATTTTTTTAAGAACAAACTAAATACATGATAAGGGATAAATTTCTAAAATTCATAATTAGGCAACTAATCAAATCAAATCTCGATATAAGGGTAGTCAAAAGGAATGGTGATAACAAAAACAAAGGGTTTCTGGGTTAATATTAGCGGTTATGTCAATAAATAGGGTTGTTAGGATTAAAAGGGGTTCACTAGGGGTTAATTGTGAAGGTAGGCTTTTTAATGGAGTTAGTGGGTTAGATCCTAGGTGCCTTTATCATCGCTGTGTATCAAATCAAAAAAATGTGGTCTCGACATGTATAATTGATGCAAGTTCTAGAATAACAAATCAGTGTTGACATACTCATAATCAATAAAGTGAGCAAGAAAAAGAATATATGCTCTATAAGGCTCAAAAACTCACAAAAATTATGGGTATTTTGATGTCAACCTCGTAAATTTCAAACTTCAAGGTAATATTTAAACTCAGTTCGACAACCTAGAAAATTTTTAATTTCTGAAACATAGACTTATCATGCTTGATTCTCTAGTATTCTTTAAATTTAATTATCAATGCATAATTATCAATGACTTAATCTAAAACATATCAATAAAAATCATAATTCAAGGGAAATTTCATTCTAATCATAATATGAGAAACTTTAGGATAAGGCATAATTCAGGGATTTTCAAATAATACTATAGTTAACCCCCCCCCCCCCACACACTTAAGATGTACATTGCCCTCAATGTACAAAGATAGATAATAGCAAAATAATCATAAAATCATAAGATAGGGAGAGAAGTGAAACTTCCTGAATTTTGGATGAAGTCAATGAAAAGAAATCGGATAGGATTGGAGGTGAATATGGGGAAGCGTCTCGAACTGTTTGAGTCCTCGAAGCAGCCATCCTATTTTTTTTTTGTATCCTAAGCTAAATCTAAATGGAATAAATAATAAGAAGAAAATAATAAAGAAAATAAAAATAAAAATAAAAGAAAAATAAGAATGAGAATAAGAATAAGAATAAAAAATGAAAATAAAATAAAAATAAAAATAAAAATGAAAATGAAAATGAAAATGAAAATAAGAATGAAAATAAAAATAAAAATAAAAGTGAATAATTAAATAGTGATACGGTCCACGCCCTTGTTCGAGTTTAATCAGTCAGTGTTTTTCGTGATTTTGAATTTTGGGCGCGTTTTAGGTGTTTTACCACGGTCGTGGGTCTCGTAGCACGCCCGTGTATTCTTCTCATGGTCCTTTAGAACGGGCGTGTTTAACCCGTGCTCGTCAAGTCAATAACCTCGCACGATTGTAGGGCACAGCCGTGTCTCGCCCGTGCTCAATAAGTCAGTAACCTCACACGGGAAGTCGGCACGGGCGTGGCTTTTTATCGCAGCCCGTGTTGGGAAAAGAAATCATTCTTTGTCATGCACGGTTACTAGCACGTCCATGGTTTCTCCTTCTGGCTTCCACAAGGCCACGGCCACAGCCATGTGCAAGGCCGTGTGAGCATGGAAATCTGTACTTTGGTTAGTTTATGGTTAGGTGCTAAAATGAAAAATAAAAGTAAAAATTAATAGGGTTAGTGCTCGGGTTGCCTCCCGATAAGCGCTCGTTTATAGTCTTAAGCTAGACTTTACCTCTCATTCGTATGGTCAAGGTGGTTTGAGGAGGTGAAAATCCTTCCTCATGCGATCAACTCGATTTTTGATATAAAATTTAAGTCGAGTAGTGTTTACCTCAAAAGTACTGAATTTAGGATTGCTTACCTCGACTGGCCAGTATAGGAAGACATCAAGTACCTTAAAAGTGATTTCTTCATTTGTCTTGAGGTTTGAATTGGCGATTCGAGGGTCTTCCTTATTCAACAATACCTGATCCCCTATTTTGAAGTGATTTGTTGTTCCTATCAGCTCGTCTGGGGTTTCCTTCGGTTTCACTTCGTGTATTCCTAGTTTCTCTTTAAAGTGTGTTTTCCACTAGTCTAATTCATCGACCTGAAGCCTTAGTTCTTCATGAATTACTTCTTTATGGGTACGAGGTCTAAGATCTAGCTGAGCTAGGTGATTTTGTGATGTTTCCTGTAAAGAAGGTTGAACCAAATGGTTATCAATAGAATTAATGTTCGTACCTTTATTACTCGATGTCCTATCTGAGTCAAGAGCTTGAAGAGTGATTGTTTCGTTGTCTTCATGAAGTGTGAGTTCACCAACTTCTTCCTCTGTGTGGTTTTTCTTTATTGCATCGGGATATGGCACACGAGGTTGGTACTATGTAATTGTCGGTTTTGGTATATCATGGCACACTTCAACCTTACCTTCACTTACCACAGGTTTTTCCCTTGAGTTTGGTTCGTCTAACCCTTCACTATCGTAAATGGCTTGATTTTGCTCACTCGAGTTAGTTTCGATTGCTTGGCAAGCTTCCTTGTGGTAGTTCGAGATCGACTTAGCAAGTTGTATAACCGACTTAGTAAGTTCCCCAACCGACTCGAGTAAGTTCCCCAACTTGGCTCTCGATCCCTTTGATCGATGCTTGTTGGTCATTAAGTGTTGTCTCATTTTTTGGAGACGGTTATCTCATAGTCGCCATGAATTTTGCCAACATCTCATCAAGGTTCGACTCCTCTTCCTGTTGGTAAGGTGGTTGTTGAAAATTTGAAGGAGGTTCCGGTCCTTGGCTACTTTGATAATCCCACGAGAAATTAGGATGATACCTCCAACCTGCATTATAAGTGTCATTATAAAAATTATTTTGTGGTCTAGAATAGTTACCCGTATAGTGAGCTTGCTCGTTTTCCATGCCATATCCGTAGAGTGAGTACTCAGGATTCGCCACGCCTTCTAAATTCGAATCATATTGTATTTCTGGGTGTACCACGTCGAGGTTGAAGACACTGGCTTCTTTAGTAGGAATTGTCCTCATCGTTTGCCACTGATAATTATTCAGTGCCATCGTCTCTTTAGACTAAAATTATCTGCCAAAAGCAAAATAGAAGAAAAATTAGCAAAGTAAAATAAATATTAAAAATAAAAATAAATTGCAGAAAATAAAAAATAATGGCTAAAGTAATAAAAATAGAGCTTTCTTAATATTTTAGTTCCTAAAACAACGCGCCAAAAACTTGATCATTGTAAATCGTAGTTTTAAAATTTATAAAAGAATGATCGAACCTGGAAACTAACTCTGACAACGATTAAAGGCAAGTGCACCTATCGAACAGTAGTATAGCTTAGGCAAGACCGGATTATCGAACCCAAAGGAACTAAAAGTACTAATACTAACTTTTTTTTTTATTTAGCCTAAAATAAGTGAAGTTGTTTATTAATCTAAATTAATTAACTACTAAACTAAAGACTCTAAGACAAAGAAGAATGAATTTGGAAAATAACTTGGGAAAAACTCAGTTGATTTAGACGATACCCTAGGAAGAATCCACCTAGACTTCACTTGTTATCTAACACTGAACCATACGATTTGTTTACTTAGTTTGATCCGTAAGACTCCCTAACGTATATTAAACCCTCTCTCGAGGCGAATAACGTCTAACCCTAGGTTAATTAGTGGAACACTCGTTCTCTTATAATAACCCCCTAGAATAGCAGTAAATTGATCTATGGATTCCCATATTAGGTTTTACCCTAATCCGGCAAAATCTCGTCACCCTATGTCTAGGCGTGCGATCAACTCCGCTTAATTATGTTGGATCTACTCTTAGGGAGGGTCTATTCCTCCTCCACCTAAGCACATTAAATTTGGATTAAGCTCACATACTTAAGAACAAACTAAGTATTTATCATATAATTCAAATAATCAAATAACAAGACTCATCATAGGTTTCATCCCCTTCAGGTATCCGAAGGTTTAGTTCATAACAATAAAGGAAAACATCTCAAGAGAAAAGATAAAACAAAACATAAGAAATCCCTAAAACCCCCTGAAGGAATTGAAGAGGAGGTCCTCCGTCTTGAGTAGAATTCCGGCTTCTTGAGATGGATCAACTGGCTATCCCTGAGTGAATCCCCACAAATCAGCCTTCTCTGGCCTAGCACGACGCCCCTAGACGATGGCTTTCGTGTAACACCCCTTACCCGGGTTCTACACCGGGAACCAGGCCCGAGGCATTACCAAACTCAAATCGCTTAATCGCCACTTAGGCTTAACGTCATTACTTGATATAACCTCATTCTCGACTTACGAGGCCTCACTCATACACACGAGGGCTCTCGAGACTAATCCGGAACTTTTACGATCATTAAAATTTTTCTCTTTTATACAAGTCTCACACGCCCGTGCAAGATTAGACACGCCCGTGCATGAGTACACACGCCCATGTCCCCAGACCGTGCCTAAAAACCTAAGCATTCTGCCCAATACCCCACGGCCATGGCACGCCCGTGCTCCCCAACCGTGGTGAACACTGACTTCCCTCGCACGGCCTAGAGTCTAGACACACGCCCGTGTGGCTAGCCCGTGGCCAATACTGATTGATCCCACACGCCCTAGACACACGCCCGTGTGACTAGTCTGTGGTCTTTTCTATTTTCAAATATTAACATGCAGAGGACGCACGGCCACAGCACACGCCTGGGGGCCGACCGTGTGTCACACATGGTCTAGACACACGCCCGTGTGTTAACCCACATGGTCAAGAACAAGACTAAGTGTCAAGTTCTTTTCACCCTTCTAACATACACAACATATACTCATCTAACACCATCATAATAAACTCAAATTGAAGTACATTCTCACATAGAAAACTACATCTTTTTTTCATATAATGTAATAGCCAACAACCATGGCATTATACAAAATAAGCTATCCATCTATAGGCCAACACATCTTAGCCATTTACAACAAAATTTACTAACTTATCTAGCCCCTATACATGCCATATACAAAACATTAAGTTTCATGTAACAAAGTGTGCTGATATGTGGGCTATCTTCCGATGATCCTCGTATCTCGATTCAACGCTTTTAATCTATAAGACAAGGGAAAAGAAAGAGAGTAAGCTTTGAGCTTAGTAAGTTTACACATAAACTGTAACGCCCCGAAAATTGGGCCTAGAATAAATGGGTTTCCTGTAAGTTTTTCTGTTATTATTTGAATTGTTGAACTGTGTAGATATTGGGCTACTTTAAAATAGGCTTTTAGAGACTAAAGCCCGTAGGGAATCTAAGACTGTAGTGGATTCTCGACCGCGAAATAGCTTTTAAAAAAAATTTTGTTACTTACATAAGACATGTGCCCTAAACAAGTGGAACTATGTACTAATTTCATAAAATTCCTAATTCAGATAATACGAGAATCAACGATGAGCGCTAGAAGAGGAGGAAGAGGCCAAGGCCGAGGCTGTGGAAGTGTTAGGGCTTTGAAAACATTTGAATCGTAATTTGGTACCTATTCTGCATATGTTTGAGAATGGTTGCGATAGGTGGATGTTTTGGGTATGTATTAAAATTATTAGGGTCAGAGTGCGTAGCGATAGCGTGGTGGGGTAGGTGATACACGACCACCCTATTAGTTGGAAATTTTGGGGACGAAATTTCTTTTAGGAGGGGTGAGTTGTAACGCACCGAAAATTGGGCCTAGAATAAATGGGTTTCCTGTGTCGAGAGAATGGATTTTGTCGTTCGAAAAAAAAAGGGAATAATGAATTAAGTGTGTAAAAAAAAATTATGATTGCATGTTGAGTTTAATTTTTAGGTGATTTAGGAAGGGTTGGTAGTGTTGGAAAAGTCCTAGGCTCGATCTAGGGCTTTAGTAAAAAAATTGTTTTTACCCTTAAGTGAGGTTGGTGGTAGTCAGAAGGCTTTTAAAATATTGTTGGGTTAAAAGATAGCACAAGGAAGTAGGTGGTCTGGTGGCCTGGGGCGTTCTTAGTAAGTTGGTGGTCAAAGGTTCAAGTCCTGGACTTGGCAAAAATTTTTATTGCGCATATATTAGTATGAAGGCCAGAGTTTAGGCCTTATAATTAGTTGGGGCTGATTCACGACACAAAGAAACGCCTGGCCCAGTGGCAGAGGTGTTAGGAGTAGGAGGGGAGCAAGGTTCTAGTCGCGGTGTGCGCTAAATGTTTGTTTTTTTAAGGTAAACCTGGAGCGCAGAAGAAAGGTTTATAATTAATTGGGGAGGAATTATGACTCAAATAAAGCGGGCGGCGCAGTGGCAAGGGACGTGTATCATAGTGAAGAGGTTAGAGGTTCGACGGTAGGTGTTGGCAAATATTTTTAGATTTCTTTGAATGATTCGGTCGCTGGGAAATAGGCCTTAAAAGAAGATGGGAATGGAATATATCACAAGAAGAGTTGTGGTGCAGTGGCTGGTAGCGTGTGGTGGTTCCTGCAAGTCTCGGGTTTGAGTTGCCTTGTGCACAACAAAATGCTATTTTTGTTGCTAGCGTGGGGAAGGTGTTTGAAGTGGATCAAAACACCAAAGGATGGCTGCTGTTCGGGGGAAAGCAATTTGAATGTAATTCAAATTGGATTTTTTTTGGCTAAATAAAGGAATTTTTGGATGGGGATGAAGATAAAATTTGGAGAAAATAAATGAATTTAATTGGGGATAAGCTTGAGTCGATTGGGGAGTGTAGGTTTATTTTATTTATTTTTTTTTCTTTAGTATAAATATAAGTTCCGAATTAAGTTCCTAGGTTAATGCCGAATTTTTACTTTCATTCTGGCCGAATTTCATCACTTGTCAGAGGCTCGGACATCTTTTTCTCTAAGTGTGCCAAAGTCGAATCCTTCATACTCCCCCTTCTCAAAATTCCTTTTTGGTTCACCAACTTGGTTCTAGTTGAATCACCTTTCTTTTTCTTACTCTCCCTAGTGTTGCCGAATTACCTCTGTCACCTTTCTAGTCTAAAAAGTCGGACTTAAGCCGCAGGATCAAAGGAAGATTCAGTAAGTGCTTAGTTAAAATTTTTAGTGTGTTTTGTTAAAACCCGAAGGGCTATCTAACCTAATCCTTGTCGTTAAATTTGTATTAACAAGGGAAAGAATCAAAGATCGCAAGCGTGGTAGGTAAGGGTTGCTAACAAGGTGGTAAGTGTCCTCGACCTAGTCATGGTTTTGTAAGTGGCCGAGTCTAATGAGGCTCATAGGGGTGACTTATGTACGATATGGGTCACTTGGTTTTGACGATATAGGTGTTTGAGTGCAGATCTAGAGGTTAATCGCCAATAGTAGCAAAGGAAGGGCTACTAGCACGTAAGGCACACGGTAAGGGTACGGTGAGGTTTCGATTTTTGGTTATTATGTGTTAACACTTTGGTTAATCGCTAGTAATGTCGATTGTAGGTTCGTGCTTAAGGAGTTTGTAGCACGCGAGGTTACCAGGTGTGTACAAACACTACACACATGATATCGGCAATGCCGAAAAGTCGAAAAGCCGAAAGTGGCTAAATGGGCCCGTTGGGCCCTGAGGCTAAGTTTGATAAAATGGTTTGGTTGATTATACGAATTAAGTTAGCTATGCTTGATACATGATCTGGATATGTTTTGGGCCTAATAGGCCATATGATGAGATTTGGGCCTAACGGGCCGTTAACGCATGAGATGGGCTTATGGGGGCGTAGACAAGTATGTTAGGGTTAATGGACTTTAGGCCTAGCTTGAACAACTTTGTAATTTCATAAGACTTAAGCTAATTAAACATGTCAGTGGACAAGTCGATTAGTTAGAGTGTGGTAACCGACATATGCATGTCTAGGATTGGATCTAGTGAGAGCTTGGTACTTAAGAGGTCTGAGGGACCCACCTCCTCTTTTCTGAGATCCTACCTGGTGCATAGTGTTTGTTCACTTTAACCGCGAGGACTTGTTTATGGGCCAAAGTTTATAACTAAAACCCGAGAGGGACTAAAATACCCTTATATTGGAAAATTACTAAAATACCCTTATATTGGAAAATTACTAAAATACCCTTATGTTGTAAAATTACTAAAATGCCCTTATATTGTAAAATTACTAAAATACCCCTATTTGTAAAATTACCAAGATACCCCTAATTTGCCAAATTACCAAAATACCCCTGTAGGGTAGAATTACGAAAATACCCCTGGGTAGTGAAATGACGAAAATACCCCTATGTGATGAATATGGGTTTGTGGATGTTACTTTTGTGTTTGATGCATTCACATGATATTCTGCTTAGGATGCATATGGGTGGGAATTATGGTACGGAGGAAGATTTGAGGATCGCATGGCCGTATGGTAAGGATCCGGGATCGCATAGCCGTATGGTATGGATCCACCACAAGCTTTTTAGCCACCGAGCAGCCATGCTGCACCGATAATGTTACCGAGGGCTGTGTGCCATTAATATGGGCTTCGTGTCGTAATTATGGGCTTTATGCCAATATCAAAGGCTTTGTGCCGTAATTATGGCTTTGTGCCAATACCGAAGGCTTTGTGCTGTTATTATGGCTTTGTGCCAATCATATTTACCGTGGCTATGAGCCTAACGTATATATATTGATGACTCTGTGTTAATATTTGAGGATCGCATGGCCGTATGGTATGGATCCGTGATCGCATGGTCAGTATGGTATGGATCCACCCTGAGGCTTTAAGCCCAATGTATGTTATTAAGCGCCTTTGTTTGCAACGCTTGGTAGTACGCATAATCGGGCTACCCTTGGTGTGTAGCGGAGGGTGGGTCGAGCTAGAATTCCCACAGAGTCATAAGGTTTGAAGGGAAATGGTGTGTTTAGCGGATGGATTTTTGGGGTGGGTTTTGCATTATCTTTTATAAATGATACGATATGATATGATATGAGGTCATTTTGGGCTAAGGCCCAAGACCATCGATTTTGTTAGGGCTTAGGCCCAATGTGAATATTTGTATGTGATTTGATTGCCAAGGGTTGTACACACTGAGTTTCAAACTCACACCCTTAATTTTAAATGTTTCGTAATCCTGAATAGGCGCTCGACGAGGAGAGGACTCGGAGATGGCCACACTACAAGTTGTTCAAATGTTTTAATTTATTCAAATGATTCTGTTTAAATACTTTGTTTTTTTCATTGGATTGTAATAAGGCCATGTAACTCCTATTTGACTTTGAATTTTGGGTTTATTATTATTATTGTTTCAACTGCCCACTTAAGAAATTTCATAAAATTATTAAACTGTTAATATGGTTTTCGAAATAATCTTTTGTTTTGGGCTTTTGGGCCTTAAATGGTTAACTAGTAAATTTTTTTGAAGTGCGCCTTTAATGTGACATTCCAAATTCAGGCTTAACTTCTAGGCCGAGTTTGGGGTGTTACATTTAGTGGTATCAGAGCCAAGTTGCAAAGCTCGGGCTGTGAAATGGGCCTTATGTTTTGGGTTTTTAAAACAAGTAGGTTAAGAAGTTTTTGCAGGATTCTTGAAGTGTGGTTCACCGAGCCCTTGACGTCGAGCCAAGTAAGTTTTTCTGTTATTATTTGAATTGTTGAACTGTGTAGATATTGGGCTACTTTAAAATAGGCTTTTAGAGACTAAAGCCCGTAGGGAATCTAATACTGTAGTGGATTCTCGACTGCGAAATAGCTTTAAAAAAAAATTTTGTTACTTACATAAGACATGTGCCCTAAACAAGTGGAACTATGTACTAATTTCATAAAATTCCTAATTTGGATAATACGAGAATCAACGATGAGCGCTAGAAGAGGAAGAAGAGGCCAAGGCCGAGGCTGTGGAAGTGTTAGGGCTTTGAAAACATTTGAATCGTAATTTGGTACCTATTCTGCGTATGTTTGAGAATGGTTGCGATAGGTGGATGTTTTGGGTATGTATTAAAATTATTAGGGTCAGAGTGCGCAGCGGTAGCATGGTGGGGTAGGTGATACACGACCACCCTATTAGTTGGAAATTTTGGGGACGAAATTGTTTTTAGGAGGGTGAGTTGTAACGCCCCGAAAATTGGGCCTAGAATAAATGGGTTTCCTGTGTCGAGAGAATGGATTTTGTCGTTCGGAAAAAGAAGAAGGGAATAATGAATTAAGTGTGTAAAAAAAATTATGATTGCACGTTTAGTTTAATTTTTAGGTGATTTAGGAAGGGTTGGTAGTGTTGGAAAAGTCCTAGGCTCGATCTAGGGCTTTAGCAAAAATTTTGTTTTTACCCTTAAGTGAGGTTGGTGGCAGTCAGAAGGCTTTTAAAATATTGTTGGGTTAAAAGATAGCACAAGGAAGTAGGTGGTCTGGTGGCCTGGGGCGTTCTTAATAAGTTGGTGGTCAAAGGTTCAAGTCTTGGACTTGGCAAAAATTTTTATTGCACATATATTAGTATGAAGGCCAGAGTTTAGGCCTTATAATTAGTTGGGGCTGATTCACGACACAAAGAAACGCCTGGCCTAGTGGCAGATGCGTTAGGAGCAGGAGGGGGAGCAAGGTTCTAGTTGCGGCGTGCGCTAGATGTTTATTTTTTTTAAGGTAAACCTGGAGCGTAGAAGAAAGGTTTATAATTAATTGGGGAGGAATTATGACTCAAATAAAGCGGGCGGCGCAGTGGCAAGGGGCGTGTATCATAGTGAAGAGGTTGGAGGTTCGACGCTGGGTGTTGGCAAATATTTTTAGATTTCTTTGGATGATTCGGTCGCTGGGAAATAGGCCATAAAAGAAGATGGGAATGGAATATATCACAAGAAGAGTTGTGGTGCAGTGGCTGGTAGCGTGTGGTGGTTCCTGCAAGTCTCGGGTTCGAGTTTCCTTGTGCACAACAAATTGCTATTTTTACTGCTGGCGTGGGGAAGTTGTTTGAAGTGGATCAAAACACCAAAGGATGGCTGCTGTTCGGGGGAAAACAATTTGAATGTAATTCAAATTGGATTTTTTTTTGGCTAAATAAAGGAATTTTTGGATGGGGATGAAGATAAAACTTGGAGAAAATAAAGGAATTTAATTGGGGATAAGCTTGAGTCGATTGGGGAGTGTCGGTTTATTTTATTTATTTATTTATTTTCTTTAGTATAAATATAAGTTCCGAATTAAGTTCCTAGGTCAATGCCGAATTTTTACTTTCCTTCTGGCCGAATTTCTTCACTTGTGAGAGGCTCAGACATCTTTTTCTCTAAGTGTGCCAAAGCCGAATCCTTCATACTCTCCCTTCTCAAAATTCCTTTTTGGTTCACCAACTTGGTTCTAGTTGAATCACCTTTCTTTTTCTTACTCTCCCTAGTGTTGCTGAAATACCTCTGTCACCTTTCTAGTCTCAAAAGTCAGACTTAAGTCGCAGGATCAAAGGAAGATTTAATAAGTGCTTAGTTAAAATTTTTAGTGTGTTTTGCTAAAAGCCGAAGGGCTATCTAACCTAATCCTTGTCGTTAACTTTGTATTAACAAGGGAAAGAATCAAAGATCGCAAGCGTGGTAGGTAAGGGTTGCTAACAAGGTGGTAAGTGTCCTCGACCTAGTCATGGTTTTGTAAGTGGCTGAGTCTAATGAGGCTCATAGGGGTGACTTATGTACGATATGGGTCACTTGGTTTTGACGATATAGGTGTTTGAGTGCAGATCTGGAGGTTAATCGCCAATAGTAGCAAAGGAAGGGCTACTAGCACGTGAGGCACACGGTAAGGGTACGGTGAGGTTTTGGTTTTTGGTTAGTATGTGTTAACACTTTGGTTAATCGCTAGTAATGTCGATTGTAGGTTCGTGACTAAGGAGTTTTCAACACGCGAGGTTACTAGGTGTGTACAAACACTACACACACGATATCGGCAATGCCGAAAAGCCGAAAAGCTGAAAGTGGCTAAATAGGCCCGGTGGGCCTTGAGGCTAAGTTTGATAAAATGGTTTGGTTGATTATACGAATTAAGTTAGCTATGCTTGATACATGATCTGGATATGTTTTGGGCCTAATAGGCCATATGATGAGATTTGGGCCTAACGGGCCGTAAGGACATGAGATGGGCTTATGGGGGCATAGACAAGTATGTTAGGGTTAATGGACTTTAGGCCTAGCTTGAACAACTTTGTAATTTCATAAGACTTAAGCTAATTAAAAATGTCTGTGGACAAGTCGATTAGTTAGAGTGTAGTAACCGACATATGCATGTCTAGGATTGGATCTAGTGAGAGCTTGGTACTTAAGCGGTCCGAGTGACCCACCTCCTCTTTTCTGAGATCCTACCTGGTGCATAGTGTTTGTTCACTTTTACCGCGAGGACTTGTTTATGGGCCAAAGTTTATAACTAAAACCCGAGAGGGACTAAAATACCCTTATATTGGAAAATTACTAAAATACCCTTATGTTGTAAAATTACTAAAATACCCTTATATTGTAAAATTACTAAAATACCCCTGTTTGTAAAATTACCAAGATACCCCTAATTTGCCAAATTACCAAAATACCCCTGTAGGGTAGAATTACGAAAATACCCCTGGGTAGTGAAATGACGAAAAACCCCTATGTGATGAATATGGGTTTGTAGATGTTACTTTTGTGTTTGATGCATTCATATGATATTCTACTTAGGATACATATGGGTGGGAATTATGGTACGGAGGAAGATTTGAGGATCGCATGGCTGTATGGTATGGATCCGGGATCGCATAGCCGTATGGTATGGATCCACCACAGGCTTTTTAGCCACTAAGCGACCATCTTTGCGCACCGATAATGTTACCGAGGGTCATGTGCCATTAATATGGGCTTCGTGTCGTAATTATGGGCTTTGTGCCAATATCAAAGGCTTTGTCAAGTAATTATGGCTTTGTGCCAATACCGAAGGCTTTGTCTTTGTTATTATGGCTTTGTGCCAATCATATTTACCGTGGCTATGTGCCTAACGTATATATATTGATGACTCTGTGTCAATATTTGAGGATCTCATGGTCTGTATGGTATGGATCCGGGATCGCATGGCCGTATGGTATGGATCCACCGAGGCTTTAAGCCCAATGTATGTGATTAAGCGACTTTTTTCAACGTTCGATAGTACCACAACCGGCTACCCTTGGTGTGTAGCGGAGGGTGGGTCGAGCTAGAATTCCCACAGAGTCATAAGGTTGGAAGGGAAATGGTGTGTTTAGCGGATGGATTTTTGGGGTGGGTTTTGCATTATCTGCTTATAAATGATACGATATGATATGATATGAGGTCATTGTGGGCTAAGGCCCAAGACCACCGATTTTGTTAGGGCTTAGGCCCAATGTGATTATTTGTATGTGATTTGATTGCCAAGGGTTGTACACACCGAGTTTCAAACTCACACCCTTAATTTTAAATGTTTCTGTAATCCTGAATAGGCGGCTCGACGAGGGAGAGGACTCGGAGATGGCCACACTACAAGTTGTTCAAATGTTTTAATTTATTCAAATGATTCTGTTTAAATACTTTGTTTTTTTTCATTGGATTGTAATAAGGCCTTGTAACTCCTATTTGACTTTGAATTTTGGGTTTATTATTATTATTGTTTCAACTGCCCACTTAAGAAATTTCATAAAATTATTAAAGTGTTAATATGGTTTTCGAAATAATCTTTTGTTTTGGGCTTTGGGCCTTAAATGGTTAACTAGTAAATTGTTTTGAAGTGCGCCTTTAATGTGACATTCCAGATTCGGGCCTAACTTCTAGGCCGGGTTTAGGGTGTTACATAAACTCATAAGTAACATAGTATAAGCTAAGCAACTATTAGCATTATGCCAACAAGTAATTCACAACTATGCTTACTCTTTCTATCCCTTACCACATTTCCAACACATCATGAGTCACATACTCACAACCATTGAAATGCACCCCTGCATTCAATATCACATTTACGTAATATACAACACCGTCAATCCACATAACTTATCCACACAGCTCATCCACACAGCTAGTTCACATAACTAATCCACACTACTCATCCACACAGTTAATACACACAGTCAATATCTCGGTGGTTTCGCACTTAGCACACCACATTTGATTAATAAGGTGGTATCGCACTTAGCCTACCACAATGGTATTCGTAGTGATTCAGCACATAGCTCACTAGATGATATACCTCACGATAGCATCGCACATAGCTAGCTCATCGTCAATATGCATTAGGATGGTATCGCACTTAGCCTACCATCTAGCATTATCACAGCACATGCACAAGTCTATTTACCCAATTATTCATCCATTCACATCTATATTACATTCATTCTACTTGAACCACATAGGTTCCCAATCATTCTCATTCATTCTCATTCATGCTACACCCTAGCTAGCATTTACAAATTGTAAGTATGAATGCATTGTTCATGCATAGACTTACCTCGATACTCAAAAGTATTGAAATGTGCAATTTAGTCCACCACCTTGCTTTTGCCTCGATTTTGATCCGGGCTTCGTCTTTCTTGATCTATAATGAATAAATCAGCTTATTCAATGCACACATTGACTAAATTGACCCACATCTCATACTTTAGCAAAATTACTATTTTGCCCCTAAACTTTCTCATATTTACACTTTAGTCCCAAAGGCTCGTAAAGTGATTTTTATTCAACTTTCTACTCTTTCATGCTTAGCCGAACCACTTACTCAACTAAAGCATTCATCAAATCTCACTAAATCACCCATGTATGACCAAACTTAAGATTTTCACAACTAAGTCCCTACATGCATTTTCATGGAAAACCACTTAGCAAAAGATGTTTCTACTACATCAAGCCTTCATATTCTTCCATAAAACATCAAAATACATGCATGTCATACATATGTACATTTTTGAACATCCATGATAGCTCACCAAATAGCTATAAATAGCTTCCTCATGCTACCGGGACTTCAAAAATACGAAGAATATCAAAAACCGGGCTTAAGAGCACTTACTAGCAAGCTTGAAAAATTGAAAGAGTCCTAACAATGGCTTCTCTAATTTTCGGCAGCTTGGGGGAGAAGATGAGTGAATTTCTATCATCTTTTCACCTATTTTAATCACTTAATTGATAAATGACCAAAATGCCCTTTTTGATAAAGTTTCAATTTTAACTCATCCATGCCCATTTTTGTCCAAAAATTAGAATTTGGATAAATTTCTATTTAAGGACCTCTAATTACTAATCTAAAGCTATTTCACACATATAGCTTCTAGAAACACACATTTTGCAACTTTTGCAATTTAGTCCTTTTGGACAATTCAACCATAATTTCACAAAATTGCTTCATGAAACTTTCACACTAGCATGCATACATAATATAAGCCTCAAAAACTCATTCATGACCCTCAGATTTGTGGTCTCGAACCACTATTCTGACTAGGCCCTAAACCGGGATGTTACATTTCGGCTCCCCCTTTCAGGTCATACTTAGGGTGTATTTATAGGCTTTTGAAATACGTTTCTTTCTCCCTAAGTATCCTTTCCCGAATGAAATTGCTCTTCTCCACGGCAGAGGCACGGCCATGGCGCACGCCCGTGTAAATCGTGGACAGGCCGTGTTTGGATTTCTTTAATGAGACACAGCCGTGTAAGTCGGGGTTAGACCGTGTTGTAGATCTTTTAAGGAGGCACGGTCGTGTGATCTTTGGTCCATGCCGTGTCGATTTCATGCTTTGGCCCATTTGTCCTGTTTTGAGCCCGTTTTGCGTTCTTTTCATCCCCTGGTGCTTTCCTGAGTATATAACATAAAAAGAAAGGATTAAGAGCACCAAATTACATAAAATAAGGGATAATTCATCCAAAAGCATACTAAATGTGGGCCTAAAATGTGTTACTATTTCAGTTTATCAGATTTTAAACCCAAATTGAGCGAGAACCATGTTATAAAATTGCGCAAAAATACTAGCAGTTTCAGATTTATCTTTTAGCAAATAAGTCCAAGTTATCCTCATCAGGATCATCAATGAAAGTGATAAACCACTTACAATGATCAGATTCTTCACCCGAGAAGGGCCCCAAATATCACTATGGATCAAAGCAAAAGGGTGAGAAGGCTTGTATGGAGAAGGAAAATAAGATGATTTAGTATGTTTGGCAAGAGAGCAAACTTTGCAAGAAAAAGAGTTTGGCCTTTTATTAATGAATAGATCAGGAAACAATTTAGCAAGGTATTGGAAACTAGGATGGCCTAAACGAAAATGCCATAACATAACAGTATCAACTATATTTAAAGCGGTGAAAGATTTGGAGATCTCGATTTTAGGAGAGGAAGGGAGGATGTAGAGACCATTCTGCAAGCTGGCTTTACCAATCATCTTCTTCGAGTTCAGTGCCTGCAAAGTACAATCAAGACCGTTAAAAATTGCGGAACAGTTCAAGTCCGTGGAAATTTTACTTACGAAAACGAGATTGCAAGCCAGATTTGGTACAAAGAGAACATTTTTAAGTGCAATCTGTTCATTGAGAACAACAGTTCCATGGCCTTCTATTTTGCACAAGGAACCATCAGCTGTTTTGACAACTTTACCAAATGTTTGGAAAAAATTGTGAAACAAGGCCTTATTACCAGTCATATGATCCGTGGCATCAGAATCGAGGATCCAATTAGGAGTGAACTGGGAGGAAAGCAATGTCTTTGTAGAAGAAGGGTTACCTTACGTTTCTTTCATGACCAGACACTGCACTAGACCCCCAAACTTTCCAAACAGGTTTTGAAGGTCGATGTCTCGCTTTTTGTGAAGCCGGTGACAGATGTGGCAGCGGCAAGACTTGATTTATTATCTCTAGAGTTCTTTGACTTCCAGTCCTGAGGCTTACCATGAAGCTTCCAACACTTTTCCTTGGAGTGGCCGGGCTTTTTGCAGTGATCACACCAAGGTCTCCCCCGCTTGGAAGAGGGAGATGATTGATGTGTCACTAAGGCAGATCCTTCAGGAGTGGAATCTGGTTCATCAAGCAGCATCACACTCCTTCAACTTTCTTCCTTCTTGACCATAGAGAAGGCTTCTCGAAGGGAGGGAAGAGGAGAAATAGCCAGGACCCTACCGTGAACCTCGTCCAGTTCCTTGTTTAAGCCTTGTAGAAATTGAAATAGCCTTCTCTGAGTAACAATTTGCTGATAAAGGCGAGATCTCTTGAATCGCCCAATCATGCTTTGCATACAAATCTAATTCCGCGCCAAAGAGCGGTAAGGGTGTTGTAGTAGAGAGTGACGGGCATGGTTCCTTGCTTAAGGGTTGCTGCTTGATTTTCAACATGATATAATTCGGCAATGTTATCATTGCTAGAGTAGGTTTCGCGGATAGCACTCCAGATTTCAGCAGCTGTGTTGTAAAGGAGAAAATTTCTGCTTATACTTGGGGTCATGGAATTAAGGAGCCAAGTCATAACCTCGACCATTGTCACGCATCCACTTAGCAAAACCAAAGGTCGTGCACAACAGTCGCTTGATTTCACGATAACATAGCCCAATCTGTCTCTTCCCAAGAGAAAAATCTTAACCGATTGGGACCATTCTAGAAAATTGTTGCCATTTAATCGATGGCGGGTGATATTCGCACAGCATTTGAGTCCGATTGAGTATCGAACCAGAAAAATTTTCTGGATTTGAGGTAATCTCCTAGTAGGAGAAGGATTTGTAGAAGAAGAAGTTTCGACATGGTCTAGGGTGGAAAAGAACCGTAACCTAATCGATACCATGTGGAAATTAGAGTAATTCTCTGTATATACTCTACATAATACAATAGAACATATTACATCTTTATACAAACTATGTCTCTAATTTAGGAAACTCTAAGATAGGAAAGAAACTAATAGAGATATGATCCCTTAGAATAAGGGATTGTAAAATATTTACAGAATCCCTTGACTAAGGAATGATAATTCCTACAGAATCCCTTTACTAAAGGGATGATAATTCCTACAACAACACATTAATCTTCACTTTCTATCTCCGTAAATTCTTATTTGTCTTCTATTTTCATTACTAGAAACGTGTGAGAGGAATGGTCATTACCTTGATAACACCTCCCCACCAAAACCTGCGTTACTCATTTAAAAACAAAAGTTTCTGTGACTCAATATATACGAGACAATATGAAATCTATACTTCGTGGAGAAATCTTCAGGATGCATAAGTTTTCATTACAACTATACTGGAAAAAGAAAAAAAAAACCATGTAGCTAACAACCTTCTTCCTAAGCTATTATTCAAAGCTCTCAAAAGCCATGGCTTAGATCTTTGGCTTTCTTTGGCCCAACATGTATGGAACCTGCAAAATAAAAATTGTTATCATTGAGTAGCTGTGCGTGGAAGAAAATGCAAGGGAAGCAACAAAAATCCTAACTTTTGAATCAACATTTCAGTCTGATCCCATGTATCTAACTTCCAAACATCATATTCAGTGATAGGTCTTCTATAACCTTGCTGCATGAGGGGAGTAATCTATCCAAAAGAAATTCCTGCCATAGCATAAAGCAGCAAACTTTCAAAAACTCATAAGATTGTAGCAAGCATCCCTGACCAAACATTCGCACAGAACTGATGTTGCAACATGATGCTTACAGTTAAAACTCAACACAACCCAACTCTTTCCTAGTAACCCCACTAACTGTAACCTGCTATATGGCCCTCTTCGGAGATAGAGCGGTGGAGAAAAGTGAACATGGTATGGGGCCTCAACCCAACTGTCTGTCTTAGTACACAAGTGAAAGAACCTAAAAGGAATACCAAGGACTATTATGCACTCTTCAATCTTCTTGTTAGACACTTATCCAACTCGTCAAGTGGACATGGTATGGGGCCTCAACCCACCATATAAAAGGGAAAATCTAGAAAATATGGAATGCACCAGTCTTGGACACCTACCCAGCTCCAACACTTGTGATTCTGAGCAACATGGCCCAAGGATACCAGGCTGCTGGTAAAGAATATATATATATATATATATATATGCATGTATACATATTAATTATATCCATTTCGCAATGTAAAGCATCCCAAGACACAGGTTGCTTTTTCACAGTCCAACCCAGTCATTACCTAGTTAGTTATAGTTCCATCAAAATGGAGCTTTTCAACAGATAACTAGCAAGCCTGCAGCTATTTTAACTTTTTGGACTTGCAGTACCATCACCACTCAATCGGAGTACTTACTTGAAATAAAGTTGGCATGCCTCTCCGGGCAAATTTGCTCTCTTCCAGAAAGTGGTCTATATTCTTCATCATCATATGACTCATTTTGTACCAAAATATATCCCGAACAGGGATTGAGATTGGGAAAATAAACAAGTAAAAGAATCCCAAATAAAATCTGCATCAGAAAATAAGCACAAGTAAATGAAACTGCATTAAAATTACTTGAAAACAAAAGCATTAAAAGCATTTAAATAAAGGGTCCAGGTTTTCTGTCCCACCTAATTTAATTTTAGATCGCACTAGAAAGTATTGCCATTTGATCTGGAGCTTGAACTTAATTACTCCAAACCCAAGAGGTTATAAAGGCCTAAATAAATTTGGGAGCAATCTGGACAAAATACTAGTAATGATCTCTCCACTTTGGTTTTAAGACCAAGAATATTTTGTCAATATGTTATCTTTTTAGTATAGTAAGTGGAAAGAATGTAACCAATAAAAAAAAGGAGGTTGCCTAAATTGATGCCAAGTCATGTCAACCTAAAGTGACATGTAAGTGGTTAACTGGCATCAAGGCAAATATAAAAGCATGAAAACAAATATTTTATGGAGACATTGGGAAAAATAGAGTAGGATATATGGAAAATATATACAACAAACCTTGCAGAAAAAGGTACTGATGCTCAAATATAGGGCATAGCTGCATGAGCAAACAAACTTGTAATTGTGAGTGTCCTAGTGACATTTTAAGTACAGTATATTTTATCTACTCAGGGCCCAAACAGATAAAGTTTAAATAGATGAATGTGAGGAATCTAGCCTGCGGAATAAATCCTTCATGGGCAGAATGAGATTGAGTAGCACAGCATTGCCCAGAAGAACATAAACAATGCCAAAACGCACATACCACCGAAACTCACAGATGTAAGTTTTTGTTTCCAACCTTATCATAATAAGCACAGAGCACCATGCAGTAGCGTCAATGATATAAGAAGTTGCCTGTAAGGGAGTAAATTACAAAGCACATACAAGTTTGAGCAAGCTGCTGCACTGCACATAGTAGATAACCAAATTGAATTCCGAGAACTAATGGTAACATCTAAGAATCACCAGGAATCAAGTAAATTAAATTAGATGAAATAAGCAAATAGATTCAGTACAAGTATACCGGTGGTCTGGTTTTCTAGCCATAATAGTAGCTATAATGGTCCTCGAAAATTTAAAATTAGAAATAAAGAACCTATTCCACTAAAGTTTAGTAAAATATTCTTGATTGTATGGTGTTATACTAGAAGATAAAGTCCAAGTCAGTAAGGCTACAAACAAGTACAGCACCGCCTACAAGTTTGAACAGAAACTCACCTCATAGGGAGCAAGACCAGTCTCTCCATTCAAATTAAAGATAGAAATACCCATCAACAATCTTAGTAGCGGCTCGATGGTACAACAACCAGCCAACAAACCAAGTATACAACTATAGCATTTTGAACTCAAAGAAAACCTCTGAACTTGGGAATTCTTATTTATCAGAAATACCCGATAACAGCACAAGCCCAGTAAAACCAAATGAGAAACGGAAATCACCATGGAGTTGATGGCACAAGATGTGTATACACCAAAAGCACCATCAACCACTTTTGTCTAAGCCGTAGTTGCCACTGGCTGACAATACCAAACCAAGGGTTCAAATGCCATCACCAGCCACCACCTGAAAGAGAGGGAGAAAAGAAAAGTTCGATTAGACATTTACTCAACTCATCTTCTCCTTCTCATGGTAGAAAATAAGAAATGTAAAAGGAAATTTTGTGCCTAGTTATTTTTACTTACTATACAGTCCTTGCTCTTCAACAATGTACTATCTGCATTAAAAGAAACAGCTTCAACATTTAACAAATTTGTAGCAAATGGTAATCCATATACATCCCAACAGAAATCATACAGAAAATGAGAATAACAAAATTGTTGGAACCAAGATAGCATGTTAACATGCAATGTGTATGCAATGTGCATCTGATTTTATGTGAAAACAAAAGAAGAAAATGAGGAAATAGAAACTATGAAAAAACTTGGAGACACTCAAGTTAATGGTTAAACTTATCAACCATTTCATTGATATGAGAATATATACATAAAATACAAAGATTGAATAGTCAAAAAGACTATCACCTAGTGAATCAACCACTCCCACTAGACTTTGACCAATACAAACTTAGATTATACATAAAATAATAGCTAATACACTAGCTATTACATCAATTCAAATCAACCATTATATCCTACTAGTTTTGCTATTACATTACAAAAGGATTAAGCTAAGTTACATAGGAGTAAAATCAATCAAAATGAACAAAACTAGTCACAGACTAGGTTCAAACTTCTTTATACGCTTCATTTTGGTTTCTGTTGCATTGCAGGCCAAAAGTCTAACACTCCTCCTTGGACTGTATGCAACAAACACCAAGATGTTTCCTCAAAAATTCAAACCGTGATGTACCAAGAGGCTTGGTTAGAATATCTGCCAACTGGTCTTGTGAGCTACAATGAACAAGACTAACTTCTTTGGACTGCTCAGCCTCTCTAACAAAATGAAACTTAATTTTAAAGTGTTTTGTCTTCCCATGAAAGATTGGATTCTTGGCTATGGCAACTGCAGGTTGATTATCAACAAAAATTTCAGTTGGCTCAGTTTGTTCTTCATTCAAGTCACATAGAAGCTTTCTAAGCCAGATAGCTTGATTAACAGCTGCAGATGCTGCAATGTACTCAGCCTCTGCTGTTGACTGAGCAACAGTTTGTTGCTTCTTAGAGCTCCAACAGAATACACCTGAGCCAAGTGTGAAGAAGTAACCAGAGGTACTCCTCATATCATCAACCGAGCCTGCCCAATCGCTATCAGAGTAGCCTGTTAGTTTAAGCTCCTTTTCACTCTTAAACCTGACTCCATGCCCCAAGGTGCCTTTGACATATCTGAGTATCCTTTTAGCAGCCTTAAAATGAACAATATTACAGCAGTGCATAAATCTCGATAGGAGACTAACACCATAACTGATGTTTGGTCGAGTTGCTGTTAAATATAACAAACAGCCCACCAAGCTTCGATATTCCCTTTCATCAACTCTTGCATGATCACCATTACTGGTCAGCTTTTCTCCTTGTGCTTTTCTCCTTGTGCAACTGGTGTACTGACTGTCTTACAATTTTGCATGCAAAATCTATTAAGGATCTTTGATGCAAAGGCATGCTGGCTGATAAAGATGCCATGATCAGATTGGTTTACTTCCATCCCAAGGAAGTATGTCATGACCCCCAAATCTGTCATTTCAAAAACCTGTTGCATTTGCATCTTGAATTCAGAAATCAACACATTTTTGCTTCCAGTTACAAGTAAGTCATCGACATAAAGAGACACAATCAGCAAGGTTTCTCCTTCTAACCTTTTCACATAGAGTGTTGCTTCACTAGCACTCTTTTCAAACTCAAGCCTAGACAGGTAAGTGTCTATCCTGTCATACCAGGCTCTTGGTGCCTGTTTCAGGCCATACAAAGCCTTCTTCAGCCTATAGACTTTGTCTTCATCACCTTTCAGCTTGAATTCATCTGGTTGCTCAATAAAAATTTCTTCTTTAAGAAATCCATTAAGAAATGCTGACTTGACATCTAGTTGATGAAGTTTCCATTATTTCTGAGCAGCTATAGCAAATAACAATTTAATGGTGTCCAGTCTAGCCACAGGAGCAAATGTTTCCATGAAGTCTATTCCATATTGCTGGTTGTAACCCTTGACCACGAGCCTTGCTTTGTGCTTGTTTATAGAGCCATCAGCATTGTACTTGGCCCTAAACACCCATTTCACACCACTGACCTTCTTATGAGCTGGTCTGTCCACCAACTCCCATGTGTCATTTTTATGGATCATTTCCAATTCAGCTTCCATGGCCTTTCTCCAATGTATGTCTTTAGAAGCTTCCACAAAATCTGAAGGTTCAACTATTGCAACATCACATCTTTGATAGATGTCAGCAACAATCCTTGCACCTCTTATGGGAGTATCATCAAAATCTTCATTGCTAGGATCAGTTTCAACAATTTCCAGATTTCTATCCTGTTGATCTTCTTCAATCATGTTTGTGCTTGAGTCATTCCAATTCCAAACCCTCTCTTCATTAAACCTGACATCTCTACTCACCAAAACCTTCTTTGTTGCTGGATCAAACACCCTGTAACCTTTGTTTATGCTGCTGTAGCCAACAAATATCCCTGGAATAGCTCTTCTTTCTAGCTTAGTTCTCTTTTCTGCTGGAATGAGAACATAGCAAACACAACCAAACACCTTTAAATGTGAAACATTAGGCTTGAGTCCATGCCAAGCTTCAAAAGGTGTCATATCTTTGACAGCATGTGTTGGCAACTTATTAAGTAAATACACTGAGGTATTGATCGCCAAAATTTCAAAACTTGCTTGGTAGCTTGCTTTCAAATAATAAACACCTGGCCATGTCCATCACAGTTCTATTTTTTCTTTCACATACTCCATTTTGCTAAGGAGTATATATTGTGGTCAGTTGGTGATGGATTCCATTTTGCTCACATAGTTTCTGAAACTTTTTAGATAGGTACTCTGGGCCATTGTCTGTTCTTAAGGCTTTAATTTTGCAGCTTGTTTGATTTTCAGCTAGAGCTTTAAATTTGATGAAGGCTTCAAAGACTTCAGATTTCTGCTTTAAGAAATAGACATAACAAAATCTAGTCAAGTCATCAATAAACAGCACAAAATACCTGCTGTCATTCAAGGAGGGAGTCCTCATTGGTCCACAAATATCAGAATGAACCAGCTCAAGCTTCTCTCGAGCTCTAAATGCTTTGTCAAATGGAAAGGGCAATCTAGCTTGCTTACCAAACTGACAGATTTCACAAACAGACTGTTTGACTTCAACCTTGCACAAATCATCAACCAAATTCAATCTATGCAGCAAATCTAATGATTTATAACTGGCATGGCCTAGCCTTTTATGCCATAGGTTAGCACTATTAACCAGACTTGTGTAGGCCTTCTTTTCAAGCATATTCACATCAAGCATGAAGCTCCTATCAATCATTGCTACTGTGATCAGCTCCTGACCATGAGAGTCTCTAACAATGCAAGAACCATTCTCAAAAACAAGTGAGTGACCCTTTTCTACTAACTGTCCAACACTTAGCAAATTTTGATCTATTTCAGGTACAAAGAGTACATCAGAAATTACTTTGTTACCTGAAGTAGTGTTAATCACCACATTGCCTCTACCCTTGGCTTCAATCAGATCTCCATTGCCAATTCTGATTTTTGAGGCAAAGCTTCTGTCAAGGTCTTTAAATAGCCCTTCATTAGCTGCCATATAGTGCGTGCAACCACTGTCCACTAGCCACTCCACTTTAGCTTTGCTAGATGTTGCAAAGCTTGTTGCTGTGAAAACATGCTCCTCCTGAGCTTGAAGGTCCTCAGTAGCTTGAGCCTTAACCTCCTGCTGTACAGGTGTCTTGCCTTTATTTTTACAGACCTTCTCTACATGTCCAAACTGCGTGCAACTCCTGCATTGAATGTCTGGTCTATACCAGCAATATTTTTCCAAATGTGAGGTCTTTTGGCAGTGTTTGCATGGTGGGAACCTCCTTTTGCCTGATTCTTTTCTTGGTTTCTCTTTCTTATCGAGCCAAGGCTTCTTTCCTTTCTGACTTGAGCCTTCCCTTGTCTTTGCTTGAAAGGCTCCCTCAGGATTGTCTTCTTGCCTGTTAGCCCTTCTTTGCTCGAGTGCATGGAGAGAATTCACTAGTTCAGACAGAGAGATGGTTGTGAGGTCTCTCGAGTCCTCCAATGAGGAGATCTTTGACTCAAATCTCTCGGGAAGAGTGGTGATCACCTTCTCAACAATCCTACTTTCACCAAAGTCTTCACCAAGCATCCTTATGCTATTGACAGTGGCCATTATTCTGCCTGAATATTTCTTGATGGTCTCAGCTTCTTTCATCTTCAAGTTCTCAAAGTCTCTCATCAAGTTGATTAGCTGTTGTTGCCTTGTCTTTTTAGACCCCATGAACTCTTCCTTTAGCTTCTCCCATGCCTGCTTAGGTGAGTCACAAGCCATGATTCGAGTGAATATCACATCTGATACTCTATTTTGCAGGCAAGCCATGGCCTTATGCTTCTTGGCTCGTTCTTCGCTATGCTGTCTCATCTGAGCAATGGTGGGATTAGCTCTCAATGGAGGTGGCTCAACATCACTCTCAACTGCACTCCACAAGTCTTGTGCCTGAAGATGTGTTTTCATTTTTACTGACCATATATGGTAGTTTTCATCAGTGAACACAGGTGGTGGAGGTGTTGTGTAACTCATCCTGTTGCAACAAGTTCAGCAGCCTCGATTTCTTCTTTCTTAAGCTTTCTTTCACAAATTAATAACCAACAAAAGAGGCCCTCAAAGATAATCGGCTCTGATTACCATTTGTTGGAACCAAGATAGCATGTTAACATGCAATGTGTATGCAATGTGCATCTGATTTTATGTGAAAACAAAAGAAGAAAATGAGGAAATAGAAACTATGAAAAAACTTAGAGACACTCAAGTTAATGGTTAAACTTATCAACCATTTCATTGATATGAGAATATATACATAAAATACAAAGATTGAATAGTCAAAAAAACTATCACCTAGTGAATCAACCACTCCCACTAGACTTTGACCAATACAAACTTAGATTATACATAAAATAATAGCTAATAAACTAGCTATTACATCAATTCAAATCAACCATTATATCCTACTAGTTTTGCTATTACATTACAAAAGGATTAAGCTAAGTTACATAGGAGTAAAATCAATCAAAATGAACAAAACTAGCTGCTGCACTAGGTTCAGCTCCACTGCTGCCACTACACCAAAACAGACTTTTAGCGGCGTTTTTAGTGGCGTTTTAAAGAAAAACGCCGCAAATATTACACAATAGCGGCATTTGAATGAAAACACCTCCAAAAAATGAGAAATAGCGGTGTTTATTTCCAAAACGCCGCTAACAAGGATAAATAGCGGCGTTTTTTACTCAAACGCCGCTATAAATCAGAGCATTAGTGGCGCTTTTGAGAAAACGCCGCTAAAGGTCTGAGCATTAGCGGCACTTTTGAACAAACGCCGCTAAAGGTCTGAGCATTAGCGGCGCTTTTGAAATAATGCCGCTAAAGGTCTGAGCATTAGCGGCGCTTTTGAACAAACGCCGCTAAAGGTCTTAGCATTAGCGGCGCTTTTGAACAAACGCCGCTAAAGGTCTGAGCATTAGCGGCGCTTTTGAAAAAACGCCGCTAAAGGTCTGAGCATTAGCGGCGCTTTTGGAAAAACGCCGCTAAAGGTCTGAGCATTAGCGGCGCTTTTGGAAAAACACCGCTAAAGGTCTAAGCATTAGCGGCGTTTTTTCACAAGCACCGCTAAAAGTTTTTCATATTTTTTCCTTATCACACTAACTACGTTCCCTTCTTACCCTTCTATAATAATAATCCATACAAAAAGTTAGAGGTACTTACCTGGGCGGATCGGTGCCGGAGACTCGGTGCCATGCTTATTCAAAACCAAAATATTTCAAATAGACCTACCAAAACATTTTTGGGCCTTGGGCCCCCACAGTCGAGCTTTAAACTTGGCTCTGATACCAATTTGTAACACCCCAAACCCGGTCCAAACATTACGACCGAATTTGGTATGCCACGGAGAAAAGTTTTTGAAAATCCCTTTAAGCCGATTAAAATTTTTGATAAAAGATATTGCCTTGTTTTTAAAACGGTTGAGGTGTATAAAGAAATCATCACTTAGTGTTGTTTAGAAATATATTAAATCAGGTTATTCTGATTCAAGTGTACCCGATGGCACAATAAAACATTTTACGTATTAATTTTTATAAAACATGTGTACCCATTTTAATATCATGAAGTAGTTTAAGCAAATTATCAAAACATGTAAAATATTCCAAGTGCAATATTAGGAGGCCTTATTACAACTTAAATAAAATAAACCCATAATAAAATAAAATAGTTCAAAATCCACCTAGTCCATATTTTCATTTCATGGCCACCTTGAGTCCATCCGGCTCCTTATCCGCAGCCTACGAATCACACGAAAAATGTTAAAGGAAAAAGGTGAGTCATCAAGACCCAATGTGTAACCCTTTTTCCCGGTTTAATGCAACGTCATACACAAATCATAATTAATTTAATATGCACAAGTTTAATATACACCCAACCTAACCATCCAAACACCTTTCTCTACCCCGTGTGGTACCAAACCACCGTGGTGCCAAACCACCGTGACATATAGTCACAAAATCCGTCATATTGTGGTGCCAAACCACTGGTGACCCGAAGTCACAAATCAAATGATGGGGCCAACCCATCGTGTGATACCAAATCACTGGCGTCAATCCCGTATCTCAAAGTGGGGCCAACCCACGGTGGTGCTAAGCCACGGGGGGACGAGGCGCTATGAGGTGCCAAACCTCCGGAGGTACCAAACCTCTGGTGACCGTAGTCACAATGTGTTACCAAAACACCGTGTCCGTCGACACGAATATCACCGCCCCTCCACTCATAAAACCCACATTCAATCAATGATATTTAACAACAATCATGCCAACATGCTCATTTATAAACATTCATAGGATGTATCAATAATCATTTATAAGCCACATATATCAAATGTGTCATGCTTCCCAAAAGCATCAAATAACAAATCATATTGTCAAGAACTTACCCGAAGCCTTGCTAAACCTTTATGGTATTAAACTCAAATCTACACAAATCCGATTAGCATACACATAATACTTTGCACGTTAATTAATTATAAGTGTGTATGTACACACCTGAAATTAATGAAAGCCTTAAATCCCGAAGAACCAAATCGGCTACCCACAAAATCTTTGCCCCAAATGCCTTTGAATACTAGCCACCACACTCCAAGCGTTTTTGCTTCCCTAAATCGGCAATCACATGTTAATAGCCTTCGGCTTTTGAATACTTAAAAGAGTGATCTATTAAAAATAGATTCTTACCACCTTACCTATAACCGATCGACAGAGAATGGAGAGTCAAATCTTTTGCTTGAAAATCCCGTAGTTCCTAGATGATATCGATTCAAAGAGGGGTTAGCCTTCTTGTTTTCAAATACCGAATTTCAGCTTTCTCCAACCTATAAATCGGCAGAGAGAAAGGGTAGGAAAAGAAAGATTCGGCTATCACTTACCTTCACCAACGATTGCCACAAGAAATCCCGAAGAGATCTTTTCCTTCCTAATATTCGGCCAAAGTGAAATAGAATAGGAGAGGAAATTTTCGGCACACCAAGGGAGTGGATTCGGCTAAAGGAAAGGAATAATGATGAGAAAAGAAGATGGGGTTTCGGCAAGGAGTAGAGAGAGTTTTGGTTTTGAGAGAATGAGAAAGGAGAGAAAAAAATAATTGGAGAGGAGGGAATAGAGAAGAAATTCGGCTACTTGCAAAAATGGGGAAAAAGAAATACAAGATGCTAGGTAGGTGCTTTTAAAGGGATTCGGCAAACCCCCCCTCTTAAGCTTTCCGTCCACTCTTCCCATGAAGAGTTCCAAATTCGGCAACTTCCTTGAATTGCTCTTGACCAACCTTTGATTTAATTCAAAATTATTTGAATTAATCACATGCCTAATTTTCCTCTATCAATTATTATAAATCAATCCTAATAATAATCCAATTAAAATCCTTGATTATAACCGTATTATCCTTACATTAAAAATTGGTCATCTCTTTCTCTTTCTAGCCAACTTTTCAAGATTAATCAAATAAAATCCATTTAAAGCTAAATAATATTCTCATACTTTCCTTATTATCCCAAAGTTTAAAATTGAGAATTTCCCTCCCCTTAATGCCGTCCAAAATAAAGATCAAAAAGGGAAAATTCGTGACTCGAACATAGGTTCTCCCTTGCTCCTTGTGGAGTCAACTCTAGCACCTAAGTGGCCTCCCTTTTGCCACTTTTCCAAGTCATTTTTAATGATAATAATTCCCTCATTTAACCTTGTAACTCCTATTTACTAAGGCTTCCTTCCTTTAAAGCTTCACAAATAAATTTTCTCCTAATCAGAGCCTACCCAAGACCCCTAATTAAGTCTTTATTCCACCATGAATAATGTCACCATAATTCAAACACAAGCAAAATAATTCAATCACAAATAGCCCCTATTTTAGGATGTTACGCTTCTACCCTTAAAAATAATTTCGGCCTCAAATTACCTCGATCGAAGAGGTGGGGGTATTGCTTTGCGCATCACATCCTCGGGTTCCCACGTCGCTTCCTCCGTACCATGGTTTCGCCATAGCACTTTCATCAAGGGTACTGACTTCCTACGCAAAACCTTGACATCACGATCTAAGATCTGAACTGGCTCCTCCTCGAAAGATAAGTCTGAATTAACCTCAATCTACGCCACGGGCACAACGTGCGATGGATCGGACCGATACCGCCTCTAAGCATCGACACATGGAAGACATCATGAATTTGTCTTAACTCTGCGGCAACTCGAGCCGATAAGCTACCGCCCCACTCGCTTCAACACCGAATATGGCCCAATAAACCTAGGGCTTAGCTTTCCTTTTCTTCCAAATCGCAACACCTTCTTCCAAGGCGACACCTTGGAAAGACTTTATCTCCTACCTCGAATTCCATTTCCTTGCGCTTGAGATCGGCATAAGACTTTTGCCTATCTCGATGCCTCCTTGAGACGAGTCCGGATTATCTTCACTTTATCTTCGATTTACGCTACCAATTACGGACCCAAGACAAGTCGTTCTTTTAGTTCCGTCCAACACATAGGAGTACGGCACTTCCGTCCATACAGTGCCTCGAATGGTGCCATCTGAATGCTCTCTTGATAACTATTGTTATAAGCGAACTATGCCAACGGTAGATACTCTTCCCAACTACCACCGAAATCCAGAACGCAACCTCTCAACATATCTTCTAAGATCTCGAATCACTCTCTCCGATTGTCCGTCGGTTTGCGGGTGAAAAGTCATCTTTGAAGTCCAATCTTGTCCCCAAAGCTTGATGCAAGGCTCTCCAAAACCTTGACGTAAACCTCGGATCCCTATCCGAGATAATCGATACTGGCACACCATGCAATCTTACTATCTCCGCCACATACAACTTTGCTAGCCTCTGAAGGGAATAATCCATTCTTCTGGTATGAAATCTGCCGACTTAGTTAGTCGATCCACAATTACCCAAACCGAGTTCTTCTTACTAGGCGTGAGGGTAATCCATCGACAAAGTCCATAGTGATCCTCTCCCATTTCCACCGAGGATCTTCACCGTTGGAGTAACCCGATGGCAACCGATGTTCGGCTTTCACTTGCGACACGTCGACACCTTCCCACGAATTCGATTACCTCACGCTTCAACCTGTGCCACGAATCATTTCCGCAAATCTCCATACATCTTGCTACCTCCCGGATGCATAGCGTATGGGGGTCTATGTGCATCTTGGAGAATTCTTTGCCTCAACTCCACATTTTTCGGCATACAAGCTCGCCCTTGAAAACATAACACTCCCTCGCCAGACAAACTGTACCCTTCCAAACCACCATCTTGAACTTGCAACCTCATCGCATTCAAACTGTCATCCTCCAACTGCTTTTCCTTAATCTCCTCGACCCAAGTCGGCTTAACTTGCAGTTCTGCCAAAAGACTTCCATCGTCGTATAGACTGAGGTGAGCAAACATCGCTCTTAAGTCTGTCATGACTTTTTAGCTCAAGGCGTCAGCCACTACGTTAGCCTTACCCGGATGGTATTCAATTGAATAGTCGTAGTCCTTTAACAGTTCAATCCAACGACGCTGCCTCAAATTCAAATCCTTTTGAGTCAAAAGATACCTCAAACTTTTATGATCCATGTAGACTATCGACTTCTCCCCATACAAGTAATGCCGCCATATTTTCAAAGCGAAAACTCTGCCGCTAACTCCAAGTCGTCGTTGGATAGTTAACCTCATGCGGTCTTAGTGGACGGGACGCATAGGCCACTACCTTCCCTTCTTGCATCAATACGCATCCCAAACCAAGATGGGATGCGTCACAAGAAACCAAGTAAACAACTTTCCCGCTCAGTCGTACTCAAAACCGAGCTTCCACAAAATCTTCCTTAGCTTGTCAAAACTTTCTTGTTGCTTCTCCGACCATACAAATGGAACTCCCTTTCTTAACAACTTAGTCAACGGTATTGCGATTAAAGAGAATCCTTCCACAAACCTCCGATAATATCTGCGGACCCAAAAAGCTTCGATTTCGCCACCATTGACCTGGGGGTTTCCAATCCAACACCGCTTCCACCTTGCGAGGATCTACTCTAATCCCTTCCACGACACCACATGACCTAAGAAAGCCACCTCTCTAAGCCAAAATTCACACTTACTCGAATTTGGCATATAATCGCTTCTCTCTCGGTACTTGTAGAACTATACGCAAATGCATGTCATGCTCCTTCTCCGTCTTTGAGTAAACCAATATGTCGCCTCTATAAACACCACGAAAAATTGATCCAAATCTTCTGTGAAACACTCTATTCATTAAGTCCATGAATGCTTTGCTTTGGTGCATTAGTCAACCCAAAAGGCATCACCAAAAACTCGTAATGCCCATACCTTGTTCTAATGCCGTCTTGTGCACATCAACCTCTTTCACCTTGAGTTGATGATATCCCGACCTAAGATCTATCTTTGAAAATACCGATGCACCCTTCAGTTGGTCAAACAAGTCATCAATCCGAGGCAACGGATACCGCTTCTTGATCGTTAACTTGTTCAATTGGCGGTAGTCGATACACATCCGCATTGAACCATCCTTCTTCCTAACAAACAACACAGTGCTCCCCACGGAGATATACTTGGTCGGATAAATCCTTGGTCCAAAAGCTCCACGAATTTGAGCCTTGACTCCACCAATTCCTTTGGTGCCATTCGGTAAGGTGCTATTGACACAGTGCCGTTCGGTAGCAAGTCTATACCAAATCCAACTTCCCGATCCGGAGGCGGACCGAAATTTCTTACGGGAACACATCGTGAATTCCCTCACTGTCGGACCTTCTCAACCGCGACTCCTTAGCTTCCAAAGCACAAATTCGAACCAAAAACGCCTCGCAACCTTTCGACCATCTTTTCACCTTCAACGCAGACACTATATTAGATAGGTAATCTCTTCTATTACCTATCATGACCACTTCATCACCCTCGGCCATCTTAAGAACCATGCGCTTAGCAAACAGATCCAACCTTGCACGATACTTAACCAACCACCATACCAAGGATCAAATCGAACTCCCCCAAACGGCGGTTCCATCGAGATCGACCACAAACACGACCCCTTGGAGTTCTAGAGGTACATCTCTATATAGCTTATTAACAATTACAGAGTGACCTAAAGGACTAATTACGGTCATCTCCTAGAAGCGCCTCAAAGTCTAAGTTCATAGTCTCTACCACACTACTAGCAATGTATGAATGCGTCGAACCCACATCAATCAAAGTAGTATATGGAACACCCAAGATTAAGAACGTACCGGTTATAACGTCCGGTGCGTCACCTTCCTCTCGATGCCTCGCCGCATAGACTAGACCAGTGCCTTGCTTCACGTGTTGCTGTATTTACGCTTCTGAAAATTCGCGACCTCGATTAGATCCATTTCCTCCTCTACCATTACCACGACCCTCTCCGTGGTGGTCCTACATTCCTAGCTCCGAGCACGGTTACGACCCTCTGACTGATTCTTGGCTAACTTCTGAGGACAATCCCTTACACGGTGGTCCAAAGACCCACATTCAAAGCAACCCTTCTCACCGGTCCAACAACCTCCCCAATGCGATTTGCCACAGCGATTACGGTGACCGGTCTGCGGTTAGCGACCATGGGCCTTCTGCCGATTCGGCCACTCGCCTCGCCCTTTTACGAACATTACCACCCGATCCGGACGACCCAAATCCTCTTTTACTCGCTTGTTCCTATCATAGTTCTGCGTCTCACGGACTCCTTGACCCCTTCGGCTACCTTAGCTTTTTCCACCAAGACAAAGAAACTCACGCTCCTCTCATGAGCAATCAAAGCAACCTTAACTCATCCCCAAGTCCGTCTTCAAAGCGGACATAACGATCATGCTCCGCTGACACTATACCCCGAGCATAGCGGCTCAACCTCAAGAATTGCGCTTCATACTCCGACCACGGACTTATTTCCTTGTACCAATCCTGAAAAAGCTTTCCTCTGTGCATCAATGTAGCTAGTGCCCACATACTTCTTACGATAAGCGCTTTGAAATACTCCCAAGTAAGATCATCTGTCGTAGCACCATCTCGAACCGTGAGCCACCATCGATATGACTCATCCTTGAGAAGCGACACCGCTCCCTTGATTTCTCCTCATTCGTCGATCTCTATCTCATCCATGATTCTTTCGGTCAATTCCACCAATATCGAGCCAGTATTGGGCGTTACCGGACACACCTCGGAAAAATTCAGCTCAGTTAGCTCAAGTCTCTCGGTACCGACTTCCGAGCTCCTCCACCTCCACCCATTCCAAATACTCTCTCTAGAACCCGCGGCAGATCGCTTGACATCTGCGTCATCACCCGTCCGATCCTGCGCCTCGGCTCACGAAGGTTGGGGGTAGTGGTGGCGGTGGTACCTCATTCTCGGATCCCGACCCGATCGACGGTGTTCGACATGGTCATCCTACCCCTTCCACGTCCACGACGGCCACGCCCTCTGAAGCTCATTCTAACTATCGCGCTTTAATCTGATTAGGAAATTTTTATGAATTAGTACATGTTTCACTTGGTTATCCGCGAAGAAATTTTATGAAAAGAATTTAATAGAGATTCTTTCGATCAATCAAAGTTTTAAGTCTTCTGTCCTAATTTACATAGAAAAGTACATCCATTCCCTATACCTTTCATACCTATGCACTCTTCTGCATTCTTGTCCGCTTCTATCCTGTGGGTATTTTTCGTAATTTTTCCACTAGGGAAATTTCAGTAATTTTGGTAAGTTGAAGAATATTTTGAAAATTTTCCGAAAGTAAATTTTTGTTGCTATTGAAATGAGTATCATAACGATTTTTAAAACTTAGAGCTTTCACAAAACAGGGTTAATCCCTTTTGGGTTTTATTTAACGTGTTTAGCCTATGACCGAGTCCTCTTGGTTAGGGTGAACCGAAGCTACGCACTAGGTAGGAATCCCGCGAAGAGGAGGTGAGTCACGAGGACTGCTTAAATACCAAGCTCTTCCGGATCCAATCCTAGACATGCGCACTAAGGTTACCACACCCTAACTCAAATGACTTGGTCACGGGTTGGTTTTAATTAGGCCATTAAAGTCTTATGAGTTTTGTTGGGGTGAACTAGTCCTAAGGTTCAACACCTATCACACTAACTACGTTCCTTCTTACCCTTCTATAATAATAATCCATACAAAAAGTTAGAGGTACTTACAGGCGGATCGGTCTTGAGAGACTCGGTGCCATGCTTATTCAAAACCAAAATATTTCAAATAGACCTACCAAAACATTTTTGGGCCTTGGGCCCTACAATGAGCTTTAAACTTGGCTCGATACCAATTTGTAACACCCCAAACCCGGTCCAAACATTACGACCGAATTTGGTATGCCACGGAGAAAAGTTTTTGAAAATCCCTTTAAGCCCGATTAAAATTTTTGATAAAAGATATTGCCTTGTTTTTAAAACAGGTTGAGGTGTATAAAGAAATCATCACTTAGTGTTGTTTAGAAATATATTAAATCAGTTGTTACAGATTCAAGTGTACCCGATGGCACAATAAAACATTTTACGTATTAATTTTTATAAAACATGTGTACCCATTTTAATATCATGAAGTAGTTTAAGCAAATTATCAAAACATGTAAAATATTCCAAGTGCAATATTAGGAGGCCTTATTACAACTTAAATAAAATAAACCCATAATAAAATAAAATAGTTCAAAATCCACCTAGTCCATATTTTCATTTCATGGCCACCTTGAGTCCATCCGCCTCCTTATCCGCAGCCTACGAATCACACTGAAAAATGTTAAAGGAAAAAGGTGAGTCATCAAGACCCAATGTGTAACCCTTTTTCCCGGTTTAATGCAACGTCATACACAAATCATAATTAATTTAATATGCACAAGTTTAATATACACCCAACCTAACCATCCAAACACCTTTCTCTACCCCGTGTGGTACCAAACCACCGGTGGTGCCAAACCACCGGTGACATATAGTCACAAAATCCGTCATATTGTGGTGCCAAACCACTTTGGTGACCCAAGTCACAAATCAAATGATGGGGCCAACCCATCGTGTGATACCAAATCACCGGCGTCAATCCCGTATCTCAAAGTGGGGCCAACCCACGGTGGTGCTAAGCCACGTGGGGCGAGGCGCTATGAGGTGCCAAACCTGCGAGGTACCAAACCTCTCTGTGACCGTAGTCACAATGTGTTACCAAAACACCGGTGTCCGCTGCGACACGAATATCACTGCCCCTCCACTCATAAAACCCACATTCAATCAATGATATTTAACAACAATCATGCCAACATGCTCATTTATAAACATTCATAGGATGTATCAATAATCATTTATAAGCCACATATATCAAATGTGTCATGCTTCCCAAAAGCATCAAATAACAAATCATATTGTCAAGAACTTACCCAAGCCTTGCTAAACCTTTATGGTATTAAACTCAAATCTACACAAATCCGATTAGCATACACATAATACTTTGCACGTTAATTAATTATAAGTGTGTATGTACACACCTGAAATTAATGAAAGCCTTAAATCCCGAAGAACCAAATCGGCTACCCACAAAATCTTTGCCCCAAATGCCTTTGAATACTAGCCACCACACTCCAAGCGTTTTTGCTTCCCTAAATCGGCAATCACATGTTAATAGCCTTCGGCTTTTGAATACTTAAAAGAGTGATCTATTAAAAATAGATTCTTACCACCTTACCTATAACCGATCGACAGAGAATGGAGAGTCAAATCTTTTGCTTGAAAATCCTGTAGTTCCTAGATGATATCGATTCAAAGAGGGGTTAGCCTTCTTGTTTGCAAATACCGAAATTTTGGCTTTCTCCAACCTATAAATCGACAGAGAGAAAGGGTAGGGAAAAGAAAGATTCGGCTATCACTTACCTTCACCAATGATTGCCACAAGAAATCCCGAAGAGATCTTTTCCCTTCCTAATATTCGGCCAAAGTGAAATAGAATAGGAGAGGAAATTTTTGGCACACCAAGGGAGTGGATTCGGCTAAAGGAAAGGAATAATGATGAGAAAAGAAGATGGGGTTTCGGCAAGGAGTAGAGAGAGTTTTGGTTTTGAGAGAATGAGAAAGGAGAGAAAAAAATAATTGGAGAGGAGGGAATAGAGAAGAAATTCGGCTACTTGCAAAAATGGGGAAAAAGAAATACAAGATGCTAGGTAGGTGCTTTTAAAGGGATTCGGCAAAACCCCCTCTTAAGCTTAAACTGTCATTCACTCTTCCCATGAAGAGTTCCAAATTCGCAACTTCCTTGAATTGCTCTTGACCAACCTTTGATTTAATTCAAAATTATTTGAATTAATCACATGCCTAATTTTCCTCTATCAATTATTATAAATCAATCCTAATAATAATCCAATTAAAATCCTTGATTATATCCTTATTATCCTTACATTAAAAATTGGTCATCTCTTTCTCTTTCTAGCCAACTTTTCAAGATTAATCAAATAAAATCCATTTAAAGCTAAATAATATTCTCATACTTTCCTTATTATCCCAAAGTTTAAAATTGAGAATTTCCCTCCCCAATGCCGCCCAAAATAAAGATCAAAAGGAAAAATTCGTGACTCGAACATAGGTTCTCCCTTGCTCCTTGTGGCGTCAACTCTAGCACCTAAGTGGCCTCCCTTTTGCCACTTTTCCAAGTCATTTTTAATGATAATAATTCCCTCATTTAACCTTGTAACTCCTACTTACTAAGGCTTCCTTCCTTTAAAGCTTCACAAATAAATTTTCTCCTAATCCGAGCCTACCCAAGACCCCTAATTAAGTCTTTATTCCACCATGAATAATGTCACCACAATTCAAACACAAGCAAAATAATTCAATCACAAATAGCCCCTATTTTAGGATGTTACATTCTTGCTTTGAATTATATTTTATTTTGATAAATTCACTTATAAGCAATGAGAAAGTTTCATTTTAGTTACTTAATTATGAGAAGTTACAAATTGCTAACTAAACAATTTAGAAGTTTTCATTTAAGTTACAAATTAAGCTATTAAAATTGATTTAGGGTTTAATGTTTAGTATGTTAATTTCATGGTTTAGGGTTTGTTATTTTGGTGCATGGGTTTAGTGTTTTAAAGTTTTTTGTTTGGGTTTATTGTATAGTGTTTAATATCTTAGTGTTTACCGGTATTAAGGTTTAAGTGTTAGGGGTTAGGGGTTAAGGTTTAGGGTTAGGGGTTTAGGGGGAAATGGTTAATGGGTTAGGGTTTTGGGTTTAGGGTTTATGTTTTATGGTTTATAGGTTTAGGGACATTAGGGGTTTGGGGGGAATTGGGTAATGTGTTAGGTTTCTGAGTTTAGGGTTTATGGTTTATGTATAGGATTTTAGGGTTTAGAGTTTAGGGTTTAGGGTGTTAAATATATGACCCAAAATCCCGAAACCAAAATCCCTCATGAGGGATTTATGGTTAATGTGTTAGCTATTAAAATATATGTTTTGTACTACACTAACATTAGGGTTTAAGGTTTAGGAATGTTGTGGAGTGATTGAAGATAGTTCTGATTTAGTTTTAGATGTTTAAGTCATGTTGTGGGCGACATTTAATATTTAGTGTTGCAACATTGGATTATGTTGCAACACCACGAGTCAATGTCACAACATTGGAATATTCTCTTACTGTCGGTGGCACTCATTTTCAATATTACGACATTGACTCTATTTTGACCCAAAAGACCTAAATAGTTCCCATTTGTAATCAAACTCTAAAAGAAAGTATAGAAATGATTTGAAAAACTTCAAATAATCTTAAATATGTTAAAATGAAGTGTTTAGATAAATATTTAAACTAAACGATGGTTGTATTTAAATGTAATATTTCTTACTCAAAATATAGGTTGAAACCGATAGAGGATATTACATGTATAGTAAGATATATATAGTTTTCTTAAAAGTTTAAAAATTATAAAAATCTTCAAAAAAATTCAAATTTTCTTAAAAGTTTAATATTCAAAATTTTTAAAAATAAAAATTCAAAAAAATGATAATCTCAAAAAAAAAAATTTGAAAGAAAAAAATAAGTAAAAAATGAAAAAAATTAAAATTGAGAATAGTGACATTTTCGTAAAAAACGCCGCAAATATGTTCTCCGAGACTGAAAACGCAGCCGTTTTATTAGGGTTTTAGTGGCGTTTTAATTAAAACGCCGCAATAGTATAGGCTATAGTGGCGTTTGTTAAGAAACGCCGCAAATTGTTTGTTTATTTTTAGTGGCGTTTATCAAAAACGCTAAAAAGTTGGGATATAACGTAGCTTATAAAAAACGCCGCAAAAATGTTTGTGTATTTTAATTAAAACGACGTAGTTTTGTATTTTTTAGTGGCATTTTTTTGTTAAACGCCTCAATAGGCATGTCTTTAGCGGCGCTATTTTATAAACGCCGCAATGATTGAATTGTTTTAGTGAAAACATCGTCGTTTTCCTCTCCTCCATTTCCCCCAACCCTTAAACCCGATTGACTCAATTCCTCTTCTTCTGAAATTCATTTCCCCCTTCTTCTGAAATCCCTAAATTGAAGATTGAGTTGCTGCTGGATAAAACTGAGAACCTTCGGTCACAGGTTAGTCCTATTCCGTCTACATTTTTTGGGTAACTGAAACGACTGCTTTGTGCTTTGACTTGAGTGAAATGGTTGATACATAAGACCCTTCCCTTCTTTTTTCGCTAGTTCCCCTCATCTCCTTCTGCTTTCATTTTACTTTTTTTTTCTTCCTTATCTTGCAAGAGTGCAAGCCTTACTGCATAACTGATTGTTTCTGTGCTCGGGCTTTTTAGTCCTCTCATTCATGCAGATTTCCATCTTGATTTTGCATCGCACGCGAGATTAAACGTTGTCCGAAATCCAAGCCTTTGCCAATTCAAAGGTAATCTTAATATATAATTCGATTTCTTTACTTATTTGTTGTTTGGGTTTTGGTTTGTATGTGGTTAGGTATTTTTTGATTTGTTTAGTTTTTGTGTGGGGTTTTCGATTATCTACCTCGACATGATTTTAAGCGAAAAAATCTTTCATCCCGACTTTCTGTTGATTTTTTTCCTGTAATTTATAATTATTTTGCGATTGGAATGAAGCAAGCTAGGTTTGATTTCACAAACGCCCAAAAAAATAAAAGGAAAATCCAGTTTCTATTTTTTTATTTTTGCCTTCTGCAAAGTTTATGTTTTGCATAACATGGATATATTGTTCTTTCGCAACTAGAATTGCTTTGGAAGATGTGTGATTTTCCTTATTACTTCAAATTGTCAAGAAAATTGAAATTTCAAATTTGGTAGTCATAGTAATGTTAGAACCTTATCTTAAAATTAAATTTCAAGTGAGGTTTAGGAAGGCTTGCTCATTTGTTATTCAATGTGGTTGAATTAGTTGACTCAAGCCGCCACCTCCTACTTGTGCTTGCCTATATAATCTCTACAGAGTACTGTGTAATTGAGTCAAATTTCTGAGTGCGGTTTGAGCTCTTATTTGTTACTCTTTACCTTCTTTTGAGGTTAGACCAAGTGTAAGAGGTTTCTGATAAGGTTTGCCTTGGGATGATTTAAACTAGTTCCTATCGTGTATGAAATAGCTGCTTCATCCTACCAAAGATTATAATGCTTTTAACAGATGGATGTTTTATGTCCAGTACTTATGAACTTCTTTTGCATAATTTGCTTTGGACATCATATTTACATAATTTCTTGCATTTTGTCAAGAACATTTCTACTGAAAGTGATCTGCTTTCATTACATAATTAGCTAAATGTATGGCTGAATTGATTGGTTGAGTTGGCATGAATATGAAATTGATTGGTTGATGTATAAATCCAATTTAAATTTTGAATGAACAAGGTATGTATTTCTTAGTTGATTGAATGATTGAAATATAAGTATCACTTATTTATTCTCTCATCTGCTAAAATTTATAATACTCATCATGTTGAAGTAAATGATTACAATAAGGAATGATGTAATAAAAGAAATAGCATATTTCTTTGTAATAAAATCTTAAAACTTTTATCGCAAAGAAATCGGGGACTCATTTTAAAGTTTTTTCGAGAAAGAAAGAGAAAACCAAACCTTGAACCTGCTTAGTATTTGCATATTTCGTTTTGCTTTGATAGTTTCTGTTTTTAGTTTTTACCTGAATATTTTATTTTTATAAAGTTCCAAATAAATGAAATTAAGCTTACGGAAAACAAAAAAATTTGGATTCAAGGTTCTTCGTTTCAGTTAGGTGCTGTTTAACAGATGGATGGTTGACACGGTCAACTCTCTTATCATTTTCGTTTTATATATTCTTTTTGTCAGTTTTGGTTTTCATTGTTAATTGTTTTTTTTTTTTTTTTTGCATTCTTTTCTATGGGATAAAGATGAAGTTTTTTCATATATAAAATCCAAGTTGTAAGGATCCCAAAGGATCCATTGTCTGAATTAGATTGGTGTTGGAAATAGAAAATTGTCAATTACAAGTTTGAATTTTTTTTATAAAGTTATTACATTTATTCTTCTCTTACCATTTTCAAACCAATTATGTGTTTGATTAATGTTTCTTAATGACAAGAATCTAACCATTTTGTTTTATAAAATGATGTTTGTAGATAAGAAGATATTTGGGGCTGTTTGATTCTGGTATTTGATATCAAGAAGTTGGCAGCACCATTTGTGACATTTCTTGGGGTTGTCTTCATTTGGCATTTTATGTGTTCTCTGAACATTTCTTAGAGGTATGTATATGCTGTTTAATCGATTTGATTTGTTTAAATTTTTGTTTTATAGTAGTTGCTAAAGTTAATCAATTCAAAATTTCCAAATTTGATTTGTTTAAATTGTTTTAATTTAAATTGAATCAAACTACAAAAAATTTAAATTCAATTAGATGGATTTTGACAACTTTGGTTAACTTAAAAGTTTTGGGTCAAAACTTTAAAGTTTTGGGACCTTTGACCGCTGGCCTTGAAGGTTTGCTGATATCAACACATTGTTTCGTTTTCAACTTATTACCAAATTTTCTTCTTTTGTTTCTCCCCGCCACTATCTCATGACTTTTAATGGCTACCCATAGGCTATGCTATACAACTTGTTGAAATAATTGTTGCTGAAAACTGGTTTAGTCTTCGACTCTATAGGCCTTCTACAATTAGCATGTAAGTATGCTGAAAACTGCTTATATTGACCATTTATTTAGTTTCAGTCATTTTTCCTGGAGACATTGTTCAAAGCTGTTGTTTGTTCTTTTGGCGTTTATCCAATATAAGCTTTCATTCTAATTCAACTGCCTCATTTGCAGGTTTTATATAGTAACTGAAGCTTAAGTTGTAAAGGATTGACGAAAAGTTGTAATTACCTGGTAAGTGTCAAACACATTGAACTGTTGGAAAATGATTTTACACCATTTTAAACCTATTAATTTATCAACTGATCCGTACCAATTTGCAGCCTCTGTTTCTTGGTGATAGTGGAGTAGAGTAGCTTCTTGAAATTATTAAGGTACTTTTTAGTTCAAAATTATGATCAGTAACAGTTATACCATGATGAATATGTTTAAATTGCTGTCCAAATTGCTGTTTATTATCCTGCTTGGTTGGTATATATGCTGTTTATTATCTTACTGTCCAAAAAGAAAAAAGATTCAAAGTATATAGGCTGGAAACCTAACGGGTTGCCATATATCTCATTGTAAGATATAATGGATCCTCCCCAGGTGTAACAATGCCACGTATGATGAATCTTCAAAAATGTCTGTCCAAATTGACTGTCCAAATTGCTGTTTACTATCCTGCTTGGTTGGTATATGTGTTGTTTATTATATCAACCATTTATTTAGTTTCAGTCATTTTTTTATATTATAAAATGCGTGGTTGGTGGGATGACATGTTAAATTCATCCGTCATCATTATTTATGAATTATATTAAGTAATGGTTTTTGTTAATTAACTAAAGGAGATTAATTAAATTTAATTACAATTCTAATCTAACTATATATATATGTGGTATAAGTGGGAGAGAGAAGGTTATCTTCTCCACCCACTCTTGTTTATCAAACTAAATAAAGTAAAGAAAGATTTTTCCTTTTCTTCCACCATTGCCAGTAACTTCAATTGGGAAAGATAGGTGAGTTATACTTTTAATTTTTGTAAAATTATTGATTAATAATGTTAGTTTATGAAAGCTCATGCAATAAATTATGCAATTAATAAGTTTTGAGTTAGATTTTCATTGTTAGAAAGTTTGCAAATCTGGATATAAATAACTTGAATTTACGCATGAACCTAGTTAAATTAAGTGATGGAAAAATATGTTAGAAATGTGGTAGGTGATATTGAATCCAAATTTAGATTACTTGATAAATTATGTTTTATTTAGGACTAAATGATAAGGAATAAAAATTTTGAGGTTGATAGTAAAATAATAGTTGTAGAAGGTCCTCAGTATTATATTTATTAAGCCGAATTTAAAATTGGTCTGATGAATTGTGGCATACGAGTGTCTCAAATTTTAACGTTAGTAAAGACTAAATTGAATAAATTAAAAGTTGTTAAGAAATTATGTTATAGATTAAAAGGATGAGGTCCCTAGTAAGTAAATATAAAATCAGATTTTGTTTCGATACTAAATATTGAAAGATATAACCATTTTGGATATAGGGACTAAAATGAAAAAAATGCAAACTATGTTTAATTTATGTGCTTACATGTGATAATGTGAAAACCAATAACGTTTTTATAATCGAATTATCATACGTAGTTAAAGAAGACGTTGGACCATCTGGAGATAAAGGAAAGGCGAAGGTCATAGACAAGTAGCTATTCCAGTTTGTGCTTTCATTATTTGTTTTCAATACATAGCTTGATAAGTGTAAATTGTTTAAGGTAATGTTTATATACTTGTCTCATGAAGGCAGGGGCAAAGCCAGAAAAGTTTTTAAGAGGGGCCAGAATTAAATTGTAATTTTTACGATAGTAAAAATGTAATTTTACCATTTTAATAGCCTATATCTTTATAATTTTTAAAGGATTAAATTAAATTTTTATCATTTTTAGGGGGCTAAAGTTAATTTTATCTTTACTAATTTAAAATTTTAAAAAATTTTAAGGGTCTAAATGAAAAAAAAATAATTTTACGCCGGGGGCGGCCCATGTCAACCCCCAAGCTACGCCCTTGCATGAAGGGTGAGTAAACACTACACCAAAACAGACTTTTAGCGTCGTTTTTAGTGGCGTTTTAAAGAAAAACGCCGCAAATATTACACAATAGCGGCGTTTGAATGAAAACGCCGCAAAAAAATGAGCAATAGCGGCGTTTATTTCCAAAACGCCGCTAAAAAGGATAAATAGCGGCATTTTTTACTCAAACGCCGCTATAAATCAGAGCATTAGCGGCGCTTTTGAGAAAACACCGCTAAAGGTCTGAGCATTAGCGGCGCTTTTGAACAAACGCCGCTAAAGGTCTTAGCATTAGCGGCGCTTTTGAACAAACGCCGCTAAAGGTCTAAGCATTAGCGGCGCTTTTGAACAAACGCCGCTAAAGGTCTGGGCATTAGCGGCGCTTTTTAACAAACGCCGCTAAAGGTCTGAGCATTAGCGGGGCTTTTGAAAAAAACGCCGCTAAAGGTCTGAGCATTAGCGGCGTTTTTTCACAAGCGCCGCTAAAAGTTTTTCATATTTTTTCCTTATTCTTGCTTTGAATTATATTTTATTTTGATAAATTCACTTATAAGCAATGAGAAAGTTTCATTTTAGTTACTTAATTATGAGAAGTTACAAATTGCTAACTAAACAATTTAGAAGTTTTCATTTACGTTACAAATTAAGCTATTAAAATTGATTTAGGGTTTAATGTTTAGTATGTTAATTTTATGGTTTCGGGTTTGTTATTTTGGTGTATGGGTTTAGTGTTTTAAAGTTTTTTGTTTGGGTTTATTGTATAGTGTTTAATATCTTAGTGTTTACCGGTATTAAGGTTTAAGTGTTAGTGGTTAGGGGTTAAGGTTTAGGGTTAGGGGTTTAGGGGAGAAATGGTTAATGGGTTAGGGTTTTGGGTTTAGGGTTTATGGTTTATGGTTTATGGTTTATAGGTTTAGGGACGTTAGGGGTTTGGGGGGAATTAGGTAATGTGTTAGGTTTCTGAGTTTAGGGTTTATGGTTTATGTATAGGATTTTAGGGTTTAGAGTTTAGGGTTTAGGGTGTTAAATATATGACCCAAAATCCCGAAACCGAAATCCCTCATGAGGGATTTATGGTTAATGTGTTAGCTATTAAAATATATGTTTTGTACTACGCTAACATTAGGGTTTAAGGTTTAGGAATGTTGTGGAGTGATTGATGATAGTTCTGATTTAGTTTTAGATGTTTAAGTCATGTTGTGGGCGACATTTAATATTTAGTGTTGTAACATTGGATTATGTTGCGGCACCACGAGTTAGTGTCACAACATTGGAATATTCTGCCTTGTCAGGGCACTCATTTTCAATATTACGACATTGACTCTATTTTGACCCAAAAAGACCCTAAATAGTTCCCATTTGTAATCAAACTCTAAAAGAAAGTATAGAAATGATTTGAAAAACTTCAAATAAGCTTAAATGTGTTAAAATGAAGTGTTTAGATAAATATTTAAACTAAACAATGGTTGTATTTAAATGTAATATTTCTTACTCAAAATATAGGTTGAAACCGGATAGAGGATATTACATGTATAGTAAGATATATATAGTTTTCTTAAAAAGTTTAAAAATTATAAAAATCTTCAAAAAAATTCCGAAATTTTCTTAAAAAGTTTAATATTCAAAGTTTTTAAAAAATAAAAATTCAAAAAAATGATAATCTCAGCAAAAAAAAATTTGAAAGAAAAGAATAAGTAAAAAATGAAAAAACTTAAAATTGAGAATAGTGGCGTTTTCGTAAAAAATGCCGCAAATATGTTCTCCGAGACTGAAAACGCAGCCGTTTTATTAGGGTTTTAGTGGCGTTTTAATTAAAACGCCGCAATAGTATAGGCTATAGTGGCGTTTGTTAAGAAACGCCGCAAATTGTTTGTTTATTTTTTAGTGGCGTTTTATCAAAAACGCCGGAAAAAGTTGGGATATAACGGTGCTTATAAAAAACGCCGCAAAAATGTTTGTGTATTTTAATTAAAACGACGTAGTTTTGTATTTTTTTAGTGGCGTTTTTTTGTTAAACGCCTCAATAGGCATGTCTTTAGCGGCGCTATTTTATAAACGCCGCAATGATGGAATTGTTTTAGTGAAAACGTCACCGTTTTGCTCTCCTCCATTTCCCCCAACCCTTAAACCCGATTGACTCAATTTCCCCTTCTTCTGAAATTCATTTCCCCCTTCTTCTGAAATCCCTAAATTGAAGATTGAGTTGCTGCTGGATAAAACTGAGAACCTTCGGTCACAGGTTAGTCCTATTCCGTCTACATTTTTTTGGGTAACTGAAACGACTGCTTTGTGCTTTGACTTGAGCGAAATGGTTGATACATAAGACCCTTCCTTTCTTTTTTCGCTAGTTTCCCTCATCTCCTTCTGCTTTCATTTTACTTTTTTTTTCTTCCTTATCTTGCAAGAGTGCAAGCCTTACTTGCATAATCGATTGTTTCGTGTTTTCGGGCTTTTTAGTCCTCTCATTCATGCAGATTTCCATCTTGATTTTGCATCGCACGCGAGATTAAACGTTGTCCAAATCCAAGCCTTTGCCAATTCAAAGGTAATCTTAATATATAATTTGATTTCTTTATTTATTTGTTGTTTGGGTTTTGGTTTGTATGTGGTTAGGTATTTTTGATTTGTTTAGTTTTTGTGTGGGGTTTTCGATTATCTCATTTCGACATGATTTTAAGCGAAAAAATCTTTCATCCCGACTTTCTATTGATTTTTTCCTGTAATTTATAATTATTCCACGATTGGAATGAAGCAAGCTAGGTTTGATTTCACAAACGCCCAAAAAATAAAAGGAAAATCCAGTTTCTATTTTTTATTTTTGCCTTCTGCAAAGTTTATGTTTTGCATAACATGGATATATTGTTCTTTCGCAACTAGAATTGCTTTGGAAGATGTGTGATTTTCCTTATTACTTCAAATTGTCAAGAAAATTGAAATTTCAAATTTGGTAGTCATAGTAATGTTAGAACCTTATCTTAAAATTAAATTTCAAGTGAGGTTTAGGAAGGCTTGCTCATTTGTTATTCAATGTGGTTGAATTAGTTGACTCAAGCCGCCACCTCCTACTTGTGCTTGCCTATATAATCTCTACAGAGTACCGTAATTGAGTCAAATTTCTCTGAGTGCGGTTTGAGCTCTTATTTGTTACTCTTTACCTTCTTTTGAGGTTAGACCAATGTAAGAGGTTTCTGATAAGGTTTGCCTTGGGATGATTTAAACTAGTTCCTATCGTGTATGAAATAAATTTGCTCATCCTACCAAATGATTATAATGCTTTTAACAGATGGATGTTTTATGTCCGTACTTATGAACTTCTTTTGCATAATTTGCTTTGGTATCATATTTACATAATTTCTTGCATTTTGTCAAGAACATTTCTGTTTGAGTGATCTGCTTTCATTACATAATTAGCTAAATGTATGGTCAATTGATTGGTTGAGTTGGCATGAATATGAAATTGATTGGTTGATGTATAAATCCAATTTAAATTTTGAATGAACAAGGTATGTATTTCTTAGTTGATTGAATGATTGAAATATAAGTATCACTTATTTATTCTCTCATCTGCTAAAATTTATAATACTGTCATGTTGAAGTAAATGATTACAATAAGGAATGATGTAATAAAAGAAATAGCATATTTCTTTGTAATAAAATCTTAAAACTTTTTATCGCAAAGAAATCGGGGACTGTTTAAAGTTTTTTCGAGAAAAGAAAAAGAAAACCAAACCTTGAACACGCTTAGTATTTGCATATTTCGTTTTGCTTTGATGGTTTCTGTTTTTAGTTTTTACCTGAATATTTTATTTTTATAAAGTTCCAAATAAATGAAATTAAGCTTACGGAAAACAAAAAAATTTGGATTCAAGGTTCTTCGTTTCGATTAGGTGTTTATTTATCAGATGGATGGTTGACACGGTCAACTCTCTTATCATTTTCGCTTTTATATATTCTTTTTGTCAGTTTTGGTTTTCATTGTTAATTGTTTTTTTTTTTTTTTTTGCATTCTTTTCTATGGGATAAAGATGAAGTTTTTTCATATATAAAATCCAAGTTGTAAGGATCCCAAAGGATCCATTGTCTGAATTAGATTGGTGTTGGAAATAGAAAATTGTCAATTACAAGTTTGAATTTTTTTTTATAAAGTTATAACATTTATTCTTCTCTTATCATTTTCAAACCAATTATGTGTTTGATTAATGTTTCTTAATGACAAGAATCTAACCATTTTGTTTTATAAAATGATGTTTGTAGATAAGAAGATATTTGGGGCATTTGATTGATTACTCGTATTTGATCTCAAGAAGTTGGCAGCACCATTTGTGACATTTCTTGGGGTTGTCTTCATTTTGCATTTTATGTGTTCTCTAAACATTTCTTAGAGGTATGTATATGCTGTTTAATCGATTTGATTTGTTTAAATTTTCGTTTTACAGTAGTTGCTAAAGTTAATCAATTCAAAATTTCCAAATTTGATTTGTTTAAATTGTTTTAATTTAAATTGAATCAAACTACAAAAAATTTAAATTCAATTAGATGGATTTTGACAACTTTGGTTAACTTAAAAGTTTTGGGTCAAAACTTTAAAGTTTTGGGTCCTTTGACCGCTAGCCTTGAAGGTTTGCTGATATCAACACATTGTTTCGTTTTCAACTTATTACCAAATTTTCTTCTTTTGTTTCTCCCCGCCACTATCTCATGACTTTTAATGGCTACCCACAGGCTATGCTATACAACTTGTTGACATAATTGTTGCTGAAAACCGGTTTAGTCTTCGACTCTATAGGCCTTCTACAATTAGCACGTAAGTATGCTGAAAACTGCTTATATTGACCATTTATTTAGTTTCAGTTCATTTTTCCCGAGACATTGTTCAAAGCTGTTGTTTGTTCTTTTGGCGTTTATCCAATATAAGCTTTCATTCTAATTCAACCGCCTCATTTGCGGTTTATATAGTAATGCTCAAGCTTAAGTTGTAAAGGATTGACGAAAAGTCAGAATTACAGTAAGTGTCAAACACATTGAATCGTTGAAAAATGATTTTACACCATTTTAAACCTATTAATTTATCAACTGATCCGTACCAATTTGCAGCCTCTGTTTGTTGGTGATAGTAGAGTAGAGTAGCTTCTTGAAATTATTAAGGTACTTTTTAGTTCAAAATTATGATCAGTAACAGTTATACCATGATGAATTTGTTTAAATTGCTGTCCAAATTGCTGTTTATTATCCTGCTTGGTTGGTATATATGCTGTTTATTATCTTACTGTCCAAAAAAAAAAGATTCAAAGTATATAGGCTGGAAACCTAACGGGTTGCCATATATCTCATTGTAAGATATAGTGGATCCTCCCCAGGTGTAACAATGCCACGTATGATGAATCTTCAAAATGTCTCATCCAAATTGGATCATCCAAATTGTTGTTTACTATCCTTCTTGGTTGGTATATGTGTTGTTTATTATATCGACCATTTATTTAGTTTCAGTCATTTTTTTATATTATAAAATGCGTGGTTGGTATTTATTTATGTAGCAATATAATATAAAATGTGATGTTAAGCATTTTAGTCAGTTTTCTTACGGTTTCTTTTTTAATATAAAAATCAAATTAAGATAACAAACAAATTATGATCAATGAATACTTTGATAGTGATTAAGCTTATGATATTTTTTGAAAACAACATTGGTTTATAATTTGATATCAACATCTTAAATATTCGAATATGCTAATATATTATGTTTAATATTTAAAATCGAATTCTTTTTTTTAAAAAAAGAATATAAAAACTTCTTAAAATGATTTTTTCATTATTTAAATTTATTTACATATAAAAATCAAATTACTAATTTTAATATATTAATAATGTTTGATTTAAATATTTAATATTTTTAAATGTTTTTAAAACTTATAATTTTTTATCAATATAATAATAACGATCATTATCTAAATTATGTTTAATATTTAAAATCGAATTCCTTTTTTTAAAAAGAATATAAAAACTTCTTAAAATGATTTTTTCATTATTTAAATATATTTACATATAAAAATCAAATTACTAATTTTATATTAATAATGTTTGATTTCAATATTTAATATTTGTAAATGTTTTTAAAACTTATACTTTTTTTATCAATATGATAATAATGATCATTATTTAAATTATTTTTAATTACAAAATTGACTTTTTTTATTAAAAGTAATTTAAAACCTTCTTATTCATAACTTACATAATTATTATTTAACTAAATAATTATTATTCATAACTTACATAATACATAACTTACAATGCCATGTATGATGAATCTTAAAAAAAAATTTGTTTTAAAAATTAAATTCTTTTAAAAAAAAAAGATTCAAAGTATATAGGCTGGAAACCTGACGGGTTGCCTTATATCTCACTGTTAGATATAATGGACCCTCCTTAGGTGTAGCAATGCCACATATGATGAATCTTAAAGAATACATAACTTACTTAATTTTAAGATAAAACTTCATAACTTACATAATTTACATAACTTACATAGTACTCAGTTATATATATGATCATATCATTACTTACGTAAGTTATAAATTAACAATTTAGCCGTGTAATTTATTGTCAACTTTAAACTTCAACAACTAGGAAAATTGATAGGACTTGGATGAATTTGTCAAGGGTAAGCAACAACTATCGAAATGGAGTAGAAACTTTTCTGAATTTCGCATTTCAAAATGCAAGCCAAGAGAATATGATTCTTTGCCCGTGTAAGAAGTGTTGCAATATCAATTGGCATTATCGTGAAGTTGTCTACGAACATCTAGTTGTTGATGGCTTTGTCCGGGGGTACAAAAAATGGATTTTTCATGGATAGTGTACATCTAGTGGAGCATCTTCGTCGATGAATATGGGTTATCCTCATAGTGTTTACAATCAGAATGTTAGAGATGATAACATGGAAGGCATGTTGCGGGATGCTTTTAATATGCGCACTGATGGTTTCGGGTCATTTCCACCTGACTTGGGTGCAACCGAAGATTATAATTTTGGTGGAAATACTTTCACCGAAGGGGGAAGAACTGTACCTGATGAACAGCCAAATGAAGAAGCGGCGAGGTTCTACACGTTACTTAGTGAAATGAATGAAGAACTGTATGAGGGATCAAAAATTTCCAAACTGTCTTTCTGTATTAGGCTTTTTCACTTGAAATGTTTAGGAGGGTGGACCGAAAACTCTTTGACAATGTTGTTAGAGTTTCTGCAAGAAATGTTCCTGTTTGCGAAAATCCCTCAATCTTCCAAAGACATGAAGAAACTGATAAAGGATTTGGGCCTTGGCTACAACGAAATTCATAGTTGCCCAAATGACTGCACGTTGTATTGGGGCGACCGGATAAACCAACAGTGCTGTCATGTATGCGGTCAATCCCTTTGGATTAATAGAAATACGAGAGGATGGTAACGAGGATGAACACGATACGATCAAGGAAGCAAACCAGTTAAGATTTTGCGGTATTTTTCGCTAATACCAAGGCTTCAAAGGCTTTTCATGTCGTCGAAGACAGCCGAGTCAATGACGTGGCACCGTGATGGACGAACCGATGATGGACTGTTAAGGCATCCTGCAGATTCTTTAGCTTGGAAATCATTTGACTCAAAATTTCCAAGCTTTGCAAGCGATCCTCGGAGTGTGAGGCTGGGGCTAGCAGCTGATGGATTTAACCCTTACAAAATCATGAGCACTGCGTACAGTACTTGGCCGGTGGTGCTTGTTTGTAACATCCTAAATTTACGGGCCTATACATTTAGTGTAGGGATAGGTTTACTATGTTAATTTAATTGATAGGGGTCTAAATTTGGGCTTAGAATTAGGCAAAAAGGCCCAGATTAAAGTGGCATCATTAATAGTTAAAAAGGAACAAGTTTTGGGTCGCAAGGGGCCCATGTTTTAGGCCAAATTCGGCATTTTAAATGAAGAGAGGGTGACGCCACACACAAGGAATTAGGGGCCCAAGTATTAAGTTTAATGAGGCCCAAATATTTTAATTTAAGTGAGTTAAATTTGGCATTAGGGATTAGTAGAGGTGGACGGCTACAAGGCTATAAAATAGGAGAATTTATGTGGATTTTTAAGTGATAATATCATAGATAAAAAGGAGAAAAGTTAGGAGCTTATCTTCAAGGGAAGTGTTGGCCGAAAATCCACCACCTAGAGGAGTGTAAAATTCGGCTACTGCATGGCAAGGAGGGTGCCAAATTTCTCCTCTCTTTTAGCTTGAATTTTAAGGGCGTTTTTGGTTTTTAGCAGTAGGTGCCAAAATATCTATAAATAGGGGGGCTAGCTCCTTGATTCTGACACTGAAAACCCTAAATTTCTCTCCCATTGTGCCAAAATTCCCTAGCCTCTCCCTCTCCAATTTCTTTAAAAGCCGAAACTCTTCTCCACTTTTTCCTTCTTGTGCCGATTTCTCTAGGAAGCCGAAGCATCCATAGTCTTTTCTTCTATTCATCCTATTTGAGAATTAGTTCTATACTTCCGGCATTTAAATCTTCCATGGCCATTGCCGAATCCTCTCTCTAGTGCTAGCCGAATCTCCTATGCTAAGGTAAGTGTTGATTTTTGATTAGTTCTCATGATCTATTCCCGATTTTTGAAAGGCAAAAGCCAAAAGCTAATAGTTTAATGGTTTTATGATGGGCGACAATTCGGGATTTGAAGGAAGCTTAGTCGACTAGATCTAAAAGCCGAAAATCATAAGTCTCCAATTTCGGGATTTTAAGGTAAGAAGATTTGTTATTCAAATATATAAAATTGGGTAGAACACTAACCATGGCCGAATATAAGAGAGGCCCTATTTTCGCATCTTTTCGACTTTTTGAGCAAAGTTGTAGAAGGGTATCGACATTAATCAGGTGTGTAGATCTCTAACACACTACTAATAAACTTGTATGTATGTTTATTTATATATGTTATGGGCTAAAAAGCGGAATGAGGTCATGTAGATAATCGAATGGAACCCTAAAAGGGTTAGACAAAGATGCCGTGTGCGTAAACATAGAACTCCCTATGTGTATCAAAAAGTATATAAGTCTGTATGATGTTTTCTTTATATATGTATGCATGGGATGGGAATGATGATATTGAAGGGGAAGTGCATGATAGGTCACTTGGTGATCGGTGGTAGAAATCCCACATAATTTAAATGAAAGGTCACATAGTGATCGGTGGCAATGCCACGTTAAATGATTCCTAATTAATAGGAATAGGCGATGCAATTTTCGCGTTTTTGGTGTGTAACGGATGGAGGGTTGATTGTAGAAATCCCCAAGGTGTGATGGTTGGTACGGGATGGTGTGTAGAGGATGGAAACCTAGGATGGGTTGGGTTTTTCATTATTTATTGTTTATCATGTGATTATGATTGATACCTTTATGCATGGGCCAGGGCCCATAATGTGTTTGTGGGCTCAGGTCGTTGTGTGTTTTGAGATTTATACACTGAGTCTTGGTGACTCACGCTTTCCTTTCTCTACTCTTCCAGGATGACCAGTGAGATCGTGGACATGGGAGCCGAGACGGACTCGAGGGGCCATCAAGCTTTGTTTCTATAAATTATTTTTTTGGTGGATTTCTTTAAGTATTATTTTATTTTTACTTTGGAATTATCAATGTAATAAGGCCCCATAGATTTATCCAACTAAGTAGTTTTAATGTTCTGCAACTTATGAGATTATGTCAAAGGTTTAATTATACTTAATACAAGGTTTTATTTTTAAAATGCTGCTTATTTACTTAAATAATGTCTATTTAATTTACGACTTCCAAAACCAACAAGAGAAAAGTTTTTAATGTACAACTAGTAGCATACCAGATCTGGTCGAAACGCATGGGTTTGGGGTGTTACATTTTGGTATTAGAGCCTAGGTTCAAAACTCGAGCTGTGAAATGGGTCTAGTATTGTTTTAAAAAGTTGAAAAAAATGTTTTGGATGAAGATATGGCCTTCGAGTCTACCGGCACCCAATCCACCCAGGTAAGTATTCTAAACTCCTGATTGTGATATAAATGTGGGCTTAATGGGCCTTATGGGACGTAGACTATCTAGGTTAAAACTTGATGGACTCTAGGCTTAGACAAACAACTCTTCAAATCCATAAGACTTAATTTCACTAAACAAAACTCAGAAACGCAGTCGCAAGACTAAGGTGTGGCAACAGCATATGCATGTCTAGGAATAGATCCTAAGAGCTTGGTATTTAAGCGGTCCAAGTGACTCACCTCCTCTTATTTTCTTATCTTACAGTGCGTAGTGACTGCTCACCCTAGCTATAAGGACTTGTTCATGGGCTGAACCCATAATTAAAACCCGAAAGGGACCAACCACCCTATTTTGGCAAACAAAAACCCCTAAGTTTTGTACATTTCCAAAAAGATACACTTGATTTGAAAATGTTCATAGCTATGAAAAATTTACCCAAAAACCCTATGTTTACAAGAGTAACTAGATTTTCCAAAGTGCCCCTATTTTGAAAAAAAAAACATCAAAATATTCCTGGTTTGTAAATTATCGAAATACCCCCGGATTATAAAATTACCAATATACCCCCGGATTGTAAAAATTACCAAAATACCATTCTTTCACAAAATCACCAAGGAACTTTATTATAAAAAGTTACAAAAATACCCCTGTAGGATAAAATTACGAAAATACCCCTGGGTAGTGAATCAACGAAAACACCTTTACGTGAAGAATGTAAGTGCTTGGATGTTATTTGTATGATGTATGTGTTTTATTTTAGTTAGAGGTTACAAACTTGAGACTATATTGTGAATGCAAATTTGAAAGAACTACTCTTAAACTATTGTTCATAAAACTGTTCGTGGTTAATCAGCGGAAGAAAACTAATAATTCATAAAATTTCTAAACAGATAAACGTGAATAGGTAAAATGAGTACAAGGGGTCGAGGACGTCTGCCACGTGGTCGTGGTAGGGGTAGAATGACCGTGTCAGAACCAATAGGATCTTGCCATGGATCTGGTAACGAGATGTCAGCGGCGAAGGGGGAATTTCAGGACCAGACTGCCGGAGATGACGTGGTATCTCAAGCAATGTTAAGGGTTTTAGAGAGGGTTGCTGGGGTAGGTATAGGCACAGAAGCCCGGAAATCTGTGCCGGAGCGGCTTAGGGCCAATGGGGCATAAGTGTTTAGGGGAATTTTTGGGGTAGCCCCAAGTTCAGCTGAGTATTGGTTGGAGGCAGTAGAACGAATAATGGATGATTTGGATTTCACGGAGGAGGAGAAGTTGAAAGGGGTTGTATCCCTCCTGAGGGATGAAGCCTATCAATGGTGGCTTACGGTGAAGGATGGTATAGTGGCTGACCGTATCACTTGGGATTTCTTTAAAACAGTGTTTCAAAATAAGTACATTGGATCGAGTTATGTGGATGCGCAACGCAGAGCATTTCTGAATCTGGTGCAGGGGAGTAGGTCAGTGGCTGCGTATGAAGCTGAATTCTTACGCCTTAGCCGTTATGCTCGTGGGATGGTAGCCACAGAGCATGAACATTGTGTTAGGTTCGAAGATGGTCTGAGGGATGATTTGCGTGTTTTAATAGCCCCACAGCGGGAGAGGAAATTTGCTGTCCTAGTAGAAAAGGCTAAGATAGCCAAGGAAGTAAAGCGGACCAAAAAACTGAATCGAGATAGAGATAGGGGTGGAAATAAGAGGAATTTTGGATCATCAGAGGCAGTTGGGCAAGCTCGAGAAAAGACCAGTGTCGGACGGGCCGAGACGGGATGAGAGACTGCTGCTGTCGCTAGTCGCATACGTAAGTGTGCTCAATGTGGTAAATTCCATGCGGTGAGTGTTGGGCGGGCGGTGGGAAGTGCTTTAGGTGTGGATCTACGGACCACCAAGTTAGAAATCTGTCTGCGCAAAGAAGCAGGCGTGAAGGGTCCACAGTCAAGAGAATGCACCGCGGGTAGAGGAGGTCAACAACCACCAAGGGGTCGTGGTCAAGGCAATGGTGGCAATGGCACATGACATGGTCGTGGAGATGCAGGTTATCTTTGGCGAGGCGGCCAGCCTTGGTCTATGCGAAGACGTCGCCAAGGGGACGAGGACGCTCTAGATGCTAACACTGGTGCGTACTCTACCATAGTATACTAAGTGTTTCTTTTGGCTTTAGAATTAGAATACGCAGCAAAAGCATAGTGGTGAGACTTGGGTAGTACGAATAATAGTTAGTTGGAAATTTCGAGGACGAAATTTCTTTAAGGGGGTAGAACTTTAACATCCTAAATTTATGGGCCTATACATTTAGTGTAGGGATAGGTTTACTATGTTAATTTAATTGATAGGGGTCTAAATTTGGGCTTAGAATCAGGCAAAAAGGCCCGGATTAAAGTGGCATCATTAACAGTTAAAAAGGAACAAGTATTGGGTCGCAAGGAGCCCATGTTTTAGGCCAAATTCGGCACTTTAAATGAAGAGAGGGTGACGCCACACACAAGGAATTAGGGGCCCAAGTATTAAGTTTAATGAGGCCCAAATATTTTAATTTAAGTGAGTTAAATTTGGCATTAGGGATTAGTAGAGGTGGACGGCTACAAGGCTATAAAATAGGAGAATTTATGTGGATTTTTAAGTGATAATATCATAGATAAAAAGGAGAAAAGTTAGGAGCTTATCTTCAAGGGAAGTGTTGGCCGAAAATCCACCACCTAGAGGAGTGTAAAATTCTGCTACTGCATGGCAAGGAGGGTGCTGAATTTCTCCTCTCTTTTAGCTTGAATTTTGAGGGCGTTTCCGATTTTTAGCAGTAGGTGCCAAAATATCTATAAATAGGGCGGCTAGCTCCTTGATTCTGACACTGAAAACCCTAAATTTCTCTCCCATTGTGCCGAAATTCCCTAGCCTCTCCCTCTCCAATTTCTTTTCTCCAATTTCTTTAAAAGTCGAAACTCTTCTCCACTTTTTCCTTCTTGTGCCGATTTCTCTAGGAAGCCGAAGCATCCATAGTCTTTTCTTCTATTCATCCTATTTGAGAATTAGTTCTATACTTTCGGCATTTAAATCTTCCATGGGCATTGCCGAATCCTCTCTCTAGTGCTAGCCGAATCTCCTATGCTAAGGTAAGTGTTGATTTTTGATTAGTTCTCATGATCTATTCCCGATTTTTGAAAGGCAAAAGCCAAAAGCTAATAGTTTAATGGTTTTATGATGGGCGGCAATTCGGGATTTGAAGGAAGCTTAGTCGACTAGACCTAAAAGCCGAAAATCATAAGTCTCAATTTCGGGATTTAAGGTAAGAAGATTTGTTATTCAAATATATAAAATTGGGTAGAACACTAACCATGGCCGAATATAGGAGGCCCTAGTTTACATCTTTTCGACTTTTTGAGCAAAGTTGTAGCAAGGGTATCGACATTAATCAGTGTGTAGATCTCTAACACACTACTAATAAACTTTGTATGTATGTTTATTTATATATGTTATGGGCTAAAAAGCGGAATGAGGTTTGTGTAGACAGTCAAATGGAACCCTAAAAGGGTTAGGCAAAGATGCCAGGTACGTAAACATAGAACCCCCTATGTGTATCGAAAAGTATATAAGTCTGTATGATGTTTTCTTTATGTATGTATGTATGGGGTGGGAATGATTATATTGAAGGGGAAGTGCATGATAGGTCACTTGGTGATCGGTGGTAGAAATCCCACATAATTTAAATGAAAGGTCACATAGTGATAGGTGGCGATGCCACGTTAAATGATTCCTAATTAATAGGAATAGGCAGTACGGCTGTCGTTTTGGTGTGTAGCGGATGGAGGGTTGATTGTAGAAATCCCCAAGGTGTGATTGTTGGTACGGGATGGTGTGTAGAGGATGGAAACCTAGGATGGGTTGGGTTTTTCATTATTTATTGTTTATCATGTGATTATGATTTATACCTTTATGCATGGGCCAGGGCCCATAATGTGTTTGTGGGCTCAGGTCGTTGTGTGTTTTGAGATTTATACACTGAGTCTTGGTGACTCACGCTTTCCTTTTCTCTACACTTCCAGATGAGCAGTAGATCGTGGACATGGGAGCCGAGACGGGCTCGAGGGGCCATCAAGCTTTGTTTCCATAAATTATTTTTTTGGGGATTTCTTTAAGTATTATTTTATTTTTACTTTGGAATTATCAATGTAATAAGGCCCCATAGTTTTATCCAACTAAGTAGTTTTAATGTTCTGCAACTTATGAGATTATGTCAAAGGTTTAATTATACTTAATACAAGGTTTTATTTTTAAAATGCCGCTTATTTACTTAAATAATGTCTATTTAATTTGCGACTTCCAAAACCAACAAGACAAAAGTTTTTAATGTACAACTAGTAGCATACCAGATCTGGTCGAAACGCATGGGCCGGGTTTGGGGTGTTACATTGTTCCTTATAATTTACCTTCATGGGTGTGCATGAAACAATCATCCTTTATCTTGTCTATGATTATCCCTGGAGAGAAAGGGCCCGGGAATGATATTGACATATATTTACAGCCACTTATTGAAGAGTTAAAACAATTATGGGCTGGTGTTGAGACATACGATGTGCTGAGAAATGAGAACTTCAATTTACGTGCGGCTTTGATGTGGACTATTAATAACTTCCCGGCGTACGCCAATTTATCTCTTTGGAGTACCAAGGGACGTTATGCTTGTCCTTGTTGTGCTGCGTAGACATGTTCGCAATGGTTATATAATGGGAAGAAGTTCTCTTACATGGGGTATCGTCGGTGGTTACCGGAAAATCATAGATTTAGATTTCAGAGTGCTCAGTTTGATGGTACTGAAGAGTTCGGAGAAGCTCCTTCGCAGACCAGTGGATTTGAAATATTGTTCATGTTGAAAGATATGAATTTCATTTATGGGAAGATGAATCAACCGGCCAACACGCAAAGAAATAGAAGATCAAGGGATGGATCTAATGATGAATCTGATGAAGGGGATGATCCTAATGAGGCAGATTTATGGAAAAAAAGAAGTATTTTTTTTGAGTTGCCTTATTGGGAGCATCAAATTTTACGCCATAATCTTGATGTCATGCACATTGAGAAAAATGTCTGCGAGAACATCATTGGGACTTTTTTTAATGTCGATGGAAAATCGAAAGACAATATTCAGAGTCGACTTGATTTAGTCTACATGGGAATTCGGCGTGAGCTTCATCCCCAAGCACTTCCGAATATGAAATATCGATTGTCGCCTACTATTTATTCAATGTCGAAGACAGAGAAAGAAGTGTTCTGTATGATGTTGAAGGATATAAAGGTCCCGGATGCGTATGCATCAAATATATCTCGATGTGTGAGTCTTAAAGATCGAAGACTATATGGCTTAAAATCGCATGACCATCACATCTTGATGCAAGACTTACTGCCAGTTGCATTGCGGTGTTGTATGTCGAAAAAGGTGACGTCTTGTGTAATTGAACTGTCCAATATAATGAAAGGCATTTGTGGCAAAGTTTTGGATGTTCAAGAACTTGAGACACTACAAGATCGAGCCGCACTGGCTTTATGCAATCTGGAAAAGATCTTCCCGCCTTCCTTCTTCACAATTATGGTGCACTTGTTAATTCATCTCCCTCGTGAAGCAATACTTGGTGGACCCATTTTCTATCGATGGATGTATCCCATAGAAAGGTCTTACTTTATTTGCAAATTATTCCTTCATTCACCTAAATGCCTTTGGTTGCAACTTTTGATAACGTTCTATACCGTGTTTAGGTTCCTATCCAAATTAAAGTCATACTGCCGCAATAAGCGTTATCCGGAAGGATCAATTACCGAAGGCTACTTGGCAGAGGAATGTATGACTTTCTGTTCAAGGTATTTGGAAGATGTTGAAACAAGAATGAACAGACCAACTAGAAATGCTGGGCTCACAGATCATAACTTGGCCGGAACTTATTTATTTCAAAGTTTCGGAGAACCAATCGGCAAAGTCGAAATTGCAGAATTAGATGATAGATCGTGGGTCCAAGCACATCGATATGTTCTTCTTAATCACGATTCAATGGAACCATTACGCAAGTAAGTTGTAGAATTCGATAAATACTCATCAATTATAATTTGTTTGTCTTCTAACAAAGTAGCCATTTTTTTAACATAGTGAGTACAAACAAATATTAAGAGCTCGTTCACGGTCCCGAAGATTACATCGACGAGAAATTAACAAGTTGTTCACAGAATCATTTCATGAATGGTTAAGCCAAACGGTATGCAATTGAAGTTTTCATTGACAAGTCATAATGTTTTCTCGTAACATTTATAGTTACTCAATTTACTTTCGGTTTAATAGGTTTGGAGCCGGAATGAAGTAAATGACGAAGTTAAATGGCTTTCACAAGGTCCAAATAGGATAGTGAAAAGATTTAGTGCCTTCCTCATCAATGGATTCAGATTTCATACAAAGTATCGCGAGAGATTGAGGAGAACACAAAATTGTAGAATTATTGTTAATTCTTGAATTACGAGTTATGCTAGTGCTAGGGACAATAATCCTGTCGAGGGGAATGTGGAGTATTATGGACTTCTTACCGACATAATTGAGTTGGATTATTATGGCAGATGGAAAGTTGTCTTATTTCGAGGAGATTGGGCTGATGTGAATACGGCTCGCGGAATTAAAAACGATCAATATGGTTTTACAATGGTGAATTTTTCTCGATTGATTCACACTGGAGAACAATTGATGGACGAGCCGTATGTATTTTCTTCTCAAGTGAAACAAGTTTTTTACTCAAAAGATCCAACTGATGAGGGTTGGTACGTTGTACTCCAGAACACCCCTAGAGACTTGTTCGACATGGGCAATGGAAGTAGAGATGACATAGTCGAAAGATCTGAAACTTTGCCTTTTCCAGAACAAAACTTGAATGAAAATATCCCTAGTACTAGTCAACAATTTCAATGGGTTCGTCACGATGTGGACGAAGATATTTATGAAATATGATGTAGTAAGATTTTACGATTTTTTATTTATATGTAATATTATAATTTTAATATTGGTCATGTTATATAATTTAACTATTTTAAATGTACTATTATTTTATTTGTTACTAAAATTTTGCACTATTTTATGTGTATTGCAGGAAAAATGCCTAGAAGACGATTACGAGATTTAAGTATTGTCCACAATACTCCAAATTCAGAAGAAGCAAATAGTGAACAACAAACATTTGTTGGATCTTCTAGTGTGCCGGACATAGATGACGAGCCTGCAGAAGTTCAGAGTAATGTTAATTTATTTTACATGCATGTTGAATTTTATTATTGATTCATTTTGCAATTTTAATATACTAATAATATATCATTTTTCAGTTTGAAGGTGGTGGGGCCTTGAAGTGGTCGGGGCGTACACTCCTTAAAGATTTGTACGAGCTAGATCCTCGCCGAGCGTGTTAAAGTAAGGAGAAACAGTCATGGCCAGCCCGTTGGATCTGAAGCTCGACTGTTAGCAGGCTATTTGGGCATTCTATCACGTAATGCCAATATGTTGCCCATTAACTACGAATCATGGCATCACATGCCTGCTGCCAACAAAAATCAGGCTCTCGATAATATTAAGGTAAAAAAATGTGAATGTAATTTATAATACTTTGGTTTAACTTTCATTTATATTTACTTTTTAAACTTGTGTTTTTTCAGGAGAGATTTGCTTTAGAGGTCTCCGATGATTATATTAAGAAGACGTTGGGTAAAAAATGGAGAGACCATAAAAGCACGTTGAAAAAACAATATTTTAAGATAGACATCAGCCTCGACGAAATATTAAGAAATGTCCCGCCGGGAATGTTAAGGTACCAATGGAAAGATCAAGTTAGATTCTGGAATTCGAAGAAAGGAGAGGTATTACGTACTTCTAAAGTCTTATAAATTTTTCGGTTTACGGTATTTACTATATACATAATTCAAATTTCATTATGTAGGACCGTGAGCGAGTTGGAACAAGCAGCAGACAGCAACAAAAATTCACGCACACGGCAGGGTCCAGAAGTTTTGCTTGTGTAGCTGAGGCCGAGGTATTATAATTTATTAATTAAGTCAAATATTAATGAATTTATACTATTAATTTATGTTCTTTCTGCTAAAATGTAGGAAGCCTCGTCTGGTCAAAAAGTTGGACGCCTTCAGCTTTTTGACATTACGCATAGGAAGAAGGATGGATCTCCGATGACATCCAAAGTGCAAATTATGGTATATTTACTTAATAAAATTCTTCAATTACAAGTTATGTTGCATTCCTTCTTATTATATATTTCGTTTCTAACTCTTTCATTGATTTATTAGGATAAACTAAAGGAGAAGAAGGCGGAGTATGAAGCGCCGCTTAATTTATAGTTCTGTTAATCTTGAGGAGATTGATAACAGAATTATTACCAAGTTTTGGGTCCCGAAAGGTACGATCGCCATCGATAGTTCTATTAATCTTGAGTATATTTATAATAGAATTGTCACTGATGTTTTTGGTTTTGAAAGGTATGGTCGGGTGTGATTACAAGGATCTGGTGTTACCCCGACCCAATATTTTGGATCCGGCTCCCAGCAATACATGCCTTCCGGGAGTCAATCTCGTGCTAAAGTTCAGAGGCTCAAAGACCAGATAGCTCAGATGCAAGAGAGCACGGTTGAGCAGAGGCAGCAAATTGCTGATGTTCAACAAAAATATGAAGAACTCCAGCAACGGATTAGAGCGGATGAGGAAGCGGCAGCAGCCAGGGAGGCAGCGGCAGCTGCGAGGGAGGCGGAGGCAGCATCGATGCTAGCAGAGCAGAACAGAAAGTACGATGAGCTCCAGCTACGGCTTTCAAAATGATGATGCAGATGTTTCAAAGATCGCAGACGCCACCATCTTAGACATGTACTTTCTCGTTGTTTGATTATTTTAAAACATTATTACATTTAACATTATTGTAAGAATATTTTCAGTTATAATACATTTAGTTTATTGAATTTCAAGTTTCATTTACAATCAATGCATTTGGTGTGATTTATATTCTACATTTGCTGTTTTGGGTTGGAATTATATGCTATATTTATCATTATTGGTTGGTTTTTAGTGCGGGAGGGTATGATATAAAACAAATTGTACATTGCAAATCAGTACAAATTAGCGGCGTTTGTGAAAAAAACGCCGCTAAAAGTTATGGCTTTGAGCGGCGTTTTTTTCTCAAGCGCCGCTAATGGTCATGACTTTTAGCGGCGTTTTTCTCACAAGCGCCGTTAAAGGTCATGACTTTTAGCGGCGTTTTTTGGAAAAGCGCCGCTAAATGTCATGACCTTTAGCGGCATTTGTTGGAGAAGCGCCGCTAAAGGTCATGGCTTTTAGCGGCGCTTTTCTAAAAAACGCCGCTAAAAGTCATGACTTTTAGCGGCATTTTTTTCTCATAAACGCCGCTAAATTTTGCGACGTTTGATTTAGCGGCGTTTTTTGCGGCGCTTCTAAAAGCGCCGCAAATACTTTTAGTGGCGCTTATAAACGCCGCTAAAGGCCAAAAAAAATGCCGCTAAAAGTCTGTTTTCCTGTAGTGTGCTTCTGCTGGCTGGTTTCCTGTTGCATTGCAGGCCAAAAGTCTAACAAAAATAGGTAACTATGATCCCAACTAAAACCACACCCGGACATAAAGTAACACAAAACATTTTTAATTTATAATGTTCAGAACCAAGTCTATAAGACTGTAACTCATACAAGGAAAATGGGGTTAAAAATCAAAGTTTCAAGTTTCAGCAACCATCCCCATCTTTTCATAAAGGGTATATATGTACAAAATACGAAGCATATCAAACATGTAATTCAAGATAAACTATGAAACTTGTTCTATTACTAAGCAATTATGAAACCCAAGCACTCAGATTCGTCTTTCATATCCCGCAACAAACACAACAAGAACGAGAGCAGCTAAGATTGAAAGATACCTCTAGGCTACAGGGACTAGGACATGACAGTGTTATTCTGGGAATTTGAGTAGCACGTTCGAGGTCCAGTCTTTATGTCGTCGTCCAGCAAGCCAGTTGAATTCAGTAGGAAATGGAGGGTTCAAGGTTGTTTCCTTAATATATATATATATAAGATATAAGGCACGGCGCGACGGCTTAAGTCGACACGATCGAGGCACTTGTGCATTATTTTATTAAGAACGACAGAGACGCATGAAATAAAGAAAGACCTTTGTCTTTGCGAGTCTTCCTTACAATCTATCTTTACTAAAGTAAACATTTTCCGGAGGGAAAATGGAATTGCAAAAAAGAAGCTTCCGCTTAAAAAAAACAAAATTTGAATAAAGAATGCACGATTACGATTTAAAGAAAGACTGAAACCTTGACCTTATTCTTTAATTCCATCTTTCTTTAACGCTTTTTACAAACCCTAACGCCTAATAGATTTTCGATTTTCGACGGTAATCTTGATTCACGTCTTCCATAGTTGCGACCTTTTGGCTTGAAATGTCACTTCTCTTTACCTGTAACCATAAGAAGCCCGTAAATCAATGGCGCCACATTCATTAGCCCGCCAAGAGCGGTTTCTTTTTAAACTTAAGTAAACCACCTCAGTAGTATTTTAGTTGTTCTTATTTTGATAACTTTACTTTTTATTTTGATTTTGTTAATTTTATCATCATTCAATTTTTATTGTCTTGATGTATCACCTCGGTCATTCGATTGTGTGCCTCTCTTTTCATTAATACACTCTCATCATTTGTCAGATTGTCAAATAGAATCTCAGAACTTTAAACCCAAACTTAAATCGAGATAAGTCCCTTTTCTATTTCTTTTTCAATTTATTTTTCCTTTTTTTTGTTGAATATTGACTTTTTTCTTTTCTATTTGCAGGTTTGATTTAGTTTCTTCGAAATAATAGGGAACAATTCTTTTTTAATTATGTTGCTTGGATTTTTCTTTTGTTGAGTTTTTAGTATAGGTGATTGTTTATGATTTGGGCTTCCAGTGTTTTAGTGTGATAGTTAAAGCAATAGATTCTTCTAAGTTTAATGCTGAGGAAGGTGGAGGTGGAGGCAACAATGGTGAGAATGAGTGTGTGGGATGATGAACATGATGTTGTGTCGAAGAGGGTGGTGATAGGGATGTTGAGTGTTAAGAGTTGTGCCTAATATAATGATGGTGGTGTGCAGGCTCAGCCTCGGGGTTCTTTGAAAGTGCAGCTACTCAGGGAGAGTTTTAAAAAAATATTTTTTTAGCTTTTAACGTAAAAAAGAAAATTAAATTAAAATAAATTAATTAAAAATTTAGAACTTTCAATTTTTTACCATAAACATTCCATCTCTTAAGGCATAAAAAAATTTTCAGCGTTTCTTGTGATTTAAAAAATGAACTTAACAAGAAAAGATATATTTAACAGTGGAGTGATCAGTTTGACTAATTTTATTAATAATGATGACCAAATTATTTAAAAATAATCATTATTTAAAGTAATTAACAAGATAATTTACCCCAAAAAATTTATATAATAACCAAATATGACTTTAGTTACAATGGTGAGATTAAGTTGTTAAAAATCATAATGTTCGGGTTTGAATTTTATCATGCACAAATGTTTTTCTAGAATTTATATGTATAGACAAAAAGCACTTTGTAAAAGTAAGGATTTTTTGGTAAATTTTCCATTGAGTTGGAACTTGATTGAAAGGCGACACAAATTCGATAAGAATCTTAAATATTAATATTGATATTAAGTTTAATGTAATTAATATTTAGGGTAAACTACACAAATATTACTCAACTATGAAAGTGTTTCTATCTTGGTCACCCAATTGTAATTTTTTTTATTTAATCATTAAAGTTTTTGAAATTGTATTTTTTAGTCACATGAGGTTAAGTTAATAAATGAAGTCTAACATGGCATTTTCTTATTGGCTTAAAAACAAATTTAGTCCTTCAATATTCAGATATTATGTCAATTTAATCCTAACTCTAAAAAGTAATTTTAGCTCTCAACATATACAAAACGCAAGCCTTTCAAAACTGGGTTGACAATCGAACTAATTAAACCACTGGTTCTAGTCCGATCAGTTTGTCTAGTTCAATTGAATAAATTATTAAAAAAATCGTAAAAATAAAATATATATATTTATAAAAATTAGAGAAAATTGATTCAACTATCAATTCAACCAATTCTGCCAGTTTGCGGGTCAACCGGTCTAACTGTTGGGATCTAGTGACCTTAGTATTGTGATTTCATCTATATACTTGTAATTTTTCGAATAAATTGGTTTAATAAAAAATAATTTATTGTCATTAATATTTTTTGTATATTATCCTCAAGAATTTTTTAAACACTCCATATCCAACCCAATCATCAGATCCAAATACATGATGTTACATTATGTTACAAAGCAACTTAGGCTATCTCATTACATAATCATAAAATTTACATATCAATACAAATCATATATACAAGTTTATACTTCCATCACATTCCATAATTTAATCACAATATAAGTTTCACTACAGGAAAACAGACTTTTAGCTGCGTTTTTTTTGGCCTTAAGCGGCGTTTATAAGCGCCACTAAAAGTATTTGCGGCGCTTTTAGAAGCGCCACTAAAAGTATTTGCGGCGCTTTTAGAAGCACCGCAAAAAACGCCGCTAAATCAAACGCCGCAAAATTTAGCGGCGTTTATGAGAAAAAAACGCCGCTAAAAGTCATGACCTTTAGCGGCGCTTCTCCAACAACGCCGCTAAAGGTCATGACTTTTAGCGGCGTTTTTTAGAAAAGTGCCACTAAAGGTCATGACATTTAGCGGCGCTTTTCCAAAAAACGCCGCTAAAAGTCACGACCTTTAGCGGCGTTTGTGGAAAAAATGCCGCTAAAAGTCATGACCTTTAACGGCGCTTGTGAGAAAAACGCCGCTAAAAGTCATGACCATTAGCGGCGCTTGTGAAAAAAACGCCGCTCAAAGTCATAACTTTTAGTGGCATTTTTTTCACAAACGCCGCTAATTTGTACAGATTTGCAATGTACAATTTGTTTTATATCATACCCCTCCTGCACTAAAAACCAACCAATAACAGTAAATATAGCATATAATTCCAACCCAAAACAGCAAATGTAGAATATAAATCACACCAAATGCATTGATTGTAAATGAAACTTGAAATTCAAAAAACTAAATGTATTATAACTGAAAATATTCTTACAATAATGTCAAATGTAATAATGTTTTAAAATAATCAAACAACAAGAAAGTACATGTCTAAGATGGCGGCCTCTGCGACTGCTGAAACATCTGCATCATTTGCTGAAGCTGTAGCTAGAGCTCATCGTACTTTCTGTTCTGCTCTGCTAGCATCGATGCTGCCTCTGCCTCCCTCGCAGCTACCGCTGCCTCTTTTGCTGCTGTCGTTGCCTCCCTGGCTACTGCCGCTTCCTCATCCGCTCTAATCCGTTGCTAGAGTTCTTCATATTTTTGTTGAACATCAGCAATTTGCTGCCTCTGCTCAACCGTGCTCTCTTGCATCTAAGCTATCTGGTCTTTGAGCCTCTGAACTTCAGCACGAGATTGACTCATGGAAGGCATGTACTGCTGGGAGCCGGATCCAAAATATTGGGTTGGGGTAACACCAGATCCTTGTAATCGCACCCGACCATACCTTTCAAAACCAAAAACATCAGTGACAATTCTATTATAAATATACTCAAGATTAACAGAACTATCGATCCGAAGCGATGCGTACCTTTCGGGACCCAAAACTTCAGTAATAATTCTGTTATTAATCTCCTCAAGATTAACAGAACTATCGGTCGAAGCAGCCGCTTCATACTCTGCCTTCTTCTCCTTTAGTTTATCCTAATAAATCAATGAAAGAGTTAGAAACGAAATATATAATAAGAAGGAATGCAACATAACTTGTAATTGAAGAATTTTATTAAGTAAATATACCATAATTTCTGCAACTTTCTGATGTCATCGGAGAGATCCATCCTTCTTCCTATGCGTAATGTCAAAAAGCTGAAGGCGTCTAACTTTTGACCAGATTTAGGCTTCCTACATTTTAGCGAAAAGAATATAAATTAATAGTATAAATTCATTAATATTTGACATAATTAATAAATTATAATACCTCAGCCTCAGCTACACAAGCAAAACTTCTGGACCCTGCCGTGTGCGTGAATTTTTATTGCTGTCTGCTGCTTGTTCCAACTCGCTCACGGTCCTACATAATGAAATTTGAATTATGTATATAGTAAATACCGTAAACCGAAAAATTTATAAGACTTTAGAAGTACGTAATACCTCTCCTTTCTTCGAATTCCAGAATCTAACTTGATCTTCCCATTGGTACCTCAACATTCCCAGCGGGACATTTCTTAATTTTTCGTCGAGGCTGATGTCTATCTTAAAATATTGTTTTTTCAACGTGCTTTTACGGTCTCTCCATTTTTTTACCCAACGTTCTTAATATAATCATCGGAGACCTCTAAAGCAAATCTCTCCTGAAAAAACACAAGTTTAAAAAGTAAATATAAATGAAAGTTAAACCAAAGTATTATAAATTAATTTCACATTTTTTTACCTTAATATTATCGAGAGCCTGATTTTTGTTGGCAGCAGGCATGTGATGTCATGATTCGTAGTTAATGGGCAACATATTGGCATTATGTGATTGAATGCCCAAATAGCCTGCTAACAGTCGAGCTTCAGATCCAACGGGCTGGCCATGACTGTTTCTCCTTACTTTAACACGCTCGACAGGATCTAGCTCGTACAAATCTTTAAGGAGTGTACGTCCCCGAACTCTTCGCGTCCCACCACCTTCAGCTGAAAAATGATATATTATTAGTATATTAAAATTGCAAAATGAATCAATAATAAAATTCAACATGCATGTAAAATAAATTAACATTACTCTGAACTTCTGCAGGCTCGTCATCTATGTCCGGCACACTAGAAGATCCAACAAATGTTTGTTGTTCACTATTTGCTTCTTCTGAATTTGGAGTATTGTGGACAATACTTAAATCTCGTGATCGTCTTCTAGGCATTTTTCCTGCAATACACATAAAATAGTGCAAAATTTTAGTAACAAATAAAATAATAGTACATTTAAAATAGTTAAATTATATAACATGACCAATATTAAAATTATAATATTACATATAAATAAAAAATCGTAAAATCTTACTACATCATATTTCATAAATATCTTCGTCCACATCGTGACGAACCCATTGAAATTGTTGACTAGTACTAGGGATATTTTCATTCAAGTTTTGTTCTGGAAAAGGCAAAGTTTCAGATCTTTCGACTATGTCATCTCTACTTCCATTGCCCATGTCGAACAAGTCTCTAGGGGTGTTCCGGAGTACAACGTACCAACCCTCATCAGTTGGATCTTTTGAGTAAAAAACTTGTTTCACTTGAGAAGAAAATACATACGGCTCGTCCATCAATTGTTCTCCAGTGTGAATCAATCGAGAAAAATTCACCATTGTAAAACCATATTGATCGTTTTTAATTTCGCGAGCCGTATTCACATCAGCCCAATCTCCTCGAAATAAGACAACTTTCCATCTACCATAATAATCCAACTCAATTATGTCGGTCAGAAGTCCGTAATACTCCACATTCCCCTCGACAGGATTATTGTCCCTAGCACTAGCATAACTCGTAATTGAAGAATTAACAACAATTCCACAATTTTGTGTTCTCCTCAATCTCTCGCGATACTTTGTATGAAATCTAAATCCATTGATGAGGAAGGCACTAAATCTTTTCACTATCCTATTTGGACCTTGTGAAAGCCATTTAACTTCGTCATTTACTTCATTCCGGCTCCAAACCTATTAAACCGAAAGTAAATTGAGTAACTATAAATGTTACGAGAAAACATTATGACTTGTCAATGAAAACTTCAATTGCATACCGTTTGGCTTAACCATTCATGAAATGATTCCGTAAACAACTTGTTAATTTCTCGTCGATGTAATCTTCGGGACCGTGAACGAGCTCTTAATATTTGTTTGTACTCACTATGTTAAAAAAAGGGGCTACTTTGTTAGAAGACAAACAAATTATAATTGATGAGTATTTATCAAATTTTACAACTTACTTGCGTAATGGTTCCATTGAATCGTGATTAAGAACATATCGATGTGCTTGGACCCACGATCTATCATCTAATTCTGCAATTTCGACTTTGCCGATTGGTTCTCCGAAACTTTGAAATAAATAAGTTCCGGCCAAGTTATGATCTGTGAGCCCAGCATTTCTAGTTGGTCTGTTCATTCTTGTTTCAACATCTTCCAAATACCTTGAACAGAAAGTCATACATTCCTCTGCCAAGTAGCCTTCGGCAATTGATCCTTCCGGATAATGCTTATTGTAGCTATATGACTTCAATTTGGATAGGAACCTAAACACGGTATAGAACGTTATCAAAAGTTGCAACCAAAGGCATTTAGGTGAATGAAGGAATAATTTGCAAATAAAGTAAGACCTTTCTATGGGATACATCCATCGATAGAAAACGGGTCCACCAAGTATTGCTTCACGAGGGAGATGAATTAACAAGTGCACCATAATTGTGAAGAAGGAAGGCGGGAAGATCTTTTCCAGATTGCATAAAGTCAGTGCGGCTCGATCTTGTAGTGTCTCAAGTTCTTGAACATCCAAAACTTTTCCGCAAATGCATTTCATTATATTGGATAGTTCAATTACACAAGACGTTACCTTTTTCGACATACAACACCGCAATGCAACTGGCAGTAAGTCTTGCATCAAGATATGATGGTCATGCGATTTTAAGCTATATAGTCTTCGATCTTTAAGACTCACACATCGAGATATATTTGATGCATACGCATCCGGGACCTTTATATCCTTCAACACCATACAGAACACTTCTTTCTCTGTCTTCGACATTGAATAAATAGCAGGCGGCAATCGATATTTCATATTCGGAAGTGCTTGGGGATGAAGTTCACGCCGAATTCCCATGTGGACTAAATCAAGTCGACTCTGAATATTGTCTTTCGATTTTCCATCGACATTCAAAAAAGTCCCAATGATGTTCTCGCAGACATTTTTCTCAATGTGCATGACATCAAGATTATGGCGTAAAATTTGATGCTCCCAATAAGGCAACTAAAAAAAAATACTTCTTTTTTTCCATAAATCTGCCTCATTAGGATCATCCTCTTCATCAGATTCATCATCAGATCCATCCCTTGATCTTCTATTTCTTTGCGTGTTGGCCGGTTGATTCATCTTCCCATAAATGAAATTCATATCTTTCAACATGAACAATATTTCGGATCCACTGGTCTGCGAAGGAGCTTCTCCGAACTCTTCAGTACCATCAAAATGAGCACTCTGAAATCTAAATCTATGATTTTTCGGTAACCACCGACGATGCCCCATGTAAGAGAACTTCTTCCCATTATATAACCATTGTGAACATGTCTGCGCAGCACAACAAGGACAAGCATAACGTCCCTTGGTACTCCAAAGAGATAAATTGGCGTACGCCGGGAAGTCATTAATACTCCACATCAAAGCCGCACGTAAATTGAAGTTCTCCTTTCTCAGCACATCGTATGTCTCAACACCAGCCCATAATTGTTTTAACTCTTCAATAAGTGGCTGCAAATATATGTCAATATCATTCCCGGGCCCTTTCTCTCCAGGGATAATCATAGACAAGATAAAGGATGATTGTTTCATGCACACCCATGGAGGTAAATTATAAGGAACAAGCACCACCGCCAAGTCATCTTGACGCAGTGATGCTCATGATTTTGTAAGGGTTAAATCCATCAGCTGCTAGCCCAAGCCTCACACTCCGAGGATCGCTTGCAAAGCTTGGAAATTTTGAGTCAAATGATTTCCAAGCTAAAGAATCTGCAGGATGCCTTAACAGTCCATCATCGGTTCGTCCATCACGGTGCCACGTCATTGACTCGGCTGTCTTCGACGACATGAAAAGCCTTTGAAGCCTTGGTATTAGCGAAAAATACCGCAAAATCTTAACTGGCTGCTTCCTTAACTGTGTATCGTGTTCATCCTCGTTACCATCCTCTGTATTTCTATTAATCCAACGGGATTGACCGCATACATGACAGCACTGTTGGTTTATCCGGTTGCCCCAATACAACGTGCAGTCATTTGGGCAACTATGAATTTCGTTGTAGCCAAGGCCCAAATCCTTTATCAGTTTCTTCATGTCTTTGGAAGATTGAGGGATTTTCGCAAACGGGAACATTTCTTGCAGAAACTCTAACAGCATTGTCAAAGAGTTTTTGGTCCACCCTCCCAAACATTTCAAGTGAAAAAGCCTAATACAGAAAGACAGTTTGGAAAATTTTGATCCCTCATACGCTTCTTCATTCATTTCACCAAGTAACGTGTAGAACCTCGCCGCTTCTTCATTTGGCTGTTCATCAGTGCAGTGCTTCTTCCCCTTCGGTGAAAGTATTTCCACCAAAATTATAATCTTCGGTTGCACCCAAGTCGTGGAAATGACCCGAAACCATCGGTCGCACGCATATTAAAAGCATCCCGCAACATGCCTTCCATGTTATCATCTCTAACATTCTGATTGTAAACACTATGAGGATAACCCATATTCATCGATGAAGATGCTCCACTAGATGTACACTCTCCATGAAAAATCCATTTTTTGTACCCCCGGACAAAGCCATCAACAACTAGATGTTCGTAGACAACTTCACGGTAATGCCAATTGATATTGCAACACTTCTTACACGGGCAAAGAATCATATTATCTTGGCTTGCATTTTGAAATGCGAAATTCAGAAAAGTTTCTACTCCATTTCGATAGTTGTTGCTTACCCTTGACAAATTCATCCAAGTCCTATCAATTTTCCTAGTTGTTGAAGTTTAAAGTTGACAATAAATTACACGGCTAAATTGTTAATTTATAATTTACATAAGTAATGATATGATCATATATATAACTGAGTACTATGTAAGTTATGTAAATTATGTAAGTTATGAAGTTTTATCTTAAAATTATGTAAGTTATGAAGTTTTATCTTAAAATTAAGTAAGTTATGTATACTTTAAGATTCATCATACGTGGCATTGTTACACCTAGGAAGGATCCATTATATCTAACAGTGAGATATAAGGCAACCCGTCAGGTTTCCAGCCTATATACTTTGAATCTTTTTTTTTAAAAGAATTTAATTTTTAAAACAAATTTTTTTTAAAGATTCATCATACATGGCATTGTAAGTTATGTATTATGTAAGTTATGAATAATAATTATTTAGTTAAATAATAATTATGTAAGTTATGAATAAGAAGGTTTTAAATTACTTTTAATAAAAAAAGTTGATTTTGTAATTAAAAATAATTTAAATAATGATCATTATTATCATATTGATAAAAAAAGTATAAGTTTTAAAAACATTTACAAATATTAAATATTGAAATCAAACATTATTAATATAAAAATTAGTAATTTGATTTTTATATGTAAATATATTTAAATAATGAAAAAATCATTTTAAGAAGTTTTTATATTCTTTTTAAAAAAAAGGAATTCGATTTTAAATATTAAACATAATTTAGATAATGATCGTTATTATTATATTGATAAAAAATTATAAGTTTTAAAAACATTTAAAAATATTAAATATTTAAATCAAACATTATTAATATATTAAAATTAGTAATTTGATTTTTATATGTAAATAAATTTAAATAATGAAAAAATCATTTTAAGAAGTTTTTATATTCTTTTAAAAAAAAAGAATTCGATTTTAAATATTAAACATAATATATTAGCATATTCGAATATTTAAGATGTTGATATCAAATTATAAACCAATGTTGTTTTCATAAAATATCATAAACTTAATCACTATCAAAGTATTCATTGATCATAATTTGTTTGTTATCTTAATTTGATTTTTATATTAAAAAAGAAACCGTAAGAAAAAAAGCGACTAAAATGCTTAACATCACATTTTATATTATATTGCTACATAAATAAATACCAACCACGCATTTTATAATATAAAAAAATACTGAAACTAAATAAATGGTCGATATAATAAACAACACATATACCAACCAAGCAGGATAGTAAATGCGAAGAATTTGGACAATCAATTTGGATGAGACATTTTTGAAGATTCATCATACGTGGCATTGTTACACTGGGGAGGATCCATTATATCTTACAATGAGATATATGGCAACCTGTTAGGTTTCCAACCTATATACTTTGAATCTTTTTTTGTTGGACAAGAAGATAATAAACGACATATATACCAACCAAGCGGGATAATAAACAACAATTTGGACAGCAATTTAAACAAATTCATCATGGTATAACTGTTACTGATCATAATTTTGAACTAAAAGTACCTTAATAATTTCAAGAAGCTACTCTACTCCACTATCACCAAGAAACAGAGGCTGCAAATTGGTACGGATCAGTTGATAAATTAATAGGTTTAAAATGGTGTAAAATCATTTTTCAACAGTTCAATGTGTTTGACACTTACCAGGTAATTACATACTTTTAAGTCAATCCTTTACAACTTAAGCTTCACACTATATAAAACCCGCAAATGAGGCAATTGAATTAGAATGAAAGCTTATATTGGATAAACGCCAAAAGAACAAACAACGACTTTGAACAATGTCTCCGGAAAAATGACCAAAACTAAATAAATGGTCAATATAAGCGCCAAAGATACTTACGTGCTAATTGTAGAAGGCCTATAGAGTCGAAGACTAAACCGGTTTTCAGCAACAATTATGTCAACAAGTTGTATAGCATAGCCTGTGGGTAGCCATTAAAAGTCATGAGATAGTGGCGGGGAGAAACAAAAGAAGAAAATTTGGTAATAAGTTGAAAACGAAACAATGTGTTGATATCAGCAAACCTTCAAGGCCAGCGGTCAAAGGACCCAAAACTTTAAAGTTTTGACCCAAAACTTTTAAGTTAAACAAAGTTGTCAAAATCCATCTAATTGAATTTAAATTTTTTGTAGTTTGATTCAATTTAAATTAAAACAATTTAAACAAATCAAATTTGGAAATTTTGAATTGATTAACTTTAGCAACTCTCAGTAAACGAAAATTTAAACAAATCAAATCGATTAAACAACATATACATACCTCTAAGAAATGTTTAGAGAACACATAAAATGCAAAATGAAGACAACCCCAAGAAATGTCACAAATGGTGCTGCCAACTTCTTGAGATCAAATACGAGAATCAAACAAATTTTAAAATATCTTCTTATCTACAAACATCATTTTATAAAACAAAATGGTTAGATTCTTGTCATTAAGAAACATTAATCAAAAACATAATTGGTTTGAAAATGATAAGAGAAGAATAAATGTTATAACTTTATAAAAAAAATTCAAACTTGTAATTGACAATTTTCTATTTCCAACACCAATCTAATTCAGACAATGGATCCTTTGGGATCCTTACAACTTGGATTTTATATATGAAAAAACTTCATCTTTATCCCATAGAAAAGAATGCAAACAAAACAATTAACAATGAAAACCAAAACTGACAAAAAGAATATATAAAACGAAAATGATAAGAGAGTTGACCGTGTCAACCATCTATCTGTTAAACAGCACCTAACTGAAACGAAGAACCTTGAATCCAAATTTTTTTGTTTTTCGTAAGCTTAATTTCATTTATTTGGAACTTTAGAAAAATAAAATATTCAGGTAAAAACTAAAAACAAAAACCATCAAAGCAAAACGAAATATGCAAATACTAAACAGGTTCAAGGTTTGGTATTCTCTTTCTTTTTCTGAAAAAACTTTAAACAAGTCCTCGATTTCTTTGCGGTAAAAAGTTTTAAGATTTTATTACAAAGAAATATGCTATTTCTTTTATTACATCATTCCTTATTGTAATCATTTACTTCAACATGACAGTATTATAAATTTTAGCAGATGAGAGAATAAATAAGTGATACTTATATGTCAATCATTCAATCAACTAAGAAATACATACCTTGTTCATTCAAAATTTAAATTGGACTCAGAAATTTGACTCAATTACAGTACTCCTGTAGAGATTATATAGGCAAGCACAAGTAGGAGGTGGCAGCTTGAGTCAACTAATTCAACCACATTGAATAACAAATGAGCAAGCCTTCCTAAACGTCACTTGAAATTTAATTTTAAGATAAGGTTCTAACATTACTATGACTACCAAATTTGAAATTTCAATTTTTACTGACAGCTGAAGTAATAAGGAAAATCACACATCTTCCAAAGCAATTCTAGTTGCGAAAGAACAATATATCCATGTTATGCAAAACATAAACTTTGCAGAAGGCAAAAATAAAAAATAGAAACTAGATTTTCCTTTTATTTTTTTGGGCGTTTGTGAAATCAAACCTAGCTTGCTTCATTCCAATCGTGGAATAATTATAAATTACAGGAAAAAAATCAATAGAAAGTCGGGATGAAAGATTTTTTCGCTTAAAATCATGTCGAGGCAGATAATCGAAAACCCCACACAAAAACTAAACAAATCAAAAAATACCTAACCACATACAAACCAAAACCCAAACAACAAATAAATAAAGAAATCAAATTATATATTAAGATTACCTTTGAATTGGCAAAGGCTTGGATTTCGGACAACGTTTAATCTCGCGTGCGATGCAAAATCAAGATGGAAATCTGCATGAATGAGAGGACTAAAAAGCCCGAGCACAGAAACAATCAGTTATGCAGTAAGGCTTGCACTCTTGCAAGATAAGGAAGAAAAAAAAAGTAAAATGAAAGCAGAAGGAGATGAGGGAAACTAGCGAAAAAAGAAGGGAAGGGTCTTATGTATCAACCATTTCGCTCAAGTCAAAGCACAAAGCAGTCGTTTCAGTTACCTAAAAAATGTAGACGGAATGGGACTAACCTGTGACCGAAGGTTCTCAGTTTTATCCAGCAGCAACTCAATCTTCAATTTAGGGATTTCAGAAGAAGGGGGAAATGAATTTCAGAAGAAGGGGAAATTGAGTCAATCGGGTTTAAGGGTTGGGGGAAATGGAGGAGAGCAAAACGGCGATGTTTTCACTAAAACAATTCAATTATTGCGGCGTTTATAAAATAGCACCGCTAAAGACATGCCTATTGAGGCATTTAACAAAAAAACGCCACTAAAAAAATACAAAACTACGTCGTTTTAATTAAAATACACAAACATTTTTGCGGCATTTTTTATAAGCGCCGTTATATCCCAACTTTTTTCTGCGTTTTTGATAAAACGCCACTAAAAATAAACAAACAATTTGCGGCGTTTCTTAACAAACGCCACTATAGCCTATACTATTGCGCGTTTTTTTAATTAAAAACGCCACTAAAACCCTAATAAAGCGGCTGCGTTTTGAGTCTCTGAGAACATATTTGCGCGCGTTTTTTACAAAACGCCACTATTCTCAATTTTAATTTTTTCATTTTTACTTATTTTTTCTTTCAAATTTTTTTTTTGAGATTATCATTTTTTGAATTTTTATTTTTAAAAATTTTGAATATTAAACTTTTAAGAAAATTTGAATTTTTTTGAAGATTTTTATAATTTTTAAACTTTTAAGAAAACTATATATATCTTACTATACATGTAATATCCTCTATCCTAGGTTTCAACCTATATTTTGAGTAAGAAATATTACATTTAAATACAACCACCGTTTAGTTTAAATATTTATCTAAACACTTCATTTTAACATATTTAAGCTTATTTGAAGTTTTTCAAATCATTTCTATACTTTCTTTTAGAGTTTGATTACAAATGGGAACTATTTAGGGTCTTTTTGGGTCAAAATAGAGTCAATGTCGTAATATTGAAAATGAGTGCCTGACAGTATGAATATTCCAATGTTGTGACATCGACTGCAGTGGTGCCGCAAACATAATCCAATGTTGCAACACTAAATATTAAATGTCGCCCACAACATGACTTAAACATCTAAAACTAAATCAAAACTATCTTCAATCACTCCACAACATTCCTAAACCTTAAACCCTAATGTTAGTGTAGTACAAAACATATATTTTAATAGCTAACACATTAACCATAAATCCCTCATGAGGGATTTCGGTTTCGGGATTTTGGGTCATATATTTAACACCCTAAACCCTAAACTCTAAACCCTAAAATCCTATACATAAACCATAAACCCTAAACTCAAAAACCTAACACATTACCCAATTCCCCCCAAACCCCTAACGTCCCTAAACCTATAAACCATAAACCATAAACCCTAAACTCAAAACCCTAACCCATTAACCATTTCCCCCCTAAACCCTAACCCTAAACCTTAACCCCTAACCACTAACACTTAAACCTTAATACCGGTAAACACTAAGATATTAAACACTATACAATAAACCCAAACAAAAAACTTTAAAACACTAAACCCATACACCAAAATAACAAACCCTAAACCATAAAATTAACATACTAAACATTAAACCCTAAACAATTTTAATAGCTTAATTTGTAACTTAAATGAAAACTTCTAAATTGTTTAGTTAGCAATTTGTAACTTCTCATAATTAAGTAACTAAAATGAAACTTTCTCATTGCTTATAAGTGAATTTATCAAAATAAAATATAATTCAAAGCAAGAATAAGGAAAAAATATGAAAAACTTTTAGCGGCGCTTGTGAAAAAACGCCGTTAATGCTCAGACCTTTAACGACGCTTTTTTCAAAAGTGTCGCTAATGCTCAGACCTTTAGCGGCGTTTGTTCAAAAGCGCCGCTAATGCTAAGACCTTTAGCGGCGTTTGTTCAAAAGCGCCGCTAATGCTCAGACCTTTAGCGGTGTTTTCTCAAAAGCGCCGCTAATGCTCTGATTTATAGAAACGCCGCTATTTATCCTTTTTAGCGGCGTTTTGGAAATAAACGCCGCTATTGCTCATTTTTTGGCGGCGTTTTCATTCAAACGCCGCTATTGTGTAATATTTGCGGCGTTTTTCTTTAAAACGCCACTAAAAACGCCGCTAAAAGTCTGTTTTGGTGTAGTGTTTACTCACCCTTCATGCAAGGGCGTAGCTTGGGGGTTGACAGGGGCCGCCCCCGGCGTAAAATTAATTTTTTTTCATTTAGACCCTTAAAATTTTTTAAAATTTTAAATTAGTAAAGATAAAATTAACTTTAGCCCCCTAAAAATGATAAAAATTTAATTTAATCCTTTAAAAATTATAAAGATATAGGCTATTAAAATGGTAAAAATTACAATTTAATTCCGGCCCCTCTTAAAAACTTTTCTGGCTTTGCCCCTGCCTTCATGAGACAAGTATATAAACATTACCTTAAACAATTTACACTTATCAAGCTATGTATTGAAAACAAATAATGAAAGCACAAACTGGAATAGCTACTTGTCTATGACCTTCGCCTTTCCTTTATCTCCAGATGGTCCAACGTCTTCTTTAACTACGTATGATAATTCGATTATAAAAACGTTATTGGTTTTCACATTATCACATGTAAGCACATAAATTAAACATAGTTTTCATTTTTTTCATTTTAGTCCCTATATCCAAAATGGTTATATCTTTCAATATTTAGTATCGAAACAAAATCTGATTTTATATTTACTTACTAGGGACCTCATCCTTTTAATCTATAACATAATTTCTTAACAACTTTTAATTTATTCAATTTAGTCTTTACTAACGTTAAAATTTGAGACACTCGTATGCCACAATTCATCCGACCAATTTTAAATTCGGCTTAATAAATATAATACAGGGACCTTCTACAACTATTATTTTACTATCAACCTCAAAATTTTTATTCCTTATCATTTAGTCCTAAATAAAACATAATTTATCAAGTAGTCTAAGCTGGATTCAATATCAACTACCACATTTCTAACATATTTTTCCATCACTTAATTTAACTAGGTTCATGCGTAAATTCAAGTTATTTATATCCAGATTTGCAAACTTTCTAACAATGAAAATCTAACTCAAAACTTATTAATTGCATAATTTATTGCATGAGCTTTCATAAACTAACATTATTAATCAATAATTTTACAAAAATTAAAAGTATAACTCACCTATCTTTCCCAATTGAAGTTACGGCAATGGTGGAAGAAAAGGAAAAATCTTTCTTTACTTTATTTAGTTTGGACAGCAAGAGTGGGTGGAGAAGATAACCTTCCCTCTCCCACTTATACCACATATATATATAGTTAGATTAGAATTGTAATTAAATTTAATTAATCTCCTTTAGTTAATTAACAAAAACCATTACTTAATATAATTCATAAATAATGATGACGGATGAATTTAACATGTCATCCCACTAACTATTAACTTGGTCTAATTATCATTTAGTCCTTAGTTTAATTTCTAACTAGGTCCTTCTCCCTTTTCCTAAATTAAAATTTAATAGTGACTCTTTTTACAATTTAATCCATGTACTATTTTTAATATCTAATTTAATTCAATAACATTTAATAATTCAACATTTCTTATCCATACTTGACTTGTAATTATTCTATTTTAATTATTTACTAACTCAACTCAATTAATTCAATCTGAAATCGAATTTTGCAACAGCGTTGAAAATTGGGTCATTACACTTTTTACATGCAAAGCAAAATGAAAGCAAATATTGGCTCACTGGTTATCTAACATTTAAACTAATATTAAACGAAATTACCTGGTCGGATTATAGTGCAAGAAAACAACTTTGATAAGTAGATAATCTAAACACGTCCTTAGTCTAATCGAAATTGAGTAAATTGATTGATAGACTAATATGTTGTCTATCAGGTTCAAATGAGGAGATACTTTGTCTTGGGTATTGGAGCGAATGACTCCTAAAAGATAGAGATATAGATGTGACTGGCTGAACTAACAGTACATCAGATAAGACCCAAGTAGAATAGATCATTGATTCGTTTATGGATTTATTCACTTGTAATGTTCAAAGTGTGACATACCTCAATTATGAATAAGTCGCTATGTATGCGTGACTCATACACTTTGGTGTATTGATAGCCTGCGTTTGATTGATAAATGAACTGGAAACTGATACATTGAGTATACGAATTTCGCATGACATAGCTTCACTTACAATAGTAGAATTCATAGCCCAATGAAAGGTAAATGATATCCTCTCATCGACATTACATGATAGATGGAAAGTAATGTGGTCGCGAGTCATTTGTCTTAGAGATAAATTATTTAATTACTATTTTTTAATAATTGACTTTTCATGAAGAAAGATGTAATGATTACCATGAGATAAAATAAGACCATATTGGGAGAACAAATTAATCTCAATGTGATACATACACGGATGGGGTGAAATTTATTAAATTTCATTCACCAAAGCTGTCATTTTCCAAGTTTGGAAAATAAGTCAACTTGCAATGACTTTTTAGATAAGATCCAAGCATTTCTGGGTTGAGATTTCTCAAAGAGTTCGAAGGTCTATCTTTTAACTTTGAAACACAGCTTGAATAACTTGATTTGGAGTCTGAGAGCTCAAGTTATGACCGTTTTATTGAAGACTGCGCAAACAAAATTTTTGGACGGGATTATTACGGGAAATTACGAGTTTCAAGCTTTAATTCGTGTTTAAATCATATTGGGTTCAAGTTTAAGGCCTAATTTTGATTATATATGAGCTCAATATTTTATATATATTATATTATTATTTTTTATTTATTCTTAATTTTAAGATATCTTTAATTATTTCAAGTTGTTTAGGAATTTTATGTTTCTTAGTCGACAAGAATGTTTAGTTCTATTAAAACTACTTCTTGTCGGGAGGCTTGGTAGCATGGGCCCTTTCCCTAAAAGGTAAAATTACTATTTGGGCTCTTAAAATTTTTTTAAAATTTTAAATTAGTAAAAGTAAAATTACACTTTGGCCCCCCTAAAATTATAAAAATTTGATTTAATCCTTTACAAATTAGAAAGATATAAACTATAAAAAATTAAAATTTCATCCGCCCCCCCTAAAAAATTGTCCTGGCTTCGCCCCTGCTTCTTGTTTAGATTAATTAGAGTTTCATTGTACTTGAGAATTTTATTTAGATGTAATTAGTTAGCCTATATAAAGGCCTCCTCATTGTTCATTAAAGGAATTGGTTGATTCATTTATTAATAATTTTTTAACTCTGGGAGTTAATTTCTTTCATGCTTGATTACTTCATTGTAATTTTTAGAAGTGGATTTGTCTTCTCAGTTTTCTTCAAGCAATCGTGGGAATTCATTATTCATCCTTCAATTTTTCAAAGATTGTTTATTGGAGGACTGATTAGAGTCATTAATTAAATTTGTCGGGTGAAACACCCCAGACCCGGCCCACGAGCCTTGACCAGATCTGGTATGTTCCTCGAAGAAAACCGGTTCAAAATTCGTTTTGTTACTTAGAAAAAAAACCATGTGTTTTGAAGAAAGTTTGTTTGTGGGTTGGGCTCGAGTTGAAAGCAAGTTTGTTTTATATTGAAAACTCGTTTATTTTAGGTGACAAAATATTTAAAGTTTATTTCAAATTAAATTTGCTTAGTCTTTAATGAACACAAAGTTCGTAACATGAAAAATAAACACAACAGAAATAAAAGAGTTCACTATGGCCTTATTACATCAAATTAAACCCAAAATAAAATTCAAGGTACTTAGAAATAAAAGAAAGTCCGAAATAAAATAAAATCTAAATTTCGCATGGCCACCCCTAAGCTTCCGCTTAACTTGTCCCATCGATCATCATCACTGAAAAATATTCCCCAAAGGGGTGAGTCAAACAGACTCAATGTGTAACCAACACTAAAATTTAACAATTGAAAGCTTACATAATCATATCACGTATCAATACATATAATGAGATAAAAATAATGATGCAACCCGAACCCAAACCAAGATGCCATCCGCTACACATCACCCGTACCAACCTCGCACTGCTCGTGGGGACTACTAAGTCAACCCTTCATCCGCTACACACCATCGAAGCGATCGTTGCGATCGATGTGCTCATCGCCTTATAAATATTTGTGGTCTTAGGTCACCACATTCGATATCGTGGTCTTATGTCACCACATTCGGATATCGTGGTCTTAGGTCACCACATTCGGATATCGTGGTCTTAGGTCACCACATTCACTTCCCTTTTCAATAACCCATATGCCCCAAATCATACTTATCATGCATTAATCATGCCAAATTTCACATTCTTATCACTTATCACATGTTAAATATAACATATTTCATAATCCTAGTAGGAGTAGGAACGTACCTGAGTACTTTGTACCATAACATGGTACCTTAGCCACATTCTTACACTTTCATATTAACACATATATCAAGTTAAAGCCATAAATCTATTAAGATTAGTGTGGGGTACACACCTGGTACACTTAGCGGTTCACTTAAATCCTGAAAAGCTTGATCTAATGCCTTAGAGATTAAATCCCATCATTCGGCCAACCTTAATATGTTAGCAAAGAGCCTATTCGGCTATAAGACCAAATCCTAATAGGATTAGTACTTTCAAAACCTACCTTGTTGCCGATTGGTCACCAACAAATCCCAAAAACTTTGCTTTTATTCCTTCTTGTATTCGGCCAAGCATTAAATTAACAAATGGGTTAGTTTTCGACTTTTATCACAGTAAGAAATAGATCTAGGTTCCAAAATAGGCCTTGGCCGAATGCTATAGACACTTACCTTGTGGATTTTAAATCCCGAAACTCACCGAATAATTAGGGAACACGCGGCCTATGGTGTACCTTCGGGAAAAGAACTTCTCTTCCTTGTAGTCGACACTTAGTAAATCCCGAAAGATCTCCTTACTTTAGGAATCGTCAATCCTTGCTTGAAGTCCCAATAATATTCGGCTATGGCCTTGATGTGGATCACAATTTCGGCCCTTGAGGCTTAATGAAAAATCGGCTAGGGCTATTGATTATTCAGCTTTTGATTGTGTTTGTAAAAGAAGAAGAGAAAAGGGTTGAGCAATTTGGTATTGAAGTTTCGGCTTCACAAGGTGTATTTTCAGCTTGGCAAAAACAAATGAAGAGAGGAGAAATTTGCTAGAGAATTTCGGCAGAAGAAAAGAGAGAATGAAGAATGGCTACCCCTTTTCCTCCTATTGCCGAATTTACTAGGCCAAGACTCCCTTACTTGGCCACTACTCTTCCTTATTTTCCTCCTTATCTTTTTATTCAAATTAATAGAAATAATCCTTTAATTATCTCTTATTATAAATACCAATAATTATCCATCATTTATCCATCTATTTAGCCGAATTTTAAAAAGAATAAAACTCCTCTTTTAAGAGCCTTAATGCCGTCCACCTCTTTGCTCCTTGTAGCGAAAATAAAATCCTTTATTTGCTTCCCATGCGACTCAAACTCAGGCCCCTTTCCCCTTGCTTGTGGCGTCACTTACTGGGCTTTAAGTGGCGCCTCCTTGCCACTTTTCCAAACCCATTCTTGTGTCAAATTTCCTCTATTAATTTTCTTAAGGCCACCTTGCCTTAGTTCTCTCTTTTAAACTTTAAAACTTAACATTTCTAAGACATTTCCTTACATTTCCAAGACATTTCCTTACATTTCCTTACATTTCCATGACATTTCCTTACATTTCCATGACATTTCCTTACAAGACATTTCCTTACATTTCCAAGACATTTCCTTACATTTCCAAGTTTCCAAAAATGTTCACAATACATTCATAACACATAAGACATGCCATTTCGTATAGTTAAATCAAAAATGCATAGGCCCATTTTCAGGATGTTACAGTTCTACCCCCTTAAAATAATTTCGTCCTCGAAATTACTTACTAACGAACAATCGTACGGTCTAACTCACCCCACTACGCTATTGCTGCGTACTCTGATCTTAAAGAACTATCATACTTTCTAGGCACAGTCTTAAAGTTCACATCCAAGGTTTCATACACTTTACTAGCAATATAACAATGAACTATCTCTAAAGCAATAAATAATATTCCAAAAACAAGGAACTTACCCGCTAATAAATTTTATGAAAGGAGGATTTGAAGTAGTTCTTTCGATCAATCAAAGTTTTCATGTCTCTATCCCGATTCGAGAAAGTACATTCATTCAAACATTCATTCAAAGTGACATTCATTCCATAGTAACTCCCATACACATTCACTCTTCTGACATTTACGTCAGTTCTCCTATCCTGGATATTTTCGTCATTTATCCTACAGGGTTATTTTCGTAATTTTTCAAAATTAGATTCCTTGGTGATTTTGTCAGTAAGGGTATTTTGGTAAGTTTGCATTTCCGAGGTACTTTGGAAATTTTGAAATCTGAGGTATTTCGGTAATTTGAAACTCGGGGGTATTTCGGTTAATAAACCATGGTAAAGTCTAATAATTTAGGGGTATTTCAAAATTTGCAAAACTTTGAGGGTTCTCTTTGAGACTTCTATTTTCCAGAATGGTGATGTTGCAAAAAATTTTGGAAATCAGGGTCATTTTGGTAATTTTGTAAGTTAGGGGCAATTTCGTAATTTTCCAAAATCAAGGTGTTTTTGATAATTTGCAAATCGGGGTTTTTGAACATTTTATAAAGTAACTTGAAATTTTGAATAAGAACTGTGGGTATTTTAGACATTTTATAAACCAAGGGCATTTTTTTGTAATTTTACCTCTAGGGGTATTTTAGTAATTTTGAAATTCGGAAATTTTTTTCGGAAAATTTTGTAAAAAAAAGTTCTCACAAATTGAAGAGGTAATTTTAAGAGTTTTGAAACTAGGGTTTTTATAAAAACACGGCTAGTTCCCTTTCGGGTTTTAGTTATTGTGTTTAGCCTATGACCGAGTCCTCTTGGTTAGGGTGAACCGGTTACGCACTGGTAGGATTCCAGCAAAGAGGAGGTGAGTCACTAGGATGCTTAAGTACTGTGCTCTTCCCGATCCAATCCTAGACATGCGCATTGGGGTTGCCACACCCTTACTCGGCGACTAAGTCACAGGGTTGTTTAATTAGTCACTTAAGTCTTATGTAATTGTTGGGGTAAACTAGTCCTAGGGTTCAAGTACCTATCATACTATTCTACGTTCCATTCTTACCCTTCTACAATTCATATAAATCACACAAATGGTTAGGGGTACTTACCTGGTGGACTGCGGGTCGGAGATTTAGGTGCCATGCCAGAAAACCTGCTTATTTCATAAAATTTTTCACAAAACTTATTTGGGCTCGATTTGAAAATGTTTTGGGACTTAAACCCCAGGCCGAGAGTTTAAAACTGGGCTCTGATACCAAACTGAAACACCCCAGACCCGGCCCACGAGCCTTGACCGGATCTGGTATGTTCCTCGAAGAAAACCGGTTCAAAATTCGTTTTGTTACTTAGAAAAAAAACCATGTGTTTTGAAGAAAGTTTGTTTGTGGGTTGGGCTCGAGTTGAAAGCAAGTTTGTTTTATATTGAAAACTCGTTTATTTTAGGTGACAAAATATTTAAATTTTATTTCAAATTAAATTTGCTTAGTCTTTAATGAACACAAAGTTCGTAACATGAAAAATAAACACAACAGAAATAAAAGAGTTCACTATGGCCTTATTACATCAAATTAAACCCAAAATAAAATTCAAGGTACTTAGAAATAAAAGAAAGTCCGAAATAAAATAAAATCTGAATTTCGCATGGCCACCCCTAAGCTTCTGCCAACCCGGTCCATCACTGATCATCACCTGAAAAATATTCCCCAAAGGGGTGAGTCAAACAGACTCAATGTGTAACCAACACTAAAATTTAACAATTCAGGCTTACATAATCATATCACGTATCAATACATATAACAGATAAAAATAATGATTCAACCCGAACCCAAACCTAGATGCCATCCGCTACACATCACCCGTACCAACCTGCACACTGTGGGGACTACTAAGTCAACCCTCCATCCGCTACACAACATCGAAGGCAGTCGCTGCAGTCGACGTGCTCATCGCCCTTATAAATATTTGTGGTCTTAGGTCACCACATTCAGATATCGTGGTCTTAGGTCACCACATTCAGATATCGTGGTCTTAGGTCACCACATTCAGATATCGTGGTCTTAGGTCACCACATTCAAATATCGTGGTCTTAGGTCACCACATTCACTTCCCCTTTTTCAATAACCCATATGCCCCAAATCATACTTATCATGCATTAATCATGCCAAATTTCACATTCTTATCACTTATCACATGTTAAATATAACATATTTCATAATCCTAGTTGGAGTAGGAACGTACCTGAGTACTTTGTACCATAACATGGTACCTTAGACACATTCTTACACTTTCATATTAACACATATATCAAGTTAAAGCCATAAATCTATTAAGATTAGTGTGGGGTACACACCTGGTACACTTAGCGGTTCACTTAAATCCCGAAAAGCTTGATCTAATGCCTTAGATCTTAAATCCCTACATTCGGCCAACCTCAATATGTTAGCAAAGAGCCTATTCGGCTATAAGACCAAATCCTAATAGGATTAGTACTTTCAAAACCTACCTTGTTGCCGATTGGTCACCAACAAATCCCAAAAACTTTGCTTTTATTCCTTCTTGTATTCGGCCAAGCATTAAATTAACAAATGGGTTAGTTTTCGGCTTTTATACAAAGTAAGAAATAGATCTGGGTTCCAAAATAGGCCTTGGCCGAATGCTATAGACACTTACCTTGTGGATTTTAAATCCCGAAACTCACCGAATAACTAGGGAACACGCGGCCTATGGTGTACCTTCAGGAAAAGAACTTCTCTTCCTTGTAGTCGACACTTAGTAAATCCTGAAAGATCTCCTTACTTTAGGAATCGTCAATCCTTGCTTGAAGTCCCAACAATATTCGGCTATGGCCTTGATGTGGATCACAATTTCGGCTCTTGAGGCTTAATGAAAAATCGGCTAGGGCTATTGATATATTCAGCTTTTGATTGTGTTTGTAAAAGAAGAAGAGAAAAGGGTTGAGCAATTTGGTATTGAAGTTTCGGCTTCACAAGGTGTATTTTCGGCTTGGCAAAAACAAATGAAGAGAGGAGAAATTTGCTAGAGAATTTCGGCAGAAGAAAAGAGAGAATGAAGAATGGCTACCCCTTTTCCTCCTATTGCCGAATTTACTAGGCCAAGACTCCCTTACTTGGCCACCACTCTTCCTTATTTTCCTCCTTATCTTTTTATTCGAATTAATAGAAATAATCCTTTAATTATCTCTTATTATAAATACCAATAATTATCCATCATTTATCCATCTATTTAGCCGAATTTTAAAAAGAATAAAACTCCTCTTTTAAGAGCCTTAATGCCGTCCACCTCTTTGCTCCTTGTAGCGAAAATAAAATCCTTTATATGCTTCCCATGCGACTCGAACTCAGGCCCCTTTCCCCTTGCTTGTGGCGTCACTTACTGGGCTTTAAGTGGCACCTCCTTGCCACTTTTCCAAACCCGTTCTTGTGTCAAATTTCCTCTATTAATTTTCTTAAGGCCACCTTGCCTTAGTTCTCTCTTTTAAACTTTAAAACTTAACATTTCTAAGACATTTCCTTACATTTCCATGACATTTCCTTACATTTCCAAGACATTTCCTTACATTTCCAAGACATTTCCTTACATTTCCAAGACATTTCCTTACATTTCCTTACATTTCCATGACATTTCCTTACATTTCCATGACATTTCCTTACAAGACATTTCCTTACATTTCCAAGACATTTCCTTACATTTCTAAGTTTCCAAAAATGTTCACAATACATTCATAACACATAAGACATGCCATTTCGTATAATTAAATCAAAAATGCATAGGCCCATTTTCAGGATGTTACATCGGGGTTTATATTTCAAAGGGTTTAGTTGGACATCTATTTTTTATCCATATCCATCGGTTTATTTGATCCATCTTCTACCTTTTAATTTCCATTTTCTTTATTTCACTACACCAAAACAGACTTTTAGCGGTGTTTTTAGCGGCGTTTTAATAAAAAATGCCGCAAATATTATACATTCGCGGCGTTTGAAAGAAAACGCCACAAAAACGTGAGCAATAGCGGCGTTTTTGTCACAAACGCCGCTAAAAAGGAGTAATAGCGGCGTTTTTTTCCCAAACGCCGCTATAGATCTGAGCATTAGCGGCGCTTTTGTAAAAATGCCGCTATAGATCTGAGCATTAGCGGCGCTAAGCGCCGCTATAAATCTGAACATTAGCGGCGCTTTTCTAAAAACGCCGCTATAGATCTGAGCAAACGCCGCTATAGACCTGAGAATTAGCAGCGCTTTTGTAAAAACGCCACAAAATTTTTAGCAAAACAACGTCGTTTTATTTTTGAGCTTTAGTGGCGTTTTTGGGAAAACGCCGCAAAAGATAAGCTATAGTGGCGTTTTTTTATAAAAACGCCGCAATTTTTTTTATTTTAGGGTTTATGGTTTAGAACTTAAGGTTTAATGTCAATGGTTTAGAGTTTTAGTGTTTATGATATAATGTTTATTATTTTGGGTTTAGGGTTTATGTTTTATAGTTTAGGGTTTAGGGTTTTATAGTTTGGATTTGGGGTTTAAGGTTTGTGGTTTAAGGTTTAAGGATACTGTTTGAAAACTGAAAAATATTTGGAATTTACTGAGGTTCATGCCATTTTGTACTACACCCATATTATTTAATATAAGAATATAAAATATATGTTTTGTACTACACTAATATTGGCCATATGAGTTCCCAAAAATTTGGTCTCGGATTATGGTTCAAGGTTTGCAGTTTAGAGTTTAGGGTTCGAGTTTTATGGTGTAGGATTTATGGGTTGGGGTCTTTGAGTTTATGGTTTAGGGTTTAGGGTTTAGGGTTTGCTGTCTTTGGTTTAGGGTATAATATTTAGGGTCTAGGGTTTATGATTTAGGGATTAATCTTGGATTTTTTAGAATATAAATCAAAATAAGATAAATATAAATTATTATTTTAAAAAAATATATATCAAAATGGGTTAAATCTCAAAAGCATACATGAACAATAGTTTAGTGTGCAATTGTATACATGAACTTTAATTTGATCCAGATCTTGTAAAATATTAACACAATTATTGATATAATTAACATAATTTTTTATTTATATATTTCATACATAAAAAATTATATTTATTCAATATAAAAATATATTGATGTATTTATATTTTAAAATAATGTGTATGCTTAAATCAAAATTAAAGTTTCAACTATACATTTAAACCACAATTAGAATTTCACATCTAGAATATAAATGAAATGGTTTAGGATTTAAGGTTTACTTGGGATTTGTTAAATGATGAAATTTTTTAAAATATTCTAAAAATAAAGAAAAAGTAAAAATAAAAAAATAAAAAGTTTATAAAAAAAATGAAATACATGTAAATTGTCATATAAGTTGTTATGTTTAACAACTTAAAAGTTTTAGTCATTATTTCCGTTTAAAAATAACAGATTCAACTTTGTTTTTTTAAATTAATAATTTAATTTAAGTTATTTAAAAACTTGAGGTGAACTTTAACTAAAATAAAATAAGTATTAAAATGAATAAAAAAGATACAAATACATTACCTTTAAAAAAGATACTAAAATAAAATAAGTATTAAAATAATCATAGTTCATTCACTATATTATACTTTGTTTTTATTTGTTGATAGTTTCAATAATAATCATATAATATATTTTCACAAAAAAATAAATGTAACATCCTAGATTAGGGGTTATGCGTTCGTGCATAACTCATGAGTTAGTAGGTTTTGGCAGTGTTTGGAAGTGTATTAAGGGTTTTTAGAATTCTAGGATGGAAGAGGAAGCTTTGGAAAATTATTGGTTTTTAAGTTGAAAAGGGGGAGCTAGGCTAAGGTAGCCTTAAGAAAAATTGTGTTGGATTCATGACACAAAGAAACCAATCGGCAAGGTGGCAAGGGACGCATTGGGGACTTGTATTTTTGCGCCAAGAAGGGGAAGGTAGGCTGAAGACGGCTTTAAGGAAATATGAAGTGGTTTTTGGACACAAAGAGTGCCTTGGTAAAGTGGCTGCAAGGCGCCACTTAAGGCTTGGGCAAGTGACGCCTCAAGCAATGGGTAGAGGGCCCAGGTTCGAGTTGCGAAGGAAGCAGGAAGGAGCATTTATTTTTGCGTCAAGAAGGAGCGTGGCTAAGAAGGACTTAAAAGGAATTCTGGGCGAAGCATGTCACAAAAAGCGCCTGGGTTAAGTGGCTTGGACGCTTGCGGGAAAGGGAGCTTCAGGAGGGCTAAAGTTCGAGTCTTGTGGGCAGTGTAAGCGTGTTTTTATTTTTCCAAGTTGGCGCTGAGGGAGAAGAAGGCCTTAAAAAGAATTGTAGGGAGTTTATGACACAAAGGAGCTAGCAGCAAAGTGGCTAGTAGCGTGTGGTGACTCAGCGTCCCATGTTCAAACACTGGGCGGCAAAATGGGTGTTTTATTTTATTTTTGCATGTGACGTCAAGAGAGAAGAGAAGAAGGGGACGACACTTGGGACTTTCAATTGGAGGAGGATTTTAATTCTCCTATTAATTTTCGGCTAAGGTAGGATAAATGTGTTTTATTTATTTTATTTATTTTAAGATGGTAAATAATAGATAATTGTTGTTTTATTTATTCAAGTAGGATAATTGTTGATTTAATTATTTTGTGCAAGATGAAGAAGAGATAAATATGGATTTATTTTATTTATTTTGGTTTAAATAGGTGATAAGAGATAATATAGGAGTTTGATAAGGGATTAATGTTGGTTTAATTTATTTTATTTGTTAAGGAGATAATAGAGGAGATTATCAAGGAGTTTGATAATAGCAAGGATATAGTAGCCGAATTCTTTATAAGGGGGAAGTAATCATCTTTGATATTTTTTTCTTTAAATTTCTTTGTGCCGAATTTCTTCCCACTCACACCTCTCATTCTTTTCTTTCATCCAACACCAAATCTATTTCTATTTCTTTGAAGCCATAACCGAAGCTTAAAGTGCCTATTCTCTTTGTTTTGCCGCAAGTCACAAAAACTAAAACCCCTCTGTCATTGTTCTTTGTTGCCGAGATCTCCAAGCATAAAACCCTCTCCATTGTTGCGTTTTCCCTTCACCATTAAGTGCTGAAACCATCATTGTTGTGCTCTAAGCCGAATCTTTAAAGGAGGGTGCTGTCGACTACTTACTTTAGGCTCTTCAAAGCAAACGTGTAATAGTGGTAAGTGAATTCTCCTTTGGTAATTAGTTTTTGATTCTTCAAGGTAGGCCAATAAGGCATTCGGCCAAGGGCCATCTTTAGAGTTTAAATGTGACCGATTGGTATTATGGTTAATTAGGGGGCAAGTCGACAGAAGTAGGACAAGCTTCGGGATTCAAGATTATTTCGGTAAGGATATTTAGTAAGTGTAGGTTCGATTCGATATATTTTGATTAAGGTATTAGTGTTTAACCGTTTGATCTGATTAAGTGTTGTCAATGGATGCGAATGCTAGTCAAGGAGGACAAGGGATAGTCCCTATCCCAAAGTTTAAAAGGAGATCAGTTTCTGCAGTTAGGGATTGGCCACCGGGGTGTGGACCAGCGTCAGAGCAAGAAAGTAGGAAAATAGTCGTAGTGTCGCTTAGCGATAGCATCGGGATCGAAAGCGTAGTTCTTCACGTTATAAGGTGTGTGATTAACCCACCGTTTTCCGGGTATATGATATGTATGTGAAATGTGTATGTGTTATGAATGTGCTAACTAGTGCAGTGGAAATTGTGATATGGATACCCTCAAGGGGTATGTCTATAATCCGGTAAGTACCAAACCTGATGATATGTGATTATTAATATGAATATGTGATAATATGCTTGATGAACATGCTCATGCATCATTACATTGTATCATTATTTTATGTGGCATGTGCATGGGTGGGATATGATATGAAAGAAGATGCGGGTGTACTTGAGTGCGTGGTTTGATGTTAGCCTTGAGCTACATCGTGGATTGACGTTGACTGAGTCACGTTGTGGATTCATTGCGATTTAGTTCGCGTGGCTTGATGAGTGGCTATGTGCCTCATCGTGGTTGATATCGGCTATGTGCCATATCGTGGTTGATGAGTGACTATGTGTCCCATCGTGGTTTTGGTGTTAGCTACGGCTACATCGTGGATTAGCGCCGATCGAGGTCGCGTTGTGGATTATTGTGCTTAATTGCACGTGGACGGCATTGAATGCCTTTTTGGAGTGAAAAGGAGAGGGCGATTTGATAATCCCCTGGTGTGTGGTAGGCTGGATAAGGGGGTGTGTAGAGGATGGACCCTAGGCTAGGTTGGGCTTTATAATTGCATGATTTTGTATGTGAACATATGTGAAAATGGGCCAAGCCCAGTGATATGTGGATTAATGTGGAAATGGGCCAAGCCCAGTATATAAATGTGGATCATTGTGGAAATGGGCTAAGCCCGATATGTGGAAATTATGCGGTTAATTACCTGTTAACTTTGATAAGTGACATGAATATGGGCCAAGCCCGAATGTGTTATTATGTGAATATGTTATCTTGTTATCTGATATATGGGTTAATATGTGGTTAACATGTGGGTGGAATTCAGTGGATTAATTACACACTGAGTCCGTGTGACTCACCCAAATTTCTATTAAACATCGCAGATGATTCGTGGTGATTGGACCGGGTTGGAGTGGATACGAGGTGGCTCATGCAGAAGACATCTTCTTTATTTTGTTCAGATTATTACTAAGAACTTTTGTTTAATTATTTATTGTAATAAGGCCCAGTTAAAGTATTTGAACATTTTTTTTATTATGTTTAAGCTAGATGACAATTAAATTCTTATTTGGAAGTGCTTTTATGTTTACAAACTCATATTTTTAAAATTTATAAAAGTTTTAAATCCGGGAAATTGTAACAACTTAGATTTATTGGGAGTTTTAAACACACAATGTTTTATTAAAGACAAAAATTTTAATGTTTTTCCCAAAAGTGAAATCAGTCTTCAAACGTTTTTCCGCAGTGACATACCAGATCCGGTCAAGGCTCGTGGGCCGGGTTTGGGGTGTTACAATAAAAATCATCTAATAACAATAAAAGGTACACAAAAACGGCGCTGTTAAGGTTGCATGGCGTTTTCAATAAAAACGCCGAAAAAAATTATTAAATGTTTAAACGAAACCGTTTTTGATTTGTCATTAGTGGCACTTTATATAAAATGCCGCAAAAGGTATGAATTACCAGCGTTTTTACTTAAAACGCCACAAAATTATATTAAGAGAATGCAAAACGCCGTCGTTTATGTCCTTCTTATTAGTGGCGTTTTGCCTAAAACGCCGCGAATGTGTTAATTTTTTTAAAAAATGACGTCTTTTTATACTTTGTATTTACTAGCGTTTTCTGTAAAGCGCCACAAAATTTAACTTACACAAGTCGTTTTTGTAGCCCCGAAAATCCCCAATTCAGATTTCCTAATTTCCCAATTTCCCAATCTCCGAAATTCCTCCTAATTTCCAATTTTCCCCCACGTTCTTCTTCCCCAATTTCCTAAGTGAAATTCTTATCATTTTTTGTGTGCTATTGTTTTCCCCATAAATTTTTGTTTTCTTCTCTCCATCTTCCCCAAAAAGGCCGAAACTCCAGATTCCCCATATATTTTGGTTTTCTTCTTATCAAGTTTGTGCTCGTAACAGCAATTTTGGGAAGAATTCGGTAAGTTTCCCTTGAAATTTACACACCTACTTACTCGTTTAGTTAACAGCAATTTGGGTTTAGGGTTTATAATCAATTAGTTTTACTTCTTCAGTAAAAATACATCGGTGCCTGAAATATCTAGTTATTCTCGTTGAACTATTAAAAGGAAGTCTTTCTAAAATAAATGCTAGACTAGTTTGAGCCTTGATATTCTATGGGTTGTCAAAATTTGTGTAACACCCCTAACCCGTATCCGTTGCCAGACTAGGGTTAAAGGCATTACCGGACAGATCAGAAAACATATACAGAAATTTCATACATTCATTCATTACTCTCAAACATAATGTCCCTTAAAAAGGTCATCGAGACCCAAGGCATGCTTATAAATCGAGTCAGGACTCAATCGAATCACATACAAATTTCAAGGAAAATTTAAATTTTTTCTAAAATACAGGGGAGACACGCCTGTGGGTGAAGATCGTGTGCCCTCCACGGCTTTTAGACACCCCCGTGTGTCCATCCGTGTCTAATTACTGACTATATCAACACGGTCACTAGGCACGCCCGTGTGCCATGACCTTGTGCTATTAGGCCATATACTGACTTTCTCACACGGTTACCAGGCACACCCGTGTGTCATGGCCGTATGTTCTTAGACTGGCTACTGGCTTAGCCCCACGGTCTCTAGGCACGCCCGTGTGCCACGACCGTGTGACATTATAGGCCATTTACAAGGTCAAAATGCCACCCATAAGGGTCAAACCTACAAGCAAAAATATATCATCTCATTTCATTCACATATGATCACCAAAATATACCTAATAGACATCCAAATCATGCATATTTGTCAACTAAGATAATCACAGAAAAACATTCAATCTTAACATTCAAAACCAATTTTACACATACGAACTTGCATGACCAAATCTCAAATTTGCTCAAGTATTAATCATCTATATACTTAACATCTCATAACCATTTCATATATCAACTAATCATACCAAAACGACTTCACATATCATATTCCTTTAAGCATAAAACCAAAACATGACTAGCCATATCACATGGCTAAAATCACTTTACATCTCATATCAAGAACTAGCCTATACATGCCATATCTTGCCATATACATATTCATAGTGTACCAAAATGATTTTAGTAGTGTGATGACGATCCGTGACGGTCCCGAGCCTTCAGTAGCTTTGACGACCTATAAAATAGGGAAAACGCACACAGAGTAAGCTTTCCAAAAGCTTAGTAAGTCAATATACAAACAAACTCAATATGGAAGACATATATGTAACTTGATATATATTTGCACAACTCATTCATTTGTCAATCTATCACGTATATGCTTTGATTCATACTTGTAGCCACATTTATCAATTCGAGGTTCACAATCTCACATTTAAACTTTCATTTGCTCACATTCATAATATATAAGTACTTACCTTTTATCCACACTTAATATACATTCAACATACCTGAAATGGATACTCCTTTACTTATTAGCTCATAGCTCGGATTTACAATTCGTATCATAGAGTTGCCCGTTGAATCATTAAGAAGCTGGTAGGATACTCAGAAAACTCGGAATGGTCGTACAATGCCAACGTCCCAAACGAGGTCTTACATGCACTCAGGTATCGATGCCACTGTCCTAGACAGGGTCTTACACGTAATCAGACATCGATGCCACTGTAACATCCTGAATTTTTGGGCCTATGCGTTTAATGGGTGGATATGTTTAATGTGTTAATTTAAATGTTAGGGGTCCAAATTGGGCTCAGGCTTAGGTAGAGGCCTTGATTAAAATTATCTGTTTGGGCATTATAGGGTTTAAAAGGTAGTATCTATGTTTAAAATACCAAAGTGGGCTTGTGGCCCAATCTTAGGAGGTGACGCCACACAAGGGAGTAAGGGGCCCAAATTTAAGTTTCATGGAGCCCAATTCTTTTAATTTAAGTTAGCTAAATTTTGGGCATTAGGATTAGGTGGAGTGGATGGCAACAAGGCTAAAATTTAGGGGTTTTAATGTTTAAAATATGTGGATAATAAGCAGATAAAGGCTATTATTTAGGAATTTATTTTATATGGATAATAAGCAGATAAAGGCTAAAATTTAGGGATTTTAATGATTAAAATTTGTGGATAATATGCTGATAAAGGAGGGAGGAGTTAGAGATAATTAAGTCTCTTTTAGATGAGCTAGTAGATTAAGATAAAGGAGAAAAGATAGGATTTATCTGCAAGGTTAGGTAAGTGCTTAAAATTTCTATAAATAGGGGATATCTCTTCAATTTCAGCATCTGGGTTTTTCTCTCATTCTTTTCTCTTCTTCTCTGAGTAAAAGCCGAAAACTCCTAAAGTTCCATCTTCTTCTTCATTCTCTATAAAAGCAGAAATCTCTAAGCCTATTCCCTCATCTTCACTTTGATTCAAAAGCCGAAACTCTTTTCATTCTTTTTCTTCCTAGCCGAAATCTTCAAGTCTCTTCCTTGTTTTCTTTTCTTCTTCTCTTTTCCTGTCAGAAACTGAAACTCCTCACTCAAGTATTTTAAAAGCCAAAGACACATCACCTTCTCTTGTTCATACTTTTTCTCGAGATTTTTCCTAGAAACCAAAACTCATAGATCTCTAAGTTATAGAATCGTGTTACATTCGGGATTTCAAGGTAAGAGGATTTGTTTATTCATATATATAAAATCGGGTAGAATACTAACTATGGCCGAATATAGGAGAGGCCTATTTTCACATCTTTCCACTTTTTGAAGCAAAGCGTGAATCGGTTTAGCAAGGGTATCTACATTAATCGGTGTGTAATACTTCCCCACCATCTAGATCTAATCATAAAATGCATGATCATAAGATTTATATGTTTTGATAATTGCCAACATCTCGGTTTATTGATGAACGCCCAAGGAGGGTAAAAGCGGATCACCAGTTAGTAAATAATTTGTTTAAATGTTATAAGTAAAATGCTTGTATGTGATTGCATGGGTTGGGTTGATGAAAGGAGGAAGTTATACGTTATAAGTGTAGCGGTTTTTACCGTGATCTCGATGTAGCGGCTAATGCCGTGAAGCTATATCTGGGCTTCGGCCATTAAATGTTATATGGGCTTGGCCATTATATGTTATAAGGGCTTGGCCATCATATTTGGATGAGCGACATGATGATCGCCATCATGGTGTGTAGCGGTGTGGAGTCGATTGTAGAAATCCCCAATGGTGTGAGCGGTTGAGTACGGGGTGTGTAGCGGATGGAAACCTAGGCAAACGGGTTGGGCCTTGCATATTATTTGCTATTAATTTTTATTATGATTATTACATTTGTTTATTTTGTTTAATGGGTTTAAGGCCCAAACTCTAGTGGTGCATGAGGGTTGCACACCGAGTCTCGCGACTCACCCTTTTAATTAACATTTCGGGTGATACCTAGTGCTTGGACCGGGTGGAGAGGAACGCAAAGGTGGCCATGCAGAAAGAATATGTGGATTTAGCAAAAGACTCAAGTTATTATTTTATATTTTTAATTGGTGGATTTTAAAATTTCGTTGTAATAAGGCCATGGGCCACTAGTTTATATTTTGTTTTATTTTGGGCTTTAATTACTTTTAGTTATTTAATTTTTTTTATCTTAATTAAACTAAGGCATGTAATTAAGTTTGGTTTTATTTTACAAAGGAATATTCTATATGAAATATATTTGGGCTTTTACTGAAAAATACGACATGTTTGACAAAAATTTCTTAATGACATACCGTTAAATTATCGTAGCAATTGGGCCGGGTTTGAGGTGTTACAAATTGGTATCAGAGCCTGGTTCAAAACTCGACTTTGGGGTTTATGGGCTAAAAACGTTTTCTAAAGATGGGCTTTTAAAACAAGAATGTTTTTAAATGATAACAGGTTTGTTAGCTCGGCATGGCACCTGCGTCTCTGGCCCAAGTCCGCCAGGTAAGTACTCCGAACCATTGTGTGATCTTTATATATGTGGGCTTAGTGAGCCTAGTGGGATGTAGACTAAGTTAGAATTAGAACTTGATGAACTTTAGGCTTAGTACAAACTACTTCTGAAAAATTCATAAAGCTTAATTTCACCGAACAAACCCGTTAACGAGCCGCAAGGCTGGGGTGTAATAACAGGTCATACGCGCATGTCTAGGAAGGATCCTAAGAGCACGGTATTTAAGCATCCTAGTGACTCACCTCGTCTTATTGGAATCCTACCCGTGCGTGGTATTGCTTCACCTTAGTCGAGTTAGGGTGTGGCAATAGGCGCACGCATGTCAAGGAGTGGATTCGGGAGAGCTTGGTATTTAAGCAGGTCCTAGCGACTCACCTCCTCTTCACTAGAATCCTACCTAGTGCGTAGTGACTATTCACCCTAGTTACGAGGACTGGTTGATGGGCTAAACCCTATTATTAAAACCCGAAAAGGACCAGCTACATTATTTTTACAAAATTGCTAAAATACCTTTATTTTGAAAAAAAAAAGTACCAAGATACCATGATTTGCAAATATACCCCCAGATTTACAGAAACACCCTGATTTACAAAGTCAACGGTTTTTAAAAGAAAAAAAACATACAACACACAACATCAATCAAAAACCACAAACACTTGAACGCCACTATTATTCTTTTGAAATCAAATTCTCTAAGATACCCCTGTTTAAAAAAAAAACACCTTCTTAGTTTTGTAATTTTTTTTTGAAAATACCCCTGACTTGAAAATTGACCAAAATACCCCTAATTTGTAAAATTACCAAATTACCCTTGATTTGTAAAATGACCAAAGTACCCCTGATTTGTAAATTACTAAATTACCCCTAATTTTCAAAATTACCGAAATACCCCCAGATTTCAAAATTTTTGAAATACCCCCAGATTTCAAAAATACCGAAATACCCTTATTTCATAAAATACCAAGAAACCCTATTTTGGAAAATTATGAAAATACCCCTGTAGGATAAATTACGAAAATACCCCTGGGTAGTGGAATAACTAGAACACCCCTATGTATTGAGTGTGGATGTATGGACGTTGTATGTATGTTGATTGTTGAATGTATGTAGTTTATAGAACTAGGAAAGGTGAACTTGAGACTGAATTGCGAATTCGAAAGAACTACTATTAAAACTACTAATCATAAGATCGTTTCGTGGATAATCAGTGGAAGAAAACCAATAATTCATAAAAAAATTTAATCAGATAAATGCGAACTGATAGCATGAGTACAAGGGGATGAGGACGCTCTAGATGTGAATACCGGTGCGTATTCTACCATAGTGTACTAAGTGTTTATTTTGGGTTTAGAATTGGAGTGCGCAGCGAAAGCATGGTAGTGAGACTTAGGTAGTACGATTAATAGTTAGTTGGAAATTTCGAGGACGAAATTTCTTTAAGGGGGTAGAACTGTAACATCCTGAATTTTTGGGCCTATGCGTTTAATGTGTTAATTTAAGTGTTAGGGGTCCAAATTGGGCTCAGGCTTAGGTAGAGGCCTTGATTAAAATTATCTGTTTGGGCATTATAGGGTTTTAAAGGTAGTATCTATGTTTAAAATACCAAAGTGGGCTTGTGGCCCAATCTTAGGAGGTGACGCCACACAAGGGAGTAAGAGGCCCAAATTTAAGTTTCATGGAGCCCAATTCTTTTAATTTAAGTTAGCTAAATTTTGGGCATTAGGATTAGGTGGAGTGGATGGCAACAAGGCTAAAATTTAGGGGTTTTAATGTTTAAAATATGTGGATAATAAGAAGATAAAGGCTATTATTTAAGAATTTATTTTATGTGGATAATAAGCAGATAAAGGCTAAATTTTAGGGATTTTAATGATTAAAATATGTGGATAATATGCTGATAAAAGAGGGAGGAGTTAGAGATAATTAAGTCTCTTTTAGATGAGCTAGTAGATTAAGATAAAGGAGAAAAGATAGGATTTATCTGCAAGGTTAGGTAAGTGCCGAAATTTCTATAAATAGGGGGAATATCTCTTCAATTTCAGCATCTAGGTTTTTCTCTCATTCTTTTCTCTTCTTCTTTGAGTAAAAGCCGAAAACTCCTAAAGTTCCATCTTCTTCTTCATTCTCTGTAAAAGCCGAAATCTCTAAGCCTATTCCCTCATCTTCACTTTGATTCAAAAGCCGAAACTCTTTTCATTCTTTTTCTTCCTAGCCGAAATCTTCAAGTCTCTTCCTTGTTTTCTTTTCTTCTTCTCTTTTCTGTCGAAAACCGAACTCCTCACTCAAGTATTTTAAAAGCCAAAGACACATCAGCCTTCTCTTATTCATACTTTTTCCGAGATTTTTCCTAGAAACCGAAACTCATAGATCTCTAAGTTATAGAATCGTGTTACATTCGGGATTTCAAGGTAAGAGGATTTGTTTATTCATATATATAAAATCGGGTAGAATACTAACTATGGCCGAATATAGGAGAGGCCTATTTTCACATCTTTCCGGCTTTTTGAAGCAAAGCGTGAGATCGGTTTAGCAAGGGTATCTACATTAATCAGTGTGTAATACTTCCCCACCATCTAGATCTAATCATAAAATGCATGATCATAAGATTTATATGTTTTGATAATTGCCAACATCTCGGTTTATTGATGAAAGCCCAAGGAGGGTAAAAGCGGATCACCGGGTTAGTAAATAATTTGTTTAAATGTTATAAGTAAAATGCTTGTATGTGATTGCATGGGTTGGGTTGATGAAAGGAGGAAGTTATACGTTATATGTGTAGCGCGGTTTTTCTGTGATCGATGTAGCGGCTAATGCCGTGAATCGTTATATCTGAGCTTCGGCCATTAAATGTTATACGGGCCGGCCATTATATGTTATAAGGGCTTGGCCATCATATGTGGATGAGCGGCATGACCGCCATCATGGTGTGTAGCGGTGTGGGTCGATTGTAGAAATCCCCAATGGTGTGAGCGGTTGGTACGGGGTGTGTGTAGCGGATGGAAACCTAGGCAAACGGGTTGGCCTTGCATATTATTTGCTATTAATTTTTATTATGATTATTACACTTTTTATTTTGTTTAATGGGTTTAAGGCCCAAACTCTAGTGGTGCATGAGGGTTGCACATCGAGTCTCGCGACTCACCCTTTTAATTAACATTTCGGTGATACCTAGTGCTTGGACCGGCCGAGAGGAAACGCAAGGTGGCCATGCGAGAAGAATATGTGGATTTAGCAAAAGACTCAAGTTATTATTTTATATTTTTAATTGGTGGATTTTAAAATTTCGTTGTAATAAGGCCATGGGCCACTAGTTTATATTTTATTTTATTTTGGGCTTTAATTACTTTTAGTTATTTAATTTTTTTATCTTAATTAAACTAAGGCATGTAATTAAGTTTGGTTTTATTTTACAAAGGAATATTCTATATGAAATATATTTGGGCTTTTACTCAAAAATACGACATGTTTGACAAAAATTTTCTTAGTGACATACCGATCCTGGTCGTAGCAATTGGGCGGGTTTGGGGTGTTACGACCATCGTCCCGAGCACGGTCTTACACGTGTCGGACATCGATGCCATCGTCCCGATATAGGGTCTTACACGTAATCAGATATCGATACCACTGTCCTAGACAGGGTCTTACACGTAATCAGACATCGATGCCACTGTCCCAGATAGGGTCTTACTCGTATTTAGATATTGATGCCACTGTCCCAGACAGGGTCTTACTCGTATTCAGATATTGATGCCACTGTCCCGGACAGGGTCTTACTCGTATTCAGATATTGATGCCACTGTCCCAGACAGGGTCTTACAAGATAAAACAGAACAGATACCTATTCCTAGGTTCATACGGAACTTCTCGGACTTAGCCACAATATCAAACTTATCTCGGAATTCATATTCGTAAACCCTCATAATCATCCATTTTCAACATTAATCATATGAACATTTACAAATGCATACATATACATTTATTTGCATAGTGACTTACCTCGGATTCGGTTTATCGGAATGAAAAATGGCTACTCGTTAACTTTCGCTTTCCCGCGATCTAAATCTGTTTTCCTCGGTTCTTGATCTAAACATATTCAGAATTAACCCTTTTAATCACTAACTCATTCAATTCAATCCATACACACATATTTTGGGCTATTTACAATTTAACTCTCACATTTGCACATTTTATCAATCTAGTTCATTTTTCACAAAACATTAAATTCACAAAATCCACACATATACATGCTTGGCCGAATACATATACATCACATACAAGCCCACATTTTTCATCAAATTCACAAATTAGTCCCTCAATTTACCATTTTCTCAATTTAGCCCTATTTAGCTAAATTCATCAAAAATTCAAGAATAAAGTATGTTCATCTAGCACATAACTTTCATTTAATACCAAAAATCATCAAAAAGCTTGACATATCATCAATGGCATCTCATACAAACATCATCATTTCTCAAAATTGAAACATGGGTTTTGTAGTTCTCAAAGCAACGATTACAAAAACGTAGAAATTATCGAAAATCGATCAAAGACTAACCTTGAATTAAAGCTTGTAAGTGCCGAAATTCAAAAGAATTAAACCCTTTCCTCTTTCTTAAATATTCGGCCAAAAGATGAACTAAAAATGACCATTTTTCATGCTTTTATCAAATATATCATACATAATAATCTATTTACTAATTTAGCCTTAAAATATAAAATATTTATAACATAACTATTAAGGTCATTTTTGACCAAAACCATCCACTAACTAAGTTTCTTTTATTATAATATAATTATTACTTAATGAATAAGTAATAATATATTTATAACATATAATATAAACTAATAATCATATATATAAAAAAAATATGCATGTGCCACATTTATTACCGTCCACTATCATAGATTTGGCTTATTTGCTACATAAGTCCTCACATTTATAAAGCCACAACACATAGGTGCTTTAGCAAATAGCAAGCAACTTTCACATTTCATGCAATTTAATCCTTTTGCCAAATTAACCACACATACAATCAAATTAACTTACAGAAATTTAACACATGCTAAACCACATATCAACAGTACAAAATATAATATTAAAATATTATACGGACTCGGATTTGTGGCCCCGAAACCACTGTTCCGTCTAGGGTATAAACCGGACTGTTACAATTTGTTCTTTTTCTCCATCAACTGTTAGCTAGTTGATATGCCCTGTCAAAATTTAGAGTGGATACCGCAACTTGGAATCAGCATCTTCCCTTCTAATATAACTTAAATTTCACTCTTATGTATAATGACATATCACATTTAAGAATAATTTCGAATGTAAAAATTTACTAGAACAGCTGCAAGTTTAAGCCGTCTCTCTCCTTCAGACATATAGATTTTACTTTTCCCTGCTTAGTTTGGAACATCTTTTTAATATATAATTTATTAAATTTTTTATGGTTTTCCAAATGAGCATACTTTTGTTTTATCAAGTAAATGTTATTATATAAATTTGAATTTTACTTTTTCGATAATATGATATTTAGTTTACTTGCTTGGTGGGTCTTGTGCGGATCTTGTAGAGCACATACATAGGACAACCGCAAGAATACTTGCTTCACATTAACGGGTAAGATCATTATATCGAGTTCCTCATTAAAAAATGTTATTTTTGCTTGCATATTGACATAAAAGCTAAAACCTGTTTGTTGAGGATTATAACTTAAAAGTAACTTAAAAATAAATTTAATGGAAAAAATAAAAAACATGATTTGATTTTTCTATGCAATCACTACACCAAAACATACTTTTGCCGGCGTTTTTAGTGGCGTTTTAAAGCAAAACGCTGCTAATTTTATACATTCGCGCGTTTGAGGTAAACCGCTAAAAATGAGTAATAGCGGCGTTTATTTTAAAAACGCCGCTAAAAATGATATATAGCGGCGCTTACTACACAAACGCCGCTAAAAGCCAGACATGTAGCGGCGCTTCTTAACAAACGCCGCTAAAAGCCAGACCTGTAGCGGCGGTTCTTAACAAACGCCGCTAAAAGCGACTCAGAAGCGCGCGCTTCTTTAAAAACGCCGCTAAAAGTCGACCAGAGCGGCGCTTCTCTAAAAACGCCGCTAAAAGTCGACTCAGTAGCGGCGCTTCTTTAAAAACGCCGCTAAAAAGTCGGACTCAGAGCGCGCTTCTCTAAAAACCGCTAAAAGTCGACCAGTGCGCGCTTCTTTAAAACGCCGCTAAAAGTCGACACAGTAGCGCGCTTCTTTAAAAACGCCGCTAAAAGTCGACCTGTAGCGGCGATTCTTTACAACGCCGCTAAAAGTCGGACCTCGTAGCGGCGCTTCTTTAGAAACGCCGCTATAAGTCGACCTCAGTAGCGGCGCTTGTTTACAAACGCCGCAAGTTTGTATATACATTAATCTTGACGTCGTCGTTTTGGACAGAGTATAATGTTCATTAAGTAGGACGACGTCGTTTTGTGAACAGGTAGTGGCGCTTTTCAAAAACGCCGCGAACTTTATCTTCACGTCGTCGTTTTATCAACAGTGTAATGTTCATTAAGGTGGACGACGTCGTTTTCTGAATGATTAGTGGCGCTTGTTACAAACGCCGCAAAACATAAAGCGCTTTTCAAAGAAAACGCTGTCGTCGCTCGCTCTGCTCGGTTTTATCCCCTTTTTCCCCAAAATCCCTAAGTGTTGCTCCTAAAATTTGTCTTGGCTTGGTTTTCTGCTTCAATTTTCTCGCGAAAGTCCATCTCCCTAAATTCCTCGTCCCTAAAATTTTCTGCTCAAACTTGGTGGATTTCGCAATATCCTCGTTCTCGTCGTCCTTTGTTTGCTCATATTTCGCAATATCCCTACATTCAACCAACAACGACGGTATGGAATTTGTAAATAGAAACTGCTTTTGATTTAGGGATTTTGTTTTTTTTTTTTTAACTTCTTCATTTTTGTGATGTTGAGTATGATTTAGGTAGAAAAAAAACTTGGTGGATTTCGTGGCCTGTATCGTCGTCTTCAGCAAAGGTACGAGGCTGGTTCTCTTCATCTTCTCTGTCAATTTAAAGATTAGAAAATATCGTTAATTCTATTTTGTTTTGTTCTACTGTTCTTAATTTTGTTTTTATTTTGCTTGTGAATTGGGTTTCTCTGTTTCGATTGAAATCGCAAAGTAAGGAGGCCTCTGTTTCAATTACGGTTAAGTTGCCGAAAAGGTAAGCACACTCTTTTTGTTCTTATTCTTGGATATAGGCTTTATAAGGCTCAAAATTGATGTAATAAAGTTTTCTTTCCTAAAAGTTTCTGTTCTTTTCGTTTTATTGTTTCAATTTAAAGCCTATGGATGAATTAGAAATGCAATTTCCTGGTAGTTTTCTTGCAAGTAATAGAAAATGGCATACAAATTTTCTAGTCTTGTGGAAAATATGTTTGTTAGATACCATTGTTCAACATATATAGGATACACATGGTTTGAATTTTCAAGCAGAAACTTTGAATATATAGAAGACAAGTGATAAGGGATTGTATATCATTGAAGTGTTTTCTATAATACAATCAGTCAAGTGTTATTTACTCTGAAACTTTGAACTTCTTTTCCCGCTTTGAATATGTCGGGACAAAATTATTAGTCTTTTTGTGTGTGTGTGTGTGGAATTACATGTACATTGTGGTGACTTGTAGATTAGGTTTGGGTGACATTGACAGTTTTGGTCTTCTTCACACTCTTAGCTTTTCTCCATCGAAAATAAAAACATGATGGTTATCCACAATTTCCATAAAATTTCTTAGACTCTTCATTATCAATGGACTATACCATTAAAATTCTTAGTTTCATATCGGTTTTGTTCTTCCTATAAATAGGGTTCTCATAATTCATACCATGTTAACCTTATTTGAAAACAAAACATGGCCTCCTTAATCACACCCTATCACTTCCTTTACCTATTTTTCTTCTTCCCTCATCTTTCTCGCCTCTTGAAGAACACACACTGTGCTCTCATCACGAACCTCTCGCTTTGATCCATTTCAAGAACTCATTTTCCATCATCAAAACAGAGTTTACTTCTTTTCTTTGTGATAATATTGCTGGCCTTAAATCTTATCCTAAGACAAATTCATGGAAAGAGGGTACAGATTGTCGCTCATGGGATGGGGTCACTTGTGATCACCTAAATGCTCATGTTATTGCCCTTGACTTGAGTTGCAGGTTGGTTGTATGGCGACTTCCCTTCCAATAGTACTCTTTTCCTTCTTCCTCATATTCAAAAACTCAACCTTGCCTACAATGATTTTAATTATTCCAAGATGCCCTCCGAGTTTGGTCGGTTTACAAGGCTGGTGTATCTTAACATCTCGAAACGCTTTTTGCGGGAAAAAGTCCCATCCCAAATCTCCCATTTGTCAAAATTGGTTTCACTTGATCTCTCTCATAATGTTTTTTTTGACCAATTAACACTTGACAAAAATACTTTGGAGGGACTTGTTCACAACCTAACTGAGGTGAGACATCTTTTTCTTGATAGAATTATCATGCCTTCTATTAATCCTAATGTTTTCATGAATCTATCCTCTTCTATAAAGTCTCTCAGTCTTGGTGGTTGTGATTTGCAAGGAAAATTCCCAAGTAACATTCTTCATTCCCCAAACCTCAATTTGCTCAATTTGCTCAATTTGATATTAATTTTTTTATCGTACCAATTGCTTTCGAACCAATTTTCTAATACCCTATTACAATATATGCTGATGATTTTCCATTAATTCTAAAAAATATTAATTTATTAATATTAATTTAGTGCAGTACTAACATTTTCATGATTTTTAATGATTTTCTTTTCTGTTTTTAATGATTTTTCTTTTCTGTTTTTGTGTGTGCTAGAATTCACATTGCAGACTTGTTTGTATTGGGACTGATTAGGAGCGGACTGAATCAGATTACGAAAACATTTTTTGAAGGAAACGAAACCGAACAGAAACTTCTTCGCCTGTGGATTTATACGGGTGGATTGCGGCTTTATCTTTTCATCTGAGGTGAGTTGATTGAGTTGAAATTTTCGGCCCATTTTTATAATTTTTTTATAATTTTGATATATTTTAGTAAATTGCCCTGGTTTTACAACATCATTATTTTTTTTCATTTTTTTAAATCTGAAAATATAAAAAAGGGAAAATTTCCTCCCTTGATCATTCGACTTTTCTTTTGAACATTAATGACACGTGTTGCTCATTAATGGTCACGTGTCAAATTTTTTACACATTCAACGCAGTTAAGGTTTAATAACAAAATAGAATATCGGAAGAAAATACAAGTATCAAAATGAATAAATTAAAAATATAAATATCATATTGATAATTTTGTTAAAATACATGGATTCCCAACCAAATAATTGAAATTATATAAATACGCAAAATTCTTGTCATCCATTTGTAAAAGCATTATATAATTAACATCTGATTGTTATATGTTTAATGAGAGAATAGGAAAGCAATAAATTGATAATATTAATGATTATATAATACTTTTTTTTAAAATTTAATAATCAAAATGAAAATTTACTTAAGTGATGATATTTATAATTTAGCCTTAAAAAACAAACATTGTCCCGATAAACTTTCATTGTTTGTATGAAATTCCCTTTTCTTTTATAAACATTGGTCAGTCTCAAAAAGGAATCTAATTTATTTTAGTAATAATAATAATAATAATAATAATAATTAAAGTAATAGTAATAATAATAATAATGATTAAAGTAATAGTAATAATAATAATGATTAAAGTAATAGTAATAGTAATAATAATAATAATGATTAAAGTAATAATAATAATAATAATTAAAGTAATAGTAATAATAATAATAATGATTAAAGTAATAGTAATAATAATAATAATAATGATTAAAGTAATAATAATAATAAATAAAGTAATAGTAATAATAGTAATGATTAAAGTAATAGTAACAATAATAATAATAATGATTAAAGTTATAATAATAATAAAAATAATAATAATAATAATAATAATAATGATTAAAGTAGTAATAATAATAATAATGATTAAAGTAATAGTAATAATAATAATAATAATGATTAAAGTAGTAATAATAGTAATAATAATAATTAAAGTAATAGTAATAATAATAATAATAACGATTAAAGTAGTAATAATAGTAACAATAATAATAATAATGATTAAAGTAGTAATAATAGTAATAATAATAATTAAAGTAATAGTAATAATAATAATAACGATTAAAGTAGTAATAATAGTAACAATAATAATAATAATGATTAAAGTAGTAATAATAGTAATAATAATAATTAAAGTAATAGTAATAATAATAATAATGATTAAAGTAATAATAATAATAATAATAATAATTAAAGTAATAGTAATAATAATAATGATTAAAGTAGTAATAATAATAATACTCGATTCTCGATTTGAAATTTTAATTTAACTTACATAATACGTAATACATACCTAACATAAAATTATTTAACTTACATAATACATAACTTACATAATAATAAGATTCAAAGTATATAGGTCGAAACCTAACGGGTTGCCTTATATCTCACCGGAAGATATAACGGATCCTCCCGTGTGTAACAATGCCACGTATGAAGAATCTTGAATAATACATGCAATTTAAATAATACTTACAATGCCATGTATGATGAAGCTTAAATAAATCTTTGTTTTAAAATCAAATTCTTGTCAATTAACAATTAACAATTTAGCCGTGTAAATTATCACAACTTTAGACTTCAACAACAACGAAATGGATAGGAGTTGGATGAAATCAGGAGGGTAAGCAACGGCTATCGAAATGGAGTAGAAACTTTTTTCTGAATTTCGCATTTCAAAATGAAAGCCAAGAGAATATGATTCTTTGCCCGTGTAAGAAGTGTTGCAATGGTTTATGGCATTGTCGTGAAGTGGTCTACGAACATCTAGTTGTTGATGGCTTTGTCCGGGGGTACAAAATATGGTTTTTCCATGGAGAGTGTACACCTAGTGTAGCATCTTCATCGATGAATCAGGGGTATCATCATAGTGCTTTCAATCAGAATGTTAGAGACGATAACATGGAAAACATGTTGCGGGATGCTTTTAATATGCGTAGTGATGGTTTCGGGTCGTTTCCACGACTTGGGTGAAACCGATGATCATAATTTTGTTGGAAATACTTTCACCGAAGGGGAAGAAGTGTACCGGATGAACAACCAAATGAAGAAGCGGCAAGATTCTACACGTTACTTGGTGAAATGAACGATGAACTGTATGAGGGTTCAAGATTTTCCAAACTATCATTCTGTATTCGTCTTTTTCACTTAAAATGTTTGGGGGGGTGGACCGGAAACTCGTTGACAATGCTGTTAGAGTTTCGCAAGAAATGTTCCCTTTGCAAAAATCCTCGATCTTCCAAAGATATGAAGAAATTGATAAAGGATTTAGGCCTTGGCTACAACAAAATTCACGCTGTCTTGAAATGACGCATGTTGTATTGGGGCGACCGGATAAACCAACAATCTTTGTCATGTATGCGCCAATCCCGTTGGATTAATAGAAATACAGAGGACGGTAACGAGGATGAACACGATACACATCAAAGAAGCACCATTTAAGATTTTGCGGTATTTTCCGCTAATTCCAAGGCTTCAACGGCTTTTCATGTCCTCGAAGACAAAGAGAATCAATGACGTGGCACCGGATGGACGAACAGATGATGGGTTGTTAAGGCATCCGCGCAGATTCTTTAGCTTGGAAATCTTTTGACTCAAAATTTCCAAGCTTTGCAAGCGATCCTCGAGTGTGAGGCTTGGGCTAGCATCCGATGGATTTAACCCTTACAAACTCATGAGCACAACGTACAGTACTTGGCCTGTGGTGCTTGTTCCCTACAATTTGCCTCCATGGGTTTGCATGAAACAATCTTCTTTTATCTTGTCTATGATTATACCCGGAGAGAAAGGGCTGGGAATGATATTGACGTCTATTTGCAGCCACTTGTTGAGGAGTTAAAACAACTATGGGCTGGTTCGTATTATATACGATGCAATGAGAAAAGAGAACTTCAATTTTCGTGCGGCTTTAATGTGGACTATTAACGACTTCCCGGCTTATGCTAATTTATCTGGTTGGAGACCAGGACGTTATGCTTGTCCGTGTTGTGCTGCACAGACATGTTCGCAATGGTTATATAATGGGAAGAAGTTCTCGTACATGGGGCATCGCCGGTGGTTACCGGAAAATCATACATTTAGATTTCAGAGTGCTCAGTTTGATGGTACTCAAGAGTTCGCACCAGTTCCTCTGCGCACACTGTGGATCCAAATATTCTTAATGTTGAAAGATATGAATTTCATTTATGGGAAGGTGAATCAACCGGCTAACCCGCAAAGAAATAGAAGATCTAGGGATGAATCTGATGATGAATCTGATGAAGAGGATGATCCTCATGAGGCGGACTTGTGGAAAAAAAGAAGTATTCTTTTCGAGTTGCCTTATTGGAAGCATCGATTTTACGCCATAATCTTGATGTCATGCACATAGAGAAAAAATGTCTGCGAGAACATCATTGGGACTATTTTGAATGTCGATGGAAAATCGAAAGATAATCTTCAGAGTCGACTTGATTTAGTCCACATGGGAATTCGGCGTGAGCTTCATCCCGAGAACTTCCGAATATGAAATATCGGTTGCCGCCGCTATTTTTTCAATGTCAAAGACGGAGAAAGAAGTGTTCAGACGGTGTTGAAGGATATAAAGGTCCCGGATGCGTATGCATCAAATATTTCGCGATGTGTGAGTCTTAAGGATCGAAGACTATATGGCTTAAAATCGCATGACTATCACATCTTGATGCAAGACTTACCGCCAGCGGTTGCTATGCGCGTGTTGTATGTCGAAAAGGTGACGGCTCCTATAATTGAACCACAAATATAATGAAAGGTATTTGTGGTAAAGTTTTGAATGTTCAAGAACTTGAGAGACTACAAGATCGAGTCGCATTGACTTTATGCAATCTGGAGAAGATCTTCCCGCCTTCCTTCTTCACTATTATGGTGCACTTGTTAATTCATCTCCGCGTGAAGCACTTCTTGGTGGACCCGTTTTCTATCGATGGATGTATCCCATTGAAAGGTCTTAATTTATTTGCAACATATTCCTTCATTCAGCTCAATGCCTTTAGTTGCAAATTTTGTTAATGTTGTATACCGTGTTTAGGTTCCTTTCCAAATTGAAGTCATATCGCCGCAATAAGCGTTATCCTGAAGGATCAATTGCCGAGGGCTACTTGGCGAGGAATGTATGACTTTCTGCTCGAGGTATTTGGAAGATGTTGAAACAAGAATGAACAGACCAAGTAGAAATGCTTTGGGCTCACGATCATAATTCGGTCGACACTTATTTATTTCAAAGTTTCGAGAACCGATCGGCAAAGTCGAAATTGTAGAATTAGACGATAGATCGTGGGTCCAAGCACATCGATACATTCTTTTTCATCACGATTCAATGGAACCATTTCTGACGTAAGTTCTAGAATTTGATAAATACTCATCAATTATAATTTATTTGTCTTCTAACAAGGTAAAACCTTTTAACCGCATGCTGAGTACAAACAAATATTAAGAGCTCGCTCACGATCCCGAAGATTAAATCGACGAGAAATTAATAAGTTGTTCACAGAAACATTCCATGAATGGTTAAGCCAAATGGTATGTAATTTAAGTTTTCATTGACAAGTCATAATGTTCTCTCATAACATTCATAATTTCTCGATTTACTTTCCATCAATAGGTTTCGAGCCGGAATGAAGTAAATGACGACGTTAAATGGCTTTCACAAGGTCCAAATGAATAGTTAAAAGATATAATGGCTTTCTCATCAACGGATACGATTTCATACAAGGTATCGCGAGAGATTGAGAAGAACCCAAAATTGCGGAATTGTTGTTAATTCTTCGATTACAAGTTATGCTAGTGCTAGGGACGATGAATCCGGTCGAGGGGAATCTGAGTATTACGGACTTATTACCGACATCATTGAGTTGGATTATTATGGCAATTGCAAAGTTGTCTTATTTCGAGGTGATTGGGCTGATGTGAATACGGCTCGCGAATTAAAAACGATCAATATGGCTTTACAATGGTGAATTTCTCTCGATTGATTCACACCGAGAACAAGTGATGGACGAGCCGTATGTGTTTTCTTCTCAAGTTAAACAAGTTTTTACTCGAAGATCCAATCGATGAGGGTTGGTACGTTGTACTTCAAACACCCCTAGAGACTTGTTCGACATTGGCAGTGGAAGTAGAGATGACATAGTCGAAAGATCAGAAACTTTGCCTTTTCCAGAACAAGACTTAACTGAAAATATCCCTAGTACTAGTCAACAATTTCAATGGGTTCGTCAGATTGTGGACGAAGATATTTACGAAATATGATGTAGTAAGATTTAATGATTTATTTTCTATATGTAATATTATAATTTTCATGTTGGTCATGTTATATAATTTAACTATTTTAAATGTCCTATTATTGTTGTTATTTGTTACTAAAATTTTGAACTCTTTTATGTGTTTTGCAGAGAAAATGCCTAGAAGACGATTACGAGGTTTAAATATTAGCAATTATACTGAAAATTCAGCAGACGTAAATAGTGGGCAGGATACAGTTGTTGGATCTTCTACTCTGCCGGACATAGATGACGAGCATGGAGAATTCCAAAGTAATGTTAAGTTTATTTTACATGCATGTTGAATTTTATTATTGATTCATTTTTCAATTTTAATATAATAATATATCAATTTTCAAATGAGGGTGGTGGGACGCGCAGAGCTCGGGGACGTACGTTGCTTACAGATTTATATGACTTGGAGCCTACCCAGCGTGTTATAGTAAGGAGAAACGATTATGGCCAGCCTATCGGATCTGAAGCTCGATTGTTGGCAGGCTATTTGGGCATTATAGCACGAAATTCGAATATGTTGCCCATTAACTATGAATCATGGCATCACATGCCTGATGCCAACAAAAATCAGGCTCTCGAAAATATTAAGGTAATAGAAGGTGAATGTAATTTATAATACTTTCATTTAACCATCATTTATATTAACTTTTTTTAAAAAAAAATTCAGGGTAGATTTGATTTAGAGGTCTCCGATGACTATATTAAGAAGACGTTGGGCAAAAAATGGAGAGACAATAAAAGCACCCTAAAAAAACAATATTTTAAAAAGACATCACCTCGATTTAAAATCATGCGAAATGTCCCACGGAATGTTGAGGTACCAATGGGAAGATCAAGTTAGATTCTGGAATTCAAAGAAAGGAGAGGTATTGCGTGACTTTCAAAGTCTTAGAAATTTTTCGGTTTATCGTATTTACTATATAATTAATTCAAATCCCATTATGTAGGACCGTGAGCGAGTTGGAACAAGCGTGACAGAAAACAACATTTCACGCACACAAAGAGTTCCGTAAGTTTTGCTCGTGTGGTCGAGGCCGAGGTATTATAATTTATTACTTCTTTCAAATATTAATGATTTATACTATTAACTTATATTTTTTCTCGCTATAATGTAGGAAGTTTACAATCAGTCAAAAAGTTGGACGGCTTCAACTTTTGACATTACGCATAGGAAGAAGGATGGATCTCCGATGACATCCGAGGTCACAGAAAATTTTGGTATATCTATTTAATAAATGCTTATTTTTTATAAATTTCTAATTTTAACTTATGTTCCATTCATTTTTATTATGTTCCATTCATCGTTTGTAGTTTTAAATTTCATCGTTTGTAGTTTTTATAAATAATGGTTTAATTCATCGTTTGTAGTTTTAAATTTCTAATTTTAACTTATGTTCCATTCATTTTTATTATATATTTCGTTTCTAACTCTTTTATTGATTTATTAGGATAAACTAAAGGAGAAGAAGGCGGAGTATGAAGCGTTGTTTCTTCGATCGCTTTCTGTTAATCTCGACGAGGTTGATAACATGATTATTACTGATGTTTTGGGTCCCGAAAGGTACGACTGCTTCGATTGATAGTTTTGTTAATCTTGAGTATATTTATAACAGAATTATCACTAATGTTTTGGGTCTTACAAGGTATGGTCGGGTTCGATGTCAAGGATCGTGTGTTACTCAGACCCAATATTTTGATCCGCCTCCGGCAATACATGCCTTCCGAGTCAATCTCGTCTTGAAGTTCGTAGGACCGAAAGAACAGATATCCTCGATGGAAGCGAGCACACCGAGCAAATTTCTCACTTAGAGCGGAGGCAAAGAATGAGAGAGGCGGAGCATGTTGCTCAACTTAGAGCGGAGGCGCAGCAAGCGGCGGAGAAAGAGCAGAAGCGTAAAGTATGAAGAACTCCAATACACACCATGCAGGTTATGATGAATATGTTCAAGCAAAGCACTACAGAGGCCGCCATCTTAGACATTTCTTTTCTTATTGTAAGATTTTTTTTTAACATTGTTACTGATTAAACATTATTCTAAGAATTGTTTGAATTATGATTCATTTTTAATCAATATCATCTTTTATTAAATTTGAAGTATTTGTTTAGATTTAATGCTTTTCTTGAGAATTAAATGTTTTATTTGTCGTGCATTGGGTTGGAATTATATGCAATTGTTGTTTGTTATTACCGGGTTTTTACCGCAGGAGGGTAGGATATTGGGAAAAAGTACACAAAGAAATCATAGCAAATTAGTGGCGTTTTTTTAAAAGCGCGCTAAAGCCCCCTACCTTTAGCGGCGTTTTTTTAAAAAGCGCCGCTAAAAGCCCTCCTACCTATAGCGGCGTTTTTTGGTGCGCCGCTAAAAGACCCTACCTATAGCGGCGTTTTTCTAAAAGCGCCGCTAAAAGCTCTACCTACAGCGGCGTTTTTCTAAAAGCGCCATTAAAAGCCCTACCTATAGCGGCGTTTTTCTAAAAAGCGCCATAAAAGCCCTACCTATAGCGGCGTTTTTCTAAAAAGGCCGCTAAAAGCCCTACCTATAGCGGCGTTTTTCTAAAAAGCGCCGCTAAAAGCCCCTACCTTTGGCGTTTTTTTTAGAAAGCGCTAAAAGCCCCTACCTATAGCGGCGTTTTTCTAGAAAGCGCCGCTAAAAGCCCCTACCTTTATGCGGCTTTTTTAGAAAGCGCCGCTAAAAGCCCCTACCTATAGCGGCGTTTTTAAAAAACGCCACTAATTTTTGGCGGTTTTTCGTGCGGCGCTTTTGCGGCGCTTTTAAAGCGCGCGAGTACTATTAGTGGCGCTTAAAAACGCCGCTAAAGGCCCAAAAAAACGCCGCTAAAAGTCTGTTTTGGTGTAGTGAATCATTATGATTAATTTAATGATAATGTTTTTGATGTTTGTGAATTTTATCTATGGTTTTGCTTTTTCTTTATGCAAAAATTGAGGAAACAAATGCAACCAAAAGCAAGGAACAAAACATATGTATATATGCACGTGTATGTTTATGCATGCACATGTGTCCAATATATAGCGCGTTGTGAAAGCTGGGACTGATTCTAGGGTCATTATTTTGTCTTCACTGAACCATGTAGTCACCCAACATGCTGAAATATATATATATATATATATATATTTATAAGAAACAATACTCTTTGATGTTAACTGAACCAAGAAAGAAAAAAAATCTGAATGAGAAAAAGAAAATGTAACAAAACAGTTGAAGTGTCCAAAATGTAACTAAACTTCAAGTCAAGTTTGCTTTTGTTTTTGTTAAGATCGACCCAATTAAGCAACGAACAAGTAAAAGTAGCGGAATAAATTGAGAAATTGGACACACAAATTTAACGTGGAAAAACCCCTCCAAAGAGGATAAAAAACCAGGGGCAAAGATAAATTTACTATAATGGCAACAGAACGAAGAGTACAAAAGATGGAGATGAAACTAAATCCTGAAAATCCGAAAATAAAGAACCCTCAAAACGTAAACACAAAATTCTCTAAATGTGTTATGAGTTCTAATATCTAATGGGTGTTTTTTCTAAGGTTGTAAAAAAGTCTATTTATAGCTAAATTCATAGGTCAAATAATAATAAAATAATCTAACTAATCAGTGTTTGATTGAAACAAATAAACAGAGTTTAACTAGAAGATTACTTCTCAAATTTGACTGAAAATAGGAGTCATAATTAACAAATCTCCACCTTGACTCATATTTCCACAATGCCATCTTTGCCAAAGCCCGCCACGAGCCTATCTTGAACCATGTAGGGAATTAACTGAGTCGAATCTGTGCTTAGAAACTGGAAGACTTCTAGCCTTCGACTTGTACAATGCCAAATCAAAACTAGCCCGGGTTTGATTTTCACGAACACAGTGCCCTAACTTTTCAAAACCTGCATCCAAAAGAGAACCTCTCTTCAACGAAACGGTCATACCTTTTTCCCTCCTATGACCAAGTTGCCTCCGCTCTGAATGAGTTGACTTCGACTCTGTAACGGACGAGGGACGTCTGATTTCACCGGTCACTGTAGAACCTTCCAGAATATAAAGACCGCCAGTTCTTTTACCTTTTAACAAAACGAGAGCTCCACTAGATACTTTAATGCCGCTCGACTCGATGTTGATTCTGCATCCTTTCAAGTCTAAAATACTCAAGGAGATGAGATTCTTTCAGTAAATCGTGTACATACCGACATCCGAGAGTGTCCTAATCGTCCCATCGTGTATCCTAATTTTAACAGTACCAATACCAATTACCTTACTAGATGAATCGTTTCCCATGCACACAACTCCACCTTCAACCGAACTGTATGTGGAGAACCATTCTTTATTGGGACACATATGGAAAGAACATCCCGAATCTAGGATCCACTCGGACGTGAGCTTGGAGTTATCGCTCGTTGACACTAACAAGAAATCATCACCGTTTTCATCGGCCAAATTAGCACCAGCTACATCTTTCTCGTTACTCTCAGCAGCTCTTTTCTTTCGCTGTTTATAACAATCTGCTTTGACGTGACCTAACTTTTTATAATAGCGACACCTTTTGTCTCGTTTCTTTGATGCTATCAAAACGGAAGCTTGCCTATCTGCCTTGCTATCCAAATGAAGTTCATTGTCGAGTTTGTCTCTACTCAACAAATGACCCTTCACATCTTCGAACGAGAGTTTGTCTCTGCCATAAATCAGGGTCTCCTTGAAAGACTTGTATGAAGGGGGTAAAGAGCATAATAATAGCATAGCCTGATCTTCATCGTCAATATGAACATCAACATTATTTAAATCATTTAAAAGAGTAATGAATTGACTGATGTGATCTCTAAGAAGCTCACCTTCGTTCATGCAAAACGTAAATAGACGTTGTTTCAACACTAAACGGTTAGCCAGAGACTTAGTCGCATAAAGAGTTTCTAACCTTTTCCATAAGGCAGATGAGGTCTTCTCCATCAATACCTCCTGCAATACCGTATTCGCGAGGCACAACTGGATTGCAGACAAAGCCTTTTCATCAAGCTCTTCCCATTCTGTTTTATTTAGATTCTCAGGCTTTTTCCCGGTAACAACCTTTTTCAAACCGGATTGAACTAGAATTTCCATCATCCGAACTTGCCACAGATTGAAATTTGTCTCACCATCGAACTTCTCAATTTCAAACCTTGTTTTTGCCATATCTGAATGGGCTGATCTATGAAAATTGAACTAGCTCTGATACCACTTGTTAGGATCGACCCGATTAAGCAACGAACAAGTAAAAGTAGCGGAATAAATTGAGAAATTAGACACACAAATTTAACGTGGAAAAACCCCTCCAAAGAGGATAAAAAACCACGGGCAAAGATAATTTTACTATAATGGCAACAGAACGAAGAGTACAAAAGATGGAGATAAAACTAAACCCCGAAAACTCGAAAATAAAGAACCCTCAAAACGTAAACACAAAATTCTCTAAATGTGTTATGAGTTCTAATATCTAATAAGTGTTTTTTCTAAGGTTGTAAAAGAGTCTATTTATAGCTAAATTCATAGGTCAAATAATAATAAAATAATCTAACTAATCAGTGTTTGATTAAAACAAATAAACAGAGTTTAACTAGAAGATTACTTCTCAAATTTGACTAAAAATAGGAGTCATAATTAACAGTTTTCGTGTATTAGATTTGTACTTATGAAGCATTCTCCAATTCCTACCAAAAATATAGTTTCAGGTCAAGAAACGGAGAATTTTCTTTGTTAAGTTATTATCATGTCGATTTCCGTGCAATTGTTGTTGAAATAATTTTGTGGGTCTCCTCTGTTTATATTGCTGTCAAAGTCCTCCTACCCCAATTTGATTTGTTTGATTTTGTATTTAATTTCATTGATTGCTTTTGGAATGAAATAGTTTGATTAATTGCTGTGTTTTCTGGATGATTCTGTATGCAGAGGTTTAGGTCCTTGGGGTCCAAAGATTGTACACAAGTATACGGCTACTAGGTTTAATCCTAAAGATTCAGCTGAGTTTGTACTGGCAGAGGAGCAGAATAAACTTCTGACAGGTTAGATAAGATATTTATTGGGGCATTACCTCGGGTGCCTCTTCTAAAAAGGCTTGGTTACACTGCTTGATATTTATTGGGGCCATTGCATTGGCTAATACATGCGTATTTATATTGATTTCTGTATAGACCTTTGAAAATACTATTTCTGCATTATCCTCACATTGACTTGAAAACATACTCTAGAATGCAAAATATGTATATCTCTTGTTGCACTTGGTACATTTCTGTAGATCCACAATAAATGCTGTAAATTGAAGTTTTAAACTGTTGGAATTGAAGTATTTAAGCTGCTTTGTGAATCAAGAAGTGTTAAAGTCTTTAGAGAGTATACCATCGTTAAATCGTGTATTTGAACTGTTTATTTGTTTGTATATTGAGATGTTTTATTGTTGTAATTGAGGTCTAAAAATGTTGTTAATTGTGGTGTTTAAATTGCTGCAAATTATTTGGCGATCCGAAAGCTCAAATATTGTCTTCACGGGTAATTTTGAAAGTGAGTAGAATTGAAGAGGACTTAGATTGACTACCGAATTGACTATTTTTCTTTCACAAAAGAATGTGAGTATTAGTTTTTAGTAAATAGCATTTTGTAATTAATCAATAGCATTTGTTAATTCATATGTTGTTTGTATTTCGCCATCGCTTCCCTCTCGCTCCTGCAAATCGTTGGATTGGATTTGGTGGTAATAACTTAACAGGTATAAAATAATTATTATTGTTATTTATATTCATTTTACTAATTTATTATCCTACTGCTCCTGCAACTGTTGGATTGGATTTGCTGTCCAAATTGCTGTTTATTATCCTGCTTGGTTGGTATATATGTTATTTGTTCTATTGCTGTCCAAAAAAAAAAGATTCAAAGTATATAGGCTGGAAACCTAACGGGTTGCCTTATATCTCACTGTTTTCATTGACAAGTAATAATGTTTTCTTGTAACATTTATAATTACTCAATTTACTTTCGATTCAATAGGTTTGGAGTCGGAATGAAGTAAATGACAAAGTTAAATGGCTTTCACAAGGTCCAAACTGAATAGTGAAAAGATATAGTGCCTTCCTCATCAACGGATACAGATTTCATACAAGGTATCGCGAGAGATTGAGGAGAACCCAAAATTGTGGAATTGTTGTTAATTCTTGAATTACAAGTTATGCTAGTGCTAGGGACAGTAATCCTGTCGAGGGGAATCTGGAGTATTACAGACTTATTACTGACATCATTGAGTTGGATTATTATGACAAATGGAAAGTTTTCTTATTTCGAGGTGATTGGGCTAATGTGAATACGGCTCGCGGAATTAAAAATGATCAATATGGTTTTACAATGGTGAATTTCTCTCGATTGATTCACACCGGAGAACAACTGATAGACGAGTCGTATGTGTTTTCTTCTCAAGTGAAACAAGTTTTTACTCGAAAGATCCAATGATAAGGGGTTGGTACGTTGTACTTCAAACACCCCTAGGGACTTGTTCGACATGGGCAATGAAAGTAGTAGAGATGAAATCGTCGAAAGATCGAAACTCGCCTTTTCCGAACAAAACCTAAATGAAAATATCCCTAGTACTAGTACACAATTTCAATGGGTTCACAGACGTGGACGAAGATATTTACGAATTATGATGTAGTAAGATTTTACTTAATTTTTTTATTTATATGTAATATTATAATTTTAATCTTGGTCATTTTATATAATTTAACTATTTTATATGTACCATTATTGTTGTCATTTGTTACTAAAATTTTAACTATTTTATGTGTATTGCAAGAAAAATGAGTAGAAGAAGATTACGAGATTTAAATATTGTAAATTCAGAAGAGGGCAATAGCGAACAGCAAACAATAGTTGGATCCTCGAGTGTGGCTGACATAGATGATCAGCCTACAGAATTATAAAGTAATGTTAAGTTTATTTTACATGCATGTTGACTTTATTATTGATTCATTTTTCAATTTTAATATAACAATAATATGTCATTGTTCAGCTGAGACTGGTGGGACGCGCTGAGGTCGCGGACGTACCCTGCTTAGAGACTTATACGAATTAAATCACGTCGAGCGTGTGAAAGTAAGGAGAAACACTCATGGCCAGCCTGTTGGCCCTGAAGCTCGACTTCTAGCAGGCTATCTAGGCATTATTGCACGGAATGCAAATATGTTGCCCATCAATTACGAGTCATGGCATCACATGCCTGATGCAAACAAAAAACAAGCTCTCGATAACGTTAAGGTAACAAAACATGAATGTAATTTATAATAATTTGGTTGAAGTTTCATTTATATTTACTTTCTAAACTTATGTTTTTTTAGGAGAGATTTGCTTTGGAGGTCTCCGATGACTATATAAAGAAGACACTAGGAAAAAAATGGAGAGACCATAAAAGCACACTGAAAAAAGAATATTTTAAGAAAGAAATCAGCCTCGAGGATAAATTATAAAATGTCCCACGGAATGTTGAGGTATCAATGGGAAGATGCGGTTAGATTTTGGAACTCAAAGAAAGGAGAGGTATTACCTAGTTGTAAACTCTTATAAATTTTTCGGTTTATAGTATTTACTATATACGTAATAATAATTTCATTATGTAGGATCGTGAGCGTGTTGGAACGAGCAGCAGACAGAAACAAAAATTCACACACACGGCAGGGTCCAGAAGTTTTGCTTGTGTAGTTGATGCCGAGGTATGATAATTTATTAATTCTGTCAAATATTAGTAACTTTATACTATTAAATTATATTTTTACTACTACACTGTAGGAAGTCTCCACCGGTCAAAAAGTTGGACGCGTTCAGCTTTTTGACATTATGCATAGGAAGAAGGATGGGTCTCCGATGACATCCGAAGCTGGAGAGATTATGGTATATTTACTTAATAAAATTTTATTTATTATAAATATTTATAATGTTTACTTATAATATTTTAATTATTCGTTACTAGTTTTAAATTAATAATGTTATGTTGCATTCATTCTTATTGTATATTTCGTTTCTAACTTTTTCATTGATTTATTAGGAGAAACTAAAGGAGAAGAAGGCACAGTATGAGGCGGCTGCTTCGAGTGAAATCTTGAGGATATCGATAACAGAATTATTACCGATGTTTTGGGTCCTGAAAGGTATGGTCAGATTTTTTATGCTACATTTGCTGTTTTTTGGCTTCATTTATATGATATATTTGTTGTTTTTTTATTACTGATGTTTTGGGTCCTAAAAGGTATGGTCGGGTCCGAATTCAAGGATCTGGTGTTACCCCGACCCAATATTTTGGATCCGGCTCCCAACAGTACATGCCTTCCGGTAGTCAATCGCAAGCTGAAGTTCAGAGGTTAAAAGACCAAATATCTCAGATGCAAGCGAGCACGGTTCAGCAAATTGCTGAGGTTGAAAGAAAATATGAAGAACTTCGAGCGGATGCAAAGAATGAGGAGGCAAAGGCGGCAGCGAGGGAGGCAGAGCAAAGAAGAAAATACGATGAGCTCCAACTCACTTTTCAACGGATGATGCAGATATGTTTCAATGATCAGAAGTTCGCCATCTTAGTCCCTTAGTTTCTCTTTGTAATATTATTTTTAACATTGTTACATTTAACATTATTGTAAGAATTGTTTCAATTATACTTCAATTATATATCTTTTATTAAATTTGAAGTATCGTTTAGATTTAATGCTTTTGGTGAGATTTAAATGTTATATTTGCTGTTTTGGGTTGAAATTATATGCAACTGCTGCTGTTATTGGTTGGTTTTAATGCAGGAAGGGTAGGATATTAGAGAAAATGAGCATTACAAATCTGTGCAAATTAGCGGCGTTTGTGAGAAAAGCACCGCTAAAAGTCCGGACTTTTAGCGGCGTTTGTGTGAAAAGCGCCGCTAAAAGTCTTGACTTTCAGCGGCGTTTTTTTCCCCATAAACGACGCTAAAGTTTGCGGCGCTTTCTTTAGCAGCGTTTTTTGCTGCGCTTTCCGAAGCACCGCAAATACTATTAGTGGCGCTTATAAACGCCGCTAAAAGCCAAAAAAAATGCCGCTAAAAGTCTGTTTTGGTGTAGTGTTTATCTATGTTTTAAATCTTAAGTTTTATTTTATTCTTAAATTTATTCTTTTAGTGGTTTTCGTTTTCTTTGTTTCTAAATTTGTTTGTTTCTTCTTTCAAGTCAGATCCGAATTATTTTTCGAGTCGAACAATTTGAATACAATCTTCCTCCGCCCCCTATCATTTGGTATCAGATTTGGGCATTTTTCAGTCATTTCCTTGTGCTAAATAAACTGTTTTCACCGGTTTTGCTTAAACAACCTTTAAAAATTATTTTTACCTTGAAAATTTTCAAAAAAATATTGATTTCAGTGGGTAAACAAATTCAAATCGATCTAAATTTTGGTATATTGTTTCTTGGCACTTTGGTACACTGAAAAAAAAATTTTACCTAAAAAAATAAAAATAAAAATATTTTTTGGGTTGAATTTCTTGCCCAAAATTTTTAGATATGATATTTATCATATAAAGAGACTCCAGTTTAATTTTCGTGATTTTAGCACATCGAGAACACCTCGAACGAAAAATTCAAATTGTTTTCCATTATTTCAGGTTTTTTGCTGGGTAGTTTATTTTCTTTTATTCTAGCATTATGTTTTCTTTTGTTTTTAGCTTTTCTTATTCTATTATGCATTCTAACACTTTTTTTTTTATGAAAAAAAAATAATCTAAAGATATAAGAAGAGATTACAAAGTAGAAGTAGGGAATAAAGTACCCCTAGCAATATCATCTTCTAAAATTTCTTAAATCTCCAAAGGCGAGGCTTCAAATAAGCATAAATCTTCCTTGTTTGCAAAGGCCATTTTAGCTAAAGTATTCGCTGCCTAATTATCCTCTCAACGAATGTGTCGTACAAACCACCTTTCTTCATGGGATAAAATATGTTGAATTCTTCTAACAAGAGAGATATTTGATCCAGCTGAATTACGATCACAAATGACTTTAACTACCTCTAGATTATCTGACAGGATTGTGTAATGGGTATGAAAAGAGTTGTACAAATTGCTATATTATAAAAGTAGTAATAAATTGAGTAGTGTATAATTGATTTTTAGGTAAAATGAGAAAAAGTATATAAAGATGATAGAAGAGAAGATTGAGGAGTATTAAAGAAAAGTGAATTGAGAAGTATGTTGTGGGATAGTAAATTAAAGTAAGGATTATATCGTAAAAGTGTCAAAAGTTTTGAGGTTCAAATACAATTATTCAAAATTTGAAGGGTTGAAATGTAAATATGAGAAAAATTGAAGGATCAAAAATGAAAATAACCCAATTTCTTATGAAATGAAATTGGTGTGTAGGGACTAAATTGAATAAGTGGAGAAATATGAAGGACTAAATCACAATTTTACAAAAAGTAATCTAATATTTTTAAAAATTATTTTCTTTGTTGTAAATATCAATATTTTACACTTAAATATGAATTTAAGTAATCTAATGAAGGGATTATTCTAAAATTTATTTTGCAGGTTTTTGCACCCTATTGTATATGGAGAATATCCAAAATAAACGAAAAAAAAAAAACTATAACAAAGAGAGTTCCAAAATTCAGCAAAAGTGAAATGGAGACCATGAGAAACTCCCTTGATTTTCTTGGTCTCAACATATATATGATCCACATCTAATGTGACGGGTTAGCAACAAAATTAGAATGTTGGGTTTGCTTGTAAGTCTTGAATTTTATTTTATTTTTTCTCTCCAAAAAGTGTTCCATTCCTTCCATCATATCATCGCTCGTAATGGAGTGCCAATTGATGGTCGGATAATATTTGATTTATCTTATTCCTATTTACTTCAAGGACTAACATCCTCTATTTTTATTTTTATAAATGATAGGAATAAATGATCTTGAATCTCATATTTTCTGAAGCATTGTACACTTTACAAGAACTAAAGAAAGCCATAGATGATGGAGATCTAGCAAATGTTACTGGTCAGTTCTTCGACAATTTTGAATGGTTATTAGAGTTTACTTTAAGGTTTGGCTTGGTTTATATTGATTATAATGATAAGAGATATCCAAAACTATTAGCATTTTGGTTCAAACAAATGATTCTTGAGATTTGTTTTATTATATTCTTTTCGATCCTGGAATAATTTATTTTTTCTAAAACTTATGAAAGTTTTTTATTATGCATTCGTGGATGAAAATGTTCATTAACTATATTAATTTTGTACTTGTTTTTTTCCTTTTTCTCTATTTTCTTCTATTTTAATATAAATAAATATAAATTAAAAATATGCCAAAACCAAGCCATGTGACATTAAAGGGCAAGCGAGATCCACTTTTAATCATTTTTCTTTCTTATTATTTTAAAATTTTTATTATATTTTAATTGTTTTATTTATTTTGTTAAAATTTCTACTGGATTCCAGTAAGTCTTGCATATTTTTCATACAACACAGCATAGCAACTGGCAGTAAGTCTTGCATCAAGATGTGATAGTCATGCGATTTTAAGCCATATAGTCTTCGATCTTTAAGACTCACACATCGAGATATATTTGATGCATACGCATCCGGGACCTTTATATCCTTCAACACCATACAGAACACTTCTTTCTCCGTCTTCGACATTGAATAAATAGCAGGCGGCAACCATTACTTCATATTCGGAAGTGCTTGAGGATGAAGCTCACGCCGAATTCCCATGTGGACTAAATCAAGTCGACTCTGAAGATTGTCTTTCGATTTTCCATCGACATTCAAAATAGTCCCAATGATGTTCTCGCAGATATTTTTCTCAATGTGCATGACATCAAGATTATGGCGTAAAATCTGATGCTCCCAATAAGGCAACTCAAAAAAAATACTTCTTTTTTTCCACAAATCCGCCTCATTAGGATCATCCTCTTCATCAGATTCATCATCAGATCCATCCCTTGATCTTCTATTTCTTTGCGTGTTGGTGGGTTGATTCATCTTCCCATAAATGAAATTCATATCTTTCAACATGAACAATATTTCGATCCACTGGTGCATGGGCGAGCTTCTCCGAACTCTTCAGTACCGTCAAAGTGAGCACTCTGAAATCTAAATCTATGATTTTTCGGTAACCACCGACGATGCCCCATGTAAGAGAACTTCTTCCCATTATATAACCATTGCGAACATGTTTGCGCAGCACAACTGTAACATCTTGAATTTTTGGGCCTATGCGTTTAATGGGTGGATATGTTTAATGTGTTAATTTAAGTGTTAGGGGTCCAAATTGGGCTCAGGCTTAGGTAGAGGCCTTGATTAAAATTATCTGTTTGGGCATTATAGGGTTTAAAAGGTAGTATCTATGTTTAAAATACCAAAGTGGGCTTGTGGCCCAATCTTAGGAGGTGAGCGCACACAAGGGAGTAAGAGGCCCAAATTTAAGTTTCATGGAGCCCAATTCTTTTAATTTAAGTTAGCTAAATTTTGGGCATTAGGATTAGGTGGAGTGGATGGAAACAAGGCTAAAATTTAGGGGTTTTAATGTTTAAAATATGTGGATAATAAGCAGATAAAGGCTATTATTTAGGAATTTATTTTATGTGGATAATAAGCAGATAAAGGCTAAAATTTAGGGATTTTAATGATTAAAATATGTGGATAATATGCTGATAAAGGAGGGAGGAGTTAGAGATAATTAAGTCTCTTTTAGATGAGCTAGTAGATTAAGATAAAGGAGAAAAGATAGGATTTATCTGCAAGGTTAGGTAAGTGCCGAAATTTCTATAAATAGGGGGAATATCTCTTCAATTTCAGCATCTAGGTTTTTCTCTCATTCTTTTCTCTTCTTATCTGAGTAAAAGCCGAAAACTCCTAAAGTTCCATCTTCTTCTTCATTCTCTCAGTAAAGCCAAATCTCTAAGCCTATTCCCTCATCTTCACTTTGATTCAAAAGCCGAAACTCTTTTCATTCTTTTTCTTCCTAGCCGAAATCTTCAAGTCTCTTCCTTGTTTTCTTTTCTTCTTCTCTTTTCCTATCAGAAACCGAAACTCCTCACTCAAGTATTTTAAAAGCCAAAGACACATCAGCCTTCTCTTGTTCATACTTTTTCCGAGATTTTTCCTAGAAACCGAAATTCATAGATCTCTAAATTATAGAATCGTGTTACATTCGGGATTTCAAGGTAAGAGGATTTGTTTATTCATATATATAAAATCGGGTAGAATACTAACTATGGCCGAATATAGGAGAGGCCTATTTTCACATCTTTCCGGCTTTTTGAAGCAAAGCGTAGATCGGTTTAGCAAGGGTATCTACATTAATCAGGTGTGTAATACTTCCCCACCATCTAGATCTAATCATAAAATGCATGATCATAAGATTTATATGTTTTGATAATTGCCGACATCTCGATTTATTGATGAAAGCCCAAGGAGGGTAAAAGCGGTTCACCAGGTTAGTAAGTAATTTGTTTATATGTTATAAGTAAAATGCTCGTATGTGATTGCATGGGTTGGGTTGATGAAAGGAGGAAGTTATACGTTATATGTGTAGCGGTTTTACCGTGATCTGATGTAGCGGCTAATGCCGTGAATCGTTATACTGAGCCGCCATTAAATGTTATACGGGCTTCGGCCATTATATGTTATAAGGGCTTCGGCCATCATATGTGGATGAGCAGCATGACTGCCATCATGGTGTGTAGCGGTGTGGGTCGATTGTAGAAATCCCCAATGGTGTGTACGGTTGGTACGGGGGCGTGTAGCGGATGGAAACCTAGGCAATCGGGTTGGGCCTTGCATATTATTTGTTATTAATTTTTATTATTAGTATTAAACTGTTGACTTTGTTTAACGGGCTTAAGGCCCAAAATCTAGTGGTGCATGAGGGTTGCACACTGAGTCTCGCGACTCACCCTTTTAATTAACATTTTAGGTGATACCTAGTGCTTCAGACCGGGCTGGAGAGGAACGCAAGGTGGCCATGCATAAGAATATGTGGATTTAGCAAAAAGACTCAAGTTATTATTTTATATTTTTAATTGGTGGATTTTAAAATTTCGTTGTAATAAGGCCATGGGCCACTAGTTTATGTTTTGTTTTATTTTGGGCTTTAATTACTTTTAGTTATTTAAATTCTTATTGAACTAATGTATCTATTTAAATTTGGGTTTTTAATTTATAAAGGCATATTTTATTTAAACTATCAACTATTAAATTTCTCTCGAATAAGAAGATAAACTTTAGAAAAATATTTTTCTGAAAATACGACATGTTCTTCCAAAATTTTTAGTGACATACCAGATCCGGTCGTGGTGTTTGGGCCGGGTTTGGGGTGTTACAACAACAAGGGCAAGCATAATGTCCCTTGGTGCTCCAACCAGATAAATTGGCATAGGCCGGGAAGTCATTAATAGTCCACATCAAAGCCGCACGTAAATTGAAGTTCTCCTTTCTCAGTACATCGTATGTCTCAACACCAGCCCATAATTGTTTTAACTCTTCAATAAGTGGCTGCAAATATATGTCAATATCATTCCCGGGCCCTTTCTCTCCAGGGATAATCATAGACAAGATAAAGGATGATTGTTTCATGCAAACCCATGGAGGCAAATTGTAAGGAACAAGCACCACAGGCCAAGTACTGTATGAAGTGCTCATTATTTTGTAAGGGTTAAATCCATCAGATGCTAGTCCCAGCCTTACGCTCCGGGGATCATTTGCAAAGCTTGGAAATTTGGAGTCAAATGATTTCCAAGCTAAAGAATCTGCAGGATGCCTTAACAATCCATCATCGGTTCGTCCATCATGGTGCCACGTCATTGACTCGACTGTCTTCGACGACATGAAAAGCCTTTGAAGCCTTGGTATTAGCGAAAAATACCGCAGAATCTTAACTGGCTGCTTCCTTGACTGTGAATCGTGTTCATCGTCGTTACCATCCTCTGTATTTCTATTAATCCAACGGGATTTATCGCATACATGACAGTATTGTTGGTTTATCCGGTCGCCCCAATACAACATGCAGTCATTTGGGCAACTATGAATTTTGTTGTAGCCATGGCCCAAATCATTTATCAGTTTCTTCATGTCTTTGGAAGATTGCGGGATTTTCACAAACGAGAACATTTCTTTCAGAAACTCTAACAGCAATGTCAACGAGTTTCCGGTCCATCCTCCCAAACATTTCAAGTGAAAAAGACGAATACAGAAAGACAGTTTGGAAAATTTTGATCCCTCATACAGTTCTTCATTCATTTCACCAAGTAAAGTGTAGAACCTCGCCGTTTCTTCATTTGGTTGTTCATCAGGTACACTTCTTCCCCCTTCGGTGAAAGTATTTCCACCAAAATTATAATTATCGGTTACACCTAAGTCAGGTGGAAATGACCCTAAACCATCACTGCGCATATTAAAAGCATCCCGCAACATGCCTTCCATGTTATCATCTCTAACATTCTGATTGTAAGCACTATGAGAATAACCCAGATTCATCGATGAAGATGCTCCACTGGATGTACACTCTCCATGAAAAATCCATTTTTTGTACCCCCGGACAAAGCCATCAACAACTAGATGTTCGTAGATAACTTCACGATAATGCCAATTGATATTTCAACACTTCTTACACGGGCAAAGAATCATATTCTCTTGGCTTGCATTTTGAAATGCGAAATTCAAAAAAGTTTCTACTCCATTTCGATAGCCGTTGCTTACCCTTGACAAATTCATCCAAGTCCTATCCATTTCGTACTTGTTGAAGTCTAAAGTTGACAATAAATTACACGGCTAAATTGTTAATTTATAATTTATGTAAGTAATGATATGATCATATATATAACTGAGTACTATGTAAGTTATGTAATTTATGAAGATTGATCTTCAAATTAGGTAAGTTATGAAATTTGATCTTAAAATTATGTAAGTTATGAAATTTTATTACCTTAAAATTATGAAAATTATTAAATTTGATCTTAAAATTAAGTAAGTTATGTATTCTTTAAGATTCATCATACGTGGCATTGTTACACCTAGGGAGGATCCATTATATCTAATAGTGAGATATAAGGCAACCCGTCAAGTTTCCAGCCTATATACTTTGAATCCTTTTTTTTTTAAGTTATGAAATTTGATCTTTAAGCTAAATGCTTATATTTTAATTATTACATTAAACTACATGTATTATGTAAGTTATGTAAGTTATGTGAGATATGTAAGTTATGTAAGTTATGTATGTTGTGTGAGTTATGTCAATTATGTAAGTTATTTAAAGAATCATCTTTATTGTTATTATATTGATAAACAAAATTTATAAGTTTTAAATTACTTATGTAAGTTTTAAATAATAATTTTTTAGGTAAATAATAATTATGTAAGTTTTAAATTTTCATTTTAAGAAGTTTTTAAATTACTTTTTAAGAAAAAAAGAATTCGAATTTTATATTAAAAAATATTTAAATAATGATCATTATTATTATATTGATTAAAAAATTATAAGTTTTAAAAACATTTAATAATATTAAATATTGAAATCAAACATTATTAATATAAAAAATTAGTAATTTCATTTTTATATGGAAATATATTTAAATAATGAAATAACCATTTTAAGAAGTTTTTAATTTCTTAAAAAAAAAGAATTCGAATTTTATATTAAAAAATATTTAAACAATGATCATTATTATTATATTGATAAAAAAATTATAAGTTTTAAAAACATTCAATAATATTAAATATTGAAATCAAACATTATTAATATAAAAAATTAGTAATTTCATTTTTATATGGAAATATATTTAAATAATGAAATAACCATTTTAAGAAGTTTTTAAATTACTTAAAAAAAAGAATTCAAATTTTATATTAAAAAATATTTAAACAATGATCATTATTATTATATTGATAAAAACACCACGATTAACAACATTTTTAGACCTCAATTACAAAGAATAAAAGATCTCAATATACAAACAAATAAACATTTTATTAAAAGTTTAAGAAAATTGAACACCTAACACCTAAAATTTATTAAAATTTTAAAATAAACAACCATAATTACATACCCAATCAATTTAAAACATAGCTACAAATTAAATATACATACTTACAAATTGTAAATTGGATGGTAGAGTCGATTCCAAAGAACTCATTGTTGTGAGCAAAGGACGCCCAAAACTTTTGATAAGCTACAAGAAGAATAAAAAAGAAACTCCATAAAATCGAAATTAACAAAATAAATGAAAAATAAAACGGTATAAATAGCAAAAGTTATTATTTCAATGAGAAAACTATGTTATTATTTCAGTGAGAAAACTATGTTATTATTTCAATGCTATTCTATGCCAAGCATGGAATTAATGCTATCCTCAACACAGACGGAATTTTGGCTGGAATTTTGGCTGGAAAATAATACTTACCTTCAATTCAAAAGACTTGGATCGCGTGTAAGTTGTTCAAATTAATTCCCTCCCCCGCAAGTAGCCTTAAAACACAACAAAGACCATTTTTATATATTCCGCATGGTAAATAAATAATATGGGAGAAATAAACAAAAGTCCTATCCATTTGTTGCTTAAAGCCAAGCTTGCAACCTAAACAATGTTCCAAGCTAACAACTTCCTCTTACTTTCTTAGCTAACATTCTGTCTGTTTTAACAGATTGTGAATACAAGAATCACAAGAGTAATGAATTAAAATTATAAAGTATAAAGTTACCTTTTGGCAGCTTCTTAAGGTTTTTGCCTTGAGCTTCTTTGATAGTGCTTCTAACTGATCTAAGTTTCTCTGAATAAAATTATTGTAAGCAGATTGTCAGTGAAAACCTCATGTATGGGATCTATATCACTGAAATCTCCTTTTTAAAACAATAATCTCAGCTGAGATACATACTGTCGAAACCATTTTAAAATCGTGTTTTGAAAAATGGGGATCGACTTTAAAAACAAAAACGGGAGTCGCCACCAATCTTTTTTTTACTTAGGTGTGATTGGATCACCTTGTAAAACGTTTTATTTTAAAACATTTTTGGTCCACAAAAACAAGAAAATGAATTCGGGAGTCGGTTACGTATGAGGAAGGGTTAGCACCCTCATAACGCCCAAAAATTGGTACCAAATCGATAAAATCATGTCTGAATGTTGAAAATAAAGAAAATTACAAATTATGATCCTTTTATTAGAATGAAAACCAAGACTTACCTATCCCAAAGAAATAAAGTACTTTACCCAGTAAGTTAAGGTATAGCACCTCATGACTTTGAAATTAAGCTCGTCTTTATTTTAGAAAATTCCTACCTCGGAAAACAAAATGTCGAACCCAGTAAGTTAAGGCACAACACTTTAAATTCCCAAGAATAGGTTTTTTATTAGAAATTGATAAATCTCAAAAATTTTTAAAAAGGGGAATATGTAATACCTAAAGTTTCATGAGAAAAATCGAACCCAGTAAGTTAGGGCAAAATTCTTCTCGAAATTCCCCAAATATTACGTATCACCGTATTTTGAAAACCAGTTGAATAAAATGCATCGATTCAAAAGATGTTTTTATAAAAGCTATGGTTTGGATAGGATATTACAACATATATTAAAATAAATAACAAATTATAAATAATAAAAGAATAATATAAATAACAATATAATCTACAAATCATACTAACAATGAACGATAAAATAATAACACAAATATAATGAACTATATTAAACAATAATAAACAATCTAAAGCAGATAAATAAATAAACATGTAATAGCAATAAATGAAAGAATAATATATTAAACATTAAAAAATAATAATAATAATACTTTTTATATAAAATAACACAAATTTAAGGTAAAAGGTACCTATAATAAATATATAATTTAATAATATAATATATATATATAAATGATAGTAGTAAAAAATTAACAAATAGTATAAAGTATTTTAGAAAAACATGTATAAAACTACATAAATAATATAAATAATATGAATAAAATATGCTAGATAATATAGATAATTTTATATATAAAAAAACTTTTAGAACTAATATATAATATAATATAATATAATATAATATATATAAAAATAATGTAATAAATAATATATTAATAATATATAATAAAAATAATATTAAACCACATAAAATGAATAATAATTAAATATATATAATAGGTTAGTACATATAAAAATATATATAAAACTTAAATTATGAATAAATTAATATACAAGTAAAAAATATTTAATAAGATAAAACATTTAATATAATAATAAAATAATTTAAATTAAAAATAACAAAAAAATAAAGAAATCAGGATCAAATAAAAATAAAAATAAATAAAAAGGGGTTAAAATAGCAATTAAAGCAAGTATAGAAGAACTAAGTTTAAATGCGCGTTAAAATACAAGGATTAATATAGCAATTATTCAAAATTTTAAAACGGCATCGCTTCGATTTTTGACCTTTAAAGCAATCCTGGGTTCAATTAAAATAAACATAAACTTTTAGGGTTAATTTAATAAAAATAGAAATTTAAATTGGATTAAATTAAAATAAATAAAATCACGATAGGACCGAGATCGCAAATTCCCCCTTTTATAAAACGCGGGGATCCTGAGGGCCAGGTCGGGTCAACGCGCAGATCCTCTCGCCCTAAACGACGCCGTTTCTTAAATACTATATAAATAAAAAAAGCATTTTAAAAAACATTTAACACCCATTTTAAAAAAAACAGAAGCCTCTTCACCAAATCCTCTCCAGCGTTCTGCCTCCATTGAGGACTCTGATGGGGCACCAATGCACGCGCCAGTGCACGCGCCGTCGTCTGTAGCGGCACTTAGGTAAAACCCTCACTTCTTTTCTTTTATTTTCTTTTTTTATAATATTTATACATAAAAATAAGCTTAGATTTAAGAAATAAAAATAAAAATAATGCGAAAAGAATCACCTCTGTAAACTGTTTTCAATGTTTTATTTTGCTTTTCTTTTGAATCTCTTTTTGTATTCTGCCCTTTTTCTGTATCCTCTCGTTTTACATGTTTTTTGGGGTTTATAAACCCGTAATGATTCACTAAAAAAGAAACAAAATATGCTTAGCTGATTTTCTGTTATTTCTTTCCTTTTGCAGTACAATGGTGAAGAATCTGGCGTTGATGGTGATTGGTGGCTGCAGCTTGCGAGGATTTCGATGCTATTGAGGGCACGAGGGTTGCTGGAGGTGTGAAGGCTTGCGGCGCGAGGGAGCAGATCACTGGGGTGCTTGCGGCGCAATGGAAACCTAGGGTTTCCTGCGTCCGCAAGCTCATTGGGCTTCTTGGGCTTGGGTGTCTATCGGCAATTGGGTCTGGTCATAGTCTTAGGGTCTGTTTGGGTTTAGTTTGGGTCAGGGTTATTTGGGTAGTGATTTTGGCATTTGGATTCGGGCTTCAAGTCCATTTATTGTAAATGGACTGGACATTTATTATTTTTTCAGCCCGAGCAGAAATAGGCATTTACAGCTGCCCCTCTTTGCTCATTGTTGTGAAACAAGAATAGAGCAAAGACTATAACAAGACCCATTTTGCCCGGCTTTGGCTTCTTGGTTTTCTTCAAATGGCCTCTAGCTCCACTATAACTTCAGGGAGACAAGACTAAAAATATCTTCGATCTGCTTCCTGCAAACTCAGGGAGGCAAGATTTGATGTCTTCGATCTGTTTCTGCAACTTCAGGAATGCCAGATCTGCTATCTTCGGTCTGCTCCACTGCAAACTCAGGGATGCCAGACTGGTGATTTAAATCTGTTCCACTCATCGCTAGGGAGACAAGATTTTTCGTTCGATCTTGGTCCATTATTGCTTAGGGAGACAAGATCTACAATCTTTGACCTATTCCACTGCTGGTTAGGGAGATAGGGCTGGTGGCTTAAATGTGTTCCACTACTGCTTAGGAGACAATATTTGCCGTTCGATCTTGGTCCTCTACTGCTTAGGGCGACAAGATCTACAATCTTTGACCGATTCCACTGCAGTCGTGAAATAGGGTCAGTGGCTTAAATATGTTCCACTCTTCGCTTAGGAGACAAGATTTGCCATTCGATCTTGGTTCCCTATCGCTTAGGGTAACAAGATCTACAATCTTTGACCTATTCCACTTCTTTGGTCGTGAGATAGGGTGGTGGCTTAAATCTGTTCCACTCATCGCTTAGGGGAGACAAGATTTGCCGTTCGATCTTGGTCATCATCGCTTAGGGCGACAAGATCTACAATCTTTGACCTATTCCACTTTCTTTGAGTCGGGAGATAGGGCTGGTGGCTTAAATCTGTTCCACTACTGCTTAGGGAGACAAGATTTGTCGTTCGATCTTGGTCCTCTACTGCTTAGGGTGACAAGATCTACAATCTTTGACCTATTCCACTGCTGGTCAAGGAGATAGGGCTGATGGCTTAAATCTGTTCCACTACTGCTTAGGGAAACAAGATTTTCCATTCGATCTTGGTTCCCTACTGCTTAGGGTGACAAGATCTACAATTTTTGACCTATTCCACTGCTGGTCAGGGAGATAGGACTGATGTCTCCGATCTGCTCCTGCAACCTCAGGATTGTCAGATCTGCTATTTTAATCTGCTCTCTGCAAACTCAGGGATACTAGACTAATGTCTTCTACCTTGCTACATAACCTGTAGAATGGGTATATGTTTATGTCCAATACTTAGGATGCTTTGATCGAAATGTATCAAATACTCCTATTTAGACATGTTATGAAAATGTTATGAAGATGATTCCTGTTTCAAGGATTAGGATGCAATGACCGAAATGAATCAAATGCTCCTAATGAAATTTACAAAAATGTTATGAGTATGATTCCTATCTTAGGTGTTATTACTCATTTTCTTCATTCATGTTCTGCTCAAATAATTTGCCCCATGGTAATTCTGAGTCCTCTCTACTTGAACCTTGGGACATGAATTGGTATCTCCCATTGCAACTTCAGGGGAATAACATTTGGTTTCTTGTATCATTCTGCTACCATTCTGAGGTACAGAACTTGTACTACTTTCAATCATTACACCATTCCTGGTGTAATGACCAGATGTATGAATGCAGGGTATCTCGTCAATGATCCCCTTTACACTTGGATTGACCTTGTTCGTCATTTGCCGATGTGGTATCACCAATGAAATTGTCTTATTCAATAAAAATCCGAAGAGATAATCATTTTCCAATGTTTTCAATCCCTTAGACTTGGTGAGTTCTGAACAATAGTCATGTTTCAGATTCCTCATATTATTTAGAAGTTTCTAGAGTGATATGCGAAACTCCTTTTATAAAAGTGTTTTTAGTCCACTGATCGCTATTTCAATATAAATGCTTGAAAAAGAAGACAAAAATAGACGAGAAAGAAATTAGTCAGGAGCATAGCTCAGAAAAATAATTTAATCAAAGATAATCCAGGCAATAAAAGAAAATTGATTTGGGTGTATCTCAAAAAAGAATAAAGCAATCAAAGATAAGGAACTCAAAAATGGGTAAGATAGAAGTTAGGTGACCCAGATATCGCAGCCTGAGCTTCTTTGTTCCAACTTCTTGAGGACCATTTTAAAATCAATATGTGTTTAAGGGATCAGGAGTACTTTGTCAATGCCCCAAGACGTACCATACTTCCTCCTTGCTAATTCAGACGTAGCAAGACTATTGTATGCCCCACTTTTGGTCAAAATTTGAGCCGCCCTTTTCGGGTTTTCAACTCAAATCCCTTTGGTCTCAAAGCGCCCTTTGCGGGTTTCGCCTTGGCCTCTCCTTTTTTCTTCTTTTTTTGAATTTTTTTTGGATGAATTTGAGCTCAAGGCGCCCTTTGCGGGTTTTCACCTTGACCCTTCCCTTTTCAGGTAAAATCCTTCTTGGCTAAACCTGAATTCACCGGATTGGGCAAGTCTTCGCCATTCATCTTGGTCAATATCAATGCTCTTCTAGAACAGGCCCTACATAAGTCTTTCCCAGTTTGGCATATGCTTTCCTCTAAAATCATTTTGCAAAGGAAAAATCTTTTTCAACATCAGGTTCCCCTTGTGGAATTCTCTTGGATGAACCTTTTTTGTCGTAAGCTCACATCATCCGACCATGATGGATAACTTTTAACCTCTTCTTCGATTAGGTTTAATTGGCAAAAAACGCTTCAATTCCATAATGGGCAAGATATTGCCCCAGTGAAGGTTCTGGCTGACGTTTAATGAGATAGAGGGTAAAAGGTAGCTTCTTATGCCAATCCTTACAAGTCTAAATCACTCTTTTTTTTTCCTTTTTTTTTTTGCAAACTGTTTGCTATACGCTGCCTGATCTTTGGACAAACTGTAAGTTTGACTTTGTACAGTTATGCTTTCTTTGCTAGCATCTGATTTTTTTAATGACTTCGACCTCGTAACATTGGCATATGAAGCTACTACCACCCTCTTAGTGAAGTAAATGACGACCACGACAATGAATCGATATTGGTTAAAAGCTTTTGACGAGATTGGCCCCATCACATCCATGCCCCACATATAAAAAATTTGTGAAGAACTGGAGTAAGCACATAAATCTTGTCTCCTTGAATACGGCATTTATGGTATAACTGATACAATCCCCTTTCATAGTAGACCAACAGTGCCCCATCCTCTTGTTTAGCCCGCGTCTTAGTAGCCCAGGCATGTTATGATATAATCGTGCAAAAACATCTTTGAATTCTTGAAGATAATTCAATAATGTCTCATCTTATTTCTGTGATGAGCTAGGCTACAATCTTCACCCCTTTTCTAGGTTCATAATATCCAACGACCCTTTGTAAAGTAAGGTCTGTTTTTCATCTTGCTAAACCATTTTTAACAAGTCAGAAGATATGTAACATCCTAAATTTACGGGCCTATACATTTAGTGTATGGATAGGTTTACTATGTTAATTTAATTGATAGGGGTCTAAATTTGGGCTTAGAATTAGGCAAAAGGCCCAGTTAAAGTGGCATCATTAACGATTAAAAGGAACAAGTTTTGGGTCATCGAGGCCCATGTTTTTGGCCAAATTCGACACTTTAAATGAAGAGAGGGTGACGCCACACACAAGGAATTAGGGGCCCAAGTATTAAGTTTAATGAGGCCCAAATATTTTAATTTAAGTGAGTTAAATTTGGCATTAGGGATTAGTAGAGGTGGACGGCTACAAGGCTATAAAATAGGAGAATTTATGTGGATTTTTAAGTGATAATATCATAGATAAAAAGGAGAAAAGTTAGGAGCTTATCTTCAAGGGAAGTGTTGGCCGAAAATCCACCACCTAGAGGAGTGTAAAATTCGGCTACTGCATGGCAAGGAGGGTGCCGAATTTCTCCTCTCTTTTAGCTTGAATTTTAAGGGCATTTTCGGTTCTTAGCAGTAGGTGCCAAAATATCTATAAATATGGGGGCTAGCTCCTTGATTCTGACACTGAAAACTCTAAATTTCTATCCCATTATGCCGAAATTCCCTAGCCTCTCCCTCTCCAATTTCTTTAAAAGCCGAAACTCTTATCCACTTTTTCCTTCTTGTGCCGATTTCTCTAGGAAGCCGAAGCATCCATAGTCTTTTCTTCTATTCATCCTATTTGAGAATTAGATCTATACTTCCGGCATTTAAATCTTCCATGGGCATTGCCGAATCCTCTCTCTAGTGCTAGCCGAATCTCCTATGCTAAGGTAAGTGTTGATTTTTGATTAGTTCTCATTATCTATTCCCGGTTTTTGAAAGGCAAAGGCCAAAAAGCTAATAGTTTAATGGTTTTATGATGGGCGGCAATTCGGGATTTGAAGGAAGCTTAGTCGACTAGACCTAAAAGCCGAAAATCATAGGTCTCCAATTTCGGGATTTCAAGGTAAGAGGATTTATTTATTTATATATATAAAATCGGGTAGAAAACTAACCATGGCCGAATATAGGAGAGGCCTATTTTCGCAATTGTTCTGGCATTTAAGCAAGGCCATAGATTGAGGATAATAGATCCAGATAGCAAGGACATCGACTAAGAATATTGGATTTCGTAATATCAGGTGTGTAATTCTCCACACCATCTAGATCTGTTTGATTAATATATGAAAATAAGTATTACATGTTTTGTTAAACGCCAAAACCCCAAGCATATTGACGGAACCCAAAGAGGGTAAAGCAAATCACCGTGTTAGTAAATGATCTGATTAAATGTTATAAGTATACTAATTTTATGTGATTGCATGGGTTGGGTTTGATGAAAGGAGGAAGTTATATGTGGTAGCGGTTCCTTACCGTGATTTGTTGTAGCGGTTCCTTACCGTGATCTCATTGTAGCGACCTCGCCGTGATTCGTTGTAGTGGCTACGGCCATGATCCGATGATGAGCAAGACGACCGCCATCAAGGCGTGTAGCGGTGTGGGTTGATTGTAGAAATCCCCAATGGTGTGAATGGTCGTGATGCGGGCGTGTAGCGGATGGACACCTAGGATATGGGTTGGGCTTTGCATATTATTTTTGTTACTTATATTTTTATTATTCTGTTTTATGGGGCTAAAGCCCAAATTTAATGGTGCATGAGGGTTGCACACCGAGTCTCGCGACTCACCCTTTAATTTTAACCATCTCGTGTGACACTTGGGGCATCGGACCGGGTGGAGAGAGAGAGAGCAAGGTGGCCATGCGACAGAGCTTTGAGAATTCAACAAAAAGACTTAGTCTAATTTTTTTTATTTTCATTTAATTAATGGGTTCAAATTTCCTTGTAATAAGGCCATGGGCCACTAGACTACCATTTATGTCTTGGGATTTTGTTGGGCTTTTATTACTGGGTTTTAAGTTTTACGTTTTCAATTAAGTTAAGACCTGCATGAAATGTCAGTTTTTATTTAAAATCTACCAAGATAATTAGTTACTTAATATTTTATACTTTAATGAATTATTAAGCTTTCGAAATAAAGGTGTAAACCTAGTAATTGTTTTCCAAAATGCGACATGTTATGTAAAATCTCTTAAGTGACATACCAGATCCAGTTGTAGCGTTTGGGCCGGGTTTGGGGTGTTACAAGATATGTCACAATCTCTGTCATCTTCAAAGTCCTGAGATCCCCTAGACCCATGTCTCGTTCAAAAAGGGAGTCAGTAACAACGTCGCTCACGTCATTGATATCTGGGCACCTAGGTACGAAGGCGAACGAATCCAAAGAATAAATGATTCTAAAGATGATTATTTGTATGATATGGTCATGAATAAAGAATGAAAGAATATGATAAAAGAATATACAATATGAAATGGAAAGAATAAAAGAATATTTGCTTAAAAAAACATTTTATTGAAATAAAAATTTAGGACACAAGCCTATTTCACAAAAGGGGTTCTTATTGCCTCTAGGCTTAAGGCAACAAGCATGTTTTGCACATTACTATATATCAGCTCTAAAAATTTAGAGATATCTTCCACAATCTCATTATTCAAAACATTCCAAGTACGTAAGAGCTTGGAAACTTCGTTCTCAATTCTCTCTTCGGATATGTCATTGGTTTTTTGATTCCCCGATTGTTAGGTTTCTGATGACTTCTTCAAGGATCCACAACTCTCCTGCCCCCTCCTTCAATTATCACTGCTCCGTTCGACTCATCGAACTTTACAATCCCTATATTAATAACCCTTTCGACCAATTTCTTAAATGCCATGCAGTTATCGATTGAGTGACTCGTTATTCCCGCGTGATACTCACATTGAGCATTCAAATCATACCATTTGGGGTACGGGGGTTGTATTGATTCCGTGTAATGAGGAGCCACCACATGTTCATCAAATAGACTTTGATACAACTCCCTATATGTTATTAGAATTGGTGTAAACTGGAGTTTCTCATTGCTTTGCCTTGTGCCAGATTCTTTCCTTGATGAACCTTGATACCCAGTAGTCACTGTTTTTGGCTGTTTAACAGCAATCGACTTTGAGCACCCCATGCTTGTATTATCCACTTCATTTTCTCTCTTCCTTGTGGCCATTCTTTTGTTACTTTCTCCCGCCTCGATCTTTCCACTTTTTATGGCATTTTCAATCATCTCTCCTGCCATCACTATATCCACAAAGCTCTTAGTAGTACTTCCTATCATATGAGTTATGAATGGAGTCTTCAAGGTATTGATGAAGAGCATTGTAGTCTCTTTTTCTAGGAGTGGTGGCTGAACTTGCATGGCAACCTCTCTCCATCTTGCGCGTATTGCCCGAAGCTTTCATTTGCCCTCTTTTCCATGTTTTGCAACATGATTCTATCAGGCGTCATGTCCGTAACATGATTATACTGTCTCATGAAGGCCTGAGCTAAGTCTCTCCATGAACTAATATTTACGCTGCTCAGTTGATTATACCATCTAGAAGCTGCTCCCGTCAAACTATCTTGAAAACACTGAATCAGAAGTTGATCATTGTTCACGTAACTAGTCATCTGTCTACAAAACATAGTGATGTAGGCTTCAGGGCAACTAGTCTCGTTGTACTTCTCAAACTCTAACATCTTGAATTTATGAGGAAGCACTAAATCTGGAACCAGACTCAAGTCCTTAGCGTCAATACCATGATGATGGTCAGCATTTTCCAAAGCTTGGAACTTTTCTTCTAACCACCTACAGTGATCCTCTAACTTCCTTGAAGATTCAATTCTTATTTCCTCTCTCTCTTCTATATCCAAATCAGGGATAACGAGGTTGGCAGGGTTATCTCCTGGGTTAGATCCCAAGCCCACTTGAAAGTTCATGGGTGGTCTAGGATCAGCTTGCCCCTGTTGAGGCCTAATCGTGATGGGTGGCCTTTGGAGATATTCCTCAGGCTGTGTTTGCACGTGTGGTGGAGTGAATCCCCTAGGAAAGTCCTCATTGTCTTCAGCATTGACTATGGGACTCTTTCCCTTGTCTATTATCCCACTCATCATCTGGGCCATTTGGGCCATCATATTCTTTTGGGCTTCTAACATCTGGTCCCTCATCTCTTGTTAAAGCCTTGCCATCTGCTCTTGCATCTAGTCTTGCATGTCTCTTTGAAATTGTTCCATTCTCTGATCCATTTTCCTTGATTTAGCTCGTGTACCGTAGGGGTGTTCAGCTTCCAGATTTTCTTTCTCTCTCTCTGTTATATTTTCAACTAATTAGACTCTTTCTATAAACTTAAATGCATATGATGTGATGTAATGCAAATGCATGAATGCAAAGAAAGAGAGGCGTTGACTCTGAATTCAGTTACATTAGAAAAACTTTACTAGAAAATAGATTTCTTTACACAAAACAGATTACATATGCGGCTTTGTCCTTATAGTCCAAGTGAAAACATCAATCCCCTTCTTCGCAAAAGTCAAATCTTGCAAACTTCTAATAGATGCCTCCTCTAGCTCCTTTTGCTTGATCTGGACTGCGACTCCTGTTCACCTGTTAGCCTCTTCAAGAAAGCCGTGATGTGGTAATTCTCGAATAGTCTTCGTCAACTTGAATCCTTGGGTGATAAGGTCTTGTATTCCTTCACAGACTATCAGTCTTCTCTCATTGTATTCACTTGGACTATATTCGGACGACCGTATTATAATTCACTTTATCAAAAAATCCATTTTCTTATGACCAAATTTCCTATTTAGCAATCGAATTTGAAATCAACACCTCTTTTCTATGATGTGAATACAATGCAATCAAAACAAAAGAAAACCCGTTAGCACAGGAAAAATAAATAACCTAGAACACCTATCAGGGTGACCACTAGGGTTTGACATAGTTCTACCTAAGGTGGGCTCTTAGGGTTCACTATATGTGGTTTAGTTCTAAAGTTGAGATACCCGAACCAGCAGATTCCTCGATCCTCACCCATTATAGGCTAATATGGACCGAGTTTGGTTCAGGGGAATATATTTCCCTATGGCTGCACGGAGGTAAAAACCTCACGAAGACATAGGTACGGATGTATCCCGAAAGTGATTCACTATCCTGCACGGAGGTGAAAACCTCACGAAGGAGTAGCTTCTCACTCCCACTTAAGGGTGTAACAACGACGGTCATGCAGTGCAATGCAGAGCAATATATTTAAGACCACATGCAATAAAAGGATCATATTTTTAAAATCAGAATTTTAAATTCGAACAAAAGGACATGAAATTATCAATTTTACGGTCTGACTCTCTTGTGTCCCCAGTGGAGTCGCCAAGCTGTCGAAACCATTTTAAAATCGTGTTTTGAAAAATGGGGATCGACTTTAAAAACAAAAACGGGAGTCGCCACCAATCTTTTTTTTACTTAGGTGTGATTGGATCACCTTGTAAAACGTTTTATTTTAAAACATTTTTGGTCCACAAAAACAAGAAAACGAGTTCGGGAGTCGGTTACGTATGAGGAAGGGTTAGCACCCTCATAACGCCCAAAAATTGGTACCAAATCGATAAAATCATGTTCGAATGTTGAAAATAAAGAAAATTACAAATTATGATCCTTTTATTAGAATGAAAACCAAGACTTACCTATCCCAAAGAAATAAAGTACTTTACCCAGTAAGTTAAGGTATAGCACCTCATGACTTTGAAATTAAGCTCGTCTTTATTTTAGAAAATTCCTACCTCGGGACACAAAATGTCGAACCCAGTAAGTTAAGGCACAACACTTTGAATTCCCAAGAATAGGTTTTTTATTAGAAATTGATAAATCTCAAAAAAAATTTAAAAAGGGGAATATGTAATACCTAAAGTTTCATGAGAAAAATCGAACCCAGTAAGTTAGGGCAAAATTCTTCTCGAAATTTCCCAAATATTACATATCACCGTATTTTGAAAACCAGTTGAATAAAATGCATCGATTCAAAAGATGTTTTTATAAAAGCTATGGTTTGGATAGGATATTACAACATATATTAAAATAAATAACAAATTATAAATAATGAAAGAATAATATAAATAACAATATAATCTACAAATCATACTAACAATGAACGATAAAATAATAACACAAATATAATGAACTATATTAAACAATAATAAACAATCTAAAGCAGATAAATAAATAAACATGTAATAGCAATAAATGAAAGAATAATATATTAAACATTAAAAAAATAATAATAATACTTTTTATATAAAATAACACAAATTTAAGGTAAAAGGTACCTATAATAAATATATAATTTAATAATATAATATATATAAAAATGATAGTAGTAAAAAAATTAACAAATAGTATAAAGTATTTTAGAAAAACATGTATAAAACTACATAAATAATATGAATAAAATATGCTAGATAATATAGATAATTTTATATATTAAAAAAAGCTTTAGAAATAATATATAATATAATATAATATAATATAATATAATATAATGTAATAAATAATATATTAATAATATATAATAAAAATAATATTAAACCACATAAAATGAATAATAATTAAATATATATAATAGGTTAGTACATATAAAAATATATATAAAACTTAAATTATGAATAAATTAATATACAAGTAAAAAATATTTAATAAGATAAAACATTTAATATAATAATAAAATAATTTAAAATAAAAATAACAAAAAAAAAGAAATCAGGATCAAATAACAATAAAAATAAATAAAAAGGGGTTAAAATAGCAATTAAAGCAAGTATAGAAGAACTAAGTTTAAATGCGCGTTAAAATACAGGGATTAATATAGCAATTATTCAAAATTTTAAAACGGCATCGCTTCGATTTTTGACCTTTAAAGCAGTCATGGGTTCAATTAAAATAAACATAAACTTTTTGTAACACCCCAAACCAGGTCTATGCGTTAAGACGAGATTTGGTTTGTCACACCGAACGAACATCCAAAATTCTCTAATGACTTAAGTAAAACAGTAATGTAAAGCCTTTAGAAATAAGGTTTAATAAAAACTAAGTACAATGATTATGAATTAAGAAAAATACTTGTTTGAAATTTTATATATATATTAGTCAAAACCTTAACGTAGTTTTTTTTTTTTTTAAAGAATTTGAAAGAAATTGAAAAGTAATTTAGGTGTCCAAAATTGTTATAAAACACAATATTTTTAAGAAAACTTTATAGATTTAACATAAGCCCATATTAACAGTCTAAAAATAAAATTAAATCCATCCACACATAAAAACAATCCATAAAAACATAATTAGAGGCCTTATTACATCATACCCAAAATAGTAATTAAAATAAGTAACTTAAATAAAGTTCATAGTTTATAAAACCCAAGCTCGTAGTATGGCCTCCACCAAGTCATCCCCGCCCAAGTCCACATCAATTTCCATTACTCCGAGATGGATAATAAAACGGGGTGAGTTACAAAGAACTCGAGTGTGTAACTCACTTACCACCATTATTGGGCCAGACCATCAAGGCATTAATTTGGGCTTGAGCCCAATTACAAACTTTAACAATATAAAATGAAATAAAATATATTAAAATGCATGTAAAATGAATTTCCCAACCAAGCCTAATTTCCATCCGCTACACACCCCGTACCAACCAAAAGACACCTGTGGGGATCAAGTCAACCCACCCCGCCAAACACACCAATCGTAGGCATTTTGCCTTTTAAATAATATTGTAGTGCACTCACCAACTAGATTGTGACATAGTCACCGAACTAGAGGCATTAAGCCAAAATTTGTGGCAGAGCCACCGAACTAGATACGTGGCCACAGGCCTTTCTTCTCTTCATCAAATCCCATCCCATGCATTTATGTATGAATAACAAACTTTAATCATAAATGATTTATCAAGTAACCCATAATACAAATGAGTTTTTAATAAAACCTTTCATTTGGGCCTATTAACAATATAGTATTAAACTTTGGCCATATCCCGAACTAGAGGGTTTTTGGCCCATTAGCGATCTAGCAAACTTTGGCCCATATTATCGATCTAGCAGTTTTATGGCCCAATTTATCGATCTAGCAGTTTTATGGCCCAATTTATCGATCTAGCAGTCTTTCGGCCCAATTTAACAATCTAGCGATTTTCGACTCAATTTATCGATCTAGCAATATTTCGGCTCAATTTATCGATCTAGCAATGTTTCGGCTCAATTTATCGATCTAGTAATTTTTTCCGACTTTAACCGTTTTCATGCATTTACACAAAAGTGTTAATTATCACATAATTTTCGATTTTGCCATTTTTACGATTTATCATAATACTTATCGCTTAGTATCTAACCCGAAAGATAAGTGTGAAGTTACACACCGGTTATGGTGAGAACTAGACTTTCCGCTCGTCAACACCTATACATATCACGATAACTTAGGATCACTATATTTTATTAACGAAATCAATCTTGGAAAATAACGATCTAACTTTTACCCTCGAATTTTCGAACTACTTCTACTTGCGGTTTCTCCCCGATTGATGGTTCGTTAACCGAATCAAATCCACGAACAAATAATGGTTCGGAGATACGAACTACTTCAAACAATTGATTCTCCTCGGATGAACGCCCACAACCCTGGGAAATCCCGATTCTTTGAAATTGATCCTTTGTTTATACTTAGGGGATTAACGGAACCACCCTCTTCCGAACACTATTCACCGCCTTTCTTTTCTTCCCTATCTTGATTGTCTTCAAAGACAAAAGATCGTTAGCACGTCCTAATAATATATATATCGAATATGACTAAAGGTTTTAAGAACGAGATTTCCTTACCACAAATATTCTTGTTCCACAAGGAGAATCGATCCAAGCGTTCTATGTCACTCACGACCACTTGATTTCCGATCTTCCGTTATCGCACTAAAGTATAACAAAAATAAACGTTAATAGAAGGAACGTTTATTTCGATCTAAGAAAGCCTTCATACCACCATCAATATTCGCCATGACTACTTCTAACTAAACGGAACTAAAAGAATTCTTACCCTTTTGTCCACGGTTGAAAAGAAAGGATTGAAAATGATGTCTCTAAGTGATGGAGGATTCGGCTATGATAACCAAAGAAAAGAGAAAAAATGATTCGGCTATGGCTCACTAACATTCGGCCATGGAGAAAAACAATGGAAAAAAGGATGAGTGAAAAGAAATAAAATATGAGAGAAGAGATGATAATGAAGATTCGGTTTTCAAAGAGAAGAAAAGAAAAAAAAAGATGTATTGGAGAGCAAGGTACATTCGGCAATGGAGAAAGAAAACAAAAAGAGAGAGATGGTCTTTTGGTACTAACACTTTCGGCACTAAGAAGAGGCACAAGAGAATATTCAAAAGATGAACAAAGAAAATGACCAAATGGTCAAAAGAATTAAGCTTTACCAAATGCACAAATTCGGCCAAGGGAGAAAAGTTGAGAAAGGATTGCAAACTTTGCACATATGCTAAGAATGACCAAAAAGAGACTTGGATCCTAGCCAAACTAACACCAAAAATTCGGCTCCCCCCTAGACCATATTGCCGTCCATATGCATGGTCAAATGGCCATGATTTTGTTTCCAAAACACTTTCCTTGATACTTGCCCTATGTCTCCATATCTTTCCATAATTTCTTGATTCCCTACCAAAATTCACTCTTACCTTATTCCTTTGATATACTAACCAAAATAACAAGGTCAACACTTACCATAAATAAGCTTGGCCGACACTTACCAAAGAAGAGCAAAATAAAAGTTGTCGAAATGCCATCCAAGGGATTCGAACCACTCTCCTCATGCTATAACCCATGCGCCAACACCACCTTGCCATTTACTCATCTTATGCTACTTTTTAACACTTAATTTAACTTAAGTGTCAATGCCACTTGCTCCACTTCAATAAATTCTCAAACTAAAAAAATTATTCCATACCCGAATAATTCTATACTCTTCTTCAGGACTATAATAGGCACAAAAAGAAATAAGAAAATTTTCCTTCGTAATCTAAACACCAAAACATGCAATAAATCGATACTTGAATTTTAGGGTGTTACACTTTTAGGGTTAATTTAATAAAAATATAAATTTAAATTGGATTAAATTAAAATAAATAAAATCACGAAAGGACCGAGATCGCAAATTCCCCCTTTTATAAAAAGCGCGAATCCTGAGGGCCGGGTCGGGTCAACGCGCGGATCCTCTCGCCCTAAACGACGCCGTTTCTTAAATACTATATAAATAAAAAAAACATTTTAAAAAACATTTAACACCCATTTAAAAAAAAAACAGAAGCCTCTTCACCAAATCCTCTCCAGCGTTCTGCCTCCGTTGAGGACTCTAATGGGGCACCAGTGCACGCGCCAGTGCACGCGCCGTCGTCTGTAGCGGCACTTAGGTAAAACCCTCACTTCTTTTCTTTTATTTTCTTTTTTTTTTATATAATATTTATACATAAAAATAAGCTTATATTTAAGAAATAAAAATAAAAATAATGCGAAAAGAATCACCTCTGTAAACTGTTTTCAATGTTTTATTTTGCTTTTCTTTTGAATCTCTTTTTGTATTCTGCCCTTTTTTTGTATCCTCTCGTTTTACATGTTTTTTGGGGTTTATAAACCCGAAATGATTCACTAAAAAAGAAACAAAATATGCTTGGCTGATTTTCTGTTATTTCTTTCCTTTTGCAGTACAATGGCGAAGAATCTGGCGTTGATGGTGATTGGTGGCTGCAGCTCGCGAGGATTTCGATGCTATTAAGGGCACGAGGGTTGCTGGAGGTGCGAAGTCTTGCGGCGCGAGGGAGCAGATCACTGGGGTGCTTGCGGCGCAATGGAAACCTAGGGTTTCCTGCGTCCTCAAGCTCATTGGGCTTCTTGGGCTTGGGTGTCTGTTGGCAATTGGGTCTGGTCATAGTCTTAGGGTCTGTTTGGGTTTAGTTTGGGTCAGAGTTATTTGGGTAGTGATTTTGGCATTTGGATTCGGGCTTCAAGCCCATTTATTGTAAATGGACTGGATATTTATTGTTTTTTCAGCCCGGGTAAAAATGGGCATTTACACATACCAACTGAAGATTCAACCACTGAAAACAAATGAACAAAAATTTTAAACATTTTTCAATTTGTTTGGGTCAAAAAATAGATAACCCTCCAACCAAGGTTTTTAACTCTAAGCTACTAACATCAAACATTAACTTGAATTACCGATATATTGATGAATGTTACTATAATTTATTGACATTGTCAAGGAGATGGCATATTCACTTAATATCATCGCAGTAACAACTAGTATCCAAAATATGAATTGATAATAAATATTAACGGAAATATAGATAAATATGATGAACATTATCATAGTCCATCTCTCCAACAGAAACATTCAAAAGAAGATGACCTAAGGAAAATTTCCAGAAATTTTCTACCTCACGAAATATATGAACCATAGAAGGGTTTCCGCATTTCAACATCTCCTAGTCTACCTCCTTTCCCTCATTTTCTAGGCATCCAAACATAGCACAACCAGAAGCAAAAGCAAAAAAAATTCACAAAATATAAAATCCTAAAACAGTTCAAATCTAAAACAATTCAACATAATATAAAATCCTAAAACCAAACTGCTTGTTTTCCATAAAAGATGAATTTTTAACTTCTAATCATTCAAAAATAGTGCATTTAGTTTTGTAAAAAAAATCATAGAGTTAATGAGGCTTCTCATGTAATCCTTCTCGATATTCTCAGACAAGTAGAGAAAACAAAGCAAACATTACATGAACATTAGAAAAATGAAAGAAAAAAGAAAGTAAGAATTTAGAAAATGAAATATTTGATAGTACTTGGTACAGCACTTGATAAACTGATTGACTGTCTTCAGAAACTAGGCGAAACCCATTATTATGGGAAAGAGACTGCAGCTGGAACTAGGGAGCAAAGGAAGAAGAAGAATGTGAAAGCTGTAAGTATTTCGGTGATCAAAATAAAAACAATTAGAGAATAAAAAAATTGGAAAACAAATTCCATGCCTCTATTGAGAAATTCCTTGTCGGTTTTCACAAATCCGGCAACTAATGCCAATGGATTGGTGCAGACGGGTAAAAGATACGGTGCTGGCCGGTGGGTGTTGGAGTGGAGAAGGGGAGAAAGAATTGGCTGTTAGGGATTAGAATTTGGGTGAATCGACCGAAGAGGGAAAGAAAAGAAAGGTAGTGGCTAATTAAAACGGTGACGTTTAGGCTATTTAAATTTTGTGGCGTTTATATAAAGCGCCACTAATAAAACGGCAGCGTTTTACAAACTTCTGTAACATATTTGCGGCGTTTTAAAAAAAAACGCCACTAAAACTGCGATAAGATAAAACGGCAGTGTTTTGTAACATATTTGCGGCGTTTTTTGGTAAAAACGCTACTAAACCGATATAAACATATTTGCGGCGTTTTTAAAAAAACGCCACTAAAACTGCGATAAGATAAAAGGGCAGTGTTTTGTAAGATATTTGCGACGTTTTTTGGTAAAAAAGCCACTAAACCGATATAAACATATTTGCGGCGTTTTTAAAAAAACGCCACTAAAACTGCGATAAGATAAAACGACAGTGTTTTGTAACATATTTGCGGTGTTTTTTGGTAAAAACGCCACTAAACCGATATAAACATATTTGCGGCGTTTTTAAAAAAACGCCACTAAAACTGCGATAAGATAAAACGGCAGTGTTTTGTAACATATTTGCGGCATTTTTTGGTGAAAACGCCACTAAACCGATATAAACATATTTGCGACGCTTTTTGGTAAAAACGCCACTATTAATCAATTTTAGTTTTTCCATTTTTACATATTTTTTCTATTTTTTTCTTTCAAATTTTTTGTGCTCATATCCGTTAATTTTTTGAAATTTTTTATTTTTTAAATATTAAACTTTTTAACTCAAATATGTATTAAAATATTATTTTTTAAATTTTTAAATTTTTAAGTTTTTAATTTTTAAGAGTTAAATTATTTTGAAGATCTTTATATTTTTTAAATTAAATATTAAAAAAAATAGTATCATGTCATGTCAATTACCTTGTACATTTTCACGTCAATATCATTAAAAAATTTAATTTTACAATTACATTCCTATTAAAAATGCGATTTAAAATTTTTTAAAAAGTGGAAGGTTTTGGTTCAAAAAATAAGAATATTCAAATTGATAAAAAAAATATAAATATTGAAAGTCATATTTTAATTACCATGATCAATCCTTTTGCGAATTAAATTGATATATGGGTATGGCATGGTCTAGTATATTGTTGAAAGGATTTCTTTTTTTCTTTCTTTATTAGTCGTTGTTTAAATTTCTATATAAATGGCATTTAATTATATGTATACACATAAATTTGGATAGCGATACATCTCTGAATTATATATGAACACATACTGAAAAACCCTTAATTATTCACCTTAAACCCTAAATTAACATAACTCATATATATATATATATATATATATATTACAAGTTGCAGAAGTAATTAAAGAAATAATAATCTAATCCCTAAACCCTAAACCCTAAACCCTAAAATAATATGATTTTTATCTATTTTATCAAAATCCCTAATACTTAAATCCCTAAACACTAAGACTCTAACTTTATTATTCGATATGGTTTAAGCAGTAAACCCTAAACCACATAAATCTAAATTACTAAAAATTAAACTATAAACCCGGCTTAAACCCTAAACCAATTGGCCTTAATCTTAAACCCTAAACCCTAAACCCTAAATCATAAACCATAAACCTTAAACTAGCCTAAACCCGTGAACCTTAAACCATACACCCACAAACCCTAATCTTAAGACTAACCGTAATCTCAAGACTAACCGTAAACCATAAACTCTAAACACTAAATCTTGAAATGCTGCATTCGAAACCCTAGTCAGCACATATATACAAACCACTAAACCCTTAATTATAACCTTAAACCCTAAATTATTTAGATAAATTTTGATTATTATATATTCTTTCAATATTTTAGGAAATGTAAATAACATTTTCAATTTACTAATTAATTTTGTTTCTCTACCGATGCATGGGTTACCAACTTTTTTAATTTTAATATATATAAAGCTTATCTATTATCTCTAAAATAATTTAAACTATAATTTTAATTTTAATATATATATATAAGAAATTAAATAATTTAAACTATAATATATATATATATATAAAGTCTGTTTTCTTATAGTGGCTAAACCCTAAATATAAATTTTATAAGGGACCAAAGTTGATCTTTAGCGGCGTTTTTTTCAGAAGCGCTGCTAATGCTCCGATCTTTAGCGGCGTTTTTTTAGAAGCGCCGTGAATACTCCGATCTTTATCGGCGTTTGGGAAAAAAGCACCGCTATTTCTCCTTTTTAGCGGCGTTTTGGAAATAAACACCGCTATTGCTCAACTTTTTGCGGCGTTTTCTTTCAAACGCCGGTAATGTATAATATTTGCGGCGTTTTTTGTTAAAATGCCACTAAAAACGCCGCTAAATGTAACACCCCAAACCCGGCCCACACACTACAACCGGATCTGGTATGTCACTTGAGTGATTTTGCAAAACATGTCGCATTTTGGAAAACGATTTCTAGGTTTAATCATTAATACCAAAAACTTAGTAATTTATTAAGTCATATAAGATATAAAGTTATAAATTGCCTTGGTGAATTTTAATTAAAATCCAAAAAAAAAAAACCTTGTACATGTCTTAGCTTAATTTTAATCATAAAAATTAAAATGTTTAATAATTAAACCCAACTTAAACCCAAAAACATAAATAATAGTCTAGTGGTCCATGGCCTTATTACAACGAAATATAAAACCCACTTAAGACAAATTTCTTAAAAATAAATAAAATAAAGTCTTTTTGCGGAATCCTCGAAGACTTATCGCATGGCCACCTTGCTCTCCTCTCCACCCTGCCTCGATGCACTAAGTGCTACACAAATTGTTAAAATAATAGGGTGAGTCGCGAGACTCAGTGTGCAACCCACATGCACCATTAGATTTGGGCCTTAGCCCCACAGAACATATATCAGAATATATTATGTAACATCCCCAAACCCGGCCCATTCACTACGACCGAATCTGGTTATGTCACTGAAAAAGACGGTTGAAAATCTTCTTAATTTAAAATAAAACATCGTAGTTTGCTGAATTTTGGAAAACATATCTTTGGAATAAAATTTTGCTATTAAACTCATTCATTTTTAAAACTTTAGTTTATAATATCCAATTTGAATAAATAGTTTGCAAACCATAAATCCTTTTCACGTAGCAATTTAATTTAAATAAACCATAGTTAAAGTAATACCAAAAACATAAAATGGCCTTTATTACAACCCAACAATTCAAATAAAGTACTTATATCAAAATCAAGCATGAAATAATTGAACATCATCTTCGGCATGGGCCACCTTGTCCTCTCCGATCCCGGTCTAGCTTTATGCACTACTCGAAATGGTTAAGGAAAAAGGTGAGTCACCCAGACTCAGCATGTACTACCCTTTTCCCGATTAGCAAAATATCACATACAAACATAATCATGATCATCATGCATCCCAATCATATGCACCCAATCCTAACCGCCCATACACCTTTTCTACCCCGTGTGGTACCAAACCACCGGGTGGTGCCAAACCACCGGTGACGTATAGTCACAATGTGTTACTAAAACACCGTGACCGAAGTCACAAATCCAATGATGGGGCCAACCCATCGTGTGATACCAAATCACCGCGACAATCCCAGTATCTCAAAAAGTGGGGCCAACCCACGGTGGTGTTAACCACAGGACGCCAGTCGCAATGAGGTGCCAAACCTCTGTGTCCCAAAGACACAAATGTGGTACCAAACCACTGGTGACCGTAGTCACGATAATCGAGTGATGGGGCCAACCCATCGTGTGATACCAAATCACCGGCGCTAATCCTCAATACCGCTTTTGTGGGGCCAACCCACCGTGGTGCAAAACCACGGGGACGAGACGCCGAGGTGCCAAACCTCCGAGGTGCTAAACCTCTGTGACCCAAAGTCACAAAGTTGTGTTACCAAAACACTTTGTGCTCGTCAAGACAAAATATCACCGCTCTCCACTCATATCACCCATCATCATACCAACTCATGTATAGTATTCAAATCATGCAAACATGTTCAACGTTGCATCTCATAGCACATACATCATAAATCATGACATCATGTATCAATAACAATACTCATAATGAAACGGACTTACCTGAATCCGTGCACATACCCCATAGGGTATCATATCACTCAACCATACTATTTCGGTTTTACCAATCAATCAGTTCATCAAACATATACAAAGCAAGAAGTGTGTTAGTTTACACACCTGAATACTAATGCGACTATCAAATCCCGTAGATCAAGATCTAACGCACTAGATCCCCCATTCCTTAACACTTCTCGAGCACTAGCCACAACCCGAGATATGCGAGATCAAGCCTTCCCCTACAATCGGCCAAAACTAAACAACATAATCATGCTAATCAACCTTTAAGGGTAAAATCGTAATTTTACCTACTAAGGGTATTTTCGTAAATTCACACCTGCAATGGCCTTTCTGAAGGCCTAATGTCACCACTAGCGACTCAGCTACCACTTCCGATCGAAATGGACTATTGGGCCTAAAACCCGCTTTCGGCCCATCCGGACCACACGCGCCGTGTGGCCCACCTAAACACGAATCTAGCCACGTATATAACTTCCACCTAGTCTAGTTCACTATATACTACACAATCGCACAATTTACTCATAAGGGCCCACGGGCCCATTGGGCCCACTTCGCCCATCGCGCCCAAGCGCACTTTCCAACCCACGAGAATACTAACGATGGCCTCAACTATCGCGTCGAAGCCCCACACGCGCGCCGCGACGCTCGTGTGGCTACTAATGCCGTGATCGGCACTTCTTCGGCATTTGCCGCTCTACGGCTAGAGTAGAGAGAGTTACACACCGATAGGACTGCGGGGCTAATCCGCGCCCGATCACTCTTGTGCCCAAACGCCCTCCAAGATGTGTTTACTCTCCTCATAGGATGCTCCTTATATAGCTAGCTCTTCACCTTCATTCTTTGTGTCTTTCCGATGTGGGATCCTTCGTCGAGAGAGTTTAAATTCAACTGAAACTCTTGCCGTCCAATCATAAAAATAAATACTCCATTGCTTGTCATGAGATTCGAACCAGTGCTCCTTGCTGCTGCACGCCTTACTTCCAACGCCAGTGCCACTCGGCCACTTTGATTTTTATGCCATGAAGCCACACCATTTAATCTTTAAAGGCTTCCTACTCAAGCCCCCAATCGCATAAGAAAAATAAAACACGCAAAGCCGCCTCAGTCGCTCGAACCAGCGCCACGCGCACCTCCACTCCTAAGTGCCGCACAGAACCACTTGGACAAGTTCTTTGTTTGCGCCAAAACACGCCCCTACTCCTTTTAAGGCCTCCCCTCCTTGTAACGCCGTAACCCAAAAATATTAAAACCCCTTGTAGCCGCTGGACTCGAACCTGTGCCCTCACCAAGGCGTCCTCCCAAAGCTCTTAAGCGCATGACGGAGACCACTCTACCACCGCCTTCCCTTGTGCCAAAAATTACAGAAAATTATTCTTAAGACCTCCCTTGGCCCGATTCCCTTTTCCACTAAAAATCCAAAATTTTCCAAAGTCTCCCCTTTCATCCAAGCATTCTTAAAACCTCTAAAACTCACCCAAGCACTCCCAAAAACCTACTAACACTTTATTTATACCCAATACGCACAACCCCTAAACCAGGTGTTACAATTCTACCCTCCTTAAAAATAATTTCGTCCTCGAAATTACTTTACTAGCGAACGTCCGCACAACCTATCCTACCATACTACGCCTCGCCGCGCACTCTGATCTTAATAAAGTCATCATTCCACCTAGACCATGCCCGTGACAACACGTCCCCTAGAACTCATATCTAGCGTCGCGATTTAATCGATTAAAAGTTTTATGCATTAGAAATTTTGTTCCAATCGCTTAATCCACGAGCAAATTTTATGAACAGAAGTTTCGGAAGTCGCTTCTCTCGAGCAATCACGCTTTGAGCTTCTAAAGTAATCCACTATTGCAATCATCCGATCACATCAATAACTCACAAGCAATAGTAAGGGGTACTTACACAGTGGACTTCGGTCGAGGTACAGTGCCATGCCACCCTAACTCAAAAAGTTTCTTAAAAGCCCATATTTTTGAAAAGCCCATTTTGAATATATTTTTGGGCCCAAAACCCTCAAAGCCGAGTTTTGAACCGGGCTCTGATACCAAACTGTAACATCCCCAAACCCGGCCCATTCACTACGACCGAATCTGGTTATGTCACTGGGAAAAGACGGTTGAAAATCTTCTTAATTTAAAATAAAACATCGTAGTTTGCTGAATTTTGGAAAACATATCTTTGGAATAAAATTTTGCTATTAAACTCATTCATTTTTAAAACTTTAGTTTATAATATCCAATTTGAATAAATAGTTTGCAAACCATAAATCCTTTTCACGTAGCAATTTAATTTAAATAAACCATAGTTAAAGTAATACCAAAAACATAAAATGGCCTTTATTACAACCCAAAAATATTAAAACCCCTTGTAGCCGCCTGGACTCGAACCCAGGCCCTCACTGGCGTCCTCCCCAAGCTCTTAAGCCGCGTACGGAGACCACTCTACCACCGCCTTCCCTTGTGCCAAAAATTACAGAAAATTATTCTTAAGACCTCCCTTGGCCTGATTCCCTTTTCCACTAAAAATCCAAAATTTTCCAAAGTCTCCCCTTTCATCCAAGCATTCTTAAAACCTCTAAAACTCACCCAAGCACTCCCAAAAACCTACTAACACTTTATTTATACCCAATACGCACAGCCCCTAAACCAAGGTGTTACATATTATAACAGAAATTATGCAAAGCCCAACCCAACTCCTAGGTTTCCAACCGCTACATACCACCCTTACCTGCCAATCACACCATTGGGGATTTCTACAATCAACCCACACCGCTACACACCATCGATGGCAGTCATGCTGCAGTTAGCTGCTCATCGTCAAATCGTGACAGAGTCACTAGGTTGAAATGGCATAAGCCACCAGAAAATAGAGTTGTGACAGAGTCACCAGGCTGAAATGGCATAAGCCACCAGAAATAGAGTTGTGACAGAGTCACCAGGCTGAAATGGCATAAGCCACCAGAACAGAACACTTCCCCCTTTTCATCAATTACCCTACCCCGAGCATACATAGAAATTTACATGCAAAACATATCTTTTTAATAGAAAAATTCACTGAAGAATGGCAGAAAGCACTAACCTAATATTTAGCCTTTACCCTTCTCGGGTTTTCATACGTTATGCCGGGATTTCGGCATTTAACAGAGTATAGCAGATTTATTGCACATATACATATATATATACAATCAATCTAATGGTGTGAAAAGCTACACACCTGGTTACCTTTAGGACGACACTCTCTATGTCGACACTATCAGAAGCTGCTAAAACTGCTATCTGTCTAAGATTTTGTTCGGATGCCGGTCCACAACCTACTGGCCAATCCCAAGCTCGCCGACACCGCCGCTTTTTAAATTTAGGGATTGGTTTCTGAGATCCAATCCTCCTTTGCTTCGATCCATATTTGATTCCATCGAGGACCTTATCGATTGCTACCATCGTAACATGTGGTTGTTGATCCATAACATAGGGTTAAGATTACGAATACGATAATCTAACGTAACGAAAATCTAGAGAAAACTACCTTACCTTAAAATCCCGAAAAGAGGCATGATACTTAGAGACTAACGATTTTCAGCTTTTAGATCTAGACGATCAGGTCTCCTTCAAATCCCGGAATGCCGCCCAACATAGCACCATTAAACTATTAGTTTTTAGAATTTTGCCTTTCAAGAACCGAAATAGAATATGAGATCTAACAGAAGTCGACACTTACCTTAGTATAGGGAATTCGGCTAGCACTTGGAGAGAAGATTCAGTAATGTCAAAGAAAAAGATTTAAATGTCGGAAGAACTAATTCTCAACTAGGATGAATAAAGAAAAACTATGGAGATTTCGGCTTTTTAGAGAAATCGGCTCAAAGGGAAAAAGAATGGAGAAGAGGTTTCGGCTTTTGAAGAAATTGAAGAAAAGAAATTGGAGAGGAGAGACTAAGAATTTCGCACAATGGAAGGAGAAAAATTAGGGTTTAAATGTCGAATCAATGAGATATCCTCCCCTATTTATAGAAATTTCGGCACCTATTGTTTAAACCCGAAAACGCCCTTCCTGATAACTAAAAGTCAAGCTAAAAGAAAAGGGAAAATTCGGTACCCACATATACTAAAATAAATAAATAAATAGAATAAATAGAATAAACCTACACTCCCTAATCAACTCAAACTTATCACTAATTAAATTCCTTTATTATCTTAAAATTTTATCCTCATCAAAAAGTCCTTTTATTTTGCCCAAAAATTCAAATACCTTCCCACGCCAGCAGCAAAATTTCAAGCTATTGCGCACAAGGCAACTCGAACCCGAGACCTCCAAGCACAACCACACGCTACGACCATCGCACTGCAACCATTCTTGTGATATATTCCGTTGTCAACTTCTTTTAAAGTATACTTTTCAGCGACCGAATCATCCAAAGAAATCCAAAAATATTAACTGACACCCAGATTCGAACCTCCGCCCTTTTCACTATGAGGCACGTCCCTTGCCACTGCGCCACCCGTTTCATTTGAGTCATAATTCCTTCCCAATTAATTATCAACCTTTATTCCTTGCTCCAGGTTTACTAAAAAAAAAAACCCAACATTTCGCGCACAACGCGACTAGAACCTTGTTCCCCCTAATTCTGGAAAAAAAAAACTTGTAATTATTGTTTACTAATTTTTCCTCCCTTTTAAATATATTAACTGAATTATAATAAAATTTAATGTGGCATAATATTAAAATCTATTTATGCATCAATTTATCAAACATTTTTCATAACTTTGTCCTTGTCATATAATTAATTATTTGACTTATGTTATCAGTGTGATGAATGAAGTTATAATTTAGAAATATTAATTTTTCTATTATTCTCGATTTAATTTTTTATATTTTAATATAATTTAGTTGTTATATTTTTTTATAATATCAATTTCTATCGTTAAATTTTCGTTAATATACAATATGAGTATATATAATTTGAATGTACTAAAAAAAAATTAATATGTGGTTTATACTAAAATAAGATAATGGTCAATTTTTAATTGACCCCTAGATTATGCTAAAATTTGGGGATTTGATTTATATGCTTTACTTTTACACAGTTTGCCCCTCTACTTTTATAATGTCACTAATGTATTTAAATAGTTAATTTTTCTTAAAAATATTATTCAAACAGAAATAAATTATTTTATCATGAAAAGTTTGAATGGACATTGTCTTTTAAAAAAAATTTATTATTGCAAGTTTAGTTTAATTTTTAGGAGGTTTAGGAAGGGTTGGTAGTGTTGGAAAAGTCCTAGGCTCAATCTAGGGCTTTAGCAAAAATGTTGTTTTTTTTAGGGAGGTTGGTGGTAGTCATAAGGCTTTTAAAATATTGTTGGGTTAAAAGATATCATTAAGAAGTAGGTGGTCTGGTGGCTTGGGGCGTTTGTGAATAAGTTGGAGGTCTAAGGTTCAAGTCTTGGGTATGGCAAAAAATCTTATTGCGCATATGATAGTATGAAGGCCAGAGTTTAGGCCTTATAATTAGTTAAATGTTTCATGACACAAGGAAACGCTCGCCCAAAGGCAAAGGCGTTAGGAGTAGTAGGGGGAACAAGGTTCTAGTCGCGTTGTGCGCGAAATGTTGGGATTTTTTTTAAGTAAACCTGGAGCACGGAATAAAGGTTGATAATTAATTGGGAAGGAATTATGACTCAAATGAAACAGGTGGCGCAGTGGCAAGGGACGTGCCTCATAGTGAAAAGGGCGGAGGTTCGAATCTGGGTGTCGGTTAATATTTTTGGATTTCTTTGGATGATTCGATCGCTGGAAAGTATACTTTAAAAGAAGTTGATAACGGAATATATCACAAGAATGGTTCTGGTGCAGTGGCTGGTAGCGTGTGGTTGTGCTTGGAGGTCTCGAGTTCGAGTTGCCTTGTGCGCAATAGCTTGAAATTTTGCTGCTGGCGTGGGAAGATATTTGAATTGGACCAAAATGCCAAAAGATGGCTGCTATTCAGGAAGCTATTTGAATGAAATTCAAATTGAATTTTTGGGCTAAATAAAAGGACTTTTTGATGAGGATAAATTTTTAAGATAATAAAGGAATTTAATTAGTGATAAGTTTGAGTTGATTAGGGAGTGTAGGCTTATTCTATTTATTTATTTATTTATTTATTTATTTATTTTAGTATATGTGGGTACCGAATTTTCCCTTTTCTTTTAGCTTTACTTTTAGTTATCAGGAAGGGCGTTTTCGGGTTTGAACAATAGGTGCCAAATTTCTATAAATAGGGAGGATATCTCATTGATTCTCGACATTTAAACCCTAATTTCTTCTCCTTCCATTGTGCCGAAATTCTTAGTCTCTCCCTCTCCAATTTCTTTTCTTCAATTTCTTCAAAAGCCGAAACCTCTTCTCCATTCTTTTTCCCTTTGAGCCGATTCCTCTAAAAAGCCGAAATCTCCATAGTTTTTCTTTATTCATCCTAGTTGAGAATTAGTTCTTTCGGCATTTAAATCTTTTTCTTTGACATTACTGAATCTTCTCTCCAAGTGCTAGCCGAATTCCCTATACTAAGGTAAGTGTCGACTTTTGTTAGATCTCATATTCTATTTCGGTTCTTGAAAGGAAAAAGTCGAAAAAACTACTAGTTTAATGGTGCTATGTTGGGCGGCATTCCGGGATTTGAAGGAGACCTGATCGTCTAGATCTAAAAGCCGAAAATTGTTAGTCTCTAAGTATCATGCCTCTTTTCGGGATTTTAAGGTAAGGTATTTTTCTCTAGATTTTCGTTACGTTAGATTATCGTATTCGTAATCTTAACCCTATGTTATGGATCAACAACCACATGTTACGATGGTAGCAACTGATAAGGTCCCTCGATGGAATCAAATATGGATCAGGAAAAGGAGGGGATTGGATCTGTAAAACCAATCCCTAAATTTAAAAAGCGAACGGTGTCAGCAGTTCGGGATTGGCCAGTAGGTTGTGGACCGGCATCCGAACAAAATCTTAGACAGATAGCAGTTTTAGCAGCTTCTGATAGTGTTGACATAGAGAGTGTCGTCCTAACGGTAACCAGGTGTGTAGCTTTTCACACCATTAGATTGATTGTATATATATATATATATGTATATGTGTAATAAATCTGCTATACTCATTAAATGCTTTGAAATCCCGATAACGTATGAAAACCCGAGAAGGGTAAAGGCTAAATATCGTGTTAGTGCTTTCGCCATTCTTCGATGAATGTTTCTCATTTAAAAGATATGTTTTGCATGTAAATTTCTATGTATGCTCGGGGTAGGGTAATTGATGAAAAGGGGAAGTGTTCGCTCGTGGCTTATGCCATTTCACCGGTGACTCTGTCACAACTCGCATTTCGTGGCTTATGCCATTTCAACTGCCGACTCTGTCACAACTCTATTTCTCGTGGCTTATGCCATTTCACCGGTGACTCTGTCACAACTCGTTTTCGGTGGCTTATTCCATTTCACCTGGTGACTCATCACGATTTGACGATAAGCGACTAATCTGCAGCATGACCGCCATCGATGGTGTGTAGCGGTGTGGGTTGATTGTAGAAATCCCCAATGGTGTGATTGGCGGTAAGGGGTGGTGTGTAGCGGTTGGAAACCTAGGAGTTGGGTTGGGCTTTGCATAATTTCTGTTATAATATATTCGATATATGTTCCGTGGGGCTAAGGCCCAAATCTAATGGTGCATGTGGGTTGCACACTGAGTCTCGCGACTCACCCTATTATTTTAACAATTTCAGGTAGCACTTAGTGCATCGGACCGGGCTGGAGAGGAGAGCAAGGTGGCCATGTGATAGAGTACTGAGGATTCCGCAAAAAGACTTTATTTTATTTATTTTCAAGAAATTTGTCTTAAGTGGGTTTTATATTTCGTTGTAATAAGGCCATGGGCCACTAGACTATTATTTATGTTTTTGGGTTTAAGTTGGGTTTAATTATCAAACATTTTAATTTTTATGATTAAAATTAAGCTAAGACATGTACAAGGTTTTTTTTTTTTGGATTTTAATTAAAATTCACCAAGGCAATTTATAACTTTATATCTTATATGACTTAATAAATTACTAAGTTTTCGGTATTAATGATTAAACCTAGAAATCGTTTTCTAAAATGCGACATGTTTTGCAAAATCACTCAAGTGACATACCAGATCCGGTTGTAGTGTGTGGGCCGGGTTTGGGGTGTTACAAATTGGTATCAGAGCCAAGTTCAAAACTCGGCTTTGGGTTTTTGGGCCCAAAACATTTTCTAAAGATGGGTTTTTGAAAACATGCATGTTTATAAATAACACAGGAGGGTTTTCTCGGCATGGCACCTGCTTCTCCGGCCCAAGTCCGCCAGGTAAGTATTCTGAACTCGCTGTGTGTTATATATATATGTGGGCTTGATGGGCTTTAAGGGACATAGATTATTTTAATTAGAGCTTGATGAACCTTAGGCCTAGTTAAACAACTCTCAATTGCATAAGACTTAATCCAACCAAACAAACCTGTGAACAAGTCGCAAGACTAGGGTGTGACAACAGGCATGCGCATGTCTAGGATTGGATCCGGAAGAGCTTGGTACTTAAGCAGTCCTAGTGACTCACCTCCTCTTCGCTAGAATCCTACCTGGTGCGTAGTGACTGTTCACCCTAGCCACGAGGATTTGTTGACGGGCCAAAATTAATAATTTAAAACCCGAAAGGGACCAGCCATTCTATTTTGTAAAATTACTAAATTACCCCTGATTTATAAGTGACCAAAATATCCCTGATTTGTACAATTACCAATATACCCCCGGATTTCAAAATTTCACAAAATCACTCAAGTGACATACCAGATCCGGTTGTAGTGTTTGGGCCGAGTTTGGGGTGTTACACTAAAAGTCTGTTTTGGTGTAGTGAATTAATTTTGGCACTTAATTCTATGTTATTCTTGTATTGGTCCATAACTTGATACTCAATTCATTTATTATTTTTTATTTTTACTAATTGTTTGAACTATAAATTGTCATACAACAAATCAATCAAATACATGAATTTTTTGAACTTTTCAATTCAAAGAAGAAGCCATCCCTTCTCTAGCTATTAGTTCATCCCCATATCTTCTCTTTCAACAACTTATTCTTATATCTTCTTGGTGAGATTGAGAAAAAAATCAATATTTTTATGCATGGGTTTTAGTTAAAATTTAATATTTCTTTACATTGCATGAGTTTTTGTTGGAAAGTAACTAAAAATCTTTGATTAATAGAGAAAAAACACCACACAAAGAGTACATGCAACCAAGAAACAAACAGAAGTAAACAGTACCAATCTCAAGTGACAAGTAGCAGCAAACATGGGCACGACAGTAATAATTCGAATTGGACGTTAACTTACAACGTGTGAGGGAAAACAAAGCAGTATACACACATAAAATAATGAAGAAAAACACAACTATCATCCAACAGAGAGCATAACATTTTTCACTCACGTAGTTACAACATTGCAAAAATCAAAAAATTACATTACCCTCTCTCCTGGCTCTTTCATTTGCCAGATAATCCACAATATTTTTTATACACCTAGGAATTTCAACTATTAACCAATCATTAGTGTTCCTTAGGATGTTTTCTCAAGAACCACCTTCTATAGCATCTCGGAGACCTTATATGGATCCTAAATTTTTGGTACAACTCCTACCCAAGGTAGCAAAGACGGCACAAGCTTCTTTGATAGCTTGTAATTCCACAAAATCGACATCAACTTTTTAATTTCTTTTTTTTTTAAATAAAGACATCAATGTAATTCATGTACAAATTACCTCTAACACTTGGTTTACATGTACAACCATTAATAGAACCATTGACATTAATTTTTACATAACCATCATTAGTAATCCAATGCAATGCTAAGCTTGTATCATTCTTTGCATTTGTTGACCATTTGACGGCAAGGTTAATTTTGTGGTTGTACAATTCTTCACTGCCAAGTTTGCATATTTTAGAACAAAAATATTGAGCATTTTTTTTATGATATTTGGACAAGTTAGAACCCCAAACATGAAGACTAATTGAGTTGAAATTGTAAACTTGAAGATTGATTTCTTCCGGATTAAGTTTGGTTACTTACAGAACAAGTAAAGTCACTTTCTATAATTGAAAACATTGGATCACTGGAAAAGTGATTAGATTATAACTCTTATGTAAGCAAAACTTAAGTAATATATAAACTTAAGTTTTCTCTAACTTAATGTCATCACTAGAAAGTAACCAAGAGATTGAGAGTATGAAAGGGCATAAAATTGTTCAAGTTACGAATGTGTATGTGTGCATTGTTTTTGTACGCAATCAAGAGAGTCTTTTGAATTGCAAAACTAAGCTTTTGAGGAGGAAGCTTAGTGGGAGAGTGATCTAGTCTTTGTACAACGGTGAGGTCACTAAATTGGTAAGTGTTAGACCAGTGTTAGGACTTAAATAATTGGTTATACTGTGACAAGGATAGTGGATTATTGCTCTAGGTAAGGCCCCGCAAACGTAGACTGAGGTCAAACTGCATAAACAATCTCAATGTTCATCTTTATCTTTTATACATTTCTAGTTTTGTGGTTGAAACTATAACCACAATTCCAAGCACTATTGTAGCCATAGTTTTTGTTTGCAAAGAAATTACCTCTTTGTTTCTACAATTGGTATCAGAGCTTTTCACTTAACATAAATAGTGATTGTCATGGTTGATATAGTTTCTTCCAATGGAAAGATCGTCAATCTCACGTCCCCCCTTATGCTTGATGGAGAAAATTATGCGTACTGGAAAGACAATATGAAAGCATTCATTAAGTCAATAGATGAACGAGCCTGAAGGGTTGTTTTAACTGGATGGACTCATCCATTTACTAAAATTAAAGCAATAAAAACTCCCAAGCCCGAGGCAACTTAGACTATTAAAGAATAAAATATTGCTAATGCCAACTCCAATGAACTTTTTGCTATTTTATGTGGAGTAAATGCTCAGGAGTTTAAGAGAATTTCTAAGTGTACTGAAGTAAAAGAGGCATGGGAAATACTAGAGACAACTCATGAAATGACCAATACAGTGAAATGATCCAAGCTTCAAATGTTGACAACTAAATTTAAGACTCTAAGGATGTAGGAAACAAAGACCATTGGGGAGTTTTATACAAAACTCTGTAACCTGGCCAATCAGCCTTTTTTTTTCCTAAGAAAGTGAGCACTCAAGCTCCAAGCTTGTTAGGAAGGTTTTTAGGTCATTACCTGAGAGTTTCAGCATCAAAGTAACAACCATCGAGGAGGCCAAGGATATTGATACCATGAGGATTGATGAGTTAATTGGATTTCTCCAAACCTTTGAGATCAACTTGGAAGAGGATAAGAAGGGTAAGTCAAAATTTGAGAAGAATATTGCCTTTTCAGTGGCAGAAACTATGCCCATTGAAAAAAGTACTGTTATCAAAGAGATGTAAGAATAGTTGGATTTGTTTACTGAAAGGGTTCAACAAGATGGCCAAGAAACAATTTGGAAGGACTAAACAATTTGAGTAATCCAAAGCTATCCTGAAGGGAAATTTCAAGAACAAATCTAAGTCAAATGAACCTGTTAAGGAGAAGAAACAGGGAATTCAATGTCATAAGTGGCATGTTTATAGGCATATCCAAGTAGAATATGTTAATAATTTGAAAAAGAAAAAATAAAAATCTCTATGCGTGACCTAGAATGATGAGGAAACCAGCTTAAAATCAAAGTCTGATGGTCAACAGGTGAGCAATTTTGTGGCCTTTACATCAATGATTAAAAAAAACCAGATGGTTTTAATTGTGAATCATTCGAGTTCAATAAAGAAGAGGCACATGAAGAATTGTTTAAAACCTAAAAGCTCATGTTGGAAAAATAGAATCTTTTGTGTGAGGTAAATTCAAAGCTTTCCACTAAGAATGATTATATGAATAAGAAAGTATCCATGTTGACCGATCAAGTAGATGCAAAGTTAATGGAGCTTGATGAGCAATCAAAAAGGGTTGAAAAACTTGAAGAATAATTAAAAGATTCAAGGTAGACTCTTGAGCAGTTCAATTGTAGCACTAAAAATTTAAATGTAATGATAGCAACTAGAAAAAGGGACCAGATGACAGGAAACCTAAGCTTCACAGATAAAGGTAAAGTTGTTGCAAAAAATCCTAGAGTGTTTGTTAAGGCAATGAACAATAAGTTTCTTGGAGAAGCCTAAATTCCAGACAAACCAGCTCAATCTACCAGGAGAAAGATCATTTGCCACTACTGTGGTGTTTCAGGCCATATTAGGCCCCATTGCTTTAAGATGCTCAAAGATCTTTGACGAAATAAAATAGTGCCACAAATTGTGTTTACTACTGCTCGCACTATTTGAAAAAAGGAAAAATTTGTGTAGAGAAGAAAACATCAACAACGTTTGATTGTTGCACACTAGTCCCCCAAAGCTTCAATTGATGATATATGGTACTTTAATAGTGGTTGCTCATGTTATATGATTGGTAACCTCTCATGCTTAAGTAACTTTGTTGAAAGCTATAAGGGTAGTGCCACTTTTGACAATGGGAAAAAGAGGAAGATTCGTGGCAAAGAGACATTTGTAGTTGATGGAATACCTAACCTAAAGAATGTGTTATATGCTGATGGCTTAAAATATAACCTTGTCAGCATTAGTTAGCTTTGTGATTAGGGAATGCTTGTGAACCTCACAAAGGACAAGTGTCTGATAACTTTAAGATAGAATGAAGAAGTCATGAAAGGTGCCAGGACATTTGACAACTGCTATAAAGTCCTTCTGCCATCCATGTACAACAAGGCAAAAGTGGTCAAACTAGAATTGTGGCATGAGAAATTGAGACACATTCACTATCTAAGATTACAAAGACTTGTACATTATGATGCAATTCGAGGCTTGCCAAAACTAGGAGGAACAATTCTTAAAGTCTATGGAGATTGTCTCAAAGCAAAGCAACATAGGGAGTCCAATAAACTGTTGGCACATATTCAAACTACAGTTCCACTTCAACTTCTTCACGTAGACCTTATTGGACCAATGCAAATTGAGACCATTGAAGGTAACAAGTATGTATTGGTTTGTGTTGATGACTTTTCACGTTACACCTAGGTCAAATTCTTAAAAGAAAAGTCTGACACCTTTAGTGATGTAACACCCCTAACCCGTATCCGTCGCTGGACGAGGGTTAAGAGGCATTACCGAACATATCGGAACATACCACAAACATTTCACTAACATCAAATATTCACAACCATTACATAGTGAAATATACACATAGAGTCCCTTTAGAAGGTCTACAAGACCTTAAACATGCTTTAGATAAGGTTCGGGACTAAACCGATCTCATACGGAAACTTTGCGGAACTTAGAAAATCTTTCTTTCAAAACAGGGCACACGCCCGTGTGGCTAGGCCGTGTGCCTCACACGACCGTGCCTTGGACCATGTCTCAGCCCGTGTGTAACACTAACTTGGGTCACACGGTCTGGAACACGCCCGTGCTGCTTGCCCAGGTGGCAAACTGACTTGAATCACACGGCCTGTCACACGCCCGTGTGTCTGGCCCGTGTGCAAGTCTAACTTGCTTTGAATTGGAGCAGTGAAGGACACGGTCGAGACACACGCCCGTGTGCTCAACCGTGTGGACAATTATAGGCCATTTGCAAGGCCAAATTGCCACCCATTTTGAGTCATTCCTATAAGCATCATTCTATACTCAATTCATACCTAATGAATGGTCAAAATCTTACCTAAACATGCTCAATTCATGTTACAATATCCTCATTCGTTTCTATATACAATTCCATACTAAAAGCATATGATTCACATCTCATTTCAATCCATTTCAAACATGCAATATATTCACCATCTCAAATACCAAATCAAGTATGAAACATACTACTTCTATTTCATTAAAGCATACCATAATGGTCATTCACACAAGACCATTAATACCCATCACATACACCATTTTCACATAGCAAAACATATACCAAAATCAATCCAAAGTATCATCCATTATCAAGCCATATCACATGGCTATATTTACACATTTCAAAACATAATCAAAGTTCTCTAGCCTATACATGCCATACTTCAATATGTACATTTTCAAAAGGTACCAAAATATAGTTCGATAGTGTGGTGATGATCCTCGACGATCCCCGAGCTTCTAATAGCTTCTATAATCTATAAAATAATGCAAACACACACAAAGTAAGCTTTTAAAAGCTTAGTAAGCCATATACAAATAAACTTATCACATAGAATAACTTATCACATAGAACAAATATAAACCATTTCATTCATATGGTTCTTGGCATAACACAATCACAAGTCATATTTCTCTTATATCTCAATTGGTCATGTTCACTTGCTCATAATCACATATCATGTAATATAGCTCATATATCAAATGATCATGTTCATACATACTTTTCATTGCCAAAATTCATATACATACATACGTATCGAAATTCGAATGCACATTCGTATACTCACTCTTTTCTCGGAATGCCCGTTGAACCGTTCAGAATAAATAAGGATACTCGAATAGCTCGTAAAGCTCGTACAATGCCAACGTCCCAGACGTGGTCTTACATGTAATTAATTATCGATGCCTCTGTCCTAGACAGGGTCTTATACGGAAACATATACGATGTCGATGTCCCAGACATGGTCTTACACGTAAATCTCAAATCGGTGCCAACGTCCCAGACGTGGTCTTACACAAAATAATATCTCAGAATCCTATGTCATGACATACGTATCCTAACTATTTCTTAAAGTTCATACGGGACTTTTCGGACGTCGTCATCATATTATCAGAACTTACCCGGATTTCACATATTCAACTCAAATAGCCATATATCACAATTCATTCATATATAAGCAATAATAATTAAACTCAAACACATTTATTTGTATATCGACTTACCTCGTATGGATTCGGATGGAAATAAACGACTACTCGACCACTTTAGATTTCTCTCGATCTAATTCTGTTTTCTTTGGTTCTTGATCTATACACATTCAAATTTAACTCTTTTACTCACCAAATCATTCAATTCAATCCATATACACATATTTAGGGCATTTTACAAATTATCCCTCATATTTTCACATTTTGACATTTTAGTCCATATTTCATAAAATCACAAAATACACACAATTTCACATTTTTCATGCTTAGCCGAATTTTCATAGAGTTCATTTAAGCCCATATATTTCATTTATTTCTCATTTTAGTCCTTCAATTTCTCATTTTCACAATTTAGCCCATAATACTCAAATTCATCAAAAGTCCAAATACAAAACATGTTAACCCAACACATATCTTCCATTTTTCATCAATTAACATCACAAAGCTCACAATTTCATCAATGGCATAATTCAATATCTTTATCAAATTCAAAAATTGTGACATGGGCTAGCTAGTACACTTAACAACGATCACAAAAACATAGAAATCATCAAAAATGGGTCAAAAACACATACCTAATTGACCAAGATTAGTGTCGAATGCTTGAAAGCTTATGAACCCTATCTATTTCTTCAAATTCGGTGCAAAATAAATGATAATGTCCATATTTTCATGTTTGTGTTATTTAATACATAATAATACATAAATTACCAAAATATACATGATTAATAAACATATAAAACATTAACATTAAGGCCATTAATGTCCACTTACCATGTTAATGGCATATTAACAACATAAGGACCCCTTAATAATAAAGACACACCAATTCGGCACTTAATTAAATAGAAGGCTACTTTTGCATTTTTTACAATTTAGTCCTTTTTGCAAATTAAGCACACAAACGATCAAATTAAATCACGAAAATTTCACACATACCAATTCACACACTATAAATACGGGAAATAATATTAAAATATTTTTTTGACTCGAATTTGTGGTCTCGAAACCACTATTCCGACTAAGGTATAAACCGGGCTGTTACAAGTGAGTTTAAGAAACTATGCAAAAAGGCTTATGATCGAGAAAGGAAACACCATTGGGGCCACTGTCAGGGTTAGAAGTGATCATGGCAAGGAGTTTGAAAACCAAAAGTTTGTTGACTTTTGTGATGAGGAAGGCATTGCTCATGAATTCTTTGTTGCTAAGACTCTTCAACAGAATGGAGTGGTAGAAAGGAAAAATAGAACCATCCAGGAGATAGCTTGAGTAATGGTGAACAACAAGGAAATCTTGTAGGTTTTGGGCTGAAGTATTTTGCACTACTGCTTATGTCATCAATAGGGTTCACTTGAGGCTAAAGACTTGCACAACTCCATATGAATTATGATATGGTAAGAAACCTAATGCGAAATATTTTCATTTTTTTGGAAATTTGTGCTATATTCCAAGGGATAGGGTGTTGGATCTAGTGCCTTAATTATAGTATTTTCGTTTATGTACACTTGTATTTTTCGAACAGATTGGTTTAGTAAAAATATTCATAAATTATATTAATACCATTTGTATATTGTCCTCAATGGTTTTTTGCACACAAAGCAAAATGTAAGCAAATATTGTTTCATTGGTTATATAACATTTAACTTATATTAAGGGGTATTACGTGGTCGGATCGTAATATGAAAAGACAACTTGTATTAGTAGATGAACCTAAACACGTCCTTAGTCTAATCAGAAATGAGCAAACCGATTGAAAGACTAATATGTCATCTATCAAATCCAATTAGGGAGATGATTTCACTTGAGCATCAGAGCCGATGACTCCTAGAAGATAGAGACATGGGTGTGATTGACTGGACTGACAGTACATTGGAAAAGACCCAAGTAGAATAGATCTTGAATCCATTTATGAATTTATTCACTTGTGACGTTCATAGTGTGACATACCTTAATCTTGAGTGGATGATGGACTATGTATGCGTGACTCATATACTTTGATGTAAGTGAAGCCTGAGTTCAAATAGATAAGAAACCAAAAGCTAGTGTGTTGGGTATACGACTTTTGCAGTATGTAGCATCATTCACAATAGTGGAATTCATAGACCAAGAAATAAGTAAATGATATCCTCTCATTGGCATTACATGATAGATGAAAAGTAAACGTGGTTACGAGTTGTTTGTTTTTATGATAAATGACTTAATTACTATTTGATAGTAATTGACTTTTCATGAAAGAAAATGTAATAGTTACCATGAGATAAAATATGATCATATTGGGAGAACGGATTTATCCCAAAGGGATTAAGGATATCCTATGAAGATAACACACTTATGACAAGGTCATTGGACGAGCACTTTTTGAGTAACTTTTATAATGGTATGTAATTAGGGAGAGCTCAATCACGATACTATAGTGGAATGACTTTGTGACTAAATGAGTTCATAATTAATAAGCGAAAAGCTGAAACTTAATTATAAATCATTTGAGTCCTAATTATATATTTCCAATCGGTCCTTCCACTAGCTTGTTGAAACCAAAAATGAATTGCCTATATAATCAAATGAACATAAATGGATGGAAATAATTAAGTTAGAATAATGGGTCACATTTGGAAATGAATGTAATTTCTCACTAAGTGTGGAAATGCCCTGAGAATTAATTTAATTTTTTCAAATTATTATTTAATCAAATAATTGAAGTTTGAAAATGGATTTAAATTAATTGGTCATTATGATTTTGTTGAATATGGAAATTAAATATATTTTCTTACATATTCTTTTACGTAAAGTTTCCATGATTTTAATGGAATTAGAATTGGGTTGAGAAAATTATTTAATTGAAAAATTAATTTAATAAATCATATTTATTTTGGGAAATAAAAAAACATGTGTTGGGTTGGATTAAATTATAAAATATTATGTTAAAAGTCCAAGAAGTACATATAATTGAACTCAATACAGGAGAGATCCCAAGCCCCTCATTATACATATGAAGGGCAGCAACCCTAGTATAGTTTAGGCATAATTGTAAAAAAAACCCTCAACGTTTGGGGGCTTTTAGTTTTATGCCCTTAACCTTTTTATTTTTTGATTAACACCTTCAACATTACGATTTTTTCAGAAATCAGCCCATTTTTAACGGTCAACGTGAGTTGACCGTTAATCAAACTATAGGTCAACATAGTAGCCCATGTGGCATGTCACATAAGCGCACGACATCATATATGACATCATCTATTTAACTTTTTTTTTCATTTGGTTTCCATTTTCTTTCTACTTCCCTCTTTATCTCTTCCCCTGTAAATCACACCATTGAAGAGCTGAGTGCTTGTTGTTAGAACCAGATTTTTGATTCAATGTTAAAGCAAAAGCACAAGTAACAGTCCCATCACTTTTAGGGCCAAATTCATTAACAATCCTATCAGCATAAAGAACAATGAAATCGAAACAATCGGTACCGTGTGAGCGATTACCATTGATAGCCATTAACCGTGAATGAACCTCGTTACCAGCACATAGACAAGTATCACACGCCGTTAAATTACCGAGATCAGCTTTGCAACCTTGGTCTAACACCGTGGATTGACCTAATTTAGCGACCCAATCTTTAGTCATTTGTAACTCACCACAAAGATCAGGCATAATCACGAACTGGGTCAGCTCGAAATAAAGGGAAATGACGTCGTTAGGGAGAGAAAGCAAATCGAGCTTGGACTGGAAATCATAGAGGCATGAAACGGAAGTGGGAAAATCAGGGAGCTGAAAAAGACTAGTTTCTTTAAGGTGTTCGGCTAATCCAATGTCGAAAACAGATAACAGTGAAACACAACAGTTTTGTTTCGAGATTTCAGCTCTGGGTGTTGAATTTGAAGGGTGAAAATCATTGCAAAGAGTTGAGTTTCATGGGATTCTTGTTACATAGTTGAGATCCATTGGACAAGAATCAATTATGGTTAATGAAAGGGTTGATAGGAAAACAATGGACGAGATTGAAAACTTTAAACTATTGATGATATTCATTCCTTGGGTGGTGTTTTTTTTTACTTTTTTTTTGGTGATATTAATATGAGGAAGAAAATTTTCATTTCTTTGAAATTTGCCATTGTAGTGGTGGTGATAAAGAGCAAATTTAAAGCTTTTGGTTTTAGAAGAATCCTTCAATGGTGTAATTTGCAGGGGAAGAGAGAAAGAGTGAAGAAGAAAGAAAATGGAAACAAAATGAAAAAAAAAGTTAAATAGATGATGTCATATATGACGTCGTGCGCTTATGTGGCATGACACATGGGCTACTATGTTGACTTACAGTTTAATTAACGGTCAACTCACGTTGACCATTAAAAGTGGGCTGATTTCTAAAAAATTCGTAACGTTTAGGGTGTCAATCAAAAAATAAAAAGGTTAAGGGCACAAAACCAAAAGCCCCCAAACGTTGAGGGTTTTTTTTACAATTATGCCTATAGTTTACTAAGGTTTGCCACCCCCATCTCCTAGTTAAACTAGGAGACTAGTTTTTCTATCAGATAAGTATTATTTGTATTCTACTAATTGAATCAGGATTCTCATATCTCTCCTTATAAATAAATGACACTGGTAAGACTAAAAATATACGATTTTGAGATATTGTTATTCTTCCTGAAAATAGTGAGAATTTATTATCTAAGTATAAATTTTATTTTCTGGGAATAATAATTCTACCGGTTGCTACTGAGAAAGAATTACTTTCCTACTGAAAGTAAGAAAAATGTTTCTGGTTTTGTGTTTGATTCGTAATTTTTTAAGCCCACACTTGAGGCGATTCGTGGTACAAGAATAGTGGAGAAGGTCATTTGATTGAATTACCATTCAAATAAAGCTTCATTACACTGTTTTTTTATACATTTTTATTTTAATATGCACAAGTTATTATCTCCATTAGTTGTATATATTAATAATGTTGTTAATTGAGTTGGTGTCACAAGTCAACTCGACACAAACTCACAATTGTTGACAAAACAATGATAAATAGTTGTAGTGCATTTGGTATTGTTTATTTGATATATTTATGTGTTTAAATTTTGTTTAACTCAAAATTTAATCTATTTTTTTATTTTTAATATCATACGTATTTCATGTGTTATTATGATTAATTAGTTTCAAACTATACGTTTCATTATTTATTGTATGTTATTTTCAAATACATGTGCTCTAAATCTATGGTTTCCACACGCATATGTCACAAGCCGCAGATCAAAGGTCGTGACCATTGCACATAGAACGTCCCATAAAGGTTAACTAATTAAATGGGGCTCATTCAACCCACTTGAAATGGCTCGATTTGTGGAACATATGGAGAAGCCCATCTACTTGAAGCCTTGGTGGCCCAATGAAACACTCTAGTAGAACTAGAGTTACCAAGGTCATTATTGTAAATCCTAAAGGATAAAAATGTATAAAGTTTAAATATCTTAGGACTATCATCTTGTAGATAGGCACTAATCTTAGTCATCGATGTAATTCGATCTGTAACATTGGATCTAGGGAAGCTCAACTATAAATAGAGGTTTTCCCTTTCATTTATAATCATCCCATTGTATTCCATTCTGGAGTTAAAGAATATATTGAGAGCATTTACTCAAACACTTGGAGTGCTTTTGCTTTCCTTTTGGCTTTTTTGTTTTTCGTTTCTCTTTTTTTTGAGTTTGCTTTTGCTTTACTTTGGTGTCTTAAAGAATTTCTGCGAGAACTGTCATTTTTTAAGAGTAAGGTTGACTTAGGTAGATTTGAACCCAAAAAATTGCCTAAGGCCGTGTGCTTTTCCAAACTAAATTTTTAGCCCTGTGACAGTTGGTATCCAAGCTAATGTTCAAAGGCACTGATTGAGATGTCAAAAGGAGTAGAAGAACATGTTGAACTAATGGAAACCCATGGGAGAGGCAAGAAAGCTAGTAACTCAAGGAATATGCTATCAACTTTGGAAGATAGAGTTTTCAAACTTGAGGGCTATATAAGGGATGTGAAGGAGACCCTTGAGGTAGTCAGGGGACGCATCGATGAGTTGAACTTGATGAAAAAGCAAGTCAGGGACTATGTGGCGATAGAGGTGATCACGGGCCGGGTCGAGCTGTAACAAAATTTTAGGCCTGTTTTATAGGCTCGGCCTGAAAAATGGGCCTAAAATTTTACCCAAGCCCGAATAAAAAAATAAAACTTGAGCCCAGCCTGATCCACTCGTATTAAATTTTTTATATTATTTTTTATATAAAAATAAATTTAAATATATATAAATATATATATATATATAATACATCAAATACACTAAAAGAAATGTTTCCCAATAAATTGAAAATAAATTAAAAGAAGTGTTTATACTTAAATAACACTAAGATAAGTTCAACTTAACAAGAAAATGCCTATAAAATAGTAGCAAAATTAAAAATAAAACAGGAGTTATACAATATTCAAACAAAAATAACAAAATATTAGCAATATAATAGTGAAATTGCAGTAAGATAGTGGAAAAATAGCAGCAAAACAGTGACAAAATAGTAGCATTTTTTTTTTTTTTACAAATTCGGGCTAGACCCGGGCCAAAAAAAGCTTACCCAAGGCCCAACCCATTTTCTAAATAGGCCTTATTTTTTTGCCCAAACCCATTTTTCGAGCCTATATTTTTTATCAAACCCTCCCACTTTTTTGGTGGACCGGGTGGCCCGGCCTATGATCAGGTCTATCTAATAGAGGCTCTTAGTGCCAATCGAGATTTGATGAAAGAGGCCCTTCATGCCGCCATGGGTGATCAGATAGAGAAGAATGATGCTCTCGAAGCCATGGCAATGGCTTTGACGGAACAGGTTGTGAAACTTAATGGGGAGCTCACTATTAGTAAAGCTGCTCTGGGTAATGGGTAATGGGATGTTGGCTTTATCTCCTAACCAGCGTAACATGGAGCTCACTAACATGTTAAACAGTTCACGCATGAATATAAGTAACACACATACAATACTCTTTGTTTAAATAAATAGTTCACCTTCACTCTTTGCGAACAATATGAGTTACTTTAAATTTAGGCTAATCTTGGCGAAGTCATACTTGACCAATACGCTCCAGAAACACATCTGTGAAATCACATTCGTAGTTTCATGTCTGCGGACACATACTAGTGAACTCAGGTTTGCGGATCCATACCTGCCATTGTATATTCAACTATGTACTCACAGATAATTATGGCGGACTCTTGTTAGTTATTTCCTTTGCAATCCTGATTGGAGAATTTAGACCTATGGACTTGCACTATGCGAATTTTTTTGCGTGAACTTATATTTAACGGACTTAATTCCATAGATTTTCAGAAAATAAAATCCAAGTGGGTTGAATCAACCTAGAAGCTTGATAACAAGTCCTACAGACTGTCTTAGCTTGCAATATAATCTTTATGGACTCATAATTTCGAACGATTCGGCAAACTCATGCTTGGATGATAATCCATGCAAATTCTTGATTGAATAATGGTCTTGGTGGACTCACACCTATTGGTTTTTGTTTGGAGGAATCAAACTTGCGAATACATACTTGTGTGTTTTAAGACAAGTTCTACAGACTATCTTATATATGTATACATAAAGGCAAGTCCTTCCGGACTGTCATAACTTGCTACTTGAGGACAAATCCCATCACAACACCAGCCCTTTATCAATTAACATTCCACCATAACACCAATTCACTATTCACTTACAGCCCGCCTCAACACCAATACTTCATTCATTTAACATTCCGCCACAACGCCAATACTTCATTCATTTAACATTCTGCCACAACGCCAATACTTCATTCATTTAACATCCCGCCACAACACCGGTACTTCATTAATAATATACCTTAATTTTGGACACAACATTAAATGTTAAGAAGGCATTCGCAATTCTTAATTAACCTGCATTCCACTTCAATTTTTACAATTCGCCAATACAAGAGCAATTCACATTCCGTCTAGCAAAATTCATTCAACAACCATAGACTCATAAATAAACAATAGTTCACTATCGATTAATACTTCTACGAATTATGCAGACAATAATTATATACGCCAAAATATTCAACATATTCACACTCAAAATAGAACAACATCAACAACACTTTCACACAGCAGCATCAAGGTTCTACACCTCTAGATTTCGCAGTTAAATTTTCCAGCAACCATAAACCTGCCACATGCAAAATGAAAACTGAAAGTCGGAGTTCAGGAACTCACTCGCAAAACACCCAGATGCTAGAACCCTACACTTGCCTAGATTTTCCTTTGTCATTCTGTCATCCTCCTTAGTTAACTAAACAAAATAACCATTCATTAATCAAAACGAAGGCTTTTACAAGTGAGACAAACAAAATCCATTAACATGCATAATATTTTTGTAGGTTATCTATTGGGTTTATGTTCATAGCCATGAACTGTCCCGTAGCTTATAACTTTCTTACCCTTTTCCTTCAATAAAAAAGGTATAGAAAGATTTCCAACTCATCAGATTCTTACTTTCTCAAGATAATACATCTATCATTTCCTTCATGCAAGTTGCTCCGTAATTCCTTAACTCCTTAATTCCTTGCTATTCCATAAAAGAAGAGGAAAATAAAGAAGACGATTTCCAGAACAAGAGAGTGTGCCCCAATATCATCTTTAGTTCTCTTACTTATACCCCCTCTCCCCTCCATTCACCAATACCCACATTTTTCATTGTAAAATATTTAAGTTGTAATCATGTTGTTCCTTACTCAAATAATCTTCAAATGCGATGGAACCAAAATTGTAGTTAAACTAATCTACCAATCGGTTCTCAAGTTTCAATAGTTCACACTAAGGTCCTCATAGTTTGAAAGTTTCTTAATTTGGTACCTGTGTTTAATGTGAAATTTAATTCAACATAATCATTTCAATCAATGACATCTCTGAATTCAAGACCAAACCTTAACTTAACAGTTTCGGGCGTGACAAATAACTTACGCATATTAAAATAAAAATATATTAAAACTAAGATTTGCTTGAATGGTAAATTTAAGATTTTATAAATTCAATTGGTGCAGGTTCAAATCTCACCATGCGCATATTTTAATAGGTTTTTGTTAAAAATGAAAATACTAGAATACCCTCAAATAGTATAACTTATTTTAATTATGGAAGGACATTCTCATAATTTCGTAACCGAGTTGGTGACCCGATTAAAAGTGACACCAACTCAGTAAAACACTTAATAAATAGTATAGTATGGATGCACATATATATATATATATATATTAGAACCTAAATATAACTTATTAAGTTTCAAATGAAAACTAAAAATTGCTTTTGTTTGAATGGTAAATAAGAAAGTTTTATGCATTATGTCTTTGGTTCAAATCTCATTATGTATATTTTTTTATTGATTTATAAAAATATAAAAAGACAAAAACACCTACGTAATCATATAACTTACTTTGCAAATAAAATGAGTTTTTGGTCATTCCCTAACTAAGTTAGGACCCAGTTGATGTGTGATACCAACTCGGTAAAGGGCTTAATAAATAGCATAGATATAGAATTGTTGGAAGTAATAAAGTGTGCATAATTAAAATTAAAATGTAAAAAAATATTAAAATAGAGTTTTAGTTGGGTGGTAAATTAAAGGTTTTACTAGTTCAATTGTTTTGTGTCAAGTCCCACCATAAGCATATCATATTGGTTTTATTTTAAATAAAAGACTAAAGAACCCTCTTGTAATATAACTTAGTTTAATTATGGAAGGTTATTTTCGTAATTTAACAATTGAGTTGGTGACCCAGTTGAGGGTGACACTAACTCAGTCAGGGACTTTATTAATAGTATAGATTATTAATACAATAAATACTATCACACGCGTATGCGTGTGGAAACCATGAATTTAGAACATAGATGTGTGTTTTAAAATAACATACAACAAATAAACGTATGTTTTGAAACTAATTAATCATAATAACACATGAAATATGTATGATATTAAAATAAAAAAAATAGATTAAATTGTGAGTAAAACAAAATTTAAACACATAATGCATCAAATAAACAATACGAAATGCACTACAATTATTTATCATGGTTATGTCAATAATTGTGAGCTAGTGTCGAGTTGACTCGTGACACCAATTCAATTAACAATATTATTAATATATATAGTGGTGGATCCAAAAATATAACTTAGGGGGGCAAACTTATTTTTTTACTATCCAAAAATACTAGTTTTTTTGGGGGGTTGGGCAGAATTTAAATTTTTAAAGGGCTTCATATAATAAAATTCATCTTAAAGGGGGTGCTATGTAAATTTCTAAAAAGCTAGGGGGTAGTGGCCCCCACTTACTCCCTTGTATCCGCCAATGAATATATACAACTAACTGAGATAAGAACTTGTTCATATTAAAATAAAATTGTTTAAAATACATTAAAATGAAAATTTGCTTGAATGATTAATTTAAGGTTTTACTAATCCAATTGGCGCGGTTTGAATCCCATCATATGCATATTTTAATTGGTTTTTGTTAAAATGGAAAGGCTAAATTACCCTAAAATAGTATAACATATTTTAATTACAGAAGGGTATTTTCGTATTTTCCTAATCGAGTTGGTGACCTAATTGAGGGTGACACCAGTTCAGTAAAACACTTAATAAATCAGTATAGAAGTATAGATGTACAACTAATGAAGATAATAACTAGCGCATATTAAAATAAAAATGTATAAAATATGTTGAGATGAATCTTTTATTGAGTTGTAAATTTAGGATTTTATTATTCCAATTGGCATAGGTTCAAATCTTACTATATGCATATTTTAATTATAAAAGGGTATTTTTGTAATTTCCTAACTAAGTTGGTGACCCAGTTGAGAGTATCACCAAGTCAATTAGGGACTTCCTTTATTAAGTTGATATCAGTCATCTACCGTGTCCTATCTCATCTAGGAAAATTACTTTAATATCCTTTTACATTTAAAATAAGTTATATTATTTTAATGTGCTTTAATACTCTTTTATTTTAAAAAATCAATAAAATTATATGTATAATAATAATTGAACCCATACTAATTAAATTAAACTTCAAATTTATCCCTCAACTAAAGTTTTATATGAGAGTAGTTTACATTTCTGGTTATTTCAACTAAAGAAGAATTAGAAAAACATAACGAAGAAAATGAAAGAGAAAAACAAAAAGATTAATTTATATTATATATTTTTTGTTATCATTTTTCCGAAGGAATTACATTATTATCCGTATCTCGTGGAGCTGAATATTGATCGGCTGCAGGTAAAAGATTTCCTTTAGAGTCATATAAAATCTTCCCTGAAAAATCCAACGGACGACACCGTTCTCCCATTATGATTGTCTTCCTCCATACAGCTTCATCACTTACACCATAACCTCCTCCTTCGTCCTCAGCCTGCACTTTTCTCCAAGAAATCAGCTTCACCATCAGCTGAGCTTTACTTCCAAGGTTGCTATTTATCTTCGACAGCAGCTTCCTTTCACTTGAGATGTTGCTTTCTTCCTTCTTTTCGAATCCCCTCTTCTTGTTTGATGCACAAAGGAATGTTGTGATTGAAACTACACACAAAACTGCTAAAATAAGAAATGCTATGGCTGAATATGAAGGGTTTTCAATGGGAAGGCTTGGCCTTAAGATAAGAAGACATCTTGCCATGGAAGAAACAATTCTCTTTAGCCTTAATCTAAATGCTGTAATTAAAAGCTTCGGGTTAAACACCACATTGATGATGGAGATTTATATCAGTAGCCGAGTGAATGTTGATTTAGGTAGTCAATTTTTCTGTCAACAACCGCGTGGTGACGTGGCACACTGCATTGGACCGTCGTGTTTTATACGTTGACATTGACTTGACCGATAGATTTGGGAAGTCTAATCTCTTAGATGTCCAAAGTTTGAATATGCACTATTAACTCAAAATTAATAGTTTTCATATAAAACATTACTTTTAAGCCGTTATTCTTGTAAGAATTTACAATTTATAATCAAATACCAAAATCTATAACGCAATGTCAATTTTTTTAATAAATATCAATATTTTTAACACATATCGAAATTTGCATGAAAATTCAACAACTCCTCCCTCATTCTACAAGACAAGAGAAAAAAATTCTTTGATCTTTTTTTCTTTATTATAATTTAAACTAATTTCCCTTTTTTTTACTTCAAGAATAAAAAATGATTGAGAGAAATTTGTTTGCATAAAAAGATTTTCATCTTTGTTTTATTTGCATGAAAAGATTAGGGTGTTAAAAAAATGAAAGATTCTTAAAAACAATTTTGGGTGTTGGTTTTGATTAAAAAAAGAGTAGTAGTTTTGAAAATTATTTTTTTTGGATTTAGGCTCTAAATTTCATAAGAGAAAAGAAAAATATGAAATCTTAAAGGGAGACCAAAAGTATTTGGGAAAAAAAGTTTTAAAGAAAATATATATTATGATAGAAGAATGGAATTCTACACCTTTCATTTCTCATTCCAATTATATAATATACACATATGAAGCCCGAAACTTACTCCTATATATCAGGAGTACAACAAAACAGAAAACAAGAGCAAAGAAATTTGAAGTCTCCTATATATCAGGAGTACATCAAAATAGAAAAAAAAAGTAAAGAAATTTAAAATACAAATAGATTTGATGGGTTTCCATAAGAACCGGTCTTATGGTGGAAGTCTTCTGTTAGGCCCCCTTAAGATGGATATTGACAAGAGAGTCCAATCTTGTCCCGAAGAATGAGAAAGTGAGTCCAAGGGAGTGGTTTTGTTAAATTATCAAAAAAGTTGATCAACGAAGGATACATGTGCAACTCGCAGCGTACCATTTTGCACTTGATCACAAATGAAATGAAAGTCAATAGCCACATGTTTCATTCATTAATCAAAAACCGGGTTAGAGCACAATTGGTTTGCCCTAATATTGTCACAGTATATCACCTGGCATGTAGAAGGTTGAAGACCAAGACCATTTAATAGAGAGAGAACCTAATTCATTTCAGTAGTAGTATTAGCAACGGATCGATATTCGACCTTGGTGGAGGAACGAGCAGCGGTTTGTTGCTTTTTGGAGCTCTAGGAGATGGGGTTGCAATCCAAATACATAATGTAAGCACTGGGGGATGAGAAGCCATTGATGTTTCCAGCCCAATCAGCATTAGAGAATGCGTGCAAGGAAGTAGGAGAGACATGATAGAGTTGGAGACCATGATGAGGAGTGCCACAAAGATATTTGAGTAATGTTTAAAAAGGGCCCAATTTTTGGTGGTTGGCTTGTGCATAAATTGAGACAACTTATTAAACCGCAATGGGAATGTCAAGGCGTGTAAGTAATAGATATTGTAGACTACCCACTATTGCTCGAAATTCTGAAGGATCAGGTAAGGTAATCCCAGTGTAACATCCCAAACAGGGCATATATGTAACATCCCAATTCTGATGGGTACAAGGTTTGGCGTGTAGTCCTAAAATAGTTTGTTTGGCGATATAGTATTCGCCCAAGTACATCTTTTGACACATAGAGTTGGCGTATTCCATTATGTGTATGTAATATAATGGTGGTTTGATATCAGATTTCCATGTTTGTTGGAGTATGATGCCAAACAAGTAAAAAGGTATTGTGGAATGAGTTCACGCCTGAAGGGTAGTGCGCCCTTTTATCTGTAGCACTGTGCAAGTTAAGTTACAAGGTAAGCTGGTTAAGAACTGACTGGATGTAAATCAAGGTACTCAATTAGGTTTCTTGGAAGTCTATTTTATGTGATTGAATAGTAAAATGAAGAAATAAGGCTTTGCATTGGGGTCATCCGTGCTTGAGATGATGATATATAGTATTTGAATGAGTTTTAATGGTGTCCCTATGTTTTATAAGCAGTGGGGGCTGCAGTTACTTGTTGGAAGTTGAATCTGGAGTTCAAGTTGTTGTTCAAGGTGGTTAGGTTAGACTTTATACTGACTCTTGCATGGGTATTGTTCATATCATGATATCTATGGAAAACTGATTGAATGGTGATGTTGAGATCATGAAAGATGTAATATGAGGTGGCTGATGTATGAGTAATGTAGAGTGAAGTAAGGTTGTATCTGAATGTCTGGAATGTATATTATGTGATGTGTGTTATGTTGGTTGGATATTAGTAAATCCAGATGATAGTGCTTAGTTTGTTTCGATGTATAAAGAGTTTGTAAAGTGAGTCTATGTCTGTTTTCCACAAAGTTGTCAAAAAGGGGTCTGTCGGGACTTTAAACACGAACTCTAAAGGAAAAATCCATGGCCATGACACCCTTTGAAAGGAATTAAAGGATGGTGATTACCCAATAGGGTTTTCTGCATGTCCTAGGACAATGATGGGCAAACCTCACGTATTATGAGTTTAGGCAAATCCATGCCATAAATTATTCGGGAAAAAATAAGCCTTTGTGGTGAATTATGAAATGTTAGCCTTTGTGGTAAACTCCATATGAATCGATGTGGTGTATCCCGTATGGCCTTTAATCACGACCAGAAAGACAAGAATAAGCTAGAGTGTTTGATGATTTCAAGGTAAGGACCAAGTAAATTCAAAAAACGATTGAAGATGATAGTTTAAAGAAATAACGAGATGGATAAGCTTTCATTGAAAGAGAAAATCTGAATAACGACTGTGTCTGATAATTCAAAGAAGAGCATATGTCTGTAAACAATACTAGAAAAGAGTAGTAGAAGTTAGATTAGGTATGAAAAGCAATTTTGAACAATGGTTTCCAAAGAATACGGGTAAAGATCCATGATCAAGATGAGTTAAAGGAGATTCCTGAGAGAATGAAGTTATTACTATATGATGGTAATGGATTCAGACTAGGATATAACAGATAGAAGGAATGAAAATATTTTGCAACTTGTGTGACACTCACTGTGATAGATAGTGAATGATGAAAGAAGAGAAGCTGAAGGTAATGAACTACTTGGCACTGTAATAACCCACTTTGCCCGGGCCCATACACAATCCAAAAAACAAAAAATAATAAAAATAAATAAACAATGTTTTTTTAAACAGTCCAATACAAACCCAAAAAAAAAACAATTAAACAGCCCAACACCCACTACCCTTAGCCCAATTACAGACTACCAAAACCAGACCCAATACCCGAGCCCAATACCTAAACAACCTACTTAGATACCCAGACCCAAAAACAGAAACGGCCCAAAAGGGCCCAACGCTAAAATGGTTTCAGAAACCTAGGGTTTCTAAGAAACCCTAGGCGCCGCAATCGCCTAGCTCGTCACGCCGCAGGTTTCAATCACCCCCCTCGTCAAGCTGCGATTCGCGCGCGGACAACACCCCATCGCCGCCGCGTTCTCCTCGTTCACCTGCAAAAAAAAGGAAAGACAGTAGCAAACACAGCAAACATGGCAATATTTTTATTTATTTCCTTTTTTATTTCGAAGGCTATAAAAGCCCTAATCTGTAATACACAAGGGGGACACACATACAGAGATAGAGCAAAAATACACAGAATACACAAATAAATAAAAAAGCAGAGGTGATTTTAGATGATTTTTTTTCATTTTTTCCGTTTTCGAATACTGTAAATTTTTTATCTTGTTCTTTTTCTTTAAACTGTATAATATATATATATATATATATATTAAAATAAAAAAAGGAAAAATTTTACCTATTTTCTGAATTCCGGCCACCGCGACGGAAGTGATCGGTCGGAGACTCGCCGGTATTCGGGCCAACAGAGAGAATTCGGAGGAAGAGCTTTGTTTTTTTTTTAAAACTGAAATGAGAATGTTTTTTTTTTTAAATTTTTGGGTCTTATATATAGGTCGAAAACGACGTCGTTTTAGGCCATGCGTTTAGGCCATGAAACGGCGTCGTTTTGTGCTTGACCCACGCGTATGACCCGACCCGCAAGGAGGATCCGCGTGTTTTTATAAAATGGTTTATTTGCTTCTTTAGCCCTTCTGCATTTTCATTTGTTTTAAATTCAATTTTTTTTAATTTTAAATTTGTCCCTGTGGTTTTCTTACCTATCCATTTTAGTCCCTGGATGAAACGCAACGCATAACGCTCCAGGGATATTTCCCTTTTCACCCCCTCATATTGTTAGCGCATTGTAATTAAGTCTGTTTCTTTCTTTTTATTTATAATTTAACCCCATAATTTTGTTTCAATCCCAATTTAATCCCCATTGTTTTAAATTCATTTTTTTATTTTCTTTTTTGTTTTATTTTATTTAATTTTTATTTTGTATATATTTTATTATTACTAGCAAATATTTATTTTTTTTATTTTCACTTTTATCCTTATTTTTAATTATTTTAGTATTTATTAAATTATTATTATTTATTATTTATATTAGATTATTTTATTTAATATTATTTATACATTACATATTATTTTTATTTGTTTATTTTTAAAACCCTTTTTATGTTTTTTTATTTTTATTTTAATATTATATTAAATTGTTTTATCACGTTAAAAATCCTATATTTTTATTATTTATATATTAATCTATTAATATTATAAATTTTTTTATGTATAGTTTTTCTTAAATGTATATTATTTTTATAAATATTAAGTTATTACTATTTATTACTTTATTTAGTCTAATTATTTATATATTACTTATTATTTTATAATTAAATATTATATTATATATATATATATTTTTTAAAAAAGAACCTTTTTTATTATATTATATCATACATTTTTTGAAATCTTATTTTGTATAAAATTTATATAATATATTTTATTTATATGGTTTATATTATATATGTGATTTTTATGATTAGTGTATTATATATGTTTTTACTTAAAATTATTATTATATTATTTATTCATTATTTTTATTATATAATCATTTATATATGTATTAAATTATTAAATTATGTATTTGTTATAAATTTTTCTTTTTATATACTTTTTATTATTTATTTAAAATATTGTTTATATATATATATTAAATAGTTTTAGAAATTGTCATATTTTTTTATTATACTGTATATTCAATGCTCAACATAATTCTTTATTTATTTATTCATGTTATATTATTCTTTATTATTTATTGTTAGTATAATTTATAGTTATGTAGAATTGCTGTTAAATATGTATGTTGACATATCTACTCCAAAACCATTTATTTTACAAAACACATTTAATTACATTTATGCATTTTATTCAAAGGCTTTTAAATACAGCGATATATGATATTTGGGGGCTTCGAGAGAAATTATACTCTAACTTACTGGGTTTTAATCTTTTCTCGTAGAATTTAAAATATCAAGTATCCTTTTTTTAAAAAAAACCTATAAATTTTAAATAAAAACTTATCCTCGAGAATTCAAAATCGTCGTGTCCTAACTCACTGGATATGACGTTTTGTTATCTCGGGATAAGAATTTCAGAAAACAAGGCAATGTTTCGTGTTTGGAAGTTTGAGAAATTGTGCCCTAACGTGATGGGTTTCGGTTTTTCGTTCGTTCAAATAACTAAATATCATTTTAATGAATTTTGTAAATCATGAGATAATTTTGGTTACGAGGGTTTAAAACATCATGTCCTAACGTGCTGGATGTGATGTTTGTATGCTTTCGGAACAAAGGAATCTCCAATTTCAACTCAAATTGTTCAAATTTTTAAAGAAATCATGTTCCCAAATCTTTTTCAAATTCTCGACATAAGGACATTAATTAATCAATTAGGTACCAATTTTTGGGCGTTACGAGGGTGCTAACCCTTCCTCGTACGTAACCGATTCCCGAACCTATTTTCTGGTATTTTGTAAACCAAAAATCAATGTTTTGAAATAAAACGTTTTATAAGGTGATCCAATCCCACCTAAGTAAAAAGGGATTGGTGGCGACTCCCGTTTTCGTTTTTTAAGTCGATCCCCGTTTTTTTCAAACCTTTTTAAAATGGTTTCGACAGCTTGGCGACTCCACTGGGGACATAAGAGATTCAAGCCGTAAAATTGATTATTTTTTGTCCTTTGTCAGAAATTTGAAAATTTGATTTGAAAATTTAAAAATTTTATTTTGAACATATGATTATTATTTTCTTGCACACATTGCATTGCATGAATGTTGTGGTCACACCCTTAAGTGGGAGTGAAAAGCTACTCCTTCATGAGGTTTTCACCTCCGTGCAGGATAGTGAATCGTTTTCGGAATACATCCGTACCTATGTTTTCTTGAGATTTTCATCTCCGTGCAGCCATAGGAAAATGTCTTCCCCTGAACTGAACTCGGTCCATATGAGCCTATAATGGGTGAGGATCGAGGAATCTGCTGGTTCAGGTACCTCAACTTTAGAGCTAAACCACATGTAGAAAACCTAAGGGCTCACCCTAGGTAGAGCTATATTAAACCCTAGTGGTCACCCAGATAGGTGTTCTATGATTATTTATTTCGCCTGTGCTAACGTGTTTTGTTTTGTTTTGGTTGCATTGCATTTACATCATAAAAAATAGGTGTTGATTCAAATTCGATTGCTAAATAGAAGAATTTGTCATGAGAAAATGGATTTTTTGATAACGTGGATTATAATACGGTTGTCCGAATATGGTCCAAGTAAACATGACGAGAGAAGATTGATAGTCCATGAAGGAATACAAGATTTTAATTGCCCAAGGATTCAAGCTGACAAAGACTATTCGAGAATCACCACGTCTTGGCTTTCTTGAAGAGGCTAACGAGCTTTATGGAAATAAGTGAACAGTGAGTCGTAGCCCAGATCAAGCAAAAAGGAACTAGATGAGGCATCTACTAGAAGTTTGCAAGATTTGACCTTTTCGAAGAAAGGGATTGATGTTTGGCTTGGAATATGAGGGTTAGGCCGCATATGTAATCCGTTTTATGTAAAAAAAATTGCTTTCTAGAAAAGTTTTTCTAATGGAATTGAATTCAGAATCAACGCCTCTCTTTCTTTTTGCATTCATTTCATGCATTTGCATTACATCACATCATATGCATTTAAGTCCATAGAGAGAGTCTAATTAGTTGAAATTATAACAGAGAGAGAGAAAGGAAATCTGGAAGCTGAACACCACTACGGTACACGTGCAAAGACAAGGAAAATGGATCAAAGACTTGAACAATTCCAGAGGGATATGCAAGACCAGATGCAGGAGCAAATGGCAAAGCTCCAACAAGAAATGAGAGATCAAATGTTGGAAGCTCAGAGGAGAATGATGGCTCAAATGGCTTAGATGCTGATTGGGGCAAATGACAAAGGGAAGGGTCTCATAGTTAACACTGAAGACAATGAGGACTTTCCTCGGGGTTTCACCCCACCGCATGTACAACCGGAGGAGTATCCCCAAAGGCCACCTATCATGATTAGGCCTCAACAGGGGCAAACTGATAATAGACTGCCCATGAACTTCCAAGTGGGCTCAGGATCTAACCCAGGAGACAACCCTGCTAATCCCGTCATCCCTGATTTGGACATAGCAGAGAGGGAAGGGACAAGAATTGAATCCTCGAGGCAGTTAGAGGATCGCTATAGGTGGTTGGAGGAAAAATTTAAGGCTTTGGAAAACGCCGATCATCACCATGGTATTGACGTAAAGGACTTGAGTTTGGTTCCAGGTTTGGTGCTTCCTCATAAATTCAAGATGCCAGAATTTGAGAAGTACAATGGGACTAGCTGCCCTGAAGCCCACATCACTATGTTCTGTAGACGCATGACTGGCTACGTGAACAATGATCAACTTTTGGTTCATTGTTTCCAAGACAGTTTAGTGGGGGCAGCATCTAGGTGGTACAATCAACTCAGTCGTGCTAATATTAGCTCCTGGAAAGACTTAGCCCAAGCCTTCATGAAGCAGTATAATCATGTCACAGATATGACGCCTGATAGAATTATGTTGCAAAACATGGAAAAGAAATCGAATGAAAGCTTCAGGCAATACGCGCAAAGATGGAGGGAAGTTGTCATGCAAGTTCAACTACCTCTCCTAGAGAAGAAAACCACCATGCTGTTTATCAACACTTTAAAGGCACCATTTATCACCCACATGATAGGAAGTACCACCAAGAGCTTTGCGGATATAGTGATGGCAGGAGAGATGATTGAAAATGCCATAAGGGGTGGCAAGATTGAAGCAGGGGAAACCATTAAAAAGTATGCTCCTAGGAAAAAAGAGGACGATGTGAATAATACGAGTACATACAACAAAGGGTACTCAAAAGCAATTACTGTTAACCAGCCAAAGGTAATCACTGCTGGGCAACAAGGGTCGGTGAGACAAGAGTCGGGCACAAGGTAAAACTTTGAAAAGCTCCAATTTACGCCAATTTCAATGACGTATAAGGAGCTATATCAAAGTTTGTTTAACGCACATGTGGTGTCCCCATTTTATTTGAAACTGTTGCAACCTCTGTTCCCAAAATGGTATAACGAGAATGCCCAATGCGAGTACCACGCTGGAATAAAGGGTCACTCAATTGAAAACTGTACTACGTTTAAAAAGTTGGTTGAAAGGTTCATTAAAATGGAAATTGTGAAGTTCGATGATTCATCAAAACCTGATCACTTTGACGAGGCAGTAAATGCGATAATTGAAGGAGGAGACAAGAAAGTTGCGACCCCTTGAAGAAATTAAAAGCGAAGAGGGAATCGGGGAATGAAGTTTCCAAGCCCTTGTATACTTGGGAGTACTTTGAATAATGGGACTGCGGAAGAGATCCCTGTATTTTTAGAGTTGATCTAGAGTAATATTCGAAACATGCTTGTTGCCTTAAGCCTAGAGGCAATAAGAACTCTTTTGTGAAATAGGCTTGTGTCCGAAATTTTTATTTCAATAAAATGCATCTTTTTGAACAAATATTCTTTTATTTTATAGATTCTTTTATTTTTGGATTTTCTTTCAAATATTCTTTTATTCATGACCATACGAATAATCATTCTTTAAATCATTTATCTTCTTTCGAACCTACAATAGGTCTCCAGATATCAACGATGTGAGCAACGCTACTACTGACTCAGAGTCTCCTTTCGAGTAAGATATGTGTCTAGAGGGACCTTAGGACTTTAAAGATGACAGAGATTGTAACCTATCTTCTGATTTGTTAAGACCGGTAGAACAAGAGGAAAAATAGATCCTACCTTACATAGGGTCAGTGGACATTGCGAGCCTAGGAAAAGGGTGAAGATCGAAGCCTAGCTCATCACAGAACTAAGGCGAGACATCATTGAGCTATTTTCAAGAATTCAAAGATGCTTTCACACGATCATATCAGGTCATGCCTGGGCTACTAAGACGCGGGCTAAACATGAGGATCGGGCACTACTGATCTACATAGAAAGGGATGGTATCAGTTATGCCGTATTTAAAGAGACAAGATTCATGTGTCTTCTCCAGTTCTTCACAAATTTTCCATATGTGGGGGCATAATGTGATGGGGCCAATCTCGTTAAAAGCTTTTAGCCAATATCGATTCATCGTCGTGGTCATTGTTTACTTCACTAAGAGGGTGGAAGTAGCTTCATATGCCAATGTTACAAGGTCGAAGTCATTAAATTCTTTAAAAAAAAGAGATCAGGCGTCGAAAAAGAATGCCAAAAAGGAAAAATTCAAAAGTTTGAAGTCTGTTCAAAGATCAAACACCATATCATAGAGCAACAAAGGCAGCCAAAAAGAAAAACAAAAAAAAAACAAAACAAGGATTGTAGAAAAGGTGACTGAGACATGTAAAGATTGACATAAAGAAGTTACTATTTATCTTCTATGGTTATCAAACGTTGGCCAGGATTTTTGCCGGGGCAGCATCTTGCCAATTGGTTTATAGAATGGAAGCATTGTTGCCAATTCAACCTCATCGAAGAAAAGGTTAAAAGTTATCCATCATGGTCAGATGATGCAAGCTTACGACAAGGATGTTTATCCTAGAGAATTCCACGAGGAGAACCTGATCTTTCTTTTACAAAAGGGTTTCAGAGAAAAGCAGATGCCGAACTGGGAAAGACCTTATGTTGTAGAGGAGGCTTGATATTGACCGAAATGAATGCCAAAGACTTGTCCAATCCGATGAATTCAGGTTCAGTCAAGAAGTATTTCACCTGAAAGGGGAAAGGCCGAGGTGAAAACCCGCAAAGGGTGCCTTGAGTTCAAATTCAAAAAAAAAGAGAAAAAAAAAGAAAGAAAGAAAAAGAAAAGAAGGAGAGGCCAAGGCGAAAACCCGCAAAGGGCGCTTTGAGACCAAAAGGGTTTTGAGCCGAAAATCCGAAAAGGGCGGCTCAAATTTTGATCAAAGATAGGGCATGTGGTAGTCTTGCTATGCCTGAATTAATAATGAGGAAGTATGCTACATCTTGGGGCATTGACAAAGTACTCCGGATCCCCTAAACACGTATTGAGCTTAAAATAGTCCTCAAGGAGTTTGTACAGAGACGCTCAGGCTGTGATATCTGGGGCACCTAGCTTCTATCTTACCCATCTTAAATTCGCTAACTTTGCTTACTTTATTCTTTTTAAGATACACCAATCAATTTTCTTTTATTGCTTTGGTTATCTTTGATTAACTTATTTGTTTCGAGCTATGCTCTTGATTAATTTCTTTCTCGTCCATTATTATGATCTTTTTTAAGCATTTTATATTGAAATAATGATTACTGGACTAATAATACTTTCATAAAAGGAGTTTCGCATATTACTCTGGAAACTTCTAAATAATATGAGAATCTGAAACAGGCTATTGTTTAGAACTCACCAAGCCTAAGGGTTGGAAACATTGAAGGGTGATTATCTCTTCGGATTTTTATTGGATAAGACATATACATCTGGTCATTATACCCAGGGAATGGTGTAACAGATCAAATTGATGATACAAATTCTATACCTCTGAGTGGTAACAGATTGGATGGAATGTTATTCCCCTGAAGTTACAGTGGGAGGTACAAATTTTATGTCTTAAAAGGTACAGTGGAAGGGACTCTAAAATTACAGTGGGGCAGGCTTGCTGAACGGAATATGATTGCTTCTTTGGGTTTTCTGTCAAAGATACCAGCTGAACGAGAAAGCATGGTAACGCATCAATGATAGAACCTTGATGAACTATGAACAGTGACAACCCAAAGGGATCATTCTCATGCATTTATGTAAATATCATTCATACACTTCCAATTAGGAGCATTTGATTCATCCCGATCATTGTATCCTAATCGTTGTACAAAAAAAAAGAAAAAAAAAGAGGAAATCATTCTCATGACATTCTGCATTCATGCAAATGTCATCCCTAATATCATGTAGTTAGGAGCATTAGATTCATTCTGATCATGCATCCTAATCATCATTCTTATGACATTCTGCATTCATGCAAATGTCATCCATAATACATTCAAGTCTACAGGACATGTCCCCCAGAGGACGGTGTAGCAACATCGGTGAATTCACCAGTCCTATCTCCCTGACCAGCAGGGAAATAGGTCGAAGATTGTAGATCTTGTCACCCTAAGTAATAGTGGAACAAGATCGAATGGTAAATCTTGTCTCCCTAAGCAGTAGTGGAACAGATTTAAGCCACCAGTCCTATCTCCCTGACCAGCAAGGGAATAGGTTGAAAATTGTAGATCTTGTCACCCTAAGCAGTAGTGGAACAAGATCGAACGGCAAATCTTGTCTCCCTAAGCAGTAGTGGAACAGATTTAAACCATCAGTCTTATCTCCCTCGAGATGGTAGTGGAGCAGACTGAAGATTGAAGTCTTCCTAAGATAGTAAGGAAGCAAATTGGAAAGTTCAGATTTTTTTCCCTAGAGATGGTAGTGGAGCATACTGAAGATTGAAGTCTTCCTGAGATAGTAAGGAAGCAAATTGGAAAGTTCAGATTTTGTTCCCTCGAGATGGTAGTGGAGCAGACTGAAGATTGAAGTCTTCTTGAGATAGTAAGGAAGTAAATTGAAAAGTTCAGATTTTGTTCCCTCGAGATGGTAGTGGAGCAAACTGAAGATTGAAGTCTTCTTGAGATAGTAAGGAAGCAAATTGAAAAGTTCAGATATTGTTCCCTCGAGATGGTATGTAGCAAACTGAAGATTGAAGTCTTCCTGGGATAGTAAGGAAGCAAATTGAAAAGTTCAGATTTTGTTCCCTCGAGATGGTAGTGGAGCAAACTGAAGATTGAAGTCTTCCTGAGATAGTAAGGAAGCAAATTGAAAAGTTCAGATTTTGTTCCCTCGAGATGGTAGTGGAGCAAACTGAAGATTGAAGTCTTCCTAAGATAGTAAGGAAGCAAATTGGAAAGTTCAGATTTTGTTCCCTCGAGATGGTAGTGGAGCAAATTAAAGATTGAAGTCTTCCTAAGATAGTAAGGAAGCAGATTGAAAAGTTCAGATTTTGTCCTCTCGAGATAGTAGTGGGGCAGACTGAAGATTGCAGATCTGGCATTCCTGAAGTTGCAGGAAGCAGATCGAAGATATCAAATCTTATCTCCACTAAGCAGGAGTGGGGTAGATCGAAGATAGCAAGTCTTATCTCCATGTATCGGCAATGGAGCAGACTGAAGATATCAGATCTTATCTCTATTGAGTAGGAGTGGGGCAGATCGAAGAAAACAGATCTTATCTTCCTGAAGTTGCAGGAAGCAGATCGAAGACACTTTCAGCTTTATCTCCCTGAAGTTGCAGCGGAGTAGATTGAAGACAACAGACCTTATCTTCCTGAAGTTGCAGGAAGCAGATCGAAGACACTTTCAGCCTTGTCTCCCTGAAGTTATAGCAGAGTAGACTGAAGATAGAAGATCTCAATCTTCCTGAAGTTGCAGGAAGCAGATCAAAAGCACTTTCAGCCTTATCTCCCTGAAGTTGCAGTGGAGTAGACTGAAGACAGAAGATCTTATCTTCCTGAAGTTGCAGGAAGCAGATCAAAAGCACTTTCAGCTTTATCTCCCTGAAGTTGCAGTGGAGTTGGAAGCCATTTGAAGAAGACCAAGAAGTCAAGGCTCCGCCAAAACCGGGCAAAATTGGTCCTTTTATAGTCTTTGCTCCATTCTCGTTACACGACAATGAGCAAAGAGGGGCAGCGTAATAACCCATTTTGCCCGGGCCCATACACAATCCAAAAACAAAAAATAATAAAAATGAATAAACAATGTTTTTTTAAACAGTCCAATACAAACCCAAAAAAAACAATTAAACAGCCCAACACCCACTACCCTTAGCCCAATTACAGACTACCAAAACCAGACCCAATACCCGAGCCCAATACCTAAACAGCCTACTCAGATACCCAGACCCAAAAATAGAAACGGCCCAAAAGGGCCCAACGCTAAAATGGTTTCAAAAACCTAGGGTTTCTAAGAAACCCTAGCCGCCGTAATCACCTAGCTCGTCACGCCGCAGGTTTCAATCACCCCCTCGTCAAGCCGCGATTCGCGCGCAGACAACACCCCATCGCCGCCGCGTTCTCCTCGTTCACCTGTAAAAAAAGGGAAAGACAGTAGCAAACACAGCAAACATGGTAATATTTTTATTTATTTCCTTTTTTTATTTCGAAGGCTATAAAAGCCCTAATCTGTAATACACAAGGGGGACACACATACAGAGATAGAGCAAAAATACACAGAATACACAAATAAATAAAAAAGCAGAGGTGATTTTAGATGATTTTTTTTCATTTTTTCCGTTTTCGAATACTGTAAATTTTTTATCTTTTTCTTTTTCTTTAAACTGTATAATATATATATATATATATATTAAAATAAAAAAGGAAAAATTTTACCTGTTTTTTGAAATCCGGCCACCGTGGCGAAAGTGATCGGTCGGAGACTCGCCGGTATTCGGGCCAGCAGAGAGAATTCGGAGGAAGAGCTTTGTTTTTTTTTTTTAAACTGAAATGAGAATGTTTTTTTTTTAAATTTTTGGGTCTTATATATAGGTCGAAAACGACGTCGTTTTAGGCCATGCGTTTAGGCCATGAAACAGCGTCGTTTTGTGCTTGACCCACGCGTATGACCCGACCCGCAAGGAGGATCCGCGTGTTTTTATAAAATGGTTTATTTGCTTCTTTAGCCCTTCCGCATTTTCATTTGTTTTAAATTCAGTTTTTTTAATTTTAAATTTGTCCCTGTGGTTTTCTTAGCTATCAATTTTAGTCCCTGGATGAAACGCAGCGCATAACGCTCCAGGGATATTTCCCTTTTCATCCCCTCATATTTTTAGCGCATTGTAATTAAGTCCGTTTCTTTCTTTTTATTTATAACTTAACCCCATAATTTTGTTTTAATCCCAATTTAATCCTCATTGTTTTAAATTCGTTTTTTTATTATTTTCTTTTTTGTTTTATTTTATTTAATTTTTATTTTGTATATATTTTATTATTACTAGCAATTATTTATTTTTTTATTTTCACTTTTATCCTTATTTTTAATTATTTTATTATTTATTAAATTATTATTATTTATTATTTATATTAGATTATTTTATTTAATATTATTTATACATTACATATTATTTTTTTATTTGTTTATTTTTAAAACCCTTTTTGTTTATGTTATTTTTTATTTTTATTTTAATATTATATTAAATTGTTTTATCACGTTAAAAATCCTATATTTTTATTATTTATATATTAATCTATTAATAGTATAAAATTTTTATGTATAGTTTTTCTTAAATGTATATTATTTTTATAAATATTAAGTTATTACTATTTATTACTTTATTTAGTCTAATTATTTATATATTACTTATTATTTTATAATTAAATATTATATTATATTTTTTTAAAAAGAACTTTTTTATTATATTATATCATACATTTTTTGAAATCTTATTTTGTATAAAATTTATATAATATATTTTATTTATATGGTTTATATTATATATGTGATTTTTATGATTAGTGTATTATATATATTTTTATTTAAAATTATTATATTATTTATTCATCATTTTTATTATATAATCATTTATATATGTATTAAATTATTAAATTATGTATTTGTTATAAATTTTTCTTTTTATATACTTTTTTTATTTATTTAAAATATTGTTTATATATATATATTAAATAGTTTTGTAAATTGTCATATTTTTTTATTATACTGTATATTCAATGCTCAACATAATTCTTTATTTATTTATTCATGTTATATTATTCTTTATTATTTATTGTTAGTATAATTTTATAGTTATGTAGAATTGTTGTTAAATATGTATGTTGCCATATCTACTCCAAAACCATTTGTTTTATAAAACACATTTAATTACATTTATGTATTTTATTCAAAGGCTTTTAAATACAGCGATATATGATATTTGGGGGCTTCGAGAGAAATTATACCCTAACTTACTGGGTTTTAATCTTTTCTCGTAGAATTTAAAATATCAAGTATCCTTTTTTTAAAAAAAAAAACTATAAATTTTAAATAAAAACTTATCCTCGAGAATTCAAAATCGTCGTGTCCTAACTCACTGGATATGACGTTTTGTTATCTCGGGATAAGAATTTCAGAAAACAAGGCAATGTTTCGTGTTTGGAAGTTTGAAAAATTGTGCCCTAACGTGCTGGGTTTCGGTTTTTCGTTCGTCCAAATAACTAAATATCCTTTTAATGAATTTTATAAATCATGAGATGATTTTGGTTACGAGGGTTTAAAACATCATGTCCTAACGTGCTGGATGTGATGTTTGTATGCTTTCGAAACAAAGGAATCTCCAATTTCAACTCAAATTGTTCAAATTTTTAAAGAAATCATGTTCCTAAATCTTTTTCAAATTCTCGACATAAGGACATTAATTAATCAATTAGGTACCAATTTTTGGGCGTTACGAGGGTGCTAACCCTTCCTCGTACGTAACCGATTCCCGAACCTGTTTTCTGGTATTTTGTAGACCAAAAATCAATGTTTTGAAATAAAACGTTTTATAAGGTGATCCAATCCCACCTAAGTAAAAAGGGATTGGTGGCGACTTCTTTTTTCGTTTTTTAAGTCGATCCCCGTTTTTTTCAAACCTTTTTAAAATGGTTTCGACAGGCACTTTACGAAAACGACGACTAAGGTATAAGAGATTATTTCTCACTGAGTTCTTATGAACTTGCATAAGTTACACTTTATGTTTCAGGTTGAATGTGAGTATGCGCCAAGAGTGACGATGTCAGGACTATGTCGAACGAAGTGGCGTATTGGGTTATTATACATACAGAGCGAGTTGGGTGGCGTATTCAAAGGCTAAAAATGCACTTACAAAACTATATCATGGGATAACTGCAATAGCTTAGGACTTCGAATTAGATATCCTTGTAATTAAATTATCATGTGTCACAGTTGTATCTACCTATTTTACATATATATTTGTGTAATTTAGTTTGAATTTGTATGAAGTTAACTTGTGAATTAATTGTAATTTGTATAAGTAGAATAAGATTTGTTTGTATTCGTGTGGTAATACCCGAGATTCGGATACAGCAAATCGGATGGGTTGAGGGCTTTACACTAGAAGTTTGAGCTTGGCAAACAGAGGTCGCTGGTGGCTTTAGTGAAGCAAGGTTTGCTAGGGGATTTAGTGAACTATGATCGACAGTAGGTCTGGCGAGCTGGAATTTTTCAAAAGGCTTGGCAAGCTAGTATACGTCAGCAGGTCTGGCGAGATGGTATATGCTAGCAAGACTGGCGCGATGGTTTATGCCAATAGAACTGGCAAGCTAGTGTTCGATAGTTGGTTTGGCGAGTTAGTGTTCACCAATAGGTTTGGCGAAGCAAGGATCGCCAGTGATAGTTATTTTGGGTCGAGAGTTAAAAGTATGAGTAGATGAAGGGTAATTATAAAAAAATTAGGAAGTCAACTTATTTTACAACACCATTAGAACATTCGAACACTCAGTGCCTATAAATTAAGTCATATTCATTAGAAATTTCATATTTTGTTAAGCAACAAAGCTCTTTCAAATTCATCATCATATGAAAACAAACTCTTAGTCTAACTAGGAGTATAGGGGGTGGCAACCCTAGTTAAACAAACTAGGGTTTGTCGTCCCCCTTTTTAAACATGAGGGTTTTTGATCCTCTCATATATTGGGTCCAATTACAAGTACTTCCTATACTTTTAACTCAGTATTTTATAATTTGATCCAACCTGATATTTGTTTTTCTATTTCCCAAAAAGAAATATTTTTAAATTAATTTCTCAATTAAATAATTTTTCAACCCGATTCTAATTTTATTAAAATCATGACAACTTTACCGTAAAAGAATCTATGAGAAAATATATTTAATATTTCTACGTTCAATGGATTCACTATAACCAAATGATTTATTTCCATTTTCAAACTTCATTTAATTCGAAAACCATAAATTCAATTCCAGGTCATTTTCATTTTAGAGAAAACCAAATTCATTTTCAAATATTTCTCATTTGTCCATATGTACCATTTTTATCCATTTTTATTCATTTTATTCAACGTTCTTTTCTCCTAATAATTATAAACTCATTTACTCACAAAGTCATTTTACTATAATATAGTGACTGAGCTTCTCCCCAATGGTATACCATTACGAAAGCAACTTGATTAGTACTCATCCAATGACCTTGAAATAAGTGTGTTACCCTCATAGGATATCCTTAATCTCTTTAGGATAAATTTGTTCTCCCAATATGATCCTATTTTATCTCATGGTAACCATTACATATTCTTTCATGAAAAGTCAATTACTATAAAAAATAAACGACCCGTGGCCACGTTTACTTTTCATCAGCTATGTAATGCCAATGAAAGGATATCATTTACCTATATCTCGGACTATAAATTCCACTATTGTGAATGACGCTACATATTGCAGAAGTCATATACCCAATGCATCAGATTTTGATTCCTTATCTATTTGAACTCATACTTTTACTTACATCAAAGTATATGAGTCACACATACATAGTCTGTCATCCACTCAAGATTTAGGTATGTCACACTTTGAACGTAACAAGTGAATAAATCCATAAATGGATTCAATATCTATTCTTCTTGGGTCCAGTCGGATGTACAATCAGTCACATCTATGTCTTTATCTTCTGGGAGTCATCCGCCTCGATGCCCAAGACAAAGAATCTCCCCAATTGGACTTGATAGACGACATATTAGTCTTTTAATTGGTGTTCTCATTTCCGATTAGACTAAGGACATGTTTAGATTCGTCTACTAATAAAAGTTGTCTTTTCGTATTATGATCCGACCATGTAATATTGCTTAGTATTAGTTTAAATATTAAACAACCAGTGAACCAATATTTGTTTCTATTTTGCTTTGCATGCAAAAACTACATGAGGACATTATTATAAGTATATTAATGTAATCCATAAATTATTTTATTAATCAATCTGTTAAAAAAATTATAAATATACATAGACAAAAATATTACACTTAAAAAACCAAATCCAACACTTGCAACATTCAGACTTCTAGTGTTAATTCTGAAATTAACAGAATATCAAAATTAATAGATCAAAGTATTATGGTATGGAAGTGCGATCTTATTCATAGCATTTTTTTTTTGTCTTAATGAAGTGAACCCCATTTGTAGTATCCCTTTCTATAATACGTGGCTTCATGACTTGTTGGTGTGGCAATAAGACAACTCAAGTTGTATAGTGCTAAATGGAGGTACATGACAATTAGAAGTTACAACAGCAACACAAATTACTTGTCCTCTACTTTAACAAACATTACAGATCAACAATTTTTTCTCTAAGCTATGTAATCTCTTTCCGCCTAACAAAATTATTCTTACAATATGGAGGTTTTATATGGGTTTTATCCCTACTTGTGATAATTTTCTTTCATGATATTAGCCATCAGAGTCTGCTTGTTTACTTTGTCAATCATTTGAGGAGTCCATTGTCCATATCACCAGCAATTTCCTCTCTCTTAGTTTAGTTTGGGTTGATCTCAGCGTTACATGGCTACAAGAATTGAGTAATGTTACTTTCACAGATTGGATTTCCTCTCTATTTAACCATAATGATTCACACACATGTTCTCTAATTACAATCACTGTACGGGCATTATGACATATGCACAACCAAATTTTCCATGAAGGAAACTTAAATGAATTCTAAAAATAATGGTTTTTATAAAATCTTACATTTTGGACTTCTCAAATGTCCAAACATCTCTCCCTTTCAAAGATCTTTTCCATTTAGAATGTTGGTCCCCTCTTGTTGATGGGAACTACAAAGTTAACTCTGATGCAGGTTTCAGGCAATCTAATGATTCTGCCTTTGTGGGTGTTCTAATCCATGACCATTCAACCCCAATGATTAGGGCATGCACATTATGTGTTACCCATTTCCCTTCTGCATTTGCAACAGAAGCCTATGTTGCCTTTCATGATTTAGTTTTTACTCTAGATATGGGTTTCCAAATAATAGAATTGGAAGGAGATAGTTTAACTGTTATTTGAAAGTTAGAAAGTTGGCAATTTGATTGATTAGTTATCTTTTTTTTTATTGTTGGTGGCAAAAAATCTTACATCTGACTTCCATTCTTTTTCATTTTGCTATGTTGTAGAGAGACAAATCAGGTAGTGCATCTTCTGGCTTAGCATGGACTCTCCCTCGATGGCGATCATTTTTGGGTGGAAGAAAGCCTTCCATGAATTGCTCAACACATTGAAGAGGAAGGCAAAAGACTGAGATGGTTTGCGGGATAGGCTTTTCTTTTCTCATCTTGACATTTAGATTACTAAAAGTAGCTTTTAGAGTCTTCTATTGTTGGAAGCTAGTCGAACTTGTAAATATCTAGACATTATTTTCTGGTTGGCTTTTATTACTTACACCATTATCTTGGTTGTACAACACGTTTATCTTCTCGAGATAATAAAGATTTCCTCAAGGGGTGTTAGATTGCAATTAGAAAGGGCCTAAATAAAGCAAATCTTAGTTTGATTTTTTTGGATCCACTAAAAATCAGTTCAATTTAAAATTATTTAAAGATTCTCCTTTGGAGGAATTAGTTTAATTTAATTTTTGTACTTTATTTAAAAAAAAAGAAATATAAATTACACCAACAGTCACCCAACTTTGGGGTAGCTGACAAAACAGTCACCTAGGTTTCATTTCAGTCACTCAACTTTCGAAAAGTTACAAAACAGTCACTAACGTTATGAAAAAGTGACAAAATAGTCACTGAATAACAGTTTCCTTTAGGGTGTTAACGGGACCGCTGACATGGCAAGTTAACTAGCCGATGTGGAGGGTTATCTTGCCATGTTGGTGAAGCGACTGAGGGGTATTGGCTTGGGGCAGGTTTAGGGAAAGAAATTGAAGGGTTATGAGATTAGTTTTAGGGTTAGAAATGATTAAGGGGGTTTGGGGGAAAAAGAAAATTGATTTGGGGAAATTTCAGTTGTAATTTAGGGTAATTTTAGGGTTGAAATTGATTTGGGAATCGATTAAGAAGGATTTAGGGTTAGAAATCTAATCAATAATCGATTAACAGTGTATAAGAGTTTAGGGTAAAATTGTTCTTTTTTGTTTGGGGAGAAAAGAAGACGAAACCAGAAACCATTCAATGTTTTTTAGGGTAAATTACACCAACAGTCACCCAACTTTGGGGTAGCTGAAAAAACAGTCACCTAGGTTTCATTTCAGTCACTTAACTTTCGAAAAGTTACAAAACAATCCTTTTTGTCATTTTTCGTCACAGACGTCATGGCAAAGTGACATGACAGGTGACGGCGTCGTTGGTGTCAAAAAACCGTCCAGCTGGCCGGTTACTCTCACTTGAACAGCCCTACCAACAACATTTTAGGGTTAGATAAAAAAAGAAGAAGAAGAAGAAGAAGAGGAGAAGAAGAAGAAGAAGAAGAAGAAGAAGAAGAAGAGGAAAAATAGAGATGCCTGAAGTGATTCCGGTGTGCTATTGTGGAAACCCAGCCAAGTTGAACACGTCTTGGTCCAATGACAACCCAGGTAGGAGGTTTTTTGGGGGTAACAAATTTGGCTCTGTATTTCGAAAACCATGTCGGTTTTTCAGTTGGTTTGATCCGCCATTGACGCCCCATTCACGAATTGTGTTGTTGGGTCTTCTGAAAAAAGTGAGGACATTGGAGGATGCAAGGAGGAGGAAGAGAAGAACCTGGTTTTTGGTGCTTGTATTTGCAACTGTGTTGTTGTTTTTTAAACCTTAAAAATCAGCTTATGTTGTTGTTGTTAGCATTGAAAACTAGCTTATGTTTTGTAATATTGTTGCTGGTATATTGTTGGTTATGTTGGTATACATGGCTACTGGTATATTGTTGCTTAACATATGTTATACATGGCTGCTGGTATACATGGCTAACCAGCTCATGTTGTTGTTTACAAACACTTGAAAGACTTGAAATGGGATATTTTTGTTGATTAAAAATTGTTTTGTAATATTTTTGTTGCTTACAACAGTTAGAAGATAGCAGATGGAAAAACACAAATGTATTTCTCAATACTCAAAATGCAGAAGATAAGAGATAACAAAAATAGCATGGATAAGAGATAACAGATGGAAAAATACATATGTATTTCTCAATTCTCACACATTTGTTTTTTCAATACTCATATGTTAGAAGATAAAAGATAACAAAAATAGCATGGATCAATGCTCACATATTAAGGCCAAAATGCCAAACTGTTTACAAAAGGAATGAGGGGTAAAATATTGCCAAATTTTTCTACAATTCAACACAAGTGAACATATGTGAATTGTAGGGAAATTTACAAAAAAATTCAGTGATTATATACTTAAGTTTATCAACAGTAGCAATCATATGCAAATTTACAAAAAAAATTATGTGCCTAAGTTAATAGATCAGTAGCAGGCAAATTTACACATTTTCAAAAAGTTAACAAAATAAGGTTTCTGGTTTCTGGTTAATCAATGGTCTGTCATGGATGACTCTCGAGTAGAAGGCATCCATCTAACAGTGGTTGGTCTTCTCTTGAATGGGAGCTTTTCTCTTAGGGCAGCTTGTTGATGAGTTGGGGAAGTAGGTAACTGAGTTGAGGCAGCCTGTTGAGTTGGGGTACTCTCTTACTGATTTGGGGTAGCCTGTTACTGAGTTGGGACACCAACTTTATGTCTTTTGACCTACAGGAACAAGAGAAATCTGTCAAACAAATTCATAAACAGAAGTATACTAAAACTTAAGGCAAATGGCTTACTGGAATGTTTTGGCCAACTTCCCCTTTGCAACTCCTCTTATTGTGGCCTATTCTTTTGCATTTACTGCACCTCATGTCCACCCCTCTCTTGCTCAACCATTCAGTTGTTTGTGTTTCATCAGGTTCTTTCCTTCTCAGCTTAGTAGGTCTGCCAGGTGGTCTTCTTAGAGTAAGAGGCAGTACTAGAAGTATGTTTGACAAAGAGGCCCATTGTTTAGGACCCCTTACTGGACTTATAAAGTTAGAGTAAATTTGAAGCTGGGTTTGCTTGGTGTACCAGGTTTGTACATAGGTCTTTGGGAACTCATCTTTTAGATGAATGACAGCCAATGCATGCATGCAAGGGATGCCAGTGAGATCCCAATTCTGCAGGAGCAGCAATTCTCAACTAAGTCCACCATATGCTGACAGTTAGGACCACATTCAACCTGATACTTGTCCCCACTAGCATGTGATGGAACACACCTAAAAAATAGTCAAGCATGCTTGGTTAAAAAATAATCACAAAAATAACTTTTTGAGTAGCCCCACCAATAATGATACACACACACCGCTAAAAAACAATCACTATATGCATATTATAAAAAAAAACTCACTGCATGCATATTAAAAAATAGTCAACACACCAATAATTACTGCATGCATATTAAAAAAATTCATTAAAACAGCATGTGACTAGCAACATGAAGTTAGAATAAAGGCAACATGAAGTCAGAATAAAGGCATCAGAAAGATTAAAAATGGTAACTTTACCTCAAGGAATCTTTTATATTTACATCCAGCTTTTTCTTGATCTTTGGACACAACATTCCTTTCCATTTGTCAGCTTCTTCTTTCTTCTTGACAATAAGCAACATAATATTGGTCCTTATTGTTTCCATCATGGTCGAAATAGGTTTCCCTCTTGCTTCCAAAGATCATCCATCAAGAAAACAACATAAATGATTAGTGAATTGCTAATGATTAGTAAGAAACATAAAACATAGGGGTTTACCTTGTTAAATGATTCAGATTGATTATTCACCAACATGTCAGAATGGCTCCTAATTAAGAAGTGAGACCTTAACCAATGAGTAGGGTTCTTTTCCTTCAACCAATCATAAGCATGCTGATTGGTTTTCCTCAGTTCATCTATGGCATCCTCAAAATCCCTTGTAGTGCTTGCTCTGGCAGCTTTTCAAAGCAAATCTTTCAATTCTTTTTTCAGAAACCAGCCTTCTTTAAATTGGCATGTAGTTGTCTAACACAGTGTCTTGTTTCTACATTAGGAAACAACATACATATTGCTTCTAAAAGTCCCTACAATTAGAAAAAAAACAGTTTAATTCTTTGACAATCCCTAAATAGAAACAACATAAAAAATAAATAAATAGAGTTTTACCTTTTGTTTGTCAGACATGAAAGATATTTGGTACGAGCTCACAATTTCCAAGTTTATTGCAAGCAACTTCAAGAACCAAAGCAATGATGCTTGGTTTTCACTTTCCACAGCAGCATATGCAAGAGGATAAATGTCATTATTTGCATCTATCCCAACAGCTACAAGCAAGTAGCCACCATAATAGCCCTTCAAGAAACATCCATCTAAACCTACTATCCTCCTACAACCAGCCCTATAGCTATCTTTGCATGCCTGCAGACAGATATACATCCTTTGAAACAACCTGTTATCCAGATAACAGATTGTTGTTGTTCCCTCATTTTGTGTCCTAACCTCCAACAAATACTCATAAATCTTCTCATATTGAGCCTTATAAGCTCCTTCAATTAATTTCAATGCCCTAAGTTTAGCCCTCCTACATTTGGTTAGTGAGACTATGCAACACAAATCTCTTTTGACATCTTAGTTTAATGATTTCAGAGAATAATCAGGATCATCAATGAATTTTTCTTTATAATGTTCACATATCCAAGCTGAGGTTACATTCTTATTTTTATATACGTTAGAACAAGTATGGTTAGGGTTTGAACTCCTAACTTGCCAAGTCTGGTCAGTAGGGTCATTAGGGTTTAGTCTAGAAGCCCATATGAACCAAGGATATTTTTCACTGCAGACTGCCTTTAACCTTTTTAAATCATTTTTGGGAAACTTAATAAAATAATTATTCAACCTACCATACAGCTTGGCAGCTTCTTTTAGACTGTCCTTAGACTTAAATAACATTCCAACCTTAAGTCTAGGATTACTCATGTCATTATCTAGGTTGAACTCAGGCCAATTTTGGCCATCTGAGTCAAATACATGTGCACTATCTAACCTCTCAGAATCATCACTATCACACTATTCATCTACTCCTATACCATCCATGTTTAAACCATCTAAACTAACTCTTATCCTATTAGACACATCACTTTCAGATGCATCACTACTAGACACATCACTACCAGACATGTCTTCTTCATTCTCATTAAAATTGTCATCAATTAAACCTGCCAAACAAAGTACTCATCAATAAAGGCAGACAACATAGGCAAACACTTTAACCATTTCTGTCAGACAATAACCAATACAAAATATTGAATAATTTAATACAAACACAACCATTTTTGTCATGCACATGGCAGACAACAACCAATACAAAAATAATTTAATACAAACACAACCATTTTTGTCATGCACATGGTAGACAATAACAGACAATAACCAGTACAATAAAGAAGGTAAATAAAAATATAGCAGCTTGGATACAAACAATGGCAGATATACACAACAAACATCAATTTGATTATGACATTCATACAATAGCAGATACAAACAATAAACATCATGCACATGGAATACAATACACATTATATGTCATACACTTTAATAACCAAACCCTAATCTGTCATGCACATAAATAACAAATAAAATCAGAATCAGAATTAGTGATTGTTTCAAAATTGAAATCAAAATCGAAATAGAAATTGAAATCAAAATCATAATCGAAATCAGAATTGAAATTGAAATAACCCTAAATCGAAATAACAACATTGAAATCCAAAAAATTTAAAACTAACTGCAATAACTTACCCGTTAAAGTGGATGTAACAACATTGGTTGCTTCTCTTCTATTGCCCATTGTCTCTGAGAATCAAAAACACTGAATGGTTTCTGGTTTCGTCTTCTTTTCTCCCTAAACAAAAAAGAACAATCGTACCCTAAACCCTTATACACTGTTAATCGATTATTGATTCGATTTCTAACCCTAAACCCTTCTTAATCGATTCTCAAATCAGTTTTAACCCTAAAATTACCCCAAATCACAATCGAAATTCCCCAAATCGATTTTCTTTTTTTCCCTCAAACCCCTTTAATCGTTTCTAACCCTAAAACTAATCTCATAACCCTTCAATTTCTTTCCCGAAACCCGCCCCAAACCAATACCCCTCAGTCGCTTCACCAACGTGGCAAGATAACTTGCCACATCGACTGGTTAACTTGCCACGTCAGCGGTCCCGTTAACACCCTAACAGAAACTGTTAATCAGTGACTGTTTTGACACTTTTTCATAACTTTAGTGACTATTTTGTAACTTTGCAAAAGTTGAGTGACTGAAATGAAAGCTAGGTGACTGTTTTGCCAGCTACCCCAAAGTTGGGTGACTGTTGGTGTAATTTACCCGTGTTTTTTATTCTTAGCGACAATGGGCAATAGAAGAGAAGCTACCAATGTTGTTACATGCACTTTAACGGGTAAGTTGTTGCAGTTAGTTTTAAATTTTTTGGATTTCAATGTTGTTATTTTGATTTAGGGTTATTTGGATTTCAATTCTGATTTTGATTTCAATTTCTATTTCGATTTTGATTTCAATTTTGAAACACTCACTGATTCTGATTCTGATTTTATTTGTTATTTATGTGCATGATAGATTAGGGTTTGGTTATTAAAGTGTATGACATATAATGTGTATTGTATGCCATGTGCATGATGTTTGTTGTTTGTATCTGTCATTGTATGAATGCCATAATCAAACTGATATTTGTTGTGTATATCTGCCATTGTTTGTATCCATGCTGCTGTATTGTTATTTACCTTCTTTATTGTACTAGTATTTACCTTCTTTATTGTACTGGTTATTGTCTGTTATTGTCTGCCATGTGCATGAAAAAATGGTTGTGTTTGTATTAAATTATTCGGTATTTTGTATTGGTTATTGTCTGACGGAAATGGTTAAAGTGTTTGCCTATGTTGTCTGCCTTTATTGATGAGTACTTTGTTTGGCAGGTTTAATTGATGACAATTTTAATGAGAATGAAGAAGACATGTCTGGTAGTGATGTGTTTGGTAGTGATGCATCTGAAAGTGATGTGCCTAATAGGATAAGAGTTAGTTTAGATGGTTTAAACATGGATGGTATAGGAGTAGATGAACTGTGTGATAGTGATGATTCTGTGAGGTTAGATAGTGCACATGAATTTGACTCAGATGGCGAAAATTGGCCTGAGTTCAACCTAGAGAATGACATGAGTAATCCTAGACTTAAGGTTGGAATGTTATTTAAGTCTAAGGACAGTCTAAAAGAAGCTGCCAAGCTATATGGTAGGTTGAATAATTATTTTATTAAGTTTCCCAAAAATGATTTAAAAAGGTTAAAGGCAGTCTACAGTGAAAAATGTCATTGGTTCATATGGGCTTCTAGACTAAACCCTAATGACCCTACTGACCAGACTTGGCAAATTAAGAGTTCAAACCCTAACCATACTTGTTCTAAAGTATATAAAAATAAGAATGTAACCTCAGCTTGGATAGGTGAACATTATAAAGAAAAATTCATTGCTGATCCTGATTATTCTCTAAAATCATTACAACAAGATGTCAAAAGAGATTTGTGTTGTATAATCTCACTAACCAAATGTAGGAGGGCTAAACTTAGGGCATTGAAATTTATTGAAGGAGCTTATAAGGCTCAATATGAGAAGATTTATGAGTATTTAATTGGAGGTTAGGACACAAAATGAGGGAACAACAACAATCTGTTATCTGGATAACAGGTTGTTTCAAATGATGTATATCTGTCTGCAGGCATGCAAAGATGGCTATAGGGCTAGTTGTAGGAGGATAGTAGGTTTAGATGGATATTTCTTGAAGGGCTATTGTGGTGGCTACTTGCTTGCAGCTGTTGGGATAGATGCAAATAATGGCATTTATCCTCTTGCATATGCTGCTGTGGAAAGTGAAAACCAATCCGCTGAGTAACCTCACAAATGCAAAAACTAGGAGAATAGATTGTAGTATAAATAGCCGGATGGAATTCAACCCAATAGAAAAATATAAAATATAGGTAGCTAGTGAGAATTTCCATCAACTAAAAAGAATGGTTGGCGCTGCTTTCAAGAAAAAGCAGGTAAAAAGGGTATTCCAATTCCAAGGGTATAGGATTCTCTTCTACCTTAAAACTCATTCTTGCTACAAACCACTTCATTTGATTTTTGAACTGTTCAGGTGGCATTCTTTATTAGGGTTTTATTTAGTTTTCGTCTTATTTCTTGGGATTTTCGATCATTTACAGACAACCCATTTAATCATTACATGCATGATGCATGATTTGAAGTTAATATACTATTATATTTAATTGTTTTATGCCTCAAAACAAAGCTGAAGAATAATGGCAGGGCTTTCACTTTTCCTAAAGTTTGAAATACCTATATGCTTGAATGCTTTGCAAAGCATGCCTTAATTAATGCTTGTCATGGATGTAAGGGTTCATACTTTGGATAAGTTCTTCTTTACAATGGATTCGGCTCATGCTAGTGTTAGACAGACTTCAATAGAAAGATGAGCTAATTTATGTATACATTTACCCAATTAAATTTACATAAAAATTATGTCGTGATTAATTATTCTTATTAACTTATTTTTAAAATTGGTATGTATTAAATTATTTAAATTTTTTTGAAATGATCAATTTACTCAATAATAAAAATGGAAAAGACCATAAAAATACTTTACCAAATTAAGAGATTGCCTTAGATTTTTTCTCCACACCTTAGTGTTTAATTTATCTAACTTATACAATCATTCTTAACAGATACCATTGAAAGATTAAATCTTAAAATTTGCAATTTCTATAACAGAAAAATGGTATCTCAATTATTAATTTTCAAAAAGAATAAAAATGAAAATTAATTAAATAAAAATGAAAAAATGGTTGGATGTAGGACCATTTTTACATTTACAACATCCACATGCCATTCGCTTTCATAACCATAGCCAACACGTTTTAACTTTTTGGGTAAATTGCACTACTAGTCACTAAGCTATGAGTAATCTTTTGTTTCAGTTATTAAACTATTTAAAAGTTATCATTTAAGTAATTAAGTTGTTAAAATCGATGTTACACGGTTTCAGGGGCGAAGTCAAAAAATTATTTTGGAGGGTTGAAATTAAATTGTGTATTTTTACGATAGCAAAAAGGCAATTTCACCATTTTAATAGCCTATATATTTATAAGCTTTAAAGGATTAAATCAATTTTTATCATTTTGGTGGGGCAAATTGCAATTTTACTATCACTAATTTAAAATTTTATAAATTATAGAAGGGCCTAAATAGAAAATTTTCCATTTTAGGGGGGTCGAGGCCCTTGCAAGCCCCCTAGCTTCGCCATTGCATGACTTCCTTTGTTCACACTGCCTACAGCAATCGAAAACTCTCTTTCCCCTTCTCTTTTACAATTCATTTTTTTCATGAAATAATTTTGGACGTCACAAATCCGCAAACCAAAATTTAAACAACTTTTTTCTACTATCTTCGATAGTGACCATTAGATTGACTTGAATTTAAGGTAAGTTCATTTACTCATCGATGGGTATTGATCCACAATACCATCATTAAATTGTCGCTTGAAGCTCGTTGGTGGAACTTTAAAAAAAAAAAAGCTTAACAACTCAATGACTTAAATAAAAACTTTTGAATAGTTTAATGACTTAAATAATAACTTTTGAATAGTCTAATGATTTAAATAAAAACTTTCAAATAATTCAATAATCAAATGATAACTTTTTTATTAAGCGACAAAAACGATAATATATTCATATTTTTTTGAGTAATGATAGTTTACCCTGACTTTCTCTCACCCACTCCTCTCTACATTTTCCAAAATAAATAAATAAATAACCATGCATCGAACGTGAGGCAAACAAGCCTCACAACCCCACGTTTTAACTTCCATTGTTTAAAATAGCTACTAGTTTTAAAGACTCGTCCCTTGCACATAGATAATTTGTTCAAATTATAACATAATAATAAAATAACTCTAGTAATGAAATTTTAAAAAATCATTATAAATAATAAATTAATTTTAATTTTTTATGGAGTTATCCCACTGACCCTAAACTCGATTAAGAAAAAATTAATTTCAACATAATAATAAATTTTGTCTTCGATTTTGATCTGAAACTAATAGTTAAATCATTCAATTGCATCTAATTCGATTTGATTATAAAGATTAATAATTTAAATTTGAAATTTCCGAATTAAGAATTACTTTTAACAGTGAATACTTAATTTATTTGAACATGTAATTTTTTTTACCACCCATGCATATAATTACGAAGAGTAAATTTTAAATTTAAATATTCAAAATCGAAAGGTTCCTATAATTGAAATATTTTAATATATTCGGAGTTTATATATAGGAGAGATATATTATAATTCAGTTCTGCACCTCTTTCTTTCATTTTCTCTCAGCAAAACAATATGGTGCGGCATTCGCATCGCAAGAATCCTCGATCACTTCTAATGATCTTTCCATTTCTTTCAATTATATCTGCTGTTCCAATCAATGCCTCTACCAAGATTTTAGAGGAAATGGTACCGGTGGTCGTGCCCCAAGCACCAACTACTGAAATTAAGTGCGGAGCTTGTCCCTGTGTGAATCCATGCGGCCAGCAGTCACTTCCACCGCCTCCACCGCCAAGGTTCACATACTGTAATACACTTCCGTCTCCTCCACCGCCTCCAAGATTCTACTACGTGACCGGTGTGCCTGGTCAGTTGTATGGAGTTGATCCAAATGATAGATGGAGATATTTCTCTAATGGTGGGCGGAATTTTGTGGGGGGTTTCGTTGCTTTTATCTGGCTATGGGTTGTTGGGTCTCTTCATTATCTATTGAGCATCCTGTAGAATTCTCCACTTTGGAAGATAAATGTGTGTAGGTTGGTTATTATTGGTTTAATTTCTTAATTAAATGTTGTACCTGCTTATGTTTCATGTTCTTGATTGGATATCAACATATGTTTCTGTTTCAACAATAATTTGGTCATGAAAAGATAAAACAATAATTTCAAACATAAATATTTCTAAAGTTGAAGAATCATTTCTTTTTAAGTTTTTGGCGGATGCTTCCTTCACTTTACTCTAATTCCATCTTCTTTTATCACTTTTCAAAAAACTAAATATAATATTAATTAATTAATTAATAGCTTGATGATTTTTTTTTTATTTTTAAATTATAAAAAACTATTTTAATCCTTGATTCCTTTTTCTTATTATTATTTTTTTTAGCCCTCAAACTATTATGTTTCGTGATATAGAATAATTTTCGGGCAAAGCTCCCATATATACCAAAAAAAAAATTACCGGAATATACCACTTTCAGAAAAATTTACCGGAATGTACCATTTTCCCCAAAAACTGGGCGCGCTTTAGCCACTTTTCCCCAAAAAATGCGCTGACGTGGCCGCGTTTTTGGGGTTCCTTCCCGTCCACTTGCAATGTGAAAAATGAATTGAGTTTTTGGCCAGTAGTCTCCGGCAAAATAATTTTGAGGAGACGTTTCTGAACAAACAGTGGCCAAAAACGCTGCCGCGTGGACGCTCTTTTGCTCTGATGGACTCTGGCAAAATTATTTTGAGAGACGTTTACGAACAAGCAAGTGGCCAAAAACGCTTCTTCAGAAGGTGTGCCGCGTGGCGAGAGTCTTGAAAAGCGCTCCCACGTGGGCGCTCTTTTTACTCTGATGGTATCCGCAAACTTAGGCTATAAATCAGGCAAATTTCATTCTCAAGTTGCAGAAGGCAAATTCAGGCAAAAGAAAAAAAAATTGAAAATGAGTGAACGTATTAATGCTGTTATTTACTACGATGGTGAAGTTCGTGACACCGAAAATGGTGTTGTTTTCTTATCGGAGAACACAGGTAGCGATTGAGTTTTAATCGGAACGTTGATTTGGTAGAACTTCGCAAAAAGAATTAGGCGTAAAATATTCGGAACAACGCTAATGAAAGTTGTGTCTATTAAGTATAGATTTTGCGCTTCGGTTGATCCGGTGAGATATGACTCATTCGACATCAAAGGTCCTCGGAGCCTTGAGGCAATGGTGGAGACTCATCTTGCCAGTGGTTCACCCTATATCGAGGTATATGTAGAATTTTCATCTCCAAGTGATCTTTCTGCGACCTCAACATCTAGTATCGTTCGAGGGGAATACACGACCCCAAGCCGACACTCTGTAAGTGGGAGGCAAAACACAGAAGTGCCCGTGTGCGGTAGTAGTATGGAAAACATAACCCCTGCACGACACTCGGTCGGTGGATGGGACATGCATATCCGTCAGTCGACGTCCGATGACATAAATACGTTTTGGGGGACGTCATCAACTTCTAGTGGTTGGCAATCCACATATGATTGGGATCTTTATGAAAGATGTTTAAGGAGGGATGATGTACTCGACGACATCCACCAAATGAGGCCCTCGTTTGTTGCGAGTTATGGAGAGTCGGACGATGAATCCGGTGTGGATCCACCTCGGGAGCCGTGGCACGACGGTGCGTGGTTGGATTATTTTTGAACCGGAGCCCGTTCCAACTGTACCTGAAGACGTTGAGGCGGTTCGCACGAAGAAGAAGAAGATCCGCTATTCAGGCATACTCACCTCCAAAATTTCATGCATGCATAATATCGATCTATCTCAAGATGATGCATTGGAGTTTCTGAACTACCACACCGGGCGCGTGACCGTATAAATTCTTCGTTGAATTCGACCAATTAGAAGTTGGTAACCGCTTTTACGACAATAATATTTTTCATGCTTGCATTAAAATAATACAAAGATCGCGAACGAGGTTAACTACAATGTGGTTAAATCCAGTGGATAAGTGCGAGGCGAAGTGTGCGCTTCAAGACGGTACATGTTCATGGAAAATCATGGCGTCGTTGAGGAAAAGGACGAGGGTTGTGGGAGGTGAAAAGTACAAAGGTCCGCATACATGTCTTACAGAGTGCGATGCGACAATATGTTTAATGATTTCGAATAACACTAATATTATGTAATGTTACATTATTTAACGTGCTTCGTTGATGTGTGTGTAACACAAGATCATCCGAGGATGGATTCGGACATGTTGGCGATTTAATAATCCCGACGGTGAAGGCCGATCCCAAAACTACGATCTCGGCCTTAATTGGCAATTTTCGTAGCCAATTGGGGTACACGCCCTCTTACGAAAGGCTTGGATAGCCAAGCGAAGAAGCGTTGGAAAAGTTGCACGCGTCGGTGGGGCGCTTCATATAATGAAGTGTGGCGGTGGTGTCAGTCTTTGGAGGTATGTCCCGGCAAAGACAACAGACCTTGAAACAGAACCGGCATACTACAACGATAGTCTGCTCCATGGATGCGCAGTGTTCAAGCGTCTGTTCTGGACATTTAAGCAATACCGAGATGCTTTTACATACTGCAAGCCATTGGTACAAATTGACGGTACCTTCATGTATGGTAGATATACGCATCGGCTATTGCTAGATGTGGCACAAGACGGCTGTGGGAGAATCCTTCCGATTGCGTTCGCAATAACACCGAGTCGGTGACCGATGATCGACTTCTTCCTATCTAGGTTAAGGAGGCATGTCCGCCTCAACTCCGACATATGCGTTATATCGGATCGGGGCCCTGGAATACTTGCGGTAATAGAACGCCAGGGAAGCATGTGGCATCGCACACACCATCGATATTGTCTGAGGCATGTTTCATCCAACTACTATGGGCAACATCGATCTAAAAGACAGAAACGGCAAGTGACCGATATGGGTATGAAATATCTATTAATATAATTTCTTTTGAAAAATTCAATTTATTTGCAATTGATGAGTGGTATGTAATATTCGCTATCAACGTATATTGGTAGGGTACGAGATCAATCAAGACCGTTTTCAGGAGATGTTGGCGACTTTATGCGCAGATAACGCCGAAGGCGCAGAGTACCTGTGCAATATTCCTTTTAAAACAGTGGACACAAACATATGACGGCGGCCTATGATATGGTTATATGACCACAAACCTGGCCGAATGCATAAATTCTGTGCTAAAAGGAACCCGTCATCTGCCGATTACAGCTCGGTTGTGCGGGAGACATATTTTCGTTTAGCGGCACTATTTCCGAAGAGAGCAGCGAGTTATCGAGGGCAAATGCAAGGAGGCCATGTATGGAGCCCGGGTCTTGCAAGAAATTAAACGTGGGAAGGCACGGGCGAACACCATGCACACAAAGTGTGTCACGACCGCGACGGGCTATGGTTTCGTGTCACGAGTTTGACAGACCGAACCAAGGTATTGTTGGCGGGCATTATCGTGTTCACTTGAAAAATAGGACATGCGATCGTGGATATTTGATGCACTTTGTTACCCATGTGCTCATGTACTTGCGGCTTGTAATAATCTCCGTCTTCATCCCATGAGCTATGTCGACGAAGTGTACAAATTAGAAAACATGTACAACGTGTGGAGACACGTATTCCCACCAATCCCAGATGAACGTAAGTGGCCATCGGTATCGCTTGCACCGTATAAGCTGTTGCCGGATAGACAATTGAGGCGCAAACCAAGAGGTCGACCTTGCTCGACTAGAATACGCAACAATATGGATATCCGAGAATCGATCAACCAAAGTCGGCGGTGCGGATGGTGTAGGAACCCGGGCCATACATCTCGCTCGTGTCCAAATCGGAATAGTTGACCGTGTTCTTACCTTGTCTGTCTCCTGCTGGCTATGTAATTTCTATTTTTTTGGAGGAAAACGGTGAACTTTTGTACAATAACTCAAATTTTATGAAATATAAAAAAAATTTAAATTGCAACAACTAAAAATTAAACCATGTCTATTTTATCAAAGATATTAATATTAAATTAAAAAAATTAAATTACAAAAGAAATAAAATTAAACTCAAATTTTATTAAATATAAAAAGAATTAAATTGCAAAAACTAAAAATTAAACCATTTCTATTTTATCAAAGATATTAATATTAAATTTAAAAATTAAATTACAAAAGAAATAAAATTAAACTCAAATTTTATTAAATATAAAAAGAATTAAATTGCAAAAACTAAAAATTAAACCATTTCTATTTTATCAAAGATATTAATATTAAATTTAAAAATAAATTACAAAAGAAATAAAATTAAACTCAAATTTTATTAAATATAAAAAGAATTAAATTGCAAAAACTAAAAATTAAACCATTTCTATTTTATTAAAGATATTAATATTAAATTAACAAAATTAAATTGCAAAAATAAAAATTAAATCATTTCTATTTTATCAAAGATATTAATATTAAATTAAAAAAATAAATTACAAAGGAAATAAAATTAAACTCAAAATTTATTCAATATAAAAAAATTAAATTGCAAAAAAATAGATCATTTCTATTTGATCAAATATAAACATAATTAAATTACAAACAAAAATTACAAAACTAAATTACGCTTTAGGATCGATGCGGTGGGAACCAAATGCCACACTGGGGCGGTCGGCGATTCTGTATTGGATTCCTCCTTCTTCTAGCTTCCAGCGAGGTCGTGGAACCTCGGCGGGGAATCGGGTTCCTCCGGCAGTGGAGTCCAGTTCTCGTGTTGCGATGATGACCCACCTTGATAAAATAATGACCCCGGAGGTGTTTGCATAAACCACGGCGGGGTGATCGCATCCGTCTGCGAAAGAGAGTTCGGTAGAAAGAATCGCTCCCGACGGTGCCTCCTCTAATCCCACATGCGACGTCCGGTCTCACGATCGGTCAAGCTATCGGGAGTAGTTAGGAACGGCTCGAACCCGCCATGCATTCCAACTCGGGGTAGGATCGGGAAAAAGGAAACATATATGGGTTAGGAGGATACATATAAGGGTAAGGTACGCACTGACATAAACGGTGGACGCCGTGATGTCGGTGTTGTCGGCGAACCGATGGGCCCGGTGATTGTGTACGCGCGTTGTTGCTGGCCCGGTGATCGTGGTACGCGCGTTATTCTTGGCCCCCGTGATCGAGTAGGCGCTGTTAATGGCCCCGCCTCATCACCCCTTCTTCTTGGATGTAATGGGGCCCGACGCCCCTTCGCCGCGAATTTGCCGCCGCCTCTCTTCATCCGGACAACAGATATGGCTTGCCATGGATTCTAAACCATGGCATGTACTCCGCACGCACGCTAACTTTCGTGAACGCGATGATCGGTTCCCGATTAGGTAAAAAGTCATACCGGTTCTCCCACGCCTCGATATGACTTGACCAAAATCTTGGCCAATCCGGTGTGCGGCTCGCCAGTAAGTCCACTCGGTGCTCATCATCGAGCACCTCGTGTGGCACGAATCGGTTGCCGGAATCAAATTGCCGCAGCACCCGATCCGACCGGTGCATCTCCACGGTCGCGTAGGTGATTATTGTGACCTTAACGTGCCAATCGTTCGGATTTTGGAAGAACTCCTCCGAATTCTGACCCGAATTTCGGGATCCTCGTGCGGTGTCCATTGAAACTATATTAACATTACCAAAATATTAGTTATATATATAATACTAGACACTACATACGAAATCTTCGAATTATGATAACGAAATTCGAAACTTACTTGTGATTCCGACCGTTGTTCCAATAGGAGCCGTATATCCTCAAGCGAGTTAGGTATTCCAACATGACTCGCCGGATGGGACCACCTAATTAAATAACCTTTTAGCATGCAATTATACTATAAATCTACGAAATAATTGTAAAATATAATATTAAATTTACCTCGTTATCAGTGGGAATGAATATGGTTGGTCGAGTCGAGGACGTAAAAATGGAAATCGAAATCATGCCCATGACTACAGTAGTGATAGGCAACCTCCGATTTTTACTCTACTCGGCCGCGTCGCCCCGCACATCTCTCGGTACAACCTCGATAGCACGGCAGACCCCCAACTCAATTCACCGGCTGCTCTGAAATCAACAAGTTTCAGGAGCCATCTCAGGTGGACGAGGTTTCTAGAGAGGTCCGGCATCAGATAGCCTCCAATTATCTGAAGAATGTATGCCCGAGCATACCGTATTCTTTCTTCTTCGGTCGAACCCTCGTTCGGCTGCGTAATATCGCCTCGTAACCAGGCCATATCGATCCGAGCTCCTTGAATTCTATCCGAATGGCACCCGAAGCTCGTAGCGTCACGGCCATCCAATCGATAGATGTTGCGGACCCGGTGACTACCGACCCGTCCACCAAGAATCCCAACCGCAACCGCAGATCTTCTAGGTGATGGTACACTCTCCGCATGGCGGATGGAAAGTGTGCGTCTCTGGTCTCCACCTCTCTATCAACGCTACCGATCAAAGCGGCTCCAACTTGAACCCCTACTATCGTGGCCACGTGCCAAAAACCCACTTCCCGCAGTAATTCTCGATCAATGGCGATGGGGACCGGGCATGTTGCGAATATAACATTCCAACACCCGATCTACTGTTTGATTTTTAAAAATTATAAAATTAAAAATTAATTAAAATTGCATAATTGAAAAAATTAATAATATTGAAAAATTAAAAATTAAAACTTACCATATTCATTTGCTCGACGGAGATGTGCTTGTTGTCTAGGCGAAGTAATTCCCGACCATTGTAATCCGATAAAAATTTAAAATTTTTCCAAAAATAGATATTTTAAAAAAAAAATAAATGGGCTCTTTCGTAAATAGTAAAGGATTATTTTGAAATTTGAGCGTAAATTTCAAGGACTTTGAGAAAAAATTGAGAGAATATTGAGAGAAATTTGAGAAAGGATTGAAATGTGAAAAAAATAAAGGGTTGGGGGGTTTTATACTTTTTTTTGACCGTTGGAGGGCCGCGCTTTAGCCATTTTTCCCCAAAAAACGCGCTGACGTGGCCGCGTTTTTGGGGAAAGTGGTACATTCCGGTAAATTTTTCTGAAAGTGGTATTTTCTGGTAATTTTTGTTTTTTTTTTGGTATATATGGGAGCTTTGCCCATAATTTTCGATGAAATAAGAAACGGAACTATTAACTTCTTAGGTGTAAGTCCACGTGATTTTTTCTTCAAATACATGTAATTATATATATTAATTAATTAATAAAGAAAAAAACACTATATTTATTTTTTGATGATCAGAGAAGGAATGGGGTTGCTTGGGGTTTAACTCAAACTCGTATACTTACAACATAATGCTCTTGTTATTGGGTCAAGAGATTGTTAGAAAAAAAAAAACACTATCTTATAACTTACTAAATGAGAGTAAACCTGCTCATTGGCTAGGAACTCGCCCAAGTTTGAAGGCCCGTTTGAAAAATGGGAGGGTTGTGATAAAATACGAGACTTGAAAAATGAGATTAGGTAAAATTTAAGATCCGTTTTTATATGGGCCAAGCATTGGGTAAAATTTTTTTGCCCAAGTTCGGCCCAACCCGAATATATTATGTTATAAAAATATTATATTAATTATATATGTTAAATAATAAATTTATATTTATATTTGTAGGGCCCAATTTTAGCCCGGGGCCCATTAGAATAAACAAACAAAAAAAACCAACAGGCCCAATTCAGCCCAACTACCCCTAACACTAAACCTAATCAGAAAAAAGGAAAGAAAAAACAACAAACCCTAGGTGCGCCGCACCTAGGGCCTTCAGTCACCTGCTCCACCACCTGCCCTCTGCCATCGCCACTCCGCTAGTTGACCTACAAGAGAAGAGGAGAAAAGACTGTAAAAAAAAAAAAGATGTAAAGGGCTATAAAAGCCAACCCAAACTCTTTGTAATTTCCACGGACAGACAGATTTGAATTGAAAACAAAAGCAGAAATATTAATCTCAGACATCAAAAAAATAGAATAGAAGGTTGATTTTGATCCTTCCTTTTTATTTTCCATTATTTAATACTGTTATTTTTACTTATTTTTCTTTTAAAAAATTGTTGTAAACAAAAACTAATAAATAAATAAAAACAACAAAGAAACCTTACCCGAACCCGCGGACGCGTCGCCGGAGAGTTCATTCCGTTGTCGCAATCGGGTTCGAAAATAGGGTTCGAGAGGTCTATTTCAAGGGCGCCTTGAATCGGAGGTTGAACGCCTTTTCTTTTGCGCACCGTCGGCCACCATATGCGATGGTGGTGCGACGAGCGGCAGACAAATGCGCCGGAGGAAGCCCGATCGTCGAGAAGATGAGAGAAAAAGGGACTAAGGGCTGCTGTTTACTTTAAAAGAATTTTAGGGTTAGAATTTTATTTTTTCAAAAAATCTGGGTTTAAATACCCCACGAAACAGCGCCGTTTGGAGAACAAGTGACCCGCGGGTCAACCCGACCCATGCACTAGGGTCCGCGCGTTTAAGCCCTAAAAGGGGAATTTGCGCACTTGGTCCCTTTATTTTGCACCAACATTCGATTAAGCCCTATTTTTTATTTTTCGTATATTTTTCAATTTGTCCTCAGGATTTGTGCGCCATTTCAGTTTAGCCCTGCGCAAAACACAGCACATAGAGGCCGGGGGAATTTTCCTGTTTGGTCCTCTTTGTTTCCCGCGCGTTACATTTTAATCCCCAATTCGCCCTTTCTTTTTAATTTATTGCAATTTTAGTCCCTGTTTTTTTATTTTGATTTCAGTATAACCCTCATTTATTCATTTTGTTATAATTTTACCTTTAACTTTATTTACATTCTGATTTGGTTCTAAATTTGTTTAATTTCAATTCATTTTCACAAATTTGTCATTTATTTATTTTATTATCTATTTTAAACCTTTTTATTCCTTATCTGTCTTTAAATTTATACATTATTTATTTCTTAAATTTATATATATGTTATCCATTTTTAAATTTTGTATATATTAAACTATTTTCTGTGTTATTTATTTTAATTTTTATTAGCAACATATATCTTTTAATTTTCCTTTGACATCAATCAAATCCTTTTATTTTATTCTTGTATTTTATTTGTTTAGCTATTTATCACTCTTTGGTTTCCTTATTTATTTATTTTGCTATTCCCATATTGTTCGTTTTATTTATTCGCTTATTCGTATGCATATTATTGTCATTCGCTTATGTAATATTTTATTATTGTTCCATAATCGTTATTATTTTCATATTCTGCCATCATATTGTGTATTAAACCCCCACATTTATTCAACTTAGATCGTTGTATTTTATTCCAAATAAAATAAATGTATGCCTTTAATTGTTGCACTCGCTATTATTCAAAAACCGAAAATTTTTCAAAGTAAGGTAATATTTCGTTTTTTTTGGAAATTCAGGAGAATTGTGCCCTAACTTACTAGGTTTCGATTTTTTCTCGTTTAGCCTAAATAACGAAATATCCTTTTAGAACAAAATACAAGTTTAAAATAAAAGCTTATTCTCGAGAGTATAAAGGGTTGTGCCCTAACTTATTGGGTGTGACATCTCGTTACCTCGAGATAAGAATTTCTAAAAATGACAATATTCTGTATTTAGAAATTCAAGAGACCGTGCCCTAACTTACCGGGTTTCGTTTTTTTGTCGTCTAATCTAAATAACCGAATATTCTTTTAAAATTAAAATACAAGTGTTTTTAAATAAAAGGCGGGCTTATTCTTAAGGATTCGAAGTGCCGTGTTCTAACTTACTAGATGTGGCATTTCGTCGCCTCGAGATGAGATGGTCTTTAATGATTATTCCGACTCATTCAAGTGTTTTGAAATCAACACTAATAAAAAGGATCGTATTTTAAATTTGTTCTCGGTTTTTAACTTCCGACATTAAGACACTAATTAATCGATTCGGTACCAATTTTGGGCGTGACGAGGGTGCTAATCCTTCCTCGCACGTAACCGACTCCCGAACCCGTTTTCTCAAATTTCGTAGACCAAAAACACTATTTTAGTAAACCAAAACGTTTTATTGAAACAAAGGTGATCCGATCACACCAAATAAAGATCGGTGGCGACTCTCAAGTTTTTCATTTCCAAAACCCTAGCCGATCCTCGTTTTCAAAAAAATGGTTTCGACAGCTTGGCGACTCCGCTGGGGACTGTTAGAGAGTCAAGCCAAAAATCGATTAATTTCTGTCTTTCTGTCAAATTTTGAAAATTCGGTTTAAAATTACGGTCATTTCATTTCATGTTATTCTTCACTTTCATGGTTTCCCTGGAAATATGCCTATTCTGTGGTTTAAAACTCTTGGTGTATCTTTGTATATTGCATCACATCGATTCATCAATTTACCCTTTTAAGTGGGAGTGAGAAGCTATGCCTTCGTGAGGTTTTCACCTCCGCATGGGCTAGTGGACCGCTTCCGGGATACATCCGTACCTATGTCTTCGTGAGATTTTCATCTCTACATGGCCATAGGGAAATGTATCCCCCTGAACTGAACTCAGTCTAAATGAACCTATAATGGGCGAAGATCGAGGAATCCGCTGGTTCAGGTACCCTTACTTTAGAACCAAACCACATATAGTGAACCTTAAGAGCCCAGCTTAGGTAGAGCCGTGCAAACCCTAGTGGTTACCTGAATAGGTGCTTGATTATTTCCTGTTTGCTTTGAGTTCTTTTTGTATATGATACTGACTTGTTGTGTTTTGTTGTTATTGCATGGCATTTCATCATAAAAGGTGTTGATTCACGTTCGGTTACTAGATAGAAAAGCTTAACATGGAAAAGGGGTTTCTTGATAGAGTGGAGGATAACGTGGCCGTCCGGATATGGGCTGAGACAGTGCAGCAAGAGAAGGGTGATAGTCTTGCAAAGGGGTATGTTTCAGAGTTGTGGGATTTCACTCGCATCAGCGTGGTCCAAAATGATCTTCGAGAGATGAAAGAAATATGGGATCGATGGGATGACGAGATCAAACAACTATTCTACTGCAATTACGGTGACTTGCCCTACCTGTTCAATATTAAAGTGGACAAGCACTTGTTCCGAGCCCTCGCCCAGTTTTGGAACCCTACTTATAGTTGTTTTACTTTTGGAGAAGTAGATTTGGTACCTACTATAGAAGAATACACGGCATTGCTTCGCTGCCCGAAGATCCACGCTAATAGAGTTTACTCCAGATCTGCCAATGCCCTGACTTTCATAAAAAGGTTGATGAATATCATGGGGATGAGCGAATAGTGGGTTACAGCCTGAAGTCAGCAGAAGGGTGATAGTAAGTGCATTCCTTGGAAAAACTTGAAAGATTTGATCTTAGCACTTCCTGATATAAAGAAGAGGGTCGACGTCTTCGCTCTTAGTATCTATGGATTGGTGATCTTTCCCAAGGCTTTAGGGCACATAGATGAAGCGGTCTCAAATTTGTTCGATTGACTCGACAAAAGGGCCACACTCGTCCCGGCAATCCTAGCGAAAACTTTTAGATCCTTGAATGTGTGTCAGAAAGCGAGCGAGGGTAGATTCATAGGGTGCGCACAGCTTTTGTTGGCTTGGTTCCAAAGCTACTTTTGGAAATTGGAAAATGTCTCTTATAGAGTTTTTTCTGTGAACTACTCACCGCTGAGAGAAATAGTGGCAACACCGAGGCGAGATGACATCTCAAAAGAGAAATGGAAAGTTATTCTCTAAAATATGCGAGTCGAAGATGTGGAATGGAGGGCTTCGTGGTTGATCCCTGATGAAATCTTGTACCGGTGTGGCGATTTTGACTGGGTCCTTCTACTTGGGATATGGGGAGCTGTTGGATACGCTCCACTACTCGTACTAAGGCAGTATCGATCAAGGCAGTTCATACCGATGACGCAAGGACTAGCCCAGTGTGAGTTTGCATACAAGGACGATAATTATAAAAAGAGAGTTCGTGAAATATCGAGCGCTTGGAGCCAAACTCGCAGAATGAAGATATTTTCCGCAAACCCGATGGCGACCCCTGAATATGATAGGTGGTGGAGTCAAAGAGTCAACGACAATGTCCCTGTGATGAGTCAAATGAATGCTCTACCTATAGAAGAGCATTTACGAATTGTTCCGTCCGAACTAGAAATCATCAAGCAAGATTTTAAGAAAAGGAGCTTGGAATTGGGAAATAAAATAGAACAGTTAGAAGAAGAGAAGATGGAGTTGGGATTGGACGTCGACATCCATAAGTTAGAAGCCGAGAAGTTGAGGAAAGGAAAGAACAAGGCTGAGGAAGATTTGGATAGTTTAAAAACGGACTACAAGAAGCTGCGCATGTCAGTCAGAACTTCTGGTTTGGGCAAAACATCAGAGCAATGGCGGCAAGAAATTAAAGAAGAAAAGACCAGAGCCGATCAGTGGAAAAAGAAGTGCCAAGATGCTCGAGTACGGGAGGACGCTTTAAAAGAGAGTCTGTCGGAAAGTTAAAGTGAAAAAGAGAGGTTACGAGCCCGAGTAGCAGAATTGGAAAAATCACTGCATTTGCACCATAGTCGCAACTCGATAATCAAATTAAGAGCCAGCCAAAACAAGATTGAGGAGCTGAAAGGAAGGATAGAAGAGTTGAGACTGCACTGTGAAACAGTGAACTTCGAATTGAATTTCTTGAAGCAAATAATGAACATTGGAAAGAGCAGCTCCACTGCTCTCAAGAACAGATCAGAGATAGTTATTATGTTATGGGCGAAGCTGTGGCTCAAGTTCGAGAGGTGGCCGACCATTTACAAACCTTGGCTGTTCAGGCTGATGTATTAAGTCTACAATACAAGTCGGTATCAGATCGAGGCCAAAATTTAGCTTGGATTCTTAGGAAAGTCAAGGATTTAGGTATTAAGGCAAAGTCATATATGTAATTGTCCGCTCTATGTAAAGAAATTTGTTTTCTAGTAAAGTTGATCTAATAGAATTGAATCAAAATCAACGCCTTTTTGCATTCATCTCATTATTCACATTACATTACATCATTTGCATTAAGTTCCATAAAAAGACCCTAATTGATTAAAAATTATGACAGTTACCCTGGAAACCAACGAAAATCCACCAATTACATATCACTACAGTACTCGACGCAGAACGAAAGTGAAGATTAGAGCAGATGCAAAAAGACATGCAGGATCAAATGCAAGAAAGATTAACCAAGATACAACAGGACATGATAGAGCGGATGCAAGAATCCCAGAATAATATGATAAGCCAGTTGGCGCAATTACTGGCTAAAGAACGAGAGAAAGGAAAGGGCATTGCTGCTAGTTCAGGGAACGATAATGACGACCCTGTTTACCCTTCAGGTTTTACCCTGTCAAACACCCAAGAACAACCAGATATGTACCCCCAAAGGACGCCTGTTACTATCAAAGTCGCAATATCGAATCGCAGATCGCAATACCGCGCACCTTCCGACAAAGCTCAGTTTCTAACCCGTGAGATAGTTCATTAACCCCAGTGGTCCTTGATTTCGACGAAATGGCAGAAATGGACAAGACAAAAGTGGACTTGCCGAGAAAACTCGAGGACCATTGCAAGTGGATAGAAGAGAAGTTCAAAGCAATGGAGATTGCTGACTACCGTTATGGGGTAGATGCTAAGTACTTAAGTTTGGTCCCGGACTTGGTACTTCCGTCAAAGTTTAAAACCCCAGATTTTGAAAAGTACAACGGGACTAGCTGTCCCGAAGCGCACATCACAATATTCTGTCGACGGATGGCGGGACACGTTAATAATGACTAATTGCTGATTCACTATTTTCAGGACAGTCTAGCCGGGTCTGCGGCCAAATGGTACAATCAGCTCAGTCGTGCCCAGATTAAGACATGGAAGGACCTGGCACAGGCCTTCATGAAACACTATGGCCATGTAGCTGACATAGCTCCCGACAGAATCACGCTCCAAAATATGGAGAAAAAGCCAAGCGAGAGCTTTAGACAATACGCCCAGCGATGGAGAGAGATAGCAACACAAGTTCAGCCACCACTCCTAGAGAAGGAAACAACCATGCTTTTTGTCAATACTTTGAAGGCTCCTTTCATTAATCACATGCTGGGAAGTGATACTAAAAGTTTCTCAGATATCGTGATATCAGGAGAAATGATCGAAAATGCAATCAGATGTGGCAAGATAGAGGCGGAAGAAGGTGCTAGAAAGATGATCCCGAAGAAAAGAGAGAATGATGTAAATAACATAAATGCCCGTAACAAAAGCTATTCGAAGCCAATCGCTGTGAGCCAGCCTAGAACCGTAATTACTGATCATCAAAGCCCATCTAGATAGGAATCCAATGTAAAGCAGAATACAGAGAAACTTCAATTCACACCGATCCCCATGACATATAGGGAATTGTACCAAAACTTATTCGATGCACGTGCTATTTCCCCTAATTACTTAAAACCCCTGCAGCCCCCATACCCTAAATGGTATGATGCAAATGCACAGTGCGAGTACCATATAGGAATCGTGGGGCATTCAATAGAGCATTGTCTCGCCTTCAAGAAATTAGTAGAAAAATTCATCCAAATGGGCGTTGTGAAATTTGACGATGCCCCTAACGCGGAGCACTCGCTACCTAATCATACTAATAATGGGGTAAATATGATAGGTAAGGATATGGGGAAAAGAGTTAAAACCGATATTGCAGAGGTGAAAACCCCGATGAGATGGGTTTGGAAGGAAATGATGAAGAGGGGATTAGTTGTATCGGATCCGACGAGAGAATATGAAGAAATGAGAAATGGATTTGAATTCCATAACATAGAGGGGCACAAGATCCAAAACTGTATTGAGTTCAGACTGCTGGTGCAAAGGCTGATGGACGGTAAAGAGATGGAATTTTATGAAAGCGATAAAAGCCAAGAAGGAGAAAACATTTGCACGTTGAAAGACGAGTCAGCAGCAAAGGTCTCGAAAGTTAGCTATCCATTGGTCATCATCTCGCGACCAAAGAACAATGAAGTCGGGGTAAAGATAACACCAAAGGTCGTGATTCAGAAACCTGCGGCCTTCTCTTATAAAAATAACAAAAAGGTTCCCTAGAGCTATGACTGTAATGTGATGATCCCTGGGAAAGGGGACTCGTCCAGCACTTCAAAGGGAGATCAAGAGGTACGCTCCTATACGCGCAGCGGAAAGTGCTACGATGCGACAAACGCACGAATAAAACCCACAAAAGAGAAAGCCTTGATGGGCGAACAAAAGAAGGAAAAAGCGACAAAGCAGGGACCGCCTATAAACGAGCCAGTAAAGGAAGAAGAGGCTAAGGAATTCTTAAAATTCTTAAAGCATAGCGAGTACAGTGTTGTGGAGCAGCTGCATAAATAATCAGCTCGCATATCTGTGCTAAACTTACTGTTAAGCTCGGAGGCGCATCGCAACGCACTGATGAAAGTGCTGAATGAAACTTATGTTGCTAATGATATCTCCGTTAACAAGCTGGATCGCCTGATTAGCAATATAAGTGCTGATAATTTCATTTTCTTTAATGATAACGAGATCCCGCCGGGAGGTATGGGCTCCATTAAAGCTCTCCACATCACCACACGTTGCAAGGGGTACACATTGCCAGGAGTACTGGTCGACAATAGATCGGCACTCAATGTCTTGCCACTATCAACACTGAACCGATTACCCATAGATAGTTCTCACATGAAGGCATGCCACAATGTATTGAGGGCATTTGATGGAACTGAAAGGAAGGTGATGGGGAGGATAGAAGTACCTCTATTAATTGGCCCAGGTACATATGAAGTGGATTTCATAGTAATGGATATCAGGCCGTCCTATAATTGCTTGCTGGGGAGACCTTGGATACACTCAGCGGGAGCAGTGCCCTCGTCGTTGCACCAAAAGTTGAAGTTAGTTATGGAGGGTCGTCTGGTGACAATAAATGCTGAAGAGGACATCGTCGCGACTGTAACTAACAGTGCGCCATATTTAGAGGCAAGCGACGAAGCGACTGAGTGTTCCTTCCGCTCTCTGGAATTTGTCAACGCAGCATTCATCATCGAGGGGAATAAGATCCCAGTGCCTCAAATATCCAGAACCACGAAAATGCGTTTACAACTGATGGTCGGGAAGGGAGCTTTACCTGGGAAAGGACTTGAAAGGTATCTCCAAGGAAGGATCGAGGTCCCGATATTGAAAGAAAAACGAGACCTCTTTGGCTTAGGATTTAGGCTGGACGCAAAGCAAAAGAAAAAAGAGTTAGAGAAGAAATAAGAAAGAAGGAAAGCGCGATTGAGTGGGGATGAGATTAAATGGGAACCGATGATAATGCCCCACATTTATAAGACCTTTATATCAGGAGGGATTATCCATCCAGAAAGAGGAACGCAAAAGGAAGAAACCATGGAAGAAACACGGAGAAACATGCATATCAATGCTATATCCGAAGGGAAAACTAAAGAAGAAAATTGGAATGGCATCCGCCTTATGAGCAGCCAGTGCAAATGTTTCTAAACAATCGGACATGGAGGAAATCCCTGTAGCTTTTAGAACTTATTTAGAGTAATACTCGGAACACATTTGTTGCTTTAGGACTAGAAGCAATAAGATTCCCTTTTTTGAAGCATGGCTTATGTCTAAATATCGTTATTTTCAATGAAACGCATCTCCGTTACCTTTTGAGCAAATCTTCTTCTATACTTTTCACTTCATTCATCATCATGACTATTCTTTTTTTCTTTAGATATTCTTTTAAATATTTTCATTCTTCATTCTTAATCATACCATACCAATAAATATGCTTAGATTCTTTTGTTCTACGAACCTTTTGTTCATCTCCATAACAGGTCTCCAAATATCAATGATTTAAGTAACGCTACCAATGACTCAGAATGTCTTTTTGAGCAAGATTTGGGTACAGAAAATTTTCAGGATTTTAAAGATGGCCAAGGTTGTGACATGTCTCCTGAACTGTTGAGGATGGTAGAACAAGAAGAGAAACAGATCCTACCTCACAAGGAGTCAGTAGAAATAGTAAACTTGAGAGATGGACAAGAAAAGAAAGAGGTGAAGTTCGGAGCTTGTATTACCGCAAATACAAAGCGAGACCTCATTGAGTTACTCTAATAATTCAAAGATGTCTTCGCATGGTCATATCAAGGCATGCCCGGGCTAAGCACTGATATCGTGGTACACCGGCTGCCCATAAAAGAGGAGTACAAGCCAATCCCACAGAAACTTTGAAGAATGAGGCCAGATGTTTTGTTGAAAATAAAAAAAGAAGTCAAGAAGCAGTTTGACGCGGGTTTCTTACAAGTGGTTAAATACTCAGAATGGGTAGCTAATATCGTCCCCGTCCCTAAGAAAGATGGGAAAGTACGAATGTGTATAGACTACAGGGATCTAAATAAGGTTAGCCCGAAAGACAATTTTTCGTTACCTCATATTGACACCTTAGTGGACAATACGGCGGGTTATTCGCTGTTCTTCTTCATGGATGGCTTTTCAGGATACAACCAGATAAAGATGCATCCTGAAGACATGGATAAAACAACATTTGTAACCTTGTGGGGGATGTTTTGCTATAAGGTAATGTCGTTTGGACTAAAAAATGCGGGAGTGACATATCAGAGAGCCATGGTAACCTCATTCTATGACATGATGCATAAAGAAATTGAAGTCTATGTCGATGATATGATCGCCAAATCTCGAACTGAAAAAGAGCATGTGCAAGTCTTGAGGAAATTATTCTTGAGGTTGAGAAAATTCCAGCTAAAGCTTAATCCAGCAAAATATACCTTCGGAGCCCGGTCAGGGAAACTGCTAGGATTCATAGTCAGTGAAAAAGGGATTGAGGTTGACCCAGACAAGGTCAAAGCTATACAAGAATTGCCTCCACTGCGCACCCAAAAAGAAGTTCGAGGTTTCTTAGGAAGATTAAATTACATCGCCCGGTTCATTGCACAACTAACTGAGAGATGTGACCCCATATTCCGTCTTCTTAAGAAACACAATCCAAGCGCATGAGATGAGGAATGCCAGAAGACCTTTGACAAAGTAAAGCAATACCTGTCCAATGCCCCAGTGTTGATGCCGCCTAATCCAGACAAGCCATTAATCCTCTATTTGACAGTGCTTGATAATTCAATGGGATGTATGCTTGGTCAACACAACGAGTCAGGAAAGAAATAGAAGACAATATACTACCTTAGTAAAAAGTTCACTGAATGTGAAACAAGGTACTCGCCAATCGAGAAACTATGTTGTGCCTTGATCTGGACGACTCGGAGATTGAGGCAGTATATGTTGTATCATACGACTTGGCTCATCTCGAAGCTAGAACCTCTAAAATATATTATGGAGTCTACCGCTTTGAATGGAAGGATGGCCAGATGGCAGATTTTGCTTTCTGAATTTGACATAGTTTATGTAAACCAAAAGACGGTGAAAGGGAGTGCAATAGCAGATTTTCTAGCCAGTAGAGCTCTAGAAGATTACGAGCTTTAGACTTTGATTTCCCTAATGAAGATTTAATGTATGTAGCAACCACCGAAGAAGGCATCGTAGAAGATCGTCCTTGGAAACTGAACTTCGACGGGGCATCAAATGCTGTGGGCAATGGAATTGGGGCGGTTCTGGTATCCCCAAATGGAGATTATTATCCATTTACTTGTAAATTGGATTTTGATTGCACAAATAATATGACAGAATACGAAGCTTGTATCATGGGTATTCGTGCCGCTATAGAATGCAAAATTAGGGTATTGAAGGTATATGGAGATTCTGCACTGGTAATTTATCAACTCAAGGGGGAATGGGAAACAAGAGATCCCAAGCTAGTCGACTACAAAAGATTGGTCCAAGAATTGATCAAGGAGTTCGATGACATCACTTTCAGTTATTTGCCAAGAGACGAAAATCAGATGGCTGATGCTCTGGCCACCTTGGCTTCCATGGTCCGAGTAAAAAAATGAGGATATGAAACCTATACAAATGAGCATTTATGAGGCCCCGGCCCATTGCTACAACGTCGAAGAAGAGGAGAAAAATAATCACCCGTGGTACCACGATATACTGCAATACGTGAAAAATTATGAATACCCCGATCAAGCGACTGAGAATGACAAAAGGACGCTGAGAAGACTAGCCTGTGACTGTGTCTTGGATGGAGAGATCCTATACAAAAGAAGAAAGGATCAAGTACTACTGAGGTGTGTGGACGCCTCCGAGGCTAAGCAAATCCTAGAAGAAGTCCATGAGGGTGTCTGTGGAACACATGCCAATGGTTTCACAATGGCTAGGCAAATCATGAGATTCGGGTATTATTGGTCCACTATGGAAAGAGATTGCATTGATTATGCCAAGAAATGTCATAAGTGCCAAATTTATGGGGACAAGATTCATGTACCACCTTCACCTCTACATGTTATGACCTCCCCATGGCCTTTTTCTATGTGGGGCATGGACGTCATTGGACCAATCTCGCCAAAAGCTTCCAATGGACATCGGTTCATCTTCGTGGTAATCAATTACTTCACGAAGTGGGTAGAGGTCGCTTCATATGCTAACGTGACAAAATCAGCGGTCAGCAAGTTCTTAAAAAGGGAAATCATATGCCGATATGGAATGCCTGAGAGGATCATATCCGATAATGTGTTAAACTTGAACAACAGCATGATTGCGGAAGTCTGCAGGCATTTCAATATCAGACACCACAATTCGTCACCATATCGTCCAAAAATGAATGGTGCAGTGGAGGCAGCTAATAAGAACATCAAAAGGATAGTGGGGAAAATGACTAAGACTTACAAAGATTGGCACGAGAAGCTACCATTTGCCTTTTTCGCCTATCGAACATCGGTCAGAACCTCCACCGGGGCAACTCTTTTCTCATTGGTCTACGGAATGGAGGCAATTTTACCCATCGAAGTCGAAATTCTGTCCCTACGAGTCTTGTCCGAACTGAAGTTAGACGAAGCAGAATGGATCCAGGCCCGATATGATCAGCTAAATTTGATCAAAGAGAAGAGGCTGAAAGCTATCCGTCATGGTCAGATGTACCAAAAGCGAATGATGCGGGCATACAACAAAAAGATACGCCCAAGAGAATTCCACGAAGGAGACTTAGTTTTGAAGAAAATCCTTCCCATACAAAAAGATTTCAGAGGAAAATGGATGCCGAACAGGGAATGACCTTATGTGGTAAAGAAAGTATTCTCTGGAGGAGCATTGATTTTGGCCGAAATGGATGGTAAAAGCTTACCTAATCCCATCAACTCAGACTCGGTCAAGAAATACTTTGCCTAAAAAAAAGGAGAGGCCAAGGCGAAAACCCGCAAAGGGCACTTTAAGACCTTCAAAAAAAAAAAAAAAAGAGAGACCAAAGCGAAAACCCGTAAAGGGCGCTTTAGGATCAAAAAGGGTTTTGAGTCGAAAACCCGAAAAGAGTGGCTTAAATTTTGACAAAATAGGGGGTATGTGATGATTTTGTCTTCTCAGAATTAACAAAAAGGAGGAATGTTACACCTCAGGACATCTGCAAAGCACTACAGATCTCCCAACATCTATTCAGCTCAAAATGACCTTCAAAAGGATTGGATAGTGAAGCTCAGACTGCGATATGTGAGGCACCTACTTTTCCCTTTTGTCCATTTTGTATTCCAATTATGTTCGCTTTTGTTGATTAATTCAATACTATTCTTTATAAATACCAGTATTATCCATCATTTAAATCTTTTTAAGCTGTTTACAATTGAAATAACGGTCAATGGACCCATGATGCTTCCATAAAAGGAGTTCTGCCTATTACTCTGGAAGTTTATAAACAAAGCAGAACTCCAAAAGCAGGATCAAGTATTATCTAGAACCACCACGCCTAAGGGTTGGAAACATTCGAGAAAGAAGAATCTAAGATCATGACTATCTCTCCAGATTCTCTGTCAAAAGAGAAAATGAGATCTTACGTCCGTAATACGACCCTGACGAACAAACAATAATAATCCTAGGCATAAAAAAGGATCATTCACATTTTTTGCATGCATATATCATCTAGTTAGGAGCATCTGACTCATTCCGATCATGGCATCCTAATCATTTGGCATAAACATAAGCATACGAAATCAAGTCTGCAGGACATGTCCCCAGAGGACGATGTAGCAACATTGGTGATTTAAGCCACCGTCCTATATCCCTGACCAGTAGTGGAATAGGTTGAAGATTGTAGATCTTGTCGCCCTAAACAGTAGTGGGGCAAGATCGAAGGCGGATCTTGGCTCCCTAAACAGTAGGGAACATGATTTAAGCCACCGTCCTATATCCCTGACCAAAGATGGAATAGGTTGAAGATTGTAGATCTTGTCGCCTAAATGATAGTGGGACAAGGTCGAAGGCGGATCTTGGCTCCTAAACAATCGGGAACATGATTTAAGCCACCGTCCTATATCCCTGACTAGTAGTGGAATAGGTTGAAGATTGTAGATCTTGTCGCCCTAAACAGTAATGGGGCAAGATCGAAGGCAAATCTTGGCTCCCTAAACAATAGGGAACATGATTTAAGCCACCGGCCTTATCTCCCTGAAACAACAGTGGAGCAAACTGAAGATAGCAGATCTTATTTCCCTAAAGATGCAGTGGAACAGATGGAAGCTACAAATTGACAAATCTTCTTCCTGAAGTTGCAGTGAAGCAGATTGAAGCCATCAGCCTATTCTCTCCAAAATAGCAGAGAAGCTAGTCGAAATTACCAATTCTTACCTCGTTGAAGTTCCAGCGGAGTTGATCAAAGCTACAAATCTCTTCTCCCTGAAATTACGTTCGAGTGAATCGAAGCACCAATTCCTATACTTCTGAAGTTGCAGTGGGTTAGAGCGAGGCAACTTGAAGAAGAAGAAAACAAGCGCCAAGACTCAGCAAGACCGGGCAAAATTGGTCCTCTTTAAAGTCTTTGCTCCATTCTCGTTACACGACAATGAGCAAAGAGGGGCAGCTGTAGGGCCCAATTTTAGCCCGGGGCCCATTAGAATAAACAAGCAAAAAAAACCAACAGGCCCAATTCAGCCCAACTACCCCTAACACTAAACCTAATCAGAAAAAAAAAGAAAGAAAAAACAACAAACCCTAGGTGCGCCGCACCTAGGGCCTTCAGCCACCTGCTCCACCACTTGCCCTCTGCCATCGCCACTCCGCGAGTTGACCTGCAAGAGAAGATGAGAAAAGACATTAAAAACGAAATATGTAAAGGGCTATAAAAGCCAACCCAAACTCTTTGTAATTTCCACGGACAGACAGATTTGAATTGAAAACAAAAGCAGAAATATTAATCTCAAACATCAAAAAAATAGAATAGAAGGTTGATTTTGATCCTTCCTTTTTATTTTCCATTATTTAATACTGTTATTTTTACTTATTTTTCTTTTAAAAAATTGTTGTAAACAAAAACTAATAAATAAATAAAAAACAACAAAGAAACCTTACCCGAACCCGCGGACGCGTCGCCGGAGAGTTCATTCTGTCGTCGCAATCGAGTTCGAAAATAGGGTTCGAGAGCTCTATTTCAAGGGCGCCTTGAATCGGAGGTTGAACGCCTTTTCTTTTGCGCACCGTCGACCACCATATGCGATGGTGGTGCGACAAGCGGCAGACAAATGCGCCGGAGGAAGCCCGGTCGTCGAGAAGATGAGAGAAAAGGGGGGCTAAGGGCTGCTGTTTACTTTAAAAGAAATTTAGGGTTAGAATTTTATTTTTTCAAAAAATCTGGGTTTAAATACCCCACGAAACGGCGCCGTTTGGAGAACAAGTGACCCGCGGGTCAACCCGATCCATGCACTAGGGTTCGCGCGTTTAAGCCCTAAAAGGGGAATTTGCGCGCTTGGTCCTTTTATTTTGTGCCAACATTCGATTAAGCCCTATTTTTTATTTTTCGTATATTTTTCAATTTGTCCTCAGGATTTGTGCACCATTTCGCTTTAGCCTCACAAGAAAAACACAAAGACATAGAGGCCGGGGGAATTTTCCTGTTTGGTCCTCTTTGTTTCCCGCGCGTTAAATTTTAATTCCCAATTCGCCCTTTCTTTTAAATTTATTACAATTTTAGTCCCTGTTTTTTTTTATTCTGATTTCAGTATAACCCTCATTTATTCATTTTGTTATAATTTTACCTTTAACTTTATTTACATTCTGATTTGGTTCTAAATTTGTTTAATTTCAATTCATTTTCACAAATTTGTCATTTATTTATTTTATTATCTATTTTAAACCTTTTTATTCCTTATCTGTCTTTAAATTTATACATTATTTATTTCTTAAATTTATATATATGTTATCCATTTTTAAATTTTGTATATATTAAGCTATTTTCTGTGTTATTTATTTTAATTTTTATTAGCAACATATATCTTTTAATTTTCCTTTGACATCAATCAAATCCTTTTATTTTATTCTTGTATTTTATTTGTTTAGCTATTTATCACTCTTTGGTTTCCTTATTTATTTATTTTGTTATTCCCATATTGTTCGTTTTATTTATTCGCTTATTCGTATGCATATTATTGTCATTCGCTTATGTAATATTTTATTATTGTTCCATAATCGTTATTATTTTCATATTCTGCCATCATATTGTGTATTAAACCCCCACATTTATTCAACTTAGATCGTCGTATTTTATTCCAAATAAAATAAATGTATGCATTTTATTGTAGCACTCGTTATTATTCAAAAACCGAAAATTTTTCAAAGTAAGGTAATATTTCGTTTTTTTGGAAATTCGGGGGAATTGTGCCCTAACTTATTGGGTTTCGATTTTTTCTCGTTTAGCCTAAATAACGGAATATCATTTAAAAACAAAATACAAGTTTAAAATAAAAACTTATTCTCGAGAGTATAAAGGGTTGTGCCCTAACTTATTGGGTGTGACATCTCGTTACCTCGAGATAAGAATTTCTAAAAATGACAATATTCTGTATTTAGAAATTCGAGAGACCGTGCCCTAACTTAATGGGTTTCGTTTTTTTCTCGCCTAATCTAAATAACCGAATATTCTTTTAAAATGAAAATACAAGTGTTTTTAAATAAAAGGCGGGCTTATTCTTAAGGATTCGGAGTGCCGTGTTCTAACTTACTAGATGTGGCATTTCGTCGCCTCGAGATGAGATGGTCTTTAATGATTATTCCGACTCATTCAAGTGTTTTGAAATCAACACTAATAAAAAGGATCGTATTTTAAATTCGTTCTCGGTTTTTAACTTCCGACATTAAGACACTAATTAATCGATTCGGTACCAATTTTGGGCATGACGAGGGTGCTAATCCTTCCTCGCACGTAACCGACTCCCAAACCCGTTTTCTCAAATTTCGTAGACCAAAAACACTGTTTAAGTAAACCAAAACGTTTTATTGAAACAAATGTGATCCGATCACACCAAATAAAGATCGGTGGCGACTCCCAAGTTTTTCATTTCCAAAACCCTAGTCGATCCTCATTTTAAAAAAAATGGTTTCGGCAATATTTATATTAAATCACTAAACTAATAACAATTAAATCCATCACTCAAAACTTAAAAAAAAACTTATCCAACTAAATAACTTAATCTAAAATATAAAAAAATTAAAATTATATTTAATACAATAAAATATTTATTATATTTATTTGTGTTATTTAATATAATAAAATATTTATTATAATTATAGTAATATTTTTTAATATAAATAATTTTTAATGTATTCAAAGTTTATTTTAATTTTTTAATGAATTATATTTTTTAAAAAATATTTAAAAAAACCTTAATTAAAAAAAATAGATATGAATAAATCAATTTGGATCAAAATTTATCTTTCTTAAATTGAAGCGAACTTTAAATTAATGAATCTATTTTTCGAGTTGAATTAAACTTATAAATCGATCTAAATAGACTTGATCTAAACCCGATCCGGCCCGGCCCGGGCATTCATCACTTCTAAATGAAACTAAAATCCTACACTTCTTTTTATCAATCTCAAAATCCCGACCTGTCAAATTTCCATAATGTAAGTTAAATCAAATTTGTTCATCAATCTCAAAATTAAATAGGTGGGAATTAGGAAAGGTGAGACTCAAAATCCCTAACCTCAAATCTCCGTTCATCAACCCAAATCCTTGTTATCCAAACCCCATTATTCGACCAAGGTTTTTGATTCACTTTTCTTCTCGTAAAATGTAGGTCTCTTCGCAGTGAACTTTGCGGTTGGTCTTCGAAATATTTCGACGAAGGTCAATCATCAGCTTCTGCTCCATTGTGGTGAAGTCGTGGCTTCCTTTCCTTTTTTTTTTTCTTACTTGTTGGATGTTGATATTATCTTCTTTTCCTTTTATGAATATTATGTGTGGGGATGGGTTTTGGTAATGGAGCGGTGTAATAGGTTTGGTTGCTGGTTTTGGGTCGATGATGAAGGTGATAGGGTTTTGGGCACGGTGACGAAGGGCTAGGTTTGGTTTGGTTAGGTTTGGTTGTTGGTTCGTTTTATTTGATTCCTTGTGTGAAGCATGGCTATGGGTATTCAAAATATTCCGATGAAGATCAATAGTCGGCTCTTGCTCCATCAGCTTTGTCATGGTTAAGGGTATTCAAAATATTCTGGTGAACCATGGTTATAGGTGTTCAAAATTTTCCGATGAAGATGAATATTTGAAATGTTCCTTTTGTTTTAGCTTTGTTGTTGTTTCTTGTTCTTTATCATTACTTTATGGGTATTTTGGTCTACTGTTATGAGTTCTTGAATCATTTATTTGTATTTTGGTCTGCTTTATGAGTTCTTGAAGATGAATATTCAAAACATTATCATTTCTCCTTTTCATTAATAAAATTTCTCATTGATTGGAGGGGTGTTGTGTCCAGTTTATTATGGACAATGGGGGTTCTAGTGTTCTGTTGGTAAAAGTTGGACCCTTTTTTTTTTTTTTTTTTTTTTTTTTGCGATTAAGCTGGATTAATTGACTCTGAGAAAAAAAAACTAACAGTAAATTGATATCTAAAAGAAAAATAGTTTTATATTATTAATTTTTCTATGAATTTTTGGTCTTATATACTTAAATTTTTACCAGGAAGTTTTGCAAGAAACATATTCGATTTGGTGCTTCAAGGATATGGTTTTTCCAAATCCTGTGTTAAAGGTTCACTTATTTGAAAATATTAAGTCGTAGGTTGTCTTCAACTTAGTGGCAATCAGGAGGGTTTTTGATGTTCATACTACTCGGAGATGAAGGGTTATGAAGTCCTTAAATAAAATTGATAGCATTTAGAATCTCTGGTGTCACTGGGTAAGAAAACTATCTTCGTAGAAGGCTAATCAAGTGTGGAGAACATTTTAGGAAACCAAAAATTTAGAGAAAGTTGCAAATTCTGGGGAGCATTTATTTTTCATGAAACGAGGGTTAATGTCTGAAATTCTATTATTATCCAGACTGACCTGGCGGCTCTGTCTCCGACTTCGCTGAACCGAAAGTTGAGCCTCCACCTTCAACTTTACTGGGACAGACTCCAATACTTGCAAGTAAAGAAGAAAAATAATTCCATAAAATGGAGAATCCTTTGGCACATTTTCCTCAACCCGAACTTGTTGATCAACCTTCAGCACCGGTTCTTGCTTCTTCCAATGTGCTGCCTTTAGCTTGCCCCTTGCCTCATTCACTTCCTTCCAGTAAGTATTAGATTTCAATTTTCTTTTGGGCAGCAGAAAGTGAATTTCTGCTTCATACGTACAATTATTTTTTAGGTGTTCTTTAGATGTAATTGCTTTCTCTTATATGCGTTTGAAAGGAATTTTTGATTGAATTTGATTTATGGTATTTTAGTGTTCTTATATGGTTTTGGGGGCTTGGAATTTTCTAGGGTTTTAGACTTAATGGGCTGTAAACAAATGATAAAAAATACGAAAAGGAAAAAAGAAAAGGGGAAATGATTTTGAAATGTGGGTTTTACATTTCAAAGTTGCGTTTTATTTAACTTAAGTTAGCACATTTTTTGCACCCTACGCCTGAGGCAATATAAGGGTTCTAGCTCCCAGAGTGCGCCTTGCACCCTTGACAACATTTATGTATGGTTTCCTAATGCCATGGAGGAGCCTACTCATATATCGCTTCTTACACTTGTTGCCACGGTAGTAGCGGCAGGAACTTTTCTTGTAGCCTGCTGTCTTCCTCGTTCCATAATCATACCTTCAATAATTTATCTAATATGCTTGAAATGTATAATGACAGTATTATTAAGGGCTATTATAGCTCTAATGATATTAGATAGTTCTAGTGTATTCGGCAATGTCCAACTGGGTTGTATGTTTTTACATCAAAATTGTCATTGTTTGGCATTTTAAAATGTCCTTTTGGAATATGATATTATGGCATTTCTCACATTGGATTATGGTTTTATTTCTATTATGATTGAAAATGAAGACACACGTTTTGTTATTTAATGTATGCTTAAGAGCTTGACTATCATGTGAACTTCTTCGTGCACCTTTAATGTTTCTTGTGTGTTCATAATTTTTCTCTATGATCTTTCTATGGTTGAGATCATGTTACACAGATCAATTCTTTTTCTTTGGCTCGCTTGTAAGCTATATTTTTATCGTCTTTTTCTTTTTTTTTTCTTTATTTGAAAGTCGACATCCCTTACTAATTCATGCTTGATTTTGTTTAGGGCCTTCTGAATCCTTTATGCATAAGAATAGGTTACAGGAGTTTACTCAACGATCATCCATACAGCTTCCAGTGTATCAAACTGTTAATGAAGGATCAGTGCATGCGCCCCAGTTTCGGTCAAGTGTGTTAGTTGATGGTGTAACATATACTTCTGAGACCACCTTTTCTAATAGAAAAGCAGCCGAACAGGATGTTGCCAAACATGCACTGGAGTGTATATCAAAGAAGTTAAAGGATGAAGGCTGTCCTCTCATTCGTGAGGTTCGTTGCATTCTTACATCTTCATTTAAATGTTTTATGTTTATTCATAACTGTTTGTTTGTCTTGAAACTTACTAGTCAAATTAGTAGGTATTTGTTTTCCTTATATTATATATCTTAGCCCATGATATAAAGAGGACAGAGTTTAAAGAGGTTTTTTTTATTTTGATATTACGCAATTTTTACCATAATTATGCAAATTTTTCGGCGTTGTAGTATTCTTTTGCTATTTTTAGCCACACTCATGATTTGTTTTGAGCGAAGGGAAGGAAATTCTTTTACTTATTTTGAAGTGATCTTTTTTTACAAGAGTTTTACTCACCCTTCTAATTTCAAGTATATTCTAATTATTCTTAATGTTTTGACTAACTGTTTTAATACTTATGTGGTAATTAAGCGATTCGTTATGTTAAATACATTAGATAACCAAATGAGGCATTAAAGTGTAAATGAGAATAGGAAATGAAAAATGTTTTTTATAACTAAGGATTCTTAAATAGGTATATCATACTTGCATATCAAACAGAAGTATTATAATTGCTTTGGGGTTTGCTAAACTTTTGGTTGCTCGTGCTCTAGGATACAGTATTTTGCAAGTCTATCTTAAATGAATTTGTGGTGAAGATGAATCTAGAAATGCCAACATACAATACCATTCAGTCAGGAGGAGTGCTTCCCCTTTTTGTGTCTACTTTAGTTTTCAATGGTGCGACTTATAGAGGGGAAACTGGTAGAAACAAGAAGGAAGCTGAACAATTAGCTGCACGTGTCGTCATACAATCACTTCTTGGTATCTTTCTTTTTCTATTTAAAAAATTCAAACATATATATGTGCATGCACGCGTGTAAATATACCCTGATTTCAAGCCACTTATTAGCTGGATAAATTCTCATCTCTTAGTTGGATCACTAATGCAGCTGATGATAGGTATGGGACTGTTGTTTCAGAGATCATAAAATCCAAAGCTAAACTTTATGATGCCTTGAATAAAGCCAAGGATTCCAGTCTTGACACTACACTTGCTGGGGCAAACAGACTGAATCATAACAATACAGAGGTTGAAAATAATGCAGTCACTAACCATGTTCCAAATACTACCCACCCAAGCTCTGGAGCTAAACATCTACGCCATGAGTTCAAGATTCCAAAATCAGGAGAAGGTACTGATTGCATTGATCTTCCAATTGCTTTTGTGCCTGCAGTTGTTGGACAGGGTTCAGATGTTGGTGAAAGTTCTTCAAAAAAGCAACGCAAGAAGAAGAAAAGGGCTAAACCGAATACTAATTCTCAGTAAGCTTTGGTTTGTCATCTTCAATGTGGTTACTGACCTTGTTTTGTGTCTTTCTTCTGAAAGAGTTTTCTGCGTGTCTAATGATGAGCTTTGGTGTCTTTTCATACACAGACAATTTATGAGATTGTTTTTGGTGCACTAGTAGTGAATCTTTTTACTCCACAAGCAGTGTTAATTTGCATATGTTTAACATTTTCTTATTAGTTTTTTTAGATTATTTCTTTTAGTATACTCTAAAGTATATTTGTCATCCTACTAACCTACTCTGTGGATGGCGGGTGAGATAATTTCTAATAATTTAATTTGCAATAGTCACTTACATGAGAGATGGCACTGTACTAAATTTTGTAATCGTCAAAGGTGCCATGCCATAATACCTTTTAGTTCCTCGACGGAATGATGTCTTCTGTTTGTTTGTCTTCATTCATCACGTTTATTTTATTAAAAATTTGTATTTTGGATGAGGTCAGTCAATTTCTTGTTTCCCAGTGGCGTTTTCTTTTCTTGAAAGAATTAGGGAGGGAGGGTGATTGAGGGCATCTTGGAGGTCAAGTAGAAGTTTGCCTATGTTTACTAACATTTATGTTTTAATTTGCAGGTCGGTAGTTGCTGGTAACCCATTCAATCAAACAACACCATGTTCACTTGCTCTATGAAACTTGCCCATCGCTTGCATGATTTGTAGCAAATATTTTGTAAGGTTTGGCACTGAAAACCTTGGTCATGGTTCTTAGATGGTGTTTGCAAGATATTTATACCATTGTAGTAAAACGTATGAAGTGTTTTTCCTGTCTTTTGTTATACTTGGGAGCAGCTGATAAGAAGCTTTTGTTAAAGTGAGCCAATAATGGCCGAAGTGGAAGAAGCACTATTTATTGTTGCGGAAAGGAACTTGGTCTATGATTTGTGTTCCTCATGCTCACTTTTTCTGTTGCTAAAACAACTCATTTTTCTTGTTATCTGAGTTTGCTTAGCCAAGTGATGATCTTGTATCCTGTTGATGTTTTGGTATAAATGAGATCTTGCAGTTTGGGAGACGTGTTGAGTGCTTAAACTAATTAGATTTAAGTTGTACAATTGTGAGTAACTAAAATGCGACCTGTGTGTAGATAGATAAACAAAATTACGTTGTAAATGTGAAAATGCAATATATATATATATATATTGGAAAAAAAAAAGAGTGATTTTAAATTAAACCGTACTTGAGTTTATCAAAATTCAGTATGTTGTTCTCTTTGTTTCTTATTTTCGAGATTCTTATGATATTACAGTATCGAGGATAATAAGAGACTTTAGTTTGTAAATCACATTAACAAATGCTTTACTCGCATCAACATTGGATCCAGGAGATAATACAACTAAGATAAGTGAACATTGTCGAAACCATTTTTTTTGTTTGAAAAGGGCCGACTTTAAAAAGAAAAATGAAGTCGCCACCAATCTTTTTGAAGTGTGATTGGGCCATCTTAAAAACATTCTGGTCTACGAATTTTAAGAAAACAGGTTCGGGAGTCGATTACGCACAAGGAAGGATTAGCACCCTCGTGACGCCCAAAATTGGTACCTAATTGATTGATTAATGTCCTAATATCAAAAATTTGAAAGATTTTAAAATACGATTCTTTTTATTTTAAGGAAAAAAAATCTTGAACAAAATCTGAGTAATCAGACCCTCTTATCTTGAGGAAGTAAAATGTCACGCCCAGTGAGTTAGGGTACGACATTTCAAATCCCCGAAATTGAGCTTGTCTCTTGACTTTCAAAATTGGTGTCTTCAAATCTAAGAAGGATACTCGGTTATTTGGAATCTCATCAAAAATCGAACCCAGTAAGTTAGTTAGGGCTCGATTTCCCAAAGTGCCAAACACGGAACATTGCCTTTGTTTTTTTTTTTTTGAAATCCTTATCTCGAAATAACAAAACGTCCCATCCAAAGAAGTTAGACACGACAATCTTGAATTTTCGAGAATAAGTTTTTATTCAACTTTTAAAAAGAAAGTAATGGGTTCTTTAGACTCGAAGAGAAATCGAAACCCAGTAAGTTAGGTATACGACTCTTTCGAACCTTAGAACACGGAGGGTTTGCTTATTTTGAAACGAAAAAATGTAATGTATCGAATAAAATATGATATGATTTAAAAAAAAATGTAAAATGAGTTGCTATGCTAGTTTATATAATAGCATTACGGCGCTCAAATATGAATGACAATAATAAAGTAAATATAATAATAGTAAATAACAAAACAACAACATATAATGATGGTGAATGCAAAAAAAAATATAACTATAATAATATATATAAGTGGTAATAAAATAATAAAAAAAACAATTATAGTAATAATCATAAATATAACAAATATAATAATAATGGGAAAATTAATTTTAAAAACTATGGCAGTAATAATAATAATAATAATAATAGAATGATAATGATGATGAACAAAATAAAAATAATAAGAAAATAATAAAATAATAGTATTAATAAAATAGTAGTAACAAAAGAAAATAAAAATATTTGATAACAATAAAAATAATGGGTATAATCATAATATATAAAAAAAATAAAGTAAACAAGGATATATATAATAGTAAATATAATAGAAATATAATAATATATATAAATATAGTGGTAATAATAAAAATAATGATATTAATCGAAAATAATAACAGAAAATAAGAAAAGGGACTTAATTGAACTAAAAATAAAACTCAGGGTGCATTTTAAAGAAAAGGGCAAAATTAGGGTCAAATTAGGAAATAAAAAACCCTGATTGTAAACTAAGGAAAAGCGGAAGGGCTAAATGCACAATTTGCCCCTCCTTATAAAAACACGCCGATCCTTGCCCCTGTGCGGGTCGGGTCACGGGTCAGAGGCCCAAAACAACGTCGTTTTGGCCTCTGACCCCCAATTGCAAAACGATGCCGTTTGGTCATAGTATAAAAGCCATTTTTTCTAACAAATTTCTCATTTCTTTCATTTCAGTAAGGGAGAGGAAAAAAAATCTCTCAAATGCTCTCCCCTTGGCCTGAATCCGGCCCCTTCTTTTTTTTTTTTGCATTTTAATACTTTTGTATGTTAAAATTTTTAAAAAAAGAAAATAAATAAAAAACAAACTAATTCGGAAATGAAAAAAAAAAGGTAAAAAGAAACCTTTTCTCGATTTTGATTCTTTGGTATTTGATCTGTAAAAAGAATCTGCTTTGTGTATTTACTCTGTAAAAGTGTGTGTATTGCCTACGTAAAAATCAAAAACATTCCCCATTTTACATGTTTGATTTCGGCTTTTAAAGCCTCTTTTACAAACGGTTTTTCTATTTCGTAGGTACGTGGGCGACTACATCTCTGACGTGGCGTGGTGGAGAGAGGCGCACATCGCGGTGTGGTGGCGTCCGGCGCGCAACGGAGCTGCTGGTGCGTGGAGGGTGGTTGCGGCTAGGGTTTCTGACTTTGTGTTTAGGTAGTGGGCTAGGGTTAGTGTTAATTTTTGGGCCTGGGCTATTTGGGCTTGTTTATTTTATTTTTTTTGGTATTGATGTGGGCCTCGGGCTAAAATTGGGTCATACAGCTGTCCCTCTTTGCTTGTTGTCGTGTAACGGGAACGAAGCAAAGATTCTAAAAGAGCCAATTTTGTCCGGTCTTGCTGAACCCTGATTTCTTGACGCCTCCTTTCTTCAAGTTGCCCGGCTTTAGCCCACTGCATTTCTAGGGGTATAGGAGTTTTGTTTTGATCTGCTCCACTACTGCTCAGCGGAGATAAGATCTGTTATCTTCAGTCTGCTCCACCCCGTTCAGTAGAGATAAGACTTGTTGTCTTCGATCTGCCCCACTACTACTTAAGGAGATAAGATCTGTAATTTCTGGCCTATTACCTTACTGCTTAGGGAATTAAGGCTTATCGTCTTCGATCTGTTCCATTCCTGCTCAGTGGGATAAGATCTGCTATCTTCAGCCTGTTACCCTACTGCTTAGGGGATTAAGGCTCCTTGTTTTCGATCTGTTCCACTCCTGCTCAGTGGGATAAGATCTGCTATTTTTGGCCTGTTACCCTACCGCTAGGGAATTAAGGCTCATCGCCTTCGATCTGCTCCACTCTCGCCGAAGTGGGATAAGATCTGCAATTTTCACCCGTTACTTCTCTACCGCTTAGGGAATTAAGGCTCAACGCCTTCGATCCGTTCCACTCGCCGGTGGGGATAAGATCCGCAATTTTTAGCCCGTTACCCTACCGCTTGGGAATTAAGGCTCAATGTTTTCGACTGCTCCACTCCTTTCGGTGGGATAAGGTCTATAATCTTCACTCGTTACCCTACCGCTTAGGGAATTAAGGCTCAATGTCTTCGATCCGCTCCACTCTCGCCGGTGGGATAAGATCTGTAATCTTCACTGTTACCCTACCGCTTGGGAATTAAGGCTCATCGCTTTCGACTGCTCCACTCCCGCCAAAGGGGATAAGGCCTATAATCTTCACCCATTACCCTACGCGCTAGGGAATTAAGGCTCAACGCCTTCGATCCGTTCCACTCCTGCTCAGTGGGATAAGATCTGTAATTTTCGACCGGTTACCCTACTGCTTAGGGAATTAAGGCTCATCGTTTTTGACCTGTTCCACTCCTGCTCAGTGGGATAAGGTCTATAATCTTCAGCCCATTACCCTACTGCTTAGGGAATTAAGGCTCAACGTCTTCGATCTGTTCCACTCCTGCTCAGTGGCATAAGATCTGTAATTTTTAGCCCGTTACCCTACTGCTTAGGGAATTAAGGCTCAATGTTTTCGACCTGTTCCACTCCTGCTTAGTGGGATAAGGTCTATAACCTTCAGCCCATTACCCTACTGCTTAGGGAATTAAGGCTCCTTGTTTTCGATCTGTTCCACTCCTGCTCAGTGGGATAAGATCTGCTATTTTCAGCCTATTACCCTACTGCTTAGGGAATTAAGGCTCAATGTCTTCGATCTGTTCCACTCCTGCTCAGTGGGATAAGATCTGTAATCTTCAGCCTGTTACCCTACTACTTAGGGAATTAAGGCTCATCATTTTCGATCTGTTCCACTCCTGCTTAGTGTGATAATATCTGTAATTTTCAGCCTGCTCCCTTGCTATCTTCGGAAGACAAGGCCATTGGTCTAAATCTGCTCCATTGCCGATACATGGAGATAAGATTCGCCAAGATCTGTAATTCTGATCAATTTTGCTACATTGTCCTCTGGGGAACCTACCTGTAGAATTGATTTCATGGGGTCTATGCTTATGCCAAATGATTAGGATGTCATGAAAAATGCTCCTAACCATATGTATTATAAATGTTATGAATGAATGTAAAATGTCATGAGAATGATCCATTTTTAACACTCGGGCTGTCATTGCTTGCTATCTATTAAGGTGATATCCCCGACGATGTGTCTTCTTTGTTCACTAATACTTCTAACAGAGAATCCAAGATGTCGCCACTTTGCTAGTCCCTTATCTCAAGTGCTCCGAGCCCTTAAGCCTCAAGTTAGTTCTAAATAATTGTCCTGCTTTGATTCTTGTATTATTTAGAGACTTTCAGAGTAATACGCAAGACCTCTTTTATGGAAGCATTATTAGTCCACTAATCGTTATTTCAATACAAAATGCTTGAAAGAGATCATAACAATGGACAAGAAAGAGATTAATTAGGAGCATAGCTCGAAACAAATAAATTAAGCAAATAAGGCAAATGCAATCAAGAAGGAAATTCATTGGTAGTGTATTTTGGAACGGGTAAATTTAGAATGGGTAAGATGGAAACTAGGTGCCCCAGATATCGCAGCCTAAGCTTCTCTGTTCAAACTTCTTGAGGACCATTTTAAGCTCAACATGTGTTCAGGGGATCCAGAGTACTTTGTCGATGCCCCAAGACGTAACAAACTTCCTTATTGTTAATTCAAGCGTAGCAAGACTACTATATGCCCCATCACGATTTGATCATAATTTGAGCCGCCTTTTTCGGGTTTTCGACTCAAAGCCCCTTTGGTCTCAAAGCGCCCTTTGCGGGTTTTCACCTTGGCCTCTCCAGTTTTTTTTTTTTTTTCGGAAAGCCTCAAAGCGCCCTTTGCGAGTTTTCGCCTTGGCCTGTTTCACCGTGTTTCTTGATTGAGTCTGCATTAATTGGATTTGGCAGACTTTTGCCGTCCATCTCGGCTAGTATCAATGCTTCTCCAGAAAAGGCCTTCTTTTTAAAACATAAGGTCCTTCCCAATTCGGCACCCACTTTTCTCTGAAGTTCCCTTTTGCATGAGAAAGATCTTTTTTACCATCATGAGATTCTCTTGGGTGAACCTTTTTGTCATAAACTTGTATCATCTGTTTTTGGTGCGTTTGACCATGATGAATGACTCTTAACCTTTTTCCCCAGTGGAGTCGCCAAGCTGTCGAAACCATTTTTTTTGTTTGAAAACGGGCCGACTTTAAAAAGAAAAACGGAGTCGCCACCAATCTTTTTGAGGTGTGATTGGGCCACCTTAAAACATTTTGGTCTACGAATTTTCAGAAAACAGGTTCGGGAGTCGGTTACGCACGAGGAAGGATTAGCACCCTCGTGACGCCCAAAATTGGTACCTAATTGATTAATTAATGTCCTAACATCGAAAATTTGAAAGATTTTAAAATACAATTCTTTTTATTTTAAAAGAAGAAAAAAAACTTGAATAAAGTATGAGCAATCAGACCTTCTTATCTCGAGAAAGTAAAATGTCACGCCCAGTAAGTTAGGGTACGACATTTCAAATCCCCGAAATTGAGCTTGTCCTTTGACTTTCCAAAATTAATGTGTTTAAATCTAAGAAGGATACTCGGTTATTTGGGGTCTAATGAAAAATTGGAACCCAGTAAGTTAGGGCTCGATTTCCCAAAATACCAAACACAAAATATTGCCTTTGTTTTTTGAAATCCTTACCTCGAGATATCAAAACGTCCCATCCAGTAAGTTAGGACACGACTATCTTAAATTCTCAAGAATAAGTTTTTATTTAACTTTTCAAAAAGAAAGTGATAGGTTCTTTAAACTCGAAAAGGGAAATCGAAACCCAGTAAGTTAGGGTACGATTCCTTTCGAACCTTAGAACCCGGAGGGTTATTTGTTTATTTTAAAACTAAGTTTTTGACGCATCAAAGAAAATATAATTGGAAAATAAATCATAATGGCAGCATGCACAACAGAATAAAAGTGTGAGAGATAATATACATAATAATAATGAAGGCAATAATAATAAAAAACAAATAAACAAATAAATAAATAAAAGACAAGAAAATAAAAAAAAGTTAATATACGATTAACTAATAGATAAATAATATGCATAAAATAATAATAATAATAACGCAAATATGGTAATAAAAATAAAATAATATTTACAATTATAAAATAAGATAATAATGAAAATGATGATAACCATAATAGCAAAAATAAATATAGTATTAATAATGATAAAATAATATAAGGATATTAAAATTAATAGTAATTATAATATAAAAAATAATAATAGTAGTAAAATAAAAATAAAAATATATTAACAATAAAACCAATAATATATGCTAATAAATAATAATAGAAAGAACAATAATAGAGTTAATGAAAATATTGATAATAATGGTGATAAAAAAATTAAAAACAATTAATTTAATGGCAAAATAACAAAACAATCAAAAAAAGGACTGAACTGGATCAAAAACAGAATATTTGGGGCCAATTTAAAACAAAAGAAGAATAAAGGGCTAAATCGTAAGGCGCGCGTAACATTGAGGGGCCAGTAATGCAATTACTCCCAGCTCCTGAACACTTGCACCTGACCCAGGACTAAATCGAAGCGGCGCGCAAAACTCAGGGGTGAATTTAAAAAAAATAGAAAAACTGAAGGGGGACGCAATTGAAACAACAACATAAAAAGGAGGGCTAATCGCGTAATTTACCCATTTAGGGTGAAATTGCACATATCCACCTGCAGAAGCAAGTAATTACGCGGGGCCCACCCCTTTTTAATGTTTAAAACCCAAGAAAAATCATTTTCTTTCATCTTTATAACCTGTTTCAAAAGGAACAAACCCATGACCCCTTTCTTTATTTTAGGGTTTGCGTTCTTTTCTTCTTTTTTTGCAGCAAACGTAGCAAGGCCCCCCCCCAAATGCGCGCATCGACGGCGGCGGCCAAGGGAAGCCCAGTGAGATTTTTATTCCTTTGGTTATTCTTATAAAATCTGATCTATATGTATTACACAGTTGAATAATGGAATATAATAAAACAGAAACGACGGAATTCGAAAATAATGAAATAGGAAAAAAAAATTAAACCTTGACTGATTCAGTGTTTGCTTCGGTTTAATTTGTGTATTCTGCTCTGTACTCTTTTTTGTATTGCTGTTTTTTCTGAAAAAATATCCTCTCTTTTTGGATTCGTATCAATTGCTTTTTCTTTCAAAAAAAAAAAACCCTTTTACACTGTTTCCATTCGGCTTTTATAGCCTGAACAAAAGAATCCCATCTACAATCCCCTCCTGTGTTTCTTATCTCCTATTTTGTAGGCACACTAGAGACGTGATGGAGTATGACGCCGAGGTGGTGAACGTGACCTGGTGGACTGCTGGCGAAACGTGCGGCGCGAGGACTCAACGTGAAGACTAGGATTCCTGTTGGTTTAACAGGTTTTGGGCCCTCTGGGCTTCGTATTGTATTGGGCCAATTACTTTGGATCTGTTTGCTAATTGGTATTGGGCCCCGGGCAAAAATTTGGGCCTTACAAACATGTTTGGTGGTAGTTTTGGGTTCATTGGGTTAAAAAATCGTCAATTGTGGGTCAAAACTTTATAATCGGTACCGATACAAATAATGCAAACAACTGAAAATTTGGTAACTACAAATGGAATGTAGAGATTACCAAAAAACTTTTGTCGAATAGCAATAAATGTAAGGATCGTTTTGAATGCAGGTGGATAATATTTCAATGACGAGAACGTAAACGTTTGATTCTATTATTATTAATTTTTATGGCACATGTAATGGCCGTCAACCGTAAAATTTATTGATATTATTATGATTTGATGGATATAAATGATTCTTTATTTTCTGATACCATTACAAAATAAAGTGAAAAAGATTAAACTAACAATCAAATCATACAAATAGTAATTATAGGTTGCTATGTGATATTAGTTAGTTTTTTCTTGCTTACGTGAACCCAAACTTCTCTCAAGATTTTGTCTATACACCTTAATCAACTTGAAATTGAAATTGGTTCCGAGTGTGAGAATGTGGTCCATAATTGGCCCGATGACTAGTGAATTGGAATATAGTTCTTTTCAATGATTTTGCCCCAACAACTTGTCCTTTACCTTAATTTGCATGAATTGATGCGCTGTTTTTAGATTGATGCCAACACAAATGTCAATAACAATAATTTTCTTGCTACACAATCTTCATGATTTATTCTTCCTTCTAAAATTGATTATGTATTCATGTTTAGTTCTTTGATTAAAATTGTTTATGCAATCATCTCATTTCTTTTGCACCACCCAGATATAACCAAAGAAGCCTAATAAGAGTGGGCCTCTTTGAGTTTGAAACTCGCTCCTTGTATTCTAATCTTGAATCAATCCATTACAAATTTGTTTTTAGAAGTTGATTTGTGTACTCATCTGCGTCCTCAATAACTGCAATTGGATTTGGCTTGATTCCTCATATATTACTTCATTTCTATGTATCTAAATTCCCACAATGTAATAGTAATTTCGATCATATCCTCCTTCAAGGAAATATCCCCTTTTTGAAACATTCCCAAAACAAGTGCTCTATGCTTTCTTCCTCTGCCTGACAAAGAGAACATTCTATGTTCAAGGATTTAATCCTCTATTGGATCACAGTGTTGCACGGCAGAGCTTTATTTAGAATCTTCCAAAGAAACATGATTACCTTCTAAGGTAATTTAAGTTTCCATAGAATTTTCCATGTTTTCATCGGGACAAAAAAAAAGGTGTGTTTTTATTCGTTGCCTGAATGTTGGTGAGTTCTTGAAAATAGATTTAACAAAAAAAACTCATCATCATGAGTGTGTTTTCATCTTATTTTTATGGGTCAATCAAAAAGTGCTTTTGTATCCCACCATCTTTGCCTATTCATATTGAGAATCTCATTTCTAATTTCTTCTTGACAAGGTGACTGGCTGCTCCAAACTTCTCCGTTTATTGATGTTATGCCATGTAATAGTGTTCCTAATAATTTCTTTTCCTCTCAATATGCTTTTCCGCGCCTAAAGATCTCCCGATATCTCCTGTCTCTGAAGGAAGCTTTCAGTTATGCAGCACCTCTTGACCAAGGTTTCATTTAGAAGCCAACTCTGATTGTTCGCAATTCTCCAAGCTATTTTGGCTAGCAACGCTTTGTTAAAAATTTGCATTCTTCTTATGCTAAAGGCTCCTAAGTTTTTGCTCAGACATAAATGATCCCAATTTAGGAAACGAATTTTCCTCTTGTTCTTTTCTTCCTAGTAAAATTTTCTTATTAATTGATCCATCTTATTACATAAGGTTTTTGGAGCTTAACAGCAAGAGAATTGGTAAATCGACAAACTTTCCGGTTTTGATTGGATTTCCATGAGGAAAGTTTTGACTCTACTGTTAAGCATTGCTTGGAAAATTCTACTTTTTTTTTATTGAGCAAGTCTAGCTCCTTTCCCAAGTATTTACCATCTTTTGTTACTAGTTTCACCTGCAAAATATCCCTCAACATTCTTTTGAATTTAGGGTGGCAATTTTTACTAATCCCAAGCTTTGATTTATTGTTGTTAATATCAATCCTGAAATGAGCAGTATTGATCCAGGATGTTCTTATTCAATATATGTAAGGTTACATTTCACTGTGAATTAAATAGAAACATCAAGATATGGTTATATATAACAATAATTATTGCACATCAAGAAATACCTAAAGTGTAAGTTGATATGATTTTGTACTAACGCATACATTTCTAGCTGAACTAAAAAGACTATGCACTTAAAGCATGCAAAAGGACGAGAAACATTTTATATTGTTTCTGAATATTAATCACACTCGGATGTTTTGTAAAATAAAATGAGATTTTAGATGTAACACCCCATACCCGACTAGATCATCGGGTCCGAGTTGTAGGATGTCACATTCGTTGTTGGATCAACTATGATAAACCATACTCAAAATTCAACATCAAATACCCAAATACGAGCATTGCATGCATAAAACACAATAAATAATCATTTTCTGGTCAAATACGAGCTTACGAAAGCTCAATAACATCCCGTGATAGAACTAACATCTTCAAAACTTCCCAGGCTGATGTCACAACTTCTGGGGTTTGGTGTCGCGACATTGAAGACTGTTTACAAGCTTCCCAACATGAAGACCAAATCATAAAGTTTTCAAAACATAACAGAGTCGACGTCGCAACCTAAAACAGGGGACGTCTCAACGAGATAGCTTGATGTCGCGATATTCAAGGTGTGAAGTCGCGACTTCCACGACAGTCTACTAACTCCCAATTTCATATGTTTCCAAGCTAACACTAGACTTCCATAGGTGACCATAAGGCCCTAAATTGAAAATTTCCACCTATAAGATAGTTCAATATACAATTTCCAAATTAGCATGCAGAACCATTAACCATTTCATTCATTCACAACATCATTGCCCAAGATTGACCATTTTGCAATTTGAAACTACCTAATCTTAGGTACATGCCTTAAACAAAAAGAAAAGAACTATACAAACTTCGTTGAGTCCGAGGTTGCGATTTGGATGTTGGATTCACCTCCCGAAGCTTTAAGATAACTTATACATGTGAACGGAATAAACAAACTGTACATTGAGCAATAATGCTCAATGGTACTTACATGATTCAAGATAACATAATATAAACATTAACAATTGATGATAATGAGAACAACATAAATTGCCTATCAACTAAATTAGGTTCATATATATTATATATTGAAATGAGTATACATATTAATTGTTATGAACCATTCCTTATGCATTAATAGCATTCAAACCAAACATGAGATCAACATATACTTGTATGCCATAAACGTTATGCCATCCAATTTCCATAATTATCTAACATCAATAACCCATTTACATATCCCTTCTTAGAGTCTATCGACTCATTTGCATTTGTCCCGGCCCCAGGGCTTGTTTTCCACTGATTCACATATTAGTTTTCATGTCTTTTCTATCATAAACCACACATGTATACACAACATACCAATTCCATCATCATTTCATAGCTCTTATTCTACTCTAGTCATCATGGGTTGCTGGGCAACGATGACTTTTGTTATATACCCATTTTACCATCTCGAGTGGCCCGGCAACGATAGTTCATACAATACAAACATATTACCATATCGGGTGGCCCAACAACGGTGGTTTGCATTATTTCAATATTCTACTATACCAAGTAGCCCAACAATGATGGCATCCATTACCTGAACATTCTACCAACCCAGATGGCCTATCAATGATAACATCCATTACCTAAACGTTCTACCACCTTAGGTGACCCGACAACGATGGTTTTCAACCTAAGGCATGCCAACTAATTCGATGATACTCGAGACCGTTATTAGGGTAGTACTAAATCAATATTCATTGTAACCACATATCACATTTCAATCATCATCAATTCATTTCATACATCACATATAATTTAGTAAATCATTTCGTAATAGTTTTACTATACTTGAATCAATTCACAGATCAACATTCAATACCATCATACAATTTAATTTAATTCACTATTAAGATATTTAATATCAATCACACCAATTAAATTCATACGATCATTATGTAATCACCTCAATATTCAGTTGTATAATTTACGAGTACATGCAAACAATTAAATCGATCTTAAATCATAAGAGTACAAATCGGGATCTCACGTCACTCATCGATAGTTCTCGCTTTTCCTTTCCCTCTCAATGACTCAATGTCAACGTTAGCTCAACGTTAACGTTAGCTACGTATAGTCACAATATAAATTTCCAACCAAACCACAATCAAATATAATGTTAAGCATATACTCGTATTAAAGCTTTCGATCTAAAGCTTCATATTAAAATTTGATTTCACATTTATTCATTAGGGACCTTATTCTTTCTATTCCTATCACAATTTCATAACAGGTTTGCATTTTATTTAATTTGGCCCCTAATGTAACAAAGCTAACAATCAAGCTTGTTAAGCTTTACAATTTAGTCCTTTTTATAATCTAAGCTTAATTTATATCAATTTCATACCTAATTTATCCAAATCTCAAAAATTGACCCTTATCAAAATTTCACTAATTGAACAAATTGATACATGGGCTAGCTAAATCAAGCTCCTATGATTCAAATTCCATAAAAATCAAAGAAATATTGTCAGGGACTTATTTGTAATTGATAGTCAAATTTTAAACAAGGGTTTGAAGCTATGAAGGACGACAGGAAATTGAAGAAGATGATGGATTTTGCCATCTTTTCCCTCTAATTTTACTTATATAGTTAAATAATTATAATTAAACTTAATTAATTAAATTAATCATATTTAATTAAACATTATTCTTTAATTAATTTAATCTAATTACATTCAACATCACATCCCACTATCATCTATTTAAAAATGGTCTATTATCAATTTTAGTCTTTTAGATAATTATTATCTAAGTCCCCATGCCTTTTCCTAATTAAAAACCTATAACGATCAAAATTTTATAATTTAATCCATAGGACTTTATTAACCACATTTTCAACTAAATTGCTTAACCAAATTTCAATATATCTAAATAGTAACTCAATAAATATCCTTATTTATATTTACCGGCTCAGTTTATGGAAACGAGATTCTGAAATCATATTTTTCGATACCACTGAAAACTGGATTGTTATATTAGAATTTTGAAGACAAGATACACTTGCAACCTTCCAAAAGTGCATGGGTCAATTTAATATAAAATAAAAAGTATATTAATGACTATAGAACTCAAGATAAGTGAAGCGTTGTGAGAATCACTAGAAAGTAAAAGGTTTTAAGAAAATGAAGTTTCATAACCAACTTAACTCAACTAATTGAATTGAGTATTGATTCTAATAGAGTAGTCGTTATTACTACAAAATAGATCATTTGTATATAATAGAAAGAGACAATAGGTTAGATTCATAAATTGTGCATAGAAGTAAATAACATGAAAAGTAAATAACTTGAAAGTAAAATGAAAGCAAGAGCAATAAGTTAGTGGTTAGAGAGTTGCATTAGTTAACAAGATTAAACAATCAATATACTTAATCTACGCTACTTATGATTTTGGTAGTCTGAATTAGCACCTAGAGCTCTCTTGAGTCTAATTAGGCTCTAAGCTAGATTTGAGTTAATTAACAAATTCACATCCTAATTGTAGCTTCTGCATGATCGACTAGGTATTGTTGACCTCTTGGTTCATAAAGATTCTCCATATCTTGAATATCATTCATATATTTAGAATAGAAATTCCTTGAATGCCTTAAGGTCTAATTTGCCTACAAGCTATTGAAGAGAAAAAGAATAGCAAAATAAAAAATAACTAATAATAAACTAATTACAAGAAACAAAAGAAGAAGGAAAGTAAAAATAACACCCCTTACTCAATACGAAGGCCCGATCGAATAAGGAATGCCACATTAGACACTGAAGTGTCCTGAATGATTCAATCACACAATCAAAATATTTTTAATCTCATGATACCAAACAAGCAAATAATTATTTCAAGCAACCACATATGATTACAAACAAAAATCAAGCTCAAACAACATAAGCATGAGTTGTGTCTTAGCCTCCGATCTTGCAACTGTCTTAGTAGTCCATCTCTAACCACTCGCAACACTTAAACCTCCTCTAGTTGAACCACGACCTTTCAATTCAAGATTTGATCTCTGAGCCTGAGTAGCACTAGAAAAAAAGATCAATCTTTAGCAAAATGATCCATATAATTACCTCCAGCACTCCCCTACGACCATAATGGGTATTTTAAGAAACAATTCACATCAATTTTCATCATTATTTTTATTGTTTTAAGAAACAATTCACATTAGAATTTGAATTCGCCATTATAAAATAATTTTTTCTATTGGAATAATGCTCTTAAGAAAAGTTGACATCAACATTCTAAATGAAATACTTAAAAATATTAATTATTTAGACTAACTAATTACATTATAAAAGTAGAGGGATCAAATTATGTCAAAAATTAAAGTATATAGATTAAATCATGAATTTCAACATAGTATACAAGCAAAATTGAAAGTCAATTATAAAATAATAATAATAAACAATGCAAACTTAAAAGAAATGAGAAGCCACATATCAATCTCTAAGAACTTGAGGTATTCAAATGATATATAACCACATAACATTTTAATAAAAAAAAAGTTAATGATATTTACTATTTAGACTAATTAATAAAATTGAAAAAATTTAGGGACCAAATTATGTTAGAAATTAAACTGTAGAGATTAAATATCAAATTTAGGCATAATAGAAGGACCAAAATTGAAATTAAACTATTTCTAAAATGTAAGAAAAAAGAAGGAAAAAAAGAAAGAGAGAACAAAGGAGGACACATGGCAGATGGACAACAACATGGACACTACTTTTATACATAGGTGCAAGTATGGTTTCTAGCCCGCACTTCACGTTAGGTTGAATATTTGTTTGTGTCAAATTATAGAGTAAAAATTTGTTAACTAAGACGTGCTTTCTGTCCCTATACACTTCGTACAATTGGAATTTAGTTACATAATTTTATTTTCAGGCTTTTAATCCCTCTACTTTTTGGATTTGAAAATTTAGGTTCATTTGTCACCATTGCTATATTAGTAGTCATGTAAGAAAAAAAATGATGTCGAAAATATTGGTTATGATTTATTTTCCTAAAAATACTAATTCAAACTTGTCACGATAAAAAAAGTTAACTTGTTGGAATAGTGTTCTTAAGAAAGAATGATGTCAACATTTTGAATGAAATAGCTAATAATAGTAACAATTTAGACTAACTAACGACTATAAAATTAAGGCATAATGACTTTTTTGATCCTCAAACTTTACAAAAAAAGTCATTTTAGCCATTCATTTAAATTTTCACCTCTTTTAGCCTTTGAACTTACATTGTTTGTCAAATAACCCCAAAATGAATGAAAAAACTAACGTTTGTTAACTTTGCTGACGTGATATACACGTGGATTGCCATGTGTATGTCACATTAATAATTAATTAATTTAAATAAAAAAATTTATACTTTTTTAATAATTTTTTATTTTTAAAATATTTTTTATTTTTTTAGTTCATTAAATTTTTAAATTTTAATTAATTGCTGACATGACATCCACGTGACGTCAACAAAGTTAATAAATATTAATTTTTCCATCCATTTTGGAGTGATTTGACAAACAACACAAGTTTAAGGGCTAAAAAGGTGTGAAATTAAATGAAGGGCTAAAATGATTTTTTTATGTAAAGTTGAATAGCCAAATAAATCATTATGCCTAAATTAGAGGGACCAAATTATGTGAGACACTAAAAGACAAGATTAAATCTCAAGTTTCAACATAGCCTAGAGGCCAAAACTAAATTTGATCATTGTATTTTAATATATATTTAAAAAAACCAACATAAATCTAAAAGAAGTAGGAAATCATATGTCAATCTCTAAGACTTACATTTAAATTATACATAATCACGTAAAATTTTAATTGAAACTTTAACTATTTAAATTAATTAATAACATTATAAAAATATAATAATCAAATTATATTAAAAATTAAAGTATTGAAATATAAGGATGAAAAATAGAGATAGCGACATGTCAATCCCCTTCCTTTTGTATATATTCATATAAAAATATAAATATGGAAGCCGCCGACAATTATATACTGAGAAGCTTCATACACTTTCTTAAAAACATATTTTGATGTTATAAGAAAACATATTTTTTTAAGGGTAAATTACACCAACAGTCACCCAACTTTGGGGTAGCTGACAAAACAGTCACTTAGGTTTCGTTTCAGTCACTTAACTTTCAAAAAGTTACAAAACAGTCACTAACGTTATAAAAAAGTGACAAAATAATCACTGATTAACAATTTCCATTAAGGTTTTAACGGGATGCTGACGTGGCAAGTTAACCAGCTGATGTGGCAAGTTAACTTGCCACGTTGGTGATGATTGTTGGTGTAAAAGTTCCTACTTCCTTCCTTCCATCTCAAGGACCAAACTGCAATTTTCCCTCATCTCCTCTCACCATCTTTTTCGGCTGGGAACTTCCACAAAACGTCACCCTCAAATGATATCTTAATGCCTCCGAACTCTAGCAACGCCGCTATATACTCTCCTAAAAAAACAAAGAGCTCCTCCACCTCTCTTCATCTTCAACCTTTTTCATTTCTATGGCTACTCCGTTTCATCATCTCACTTCAGGTAACCATTCAGGGGCGAAGCCAGGGGGGCTTGCATGAACCCCGGCCCCCCTAAAATGTAATAATGTTATTTAGGCCCTTAAAATTTTTTAAAATTTTTAAATTAGTAAAGGTAAAATTGCACTTTGGCCCCCCCTAAAATTATAAAAATTCGATTTAATCCTTTACAAATTATAAAGATATAAACTATAAAAAATTAAAATTTCATCCGCCCCTAAAAATTATCCTTGCTTACTTCTGTAACCATTCTCTTTATGGCTCATGTAAATCAGTAACATCCTAGATTAGGGGTTATGCGTTTATGCATAATTCGAGTGTTAGCATGCTTCAGTGTGTGATTGGATGAATTTTAAGGGCCTTGAGAACTTTAAGATATAGGAGAATGCCTTAGGAAAACTTTTGGTTTTTAGGTGAAAAAGGGGAGTTGGCTAGAAAGGCCTTAAGATTAATTTTAGGCGTTTTTGGGCATAAGAAATGCCTTGGTAAGGTGGCTTCCATGCGCCACTTAAGGGCCTGGAATGACGCCTGGCGCAGGTCTTGGGTTCGAATAGCGTGGAAAGCAAACGGATGTTTTAATTTTGCTTTGGCGTTAAGGCAAGGGGGAGCTAGAGAAAAAGGTGTTAAAATAAGTTTTGGGTGAATCATATCACAAACAGCGCCTTGGCAAGATGGTTGGGGCGTTATCTGTGGAGCAAGGAGCAGGTCTCATGTTCGAGTCTTGGTGATGGCATGGGAGTGTTTTATTTTTCCTTTTTGCGTCAACAAGTGAAACTGGGCTAAGGAGGACTTAAAAAGAATTGGGGCGAGTTTATGTCACAAAAAAACGCCTGGGCAGAGTGGCTTGGGGCGTTATGGCAGCTTGCAGCAGTGAGGGCTGGGGTTCTATTCACGTGGGCAGCAAGGAGTGGGATTTTATTTTTTGGCTTTTTGCTTCAGGTGGAGAGTACTTGGACGGCACATGGAGTTTCAATTGGATGAGGATTTGGCTTAATTCTCCTAGTAAAACTCGGCTGCAGTAAGGTAGGATAAATATGGCTTTATTTATTTTATTTATTTAGTTAAGATAGAAGATAAGGGTGGCCTTATTTTATTTTTTTAAAGAGAGGTGATTAGGGGATAAGATGGAAGATAATTGCTACTTTATTTTATTTATTTGAATAAGAGATTAAATTGGGATTTGTTATGGGATGAGCAATGGCCGAATATAGGACTCCTTGGGGTAGCAAATTTCGGCTATGAAGAGCTAGTAGTGTGTGCCGAAAATTAGCTCTTGGGTGTGCCAAATTCTTTTTTTTAAAACACTTTCTTTTCATCTTGGTTATTGCCGAATTTGCACTTTATTTTCATTTGACAAAAGCCAAGAAGTTAGACCCCTTTATGCATTTATTTTTCTTCTTCTCTCACATCTTTTCCTTTCTTTTACTTTGATTAAATCAAAGCCTCTCTTAAACTTGCCATTGCCGTATTCTCTTAAACCTCTCCTTTTCTTCTTTTCTTTCCTATAACCTCAACTCCATACTTGTTCTTTGATAGCCGAATAATTTTTCATCACTCTCTGAAGGATTAGCCAATCTTGTTGTGAGTTTTAAAAGTGAGACCTTGAATCTATTTCTCTTCTGTGGCCGAACCTAGGAGGGTGATTTCGGGAAGGAAGCATTAGAGGAGCCTCTTGGTTTCGGCTATTCAAGGTATGGTAGTATGTGCTATTCGGCCAAGGGCCACTTTATCTAGATTATTGATTAAGCCGATTCTAACAAGTTGTTAGTAGGGATTTCGTCAGCACCAAAAGCAAGTGACAGTTTTCGGATTTTTTTTACGATTAGCAAAGGTAAGTGGTTGTTGACATTCGACCATAGGCCACATTTTGGGTATAAATGGTTGACCGATTCTGTCTATGGTGATTTAGGAATTTCGACAGAGGTAATCAAGGGCTTCGGGATTCGAGATCCAATTTCGGTAGGTATGTCAAGTTGTGAATATTTGGTTAAGATTTCGTATATTGGTGATTAACGGGACTTTCTGATTAAGATTATACTGATGGATGCAAATATCAGTCAAGAAGGAAAAGGGAAGGTCCCTATCCTGAAGTTTAAGAAACGATCTGTCTCGGCAGTTCGGGATTGGCCACCGAGGTGTGGGCCAGCAGCAGGAGAAAGCTATAGGCAGATAGCCGTAGTCTCGCTTAGCGATAGCGTCGGGATCGAGAGTTTAGAACTCCAAGTAATAAGGTGTGTAGCTAGCCTCATCGTTTCCGGGATTTATATTTGCATGTGTAATGTGTTTACTAACAAGTGCGGTGATAATTGTGATATTGATACCCTTCAAAGGGTATGACGATGATCGAGTTAGTATCAAAGTCATTGGAATATGATCATTGATTTGTATGTGTGAGTATGCTTATGGTTATGAGTATCATGTGCATGCGTTATCATGATCATATTTTATGTTGCATGTGCATGGGTGGGCTATGAAAGAAGGTGCGGGTGTACTTGAGTGCGTGGTTGATGAGTGGTCGTGTGCCTCATCGTGATTGATATCGGCTATGTGCCATATCGTGGATTGATGAGTGACTATGTGTCCCATCGTGATTTTGGTGTTAGCTACGGCTACATCGTGGATTAGCGCCGATCGAGGTCGCGTTGTGGATTTTGTGCTTAATTGCACGTGGTTGGCACCAATGCCTTGTGGAGTTAAAAGGAGAGGGTGATTTAATAATCCCCGGTGTGTGGTAGGTGGATAAGGGGGTGTGTAGAGGATGGACCTTAGGCTTGGGTGGGATTCATTATTGCATAAATTGTGGTATGGGAATATATGTGTGATTGTGGACTTGAATAAATGGGCTAAGCCCGATGTGTGGAGAGTATGTGGATAATTACCCATCTAGGTGATAAGTGTTATGAGTTTGGGCCAAGCCCGAAATGTGATATGATCTCGAATATGATATATGCATGGGTTGTTATGTGGTTAGCATGTGGGTGGAATTCGGTGGTTAATTACACACTTTGAGTGCAGTGTGACTCACCCAACTTTTAACCATCGCATGTGATTCGTGATTAATGGACCGGGTTGGAGTGGATACAAAGGTGGCCATGCAGAAGCAGATTTTTATACAGAAGTTGTTTTTCTTTATTTAATAGTATTTGTCATTTTCGGCACTCTAAGTATTTGAATAAGTTTTGTTGTAATAAGGCCCAATTAAATTATTTGAGTATTTATATTGTGCTAAAGAAAAAGGACGATTAAATGGTTATTTTGAAATCGATTTATTTTAAGAAACTTCATCTTAAAACATGTAATAAAGTTTTAATTCGGATATTTTATATTGAGCTTATATTGTTTAATAATTTTTAAATGGACATAGTATTCAAAATTTAACAAATTTTCACGGGTTATTCTAAAATCAAAAAATATTTTCAAACGTTTTCCGCAGTGACATGCCAGATCCGGTCAGGGCTTGTGGGCCGGGTTTGGGGTGTTACACCGTCCCTTTCTACAATCGTCGAACCCATTTCACCTAACCCAGTATTCGAACCGTTGAACCCATTTGCTACATCAGTTGCATCTTGCGTTTTTCCAGCAAAGATAGTATACCCACAAACTCCCATGCTTCTCCTTGAGCAACCTTGTGTTTTTCTTGCACAGTTTGTCTAACCACATCAAGAGAGCCAAGTCCTCAATCTGCTCTGGCCTCTTTGAGATCACCTAGCATTCCAACAACACAGGCAACAGTAGCATCTTGATTCCCAACCCAACTAAGCATATACAAAAGTTTCCCAACCCAACCCAACTGTTTTGGAGAAAATATTTTCTTAGATTCTATTTTTTTTTTAACGCCGGATAGAAAATAGGAGACAGATAGTGCTTCGATTGTTGGAGACCGATAAAGACCTGGTTCTCGTCAAAGGAAGGGAAGGGATGACCCCTTTCCATTGTGCAGCTGCAGTTGTAATAGCCCAAATTTCAGTGATGTCAAAAATAATGGTTCGAGATCACCAAATCTGACAAATGAACTCCTAGACTATATTATTTAATATTTACGAGCCAAATGTAGCTTTTAAAATATTTTTAAAATAGTAAATTGTGTTTTATAAATATTTATTTGGTCAAGAAATCGAGAAAAAGAGGTATCGAGATCTCAGTGTTATAAACAGAGTCATAAATATTTTTATGAATATTTACGGAATGTCAATAAGGTAGTATTAAAATTCTGTTGGAAAATTTTGACGTTTGGGTGGTTAATTAAATAAAAAGGACTAAATTGAAAAGTGTGTAAAAGTTGCTAGAAGGATTAAATAGCTTAATTGTCAAATGAGGAAGGACCTAAAGTGAAAATAAGCCCAAAGGAGATATTTTGGGCGGCAATAGCTGAGAAAAATCAGGAAATGGGTGAAATAAGGGCAAATTTGGAAAATTGCCAAAATTAGTTAAATAAATATGGGACTAAATTGGAATATCTAGAATTCTCTTCATTTCTCTTCATTTTCTTCAGCTGAAAAACAGCCATGGGAGAGAGTTCAAGTTGGTTTTCATAATCAAGCTTCATGTAAGTTTAATTCTTGCTTTCTCCTTGAAATTTCTATGTTTTTGGACTTTTACAATTGGGTCCAACTTATTAATTCATTAGTTTTTTTATTCTATGGCAAATTTTTAAAGTTGATGTGGATTATTGCTGGAATAATATGATGAATAAATATTGAATTGAAGCTTTGATTTTGTTATATGATGATTTTATCAAGTGAAATTGATGGAAATTGGTTTAGGACTTAATTGTGAAAGAGTTGAAATTAAGGCCTAGTGTTAAAATTCTGATTATCAAAGGTTATGAAGTAGTTTAAAATGATAGATAAAAATATTAAATGAGAAAATTAGCTCAATTGAGGGGTGAATTGAGCAAGGACTGAATTGTATGAATTGTGGAATTTGGGACAAAATAGAAATCAACATGTTACACTAAAGCAGTTTTGGACAGCAGCAGTTGTCTAACTTTGAAAAATCACCAAAAATAGTATAAATTTAAATAGAAGTTGAATGAGATATAGAATTAAACCTTGTTGAGTCTATTTTCATATAAAAGAAACAGAGCAAGCAAAGGAAGTCTACATATTGAGATATTTAAATTTTTGTAAGACTGGTTTAGAATAACTTCGTGATCCTCTGTTCTTAATTTAGAAATTCACTAAAAATTGTACAAAAATAATTATGAGTTATAATTTATATTTTTGTATTCCTTATTGAGCCTATTTTCATTAGAAATAATCGGAAACACTATATGAAAATCGTACTATGAGATAATTAATTTTTAGTGAAGAGAGGTCAGAGCTGTCGGACTGTGTAATAGAGGAGAACTTAACTAATAAACTGTACTAATTGGCCACACCAAAAATTCTGTAAAAATTATAGTAAGAAGACATGTGAGTCTAGTTTCAAATAAAATTAACGGATATTAATTTGGAGTTTTGTAGCTCAAGATAAAAATAATTTAGTGACTATGACACAGATGGACAGCTTGAATATTCACATAAGTAAATGGTGAAAATTATAAATAATGTTACTTACAAGTGTGTTGTTTATATTAAGGATGTGGATGGAGAGGAGGAGGAGGAAAAATAATATATGAACGACTTGTGTATAAATTGATTACATGCTCGATTATAATTGATAAATGTTGAATTAGAAATGATATAATGTTTTATTTGGAATATTTATTATGAAATTATGATTATCGTTATAATACAAAAATTGAACTTGTGAGTTTATATGGCTAAATTTTAGTGATCATTTGTTAATTTTATGAACTTCATGATGTGTTATTTCATATGTATTGATGATAAAATCGTGAATAATGTAAAAGCATGAAAATTGAATAAATGATCAAATTGAGCACTTCGATTCGGTGACAAGATGAATTGATGGAAAAGACCATAGTTGAACTATGGCAACAAGTGATAAGTGATAGCTTCGCTACACTTATCTGATTAATGACAAGTGAAAGTGATAAGTGATAGCTTCGGCTACACTTATCTGATCAAAGGACAAGTGAAAGTGATAAGTGGTAGCTTCGGGCTACCGATCAAGTGAAAAGTGGTAGCTTCGGCTACCGATCAGTGAAAAGTGGTAGCTCTGGCTACCTGATCAGTGGATAGTGGTAGCTTCGGCTACAAGTGACAAGTGATTTCGGTGTAAGACCATATCTAGGATATGGCATCGGTGTGATACGTGTTTAAGATGTAAGACCATAGCTGGGCTATGGCATTCTAGTGAAAAGTGATGAATTGACGGATAAGTCCATGGTTTCACCATGGCATAATGATAGTGAAGATGTAAGACCATGGCTGAGCTATGGCATTCTAGTGAAAAGACCATAGCTATGTTATGGCATCGGTGATTATCGGTGAAATTCGGTGCATACAGTGCGGACCAATTCCATAAGAAGTTCACTAATTTGACAAAGCTTGGTAAGTGTTACATAGAATTATGTGATATAAGGAAATACGAGTTGATGAGACATGAACATAGAACTTGGTTGATGAATAAGTTCATTTGTGATTATATATTTGTATACCCTTGAGTGTATTATCCGTATGAATGGGTATTCCAAATGAGTTAATGAGAAGAGTTCTAATATGACATAATCTAAATTTGAAATGAAATATTATGAAAACGTACTTGGAATACATTGATATGTCTTGTATATGTTATTTGAGTTCATAATGTGGAAAGTAAATGTATGTGAAAATATGAGGTGATGATACCTGTACATGGAATTTATTGGTGGATACGTACATCCTAATAGATTTTAGTGAACATTGAAATTAGGCTCAATAAGTGATTTGTCAATTTAAATTGTGATTGGCAGGAAGAGTTAGTGAATTGCATGTTTATGAATTGTTACATGTATTTTTCAAAATACAAGGAAATGATGGTAATTGATACATGGAAATATGAGACTATAATATATAAAAACATGGAATATGTTTGATAAATGTGTTCATTCATAATTATAGAATTGTGCATCTCAAGTGCACTATATGTGTAAAGATGATGTTTCAAATGATTTGATAAGTAAAACTCAAATATGAAGTAGTTTGAAACCAAGACAATTTGTTATAAAAATGTATATGAAATACAGAGGTGTGATTGTTATATGTTATATGAATACATAGTGTGAAAAAGTATAAGTACAAGAGAAATTTAATGAGAATTGAACCCATATACGTTTCTTGTTATTTATATGAAGTGTACGACTAACAAGTGATATTAAGTATAAGGCTCAGTTGAATATCTTAAATTGGTTTTTGTATGTATTAAATGTGGGTGAAGAATAAGGATCAAATGAGAGAGAAATATGGCTTAGAAAATAGCCTAATTTGTGAAAATTAACTTTACCACACGGCCTAGCAACACGGGCGTGTACTAAGGCCGTGTGACCCAATTTCCTTCATAGATGCAAGTCAGAGAGTTATACGCCCTAGAGGCACGGCCATGTGAGCCACACGAGCGTGGGACCCTTGTAAATGAGATAAACTTAGGGATTTTGTGAAAAATTTCATACGATTCTGATTTAGTCCCGACCCAATCCCAATGCATGATTTAGACTTCAAGGGTCCGTTAAAGTAACTTTTATAATCAATTTTGATACTTGAGCGATAAATGGTTTAAATCATCTGTAAGTGTTCCGTACTCTTCGGTAATGCCTCGTACCCTGTTCCGGCATCGAATACGGGTAAGGGGTGTTACAGCAGTGGGGAACTCTAATCTTTTATTCCAGTTCCTTGAAACTTGCCCTGAATGTGTTGAGGATGTCACGGTTCGTAACGAGACTGCATTACATCTTGCTCTGAAAAACGACCACACCGACGCTTTTAATCTCTTACATGGATGGCTTTTAAAGAACCGTCGTGGAGGAGGCAATGGTTTGGAAAGAAAGGTTGTGAATTGGAGAGATGATGATGACAACACTGTGTTGCACATTGCAGCTACAAAGCAACAGCACCAGGTATATATGCATTATAATGATAAGTTGCGTATATTCCTTTGATAATCTTATTAATGAATGTTTATAATATTCTACGCAGCAAATTATAACTCATTGTTAGATTCCTTTTATGGGTTAGATGTAAAAGCTAAGAACTTCGAAGGCTTGACAGCTCTAGAAATCATAGAAAATGTTGGAAGACAAGGGTTGAACATGAGTAGCGCCGAAGACGATGATACAACCACCGCCAAGATTAAGTGCATTAAGAAAAGAACTAGTCGGTCTGAAAGAGCATTGTTAAAGTTGATTCGTACAAAGAATGGGTTGTCGGAGAACATGATCAATGCAACACTGGTGGTAGCGGCGCTGGTCATAACACCGATCTACCAATCATCTTTAAACCCACCGAGAGGTCTTTGGCAAGGTGATAACACTAGTAACCTTACCACCACCACCTCAAACCTTACTACTACCACTAAATTTAAACTCTTTAACGACAATTACGATGAAAAATTTTCTAAACATGTGTTGGGTAAAGAAAGAATGAAAACTGGTACAGCAATCATGAATCCCAACTTGTTTTTAGGGTTTTGGTTATTCAATTTTATAGCATTTGGGCTTCCGGTTCTTCTAACCGTTTTCCTTTTATACGATGTAGCTCGTATTCTTCTTATCCGGCTTTATTTTCTATCTGTCTCCTACTTCGTCCAAAGCAGATAATTGGGTGATTAATTTCGCTTCTAAATTGGGTCTACGTACAGGGCATCTCCATTTTTCCTCTTATTCTTCTTCTTCTCCTCCTCCTCTTCTTCTTCTTCTTTTTCTTTTTCTCTAACCCTAAAATGGTGTTAAAGTGAGAGTAACCGGCTAGCTGGACGGTTTTTTGGCACCAATGACGCTGTCACCTGTCATGTCACTTTGCCGTGACGTCTGTGACGGAAAACGGCAAAAAGGACTGTTTTGTAACTTTTCGAAAGTTGAGTGATTAAAATGAAACCTAGGTGACTATTTTGTCAGCTACCTCAAAGTTGGGTGACTGTTAGTGTAATTTACCTTTTTTTTTAATCATATTGTTGTAATGAATATTAATAATTTGTAGTAGGTGGTTGTTAGAATAGAGGCAAGAGTTACTGACAATTATAAAGTACAATAAAGTTGTTTAAACTATAAATGCAGAGAATCAATCATCTACCAAGTCATCATCAGCATCTTTGGGCCAAATTAACTGTGAAAAGGATGCACCCAAAATTCATTCAATGCAGGAATTCATCATCACAAAATTAGCTACCATGAATTTATGTGGTTTGAAAATGTTCCTCAAAAAGAGCGTACAATATAAGTTTGTAGTATGAAATTATATTTAATCAATTTAATGCAATTTATATAATTAAAAGAAAAGAAAAGAAAAAGGTTGGATGGCAACTGTTTCAATCTGTAGTGGTAGTGGAAACCTTGGGTAAGTCTTAAGAAGACGTAAAGGATAAATGGATTCCATTCCACCACCAATTATTGGTTTGTACAATGTTGCAGACCAGGTGATTTTCTCAAGGATTAGTTCACACCAAAATTTGTGGCTCATAAAAATATTAATTAATTATAAAAATGGGGTAGGGATAAATTATTTATAAAAATAGTTATTTATTATTGTTTTCGTTGCTTCTGTCTGACATATCAATAACATCATTTTCTTTTTTCAATCAATCTTTAGCTAATTATTAGTCTTTAAAAAATATTTTTTTATTGGTGTCGCCATTATGTCAAGCTACATTCATATATTTTTATCAAAATAGTCGTAAAAATATGAGTATATCGAGTTTAAAAAATAAAAATAAAAATTTAGTGGTGCAATCGGTGTGTTAGGCGGCATTGATGAATTTTTTTTTAAAGTTGTCAGGAAAAAAAGTCTGAGAAGAAAAAAATATTTTTTTTAATTGGTATTTCTGGTGTGTCGAGCGGCACGTTTATGGGTTTTTCGGTTTGAGCCTTTAACATTTTTTATTGACACCTTCAATGTTACGATTTTTTTAGAAATCAACCTAATTTTAACGGTAGACGCGAGTTGACCGTCAATCAAACGGCAGGTCAACAAAAAAGCCTATATGGCATGCCACATAAGCACAATGTCATAGATGACATCATAAAAAAATTCATTTTTTTCATCTTCTTTCTTTTTATTTCTTTCTCTCTTCACCTCTAACTGTTGTTATAATAAAACATTTTTTTCTTAACGCTTTATCAAATTTTCTCTCTTTCCAAACACATATTTAGTTTTTAGTTTTTTTTTCTCTTTTCAGATTTTCTCAACGCCTCCATGAGTTATTAGTTTTTTCTAATCAACACATCTTTATTAATAAAATGACATATAACAAACATTCAAAAGGGCATGCAAACTAATGAAATCCATTAGAACATAATATAGATGCATATATATATTTATATGTACACCACCATTTTCTTCAGTTTTCTCACCAACTAAATAAAATAAAATGAATCCATACAACAAAAAGAAGGTAACTTTCTAGTGTTTTAACAAAAACCCAACAAATCCCACATCCCATTTTATACTAATTTAGCTAGATCTACCAACTTTAACCTCCAAATTCAGTTTTTAAACCTTCCACAATCCTATTTGTTTCTTGAGAAAAAAATAGAGAAAGAAAGAAAAAGATAAAAAGTTCTAGGAATTACCATAACCATCTTCAACATGAAAATTAAAGGTATGGTTATCACAATTGTAAGTAAACTTGTTGTTGGAAGAAGTTAGTTTCTACAAACACTGAGTTGCGATTGCTGGGAAATTCCCAGTGAACTCAGTGTACTCAGCCAAGATCGTTGTTCCTCGAGCAACGAAGCTGTAAATAAATGCTTCCTGGCTCATTCTTTTTCTCTCTTGAACTAAACTGAGTTAGCTCACAAGTTAATCACATAGACAAAACAGAGAAAGACAAATGAGCTTTGCTTGTTCTACTACTTCAACGTTAATGTCTCTTTTTTCATGTTTTTAAGACTGAGTCTGCCATTTCTTTGTTTGTTTCAAAAATAAATTTGTGTGAGTTTAATCTTCTTTTGTAATTTATTAATTTCTATTCTTTATTTTTTGAAATATGTATTTTCAATCCGAATTTGAGTGTTTAGAAAGAGAGAAAATCTAGGAAAGCATTGAGAAAAAATGTTTTATTGTAACAATAGTTAGAAGCTATGAAGCATGGATACAGACACGCAATACGGGTACGACACGATACGGATACGGGGACACGATAATTTTTAAAAATTGAGGATGTTGTAGCCCAATTTTACCCGGGGTACACAATCCCACTTAGCCCAAATTAAAAACCCAAACCAGTGGCCCACTAACCCACTACACCCGAAGGGCCCAATAACTCGGAACCCTAGGGAATAGGGCGCGCAAAGCAATGAATGGCCCGACCATTCGGCTACCTACCCCCGACCCTTCGGCTCCACGGCGCCCACTTGCCTCTGCGACCACTGCCCGAAGCCACCTGCTCCACCGCCCTTGCACTGCCACCGTCTCAGACCTGCAAGCATTAAACGAGAAAGGGACAGAAACATAGCAAAATGGTGAAGAAGATGGCTATAAAAGCCGATTTGTATTTCGTGTAAACGGACCTTTTTTTCTTTTTCAATAGAAAAACAAAAGACTTCCGAAATCTCAAGACTATTAGAGCCCTTAGTCTCATTTTCGATCGACAATAGCAAAGACAACAAATAAAGAAACGAAACGCCCCAAAACGCAGTGAATGATGATAAAACAGAGAACGGGAAGGTGATTTTTACTTAAAAAAACTTGCTTCTTTTCTATTTTTCTAGCACATATTATCACATTAAAATATATAAAAAAAAAAAGAAAAAAGGGTAAGGTTTTACCTTTTCGGCCATCACGTGTGGTGGCACACGTGTGACTGTGCGACCCGAACCTGAGCTTCCCGGTGGCCCCTTTCTCTCCGACTCATGAGAGAAACGAGAGAATGAAGTTTTTTTAAAAAAAAAAAGAGATAACTCAAATGAATTTTTTCTCGAGTTTTAGACCTTATATAGCCCCATAAAACGACGCCGCGTTTTGGGGCTGGCCTTTAACCCCAAAACGACGCGTCGTTTACTTCCTAACCGACCTGATCCGACCCGACCCGCTCCGGGGATCCGCGTGTTTTTGTTGAGGGGCTAATTGCGCGCGTTCCTCCTTCCGCATTTTCGTCTTTTAAATCGGGTTTTTCATTATTGCGATTTTGGCCTGCATTTTTGGTACGATTGCAATCAGGCCCTCTTTTAAAACGCTGCGTTTTACATCTTGGAAAAATTCCCCTCTGGTCCCTCCAGTCTGCTTGCGTGCAAATAAATCCTCCCGAATCTTACTCTTATTTTAAATTGCGTCTCGAAAATCTTATTGCTTATTTAGTTTAGTCCTTTATTTGTGTATTACTATATTTTTTATATACATATATATTATTATTATTACTATATTGTTATTATTATTATATTATTATTATTACTATATTGTTATTATTATTATATTACCATTATTACTATGTTATTATCATTATTATTTCCATACACACACATATATATATATATATTATTATTATTACTATATTATATTTACATTATTACTGCTAATATATTACTACCTTATTCTTATTATTTAACACCATTATCATTACTATTATTATATCATAATTTTTTGTTATATATATACATATATATATTTCTTTGCTTTGTTTGGTCTTTTATATACATTTTATTATTTATTTCTTAATTAGTATTACTATCATTTTATTCTTTCTTTTCAATGGTTTTTATTATTTCTCATTTTCATTACTATTCATGTATTATATATTATAAATGTTAGTTTTATTATCACCCTTATTTTATTTTTATTTCTACTAGTATTATTCCTATTACTACTATTATTATTATTATTATTATTATTATTATTATTATCATTATTTTCCATCATTATTTTATTTATCTTCTATTATTGTTTGTTACTACATTATGTTTATATGTATTATATTGTTTTTATTAAATATGTATTAACTATTTATAATTATCATTATCATCATTATTCCTCAATATGCATATATTTTACCTATTTTATATTACCACCACTATTATTGTCATTTTTCTCTATCATCGTCAATACATATACACCATTATCACGGTACTTTCTCACACCACTACTTATATTCTCATCGTCATCTCACTATTTTTTCGACATCTCAATCTTTATAACGATCAATATATCCGTATTAGCGCTTCGGGAGAAATCGAGCCTAACTTACTGGGTTCGATTTTTCTCGTTCAAGCTAAACAACGGAAGATCCTTTCCAAAATCATAAATTTCAGTTTAAATCGACATTCCGTATTAGCAATTCGAGTGAATCGAGCCCTAACTTATCGGGTTCCGGTTTCTTCGCGTTTAAAGTTAAACGGCGGGATATCCCTTTTGAAATCGCAATTTAAATTTTAAACAAAACACTTAATCTCGGATATTCAAATGTCGCGCCTAACTTACTGGACTCGACATCTAGACACTTCGAGATAAGTTTCTTTTTTTTCTTCTAAAATGGAGGCAATATTCCTAATTTGGACCTTCGAGAAAACGAGCCCTAACTTACTGGGTTCTGATTTCTCGTTTGACAAATGACGGGAGATCCTCTCCAAAAATAAAACCAAGTTTTAAAAGGCGAGCTTAGTTTCAAGAGTCTAAAGTGTCGCGACCTAACTTACTGGACATGATACTTTATCTCTTCGAAAATAAGAGAGCCTTAACGTCTCTTCCAATTCCTCCAAGTTTTGGAAATAAAAAGTATCTATTTTCAAACCATTTCAAAGTTTTCAACATTAGGACATCAATCAATCAGTTTGGTACCAATTTCGGGCGTGACGAGGGTGCTAATCCTTCCTCGCACGTAACCGACTCCCGAGCCCATTTTCTCAAAATTCGCAGACCAAAAACATTGTTTTAGTAAATTGAAATATTTATTAAAACAAAGGTGATCCGATCTCACCCAAATAAAGATCGGTGGTGAATCCCTTCCTTTTCATTTTTTTAAAACCACGAGTCGACCGCGTCGTTTCGCTTTAAAAAAATGGTTACTGACAAACTTAGCGACTCATTGAGGACTTATTCGTCGAGAGTCAGGCCATTGATTGATCGATTTTTGTCCTTGTAATTAAGATTGGAAAATGGTTTCAAAATTCGTGTTCCTTTAAATGCATTTTCAATGTTATATTTGATCTCTTGAATACTTTGGCATTGCATTGCATGACCATTAGGGTCACACCTTTAAGTGGGAGCGAGAAGCTATGCTTTCGTGAGGTTTTCACCTCATGGGGGCTAGTGGATCGCTTTGGAATACATCCGTACCTATGTCTTCGTGAAGTTTTCACTTCCGCATGGCCATAGGGAAATGTATTCCCTCGAACCGAACTCGGTCCGTATGAGCCTATAATGGGTGAGGATCGAGAATCTCTGCTGGTTCGGGTACCTCGAACTTTAGAACTCAACCACATGTAAAGAGCCTAAGAACCCACCCCGAGCTGAACTATGCCAGACCTTAGTAATTACCCAGATAGGTGTTTGTTTATTTCACTTGCTTTGTATTCCATGGTACTAACTTTTTGTGTTTTATTTTTCTTTGTGCATATCATTTCATATTTAAGAGGCATCGATTCACGGTCGGTTTTCGAGTTAGAAAGCCGGGTTTTGAAAAGCAAATTCCTTGATAAAGTGGAAGACAATGCGGCCGTCCGCACGTGGTCCGAGCAATGCCAAATAGAAAAAGGGGATAGCATAGTTGAGGGGTATGTGTCGGAGCTACGGGATTTCACCAATATCAGTGTCACACGTAATCCAGCTCCAATAGTTGAAAGAAATTTGGGCTCAGTGGGATAACGAGACGAAGCAATTGTTCTATGGTACTTACGGTGACCTGCCTTACCTGCTTGATGTTAAAATAGATAAGCACCTATTCCGAGCAATGTCCCGCTTTTGGAATGCCGCTTATAGTTTCTCTTTTTTTGGGAAGGTGGATTTGGTTCCCACGGTAGAAGAATATACGACCTTATTCTGCCCCAGAAATTCAGTCGACAAAGCTTATTCCAAAGCGATTAATGGCCCAACCTTCAGCGAAGAAATTGATGAACATCACCGAATGAGCGAACAATGGGTTTCAAATGTAATGCAAAAGAAAGGCGAGGTAAATGCATACCACGGATATGTTTGAGAGACTTGATCTTGGCGCATCCCGATGCAAAGAAAAGGATTGACGTCTTCGCCTGTGTGTGTTTTACGGTCCAGTAATATTCCCAAAAGCTTTAAGGCATATCGACGGCGTAGTTATTGATCTATTCACCGATTAGACAAAGGGGTCACACTGCTTCTCGCTATCTTAGCCAAACGTTTAGGTCCTTGAATGCATGCGAGAAGAATGGGTGAAGGCGGAGTTTATTGGATGTCTTGTAAATGTTATTGGCTTGGTTCCATAGTCACTTCGGAAGGTGGAGAAAGTGTCCCATCGGTTTATGACAGAGAATTACTCTCCGCTAGAAGAAATAGCAACTACACCTAGAAGAGAGGATGTGTCCAAGAAAAATTGGATCGCGCTCTTCCAAAACCTTCAAGAAGATGACATCGGTTGGAAAGCTCCGTGGTTGGTTACCGACCAAATCCTTTATCGTTGTGGAAGCTTCGATCGGGTTCCTCTCGGGAATTTGGGGTGCCACTTGCATATGCCCCTCTCTGCTGGTCCCGAGACAATATAATTCAAGACAGTTTGTACCAACGACATATGGGTTGGCTCAATGTGAGTTCTCATACGAAGGGGGAGCTATAAGAAAAAGGTTAAAGAGATGTCTAGTGCACCGAATCGGATCCACAGAATGAAGAGGTTATCCGTAGGCCCGATGATGACCTCGAGTACAGAGAATGGAGGACTAGGAGGATCAACGATAACATCCCCGAGCCAAATCTAGAAGGCGCTCGGTCAAGAGAGGAATATTTGCGAGTAGTCCCATCGAACTAGAAATCGCGAAACGAGATTTTGAAAGGATGAGTTCGTAACTCGAAAGAAAGATAGAGAGACTGAAAGAAGAGAAGATGCTCCTCAAGTTAGACGTAGATGGACAAAAGTCGAAAGCTAAAAATTAAGAAAGGAGAAAGGAAAATAGAGGAAGACCGAGATGATCCAAGACGGAATATAAGAAGATACGTCGACAATGAAAACGCTGGATTAGGAAAAACTCCGAGCAATGGCGACGCGAGATCCGAGAGGAAAGAGCCAAAGCTAGCAGTTGGGAGAAAAAGTTCCAGAAATGCAAACACAAAACGAGGTTCTCGAGAAAAGACATGGCGTAAAGCCAAAAAGAAAAGAAAGGGCTAAAAGCTAGGGTGGTGAGCTTGGACGGTCCTCTGCATCACTACCGGTCACGCAACTCGAAAGCGAACTGAAATTAAGTCTAAATAAAATCGAGGAAATGAAGGGTAAGATTGAAGAATTAGAATCAGCATTACACAGTTGTGAACTTCGGATTGAGCTTTTGGAAACAAGAGAAGGGCGTTGGGAAGAAGAACTTCACCATTCTCATGATCAAGTTAGAAATCGGGATCACCTTATGGGCGAAGCGATAGTTCAGATTCGAGAGGTAGCCGATCATCTACAAACTTTGGCAGCACAGGCCGATATGTTGAGCATGAAATATGAGCTGCAGTCGGGTCGTAGTCAAGAGCTAACCTCTTTGCTCGGGAAAATTAAAACTTTAGGCCTTAGGGCGAAAGCATATTTGTAGTTCGCTTTATGTAAAAGATTTTGTTTTCTAATAAAGTTCTCTAAAATGAAGTTGAATCTGAATCGATGCCTTCTTTTTGCATTCATGCATTTGCATTACATCACATTACATGCATTTAAGTCTAAAAAAAAGGGGCCTAATTAGCTAAATTATCGAGAGAGGAAAAAGAAAGCAAAAGAGAAAATCTGGAAGAGGAACATCACTACTGGAACACGTACAAAAACCAGAAAATGGATCAAAGGTTCGAACAATTCCGAGAAAGAAATGTTGGAACAAATGCAAGAGCAAATGTTAAAACTCAAAGAGAAATGAGGACCAAATGTTGGAAGCCCAAAGAGGCATGATGGCCCAAATGGCCCAAATAATGAATGGGGCAATGGATAAGGAAAAGGTCCCATGCCACGGCCGAAGAGGATAGTGATGGCGTCCCCTGCTTTACCCGCCCGCCAAGACGCGAGAACACAAATGAGGAATATCTCCAAAGGCCACCGGTTACAACCACCCCAAGAGAGGACAGGATGACACTAGACCTCCCGTGAGCCATCACGTGGGCTCTGGTCCCAACCAGAGATAGCCCACCAATCTGTTGTACCCGATTTAGATGCGATGAGAGAGATGGGATCCGCAATGTAATCCTCAAGGCAACTAGAGGATCGCTGCAAATGGCTAGAGGAAAAGTTTAAAGCACCGAAAGCATCGATCATCATCATGGGATCGACGCAAAGATTTAAGTCTAGTTCCCGATTTGGTACGCCCCATAAGTTCAAAATGCCCGAGTTTGAAAAATATAGTGGGACTAGTGCCTGGAAGCCCACATCACCATGTTCTGCAGCGAATGGTCGCTACGTGAGCAATGATCAACTCTTAATCCACTTTGTTTCCAAGAAAGTTTGGTGGGCAGCGAGCTAGATGGTATAACCACTTTAGTCGGGCTAACATTAGTTCTTGGAGAGATTTGGCTCAAGCATTTCGAGACATTACAACCACGTCACGGACATGGCACCGGACGTAATTACTTTGCAAGGCATGGAGAAAAGACAAAATGAAAGTTTCGAGCGGTATGCGCAAAGGTGGAGAGAGGTCGCCATGCGAGTCCAACCACCCTCTTAGAAAAAGAGACTACCATGCTCTTCATTAACACCATGAAGGCCCCTTTCATAACCCATATGATAGGGAGTACGAATAAGAGCTTTGCCGACATAGTAATGGCAGGGGAGATGATTGAACATGCCATACGGGGTGGCAAGATCGAGGCAGGGAGAAAGCACTAGAAGGGCCGCTCCTAAGAAGAAAGATGGTGAAGTAAATAACGTGAGTACATACAATAAGGGTACTCGAAGGCGATCACGGTTAATCACCCAAAGGCGACTCATCTTTGGACAACAAAGACCAAAGAAGACAGAATCGGGAACTGCACCGAATGTTGAAAAGATTCAATTTACGCCAATTCTGATAACGTACAAAGAGCTATACCAGATTTTATTTAATGAGCACATCGTGTCCCCATTCTATTTGCAACCATTGCAACCCCCATACCCTAAGTGGTACGACTCTAACGCTCACTGCGATTACCATGCGAGGATAGAGGGGCATTCGATAGAGAATTGCATCGCTTTTAAAAGGTAGTCGAGAGGCTAATAAAGATGGGGGTTATAACACTCGACGACATGGTAAAAAAGGGGAACCCACTGCCCAATCACGAGGAGAGAGGGGTAAACACGATTGGTGAGGAAGGGGTGAGGAAGATTAAGAAGGATGTCACAGAAGTGAAAACCCCATTACGAATAGTCTGGAAGGAAATGGCAAAAAGAGGATTGATAGATTCGGATCTTGCGGAAAAAAGGAGGGATATAAAGAACTACTGCGAACTCCATAAGACGAAGGAACACGAGATTCAAGAATGCGCCGAGTTTAGGATTTTGGTGCAAGGTCTTATTGACAACAAAGAATTGGAGTTTTATGAAAAAGGAGCAGAGGAGAGGGATGTATGCGCGACCGAGGAAGAATTGACAAAGCCGGAGTTAATTATCCGAGAATCATCATTTCGCGAAACACGGAAGGCGGGTACAGCAGGAAGGCCGAAAATTATAATTCGTAAAACCTGCTTCTTTTCCCTACAAAGATAGTAAAAGGTACCTTGGAACTATAATTGTAATGTGACGATGCCGGGGAGGAAAGCTCCACTAGCAGTCCTGAGGAGGGCGCGAATGAAGGGTTCTATACGCGTAGTGGGAAGCGTTATGATCCTGAAACAGAGGGGAAGAACCAATGAAACCGAAGATCAGATCGAGTGGGCGAAAAAAGGAACCCAAACCCTATCAATGAACCCGTAAAGAGGAAGAGGCCAAAGAATTCTTGAAATTCTTGAAACACACAATGAATATAGCGTGGTGGAACAACTGCACAGACAACCAGCCCGTATCTCTGTGTTAGCCCTACTTCTAAGTTCAGAGGTACACCGCGAAGCATTGATGAAAGTACTAAATGAGACTTATGTTACTAAGGATATATCCGTCAACAAGTTAGGCAAATCTGGTTAGTAACATAAGCACCGACAATTTCATCTACTTCAGCGATGATGAAATCCCGCCCGGAGGCATGGGATCAACGAAGGCCTTGCACATAACTACCCGTTGTAAGGGGTACACTCTGCCGAGCGTACTAATAGATAATGGGTCAGCGTTGAGTGTCCTACCATTGGCTACACTCAAGAGGTTGCCAATAGACAGTTCTCACATGGAAGCATGCCATAACATAGTGAGAGCGTTTGACTCAGACCGAAAGAAGAGTGATAGGGAGAATAGATGTACCTTTATTGATAGGGCCTAACACTTACGAGGTGGACTTCCTGGTCATGGACATCAAACCCTCGTATAACTGCCTGTTGGGGAGGCCATGGATTCATTCGGCGGGGGCCGTACCCTCATCGCTGCACCAGAAATTAAAACTGGTAATGTAAAAATCGGTTGGTAACTATAAACGCCAAGAAGATATCATAGCGACTGTTACAAGCCGCGCCGTACCTAGAAACTAATGAGGAGGCTATCGAATGTTTCTTCCGATCCCTAGAGTTAAGTAAATGCGACGTTCATCGCAGAGGGAAGTGAAGTTCCGGTGCCCAAGCTATCCAAAACCACCAAGATGGGATTACAAATGACGATGGGAAAAGGAGCACTGCCCGGAAGAGGATTGGGCAAATATCTCCAAGGGAAAGTCCAAACCCCGATGCTGAAGGAGAAAAGAGACCGCTTTGGTTTAGGTTTTAAACCAGATGCTAAACAAATGAAGAAGGAAATGGAAAAGAAGCGAGAAAGGAGAAGGGCCCGATTGAGCGGAGAAGACGTTAAGTGGGAACCGATGACATTCCCCCACATATCTCAGACCTTCATATCAGGAGGAATAATTTACCCCGGGGAAGAATCTTCTAGAGACGAATATCCTCACATCAATGCTATACACGATGAGGTGACTAATCAAGAAATCATCGAGCATTCGCATATATGAACTCAGAAGCACTCTAGACAATTGGATCAAGAGGAGTTTCTGTAGTTTTTAGAGATGATACAGAGTAATACTCAGAACACTCTTGTTGTTTTTAAGCCTAGAAACAATGAGATTTCTTTGGTGAAATAGGCTCATGTTCGGACATTTTGTTTTAATGAAATACGTCTTCAATTCTACTAAATATTCTCTCATTTTACATTTTTATCATTTATTCTTCGTTCTCATTCATATCATGTGAATAGTTGTCCTCAAATTCATTTGTTCTTTGTACACCCTTTGATACCCATTACAGTCTCTAGACATCAATGATGTGAGCAACGATACTACTGATTCTAAGTCCGCTTTGAGCAAGACATGTGTTCAGAGAGGAATCTCGAGGATTTTGAAAATGACACACGAATGCGACTTACCTCCAGATTTGTTGAGAATGGTGGAGCAAAAGAAAAAATGATCCTACCCCATGAAGAGTCGGTAGAAATGGTGAACCTAGGAGAGGGGCAAGAAGTGAAGATTGGAGCCCAGATTCTCAGAAACCAAGCGGAACCTCATCGAATTACTCCATGAATTCAAGGATGTGTTCGCATGGTCGTACCAAGATATGCCCGGACTAAGCACTGATATCGCAGTACACCGATTGCCCATAAGAGAAGAATGCAAGCCAATCCAACAGAAGCTCAAGAAGAATGAGGCCTGGATGTCTTGTTAAAAATAAAGGAAGAAGTCGAGAAACAGTTTAATGCTGGGTTCTTGCAAGTAGTTAAATACTCGGATTGGGTAGCTAATATTGTCCCGGTCCCCAAGAAGGACGGGAAAGTACAGATGTGCATGGACTACAGAGACCTAAACAAGGCCAGCCCGAAAGACAACTTCCCGTTGCCTCACATCGACACTTTGGTAGACAATACAGCAGGCTATTCGTTGTTCTCCTTCATGGATGGTTTCTCGGGGTACAACCAAATAAATATGCATCCTGAGGACATGGACAAGACAACGTTTATAACCATGTGGGGAACATTTTGTTACAAGGTAATGCCATTTGGGCTAAAAAAATGCAGGGGCGACATATCAGAGAGCCATGGTAACTTTATTCCATGACATGATGCACAGGAAAATTGAGGTTTACGTCGACGACATGATCGCCAAGTCCCGAACTGAAGAAGAGCATGTGCAGGTCTTGAGAAAATTGTTCTTGAGGCTGAGAAAATTCTAGTTGAAGCTTAACCCGTCAAAGTGTACCTTCGGAGCTCGGTCCGGAAAGCTACTCGGGTTTATAGTCAGTGAAAAGGGGATTAAGGTTGACCCGGATAAAGTCAAAGCCATACAAGAATTACCTCCACCACGTACCCAAAAAGAAGTTAGAGGTTTCTTAGGAAGGCTAAATTACATCGCCTTGTTCATTTCACAACTAACCGAGAGGTGTGACCCCATATTCTGTCTCCTCAAGAAACACAACCTGCACGTGGGATGAAGAATGCCGAAGACCTTCGAAAGGTAAAACAATACCGTCCCATGCTCCGTATTAATGCCGCCTCAACCGCATGCCATTAATCCTTTACTTGACGGTGCTTGATAATTCAATGGGATGTGTCTTTGGGTCACCGATGAGTCGGGGAAGAAAGAAAGAGCAATATACTACCTTAGTAAAAAATTTACCGAATGTGAAACGAGGTACCCGCCAATTGAGAAATTGTGCTGTGCCTTGATTTGGACAACTCGGAGACTAAGGCAATATATGCTGTATCACACGACATGGCTCATCTCAAAGCTAGATCCCCTTAAATATATGATGGAATCTACTGCCTTGAATGGAAGGATGGCCAGATGGCAGATTCTACTTTCTGAATTTGACATCGTTTATGTAAACCAAAAGGCGGTAAAAGGGAGTGCAATAGCGGACTTTCTAGCCAGTAGAGCCCTTGAAGACTATGAGCCCTTAGATTTTGATTTCCCTAATGAAGATTTAATGTACGTGGCAGACACTGAAGAAGGCGCCTTCGAAGACTATCCTTGGAAACTGAATTTCGACGGGGCATCAAATGCCGTGGGCAATGGAATTGGGGCAGTCCTGATGTCCCCAAAAGGAGACTATTATCCATTCACTTGCAAACTGGATTTCGATTGCACTAATAATATGGCTGAATACGAAGCTTGCATTATGGGTCTCCGCGCCGCTATCGAACGTAAAATCAGGGTATTGGAAGTTTATGGAGATTCTACCTTGGTAATCTATCAACTCAAAGGAGAATGGGAAACCAGAGATCCAAAGCTGGTTATCTACAAAAGATTGGCCCAAAAATTGATCAGAGAGTTCGATGACATCACTTTCAATTACCTACCCAGGGACGAGAATCAGATGGCTGATGCTCTGGCCACCCTGGCTTCCATGGTCCGAATAAACGAAAGCGAAGATATGAAACCAATACAAATGAGCATTCATCAAGACCCAGCCCATTGCTACAATGTCGAGGAAGGAGAGAAAGCTGGCCCACCATGGTACTACGATATCTTTGCGGTATGTGAAAAATCGCGAATACCCAGATCAAGCGACTGAGAACGATAAAAAGACGCTGAGAAGACTAGCCTATGATTACGTCCTGGATGGAGAAGTCTTATACAAGAAAAGAAAAGATCAAGTCTGCTAAGATGTGTGGGCGCCATGAAGCTAAGTTAATCTTGGAAGAAGTCCATGAAGGTGTCTCATGGAACTCATGCTAATGGTTTCACAATGGCCGTGCAAATAATGAGGTTTGGATATTATTGGTCCACTATGGAGGAGAGATCAGATCAACTACGCCAAGAAATGTCATAAATGTCGATTTATGGAGACAAGATTCACGTGCCCCCATCACCTTTACATGTTATGACTTCTCCATGGCCATTTTCCATGTGGGGCATGGATGTCATTGGGCCGATATCGCCGAAGGCTTCAAATGGACATCGGTTCATCTTTGTAGTTATTGACTATTTCACAAAATGGGTAGAGGCGGCTTCATATGCTAACATCACTAAATCAGCGGTTAGTCGATTTTTGAAAAAAGAGATCATTTGTCGATATGGAATGCCTGAGAGGATCATATCAGACAATGCACTGAACTTAAACAATAGCACGATAGCGGGGTTTTGTAGTCAATTCAACATCAAACACCACAATTCGTCACCGTATCGTCCAAAAATGAATGGGGCCGTGGAAGCGCGACCAACAAGAATATCAAAAGATAGTGGGAAAGATGACTGAGACTTATAGAGACGGCATGAGAAGTTGCCGCTTGCACTCTATGCTTATCGGACATCCGTTAGAACCTCTCTTGGGCAACACCTTTCTCATTGGTCTATGGGATGGAAGCGGTTCTACCTATTGAAGTGGAAATACCTTCTCTCGAGTGTTGTCGGAAGTAAAAGCGGATGAGGCCGAATGGATCCATGCTCGATATGATCGGTTGAATTTAATTGAAGAAAAGAGATTGAGGGCTATTCGTCACGGTCGGATGTACCAAAGACGAATGATGCGGGCTTATGACAAGAAAGTTCGGCCAAGAGAATTCCATGAGGGGGACCTCGTGCTGAAAAAGATCCTTCCCATACAAAAGGATTACAGAGGAAAATGGATGCCAAACTGGGAAGGGCCGTATGTGGTAAAGAAAGCTTTCTCGGGAGGTGCACTGATTCTGACTGAGATGGACGGGAAAAGCTTGCCCAATCCTGTGAACTCGGATTCAGTTAAAAAATATTTCGCTTGAAACCGGAGAGGCCAAGGCGAAAACCCACAAAGGGCGCTTGGAGAATTCAAAAAAAAAAGAAAAAAAAGAAAAGAAGAAAAGAAAAAGAGGAGAGGCCAAGGCGAAAACCCGCAAAAGGGCGCCTTGAGACCAAAGGGCTTTCAAGTTGAAAACCCGAAAAGGGCGGCTCAAATTTTGATTGGACACGTAATCTTGCATCGCTAGAATCAACAGAAGAGGAAGCACGTTGCATATTGGGGCATCAACAAAGTACTTTGAGTCTTCTGAACACATGCTAAAGCTCAAAGCAGCCTTCATGAAGCTTGTATAGAAGCCCAATCGGCGGTGTCTAGGGCATTTGATTTATGTCTTGCACATTGTTGGATTCTTTTTCGCAAAAAAGGATATGTTCCCAATCAAATCGTTGATAATTCATTTTTAACTCTCTTTGAAGTCAATCTATTGTTACCCATCATTCATAAACATGTTGCATTAAAATAATAATTGATGAACTGATAATTTCACAAAAGAAAGTTCTACGTATTACTTTGGAAATCTCTAGATAAAACAAGAAACTGAAACAGGACAATTGTTTAGAATTTCCACGTACATAGATTAAAGACATTGGAGAAAGAGGGGTCTTAATGGAAATCATTTCTTCAAACTTCCTCGCCTGATTCAGTAATCGTGGCAGGGTGAATAATATTACCTAGTCACCTAGGAAAGGTGACAGGCCAATTTTCGACAAGGAAAGATTTAAAGACCCTAAATCGCTGTGAAACGAATCCAAAAACAAACCAAGTCGGGTACTCTTCGAGTAGGAGTTGTGATTCTCGGGGAAGACAGTTAAAAGTCAATACAGACCCGTGTCCCGAAGCCTAAAGGAAAGGGGCCTTGAAATTTCCACAGGGGCAGGTCATTCATACAAACAGTTCTCGCAAGGGAAACGAAGATGAAACTTTGACGGATAAATAGATGATAACACCTCAAATGGGAAATCGCACTTATAACATTCTGACTCATCATACTCATGGCATCCTAATCATTAGGCATAAGCATGTACTCATTCTACAGGTTATGTCCTCAAAAGGACACTATGGCGAGCAGTTAAAGAATAGCATATCCCGCCTCCCGAGTTTGCAAATGGAAGCGGATCAAAGATAGCGATTTGACCTTCTTGAAGTTGCGGGAAAGCGGTCGAAGACATCACTCTAGTGATCCACGAGTTTGCGAGGATCAGATTGAAAGATAACAGATTTGACCTTCCCGAAGTTGCGAGGAGCGGATCAAAGACATCACCTAGTGATCCCCGAGTTTGCGAGGATCAGTTTGAAAATAGCAGATTTGACCTTCCGAAGTTGCGAGAAGCGGATCGAAGACATCGATCTAGTGATCCCCGAGTTTGCGGGATCGAGATTAAAAATGGCGATTTGACCTTCCGAAGTTGCGGGAAGCGGATCGAAGACATCAGTCTAGTGATCCCCGAATTTGCGGGGATCAGTTAAAATAGCGATTTGACCTTCCCGAAGTTGCGAGAAGCGGATCGAAGACATCGATCTAGTGATCCCCGAATTTGCGGGGATCAGTTGAAAATAGCGATTTGACCTTCCCGAAGTTGCGCAGAAGCGGTCGAAGACATCAGTCTAGTGATCCTTGAGTTTGCAGGGATCAGATTAAAAATAGCAGATTTGACATTCCTGAAGTTACAGGAAGCAGATCAAATACATCAGTCTGGTGATCCTTGAGTTTGCAGGGATCAGATTGAAAATAGCAGATCTGACATTCCTGAGGTTGCAGGAAGCAGATCGAATACATCAGTCTGGATCCTTGAGTTTGTAGAGATCAGATTGAAATAACAAAGTCGACGATTCTTGATGATTGCAGGAGCGGATCGAAGATACAAGTCTTATCTCCATAAAAGCACAACAGAATAAATTGGAGCTACAAGTTCTATCTCTCTGAAACAGCGGTGGAGGGGATCAAAGTGACAAGATGCGGTGGACAGGAATGAAGCTACCTGTGGAAAAGCACCAAAGAAGTCAAAGACTTAGTGATACCGGGCAAAATTGGTCTTTCTTAAAAGTCTTTGCTCTGTTCTCGTTACACGATAATGAGCAAAGAGGGGCAGCTGTTGTAGCCCAATTTTACCCGGGGTACACAATCCCACTTAGCCCAAATTAAAAACCCAAACCAGTGGCCCACTAACCCACTACACCCGAAGGGCCCAATAACTCTGGAACCCTAGGGAATAGGGGCGCCGCAGCAATGAATGGCCTGACCATTCGGCTACCTACCCTGACCCTTCGGCTCCTGACGCCCACTTGCCTCTGCGACCACCTGCCGAAGCCACCTGCTCCACCGCCCTTGCACTGCCACCGTCTCAGACCTGCAAGCATTAAACGAGAAAGGGACAGAAACATAGCAAAATGGTGAAGAAGATGGCTATAAAAGCCGATTTGTATTTCGTGTAAACGGACCTTTTTTTTCTTTTTCAATAGAAAAAACAAAAGACTTCCGAAATCTCAAGACTATTAGAGCCCTTAGTCTCATTTTCGATCGATAATAGCAGCAACAAATAAAGAAACGAAACGCCCCAAAACGCAGTAACAGTGATAATTTTAGACCTTATATAGCCCCTTAAAACGACGTCGTTTTGGGGCTGGCCTTTAACCCCCAAAACGACGTCGTTTCGCCCCTAACCGACCCGATCCGACCCGACCCGCTCCAGGGATCCGCGTGTTTTTGTTGAGGGGCTAATTGCGCGTTCACCCTTCCGCATTTTCATCTTTTAAATCGGGTTTTGTTATTATTGCGATTTTGGCCCGTAATTTTGGTACGATTGCAATCGGGCCCTCTTTTAAAACGCTGCGTTTTACGTCTTGAAAAATTCCCCTCCGGTCCTCCATCTGCTTTGCGCGTCGCAAATAAGTCCCCGAATCTTACTCTTATTTTAAATTCGTCCCAAAATCTTATTGCTTATTTAGTTTAGTCCTTTATTTGTGTATTACTATATTTTTTATATACATATATATTATTATTATTACTATATTGTTATTATTATTATATTACCATTATTACTATGTTATTATCATTATTATTTCCATACACATATATATATATATATTATTATTATTACTATATTATATTTACATTATTACTGCTAATATATTACTACCTTATTCTTATTATTTAACACCATTATCATTACTATTATTATATCATAATTTTTTGTTATATATATACATATATATATTTCTTTGCTTTGTTTGGTCTTTTATATACATTTTATTATTTATTTCTTAATTAGTATTACTATCATTTTATTCTTTCTTTTCAATGGTTTTTATTATTTCTCATTTTCATTACTATTCATGTATTATATATTATAAATGTTAGTTTTATTATCACCCTTATTTTATTTTTATTTCTACTAGTATTATTCCTATTACTACTACTACTATTATTATTATTATTATTATTATTATTATTTTCCATCATTATTTTATTTATCTTCTATTATTGCTGTTACTACATTATGTTTATATGTATTATATTGTTTTTATTAAATATGTATTAACTATTTATAATTCTTATTATCATCATTATTCCTCAATATGCATATATTTTACCTATTTTATATTACCACCACTATTATTGTCATTTTTCTCTATCATCGTCAATACATATACACCATTATCACGGTACTTTCCTGTCACCACTACTTATATTCTCATCGCCATCTCACTATTTTTTCGACATCTCAATCTTTATAACGATCAATATATCCGTATTAGCAGTTCGGGAGAAATCGAGCCCTAACTTACTGGGTTCTGATTTTTCTCGTTCAAGCTAAACAACGGAAGATCCTTTCCAAAATCATAAATTTCAGTTTTAAATCGACATTCCGTATTAGCAATTCGAGTGAATCGAGCCCTAACTTACTGGGTTCCGGTTTCTTCTCGTTTAAAGTTAAACGGCGGGATATCCCTTTTGAAATCGCAATTTAAATTTTAAACAAAACACTTAATCTCGGATATTCGAAATGTCGCGCCCTAACTTACTGGACTCGACATCTAGACACTTCGAGATAAGTTTCTTTTCTTTCTTCTAAAATGGAGGCAATATTCCTAATTTGGACCTTCGAGAAAACGAGCCCTAACTTACTGGGTTCTGATTTCTCGTTTGACAAATGACGGGAGATCCTCTCCAAAAATAAAACCAAGTTTTAAAAGGCGAGCTTAGTTTCAAGAGTCTAAAGTGTCGCGACCTAACTTATTGGACATGATACTTTATCTCTTCGAAAATAAGAGAGCCTTAACGTCTCTTCAAATTCCTCCAAGTTTTGGAAATAAAAAGTATCTATTTTCAAACCATTTCAAAGTTTTCAACATTAGGACATCAATCAATCAGTTTGGTACCAATTTCGGGCGTGACGAGGGTGCTAATCCTTCCTCGCACGTAACCGACTCCCGAGCCCATTTTCTCAAAATTCGCAGACCAAAAACATTGTTTTAGTAAATTGAAATATTTATTAAAACAAAGGTGATCCGATCTCACCCAAATAAAGATCGGTGGTGACTCACTTCCTTTTCATTTTTTTAAAACCACGAGTCGACCGCGTCGTTTACTGTTTTAAAAAAAATGGTTACGACAGAGGACACGGGTACGGCAGGATACGACATTAAAAAAATATTTTTAATATTTATATATATATTTTTATGTTAAAATATTTCATTTCATATCAAATCTAAATTTGAAGTTGAGAATTTTAGTAATAGTTTAGCCTTCAATAGAAAATCCAGACAATATTTGCATTAAAAATGGCAAAAGAAGAAAATTCTAAGTTGTTAATAATAAATGAAAGAACGGAATAAAAATTCATGCAAAGACAGCAGTCTTTCGGCCACTGCCCACCATGGGTTTAGCTTTTGGGCCTAAGAATAAGTCCAAGTCCAACAGACTTTTTTGAATAGTTAGTGCTAGTTAGGGTTTTTTAAGTTTTAAACTCTTTAGTCACCTCTTCCGATAAGTTACTTTTTTGTTTTATGGGTTTAGCCACCAAAAACACTTGCAGAGACCAGCCGTTTCGCCAAAGTTTCAGCTGCCGTCCGTCAGCCACCATATACTTTTCTTGCATCTGTCACGTGTCCGTCTTTAGACACCAGTTCCGTGACCGTGTCTGATTTTTTTTATGTATTTCGGCATATTCCGTACGTATCCTGGCGTGTCCGACGAGTGTCCGTGTCAGACACACATACGACACCGGTACGAGGAGGGATGAGCCGTGTCCGTGCTTCCTAGGTTAGAAGGGAAGAGAGAAGAAGAAAGAAGACGGAAAAAAATAAAAAAAAATTGTTTTGATGATGTCATCTATGACATTGTGCTTATGTGGCATGCCACATAGGTTATTTCGTTGACCTACCGTTTGGCTGACGGTTAACTCACGTTTACTATTAAAATAGGGCTGATTTCTGAAAAATTTGTAACATTAAGAGTGTCAATAAAAAAAAATTAAGGGCTCAAACCCAAAAACTCATAAATGTTAAGGGTATTTTATGCAATTATGCCATTAAAAAAACAAATGTCAGGAAAAAAAAAGAATTGAGACGTAAAAAAATATTTTTTTTCTAATGAGTGACGCTGATGTGTCAGTCAGCAATGGTGTTTTTTAAAAGAAAAAAATTCAAGGGAAAAAAGGGAAATCAGAAAAAAAATTAATTTATTAGTAGTGCCACTAACGTGTTATGCAGCACCTATGGTCCTGCGACGCTATCAGGCATTACCACCCAGTATATAGCCAAAATTTGTTTCTGTTGAAGTTATTAGTTTCTACCGAAGTTAAGGAAAAAAAAATAAAGGTTTGTGTTTAGTAGAATGGGAGAAAATAAGAAAAAAAGAAGAAGAAACATTTGTGTTTTAGACTTCAAAAATCAAGTTTAAGTTTATAAGATTAGTTTGTAATTATTTACATGTAATTATTTTTTAATAGGAAATACTATTTTTTAAATAAAAGCTATTTTTTTTATTTTTAATGTATTTTACAGATTTAGTATCGAAGATGAATAACCAATTCTTCGTATATGTTCATTTCGAGGGGTAAATTTACAAACAATAGTTGATTATATATTTGAATGTGTAACAGCCCGTTTTTCAGTGGTGCCAAGAACGGTGGTTTTGAAACCTCATTTTTCAATGATCAAGTCTGTAACTATTATTATTTAATATTTACGAGTTTATTTTAGTTTAATATTAAGTTTTGGTATAATAATTTCGTTGAATTGATAGTTAATTTTTGTATAAAGATTAAATCACAAAAGTGATAAAAGTTAATTACAATTGATTTTAATTGCTAAAGGGCTTATTTAGTAATAAGACCTTTTGTTATTAAGTCGACGGTTTAGTGAAGTTATAAGTTATAATTTATATTAAATTTATAATTAAAAAGTATAATATGTTATGAATATCTTATTAAGTGGATGTCCATCATGATCAAGATAAAGTTTTAATGTACTTTAAATTCTAATAATTATTAGAATTAGATCTTTTCTTCTTTTATACTTCTTATGTCTATAAATAAAGACTCTGGTGAAGCATTGTAATAATCCCTTTTGATAAATAAAGTGCATTCTCTATTGCTTTCATATTTTCTTTGTTCTTTATTCTCTCTATATCTCTTTATTTTATAACACGTTATCAACACGATGATTATCTATTTTTTCAAAATCTTTCAAAGTCGTCCTACAAATCAAATTCCTTTTCACATTAAACTTCCACCCTTACAACTTCATCTTCAGGATGTTGAAAAATTCAATCTCAGAATGGATGCTCGTGATAATAGTCAAGGTGATGTTAAAGATCTTTAGGTATATTTTACTATGTTTTATTTATTATATCATGTTTATTATAATTGAAGAATAATCATGACAACATGAATGGATAGATTCTGATTTAAAATCCACGCATATTTATGATGGTGATTATGAAATAAAAAATCAATAGAGGCATTTAGAAGTCTACCCTACCAGATTTGTTACATTCCCTGAAGTGAATGCAAACATAAAGAAAATAAAAGATATAATTATGGACCACTAAAAGTGGGAATATAGTAATAAATAAGAAAACAATAAGAGTTCTCAAGATAACTCTTCAAAGGTAAAGATAACTTATGTTATCAATGTGATATGAAATATTATTGGCCGTATGCCCAAATATTTTGTTTCTGTTAATATTCTTTGAGGAGGGATATGAAAATGTAGTAATGAATTCTATCATTACAGATAGAAAATATTTATCTTATTTGGTACTGAAACAAACAAATATTATTCCAATATTTGATAGTACAAAATTAGTTGAAAGCTCCAGAAGAGCTAATATATCAATATCTAATGTCGAAACCATTTTTAATTTTTGGTAAAAACGGGGATCGACTTTAAAAAACGGAAATGGAGTCGCCACCAATCCCTTTTTACTTAGGTGTGATTGGATCACCTTACAAAATATTTTATTTTAAAATGTTGATTTCGGTCCACAAAATACAAGAAAACGGGTTCGGGAGTCGGTTACGTACGAGGAAGGATTAGCACCCTCATAACGCCCAAAAATTGGTACCTAATTAATTAATTAATGTCCTTATGTCGAGAATTTGAAAAGATTTTAAAATACGATTTCTTTTAAAGAGTGTTTATATAACCCGTTTTGAATATTAAGACTCTTTTGTTCCAAAAGGATAAAATATCACATCCAGTACGTTAGGGTGCGACATTTTAACCCCCGAAACTAAGATCGTCTCTTAATTTCCCAAAACACGAAATTAAAAGGATATTTAGTTATTTGGACGTACGAAAAACCGAAACCCAGCACGTTAGGGCACAATTTCTCGAATTTCCAAACACGAAACATTGCCTCGTTTTCTGGAATCCTTATCCCGAGATAACAAAACGTCATATCCAGTGAGTTAGGACACGACAATTTTGAATTCTCGAAAATTAGTTTTTATTTAACTTTTAAAAGGAAAGTAATAGGTTCTTTGGACTCGAAGAGGAAAATCAAAACCCAGTAAGTTAGGGTACGATTCCTTTCGAACCTTAGAACGCGGAGTGTTTGCTTATTTTGAAAATATAATGTGATCGTTACGAAATGAAAAATGTATTTAAAATAAAATGTAAAACGATTTACAATGCTAGCTTGTATAACAACATGATGATGATAAAATATAATAACAATAATAAAGGTAGGAATAAAATACAATAAAGTAAAAGCAAGATAAACAAATAAAATAAAAGAGAATTGTAACAAAAATGGAGGCTATATACAATAATAAAAACCATAGAATGATGATAATAATAATAATAATAATAATAATAATAATAATAATAATAATAATAATAATGAAGATGAAAATAATAATAAAAGTAATAGCAAAAATGAAAATTGTATTAGTAATAATAAAATAATAGTAAGGATATTAAAAATAGTAATAATAATATAAAAATAATAGTAGTAGTAAAATAAAAGTATATTAATTATAAAAATAATAATATATGTTAATATACAAATAATTAGTAAAAATAAAACAATAAAAAAATGAAAATAGCAATAATAATGGTAATACTAATAATAATAGTAACAATACTAATAAGGATAGATATAATAATAATAATAATAATAAATATAGCTATAGTAATAATAATATATATATATAAGAAGATAATGGAGATAATAGAAATACAAATGAATATGATAATAATAATAAAGTTAATTATAAAAAATAAAAAAACAGTAATGGTGATATTAAAATAATAGTAAAAGCAATAATAATAATAATAATGATAATAATTAAAAAAATAAAATTAGTAATGAAAATAATAATAAACAAAAAAGGACGAAATTGAACTAAAAATAAAAGTTTGGGGAGAATCTGAAGATAAATAAAAGGAAAGGGACCTTGTTGAACACGCCCCAAAAGGACAGGGACTAATTATGAAATTATTCCCCTGTCCAAAACGCACCGCATCAATGAGGACCAAAATGAATTAGAAAAGAAAAAAAACTGAGGCGAATTTAAAAAAATAAAAAAACTGAATTTAAAAAATAAAAAAATACGGAAGGGCTAAAGCAACAAATAACCCATCCGCAAGAAAACACGCGGATCCCTGGAGTGGGTCGGGTCAACACGCGGGTCGCCATGAAATGGCGTCGTTTTGGCGCAAAAGGGCCTGGTGCAAAACGGCACCGTTTTGCTGCCCTATAAAAGCTACCTTTTCTTAAAAAAAAATTCATTTCTCTCCTCTTTCTTAAAAAAAAAAAAAAAACTTCTCCTTTCTCTCTGTGGCTCCCTGGTCCGGCCAGACCTTCAGTGGCTCTAGCGCTAGTCTGCCACCATTCTGGTGGAATAAAAAATGTAAATTTTTTCTTCTTTTTTTATTAAAAAAATGTATTTTATATATAGTATATATATCGTTTTAAAGAAAAAAAATAAAAATAAAAAATAAAATAACAGTATTCGAAAATATAAAAAATAAAAAATAAAACAAAACCTTGGTTGTGGTTGCTCTCTGTTTATTTCAATGTATTTTTTGTATGTATATGTCTGTCTGTGTATTCTCGTCTCCCCCTTTTTACAAGTTTATTAGGGTTATTTATAACCCTAAAAATAAACTAGAAATAAATACGAAAATTTCTTTCTATTTTTGCTATATTTGCTTGTTGTTTTCTTTCCTTTCTTGTGCAGGAGAATGGCGCAGATCTTGGTGGCAGGGAGCTTGTTCGTGCGTTGATGGCGGCGTGACCGAGCGTGGGCGTGATTGGAGGCTGGATGAGGCTTGCGGCGCGAAGGCTTGCAGTGCCTAGGGTTTCAGAAACCCTAGGCCACTGAATCTGCTGAAATTTTGGGCTCTTTTGGGCCGCATAGATTTTGGGTTAGGGTCTGTTGGGTCAGGGTGTAATGGGCCACGAGTTTAGTCTGGGTTGCTGGTGGTATTTGGTTTGGGGTGTAAGTGGGTTTTGGTATTTGGGTAGGCTGTTTTAGGTATTGGGTCGGTGGTAATGGTTTTGGGCTTCAATGGGTTTGTAAAATGGACTGTAAAAACATTGGTTTATTTATTTATTTATTATTATTATTTTTGTTTATTTTAATTTTTTTTTGTTTTGGTTTTCACGGGCCCGGGAAAAATGGGCCTCTTACAGCTGCCCCTCTTTGCTCATTGTTGTGAAACGAGAATAGAGCAAAGACAATAGAAGGTCCAATTTTGCCCGGTTTTTGCCGAGCCTTGACTTCTTGATCCTCGTCTTCTTCAAATGGCTCCAACTCCACTGCAACTTCAACGGTATTGGAACTTTATTTTTAAAAAATAAGTCTGATGGCTTCAATCTGCTTCACTGCAACTTCACGAAGGCAGTATCTGCTATCTTTTAATCTGCTCTTCTGCAAACTCAGGGATTTCAAATTGGTATCCTCGATCTACTTCACTGCAAATTCAGGAAGATAAGATCTGCTATTTTCAATCTGCTCCACTGCAAACTCAGGGATGTCAGATTGGTATCTTCGATCTGCTTTCTGCAACTTCAAGAAGATGCGATCTGTTGTCTTCAGTCTACTCCGCTGCAACTTCAGGGAGACAAGGCTGAAAGTGTCTTCGATCTACTTTCTGCAACTTCAGGAAGATAAGATCTGTTGTCTTCAGTCTACTCCGCTGCAACTTCAGGGAGACAAGGCTGAAAGTGTCTTCGATCTGCTTCCTGCAACTTCAGGAAGATAAGATCTGTTGTCTTCGATCTGCTCCACTCCTGCTTAGTGGAGATAAGATCTACTATCTTCAATCTGCTCTATTGCCGATACATGGAGATAAGACTTGCTGTCTTCGATCTGTTCCACTCCTGCTCAGTGGAGATAAGATCTAATATCTTCAGTCTGCTCCATTACTGATACATGGAGATAAGACTTGCTGTCCTCGATCTGTTCCAATCCTGCTCAGTGGAGATAAGATCTGATATCTTCAGTCTACTCCATTGCTGATACATGGAGATAAGACTTGCTGTCCTCGATCTGTTCCACTCCTGCTCAGTGGAGATAAGATCTGATATCTTCAATCTGCTCCATTGCTGATACATAGAGATAAGACTTGATGTCCTCGATCTGTTCCACTCCTGCTCAGTGGAGATAAGATCTGATATCTTCAGTCTGCTCCATTGCCGATACATGGAGATAAGACTTACTGTCTTCGATCTGCCCCACTCCTGCTCAGTGGAGATAAGATCTGATTTCTTCAGTCTGCTCCATTGCCAATACATGGAGATAAGACTTGCTCAAATTCGATCTGCTCCACTCCTGCTCAGTGGAGATAAGATCTGATTTCTTCAGTCTGCTCCATTGCCGATACATGGAGATAAGACTTGCTGTCTTCGATCTACCCCACTCCTGCTCAGTGGAGATAAGATCTGATATCTTCAGTCTGCTCCATTGCCAATACATGGAGATAAGACTTGCTCAAATTCGATCTGCTCCAACTCCTGCTCAGTGGAGATAAGATCTGATTTCTTCAGTCTACTCCATTGCCAATACATGGAGATAAGACTTGCTCAAATTCGATCTGCTCCACTCTTGCTCAGTGGAGATAAGATCTGATTTCTTCAGTCTGCTCCATTGCTAATACATGGAGATAAGACTTGCTCAAATTCGATCTGCTCCACTCCTGCTCAGTGGAGATAAGATCTGATTTCTTCGATCTACTTCTTGCAACCTCAAGAATGCCAGATCTGCTATCTTTGATCTGCTTCACTGCAACTTCAGAAAGACAAGATCTGCTATATTCAGTCTACTCCGCTGCAACTTCAGGGAGACAAGGCTGAAAGTATCTTTGATCTGCTTCCTGTAACTTCAAGAAGATAAGATATGACGTTCGATCTCGTCCCACTACTGCTTAGGGTGACAAGATTTATAATCTTTGACCTATTCCACTGCTGATCAGGGAGACAGGACTGATGAATTCACCAATGTCACTACACCGTCCCCTGGGGGACATATCCTGTAGACTTATGTTTATGCCAAATGATTAGGATGCTATAATCGGAATGAATCTAATGCTCCTAACTAAATGTATTATAGACGACATTTGCATGAATGCAGAATGTCATAAGAATGATCCTATTTTTTAAATGTGTAATGATTAGGATGCAATGATCAAAATAAATCTAATGCTCCTAACTAAATGTATTATGGACGGCATTTGCATGAATGCAGAATGTCATGAGAATGATCCCATTTTTAAATGTATAATGATTAGGATGCAATGATCGGAATGAATCTAATGCTTCTAACTAAATGATATTAGGGATGACACTTGCATGAATGCAGAATGTCATGAGAATGATCCTTTTTAATATTTAAGGCGACATTGCTCGTTGTTCATCAAGGTTCTATCACTGATGCGTTACCTTACTTTCTCGTTCAGCTGGTATCTTTGACAGAAAACCCAAAGAAACAATCATATTCTGCTCAGCAAGTTTGCCCCGCTGTAATTTCAGAGTCCCTTCCATTGTACCTTTTGGGACATAAAGTTTGTACCTCCCACTGCAATTTCAGGAGAATAACATTTGGTTTTTTTCATCCATCATGTTACCACTCGGAGGTATGGAATTTGTATCCTTTTCAATCAAGTTGATCTGTTACACCATTCCCTGGGTGTAATGACCAGATGTATATGCCTGATATTTGCAAAGTATCATTTTCTTTTCCCGAGAATGATCCCATTTTACACTTGGGTTAACATTGCTCGTCATTTTTCGAGATGGTATCACCGACGAAATATCCTATCCAATAAAAATCCGAAGAGATAATCATCTTTCAATATTTCCAACCCTTAGGCTTGGTGAGTTCTAAACAATAGTCCTGTTTCGGATTCTCATATTATTTAGAAGCTTCCAGAGTAATATGCGAAACTCCTTTTATGAAAGTGTTATTAGTCCATTAATCGTTATTTCAATATAAAATGCTTGAAAAAGATCACAATAATGGACGAGAAGGAAATTAATCAAGAGCATAGCTCGAAACAAATAAGTTAATCAAAGATAACCAAAATAATAAAAGAAAACTGATTGGGGTGTATCTTGAAAAGAATAAAGTAATCCAAGATAACAAATTCAAAAATGGGTAAGATAAAGGCTAGGTGCCCCAGATATCGCAGCCTGAGCTTCTCTGTACAAACTTCTTGATGACCATTTTGAGCTCAATACGTGTTTAGAGGATCCGGAGTACTTTGTCAATGCCCCAAGACGTAGCATACTTCCTCATTGTTAATTCAGGCATAGCGAGACTACCATATGCCCCATCTTTGATCAAAATTTGAGCCGCCCTTTTTAGGTTTTCGGCTCAAAACCCCTTTGGTCTCAAAGCGCCCTTTGCGGGTTTTCGCCATGGCCTCTCCCTTTTTCTTTCTTTCTTTGTTTATTTTTTTAAATTAGATCTCAAGGCGCCCTTTGCGGGTTTTCACCTTGGTCTTTCCTCTTTCAGGTAAGATACTTCTTGTCTGAACCTGAATTCGCCGAATTGGGCAAGTCTTTGCCATCCGTCTTGGTCAATATCAATGCTCCTCTTAGAACAAGCCTTTTTTTGGTACATTGGGTCCTTCCCAGTTTGGCATCTGCTTTCTTCTAAAATCTTTTTGTATAAGAAAGATTTGTTTCAACATCAGGTTCCCCTTGTGGAATTCTCTAAGATGAACATCTTTGTCGTAAGCTAGCATCATCTGACTGTGATGGATAACTTTTAACCTTTTCTTCGATTAGGTTCAATTGGCAACAATGCTTCCATTCCATAAACCAATGGGTAAGATGCTGCCCTGGCAAAAATCCTGGCCAACGTTCGATAACCATAGAAGATAAATAGTAACTTCTTTATGTCAATCTCTACAAGTCTCGGTCATCTTTTCTACAATCCTTGTTTTGTTTTTTTTTTGGTTGCCTTTGCTGCTCTATAATATGGCGTCTGATCTTTGAACAGACTACAAACTTTTGACTTTATCCTTTTTGGCATTCTTTTTCGGCGCCTGATCTCTTCTTCTTCTTTTTTTCTTTTTTTTTTTAAAAATTAGATAACTTCGACCTTGTAACATTGGCATATGAAGTTACTTTCACCCTCTTAGTGAAGTAAACGACGACCACGACAATGAATCGATATTGGCTAAAAGCTTTTGACGAGATTGGCCCCATCACATCCATGCCCCACATATGAAAAATTTGTGAAGAGCTAGAGAAGGCACATGAATCTTGTCTCCTTAAATACGGCATAGCTGATACCTTCCCCTTCTATGTAGATTAACAGTACCCAAACCTTATGATTAGCTTGACTATTGTATAACCATTAGCATGTTCTCTAACCTGAGTTGTGTGATCGACTTTCGGGGTAGTTGGGAGGAGTTTTTGCCACTGACTAAATTGGCTTACAATAATGGCTTTCAGTCTAGCATTCAAATGGCACCTTATGAGGCATTGTATGGTTGGAAATGTCATACTCCACTTTGTTGGATTGAGTTTGGAAAGAGGAAAATTCTAGGTCCTGAGTTAGTAGCTGAGACTGAGGATAAGGTTCGTTTGATTAGAGATCGACTTAATGCCACTTCTAATAGATAGAAGTCTTACACAAACCTTAAGAGACGAGATATTGAGTTTAAGGTGGGGGATCGTGTTTTTCTTAAGGTGTCTCCTTGGAAGAAGGTTCTCATATTTGGTCGTAAGGGCAAGTTAAGCCATCGGTTCATTGGGCCGTATCAGATTTTGAGGCGTGTTGGGCCAGTCGCCTATTAGTCAGAGTTGCATTCGGAGTTGGATCGCATTCATGATATCTTTCACGTATCCATATTGAGACATTATCGATCTAATCCTTCTCATGTGGTTCTAGTGGAGAGATTGAGTTAAGGCCAAACTTGTCTTTTGAAGAGGAGCCGGTTCAGATTTTGGATCGTGAGGTTAATGTCTTGAGGAGGAAGACCATTCCATTAGTTAAGGTGCTGTAGAGGAATCATGGTTTCAAGGAGGTCACTTGGGAGCCAGAGGACTTGATGCGTTAGCAGTATCCTTATCTCTTTAACTCAGGTAAAATTCTGAGGCCGAAATTTCTTTAAAGAGGCTAGAGTTGTAACACCTTGAATTTATTAAATTTAGAATGTTAAATTATGTCAAATAATTGAATTTGGTTCAAACAGAAAGGTGTTGTGATTATGTACATGGGGTTTTGGGTTTGAGTCGTTTCTTTGAAATTTTGTTAATTTTTTGTTCTACTCCATCCCTGATTATTTGGTTTAAATCTTATTTTTGGACAAGTTATAACAAAATGAGCCTGCTAGTTTAGTGGTAAGGTGTTAGCTTACCCTTGGTCTTGTGTTTGAATCACTGTGTGTGTAATGTGAGAATTCTTTTTGTTTCTGACCAACGTTATATACAAATTCTAGTAAGGATTTTGTGGGTTGAGATTTTGATGGAATATTTTTATTTGATTTTTGAATTAAAAAAAAAAGAACTATCCCTAAGTTTACTCCCCTTTTCCAACCGTCCACCCCCCTTTCCCACGTTTCTTTCTTTTTCTTTTCTTTTTGGTTTTGTTCTATTCTTTTTCTTTTTTTTCTTTTTTTTCTTTTTCCTCTTTAGAAATTTCCTTTTGTTAATTTTTGCTGCCATTTTCATTGTGGGAGTTGCATTTTTTCTTTGTTTCAATCAAAAGGCAATAACAACGTAAGTTCTGTCATTGATTTTTCTGATATTATTCATTTTAGTTCGTTCTTTGTTAAGGTTGAGTTTTAATGTTAGTTTCGTTCCATACTTTGGTTTTCTTTTTAGGTGAAGGGGTTTTGAATCGAGATCCTTCAACGGTGTAAACGTCGTGTTGTTCACTGTTCTAGTGTGGGTAAGTATTTGAATGCAGTTTTGGGATTATTTCCTTAAGAAAAGAGGTATCCTTGAGTAAGATTTCGGGATTTAATTTCATTATAATCAGTTTGTTTAAATGTTATATGTAGGATTCGGAGTGCAATAGTTGGGTGGATGATCAATTCTACTATTAGGTGTGTAAAACTAACCCGAAACATCGTTCGAAACTCGAGAAAATTATGAAACAGGGGCTATTTTCGAAACTGCCCAGCGCCACACAGCCGTGTGCTAGGCTGTGTGGTAGACCATGTACACCAAACTGCCATGTGGTAGGCCAAGTACCAGGCCGTGTGGAGCACACGGCCGTGAGTGATTACACGGCCTGGATTCGTAGACCGTGTGGAGTACAGGGGCTGGATTGTTAGGCCGTGTAGGCCCTTTTGGCCAAATTTTAGGGCCCATTTGAGAGCCGATTTAGGGACTTAAAATTGGATCCGTGGGCATTATGGTAAGCCTTTAAAAGCGAAAAATTAGGTATGTCATTCGTAAATAAGCTTTGAGAGCATGTTATGTGGGATCGATATGTATATGTTATGTATTATGTAATTTTTTGTAAATATGTTTAGACATACATGTTACATAAGCTTTTTGATATGTATTTTTATATGTTAACATGTTCGTATATATGATCTGGGGTGGGTTTGTTATGTTAGAGGAAGTGGATAAGGCAGTTTTACTGCAATTATGGCGACTAGACCACAATTTTTTTGTCCGGCAGCTCAGTTGCATATTTATGTGTGACACATCGCCACATATCAGTGTGATTGGATGGTGGACTCTACTATTCCTAACTCGTGTGGTTGGTTGGTCGGAGATGGTGTGCAGCGGATAGGGGTGGGATATCCTATGATATGTTTCAATATGATATATGTTATGTCCTGATATGAAATATGATATGTGGAAACACAAAGATTTATATACTTTTTCATACCTAATTTTACTTAAAATCATGCATTTTTGATAGAGTTTTTGTCATAAAGTAATTAATTTTTATAAAATAATTAAATTGTATTAAAAATTTGAACATGTTAATTTTTAGTCAATTTTACAATTATTTTAGTGAATTTTGATCATTTTTGACAGATTCGTACAAAGGGCGAAAATTGACCCAGCAGACACCGTTAGAAGAACAAAATCGAGAAGCAATTCGAAGTAACAAGGCGAAATAATTTCCAGCCTAAGACGGTTCAAATATGTGTATTAATTCATAATATAATTAATTTTAATTTATTCCCAATTTATTTTGGGCTAAATAAATTAATTTTAATTAATTATGGAAAAAGGGCCCAGTTGAACCGCACCAGTTAAACCAAATTGAGCAAACCGAACCAGCCACCAATTGGGTAGCCCAGAACCGTTCAAATGCTGACCCAAATCAGAATTTTAGCTGATTAAATGAGCTTGCAAAAAGGCCCTTGGAAGACTTCCAAATTGCATTCAAACCCCACCTTAAATTAAGGCTTTACGGATTTGCCCCAGGCTAATTTTAGCAAAGTTGAAAGTCTCAACTTTGCCATGTAAGATGGCCGGCCATGAGGGGGCTCTTTGGCTGCTGAAATTTGCTATTTTTAGCAGCCATCCTCAGCTATAAAAACCCCCCTTTTGCTGCCCATTCAAATCATCCCTCAACACTCTCATTCTCTCATCACTTTTCTTCTCTCCATTCTCTCTTTTTCTTCAAAAAAAAAAAAAAAACCAAGCCTTCTTGTGCCGATTTCCCCTCTTGGAAAAGAGGTGCTTTCTCAGCCATTTGGGGCAGTAAGCGAGTGTTCGTAGAAGCCTTGATCGGCGAGGACAACAGAGACGAAAAAAGGAGCAATCAGTCAAGCCACGGAGAAACACCGGATTTGCTTCTTGTTCCCTATCTTTTTAATTTCTGTTGTTTTTATTATGAACATATCTATGAATATTCATGTCTCTGAAATGGTTATTTTAATCAATCTAGCTTGAATTAAGTCGTTTTGGGTTGATTGCATTTCGTCCTCTTGATTTGTTAAATTTATGTTTATGCTGTTATAGGCGTCGGTAAAATGCTTGATTAGGTAAAATCATGTCTAAGTTATTCTGGCATTATAATTGTTTAGATAACTAAACAATTAATTATTTCAACGCATTGAAATTGTAATTAACGGACACAGTACTTAATCAGTGCATGTTTAACTCTTCTAAGGTAGCTGAAGATTAGATTAGCATTGTATTTGGCGATACATATGCCTTGCATAACTTGCAAGATTATTGTGATTAAACTGTTTCAAGGTAAGGATACTTTGTTACCTCACATAGTCTTTTATATGCTTATTAGGTTGAATTAATCGTTTGAATCGACATAGGAATATGCGAGAGATTGTTTAATTTAATAAGTATATATGTGCAATAACATGTTTACCTTTATAAATCTGTTTAATCGGTCGAATTGACATAGAAATATGTACAAGAGATGAATGGATTTTTTATTTGTAAATATGTTCATAAGTTGGCAAATTACCGAGTTGCCGTGATTTATTCGTAACAAGTATAAGCATAAGTTTAATAATTATAAGGTAAGGAAATATAATTAATCCAACACAATTATATCATCTTGATTAAATCATATTTGGAATCGTGCACTAGAATTTCTTTGTTTTATTTTAATTATTTCACTTAGTTTTTAACTCTTTGTTTTTATCTCTTTTTAAAACCAAATATTTTTCCTTCACCAAAGTGTTTAAAATTACTTTCATAAATAATTCTTTTACAGTCCTTGTGGGTACGATAACTCGACATTTACTTGTCACTTTATTACTTATTGCGATTATGTACATTTGCACATTTCCATCGTTCCAATATGCTCTGATGAGGGATATGATAACCTCTGATATGTTATATGATACATGATAAGAAATTTCGATCTGATACAAACTTTATACGTTTTTTTATGTTACGTGGGTTGAACCACACGCTGGGCGTAAAGCTCATGCGTTTGTATATTTTGTTTCAGGTGATCCTCGGGATTAGGATTGAATGGCGACTCTGGAACTCAATTTTCACGTTATTGGATTGCACATTGAGTTTTAGTATGTTTTGGACTTTTCAGACTTTCTGATACTTTAATTTTTGTTTGGGGACTTTTAAATTTTATTTTGGTATCTGTTTTTCCAAAGACTTAATTTTAATCGGTACTTAAGACAAAACGACATGGCTAACAAACAATTAAAGTTTTATAAGACTATGTCACTACAACGTTGTTTTCCACTGCAAAGTTTTTTTTTGATTAAAACTTTACAATATTTTACTCACAAAAGGATTAAATAAGTCGGTTATATTTAGTAAAACAAATTAAACACGATTTTCATCAAATTACTTACGGGCTTCGAAATTGAAATGTTTGTTTTCAATAAGTTATTCAAATTGGTTTTTCCCTAAATTGAAAGTATATTTTCACCAAAATTGTGCACTAGTGTTTTCATGTACAATGTAACCTCCACAATCCGACCATAACGTCTAGGCTGGGTTTGAGGGTGTTACATTTCATATAACCTAAGTCAGTTATACAACCTGGCCACACAGTCGTGTACCCATCCACATGGTCCAAGGCTTCCCACATGATCTGGTCACACGGCCGTGTGTCCCCTGATTTTTAGATTTTATAGTTTTCCCCCTATTTTTTAGATTTTATTATTTTACCTTTATTTTTTAAAATTTTTATAGTTTTCCCCTATTTTTTTTAGATTTTACAATTTTTTCTCTATATTTCAAATTTTATTGTTTTGTCCCTATTTTTCAAATTTTACAATTTTTCCCTATTTTCAAATTTTACAATTTTGTCCAAAATTTTTTGTTTTGTTCAATTTAGTCCCTGATTGTTTCCCAAACTATTTTTAATATTTTATTTTATTCAATTAATCCCTTGATAATATGATTAATGCTAGAATTTATAATATAATTGACTGAATTATCAATATTATGTACGTGTTTGATATGTTCAGTTTAGTCCATATATATGCCTAAAATTATTTTTAGAGTTTAATTTGCATAATTTAGTCCCTGAATTTGTGATATTCTAGAATTTTTTATTTAATAACCAATGTGTTATGGCTATATTATATGTGAAATGTATATATATGCTACTGTCATTGTGAAACAGATACTCTGATAGTGTTAATATTAACACCACCCTATTGAAATACTTGTTAAAGAATATTAATTGCAGTTACTGAAACTGTATAGCATTCATAAATCATGTGCATACAAACTAGGTTTTCTATGATGACGTATTTATACTTATGTAGAAATTGTTAAGTGAACTGAAATACCACATTTTGAAATTACTATTATGAATTCTGAAATACTGTTGATGGTTAATTTGAAAAACTGGTACTCTAATTTGGTAGTTGCATGCGATTATTATATACTTTATTATTTAGAATGACTTATCAACCGTTTGCACTAGTTTTACCTATGATGGAACTCACACTGAGCTTCATAGCTCGTTCATTTTTTAATTTTCATCTTTTCAGATAACCCACCAAGATAGAACACGGACACGACATTCAGAGGGGCTTAGCTCGAATCTGTTTTCCTATATAAACATTTTAGATTTATTATTTGATAATTTATTATTCAGAGATTGTATGGATTTATTTTTGAACTGTGGCACAGGGCTTAGGTTTTGGGTTTTAGTTAGCATGCATAACAATTAACTTAACTAAAAAATATGGTTTTAAATTAATTAAGCATGAAATATAGGTTTTACTAAAACTAAGTTAAAAATCACTTTTCCGCTAACAGATTGTAATTAAAAATTTTGAGTAATAAATAAATAATTAATTAACTAAGTTTTCTTAAGGAAGTCACCGTTACTTAGGAAAGTTAAATTAAATTGGCTTTTGATAACTCGCGAGAGTTTTTTTGAAAATAGACTAAATTTTCTTCTAAAATAAATAAATGCTTTAAATTGATTGTTTTATAAACTCTGATCGTGCTAGGCCATCTCGGTGGCCGATGTAATCTCTTGAATTCGGGTCTAACATCTAGGCCGGGTTGGGGAGGTTACAAGAGTTGTTTATTGAGTTTCATTGGGTAATACAGTAATACGAAAGGTGTAATGAAAGTGAGATGTATCGTGTATATGCTTAAAGATATCCTAGTGAAAGATCGAATGTCAATTTTGAATATATATATGCCTATGAATAATTTGGGGTTAGTTTGAATATGAATATAACTCACCTTGTTGTATTATGCTTTGATGAATTAGGTAAACTTGATTATTCATGTTAGTTTTACATACGTACTTGTTATTTGAGATAAGTTAATTGTTATTTACATATGAGCTTACTAGCATTTCGTAATGCTTACCCCATTATTTTTCCATTTCTATAGATTTTGAATTCAGAACGGGTCGATCGGATCTTCAAGGAGTTCGCACTATCCATCTCCTAATTTGGTAGATTTTTAATCGCTCGAACTCGATTATATGTGGCATGTACTTAGGAGTGTCAAATGAATTGTAATGTTAAATATGTTTGAATCATAGTGAATATGAACACTTAAGGTAATGGCATTTTGATTATGTTCATAGTTTGCATTATATTATGTGAATATACATTTGGAATGTCATGTTTTAAGGAATAGATGAATAGTATGAAATAGCATGATTTGGTTGAATGGTTTATATATAAACTTGATGTGAATTGGTGTCAAGTGATGGCATATTGGTTAGTTGAACTTAGGATCATTTGATGATTATATGTATTGTGTTATTAATGGTTTTGTGCAGGTTATGGTTGTGCATAAGGCACCATTTTAGGTATCATTTGATTTGAGCATGAATAAGTACTAAAAAGTGATGATTTTGACCTTTTTGGCATTAAGTATCAATACCTTGAATAAGAATATCGGTACTTAACCAAATGAACAGTATTTTAAAACGACAGAATGCTAATTTGGTATTGAAACTTAAATAATGGTATCGATACAAAATGACTTGTTTTAGATTTTGAAAATTGGTAGAATGCCAAAACGGTATCGATACTGAATCTTGGTATTGATACCTATACTCAGATTTTGAAAACTTTGCATTTCAGTCCTTCTTCATGCCCAGGTAAACTTTAGAGCTTTTGTAAGCTCAATTAAGTCTCAATTTTTTTAAAATCATATTATATATGGAGTTATGATCTGAATTGGAGTTAAATGAATTGTTGGTTATGAATTGTGTATGTTTTGCTCCGATAACAGTAGTAGCATCCTGTAACTCAGGTTCAGTGATAGGACCAAGTGATTGATGTTACAGAATGTCGTCAGCAAATATGAATAAGGTTTAATAAGAATGTAAAAGTCAAAAGATTAGTGCAAAAATTGCTCAACGTTATGGGAGGAGGATGTCCAAACTATTCTACAAATTTCCAGTTTTATCAAATTCGTGCAGATATGCCGAGATGGAACTTGTACATAATGAAGACGTGGAGACTATGATCGCACGTTATTGCTCAACTGGGAATGTGGACGTTGAACCAGTTGAGTTGTTTGCTGAGTTAGCGGATGTGGAGCCCGTTCAAAATGTCACTCCATTATGTCAACAATATGGAGTTCAAGATCCGTTCAAAATGTCACTCCATTATGTCAACAATTGGGAAATTTTTGGTTTTTTTTTCTCACTATGTATACCCGTATTTTCACGGGTATTTTAAAAAATACATACAGGTGCCGCCTGACATAGTGGCGTTACCAAATTTTTTTTTTTGAAGTATGATGATTGTGTCATGATGGGCTGACAAAGAAGGATGGTGTCGTTGGTGTGTTAGGCGGCATTGATAGGTACTGTAGTAAATAATCCATTTTCGTAATTAATTAATTTTTATATTATTTTTATAAAAAACCATATAAATACAATTAATTAATTAAAAATAATAATTTATTTCACCCTCAAACTTTATAAAAGAATTAAATATGTTGGTGATGACTTCATAGATGTTTGATTCATTGCATTTATAGTTTCAACAACTTTGTTGCACTTTATAGTTGTCACTAAATCTGTCTAAGGCCCTCTATTCTAACAACCACCTACTAGAAATTACTATTAATATTCATTACAAGAACATAATTAAAAAAATTATTTTTAAACATGTTTTTTAGTTTTTAAAAAGTATAAAAAGTGTAAAAAGATTTTTTTTTTTTAGTTTTTAAAAATTTAATTAATTGCTAATGTGGCTTACACATGGCAATTCACATATATGACATGTCAGCAAAGTTAACAAATGTGAATTTTTCCATCCATTTTTGGATGATTTGACAAACAATGCAAGTTCAAGAGCTAAAAAGGTGAAAAATTAAATGAATGGCTAAAATGTCTTTTTTGTAAAGTTGAAGGACCAAAAAAGTCATTATGCCATAATTTTATAATGCCATTAATTAGTTTAAATAGTTACTATTGTTAGCTATTTCATTCAAAATGCTGACATCAACTTTTCTTAAAAACAATATTCCAACAAATTATTTTTTTTTATCATGACAAGTTTGAATGTGTATTTTAAAAAAAAAATCATAATTAATATTTTCGACATCATCTTTTTCTTACATGTATACTAATATAGTGATGGTGAAAAATGAACCTAAATTTTCAAGTCCAAAAAGTAGAGAGACTAAAAGTTTGAAAATAAAAATATGTAATTAAATTTCAACTATAAGAAGTGTATAAAGATATAAAACATATCTTAATTTTTAAATTTTTACTCTATAAACCTAAAATGAAGTGTGGACTAGGAACCATACTAGCACCTATATATAAAAGTAGTGTCTATGTTGTTGTCCATCTGCCATGTGTCCACCTTTGTTCTCTCTTTCTTTTTTCCTTTTTTTTTTTTTGCATTTTAAAAAATGGTTAAATTTCACTTTCGATCCCTCTATTATATCTAAATTTGAGATTTAGTTTCAATAGTTTAATTTCTAACAAAATTTGGTCCTAGTTTTTATTAATGTTATTAATTAGCATAAATAGTTAATACCATTAACTTTTTATTAAAATATTATGTGGTTATATATTATTTGAATGCCCTAAAATCTTAGAGATTAACATGTGACTTCTCATTTCTTTTAAGTTTGTGTTGCTTCTTTTATTATTATTTTATAATCAAATTTCAATTTTGGCACGTAAACTATTATTATTTTTTCTATATACTTTAATTTTTGACATAATTTGATCTCTCTACTTTTATAATGTAATTATTTAGTCTAATTAATTGATATTTTTAACTATTTCATTCAAAATGTTGATATCAACTTTTCTTAAGAGAATTATTCCAATAGAAAAAAATTATTTTATACTAACGAATTCAAATGGGTGTTTTTAAAGAAAAAATCCTAATCAGTATTTTCAACATTTTTTATTATTACATGATTACCAAGTGTATTTTTTTTAATTTCAAAATGTGGCATCAGAGAATTTGATAGAAAAATTTTAACGATGATAACAACTGGACCTAAATTTTTAAATTCAAAAACTAAAGGAACTAAATTCTTGAAAATAAAAGTAAAGGGATAAAATTCCAAATGTATAGGGGCTTAGAACATATTTTAACCTTCAGGATTTTACTCTATAATTTGACACAAACAAATAATCAACCTAACACGAAACGTTAGCCAGGAACCATACTAGTCTTTATATAAAAGGAAGGCCTAAGGCCTTCCGCAGTTGACATGTAAGTATATTTTGGTGTTCTTTTTTATATATATATATATATACATATATTACATAAAAATGATTAAATTTTAGTTTTGATCTTTCAATTATTTATAAAATTGAGATTTAATCTCTATGCTTTAATTTGTAACATAACTTTATATAAAAGGTAGGTGCACATGGGTATACCTTGGTGGTCTCTCTCTCTCATTATAGAAAAATAGTTAAATTTTAGTTTTGGTCCTCCTACTTTGTCTAAATTTGAGATCTAATCTTCATACTTTAAATTCTAACATAATTTTATCCTTATATTTTTATAATGTTATTAATTAGTCCAAACAGTTAATATTGTTAAATTTTGTGTTAAAATATTACGTAGTTATATATGATTTGAATGCCTTAAGCATCTTAGAGATTGAAACGTGGCTTCCTATTTCTTTTTGGTTTGCATTACTGTTTTTTTTTTTTTTACATTATAAACAATGGTCAATTTTCATTTTTGGCCCGTATGTTATTCTAAAACTTGAGATTTAATCTATATTTTTTATGTTTTGACATAATTTGATCCATCTACTTTTATAATGTCATTAGTTAGTCTAGATAGTTAATATTGTTAACTATTTTAATTAAAATGTTGATGCTAATTTTTCTTAAGAACATTATTCCAACAAAAAAATATTTTATCATGAAAAGTTCGAATGGGTGCTTTAAGAAACAATTCACATCAATATTTTTAACATTATTTTTATTGTTACATGACTATCAAGTGATTTTTTTTTTTTAATTTCAAAATGTTACACAAATGATTTTAATAGAAGAATTGAAATGGTGGTAATAGTGAGTCTACATTTTTAAATCTAAAAAGTAGAGAGACCAAATTCCAAATGTACAAAATGCGTAAAAACTTATAATTTGACATAAACAAATAATCAACCCAACAAGTGTGGGCTAGGAACTATATAATGATGTATTTGATAAATTAAAAAATTAAACACTGAATTGTATAAGCATTGAATTTATATTATAAAATTATTTAATATATTAATAAAAATTTAGAACTGAATATAATTATTTTATTTGCTAATAATAAATTTTAATTTTTTAAAAACCATTGTTTCATAATTTTAATAATATTATTATGATAATCTTTATTTTATTTTAAATAATTTTTTTTATAAAAGTTAAATATAATAAGTTAATTTTTAATAAAATGAGAAAACGGCTCATTTCACAAATAATATTTTGAAAATAAAACATAATATTTTCAAATTTGAGGCTTGGAAAATAGCCTTACATGCGTTTCTCAAAGGACAAAAAGGTAACAGCTTGACTTAATTAAATTATTTTATTGAACATTAGGTTCTACTCAGATGATATATTTCTTTTACTGGATTTTTTATGAATTTATAAAAACTAGTTAGAAATATATAATGGGCCTATCAAACCATTGGGCTTCAAACTACCAAATCATTTTCAACATCATCTCACCTTTATTCATTTCCATATGTAATTGCTCACTTCACATTATTTTTCTTATATAACACATGAATAAATAATTTTAAAATTAGTAAAAAAATTTAAAAAATCTTAAATAAAATTATAATTCCAAAAGTTTGAAAAAAATTACATTTTTTTGGTTGTCTGCATAACCTCATCATTGGTTGAATTTGGATGGTTAATTGTAATTTTTAAAATTTAAAGGTACAGAAAATCTTTAAAATTTTTCAAAAAAATTGAACACCTTTTAATGCATTACTTGTAACATTTTAATATAAATTTAATTGACATAAAATAGAATTTTTAATTATTATCCATGTGATTGATTAAAAAATTATTTATCCAAGTGTTGATTAAACAAAAAATAAATGTTCCAAAAACATATTGTTAATATTGAAAACATTTATTCATTTACATTATGCCTTGCAATACAGTGTAAGAAAGTCTTTATAAATGAACCAACCCAAAAATAAAGGATGCCTTGAAGAACAAATGTGGCAAATCCCCATCAAGACTAGTAGTAGTACCCATGAAGGAATTAGAAAATAGGAGGATCACCTCTACTAAGCAAGGACATCAGCTAGAGTCTATTAGCAACAATGAGGGGTTACACCTTAAACACCTTCGCACATTCCCACATAATTGAGATACTCACAATGATTACCATGTAAAGGACAAAAGTATACCCACTCTAGGGTAAGAATTAACTTTTTTTTCTCTCACTCTATTTGATTATCCTCAAAAATTATCTTGACTCCAACTTAGGCTCTGAAGAGCAACTTAAAGCATTAGCTCTGTGATGTAAAAAAGTGTTAGTTTTGGGCCAAAATTGTGAACCAAATTATTTTGGAATATCAAACCGAGAGGTTTCCAAGAATTAGGGTCGAGTTAGGTGATATATAATTAATTAGTTGTTAATTAGATTTATTAAGGTGTGATAATTAGTGGGAATAGTAAGTAGGATTAAATTGTAAAGGTTACAAAGCTTTTGAGATAGACTTGTAAATTTACAAAAGCTGATGTTATTTGATCAAAGATCTGACAGAAATTGGACACTTGGCAGCTTTTAAAAGGGATGGAGAGCTGGTTCTTATTTTCAAGAGAACAAAGATTTTCCTTGCAATTTTTCTCTCAAGTCTTCTTAGTTTTTTCAACTTAATTTTTTTATTCCTATTGATTCAAATGCTATGGTAAGTTAATTTTTCATCAAATTATTCAACATTTTCTTTTTCCAAGCTCATGCTAGTTTGGAAGATCAAAGGAGGAGTTTGAGTTTTTGATATCTTTGTATGATAATATTTGAGTTTTCTAGCAAGATAATGAGTTTACCAACTAAATTTTATTATTTTTTAAGTTCGAGAAATGGATTTTTATTTTATTTTCTCTTGCATTCTTTTTCATTTTTTGATCCGAAACTTTCTCTTTTTTTTGGGGGCTAATTTTTTTTATAAATTTAAATTTAGAATCGTGAGAATGCTATATTTCAAGTTAAGAATAGTATTTCGAACTTAGTGAAGGTTTTGATAGACGGTGCGGTGCGTTTAATTTACTTTTTGTTTCACGCTACAGTTTCGCTAAAATATCTTCACCACTAACCCATCTTTATATTTTTAATTTCCATTGTTGAAAGCTGAAAATATTGGAGAGAGTATAGAAGCTTGAGTGACATAATATCCAAAGTTATCAGCACCCCTAACATGCAATTGGCCGTGCCTAATATGCTTATTACCTAATTATTTAATATAGTTGTACTATTATTTATATTTGTTACCTAGTCGTTTTTGTACAAATTAAAATGACATAACTTAACTTACACATTAAATGTTAAACAAAAAACATTACTAAACAAATAAAAGGCCACATACTCTAAATGTATGTAATTTCTCTTAAATGATAAAAGTGAAAATCTATTTTAACAATCTTTGATAATTGAATCTTAATTCAATGTGACTTCAAGCGTACTCAAATTATTTTTTCTTTAATTTAAAAATTAGAGAAAAATAAAAATAAATTTATCTACTTTTTTAAAAATATTAACCGATAATTGATTATACTTCAATTATAATTGAAATGATCAAATTCACATAAATTCGAGTAATATGGTCAGTTAAATAAAAAAAAATTGGGTTGAGTGCAAGGGCGAAGCCAGAACAATTTTTTAGGGGGGGCGGATGAAATTTTAATTTTTTATAGTTTATATCTTTATAATTTGTAAAGGATTAAATCGAATTTTTATAATTTTAGGGGGGGCAAAGTGTAATTTTACATTTACTAATTTAAAATTTTTAAAAAACTTTAAGGGCCTAAATAGTAATTTTACATTTTAGGAGGGGTCGGGCTCATGCCAGCCCCCCTCTGGCTTCGCCCCTGGTTGAGTGAAAGGATTAAATATATGGAATAATATTTAGTACACCATCAGTGGAGTTTTTAGACCCCACAAGTAAGATCAGGGGGTTAACAAGTATTATATAAGGGTATAGTAAAATATTTAAAAAATAAATATTTTTTTTAAAAAAGAATTCACCTGGTAATTTTTAAAGTTTTCTTGTGAAATAAAAAAAGCACATTATCAGTGTATCCAATACTAACCCTAAATATATATTATATACTAATTTTTTTATCCTATGTGATGCACTGGTTAGGTTGCATGTATCAATTTTAATATTTTATATTTATTTGTTAAAAAAATATTATAATATTTGTAACATTTCAGTAATATTATGATTGAAAAAATTAAAATAATATAAATTTTTAATTATTAAAATTATGATAATTTGTAATATGGTAAATATAAAAATCAATGAAATCTCACCCAATATATTGATAGATGAGGATCTATATTAAATCAAAATGTTTCCTTATGCATTTGAAAATAATTTAACCAACATCTAATTTAGCATAAATTTAATTCACCACATATGGATGGGTACATGGAGTTAAACATAAATAAATATACAAATCATAATTATATAAAGAAAATAAGTAAAAAGATGTAAATAAATATACATATTCATGCAATATTAAGAAAATATTTTTAAAAAAGAAGCACTTTATACGTTATAAATATATACATAAGAATATAAGATTTAGAATATATATATATATATATATAAATTAATTTCACATAACTATAGTTAGTATGACATAAATACAACAATTAAAAATAAATAAAAATGGGCTATTAAAATAAACTTAAAACTAAGGAATTATACCAAGCCCAAAGTTTTTGGGCTAAAAGCTGAGATGATAGAGTGGCCCTCGCGAGTTAAGCCACCGTCGTCAGTGGCCTCGTCTACAATGACATGATATAAATGCTATAATGAAAAACATGACCTTCCTTTTGATCAATGCCTTGCATCGCAAGTAGCAACTTACTTTATTAACTACTATTTATATATATACTTTTAAAAAAAACGACAACTTGAATCCCAAGAAATAAATTAACTAATGTCTAATAAATGTTTCAAAATATTATAAATAGGATTTCTCAATAATGTTTAAATATTTTTAAATTGAAACTTGGAAACCAAAAAAAAGAAGTAAATAAATGGTGAAACAAGCACGATGCCCAGCAAATCATTAGCACATGATTAAAGATAGAAGGAATAGTTTTAAAGAAATCCAAGCCATGTGGGTTTTAGGCTGGAAATTATTACCACCTTCTTCCCCACGGAATCAATCACATGCAAGGTGAATATTACCACCTTGAGAATGGAAGACATGGGCCTACTGCCCCCCTTCTTCCTTAACATCAACAAACAAATAAGTAGATTTTTCAATTGTGTCATGCACCCTCCATTTTTCAATCACCCAATTGTTGGACAGTATTTCCATAGTACCACACTGACAGCCTATTGACTTCTTTCATCTCAATTTACCTAATATCAAGTACTTCTCATGTTTCATAACTTTCTTATATAAATTTCATAAAAATATACTCTCTTTTTTATATTTTATTGTTTTTGAACCTTTTTTTATTTATTTTAAATTCCACATCTTTTTTATACTTAGGCGAAATGGGCTGAATTTCGGACAAAAATAAAGGAAAAGGTATGATGATCAGTAATAGACCCAAAGTTGGCACGAGGGCCTTGAGGCCGTCTAACTCTGTACAAGGTTTGTTGTTAAGGCAACTTCGATTATGAGTCAGTGATGGTACCTTAATGTCCCTGCTTGGGATCGGTTCACTACTACCCAAGTTGTAACCACTTTAAGCAAAATGAAGCATAGAGTGGTTAGAATGGATGAGAAGTAGGTAGGAACCCACAAAAGCCGACATGCAAGCCAATGGGGGGTAATGGTTCAAATATTCCCTCATTATATTCTCGATCTTCAAATTCACAATGCCTGATAATGGTATAGGGGAGCCACCTCTCAAAATCGTGATGGAGAGCATGCGGTGTAATAAACTGTCGGTAGGGGAACAAATGATTCCGGTAACATCAGTGACACTGTTAATTGTTGCTTAAATTGATCGAAATATCGAGGAGGAAACTATTTCGGGGGATGATGATGAGAGCATGGAGGAGTCTGAGGATGAATCCTTGCACAATGCCGTTTAGCTTGCTTCAATTTCCAAGTATGGTTTTCTTCTCAGGATGAATCCTTGCACAATGCACAGTGCTGATGTGGGTAATAAACAACCACCACCAGCTCTAGTGGTGGTGGCAGTTACTACTACTCTCCAACCACCACCAGCTCAATCCGGGGGTAACAACAACAGCAACAACTATACTCCCCCGCCGCCGGGTGGTGTCATTGGCGGCATGTATTACCCTCCACCAACGTACAAAAACTAACCAACACCGCCACCTCCGAACCCCATTGTTCCTTACTTCCCATTTTATTACCACACTCCTCCCCCTCCTTCAAGGTCTGAAAAGCTGTTAGCTTGTTTGGTTTCAACCCTTGTTTCGTTGTTCGCTTGTTTCCTTTATGTCTTTTGAGTTTTTGACATTAAAAGCTTAAAAAAGGGTGAAAAAATAAGGTGGCAGATTAGCAGATCTGGGGAAAACTTCTATTGCTAAGAGGAAGAAAATTAAGGGAGCTACTTCAATGCTTTCATGATGAAATGGAACTGAGAATCTAAAGATATATGGAGTAATCTTTCTCTTTGTTCTCATGTTCTTTTTTTTTTTTTTTCTTGCTGTGGGATGTTCTGTAATTTGTTTATGATAATTATTGTATCCATTTTTTGTTGTATTAATATTAACTGGAAACTAATAAGAAAATTAGCAAGAGTTGACAATAATTCAGCTTTATAATTTACATGCTAAGGGCTGTTGTTTTTTAATTTACAAAATTTTTAAAAATTAAAATTTCTCATTTTGTAATTATTCAATAATTAAATTTATTAAACTTTTTAAAAATTTATTAAGGTTAAACGTCGGATGACTAAATTTGTTACATCAATACAGTCATCAAATTTTACACGATTGTACCGTTTAGTAACGAAAATATTGAATTTTATATAATTTAATGACTAAAATAGAAAAAAATTTAAAACCTTTTATTTACTCTAAAACTTTAAATTAGATTGTGATAAGAATAAAATCAAAGTTGTTTATTATTATTATTAATTTTATCAAAAAAAATCAAAAGTTTAACCAATGAAATACATGAGTTATTTATAGAGATTTTTTTAATAAGTAATTTTTGTCTTTTCTTAATAAATTTTAATTAACTCGGTCAACCGTAACCAATAATTTAAATTTTTTTATTTTTCATTATTTTTATGGGTTTTATTTTTTGAGGAAACAATGTTAAAAAACTAAAATGATAAATACCAACAAATCAAATATCACACAATAACATATATTAGTTTAAGATATATTTATGTAATTCGATCCAAAAATTGCAAGATTATATTTCTAATTTTATTTTAAAATTCAATTCAATCCCAAAATAATAAATGAAGAGGGAGAGATAAGAATTTTTGTTCATATTGTGGATGGGACATTAAAATGATAAGAAGGGAAACTTTATCTCGAAATTACGGAAATTTTAGAACCAACCAATTTGATTTTCGGTCCAATTAATTTCAATCTTTTTTAATATCAATAAAATACATTGATTTAAATTTTTTATTTATATTTTTAAATTTGAGCTAGGTTTGGATCGATGAGTTCATTTAAAGCTTGTTTATTGTTTCATGAGTATATTAATAAAATTATTATGTTCGTTTATTTATAATATAATAATTATTATTATTATTTATAATTGACTATTTTATATCTAAAAAATTATATATATATATTTATTATTTATTTATTTATTATTCATGAACATTATTTGTGAACATGTTCAATATATGTTATGTTTGTTTAATGTTTGTGAATATGGTCATTTAGTGTTCATGAACATCTCCATTTAACTTAAACGAACAAAAATTAACACGCGTAATTTTTAATAAACGAACACGTACAAAAATTTTAAAATTTTTAACAAATACAAATCAAACATCAACAAACAAAGTTCCATTCCTTCATGCTACATTCACTCCCAGCCTTAATTATTGTTCATCAATTTGTTATAATTGGCACCATAAGGTTGGCATATTCAAGGATAAGTTTCAAATTCTATAATAAAAAAAATATGCTTTACTTGGTTGATAAGAATACCTCTTGTCAAATTGGGTAAATTATAGAATTGGTCATTTATGTTTACATAGGTTTTTGTTTTGATCATCGAACTTTAAAAAATTATTATATAATTACTAACTTTATCGATTTTTTATGTTATGGTCACTCTGCTGTTAACTTCGGTTAATGGTGTAACAACAAGTTAATATGGCACATTAACTTCACCTATAGGATTTTAATTTTAAGTAAAGTTAACATATCATGCCAACTTATCGTTACACCTTTAATGAGAGTTAATATTTCAATCACCATAATGTAAAAAAAAAAAAAATGTTCATAACCAAAATGTAAACTTATGCAAATATAAGTGAGTAATTTTGTAGTTTACCCTATCAAAAATGGGCTTTTGCTTCCTAAAATTAGATATGATAATTCATATATATATTTGTCTTTTTATGTTGTGTTTGGATTTTTTTTGCATCATATTGTGTTTTAGTTATTTTTCTCATTCGTATTCATACTTGGTGGAATTAAGGTATTCATCATGTTCGTTTTACGGTTCATGAAGATTAATCTTTTCGGAATTTATAGTTATCCTTATCCACAATGTTATCTCTAAGATCCAAACTTTGATTTTTTTCCCTGAATATGCTTAACTTTTGTAGATAAAATTTAATATAACTTTAACACAAAAAAAATTGTATAAAAAAATAAAACATTTTTACACATTTTTATAACTTCTTGTAAGGTTAATATGTTTTTTATCTATCCAAAATTATTTCTTTATAGATAGAATGGGGGAGAAAAGGAGTTTTTGAAGGTTTACATAGATTGGTTTGAAAATAATTTGGCAACTGTATTGTCAGCTGGTGGCTAAGCAATCAACAAAAATTGGACATTGGTTTGATTTACATCTATTTATATACCGACAGAATCATGAAGAATCAAATCTTTTTAATTATTATGATGATCATACATACCTTTTCCATTTTATTTTATGTTATTTTTGTTGGGACCTTCAATCTCTATCTTTCTTTGTTAGGGTAAATTTTAAGTTTAGTCACTTTTATATTTTTAAATTACGTTTTAATCACTAAATTTTAAAGATTATTATATAGTCACTATCATTACCGATTATTACGTTATATGTCACATTAACCTCACCATTTCAGATAAACTTTTAGATAGAATTGGTATAACTAGTCCTTGTAGTTTTTGTTTTGAGCGAATTTAATTCATTTTCTTTGACTTAAATACATATTTGACCTCCTAAATTTGACACATTCTCCCAAGTTGGTATTTATGGTTTAGAAATTTTAAAAATATATTAAAAATTATAAACTATAAAAATTGTAAGAAGTTTTAAAAAAATATACAACAAAATGGTAAAAACACCTTTCCAGACCCTCTCAACTTTGATATTGAATAAATTGGTCTATCTAAAAGAAATCACTAGCATTAATGTTTTTATCAATTGTATATTATTTTGATTGGTATAATAACAAATTTAACCCTAGATGTTTATATATTATGTGTAAATGTTGACATAATGTATACATGTTGTGGGCTAAATTTGTTAAATCGGGATCAAATTGACAAAATGTATAAATATTGTGAGTTAAGTTGTTACGAGCCCAAATAATCCCTTCCCTCAAAGCTTCTGCCTTAGCCTAGAGATCAAATACACCTTTAATTTGGAAGGTTAGTGGCTGTTTTTATCACGACCCAAAAGTTAGTGGTGTCGGAAAGCGTATTTTTAGAGCCCCATTTTCATAAACTGGGCTCGTAAATATTTTTATTAAATATTCATGGAGTTATGTTAGAAGTAAATTAAATTTTGGTTAGGTAATTTCATTGAATTAGAACTTATTTGAAGTAAATGGATTTAATTGAATAAGTGTTAAAAGTTGAATTTTTAATTAATTCATAAGTGAATATCTAACAAGGGGCTTATTAGGAAAATAAGCCATTAATCTAGTTAGTGGACAGCATCATGATAGGTTGGATAAAAAAATTATATAAATTTTATTATTATAATAAAACATAAGTTAATTACTAACAATTGATAATAAAGAAAGAACGGGGAAAAGAAAAATTAAAAGAAACAAAAACATTTCTCTTTTATATTTCTTGCATGCCGAATTGTTGAGAGAAGAAAGGAGACTTTTAGCTATTAAGTTCCATTTTAGAAGCTCATATTAATTGGTATGTGTTGGTCCTTATTACTTAAATTATATATATTTGGAACCTTAAGAGCATGAATTAGCCTACCTATGTTGGAATTTTTAGAATTAGTGATGTTTGTGGAAGTTGATATTGTAGAGAAATTCAAATTATTAGTGTTATTTGGATGGATTTTGAGTTTGGAGGGTAAATAGACATATTGGTTAAGTGACTCTTGATGATTTTAAAGTTTAGGGGTTTATTTATGAAAATGGTAAACTATAGGGTTATATTGTGAATTAATTGAAATTATGAGTTGTTTAAACCTTGTGGAAAAATCAGTTAGCATGGGATTTCTTAATTGTAACTAAATAACATGTTTTAGAATTGAGGATTAAACCGAATTGAAGGTTAATGTTGAGTGCAAATATGTGAAATGTGGCTAAAAGGTTAATGGTTTGAATAAATGTTTCTTGGTGATTATATTAATTAAATTAATTATATGATTAATTTTAGATCGAGAAACAAAAGGATCGGTTGGTAATCATGGAAAAGAGAATGTCGCTGAGTTATTCAATTATTTAAACTGCTAGTCACTTGAATATCTAATTATATGTGTTCTAATCATTAATTACTTGAATGAAATATTATGGATTTATATTGAATGTTATAAAGTTGATCATGAGATATAACATAGTTGATTAGTGCAAAGATTTTATTATGAATTGATGAAATATGGAATTATGTAATTATGTATATTTGTCAGTTTATCCGACTAGCGTTGGGCGCAACCTTCGTCAATTTATCTAACTAATGCATGGCACACTGTTATATCTGCCGATTTATCCGACTAGTGCTGGGCACAACCTTCGTTAGTTTATCTGACTAGTGCAGGGCACACTATTATATCTGTCAATTTATCCGACTAGCGCTGGGCACAACCTTCGTCAGTTTATCTGACTAGTGCTAGCACATCATTATAATTGTCAGTTATCTTACTAGAGTTGGGCGCAAAACTTATTTACAGTTTAACCATTAGGCATCGAGTGCCATTTACTAGATGACTAGTATCAGCAAGGAATAATATATCTATTGAGGAAAATTTAGCTTGTGAAAGATGTCATGGAAGATATACAATATGAATTATGGAGTAGTGTGGTAAATTTCCATAGAATAAACTTATATGTTATGAAATGTAAAAAAAAAAAAAAAAGTTAGGTTACTAGGTGTAAGTGTGATACTTCGAGTGAATGGGTTTATTTAATATGTGAACCTTTCTTTGAATGCAGATTAGGAGCTTACTTTTGTTCAACGACTCAGCATCCACGAAAAATCCCGAACTCAATGTTAGTGATGTACTTTTTTTTTTTTTTTTTTATTTTGGCGCGTACCTAGGTTGTTTTGGTTAGATATGGCCAGCTAGATGTTTGAATGTCCCTTTTTAAGTATCTTGTATAAAGATAATGTTGTGTAAACTTGTTAAATGTTTTGTTCAAAGCCAACAAATGTATATAGTTATGTATGATTATGGATATATATATATAAATATTAATATATAATAGTTCGTTTGTGAATTGATTAGTTGGAATGTATGTGTTTGAGTGTTGGGATGGAAATCTTGAAGCTATGTTTAGTTGGTGATACTTGTAATGGTAATTTGTTGAAAGTGTATATGTATTTATGTTTGGTCAAATTGGTTGTTGTTTGAATGAAATAGGTTGCTTATAGTAATGTATAACTTTAGCCTAGCTAATTGATGATTGTTGTTGATTGAGGTGCCTTTGAATGGCATATTGGTTGGATATAGAATGAGTGAAATTTTAGCTTGTAATTGATGATTTGAATGTGGTATCAATGAGGGCACATTGGTTAGGCACATAGGATGTATGAAATTGGCATGAATTTGATTTGTTTTGAGGTGTATTGATGACATTTATGGATTGGTTTTTGGCTTGGCTTAATGGCCAAGATACAGTAGCAATTTGCCTTGTTTTGGGAACAAATTATGGTACACATGGCCTGAGACATAGACTGTCACACGGCCGTGTGTCATAAAACATTTTGTTACACGGCCATGTGACCTTAATTCGAATATACACACGGGCGGACACACGGGCTAGGACACGGTCGTGTGTCAGGATTTCGAATGTCCACACAGTCTGGGCTGTGACACACGATTTGACCATACGGTCGTGTGTCCCCTACTTTCAAATTTTCAACTCTTTCCTAACTTTTCTGTTTTGTTTTGAATTGACCCCAAATTATTTCTAATCTATTTTTAGGGCCCGTAAACTCGGTTTAAGGCCCGTAAATGTATATTTATTGTGAATGGATTGTGATTTGATTAATTGTAATTATATTAAATATTTATTTTTAAATAATGTTAAATGTTTAAAACATTATCGTAATACTCTATGACCTCAATCCGTCGACGGGGAAGGGTTAGGGGTGTTATATTTAGTGGTATCAGAGCTATAGGTTTAGCCGATTCTCGGAATTGAGTCTAGAGGTACATGTCAAAGTTGTGTTGAAATTGAGTCGAGATTGAATACTAATTATAATTGTTTCTATTTATAGTTAAAAGATGTCAAATAAATCTAATAATGTGGTGGATCATAAGATTCATACTGATGATAAAACTATTGATGAGTTACACAGGATCGAGTCAGTAACACCGAGTGTTCGTTCTGATGGTACTTAGCAACCAAATGTTAATAGAGGCCCTAATGAAGGGCAAGGTGATACTAATATATTACGAGTCATTGCGGAAGCTTTTTAGAGGGTAGCGGGAGCCACTCCTCCGATAATACTCTCACCTACAGTTAAACGAGCTCCTATTAAAGAATTGAGATGCTACAGAATTTGTTGGACTAAAAGGAATTTATCCGTCAACGGCTAAAATATGGTTGGAATCCACAACACGGGTTCTTCAACAATTAGAGTGCATATCTCGGGAATGTGTTATTTGTGCAGTGTCATTATTACAAGGAGAAGCCTACACATAGTGGCAAATCATCACACGACACGCTCTTACAGAAGCTATAGATTGAAAATTCTTTCAAGCAGAGTTTTAAAATAAATATGTCGGGGAACTATATCTCAAGGATAGAAAACATTATTTCTTTTGTTGAAGCAAGAAGAATTATCTGTGATGGATTATGAATGAGAATATATGCGCCTTAGCAATTATGCTATGGAACTTATCCCTATCGAAGAAGTAAGCTGTAAGCATTTCTTGCGGGGAATGCAAGATGAAATTCAGACTCAATTAGTGGCATTAAAAATTAAGGAGTTCGTTGATTTGTCGTAACGGGCAAAAATGGTAGAGCAATCATTGGGATTGTGTAAGAAATCTAAACCTTCTCGTGTTACGAAAAAGCATTTTGGGACTCCCAATTCGTATTCGGTACCAAATAAAAGCAAAGGGTCACGGGATTTTAAAAAGACAATTGCAAGATCGGCAACATCAAATAATATGCAAGATCGCCAACCTACAGCTTTTGCTGGGAGTGTAAAAGGGCTAAATAAAACTTCTAAAATGTCGACCTGTGAACATTGTGGTAAAAAGCACTGGGGAAAATGCTGGAAATTGACAAAGGGTTGTTTCCATTGTGGATTGTTGGAGCATTTCGCTCGTGAGTGTCCAAAGAACGAAATTAATATACTTGATGATACACAGAGAGCCACCTCTCCAGTTAGGAGTCGAAGGACGAGTAGAGATGGATCGAGAAAAGGGAGTGAAACAGTCGCTCATCAGCTTGAGGCCAGAGCGTCGGCTCGTGCTTATGTTGTGCGGACACGTGATGATGGAGATGCTACCAATGTTGTAGCAAGTATTTTTTTTGTTATTCTTCATACCTGTTTTTACCTTGATTGATCTTGGTTCTTCTCATTCGTATGTTAATACTGATCTGGTCAAATCTAGGAGTATGAAATCTGAGGTGTCAAAAGTAGTCATATCTGTATCAAGTCTGTTGGGTCAAACAGTGTTAGTTAATCAAGTCTGTAAATGATTTCCACTAAAAATTAAAAATTTAACATTTCTAGTAGATTTGTTAATTATGCCTTTTTGTGATTTTGATGTAATTCTGCGTATGAATTGGTTAATCGAACACGGGGTAGTTCTCGACTGCTGGAAGAAAAAATTTTCAGTCCAAGATCCGAATAATGAGATTATAGAAGTTAGTGGCATTAAAATGAATGGTTCAACTCAAATTGTTTTGTCGATTTAAGCTGATAGGTTATTGATGCAAGGTTGTGAAGCTTTCTAGCTTACGTTATCAATTCAAAGACTGGGAATAGTGAAATCAATAATATTCAAACTATTTGTGAATTCTCTGATGTGTTTCCTGAGGAATTGTCGGGATTACCACCTGATCGGGAGGTTGAGTTTGCAATCGAAGTATTCCCTGGTTCAGCTCCGGTGTCCATACCTCCTTATTTTATGACACCGACTGCGTTGAAGGAATTAAAGGTTCAGTTGCAAGATTTATTGGAACATGGTTTTATACGTCCTAGTATATCACCTTGGGGAGCTCCCGTTTTATTCGTGAAAAAGAAAGATAGTTCGATGCGACTTTATATTGATTATCGTCAATTAAACAAGTTGACGATTAAAAATTGATACCCCTTCCTCGCATTGATGATTTGTTTGATCAACTGAAGGGAGCTTCAGTCCTTTCTAAGGTTGATTTACGATCGATTTATTATCATTTGAAAGTAAAAGATAGTGATGTACCGAAAACAACTTTTCGAACACGTTATGGTCACTATGAATTTTTGGTGATGCCCTTCGGATTAACGAATGCTTCAGCAGCATTTATGGATCTCATGGATCGCATTTTTTAACCCTATCTTGATCAGTTCGTGGTAGTTTTTATTGACAATATTTTGATCTATTCAAAATCGGAAGCTGAGCATGAACAACATTTGTAGATCGTTTTACGAGAAAATAAATTGTTCAGAGAATTAAATAAATGTGAATTCTGGCTAACCGAAGTGGTATTCTTGGGGCATGTGATATCAGCTGATGGAATTCGTGTCGACAAAATATTGAAGCAATTGTTCTGTGGAAAGCACCGAGAAATGTGACAGAGGTTCGTAATTTCCTTGGCTGAGCCGGTTACTACTGAAGATTTGTTAACGGATTCTCGAAGATAGTTTTGTCGATGAAAAAGTTATTATAAAAGAATGTTTAGTTCGTTTGGTGTGAGAAGTGCCAGGGAAGTTTTGAAAGACTGAAACAAATGTTGACTAAAGCACAAGTTTTAACTTTACCGAAGTTGGGAAAGGATTCTGTGATTTACAATGATGCCTCGTTGAATGGTTTAGGTTGTGTTCTGATGCAAGAGGGGAAGGTGATTGCGTACGCGTCCCGACAGTTAAAAACGCATTAATGTAATTATCCGACGCATGATTTAGAGCTAGTTGCTATAATTTTGCTCTAAAAAATTGGAGACATTACTTGTACAGTGGAAAATGTTACATTTTTACTGATTTAAATACCTCCTAACACAAAAGGAGTTAATAAAAGCTAATAAACAGAAACAACTTTAACTTGATGAATTCGATTTCCAAATTCCATTCTATGTGACATCGCCAGATTTGGCCATAACGTCTAGGTTGGGTTTTGGGTGTTACACAAAAGTTGAAGGAAGCTTTGTATGAATTGTTTGATGAGTATAAGCCTCCACTTCATAGTACTTGTAGCCAATCAAGTGTGGCAACACATGTTTCTTTCAATGAACCACAACAAAAAATGAAAAGGCGTATGCAAGTTTTGTATAAAAAGCGTGAGTTAAAAAATGGTGGTGAGGACAAAACTTTTGAATTGAATAAATATCTAGTTGAGGCTAATGAGAATTTTGTTGAATATTTTGATATTTTATTGTGATAGAAAGTGAATAACCCTAGATTTCTCACTCTTTCAAATATGGCCAGAGATGTGTTAGCTATACCGATTTCTACGATTGCTTCAGAGTCTGCATTTAGCACGGGGCAGCGTGTGCTTGATCAATTTAGGAGTTCCTTAACTCCTAAAATTGTGTAAGCTCTTGTATGTACTCAAGATTGGATTCGAAAATCATCATCACAAGAAGACATAAAGAAGATTGAAGAACAAATTCAAGAGCTTGACAAGATTGAAAATGGTATATTTATTTTAAATTTAATAGTTTCAATTTTTTTACCACTTCACTCCTACATTAGCTTATTTAATCATTTCAATGTTTAGACTTTTCTTGGAATGCATTAGAGCTTACCCTAAATTCATGAGCTTTCATGAGTTGAAGGGTATACTGGCTATCTTATTCTTGTTAACTTACAATCGGTCCCTTTATTTATATTATTTGATTTTTTTTAAATGCATATATTTCTATTATATGCTCATTGTTTGCACATATTTTGTAGGGATAATGCAAATGGAGATATTTTGGGAGAAGAAATGGATGCAAAAGGAGAACATTAAAAACTATTACATTTTAGTTATGTGTTGCCTTTGTGACTCGTTTTGAGTTGCTTTTTGAGACTTTTTTGAGATGCCTTTGTTTTGCTATTGTTAGATTTCCATGTTGTTTTTGGCTTTTTATGCTGTTATTTTGAGCTTTAAAGGTTTGTTGTTGTTGTTGTTGTTGTTTAACTTTGAGTGCTATTATGTGCTATCATTGTTAACTTTCAAGACTTACTTTGTGTTGCTTTTTTAAACTTTTAAGATTTCTTCTATGTTGTCATGGTTAATTTTTTGTTTGATTGTTAACTCTCAAGACTTATTTGTTATTTTCACCTTCATTTAATTTTTTTTAAACTATTAAATAAAAGAAAATAAACATTAGTAATGTATCTTTTATATGTTTTATACTTATTTTAACCAAAAGAAAAAAAAACATATAAATTAGTTAACTGAATTAATCGAAATATTTTAGTTCGATTAATGCATTTGAAAAAAATAATAAATTTAAATTTGAATATGTACAATTTAATGGCTTCGGTTTTAGTAAAAATAATGACAAGTTGTAGTATGAAACCATATTGGCGTGTATGGAAATGACGTAGTTTCAACAAAAAAAATTGTGTATCAAAAGAGTTAATGAAAACGTGGGCCTCCCAATTTGTGGAAAGTACAAACATGATATTTTTTTTTTTTTAATTTTTGGTCCCAATAAACCTTGATTATCCAAATTACAGAAGAAAAGGATAAAAGTGACAGTGACAGTGACAGTGGCAAAGAGTAATGATGTGTTTTTCTAAATCTAAAACAAGATTCTCCGTTATATTATACTCATAATGAAAGAGTAGATTATAAATTGCAATATCTAATTATTTCAACTTCTCTATCACCATGCTTTTGGTATCACTACCATTTCTATATAACATCCACCTCCCCCTCCTCATCTCACTATTACATTCATGCCGTATCAACTATTTACATTATTTTTTTAAATTTTTGAATTTAATTTAGTTTTTTTCTTGCTTAAAGGCCGATTAAATTGAATAAAAACAATTTTGATCCTCTCATATATTTGATTTTTTAAAATTAATTTTTATTTAAAAATAAAATTTTTAAATAATATAATACACTAAATATACTAAAAATGATTAAAATAAAAGTTTTCTAACACATTAAAAATATTTATATTAAAAAATACTACCATAAATTTAATAAATGTTTTATTGTATTAAATATAATTTTTAAAATTTTATATTTTGTATTATTTTTAATAAATTTTATAATTTAATAAATGTTGATTATTTTTAGCCAACTATAATCTGAAGAAAAAAAAAACTGAGTCTTTTTTAAAAAAAATTCATTATTAAATCTGATTTTTCTATATATTTTAATATTAGATTTAGGGCTAAATAAGTAATACACATAAAAGAAAATTATTGGTTAAATAGGTCAATTTTTTAAAAATTTAGGAGAATAAGCCGCTTTTAGAAAGAGAGTGGAAAAGCACGTCCAACTGGACGAGCTTTTCCTTTAAGTTGCATTTTCTGATTTTTTTTTAATATGATTAATTTCTTTAGTTAAATAGTTAAATGTTAGTAGTTTTATCCTTAAATCTTAGGTTTGATTCCCCTTCCGCTCACATTTTATTGTTTTAAGCTTTTTATATTTTTAATTAATGTTTTTAGCATACCGGCTCATTTGGTTCAATGATTAAATATTCATCCTTTAGACCTAGGTTTAATTCTCCTTTTTTAAACACATTTGTAATTTTTATTTCATGTTGTTTCAAGGTTTTTTTATTTTTAATTAATAAATATATTGTTTTCAAATTTTTTATTTTTAATTCATCTTTTTAATTAATAACTCTTTTATTCATAAAATCAAATAATAAATATGTAATTATATAATAAATATATATTACATATATCATTATGTTAAAAATATTTGAAATTAATAATTCCTTTATATATAATATAAACATCAACTAATTTTTTTGATATATTTTTCTTTATATATAGTATTTATATGTCAAATATTTATTTTCTCCACCTTGGGTATGGTGATTTTTAATATTATAGAATGAAATAATTATTTCAAATATAATTATTATTTTTATATGTAAAATATTTGAAATATCATTATTTTTTCATCTACATTGTGGGTATGATATTTCAAATATTTTTATATGTGAAATATTTCAATTAGTTATTTCAAGTATCATTATGTTTATATGTAAAATATTTTAAATGCACATACAAAATTATATAATACTAAAATTTACTACACTCATTATATGGATTGAAAAATAAATATTACACATATAAAAATTATATTTTTGAAAATATTCATATTTTTAATATTATTTGATTTTATGAATAAAAGAGTTATTAATTAAAAAGATGAATCAAAAATATATTTTTTGGAAAAAAAATATATTTATTAATTAAAAATAAAAAAAAGCTTGAAATAGCATTAGGGGTGTAAATGAGCGGAACGTTCGATAAACTGTTCGTGAAACGTTCGTTTATGTTTATTTATTAAGCTAAATAAACGAGTATGAAAAAAAATTATGTTCGTTTAATAAACGAACTAACACGAACAGAGGTGTGTTCGTTTCGTTTATGTTCACGAATAAACTCGTTTGAAAGCTCATTTATTGGCTTGCTTATTGACTCGTTTATTTATTAATGATACTTTCTTATAAAAATTCCATTAGTATATATTAATAAAATTATCTTGGTTTGTATTTTTTATTTATAATATAATTATTTACATTTATATTTGACTGTTTTATATTTAAACAATATGTGTGTGTATGTATTTATTGTTTGTTTGTTTATTATTTATTAACATTGTTCATGAACATGTTCAATTATATGTTCGTGAACATATTCGTTTAATGTTCGTGAACATGTTAGATTAATTTAAATGAACATGTTCGTGAACATTAAACAAACGAACATGAACACACATAATTTTAAATAAACGAACATGAACAAAAATTAGAAATTCTTAACGAACACAAATTGAACATGAACAAGCTTAAAAATAAACAAATGAATATGAATAGAGGTTTGTTCGTTCAAGCTTGGTTCATTTACAGCCCTAAATAGCATGAAATAAAAATTACAAATGCGTTTAGAAGAGGGGAATTACACCTGAGTTTCAAGGATGAAATTACTATTTAACAATTTAACCAAAGGAGCTAATATGATAAAAAAATATATATAAATGTGAGTGGGAGAGAAATTGAACCTAAGACTTAAAGACAAAATCAGGTACCAAAAGATATATTAAGGAATAATAACAATTAGGATGAGATTTTTTTATATATATTTGAAATTGTTAAAAATTGACCTTAATTGCTAATTTTGCTGACTAATTGCAAAAATGTATTAATAAGAAAAAAGAGAGTAGCAGATTGCAGGCCCTAATTTGGTACCAAATCCTAGCAGCCTGGCACACGTGTGAAGATGAAAATAATGGAAATTTCAAGCTTTATTGTTATTATTATGTTTGACCAATCAAAATCAAAAGATTAATAGTAACCAACCTCACCAGAACCCAATTGCTTAGCTTCTTCAAAACAACCCTTGGCATTGGACTTAATTTGTGGTAATGTTTTTTGCCAAGCTTCACTCATTAAATATGCTTATGGCCATCCATCTCATAAAACCCTTCATTTTTTTATTTAAAACAATAATTAAGATTTGGTGTTAAGTTATAATCAATTTTTAGCAGTGAAAACATGATATCTGTTTATATTTTTAGTAAAACTCGAAGTTCATGCATAATTAATTAATATCCATATTTCAATATCATTAATTAATATCCATATTTCAATATCCTAAAATCAAATTAGATGTCATGTATGCAGTAAAAACCTAAATTCTAAGTCTCATGCCACAGTTAAAAAATAAAGCAATACAGTCTCTGAATCATAAAACATCAAATAATAATTATAAAACATTTTGATAAAGCAAAATCGAGCCGAGACCCTCTGAATACCACGTCCGCGTCCTAACCTGGTGGGTTATTTGTAGAGATGGAAATAAAAGGGGAGTGAGCCATGAAGCTCAGTGTGAGTTCTATCACAAGAAAATCAGTGCTAAATAGTAATCCAAGCATACATAATAATAGTTTTCAGTATAGTAACAATCATATAGCATAGCAGAAATTGACAGTTCATTCGAGCATGCTTATGCGTGTTTATGTAATACAAAGCAATTTTAGTTTAACAAAAAAAGAAATGTCCTACCCCACCGCTACACTCCATAGTAAGAGTTCCCCAAAACTCTTTTATCCTGTACACTTCAATTTGTGGATGAGCCACAAGGGTTGCAGGTTAATACACTGCCAATAGTTGTGAATGCACAACTGGTTTGCAGATAAAAGTTGCTAGTAAAAATTGTGGCAAAAGAAAAGGGGGATAAATACCTAAGGTTTTCAAACTTTTAGGGGGCTGTATGACAATTTACCCTTGCTGTTGAAAATAAAAGGAAATGGAAGGGGATTGGAGTGGAGTGGCTCAAACTCAAGTATACAAGGGGGAAAAGCAAGTGTGTAACCATTAAGCCTAAGCCTATTACTTGTTAAGTTTTTACTCCTAACAATATAAATTTTAATTTGGTTTCTATCTTAGTTTGCTGAAAATTAAAGAACAGAAATAGGAAAGGAGTGGCTTAAATGTAAGACCTGTAGGTCCAGTGCACTAACTATTTAACCATCAAGCCTAAGTCATTTCTTGGTTAATTATTTCAATTAACTTCTTATATTTTGGGGTGTGACATAGTTGTTGAGGTGGCAGTGTATATTAGTTGTCACATCAGCAAAAAAAATTAAATTCTTTTTAAAAAATTTGTTTAATTTTTTTATGTCCAGAATGAACATGAAAAAATGGTTAAATAATTTTTTTAAAAAAATATATATAAAAATTTGTAAACATTATTCAAATTTATAAAAAATATTAAATAAAATTTAAAAAATAAAATATTAAAGTCATTTAAAAAATTAATTCTAGAATGAATATAGACATATGGTTGTCCGGATTCATTTTAGATTATTTTTTAAATTATGTAAAGTTTTAAAAATTATTTTTCATATAATAACTTTTAATATTATTGTCCTTTAAGTTATTTGTTTAAAATTTTTTTAAATTGTCTTTCTTTCTTTTCCATTATATATATATTCAATGTGTATATATATTATAATAATATAAAACTTTAGTAGTATATATATTTTATTTGAAATTACTTTATATAATATATGTTATTATATATATTATATACTACAATCCCCCACTTATTTTTAAATAAAACTTGAAATTATTTCTAGATCACTAAGCGGTACATAATCAAAAGTGGCCTATAACTTGAACTTTTGAAATGAAAATAAAACATGAAATAATACTTTTGTACCACAAAGTTATTTTGATTTCTACAAGGAAGCGTGTTAAAGAGCCATGCGCTACATACTGTAAATAGCAAGTACTCTCAGAATCTACCAGTCAATCCTAAAAAGTAACCTTTGACTTCTCTACTTGCATAGGCAAGCTCATCAAAAGTGTCACACTACACTTCACTTATTTGACACACAAGCTATAAGTCTCGTTAAGGACTATAAGTCCAGCCTACTCATTGTGAAATGGAGTGCACCAACATCAAGGGCACGTTTGGTTCGCTGTAATGGAATAGAGATGTAATGGAATAGAGGTGTAATGTAATAGAGCTGTAATAAGTAATTCAACTGTTTGGTTGAATGGAATGGAATAAGTTTGTAATAGAATTCTTGTGTTTGGTTGAATGGAATGATGTTGTAATAGCATAAGGAAAAGAACTAAAATGACCAGAATACCCTTAGCAGAATTTTTGTTAGGTAGATGATTATTGTTATTGTTATTAAATTTTAATAAGGTTATTATTGAAAATAATTTAATAAAAATAATAAATAATTTAATTATATTTTAACATAATTATTATTAAATATAATTTAATAAAAAATATAATTTAATAACATGCTTAATATAATTATTATTATATGAATTAAAAAATCTTAATATATAATACTATAAAAATATATAATTTATTTTATTATTTTTAAACTGCAATACATATATGTGCTAAAATATCATTATTGAAACAAATAATTTAATTACTTTACAAAAAAATATATTAGAAGTAATTAATTAACTTGAGAATTATATTTCACATCCAAGCATAAATTCATATATTAACAAAAAGTTACATGATTTCATTATTTTATATGTCATAATCTATATGTTTTAAAATTTTACAACATCAAAAAGTTACAACATTGTAATGACATTCTATCATGTCATTATACCATCCAAATATTACAAACACAAAAAGATACCAAAATATAATATATACTTTTACTTAATATCTTTTACTTAATAATAATATATAATTAAATAATATACTTATATAATAAGTATATATACATGTATTTTACAAATATATGTATATTAGTATCACACATGTCGCCATATGCACCATATATTTGTCTTAATTTAATTTATTCATCACATAATATCAATTTAATAATAACAAATACATTAAATATTTACTTAAATAATAAGTAAATGCAAACATGTATTACAAATGTATGTACAATATATTTATTACACATGTATTTTATTTTTACCATACACTTGTCTTTCTTTTATTTATTTAATAATAATTAATTTAAAACCTTAAACATAAAAAAATCCAATAATTAAGATTTTATCTAAGTTTGCAGTCACATCTATAAAAATTGGCTTAATTGTCATTTTGGTCTTTTTTATTTTCTTTTAATCTACAACTAAACTTTCACACTTTATTCAATTTAATCTTTTTCTCCTAATTATCCTTAATTTAAGCTAATTCACTTTATTAAACTTTAATTAACCAATCACTTAACTTCGTAAATATTTTTAATAGATATTTACATATTCATTTTTCAAAGAACGTAGACCCGAAAATACACTTTTTCGATGACCGTAAAATTCGGATCATTACAATTATAACACATGATGAATCAAAGAAAAATAGATTATCATTCAACAAGTCTAGTACGATACAAAAAAATAATTCAAACACCACTAAAGTTTCATAAACTAGATACATGAAATAACATAAACATCGTAACATTTACTATTTTTACCCTAAACCTAACTAATTTCTAGATGCTTGCCATTCATTGAACATTCGGTTGGCTAGTTCCATCCTCCAAGTAGCCCATGCATCCGATGGATGAATATTTGCGATATTCGATTCATCATCATCTATCACATTACTAGGTAATCTTTCTTCCAACTCCGCTTCAATAGGATCGATACTCATATAGGTTCTAATAAAATTATGGAGCAAACAACATGCAATAATGATTTTATTGTGCACCCTCACAGGATAGAATGATGGACTCCTAAGTATTCCCCATCTAAGTTTTAATAACCCAAAACATCTTTCAATAACATTACGCTACTGAAGCATGTTTCATATTGAAAAATTCTTCCGAGTACTTGGTTGGTAACCCCTGACGCCACTCATTCAAATGATATCTTTGTCCTCTAAATGGGGCAAGAAATCCTCACGATTTGTGTATCCAAAGATCAACTAGATAATAACAACCTATAAAAAGAAACTATTTGTCATGGTTAATTTCCCATAAAAGTATGATCTTAAAAATTAATTCAAATTCCTATAATTTGCACTTTACCATGCGGAACTTTTAGTCCATGTCTCCTACTAATAGCATATCGAAGAACTCGTCCATCAAACAATGTAACCTTTCCAACCGGAAGAACATAAACAAAATGCATATCGGTGTACAAACACCTAACATATTTGTTGCTATGTCACCTTTTCAGCGTTCGATATCTAGATTTATCAACTTCGGAACCCTAATCTTGATGTGGGTTCCGTCTAAAGCACCTAAGCAATTCTACATCACATGTATAAAACCTCGAGTTAAGATACTATATTTAAATGTAAAAGGATTAAATTATGTACGAGCTATATATAGTATTCACTTCAATACCTTGAACCATTTCCACCTTGGAGTGCAGTAGAATTAGTCATGTAATTGGCTCTGCCTTTTTAAATAACACACCTTGTAAGCGTATGACAGCATTTAAAACATTGTGAAATGATCTCAATACGGTTTCCCAGGACCTATTAAAGTGATGCTTGATAACTCTATTTTTAAGGTGATGAGAAATGATATGTAAAAACATTGCCACTTGCTCATCAACAAGCATGTTCCTTGACGACTTCAATCCCCTAAAAGTTTGTAACATCTCACATAGTTTAAAAAAGGTAATTCTATTCATTCTAACTTGTTCAATACAAGTCTCGTCACTAGCATATACAAGTCTCGTCACATAATCTCAAGTGCATAAAAATCTAAAATATAGGATCTAATCCTTGGTCTATAAGTATGTAGGCTATGGATGGCACCTAATGCAAGTAAGAACCAACTCGCAACAGTACACATTTGCAACCATATTGTAACAGCAAGACCAATTCTTTTACGCCTCACACTTTGTCCTATCAAAGCGCGATTTGAGCCATAATCGCAATATATTAAAAGTTTCAATTTCTTCAAATCATAGTAAAAGGCTCACATTTCTTAAATAATAATTTCAATAACTGTAAAACAAAATCAAAGAATATAATTGCCATATAACTTACAGTGTTTCAGTGAATACAAGATGCTCAACTCTGTAACTCCAAAATTCTTTGGATTCACAAACTCTATAACTCCAAAATTCTTTGCTGCATAGTTAAAGCATAAAGCAAGCATTCAGGAGAAGAAATTAAAAGCCTAATTGTTCCTCCTCTTTTGTATAGTTAAAGCATAAAGCAAGCATTCAGAAGAAGAAATTGGGACACAAATTAAATCTACCTCCATTAGTTTTAGAAATTGGTTTTCCCAGCATTTATCAATGCAGTTTTTTTATTCAAATTTTCTCAAAAATAGGAGGACACCATACGTATTTCTTTGTCAAAATTATATATCCTTGAAAATATTCATTACGAGTCTCATTCAAATTTGATTGAGGTTTTGTTCTCATTTATAGATTCAATATAATTGATCTTTTACCAAAACCATGATAATGTATTTTTCATATTTAATCATCTCCATAATTAAGCACAACCGATCATATCAATTGATTCAATGATCATTTATAAGAAACAACCAACCAAACAACAACCTAAAAGGTAATTTTAGTTTAAAATAATAATTTAAGAATATATTATTAAATTAAAATTTGATGGTTTAATTGATACTATAAAATTAAAAAAATAAATTGAATCAATGATAAAAATTTATTAAATATTTAAATTATTGTTGTATAAATGAAGAAAGGAAAAATATGGGATGAAAATGAAAATGGGAAACGGACCAAAAATAAGTAAGGTAAGGCTTTAAATCATGAATGAAAAGATATTTGCCTTAAAACTGGACAATTATTATGTCTCCTGTTTATGTTGTTATCATCCAAAATCTGCAAAATCATGGAACTTATAGAAGCTATTACATGAAATGTTGCACAAGAACCTCTAGCAACTCTTTTATATCAGCTATATCATGAAATGTAAGTGTTAGCATTTTTTCCTTCCTTTTATCGATCTACTATTACTAGGACTTGAATTGGGAACTGTGACTACAATAGATGGCCCTTCCTATTTCAAGAAGTCTCTAGCCGATGCTAAAAATCATTAATGGCTTTTGGTGTAAACCATGGGAATTTGTTTTTGTTCCTATAAAAACCTTTGGATATAAACTAGGTCACTTTGCCTGCATTAGACATTTGTGGTTTTCATACTAAAAGAACCTGGATATACAAAACTTTTAATTAATTGAACACCAAAAGGAACAAAACGACAAGCAAAGAGCATTGAAGTAATTTGTAACCGAAAAAAAGAGGCTAATTCACAAGCATTACTGATATTAAACCTGGGATTTTGCTTTGATCCTCTTTCACTACTGCATTAATACCTTTTTCTTCTTTAAAGAAATATATGGCAGTAAATGTTTCCCGAGCTTGAAAAATTGGGTGTAAAAATATATGGCGATAAACTATTAATAACTTGGCTTAATAAAATATATTTCTACATATATTTCTGTAAACATTTTAAAAAATAAAATGAATCCAACAATGAAGTTTTGGCCATGCGGTAAGAAACTTTATTCTAAAATCTCAACTATCATTTGATTGCTTAAAATTGAATTCCATGACATGAATTGAAAACCAAATCGTAGCCTTTTATGAACTCTTAACTTGAAACCCTCAACTTTTTTGTGGTAATGCATTGAAATCTCCAAACTCCATAATTGAAAATATGTCCGCAATATTCAACAAAGACTATATCTACAAATGCCAAATAGATAATGGTCTCAAAATCTCGGTTCAAGCACGAAGCATAAAAGCAAGCATTCGAAGAAGAAATTAAAAGCCTACTTGTTCCTCCTCTTTTGTATAGTTAAAGCTCCGACTATAATGGTTCATTGGAAACAAAATAGACTAAACAGAGAACATAGTATTAGATCAAACATAGTTCATTGGAAACAAAGTGACAACATACTTTGCAATTTCAAGAAGGATAAAAAAAGGTCAATAATAATAAGCATATACGTAACAAAAGGAAAACGATGAAACCAACATCCAAGGCTGATTTGCAATCTTTAGCAAAAAAAAAAAAAAAAAAAAAAAAAAAAAAAACAAATTTGATTTTCAAAGTTAGATGATCGTGCAAAATGGATAAAATTACCAAAGCATCAACCTTCGAATTTCCAAAATGACAACAGCTTTAATTTATCCAAAACAAAAATCAATCAAAAGTTGCCATATATTCAAGCTCCAAATTAAACAATATAAGTAATATAAAACATTCACTTTCTGCAACAAAACTAGCAGGCAAAATCCTTTGATATAAGAACCAAAGCTCACTTTCCAGAACACACAGGCACACACATATATATGAACAAGAATAAAAGCATGAAATTTGCAGGCAGGGGAATTGAACTTTATTTCAAGTTTTGCAGTAACAAAATGACTAATTTCCCATTTCCACTATAACTTCATCCCTGAATGTATTAAATATCATGCATGATGAAACAATAAGAACAAAAAAATTGGTTCATAAAACCTAGAAGTAAAACAGCACATCATGATCATAATATACATAAGCTTTTCTAATAATTACCACATCAGTAAAGTCAAATTCCATAAATCCAAAATAAATAAATAAGTAAGACTAGTGGCTTTAATCCTCATAAAAACAAAAACCCAGGAAAAATAAAGCAGCAAAAACCAGAGTTCACTATATATAAGATACAAAACCTTGATCAAATCCCAGATTATTGAAGCAATCAAACAAGGTACAAACCCAATTCAAAAGTCATCACTTTTACAGTAAAAACTAACAGCAATCGATAGTCAATAACAGCGAACATGAAAAACAAAAGAAATCTAAGTTCAATGAAGACAAATTAATGATCGCCCATTCATACTGTAAATGCAACGACTAAGAATAGAGGATTAAAGAAAGAAGAATCGATAAGAATTAAGAGAATAACAACAATTACAAGACATTATATAAACAACCAAATATCTAAACAGCCAAATATCTACCAATCACGAGAATACCTAAATTTGAAATGACCAAATATAAATGTAATAAAACTTGAAGTACCATATTCACTTCCAAACATCTTTATTTCTAACAAAATACCCGAAATTACTCAATATCCTCGATCCCAAATAGATCCAAAGCACCAAAATAAACCCTAGTTCTAAAAAACCCACAAATTAAGAAAGACTGAATCACCAAAATAAGTAAGCAATGCAAGAACATTTACCCCGAAGCCACCGAGATCATCCGAATCTGCAGCTTTTACCGAGAAGCAAGGGGTCGGGGACCGAGATGGCTGAGTGGGAGGCGAGAGAGACGAAGGAGCGGGGTCGGATTGAGATGGTTGAGTGGGAGGCGGGAGACGAAGGAAGCACTTACACGTTTGCTCTTGTTTTTGGGGCGCTTGAGTTGGGAGGGTAAAAAATGGAAATGAATAGCTAATCGGTGGTCTGGGAAGGGAATAGAAATCCCCCAAAAATCAACCAATTTTTGGCATAGACGCGTAATGGAATAAGCCCGTAATAGGGCATTCCATTGAACCAAACGGATGATTAGGTGGGCCCACCAGATAGGGGTGTAATGGCATAGCCATTACACCCAACCAAACATGCTGCAAGTATAAGACTTTGTTAGAATAGTCTTTGCCCCCACTATTTTAAAAATATTTAATGCACTTGAATTGTTAACCTCATTGACATATTTATACAAGATAATATTTGCTAAAACCCCTTTGAACTTTGATGCATATGATTTTTGAATAAAGAACATCTTTAATCGACATCACTTATGATAGGGTAAGATTTAGACAAGACTATCTTCATTTACTTGTGGCAGTCTCATATTTCTCATGGTCACTCGATAATAGCTTAATTAGGGGTCAACAAATCTCAATTATAATATTATTCCTTCAAAACTTTACTATACATTTCCTTTCAAATTTTACTGTTCTTTTTATCTTCAAAATTTACTATTCTTTTTATCATGTAAGTAATTATATTCATTTTTTATTTTTTGTAATATGTTTACATTTTAATAGTTGCTTGGTTATTCCGCACTTTTTGTGATTTTGATATCAAGTTAGATAAGATTCTTTCTTTTCTCCACTCTATGTTAGTGTATTGATTAATATTTTGTTGTGGTTATTTATCATATATTACTTAAACATTTGTGGAAGACCATGCTTAAACATGAAGAGATAGTCTTAATAGCTGATTGATTTCACCATCTACGACATCATGATTTGTAACTGATTTAGATGTTGAAGGTGATTTGTTGTTTGTAAAATGTAACATCATGTAATTTATATGTTATGCTATTGAACTTTCCATAATTTTTATTACTTTACAATAATGTGAAATTATTATTCATATTTGGTTTACATTCTACAATATTTTGATAACAACTTCCATTGTTCAATTAATGGTTGGTGGATGTTGAGCTAATATGTATTGTTTCTCTCACGCAAATCAATATCATGAAAATTATTGAAATTCACCGTCTCTTTTAAAATCTTTTAGTGCATGCTAAACTATCGTAAAATTTGATTATTTCTGTAACATCCTAAACTCGGCTTAGACATTCAATCCAAGTCTAGAGAGTTACATCATCGACACTCAAATACCACACATATTTAACACAATAAAACTAAACCATACGTCGCATAATATCCATCACAAAGATTAGTTAAGTATATAATTTTCCAATAGTAATACTATCATAGTTTACCGAAATTCTTAAAGTAGTATTTAAACGAAAGATAAAAGCTTGATTGAGCTCCCGCGACACCGACCCGTTCAAGACTGAGAACCACCTGAAATCCAACCAACAATAAAGTGAGTTGTGAACTTAGTGCATAAAGAAATTTGTTCACATAAACACATTTACCAAACATTGTATGTATTCAAACATTCGATCTGGTAACAGAAAAATTTCTAGTTCAGATTCAAGACAGATTAATTTCAGATGCAGAAACAATTTTAGTTTCATATACAGAATAGATCAGAGTCAGATGCAGATATTCCTAACCCCCATCCACTACACACCATCTTCGGCCATCCCAACACACCGTTAAGGGCATTCAATGCCCAGCCAACCCTACACACCATAGAGTGTCTGTCTGACACGTTTATAGAAATGCAGCTTAGTTGCTAGATTATAATGCGATGAAATGCCGGAATCAGAGTTATACATATGGGGACTCTGCCACAAATTTAGAACAGATCACTTCCCTTTTCACAATATCCCAACCCATGCAGATGCAGAGTACCAATATCCACAATATGTATTCAGTTATTCTAAATTGTTCCACAAGTGGATAGTACAGTTCAATATCAGATTAAGTATCACAATGCACATACAGGTATGGAATTCATGCGTATGTCACAGGGTATCAGAGAGTTCTCATTCAGTCAAATTCAGACCATTCATACCATGGGACGTTAATATCAATCCTAAGTAACATTTACAGCCTCAAAAATAGTTTTTGGGCCCTTTTTAAATGCCACACGGCCTGGGCACATGCATATATCCTTTCCCGTGTGGTTTGAAAGCATAAACAGAGAGTTGCACGGCCTAGACAGACGGACGTGTCCTTTCCCGTGTGACTCACACGGCCTGGGCACACGCCCATGCTCTCGCCTGTGTGGTCCGAAGTCACAAACAGTGAGTTACACGGCCTAGACACACGCCCATGTCCCTTTCCTGTGTAAACCCTGCCTTAGTATTGCCACACAATGCCTGGACACACGCCCATGTGCCTTGCCCGTGTGGCTCCAAATTGATGGACAGTGAGTTACATGGCCACCCACACGGCCTGGACACACGCCCGTGTGCCTGGCCGTGTGGCGTCGAAAACCACCATTTTCGATGATTGAAACTTGCAAAAATTAAGGTTTTCGGTACGCACCTAATCTCGCTTTGACGAAAAAATAATGCGAAGACTACCCGGAACCTAATTAACCATTCGGCAATCAATTATTTGACTAAAATACTAAATAACGCAAACATTAATACTCAATCAATTGCGTTGAATAAATCGACACGAGGAAACTTTCAACAACGAGCGCTTACCGACGATTCAACAGTGCTAAATCGACACAATACACAAATGATCACTTCCCTCCATACTCACGCTTAAGGGAACAAAACAACTAATTATCAGAGAGTTTAAGTAAAACAATTAGAGAATTCCCAATTTAACAACGCAACAGAAAACTAACAAAACTTCGTAGAAATTGAAGGATTCCGACAGAACTTACACAGAAGTCTTCCAATAACTTAAGGGTCTCACTAATTTCTGATATTCATTTGTTGAACACAATCGAAAAGGAGAAATCAAAGAAGTAAAAAAGAAGAAAGAAAAGAAAAATAAAAGAAAGAAAAGGAAAAGAAGAAGAAAGAGTACAGAACGTTAACAAAATTTTAATGATGTTTTTGTCTTAACCACCAACGTACTTTCGACAACAAGCAAAAATTCTCCTAACGCATACGGTGGGATTCGAACTCGGGACCAAATAGGATACAAAAAGATGTTTAACCAGTGAACCAACAGGCTCATTCTTGACATAGATTCGTACGTAATTACACTTAACTATATATCGCATGGATAGGTGTTGTTCTAAAAGGATAAAACTTTTAACGATACAACTCGAACTCTAGACCTTAAAGACAAAAGCAGAGCACAGGATCACAGAGACAGAGATTTAAGTATACTAAAAATTCTCACAATTAAATTCTCAAAATTTTAGGGCGTTACAATTTTGATTCCCTCAATGATAATGAGACATATAAGCATCGTGCACACAATTAAATATAGTGGTGTGTACATATATTCTCTAACATTATATTAGCAATCGCTAGTATCCAACAAGACACTTACAAAAATTAGAAACAATTAAACTAATTACAATAGCATGCATTTGTAATACTAATAACATTATATACAATAAATTTACTTGTACAAATGCACTCGAGGAGCTCACAACTTCTTGCCCTTTAAATTTTAAATAAATTAAAAAAAATACATTTTTAAAATAAATAATAAATAAATCCAAATTATTATTTATAAATTCAATGGAATGAAAATATTACAAAGATAAGAAACCATTGGTCCTTATAAATATAATCAACCAATAATAAACATGCTGATTTGGGTTCAGTTAAGTCAATTCCTTTTAGAGCTTTTTACTCAAAAGGGGCTTAGCTAAATTACAAGTGCGCTTGGTACTCCCCTTTACATGGATAATATCACAGCTTTGCAACAACGTCTTGCTTATGCGAAGGTGTGTGTTGAGATTTTTGTTGATTTTGAACTCCCTCATTTTATTAATGTTGAATTGATTAATGGTTTCTTTGTTTCTATTGGAGTTGAAGTACCATGGCTGCCGATGCGTTGTTTACAATATCGATCTTTTAGTCATTCTGGTAAGCACTGTTTTAAGAAGAATGAGGTGAAAGTTTGGAGGGTTAAGCAAAATGGTGCAGGCATTGCTCAAATTTCTGTTCCTGAAAAATCTACTGCGGTTCAAATTAGAGTGCTCCTGATGGTGGTGTAGCTTTGACTTCAACTTTTGAAGTCTCCTCTAAAGGTAAAGCCGTGGTTGTGGATCTTTCCCTATTATTAAACCGAAGCATGTTTATCTTACGAGATCTATTAATAGATTTGAGGCTTTGAGTGTTGAGCTTGAGGATTCTAATGATGTTGGTGCTGATGATATTGATACTGAGCAAGATGTTGATAATGATAATGGAGCTAAACAACTTGAGTTTTCTCCTCGGAAGCCTAGGTTGGCCTCGCTGGTAGTAGCTCCTCTTATGAGATCTTTGATGGCTACAAAGCAAGAGAATATTGAAAAAAGTAAGAAGAAGATGAATAATTCTCCTGCTAAAGGGCGAGGAAAAGGAGGTGGTAATAAATATGGTAATGGAGGTACACGTTCTCTTCTGTGTTCTATGATTATTCTCTTTTGGAATATTAGGGGGTTTAGTAATCCTATAAAGTAAAAAACTTGTAGTTGATAGGTTAGTTAGATTGAAGATTGATGTTTGTTGTTTGTTAGAAACTAGAGTTAAGTGTAATAATGCTTCGGTTATTTTGGGGAAGTATTTTCAGGGGTGGAACTTTGTTTGCAATTATGATCATGTTGTTAATGATAGAATTTGGCTTATTTGAAAGAGTGTTTGTATTGTGGATGTGTTGTATATCTTTGGTCAATGTATTACATGCAGTGTACAAGTGCAACATCAAAAAGTCTTCTTTTCAGTTGTTTGTGCTTGTAATGATAGTGTTTCTCGTCGAGAGCTATGGTTTCATTTGTGTTCTATGAGTGGTCAAGTTGGTGATGCACCATGGTTGTTGGGTGGTAACTTTAATGTCACGCTTTCGCTTAAGGAGATTTCTTCTTTCGATAATTTTTAGTCTTTTACTGTTCATATAGAGGATTTTTAAGCTTTGGTAGGGAGATTGAAGTATTTGATCATGCTTCTTTTGGTCATATTTTCACTTGGTCTAATAATCAATTTGATAGGCCCATTGCGAAGAAGCTTGACAGAGTCCTTGTTAATATAGCTTGGTTACAGTTTTTAACATATTCACGGGTTGAGTTTTCTGCTCCTGGTTGTTCAGATCATTGTCTTTCTATTGTTTGGTTGAAGCGGCATGTGCAATCCTTGCAAAAGCCTTTTCGGTTCTTTAATTTTTGGGCTAAGCATGATAGTTTTTTGCAACTTGTTGCTGAATCTTGGCAGCCTACTGTGGTAGGTGATCCTATGTTGAAGTTATTTACCAAGCTTAAGAGTCTTAAACCTGTCTTGAAGATGCTCAACATTAAGACTTTTGGTAATATTTCTGCTCGATTTAAGGCTAAGGCTGAGGAGCTGGAGAGCTTGTAACTTGCTTTGTTGCGGGGTGATCTAGTTAGAAATGGTCATCTTGATTAGGTGAGAGCTGATCTTTTGGTTTTACAAGAGGTCAAAGCATGTTTTTATCGACAAAAAGCTTGGGTGTAATAGATCAGGGAGAGAGATCAAAGCACTAAATTTTTTCATCGTACTGTTGTAGTTAGGAGGAATAAGTAGCTGGTAATTGGTTGGGATCTTTTGATCAAATTTCTGTAGAGATTTTGGGGTTTTATCAAAATCTTCTTAGCACAGTTGATTCCAATGTTGTTGAGTGCCCAGATCCTTTACTTCAGGAGTTACTACCCCAATTGTCTAATGATGCTAATCGTGTATTACCTAGCTTTGTTACTAATGAGGAAATAAAGGCAGCTATTTTTGGGTAAGAGAATAAGAAAGCCCTTGGTCCTGATGGTTTCACAGCTTTCTTCTTTAAATCTGTATGGGGTATAGTGGGGCCTGATTTTCTTGAGGCTGTTCAGTATTTTTTTGCATCCTTCACTCTCTTGGCTGCTTTTAATGCTACTTCAATTTCCTTAGTTCCCAAGTGTGATAATCCTAGATATGTAAAGGATTTTTGGCTTATTTCTTATTGCAGTGTAGTTTATAAGTGCATAACCAAGGTTTTGGTTAATAGAATGACTCCTTTCTGTCTACTTTGATTTCTAATAGTCAGAGTGCCTTTGTTAGAGGGTGTAGTATTACTGATAATACCATGTTGGCTCATGAGCTAATGTGAGAGTATGGCAGAAGACATATTTCTCCTAGATGTGCCTTGAAGGTTGATTTTCAAAAGGCGTTTGATTCTTTGCACTAGGGCTTTTTTCTTTCAGTACTTAGAGCTCAAGGGTTCCCTCAAAAGTTTTTAAAGTGGATTGAAGTTTCTAACTACTCTTTGGTTCTCTGTCTCCCTTAATGGAAGCCTTGTAGGGTTCTTTTAAGGGAGGAAATGTAACGCCCTGAATTTTATATTTCTGTTTCTGTGAAAATGTGACATAAATATCTGTCTGCTTCAATGGTTAAGTGTTCTGGGTGTGTGTATGTATGAGGTCCTAAGTTCAAGCCTTACCTTTAGCAAATTTTGGTTATTTTTGGATCTAAGCCTTATCCTTGGTCAGCGGGCTTATATTTAATTACCTGCAAACCATATCAGAATGAGCATACTAGTTTAAGTGGTAAGGGTATTGGTGTGTTGGAGGTCCTGTGTTCAAATCCTTGCGTGAGCGTGAGAATTATTATTTTTGCTCCACTTTGTGTTAGAATTTCGATTGTGGTAGAATTTCGAGCAGTGGGTGGTTAGAATTGTGGTGTAGTGGGGATTAATTTAAACTCATCTTTTTCCCAAAAATCCCTCTTTTGGATTTCTGACGTCTTTCTCTTTGTTTTTCTCTCTGTAATACTTTTTTTTGTTTTGTCCATCTTTTTTTTCCTTGATTTGGGAAAAATCAGTTCCTAACTTCAGAGTTTCGATTTAAGGGGTTCGTATGTGGGTAAGTGAGCATTGAATGATTTGATCAATTGGGGGTCCTTAAATCCGTTATTTGTATTTTTAAATCTTCGTTTGGAACCTCATGGTTTGATTTGGCAGCAGCAAATCAGGAAGAAAGGGGTTCTCCTCGTGGGGAATCATAATCGTTGTCGCTCGGGGTGTTAGAGTAAGTGTTGGATTTTTTGTTGGTTTCATAATTAACGATTAGTCGTGTATTAAGTCTGGTTCTGAATGTTGTAATGTTGATTCTTAGGTTCTGAAAGGCTCGGGTGTGTCTTCGCATCGAATCGATACCATGTGTGTACCCGAAATACAGAAAACGGGGTTTCAACAAAAGCTAAAAAACTATTCTGTCGACACTACACAGGCGTGTGGTCACTCGTGTGGTAGGCCGTGTGCGAGAACACGGCCGTGTGGTTGACGAAGGCATGGCCGTACGCAGCACACGACCGTATGGTGGCTCGAGTGTGGCCATATGGGCCACACGGGCAAGGCCAAGCTGGGCGTGTGGGCGAATATGGACATGTCACACAGGGGTGTAATTTTTGGGCCAAGCCGTGTGGGCCACACGGGCAAGACCAATCTGGGCGTGTGGGCCCACACGGGCATGTGGGCCCAAATTTCTAAAATTTCTCCAAGGTTCGCACAAGTCGTCCCAAACGACTGTGGGCCTACTGTAGGATCTGTAAGGGCTAACTAAACCCTAAAAACCATGTGACCTATTAGTCTGAAACACTGTTCTGAGTATAATTATGCATGTCTGATTACGATGTTAATTGCATATCTGATTTCTGTATATATAAAGGTATGTTATGCATGTTTAAATTGTTAATTCTGTTTCTGATTTTGTATCTATTTGGGGTGGGATTGATATATGAGGTTGAAGTATTATGTACGGCGTCATTCGTCATAATCTAGCAGCTTGGCTATATTTTACTCTGATACGTGTCTTAATGGCACAACATGGTGTGTAGAGATGGGTGGATGTTTTCAACCCCACGTGGTGTGATGGCTAGTCGGAGTTGTTGTGTAGAGGATGGGGGTAGGACTTTTGCATATCTGCTTCTGATTCTGATATCTGGAACTGTATCTGTTCTGATTGTGTATTCGATTTTGTACGACTGTATGCTTAATTCTGCTGGGCTACACACTGAGTTTACGTAAACTCACATCTATTTGTCTGTTCTATCAGGTAATCCACAATCTTAAGCGGATCAGTGCAGCCGGGACTCAGTGGTGACCACATTTTCGTAAAACTGTTTAGAAGTCATTAATTTATGGTTTTATTTATGTTTTGGTAATTATTTTGAGAGTTTATAATTTTTGAGACTCTCTGGACTGTTTGGTTTTTTTAACTGGTTATTTTTGGATTATTTGACTACTTAATTGTTTTGGCAAAATGTTTTATTAAAAACGACGGCTTTTATGCAAACAAAGGTATTTCTAAAAAACAAAAACTAGACTCTTGAAATGAAATGATTTCGTAAACTTCTGTTGTAATTCACGTTTTAAGGCAAAATAATTAACTAAATAACGTTTTAATATGGGAAGTAAGCAACTATGGGTTGAAATGCTGAATGGTTTTGTTGTGTTGACTACGTTTTTCAAAACCATCCCTTGTGACACTTGTGAATCCGGCCATAACGTCTAGGCTGGGTTTAGGGTGTTATATTTAGTGGTATCAGAGCCAGGTTGCAAAACTTGGCTGTGAATTATGGGTTCTGAAATTTTATTTTTAAAAGTATTAGATTTAAGATGATTTGAATAAATTGAGAAAGTATGTGGTACACCGAGTCTCCAGCGCCGATTTAAGTAAGTAACTCTGTACTTAAATTAAACTGTTCTGCAACACTGTAGTTAGTACTCTTTGAAACTGTACTGAAATAAGTTAGAGACTGAAACTTTTGAAGACATCTCTAAACTACTGATAAAATATGCATAAAACATCTGTTAATAAATAACTGGAACTGATCCATAAAACTTTTAATGTAGATAAAACTCGAATCAAACGTTGAGCATACGTGGAACTCACGGACATGGTACTCGTGGCCGTGGAAGAGGCCGTGAGGGGGCTCGAGCTGAGTCTTCCTCCCTGGGTAATATGCCAAATTTGAATACAAGTGAGACACCGCTACTGCTCTCGAGATCGGGTCTCGAGAGCCGTTCGGTGGGGGACGCGCACTATCGAGCCATCTGCCGAGGATTTTGGAGAGGGTCACTGGACCCCATTCTGGATCTAGGGGCCGTGGGTCGGTAACTGAACGACTCTGGTCTAATGGTGTTGAGTTGTTTAGGGGTGTCACTGGAGTTGCCCCTAGTGTGGCCGAGTATTGGATGGAGGCCATCGAGAGGATCATGAATGATCTGGACTGCACTTCTTAGCAGAAACTGAAAGGTACAGTCTCTTTGCTTCGCGATGAGGCTTACCAGTGGTGGTTGATAGTTGAGGAGGGTACCCAGTTTGATCGGCTGAGTTGGGATTTCTCTAAGACTACCTTCCAAAGCAAGTATGTGGGAGTGAGCTATGTGGATGCTCGTAAGCGTGAGTTCATGAACCTCACGCAAGGCGATAGGTCTGTAGTTGAGTATGAGGCCGAATTTCTGAGATTGAACCGCTACGCTGGAGGCATAGTGGCGTCTGAGTATGAGAGATGCGTCTGGTTTGAGGATCGCTTGAGGGATAACTTGAAGGTTTTGATTGCTCCATAGAGGGAACGAGAGTTTGCTATTCTGGTAGAGAAGGCAAAGATCGCCGAGGATGTTAAGCGCATGGAGCGCCATAATAGGGATAGGGAAAGAGGCAAGAATAAGAGGGATTCAGAGCCCTCTAGTTCTGTGTAGAGGCCTAAAAAAAAGGCCAGATTTAATGGGCCAGTTAGAATAGGGGTTCTTGTTGCTCATACTAGGATCCAACTATGCAATGACTGTGGTAGACGCTATCCGGGCGAGTGTTGGAGGAGGATTGGGGCTTGTCTAAGATGTGAGTCTCTTGAGTACCGTATTAGGGAGTGTCTACAGCGGGCAGATCATATGCAAGCTTCAACTCCGGGTTCTGTGCAGCCTTAGAGAGTAGTGCAACAGCCACTTAGGGGCCATGGTCAGGCTAGGGGTGGTAATGGTATGGGTCGAGGGCAGAGAGCACTGGGTAGAGGTGTTGGATAGATTGAGGCGAGGTAGCCTGCACTTGTTTATACTGCTCGACATCGAGAGGACAGAGATGCTCTAGATGTTATCACCGGTACGTTCTTTATATTTGATGTACCTTATACTGCTCTGATAGATATAGGTTCTACACACTCATACGTAGCTAGTACTGTATCTAAAAACTTGGGGGTTTCTGTGGAGAGCACTTCGAGTGAGGTTACTGTACTGAGTCTATTAGGGTAATCTGTTCGGGTTAATAAACTCTATATGGGTGTTCCGTTAGAGGTGCAAGGGATTGTATTTCTGACAAATTTGATGGAGCTTCCGTTTGGGGAGTTCGACCTGATCCTGGGTATGGACTAGTTGGTCAAGCACCGGGTTAGTTTGGATTGCGCGACTAAGAGGGTCATTTTGAGGACTGAGGATGATAAGGAGGTGCTTATGATCGACGAGCATCGAAATTATCTGTCAAGCGTGATCTCCGCTCTAGTGGCTGAAAAACTGGTTCGTAAAGGGTGTGAGGCGTATTTGCTTACGTCAGTGTTTCGGTTTCTAAGGACTCTTCTGTCGAGGATATCAGAACTATGAGAAATTTTCTGGATGTTTTTCTTGAGGAGTTACTAGGTTTACCTCTGAACCGAGAGGTTGAGTTTGGGATTGAGCTTCTTCCAGGTACAGCTCCGGTGTCCTTCGCTCCTTACCGAATGGCACCGAAGGAGCTTACAGAACTTAAGGCTCAACAGTAAGAACTTCTAGACCGCGGTTTTATTCGTCCTAGTGTGTCTCCGTGGAGGGCACTAGTTTTTTTTGTTAAAAAAATGATGGGACCATGAGGATGTGCATCGACTATCGGCAGCTGAATAAGTTGACTGTGAAGAATAAGTATTCACTTCCGAGGATTGACAACTTCTTTGATCAGTTCAAAGGGGCTTCGGTGTTCTCTAAGATTGATCTTCGATTTAGGTATCATCAATTGAGAGTTAAGGAAGCTGATGTCCATAAGACTGTATTTAGGACTCGTTATGGACATTATGAGTTCTAAGTTATGCCTTTTGGTCTGATGAATGCTCTAGTTACATTCATGGATCTGATGAATCGAGTGTTTCAGTCTTATCTAGATCATTTCGTTGTGGTCTTCATCGATGATATTCTGGTTTACTCTAAGACTGAGGATGAGCATGGTGAGCATATTAGAGTAGTGCTTCAGATTCTTCGAGAAAAGCAACTCTATGCTAAGTTGAGCAAGTGTGAATTCTGGTTGCGAGAGGTAACCTTTCTAGGGCACGTGGTTTCTGCTAAGGGGATTCATGTTGGTCCTCGAAAGATTGAGGCTGTACTGGATTGGAAATAGCCTAAGAACGTATTTGAGATCCGTAACTTTCTGGGTTTGGCGGGATATTATCAGCGGTTTGTCGAGGGGTTCTCTCTGATTGCAGCTCCCTTGACTAAGCTACTGCGTAAGGGTGTGCCATTTGTCTGGACTGATGCACAGTAATCGAGCTTTGAGAAGCTCAAGTCTGTTCTAACTTAGGCTCTTGTTCTGATACAACCTGAATCTGGTAAAGAGTTTGTGGTCTACAATGATACATCACACGTCGGTTTGGGATGTGTATTGATGCAAGGTTGAAAGGTTGTGCTTATGCGTTCCGTCAGCTTAAGACACACGAAGGGAACTATCCAACACATGATCTCGAGTTGGTTACTGTGGTCTTTGCGTTAAAAACCTGGAGGCACTATTTGTATGGTGAGAGGTGTATCATCTACACCGATCACAAGAGTCTCAAGTATCTCCTTACTCAGAAGGAGTTGAACCTTAGGCAGCGCAGTAGGATTGAACTGCTCAAAGATTATGACTGCACTATAGAGTACCATCCTGGTAAGGCCAATGTGGTGGCTGATGCTCTCTGTCAAAGAGCGATGTCTGATTTGAGGGCGATGTTTGCTCGCCTTAGTCTGTTCGATGATGAGAGTCTGTTAGCCGAGCTGCAAGTTAAGCCGACTTAGGTTGAGCAGATTTGAAATAAGCAATTAGGGGATGAGACTCTGGGTGTGCGGTTTCGTTAGGTTGAGAGTGGTACTACTTCTGATTTTGGGCTAAATAATGATGGTGTGCTATGTTTCCGAGGGCGGATCTGTGTGCCAAATGATTCTGATTTGAGACAGTCGATTCTGAGGGAGGCGCATAATAGTCCTTATGCAATGCATCCCGGTGGTAATAAGATGTATCAGAATCTCCATGAACTGTACTAGTGGCCGGGTTTAAAGTATGAGGTTACTAATTTTGTTGCTCGATGTCTGACATTCAGTAAGTTAAGGCTGAGCATCAGTTGCCTTCGGGTTTGCTACAACCCGTTAAGATTCCCCTATGGAAATAGGAGCGTGTGACGATGGACTTCGTTAGTGGGTTGCCCTTGACACCCACTAAGAAGGACTCTGTTTAGGTCATCGTGGATCGATTGAAAAAGTCTCTTCACTTCATTCCGATTCGGACGGACTATTCTCTGCAGAAGCTAGCGAAGCTCTACATTTTGGAGATTGTGAGACTGTATGGGGTACCTGTTTCGATTATTTTTGATAAAAATCCTCGTTTCACTTCTCAGTTCTAGAAGAAATTACACGAGGCTCTAGGTTCAAAATTGGACTTCAGTACTGCGTTCCATCCTTAGACAGATGGTCAATCTGAGAGGGTGATTCAGATACTGGAGGATATGCTTAGAAGTTGTGTGATCGATTTCCGAGGTAGTTGGGAGGATTATCTGCCGCTAGCTGAGTTCGCCTATAATAACAGTTTCCAGTCTAGCATTCAGATGGCACCTTACGAGGCTCTGGACTGAGTTGGGTGAGCGTCGAGTTTTGGGTCTGAAGTTAGTTTCTGAGACTGAAAATAAGGTTAGGCTGATTCGGGATTGTCTGAAGGCAGTTTCTGATAGACAGAAGTCGTATGTAGATCTAAAGAGGCGAGATATTGAGCATGTAACATCCTAAATTTACGGGCCTATACATTTAGTGTAGGGATAGGTTTACTATGTTAATTTAATTGATATGGGTCTAAATTTGGGCTTAGAATTAGGCAAAAAGGCCCAGATTAAAGTGGCATCATTAACGCTAAAAATGAACAAGTTTTGGGTCGCAAGAGCCCATGTTTTAGGCCAAATTCAGCACTTTAAATGAAGAGAGGGTGACGCCACACACAAGGAATTAGAGGCCCAAGTATTAAGTTTAATGAGGCCCAAATATTTTAATTTAAGTGAGTTAAATTTGGCATTAGGGATTAGTAGAGGTGGACGACTACAAAGCTATAAAATAGGAGAATTTATGTGGATTTTTAAGTGATAATATCATAGATAAAAAGGAGAAAAGTTAGGAGCTTATCTTCAAGGGAAGTGTTGGCGAAAATTCACCACCTAGAGGAGTGTAAAATTCGGCCTCTTTGCATGGCAAGGAGGGTGCCAAATTTCTCCTCTCTTTTAGCTTGAATTTAAGGGCGGCGTTTTAGGTTTTTAGCAAAGAGGTGCCAAAATATCTATAAATAGGGAGGGCTAGCTCCTTGATTCTGACACTGAAAACCCTAAATTTCTCTCCCATTATGCTGAAATTCCCTAGCCTCTCTCTCTCTAATTTCTTTTCTCCAATTTCTTTAAAAGTCGAAACTCTTCTCCACTTTTTCCTTCTTGTGCCGATTTCTCTAGGAAGCCGAAGCATCCATAGTCTTTTCTTCTATTCATCCTATTTGAGAATTAGTTCTATACTTCCGGCATTTAAATCTTCCATGGGCATTGCCGAATCCTCTCTCTAGTGCTAGCCGAATCTCCTATGCTAAGGTAAGTGTTGATTTTTGATTAGTTCTCACGATCTATTCCCGGTTTTTGAAAGGCAAAAGCCAAAAGCTAATAGTTTAATGGTTTTATGATGGACGGAATTCGAGATTTGAAGGAAGCTTAGTCGACTAGATCTAAAAGCCGAAAATCATAAGTCTCCAATTTCGGGATTTTAAGGTAAGAAGATTTTTTATTCAAATATATAAAATTGGGTAGAACACTCACCATGGTCGAATATAGGAGAGGCCCTAGTTTCGCATCTTTCCGACTTTTTGAGCAAAGTTGTAGCAAGGGTATCGATATTAATCGGTGTGTAGATCTCTAACACACTACTAATAAACCTGTATGTATGTTTATTTATATATGTTATGGGCTAAAAAGCCGAAATGAGGCTGTGTAGATAATCGAATGGAACCCTAAAAGGGTTAGGCAAAGATGCAGTGCACGTAAACATAGAACTCCCTATGTGTATCGAAAAGTATATAAGTATGTATGATGTTTTCTTTATGTATGTATGCATGGGGTGGGAATGATGATATTGAAGGGGAAGTGCATGATAGGTCACTTGGTGATCCGTGGTAGAAATCCCACATAATTTAAATGAAAGGTCACATAGTGATCGGTGGCGATGCCACGTTAAATGATTCCTAATTAATAGAAATAGGCGATCACGATCTGCTGTTTTGGTGTGTAGCGGATGGAGGGTTGATTGTAGAAATCCCCAAGGTGTGATGGTTGGTACGGGATGGTGTGTAGAGGATGGAAACCTAGGATGGGTTGGGTTTTTCATTATTTATTGTTTATCATGTGATTATGATTGATACCTTTATGCATGGGCCAGGGCCCATAATGTGTTTGTGGGCTCAGGTCGTTGTGTGTTTTGAGATTTATACACTGAGTCTTGGTGACTCACGCCTTCCTTTTCTCTACTCTTCCAGATGAGCAGTAGATCGTGGACATGGGAGCCGAGTCAGACTCGATGGGCCATCAAGCTTTGTTTCTATAAATTATTTTTTTGGGATTTCTTTAAGTATTATTTTGTTTTTACTTTGGAATTATCAATGTAATAAGGCCCCATAGTTTTATCCAACTAAGTAGTTTTAATGTTTTGCAACTTATGAGATTATGTCAAAGGTTTAATTATACTTAATACAAGGTTTATTTTTAAAATACAGCTTATTTACTTAAATAATGTCTATTTAATTTATGACTTCCAAAACCAACAAGACAAAAGTTTTTAATGTACAACTAGTAGCATACCAGATCTGGTCGAAATGCATGGGCCGGGTTTGGGGTGTTACATTTTGGTATCAGAGCCTAGGTTCAAAACTCGAGCTGTGAAATGGGTCTAGTACTGTTTTAAAAAGTTGAAAAAAAATGTTTTGGATGAAAATATGGCCTTCGAGTCTACCGGCACCCAATCCACCCATGTAAGTATTCTGAACTCCTGATTGTGATATAAATGTGGGCTTAATGGGCCTTATGGGACGTAGACTATCTAGGTTAGAACTTGATGGACTCTAGGCTTAGACAAACAACTCTTCAAATCCATAAGACTTAATTTCACTAAACAAAACTCAGTAAACGAGTCGCAAGACTAAGGTGTGGCAACAGCATATGCATGTCTAGGAATAGATTCTAAGAGCTTGGTATTTAAGCGATCCAAGTGACTCACCTCCTCTTCACTGGAATCTTACAGTGCGTGAGTGACTGCTCACCCTAGCTATAAGGACTTGTTCATGGGCTGAACCCATAATTAAAACTCGAAAGGGACCAACCACCCTATTTTGGCAAACAAAAACCCCTAAGTTTTGTATATTTCCAAAAAGATACACTTGATTTGAAAATGTTCACAGCTATGAAAAATTTACCCCAAAACCCTATGTTTACAAGAGTAAACAGATTTTCCAAAGTGCCCCTGTTTTGAAAAAAAAACATCAAAATATTCCTGGTTTATAAATTACCGAAATACCCCCGGATTGTAAAATTACCAGTATACCCCCGGATTGTAAAAATTACCAAAATACCCTTATTTCGCAAAATCACCAAGAAACCTTATTTTGGAAAATTACGAAAATACCTCTGTAGGATAAATTACGAAAATACCCATGGGTAGTGAAATGACGAAAATACCCTTAGGTGATGAACGTAAGTTCGTGAATGCTACTTGTATGTGGTGGTTGATAATTGCATGTGTGTGCTTCCTAGAACTAGGAGATGTGAACTTGAGACTGAATTGTAGATATAATTGTGAATCCGAAAGAATTACTCTTAAAACTACTATTCATAAGACTGTTCGTGGTTAATCAGTGGAAGAAAATTAATAATTCATAAAATTTCTAATCAGATAAATGCGAATCGGTAGAATGAGTACAAGGGGACGAGGACGCTCAGATGCGAGTAGTCTGCAAGTCGCACTCTATCATATTATCCTAAGTGTTTCTTTTGGCTTTAGAATTAGAGTTCGCAGCGGAAGCATAGTGGTGAGACTTGGGTGGTATGATTAATAGTTAGTTGGAAATTTCGAGGACGAAATTTCTTTAAGGGGGTAGAACTATAACATCCTAAATTTACGGGCCTATACATTTAGTGTAGGGATAGGTTTACTATGTTAATTTAATTGATAGGGATCTAAATTTGGGCTTAGAATTAGGCAAAAGGCCCGGATTAAAGTGGCATCATTAACGATTAAAAGGAACAAGTTTTGGGTCGCAAGGAGCCCATGTTTTAGGCCAAATTTGGCACTTTAAATGAAGAGAGGGTGACGCCACACACAAGGAATTAGGGGCCCAAGTATTAAGTTTAATGAGGCCCAAATATTTTAATTTAAGTGAGTTAAATTTGGCATTAGGGATTAGTAGAGGTGGACGGCTACAAGGCTATAAAATAGGAGAATTTATGTGGATTTTTAAGTGATAATATCATAGATAAAAAGGAGAAAAGGTAGGAGCTTATCTTCAAGGGAAGTGTTGGCCTAAAATCCACCACCTAGAGGAGTGTAAAATTCGCCATCTTGCATGGCAAGGAGGGTGCCGAATTTCTCCTCTCTTTAGCTTGAATTTTAAGGCGTTTTCGGTTTTTAGCAAAGAGGTGCCAAAATATCTATAAATAGGGGCTAGCTCCTTGATTCGACACATCAAAACCCTAAATTTCTCTCCCATTGTACCTAAATTCCCTAGCCTCTCCTCTCTAATTTCTTTTCTCCAATTTCTTTAAAAGCCAAACTCTTCTCCACTTTTTCCTTCTTGTGCCGATTTCTCTAGGAAGCCGAAGCATCCATAGTCTTTTCTTCTATTCATCCTATTTGAGAATTAGTTCTATACTTTCGGCATTTAAATCTTCCATGGGCATTGCCGAATCCTCTCTCTAGTGCTAGCTGGATCTCCTATGCTAAGGTAAGTGTTGATTTTTGATTAGTTCTCATGATCTATTCCCGATTTTTGAAAGGCAAAAGCCAAAAGCTAATAGTTTAATGGTTTTATGATGGGCAGCAATTCGGGATTTGAAGGAAGCTTAGTCGACTAGATCTAAAAGCCGAAAATCATAAGTCTCCAATTTCGGGATTTTAAGGTAAGAAGATTTGTTATTCAAATATATAAAATTGGGTAGAACACTAACCATGGCCGAATATAGGAGAGGCCCTAGTTTCGCATCTTTCCGACTTTTTGAGCAAAGTTGTAGCAAGGGTATCGACATTAATCGTGTGTGTAGATCTCTAACACACTACTAATAAACCTCAGATGTATGTTTATTTATATATGTTATGGGCTAAAAAGCCTGAATGAGGCCGTGTAGACAATCGAATGGAACCCTAAAAGGGTTAGACAAAGATGCTGTGCACGTAAACATAGAACTCCCTATGTGTATCGAAAAGTATATAAGTCTGTATGATGTTTTTTTTATGTATGTATGCATGGGGTGGGAATGATGATATTGAAGGGGAAGTGCATGATAGGTCACTTGGTGATCGGTGGTAGAAATCCCACATAATTTAAATGAAAGGTCACATAGTGATCGGTGGCGATGCCACGTTAAATGATTCCTAATTAATAGAAATAGGCGATGACAGTTGTCGCTTTTGGTGTGTAGCGGATGGAGGGTTGATTGTAGAAATCCCCAAAGTGTGATGGTTGGTACGGGATGGTGTGTAGAGGATGGAAACCTAGGATGGGTTGGGTTTTTCATTATTTATTGTTTATCATGTGATTATGATTGATACCTTTATGCATGGGCCAGGGCCCATAATGTGTTTGTGGGCTCAGATCGTTGTGTGTTTTGAGATTTATACACCAAGTCTTGGTGACTCACGCTTTCCTTTTCTCTACTCTTCCAGATAAGCAGTAGATCGCGGACATGGGAGCTGAGACGGACTCGAGGGGCCATCAAGCTTTGTTTCTATAATTTTTTTTTGGGGGATTTCTTTAAGTATTATTTTATTTTTACTTTGGAGTTATCAATGTAATAAGGCCCCATAGTTTTATCCAACTAAGTAGTTTTAATGTTCTGCAACTTATGAGATTATGTCAAAGGTTTAATTATACTTAGTACAAGGTTTTATTTTTAAAATGCCGCTTATTTACTTAAATAATGTCTATTTAATTTACGACTTCCAAAACCAACAAGACAAAAGTTTTTAATGTATAACTAGTAGCATGCCAGATCTGGTCGAAATGCATGGGCCGGGTTTGGGGCGTTACAGAGTATTTTGTGGGGGACTTCATCTTTCTAAAGGTTTCTCCGTGGAAGAAGGTTCTGAGTGTAACACCCCATACCCAAGTCCTAGACTGAGACTGGATACGAGACATTACCATACTTGAACTTAAGTAAACATGTACTTACGGGCTGTAAAATTTTGTTTCGAAACAGAAACTTCGCTTTCTTAATCAAAACATACGTTTCATGGGCCTACGAGGCCTTAAACACCTATCCGGAAACTTTCGAAACTCAATCGGGAACTTTTCCTTGAAACAGGGGTCACACGCCCATGTGACTTGGGACACGCTCGTGTACCCCTAAAACATGCCCGTGTCTTCCACCTGTGGTCGACACTGACTAATTTCACACGGCCTTGACACGTCCATGGCTTTAGCCCGTGTGCTAAACTTTGGCATTCTGACTTATCCACATGGTCCATACACACGCCCGTGTACTTTAGCCGTGTGGCAATTCAAATTACAAGGCAAGGTGCAGACTTCACACGGCCAGGGCACACGCTCATGTGCTAACCATGTGTCACACACGGCCTAAACATATGGCCGTGTGATTAGCCCGTGGTCTATTCTGACTTAAAACACTAATGTGCAGGGGACACACGGCCTAGACACACGCCCGTGTGTCTATCCGTGTGGGCACTTAGAGGCTATTTTCCAAGCCAATTGCCACCCTGAGATCAAGATCAATCCAATACTCAATTCAAAAACTCAAGTATTACATCTAACATGAACAAGGATGCATACTTCATTGATAAATAAAAACATACATACTTAATCATTCATGACCCATCTCTTTGGCCATATACAAAAAGAATACTAAGCTTGATAGCCAACACTTTGGCTCATTCTAAAACATAACTCAAAATAAAATGCTTCCTATACATGTCATACTTATATAAACAACTTGGCTATACCAAAATAGCGATTGATAGTGTGCTCCGAGCTCCGATGACGATGATCCACGAGATTAGCTTGGCGGGACTACATGGAAAGAAAGAATTAAAGACGTAAGCATTTCGCTTAGTAAGTTTGCATGTAATGCATATAACAACGTATATATATATACTTAACATACTCATTCATCATAAGCAAAGGCATGGCTAAGTTCACATGCTTGAGCTTACTTACTCTTAATGATTCTTACACATATCATGGTACTTACTAGTCTCGTGCTTTTACGGTAAACAAGGTACCTGTATCACTTAATCATATAGATTAGCATACTTTGTTAAGGTAAGCATAATCTTAACTTCATCATTCATAACATGAATAATACCCTTAGTTAACTTTGACTAGAATACTTTGATGATAGCTTTACTTGCTTAACTTTCTTGCTTTCTCATTTATTCTTTACTCTTTTGCCCGATGAATTACTATGAATAACCGTGGATACTGAATCTCATCTCACATGTATCTCGATGCCAAAGCCATATCCTAGATATGGTCTTACATGGGATCTCTCAACTTGGTATCGATGCCATGTCTTGACATGGACTTACACGAAGTCTTCCTTGTGTGTTCCATTGGGAACTTACCATTGCCATGTCTTGACATGGCCTTACTTGGTATCTTTACTCATGAACGGGTCAATGCCGAGCCTTGGCTTGGACTTACATGAAATATTCCTTGTTACTAACCAATGCCATGCATTGGTTTGGACTTACATGGGATCTCTATCTCATGATAGCTTTTCAATGCCAAGACTTGTCTTGGACTTACATGACATCTTTACATGGAGACTCACCAATGCCATGCCTTGGCTTGGGCTTATATGGGTCTTCATCTCATAATAACTCTTCAATGCCAAGAATTGTCTTGGTCTTACATGATAACTTGCTTGATTGCCGATGCCATGCCTCGGCTTGGTCTTATACGGACTTCCTTGTCTCATGTGATAGATCGAGTATCCTAAGTAATCCAACTTCAATCGGGACTTTCTCATAATTAATCTCATTGATTTCTTTGTTTAACATAGCATCAAAATCTCATGGAATTAAGATATATTCTACATCATACTAAGAAATTCAATGATATTAATCATAAAGCTTAGAAATCATACAAACTTACCTCAATGTACAAAATGTATGTAGAAATGCAATTTAGTCCTCGACTTTGTTCTTGCCTCAGTTTCGATCCGGGCTTCATTTTTCTTGATCTATAATAATAATTTAGCTCATTTAATACACACATTGACTAAATTGACTCTTAACTCATACTTCAGAAAAATTACCATTTTGCCCCTAAACTTTCTCATAATTATACTTTTACCCCAAGGCTCGTAAAGTGATTTTTATTCAACTTTCGTGAACTTCATGCTTAGCTGATTCATTCTCTTAACTATAGCAACAATCAATTCTCACTATTTCTATCATGTATGACAAATTTCACAACTTTTACAAACTAGTCCTTACTAGCATTTTTCATGAAATTCATTTAGGAAAAGATGTTTATCTAATATCAAACTCTCATAATATTTCATAAAACATCATTTTACAAGCATGTCATACATGGGTAGATTTATGAACATGAATTCTAGCTCAACCTATAGCTATAAATAGCTAATTCATAATACGAGGACTCCAAAAATATGAAGAATATTAAAAACAAGGCTAGGATGCACTTACTAGCAAGCTTAAAAATTGAAAAACCCTAGCTATGGAGTCTCTCAAATTTTTGGCACAAGGAAGAAGAAGATGAATAAGATTTTTATCATCTTTTCCCATTTTAATCATTTAATTGATAAATGACCAAAATGCCATTCTCTTTAAAAATTGACAAATTACTAACTCATGTCCATTTTTGTCCAAAAATTATAATTTGGGAAAATTGCTATTTAAGGACTTCTAATTAATAATCCAAAGCTATTTTATACAAAAAAAAGCTTCTAGAATCTCATATTTTGAAACTTTTACAATTTAGTCCTAATGAACCCTTTAATAGAAATTTTCACAAAATTTCTACATAGAACTTTCATACTATCATGCAAACATCTCTTAAACCTTAAAAACTCAATTTTACTAACTCAGATTTGTGGTCTCGCACCACTATTCCGACTAGGCCTAAATCGGGCTATTACACTGAGGTTCGGTCGTAAGGGCAAGTTAAGCCCTAGATTTATTGGGCTGTATCAGATTCTGAAGCGTGTATGATCGGTTGCTTATCAGTTGGAGCTACCTCCAGAGTTAAATTGTATTCACGATGTGTTTCACGTCTCGACGTTGAGGCGATATCGATTTGATCCATCTCATATTGTTTCTGTTGAGGAGATCGAGGTTAGGCCAGACTTGACTTTTGAGGAGGAGCCGGTCCAAATTCTGGATCGAGATGTTAAGGTGCTGAGGAGGAAGTTTATACCATTGGTGAAGGTTCTGTGGTGGAATCATGATACTGAGGAAGCCACGTGGAAACCTGAGGACTCGATGCGTCAGTAGTATCCTTATCTGTTCTGATCAGGTAAGTTTTGAGGTCGAAATTTCTTTTAGGGGGTAGACTTGTAACACCCTGAATTTTTATATTTCAGTTTCTGTGAAAATGTGACACAAATATCTGTTTGCTTCAATGGTTAAGTGTTCTGGGTGTGTGTATGAGGTCCCAAATTCAAGCCTTACCTTTAGCAAATTTTGGTTATTTTTGGATCTAAGCCTTATCCTTGGTCAGTGGGCTTATATTTAATTACTTGCAAACCATATCAGAATGAGCCTGCTGGTTTAAGTGGTAAAGGTGTTGGTGTGTTGGAGGTCCTGTGTTCGAATCTCTACGCGAACGTGGGAATTATTATTTTTGCTCGGCTTTGTGTTAGAGTTTCGTTTGTGGTAGAATTCAAAGCAGTCGGTGGTTAGGATTGCGGTGTAGTGGGGATTGAGTTAAACTCATCTTTTTCCCAAAAATCCCTCTTTTGGATTTATGATGTAACACCCTAAACCCGGCCTAGACGTTATGGCCGAATCTGGAGATGTCACATGGAATGGAATTTGAAATCGAGTTAGGACCGTTTCCGTTTATTATCTTCTATTTATCCCTCGTCAATTTCAAAAGTATTTTCTCGTTAATTTGATTCGTTTAAAAATATATTCTGTAGCGGAAGCTTTTAAAACCGTAATATTTAAAGAAAACCATTCGCATTTAGGGAAACGTTGTTTTTAATTAAACTGAGTTTTCATTGAGTTTTGCAGTTTAAAAATCCATGAAATCAGTTAAAATCCAAAGGTAAAGGCAAACAGTCCAAAAGTCCCAAATTACAACAAAAATACCTTAAACAAAATAGGAAATAAAAACCTTAGTGATTAATAAAGCTGTTCAATAAACATGTGGTCACCGTTAAGTCCTCTGCCGTACCGATCCGTCTAACTCTAGGGATTACCTGTACAGTTAAAATAGAAAGGGGTGATTTTTCGTAAACTCAATGTGTAATCCTCACAGAAGACATGCATACAGTCAAACTACAGTTATCAGTCAAATGCAGTCTGAGGCCTAAGCCCATTACAGATTCAGTTACAGTTTAGGCCTTAGCCCATTCAGATACAGTTTCAGAAATAAATTAGGACCTTAGCTCATCTCAGATACAGTATACATACAGTAATAGAAATCAATATCCTACTCACCAGCCTCTACACACCATCTCTGACCATCCCTACACACAATGTGAGGTTTAAAACACCCACCCAGCTCTACACACCAAGTCGTACCGAATGCGACACATATCAGAAATATTGCAGCTGAGCTGCCAGATAATAGGCATGAAAGCCTTTGAATACACTTCCTTCAATAATCAATCATCCCACCCTAATGCAGATGCAATTAAGCATGCTTAATGCAGACAAATAGAATTACATGTTTACGTGTTACAATTCAGTTATCAGTCATACATACGGATCATTTAACATGCTCAATACATACAGTATATAGTCAGGTCACACGATTTAGGGTCTAAGTAGCGCTTACCGACCATACAGTAGGTTCACAGTCGTCTTGGGCGACCCGTGCAACCATAGGAAATATTTTAGCTAAATGGGCCTACAGGCCCATGTAGTTTGCCCGTGTGGGCCCACACGGGCCAGATTGGTCTTGCCTGTGTGGATCACACGACCTGGCCCAGATATCACACGCTCGTATGGGCCTTCACGGCCACACCCTGGCCATCACACGGTCGTGTCTTGCGCACGGCCTGGCCTTCGTCGATCACACGGCCTACCACACGAGCGACCACACGCCCGTGTGGCGTCGATAGTTTGCAATTTCGGCTTTCGTCGAATCCTGTTTTCTGTGTTTTCGGGCCTGTTATCGATTTGCTGCAAAAATACTCTCGAGACCACCAGAACCTAAAATCATCCAAAAGACTGAATTAATCGCTTAAAACGATCAACTAAACCAATCCAAAACGAGTTATTTAGCCAATTGAGAAACCAAACCTTACCTTCGAACGAAACGATGATTCACACTTCTAAGGTGCAAGACAGCAACCCCAGCCTCTTGATCCTCTCCTAGACACAAAACGAATTCTATGAGCATATGATTCATTCAGTCAAAACAAGAATCACACCATCAAACTTACCGATATCGCACAAAAAGCACCGAACTAATGAGACGCGAAAATTCGGTAATAGATAGAATGGAAAACAAATTCGACAACAAGGAACAGAAGGAGAAATTGGCAGAGTGCAAGAGAATTAACAATTCACGTCAGACTTTTTGGGGAATTTTGAGGAGAGAAGAATTTTGAAAAAAAAAGAAAAGAAAACAGTTTAGATTAGATAACATCAGAATCCCCCAATTTCCTCCCCACTATTCCACTACTCAAAATTCTACCTGCACTGAAACACTTGCACAGATCCAAACAAAAAAATAAATACCCCTGCTTGTGCAGGGATTCAAAAACAAGACCTCCAGCAAACTAACACTCGACTTAACCTTCAGACCATTAGGCCTATTCTGATATGATTCTACCTATAACTAAATATAAGCCCACTCCCCAAACACAAGGCTTAGCTCAGAAAAATATCAAAATTTGCCAAATGCAGGGCTTAAACTTGGGACCTCTCATAAATACCTAGAACACTTAACCACTGAAGCAGATACACAGTTGTGTTACATTTTCACAAAAGCCGAAATAAGAATTTTAGGGCGTTACAACTCTACCCCCTAAAAGAAATTTCAACCTAGAAATTTACTTGATCAAAACAGATGAGGATACTGCTGATGCATCGAGTCCTCAGGCTCCCACGTGGCCTCCTCAGTGCTATAATTCTTCCACAGCACCTTCACTAATGGAATAGACTTCTTTCGAAGAACCTTTACATCGCGATCCAGAATCTAAACTGGCTCTTCCTCGAAGGTCAAATCTGGCCTAACTTTAATTTCCTCAACAGGGACAATATGAGAAGGATTAGAGCGATAACACCTCAATATAGACGTAGAATACGTCATGAATACGGTCTAGCTCTGGAGGTAACCCCAACTGGTAAGAGACCGGTCCCACTCGCTTCAGAATTCTGTAAGGCCCAATAAACTTAGGCCTCAACTTACCCTTGGGACCGGACCTCAGAACCTTCTTCCATGGAGAGACCTTAAGAAACACGAAGTCCACCACAGAATACTCAATCTCACGTCTCTTCATATCAGCATAAGACTTTTGTCTGTCAGAAGCATCCTTCAGACGATCCCGAATCAGTCAAACATTATCCTCAGTCTCAGAAACCAACTCAGGACCCAAAACCCGACGTTCGCCCAACTCAGTTCAACATAAAGGAGTACGAGACTTACGACTATATAGAGTCTCGTAAGGCGCCATCTAAATACTCGACTGGAAACTATTATTGTAGGATAACTCGGCTAACGGTAGATAATTTTCCCAATTACCTCGAAAATCGATAACACAACTCCTCAACATATCCTCCAGTATCTGAATCACCCTCTCAGACTGACCATCGATCTGAGTATGTAATGCAGTACTGAAGTCCAATCTCGAACCCAGAGCCTCATATAACTTTTTCAAAATCGAGACGTGAAGCGAGGATCTCTATCAGAAATTATTGAGACCGGTACCCCATGCAGTCTCACTATCTCAGAAATGTAGAGCTTCGCCAACTTCTGAAGAGAATAGTCGGTCCTAATCGGAATGAAGTGCGCAGACTTAGTCAATCGATCCACGATGACCTAAACAGAATTTTTCTTTGTGGGTGTTAAAGGCAACCCACTGACGCAGTCCATTGCTACTCGCTCCCACTTCCACAGCATAATCTTAATTGGCTGTAGCAAACCCGAAGGTAACTGATGCTCAGCCTTAACCTGCTGGCATGTCAGACATCATGCCACAAAATCAGTAATCTCCTGCTTCAATCCTGGCCACCAATACAGTTCCTGAAGATTTCAGTACATCTTATTCCCACCAGGATGCATAGCATAAGGGCTACTATGCGCCTCTCTTAGAATAGATCGCCTCGGTCGATTATCATTGGTACACAAATCGACTACCAAACAGAGTACCCCATCATTATTCAGCCCAAAGTCCGTAGTGTTGTCACTCTCAATTTGACAGAACCGAAGACCTAAAAATTTATCCTCTAACTGCCTATCCTGAATATATTCTATCCAAGTAGGTTTAACCTGCAGCTCAGCCAATAAACTTCCATCGTCGAACAAACTAAGTCGAGCGAACATCGCTCTCAGATCAGTCATCGCCCTACGGCTCAACGCATCGGCCACCATATTGGCCTTGATAGGATGATACTTAATAGTACAGTCATAGCCCTTAAGCAGCTCAATCCATCTGCGCTGTCTAAGATTAAACTCCTTCTAAGTCAGGAGGTACTTGAGGCTCTTGTGATCAGTGTAGATAATACACCTCTCACCGTACAGATAGTGCCTCCAGATTTTCAAAGCAAAGACTACGGCGGCCAATTCCAAATCATGCGTCAGATAGTTTGCCTCATGCGTCTTGAGCTGACGAGACGCATATGCCACAACCTTACCTTCCTGCATCAGAACACATCCCAAACTGACATGCGGCGCATCACTGTATACCACAAACTCTTTCCTAAATTCAAGTCAGATCGTAACAGAGCACGAGTCGAAGCGGGTCTTCACTTTTCAAGCTTTCCTCGCATATCACCCGTAAAAACGAACACCCTTACATAGCAGCTTAGTTAAGGGCGCTGCAATTAGTGAGAAACCTTCCACAAACCGCCGATAATAACCCGCCAGACCTAGAAAACTGCAGATCTCAAACACATTCTCAGGCTGTTTCTAATCCAGTACAACATCAATTTTCCTAAGATCAACTCGGATCCCCTCAGCAGACACTACGTGTCCCAGAAAGGTTACTTCGCTCAGTCAGAATTCACACTTGCTGAATTTAACATACAATTGCTTCTCACGCAGAATCTGAAGCACAACTCTAATATGCTCATCATGCTCATCTTCAGTCTTAGAGTATACCAAAATGTCGTCGATGAAAACCACGACGAACTGGTCAAGATAGGGCTGAAACACTCGATTCATCATATCCATGAATGCAGCCGGTGCATTCGTTAACCCAAAAGGCATAACTAGGAACTCGTAATGCCCATAACGATTCCTAAAAGCACTCTTATGAATATTCACGTCCTTAACCCTCAACTGATGATACCCTGACCGGAGATCAATCTTAGAGAATATAGAAGCACCTCAGAACTGATCAAATAGGTCGTCGATCCTCGGAAGTGGATACTTGTTCTTAATGGTCAACTTGTTCAAGTGCCGATAGTTAATACACATCCTCATGGTCCCATCCTTCTTCTTAATAAACAAAATCGGTGCTCCTCACGGATACACACTAGGACGGATGAAACCACGGTCCAAAAGTTCCTGCAGTTGAGCCTTAAGCTCTGTAAGCTCCTTCGGTGCCATTCGATAGGGAGCGATAGACACCGGAGCTGTACTAGGGAGAAGCTCAACCCTAAATTCCACTTCCCAATTCGGAGGTAAACCCAGTAGCTCCTCAGGAAAGATGTCCGAAAAATTCCTTACAGTTCTGATGTCCTTTACCGTAAACACCCCAGAAACAGAAACACTAATATAGGCTAAGAACGCCTTACATCCCTTACGAACCAGTTTCTCAGCCACCAGTACAGAGATCACATTAGCCAAATAATTTCGATGTTCTCTAATCATGACTACCTCATTATCCTCCTCAGTTATCAAGACTACCCTCTTAGTCGCACAGTCCAGACTGGCAAGGTACATGACCAACCAGTCCATACCCAGAATCAGGTCGAACTCCCAAAACGAAAGCTCCATCAGATTAGCCAGAAATACCGACCCTTGAACCTCTAGCGGAACATCTCTATACAGTTTGCTAACCCAAATCGATTGCCCTAGTGGACTCAGTATAGTCACCTCACTAGAAGTACTCTCAACCAAAATCCCCAAGTTTTCAGACACAATGCTAGCTACATAGGAATGTGTGGAACCTATGTCTATTAAAGCAAAGTAAGGTACTTCATAAATAAAGAAGGTACCGATAATGACGTCTGAAGTATCTCTGTCCTTTCGGTGACGAGCAGCATAAATAAGAGCAGGCTGCCTCGCCTCAGTCTATCCAGCACCTCTGACTGGTGCTCTCTATCCACGGCCCGTTACCACCTCTAGCCTGACTACAGCCCCTCGATGGCTGCTGAACTACCCTCTGTGGTTGCGCAGTACTAGAACCCGAAGCTTGCACCTGATCGGCCCTCAGCGGACACTCTCGAATGCGGTGCTCTAATGACACACACCTCAAATACGCTCCAGTCCTCCTCCAACACTCGCCTTGATGGCGTCTACCACAGTCTCCACACAGATGCAATCCAGTAGGAGCAACAATGGGCCCAACTCTAACCAGCCCATCAGTCCTACCCTTTTTCTTAGGCCTCTCTACCGAACTCGAGGGCTCTAAATCCCTCTTGTTCTTACCCCTATCACGCTCTCTGTTTTGGCGCTCAGGCGCGCTTAACTTCTTCGGCGATCTTCGCATTCTCTACCAGAACGGGGAACTCGCGCTCCCTCAGCGGAGCTACCAGTATCTTCAAATTATCCCTAAGACCATCCTCAAAATAGACACATCTCTCATATTCAGTCGTCACTATACCTCGCGCATAGCGGCTTAGTCTCAGAAATTTGGCCTCATACTCGGCCACTTATCAGTCACCCTGAGTGAGATTCAGAAACTCACGTCTACTAGCATCGATGTAACTTGCTCCCATATACTTTCCTTGGAAGGCAGACTTAAAGAACTCCCAAGACAGACGATCGGGCTTAGTGCCCTCTTTAACAGTCAGCCACCACTGATAGGCCTCATCGCGAAGCAACGAGACTGCACCCTTCAATTTACGCTCGAAGTGCAGTCTAAATCATCCATTATCCTTTCAAAGAGCCTCCATCCAAGATTTCACCCATATTAGGGGCGACTCCTGTGACACCTCTAAAAAGTTCAGCTCCATTGGACCGGAGTCGTTCCGTAACCAACCTTCGGCCCCCAAATCCAGTATTGGGCCCAATGACTCTCTCCAGTATCTTTAACATAGACTGGGACAATGCGTCGTCCCCAACTATGCGATCTTGAGACCCAGTCTCCATAATAGGTGACACCGGTGTTTCAATAGTGTCTAGGTTCGACATGCTGCCCAGAGAATAGAACTTAACTCGAGGCCGCCTACGGCCTCTACCTAGGCCTCTAGTACCACGTCCACAGATACCTCGTGTACTCATGTTTTGGATTTATCTGTATTACGAATTTTATGAATCAGTTACAATTTCAGTATTTATTAACAGATGTTTTATGTAAGCAGTATCATAAATTCAAAGTTTATTTTTCGCAAGCATAGTGTCTATCAGTTTCAGTTTCACTACAATTTCAGTATACACTAACTAGAGTGTTTTCAGTACAGACTATCTACAATATCATAACAGTTTATCAGAATACTTATAGGATCGGTGCCGGAGACTCGGTGTACCACATTCTCAATCAAATTATTTCAAATCATTTGAAAATAAATTCTTAAAAACCAAATTTTAAAACCCAAAATCCACAGCCGAGTTTTACAACCTGGCTCTGATACAACTAAATGTAACACCCCAAACTCGACCTAGACGTTATGGTCGAATCTGGTGATGTCACATGGAATGAAATTTGAAATCGAGTTAGGACCGTTTTCGTTTATTATCTTCTATTTATCCATCGTCAATTTCAAAAGTATTTTCTCGTTAATTCGATTTGTTTAAAAACATATTTTGTAGTGGAAGCTTTTAAAACCGTGATATTTTAAAGAAAACCGTTCGCATTTAGAAAAAAACGTTGTTTTTAATTAAACCGAGTTTTCGTTGAGTTTTGTAGTTTAAAGATCCATGAAATCAGTTAAAATCCCAAAATAAAGGCAAACAATCCAAAATACCCAAATTACAACAAAAATACCTCAAAAAAATAAGAAATAAAAACCTTAGTGATTAATAAGGCTGTTCAATAAACATGTGGTCACCGTTGAGTCCTCCGCCGCATCGATCCGTCTAAGTCTAGGGATTACCTGTACAGTTAAAATAGAAAGAGGTGAGTTTTCGTAAACTCAGTGTGTAATCTCCATAGAAGGCATACATACAGTCAAACTACAGTTATCAGTCAAATGTAGTCTGGGGCCTAAGCCCATTACAGATTCGATTCTGATTTAGGCCTTAGCCCATTCTGGGATCTGATTTGAGATATAAATTAGGGCCTTAGCCCATCTCAGATACAGTATGCATACAGTAACAAAAATCAATATCCTACCCACCAACCTCTACACACCATCTCCGACCATCCCTACACACCATGTGGGGTTTAAAACACCCACTCAGCCCTACACACCAAGTCGTACCGAATACGGCACATATCAGTAATATCGCAGCTAAGCTGCTAGATAATAGGCATAAAAGCCTTTCAGTACACTTCTTCCAATAATCAATCATCCCACCCCGATGCAGATGCAGATAAACATGCTCAATGCAGACATACAGAATTACATGCTTACATGTTACAATTCAGTTACTAGTCATACATACGGATCAGTAAACATGCATAAATTTAACATGCTTAATACATACAATATATAGTCAGGTCACACGATTTAGGGTCTAAGTAGTGCTTACCGACCCTACAGTAGGTTTACAGTCGTCTTGGACGACCCGTACAACCCTAGGAAACATTTTAACTAAATGAGGCCACATGCATATGTGGTTTGCCCGTGTGGGCCCACACGCTCAGATTGGCCTTGCCCGTGTGGACCACACTACCTCGCCCAAAATCACACGCCCGTGTGGCGTGTTCGTATGGGCCCACACGCCCAGCTCAGTTTAGCCTGTGAGGCCCACACGGCCACACCCCGGCCATCACACGACCTTGTCTTGTGCACGGCCTAGCCTTCATCGATTACACGACCGTGTTATCGCACACGGCCTACCACATGGGTGACCACATACCCGTATGGCATTGACAGTTTACAATTTCGGCTTTCGTCGAATCCCATTTTTTGAGTTTTCGGGTACATACCTGGTATCGATTCGCTGCAAAAACACTCCCGAGACCACCAGGACCTAAAATCATCCAAAAGACTCTGAATTAATCGCTTAAATTGATCAAATAAACCGATCCCAAATGAGTTATTCAGCCAATTGAGCAACCAAACCTTACCTTCGAACGAAACGACGATTTCACACTTCTAAGGTGCCAGACAGCAACCCCAACCCCTTGATCCTCTCTTAAACACAGAATGAATTCTATGAGCATATGATTCATTCAGTCAAAACAAGAATCGCACCACCAGACCTACCGATATCACACGAAAAGCACCAAACTAATGAGACGCGAAAATTCGGTAATTGATAGAATGGAAAACAAATTCAACAACAAGGAACAAAAGGAGAAATCGGTAGAGTGCAGGAGAATTAGCAATTCACGTCAGACTTTTTAGAGAATTTTAAGGAGAGAAGAAATTTTGAAAAAAAGAAGAAAAGAAAACAATTTAGATTAGATAACATCAGAATCCCCCAATTTCCTCCCCACTATTCCACTACTAAGAATTCTACCTGTACTGAAACACTTGTGCAGATCCGAACAAAAAAATAAATACCCCTGCTTGCGCAGGGATTCGAACACAAGACCTCCAGCAAACTAACACTCAACTTAACCTCCAGACCAGCAGGCCCATTCTGATATGATTCTACCTATAACTAAATATAAGCCCACTCTCCAAACACAAGGCTTAGCTCAGAAAAATATCAAAATTTTCCAAATGCAGGGCTTGAACTTGGGACCTCACACACACATCCAGAGCACTTAACCACTGAAGCAGATACACAGTCGTGTCACATTTTCACAAAAGCCGAAATAAGAATTTTTGGGCGTTACATCTGACGTCTTTCTCTTCGTTTTTCTCTTTGCAATACTTTTCTTTCTGTTTTGTCCATCTTTCTTTTTCCTTGATTTGGGCAAAATCGGTTCCTAACTTCGAAGTTCCAGTTTAAGGGGTTCGTACATGGGTAAGTAAGCATTGAATGATTTGATCAATTGGAGGTCCTTAAATCCATTATTTGTATTTTCAAATCTTTGTTTGAAACCTCATGGTTTATTTTGGCAGTAGTAAATCAGGAAGAAAAGGGCTCTCCTCGTGGGGAATCGTAATCATTGTCGCTCGGGGTGTTAGAGTAAGTGTTGGATTTATTGTTGGTTTCGTAATTACGAATTAGTCGTGTATTAAGTCTAGTTCTAAGTGTTGTAATGTTGATTCTTAGGTTCTAGAAGGCTCGGTTGTGTCTCCGTATTGAATCGATACCAAGTATGTACCCGAAATACAGAAAATGAGGTTTCAGTAAAAGCAAAAAAACTATTTTATCGACGCCACATGGGCGTGTGGTCACCCGTGTGGTAGGCCGTGTGCAGAACACGACCGTGTGGTCGACGAAGGCATGGCCGTGCGAAGAACATGACCGTGTGGTGGCTCGAGTGTGGCCTTGTGGGCCACACGAGCTAGGCCAAGTTGGGGGTGTGGGCCACTCGGGCGTGTGGTTTTTGGGCCAGGCCATGTGGGCCACACGAGCATGTGGGCCCAAATTTCTGAAATTTCTCCAAGGGTCGCACAGGTCGTCCCAAACGACTGTGGGCCTACTGTAGGGTCGGTAAGGGCTAACTAAACCCTAAAAACTATGTGACCTGTTAGTCTGAAACACTGTTCTGAGTATGATTATGCATGTCTGATTACGATGTTAATTGCATATCTGATTTCTGTATATATAAAGGTATGTTATGCAAGTTTAAACTGTTAATTCTGTATCTATTTGGGGTGGGATTGATATATGAAGAGGAAGTATTCTGTACGGCATCATTCGCCATAATCTGGTAGCTTGGCTGCATTTTACTCTGATACGTGTCTTAATGGCACAACGTGGTGTGTAGGGATGGGTGAGTGTTTTTAACCCCACGTGGTGTGATGGGCTGGTCGGAGTTGGTGTGTAGAGGATGGGGGTAGGACTTCTGCATATCTGCTTCTGATTCTGATATCTAGAACTGTATCTATTCTAACTGTGTATTCGATTCTGTACGATTGTATGCTTAATTCTGCTGGGCTACACACTGAGTTTACGTAAACTCACATCTATTTGTCTGTTCTGTCAGGTAATCCACAGTCTTAGGCAAATCAGTGCAGCTGGGACTCAGCGGTGACCACATTTTCGTAAAACTATTTAAAAGTCATTAATTTATGGTTTTATTTATGTTTTGGTAATTATTTTGAGAGTTTGTAATTTTTGGGACTCTCTAGACTGTTTGGTTTTTTTAACTAGTTATTTTTGAATTTTTTGACTACTTAATTATTTTGGCAAAATGTTTTATTAAAAATGACGGCTTTTATGCAAACAAAGGTATTTCTGAAAAACAAAAACTGGACTCTTGAAATGAAATGATTTCGTAAACTTCTGCTATAATTCACGTTTTAAGGCAAAATAATTAACTAAATAACGTTTTAATATGGGAAGTATGCAACTATGGGTTGAAATGCTGAATGGTTTTGTTGCGTTAACTACGTTTTTCAGAACCATCCTTTGTGACACTTGCGGATTCGGCCATATCGTCTAGGCCGGGTTTGGGGTGTTACAGGAAAGGTATTAGGCAATGAGATCCTCTTTCTCCTTACCTCTTTGTGCTTGCAATGGATGTGTTATCTAGGTTATTGGATGTTGTTGCCATAAATGCTCTCTTCAAGTATCATCCTAAGTGCTTCGAGTGCTTCGAGACATGATTACTTTTTTTTTAGTGTAGTTTTTCAATGAAGGTGCGGTAGTCAGTTTTGCGCCTTTGCTCCATACATAGGGTTGTGGGAACTTGGAGGCAAGAGTTAGCTTGGGCGATATTGAAACTTAAACTTGCTTGTTGCCATACTCAAACTTGCTTGGAGTGCAAATTTGTATGTGATATGAAGACAGAGGAACAAGAGGTATTTTGGTGCATCTTTCTTAACTAAAGATGATGTCTTGGTACAGATTAAAGAGATTGTGTGGGCTCACTTAGAAGGAAGACCAATCAATAGAATTGATCATGTTAATGCTTCACTTTGTGCTTTTTAGGGTATCGTTGGTTAATTTATTTGTATAGCTTAAAGTCACTGTACAATGTTTTTTTGTTCTTTTGTAGCAGTTTAACTGCAATCTTGAATTAATAAATTTCATCATTCATAAAAAAAAAAAATTGCTAGAGAAAGTTGAATACAGTAGAACTAAAACTATATATTATGATGGTGGAAACACATAACCTAATATTAATTAAAATGTCTTCACTTTTCTATCACAATTTAATGTTCCATCGGCATGTCTATACTAAACTATTTGTTTTCCTTTAAATAAGAAATGATGAAAATTACTTTTAACTTCATATTTTTTCTTTGTTGTTTTCCTTTTAGTAGATTGCAAATTAATATAGGTGAAAAGAATATACATAATCGAATTCGAATATCAAAATTACAACATACCACACCTTAAAATATATTGTATAAACTAACAAAGGATTCATATATTTTTCTAGGGTTTTTCAAAACATCACTAAGATATATACTATTACTTTTTCTTTTTTTGGTATATGAAAATAGGAAGTTATCCTTAATAGTTTTTATAAGTACACTCAATTTTTTGGTATATATATTAAAAAAAATTTTAACTTAAATTTCATTATAGATTCTTAATATATCTATTCTTTTTGATACAATGTTTAAAATTACCTATAGCCTATTCCCAATCCTTAAATAAGAGGATAATACATTTTAGCGCTCTCGAATCCATATCCTTTTGCACGGACAACAATACTAATGCCAATCGAATTAAGATTCAATCAGCATATATACTCTAAAAAATCAACATAAATAAATATAAAAGTAATCTAACAACACATTTACTATTATTAAGACCTTACAATTTGTTATTTATTCCTAACTTGTTCTTTCTTTTCACATTTTATAAAAATAAAAGCAGTAAAAACATCCATAAGATGTGTTTAAATAAACTTCCCAAATTACATAAATAAAGTAATTGGTGTCACTTGAATTTTTTTCTTTGCTATATATCTATATTATTAAATATTTTATTGAATTGGTGAAACCAATTCAATCAGGAAAAAAAGACTTAAAAGCAATTTCTTTTTTTAAAAGGAATAAATATTAGTATTAGGGTGCTTTTTTTATTATATAAAATTTATTTTTTTAATTATTAAAATACTAACATTTTATTTAATAAAAATTAGGTTATTAGAAATTTACAAATTAAAAAATAATTATAAAAAAGAATAGTTATATTAAAATATAAAATAGTCAATATCACTACAGGAAAACAGACTTTTTGCGGCGTTTTTTTTTCCTTAGCGCCGCAAAAAACGCCGCTAAAGACCAGGACTCTTAGCGGCGCTTTTATAGAAAACTCCGCTAAAAGTCATTGTCTTTAGCGGCGCTGAAAACGCCGCTAAAAGTCTTGGTCTTTAGCGACGCTTCTGTAGAAAACGTCACTAAAAGTCCTGGTCTTTAGCGGCGGTATTTTATAAAACGCCGCTAATTTGGGCAGATTTGCAACATAAATTTTTCACCAATATCCCACCCTTCCTGCATAAAATCCAACCAAAAACAGCAAAGATAGCATGAAATCCAACCAAAATAGCAAATACAACATGAAATCCAACCAAAAACTGCAAATCTAAATGATACCAAATTATACGAAAGATATATGATATAAGTTATAAATGAAGTATAATTCAGAAATTTCTTACAATAATGTTAAAAGTTACAAGAAAATAAATGTCTCTGATGGCGGCATTTGCATTTCTTTGAACATCTTCATCATAGTCCGAAGTCAGAGTTGGAGTTCATCATACTTTCTGCTCTGCTCTGCTTCCCTTGTTGTTGCCTCTGCTTCCCTCGCTGCCCTCACTGCTGCCTCTGCTTCCCTCGCTACTGCCTCTGCCTTAAGTTGTAGCTGAAAATAGATAAGTGGATGGCAGAAAATGGAGTAGCAACAGAGGGTTGACGATGGAGATGCAACAGAGGGCCATATGAAATTGATTGAGAGGGCTACTAAAGCGATGTCGAGGTCACCAACAATGATTGTAGGTGCCAAATAATAACCATAATTTGTTTATCACCTCATTAGAACACAAATATGCAAACTCACATAGAAACATATGTAAATATATTATAATTCGCATCCCTTATAGCGCATTCTTCATGAATACTGTTAGAGTTGTGTGACTCAAATTCTAAGATATTGCTTGCAAGTCAAGTTAAACAAAATATATCTTCTTTCTAGAAGATTTAGTATTTATGAGTATAATATATTTAGCATTTATTAGCATAATATATTTTTACTTTGATTAGAATTATGTTTTTTCAACCTATAAATAGATGTAGTCGAAACTCCTCTTGTAACCGATTCGAATTCGACATAGTGAATTTTTCTTCTCCTCTGCCCGTGGTTTTTCCCCGAAAGGGTTTTCACGTAAAATATGTGTGTTCTTTATTTTATTTCTCTTTTCTTTGCGATATATATTATCATTATCAACATTTATATTTTTCATAAATTGGTATCAGAACTTCCGGGTTTTTCATCTCGATCACGGTAATGACGTCTTTGAAGTATGAAATTCTGCTGTTGGATCGCAACACCAGATTCGCGTTGTGGCAGATAAAGATGCAGGCAGTTTTAGCACAGATGGATTTAGAGGAAGCCCTGCTAGGGGTAGATAACATGCATTTGACATTGACGGAGGAAGAGAAGAAGCACAAGGATCGAAAGGCGTTAACACAGTTACATCTGCATTTGTCTAACGAAATTTTGCAGGATGTGATGAAGGAGAAGACCGCCGCTGCATTATAGAAGAGGCTTGAACAAATATGTATGTCGAAAACTCTAACCAGCAAGTTGCATATGAAGCAACGTCTTTATGCTCATCGTTTGGAGGAAGGTGCATGCATACTGCACGAACACTTACTGATGTTTAAAGAAATTCTCTCAAACTTGGAGGCAATGGAGGTTCAGTATGATAAGGAAGATCTAGGGTTGTTTCTGCTTTGTTCGTTTCCCCCGTCTTATTCAACCTTCAGAGACACGATTTTATATAGCCGAGAGTCTCTCACAGTTGATGAGGTTTATGATTCTTTGACCTCGTATGACAAGATGAATCATTTTGTGGTTAAACCCGACTCTCAGGGAGAGGATCTCATTGTTCGTGGGAGACAAGATCAGAATGCTGATGATGATCGTGAAAGGACACAGGAACGAAATCCTCGCGGTAAATCTAAGGGTAAATCAAAGTCTTCAAACAGAGGTAAAACTTGCAACTTCTGCAAGAAGAAAGGGCACATTAAATCTGAGTGCTATAAGCTACAGAACAAGATTAAAAGGGAGGCTGCGAATCAAAGGGAAAATAACCGAGAAAAATTCGGTGAAGATGATGTTGTAGAAGACTACAGCGATGGTGAACTTCTAGTCGCTTCTGTCAACAATTCTAAAGTGAGCGAGGAGTGGATACTTGATTCAGGCTACACCTTCCACATCAGTCCCAATCAGGATTGGTTTACAAATTACGAAATAGTGTCTGAAGGTGTTGTTTTGATGGGAAATAATGCTTCGTGTAAAATCGCAGTGTTGGAACAATTAAAGTTAAGATGTTTGATGGAGTTGTTAGAATACTTAGTGACGTGCGACATGTTCGAAATTGAAGAGAAATTTAATTTCGTTAAGTACTCTTGATTCAAAAGGGTACAAATACACACAGTGAAAGTGGGATTTTGAAGATTTCCAAAAGTTCCTCGTTGTGATGAAAGGCGGAGAAAGATTGCCAAGTTATATGTTTTGCGGGGGTTCTCTTTATTATTGGTGATGCACTTGTCGCTTCATCTTCCTTGTCGAATGATGATATTACTAAACTTTGGCATATGCGCCTAGAGCATATGAGTGAGAATGGCATGGCGAAATTGAGCAAAATAGGACTTCTTGATGGGCAAGGAATTTGCAAACCAAGTTCGTGAGTACTGCATTTTTGGGAAGTAAAGAGAGTTCGATTCACCGGAGGAATCCATAACACGAAGGAACGTTGGAGTATATTCATTCGATCCGTGGGGCCATCAAAAGTGCCTTCAAGAGGTGGAGCTAATTATATGCTAACTTTTATTGATGATTTTTCCAGAAAAGTTTGGGCTTTCTTCCTGAAGCAGAAAAGCGATGTGTTTTCCGCATTTAAGTCTTGGAAAACTATGATTGAAAAATAGACGGGAAAACAAATAAAATACCTCCGCACAGACAATGGCTTAGAGTTTTGTTCAAATGAGTTTAATAAACTATGCAAGTCAGAAGGGATCGTGAGACACTCGACAGTTTGTCATACTCCACAATAAAACGGCGTTGCAGAAAGAATGAACAGAACGATCATGGAGAAGGTTCGATGTATGTTGTCAAATGCCAACTTACCAAAGTCATTTTGGGCCGAAGCAGCCTCTACTGCATGTTTTTTGATCAACCGATCTCCATCCGTTACCATTGAGAAAAAGACTCCACAAGAGGTATGGTCTGGTAATCTTGCTAATTATTCTGATTTAAAGATCTTTGGGTGTCCTGCGTATACTCATGTTGATAATGGAAAATTGGAACCGAGATCCATTAAATGTGTTTTTCTTGGTTATAAAGCTGGTGTAAAAGGGTATAAGTTATGGTGTCCTGAAAATAGAAAAGTTGTGATTAGCATAGATGTTATTTTTGATGAAACTGCTATGCTACCTAACTTACTCTTAAAGACTCTTCCAATAAAGAAAATCAAAAGCAGGTGGAGCATCAGATTAATACAGAGCCGACTCCTCAAGCCAGTACAAAAATTGAGAATAGAGTTGCTTCTTCACCACAATACTCTATCGCCAAAAACAGAACTAGAAGAGAAATTAAGCCTCCAAAGAAGTATGCTGAGGTTGATCTAGTTGTTTATGCTTTAAATGTGGCCGAAGATATAGATGCAAACCAAGAGCCGTCTAATTATTCTGAGGCGATTAGCTATGAAGGCTCAGAAAAATGGATGTTTGCTATGCAAGAGGAGATAGAATCACTCCACAAAAACAGAACATGGGATCTTGTGTCACTTCCTATAACCAAGTTTGAGCATTGCTTAGATTTGGTTGGTGTTCATTGTTGAAGTTAAACCCTTAAGGGGTTTTATGGAAGAGGTGGAGAACTTGTTCGTTGAGAGTTCGCGATGAAGAACTTGTTTGTTGAGAATTCGTGTCAAGGTGGAGATTGTTAGAGTTGTGTGACTCAAATTCTAAGATATTGCTTGCAAGTCAAGTTCAACAAAATATATCTTCTTTCTAGAAGATTTAGTATTTATGAGTATAATATATTTAGCATTTATTAGCATAATATATTTTTACTTTGATTAGAATTAGGTTTTTTCAACCTATAAATAGATGTAGTCGAAACTCCTCTTGTAACCGGTTCGAATTCGACATAGTGAATTTTTCTTCTCCTCTGCCCGTGGTTTTTTCCCGAAAGGGTTTCCACGTAAAATCTGTGTGTTCTTTATTTTATTTCTCTTTTCTTTGCGATATATATTGTCATTACCGACATTTATATTTTTCACAAATACCATAATCAAATGTGTATAGACATCAAAGCTCACTCAAATGGCCTATTTCGCATATAATCTACTGGTTTAATCATGTCTAAAACATCATGCTTACACATGAAATAAGTCATATTAAACTAAACATAAATACCTAATATTTAAGCATAACATATATATACACTTGTCATCACAAACCAAAACCAAATGACCAAACCACAAATGAATCAAACATTAGTGCACTCATATGATAAAAACATCATTTCCGAATCTCATAGAACCAAATATACCAACAAAGTTTCACATACATTTATACACGTTATAGCCGAATTACCAACCTACTATATTCATCACAAAAATCAAACATTTAGCCAATTACACATCATCAACTAAACCAAACTTTACTATCAATTTCACCAACCATTTGCAAATTTTCATATAGTTTACTTCTCATGTTAAATTATTCGGTTAACATTTTTTGTTTTGTATCTTTTGTTTTATATTTTTAACTAAAACGTACCTTAATAATTTCAACAACCCGGTCTACTCCACTCTCAACAACAAACAGAGGCTGGAGTCAGAAAAGTTGTATCTGTTAAGCAATTTAAAGCGAATGGTTACTTGGTTACTTGGTTACTTTATAAATAAAAAATAGAAAATAAATATAATATCAGACAAATCTGTAACAAATACTTATGAATATATACATGGTTACTTGTCAAACATAAATTGCAAACGATTGTTACATAAATTGAATGGCTCATAAACCCTATTACACAACTCGTATGATACAAAACAAGTATATAAATATATACAAGGTTATTTGTCATAACTTAAAACATTCTATCAAAGGATATATCACTATGTTAAAATTTTGCTAAACTTGTATATTTATATATACTGTCATTTTCCTCTCAACATATGAAAGAAAATGTCATAAAGTTCATGTATATATTAAAGAAATGGATAACCATGAAATGGAAGATCGAAAATCAAAGAAAGATCTAAATTAGTAATTTAAAGGAAAGTGCATATAAATAAGCAAAAAAATTTAGCAACGAAACATGTACCTAGAAATGAGAGGTCAATAGTCATGGTGTATTCGGTTGCACTAAATATTAATTCAGTGCTGCTCGATAGTACCTAGAAACAGATGTAAGATTATAAGAGTAGCACCAAATATTAATTCATTTGAAGCAAATAACAAAAATTTATCAATATCGAGTACCAAATATTAATTCGAAGATTAAATGGCAACTTGAGTTGAACCAATAGTCATAGGAGGACCAGAAGCATAAATCAAATACATAGAACAATAATTCACTAATACTTTAATTTATAAACAAAAATATAAAATAAATATAATAACAGATAACATTAATATACATGCATTTCCATTTCCAAGGCAAGTTTATATAGTAAGGAAAGAAACTTAAAAGGTTGATTACATGCATACATATACATCATATATATACATGCATACATACATCTGTGCATGCATTCAAGGGTTTTTATTAGACATACTTGCAGTAAATATTCAAGGCGCAGGATATGCACAAAAACTGCAGATGAACCAATTTAGCTTCACTATGATACTTGCATAAATCTTGAAGTCCCATGTTGGTCTTTTGGTCTTCAAACTGGCAAGAGATATAAAATAGAAACAATGTAAGCCTAAATCATCATGTGCTTTGTCATTTGTTCATCATAAGTTCCAAAGTTAAAATGGCAGATAACTGAGACTTGAAGCACTCGTTTACATGGAAGGCTAAAGTTTCGGTTTTACCATAATTGATTCAGGGGATTACTCTTTAAGAGGTGATATCTAACAAATTTGGAGTTCAAAGCAGTACAACCCCTTTCTTTGAGGCTGCAGGTTGTAGGGGAAAGCATTCGATTGGAAAATGAAAAATGGTATGGAACTCAACCCTAAACATATATGCCTAAAAGCTGAAAACGAAAACAAAAATGAAAACAAAAACAAAATTTGCCTAAAAACTGAAAACAAAAACGATAACATAAACATATATGCCTAAAAACTGAAAATTGAAAACGAAAACTCAAAATTCCCTATTCAAGCACTTGCAATCAAACCCAGAATTATATGCGTTAAAGGTTAAAAAATGAAAACGAAAGCTAACCTGCAACTCATAAACCTACAGCTTCGGTACAGTTAGGACACCAAACCCACAAGCTTCTTCAACTTAATATCTTTGTTCTCTCTTTCATATGTATGCAACCTTTGATTAATTTTGAAGTGAGAAGAGTTTGAAATACCAAACAAAAATGGTTAAAGTAAAATACCTCTACGAACCGAAGTTTCCAGCGGCGACGGTGGGGAGAAGATGAGGACGCTGAGTGAAGAGGCGAACAATTTCCTTTTGCAATGGCGGAGAGAAGAGTCGAAGTTGATTTCGGAAGGTGGGAAATTAGGGAAAAAAATTGCAGAACAACAACTTGGGGAAATTGGGGGGGAAAGGTTGGGAACTTGGTGAAAATAATCGGGCAAATCTGAATGGGAAAGTGAAGGCAATTTGGGGCTCCAAAAAACGAGTCGTTTAAGTTGGATTTTTTGCGGCGTTTAACATAAAATGCCACTAACAATAGGGCTAAAGCTAAAAACGATATTGTTTACATACAGTCAGAAACATAATTGTGGCGTTTTTAGTAAAAAGCGCCACTAAAAGCAAAGGTAAAAACGTCGTCGTTTCCCAGTTCACCTTATTTGCGGCGTTTTATTTAAAAGCGACACTAAAACAAAGCCTAAAACGACATCGTTTTTGCACAAACCAGAACATATTTGTGGTGTTTAACTTAAAAACGCCACTAAAAGCACAGGGGTACAAACGTCATCGTTTTACCTTAAAACATACTTGCGGCGTTTATACACCAAAGCGCCACTAATACGCAGGTGAAAACGGCAACGTTTTTTCACAAACTGAAACATAATTGCGGCGTTTCTCGTAAAAACGCCACTAAATCTAACCCCTATTGCGGCGTTTGAACAAAAAACGCCGCTATTGCTCTGTTTTTCGCAAAGTTTGAACTAAAAAGGCCGCTATTGTTAAATTTCAAAATATGAAATAAAAAGGTTTAAAAAACTATAATGATAATTTTTATATATTAAATTTCATAATATCTCTTTTATGATTATATAATAAATTATTTAATATATAAATTAAAAAACTTAACCCCAAACCCCAGTACATAACCCCAAATCCAAACTCCAAGCCCTAAACTCTAACACATAACCTCAAACCCCAAACTATATAATGATAATTTTAATATTAAAATTCATATTATCTATTTTACAGTTATATAATAAATTATTTAATATATAATTTAAGGATAAAAATTTGAACTTATTTTAAAGAAATAAACATTGGGGTAATGGATACATACCATTCGGGGTTATGGGAAGACAGTTTCACAATAAAAGGAAGGATCAGTGAACGATGGTTGGATCCAACAGCTTCGGGATTATGGGATTCTAGGGATTTGGGGGATTTGAATTAGGGGAAACCGATTTGAGGGATTTTGGTTTTGGGATTTTGGGAAATTTTTAATTGGGGAATTTTTGGGGACTTAGGAAATTTAGGATTTGGGGAAATAATAATAAGGGTTATGGGATACTGAAATTAATTTTTTAGCAGCGCAGAAAAGGCGTTGTTTTGTGTATGCAATTTCTAAATCACAAATTATAAAATAATAAACCCTAAACCACAAATTATAAATCACAACCCCTAAACTCCTAAACCCCAACCCTTATCCCCTAAACCCTAAACCCTAAGCCACAAAACACAAAACATAAACCCTTAACCCTTAAGCCCTAAACCCTTAACCCTTAACCCCTAACCCCTAACCACTAACACTTAAACCTTAATACCGTTAAACACTAAGATCATAAACCCTAAACAATAAACCCCAAATAACAAACTTTAAAACACTAAACCCATAACCCAAAATAACAAACCCTAAACCATAAAATTAACATACTAAACATTAAACCCTAAATCAATTTTAACAGCCTTGTAACTTAATTAATGAAAACGTCTAAATAGTTTAGTTAGCAATTTGTAGCTTTTCATAATTAAGTAACTAAAATGAAACTTTCTCATTGCTTATAAGTGAATGTATCAAAATAAAATATAATTCAAAACAAGATTAAAAAAAATATGAAAATTAAATCGGATCAAATCGAAATGAGTCCCTACACAAAAATGGCTGCTCAACTTTTAGCGGCGTTTGAATAAAAACGCCGTTATTGCTCAGTTTATTAGCGGCGCCGCTATTGCTCAGTTTATTAGCGGCGTTTGTACAAAAACGCCGCTATTGATCAGTTTATTAGCGGCGATTTAATAAAAACGCCACTATTGATCAGTTTATTAGCAGCGTTTGCTCAGTTTTTCAGCGGCGTTTCTACAAAGACGCCGCTATTGCTCAATTCTTTAGCGGCGTTTCTACAAAAATGCCGCTATTGTTCAAATTTTAGCGGCGTTTGTACACAGACGCCACTATTTCTCGGTTTTTGGCGGGTAAAACGCCGCTATTGATCAGTTTCCCTAAAATGCCGCTATTGCTCAGTTTTTAGAAACACTGCTAATGTATAATCTTTGCGGCGTTTTTTGTCCAAACGCCACTAAAAACGCCGCTAAAGCCCTGTTTTGCTATAGTGTATGGATATCATTATATTTGTAGAAGTTTATAATTAACTTTAAGAAAATAAAAAATAAAAATATGTATTAGAATTAAATACAAATGATTATTGAAGTTTAAGCTTTTTCATGTTATAGTGGCATCACGTGCATTAAATCAAATAAAATTAAGAAGAATTTTGAAAAACCACCTATTTATGTGGAATTTGATAAAGTAAATTGAGCTACTGAAATCCAAATTTGCCTCATAAAATTACTCACAAATTTTGAAATTCTTCAGTATATTTATCCAAAAAGTAAATTTATCTTTAGAATTTTAAAAACTTGAATACAAATGAAATCATTTCTATAAATCTCTTACACAAACACACCTTAAAAGATAATTTAAATTCATAAAAAACAAAAATCTAGGCATGGTAGGACTTGAATCTAAAACACCAAGCTTTCCAAAAGAAAGTGAGAGGAAAGAAAATATAATGGAATATCATTTTATCCTAATGCATAAAAATCAATTCTTTTAAATTAGAATGATGAGAGGAGAGAAAATAAGAGAGAAGTGTGTGTTAGTTCAAAATTATGCATTTTTTAAATGTTTTATTTTCTTTTTTCTCATTTTCAACTCTACCAAGCGGTGAATGGAAAGAAATTTTTTTTTTCTTTTAATTTTTTTTTTATCTTTTCTACCAAACATACCTATGAAAAGAAAAATTATATTTTTCATCTTTCTATTTTTCCATCCTTTCAATCTTTCTTCTTTTCAATTTTCTTTTTACTCTACAAAGCAAAGCTTAAATCTTGTCATTTTATCCAAAACCTCATTAATGTTACACATACATAGACTACAAAATTTTTTTCACCTCCATCATGAATATGTCATAATGTAGGGCCAGTTAAGTATTGATGTTGAAAAATACTTTTGAAAAGTTTGACTTAAAAATTCAAGGGCTTAGTATTATTCTTAATTTTTTTTAAAAAGATAAAAAGGTCTATTGTAATAATACAAAAAAAAATAAATTATATTTGAATTTGTTAATATTATGATACATGGAATATATAAATATATTAAAATCACGTACAAATATAATTATCAGAAATATTTAAAATACTTTTTGAATCAAAATATTCTTAGCTTAAATTAGAAAATTCGGATTAATTTAAAAAAGTTGTTAGTTTTTTTTATGATATGATGGGAAGCATTTTATTAAAAAATTAGTTGAGCTTAAGCTGGAGATTAGATATTTTAGTTAAAGTACGTGTGTCATAATACAAATGTGTTAAATTAAAACTATAAACACAATATTAATTTGTGGTTAAATGGATTGGAATTATTGTTTGGAAAATGTTTAAAAGTGGTTGTGAATAAAAAAAAGAAAGGTTGGAGAGAGATTATATGTTGTTGTTGTTGGATGCCCACATTTCATTCATTTTGGTAAAACCATGATTTGTTTTGTTTAATAATAATAATGCACCTCTCACTTCTCTCCTAATCATTTCTTAATCCATTTTCCCAATCTGAGAAAATCATTATCCCACAAGCTTCCCCTTTTTCTTAGTTGGTGTCTCATCTATGTTTCTCACTTTCCCTCTGCCTTCATTTTCTCTACTTTATTTAACTATTTCATGTTTGAAAGTCTTTTAATGTGTAATAAAAAAAAATTATTATTTAATACACCGATAATGTATTTTATTTATTTCACAATAAACTTTAAAAGATTGCCACGTGTCTTTTTCTATAGACATTTGTCAACCTTTGATTTTGTTTGTAGGATATAAAAACTTAACTCCAATGGTGTGTATCAAATACTTTCATTTGAAGAAAAGGGTATTAGTATCTGTTCTTTTTAACAATCTCATTATAGGTTATAATTATATATATATTTTTTTGACACAATACCTAAAACTACTCATAACTCCTTCCCAAACCATATATTAAATAGTATCCTTATCTTGGAAATTTATTCTATAAGATAATATTTTAACTATATTTTACAATATAATTATATTATTTTGTATATAAAGTTATAAATCCATTTCTAATATATTGGTTGTGAATGATATTCCCTTTAAAGTTTATATTAATACTTTAAAAATTTTAATCCAACATTCTCGAGGGATTGACTCTTTATTGTGAGAGGTCTTTGAAGTATTATCTTCTGAGTAGTTAATTAAATCCTCGAACAGTAAAGATATAGTACTCGAAGTGATTATTCTCGATTTTAGTCTCGAGTTTTTTATCTCTCAACTCCAAGGAGAGCCAAGGGGTTCAAACCCATGCCCTTAAAGGGTCTTAGTAGGTAATAACACTACCACATACATGGTAGGAAAATAAAAATCCAGGGCTAAAATTGAGTATAAACATCTCAAATATAATATCTCTACTATTAAAGAATCTGATAGACTAGTCAGAAGACGATATTTCAAAAACTTCTCCTCCCTCCAAACATATAGAGAATAACAATTGTAATTTTGAGAAGGGATTCTCATTTACTTTTTCAATATCTTCATTTGATTATTCATTAAATACATAATTAATAATTGAATCATACAAATATAAGCAGAGATTATGAAACTACATCAGGTTTTCTCATATTTCCCCCACTTCCCTCGAAATAAACCAAGAATATAATCCCAGTCTAATTTGTCTGATCTTTACATTTTTCACCTTCTCCCACTAACATAGCATTAATCTTGTCTTAAAAATTATAATATTATTTGTATGATCAAGTTTTAATGTTTGCGTATAGTTTATGTTTGCATTACATTGCCCCATACCCTTTATATTAGTCACCCACCCCTCTTATTCCTCTTTTTTTTCTCTCAGAAAATTCTCCCCCACTCTTCAAGCAAAGCACCTTTCACCTTTTTTTTTTTTTTTTTTATTCTCAAAGACTCAACCTTTCTTTTTAACTTTCTCTCTCTTTCCTCCTTTTGGAATCTGGGAACCTGTGCTTCTTGTTGCTTACATTGAGATCTGTTTCAAAGCTATGGGTTTTTTTGAAGAAACCTGCACTAACTCTAGGACTTCAAAAAATGGCTTGATTGCTCTCTATGCACCAACCTCTTCTTCATCTGCAGATCTCCATAGTGATTACAATGATGTAAAAACCAAATCCTTCTTAACAAAAATGATTTGGGATTTTGGTTTAGCTTGTTTTCTTCCTGATTATCAAAGGAAAAACGGTTCAGGAAAGAGTCAGAAAAACAATGGTGAAAAGAAGGGAAGCAATTTGGAGCATAATAAGGCTTGGTTGTTGGCTGAGTCAGGTGGAGGAGCTGAGTTGACAAGCACTGACCCACAATCAGTTCACTCGTCTTTCAGGTTTAGTTTTTGTTCTCAAGTTGAACTCGAAGCCATCACTGCAAATTCTTTGAGTTCAGCTACTGTTTTGATGGTGAATTTGGATAATGGGGTTAGTGACGATAGAGCTAAGGAATTGAAATGGAGAAGGATTGAGTCTCTGGAAAGAAGTATTTCACCAGTCGCCAAGTCTTTGGTCAGATTCAGCTATGGTGAAATTGTTTCAGCTACTAGAAATTTTTCCAAAGGTATCAGCTTCACGAATTTGGTTTCTTTCATTATTTTTTCAAAAAAATTCTATTCCTATTTCTGGTATGGGTTTTTGTTTTTGATTGGAAAATCAATGGTGTAGGGAGGGTTTTGGGGAGAGGAGCATTGAGCTTTGTTTTTAGAGGCAAAGTTGGACTATTGAAGACAACTGTGGCTATTAAGAGGCTGGATAAAGAAGATAAGGAATCTGCAAAGGCCTTTTGCAGAGAACTGATGATTGCTAGTTCTTTGCATCACCCAAATATTGTCCCTCTATTGGGGTTTTGTATTGATCCTGAGGAAGGTTTGTTTTTGGTGTATAAGTTTGTGTCTGGTGGAAGCTTAGAACGCCATCTTCATGGTAACTCTTCACTTTGGTTTCTTGTGGAACTTTTTATTTAGATTTGTAATGATTTTTGAATGATTTAAGGGATGCTATTTTGCAGATAAGAAGAAGGGAGCAAAAGGACGACCTTCAACTCTTCCTTGGTGTGTTAGGTATAAGGTTGCCTTGGGAATTGCAGGGGCTATTGCATATCTACACAATGGAACCGAAAGATGTGTTGTTCATAGAGACATCAAGCCCTCTAACATTCTTCTTTCTTCCAACAAAACACCCAAGGTAAAGATCTTGGTCTGATTCCTTTACCAATTCTTGTATCTCATATCTCTACTTCTTAATGGTTGCAGTTGTGTGATTTTGGATTAGCAACTTGGACATCTGCACCCTCAATCCCATTCCTTTGCAAAACTGTTAAAGGCACATTTGGGTATGCTTTCAACAACAGTTTCTCAGAGAAGCTAAAAATCTTTTTATGTGTTCTTTGCTTTGGTAAAATTTATTATTTGGTATGTAGGTATTTGGCACCTGAGTATTTCCAACACGGAAAAGTATCTGATAAAACTGATGTTTATGCTTTTGGGGTGGTCTTGTTGGAGCTGATAACCGGACGCAAACCAATCGAGTCAAGACGGCCTCCAGGAGAAGAGAATTTGGTCCTATGGGTAGGTTTTTGTATTAATTCCTCGTAAAACTTACCGTGCTTTGCATTGAATTCATAAAAGTTGAAAGAATGGTTCCCCTTAACAGCTTCCCGGGGAGCAAAAGAGGGGTCCTCTCTTAACATCAGAAGTGACAGTACTGAAAATACTTAACCATTATGGATGATGACTATTCGATAATGAAATTTCTCCCAACTGTGGTCCACAGAGCTGAAATGGCCACTTGCTCTCTTGAAAACCATTAGATCTTAAGTTTGAACGAGCACTCTTGTGGTGAGACAGCTCTATCATGGAATTTGTGGAAACCTTTTGGCATATTATTATCGATCAAAATCTCGTATTCTGCATTTTTCATAGGTTCTCAACCCTATGTAGTCATTGATATTGTCGGTTTTTTGTGCTTCAATGATTCAGTGCTTTGGAAAGAAATCATGATACGCTTCGGAGCTCCTTCGCAGTTAGCTGATATGATTCATTCACCCTTAGCTTAGCATATACGTTTTCATGATAATTTGTTTGTTATCAGCTGTAAAATTGAAATTGTATTTGTAATCTTTTAAGTTTGTTTCGATTTTCAGGCAAAACCTCTATTGCATAGAGGAATGGCAGCCGTCGAAGAATTACTCGACCCAAGGCTCAAATGTACATTGAAAAATTCAACTCAAATAGCACGAACGATACAAGCTGCAGCAGCCTGCATAAGCAATGAAGAATCACGAAGGCCAGCCATTGATGAAATTATCGCGATATTGAGAGGTGAAGAAGAACCATTCTACTCGATTAGGAAGAAGTCCAATTTCTCTGGAATCATTGATTGTTACTCTCAATTACAACATTCAAAAAGTGAGATGAAGAGCCACTTAGCCTTGGCAATGCTAGGAGTTTCGGAGTTTGAGGATGACGATCACCTTTATTGTCGGTGAAACATGGAATCGATTTTCATCCATGGAAATTTTCAACCACACCCTTTTCTTTGTTGCTTGCTTGACCAGAAAGTTTTAGGCATTAGAAGAAAAAGAAAAAGAAAAAGTGTTGAAGTGTAAATAGGAAAAAGGGGTCTGATGAAAGCTGGTTTGTATGTACATACCATGATTCCCTCTGCCTCTGTATTTCTCATGAAAAACCACTGATTTTCATTTGAACGTGTGATTTTCCATTAGCGGTGACTGACTAAATTTGTTCAATTGCAATTTCAAGTTGTAAAATTTTTGAAACATTTTCGGGTGATGTGATTAATAAACAAGTCAATACTGTGTGGTTGGATTGTTGATTAGATAAGCCTACTCATCAAAGGAAGAAAAAATTGTGGCCAATGAAAGGAACTTTCTGTTCTTATAAATAGACAAACCAAACATTGAAAGCAATTAAACGACAAGAGGTAACAGTTTAACTACCAACAACTTGTTATCATCACATCAAGAAAAAGAATAAAGAATCCTGTTGGATGTTGAGTCTCTCATCAGTAAGGAAGAAGTTTAGTTTCACAAAATCAGTGAAGCATTGCAATTTGCAAAGATAGTCCCCGTGACAGAGCCAGGTGTTACCCATGCATCTCCGACCTCTGCTGCACCATGCTCGCTCAGATTTTCTCTGCATGGCGAAAGGTTGTAGTAACACTTGAGGCTTATTCTTATGCCTAATGTTTACGTGGGTGAATTAAGGATCCACAGTTGAAGTAGCCATCAAAGAAGTGGGTTCACTAATTTCAAGAAGACGGATTTAATCATTGTCAGCGATATTGTTTTCTTCGGGGGTATAAAACAAAAGCATACTAATGTAATACTTGATGCCAATCTACACATATATATATATATATATATATATATATATAAATAGGATACAACTACTCCTTTAGCTAATCCTTCTGTGTCATGTGCCAGTGGGTAACTGCCTTCTTGTTATTGTATTTGGACATGTACTGTTAAACTTCCGAATATCCGCTGCCAGTGGTTCTAATTTCCAGTGGACAAACTTCTTGTCCCTCACTGTGAGACGACATCTCTTTATGTTGTTGAGTGTTATCAGTTTGCTTGAATAGCGTTTTCCAATATAATATCTGTGTCAATTTGACCCCTAATTATTTTTATTTGAAAAAATTGAGTCCATAATAGATTTGAACTTGATAAAGTTTGAGATTGACAAAATTCGAGTTCAATAAAACTTAAGTTCGAGAAAGTTTAAGCTGTAAAAATTCGAGTCCAAAACTCATTTGACCTGAACTTAGATAAATCCGACCCAAAGTTCGAAATAATCCTAATTTATAGCTAAGTAACAATCATAATAAAAAATAATAATTAATATAATTTTATAATATTACTTAAAGCAAAAATAAATGATAATTATTTATTTTATGAAAATGTGTTCATAAGTATTGTATATTTATATTAAAATTCTATTAATAGCAAAAGTAATTAATATTAAAATTAAATGAATATAAAATGTTTTTAATATTATAATTATATATGCATAATAAATATATAAAATTATTCCATTATTAAATTAAATTTTAATGATAGTATAAAGGGTAAACTACTTAAATAATCACCCGATTATTATTAAGTTTTTAGTTGAATTATCTAATTTTAAAAAGTTACAAAATGATCGAAATATTTTTTTAATCCATTTTCGTTAAATTAATAGCAGAATGGTGACATGACTGTTACATAATTTTAAAAATAAAATAAAATAACATATATTTTCATGTAATTTAGGAAAAAGTTAAATTCCAAAATAATTAAAATACAAAATTAACCGATTTTGTCCTTTAAAAACCTAAAAAATAAAACCCACACTTCATCCTTGTACAACCCCAATTTTGCCCGGGCTTACAAGCCCATTTTGCCCAGCCCAATTACAAACCCAAGTACCCAAATCACCAAGCCCAAACACCAACCTAGCCCAATTTCCAAACCCAAAACAGAAAATCAAAAAGAAAAAAAAAAAAAAAAAAAAAAAAAACCTAGCCACTTGCTCTGCCTCTGACGCCGCACCTGCCCACTGTTGCCACTTGCTCTGACCGTCCGACCTGCTCCACCGCCCATCAGCCAACCGCCTCACTTGCTCCCCATACCCTACAAAACAAGACAAAACAAACAGCAAAAGCAGAGGAGAATAACAAAAATTAAAAATATATATTTTGTATTTTCGGCTATATAAGGCCGCTATTGAACTGTAAGTCGGGGTCCCTTTTTTACGCATTATCAGAAATCGAAAGCAAAAAAACAATAGAAGGTTGAAGTTTAATCCTTTCGTTTTCATTTTTATACCGTTACTTTTGTTTTTTCTTTACTTTTTACACTGATTTCTTTGAAATATTTGTAAATAATAACTAAAAAGAAGGAAGACATACCTAAATCGGGGCCCCTCCATCGTCGGAACCCCCTTTCCTTCGGTGCCGAAATCGGGCTAAAGGAGAGGAGGGGCTTGTGGCTCGGCCTCCTAGCGAACTTCAAACAGGGCCCAAGGGTTCATCTCCACGCGTCGTCGTCCACCGGGATCGGTGGTGGTGCGTCGATTGGCGAGAAACCCCAATCGTCGGGCTAAAAAAAATAAAAGGGAGAGGAAGAGTTGAGAGAAAAAAGGGAATCGTTGGCTACTGTTTTTTTTAAAAGAATTTTAGGGTTAAAATCTGACTTTGGGGTTTCTTTTACATCAAACAAAACGGCGCCGCTTGGTTCAAGGGAGACTGCGCATATCCCTTCAAGGGGATATTTACGCAAATGGCCCCTCCCTTCAGCGACTCCGTTCAATTGGGCCCCCTTTTCATTTTTTTATTGCTTTTAAATTCGACCCAAAAATTTCTTTCTGTCCCGATTTAGTCCTGCATCGAAACGCAACTGCATCGGGGTGGGTTATTTACCCATTTGATCCCCGTGAGCTATTGCGCGCGATGTTGTAGTCCTGTTCGCCTTTTCTTTGATTTATTGCAATTTTAATCCCACAGCTTTCATTCTCGATTTCAATATAATCTTGGATTTGCTTAATAAATTCATTTATTCATTTGTTTTCCTTATAAATTACATTATTATTATTATTATTATTATTATATTTTGCTATCATTTATTTATTATTGCTATCTATTATTATTATGTTTACTACTATTATTTTTTATCATTTTTGTTATATTACTATTATTATTATTATTATTATTATTCTTATTCTTTCTAACCTTATTATTATTCTTGTTATTATATTATCATTACTATTATTATTATCATTTATTTATTGCTATACTATACTATTATCATTATTATTACTATTTTTCTATTATTACTACCATTATTGTTACCATTATTTTCATTATCGTGTTACTAATATTATTTTTACTTATTATTATTATTGTCTTATTATTATTGTTAGTATTAATGTATTATTTTCCTTTTCATTCCATTACCCTTTATATTATTATTCTCACCTTATTACCATTATTCTATATTCTATTGTTTTATTATTTAATTATCATCACTATTATTATTTTATTTTCATTATTATTGCTATTACTATTATTTGATATTCTCATTATTCTCATTATTATTATTAGTATTTTATCTATATTTATTTTCTTAGTTTAATATTATTATTTATTTAATTTTTGTTCATATCTATGCTTATATTATTATTATGTATATACCTCTATTTTCACTCCTATATTTGTCATGTCTTATATATTTCTACTTATATCTCAGATATCAATATTACTCTCATTATCGTTATTATAATTATTATTTTTCTTTTCTTTTCTTCTCATAAAACTTTCGTTTTGTTATTTATTCTTCTATTATTTTCTTACTTTCATCTTTCATTACCTTCATTTTTGACTCGTTCATTTTATTCTATTTCGTTTTCGTTATTTACGTTATCATTCGTACTAACACATTCATTCCCATTTTTGCTACGCATATCCGTATTATGATCTGTTTTTACATTCCATCATAAACTTGCATTACATCAATTTTCGCCCGACACAAAATGAATTCTTTTACAAAGGCTATATTCCGTATTTAGAAATTCGAGAGGTCGTGCCCTAAAGTATTGGGTTTCGATCCTTCTCGTTTGATCTAAATAACCGAATATCCTCTTAAAACCAATACATTTTTAAGCCAAAAGCTTATTCTCGTGAACTCGAGATGTCGTGTCCTAATGCATTGGATGTGATGTTTTGTTATTCCGAGATAATGTTTTCTAAAACCGAGGCAATGTTTTGTATTTAGAAGCTCGAGAAATCGTGCCCTAAAGTACTGGGTTCCCTTTTCTCGTCCATTCTAAATAACAAAATATCCTTTCAATTAAATCCATAAGTTTTGAATAAAAGGCAAGTTCAACTTTAAAGATCGAAATGTGGCGTCCTAAAGTATTGGATGTAACACTTCACCTTAAAACGAGACGGCCCTTGGCATACACTTCCAATTTATCCAAATTTATTCTTCAACAACAAGAGGGATCGTATTTTGAATTCTTAAGTTTTCAACTTTCGACATTAAGACATTAGATAATCAATTAGGTACCAATTTTGGGCGATCGAGGGTGCTAACCCTTCCTCATACGTGAATCCGACTCCCGAATCCATCTTCTCGATTTTCGTAGACCAAAATTGTGTTTTTGATAAATTAATCTGATTATTAAAAACAAACACTTTTAAGGTGACCCGATCACACCTCATCAAAAAGATTGGTGGCGACTCTGTTTTTTCATTCGCTTTCAAAACTCACGTCGACCCCGTTTTTTGCCAAAATTCAAAAAATGGTTACGACAGCTTGGCGACTCCACTGGGGACCATATCCAAAAAGAGAGTCAGGCCGTAAATTGATTATTTTTTGTCCTTTGTCGAAAGTTTGGAAATTTGATTTAAATTTTTTTTTTTTACTATCCTTGTGTTGCATTCATTTGTGTCATTGCATATGATTTCTATTTTCTTGCGCACAGTACATTGCATGACCATTGTGGTCGCACCTTTAAGTGGGAGTGAGAAACTATTCCTTCGTGAGGTTTTCACCTCCGTGCGCGAGATATAGTGGATCGCCTCGGATACATCCGTACCTATGTCTTCGTGAGATTTTCATCTCCGTGCACCATAGGGAAGTGTATTCCCCTGAATCGAACTCGGTCTATATGAGCCTATAATGGGTGAGGATCGAGGAATCTGCTGTTCAGTACCTCAAACTCTAGAACTAAAACCACATATAGTGAACCCTAGAGCCCACCTTAGATAGAACTACATCAAACCTTAGTGGTCACCTGGTAGGTGTTTGTTCATTTTCACTTGTTTTACTTTGCGATCATCGACTGCTATGCGTTTTATTTTCGTGCATTCATCTCATTTTCCAAAGAGGTATCGATTCACGGTCAGTTCTGAGTTAGAAAGTCAAGGTTATGGAAAACGGATTCCTTGATAAAATGGAAGACAATGCGATGTTCAGATAGTTAGAACCTAGGCGCTTAGAAGGGTATGGATCCATTTGAGCAAAAGGAAATGTGGCGTGCTAAAATTTGGTGGTCATCCTTTAGACGACAAGGGGTTGGAAGGAAAGTGATTGGCGAGAGGGCAAGAGACCTGTGACATTGAATTGGCTGAAAATGACTTTGCTTACGACAAGGAGAAAAGTTTATTTACTATTGGCACTCCTCCAAATAACAAGCATGAATTTATAGTTGTATTTGAGGATGTTACATCTAATGAAACAACGGTAATGCAAGACCTGATGTCCATGATGACTCAAGTGGGCAAGACAGAAAGAGAGTTAAACGGCCTTATCGGTCAAATCAACTTTGTTGCATAGACACCCATGCGAGCAACTCAAAATGCTTGGCGCGGACAGGAATCTGAAAACTCTCAAGAAGCATTGAGGGTGATAGATGTCATTTTAAGATAGCATGCTGCGAAACAGGGATGCCTACTGGTTTGCCAATCTTTCAAGATAATCAGAACAACCTCATAGACATTGGAAGAGGTGCCCTTGACAATAGGGGCTTCCATTCAAATTTCACGGCCACTCAAAGAGGCCTTTTCCTGAATATTGATATTCGTCCTAGCCCGGTTGTGGATCCTTTCCAATCAGAACGCCACGGATCCTGGACTGAACCATGGCTAAGCGAAGCTTTAAGAACCTGAGGACAAAAGTCAGTCCATCCAATCACGAGTACAAAATCACTGGATTGAGCGACCGGTTGCGCAAAGATCCGTTGTTTTCATTAAAGGAGAAAAGTGTGAAAAAGTAATGGTGAAGTTGAGAATCTAGAGATTACTGCTCTATAATCATTTTGTCGACCATCGCAACATACGGTCGTGCTTCTTCTGCGTAAGGCTTGCCATGCCTAAATGTTGGAGAGCCGAAACAACCTACATATATTCCTTTGGAGCTCCATTCCTTGATGTATTTGCAATTGACAAAGCGCTAACTAGAGAGCTTCTTTGGTTAAGACAGAAGTCTCAGGAAAGAATGAAAGCTTTATTCTATGCTTCACGGGGAGCAAATGCCATAGTGCCGAGCCAATGTCGTGTTCTTCTTATGATTTTTCTTTCAAAGACTAATTTCACCCAAGTTGAAGGTCGTGGCTCATCGGGGGCAATGAGGGAAATTTCTTTCCGAAGAATGGGCGTTGAAATTGGTAACCATCTAGGATTAAAGGATAGGTCATTTGTTAACTTCTAGGCTCATCGTGGTGATGCAAACGACATTGCAAGGGATTTGATTCGTGTGAAGAAATGAAAAGAATTTGTATTGACCCGATTAGGTAGATCCAAAAGAGACAAACCAGAATAGACGACTTTCACCTGTGGTTAGAATTGGAAAAGCTATCGAACGGATACGATCTAAAATGTCCGAGCTCATGCAGCTTTCTTCTTTGTCTAGAAAAACTCTAATCTTTATGAGCCTTGGAAGCGGAAGAATCCCTCGGGGTATGGCGCTAGCTAGAGTGAATGATCAATACTTTTACAAGAATTGATGCTAAGCTTAGACAAACCTCTTCACTACCATCGAAGCTATAGCTCTACAATCGAGTTGAAGTTAAGCTGAACAAGATTAAGGAAATGAAAGGTGGGATCGAAAGGTTAGAACCAAAGATTACACAATTGTGAATCATGGATCAAGCTTCTCAAACAAGAGAGGAGTAGAAGACCTTCATCATTCTTATGATCAACAATTTAAAAAGTCGAGATTACCTCGTGAGGGAAGCAATAGTGCGATTCAAAAGGTAGTTGGTCATCTATAGATTTTGGCATCACAGGTGAATATGTTGAGCATAAAATACTGGGTAGCAGCTTAACCATAGTCAAGAGCTAGATCCACTGCTTGGGAAACCAAAAACCTTTAGGACTTAGGACGAAAGCATATAGTAGTCCGTTTTATGTAAAAGAACTTGTTTTCTAATAAAGTTTCCTAAAATGAAGTTGATCGTAATCGATACCTCTTTGCATTCATGCATTCGTACTACATTGCATTCGCATTACATTGCATTCATTTGTACTAGACCTTTACAAAAGGACCCTAATTAGGTAAAATGTTTCAGTTAACCCGGAAAACATGGAACAAAGGTTGGTGAGGATTGAGCAAAGGCAAATACAGATGCAAGAGCAATTGACCCAAATTCAACAAGAAATGCGAGAGCAAATGCTAGACTTCCAAAGGAACATGATGGGCCAACTAACTCAGTTACTAGCCGGAGGACTTGAAAAAAGAAGTGACCTAGCGACTGACGATGTGGATAATGATGAAGACATCGTTTATTCCCCAATGAATATCCCAACTCAACCAGACGCGCACTCTCGCGTGGTGCCCGCTATTATTGGATCTCAATATAGGACCGATACTTGGTCTTCTTTGGACTCTCCGATGGGCCCTGGTAATGAGCAAGTCAATCGTGTTGTTTTTGGTCTACCAGAGGCGGAGAAAAAAGGAGAAGGGGCTTCAAAAGCCCCGAAGAGGAAGGACAAGGATGTGGCTAGCACGAGTGGGTATACTAAGGGTTATTCGAAGCCGTTTACAGCAAACCAGCCAAAGAAGGTAGTTACCGACCACCGGTCCCCAAAGCAAAAAAACCAATCCAAAGAGCGTATTCGGAAAAACCTCGCCACTCCTATTCCCATGACGTATATGGAGTTATACCAGAACTTATTTGATATGCATGTTGTAGCTCCTTGTTATAAAAACCACTGCAACCTCCATACCCAAAATGGTATAACCTAAATGTCCGGTGTGAGAGTATCATGCGGGGATCACAGACACTCAATAGAAAATTGCACACTTTTAAGAAGTTGGTGGAAAAATTCATCGAATAGGTGTTGTGGAGATAGGCGACGCACCAAAAGCGTACATAAACTGGGGGCATTTTGAGCAATGAGATCATGGGAAGAAATTCTGTAGTATTTAGAAGCTTACCCGAGTAATGTACGAAATATACTGGTTGCTTTAAGCCTAGAAGCAATGAGAACTCTTTTTGTGAAATAGGCTCGTGTTAAAAATTACTATTTCAAGAAATGCATCTTTTGAACCAATATTTTTTGTTCTTTTTCATGCTTTAAATTCTACTGAATATTCTTTTGTTCTTCGTTCATAAATAACCATTCTTGGAATCATTTATTCTCTGAAATTACTTTCATACCGACAATGGGTCCCGTGATATCAATGACATGAGCGACACGTTTATTTTGACTCCCATTCTAGTGAGATATGTGTCCAGAGAGAATCTAAGGACTTAGAAGATGATAGAGATTGCAACTTATTTCCAACTTGTTAAAAACGGCAGATCCTACCTTGCGAAATGTCACCGACACCGCAAGCCAACGAGGGAGAGATGAAGATGGAAACTTAGCCCACCGCAAGAATAAGGCAAGACATTATCGCATGATCACAAACCGGACATGTTGAGGCCATCAAACGTGGATTCCTATATGTGAGGCATGGACGCTATCAAGCTAGTCTCCTCATAATCTTTGAACCAACATCGATTCATATTCATAGCCTTTGATTACCTTACCTAGAGGGTAAAGGTCGCTTCACATGTCAAAATTACAAAGTCAAGATACAACTTCAAATTTTAATTTCAAAAAGAAAAAAAAACAAAAAAAAAAAAAAAAAACAAAAAGAAAAAGAAAAAGAAAAAGAGAGTGGGTGATAAAGGATACCGAAAAAGGAACATGTTTAACGTGATAACACGAATTTATAGTCCTGTTCAAAAGTCGACACACCACATCAGTCAAACAAGAGAGCCAAAAACCATCCAAATTCTTTCGAGGACAACCGATATTTGTAAAAGTTGGCATCGAGAAGTTACCATTTACTTTCTATGTTGGCCAAGATCCTCACCGGTAACGCTTTTCTCATTGGTTCATCAAAATAAGAGCAATTATCTAAGTTAAGATTCCTTTTTGGACAAAGTTTGACATCTACGATAAGTCTAATTGAAGCATTCATACAGAGCTTTACGACAAAAGGTCCGCTCAAAAGACTGCATTAAGAAGGATTCTCATATCCAAAAGGACTCCAGAGGAAAAGTAAGTGCCCTATGCAAAGAAAGAAGGCCTGGGCTTGGAAAACATAGGCACTAATCAAGATGGATGATAAGGACTTGCCTAATCCTATGAGTTCAGATTTGCAAAAAAAAAAAAAAAAAAAAAAAAAAAAAAAAAACACACAAAAGGAAAGGAAAAGAAGAAAAGGAGAGGCCAAGATGAAAACCGCAAAGGGGCACCTTGAGACCAAAGGGGATTTGGGTTGAAAACCCGAGAGGGCACTCAAATTTTGACCGAAAGTAAGGCATGCGGTAGTCTTGCCACGCTCGAGTTAACAATGAAGAAGTATGTTGCGCCTCAAGCATCGACAAAGTACTCCTGATCCCCTAAACACATATTGAGCCTAAAATGGTCCTCAAGAAGTTTGAACAGAGAAGCTCAGTCGCGATATCTGGGGGGCACCTAGTTGCTATTTTACCCATTTTTTGTTATTTATTTCCCTTGCAAAATACTGCCAATAAATTTCCTTCCTAATTACATTTGCTATTTTTGCTTTACCTATTTGTTTCGAGCATCGCTCCTAACTAGCTTCTCTCTTATCCATAGTTATGGTCTCTTTCAGGCATTTTGCATTGAAATAATGATTATAAATAACGACACTTTCACAAAAAGAGTTCCGCATATTACTCTAGGAAACTTTTGAGTAGTGCCGGAACCTGAAACAGGACCATTGCTTAAAACTCCTCGAGTTTAAAGGATCAGGAATAATGATGGAGGAAAATTCTGAACTGAGGCTATCTCTTCGAATTTGGTTAAAAATAGTGATCGAACAAAATGACGAGGTATTACGTAAGTAGTATCATCTCGATGAAAAATGGCGATGTATGAATGGGCAATCATTCGCGCGAAGAATGATTTTGTATCCATCATGCGTGCACACCTGGTCATGAAACTTAGGGAATGGAAGGTGTAGAACACCAAATCATTTGAATGAGTTACAAATTCTGTACCCCGGAGTCGTAGTGGGATGGATCGAAGATGGCACAGATCCTACACCCCCTGAAGTTGAAGATAAGGGATCTGAAGATGGTATAAGCCTTGAAGTTCTATAGGTGCCGTGGAACGGATCTTGAAGTTACATTGGGGCAAGTTATTTGAGCAAAATATGATTGTTTCTTTGAGTTCTTGGCAAAGGTACTAGCAGAGTGAGATAGCAACAGAATACGTCGCACAATAAGACTCGATGGACGACGAGCGCAGACAACCCTAAGCATTAAAAGGGATAATTTCATTTTACATTCATACATCATCATTAGGGCGTTTCGATCATCGCATCCTGATCCTTATATGTTTTTTAACAAAGAATCATTATCATGACATTCCGCATTCATGTAAATGTCCTCTATAATATCATTTAGTTAGGAGCATTCGATTTATTACGATCATTGCATCTTAATCATTGAAAAATCATCATTCTCATGGCATTCTCAGCATTCACGTAAATGTTATCCATAGCACATGTAGTTAGGAACGTTTGAGTCATCCTGATCATAGCATCCGCATCATTTGCATAAGCATAAGCACATAAAACTAAGTTTACAGGATATGTCCCCAGAGGACGGTGTAGAAACATTGGTGAAGATCATCCTATTACCACTAACCAGTAGTGGAATAGGTTGAAGATTGTTCTATTGCCACTAACCAGTAGTGGAATAGGTTGAAGATTGTCCTATTGCCACTAACCAAAGAGTGGAATAGGTTGAAGATTGTTCTATTACCACTAACCAAAGTAGTGGAATAGGTTGAAGATTGTTCTATTGCCACTAACCAAAGAGTGGAATAGGTTGAAGATTGTCCTATTGCCACTAACCAAAGAGTGGAATAGGTTGAAGATTGTTCTATTGCCACTAACCAAGAGTGGAATAGGTTGAAGATTGTCCTATTGCCACTAACCAAAGTGAGTGGAATAGGTTGAAGATTGTTCTATTACCACTAACCAAAGAGTGGAATAGGTTGAAGATGGTCCTATTGCCACTAACCAAAGAGTGGAATAGGTTGAAGATTGTTCTATTACCACTAACCAAAGAGTGGAATAGGTTGAAGATTGTCCTATTGCCACTAACCAAAGAGTGGAATAGGTTGAAGATTGTCCTATTGCCACTAACCAAAGAGTGGAATAGGTTGAAGATTGTTCTATTACCACTAACCAGAGTGGAATAGGTTGAAGATTGTTCTATTGCCACTAACCAAAGAGTGGAATAGGTTGAAGATTGTCCTATTGCCACTAACCAAAGAGTGGAATAGGTTGAAGATTGTTCTATTGCCACTAACCAAAGAGTGGAATAGGTTGAAGATTGTCCTATTGCCACTAACCAAAGAGTGGAATAGGTTGAAGATTGTTCTATTGCCACTAACCAAAGTAGTGGAATAGGTTGAAGATTGTCCTATTGCCACTAACCAAAGTGGAATAGGTTGAAGATTGTTCTATTACCACTAACCAAAGAGTGGAATAGGTTGAAGATGGTCCTATTGCCACTAACCAAAGAGTGGAATAGGTTGAAGATTGTTCTATTACCACTAACCAAAGAGTGGAATAGGTTGAAGATTGTCCTATTGCCACTAACCAAAGTGGAATAGGTTGAAGATTGTTCTATTGCCACTAACCAAAGAGTGGAATAGGTTGAAGATTGTCCCATTGCCACTAACCAAAGAGTGGAATAGGTTGAAGATTGTTCTATTACCACTAACCAAAGAGTGGAATAGGTTGAAGATGGTCCTATTGCCACTAACCAAAGAGTGGAATAGGTTGAAGATTGTTCTATTGCCACTAACCAAAGAGTGGGATAGGTTGAAGATTGTCCTATTGCCACTAACCAGTAGTGGAATAGGTTGAAGATTGTCCTATTGCCACTAACCAGTAGTGGAATAGGTTGAAGATTGTTCTATTGCCACTAACCAGTAGTGGAATAGGTTGAACATTTTCCTATTGCCACTAACCAGTAGTGGAATAGTTTGAAGATTATCCTATTGCCACTGACCAGCAGCGGAATAGGTAAAAGATTTCCTATTGCCATCGACCAGCGGTGGAATGGGTTGAAGACCGTTCTATTGCCACTAACCAGTAGTGGGATAGGTTGAAGATTATCCTATTGCCACTGACCAGCAGTGGAATAGGTCAAATTTGTAGATCTTGTCGCCCTAACCAGTAGTGGGGCAAGATCGAAGGCAAATCCTGTCTCCCTAAACAGTAGGGAACATGATTTAAGCCATCATCCTATTGTCTTGGCCAGCAGTGGAATAAGCTGAAGATTACAAACCTTACCCCCCTGAAGTTGCAGTGGAGCGATTTAAAATAAACAAGTCCCATCCCCTCGAAGTCGCAGCAGGAGCAAATTGAAGCTATAGGTCTCATCTCTCTGAAAAGGCGGTGGAGTGGATCAAAGAAACAAGATGCAATGGACTGAAATGAAGCTACTTGAAGAAGATAAGCACCAAAGAAGTCAAGACTCAGCAAGACCGGGCAAAATTGGACTTTTTAAAGTCTTTGCTCCATTCTCGTTACACGACAACGAGCAAAGAGGGGCAGCTGTACAACCCCAATTTTGCCCGGGCTTACAAGCCCATTTTGCCCAGCCCAATTACAAACCCAAGTACCCAAATCACCAAGCCCAAACACCAACCTAGCCCAATTTCCAAACCCAAAACAGAAAATCAAAAAGAAAAAAAAAAAAAAAAAAAAAAAGCCACTTGCTCGCCTCCTCGCCGCACTTTGCCCATCAAGCCACTTGCTCGACTGTCCGACTGCTCCACCGCCATCACCCAACCGCCTCACTTGCTCCCCATACCCTACAAAACAAGACAAAACAAACAGCAAAAGCAGAGGAGAATAACAAAAATTAAAAATATATATTTTGTATTTTCGGCTATATAAGGCCGCTATTGAACTGTAAGTCGGGGTCCCTTTTTTACGCATTATCAGAAATTGAAAGCAAAAAAACAATAGAAGGTTGAAGTTTAATCCTTTCGTTTTCATTTTTATACCGTTACTTTTGTTTTTTCTTTACTTTTTACACTGATTTCTTTGAAATATTTGTAAATAATAACTAAAAAGAAGGAAGACATACCTAAATCGGGGCCCTCCATCGCCGAACCCCTTTCCTTCGGTGCCGAAATCGGGCTAAAGGAGAGGAGGGGCTTGTGGCTCGGCCTCCTAGCGAACTTCAAACAGGGCCCAAGGGTTCATCTCCACGCGTCGTCGTCCACCGGACTGGTGGTGGTGCGTCGATTGGCCAGAGAAACCCCAATCGTCGGGCTAAAAAAAATAAAAGGGAGAGGAAGAGTTGAGAGAAAAAAGGGAATCGTTGGCTACTGTTTTTTTTAAAAGAATTTTAGGGTTAAAATCTGACTTTGGGGTTTCTTTTACATCAAACAAAACGGCGCCGCTTGGTTCAAGGAGATCACGCATATCCCTTCAAGGGGATATTTACGCAAATGGCCCTCCCTTCAAATAACTCTGTTCAATTGGGCCCCTTTTCATTTTTTTATTGCTTTTAAATTCGACCCAAAATTTCTTTCTGTCCCGATTTAGTCTCGCATCGAAGCGCCACGCATCGTGGTGGGTTATTTACCCATTTGATCCCCGTGAGCTATTGCGCGCGATGTTGTAGTCCCTGTTCGCCTTTTCTTTGATTTATTGCAATTTTAATCCCCTGGCTTTCATTCTGATTTCAATATAATCTTGGATTTGCTTAATAAATTCATTTATTCATTTGTTTTCCTTATAAATTACATTATTATTATTATTATTATTATTATATTTTTGCTATCATTTATTTATTATTGCTATCTATTATTATTATGTTTACTACTATTATTTTTATCATTTTTGTTATATTACTATTATTATTATTATTATTATTATTCTTATTCTTTCTAACCTTATTATTATTCTTGTTATTATATTATCATTACTATTATTATTATCATTTATTTATTGCTATACTATACTATTATCATTATTATTACTATTTTTCTATTATTACTACCATTATTGTTACCATTATTTTCATTATCGTGTTACTAATATTATTTTTACTTATTATTATTATTATTGTCTTATTATTATTGTTAGTATTAATGTATTATTTTCCTTTTCATTCCATTACCCTTTATATTATTATTCTCACCTTATTACCATTATTCTATATTCTATTGTTTTATTATTTAATTATCATCACTATTATTATTTTATTTTCATTATTATTGCTATTACTATTATTTGATATTCTCATTATTCTCATTATTATTATTAGTATTTTATCTATATTTATTTTCTTAGTTTAATATTATTATTTATTTAATTTTTGTTCATATCTATGCTTATATTATTATTATGTATATACCTCTATTTTCACTCCTATATTTGTCATGTCTTATATATTTCTACTTATATCTGTATATCAATATTACTCTCATTATCGTTATTATAATTATTATTTTTCTTTTCTTTTCTTCTCATAAAACTTTCGTTTTGTTATTTATTCTTCTATTATTTTCTTACTTTCATCTTTCATTACCTTCATTTTTGACTCGTTCATTTTATTCTATTTCGTTTTCGTTATTTACGTTATCATTCGTACTAACACATTCATTCCCATTTTTGCTACGCATATCCGTATTATGATCTGTTTTTACATTCCATCATAAACTTGCATTACATCAATTTTCGCCCGACACAAAATGAATTCTTTTACAAAGGCTATATTCCGTATTTAGAAATTCGAGAGGTCGTGCCCTAAAGTATTGGGTTTCGATCCTTCTCGTTTGATCTAAATAACCGAATATCCTCTTAAAACCAATACATTTTTAAGCCAAAAGCTTATTCTCGTGAACTCGAGATGTCGTGTCCTAATGCATTGGATGTGATGTTTTGTTATTCCGAGATAATGTTTTCTAAAACCGAGGCAATGTTTTGTATTTAGAAGCTCGAGAAATCGTGCCCTAAAGTACTGGGTTCCCTTTTCTCGTCCATTCTAAATAACAAAATATCCTTTCAATTAAATCCATAAGTTTTGAATAAAAGGCAAGTTCAACTTTAAAGATCGAAATGTGGCGTCCTAAAGTATTGGATGTAACACTTCACCTTAAAACGAGACGGCCCTTGGCATACACTTCCAATTTATCCAAATTTATTCTTCAACAACAAGAGGGATCGTATTTTGAATTCTTAAGTTTTCAACTTTCGACATTAAGACATTAGATAATCAATTAGGTACCAATTTTGGGCGTATCGAGGGTGCTAACCCTTCCTCATACGTAACCGACTCCCGAATCCATCTTCTGATTTTCGTAGACCAAAATTGTGTTTTTGATAAATTAATCTGATTATTAAAAACAAACACTTTTTAAGGTGACCCGATCACACCTCATCAAAAAAGATTGGTGGCGACTCCTGTTTTTTCATTCGCTTTCAAAACCCACGTCGACCCCGTTTTTTGCCAAAATTCAAAAAATGGTTACGACAATCCTCTTCGCCATGAACACATTTGTTTCTTCTTCTTCACCATTGATGGCAACCTCGGAAGAAAATTGAAACGACCCTTTATTTTACACAAAAATGAAAACCCACAAAAATTCCAAAAACTTCCATGCCAGTGAAGAAATCCAAAAATCAAGTAAAGGACCAGAAAATTTGTTCTCATGTAACCATACCTATGTCAAAGAAGAAATGTTTTGAATCACTTCAAGTGTGCCGTTTAAACTTTGCCATTTACCCATAAAGATTGAATCATTGAACCAGAAAACTTAGCAGGCAATTCTCCTTTAAGATTGTTTAAAGCCAAATGGAGTTCAGTCAAAGATGGAAAAGTTTCAAGGTAAAAAAACTTGGGAATTTGCCTTTGATATTAGCATTGTTGGCTGAGAGTTTTCAAAGAAGATGTTTCCTTTAAGCTCACTGGGATCTCCCATGGTTCAAAAGGGTTGTTGTTGAGGTGAATAGAAATCAATGAAATTAAACCAGTGAAGAAATCTGAAGGGAAAGATGGGAATTGATTTTTTTTTTCTAAAGCAAATATGGGAAATTGTTGTTGTGAAGGTTAGCTTCTTGTAACTAGGTCGGTCTAAACCAGTCAAGTGAAGATGGGATCTATAACACTTCTTGTCGGACTCAATCACTGAGTTCGAGCTACATAATGCTACATTCATTGCCACAGTCAAATTTATATCATACAACCATTTTCTCATGCACTTTAAGTATATTTCACATTCATTCTATGCTACATAATTATTTTTGGGTTCATACGAGCTTACGAAAGCTCTTTCGCTATCTCGAGGTTGAATTAGAATCAAATTATAAAATTTTCAAAATTTCGGGCCGACGTCGTGACATCATGATTTCAACGTTGCGACATTGTCAATCAATGAGTCACATTGCGACTTCAGACATCTTGATGTCGCGATACCACTCACTGTCGATCTATGTCGCGACATCAGGGACTCATGGTCGCGACGTTGCCCCTATTTTTGGCAATGAACATATTGATACATTTTTCCACAATCCAAAACACCATCAATACATATCAATCTATATCAATTCAAGCCTACGAACATGTGAGATTAAACATTCAATATGGTACAAAACAAATATTCCTCATTTAGTCATATTTAAGCCATTTATCCAACTAACTATGCGAAACTACTCCATTCAAGTTCAATACATTTATACCTATGCCATTTGAACATCAAGAACTCACGCAACTTTGACATGAACTCAAACAAATTATAAACTAACTATATTTCATGCCTAACATTCAAACATACCCTTTTCAAACCATGCATCAATTTAGTTGTCTAACTATTTCAATTTGCAACCCTTAGCATACCAAACTCAAGCAAGATCAAGATCATCATTCTTAATAGCATCAAACTTGACCAAACCATGCATCAATTAGGTTATATGCCATTCTAAACATGCAAGTTCAACCATCTGCACAACAATGTGCTCTTATATAAATGTCACAATACTTGGACTCAAAATGAATATAATTCTACCGTCTTGTTGATATCGTGTGCTTTACGCTGATCCGGCTTGGTAAGTTCTGCAAGGTGATGATCTACAAGTAGGGAAACAACTAGAGTAAGCATACAAATGCTTAATAAGTTCAAATGAAAATACTATACTTACCTTGATCACATATAAGCATGATAGCTACCAAACATTTTTGGCATACAATTTGACTATCCTTGTCACATAATGTCATCACTAAGTACATGCCAACATTAACATCCAAATAGGTTAGACACATAAACATATCAAGAATATCATCATTTCATACCAATGTACTTACATACCACGTATCAAGTTGCAAAAATTTATCATTCTAATTTGAATCACAAATCATGATAACATATCAATGTCACATTCTATTTCTAATATATAAGATTACACCATTTATGCAATATCCATTTCAATATATTTCCAGTTTCAATTATAATGTTTTTCTTGATGGAACCCTAGTAAAATCGACTCGAATTCACCGGGTTAACTACACCATACCAAGTTGCTCGTCCGAACTGAATTTATATCGAATTACTCGTTCAGGCTAAACCTATAGCATATCACATCAGGTTACTCGTCTGAGCTAAACCTGTAATAATCTTCGTACAAGCATGCATATGACCCTATTGACATGTCAATCGTATCCTAACATTTTACTAAGTTTACACGGGCATTAATTTCACATATTTCATTATCATCCCTGTAATTATTCACATATACATATCACACCTTGTAAATGGTCACATATTTAATTTCCATATCACGCAATCATTCGTATTTTCACATTTGTACCATGTATTATTACGTAATAGTTATTCATCACATAACATTTCAATTCAACCCATTACTAGCCATATAAGTCAAATTCACTAGTATTTCAACTATAGTCAAACATATATATATCGAATTAAGCACAAGCATACATATAACACAGGGTGAGATAGTAAGTTCCATATGAACTTACCTACTTAAAACACCAAAACAAGTGGATTCTTCAGGGGTTAACCCGCAATTTTAGCTTTTTCCCTATTAGCTCCACTTTGGTCAAAATCTTGATCTATACAATTTGTGAAAAAAATAACGTCGGTAATGACAAATATATCGCAAAAAAAAGAGAAACAAAAATAAAGAACACATAGATTTTACGTGGAAACTCTTTCGGGAAAAAACCACGAGCAGAGGAGAAGAAAATTCACTATTTCGAATTCGAATCAATTTACAAGAGGAATAGACTATGTCTATTTATAGGCTTGTAAAGCCATATTCTAATAGGAGTGTAGTAAGATTGAAACTCCTTATTCTAATCAATATCCAATAGATGGAGTTTAATAAGGTTTAAAAAACCTTATTTAAAATAAAAAAAAAGAAGAAGTGTAGTTCTATAGGGATTCTTCTTTTATTTTATTTTACCATTGTATTTTATTTAAATAAGGATTTGGGTCACTTAATTCTAACAATCTCCACCTTGACACGAATTCTAAATAAACAAGTTCTTCATCGCGAACTCTCAACGAACAAGTTCTCCACCTCTTCCATAAAACCCCTTAAGGGTTTAACTTCAACAATGAACACCAACCAAGTCTAAACAATGCTCAAACTTGGTTATAGGAAGTGACTTAGTCATCATATCTACAGGATTTTCATGAGTACTAATTTTGCTCACAATAATATCACCACGAGCAATAATATCACGAACAAAATGATACCGAACATCAATGTGTTTTGTTCTCTCATGAAACATTTGATCTTTTGTAAGGAAGATGGCACTCTGACTGTCGCAAAATACTGTGCTAATTTGAAGGTCTTCATTGAGCTCACTAAAAAGTCCCTTCAACCAAATAGCTTCTTTACAAGCCTCAGTAATCGCCATGTACTCAGCTTCAGTGGTAGACAAAGCGACTGTAGTTTGCAAAGTAGCTTTCCAACTGATTGCACAACCTCCGATTGTAAAGACATAACCAATGAGAGTTCTTCTATCAAGGTCTCCAGCAAAATCAGCATCAACATACCCAATGACTCCATCTCTAGTTCTTCCAAACTATAAGCAAACATCAGTAGTACCTCGTAAGTATCTTAAAATCCACCGAATCGCTTTCCAATGTTCTTTACCGGATTCGCCATGTATCTGCTAATTGCACTGACTGCATATGATAAATCTGGACGTGAACAAACCATAGCATACATGAGGGATCCCACTGCACTAGAGTATGGAACATGTGACATGTACTCAATCTCATCATGTGATTATGGAGACAAAGCCGATGAAAGTCCGAAATGGTCAAGCTAAAGGAGTACTAACGAAAGCTTAGCACTCTCTGATATTGAACGTGCAAAGAACTTTCTCAATATACCCCTTCCGACTTAGGTACAATTTACTTGCTTTTCTATCTCTAAGAATCTCCATACCAAGTATCTTCTTTGTTGGTCCCAAATCTTTCATCTCAAATTTTTCACTTAGTTGGGCTTTGACCTTTATTATCTCTCCTTTATCTTTTCTCTCTATCAACATGTCATCAACATAAAGAAGTAGATACACAAAAGAACCATCACTGCTTTTTCTTAAAGTAAACACAAATTTGTCAAAACTACTTCTTCTAGAATCATGAGAAGTCAAAAAGAATCAAACCTCTTGTACCATTTGTCTTGGTGATTGTTTCAAACCGTAAAGGGACTTTTTCAAAGAAGCAAACATAGTCATCTTTTACTCGAGATCAGAAAACCCTTTGGTTGTTGCATGTAAATATCTTCCTCAAGTTCTTTATGCAAAAATGCAGTTTTTACATCTAACTGCTCAAGCTCTAAATCATGCATGGCCACAATACCAAGCAAAGCTCGAATTAAACTATGCTTCACAACTGAGGAGAACACATCTGTGAAGTCCACTCCTGGAATTTGACTGTAACCTTTTGCAATAAGCCTTGCTTTATATCTGGGTTCTTCAACTCCTGGAGTCCCTTCTTTCTTTTTAAACACCCATTTACAGCGAACAACCTTTTTACCTTTAGAAAGTTTCACAAGATCCCATGTTCTATTTTATGGAGTGATTCCATCTCCTATAGCAAAGCAAACATCCACTTTTCTGAGTCTTCACAGCTAACCGCCTCAGAATAATTAGATGGCTCTTGGTTTGCATATATATCTTCGGCCACATTTAAAGCATAAGCAACTAGATCAGCCTCGGCATACTTCTTTGGAGGTTTAATTTCTCTTCTAGTTCTATTTTTAGCGATAGAGTATTGTGGTGAAGAAGCAACTCTATTCTCAATTTTTGTAGTGGCTTGAGGAGTCGACTCTGTATTAATCTGATGCTCCACCTGCTTTTGATTTTCTTTATTGGAAGAGTCATTAAGAGATAAGTTAGGTAGCATAGCAGTTTCATCAAAAACAACATCTCTGCTAATCACAACTTTTCTATTTTCAAGACACAATAACTTATACCCTTTTACACTAGCTTTATAACCAAGAAAAACACATTTAATGGATATCGGTTCCAATTTTCCATTATCAACATGAGCATACGCAGGACACCCAAAGATCTTTAAATTAGAATAATTAGCAGGATTACCAGACCATACCTCTTGTGGAGTCTTTTTCTTAATGGCAATGGATGGAGATCGGTTGATCAAAAAACATGCAGTAGAGGCTGCTTCGGCCCAAAATGACTTTGTTAAGTTGGCATTTGACAACATACATCGAACTTTCTCCATGATCATTCTGTTCATTCGTTCTGCAACACCGTTTTGTTATGGAGTATGACGAACTGTCAAGTGTCTCACGATCCCTTCTGACTTGCACAGTTTATTAAACTCATCAGAACAAAACTCTAAGCCATTGTCTGTGCGGAGGTGTTTTATTTATTTTTCCGTCTGCTTTTCAATCATAGTTTTCTAAGACTTAAATGCGAAAAACACATCGCTTTTTCTCGCTTCAGAAGAATGCCCAAACTTTTCGGAAAATCATCAATAAAAGTTAGCATATAATTAGCTCCACCTCTTGAAGGCACTCTTGATGGCCCCCACGGATCGTAAATGAATATACTCCAACGTTTCCTTCGTGTTATGGATTCCTCTCGTGAATCGAACTCTCTTTTGCTTCCCAAAACGCAGCAAAGGCTCACAGAAACTTCGGTTTGCAAATTCCTTACCCATCAAGAAGTCATCTTTTGCTTAATTTCGCCATGCTATTCTCACTCATATGCCCTAGGCGCATATGCCAAAGTTTAGTAATATCATCATCTGACAAGGAAGAGGAAGCGATAGCTGCATCACCAATAACAGTAGAACCCTGCAAAACATATAACTTGGCAGTCTTTCTCTGCCCTTTCATCACAACGAGGGAACCTTTGGAAATCTTCAAAATCCCACTTTCAGCTGTGTATTTGTACCCTCTTGAATCAAGAGTACTCAACGAAATTAAATTTCTCTTCAATTGAACATGCCGTGCGTCACTAAGTGTTCGACAACTCCATCAAACATCTTAACTTTAATTGTTCCAACACCTGCGATTTTACACGAATCATTATTTTCCATCAAAACAACACCTTCAGACACTGTTTCATAATTTGTAAACCAATCCCGATTGGGACTCATGTGGAAGGTGCAGCCTGAATCAAGTATTCACTCTTCGCTCACTTTAGAATTGTTGACAGAAGCGACTAGAAGTTCACCATCGCTGTAGTCTTCTACAACATCAGCTTCACCGAAATTTTCTAGTTGTTTTCCCTTTTGATTCGCAGCCTCCCTTTTAATCTTGTTCTGTAGTTTATAGCATTCAGATTTAATGTGCCCTTTCTTCTTGCAGAAGTTACAAGTTTTACCTCTGTTTGAAGACTTTGATCTACCCTTAGATTTACCGTTAGGATTCCGTTCCTGTGTCCTTCCACAATCATCATCAGCATTCCGATCTTGTCTCTCATGAAAAATGAGACCCTCTCCTTGAGAGTCGGGTTTAACCACAAGATGCTTCATCTTATCATACGAGGTCAAAGAATCATAAACCTCATCAACTGTGAGAGACTCACGGTTATATAAAATCGTGTCTCTAAAGGTTGAATAAGACGAGGGCAACGAACAAAGTAGAATCAACCCTAGATCTTCCTTATCATACTGAACCTCCATGGCCTCCAAGTTTGAGAGAATTTCTTTAAACACTGTTAAGTGTTCGTGCACAGACGCACCTTCCTCCAAACGATGAGCATAAAGATGTTGCTTCATATGCAACTTGCTGGTTAGAGTTTTCGACATACATATTTGTTCTAGCCTCTTCCATAATGCCGCGGCGGTCTTCTCCTTCATCACATCTTGCAAAATTTCGTTAGACAAATACAGATGTAACTGTGTTAACGCCTTTCGATCCTTGCGTTTTTTCTCCTCCTCCGTCAATGTCGAAGGCATCTTATCTACCCCTAGCAGGGCTTCCTCTAAATCCATCTGTGCAAGAACTGCCTGCATCTTTATTTGCCACAACGCAAATCTGGTGTTGCGATCCAACAACAGAATTTCATACTTTAAAGAAGCCATTACCGTGATCGAGATGAAAAAACCCGGAAGCTCTGATACCAATTTGTGAAAAAAATAACGTCGGTAATGACAAATATATCGCAAAGAAAAGAGAAACAAAAATAAAGAACACACATATTTTACGTGGAAACCCTTTCAGAAAAAACCACTACGCGAGAGGAGAAGAAAATTTACTATGTCGAATTCGAATCAATTTACTGCAGGAATAGACTATGTCTATTTATAGGCTTGTAAAGCCATATTCTAATAGGAGTGTAGTAAGATTGAAACTCCTTATTCTAATCAATATCCAATAGATAGAGTTTAATAAGGTTTAAAAAATCTTATTTAAAATAAAATAAAAGAAGTGTAGTTCTATAGAGATTCTTCTTTTATTTTATTTTACCATTGTATTTTATTTAAATAAGGATTCGGGTAACTTAATTCTAACACAATTATTTTATATAACACGTCACTACCAAACATTTTCACAGAATGTCATGATATGCATGTACCTATATAAATTCATTTTTCGATTTCTCTCATATTTTACATTTTATTCAATTTAGTCTCTAAACTCGAGATAAACCTAACTTTTATATATTAGCTTCGAATTAAAATTTGACTTTATATATTTTTATTAGGAACTTTATACTTTCTATTTCTAACCTGATTTCATGACAAGTTTCACATTTATTTAATTTGGTCCTTAATGTAACAAAGTTAACCAACAAGCTAGATTAACTTTACAATCTAGTCCTTTTCACAACCTAAGCTTAAAATCTATCCATTTCAAGCCAATCTATCCATTTCAAGCCTAATTCTTCAAGAAATCAACAATGATAACTTTTTAAAACTTTAACAGTTTATCAAATTGGTACATGGGCTAGCTAAATCAAACTCTCATGACCCCAAATCTATAAAAAAAATACAAGAAAATGACTTAAATTCTTTTACCTTAAAGATGGTCGAATGTTAAATGAAGGTGTTTGAAGTTTCCTTAACCTTTGGCTATGGTCGACAGTGAAGGAGAAGAAAGATGCTGCATTTTTCCACTATCTCATGCTTTTATAATATGATTATTTTTTAATTAATCTAACTTAATTAAGTTAATCGTGCTTTAATTAACATAATTATTTCTAATCATTTACATAATCGAAAATGTCATCATCCTCCACCAATTCCTATCGGGAAATGGTTTAATTGTCATTTTAGACTTTTGGTTAATTGCTATTTAGATCTTCAAGCCTTTAGCTAATTAAAACTCTATAGCGATTGGACTTTTACAATTTAGTTCCTGAGTCTTAATTAACTACTAATTCGACAAAATTACTCGGCTAATCTTTTCTTTTTATCGTTTTGTTATGAAGTGATCACTCTGTCGTTAAGCTCTGTTACCTCCCTAACGGTAATCCTACGTGGCAGTCCAAATAGATTTTAAGTGCCAACTTAGATGTCCAAATGGGATGAGAATAGATTTTTAATTAAATAAATTTAATTAATCAAAATTTTTAAACCCTAAACCTTAGACTGAACAAATCTTCGTCTTTTTCTTGTAGTTTTCTTTTTCATTTGACTAAAAAAATTATTATCATCTTTATTGAATCAAAACAGTAGAAATCAAATTTAGTGTTTTATCAATCGATTGAATTTTTTGAGGTTTTTTTCTAATGTTTTGACTCAATAAAGATGATAATAGGTTTTTTTTTTTTTTTTTTAAAATGAAACTGCACTTAAAATGGCTCTAAATCACGAGAAAAATCACCTTCTCCTTTTTAACATTCCAATCTCTGCTTATCAAAACTTAGAAATAGTAGAAAGATTTTTCTAAAATCTTCTCTCTTTTTCCTTCATTTGGACTATTTACTTTCCCCATATTTTATAAAATCATACGATTTCTTTTCTTCTACCAAAGAGTAGTACAGAAAAAATGGATAGAATTCTTTTTTTTTTTCTCGGGAAACTGAAATTCATTGTTCAGTTTAGGTCTTTTGTCCTTTACGTCTTCTGTATATATATTTTTTCTGTTAGTAAGGCAATTAAGAAGTTTGTTCTCTCAATTCTCGAGAGAGAAGCATAAACTTATTTCTTGCATATTTTCAGTTAAAGAGGAGAATGTGATTTTTCTCCTGATTTAGAGCCATTTTAAATACAGTTTCAGTTTCCATCAAACTTTTGCAGCTTCCAAAAAATTCAATCCATTGATGAAATACTAAATTTGATTTCTATTGTTTTGATTCAATAAAGATGATAATAGTTTTTTCAATCAAATGAAAAAAGAAAACTAAAAGAAAAAGGAGACGAACGATTTTTTTAGTCTGAATTTTAGGGTTTAAAAATTTTAATTAATTAAAAATCTATTCTCATCTCATTTGGACATCCAAGTTGGCACTTAAAATCTATTCGGACTGTCACATAAGATTATCGTTAGGGTGGTAACGGAACTTAACGGCAAAGTGATCACTTCGTAACAAAACGATAACTTAAGTGACTAAAATGTAATCTGAAGCAAACAAAAGTGACTATTTTTGTAGTTTACCCTTTTTTATTAATATAATTTGTTTATTAATATTATTATATTTATTTTAATTTTTAATTTTGAATGGGTTTATTTTTATTTAAATTGAGTTTTGAATAGATTAAATTTTTTTGCCAAAGATTTTTAAGATCACCAAGTAAGACAAACTGCTAAGATAGTAGGCAGGTTTCTAAATCAGATTTTTTAGCTACCCAGTCTGCTACTTTGTTCCCAAATCTAACAACATGGCTAAAAAGATAGATCCAAAGGAAGTTATCTAATTAAAAATGCCATCTACAACAGAGTTAGCATCCCATGAACACTTTAGATTTCCTTTTAACACTTGAACAACTCCTAAACAAACAGATTCAATAAATACTCGGTTCTATCCACTGCGATGTATTAGATCAGAACCTAACCTAATCACGAAGGTTTCAACCACGACTGCATTTAAAGAACGAATTTGAGCGTTGATTCCATCAATTACATCACTATGACAGTTTCGAGCAATAGTAGTGATATCTATAGTGTGAGAGTCACTAAAGAAAGCAGCATCACAATTTATCTTAATAACATCAGGGGGAGGCGAGGACCAATTGACATTACTAATGGAAATTCTTGGGTTCAACATAGGAGAAACAAATGTTGCTTTCAAGAAATCAGACAATTTACTAACTGTCAAAGTCCAAAGTTTGCAAGGATTGTCTTTAACTCCATGAAAAAAACCAATTGTTCCTAGATTTTCATAAGCTCCAACACAACCGAGTGATAAGGCTAGTACCTAGAAAGGAACCAAAATTAGGAGAATTCTTGTTGATTTTTGCCCACCATGTAGCCATAAAAAAAAATCCATAGATGTTTGGGGAGTAACTGAAACCAAAAGCTCTCCACATGGCCTATGCCAAAGGAAAAAAAATGTGTTCAATAGATTCTGTGTTAGCTCCACATCATGAGCATCCTTTGGAGAAAGCATGTTGTCTTTTTGTGAGGTTTTCGTTGGAGGCGACAACATTATGCACTCGCCAAGGGAACGACTTGATCTTTTGAAATGTTTTAAGATTCCAAAACGTATTCCAATCTAAAGTGTTCCGTTGGTGTTGTACACTAGGTCCAACCTGTTGATTAGAATGAAGTTCATTAGTAAGGGGATTTGATATCCTTTCTTCATATTATAAGAACCATCATGGGAGAAATGCCAAAGTAACCGATCTCGTTGATCCCATCCACCAATGGGTATTAAAGAAATAGCCTCACTTTCTTCTTTTGTGAATAACTCTTGTAGAAGAGGTATATTTCACAATTTATTATTGTTGTGAATAAGGTGTTCCACAAGACAAAGCCCTTTTTGTTGCTTTGAGGCGAAGCGATTTTGAAGGAAGGCAATGATGAAATCCATTTTTCATCCCATGTCAAAATACTCTCACCGTTTCCTACGTTCCACCTTAGTCTTTTATCAAGGAAATCCAAACCTTAAATCAAGTTGTTCCAAGCCCATGAGCATTTTTTTCCTCTTTTAGCATGAAAATGGTTAGAGGCTGGGAAATAGATTCCTTTGAGAAGTTTTACCCAGTTTGTGTCAAGGTCTTGGATCATTCTCCATGCTTGCTTTGCCAATAAAACGATATTGAAAGCTTGGAAATCCCGAAAACCCATTCCACCTTTCTTTTCCTGGATGGCCATTTTTTCCCATGACATCCACTTGGTCGAGCATTTAGCATAATCTACACTAGACCACAAAATGGATTAAGGATAACATTCATTTCCTTGCCAAAGGTAATGGGAATTTTAAAACAGTGCATTATGTAGATTGGCATGGCTGCAATGATAGATTTGATTAAGACTTCCTGGTCCGCTTGGGATAAAAACTTTCCCTTCCAATTCTTGATTTTTTTGGCTACTTTTTCTTTTTAAAAAGTTAGTGCTTCTCTTTTAACCTAACCTCATATAGATGGAAGTCTTAAATAATTTGATTTTTCCGGCATGATGGGCTTCCTAAGATACCAACTATTGATTCCTTTAAAACAACATATGCGTTAGGAGAGAAAAAAAAAAAATCAAAGACTTCATTTTATTGACAGCCTAGCTCGATGCCTCTTGGAAAATATTAATCGTTTCAGAGATAACTGTTGCATTAGGTATATTGACTGTGCAAAAGCAAACAAATTTCTATGAACAAAAGATGAGAGATTGAATGTCATTTTGAAGTAATACAATAACTCTCAAGTTTCCTTGATTTTTTGCTTTCTCGATGTTAACTAATCAGACATTAGCAATGAGGTTGAGCAAAGCAGGGGATAGGGGGTCTCTTTGGTGGAGTCCTCTACTTGGAACTATTGTGCAAATGTTCTCTCTGTTTATTTTAATATTCAGAGTTTTTGTAGAGATGCAAGTCAAGTTTAATGGCCATGATACCTTTTCTTCCCTAATTCTTTCTTTTAATGGCATGAAATGCCTCATGTGCCATGATGATATTATTCTGAATAAGTCTTCCTGGTAGGAAAGCTAATTGGGTTAGTGAAATTAATTTAGGCAGAATTGGTTTTAGTCGCGTGACAACAATTCTTTAGATGACTTTATAATAAAGTTACAACACCCTATGCCTATGGGTTTGAATTCAACCATCCATTCGAGATTGAGAATCTTTGGTATGAGGAGCAGATTGGTGGCATTGAGTTTTGCGGGCAAAATTCCTTCCGCGAAGAAATTCTTGACAAGAGCAATAACATCATCTTTAATTGTATCCCGGTACTTATGATAGAACATCCCCATGAATCTGTCCAGGCCCAGCACTTTGTAGGGTCCTAAATGGAAGATAGCTTCTCGAATCTCATCTAGAAGCACATCCTTTTGCAACACCTTATTCATTTCATTTGTAACTTCTTTGTCAATTGTTTCAAGACATTCGACAATCCTGTTTCTAGGAGACTGTTGAAACAATTGTGAAAAATGATTGATGAAAAGATTGTTTATAGGGGATCATCAAGGAGAATTGTAAAAAGGGAAACTGAGTGAGAAAAAGGAAAATTTAAAGGGAAATCAATGATAAAACCACACTAGAGAACCGATCAAAGGAATCAGAGTAAGAGATCGAAGAAAACATGATCAAAGAATTCAGAAACGAATCAGAGAAAACCCACTAAGGTAAGGTTAAATGGACTTAGGTTTGGGTTTAAATACAATAGGTGTAAAGTTGGTTAATTTAGTTTAAATGATTTTGAATTTCAAAACCGAATTGAACCGACAATATAAAATTAGCTGATTGCCTAATCTAACCTTAATGTTTATATATAAACTATTAATATTTTTTTAGTAAATAATAAACAGCACTAAGCGATTACAATAAAATCATAAATCAAAACTCAAAGTGTCCTTTTGAATCAACCCCCATATAGCTTGAGGAGGGATGGAGAACACCTGGATACTTGTGAAACTTGGAGCAGCATGTTTAGCCATAAAGTCTGCAACTTCATTATGCGCTTTGGGAATATGACGGATCCGAACTTTCCAATTTCTATGCAATAATTTGTAAATAACATGTATCTACAATATGACTAGCAGTAGAGTTACCGGCTAATATTAATTCAACTAACAAAGCATTATCTGATTCAAGCTCAATTTGTATAAACTATTAATATTATATATTATACAATATGATATAGCATTATATAATATAGTAGTAGGGATAACTTTGGAATGTACTAAGAGTATAGGGATTTAGTGCATATTTCAACCAATATAATAATAAACAATAATATATAATGATAATTAATATATTATGTATTACTATTACAATATGTGATATAGTATTACATAATGTAATAATATATTTTAAAACTATTATTATATATATAACTATTCATTGGTCCAAGATCAAAACCAAACTTACCAACCAATTTGCTTGAATTGACTCAATTTGATCGGTTAAGTCAATATTAATTGGTAACTATAATAGATATATGGGAAGGGATCCACTTACTATCACTTTGTATGATTACTGTTGAATTTATCAATGTAGTTGTACTTTTCATGCATGTACATATCGAACTGATTTGATCTCTATCATATCATATTGATCTAAAATACTATATATTATTATTTATTGAACGATTACAAGTTTTTTACATAGAAAAAATAGTTAGAAATTTTTAATTTATGTTTGACATGCATAATCTATATGAATGAAATATAAAATGTGACAACTGGATTGTTAAAATGAAAATCTTCACATATTAAAAACTTCATTAGTTACATCTATATTCATAATAAAGCGTGTTACATCAGCTCAGTTAAGGAAAATAATAATAAATCAATTACGTATTTTTAATTTTTTTATTTTGCTTTGGAAAATTTTACCCTCCTCGCTTTTATTTTATTTTATTTTATTATAAACTACCCTTGTCTCTTAAAAGAAAAGATAACTACCCATATGAGAAATTATAAATTTATTTTTAAAAATAAATATAACTCCCTGAAAAATATTACATTATTTTATAAGTAAGAAGGATGCTAATAAAACTAAAATTGCTTACTGAAATTTTGGTTTTAAAGGATTTGTAGGTTATTATGAGCAGCTTACGAAATAGGGTGAGTGTGACGGAGTCTAAAACATTTGGCCTCATGAACCCGCAGCCACATGCTCTGTTTGAATTTTTCAAACCACAAATTGTTCACTTTTAATTACATTTGTGCTCTATAAGAAAACTAACAAGTCACATTCACTACTTAGTGTTTCAACACTTTTTTTTTTTCGTTAAGGCAGTTTCTGGAATTCTGAATTTGAATTATTATTTTTACACATTATAAATAAATTAGAGTTTTTGACGCAATGTTTAAAATTATTCATAAATAGGAAGATAATTCACTTCATTACACTCAAACTCGTATCATCTTACGTTAATAATAATGTCATACTAATGAAACTAATACTCAATCCACTATCTTAAAAATAATTATTACGTAGAAATTAACACAAATAAAATAAAAAAAGTAACGTAACTCATAAAATGTGACATACAACATATGAAAAAATTTTAAAACATGACACAGTAAAGAAGAGAACACAATACAAATGTATAAACACGCAGAAGTTTTTTTAAAACAATATGTAAAAAAATTTATAAAAATATCTTAAATCCAATTATAACAAAAAAAAAAAAACACACACATATAAATCTCAACATAAATGTATCCGAAGAAATACGTTTCATGAAATCTCACTTTTAGATTTCATCAAGGGTAAATTACTTAGATAGTTTTCATTTTAGTTATCTAAATAAAAATTATTATAATTTAATCAGATTAGAAAATCTTTTCATTTTAGTCACCCAAGCATTAAATTCTTAAAATCTAAAGAATTTATTGCACAGAACAAGTCATCACTTTTTACTATTTTTTGACCCCAATTATTTTTTATCTTCTTCTTCCTTAACTCTTTTTTTTTTTTCTCTCTAGGCCAGTCTCCCACACCTATGCTTCCCAAAATCTATTATTGCCAAATCTAAAAAAAAAAAAAAAAAAAAATTAGCATGAGAGAAATAGGGTGACTACTAGTTGACACTGTTGAGGTAAAATGAGTTAAGAGTTGCTGAGTGGCACTCGACAATACTAACTACAGACTGTCACTGAGGTAATTAGAAACTAGCCTTATTTGATTTGACGATTTAAATGAAGAAAATGTTTTGACCTATTAAGCTATTTTATTGAAAATATTATAGTTCATCAATGGAAAACCATTCCATGGCATTTAGAGTTTGGATTGGATTCTAGTGAATCAAATCAACTCTTGAAATATGGAGGATCGATGAAGACTATGTAGCTGTTAAAGAAATTAGATTTTCGATTGATTGTACTTTGATTATTGAGATTGTAATAGTTATTTTCAAGGAATTATTTTGTATTCACCTAGATTCTATATTAGCAAGCCGAATTCAAATATATGCTTTTGAGGCTTGTAGGTTTTATATGAGAGATTATTGAGTGCATTCTAATCTATTCACTAAGGAACTATTGCAAATTGTATTGTAAACATTATTGAGTGTTTACTGCCCATGTTCTCTAGGAGAGGATTTAGAGGTGAGTGTTTTAGTCTTTAAGTACAAATGTGAGATCTCTATATTTAGGGAGTGATAAAGTATGAATCAACTTGTTATTTTGTTAATTAAAGATAGTGCAATTACTCGCTGAGCTACGCTCTGCAAACGTAGAGAAACCTATTGTCTAAACAAACCTTTGTGTTCTTTAAATTTTTGTTTGCACAGTTTTTTCAGTGCGAAGCTATAGTAGCCAGTGCAGTCTAACACTTTCATTACAGTTCTCATTTTAAGCAAACAAGCAACTTGAAGCAATATCCATTTAAAACCCATCTGCATTAGATGATAGAAATGTCAGAAATAGGTTCATTAAGCAAAAGTTGGTTGTTCGATGAATCCATTGCTATAATAATACGCACCAGCCTCTTTTCTTCCATTTCATGTTCGGCTGACCATGAAAAAACACTTCTTTCCCCATCTAAATGATGACAATACCAAAGAGTGAGCCCCATAAACCAAAAATACATGCAATATATTGAAGGTTTTTTGAACACATTGACAATAGTAAAGAACTAGAAAAGTTGAATCCAACCTGAGCTTTAGTTGCAGATGTGCCATCTTCATACTCCATAGCACCACCAATAAGAATTTTAGGCATGGAAATTGCTCCCTCGAGAATGTAAGGATTATAGTGTAACCCTTCTTGAATCTATGAAGTTGGGGGAAACGACTAGTTATTATTTTCAACCAAAAATATTCATTGGAGACCATTCATGTTTAGCCTAACAACAAGGTGTAAAAATTCATGTCATACGCAACATGCATACAAAAGTTATTCAACAAAAAGAACCATAGTCAAGGAACATCACTGCTTCATTTTGGAACCAAAAGCCATAGCATTTCTCGTTGGAGAGCAGCTAGTTAACATGGACTAAATATGAAGAGATATAAAACTTCATCCTAACTTTAGAAGATATTGTCCTTGTGCTGGGAAAGCGAAGCCATAGAAGCTAAAGAGGAAGAAACCATCACTAATTCCAAGACTTGATGGTCTCGAACTTAAGTGATAGGTTGACAGCCTAATTCCGAGTGTATATTTCAGATCATTAACATTCATATTTGGATAAGGAAGCAGGGGTGTGGGAGGGTGGCTTGGAGAAAAGAAATGGGTTAAGGAAGAAGAAGATGAAGAGTGGTGAGGTCAGAAACTAGTAAAAAAAAGTTGACTTGGGATGCACAATCAACTACCATTAGGGGTTTTAATGCTTAGATGTCTAAAAATGAAAGTATTCTCTAATGTTGGTGAATAAATTAGAAGAAATTTTATTTGGGTGACCAAAATGAAAGAGCTCTAAAAATTTATTAATTTGCTTTTCATCTATAATGTTGGATTCATCTATGATGTTAGAGTTATATATATATATATATATATATTTTTATTTATTTATTTATTTATTTTAATTTAGCATCCAAGTAATTGAATCTGAAAATCCAAATTCATATACTTTCCAAGTCCAAATTTCCAAATGGGTCCTAATAAGTAAATTTTTTATTTAATAGTTTCCATAATTTTAGCAATACTATACTACGAGACATCAAGAAAGCATCCAGCAAGACAATAAATTCAGAAGAAAAAAAAAGTTACTAATAAGTCATATATATGAACAATGAAGAAACCGTCCAATGGTGCCAGCTTATGACACTCAAAGACTACCATATAAGCATCTTATATGCTTAATTAGCACCCAAAAGAAAAGGGGGGGGGGGGGGGGGAACAGCTTAAAATAATTTATCTAACCTATGTTACTCATATTTGAAATATATATGAAACACCCATAATTTAGAGAGATCAAAGTCCTCTTGAACCAGGAACATGAATCCATTCCAATTGAAGCTCCACTTCACCAGTCTCCACATTTCTAAGCCTCAAGAACATGTCTTGAACAACTTTCCCATTGTTCCAAATTATGCAACTCTCCTGTGACAGACAGTTTTGCCTGCTTGGCTGAACTTTAGTGATTATAGTTCCATTGGGAAGCCCTTCCAAACGCATCTTTACAGCATTTACTAATGGACCAATCTCGAATTCTGCATCCCCCATTTTATCGTCTAAACTGAACGTGTCTCTATCATATACCGTCTGCCAAAAAGGTACAACAATAATCATCAGAAAAAAGAAAAATAAAAAACAAGCTTGAGATTGAAAAAAAAAATAAAAAATACTTACAAGCTTAACTGGAAGACTTAGGTCTGCAATTGAAAGAGTTAAGTCGTCATTCCATTCTGGATTCACGTTCTTCTTTATCACACGAGTCTTTAATTTCTGCACACTCAAACAGATTATTACTTAAAACCTGGAAATGGTAAAGTGAAGAAACAAAACCCAGAATCTAAAAAAGACGAGAAAAACAAATTACCTGTTTTCCCATCCTGATAACAACATAAGGATCACTGCTCACAACATCTCTCACAGCAAGATTCACCCCTCTTTGAACATGAATTCTCAACAACCCTAGCAAATTCTCCATCGAGAAACTTTGGCTTAACTCTGTTTTCTGGTATGGAATTATGGACGATTTAAGGTGTGTTGAAATGGGCTGCTGGCTGCTGGCTGCTGGCTGGTGGCTAATGGAATGGCCAAACTACGAAGCCTGGTATTTATACTGGAATCGGATTACCCAAAAAGCTTCATTTACTAAAAATGAATATATATTGGTAACTCCAATACAAGACTGAGTTTAGTAAAAGAAAATTACGCGTCAAGTTTGAATGAATGTAAATTAAAAGACAAGTTGCAAAAAAGAAGAGGACATTTTGTTTGACTTGATCGAAAGAATGAAATTTTCTTTAAAATAAAAATAAAATAAGACCGATTTGCACTCTTGCTCCGTCAATGATAACACCATTTTAATATTTTATTTTTCATTTCATCCAATCATATTATCTTACTTCATTTTTCTGTTAAATTACGCTAAATAATCAATACAAATCTGTCACCTCAAACCTACATCATCAATTATTAAATATTTCTTTTTCTTAAACTATATTAAAATTTTGGAAGAGTAAAAAGAATGTCATTTAACCTTAAAATACCTTTATTTACGAAAATAAACCGATTTTTTAATTATTTATCAGAAAGGACCAAATTTCTTGAAAACGCGTCCACATCAGCGCGATGTCAGGTGTCGTGTCAGCAAAATGCGTCTCTAGATGAGCGTTTTTACCACATCAGCACAAATCGCACCCTTGTGGATGCGTTTTAGCCTGTGTTTTTTTTTTCCAAAATAAAAAACCCCTATTTTTGAATTAAATTTTCAAAAAATGTCATTTTTTTAAATATTATAAAATAGACAAATTTTTTTAAAAATTTACGAGAATAAACTTTTATAAAGGCTCAAAGTGGCAACACCATTTTTTTAAAGGTATCACCAATTAATATGGAAATAAAATTTACAAAGCAAATCTTTATATAGACCCAAAGTCTCATTTCCCTTGTTTTCTTAAGCAATGTGGGATATGAGATATGTGTATATATAGACTCATGAATAGTTTTGCAGCTTATTCTTAAACAATGTAGGATTCCTTCCTCTTTTAACTAACAACATGAGATTAAATGCTACACTATATTTTATATTTTTTTTACTTAGAGTTCAAATTTTTTTACAAAAAGTTAACATTTGTTACATTATAAATAAAACTTTTAAACTCTATAAGTAAAAAAATTATAAAATATAAAATGAGTATGGTAAAATATTAAAAAATAAATATTTAAAAAATTACTAATAGTTGAGTGATCATTTTGTAAGTTTTTATAATTCGATAGCTAAAAAATATAGTTAAGTGACTACTAATGTAATTTAATCTAGATATAAAATATGAAAAATAATTATTATATTTTATGTATATTATATATTTCTATTAAAAAACTTATTTAACATAATTATATACTATGTTTAAATAGATTATCTATCTAGTCAAAATATATCTGAAATAAATTTATCGGTATTCATTAGGTGATGAAAATTAAATTAAAATTAGAATTAAAAAAATTAATGAGTATAGTAAAATATTAAAAATAAATAAATATTTAAAAAGATATATCAATTTTTTAAAATTACAAAAAAAAAATGAGACTTTGGGAACAAAAAAAAATGAAGGAACCTCACATTGTTTAGGAACAAGCTATAAACCTATTCATGAGTCTATATATACACATATCTCATATCCCACATTGCTTAAAAAAACAAGGGAAATGAGACTTTGGGTCTATATAAAGATTTGCTTTATAAATTTTATTTCCATATTAATTGGTGATTCCTTTAAAAGAATGATATTACCACTTTGAGCCTTTATAAAGGTTTATTCTCGTAAATTTTTAAAAAAATTGGTCTATTTTTATAATATTTAAAAAATGACATTTTTTGAAAATTTAATTCAAGAATAGGGTTTATTTTAGAAAAAAAAACACGGGCTAAAACGCGTCCACGAGGGCGCAATTTGTGCTGATGTGGCAAAAAGCTCCCCTGGGGCGCTGCTTTTCTTTGAAAAGACTGACATCGCGTTGACGTGGATGCGTTTTCGGGGAATTCGGCCTTTTCGGATAAATAATTAAAAAGTCGGTCCATTTCTGTAAATAACATTAAAAAGGGTATTTTAGGGTAAAATGGCCTAAAAAGAATCAGAATTTTTTTAAACTATATTAGTTTATTTTCTGAAAATTACAGTAAAATCATAAAATTTTTCAAAAATATGAAGACTTCAGAATTTTTTCTCAAAACTTTCATCAGGCTAATTTAGCCGTATTTGCAATTTTTTTAATTGTCTTTTTAGATATATATATATATATATTTTAAATTAAGGAATTAGGCCGATTTTGGAGAGAGTGTGTGAGGCCTAAGTGTGACTTAATATACTTTGTAAGTGTGCAATAGACCATTAGAAGGCATGTTAACTTGATACTGATCACTGTGTTGCAACATAAAGAGTTTGATGTCGCAACATAGGGAGCATAATAGAAGAATTCCAAGACTGCCTTCGGTGTCGCGACACACCCCTAAAGATACCCTGAGTATGAGCATATTGTCCCCAATGTCGCTACACAGGCACTAGGAATGAAACCATGAAAGTTTATAGGTAGAATTGAGGGGTCAAGGATGCGATAAAGCGTCTTAGAACATATACATTTCATATGTCATGCCGGGATATGACCATTATCTCAGAAACGCTTCCTATGGAAGTCAAGTTTCGAGGTGACAATGCTTGATACGGTAACGAGTCGAAGTCTAGGTGGAGGTCCAAGTCAATAGCCGTGATGCAATCAAGGGTTCAAATATAACCGAGGGCTAGTTGATGGTCGTTATGCGGTCACGAGTTCAATCTTTTTGGATACCCACAAATGATGCATTATATATACCATACTTAAGACTGAGGTCATAATCATAGGGAAAGACGGAGGGGTTTCTAGTGTAATCAACATAATTTTTTTCTTTATTTCCAGGTAGTCAGTATCTTTAACATTTCATTCTTATCCGAAGGCTGACACCAAAGTGGACACAAGAGGACTCTTAGGTGGAGAGCGGATGTTCCATCGGAGTAGAGGTCAAGCTCTGGTCGGCGCGGCAATGATTGTAGTTATTAATAGGTTGTTTAATAACAAAAATAATTGTCGCCCCTAAAGGAGCATCACCTTTGCTCCAACGTCACAACTGTTGCCCACTTGAGAGTCCTTCTACGTCGGCACCAAGTTGTACAAGAGGTATCAGCATCGGTTGTTGATGGTCGTTGCCTAGGATGATATTCGAAGGATTTTGCTGATAGTGTTTGCAATAACCCCCTCCGAAAACACAAATGGCTAAGATTTATTCCTTAACCGATTGTGTCGTCACGTTTGCTCACAGCCCGACATATGTGTCATATCCGATAGGGAAACCAAAATCTTGTCCACTATTGAGCGACATGGTAGCCTTTGGAATCGCACCCACCATAGGTACTGTATAAGTCTTGTCAGCTCTAACTACAACTCAAAATGGCCTTTGGAAAGTAAGCGAGATCAATGCATTGACATGGGTATGTAGTTCCCACTTATCCGCAACCATGCTAAACCATATATCATTGTATGTTGTTTACATTCATCAGTATACTTTTCTCGGTAGTGTACGAGCTCATCCAATATCGTTTCCATGAGATGTTAGATAGCTTGTGTGCCATCAACAGCGTTAGTACGGACTACCTCGCCAACATACCCTTCGATCAATGGACGTAATCGTATGACGGGGGTTTACGGTATGGGGACATGACAACGAACCTAGTTGAATGCATCAATTCTATACTGAAGGGGGTGCGTCATTTGCCGATAACCTCGGTTGTCAAAGAAACATACTTTTGCCTAGCTGCCTCATTTACAAAACGAATGATGACATATGCTAGGCGGATAGCAGATGGTCACGTTTGGTGTGAAGTTGTCATGAAAGAAATTAGACAAAATACAATGAAAGCGAACACTATGTATGTAATGTGCCACTCGCGTTGAAACTTGAGATTTCAGGTCACATAGTACGTTAGGCTTGACCAAGACATGTCAGTGGAATCATATTGTGTCAACCTACCAGAAATGATTTATGATTGTGGGAGATTCTAGGAACTTCGATTCCCATACGCATATGTAATTGCCACATGTGCAAATTTACAAATTTAGTACACACCTTATATTAACGTTGTGCACAAATTGGAACACATGCACAATGTATGGAGACTTGAACTCCCACCCATCTCAGATGAGAGTATGTGATCACTAGTGTCTAGCATCCCATTCATTCGAGTTAGCCCCAAACATAAACTTGCGTCGCGTCCCGAAAGGTTGTTCGACTTCCACTTGGATACGCACCAATATGGATGTTTAGGAAAGAGACAATTAACAGAGGTTATGCGGGTACTGTAGAAACTTAGGGCATACAAATGCAACATGTTTCATATTACGGGATACAATGAGGCCTCATTGTTACCGTTAATTTTATTTTGCGATATAAAATTGATAATAATGCTTCTTTTTTGTGTACAAAATCTGTTCTTTTTTTTTCTTCTGCATTTCAGTTGTATTTGCCATCGTCTACTAACATTTATATAATGGAAAAATTGCTACTTTAAGCACTACTTCAAGTACCAATTACAATTTCTCTAGCGATTGAACTTTTACAATTTTTATGATTTAGTCTCTGTACCTTCATTAATCACTAGTTAGATAAAGGTACCTATCTAAAGTTACATATTTCATATCAAATATTATATATGAAAAATTACGTATAATTTACATTAAAATTTAACAAAGACATATAATAGTTGCAACAAAAATATAAAAAAATTGATCGTTTTCTTATTGATGTCATTTATATTTCATCACAATAAGTGAATGAAAAATACATCATCGATGCCGCCAGCTGAATGTGTACCACAAGGCGGTGGCTGACGAGCACATGTAGGATTTCTGTGTACAACTAATGGTTTCGGCTTCTCCTCTTGATCATGATCACCATTCTCATCTTCTTCGTCTTCGTCTTCACCTCCACCCTCGTACTCATCTTCATCTCCACCGTCGTTTTCATCTTTATCCCCACCCTCAGCTTCGTCTTCGTCTCTATCGCTCTACTCTGTGCTTGAGTGGTGTCGTTCTAGTCTCTCATCGTGTGTCCTCCACTCTATAAGAAAACGGTTGTGCTAATAACCCATATCGATAAAACGATAACGTAGTGGGTGTTTGTGACACTATAGGGGAATAACCGTATGATGTCGTAAAACTCGAATACGTCAACATTGACCCAAGCATCAATACTGGCATTGATGATGACATCGGTGTCGCCAACGATGTCGGTACATGTGTCGACATCTGTGTCAACAATTACATCGGCATGGGGGCTCAGAATATTGGGGACGGAGGTGCCCCAAAAAACGTACCTGCGGGCGGTGTAAATATAGGGTGTTGCGATGGTGCATAGTGTGATGCTTGTGAAAAAAACACGGGGTTAGTGAAATGAACAGAAATAAGTGGAGTGAACTAACTGAGATGTGTAGACATCAATGATGCTTGTTGGGTTAAAGTCAAGGACGAACTCGTCGCGGCACCTCCTCTAAACCCATGTTGCTAGGGCGATCGTTGTGGCATCTTCTGACGAAGTTTTCTACTCATTGCCTATACCGACAGTAGATATGACTTGCTTGCGACTTTAAACCAAGGCATATACTCCAAACAGGTCACTATGTCCAATTAGAAAAAGGGTTCGTGGAGGGATAAGAATTTCATTCTACAATCCCAAATGTCGATTTACTTTTTGTGGTAATCTCGCCAATTTTGGTTAGTCTTCCCCCGTAGATCAAGCTTATGCAATGCTTCCATGTCTCGCCAATTTTTTGCCTCCTTGTGGTAATCTGATTCGTGCATCTCCACTGACGCGTACACTATCAATGACACATTCGCGTCCCATATATTCCAAATGGCCAAAAATTCTAGTAGGATGCATTTTATTATATACAGATCGGGGCATGACATCCACTCAAATTACAGTGCACAATTGTAAATTCTGTTATGTACGGAATTTTAAATTACAAATCATTGCGTTATTATTATAGGTTTGAAAAAATCGGTAACTAACCTCGGCTTCCGAGCGTTGATCTAATAGTAGTCAGATATCTTTGAGGTGCTCTGGTAGTCCTACATAACTCAGCCTATGGTTCCACTTATTCAAGCGATATGTTAATTCAAACATATAATAAATAAATAACATTTACTATATTAACTACATATTGTTATAAAATGATTTTTACCTTGTCACCAATGGGAACATATAAGTTCACTCAGGGACGTAAAAATGGTAGCCACCACCACGCCCATGACTGCAACAAGAGCAAGAAACCATCGATTGACATCTTATCTAATTTTGTCGCCCGACACAACTCCCGGTACAATATGGCCAACACGACTTACCCTAACTCAGTCGTCCGCATTTTTTGAAGTCGACTAGGTGTAGTAGCCACCTTATATGTACCAAATTTTGAGATTTATCGAGCATTGGAATGCCCTCGATTAACCTCAGGATGAATGCTCAAACGTATTGTTCTTTGACAATGTCAAGCGCATTCGGAAGAAGTTCTTTGAAATTAGTTTCCAACCACTTCATATCTATCCCACCACCTTGAAACTTGTTCGACACCTTCCCCAAAAATGCCTCGCAAATGTCCTCTTTACCGGGAACGGCTGCCGACCCCATAACGACTGACCTATCCATCGGTAAACCGAGTTGTAAAGCTACACCCTCGAATGTGATTGTACACTCGTAGCATGGAAGATGTAATATGTGTGTCTCTGGTCCATATTTCCACCAATACGCTGATAAGTGTAAGATTCAATTTGCAGCCCCCCGAGCATACGAGATGCATGTAAGAATCCCGCATCTAGCAGATAATCACGAATTCGGTGTCTGGGCTCTTTGACAAATTATGTATGAACCCTCCGAAATATGATCATCTGCCTATTTATATTGACAAAATAAAATAATATAATATATTTTAAAAATTAAAAAACTTTAAATTTAACTTAATTGAAAATAACAAAATTTAAAATTTCTTCTTATCGTTATTGCTTGAGCAGCGGAAATATGTTTGTCGTCGAACGAATCAGAGAGCTTGCCAGTTGTGAAAATTTAATCGAAATGAATATACGAAATAATTAAATAAAGCTATAGCATTTTTAAACAAAGTGTATAGGAAAATTTTAAACAAAAATTGAGGGAATTGAGAGAGTTGAGAATTTAAAGAGAATAAAGAGAGTTGAATTTGAGTGAAAAGAATGAAAAATGACCTGGTATTTATAGGAAAAAAAAAATTTGGTGGCCCTTTTAAAAATTTTTATCGTTGCCAACGTTTAAAAAGCCGTTGGGAAAAATTACTATTGGAGGAAAGTGCGTCTAGCTCTAGGCGCGCTTTCCTGCCACCTGTGCAAAAAGTGCACCTAATTGAACGTACTTTCACACACTCTCTCCAAAAACAACTTATTTTCTAAATTTTTCTAAAAATTACCCTAAAAACCAATTAAAGAAAAGAAATATCTTTCTAATTTAGCCCTATCAACAGTTTAAAAAAGAATTCCAATAAACCTGGAAATTCAGAATTTTATCTGAAAGATTTAAAAAAAAATCTAAAATGTTTCATAATTTAAAAAATACAAATAAAAAAACGAAAATTTTCAATTTTTTTCTGAAATACTCAAAAATGGCTTTGAAATTTTTAAAAATTTCATGATTTCATAGTTTTCCTTAGTTTTTTTTTCAGATTCTTTAGATATTCTTTTTATAAATTAATGAGTTTTTACGTTATTATAATTTTCAGAGATTTTTTAAAATTTATTTAGATTTTTTGTAGTTTTTTTTTTCTTTTTACTTTTTTCTTGAAACTTTCCTTTTATTATGACTTGACATTGATGCTTTCGCTTTGACGTGTTGATTATTGCCTCTTCAAGTTATTTTTATTGGAAAAACGAGTTGGGTAACATGGTGGACGGAATGTATCGAATTTCTTTTAGATATCAAAGTGATAAACGTTAACAATTATAGGGGGTAAAATACCCAAATATACCAAAAAAATTAAAAATTTACGGAATTGGGCCGGTTTCTAGAAAATTTACGGAAAAGGGCCATTTCTCATCAAAACACGTCCACGTCAGCGCGTTTTGAGGGGAAATGCCAGCAAAGCGCGCCCACAGGGGCGCACTTTGTGCCACCTCAACAAAGCGCGCCTCGTGGGCGCGCTTTGTCGGCGTGAACACAAAGCGCGCCCCGTGGGTGCGCTTTCTTAACCAACGATCAAAATTTTTATAATTTAGTTTATTATTTTTTATTTATTATTTTTGTTTTTGTAATTTAGTTTTAATATATTTAATAAATTAAAAATTTGTTTTTATTTTTTTTTGTAATTTAGTTTTAATATATTTAATAAATTAAAAAGTTGTTTTTATTTTTTTGTAATTTAGTTTTAATATCTTTAATAAAATAGAATTTGTTTAAATTTTTTATTTAAATTTAATTTTAAAAATAAAAGTCCAATATTTGTAATTTTATTGTAACTTAAAGGTTTTTTTTCCAAATTAGTCCTTCTACAAAAGTTCACCGTTTTCATCAACAAATAAATAGAATTTACATAGACACCAAGAGACAAAAAGTTAAGAACACTCATCAACTATTCCGACTTGGACACGAAGCGAGATGTATGGCACAGGTTCCTACACCATCCGTCTGACCTACCTTGGTTGCTCGTTTCTCGGATATCCATATTGTTGCGTATTCTAGTCGAGCAAGGTCGACCCTTTGGTTTGCGCCTCAATTGTCTATCCGGCAACAGCTTAAACGGAGCAAGCGATACCGACGGCCACTTACGTTCATCTGGGACTGGTGGGAATACGTGTCTCTACACGTTGTACATGTTTTCTAATTTGTAAACTTCGTCGACATAGCTCATGGGATCAAGACGGAGATTCGACAAAGCCGCAAGTACATGAGCGCATGGGTAACGAAGTGCATCAAATATCCTACGATCGCGGTCCTATTTATCAAGTGTACACGATACTGCCCGCCAACAATACCTTGGTTCGGTCTGTCAAACTCCGTCACACGAAACCATAGGTTGTCGCGATCGTGACACACTGTGTGCATGGTGTTGGCCCGTGCCTTGCCCTTGTTAATTTCTTGCAAGACCTTCGGGCTCCATACATGGCCTCCTTGCATTTGGCCTTTATAACTCGCTGCTCACTTCAAAAATAGTGCCGCTAAACGAAAATATGTCTCTCGCACAACCGATGTTATCGGCAGATGGCGCGTTCCTTTTAGAATAGAATTTATGCATTCGGCCAGGTTTGAGGTCATATGACCATATCGTAGGCCGCCGTCGTATGCTTGTGTCCACTATTCGAAAGGAATATTGCGTAGGTAATTTGAGCCTTCTTCGTTAACTGAGCGCAAACTCGCCAACATCTCGTGAAAACGGTCCTCATTGATCTCATACCCTGCCAATATAAGTTGATACCGAATATTACATACCACTCTTCAATTGAGAATAAATTGAATATTACAAACGAAATTATATTAATAGATATTACATACCCATATTGGTCACTTGCTGTCGCTGACTTTTAGATCGATGTTGCCCGTAGTAGTTGGATCAACATGCCTTAGGCAATATCGATGGTGTGTGCGACGCCACAGGCTTCCCTGGCGCTCTATTGCGGCTAGTATTCCAGGGCCCCGATCTGATATAACACATATATCGGGTTAGAAGCGAACATGCCTCCTTAACCTAGATAGGAAGAAATCCCGGTCATCACCGACTCCGGTGTTATTGCAAACGCAATCGGAAGGATTCTCCCACTGCCCCCACGTGCCACGACTAGCAATAGCCGATCGTATATCTACCATACATAAAAAGTACCATCAATTTGTACCAATGGCTTGCGATATATAAATGCATCTCGGCATTGCTTAAATGTCGTAAAAGACGCTTGAACACTGCGCATCCACGAGCAAGCGATCGTTGTAGTCTGGCGGTTCCGTTTCAAGGTGCTGTTATCTTTGCACTCGAGACATATCTCTCTAGCACTGACACCACCGCCACACTTCATTATATAGGCGTCCCCACCGACCATACAACTTTTCCAACATCTTACGCTTGGCTATCCAAGCCTTCACGTAGAGGCGTGTACCCCAATTGGCTACGAATATTGCCAATTAAGGCCGGCAATGTAGTCTTGGGATCGGCCTTCACCGTCGGTATTATTATTAAGTCGACCAAACATGTCTAAATCCATCTTCGGATGATCTTGTGTAACACACATCAACGAAGTACGTTAAATAATGCAACATTACGTAATATTAGTATTATTCAAAACATTGAACACATCGTTAGTCTTAATGCACAAGCAAGACATGTATGTGGACCTTTGTACTTTTGATCTCCCACAAGCTCTGTCCTTTTCCTCAACGAGGCCATGATTTTTCATGAACATGTACCGTCTTGCACTGCACACTTCGCCTCGTACTTATCGAGCTTGGATTTAACCACGTTGTAGTTAACCCCGTTCTTGATGCTGTATTGTTTTAATGCAGCAAGAAAAGTATCCTTGTTGGAAAACTCGTTACCAACTTCTAATTCGCCCGAATCCAACGACGAAGTTGTACGGTCATGCGTTCGGTGTGGTAGTTTAGGAAACTCCAATGCATCGTCTTGAGATAGATCGACATTGTGCATGTGGGCTGGAGGCGAGTACGCCCTGAATAGCGAATCTTCTTCTTCTTCGTCTGAACCGCCCTCAACATCTTCAGGTACTGTTGGAACAGGCTCCGGTTCAAAAAATAATCCAACTTCTGCACCATCGGGCCCAGGTTCTCGAGGTGGATCCACATTCGACTCATCATCTGATCCACCATAATCTGCAACGAACGAGGGCCCCTCGCCGGTGGATGTCGTGGGGAGTACATTATCCCTCCTTAAACATCTTTCGTAACGTCCCCAATCATATGTAGATTGCCAACCACTAGAAGTTGATGACGTTCCCCAATACGTATTTCAATCATCAGACGTCGAAGGAAGGATATGCATGTCCCATCCACCAACCGAGTGTCGTGCGGGGGTTATGTTTTCCATACTACCACCAAACACGGGCACTTCCGTATTCTGCTTCCCACTAACAGAGTGTCGGCTTGGGGTCTTGTATTCCCCCCAAACAGAAGTAGATGTTGAGGTCGAAGGAAGATCATTTGGCGATGAAAATTGTACATATACCTCAAGATAGGGTGATCCACTGGCAAGATGAGTCTCCACCATTGCCTCAAAGCTCCGAGAACCTTTGATGTCGAATGATTCATATCTCACCGGATCAACCGAAGCGCAAAATCTATACTTAATAGACTGAACTTTCATTGGCGTTGTTCCGAAGATTTTACGCCTAATTCTTTTGCGAAGTTCTAAGAAATCTATGTTCCGATTAAACCCTAGTCGCGCTGTGCTCTCCGATAAAAAAACAACACCATTTTTAGTGTCACAAACCTCACCATCATAGTAAATAACAGCATTAATACATTCACTCATTTTCAGTTTCTATTTTTCTTTTGCCTCAATTTCTCTTATGCAACTTTGAGAATGAAATTTGGTGATTTATAGTCTAATTTTATCGGAGACTCTCAGAGCAAAAAGAGCGTCCACGTGGGAGCTCTTTTTCGAGATTACTGGCGACGACAGTGCATCCTGCTGAAACGTTTTGGCCCTTTCGTTTGTTGAAACATCTTCTCAAAATTATTTCACCGGAGACTACTGTAGTAAAAGAGCGTCCACGTGGGAGCTCTTTTCAGTACTCTTACTGATAGTGCATCCTGCTGGAAGCGTTTTTGGCCACTATTTGTTCAGAAACGTCTTCTCAAAATTATTTTGCGGATACAACTTGTCAAAAAAATTCAATTAATTTTTGGACTAATATATTTTGCCCAAAACCCTAAATATATTTTTACCTAGCCCGAAACCCTTAAAATTTCATACCCTTATTGGTCGGGAAGGAAGGCAAAAACGCGCGTCCACGTCGGCGCATTTTCTGGTTATTCGGCGAGAAAGCGCCCACGAGGCGGCGCTTTGTGTCACGTCGACAAAGCGCGTCCACATAGGTCGCGCTTTCTTTGAGATGGCTTCAAGCGCGCCCCCGGGCGCTGCTTTGTCGGCATTTCCCCTCAAAACGCGCCGACACGACGCGCTTTTGATGGAAAATGGCCTTTTCAATAAATTTTCTAGAAACCGCCCAATTCCGTAAATTTTTAATTTTTTTGGTATATTTGGGTATTTTACCCATTATAGGGGCTAATTGAATATTTAACCCAATGAAATATTTAAATTTATATATTAAATGATTGAATTGGCTTAAATTTCCATTCTTCCATGTTGATATTTATTGCGAGTGAAAATTATATTATCTCAGGCTATAACAATGAGAGCAATTGAACTAGGTACATCTGGAGTAACTGACGAGGACTCAATGAATGCCTATAGATGTGTTGATGGTATGATTGACATCTCGTTAAAGTGGAATGGCAAGATGATGAGTATCAAATATGTTATTCTAATTTTATTCTTATGCGATGCACCAATTATTGTATTTAATAATTAAAACATTTTAAAATAATTTACATTATTTTTTTAAAATTAACTATTTTAAAAAATATTATAAATAATGAGTTAAAATAAAGTATTTGGAAAATAATAAATTCAAAAAATATATATGCTATACTAAAATAACTTTTAAATATTATTAAAATATTAAAAAAAGGCCAATTTACTAAATATACCAAAATTAAAAAAAATTACGAAAATAGGCCGAAAATTTAATTATTTACGAAAAAGGGTCATTTCCCCCCAAAACGCGTCCACGTTAGCGTGTTTTGGGGGGATGCAGCAGGAAAGCGCTCCCTCAAGGACGCGCTTTGCTGATGTGGTGCAAAGCGCTCCCTTAAGGGAGCGCTTTCCTGCTGCAATGGTCAAATTTTATTAGGCCCAACGGTCAGGAAAAAAAACCCTATAAAAACCCCCACCCTTTTATTTTTTTCACAACAAAATCCTTATTCATTTTTCTCTCAACTTTCCCTCAAATTCTTCTCAAATTTCTCTTAAATTCCTTGAAACTTCCTCTCAAATTTCACAATAGTCCTTTAATATTTACAAAAAAGCCCTTTTTTAAATTTTTTGAAATATATTTTTTGATAAATTATAAAATATTCGATCGTATTAGCAATGGCCGGGGAATTAATTCGTCTCGACAATAAACACATTTCCTTCGATCAAATGACAATGGTAAGTTTTAATTTTAATTTTAATTTTTCAATACTATTTAATTTTTTTTAAGTTTATGCAATTTTAATTAAATTTTATTTTATAATTTTTTTAAATAGTCTGTAGATCGGGTGTTGCAATGCTATATTCGCAATATGCCTGGTCCGCCATCGTTGTTGATCGAGAATTACCTGCGGGAAGCGGGTTTTTGGCACGTGGCCACGATAGGCCGAGGGTGCAAGTTGGACCCAAAGTTAATCAGTGCGTTGATAGAGAGGTGGAGACCCGAGACGCACACTTTCCATCTTCCATGCGGAGAGTGTACTATCACTCTGGAAGGCGTGCATTTGCAATTGGGATTGCTTGGTGGATGGAGTGCGTAGTCACCGGGTCCGCAACTTCGTGATTGGGCACCGTGTATGCTACGAGCTTTTAGGTGCTATTCCGGATAACATTTACGGAGGTTGGATCGAGATGGGCTGGTTACGAGACACATTCCCGAAGCCAAATAATGGTTCGACCGAAATAGAAAGAATATTGTATGCTCGGGCATACATTCTTGAGATGATATGAGGCTATTTGATGCCGGACTTGTCACGAAACCTCGTACATCTGAGGTGGCTGCTGAAACTCGTTGATTTTAGAGCAGCCGGTGAATTGAGTTGGGGACTGCCGTGCTAGCAAAATTGTATCGGGAGATGTGAGGGGCGACGCGGCCGAATAAAGCGAAAATCGGAGGTTGCCTATCACTGTTGTAATTATGGGCACGGTTTCGATTTCCATTTTTACGTCCTCGAGTCGACCACCCATATACATTCTCACTCATAACGAGGTAAATTTAATATTAGATTTTACAATTATTACGTAGATTTAAAATATAATTGTATGCTAAAAATTTATTTAATTAGGTGGAACCATTCGGCGAGTTATGTTGGAATACCTACCGAGCTTGAAGATATACGGCTTCTATTAGAGTAATGGTCGGAATCACAAGTAAGTATTAAATAAAATATATGTTCGTAATAAAATAGTCGTTTCGTATTTCGTATTTAGAATTTAGTATTTCGTATTTAGTATTTAGTATTATGTATATAACTAATATTTTTATCATGTTAATATAGTTTCAATGGACACCATACGAGGATCCGGCAATTCGGGCAGTAATTCCGGAGTTCTTTCAAAATCCAAACATTTGGCATGTGAAGGTCCCATTGATCAACTATGCCACCGTGGAGATGCACCAGTCAGATCGGGTTCTGCGTCAATTTGTATTCCGACAACCGATTCCCGTGGCACCTGAGGTGCTCGATGATGAGCACAAAGTTGACTTACGGCAGTTACGCACGGATTGGCCAAGATTTTGGTCAGCATATATCGAAATGTGGGAGAACCGGTATGATTATATACCTACTCGGGAACCGATCATCGTTCCTGAGTTAGCGTGCGTGCCGGAATACATGCCATAATTTAGGATCCATGGCAAGCCGTATTTATTGTCGGAAGAGGAGAGGCGACGGCAACTTCGTGAACAAAGGGAACGACGGGACCCTTTAAATCCAAGGAGAAAGGGTGATGAGACGAGACTATCACAGGCGCCAAACACGATCCACACGGCCCATCAACAGCGTCCACACAGTCACCGGGCCCAACACTTCAACCGACGACACCGACATCACAGCCTTTTCAGATTATGCCAGGTGCGTACCCTAACCCTTATATGTATCCTAACCCTTATATGTTTCCTTTTCCCGATCCCACACAAAGAGTTGGAATGCATGGCGGTTCGAGTCCGTTCCCGACTACTCCGACTGGCCAGCCGATCTTGAGGCCGCCGTCGCACGAGGGATTGCACGAGGCGTCGTTGGGGAGCTCTTCTTTTTACCAGTCTCCTTCGCCGTATGGGATTCAGACACCCCGCCATGGTTTATGCAAACATCTCCCGATCTTTATTTTATCAAGGTGGGTCATCCTCCCAACACCCACAACTGCACTTCTCACGAGAAACTGAATCCCCTTTGAGGTTCCAGTACTTCACCTAAGCTAGAAGAAGGAGGAATCTAGCGCCAGAATCACAACGACCACCCCATGTGGCACTGATTCCGACCAACACCAACATTGATCTCGACCGCCATTTTTTTATTTTTATTGTAATTTATTTTTATATATTTAATAAAATAAAAGTTTTTTATTTTTTTGTAATCTATTTTTTTATTTTTAATAAAGTAAAAGTTGTTTTTATTTTTTATTTTTTGTAATTTAATTTTTATATATTTAATAAAATAAAAATTGTTTATTATTTTATTGTAACTTAATTTTTATATCTTTAATAAAGTAAAAGTTATTTTTTATTTTTATTGTAATTTAATTTTTTTATTTTTAATAAAGTAAAAGTTGTTTTTTTTTATTTTTTTTATAATTTAATTTTTATATATTTAATAAAATAAAAATTGTTTATTATTTTTATTGTAATTTAATTTTTATATCTATAAAAATTAAATTACAATAAAAATAATAAACAGCAAAAGCGCTCGCTTTGTGCCACATCAGCAAAGCGCGTCCTTGAGGGCGCATTTTTTGCTGATGTGGCACAAACGCTCCCTCAAGGGAGCGCTTTCTTGCTGCATCCCCCCAAAACGCGCTGATGTGGACGTGTTTTGGGGAGAAATGACCCTTTTCTATAAATAATTAAATTTTTGGCCCATTTTCGTAATTTTTTTTAATTTTGGTATATTTTAGTAAATTGGCCTTAAAAAAACTATATTTGCCTATTTATTTTTTAAAATATTGTTCATAGTATTTAAATAATATTATTACATAAAATTATTATCACATTTATTAAGCTACATATTAATTTCTTAATTGTTTCTTATATTGTTTATATTTCATATTTAAAGTTATTCATTAATATATGTTTAAATAATACATCAGTGTTTTTTACTTGCAACACAACATGTGGATCAATACCTTAAATACACTACTATATACATAAAGGCCTTCCATACATAAGATAGATGGTTAAATTTCAGTTTTAATCCCTTTACTCTTTTGAAATTATATAAGAATGGTTAAATTTTAGTTTCGATCTTTATATTGTGCTTAAATTTGAAATTTAATCTTTAAGTTCGATTTAATATTTAAGTGTTTAGTATTGTTGTCAAAAAGTATTTTTAAGAAATAAAATATTCATTTTAAACATGATGTAGTTAAGTAAAAGAAACAATTTAAATAATATTTAAATTCATTAATATTACGATATTTCATTAAAAATATAAAATAATTTGTTATTGCTCATTATTAATATTTTGATATATGAAATACAAATTTTGAATATTTTAAAGTAATTAATATTACTTATTTATAAAATCCAACTGGATTATATAAACTATATTGTAAATATTAAAATATAACCTTTAAAATTTAAATATCAAACAGGAAAATAATTTTACATCCAACATAAATATTATATAAAATACTTTAAATTATAAATGAGGGTTAGAAAGCACTTTTCCTAAACGTAAAAGTAAAAACAATTCAAAAGTACTTTCTAAAAGGGTTTTATTCACATTTTAGCTATCAAAATTTCCCCTTTTTCTAAATAGATACTTAAACTTTTTTTTTTGTCTCAAATAGGTACCTAAACTTTATATCTTAACTTTTTTAGTCCAAGTGAGTAACGCTATTTGAAAAAAAATATATCCCTGACCAATCCAGTTTCGACACATGTATTACTTTTTTCCATGTCAGATATTTAAACGAAATAAATAAATTATTTGTGAAAAGATAAATAAAAATAAAAAATTTAATATGCATAAATGTTTTACTTTTATAAAGTAACAAACGGTAAAAAAAAAAATATACTCCCACCAGCCCCAAAAAAAAAGAAAATATATATATTCTTCACTAGTTTCTCTTTTAAAGCTCCCATGGCAGCCTGTAGGGTTATCATCATCCTCATATTCGGGTAGAACCAACTCGACCTGGTCACAACTCGAACAACGAGTTAATTTGCAAGCGAATAGCTTCTCAATGGTTGGATCTCTGCGCAATTTGAACTGTTTGGGACAATGTAAAGCGGCTACCATGATAGCATGGTCAATTGTATCGAATGTATCAGAGTTTGTTTGTATATATGGAAATAGCCCTTCCATTGTTCTATTGCCCAACCTTTCATCGTCATGGATTTTTTTTTGATGAAATTGAAATTTAGATCAAAAGAATCGAATTCCATCTGAATTCTTTTTTTTTTTTTTCCATACATGAGTGTGTGTTTTTTTCAAAGTTTTAGTAATCTGATGAAGAAAATGGATGATCGAAAAGAAAACTATAATCTTTTTCCAGATTCTCGTGACGAAAACAAACTTTTCATTTTTTTTTAATTATTGGATTGAAGCTCCAAGGAAAAAGTTTAGGTAAAATAAATGTGGTTTGTGAGACATGCCATGTATTAATTTGTAAACCATGTTAGATGTTGACATGGTTGGGTTAGGCGTTGACTTAGGGCTAGTTTGGATGGGCGGTGTGTTTACCTCCGGTGAGGTTAAAAACAGCGGTGGCGGTGAGATTAGTTCTTTGTAGCGGTGAGATTGGACATCAGTGGCGATGAGATTAAAAAGCATGGTGGAGTGTGTGTTTGGATTCAAACGCAAATTGTGTAGCGGTGAGGTGAAAATAAAAATGACCATTAAGGACATCATATTAGAATTGATATATAATAGTTGTTTTTAAATTATTTTACTTATGTAAAATTATTAAAGTATGTGAATTTATGAAATCATTTAATAAAATATTAAAATGTATCTTCTAATATTTTATTATAAATATTTTAATAAATTATATAATCAATTTAAATTATTTATTAGATAAAATAAAAATTATTTTTAATTTTTATAGTTAAATATATTTTTATAACAATGATAAATATTATTTTTGCAAATAGTAACATTATATTTGGATCAAATTTTGAAGTATCTAATCGAATGATTTTTAATAAAAAAATATAGTAACATAAGACATAACAAGTTTCATTATTGATAGAAATTAAGTTATGATACAAAATTGTTTTTACAAATATTGATTCATTAAACTATTTGCAATGGTTTCCCTTAACATTGTAATTTCAAGGTCACTTTCATTGTTAGAAGAACTTGATTCACCTCTATCAAAATGGCTCAAGAGAGATTGGCACGTCGGTATATTCTCAAATTGTCGAAAATCCTCATCATTTGACCAAGCATGTCTTGAATGTAATTATGCAAAACCATTGTTGCAATAACTATTAAAACTTGCTTGTCGAATGAATAGCTTGGAATATCTCTTAATATTGGCCATTTTTTCCACACTCCAAATGTTCGTTCAATCACGAGCGTAACGAAGAATGGGCATGATTAAAGATTTCTTTTTCCGGATGCTCGATGATTACCTCGATGAAAGTCGTAAATGATATCGTTCCCCTATATGGACCTAGAAAACTCGCCATTTATGCGGATATCCCGAATCCACAAGATAATATTTTCCTACAAAAAAATTAAAACATAATATCAAGTTTAAAAATAAAATAAAAATTTTAATATTTTTATGTAAAGATTAATTAAAAAATTAAAGTTCGACTTGTGGAGGAGGGTGTGAAACTTTAACTCTTGTTTTCTAAGTGCTTGCAAAAAAATTCTCTTTGTCATGTCTTTGTTCCTTCCCAACCAGAAATGCAAAAATGAAGCACATGTTGAAGTCACAAACCGCCATAATATTTTGAGTTGGTTCACCTTTCCGACCGATATAAGGTATTTGAGAAGAAGGCGAAATGCATGCTTTTATGTGTGTTCCATCTATGGCCCCAATACAATCCTTTAAAATAAAAACAAGTGATGAGATAAAAGTTAGAAATAATTTATATTTTAAAAATATAAAGATTGTGTAATTTTACCTTAAAGTGAGGCCAATATCTTGTATCATGTCGAATATGGTTCTACTTCCTCGAATTGACCTTCAGTGGGTTTAATCGTGTCTATTCCCATTCGAGCAAATATATGCAACATATCAGTAAAAATTCGACTAACAGTTTCCCCAGATCGTTGAAATCGTTCTGCTGCATTTGAATTTGATTCTCTATTTCCAAGAATATACAATGATAATGCCAACTTCTCCATCGCAGATACCTTCCCATGCTTTAAGCCATAATTTCTTTGCAAATCATGCAATAAGCTGTGAAATATATTTTTTGGCATCCTAAAACTATTCATGCAACGATCATCATGCCCATTTAATACTTCGTCCACCCACATTTGACCTGTATAATTTGAATTCATACACGGTTGCATAGTGAAATAAGTTCCGTGGTGTACCAATACACTGCTTAACACTTGTTCTTCCTCTTCATGATAATTGTTGTGCTCAACTTGTGTAACAATTGTGGCTATTCTTCGTTGAGCTTCTTCACTTAATTCATGGGTATCATAATTCATATAAAAAGTATTGTAGATATTGTTAAATTCATCCATAACCTGAAAATTGAATAAAATGAAAATAAATTAATAACTTGTTACATTATATACAACACAACAAAATTGAATAAAAGCATGGCATAAAAATACCAAATATAAAAACATCATACATTAATTTTACTATAAAAAGTAGATCATACATTAGTTTTGCATATAAAAAAGTAGATCATACATTAGTTTTACATATAAAAGAGTTGTCTAGTTATATTACAATAATAAAGCTAAGGAGCTCATGGTGGAGGTTGTGGATGGTATGGTTGGAAGGAAATGAGGATGTTGCTACCAAGGGCGAAAATGATGCAATTGGATTTTGTTCAAAGATACTCACGTCGGCCACCAAACCCTAACATCCGGATCTAAGTTCAAAAATACTTCTCGTTTCACCGTATCTGGAATATTTTGATGGCAAAATAATACAGTTTCATCTTTTTTGGAATTTCATCTTCCAAATCACGCAAAGCATCCATTGCACTTGAAATAGTATATTGAGAGTGAGGAAAAATAATTTCAAACTGACTTCCTTGGACTAGCCATACTCTCACACAATTTCTCAATATGAGTAGCTAATGAATTTTTGGATGATTTTCTACTTGAACTTGATTTTTTCCCTTACCATGTACAACCCCAAGTGTTTCCTTTCTTGATTAGGAGTTTCATGAGAAGGGTTTGATGGTACCTCATTAGTAGGAATATCTTCATTCTCATTACTATTTTCATCCTGAATCACCAAATCCCTCATTAGGTGTATCATCTCCCATAGGAACCCCACTTGGAAGAACACTGCACGAAGGTGCCCATGCATTCTCTCCAAAGGCTACAATGCCACCAAACATTTGCCACATTAAATCATTCAATCGTGGCTCAATTCCTTTCTTCTTAAAACCTTTAAAATCCGGATTTTCCTACATAACATGTTAAATGTTAAATGTTATACTAAGATTTTGATATTTGTAAATTATTAATTTCAATAAAATTTATGCATTAAATTAATGATAAAGTTAACACTAACCTGTATTTTTTCAGCCCACCATTCTTCGGTAGCATCAACCGTCTTTTTAGATGGACACCATCCAATACCTGTAGATTCCTTAAGCAACTCCCTCCATAACCTCCATTCCTTTTTTAATGTATCCCACTTATTTTTCAATTGAGGTTTCCCATAATTTTTTTGTGTCTTTGCTTGAAAAAGAGCAATGACATTTTCCCATCCTTTTGAGTTTAGATGAGTTGTCGGTCTATTACCAAAGATTGACTTCATTCACGCAAAGTTCACAAAATATCAACGTCAGCTCATCATCCCAAATAGCTTTTGTTGCTAAGGTACTTTCTCCTTCCACAAATTTTCGTGTCTTTACCATCTATTATATATAGAAAGATTGAACAACTCAAACTTAAAAGCTGTATATCCTTTGTCTACTGAATCAGTGTTTACCTTATTTGTTTTCAAATAAGTGCAATAAATTAAAGAATCCAGTAATCAACAGAGACAAAGAAAATATTATTCTAGAAATAAGAATAAAAAAATAATCAAAACAATATGGAATTTAGATTTCTATCCCATCCATGAATCACTGAATTTCTAAATTGTCGCTTTATGAAATACTGAGCGAGAACTTTTCTTTTCTCAAGTTCATCCACCACCATATCCGAAATCCATAGATACAATGTAACTTACCTATTTCAAGACATATTTCTATATCAATCCCCTACTTACAACAGATCAAATTCATATCAGGAATCATAAATCCTTATTCCCAAATGAGCCATTTGGATAATACTTCAAACACAGAGAACTTGCCTAGTTATACAATACCGGACTCCTTGGACCGAGAAACCTTCTAGGATTTGAAGTTACAGGACTTAGTGAGCATATCATTCTTTCCTAATAAGCTAGCAAGTTCACTGCTTCTTTTTCCTCTTATATGTTTCAAGTTTCAAGCATTCAACTACAGACGGGAGAAAGAAAAAAAAATCATAAGGGGGAAAGAAAAAAAAAATCCGCAATAAATGAAATTTGAGAATTCTCATTTGCAGTTTACCATAAAAATAAACATGAAGTATTAGCAGAGAACAAAAAGAAAAGAAAAAATGAACAAGACCAGCAACAGTGAAAGAAATTAGTAACCAAATCAAAATAAGCAAACAAGAGATAATCAAAGCAAAAGAGCTGAGATATTTTTCAAAGGACTAGAAACCTAAGAACATCATACCTGAAAATGAGAAACCAGTACCAGGAAAAAAAAGAAAAATATATAAAGATTCAATTAAAAACCCCATTAGTAACAGGAACTTACTGCCAAATTTTGCAGATGAAAGTATGACCAAACAAAGGCCAAATAAAAGTACCCAAATAGAAGTGAAAGCTTCAAGCAAGAAAGCAAGAAGGACGGGAGAAAGCAAGAAAGAGGGGAGAAACTGCTGATTTTTTTCCTAATCTGAAAACAAACAAGGTTGGGAAAGAAAATAGTTAAACTTTCAAGGATAAATTCTAGTAGGTGCTTTCATCGGTTTAGCTATGTCGACATTAAATGTTTTGGATCTAACATGGTTCCATTTTAAACACGTATGGTTGGATTAATAAATATTAGCATTTAATGCCAAAGCTAATGGCCATACTGACAGAAGCACCTGATTAGATTAGAACTATACTTTCTGATCTTAAGATAGGCCATAGCCCTATTTGCATACGAAGATTTGCACCAGTAAATTCACTCCTTCCCTAGGCAAAAGTAAAACTATTGAGAACACAGTTCACAAGAAAACGCAGAGCGTAAGACAAGCCAAGTATCTTACTCACGCAAAGTTGCATTGTGAAAGATGGAGCCCTCGGCATACACATCCTGTAACAAGAATGGAGATGATAAATATAGTCCATTAATCAGGTGCACTCTTAAGTTTGAATGTAATCCAAGTGTGGCTAAATGTATTTAGGACTTACCCGAAATTGTGCACACTGAAGATTTGCCCGTGAAAAGAACACATTTTTAAGACATGCAAAGCTGAAATCCACAAATGAAAGATCCTGCAGAATAAAAGTACAAAAGAAAACAATGAAAAGAAGTGCAAAATCTAGCAGCATTTTTCGGTAGATTTCAATAGTTTGTTAGGCTGAGCGTAAGTAGATTTCAATAGTTTAGTACCAAGGCCATTAGATTTTGTTGAGTTGAAACCATTTGACTTTGTAAAAGCAGAGCCAGAACCATATTTTACATTTCCAAAACCATCAAGGATTCCATTTGAAACATCTCCAAAGATATGTTGAATGCGGAGCAAGGAGCAAATTCAATGAGGAATGAAAAAAGCGGTGTCATTCACAAGGAGCAAATTCAAGTGGAACTCGACTAGATAACTCATGAAAGAAACCCTAGCGTTGCAAAGAATCTTCACCGCAAAAACTGAAATTTTTATATGGACTATATATAATATGGAAAAGTGACATATTGGTGGCCTATTAGCTAACTCTTTAGTCTCAACATTAACAAACAGCTTTCATATCCTTAAGTTTAAACTCCGATGTTTAAAGTTCAAAACATTCTCGATTGAAGGGGATAGTTGAATGTGCAAATTTAATGCAACACCAAGCCAACAACCAGACAAGTTTATTCTTTGTGGCAAGGGGGTTGCACGAACCATCAATATTCTCCAATCAAAACTAAAGGTGACACAAAGACAAGAACCAAATCCTCGCAAGGAACCTGATTCCTCATGTTCCCTTAGAGCATTTTCCATTATGAAGCTATTGGTGAATACATAATTGAACCTACTACTGGGGAAGAAGCGTGTCCAAAATATCATATAAAAAGGTGGCACTCAAGATTTGCATCATTCAAACGTCCATGTATAAAACCTTCTCCCAGCACCAATACAACATCAAGCAAAGCACTACTTAAAATGAAGCAACCATTAATTTTGGAATTTTTAAAGAGAAGGCGATTTTCTGACAATAAAACAATAAAAATGATCAAATAAAAAAATCAATAGAGGAACCCTTCACATAGTTAATTGAGCAATATAGAAAATCAACAATTTACAATAGTATATATCTAAGCGAAACCTTAATAGCTCTTATCTATCCCTTTTCTGGACTGCAGGACTTGGGAAAAAATAAATCAATTACCATGCAACTTCAAGCCCGAATTAAAGCCAACAAAAAGGATAGGTTTCTATATGAATTACTAGAAAGAAGTGATTTTTCATATGAATTAAGCCAAACCTGGATCACAAAAATGTTTATTGGACACTAAAAAGAATATAAAAATAAAAGAACAGGGCCATTGACTTTATGATTAATAACTCCAAAATTAATAAAATTCCCATATAATTTAGCAGCCAAATAACCAATCTCAAATAAGCCATTTAAAAAATCAAACTTGTGATAGATAATTACCTCAAGAGGAGCATGAGATGAAGAGGCACCGCAGATGAAAAAAAAAAGAGAGTCCGAACGCCGCTTGGGGGTCGGCGGTTGAGTCTCCCCATGATGGGTTCGAGCCTTGTCGATCGCTACACGACCCCATCCCAACCCCCTTCTTTCTAAACCTCCTCCTCCTCTTCCTCCTTCAAAGGCTTTCAAGAAAAACTAAAATCTTTTTTATGATTGATAGCTTATTTTCTTCTTTTTGAAAGTGAAAGTCAATAAATAAAGATAGAAGGAGAAGACCCAATAAATCTCAATAGAATGGAATGGAATTTTTGGGAGGAAGATGTGAAAGAGAAAAAGAGAGTGGTCGAGAGGTGATAACCAGAGGGTTTTTTTGTCTGTTAAAAATAACTTCAATCGGATCGGGTTTAATTGCTACTCAAACCTTCAAAGGAGTTTTTGGAGATCGATGAGTTTCGAGAATAATTTTGGTGAAACGTGATGTTGAACCAAACAAGATTTCGTGAGATTAGTAACCTAATCTCACCACACTGGAGGAAAACGGGCATCCAAAGGAGCCCTTAATTACTTCTTCAATCATGTCCGCCAATTGCGTTAGATGTTAATTGGGGCCTAATGTCATTTCGCAGCTGTCAGATTAATGAAGCCGGTTTCGGTTTTGTCCTAACATAATTGTTCGGAAAAATTGTTAGGAGAAATATAAATGATATTAATGTAAATAATGAAATTTTATTTACATTAATTTGTTTAAAAAATTACAGAGTATAAATGACGAATAAAATTCACGATAAAATTAAGAACAAATCTCCAATAGTCTACTTTATATTGATCTTTATTAGTATATATAATTTTATATTTTATAGTTGTTTAATAGGAATTGGATTGCAATTGATCTCTAGTATGTTAGCAAATCTCCAAAACTCTTATATATTGATAGACTTGTATAGGCTTATATACCGAGTTTTGAGAACACTTAATTTTTCATTGAGGAACATATTTTGTAAGTGCATTTTAGAGTGAACAAGTTGCGATTACAAAGTTCCCAAAGGTAGAACTTAGAGGTGAGTAATTTAGGTCCAAAGGAAATGTTGCTATACTAGGAGAGTGATAGAACTTAAATAACTTGTTGTATTAGGGATTAAAGATAGTGAATTGACTCACTAAGCTGCTAAGCTCCATTGACGTAAGGAATTCGAACCGCGTAAATAATCTTTTGTGTCCTTTGTTTATTTTGTTTTTCAATTTGTTCATTGTGATGGCAACCGAAGTTGTCATGCTGCAAAAAAGCATTTCCATTCAACAATATGTTTTCTAAGCAATTAGCAATTGTTCGATTCAACATCTACCGTGAGCTTTCTCTATAATAACCACCCTCTATAATAATATTTCATTATTATAGCCAAGTTTATTGTAGAACTGATTTTTTATGTTTTATTTTTACATTTTATAACACATTTTCATCAATAACAACAACAAAACAAGTTTTCTATGATAACTTATTGTCTAAAATTTTTGTAAAATTAATTCTATTCCTAAGTGAAATAAAAATCATAAATTTTAGTTAAAATATATTTTTTTTCAAAAAATGCTTAAATTTTATATAAATTTTTTTAATAATATTTTATTAAATAAAAATAATCTTTTAATAAATGAAATTACATTTGTAAATTTTATTAAGATATGATTTAAATCTCATTGGTTCATATTATTAATAATTATAGTTTTTATTTTTAAAATTTTTATTCATTTAAACTATAAAATTGAGTTTAGGTTGAAATCAATGTATTCAAAATACGTAATGTTAATTATTCATATAATTTTTTTTCCATTTTTTTTAACACTCCAAAAATTTGAGTGTTGATTGCCAAATTGTATCATAATTAAGTCTTTGTTTTAGTGGCTGAGTATTTTAATTGTGTGTTTGTGATTCGGGGTTTGAATCCCAATTCTAAAAATTTTGTTATTTGTTTTGAACCAACTGTTACTCTAAACTTTTGACTTAGGTTTAATTTTGTGTGATTTTGTATCAAGAATGAGTCTGTCGGTTCAATGGTTAAATTTTTGAATACCTTTTGGTCTTGAGTTTGAGTCTCTGCGCAAGCGAAGAAGAGATATATCTTATCCTGCTCCGTAAAAATTTTGTTATTTTTTCATAGTAATTAAATTAAAATGTTTCTCTTTCCTTTTGATGTTTTCTTTTTCTTCTTTTGGTGGTTCTTTTTCTTTTTCTCCGATTATTTTTTTCTGTTAATTTTTGTTGCCATTCTATTAGGTAATCACGTATCTCGTTGTTTCGACTAAAAGGTTAATCGTGTAAGTTGTTGTTGGATTTTTCTTAATGTTTGTTCTTGTTAGTTTTGTCAAGAGAATTGGTTCTTGCTTGTTCGTTCGATTATTCTCGGTTTAAGTTGCGATTGACTTTCTTTTAGGCAAGAATCTTGACGGTAACGCTCATTCCATGAGTTAGTTCCGTGTATTGTTGTTTCGTACGAGGGTGAGTGCCTAATTTCTTCGAGTTGGGTTTTGCGTCGAAGTTTTCGACGTAATTCGGTTTGAGTGTTAAATTAGTGTTTTAGTTCAATTTAATCATGTAATTAGACAATTGATTGTTGCCTTTAGGTTTCGGGATCACCTCTGTTGCTACTACGTTAAAACTGTACCAGGTGTGTAACAAAAACCTGAATTTCTGCGATTTGTGAACACCAGAAAACATGGTTGTTGTAACACCCTTAAACCCATCTTCGTTGCTAGATTAGGATTATGGAGCATTACAGTACAATCGAAACTTTTAAACTTTAAAATCATTCCATTACTTAACCACTATTTAAGCCATTCACATGCATGCATACTGCCCATAAATTGAGCCCTCGAGGCCCTAAAAATAACTTAGAAACAAATCGGGATCCATTTGAAAGCTTTTAGAAAGTTTAAGAAAAAGATGTAAAATTTGCAAAACAGGGGTCACACGGCCGTGTGGCCAAGCCGTGTGCCTCACACAGCTGAGACACAGGCTCGTGTCTCAAGTCGTGTAACTCACTGAGTTGCCCCACACGCCCGTGTGCCAGGCCGTGCCCTCACATATGTAACTCTCTAAGTAGGGTCACACGGCCGTGTCATATGCCCGTGTGCCAAGCTGTGTAACTAGCTGAGTTGCCCTACATGCCCGTGTGTCAGGCCGTGTGATAGTGTAACAGCCCGATTTTGACCCTAATCGGAACGGTGGTTTCGAGACCACGAATCTGAGTCAGAAATATTTAATTATTTTTCTTTTGTGTTCTGAATGTGTGAATTTGGCTGGTGTGAAATTTTCGTTTTAAAGTTTTATCATTTGAATGCCCGATTTAATAAATAGGGCTTAATCGCGTAAAATAAAAATTTGGGGGTTAAATGCCTAAGTGTCAAATTGATGATGTTTCTTAAATTGAGGTATAAATAGTGTAAATTGACCAAAATTCATCATAGTGGCCGGTCATAATATGCATGTAATAGTGAATGTATTATTTAATTATTTTAGTAATGGCAATTTGATAAATTTAATTAAAATTATATGAATAATAAAACAAAAAGATGAAAGTGTTCATCTTTCTTTCATCTTGAAGACAGAAACTCAAAGAAAAGAAGAAAATAAAAAGGGTTTTTACATTCGGCACTTATGAATCCAAATTCAAGGTTAGTTTGGTTTCGGTTTTTGATAATTTTTACGTTTTTGAGATAGTTGCTTTGAATACTTCAAAACCCATGCTTGAATTTTTGAAATTTATGATGTTTTCATGAGTTGCCACGGTTGATAGTTTGGTTAATTTTATGTTTGAAGATAGAAAATAAAAGATATGTGTTAGATTATTAAATTTTGTATTAGAAATTTTGATGAAATTGAGTATTTAGGACTAAATTTCAAAAATAGTAAATTGAGGGGCTAGATTGTGAAATTTATGAAATGTGGAGACTTGTATAAGCCTAGTGAACTTTCGGCACTAGCTTAATATATGCAAATTTAGCATATTTTGTGTTTTGTGAAAATTGGATTAATTTGTAAAAGTGCAAAATGTTAGGGATAAATTGGTAAATTGTTCAATTATGTGTTTTGGACTAAAATGAATGAAATTCTATTTGAATGAGCTCATTTTAAAATTACATAGATCAAGAACTGAAAGGATCGGACGTGGATCGAGGAAAAACAAAAATCGTTGAATAGTCAAAAGTTTCTGTCCGTCGATATCCGAGGTAAGTTATTGAGCAAGTATTTGTTGTTGATTTAAATAAATATAATTTATAAGTATGTGCCGAATTGAAATGTGAAAAATATTGAGGTGGCCGAATACAAATAGACTTGGTAAAAATAAATGGATGTGTATTGAGTATTTGAATTTAAGCACTGAGTGTGCTAATATAATTAGTTACGAAGATGACATTAGCACTAAGTGTGCGAGTTTAATTATCTAGCACTAAGTGTGCGATTCTAAATTATCAAGCACTAAGTGTGCGATCTTACTTATCGAGCACTAAGTGTGCGAATTCAGTTTATAATTTCGAATAATTATTAGCACTAAGTGTGAGGTTTTATGGAATTATTAGAGATATTCGAGTGAGTTATTGCCTTGAAATTTTTGGGTGTTAAATACGATACCTAAGTTTGAAATTGTGCAGGTATGTCTCGAACCTATGTGGTTAATATTATTAAGCTTAAATCTGTGTGATTGATAGTAGAAAAGATGAAGTGCATGGATTATGAATAAAACGATATATTATATATATATTATCAAGTTAATGGAGATTTGGTTAATTGTGAGCACGTAATAGTAGGTGTAATGAATATCTTTGAGATTGAATATATATATATATATATATTTGTAAATTTGAATAATATGTATTAGTACATGAATGATATATGGTGTCATGTATAGATAAATTTGGAAGTATTGGTGATTATTGTATATAAATTCGGTCATTTAAAAATTTAGTTGTTAATGTCAATTGAGTATCTATTTTGCTTATAACTTACTAAGCTGTGAAAGCTTACTGTGTGTGTTTATGCCGTTCTTTGTGAATTAGATTTTGGAAGCTTATTACGTGTTCGGGATCATCAGCGAAGTCATCTACACTATCATCAATATTTTGGTACTTTTAAAAGTTGAATTTTGAAATGTATGGCATGTATAAGCTAGGTTATCTTTTGAATCTATTTTGGTTAAATTGTAATTATGTAAGCTATGTGAATATGGCTTACTAAATGGGTTAAGTTGATTAATATATTTTGATTGAATGATGTGGTTGATCTTAACTATAAATTGCCAATTCGGTTATATTCTTTATATAAAAGTAGATTATATTTGGTGGTTGATTAGGTGAATGAATTGATAGTTTTGACTATGAGATATTAATGATATGTTACATTGTTTGGGTGTTAATAAGTTGATAAATTTTGGTTATGGTTGTTAGTCAAATTCGGCAATTGTGAAAGAAAATCTATGAACATTATGTGATTAAATAAAAAGTATATGTATATATATATATATATAGTTGGGTTAAGAGTTTAAAATGCGCACGATCATGATTGTTGGGAATTGAGATTTGTCGAGTAATGCCTCGTAACCCCTCCAGCGAGGGATACGGGTTAAGGGTGTTACAGATAGGCTGTATAACTCACTGAATTACACCCTAAAAAATCAATAGATGACACACGGTTGTGTCGCCAGGACATGTGTCTCACATAGCTGAGTCACACGCCCGTGTCTTAGACCGTGTGGACCCAACTTTACCTAAAATCAAGCCATTTCCAAGTCCTCATAATGCATGACCTTTTAACTCATTTAAGCATACTTCAAATGAACCTCAATATTACCAAAACATACACCAAAATATCATTTCAAGGTCCTAATGCAACTAACTAATATGCCATTCAAAGGCACCTCAAACACTTACAAACAACACTTACTGTAACACCCCAAACCCGGCCCAAACACCACGATCGGATCTGGTTTGTCACTAAGAAAATTTTGGAAGAACATGTCGTATTTTCAGAAAAATATTTTTCTAAAGTTTATCTTCTTATTCGAGAGAAATTCAATAGTTGATAGTTTAAATAAAATATGCCTTTATAAATTAAAAACCCTAATTTAAATAGATACATTAGTTCAATAAGAATTTAAATAACTAAAAGTAATTAAAGCCCAAAATAAAACAAAACATAAACTAGTGACCCATAGCCTTATTACAACGAGATTTAAAATCCATTAATTAAAAATATAAAGTATTAACTTGAGACTTTTTGCTGGATCCAGTTGGTCTTTTGCATGGCCACCTTGCGTTCCTCTCCAGCCCGGTCCGAAGCACTAGGTATCACCTGAAAGGTTAATTAATAGGGTGAGTCACGAGACTCAGTGTGCAACCCTCATGCACCACTAGATTTTGGCCTTAGGCCCATAAAATAGATTAATAATTCCATTTATAAAAAAAATAACAAATAATATGCAAGGCCCAACCCGTTTGCCTAGGTTTCCATCCGCTACACGCCCCCGTACCAACCGTACACACCATTGGGGATTTCTACAATCGACCCACACCGCTACACACCATGATGGCGATCATGTGCTCATCCACATATGATGGCCGAAGCCCTTATAACATATAATGGCCGGCTCGTATAACATTTAATGGCCGGCCCGTATAACGATTCACGGCATTAGTCGCTACATCAGATCACGGTAAAACCGCTACACATATAACGTATAACTTCCTCCTTTCATCAACCCAACCCATGCAATCACATACAAGCATTTTACTTATAACATATAAACAGATTACTTACTAACTTTGGTGAACCGCTTTTACCCTCATTGGGCTTTCATCAATAAATCGAGATGTCGGCAATTATCAAAACATATAAATCTTATGATCATGCATTTTATGATTAGATCTAGATGGTGGGGAAGTATCGCACACCGATATCGCAAATCCAATATTCTTAGTCGATGTCCTTGCTATCCTGGATCTATTATCCTCAATGTAAAGCCTTGCTCAAAAGTCGAAAAACACACAAAGATTTAGCCCCTTCAACAATCGGCCAAGGTTAATAAATCCCAAATTACACGTTAAAACTAATAGATCCCTTACCTTGAAATCTCGAAAGTAACACGATTCTATAACTTAGAGATCTATGCGATTGACTCTACTAAAGTTCCTTCTTGATTTCGGCACAAGTAGGCACCACGTATAATTCGGCAATCACAGGAGATGAGATCTAGGATTTCTGGCTTTTAGGAAAATCCTTAAAAGTATGAACAAGAGAAGGCTGATGTGTCTTTGGCTTTTAAAATACTTGAGTGAGGAGTTTGGGTTTACGACGAGAAAAGAGAAGAAGAAAAGAAAACAAGGAAGACACTTGAAGATTTCGGCTAGGAAGAAAAAGAATGGAAAGAGTTTCGGCTTTTGAATCAAAGTGAAGATGAGGGAATAGGCTTAGAGATTTCGGCTTTTGCAGAGAATGAAGAAGAAGATGGAACTTTAGGAGTTTTCTGCTTTTACTCGAGAAGAAGAGAAAAGAATGAGAGAAAACCCAAATGACGAAATTGAAGAGATATTCCCCTATTTATAGAAATTTCTGCACTTACCTAACCTTATGCAGATAAATCCTATCTTTTCTCCTTTATCTTAATCTACTAGCTCATCTAAAAGAGACTTAATTATCTCTAACTCCTCCCTCCTTTATCAGCATATTATCCACATATTTTAATCATTAAAATCCTTAAATTTTAGCCTTTATTTGCTTATTATCTACATAAAATAAATTCCTAAATAATAGCCTTTATCTGTTTATTATCTACATATTTTAAACATATATACTACCTTTTAAACCCTATAATGCCCCAATAGATAATTTTAATCAAGGCCTCTACCTAAGCCTGAGCCCAATTTGGACCCCTAACACTTAAATGAACACATTAAACGCATAGGCCCAAAAATTCAGGATGTTACAGTTCTACCCCCCTTAAAGAAATTTCGTCCTCAAAATTTCCAACTAACTATTAATCGTACTACCCAAGTCTCACCACTATGCTTTCGCTGCGCACTCTAATTCTAAAGTCAAAATAAACACTTAGTATACTATGGTAGGGTACGCACCAGTATTCGCATCTAAAGTGTTCTCGTCCCCTTGTATTCATGCTATCGGTTCGCGTTTATCTGATTAAAAATTTTATGAATTATTGGTTTTCTTCCACTGATTATCCACGAACAGTCTTATGATTAGTAGTTTTAAGAGTAGTTCTTTCGAATTCGCAATTCAGTCTCAAGTTCACCTTTCCTAGTTCTAAGAACTACATACATTCAACCATCAACATACATACAACATCCACGCACCCATATTCAACACATAGGGGTATTTTCGTTATTCCACTACCCATGGGTATTTTTCGTAATTTTATCCTACAGGGGTATTTTCGTAATTTTTCGAAATAGGGTTCCTTGGTGATTTTGTGAAAGAAGGGTATTTTGGTAATTTTACAATTCGGGGCATTTCGGTAATTTTGTGATCCGGGGGTATTTCGGTAATTTACAAAACAGGAATATTTTGATTTTTTTTTTCAAAACAGGGGCACTTTGGAAAATCTAGTTACTCTTGTAAACATAGGGTTTTTGGGTAAATTTTTCATAGCTGTGAACATTTTCAAATCAAGTGTATCTTTTTGGAAATGTACAAAACTTAGGGGTTTTTGGTTTGCCAAAATAGGGTGGTTGGTCCCTTTCGAGTTTTAATTATGGATTCACCCATGAACAAGTCCTTATAGCTAGGGTGAACAAATCACTACGCACTGTAGGATTCCAAATAAGAGGAGGTGAGTCATTAGGATCGCTTAAATACTGTGCTCTTCCGGATCCAATCCTAGACATGCGCATGCTGTTGCCACACCCTAGTCTTCATGCTCGCTCACGGGTTTGTTTAGTGAAGTTAAGTCTTATGAGATTTTAAGAGTTGTTTCACTAGGCCTAAAGACCATCAAGTTCTAATCTAACTAATCTACATCCCATAAAGCCCACATATATTATATCACACAATGGTTCGTAATACTTACAGCGGACTTGGGCGAGAGGCGGTGCCATCTTGAGCTAATGCACTGCTATCATTTAAAAACATTCATGTTTTAAAACCCTTTTTTTCAAAACGTTTTGAACCCAAAACCCAAAGCCGAGTTTTGAACTCCGGCTCGATACCAATTTGTAACACCCCAAACCCTACCCAAACACCACGAATGGGATCTGGTATGTCACTAAGAAAATTTTGGAAGAACATGTCATATTTTCAGAAAAATATTTTTCTAAAGTTTATCTTCTTGTTCGAGAGAAATTTAATAGTTGATAGTTTAAATAAAATATGCCTTTATAAATTAAAAACCCTAATTTAAATAGATACATTAGTTCAATAAGAATTTAAATAACTAAAAGTAATTAAAGCCCCAAATAAAACAAAACATAAACTAGTGGCCCATAGCCTTATTACAACGAGACTTAAAATCCATTAATTAAAAATATAAAGTATTAACTTGAGACTTTTTGTTGGATCCAGCTTGGTCTTTTGCATGGCCACCTTGCGTTCCTCTCCACCCGGTCCGAAGCACTAGGTATCACCCGAAAGGTTAATTAATAGGGTGAGTCGTGAGACTCAAATGTGCAACCCTCATGCACCACTAGATTTTGGCCTTAGGCCCATAAAATGCATTAATAATTCCATTTATAAAAAAATAACAAATAATATGCAAGGCCCAACCCGTTTGCCTAGGTTTCCATCCGCTACACGCCCCGCACTCAACCGTACACACACATTGGGGATTTCTACAATCGACCCACACCGCTACACACCATGATGGCGGTCATGCCGCTCATCCATATATGATGGCCGAAGCCCTTATAACATATAATGGCCGGCTTCGTATAACATTTAATGGCCGGCTCGTATAACGATTCACGGCATTAGCCGCTACATCGAATCACGGTAAAACCGCTACACATATAACGTATAACTTCCTCCTTTCATCAACCCAACCCATGCAATCACATACAAGCATTTTACTTATAACATATAAACAAATTACTTACTAACTCGTGAACCGCTTTTACCCTCCTTGGGCTTTCATCAATAAATCGAGATGTCGGCAATTATCAAAACATATAAATCTTATGATCATGCATTTTATGATTAGATCTAGATGGTGGGGAAGTCTCGCACACCGATATCGCGAAATCCAATATTCTTAGTCGATGTCCTTGCTATCCGGATCTATTATCCTCAATGTAAAGCCTTGCTCAAAAGCGGAAAAAACACACAAAGATTTAGCCCTTCAACAATTGGCCAAGGTTAATAAATCCCAAATTACACGTTAAAACTAATAGATCCCTTACCTTGAAATCTCGAAAAGTAACACGATTCTATAACTTAGAGATCTATGCGATTGACTCCACTAAAGTTCCTTCAGATTTCGGCACAAGTAGGCACCACGTAGTAATTCAAAGAATCACAGGAGATGAGATCTAGGGATTTCGGCTTTTAGGAAAATCCTGAAAAAAGTATGAACAAGAGAAGGCTGATGTGTCTTTGGCTTTTAAAATACTTGAGTGGGGAGTTTCGGTTTCTGACAGGAAAAGAGAAGAAGAAAAGAAAACAAGGAAGAGACTTGAAGATTTCGGCTAGGAAGAAAAAGAATGGAAAGAGTTTCGGCTTTTGAATCAAAGTGAAGATGAGGGAATAGGCTTAGAGATTTCGCTTTTATGAGAGAATGAAGAAGAAGATGGAACTTTAGGAGTTTTCGGCTTTTACTTAGAGAAGAAGAGAAAAGAATGAGAGAAAAACCCAAATGACGAAATTGAAGAGATATTCCCCCTATTTATAGAAATTTCGGCATTTACCTAACCTTGCAGATAAATCCTATCTTTTCTCCTTTATCTTAATCTACTAGCTCATCTAAAAGAGACTTAATTACCTCTAACTCCTCCCTCCTTTATCAGCATATTATCCACATATTTTAATCATTAAAATCCTTAAATTTTAGCCTTTATCTGCTTATTATCTACATAAAATAAATTCCTAAATAATAGCCTTTATCTGCTTATTATCCATATATTTTAAACATAGATACTACCTTTTAAACCCTATAATGCCCAAACAGATAATTTTAATCAAGGCCTCTACCTAAGCCTGAGCTCAATTTGGACCCCTAACACTTAAATTAACACATTAAACATATCCACCCATTAAACGCATAGGCCCAAAAATTCAGGATGTTACACTTACCTAAACATGTCAAAAATACCACTATCCATGAATAAAGACCCCATTTTATATTAAGCCTAAAACACATCATAATTGCCCATTTTCAAGCCAAAATTTTGTACCAAAATGCTATATACATCTATTATTAAAAGTGACCTAAAAGGACTTACCTAAACAAGCATTATAAGTCAATTTACCATTCATTGACATCAAAGCATAAACATACCAAACTTTACCATTTATATATTCACCAAAACATCATTATACCAAAGACTTCTCCTATTACATGCCACTTTAACCAATTTTAAACAAGTACAAAATGACTACCAAGATGAAGATGATAGTGTGAGAGCTTCCAAGCCGATCCAATTGAAGCAACGATTCCAAGAGTCCTACAAGATCAAACCAAACGAATAAGCACGATGAAGCTTAGTAAGTTTGATTAGTAAACTCATTTGCTATCAAATACCAAATTTCTAAAGGATGTTAACCTTTATTACACCTAAATAAGCCTCGCTGGCACTAAGCTCCGAATAACACCAAAGACTAAAACTCTTTAGGCACAAAGCCTGAATAACACTGACACTAAGCCTGCTAGGTACAAAGCCTGAATAACAGGATGATTCAATACTTAAACATCAATACATAACAGAATTTAAAGATTTAATCACTAACAAGGAGTTTAATTCAACTATCATAAAACGAACTTACATGACTAGTTTGCAATATTTGTAAAGCACGGGAAGTACTCCGAAATCTTTACTTTTCCACGATCGTCAACACGTTCGTTATCTAAAAAAATAGTTTTATTCAATTAAGTATCTCTAAACTTCAACTTAATCCAAAAATCCTTTTTATGTAAAATTATGAAATTACCCATAACATTTAAATTTTTTTACAATTTAATCCTTAAGCTCATAACTTAAAATCTAACCATTTTAATCTAAAATCTAACCATTTTAATCTAAATCCATGTTAATAAAACATGCAAGGGACCTTGAAACAACTCATATTTACCATCATTCTACTATAAAACCCTAGAATTTACACCTTTAACAAATTAGTCCCTAATTTCAAAATTTATCAAAAATCGCTTAACAAAACTTGTTTATTTTCAACAAGGATTCATAATATATCAACTAACATCAAAATTCATTCAAAAAATTCATGGAAAGTACCTCTACTTTTAACATTTTTACAAATTAACCCCCGGGCTAGTTAGACTGAGCTAAAACGATCTCAAAAACATAAAAATCATTAAAAATGGGACAAAAAATCGTACCATGCAAGGAAGAATTCAAAATGAAGCTCTCTCCCCTTAAAAAATGGTGGTTTCAGCCAAGAAGAAAGAAAATAGGAAGATGACAACATTTGTTTCTATTTTTCTTTACTTAATTTCATTTAATTACCTATTTACTATTTTAACCTTAAAAATTTATTTAAATTTCACTTAAACCAAGCCCATAAACATCCAATAACCAATTTATTAGTATAATTACCATTCAAGTCCCTTATTTTAAGATTTCATAACCATTTAACCGTTTTAACTAATAGAACTCAACTTTTTCCCTTTTTACGATTTAGTCCTTTTTACTTAATTAACTACTTAAACATCAAAATTTCTTAACGAAATCTTAATACAACCTAAATAAAATCCGTAAACATTAAAATAATAATTTACTCATCAGAATTGTGGTCCCAAAACCACTGTTCCGATATCAATAAAAACGAGTTGTTATAGCTGTTGACGCTACACGATCATGTTCTAGGCCGTGCAAGCCACATGGCCATGTGTCAGGTCATGTTACTCACTATTTTTGAATTGGAGGACACAGGCTAGGGCCACGGGCATGTGTCCAGATCGTGTAACTCACTGTTTTAGATTTAGGGTTACACAGGCTAGGGACATGGGCATGTGTCTAGGTCGTTTAAGGGGAATTTTGGGTTGTGAGTCACACGAGAATGTGCTTGGCCGTGTGCCAAACCGTGTAAATCACTATTTTGAGCCACACGGGCTAGCCAACCAGGCCATGTGAATCCACATGGGCATGTGAGCCAAAAATCAAGATTTTTCCCTAGGGCCATAATCGTTGTTCAAACCGAACGTAGGCCTACAGTAGGGTTCGTATGATCTGAATTAGACATTGAAACTGTTATCTGACAATTTTTTATTGAATAATATGTTATTCTGATGTACACATTTGTTATGAGATTGATAAGTAAGTGTGATAGCATTACATGAGCATGATCTAGAATTGTATTCTTGTATACTTATATCTGATATCTGTTAAATCTGCATTTGCATCGAGATTGAGATTGTATAAAGAAGGAAATGTGGGTAGTTTAATAATCTGCCAAATCTGATGGCTAAGCCACATATATTTTTTATTCTGGCGATTTAACGCATTCTGATCTGGCAACTAGGTTGCAATTATTCTGAAAACGTGACATACAGTCACTACGCAGTGTGTAGGGATAGATGGGTACTGGATGCCCTATATGGTGTGTTGGGATGAACAGAGATGGTGTGTAGCGGATGGAGGTAAGAAGCTGTAACTATATCTGATATGTTTTGCATATGTATCTGAGATACTCTGTGTTTGTTTCTGTATCCGATTATGAGAATTTGATTGACTAAAGACAAACTGAAATCACATTTATTATATTATTGTTTGATTGAGGATATACGTTACACACTGAGTGTAAACTCATTTAGCGTGTTTGTTTGGATTTCAAGTAACCCATAGACTTAGGCGGGTTGGCGTAGCAGGAGCTCGGTCAATTCTTTGTAGTTATTTTATTGTTTTTATAAACTTATGCTATTGTGTGTTATTTGGATTATGCCTTGAATGTTTGAATTTCTATGTTTGAGTTAACTAATTACGGGATTTCCGAGTATTGAATTTCAAGTAGAAAAAGGATGGTTTATTCTGATATGAATTGGTGTAGCCTCCAAACTTGGTCTTAGCTTCTAGGCCGGGTATTTGGTGTTACAATTTTTATATAATAGAGTTTTTATTCGTTTGAACTGCACGATTGAGTCTGTTAATTAATTAGTAATAATGTATTATTTTAAATTAATTATGTTTTAATTAGTATTACAATTGTATATCAATTAAAATTAAAATTTACCATTATAAAATAATATTCAACACTTACCCACTTTTTAAACATAGAATATTGATAAGTTAGAAATATCTCAAAAATAATATAGTATTAAAGTAATGGTTTGTCGAAGAGTAAATATCAAGTCATATTCAAATGAAAATCATGCCTCTAAAATATTATTTTAGTTGATGATGAGTTAATATTATGGTATTTGTTCATTACACATTTATTTATTTAGTTTATTACACGTATTATACTAGATTTATTTTAAACTCACCCTTATTCACTATTTCGAGTATTTTTTTCACTTGTGTATTTTGCTAAAATTTTAACTTTTATTAATTTTTTGATTTGATACGTAATATATCACAACAATTTGTTCCTTTGATCTAATCGATATGTTACTTTTTTTCTCTCTCATATTTGCCTAAATTTGAGGGCTAAATGCTTATTCGTAGACCGAATACATGATGTTAGGGGTGATATTGAAGCCATAGAAGAACAAATCCAACAGACACAGGAAAGCATGACGAAGTCAGAAAATGAAAAAGATAATTACATAAAATCCATCAATTTACTATAATAAATTCTATTTATTTTAGTATAATTTTAAATTTTTCTAAATATATTTTTATTTATTTATTTTTAGGAAGTTCGTTTTTTAATTTATCCTTAATTTATTTCATACAATTAAATTATTTAATCTCAATAGTTATTTCACTTTACAAAAATAAACTATTATAAAATTAAGAAATATATTAGGATAATCTCATCCAATTACATTAATTGATTTCCAACATTATTCAAAAGTTTAATTTACTTATATTTGATACAATTTTAGCTATTATAATTATTTGTATATTTCTATCTATTATTAGTCTCCACATACAAATTAAAGTAAACCCTAATTTAAAATCTCAAAATATTTTTATTTTTTAAAATTTATTTTTTTACATTAATTTTGAATATAGAGTTGTTTGTTTACCTTTATTCAAACTCATAAAAAAAAAACTTAAAATTTCAAATATATATTTTCTAGATAAATTTTATTTTATTTTCAAAAACTTTAAATTCTAAAAATTTAAAACAATATATCTAAATTAAAAAATTAAATTTTTTTTTCTAGATTATATATTTGAAAATTTAAGTTTTCTTTTTTGCAATTTTTTTAAAAAATATTTTTAAATATTTTTTCATTTTTTAAAAATTAGTTTGACTTTTAAAAAATTATATTTACATATTTTAGGATTTTATAAAAAATATTTTTAAACTTTTTTATTTTTTTATATATTATATATGATTTTTTACATTTTCTAAACAAAATAATATATAATATTTTTTTTAAAAAAAAAGAAAGACACATGGCGTGTTTTAATAACGCCAAATGGATGGTCAAAGGTGGTCAACGGTGGTTAATATTGGTCAACATCCGATCCGATCAACTGTGAGTCAAAGTCAAATGTGTTTTTTAAATTTAAATTTAATGATTTATTTTTAAATAAACTTAATTGTCAAGTGTTACATTTTGATTAATGTCATGAGACGATTGATTTTTTTAACACTGCTACAAAAAAAGAATTGAACCAGATAACGAAATTACAATTTAAATATAAAAAATTAAAATACTAAAATAAGAAAAAGGACACAATTGAAAACAAAAGTGAGCATTAAGGAAAAAAATATCAAACATAAAACCAAACTGACAACTGAAACTAAAAAGTGGAGCAATAAAATAAGATTTAAATTCAACCATCATTATCTAACTAAAAAAAAGCATCAACCATCAAATATAATTCAGAAATAAACAAATAAATTGGGTAAACTATTAAAATAGTGATTTTTGTTTTTCTCATGTTATATTTTAGTCACTTATATTTGAAATGTTACGTTTTAGTCACTTATGTTATTGTCTTGTAACATTTTAGTCAATGGGTGTTAATTGCCATTAACAATGTAACGGTAAGATGACGTGACACGTTAAATTATCATTTCAAACAAAAATTTAAGGTTAAATTATACAATTGATCCTTATATTTCTTTCGTTTTGAGCAATTTAATTTTTTTCTTTTACATTAAAAGAGATGGAGATGGGAGAAAAAGTAGAGGGAGAAGCAAAAATGAATGAAAAAAACAATAAAAAAAAGGAAAATTAAAAGAATATAAAAGAAAAAAAAGTGCTTAAAACGAAACAATATGGAGATCAATAGTATAATTTAATCTAAAATTTTTGTTTAAAATGATGATTTAATGTGTCACGTTAGCTTACCGTTACACTGTTTACGATAATTAATGGCTCAGTGACTAAACTATCACAATATGTTAACGTAAGTGACTAAAACGTAATATTTCAAACATAAATAATTAAAATATAACTTGAGAAAAATAAAAATAACTATTTTAATAGTTTACCTTAAAAAAAATCAATTTGTTAGATGAGATTATGGAATAAACAATGAGAGGTCCATTTTGATTCCCAACCAGAAGAGATTCCCATATGAATTTGTGGTGTAAGATGTCATCTCACTCACATGTTTCCTTTTCTATGAATTCCTTTGTCGCACGTTCTTTTGTTATATTTTAAAACCAGTATCCAATCAATCTTGATAACATTATTGACTTTGAATTCTATTTATATATATATTTCAATCCTCATATACATAGCCAAGCAACGGAAAAATGATTCTAACATAGTTTTAATGAAAACCAAATTTCATGCCTAAATAATTGAACTTTATATTTTAACATCTTGAAATCAAATTTAATGTCATGCATGCTATATAAACCTAAAACCTAAGTCCCATGCCACAATTCAAAAAAACAATACAGTCTCTAAATAATAGAAATTATAATAATGAGTCTTAAAATACTTTTATAAAATAATTAACCGTGCTGAGACCTTCCGGATGCTAATTCGCACCCCAACCTTGCGGGTTATCTGAAAAGATGGAAGTTAAAGTGGAGTGAGCTTAAGAAGCTCAGTGTGAGTTCTATTACAAGAAAATCAGTGCAAACAATAGATGGCGCATACAAAATAACAATTCTCAGAACAATCACACTCATATAGCGATTCAAAGTATCAATTCTTTATATCAACACATCTATACAATAATATTTCATAACTCACAATTTATGTATGCACATACTTATGAATGGCGGTGCAGTTTCAATTTATCATAATAGATCCTACCCAACTCTGCTACACACCACAATAGGAGTTCTCCAGAAATCCTCCACCCTTATACCACGTTGTGGATGAAACCACTCATCGTTGTGGATAAACACACTCATTGTTGCAGATAAACTGCTTATAATAAAAATTGTGGATGAACCACCAGAGTTTTTTGATAAAAAGTTTTGCAAACAAGCTACTAGTACGTTGTGGATAAATCACTCATTGTTGTAGATAAACTGCTCACACTTCCTCCATTTAATCATTCCACCCCTTCCTCCATTTAATCATTCCACCCCATACAATGCAATATGACATGCTTATAACATATCAATATGGTAGCAATAATCATGCTTACAACAGATCAATGCAATCGCAAAAGACATACTTATCATGTATTCGGTTTAACGGTATCAAAAGGCATGTTGAACATGCAATCAGTAATACAAAGGCATTAGGCATGTAGTATTCACATATCATGCATATAATAGTAATAATTCAATCACTCAAATCATAGATTTCAATTACACATATTATCAAGGATCCTATTGAGAGTAATAAAACTCTAAAAATAGTTCATGGGCTATATAGGGACTAAACAGAACAATTCACAAATTTCTAGACAAAACTGTAAAACAGAGGTCACACAACCATGTGAGATGCTAAAGACTTTGTGGAAAAGTTACATGGTTGTGTGGTCAGGCTGTGTAACAGACTGTGACCATGTGGAAAAATGCTAAAGTAACCCTACAGTAGAGGCACGACCGTGTGTGTGGAAGGTTCTTGGCCGTGTGTGAAACGAAGTACCCTAATGAAACTGTTGGAAAAACGGGTTTGGAAAAAGCAGCGAAAAATAAATTTTAGGGAAAAACCAGAGTTTTAACAATTTTTCCAAAACAAGATCTTGGTTGTGATATCTAAAGTGATAAACACTTAATTAAAATTGTACATTTTCGATTCGTCTAGAATGAGTGCTTTGACCGAGTAGTCTTCTCCGCTATCCTTAAGCTCACGTCTGCCGAGTGCGGGCTTGCTTCGAATAAAAAAAAATTCACAAAAATTACCAATGGGATAATTTCGCAATTACTCTAAACTTTTGGGTCAAGTTGTAAATCAGAAAAATATCTCTAGAAATTTTCTAAAATAATCTCTTCAGAAAATTTTCTCTCTAAAACTTTCTCTTGAATTCAAGTGTGCGCCAAATAATAACCCAATACTTTCTTTATATAAGGAGAGTTTAGATAGTTCAACTATGATTCAACTTAATCACTTGATAAATATTAGATTAAATGTGATATTAAATCTTATTAAAATAATAAAATATTTATCTACAAGATAAACATGAAATTAAAATGTAATATTAAGATAATCACTTTCATATTAAATTAATAAAATACTATGAAGATAATATTAAATTTAATTTAATATTAAACTATTAAAATAATATTATTTTTGGAATGATTAATCTAAAATCAAATTCTCTAGTAGAGTCTTAGTAGGAGCGTAACTCTTCCACTACTCAACCACCGAAGACCAACCGCCATCGACCACTGGGACACTGCTATCGCAGCCATCGGCATCGCCATGTCCGGTGATGCAGGTGCGACACCCTTACAGCAATCCGAGCTGGTTCGACTACTGTCGGTTCGGTCTGGGTAAGTGACAACCCGATCGGTTCGATCTAGCCACCGGTTGGACCGTCGGTTTGGTTTCACATACCGGGCTTGGTTCGACCAGTTTTTGGGTCTTAGTCTCGATTTTGGGCTCTCAGGCCCAATTTACGATCTTAGGTCCAATTTTCAAGTTCAATTACTCATTAAGCCAATTTGTCTTAATTTAAAATTAATTTTTAAAAATATCATTTTAATTTTAATTAATTTGATTAATTTAAATTTACTTGATCAAAATTAATTTTTTTCAAAAATCACTTAGATTTTCCAAATTAATTTTTCAATAAAATTCTTTAATCAAATTATCTAGTTGAACAATTCTCACGACCACCTAATTTAATTCCACATCGAATAAATCGACTCAATTAACTTATTCCAAAATCGTAGAATTTTCTTTTGATTTAAATGCAGTCTGATCGAGCTTTTTTGAGCTAGCGGATGGACCAATTGGACGTATACAATTAGGCTCTAGTAATTGCAATTATGTCTAGAAGTATCGTTCCGATAATTCGTAATTACTTAATCATAGAGTCAATCTACAATAAGTACCATGATTGAAAACTCCTTATTGTATACTCTTTACGAAAACAATTCATCCAACTGTTTTGTCCAATGACCTCGTTATGTGTGTGTTACCCTCATAAGATATCCTTGATTCCTTTGAGTTAAATTCCTTCATTCAATACAATCCTATTTTATCTCATTGTCACCGTTGTGTCTTCTTAATGAATAATATGATCACTGTCAACAAATGGCTGTGATAAATTGCTCGTTCGAGAACGAGCAACCCGTGGCCACGTTTCATATTTATCTATCCACATACTGCCAATGAGAGGATATCTTTAACTCTTTAATTGAGCTATGAATTCTACTGTTGCTAGTAAAGTCATGCCATACACAAGTCATGTACCCAACATATCGGCTATGGGCTCGAACATCTTTAAAGCATAAGTCTCCACTTATATCAAAGCACATGAGTTGCATACGCATAGTCAGTGGCTAACTGAAGATTTAGGTAAATCACACTATGAACATCACAAGTGAATTAATTTACAAACAGATTCTGAATTAATTCATCTTGGATCCAATCTAATGTATCACTCTACCAATGAATACATCTATGTCTCTACCCGTGGAGTCAACTGCCCTGATAGCCAAGACTAGCCATCTCCTCAATTGGAATTGTAGACGACATAATAATCCTTCTTAGTATTTGAATCAAATGCTCACTTTGATTCTTTTATGGGATTACGGACTCATTTAGATTATCTACTATAGTAAGTTGTCTTTCTCGTAATGCAAATGTTCTGACAATGCCACTTATATTCAGTTTGAACTTAGATAATCAATGAGCTAATATATGTTTTTCACAATTTTGCTATGCATGCAAAATATAAAAGACAGAAATACAAAAGACATAATAGTGAAATGTGAAATTAGTTTTATTTATTTGTTCAAATAACTAGAAAATAATTACTTGTTTACTATAATATGGGCACATTTCCCAACAAAAACAGTAGCACATGATCGTGTGGTGGCCGTGTGGTCCACTCGTATGGTCCACACGCCCGTGTGGGTGATCGTGTGTAACAACCCCTTTTTTCAGTGGTTTCGGGACCACAAATCCAACAAGTCCGTAATAATTAGTATTTAAATTATGCGAGTGAATTATAATTTGAATTTAAATTTTTATTTGATGAATTTTAACTAAATGAATAAATGGTTAAGTATAAGTGGTTGTCCCAAAAGTAAAGTGGTTTCGAAAAATGAGGTATCGGGACCTTATTTCTATAAACCGAACTCAAATATTTACGGAGTTATTATTTAGTTATGTGAAGTTTTGGTTTGGAAATTTTATTGTTTGATTAGTAAATTAATTAAAAATGACTAAATCCTTAAAGTCGTAAAACTTAATTGCTATGGAGTTATAATGATTAAAAGGTTTAATTAATATAAGTGGAAGGATTTAGATGGTAAATTTACCATTTTTATATAGTGGGACAGTTAATGGATAAACTTTATACATTTTATACATTAAATTTAAAAGATTATAATAGAACATATAATAATAATAGTAAAAAAAAAATAACAAATCATCAACATCTTTATTCATCTTCTTTGGAAATCGAATGCTCCATGGAAGAACATTCAAGCTTCGGTCAATTTTTTCTTTGTCCTTGCATGATCAATAATTGAATTGTACGGAGATTAATTGGGAAAAATAGAAAGTTACGGATTAGTTTTTACGAGTCAAGCGAAAGAATAATTTAGGTAAGTTTATAGTGTAATAATATGTATATGTGTATTTCTATATATATTAATTGCTAGTTAATCATAATAAATGTGAAATTTCATTGTTTACTTTTAAATTATTAAATATTGTAATTAAGTACAAATGGAAAATGAATATTAGGTAGTGGTAAATCTTGTGGTTGCATAATATTGAAATGAATATAACAGATTTATAGTATGTGTACAGAAATAAGAAGTGCCTCTGAATTGTTGATTTATTGATATTATGAATTTATGTATAATGCTCGGTTGAAGGTAGTAAACAATTAAGATACAATTGGCATGCCAATAGGATTAGTACATGCGCTTGTACGAGATTGCACTTTGGTGTCTCTGTTTGCATTCCGATGCCTCTGTATTTGCACTATAGTGCCTTTGTTAGCATTTTGATGCTCTCTAGTGTGTTTTGGGGGAAACCTAAGTATCCGAGTCAATTTGTTATAGTTCAACGGGCCATGAAAATTTACATTTAAATGTTAAATTACTTTTTGAGATGGATTTATGTATAATGATATATTTGTGTATATATGTTTATGTATGGAAGCATTGATTGCTTTGGTTTGAGTCATTGTGTATATTGAATTATATGTTTGAATATTTTGGTACTAATGATACATGATTTTGGAAATGGTTGTCAGGAATTTAATGATTTAAGTTTAATTAGTGATCAGTTATAAGTTATGGTAAGTTAAATTAAATTTTAACTATGGACTTACTAAGTTTCATAAGCGTACCTGTTTTTTTTTGTTTTCTGTAGTTAACGTTTTGAGGAACGGGTTGGACGGATCAACTTCAACGCTCACACTATCCAGACTCTTTTCAGTAGCTTTTGTTTTTGAGTCATTTTGGTTTGTGGCATACATATAGGGTTTGATGTTGTTAAAGTTAGCATGCTAGTTGACTTATAATTAAGCTTATATGGTTGTGAATTGATAAACTATGTTTTATGTTGATATTATTTTGGTATGGTAATGTTTGGTACACTTGTTATTAAACATTGTTTTGGTTTGGTATCTTTTGATGTGTTTGAAATATGTATGGCTAATTTGGTAGGTAACATTTGATAATGGATAGGTTTGTTTTGCCTTTGGTATGTAATTTTGGTAGTTGATATATTGGAGACATTGTTGTTAATAGTATAACATGTATGAGAAGATGAAAATTTAAGTGAATTACTTATTGCTTTTGCTTAAAAATTATGGTGTCAATGAGGGCACATTGGTTAGTCATTTAAATGCTTGAATAGGCAATATTATTGACTCTTATTTGATAGGCGAATTTGGCTTGAAATGAACTTTTAAGGATGACATTTTACCATTTTTGAGTTAGGTATTGATATTTTGGCTTCTAGTATCGATACTTGACCATATGAACAGTTTAAAACAAACAGAATGCCAAAATGGTATTGATTTTTATTTGAGTATCGATACTTTTTCATAAAATATCGATACCATATAATAATTATCGATACCCTTATTTTTCAAGAAAAACATAATTGAATTTTGGTATTGATTTTTCAGCAAGGTGTCGATTCAGTATCGATACCAACTATGGATTTTCTATATTGACTTCAAAACCTAAAAATTCTGTAATTCCATCCTATTATATGTTTGGATTTCACAATTAAACCCTCATAGAGTTCAAATTTAAATATGTTTGTTTATATTTGATTTAAGTTATAAACAATTGAGTTTTTGTTTAGTAAAGTATTTATCAATTATTGAATTTTATCGTAGCATCTTTTTACTCAAGTCCGGCGACTGGGCCGGGTAAGGGGTGCTACACCGTGTGGCCCTAAACTTACACACGGCTTGCCTCGATTAACTTGGTAAAGAACACACACCTTTCCCCATGGTTCCGATTGACATTCATCACAATCGATTTTGATTCGATTCTTCTAGATCTGGTCCTTCAACGGCTAATACACACAATTAACGATTACTGTCAAGATTTGGCAAGATCATCAAGGATTTGGCAAGATCCAAAGAAATTGATTAATTTGATTGAAAGATTAATATGAGATAATGATATTATGACAATTTGAGATATAATCGTTGAAACGAATGCACTTACCGATCTTTGGCAAAGATAACAGAAGCTATTTGATAACAATCTAAATAACATTAGAAATCAACGAACGGGGGAACAATTTGGTTGGGGAAAGAAAAATAATTAACAAAAATAGGATGAAATTATGGTGTAAAGAAAAAAAAGAGAAGAAAAAGAAATATGGAGAGAAAATTCTATTGGGATTTGAAAGGGGGCAATATGAAAATCTAATTAAGAAAAGAAGAGAAAAAGATGGTGGAATTCTAATTCTATTGGAATTTTGAAGAAAGGAAATATATGAATTATAATTAGGAAAGAATTGGTTAAATTTGGTTTGTAAACCCTAGGGGTGGCTCATGTAATTTACCCAAATTAGGAATAATGGGGCGACAGTTAGGGTTAGAGTTAGGGGTTTGCCAAAAAAATTAGAAATAATGATAGGGAAAAGACTCGAACCTTGAACCTTTAGGGAGGGGTATTAATGTTTAACCATTGAACTTGTAGCACATTTCTTACTTATTTTAGACAGTTAACCGTATATATGGTTTTGCGTGTTTTTGTCGAAAATTTACAAAATTATAAAAGGACAGAGGGTTTTGAACTTGAGACCTTAGGATAGATGCTCTAAATCTTTACCATTGAGCCTCAATCTCATTTCTCACTTAATCTTATTTCTTAACAATATATATTTATTTTGGGGTGTGACTTTACCCTAGTTTGCCGAAAATAATAAAACGAGAGAAAATGAGCTCAAACCTAGGATCTCTAGAGATATTTACATCACTTAACTACTAGGCCAAATACTCAATTTTATTTAGATTCTCACAATATTTATTCCTAAAACGAGGCGTGACACTTGCTTGGGTTTGGAGCAAAATTGCACAAAATAAAACTAATGCAAAGGGAGGGATTTAAACTTGGGTTTCAAAGACAAATTCACTAACACTTTAACCATTAAGCTAGTAACTTTCTTAGTTAACACACGTACAATGATAACCTTATAAATCAGGGCTGGGCACTCACGGTTTCACAAACCCTGATTTTACTAACCCTATTTTTGAGATGTGACACAATATTTATATATTGTCTCAATTTGGTCCTAATTCTAAAAAAATAAAAAAATACATAAATATTTTCAATATATATTTAAAAAATAGCTAGATCTTGATTCTATTTTTATATATTCTTTAAGATTATTATTTTTTGAATTTTTTTTATATATTTTTGAATATTTTAGAATTAGGACCAAATTCAAACAATATATAAACATTGAAGGTTAATTTTTTTAAAAATAATGACTAAATTGCCACAATATATAAAAGTTCAGAGCTAAATTTGTTATTATTCTAATTTTTGAACTGTCGGCTCACCCTTCAATTGAACACTTAACAACACTTAAGGAAATTGACCAAAAAGAAAAATTTGATTAATTGGTTGATCATTTTGAAAGTTTTTAAAATTAGGTGACAAAAGAAAACTTAAACGTAATTATGTAGTTTAATTCTTTTATAACTTCTTATGTTTTGGTATGACAATGATAAGACACATTACTCTCTCACACAACTTCGAATATTAAAAACGATATTTTATAAGGGGCAACCACAAATCCGAATATAAATTAATGATAAAAAAATAAATAAATTAAATCACCTTCCTTCACTTAATTACTCTTGTTTCAATAGATCACACAATATTGCCACATTTGCATGCAACTTGACCACTTCCAACGGCAAAGCAATGGTTATCAATTAACCTCATAATTTCCTGTTTTTTCATAATCCACAATGCTAACCTCCTCAATTAATCCATTCTTCTAGCTCATTCATTTCCATAACTTAACTCTCCAACTTATGGTCTAATTTCACACTCACTCCCTCATGTTTTACTCCAATTCCATTCTAGTCCATAGCCAAATTCTAAATTCAAAATTTTCCTCCAATTTCATTATCTATTCAAATTTTATAATGTATAATATATTACATTATTTATATATAATGCGATTTATATCACACAAAAACTATATATATAATAACATGTAAAATTTTAATAAATAAACAAATAAAATCATTAAATATTAAATTAAAATGAAATTTGATTGATTTTTTATAAATATAAATAAATTTAAAAATAAAAAAATATTAATATTTTAATAAAAATATTAAAAAAGAAAAAATTGTGTCAGGTGATAGTTTTCTAACCATTTGAATGGTTAATGGGTTTGTTGATGGGAGCTGAGCCTCACCCTCGCTCTGGTGTTCACCTTCAACCCCAACACACCTTCCATCCCAAGTCCTAAAAACCTAACCCCAAAGAGAAAAGAGAAAAAAGACAAGCCATGGATTCCAGCCAACCCCACCCCTCTAAACCCTCTGCCTCCAAACTCCCCATCAAGCGTAAAGCCCCTCATCATCCCCAGTTCTTCACCCCAAAACTTGAATACCAACCCATCATTCTTCCTCCCCCCAACCCAAACCCCAACCCCAAACCCCTCCTTTCAAATTCCAACGGATCTGGTCAGAGCCCGACGAGATCCGTTTCCTCCAAGCCCTTCTCCGCTCCCATCCTCTTTCTTTCCCCAAAGACCTCCCTCTTTTCTACTCATCCTTTTCCCACTCCATGTCTCAACCTTATACCAAGTCCCAACTCTCCGAAAAGCTTAGGAGACTTAGGAAAAAGTTCAGGGTCGTTTCCTCTAGGCTGGCTCGAGGCTTGAACCCTTCTTCTCTCTCTCTTCATGATCGAGCTCTGTTTGATCTTTCTAAAAGGCTTTGGAGCCCCGAGTTTGCTTCATCTTCCCCTTTTGGTAAGAACAGTTCCGGGTTTAATGGCGTTGCTGGGAATGGTTTTGATGATTGTGACACAATTGATGATGACGGGGAAGTGAAGATTAACGGGGTTAGTTTGCATTATGATTTTGCAGCGGGAAGGGATGAGATTACTAGTGGCGAGACAATTGATGGGGTGTTGGCGAAAAGCGTGTTGAATGCGTTCGATGAGTGTCTCAAGGAGGTTCGGATGATGTTCATGAAGCAGGGTGTGGTGTGCATGGATACAACGGAGAGGAAGTGGAAGGAGCAAAGGGTTTCTGAGTTTGACGTGTTGGGTAGGCGGCTGAGGCTGGTTATCGAGAATTCTTTGACTAGGCGATGAGTTTTTCTTCTAAAACTGGTCGAATAATTGAGATGATAAAAATTTGTACATTCCAGCCCTTTGTAGATAAATTTTCAGGTTGGTTTATGTTTCGATGTTCTTCCATATTGGAGTGTGTTTTTTTTTTTTTTTTTTAATAAAAGTCTGATTTTTTCTTTTACATGGTATACTTGTGAGCTTCAAATGTACATGGAATCCCCTCGACTTCAGTAGTTATTGTTGATAAAACTGGTGGTTATTTGCTCATCAGTTGGGATGATAAACTTTTCTTGCTGTTGCTCATTATAGCAGATAAATTTTCAGGTTGGTTCAGGTTTCAATGTTCTTTCATATTGGAGTGTTTGTTGATAGAAAATCTGATATATTAATATTGTGAGCTTCTAATGTTAATGAAGTTTCTTTGAGTTCAAATGCTATTGTTATGAGGAATCTGAGAATGACTTATTAAATATTAAAAGGGATGAATACATTGTTTGATAGCAACAACTAAAAGTTTAACTTGGATAATTGAAAATGTAATGTTCTATTGTGGAGATTTGCTAGAATGCTTTGAGTAGATTCTATTGGAGTTATGGAGCATTTTATGTTTAATAACCCAAGGTTCTTAGAGAGTAACATTGGATGGGTAATTGCAGAGTACTTTGTCAGTCTTAGTAGTTAGAGCAATTAGATAAGATCTTAAATCATTTTAGGTTCATTTGTCCCGTGCATTATTCTTCCTTGGTTAGATAACATTTTGAGCAGCACGTTGTGTTTTAGGAACAAAATTGAGTTTTGTTTGCTTCATCCGGCAACACAGTATTCTCGGCTTCGAAAAATGAATTTCAAACTGTTTAGAGAAGTCATCTTGCATCTTGCAGAAACTGATCAGTCTTTCTATTTGCCTCTCACCTTTTCCACATTGTTATTTTGTTTGACTTAAATTGTTACTTTTCTGTTCCTCAATTTTCTTAACTTCTGAAATGATAAATCAATTTCAATTGGAATTGCATGTTGAAGTTGAAGTTGAAGATGCTTGCTTTTTTTCTTTTTGTGTGTGAGTGATAGTACATACACTGGACTCTCAATTATTAGAAGTGTTTTCTGGCACTGAAGTGAAATTTAAGAATCACAGTAGTTATAAATACTGCAGGATGAGGATTCTTAGTGCTGTTCCTATTTTTTCAAACAACCCTTTCAATTGCTCTGATCATGATGCATGTTATGTTTTAAAAGCCTCAATCTGATCATGCCAAATTTGAGTTTTAGGCCAAAATACTGGCATGGCATGTAATGTAGTGACTGATTTGAGCAATGAGATACGGTGCTTGAAGAACATGCAGGCACACATCATATTGCCTCTTGGATTATGCATGAATGAATGCATCAACCATTTTGCCCTGTCCACTGAGAAAATGAGATTAAGGACATTATTATCTTTTATCTAATAAAGGTAAATTTGTAAATTATCATTACATTATTAGTAAAGTAATCAATGAATTAAACATGATAAAGTAACTTTTCTGATATTTTAATCAATACCTTTTAATGCATAACAAATGTTGTAAAACAATATCCTCGACAAGCACATTCCAAAAAATCACTTAGCAAAAGAAAAAAATGTTAATAGAAAAGCTTATCGACGATGGGGCGAGCTTTACACAAAGCTTCCAAAGGGTGAAGTTTAGGCGTGACGGTCCCTTTACCTTCACTCATATCAATTTCCTTTCCCTCAATTCTTTCCCATTCAAAGCACTGAATCAATGATCCTAAAGTCAGCCCCACCATTCGTTGAGCTAGATTGGCCCCTGGACACGCCCTCCTCCCCAACCCAAACGGCAAGAGCTTCTGAGAATGCTCTATTTTCTCACTATTACCATCAAATCTCTCAGGCTTAAAGCTTGTTGGATCATCCCATACGTCCGGGTCTCGATGGATGGCCCATGCATTCACCAACACGATTGTGCCACTTGGCACGTCGTATCCTCCGATGCTGCAATCAGTGGATGGCATGTGTGGGACCAAAAGAGGCGCTGCAGGGTATAACCTAAGTGTCTCATATATTATACTTTGAAGGTAATGCAGTTTGGGAACATCTGATTCTTCAATCAGCTTTTCTTCACCAATTAAACTGTCTATTTCATCTCTAGCTTTCTTCAGCACTTGCGGGTGATTTAGCAAATTGGCCATTGCCCACTCCATTGTCACTGATGATGTATCAGTTCCTGCGAATAGGATCACCTGCACACGACACGGCAATATTCTTAATTTCATCATACTTACAAAAAAGTATTGATCAGAGTAGAAAGACTGAAACTAACCATTATGAACCCCTTGATAATTTCATCAGTGTAGTAAAGAGGATCAGATTCTTGCATGGAAAGGAGATGATCAATCATACTATTATTCTTCAGTTTATTACTTCGATGGTCGTCAACCAACTTTTGCAAGAATCCATCCAATCTTTTTCCAAGCTTTTTCAGCTTTCCTTCAAACCCTAAACCAAACCAGTTCAACACAGGCAAGTAATCTGCTGGATTTCCCGTTCCACTGTTCTTAGCTACCTCCACCATAAGCTCCCTAAACTCCCTGGCTTCTTCTTCATTCGTCACTTCATCCCCGTAGTACCGTTTTCCCGCCAACATCCTCATTATGTTGTTAAACGTCAAGTCGGAAAGCATGGGTTTCAGCTCCACTTTGACAAAGTCCTGACGCGAATCAGTCGACAGTCTTAGCATCAACCGCCTGGTTTCGTCTTTCCGAAAGTTTACGGAGGCGTTTAGGCGACCCGAGGAGAAGATCTCGGTGGCACCAATTCGACGTAAGTTGCGCCAATGATCACCGTAAGACGAGGAGACAAGTGTGGTGTAATTGTAGCCTAAGTGCTTGGCGATGATTAACTTGGGTCGGTTTGCGAAAATGATATCATTCTTGATCAAACATTCCTCGGCTGCGGTCGAGGACGACACCACGACCATGAGCCGGGAACCGAGCTTGAGAGAGAAGATCGGACCATATTTTTGGGAGAAAGTGTGGTGCAAACGATGGATGGGTGGTTTTAGGAGGTGAAGGTGGCCAACAATGGGGAGTGAAGGTGGGCTTGGGGGGAGGTTTTTACGGTGTCTTCTTGATTGAAGAAACAAGTTTAAACAAAGGATGAAAAATATAAAAGAAAGAGATGAGTACAGAGTTATTGATTCTTCCATTCTTTTTGATGGTTTTTCTTTGGATTGAAACCTAAAGTGTTTATATACAGGGCTTACATATAAGTCTCGTCCAAGAAATTAACTCTACTTTCCAAATTTGACCTACTTTTCAACGGGTCAAAAGTTAGATTTTTCAAATGCCCTAAAAAGTTTGATTTTTCAAAATGGAAAATATATCATTCACCATAAATGAGGCGGCAAATGTTGATAAAAATCTAAGATTTTTATTGTTTAATTATTATTAAATTACAATAATAATTAAACAACAATAATATTAGATTTTTATCAACATTTGCCGCCTCATTTATGTGAATGGTATATTTTCCATTTTGGTCCCCCTTTCTTTTTATTAATCTATAATTCTACTTTTACCCCTTATTCAATTTAGCCCTTTTTCCTAATTTCTCTTAATTAAGCTAAATTCACTTAATTAAAGCCTAATTAAACACACAACTAGCCTCACAAATATTCCTAATAAATATTTACAAACTCGGTTCACTAAGACGGAGGCCCTATAACTCGCTTTTTCGGTGTCCGTGAATTTTGGGTCATTACAATATTTGACCTTAATAGCACTTTTGAAAAATAGTGCTAAACAGACCTTTAGTCCATGTTCTCTAACTCGATCATTCTTAATATCTATAGTCTTTAAAATTTGAAATTTTAGTATTAATGCAAGCGTTAGTTGTTAAATCTATTAACTACTTTTTTGTGTGTAACATGTGAAATAATAAGCTAACATTACATTACACATGCGATAATATGTTTGCCACATTAATTTTCGAAAATAGCATAACTTAATGAATTTTATAACTATCATTTAGTTAAGATTAAAATTTTAAAATTCTAAAAGTATAGGAACTGAAGATAACCAAATTAACATATAAGGACCAATTTGTTTTGTTATGGTGTTCGTCATTACCGACCCGCTACCTGGTTATCCGACTAGGACCGACCCAATCCCCTTTACTCTAATAATGATAGCCTACACAATTCGCTTACATGAGCTCGCACATGGTGGGTTCGCATCATTATGCAAGTAAACCCAAACTTAGAGAGCACTTGTTAATGTTAGGATAGGGCATGTGTTGGCATGCATGTGGGCCTACCTAAGACGTCACAACCAAGAACCGTATCATATAAACAGGGAAAGGAGAGACACACAAAAACAATCAACATGTATGTTATTTTCAATAAAACTAAAATGTAATTTAAAATATAATTAAAGAGTTTTGTGGCAGTAGAATAGATAGAAAAGTAAAGCATGGAATGGAGAGTTGGGTAGGAAGGTGATTAATGGAAAGAATTGAAGTTAAAATTAATAGAAGAAATGTGGTCAAACATGCCTCTCCCTTAACCTCCTGCGTGCCATAACTTCCTTGAAATAATTGAGTTCCTCCTCTCGACTCCGTCTCCATTTGACCATTTCGCTTCTTCTTTTTCATGGTTGAAATCTTTAAATTCCTCATTCAAATTAAACTCATCCACTTACCAAAATATTACATTCTTGTTAGGGATAGAAAAAAAATTCAAATTCAACGGGTTTTGACTCAACCCGATCTGTTAGAGTCGGATTCTTTTAGAAAATTGGGTTCGGGGCGAGTTGAGTTAGGTGAAATTAGAAAAATATTTGGGTCGGGGTTGGGTTTGAGGTAAATTTGTCCTACCTCGAGATATTTATAAAAATACCCCTAATCTATACATTAATACATATATTAAGTTTTTGCTTTCAATAAATAAATATATAAATAAAAAATAAATATACTAAGTTTTAAGTTCAAACTAAAAAATAATAATCTTATTTGCTTCAAAATAATTAAATTAAATTCAGGTCGGGTTTGGTCGGGGTGAAGTCCAATCTTTTATTAAATTTTGAGTTCGGGATGGATTTTTTTTCTTAAGAGTTGAGGTTGAGTCGGGGTCAGGATGGATCGGTCAAATTTTGAGTCGAGGTGAGCAAAAATTTGCCCCACCTTGTTACTATCCCTAATTCATGTTTAAGTTTATATATATATATATATATATATATATATATATAACATCTTGTTTAAGTTTGAGTTGAATATAAGTGATGAATTAAAAAAAAAAAAAAAAAACTAGTTTTTCAATTCTAGGGAAATTTTTGTTATCATTTAATTTTTAAAAAAATTATATTTTGATCACTAATATTTTTAAAATTATTTTTTTGTTACCCGATCGTTGATTGTTAAGTGGCAAATGGTGGCATTTTTTTAGCTGGTATAGGAATAATTTTAGTTTTCAATTTTTATACTTTCTATCAATTTTACCCTTATGATGCATAAAAATTCAAAAATAATTTAAAAATACAAAATTCAATGTAAAACTATTTTAAAATAAAAATAAAAATGTAAATAATATATTATCAAAATTATAAAAAAATAGAAAAATATAGAAACTATATAAAATTTTAAAAAAATAAAAAAAAATATACAATTTAAAAAAAATAGCGAAGTTACGAAAAAGATATAAAAAAATTAAAAAAAATTCTAAAATGAATTCTTTCAATGGATTGAAAAAAGTAGAGTGAGATTTACATTTCCATCCTTCATACTAGTTTTAAGGGCTATTTATTTTTACACTTATTAAAAGTTTGAAGTTTGATGTATTTAATTTTATCTTTTCTGGGTCTACTTAAAATCACTTAAAAAAAGCTTAGTAAATACATTCAAATTTCATATAGTGTTGATTTTGGTACAAACATATGATTGAGTTTCAATTATGCCGACTTCATACTAGGACTCAACACTCAAGTATAATTCATTACACATTTTCGTGCCACTTATTGAAATGACTTGCATAGTTGGCACACCGAGTATTCGACTTACACTATATTACCTTAAATTTCATTTCCGATCTATACTTATGAGCTTATAATTCTAACTTTTTTTTATGAATTAAGTTCATCACTTATTACTTATATATCAAATTAACATATTATCATGATCAACTTTATAGCCCTTTGTAACTTAAATAAGATGAGACTCAGATATTCGGGATTTCAAATCGATCACACCACACATATTGCACTACCTGTGCATCCAACCTAACACATCAAACATATAAGTGCTTAAGTTGCATCGAGGTGTTTTACCATAAGACATCATATCTCCATTCATAGCATATCTTTAATTAAATCACGTGCACATTAATTTTTATGACATGCCAATTATATTTTAATTGATCTACTAAGCTCAAAAGGGCAATTCACGTATTAATCATTCAAATATTTACATAGTTCACATATAGCATAAATCATGCTTATCTCATATTCATACATTTGATCACCACATATCACAATCACATATGGATGCTCCTCGAGCAATCTTTCTTTTCTTTATTACAATTTCACACATTCACTTATTTACTAGGTGACAGTGTCAATGTTTCACATACTTTGTTGTCAATTACCTCATATGTTTTCAAATATCAAAGAATCAAGTCACGTTTACACTTTTATAACATATTCATCCAAACAAATATTTTTCTCAATCATGTTTCATATGTTTAGTTCATTCATAATAAACATTTTTATTACCAACTCATATATACAAAGTAATTTAATATTACAGCTCTTCAAAACAGGGTTGTCTAGTCGTACATCAGTCGCTAAATCATTTATATCTTAACCTGCAAAATTTGAAATTATAATCCTTTTATTATTTCTGAAACTAAACTCAATTATCTTCTTACCATAAAAGTTTCAGAATTTATATCAATATACATTAATACTAGACTTGATAATCTTTTCAGGCATAAGAAGAAATTTGTGGAAAATTTTTAAGCACAAACCATTACTGCTGTCTCCAAACAACCTGTATGTTCTTAACTCATTTTCAACATTTAAGCCAATATCACTAATATTACCATTTTCTTTCTAATTATCATAACATGCCAACTTATGCTTATTCACATTCCAATACCAACTTAAATTTAACCATTTATTATACTAATTATCAAATCTAATAATAATAATATTGAAAGAAAGTTAGCAAATCCAAGAGTACTTACCTCTTGGATGTACTTAAGTTTAAAACTAAGCTTATCAACACCTTGAATCTTTTTGAACCCCAAGTTATGGCCTATTGGTCAAGTGTTCATCTATTCCAAAAATATCTTGAGTTCGAATCATTATTATACAAAAAAAAAACACTTTAAATCCTTCTGAACCCCAAGTTATGGTCTATTAGTCAAGTATTCATTTACCCAAAAATATCCTAAGTTCGAATCATTGTTGTACAAAAAAAAAAAAAAACACTTTAAATCTTTCTTTTCACTAACTTGGGAGCTCATCCTCTACCATTTCCCTTTTTCTCAACACTAAACATATAACAAAAATATTGATACTCAAACTTTCATAACTTTCTCACAACAAAAATCTCAAATGACAAAGATGATAACGAAAGATACTTAATTTCTTACCTTAATTAAAGCTTTCTCTCTTTAACCCAAACTTTCTCTCACTATACTATAGAAACCCTGAACTTTAATGGAGAGATTGAGGATGTAAAAGGATACTTAATTTTTTACCTTAATTAAAGCTTTCTCTCTTTAACCCAAACTTTCTCTCACTATACTATAGAAACCCTAAACTTTAATGGAGAGATTGAGGATGTAAACATGCTTAGGAGATGATTTTCTAAGCTGGGGCATAGCTAGTGGTAGGTCTTGCCCCCCTCAACCAAACGGTATAATTGTGCTTTTAAGCCTTCCAAAAAATAAAACATTAAATCTAAGCATTTTAAGCTTTTAGTCAAATAGAAAATTTTGAATTTTGACCCTCTAAAAATAAATAATTTAATTTAAGTATTTTTTAACACAATAATTTTAACTTTGGCCCCAAAATTTTATAATTTTATCTTGATTCCCTTAAAAAATTTCGTGTCTTCGCCCCTATTTCTAACTAATTTTAGTGAGGAATCAAAGTTGAAAGCTATAAGGTTGATTTTGAGGGAAAATGCAAGAAAAATGAAAATGAGAGAACTCTCCCATTCAAATTCAAAGTTGGTCAATGATCTAAGTTAAAGGCCTAATTTAGAAATAATTCTCAAAAATGTTTTTGGGAAAGGAAAAAAAAACACTTTTAGTGGAGAAGCTAAAATTGTCAGCCTCTGAAAAAATTACTTTTGGATCAATTTTTAGGGCAATTTACCTAAAAATACCGAAAAAATAATAAATTTACGGAAAAGGGCCGAAATCTGGAATATTTACGGAAAATGCTCATTTCCCCACAAAGCGCGTCCACGTCAGCGCGTTTTGTGGGGAAAACGCAGGAAAGCTCTCCCTCAAGGGCGCACTTTCCTGCTGCAACGGTCAAAAATTTTTTTACCATTGGAGCCCAATGGTAGAAAAAAAAAACTATAAAAACCCCGTACCCTTTTATTTTTTTCACACATTAGTCCTCTATCATCTTTCTCTCAACTTTCTCTCAATTCCTCTCAAAATTCTCTTAAAGTCCTTGAAACTTACTCTCAAATTTCAAAATAGTCCTTTAATATTTACAAAAAAACCTTTTTTAATTTTTTTTAACATTTTTTTTGATAAATTATAAAGTTTTCGATCGTATTACTAATGGCCGAGGAATTAATTCGTCTGGACGATAAGCACATCTCCGTCAATCAAATGCAAATGGTAAGTTTTAATTTTAATTTTTTAATACTATTTAATATTTTTTAGGTTTATGCAATTTTAATTAATTTTTATTTTATAATTTTTTAAACAGCCTGTAGATCGGGTGTTGCAATGCTATATTCGCAATATGCATGGTCCCCCATCGCCGTTGATTGAGAATTACCTGCGGGAAGTGGGTTTTTGGCACGTGGCCACGATAGGTCGGGGGTTTAAATTGGAGCCGAACTTAATCAGTGCGTTGATAGAGAGGTGGAGACCCCGAGACGCACACTTTCCATCTTCCATGCGCAGAGTGTACTATCACTCTAGAAGATGTGCAGTTGCAATTGGGATTGCCGGTGGATGGGTCCGTAGTCACCGGGTCCGCAACTTCTACCGATTGGACCGTGATGCTCTGAGCTTCGGGTGCCATTCCGAATAACATTTATGGAGGTCGGATCGAGATGGCCTGTTACGAGACACATTCCCGAGCCGAATAATGGTTCGACCGAAAATAGAAAGAATACGGTATGCTCGGGCATACATTCTTGAGATAATTGGAGGCTATCTCGATCTGGGACCTATCTAGAAACCTCGTACACACGAGATGGTCACTTTGAAACTTGTTGATTTTATAGCGGTAGATGAATTGAGTTGAAGTCCGCCGTCCTATCAAAATTGTATCGGGAGATGTGCGGGCGCGGCAGTGAGTGAGTAAAGCAAAAATCGAGGTTGCCTATCACTACTGCAATCATGGGCACGGTTTGATTTCTATTTTTACGTCCTCGACTCGACCACACATATACATTCCCACTGTAACGAGGTAAATTTAATGTTATATTTTACAATTATTACGTAGATTTATAGTATAATTGTATGCTAAAAATTTATTTAATTAGGTGGAACCATTCGTGAGTTATCTTTGGAATACCTACCTCGCTTGAAGATATACGGCTTCTATTAGACCAACGGTCGGAATCACAAGTAAGTTTCAAATTTCGTATTTATAATTTAGTATTTAGTATTTAGTGTTTAGTATTATGTATATAACTAATATTTTGGTCATGTTAATATAGTTTCAATGGACACCGTACGAGGATCCGGCAATTCGGGCAGTAATTTCGGAGGAGTTCTTGCAAAATCCAAACATTTGGCATGTGAAGGTCCCATTGATCAACTATGCCACCGTGGAGATGCACCAGTCAGATCGGGTTCTGTGACAATTTGGATTCCGACAACCGATTCCCGTGCCACCTGAGGTGCTCGATGATGAGCACAAAGTCGACTTACGGCGCTTGCACTGCGGATTGGCCAAGATTTTGGTCAAGATATATCGAGATGTGGGAGAACCGGTATGATTATTTACCTATTCGGGAACCAATCGCTGCTCCTTCACGAGTTAGCGTGCGTGTTGAATACATGCCATGGTTTAGGATCCATGGTAAGTCGTATTTGTTGTCTCAAGAGGAGAGGCGAAGGCAACTTCGTGAACAAAGGAACGACGGGGCCCTTTAAATCCAAGGAGAAGGGGTGATGAGACGGGACCATCAACGGCGACGACACGATCACCGGCCCATCAACGGTGCCACGCGGTCATCGGACCCATCACTTCACGGTAAGCGACACCGACATCACGACCTTTGGCCTTTATGCCAAAAAGCGCACTAGCCCTTATATGTATCCTAACCCATATATGTTTTCTTTTCCCGTCCCACCCGAGTTGGAATGCATGGCGGCTCGAGTCCATTCTCGACTACTCGATCGCCACCGATCTTGAGGCCGACGTTGCGTGAGGATCACAGGAGGCGCCGTCGGGGAGCACTTCTTTTTACCAGTCTTCTTCGCCTCACGGGATTCAAACACCCCGCCGTGGTTTATGCAAACACCTCCGCAGTCGTTATTTTATCAAGGTGGGTCATCCTCCCAACACCCACAACTGGACCTCACTGCACGAGGAACCATAATCCCCGTTCGAGATTCCACGACCCTGCGGAAGCTAGAAGAAGGAGGAATCCAAAGCAGAATCACCCACCACCCCCGTGTGGCACTGATTTCGACCGACATCAACATTGATTCGGACCGGTTTTTTTATTTTTTAATTGTAATATATTTTTTTTATTTTTTTAATAAAATAAAAGTTGTTTTTTATTTGTGTTTGTAATTTAATTTTAATATCTTCAATAAAATAGAAGTTGTTTATTTTTTTATATGTAATTTAATTTTAATATATTTAATAAAATAAAAGTTTTTTTATTTTTATTTTTGTAATTTACTTTTAATATATTTAATAAAATAATAGTTGTTTAATTTTTTTGTAATTTAATTTTAATATCTTTAATAAAATAGAAATTGTTTATTTTTATGTAAATTAATTTTAATATATTTAATAAAATAAAAAGTTGTTTTTTATTTTTATTTTTGTAATTTAGTTTTAATATATGTAATAAAATGATAGTTGTTTAATTTTTTTTTTTGTAATTTAATTTTAATATCTTCAATAAAATAGAAGTTGTTTATTTTTTTATATGTAATTTAATTTTAATATATTTAATAAAATAAAAGTTGTTTTTATTTTTATTTTTGTAATTTAATTTTAATATATTTAATAAAATAATATTTGTTTAATTTTTTTGTAATTTAATTTTAATATCTTTAATAAAATAGAAATTGTTTATTTTTGTATGTAATTTAATTTTAATATATTTAATAAAATAAAAAGTTTTTTTATTTTTATTTTTGTAATTTAGTTTTAATATATGTAATAAAATAATAGTTGTTTAATTTTTTTGTAATTTAATTTTAATATCTTCAATAAAATAGAAGTTGTTTATTTTTTATATGTAATTTAATTTTAATATCTTTAATAAAATAGAATTTGTTTAATTTTATTTTATTGTAATTTAATTATAAAAATAAAAGTCTAATATTTGTTTTTTATTGTAACTTAAAGTTTTTTTTTTCCAAATTAGTCCTTCTACAAAAGTTCACCATTTTCATCAACAAATAAATAGAATTTACATAGACACCAAGAGACAAAAAAAAGTTAAGAAGACTGTCAACTATTCCGATTTGGACACGAGCGAGATGTATGGCCTGGGTTCCTACACCATCCGCACAACCTACGTTGGTTGGCCGTTTCTCGGATATCCATATTGTTGCGTATTCTAGTCGAGCAAGGTCGACCTTTTGGTTTGCGCCTCAGTTGTCTATCCGACAACAGCTTATACGGTGCAAGCGATACCGACGGCCACTTACGTTCATCTGGGACTGGTGGGAATACGTGTCTCCACACGTTATACATATTTTCTATTTTATACACTTCATCGACATAGCTCATGGGATCAAGACGGAGATTCTGACAAGCCGCAAGTACATCCTGCTTGAAGCGTTTTGGGCACTATTTGTTCAGAAACGTCTTCTCAAAATTATTTTACAGGAGACTACTGTAGCGAAAGAGCGTCCACGTGGGAGCTCTTTTCAGTACTCTTGTTGACAGTGCATCCTGCTTGAAGCGTTTTGGGCACTATTTGTTCAGAAACTTCTTCTCAAAATTATTTTACCGGAGACTACTGTAGCAAAAGAGCGTCCACGTGGGAGCTCTTTTCAGTACTCTTGTTGACAGTGCATCCTTTGCTTGAAGTTTTGGGCACTATTTGTTCGAAACTTCTTCTCAAAATTATTTTACCGAGATCATCAGAGCAAAAGAGCGTCCACGTGGGAGCTCTTTTCATCTACTCTTCGACAAAGTGCATCCTGCTTGAAGCGTTTTGGGCACTATTTGTTCAGAAACGTCTTCTCAAAATTATTTTGCCAGAAACAACTGTCAAAAAAATTCAAACAATTTTTATTTTGCTAATATATTTTGCCCAAAACCCTAAACATATTTTTCTAAACCCTAATTAACCCTATAATCTACTCCATTAATTTTTCCCTAAAAACCCTAAATCTAACGACCCTAAAAAATCATAAACCCTAGCCCTGAAACCTTAAAATTTCATACCCTAACACTAAAAATAGCTGAAAATCAAACGGGGAATGGGGGCAAAAGCGCGCCCTCAAGGGCGCGCTTTCCTGCTTTTCCCCCACAAAACGCGCTGACGTGGACGCGCTTTGTGGGGAAATGACCCTTTTCCGTAAATATTCCAGATTTTGGCTATTTTCCGTAAATTTATTATTTTTTCGGTATTTTTAGGTAAATTGCCCCAATTTTTAGCTTAGAAAAAGTACTTTTTTCTCTAAAAAAGTAGCTTATTTAAGAATATTTTTGTCCCAAAACACTTTTGAGAAATAAATAATTTAATTTAAGTATTTTTTAACACAATAATTTTAACTTTGGCCCCAAAATTTTATAATTTTATAATTTTATCTTGATTCCCTTAAAAAATTCTGTGTCTTCGCCCCTATTTCTAACTAATTTTAGTGAGGAATCAAAGTTGAAAGCTATAAGGTTGATTTTGAAGGAAAATGCAAGAAAAATGAAAATGAGAGAACTCTCCCATTTAAAGTCAAAGTTGGTCAATGATCTAAGTTAAAGGCTTAATTTAAAAATGCTTCTCAAAAGTGTTTTTAGGAAAGAAAAAAAAACACTTTTGAAAAAATTACTTTTGGATCAAATTTTAGCTTAGAAAAAGCACTTTTTTCCTTAAAAAAAGTAGCTTATTTAGGAATATTTTTGTCCTAAAACACTTATGAGAAATATTCTTAAACTGACCCAAAATTAACTTATGTGATCATTTAATCACCATATTATAAATACATCCAAAAACTCAAATATAATCCCAACCATGTAATATTTCTATCATAAATTTCACATACCAAAATGTCATTATATGATAAATTCCCACTTTTGCCCCTTTTCTCTACTAACTATTCGTTCTCATCAAATGTAGCATTTTACATATCCAAGCTCCATAAATCATAGTTGTACTCCCATATTACACCACTTGTGATAAAAATGAAAAATAACTACAATTTGATCCTTGTGCATTTCAATCTTTTCCAATTTGATCCAAAAATTATTTCTATCGTACTAATTCATGTTCCAAGTCATTCTCCTGCCAAATAATCATTTATAGCTCATATTTTCTCTAGTATTTGAAATTAGAGTTTAATCCTCATACCTTTTAAATTTTACGATTTAGTCATTTTTTTCACATTTTCACATTCAAATTTTCTACCTTGATTTCCATTTTCAGAATCAAATTAATTCCTTTCAATTTCTCCCAATCTGACTCAATTTCTAATTTTCCTAAAAAAATCAGTGTATGATCTCAGAACACTACCAAAAATTTTGGGTTACAAAAACAATAAGCAAAAATAAATGAACCATAAATACTAAGATGAAGCTAATCCTTCAAATTACAAGCAGGAAATATATAATCTGATTACGACCAATACCCGCTTTTGCCAAGCTATCAACTAAGCCATTAGCCTCTCTAAAAATCTCCAACCAATAAACAACCTCTAGCAGTTTCACGGATTTGTCCAAGCTCTTCAAATGATTTCCAAAATCTCCATGGACAAGAATTCTCCTTATTACACCAAGCAATCGCCATAGCCCTTAACTCAACTTTTACTAGGATTCTGACATTCAAGGGGGCAAGAAAATAGCCCCGACAGTTGTAATATTGTCATTGATTACTGCGGGTTTCATGGAGAAATCAGAAAATTTTATAGCATTGTCAATGTTCTTCAATCCTTCTTTTAGTCTCATTGTTTCCTTCTGCAACCTCTCTTCCATGGAAGCCAAAGCCACTGCCACATCTATTAAGCACTCTAAGGAGAAGACAACATCATTTTCGTTTAAACCCATCTTCTTTGCTTCTATATCAGATGAATTCTCATGATGATGGGAATTCCTATTTCAAGTAGAGTTGAAAACTAAGTGATCCTATACCTGTAAGGATATTATGATTAAAATAGTTCAACACTACCTAGAGATATTTAGAAGATAAATAAAACAATTGTGGATATGAACAGTACTAACCATTGATCATCAAAGCAATTACGGTCTGCTTCTAGTAGCACCACTAAATTTAGCATACAGTAGACGAACACCAGATATTGTAACAATCTTTGTAGACCATCTGAACTGCAGACCTGCAAATGCTGTTATAATAGAAGAATAACCAGTATCTCTGGGTTCATCGTCATTCCAAATTTGCCAAACTCAACTGAAAATACAGCTGACAGCCACTGGCAAATTGGTTTGCCAATCAATCAAGAATCAGAATTCCTGATTAATACCTCAAAATTTCAAAGCATAATATGGACCTTGAACAACTTGAAACCAGACTACTTATATAATGATAAAAACGCATACAGATTTTGGCCTACAGTTTAAATGCTTAGAAGTTCATAGAACAAAGAAATAAAAACCAGAAGACAAGAAAAGCAGACATTTTACATTCAACCAACAATTGGTTTTAATCTTAAAAAGGAAAAGGAAAAAAGAAATCTATTTATGGAGGTGGATGTTGGTAAACAGATTGAACTTTAGATTCCAACAAAGAAACATATCTATCAAGAACTGAAATCACAGCTTCGAACTCAGTCACTTGCTGTTCTATTGCATCAATCTGTTGAACATATTCATCAAAGTTCCCACTCTTGTTTTTCAACTGTTCAACAAATACCCTTAACCCAGATGCCACATCCCCAAATCCTTTGTACTCTTGAGCCACTCTCAGATTCATCTTCTCCAATAGCTCCAAAACATTGTTAGTCCCCTGCACAAACAACGGTTAAACAAAACCTGGATAGCCTTCAAAGGATTGAAAACTGGAGCGAGGTATCTGAATTATAATGAAGTATTTGGAGTTTTAAAGAGATTTGAAATGGGGATTTAGGGAAACCTGGAGTTCTGATTTGACCATTGAAGAGAGGCTGGTGAAGAGATCGTTGAGCGACTCGGCAAGGTCGTCTTGGACTTCTGGCTCTTTGTCAGTCATGGCAGGCTTGGACTGGAACCAAGTAATTTTTGCGTTAGGTTTCTCCAACGATGAGATTTAATATTAAGCAAGGATGTACAATGAATGGCCTTCCAAGGAAAACTGAGCTTTTAATCACCTCAAAACAAAATGGGCCTTCCGATGAGAAAGCAACTCATCTCAACCATTGAAAACCAAGTAAAAATGTCGAAATGGGTTTATTATTTATTTTCAATATAACTATTCTTCTTTCTTTATTTCATACAAATCCAACAACCTAATTTTCCTTAAATTGGTTATTTATCCAATCCTAACTAATTCCTATCATTTTAAAAGGCTAAACTATTAAAATAGTCCTTTTTATTTATCTTAAATTATATTTTAGTCATTTATGTTTAAAATGTTACGTTTTAATCACTTACATCAACGTGTTGTAACATTTTAGTCACTGAGTCGTTAATTGTCATTATGGTGTAACAGTAAGCTGACATGACACGTTAAATCATCATTTCAAACAAAATTTTTAAGTTAAATTATACAATTGGTTCTCATATTTTTTCGTTTTGAGTAATTTAATTTTTTTCTTTTATATTCTTTTAACTTTATTTTTTTTCTTTATTTTTCATTCTCTTTTGCTTCTCCTTTTGTTTTCCTCCCTTCTTCATCTCTTTTAACTTAGTTTTTCTACGTTTTTCATTTGTTAAAACTAGTCCCTATATTTTTATTTTTTTAACAATTTAATTTTTTTCTTTTTATTTCTTTATTTTCCTTTTCTTCTTCCCATCTAGTTTTAACAAATGGAAAATATAGAAAAACTACATTAAAAGATATGGAGAAGGGAGGAAAACAAAGGAATAAGCAGAAGAGAATGAAAAATAAAGAAATATAAAGGAAAGTTAAAAGAACATAAAAGAAAAAAATTTAAATTGCTCAAAACAAAAAAAATATGGGGACCAATTGTATAATTTAACCTAAATTTTTTTGTTTTAAATGATGATTTAACTTGCCACGTCAGCTTACTGTTACACTGTTAACGACAATTAACGGCTTAATGACTAAAATGTTACAACATGTTAACGTATGTGACTAAAACGTAACATTCAAACATATGTGACTAAAATGTAACTTTGAGGTAAACAAAAGTGACTATTTTGATAATTTATCTAAAATGTTAATATTTTATGCAACGCCCCGATTAGTTTATTGTTGTTTTTTGTGAAATTTGACACAAATGTGTATCTGCTTCAGTGGATAAGTGTTTTGGGTGTGTGTGTGTATGAGGTCTTGGGTTCAAGTCCTATATTTGGAAAATTTTGTTATCTTTTATCCAAGCCTTATCCCTGTTGGATGGGCTTATATAGTATCGTTTGTAAATTGATATCAGAATGAGCTTATTGATTTAAGTGGTAAGGAGTTAGCTTGTCCTGAAGTCCCGTGTTTGAATCTTTATACAAGCATGGATGTTAATTTTTACGACGGTTGCGTGATAAAAGTTAGGTGGAAGTGGAATTGTAACACCCTTTACCCATATTCAACGCCGGAACAGGGTACGAGGCATTACCGGACATAAAAACAAGCAAACATACATTTTCGAGTCATAAATTTCCATTCAATTTAAAACTTTTCATATGCACTCATATCGTCCCTAAAACGAGCCTACGAGGCTCAATACATGCTTTGGAAGTGGTTCAGGACTAAACCGAGAACTTTAAAAATTTTTACAAAACTTAGAAAAAAATTTCATGTTACAAGGCTCACACGCCCGTGTGGTCCAAGGAACACGCCCGTGTGACCCTTAGACACGCCCGTGCTACAGGCCGTGTTCAAAATAGGGTGCTCTCTGACTTGTGCCACACGGTCGTGCTACACGCCCGTGTGCTAGGCCGTATGGTCGATTTAATTTTCATGATTTTTCATAAAATAGGTGCAGACTTCACACGGCCGAGACACACGCCCGTGTCCACAGCCGTGTAGAACACACGGCCGAGACACACGCCCGTGTCTCTGCCCGTATGCTATATTCTGGATATTCTGTTTTGTAACAATTAAGGTACATGGGGACACACGGCTGAAATACATGCCCGTGGGGCAGACCGTGTGTCACACACGGCCTAGACACACGCCTGTGTGGACAAAAATAAGGCTATTTACCAAGCCATTTTGCCACACTTTAATACGCACACCTACACCATATAACATAGCACCAATTCAAGCATATACATACAATCAAATCAGCCACAACCAAGACATCAACACATCATTCACATGCTACCATCTATCATACACAAACATTACATACTTATCAACTCATATCATGTAAATTCTCACATCCATGAAAGGCATTATCATATAAATTGCTTATACCAACATTTTCCAATTTCAATGGCCATTTACAAAATGAACTTTCAACCAATAGAAGCCAACATATTTGGCCAAATCAATTATGACACATAACAAAATGGCCAAGTCCCCTATACATGCCATAACTCAAAATGTTAAATTCATTGGTACTCAAAATAATTGTTGATAGTGTGAGTGGATCTCCGACAATCTCCGAAGCATGAGCTAGCTTGGTGACACTATAAGACATGGAAAGAAAAGGGGAGTAAGCTATATAGCTTAGTAAGTTCCTATGCAAATAATAAGCATCATAACCACACATTTAACATACAATTAACATAATGTAAGTTAACATAAATGCTACTAAAATCTCATAGTCATAATTTACTCAATCACAACCTTACCGAGGGTTCATCTCATAACGAGCTCATTAATTATGAGTTTTACGTACATACCTGTACCGATTTACAACATAACCATAGTCTTTCACAACTTTGGCATTCTCGTTAAATTTTTTGTTGAACCACTTGGAATACTAAAGGATACTCGGGAATCTCGTACACACAGTATCGTACCAATGCCATATCCCAGATATGGTCTTACATGAAATCTCGTATCGATGTCAATAGCCTAGCTATGGTCTTACACGAGTCTCATATCGATGCCATATCCCAGATATGGTCTTACACGTAATCTTAATAACCCTAATGCCATGACATTTGTATCCTATCTATTCCTAAGGTTCAACTGGAATTTCTCGCTTGTCGAAACTTTGTCGAATACATCCAAAGGGTAAATCACAATTCATACAATATTAAAGCATTCAAAATATAAATAACAATGCATTATTTACATACAAACTTACCTCGGTACAAAGATAGTAGAATTTGACCTAATCGTCAAATACTTTATTTTTCTCTCAGTCTAGGTTCGTACCTCGTTTTTCTTGATAATCGAGCTTGGAAGCTTGAAAAACCCTAGCTATGTCTTCCTCTTGTAAATTTCGACCAAGGGGTAGAAGATGAGAAAAAATTGGCTTTTAATTTGATTTTTAATTCATTTAATTAGCCAAATGACCAAAATGCCCCTAACTTAAAACATAAAAATTCTCTTACTTCATGTCCATTTTTGTCCACTAACTTAACCAATGGTCTAGTTACCATCTAAGGACCTTCAATTTAAAGTTTCATAGCAATTAGACACATCTAGCTTCTAGAACACACATTTTGCACTTTTTGCAATTCAGTCCTTTTAACTAAATTAAGTGCCCAAATGTCAAAATTTTCGAACAAAATTTTCATGAAATCATTCCATAAGACTGTAAACCATAAAAATATAATAAAAATAAATTTACTGCGTCAAATTTGTGGTCCCGAAACCACTGTTCCTACTGGACCCAAATTCGAGCTGTTACAGGAATTCTGAGGTAGTTGAGAGTTAGTGTGTCGATTAGTAGTGGGATAATGTGGGGGTTGAGATATTGTAGGAATTAATTTTTATTTTTATTTTAATTTCTCAATTTTCCCCTCTCTCTCTTTGACGTTTTCTTCTCTGTTCCTCTATCAATTTCTTTTCTTTTATTTTTCGATTTCAGTCTTATTTCTTTCCTTTGATTTTTGGTCCCTTCGCGTGCTTCGTAGGTAATATTTCGCTATGGGTTGAGGGAGTTGTTGTGTAATGCTTTAATTTATATAGGTGTTTTGGGCTGATTTGTTATACAGTTTTGATATGTGTTTCTCATGGAATCCGAGACCCTTCGGTTGTGTAGTGAAGTTTTGAGGCTGCTATTATCGAGGGTAAGTTTTTGAATTGTTTAAGTATGAATTTCTATTACGATTTTGCGTTTGGTTGTGTTATGCTCAATGGGGTCTCGTTTGGAATTGTGAATTCATTTTGATTGTGGGCGTTTTGTGATAATTTTAGGTTATGTTCACTCGAAGGGTGCGATTGCTTCGAAAATGAACCAGGTGTGTACTCCTAACACAAAAAATCGAGCTTTGGTGAAAGCCAAAATTAGATTCTGTCGACGCCACACAGGCGTGTGGCCAGCCATGTGGTTGGCCGTGTGTGAGACACGACCGTGTGACTGATGAAGGTATGGTCATGCGCATGACACGACCGTGTGATAGTGTGAGTGTGGCCGTATGAGCCACACGAGCTAGGCTAGATGGGGCGTGTGGGACTACACGGGCATGCCACACGGGCGTGTGGGTTTTGGGCCTGGCCGTGTAGGCCATACGGGCAAGGCCAATCTGGACGTATGGGCCCACACGGGCACGTGAGCCCAAAATTTTAAAAATTTCCCTAGGGTCGCACAGATTGATCCGATCGACTATAGACCTACCGTAGGGTCGGTAAGGGCTAACCAAACATTAATTCTTGTGATATGATATTCTGATAGTTTGCTCTGAGTAAGACACTGATATGTATGATTGACTGTTCTGTTTGAGTATATATATGTTATCTGTATACGAGCATGTTAAGCATGTTAATTCTATATTCTGTATCCGTGTTTGGGGTGAGATTTGCATATGTGGAGGAAGTGATCTTACGGCAACCTTTCGCCTATATTCTGGCAGCTTGACTGCATATTATTCTATCATGTGTCGCATCGACACTATATGGTATGTTAGGATGGGTGGATGTTATATTCTGTATCCGTGTTTGGGGTGAGATTTGCATATGTGGAGGAAGTGATCTGTACGGCAACCTTTCGCCTATATCCTGGCAGCTTGACTGCATATTATTCTGTCATGTGTCGCATCGACACTATATGGTATGTTTGGATGGGTGGATGTTTTTAACCCCACATGGTGTGATGGGATGGTCGGAGATGGTGTGTAGATGATGGGGGTAGGATTCTGTATATCTTCTCTGCTTATTTGATTCTGCTATCTGTATCTGTCATGGACTTAGGTCCTAATCTATATCTGACTGTATGTGAAATTCTGTGTATGTTGCATGACTATTTCTGTTGGGTTACACACTAAGTTTATGAAAACTCGCATCTGTTTGTTTGTTCTGTTCAGATAATCGACAGACATAGGCGGGTCGGTGCGATGGAGGCTCAGCGGTGACCACTTGACGGAAAACTATTTCTATTTTTATTATTTAATGGTTTTACTAAAATTTTTGGCTTTCGTGAGAGTTTTGTAATTTTTGGACTCTCCGGACTTTTTGGACTGTTTGGTTTAAATTTTTGGTCTGGTTGCGTTATGATTTCTAAACTGCGACGACTCGACAAAATATCAATTTTACGCGAACAAAGGTTATTTTTGAAAGCACGAGCATGGTTTTGTTTTAAATGGTTTTTCAACTTCCGCTGCGAAATGATTTGGTTAACATTAAAGGATAACATGTAACGGTCAGTAATAAATTTATAAATGAATTTGTTTTATTAAACTTGGACGTTTTATCAAAGGATCATTAGTTTCAAAACCCTTCTTCGTGACACTCCTGGATTCAGCCATAATGTCTAGGCCGAGTTTGGTGTGTTACATTTTAAAAATCTAACATGATGTTTGGTTGGCTGTAATACTATGCCATTACAGCTGAATTTAGTGGGCCCCTCACTAAAATTTTGTTTGGTTGGGTGTAATGGGTTATTACAGCCTCATTCAATACGGCCTTATTCAAGGCAAAAGTGCCGTTTACAGTTCGGCACTCTCCCCACGAAATAGGGATTCAACGAATGGGGGGTGAAAAATTAGGTTAGACTTTCAACTTTACCCTTCTCTTTCTCACGTCTGAAGCAATTTCTTCTTTTTTCATTTTTCTTCCCATTTTCTTCCAACCTTGTCTCCCTTTTTTTCATGCTTCTATCCTCACCAACTCTATCTCCCTTTGACAAACCCTAACAAGGCCTTCAATTAAGAATCGTTTTTCTAACTCCAACCCTCAACAAGGCTTTCGATTGAGTTGGAAACTTGAGAAGAGAAACAATTGGCAGTCCTCCCTCAGGTAACTCTTCTCCCATTTTGATTTCCTTTTTTTTTCTAATTTTTTTTGGTTAAATTAGTAGAAATATCCCTTTCATGGTGTTTCTTCTTTTCACTTGTCAGTGTTAATTGTTCTTGCCCTTCCCCCAACCCAAAACCAAACCCCACTCCCTCCCCAACTCCTGCTGCAGAAGGGAGATTAGATTATACTAAATGGAATGAGTGACTTAATAACATATATTTGAAGGTTGTTGGAGAAAAAAACAAATGAAAAGGAATATTGTTGTTCTGTGGTTATTAGGTTAGGTTAGATTGTTATTATTATTATTATTTTTGAAGCATGATTTTAGGAACATAAACTTTTGAATTCTGAAGTTGCTGTGACCCTCTAATTCGCAGGTCCTATGGAGATGCCAAACCAAAACTTAGTTAAAATCCCATTTGACTAATTAAGGCAGTTCTCTCAACGGAGTTCACTTTTTTCAACTTTTTCTATAATTAATGTATCGACGTAAAATTTACTCGATCGCTAGTTGAGGTGATTATTGAAAATTTAAAAACATGATTTTGATTTTATTTAATAAAAGGGAGTCGCCACCGATCTTTTTTCCTAGGTGTGATCGGACACCTAATAAATCCTCTTATTAAAAGAAAAATTATTTTTTGAATTTTCTTAAAAAAGGGCCAAGTTTAGGTCTACGTCAAAATTCCAGAGAAAAATAGGGTTCGGGAGTCGATTATGCGCGAGGAACGTATTAGCACCCTCGCGACGCTCAAAATTGGTATCTCGTTAAACGCGTGTTGTCTTGATTTTCAAAAATACGAGTTCAATTTAATATTTAATCGTGACCTGATTGAAACACGAGAATTTTTTGAAAACACGAAAATTTTGAAATTGGAGAAATTTTTTTTGAAACTCGAGAATTTTTTAAAACACGAAAATTTTTGAAACACGGAAATTTTTGAACACACGAGAATTTTTGAGACACGAGAATTTTTTTTTGAAAACACGAAAATTTTTGAAAACAAGAAATTTTTGAAACACGAAAATTTTTGAAAAATATGAAAAAAAATTAAAACTCGAGAATTTTTTTTGAAACCCGCGAATTTTGAAAATACGAAAATTTTTGAAACTCGAGAAATTTTTTATATTTTTTTATTTTTAAAAGGGCGTATCGTATTTAACAAGAACCGATGATATTCACCCAACATAGCGATGAAATCAACGACTTAGTATTAAACCGATTCGTTGCCTTACTTATTAAAATTATTAAAATTAAAAGTAAAATAAAATACAAAAAATAGTAAATGCTAAACATATCAATAATATTAAAACGAGATGTCATCGAAAATATGAGAATTAAATTAAAAGTGGGTAAAGAAAAATTACGAAAACGCCCAAAATTGCGGGCCTGATCGAATGGTTTACGAGTCTCGGTTTTTTTTCTTCTCGGTTTTTTTTCTTTTTCTTCTTCTTCTCCTTTTTTGCTGTTGGGCCGCGGGTTGGGCTGCTGAAAATGGGCCTGCTGTTGGGTGCTCAAAATGGGCCTGCTGCTGGCCTGCTATTTTTTTGCTTGGGGAGTGGGTTGCTGTTGCTTGGTGGGCTGGTGCTTGGGAAAATGGGCTGCTGCTTGTTATTCTTCTTTTGAGCTAATAGGTGTTTATGATGGACCCTTTTTTATTTCTTTTTCTTTCCTTTTTTTTGTTTCTTCAACCCCCCCAATGAACAACATGCAAAGGCAGCTGAAATTGGTGGTGAGTTAACCGGAAAAGAGCGAGATCGGCGGGCGGTGGTTTTCACAGTGGGGATGGAGAGGTTTGTAGGAAATTTTTGATTCACGTAGGTGATGGAAGAAAGGTTTCTGTGTGGTATTTGGAAAATATAACAAAGAAAAATGAGGGTGCTAAAAGTTTGATTTTTTAGAAAAAAATTTATTTTTTCCAATGACCGAATGGGGGATTTGGTTGATGGTATTGTTGCTTCTTGCTTCTTGCTGAATGATCTTTCTGAATTTTGCTTTTTTTCCTTGCTTCCAAAACATCCCTTTTTAGCCGAATGGGTGGTGCGTTCTTTTGCTAAAATGTTGGGGCCCTCTTTTTTGGTTGATTTCCCTCTTTTTATGCTTTAATTTTCACATTCTCTCTGCATTTTTCAGGTAGTGGTTGAAGGAAGAGTAGCCACCCATGCTGGTGGCCGAAAAATTCGGGGAGTGGGTGCCCCAAATCATGTAATCTGCCAGAAGGACCAGATTGCAATCGCAAAAAAACTTGTGGGGTTGAAACATAATTTTGAGAAAGTATCAGGGTCAAAGTGTAATTTTAGAAAAGTTTAGGGGTTGAAATGAAATTTTGGAAAAGTTTAGGGGTCAAATCGTAATTTTGGAAAAGTTTAGGGGTCAAAGTGTAATTTTGGAAAAGTTTAGGGGTCAGGTGTAATTTTGAAAAATTTTATAGGTCAAAGTGTAATTTTTATTTTTTGTATTTTTTTCAATTTTTTTTAATTTTGAAAATTAAACACATAGTTGAACCGGACAAAATTTAGTGCTTACAGCTGTCCCTCTTTGCTCATCGCTGTGAAACAGGGATAGTGCAAAGACTTAAAAGCACTAAATTTTGTTCGATTGTCCAATCTTTATTCTTTATTGAAAAACAGAAATCGAAAATAGCTCGGCATGCGACCCGAAGCTCAACTCACCTCTCGGATTATGAGTTGATCTTTGAAAAAAACAGAATTTGAAAAATAGAATTTGAAAATATCTCGGCATGTGACCCGAGACTCAACTCACCTCTCGCATTATGAGTTGATTTTTTTGAAAAATAAATTGAAAAAAAGAATTTGAAAATATCTCGGCATGTGGCCCGAAACTCAACTCACCTCTCGCATTATGAGTTGATTTTTTGAAAAAGAAATTGAAAAATACCTTGGCGTGTGACCCGAGGCTCAACTCACCTCTCGCATTATGAGTTGACTTTTTGGAAAAATTGCAATTGAAAAACAGAAATTGAAAATACCTCGGCATGTGACCCGAGGCTCAACTCACCTCTCGGATTATGAGTTGATCTTTGAAAAAACAGAAATTGAAACTACCTCAGCGTGTGACCTGAGGCTCAACTCACCTCTCGCAATATGAGTTGATTTTTTTGAAAAACAAAAATTGAAAAAATACCTCAGCGTGTGACCCGAGGCTCAAATCACGTCTCGCAATATGAGTTGATTTTTTTGAAAAACAGAAATTTAAAAATACCTCAGCGTGTGACCCAAGGCTCAACTCACCTTTCGGATTATGAGTTGATTTTTTGGAACAAACAGAAATTGGAAAACAGAAATTGAAAATACCTCGGCATGTGACCCAAGGCTCAACTCACCTCTCGCATTATGAGTTGATTTTTTTTTGAAAAGGAAATTAAAAAATACCTCGGAGTGTGACCCGAGACTCAACTCACCTCTCGCATTATGAGTTGACTTTTTGGAAAAATTAAAATTGAAAAACAGAAATTGAAAATACCTCGGCATGTGACCCGAGGCTTAACTCACCTCTCGCATTATGAGTTGATTTTTTTGGAAAAATTGCAATTGAAATTTTTTTTTTCTTTCAAAATATCAGAATTTCAAAACATATCATCTGGTGGAACTCGGATGTCTTCTTTTCCTTGATTCAGTACAGCTATCGGATGTCATGCATGATGTTATCATGATATGCACGTGTTTGTCTTAAATGCTTTTATGCCTACATGATTATGCCATGCGCCTTGGGCTTGTTTGTCACATATCCCTTTTCGTTACGATTTTCGTGATGACTTGCATTCATTGTTTCGATTCTTGACTTTCCTTTCAGGTTTTGTACCCGTCCTCAAGCTTTACGAGTAATCTGGGTTTCTTGTATATCACCTTTTTGCCCCCTGTTGAACTTTGTCCTTGCTTTGAGGCTCTTGTACTTATCAAATTCTCATCCGGGTAATGCTCAACATTCCTTTTGTTTAGAGTATGTCATTTTACTATTTATTATTTAAACAAACCATACATGAGATGCATGGAAATGGCAAAGTAGGTATGAAAGGGATATCTCACGTTCATATTTATTTCAAAAGCAACAATCAAAGAAAGTTGGCAAAGAATAGTTCAAAAAAGAAAACATTATAAAGAAAGGAAAGCAGATTCAATTATCACAAATGCTCTAGATATCCAACGCATGAACTTCTCCACGTTTCTTCATCCTGGATCTTTTCGAGCACGGCTTCTTGTGTAGAAGATTTCGAGCTTCCGAGAATGCTTCAAATATTGTAATCTCGCCATTTGACTCCCTGTTCAAATCGCCTTGCTCTTTAAGCCCAAATCTGCTTCATTAGGACGCCCTTTCGGGTTTTCATCCTGATCTTTTTTTGTTTATCAAGACGCCCTTTCTGGGTTTTCATCTTAAAGATTCTTTATTTTTTTCTTTTTTATTCTTTTTTTTATCAAGATGCCCTTATCGGGTTTTCATCTTGATCTCTCTTTCTTTTTTATTTTTTATTTTTATTTTTTAGGCGTAATATTTCTTCACAGCATCTGAGTTCACTGGATTAGGTAACTCCTTCCCATCCATCTCAGTGAGAATCAAAGCTCCACCCGAGAAGGCCTTCTTTACGACGTATGGCCCTTCCCAATTTGGTGCCCATTTTCCTCGAAAGTCTTTTTGTATTGGGAGAATCTTTCTCAGTACGAGTTCTCCCTCGTGGAACTCTCTTGGCCGCATTTTCTTGTCATGGGCCGTGATCATTCTCTTCTGGTACATCTGTCCATGACAGATTGCCTTCAAGCATTTTTCTTCGATAAGATTTAGCTGGTCATATCGAGCTCGAACCCATTCTGATTCTTCTAGTTTCGACTCCATTAAGACTCGTAGAGAGGGGATCTCAACTTCGATGGGCAGCACAACTTCCATTCCATAGACCAGAGAGAAATGAGTTGCTCCCGTAGATGTCCGCATAGATGTGCGATATGCATACAAAGCGAATGGTAGCTTTTCGTGCCAGTCTTTATATGTCTCGGTCATTTTCCCAATAATCCTCTTAATGTTTTTGTTGGCCGCTTCTACAGCTCCGTTCATTTTCGGGTGTAGGGTGAGGAGTTATGATGTTTTATTTGAAATTGCTCACACACTTCCTTCATCATCTTGTTGTTCAGATTCAAAGCATTATCTGAAATGATTCTCTCAGGCAAACCATATCGACATATGATCTCTTTTTTTAAGAATCTGCAAACTGCAGTCTTCGTCACATTCGTAAACGAAGCGGCTTCTATCCATTTTGTAAAGTAATCTATAACCACAAAAATGAATCGGTATCCATTAGAAGCTTTTGGGGAAATTGGCCCTATAACATCCAGGCCCCACATAGAAAAAGGCCACGGAGAAGTCATGACATGAAGGGGCGAAGGGGCTGCATGAATTTTATCGCCATAAATTTGACATTTGTGGCACTTTCGTGCATAACTAATGCAGTCGTTTTCCATCGTCAGCCAGTAATAACCGAGTCTCATAATCTGCCTAGCCATAGTGTAACCATTGGCATGCGTCCTACAAATTCCTTCATGGACATATTCAAGTATTTTTCTGGCTTCAACAGCATCCACGCATCTCAGGAGCACTTGATCTTTTCCTCTTTTGTACAGGATATCCCCATCAAGGACAAATCCCACCGCCATTCTTCTGATTGTTCTTTTGTCATTCTCATTTGCTTCCTCGGGATACCTTTGATTCTTAACATATTCTAAGATATCATGGAGCCATGGCCGTCCATCTGTCTCTTTTTCAATGCTAAAACAATGTGCAGGGACTTCATATATGCTCATTTGGAGAGGCATTATTTCTGTTTCTCTGTTTGCTTTAAACATTGAAGCCAAAGTGGCTAGGGCATTAGCCAATTGGTTTTCTTCTCGTGGGAAGTAATTAAAAGTCACTTCTTTGAATTTTTAACCAGTTCCGCAACGAGATCCCGATATTTAACTAATTTCAAGTCTCTCACTTCCCAATCTCCACGGATTTGGTAAATCACCAACGCTGAGTCCCCGTACACCTCTAAGATTTTGATGTTTCATTCAATAGCTGCACGAAGTCCCATGATGCAAGCCTCATATTCCGCTACGTTATTGGTACAGAAGAAATTTAATCTGGCGGTGAGCGGATAATGGTTCCCTTCTGGTGACACTAAGACTGCTCCAATCCCATGCCCCAATGCATTCGATGCACCATCAAAGCTCATCTTCCATGATTTCTCTTTTGACGACTCACATTCTTTTTCTGTAATGCACATCAAGTCTTCATCTGGAAAATCAAATCTCAATGGCTCGTATTCCTCCGTTGTTCAAGTTGCTAAGAAGTCAGCTATTGCGCTCCTCTTTATCAACTTTTGACTCACATAGACAATGTCGTACTCTGATAGTAGGATATGTCATCGTGCCATTCTTCCTGAGAGTGCAGGTGATTCCATCATGTACTTTATTGGGTCCAGCTTTGAAATTAACCATGTCGTATGATACGACATATATTGTCTGAGCCTTCGAACTACCCAGACCAAAGTGCAACAGAATTTTTCAATTAACGAATACTTTGCCTCATACTCTGTGAACTTTTTACTGAGATAGTAAATCGCCTTTTCTCTTTTCCCCGACTCATCATGTTACCCCAGTACGCAACCCATTGAATTTTTGAACACAATCAGATACAATATTATCGGTCTTCCGGGAGTTGGCAGTACTAGCACAGGGGGACTAGACAAATACTGTTTTATCTTGTCAAAAGCCACTTGGCACTTCTTGTTCCATTCTCCTGGATTATGTTTTCGAAGGAGTCGAAAAATTGGGTCACACTGGTTGGTAAGTTGAGCAATGAATCGAGCGATGTAGTTCAACCTCCCTAAAAATCCTCTCGACTTCTTTTTGTGTGTTGCGGGGTGGTAGTTCTTGTATGGCTTTTATCTTATCTAGATCAACCTCAATACCTCTCTCGCTGACAATGAAGCCTAGTAATTTTCCCGAGGTAGCCCCAAACGTACACTTGGCTGGATTAAGCTTCAGCTGGAACTTTCTTAGTCTTTTGAACAATTTTCTGAGGTTCCCAACATGCTCTCTTTTCGCCCGAGATTTGGCAATCATATCATCGACATAGACTTCTATTTCTTTGTGCATAATGTCATGAAACAACATCACCATGGCCCTCTGATATGTTGCCCCGGCATTCTTTAATCCGAACGGTATCACTTTATAGTAGAATGTTCCCCACATCGTTACGAAGATAGTTTTCTCCATATCCTCGGGAGCCATCTTTATCTGATTATAACCCGAGAATCCATCTATGAAAGAAAACAATGAATGTTTTGCTGTGTTATCCACCAACTTATCAATGTGTGGCAAAGGAAAATTATCCTTAGGGCTTGCTCGATTCAGATCGCGATAATCTACGCACATTCGCACCTTGCTATCTTTCTTCGGTACCGGGACTATATTAGCTACCCATTCTGGATATTTGGAGACTTGTAGGAAGCCAACATCAAATTGTTTCTTGACTTCTTCTTTTATCTTTAACAGCATTTCAGATCTCATTCATCTTAGCTTCTGTTGAATGGGTTTGCATTCTGGTTTCATTGGGAGTCTATGGACCACTACATCCTCGTTCAACCCTGGCATGTCCTGATACGACCATGCAAATACATATTTGTACTCACGAAGCAAGGTGATCAAATCATGTTTGGTGTTCTATGAAATGGAGGTCCCAATCTTCACTTCTTGCCTCTTTTCTTCATTTCCCAAGTTTACTATCTCAACAAATTCTTGATGGGGTAGAATCTGTTTATCTTCTTGTTCTACCATTCTTAGTAGGTCCAGGGACGAGATATAATCTTCAGCATTTTCCTCAGCTTCGAATTCTTTTAAACAAATAGCTTTCTCGAAATCGATTTCAAGACTTGTAACGGGATTGCTCATGTCATTGATATCTAAGCACCTGAAAGGTGAATGGAAAAGAAAACTATAGAGGAGCATCAAGGTATTGGAACCAACAAACATAATGTTATGGCATGAAATGAAATACATGTAAGGACAGGCTGTGAGAAGGGGGAATAATTATGAAGTTAATGAGAATGAAAAGACCATGACAAGATGCATCTCCATTAATGTTCATTTAAATGATAAAGAGCAAACATAAGCTCTTACAAAAGAATCCCACTATTACTTAGGGGCACAAAAAGAGAGAGTTAACATTGAGCATTACTCTGGAGAGGACTTAGAAACTACAAGAAGATCCACAGCAGTCCAATTGTTCAAAACGAATCTGGGAGGACAAGAGTGTATCATTGAAACATCTTTAATTGCATCATCCCATTTGTCAATAACATTTATACTGACGTTCTGAAGACCCCTTTCAATCAATAACAGTGTGCTTCGTGAATTATCTCGCCCTGGGTACATCATTCTTGCAGATGTAAATGTTTTTGACAAAGGAGGATACGCTATGGGCTTCCATTCCAATTCCCGACCTGAGGTTCTTGCAATCCTCCTTTCTTGATCTTTCTGCAACTATTTTCTTCTTTGTCGTATATCCGGCTTGAACCCTAAACCGTATCGAGCCTTGTGGTGTATTGGTTTTAGTGCTCTAACTATCCCTTGCTGATATCTTCCCAAACCTTTCTTCGCTCGGGCTCCCTTTCCCACAGTTAACTTAATTCCCATCTTGGTATTTCTTGACAGCTTGGGTATGGGGATCCTATTTCCTTCAGCAACAAATGTAGCATTGATAAACTCGAAGGAACGGAAGGAACATTCTACTGCATCTTTGTTTATTTCGATGTAGGGTGCGTCAGCAGAGATATATGCAATAATTTCTTCTTCACCAGCAACCGTGATCAAGCGGCTATCCATGATAAACTTTACTTTTTGATGGAGAGATGAAGGAACTGCCCTATTAGAATGGATCCAAGGCCTCCCTAAAAGGCAATTATACGAAGGCGTGATGTCCATGACTTGGAACTCGATATCATATGTACATGGGCCCACTTCTAAAGGAATTTTGATCTTCCCCATGACCTCTCATCGTGTCCCATCAAATGCCCTTACTGTAGAGTGACAAGGCCTCATATAAGACATATCAATTGGTATCCTAGAAAGCATGGCCAAAGGCATGACATTGAGTGCAGACCCGTTGTCAATGAGCACATTCGGTATTATATAACCCTTGCAACTGGTTGTGATGTGCAATGCTTTTACGGAGCCCCTACCATTTGGCGGTATTTTGTCATCACTAAAAGAGATGAAATTATCCGCATTCAGGTTGCTCACCCACCTATCAAGCTTTTCAACAGATACATTGCTCGCCACATAAGCTTGATTTAACACTTTCAGCAAAGCATTCCGATGTGGTTCTGAATTCAACAGTAGGGATAATATCGAGATTCGTGTCGGTTGCTTGTTTAATTATTCTACGACGTTATATTCACTGTGCTTAATGAACTTCAAGAATTCATGTGCTTCCTCCTCATTCACAGGCCTTTTAAATTCTTGTTTGGACGGAGTTTCAAACTCGACCTCGGCCTCATGCATCGGTGCCTTTCCTTTCTGGTTCGACTCACCAGTCTTCTTCCTTGGTTCAACCACCTCAGGAGAATAACATCTCCCGCTACGGGTAAAATGTCCTACTTCACTGACACTTTCAGTCGTAACTTTGGATTTTTCACCTTCGGGTATGATAATGTTGACATCATATTTCCATGGTACCGCCTTGTTGTCCTTGTAAGGGAAAGGAGATGGAACTTCAATTATCATCTTTGGTTTCATTTTTTTCCTTTTTTGCCTCGTAATAAATCACCAAAGGTTGATCGGCGCTATAAGGGGAACCTAATGATTGATTATCAGAAGCGCATACTTCTCCTTCATCAGCCTCTTCCACTCTGTTAAAGATCTCGACCTCCTTGTTGTCCATCATGTCTTGATGTAATTTTCTGAATCCCTCACAAGACTGGATGTCATGCCCTTTGATACCATGGAGATCACAAAAACATTGACTTTTAGTGTTTCCTTCTTTGAAAATTCTGTTGGGATGACAGAACGGCCCTTTTTCAACCATTACCTCCCAAACCTTCTGCAAATGTGTCTTTATTTCAGAAACACAACTTTTGGCTCGCCACTTGTCTTCCTTGGTCACTGCGCTCACGTTCCCTTCAGTATGGTTAGGGAGCAAATTTCCAGCCATATTACTAGCACCATCAAATCGTAAAATGCCTGCATCAATAAGACCTTGAACCCTCCTTTTAAAGGCAAGACAATTTTCTGTAGAATGCCCCTGGTTCCCAGCGTGGTACATGCAACTAGCATTAGGATCGTACCATTTTGGGTATGGAGGCTTCAGGGGTGCCATATAATGTAAGGATATTAATTGTTTTTCCAATAGTTTTGGGTACAGCTCTCCGTATGACACGAGAATAGGGGTGAATTGAGGTTTTTCAGGATTGGGTCTTGCCGGTCTTTGTTCATTTTTGGGTTGGCTTTGAGTAGACATGGTATTTGGTGGGAACATGGCGAATGGTCTTTGGTTATTTGTGGCATAGACGGGGTAAGGAGGAGGTGCTTGATAGTAAGGGCTTTGGGGAGGAAAATAGAAGTTTGGAGGTGGGCGATATTGAGGTCGTGATTGGGTTGGGTAGGGATTAGAAGTGTAGTGGCTCTCGATTCCCACCATATGGGTTTCTGCCTCTTTTTTCTTTATGGGTACTGCCCTTTTTGAACTCTCAGGGCCTTCCATCCTTCCACTCTTGATGGCATTCTCTATAAGTTCCCCGGATATTACAATATCTGCGAAGTCTTTCATAGCGCTTCCTACCAACTTATCGTAAAACGGCGCTTTCAAAGTGTTGATAAAGAGGATCGTTATCTCAGTTTTAGTTCATGGGGGTTCTACTTGGGCCGAGATATCCCTCCATCTTTGCGCGTATTGTCTAAAAGTCTCCGTCGGCTTCTTTTCCATTATCTGCAGAGTTAGTCGATCAGGCACCATGTCGGATACATGCTTGTATTATTCACAAAATGCTGATGCTAAGTCTTTCCATGATCGGATCCTCTCTCTACTGAGTTGATTATACCATCGAAGAGCCGATCCGACCAAATTGTCTTGGAAATAGTGTATAGCGACTTATCATCATTCTCGTAACCAGTCATCTTTTGACAAAACATGATAAGATGCGCTTTTGGACATCTTGTTCCATCACATTTTTCAAAATCTGGCACTTTAAATTTTGGAGGCAGAACCAGATCGAGCACCAAACTGAGCTCTTTGGCACTCAGTGTAGAGAAGACTTCAGTACCTTCTATTGCCTTGAGCCTTTCTTCCAGGCTCCAATACTTATCCTGAGCATCATGATCATCCATTTTCAACCTGGCTATTTCTACTGGATCATCCAAATCTGGAATAATTGGATCAGTAGGATTAGATTTGGGGTTCGATACGAATATACCTTGCCCTAGATGAGCAGGTGGTGCAGGTCGTTGCTCCAGGCCTACAGGTTCCCCTTGAGGATATCCTCTTTGCATTGCATGGGCGTGAGGTGGAGTGAATCCTGGGGGATAGAGCGGATCCTGATTAGCTCTTGACTGGGGTTCTATGATAACAGGGCTCTGCATGGGTCCTTTTTGTAGCACCCCTCACCCAAGTCCGTTGCCGGAACAGGGTACGAGGCATTACTGGACATGATTCAAACTACTGTACAAAATTTAAAATGTAAAATCCGTATAAATTTAGAACTTTTTTTTCCATACATATTCGTCAATACCCATAAGAAAAATAATCATTCATTATTACAAATAACAAAACAATTAAGCCTTCTATACATGCCATAATTCCCAAAATATTGTTTTCAAAATACCAAAAGAAGGCTGATAGTGTGGATGGATCTCCGACGATCACCGAATCCCGAGCAAGCTTGATGACACTATAGAACAAGGAAAAGAAAAGAGAGTAAGCATATAGCTTAGTAAGTAAGTATATAAATAATTAATAATGGATTTATTAAGTTTACAAAACAACACAATCAAATCTAAAATCAATTTCATCATTTATTCAAGTTTGGAACAAGCTGTCTATTCGAGTCACAATAATTAAATTATTTTTATCTGAAGCTACGAAACTCCAAATTAAGATTCGTAAATTTTCCCTAAAACTAGACTCATTTATCTCCTCACCATAAAATTTTCAGAATTTTTGGTCTTGCCAATTAGTACAGTTTATTCATTAAAGATTCCCCTATTTCGCTGTTCGACTGCTCTGACCACTTTTCACTACGAACCAATTTTATCATTATACAGAATTCATATGATGATAAAATTTACTTCATTTGAAAATAGACTCATTAAGGATTTCAATCATATAACTTATACCAGTCTCACAAAAGTTTAAATATCTCAAAATATACCATTCCTTTACTTTCTATGTTTCTTTTATATGAAAATTGACCCAATAAGCTTTAAATAAATATCTCATACAACTTATAATTCAATTTCTACCATTTTTGGTGATTTTTCAAATTCACGCCATCACTTCTTTGTCCAAAAATAGTTTTATTGTAAATTTTGCTTTCTCTCACTTTAGTTGTATTCATTACTTACCTATAACAATCATTCAAATTTCCAATCACATATTAAGCATATTGCTCATACATTACACATACATATACATATACTTATCACTACAACATCTCACATAATTTCATTTAGTCAGTTTTCCCGTTGAACGCTTTGGAATAATAACGAATATGCGGTGGTTTCGCACACAGCCCACCTTTGGAATCGAAGCTCTCTTGTACACATAGTGGCCTTCACTCAGTACCACTAATGTGACCTAGCTCGATTGTACTCATAATTCTGGCTCTCTTGTACATATGGTGGCCTTCACTTAGCACCACTAATATGACCTAGCCTTCTCGTAGCTCTCTTGTACACATAGTGGCTCACACCATATACCACACATGTGACCTAGCTACATATAGCTTTCTTGTACACATGGTGTACTCTCGGTACTACACATGTGACCTAGCTACGTATACGAAATCTCTTGTAGCTCTCTTGTGCACATAGTGGCCTACACTTAGTACCACTCATGTGACCTAGCTACATGCCAATTGCATCTTTCGATTCTGAAGGTTCAAACGGAAAATAACATACTTTTTAACACTTTAATTCATTCTTTCAATAGTCAATTATGATTAAAAAATTAGATACAATACATTAAACATGCTGAAATATGAAACTTCAATAAAAATAATGAATTATTTACATACTACTTACCTCGGTGCAAAATATGGCAAAATTTGCAATTTAGTCCTTAACTTTTCCTTTCCCTCGTTCAAGATCGATTCCACGTTCTTCTCGATATATAATAACACATTTAGCTTATTTAATATTTAGATTATTTAATTCAATCCAAAAATCACATTATGGAAAAATTACATTTTTGCCCCCTAACTTTCACAAAATTACAATTTTGCCCCTAGGCTCGAAAATTAAACTTCATCCTATTTTCTTACATTTTAGGACATGCTAAACATTTTTCCCTTCTATGGCAACATCAAATTCTCACTCTAACATGTACTTATGAACATTAGGTATTTTTACCGATTATGTCGTTTTACTCGTTTCTACGTAAAATCGCTTAGCAAAAGTTGTTTAACATAATATCAGCCTTCATATTCTATCATAAAACATAAAAATAAATACATTTCACCTATGGGTATTTTTCCAAATATGAACCCTAGGTTAAAATATTGCTAGAATAAGCTAAACCGAGTTACCGGGATTCCAAAAACGTAAAGAACATGAAAAACGGGGCTTGGATTGACTTACTATGGAGCTTGGAAGCTTGGAAACCCTAGCTATGGAGTCCCCCCTTGAAGATTCGGCCTAAGGAAGAAGATGACAACCTTTTTCCATCTTTTTCCCATTTAATTTCTTTTATTTGACATTTTACTAAAATACCCTTCATTAAAATTTTAGTTATTTCTACCCATGCATATCCATTTTTGTCCATGAAAATATAATGGTCTAATTACCATTTAAGGACTCTTACTTTAGATATGCACTTCAATGTAATCCTTTAGCATCTAGAACTCTCATTTATAAACTTTTATAATTAAGCCCTAATAAGCAAATTAGACATGAAATTCATAAAATTTTCTATCGATACTCTAACACATGCATCCAATCAATCGGTAAATCATAAAAATTAATCAAAATAAAATTTTCTATCTTGGATTCGTGGTTTTGCAACCACTATTCCGTTTAGGCCCTATTTCGGGATGTTACATTTCTCCCCCCTTTAGGGATTTTCGTCCCCGAAAATCTTACCTGTGAAGAGGTTTGGGTACTGTTTTTGCATAGCCTCTTCGGGCTCCCATGTAGCCTTGTCTACCCCATGTCTATTCCATAATACTTTCACAAGTGCGATATTTTTGTTCCTTAGTTGTTTGACCTCTCGAGCTAAAATCTTAACTGGTTCCTCTTCGTAAGTCATATCTGGCTTAATCTCAACCTCCGTCTGAGAAATCACATGTGACGGATCAGAACGGTAGCGACGTAACATGGATACATGGAACACATTATGAATCTTCTCTAACTCAGTTGGCAAGGCTAACCGATATGCTAATGGCCCAACTCTCTCAATAACCTCAAACGGTCCAATAAATCGTGGACTTAGTTTGCCTTTCTTGCCAAATCTGAGAACCTTCTTCCACGGGGATACTTTTAAAAAAACTTTGTCACCAACTTGGTACTCAATCTCTTTTCTCTTCAAATCTGCATATGACTTCTGTCTATCTGAATCTGCTTTCAAGCAATCTCTGATGACTTTTACTTTATCTTCTGTTTCTTTAACTAAATCGACCCCATGAATGTGATTTTCCTTAAGCTCTGTCCAATATAAAGGTGTACGACATTTGCGTCCATACAAAGCCTCATAAGGTGCCATTTTTAAACTCGACTGATAACTATTGTTGTAGGCAAACTCCACTAATGGTAAATACTTTTCCCAATTGCCTTGAAATTCTAATACACAACATCTAAGCATATCTTCAAGCACCTGAATTACTCTCTCTGACTGACCATCGGTCTGAGGATGAAAAGCTGTACTGAAACTCAACTTTGTGCCCAAAGCTTCCTGTAACTTTTTCCAAAATCGTGAAGTAAATCTCGGATCTCTATCTAAAATGACCGATAATGGTACCCCATATAGTCTGACTATATCTGAGATATATAATTCGGCCAACTTATCAAGCGAATAATCCATACGAACTGGGATAAAATGAGCCGACTTCGTTAGCTTATCAATTACAACCCATACTGCATCTTTCTTTCTCGGTGTTAACGACAATCCTATTACAAAATCCATAGTAACTCGGTCCCATTTCCACTCAGGGATTAGCACAGGCTGCAATAAACCTGAAGGCACCTGATGTTCAGCCTTTACTTGCTGACAAATCAAGCATCTAGAAACAAACTCTGAAATATCTCTTTTCATTCCTACCCACCAATACATTTTCTTCAAATCATTATACATCTTTGTACTACCTGGGTGTATAGAAAGAACTACTATGTGCTTCCTGTAAGATCTTCTGAATAAGCTCGTCATTCTTCGGTACACATACTCTGTCTCTGAACAACAAACAACCATCAGAACCAATCAAAAATCAGACTCTGCACCTGACTTGCACTGAGCTCTTTTAGCTTCCAACTCACTGTCATCTTTCTGAGCTTTACGGATTTCTTCAAGAAACGTCGGTTTAGCTCTCAACTCAGCTATAATGAAACCATCATCTGATAAAGCTAAGCTAGTATTTAAAGCTCTAAATGCAAATAAAAATTTTCTACTCAAAGCATCATCAACAATAATAGCTTTACCCGGGTGATAATCGATCACTAGCTCATAATCTTTAATCAACTCTAACCATCTTCTTTGCCTCAGGTTCAATTCTTTCTGAGTCATCAAGTATTTTAAGCTTTTATGATCAGTGAATATTCGGCACTTCTCGCCATACAAGTGATGTATCCAAATTTTCAGAGCAAATACAATGGCAGTTAGCTCTAAATCATGCGTCAGGTAATTTTTCTCATGCGATTTTAGCTGTCTAGAAGCATAAGCAATTACTTTACCTTCCTGCATAAGTACACAACCCAATCCATTCAAAGATGCATCACTGTAGACTACAAACTCTTTACCTGGTTCTGGTTGTACTAAGACAGGAGCTTCAGTCAATAATGCCTTTAACTTGTCAAAACTCTGTTGACATTTCTTAGTCCATTCAAATTTGACATCTTTTTGTAGCAGTCTCGTCAATGGGGTAGCTATTATGGAAAATCCCTCTACAAATCGTCTATAATAACCAGCTAATTCCAGAAAACTTCTAACCTCAGATACATTCCTCGGAGGCTTCCACTCAACAATGGCTGAGATCTTGCTCGGGTCAACTCTAATGCCTTCACCTGAGACAATGTGTCAAAGGAATCCAACTTCTCGAAGCCAGAACTCACTTTTACTAAATTTGGCGTACAACTGGTTATCTCTCAAAGTCTGTAAGACAGTTCTCAAATGCTCTGCATGCTCAGTCTCATCATGAGAATAAATTAAGATATCATCAATAAAAATGACTACAAACTTATCCAAGTAAGGTCTGAATATTCAGTTTATTAAGTCCATGAAAATGGCAGGAGCATTAGTCAAGCCAAATGGCATCACAAGGAACTCATAATGACCGTACCTAGTCTGGAAAGTAGTCTTCGGAACATCTGACTCTTTAACTCGCAACTGGTAGTATCCAGATCTCAAATCTATCTTAGAGAACACAGTGGCTCCCTTCAATTGATCAAATAAACCATCAATTCTAGGAAGTGGATACTTGTTCTTTATTGTTACCTTGTTAAGTTACCGATAGTCTATGGACAATCTCATCGAACCGTCTTTCTTTTTCACAAATAGGACTGGTGCACCCCAGGGTGAATAACTAGGTCTTGCAAAGCCTTTATCAGTTAATTCCTGTAGCTGAGCTTTCAATTCTTTCAATTCCAACGGGGCCATTCTATATGGAGCAATAGAGATGGGTGTGGTACCTGGAATCAACTCAATACCAAACTCCACTTCTCTAATAGGAGGCAAACCTGGTAATTCTTCCGGAAACACATCTGGATACTCGCATACTACTGGCACTGACTCAATTTTTAGCTCTGAATCTTTAGTGTTTAACACAAAAGCAAGATAAGCTTCATACTCTTTTCTCAAACATTTCTGAGCAGACATAATAGTAATCATAGCAAATGAACTATCTGACTCATCTGAGTTAACCCGAAGAATTTCACCAGTTTCACATTTCAGCTCGATGAATTTCTTCCCACAATTCACTATCACATCATGTGTAGTCAGCCAATCCATACCAAGAATCACATCAAACTCGTCAAATGGCAATAGCATGAGGTCGACCGGGAAACAATGACCTCTAATCATTAAAAGGCAATTTCTACATACTTTATCTACTAACACATGCTTGCCTAATGGATTCGATACTTTAATCACAAATTCTATAAATTCTATAGGCATACTTATACTAGGCATCAATTTCAAGCAAATATAGGAATGGGTCGAACCCAGATCAATCAAAGAAACAACATTAATATCATGTAGAGAAAATGTACCTGTAATTACATCGGGGGAGGATGCCTCTTCACGAGCTCGGATGGCATATGTCCTGGAAGGTGTTCTAGCTTCTGATCTCGTGGCTGGGTCTTTCATCACACTTTTACTGCTAGCTCCACTTCCAGTATTTCTCGAAGGTCTACCTCGATTAGCAGTGTTAGTCTGTCTAGCACTATGAAATTTCTTTTCCTTAGCTCCCTCCGAACAATCTTTAATAAAATGCTCGCGAGAACCACACCTGAAGCAAGCTCGACCAGTTCCCCAACACTCACCAAAATGTTACCTTCCACAATGCTGACACTCGGGTTTACTAGACTTCACATTGCCCACACTTGCCGCTGAAGTAGCTTGAGTTTTTGAGCCCAAATACGATTTCCCATGGTCTCGATGTGAATACTCAGATGAAGCTGTCTTTCGAGAATTCATCTCTCTGTGCCTTTTTGATTGGGTTTGGAACGACTTGCTCATCAGTCTCTTTCTTGTATCTCGGGCCTCGATAGCAGCTTTCCTTTTTTCTTTGTTTAATTCCTCAGCTTTAAGGGCTCGGTCGACCAATACCACAAATTCTTTCAGCTCCAGAATTCCCACAAACATTTTAATGTCCTCATTAAGCCCATCTTCGAATCTCTTGCACATAATAGCCTGGGTGGAAACACACTCCTGGGCATACTTACTAAGTCTAACAAATTCACGCTCATACTCTGTCACAGACATCTTGCCCTGCTTCAATTCAAGGAACTCCTTCCATTTCTGATAAATAAACCGCTGACTTATGTATTTCTTTCTAAATTCTTCTTGGAAGAAATCCCAAGTAATCTTTTCTTTTGGCACAACTGCTACTAAAGTCTTCCACCAATGATAGGCGGAATCTCTCAGAAGTGATACAGCACATTTTAAACACTCTTCCGGCGTACACGAGAGCTCATCAAACACACGGATAGAATTTTCGAGCCAGAACTCTGCTTTCTCAGGATCATCATCAATGTTTGCTCTAAACTCTTCTGCTCCTTGCTTCCTAATTTTGTCGACCGGAGGCTTGTTCATTCTTACCAAATCCATGCCTTGGGGAGCTACGGGAACCGTCTGAGGTATGGGAGGGGGTGGATGAGGTTGAGCATTTGGATTCGTTTGAATAAACTCAGTATACCAGTTACTCATCATTTGGAGGAAGGCTTCCCGAGCCCCCTCTCCCTGTCCACGTGTTTCAGATCTATTTTCTATTGGCACGGTCCCTTGTGCGGGAGCCGACGCGTTACTTTCAGCATCGTCAGCAGTAGCTTGATCGGGATCCATTTACTATATAAAAAAACATTTTAAATTGTCAGGAGTCATCACACTATCACAATATATTTATGGCATGTATAGCTAGACTTTTACACACGCTATGTTAGTCCGAGAACCAACTAAATCATAGCTCTGATACCACTAAATGTAACACCCCTCACCCAAGTCCGTTGCCGGAACAGGGTACGAGGCATTACCGGACATGATTCAAACTACTATACAAAATTTAAAATGTAAAATCCGTATAAATTTAGAACTTTTTTTTCCATACATATTCGCCAATACCCATAAGCAAAATAATCATTCGTTATTACAAATAACAAAACAATTAAGCCTTCTATACATGCCATAATTCCCAAAATATTATTTTCAAAATACCAAAAGAAGGCTGATAGTGTGGATGGATCTCCGACGATCACCGAATCCCGAGCTAGCTTGATGACACTATAGAACAAGGAAAAGAAAAGAGAGTAAGCATATAGCTTAGTAAGTAAGTATATAAATAATTAATAATGGATTTATTAAGTTTACAAAACAACACAATCAAATCTAAAATAAATTTCATCATTTATTCAAGTTTGGAGCAAGCTGTCTATTCGAGTCACAGTAATTAAATTGTTTTTATCTGAAGCTACGAAACTCTAAATTAAGATCCGTAAATTTTTCCTGAAACTAGACTCATTTATCTCCTCACCATAAAATTTTCAAAATTTTTGGTCTTTCCAATTAGTACAGTTTATTCATTAAAGATTCCCTATTTTGTTTGTTTCGATCGCTTCTGACTCTCTTTTCTACGAACCAATTTTATCATTATACAGAATTCATATGATGATAAAATTTACTTCATTTGAAAATAGACTCATTAAGGATTTCAATCATATAACTTATACCAGTCTCACAAAAGTTTAAATATCTCAAAATATACCATTCCTTTACTTTCTATGTTTCTTTTATATGAAAATTGACCCAATAAGCTTTAAATAAATATCTCATACAACTTATAATTTAATTTCTACCATTTTTGGTGATTTTTCAAATTCACGTCACTGCTGCTGTCCAAAACAATTTTATTGTAAATTTTTGCTTTCTCTCACTTTAGTTGTATTCATTACTTACCTATAACAATCATTCAAATTTCCAATCACATATTAAGCATATTGCTCATACATTACACATACATATACATATACTTATCACTACAACATCTCACATAGTTTCATTTAGTCAGTTTTCCCATTGAACGCTTCGGAATAATAACGAATATGCGGTGGTTTCGCACACAGCCCACCTTTGGAATCGAAGCTCTCTTGTACACATAGTGGCCTTCACTCAGTACCACTCATGTGACCTAGCTCGATTGTACTCATAATTCTGGCTCTCTTGTACATATGGTGGCCTTCACTTAGCACCACTAATATGACCTAGCCTTCTCGTAGCTCTCTTGTACACATAGTGGCTCACACCATATACCACACATGTGACCTAGCTACATATAGCTTTCTTGTACACATGGCGTACTCTCGGTACTACACATGTGACCTAGCTACGTATATGAAATCTCTTGTAGCTCTCTTGTGCACATAGTGGCCTACACTTAGTACCACTCATGTGACCTAGCTACATGCCAATTACATCTTTCGATTCTGAAGGTTCAAACGGAAAATAACACACTTTTTAACACTTTAATTCATTCTTTCAATAGTCAATTATGATTCAAAAATCAGATACAATACATCAAACATGCTGAAATATGAAAAGTCAATAAAAATAATGAATTATTTACATACTACTTACCTCGGTGCAAAATATGGCGAAATTTGCAATTTAATCCTTAACTTTTCCTTTCCCTCGTTCAAGATCGATTCCACGTTCTTCTCGATCTATAATAACACATTTAGCTTATTTAATATTTACATTATTTAATTCAATCCAAAAATCACATTATGGCAAAATTACATTTTTGCCCCCTAACTTTCACAAAATTACAATTTTGCCCCTAGGCTCGAAAATTAAACTTCATCCTATTTTCCTACATTTTAGGACATGCTGAACATTTTTCCCTTCTATGGAAACATCAAATTCTCACTCTAACATGTACTTATGAACATTAGGTATTTTTACCGATTATGTCGTTTTACTCGTTTCTACGTAAAATCGCTTAGCAAAAGTTGTTTAACATAATTTCAGCATTCATATTCTATCATAAAATATAAAAATAAACACATTTCACCTATGGGTATTTTTCCAAATATGAACCCTAGGTTAAAATATTGCTAGAATAAGCTAAACCGAGTTACCGGGATTCCAAAAACGTAAAGAACATGAAAAACGGGGTTTGGATTGACTTACTATGGAGCTTGGAAGCTTGGAAACCCTAGCTATGGAGTCCCCCCTTGAATGTTCGGCCTAAGGAAGAAGATGACAACCTTTTTCCATCTTTTTCCCATTTAATTTCTTTTATTTGACATTTTACTAAAATACCCTTCATTAAAATTTTAGTTATTTCTACCCATGCTTGTCCATTTTTGTCCATGAAAATATAATGGTCTAATTACCATTTAAGGACTCTTACTTTAGATATGCACTTCAATTTAATCCTTTAGCGTCTAGAACTCTCATTTATCAACTTTTATAATTAAGCCCTAATAAGCAAATTAGACATGAAATTCATAAAATTTTCTATCGATACTCTAACACATGCATCCAATAAATCGGTAAATCATAAAAATTAATCAAAATAAAATTTTGTATCTTGTATTCGTGGTTTTGCAACCACTATTCCATTTAGGCCCTATTTCGAGATGTTACACTTTTCCTTTGACCAAAGCTGTCATCATCTCCATTATTTTGGCCATTTGATCCCTTTGCTCGAGCGATTCCTCTCGAGATCTTACCATCATATCTCTTGCTTTCTGTTGTGACTTAGCCAACTGCTCTTGCAACTCTCTCTGGGTCCTTTCCATTCTTTCAATTCTTTCGTTGAGTTCAGCATCCATAGCTCTAGCTCTTAGACGCGTCCTATAAGAATGACGTGATTCCAGATTCGTAGTGTCACAACTGTGGATTATACGGTTTTAGCCTCAGTGAATGATTAGGGTGATATGCACATGCAATGAATGGATGAATGAGTAAATGACAAATGAATGTTAGTCATGAATAAATATGCAAGAATTTTGTGTTGATTTCAAGATAGCCCCATACTTAGGCATTTCATTATTCAAAAGAGTCCATTACAAAACGTTTTGCCATCTCTAATTTAACAGTTACACAAATTTCCTAGCCACATCGCCTTGTTTCTTCACTCGTTCTAGGAACTCCGACATGCTTGATCTTTGGCTTGGAGGGAATTGGCAGCTGAGAACTTCTGCTTCATATGATAATCGCACAATTTGCACGGCTGCCTTGCGAATTTCATTGATCAAATGGCCGATGTGCATATCCTTTTCTTGGAGAGCTCTTTCGTAGGCGCGAGTGTCTCTGTCATGCTGACCATTCTTTTCTTCTAGGGCTTTTAGGAGAGTATCCAAATGTTGCTGACGAGGATTCAAAGTCACATGCTCGAGAAGATTGGAGATACATCCTTCCTTTAAACTGTCCCCTTTTGCTTTCTGGGTTTTCAAAGACCAGTCTCGAACCACGGTATTTTTCTCAATTACTTGTGTAATTGACTCCTCCATCAGAAACCCGTTTTTGGCAACCAATCTCTAATCAACACCTTCCTAACAAGATGCCTATGATGCATGATGAAAAATAAAAATGAAGACAAATAACCTTGGTTAGTAATCACAACAAATATAAACGGAGAAAAACTATGGAAAATCTAACAAATTAAGCTATTTAATCGTGCATTTTTGTGAAACCGACCTACTTTTTTCTTTTTTTGTTTTTGTTTTTGTTTTTTTTTACCCCATCATACTTTACAAAAATAAACTTACCCCACATGCTCATCAAGTAATCTACCAGATCCAATTTTATTAAACAGACCTAATTCTCTTGCAAAAACAAATATAAATGTAAAAGAAATAAAAAGTAAGAGGCGTTTCTCCCATGTACTTATTTTGGTGACTATTCGACGGACGAAGTTTCGGCATGGCTCTAATCGGGTGGCTCATACAGTTCACTATATGCTGTTTCGGTTCTAAAAAGGTACTCGAATTGTCTGTACTGTCGCCTACTAAGGCTAGTACAGAGCCTCGGTTATCGCCCATCATAGGCTCGCGAGCTCAATTCGAGGGATTACATTTACTTATGCCTATGCGGAGGGACAAGTTAACTCACGAAAGCATAAGTCATATGTAACCCTAAGTATTCACTAGCCTTGTGCGGAGGGGACGAGTTAACTCACGAAGGCATAGCGTTTACTTCCACTTAGCGGACGGAACTGGGTAGAGAGCTCATGTTATGCAAAATGCAAGTGCACGTGTGTGGGAGAAACTCAAAAACCTTTTCGCTTTTATTTTAAAACTAAAAACTAAAATCGTAAAAACTTAGGGCTGAAAAAAAACAAAAAGATAAAACAAGTTAGAAAAATATTTACAACATGATGCAAATGCATGACTTTTCAAAAAAAACAAAAGTTAAGGATCACGACTAAATATTAATTTGAACAAGGAGTTCCGAAAATTTTGACAACACGCGTTTAATTCCAGACTCGACTCTAAAAAAAAAGGGTCCCCAGTGGAGTCGCCAGCTGTAGCGACGTAAATTTACTCGATCGCTAGTTGAGGCGATTATTGAAAATTTGAAAACATGATTTCGATTTTACTTAATAAAAGGGAGTCGCCACCGATCTTTTTTCCTAGGTGTGATCGGACACCTAATAAATCCTCTTATTAAAAGAAAAATTATTTTTTGAATTTTCTTAAAAAAGGGCCAAGTTTAGGTCTACGTCAAAATTCCAGAGAAAAATAGGGTTTGGGAGTCGGTTACACGTGAGGAAGGTATTAGCACCCTCGCGACGCCCAAAATTGGTATCTCGTTAAATGCGTGTTGTCTTAATTTTCAAAAATACGAGTTCAATTTAATATTTAATTGTGACCTGATTGAAACACGAGAATTTTTTAAAACACGAAAATTTTTGAAACACGAAAATTTTTGAACACACGAGAATTTTTGAGACATGGGAATCTTTTTTTTGAAAACACGAAATTTTTTGAAAACAAGAAAATTTTGAAACACGAAAATTTTTGAAAATATGAAAAAAAATTAAAACTCGAGAATTTTTTTTGAAACCCGCGAATTTTGAAAATACGAAATTTTTTAGATTTTTTTATTTTTAAAAGGGCGTATCGTATTTAACAAGAACCGATGATATTCACCCAACATAGCGATGAAATCAACGACTTAGTATTAAACCGATTCGTTGCCTTACTTATTAAAATTATTAAAATTAAAAGTAAAATAAAATACAAAAAATAGTAAATGCTAAACATATCAATAATATTAAAACGAGATGTCATCAAAAATATGGGAATTAAATTAAAAGTGGGTAAAGAAAAATTACGGAAACGCCTAAAATTGCGGGTCTGATCGAATGGTTTACGAGTCTCGGTTTTTTTTCTTCTCTTTTTTTTTTCTTTTTCTTCTTCTTCTCCTTTTTTGCTGTTGGGCCGCGGGTTGGGCTGCTGAAAATGGGCCTGCTGTTGGGTGCTCAAAATGGGCCTGCTGCTGGCCTGCTATTTTTTTGCTTGGGGAGTGGGCTGCTACTGCTTGGTGGGCTGGTGCTTGGGAAAATGGGCTGCTGCTTGTTATTCTTCTTTTGAGCTAATAGGTGTTTATGATGGACCCTTTTTTATTTCTTTTTCTTTCCTTTTTTTTTTGTTTCTTCAACCCCCCCAATGAGCAACATGCAAAGGCAGCTGAAATTGGTGGTGAGTTAACCGAAAAAGAGCGAGATCGGCGGGCGGTGGTTTTCACAGTGGGGATGGAGAGGTTTGTAGGAAATTTTTGATTCACGTAGGTGATGGAAGAAAGGTTTCTGTGTGGTATTTGGAAAATATAACAAAGAAAAATGAGGGTGCTAAAAGTTTGATTTTTTAGAAAAAAATTTATTTTTTTCCAATGACCGAATGGGGGATTTGGTTGATGGTATTGTTGCTTCTTGCTTCTTGCTGAATGATCTTTCTGAATTTTGCTTTTTTTTCTTGCTTCCAAAACATCCCTTTTTAGCCGAATGGGTGGTGCGTTCTTTTGCTAAAATGTTGGGGCCCTCTTTTTTGGTTGATTTCCCTTTTTTTATGCTTTAATTTTCACATTCTCTCTGCATTTTTCAGGTAGTGGTTGAAGGAAGAGTAGCCACCCATGCTGGTGGCCGAAAAATCCGGGGAGTGGGTGCCCCAAATCATGTAATCTGCCAGAAGGACCAGATTGCAATTGCAGAAAAACTTGTGGGGTTAAAACGTAATTTTGAGAAAGTATCAGGGTCAAAGTGTAATTATGGAAAAGTTTAGGGGTTGAAATGAAATTTTGGAAAAGTTTAGGGGTCAAAGCATAATTTTGGAAAAGTTTAGGGGTCAAAGTGTAATTTTTATTTTTTGTATTTTTTTCAATTTTTTTTAATTTTAAAAATTAAACAAATAGTTGAACCGGACAAAATTTAGTGCTTACAATTAAAAATATATTAATGATAGAAAGCTTTTTGACCAAATTAGAAACTCAAATGAATATAAATGCAAAAAGAGCTTTGGCGGTCAAATTGGCTATGGGTAATGGGGTTTTCTTTTCCCTACAAAAATGGATTCAGTTATGAATATTAGCTATATGGTTAATGTGATACTGAATATGTTTTTGTTAAGGAAATGCAATAACATTGGAGATTGGAGTGAAGTTGGTTTGCACTCACTCTGAAGTTGTTTCACATTCTGTTTTTATATGTATTTTGTTTTTTATATGAATAGGGGGCAATCAATTAAGCATTACTGCATGCTGAAGCAAAAGGGAGGGTAAGCATGAAAAATGAATTCCACTAGGAAAGTGGATGGAATCCAACTGCCTCCTATGTATCAAAAACTCAAAAAATCACCATCATTTTGTTTTAGAAGAGAATGTGAATGAAATGCCAACTAAACTACTCAAAGCTGATTTTTCTTTTTTCTTTTGGGGGAGGGGGGTTATTGGAATTGGATACTTGCACTCCTAAAATCATATTGGTCTACTTCATCATCATCAATTTCCTATTTGTTTCTCCCACTTTTTTCTACCTTTTGTTTTTTTTATATTATCTTCAAACTCTATCTCTCATGCTTGGATTAGAATGTTTTGAAAGCTTGTTGTTAATATAGGGGTAAGAACTTTTCGATTAAAGCTGATACAAAATTAAAGGAAATTTTAGCATATTGGTGCCAATTTTTTAAATACTATTGTTGTTCATTTTTTTACCATGTAATCTTACGAAACTTGCATTGACGAAACTTGCATTTCTAGTGTGATATACCTTAAACCATTCCCTAAATTATTTTTTTCCATGTTTTATCGGTGTTGCATGTTTGCAATACTTGCTTGAGTTATTTTAGTTTAGTCATATGCTAGATGAGTATGCTTTAATTGTTCAACCTTAAGTAAAATTATGTGTTATTTTTAGTTTTATTGGTTTCATGCTTTCCATTCATTTTGCCTTTGGTTTTTTGTTAAGTTTATTTTTATTTGGATTTTTTAGTTGGAACCATTATGTGTTAAATGTGTATCCTCTTGAAATAATGGAATGGTTTGTGTGTTTTAGCTAAAGGAGTGATTGAAGGTAGCAACAAGAAGGGGAAAAATATCACTCAAGGGCGTGCTAAGGTAACAATACCCTCCTAATGTCATTGTTGTAAGTTGGTTATGTGTTCAACTTTGGAAAGATAAAATTTGTTAATGGAAAAGGAGGCTGCCAAGGTAAAGAGCAGCACACCATCGTAGGCTGCCAAATGCCAAGAGTCAACAACAACAAATATCTCCATTGGAATGAATATACCATTACTCTTTTATAGTAATACAGGAAAGACAATATATACATGTTAAATTACATTTACAATTCGGATTTGATCTTATTACTTTAAACAATAACATTTTGGTTATATTTAATTTTCGATATGTTTTTATTTTCGATATGTTTCATTTAAAACTATTTTAATCTTTAAATATATTTTTAAACTAATTTTATTTTCGATATCTTTAATTTATGTTATATTTAATTTTGGTCTTTAAACAATGTTTTATATTACTTATATTGCTTGATTAAAAATTATAATTAACACTATGAACATATTTTATTTCAAAAAAAAACTTTATCTACAATTGTTAATATAGTGTATTTAATTTAGTATATTTTTAAACTACAATTTTAAAATTAATAATAATAATACCAAAATTGCATGTGAACTCATTACTTTTAATAGGAGAGTTGAACTTCTTTTATTCAAATATAAAAATTATCTCAACAAACGAAACAAAAAAAAAGAAAGAAAGTAAAATGCTACAAACAAATCATGTTATGGTAAGAATGTAATGTATATGGAGTTTTAGATTTTATTTAAATAAAAATAATAATCGAATATTATAAAATACATAATTTTTAAGATATTTAACACACTATATACCTATAATCGAAATGAGTTAATACAAAATAAAAGAAATTAAGACCTAATTTTCTTTTCTCATAAAAAATATTAAATTCATATTATTTTTTTCTTTTTACTAATTTTAACTATATTTACAAAATAATATAAATTTTTCTATTCACAATAATTAATTCAAATAAAACATTAGTTAATTACAATGTGTGGATGAATACAAACTTTTTAAAAGGTAAATTAAAGATCGAATATTTTAAAGAAATTCATATAATATATGTATATTTCTGTAGAACTGGAAACTATGTTATTTGGATGTGGATGTATTAAATGGGTATTCTTTTTAAAAATAATTATTAAACGTCAGTCATCAATTAATCAAATCCACAAAAATACATTCTTTTCTTTTCTTTCTTTTTTTTTTTCTTTTTTGGGTGATTGATAAAGAAATGAATTTCAAGTTTTTTACTTGCAAAGATAGTTGTAATTTCTATTTTGTGCTTTGTAAGGATTCTTAATATGTATTGTTCATTTTTCTTTGATAGTGTGTTATTGCTTCCTCTTCTTCTTTGGCTTGTTTGATTGCTTCCTCCACCCACAGTTGAGCGTCTTGTATTCACTGAATCACTGTAAGTTCTTTGGCAATTAAATTCTTTGATTTTATTTTACTGTTATTGAAATTAGTATTGGAGAAATGTGACCCTTTTACTAAGATTTGAAGATATGTAACACTTTAATATCTTGCAGTAATGGCTCGTCTTCCTTTAATAGTACAAAGTGTAAGGTGTAAAAGAATTGGTCTTGCATTGACAATATGGTTGCAAATGTGTACAGTTGCAAGTTGGTTCTTAGTTACATTGGGTGCCATCCATAGCCTACATACTTATAGACCAAAGATTAGATCCTATATTTTAGATTTTTATGCAAAACGAGATTATGTGAAAAGACTTGTATATGCTAGTGACGAGACCTGTATTGATCAAGTTAGGATGAATAGTGTAACGCCCCAAAATTTCTATATTTGTTTCTGTTAAAATATGACACAACTATGTATTTGCTTCAGTGGTTAAGTGTTCTGGGTGTGTGTGTGAGGTCCCAAGTTCAAGCCTTGCTTTTGACAAATTTTGGTTATTTTGGAATTAAGCCTGATACTAGCTCAGCAAGCTTATATTTAATTACTTGTAATTTCATATCAGAATGGACTTGCTGGTCTGGTGGATAAGTTGAGTGTCAGATTGCTAAAGGTCTTGTATTCGAATCCCTACGCGAGCGTGGGAGTTTATTTTTTCTCATTTGACCGAGAGAGAGTTTCGGTCAAACAGGAATTCTAAGGAGGTTGAGTAGTGGGGGCTAGTGGGAGAAAATCAAGGGAGGTTTTCAGTCACATCTGGGTTTTCTTCCTTTCTTTTCGAATTTTTTTTCCTTTCTCTCAATTTTTTGTTTGACGGCTGTTCTATTCTCCTCCATTCTGCCAAAATTTTACCTTTCTCTTTCCCTTTCGTTTTGATTTCCGTTTCAATTGTCTTCTTTTAGCGCACCCTCTGATTAGTTGTTCGGTAAGTGGAGGTAAAGGTTTTGTTTGTAAATTTGATTTCCAATTGTCGTTTGGAGACTCATTATCTATCTTGGCAATAGCGAATCAAGAAGATAGGTGTTCTCCTTGTTCAGAATCGTAATAAAATCGTTCGGGGATTGTTGGGTAAGTGTTAAACATTCTATTTGAAATATTGTTGGTTTCGTGATTTCGGTTTAATCGAGAATTATGACTGATCTTGGGAGGTTTGTGGTATCGATTTTAGGTGCTGGTTTGCTTGTGAGTGATTCTACATCGAAATAAGACCAGGTGTGTACTCGATTGCACAGAAAGCGAGGTTTCGATAAAAGCTGAAAACCTCACTTTCGACGCCACACGGGCGTGTGGTCACCCGTGTGGTAGGCCGTGTGCCCTAACACGGGTGTGTGTTTGATGAGGCTAGGCCGTACGCGCATGACACGACCGTGTATGACACACGACCTAGATTGATTTGGCCTGTGTGGGCCACACGGACGTGTTGGAATTTGGGCTAGGCCGTGTGATCCACACGGGCCAAGGCCAACCTGGGCGTGTGGGACACACGGGCAGGCCACATGGGCGTGTGAGCCCATTTGCACTGAATTGATTGCTAAGGTTGCATGGGTCACCCAAGTCGACTGTGAACCTACTGTAGGGTCGGTAAGCAATACTTAGACCCCTAATTATGTGAACTGACTAATTGATGTATATATATTGAGCATGATGATATTATGCATGTATACTTTTAATGATTATATGTACTAATATCGTGAAATAGCATGTCATGTATTGTATGTTGCATTGTATAGGGTTGGGTTGATTTTACTTGGAGGTAGTGTACTGAAAGGATCTTAAGCCTAATATATTGGCAGCGCAGCTGCAAACTACTGTTTTGTGCCGCATTCGGTACTACCTAGAGTGTAGGGATGTGTGGGTTGATTTAATCCCCACATGGAGTGTAGGGTTGGATGGAGATGGTGTGTAGAGGCTGGTTGGGTAGGATTTTGTTACTGATAAATGCATATCTGTTACTGAAACTAAAATGGGCTAAGGCCCAAACTGCTACTGAAACTGAAATGGGCTTAGGCCCAGATTTGACCTATTGATGTGACTGACTGTATGCATGTGACTTGTGGGGATTACACACTGAGTTTACGTAACTCACCCCTTTCTATTTTATCTGTACAGGTAATCCCCAGACTTAGACGGTTCGGTACAGCGGGAGACTCAGCGTTGACCACAAGTTTATTGAATGGTTCTTATCTCTTTAATGATTTTAATTCTTATTTGTTTATCTGGGTATTTTGATGTAAATTGGGACTTTTTGGATTGTTTGCCATTGTTTTGAGATTTTAACTGTTTTTCACGAACTGTTGAACTGCAACGAAACTCGGTTTTATTAAACGAGCCGTTTTTCCTAAAAGCAAACGATTTTCTTTAAACATCACAGTTTTGAAAGCTTCAGCTACAAAATAGGTTTTGAACGAATTAAATTAATGAGAAAACGATTTTGAATTTGACGAGAGATAAATAGAAGATAATAAAACGAGAACGGTTTGACTTGGTATTTCGATTTCAAAATGCCATTCCATGTGACATTGCCAGATTCGACCATAACGTCTAGGCCGGGTTTGGGGTGTTACATTTAGAATTACCTTTTTTAAATTATGTGAGATGTTACAAACTTTAGGGGGATTGAAGTCGTCAAGGAACATGCTTGTTGATGAGCAAGTGGCAATGTTTTTAAATATTATTTCTCATCACCTTAAAAATTGAGTTATCAAGCATCACTTTAATAGGTCCAGGGAAATCGTTAGCAGATCATTTCACAATGTTTTAAATGATGTCATATGCTTACAAGATGTGTTATTTAAAAAGACGGAGCCAATTACAGCTAATTCTACAGACCTAAGGTGGAAATGGTTCAAGGTATTAGAGTGAGTTCTATATATAGCTCGTACATAATTTAGTTGACTTAGATTTAAATATAGTATCCTAACTCGAGGTTTTATACATGTGATGTAGAATTGCTTAGGTGCTTTAGATGGAACCCACATCAAGATTAGGGTTCCAACAATTGATAAACCTAAATATCGAACGCGAAAAGGTGACATAGCAACAAATATGTTAGGTGTTTGTACACTTGATATGCATTTTGTTTATGTTCTTCCTAGTTGGGAAGGTTCTGTTGCTGATGGACGGGTTCTTTGAGATGCCATTAGTAGGATACATGGACTAAAAGTTTCTTATGGTAAAGTGCAAAATTAGAGGACTTTGAATTAATCTTTAAGATGATACTTTTTGGGGAAATTAATCATGACAAATAGTTTTTTTTATAGGTTGTTATTATCTAGTTGATGCTGGATACACAAATTGTGAGGGATTTCTTGCACCTTTTAGAGGATAAAGATATCATTTGAATGAGTGGCGTTAGGGTTACCAGCCAAGTACTCTGGAAGAATTTTTCAATATGAAGCATGCTTTAGCACGTAATGTTATTAAAAGATGCTTTGGGTTATTAAAACTTAGATGGGGAATACTTAGGAGTCCATTATTCTATCCTATGAGGGTGCACAATAGAATCATTATTGCATGTTGTTTGCTCCATAATTTTATTCGAACCTATATGAGTCTTGATCCTATTGAAGCGGAGTTGGGAGAAGGATTACCTAATAATGTGATAGATGACGATGAACCGAACATCGTAAATATTCATCCATCGAATGCATGGGCTACTTGAAGGATGGAACTACCCAACCAAATGTTCGATGAATGACAAGCATCTAGAAATTAGTTAGGTTTAGGGTAAAAATAGTAAACGTTAATTTGTTTATGTTATTTCATGTATCTAGTTTATGAAACTTTGGTGGTGTTTGAATTGTTTTTTGTATTGTACTAGACTTGTTGAATTATAATTTATTTTCTTTTGATTCATCATGTGTTATAATTTTATAAAGTGTTGACTTTTTTATTCATAATATTGAACTTATTTTTAAATTTTTTCTAAAGATAATTATGTCAGGTTTTTCACAATCAAGTGTTTCTTCCCAAAATTCTCAAGGAACCAAAAGGAAATGGGTTCCAAGAAAGAAGATGCTACATTGGTTGCCTGTATGGTCGACTTGCACAATGTTAGAACCTTTAATGCTGATACAGGATTCAAAGCTGGTTCTTTAAATGAGTTGGAAAATATGTTAGAAAAAGTTTTACCCAATGCCATGTTGAAGGCTAAACCTAATCTTAAATCGAGGATTAGGACATTGAAAAGGGATTGGTTAATCGTTTATGACATGCTCAGTGGAAAAAATAATAGCGGTTTTGGTTGGGATGAGCATAGGCAACTTGTTGTTGTTGAAGATGCGGTGTGGAACTCATATATATATGTAAGAATTATTTCAATTCTTTATTATCTTATTTTGACCAAATTTATATCTAATATGAATTCCTCATTTTTATAGAGTCATAAAGAAGCCGCTCAATTCAAACATATTAGTTTCCCTTATTATGACCAACTTATAGCCATCTACGCAAAAGATCGAGCCACTGGGAAAGATGTTCAAACAACCGCTGATATTATTGAAGAAATAGATGTTGAGGATGTAGCTACTACAAATACCTATGAAGAAAGAAACGATTTCCATGGATGCGAAGCTGATGTTTCTTTGGATGACATGGATCTTGCAACTACAAAACCGCAACCAGCTATAAACCAAGGTGATTCCACATCTTCAAAGAAGAAAAAAAAGATTTCTGATGCAAGTGATTATATTTCCTCTACTTCATTTAATGATGCTGCCACTTTATTGGTGAAAAATATACGAACCGTTGGCGTTGAAATCAGTAGGAGTATTCCTCCGAAGTGCTAATTCAACAAAAGTCAGAAATGACCATTCAAGAAAGTGCTCTAAAATTATATCCAACATTATGTGAAGTAGAAGGTTTAACTGAGGATGAGCGCTGTCGCGCATTGAGCAAAATTCCAGATCATCCAACGCAAATGCTCATTTTCTTTAGTTTACTTCTTCTGTGCGATTGGAATGGGTCAGGAGATTTCTTGCTGACCATTAAAAATCATGGTTGTGTTGATGATATTTTGGTAACTTTTTGTGTTTGTAATATTTGGATGGTATAATGACATGATATAATGTCATTACAATGTTGTAACTTTTTGAGGCTGTAACATTTTATAACATATGGATTATGACATATAAACTAATGAAATCATGTAATTTTTTGTTAATATATGAATATTATGTTTGGATGTGAAATATAATTCTCAAGTTATTTATTACTTCTAATTTTTTGTTTTTTATTGTAGAATAATTAAATTATTTCTTTCACTAATGATATTTTAGCACATTAAATATGTATTGCAGTTTAAAAATAATAAAGTAGATTATATATTATTTTATAGCATTATAAATTATGATTTTTTAATTCATATAATAATAATTATATTAAGAATTTTATTAAATTATATATTGTTTTATTAAATTATATTTAATAATAATTATGTTAAAATATGGTTAAAATATTTATTATTATTAAATTATTTTTAATAATAATCTTATTAAAATTTAATAACAATAACAATAATCATCTACCTAAAAAAAAATTCTACTAATGGTATTCTGGTCATTTTAGTTTTTTTCCTTATGCTATTACAACATCATTTCATTCAACCAAACACAAGAATACTATTACAGTTCTATTCCATTCCATTCAACCAAATAAATTGAATTATCGACATGACTCTATTCAATTACAAATTTTATTCCATTACAGTGAATCAAACGTACCCTAAGGATTTTTTGATATAACCTCATAAATTTTGGTAAATTCTTAAAAATATTGGTATGCCAAAATGTTTTAGTTGATTAAGTTTGGGCATTAACGAAATCTTTGGAAATTTTGATAAACATAGAAATTTTGGTATAACCTTAGAAATTTTGGCAAGACTTTAGCAATTTTGGTAAATCTTAGATATTCTGATATAACCTTAAACACAAAATATTAAATTGATCGAGTCTGAGTTACTAAAAAAATTTTTAAAAATTTTGATATAACCTTAAAAATTTTAGTAACACCTTTGGAGATTTGATACAACATTAAAAATTTTGGTAAAGCTTTATATATTTTGATATAACTTCATGAATATTGATAAATCTTTTGGTATGCCCAAATATAAGTTATTCAAATCTATTTTTAAAGATTTTAGTAAACTGTTGGGTCTAAAATAGCTCACATATATCTAAAATTTTACAAGTTGCTTTAATACATTTAATTAAACTTCATATTTAATAATTATTGTCTTGCCGATTAAGTTTTAACTTGATTAGCATAGGTATTGTTGTCAATACAGGAGGACGTGGTTTCAAATACGCTGAAGTACAATATCCTCCTATTTATGGATTAAGGAGAGGATATATGTCGAAAAATCAAATATGATCCGAATATATAATAAGATTGATAAAAAAAAAGTATTTTCTTTGTAATCAAATGTAAAGCACCAAACTCCTCGGAGTGATGTATGATGATGCTCACATTTTACGAGTCTAAGATTTACCATATTTATAATTTTACAACTTCGATTGCAAGCCTCCACAAGATGATTATGCATACAGTGCAATGAAATATAAAATTACATTCACTTCCCTAAAAATCTAACATTTTTATACAGTTGAAGAGAGGAGAAGTTGATCTAATTAAATGGCTTGAGAAACCGAAGCCTGGGTTGGATGATTCTATAACTGGGGTTCTCTTTAGGGGCTCATGCTCATTGATTCTTCTTCAACAAAGATATGGCATTGCCATATACGAGCACCATATTTGAAAACACAGAAAGGACAATCATGACAATAGCTAACATCCTGTCCTCCTTTCTCGATATAACATGGCGATCCCTGAAACCGGATGGAGTATGATTTGATGGAAACCAAACAATAATGGTAACATCGACTTTAACACCAAAGATGATGAACTGAATGGAATTGAAAACCTCACCTAAGCGTTACAGCGGCGGGAAAAATGAATCCAAGGCAAACTGCAGCGGTTGCTCCAGTGAATTGGAAAGCAACCCAGATGCTGGGTATGAAATTTGCACCCAAGAAGATAAGTATCAAGAGTCCGGAAGTAATAAAAGCAAACCTCGTGGTAGACTTGGGTAAAGGGCTCGCGGAAGGGAAGAAGAGGCCATCTATGTTGATTCTAAGCGGATAAAAGACGATGGGAAATACAAGCATGAGATGAGCAGCATAGCTCACACGGACAGCATCATTAAGTAGGTAGCTATAGGGAATGCCAAGGTCAGTATCGAAGTTGGCAAGCACATCGCCCAATGTTGCATCACCGAATAGAAGGAATCCGAAGAAACTTGTCATTATGTAAACAATTGAGCATGAAGCGAGAGAAGTTCGAACAACTGCTCCTATCTGGGTTGTGTCTTTGAGTTCATTGGCTATATTGTGAACTGCAAATTGTTAAAAACACATGAATCTTAAGTATTCTGATTAACCTGCACTGAAGTCCAGATGAAAAACAAGTTACTTTAATCAAGTCGCATACCATTGTAGTGGCAGATAAATGCGGTGACTAGAACAGGGAATACAGTGAAGAGTTTCCAGAATGAGGTCAAATCAGTGACATCCGGTAGCAATCTCGGCATCACTACAGTTCCGCTAATCAACTTGAAAATTGCTATGGCCAGAATAATGACAAGAAACGCAACAGCAAGAGCAACTGACAATGCCGACGAAAATCTTAAGGAGTCTGAAATATGAGAATGCACAACAGCAAGTTAGTGACATGCAATAAAAGCTATACAATTCAAAGACAGGATGTTTGAGTTTGGATTTAATAAGTAAAAGAGCACTGCTGATGCTCCGAGATAATCGAAATAACAAACACTTATAGGATTTGTAAATTCCATCCATGATAAATGAACGAAAGTTCTTCGTAGAGCTGCTCTAAAATACCAAAATAGTTATACATCTAATATGTTTAACGATTAACTTGGGTGCTTTCTGCTTTAATTGTGTCGATATACTAAGTTCTAATATCTCTTAAGAACAAGCAAGACAGATAAAATTCAGCAAACATTAGCACAACAAGACCACTAACCAATGCGTTTAAAACATGCCAAAGGAGAGAATATGCCGATTGTTGAGATGAGAAGAACAAAGGTACGCCCGTTCCACCAATGTTGCCCGAACCAACCTTCAAGGACACCAGCATGGTGAACTCCACTTGATGATGTTCCAGAAAGCACATCACCTTCAAGAAACAATTAATGAATCATAATAAGTTTATAGCTCAATTGAATGTAAAAGAACAACCAGATATGCAATTTTAAGTTGAATGAAATGAAACCATACCAATAATAATCATATACACAATGAGAACTCCAATGTTGTTGACTAAAACACAGATTTGCAACATGATTTTTCCATACTTTCCAAATGCATCCCCCATAAGACCTCCATAAGAAGTTGTTTTTCCAGCCTTACTAAACCTTATCAAGAACTCAATAGAGGCATCAGTTAAGAAGGCCATAAAGATGATAAGAGCAATACCAAGAATCAGTCCCAGGACTTTCATTGTAGCGGGCAAGGCCATGATCCCTGCACCAACAATTGTTGTTGACAAGTTAAACACTGCCCCAATAAAAGAGGCTCCATTAAATTCATCATGAACAGCATCTTCATCTTGTTGTTTAGGTAGCAAGGGAGCTTTCTCGTCAGCAACATGTTTGCTCCTCCCTGAACCCTTCTCTTTATTTGGTGTTATATCCCCAGCTGTCATCTTCAAAATCACCAAAAACTCTCAAAATTTCCTACTTTTCATAGAAAATCTCAACCACATTACAGGGTAAAACCAGCCTTGAGCACGCTCCAAGAATCTGATTCGCACAAAAAAGACAAAAGCTTTAGGTGCCAAAACATTAATTCCCTGGATAACTTTTTTTCTTTTAAAAAATGCATTAATAGTCCTAACCTCTAACAAAATCTAAACTTTGCACCCTTTTGAGGTTGAAAAAAAGAGAAGATTTCTCTTCTGCAGCTAAAGGTATACCTTTTCCAAATATATTAATACAAAATTCCAGCCAACAAAAGCTTAAAAACCCAATTTATATTTGCTTGAATTAAATCGAAGATAACCCCAAAAAAGGAAGATCAAAATTTCACCAGACACAGAATCTAAAATTAGAATCTAGTACTAATAATAGAATGATTTGGGATATATTATTTCAAGGAAGCACGATAGAAGGATGGTGCATGTTATCAACTTTCCGCCGTTGCGCATTAGCAATTGTAATGGCTGAGCTCTTTCTCCCATTCTTTGACTTTCTTGCTACTTATGCATGGATCCTGTTTCTGCCATTGGGAAACCCTTCAGCCGCTCGACCTTTCCATGCAAATTTGAAGGGAGAAAACATAAACAAATTCGACTGGCGAGTTTACTTAGCTAAATTTTAATATCTTAATTACGGACGGTAACGAGTAAGGCATGCGGAAGATCGGTTCATCTACTTCCATCCAAGTTTGCATGAAAATTTTCATTTTATTTTTGGGACGTGTGACCCTTTGGCCAATACGTTATAACTTCAACTTCTTCATTTTTATTTTTTTTAATAGTCAATAGATAATTAGTAATTAATATAATTATATTATATTGCTATATAACTATACTATTTATAAAATTTTATATATTCATATATAAAGATGTTTATTATATAAATTATTATTTAAAGCTAAAGTAATATAATCAACACGTTGTGCTTTTATATATACTAGCTTCCGATATCACGTGCGTTGCACTTGCACCTGAATACATGCGCTTATATTTTTATTATTTAATAAAATATTTTTATTTCTTATAATTGAATGCGTTTAAGTAAAGATAAAAAAAAAAACAACACTATTTTAAAAATTTATGTAAATATCTTAAAATTTAAATTCCAATAAATAAAAATTATTTAGAGTGTGATTTAATTTGCAAGTTTACAATACTAATAGATAAAATAAATTATGATTTTAATGTATAAAAATTATCAAATTAACTATTAATTTTAAATTTAATGTTTAAACATTAATTTCAATTTTTTTTAGTTTTAACATTAAAAACTAATTTTAATAATTTATATTTTAAATTTTTTTTCTATTTAAGACCAAAAAATTGTTAGTAATTAAAAAGAAAATTCAAATTGTATCGAATATAATCAAATTCAACTTTATAAATCATGTTGATAATTAACTTATCTAATTAGAATGAGATCAAAATAATATATTTTCCAATTTTATAATAATTTATTTTTGTAAGTGACAATTGATATTAAACCATCTAATTGTATTATAAAAGTAATATGAAATAAATTAAAGAAAATATAAAAAAAAAACTCCAACTCCTTAAAAATAATTAAAATAAAAGTATATTTAAATAAATTTAAGAAATCCAGGTTCCTAAAAATTTAAAATAACTTTTTAATCATTATTTTTTAGATACTTCTAAGTTACTAAGAAGTTGATTTGACTAAAATTACAATGTGTGTCAAATTGAGGGTGCAAAATATAGAATCAAAAGTAGAAACAAATATTATCATTATAATCTCACATTATATATGGATATAAAAATAGAGTTGAGGAAACAAAACATATCATCCATCTTAAAAAAGTTTTTTGATCTTGCCACTAAAATGTTGCATCTTCATTTCATACAACCTTTAAGCTTCATTTCATATTTGTGAAGTTGCACGAGTAATGCTGATAATTTTTTTTAGATGTTATTGTTTGAAAATGCTTAAATGCATTTAAATTTTATTTATAATGGTAAATCTTAATTATAATTTATATATAATTATAATATTAATTAATTTAAAATAATATCTAATAATAATTAATTAAAATACTCAATTGTGTAGTTCAAGTGAATAAAAATTTTATTATACAAATAAATATAAAAAATATTATTGATGTGATATTATTAATGATATATCTTAATTTTAATTGATATATAACTATATCATTAATTAAATAGTAATTAATTTTAAAAATATCTAATAATAATTAATTAATATACTCAAGTATATAGTCCGGATGAATAAAAATTCTATTATTAAAAAATAAAAACTTTTTTTTAATGTCAATTCAGTAATATAATGAACAATGAAGGGTATTCTTGTTGATTCAAAAGTTTTACCAAACTAATGTTTTTATATTATATATTGATTATGTATTATAAATTATAGATATTTTATATCTATATACTCCAACCTAGAGGTGTTTATAGGTTGGGTCGGGTTGAGGTTGTACTTAAGCATAATATTAACATATTTTATACTTGTCTAAGTTCAGCTTGATCCAAAAAATGAGCCTAAAATTTTACTCAACCTCACTCATATTTGTTAATGACTAACCCAAGCTTATTTTAGGTTCATCTATTTTTTAAAAAAATATTATATTATTTTAATTTAAAAATTAATATTTTTTTATTTATTAAATTTTATACATATGCAACTTAACATTTTTGTAAATATTTATATTGTAGTATGATGTATCACTACTAATTTAAGTTTATGCGTTATAAATTACATAATATATAAAAATAACATAGTATAATATATTACAAAAATAGAAATGGATCGGGTTAGGCTCGAGCTTAAACATGCTCAAATTTTGAATGTTTAAGCTCGAGCCCAACTAATTTTTAACGAACCTATTTTTTTGTTCAAACCCATTTTAAGCTTAATATTTATTGTCCAAATCCTCCTAAACTTTTGAATTTGGACGAGTAATTGAGCCTATTATTTATTTTTTTTTTTTGTAAAAATCATAATTTGTTTTGGGTAATTTTTGTTTGAGTTGATTGTCAATTTTTGTAACGCCCCAGAATTTGAGCCTAGAAGTATTGGGCCTTGAGCAAGGGAACAGTTAGGAAACTGTGCATAAAAGTTCATGTGAGCTAAGAAATGACACAATTGATTGTTTGCTTTGATGGTTAAGTGAGTTTGGAGTGTTTGGGGATGTCTGGGAAGTCCTGGGTTCAAATTTGGGCTTTAGCAAAAATTTTGATTGTAGGTGAATAAAACCCTGGGAGTAAGTAAGTAGGCTTTAAGAATAAAATGTGGTAAAAGGTGACACAAGAGGAGCTTGTGGCCTAGTGGCAAGGTGGCATTACAGCTGGCAAGAGGTTTGAGGTTCAAGTCTTGGGATAAGTAAGGGAGGTTTTATTTTGCAGTTGTGACGCCTAGTGGTTGTGTTGTAGTGGGATTCTGTTCAGGTGGTTGTGGAATTGGTCTTGGGGGAGTGATTCATGGGATAAAGATTTGGAGGAGTTTGAAAGTGTTTCAAATTAGGGGTGTTGAGAGATTTGAGGAGATTTTTAAGGGATTTGGAGGAGAGGAGTGTTGTAGCCGAATTGTGCAACTTCTATGTGCAAATTCGGCTAGGGGAACCATTTGGTGCATTTTTCGGCAAGGTGAGAGTGTAGAAGCCGAATTCCTTCTCTGCTGTTTTGGGATTCTCTTTTTTTTTTTAGTCGGGTTTTTCTCTCTTTGTGGCATCTCGTGCAAAGATTTTTGACCATTCGAGTCTTTCCCTTTTCAGTTCACTTTTGCCGAAACACATATACCAAGTGCCAAATTCTCCCTTGAAACTTCTCTTTTCTTCTTCACATTTTCTCTCTGCCGAATTGGCATTCTTCTTCTTCTCTTTTGCTAAATCAAATTAGGTTTCTTTTGTTTCCTCTCTTCTTGAGTAATAGCCGAATACCTTGTTGCTTGGCAAGTGATTATACTCTTCACTTCTGGTTAAATCTATTTTTGTTTCCCTCTCCAACCTCTGACGGTTTAGTCTTGGTTTAAGGATTCTCTACTCCTACATTCCGTACTCTCTCCATTCCTGTTTTTGATTCGGCAAGTAATCTCTATTAATCGGTAAGTCTCTCGGTTCCTTTCAGTTCTCTCTTTTACTGTTTAAGCCAAATGGTGCGATCCCTTATTACCGATTCTTCTCCTTTCTCCTATGTGTATGTTCTTTCGGGTCCTAGAACTTCCGATGGGTGAACAGGGTGCTAATAATAAAGTGATGGCAAAGGTGCCGGCTGAGATTGAGCGTGTAGCCTCTACTCTCAAGTTTAAGAGGCGTGCGGTGTCGGCTATTCGGGACTTTCCGCCGGATGCGTATGGTGGTCACACCAAACTCTAGTTCGAGTCAGCTAATCACAGTCGATCGATCTAGTCAAGGCAAGTGGTAGTCAACCTCTCGGTTAAGTGGTTGTTAAGAGTTTTTCTAACACTATTTGTTAAGTGATTAACGGAATGTTATGTTGAATATAGGTTCTGGCGATCAGGAATTTTTAGTACTCTACGTGATCAGGTGTGTAACAGTACCCTGTATTTGATAGTCGGCAAGAAAGCCGATAGAGTGTGAGTAACTGTATGCTATGTTTGATAACCGGCTGAAAAGCCGAAAGTATGTGTTGTTTACACTGCTATGACTGTAGATCGGTAAAATGCCGAAAAGCTAGAAATATGGCGTATGATGCCACACGAGCGTGCGATCGTGCGTGTGGTGAACCGAGCCCACGAAAATGGGTGTTAGTCTGTAGAGGCCACCACGAGCGCTCTCGTGGTCTTGGGCTGTTCTGGGCCGCGTTGGGCCGAAGTGGGCTGTGTGGGCTCACACAGATAAAATAGATGTGATGTGGTAAGTGTTGTTTGGACTGTGATGTTTGCATAACTGTGGCTGTTTCTGGGCTAAATGGGCCATACGAGTGTGTGGGTCCACTTGGGCCGAGTAATGGGCCTTAGGCCCATTTACATCGTTGTGACTGTTTAGGTTACTTAAGTCGCTCGAGGCGATAGTGGACCTTCTGTTGGGTCGCTGAGACCCCGATTTGTGAAATTACCAAAATACCCCCGATTTGTGAAATTACTGAAATACCCCCTATTTGTAAAATTACCGAAATACCTTCGATTTGTAAAATTACTAAAATACCATCGATTTATGAAATTACCGAAATACCCTCGATTTGTAAAATTACCGAAATACCCCCGATTTGTAAAATTACCGAAATACCCCTGATTTGTGAAATTAGCGAAATACCATCGATTTGTGAAATTACCGAAATACCCCTGAAGGGTAGGATTACCGAAATACCCTTATAGGGTAAAATGACTATTTTTCCCTTGTGGGTAAATGACTGACTTAGACTATGAATTTAACTGATTTGACTGTGATCGTATGATTGTGTTTTAACTGACTTGGATCGTGGTCGTGTGGTGATGATATGCTTTTAATATATGTTTAAATGACTTTACTGAGCATGGCCATTTTGCATACACGTGTAATGATTGAGCATGACATACATGACATATTGCATGGGGTTGGGACATTGATACGGAGGAAGTTCTGATAGGGTCGCACGGGTCGCATGAGATGACTGTGGATCTAGTATTGATCTGTTAAGGTCACACGGGTTACATGAGACGACTGTGGACCGACGGACGGCTTAAAGCCGCTTAATCTGATTATGGCTCTGTGCCAACCTAAATATGGTTCCGTGCCATCTTGATTATGGCTTTGTGCCAATCGTATTTACCCGTGGCTATGTGCCTAACATATATATTGACGACTCTGTGTAAATCATAATTACCCGTGGTCAGTGCCGATTATATTACCGCGTGCTGATGGCTATGTGCCAAACTTATTACGATTCCGATAGCTTTGTGCCATCCTCGATTATGGCTCTGCGCCATCCTCGATTATGGTTTATAACCATTCATTTTATGGCTTTTAGCCGCTTCGTCCACACTGCCACGAGCCGTTCTATTGACTTAGTGCCGCAACCGGTGCTAAGCTTGGTGTGTTGGTCGGGTGGGTCGATTTTATCCCCACAGGAGTGTAGGGTTGGTACGGGTGGTGTGTTGGTCGGGCCGGGTGGGATGCATCCTCACACTTTGCTGCATATTTGTTTATGAGATCTGTCACTCTCTTCGGGCTTAGGTCGCTTGTTCATTATTGGTTTGGGCTAGGCCCAATTGATTCTGTTATGGGTCAGAAACTCCAAATGATATTGTAGTGGGCTTTGGCCCACGTATGCTCTGAATCGGATGTATTGTTATTGTTAAGGGCTTTGGCCTAGACTCGCTTCGTGTTCTGTTTTCAGATAATCGATCGTTATTTCTAGTAAGGGGATTACACACCGAGTATTCGTAAACTCACCCCATTTTTATCTGTGCGTAATCCCTAGTGTTAGGAGGATCGGTCTTTGCGAGGGACTCGGAGGTGACCACACGACTCACGATCATTATGCTTTGGACTTTATATATGTTTTAAATTCTGTTTTGGGTTTTAATTTCTGCAATAAGGCCTCTCTGGATTAAATTCTGAATTTGGGATTTTGTTACGTTTTATATCTGTTAGACGTAGACGAGTTTTCAACCCAATTACAGTTTTTAAAAACATACGTTTTCAACTTATTTACCTTAAATTAGCTTCCGCAACTAAAAGAGATTTTTAACGAAGTTAATAACGTTTTTAAAAGTGATTAACTTTTAAATGAACCACGTTTTGAAATTGAATGAACACAAACTGAGACTTTAGTTTTTTAAATATTAAGGAGGGTTTTCAATGAAAACATGGTTTTCGAAAAACACTTAAATGTGACACGCCAGATTCGGGCCTAACTTCTGGGCCGGGTTTGGGGTGTTACAATTTTTCCGAGATCTACTAACTTTATCTTTTTTATTTTAAGGATCATAACTTGTGGGAAATTTTACTTGTAATTTTCTTTTTGGGTAATTTTTCTCTTTCTAATAAGTTGCTAGGACGAATAATACAAATTTTCATGGGGATTGGCTACTTGAAATGTTGTTTTTTTACTCTAGGTGTGTGTTTTTTGAAATGAATTTTGCTTGCTTGTTTATGTGGGGACTATCTTGTTGTTGCATGGATTAGAATCTTGGCGAGGAGTTTACTTTTGTTGACAACCATGGGAAATCACTACTTGATTTGGTATTGGAGCCAAATTTTCGACAAGGAGTGTTTATTGTTGACAGCCATTGGAAGTCTCTTCTAGTCGGGCATCTTGTGATTGTTTTCTTTTCCGATTAATTTGGCTGGTGCGATTCAAGTGAGCTATGAACATCCTTCGCTAGAGAGCTATTTGCTTATTGCCGAGTCTGACTTTTTACCAGCTTCTCTTGTGGCTGATTTTTCAATGATTTGTTGAGTACGCATTTGAGTTTCTTGCACCAAATTTTTTTTCTTGTTTCTTGATTTTATTGAAGCAAAGTTTGAGTGCTTAATTTATTTTTGTTGGTGTATTTTGTATTTTACTATCATGTTTAGGTGTGTCCTAAGTTCATTTTAGTTGTGTTTTTTTTGGGTACTCGGGGTTCGTGTTAAAGCACTTGTGGATGCCAATGTTGTATTATTTTTTGGCCTTTTTTACTCGTTTGGGTTTTAATAAAATTATCTCTAAGCAAAATAATAATAATAATACAAATCTTCACTGCATTAACATTAGTCAGCTTTGTCACGGCCTCATTTGGTAAGCTTACATTACTTTCATGGCTGATCCAAACTCTCTTTTTTTATTGGCTTCAGCACCACTTATTCTATTGTTCTTTTCAAAGAATGAAGTTTCAGTGCACTTGTTGGGACAACATGGTTGAAGGTGGTGTCACAAAAGCAGACAAGGCATAGTCTATTGAGTACTAGAAGATGACATGGAAATCTCCTTACTTTATGAAGCTTGAATTGTCACTTGGGATTGGAGGACTCTTATTTGGTTATGACACAATTTAGATACCAGTTGTGGAGTTGTTGGAAAAATAGAAAACGCAGCGAAAAATAAATTTAAGAAAAAAATTAAAGTTTAAAAAAAATTTTAAAAAAAGAATTTAGTTGTGATATATAAAGTAATAAACAATTAATCAAATTGTACATTTTCGATTTGTTTAAGATGAACGCTTCGACCGAGTAGTCTTCTCTGCTATCCTCAAGCTCACGTCTGCCGAGTGTGAGCTCGCTTCGAATCAGAAATTTTTTCACAAAAATTACCAATTGAATAATTTCGCAATTGCTCTAAACTTTTGGGCCAAGTTATAAATAAGAAAAATATCTCTAGAAATTTTTTAAAATAATTTCTTCAAAAAATTTAATTTAATACTTATCTTAATATTAAAGTGATTATCTTAATATTAAATTTAATTTAATATTAATATTAAATTTAATTTAATACTAAATCTTATTAAATTAATAAAATATTTATCTTGATAAATATTATATTAATTTAATATTAAAATGATTAAGTTTAATCATAGTTGAACTCTCTTGGGTCATTATTTTACACACACTTGAATTTAAGAAAAAGTTGTAATTAAAGAGAAAATGTAATATTAAATCTATTAAAATATTATTATTTTTAGAACAGTTAATCTAAAATCAAATTCTCTGGTAGAGTTCAATTAGGAGTGTAATTCTTTTACTGCTCAACCACTGAAGATTCATCGCCGCCGACCATTTTTCGACCATCGGAATGCCGCCGTCGCAACCGCCGGCACCCCAAGCTGGTTTGGTTTCTGCCAGTTCGGTCCGGTCCAGTCACTGATTAGATTTTCGGCCCGGTTTCAAGCCCAATTTACAATTCCAGGTCCAATTTTCAAGTTTAATTACCCATTGGGCTAATTGTCTGACTTAAAAGTTAATTTCCAAAAATATCATATTAATTTTAATTAATTTGATTAATTTAATTTTACTTGATAAAAAATAATTTTCCCAAAAATCACTTAGATTTTCAAAATTAAATTTTCAAGAAAATTCTTTAATCAAAATTTTTAGTTGAACAATTCTTAAGACTATCCAATTTAATTCCACATCGAATAAATCGACTCAATTAAATTATTTCTAAAGTTATAGAATTTCCTTTTTATTCATAAGGAGTCCGATCGAGCTTTTATTGAGCTAGCGGAGGGACTAATCGGGTATATACAATTAGGCACTAGTAATTGCAATTATGTCCAGAAATATTGTTCTAATAATTCGCAATTACTTAATCATGGAGTCAATTCACAAGAAGTACCACAATTGAAAACTCTTTATTGTATACTCTTTACAAAAGTAATTCATCCAACTGCTTTGTCCAATGACCTCATCATGTGTGTGTTTCCCTCATATGATATCCTTGATTTCTTTGAGTTAAATCCGTTCACTCAATACAATCATATTTTATCTCATTGTCATCATTGTGTCTTCTTAATGATTAATATGATCACTATCAACAAATGACTGTGATAAATTGCCCGTTCGAGAACAAGTAACCCGTGGCCACGTTCCATATTTATCAATCCACACAATTTCAATGAGAGGATATCGTTAACTCTTTAATTGAGCTATGAATTCCACTGTTGCTAGTAAATTCATGTCATACACAAGTTATGAATCCAATGTACCGGCTATCGACTCAATCATTTTTAGAGCATAAGTCTTCACTTATATCAAAGCACATGAGTTACATACGCATGGTCAGTGACTAACTTAGGATTTAGGTAAATCACACCATGAATGTCACAAGTGAATTAATTTAGAAACAGATTCATAATTAATTTATCTTGGGTCCAGTCCAATGTATCATTCTGCCAATAAATACATCTATGTCTCTACCCGTGGAGTCAACTGCTTCGATAGCTAAGACTAGCCATCTCCTCAATTGGAATTGTAGACAACATAATAATCTTTATAAGTATTTGAATCAAATGCTCACTTTGATTCTTTTACAAGATTACGAATTCGCTTAGATTATCTACTAAAGTAAGTTGTTTTTCTCGCAATGTAAATGTTCTTACAATGCCACTTATCATTTGTTCGAACTTAGACAATCAATGAGCTAATATTTGTTTGTCACAATTTCGCTATGCATGCAAAATATGAAAGAAAGAAATACATAATACATAATAATGAAATATGAAATTAACTTTATTTATTTATTCATCGTTCAAATAAATAGAAAACAATTACATGTTTACTATAATATGGGCACATTTCCTAACACTTATAGGAGAGAATAAGGGGAAAATGGTGCAATATTCTTTTCTTCTTGTAAGAGAGGTATGCTTACATCTTCATGCACATTGTTGTTAACTTATCTCAAGTGCCACTAATCCCTTGGTTTAGTGCTTTGGTAGCATTGAAAGACTTTGGAAAATTATCGAAATCACTCAAGATAAGCAAGTAGCCTGCAATTGTGTTGAGCTAGTGACTTTAAACATTTATTAGCAATGACTTTATTTTTGTACTCTTTGTTTTACTGCTTAGTCTTTTTTGGTTTCTTCTTTGATTTGGATTTTGGGCTCTATATTTAGGCATTTTTCCCTTTCCTCATAAAAAATTACTAACTATAAATGATAAGTAGGAAAAGGGTCGTTGAATGAAATAGAGCTAAATAGTAAACATATTGTGTGACATTTTCAACTATAAGATGAACATGTCTTACTTTCTTTACTAATTTCCTCAATACTATTTTTTTCTCAACGGATGATTTGAGCTCGATCACATCATGTGAAGATTCGAATAGAAGGGCTCATAAGTGGCCAATGATCTATTTCTATTTGCAAACATGATCCATTTTGGACTACTATGGAAGAATGATTGGGCCCATTATGTGAAGCCCAATACTAAGATGAAACGTTACTTTGGATTGACTATTTGGGCCCTATCACTTAGCCAGTTAGTTTTGGTTTCAAGGCTTCGTTGGTTTAATTTATGATCTTCCTTTAGTAATGTTTTGTGTTTTTAGGTGTCAAATGTGTCTTCAATTTATGCTTTGCATCATATTTAGTTTCCACAGCTTTTGTGTGTCTATATCATGTTTATGCCGTGTCACATGTTTGTTGTCTTTAGTGTGTCATGTGTCATGTTTATTATGTTTTAATTTTATAGCATGCATATTTCTATTTATATTGTGTTTGATTTTTAACTATAGTATCTTTGAGTAATATGTATTGTTTGTGATTTTGCAAATGAGCTAACGGTCTCTATTTATAGTGTTTGTAGGTAAATGGCCGGTCACAAAAGGGTTCCTATAACCGTTCATGTTCCCATGTAAATTTATGCACATATGTTTCCTTAGCCAACAAGATTTCATGCATTCCTTCAAACAACAAGTGACCATTTCAATTCTGCTCCCAAGTGCATTGTTCTTGCCAAATTCATGAATAGCTGAATTCATGTACCAAGACTCTTAAATGGACATTTCTTCAAGGGGGAATAATGTGACTTTTGAAGCAAACATTGAATCTGCAAGTTCATATATGGTGGGGGGAATTAAGGAGACCATTCGTGGGTTCATGTATTTCCTAAGTGCATACACGTCCAAGGGAGATGTTTGACCTTTCGTTCATTCATGAACACCAAGAACATGTCAAGAGGGAATGTATTGCAAGAGAAGGTGAACATGACCATTTGATCATATATGGAACCTAGAAATTTACATTCATGTACGGCCTGACTCATGTACAACATGGATGGCCGAATTTGGCCATTTGTCTTCCTAGGATAGTCTATAAATAGTTTGCATTTTGTAACTTTGAAAGGTTAGAATTCTGATTTAAATAAAAAATATATTTTTTGAGTTTATTCTTTTAAGTTTTGAAGAACACCCCCGAACTTATCAAGACTTTTTCTTATGGCGTTCAACCCTTTTGATCTTATCACTCCCCTTCTCATCTATATTGTAACACCCTTAACCCGTATCCATCGCCGGACTAGGGTTACGAGGTATTACCGATCGAATCATAACATTTACACCACCATGACTCACACATCAACATATCATAGTTAATCAATAACACAAAGTCCCTTTAGAAGGTCTACGAGACATTAAACATGCTTTCAAGAAGGTTCGGGACTAAACCGATCTCATACAGAAACTTTACAAAACTTAGAAAATTTTTCTTTTAAAACAGGGCACACGCCCGTGTGGCTAGACCGTGTGCCTCACACGGCCATGCCTTAGACCATGTCTCAGCCCGTGTACAAAACTGACTAGGGTCACACGACCTGTCACACGCCCGTGTGTCTGGCCTGTGTGCAACACTGACTTGAGTCACACGGCCTGCCACACGCCTGTGTGTCTGGCCTGTGTGCAAGTCTGGCTTTCCTCGAATTGGGACAGTGAAGGACACGGTTGAGACACATGCCCGTGTGCTCACCCGTGTGGGAAATTATAGGCCATTTACAAGGCCAAATTGCCACCCAATTTGGGTCATCCCTACAAGTTCAATTCCAATATCAAATAACATACAAATCATTCACCATCTCAAATACCAAATCAAGTATAAAACATACCATTTCTCTTTTACCAAAGCACACCATAATGGCCATTCAAAGAAGACCATATATATACATCACATACACCATTTTCACATAGCCAAAACATGTACCAAAATCATTCCATTATCATGCCATATCACATAACAAGATTTATACATCTCAAAACATTCCACAACTTCACTAGCCTATACATGCTATATACCATATATACGACTTCCAAAAATGGTACCAAAATAGACGTCCGATAGTGTGATTGAGTCGCTGACGATCCCCGGACCCGAGCTAGCTTTATTTACCACTATAAAACAGATAAAGACTTCACACAGTAAGCTTTAAAGCTTAGTAAGTTCGTAATATAACACAATTAACTCAAAAATTCAAATTCAATATACAAAATTAAGCATCACTTAATTCAATTCATATCACTATTCAATTTCACCCATAGTTATTACTCACTTTCATACCACATCTATAGGTTCATGTACAAGCATTTATAATGCTACTCAATCCAACCATTTTCATCATTCATTTACATAATCATCCATCTATCTCATACACAATATCATCAACCACATAGGTTCTGTACATACCTGTACCATCACATATTTATCTATCACATTTACCACGCAATGCTCGATGCCATAATTCATTCGATCCTCTTTGAACATTCGATGAACTCGCACACTTAGTGCCAATTAATTAGCCGAAGCTATAATAATATCGCACACTTAGTGCCATCACATTAAACTGAATTTGTCTCGGTATCGCACACGTAGTGCCAAATATTACAGCTGATGCTTTCTTTATCTTGCACACTTAGTGCCATTCATCACAGTAACTATTCTGTTTACGCACACTTAGTGCCACATATCTTCAAACTCACATTTCGCATTTCCAAACTCCACAATCACATTTCCATTCATTTCATCACATATAAACATTGTTTAAACTATACGTATTATACACAAACTTACCTCGGACGTAGAAACAATGACACTAGTCGATTAATCGAGCATTTTGTTTTTGCCTCTATCTCGGTCCGAATCTCTCTTTTCTTGATCTATATAATATCAAATTCAACTCATTCAATCACATTTTCATCCAAAACTATTCAAAAACACATAGTTAGAGCATTTTACACTTTAGCCCTCATAATTCCACATTTTGACATTTTAATCTTTATTTCACAATTACACAAAATACACACAATTTACTTACACCCAAGCTTGGCCAAATTTCATACTAGTCCCTAGAAACCCATTTTTCACATTTGTTTCACATTTTAGCCCCTCAATTTCTCATTTTCATAATTTAGCCCATAATACTCAAATTCATCAAAAATCTAAATACAAAACATGTTAACCCAACACATATGTTTCATTTTTCATCAACTAACATCACAAAGCTCACAATTTCATCAATGGCATAACTCAAAATCTTCATCAAATTTAGAAATTGAGGCATGGGCTTGATAGAATACAAAGCAACGATCACAAAAACATAAAAATCATCAAAAATCGAGCTCAAAACATACCTTAATCAAGAACAACAATGGCCAAACCCTAAGACTCTTTTTCTTTTCTTTTTTCTTCAATTTTCGGTGCCAAGAAGATGATAATGGCCATCAAATTGTTTTTGTTTTAATTAATATTAACTTTAATTATCATTTTACCAATTTAACCTTATTATTATACTTATAAAATCATCCATTATAAGGTCATTTATGACCACTTACACAGCTAATGGTCCATTTCCATAATAAGGACCTCACATATCATAAAGCATAGCATTTGAGCACTCTTAACAATTAGCACACAGCTTTTGCATTTTACACGATTAAGTCCTTTTTCTTTAATCGAGCACACAAATGGTAAAATTACCACACAAAACTTTCACACATACCGTGTCACATACCATAAACATCAAAAATAATATTAAAATATTTTTCTGACCTCGGATTTGTGGTCCCAAAACTATTGTTCCGACTAGGGTCTAAACCGGACTGTTACATATATCCGGAGTGTGGTGATCAATTATATCGACGGTTCCTAACTCTCTATAGTTAGCGGGTCTCGATTTTCTATTTTTATACTTTTCGATTCCATAACAAACTTATAGAAAATGAGTCATGATCTCCTATATCGTTGGTTCTTTTTTGGGTTCGTTATTATGTTGAAGTCCCATCTTTCCTTATCTTGTTATTTTAATTTTTTTTTGTTTTAACTTGTTTTCATACTTGTTAGAAATGGTCGGGCAAAAAAAGTGATCTTGTGATCATCTAACGATTACGAGCTCATATCAACGAAGGAGGACGTCCTTTGGTGACAACATGTACAGGATCTCTTAAAGCCACACCATCATAAAAAAGTATTATCATCTTCACCAACTATCGATTCATCAATTAAAGTTAACTTTGTGGCTTTATCAACTCTGTCAATGGCTAAACTATCTAGTTCATCACACAAGTTTTTGATTCATAATGTTTACTTGATATTGTTGCTTTTTCATAAATTCTTAGAAACTGTAACATAACACTATTGAGCCACAAAGTAGATGACTCATTTTCCTTATCAATAATTGCATTCTATAGGATATCTGAACTACCATTTTTTTGGCATCTTTTCTCCACCTACATAAGATGTATTGAGAAAGTAAGGAAAATACTTCATTCTTTATGAAAACTGCCAAAACATGTCGCCACAAAATGCCCATGAATTCAAATTTGTGGCAATTAAAAACACCATCATTTTATGATACGTCAAAAGTTATCATATAAATTAGCTTTTCCTTGTTAATCTCATGCACCTTGTATACTTTTGAACCATCATTAACACCAACTTTGTCGGCAACATACTCTTGAGAATAAACCAACACATCCTGAAATGTTCTAAATAATTTCTGAGTATATATATGAGAGGCCTCAGCTTCCATAGGATATAATGATTTCAAAAATGGGTTTTGAGTTCATGGCCTTGAAATTTTTCTCTCATTCTCTAGTATATCGATCATCGAAAGTTTCTTCAAATTTCTTGACAAACTTACTTACTGAAGTACTGGCATTGACATAATCCTTGAAAATTTTCTTCAAACTTTCACTTCATTGAATTGTTGACATTCCAACACAAAAAGAGTTACGTAAAAATGTCGGTACCCACTTTTGACAAATAAAGTAACTTTGGTCTAACCATAAAATACCTTGTAAATTATATGTTTGAATAACTCTCATCCAAGCATCTTCAAACTCATCAGGAGTAAGTGTATTATGAATGCAATTATTGAACTCCTTAAGATCAATATTATAAATGTAAAACATCACTCAAAGTTTTCAGGAAATTTTTTCTCAATATTCCACATGCAAAAATGGTGTATGGTACGTGGCAAAACTGTTGCAATTGCATTTGTAATTGTAGAATCTTGATCTATGGTGATTGTTTTTGGAGGGCATCTATACATAGCTTCAAGCCAAGTTCTCAATAACCAAATGAATTTTTTCTTCAGTTTCTTCCTATAATAAAAAGCACATCCAAATAAAATAGACCGATAACCCATTTTCCTTGTTCTTTCTTAGATATTAAAAGCATTGCTTTAGAACCTTCTCTAGTTTCATCCAATGCTACATGAATTCTATCTTCTCTCTTAAAATGTTTATTTCCTTCACACCTTTTGAACAAACAAATTACCGAGAAATTATTACTTTATTAGTTCTTGATCTAAAAATAGAGTGCCAAAAGCTTTAACTCTTTCATAGCTGTTATAATATTTTTGTGCTTCATCTAGTGACTCAAATTCTATGCCATTATATGGTTCTGGTACAGCCTCAGCAATTGATTGTTGGATACCATGCTCAAGCATATCTTCATGTTCAACACCTTGACTTTAATCAACTTCGATCAAATTCATCTGATCAAATACTATTGTATTCTCCATTTTAATCCTTAAAAGATAAAACAATTATTTAGTCACGATTTGATAAAGGAAAGTTAAAAATAAACTATAAAGCTATAAGACATTAGCACATGTGAAAAAAAAATTACATAAATTAAAATTTTCTCTTTCAAAATTATAAATAAAAGTTTCTTGATATTTTAAAGTTTCCAAAATCACAGAGAGAATAAATTATATAAAAATAGATAAGAAAACAAGAAGAAGGAATTAGGAATATATCAAATCAAGAATATAAAATAATAATAGGATCGTAACACCCCAAATTTTGAGTGTTTAATTGTAGAATTCTATAATAATTAAACTTATGTATCTGTGGTTCTGTGTTCTGCTATTGTGTTTAAAGTCTGGAATTCGAGTCGCGTCGTTAGAAGTTTTATTATTTTAAAACGACCCCTATCCATGTATTACATAGTTAAATGTAATTCTGTGTAAACCTATATCAAGAATGAGCTTGTTGGTTCACTGGTTAAACATTTTTATTTTGTCTGGTCTTGTGTTCGAGTCCCATTGTATGCGTTAGGAAATATTTTGCTTGTTGTTGAAAAATTCGTTGGTGTTTACGACAAAATATTTTAAATGTTTCTCTGATTTTTTTCTTTTCTTTTCCTCTTTACGTTTTTCCTTCTTCTTTCCCTTCTCTTTTTCTTTTTCCTCTTCTTTCGCTTGTTGTTTTTATATCATTTGAGCGTGTTGTTTTCGATCGTTGGACTTCTCATTCTGATCTGTTGTACGAGTCAGGTACGTACATCTTTTGTGATATCAATTGTGTTAATTCATTAAAAGTTCTAAGAAATAACGGTGCCGTATCGTTGATAGTTTGCACTAATGGATAAATTCTCATTGTTAAACGATGTTGGTTCCTTATTTTAGGAATAGGTGTTGGAAGTAAAAAATATCGGCAAGTTTGAGTAATTGTAGTTAATGTTTCGGTAAGTGTCGATTCCGTTGAAGGTTTTATGTTAAAGTTTTTGACATAAATTCTTGTGTATAATTGTGCATCATTGTCGTTAAATTCGGTTGATTGAATGATAGGATGGTTGTTTTAGGCTTCGGAGACTGTCTGCGTTGTTATCGCTTCAAAATCTCTTCAGGTGCATTCCGAAAACCCCTATTTTTGTGAATTTTAGAAGCTGAAAAATGTGGCTATCGACGCCACACGGCTATGTGGTAGGCCATGTAGCTCACTGTTCATCGAATTTGAGTCACACGGGAAAGGGACACGGGCGTGTGTCCAGACCGTGTGTGGTAATGTTAGTACAGGGTTCACACGGACAAGGACATGGGCGTGTGTCTCAGCCATGTAACTCATTGTTTATGATTTAAAATCACACGGGCAGATGACATGGGCGTGTGCCCAGGCTGTGTGAGCCACACAAGCAAAGACATGGGCGTGTGTCCAGGTCGTGTGACTCACTGTTTATGATTTAAAACCACATGGGTAGACGCCACGGGTGTGTGTCCGACCGTAGAAGCCACATGGCCAAGCACACGGGCGTGTTCCAGGCCATGTGGCATATAGATAAGATCCAAACCTTATTTTTGAGACCGTGAGTGTTGTCTGACACAAGCACTGACCTCCACAATGTATTGATGATCTGAATTTGATTATATGAGGACTATCTGATGCTCTGAGACTGAGATATGAATTGTATAAAAGTATATGTACTGTGATAACTATTAACGATATTGATCTGTAATATCTATTTATGAAATGAATCAAAATGACTGAACACCTGTTTTTGATATTTGTAATCAGCATTTGCATGGGTTGGGATATCGTGAAGGAAGAAGTAATCTGCTTTGAATCAGTTGCTAAGCCACGATGTATATATATGAATCTGACGCTTTGTCGCATTTCGATCTAGCAGCTAGTTTGCATCTCTGTAAACGTGTCGGACAGACACTTTGTGGTGTGTAAGGTTGGTTGGGCATTAAACGCCCTTAACGGTGTCTTGGGATGGACGAAGATGGTGTGCAGTGGATGGGGGTAGGAATAACTGCATATATATATATATCTGATTTGTTTTGAATCTCAAACTGGAATTTCTTCTGTTATCTAACTGAATCTTGGGATTCGAGAAATTATCTAACATATGTGCTTCAATTGTATGAATGTCTTTAATGCATTGGGTTCACAACTCACTTCGTTGTTGATTGGATTTCAGGTGGTTCCCAGGCTTGCATGGGTCGGCGTTGCGGGAGCTCAGTCAATCATATTATCTTTTCCTAAAACTTTCTATTAGTAATTTTTGTTTTCTCTAACACTATGATGTTTGGGAAGATTAAACAAGTAGTTAATTACTGTGATGGTTATAAAATGTTGAATGATTTCATTTTGATTGCGTTTATAAATGCAGTTTTCCTAATATCGTCAATGTAACCCTCTAGACTTGGTCTGGATGTCTAGGCCAGGTTTAGGGTGTTACAGGATTAGGAAAAGTGAACCTTGGATTATATGCAACTGATTAAAAAAAAAATTACCTAAAAGAGAAATACAATAAGTAAAATTACCCAGAAGTTATGATCGTTAAATAAAAAAGATAAAGTTACTAGTTTTGAAAAAAACTAACAATAAACTCAAACAAAAATTATCCAATACAAATTATCATTTTTACCCCCAAAAAAAAAGAATTAATAGTAAATAATAGATAATCAACAATAGAAAAACGTACATTAACCTCCAAAATCAAAGCATTAGATATGAAATCAATAAAAAGAAAATTTGATTACTTGGGATATAGAGAAGAATTTAGGCTTCCAAATTTAGAGAAGAGTTCAAACTTTTAAACCAAATTCTGATTTGGGGTTTAAATGAAGAGATTAAAGGATAGACGAAAGAAATATGAGTTTTCCAAAAAAAAAATAACAGAAGTATAAAGAGATGAGAAATCAAGGAGTCTTTAAGTTTTCATAGAACCATCCATAGCCCTCCTAAATACATAAATACGAGAATAAAGTGCTTCAGCGCACGAACTCATGTCCTCCTGCATTAGCAATAATGCCCATGTCAATCGAGCTAAGATTCAATCCATGATACACCCTAAAATGTTAAATCAAAACTTTTTCGTATTTTTTATTTTTATTTTTTATTTTTTTTCCTTAAATACTAGATGAAAAAAACTAAAGCATGACTCCACTGGTTGTGTACCATATAATTTCCCTTAGTTTAATATGTCTATGTGATTTTTTTAAATATTTTTTTACTATTTTTAATGTAATGCCCCAAAATTTAAATTTTTGTCTTTGTGAATGTGTGACACAAATATCTGTCTGCTTGAGTGGTTAAGTGTTCTAGGTGTGTGTCGGAGGTCCCAAGTTCAAGCCATGACTTGGGAAAATTTTGGGTATTTTTATGAATAAAGCCCAATCTTTGGTTGATAGGCTTTTAAATAAAAGATGGTAAGTAATTAACAGAATGGGCCTGCTGGTCTGGTGGATAAGTGGAATGTTGGTGAGATGGAGGTCCTGTGTTCAATTCTCTGCCTTGGTAAGGGATAGTATTTTTGTTTTTGACTAATTTTCAGCTAGAGTTGTACTGTGGTTGGACTCTGAGTAGTGGGGTGTTGGATGGAGAAAAGTAAGGGGAGTTGGGATAGGGGGTTATCAGAATATTTCTGTTCAATTTTCTTTTTGCAAAATTCTGTTCTCTTCTCCCCCTCTTTCTGCCGAAATTCCACCTCTCCCTCCCTCTCATCTTTTTCGTTGTTTTACTCAAGTTCACCTCCTTTGTTTTGTGCTACGCGTAATCCTGATTGTTCGGTAAGTACTCATTTTATCACTATTCTGTTGTTCTGAAATTAGTTTCTAAAAGAGGGTTGTTTTAGTTCTGTCGATTTAGGCGAGGATTAGGCAACGATTAGTGCCTCGGTGGAGTCTTGAACGACAGGGATATTGGTTCGTTATTTGGTAAGTGACCGTGTTCGCTTTTTGATGATTCTAAGGTGATGTTGTGAATATTCCTGAGTTGCTTTGCGAATGTGCTTCTATAATTGGCTTTGGTAATGTCAATCATAGGTTCTGGAAATACGGGATTTGCATTTAGAAGCGAAAACGATACAGGTGTGTACTCGATTGCACAGAAAATGAGGTCTCAGTGAAAGCTAAAAGCCTCACTGTCGATGCCACACTAGCATGTGGTTGCCCGTGTGGTAGGCCGTGTGCCCTAACACGGGCGTGTGATTGACGAGGCCAGGCCGTGCACATAAGACACGCGTAGTGTGTGATGGCGGGTAGGCCGTGTGTGCACGACACTGGGGCGGATCGATTGGGTGTATGGGCCACACGGGCTGGACTGATTTGGGCCGTGTGGGCCACACGGGCTTGTGGGTCCACACGGGTAAACCACACAGGCGTGTGGGATTTTGGGCCAGGCTGTGTGATCCACACGGCCAAGGAAAATTTTGGGTCGTGTGGGCCACACAGGCGTGTGGGTCCACACGGGCAAGCCACTTGGGGTGTAAGCCCATTTTCACTGAATTGATTGCTAAGGTTGCACGGGTCGCCCAAGTCGACTATGAACCTACTGTAGGGTCAGTAAGCATCATTTAGACCCCTAATTGTGTGAACTGACTATTTGATTTATATATATTGAGCATGATGATAGTATGCATGTATACTGAACTGGTTATATATACTGATATCATGAGATAGCATGTCATGATTTGTATATTGCATTGCATGGGGTTGGGTTGATTATATTTGGAGGAAGTGTACTGAAAGGCTCTTAAGCCTACTATACTGGCAGCTCAGCTGCAAATTACTGTTTTGTGCCGCATTCGGTACTACCTGGAGTGTAGGGATAGGTGGGTTGATTTAATCCCCACATGGAGTGTAGGGTTGGACGAAGATGGTGTGTAGAGGCTGGTTGGGTAGGACTTTGTTATTGAATATTGTATATCTGTTACTGATACTGTGATGGGCTAAGGCCCTATGCATGACCGATCATCGATCATCAGAATGGGCTAAGGCCCAATCGCCATCGATCTTCGAAAAGGGCTTAGGCCCAGACTGCGTATGATTGTAAACTGATTGTTTGTTTTCTGTGGGATTACACACTGAGTTTACGTAAACTCACCCTCTTCTATTTAATGTGTACAGGTAATCCTCAAACTTGAAAGATCGGTGCAGCGGAGGACTCGATGGTGGCCACATGTACTTTAAACTGTTTTAATTTCAGTTTTGGAATTCATTTCTTAATTATTTTCTGGGTTAATTTTGATGTAAATTGGACTTTTCGGACTGTTTGCTTTTATTTCAGATTTTAGACTGTTTTCGTGGATTTAAAACTGCACAAACTCAACGAACAAACAGTTTTCTCTAAAATAATGGGGTTTTTCTAATATGGAAGGATTTACCTAATTAACTCGGTTTTTCATAAATTAAATGATTTCTAAAGCTTCCGCAACGAATTATGTTTTAAAAAAATCGGCTAGATAAGTAAGTGATTTCTGAAATCAACAAGAGTAATAAACGAACACGGTTTTATCGTAATAAATTTGTAACATCCTAAAATCTAGGGGTCTGTAAATTTGTGCAACTGCATGATATGCTGGTTCTGTGTGTTGTTCAAGGGTGTTTAGGGCCCTTGGGGAGGTCAGGGGTTGAGTTTAAGCACTGGTAAAATTTTGGGTTTTAGGGCACTTAAGTGGGGAGAGCTAGTGGAAGCAGGATTTAAGGGAAATTATTGGTAGTTTGTTAACACAAGTAAGCTAGTGGCAAGGTGGATGGCGTCACAATGGGACATGGAGGAGGGAGAGTGTTCGAGTCTTGCATGTAGCATTCAGAAGGCTTTTATTTTTGTGTTCAGACAAGAGGTAGCTGAGTGAAGGCCAAACTCTGTAGGAGAGAGGGAAGACTTGGTCAATCATTTTGAAAAGGTGGTGGAGAGTGAATGGGGGAGTGGATCAAGGAGGAAATCATGGAATTTGGTGGTGGGTAAGTGGTTGGCCGAAAATGGGAAGTGCATGGGGGGAGAGGTGAGTAATTCGGCTAAGTGGGGGAGTTAGGGAGCAAAATTGGTTTTGGGTAGTAGAAGTGAGGGAACCGAAATCTCCTAAGGTGTGTGTGCCGAAATTCTCTGATAGTGTTAAGTATTTTTTTGCGTTTTTTGGTTTTTGACTACTCAAACATTTGGGGTATTTTCTCTTCATTTCTTTTCTTGCTAGTGCCGAAATCCTCAACCCTTTTTATTTTTCTTCGTCTTTTCTTTTCTTCAATTGGGTATTGGCCAAAACTTCTTTGCACCCCTCTTCTCATCTACTCTCTTCTATCTTTCCCTTACCATTTGTTTTCTTGTGCGTTACCATAAGCCGAACTTCTTCAACAATTCATCTTTTCTTTCTCTGCGTGATTGATCACCTCCTCTATTGGCCGAATCTGGTATGTATAGGTTCTTTCCCTTCCTTTCATTTTCTCCTTTCTTTTGCTGAATGTATAACCTTCTCCTTTTCTTTTGAGTTTGTTTCTTTTTATCACATTAACCGAAACTCCATCTCCTCTAACTCTCTCATCTCGCGTTCTCCTCTTGTAGTTGCTTTAGTGAGGTGGCCGAATCTCACTTTCTCTTTCGACTCATCTGTAGGCATAAGGTAACGGTAATTTCTTCTCTTCTCTTTTTGTTCTCTTTCAGTCTTATGTTTGTGCATAGCCAAGCGGCTACTTCTCTTTATTCTAGCTTTCGATTAATCCCCTCTTTTCTTCTTTTAACATGCTTAGCCGAATCTGTGGAAGTTCGGTTCATCACTGATCACGGTAGGGAGTTTCTCTCTGGTTCATTTCAATTTTCTCTTTCTGTTTACTCTGCTATAACTGGATCAACAACTCTATCTGGGCCATTTGTTTTAGGGATTAAACAACTCTCTCCTCTGCTCTTTGATCTTTCGGATTGGGAAGTGGTGGTAAGAGCCAAAACCCCCTTATTAGACAACCACCATTTCTCATCGTGGTATCTTACTGATTGAGACTTTCTTCATGGAGGCGAGTGTTAGCCGTTCTATGGGGGTATCGATAATAGAGCCTAAGGGGAGTGGACTCGTAGCCTCTGTTCCCAAGTTCAAACGACGTAAGGTGTCGACGATTCGTGATTTCCCGCCAGGTTGTGGAAGGGAGTCGACATTGGATTCGGATAGACAAATCGTGGTTGTCCGCGCTGGTGAGGGTAAGTGTTAGTAATTCATTTAGGTAGACGTAGATTGAAGATCTTTCAATTGTTAGTTAATGGTGTGATGTGTTGACATAGGTGACGGCGAGCAGGAGTGTTTAGTTCTCCACGTAATCAGGTGTGTAATCTCACACCGTAACCATGTAGTTTCGTAATACGCTGCAAAGTTGGTAAAAATCGAATCACCGTTATTCGTATGTTTAAATAAACCAGAATACTGCGTGTAATCGAACAACTCGCTTAAGCAACTTCAGTTCTAAAATTCGTTAAAATGCCCTTAATGGGCCGATTTGCTACAATGCCCTTAATGGGCCGATTTACTAAAATGCCCTTAATGGGCCGATTTACTAAAATACCCTTAGGGGGCATATTTACCAAAATACCCCTGGGTTGCGGAACTACTAAAATACTATCGCTGGGTTGAATGTCTGCTTTACACTTTTGTATCCTGATATGTATGTTGCATTCTATCATGTTGCATGGGCCAGGAATTTGAATGAAGAGCAGTGTAGCCTGGTGGCATAGCCACAATTTATATATATACATGCGTAATTATGACTCCAGTGGTTCAGCCACAAATAATCTATGTATAGCAGCTTGACTGCAATATCGATGTGATCGGCGGGGTGGGTTGACTTGATCCCCACAGGTGTGATTGGCTGGTCGGGGGTGTGTTGGATGGATGGGTTGGGCTGCATCAATTTCATGTGCACTATTATGTTTAGTGGGCTTAGGCCCAATTTGATGTCATATGGGCTCGGGCCCAATTGGTGACGGTAAGGGGTTTACATACTGAGTTTTTGTAACTCACCTCTCTCTCTTTAACCTCGCAGGTAATGTTCAGTAGTAAGGACTTGAAGCCGTGGATGACTCGGTGGAGGCCATACTTTAGAAACATCACTTGCAAACTTTAGTAAATTTCCTTTTGCTTTCTTTTAAGATTATTTTTATTATGTGGGTTTAAGATTTGTAATAAGGCCTCTGGATAAATTTTCTTTCAAGTTTGTTTAAAACTGTCGATTTCATAAATACGGGATTTTCATGAAACATAAGTAACCGGTTTTTTTTTCAAAACATCACATTCCCGCAAATTCTCTAATTTGATTTTCACTGCAAAATAGTCTTATTGGGAAAACCTTAATAACTGTATAATAAGGTCATTAAATAAACCGGGTTTTACTAACAAACAGCAAAACTCGAAGTTTAAAGGGACGCGATATTTTCAACTTACACTTAGCTTTTTAACAAACCTCCTATGTGACACACTAGATCCGGTCGTAACATCTAGGCCGGGTTTGGGGTGTTACAAAATTAGTTTTCAAAATTCCATTCCATGTGACATCGCCAGATTCGGCCATAACGTCTAGGCCAGGTTTGGGGTGTTACATTTAATTTAAATTACTGTAGGTAATTATTTTTTAATTTAGATGGACAATATTATGATACAATTTTTAAAACTTATATATGTTAAACTAAGTATATTGATAAGATTTTTAATAAAAAATGGAAACATTTTTAAAAAAAATTAATTTTAATTTTGAAAATTGGGAGTCTGATTATGAATTAAGAGAAAACCAAACTTTAGTGAGGAAGACTCAAGCTGCTAGACAACAACTTTCGAGCTAATTTTAAAATTTTGTTGCAATTTTTGTACTTGGTAATAAATTCTAAAATTTTTATGGGAAAAAGATCATTGAGCCTAGTTTCTAACACATCAAATGGCTCCTTATTTCAAATTTTATAGATTGAGATATAAATGATTTAATAATTGGTATACGAGTGGACAACCCTGTTTTGGAGGTTAAGTTGCCTAAATTGACTTGTATATGTGGTTTATAATAAGAAATGGTGCATGATGAAAATGAATTGTATATATGAGTCATAATATTTAATATTAATAATTGACTAAAATGAAATGTGAATGAATGATGTTCAAAAATATGGAAAGACTAAAGAAGTGTATGAGGGAGTGTCTACTCCCTGACCAACTGCAATAGATTGGATTGTTTTCATATTTGAGTTGTTGGCAATTTGTTGAACTGGATGTTTGGATTATATTACGATTGTGGATCGTATCTGACCCATCAATGAAGATCATATCACTTGAGGAAACATATATGGAGAATTGGATCAAATGGGATCATGCTTATCAAATCCATTGGATCAAGAAAATTGGATTAGATCGAATCACTGAAGAGTAAGCTGCCAACAATCCTTGTTTACATTATTTGTCATTATCTTGTATTTAGCTTGTTTAGTTTTTTTTATAGGGGTTGTGAATGTTTTGAGTATATACTTGAATGGTGTTAAAGGATCTTTTGAATATGGTATGTGTCTACTTCATTAGAAGGTGATTTGGAATGATTTCTAAGTGGTTTTAACTTGAATTTTTTATCCCCTACATCAAGGTTTCGGAACCTTGCATGTTGGTACCGGTATAAGGGAAGTTAGTGGCCAAAATAAGCTCTAAGGGTCCAAGGTGCCCGTGCATCCCTAAGAGATTTTAGTACATTACAAGCTAGTAGCTAAATTGTTACAGTAATACATAGAGGTACCTATACATCCCTAGAATGTACCTATACTTCGCTCCAGTTTTGGCCAAAAGATTGTTTTGGTCATTTTTTATTCCTGAGAGCTTGTATTTGGTTTCGAACACCTCCAACTGTTGGAAAAAATTCGGTTCGAAAATGGTTTTCTTGAATAGAAAAAAATTAAAGTTTTGAAAACTGAGCTAGTTTTTAATATTTATAGCAATAAACCCTTTACCAAAATCACACATGAGTTGTTTACTAGACGGATCCTTGTCGTTCTTAACTTTCAATCGAATGGCCTTCTCCGCTATTCTTGTACCACAGATTGCTTTGAGTGTGGGCTCGAATGAATTCGAATCAAACACAAAACCATAAATTGTTTACTTTACTTTCAGTGAGAAAACAAATTCTCTCTCAATAGAAATCGATAGAATTGTTATTCTGGAAAATAGAATTTATATTTAGAAAATAAATTCTCACTATTTTCAGGCAGAATAGCAATGTCTTTTAGTTGTGTATTTAGCATTACCGGTGCCATCTATTTATATGATAAGAGGTGAAATCCTTGTTAAATTGTAGAAGTTTATTTCAATAGAAAAATGAACTCCTAATCTAACTAAGATTAGGTGGGGCACAACCCTAGTTAAATATACTAGGGTTTGCCTTCCTTAGCATTATCATGTGGCGGTTTTGCGCCTGATCGCTGTAAATCAGAGTTTTAAAATTTATAAAAGAACGATCGAACCTGGAAACTAACACTGACAACGATTGAGGCAAGTGCACCTATCGAACAGTAGTATAGTTTAGGCAAGACCGGTTTATCGAACCCAAAGGAACTAAAAGTACTAATACTAACTTTCTTTTTATTATCTAGCCTAAAAATAAAGATAGATTGTTTATCTAATCTAAATTAATTAACTACTAAACTAAAGACTCTAAGACAAAGAAGAATGAAATTGGAAAATAACTTGGGAAAAACTCAGTTGATTTCGGAGATATCCTAGGAAGAATCCACCTAGACTTCACTTTGGTTATCTAACACCGAACCATATGATTTATTCACTTAGTTTGATCCGTAAGACTCCTAACGTATATTAAACCCTCTCTTGAGGCGAATAACGTCTAACCCTAGGTTAATTAGTGGAACTCTCGTTCTCTTATAATAACCCCTAGAATAGCGATGAAATCGATCTATGGATTCCCATATTAGGTTTCACCCTAATCCGGCAAAAATCTCGTCACCCTATCTCTAGGCGTGCGATCAACTCCGCTTAATTATGTTGGATCTACTCTTGGCGTGGTCTATTCCTCCTCCACCTAAGCACATTAAATTTGGATTAAGCTCACATAATTAAGAACAAACTAAGTATTTATCATATAATTGAGAAAACAATAACAAGATTCATCATAGGTTTCATCCCCTTCTGTATCCGAAGGGTTTAGTTCATAACAATAAAGGAAAACATCTCAAGAGAAAGATAAAACAAAACATAAGAAATCCCTAAAACCCCCTGAAGGAATTGAAGGAGAGATCCTCCGTCTTGAGTATAATTTTGGCTTCTTGAGATGGATCAACTGGCTATCCCTGAGTGAATCCCCACAAATCTGCCTTCTCTGGCCTAGCACGACGCCCCTAGACGATGGCTTTGGGCTCCCCCTTTCAGGTCATACTTAGGGTGTATTTATAGGCTTTTGAAATACATTTCTTTCTCCCTAAGTTTCCTTTCCCGAATGAAATTGCTCTTCTCCACGGCAGAGGCACGGCCATGGAGCTCGCCCGTGTAAATCATGGACAGGCCGTGTTCGAATTTCTTTAATGAGACACGGCCGTGTGAGTCGGGGTTAGACTGTGTTCTAGATGATTGACTTGGCACGGTCGTGTGGATCCAAGTCCAGGCCGTGTCGATTTCCTCTTTGGTCCGTTTTGGTCTGTTTTGAGCCCGTTTCTCGTTCTTTTTATCCTTGGGTGCTTCCCTGAGTATAAGACATGAAAAGAAAGGATTAAGAGCACCTTTTTACATAAATCAAAGGATAATTCATCCAAAAGCATACTAAATGTGGGCCTAGAATATGTTACTATTTCGGTTTATCAAATACCCCCACACTTAAGCTTTTGCTTGTCCTCAAGCAAAATTCTCAACTTAGAATTAAAGCAAACTTCCTATAATTCATAATAGTCATTGATAGTGTCTCATCATAATTCAGGGATAATTTATACCTGGATAATTCAACTCAAAGAGTCCTAAAAAATTCAAACATTATAAGTCATAGATTTTGTAGCACAAAACATAGGTGTTTCCCTTCATCTAAATAATTACCTCTGATTCGAAATCGACAAGGATTGACATCCTCACAAAAGATTCACTCAAATCACTCAAAGTGTTTAAGGTTCAAAATTTAGGCACTCAAAAAGTAAAACATGAAGAGTTAATCCCATAGGCTTGCATGAAAATCAAATCTCCACCACTGAAATATGAGATGAAACACAAATCAAAAGGTCTTTGTTAGGGTTGTAACGGGGCTAGGGTTAAGGTGTGGAGTAAGGCTGAATTAGAGGGTTAGAATCGAGATTGAATTGACAAATTACCTAACTAAGAACTAACGAACTAATAATAATAATTACATCAATTTAAAACTAATAATACTAATAATACGATCTTCTTTTTCGATATTTGGAATTTATGTATAAGCTCATTTAATCACATAACTAATAATGAATAATGGATTTACTTCGTTTTTTTAAGAACAATCATAAATACATAATAAAAGATAAATTACTGAAATGAAAACATAGTTAGGCTATTAATCAAATCAAATCTCGATATAAGGGTAGTCAAAAGGAATGGTGATAACAAAAACAAAGGGGTGATATTAGCAGTTATGTCAATAAATAGGGTTGTTAGGATTAAAAGGGGTTCATTAGGGGTTAATTGTGAAGGTAGGCTTTTTAATGGAGTTAGTGGGTTAGATCCTAGGTGCCTTTATCATCTCTGTGTATCAAATAAAAAAATGTGGTCTCGACATGTATAATCGATGCAAGTTCTAGAATAACAAATCAGTGTTGACATACTCATAATCAATAAAGTGAGCAAGAAAAAGAATTTATGCTCTATAAGGCTCAAAATCTCACAAAAATTATGGGTATTTTGATGTCAACCTCGTAAATTTCAAACTTCAAAGTAATATTTAAACTCGGTTCGACAACCTAGAAAATTTTTAATTTCTGAAAAATAGACTTATCATGCTTGATTCTCTAGTATTCTTTAAATTTAATTATCAATGCACAATTATCAATGACTTAATCTAAAACATATCAATAAAAATCATAAATCATCAGAAATTTCATCCTAATTATTAATATGAGTAATTTACTTTCAAACAAGACTAAATTCAGGGATTTGAGAATAATGCAAAAAGTTTGGTACCTAACTTTAGAAATTTGAGAATAATGAAAAAAGTTAGGCACCTTTTTAGGTTGTTCACCCCCCACACTTAAGATGTACATTGTTCTCAATGTACAAAGATAGATAAGATAAATGTAATGTTCAGATCAGAAGATATGGGGATAAGTGAAACTTCCTGAATTATGGATGAGCTCCTTGAGTTGGCAGTGGTCGTGGTGAAGTATAAGTTGGAGGAGCGGTATGGGTGACGATTCTGCGCTAGATGAAGAAATTGGGAAGCTCATGCAGGATTAGCCAAGAAATCTAAAGAAACCTTAATAATATACTAATAATATAATTAAAGACAAGAAAGATAAAGAGAAGGAGACTAAGAAGGAAAATAAACTAAGTTTAAAAGATAAAGGGGCTTGAGAATCCTTATGGTAGATGGTTCGAGAGGTGGGTGTGACTTTGAAGGTGACAGACTTGTTGGTGATGGTGGAAGTGGCATGATTCCCAAGCAGCCTTAAGAACCTAAAAACAAGAAACACGCCCGTGGGTTGAGGGTGTGTCGATTCACACGGCCGCATCGCACGGCCGTGTTCCTAGGCGCGTTGGTTACCCCACGCTCGTGTCTAGCCTGTGTTCGACAAGTCAATATGTTGGCACGGGTTTAAGGCACGGGCGTGTTCTGCCCGTGGTTGGAAAGTCACTTTTTATTAATTTTTGCTATTTAAGCTAAGTTGTAATAAGGCCTCTGGTTATATTTTTATGGATGTTTTCTTGTGGATGGTTTTTATAATACGCTTAAAATACTTAAGTGGGATTTCTTTTCTAAAAATAAAAATAAACGTTTTTCTTAAATAAACGTACGAGAAGGATTTTATTCTTATATATTTTTAACTCGGAAATTTTTCTATAACAATATTTTAAATCTTTGTTTTCAAATTACTTTCGAACTCTTTAAATTTTCTCAAAATATTAAATCCAATTTTCCTAAGTTTCAATTTATACGACTCAAATTATTAGATTTAGTAATCAACCTTAGTTTTTAATAACTCCATGTCAAAATGTTTTTTTTTAAAATCCGATTTCTTTAAAAGACTAGATGTATATTCATTTTGTGTGACATGTCAAATCTGGTCTTAACGCATAGACCGGGTTTGGGGTGTTACAGTCAGACATTCAATATTTCAATTTTCATTTACTAAACAAATACCAACTCACCATATGCTTAATCATTTTAATATATCATTAACCAAATAAACCACATATCTAGTCATTCATTTTATGTTCTATTCGAATATCATATAAATCATCTTAGTTAATCTATATAGAATATCAACCATTTAAAAAGGTGAATGATGTACCTAATCATGTTACCTTTCAAAACCAATACACACACATTCTTATATAACATATTAACCACTTTTCTATAATCTCACAACTATTCCATAAAGAACAAATTATTAACAACCATCAGATATTTTAACCAAGTATAGTCGAATATCTATATAAATACATACATAATTTCCTAGTCAATTTCCTATCACATTATATAACCAATTAATCATGAGACATATCCTTTATTTCACAAACCAAAATTACATCTAAAATTTACCATTTACCAATACAAATTTCATAACCTAATTACAAAACTAAATTTATTTGCATCGTATGTAATCATCCATCATAATTTCACACCATGGCCGAATACATAAATATTTAACTTTATTAAAACAAACTCAATTATCAATGACTTATTGACTAAAAATAACCTTATACCTAATTTCCACATTCGAACATATATATAATAAAAACCAAATCACATCGTACTATTATACATACTCACAAAAATTATTTGTACAAGCCTTTCACTTAACATCAACCACAATATATGTATATATACACATTCGGCCTTAGTCCATCTAATAAACAAATCAAACCATCACACAATGCACAACAAATATACATTTATATATCACTTAACCACAACCAAAATATCTATATGTATACATTCGGTTTCGGGTCACCTATTATCTAATTCAATCCATCATACAAATCATAACCAATATACATATATTAATCACATAACCAAGTTCAATATGTCTAACTTAAAATAAAACATAACACTTACTTACCTGTCATAAACATATACCATAATCACATATGCATAAGTATAAACTTATTTTTCAATGACCATTATCAACCATAAACATAGAAATCAAATCAATCAAAAGAAGATAAGCCATCTTCGCATGGCTATTAATTACATACAAAGTACTTAATTCCTATTCCACCTTTTACTATGCTATACATGCCATATATTAAATTTTCAACTTAGTAAAATACCAAAGGAAACTGTCGATAGTGTGAATAGTCTTGCTGACGATCCCCGAGCTCGTAACGTATATCCAAATCTATAAATGTATAAACAGAAAAACACAGTAAAGCTATTTAAGCTTAGTAAGTCATAAGCAAGTTAATATCAACCATTTAAGCCAAATCACATATACAAAGTATGAATATAAATTAACATTAAATCTTTTCATATACAAATCAAATAGATAACTTAAACATTTTCATAATAGCTTACACAAAACTCAATATTAAAATCATAGATAAAACTCTTTGGCCGAATACATTAAATTACAAACTTACACATAATTCACATACTCATACTTTAACTTTTATACAATGAATTAAGCATTCAACTTACCTTAATTTTCATAACACAGTTTAATTTACATACCGAGTCCTTTTAACTCGATTTTCACATTGGCCTTCACTTACACTTGCTCGTTGAACCATTCGAATTCAAAAGGATACGTGGATAGTCGAGCTTCGTACAAATGCCAACGTCCCAGACGTGGTCTTACATGTAATCACATATCGATGCCACTGTCCCAGACAGGGTCTTACACGAATCAAATACGATGCCAATGTCCCAGACATGGTCTTACACGTAAACACAAGTCGATGCCAACGTCCCAGATGTGGTCTTACACGATAAACATATCAGATATCCTATGTCATGACATATGTATCCTATCTATCCCTAAGGTTCGTACGGGGCTTACAGATGTCGAATCTCGATCGAATCAAGCTCGGAAGATAGCCAATTAACCATATTCATATTCGGCCATAGCCATTCAAAATTCAAATAATTTAAATCATTTCATAACAAATATATATTCATAGATATATCAACATTTAAATGCTTATTGACTTACCTCGGACGTCGACGGCCAATCGTGAAATCTGACTGTCGACTACTTTTGTCTTTCCCCTATCCAAATCCAATTTCTTTGGTTCTTGATCTAAACATATTCAAATTAAGCTTATTTAAATACTATTCTATTCAATTTAGTCTAAAAACACATAAATGGGAAAATTACAATTTTGCCCCTAACATTTCACACTTTTTACAATTTAGTCCTTTTTTGTACAAAACACAAAATACACAAAATTTGAGTACACCATACAAGGGCCGAATATTCCTAGTCCTCATACAATCCCACACATTTCATTTATTTCACATTTTAGTCCCTTTAAAATTTATTTTTGCAATTTAGTCCAAATTACTCAAATTCATCAAAAATTCAAAGACAAAACTTGTTAATCTAACACATATATTTCATATTTCATCATCAAACAACAAAAATCACAAGGTATCATCAATGGAAAAACCCAAAATCATCATCAAAATCAAAAATTAAGACATGGGTCGGATAGTACTCAAAGCAACGATCTCAAAAACATAAAAATTATCAAAAACCGAACAAAACTAACCTTGGATTAAGCCAAAATTGTTGTCGAAATATTGAAGAACATAAAAGCTTTCTTCCTTAGCTATATTCGGTCACTTTAAAAGACGATAATTGCTATGCTAATGTTTTGTTTTATTTAATTATTTTAGATTTGACAAATTACCATTTTAACCTTTAATGAATTATTATATAAAACATAATAATAAGGTTATTCTTGACCTTATGCCGTCCAATACCAATATAAATGGGCTATTTGCCCTTTAAGGACCCCATATTAAAAAGCCACTATCAAATTAGCACTTTACACTTTAATTTGTAACTTTTACATTTTACGCGATTAAATCCTTTTATTTAATCGGACACCTAAATGGCAAAATTAAAACACGAAAATTTAGCACAAACAAATTCACACATAATAAACACGGAAAATAATTTTAAAATATTTTTCAGACTCAAATTTGTGGTCCTGAAACCACTATTCCGATTAGGGTCAAAATCGGGTTGTTACAACTCTCCCCCCTTAGGGATTTTCGTCCCCAAAAATCTTACCAATGAATAGGTTTGGATAACGCTCTTTGATCTCATACGGACCAATGAATCTCGGACTCAACTTGCCTTTACGACCGAATCTGAGTACTTTCTTCCACGGTGAAACTTTCAAAAACACTTGATCTCCGATCTGAAACTCAATATCTTTACGTTTCAAATCTGCATATGACTTTTGACGATCTGATGCAACTTTCAAGCTATCACTGTAATATCCCGGGTTAGGGGCTATTTTGTTGTTGCATGACATTGCATGTGTCTAGTGTGCTGTGTTGCTATTTCGGTGTTTTAGGGGCTTAATTGTAGTCTAGGAGTGTGCTTGAGGGAATGGGAAAATTTTGGTTTTGGGTGTTAAGTGAAGGAGCCGAGGAAGTTTGGGGTTTAAGAATTTTAATCGAGGTTCTGTTGCACAAGTAAGGAGCTAGCTTAGTGGCAAAGCATGCGCTACATGGGGGAGCTTGGTGTGGCGTCAACTACATGGAGTGGAGGTCTAGTGTTCGAGCTGCGAAGTCCCCATTTTGGTTTCTTTTTGGACGGACAAGGGAGGGGGAGGAGTTGGATGGAGTTCAAATTCCTCCTTGGACTTGGTCAAGTGGTGACTTGGTTGGTGGAGAGCAAAAAGTGGAGGGTGACTTGTTCAAACTTATTTGAATTTGTGGTTGGGAGTGAATTAGGGGATATGGCCGAATGTTGGTGAGGTTTGGGGGAGTGTGGACGGTTTGGTGATGGGAAGTGTGGTGTGCGAAATGCACTTCTCACTTTGTGCATTTTCGGCCAAAAGGCATTTTGAAGCCAACATTTTCTTCTTTTATCAAAACAACCCCAAGCTTCAGGAGTTTCTCTCATTTCTTCAAAACTGAATGACCAAACCCTATAGCCTTGCTGAAAATTTGCATTCTTTTCCTTAATTCTTGTGTGTGGCCGAATGTTCAACCCCATTTCTTCTTCTTTTGCTTAATTGTGTTAAAACCAAGACTCTCTCCTCTCCAACATTCTTTTTCCTCTTCTTGAAAGCAGTGGTGGCGAATCTTACCCTCCCAAAAATACCTTCTCCATTCCTTTCTTCTTAAACCGAAAAGCATCTACCCTTGTGTACCTTTTCTTTTCCTCCCTGAACCTTGGCCGTTTCTCTTCTTCTTGAACATATCTTTTATTTTGCTTCATTTTAAGATTTTAGCCAGAACCCTCCCTTGGTGGTAGCCGAAATTTCCTTCTAGCTGTGTTCTCATTTTGGCCGAATATCAATCTTTTTCCTCATCTTTTGCTTGCGTTTTCTTTTTGGCCAAGGCCAAATCTCTCCTCTCCCTTGTAGCTCTCTTGGCCGAATATCAGTGTAGGGTGGAATTGGTGGATGTTCAATCTTTGAACAAGGTTAGTGGGGTGGCCGAATGGCCATCTTTCCCTCTTTTATTCTTTGTTGGTTATGGTTTGGGGTAAGGGCGATTATGGTCATTTTGGAAGGGTTTTAATCTCTTCATTATAGGGTCACTGGAGTGTGGAAGCACGCAAGAGGAACCGTCATTCTTTTGTTAGGCGATTGGTAAGTGGAGGGTAAGTAATTGGTATATTATTGTGAGTTCAATCCTTAGATTTCGGTTAAGTTAAAGGTGTTTGGTGATTAACTATTTGTCTTAATAGGGTGTGCCGATTGTTAAAGAATAACCACTGTTGGTTCGAGGTTTGGTAGGAAACCAAACCATCTGCAAGGTAAGGGTTAAGCGATACACCCTTTGGTTTAATTGGTCATAGCCGAATGGTTTTGGTTACTAACCCCTGGTTTGGCCGATTCTAGGAGCAAGTTGATCGAGGGATTTAGACGGGGTCTTTGGGATTTAGACTTGCGATTTACCAGGTGTGTAAACTAACACACTATACTTAGTAATATTGTTATTAAACCTGTTTGCCTATTAAAAACCATGACAGTATGATGGATTATTGGATACCCAAACGGGGTATGTATGCGTATCCGAGTAAGTCCGATTTATTACAAGTTCTATTATGGATACCTTGGGTATTATGATCTATGATATGTATGCTATGAGAGGTAATGCTAGACATGTTGGCATGATATGCATGGTGGTATGATATGCATGATTACATGAGTATGGTATGTTGATGGGTGATATGAGTAGAGGAGCATGATATTTTGTGTGCTTGACGAGCACCATGTTTTGGTAACACACCTTGTGACTTTGGGTCACCAAAGCTTTTGGTAGCACATTTGTGTCTTTGGGACACGGAGGTTGGGCACCTCATTGCGACTTGTCCCTCGTGGTTAACACCACCGTGGGTTGGCCCCACTTTGAGATATGGGATCGTCTGCGCTAGTGATTGGGTATCACACGATGGGTTGGCCCCATCATTCGATTATTGTGACTACGGTCACCAGTGCTTTGGTAGCACATTTGTGTCTTTGGGACACGGAGGTTGGGCACCTCATTGCGACTTGTCCTGTGGTTAACACCACCGTGGGTTGGGCCCACTTTGAGATATGGGATCGTCTGCGCTGGTGATTGGGTATCACACGATGGGTTGGCCCCATCATTCGATTATCGTGACTACGGTCACCAGTGCTTTGGTAGCACATTTGTGTCTTTGGGACACTAGTGTTTTGGTAACACATTGTGACTATATGTCACCAGTGGTTTGGCACCACCAGTGGTTTGGTACCACACGGGGTAGAAAAGGAGATACGGATGGTTAGGATCGGGTTGCATTAATTATGTTGCTATGTATGATGTGTGTTAGCATGTTGTTTCATCGGGAGCGGGATTTATGCACTGAGTCACTCGACTCACCCTCTCCATTGACATTTCAGGTGACTCGTAGACGCGAACATGGAGCCGGGATGGACTCGGGGTGCTCATGCCATGCTTAATAAAGTTTTACTCCAACTCTATCATTTGGGTACTTTAGTGTAATTCTTCATTATTTGGGTTTTAATTTGGATTTGTAAAAGGCCTTTAAATTATGTTTTATGATGGGTATGTTTTAATTAGATTCTCAACTTTGCTTAACAAATAACTTGGCATGAAATTTTACTAAAACTTGGAAAGACAACGTTTTCAAAATTATATCGCAAAGTGTTTTAAACTTTACCATCGGGTATCTCGCTATGTTTTGCTATACAATAAACTCAAATGATTTCCAAATCAAACTCGATTTTCTACTAAGTCTAAAATGTTTCAAAATGGCACTAAGAAACTATTGGAAGTGCTAAATGAAATCAACTCGCTTTAACTATATACTTGGATAAGTTTTCAAAATCTAATCAAACAAGCCTACTCAAATTTTCCTCAAATTCACTATGTTTTCACCCCACTTCTAAACGAAAAAAAAATCTGATCACTCAAAGACGTTTTTCCCGTAACATACCAGATTCGGGCGTGGTGTCTTGTCCGGGTTTGGGGTGTTACAATTGTGGTACCAGAGCTAAGTTCAAAGGCTCGGCTGTGGGCCTGAGGCCCAAAAATGTTTTCAAAAGGTTGTTTAGTTTTTATTCTCAAAGTATGGTTTGAAAGGCATGGCACCGAGTCTCCACGCACCAGTTCGCTCGGGTAAGTACCGTACTATTGCTTGTAAATTGATTGGATGTGATATGATTTGATGAATAGCAATAGTATACTACTTAGAGATTGAAACCCAGTAGGATTTTGTGAACTCATGAGAACAAATCCTCTTAAAATATTCATAAGACTTGCTTTTAAACAAGTGGAATAAATCTTGATGCATAAAAATTCTTAATCGGATCGTAGAAAGAATAGTCATGGCGCTAGAGGTGGGCGTGGTCGTGGATGAGGTCGTGGTAGGATGACGGTTTACGCCCCGTAGGATCTGGTCGGGGTTCCAAAATGAGATACTCGTATCGCCACCACCGGAGGTGGTGAGTTCCAAGATCGGGGCCCAGGGACGGCCAGCAGATGTCACGAGCGATCTTTGCGAGTGTTGGAAAGAGTAGGCCGTGTTGGTGGTAATCAGAGTTAGAAATCTGTTCTGGCGACTTGGGCCAATGGGGCCGAATTCTTCCGAGTGTTTCGGTGTTGCTCCCAAAGATCGCCGAATATTGGTGGAGGCAACCGAGCGGATCATGGGCGATCCGGACTTGATTTGCTGAAGAGAAAGTGAAGGGCATCGTATCGCTTCTCGGGATGAGTCATATCGGTGGTGGCTCACGGTTCGAGACGATTGTGGCGTGAGAGGATCTAACATGGGATTATTTCGTGGTGCATATCAAAAGAAGTACATCGGAGCTAGTTATGTCGACTCCAATGAAAGGCTTTTACGAGGCTTGTTCGGGGAGTAAATCTGTTTCTAGTCGAGGTGAGTTCTGGTGAGTAGGTATGCCGGGGCATTGTGGCCACCGAGCATGAGAGGTGTGTTCGTTTCGAGGATGGTCTGAGAGCGACTTGAGGTTTCGCGATTGCTCCTCGGCAGGAGCGCGAGTTTTTGTCTTAGTTGAGAAGGCTAAGGTGGCCGAGGGTGTTAAGGAGTCGGTGAGGCGGGTATGGACCGAAATAGGCATAAGAGGAGCTTTGGGTCTTTTGGGTCATCAGTAATCATCCGCAGAAGAGAGCTAGACCGAGTGGGCGAATCACTGCTAGGGTTGTTCTTTGCTAGGCGAGGACCGCCGCAGATGTGATCGATGTGGAAAATCTCATTGGGGTGGGCTGCTGGATGGAGGAAAAGGTTGCTTCGAGTGTGGTTCTCTGAGCATCGTGTGAGGATTGTCCGCGTAGGTTGGCTAGGATTCGATCGAGAGCGGCGGGCCGTGTCGATTCAGAGGTAATGGACCGCCACCGCAGAGGGCCGTGGTAATGGCGAGGTGGTAATGGGTGCAGTCGGGCCGTGGAGCACCGGGCGAGGTGCGAGTAGTTACGATGCTAGACGGCTGGATTAGTGTATGCTTTGCGAGGCGCCGAGAGGAGAGCGACGCACGGACGGACGTCATAACCGTGCGTTTTTGATTTTTGGTTCTCCTTATACCGCTTTGATTGATGTGGGATCGACGCACTCTTATGTTGCCGATGTATAGTAGAGACCATGGATTTAGACTCTGAGATATCTTCTAGGCGGATGTCCGTGATTAGCCCTCTAGGTCACTCTGTAGTAGTAGATAAACCATTTGAGAGGTACCCTTAGAACTCCAAGGGGTAGTGTTCATTCTTGATCCGATGGAGTGCCGTTTGGGGAGTTCGATCGATTCTTGGGATGGATTGGTTGGTCAAGTACCGAGCAAGGTTGGATTGCGCGACCAAGCGCATGGTTCTTAAGACGGTTGAGGGTGAAGAGGTGGCTATGATAGGTAATAGGAGAGATTACTTATCAAATGTGGTATCTGCTTTGAAAGCAGAGAAGATGGTCAGGAAGGGCTGTGAAGCGTATGTGGTTCATGTGTATGCCTTGGAGGCTAAAGAGTCGGCTGTGGAGAAGGTTCGTACCGTTAAGGAGTTTACTGATGTTTTTCCTGAGGAGCTTCCGGGTTTGCCGCCAGATCGCGAGGTAGAGTTCGAATAGATCTATTACCCGAATCTGCGCCGATGTCTATTGCTCAGTATAGGATGGCGCCAAAGGAATTGGTGGAGCTTAAGGCTCGAGATCCGTGAGTTCTTGGATCGAGGTTTTATTAGGCCAAGTGTTTCGCCGTGGGGTGCGCCGGTACTCTTTGTTAAAAAGAAAGATGGCTCGATGCGGATGTGTATAGACTACCGCCAGTTGAATAAGCTGACGATTAAAAACAAGTATCCGTTGCCACGGATAGACGATTTGTTTGATCAGCTGAAGGGGGCTGCGGTATTTTCGAAGATCGACTTGAGGTCTGGGTATCATCAGTTGAAGGTTAAGGAGGCCGATATCCATAAAACAGCGCGTTTGCACTTCGGTATGGGCACTACGAATTTACGGTAATGCCGTTGGGTTGACTAACGCACCGCCGCAGCGTTTATGGATATGATGAATAGGGTGTTTCAACGATATCTGATCGGTTAAATCGTGGTTTTCATAGACGATATCTTAGTGTACTCAGGGCGGAGGAAGAGCATGATAAGCATTTGCGAGTGGTGTTGCGATTTTGAGGAAAAGCGACTCTATGCTAAGTTCGGTAAGTGTGAGTTCGGCTTAGAAAGTGACTTTCTTGGGTCATGTAGTGTCGGTGAGGGAATTGAGTAGATCCTCGTAAGATTGAGGCGATTTTGGATTGGAAGCCGCCTAAGTCGGTGGTCGAGATTCGGAGTTTTCTGGTTTGGCGGATACTACCGAAGGTTTGTTGAGGGTTTCTCGTTGATAGCGGCGCCGATGACCAAGTTCTTTGAGGAAAGAAGTTCCGCTTTGTATGGACCGAGAAGCGGCAGAAAGCTTCGACAAGTTAAAGAAGATTTTGACCGAGGCTCGGTTCTAATTCAACTTTGAGGCTGGTAAGGAATTCACAGTCTATTGCGATGCATCACATACGGGCTTGGGTTGTGTGCTGATGCAAGAAGGTAAGGTTGTGGCTTACGCTTCTCGGCAGCTGAGGCCACATGAGGTCAACTATCCGACGCACGATTTGGAGCTAGCAGCTGTAGTCTTCGCTTTAAAGATTTGGAGGCACTACTTGTACGGAGAGAGATCGATAGTCTACACAGATCACAAGAGTCCAAGTATCTACTTGACTCGAAAGGATTTGAATTTGAGGCAGCGCAGATGGGTCGAGTTGCTGAAAGATTACGACTGTTCGATTGAGTATCATCCGGGCAAGGCTAACGTGGTGGCTGACGCGTTGAGTCGCAAGGTTGTTTCGGACTTAAGAGCGATGTTTGCTCATTTGAGTTTGTATGACGACGGAAGTATTCTGGCAGAGTTGCAGGTTAAGCCTACTTGGGTTGAGCAGATCAGAGAGAAACAATTATTGGATGAGGTTCTAAGTGCGCGAAGGTTGCAAGTGCAGAATGGTGGTGTGGATGGTTACAGCCTGTCTAGTGACGAGGTTCTGTGTTTTCAAGGTAAGGCTTGTATGCCTAAAGATGTTGAGTGAGAGGCAAAAGATTCTTCAGACGCACATAGCAGATCCTCATGCTATGCATCCCGGAGGTAGCAAGATGTATAGGGATCTTAGAAGCGATTTTGGTGGCCCGGCTTGAAGAAGGAGGTGACAGAGTTTGTTGGGAAGTGTCCGACTTGTCGCCAGTCAAGGCTGAACATCGATTGCCGTCGGGTTGCTTCACTGTGAAGATTCCTCGATGGAAGTGGGAAAGGATAACCATGGATTTCGTCGATGGGTTACCGCTTACGCCAAGCAAGAAAGATCGATTTGGGTAGTGGTGGATCGATCGACTAAATCACTCACTTTATTCCGGTGAGGTTGACTACTCACTTCGAAGTTAGCGGCTGTATGTTTCGAGATAGTGAGGTTGCACGGTGTGCGGTTTCGATAATCTCGGATAGGGATCCTAGATTCACGTCAAGGTTCCGGAAAGCACCGCATCGGGCTCGGGTACTCGTTTGGATTTCAAACGGCTTTTCACCCGCAATCGACGGTCAATCCGAAAGGGTTATTCAGTCTTAGAGGATATCTTTGAGAGGTTGTATCTTGGATTTGAGGTAGTTGGGAGGAGTTTCTACCATTAGCTGAGTTTGCCTACAACAACGATTACCAAGCGAGCATCAAGATGGCACCGTATGAGGCGTTGTATGGTAGGAAATGTCGCTCACCTACGTGTTGGACGGAATTAGCTGAACGTCAGTTGTTAGGACCCGAGTTGGTTGCTGAGACCGAAGACAAGGTTAAGTTGATTCAGTCTAGATTGAAGGAAGCTTGGGACCGGCAGAAGTCTTATGCCGATCTTAAGCGAAGAGATATAGAGTTCGGCCGTGGGGATCGAGTGTTCTGAAGGTCTCGCCTTGGAAGAAGGTGTTGAGGTTTGGGAAGAAAGGCAAGCTAAGTCCGAGGTTCATTGGGCCGTATAAGGTTACGAGACGAGTTGGACCATGGGCGTGATCGGCTTGAGTTGCCGTGCAGAGCTTAGTCGATTCACGACGTATTCCACGTTTGATGCTTCGGCGTTATCGTTCGAGATCCGTCGCATGTGGTAGCAATGGAAGAGATCGAGGTAAATCCAGATTTGACCATGGAGGAGGAACTCGTGCGATTCTTGATCGAGATGTGAAGGTTACTGCGTAAGAAGTCCATGCCTTTGGTTAAGGTTCTTTGGCGGAATCATGGCGTAGAAGAAGCTACGTGGGAACCCGAGGATATGATGAGACAAAGAATACCCGCAACTCTTACGATCGTAATTTCGAGGTCGAAATTATTTTTAAGGGGGTAGAACTGTAATATCCCGGTTAGGGGCTATTTTGTTGTTGCATGACATTGCATGTGTCTAGTGTCTTTGTGTTGCTATTTCGGTGTTTTAGGGGCTTAATTGTAGTCTAGGAGTGTGCTTGAGGGAATGGGAAAATTTTGGTTTTGGGTGTTAAGTGAAGGGAGCCGAGGAAGGCTGGGGTTTAAGAATTTTAATCGAGGTTCTGTTGCACAAGTAAGGAGCTAGCTTAGTGGCAAAGCATGCGCTACATGGGGGAGCTTGGTGTGGCGTCATCTACATGGAGTGGAGGTCTAGTGTTCGAGCTGCAAGTCCCCATTTTGGTTTCTTTTTGGACGGCAAGGAGGGAGGAGTTGGATGGAGTTCAAATTCCTCCTTGGACTTGGTCAAGTGGTGACTTGGTTGGTGGAGAGCAAAAGTGGAGGGTGACTTGTTCAAACTTATTTGAATTTGTGGTTGGGAGTGAATTAGGGGATATGGCCGAATGTTGGTGAGGTTTGGGGGAGTGTGGGCGGTTTGGTGATGGGAAGTGTGGTGTGCCGAAATGCACTTCTCACTTTGTGCATTTTCGGCCAAAAGGCATTTTGAAGCCAACATTTTCTTCTTTTGTCAAAACAACCCTAAGCTTCAGGAGTTTCTCTCATTTCTTCAAAATCAATGACCAAACCCCTATAGCCTTGCCGAAATTTGCATTCTTTTCCTTAATTCTTGTGTGTGGCCGAATGTTCAACCCCATTTCTTCTTCTTTTGCTTAATTGTGTTAAAATCGAACTCTCTCCTCTCCAACATTCTTTTTCCTCTTCTTGAAACAGTGGTGGCCGAATCTTACCCTCCCAAAAATACCTTCTCCATTCCTTTCTTCTTAAACCGAAAAGCATCTACCCTTGTGCACCTTTTCTTTTCCTCTCTGAACCTTGGCCGTTTCTCTTCTTCTTGAACATATCTTTTATTTTGCTTCATTTTAAGATTTTAGCCGAACCCTCCCTTGGTGGTAGCCGAAATTTCCTTCTAGCCTGTGTTCTCATTTTGGCCGAATATCAATCTTTTTCCTCATCTTTTGCTTGCGTTTTCTTTTTGGCCAAGGCCAAATCTCTCCTCTCCCTTGTAGCTCTCTTGGCCGAATATCAGTGTAGGGTGGAATTGGTGGATGTTCAATCTTTGAACAAGGTTAGTGGGGTGGCCGAATGGCCATCTTTCCCTCTTTTATTCTTTGTTGGTTATGGTTTGGGGTAAGGGCCGATTATGGTCATTTTGGAAGGGTTTTAATCTCTTCATTATAGGGTCACTGGAGTGTGGAAGCACGCAAGAGGAACCGTCATTCTTTTGTTAGGCGATTGGTAAGTGGAGGGTAAGTAATTGGTATATTATTGTGAGTTCAATCCTTAGATTTCGGTTAAGTTAAAGGTGTTTGGTGATTAACTATTTGTCTTAATAGGGTGTGCCGATTGTTAAAGAATAACCACTGTTGGTTCGAGGTTTGGTAGGAAACCAAACCATCTGCAAGGTAAGGGTTAAGCGATACACCCTTTGGTTTAATTGGTCATAGCCGAATGGTTTTGGTTACTAACCCCGGTTTGGCCGATTCTAGGAGCAAGTTGATCGAGGATTTAGACGGGGTCTTTGGGATTTAGACTTGCGATTTACCAGGTGTGTAAACTAACACACTATACTTAGTAATATTGTTATTAAACCTGTTTGCCTATTAAAAACCATGACAGTATGATGGATTATTGGATACCCAAACGGGGTATGTGTACGTATCCGGGTAAGTCCGATTTATTACAAGTTCTATTATGGATACCTTGGGTATTATGATCTATGATATGTATGCTATGAGAGGTAATGCTAGACATGTTGGCATGATATGCATGGTGGTATGATATGCATGATTACATGAGTATGGTATGTTGATGGGTGATATGAGTAGAGGAGCATGATATTTTGTCTTGAGCAGCACGATGTTTTGGTAACACACCTTGTGACTTTGGGTCACCAGTGCTTTGGTAGCACATTTGTGTCTTTGGGACACGGAGGTTGGGCACCTCATTGCGACTTGTCCCCGTGGTTAACACCACCGTGGGTTGGCCCCACTTTGAGATATGGGATCGTCTGCTAGTGATTGGGTATCACACGATGGGTTGGCCCCATCATTCGATTATAGTGACTACGGTCACGGTGCTTTGGTAGCACATTTGTGTCTTTGGGACACCGGAGGTTGGGCACCTCATTGCGACTTGTCCACGTGGTTAACACCACCGTGGGTTTGGCCCACTTTGAGATATGGGATCGTCTGCTAGTGATTGGGTATCACACGATGGGTTGGCCCCATCATTCGATTATCGTGACTACGGTCACCGGTGCTTTGGTAGCACATTTGTGTCTTTAGGACACCAGTGTTTTAGTAACACATTGTGACTATATGTCACCGGTGGTTTGGCACCACCAGTGGTTTGGTACCACACGGGGTAGAAAAGGAGATACGGATGGTTAGGATCGGGTTGCATTAATTATGTTGCTATGTATGATGTGTGTTAGCATGTTGTTTCATCGGGAGCGGGATTTATGCCTCGAGTCACTCGACTCACCCTCTCCTTTGACATTTCAGGACTGACTTCGACGCGGACATGGAGCCGGGATGGACTCGGGTGCTCATGCCATGCTTAATAAAGTTTTACTCCAACTCTATCATTTGGGTACTTTAGTTTAATTCTTTATTATTTGGGTTTTAATTTGGATTTGTAAAAGGCCTTTAAATTATGTTTTATGATGGGTATGTTTTAATTAGATTCTCAACCTGCTTAACAAATAACTTGGCATGAAATTTTACTAAAACTTGGAAAGACAACGTTTTCAAAATTATATCGCAAAGTGTTTTAAACTTTACCATCGGGTATCTCGCTATGTTTTGCTATACAATAAACTCAAATGATTTCCAAATCAAACTCGATTTTCTACTAAGTCTAAAATGTTTCAAAATGGCACTAAGAAACTATTGGAAGTGCTAAATGAAATCAACTCGCTTTAACTATATACTTGGATAAGTTTTCAAAATCTAATCAAACAAGCCTACTCAAATTTTCCTCAAATTCACTATGTTTTCACCCCACTTCTAAACGAAAAAAAAATCTAATCACTCAAAGACGTTTTTCCCGTAACATACCAGATTCGGGCGTGGTGTCTTGTCCGGGTTTGGGGTGTTACAATCACGGATCACTATCACTTTCTGTTTAGTTTCTTTGATCAAGTCAACCCCGTGTATCTTATTTTCACTAAGCTCAGTCCAATATAATGGTGTACAACTTTTACGACCGTACAAAGCCTCATAAGATGCCATTTGATACTAGATTGAAAGCTATTATTATGAGCAAATTCAATCAAAGGTAAACCAGATTTAGTCATTCTATCCACAATAACCTAGATTGCATCTTTCTTGCTCGGTGTCAAATGTAAACCAGATACAAAATCTATCGTGACTCTGTCCCATTTCCACCCGGGTATCATAATCGGCTGAAGTAACCCAGAAGGTACCTGATGCTCGACTTTTACTTACTGACAGACTAAGCATTTCGAAACAAAGTCAGATATGTCTCGTTTTATACCAGACCACTAATAGAACTGTTTCAGATCATTATACATTTTCATACTACCCGGATGAACATAAAACCGACTGCTGTAAGCTTCGTTCAAAATCATCTAAATTAACTCTGAATTTCTCGGAACACATATTCGGTTTCTGAACCTCAAACAATCATTTTTATCAACTTGGAATTCAGATTCAATATTCGTTTCACACTGAGCTCGCTTTGCTAACAATTCATTATCAACTTTCTGAGTATCACAAATTTGTTGAAAAAATAACAGTCTTACTTTTAATTCGGCTATTACCGAGCCATCATCAGATATAACCATATATGCATTCATTGCACACAAAGTAAATAATGATTTTCTACTTAAAGCATCAGCAACAACATTAGCCTTTCCCGGATGATAGTCAATCACTAGCTCGTAGTCTTTTAACAACTCTAATCATCGACGTTGGCTCAAATACAGATATTTCTGAGTCATTAAATACTTCAGACTTTTGTGATCAGAATAAACATGACAATTCTCACCGAACAGATAGTGATGCCAAATCTTTAATGCGAACACAATAGCTGCTAACTCCAAATCATGTGTCAGATAGTTCTTTTCGTGTGGCTTCAGCTGTCTCGAGGCATAAGCTATAACTTTGTGATCGGTGTGTCACAGTCTTAAAATTTATAATGAGAATGATCGATCCTAAAAACTAACTATGACAACGATTGAGGCAAGTGTACCTATCGAACAGTAGTATAGCTTAGTGGCAAGACCGGATTGTCAAATCCAAAGGAACCGAAAGTACTAATACTAACTTTCTTTTTATTATTTAGCCTTAAAATTGAAGTGAATCGGTTTAATCTAGAAAATTAACTAACTACTAAGCTAAAGACGATGAGACAAAAAGAATGAAATTAGGGAAATACTTGTGGGAAAAACCAATTGATTAAAACAATACCCAAGGAAGAATCCATCTAGACTTCACTTGTTATCTAACTCTGAACCAGACGACTTATTCATTTGACTTGATCCGTAAGATTCCCTAATGTATATTAACCCCTCTCTCGAGACGACTAACGTCTAACCCTAGGTTGATTAATTGAAATCTCATTCTAATTAAAACCCCTAAAATCTCATTAACTCGATCTATGGACTCCTATATTAGGTTTCACCCTAATCCGGCAAAATCTTGTCACCCTATCTCTAGGCGTGCGATCAACTCCGCTTAATTATGCTAGATCTACTCTTAGGCAGGGACTTTTGCTCCTCCACCTAAGCACATCAAACTTGAATTAATATCCCGGAAATATCAACACAAGAATTAAGAACAAATCAAATATTTATCATATAGTTCAGCAAACGATAACAAGATTCATCTTAGGTTTCATCCCCCTCAGGTATTTGAGGGTTTAGTTCATAATGATAATAGAATACATCTCAAAAGAAAAGATAAAACAAAACATAAGAAAAACTCTAAAACCCCCTGAAGGAATTGAAGAGAGATCCTCCGTCTTGAGTATAAATCCGGCTTCTTGAGATGAATCGACTGGCTTTCTTCAAGTAATTTCCATAATTCTGATCTTTCTCGCTCGGCTCCTTGGCCTAGCTGGACGCCCCGACAGAGGGCTTTTGCCGAACTCCCTTTTAAGTTGCCCCCTAGGGTGTTTATATAGGCTTTGAGATGCCTTACTTGGTCTCCAAGTATCCTAATCTGAGTTAAATTCCTATTTAGGTGTTTAAATATGCTTTGGAATGTGTTTCTTTTCCTCTAAGTATCCAAATCTGAGAAAAACTCCTCTTGGCCGCGGCAGGGGCACGGCCATGGCACACGCCCGTGTAAGTCGTGGCCAGGCCTTGTTGGGTCTATTGGTGAGGCACGACCGTGTGGTCTTGGGCCCAGGCCGTGTCGATTTCGTGATCTGGCCCATTTGGCCCGTTTTAAGCCCGTTTCTTGTTCTTTTCATCCTCTGGTGCTTCCCTGGGTATAAAACATGAAAACAAAGGATTAAGAGCACCAAATGACATAAAATAAGAGATAATTCATCCAAAAGCATGCTAAATGTGGGCTTAAAATATGTTACTATTTCGGTTTATCACTTTGCTTTCCTACATCAAAACAAAACCCAGACCATTCAAAGATGCATTACTATAAATGACAAATTCTTTACCCGATTCTGGCTGAATTAACACTGAAGCTTGATCAAAGAGTTTTCAAGCTGATCAAAACTTTTCTAACACTTTTCTGACCTCTCGAATTTAACATCTTTACATAATGACCTTCGTCATAGGTGTCGCAATCATAGAGAAATCTTTCACAGACCGTCTACAATAACCAGCAAGTCCAGAAAACTTCGAACTTCAGAGACATTTCTTGGAGGTTTCGAGTCAAATATAGCTGAAATCTTACTCGAGCAACCCTAATACACGATCTTTGATACAACATGGCCCGAAAAAACTGACTTCACATAACCAGAACTCACATTTACTAAACTTTGCATATAATTGTTTATCTCGCAAAGTCTGTAGCACAAGTCTCAGATGCTCGGCATGCTCGGTTTCATTACGGGAGTAAATCAAAATATCATCTATAAACACTACTACAAACTGATCTAGATACTGTCTGAAGATTCGATTCATCAAATCCATGAAAATAGCAGGTGCATTAGTAAGTCCGAAAGGCATAACCAGAAACTCATAGTGTCCGTACCTCGTTCGAAAAATAGTCTTTAGTACATCAGAGTCTTTAAGAATACAAATTCTTCTTTCAATCTATCCTTCAATTCATACATGTACGTTCAAAGTTTATTTCCAATTCATAGATAAATTCAAACACATATATCCCAATTAACTTTTCAATCAAATAATTCAAATCATACTAACTACTGAATCAGTCTTTTCAAAGAAATCTTTATTCTCATTAGAAGGATGACCCCAGACATATCATTATACAAATTAATCTTGATCTTCTATCATTTTCACTTTTACCACTGTCGAACCTTCACGAGAACTAGAAAAGAGTTTATAATAAAGCTGTCTCATATATTAATCATCGAAACTCTGAATTATACTAAAATCACCTTAACCATATAGAAATCATTGAGCTTTATTAGGCACAATGTCCCTATCCTATAATGAATATTATCCCAGCTGTTAATGAAGTATCTGAACACAGAAAGGAATCAAATATGATTTAAATAGCAACCATTGTAGAAACACATCTTCTATAACTCTGAGGAAGGTACCACTGTACTCTCACATTTCAAGCCAGGAATTATAATTGTAATAGACATAGTCATCTCTGTCAAATAGAAATCTCTTGCAGATAGTCACATGGAATCATAAAAATACCGGAACAGCAAAATTTCAACATTTGGAGTTACACAGAATATCTGAAAATTACAACTCATATAAAATAATATTAGTTCTGACGATATCCCAGAAATGTCCAGAAAGGACAATGTCACTCATAAATACTGAAATCCACTGTAATAGAAGTAATATAATTTTCACGTATATTCAACAAAGCAATAACCAGTAGAAACAGAATATTAGCCTCATACAGATTTTACCGTCGACTTTCATATCCACACAATGGAATAATTTATTAAAGAAAGACATAACAATGTCGAATATAACCCAAACAGATCAACAATGCTTTCGTCTATTAATATGTTTAGCTAAGGTTCTCATACAATAAAACTTTCATTCTAAAATTAAACATTCACATATACTTCTGAGGATAAATGTACACATAGAATGTCCAAATGGAATCATAATAACTACCCGACTATAACCATGGCATTCAACCATCAATACAATTCAAACATTAATCCACTGTCTAATTCTGTCATCAGAAATTTTCATAATATCACATCACTAACAGAAATCAATTCAGAAAAGCTTCCAGTTAATACTTTCTTTAGATAACATACATGAATAAGTCATTTAATCGGAGTTAACTTCTTCTTTAACAATGTCTTTGCATAATCTGAATAGTCTTCAAAACTGTCCAATATCTCTTTTAGTACTGTCTTCATTTGTTGATTCATTCTTCTTTCTGACCATATTACTAATCTTTCAAACACGGATTTCTATAACTCCACTCTCGTGAGCTTATTCATTCCAAATCTTATAATAAAATTGTAACATTTTTCTGATAAGGGGGTGAGGGTAGTAAAGCCTCAAATTTAACTCTCACATAATTGCACATAATACTTACTATCACAAATAGTCAGTTCATTACTAATTTCACATTCTCAAATCATTTAATAAACTTTTGCTTTTAATCACTTTTATTCTTAACATATTGTTCATATGTCAACTCAAATCACTATTTCAAAATCAGAGCATTTCAGATAGTAATTATAATTCAAATATCATATCTCATATGCTCATATATTTATAACATTTATCAATAACAACATGTCATACAATTTGATTCCTACCTTTATGAGTCTCAACTCATCATCAACACATTTCCACTCAGATATTTGAATATTTACTTCTGTACTATCAGAATTAGCTCAGTTGGAAAACTTATCTATCTCATCAAAATAATTTTCGTTAGAGTTGGGAGATATCACACTATCGCAGATTTAATATGGCATGTATAGCTAGACCCACATACGCTATGGTAGTCCTAGAATCGACTAAACCATAGCTATGATACCAATCAAATGTAACACCCCTAACCCGTATCCGTCGCCGAACTAGGGTTACGGAGCATTACCAGATAAGACACAACTCAGAACAGGCATACATATATATATTTGATTTTTTTTTTATTTTTTTTAAAATAACACATTACATCTAAGATGAGTATAACAATACTATTAATACATATCACACATGTCATACAATTTGTGTAACCACATTTCTACACGGAAACACAAAAATTTATATACTTTTTCATGCCCTTTTTTACCCAAATTCATGTGGTTTCGAGTAAATTCTTGTCGGAAAATAATTAAATATTATAAATAATTAAATTGTGCTAAAAATATGTACATGATGAATTTTAATTAATTTTATAATTATTTTTGATTTATTTTGACTATTTTCGACAGAATCGCACAAAGGGCGAAAATCAGCTCGGCAGACACTGCTCGAAGAACAAAACCGAGAAGCAATTTGAAGTTCAAGGCAAATTTATTTCCAGCCCAAGACGGTCCAATTATGAAGATTTAATCATAATATAATTAATTTTAATTTATTCCCAATTTAATTTGGGCTAAATAAATTATTATTAATTAATTATGGAAAAAGGTCGATTAAACAAAGACCTTTGGTTGAACAAGAATCGATTGAACCGAACCAGCCACCAATTGGGCAGCCCAAACCATCCACAATGATGGCCCTAATCAGCTTATTAGCTGATTAATTAAGCTTGCAAAGAAGCCCTTGAAGACCTTTCAAAACTGCATTCAAACCCCTCCAAAAATTATGGCTTTGTAGATTGCCCCATGCTATATTTAGCAAAGTTGAATTCTTCAACTTTGCCACATGGGATGGCCGGCCAAGGGAGGCCTCTTTTTCTGCTGATATTTTATATTTTTAGCAGCCTTGATCAGCTATAAATACACCCCCTAGCTGCTCATTCAAAACACACCTCAAGCATTTAACATTCTCCTCTCTCACTTTCTCTCAATTCCCATTTTCCCTTCTCCCTTTTTGGTGTTCTTGTGCCGATTTCTCCTCTTGGGAAAGAGGTGTTTTTCCAGCCATTTGAAGCAGCAATTGAAGTGTTCATAAGCCACCTTGATAGCCAAGGACAACGAAGAACGAAGAAGGGAGCAAACAGACAAGCCACGGAGAAACACCGGATTTGTTTCTTGTTCCTTATCTCTTTAAATTATTCGTTGTTGTTTTGACAAACATGTTTATGAATATTTATGCTGTTGGAATGTTTAATTTAATCAATTTAGCTTGAATTTAATTCGTGTTGGGTTGATCGTATTTCGTCCTCTTGAATTATTAAAATTGTGTTTATGATGTTAAAGGCCTCGGTAAAATGTTTGATTAAGTAAAATTACGTTAAGTTATCTGGCATTATAATTGTTTAGATAGCTAATGAATTAATTATTTAAACGCATTGAAATTGTAATTAATGGACGCAATACTTAATCTGTGCATGTTTAATTCTTCTAAGGAAGCTGAAGATTAAATTAGCATTGTATTTGACGATACATATGCCTTGCATAACTTGCGAGATTTTGTGATTAAATTGTTTCAAGGTAAGAATACTTTGTTACTTCACATGATCTTTTATTTGCTTGTTAGGTTGAATTAATCGTTTGAATCGACATAGGAATATGCGAGAGATAATTTAATTTAATAAGTATGTATGTGCGATAACATGTTTACTTTTAGAAGTCTGTTTAGTCGTTTGAATTTGCATAGGAATATGCATAAGAGATGAATGGATTTTTATTTGTAAATATGTTCATAAGTTAGCAAATTACCGAGTTGCCATGTTTTAATAAGTATAAACACGAGTTTAATAATTCTAAGGTAAGAAATGTTATTAATCCAACACAATTATATCATCTTGATTAAAATCGCTTTTGAAATCGTGCATTAGAACTTTGTTTTATTTTATTTTTCTTTGTTTTATTTTTAGTTTTTAAATATTTCTTAAATCCAAATATTTTTCCTTCACCAAATTGTTTGAAAACATTTTCATAAATAATTCTTTTCACGATCCTGTAGATACGATAACTCGATATTTACTTGTCACTTTATTACTTGTTACGATTGTGTACACTTGCACATTTCCACCGTTCCAAGTTTTTGGCGCCGTTGCCGGGGATTGTTTTTCAAAGCCATTATTTGTGAATTTTTATTCTTACATTTTGGTTTATTTATTTTCATATTTAAATTTTTACTTACTTAATTTTTTTGTGAATATTTCAGGTGTTTATGAGTATTGACCAGATTATTGACTTACTCCCTGTGGACCCTGAAATAGAACGAACCTTTCGACAACGAAGAAGACAAGCAAACCAAAGAAGGACCGAAGGAATGAATTTCGAGAATATGAACCAAGGAAACGGAGCAAACCCTGCTTAGAATCCTATCCTTATTGCTGATGATAGGGATAGAGCCTTAAGACAATATGCCGTGCCAGTGTTTAACGATCTTAATCCGGGTATTAGGAGACCCGAAATCGAGGCACAACAATTCGAGCTGAAGCTATCATGTTCCGGATGCTTGAATAATGGGCCATAATTCGGTGGAATGCCTCACAAAGATCCTCATCTTCACTTAAGACTATTTATGGAAGTGAGCGATTCTTTCAAGTTAGCCGGAGTACCCGAAGATGCCTTACGATTGAAGCTATTCCCATATTCGTTTAAGGGATAGAGCTCGTGCTTGGTTGAATTCATTGCCACCGAACTCTATTTCTACATGGCAAGAATTAGCCGAGAGATTCCTCATGAAGTATTTTCCGCCAAGCAAAAATGCTAAGGTGAGAGAACGAGATCACCGCTTTCCACCAAATGGAGGATGAGTCCTTGTATGAGGCATGGGAAAGATTTAAAGAGTTATTACAAAAATGCCCTCATCATGGAATCCCTCATTGCATTCAACTTGAGACATTCTACAATGGTCTCAACGCCCACACAAGGATGGTAGTGGACGCCTCTGCTAATGGTGCTCTCCTTTCTAAGTCTTATAACGAGGCTTACGAAATTATCGAGAGGATTGCCAGTAACAACTATCAATGGCCAACCAGTCGAGCAGCGTCAGGAAGATGAGTCGCCAGAATTCATGAAGTAGATGCTCTTACTTCACTCGCATCTCAAGTATCATCGATATCCTCAATGCTTAAAAACCTTACTACTAATGGGTCTAATAGTTTTGTAGCACAACCGCCTAATCAATTTGAGAATATAGCCTGTGTCTATTGTGGCGAAGGACATTTATTTGAAGAATGTCCGTCGAACCCAGAATCTGTGTACTACATGGGTAATCAAAACCAAAACTGAGGAAGGCAAGGGCTGCAATCCAACTTTTATAACCCATCATGGAGAAACCACCCGAATTTTTCCTGGAGTAACCAAGGGGTGGAACGATACTACTTACACTCAACCTGCATCGACCCAGCCGCCTAATTTTCCGTAACAAGTTCAGAAACCAGTTCAAGCTGAAGCATCCAATAGCCTGGAGAGTTTGCTAAAGACATACATAGCAAAGAATGATGCCTTAATCAAGAGCCAAGTAGCTACATTGAAGAATTTGGAGAATCAAGTGGGCCAGCTTGCGTCTGAACTCAGGAACCGACCACAAGGTGCTTTACCTAGTGACACGGAAAATCCGAGAAATCCAGGAAAGGAATATTGCAAATCGTTGAAATTGAGGAGCGGAAAGATATTCGAACCCAAAATTGTCGAAGTTGAAAAGGAGCAAGCTGATGCTCAAGAAGAAGTTCAACCAAGTGTTGAAACCCCAGTTTCACCAGAACTGAAACCTACAAAACCCGACAAAGTAACCTCAGGACCAACCAATTTTGATCAACCAGCAACTTTGTTAGATGCAGAATTACCACCAAAGGCGAATCAACCAGAATCAATTCCAGTGATGAAACCACCGCCACCCTACCCTCAAAGACTTCAGAAACCGAAGCAGGAGATTCAATTCAAAAAGTTCCTTGACGTACTCAAGCAACTACACATCAACATCCCGTTGGTGAAGCACTTGAGCAAATGCCGAACTCGTCAAGTTCATGAAAGATATCTTGTCTAAAAACGAAGGCTTGGAGAATTTGAGACGGTAGCTCGGACGAAGGAATGCAAAGGTGCATATCTTCGAACAAACTACCCCAAAATTGAAGGATCTGGATGTTTTACCATACCGTGCAACACTGGATCAACATATTGTGGTAAGGCATTATGTGACTTAGGTGCAAGTATCAACTTGATGCCTATGTCAATATTTAGAAAGTTGGGGATAGGAGAAGTTAGACCAACTATGGTTACACTTCAACTAGCGGATCGATCCTTAGCACATCCGTAGGAAAAATCGAGGGCGTATTGGTGCGTGTAGAAAAATTTATCTTTCCTGCGACTTTGTAATTCTAGATTTTGAAGCGGACAAAAAGAAGTGCCAATTATCCTAGGAAGACCATTCTTAGCAACCTAAGGACCCTTATTGATGTGCGAAGGGATAGGCGACTATGCGTGTTCAAGATGATCGAGTAACATTTAATGTTTTCAAGTCAATGCAATTTCGACACAATGGATGATTGTTACTGCGATGGCCGATTTAGAAGAATTAATAATAGAGAAGGAACTTAAGCGTGTTGAGGACCCATTGGAAAGTATTTTGACATCGGATCCTCCAAATGATGAAGAAGAAGATGAATGCTTAGCTTTGCTAGGAGCTAATCAAAAGGGATTTAATCCGCAATCCCATTTTGAATCTTTGGAATTAGAGAAAAGAGATTACATGCAGCCAAAAGCATCAATCGAGGAGCCACCAAAGTTAGAACTCAAGGTATTACCTTCACACTTAAAATATGTTTATTTAGGTAACGCCTCTACTCTGCCTGTGATTGTTTCAGCAGAATTAACTACTGAACAAGAAGATAAACTTATCATAGTTTTGAAACAATTCAAGAAGGCTATCGGATGGACTATAGCCGATATTCGCAGTATTAGCCAATCTATATGCATGCACAAGATCATATTAGAAGATGGCGAGAGAGGAACGATTGATGGACAACGGAGACTGAACCCCATCATGAAAGATGTCGTAAAAAAAGAAATTATCAAGTGGTTCGATGCGGGTATAATTTACCCCATCTCAGACAGTTCATGGGTGAGTCCAGTCCAGTGCGTGCCGAAGAAAGGAGGTATCACGATTGTGGAGAACGAGAACAACGAGTTGATACCAACGAGAACAGTTACGGGATGGAGAATTTGCATCGATTATCGGAAGCTAAACAAGGCGACTAGGAAAGATCACTTTCCTTTGTCGTTCTTGGACCGGATGCTGGATAGACTCGCAGGACGAGACTACTATTGTTTTCTCGATGGATACTCAGGGTATAATCAGATTACAGTAGCACCGGAAGATCAGCACAAAACGACATTCACCTGTCCGTACAGTACATTTGCATTTAGACGCATGCCATTTGGTTTATGTAATGCACCAGCTACATTTCAAAGATGTATGATGTCTATCTTTACTGACATGGTTGAGAAGTACTTGGAAGTTTTCATGGACGATTTCTCAGTATTCAGAGATACTTACGATGATTGCTTAGCCAATCTAGTGAAGGTACTGAGGCGATGCGAAGAAACGAATCTCGTACTCAATTGGGAAAAATGCCATTTCATGGTACGAGAAGGAATTATTCTAGGGCATTGGATAACGAGACATGGGATCGAGGTGGACAAAGTGAAAGTAGACGTTATTGAGAAACTCCTACCTCCAACATCTGTAAAAGGTGTTAGGAGCTTTTTGGGCCACGCCGGTTTTTATCGAAGGTTTATCAAGGACTTATCCAAAGTGGCTAAACCCTTATGCAAGCTATTGGAGAAAGACTCGATATTCAAGTTTGATAAGGAATGCTTAAAAGCCTTCAATGATCTAAAAAGTCGATTAGTCACGGCACCCATAATCGTCACACCAGACTGGAATTCGCCATTTATTTTGATGTGTGACGCAAGTGACTTCGCCATTGGAGTTGTTATGGGCCAGCGAAGAAATAAAGTTTTTCATCCTATCTACTACGCAAGCAAAACTCTAACCGGAGCTCAACTAAATTATACGGTAACAGAGAAAGAGTTACTTACTGTTGTGTTTGCTTTCGACACATTTCGATCTTATCTTGTAGGTACCAAAGTGATTGTCTATACGGACCACTCTGCAATTAAGTACTTATTAGCCAAGAAAGATGCTAAGCCGAGATTGATCCGGTGGGTGCTTCTACTTCAGGAGTTCGATCTAGAAATTCAAGATCGAAGGGGTAGAAAACCAAGTAGCGAATCACTTATCCAGTTGGAGTCGCAAGAGGAAGTTCTCCACTGCGTCCGATCCAAGAGACATTTCGGATGAACACATCTTGAAGGTAAATCATGTCCATAATATTCCATGGTTTGCTTGATTTTGCTAACTATTTAGCTTGTGGTTTGATGTCGATTGATAAAACTTATCAACAAAGAAAAAGTTTCTTCACGATGTGAAGTGCTATTTTTGGGAAGAGCCATATTTGTTTAAAAATTGTGCAGATCGGATGATTAGGAGATGTGTGACGAAGATGAAATCACAGAAGATTTTATACCACTTGTCATTCACTCTCAGTGGGGACACTTCAGAGGAACTCGTCTGTGCCAAAGTATTGCAAGCTTTGGATTCTTTTGGCCAACACTATTCAAGGATGAATACGCTTACGTAAAGAATTGTGATCGATGTCAGAGAATTGGAAACGTAACTAATAGAAATGAGATGCCTCGAACAAATATCATTGAGGTAGAATTGTTCGATGTTTGGGGTATTGATTTTCTTGGTCCTTTTCCTCCGTCTTTTGGTCACAAGTATATATTGGTAGCAGTAGATTATGTGTCCAAGTAGGTCGAGGCTGAATCTTATCCGATGAACGATGCCAAGGTTGTGATGAAATTCTTGCAGAAACACGTGTTCACAAGGTTTGGAACCCCTAGAGCTATTATCAGCGATGAAGCGACCCACTTTGTGAACAAGTGGTTAAAATGGTTGTTAGATAAACATGGAGTGAAACACAAGGTTGCTCTGACTTACCATCCATGAGACAAATAGGCAAGTGAGCTAGCAAATAAGGAGATCAAAGGCATACTTGAGAAGGTAGTTTGCCCGAACTGACAAGATTGGTCTAAGAGACTAGATGATGCTTTATGGGCTTACAGAATAGCATACAAGACACCCTTAGGAATGTCACCCTATAGGTTGGTCTTTGGGAAAGCCTGTCATCTACCTCTGGAGTTAGAGCACAAAGCTTACTGGGCTCTTCGACAACCCAATTTGGATCTCAAGCTTGCTAAAGAGAAACGAATACTCCAACTCAACGAGCTAGAGGAATTTCGAATGTTCTCATATGAAAATGCCAAATTACTCAAAGAAAGACTCAAGAAATGGCATGACAAGCATATTCGAGTTCGAGAGTTTGAAGCAGGTCAGCAAGTTTTGTTATTTAATTCCAGTTGAAGTTCTTTCCGGGTAAGTTAAAGTCACGTTGGTCCGGTCCATTTACAATTCATCACGTTTATCCATGCGGAGTTCTTTGAACTCAAGGTAAGAGAGGTAATTTTCAAGTCAATGCTCAGCGTTTGAAACACTATTACGAAGAAAACCACGAGCGGAATAAAATCGTGTTCAGTTTATCTGATTTTTAATTTTCTTGTTTTCAATAAATTATTTAGGGTATATTATCGGGTTCATTATGTTTAAATAAATTCTGTCTAGGAGATTGGAACTTAAGCGGGACCGCTTGTGACCCTCCAATCTTTCACGGAATTGATTTTTACATAATTTTCAAGAAATTAGCCCCTAAATAGCAAAATAATTTTTGTTTTTTTTCAAATAAAAGGTCAATTTTGACTCAAGTTTTAAATTGCAGCTCAATTTCAAATTTTCATTAAGTCCATGGACTTAATTGATTTATTTTTCAAATTTGGTTGCTATTTTCATAAATACTAAAAACTAGGTGCCTCTTCTTGTAAATATTTTTAAAAGGCATCTAAAATAAATATTTTTATTTTTAAATTATTGATAAACTTTTATATATAATTATATTCATTATAATTTATATATTAACTTTTATCAACCTAGCTTAGGATTAGAATTAATTTTATTTTATATTTATCTTAGTAAATAAATAACAATTGATAATTTATATGTGTTTATTTAATTATTAATTGTTGTTTATCATGAGTAAAATTAGAAGGGGACTCTTATTTTTAATGCTTTAATTGTTCTAAGAGTTCTATTCCAATTTATACTCCTCCATCTATAAATTGCACCCTTGTTCTCACCATTCACTCATCACTCAAACTCCCATCCACCAAAACACCAAGTGCATAACTCCCAAGCCACCATTCGGCGTGCGGCTCCGGCCAGACGCTGCACGCCAAAGACCAAAGAAACGCCCAGTTGGGATCTCACCGACTGCTTTGCCTCTGCCCCTATCGCTAGCTGCACACCAACGCCCCACGCCAACCAGCTGTGGCTGCCTTGCGCTTGCACCTTGCGCGCCACCGCTCGACCCCATCGCACCTTAACGCTTTGTGCGCCTATGCGCACATTCTCCCTTTCCCCAACCTAAGCCAACCCTCCTTTAAATTCTCCCTTTGATTCATTAGTTTTTATTTATTTTAAGAGTTCTTAAATTCTACGAGGAAGGTGGTAAGAATAATTTTTTCTTAAGTTTAATTTTTATTCAATAATTTAATTTTCAATTTATTGAAATATTAATAATTTGTATTAATTAAATTTTTAAGAAACTATTTTTTTATTTTTCTTTCCATCTTATGTTCAGTTAATTATGACTTGCAAAAGAACTCGTGCCTCAGCTCAAATTGACAAACCACAAAGCAAATTTCACTTTGTGAAGAAGCCAAAGTAAGATACAAAGTATCTTCAAAAATCAACAGATGCATCCAGAGAAAGGCTTCACATTGAAAGAAAGCAACTCTGAGACTTTATGCTACGTATTCGACAAGTTGCTGAAGCCCTCAATTGGGAATTGTTTTGTGAAAAGAGACCAAGTGTGGATAAGGAATTAGTTAAGTGAATTCTACGCGAACTTAACTTCAAGCGAATTGGCGAAGTTCGATCCAGCGGAATCATGGTACCAATAAATTCTAATGCTATTAATGAGTTCTTTGAATGACTTGATTTCGACAACGATGAATATTCCTCTCTGTTGAGCAATATTAAGCCTGAAAATCTGCAAGAAATCCTCGAGGAACTTACAGTTCCAGGTTCTAAGTGGACTGTGTCAAAACAAGGAATCCACACGTGTCGAAGAGAGTATTTGACACCACTCGCGAAGGTATGGTTCTACTTCATTCGTTTCAGCCTTATGCCTAGTTCACATGGGACAACAATTTCATTAGAGCGAATGGTCCTACTATACTCGATTTTAACCGGAAAGGCCATTTATGTGGGCAAAATCATCCTGAGAGAAATGCGAAATTGTGCCATTAGACGCTCTGGCCCAGCCTATTTTCCCTTTACGATCACAATTTTGTGCTTAAAAGTAAAACTCCTTGCGGATGTGAAGAAGACAGTATAGTCAAGGCACAATCACCGATTGGGACCTCTACCGAGTGGCCGAGAGATTACATTTCTTGATGGCGAATTTAAGAGAGCGAGGATCTGAAGAAGCGAAGATGAACCCACGAAATCCCACGAGCAGCAATCAAATGAGGCGGATCCAATGGAACCGGAAGTGAACGATATCGAACCCTCAATGTTTAGAGCTCCACCGCCTAGCCCGGATCGTCGTGGTGAGTCATTGAAGCTGATGGACTTAATGCAACACATGCAATGGCGACAACAAGCCTATTGGCGATACTAAAAAATAAGAGATGATTCGATGAGGAGGCCTCAAGAAAATTTATAATGACCCATTTATTTTTGTGCACGAGTTTCCAGTTTCATATTTGAACCATGGGTTTCATCATCGAAGAGAGAGCAAGCGATTCCTACAAAGACAATACTAATGGAGCAAAAGATGAGTCAAAATCGGAAGGATGGGCAAACAAATAAAAAGGGAAGGACTTCAACTTTAGTTTATTTTTATTTTCAGTTATTCTAGGATTAGGTTAATTAGGAATTTTTATTCTTGCACAATAAAACAAGAGATAGGAATCATGAATAAAATCTAAACAAGTCTCAAAGGCTAAAGTGTGGCAATAGATATATACATGTCTAGGATTGGATTTTAGAAAGAGCACAGTACTTAAGCGATCAATTTGACTCACCTCCTTTTTCTAATATCCTACAGGTGTATAGTATTTATTCACTTTAAAACAATGAGGACATTGTTCACTTTAAGTAGGGGACCCAAAAATTTGAATTGATTCCACTCGAGAATAAAATTTTCTTTTAGTTATGCTTAGGATATATTTTGTTCAATAATTTGAAATTTTGTTAAGTATGCTAAACTCTAGTATTAATAAAGTTCTATTATTTCAATAAATTATTATGTTAGCTTAATAATGATATGAATGTATTTTTAATAAAGCATGTAAATTCGTACCATAAAATTTTTAATTCCCTACGAAAAAATTAGGCATGCATGAAAGTTTAAGTCTTTAGAATTGACTTAGTAATTTCTTGAGGCGAAATCCTAGGAAGCATGGAATGTTGAAAATGATTTAGGCAATCTGTTTTGGACCGTTTGAGCCTTTCAAGCCGACCTAATAAAAAATTATCCTTTGAAACCCAATTTTGAGACTATATGGCCTAAATTTATTTGGACTCATGCAATATTTAGCCATCAATTTTCTCTTCATTACTTCCAAAATTGTCCCAAACACTAGACTCAGTACTATTCAGAAGATCATTTGAAAATAAGTTTGGGAGAGTTGAAAAGATGTATCAAATGCTCGAAAATTATAGTACATGAAGCAAGTGCTCGAGTTTGAGCCTTGAAAAAAAAAACATGTACTAAAAATGAAAGAAGTGATCGAAAGAGCATAAGTTGGGTCTCAAGGGTGAAAATTCCGAAGGTTCAAAGTTAAGCTGAGTCTAGGGTTTTTAAGCCAAAAATTTGTCTATTTTTCACCTACCCTTAAGCCCAGCCATGTTACAACCTTACTAAAGACCTATTGATTCAAAATTCCAATGTTACCTACATTAGTGGAGAGAAATTGCTCTGTTCAACATATGAATACATTAGTTAAGCTTAATGATTACAGTTTACTTTTTGAATAAGGAATTAAAATCAAATTGGTAACGAGGAACATGTCTTTATTAAGAAACATTTAGTCTAATTTTGCTAGTATAATAATTTTTGGAGGTAATTTGAACGATATGTATACTTAAGTAGCATAATTATCAAATTTCTTATTTTTGAGCCTAAGTATATCAAATTCATAATTTTGAGAAAAAAAGTTGTTCTGAAGGAATTTTTCAAAGGTGTTTCAGAGAAAATTCTTTTCAAATTTGTGCATTACTCGGGACGAGCAATGAATTAAGTTTGGGGGTGTGGAAACACAAAATTTATATACTTTTTCATGCCCTTTTTGACCCAAATTCATGTGGTTTCGAGTAAATTCTTGTCGAAAAATAATTAAATATTATAAAATAATTAAATTGTGCTAAAAATATGAACATGATGAATTTTAATTAATTTTATAATTAATTTTGATTTATTTTGACTATTTCCGACAGAATCGCACAAAGGGCGAAAATCAGCTCGGCAGACACTGCTCGAAGAACAAAACCGAGAAGCAATTTGAAGTTCAAGGAAAATTTATTTCCAGCCCAAGACGGTCCAATTATGAATATTTAATCATAATATGATTAATTTTAATTTATTCCTAATTTAATTTGGGCTAAATAAATTATTATTAATTAATTATGGAAAAGGGTCCAGTTAAACAGCACTGGTTGAACCGAATCAGTTGAACCGAACCAGCCACCAATTGGGCAGCCCAAACCGTCCACAATGATGGCCCAAATCAGCTTATTAGCTGATTAATTAAGCTTGCAAAGAAGCCCTTGAAGACCTTTCAAAACTGCATTCAAACCCCTCCAAAAATTATGGCTTTGTAGATTGCCCCATGCTATATTTAGCAAAGTTGAATTCTTCAACTTTGCCACATGGGATGGCCGGCCAAGGGAGGCCTCTTTTGCTGCTGATATTTGCTATTTTTAGCAGCCTTGATCAGCTATAAATACACCCCCTAGCTGCTCATTCAAAACACACCTCAAGCATTTAACATTCTCCTCTCTCACTTTCTCTCAATTCCCATTTTCCCTTCTCCCTTTTTGGTGTTCTTGTGCCGATTTATCCTCTTGAGAAAGAGGTGTTTTTCCAGCCATTTGAAGCAGCAATTGAAGTGTTCATAAGCCACCTTGATAGCCAAGGACAACGAAGAACGAAGAAGGGAGCAAACAGACAAGCCACGGAGAAACACCGGATTTGTTTCTTGTTCCTTATCTCTTTAAATTATTCGTTGTTGTTTTGAAAAACATGTTTATGAATATTTATGCTGTTGGAATGTTTAATTTAATCAATTTAGCTTGAATTTAATTCGTGTTGGGTTGATCGCATTTCGTCCTCTTGAATTATTAAAATTGTGTTTATCTTTGTTAAAGGCCTCGGTAAAATGTTTGATTAAGTAAAATTACGTTAAGTTATCTGGGATTATAATTGTTTAGATAGCTAATGAATTAATTATTTAAATGCATTGAAATTGTAATTAATGGGCGCAATACTTAATCTGTGCATGTTTAATTCTTCTAAGGAAGTGAAAGATTAAATTAGCATTGTATTTGACGATACATATGCCTTGCATAACTTGCGAGGATTTTGTGATTAAATTGTTTCAAGGTAAGAATACTTTGTTACTTCACATGATCTTTTATTTGCTTGTTAGGTTGAATTAATCATTTGAATCGACATAGGAATATCACGAGAGATAATTTAATTTAATAAGTATGTATGTGCGCGATAACATGTTTACTTTTAGAAGTCTGTTTAGTCGTTTGAATTTGCATAGGAATATGTATAAGAGATGAATGGATTTTTATTTGTAAATATGTTCATAAGTTAGCAAATTACCGAGTTGCCATGTTTTAATAAGTATAAACACGAGTTTAATAATTCTACGGTAAGAAATGTTATTAATCCAACACAATTATATCATCTTGATTAAAATCAATTTTTGAAATCGTGCATTAGAACTTTGTTTTATTTTTAGTTTTTAAATATTTCTTAAATCCAAATATTTTTCCTTCACCAAATTGTTTGAAAACATTTTCATAAATAATTCTTTTACAATCCCTGTGGGTACGATAACTCGACATTTACTTGTCACTTTATTACTTGTTACGATTGTGTACACTTGCACATTTCCACCGTTCCACTACACTTACGATTAAAAGTGATAATTACATAACATACCAATTCACATACTTAACATTCAAATCAAAGTTGATATTTGTATCCTGAATCATCCAAACAGAATAAAGTTGCACATTTTACTATTTCAATCAAATCATACTAATCTTTATAAATTTAACATATATTATTATCTTATACTTATCAAACAGTAAGTGTAACATCCTAAAAATTGAATTTTTTTTTATTGTTGCATTATTTTGGTGCTCAGCTAGTTAAACTATCCAATGTGTGTGTTTTTATAGTCTCGAGAAGGCTTGGGATTTATTTGGATTTGGAATAAATTTTGGTAATTAGTACTTTAATGAAATGGAACAAGTGACCTTAAAGCTTAAGGTAATTAAGTGGTAAAAGTTAGCATAAGTGAGCTAGTAGTAAAGAGGAGATGGCGCCATATGTGTTCCTTGAGGGGAAGGAGTTCGAATCCCTTGATGTACATATGAGAATGTTATTTTTTTTTTTTTGCTTTCCTTCCTCATAGTGTCGGCCAAGCCTAGTACATATGGTAAGTTGGACTTTTATTTTTATGATAAGGTGGCTAAGAGAAAAGGCAATTTTTAATTTTAAGGAAGGGAATCAAATGGAAAAGGCATGAAGGGGGAACACAAGGCTTATAACAAGGAAAATGTTATGGAAAGTTTGGGGTGGGCAAACTTTGACCTTGTGGCCATGCACTTGGACGGTTTTAGGGGCTAGGGGGGTGGCCGAATTTTTTATGGCTTTTGGTAAGGATTAGGTGCTAGTTGGTCACTTTTGTAACATCCTGAATTAATGGGCCTATGCATTTAATGTGTAAATTTGAGTGTTAGGAGTCCAAGTTGGGCTCAGGTTTGGGCTGAGGCCTTGGTTAAATTCTCTGTTTGGGCACTATAGGGTTTAAAAGGTGGTATCTGTGTTTAAAATACTAAAGTGGGCTTGTGGCCCAATGTTAGGTGGCGCTGCAAGGAGCTAGAGGGTGGCGTCACTAGTAGATGGAAAGAGAGCCCAAGTGTTGGCTACATGGAGCCCATGTATTTGGGCCATTTTCGGCACTTTAAAAGGGAGCAAGGGGGGATGGCAATAGGGCTAGAAAATAGGTGGATTAAATGACATGGATAATGGGGATAATGAGCTGATAAAGGAAGGAAGAGGTGGTGTTATCTAGGCTTCTTCTGAAGGTGTGAATGGATTAAGATAGAGGAGAAAAGATAGGAGCTATCTGCTGAGTGCAGTGTTGGCCGAAATTCCATCACCTAGAGGAGGGAAGAAATCGGTTTCTTTATGGCAAAGGGGTGCCGAAATTTTCCCTATTATTTGATGAGTTGTTAGTTAGCAAGAAGGGCACTTTCGGTTTTTGATAAGTAAGTGTCGAAAGTCTCTATAAATAGGGGTAGTATCTCTTCAATTCCTAGGCATTTTGAACCTGTTCTTTTCTTCATTCTACATGCAGAAACTCTCGGTCTCTCTGCAATTTCTTTTCTTTTGATTTCTTCAAAAGTGAAACCTCCCAATTTTTCTCAACATTTTTTCTTTCAAAAGCGAAACCACAACACTATTCCCATCTCCATAGCCGAATACTTCCTATTCCCTTTGCCGAATTCTTCGCTAAAGTGAATCTACATAGACTTCTTCCTATCATCTTTTCTTCTAATCTTCTCAAAAGCGAAATCTTCTAGGAGTAGCCAGAATCTCTGTGATAGGGTAAGTCTTTGATCTTTTCTCTTCACTATTCTCTTTCGGTTTTTGGAAGTTAAAGCCGAAAGGCTATTGAGATTAGTAAGGTTGACGTTTGATTAATGGTTTAATGGTTTTATGTATTCTCTTGTTGGGCGACATTCGGGAATCAAGTAGATCTCTTAGATCTGAAAGCCGGAAAACGCTAGTCCCCGAATCTCATATCACTTTTAGGAATTTCAAGGTAAGGGATTCTCTTTAGGTTCTCGTTAGATTCGATATCGAAATCACAATCTTAACCATATGTTATGATTAATAAAGCCTTTTGATGGAATCAAATGTCGATCGAGCAAAGAAGGGGACTAGATCAAAAACCCGATTCCTAAGTTTAAGAAACGAGCGATGTCGTGATTCGGGATTGGCCACGGGTTGTGGATAGCTTCGAACAACACCTTAGGCGGATAGCGATGGTGTCGACTACGGACGGCGTCGACATAGAAAGTATCGTGTTATCGGTAAGCAGTGTGTGTAGATCTCTAACACACTAGTTAATTGTATTACATATATATTGGGCTAAAAGCGGAAATAGGTCATGTGTAGACGATCGAATAAAACCCAAAAAAAGGTCTCATAAAGGATGCAGTGCGTAATCATAGGAATCTCTATGTGTATCGATATATATATATGAAAGCCTGTTTTCTTAAATGTGGTATGATGTTTCTTTCATGTGTGTATGCATGGGGTGGAATTATGATAATGAAGGGGAAGAGCATGATAGGTCACTTGGTGATCGATGGTTAAACCACGAATTCAAATGTTAGGTCACATAGTGATCGGTGGCAAAGCCACACTTAAATGATTCCTGATTACTAGGAATAGGCAGTACGGCTATCGATATGGTGTGTAGCGGTTGGCGAGTTGATTGTAGAAATCCCCGAGGTGTGTTGGCTGGTACGGGTTGGTGTGTAGAGGATGGACTTTTAGGATGGGTTGGGCCAGTTACCATTTATTATTTATCATGTAATTATGATTGTTGCCTTTATGTATGGGCGAGGGCTCATAATGTGTTTGTGGGCCTCAGGTCGTTGTGTGTTTCGGGATTTATACACTGAGTCTTGGTGACTCACCCTTTTATTTTTCCCTAACTTTTCAAATGAGCAGTAGATCGTGGACATGGGAGCCGAGGCGGACTCGAGGGGCCATCAAGTTTTATTTTATCACGCCATTTAATTTCTTAAACTATTTCCGGTTTTTCTTTAAGTTTGAATTTGGGACTATTCTTTTGTAATAAGGCCTCCCTAGCTTAGTGTTTTGATTTATATTTGATGACGTTTACATTTATAAATGTATGTTCGAAGCTTTATTATAAAAAGAAATAAAAATGGGATTTTCAAACAAGTAATTTGTATAGAAGAAATAAAAATATTACAAAGGTTTTCTTCAAATAACACTTATTTAACGAATACTTCTACAAATCAACCGAGATTCCAAATCCTTTCAAAGCGAAGTTTTTAAACTTTAAGCCGTAACATACCAAATCTGGTCGTGGCGTTTGGGCCGGGTTTGGGGTGTTACATTTTGGTAGCAGAGCCCAGTTCAAAACTCGGGCTGTGAAATGGGTCTAGTAGTGATTTGAAAACTTGTTGAGAATTTGAGAAAAGTTTGGGATGAAGATATGGCCTTCGAGTCTACCGGCACCCGATCCACGCAGGTAAGTATTCTAAACTTTTGGATGTGATATGTATGTTGGGCTTGATGGGCTTGATGGACGTAGGCTAGTATATTAGACATTGATGGACTTTAGGCTTAGTTTTACACAACTCTCTAAATTCATAAGATTTAATCCAACCAAACAAACCTGTGAACAAGTCGCAAGATTAGGGTGTGGCAACAGGCATACGCATGTCTAGGGATTGGATTCGGGGGAGAGCTTGGTATTTAAGCGATCCCTAGTGACTCACCTCCTTTTAAGCTAGAATCCTGCAGTGCGTAGTGTATTGTTCACCTTAGTCATGAGGACTTGTTGACGGGCCAAAATCTATAACTAAAACCCGAAAGGGACCAGCCATTCTATTTTGTAAAATTACTAAATTACCCCTGATTTATAAATTACCGAAATATCCCTGATTTGTAAAATTACTAAAATACCCCCAGATTGTAAAATTACTGAAATACCCCAGATTGTAAAATTACCGAAATACCCTCGGATTGTAAAAATTACCGAAATACCCCCAGATTGCAAAATTACCAAAATACCATTCTTTCACAAAATCACCAAGGAACCCTATTTCGAAAAGTTACGAAAATACCCCTGTAGGATAAATTATGAAAATACCCCTGGGTAGTGAAACGACGAAAATACCCTTAGGTGATGAATGTAAGTTCGTGGATGCTACTTATATGTTGATGTTAATGATTGAATGTATGTGCTTCCTAGAACTAGGAGATACAGACTTGAGACTGAACCGTAGATATAATCACGAATTTGAAAGAACTACTCTTAAAACTACTGTTCATAAGATTGTTCGTGGTTAATTAGTGGAAGAAATTAATAATTCATAAAATTTCTAATCAGATAAACGCGAATCGGTAGAATGAGTACAAGAGGTCGTGGACGTCCGCCGCGTGGTCGTGGTAGGGGTAGGATGATGGTGTCAAAACCAGAGAGGGTTTGGCCATGGATGTGGAAACGAGATCTGGGTACCACCACCGTGTGGAGGAGGAATTTCAGGATCGGGCAGCGGAGATGATGCGGTATCTCGAGGCAATGTTAAGGGTTCTAGAGAGGGTTCTTTGGGGCGGTATGGGCACAGGCCAAAACTCTGTCTTGGGAGCGACTTAGAGCCAATGGGGCGAAAGTGTTTAAGGAGTTTCGTATAGCCCCGAGTTCGAGTTCACCGAGTATTGGTTGGAGGCGGTTGAGCACATAATGGATGATTTGGATTTCACGGAAGAGGAGAAGTTGAAAGGGTTGTATCTCTCCTACGGACGCCAAGCTTATCAATGGTGGCTTACGGTTAAGGATGGTACGGTGGTGGCCAGTATCACTTGGGATTCTTTCAAAGCGGCGTTTGAGTAAATACATTGGGACAAGTTATGTGGATGCGCGGCGTGAGAGCATTTCTAAATTTGGTGCAAGGAAGTAGGTCGGTGGCTGCGTACGAAGCGGAATTCTTACGCCTTAGCTGTTATGCTCGAGGAATGGTGGCCACAGACCATGAACATTGTGTTTGATTTGAAGATGGTCTGAGGGATGATTTGCATGTATTGATAGCTCCACAGCGGGAGAGGGAATTTGCTGTGCTTGTGGAAAAAGCTAAGATAGCTGAAGAGGTGAAGCGGACCGAGAAACTAAACCGGGATAGAGATAGGAGTGGAAGTAAGAGGAATTTTGGATCGTCAGGGGAAGCTGGGCGTACTTAGAAAAGGCCTAGGTCAGACGGGCCGAGGCGGGAAGAGAGACCTGCTGCTGTTGGTTAGACACAGAAGTGTGCTCGATGTGGTAAATTCCATGTAGGCGAGTGTTGGGCAGGCAATGGGAAGTGCTTTAGGTGTGGATCTACGGATCACCAAGTTAGAAAGCTGCTGCTGCGATAGCAGGCGATGAAGGGCCCACGGGCCAAGGAATGCACCGCCGAGGAAGAGGTGGTCGGCAGACCACAGAGAGGTCGTGTAGTCGGCCCGGTGGTGGTAATGGTTCGGTCGAGGCCGTGGAGCACCGAGCCAAAGGCGGAAACACTCGAGGCGAGACGATCGGGGTTAGTCTATCTTGCCGGACGTCGAGAGGTCGACGCACCGGATGTTATAACCGGTGCGTTTTTAATTTTTGGTTTGCCTTACACTGCCTTGATTGATATTGGTTCGACGCACTCTTATGTTGCTAGTGCTATAGCGGGAACTTTGAACTTAGATTATGAGACTTCTTCTAGGGAGATGATGTAGTAAGCCCTCTAGGACAAACTGTAGTGGTGAACAAATCAGTATAAGGATGTACCCACGGAAGTTCAAGGGGTAGCTTTACGGTCGATCTGATGGAACCGCCGTTTGGGGAGTTCGATTTGATCTTAGGAATGGATTGGTTAGTGAAGTATCAAGCGAACTTGGGTATGCGACCAAGCGTATGGTGTTAAAGACTCGATGGCGGTGAAGTGTTGGTGATAGGTGAAACGGGGAACTGTTTGTCAAATGTGGTGTCTGCCTTAAGGGCAGAAAGGACGGTGAGAAAAGGATGCGAGGCAATTCTAATGTTTGTTCGGGCTCTGGAAGCCACGGAACTAACTGTCGGAGATGTCAAGACGGTGAAGGAATTTTCTGATGTTTTCCCAGAAGAGCTTACGGGATTACCCCGGATCGTGAAGTGGAGTTTGGTATTGATCTTCTTAGGGAGCAGCGCCGATATCTATTGCTCCGTATAGGATGGCGCCAAAGGAGTTGGTGGAATTGAAAGCGCAGATTCAGGAGTTGCTGGATAGAGGGTTTATCCGACCAAGTGTGTCGCCTTGGGGTTTGCTTCTGTATTAGATATTTGGTGGGTGTGAAGAGGTTCCAAGCTTAAGTTAGAAAGTGTATTCTTGTTTTAGAATCGAGCAAGCTTGTGCGCGTGAGTGTAGTGTTGTAGGTTAGGATGTGCGACTGCTTCTATAGCTAGAAATTTCGAGGACGAAATTTCTTTAAGGGGGTAGAACTGTAACATCCTGAATTAATGGGCCTATGCGTTTAATGTGTAAATTTGAGTGTTAGGAGTCCAAGTTGGGCTCAGGTTTGGGCTGAGGCCTTGGTTAAATTCTCTGTTTGGGCACTATAGGGTTTAAAAGGTGGTATCTGTGTTTAAAATACCAAAGTGGGCTTGTGGCCCAATGTTAGGTGGCGCTGCAAGGAGCTAGAGGGTGGCGTCACTAGTAGATGGAAAGAGAGCCCAAGTGTTGGCCGCATGGAGCCCATGTATTTGGGCCATTTTCGGCACTTTAAAAGGGAGCAAGAGGGGGATGGCAATAGGGCTAGAAAATAGGTGGATTAAATGACATGGATAATGGGGATAATGAGCTGATAAAGGAAGGAAGAGGTGGTGTTATCTAGGCTTCTTCTGAAGGTGTGAATGGATTAAGATAGAGGAGAAAAGATAGAAGCTATCTACTGAGTGCAGTGTTGGCCGAAATTCCATCACCTAGAGGAGGGAAGAAATCGGTTTCTTTATGGCAAAGGGGTGCCGAAATTTTCCCTATTATTTGATGAGTTGTTAGTTAGCAAGAAGGGCACTTTCGGTTTTTGATAAGTAAGTGTCGAAAGTCTCTATAAATAGGGGTAGTATCTCTTCAATTTCGACATTTTGAACCCTATTCTTTTCTTCATTCTCTGTGTCGAAACTCTCAGTCACTCTCTGCAATTTCTTTTCTTTTGATTTCTTCAAAAGCCAAAACTTCCCAATTTTTCTCAACATCTTTTCTTTCAAAAGCCGAAACCCTGAACTCTATTCCCATCTCCATAGTCGAATACTTCCTATTCCCTTTTGCCGAATTCTTCACTAAAGCCGAATCTACATAGACTTCTTCCTATCATCTTTTCTTCTAATCTTCTCAAAAGTCGAAATCTTCTAGGAGTAGCTGAATCTCCTGTGATAGGGTAAGTGCTGATCTTTTTCTCTTCACTATTCTCTTTCGATTTTTGGAAGTTAAAGCCGAAAGGCTATTGAGATTGGTAAGGTCTACGTTTGATTAATGGTTTAATGGTTTTATGTATTCTCTTGTTGGGCGACATTCGGGAATCAAAGTAGATCTCTTAGATCTGAAAGCCGGAAACGCTAGTCCCTGAATCTCATATCACTTTTCGGGAATTTCAAGGTAAGGGATTCTCTTTAGGTTCTCGTTAGATTCGATATCGAAATCGCAATCTTAACCATATGTTATGATTAATAAGGCCTTTTTGATGGAATCAAATGTCGATCAGGCAAAGGAGGGGACTAGATCTAAAAACCCGATTCCTAAGTTTAAGAAACGAGCGATGTCGTGATTCGGGATTGGCCACCGGGTTGTGGGTGGCTTCGAACAACACCTTAGGCAGATAGCAGTGGTGTCGGCTACGGACAGCGTCGACATAGAAAGTATCGTGTTATCGGTAAACAGGTGTGTAGATCTCTAACACACTAGTTAATTGTATTACATATATATTAGGCTAAAAAGCCGAAAATATCTTTGTGTGTAGACAGATCGAATAAAACCCAAAAAAAGTGGTCTCAGAAAGGATGCAGTGCGTAATCATAGGAATCTCTATGTGTATCGATATACATATATGAAAGCCTGTTTTCTTAAATGTGGTATGATGATTCTTTCATGTGTGTATGCATGGGGTGGAATTATGATAATGAAGGGGAAGAGCATGATAGGTCACTTGGTGATCGGTGGTTAAACCACGAATTCAAATGTTAGGTCACATAGTGATCGGTGGCAAAGCCACACTTAAATGATTCCTGATTACTAGGAATAGGCGATGCATTTTGTCGATATGGTGTGTAGCGGTTGGCGGGTTGATTGTAGAAATCCCTGAGGTGTGTTGGCTGGTACGGGTTGGTGTGTAGAGGATGGACTTTTAGGATGGGTTGGGCCAGTTACCATTTATTATTTATCATGTAATTATGATTGTTGCCTTTATGTATGGGCCAGGGCTCATAATGTGTTTGTGGGCCTCAGGTCGTTGTTTGTTTCGGGATTTATACACTGAGTCTTGGTGACTCACCCTTTTATTTTTCCCTAACTTTTCAGATGAGCAGTAGATCGTGGACATGGGAGCCGAGGCGGACTCGAGGGGCCACCAAGTTTTATTTTATCACGCCATTTAATTTCTTAAACTATTTCCGATTTTTCTTTAAGTTTGAATTTGGGACTATTCTTTTGTAATAAGGCCTCTCTAGCTTAGTGTTTTGATTTATATTTGATGACGTTTACATTTATAAATGTATATTCGAAGCTTTATTATAAAAAGAAATAAAAACGGGATTTTCAAACAAGTAATTTGTATAGAAGAAATAAAAATATTACAAAGGTTTTCTTCAAATAACACTTATTTAACGAATACTTCTACAAATCAACCGAGATTCCAAATCCTTTCAAAGCGAAGTTTTTAAACTTTAAGCCGTAATATACCAGATCCGGTCGTGGCGTTTGGGCCGGGTTTGGGGTGTTACAACTTTTGCATTTTGGCATTTTGGTGTTTCTCTTCAAAGTTTTTCTCTCTAATTTTCTCTCCTTAGCCGAATGTATCATGAACAATAGGTAAAACTTTGCTTTCTTTTGGCCATTTCATTTTTTGACCATATCGGTCTTATTTGTTCATTCTCTTCAAACCATTTCCTCTTTGTGCCGAAACCACATAACCTTGGTGGGCCATTATTCTTTTCTTCTCTTTCTTCTTTGCCGAATGCACATTAGTCTCAAAACCTTTTTTTTATTCATCTTCCATTCTTGGAAAGAACCGAAATCTAAACACCTTATTTTCTTCTTCTTTTGTTTCTTGCAAAAACTCTCAACATCATTCCCTCTTTAATAATCACCATGGCCGAATATCATTAAGCATCATCCTCTCCAATTTTTCACTATAGCCAACCTTTTACTTCACACATAATTCCTTCTCAACCGTTTTTTCTTCTACTCACACTTTGATCAATTGAAACTTAGTGGAAGGCGAAACTTGGATTGTGCAAAGTCATCGTGTTATCATTAGGATTCGGTTCAAAAACCTAAGGTAAGGATTACTTTCTAGGATTTCATATTACTTATTATTGAAGATAGGGCGATTAACCGATTTTTATCTTAGGGACTCTATCACTCGATTCTCATCCTTTGAACGAAAGGATTTTGTGGTAAGCCGACTTCACTCATTAAGACCAATCGTTTTAATTACGAAGTATTAGTTTGGACTAATATTCATTTGTCAATGGAGGCAAACAAGATTGAATCAAAAGGAGTGGTGAATAGTGATCGGAAAAGGAACAGATTCGCGATCCCCTAGATTCAAGCGAAGGGTCATTTTGTAATCCGGGATTTTCCACGGGTTGTGGACCCCCATCCGGTAAGAATCAACTATTCGAGGTTGTTCGCAGTTCTGAACCATTAGCTATTCGGGATTTTCCAACGGGTTGTGAACCGTCAACCGTGGAGAACCGGTAAATAGTAGTTATTCACGATTCCGAGGGTAAAAATCCTAGACCGTTTATCTTAGAATAAATTATTATAAGTGTTAATGATCTAATCGGCGTTAAAAATATTCTAGGTGTTGACGATCAAGATAGTGTAGTGCTCACCGTGTCAGTGTGTAATCTCCCACCGTATTTCATGGGTTAGATAATTATATCGTGTTAATCGTTTGATTAAATCGCATGTTAGTGACATCGGGTAAAATGGCATAATTATTACTAAAATGGTAAAGACTATGAAATCGGTATTAAGACTGTAAAATTACGAGATTACCCTTAATGGGCCAAATGTGATATTTGATATATGGGCCAAATGTGATATTTGATATATGGGCCAAATGTGATATTGGGTATATGGGCCAAAAAGAGTGATATGGGCCAGATTGTGGAAATTTTTATAATGGGCCATATTGTTCGTAATAATTATATGAATGGATTGTTGTAAATGAATATGCATAATATATACATGATTTGCATGGGTTGGGATATTGACGAAGAGAAGTTCTGGTAGCTTTGCTACAAAATTCTGGTGGCTCCGCCACAAATCTGAAAAATGGCAAAAGCCATGAAAACTCTGTAAATCTGGTGGCTTGTCCACAAATTGATAAATGGCTTAATGCCTATTTTGGTGTGTTGGCGGGGTGGGTGACTAAAGCTCCCCACAGTGTCTTTGGTTGGTACGGGTGGTGTGTAGCGGATGGAAATTAGGTTTGGTTTGGGAATTGCATATTACATTCATTTTAATACATGTTATTATGTTATATTTGTATTGGGCTTTGGCCCAATAAATGCTAAATTGGATTTTGGCCCGTGGACGATGGTAAGTGGTTTACACACTGAGTTCTAAGTAACTCACCCCGTTTTCCTTACCCTTCTCGGTAATGATCAATGATGGAGGTCAAGTGCGGGGACGACTCGATGGAGGCCATACTACGAATAATGGGTTATTTACATTACGGATTTCTTTTTAAGTACTTTTTATTAATTTTTGCTATTTAAGCTAAATTGTAATAAGGCCTCTGGTTATATTTTTATGGATGTTTTCTTGTGGATGGTTTTTATAATACGCTTAAAATACTTAAGTGGGATTTCTTTTCTAAAAATAAAAATAAACGTTTTTCTTAAATAAATGTACGAAAAGGATTTTATTCTTATATATTTTTAACTCGGAAATTTTTCTGTAACAATATTTTAAATCTTTGTTTTCAAATTACTTTCGAACTCTTTAAATTTTCTCAAAATATTAAATCCAATTTTCCTAAGTTTCAATTTATACGACTCAAATTATTAGATTTAGTAATCAACCTTAGTTTTTAATAACTCCATGTCAAAATGTTTTTTTTTAAAATCCGATTTCTTTAAAAGACTAGATGTATATTCATTTTGTGTGACATGTCAAATCTGGTCTTAACGCATAGACCGGGTTTGGGGTGTTACATTTTATGGTATCAGAGCTCGATTCAAAACTCGGTTGTGGTTTGGGTTCAAAAACATTTATGGTTCAAAATTGTTTTGAATTATAGAACTTATGTTTTTAAAGGTAGTATGGCACCACAAGTATCCGGCACCAAGTCAAGTAAGTGAATTGAATAATTCTTATTATTGTGATATGACTATAGGAACACTCTAGAACATCTAGTTTTAGGTGTTGAAGCTATAGAGATTGAGACTATAGGATGCGTTTACGAAAACAACTCTATCTCTTATATCTCATAAATATCGTTAATAAACACTGAAATAGTATACTGATTCATAAAACTTGTAATCAGATTAAATCGAATTAGTCAAAATGAGCGCTAGAGGATGTGGACGTGGTAGACGTGGCCGTGGTAGAGGCCGAGGTGCTAGAGTTGTGTCTGAGGCATTGGGACATATGCCAGAAATGGACGCACCGGCGTCACCTGTGTCGGATAATGGATCCCACGACCGTATGAGGGAAGACATTGCTCTATCCCAAGCAATGTTACGAGTTTTGGAAAGGGTTGTTGGGGCTAGATCGAGGCCAGTAGCTCGTGGTTCAATATCGGAGCGGCTCAGATCAAATGGTGCTGAGACTTTTAGGGGTATCTTTGGAGTAGCCCCAAATGTCGCGGAATATTGGCTCGAGGCTGTGGAGCGGATTATGGACGATCTGGAGTGTACTGCCGAGCAGAAACTAAGAGGAGCTGTGTCCTTGTTGAGGGACGAGGGGTATCAATGGTGGCTTACTATTCGAGAAGGCACTCAGGCCGAACGAGTTACTTGGGATTTCTTCAAAACTGCATTCCAAGGAAAGTATGTCAGGGCAAGTTATGTGGATGCCCGGAGGAAGGAATTCATGAATCTGGTTCAAGGAAATAAGACGGTGGCAGCTTACGAGGCTGAATTTCTATGTTTGAGTCGTTATGCTCGGACTATAGTGCCAACTGACCATGAGCGCTGTGTACGTTTTGAGGATGGACTGAATGATGAGTTGCGGGTGCTGATAGCCCCACAACAAGAAAGGACTTTTGCCACGCTAGTGGAGAAAGCCAAAATAGCTGAAGAGGCTAAGAACTCAGAACGTCAGAACCGAGAAAGAGGCAGAGGCAAGAGGGACTTTAAGTACTCGGGTTCCGCTAAAAGGTTTCGAAGAGGCCAGGAATGATGAGCCACTCAAGCTAGAGCACTGCGGCTACCCATCGATTCAACCATGTCTTGATCAGGAAGACGACACCACTGGTGAGTGCTGGAAAAGAAACGGTGGGTGTTTCAAATGTGGTTCTAAGGACCATCAGCTTAAGAATTGTCCTCGACGGACTGCTCCGACTAAAGAAGCACGTAACCCTGATACACAGCCAGCTAGAGGTGCTCAACAGCCACCGAGAGGCCATGGGCCGGGTCGTGGTGGTAATGGCGTAGGACGAGGTCAAGGTGCATCGGGTAGAGGTAATGGCTTCAGGGGTAACGCGGAGGCGAGGCAGCCAGGGCTAGTTAATACGGTCAGACGCCGTGAGGATGGTGATGCACCTGATGTGATAACTGGTACGTTCTTCATCTTTGATGTACCTGTTACTGCTTTGATAGATATCGGATCTACCCATTCGTATGTTGCTAGCGCTATATCTGGAAACCTGAACATTAGATCTGAGATTACTGATAGAAAGATGACGGTAATTAGTCCTTTAGGACAGTCTATGATAGTGGATAAATTGTTTAGAGACGTGCCCCTAGAAATTCAAAGAGAAATATTTTTGGCAGATTTGATGGAACTACCTTTCGGAGAGTTCGACCTTATTTTGGGCATGGACTGGTTGGTGAAGCACCGCGCTTGCGTGGATTGTCTTTGCGCAAAGCGGATGTCGATAAGGACTTTGGAAGATAAGGAAGTGGTGATGATGGGCGAACGGAGAAACTATTTAACAAATGTGGTATCTGCTTTAAAGGCAGAAAAGTTAGTGCGAAAAGGGTGTGGAGCATTCCTAGCCTTCATTAGTGCTTTGGATGCCAAGGATTTATCGGTGGAAAGTGTTAGAACAGTGAAAGAATTTCCAGATGTTTTTCCCGAGGAACTTCCGGGTTTACCTCCAGACCGGGAAGTAGAGTTTGGCATTGAGCTTTTGCCCGGAACGGCTCCGGTGTCCATTGCTCCTTATAGGATGACGCCTAAGGAGTTAGCGGAGCTTAAAGCTCAAATTCATAAATTGTTGGATCGGGGATTTATTCGACCGAGTGTGTCTCCGTGGGGAGCACCGGTCTTGTTCGTCAAGAAGAAGGATGGGTCGATGCGTATGTGCATTGATTATAGGCAGTTGAATAAATTGACGATCAAGAATAGGTATCCATTGCCGAGAATCGATGACCTGTTTGATCAGTTGAAAGGAGCTTCGCTTCTCAAGATAGATTTGAGATCGGGTTATCATCAACTCAAGGTTAAGGAGGCAGATATTCATAAGACGGCATTCCGAACTCGTTATGGACATTATGAGTTTTTGGTGATGCCGTTTGGATTGACCAATGCACCAGCTGCATTTATGGACATGATGAACCGAGTCTTTAAACCTACTTAGACCGGTTCGTGGTGGTGTTCATAGATGATATCTTAGTATACTCGAGGAATGAAGAAGAGCATGACTCACATCTGCACATAGTATTGCAAATATTGCGAGAAAAGCAACTTTATGCCAAATTCAATAAGTGTGAATTTTGGCTGAAAGAAGTGACTTTCTTGGGACATGTTGTGTCACCGAAAGAATCGAGTTGATCCTCGGAAGGTAGAGGTTTGTGTTGGATTGGAAACCACCAAGTCGATGAGCTGAAATTTAGAGTTTCCTAGGATTGGCTGGTTATTATAGACGTTTTGTTGAGGGGTTTTCATTGATTGCTGCACCCCTAACTAAATTGTTGTGAAAGGGAGTACCGTTTGTGTGGGCAGATAAACAATAAGAAAGTTTTGAGAAATTGAAGAAGATTTTGTGAAAGCGCCAATGCTAATTCAACTTTGAGGTGGAAAAGAGTTTATTGTTTATCATGATGCGTCACACACGGGCTTGGGATGTGTGTTGATGCAAGGTGGAAAAGTGGTGGCTTATGCATCTTGTCAGTTAAGGCCGCACGAAGTTAACTATCCTACCCACGATTTGGAGTTGGTTGCGGTGGTTTTTGCTTTAAAGATTTGAAGGCACTATCTCTACGGTGAGAAGTCGATCATTTATACGGACCATAAGAGTCTTAAGTACCTCCTTACCCAAAAGGAGTTGAACTTAAGACAATGGAGATGGATAGAGTCATTGAAGGATTATGACTTCTCAATCGAGTATCATCCTGGAAAGGCTAACGTGGTGGCGAGCGCATTGAGTCGTAAGGTGATATCGGAGTTGAGAGCAATGTTTGCTCATCTTAGTTTATATGAAGATGGCAGTTTGCTAGCGGAACTTCAGGTGAAGCCTATGTGGTTAGAAACAGATCAAGGAGAAGCGATTATCGACGAAAAGTTGGGTCCCTTAATTCAACAAGTTGAAAGTGGTGTAATAGGGATTTTGGATTGAATAAGGATGGAGTCATCGTGTTTTTTTGCGGAAGAATTTGTATGCCCAAGGATTCAGATTTGAGACTAATGATTCTGCGAGAGGCGCATAGTAGCCCCTATGCTATGCACCCCGGAGGAAATAAGATGTATGATACCTCCGTGAACAGTATTGGTGGCCAAGGTTGAAGCGGAAGGTTACTGAATTTGTGGGTAAGTGCTTGACTTGTCAACAAGTGAAGGCGGAACATCAATTACCGTCGGGATTGTTGCAACCGGTAAAGATTCCATTATGGAAATGGGAATAGATATCGATGGACTTTGTTAGTGGGTTACCCTTAACACCTACTAAGAAAGATTCCGTCTGGGTAATAGTGGATCGATTGACGAAGACTGCCCATTTTCTACCGGTTAAATGCGGATTACTCAACTGCGAGGTTGGCTAGGTTGTATGTATCGGAGATCGTGAAGTTGCATGGGGTACCAGTATCTATTATATCGCATGTGACCCTAGGTTTACATCACGGTTTTGGAAAGCTTTACATGAGGCTCGGGAACAAAGTTAAACTTCAAAGACGGCTTTTCAACCCCAAATCGATGGTCACGGAAAGAGTAATTCGATTTTGGAAGACATGTTAAGGGGTTGTGTGATTGACTTGAGGGTAGTTGGGAGGATTTTCTACAGATTGGCGAGTTCGCGTATAACAATAGTTATCAATCCAAAGATATCAAATGGCACCTTATGAAGCATTATATGGTCGTAGGTGTCGTACCCTACTTGTTGGACCGAATTGGGGCAGCGGCTTATTTGGTCTGAAATTGATATCGAGACGGAAGAAAAAGTAAGGGTGATTCGAGCACGGTTAAAGGAAGCTTCGGATAGACAAAAGTCGTATGCGGATCTGAAGCGTAAGGATATTGAGTTTGCGGTGGGAGATCAGGTCTTTCTATGTAACACCCCAATCCCGGCCCAAACATTATGACCGAATTTGGTATGCTACAGAGAAAACATTTTGAAAATCCCTTTAGGCCAAATTAACTTTTTGATAAAAGATAGCGTCCGATTTAAAACATTTGAGGTGTATAAACACCATACTTAGGTTTATTTTAAAAATATTCATTAAGTCAGATTGTTACCGATTCAGGTGTGCCCGATGGCACGGTAAAACATTTTGCGATTAAAATTTTAGAAAACATGTGGACTTAATTTAATGTTAAGAAATAGTTTAAACAAATTAATCCAAAACATAGAATAATAAAAAATATATCTAGGAGGCCTTATTACAACTTAGTTAAAATAAAACCAACATTAAATAAAATAAAACAAAATCCAAGTTCATCTAATTAAGATTTCCACTGCATGGCCACCTTGAGTCCATCCGGCTCCATCTCCGCGATCTACTCATCTGCAAAATGTTAAGGGAAAGGGGTGAGTCACCGAGACTCAATGTGTAAATCCCCCACCCGAAAAATACATCTCATACACAATTCATTAATAAACATGCTCATGCAACCCAACTAGCCATCCATACTCCTTTTCTACCCCGTGTGGTCAAAACCACTGATGACTTAAAGTCACAATTTAAATGATGGGGCCAACCCATCGTGTGGTCAAAACCACTGATGACCATAGGTCACAATATATCAAATGTGGTCAAAACCACTGGTGGTACCAAACCACTGGGACTTAGTCGCAAATAATCAATCGTTGTGGTCAAAACCACTGATGACCATAGGTCACAATAATCTGATGGGGCCAACCCATCTTGTGGTCAAAACCATCAAGACAGTCCATAGTTCATCCCCTCCTCTCATCAATCCCACCATCACATGCTTATACATCAAATTTCATAAATCATGTCATAGTATTAAACGTCATGTGATGGCATGCAAACATATATCAAAAATTACAAGTTAGGGGACTTACCCGATATCCATGATTATGCCACAAGCTAACCAAAAACAAAAGATCTAAGGCAAATAATAACAGCATGTAAATTAATAAAGTGTGTAGAGAGATCTTACACACCTGTTACTATCGTAATTCCTAGATCTCGAGAAGCCGATCTACGATGCTAGATCTTGAACCTACATTCGTCCAATCACAAATGGAGGGGCTGGAATTTCTTCTCTAAAAGAGGGGGAGGTTCGGCTAACAAGAAGCAGGAGAAGAAGAGAACTTTTGGAAGAATTTTGGCAAGGGAGGCTAGGGAGAATTCGTGACAGTTTGGAGAGAAAAAATTGATGAGTTTGGCACTTCTTTGCTATTAGAAATCAAATATGGACAGCCCCCAAGGAGTCCAACAATCGGCAAACACCCAAAATAATTCTAGGCCACTCACTTGAAGCAATTCAAAAGAATTTGAATACTTAAATGCCTATATTTTCTCCTTGGAATTAATCAAGTAAAATCCACCTAGAAACTAATATTATCCTTATTATCCTTTATCACCTCTTCAAATAAAATACGAAATAAACTAATATTTATCCCCCCACATGACCGAATTTGACTTCAAAAAGAGACCCATATCTAGCCACTTTATCCCCATTTAATCTCCTATATAAAAAAACAATATTATCTTTTATCCTATCCTTCAGCCACCTCTTCCAATAACTAATAAAAATATTGTTTATCCCACACTTTCTGCCGAATTTAAACACCAAGCTTATCCTTATCTTCCAATTGCCCATGTGCCGTCCAATTCTCATCTTCTCTCTTGGCGCCAACATTGAAAATTAAAAACCCCAATTGCAGCTCCCTTGGTTCGAACCTAGAACCTCACTGCCGCAGCCCTCTCTATAGCGCCCTTAGCCACTCGGCCAAGGCATCTTTTGTGACTTAAATTCGGCACAAATTCTTTTAAGAGCTCCTTCGTTAGCTTCCCCTTGCCCAACGCCAAAAGCCAATAAATATAAAAACACGCCTACTGCTGCCCGCGTCGCTCGAACCCGAGACCTGCTCCCGGCGTCACTTCTAGGCCCTTAAGTGGCGAATGGAAGCCACTTTACCAAGGCTTGTGTTATGTCCAAAAGCGCCTATAACTTCTCTTAAGACCTCCCTGGCCCAGCTTCCCTTCCTAACGCAAGAAGGAAAAATAAAAGTCTCCCATGCCATCCTCAAGACTCGAACTCCAGACCCTTGTTGGCGTCATTCCCAGGCCTTAAGTGGCGTCCTTAAGCCACTTTACCAAGCCCCCTTTCATGACCCAAAACGCCCACAAATTATTCTTAAGGCCTCCTCAGCCTAATTTCCTCTTTTTACACTTAAATCAAAAAAAAATTCCAAAGCTTTCACCCTCATTCTAAAGTTCTAAAAACTCTTAAAACATCTCCAAATACCCTTAAAACCCACTAGCACTTGGGTTATGCTCTAAACGTATAACCCCTAATCTAGGATGTTACATTCTAAAGGTCTCACCTTGGAAGAAGATCTTCAGATTTGGAAGGAAGGGCAAGTTGAGCCCTAGGTTCATTGGACCGTACCGTGTGTTGAAGCGTGTAGGACTAGTGGCTTATCAGCTTGAATTACCTCCGGAGTTGAGTCAGATACATAGTGTTTTCCATGTCTCTATGTTGAGGCATTATCGTTCGGATCCGTCTCACATAGTGCCGGTAGAGGAAGTTGAATTAAGGCCTGACTTGTCGTTCGAGGAAGAACCAGTGAAAATTTTAGATCGAGATGTTAAGGTGCTAAGGAAGAAGTCAGTACCGTTGGTTAAGGTTCTATGGCGTAATCACGGAGCAGAGGAAGCTACGTGGGAGCCTGAGGTCACCATTCGGCAGCAATATCCTCACCTCTTTTAACCAGGTAAATTTTGAGGACGAAATTTTCTTTAAGGGGGTAGAATTGTAACATCCTAAAAATTGAATTTTTTTTTATTGTTGCATTATTTTGGTGCTCAGCTAGTTAAACTATCCAATGTGTGTGTTTTTATAGTCTCGAGAAGGCTCGGGATTTATTTGGATTTGGAATAAATTTTGGTAATTAGTACTTTAATGAAATGGAACAAGTGACCTTAAAGCTTAAGGTAATTAAGTGGTAAAAGTTAGCATAAGTGAGCTAGTAGTAAAGAGGAGATGGCGCCATATGTGTTCCTTGAGGGGAAGGAGTTCGAATCCCTTGATGTACATATGAGAATGTTTTTTTTTTTTTTTCTTTCCTTCCTCATAGTGTCGGCCAAGCCTAGTACATATGGTAAGTTGGACTTTTATTTTTATGATAAGGTGGCCAAGAGAAAAGGCAAGTTTTAATTTTAAGGAAGGGAAACAAATGGAAAAGGCATGAAGGGGGAACACAAGGCTTATAACAAGGAAAATGTTATGGAAAGTTTGGGGTGGCCAAACTTTGACCTTGTGGCCATGCACTTGGACGGTTTTAGGGGCTAGGGGGTGGCCGAATTTTTGATGGCTTTTGGTAAGGATTAGGTGCTAGTTGGTCACTTTGGCATTTTGGCATTTTGGTGTTTCTCTTCAAAGTTTTTCTCTCTAATTTTCTCTCCCTAGCCGAATGTATCATGAACAATAGGTAAAACTTTGCTTTCTTTTGGCCATTTCATTTTTTGACCATTTCGGTCTTATTTGTTCATTCTCTTCAAACCATTTCCTCTTTGTGCCGAAACCACATAACCTTGAAGGGCCATTATTCTTTTCATCTCTTTCTTCTTTACCGAATGCACATTAGTCTCAAAACCTTTTTTTTATTCATCTTCCATTCTTGAAAAGAACCGAAATCTAAACACCTTATTTTCTTCCTCTTTTGTTTCTTACAAAAACTCTCAACATTATTCCCTCTTTAATAATCACCATGGCCGAATATCATTAAGCATCATCCTCTCCAATTTTTCACTATAGCCGAACGTTTTACTTCACACATAATTCCTTCTCAACCGTTTTTTTCTTCTACTCACACTTTGATCAATTGAAACTTAATGGAAGGCCGAAACTTGGATTGTCTGAAGTCATCGTGTTATCATTAGGATTCGGTTCAAAAACCTAAGGTAAGGATTACTTTCTAGGATTTCATATTACTTATTATTGAAGATAGGGCGATTAACCGATTTTTATCTTAGGGACTCTATCACTCGATTCTCATCCTTTGAACGAAAGGATTTTGTGGTAAGCCGACTTCACTCATTAAGACCAATCGTTTTAATTACGAAGTATTAGTTTGGACTAATATTCATTTGTCAATGGAGGCAAACAAGATTGAATCAAAAGGAGTGGTGAATAGTGATCGGAAAAGGAGCGGATTCGCGATCCCCTCTAGATTCAAACGAAGGGCTATTTCGGTAATTCAAGATTTTCCACCGGGTTGTGGACCCTCATCCGGTGAGAATCAACTATTCGAGGTTGTTCGCAGTTCTGAACCATTAGCTATTCGGGATTTTCCAACGGGTTGTGAACCGTCAACCGGGGAGAACCGGCAAATAGTAGTTATTCACGATTCCGAGGGTAAAAATCCTAGACCGTTTATCTTAGAATAAATTATTATAAGTGTTAATGATCTAATCGAGCGTTAAAAATATTCTAGGTGTTGACGATCAAGATAGTGTAGTGCTCACCGTAATCAGGTGTGTAATCTCACACCGTATTCCATGGGTTAGATAATTATATCGTGTTAATCGTTTGATTAAATCGCATGTTAGTGACATCGGGTAAAATGGCATAATTATTACTAAAATGGTAAAGACTATGAAATCGGTATTAAGACTATAAAGTTACGAGATTACCCTTAATGGGCCAAATGTGATATTTGATATATGGGCCAAATGTGATATTTGATATATGGGCCAAATGTGATATTTGATATATGGGCCAAATGTGATATTGGGTATATGGGCCAAAAAGAGTGATATGGGCCAGATTGTGGAAATTTTTATAATGGGTCATATTGTTCGTAATAATTATATGAATGGATTGTTGTAAATGAATATGCATAATATATACATGATTTGCATGGGTTGGGATATTGACGAAGAGAAAGTTACGTAGCTTTGCTACAAAATTCAGTGGCTCTGCCACAAATCGAAAAATGGCAAATGCCATGAAAACTCTGTAAATCTGTGGCTTGTCCACAAATTGATAAATGGCTTAATGCCTATTTTGGTGTGTTGGCGGGGTGGGTGACTAAAGCTCCCCACAGGTGTCTTTGGTTGAGTACGGGTGGTGTGTAGCGGATGGAAATTAGGTTTGGTTTGGGAATTGCATATTACATTCATTTTAATACATGTTATTATGTTATATTTGTATTGGGCTTTGGCCCAATAAATGCTAAATTGGATTTTGGCCCGTGGGCGATGGTAAGTGGTTTACACACTTTGAGTTCTAAGTAACTCACCCTGTTTTCCTTACCCTTCTCGGGTAATGATCAATGATGGAGGCTTGGGCCGGGGACGACTCAGTGGAGGCCATACTACGAATAATGGGTTATTTACATTACGGATTTCTTTTTAAGTACTTTTTATTAATTTTTGCTATTTAAGCTAAGTTGTAATAAGGCCTCTGGTTATATTTTTATGGATGTTTTCTTGTGGATGATTTTTATAATACGCTTAAAATACTTAAGTGGGATTTCTTTTCTAAAAATAAAAATAAACGTTTTTCTTAAATAAATGTACGAAAAGGATTTTATTCTTATATATTTTTAACTCGGAAATTTTTCTGTAACAATATTTTAAATCTTTGTTTTCAAATTACTTTCGAACTCTTTAAATTTTCTCAAAATATTAAATCCAATTTTCCTAAGTTTCAATTTATACGACTCAAATTATTAGATTTAGTAATCAACCTTAGTTTTTAATAACTCCATGTCAAAATGTTTTTTTTTAAAATCTGATTTCTTTAAAAGACTAGATGTATATTCATTTTGTGTGACATGTCAAATCTGGTCTTAACGCATAGACCGGGTTTGGGGTGTTACATTTTATGGTATCAGAGCCCGATTCAAAACTCGGCTGTGGTTTGGGTTAAAAAACATTTATGGTTCAAAACTGTTTTGAATTATAGAACTTATGTTTTTAAAGGTAGTATGGCACCACAGTATCCCAGCACCAAGTCAAGTAAGTGAATTGAATAATTCTTATTATTGTGATATGACTATAGGAACACTCTAGAACATCTAGTTTTAGGTGTTGAAGCTATAGATATTGAGACTATAGGATGCGTTTACGAAAACAACTCTATCTCTTATATCTCATAAATATTGTTAATAAACACTCAAATAGTATATCTTGATTCATAAAACTTGTAATCAGATTAAATCGAATTAGTCAAAATGAGCGCTAGAGGGCGTGGGCGTGGTAGACGTGGCCGTGGTAGAGGCCGAGGTGCTAGAGTTGTGTCGAGGCATCGGGACATATGCCGAAAATGGACGCACCGCGTCACTGTGTCGGATAATGGATCCCACGACCGTATGAGGAAGACATTGCTCTGTCCCAAGTAATGTTACGAGCTTTGGAAAGGGTTGTTGGGGCTAGATCGAGGCCAGTAGCTCGTGGTTCAATATCGGAGTGGCTCAGATCAAATGGTGCTGAGACTTTTAGGGGTATCTTTGGAGTAGCCCCAAATGTCGCGGAATATTGGCTCGAGGCTGTGGAGCGGATTATGGACGATCTGGAGTGTACTGCCGAGCAGAAACTAAGAGGAGCTGTGTCCTTGTTGAGGGACGAGGGGTATCAATGGTGGCTTACTGTTCGAGAAGGCACTCAGGCCGAACGAGTTACTTGGGATTTCTTCAAAACTGCATTCCAAGGAAAGTATGTCGGGGCAAGTTATGTGGATGCCCGAGGAAGGAATTCTGAATGCAGTTCAAGGAAATAAGACGGTGGCAGCTTACGAGGCTGAATTTCTATGTTTGAGTCGTTATGCTCGGACTATAGTGCCAACTGACCATGAGCGCTGTGTACGTTTTGAGGATGGACTGAATGATGAGTTGCGGGTACTGATAGCCCCACAACAAGAAAGGACTTTTGCCACGCTAGTGGAGAAAGCCAAAATAGCTGAAGAGGCTAAGAACTCAGAACGTCAGAACCGAGAAAGAGGCAGAGGCAAGAGGACTTTAAGTACTCGGGTTACGCTAAAAGGTTTCGAAAGAGGCCGGGAATGATGAGCCGGCTCAAGCTAGAGCACTGCGGCTACCCATCGATTCAACCATGTCTTTGTTGTGGAAGACGACACCACAGTGAGTCTTTGGAAAAGAAACGGTGGTGTTTCAAATGTGGTTCTAAGGACCATCGGCTTAAGAATTGTCCTCGACGGATCTCCCGACTCAAGAAGTACGTAACCACGATACACAACCGGCTAGAGGTGCTCAACGACCACCGAGAGGCCATGGGCGGGTCGTGGTGGTAATGGCGTAGGACGAGGAGTCAAGGTGCACCGGTAGAGGTAATGGCTTGGGGGTAGCGAGGCGAGGCGGCGGGGCTAGTTAATGCGGTCAGACGCCGTGAGGATGGTGATGCACCTAATGTGATAACTGGTACGTTCTTCATCTTTGATGTACCTGTTACTACTTTGATAGATATCGGATCTACCCATTCGTATGTTGCTAGCGCTATATCTGGAAACCTGAACATTAGATCTGAGATTACTGATAGAAAGATGACGGTAATTAGTCTTTTAGGACAGTCTATGATAGTGGATAAATTGTTTAGAGACGTGCCCCTAGAAATTCAAAGAGAAATATTTTTGGCGGATTTGATGGAACTACCTTTCGGAGAGTTCGACCTTATTTTGGGCATGGACTAGTTGGTGAAGCACCGTGCGCACTTGGATTGTGCTGCAAAGCGGATGTCGATAAGGACTTTGGAAGATAAGGAAGTGGTGATGATGGGCGAACGGAGAAACTATTTAACAAATGTGGTATCTGCTTTAAAGGCAGAAAAGTTGGTGCGAAAAGGGTGTGGAGCATTCCTAGCCTTCATTAGTGCTTTGGATGCCAAGGATTTATCGGTGGAAAGTGTTAGAACGGTGAAAGAATTTCCAGATGTTTTTCCTGAGGAGCTTCCGGGTTTACCTCCAGACCGGGAAGTAGAGTTTGGCATTGAGCTTTTGCCCGGAATGGCTCCGGTGTCCATTGCTCCTTATAGGATGGCGCCTAAGGAGTTAGCAGAGCTTAAAGCTCAAATTTAAAAATTGTTGGATCGGGGATTTATTCGACCGAGTGTGTCTCCGTGGGGAGCACCGGTCTTGTTCGTCAAAAAGAAGGATGGGTCGATGCGTATGTGCATTGATTATAGGCAGTTGAATAAATTGACGATCAAGAATATGTATCCATTGTCGAGAATCGATGACCTGTTTGATCAGTTGAAAGGAGCTTTAGTTTTCTCCAAGATAGATTTGAGATCGGGTTATCATCAACTCAAGGTTAAGGAGGCAGATATTCATAAGACGGCATTCCGAACTCGTTATGGACATTATGAGTTTTTGGTGATGCCGTTTGGATTGACCAATGCACCAGCTGCATTTATGGACATGATGAACCGAGTCTTTCAACCCTACTTAGACCGGTTCGTGGTGGTGTTCATAGATGATATCTTAGTATACTCGAGGAATGAAGAAGAGCATGACTCACATCTGCGCATAATATTGCAAATATTACGAGAAAAGCAACTTTATGCCAAATTCAGTAAGTGTGAATTTTGGCTGAAAGAAGTGACTTTCTTGGGACATGTTGTGTCAACTTGAAGGAATCGAGTTGATCCTCGGAAGGTAGAGGCTGTGTTGGATTGGAAACCACCGAAGTCAGTAGCTAAAATTTAGAGTTTCCTAGGATTGGCTGGTTATTATAGACGTTTTGTTGAGGGGTTTTCATTGATTGCTGCACCCCTAACTAAATTGTTGCGAAAAAGGAGTACCGTTTGTGTGGGCGGATAAACAACAAGAAAGTTTTGAGAAATTGAAGAAGATTTTGTGAAGCGCGCCAGTACTAATTCAACTGAGGTGGAAAAGAGTTTATTGTTTATTGCGATGCGTCACACACGGGCTTGGGATGTGTGTTGATGCAAGGTGGAAAAGTGGTGGCTTATGCATCTTGTCAGTTAAGGCCGCACGAAGTTAACTATCCTACCCACGATTTGGAGTTGGTTGCGGTGGTTTTTGCTTTAAAGATTTGGAGGCACTATCTCTACGGTGAGAAGTCGATCATTTATACGGACCATAAGAGTCTTAAGTACCTCCTTACCCAAAAGGAGTTGAACTTAAGACAGCGGAGATGGATAGAGCTGTTGAAGGATTATGACTTCTCAATCGAGTATCATCCTGGAAAGGCTAACGTGGTGGCAGACGCATTGAGTCGTAAGGTGATATCGGAGTTGAGAGCAATGTTTGCTCATCTTAGTTTATATGAAGATGGCAGTTTGCTAGCGGAACTTCAGGTGAAGCCTATGTGGTTAGAATAGATCAAGGAGAAGCAGTTATCAGACGAAAAGTTGGGTCCCTTAATTCAACAAGTTGAAAGTGGTGTAATAGGGATTTTGGATTGAATAAGGGTAGAAATCTTGTTTTTGCGGAAGAATTTGTATGCCCAAGGATTGATTTGAGACTAATGATTCTGCGAGAGCGCATAGTAGCCCCTATGCTATGCACCCCGAGGAAATAAGATGTATCGATACCTCCGTGAAACGATATTGGTGGCCAAGGTTGAAGCGGGAGGTTATTGATTTGGTGGGTAAGTGCTTGACTTGTCAACAAGCGGAAGGCGAAACATCAATTCTTGTCGGGATTGTTGCAGCCGTAAAGATTCCATTATGGAAATGGGAACAGATATCGATGGACTTTGTTAGTGGGTTGCCCTTAACACCTACTAAGAAAGATTGCATGCAGGTAATAGTGGATCGATTGACGAAGATCGCCCATTTTCTACCGGTTAAATGCGGATTACTCAACTGCGAGTTGGCTAGGTTGTATGTATCGGAGATCGTGAGGTTGCATGGGGTACCGATATCTATTATATCGACAGGCACCCTAGGTTTACATCACGGTTTTGGAAAGCTTTACATGAGGCTCAGGAACAAAGTTAAACTTCAAGACGCGGCTTTTCAACTTGATCGATGGTCGATCGGAAAGAGTAATTCGATTTTGGAAGACATGTTAAGGGGTTGTGTGATTGACTTGAGGGGTAGTTGGGAGGATTTTCTACCATTGGCGAGTTCGCGTATAACAATAGTTATCAATTCAAATATCCAAATGGCACCTTATGAAGCATTATATGGTCGTAGGTGTCGTACCCTACTTTTTGGTGAATTGGGGAACAGCGATTATTGGGTCCTGAATTGATATCAGAGACGGAAGAAAAAGTAAGGGTGATTCGAGCACGGTTAAAGGAAGCTTCGGATAGACAAAAGTCGTATGCGGATCTGAAGCGTAAGGATATTGAGTTTGCGGTGGGAGATCAGGTCTTTCTAAAGGTCTCACCTTGGAAGAAGATCTTCAGATTTGGAAGGAAGGGCAAGTTGAGCCCTAGGTTCATTGGACCGTACCGTGTGTTGAAGCGTGTAGGACTAGTGGCTTATCAGCTTGAATTACCTCCGGAGTTGAGTCAGATACATAGTTTTTTCCATATCTCTATGTTGAGGCGTTATCGTTCGGATCCGTCTCACATAGTGCCGGTAGAGGAAGTTGAATTAAGGCCTGACTTGTCGTTCGAGGAAGAACCAGTGAAAATTTTAGATCGAGATGTTAAGGTGCTAAGGAAGAAGTCAGTACCGTTGGTTAAGGTTCTATGGCGTAATCACGGAGCAGAGGAAGCTACGTGGGAGCCTGAGGTCACCATTCGACAGCAATATCCTCACCTCTTTTAACCAGGTAAATTTCGAGGACGAAATTTTCTTTAAGGGGGGTAGAATTGTAACATCCTAAAAATTGAATTTTTTTTATTGTTGCATTATTTTGGTGCTCAGCTAGTTAAACTATCCAATGTGTGTGTTTTTATAGTCTCGAGAAGGCTCGGGATTTATTTGGATTTGGAATAAATTTTGGTAATTAGTACTTTAATGAAATGGAACAAGTGACCTTAAAGCTTAAGGTAATTAAGTGGTAAAAGTTAGCATAAGTGAGCTAGTAGTAAAGAGGAGATGGCGCCATATGTGTTCCTTGAGGGGAAGGAGTTCGAATCCCTTGATGTACATATGAGAATTTTTTTTTTTTTTTTTGCTTTCCTTCCTCATAGTGTCGGCCAAGCCTAGTACATATGGTAAGTTGGACTTTTATTTTTATGATAAGGTGGCCAAGAGAAAAGGCAAGTTTTAATTTTAAGGAAGGGAAACAAATGGAAAAGGCATGAAGGGGAAACACAAGGCTTATAACAAGGAAAATGTTATGGAAAGTTTGGGGTGGCCAAACTTTGACCTTGTGGCCATGCACTTGGACGGTTTTAGGGGCTAGGGGGTGGCCGAATTTTTGATGGCTTTTGGTAAGGATTAGGTGCTAGTTGGTCACTTTGGCATTTTGGCATTTTGGTGTTTCTCTTCAAAGTTTTTCTCTCTAATTTTCTCTCCCTATCCGAATGTATCATGAACAATAGGTAAAACTTTGCTTTCTTTTGGCCATTTCATTTTTTGACCATTTCGGTCTTATTTGTTCATTCTCTTCAAACCATTTCCTCTTTGTGCCGAAACCACATAACCTTGAAGGGCCATTATTCTTTTCTTCTCTTTCTTCTTTGCCGAATGCACATTAGTCTCAAAACCTTTTTTTTATTCATCTTCCATTCTTGAAAAGAACCGAAATCTAAACACCTTATTTTCTTCCTCTTTTGTTTCTTGCAAAAACTCTCAACATTATTCCCTCTTTAATAATCACCATGGCCGAATATCATTAAGCATCATCCTCTCCAATTTTTCACTATAGCCGAACCTTTTACTTCACACATAATTCCTTCTCAACCGTTTTTTTCTTCTACTCACACTTTGATCAATTGAAACTTAGTGGAAGGCCGAAACTTGGATTGTCTGAAGTCATCGTGTTATCATTAGGATTCGGTTCAAAAACCTAAGGTAAGGATTACTTTCTAGGATTTCATATTACTTATTATTGAAGATAGAGCGATTAACCGATTTTTATCTTAGGGACTCTATCACTCGATTCTCATCCTTTGAGCGAAAGGATTTTGTGGTGTCGACTTCACTCATTAAGACCAATCGTTTTAATTACAGTATTAGTTTGGACTAATATTCATTTGTCAATGGAGGCAAACAAGATTGAATCAACGAGAGTGGTGAATAGTGATCGAAAAGGAGCGGATTCGCGATCCCCTCTAGATTCAAGCGAAGGGCTATTTCGGCAATTCAAGATTTTCCACCGGTTGTGGACCTCATCCGGTGAGAATCAACTATTCGAGGTTGTTCGCAGCTACGAACCATTAGCTATTCGGGATTTTCCAACGGGTTGTGAACCGTCAACCGGGAGAACCTTAGTAAATAGTAGTTATTCACGATTCCGAGGTAAAAATCCTGAACCGTTTATCTTAGAATAAATTATTATAAGTGTTAATGATCTAATCGAGCGTTAAAAATATTCTAGGTGTTGACGATCAAGATAGTGTAGTGCTCACGTGTCGTGTGTGTAATCTCACACCGTATTCCATGGGTTAGATAATTATATCGTGTTAATCGTTTGATTAAATCGCATGTTAGTGACATCGGGTAAAATGGCATAATTATTACTAAAATGGTAAAGACTATGAAATCGGTATTAAGACTAGTAAAATTACGAGATTACCCTTAATGGGCCAAATGTGATATTTGATATATGGGCCAAATGTGATATTTGATATATGGGCCAAATGTGATATTTGATATATGGGCCAAATGTGATATTGGGTATATGGGCCAAAAAGAGTGATATGGGCAGTTGTTGTGGAAATTTTTATAATGGGTCATATTGTTCGTAATAATTATATGAATGGATTGTTGTAAATGAATATGCATAATATATACATGATTTGCATGGGTTGGGATATTGACGAAGAGAAGTTACGTAGCTTTGCTACAAAATTGCAGTGGCTCTGCCACAAATCGAAAAATGGCAAATGCCATGAAAACTCTGTAAATCTGGTGGCTTGTCCACAAATTGATAAATGGCTTAATGCCTATTTTGGTGTGTTAGGCGGGGTGGGTGACTAAAGCTCCCCACAGGTGTCTTTGGTTGGTGCGGGTGGTGTGTAGCGGATGGAAATTAGGTTTGGTTTGGGAATTGCATATTACATTCATTTTAATACATGTTATTATGTTATATTTGTATTGGGCTTTGGCCCAATAAATGCTAAATTGGATTTTGGCCCGTGGACGATGGTAAGTGGTTTACACACTGAGTTCTAAGTAACTCACCCCGTTTTCCTTACCCTTCTCAGGTAATGATCAATGATGGAGGCTTGGGCCGGGGACGACTCAGTGGAGGCAATACTACGAATAATGGGTTATTTACATTACGGATTTCTTTTTAAGTACTTTTTATTAATTTTTGCTATTTAAGCTAAGTTGTAATAAGGCCTCTGGTTATATTTTTATGGATGTTTTCTTGTGGATGGTTTTTATAATACGCTTAAAATACTTAAGTGGGATTTCTTTTCTAAAAATAAAAATAAACGTTTTCTTAAATAAGCGTCATTTAAAAGGATTTTATTCTTATATATTTTTAACTCGGAAATTTTTACAGTAACAATATTTTAAATCTTTGTTTTCAAATTACTTTGAACTCTTTAAATTTTCTCAAAATATTAAATCCAATTTTCCTAAGTTTCAATTTATACGACTCAAATTATTTGATTTAGTAATCAACCTTAGTTTTTAATAACTCCATGTCAAAATGTTTTTTTTTAAATCCGATTTCTTTAAAAGACTAGATGTATATTCATTTTGTGTGACATGTCAAATCTGGTCTTAACGCATAGACCGGGTTTGGGGTGTTACAGTAAGACATTCAATATTTCAATTTTCATTTACTAAACAAATACCAACTCACCATATGCTTAATCATTTTAGTATATCATTAACCAAATAAACCACATATCTAGTCATTCATTTTATGTTCTATTCGAATATCATATAAATCATCTTAGTTAATCTATATAGCATATCAACCATTTAAAAAGGTGTATGATGTACCTAATCATGTTACCTTTCAAAACCAATACACACACATTCTTATATAACATATTAACCACTTTTCTATAACCTCACAACTATTCCATAAAGAACAAATTATTAACAACCATCAGATATTTTAACCAAGTATAGCCGAATATCTATATAAATACATACATAATTTCCTAGTCAATTTCCTATCACATTATATAACCAATTAATCATGAGACATATCCTTTATTTCACAAACCAAAATTACATCTAACATTTACCATTTACCAATACAAATTTCATAACCTAATTACAAAACTAAATTTATTTGCACCGCATGTAATAATCCATCATAATTTCACACCATGGCCGAATACATAAATATTTAACTTTATTAAAACAAACTCAATTATCAATGACTTATTGACTAAACATAACCTTATACCTAATTTCCACATTTGAACATATATATAATAAAAACCAAATCACATCGTACTATTATACATACTCACAAAAATTATCTGTACAAGCCTTTCACTTAACATCAACCACAATAAATGTATATATACACATTCGGCCTTAGTCCATCTAATAAACAAATCAAACCATCACACAATGCACAACAAATATACATTTATATATCACTTAACCACAACCAAAATATCTATATGTATACATTCAGTTTCGGGTCTGCTATTATCTAATTCAATCCATCATACAAATCATAACCAATATACATATATTAATCACATAACCAAGTTCAATATGTCTAACTTAAAATAAAACATAACACTTACTTACCTGTCATGAACATATACCATAATCACATATGCATAAGTATAAACTTATTTTTCAATGACCATTATCAACCATAAACATAGAAATCAAATCAATCAAAAGAAGATAAGCCATCTTCGCATGGCTATCAATTACATACAAAGTACTTAATTCCTATTCCACCTTTTACTATGCTATACATGCCATATATTAAATTTTCAACTTAGTAAAATACCAAAGGAAACTGTCGATAGTGTGAATAGTCTTGCTGACGATCCCCGAGCTCGTAACGTATATCCAAATCTATACACAGAAGAAAACAGAAAAACACAGAGTAAGCTATTTAAGCTTACTAAGTCATAAGCAAGTTAATATCAACCATTTAAGCCAAATCACATATACAAAGTATGAATATAAATTAACATTAAATCTTTTCATATACAAATCAAATAGATAACTTAAACATTTTCATAATAGCTTACACAAAACTCAATATTAAAATCATATATAAAACTCTTTGGCCGAATACATTAAATTACAAACTTACATATAATTCACATACTCATACTTTAACTTTTATACAATGAATTAAGCATTCAACTTACCTTAATTTTCATAACACAGTTTAATTTACATACCTGAGTCCTTTTAACTCGATTTTCACATTGGCCTTCACTTACACTTGCTCGTTGAGCCATTCGGAATTCAAAAGGATACGCGGATAGTCAGAAGCTCGTACAATGCCAACGTCCCAGACGTGGTCTTACATGTAATCACATATCGATGTCACTGTCCCAGACAGGGTCTTACACGAATCAAATACGATGACAATGTCCCAAACATGGTCTTACACGTAAATACAAGTCGATGCCAACGTCCCAGACGTGGTCTTACACGATAACACATATCAGTTATCCTATGTCATTACATATGTATCCTATCTATTCCTAAGGTTCGTACGGGGCTTACAGATGTCGAATCTCGATCGAATCAAGCTCGGAAGATAGCCAATTAACCATATTCACATTCGGTCATAGCCATTAAAAATTCAAATAATTTAAATCATTTCATAACAAATATATATTCATAGATATATCAACATTTAAATGCTTATTGACTTACCTCGGACGTCGACGACCGTGAAATCGGCTAATCGACTACTTTTGTCTTTCCCTTATCCAAATCCAATTTCTTTGGTTCTTGATCTAAACATATTCAAATTAAGCTTATTTAAATACTATTCTATTCAATTTAGTCTAAAAACACATAAATGGGAAAATTACAATTTTGCCCCTAACATTTCACACTTTTTACAATTTAGTCCTTTTTGTACAAAACACAAAATACACAAAATTTGAGTACACCATACAAGGGCCGAATATTCCTAGTCCTCATACAAGCCCACACATTTTATTTATTTCACATTTTAGTCCCTCTAAAATTTATTTTTGCAATTTAGTCCAAATTACTCAAATTCATCAAAAATTCAAAGACAAAACTTGTTAATCTAACACATATATTTCATATTTCATCATCAAACAACAAAAACCACAAGGTATCATCAATGGAAAAACCCAAAATCATCTTCAAAATCAAAAATTAAGACATGGGTCGGATAGTACTCAAAGCAACGATCTCAAAAACATAAAAATTATCAAAAACCGAACAAAACTAACCTTAGATTAAGCCAAAATTGTTTCCGAAATATTGAAAAACATAAAAGCTTTCTTCCTTAGCTATATTTGGTCACTTTAAAAGATGATAATGGCTATGCTAAGATTTTGTTTTATTTAATTATTTTAGATTTGACTAATTACCATTTTAACCTTTAATGAATTATTATATAAAACATAATAATAAGGTTATTCTTGACTTTATGCCGTCCAATACCAATATAAATGGGCTATTTGCCCTTTAAGGACCCCATATTAAAAAGCCACTATCAAATTAGCACTTTACACATTAATTTGTAACTTTTACATTTTACGCGATTAAATCCTTTTATTTAATCGGACACCTAAATGACAAAATTAAAACACGAAAATTTAGCACAAACAAATTCACACATAATAAACACGAAAAATAATTTTAAAATATTTTTTAGACTCGGATTTGTGGTCCCGAAACCACTATTCCGATTAGGGTCAAAATCGGGCTGTTACAACTCTCCCCCCCTTAAGGATTTTCGTCCCCGAAAATCTTACCAATGAATATGTTTGGATAACGCTCTTTGATCTCATACGGTCCAATGAATCTCGGACTCAACTTGCCTTTACGACCGAATCTGAGTACTTTCTTCCAAAGTGAAGCTTTCAAAAACACTTGATCTCTGATCTGAAACTCAATATCTTTACGTTTCAAATCTGCATATGACTTTTGACGATCTGATGCAACTTTCAAGCTATCACAGATCACTATCACTTTCTGTTTAGTTTCTTTGATCAAGTCAACCCCGTGTATCTTATTTTCACTGAGCTCAGTCCAATACAATGGTGTACAACTTTTACGACCGTACAAAGCCTCATAAGATGCCATTTGATACTAGATTGAAAGTTATTATTATGAGAAAATTCAATCAAAGGTAAACCAGATTTAGTCATTCTATCCACAATAACCCAGATTGCATCTTTCTTGCTCGGTGTCAAATGTAAACTAGATACAAAATCTATCGTGACTCTGTCCCATTTCCACCCGGGTATCATAATCGGCTGAAGTAGCCCAGAAGGTACCTGATGCTCGGCTTTTACTTACTGACAGACTAAGCATTTCGAAACAAAGTCAGATATGTCTCGTTTAATACTAGACCACTAATAGAACTGTTTCAGATCATTATACATTTTCATACTACCCGGAAGAACATAAAACCGACTCCTGTAAGCTTCGTTCAAAATCATCTAAATTAACTCTGAATTTCTCGGAACACATATTCGGTTTCTGAACCTCAAACAATCATTTTTATCAACTCGGAATTCAGATTCAATATTCGTTTCACACTGAGCTCGCTTTGCTAACAATTCATTATCAACTTTCTGAGTATCACAAATTTGTTGAACAAATAACAGTCTTGCTTTTAATTCGGCTATTATCGAGCCATCATCAGATATAACCATATACGCATTCATTGCACACAAAGTAAATAATGATTTTCTACTTAAAGCATCAGCAACAACATTAGCCTTTCCCGGATGATAGTCAATCACTAGCTCGTAGTCTGTTAACAACTCTAATCATCGACGTTGGCTCAAATTCAGATATTTCTGAGTCATTAAATACTTCAGACTTTTGTGATCAGAATAAACATGACATTTCTCACCGAACAGATAGTGACGCCAAATCTTTAATGCGAACACAATAGCTGCTAACTCCAAATCATGTGTCGGATAGTTCTTTTCGTGTGGCTTCAGCTGTCTCGAGGCATAAGCTATAACTTTGTGATCGGTGTGTCACAGTCTTAAAATTTATAATGAGAATGATCGAGCCTAAAAACTAACTATGACAACGATTGAGGCAAGTGTACCTATCGAACAGTAGTATAGCTTAGTGGCAAGACCGGATTGTCGAACCTAAAGGAACCGAAAGTACTAATACTAACTTTCTTTTTATTATTTAGCCTTAAAATTGAATTGAATCGGTTTAATCTAGAAAATTAACTAACTACTAAGCTAAAGACGATGAGACAAAAAGAATGAAATTAGGGAAATACTTGTGGGAAAAACCAATTGATTAAAACAATACCCAAGGAAGAATCCACCTAGACTTCACTTGTTATCTAACTCAACCGCATTTATTTATTCATTTGACTTGATCCGTAAGATTCCCTAATGTATATTAACCCCTCTCTCGAGGCGACTAACGCCTAACCCTAGGTTGATTAATTGAAATCTCTTTCTAATTAAAACCCCTAGAATCGTATTAACTCAATCTATGGACTCCCATATTAGGTTTCACCCTAATCCGGAAAAATCTCATCACCCTATCTCTAGGCGTGCGATCAACTCCGCTTAATTATGCTAGATCTACTCTTAGGCAGGGACTTTTGCTCCTCCACCTAAGCACATCAAACTTGAATTAATATCTCAGAAATATCAACACAAGAATTAAGAACACATAATTAAGAACAAATCAAATAATTATCATATAGTTCAGCAAATGATAACAAGATTCATCTTAGGTTTCATCCCCCTCAGGTATTTGAGGGTTTAGTTCATAATGATAATAGAATACATCTCAAAAGAAAAGATAAAACAAAACATAAGAAAAACTCTAAAACCCCCTGAAGGAATTGAAGAGAGATCCTCCGTCTTGAGTATAACTCTGGCTTCTTGAGATGAATCAACTGGCTTTCTTCAAGTAATTTCCACAATTCTGATCTTTCTGGCTCGGCTCCTTGGCCTAGCTGGACGCCCCGACAGAGGGCTTCTACCGAACTCCCTTTTAAGTTACCCCCTAGGGTGTTTATATAGGCTTTGAGATGCCTTACTTGGTCTCCAAGTATCCTAATCTGAGTTAAATTCCTATTTAGGTGTTTAAATATGCTTTGGAATGTGTTTCTTTGCCCTAAGTATCCAAATCCAAGAAAAACTCCTCTTGGCCGCGGCAGGGGCACGGCCATGGCACACGCCCGTGTAAGTCGTGGTCAGGCCGTGTTGGGTCTATTGGTGAGGCACGACCGTGTGGTCTTGGGCCCAGGCCGTGTTGATTTTGTGATCTGGCCCATTTGGCCCATTTTAAGCCTGTTTCTTGTTCTTTTCATCCTCTGGTGCTTTCCTGGGTATAAAACATGAAAACAAAGGATTAAGAGCACCAAATGACATAAAATAAGAGATAATTCATCCAAAAGCATGCTAAATATGGGCTTAAAATATGTTATTATTTAGATTTATCACTTTGCTTTCCTGCATCAAAACAAAACCCAGACCATTCAAAGATGCATTACTATAAATGACAAATTCTTTACCCGATTCTGGCTGAATTAACACTGGAGCTTCAGTCAAAAGAGTTTTCAACTGATCAAAACTTTTCTAACACTTTTCTGACCTCTCGAATTTAACATCTTTCTGTAACAGCTTCGTCATAGGTGTCGCAATCATAGAGAAATCTTTCACAGGCCGTCTAGAATAACCAGCAAGTCCAGAAAACTTCGAACTTCAGAGACATTTCTTGGAGGTTTCCAGTCAAATATAGCTGAAATCTTACTCGGAGCAACCCTAATACCTGATGCTGATACAACATGGCCCAGAAAACTGACTTCACATAACCAGAACTCACATTTACTAAACTTTGCATATAATTGTTTATCTCGCAAAGTCTGTAGCACAAGTCTCAGATGCTCGGCATGCTCGGTTTCATCACGGGAGTAAATCAAAATATCATCTATAAACACTACTACAAACTGATCCAGATACTGTCTGAAGATTCGATTCATCAAATCCATGAAAATAGCAGGTGCATTAGTAAGTCTGAAAGGCATAACCAGAAACTCATAGTGTCCGTACCTCGTTCAGAAAACAGTCTTTAGTACATCAGAGTCTTTAAGAATACAAATTCTTCTTTCAATCTATCCTTCAATTCATACATATACGTTCAAAGTTTATTTCCAATTCATAGATAAATTCACATATATCCCAATTAACTTTTCAATCAAATAATTCAAATCATACTAACTACTGAATCAGTCTTTTCAAAGAAATCTTTATTCTCATTAGAAGGATGACCCCAGACATATCATTATACAAATTAATCTTGATCTTCTATCATTTTCACTTTTATCACTGTCGAACCTTCAAGAGAACTAGAAAAGAGTTTATAATAAAGTTGTCTCATATATTAATCATCGAAACTCCGAATTATACTAAAATCACCTTAACCATATAGAAATCATTGAGCTTTATTAGGCACAATGTCCCAATCCTATAATGAATATTATCCCAGCTGTTAATGAAGTATCTGAACACAGAAAGGAATCGAATATGATTTAAATTGCAACCATTGTAGAAACACATCTTCTATAACTCTGAGGAAGGTAACACTGTACTCTCACATTTCAAGCCAGAAATTATAATTGTAATAGACATAGTCATCTCTGTCAAATAGAAATCTCTTGCAGATAGTCACATGGAATCATAAAAATACCGAACGAAAAAAATTTCAACATTTGGAGTTACACGAATATCTGAAAATTACAACTCATATAAAATAATATTAGTTCTGACGATATCCCAGAAATGTCCAGAAAGAACAATGTCACTCATAAATACTGAAATCCACTGTAATAGAAGTAATATAATTTTCACGTATATTCAACAAAGCAATAACCAGTAGAAATAGAATATTAGCCTCATACAGATTTTACCGCCGACTTTCATATCCACATAATGGAATAATTTATTAAAGAAAGACATAACAATGTCGAATATAACCCAAACAGATCAACAATGCTTTCGTCTATTAATATGTTTAGCTAAGGTTCTCATACAATAAAACTTTCTTTCTGAAATTAAACATCCACATATACTTCTGAGGATAAATGTACACATAGAATGTCCAAATGGAATCATAATAACTACCCGACTATAACCATGGCATTCAACCATCAATACAATTCAAACATTAATCCACTGTCTAATTCTGTCATCAGAAATTTTCATAATATCACATCACTAATAGAAATCAATTCAGAAAAGCTTCCAGTTAATACTTTATTTAGATAACATACATGAATAAGTCATTTAATCGGAGTTAACTTCTTCTTTAACAATGTCTTTGCATAATCTAAATAGTCTTCAGAACTGTCCAATATCTCTTTTAGTACTGTCTTCATTTGTTGATTCATTCTTCTTTCTGACCACATTACTAATCTTTCAAACACGGATTTCTATAACTCCACTCTCGTGAGCTTATTCATTCCAAATCTTATAATAAAATTGTAACATTTTTCTGATAAGGGGGTGAGGGTAGTAAAGCCTCAAATTTAACTCTCACATAATTGCACATAATACTTACTATCACAAATAGTCAGTTCATTACTAATTTCACATTCTCAAATCATTTAATAAACTTTTGCTTTTAATCACTTTTATTCTTAACATATTGTTCATATGTCAACTCAAATCACTATTTCAAAATCAGAGCATTTCAGATAGCAATTATAACTCAAATATCATATCTCATACGCTCATATAATTACAACATTTATCAATAACAACATATCATACAATTTGATTCCTACCTTTATGAGTCTCAACTCATCATCAACACATTTCCACTCGAGATATTTGAATATTTATTACATACTATCGAATTAGCTCAGTTGGAAAACTTATCTATCTCATCAAAACAATTTTCGTTAGAGTCGGGAGATATCACACTATCGCAGATTTAATATGGCATGTATAGCTAGACCCACATACGCTATGGTAGTCCTAGAACCGACTAAACCATAGCTCTGACACCAATCAAATGTAACACCCCTAACCCGTATCCGTCGCCGGACTAGGGTTACGGAGCATTACCAGATAAGACACAACTCAGAACAGGCATATATATATATTTGATTTTTTTTTATTTTTTTTAAAATAACACATTACATCTAAGTTGAGTATAACAATACTATTAATACATATCACACATGTCATACAATTTGTGTAACCACATTTCTACACTTACGATTAAAAGTGATCATTACATAACATACCAATTCACATACTTAACATTCAAATCAAAGTTGATATTTGTATCCTGAATCATCCAAACAAAATAAAGTTGCACATTTTACTATTTCAATCAAATCATACTAATCTTTATAAATTTAACATATATTAATATCTTATACTTATCAAACAGTAAGACATTCAATATTTCAATTTTCATTTACTAAACAAATACCAACTCACCATATGCTTAATCATTTTAATATATCATTAACCAAATAAACCACATATCTAGTCATTCATTTTATGTTCTATTCGAATATCATATAAATCATCTTAGTTAATCTATATAGCATATCAACCATTTAAAAAGGTGAATGATGTACCTAATCATGTTACCTTTCAAAACCAATACACACACATTCTTATATAACATATTAACCACTTTTCTATAATCTCATAACTATTCCATAAAAAACAAATTATTAACAACCATCAGATATTTTAACCAAGTATAGCCGAATATCTATATAAATACATACATAATTTCCTAGTCAATTTCCTATCACATTATATAACCAATTAATCATGAGACATATCCTTTATTTCACAAACCAAAATTACATCTAACATTTACCATTTACCAATACAAATTTCATAACCTAATTACAAAACTAAATTTATTTGCATCGCATGTAATCATCCATCATAATTTCACACCATGGCCGAATACATAAATATTTAACTTTATTAAAAAAAACTCAATTATCAATGACTTATTGACTAAACATAACCTTATACCTAATTTCCACATTCGAACATATATATAATAAAAACCAAATCACATCGTACTATTATACATACTCACAAAAATTATTTGTACAAGCCTTTCACTTAACATCAACCACAATATATGTATATATACACATTTGGCCTTAGTCCATCTAATAAACAAATCAAACCATCACACAATGCACAACAAATATACATTTATATATCACTTAACCATAACCAAAATATCTATATGTATACATTCGGTTTCGGGTTACCTATTATCTAATTCAATCCATCATACAAATCATAACCAATATACATATATTAATCACATAACCAAGTTCAATATGTCTAACTTAAAATAAAACATAACACTTACTTACCTGTCATAAACATATACCATAATCACATATGCATAAGTATAAACTTATTTTTCAATGACATTATCAACCATAAACATAGAAATCAAATCAATCAAAAGAAGATAAGCCATCTTCGCATGGCTATTAATTACATACAAAGTACTTAATTCCTATTCCACCTTTTACTATGCTATACATGCCATATATTAAATTTTCAACTTAGTAAAATACCAAAGGAAACTGTCGATAGTGTGAATAGTCTTGCTGACGATCCCCGAGCTCGTAACGTATATCCAAATCTATAAACAGAAGTAAACAGAAAACACAGAGTAAGCTATTTAAGCTTAGTAAGTCATAAGCAAGTTAATATCAACCATTTAAGCCAAATCACATATACAAAGTATGAATATAAATTAACATTAAATCTTTTCATATACAAATCAAATAGATAACTTAAACATTTTCATAATAGCTTACACAAAACTCAATATTAAAATCATATATAAAACTCTTTGGCCGAATACATTAAATTACAAACTTACACATAATTCACATACTCATACTTTAACTTTTATACAATGAATTAAGCATTCAACTTACCTTAATTTTCATAACACAGTTTAATTTACATACCTGAGTCCTTTTAACTCGATTTTCACATTGGCCTTCACTTACACTTGCACGTTGAACCATTCGGAATTCAAAAGGATACGCGGATAGTTGGAAGCTCGTACAATGCCAACGTCCCAAACGTAGTCTTACATGTAATCACATATCGATGCCACTGTCCCAGACAGGGTCTTACACGAATCAAATACGATACCAATGTCCCAGACATGGTCTTACACGTAAACACAAGTCGATGCCAACGTCCCAGACGTGGTCTTACACGATAACACATATCAGATATCCTATGTCATGACATATGTATCCTATCTATTCCTAAGGTTCGTACGGGGCTTACAGATGTCGAATCTCGATCGGATCAAGCTCAGAAGATAGCCAATTAACCATATTCACATTCGGCCATAGCCATTCAAAATTTAAATAATTTAAATCATTTCATAACAAATATATATTCATAGATATATCAACATTTAAATGCTTATTGACTTACCTCGGACATCGACGACCGTGAAATCGGCTAATCGACTACTTTTGTCTTTCCCCTATCCAAATCCAATTTCTTTGGTTCTTGATCTAAACATATTCAAATTAAGCTTATTTAAATACTATTCTATTCAATTTAGTCTAAAAACACATAAATGGGAAAATTACAATTTTGCCCCTAACATTTCACACTTTTTACAATTTAGTCCTTTTTGTACAAAACACAAAATACACAAAATTTGAGTACACCATACAAGGGCCGAATATTCCTAGTCCTCATACAAGCCCACACATTTCATTTATTTCACATTTTAGTCCCTCTAAAATTTATTTTTGCAATTTAGTCCAAATTACTCAAATTCATCAAAAATTCAAAGACAAAACTTGTTAATCTAACACATATATTTCATATTTCATCATCAAACAACAAAAACCACAAGGTATCATCAATGGCAAAACCCAAAATCATCATCAAAATCAAAAATTAAGACATGGGTCGGATAGTACTCAAAGCAACGATCTCAAAAACATAAAAATTATCAAAAACCGAACAAAACTAACCTTGGATTAAGCCAAAATTGCTGCCGAAATATTGAAGAACATAAAAGCTTTCTTCCTTAGCTATATTCGGTCACTTTAAAAGATGATAATGGCTATGCTAATGTTTTGTTTTATTTAATTATTTTAGATTTGACAAATTACCATTTTAACCTTTAATGAATTATTATATAAAACATAATAATAAGGTTATTCTTGACCTTATGCCGTCCACTACCAATATAAATGGGCTATTTGCCCTTTAAGGACCCCATATTAAAAAGCCACTATCAAATTAGCACTTTACACTTTAATTTGTAACTTTTACATTTTACGCGATTAAATCCTTTTATTTAATCGGACACCTAAATGACAAAATTAAAACACGAAAATTTAGCACAAACAAATTCACACATAATAAACATGGAAAATAATTTTAAAATATTTTTCAGACTCAGATTTGTGGTCCCAAAACCACTATTCCGATTAGGGTCAAAATCGGGCTGTTACACATACATAGCCCGTCATCCACTTAAGATTAAGGTATGCCACAATGTGAATGTCACAAGTAAATCCATAAACAGGTATAGGATCTATTCTTCTTTGGTCTAGTCTGTTGTACTATCAGTTCAGTCAATCATGTAACACCTATATCCCGTTTCTATTGCCGGAATAGGATACCGGATATTACCAGTCAAGTTGGAACAGTTAATATGCTTTACATTCAATAATCAATTCAATTCCATAATTACAAGTAATAGTCAATATGAAAGAGATCATTCAGTTTCAAGTCTTAAATCAAGTTTTTGAAACTCTAAAAATAAGTTACGAACATTCAGGGACCAAATCGGAACAAATCAGAATTTTCAGGAAAAATTCAAAAATTTTCAAGTTAGGGGTCACACGGTTGTGTGACAGAGTCCAGCCCGTGTGGCTCCAAACATGGCCGTGTGGTTAACCTACACGCCCGTGTGCGACCTCACACACCCGTGTGCATGGACCGTGTAACTCTCTAATTTGGATCACACGGTCGTGTCGTAAGCCGTGTGTCAACCCGTGTAACATTTGAAATACCCTCACACGGCCGTGTCGTAGGCCGTGTGCCTTCACGTGTGAGAACTGCACCTATACTATTTCTAAACACTTCTGGGCACACGCCCGTGTGGGTTGCCCATGTGCTTCACACGAGCGTATGACAGCCCGTGTCCTAGGCCGTGTGAGACAAAAAATGACCAATTCCAAGGTAAATTTTCACTTATTTGCTTAGAAGCTTAAACACATTCAAATACACACTTTCAAAGGCTAAAAACCATCTTCAAAAACATTCAAAACATGTCAATGGATTCAACCTATATATCAAACCAATATGCCCTCATTGACACCACAAATCACTTCATAACATTTCATCTTCAAGGTTTGATATACAAGATATAGTTACACATCAAAACATCAATTCATTCCAAACCATAATCTCACATATTGTCAATATTTTCTACCATCATGCTTTAACAATTAGATGAAACATGCATAATTTCATTTGTCGCAACACATAACATAAACTTAAGTAAACTTGCTCAAACTAGGATTCAACATCATACATACAAAGAGGTCCTAGTACATGCCATATATACCAAACTATAACAAAGTCTACCAAAAATCTCCTGGATAGTGTGATTTCTTGTTTTGATCTGATCTTCTAAGCCTTCAAAACGTAATCTACAAAATAAGACAAATACAGGTAAGCTTGAATAAAGCTTGGTAAGTTCGTTTGTATATATTGATAAACCTTTCCAATTAAACATAGTAATCAATTAAAATTAAATGTTGAAATTCCATAAAACACAACCTTTATAATAAAGTAACAATCAGTACAGTAGTTCAATATATTCAGCAGATAATGCTCATTTGAGCTTTACTCAGTATATTAGTATATTTCTCTCGATTAAGCTTCTTCAATATATCAGTGGATAAAATTCCATGAGATTTATTCAGTATATCAGTAGATTCTTTTACTCAATAGAGCATTCTTTTCAATAGATTCAGTAGGTATGGCTTGAGAGCGCATACGTTTCAGTAGATTCAGTAGGTATCGCTCGTCTGAGCACCAATCAGTATATCAGTGGGTAACACTTGCTGATCTTATTCGATATATAATATAACATTCAATAACAGTATACTAACAAAGAGTATAAGGATTATTAGAAGCATAAATAAATGCATGAAATTACAAGATTGATTTACAGTAACGACTAATAGTATCTAAATCAGTTATCAATGTCATTTCAATTCATTATTTCCATTTCTAATTACACACATCAATATTATCCAATATTATGCAATTAAGTTCCTATAATACATTTAAAAATGTACTAAAATTAACCTGTACGAACTTACCAGACTAAACTGCAGCAACGACAAAGTATAAGGGCTATTTGTTAATTTTCTCTTTTCCTCGGTTTTCCACTCGTATAGGATCTATAATAATAATTTCATTCAATTCACTAATTCTAACAGAAAAATTAATTTATTTTATGCAATTAAGTCCTTTTTGACATTTTTATAAAATTACCCCCAATATTTTATTTTTATACAATTTAGTCCCTAAACTCAAAACATTCAATTTAACCTATTTCAAATAAAATCAAGTTTAGCCTAACTATATAAGGCCTCTCTACAGCCCATAATTTATATTATTACACAACAAGTCCCTGTAATTTTATCACTTTAACGATTTAGTCCTTAAACATTAAAATTACCAAAAATTACTTTACAAAATAGTCCTATCTAGCAACCAAGCTTAATATTCTACCATAAAACTTCAAGAATAACTCAATTTTAATAATGGCATAATCCAAAACATTTGACAGTTTTACGAGTTAATCCCCGAGTTAGCTAGATTAAGCTAATACGAGCTCAAAAACATAAAAATTACTAAAAACGGGTAAGATTTACCTACTCAATGACGAAACCTAGCTTGGCCGAAGGTTTCTCCTCTTAAAAATGGTAGATTCGGCTTTTGAAGGAAAAAACAAAAAGATGATAGCCAATTTTGGCATTTGTTTTTTTTTCATTTTACCTAATTTCATAAATTACTATTATAACCTTACAATTTGAATAAAATTTCATGCAATTAGCCTTGCAAACCGTCCATTATCTACTCAAATGGTATAATTTCCAATAAAGGAGGGTTTAATTGCACAATTGGTTCTTCAGTTATTTTAAATTTTAACTAAACAAGTTTATTTTCAATTTAATCCTAAACTAATTAGGACTAAATGAGAAAATAGCCCAAAAGTTAGTAGATTTAATCATGCCACCACCGCTTGGACTTTTTGACCATGGTTTAATTACCATTTTGATCCTTTTACTATTTTAAATCTATAGCAATTAACTTTTACCTCTTTTACAATTTAATCATTTTACCTCAATTAAGCAATAAATCATCAAAATTACCAGACCCAACTTCAATTCACATATAATACGACTATGTAAATATTTAATAAAAATATTTACAACTTTATATTACGGAAACAAGGTCCTAATACCTCGTTTTCAATAACCACTTGACTTTTGAACCAAATCACTTATACTAACTTTTAATTCAATTATTTAAAATCAACAAATCAAAATCCAATATAAAAATCACTATTGACTCATATAATTTAAATACTAATTATACGAATTTACTAGTCAGATTTGTGGTCCCAAAACCACTGTTTTCGACACCACTAAAAAATGGGTTGATACAAATCACAACTATGTTTCTATCTTCTGAGAGTCATCCGCTCCGATGCCCAAGACAGACATCTTCCCAATTGGACTTGATAGACAACAAATTAGTCTTTCGATCAGTTTGCTCATTTTCGATTAGACTAAGGACATGTTTAGATTCGTCTACTAATATAAGTTGTCTTTCCGTATTACGATCCGACCATATAATACCACTTAACATTAGTTTAAACATTAGACAACCAGTGAGCCAATATTTGCTTCTATTTGCTGTGTATGAAAAAAATCACATGAGGACATTATACAAAGTATATTAATATAATCCATGAATTATTTTATTAACTAATATGTTTGAAAAAATTACAAGTGTACACAAACGAAAATACTACACTCAAGGCACCAAATCCAACACCAATCACTTCCGAATCATTTCTAAATAATTTTAAAATGTTTCTAGTGCCTTTAATTTGTCTTAAAGTTGATTCCTTGCATTTGTGTTGGTAATATATCTATATCGGTTATCAGGTAACGAGTGTTAAAATATCAATACTTAGCCTCCAAGTCTCAAGACATGAACTACAAGTTTCGAGACTTAGCCTTGTAAACGACTATAAACTACTAGTCTTTTGAAGAGGTATTAATGCCCCCTTAGTAAGTATAGAGACTTGAGTTGCATGGACACTTTCTCAGCCTACAATTAATGTCTCTAATGGCTATAAATCATTATCAATAGCTCCAAATGTCCACAAACTCTTTCCTTGATATAAATGCAAGTAAGACACTTAAAGACTTATGAGAGACATATCCAAACATCAAAGTTAAGAGAAAAAGCTTCAAAATTATTTCCCACTTTTCTCTTGTACATGGTTTCAAAGTTCATATTGTAAAATCTTTTATCATTCTTATTTCATTTATTTAATAAGCTAAATTTTGTAAACACATACCTTCCTAAAAGCTTTATTGTTTACTTCATCATTATCACCAATTGTAAATTATGAGGGTTTTAGTTGAGCCAAAAAAAATTAAGAAGGGTTCTAGAATAACTATAAAAGCTAGGGAGAAATGTTTTATCTAAGCCTTAAGAAAAATATAGTGTTGTAAAGGTTATGTCTTCTTCTTGAAAGGTATCAATTCTAGTAGTGAATTGGGAAAAACTGAGGTAATAGAGGTAGACAATCACTTTAAATCACTTATGCAACTTTTTTCTCCTTCTCTCAATTTTTTTTAGAAAAGTTTTTAGAATTATTAAAATACCAATTCATCCATTCCCTTGGTGTTTTCAAGCCTAACATTAACTATAAAAAATGAAAGAGAAAATGGTAGCTTTGAGGGTGCTGCTATGGTGAAGAACAAAGATGGTCATATGACTTTCTATTGTAAAAGATTTTGTGTAGTCAAGACTTCAAGAGAGAATTCTTTTGTTGACTCTAATCCTTTTGTATACACATTAATAGGGAATTAGTATATGTAGGCTATTGTACAGGGAAAAGAAATGGAGAAATATTATCTTGAGAAGTTAAAAGCGAACTGAAAACTCATCTCTGTTATTAATGGTATCAAGGAACTCACACAGGACATTGCAAAAGAATCATTCATGATTTGAAGGAGGTGAATGATTGAACACAAAAAGCATCTGATATGAATTTTCCGTTTAACTGGTCGTCATCCTTTTTTTTTTGAAACTATTACTCCAATTGCGCTTTATTAGAATAAAAACAATGATAAAAATACAGACTTAAGTCCAAAAGCAAATCAAAAATGAAAAAAGGCCCAACGATAAGGTGTTGGCCTGAAAAAATAAAGCATAAACAAAAACAAAATACTCTAGCAACTTAAAAATATCGTCACTTTTTTTTTGCCCAATCAGAAAGGTCTGATTCCGTCTTGTCATTTCATCTGCCATTTCTTTGTAAAGACGTTTCCAGATTTCCAAAGAAAGCATTTTGCTCCGGGACTATTGATCTTCTTCTTACTTTCTTTCCTTTTTTCCTCTTTGTATCCTTCTGTTCTCATCCTGGTTTTCACACTCTATCTTTTCCTTTAATAGTTTTTCCAGATTCATGTATGTTTCCTAATGGGAAGATCGCCTTTTCCTTCTTCAGCATTTCACTTGATGGTGATTCGACTTTTCCTGGGGGTTTCATCTCCATCCCCGATCAACTTCCGCTTCAGTAATAACCCGTCCAGCTCGCTCATGAACAAGGTATGTATTTCTGTCCACTTTTAATCCTTCAGATGCCAGATTATGTGCTGCTTCATTAGCTATTCGCCTTGCATGTTGAAACTGACATTCATAGAATACTGCTTTCTGTTATTTGATATCGAGAATAAATGGTCCTATTGTCGATCTGTCTTTCTTTGGGTTTTGAACTTTCTTGATTACTGTCAAGGAATCTCCCTCAATAATAATGTGATTTAATCCTAATTCTCTGCCCACATTAACTGCCTGTAGGCATGCGTTAGCTTCAGCCGCAAAACTAGAGGGAATGTTGGTATGGACTGTTGTTTTGGATGCCATAACTTCTCCTTTGAAATTTTTGACTATTATTCCCGAGCATGATTTATTTTGCCTATTCTCAAAAGCAGCATCAAAGTTTATTTTAAAAAAAAAACCTTGTTTCGGAGGTCTCCATGACTCAGAATCCATACTCGAGGCAAGATAATTCCTCTTAATGTCTTTTAGTTCCCGTAAATATCTCAAAATAAAATTTGTTGTTTCTGCTCCAGATCTCCTGTAACCTTCGTGTATCCATTGATTCCTGGCTGTCCAGATAGCCCATGTAGCATAGATAAAGATTTGGCCTGCATCTGTTGTACTATTTAGAAGGATCCAGGTAAACCGTTCCATATACTCTAATTGGGATATATTCTGTGGCCAAGCAAACTCTAATTTTTCCCATGTTTCTTTTGTGACAGCACAATCGCGGGAGATATGTTCCCTGGTCTCCAGCCCTTTCATGCATCTCTGATAGACGGCTTCATTAGTTAATTTTTTTGTAACATCCTGAATTATTGGGCCTGTGCATTTTGTGTAATGTATGCTTAATAGGTTAAATTGAGAATTTAGGTACAAATTGGGCTCAGTATTGGGCTGAAGCCTTAGTTAAATTTTTGTTTGGGCACTATAGGGTTTAAAAGGTGGTATCTGAGTTTAAAATATCAAAATGGGCTTGTGGCCCAGTGGTCAGTGGCACCACTTAGGGAGCAAGGAGGTAACGCCACACAAGGGAGTAAGGGGCCCAAATTTAAGTTACATGGAGCCCAACTCTTTTAATTTAAGTTAGCTAAATTTCGGCATTAGGGTTAGGTAGAGTGGACGGCAACAAGGCTCAAAAATAGGAGGATTTATGTGAATGGGATAATGTAGATAATATAGTTGATAATATGGAAGGAGAAAAAAAGGAGAAAAGATAGGAGCTATCTACAAGGCTAGGAGTTGGCCGAAATTCCATCACCTAGAAAAGTGAAGAAATCGGTTTCTTTATGGCAATGGGGTGTGCGAATTTTCCCTTTTATTTGATTAATTTTTAGTTATCGGGAAGGGCACTTTCGGTTTTCATAGGTGAGTGCCAAATTTCTATAAATAGGGAGGGTTCTCTTCTTTATTTTTCGGCATTTAGGGTTTCCACCTTTTCTTTTCTCTTCTTTCTTCTAAAAGTCGAATCTCTATAGATTTCTTCAAATCATCTTCTCTTCTGATCTTCTTAAAAAGCCGGAATCTCTAAGGGGTAGTCGAATTCTCTGCGTTAAGGTGAGTGCCAATTTTCCTATCTCTTCAATCTCTCTTTCGATTTTTAAGAGACAAGGTCGAATGGCCACTTGGTTGTTAAGGCTGTCGAATGAAGCTAGTATTTCCTCTCTTTTGCGTTTGGGCGGCATTCTGGGATTTGAAGGAAACCTGATCATCTAGATTTAAAAGCCGAAAATCGCTAGTCTCTAATTTTGGGATTTTAAGGTAAGGTGATTTTCCCTAGATTTTCACTAGATTAGTTCATCACATGCGAGATCTTAACTTTATGATGTGGATTAACGATCATATGTTGTGATAGTAGTTCGACAAGAACTTGTGATGGAATTAAATATGGATCGGGCAAAGGAGAAATCCTAAGTTTAAGAAAGCACGAGTGTGTCGTGATGCGAGATTGGCCACCGTGTTGTGGACCAAACCTCAACAACACCTTAGGCAAGTAGCGGTTGTATCGACTTACGATGAGTGTCGACATAGAGAGTGTCGTTCTAACGGTAATCAGTGTGTAGATCTCTAACACACAAATAATCTGTATGAATGTATATATATGTTTATGTTATGGGCTAAAAAGCGGGATAATAGGCTATGTAGACGATCGAATAAAACCCTAAAAGGTTAGGCAAGGATGCAGTGCGTAATCATAGAAATCTCTATGTGTATCGAAATATATGAAAGCTTTGTATGATGTTTTCTTTATGTGTGTATGCATGGGGTGGGATTATGATAATGAAGGGAAGTACATGATAGGTCACAATAGTGACCGGGTGGTAGAAATCCCACGTTATATAAATGTTAGATCACATAGTGATCGGTGGCTATCTCCCGTTTAATGATTCCCGACTAACGAGGAATAGGCGATCTGTTACCGTTATGGTGTGTAGCGGATGGAGGGTTGATTGTAGAAATCCCCGAGGTGTGATGGTTGAGTACGGGCCGGTGTGTAGAGGATGGAATTCTAGGATGGGTTGGGCTATTCATCATTTCTTCGTTGATCATGTAATTACGATTGTTGCCTCTATGTATGGGCCAAGGCCCATAATGTGTTTGTGGGCCTCAGTCGGTGTTTTAGGGATTTATACACCGAGTCTTGGTGACTCACCCTATTATTTTTCCTAACCTTTCGGATGAAGCGGTAGATCGTGGACAAGGGAGCCGAGGCGGACTTGTGGGGCCAACAAGTCTTTTATTTATTAAATTTCCATTTTATTTTAAGTTTAAAATTTTGAATTATTTGATGTAATAAGGCCTCCATCGCTTAGGTTATCAGTTGATACTTGTCAATGTTTATGTTTTTTTTTTCATTCATGATCAAGGACTTATGATTAAAAGAAATAAAAATGGGATTTTCACACATTATTTAAAATAACACTTGTTTTGGAAAAAAATAAAATTTTAAAGATTATCTACAAAAATGACTAAGTTTTTCAGAATCATTCCGAGTAAAGTTTTTAACCTTAAAACCGTAGCATACCAGATCTGGTCGTAACGTTTAGGCCGGGTTTGGGTTGTTACATTTTGGTATCAGAGCCCAGTTCAAAACTCGGGCTGTGAAATGGGTCTAGTATTGTTTTAAAGTTGATAAGAATTTGGAAAAGTTTGGGTTGAGAAATGGCCTTCGAGTCTACCGGCACCCGATCCACGCAGGTAAGTATCCTGAACTTCTGGATGTGATATGTATGTTGGGCTTGATGGGCTTGATGGACGTAGGCTAGTATATTAGACATTGATGGACTTTAGGCTTAGTTTAAACAACTCTCTAAATTCATAAGATTTAATCCAACCAAACAAACCTGTGAATAAGTCACCGAGATAGGGTGTGGCAACAGGCATACGCATGTCTAGGATTGGATTCAGGGAGAGCTCGGTATTTAAGCAGTCCTAGTGACTCACCTCCTCTTCGTTGGAATCCTACCTGGTGCGTAGTGACTGTTTACCTTAGCCATGAGGACTTGTTAGTAGGCCAAAAAAAAAATAAAATCCGAAAGGGATCAGCCACCCTATTTTGTAAAATTTCTAAAATCACCTCTAGTTTTGAAAATGACCAAAATACCCCTAATTTGTAAAATTATCGAAATACCCCCGGATTGCAAAATTACCAAAATACCTTTATTTCGCAAAATCACCAAGAAATCCTATTTCGAAAAATTACGAAAATACCCCTGTAGGATAAATTACGAAAATACCCCTGGGTAGTGAAATGACGAAAATACCCTTATGTGATGAACGTAAGTTCGTGAATGCTACTTGTATGTGGTGGTTGATGATTGTATGTGTGTGCTTTCTAGAACTAGGAGATGTGAACTTGAGACTGAATTGTAGTTATAGTTGCGAATTCGAAAGAACTACTCTTAAAACTACTATTCATAAGACTGTTCGTGGGTAATTAGTGGAAGAAATTAATAATTCATAAAATTTCAAATCAGATAAACGTGAATCGGTAGAATGAGTACAAGGGGTCGAGGACGACCGCCGCGTGGCGTGGTGGTAGGGACGGAGGCGCTCCAGATCACGAATGATGGTGCGTGCACTACCATAGTATACTAAGTGTTTATTTTGGCTTTAGAATTAGAGTGCGCGTGAAAGCATAGTGGTGAGACTTAGGTAGTATGATTACTAGTTAGTTGGAAATTTCGAGGACGAAATTTCTTTAAGAAATAGAACTATAACATCCCAAATTATTGGGCCTGTGCATTTTGTGTAATGTATGCTTAATAGGTTAAATTGAGAATTTAGGTACAAATTGGGCTCGGGATTGGGCTGAAGCCTTAGTTAAATTTTTGTTTGGGCACTATAGGGTTTAAAAGGTGGTATCTGAGTTTAAAATATCAAAATGGGCTTCTGGCCTAGTGGTCAGTGACGCCACTTAGGGAGCAAGGAGGTGACGCCACACAAGGGAGTAAGGGGCCCAAATTTAAGTTACATGGAGCCCAACTCTTTTAATTTAAGTTAGCTAGATTTCGGCATTAGGGTTAGGTAGAGTGGATGGTAACAAGGCTCAAAAATAGGAGGATTTATGTGAATGGGATAATGTAGATAATATAGTTGATAATATGGAAGGAAAAAAAAAGGAGAAAAGATAGGAGCTATCTACAAGGCTAGGAGTTGGCCGAAATTCCATCACCTAGAGAAGTGAAGAAATCGGTTTCTTTATGGCAAAGGGGGTGCCGAATTTTCCCTTTTTATTTGATTAATTTTTAGTTATCAAGAAGGGCACTTTCAGTTTTTCATACGTGAGTGCCGAAATTTCTATAAATAGGGAGGGTTCTCTTCTTTATTTTTCGGTATTTAGGGTTTCCACCTTTTCTTTTCTCTTCTTTCTTCTAAAAGCCGAATCTCTATAGATTTCTTCGAATCATCTTCTCTTCTGATCTTCTCAAAAAGCCGAAATCTCTAAGGGGTAGTCGAATTTTCTGCGTTAAGGTGAGTGCCGATTTTCCTATCTCTTCAATCTCTCTTTTGGTTTTTAAGAGACAAGGCCGAATAGCCACTTGGTTGTTAAGGCTGCCGAATGAAGCTAATATTTCCTCTCTTTTACGTTTGGGCGGCATTCCGGGATTTGAAGGAAACCTGATCATCTAGATTTAAAAGCCACAAATCGCTAGTCTTCAATTTTGGGATTTTAAGTTAAGGTGATTTTCCCTAGATTTTCACTAGATTCGTTCATCGCATGCGAGATCTTAACTTTATGATGTGGATTAACGATCATATGTTGTGATAGTAGTTCTGACAAGGACTTGTGATGGAATTAAATATGGATCAGGGAAAGGAGAGAATCCCTAAGTTTAAGAAACGAGCTGTGTCAGCAGTACGAGATTGGCCACCAGGTTGTGGACCGGCATATGAACAACACCTTAGGCAAGTAGCAGTTGTATCGACTTTTGATAGTGTCGACATAGAGAGTGTCGTTCTAACGGAATCGTGTGTGTAGATCTCTAACACACAAATAATCTGTATGAATGTATATATATGTTTATGTTATGGGCTAAAAGCCGGATAATAGGTCAGTGTGTAGACAATCGAATAAAACCCTAAAAGGGTTAGGCAAGGATGCAGTGCGTAATCATAGAAATCTCTATGTGTATCGAAATATATGAAAGCTTTGTATGATGTTTTCTTTATGTGTGTATGCATGGGGTGGGATTATGATAATGAAGGGGGAAGTGCATGATAGGTCACAATAGTGATCGGTGGTAGAAATCCCACGTTATATAAATGTTAGGTCACATAGTGATCGGTGGCTATGCCACGTTTAATGATTCTGACTAAAAGGAATAAAGATGCAGGTATCGTTATGGTGTGTAGCGGATGGAGGGTTGATTGTAGAAATCCCCGGTGTGATGGTTGATGCGGTGGTGTGTAGAGGATGGAATTCTAGGATGGGTTGGGCTATTCATCATTTCTTTGTTGATCATGTAATTACGATTGTTGCCTCTATGTATGGGCCAAGGCCCATAATGTGTTTAATGGGCCTCAGTCGATATTTTAGGGATTTATACACTTTGAGTCTTGGTGACTCACCCTATTATTTTTCCTAACCTTTCGGATGAGCGGTAGATCGTGGACAAGGAAGCCGAGGCGGACTCGTGGGGCCAACAAGTCTTTTATTTATTAAATTTCCATTTTATTTTAAGTTTAAATTTTGGAATTATTTGATGTAATAAGGCCTCCATCGCTTAGGTTATCGATTGATACTTGTCAATGTTTATGTTTTTTCATTCATGATCAAGGACTTATGATTAAAAGAAATAAAAATGGGATTTTCACACATTATTTAAAATAACACTTGTTTTGGAAAAAAATAAAATTTTAAAGATTATCTACAAAAACGACTAAGTTTTTCAGAATCATTCCAAGTAAAGTTTTTAATCTTAAAACCGTAGCATACCAGATCTGGTCGTAACGTTTGGGCCGGGTTTGGGGTGTTACATTTTTAGTTCTTAAGTTTACTAGAGTAGGAAGATAGTTGAGAGTGGCTCTCCATGCTGTAATAATAAATTTTGAAGGGAGGTTACTATTCCATAGTTTTTTGTAGCATTTAGTAATCTCACTTGGGTTGTAATTATTAATGTGAGCATTACTTTGTAAAAGAATTTTGTATCCGCTACGCACAGTGTACTCGCCCGATGCCTCACCTCTCCAACTCAGAAAATCTTCATGGGGAAGATAAGCCAGTGGAATTAGTAGTATCTTTTGAGCAACATCTTCAGAGAAGGTATTTGAGATCAGCTCAGATCTCCAGATTTTGTTCCTATTATCAATAAGATCCTCAACCTTTGTGACATTCTGCCTATTTTCTGATTTTTTTTATCCACAGGCCATCGACATTTGGGACCCAGACATCTTCTTCAATTCTGATATTACGGCCATTGCCCACCCTCCAGCTCAAACCTGAAAGCAAAAGTCCTTTTGCATCCCATATACTTTTCCAAGTATATGATGGTAAGTTCCCTAATTCTGAATTTAAGAAATCAAATTTTGGATGGTATTTGGCTTTTAACGTTCTTGCTAAAAGGCACTTAGGATTATCAATTAATCTCCACCCTTGCTTTGCGAGGAGGGCCAAATTGAATTTTGCTAGATTGCGATAACCAAGACCACCCCAATCTTTTAATTCACACAATTTATTCCATGGACACCAATGGATTTCGCGTCTGCCTTGGCCCTTTTGCCACCAGAAAGTAGCCATTAATTATTCCATCTCTACACATGTTGATAACGGAAATAGGAAATATGCCATTGTGTATGTTGGAATTGCTTGTAAAACAGCTTTAATGAACACCTCTTTTCCTCATTGTGATAACAAACGAGTACTCCAACTATCAATTTTCATCTTTATGCGATCTTTTAAATGTTGAAAAGCCATGCGCTTTTTCCTGCCCACCATATTTGGCAAACCCAAATACTTTTTAGAATTATTGGACCTTTTAACTCCCAACCGATTTGAAATGTTAACCCGAACTGTCTCCAATGTATTTGGACTAAAAAACACTGTCGATTTTCCATAATTGATACATTGGCCAGAGCACTCCTCGTACTTTTTAAGGACTTGTTCAAACGTCGTTGCTCCAAACTCCGTCGCTTCCCCGAACAGAATGCAGTAATCTACAAATAGAAGGTGGGAGATCTGAGGACCTGTCTTCTTGCTTTAATCCCTTTTAGTCTTCCTTCCTTAGTTGCGAGCCTGAGTAATGTAGAAAGTCCTTCGCTGCATATGAGAAATAGCAAAGGACTTAGAGGATCACCTTGCTGCAGCCCTCTCTCTAGGGTAAAGACCATCCCTGGAACTCTATTTAAAACAACCGAATACAAAATGGTGTTAATAAAGTGCATAATCCTCTCCACCCATACAGCATCAAAACCCATCTTGATCATCATTTGTTTCAAAAACCCCTATTCCACCCTATCATATGCCTTACTCATGTTAATCTTAAGTGCCATTAGACTTTTTTTTCCCACCCTTTTATTCCTTAAAGTATGTATAATTTCATAGGCTAGGAGTACATTGTCTGTTATTAGCCTTCCCGGAACAAACGCAGTTTGAGCTGGGTCGATACAAAAATCAAGTACTTTTTGAAGTCTGTTGGTTGTGGTTTTTGAAATAATTTTGTAAAACACCGAGCAAAGACTAATTGGCCTAAAATTTGTAAGGTTTTTCGGATGAACAATTTTTGGAATTAACACTATGTTCGTATGATTTAAAGGTTTCAAAGACTTACCTTTATTTAGGACCTCCAAACAGAAATCGCTAATCTCCTTCCCCACAACATGCCAGAATTTCTGGAAGAAAATTGCTGGGAACCCATCAGGCCCAGAAGTTTTTTTCGGCCCTATTGTAACATCCCAAATATGGGGTTATTTGGAATTTAATTATTTTTCTTGTTGTGAACTGCTGTGATATTATTTATGGAATGTTAAGGCTTAATTATGGATTTTTAGCAAGCTCGAGTAGTGGGAAAAATATTATTTTCAAGCTTTGAGGTAGGGAGCCTTAACAAGTGGGGGTTATAAGAATAAATGGGGATAATTTGGACATAAGATGAGCCTAGAATAAGTGGCAAAATAAGCTCACTTAAGAGCTAGCAAGTGACGCCACAAGGGATAGGGGAGAACCTTGGTTGAGTCACATAAATCCTCCCTTTTTGCTCTTTATTTGGGCGGCACAAGTGGGAGAGTTTTTCTCCTTCAAACTCTTTTATTAAGTATTATTATTAAAGGATAATATGAGAGTTTTTATTTGTTTAATTTCAAGGATAATGGGAGATAAATGAGGTTATTATATGGATTATTAGGAGATTATTATGTTATTAATTCAAATCGTTTGAATTAAATCAAATGAGAGGCCAAGAGAAAATTAGGAGTTGGCTAGAGTTGAACTCCTTGTTGCCAAGGGTGGACTGGCAAGCTTAAGGATGGGGGCCAATGTTTATAAAAACCTCACCCTACCACCTTGTTTTGTTTTTTTCCCATTCTTGCTAGTTGCCAAAATCCCTAACCCCTCTCCTTTGTGCTCTTTTATTTTCTTTGTTCTCTCAAACCCCTTCAAACCAAAATTTCTAGCACCTTTCTTTCCCATTATTTTCTTTCTCCCTTGGCCGAATACGCTCCTTGGAAGTGCTGATTTCTTTTCCTCTTATTAAACTCTCTATTGGCCGAATACAATCTAGTAGTTTGCCGAAACTCCCTTCTTCTATTCTAGTGCACTTTGGCCGAAGTTTGGAAGAAATATAGATCTCGTTGGATCCTCGTTGTCAATTGATTTGGTGAAGGTAAGGGTATGCCGAAACTCCATGGTTTTCCCTCTCTGTTCCTTTCCGATTTCTATTAGGGGGTAAGTGCCGATTTCGGCAAAGGTTAACAAGGCTTCTAAACGTGTTGGTAAACGATCTCTCCTAGGTACCCCAAGTTCGTGAAGCAGTCGACCCAAGCTCCTAATCTCTAGCATTCGGCTTTGGTAAGTGGTGGTAAGATCAATTTCTTTATCATAGCAATTCGATTAAAAGCCGAAGGCTATTAGTTTTACTTACTAATCAATGGTGATTGACGAGCAGATTCGGGAATCAAGTATTGCGATTAGTGTCCAAAAGTGTGAAGGTAAGGATTCGGGTTCACAAGGAACCCTCTCAAATTAATTGGTTGGCCGATTAGGCCATAGTACTAACCTGGGTATTTGGCCGAATATAGGGATCAGTAGATCTAGGGTGGCCAACGATTCTTTTCGGGATTTAGAACATCCAAGGGTGACAGGTGTGTACATACACACTTATAATTAATTAAATGTACTAAATCATGTTGTGTGTGCTAACCTGGATCTGTAGATTCGGGATTAATACCATGAATGGTATAAGCAAGGAAACAGGTAAGTCCTTGTTGACTATGAAATATTTTAAGATGCTTTTGGGAAGCATGGTGTGTCTAGTACACGTTGCTTATTGCTGATGATAAAACCTGTACATGTGATTAAGTACATGGTAGCATAAATTATGTGATATAAATGTTGATGTGGGATTGATGAGTGGAGGGGGCAGTGATATTTCGTCTTTGACGAGCACCGATGTTTTGGTAACACACCTTTGTGACTATATGTCACCAGAGGTTTGGTACCTCCGCAGGTTTGGTACCTCATAGCGACTCGTCCACTGTGGTTAACACCACCGTGGGTTGGCCCCACTTGAGATATGGGATCGTCGCGGTGATTTGGTATCACCACGATGGGTTGGCCCCATCACCCGATTTGTGTCTCTGACGGACACGGTGTTTTGGTAACACATCGTGACTATATGTCACCAGTGGTTTGGCACCACCAGTGTTTTGGTAACACATTGTGACTACGGTCACCAGTGGTTTGGTACCACATGGGGTAGACAAAGGCGTTTGGTTGGCTAGGACGGGTGCATGACTTAGTACATGAAGATTGATTATATGCTGTGTATGAAATTGTTTAAATACGAGGGAAGGGTTACATATCGAGTCTTGGTGACTCACCTTCTCCTTTAACATTTTTGGTGACTCGTAGATGGCGGTTGAGGAGCCAGGTTGGACTCGAGGTGGCCATGCGGGGACTTAAATATATTAAACTTTAAACTTAGCGATTTTATTTTCATTATTGGGTTATTTTTATTTTGGTTGTAATAAGGCCTCCATAAACTTTAATTTTGTTATTCCTTATATGTTGGATACTTTGTTTTAAACCATATCATTAAAATTGAATTAAAATCACATGTTTTCCTAAATTAACACGAAAATGTTTTATCGTGCCATCGGGCACATTCAAGTTTGTATAATAACCGGACTCAACTAAATTTCCAAATTAATTCTAAGTATAGTTTCGGCAAGATAACCAAAAACGAGGAGTTTTCAACAAAACTTGAATTGGTTTTAAAATGGTGTTCAAAAAGTTTTTCTCCGTAACAAATCAAATTCGGTTACGTAATGTTTGGGCGGGTTTGGGTTGTTACAAAATTGGTATCGAGCCCGTTCAAAGCTCGATGGGGGCCCAAGGCCCAAAAATGTTTTGGTAGGCCTTATGGAATGATTTTTGGTGTTTTAACAGCATGGCCCGAGTCTCCGGCACCAATCCGCCCAAGTAAGTATATCTAAACCTCTTGGTGAATTATATTCTGTAGAAGGGTAGGAAGCATGGAACGTAGATAGACTTATAAGACTTGAACCCTAAGGTTAGATTACTCAAACACAAACGAAGCATAAGACTTAAGGAACTAAACTAACCTATGACTTAGTCAATGAGCTAGGTGTGGTAACCCCACATGCGCATGTCTAGGATTGGATCCTAAGAGCACAGGTATTTAAGCGATCCTCGTGACTCACCTCCTCTTCGCGGTATCCTGCAGTGCGTAGCTTCAGGTTCACCCTAACTCGAGAGGGCTCGGTGGTGTGGTAACCTCTGTGCGCATGTCTAGAAAGGTTCGATGAGAGCTTGGTATTTAAGCGGTCCGCGTGACCCACCTCCTCTTCACTCGAATCACGCGCTTGTGCGTAGCTTTGGTTCACCCTGACCAGGAGGGCTCGGTCATAGGCTAAACACAATGATTAAAACCCGAAAAGGGAATTAGCCTTATTTTCGAAATAGAATGAAACAACAAACCCTAATGTTTTCAAAACTTGTGCAATAACTTTCCCAAATCCTAGAACATTACTTTTACAACGTTTTTCTCGAAAAACTTGACTGGTGGAAATGTGGGAGCTCGGAAATCTATCCCCGAGCGACTCCGATCTAACGGAGCGGAGGTATTCCGAGGTGTGTCGGGAGTGGCACCCAGTCAGTGGAATCTTGCTAGAGAGTCAATGAAAGAATCATGGATGACCTTGACTTTGACCGAGGAAGAAAAAAAGCTGAAAGGCGTGTCGCTTCTAAAGGATGAAGCGTATCGGTGGTGGTGACGGTTCGAGATGGGGCTACAGCAGATGATTTGACTTGGGAGTATTTCGAACCACCTATCGGAAGAAGTATGTGGGCACCAGCTACTACATTGACGCTAGAGAGAAGGCTTTTCCGGGATTAGTGCAAGGAACTAAGTCCGTGTCGGAATATGAGGCGAAATTTTTAAAGTGAGTAGGTCTCGAGAGAGGCATCGTGTCTCATCGAACATGAGCTGTGTCCGTCCGCTTTGAGGACGGACTCGAGATGATTTAAGGTTCTTGATTGCCCCACAAAGAGGTTCGTGAGTTCTCATCTCTAGTGGAAAAGGCTAAGGTAGCCGAAGGATCAAGGAGGTGTGAGGCAAAGCTATAGTAGGAACAATCGAAAAAGAGGATTTGGGTCAGCTGGATCAAGCGGAAGTGCTCAGAAAAAGGCTAGGCCGAGTGGGCCAAATCGGCGGTAAGGCCCACGACTACTAACCAGAGGCCGACTCAGTGTAACCGCTGTGGAAAGACCCATTGGGGAGGTTGTTGGACCGGTGATAAAGGATGTTTTGAGTGTGGGTCTTTGGAGCATCGTGTCGGAGATTGTCCCCGAAACTAGCTAAGAATCGGCCGAGAGGGCGAATCGTGCTCGAGAATAGAAGTGTGGGACCACGGAGGGTCGTGGTAATGGCAGAGGAAACAACGGTCCTAACCGAGGTCGTGGAACTCAAGGCGGAGGTTCAGGGCAACACGAGGCTAGGCGGCTGGCTTAGTCTACGCAATGTGAGTGTCGCGAGGAAGGTGACGCACCGGATGTCATAACCGATGCGTTCCTAATTTTTGGTTTTCCTTATGTTGCATTGATTGATGTGGGCTCGACGCTTTCGTACATTGCTAGTAGTGTGGTAGGAACTATGGACCTAAACTCAAAGCCGCTTCTAGGGAGATGACTGTAGTTAGCCCTTTAGGTCACTCTGTAATAGTAGATGAACTTTATAGAGGCGTACCCCTAGAACTTCAAGGGGTAGTATTTGTAGCTGATCTAATGGAACTACCGTTTGGGGAGTTCGATTTGATCCTTGGAATGGACTGGTGGTTAAGTATCAAGCGAATTTGGATTGCGCGCCAAGCGCATGGGTTCTTAAGGCAGTGAAGGTGATGAAGTGGTTATGATAGGTGATAGGAGGAATTACCTATCCAACGTGGTGTCTGCCTTGAAGGCTGAAAAGATGGTCAAGAAGGGTTGTGAGGCGTATTTGGTTCAAATCTGTACTTTGGAAGCTAAGGGGTTAGTAGTTGGAAAGGTCCGAACGGTTGGGGAATTTCTTGATGTATTCCTTGAAGAACTTCCGTGCGCCTCCCGGGATCGAGAAGTCGAGTCGGTATAGACTTGCTACAGGAACGGCACTGTGTCTATAGCACCATACCGAATGGCACCAAAGGAATTGGTGGAGCTAAAGGCTCAAATTCGGGAACCTCTGGATAGAGGTTTTATTCGACCAAGTATATCTCCGTGGGGAGCACTGTGTTGTTTGTCAAGAAGAAGGACGGTTCTATGCGGATGTGCATCGACTACCGCCAGATTGAACAAGCTAACGATCAAGAACAAGTATCCGCTGCCTCGGATCGATGACTTGTTTGACCAACCGAAAGGTGCGTCGGTATTCTCAAAGATTGACCTTAGGTCGTTTATCATCAATTAAGGGTGAATGAGGCCGATGTTCACACAAGCGGCATTCCGAACTCGGTATGGGCATTTCGAGTTCTTGGTGATGCCATTCGGGTTGACCAATGCACCGGCATTTATGGACTTAATGAATAGGGTATTTCAACGATACTTGGACCAATTCGTCGTGGTGTTCATAGACGACATATTGGTTTATTCAAAGACGAGAAGAGGAGCATGACAAGCATTTACGGATAGTTACGCAAGTATTGAGGAGAAGCGGTTATATGCCAAATTCGATGAAGTGCGAATTTTGGCTTAGGGAAGTGGCTTTCTTAGGGCATGTAGTATCACCAAGGATTTAGAGTAGACCTCGCAAGATTGAAGCGGTATTGGAGTGGAAACCACCTAGGTCGGTGGTGAAATACGAAGTTTTCTGGGTTTAGCAGGGTACTATCGGAGATTCGTGGAAGGATTCTCTCTAATAGCCGCGCCATTAACCAAGTTACTAAGGAAAGGTGTTCCATTTGTATGGACGGAGAAGCGTGAAGGAAGCTTTGATAAGCTAAGGAAAATTTTGACGGAAGCTCCGGTTTTTGGTACACTGAAGCGGGAAAGTTATTCACACGATCTATTGTGATGCATCTCACACTTTGGTTTGGGATGTGTGTTGATGCAGATGGGAAGGTAGTAGCCTATGCATCCCGTCGATTAAGACCGCATGAGGTTAACTACCCAACGCACGACTTGGAGTTAGCGGCGATGCGTCTTCGCTCTGAAGATATGGAGACATTACCTGTATGGGGAGAAGTCGATAGTCTACACGGATCACAAAAGCTTGAGGTATCTTCTCGACTCGAAGGATCTCGAATCGAGGCAAATCGGTGGATTGAACTATTAAAGGACTACGATTGTTCAATCGAGTACCATCCGGTAAGGCTAATGTGGTAGCCGACGCATTGGCCTAAGGTGGTGACGGACTTAAGAGCAATGTTCGCTCGGTTGAGTCTATATGATGATGGGAGTCTTTTGGCGGAACTCTAAGTAAAGCCAACATGGATTGAGAGAGATTAAGGAAAAGCGGTTAGTGGATGAAGGCTTGAGCGCTAAGAGGTACAAGTTCGGGATGGTGGTTTGGAAGGGTACAATCTGTCTAGTGATGGAGTGCTTTGTTTTCAAGAGGCGAGCATGCATGCCGAAGGATACAATGGCGAAAAAAATTCTCCATGATGCACATAGCAGCCCATACGCTATGCATCTGGGGAAGCAAGATGTATGGAGACTTGCGGAAAGCAGATTCGTGGCACAGGTTTGAAGCATGAGATAACCGAGTTCGTAGGGAAGTGTCCGACGCCCGCAAGTTAAGGCTGAACATCGCTTACCATCGGGACTACTCCAACCGATAAAGACCCTCAATGGAAATGGGAGAGGATCACCATGGATTTTGTTAGTGGGCTACCCCTTACGCCCAACAAAAGGACGCAGATTTGGGTAATTGTGGATCGCTTTGACTAAATCACTCACTTCATGCCGGGTGAGAATGGATTACTCACCTCCATAAGCTAAAGGCGTATGTGGGTGAAATAGTAAGGTTGCATGGTGTGCCAAGATCGATTATCTCGAGATAGGGATCCCGATTCACGTCGAGGTTCAAAAGCGTTGCATCAAGCTTTGGGTACACGGTTAGATTTCATCGCGGCTTTCCATCCACAATCGACGGACAATCGGAAAGGGTGATACAGATTTTAGAAGACATGTTAAGAGGTTGTGTCTTGGATTTTAGTGGTAGTTGGGATGAGTACCTACCATTAGCGAGATTAAGCTTATAACAATAGTTATCAGCGAGCATTCAAATGGCTCCATATGAGGCCCTATATGGACGAAAAGTGCCGTACTCCTACATGTTGGACGGAGTTGGGGAACGACAAGTTACGGGTCCGTAATTGGTAGCGAGGCGAAGACAAAGTCAAGGTGATTCGGTCTCGTCTCAAGGAAGCATCGAGATAGACGAAGTCTTATGCCGATCTCAAACGCAAGGAAATAGAGTATGCGGTGGGAGATAAAGTCTTTCTAAAAGTGTCGCCTTGGAAAAAGGTGTTGAGATTTGGACGAAAAGGAAGCCGAGCCCAAGGTTCATCGGGCCATATCTGATGGTAAAGCGAGTAGGACCCGTAGCTTATCGGCTAGAGTCACGTGAATCGAATCGATTCATGACGTATTTCATGTATCAATCTTTGAGACGGTATCGGTCGGATCCTTCGCACGTTGTGCCGTGATGCGCGAGATTGAGGTGAATTCGGATTTATCATTTGAAGAGGAACCGGTTCGATTGTAGACCGAGATGTGAAGGTTCTACGTAGAAAGGCGATTGCCTTTAGTGAAAGTGATATGGCGGAACCACGGAGTGGAAGAAGCTACGTGGGAGCCCGAAGAGGTGATGCGCGCGCAATACCCCCATCTCTTTTGATCAAGGAATTTCGAGGACGAAATTTATTTTAAGAGGGTAGAATCGTAACATCCCAAATATGGGGTTATTTGGAATTTAATTATTTTTCTTGTTGTGAACTGCTGTGATATTATTTATGGAATGTTAAGGCTTAATTATGGATTTTTAGCAAGCTCGAGTAGTGGGAAAAATATTATTTTCAAGCTTTGAGGTAGGGAGCCTTAACAAGTGGGGGTTATAAGAATAAATGGGGATAATTTGGACATAAGATGAGCCTAGAATAAGTGGCAAAATAAGCTCACTTAAGAGCTAGCAAGTGACGCCACAAGGGATGAGGAGAACCTTGGTTCGAGTCACATAAATCCTCCCTTTTGCTCTTTATTTGGACGGCACAAGTGGGAGAGTTTTTCTCCCTTCAAACTCTTTTATTAAGTATTATTATTAAAGGATAATATGAGAGTTTTTATTTGTTTAATTTCAAGGATAATGGGAGATAAATGAGGTTATTATATGGATTATTAGGAGATTATTATGTTATTAATTCAAATCGTTTGAATTAAATCAAATGAGAGGCCAAGAGAAAAATTAGGAGTTGGCTAGGAGTTGAACTCCTTGTTGCCAAGGGTGGACGGCAAGCTTAAGGATGGGGGGGCCGAATGTTTATAAAAACCTCACCCTACCACCTTGTTTTGTTTTTTTTCCCATTCTTGCTAGTTGCCGAAAATCCCTAACCCCTCTCCCTTTGTGCTCTTTTATTTTCTTTGTTCTCTCAAACCCCTTCAAGCCGAAATTTCTAGCACCTTTCTTTCCCATTATTTTCTTTCTCCCCTTGGCCGAATACGCTCCCTTGGAAGTGCTGATTTCTTTTCCTCTTATTAAACTCTCTATTGGCCGAATACAATCTAGTAGTTTGCCGAAACTCCCTTCTTCTATTCTAGTGCACTTTGGCCGAAGTTTGGAAGAAATATAGATCTCGTTGGATCCTCGTTGTCAATTGATTTGGTGAAGGTAAGGGTATGCCGAAACTCCATGGTTTTCCCTCTCTGTTCCTTTCCGATTTCTATTAGGGGGTAAGTGCCGATTTCGGCAAAGGTTAACAAGGCTTCTAAACGTGTTGGTAAACGATCTCTCCTAGGTACCCCAAGTTCGTGAAGCAGTCGACCCAAGCTCCTAATCTCTAGCATTCGGCTTTGGTAAGTGGTGGTAAGATCAATTTCTTTATCATAGCAATTCGATTAAAAGCCGAAGGCTATTAGTTTTACTTACTTAATCAATGGTATTTACGAGCGTGATTCGGGAATCAAGTATTGCGATTAGTGTCCAAAAGTGTGAAGGTAAGGATTCGGGTTCACAAGGAACCCTCTCAAATTAATTGGTTGGCCGATTAGGCCATAGTACTAACACAGGTATTTGGCCGAATATAGGGATCAGTAGATCTAGGGTGGCCAACGATTCTTTTCGGGATTTAGAACATCCAAGGGTGACAGTGTGTACATACACACTTATAATTAATTAAATGTACTAAATCTGTTGTGTGTGCTAACCTGGATCTGTGTAGATTCGGGATTAATACCATGAATGGTATAAGCAAGGAAACAGTAAGTCCTTGTTGACTATGAAATATTTTAAGATGCTTTTGGGAAGCATGGTGTGTCTAGTACACGTTGCTTATTGTTGATGATAAAACTGTACATGTGATTAAGTACATGGTAGCATAAATTATGTGATATAAATGTTGATGTGGGATTGATGAGTGGAGAAAAGGTGATATTTCGTCTTTGTGAGCACCGGTGTTTTGGTAACACACTTGTGACTATATGTCACCGAGGTTTGGTACCTCGCAGGTTTGGTACCTCATAGCGACTCGTCCCTGTAGTTAACACCACCGGGGTTGGCCCCCACTTGAGATATGGGATCGTGCGCGGTGATTTGGTATCACACGATGGGTTGGCCCCATCGCCCGATTTGTGTCTACGGACACCGGTGTTTTGGTAACACATCGTGACTATATGTCACCAAAGTGGTTTGGCACCACCGGTGTTTTGGTAACACATTGTGACTACGGTCACCAAAGGGTTTGGTACCACATGGGGTAGACAAAGGCGTTTGGTTGGCTAGGGCGGGTGCATGACTTAGTACATGAAGATTGATTATATGCTGTGTATGAAATTGTTTAAATACGAGGGAAGGGTTACATACTGAGTCTTGGTGACTCACCTTCTCCTTTAACATTTTTCAGGTGACTCGTAGATGGCGGTTGAGGAGCCGGTTGGACTCGAGGTGGCCATGCAGGGAACTTAAATATATTGAACTTTAAACTTAGCGATTTTATTTTCATTATTGGGTTATTTTTATTTTGGTTGTAATAAGGCCTCCATAAACTTTAATTTTGTTATTCCTTATATGTTGGATACTTTGTTTTAAACCATATCATTAAAATTGAATTAAAATCACATGTTTTCCTAAATTAACACGAAAATGTTTTATCGTGCCATCGGGCACATTCGAAGTTTGTATAATAACCGGACTCAACTAAATTTCCAAATTAATTCTAAGTATAGTTTCGGCAAGATAACCAAAAACGAGGAGTTTTCAACAAAACTTGAATTGGTTTTAAAATGGTGTTCAAAAAGTTTTTCTCCGTAACAAATCAAATTCGGTCGTAATGTTTGGGCCGGGTTTGGGTTGTTACACCTATACTGTTTAGTGCTTCAACAATGTCTTTCTCATTATATTATGCTACTAATAATTGGTTCATGTCTTCATCAATACAGCTTTTAACACCTATAAGGAGGTGGTCTGTATTGCCGACCCCTTTGGATTTAAACATCCCCATAAAATAACCTTTGATAATAATCTCCATATCCACTCCTTCTGCTTTAAGAACACCATTGCTATCTTCCAATCCCCGGATTTTGTTCATCCTATGTCTTTGAGATGCTTTGCTGTGGAAAAAATGCGTGTTTCTATCACCTTCGCGCAACCAATTGGCTCTGGCCCTCTGTTCCCAATATAATTCCTCCTTTTCCATCTCCCAGTTTAGTTCCAGTTTGACATCAATAATTTTTGCTAACATATCATCATCCCTACTCATGCCATCAAGTTTAACCAATCGATCCAAAAGATTCTCATTTTCCTATCATGTTCTCCCTTAATGTTTCGCCCCCATTTCTATAGACTAACTCAAAGATTTTCCAATTTTTCTAATGCATCACCTGACTTCTCATCCCATAATTTTTTGATGATGTCGGCACAAGTAGGTTCAAGGAGCCATCAAGATTCGAATTTAAAACGAGTCCTTCCAGCTTGTAGATTATTTGTCTCCGTTTGTATTAAAATTGGGCAGTGATCAGAGAACGAATGTGGGAGATGTTGTACTGAATAATCAATAAACAAGTTGAGCCATTCATTATTTGCCACTCCCCTGTCAAGTCTTTCTCTAATATTTGTGTCCTTAAAATTTCCCCTTTCCTATGTAAATTTCTGTCCCGTGTAACCGAAATCAATCAAGTCATATTAAGCCAAGACCTTCCAAAATTCTTCCATTTGTCTTTCGACCTTTGTTGCCCCTCCTTTCTTTTCATGTGCGTACATAATTTCATTGAAATCTCCACATACACACCATGGCCCTGAGTCTGTACTTCGTAGCCTTCAAAGAAGATTCCAGGTTTCCTACCTATTTGATTGTCTAGGGTTTCCTTAAAACCCAGTAAACCTCCATTTATTTGAATTATCATCTTCACTAATATCAACATCAATGTGATACTCTGAACAGCTGCGAACATGAATCAAATAGTTACCATTCCATCCAAGACATAAGCCACCTCGTGTGCCCGAAGCTGAGATGTCCATCCCATTCTGAAAACCACATCTTTTCCTAACCTGTTCTATACGAATTTGATCCAGTTTTGTCTCCATTAAGAAGGCCAGTTGGGGTTTATAGAGTTTCAACGTATGTTGAAGCCTCCTAGTATCCCGGGGATTCCCCAATCCCCTTACATTCCAACATATAATTTTCATTAGTTCCGGTCGGCTTGCCAACTGGCAGCCGCCGATGTAGTTTGTGTCAATTCTGAAATATCTTTTGGAGAAGCCTATCCATATTCACAATTTGCATGCCTCTCCATGCGTCCATTGTTTACCTTAGCTATTTTACCCATGCTTTCAATAATTGGATATGATTCAATATTAGCTAGTTTTTCATGGTTAAATTTACGTTTACCCAAAATCATCTCAGACATGCTTGCATCAAATTTCTCCTTTTTTCTAAGCTGCGCCAGCTGCTTCTATTATGGCTTAATTGTTGATCTGCTAATAGTTTGGTAGATTTCTCTAATTCCAGCTTTCCTATTTGCTTTTCTATCGTGCCGCTTTGATTCTTGTTGGACTTCTCTTTCACAAATATTGGTATTTTTTGGGGAACTAAAATATCTTCATTATTCCTATTATTTTGCCGCACGTCTCCTGCTTCTAGAACATTCAGATTTATTTCCAAATAACTCTCCGTCGCTGTCCGGTGCTTCTGTTTCGTAGAGTCTGTATAGCAATCTTCTTCACTATCTGTTTCTTCCACACCTGTGTAGTAACACTGTTTCATTGTTTTCTTTTTCAGGGACTCGAACCATAGACTTTCTTATCCTAATATGGAAGATTCAGCCTTAAGCGCTATTGAATAAGGTAGTTCATCTTCTGCCTTAGCTTGATCTTCAGGCGGTATTTTCGTGCATTCTTTATCTCTATGTCCTAGCCGGCCACATCCGAAACAAAACGTTGGTAAGGTCTCGTATTTGAAAGGAAGCCGGACTTTTCTTTGTTTGTTTAGAGAGACAAAACGTCTAAATTAACCCTAATTCGGCAAAATTCACCTTTTATCTCTGATCGAATTACACCCCTAAACGTGGATCCCACTACATGCATCAAATCCTTCTTATCACATTCAAGAGGGCACAGCACAATTTTAATCCAAAACGGAGAGATAACCAATCTAATTTTGTTCCGCTCTATTGATTCCATTATCCGATCAAAGATTATTAGTTGTTTTCGAAAGAACCATAGGCGCCTTTCCATGATCTACTCTAGATCTTCCTCATTTTCAAAGGATATTGATAACAAGTTCTGCCCCACGATAAGAATCTCAAATTTCTTTCTTGTTTTCCAAATGCTCCTCAATTGTGCTCTCAAACTGTCTGGATTGTAAGACTTCTTTGTCCAAACAGTGCATATCAACGTCGGATTTTCAGATGGAATTACTAAAGAACTTTTCACTGATAACTGGATCAATTCTTCTTCAAGGAGTGCTAATTCCTTCTCATCTTCCATACCCCCCAAGTCACCACTCGCCTTCTTCCCAACCACAGTAGTCGTTGTTTCTTTGGGAGACCCAAGAGAGCACTCTTGACTTTTTAGGGTTTTTGATTGTAATTATAGCTAGTCATCATCTTTTGTTGATCTCTTTAGAAGATTTTTTTTTTTAAAAGCTTTAATATGTAAAAAAGATATTATATATATATTTTAATTTTCCATGTCAAAATAAAATCATAATAAATTTAAATGAAATATTTTATTTTCATGTATGAGTAAGTGGAATTGCAACAAAAATTCAAAAATATATATATATGAATGGTAAAATTAAGAACCTTACAAATTAATAGATTAATAAGATATTAATATGCTAGACTTGTTTTTGGGAAAGAAACATTCCCTAAGGGTTTATCTCTTCGGAGAGCACACCCTAATTATGGATAAAATCCCTAGATTTAATTATAACATTTTAAAATTTTGAGACTAATTTAAAATTGGAGCCATAGTTTTGTGATGATGGATGCAATTAACCTAGTGATACAACAGCAGAGCAAAAAGCTAAGTTTACATGCGTCACTTTATTCTGAAAGAATAAGTTTTTATCTATTTTATATTTGGAATGACACTACTTTTTCTTTCATTTAATCTCTTTAATTTTGTTTTCAAAATTTCACCGGCGGAGTGTTTGTGTGCCTTAATCTAAGTTCTCTTTTAATCCTTTTTTTATTGATTTTGGTTTCCTCAGAAATTCTTCTCTTCTTTTTCTCTAATTCTTCTTGTTCTTCTCTGCAACTTTGTCAACCCTCAACTCCCTGCAACTTTCCAAAAAGGGCTTTCCAAAAAGGTAATAAATTTCCATTTCTCTGCTTTTATTTATTTGTTTTTGGACTTGGCTTTCTTGAGAAACTGACTGAAACCACTTCCATTTTTAGAGTACGCTAGATGGGTAAGTGATGATCTTTTTATTAATCTGTAGATAGGCTTTTGTTATTCTAACTTAATCATGATAATTGCAGAACAGAAAGAGAAATGGGTTCGATTTATTTGATTTGGAAATGAATTTTCTTGTTGAAATTGATTCTCACGTTATTGCTTTTTTTTTTCTTTGGAGGATCGCACTTTCATTATTCATTTCTTACATTCAATTCTCCACTAGCTATAATTAAGTAAAAAGAAAGAAAAAAAAAATACAGACCTTCAATGAAAATATTGGTTCGGAAGATTTACATCTGAAGAATATGTATATGTTAGTAGTTAGTGACTTGATGAAGAGGTTTGTATCCATAGAGTTGTATAAATTGTTATGTCATAAATTTATGTGAAATTGCAATTACTGTCACTGAATTTGTACAATTAATTTATACCAAATGAGTTAGCTTTTGGTGTGCTTGTATTAATTAAGAAAAATTTATACTAAATGTGCTTGTATTTATAAGCTGATTTCTTGCAGAGTTTGGTTAGAGAAGCATGAACAATATCGGTTTGAAACATAACATACCCATATGTTTCTTTAGCTTCAGTTGGAGAAAATGAGTTGAATTTGTATCAAGCTATGTAGGGTCTTTCACTGTAAAAATTTGCAAAGTTGTTCTGCAAACCAGCATGACAAACTTGAGAGAAAAAGTAGAATAGACTGCATTGAGTTAAATCCTAGAATGGGATTGTCTACTTTTGAAATAGAATGAAACCATCTCATGATCTTATTTGACAAAGATCCGGTTTGTTTTCTGTCTTGACATTCTCTGACCTTATTTTTTTTGCTAATGATATTTGGTTTTGAACCAGAGCAGCTTACTGACCCTTGAAATGGATGCTGATATCCTTCACGAAGAAGGTGTTTCTGGTGATGAATTCAATAGTATGGAACTGGAGGCAGGATCAAGTAGAGCTGACATGCTTGACGGGATATCATCTGGTGGAGAGGTGAATGAAGAATTTGGAAGGGCTAACGAGATTCTAACAAGAGTGGAGTTAGATTTAGCATGTTCCTCCGAGAAATTGGTTAACTTAAGTGTACTTACAATGCATTTGGCAACTAGGGAAACTGACTTCGAATCATTTATGTCAGAAAAAGACAATATGCAGGTTGAATCTATGGAGAAAGCTTTGGAATTTGATCTCTTATCAGGAATTTTAGATTCAGAGGTTAAAGAACTGAATAAATTTATGGAGCATCTTGAAACTTACATTATTAGTTCCCGTGAAGCCATATCTTCATTTAAGCACTTGGGAGAAACTTTCTTCAAAATGGAGGAAAAGCTACTTGATTCTGAAGAATCCTTGAAGCAGTCACGAGATCAAGTCTCAGAAATTAAGATGCAGGCTGCTGATTTCCACAGGATTTTATCATGTCTTCATGGAAATGAAAACAGTAAGCTACAGCTCTGTTACTAACTTTTTTTTTTTTTTTATATTTTGCCACTGATGGAATTAAAGAACCAACAGTGGGCATATGCTTTAGAAGTTTATAACATGGACTAGATATCTTTGTTTTAGAACCTGCTAATACCTATGTAAAAGAGTAGGGAGAATGATTTTACTGATGTTACTCTGTCTTTGTTGCTGTACCACCAACATCTAAAAGATTATGTCCAAAAGAAGGAAAATCAATGCAAGTTTATGATAACTGAATGCTTTCAGAGCGTATTCTTATTTTTGACCAGTCTCATTCTGCTGTTTCTGGATAAAGTCAATGAAATATTATGAATATATATTTTGTGAAAGGACAAGGGATGAATAAAAAATATATTTACTTTTATGTTCTTTTCCTAATATGCGCTTATTGCTAGGGAATGATGAAAATGGTGTGAATGTCTCTGAAGGTGATCGATTGTCTAGTGGTAATACAAAGATAAAAATGCAAACTATTGAACAGCAAAGGCATATTTTGAGAATGCTGGAGAAATCTTTGGCTCGGGAAATTGACCTGGAAAAGAAGTTTGCAGAATCTAGGCAAATTGAGGAGGAACTGAAACCAAGGATACACACGTTAGAAGAAGGGATGGTCAGCATGGAGGAAGAGACGATGGATGTTAGTGAAAGGTTGTTTGAAGCACAGAATGCAGCGGTGGTGTTTATGGGGATTTCAAAGGAGCTATTGGGTCGACTCCAACTTGCCCAGTTTAATTTGAATAACTCAACTCATCGAGAAACTGAGTTAAGATCAAAGCTTGAAGAGTCCACAGTGAAGTTGAAAGCCAAAGAAAGTGCATTGCGGACACTTCAAAGTAGTGATACTAGACTCAGTGATTTTGTTCAAGCGCAGGTAGACACCTTAAAAGAAAAGTTGACTGAAGTTGAAAAAAAGTATATTCTTGCTGATTCTGAGGCGTTCACTATGCGTGAGAAGGCAGATTCATTAGAGAAGCAACTGAAAGAGTCTGAATTGAACTTGTCAAATGCAAAAGCTTCTCTTGATGAAAGTCGGGAACAACATGATGCTTTATATTCTCTGATCAATACATTGGAAAATGATACTGCTGATTTGAAAGCGAAATTATTTGAAGCTGAAAAAAGAGCACATAATGCTGAATCCAAATGCAAATTAATAGTTGAGACTAACACGGAACTTATTGAAGAGCTGAGTCTTCTTAAAGGCCAGGATCTTACATCTGAAAAGGTGGAGTTTCTTGAGATGCAATTGAAGGAATCTGAGATCCGGTTATTGAATGCTGTAGCTTCTGCTGAAGCTAGTCAGGAGAAGCAAAATATGTTGTATTCTACCATTGGAGATATGGAAAATCTAATTGAGGATCTAAAGCTGAAGGTTTCTAAAGCTGAAAATAGAGCTGACAGTGCAGAAGATAAGTGTATCATATTGTCTGAAACTAATGCAGAGCTAAGTGAAGAATTGCGCTTCTTGAGGGGTAGACTGGGTTGCTTGGAGGCATCTCTAAATCAGGCTGAGGAAATGAAAATGGCAACTGCTAGGGACATAGGCATTCGTACCCAACTGATAGCAAATTTGCTCATGCAACTGGGCATGGAAAGAGAGCGCCTTCACCAGCAGGTATGCTTGCTTTACTTCCAACTTATCTTAGTCAGTTTTCGTTTTCAATGTGGATTTCTAACTGAGATATGCCCCGTGCTGGCCATTCTATTCATCACTTCTATAGAGTCTTGAAAATGTCAACCCCCAAAAAAAAAAAAATGTGGTTTGGACTATATTAAGAATGAAAATGACTGTAAAAGCTAAAAAGTATTGGTAACTATCTTACTTAGTTCACCTTAATCAGCTCAGTAAATTCAAATAATTTTTTGGTTAATCTACACAATGCTGCTTTAACCTTCATGAAACCTTCGTGAATTGCCCAATATAATGTGATAGCATGTGGAACTAGTTATTCCAAAAACGAACTAAAAATTCTAGAAATTTGTTTAACCTTTTGTGGATTTGGAAATATGAATAAGCATTTCGCCAATATACATTCCCTTCAGAGGCCATTTAAGAGTTTTTTATCAGATTTTACTTATTGTACCAAGTAAAGATTCGAATATGTTCGTTGAAGATAGAATTGGTTTTTGACAACCTTTAATTATTTTAGCACACTACCTGAAATGCCTGTCTTGCTAAGCAGATATCTGGATTAGCCACAGAAAATAAAGTTTTGATAGTAAAGTTGAAGCAAACATACAAGGACCACTCTATTGTTCAGAGCCATGAGAATAAGGGAAATGTCAAAGATTTTTTGTTTTCAAAGCAAGACTCCACAGCTGCTTCTGCAAGAGAAACTAAGGAAGAAATAACCAAATCATCGGTCGGTGGTTCTGAGGTAGGGTTTTCCTAATTCATTTCTCATATCAGTTAGTGAAGGTGTTTAATATGTCCTTCCCATGAATTTGATTGCCATCTTATGCTTCATTGTTATAAAATACTCTTAGGGATGATACCTAGGTTGGACATAAATTGCTTCAAATATTTGAGTTTATGGCCATTTATCTGCCTCATCTGTGAATTAGATTCTGTTATGATAGTATATGGTTGAGGAATGTTTTATGGAAGAACTGGAATAAAGGTCCTAAACAGGCATATAATGCGTAAGGGTAGCAGCTTCTTAATTTCCTTTGCTCATCTATGATCTTATTAAGAGTTTCAAGCTGTTGATACTTAAGCTGGTATTTCTTGAGACAAATGATTTCAACTATGGCTATTTTTAGCAGTTTACCCGGCATTTTTGCTTCCTCTAGGATATGTGCAGCTTTTACATTTATGCTCGTATACCATATGCGCTACTGGCTCAAATTCCATAGACTTTGAGGTACCCTTTCAAGCTTGCTGTACCCTCTTGCTTCATTTACCCTGAACTCTTCATGGTGTTGTTACTTAACAGCACTCTTTCTTTCTGTCTGTCTTTTCTTTTTCTTTTCTTCTTGTTATTGTCATTTTCAAGCCCGTCCAGAGAAGCTAGATGAAAAAGTATACTCTTTTACATTTGGGGGGATCCATTGATAGCATGGATCGTATCTATTGAGATAATACTTGGTTCCTTTTGAAGGAGTCAAGCTTCTGGCCAAGAAGTATAGATGATCTTTTAAATGCACCTGCAGTACGTAAAAAGATGGAAAGTAGAAAAAAGAGAGAATGAGAGGAAATAACACCAAAAACTAGAAGAAAGCTAGAACAGGAGGGAATTTTTCTCAAAGTCTGCATTGTATTCTCCTCAATCGGAAAACTAATTGACTATCTAGCCCTCCTAAAATTAGATTAAGTCCTATTTTCTTAGCTAGGTATGAGGCGGTGATCCTATGTCAACAAATTCTTTTATTTGTTGGCTGTGTTTTGCAAAAGATTTCTATTTCGCAGAATTGATTGAAATTAAATATGTTGCTCTCAATTTTGTTGGTGTGATGTACCATTTCCAGCTGGACAAGACTACGGAATCAGTTGGTGAGTCCGAAGTGAAACCCACAGATGGCACGTCACTGTACGAGACTGTGAGGACAATAGATGCAAGATTGCTTAGCTTCAAGCACATTTCCTTGGCATTGCTCGTTTTGCTAGCTTCAACAGCAGCAGCTTATTATTTCCAGAAGCAGAAAAGCCCTTTTTATTGATGATATGTACATTCATCCTTTCTGTTTTTGAATCTTGATCCTATACTAAATCCTTTTGAAGTTATGAATCCGGTTTTCACCTAAGTTAAAATGGTACGAAAACTTTAGTATATGCAATCTTCTCTAAAATTTTGCTCGGATTATTGTTTTTTTTTTTTTTTTTGGGGGGGGGGGGGGGGGGGGGTTGAGAATATGCGTGGTTTTGAAAATATTTTTGGGATGAGGTGCCGATGCGTAGATTGAAGACCTTCAAATGCATTGGAAGTTGTGCTGCAGTGAAAGAACAGTTTTTCATAGCTTTCCTTTGTGTTCATTAAGACTGGTGGAAAAACATAGGCAATGAGCTGTGTTAGGAGGATTGTTCACTCTGGTATTGTAGATTTAATCGCAATGATGTGCTGATATGTAGATCATTGAAGGATTCTTCTTTTGCTTTTAACATAGTAATGTTTAATTCCTTTGCAGGTGTTTCTTTTTTCATTTTATAAGCTCCCAAATAATTTGAGTAATGGTGCCTTTGAAGTAGGCCTTTTTGGTGTGATTTTAAACTATCTATATATATTCAGGCATAAGAAAAAGATTGAGCCGTTTATTTCGTCACCATTTTCTTCAAGCAAAAAAATCTATATCATCCACGTAGCATCTCATTTCATCAGCTAAGATACCAAGCGTGTCATATATCTGTTTGCATCTTGGATGAGCCTTTTCACCAACAAGGAATGCATGAACCTCATCTTTTATTTCAATCCAACTACACCCAGGTTCCTTCTTGAGCTTATTATACCTCATTATTTTCCTCATATCCGAAACCTTCTCCCACATTCCGGCATCAGCATAAATATTTGATAGAAGAATATAGGCAGAAGAATCCTGAGGATCCAATTGCAGAAGAGAATCCGCCACCTTTTCCGCCACCTCTACATTCCCATGGATCTTGCAAGTGCTAAGCAGTGTTCTCCATATAACATCATCAGGTTCAAAAGGCATATCATTTATGAGGCTTAATGCCTCGTCCACTTGGCCCGCCCTTCCCATTATATCCACCATACACGAATAGTGCTCCAACTGAGGAGCTAAACCATAGTCACTTGACATCAAACCAAAATAATGCCACCCCTTTTCTACCAGCCCTATATGTGCACATGCTCGAAGGACTGAAACAAATGTTGCATGATTTGGGGTCACATTCTTAACAATCATATCCTCAAAAATTTGAAGGGCCTCTTCTCCAAGGCCATGTTGGGCATACCCACAAATCATGGCATTCCATGTTACAAAATCCCGATTAGTTGCTTTCTCAAATATAAGCTTGGAATCATGCATGTTTCCACATTTTGAATACATATCCACAAGAGTGCTGCATATGTATGCATCCGATTGCAGTTCAAGCTTGATAATTTGAGCATGAATTTGCTTACCAAGTCCAACAGTAGCCAAATTAGCACAGGTATCAAGAACTGTTGCATAAGTGAAGTGATCTGGGTTTACCCCCATTCCTAACATCCGGGAAAAAAATTTCTGAGCCTCTTCACTTTCTTTCTGCAGAGAAAATCCCGAAATTATTGCATTCCAACAGACCATGGTTTGCTGCTCGATTCTGTCATGGATCTTTTCTGCCTCTTCCATCATCCCACATTTGCAGTACATATCAACAAGAGCACTTGCAACAAATGAATGAAACCCTATTCCAGATTTAGTTATTCTATTGTGTACCTCCATGCCATAATTCAAGGCTTTTTGACCAGCACAAGCTTTTAAGACACTGCCGTAAGTGAACACATCAGGCTCCATCCCAGAATGCAGCATGGAAACAAAATGAGAGAGTGTTGCCTCTTCATTTCCGTTCTGTTCATGTGCTGCAATAATTGCATTCCAAGAAATAGCATCCCTTCTCTCCATTTCATAGAAAACGCGACATGCTTCGGCTAAAGCTCCAGATTTACCATACATGTCGAGAATAGTATTGGCCACACAAATATTTGACTCACAAGTAGTTTTGACTGCTAAGGCATGTACTTGAACGCCCTCCAAATACCCTTTAATGACTGCACAAGCACTAAATGCTCCAGATAAACTTATTTCATCAAAACCAAGATCAGATTCGAGCAGATGTTGAAATAAATGCAAAGCTCGAATGGCCTGATCATCACTTTGGGCATAGCCAATTATTATGGCATTAAAAGACTGCAAATTGTGAATTGGAAACAAGTTAAATATCTTTTGAGCTTCAGTCATGCTACCGCATTTTGCGTACATATCTAATATTGCTGTTCCTACAATTAAATCCGATGCAAAATTCGTCTTCAAGGCATGACCATGCAACTGCCTACCTAACCTAAATGCAGAGAACCCGGCACACAACCTGAAAGCACTAGCATAAGTTGACTGACTAACCCCAATACTTTCCCTTTGCATTTCTTTGAAAAATTCAACACCCTTAATGAACTTATCATTTTGAACACAACCTGCAATCGCAGCACTCCAAGAAACCCAATTCTTCTCGGGCATTTGATAAAAGAACTTAATTGAATCATCTAACCTCCTACATTTTCCATACATATCCACTAAAGCACTCCCTGTAACCACATCTTTATCAAAAGCAATCTTAACCGCGACACCATGAACTTGTATCCCCGCATCAACGTCTTCCAAAACAGCACAAGATTTTAAAACAACAGCAAAGGTTGTCCAATCAAACCCAACTCCTACCCTCCCCATTTCCACGAAAACCAAAATGGACTTCAAACATTCACCATTCTTCAGGTACCCCGAAATCAATGAATTCCACGAAATAACATCCTTTTCAGGCATATCATCAAAATATCTCTTTGCAATTCCCATCATCCCATTACTAGCATTCCCGAAAACCATTGCATTCCACGACACGACATCTCGTTGAGACATTTTATCAAACACTTTATTAGCATACCCCAAATCTCCACATTTTATGTACAACTGGATCAAACAATTGGCAACAAAGACAGTTGGGACAAACCCAGATACTATCATTTGACAATGGGCTTGTTTGCCTGGATTTAACGATGTTTGATTTGAACATTCTTGGAAAATGTGGGAAAATGTTTTTTTCTTTCTGGGTGTTGGTTGCCTTGTTGTTAGAGTTGAAACCGAGATAGCTTTAAAGAGATGTGTTTTGGATGAGGGATGAGAAAAGAGGAGTTTCGGGAAGTTGAAGTAAGAAATTTTATATGCCATTTAAAACCTTTTGTTGCTGTCATGCTTTGGCGGGTGTCTTTTTCGACTCTTGAGTATTATGCAACTTCCGTTTCAAGTTTCAGCTAGAACTTACAAGGGTTGTGGAGGAGGCAAACGCGCACATTCGGATTTTTTTTTTTTTTTTTCTCAGGGCTCGGGTTTTTTTGAATTCCTATCTTATTTTAAGAGGAGAAGTATCTCCTATAAAATATATAGACATCGAGACTCTAACTTATTTATCTAAAATAATTTTGTCTTGATCATTATTTTATTGCTCCTAGAATTATCTATTCATTGTAAATTAGTTCTAAATGTTGTTAGGATGAACAAGACAGAAACTTTAGCAATCCTAAAATTTGTCATTTGTGTTTCAGGATTTGATTCTCTTCTAAATTTAACTTTTTAAAGGTTGTACTAGTACTTCATATGTTAAAAGAATATCTCGAAGACATTCTAAGTGACCTGTTAAATATCAATTTAACTGTGCCATTTTGGTGTAAAGAAGCTAGAGTTAATACTTTAGATCCAATAAATATTTTGTAATTATGAATATGAATTTGAAGAATCAAATATTGTAAAATGTTTTTATTGGTTAAAGAAACCATAAAATTTAGGTAGAAATTAAAATGTATTGGACCAGTACACAAACTTGTTTCTATAGTTCCTAATAAGGAATCATTACACATAACATGTCTTTAGTCTCTTAAGACAATTAAAATTTTTTAGTAAAAAAAAAAAACCATAAAATTCTTTAAAAAGGGTTTTAAAGGTCCACTCAATAAAAGAATGCCTAAGGTTTTTTTAGCATTTTGAGAGTTATTTGACTTGAGTTGTGAGAGTATGAATTTTTTTTGAGATAAATTACACTCATGATCACTTTAAAATAGGTTTCGTCTTATTTGATCATTTTTAAAAAAAAAAATTCTCAATTTCGTCACTCTAATTAAAATAATTGTTCGAATTAGTCACTGCCGTTAAAAATTCCGTTAATCCACTAATGGGTTGCTGGCATAGCACATTAGCTCATTGAGTAATCGGCATGTGACATTTTAAACTTTTGACTAAAATTAAGGATCTCTCTATGATTAATCTAAAAAAACTTTTTTTTTTTAAATAAGGAAAGAGAGAGCTCCATGGCTTGCCATTGATATAGTCAATTTTTAGATCTCTAAACCCTAGCCATTTTTTTTTTATCATGTAAAAGTTTTCAATATTTTTCTCCCGAGATTCTTTCTTATATCCTTTTTTCAAGAATTTAGGTAGCCACTGATCGGAATTTCACTATACTTTTTGAAACTCTGTTGGCTTAATTTTTTTTCTTTTTTATCTGCAACCTGGTCGAGGATTGTTTCTAACGAAGATAACAACATTTAGGTCTCATTTGATTCAATTTTGCTTGGTTTTTTTTTTTTTTACCTGAAAAGAAATCAAAAAAAAAATATTTTGGACTAATTATAGAGAGGTCCCTAACTTTAGTAAAAAAATAATGTCACATGTCTGTCGAAACTTTTTTTTGAAAATCGACTTAAGTTTGAAAACAAAGATGGGAGTCGCCACCAATCCTTTTTATGAGGTGTATCGGGTCTCCTCGTAATTTGATCGTTTTAATAAACGGTTTGATTTACTAAAACAAAGATTTTTTATCTACAAAATTCATGAAACGGGTTCGGGAGTCGGTTACGCACGAGGAAGGATTAGGACCCTCATAACGCTCAAAATTTGTACCTAGTTGATTAATTAAAGTCTTAGTGTCGTGAATTGAAAAATTAAGAAAAGAGTTTAAAACACGATCCTTTTTTTATTAAGGCGCTATTTAACTAAAATAATTTTCAAGAAAAGGGTTTATTTCAAGTTACTCGAGAAGAAATGATCATATCCCGTAAGTTAGGATACAATGCCTTAAATCCCCGGAAACGAGAATAAACGCTAAAAAATTTATTTATTTTAAAATATATTCGATTATCTCGGTTTTAGAAAGAAGACATATTCTGTAAGTTAGGAATACGACTTTTCTAATTCCAAAAGATAATGAATGTTGTTTCAATTTAAAAATTTTCTTTTTATTCATCGTCCAAAAAAACGAACATGATACTTAAAGTGATAGGCATTTAATTTATTCGGGCGTGGTATGAAAATGAAAAATATGTTTAAATGTAGCGTATGATGTAATGATAATGAAGTAATGTGAAGTAACTCTATGGGTAGGACATTTATATTAGAATGATAAAAACCAAGTAAATGGACAAATACTATGGCAATAATAATGTGAATATAGCAATAATAAGAAAATCAATTTATGACATCACAACATAATAAATAAAGTAACTCAAAATAAAAAAATGAAAATGAAAGGTGCTTAATGAATATAAGTGGGGTCCAATTTTAAATATTTAAAAAAGAATAATAAATTGATGAATAGATAAAACAAATAACATCAAATTGAAGTATTTAAAAAAGTAAAAGAATAAATAAATAAATAAATTGATAAAACAAATATAAATAATATCCAATTTAAATGTTTTAAAAGTAAAAGAATAAATAAATAAATAGATAAAATAAATATACGTAATATTAAATTTAAATATTTTAAAAGTAAAAGAATGATAAATAAATAAATAAATTGATAAAACAAATATGAATAATATCGAATTTAAATGTTTTAAAAGTAAAAGAATAAATAAGTAAATAGATAAAATAAATATACATAATATTAAATTTAAATATTTTAAAAGTAAAAGAATGATAAATAAATAAATAAATTGATAAAACAACTATAAATAATATTACATTTAAATATTTGAAAGATAAAAGAATAACGAACAAACAAACAAATAAATATAATAGATATGAATAATATTAAATTTAGGTATTAAAAAGTGAAGAATAATAAATAAATTAATATATAAATAATGAAATTAATCAAACAAAGGACTGGATTGAAATCAAAACAAAATTAAAGGCATAGATCATAATAAATAAAATCGAATGAGGACTGAAATTGAACGCGCGTAAAAGAGGAGGGACTAATTGAAAAATTATTCCCTGTCCCCAAAACGACGTCGTTCCCCAGGGGACTAAAATGAAATAAAATAAAATTGTAGGGCAAAATTAAAAAGAAAAGAAAAAAAGCGAAATAGGACTAAATTGCAACGGGCCATAAAAGCGGAAGGGTCGAAAGCGAAAATAAACCCTTCCGCTAAAAAACACGCGGATCCTAGCTCTGGGGTCTGGTCGGACGTGGGTTGCGTCAAAACGACGCCGTTTTAGCGTCTGAAATTAAAATCCAAAACTACGCCGTTTTGCAACTCCTATTTAAGTCAAAAATTTTCAAAAAAATTCATTTCAACCTTCATTTAAAAAAAATCGAAACCTTCTCTTTTTTTTCTCTCAAAGCTATCTCAGGTCGGTCATAGCTCCGGCGAACCGCTGTCGCACCGGCCACCGGTCACCGGCGACGGCTCCGCAGCCCCAGGTGGCCGGAAGAACAAAAAATACTCCCTTTTAACCTCTTTTTTCACGAGGAGCCCCATTTTGGGGTTAAAAGCACCGGGATCTCGGCAAAATCGGGCCAAAAGTGAGAAACCCTTCGGTTTCCTCTTCTCTCCTAAGTGATCAAGGCGGTAAAAACCTTTTTTTTTGTTTATGTGTTATATATATATATATATATATATATATATATATATATATATAATGATTCAAAAAATAAATAAATAAAAAGAAAATCAATCACCTTTGAAATCTCGTGATTCTCATTGTTTAAAAATTTTGATTGCTTTTTTTTTTTGTATTTCTTTCTCTGTTTTTTTTCAAAAAAGGGAACCCCCTCTTATAATCTGCTTTTGGCTTTTTTATAGCCATTTTACAATATATTTTTTATTATTTTTCTACTGTTCTTGCTGCCATTGCGTGTTTGTTGTTCTTGCTTTTCCATATTTGCATGCGTCTCTGGAGTCAACGACAGGACGGGGGTAGTTGGCTGTGGCAGACCTCGGGCGACGAGAGAGGAGCGGCGGCTAGGGTTTTTTGTTTTTTGCTTTTCTGAAAACTTAGTTTAGGTTGTGGGCCACTAGGCCATTAGGGTTTTTTTTTATTTTGGGCTGTTTGTAGTTGGACTTTATTATTTGGTTTTGTTTTATTATTGGGCCCGGGCAAAATTTGGCTCCTACAGCTGCCCATTTTTGTTCATTGTAGTGTAACGGGAATGGAGCAAAGACATCAAAAAGGGCCAATTTTTTCTGGTCTTGCCGAATCTCGACTTCTTTAATGCTTCTCTTCTTCAAGTAGCTTCATTCCAACCCACTGCAACTTCAGGGGTATAGGAATTGCAATTTCAATCTATTCCACTGCAACTTCAGAGAGATAAGATTTGTAGCTTGTAGCTTTAGTCTATTCCACTGCAACTTTAGGGAGATAATACTTGCTATGGTAGATTTAATCCGACCCACTGCAACTTCAGAGGTATAGGACTTGTCGCTTCAATCTACTCCATTGTCACTTCAGGGAGATAAGATTAGTAGCTTCAATCTATTCCACTGCAACTTCAGGGAGATAAGATTTGTGGCTTTAATCTGCTCTACTGCAACTTCAGAGAGATAAGATTTGCAACTTTGATCTACTCCACTGCAACTTTAGGGAGATAAGATTTGTAATTTGTAGCTTTAATCCGTTCCACTGCAACTTCAAGGAAATAAGATTCGCTATCTTCAGTTTGCTCCACTACAACTTCAGGGAGATAAGACTTGTAACTTCAACCTGCTCCACTGCAACTTCAGGGAGATAAGGTTTATAGCTTTAATCTGCTCTACTGCAACTTCAGAGAGATAAGATTTGCTATCTTCAATCTACTCCACTGCAACTTCAGGGAGATAAGATTTGTAACTTGTAGCTTTAATCTGCTCTACTGTAACTTCAGAGAGATAAGATTTTCTATCTTCAATCTGCTCTACTGCAACTTCAGGAAGATAAGATTCGCCACGATGACTTCAATCCGTCCCACTGTAACTTTAAGGGTATAGGATTTGTGGTTTCACTGATCTGTTAGACCATTCTCTGGGGAACATGACCTGTAGAATCCATTTCATGGGCCTATATTTATGCTAAGCGATTAGGATGTTATGATCAGAATAAATCAAATGCTCCTAACTAGATGTGTATGAATGATATTTGCATGAATGCAGAATGTCATTTTTCGAGAATGATCCCCTTTTAATGCTTAGGTTGACATTGCTCGTTGTTCATCAAGGTTCTATCACCGACGCATTACCCTACCTTCTTGTTCAGCTGGTATCTTTGACAGAAAATTCGAAGAAATAATCACAATTTAAACGATTTGTTCCCAAAAATTTCCAACTCTTAGATTTGGTTAGTTCTGACTAGTGGTCCTATTTTAGGTCCTTGTACTATTTAGGAAACCTTTCAGAACAATATGCAGAAATCCTTTTACTTGAATATTATTTGTCCATTAATCGTTATTTCAATGAAAAGTGCTTGAAAAAGATTGGACAAGGTTGAAATTTATTGGGAGCAGCGCTCGAAACAAATAGATTAATCAAAGATAGCAAACGTTGCTAAAATACAAAAATGAGTAAGATGAAAGCAGGTGCCCCAAATATCGCAGCATAAGCTTCTCTGCACAAACTTCTTGTGGACCATTTTGATCCTGATATGTGTTTAGGAGATCTAGAGTACTTTGTTGATGCCCCAAGATGTAACGTTTCTCCTTCTGAGAAGACCCGACCATCACACGTTCAATCTTCAATCCAAATTTGAGCTGCTCTTTTCGGGTTTTCAACTCAAAACACCTTTGGTCTCAAGGCGCCCTTTGCGAGTTTTCGCCTTGGCCTCTCCTTTTTTTTTCAAGTGAAATATTTCTTGACTGAGTCTGAATTCACAGGATTAGGCAGGTTTTTTCCATCCATCTCGGTCAAAATCAGCGCTCCCCCAAAAAAGGCCTTCTTTACCACATAAGGTCCTTTCCAGTTTGGTATCCATTTTCCTCTGAAGTCTTTTTGTATAGGAAAGATCTTTTTCAATACTAGGTCCCCCTCATGGAATTTTCTGGGGCGAACCTTTTTGTCATAAACTCGCATCATTCATTTTTGGTACATCTGACCATGACGGATAACTTTCAACCTCTTCTCTTCAATCAAGTTCAGCTGATCATATCGAGATTGGATCCATTCTACTTCATCTAACTTCAGCTCTGACAAAATTCGGAGAGAAGGAATCTCGACTTCAATGGGCAAAACTGCCTCCATATCATAAACCAATGAGAAAGGTGTTGTCCCGGTGGAGGTTCTAACAGACGTTCGATAAGCATAAAGGGCAAATGGTAACTTCTCATGCCAATCTTTATATGTCTCAGTCATTTTCCCCACGATCTTCTTAATGTTCTTATTGGCTGCCTCCACCGCACCATTCATTTTTGGGCAATATGGTGACGAGTTGTGGTGTTTGATCTTGAATTGACTACAGACCTCCGCTATCGTGCTGTTGTTCAAGTTCAATACATTGTCAGATATAATCCTTTCTGGCATCCCATACCAACATATGATCTCTTTCTTTAAGAATTTGCTGACTTCCGACTTCGTGACATTGGCGTCAGAAGTGGCCTCTACCCACTTGGAGAAGTAATCAATGACCACGAAGATGAATCGATGCCCATTGGAACCTTTGGTGAGATCAGCCAAATGGCATCCATGCCCTACATGGAGAAAGGCCATGGAGAAGTCATAACATGGAGAGGTGAAGGAGGCGCATGAATTTGTCTCCATAAATTTGGCACTTATCTCTTGGCATAACTGATACAATCTCCTTCCATGGTGGACCAATAATATTCAAATCTCATTATCTGTCTGGTCATTGTAAAACCATTAGCATGTGTTTCGCAAACGCCTTCTTGGACTTCTTCCAAAATCTTCTTGACCTCAACGGTGTCCACACATCTTAGTAGCACCTGATCTTTTCTTCTTTTATACAGGATCTCTCCATCTAAGACATAGTCATTGGCCAGTCTCCTCAACATCCTTTTATCATTCTCGGTCGCCTAATTAGGGAATTCACGATTCTTTACGTATCGCAGTATATCATAGTACCAAGAGTGATCATCTTTTTCCTCTTCCTCGATGTTGTAACAATAAGTCGGAGCCTCATAAACACTCATCTGAATAGGTTTTTGTTCATTTTGACCATAGAAGCTAAAGTAGCTAAGGCATCAGCCATCTGATTTTCATCTCGCGGAAGGTAGCAGAAGGTGATGTCATCAAACTCTTTAATTAACTCCAGGACCAGCCTTCCTCGATCAACTTGGGATCTTTTGTCTCCCATTCACCTTTGAGTTGGTAGATCACTAGTGCAGAATCCCCATATACCTTCAGTACTTTGATTTTGCGTTCGATGGCTGCACGGATACCTGTGATGCATGCTTCGTATTTTGGCATATTTTTCGTGCAATCAAAATCCAATTTACTAGTAAAGGGATAATGATCTCCGTTTGGGGATACCAGGACTGCCCGGATTCCGTTACTCATAGCATTGGAAGCCCAATCAAAATTTAGATTCCAGGGATGTCCTTCTTGAGCCTCTTCTTCAGTGGTTTCAACATACATCAGATCTTCATTCGGAAAATCAAAATTCAAAGGCTTGTAATCTTCTAGAGCTCTGCTGGCTAGAAAATCTGCTATTGCACTCCCTTTTACTATTTTCTGGTTTACATAGACTATATCAAATTTAGAAAGCAGAATCTGCCATCGGATCATCCTTCCATTTAGAGCAGTCGACTCCATCATGTACTTTAGAGGGTCCATTTTTTAAATAAGCCAGGTTGTGTGGTACAACATGTACTGTCTCAGTCTTTGGGTTGTCCAGATTAAGGCGCAACACAACTTCCCAATTGGCAAGTATCTTGTCTCACACTCAGTGAACTTTTTACTAAGGTAATATATCTCTTTTTCTTCCTTTCCTGACTCATCATGTTGGCCAAGCACGCATCCCATGGAATTCTGCCAAGTACAGTATCAGCGGCTTATCTGGGCTAGGTGGCATCAGCACTGGGGCATTAGACAAGTAATGTTTGACCTTGTCGAAAGTCTTCTAGCATTCCTCATCCCATACACATGGATTGTGTCTCTTAAGGAGACGGGAAAATGGGGTCACATTTCTCATTCAGTTGTGAAATAAACCGGGCGATATAATTTAATCTCCCTAAGAAACCCCAGACCTCCTTTTGAGTGCTCGGCGAAGGCAACTTATGTATAGCCTTGTCTTTATCCGAGTCGATCTCGATCCCCTTTTTGCTGATTACAAAAGCTAACAATTTTCTCTACCTAGTCCCGAAGGTACATTTTGCTGGAATGAGCTTTAGCTGGAATTTTCTCAACCTCAAGAACAATTTCCTCAAGACTCGTACATGCTCCTTTTCTGTTCGGGATTTTGCAATCATATCGTCGACATAAACTTCAATTTATTTGTGCATCATATCATGAAACAAAGTTACTATGGCTCTTTGATATGTCGCTCCCACATTTTTCAATCCGAATGGCATTACTTTATAGCAAAATATTCCTCACACGGTTACGAATGTAGTCTTTTTCATATCCTCAAGATGCATCTTAATCTGGTTGTATCCGAAGAAGTCATCCATGAAGGAGAACAATGAGTAACTCGCCGTGTTGTCCACTAAGGTGTCGATATGTGGCAACAGGAAATTGCCTTTCAGGCTGGCTTTGTTTATATCCCTGTAGGCTACACACATTCGTACTTTCCCATCTTTCTGAGGGACGGAGACTATATTAGCTACCCACTCTGAGTATTTAACCACTTGTAGGATACAGGCGTCAAATTGTTTCTTAACCTTTTCTTTTATTTTCAACAAGACGTCGGGCCTCATTCTTCGTAGTTTCTGTTGAACTGGCTTGCATTCTTCTTTTATGGGGAGTCGTTGTACCACGATATCAGTACTTAGCCCATGCATGTTTTGATACGACCATGCAAAGACTTCTTTGAATTCTTGGAGTAACTCAATGAGGTCTCTCTTTGTCTTTACAGTGGTGCAAGATCTGATCTTCACCTCTTTCTTTTCTTATTCGTCTCCTAAGCTCACAACTTTCACTGATTCTTTGTGAGGTATAATCTGTTTCTCCTCTTGCTCTACCATCCTTAACAAATCAGGAGATAAGTTACAATCTCGATCATCTTCAAAGTCCTGAGGTTCCTCTAGACACATATCTTGCTCAAAAGGAGATTTTGAGTCAGCAGCAGAGTCGCTCATATCATTGATATCTGGAGACCTATTATAGGAACGAAGAAAGACCCAAAGAACAAATGAATCTAAGAATAATTATCTGTATGGTATGAGTATAAATGAAATGGAAAGAAAAAAAGAATGTTTGCCAGAATGAGACACAAAGATGCATTTTATTGAAATAAAAATCATGGACATATTCCTTTTCACAAAATGATTCTTATTGCTCCAAGGCTTAGAGCAATAAGTGTGTTTTGAACATTACTCTGAAATGGTCCTAAAAACTACAGGGACCTCCTTTACAGTCTAGCTGTTCAGAACACTCCCTGGGATGTAGTGACAAATTCTTGATAGGCTTTTTAGTTCTGTAACACCCCTAACCCGTATCCGTCGCCGAACTAGGGTTACGAGGCATTACTGAATAAAACACAACTCAAAACAAACATGTATTTTTTTTATTTAAAATAAACATATCAGGTACATTCAAGAGTAAAAATAATCATTGCATAACATATTATATTCACATACTTAGCATTCAGACAAAAAACACATACTTAACATTCAAATCAAAGATAGCGTTTATGTATTGAATCATCTAAACAGAATGAGGTTGCACGTTTTCTATTTAAATCAAACCATACTAATCTTTATAAATTCAAACATATTTATCATCTTATACTTACCAAACAATAGGACATTCATTATTTCAACTTCATTTATTAAACAACTATCAAACTAATCTTATGCTTAATCATTTTAATACATATCATTAATCAAATAAAACACATGTTTAGTCACTCATTCCATGTGCTATTCGAATATCATGCTAAACAACTTGAATAATTTATTATACATATCAACCATTTAAACAGGTAAATGTTATACCTAATTATGTTACCTTTAAAAAATTAATACACACATATTCTTATATAACATATTAATTATTTTTCCATAATCTCAAAATTATCCCATAAAGAACAATTCATTAACAACAATCAAATATTTCAACCAAGTATAGTCGAATAACTATATAAATACATACTTAATTTCCTAATCAAATTCTTATCACATTATATAACCAATTAATCATGAGACATATCCATTATTTCACAAACCAAAATTTCATCTAACATTTACCATTTACCAATACAAATTTCATAACCTAATTACAAAACTAAATTCATTTGCATCACATATAGACAGCTATCATAATTTCATATCATTGCCGAATACACATGTATTTAACATTATCATTTCAATCCCAATTATCCAAGACATGATGACTAATATAACCACATACCTATTTGTTGTATTCGAACATATATATATATATATCACCTAATCAAATTCAACATGTCCAGAATATAGTTATCACTTACCCATAGCCAAAATATCCATGTATACATTCGGTTCAAGTCCATATCTTAACTAATTCAATCCATTGTACAAAGCATAACCAAAATACAAGTATTATTCACATACCCAAATTTAACAAGTCTAATTATAAAACATCATACATGCTTACTTATCATGAACATATACCTTAATCAAATAGGCATAATATAAGCTCATTTTCAATGACCATTATGACCATAAGCATAGATACCAAATCGATCAAAAGAGGATAAGCCATTTTTGCATGGCTATTAATTACATACAAAAGTACTTAATCCATATTCAACCTTTTACTATGCTATACATGCCATATATTCATAATTAACATAGCCAAAATACCAAAGAAAGCTGTTGATAGTGTGATAGTCCTGGTGACGATCCCCGAGCTCGTAACGTATCCAAAATCTATAAAACAAAAATAGACAAAGAAACACAAGGTAAGCTATTTAAGCTTAGTAAGTCAATAGCAAGGTAAAATTAATTAACTTAACAAAATCATATATACAAAGCTATATCAAGTAGTGAATTATACCCAATCACAAGTAATTACTCAAATTTCAATATAAAATTCAAATAATGTACCCTTCGGCCGAATATACATAGTTAAAAACTTATACACGGTTCACATGTTTACACATTAACTTCTGTACAATGAAATAAACATATAACTTACCTTTCATTTCATAACACAGATTATATAGGTACATGAGTTCTTTTAGTTCAAATATCACATTAGCCTTCACTTACAATGCACGTTGAACCATTCGGAATTAAAAAGGACACGCGGATAGTCGGAAGCTCGTACAATGCCAGCGTTCCAGACGTGGTCTTACATGTAATCACATGTCGATGCCACTGTCCCAGACAGGGTCTTACACGAATCACATACGATGCCAATGTCCCAGACATGGTCTTACACGATAACACATATCGGATATCCTATGTCATGACATATGTATCCTATCTATTCCTAAGGTTCATACGGGGCTTTACGGACGTCGAATCTCGGTCGAATCAAGCTCGAAAGTTAGCCAAATCACAATATCCACATTCGGCCATAGCATATATAAATTCAAATAATTCATTTTGATACATAACAAGTACATATCCATGGTTATTTCAACATTTAAATGCTTATTGACTTACCTCGGATGTCGTCGACTCTTAAATCAGCTACTCGACCACCTTTGTCTTTCCCCGATCCAAATCTGATTTCTTTAATTCTTGATCTAAACATATTCAAATTAAGCTTATTTAAACACCATTCTATTCAATTTAGCCTAAAAACACATAAATGGGCAAATTACAATTTTTCCCCTAACATTTCACACTTTTTACAATTTAGTCCTTTTTGCTCAAAACACAAAATACACAAAATTTGACTACACTCCTTAAAGGCCGAATATTCCTAGTGTCCATACAAACCTACACATTTCATTTATTTCACATTTTAGTCCCTCAAAAATTTATTTTTGCAATTTAGTCCAAATTACTCAATTTCATCAAAAATTCAAAGACAAAACTTATTAATCTAACACATATATTTCATATTTCATCATCAAACATCAAAAACCACAAGGTATTATCAATGGCAAAACACAAAATCATCATCAATATCAAGAATTGAGACATGGGTTTTGAAGTACACTTAACAACGATCTCAAAAACGTAAAAAATATCAAAAACTAAACAAAACACATACCTAAATTCAAGCTCCAAAGTGCCGAATATGCTAGGTTTTCTTCTTTCTTTTTCTTTTGTTCAATTCGGCTAAGGAAGAAAGATGACAACATGGTTTTATTTTATGTTAATTTAACATATATTATAAATTATAATGAGTTTACTATTTTAACCTTTTAATGTTTTAATTATAAAACATAATAATACGGACAAAGTTGTCCTATGCCGTCCACTATCTTCTAAAATGGGCTAATTGCCCTTTAAGGATCCCATATTAAAAAGCCACTATCAAATAAGCACTTTACACTTTAACATGTAACTTTTACATTTTACGCAATTAAGTCCTTTTATTAATCGGGTATCTAAACGACAAAATTAAGTCACGAAAATTTAAAACCAAAAAATTCACACATAATAAACACGAAAATAATTTTAAAATTATTTTTTGGACTCGGATTTGTGGTCCCGAAACCACTTTTCCGATTAGGGTCAAAATCGGGCTGTTACAACTCTCCCCCCTTAGGGATTTTCGTCCCTGAAAATCTTACCGGTGAATAGGTTTGGATAACGTTCTTTCATCGTATTCTCTGACTCCCAAGTTGCTTCCTCAACCCCGTGCTTTTGCCACAATACTTTGACCAACGGAATTTTCTTATTTCTCAATTCTTTTATCTCACGAGCCAGAATACAAATCGGTTCCTCTTCATATGTCATATCAGGCTGAATCTCGACCTCTGTCGGACTAATCACATGTGAAGGATTAGATCGGTATCTACGAAGCATCGAAACATGGAATACATTATGGATCTTTTCTAGCTCAGGTGGCAACTGCAATCTATAAGCAACAGGCCCAATACGCTCTGTGATCTCATACGACCCAATGAACCTCGGACTCAACTTGCCTTTTCGACCGAATCTGAGTATTTTCTACCACGGTGAAACTTTCAAAAACACTCGATCTCCGATCTAAAACTCAATATCTTTACGTTTCAAAACAGCATATGACTTTTGACGATTTGGTGCAGCTTTCAAGCTATCACGGATCACTGCCACTTTCTGTTCAGTTTCTTTGATCAAGTCAACCTTGTGTATCTTATTTTCACTTAGCTCGGTCCAATACAATGGTGTACGATATTTACGACCGTACGAAGCCTCGTAGGGTGCCATCTTGATACTAGATTGAAAGCTATTATTATAAGCAAATTCAATCAGAGGTAAGTATCGTTCCCACGTACCTTCGAACTCAAGGATGCAACATCTCAACATATCTTCAAGTATCTGAATGATTCATTCGAACTGACCATCTGTCTTCAAATGAAATGTTGTGCTAAAGTGTAGTTTCGTACCTAAAGCATCTTGTGATTTCTTCCAAAACCGCGACGTGAATCTCGGGTCTCTGTCTGAAACAATAGAAATAGGCACACCATGTAATCTCACAATCTGTGATACATATAATTCAACCAGTTTATCAAGTGAATAATCAGTGCAAACCGAAACAAAATAAGTAGATTTAGTCAATCTATCCACAATAACCCAAATTACATCTTTCTTACTCGGTGCCAACGGTAGGCCGGATACAAAATCCATCGTGACTCTGTCCCACTTCCACTCAGGTATCATAATTGGCTGAAGTAACCCAGAAGGTACTTGATGCTCGGCTTTCACTTGCTGACAGACTAGGCATTTCAAAACAAAATCTGATATGTCTCGTTTCATACCAGACCACCAATAGAACTGTTTCAGATCATTATACATTTTTGTACTACCCGGATGAACAGATAACCGACTACTGTGAGCTTCATTCAAAATCATCTGAATCAACTTTGAATTCCTCGGAACACATATCCAATTATTGAACCTCAAACAGTCATTTTCATCAACTCAGAGTTCTGATTCAACATTAGTTTCACATTGAGCTCGCTTTGCTAACAAATCATTATCAACTTTCTAGGCATCACAAATTTGTTGAACAAACAATGGTCTTGCTTTTAATTCAGCTATTATCGAACCACCATCAGATATAACCATATGCGCGTTCATTGCATGCAGAGAAAATAATGACTTTCGACTTAAAGCATCAACAACAACATCAGCCTTTCCCGGATGGTAGTCAATCACTAGCTCGTAATCTTTCAACAGCTCTAACCATCGGCGTTGTCTCGAATTCAAATCTTTCTGAGTCATGAAATACTTCAGGCTTTTGTGATCAGAATAAACATGACATTTCTCACCAAACAGATAATGACGCCAAATCTTCAACGCAAACACAATGGCTGCTAGTTCCAAATCATGCGTCGGATAGTTCTTTTCATGTGGCTTCAATTGTCTCGAGGCATAAGCTATGACTTTTCCTTCCTGCATCAAAACACAACCCAAACCATTCAAAGATGCATCACTAAAAATGACAAATTCTTTACCCGATTCAGGCTAAACTAACACTGGAGCTTCGGTCAAAAGAGCTTTCAACTAATCGAAAATTTTCTGACACTTCTCTGACCACTCAAACTTAACATCTTTCTGTAACAGCTTTGTCAACGGTGTAGCAATCATAGAGAAACCCTTCACGAACCGTTTGTAGTAACCAGCAAGTCCTAGAAAGCTTCGAACTTCAGAAACATTTTTTCGGTGGTATCCAGTCAAGTATAGCTGAAATTTTGCTCGGATCAACCCTGATACCTGATGGTGATACAACATGGCCCAGAAAACTGACTTCACATAACCAGAACTTACACTTACTAAACTTTGCATACAACTGTTTATCTCGCAAAGTCTGTAGCACAAGTCTCAGATGCTCGGCATGCTCGATTTCATCTCGGGAGTAGATCAGAATATTATCTATAAACACTACCACAAACCGATCAAAATACTGTCTGAAAATCCGTTTCATCAGATCCATGAAAATAGCAGGTGCATTAGTAAGTCCGAAAGCCATAACCAGAAACTCGTAGTGTCCGTACCTCGTCCGGAAATTAGTCTTTGGCACATTAGAGTCTTTAACTCGCAACTGATAATATCCCGATCTCAAATCTATCTTTGAAAACATTGTAGCCTCTTCCAGCTGATCAAACAGGTCGCCAATTCTTGGTAACGGATACTTGTTCTTTATGGTCACTTTATTAAGCTGTCTGTAGTCAATACACATTCTTATGGTTCCGTCTTTCTTTTTCACAAACAGAACTGGTGCGCCACAAGGAGAGAAACTCGGTCGTGCAAATCCCCTATCTGTCAACTCTTGCAACTGTGCTTTCAATTCTTTTAATTCTGTAGGTCCCATCCTGTACAGAGCTATAGAAATCGGAGTCGTCCCCGGCACTAATTCAATCCCAAACTTAACTTCTTGAATAGATGGCAAACCTGGTAATTCTTCAGGGAACACATCTGGATATTCACATACAACAGGTACTGATTCAATCTTCTTTTCTTTCACTTTAGAATCAAGCACATAAGCAAAATAAGCTTCACAACCCTTTCTCACATATTTCTGAGCTGTCATAGAAGATATCATTGCTGGTAAACCATTTAGATCATTAGATTCAATCCGAATAATCTCATCATTCTGGCATCACAAATCAATAGTCTTCCGTTTACAGTTCACGATAGCATCATGCAGAGTTAACCAGTCCATACCCAGAATTATATCAAACTCATCAAATGGCAACAACATCAAATCAGCTGGAAAACATGAATCTCAAATCATCAACAGACAATTCTTGCATATTTTATCAACCAAGACACACCGGCCTAAGGGGTTCGATACTTTAATTACAAACTCAGTAGACTCAATAGGTAAAGTATTACTGAACACCAAAGTCTCACACATGTAGGAATGAGTTGAACCAGGATCAATCAAAGCAATAACAGTAGTATCATAATGAGTAAAAGTACCAGTAATGACATCTGGGGATGAAGCATCCTCACATGCACGTATGGCATAAGCTCTGGCTAGTGCGCGAGCCTCAGATCTAACAGCTGAATCTTTATCCCTCTCTGGTTGCCACTCACAATACCCGTACTTCTTGGTGGTCTACCTCGACCTGCAGCATTACCCGATCTAGTATTATTCTGAACCGAATTTTGATCAACTATATCTAGAGACTCCCGAATAAAATGATCTCTGGATCCACATTTAAAACAGGCTCTATCATGCAATCTACAACTGCCGGGATGTCGTTTACCACAATGTTCACACTCGGGTAGATTTGATCTGACATTACCCACACTAGCTACAGAGGTAGCTCTCGAGCTCATAGGTGGTCTATCTCGATCTCGTCTGAAATGAACCATAGTATTCTTCGAATAGCTAGTATCATCTCCGAATTTCTTTGAGGTCGACTAAAATGGCTTACTGAATGATCTTTTGCGTGAATCTCTAGCTTCAAAATCAGCTTTTTTTTTCTCTTTCCCGAGCTCTTCAGCTTTGCAGGCTCGCTCAACAAGTACCACGAACTCTTTTATCTTAGTATGCCAACTAACAGTTTAATGTCTTCATTCAGCCCATCTTCAAATCTCTTACACATAATAGCTTCAGATGAAACACACTCTCTGGCATATCTGCTGAGTCTAACAAATTTTTGCTCGTATTCTGTCACTGTCATCCGCCCCTATTTCAGCTCAAGAAATTCTTTACGTTTCTGATCAATAAACCTCTGGCTAATAAATTTCTTACGGAACTCTGTCTGGAAGAATTCCCGGGTCACTCGTTCCTTTGGAACCACCGATACTAGTGTATTCCACCAGTGATATGCGATGTCCCGTGCGAGAGATATAGCACATTTCAAACACTCATCGTGTGCGGGATAATTCATCAAATACTCGGATGGTATTATCAAGCGAACTCGGCTCGCTTCGGCATCATCATCATCGGTGGCTCAATTCCTCGGCTCCATGTTTTCTTATTTTATCAACAGGTGGCTTTGACAATCTCATCGGATCACTCACCGAAGGTATAATAGGCACTGCAGATGGATTAATCGGGGGTGGAGGTTGTTGTGCAACTGGATTAGTCCGAATATACTGTGTAAACCAATCATTCATCATTTTGTTACTTACATAAGACATGCGCTTTAAACAGTGGAATTACGAACTAATTTCATAAAAAAATTAAATACCCAACGATGAGCGCTAGAAGAGGAGGAAGAGGCCGCGGCCGAGGCTGTGGAAGTGTTAGGGCTTTGTAAACATTTGAATCGTAATTTGGTACTTATTCTGCGTATGTTTGAGAATGTTTGCGATAGGTGGATGTTTGGGGTATGTATTAAAATTATTAGGGTCAGAGTGAGCAGAGGTAGCGTGGTGGGGTAGTTGATACATGACCACCCTGTTAGTTGGAAATTTCGGGGATGAAATTTCTTTTAGGAAGGGTGAGTTGTAACGCTCCGAATTTGGGCCTAGAATAATTGGGCTTTGGGCTTTGGGTCTCAGAAAATTTTTAAGTATGCAAGAAAAAGACAATTGGCATGTGGGCTTTGAGGGTAATGAATTTGGAGTGTCTGGGGGTGTTAGAGATGTTCTGGGATCAAGTAAGGGTATAGGAAAAATTTTAGTTTTAGCCCAAGGGAACTGTGACTTCAGTTAGTAGGCCTTTTAAATAAATGAAAAAGAAAAATGACACAAAAGAGCTTGTGGTGTAGTGGCAAAGTGGCGCCACTTAGGGAGCAGGGAGGTGGCGTCATTAGCAGGCAAGGGAGTCCAAGGTTCGAGTAGTGGCATGGTATTTTGTTGGGGGTTTAATTTTTGCCTTCTAGATGGTTAGTAGTGGCGTTGGATGTGAACTCTGAAGGAAGTGTTCATGAGAGAAAATTAAGGAAGGGATAAAGGAGCTTATCTTAGAGAAAATTTAGGATGAGATTGAGGAGTTATCAGGGAGAAAAGTTAAGAGCTGAGAAGTGTGAAGAGTTGGTGCCGTTGTGGGAAGTGGGAAGTGTATAAATTCGGCTTAAGAGGGTAAATGAGTGCCGTTTTTGGGTCTTTTAGGAGGTATTACGAATTTTCATTGTGGCTTTCGGCATTTGGGGAGTTTTGCAAATAATTTAGTCTTTCTTTTCTTTACCGAATATCCTATAGTTACCCTCACACAAGCACATTTTATCTTTTCTTTTCTCCCCCTCATTCTGTTCTTCTATTGCCGAGTTCTTCCATTGCCGAAAAACCATCATTCCTTTTTGCCGAATTCTCTCTTAGCCAAACTTTTCTATTGCCGAATTACCATCATCTTCTCTTGCTGAAATCCCCCATTAGTGCCGAATCTTTGTTATTTTTTTCTCTACCACAAATCAGTTGGTAACTACTCCCAGTCAGGGTTAAAAGTCGAATCTCGTTTGGTAGGCTGCAGGATCTAAGGTTGGGTTCGGTAAGTATTCTGTTAACTCCCCTTAGTACGTTTTGTTGAAAGCCGAAGGGCGATCTAATTTCTCATTGTCGTGGATCTTTTATTAACAAGGGTAAGGTTCAGAGATCGCAAGCGTGGTAGGATCATTAGCAAGGATGTAGGGTACACTTGTGATTAGCGACTAAGGAAGGGCCATTAGAACCCGGGGCACACAAAGTAAGGTTACTGTAAGGTTTCGGCTTTTGAGTAAATATTTTTGATTAAGTATGAGTGGTTGATTGAAGGTTGGTTGGTTGTAGGATCAAGGCTAAGGATAGGATAGCACGTCGCGGTGATCGTGTGTACAAACACTACACACACGATATATCGGCAATGCCGAAAAAGCCAAAAAGTGGCTAAACCAACCGGTGGGCCCTGAGGCTAAGTTTGATAAAATGGTTTGGTTGATTATACGAATTAAGTTAGCTATGCTTGATACATGATTTGGATATGTTTTGGTCCTAATAGGCCATATGATGAGATTTGGGCCTAACGGGCTGTAAGGACATGAAATGGGCTTGATGGGCTTATGGGGGCGTAGACAAGTATGTTAGGGTTAATGGACTTTAGGCCTAGTTCTGAACAACTCTTAAATCACATAAGACTTAATCTAATAATCAAACATGTCTGTGGACAAGTCGATTAGTTAGAGTGTGGTAACCGACATATGCATGTCTAGGATTGGGTCTAGTGAGAGCTTGGTACTTAAGCGGTCCTAGTGACCCACCTCCTCTTTCTCTGAGATCCTACACGTGCATAGTGTTTGTTCACTTTAACCATGAGGACTTGTTTATGGGCCAAAGTTTATAACTAAAACCCGAGAGGGACCAAATACCCTTATATTTGTAAAATTACTAAAATACCCTTATATTTGTAAAATTACTAAAATACCCTTATATTTGTAAAATTACTAAAATACCCTTATATTTGTAAAATTAATAAAATACCCTTATATGTGTAAAATTACTAAAATACCCCTAGATTTGTAAATTACCAAAATACCCCTGTTTTGCAAAAGTACCAAAATACCCCTGTTTTGTAAAAGTACCAAAATACCCCTGTCTTGAAAAATTACCAAGATACCCCTATTTTGGCAAACTACCAAAATACCCCTGTAGGGTAGAATTACGAAAATACCCTGGGTAGTGAAATAAAAAAAATACCCCTATGTGACAGATATGAGTTTATGGATGCTACTTGTGTGTTTGATGCATTCATATGATATTCTGCTTAGGATGCATATGGGTGGGAATTATGGTACGGAGGAAGATTTGAGGATCGCATGGTCGTATGGTATGGATCCACCGGAGGCTTTAAGCCCAATGTATGATTAGCAGCTTTGCTGCAACGTTCGGTAGTACCGCAACCGGGCTACCCATGGTGTATAGCGGAGGGGTGGGTCGAGCTAGAATTCCCCACAGGAGTCATAAGGTTGGAAGGGAAATGGTGTGTGTAGTGGATGGATTTTTGGGGTGGGTTTTGCATTATCTTGTTTGTATATGATGCGATATGATATGATATGAGGTCATTGTGGGCTAAGGCCCAAGACCACCGATTTTGTTAGGGCTTAGGCCCAATGTGAATATTTGTATGTGGTTTGATTGCCAAGGGTTGTACACACTGAGTTTCGAAACTCACACCCTTTAATTTAATGTTTCAGGTAATCCTGAATAGATGACTCGACGTGGGAGAGGACTCGGAGATGGCCACACTACAAGCTGATAAAATGTTTTTAATTTGTTCAAATGAGTTTATTTTAAATACTTTATTTTTCATTGAATTGTAATAAGGCCATGTATCTCCTAATTGACTTAGATTTTGGGGTTTATTTTTATTGTTTCAACTATCCAGTTAATAAACTTAAATAAAATTTCTCAAGTTATCATGATTTTAGAAATAACTTAACATTTGAACGTTTTCCTAAAATGTGGGCTTTTCCTCTTAGCTTAACAAGATACGAGGGTTTTGGGCTTTTGGGCCCTAAATTGTTAAACTATAAAATCGTTTTGGAGTATGCCTTTAATGTGACATTCCAGACTCGGGCCTAACTTCTAGGCCGGGTTTGGGGTGTTACAAAACAGACATGTATTTTTTTATTTAAAATAAACATATCAGGTACATTCAAGAGTAAAAATAATCATTACATAACATATTATATTCACATACTTAGCATTCAGATCAAAAACACATACTTAACATTCAAATCAAAGCTAGGGTTTATGTATTGAATCATCCAAACAGAATGAGGTTGCACATTTTCTATTTAAATCAAACCATACTAATCTTTATAAATTCAAACATATTTATCATCTTATACTTACCAAACAATAGGACATTCATTATTTCAACTTCATTTATTAAACAACTATCAAACTAATCTTATGCTTAATCATTTTAATACATATCATTAATCAAATAAAACACATGTTTAGTCACTCATTCCATGTGCTATTCGAATATCATGCTAAACAACTTGAATAATTTATTATACATATCAACCATTTAAACAGGTAAATGTTATACCTAATTATGTTACCTTTAAAAAATTAATACACACATATTCTTATATAACATATTAATCACTTTTCCATAATCTCAAAATTATCCCATAAAGAACAATTCATTAACAACCATCAAATATTTCAACCAAGTATAGTCGAATAACTATATAAATACATACATAATTTCCTAATCAAATTCTTATCACATTATATAACCAATTAATCATGAGACATATCCATTATTTCACAAACCAAAATTTCATCTAACATTTACCATTTACCAATACAAATTTCATAACCTAATTACAAAACTAAATTCATTTGCATCACATATAGACATCTATCATAATTTTATATCATTGCCGAATACACATGTATTTAACATTATCATTTCAATCCCAATTATCCAAGACTTGGTGACTAATATGACCACATACCTATTTGTTGTATTCGAACATATATATATATATATATATATATATCACCTAATCGAATTCAACATGTCCATAATATAGTCATCACTTACCCATAGCCAAAATATCCATGTATACATTCGGTTCAAGTCCATATCTTAACGAATTCAATCCATTGTACAAAGCATAACCAAAATACAAGTACTATTCACATACCCAAATTTAACAAGTCTAATTATAAAACATCATACATGCTTACTTATCATGAACATATACCTTAATCAAATAGGCATGATATAAGCTCATTTTCAATGACCATTATGACCATAAGCATAGATACCAAATCGATCAAAAGAGGATAAGCCATTTTCGTATGGCTATTAATTACATACAAAAGTACTTAATCCATATTCAACCTTTTACTATGCTATACATGCCATATATTCATAATAAACATAGCCAAAATACCAAAGAAAGCTGTCGATAGTGTGATAGTCCTGCTGACCATCCCCGAGCTCGTAACGTATACAAAATCTATAAAACAAAAATAGACAAAGAAACACAAGCTAAGCTATTTAAGCTTAGTAAGTCAATAGCAAGGTAAAATTAATTAACTTAACAAAATCATATATACAAAGCTATATCAAGTAGTGAATTATACACAATCACAAGTAATTACTCAAATTTAAATATCAAATTCAAATAATGTACCCTTTGGCCGAATACACATAGTTAAAAACTTATACACGGTTCACATGTTTACACATTAACTTCTGTACAATGAAATAAACATATAACTTACCTTTCATTTCATAACACAGATTATATACGTACCTGAGTTCTTTTAGTTCAAATATCACATTAGCCTTCACTTACACATGTCCGTTGAACCATTCCGAATTAAAAAGGACACGCGGATAGTCGGAAGCTCGTACAATGCCAACGTCCCAGACTTGGTCTTACATGTAATCACATGTCGATGCCACTGTCCCAGACAGGGTCTTACACGAATCAAATACGATGGCAATGTCCCAGACATGGTCTTACACGATAACACATATCGGATATCCTATGTCATGACATATGTATCCTATCTATTCCTAAGGTTCATAGGGGCTTTACGAACGTCGAATCTCGGTCGAATCAAGCTCGAAAGTTAGCCAAATCACAATACCCACATTCGGCCATAGCATATATAAATTCAAATAATTCATTTTGATACATAACAAGTACATATCCATGGTTATTTCAACATTTAAATGCTTATTGACTTACTTCGGATGTCGTCATCATTTATTAAATCGGCTACTCGACCACCTTTCTCTTTCCCGATCCAAATCGATTTCTTTAATTCTTGATCTAAACATATTCAAATTAAGCTTATTTAAACACCATTCTATTCAATTTAGCCTAAAAACACATAAATGGGCAAATTATAATTTTTCCCCTAACATTTCACACTTTCTACAATTTAGTCCTTTTTACTCAAAACACAAAATACACAAAATTTGACTACTCTCCTTAAAGGCCGAATATTCCTAGTGTCCATACAAACCTACACATTTCATTTATTTCACATTTTAGTCCCTCAAAAATTTATTTTTGCAATTTAGTCCAAATTACTCAATTTCATCAAAAATTCAAAGACAAAACTTATTAATCTAACACATATATTTCATATTTCATCATCAAACATCAAAAACCACAAGGTATCATCAATGGAAAAACACAAAATCATCATCAAAATCAAGAATTGAGACATGGGTTTTGAAGTATAATTAACAACGATCTCAAAAACGTAAAAATTATAAAAAACTAAACAAAACACATACCTAAATTAAAGCTCCAAAGTGCCGAATATGCTAGGTTTTCTTCTTTCTTTTTCTTTTGTTCAATTCGGCTAAGGAAGAAAGATGACAACATGGTTTTATTTTATGTTATTTTAACATATATTATAAATTATAATAAGTTTACTATTTTAACCTTTTAATGTTTTAATTATAAAACATAATAATATGGACAAAGTTGTCCTATACCGTCCACTATCTTCAAAAATGGGCTAATTGCCCTTTAAAGATCCCATATTAAAAAGCCACTATCAAATAAGCACTTTACACTTTAACATGTAACTTTTACATTTTACGCAATTAAGTCCTTTTATTTAATCGGGTACCTAAACGAAAAAATTAAGTCACGAAAATTTAACACCAACAATTTCACACATAATAAACACGAAAATAATTTTAAAATTTTTTTTGACTCAGATTTGTGGTCCTAAAACCACTTTTCCGATTAGGGTAAAAATCGGGCTGTTACAACTCTCCCCCCCTTAGGGATTTTCGTCCCCGAAAATCTTACCGGTGAATAGGTTTGGATAACGTTCTTCCATCGTATTCTCTGACTCCCAAGTTGCTTCCTCAACCCCGTGCTTTTGCCACAATACTTTGACCAACGAAATTTTCTTATTTCTCAATTCTTTTATCTCACGAGCCAGAATACAAATCGATTCCTCTTCATATGTCATATCAGGCTGAATCTCGACCTCTGTCGGACTAATCACATGTGAAGGATCAGGTCGGTATCTACAAAGCATCAAAACATGGAATACATTATGGATCTTTTCTAGCTCAGGTGGCAACTGCAATCTATAAGCAACCGGCCCAATACGCTCTGTGATCTCATACGGCCCAATGAACCTCGGACTCAACTTGCCTTTACAACCGAATCTGAGTATCTTCTTCCATGGTAAAATTTTCAAAAACACTCGATCTTCGATCTGAAACTCAATATCTTTACGTTTAAAAACTGCATATGACTTTTGACGATCTGATGCAGCTTTCAAGCTATCACGGATCACTGCCACTTTCTGTTCAGTTTCTTTGATCAAGTCAACCCCGTGTATCTTATTTTCACTGAGCTCGGTCCAATACAATGGTGTACGATATTTACGATCGTACAAAGCCTCGTAGGGTGCCATCTTGATACTAGATTGAAAGCTATTATTGTAAGCAAATTCAATCAGAGGTAAGTATCGTTCCCACGTACCTTCAAACTCAAGGATGCAACATCTCAATATATCTTCAAGTATCTGAATGATTCGTTCGGACTAACCATCTGTCTGCGGATGAAAAGCTGTGCTAAAGTGTAGTTTCGTACCTAAAGCATCTTGCAATTTCTTCCAAAACCGCGACGTAAATCTCGTGTCTCTGTCTGAAACAATAGAAATAGGCAGACCATGTAAACTCACAATCTGTGATACATATAATTTAGCCAATTTATCAAGTGAAAAATCAGTGCGAACCGGAACAAAATGAGTAGATTTAGTCAATCTATCCACAATAACCCAAATTACATCTTTCTTGCTCGGTGTCAACGGTAGACCGGATACAAAATCCATCGTGACTCTGACCCACTTCCACTCAGGTATCATAATTGGTTGAAGTAACCCAGAAGGTACTTGATGCTCGGCTTTCACTTGTTGACAGACTAGGCATATCGAAACAAAATCTGATATGTCTCGTTTCATACCAGACCACCAATAGAACTGTTTCAGATCATTATACATTTTCGTACTACCCGGATGAACAGATAACCGACTGCTGTGAGCTTCATTCAAAATCATCTGAATCAACTTTGAATTCCTCAGAACACATATCCGATTTTTGAACCTCAAACGATTATTTTCATCAACTCGGAATTCTGATTCAACATTAGTTTCACACTGAGCTCGCTTTGCTAACAAATCATTATCAATTTTCTAGGCATCACAAATTTGTTGAACAAACAACGGTCTTGCTTTTAATTCAGCTATTATCGAACCACCATCAGATATAACCGTATGCACGTTCATTGCACGCAGAGCAAATAATGACTTTCGACTTAAAGCATCAGCAACAACATTAGCCTTTCCATGATGGTAGTCAATCACTAGCTCGTAATCTTTCAACAGATCTAACCATCGGCGTTGTCTCAAATTCAAATCTTTCTGAGTCATGAAATACTTCAGGCTTTTGTGATCAGAATAAACATGACATTTCTCACCAAACAGATAATGACGCCAAATCTTCAACGCAAACACAATGGCTGCTAGGTCCAAATCATGCGTCAGATAGTTCTTTTCATGTGGCTTCAATTGTCTCGAGGCATAAGCTATGACTTTGCCTTTCTGCATCAAAACACAACCCAAACCCTTCAAAGATGCATCACTAAAAATGGCAAATTCTTTACCCGATTCAGGCTGAACTAACACTGGAGCTTCGGTCAAAAGAGCTTTCAACTGATCGAAACTTTTCTGACATTTCTCTGACCACTCAAACTTAACATCTTTCAGAATGACTTTTGTCAGCGGTGTAGCAATCATAGAGAAACCCTTCACGAACCGTCTGCATTTATGCGGCAAAGTCCTAGAAAGCTTGAACTTGAAACATTTTTGGTGGTTTCCAGTCAAGTATAGCTGAAATTTTGCTCGGATCAACCACGATACACGATCTTTGATACAACATGGCCCAGAAAACTGACTTCACGTAACTAGAACTCACACTTGCTAAACTTTGCATACAACTATTTATCTCGCAAAGTCGGTAGCATAAGTCTCAGATGCTCAGCATGCTCGATTTCATCTCGGGAGTAGATCAGAATATCATCTATAAACACTACCACAAACCGATCCAAATACTGTCTGAATATCTGATTCATCAGATCCATGAAAACAGCAGGTGCATTAGTAAGTTTGAAAGCCATAACCTGAAACTCGTAGTGTCCGTACCTCGTTTGGAAAGCAGTCTTTGGCACATCAGAGTCTTTAACTCGCAACTGATAATATCCCAATCTCAAATCTATCTTTGATAACACTATAGCCCCTTCCAACTGATCAAACAGGTCGTCAATTCTTGGTAACGGATACTTGTTCTTTATGGTCACTTTATTAAGCTGTCTGTAGTCAATACACATTCTCATGGTTTCGTCTTTCTTTTTCACAAACAGAATTGGTGCGCCCCAAGGAGAGAAACTCGGTCGTGCAAATCCCCTATCTGTCAACTCTTGCAACTGTTCTTTCAATTCTTTTAATTCTATAGGTGCCATCCTGTACAGAGCTATAGAAATCGGAGTCGTCCCCGGCACTAATTCAATCCCAAACTCAACTTCTCGAATAGGTGGCAAACTTGGTTATTCTTCAGGGAACACATCTGGATATTCACATACAACAGGTACTGATTCAATCATCTTTTCTATCACTTTAGAATCAAGCACATAAGTAAAATAAGCTTCACAACCCTTTCTCACATATTTTTGAGCTGTCATAGAAGATATCATTGCTGGTAAACCATTCAGATCATTAGATTCAATCCGAATAATCTCATCATTCTGGCATCGCAAACCAATAGTCTTCCATTTACAGTTCACAGTAGCATCATGCAGAGTTAACCAATCCATACCCAGAATTATATCAAACTCATCAAATGGAAACAACATCAAATCAGCTGGAAAACATGAATCTCGAATCATCAACAGATAATTCTTGCATATTTTATCAACCAAGACACACCGGCCTAAGGGGTTCGATACTTTAATTACAAACTCAGTAGACTCAACAGGTAAAGTCTTACTGAACAAAAAGTCTCACACATGTAGGAATGAGTTGAACCAGGATCAATCAAAGCAATAACAATGAGTATCATAAAGAGTAAAAGTACCGATGTGACATGCGGGGATGAAGCCTCCTCACGTGCACGTATGGCATAAGCTCTGGCTGGTGCGCGAGCCTCAGATCTAACAGCTGAATCTTTAGTCCCTCTCTAGTTGAAACTCACAATACCCGTACTTCTGGGTGGTCTACCTCGAGCTGCAGTATTACCCGATCTAGTATTCTGAGCCAAATTTTGATCAACTATCTCTGGACACTCCCGAATAAAATAATCTCTGTATCCACATTTAAAACAGGCTCTATCATGCAATCTGCAACTGTCGGGATGTCGTTTACCACAATGTTCACACTCGGGTTGATTTGATCTGACATTACCCACACTAGCTACAGAGGTAGCTCTCGAGCTCATAGGTGGTCTATCTCGATCTCGTCTGAAATGACCCACGATTCTTCTTGAGCGGCTAGTATCATCTCGAAATTTCTTTGAGGTCGACTGAAATGGCTTACTGAATGATCTTTTGCGTGAATCTCTAGCTTCAGAATCAACTTTTCTTTTCTCTTTCCCGAGCTCTTCATCTTTGTAGGCTCGCTCAACAAGTACCACGAACTCTTTTATCTCAGTATGCCAACTAACAGTTTAATGTCTTCATTCAGCCCATCTTCAAATCTCTTACACATAATAGCTTCAGATGAAACACACTCTCTGGCATATCTGCTGAGTCTAACAAATTTCCGCTCGTATTCTGTCACTGTAATCCGCCATTGTTTCAACTCAAGAAATTCTTTACATTTCTAATCAATAAACCTCTGCTAATATATTTCTTACGGAACTCTGTCTGAAAGAATTCCCAGGTCACTCGCTCCTTTGGAACCACCGATACTAGTGTATTCCACGGTGATATGCGATTGTCCGTGAAAGCGAGATATAGCACATTTCAAACACTCATCGAGTGCAGGATAATTCATCAAATACTCGGATGGTATTATCAAGCCAGAACTCGGCTCACTCAGCATCATCATCATCAGTGGATCTGAATTCCTCGGCTCCATGTTTTCTTATTTTATCAACAGGTGGCTTTGACAATCTCATCGGATCACTCACCAAAGGTATAATAGGCACTACAGATGGATTAATTGGGGGTGGAGGTTGTTGTGCAACTGAATTAGTCCGGATATACTGTGTAAACCAATCATTCATCATTTGGTAGAAGGCTTGTCTAGCCTCCCCCTCTGGATTACTTGAAGTAGGTCGAGAATCTATCGGCGTTGTCCCTTGCACGGGAGCAGGCGCTACACTCTCGACATCATCAGCTACGGCTCAATCGGGATCCATTACTATATAAAAACACATTTTCATATGTCAGAAGTCATCACACTATCACATTATAACATATGGCATGTATAGATAGACTCTTACGCGCTACATTAGTCCTAGAATCGACTAAACCGTATCTCTGATACCAATCAAATGTAACACCCCTAACCCGTATCCATCGCCGGACTAGGGTTACGAGGCATTACAGAATAAAACACAACTCAAATTAGACATGTATTTTTTATTATTTAAAATAAACATATTAGGTACATACAAGAGTAAAAATAATCATTACATAACATATTATATTCACATACTTAGCATTCAGATAAAAAACACATACTTAACATTCAAATCAAAGCTAGCGTTTATGTATTGAATCATCCAAACAGAATGAGGTTGCACATTTTCTACTTAAATCAAACCATACTAATCTTTATAAATTCAAACATATTTATCATCTTATACTTACCAAACAATAGGACATTCATTATTTCAACTTCATTTATTAAACAACTATCAAACCAATCTTATGCTTAATCATTTTAATACATATCATTAATCAAATAAAACACATGTTTAGTCACTCATTCCATGTGCTATTCGAATATCATGCTAAACAACTTGAATAATTTATTATACATATCAACCATTTAAACAGGTAAATGTTATACCTAATTATGTTACCTTTAAAAAATTAATACACACATATTCTTATATAACATATTAATCACTTTTCCATAATCTCACAATTATCCCATAAAGAACAATTCATTAACAACCATCAAATATTTCAACCAAGTATAGTCGAATAACTATATAAATAAATACATAATTTCCTAATTAAATTCTTATCACATTATATAACCAATTAATCATGAGACATATCCATTATTTCACAAACCAAAATTTCATCTAACATTTACCATTTACCAATACAAATTTCATAACCTAATTACAAAACTAAATTCATTTGCATCACATATAGACATCTATCATAATTTCATATCATTTCCGAATACACATGTATTTAACATTATCATTTCAATCCCAATTATCCAAGACTTGATGACTAATATGACCACATACCTATTTGTTGTATTCGAACATATATATATATATATATATCACCTAATCGAATTCAACATGTCCATAATATAGTCATCACTTACCCATAGCCAAAATATCCATGTATACATTCGGTTCAAGTCCATATCTTAACGAATTCAATCCATTGTACAAAGCATAACCAAAATACAAGTATTATTCACATACCCAAATTTAACAAGTCTAATTATAAAACATCATACATGCTTACTTATCATGAAAATATACCTTAATCAAATAGGCATAATATAAGCTCATTTTCAATGACCATTATGACCATAAGCATAGATATCAAATCGATCAAAAGAGGATAAGCCATTTTCGTATGGCTATTAATTACATACAAAAGTACTTAATCCATATTCAACCTTTTACTATGCTATACATGCCATATATTCATAATTAACATAGCCAAAATACCAAAGAAAGCTGTCGATAGTGTGATAGTCCTGCTGACGATCCCCGAGCTCGTAACGTATCCAAAATCTATAAAATAAAAATAGACAAAGAAACACAAGCTAAGCTATTTAAGCTTAGTAAGTCAATAGCAAGGTAAAATTAATTAACTTAACAAAATCATATATACAAAGCTATATCAAGTAGTGAATTATACGCAATCACAAGTAATTACTCAAATTTAAATATCAAATTCAAATAATGTACCCTTTGGCCGAATACACATAGTTAAAAACTTATACACGGTTCACATGTTTACACATTAACTTCTGTACAATGAAATAAACATATAACTTACCTTTAATTTCATTTCATAACACAGATTATATACGTACCTGAGTTCTTTTAGTTCAAATGTCACATTAGCCTTCACTTACACATGCCCGTTGAACCATTCCGAATTAAAAAGGACACGCGGATAGTCGGAAGCTCGTACAATGCCAACGTCCCAGACGTGGTCTTACATGTAATCACATGTCGATGCCACTGTCCCAGACAAGGTCTTACACGAATCAAATATGATGCCAATGTCCCAGACATGGTCTTACATGATAACACATATCGGATATCCTATGTCATGACATATGTATCCTATCTATTCCTAAGGTTCATACGGGGCTTTATGGACGTCGAATCTCGGTCGAATCAAGCTCAAAAGTTAGCCAAATCACAATACCCACATTCGGCCATAGCATATATAAATTCAAATAATTCATTTTGATACATAACAAGTACATATCCATGGTTATTTCAACATTTAAATGCTTATTGCCTTACCTCGGATGTCGTCGACTATTAAATCGGCTACTCGGCCACCTTTGTCTTTCCCCGATCCAAATCTTATTTCTTTAATTCTTGATCTAAACATATTCAAATTAAGCTTATTTAAACACCATTCTATTCAATTTAGCCTAAAAACACATAAATGGGCAAATTACAATTTTGCCCTTAACATTTCACACTTTCTACAATTTAGTCCTTTTTACTCAAAACACAAAATACACAAAATTTGACTACTCTCCTTAAAGGCCGAATATTCCTAGTGTCCATACAAACCTACACATTTCATTTATTTCACATTTTAGTCCCTCAAAAATTTATTTTTGCAATTTAGTCCAAATTACTCAATTTCATCAAAAATTTAAAGACAAAACTTATTAATCTAACACATATATTTCATATTTCATCATCAAACATCAAAAACCACAAGGTATCATCAATGGAAAAACACAAAATCATCATCAAAATCAAGAATTGAGACATGGGTTTTGAAGTACACTTAACAACGATCTCAAAAACATAAAAATTATCAAAAACTAAACAAAACACATACCTAAATTCAAGCTCCAAAGTACCGAATATGCTAGGTTTTCTTCTTTCCTTTTCTTTTTTTCAATTCGGCTAAGGAAGAAAGATGACAACATGGTTTTATTTTATGTTATTTTAACATATATTATAAATTATAATAAGTTTACTATTTTAACCTTTTAATGTTTTAATTATAAAACATAATAATATGGACAAAGTTGTCCTATGCCGTCCACTATCTTCTAAAATGGGCTAATTGCCCTTTAAGGATCCCATATTAAAAAGCCACTATCAAATAAGCACTTTACACTTTAACATGTAACTTTTACATTTTACGCAATTAAGTCCATTTATTTAATCGGGTACCTAAACGACAAAATTAAGTCACGAAAATTTAACACCAACAAATTCACATATAATAAACACGAAAATAATTTTAAAATTATTTTTCAAACTCGGATTTGTGGTCCCGAAACAAATTTTCCAATTAGGGTCAAAATCAGGCTGTTACAAGTTCCCTTTCTAAACCCTCAATATTTTTCAAAGAATTCCAACTCTTTGTTATCCATCAGGCTCTGTACTAGAGTTCTGAACTCGACACACTTTTGGATTTCATGAAACTTATTGCATGCAATAAAATGTAATGTTAATGAATGGAAAAGATGCATGCAAAAAAAAAACGTTGATTCTAGTTCAATTCCATTAGAACAACTTTACTAGAAAACAAGTTTCTTTACATAAAGCGGATACATATACGGTCTCACCTTCACACTCAAAACCTTAACTTTCCCAAGAAACAAAGCTAATTCTCAGCCCCGATCCGACTCCGATTCATATTTCAGGCTTTGAACGGTTGGGGTCTACAAGTGGTCAGCCACTTCTCGTACTCGAACCAAAGTTTAGCTCATAACGTGGTCCATATCTTTGACCTGCCCCCTTATAGGCTGTCACCTTTCTCTTGTTGCCTTTTCTCGGACCATATTCGCTCGGACGTGTTGTCTTCCACTTTATCAAGAAATCCATTCTCCATGACAAGCTCTCTATTTAGCAACTGAACATGAATCAACACCTTTTTTTAAGATGAAAATGTCATGCAATCACAATCAAAACAAAACAAAACAAGTCAGTACATTTCATACAAATCTAGAATTCAAAGCAAGCAAGAGATAATAAATAGAGCACCTATTCGGGTGACCACTAGGGGTTTGGTGTGGTTCTACCTAGGGTAGGCTCTTAAGGCTCATTATATGTGGTCCAGTTTTAAAGTAAGGGTACATGAACCGACAGATTCCTCGATCCTCACCAAATATAGGCTCATACGGATCGAGTTCAGTTCAAGGGAATATATTTCCCTGTGGCTATACAGAGATGAAAATCTCACGAAGACATAGGTACGGATGTATCCCGAAAGCGATCCACTATCCTATACGGAGGTGAAAACCTCACGAAGGAATAGTTTCTCACTCCCACTTAAGAAGGGAAAAATCGAATAGTTATGCAAATGCAATATGCGGGAAACACACAAAAAGAAACTTTTGAACAAAAAAATAAACAAATATACTAAATCGCTATACAACCCGAGATATCAAAACATGAAGGATGAAATGCAATGAAAGGATCGTAAATTTAAACCAAATTATCAATTTTTGACAAAAAGACCAAAAGTAATCAACTCGCGGCTTGACTCTCTTATTGACTCCCCAGTAAAGTCGCCAAGCTGTCGAAACCTTTTTTTTTGAAAATCAACTTAAGTTTGAAAACAAAGATGGGAGTCGCCACCAATCCTTTTTATGAGGTGTGATCGGGTCACCTCGTAATTTGATCGTTTTAATAAACGGTTTGATTTACTAAAACAAAGATTTTTGGTTTACAAAATTCAGGAAATGGGTTCGGAAGTCGATTACGCACGAGGAAGGATTAGCACCCTTATAACGCCCAAAATTGGTACCTAGTTGATTAATTAAAGTCTTAGTGTCGTGAATTAAAAAATTAAGGAAGGAGTTTAAAACACGATCCTTTTTGTATTAAGGCGCTATTTAACTAAAATAATTTTCATGAAAAGGGTTTATTTCAAGTTACTCGAGAAGAAATGAGCATATCCCGTAAGTTAGGATACAATGCCTTAAATCCCCGAAAACGAGAATAAAAACTAAAACTTTTATTTATTTTAAAATATATTCAATTATCTCGGTTTTAGAAAGAAGACATATTCTGTAAGTTAGGAACACGACTTTTCTAATTCTAAAAGATAATGAATGTCGTTTCGATTTAAAAATTTTCTTTTTATTCATCGTGCAAAAAAAAAACGAACATGATGCTTAAAGTGATACGCATTTAATTTATTCGGGCGTGGTATGAAAACGGAAAATGTTTAAATGTAGCGTATGACGTAATGATAATGAAGTAATGTGAAGTAGTTGTATGGGTAGGACATTTATATTAGAATGATATAAAACAAGTAAATGGACAAATACTATGGCAATAATAATGTGAATATAGCAATAATAAGAAAATCAATTTATGACATCACAAGATAATAAATAAAGTAACTCAAAATAAAAAAATGAAAATGAAAGGTGCTTAATGAATATAAGTGGTGTCCAATTTTAAATATTTAAAAAAGAATAATAAATTGATGAATAGATAAAACAAATAACATTAAATTGAAGTATTTAAAAAAGTAAAAGAATAAATAAATAAATAAATTGATAAAACAAATATGAATAATATCGAATTTAAATGTTTTAAAAGTAAAAGAATAAATAAGTAAATAGATAAAATAAATATACATAATATTAAATTTAAATATTTTAAAAGTAAAAGAATGATAAATAAATAAATAAATTGATAAAACAACTATAAATAATATTACATTTAAATATTTGAAAGATAAAAGAATAACGAACAAACAAACAAACAAATATAATAGATATGAATAATATTAAATTTAGGTATTTAAAAGTGAAGAATAATAAATAAATAAATATATAAATAATGAAATTAATCAAACAAAGGACTAGATTGAAATCAAAACAAAATTAAAGGCACAGATCATAATAAATAAAATCGAATGAGGACTGAAATTGAACGCGCGTAAAAGAGGAGGGACTAATTGGAAAATTATTCCCTGTCCCCAAAACGACGTCATTCCCCAGGGGACTAAAATGAAATAAAATAAAATTGTCGGGTAAAATTAAAAAGAAAAGAAAAAACGAAATAGGACTAAATTGCAACGGGCCATAAAAGCAGAAGGGTCGAAAGCGAAAATAAACTCTTCCGCTAAAAAACACGCGGATCCTAGCTCTCGGGTCGGGTCGGACGCGGGTCGCGTCAAAACGACGCCGTTTTGGCGTCTGAAATTAAAATTCAAAACTACGTCGTTTTGCAACTCCTATTTAAGTCAAAAAATTTCAAAAAATTTCATTTCAGCCTTCATTTAAAAAAAAAAACCGAAACTTTCTCTTTTTTTCTCTCAAAGCTATCTCAAGCCGGTCATAGCTTCGACGAATGCCGCCGCACCAACCGCCGGTCACCGGTGACGGCGGCCGGAAGAATAAAAAATACTCCCTTTTAACCTCCTTTTCACGAGAAGCCCCATTTTGGGGTTAAAAGCACCGGGATCTCGGCAAAATCGGGCCAAAAGTGAGAAATCCTTCGGTTTTCTCTTCTCTCCGGCGACCGAAGCAGGTAAAAACCTTCCTTTTTTTTGTTTGTGTGTTTATATATATATATATATATATATATATATAAAATGATTCGAAAATAAATAAATAAATAAAATGAAAGTCAATCAACTTTGAAATCTCGTATTCTGTTGTTTAAAAAATTTTGATTGCTTTTTTTTTGTATTTCTTTCTCTCTTTTTTTTCAAAAAAGGGAACCCCCTCTTACAATCTGCTTTTGGCTTTTTTATAGCAATTTTACAATATATTTTTTATTATTTTTCTACTGTTCTTGCTGCCATTGCGTGTTTGCTGTTCTTGCTTTTCCGTATTTGCATGCGTCTCTGGAGTCAACGACAGGACGGGGGCAGTTGGCGGTGACAGACCTCGGGCGACGAGAGAGGAGCGGCGACTTGGGTTTTTTGTTTTTTGTTTTTCTGAAAACTTAGTTTAGGTTGTGGGCCACTGGGCCATTAGGGTTTTCTTTTTTATTTTGGGCTGTTTGTAATTGGACTTTATTATTTGATTTTGTTTTACTATTGAGCCCGGGCAAAATTGGGCTCCTACAATGTCAACCACTCAATGGCCTAATGTGTGATGCTAACAATCCGTTAGTGGATTAACGGAGCTTTTAAGGGCAGTGTCTAATTTAAACAATTATTTTAATTAGAGTGATTAAATTGAAAAAAAAAGTTTAGAGTGAACAAAATAGAACAAACCCTATTCTTGAGTGACCATGAGTGTAGTTTACCCTTTTCTTTTGACATTCTGATTTTATTAATAGACATGACTTTTAATTAATCATGTTTTGTCCAGTCATACGAGGAGAAATTCTCTTATAATTTTTTAAGGGGTATTATTTAACGACATCTATTCCACTAAGCCAATTTTAAAAGAATTTTATGGTATTCTTATTAAAAAAAACTTAAAATTATTTGAAAATATAAAATCATTTCAATTAAAGTGGGAAAATCCCTAAAGTTTTCAAAAAAAAAAAAATCATAAAATTTTAAGATTTTATTAAAAAAACCTAAAATTCCAATCAAATGATTTTTTTAAAGATTTTTTTAAGTTTCGCATGCTTTTAATTTTAAAAATATCTTTATAATTTTCAAAAATAGATTATGATTTTTTTAATTTGTTTAATAATTTTCTAAGTTTTAAGATTTTTCCAGAATTTTTCAATATATTTTTTATTTTTTTATATTTTTTAAAAATTTAATTTTTGTTAGGCTAAACTACTAAAATAATCACTTTTGTTTGTCTCAGGTTACATTTTAGTCACTTATGTTTGAAATGTTACGTTTTAGTCATGTTATCATGTTGTAACATTTTAGTCACTGAGCCGTTAATTGTCGTTAACAATGTAACAGTAAGCTAACTGGCACGTTAAATCATCATTTCAAACGAAAATTTTAGGTTAAAGTATATAATTGGTCCTTATAATTTTTCGTTTTGAGCAATTTAATTCTTTTATTTTATGTTCTTTTAACTTTCTTTTTTCTCTCTTTTCCATTCTCTTCTGTTTCTCTCTTTGTTTTTCATTTGTTAAAACTAGTCCTTATACTTTTGTTTTGGTGAACAATTTAATTTTTTTTCTTTTTATTTCTTTATTTGTTAAAGCCAAATATCTTTGATTACATACTCTGTGTGTAAACCTAGAGACCATTTTCGATCACTGCAAGATAAATAAAATTGATCCTATTGAATTAATCAATATCGATTCTTTTTCGATATATAATAGTGTAATAGGCCAATTCAGCCCGGGCCCATACAAAAAATAATAAACCCAAAATAATAAAACAAAGTCCAAGTCCAGTCCAAAATATATCATTTAGCCTGATCGGAATGACCCATTACTTGAAAAGATTGAAGGTCCATCTACAAGCTTGACGTATATGGGAACACAATCTTCAAGGATATGCAATCTTAGATATGATACGCAAATCTTAGATATGATATGCAATCCTAGAAGATATGGTATGTAATCTTAGAAGATATGATATGCAATCTTAGATATGATATGCAAATCTTAGATATGATATGCAATCTTAGATGATATGGTATGCAATCTTAGAAGATATGATTTTGTAATCTTAGAGATTTAATTTGTAGATACCTTTTAATATTAGCCATTGATGTAATTGATTTGTACCGTTAGATTTGGGGACCCTAATTAGTTGAAGTTATTTTAGGAAAAAGAGAAAGAGAGAAGATTAATCTAGAAACTAAAACACCGTTACGGTACACGTGCTAAGACAAAAAAAATGGATCAAGGACTCGAACAGTTCTAAAGAGACATGCAAGACTAGCTGCAAAAGCAGTTGGTAAAGATCCAGCAAGATATGAGGGAACAAATGATGGAAGCCCAAAGAAATATGGTGGCTCAAATGACTCAGCTACTGAATGGGGCAATGGACAAGGGAAAAGGCCCCATGACTAATGCTGGAGAGGATAATGAAGACTATCCTCCGGGTTTTACCCCACCACATGTACAGATACAACCTGAGGTGTATTCTCAAAAGCCATCTGTTGCAATTAGGCCTCAACAAGGTCAAGCGGATACTGGGGTACCCATGAATTTCCAAGTTGGCTAAGAATCTAATCCAGGAGATAACCCTGCTAATCTTGTTATCCCTGATTTAGATATAGCGGAGAAAGAACCGGGGAACAAAGTTTTCAAGCCCTTACATACTTGGGAAGATTTTAAACAATGGAACTGTGGAAGTGATCCCTGTATTTTTAAGACTAATCTAGAGTAATATTCAAAACACGCTTGTTGCCTTAAGCCTAGAGGCAATAAGAATCCTTTTGTGAAATAGGCCCGTGTCCAAATTTTTATTTCAATAAAATGCATCTTTTGGAGCAAATATTCTTTTATTTTTTCCCATTTCATACTGTACAAACAATTGCTCTTAGTTTTTTTCCTTTTATTTGTTCTTTGGACTTTTTTTCAAGTATTCTTTCATTTTTTTATTCATGACCATATAAATAATCATTATTAGAATCATTTATTCTTTGGATTTTTTGCCTTCGTACCTAGGTACCCAGATATCAATGACATGAGCGACGTTGTTACGGATTCCCTTTTTGAATGAAATATGGGTCTAGGGGATCTCAGGACTTTGAAGATGACAGAGATTGTAACATATCTTCTGATTTATTAAAGAATGGTAGAACATGATGAAAAACAGATCCTACCTTACATAGGGTCAGTAGACATTACGAGCCTAAGAAAGGGGTGAAGATCGAAGCCCAGCTCACCACAGAAATAAGGCGAGACATCAATGAGTTATTTTCAAAAATTCAAAGATGATTTTGCATGATCATATCAAGACACGCCTGGGAAAATCTTAAAAGAAGTCCATAAGGGTGTTTAAAGAACATGACAATGGTTCTACAATAGCTAGGCTAATCATAAGGTTCGGGTACTATTGGTCCACCATAAAAGGGAGATTGCTTCAGTTATGTCATAAATGCCAAATGGAGGAAGACAAGACTCATGTGCCTCAGCTATTTCTTCACAGATTTTTTATATGTGGGGAATGGATATTGTGGAGCCGATCTTGTCAAAAGCTTCTAGTCGATATCGACTCATTGTCATGGTCGTCGTCTACTTCACTAAGAGGGTGGAAGTAGCTTCATATGACAATGTTACAAAGTCGATAGTCATCAAATTCTCAAAAAAAAAGAAGATAAGGTGCCGACAAAGAGTGCTAAAAAGGACAATGTCAAAAGTTTGGAAGTTTGTTCAAAGATCAGACGCCATATCACAATGTAATAAAGGCAGCAAAAAAAAGGGGGGGAATAAAAACAAAAACAACAAAACAAGGATCATGGGAAAGATGACTGAGACTTGTGAATATTGACATAAAGAAATTACCATTTACCCTCTGTCTTATCGAACGTTGGCTAGAACCTTCGCTGTGGCAACACATTTCTCATTGGAATAGAAACAGTTTTGCCAATTGAACCTGATCGAAGAAAAGGTTAAAAGTTATCCATCACGGTCGGATGGTACAAGCTTATGACAAAAGGTTTGCCCAATAGAATTTCATGATGGGGACCTGGCATTAAGAAGGATTCTTCTCACACAAAAGGACTTCAGAGGAAAATAAATGCCAAAATTTGGAAAAACCTTATGTGGTGAAGAAGGCTTGTTCTGGAAGATCATTAACCTTGACCAATATGTATGATAAGGACATGCTCAAGCTGGTGAATTCAGATTTCATCTAAAAGGAGAGGCCAAGGTGAAAACCCGCAAAGGGCACCTTGAGACCTTTAAAAAAAAAAGAAAGAAAGAAAAGAAAAAAGAGGAGAGGCCAAGGCGAAAACCCGCAAAGGGCGCTTTGAGACCAAACCTGTTTTGAGCCGAAAGCCCGAAAAGGGCGGCTCAAATTTTGATCAAAAGTGGGGCATAGAGTAGTCTTGCTATGTTTGAATTAATAATGAGGAAGTATGTTACGTCTTGGGGCATCGACGAAGTACTCCGGAACCCCTAAACACATATTAAGATTAAAATGGTCCTCAAGAAGTTTGAACAGAGAAGCTCAGGCTGCGATATCTGGGTCACCTAGTTTCCCATCTTACCCATTCTGAATTTGTTATCTTTAATTATTCGTTTCAAAATACACTACCAATAAATTTCCTTCTAGATTGCATTTTTTATCTTTGCTTAACTTATTTGTTCCGAGCTATGCTCCTAATTTCCTTCTTGTCCATTGTTATGATCTTTTTCAGGCATTTTGCATTGAAATAACGATTAGTGGACTAATAATACTTTATAAAACGGGTTTCGCATATTACTCTAGAAACTTCTAAATAATACAAGAGCTTGAAACAGGACTATTGTTTAAAACACACAAAGTTTATGGGATGGAAATATTGGGGGAGGACGAGTCTAAACTGAGACTATCTCTCTGGATTTTTGTCGAAAGTGGTGATTAAACAAAATGACAAGATATTGCGGCAGTAATACAATCTTGACGAAAATGGGCAATGTTGACTCAAGTGTAAAAGGGGAATCATTCTCTAAAAATGATATTCTGCATCCATGCAGATATCATGCATACACATTTGGTTAGGTCACCTTGGGAGTGATCGATTGATTGAACAAATTCTGAATCCTATACCCTTGAGTTGCGGTGGGATGGGGTGAATTTGATACAGATCCTATAGCCATAAGTCGCAGTAGGATAATTTAAAGATGGTACAAATTTTATGTCCCCAGGGTACAGTGGAAGGGACTCTGAAATTACAGCGGGGTAAGCTTGCTGAGCAGAATATGATCGTTTCTCTGGGTTTCTGTCAAAGATACCAGCTGAATAAGAAAGTAGGGTAACGCATCAGTGATAAAACCTTGATGAACTATGAGCAATGACAACCCAAGCATTAAAAAGGGCTCATTCGCATGCATACACTTCCAATTAGGAGCATTTGGTTCATTCCGATCATTGTATCCTAATCGTTGTACATAAAAAAAAAAGAAGATCATTCTAATGACATTCTGCATTCATGCAAATGTCATCCCTAATATCATTTAGTTAGGAGCATTAGATTCATTTCGATCATTGCATCCTAATCAGGAATCATTTTCATGACATGTTGCATTCATAACATATGTGGCTAGGAGCATTTGATTCATTTTGATCATAGCATCCTGATCATTCGGCATAAACATATGCATATGGAATCGAGTCTACAGGACATGTCCCTCAGAGGACGGTGTAGCAACATCGGTGAATTCACAGATCTTATCTCCCTAAGCAGTAGTGGAGCATATTAAATTTGGCGAATCCTATCTCCATGTATCTGCAATGGGGCAGATTTTAGCCATTGGTCTAATCTCCTTGATGTAGCAAGGGAGCAGACTACAAAGTTTAGATTTTGTTCCCTCGAGATGGTAGTGAAGCAGACTAAAGATTGAAGTCTTCTTGAGATAGTAAGGAAGCAAATTGGAAAGTTTAGATTTTGTTCCCTAGAGATGGTAGTGGAGCAGACTGAAGATTGAAGTCTTCCTAAGTTAGTAAGGAAGCAAATTGGAAAGTTCAGATTTTGTTCTCTAGAGATGGTAGTGGAGCAGACTGAAGATTGAAGTCTTCCTGAGATAGTAAGGAAGCAAATTGGAAAGTTAAGATTTTTTTCCCTAGAGATGGTCGTGGAGCAGACTGAAGATTGAAGTCTTCCTGAGATAGTAAGGAAGCAAATTAAAAATTTCAGATTTTGTTCCCTCGAGATGGTAGTGGAGCAGACTGAAGATTGAAGTCTTCTGAGATAGTAAGGAAGCAAATTGGAAAGTTGATTTTGTTCCCTAGAGATGGTAGTGGAGCGATCAAGATTGAAGTCTTCTGAGATAGTAAGGAAGCAAATTGGAAAGTTCAGATTTTGTTCCCTAGAGATGGTAGTGGAGCAGACTGAAGATTAAAGTCTTCCTGAGATAGTAAGGAAGCAAACTGAAAAGTTCAAATTTTTTTCCCTCGAGATGGTAGTGGAGCGGATGAAGATTGAAGTCTTCTGAGTTAATAAGGAGCGCGGTGAAAAGTTCGAGATCTTGTCCCCTCGAGATAGTAGTGGGAAAGGTGAAGGTTATAGTCTTATCTTCCTGATGTAGTAAGGGAGTAGACTAAATAAAATTGTAGATCTTGTCTCCTCGAGATAGCAGTGGGGCAGATCAAAGATGGCGAATCTTATCTTCCTGGTGTAGCAAGTGAGCGATTTTAGCCACTAGCCTCATCTTCCCGATGTAGCAAGGAGCAGACTAAAAATTGTAGATCTTGTCTTCCCGAGATAGCGATGAAGCGGATCGAAGATACTAATCTGCATCCCCGAGTTTGCGATGGAAGCAGATTAAAAATAGCGGATCCGGCTTTCACGAGATTGCAGGTGAAGCGGTCGAAGACATCGATCTTGTCTCCTTGAGTTTGCGATGGAGCAGATTGAAGATAGCGAGATCTTGTCTCCTTGAAGTTGCGATTGGGTTAGAGACTACTTTAAGAAGAGGAGGATCAAGAGGTTAAGGCTCGGCATGACCGGGCAAAATTGGTCCTTTTATAGTCTTTGCTCCATTCTCGTTACACGACAATGAGCAAAGAGGGGCAGCTGTAATAGGCCAATTTAGCCCGGGCCCATACAAAAAATAATAAACCCAAAATAATAAAACAATGTTCAAGTCCAGTCCAAAATATATCATTTGGCCCGATTGGAATGGCCCATTACTTGAAAAGATTGAAGGTCCATCTACAAGCTTGACGTATAAGGGAACACAATCTTCAAGGATATGCAATCTTAGATATGATATGCAATCCTAGAAGATATGGTATGTTATCTTAGAAGATATGATATGCAATCTTAGATATGATATGCAAATCTTAGATATGATATGCAATCTTAGAAGATATGGTATGCAATCTTTGAAGATATCATTTTGTAATCTTAGAGATTTAATTTGTAGATTCCTTTTAATCTTAGCCGTTGATGTAATTGATCTGTACCGTTGGTTTTGGGGAGGCTCAACTATAAATAGAGGCCTCTCCCTTTATTGTAAAGACACTTGAGTTTTGGGGGAAGCAATAAGAATTCTTTAGAGCATTCACTTAAATTTCTCTCCTTCTTGCGTTCTTATTTTCTATGGTTTGTTCTTATTTTATTCTTCATTCATCTTCGTTTTTTCAAGCTTTTTTATTTATCCATTTAATTGTTTAATTATTAGTTATTTTTTATTTTATTCGTTTATTTATTATTTCTGTATAGAGATTTATCTTATTTTTACATTTTTGCAAATTTGTATTTTATTTATTTATTCCAAATTTTTACGTGGTATTTATTTCAAACTATTTTATTTTATTATTTTAGATATTTCTTATTTCAAATAGTTTTATTTTGATTAAGTTTTTTTTATATTATTACTTTAAATTATCTTATATATCATTCATTTTTCTTATTGTTTTATATAACGATTATTTTAAAGTGGTTTTGTTTTATATCATTTTAAATTGTTTTATATTATCTATTTTAAGTTTTGGTATATTGTTTATTTTAAACTTATACGTATCTTTTTAGGATTTGTCACATATCATTTTCTTTAAGTCATTTTGTATATTATTTTTTTAGATTAATATATATATTGTTTTATATATTACTTATTTAAACTTACTTCTTATATAATATTTATTTTAAAATTCATTTATATATTACTATTTCATATATTTTTTTTTGGATTTATTTCAAACTTCTACATATATTATCTACTTTAAAATTTTTATACATGAATTTATTTTTAAGTTGCTTTTTATTGTCGATTTCAAAATCCTTTTCTTTCACATTATTTGTTTTAACATTGTCCATTATTATTTGAAAGCTTGGTACATTTTGTTTTTTATTTGTTTTTTTAGTTTTGTTATTTTTTTTAAAAAAATGCATTAATCTTTATTTATTAATGTGGCCAAATATACCTTCATATTTCAAAATCCATGATTTTTCAAATTAAAAAAATAAGGCAATATTTGATATTTGGGAGTTTTGAGAAAATCGTGCCCTAACTTATTGGGTTTCGATTTTTCTCATTAAGTCCAAATGATTGAGTACCCTTTTTGAAATTAAAACATATGAATTTTTAAATAAAAAACCTATTCTCGGGAATTTAAGATGTTGTGTCCTAACTCACTGGATGCGACGTTTTGTCATCTCGAGGCAAGGATTTCTAAAAAGCAAAGGATATTCGGTGTTTGGAAAATTCGAAAGATCGTGCTCTAACTTACTGAGTTTTGATTTTTCTTTTAAAATCCAAATAATTGAATGTCCATTTAAAATTAAAGGACATAAGTTTTAAAAATTAAAAGGATCGTGTTTTAAAATATATTCAAATTTTTGACATTAGGACATTAATTAATCAATTAGGTACCAATTTTTGGGCGTTACGAGGGTGCTAATCCTTCCTCGTGCGTAACCAACTCCTGAGCCCGTTTTCTTGAATTTTATAGACCAAAATCATTATTTTAATAAATAAAAATGTTTTATTAAAATGATTAATCTCAAGGTGACCCGATCACACCTCAAAAAAAGATTGGTGGCGACTCCATTTTCGTTTTTAAAGTCGACCCCCGATTTTAAAATCAACTTTAAAAATGGTTTCGACAGCTTGGGCGACTCCACTGGGGACAATAAGAGAGTCAAGCCGTAAAATCGATAATTTCATGTCTTTTTGTTCGAATTTAAAATTCTGATTTAAAAAAACCATGATCATTTTATTGCATGTGATTCTAATTTTAATATATATCTCTGCATTGCATTACATGACCATTGTGGTCGCGCCTTTAAGTGGGAGCGAGAAGCTATGCCTTCGTGAGGTTTTCACCTCCGTATGGGCTAGTGGATTACTTCTGGGATACATCTGTACCTATGTCTTCGTGAAGTTTTCACTTCCGCATGGCCATAGGGTAATGTATTCCCCTGTACTGAAATCGGTCCATATGAGCCTATAATGGGTAAGGATCGAGGAATCTGCTGGTTCAGGTACCTCAACTTCAGAGCTGAACCACGTATAGACAACCTAAGGGTCCACCCTAAGTAGATTTATGTCAAACTTTAGTAGTTACCCAGATAAGTGTTTGTTTATTTTACTTGCTTTACATTTTATTCTGTGGTACTAACTTGTTGTGTTTTATTCTTTGTGCATGTCATTTCATATTTTAAGAGGTATCGATTCACGATCAGTTTCTAAGTTAGAAAGCAGGTTATGGAGAATGAATTCCTTGATAAAGTGGAAGACAATGCAGTCGTCCGCATATGGTCAGAGCAAAGGCAATTAGAGAAAAGGGATAGCTTAGCTGAGGGGTATGTGTCGGAACTACGAGATTTCGCTCGTATCAGTGTCATGCAAAATGAGCTTCAAGAGTTGAAAGGAATAAGGACCCAGTGGGATGATGAGGCAAAGCAGTCGTTCTATCGTAATTATGGTGATCTACCCTACTTGCTCGACATCAAGGTATATAAACATCTGCTCCAGGCTATGACTTAGTTTTGGAACTCTGCTTATAGCTGTTTCACTTTCGGGAAAGTAGATTTAGTACTCACGGTGGAGGAATATACAACCTTGCTTCGCTGTTCAAGGATCCAAGTCGACAAAGCTTATTCTAGGGCTACTAATGTCCCAACTTTTGTGAAGAAGCCAATGAATATCACGGGGATGAGTGAACAGTGGCAACAGGAGGTTCAAGAGGAAAAGGCCAAAGCTGACCATTGGGAGAGGAAGTTCCTAGAGATGCAGATACAAAACGAGGCCCTAGAAAAGAGTTTAGTAGAAAGCTAAAAGGAAAAGAGTGGATTAAAAGCTAGAGTGGCTGAATTGGGACGGTCTCTTCATCACCATCGAAGCCGTAATTCTGCGGTTGAGTTGAAGTCAAGTCTGAATAAGATTGAGGAAATGAAGGGTAAGATCGAAAAATTAGAATCGGCATTGCAGAATTGTGAATCCGGATCAAGCATCTTGAAGTAAGAGAAGGCATTGGAAGGAAGAGCTCCATCATTCTCATAATCAAGTTAGAAATCGGGATTATCTCATGGGTGAAGCAATAGTTCAGATTCGAGAGGTAGCTGATCACCTACAGACTTTAGCAGTACAGGCTGATACATTGAGCACGAAGTATGAGCTACCGTCAGATCGTGGTCAAGAGTTAGCCTTGTTGTTTGGGAAAATTAAAACTTTAGGCCTTAGGGCGAAAGCATATTTGTAGTCCGTTTTATGTAAAGGATTTTATTTTCTAATAAAGCTTTCTAAAATGAATTTGAATCTGAATCGATGCCTCCTTGCATTCATGCATTTGCATTACATCACATCATATGCATTTAAGTTCATAGAGAGAGCCTAATTAGTTGAAATTATCACAGAAGAGGGAAAGAGAGAGGAAAAAATTTGGAAACTGAACATCGTTACGGTACACGTGCCAAGACAAAGAAAATAGATCAAAGATTCGATGGGAATGTTAGGGAATCTATGCATTAACGACATATTCGAAGAGAGAACCGGGGAATAAAAGTTTCCAAGCCCTTACATACTTGGGAAGATTTTAAACAATGGAACTGTGGAAGGAATCCCTATATCTTTAAGATTAATCTAGAGTAATATTCAAAACATGCTTGTTGCCTTAAGCCTAGAGACAATAAGAATCCTTTTGTGAAATAGGCTTATGTCCAGAATTTTTATGCAAATATTTTTTTCATTCTTTACATTTCATACTGTACATTCTTCTGTTTTTTAGAATATTCTTTCATTCTTTATTCATGATCATACCATACAAATAATCATCCTTAGAATCATTTATTCTTTGGATTTTTTTTGCCTTCGTACCTAGGTACCCAGATATCAATGGCATGAGCGACGTTGTTACTGATTCCCTTTTTGAATGAAATATGGGTCTAGGGGATCTCAGGACTTTGAAGATGACAGAGATTGTAACATATCTTCTGATTTATTAAGAATGGTAGAACATGATGAAAAACAGATCCTACCTTACATAGGGTCAGTGGACATTGCGAGCCTAAGAAAGGGGTGAAGATCGAAGCCCAGCTCATCACAGAAATAAGGCAAAACATCATTGAGTTATTTTCAAGAATTCAAAGATGATTTTGCACGATCATATCAAGACACGCTTGGGAAAATCTTAAAAGAAGTCCATAAGGGTGTTTAAAGAACATGATAATGGTTCTACAATAGCCAGGCTAATCATAAGGTTCGGGTACTATTAGTCCACCATAAAAGGGGGATTGCATCAGTCATACTGCAAATACCGAATTGAAGAAGATGAGATTTATGTGACTCTTCCACTTTCTTCACAGACTTTTCTATATGGGGGGCATGGATGTTATGGGATCGATCTCGTCAAAAGCTTCTAGTTGACATTGAATTATCTTTGTGGTCATCGGTTACTTCACTAAGAGGGGGAATGTTGCTTCATATGCCAATGTTACAAAGTCGATAGTTATCGAATTCTCAAAAAAAAAGGGATCAGACGCCGACAAAGAATGCCAAAAAGGACAATGTCCAAAGTTTGTAGTCTGTTCAAAGATCAGACACCACATCATAGAGCAACAAAGGCAGCCAAAAAGAAAAAATAAAAAACAAAACAAGGATTGTAGGGAAGATGACCGAGACTTGTAAATATTGACATAAAGAAGTTACCATTTACCCTCTGTCTTATCAAATGTCGGTTAGAACCTTCGTTGGGGCAACACCTTTCTCATTGGAATAGAAACAGTTTTGCTAATTGAACCTAATCGAAGAAAAGGTTAAAAGTTATCCATCACGGTAGGATGGTACAAGCTTATGACAAAAGGTTTGCCTAAGAGAATTTCATGATGGGGACCTGGAATTAAGAAGGATTCTTCTCATACAAAAGGACTTCAGAGGAAAATAAATGCCAAATTTTGGAAAAACCTTATGTGGTGAAGAAGGCTTGTTCTGGAAGATCATTAACCTTGACCAGGATGTATGACAAAGACATGCTCAGGCTGGTGAATTCAGATTTCATCTGAAATGAGAGGCCAAGGTGAAAACCAGCAAAGGGTGCCTTGAGACCTTAAAAAAAAAAGAAATAAAAAAGAGGAGAGGCCAAGGCAAAAACCTGCAAAGGCCGCTTTGAGACCAAATGGGTTTTGAGCCGAAAACCCGAAAAGGGCGGCTCAAATTTTGATCAAAAGTGGGGCATACAGTAGTCTTACTATGTTTGAATTAACAATGAGGAAGTATGTTACGTCTTGGGGCATCGACGAAATACTCCGGATCCCCTAAACACATATTGAGATTAGAATGGTCCTCAAGAAGTTTGAACAGAGAAGCTCAGGCTGCGATATCTGGGGCACCTAGTTTCCCATCTTACCCATTCTGAATTTGTTATCTTTAATTATTCGTTTCAAAATACACTACCAATAAATTTCCTTCTAGATTGCATTTGTTATCTTTGTTTAACTTATTTGTTCCGAGCTATGCTCCTAATTTCCTTCTTGTCCATTGTTATGATCTTTTTCAAGCATTTTGCATTGAAATAACGATTAGTGGACTAATAATACTTTATAAAAGGGGTTTCGCATATTACTCTGGAAACTTCTAAATAATACAAGAGCTTGAAACAGGACTATTGTTTAAAACTCACCAAGTTTAAAGGGTGAAAATATTGGTGGAGGAAGAGTCTAAACTGAGACTATCTCTAGATTTTTGTCAAAGAAAGGGGATTGAACAAAATGACAAGATATTGCAATCTTGACCAAAAATGGGCAATGTTAACTCAAGTGTAAAAGGGGAATCATTCTCTAAAAATGATATTCTGCATCCATGCAGATATCATGCATACACATTTAGTTAGGTCACCTTGGGAGTGATCGATTGATTGAACAAGTTACAAATCCTATACCCTTGAGTTGCGGTGGGATGGGGTGAATTTGATCTGAATCCTATAGCCATAAGTCGCGATAGGATGATTTAAAGATGGTACAAATTTTATGTCCCAGTGCAGATGAAAGGGACTCTAAAATTACAATGGGTAAGCTTGCTTGAGCAAAATATGATCGTTTCTTTGGGTTTTCACAAAAGATACCAAATGAACGAGAAAGCAGGGTAACGCATCAGTGATAGAACCTTGATCAACTATGAGCAATGACAACCCAAGCATTAAAAATGGATCATTCTCATGCATACACTTCCAATTAGGAGCATTTGATTCATTTCGATCATTGTATCCTAATCGTTGTACATAAAAAAAAAAGAAGATCATTCTCATGACATTCTGCATTCATGCAAATGTCATCCCTAATATCATTTAGTTAGGAGCATTAGATTCATTCCGATCATTGCATCCTAATCTGGAATCATTTTCATGACATGTTGCGTTCATAACATATGTGGCTAGGAGCATTGGATTTATTTTGATCATAGCACCCTGATCATTCGGTATAAACATATGTATATGGAACCGAGTCTACAGGACATGTCCCTTAGAGGACGGTGTAGCAACATCGGTGAATTCACAGATCTTATCTCCCTAAGCAGTAGTGGAGCATATCAAATTTGGCGAATCCTATCTCCATGTATCGGCAATGGAGCATATTTTAGCCATTAGTCTAATCTCCTTGATGTAGCAAGGAGCGGACTAAAAGTTCATTTTTCTTCCTCGAGATGGTAGTGGAGCAGACTGAAGATTGAAGTCTTCCTGAGATAGTAAGGAAGCAAATTGGAAAGTTCAGATTTTGTTCCCTAGAGATGGTAGTGGAGCAGACTGAAGATTGAAGTCTTCCTGAGATAGTAAGGAAGCAAATTGGAAAGTTCAGATTTTGTTCCCTAGAGATGGTAGTGGAGAAGACTGAAGATTAAAGTCTTCTTGAGATAGTAAGGAAGCAAATTGGAAAGTTCAGATTTTGTTCCCTAGAGATGGTAGTGGAGCGGATCAAGATTGAAGTCTTCTGAGATAGTAAGGAAGCAAATTGGAAAGTTCAGATTTTGTTCCCTATAGATGGTAGTGGAGCAGACTGAAGATTGAAGTCTTCCTAAGATAGTAAGGAACCAAATTGGAAAGTTCAGATTTTGTTCCCTAGAGACGGTAGTGGAGAAGACTGAAGATTGAAGTCTTCCTGAGATAGTAAGGAAGGAAATTGGAAAGTTCAGATTTTGTTCCCTAGAGATGGTAGTGGAGCAGACTGAAGATTGAAGTCTTCTTGAGATAGTAAGGAAGCAAATTAAAAAGTTCAGATTTTGTTCCCTCGAGATGGTAGTGGAAGCGGTGAAGATTGAAATCTTCCCGGGATAGTAAGGAAGCAAATTGGAAAGTTCATTTTTTGTTCCCTAAAGATGGTAGTGGAGCGGTGAAGATTGAAGTCTTCTGAGATAGTAAGGAAGCAAACTGAAAAGTTCAGATTTTGTTCCCTCGAGATGGTAGTGGAGCAGGCTGAAGATTGAAGTCTTCCTGAGTTAATAAGGAAGCAGACTGAAAAGTTCTGATCTTGTCCCCTCGAGATAGTAGTGGGGCAGGCTGAAGATTATAGTCTTATCTTCCTGATGTAGTAAGGGAGCAGACTAAATAAAATTTTAGATCTTGTCTCCTCGAGATAGCGATGTGGGCGATCGAAGATTGCGAATCTTATCTTCCTGATGTAGCAAGGGAGCAGATTTTAGCCACTAGCCTCATCTTCCTGATGTAGCAAGGGAGTAGACTAAAAATTGTAGATCCTGTCTTCCTGAGATTGCAGTGAAGCAGATCGAAGATACTAATTTGGCATCCCCGAGTTTGCAGGTGGAGTAGATTAAAAATAGCGGATCTAGCTTTCCTGAGATTGCAGTGAAGCAGATCGAAGACATCAGATCTTGTCTCCTTGAGTTTGCAGTGGAGCAGATTGAAGATAGCATATCTTGTCTCCTTAAAGTTGCAGTTGGGTTAGAGACTACTTGAAGAAGAGGAGGATCAAGAGGTTAAGGCTCGGCATGACCGGGCAAAATTGGTCCTTTTATAGTCTTTGCTCCATTCTCGTTACACGACAATGAGCAAAGAGGGGCAGCTGTAATAGGCCAATTTAGCCCGGGCCCATACAAAAAATAATAAACCCAAAATAATAAAACAAAGTTCAAGTCCAGTCCAAAATATATCATTTGGCCTGATCGAAATGGCCCATTACTTGAAAAGATTGAAGGTCCATCTACAAGCTTGACGTATATGGGAACACAATCTTCAAGGATATGCAATCTTAGATATGATACGCAATCCTAAAAGATATGGTATGTAATCTTAGAAGATATGATATGCAATCTTAGATATGATATGCAAATCTTAGATATGATATGCAATCTTAGATGATATGGTATGCAATCTTAGAAGATATGATTTTGTAATCTTAGAGATTTAATTTGTAGATACCTTTTAATCTTAGTCGTTGATGTAATAGATCTGTACCGTTGGATTTGGGGAGGCTCAACTATAAATAGAGGCCTCTCCCTTCATTGTAAAGACACTTGAGTTTTGGGGGAAGCAATAAGAATTCTTGAGAGCATTCACTCAAATTTCTCTCCTTCTTGCGTTCTTATTTTCTATGGTTTGTTCTTATTTTATTCTTCATTCATCTTCGTTTTTTCAAGTTTTTTTATTTATCCATTTAATTGTTTAATTATTAGTTATTCTTTTATTTTATTCGTTTATTTATTATTTCTGTATAGAGATTTATTTTATTTTCATATTTTTGCAAATTTGTATTTTATTTATTTATTCCAAATTTTTACTTGGTATTTATTTCAAAATGTTTTATTTTATTATTTTAGATATTTCTTATTTCAAATAGTTTTATTTTGATTAAGTTTTTTTTTTATATTATTACTTTAAATTATCTTATATATCATTCATTTTTCTTATTGTTTTATATAACGATTATTTTAAAGTGGTTTTATTTTATATCATTTTAAACTGTTTTATATTATCTATTTTAAGTTTTGGTATATTGTTTATTTTAAACTTAGACGTATCTTTTTAGGATTTGTCACATATCATTTTCTTTAAGTCATTTTGTATATTATTTATTTAGATTGATATATATATTGTTTTATATATTACTTATTTAAACTTACTTCTTATATAATATTTATTTTAAAATTCATTTATATATTACTATTTCATATTTTTTTTGGATTTATTTCAAACTTTTACATATATTATCTACTTTAAAATTTTTATACATGAATTTATTTTTAAGTTGCTTTTTATTGTCGATTTCAAAATCCTTTTCTTTCACATTATTTGTTTTAACATTGCCCATTATTATTTGAAAGCTTGGTACATTTTGTTTTTTATTTGTTTTTTTAGATTTGTTATTTTTTTTAAAAAAAATTCATTAATCTTTATTTATTAATGTGGCCAAATATACCTTCATATTTCAAAATCCATGATTTTTCAAATTAAAAAAATAAGGCAATATTCGATATTTGGGAGTTTTGAGAAAACCGTGCCCTAACTTATTGGGTTTCGATTTTTCTCATTAAGTCCAAATGATTGAGTACCCTTTTTGAAATTAAAACATATGAATTTTTAAATAAAAACCTATTCTCGGAATTTAAGATGTTGTGTCCTAACTCACCGGATGCGACGTTTTGTCATCTCGAGGCAAGGATTTCTAAAAAGCAAAGGATATTCGGTGTTTGGAAAATTCGAAAGATCGTGCTCTAACTTACTTGAGTTTTGATTTTTCTTTTAAAATCCAAATAATTGAATGTCCATTTAAAATTAAAGGACATAAGTTTTAAAAATCAAAAGGATCGTGTTTTAAAATATATTCAAAATTTTGACATTAGGACATTAATTAATCAATTAGGTACCAATTTTTGGGCGTTACGAGGGTGCTAATCCTTCCTCGTGCGTAACCGACTCCCGAGCCCGTTTTCTCAAATTTTGTAGACCAAAATCATTATTTTAATAAATCAAAATGTTTTATTAAAATGATTAATCTCAAGGTGACCCGATCACACCTCAAAAAAAGATTGGTGGCGACTCCATTTTCGTTTTTAAAGTCGACCCTCGTTTTTAAAATCAACTTTAAAAATGGTTTCGACAGCTTGGGCGACTCCATTGGGGACAATAAGAGAGTCAAGTCGTAAAATCGATAATTTCATGTCTTTTTGTCCGAATTTAAAATTCTGGTTTAAAAAAATCATGATCCTTTTATTGCATGTGGTTCTAATTTTAATATATATCTCTGCATTGCATTACATGACCGTTGTGGTCGCGCCTTTAAGTGGGAGCGAGAAGCTATGCCTTCGTGAGGTTTTCACCTCTGCATGGGCTAGTGGATTGCTTCCGGGATACATCTGTACCTATGTCTTCGTGAAGTTTTCACTTCCGCATGGCCATAGGGAAATGTATTCCCCTGAACTGAATTCGGTCCATATGAGCCTATAATGGGTGAGGATCGAGGAATCTGCTGGTTCAGGTACCTCAACTTTAGAGCTGAACCACATATAGACAACCTAAGGGCCCACCCTAAGTAGAACTATGTCAAACTTTAGTAGTTACCCAGATTGCTTTACATTTTATTCTGTGGTACTAACTTGTTGTGTTTTATTCTTTGTGCATGTCATTTCATATTTTAAGAGGTATTGATTCACGGTCAGTTTCTAAGTTAGAAAGCTGGTTATGGAGAATGAATTCCGTGATAAAGTGGAAGACAATGCAGTCGTCCACATATGGTCAGAGCAAAGGCAATTAGAGAAAAGGGATAGCTTAGCTGAGGGGTATGTGTCGGAACTACGGGATTTCGCTCGTATCAGTGTCACGCAAAATGAGCTTCAAGAGTTGAAAGGAATATGGACCCAGTGGGATGATGAGGCAAAGCAGCCGTTCTATCGTAATTATGGTGATCTACCCTACTTGCTCGACATCAAGGTAGATAAACATCTGCTCCAGGCTATGACTTAGTTTTGGAACTCTGCTTATAGCTGTTTCACTTTCGGGAAAGTAGATTTAGTACTCACGGTGGAGGAATATACAACCTTGCTTCGCTGTTCAAGGATCCAAGTCGACAAAGCTTATTCTAGGGCTGCTAATGTCCCAACTTTTGTGAAGAAGCTAATGAATATCACGGGGATGAGTGAACAGTGGCAACAGGAGGTTCAAGAGGAAAAGGCCAAAGCTGACCATTGGGAGAGGAAGTTCCTAGAGATGCAGATGCGAAACGAGGCCCTAGAAAAGAGTTTAGTAGAAAACCAAAAGGAAAAGAGTGGATTAAAAGCTAGAGTGGCTGAATTGGGACGGTCTCTTCATCACAATCGAAGCCGTAATTCTGCGGTTGAGTTGAGGTCAAGTCTGAATAAGATTGAGGAAATGAAGGGCAAGATCGAAAAATTAGAATCGACATTGCAGAATTGTGAGCTCCAGATCAAGCATCTTGAAGTAAGAGAAGGGCATTGGAAGGAAGAGCTCCATCATTCTCATAATCAAGCTAGAAATCGGGATTATCTCATGGGTGAAGGAATAGTTCAGATTCGAGAGGTAGCTGATCACCTACAGACTTTAGCAGTACAGGCTGATACGTTGAGCACGAAGTATGAGCTACAGTCATATCGTGGTCAAGAGTTAGCCTTGTTGTTTGGGAAAACCAAAACTTTAGGCCTTAGGGCGAAAGCATATTTGTAGTCCGTTTTATGTAAAGGATTTTGTTTTCTAATAAAGTTTTCTAAAATGAATTTGAATCTGAATCGATGCCTCCTTGCATTCATGCATTTGCATTACATCACATCATATGCATTTAAGTTCATAGAGAGAGCCTAATTAGTTGAAATTATCACAGAAGAGGGAAAGAGAGAGGAAAAAATCTGGAAATTGAACACCATTACGGTACACGTGCCAAGACAAAGAAAATAGATCAAAGATCCGATGGGAATGTTAGGGAATCTAAGCATTAATGACATATTCGAAGAGAGAACCGGGGAATAAAAGTTTCCAAGCCCTTACATACTTGGGAAGATTTTAAACAATGGAACTGTGGAAGGAATCCCTATATTTTTAAGATTAATCTAGAGTAATATTCAAAACATGCTTGTCGCCTTAAGCCTAGAGACAATAAGAATCCTTTTGTGAAATAGGCTTATGTCCAGAATTTTTAAGCAAATATTTTTTTCATTCTTTACATTTCATACTGTACATTCTAATATCCCATCATTAGGAAAGAGAGAGCAGATATTCTCTGAATTTCTTGTGTACTAATTTGGAAGATCAAATCCCCAAAATCCGGTAAAACTCCAAAGGAATTCATGGATTCAGGTACGCTTCCGCATCTAGTTTTGTTCTTGATTTATTCTTGATGATTTGACATGATAGATCCTGGTTTATTAAGTTTTATTTCAGATTTATTTTACAAATCTATCAGATGATGCATGGTAGTGAGGTTTGAAGAGTCCAATATCCAGTTCCTGAAAATCCATCCCCATATTCACCTGCTTTTGAGTTGAACAGATTCTCAAATCCCCTGCTGTTTAATTTGAATATCCCTCCCCAACCTGCGAAATCAATCCCCAAGGCAATCATCAACTTCGGATGAAGGAAAGCAAAGGAGGATGATATCTAATAGAGAATCTGCACGTATGCGCAAACAAAGGCACCTAGATGAGCTATGGGCACACTTAGTTGGCTGAGAAATGAGAACAACCAGCTTATACATAAGCTCAACCATGATAAGGTTGTTCAACAGAATGCTCAGCTCAAACAGGAAGCCTCTGAACTCCGTCAGATGCTCTTAGATATGCAGCTGAGCAGCCCGAGATACCTGGAAGGTGTCTCTCTGGCAACCATTGGCTTTCCTTAAGTTTCATGGTAGTTGAGTGCCAATCTGATAGCACCAAAATGGATATGAGTGTAACCATTAATGTAAGAAATTAAGGAAATGTCAATAACATGTTTTCAGCATTTAATTCCTCCCCGCCCTTCTTATTGCATGTTATTCAGACGACGGGAAGTACCAAATTCAATTATTTCTAATTTTTTTCTTTCATTTAAATGGAGTGATGGTGATGATTAAAGTTTTTATCATACATTTATTTGGTATGAATTCAAACCGTGCTACTTTCATCCTTTACCTTTACTACAAAAGGAGATATATATGTCACTTCTCCCATCTCCTACCAGTTTGGCGGCAAGGACTCATGTTCTCTTTACTCATTAATGACTCCATTTTTTGGAGTTCATACGTCTAATCAGAAGGATTTAACATTTTATGAAAAAATACAAGTTATTTATTATTTCATGTAATTTTTTTAATGATTAAATATTTAATAATGTGACTTTGTATCCATGACGTTGGTGTCAAATTTTTATTTTGTATAACTTAACTTTTAATCAAGGGTCGATACCATTTCTTTTTCTTAGTTTCAAAATACAAAGAATGTTACTATAAAAAAGTAAATGTGAATAATTTATTTTATAATCAAAAGTAATAATATTATTTAATACATTGATAATATAAATAATTAATTTATATCGATTTTACAAAAAAAAAAAAAAATTGAAGAATATAACAAATATGAAAATGCGACATATCTTTTAAACATTGTACAAATAGATTTTTTTTAATATTATATAATTACTTAAATTATGATTTATATTTATATTTTTAATATTATTTATTTCAATTATTTTTAATAATGATTAATTGCATAAATAATTATAATACAAATTATTTTATTAAATATCATAAAATATAAACGCACATATTACTGACTTTGTCATTACAAATATTTTTATTTATTTATAATATTTATGGCATTTATAGATAAGATTTTTAATTTTATTAAAACAATTGGTTGAATGAACTTACTTAATAAGAAAACTTATAAATAAAAAATTTGATTCTATTAAAAGAAATTTATTGAATGGATTTATATAATAAATAAAAAATAAAATTTATATTAATTATTTTATATTTAAATTATTATGGTTACATTAACACAAAAACAAAAACAAAAAAGCATATTGCTTTTATTGTTTATTAACTTTATATTTTTATATACAATTTTATATATAATATAATATAGTATAATATAATATAATCTATTATTTTATTTTATGGTTGTATTAATTATATATATGGTCATTGTATTTACTTTTAAGAAAAAATATAAAAGTTGAATTTGAAGAGTTTAATTTAAAAATGGTATTATAATAAAGGAATAAATTATATTAGGATCATTTTAAAAGTTATAGTTTTTAGGCACCAATAAAATAGTGCCACATCATTAAATTTTAAAAATAATAAAGTATTATTATACATTTATTTATATCTAATATCTTCTCCAATTTAATTTAACTTTAATTAAATTACTTAAAATAATTAATTTTTTAAATTATAAACAAACATCTTTTCTTCTTTTACAAATTTTAATCATTTTTTTTTCTCATAAGTTAATGTTTTTTATTTTTGTACAATCAATTTTAAAAAAAAAATAGTTTTTTTTGCAATTTTTTCTATGTCATTGGTACATAATCGTGATAATTATTTTACTATAAATCCCGAACTTAGAACCTTGAACTCAAACCTTGAACCTCGAGGTTCAGGATTTGTGTTCGAGATTTAAGGTTCAGGGTTCGAGTTTGAGTTTGGAGTTTGGAGTTCAATGTACAAGTTCAAGGTTTGGGGTATAAGTTTAGGGTTTAAGATTTAATGGTCAACGGTTTGGGGTTATGAGTTACAAGTTTGGGATTTAGAGTTTTGGTTCAAGGTTATGGGTTCGGTGTTCAAGTTTAGAGTTTGGGGTTATAGGTTTTGGGCTTAGAGTTCAAGATAAAAAAAATTACCAAAATTATGTGTCAATCATATGGAAAAAATTGTTGAATGTTATTAAATAATTGAAAAGAGACCATGAATAATGTGATGAGAAGGATTTATAAAATAATTTCTTTATGAATGAATGTATAATAATAATTTTATATGTATGTGGTAAAATTTCATTGGTACCTAAAAATTTTATTTTTTAAGATGATCCTAATGTTATTCCCTTATAATAATATTTGGACCGCTAAAGTAGGAATATATTTGGAAAGAAAAAAAGAAAAGTTTTATTGAATTTAAGTGGTTGGATCAGTAATTGAAGACAATCGATCGAATTGAAAAAGTTATGGATCATATGGGTCCGGCCCATTACACATATAACTACGGATCTCACCCTCTTCAGTCAGCCCGACAAAATCTAACCATCTCAACGAACAATCCCTACACCATCCCTCACCCTAAAGACTTTCATCAATTTCTTCATTCCTTTTCTTCAGTTCATCAGTCAAATCTTAATAAATCAACCACATCTTCTAACCCTTTCATTGTCAAATCTCAGATCTCATTGCTGCGTCATTCTTTTTTTTCTTTTATTTAGTTTCACTAATCAGTCTAAGAGACGGACAGAAACAAAGCAGTGTAAATAGCTGAATTTCGATGGCTGTGGCTATCAGGGGAGCTCGCGGTGGCGGATCCGGCGGTGTTGGAGCTGGTTTCCGCAGTTTTTTTTCTTACAGGATCTTCGTCTCGGCCATGTTTTCGCTTCTCTTCATTGCCACTGCCACCGTTCTCCTCACTACTCGTCCTTCTACAACTCATCAGCACTCTGTAAATTTTTCCTTCTTCATTCTCTTTCTTCAAAATCCTTTATCATTTGTTCTGTTTTTGGTTTTTTCAGATACCCTTTTCTTTTTTCTAACTTGGGTTTTTTTTAGCCTCAGTAACATGCCATTTATTTCTCTAATTCGGTGCTTCAAATTTTAAATCTATTTGGCTTTTATTGATACACTTTGGCGATTTGCTGAGCGTTTAATACATCACAATCTAATCTCTCTCTCTCTCTCTCTTTATGGTTGTTTTCTGCTAGTCTTTAGGGCAGAGCTTGCAGTACTTTAAAATTCATTCTGTTTGGGGTTTTAAATACCCTTTTAGATGTTCTAACTATTGTCTTTTCTGGGGTTTTCTAGCAGAGGTTTCGAAGTGGCGGAAATGCTTACATGCATAGAACGTTTGTGGCATTGAACTCGGACCCTCTCAAAACAAGGTTAGATTTGATATACAGGCAAGCCAATGATCACATCACATTAGTGAAAGCATATGCAGCTTATGCAAGGAAACTAAAGCTTGACATTTCGAGGCAATTGAAAATGTTTGATGATTTGGCTAAGAATTTCTCCGATATTACATCTAAACCGAGGTATAAATCCTCTTTGTTTGAAATCGATGGGAATTTAGATGAGGATGTCTTAAGGCAGTTTGAGAAAGAAGTGAAAGATAGAGTGAAATTTGCTAGGTTGTTAATAGCTGAATCTAAAGAAAATTATGATAATCAGTTGAAAATTCAAAAGTTGAAAGATACTATTTTCGCAGTTAGGGAATTATTAGGTAAGGCAAAAAAGAATGGAGCTTTTGCGAGCTCAATTGCTGCCAAATCAATTCCCAAGAGTTTACATTGCTTGGCAATGAGACTGGTGGAGGAGAGAATTTCACATCCGGAGAAGTACAAGGAAGACTTGCCTAAATCTGAGTTTGAGGACCCCGATTTGTATCATTATGCTATATTTTCTGATAATGTGATTGCAGTTTCTGTGGTGGTGAGGTCTGTGGTGAAGAACGCTGAGGAGCCTTGGAAACATGTGTTCCATGTGGTAACTGATAGAATGAATTTGGCTGCAATGAAAGTTTGGTTCAAAATGAGACCTGTGGAAGGAGGTGCTCATGTGGAGGTGAGGGCATTAGAAGACTATAAATTCATGAATTCCGCCTACGTGCCAGTTTTGAGGCAAATTGAGTCTGCTAAGCAGAGATTTTACTTGGAGCATAAGATGGAGAATGCAACCAAAGATGGGAGTAACATGAAGTTTAGGTATCTTGAGCATATGTCAATGTTGAATCACCTTAGGTTTTATTTGCCTGAAATGTACCCTAAGTTGCATAAGATTTTGTTCTTGGATGATGATGTTGTGGTTCAGAAGGACTTGACAGGGTTGTGGAAGATAGACTTGTCCGGAAAGGTGAATGGAGCTGTAGAAACCTGCTTTGGGTCATTTCACCGTTTCTCTCAGTATTTGAACTTTTCACATCCTCTCATTAGGGAGAGGTTTAATCCTAAGGCTTGTGCTTGGGCTTATGGGATGAATATTTTTGATCTTGATGCTTGGAGGCGTGAGAAATGCACGGAAATGTATCACAACTGGCAAAACTTGGTTAGTACATTATTTTCTTTAAAGGAACTTACTGATGTTTGATACAAATAGGAGTAATAATTTGTTAGCTACTGGTGTTGCAGATTATTTCATGATTTTAATGGAGAAAGAGAAACAATGTTTTTACCTGAAAAAAATTGATAACACACTGTAAATAAATGACGACTCCTTTGTCCTAATAGTAATAGAGTGGTCTCGGAGGGAAAATTAGAAATGATGACAAGTAAATACAACTTTTAGGAGTAAAACCAATTAATTAACTTCAAATTTCAAATACAACACCTCAGTTTTGCTAATGGTTTGAATTATGGATCGAAGTTATGGAAGTGGATGTGTAATTAACTTTTAATTGATCTTCTGATCAGAATGTTGATCGGGCTCTGTGGAAATCGGGTACTCTTCCGCCCGGCCTGATCACCTTTTACTCATTGACAAAATCACTGGACAAATCCTGGCACGTGCTTGGACTTGGATACAATCCAAGCATTAGCATGGATGTGATCAACAATGCTGCACTCATTCATTATAATGGAAACATGAAACCTTGGCTAGACATAGCTATGAACCAATACAAGAATCTCTGGACCAAATATGTGGATAATGACATGGAATTCCTGCAGACATGCAATTTTGGAGTGTAGGTAAGTAAGTACTGGTGCTTCTCTCTCAATAATCAAGTAACAAAAATAGAAGTTTTAGCGATTGTTCATATAGGCTTGCTATATTTCACCAACATTTACACTATTCTTTAGTTTAACTGCCAGAGCAAAGCTTAATGGTTTTATCTTTAGTTCTTTCTCCCCTTTAGTAGGCTTACTATTTGTTTATTCTTAAATTTTCTGTTTTGTTCTTGAAGATGTCAAGCACGAATTGTACTGAACCAGATTATATATGTATACACTTAAATGATTCTTTGATAGTGAAATCTTGTCCATCAATACATTTGTCGACTTACAAAACTCGACATGTTAGTCTAGTTTTATGGAAATTCCAACTTACTTTCGTTTATTGTTATGGCTCTCAGGTTTGTTTGTCTGCTTTACAAGTTAGATTGAGAGTAAAAATATCCCATGCATAATGGTGCAGTAGGTTAGAAGCTATGTTGCTCCGGCTCTTATTTATTTTTTGAAGCATCTATATTTGACTCTCGTTCCTGACACATGGATAGGTCATACGAGGTGACTTCCAAAAATCTTCTAAATATGTTTAAGAATTTAGAAAAATTCATCATACTCGTATCAAATACATACCAACACCTGATACTCAACTCTGAATTTATGTAAAATTTTTTGATATCGTCTTAGCTTTTTAGCACTTGGAATCTTTCAACTTGTAGTTCTCCATCTTTTGTTGTAGTTACCGAATGTGAGAACCCTTAGATGGTTTGGTGAAGGTTAGGTTGCTAGGTTTCCATCTTTAATCTGCACTCAACCGTACTGTTGAACTTAGTCCTATTTGTAGACTAAAACTTATGTTTTCATAAATCTTACTCAAGCGTAGGACTCTATAGTTTTTCCTCTTTTTAAAGAAAAGGTTCATTAAGTAAACCAATTGCAGTAAAAGAAGAAAAAAACCCCTATAACTACTCGAGTTCTGGCAATCAAATTCTCTAGTATGGTCTCTGTAGGAGAGCTTAAGCGTAAGAGTTCGAAGCCAGTAATATTTCTATGTATAGGTGTCAAGAACAGGCGTTGCATCTTATTACCATTTAATAGGAAATGGTATGGCAATGAGATTGTCGATTAATATTATCACAATTTCACAATTTAAGTGAATAATTTATTTAACAGCTTCGTTGCTGTTTATAACTATTATTGACTAACATTTCACTATATTTTTCTTAAATCTGATTTATCATTTAACATCAACTTTTTTAAAAAAAAAATAAAAAATTATTCCATTCCCAATCAAATACATCTATTAATCATTGTTCTTACATTCAAATGCATATAATATATATATACATTCTTCAACTTTTATACATTACATCCTGCCTATGCATCACGCAAATATGCAAACTAGTCATTTTATATTATGTTGTTTTTTACACATATATTATAAAATCTATAAATATCAAAATATTCTAATCTATATTATTAGTATATATAAAAAGGAAGGTTTTAAGGCCTTCCTTACATGACACCCGTCAAATGTCAATAGTTTTCTTTCCTAAAAATTAAAAATGAAAAGCTAATGGTTAAATATCAATTTTAATCCCTTTACTTTTTACATAACACTTGTCTGATGTCAACTCTGTATTCGACAATCGACATAAGAAGCTAATGGCCAAATATCAAGTCCAATCCCTTTACTTCCTTTTTGAGATTATATAAGAATGGTTAAATTCTAGATTTAATTCTTATATTTCGCTCAATTTTGAAATTTAATCTTTTTACTTTAATTTTGACATAATTTGATTTCTCAACTTTTATAATGTCATTTTTTTTAACATAAACTTTTATAATGTCATTAGTTAGTCTAAATAATTTACTCTAATTAAAATGCTTATGTGATTTTTTAAAAAATTGTTGACATCGTTAAAATTTTTTATTAAATTCAGATCCATACAATTTTATTTTTTTGTTACATAGATACCAAGTGAGTTTTTTTTTTTTTGTTTTTTTTTTAAATTTCAAAATGTCGCACAAAAAAGTTTAATAGAAGAATTTCAATAGTGTTAACATATGGACCTAAATTTTTAGATTTGAAAAATAGAGGAACTAAATATTTGAATATAAAAGTATAGAATTAAATTCTAAATATACAAAGAATACAAGCACTTTAAACATATTGCAACCTTTAAATTTTTACTCTATAATTTAGTAAAAAAATAATTACCCTAATGCGAAGTGTGGGTAAAAACCATACTAGTTAAAATATATAATAATATAATTAAAATGTTATAATATCTTACAATATATATAAATAGCTTTTTTTTTTTTTAAACAAGGTGAAGGTTATTTGTAAAAATACTCTCAAACATAAAGCTCTCAAACTTGTCGACAATGGCGGGTGGAGGAGGAAACAGGGATGGCGAGGAGCGAAGTGTTTTCATCCCCAGTCATTATGAAAACAATTTTCGGCTCTACTCATATTGCATCTTCACTTGCTTGGAAGGTTTCTCTTCAACTTCACCATCAAAATTCCACGGAGATTTTTTTGTATGAACAAGCCAAAATAACTAATCACAACAATGAGTCCTATTTTCACATCCCAAAAGTGGGCTTAGAAGAAATATGATAAAATTTAGATTGTTATTTATTTTCTTTAAAAATAAGGTAAGGAAATTAGTATGCCTTAAAATTACTTTATGATAGAAAACTAATAAGAATTAGCTTGTTGGTTCAATAGTAAGGCCTTAGTTTATCCATAGATTAATTCAAACCCCTTAGTGAGCATATAATCAAAATATTTTTATTTCGTTGTATTTTGCCCCAAAAGTTTTATAAATTTTAAAACAACCTAGCCCAAAAACAAATTTTTTTTTTCAATTTAGTCTATTTTAAAAAAATAAGTTCTAAACCTACATGAATTTGTAAAACCTATTCCAATTAGGAAAAAAAAGTTTTATAAATAGCTAATTTCAAAACAAACCTAGAATTTACCAAGCAAATTTTCAAGAAAACATCCTCAAAATTCTTTCTCTCCCAAACCAACTTTCAAAGCCAAAGGAGTAAAAAATTTTCAAAAGCATCCTTCAAGTAGATCTCCAATCTCCTTTCCAAACAAAAGGTTTTTAAAGTCTTCAAAACAAGTGTGGGATCTAAACCTAAATCTTTGTGTACAATTGAATCAAATAGGAAATAGAGAACTAGTATAGGCGAACACCCTTTGTGCAAACCTATCTGTGCGAGCCCTTTCACAAACCCCCATCTGTGCGAGCCCCTTTCGAAAAACCCCCTTGTGCGAACCCATCTGTATGAAACCCTAGGTGCAAGCCTTAAAGTGCAAACCCCGGTTAAGCGAACCCCTATGTAAAACAATATAGGATTGGTCATGCGAGCCCCCAATATATTTATGCGAACCCTAATTGTTGATATTTACGAGCTTATATGATTATGTGTTATGTGAGCCATGTATTTATGTTATGTGAGCCATGAATATATGTTATGCGAACCCTAGGATTATGTGAGACTAAATGTATATGAACCCTAGGATTATGTAAACATTTATGCATCCGAACCCTAGGAACATTCAGGCCTATATGCGAACCCTAGGTAAATGCAAGCCTATATGCGAACCTTAGGAACTTATGAGCCTGTATGCGAACCTTAGGTACATGCGAGCCTATATGCGAACCCTAAAAACTTGCGAGCCTGTATGAGAACACTAGGTACACACGAGCCTATATGCAAATCCTAGGAACTTGCGAGCCTGTATTCGAGCCCCAGGTACATGCGAGCTTATATGCGAACCTTAGGAACCTGCGAGTCTATATGCGAACCCTAGGAACCTACGAGCCTATATGCGAACACTAGGTACATGTGAGCCTATATGCGAACCCTAAGAACTTGTGAGCCTATATGCGAACCCTAGGTGCATGCGAGCCTATATGCCATGCGAACCCTAAGAACATGTGAGCCTATATGATCATGTGAACCTGTAAATGTGTTAAATAACTGAACTGTTAATTCACATAAAATCCTGTGCATATGACATTGTGTTTTATTTGTTTACTCGCACCAATTTTGTATAATTGTGAGATAATGAAATAAATGTATGCTTGAATACATGCCTTATAATGCCAAGTATGAAATATTGAAGGTAGCATCAAAAGATGATAAAAAAAGCATAAAACACGCTAACTTTATGTGCATAATTACACGAAATCGGGTATGGAGGACGGGGGAGTTTCGTAGGAGACAGTGACAAATTAAGTCCACACCGGAAGTCAGTACTACACGAAGTAGGCGGCAATGTCATCTAAATCGGACAGGATGGGATGATAGTTTAATAACACCATCAAAACTAAACCAAACCGAGATGATAGTTTAAAAAGCCATCAAAAAGGGAAATCGGGATGGTAAGTAATTGTAGTAAAAGTCACCGTCACAGGTGACAAGTGAACGACCATCGACACTGAGAATCAAACCCGGGATGGTCAATTATTGTAGTGGGTTTTGGAATGTAAAGCAATGCTCGATGGCAGATAGGATGGACGGGTGGAAACTTAAAACATAATTGCATCATATATAATTGTTATTCATTGATTTATTATATGTTTCATGAAGAATGCTTTGTTTACTACTGAATTTTATCTATATGCATTATTGTTGTCAATTATATGTAATTATTTAGAATTTAGTCTCTTACTGAGCTGTTGTAAGCTCACTCCCCCTTTTCCTTTACCTCTCAGGTAGTGCAAAAAATTAGGACTCGGTATGGCATCGGAGGACTCTCGGATTAGCAGCTTGTTTTATTATTTAAAAAGTTCCATTCACCTCTTATTTTCGGGATTGTAATTATTGATTTCTTGCTTTTATATCTTAAGTTTGAGATTGATTAATTTATTTATTTTAAAGCAAGACACTTAGTTAATACTATGATATTTGCATGCTTTTCGGTTTCGTAAGCCATTACCTTCGATGCTTCACAAAATACTTAACGTTTTGAAAAATTCTTTTGTTGAAAACCTTAAACTATTTTTCAAAACGCCATAATAATAAATATTTAAATTGAATTGTTAAGTAAAGCCGGTTTAATTTAATTAATATTTTTCTTGAAAACAAAAGAACGATTTTTAATACAAATCAAACGAAAGTAAAAGAGAAGCTTTACAGGATCACTTTGATGATCTTATGTAACGCCCTCGTTTTAGTCGAAACTCTTAGGCCGGGTTTGGAGTGTTACAACTATCAGCATTGCTACACCACTAAAAAGGTAAGGAATTGGAGAGCTCCGGATTGAAATCCAACTCCGGTAGCTGCTGCTGTCGAGTTGCTTGCAGACCTCATATTCCTATATCTATTTGATATGCAAAACTAATTCCTTCGTACTGGTTTTTATGGTGCAATGTAATGGATGTTATTGTTAGTACAAATCTCCGGTGAGGAAAATCTCGAACACACGAACGAAACTCGAACAGAAGAAGAAATAGGACAAGGCTCCAAGGCGTGTATCAAACCACTATCTTTAAGGTTATATTCGCCCCCACCTATCTTTGGTGGGCAAACGAGTTCCAAGCAAATTAACCTCGAGGATACAATGAAGCCAATGGCTATTTGCGTTTTGCACTGACGAGAATAGCCCACTACACACTGAGCAATGTATGTCAAGAAACTCAATTTCTATAAAGGATTTCTGCAGTAATACTTTATAGAATAATCTAACAATATTAGAAAATGAAGGAAGAAAGAAAGAATATTAGAATTTGTTGGTATGTCTCCAAATGAAATCTGATTCCTATTTATAGGAATTTTTATATCTCTTCGTAGAGATATCTTTCATCAATAGGTGTCTTTTTGAATAATAATGTTTTTAAAATAAAAACATAATTATTCATTTAATTATAACTATTCAAATAATATTACTTAAATAGTTATAATTCTTTTTCAAAAAATCAAAAAAATATAATCTTTTGATTAATTACACCCATTCATTTATAGTTATTGGAACACTATAAATATTTGAAAATGTTCCAACAATCTCCCCCCATTTTCAAAATATTTTAGATTTTGATATTCTTGGAAATCAATTTGCATAAATGAAGGTATCTTACGATTGAACCTTCACTTAGTGAAAACATGCTAAAGTTAATCGAAATTGCATGGTAGACTAAGCTTTGAACCAACTATTTCATTTGATTAACCGAACACATCTCACACAATGATTTCAACATCGGTCAATGCATAGTATCTAGGGACACTATTATGGCCATGTGTCTGTGTCCTCTTTGCTGTCAGAACCAAGCCCTTGAGCTCCTAGAAGCGACCACACTTCCACTCACATAGGTAGATCCCATCAAGAGTGTTCCCGTAATTATAACACTCTAACATATTTATGTTATGGGTCCATTAAGAGTACATTACTCATCCTTCCCTTATCATTACGGGTACCTAGCACTTTAAACTTAGGATGGATTTATTTATAGTGCTAACAGTCACATACTAATGATGTACTTTGTCTCATTGAACTCAAGACTTGACGTTATACCAAGCGTTGAGTTGAGTTTCCATCATGGATGACTCTAATTAATGGGCTTGAGTCCCATCCCTTTTGAGGTCTTTTTAATTGCATCTCTAGCAAGACTTTTTTTCAAAGGATCCGCCAAATTTTCACTTGACCTCACATAATTAATAGTGATCACTCCATCAGAGATTAATTGTCGGACATAACTATGTCTTAATCCAATGTGTCTAGACTTTCCATTATATACTTGGCTATATGCCTTTGCTAGAGTAGCCTCACTATCACAACGGATAGAAATAGGTGAAATTGGCTTAGGCCATAAAGGTACATCATAAAGCAAATTTCTTAACCATTCTGCTTCTTTAGATGCAGCGGCTAATGCAATAAGTTCTGCTGCCATGGTGGAATCAGTAATACATGTTTGTTTCTTGGAACCCCAAGAAATGGCTCCACCACCAAGAATGAAGATCCATCCACTAGTAGATGAATGATCTTCCAAACTTGTAATCTAACTAGCATCTGAATACCCTTCTAAAACTGGAGGATATCCATTATAACACAATCCGTAGTTAATAGTTTTCTTTAAGTACCTAAGTACTCTATTCAAAGCTTGCCAATGCAAACTACTTGGATTACTTGTGTACCTACTCAATTTCCCAACAGCATATGCAATATCTGGTCTTGTACAAGTCATTATGTACATAAGAAAACCAATTAGACTTGCATATTTCAATTGATCAATTTTCCTACCAGCATTAGATACTAATTTTATTTGAGGATCCATGGGTGTAGATGCTGGTATACAGTTGAAAAGATCAAACTTTTTAAGCACATTTTCAATTTAATGTGATTGTGATAAAGCTATAGTGCTTTCATCTAGGGTTATTTTAATCCCAAGAATAACATCTGCTACACCCATATCCTTCATAGCAAAGTTGTTTGACAAGAATTTCTTTGTTCTTTCTATTTGTTCCAAATCCGTGCCAAAAATAAGCATGTCATCTACATATAAGCAAATTATGACACCTTTTCCATTTTCAAATTTGCTATATATGCACTTATCGGATTCATTTATTTTATAGCCATTAGTTAAAACAACATTGTCAAACTTTTGGTGCCATTGTTTTGGTGCTTGTTTAAGTCCATATAAAGATTTAACAAGCTTACATACCTTATGCTCTTGTCCTGGAACAACAAATCCTTCCGGTTGTTCCATAAACACTTCCTCTTCCAATTCACCATTTAAAAATGCAGTTTTAACATCCATTTGGTGAACAACCAAATTATATATAGAGGTAAGTGATATTAAGAGTCTAATTGTAGCAATTCTTGCTACTGGAGCATAGGTATCAAAGTAATCAATACCTTGTTTTTGTGTAAAACCTTTGGCTACCAACCTTGCTTTAAACTTATCAATGGTTCCATCGACCTTCATTTTGTTTTTGAAGATCCATTTACAACCTATTGGTTTGGAACCCGGTGGAAGATCAACTAAGATCCAAGTTTGATTTCCCATTATTGAATCCATCATTAAGGTTTGGTTTCCTTTTCTTCCATTGTTCATAAGGGGTTATTTTAGTTTCCTTATTAGGAACTCTATTCAATATATGACAAGTCATTTAGAAACGACTTCTCCCCAAAAACCTTGTCCAAGACACGAATATGATAACATTGAATTTACCATTTCACTCAATACTCTATTTTTCCTTTCAGCTACACCATTTAGTTGTGGTGTGTAAAATTTGAAACTTGATGGACAATCCCAGTGGATTCAAAATAACTTGGATTATAGTATTCTCCACCTTTATCCAATCTTAAACACTTGATAAATGATTCACACTGAAGTTCAACTTCAGATTTATAAACTTTAAATTTATCAAGCGCTTCATCTTTTGAATGCAATAAATATACATAACAATATCTAGAACAATCATCAATAAAAGTAACAAAATATTTCTTTCCACCTAATGTAGGAGTATTATGCATGTCACATAAATCACTATGTATCAAATCAAGCAATTTTGTTTTTCTTTTAACCTTAGGGAAAGGGTTTCTTGTAATTTTAGTCAACATACATGTATTGCATTTTTCAATATTATTATTAAAAACAGGAATTAAATCTAACTTATACATGTCATTCAATTTTCTATAATTCAAATGATCTAATCTATAATGCCATAAACAAAAAGATTCAACCATATAAGCAGAAATAGTATTTTCATTTTTATTAATAATATTCAGTTTGAACATACTCTCATACATATACCCTTTCCCTACAAAAATTCCTCCCTTAGACAAAATAAACTTATCTGCCTCAAAAACAAGTTTGAAACCAAACTTATTTAACAGACTTCCAGACACTAAATTCTTTCTAACTTCTGGTACATAATATACATCATTTAAGGTTAAAGCCTTTCCAGAAGTGAATTGTAGTTCAACAGACCCTTTGCCTTTGATTGCTGCGGTGGAAGAATTTCCCATGTACAAGACATTGTCATTTTCACATTGTGTGAACTCTGTGAACACGCTTTTGTCTTTGCACACATGTTTGGTTGCTTCGGTATCAATCCACCATGTATTATCATCTTGTGCCATATTAATTTCAGATATCATTGCAACGAACTTTTCGTTATTATCACCTATAGAAGATGATTTCTTCTTTAAAAATCGACATTCATTCTTGAAATGTCCCGCTTACCACAATGATAGCATGAGCCCTTTTGTTTCTTTTTAAACTTAGGCGCTCTATCACCTGTTTGAACTTTCTCTTGAATGGTTTAGTAGTCTGTACTTCCTCCGTAACATGCACTTTGGCATTTTCGAATTTAGATTCTGATCTTGCTTTCGATATTCTTCTTCAATACGAAGATGATTTGCCAAAGCCTCAAGAGATATTTCCTCTTTCTTATGTTTTAGACTTCTTTTAAAGTCTTTCCAAGATGGAGGAAGTTTGTCTATTATGGAGGATCGATAATCATTTCATCCATTTTCATATCATATTGCTTGAATTGATTCAAAGATCTTTTCAATATCACGGAATTGTTCCATAACGAACGACCATCAACCATTTGATAATTATTGAAACGATGACAAGAAATTTCTTACTTGTAACATCTTCTGGTCATGTATCTTGTCTCCAATTTGTCCCATAATTCTTTAGCGGTGATCTCGTTTTGGTAGGTGTCGAACAAACCATCGATAAACCATTCAATATGTGGCCCATGCACATGTAATCGAGCATTGTCCCATTTTTTCTTTCTCGGGTTGCGAAGAATGATTTGTTTTCGGTCTCGTCAGTCTTGGAGTATCCAAAACATAAGCAATCTTCAAAGTTGATAATAAGAAGTGATCTTTTCTCCATCATCGTCGAAAATTGCCACCATCAAACCGATCAAGTTTGACAAAATTGAAGCCAACTCCCTTAGTGTTCCACTTTCATGAGTTGTGGTAGTCATCATGAAATATAATCTTAAAATTGTTAGTACAAATCTCCGGTGAGGAAAATCTCGAACACACGAATGAAACTCGAACAGAAGAAGAAATAGGACAAGGCTCCAAGGCGTGTATCAAACCACTATCTTTAAGGTTATATTCGCCCCCACCTATCTTTGGTGTGCAAACGAGTTCCAAGCAAATTAACCTCGAGGATACAATGAAGCCAATGGCTATTTGCATTTTGCACTGACGAGAATAACCAACTACACACTGAGCAATGTATGACAAGAAACTCAATTTCTATAAAGGATTTCTGCAGTAATGCTCTGAAACACCCCACACCCGGCCCACGAGCCTGAACCGGATCTGGTATGTTCCTTAAATAAATCGGTTTTCAATGTTCTAAATGACTTAGAGAAAATTTGTGTAATTTTAAAAAAATTGTTTTGGGTTGGGCTTAATTTGAAACCTATTTAATAAATTCTGGAAATCCAACTTAAATAAGGTGACAAAATAATTTTTGGGTTTATTATTTTAAAAGATATAAATTTACTTATCTTTAATCAAACATAATTTGTATCATATTCAAATAAAAATAAACAGAAATAAAGAAAATCCAACTGGGCCTTATGGCCTTATTACATCATTCAAACCCAAAATAAAGTACTAAAATTTCATAAAGTCCAAATTCCAAATAATTTCTTCAAGCGATGCATGGCCACCTTTAGCTCCTGCCGACCCGGTCCATTACTGCTCATCACCTGAAAATAATTCCCCAACGGGGTGAGTCAACAGACTCAATGTGTACATAGTACTAATTTCCAACAAATCAGGCATACGAGTCAATATCATGTTCATACAAAATAAAGAATGATGCAACCCAAATCCAAACCTATTTGTCCATCCGCTACACACCACCCGTACCAACTTTGTACACCGGGGACTACTAAGTCGACCCTCCATCCGCTACACACCATCGAAGCGATCGCTGCGATCGACGTGCTCATCGCCCACTTATGTTGTGTCATTAGACACTCGTATTCACTGGATGTAACCGAAGTTACCACTTTTCACTTTATGTGACCGTAGTCACCACTTTACGTTGGTGAGACCGTAGTCATCACCTTCACTTTCTTCCTCCACAAATATCCCGAATGCCCCAATTATTTCATAACATATTTCACATACTTAATTTTCATTCATGTTACTAATCACATGTTCAAAATATATCACATTCACAATCCTATCAAAAGTAGGAAACGTGCACTGGTACTCCTTACCACATTTGTGGTGCTTAGCCACATTCACATACTTTATTACATATTTACATATCTAATGATTGCCATGCAATTTATTGAAAGTTAGTAAGAGTACACACCTTTTCGCTTAATAGTTTCCGTGAATTCCCGTAGAGCGATCTACCGATCTAGATCTTTCACTCCTATATTCGGCCATTAATTAAAACATATAAATAAACCTATTTGGTCTTAAAACCAAATCCTACTAGAAGTAGAATTACTTACCTAGTTGCCGAATTGATTTAATCAAGTCCCAACAGCTTGCTAGAATTCCTCTTCCTTGAAATCGGCTAAAACTAGGTATGTAACCATGTCGGTTTGGGTTTTGAAATAATGGAAAACACTTAAACAAATTATGCCTTGGCCGAATATCCCTTACCTTATGATGGGATTCCAAATCAAGAGGATTCCTTTATAAGCTGTTGAAATCCTATAACTTCGTGTTAGATTAGATCTAACTTTGAAAACGTGAATCATAATCTTTAACCACATATTTATATTTATAATCCTTACCTTAGATCCTTAGATTTCCGAAAGATCCCCTTTTGATGTTGTGGATGATTGCCCTCTTTCTTAGAATCCACAAAGATTCAGCTTAACAGTAGAACGGAGAAGAAAATAGAAGAAAAAGAGAGGGATTTTTGCTTAATGAAAATTCGGCAGAGAGGGGTTTTTGCCTAGGAGAATTTCAGAGAGAGGAAGAGGGAGCAAATGTTGATGAGTAGCCCTCATGTCCTCCTTTTATAGCCAAAGTTATCAGCCTAGGAGTCCTTTACTTGGCCACCACTCCTCTTTTTGATAATATTATCTCTTTTATTTAAAAGATAAAAGCCTTTAATCCATCAATTATCTCCTCAATTATCTCATTAGAAAATAATCCTTTATTTATCTCTTATTATTCACATATTTATGTGAATAAAACTCCTTTATTTATCTCTTATTATTCACATATTTATGTGAATAAAACTCCTTTATTTATCTCATATATCCAAGTTTCCCGAAATGTTCAAGTTTCCATTTTTGGATCATTTCCAAAAATGTTTAGGTTTCCAAAAATGTCTAAGTTTCCAAAAATGTCCATTTCCATTTCCATTTTCATTCATTTCTAGGTTTCCAAAAGTATCAAAAATTTATTCATAATACTTAAGACTTGTCATTTCATACAATTGATCTGAAAAATGCATAGGCCCTTCCTAGGATGTTACATGCTTTATAGAACAATCTAACAATATTAGAAAATGAAGGAAGAAAGAAAGAATATTAGAATTTGTTGGTATGTCTCCAAATGAAATCTGATTCCTATTTATAGGAATTTTTATATCTCTTCATAGAGGCATCTTTCATCAATAGGTGTCTCTTTGAATAATAATGTTTTTAAAATAAAAACATAATTATTCATTTAATTATAACTATTCAAATAATATTATTTAAATAGTTATAATTCTTTTTCAAAAAATCAAAAAATATAATCTTTTGATTAATTACACCCATTCATTTATAGTTATTGAAACACTATAGATATTTGAAAATATTCCAACAGTTAATGGGAGGTTTTAGATTTGTAGTAGCAAGCAATTTGAGTTCCACAGTGACAGGGTTAGGACAAGGAAAATGTGGGTTGGTTTTTAGGATGGTTCCCAATTTGCTAATTATTTATGTTAAATAAAATATGTTTTTTATTAAAATATTAATACAAAACATTCAGCATATCTATAAAAAAAAAGAAAAAGAAAAAAAAAGAAGGTGTTCTGATTATAACATCCATTTTCTTTTGAAAAATATATCAATCATGGAAGAGTTGTATTTATTATTATATTTCGTAACTTATTTTACAAAAAAATTGTAAAATATTTAATTATATATAATTATATTAATTGTATGACACTGTAATAAATTCATTTTAAAAAATGTTTAATTATTATAATTTACTTAACTATGAGGTTTTTTTTTTAATAATGTGTCATAAGAAATATTAGAGAAATATGCAATATATAAATTTACATAAAATTATAATGAATTTATGTTAGATTAATAAATATGAGTCTGTAATAAGGTTTATAAAAAATCATTTATAGAAACAGACATAGGTTGTTTATTAAATTATTTAATATTTTTAATATTACTTTTATAAAATTTCTTCAGTTTTTATTTAAATTTTTTTAATAAAATTAAAAATAAATGAAGCAAATGAAATTTATTTATATATAATATTAGAACAATGTAATATTGTTTTTTAAATATGTTTATTTAATCAAAGTATCAATAATTAACAAAGTAGTTGCATTATTTATTAAAAGTATTAATTTTTGAACTCATATGTTGGCTTAATGGTTAGGGTGTTCACTGTCTCAGGTGTGGCCAGGATTTGAATCGTGCTAGTCGCGTTGTTGTTGTTTGCCCTCCTCTTGTAATTCACCCAAAAAAAATATTAATTTTTTAAAAAAAGTTAATGTAACTTGTGTATAAAACTTAGTTTAACATAAAATGTAAATTAATAAATCACAATGCCAATAATTAAAACTTTGAAAATATTGTTTAACTTTAATGTGGGACTTGAAAATTCAAATATAAATTGGAATTCTATAGGTTAAATAATGAGAGTAAATTAAACATATGAAAAGTCATAGGGACTCGTATAATAATTTAAAAATTCAATGTAATCCCCCTAACTCGACCTAAATGTTATAACTGAATTTTGAAGGTTACATTGACCACCAGAATGGTTTAGTAAAACTATTGGAGTTTATAAAATAGTCTTTTTAAAACATTTGCTTACTTTAGTAGAAAAACTTAGCGTATTATCTTTTTTTCACTAAAAGATAAAATTTTCCAAAAACGATGGATTTTAAAATTTACTTAGCAAAAGTTAATTTTCAATTTATATAATTTTCAAAATATCAATTACATGATATCGCAACGGAAAACTGATATTCAAAATAGTTTTAATGATGAAAAACTAGAATTTTATGCACAATTAATTCAAAATCTATGTTTCAATATCCTAAAATCAAATTAAATGTCATCATGCATACCAAATAAACCCAAACTTAAGTCCTAGCCACAATTCAAATAAAACAATACAATTCCAAATAATAAAAATTAAATATTAAGTCTGAAATACTTTTAATGAAAATATTAATCCGAGCTGAGTCCGCATTCTAACCTTGTTGGTTATTTGTAAAGATGAAAATTAAGGGGGTGAGCTTAAGAAGCTCAGTGTGAGTCCAATCGCAAGAAAATCAGTGTAAAAAAGTAGGCACAACATACAAAATAACAATTCCTACAATAATCACAATCGTATAACAATTTAGAGTATCGGATTTTCAGATCAACATATTAGTATAATATTTTAGAATTCACAGTTTTGCATGCACATACTTATGAATGACAATGCAATTTCAGTTTATAAAAAAAGGATCCTACCTCCGTTACACACCACAATAAGAGCTCCCTAGAATTCATCCATCCGTTACACACCGTGTTGTAGATAAACCATCACTGGTTTGCAGATAAACTGCTAGTAAAAAATATTGTGGGTAATCCACTAGTATTTTCACTTAAAAACATTTGTAGATAAGCTGCCACTTGGTTTGTGGACGAGCCACCACTTGTTTGCAGATTATTAAACTGCCACTCTTCCTCCGTACATATCGTCCCACCCCATGCAATGCAATATAACATGCTTGTAACAGAACAATACAAAAACAATAGACATGCTTAACATGTATTCAGTTTAATAGTAGCAGTAGGCATGCTTAACATGTACTTAGTAGGGCGGTAACAATATTAACAGTCACAGTTTATCAATATCACAGTGACAATAGGCATGTAACATTCACATCTCATACAATATAACAATAACAATTTAGTTATTACAGATTCTAGAATAAATACAATATCAGAGACTCAATTGAGCGAATAAAAACCCTAAAAACAATTCAAGGACTATATAAGGACTAAATTGAACAATTCACAAATTTATGGGAAAAATTGTAAAATAAGGGTCACATGTTTGTTTGAGAGGCTTGATGTCGTGTGGACGGGTTACACTGCCGTGTGGAAAACGATAATTTACCCTACAGGAAGGACACGACCGTATGGCAGGTTGAGGCCGTGTGGTCCACCCGTGTGGGAGACTATGTGGCCCTAATCCTACACACGATCACCACCGAATCACTTGGAAAAGACACACACCTTTCACCATGGGTCCGTTCTACATTCCTCACGCTCGATTTTGGTCTGATTCATCTAGATCCAGTCCTTCAAATGACATTTACACATGAATTAACAATTGGTGTCAAGATTTGACAAGATTATCAAAGATTTGGCAAGAATCGTGAAAGATTGATTAATCAAACGAAAGATTACCGTCAGATAGTAATATTACAGAAATACAAGATCTAATAGTCGGAGCGAGGTGTACATAACGTTTCTTGGAAAAGATACAGATGCTATTGATGGAAATTACAAAATTGATAGAAAAATGATTGAACGGGGGATGATTGATTTGGGAAAGCAAAATAATCAATAGCATTAGGATGAAAATATGGTGTAAAGAAAAGGAAAAGAAAAGAAATAGAAAAGAAATAGAAGATGAAGAGAAATTTTACTAGAATTTAAAAAGAGACAATCATAATAAAAATGGGAAAAGAATGACTAAATAGTTAGGGTTTGAAACCCTAGGGGCGACACATTTCTTATTTAGTCTTAACTCCAGATCGTATATATTTTGGGTGTGACTTTACCATAGGTTGCCAAAAATAAAATGGGAGGAAGGGAGCTTGAACTTGGGTCTCTAAGGAGGGCTCTTTAACACTTAGTCATTAACCCTAATTCACTTCTTGTTTAACCATTTCAATTAACCCCCTATATTTTGGTGCGTGACATTTAAATTTATGATAAATTAGGAAATAATAAATTTATGACAAATTCAAAAGTAATATTGTAATAATAAATAGTTAATGAGTTTATAATTTAAATAAACAAAGGTGATGTTATCTTTTATTCCATTGATTAATAAATTTGATTGACTGATTCTATTTAATTAAAGTAAATATGAAAATGAATTAAAAGTGAAAGTATATTAAATATTTATCAATTAAAACTTTTGTCTTAGCTCGGTTCGGCTCAAATTTCAATTAATTAATTTTTTGAAATATTGTATTTAAATAAAAATATATATAGATAATAATATGAAATTATATATCTGATTATTTTAACATTGTAAATTCTTCAAAATGAAATAGAAGTACAATAAATTATGTTTTTACAAAAGATTACACCATTATTTTTTTTCTTAGTTAAAATGTGCTTGATTTAGAAAAATAATATTTACTTTATTGTATTTATTATTAAAACTTAATTCTAACAATGAGACCCACTTTGAATATAACTAAAAAAAGTATATTGGAACTCAATAGAACTCAATGTTTCCATAAATATTTCCGATAATTCTTTTATATTATATATTAGTTTTCTTTCCTGTCCGATGTACGAATTGATCACATATAATAATTAAAATATGTTATATTTCTTATAAAGTTCTATTTAGTTAAATGTGTTCCTAATCAATTAACGACACACATGATAAAATAAAAATTCATTACAAACTAAAAATTATCAAAAATTGAGCCGTTCTTTCTTTCATTAGAAACACATGGCTTAATTCACGGTTTAGTTTCTAAAATAGTATGTTTGTTTTTCCGCTTCGTACTTAAAGGTTTTTTTTACCCAATTTAGTACTTGAAGTATACTTATTTCCCAATTAGGTACCTAAAGTATGTCTCATTATGTTTTTTAATCCAATTTTTAATAGACGTTAAAAAAATCAATGGCCAATTAAATACTGCCACGTGGCATTCTATTGTTAAAAAAATACATATTATTTTATCAAATTTGAACCAATTAAAGTGTTTAGTGGCTTTTTAATTTTCACAAACAAAATTGTTTAACTTTTTTTCCTTTTTAACATAAAAATATATTTACTAAGGCCTTGTTTGATATACGGTTGAAAAAAAATTAATCCATTGAAATGATTTAACTTTTCTATATGTTTGATAATCTAAAAAAAAAAACAACATTATAGAATTTTTTCTATAAAAAAGTGTGGAAAATAATAAGTAGATAATAATTACTTATCACTTAATGGATAATATTTTAAATTAATTTGATTTGATTTTATTTATTTTATATTACATTATACTATAAAAATTACCTTTAAATTTTGATTTTTGTTTAGAATAAATGGAATGTTTAAAATTTAATGATAAAATGTAAAATATAATTTTTTTTTTTTGTAATTCAAAATCTATATCCATAATTAATTTTAAGTAATATATTAAACACATTTATAACTTAAATTCAATACTTAAATTTTCAACACTTATTTTTTTAGCACTTATTTTTTTAATTTATCAAACCGTATTGAATTTAAGTAGATTTAAAAAATTTAATCTTCTTTTAAAAAAATAAATGCGGAAAACGAAAAGAGAATTAAAAACAAGAGAATAATGAAAATTGAACACAAATGGTCACCGGTGAATGGTGGCCAAAGATGGCCACCACTGCTAGAATTTTTTTAATTTTGGTTTGGGTTTTATTTGAGTTTGGTTTGAAAAGAAAATATTACTTAAAATATAATTTATTTAAAGGAAAATTTAATTAACGAAAACTTATATGATTTTAGATTTTATATTTTCTCTTGAATTTTATATAATTAAGTTTTATAAGTTTATATGTATTATAAATTTTTTATACTTTATTAAAAATGTCAAGTGACATTTTTTTTCATTCGTCAAAATATGCAAATGGGATTTTTTTATTGGCCAAAGGTGTAAAACGGTTTTTTAAACGTTTGTTACAAAATTAATTAAAAGTGTAATAAATGCATACTTTAGGTATTTAATTGAGTAAAAAAAAATTTAGGTATTAAAATAGAAAAAATGATATACTTTAGGGTTAATTCGTGAATTAGGCCTAATATATATCTAAGACTAATTTGCATACCATAGATTAAATAATTAATTCTTAATTTTTTTAAAAATTTATCATTTTACAAATAATATGGTTAAGAAATTAGAACAAAATGGTATATATGTTTAATTTTAAATAAATCTATACCCTAATATAAAAGTTCTCTCAACAAATTCCTGGATTTGAGAATTTGATAACCTAATTTCATGACAACACAACAATGACTTTTAACAGTTTATTTAGGTTATTTTAGATATTTAGTTAGCCATAAAGTAGACGGTGGTGACACTTGTGGACTATTATGGGAAGGTGGTTTGAAATTATAGATTTAAGTAATTGTTCCTATATTATTAGTTAAATTTTAAATTTGTCTCCAAACTTTAAAATATTCTATTTAAATCCTTAAATTATCAATATTGTTTCAATCAAGTTATTATGTTAGTTTAGTCATTAATTTAGACGTTGAATGCCAGTTTGAATCTCACATGGAGCATATTTAAAATATGTAGAAAAAATTGTAAATACGTGTGTACTTATCACATAAACATCTTGGAGATGTAACACAAGCATTATCAATAAAATTTAGGAGGACCATTTTCTTTTCTTTTCTTTTAATTTTAAAAACATCAAATTTAAGTTACTCATTCGATAGTTACACATATGTTTACAATTTGATCCACATATTTTAAATATGTTCTACATCAAATTTGAACTAGCGTTTAACATCAAAACTAATGGCTAGGCTAACAGGACATATTTGACACGATATTGATACTTCCAAATTTAGAAAACCAATTTAAGATCCGAACCGTACATACATACATACATACATACATACATACATATGATCACATTATTTTGTGCGTGTTCAAATTATTATAATATTTTTATACGTTAACAATTTGATTTTTAAACTTTAAAGTATTAATATTATATCAATATCCTATACTTTCTAAATTATATATACGTGTCATATTCATGTTAGTTTTTGTATAGTTTCGTATTTTGTGTAGTTCACTGTACTTACTCAATTACAAATGATTTTATATGAAATTTAATACATATTATAGTTTTGTTGTGTATGTTTTACTTTTGGTATTATTTGTTGGAAAAAAAAGCTATTGCGAAAGAAAATTTGTTAGCATTGGCTGCAAAATAAATAACGAATTAAAAAAAATTAGAAATTTACTACACCGTGGCCTTAGAAACGAATTCGTCCTCATCGGTGTAATCGTGTAGTGGACGTCGTCCCCCAAAGTTAACACAGTGCTCCGATATTTATACATCCAAATAAGGAAGAAGAAACTCAATTGGTGTTGCTCTTCTCAGGGAAATCATAGTAGGATTAATTTTTAGGAAAGTTTAGAAGGGTCATAGTCTGTCTCGCTTACAACCCAAACTCCTAGACAAAATTTTCTCTAAAATGCTTTAGAGGAAAAACCGGTAGAATGTTTAAGAAAATCGGAAAGGAAGAGGAGGAAAGTACCCTCTATTTATACTAAAAATGGAAGGACAAAATGATAAATGGACAGGGGCAAAAGAGTAAAAAATACAGGAATAGTTTTGAAATTGTCCCACTATTTCCGCCCAATAGTTAAACTAAAAAAAATAAACTGTTTAAAGATATTGCTTTCTAAAAAAATAATAAAACTTTTATCCAAAAAAGATATACATGCGGTACGTGTCTAATACATGTGTCAAGACGAACATGAACACAAAGGGGGCACTGGTGTGATAGGCCTATGACCCAATTACTCAATGAGAGCAAGAAGTAGAACTATATAAAAACTCTTTTTGATAGCTTGTACTTAACAAATGTAGGATATACCCACAAACACCAACCCATTGCATTATCAACATAATTAAATATTTTAAATATTTTTATTTTTTTGTGATGTATCTTAAAACATCTCATATTTTATGTCATTTGTTATAATTTTTTATTTTTAACCTTAAATTCATTTATTCAAAAATTAAATTATTACACATTGAGAGAAATATGATAGTATTTTCATAAGAAATATTATTTTTATTTTATTTTCCGAAACGAAACGAAACGAGGGCATATTCTAGTATATATAAAAAGAATCTTACAATTAACTATTATCCATTCTATAAAAAGTTATTAAATCCATTATTAAAATCCATATTCTTATTTTTAATATGTTTTTTAAACTATCATGTATAAAAAAATATTTTTATTTATTAAATTGATTATGATTTAATTTAATTTTTTAAATAATTCTAATCAAGTTTTTTATTACTTTGAATTAATTATTTTTAAATTATTTTAAATTTTTACATAAATTAAATGAATAATATTAAAATATTTAAAATTTAATTTAATTATTTTTAATTACTATATTGTCTTAGTAATATATTTTTAAAAATTTTACATTCTTTTTAAAAATATGGTTTTAAACCGATGGAAGTTTTAGTATGTTAATAGCATAGTTATTTCAAATTTGTTTATAAAAGATTTAAAACCAAATTTTTTTAATTTTAATTAAATTTTAATATGTAAATAAATTATGAATATATAATCAACTTACATCATATTTCAACTGGCAAATATTCCCGATTTAAAAATTCATCTATCTTGATTTAAGAAAATTGAGTTTTGGATCGAATTTTTTAACATTGACGAAAATCGAGTCATTTCAAAATCACTACCTTTTATTTTCTAATTTATCAAAACAATAAATTTACTATACAACACTTAAATTCTTATCTTGTGACTTTGATTTCTTATACTTTCTTTTAACTTTTTTTTTTACCTTCATCCATAAACTCATTAATTCAATCTTGAAATCTAAGCTTTTGGTGTTGTTGGGAACTTGATTTTACTTGAAAATTTACTTAGAAATAAAATGTTTTAGGTGAAGAATGTGAATTGGATGGAGAAGGACCAAATTGAAAAATAATAAACTTTATTTCTTTCTCTCATGCATGGATAGTTTGGTCCATATTTCCTTTAATAATTATTTAGTAAAAATAATAAAATATGTAAACATAATAATTTCAATCCAAAGGCTAAGATTTAATCATACTTTTCATTAAGATCCAATGCTCCTTGCCAAAATTCCATAATTTAGTAAATATATAAATATATTTAATCCAAGCGTCCACATTAACTTCCACTTTATCAAGTGAATCTAATGACTCAAATTCAGTTCACATGTTGATGGGTATTTTCGTAATTTTATTAAAAATATATTTATTTGAAAAATGATGATTTTGCCCTATATAATTTTTGGGGCAAAGCTCCCATATATACAAAAAAAAAACAAAAATTACCGGAAAATACCACATTCAGAAAAATTTACCGGAAAGTACCACTTTCCCCAAAAACGCGGCCACGTCAGCGCGTTTTTTGGGGAAAAATGGCTAAAGCGCGGCCCATAGGGCGCGCTTTAGCCGCAACGGTCAAATTTTTTTTTGACCGTTGGGCCCCCAACGGAAAAAAAGAGAGTATAAAAACCCCCCCAACCCTTTATTTTTTTCACATTTCAATCCTTTCTCAATTTTCTCTCAATATTCTCTCAATTTTCTCTCAAAGTCCTTGAAATTTACGCTCAAATTTCAAAATAATCCTTTACTATTTACGAAAGAGCCCATTATAATTTTTTTAAAATATATATTTTTTGGAAAATTTTAAAATTTTTTATCGGATTACAATGGCCGGGGAATTACTTCGCCTAGTCAACAAGCACATCTCCGTCGAGCAAATAAATATGGTAAGTTTTAATTTTTAATTTTTCAATATTATTAATTTTTTTTTTCAATTATGCAATTTTAATTAATTTTTAATTTTATAATTTTTAAACAAATCACATAGATCGGGTGTTGAAATGTTATATTCGTAACATGCCTGGTCCCCCATCGCCGTTGATCGAGAATTACCTGCGGGAAGCGGGTTTTTGGCACGTGGCCACGATAGGCCGGGGGTTCAAGTTGGAGCCGCCTTTGATCAGCGCGTTGATAGAGAGGTGGAGACCCGAGACGCACACTTTCCATCTGCCATGCGGAGAGTGTACCATCACCCTAGAAGATGTGCAGTTGCAGTTGGGATTACCGGTGGACGGGTCGGTAGTCACCGGGTCCGCAACATCTATCGATTGGATGGCCGTATGCTACGAGCTTCTGGGTGTCATTCCGGATAGAATTCAAGGAGCTCGGATCGATATGGCCTGGTTACGAGACGCATTCCCGCAGCCGAACGAGGGTTCGACCGAAGAAGAAATAATACTACGTGCTGCTCGGGCATACATTCTTCAGATAATTGGAGGCTATCTGATGCCGGACCTCTCTAGAAACCTCGTCCACCTGAGATGGCTCCTGAAACTTGTTGATTTCAGAGCAGCCGGTGAATTGAGTTGGGGGTCTGCCGTGCTATCGAGGTTGTACCGGGAGATGTGTGGGGCGACGCGGCCGAGTAAAGCAAAAATCGGAGGTTGCCTATCACTACTGCAGTTATGGGCATGGTTTCGATTTCCATTTTTACGCCCTCGACTCGACCACCCATATTCATTCCCACGATAACGAGGTAAATTTAATATTATATTTTACAATTATTTCGTAGATTTATAGTATAATTGCATGCTAAAAGGTTATTTAATTAGGTGGTCCCATCCGGCGAGTCATGTTGGAATACCTAACTCGCTTGAGGATATACGGCTCCTATTGGAACAACGGTCGGAATCACAAGTAACTTTTGAATTTTGTTATTATAATTCAAAGATTACGTATGTAGTGTCTCGTATTATGTATATAACTAATATTTTGGTAATGTTAATATAGTTTCAATGGACACCGTACGAGGATCCCAAATTCGGGTCTGTAATTCCGGAGGAGTTTTTCCAAAATCCGAACAGTTGGCACGTTAAGGTCCCAATAATCACCTACGCGACCGTGGAGATGCACCAGTCGGTTCGGTGCTGGCGGCAATTTGGATTCTGGCAACCGATTCCCGTGCCATCTGAGGTGCTCGATGATGAGCACCGAGTGGACTTACTACGGCCGCATTACACGGATTGGCCAAGATTTTGGTCAAGTCATATCGAGACGTGGGAGAACCGATATGACTTTTTACCTAACCGGGAACCGATCATCGTTCTTGAGTTAGCGTGCTTGCCGGAGTACATGCCATGGTTTAGAATCCATGGCAAGTCAGATTCTGTTGTCGGATGAAGAAAGGTGACGGCAAATTCGCGAAATGAAGGGAACGTCGGGCCCCATTACATCCAAGGAGAAGGGGTGATGAGACGGGGCCATCAACGGCGCCTACTCGATCCACCGGGCCAAGCAACAACGCGTACACACGATCATCCGGGCCCACGATCGCGCCTACACGATCCACCGGGCCCATCGGTTCAGCCCGACAACACCGACATCATAGCGTCCCACCGCTTATGCCAAAGTGCGTACCTACCCCTTATATGTATCCTCCTAACCCATATATGTTTCCTTTTCCCAGTCCTACCCCAGGTTGGAATGCATGTCCGGGTTCGAGCCCGTTCCCAACTACTCCCGATAGCCAGCCGATCGTGAGACCGATGTCGCATGTGGGATTAGAGGAGGCGCCGTCGGGGATCAGTTCTTTCTACCAGACTCTTTCGCCGTACGGGATGCAGTCACCCCCGCCGTGGTTTATGCAAACACCTCCGGGGTCATTATTTTATCAAGGTGGGTCATCATCGCAACACCCGAACTGCACCCCACCGCCGAGGAACCCGATTCCCGCCCGAGGTTCCACGACCCCAGCCGGGAAGCTAGAAGAATGAGGAATCCAGCGTAGAATCACGATCGCCCCCGTGTGGCACTCGGTTCCCACCCCACATCGATCCCTAAACCGTAATTTAGTTTTGTAATTTTTGTTTGTAATTTAATTATGTTTATATTTGATCAAATAGAAATGATCTATTTCTTTGCAATTTAATCTTTTTTATATTGAATAAATTTTGAGTTTAATTTTATTTCCTTTGTAATTTTATTTTTTTTAATTTAATATTAATATCTTTGATAAAATAGAAATGATTTAATTTTTATTTTTTGCAATTTAATTTTGTTAATTTAATATTAATATCTTTGATAAAATAGAAATGGTTTAATTTTTAGTTTTTGCAATTTAATTCTTTTTATATTTAATAAAATTTGAGTTTAATTTTATTTCTTTTGTAATTTATTTTTTAAATTTAATATTAATATCTTTGATAAAACAGAAATGGTTTAATTTTTAGTTTTTGCAATTTAATTCTTTTTATATTTAATAAAATTTGAGTTTAATTTTATTTCTTTTGTAATTTAATTTTTTTAATTTAATATTAATATCTTTGATAAAATAGACATGGTTTAATTTTTAGTTGTTGCAATTTAATTTTTTTTTATATTTCATAAAATTTGAGTTATTGTACAAAAGTTCACCATTTTCCTCCAAAAAAATAGAAATTACATAGCCAGTGGAGACAAACAAGCTAAGAACACGGTCAACTATTTCGATTTGGACACAAGCGAGATGTATGGCGGGTTCCTACACCATCCGCATGTAATAGACTTTGGTTGGTCGATTCTCGGATATCCATATTGTTGCGTATTCTAGTCGAGCAAGGTCGACCTCTTGGTTTGCGCCTCAATTGTCTATCCTACAAACAGCTTTATACGGTGCAAGCGATACCGATGGCCACTTACGTTCATCCGGATTGGTGGGAATACGTGTCTCCACACGTTGTACATGTTTTCTAATTTGTACACTTCGACGATATAGCTCATGGGATCAAGACGGAGATTATTACAAGCCGCAAGTACATGAGCACATGGGTAACGGTGCATCAAATATCCCACGATCGCATGTCCTATTTGTCAAGTGAACACGATAATGCCCGCCAACAATACCTTGGTTCGGTCTGTCAAACTCCGTGACACGAAACCATAGCCTGTCGCGGTCGTGACACACCGTGTGCATGGTGTTCGCCCGTGCCTTCCCACGCTTAATTTCTTGCAAGACCTTCGGCTCCATACATGGCCTCCTTGCATTTGCCCTCGATAACTCATTTGCTCTCTTCTAAATAGTGCCGCTAAACGAAAATATGTCTCCCACACAACCGCTGTAATCGGCGGATGACGGGTTCCTTTTAGCACAAAATTTATGCATTCGGCGGGTTTGTGGTCATATGACCATATCGTGAGGCCGCATATGCTTGTGTCCACTGCTCAAAAGGAATATTGCACAGTACTCTGCGCGCCTCTGCGTTATCTGCGCGCAAGTCGCCAACATCTCCGAAAATAGTCTTGATTGATCTCGCACCACGCCAATATACGTTGATAGCGAATATTACATACCACTCATCGATTGCAAATAAATTGAATTTTTCAAAAGAAATTATATTAATAGATATTTCATACCCATATCGGTCACTTGCCGTTTCGTCTTTTAGATCGATGTTGCTCATAGTAGTTGGATGAAACATGCCTCGTGCAATATCGATGGTGTGTGCGATGCCACATGCTTCCCTGGAGTTCTATTGCCGCAAGTATTCCAGGGCCCCGATCCGATATAACGCATATGTCGGGTTGAGGCGCACATGCCTCCTTAACCTAGATAGGAAGAAGTCCCACCATCACCGACTCGGGTGTTATTGCGAACGCAATCGGAAGGATTCTCCACACCGCCTTGTGCCACAACTAGCAATAGCCGATGCGTATATCTACCATACATGAAGGTACCGTCAATTTGTACCAATGGCTTGCGATATGTAAAAGCATCTCGGCATTGCTTAAATGTCCGTAATGCAGACGCTTGAACATTGCACATCCACGGAGCAGACGATCGTTGTAGTACGCCGGTTCTGTTTCAAGGTCTGTTGTCCTGCCTGAGACATACCTCTCCAGCACCTGACACCACTGCCACACTTCATTATATGAAGCGTCCCACCGACCGTGCAACTTTTCCAACGCCTTCGCTTGGCTATCCAAGCCTTTCAGAAGAGGCGTGTACCCCAATTGGCTACGAATATTGCCAATTAAGGCCGCAGATCGTAGTTTTAGGATCGGCCTTCACCGTCAGGATTATTAAATCGGCCAACATGTCTGAATCCATCCTCGGATGATCTTGTGTTACACCTGTCAACGAAGTACGTTAAATAATGTATCATTACATAATATTAGTGTTATTCGAAATCATTAAACATATTGCCGCATCGTACGGTGGTAAGACATGTATGCGACCTTTGTACTTTTCACCTCCCACAACCCCGTCCTTTTCATCAACGACGCCATGATTTTCCATGAACATGTGCCGTCTTGAACTACACACTTCGCCTCGTACTTATCCAGCCTGGATTTAACCACATTTTAGTTAACCCCGTTGCTGATGCTGTATTGTTTTAATGCAGCAAGAAAAGTATTCTTGTCGGAAAACTGGTTACCAACTTCTAATTGGTCCGAATTCAACGAAGAATTTGTATGGTCACGCGTCCGGTGTGGTAGTTCAGGAATGTAACACCCCAAACCTGGTCAACACACCACGACCGAATCTGGCATGTCACAGAGTGAAAACGATTCGAAGAAAATAGGTTACCGGTTTATTTTCGATGAAAACTCTTCGATTGCTTGTGTTTTGGGAAATCGATGTATGTACAGTGGAAAATGTTAAGTTGCTTTGAAATCATGTGAATTGTATTACCCGATGGTAGAGTTTAGAAAAATCGTTGCGTAGATTAGTTTGAAAAATTTGATTATCAGGTTATTAAAGCAAATCAAGTAATTACTTAGTCATATTTAAAACCAAATCCAAAGCAGATAAAATAATCCAAAACATAAGTTAAAGGCCTTGTTACAACCCAAATAAAACCAGAATTTAAAGTAAAATACCCAAATCAAATGTCCATGTAAAACCGAAGCAATTATCGCATGGTCACCTCGAGTCCACCCAGCTCCTCATCCGCGATCTACGAATCACCTGAAAAGATAAGGGAGAAGGTGAGTCACCAAGACTCAGTGCATAATCCCCCTCCCGATTATTGCAACATGCTTACAAAAAACATAATCAAGCAAACATATCATGCACCCAAACCTAGCCATCCACAACTCCTTTTTCTACCCCGTGTGGTACCAAACCACTGGTGGTGCCAAACCACTGGTGACCCAAAGTCACTGATATCAATAATAATGTGGTGCCAAACCACTGGTGACCCAAAGTCACGAATAATCCAATTGTGGGGCCAACCCACGTTGTGATACCAAATCACTGGCGACAATCCCGTTTTATCAAATGTGGGGCCAACCCACTGTGGTGCTAAGCCACTGGGACGAGTCGCTATGAGGTGCCAAACCTCTGTGACCCAAAGTCACGAAATCAATCGTGGTACCAAACCACCGGTGGTGCCAAACCACCGTGACCCAAAGTCACAGAGATATCAATCTTCCCCCTCCTCTCATATCACCCACAATAATGCAATGCACATACAAATCATGCCATCATGCTTAATCATTAGACATATACCGAACATACATAGATATTATCATCCGAAATCATGTACCGTAATCTCAACAAAACGGACTTACCTAAATCCTTGCTCATACCCATAAAGGTATCATATCAAAATCTACACACAGTTTGGCTTTTAACATAGTTTAGGTTATTAGCACATTTACATAGATTACGAAGTGTGTAAGTTACACACCAGTTTATTAACGCGATTCATCAATCCGAAGATCCCGATCTAACGCAACTAGATCCCCTTTTCCTACATTCGGCCAAACCAAGATCATGTATGCAACGCATCTCAAACACAATCAATCATACAATTAACACATACAACGCTAGTACTACAACGGTCATTTTTTCGTTTAGGGGTAAAACAGTAATTTCACCCATTGGGGGTATTTTGGTAATTTCGCAAACCGGGGGTATTTTGGTAATTTCGCAAATCGGGGGTATTTTGGTAATTTTGCAAATCGAGGGTATTTTGGTAATTTTGAAAACCAAGGGTATTTCAGTAATTTTGCACCTGCAATGGCCTTTCCAAAGGCCTAATGTCGCCTCGAGCGACTCAACTACCATTTCCGGTCGTACCGGACTATTGGGCCTAAAACCCGATTTTGGCCCATTTGGGCCCACACGCTCGTGTGGCCCACCTAACACAAATCTAGCCACGTATATGAGATTCACCTAGTCTAGTTCACTATATACTACACCATCATACATTTTATTCAATTGGGCCCATGGACCCATTGGGCCCACTTCGGCCCATCACGGCCCAAGCAGCCTCAACCCACAAGAATACTACTGATGGCCTCAACTATCGCGTCGAAGCCCCACACGTGCGCTCGCATGCTCGTGTGGCTACTATTGCCGTGACCGGCACTTCGGCATTTGCCGCTCTACAACTAGAGTAGAGAGAGTTACACACCTGATAGGAATCTGGTGCTAATCCGCGCTCCGACCACTCCTGTGCCCAAACGCCCTCCAAGGTGTATTCATCCTCCTCCTAGAATGCTATATATATAGCTAGCTTCTCACCTTCCTTCTTTGTATCTTTCCGATGTGGGATCCTTCCGTCAGCAGAGTTTAAATCCAACTCAAACTCTTCCCGTCCAATCCGGAAAATAAATACTCATTTGCTTGTCATGAGATTCGAACCCTTGCTCCCTTCAATAGCTCAACACGCCACTTACCACTAGGCCACAAGCTCTTCTTGTGTCTAAAGCCATGCGCAACTAAATATAAATCTAATGCCAAATTCTAAAGTCCATTTAAAAAGAAAACCAAAATGCAAGAGCCAAGACTTGAACCTTGGACCTCCTTCCTTCCCTGTGGCGTCACCCCCTTGCCTCTTATGTGGCGTCACTTTGCCACTACACCACACACTGCACTTGTGTCATTTTTCTCCACATTTTATTCTTAAAGCCTACCTACCAACTCCCAGGGTTTTTTTCACCTAAAACCAAAATTTTCCTAAAGCTCCAGTTTAATCCCATGACTTCATAGAAGCCCCCTAACCTTCCAAAATCACTCACCTAATAGGTCCAACAAGTCGTTCTCTTGTTCTCAAAAATTTTAAATGCTACTACGCCCTAGGCCCATTGGGCCCAATCCTACTAGGCCCAATTTCGGGATGTTACAAATCTACCCCCTTAAAGAAATTTCGTCCTCGAAATTTCCAACTAACTAACAGTCGTACGACCTAACCTACAACACTGTGCTCACGCTGCGCACTCTGATTCCAATAACCCTAATATACTTTTAACTAGAATTTAGAAATCCTACACATACTTAAAAACACCTAACCATTAAAGCAGACAAATATTTCGTACGCAATCAACTCTATATCCGAACATCACATCCAACCCAAACACACAGAATTGTTATTCAAAATACAGCATATAACAAAGCAAAGTATCAGGAAACTTACAGTGCGGATTGGTGCCGGAGACTCGGGTGCCATATTTCAAAAAAATAGATATATTTTCTAAACCATTTTCCAAACCAACTTTTGAAAACATTTTTGAACCCAAACCCACAGCCGAGTTTTTGAACTTGGCTCTGATACCAAAATTGTAACACCCCAAACCCGGTCAACACACCACGACCGAATCTGGCATGTCACAGAGTGAAAACGATTCGAAGAAAACAGGTTACCGGTTTATTTTCGATGAAAACTCTTCGATTGCTTGTGTTTTGGGAAATCGATGTATGTACAGTGGAAAATGTTAAGTTGCTTTGAAATCATGTGAATTGTATTACCCGATGGTAGAGTTTAGAAAAATCGTTGCGTAGATTAGTTTGAAAATTTTGATTATCAGGTTATTAAAGCAAATCAAGTAATTACTTAGTCATATTTAAAACCAAATCCAAAGCAGATAAAATAATCCAAAACATAAGTTAAAGGCCTTGTTACAACCCAAATAAAACCAGAATTTAAAGTAAAATACCCAAATCAAATGTCCATGTAAAACCGAAGCAATTATCGCATGGTCACCTCGAGTCCACCCAGCTCCTCATCCGCGATCTACGAATCACCTGAAAAGATAAGGGAGAAGGTGAGTCACCAAGACTCAGTGCATAATCCCCCTCCCGATTATTGCAACATGCTTACAAAAAACATAATCAAGCAAACATATCATGCACCCAAACCTAGCCATCCACAACTCCTTTTTCTACCCCGTGTGGTACCAAACCACTGGTGGTGCCAAACCACTGGTGACCCAAAGTCACGAATAATCCAATTGTGGGGCCAACCCACGCCAGTGATACCAAATCACCGGCGACAATCCCGTTTTATCAAATGTGGGGCCAACCCACGTGGTGCTAAGCCACTGGGACGAGTCGCTATGAGGTGCCAAACCTCTGGTGACCCAAAGTCACGAAATCAATCGTGGTACCAAACCAACCATTGGTGACCCAAAGTCCAGAATATCAATCTTCCCCCTCCTCTCATATCACCCACAATAATGCAATGCACATACAAATCATGCCATCATGCTTAATCATTAGACATATACCGAACATACATAGATATTATCATCCAAAATCATGTACCGTAATCTCAACAAAACGGACTTACCGAAATCCTTGCTCATACCCATAAAGGTATCATATCAAAATCTACAGCTTTTGGCTTTTAACATAGTTTAGGTTATTAGCACATTTACATAGATTACGAAGTGTGTAAGTTACACACCTGGTTACTAACGCGATTACTGAATCCCGAAGATCCCGATCTAACGCACTAGATCCCCTTTTCCTACATTCGACCAAACCAAGATCATGTATGCAACGCATCTCAAACACAATCAATCATACAATTAACACATACAACGCTAGTACTACAACGGTCATTTTTTCGTTTAGGGGTAAAATAATAATTTCACCCATTTGGGGTATTTTGGTAATTTCAGAAACCGGGGGTATTTTGGTAATTTCACAAACCGGGGGTATTTTGGTAATTTTGCAAATCGAGGGTATTTTGGTAATTTTGAAAACCAAGGGTATTTCAGTAATTTTGCACCTGCAATGGCCTTTCCAAAGGCCTAATGTCGCCTCGAGCGACTCAACTACCATTTCCGGTCGTACCGAACTATTGGGCCTAAAACCCGATTTTGGCCCATTTGGGCCCACACGCTCGTGTGGCCCACCTAACACAAATCTAGCCACGTATATGAGATTCACCTAGTCTAGTTCACTATATACTACACCATCATACATTTTATTCAATTGGGCCCATGGACCCATTGGGCCCACTTCGACCCATCACGCCCAAATGACCTCAACCCACAAGAATACTCACGATGGCCTCAACTATCGCGTTGAAGCCCCACACGTGCGCTTTCGCATGCTCGTGTAGCTACTATTGCCGTGACCCACGCTTCGGCATTTGCCGCTCTACAACTAGAGTAGAGAGAGTTACACACCGATAGGAATCGGTGCTAATCCGCGCTCCGACCACTCCTGTGCCCAAACGCCTCCAAGGTGTATTCATCCTCCTCCTAGAATGCTATATATATAGCTAGCTTCTCACCTTCCTTCTTTGTATCTTTCCGATGTGGGATCCTTAGTCAGTGAGTTTAAATCCAACTCAAACTCTTCCCGTCCAATCCGCAAAATAAATACTCCTTTGCTTGTCATGAGATTCGAACCCTTGCTCCTTCAATAGCTCAACACGCCACTTACCACTAGGCCACAAGCTCTTCTTGTGTCTAAAGCCATGCGCAACTAAATATAAATCTAATGCCAAATTCTAAAGTCCATTTAAAAGAAAACCAAAATGCAAGAGCCAAGACTTGAACCTTGGACCTCCTTCCTTCCCCGTGTGCGTCACCCCTTACCTCTTATGTGGCGTCACTTTGCCACTACACCACACACCGCACTTGTGTCATTTTTCTCCACATTTTATTCTTAAAGCCTACCTACCAACTCCCAGGGTTTTTTTCACCTAAAACCAAAATTTTCCTAAAGCTCCAGTTTAATCCCATGACTTCATAGAAGCCCCCTAACCTTCCAAAATCACTCACCTAATAGGTCCAACAAGTCGTTCTCTTGTTCTAAAAAATTTTAAACGCTACTACGCCCAAGGCCCATTGGGCCCAATCCTACTAGGCCCAATTTCGGGATGTTACAAGGAAACTCCAATGCATCATCTTGAGATAGATCGACATTATGCATGTGGGCTGGAGGTGAGTATGCCCTGAATAGCGAATCTTCTTCTTCTTCGTCTGAACCGCCCTCAACGTCTTGGTACAATTGGAACGGGCTCCGGTTCGTAAAATAATCCAACTTCTACACCGTCGCCCTGGCTCCCGAGGTGGATCCACATCGGATTCATCGTCCGACTCTCCATAACTTTGCAACAAACGAGGGCCCTCGCATTGGTGGATGTCGTCGGAGTACATCATCCCTCCTTAAACATCTTTCGTAAAGATCCCAATCATATGTGGATTGCCAACCACTAGAAGTTGATGACGTCCCCAAAACGTATTTACGTCATCGGACGTCGATGACGGATATGCATGTCCCATCCACCGATCGAGTGTCGTGCGGGGTTATGTTTTCCATACTACTACCGCACACGGGTATTTCGTGTTTTGCCTCCCACTTACAGTGTCGCTCTTGGGGTCGTGTATTCCCCTCGACGATACTAGATGTTAAGGTCGCAGAAAGATCACTTGGAGATGAAAATTCTACATATACCTCGATATAAGGTGAACCACCGGCAAGATGAGTCTCCACCATTGCCTCAAGGCTCCGAGGACCTTTGATGTCGAATGAGTCATATCTCACCGGATCAACCGGCGCAAAATCTATACTTAATAGACACAACTTTCATTAGCGTTGTTCCGAATATTTTACGCCTAATTCTTTTGCGAAGTTCTACCAAATCAACGTTCCGATTAAAACTCAATCGCGCTGTGTTCTCCGATAAGAAAACAATACCATTTTCGGTGTCACGAACTTCACCATCGTAGTAAATAACGATTATTATCGTTCACTCATTTTCAATTTTTTTTTCTTTTGCCCGAATTTGCCTTACGCAACTTGAGAATGAAATTTGCCTGATTTATAGCCTAAGTTTGCGGATACCATCAGTAGCAAAAAGCGTCCACGTGAGCGCTTTTGGTGACTCCGCTCACGATGCACCCCTGCCGGAAGCGTTTTTGCCACTTGTTTGTTCGAAACGTCTCTCAAAATAATTTTGCCGAGTCCATTGTAGCAAAAGAGCGTCCCACGCGGCAAATATGGCCATTGCATCGCTTGTTTGTTGAAACGTCTCTCAAAATTATTTTGCCGGAGACTCACCGCCAAAAACTCAATTCATTTTTCACATTGCAAGTGGACGGAAGGAACCCCAAAAACGCGGCCACGTCGGTAGCGTTTTTGGGAAAAGTGGTACATTCCGGTAAATTTTTCTGAAAGTGGTATTTTCCGGTAATTTTTGTTTTTTTTTGGTATATATGGGAGCTTTGCCCTAATTTTTGAGATCCACGTTAGCCATTTTTTTTTACTTTGGGTAAAATTCATCTCTAGCCCTTCCAGCTTTCCCACCAATTCAATTTAATCCAATATCATTTAAATTTCACAATTTTACCCATCACTTTTTATAATTTTATGATTTAGTTCATACCCCGGATTAACATCTCACGATATATCACTTGCTTCAACTTACTCCGGCATCAATAACTTCCTCTAACAACACTGATGTATCAAATTTCATCTACTATGTATATTCTGGGTATAACATCACTTACATGGTAATGGTTTTAGGGGTGTTACGCTCACTATCTCAAACTTGTGGTGTGGGTGCATCCTCATACGCGGGAGTTGAATGAGTTTATCCATGTTTTCCTAGTCAGCATCTTCACTATCAAGCTAAAGCTGTTGATTTACATATCTATATTGGAAGCCCTACAATCCAAGTCAGCAAATGAAATGCCCTGTAGTTTGAACACTAGTAATATTTACTTGCCAGATAGAAACAAACTGGTTTCAAGTTCAAAGTTCAAATGATCATATCCTTTCGTCAAAGGTTTTGATGAGAAAAGATGAGCCAGAAAGATTTCATGGACAAAGAAGTTGGATGGGATCACTATCTAATAATTAACAAGGAAAAGGATTGTTGGAAATGCAGATTAAGACTGCTGACTACGGCTCTTCCATTGAAAACGAAAAGTGATTAGATCATTGTTTCATCCAACACAGCAATTTCTCTGGAAACCATAAACCCCATACAACATCATGTGGTCCTCCTTGCTCTGCCTCTTCTACTTGACATTACATCATGAAGTGAAATTTTTCTATTTATAGAACCTAATAAAAATATATTAATTATTTTGATGATTAAATATTACAACCATAAAAGAAATGTAAACCAGCAAATGTCTATGAAAATAATAATTAAATTCTAACATTTTCTTTTCAATAATTTTAAATTATACTTAAAAACATAATTTACCATAGATACAGGATGTAATTTCATCTTTAATAAAAATATTTCAAAATTTTAATCATAAATTAAAATATTTTTTCTAATCTAAATGTAATGATATAATTAAAATTACAGTGTATTTTAATTAGTTGAAAAATTCTTTAAGCTCTTTTTTTTTTGTATTTAAAATTGAAGTAATATAATTCTTCTTTTCTTACTTTTCTGATTAATGAAAATATAATAATTTAAATATAAATTAATTTAATATAAAATTTAATCTTCTTATTTATTATTATATAATCTCATTTTTTAAAAATGTCTTATAATAAAATTCAGTGTTTTTTTATTATTTATAAGTATGATAAATATTCTTAAAAATCAATTAAACTTATTAAACCAAAATTTTCATTTAAATTAAATAAATAATAAAAAAATACTTAAAATGAAAAAAAATATAATCAACGATATATTAAAAACGTCTTTAATAGAATCAAAACTCTATATCAGGTAAAGCTCTTATAGACACTAAAGTAGAGTATCAGATAATCCAGTAAATGAAAAAAAAGAAAAAAGAAAAGAAGAAATCCTCATATTTTTGATTATTTTTTTATTTTCTTTAGTATTTCTTCAGAATTGTTGGTAATCTGTCATAATTTTTTACACTCCTTCATAATCATTCGCAGTCTCTCATAATTTTGGTATGCACTCAAATTTTTTGATATGCTTAAGTTTTTGTGACAACTTAAAAGTCAGTGGTATTGTACGAGTCTAAAAATCTTATTATTTAATATTCACAAGATTAGTATGAGATTTAATTAAATCTTGGTCTTTTAATTTTGTTAATTGGATAATTAATTAAGGTACAAGTGTATCAATTCTAAAGTCAATAGTGTCGAAAAATAAGATATCGGGACCTCGTTTTTATAAACTGAGCTCGAAATTATTTTTAAAAATTTACTATACAGGTGAATTGAACTTTAGATAAGTAATTTTGTCAAATTAGTGATTAATTGTAATACAAAAATTAAATCGTAAAAATGATAAAAATTAATTATTATGATTTTTATTTGTTAAAAGTACTAATTAATATTAAAACAAGGCTTTAAATGACAATTTAGCCAATTTAAATGATGTACGACGTTTAGGTGATGATTTGTGTGTAAATAATGTTACTATAATATTTATAAAACATAAAGAAATGAAAAGAAACAAAGCCATATTTTTTTTCCATTCATGTTCCACCACCGAAAACTCCATGGAAATAAAAGAAGAAAAGCTTCCTTGAGTTTCAATCTTTCGAACCTTGTATGATCAATCAATTGGTAGGTAATCAAGAAAAAAAAGAAAATTGTGGATTAGTCCCTGATACTTTAATTATCGCTGATTTTACTTGGTAAGTTTATATGGAACTTACTATATAAATTTTATGATATGTTTGATTATATTTAATGTTTATCAGTTTAGATTAATTATAATTTTGATGAACTTACTTAAAAGGGATTAAACCGTAAACTATGAATTGTATGATAAATATGAATACGTATTTGAAAGTTGTTATAATTTGATTATATGTTTTATGGTTGATAGATGATATGCTAGAATTATATTAATTGGAATGACAATGTGACATAAATGATTAGTGCCTTGTTGGTATAGGTATGGTTTGACCATGTTTAAAATACTTATATAGGTGAATTAGTAAGTAGGAGAAGTGAATCGGTATGAGACCAATTAGTAATTGATTAAAGTATTACATGCATTCTTAATAAGGAATTGTAGGATTGAATGTTAAATTTGAAAGATAAGATGTATATGGTTATTTGTATATGTTTTAGACATGTTTTATGTGATAGGAGAAATGAATTAGTTAAGTAGCTTAAATAAGTATGCATAGGCAAGGTAAGCAATTATAGTATGAATTGATGATAAGTTGAATGAATAATTGAGTGGATGAATTGAAAATGGTATGCTAAATGCTAAATTGTTCCTTATCGAGTTGGTTGTTTTGGAATGATTATATAAATGAGAATGGTTGAGAATGTTACAACTTAGAAATAGTATGTATATAGGACTAATAAATGTGAACATTTAGGGATGGGTAACACTTATATGAAGTATGAACTTGATGGGGAATTGCTAGATAATACATGAATTGTTATAAGTCTTGTATGTCTTTGCATAATTTGAAGCATATAGGAATGATGTTTGATCTTGAAAGGTTTGTAATGCTTATATAACCTTGTTTTGAAATGGTGCCAATGAGGCATATTGGTTAGATGATTAGGAGGTTAACATGACTTCTTTTAGTTGAGTTTGAAGTGCTAAGATGATTGGTATGTCTTGTTAAGTGGTTGATGATTACATAAGTTGTTAAGATTAGCAAATTGTCCTTTTTTATGTGGAATAGCCTGTATGGTATTATGGTTGGTTAAATGGATGTATTAGTATGTGTTTAGATTGGTTTTATGTATGTTTGAATTACCAAATGTGCACTAATTGAGCTATTAATTTGATTTGGCATTAAATTTGATACTTAATGGCACATTCTTGCACCACATGAGCTGGCACACGGCAGTATGACCACTAGAATGTAGGAGTCTTGTAGCCACACGGGTTAGCTACACGCTCGTGTGAGTATTGTAGATATGGTAAAAATTTAATCCACACGGCCTCAGTTTGTTGCACGGCCATGGGTCGTGTGACTTTTGGAAAAATTGGACTTTTAACCCACACGACCATAGTGAGTTACATGGCCTGGACACACAACCGTGTGACCCCTATTTTGCACTTTTTCCCTTCATTTTGTAAAAGTTTCAAATTAGTCTTTGTTTGATTCTAGATTAACCTTAGAGCTTTTCGTAAGCTTATTTCAGACTTGGAATTGGCTTTATTTCATATTATACATGGAATTATGACATGATTTGATGATTAAATGAAATTAATTGTTATAAATTATAAGTGTTATATTTCGATATTTGTGGTAATATTTTGTAGTAGTTGAATGATGTTATAATCAAATGTTATATTTTATATTCTAATAATATATATACAATGGATATGCATACGTAAAAAGGTATATGTAAATTAAAATTTTCATAGTTTGATTTTATCATACTTAGTGTATATATTACTTTTGAATTGATTGTAGTTGCTCCGGCAATGAATGTGACACACTGTAGCTCATATTTGACAATCGGGTTGGTTATAAGGTGTTATAGTTTTGTCATGAGAAATCAAATTTTGGTATAAAAAAATATTTTTGCATACTAATAGTATTTATTATATATAGCAATAAATGTAAAAATATTGAAAATTGAATAAATAAAACAAATTTTGTAAGACAAACCAAAAATTTGCACTCCTTCATAATCGATACATCCTCAAAATTTGTATTTCCTCATAACTTTTGGCATTCTCTCATTTCTTTTTGGTATTCTCTCAAAATTTTTGCACACTAATAAAATTTGTTTTATATAGTAAAAAAATTAAAAATTACTAAGGAGTACAAAATATTGGTTTGTCTGAACATTTTGCTTTGCTTATTTAATTTTTAATAATTTTAACTTTATTAGTATATATAACAAATTTATTAGTAAAAATACTATTTTTAAATAAGAAATTGATTACTCATGTCAAAACTTAAATTTGAAAGCATATAAAAAAATTATGAGGGAGTACCAAAATTTATGAGAGAATATCAAAAAAAACACGAGGGAGTACTAAAAAACATAAGAGAATACCAAAAATTGTGAGGGATGTGAGGGATTATAAAAAATTGTGAGGAAATACAAAAAAAATATGAGGGATTACTAAAAAACATGATGGGGTACCAAAAAATATGAGGGATTATAAAAAAAAAGAAGAAGAAGAGAAAGTACCACAAATTATGAGGTGTGGAGTGTGCCTTGTATTTATGAATTGACATTGCGACGAGAACAACCGACGTCCTGACAGCGCAACACTCAACATTCCGACAACGTGAAGAATGACGTCCCGACGAGGGACATACGACATTGCGACGTGTTTCCAATTCAACCGAGTTTTCTTTTCCTATTTAAACTCTGCTATTGTTTCCAATTAAACTTTGATTTGTTTAGGGTTATTTTAGTCGTGTTTAACCTACAAATGTAGTCTATAAAAGGGACTGTTGTAACCTATATTAATCATCACCGTCATATTTGAGATTGAGAGAGTTTTGTGAGTTTTAGGGAATTTCGGGTTTTAGCCAGAGTGTTTTGTTCTTTCGAGGTTTAGGGTTTATTTGTTGAGATTATCTCCATCTTGTACTCTTTCGGTTTTTGCTCATTTAGTAAAGTCTCCTTTGCCCGTGGTTTTTTGTCCTCTTCTTTGGAGGAATTTTTCCACGTAAATATTTGTGTGTTTGTTCTTCTCCACTTTTACTTTTATTTTCTCGTTGCATATACGGGTTGATTCCCAATAAGCTAGTATCAGAGCTTGGTTTGATTTTTGCATTCAACTCGTTTAGAGATGGTAATGAGGTTCGATATCGAGAGGTTCAATGACTACACAAATTTTAGTTTATGACAAGTTTGAATGATGACAATTCTAGTTCAAAATGGCCTAAAAAAGGTCATTACCGGGAAAAGCCCAAAAATCTAGATTAGTTAGAATGGGATGAGCACCCTGTCTGTAATTTAGTTGTACCTTACGAATGATGTGTTGCAAGAGTTACTTTTAGAGAAAACAACCGCAGACTTATAGAGGAAGTTAGAAACCCTATATATGACAAAGTCTTTGGCTAATTATTTGGTGTTGAAGCAGCACTTGTATACATTCAGTATGGGAGAAAATGACTGCATTAGGGCTTACATCAGTGAGTTTGTTTCTCTCTTGAATGATTTGAAGAACGTCGAGGTTCAGATTGATGATAAAGATCAAGCTATGCTACTATTGTGCTCTTTACCCTCTTCATATAAGTCTTTCAGGAAAACTCTAATTTATGGTAGAGATAAACTCTCGATTGAGGAAGTGAATGTAAACTTGTTGAGCAAAGACAAACTCGACAATGAGTTTGGTTTGAGTAGCAGTTCGGGTTGGAAACCCTCGACATTTGTTGTGAGAAGTTAAATTGATTCGAGGTCGAGGAATTGAGACAATGTATGTGGCTACTGCAAGAAGAAATGTCACATTAAGGCAGATTGTTATAAACTACAAAATAAGAACATGAGAGCTGCTGAGAGCAACGAGAATGGAGTAGTTGATGCTAATATGGTCGAAGAAAAGGGTGATGATTGGTTTTTCGTATCCATGATTGAAACATCTAAGTCTACATTCGAGTGGATCCTAGATTCGTGGTGTTCTTTCCGCATGTGTCCCAATAGGGGCTGGTTCTCCATATACAGTTCAGTTGAAGGTGGAGTTGTGTGTATGGGGAATGAATCACTCTGTAAGATAACCGACATTGGTACCGTTTAGATCAAGATGCATGATGAAATTATAATGAAACTTTCAAATGTCAAGCATGTGTCTGATTTAGAGAAAAACCTCATCTCCTTGAGTATGTTGGACTCGAAAAATTGCAAAATCATTATAGAGTCAAACGACATTAACGTATCCCGTGAAGCTCTCATTTTGATGAGAGGTCGAAATACTGGTAGTCTATATGTTCTTCAAGGTTCAATCGTGCCTAGTGTATCAAAAATTTCCTTGACAATTACGGAGTCGGAGTTGGCTCGATGTCAGTCTAAGAAATTTGGCTCTTTCAGGTTAGGTAGTGGATCTACAGTTACAAAGGTTTAGATAGGCCCTTGATGGGCTCGGAAAAGGAGGTATGAGAAAATAGAAGTGAAGGTGAAGATTTGTGGAGTATGCCTCGTATTTACGAATTGACGTCTCGATGAGAAAGAGCCAATTTCCCGATGAGGAATAGATGATGTCCCAAAGAGAAGAAAATGACGTCCCAGCGACGTGAAGAATGGTATCCCGATGAGGGACATAGGATGTTGCGACGTGGTGACGTGTTTCCAATTTTTAAACTCTGCTATTGTTTCCCAGTTAAACTCTGATTTGTCTAGAGTTATTTTAGTCGTATTTAACCTACGAATTTATCCTATAAAAGGGGCTTTTGTAACCTAGATTAATTATCTTTGTCATATTTGAGATTGAGAGAGTTTTGTGAGTTTTAGGAAATTTCGGGTTTTAACTAAAGTGCTTTGTTCTTTCGGGGTTTAGAGTTTATTTTTTGAGATTATCTCCATCTTGTACTATTTCGGGCTTTGCTCATTTAGTGAAGTCTCATTTACCCGTGGTTTTTTGTCCTCTTCTTTAGAGGAATTTTTCCATGTAAATATTTGTGTGTTTGTTCTTCTCTACTTTTATTTTCCACATGAGGAACTATAAAAAATTGAGGGATTATCAAAAGTATGAGGGACTACTAAATAATGATTTGTTTTATAAAATTTTCTTTATTAATACAAACAATTATGAGGGAATACCAAAAAAATGAGGGAGAATGAAAAATTATGGGGGATTACCAAAAATTTGTAGAGCATACTAAAAAATGTGAGATGTACCAAAAATTATGAAAGAATACTAAAAAAACATGAAGGAGTAAAAATTATATGGAAATAGTGAAAACATGAAAAAAATACCAAAAAATATTGAGGAAGTACCAAAAAACACGAGGGACTATTGAATAATGGTTTGTCATATAAAATTTGCTTTATTATTCAATTTTTTTATTTTTAGAAAATTCTCTTTATATATAATATTTTTGGTAGAGAATATTAGTATGCAAAATTAATTATTTTAAAAAAATTACAAAATTTTAGTTTGCAAACATATTCTCAAAAATTTTCTTAGTATAATTTTTTTTAATTCCAAATATATATTTCTTATGCCAAATCCTAATTTTTAAAACTTATTAAAAAAATTAAAAGCATACCAAAAATTATAAGGGATTATAAAATTTTTTGAAGAAGTACCAAAATATACGAGACGTGTATCAAAAATTTTGAGGAAGTACAAAAAATTGTGAAGGATTACCAAAAATTATGAGGGAATAGCAAAAAACATGAGAAAGCAGGAAAAATTGTCAAGAAGCACAAAAAAAAAAAGAAAAATAAAGAAAGAAGGATTACCAATAACATGAGGAAATACCCAAAAAAAAAATGAGGGACTATCAAACAATGGTTCGTTTTATAAAATTTTTTTAATTTAATCAATTTTTTGATATGCAAAAATATCTTTTTTTTTTTACTCCAAAAATAGATTTCTCATGCCTAGTCCTAATTTTAAAGTATACAAAAAGGAATATGAGGGCATACCAAAAAAACATGAAAGAGATAAAAAAATTTATGAAAGATTACTAAAAATTTTGATAGTGTAACACCCCTAACCCGTATCCGTCGCCGGAATAGGGTTAAGAGGCATTATCGATTAAATCATAATATTTAACCTTCATTGTTCATACATCATTAAAACATAATCAATCAATATTATTAAGTCCCTTAATATGGCCTACAAGACCTTAAACATGCATTGGAAATGGGTCGTGACTAAACTGAGCACATACAAAATTTTTCCAAAAACTTAACATTTTTCAAAGCTACAGAGGTCACACGCCCGTGTGGGTAGGCCGTGTGCCTCACACGGCCTCAGACACACCCGTGTGTCCAAGCCGTGGCAAAACAGGGCATACATACTGACTTGTCCACACGACCGAAGACATGTCGTGTGCCTCACCCGTGGTCGACACTGACTTATTTCACACGGCAGGTCACACGCCCGTGTGTCCAGCCCGTGTGCGAGTCTGACTTGTTTCAATTTGAAAACTTAAGAGACACGGTCGAGCCACACGCCCGTGTGCTTAACCGTGTGGGAAAATTTAGGCCATTTTGAAAGGCCAATTTGCCACCCACACTTTGGGTCACACCTACAAGCATCAAACTACATAATTTCATACCTCAAATAGCATCCAAACATACTAAAACATGTACAATTTAGTCTCTTAATATCATCATTCATTTCTTATTCAAATCCAACTCAATTATACCAATCTAAATTACCATTTTCACATCCAAATCATGTGATCCATTCATCATTTAATCCTTACCAAATCTAAACATGAAACATACCATTTCCATTTTACTAACTTATGCCAAAATTATCATTCACATAGAACATATATACACATAATATCCAACCTTTACACATACCCAAAGCACATACCAAAATCATTCATCTATCAAGCCATATCACATGGCAAGATATATCCATCTCAAAACATACCATGATTCACTAGACTATACATGCCATATACCAAATATATACAACTTCCAAAAGTACCAAGATAGATAGCCGATAGTGTGATTGAGTCGCTGGCGATCCCCGGATCCGAGTTAGCTTTAGTGACACTGTAAAACAGAGAAAACACTACACACAGTAAGCTTAAAAGCTTAGTAAGTTCGTCATATAATACATTTAACTTAACAAATCAATTTCAATATACAAAATAAACTATCTCATGGTTCAATTCACTATAATACACAATCTCATCCATTTATTCAGTCACGATATCATCAACCACATAGGTTCCGTACATACCTGTACCATCACGTATTTAACTACCACATTTGCCATTCAATGCTCCAAACCTTTACTCATTCGATCCTCTTTAAACATTCGATTTACTCGCACACTTAGTGCCAATTCTTTAGCTGAAGCTTTAATATCATCGCACACTTAGTGCCTTTACATTAAACCGAATTTAACTCGGTATCGCACACACAGTGCCAATCAACATAGTAGAATCTTTCTTTATTTCGCACACACAGTGCCATTCACCACTGTATCAATTCTATTTCGCACACTTAGTGCCACAATACTCAATTCACACATATAGCTTTACCAATTCATCATCCACAAATATTCATTCCTTAAATAATATCTGAACACGATAAAAACAACTCGTATTATACATGAACTTACCTCGGACGTAAAATCACGATATAAGTCGATTAATCGAGCACCTTGTTCTTGCCTCGATCTAAATTCGAGTTCCTCTTTTCTTGATCTAAACATATTCAAATTTAACTCTTTTATTCACCAAATCATTCAATTTAATCCAAACACACATATTTAGGGCATTTTACAAAATAGCCCTCACATTTTCACATTTTGACATTTTAATCCCTATTTCATAAAATCATCAAATACACATAATTTCCATTTACACATGCTTGGCCGAATTTTCCCCTAGCTCATACAAGCCCACATATTTCATTAATTTCACATTTTAGTCCTTCAATTTTTCATTTCCACAATTTAGCCCAGAATAATCAAATTCATCAAAAATTCAAATACAAACTATGTTAACCCAACTTCAAACTTTCATATTCCACCAACTATCAACACAAAGCTCATATATTCATCAATCGCACATCTCAAAATCATCATCAAATTCTAAAATTAAGACATCGGCTTGATAGAATGCTAAGCAATGATCACAAAAACGTAAAAATCACTAAAAACCGAGCTCAAAACATACCTTGATCAAAACTTAGAAGTGCCGAACCCTAGCTTGGTTTCTTTCTTTCTTTTTCTTATTATTTTCGGCAATGGATGAACAAAATAATCTTATTTCATGCTTTTGTTTTATTTTAATTATTCATTTATTCATGTTTTACCATTTTAGCCTTAGTAATATCATTTAAAATCCACTAACCTTAGGCATTTTTGTCCATCCAATCTATTAATGGTTTAATAACAACATAAGGACTTCTCATTTAAAAAGCCATGCCAAATAAGCACTTTAACAATCAGCACACAGCTTTTGCATTTTATGCGATTAAGTCCTTTTTGCAAATCAAGCACAGAAACAATAAAATTTTCACACAGAATTTTCACACATGCTTAATCACATACTGTAAACACTAAAAATAATATTAAATATTTTTCTGACCTCGAATTTGTAGTCTCGAAACCACTGTTCCGACTAGAGTCTAAACCGGGCTATTACAGATAGCATATAAAAAATGAGATAAAAAAATCTAAAAGAATACCAAAAAAACATGAGGGAGTATCAAATATTATGATGAATTATAAAAAATTACGAAGAAATACCAAAATATATGAGAAAATACCAAAAATTATAAGTGGTTACCAAAAACTATGAGTGACTGTCAAATAATAGTTCGCCTTATAATATTTTATTTACTTATTCAAAATTTAATTTTTTTCCTTATATATAATATTTTTAGTACCAAATATTAATAATTAAAATTAATTATTTTAAAAATTAGGAAATATTGGTTCAAAAATTCCCAATAAAATGTCTTAATATGGAAAATGTATATTTTCATGCCAAATCCTAATTTTTAAAGCATAGAAAATATTTTGAGGGCATACCAGAATTTATGAGGGAATATAAAAAAAACATGAGAAAATACAAAAAAGTTATGAGTGGTTACCAAAAAAACATGAGAGTGTACCAAAAATTATGAAGGATTACAAAAAATTATGAGGGTGTACTAAAAAATATGAGGGATTAAAAAAATGATAATATGCCAAAAAAAGATTTTTTATAAAAAATAAAAAAATTAATTAAATACAAAAATGGAGTGGGGAATAGATTAATTACAAAAATGAGATACAGTGACTTTGAGTGCCGTCTGACATATTGGCGGTATTGATGAACTTTTTTTAAAAAAAGTTTGACAAGAAAAAAAGCTGAAAAGGTGATTTTTTTTAATTGGTGCTACCAATGTGTCAGGCGACATCCCCTTGATTAAATAAAAAAAGTTGGTTTCTTTTTTTTTTTTTCTTTTTCTCTCATCAGATTTGGTAAATGGAAATGTTGGGAAAATGAATTAAAAGCCTGGAAGTGAGGCATTGGCTACTGAAAAAGTGAGACATTAATTTTGTGGTGTTGGAACCACAACTTTCAGTCTCTTTTTCCTATCAGACTTTTTTTAAAAAATTATTGGTGCCGTCAATGTGTCAAGTGGCACCACAAAAAATATTTTTGTTTCACTTTTTCAGCTTTTTTTTCTTATCAGACCTCTATTTTTTTAAAACTTGATCGATGTAGCCAATGTGTTAGGTGACGCTCAAAACTACTGTAGCAAACACCAAATTTTCGTAATTAATCTATTTCCCACCTGATTTTTGTATTTAATTAGTTTTTTAATATTATTTTTATAAAAAAGCCACCAAAAAATATGAGGCAATACAAAAATTATGATGGTGTGTCACAACCCAAAATGTCAAAGTTATGTTGGAAGGGTGAATTTGAGGACTAATTTGAAAAGCTTACTAATTGAGCGGGTTCTAGTAGAAATAAGAAGAAATGGCAGACTGGATGTGGAAAGATTGGATTTCAACATTGGTACTGTTGAGTTTAAACTAGGAATATTTTTAGTGGGAGACAAGATGGTTATGGACATGTATAGTTGGCTGTTGTGTTTAGGACTGATGAAGAAATGCGTGAGTAGTATATAAGGGAGAGATGTTTTTTCTTCGGGAGGGATTCTTTCACTTTCCTATTCTTTCTTTATCTTCTTCATTGGTTTGGTTGCAGGAAAGAAAGATTGAGAATGGTCTATATGGAGAAAAGAATCTAAAGTTTGTGCATAAGTAATGAAGAATTTATCAAGCTGGCTCGGGTAGCAAAGGAAGAAGCTATGTAGAAGGTTTTGGCGTCATATTCCAGGTGAGTTCTAAAACTCAAGCCTTGAATGGATGTTTATGTTTTGGTATTGCTGATGGGCCTGTAACTTCTAGCCTAAAATGATGAATTCTATGGTTAAATGATGATATATCAACATGCATGCAGTGTGTAAATATGAAAGTATATGACTAGTTGTAAGTTTATCTATCAGGTATAAATGAGATTTCTGGCGTGATGTTTGCTTGTTATGTTAGTGGAGTGTTGAGCAAATGATGTGTCATCCTATGGCTGGATGTTGCGTAAATGATGAGTTACTTTATAACTGAATATTGATGTATCACGAGACTTGTTGTGTTGATGTGAAAAATGCATGAAATGTTTGGTGTAATATGTGTCATGCTTAAGTTGTAGTATTGATATAATGCCTGTGTATGAAATACATGTGTATGATATACGGAGTGTGGATGGTTGTTTTAGTGGATGTAAGACGGAGAAATGTTGCGTTATGCACTCTGTGCCATATGCTAACTGGCTTTATACAGGTTTGGGTGAATAGTACAAAGAATGTTTATGCATGGTTTTCAGTTTTGCAGAGGTTTGGTTTGATTGTACGGAGCTATATGTGAAAATGACTATGATAACCCAATGAGAGTTCTATGAATGTATGAGACTTTGCAGAGTCTAAGGCTTTAAGTCTCATATGTGAAATGGAAGTCCATGGCCATGGCATATGAAAGTTATGAAAGATATGGAAGTCCGTCAGGACTATCTTATAAGTAGAATTCTGCAACGGATGGATCCACTTGCATGAGTCCACCAAGGAGTTCATTCTCTTGTAATCTATCATTGTGTGCGAGCTATCTGTTTATGTGAATCCGTAAATCAAAGATATGATAGGTTAACATGACTATTTCATATGTATGATTCCATAAATAGGGGATTCGCTTTTAAGAATCCGCCAACATATTAACTGTTGCTAAAAGTGGAACACTATGAATGAGATATTTGTTGTTGTGAAACAGAGGCAGGATCCAATGATCCGCTAGATTTGTCAGTTTGATTAAGACAATTTGATCTTCTTATAAATTCGAAATAAGGATTTTCCTTATAAATTCGTCGGCATGTTTTGTAAAGCATGAATCCGCAGACTTGAGTTTGAAACAAGAATCCACGATGGATTGTATTACGAATCTGAGTTTGTCAGAACAAGTTATTAACAACAGTCTGCTACAAGAATTATCTGCCAAGATCTGCCTTATTTGAATTATCTATATGTATCTAACAAAGGTTTATATAAGGATCATCAAAGGGTTTTCTTTCATAAGCCCATGAGTAATAATACACAAAGATTTCCTCTCAAGGAAGTAGTTGCATATAAGACTGTTTAGGCAACTAATGAGGATAGAACTTGCAGGGATAATCCGCCAAGTGGTCAAACGTTTATTTGCATTACAATATTACATCTGTGAAGTCTCGTCAGTGAGAGCTCTTTATGTGCAAAGTTTTGTATAGCTGATTACGAAATCTCTGTTTTCAAGTCGTCCTTAATAGATCAAAGGTAGTTAGGAAAGATGAAATGTTCTCCAGGTTGTGCAAGTATTAAGCAATGGAGTTCTTGAGGTTGTGAAAGTATTAAGCAATGGAGTTCTTGAGGTTGTGAAAGTATTAAGCAATGGAGTTCTTGAAGATGATGTACCAAGTACAAGTGAGCCAGACCGTGTGATACAAATACCATGCCAATGAGATTGGCGAACTGTTTTACTATAGACAATCAAATTTTAGTTCTAATTCATGAAGTGCCAGTTTGATAGCATTCTACAAATGCAAGTTATGCATAACTCACTAAGATCAATTGAACTTACGTTTGAGATATTATGTATTATAGGTATTAAGGGAATTCAATAGTTCGTGAAGGGACTGGACTAGAATTCGTTGTACCCAAGCAGTTGTGCTTCCTAGTCGCAATATGTATACAGTGGGGTGAACCAAAGGTGAAGTCTCAGGGTCAAAGTATTATATGTAATTAGTTTTGATAAGGATATCATTTTCAAACTAAGCAAATATCTTATTTGTTTAAACTACTTTGTAAAATATTTAGTATCTTAGATTAAGGTTACATAATCGAAATAAAGTCATGTGGTGTGGTCAATCAGATAATTGCATTAACCCAGAATGGTAGAATGTGTATTATTAATGTGCTAGTTAAATTTTGGTTATGAAGTGTAGCACCCTGTAGTACAAATCCGACGATCGGGTCGGGTATGAGGTGTTACAATTTTATTGGTATTAAAGCTTCGATTTAGCCGATCTTCAAGAAAAAAAGATTTTGAAAGTTAGCCACTGTATGCATGTTATGTAAATTTTGGCTTAGTGTCTTAAATTGTAAGTAAGTTATATTGTGTGTTGTATGGTTAAGTACAATTGGTTGATACTCATGAAAAGTATAACTTGAGGAGGAGAACCCACAAATTTCTATGTTGAGTACAAAATATGAAAGAATCACAAGAACCAGAAGAAAAGCAATGAAGACAAATAAATCTGGAAATAAGTTAAGTTCCAACAAATTGAATTCTTATCATTGAAAAAGGAGACATATATAATTACAGCAAGAAAATTATTCTGCTCCCTCAGTTTGCTAGTTATCGATAGTGGTGTTCTTTGAATCCTCTTCTTCTTTTTATTGGTTTCTTTGATAGGAGCAGGACGCGTCATCTCAGACTCTTTGAAAAGGAAGAAATTGTTGGAATGTTTCTATTCTTGCTGAAACTCTTCCCATTGCGTGCTTGAGGGACATAACACATCAAAGCCCAGATCAGCAGTGGTGAGTTTGCGCATACAATTGAAGTTCACCTATTTCACGTTGAAGGGTTCCACGACAACTTGGTCGTGCAATATGAGGTTCGATCTTAGTTTGTGTAGATAGTCCCTCATACTAGCCTTGTTGTCTACCTTATACTTTTCTAGGGCTTCATGGTTCTCTTTGCATAGTTCCTCCATATCGGCCAAGTGTTGCTCCTCCAAGGTTTTATTCTTATTCTCTAACTAGCGGACCCTTTCCTTTTCTTTGGTTTCCAAAGACTTACATTTGGTCTCCCAAGTGGAGATAGATTTAGCGAGCTCCTGGTTTTGGCATACTGTTGCCTTATTAGATTGGCGAAGTTGGGTAAGTGTTTGCTGGTTGGAGTGCATAGCCCTCTCAAACTCAGCCTGTTTGGCTTCGCCTACACTACATAATTTTTGAAGGGCCCAATCGAAGAGTCCACATTCCTCCACCATCATCTGAAAAGAGCCTACTAGTTCTGCCAAGGACGATTGGCGAGCATTTGTGGATGAAGAGGAGGGGAATGTATGTTCCTTCAACTTTGGGGGCAAATCCCTTTCCCACTTTTGATTGATCTCCTGAGGGGAGAAAGGATATTGTCCGGTGCTAACATGACTCCACCATGGAAAAAAGGTGGATACTTCACTAGAAGGAGTAGTGAAGTGTCTAGATCCAACAGGAGAAGAGCGTGGATAGGAGCGAATGGTGCCAAAATTGGGTTCTACGGAAGGAGGTTTTACAACTTGAGTGGGTGAGTCCCCGGGCGTGGAGATTTCTTTTTGAAAACCAAAATTGGAGGGGAAAGTAGATGGAGTAACTTCCTTCACATGAATGTTGTTAGGTCGTGTCTGTGGACCAACAACTTCTTCCTCCTCTCGCACATCATCTATTAAGGCTTCAACAACCATGTTGATATGATGGGAAGATTGAGATGAACTTGAAAAACCAGAAGAGTTGCAGCAGTAAAAGTATTATTAGTGCCATGAAGAATGAAGGCCCTACTGTAACACCCCTAACCCGTATCTGTCGTCGAAACAGGGTTACGGAGCATTACCATAATTTACAAAACATGTAACAAGTATTTCATATCATTTGACATTCATATCAGAAATCAATCATAATGTCCCTTATATGAGCCCTCGAGGCCTAAAACATACTTTAGAAACAAGTCGGGACTAAACCAGAAACTCAGAGAATTTTTCGCGAAACCTCAAAAATTTTCTTAGGTGTAGGGGACACACGCCCGTGTGGTCAGGCCGTGTGGCTCACAGGGCCAAGAGACACGCCCGTGTGGGCATTCAAAATAGGGCACACGGCTGTGTCCCAGCCCATGTCCATACTCGTGTAACTCTCTGACTTAGGTCACACGCCCAAGTCACAAGCTCGTGTGCTAGACTGTGTGAACATAATAATTTTCATTAAATAGATGCAGGGGTCACACGGTCAAGCCACAAGTCCGTGTGCCAGGCCATGTGATCAATTCTTAGCATTCTATTTTGAAATTTTAAAGATGCAGGGGACACACGGCCAAATCACACGCCCATGTGCTAGGCCGTGTGTCACACACTGCTGAGACACACGCCCGTGTCTCTGCTCGTATGGACAAAATAATACCATTTCTAAGCCATATTTCTCACCCAAATTTGCCTTCCACCTACATAATCATTTAAACATATTCTCAAGCCAATACAAGACATTCAAATTCATTCAAAATCAAGTCTTATACATGATATAGCATCTTATATTCACATCAAAACATATCCATCACAAGCCATTCCAATGGCTAGTTACAACCAAAACATTTATATGCCAACATTGGCCAAGTTAACCTATACATGCCATTATAACCAAAGTTTATTTACTAAATATACCAAGATAAGCCGATGAATAGTGTGATGATATCTCCGCCAAGCTTCCAACCCAACGAGCTTCCGAATTACTATAAAACAGAGGAAAATAAAACAAAGTAAGCATATTATGCTTAGTAAGTTCGTATAACGGGAAATTAACTTACCATTCATTTACATTTAAAGTAAGCATGCAAATTCAACCAAAGAAATTTGGCAATTTGCCTAAACACATATAACTTCAAGAAACATGTTAGTCATGTACTTCATGTGAATATCAAGAAACAAGGATGAGCTCATCATGTAACAATTTTCATATACATATGTTTTCCACATCATATATTCATATAACATATACATTTCCATAATAATTCATTGTAACGCCCCGAATTTGGGCCTAGAAGGAATGGGCCTTGAGCATGGGATCAGCTAGGAAACTGCACATAAATATCTATGTGTGCAAGAAAATGACACAAGTTGCTTGTTTGCTTTAATGGCTAAGTGATTTGGGTGTGTTTGGGAGTGTTGGAGAAGTCCTGGGTTCAAACCTGGGCTTTAGCAAAATCTTTGATTTTTGCTCTTAAGTGAATATTGGCCTTAGCTTGAAGGCTTTATAAATATTTTTGGTGAAATCATGACACAAGGAGGCTGTTGGTAAAGGTGGAAAGTGGCGTGTGGAGTGTACTAGTGGTCTTAGGTTCGAATCCATGCTTATGCAAATGGAAATTTTTTTACTGTTGGCCATGGGAGGAGGTTGTGTTTGACCGAAACACCAGAAGTTTGAACAGATTTGAATGGGGTTGTTGTTAGCCGAATTTGGGGAGTGAAAAGGGGGATTTTCAGTTGTTGAGGTTTGTGAACATGAGTGATTTTAGGAGGAAAGAGGGGAATTCGAATTTGGGGGGAGCAGTGGTGCCGAAATGGGATTCTTCTCAACCATTCGGTTGCCTTTGGAGCCTCTAGCCATTCGATCATGTTTTTCCCCCTTTATCGAATTCTTGGAGGTCTTTTGCCGAATCTGTTTCTTTTTGCTACTCTCTCGAATTCTTCTCTTCTTCTCCATTTTTCTTCCTCTATCATCTATTTTTCTGCCGTTTGCACTTTTTGTCAATTTCTGGTAAGTCAAGTGCCTCTCTGTACCTTTCGGGTCTTTTTCTCTTCTATTCTTTTTTTTGCCGAAAGGTGTCAATTGCCGAAACCTCCCATTTTCTTTTCTCATTTCCATATTCCTCTTTTTCCAAAATTAATCTCATCCTCTTAATTCTCCTTCATCTTCCCTTCTTGATTTGGCTTCTCTTCTTACTTGCGCTGAAACCCAAGTGCTGTCCCTCTCTGTTTCAGTTCTGCAATGGCTCTGTCAATCGGTAAGTGTTCAAAATCCATCCTTTGCTTTACTTTTAAAACCGAATGACCTATGCTCTTCCTTTCTTTTCCAAAACGAATAACCCCATTAACCGATTGTTATTTCATTCTTCACGTACTGCACTCATTGCGATTCTAGGGTCTTCTTTAAGGGAGTGGTGCAGTGTGAACGGTTTGGAGGAGTCACATTTTTGTTCTCAAACGTCCGGTAAGGTAATAAGGTTACCTCATGTTTTTGGGGTTGGCTGAATATGCCCTACCACTTACTAATCGGTTCTTGACTGTACTTTAGGAAAGCAGCGAAGGCGTGTGATCGTTTCTGAACAGCGATCGTTGGGGGATTAAGGTCACCCTCATTCAAACAAGGTTGGGTGCTCGTAGATCTTGGAACGACTCCGTAAAAAGGTGTGTAATTACACTATCTCCTCTGCGAATCGGCAAAAGCCGAAAAGCCAAAACCTCGGCATATGAGGCCTCACGAGCGTGTGATCGCTCGTGTGGTAAACCGAGCCCACAACCATGGGCGATAGAATTTAGAGGCCACCGCGAGCGTTCTCGTGCTCTTGGGCCGTTATGGGCCTCGTTTGGCTGAAATGGGCCGTGTGGGCCCAATGGGCTCGTGGGCCCCACACGGAATAAATCCACGATAAGTGGCAAATACTGAACTGGGCTATAACGTTCACATAGCCGTGACTGAATTTGGGCTAAATGGGCCACACGAGCGTGTGGGCCCACTTGGGTCGAATATTGGGCTTTGGGCCCATTTACACCGTTTCGATCATATATGTTATCCGTGTCGCTCGAAGCGACTGTAGACCTTCGGTAAGGTTGTAAAATGACTGAAATACCCCTAAAGAGTGAAATGACTAAAATACCCCCATAGAAAAAAATGACCGTAGTACCCCTGTAGGGTAAAATGACGGTAATGCCCCTGTAGGGTAAAATGACCGTAATGCCCCTGTAGGGTAAAGTGACCGTAATACCCCTGTAGGGTAAAATGACCGTAATACCCTTGTAGGGTAAAATGACCGTAATGCCCCTGTAGGGTAAAATGACCGTAGTACCTATGTAGGGTAAAATGACCGTAATGCCCCTGTAGGGTAAAATGACCGTATACCCCTATAGGGTAAAATGACCGTGATGCCCTTATAGGTAAAATGACTGTAATACCTTTGTTAGGTGAATTGACCGATATACCCCCAAAAGGTAAAATGTCTATTTTGCCCCTCGAGGGTAAATGATTGATTTGTGTGTGATGTAAATGATTGATTTGTCTGTGACGTAAATGATTGATCTGTCTGTGATTTAAATGACTGATTTGTCTATGATTTGTATGACTGATTCTGAGCATGACATTTTGCATACACGACATACTGCATGGGGTTGGGATACTGTTATGGAGGAAGTACTGTACTGGTGGCTCTGCCACAATCACTGTTATTGGTGGCTTTGCCACATATCATCGTTACTAGCGCCTTTGCCGCGATCTCATGCATCGCGCTTTTCCGCAATACCGCTTGGCGCTTGCTGCGCGATGTTACTGATGGCTGTGTGCCGATCATATCATCGCTCATCGATGGCTTTGTGCCGATTATATTACCGTTACTGATGGCTGTGTGCCGATCATGTTACTACTACCGATGGCTTTGTGCCAATCATATTACTATACTCATGGCGTTATAGCTATCCTATTTACGGCTCTTAGCCATTCTGATTCATCGCGCCTTTGTCGCTGAGCATCGATTAGTGCCGCAATCGCGTCGATATTGGTGTGTTGGCGGGGTGGGTCGATCTTATCCCCACATGGTGTATTGGTTGGTACGGGTGGTGTGTTGGCTGGATTGGGATGGGTTGCATGATTGCATTGTTGCATTTCATTACTAATCATCACATCAGATTGGGCTTAGGGCCACATGTATTCTGTTTTTGATTTTGATACTGTATTGGGCTTAGGCCCACACTGTTACTGTATTGGGCTAAGGCCCACACTGCACTGTTACTGAATATGGCTCAGGCCCAGACTATTACTGCATGATAGGGGATTACACACTGAGTTCTCGTAACTCACCCTTTTCTTTTAACTCTACAGGTAATCCCCAGCCTTAGATGATTTGGAGCTGCGAGGGACTCGAAGGTGGCCACACATTCACTAATAGTTTATTTTAGACCTAGTTAATTATATTTTTATATTGGGTTGATATTTTTGTAATAAGGCCTCTGGTGATTTTAATTCCTTATAATTGGGTTTAATTTCTTATTTTGAACTGCCAAACAGATACCAACAAGTTTTCACAACTAATAACTGTTTTACAAGGCAAACACATATTTTCAACTTCAAGATACCTGTAAATAGAGTAGCTTCCGCGAATTTAAACCAACAGTAACAAACATGGTAATCTTTTTGCTAAGTGTTGGTTTTATAACTTACCAATTGTTTCCAAGGAAATAAAAACTAAATGGATTTTAACTCCAACGATTTCTCCCAACAAACCTTGATTTCGAAAAACACTTCGATGTGACACGCCAGATTCGGTCGTAACGTCTAGGCCGGGTTTGGGGTGTTACATTCATCTCAAGTTCAGATTATTCCATGTCGGAACTTTGCCTGTTGAATTTATTTGAAATATCGATGGATACATAGGTAGTACACTTGAAGTGTAAAAAACTATAATCTGTCAATTCATATTCGGGAATGCTCATACGAGCAGGTAAACGGGAAGCTCTCTCTCGAGCCATATAACAGGAAGCTTATTCGGTCTGTATAACGGGAAGCTCATAAGAGCCATGTTCAGGAAGCTCATGCGAGCCAATAACGGGTAGCTCTAAAAAGCCATTAATCAGGAAGCTCTGGATAGCCATATATTGAGAAGTTTAAGCGAGTCATATCAGGAAGCTCTGGAGAGCCATATATCGGGACGCTCATAAGAGCTGTGGTGTGTCTACAACACATGTAGAGTCACAACCAATCGGGATGCTCCGAAGAGCTGTTAACGGGAAGCTCGAGAGGGCCAAATATCGGGATGCTCATGAGAGCTAATAACAGGACGCTCTTTCGAGCTATGGTGTGTTCGCAACATATGCAAGACCACAACCAATTCGGGAACCCTGTATCCATCGAATTTCATTTATTCAAATGGGACTTAATACTTGTCGGGCATTATTGTATATATGACCGATTTTCATACATGTCAATTATAAAATACACATACATAACATTCAATTCAAACATATAATTTTTCAATTCAGTTACATGAACTTACCTCGATAATTGTTCGTGTACGCAAAATCTACTAATCCGACACTTTTTCTTTTCCACAATCTAACTCCGTATTTGGTCTTTCCAGATCTATACGAGTAAATTTAGCTCAATTTAATACAATTTATATTCAATTCAATCCAATTCACATCTTAGGCAAAATTACCATTTTGCCCCTATACTTTTGATTAATTACCATTTCGTCCCTAGGCTCGGAAAATGAAATTCATGCAATTTAATCCTTATTCCAAGCCTAGCCGATTTTTACATGTAACAATAACAACCCATGTATTTCATAAAATTTAGAATTTTTCCATGAACTTTACATCTTTTCAATTTAGTCCCTAAATCATAATTTCATCAAAATTTACTTTACAAAAGTTGTTTATTTATCAACAACCTTTCATTTTCTACCATAAAACTTCATAATTCATGCATACTCATCCATGGAAAAACCCTAGTACTTTGATAACTTTACAAATTAATCCCCGAGATAGCTAGATTAAGTTATTACGATCTTAGAAATATGAAAATTACTAAAAACGAGATAAGAAAACTTACCTAATTGAGCCAAATAAGTTTGCTATCTTCAAGCTCTTCTAAATAGGGTTTCCATGTATTTAATTTGGGAAAGATGATATAAAATGATGATATTTTCTTTATTTAATCATTTATCATCTTTTATTGTTTTTACTTTCCAATTTAGTCCTTTTCTTTATTTAATTTTCCTATGATGAATCATCATACTTATCTACTAACTCCTCTTAATGGTCTATTTGCCATATAAGGACCTCCAATTTTAAATTCCATAGCTATTTGATACTTATAGCTACTAGAACTCAACTTTTTTATTCTATGCAATTTGGTCATTTTATCAATTAAACATGTAATAGGTAAAATTTTCTTAACGAAATTTTCATACGACATTCCTATCATAATGCAAACCATGCAATAATATTAAAATAATTTTCCTTTCGAACTCGGATTTGTGGTCCCGAAACCACTGTTCTGATTTCACTGAAAACGGGCTGTTACAACTCTCTCCCCTTAAAGAATTTTCGTCCTCGAAAATCTTACCAGTAAAGAGGTTCGGATATTGCTTTCTCATTGTTTCCTTAGGTTCCCAGGTAGCTTCTTCTATTCCATGTCGTTGCCAGAGGACTTTTACTAATGCTACGTTTTTATTTATTAACTCTTTCGTCTCACGTGCCAGAATTTTGATCGGTTCTTCACTGTAAGTCATATCAGGCTGAATTTCAATATCTGTCGGAGAAATAACATGTGAAGGGTCTGACCGATACCGTTGTAACATAGACACGTGAAAGACATTGTGAATCTTTTCTAGTTCTGGTGGTAAAAGCCAACTGGTATGCAACAGGTCCGATTCTTTTTGTGATCTCATATGGCCCGATAAATCGTGGACTCAATTTTCCTTTATGACCAAACTGAAGAACTTTCTTCTTAAGGCGATACTTTCAAGAATACATTGTCGCCAACTTGGAATTCTATTTCTTTACGTTTAAGGCCTGCATAGGATTTTTGACGATCAGAGGCTGCTTTCAGACTATCTCGGATTAATTTCACCTTTTCTTCAGTCTCACAGATCAGGTCAACTCCATATATCTTTTTCTCACTGAGCTCAGTCCAATACAACGGAGTTCTACAGTTACAACCATACAGAGCTTCGTACGGTGCCATTTGAATGCTTGACTAATAACTATTATTATATGCAAATTCGAATAATGGCAGGTATTTTTCCCAATTACCTTCGAATTCTAATACACAAAGACAAGCTTATCTTCCGAATCAGATTACGAGTTGGATCGCCATCATCGATCGGAGGATGAAATGCAGTACTAAAATGTAATTGCGTACCCAAGACATCTTGCAACTTGTTCCAGAATCGACTGGTACTCCATGCAGCCTTATAATCTCAGAAACATATAATTCAGCCAATCTGTCCATGGAGAAATCTATATGTACCGGAATAAAGTGTACAGACTTTTTCAAACAGTCGATGACTACCCAAATGGAATTTTTCTTTTTCGGAGATAGGGTAACCTTGACACAAAATCCATGGTAACTCTTTTCCATTTCTATTCTGGTATCGTAACTAGCTATAAGAGCCCCGAAGGTACCTGATGTTCAACTTTAACTTGCTGACATATCAAACATATAGATACAAATTCAGAATATCACGCTTCATTCCCGGCCACCAGTATATCTTTTTTAATACATTTTGCTACTCCCCGGATGAACAGACATAATACCATTATAAGCTTCATGTAAAATTCTCTGTACATGTTCTGAGTTCTTCAGTACACATACTCTACCTCTGAATAACAGGCAATCATTAGGCTCTATTTGAAATTCTGAATCAGAAGTTAACTCACATTGTACCCGTTTAGCTTGCAACTCATTATCACTTTTCTGAGTTTCACAGATCTACTGTAGAAACATCAGTTTAGCTTTTAGCTCAGCCAAGATTGAACCATCATCAGAAAATGACAATCAGGTATTCATTGCTCGTAAAGCAAACAAAGACTTTCTACTCAGAGCATCTGCAACCACATTTGCTTTTACCTGTTGATAATCAATAACCAGATCATAATCTTTCAAAAATTCAAGCCACCTGCGCTGTTTCAGATTCAAATCTTTCTGCGACATCAAATACTTTAAACTTTTATGATCGGGGAATATATGACACTTTTTTACCGAACAAATAGTGTCGCCAAATTTTTAGTGCAAAAACAATTGCTGCCAATTCTAAATCATGTATCGGGTAATTCTTTTCATTTGGTTTAAGCTGTGTAGAAGCATAGGCTATTACTTCACCTTATTGCATCAAAATACAGCCTAAACCGTTCAATGATGCATCACTGTAAATCACAAATTCCTCACCCGATTCTGGCTGAACTAGAACTGGTGCTTCAGTTAACAAGGATTTTAATCTGTCAAAGCTTTGCTAACATTTATCAGTCCATTCAAATTTCACATTTTTTTGCAATAGTCGTGTCAACGACGAAGCTATCATTGAGAATCTTTTTACAAACCTCCTATAGTAACTGGCTAATCCCAGAAAACTTCTGACTTTAGACACATTTTTTGGGGATTTCTAGTTAACAATAGCTTATATTTTATTCGGATCCACTCTAATGCCTTCAGCAGATACTATATGTCCAAGAAAACCAACTTCCCGAAGCCAAAATTCACACTTGCTAAATTTAGCGTATAGTTATTTCTCACGCAGAGTTTGCAGAATAATTTTGTAATGATCAGAATGTTCATTTTCATCTCGGGAATATACAAGAATATCATCAATAAACACTACAACAAATCTATCCAGAGACGGTCTGAAAATTCTATTCATTAAATCCATAAACGCTGCAGGTGCATTAGTCAAGCCAAACGGCATCACAAGGAATTCATAATGTCCGTACCTGGTTCTGAAAGCTGTTTTTGGTACATCCGAGTCTTTCACTCGTAACAGATAGTAACAAGAACTGATTGCTGTGATTTGTCAAAGTTTTAAAATTTATAAAGAGAACGATCGAACCTGGAAGCTAACTATGACAATGATTTGAGGCAAGCGCACCTATCGAACAGTAGTATAGTTAAGGCAAGACCGGATTGTCGAACCCAAAGGAACTAAAAGTACTAATACTAACTTTTTTATTATTATCTAGCCTAAAATAAAGGGAATTATCGTTTAATCTAAATTAACTAACTACTAAGCTAAAGACTCTAAGACAAAGAAGAATGAATTTGGGGAAATACTTGTGGGAAAAACCAACTGATTAAGACAATACCCGAGGAAGAATACACCTAGACTTCACTTATTATCTAACACTGAACCAGACGATTTATTCACTTGACTTGATCCGTAGGACTCCCTAAGTTATATTAATACCTCCGTCGAGGCTACTAACGTCTAACCCTAGGTTGATTAATTGAAATCTCTTTCTAATTAAAACCCCTAGAATTGCATTAACTCGATCTATGGACTATCATATTAGGTTTCACCCTAATCCGGCAAAATCTCGTCACCCTATGTCTAGGCGTGCGATCAACTCTGCTTAATCATGCTAGATCTACTCTTAGGCAGGGACTTTTGCTCCTCCACCTAAGCACATCAAACTTGAATCAATATCCTGGAAATATCAAAACAAGAATTAAGAACACATAATTAAGAACAAATCAAGTATTTATCATATAGTTCAGAAAATAATAACAAGATTCATCTTAGGTTTCATCCCCCTCAGGTATCTTCGGAGTTTAGTTCATAATGATAAAAGAGAACATCTCAGAAGAAAAGATAAAACAAAACATAAGAAAAACCCTAAAACTCCCTGAAGGAATTGAAGAGAAGATCTTCCGTCTTGAGTATGACTCCGGCTTCTTGAGATGAATCAACTGGCTTTCTTCGAGCAAATCCCACAATTCTGACCTCTCCGGCTTGTCTCCTTGGCCTAGCTGGATGCCCCCTGACAAAAGGCCTGGGGTCCCTGACTAAAGCCCTGGCAGAAGGCTTCTGCCGAACTCCCCTCTTATGTTTCCCCCTAGGGTGTTTATATAGGCTTTGAGATGCCTTACTTGGCCAGCACGTATCCTAATCCGAATAGAATTCCTATTAGGGTGTTTGTATAGGCTTTGGAATGTGTTTCTTTGCCTCCAAGTATCCTATTCCGAGTGAAATTCCTCTTTGTCACGGTAGGGACACGCCCGTGGCACACGCCCGTGTGAATCGTGGTCAGGCCGTGTTCGAGTCTATCAATGAGGCACGGCCGTGTGGTCTTGGGCCCAGGCCTTGTCGATTTTGTGATTTGACCCATTTGGTCCGTTTTAAGCCCGTTTCTCATTCTTTTCATTCTCCGATGCTTTCCTGAGTATAAAACATGAAAACAAAGGATTAAGAGCACCAAATTACACAATTCAAGGCTTAAATCATCCAAAAGCATGCTAAATGTGGGCTTAAAATATGTTACTATTGCGGTTTATCAAATACCCCCACACTTAAGCTTTTGCTTGTCCTCAAGCAAAATTCTCAACTCACAATTAAAACAAACTTCCTCGATTCATAATATTCATCGATAGTGTTTCATCATAATTCATAGCTAATTTATACATGGATAATTCAACTCAAAGAGTCCTAAAGATTCAAACAATCTAAGTCATACATTTTGTAGCATGAAAACATAGGTGTTTCCCTTTATCTAAATAATTACCCCTGATTCAAAATCGACAAGGATTGACATCCTTGCAAAAGATTCACTCAAATCACTCGAGGTGTTTAAGGTTCAAGAAAAAGCACTCATAAGTCAAACATGAAAAGTTAATCCCATAGTCTTGTATGAAAATCAAATCTCCATCACTATAATATGAGATGATACACAAATCAAAAGGTCTTTAACAGGGTTGTAATGGGGCTTGGTTAAAGGTGTGGATAAAGGATAAATTAGAGGGTTAGAATCGAGACTGACCTGACAAATTACCTAACTAGAAACAACGAACTGAATATAAATAATTACATCAATTGAAAATTTGTACTAATAATACTCTAATACGAGCTTTTTCTTCAACAATTTGGATTTAAACGTATAAGCTCACTTAATCACAGAACTAATAATGAATATACTTCAATTTTTTTAAAGAACAAATCATTAAATATTTACAATAATAAGAAAGTAAAACTGAAATATAGAACATAGTTAGGCAACTGCTCAAAATCAAATCTCGACAAAAAAGGTAGTCAAGAAGAATGGTGATAACAAATACAAAGGGTTTTGGGTTAATATTAGTGGGTGAGTCAATAAAATGGGTTGTTAGGATCAAAGGGGTTCACTAGGGGTTAATTATGAAGGTAGGCTTTTTAGTGGAGTGAGTGGGTTAAAACCTAGGTGCCTTCATCATCTTTGTATATCAAATCAAAGGTGTGGTCTCGACATGTATAATCATGCAAGTTCTAGAATAACAAATCAATGTTGACACACTCATAATCAATAAAATGAGCAAGAAAAAGAATATATGCTCTAAAAGCTCAAAATCTCACAAGAGAAAATTATGGGTTTTTGATGTCAACCTCGTAAATTTCAAACTTCAAAGTAATATTCAAATTCAGGTCGACAACCTAGAAAATTTTTAATTCTGAAAAATAGACTTATCATGCTTGATTCTTTAGTATCTTAAAGTTTAATCATCAATGCACAATTATCAATGACTTAATCTAAAATATATCAATAAAAATCATAAATCATAGGAAATTTCATTTTAACAGTAATATGAGAAATTTTACTTAAAACAAGGCATAATTCAGGGATTTTCAAATAACACTATAGTTAACCCCCCCACACTTAAGATGTACATTGTCCTCAATGTACAAAGATAGAGAATAGCAAAATAATAAAATCATAAGATAGGGAGAGAAGTAAAACTTCCTGAATTTTGGATGAAGTCAATGAAAAGAAATCAGATAGGAATTGGCAGAGGTGAACGTGAGGGAGTGCCTCGAACCGTTTGAATTTGAATCCTCGAATTAGCCAGCCTGATTTTATTGTATCCTAAGCTAAATCTAAGCGGCATGAAGAATAAGAAGAAAATAATAAAGAAAGTAAAAATAAAAATAAAAATAAAAATAAAAATAAAAATAAAAATAAAAGTAAATAATGGAAAATGAAAGAAGAAAGACAACTGGAAAAGAAAAAGGAAGAAGGGGGTTTAAATAGAGATGCAGCCTGTGTTTTGAGAAAAATTTTGTCCTGTTGCCACACGTCTACGGCCACGCCCTTTTACCTACCTGTGGTGCCCACATGGCCACGGCCACGGCCGTGTGGGTATGGAAACCTGCGCCTAAACATGGAAATAAATAAAACTAAACTAATTAGTAGGGTTAGTGCTCGGGTTGCCTCCCGAGAAGCGCTCGTTTAAAGTCTTAAGCTAGACTTACCTCTCATTCGCATAATCAGGGTGGTTTGAGGAGGTGAAAATCCTTTCTCATGCGATCAATTCAGTTATTGAGATATAGTTCAAGTCGAGTAGTGTTTACCTTAAAAGTGCTGAATTTAGGATTGGTTACCTCGACTGTTCCATTTGGGAAGATTTTGAGTACTTGATCTCCTATCTTAAGCTGGGTTGTCCCATCGTTAAGTTTGTCGTGGAGTTGCCTCGTTTTTGCTTCGTGTGTTTTTAGTTTCTATTTGAAGTGAGTCTTCCACTCGTCTAGTTCATCGATCCAAAACCTTCGTTCCGCATGAATTTCTTTTTTATCAACACGAGGTCTAGGATCTGGCATCTGCGAAAGAGCTTCAAGAAACGACAAGTTAATATGGAACTTCTTTGGAGATTTAAGAAATTTACCGAATTGTTCCTCTGTGTGGTCTTTCTTTATCGCATTAGGGTATGGCACAAGAGCTTGGTACTCTGTAATTACCGGGTTTGGTAAATCATGGCTTACTTCAACCTTACCTTCCTCAACCACATTCTCTTGCTTCAATTTTGGTTCATCTAACCCTTCACTATCATGAGCAGTTATTGCTTGAGGTTGCTCTCTTGGGTTAGTTTCGATGTTGCTAGGCAAGATACCTTGTTGTTGTTCAAATATGATCTTAGCAAGTTGCCCTAATTGGTTCTTGATCCCTTGAATCGATGCTTCTTGATTTTTAAGTGCTGTTTCGGTGTTTTGGAGATGAGTTTCTGACACCGCTATGAATTTTGTCAGCATCTCCTCAAGGTTCGGCTTCTTTTCTTGTGGGTAGGGTTGCTGTTGAAAGCCTGGGAGGGGTTGTTGTCTCTGATTTCCTTGACCACCCCATGAGAAGTTGGGATGGTACCCCCAGCCTGCATTATAAGTGTTATTGTAAGGATTATTTTGAGGTCTAGAATAGTTACCCGTATAGTTGACTTGTTCATTCTCTATGCTAGGGTTGTAGGATAGGTATTCTATGTTGTTCACCCCTCCTTTGTTTGTATTGTACTGCATCACTGGATGTACCTGTGAAGAACTACACAAACCGTAAATTTTCTTACTTAAAAGCTCTACCTGGTTTGATAGCATGGTTACTGCGTCGAGGTTGAAGACATTGGCGGTTTCAGTTGGCTTTATCCTCATAACTTGCCACTGATAGTTATTCAGTGCCATCTCCTTTATAGACTAAAATTACCTATCAAAAGCAAATAAAATAAAAATTAGCAAAGTAAAAAAATAAAAATAAAAATAAATTGCATTAAAATGGCTAAAGTAATAAAAATCAAGTGTTCTTAATATTTCAGTTCCCCGGCAACGGCGCCAAAAACTTGATCGCTGTGATTTGTCAAAGTTTTAAAATTTATAAAGAGAACGATCGAACTTGGAAACTAACTATGACAACGATTTGAGGCAAGCGCACCTATCGAACAGTAGTATAGTTAAGGCAAGACCAGATTGTCGAACCCAAAGGAACTAAAAGTACTAATACTAACTTTTTTATTATTATCTAGCCTAAAATAAAGGGAATTGTCGTTTAATCTAAATTAACTAACTACTAAGCTAAAGACTCTAAGACAAAGAAGAATGGATTTGGGGAAATACTTGTGGGAAAAACCAATTGATTAAGACAATACCCGAGGAAGAATCCACCTAGACTTCACTTGTTATCTAACACCGAACTGCACGATTTATTCACTTGACTTGATCCGTAGGACTCCTAAGTTATATTAATACCTCCGTCGAGGCTACTAACGCCTAACCCTAGGTTGATTAATTGAAAGCTCTTTCTAATTAAAACCCCTAGAATTGCATTAACTCGATCTATGGACTCCCATATTAGGTTTCACCCTAATCCGGCAAAATCTCGTCACCCTATGTCTAGGCGTGCGATCAACTCCGCTTAATCATGCTAGATCTACTCTTAGGCAGGGACTTTTGCTCCTCCACCTAAGCACATCAAACTTGAATCAATATCCCGAAAATATCAAAACAAGAATTAAGAACACATAATTAAGAACAAATCAAGTATTTATCATATAGTTCAGAAAACAATAACAAGATTCATCTTAGGTTTCATCCCCCTCAGGTATCTGAGGAGTTTAGTTCATAATGATAAAAGAGAACATCTCAGAAGAAAAGATAAAACAAAACATAAGAAAAACCCTAAAACTCCCTGAAGGAATTGAAGTGAAGATCTTCCATCTTGAGTATGACTCCGGCTTCTTGAGATGAATCAACTGGTTTTCTTCGAGCAAATCCCACAATTCTGACCTCTCCGGCTTGGCTCCTTGGCCTAGCTGGACGCCCCCTGACAAAAGGCCTGGGGTCTCTGACTAAAGCCCTAGCAGAAGGCTTCTGCCGAACTCCCCTCTTATGTTGCCCCCTAGGGTGTTTATATAGGCTTTGAGATGCCTTACTTGGCCAGCACGTATCCTAATCCGAATAGAATTCCTATTAAGGTGTTTATATAGGCTTTGGAATGTGTTTCTTTGCCTCCAAGTATCCTATTCCGAGTGAAATTTCTCTTTGTCACGGCAGGGACACGCCCGTGGCACACGCCCGTGTGAATCGTGGTCAGGCCATGTTCGAGTCTATCAATGAGGCACGGCCGTGTGGTCTTGGGCCCAGGCCGTGTCAATTTCGTGATTTGGCCTATTTGGTCCGTTTTAAGCCCGTTTCTCGTTCTTTTCATTCTCCGGTGCTTTCCTGAGTATAAAACATGAAAACAAAGGATTAAAAGCACCAAATTACACAATTCAAGGCTTAAATCATCCAAAAGCATGCTAAATGTGGGCTTAAAATATGTTACTATTGCGGTTTATCAAGAACGAAGATCTATTTTTGAGAATACTATAGCACCCTTCAACTGATCAAACAAGTCATCAATACGAGGCAGTGGATACTTATTTTTAATTGTGACTTTGTTGAGCTGTCGGTAATAAATACACAATCTTAACGATCCATCTTTCTTTTTAACAAACAGAACCGGTGCACCCCAAGGTGAAAAACTGTGCTTTTAAATCCTTTAATTTTGTTGGAGCCATTCTGTAGGGTGCTATAAATATCGGTGTTGTTCTCGGAACAAGATCTATAGAAAATTTAACTTCTCTGACCGGCGGTAATCCGTATCTAAGACAAGAGGCCTTTAGAAAGCAGAGCTATTACCGCTGCCCACCCAAAAGAGCACGAAAAGCTGTGCCTACTTTAATTCTTCCGGAAACACATCAGGATATTCACATACCACTGGCACTGATTTAATATTGGATTCAAATACTTTAGTGTCCAACACATAGGCAAGATAAGCATCATACCCTTTTCTGACATATTTCTGTGCTGATATAGCTGATATAACATTAGACAATTCGTCCAATTTATCAGATTCAATACAGAGCAATTCACCGTTCTGACATTTCAATACAATATGCTTCTGTTTACAATTTAACATGGCATCATGCTGAGTTAACCAGTCCATACCCAGAATTACATCAAATTCATCAAACGGTAATAACATCAAATCAGCCAGAAAATAGTAACCCCATATCATTAATGGATGATTCTTGAAAATTTTATCCACCATCACATACTGACCCAGGGGATTCAATACTTTAACCATAAATTCAGTGGACTCGACAGGAAAATTCTTACTAGACACTAAATTTGTACAGATATATAAAGAGTTGAACTGGGATCAATTAAAGCAGTTATATAAGTATCAAGAAGACAAAAAGTACCAGTAATAAAGTTGAGTGTAGAGGCATCCTCACGTGCACGAATAGCATATGTCCTTGCCGGTGCTCGTGCTTTAGATTTGACAGTTGAATCTTTTGTCGTACCTCGACTACCACTGACATTGTTGGGGTTACGAGGTGGTCTACCTCTGATAGTTGTATTGCTCGGCTTTGAAGTTTAAACAATATCTCTTTCAACTTTCTCCGGACAATCTTTTAGATAATGGTCAAAGGAACCACATCTGAAACATGCTCCACTTTTCATTCTACACTCACCAAAATGCATTGTATTACAGTGCTTGCATTTGGGTTTGGTATTTTTAACATTTCCCGCACTTGCTACAGATGTAGCCTGAGAACTTGAACTGGAATGTGGAATACTTCTATCTCTCCCAGAGTACCCCACAGAGGTGGTAAAACGATCAAAATTTTTATTTGATTTCTTTGAGGCCGATTGATATGACTTTTCCGTAAATATTTTACTTGAAATTCGGGCTTCAATATCAGGTTGTCTCTTTTCCTTACTCAGCTCATCAGCTTTATGAGCTCAATCAACCAGTACAACAAATTCTTTCAGCTCAAGAATCCCAACTAATAACTTTATGTCTTCATTTAAACCCTCTTCAAACCGCTTACACATTGCAGTTTCAGTCGGGATACATTCTCTGGCATACTTACTTAATCGGAAAAATTCCCATTCATATTCAAATACTGTCATATGCCCCTATTTGAACTTCAGAAATTCTTTCCATTTTTGATCAAGAAATCTCTGACTGATATATTTCTTTTTGAACTCAGTTTTGAAAAATTCCCAAGTGACCATCTCTTTCGGTACAACAGAAATTAAAGTATTCCACCACTAGTAAGTTGAGCCTTTTAGCAGTGATGCTGCATATTTTAGACATTCAACTGGTGTACAAGACAATTCATCCAGAACCCTGATAGTGTTTTCTAGCCAGAATTCAGCCCTTTCTGGATCGTCTTTAGCGGTAGCTCTGAGTTCTTTTGCCCCATATTTATGAATTTTTTTTTACATGAGGCTTACTAGTTCTAACAAGTTCTGTACCTTGTGGCATATCAGGAATTGATTGAGAGATAGGAGGGGAAGGTTGTTGTACAACCAGATTTGTTCTTACAAATTCTGTAAACCATTCGTTCATCATTTGGAAGAAGGCTTCTTTAGCCTTATCTCCTCGACCTTCAGATACGGGCCTTCTTCTACTTGATGTTGCTCTTTTAACTGAAGCTTGAGCATTGCTCTCAGCTTCTTCGGATTAAGCTCGGTTGGACGACATTACTATATGAAAAATATGTTTAAAATGGTCAGGAGATATCACACTATCACAATTTATATAATGGCATGTATAGCTAGAATCATATACGCTACGTTAGTTTGAGAATCGGCTAAATTATAACTCTGATACCAATAAATGTAACACCCCTAACTCGTATATATCGTCAAAATAGGGTTACAGAGCATTACCGGTGTAACAGCCCATTTTTAGTCAAATCAGAACAGTGGTTTCGGGACCAAAAATCCGAAGTTGAAATAATTATTTTATTTTTTATTTTAATGTCTACAACATGATAGTATGATTGTGTGAAAATTTCATTAAGAAATTTTATCAATTGCTAGCTCAATTTGATAAAAAGGATTAAATTGCGTAAAATGCAAAAGTGGTGTTCTATTAGCTAAGGGTGTCTAATAGCTATAGAACTTCAAAGTGGAGGTGTAACATCCTAAAAATTTTGTATCGATATGTTGCATGATTTTGGTGCTTAGCTTGTGAATGAGTCAATTTGTGTGTTTAATATAGTCTTGAGAAGGCTCGGGATTTATTCAGAATTAGAATAAATTTTAGTAATGAGTACTTTATTGAAATGAAACAAGTAACCTTGATGCTTAAGGTAATTAAGTGGTAAAAAGATAGCAAAAAATGAGCCATTGGTTAAGAGGTTATGCGCAACATGTATGGTCTTGAGGAGAGAGGTTCGAATGCCCTAGTATGCATTTTGTGAATATTATTTTTTTGCTCTTTCCTAGCAAGTGTCGGCCAAGCTTTATTCTTGGTAAGTTAGACTTTTATTGTTATGGTATGATGGCTAAGAGATATGGTAAGAGTGAATTTAAGGAAAGAAATTATGAGCTTATGGCAAGTAAGGGGGGACACAAGGCACTTCTTAAGGGATGTGTTTTGGAAAGTTTGGAATGGCCAAGCTTTGTCCATGAACTTGGACGGTTTTGGGGCTAGAGGGTGGCCAAATTTTGTTGTAGGCATTGGTAAGGATGTGTAGCTAGTGGTTACTCTCATTTTGGTCATTTTTGTTTTTCCCAAAACACTTTTCTTTTCATTTTTTTCTCTCATAGCCAAATGCACTTTAGGCTTTGGGTAAACATCTTGGTTTTTCTTCTTTTGGTCATTTCTTTTTGACCATTTGGTCATATTTTGCCAAACCTCTCAAATTCTTTTCTCCTAGTGCCGAAAATATCAAAACAAAAAAGCCATTTCTTTTCTCTTCTCCGCCATGGCCGAATGTTACTATTATTATTTTCTTTTTTTTTTCTTTTTCTTTCTTCTTGACCGAACCTTCCTCTTCACCTATATTTTCTTATCAATCGTTTTCTTTGCTTTCGTTGTGACTATTCGGTAAGAACCCTCTTCGATTCTTTATTTTTTTCTTCTTTTCTTTGTCGAATTTACTCTTGATTTGGGAGGGTCTTTTGATCGAAAATATCCTCTATCTCTCTCTTAGACAATCTTTTTCGTCTTTATAGTGACATAGAAAAAGGTCGAAACTCAGAGTGTTCGTAATCATCGTGAATCGCTAGGATTCGGTTCAAAGTGTTAAGGTAAGGGTTTCTATCAAGGACTTCTATTTTACTCGTTATTTCGTCAAAGATGGGTGACAAATCGATTCTTATCTTAGGGACGTTATCGCTCGATTTTCATCCCGTGAACGTAAGATTTCGTGGTAAGCCGATTTCGCCCTTAAAACCTATAGACTTAATTTCCTAAATATTAATTGGACTAATATTCTTTTTTCAATGGAAGCAAACAAGATAGGGTCGAAAAGGGTAGTGAATAGTGTTCGGAAGAGGGGCGGATTTGCTATTCCCTCTAGATTCAAGCGAAGGGCTGTTTCGGCAATCTGAGACTTTCCACCGGGTTGTGGACCCTCATCCGGGGAGAATCAATTATTCGAAGTTGTTCGTAGTTCGAAGCCTTTAGCTGTTCGGGGTTTTCCACCAGGTTGTGAACCGTCAACCGGGAAGAATCGACAAATAGTTGTTGTTCGAGATTCCGAGGGTAAAAATCTAGACCGCTTACTTTAGCATAGATTTATGTTAAGTATTAGTGTTCTAATCCAGCGTGACATGTATTTAGGTATTGACGAGCGGGAAAGTATAGTTCTCACCGTAATCAGGTGTGTAACCTCACACTTATCTCATGGGTTAGATAAATATACCGTAATTAAGCATTAGACTAAAAATCACAAGGTTGGTGAAATCGAAAAATATGGTATATTAATACTTTAGTGTAAGTGCATGAAATCGGTATTAAAACTATGAAATGGGTCAAATTGTGAAATGGGCCAAATTGTGAAATGGGCCAAACTGTGAAATGGGCCAAATTGTGAAATGGGCCAAACTGTGAACTGGGCCAAATTGTGAAATGGGCCAAACTGTGAAATGGGCCAAATTGTGAAATGGGCCAAATTGTGAAATGGGCCAAATTGTGAAATGGGCCAAATTGTAATACGGGCCAGTTTGTAATAAATCTTTTATGGACTTTATGGTGGAATTATCATATGAATAATTGTTATGCATTTTATATACATGATTGCATGGGATGGGATATTGATGAAGAGAAGTTTTGGTAGCTCTGCTACATTATTCTGGTGGCTCTGCCACAAATATTGTAAATGGCCACTGGCCTGCGAATTATTGAATTAAATGGCATAATGCCTGCGATTGGTTGTAAATGGCCACTGGCCTGCGAATTATTGAATTAAACGGCATAATGCCTGCGATTGGTGTGTTGGCGGGGTGGGTGACTAAAGCTCCCCACAGGTGTGAGGGTTGGTACGGGTGGTATGTAGCGGATGGAAATTTAGGTATGGTTGGGAATTTCATATTACATGCATTTTACACATGTTAAATTGATATATTTGTAAATGGGCTTAGGCCCAATTAATGCTTAAATGGTTTTGGCCCAGTGAACTTGGTAAGTGGGTTACACACTGAGTTCTAAGTAACTCACCCCATTTCCTTTACCCTTCTCAGGTAGCGATCAGTAATGGAGGCTTGGGCCGGGGATGACTTCGTGGAGGCCATACTTCAAATAATGGTTTTTATGAGCTTTGAACTACTCCTAAGTATTTTTAATTAATTACTATTTCAGCTATGATGTAATAAGGCCTCTGGTATTATTTTATGGATTTTTACTTGTGGATGAATTTTAATTATGTTTAAATACTAAAATGGGACTATTCTATTTTTATAAATGTTTTCTTAAATTCTCGTGCAAAAAGGGGTTTTTCTTAAATATTTTATTCTCGTAAATTTTTCTGTAAAATTCTTTAAGAATCTTATTTTCAAATTTCCTTTTGAACTCTTTTAAACTTATCGTAAAATTTTTACCAATTAATTTCTAAGTTTTAATTTATAAACTCTTATGTCTTAAATCATAGATTTTAAATTAACCTCGGTTTTTAATAAACTTCAATTCCAAAATAGTTTTGAGGATCTGTTTTATTTAAATCAATAAATGACTAGATGTATGTTCGTTTTGTGTGACATATCAAATCTGGTTTTAACGCATAGACCAGGGTTTTGGGTGTTACATTTTATGGTATCAGAGCCAGTTTCAAAACTCGGTTGTGGTTTGGGTTCAACAACAATTTTTGTTTCGAATTTATAAAATTTATGTTTTAAAGGTAGTATGGCACCACGAGCATCCGGCACCAAGTCAAGTAAGTATTCGTATATTGAATGTTTATTATGGTGATATGATCATAGGAACACTCTAGAACTTCTAGTTTTAGGTGTTGAAATTGTAGAGATTGAGAATATAGGATGTGATTGCGAAAACAACTCTATCTCTTATATCTCATAAAATATCGTTATTAAACACTGAAATAGTATTCTGATTCATAAAACTTGTAATCAGATTAAACCGAAATAGTCAAAATGAGCGCTAGAGGACGTGGACGTGGTAGGCGTGGCCATGGTAGAGGCCGAGGTGCTAGGGTTGCGTCTGAAATTTCGGGACATATACCAGAAATGGACGCACCTGCATCACTCGGGACTGAGACTGGATCACATGATTATACGAGGGAGGACATTGCCTTGACCCAAGCAATGTTGCGAGTCTTGGAAAGGGTTGCTGGAGCTAGAACTGGGCCAGCAGCTCGTGGATCAATTTCGAAACGACTTAGATCGAGTGGTGCCGAAGTTTTTAGGGGTATTTCTGGAGTAGCCCCAAATGTTGCAGAATATTAGCTCGAGGCTGTAAAGCGGATTATGGATGACCTGGAGTGTACTACCGAGTAGAAACTAAGAGGAGCTGTGTCCTTGTTGAGGGACGAGGCGTATCAATGGTGGCTTACTGTTCGAGAAGGCACCCAGGCTGAACGTGTTACATGGGATTTCTTTAAAGCTGCTTTTCAAGGAAAGTATGTCGGGGCAAGTTATGTGGATGCCCGGAGGAAGGAATTCCTGAATCTGGTTCAAGGGAATAAGACAGTGGCAGCTTACGAGGCAGAATTTTTTTGCTTGAGCCGTTATGCTCGCACAATAGTGCCGACCGATCATGAGCGCTGTGTACGTTTTGAGGATGGGATGAATGACGAGTTACGGGTACTGATAGCCCCACAACAAGAAAGGATTTTTGCCACGCTTGTGGAGAAAGCCAAGATAGCCGAAGAGGCTAAGAACTCAGAACGTCATAACCGGGAAAGAGTTAGAGGCAAGAGGGATTTTAAGTACTCGGGTTCTACTAAAAGGTTTCAAAAGAGGCCTCGGAGTGATGAGCCAGCTCAAGCTAGAGCATCTGTGGCTACCAATCAGATTCAAGAATGTGCGGACTGTGGGAAACGACACCCCGGGGAATGTTGGAAGAGAACTGGAGGTTGTTTTAAATGTGATTCCAAGGATCACCAGTTTAGGAATTGCCCTCAACGGACTGCTACGACTCAAGAAGCTCGTAACCCTGACGCATAGCCAGTCAGAGGCGCTCAACAGCCACCGAGAGGCTGTGGACCAGGTCGTGGTGGTAATGGGGCTGGACGTGGTCATGGTGCACCGGGTCGAGGTAATGGCTTCAAGGGTAACGCGGAGGCAAGACAGTCGGGGTTGGTCTATGCGGTCAGGCGTCCTGAAGATGGCGATGCACCTGATGTGATAACTGGTACGTTCTTCATCCTTGATGTACCTATTACTACTTTGATAGATATCGGGTCTACCCACTCGTATGTTGCTAGTGCCATATCTGGAAACCTGAATATTAGATCCGAGATTTCCGATAGAGAGATGACAGTAATTAGTCCTTTAGGACAATCGATAATCGTGAATAAATTGTATAGAGACGTGCCTTTAGAAATTCAAAGAGAAATATTTTTGGCGGATTTGATGGAACTGCCTTTCGGCGAGTTCGATCTTATTTTGGGCATGGATTGGTTGGTAAAGCACCGGGCGCAATTGGATTGTGCTGAAAAGCGGATGTCAATAAGGACTTTGGATGATAAGGAGGTAGTAATGATAGGCGAGCGAAGGAACTTTTTGGAAAATGTTGTATCTGCTTTAAAGGCAGAAAAGTTAGTGCGAAAAGGGTATGGAGCGTTCCTAGCCTTCATCAGTGCTTTGGATGCTAAGGAACTATTGGTGGAAAGTGTGAGAACGGTGAAAGAATTTCCAGATGTTTTCCCGAGGAACTTCCGGGTCTACCTCCAGATCGGGAAGTAGAATTTGGCATTGAGCTTTTGCCCGGAACGGCTCCGATGTCCATTGCTCCTTATAGAATGGCGCCAAAGGAGTTAGCGGAGCTTAAAGCTCAAATTCAAGAATTGTTGGATCGGGGATTTATTCGACCGAGTGTGTCTCCGTGGAGGGCACCGGTTTTGTTCGTCAAGAAGAAGGATGGGTTGATGCGTATGTGCATTGATTATAGGCAGTTGAATAAATTGACGATCAAGAATAGGTATCCATTGCCGAGAATCGACGACTTGTTTGATCAATTGAGGGGAGCTTCAGTTTTCTCCAAGATTGATTTGAGATCGGGTTATCATCAACTCAAGGTTAAGGAGGCAGATATTCATAAGACGGCATTCCGAACCCATTATGGACATTATGAGTTTTTGGTGATGCCGTTTGGTTTGACCAATGCACCAGCTGCATTTATGGACATGATGAACCGAGACTTTCAACCCTATCTAAACCGGTTCGTGGTGGTGTTCATAGATGATATCTTGGTATATTCGAGGAATGAAGAAGAGCATGACTCACATTTACGCACAGTATTGCAAATACTGCGAGAGAAGCAACTTTATGCCCAATTCAGTAAGTGTGAATTTTGGCTGAAGGAGGTGACTTTCTTGGGGCACGTTGTGTCAGCCGAGGGAATCAGAGTTGATCCTCGAAAGGTAGAAGCGGTGTTGGATTGGAAACCACCGAAGGCAGTGGCTGAGATTCGGAGTTTCTTAGGTTTGGCTGGTTATTATAGATGCTTTGTTGAGGGGTTTTCGTTGATTGCTGCACCCCTAACTAAGCTGTTGCGAAAGGGAGTACCGTATGTGTGGACCGATAAACAACAAGAGAGTTTCAAGAAACTGAAGAAGATTTTGACGGAAGCGCCAGTACTGATTCAACCTGAGGCTGGAAAAGAGTTTATCGTTTACTGTGATGCGTCACACACGGGTTTAGGATGTATGTTGATGCAAGGTGGAAAAGTGGTGGCTTATGCTTCTCGTCAGTTAAGGCCGCACGAAGTCAACTATCCTACTCATGACTTGGTGTTGGCTGCGGTGGTTTTTGCTTTAAAGATATGGAGGCACTATCTCTACGGAGAGAAGTCTATCATTTATACAGATCATAAGAGTCTTAAGTACCTCCTTACCCAAAAGGAGTTGAACTTGAGACAACGGAGGTGGGTGGAGCTGTTAAAGGATTATGACTTCTCAATCGAGTACCATCCTCGAAAGGCTAACGTGGTGGCAGACGCATTGAGTCGTAAGGTAGTATCGGAGTTAAGAGCAATGTTTGCTCATCTTAGTTTGTATGAGGATGGCAGTCTGCTAGCGAAATTTCAGGTGAAGCCTTTCTGGTTAGAACAGATCAAGGAAAAGCAGTTATCAGATGAGAAGTTGGGTCCGTTAATGCAACAAGCTGAAAGTGGTGTAATAGGGGATTTTGGAATGAACAAGGATGGAGTGCTGTGTTTTCGTGGAAGAGTTTGTATGCCCATGGATTCAGATTTGAGACTAATGATTTTGCGTGAGGCGCATAGTAGCCCTTATGCTATGCACCCCGGAGGAACTAAGATGTATCGAGACCTCCGTGAGCAGTATTGGTGGCCAAGGTTAAAGCGGGAGGTTACTGATTTTGTGGGTAAGTGCTTGACTTGTCAATAAGTGAAGGCGAAACATCAATTAGCGTCGGGTTTATTGCAACCGGTAAAGATTCCTCTATGGAAATGGGAGCGGATAACGATGGACTTTGTTAGTGGGTTGCCCTTAACACCTACTAAGAAAGATTCTATCTCGGGTGATAGTGGATCGATTGACAAAGATCGCTCATTTTCTACCAGGTTAAATGCGGATTACTCACTGCGCAGTTGGCTAAGTTGTATGTATCGGAGATCGTGAGGTTGCATGGGGTACCAGTGTCTATTATATCGGATAGGGACCCTGGGTTCACATCACAGTTTTGGAAAGCTTTACATGAGGCTCGGGAACAAAGTTAAACTTCAAGACGGCTTTTCACCCTCGATCGGATGGTCACGGAAAGAGTAATCCAGATTTTGGAAGACATGTTAAGGGGTTGTGTGATTGACTTTAGAGGTAGTTGGGAAGATTTTCTACCGCTGCCGAGTTCGCAGATAATATGCGCGCTTACCAATCCAAATCCAAATGGCACCCTATGAAGCATTATATGGTCGTAGGTGTCGTACCCTACTTGTTGGACTGAATTGGGGGAACGGCAGTTGTTGGGTCCTGAATTGATATCTGAGACGGAAGAAAAGGTAAAAGTGATTCGAGCACGGTTAAAGGAAGCTTCGGATAGACAAAAGTCGTATGCGGATCTGAAGCGTAAGAATATTGAGTTTGCGGTGGGAGATCGTCTTTTTTCAAAGTTTCACCTTGGAAGAAGATTTTCAGATTTGGAAGGAAGGGCAAGTTGAGCCCTAGGTTCATTGGACCGTACCGTGTATTGAAGCGTGTAGGACCAGTGGCCTATCAGCTTGAATTACCTCCGGAGTTGAGTCAGATTCATAGCGTCTTCCATGTCTCTATGTTAAGGCATTATCGATCGGATCCGTCTCACATAGTACCAGTAGAAGAAGTGGAGATAAGGCCGGACTTGTCTTTCGAGGAGGAACCGGTGAAAATCTTAGATCGTGATGTTAAGGTGCTAAGAAAGAAGACTGTGCCGTTGGTTAAGGTTCTATGGCGAAATCACGGAGCGGAAGAAGCTACGTGGGAGCCTGAGGATGCAATTCGGCAACAATATCCTCACTTCTTTTGACCAGGTAAATTTCGAGGACGAAATTTTCTTTAAGGGGGTATAATTGTAACATCCTAAAAATTTAGTATCGATATGTTGCATGATTTTGGTGCTTAGCTTGTGAATGAGTCAATTTGTGTGTTTAATATAGTCTTGAGAAGGCTCGGGATTTATTCGGAATTAGAATAAATTTTAGTAATGAGTACTTTATTGAAATGGAACAAGTAACCTTGATGCTTAAGGTAATTAAGTGGTAAAAAGATAGCAAAAAAATGAGCCATTGGTTAAGAGGTTATGTGCAACATGTATGGTCTTGAGGAGAGAGGTTCGAATCCCCTAGTATGCATTTTGTGAATATTAACTTTTTGCTCTTTCCTAGCAAGTGTCGGCCAAGCTTTATTCTTGGTAAGTTAGACTTTTATTGTTATGGTATGATGGCTAAGAGATATGGTAAGAGTGAACTTAAGGAAAGAAATCATGAGCTTATGGCAAGTAAGGGGGGACACAAGGCACTTCTTAAGGGATGTGTTTTGGAAAGTTTGGAATGGCCAAGCTTTGTCCATGAACATGGACGGTTTTGGGGGCTAGGGGGATGGCTGAAATTTTGTTGTAGGCATTGGTAAGGATGTGTAGCTAGTGGTTACTCTCATTTTGGTCATTTTTGTTTTTCCCAAAACACTTTTCTTTTCATTTTTTTCTCTCATAGCCGAATGCACTTTAGGCTTTGGGTAAACATCTTGGTTTTTCTTCTTTTGGTCATTTCTTTTTGACCATTTGGTCATATTTTGCCAAACCTCTCAAATTCTTTTCTCCTAGTGCCGAAAATATCAAAACACAAAAGCCATTTCTTTTCTCTTCTCCTCCATGGCCGAATGTTACTAGTATTGTTTTCTTTTTCTTTCTTCTTGACCGAACCTTCCTCTTCACCTATATTTTCTTATCAATCGTTTTCTTTGCTTTCGTTGTGATTATTCGGTAAGAACCCTCTTCGATTCTTTATTTTTTTCTTCTTTTCTTTATCGAATTTACTCTTGATTTGGGAGGGTCTTTTGACCGAAAATATCCTCTATCTCTCTCTTAGACAATCTTTTTCGTCTTTATAGTGACATAGAAAAAGGCCGAAACTCGGAGTGTTCGTAATCATCGTGAATCGCTAGGATTCGGTTCAAAGTGTTAAGGTAAGGGTTTCTATCAAGGACTTCTATATTACTCATTATTTCGTCAAAGATGGGTGACAAATCGATTCTTATCTTAGGGACGTTATCGCTCGATTTTCATCCCGTGAACGTAAGATTTCGTGGTAAGCCGATTTCGCCCTTAAAACCTATAGACTTAATTTCCTAAATATTAATTGGACTAATATTCTTTTGTCAATGGAGGCAAACAAGATAGGGTCGAAAAGGGTAGTAAATAGTGTTCGGAAGAGGGGCGGATTTGCTATTCCCTCTAGATTCAAGCGAAGGGCTGTTTCGATAATCTGAGACTTTCCACTGGGTTGTGGACCCTCATTCGGGGAGAATCAATTATTCAAAGTTGTTCGTAGTTCGGAACCTTTAGCTGTTCGGGGTTTTCCACCGGGTTGTGAACCGTCAACCGGGAAGAATCGACAAATAGTTGTTGTTCGAGATTCCGAGGGTAAAAATCTAGACCGCTTACTTTAGCATAGATTTATGTTAAGTATTAGTGTTCTAATCCAGCGTGACATGTATTTAGGTATTGACGAGCGGGAAAGTATAGTTCTCACCGTAATCAGGTGTGTAACCACACACTTATCTCATGGGTTAGATGAATATACCGTAATTAAGCATTAGACTAAAAATCGCAAGGTTGGTGAAATCGGAAAATATGGTATATTAATACTTTAGTGTAACTGCATGAAATCGGTATTAAAACAATGAAATGGGCCAAATTGTGAAATGGGCCAAATTGTGAAATGGGCCAAACTGTGAAATGGGCCAAACTGTGAAATGGGCCAAATTGTGAAATGGGCCCAATTGTGAAATGGGCCAAATTGTGAAATGGCCCAAATTGTAATACGGGCCAGTTTGTAATAAATCTTTTACGGACTTTATGGTGGAATTATCATATGAATAATTGTTATGCATTTTATATACATGATTGCATGGGATGGGATATTGATGAAGAGAAGTTTTGGTAGCTCTGCTACATTATTCTGGTGGCTCGCCACAAATATTGTAAATGGCCACCGGCCCGCGAATTATTGAATTAAATGGCATAATGCTGCGCGATTGGTTGTAAATGGCCACCGGCCCGCGAATTATTGAATTAAACGGCATAATGCCCGCGATTAGTGTGTTGGCGGGGTGGGTGACTAAAGCTCCCACAGTGTGTCTTTGGTTGGTACGGGTGGTGTGTAGCGGATGGAAATTTAGGTATGGTTGGGAATTTCATATTACATGCATTTTACACATGTTAAATTGATATATTTGTAAATGGGCTTAGGCCCAATTAATGCTTAAATGGTTTTGGCCCAGTGAACTTGGTAAGTGGGTTACACACTGAGTTCTAAGTAACTCACCCCGTTTCCTTTACCCTTCTCAGGTAACGATCAGTAATGGAGGCTTGGGCCGGGGATGACTTCGTGGAGGCCATACTTCAAATAATGGTTTTTATGAGCTTTGAACTACTCCTAAGTATTTTTAATTAATTACTATTTCAGCTATGATGTAATAAGGCCTCTGGTATTATTTTATGGATTTTTACTTGTGGATGGATTTTAATTATTTTTAAATACTAAAATGGGACTATTCTATTTTTATAAATGTTTTCTTAAATTCTCGTGCAAAAAGGGTTTTTCTTAAATATTTTATTCTCGTAACTTTTTCTCAGAAAATTCTTTAAGAATCTTATTTTCAAATTTCCTTTTGAACTCTTTTAAACTTCTCGTAAAATTTTTACCAATTAATTTCTAAGTTTTAATTTATAAACTCTTATGTCTTAAATCATAGATTTTAAATTAACCTCGGTTTTTAATAAACTTTAATTCCAAAATAGTTTTGAGGATCTGTTTTATTTAAATCAATAAATGACTAGATGTATGTTCGTTTTGTGTGACATATCAAATCTGGTCTTAACGCATAGACCAGGGTTTTGGGTGTTACAGGAGGTCCTTATGTGGTAATTAGACCATTAGTGTGTTAGTGGACATTTATGAGCATGGTTTTATGGAAATTACTAAGGTTTTTAAAGGTTATAATAGTAAATTAGTTAATAAAGACTAAATAAATGAAATAAAAACAAATATAATCTTTTTAGTCATCATCTTCAACCGATTGCTAGGGCTTGAGAAGCCATTTTTAGGCTTTCAAATTTTGAGAACTTCACCTTACTAATTTGGTATGTATTTTGTCCCGTTTTTAATGATTTTCTATTTTTTGTGATCGTTGCATCTTAATTTAGCTAGCTCAGGGACTAATTTGCAAAATTGTTAAGGGTTTAGGGTTTTGCCATTGATTAATATAGGTGTATTTTGATTTTTGATGATAGAAATTGTATGGTTGTTGTTAGATAAATAGCATTTGTAAAGTGATTTTTGGTAAAATTATCAATTAGAGATTAAATTGAGAAATGTTAAAATTTTGTGGTAGAAATGTGAAATAAATGAAAAATATGGGTTGCTATGATAATAGGGGAAATTTAGCTAGCATGGGTAGGACCTAATTGCATGAATTTTTATTTTATGAGCTAAGGACTAAATTGTAAAGATGTTAAACTCTAGGGGAAAAAGTGTAATTTTGTCATAATATGCATTTTGGGCTAAATTGAATAGTTTGATAATTGAATAAGTTAAATTTGATATTATATAGATCAAGAAAAACGAAGTTCGGATCTAGATCGGGGGAAAAACAAAGTTTTGGACTAGTCGATACATTTCGTCGTTTTGCGATCGAGGTAAGTTTGTATGTTAATAAGCATTGATTTAATTGTGTTTTAAATGCTGTATTATTGTATTAATTATGATTACGACCTATCAGATATGTTCTACAAAGATTTGGCAAAGTGAAAGCCTGGTTGAACCTTAGGAATAGATTAGGATACAAATGACATGTCATTAGGGGTTATGTGATTTGGGTGCTGGTCCGTGCGTCCTACCGGTGGCTGAGTTATCCGGCATGTGTTGCGGATTCTCATTAGCTTGTGTGAGCAGCACCGTGTAGCTATGTCATGACCGTCAGCTTGTGTGAGCAGACCCGTTGATAGCTCGAGAGCGAGCATTATATGAGATACGAGATTGAAATAGCTTCGACTATGTATGTGGAACTTAGGGTGCGAGATTCCCAGGTATCCGATATTATTCCGAATGGTTCAATGGGTATATCGAAGATATGAAATGGTGAGAAATAGATAAGTATCAGTATAGGTAAGTACGAAAACTATTTGAGTATTGAACCTATGAAAGTTGTGAGTTCATGATTACTTATGTGGTTGAATATAAGTTAACCTTATGATTTAATGACTTTGTAGTATATTATGTTCATATTACTTGAATGGTGAATGAGTGGTAAGTTTTGTTTATTAATTCATACGAGCTTACTAAGCTTTATAGCTTACTTTGTTTATTTTTCCATGTTTTATAGTGATTATCGAAGCCTTCTCGGATTTAGGAGTCGTCAGAGATCTCATCACACTATCAAGCTATCATTTTGGTACTTTTGAACTTATGTTTTGGTTATGGCATGTTTAGGAGTTGTGGTCAATATGATATTTATGTTGGTAGTGGATTTAGCCACTTTAATTTGACATTGTAAATGTTAAGTGTTTGGTTTTATGTATAGCCATGTGAGTTGGCTTATTTTGGTACATTTGGTGATGTATATATATGTGCAAATGGCCTTTATTATGTGTTTAGTAATTTCCATGTAAATGCTTGTTGTGAATGGTTGTTTGTGAATTGATATTTTGAGATTGGTATGCTTGTGGTTTTAGGTAAAATGTTGTATAATTGGAAGTGACTATATTGATGATTAGAGAATGTGATATTTGGTATAAAATTTAGTGGCTTATATTGATACTTGTGTGTCTTGTGGTTGATGGTTTGAAATTAGCATGAATTAGGCTTGGTTGAGATTGGTTTGAATGCCTATTTATGCCATGTTATGTGCCAATTGATTTGTGTAGGTGAATGAAAGTTTGGGTGAGAAAGATGGCTTGGTAAATAGCTTATTTTTGTCCATACAGGCAAAGACACGGGCGTGTGTCTTAGCTGTGTGTGACACACTGTCAGGTGACACGGCTGTGTGTCCCCTGGTGTTTAATTAGAAACCAAGTCAGTATGCTCCACACGGCCTAGCACACGGGCGTGTGACTTGGCCGTGTGGCATAAGTCAGCATACCCTACAGTTTTGGCACGGCCTAGCACACAGCCTGGCACATGGGCGTGTGTGGCCATTTTGTAGGGCACACGGGCGTGTCACACGACATGTGTGTTGGCCGTGTGACCCAAGTCAGAGAGTTACATGGGGTCAGACACGGGCTGGGACACGGCCATGTGATCCCATTTCGAATGTCCACACGGCCTATGACACGGGCGTGTCTTTGGCCGTGTGAGACACACGGTCGGGCCACACGGGCGTGTGTCCCTTGTATTTAGAATAATTTTCTATGTTTTCCAAAAGTTTCTTGAGTTATTGGTTTAGTCCCGAACCACTCTTAATGCATATTTTGGGCCTCGTAGGCTCGTATTAGGGACTATATGATTGATTGTGAATAAGTTTTATTTGGAATTGGAAAATGTGTGTGAAATGTATGATTGATTATGAAAGAAGTCCATTAATGCTCCGTAACCCTATTTTGGTGAAGGATACAGGTTAGGGGTGTTACAACCAGAATTTACAAAACATGTAACAGGCATTTCATATCATTTGGCATTCATATCAGAAATCAATCATAATGTCCCACACTCGTGTAACTCTCTGACTTAGGTCACACGGCCAAGTCACATGCCCATGTGCTAGGCCGTGTGAACATAATAATTTTCATTAAATAGGTGTAGGGGTCTGATGTGTCTCTAACTAACTACGATCACAATAAAGGCAAGCGCACCTATCGTTTAATAGTATAGTTATGGTAAGACCGGAAATATCGTATCCACAAGGACCAAGAGTACTAGTAATTACTATCTTCTTATTATCTAGCCTAAGAATTGGAGTGATTTCTTTTAAACTAAAATTAATTAAAAGCACGACAGAGAATGAATTAGGAAAATACTTTTTAGACAACTTTATGAGGGAGGCAATATCCAAGGAAGAATCCACCTAGACTTCACTTATTACTTCTGATTCATACGATTTATTCACTTGACTTAATCCGTAGAAATCCCTGATTTATGTTAAGATCTCTTTCAAGACTAAAAACAACTGACTCTAGGTTGATTAATTGAAATTTCTTTCTAATTAAAACCCCTATTGTCGCATTAACTCAATCTATAGATTCCCTTATTAGATTTGACTCTAATCCGGCAGATTTATGTCGCCCTATTTCTAGGGTTGCAATCAACTCCGCTTAATTGTGTTTATCTACTCTTAAACAGGGACTTTTGCTCCTCTGAATAAGCACATTCGACTTGAATCAATAACTTGAATTATTAAAACAAGAATAAGAACTCACAATTAAGAATAAGAACAAGTATTTATCTTATAAATCAAATAGTAATAAGATCCATCTTAGGTTTCATCCCCTCAGGTATTTAAGGGATTTAGTTCATACTGATAGAGGGAAACATCTTAAAATAAGGAAAACAACAAAACATAAGAAAACCCAAAAACTTCAAGAGAAATTGATAGGAGATCTTCAGTCTTGATGGAGATCCTTCTTCCGAGCTACTCTCGATGGCTGTCTTCGAGTATTTTTTGCCTTCTACTCCACGTGTCCTTTTAGGTCCTCCCCTAAATAGTTTATATAGGCTTTGGAACACCTTTCTTGGTCCACAAGTAGTCTTTTTCGAATAGAATTAGCCTTGGGCCCGGTAGGGACACGCCCGTGTGACACGCCCGTGCGTGATAGTTTAGGCCGTGTTCAATTCTGCTCGCCACACACGGCCGTGTGGTCTGCCTGTGGACGATAGTCCAGGCCGTGTTGATTTCTAAGGTAGGCCCATTTTGTCCCTTTTTGGCCCGTTTCTTGTTCTTTTCGACTCCCTAAGCTCCCCTGAGTGTAAAACATGAAATTAAAGGATTAGGAGCATCGAATTCATCAAATCTAATGAAAATTCATCCAAAAATAAGCCAAGCATGGGGTCAAAATATGTATAAATTATGGTTTATCAAATATCCCCCACTTAAGCCTTTGCTTGTCCTCGAGCAAAATCCTCAACTCACAATTAAAAATTAACTTCCTCAATTCATAATTCTAATCAATAATGTCTCATCATAATTCACAGATAATTTATACATTGATAATTTAACTAAAAGAGTCCTTAAAGATTCAAACAATCAAAGTCACAAATTTTTTATAGCACGAAAACATAGGTGTTTCCCTTTATCTAAATAATTACCTTTGATTCAAAACCGACAAGAATTGACATCCTCACTAAAGATTCACTCAAATCACTCAAAGTGTTTAATGTTCAAATTAAGCACTCAAAAGTCAAACATGAAAAGTTATTACCATAGGCTTGCATGAAAATCAAATCTGCACCACTAAAAAATGAGATGATACACAGATCAAAAGGTCTTTAAAAAGGGTTGTAATGAGGCTTGGGTTAAGGTGTGGATAAAAGCTGAATTAGAGGGTTAGAATCGAGATTGAACTGACAGTTGACCTAACTAGAAAAATAACTAATACTGAATAATTACAACAATTGAAAACCTATCAATAGTAGCACAAGCTTCTTCTCAAGTGTGAAATTAACCGTTTAAGCTCAAATAACATGAATACATTTTCAACTGGTTTTTTTTTTAAGAATAAGAACAAGTAAGAATTTAACAACTGAAATAGAGAACATAGTTAGGCAACTGATCAAATCAAATCTCGACAAAACGGGTTTAATACAATAGGGAAAATGCTCAATGAATCAAAAAGAGTGGGTTTTGGGTTAATATTAAGGGTGAGTCAAGAAATGGTTTATCAGGCTAAAAGGGGTTCACTAGGGGTTGATTATGAAGGTAGGATTTTTGGGATAAGTGGGTTAAAACCTAGGTGCCTTTATCATCTCAGTATATCAAATCAAAAGTGTGGTCTCGACATGCATAATCGAAGCAAGTTCTAGAATAACAAATCAATATTGACACACTCATAACCAATAAAGTGAGCAAGAAAAGTTTATGCTCTAAAGGCTCAAAATCTCACAAAAATTATGGTTTTTGATGTCGACCTTGCAAATTTCAAACTTCAAAGTAATATTTAAATTTAGGGAAACAACCTAATAAAATTTTTAATTCTGAAAATAGACTTATCATGCTTGATTCTCTAATGTCTTAAAGTTTAAACCATCAATGCACAATTACCTATGACTTAATCCAAAACATATCAATAAAAATCATAAGTCAATAGAAGTTTCATTCTAATAGTAATATGAGAAAGTTACTTAAGAACAAGACATAATTCAGGGATTTTTCTGATAATACTAAAATTAACCTCCCCACACTTAAGATGTACATTGTCCTTAATGTACAAAGATAGATAATGACAATATAGTAGGAAAATCATAAGATGGGGAGAGAAGTGAAACTTCCTGAATTTTTGAAACACCCCAAACCCGGCCCACGAGATTTGCCCAGATTTGGTATGTTCCTCAAGTAAACCGGTTTCAAAATTCTTTCGTTACCTAGAGAAAACTTGTGCGATTTTGAAAAAAAAAACATTGTTTTGGGTTGGGCTTGTGTTGAAAACCAATTTACCTTATATTGAAATCCATTTATTTAAGGTGACAAAACATGTAGGGTTTATTTTAAATTTAATTAACCTAATCTTTAATAAATAAAATTTAATAACATAATAATTAAAAACAGAAATAAAAGAGTTCACTATGGCCTTATTACATCAATTAAAATCCCTAATAATTTAAAGTGCTTAAAAGTTAATAGTCCATAAAACAAAATATAAACTTCAAGTGAGCATGGCCACCACAAGTTCTGCTGTCCCACCCATCACCGATCATCACCTGAAAAATATTCCCCAACGGGTGAGTCAAACAGACTCAATGTGTACACAAGCACTAAATCAAAATAGAATCGGGCATACAAATGTTACGCATTCATATCATAGCATACAAATTATGATGCATTCCCAAACCCAAACCTAATAAGCCATCCGCTACACTCCCCGTACCAACCTGTACAAGTGGGGACTACTAAGTCGACCCTCCTTCCGCTACACTCCATATCGTGGTCTTAGGTCACCGCATTTGTGGTCTTAGGTCACCACATTCGGATATCGCGGTCTTAGGTCACCGCATTCAGACATCGTGGTCTTAGGTCACCACATTCGGATACCACGGTCTTAGGTCACCGTGTTCGTGGTCTTAGGTCACCATATTCACTTCCCCTTTCAATAACCCGTATGCCCCATTTTGTAATATGCATTAATATGCCAAAGATCACATTCTTATTCTCATGTTACAAATAACATATTTCATATTCCTAGTAGGAGTAGGAAACGTACCTGAGTGCTTAGTACCATAACATGGTACCTTAGCCACTTTCTTATTCTTATTATCACATATTTAATTAGACATAGCCATAAAACTTATTATGAAGTAGTGTGGGGTACACACCTGATTTGCTTAACAATTTCCTTGAAATCCCGAAATCTGATCTACCGCTTAGATCCTTAATCCCTACATTTGATTAATCACTTACTAATTAACACAAAGCCTATTCGGCTAGAAAACCAAATCCTAGTAGGATTTGTATTCTTAAAGCTTACCTTGGTGTCGATTTGATGATTTAATCAAATCCCGTAAACTCGTATTTTTCCCCTTTGAAATCGGCTAGTCACTAAATCCCTTGAATTGGTTAGTTTTCGGCTTAAAACACATAATAATAGATCTACTACTAAAATAGGCCTTGGCCGAATTTACCTTTGTTCTTACCTTCCAAATCTTAAATCCCGAATTGGATCCTTGCTTCTTTATTCTTTGTCGAAATCCCTATGTACCCATGTTAGATCCAATCTAACATTAAATCATAATAATATAGCTTATGGCGAATGGTATTCATAACTTACCTTAGATCTTAGAAGTTCCGAAAGATACCTTCTTGTAGTTGACAATTTCTTAAATCCGAAAACACCCTTCCATAACTCGGCCAAAATCTATAATAGAGATTAGTCCTAAATTTTAGATAGGTTTAAAATATAAAAGAATTGAAACCAAACTTTGGATCTTACCCTTTTTAAGAAATCGGTAGCACCCTTGTTAAAAGCCCCTTAAAGAATCGGCCTTGATGACTAGATGATAAAGTTTCGGCTTTTGGGATTTAATGGAGAAGTCGACTAGAGGTTCTCTTGGGGTATTTGGTTTCCACGAAAATAAGGAAAAGAAACTTGAGAATTTTGGCAATGGTGGACTATAGATTCGGCTTGACAAAAGAAAAGAGAAGAGAAGAGAGGAGAGCACTCAAAAATTCGGCGAGAGAGAGAGAGGAGGAAGAAAAATTGATGAGTAGCCCTATTTCCTTCCTTTTATAGCCGAAACTACTCCTCGTAATCCCTTACTTGGCCACCACTCTTCTTTATTTGATAGCTTTATCTCTTAATTAAAAATAAATAGAGAATAATCCTTTATTATCTCTCTTCAAAATAATCCAAATTAAATCCCTTATTTATCACCTTACTAATCGAATATTAAAGAGAATAAAACTCCTCCTTTCTAGAAGGCTTGTGCCGTCCACCTCGAGCTTCCGGAAGCAAAAATAAAACTTCTTTTATTTGCTTCCCAAGTGACTCGAACCAGGCCCAACACCTTGCATGTGGCGCCATTTCCAGAGGCCCTAAGTGGCATCTTGAGGCCACTTTTCCAAGCTGTTTGTGTGTCAAATTTCACAAACTTTTTCTTTTAAGGCCACCTTGCCTTAATTTCCTCTTTTAAACTTTAAAACTCGACATTTCTAAGTCATTTCTAAGTTTCCAAAAATTTTCGTTCGGCTCAGTAAACTTGACATTTTCTTACATTTCCAAGTTTCCAAATGTGCACTTTCCTATTTTGAATCATTTCCAAATCATTTCCATCCATTTCCAAGTTTCCAAAAATGTTCACTTTCCATTTTTTTAACTTAACATTTCCATACATTTTCAGGTTTCCAAGATTGTTCAAAATTTATTCTTAGTACATAAAACATGTTACTTCATACAATTAAACCGAAAATGCATAGGCCCTTTCCAGATGCTACAATTCTACCCCTTAAAATAATTTCGTCCTCAAATTTTTTAACTAAATTAATTGAGGGTATTGTTTTCGCATTGCCTCTTACGGTTCCCACGAAAGCTTCTTCCGATCCATGATTGCGCCATAACACCTTGACTAGAGGAACCGACTTCCTCCGTAGCACTTTCACATCACGCCCAATATCCGAATCGGCTCTTCCTCATAGGATAAGTCTGGCCTTAGCTCTACTTCTTCGACAGGTACCACATGAGACGGATCCGATCGGTAACGACGTAGCATGGATACATGGAATACGTCGTGCATCTGCCGCAACTCTGGTGGCAACTCCAATTGGTATGCCACTGCTCCAACTCGCTTCATGCTCGATGGAGGGCCCTATAAACCTTGGGCTTAACTTCCCTTGCGATCGAACCTCATTACCTTTTTCCAAGGCGAGACTTTCAGAAACACTTGGTCTCCCACTTCAAACTCTATTTCCTTCCGCTTAAGGTCTACGTACGACTTCTGCCTATCAGAGGCTTCCTTTAACCGTGCTCGAATCATCTCAACCTTCTCTTCAGTTTCGACCACTAACTCTGGACCCAAAACTCGACGTTCTCCTAACTCAGTCCAACAAGTAGGAGTTCTACACTTCCGACCATACAATGCTTCATATGGTGCCATCCGAATGCTAGCCTGATAGCTGTTGTTGTAGGCGAACTCAGCTAAAGGCAAATAGTCTTCCCAACTTCCTCGAAATCCATCACACAACTCTCAACATATCCTCCAACACTTGTATAACTCGTTCAGACTGCCCGTTTGATTGTGGATGAAAAGCCGTAGTGAAGTCCAACTTAGTGCCTAAAGCTTGATGAAGTGCCCTCCGAACCGAGACGTAAACCTTGGGACTCGCCGGAGATGATCGATACTGGTACACCATGTAACCTCACAATTTCCGCCACATATAACTTAGCCAGCTTCTGAAGAGAATAGTCAACTCTTACCGGGATGAAGTGCGCGGACTTAGTCAAACGGTCCACTATCACCCATACCGAGTCCTTCTTAGTAGGCGTAAGGGGAAGCCCACTAACGAAATCCATAGTAATTCTCTCCCACTTCCATTTCGAATCTCGATTGGTTGAAGCAATCTGATGGAACTTGGTGTTCACCTTAACTTGGCGACACGTCAAACATTTCCCCACAAATTCAGTCACTTCTTGCTTAAGATCAGACCACCAAAATTGTTCCCTTAGATCTCTGTACAGCTTAATGCCTCCGGGATGCATAGCATAAGGGCTACTATGCGCCTCCCGAAGAATCCTTTGTCTTAACTCCTTGTCCTTCGGCATACAGACTTTTCCTTTGTAACACAATACTCCTTCATCATTAACGCCATAATCCTTTAATTCCTGCATTACGCACTTGCGTAACTTAGCACTTAGATCCTTATCAACCAACTGTCCCTCTTTCACCTCCTTCAGCCATGTGGGCTTGACTTGCAACTCTGCCAACAGGCTTCCATCATCGTACAAACTTAAGTGAGCGAACATAGCCCTTAGATCCGACACAACCTTCCGACTTAGGGCATCAGCTACCACATTCGCCTTGCCTGGATGATATTCTATCGAATGATCGTGAGTCCTTCAACAACTCCACCCACCTTCATTGCCTCAAGTTCAACTCCTTCTGAGTCAACAGATACTTAAGGCTCTTGTGGTCTGTGTAGATCACTGAACTTTCTCCATAGAGGTAGTGCCTCCAAACCTTAAGGGCGAAAACCACTGCTGCCAGTTCCAAGTCATGAGTTGGGTAGTTAACCTCATGAGGTCTTAGTTGCCGAGACATAAGCGACTACTTTTCCTTATTGCATTAGCACACATCCTAATCCCGCATGCGAAGCATCACAAGACACCTACACAAAATCCTTCCCGACCTCTGGTGAATTAACACCTGAGCCTCCGTCAACACCTTCTTAAGGTTGTCAAAGCTCTTCATTTTTATCGGACCATTCAAAGGGTACTTCCTTTCTTAGTAACTTTGTCAAAGCGCGGCTATTGACGAGAATCCTTCTACAAACCTTCCAGTAATAGCTTTGCCAAACCTAAGAAACTTCGAATCTCAACCACGGACCTAGGTGGTTTCCAATCCAACACTGCTTGATCTTCCTAGGATCCACTCTTATTCCTTCATGCGGATACCACATGCCCTAAGAATGCCACCTCCTTAAGCCAAAATCCACACTTGCTGAATTTGGTATAGAGCTTCTTCTCCTTAACACTTGTAGCACCACTCGGAGATGTTCATCATGCTCCTCTTCGACTTAGAATACACCAAAATATCGTCGATGAACACAACGATGAACCTATCCAAGTAGGGTTGAAAAACTCGAGTTCATCATATCCATGAACGCGGTGGAGCGTTTGTCAATCCAAACGGCATCACCACAAACTCAAAATGGTCAGTATCTTGTCCTAAAAGCGGTCTTATGGATATCGGCCTCCTTCACCTTCAACTAGTGATATCCCGGCCTTAAGTCTATCTTTGAGAATCTCGCTCCCTTTCACCGATCGAACAAGTCATCGATCCTTGGCAAAGGATACTTGTTCTTGATGGCCAGCTTATTCAACTAACGGTAATCTATGTACATACGCATAGTTCCGTCCTTCTTCTTTACAAACAGAACTGGTGCTCCCCATGGAGACACATTGGGTCGTATGAACCCACGATCCAACAACTCTTGGATTTGAGCCTTGAGCTCAACTAACTCCTTTGGCGCCATTCGGTATGGAGCGATTGACACAGGAGCTGTTCCCGGTAGTAAGTCTATTCCAAACTCCACCTCCCTATCTGGGGGTATTCCTGGTAATTCCTTCGGAAATACATCTTCAAATTCTTTCACCGTTCTAACTCCACTGACACCTTCTTCCTTTCCACCTAACGCACTTACGAAGGCTAAGAACGCCTTGCACCCTTTCTTAACCATTTTCTCAACCTTCAACGCCGAAACTACGTTGGACATGTAGTTTCTTCTCTCTTCGATCATTACTACTACTTCATCCTCCGGGGTCCTTAGTTCTATTCGTTTAGCCGCATAATCCAACACGGCTCGGTGCTCTACTAGCCAGTCCATTCCAAGTATAAGTTCAAACTCCCCGAAAGGTAGTTCCATTAAGTCAGCCCGAAAGTTCACTCCCTGAATCTCTAGGGGTACATTCAAAGATCTTATCCACCACTACAGCTTAGGCCTAATGGGCTTACTACGATCATCCGCCTATTAGAAGGTTCATTCTTCTAGGCCTAGTGTTTCCACTACACTACATGCAACATAGGAATGGGTCGAGCCCACATCGATTAGAGAAAAGTAGGGCTTGTCAAAAATAAAGAACGTCACGGTTATAACGTCCGTGCGTCTCCATCTTCCTTCCGGCGAACCGCATAAACCAAACACGGTTGCCTTGCCTCAAAGATTAGCAAAGCACCTCGCCTTGTGTTCCACGGCCTCTGCCAACACCATTACCTCATTACTCGAACCACGACCTCGTTGAGGCTGCGGTCCTCCTCTACCGATCTAACTAACATTACGAGTTTGTTGGTCGGCTTTCATCCGATTGCTTAGGACAATCCTTGATCACATGGTCCTTGGACCCACATCTAAAACATCCTCCTGTTTTCTTCCAGCACTCTCCTAAGTGCTTCTTTCCACACACATCACAAGGTCGATACCGCCCTTCTGAACCAACTTGCTGACCTCGCGGCCCATCAACTCTAGGCCTCTTATGAACCTTTCCAGACGTTCCAAAACCTCTTTTGGGCCTATTCCTATCCATAGCCTGCTTTGTAGAATCCTTGATTCCCTCAGCCACCTTGGCCTTTTCTACCAGCGAGAAACTCCCGCTCCCGATGCGGTGCTATCAATAGTCTCAGATCATCCCTTAACCCGTCCTCAAAATGGACACAGCGCTCATGCTCAGTTGCCACTACTCCTCGAGCATATCGGCTCAACCTCAGGAATTCAGCCTCATACTTCGACACGGACTTGTTCCCTTGAACCAGCCCCAGAAATGCCTTCCTTTGCTCATCAGTATACCTGGTTCCCACATACTTCTTCTGAAATGCTTCCTTAACATATTCCCAGGTCAGATCCTCAGCCGTGGCACCATCCCGAACAGTCAACCACCACTGATACGCTTCATCGCGTAACAGTGCCACCATTCCTTTTAACTTCTCCTCAGGGGTCAAGTCAAGCTCATCCATGATGCGCTATGTTGCTTCCAACCAGTACTCAGCTGAACTGGGTGCCACACCCGATACTCCACGAAACATTTCGGCTCCATTAGCTCGGAGCCGCTCAGGCACAGACTTACGGGTTCCCGAATTTCCTCCTGCACCAGCCACCAACTCCAAAACTTGCAACACAGCCTGCGACACAGCATCATCCCCCGTCTGAGCTTGCTGCTCAACACCAACAGCTGGGGGTGGTGGTGGCGGTGGTATCTCATTGTTAGACCCTTGACCCGATCTAACGGGTTCTGACACCGTCATCCTTCCTCTACCTCATCCACGACGACCACGTCCTCTAGAGCTCATTTCTAACGTCGTGATCTGATTAAGAAGTTTTATGAATTAGTCTTTGTTTCACTTGATTACCCGCGAAGAAATTTTAAGAAAAGAGTTTTAGGAGTGGTTCTTTCGTATGCACACGATCTTTCCATTCATTCATCCATACATCCATCAAACAATCATGAACTCGTCGTCATTCGAGAGAAAGGTTGTAGTTTTCATTGTTATTGTTTTTTTCTTCCACTACCCGGTATTTTAAATAATTCTGTCCCTCTGGTATTTTCGTAATTTTTCAAAAGGAAAAAGTTCCTTGGTGATTTTGTCACAAAGTATTTTGGTATTTTTAAATTTACAGGGTATTTTGAAAAATTTTGAAATCCGGGGTATTTGGTGATTTTGGACCTTGGGGGTATTTTAGTGATTTTTTTTTCCAAGCCTGGTAAATTTGTAAAATCTTATAAATCAGGGATATTTCAAAGGTTGCAAAACTTTAAGGGTTCTTTTTGAGAATTGTACTTTTCAAAGCGGTGATGTTGCAAAAATTTTGGAAATCGAGGTCATTTTGGTAATTTTATAAGTTAGGGGCAATTTTGAAATTTCCAAAATTCAAGGTATTTTTGATAATTTGCAAATTAGGGTTTTGAACATTGATAAAATAATGAAATTTTGGCAAAGCTGTTAGGTAGTTGCTCATTTTATAAACCAAGGGTATTTTGGTAATTTTACCACTAGGGGCATTTTTGTATAAATCGAAATCTTTCGGAAAATTTTGTAAAGATGGTTTTCATGAATTTAGAAGAAAGTTTTAAGAGTTCTAAAACTAGGGTTTTGTTGTTTTTATAAAAACACGGCTAATTCCCTTTCGGGTTTTAGTTATTGTGTTTAGCCTATGACCGAGTCCTCTTGGTCGGGGTGAACCAAAGCTACGCACTGCAGGAGGATTCGAGTGGAGAGGAGGTGAGTCACGCGGATCGCTTAAATACCAAGCTCCCACCAAAACCATTCCAAGACATGCGCACGCAGAGGTTGCCACACCTCCCGAGCCCTCTGCAGGTTAGGGTGAACCGGAAGCTACGCACTGCAGGATTCTGCGAAGAGGAGGTGAGTCACTGGGACTGCTTAAATACCGTGCTCTTTTCGGATCCAATCCTAGACATGCGCCATTGGGGTTACCACACCTAACTTAGTGACTTAGCCATGGGTTTGTTTAACGTTCCTTAAGTCTTATGTGTTTGTGTTTGAGTAGACTAGTCCTGTGGTTCAAGTTCCTATCATGCTATTCTACGTTCCATTCCTTTTCTACCCTTCTAATATTCATTACACATAATCACACAAATAGTTAGGGTACTTACAGTGGATCAATTCGGAGACTTTAGGTGCCATGCCGTAAAACTCCTTTGTTTCATAAAATATTTTCAAAAAAACTCATTTGGGCTCGCTTTGAAAATGTTTTGGGCCTTGGCCCACAGTGCCGAGAGTTTTAAAATCTGGCTCGATACCAAATCGAAACACCCCAAACCCGGCCCACGAGATTTGCCCAGATTTGGTATGTTCCTCAAGTAAACCGGTTTCAAAATTCTTTCGTTACCTAGAGAAAACTTGTGCGATTTTGAAAAAAAAAACATTGTTTTGGGTTGGGCTTGTGTTGAAAACCAATTTACCTTATATTGAAATCCATTTATTTAAGGTGACAAAACATGTAGGGTTTATTTTAAATTTAATTAACCTAATCTTTAATAAATAAAATTTAATAACATAATAATTAAAAACAGAAATAAAAGAGTTCACTATGGCCTTATTACATCAATTAAAATCCCTAATAATTTAAAGTGCTTAAAAGTTAATAGTCCATAAAACAAAATATAAACTTCAAGTGAGCATGGCCACCACAAGTTCTCGCTAGTCCCGGTCCATCCATCACCGATCATCACACGAAAAATATTCCCCAACAGGTGAGTCAAACAGACTCAATGTGTACACAAACACTAAATCAAAATAGAATCGGGCATACAAATGTTACGCATTCATATCATAGCATACAAATTATGATGCATTCCCAAAACCCAAACCTAATAAGCCATCCGCTACACTCCCGCATACCAACTCAGCATACACCGTGGGGACTACTAAGTCGACCCTCCTTCCTCTACACTCCATATCGCGGTCTTAGGTCACCGCATTTGTGGTCTTAGGTCACTACATTCAGATATCGTGGTCTTAGGTCACCGCATTCAGATTACTGTGGTCTTAGGTCACCACATTCACTTCCCCTTTCAATAACTCGTATGCCCCATTTTGTAATATGCATTAATATGCCAAAGATCACATTCTTATTCTCATGTTACAAATAACATATTTCATATTCCTAGTAGGAGTAGGAAACGTACCTGAGTACTTAGTACCATAACATGGTACCTTAGCCACTTTCTTATTCTTATTATCACATATTTAATTAGACATAGCCATAAAACTTATTATGAAGTAGTGTGGGGTACACACCTAATTTGCTTAACAATTTCCTTGAAATCCCGAAATCTGATCTACCGCTTAGATCCTTAATCCCTACATTTGATTAATCACTTACTAATTAGCACAAAGCCTATTCGGCTAGAAAACCAAATCCTAGTAGGATTTGTATTCTTAAAGCTTACCTTGGTGTCGATTTGATGATTTAATCAAATCCCAGAAACTCGTATTTTTCCCCTTTGAAATCGGCTAGTCACTAAATCCCTTGAATTGGTTAGTTTTCGGCTTAAAACACATAATAATAGATCTACTACTAAAATAGGCCTTGGCCGAATTTACCTTTGTTCTTACCTTCCAAATCTTAAATCCCAAATTGGATCCTTGCTTCTTTATTCTTTGTCCGAAATCCCTATGTACCCATGTTAGATCCAATCTAACATTAAATCATAATAATATAGCTTATGGCGAATGGTATTCATAACTTACCTTAGATCTTAGAAGTTCGAAAGATACCTTCTTGTAGTTGACAATTTCTTAAATCCAAAACACCCTTCCATAACTCGGCCAAAATCCATAATAGAGATTAGTCCCTAAATTTTAGATAGGTTTAAAATATAAAAGAATTGAAACCAAACTTTGGATCTTACCCTTTTTAAGAAATCGGTAGCACCCTTGTTGAAAGCCCTTTAAAGAATCGGCCTTGATGACTAGATGATAAAGTTTCGGCTTTTGGGATTTAATGGAGAAGTCGACTAGAGGTTCTCTTGGGGTATTTGGTTTCCACGAAAATAAGGAAAAGAAACTTGAGAATTTTGGCAATGGTGGACTATAGATTCGGCTTGACAAAAGAAAAAGAGAAGAGAAGAGAGGAGAGCACTCAGAAATTCGACAGAGAGAGGAGGAGGAAGAAAAATTGATGAGTAGCCCTATTTCCTTCCTTTTATAGCCGAAACTACTCCTCGTAATCCCTTACTTGGCCACCACTCTTCTTTATTTGATAGCTTTATCTCTTAATTAAAAATAATTAGAGAATAATCCTTTATTATCTCTTCAAAAATAATCCAAATTAAATCCCTTATTTATCACCTTATTAATCGAATATTAAAGAGAATAAAACTCCTCCTTTCTAGAAGGCTTGTGCCGTCCACCTCGAGCTTACTGGAAGCAAAAATAAAACTTCTTTTATTTGCTTCCCAAGTGACTCGAACCAGTGCCCAACACCTTGCATGTGGCGCCATTTCCAGAGGCCCTAAGTGGCATATTCGGGCCACTTTTCCAAGCTGTTTGTGTGTCAAATTTCACAAACTTTTTCTTTTAAGGCCACGTTGCCTTAATTTCCTCTTTTAAACTTTAAAACTCGACATTTCTAAGTCATTTCTAAGTTTCCAAAAATTTTCGTTCGCTCAGAAACTTGACATTTTCTTACATTTCCAAGTTCCCGAAATGTGCACTTTCCTATTTTGAATCATTTCCAAATCATTTCCATCCATTTCCAAGTTTCCAAAAATGTTCACTTTCCATTTTTTTTAACTTAACATTTCCATACATTTTCAGGTTTCCAAGATTGTTCAAAATTTATTCTTAGTACATAAAACATGTTACTTCGTACAATTAAACCGAAAATGCATAGGCCCTTTCCAGGATGTTACAATTTTGGATGGAATCCGTGAAAAGAAGCCTGATGAATTTGGCAGAGGTGAAGGTGGGGAAGGATACTCCGGTAACACCTTGAACCTTTTGAAATCGAGTCAATGAAGAAGCCGGCATGAACTGGTCTATGAGGATGTTGTGGTATATCTGCTATAAAAAATGATTTTCAATAAATAATTCAAGCATCACCACAAGTAATATCAAAATAGTCCTAAATAACAGGATATTCCTAACATAGTGAATTTAAAAGTTAAGCAAAAAGCAGTATTTGTAAATTAACAATACTAACTTATGGTAACCGAAGCTAAATTTAAATGAAATGAATAATAAGAACAAAATAATAAAGAAAATAAAAATAAATAATGGAAAATAAATATGAATTCAAAATAAAGGGGAAAGAGAGTGAGCAACGGTGGCAAGGATGGTGGCTGGTGTGGTGATGGTGTAAAGAAAGAATAAAAGAAAGGGGAAAGGGGAGGGAGGGAGAAAGAGGGAAAGAAGAGGGAAGGGGAAGAGTTTTGGGTTGAGGGAGAAAGAAAAAGGAAGAATGAGGGAGGAGGTTGGTCGGTGGTGGCCGGAAATGGGAAGGGAGGGAAAGCTACGGTGGCTAAAGTTGGGGGAAATTTGAGGGAGAAGGTGAACAGTAGAAGGGGTTTAAATAGGGATTGGGGCACACGGTCGAGGCCCACGCCCGTGTGCCCTGTGTTTAGCCCATGTGTTTCGTAAATGTTGGGTTAGGGCGTGTCTGAGTCTTTTCCCACGCCCGTGTATAGGTTCACACGCCCGTGTTAATTAATTAGTATCGACCATGGCCTATAGGCACGGGCGTGTCTCACGCTCGTGTGACTTACTCAGTTTCGACCAGGGCTTATAGGCATGGGCGTGTCGCACGCCCGTGTCATTTACTCAGTATCGCCCACGGTCTGAAGGCACGCCTGTGGAGATTTATCGCATCCCGTGTTCTTTAGTCAGTGTCGACCACGGCCGAATCACACGGCCGTGGCATTTTATCGTAGCCCGTGTTTTGGGGAAAATGTCGTCCCGTGTCCGCACGGTCTCCACCACGCCGATGTACCTACTCGTGGTGTCCACACGGCCACGGCCACGCCCGTGTGCAAGGCCGTGTGGGTAGGGAAACCTGCGCCTATTAATTTGGTTAGTTTTTAGTTAGGTGCTAAAAATTGAAATTATGGTCATTAATGAGGTTAGTGCTCGGGTTGCCTCCCGAGAAGCGCTTGTTTAAAGTCTTAAGCTAGACTTACCTTTCCTTCACATGATCATGGTGGTTCGAGGAGTTGAAACTCCTCATTCCTGCTATCAATTTTGTTAAAATAAGGTTTTAGACGGGTACTATTTACCTTGAAGGTGCCAAATTTGGAATGAGTTACCTCGACTGTACTGTATGGGAAAATATTAAGTACCGTGAAAGGGGTTGTTCTGTTAGGTTCAGAAGAGGCAACACGAGGATCTGCCTTATCCATTAGAACTCGATCTTCAACCTTAATTTGACTCGTTTTATTTTTAGGCTCGTCATGGCTCTGCTTTGGTTCATCGTGTACTTTCAATTTCTCCTTAAACTGTGTTTGCCATTCATCTAGTTCCTCGATCTGGATCCTTTGTTCCTCATGAACAGTTCTGTTCTCAATATGAGAGCAAGACCATGGCTCTGTCATCTTTTCCCGAGGGATTTCCTACAAAGAAGATTGAACATTAAGTTCACTTACATTAGCAGGACTTGTATCATCTTGATCACTAGATATTCTGACAGAATCACGTGCTTGGAGTTTAATCATGTCATCACCTACACGAAGTATTAATTCCCCTGTACCAACATCAATAATGGTCCTAGCAGTTGCTAAAAAGGGTCATCCTAAAATTAAAGGAATGTCAACGTCCTCATCTATGTCAAGCACAACAAAATCAACAGTGAATATGAATTTATCAACTTTTACTAAAACATCTTCAATAATTCCCCTAGGATATTTAATAGATCTATCAGCTAATTGGATACTCATCCTAGTGGGATTTGGTTCCCTAAGACCAAGCTGCTTGAACATTTTATAAGGCATTAAATTAATACTGGCACCTAAATCAGCTAATGCTTTCTCAATATTTAAACTACCAATTAAACAGGGAATAGTGAAACTTCCTAGATCTTTCAATTTGGTTGGTAGCTTATTTTGGAGAATAGCTAAACATTCCTCATTAAGCTCCACGGTTGATAGCTCTTCAAACTTCCTTTTATTTGTTAAAAGCTCTTTTAAGAATTTTGCGTATGTCGGCATCTGCGAAATAGCTTCAACAAAAGGTAAGTTAATATGTAATTGTTTAAAAAGTTCAAGAAATTTACCGAATTGTGCGTCCATGCGGTCTTTCTTCAACTTTGCTGGATATGGGATCGGTGGTTTATACTCTTTAAGTACCGGTGTTACATTCTTGTTTACTTCCTCACCTTTTGCCTTATCAGTTTCTTGTGGCATCTTCTTTTCAGCTTCAACCAATACCTTCCCATTCATTAGTGTAACTGCCTTCACATGCTCTTTTGGTTTAGGTTCGGTGTTACTAGGTAAACTACATGGTTGCCTTTTGGAAACTAACTTAGCCAGCTGTCCAATTTGATTCTCAAGCCCTTGAATCGATGCTTGCTGATTTTTAAACGCTGTTTCGGTATTCTGAAAATGAGTTTCTAACACCAAAATAAATTTTGCTAGCATATCTTCAAGGTTCGGCTTTTTCTCTTGCTGGTATGGTGGCTGAAAGCCTGGAGGGGGTTGCTGTCTTTGATTTCCTTGACCACCCCATGAGAAGTTTGGGTGGTTCTTCTAACCTGGATTGTAAGTGTTACTATAGGGATTATTCTGAGATCTAGAATTATTACCCATATAATTCATCAGTTCGCTTTCTATGCCAGGGTTGTAGGATGGATATTCAGTATTGTTCATTCCTCCTCCATTCGTATCGCACTGCATCACTGGATATACCTGCGAAGAACCACACAAACCATCAATCTTTTTATTTAAAAGCTCTACCTGGTTTGATAACATGGTGACTGCGTCGAGGTTGAAAACACTTGCAGCTTTTGTCAGCTTTGTTCTCATGACTTGCCACTGATAATTATTCAGTGACATCTCCTCTATAAACTCATAAGCCGCTTCAGGGGTTTCGTTATTTAGTGTACTGCCGGCGGCTGCATCAATCAATTGCCTAGTTGAGGGGTTCACACCATTGTAAAAGGTTTGAACCTGTAGCCATAATGGCAACCCATGGTGAGGGCATCTTCTCAGTAGATCCTTGTATCTCTCCCATGCATCGTAAAGTGTTTCTAAATCCTTCTGCACAAAAGAAGAGATATCATTCCTCAACTTAACCGTTTTAGCCGGAGGAAAATATTTTAACAAAAACTTTTCGGTCATTTGTTCCCATGTAGTGATTGATCCTCGTGGTAACGAGTTCAACCACTGTTTAGCTTTGTTCCTCAATAAGAAGGGAAACAACCGAAGGTGAATGGCATCATCAAAAACGCCATTAATCTTGAAAGTGTCGTAGAATTCCAGAAAATTTGCCAAGTGATTGCCATCTCCTCGGTATTAGTGATATCGTTCTCTTGCTCTTCTTGTATGTATTGTAGGCTTCGCCTTATCTCCCTACGATTTTTGTGAGCTGTACTCTCAATTTCACTGTCAAAGAGTAATGGTCCTGACGGGTTCCTTCTAGTCAAAAACTAAAAATTCCTGCCAGGAGCAAATAAAAGAAAAGTTAGTAAAATAAAAACAAAAAAATAATTTGCAATAAAATAAAAATGGCTAAAGTAATAAAAATTTAGCGTTCCTAATATCTTAGTCCCCGGCAATGGTGCCAAAAACTTGATGTGTCTCTAACTAACTACGATCACAATAAAGGCAAGCGCACCTATCGTTTAATAGTATAGTTATGGTAAGACCGGAAATATCGTATCCACAAGGACCAAGAGTACTAGTAATTACTATCTTCTTATTATCTAGCCTAAGAATTGGAGTGATTTCTTTTAAACTAAAATTAATTAAAAGCACGACAGAGAATGAATTGGGAAAATACTTTTTAGACAACTTTATGAGGGAGGCAATACCCAAGGAAGAATCCACCTAGACTTCACTTATTACTTCTGATTCATACGATTTATTCACTTGACTTAATCCGTAGAAATCCCTGATTTATGTTAATATCTCTTTCAAGACTAAAAACAACTGACTCTAGGTTGATTAATTGAAATTTATTTCTAATTAAAACCCCTATTGTCGCATTAACTCGATCTATGGATTCCCTTATTAGATTTGACTCTAATCCGGCAGATTTATGTCGCCCTATTTCTAGGGTTGCAATCAACTCCGCTTAATTGTGTTTATCTACTCTTAAACAGGGACTTTTGCTCATCTGAATAAGCGCATTCAACTTGAATCAATAACCTGAATTATTAAAACAAGAATAAGAACTCACAATTAAGAATAAGAACAAGTATTTATCTTATAAATCAAATAGTAATAAGATCCATCTTAGGTTTCATCCCCTCAGGTATTTAAGGGATTTAGTTCATACTGATAGAGGGAAACATCTTAAAATAAGGAAAATAACAAAACATAAGAAAACCCAAAAACTTCAAGAGAAATTGATAGGAGATCTTCAGTCTTGATGGAGATCCTTCTTCCGAGCTGCTCCCTGAAAAACTGTAATATATACATATTTTAATCCCACATTTAGCATACTTTTGGATGAATTAATACCTTGAATCATGGAATTTGATGCTCCTAATCCTTTAATTTCATGTTTTATACTTAGGAGAGCATAGGAGGATGAAAAGAACGAGAAATGGGCCAAAAACAGAGAAAATGGGCCAAAATAAGAAATCGACACGGCCTGGGGTTCACCACACACCGTAGTGCCTTTAATGAGCTCAAACACGGCTGGGCTCGATTCACACTGGCCAGAGCTCTACGGGCGTGTCTCGCCGTGACCTGTTGTAATTTTACTTCTAAAAGGATACTTAGGGGCGAAGAAAGACATTCTGAAGTCTATATAAACACCCTAAGTGTGACCTAAAAAAGGGAGTTTGACAGAAGCCTTCTGTCAAGGCTTTTGACGGGAGCGAAGCCAGAGAGGGCTGAATACGGGGAATTGCTCCAAGAAAGCCAGTTGATCCATCTCAGAAGCCAAAATCACACTCAAGATGGAAGATCTTCCCTTCAATTTCCTTTAGAAGGTTTTAAGGGTTTTCTTATGTTTTGTTATTTACTTTCTTCTGAGATGTATTCTTTTATAATTATGAACTAAACCCCTCAAATACCCGAGGGGGATGAAACCTAAGACAGATCTTGTTATTGTTTTCTGAACTATATGATAAATATTTGATTTGTTCTTAACTATGAGTTCTTAATTCTTGTTTTAATATTTCAGGATATTGATTCAAGTATTGATGTGCTTAGGTAGTGGAGCAAAAGTTCCTGTTTAAGAGTAGATCTAGCATAGTTAAGCGGAGTTGATCGCAACCCTAGAGATAGGATGACGAAAATCTGCCGGATTAGGGTCAAACCTAATATGGGAGTCCATAGATCGAGTTAATGCAACACTAGGGGTTTTAATTAGAAAGAGATTTCAATTAATCAACCTAGGGTTAGACGTTAGTAGCCTCGAAAGAGGTATTAATATAAATTAGGGAATCCTACGGATCAAGTCAAGTGAATAAATCGTCTGGTTCAGAGTTAAATAACAAGTGATGTAACATCCCAAAAAATTAGGGGTTTGTGATTTTTGCATAATTGCATGTTGTGCTTGCTTAGCGGGTTATTTGAGGGTGTTTGGGGGTTCTAGGGAGGCCTGGGTTTGAGTCCGAGCCCTGGAAAATTTTTGGTTTTTGACTCTTTAGTGGATAGGGCTGTTGGAAGCAGGACTTAAGTAATATTGTGTGTATTAGAAAGTAGTTGCGCACGATTTTAGACACAAGAGGAGTTTGTGGCCAAGTGGTTAGCGGTGTGGATTATGCTACAAGGGAGCCTGGGTTCGAATCTCATGGAAAGCAGGGGAGTATTTATTTTGCTAAGTTGGGGCGTAAGAGTTTGAGTTGGATTTAAACTCACAACTGGAGGATCCCACATCGAAAAGATACAAAGAAGGAAGGTGAGAAGCTAGCTATATATAGAGCAGTCTATGAGGAGGGTTAAGATACCTTGGTGGGCGTTTGGGCACAGGAGTGGTCGGAGCACGGATTAGCATCAGATTCCTATCAGGTGTGTACTTCTCTCTACTCTAGCTGTAGAGCGGCAAATGCTGAAAAGCCGGTCACATGGTAATGGTAGCCACACGAGCGTGCGAGCGCACGTGTGGGAGCTTCGATGCAATAGTCGAGGCCACCATGAGTATTCTTGTAGGTTGAGGTTGCTTGGGCCATGATGGGCCCAATGGGCCCGTGGGCCCATATGAATAAATTGTATGACTGTGTAGTAGAAATTGGACTAAACTATGTGAATCTAATATCTGTGGCTAGATTTGGGCTAAATGGGCCACACGAGCGTGTGGGCCCATTTGGGCGAGAATGGGCCCTAGGCCCAATTGCACCGCTTCGATAAGAAAAGGTATCCGTGTCGCTCGAGGCGACAGTAGGCCGTCGGAAAGGCCATTAAGTGCAAAATTACTGAAATACCCCTGATTTGTAAAATTACCGAAATACCCCCGGTTTGTAAAATTATCAAAATACCCCTGGTTTGTAAAATTACTGAAATACCCTCGGTTTGCAAAATTACCGAAATACCCCCAGTTTGTAAAAATACTGAAATACCCCTAGTTCACGAAATTACCAAAATACCCCTGGTTTGCAAAATTGCCGAAATACCCCTATTTGTAAAATTACCGAAATACCCCTGGTTTGTAAAATTACCGAAATACCCCCAATTTGTGAAATTACCGTTTTACCCCTATACGGCAAAATGATCATTGTACCCTCGTGGTAGTACTAGCGTTGTATGTGTTAATTGTATGATTGATTATGTTTGAGATGCATTGCTTACATGGATTGGTTATGAGTAGAATTATCGAACTACCCCTGTAGGGTGGAATTACCGAAATACCCTTATAGGGTAAAATAACTGGTTTGCCATTGTAGGTAAATGATCGACTTGTGCAATGAGTTGTCTAATTTGTCTGTGGTTGTATGACCGATATGCTTTTATTACATGTTTAAATAATTGTTACTGAAAGCATGTCCATTTTGCATACACGCAGTGATTGAGCATGACATACACGACATATTGCATGGGTGAGAATTATGGTACGGAGGAAGATTTGAGGATCGCATGGTCGTATTGTATGGATCCGTGGATCGCATGGCCGTATGGTATGGATCCACCACGTGCTTTTTAGCCACCGAGTAGCCATGCGCCGATCGATAATGTTATCGAGGGTCGTGTGCCATTAATATGGGCTTCGTGGCCGTAATTATGGGCTTTGTGCCAATACCAAAGGCTTTGTGCTGTAATTATGGGCTTTGTGCCAATACCGAAGGCTTTGTACCGTAATTATGGGCTTTATGCCAATACCGAAGGCTTTGTGCTGTTATTATGGCTTTGTGCCAATCATATTTACCGTGGCTATGTGCCTAACATATATATATTGATGACTCTGTGTCAATATTTGAGGATTGCATGGCCGTATGGTATGGATCCAGGATCGCATGGTCGTATGGTACGGATCCACCGGAGGCTTTAAGCCCAATGTTTGTGATTAAGCAGCTTTGCTGCAACGTTCGGTAGTACCACAACCGGGCTACCCTTGGTGTGTAGCGGTGAGGGTCGATTATAGAAATCCCCACTGGTGTGTTTGGCAGGAATGGGTGGTGTGTAGCGGATGGAAAAATTTGGTTGGGATGGGTTTACATCGCATTGCATACATTATCTGCTGTGACATATGATATGGGTTAAGGCTCAACCGAGGCTATTTTAGGCTAAGGCCCAATTGCCATCGTTACTGTAATGGGCTTCGGCCCGGATTGTTGTGATACATGTTCTTACCGATGAGGGTTGTACTCACTGAGTTTTCGTAAACTCACCCCCCCTTTTTATTAAATGTTTCAGGTAATTCCCAGCGATAGAGGATTGGGAGCCGTGGAGGACTCAGGGTGGCTACACATCGGAGATACTACTCATGAAATTTAGTAATTTCGATTTTTACCTTATTTTAAGAATATTTATTTTGGGTTAATATTTTGTAATAAGGCCATTGGTTTATTTTTTCTAAGTTTTCATTTATAACTGTTAAACTTATAAATACGGGGTTTTCTTAAAACATTAGCAATCGTTTTTTAAAATATCATGTTTACGCAACGATGCAAGTTCAACTTTCATAACAAAACAGTTTTTCAAAATAATAACAACTTTTAAACGGTCATTTAGCAAATCGCATTTTTCTCAAACAAACAACGAACTCGGAGTTCAAAAATTCGATAAAACTTTTCTAAACAATTGCTTAGCTTTTCAACTTCCTTCAATGTGACACGCCAGATTCGGGCCTAACTTCTAGGCCGGGTTTGGGGTGTTACAGTTAGTGGCCAAATTATCAAAATACCCCTAGAGGGTAAATTATCGAAAATACCCTTAAAGGGTGAAATTACTTAAATGCCCTCGTTGGGTGAAATTACTAGAACACCCCTGAGGGGTAAATTACCGTTTTACCCCCTATCGACCAAATGACCATTATACCCCTAGTGGTAGATCTAGTGTCGTATGCGTACCCTGTTTAATTGTTTATGATGGTAATTTATGTCATATATCATTTTATTATGTCACTGCACGTTGCATTGGGTTGGGTTATGCTTATGGAGGAAGTCATCGCGGTGGCTATGCCACGTTATCTCGATCGAGTGGCTCTGCCACGATATTCTGATTTTAGTGGCTCAGCCACGTATACTGTTACTGGCAGCTTTGTTGCGTTGATATTAGCAGCTCGTTTGTGCTTCTGGTGTGTAGGGCTGGGTGGGTTGACTTGGTCCGCACATGGTGTGTAGGGTTGGTACGGGTGGTGTGATGGTTGGATTGGGTTGGGCTGCATTTTTGTTTGCATTACCACGATTTTGGGGCTAAGGCCCGAACTGAGACTGCATGGGCTTGGGCCCAGACGGTGACTGTAATAGAGGATTACACACTGAGTTCTTGTAACTCACCCCTTTCTCTTAACCGTACAGGTAATCCCCAGTGTTAGAGGATTTGGAGCCGTGGAGGACTCGGAGGTGGCGATACGTTGAATTTGCATCTTAACTAAACTTAGTAATTTTGGATTTAGTTTATTTTATATTATTTTTAGGGTAATATTTTATGTAAAAATGCCTTTGGGAATCTCTTTTAAAACTTTCATTTGGTAATTCTGTTGGTTATGAATCGTTAAACGGTTGAACACGGGTTTTAAAACAATAATTACTGTTTTTAAAATATCACGTTTTTGCAGCTACTTAAGTCAGACTTCTGCAAACAAACAAAGTTTTCAAAAATAATAACATCTTTGCAAGCATATAATTTGAGCTAATCATATTTTGTAAGCAACAAAATTCAAAGTTTTTATAAAGTTTTTAAACTGAGGAAAGGTTTATTTGAATGTGTAGCTTTTAAACAACCATCAATGTGACATGCTAGATCCGACCATAACGTCTAGGCCGGGTTTGGGGTGTTACATTTAATGGTATCAGAGCCAGATTGCAAAACTCGGCTGTTGAATGGGTTTAAAAATTTTTCCAAATCTGTTTAAACTTTGGTTTAGGAAAAGTGATAGTGTTATTGGAAGTATGGCACACCGAGTCTCTGGCACCAAATCCGTAAGTTCCCTGATCTTATACTTGGTTATATGCTATAGTGACTGTACTGAAAAAACTACTAGGGATAGTAGTAGTATACTGAACCCTTAGTTAGGGAAACTGGGACTATAGAGACTGAAACTTTAGTAAAATCGATCTGCGAAAACTACTCATATTACTATTCTTTCATAAAACATTTGTTAATAATTACATGAACGATAAGCTGATGCATAAAACTCTTAAATAGATTAATACATTACACCGATATGAGTACAAGAGGATGCGGACGGGGTACACGTGGCCGTGGTAGAGGCCGGGGTGCTAGGGCTGGATCCTCAGCATCAGGGCATATGCCTGAAAGGGAGGCGCCGGCATCGCCAGTAACTGAGACGGGGTCTCATGACCGAACCGGAGGGGATGATGCTTTGTCTCAAGCTATGCTACGGGTTTTGGAGAGAGTGGCTAGAGCGAGTACTGGGTCGGTGGCACGAGGGTCAATTTCTGAGTGGCTCCGGTCAAATGGGGCGAAAATCTTTAGAGCCATCTCTGGTGTAGCTCCGATTGTAGCGGAATACTGGTTGGGGGCGGTTGAGCAGATCATGGATGACCTAGATTACACAGTGGAACAAAAATTGAAAGGAACAGTGTCTTTACTGCGAGATGAGGCATATCAATGGTGGCTTACCGTGAGGGAAGGCACGCAGGCCGACCGTGTAACATGGGATTTCTTTAAGACGGCCTTCCAGGGGAAGTATGTCGGGGCAAGTTATGTGGACGCCCGGAGAAAGGAATTCTTGAATCTGGTTCAGGGGAATAGGTCCGTGGTGGAGTATGAGGCGGAGTTCCTGCACTTGAGTCGGTACGCTCGGGGTATAGTTGCAACAGAATATGAGCGCTGCGTGCGGTTTGAGGATGGTCTTCGGGACGAGTTGTGGGTACTGATAGCCCCGCAGAGAAAAAGAGACTTCGTTGCCCTGGTCAAGAAGGCTAAGATTGCCGAAGATGTGAAACGCTCTGAGCGTCAAAACCGTGAGAAGGAAAGGGGCAGGAATAAGAAAGATTTTAGGCCTTGAAGTTCTTCAGATGGATTTCATAAGAGGCCTAGATTTAATGGGCCGGTCCGAACTGGAGTTCTGATGGTTGCTGGCAGACCGCAGCCTTGCGCTGTGTGCGGGTTATCTCATCAAGGTGAATGTTGGAAGAGAACTGGGGCGTGTTTCAGATGTGGGTCTAGAGATCACAGGGTTAGAGACTGTGCACAGAGGCCGGGTCAGATGCAAGCTGCGGGTCAGGGATATGTTCAGCCAGGGAGAGGTGGTCAACAGCCACCAAGAGGCCGTGGTCCAGCCCGAGGGGGAAATGGGTATGGACGAGGTCGCAGAGCACCGGGCAGAGGTGCTGGTAACACAGAGGCGAGACAGCCAGGGTTGGTTTATGCTGCTAGGAGCCGTGAGGATGGTGACGCACCTGACGTTATAACTGGTACGTTCCTCATTCATGATGTACCATGTATTGCTTTAATTGATATTGGGTCGACGCACTCGTATATTGCATGTACTGTGTTTGGAACTTTGGGTATACAATTCGAACTTGCTGATAGAGAGATGTCGGTGATTAGTCCTTTAGGACAGTCTGTAGTCTGTAGTAGTGAATAAATTGTTTAGAGATGTGCCTCTAGAGGTTCAAGGGGTTGTCTTTCCGGCAGATTTGATGGAACTGTCGTTTGGCGAGTTTGATCTCATTCTGGGCATGGATTGGTTGGTGAAACACCGTACTGCTAAGCGTATGGTATTGAAGACTTCAAAGGATGAGGAGGTGATCGTGATAGGGAGCGGAGGAACTATTTGTCCAATGTGATCTCAGCATTAAGGGCTGAGAAGCTGGTTCGTAAAGGTTGTGAGGCGTTCCTAGCTTATGTTAGCACATCTGAGGTTAAGAATTTGTCTGTTGGGGAGGTCAAGACTGTAAAGGAGTTCCCGGATGTATTTCCTGAAGAGCTTTCGGGATTGCCTCCAAACCGCGAGGTCAAATTCGGCATTGAGCTTTTACCTGGAATGGCTCTGGTGTCCATCGCCCCTTATAGGATGGCACCAAAAGAGCTGGTGGAATTAAAGGCTCAGATTCAAGAGCTTTTGGATCGAGGATTTATCAGGCCGAGTGTGTCTCCGTGGGGAGCATCGGTATTGTTCGTAAAGAAGAAGGATGGGTCAATGCGCATGTGTATTAACTACCGTCAGTTAAACAAGCTAACGATTAAGAACAAGTATCCGCTACCAAGGATAGATGATCTGTTTGATCAGCTGCGATGAGCTTCGATTTTCTCTAAAATAGATCAAAGGTCGGGGTACCATCAGTTAAGGGTTAAAGAAGCAGATGTGTACAAGACTGTATTCCGAACTCGTTATGGACATTACGAGTTTCTGGTCATACCGTTTGGGTTAACAAATGCACCAGCTGCTTTCATGGATATGATGAACCGGGTCTTCTAATCCTACCTAGATCGGTTCGTGGTGGTGTTCATAGATGATATTCTGGTGTATTCAAGAACTGAGGAGGAGCATGATTCACATCTCCGAGTTGTTCTGCAGATATTGAGGGAAAAATAACTCTATGCCAAATTCAGCAAGTGTGAGTTTTGGTTGCGAGAGGTGACATTTTTTGGGCATGTCGTGTCTGCCGAGGGGATTAAGGTTGATCCTCGAAAAGTTGAGGCCGTATTGGATTGGAAGCCACTGAAGTCAGTATCAGAGATTCGAAGTTTTCTGGGTCTAGCCGGGTACTACAGACGGTTTGTTGAGGGGTTTTCATTGATTGCTGCACCCCTAACTAAGCTACTGCGTAAGGGGGTACCGTTTGTTTTGACATATAAACAGCAGGAGAGTTTTGAAAAGTTGAAAAAGATTCTGACTGGAGCTCCGGTGTTAATTCAGCCAGAGGCGGGAAAAGAATTCGTTGTCTATTGTGATGCGTCACACACGGGTTTGGGTTGTGTGCTGATGTAGGAAGGGAAGGTGGTGGCGTATGCATCTCGTCAGCTTAGGCCGCATGAGGTGAATTACCCCACTCATGACTTGGAATTAGCTGCGGTGGTGTTCACGCTAAAGATATGGAGACATTATTTGTACGGGGAAAAGTCGATCATTTACACCGACCATAAGAGTCTTAAGTATCTCCTTACCCAAAAGGAGTTGAATCTTAGGCAACGAAGATGGATAGAGTTGCTGAAGGATTATGATTGCTCGATTGAGTATCATCCGGGAAAAGCTAACGTGGTGGCAGATGCACTGAGTCGTAAGGTGGTATCTGATCTAAGAGCAATGTTTGCTCGTCTCAGTCTATTTGAGGATGGTAGTTTGTTGGCAGAACTGCAGGTAAAACCGACTTGGATTAGCCAGATTAAAGAGAAGCAGATGTTGGATGAGTCATTGGTTTCTCGTTTCCAATAGGTGAAGAGGGGAGAGACTGTGGATTTTGGGCTGAATAGTGAAGGGGTATTATGTTTCCGTGGAAGAGTTTGTGTACCAAAGGACTCTGAGTTAAGGTAATCGATTCTGCGGGAGGCGCATAGTAGCCCATACGCTATGCATCCTAGTGGAAGCAAGTTATACCGAGATCTACGTGAACTGTATTGGTGGCCAGGAGTTAAGCGTGAGGTGACTGATTTCGTAAGTAAGTGTTTGACATGCCAGCAAGTGAAGGCTGAGCATCAACTACCTTCTGGATTACTGCAACCTGTTACAATTCCACTATGGAAATGGGAGAGAGTAACCATGGATTTTGTTAGTGGGCTACCCCTGACGCCTACTAAGAAAGATTTGGTATGGGTAATTGTGGATCGACTGACTAAATCTGCCCACTTCATACCGGTCCGCACCGATTACTCGTTGTAGAGATTGGCAAAGTTGTATGTGGCAGAGATTGTAAGGTTACATGGGGTGCCAGTGTCTATCATTTCAGGCAGGGACCCTAGATTCACATCTCAGTTTTGGAGAGTGTTACATGAAGCTCTGGGTACAAGGTTGGATTTTAGCACAGCATTCCATCCGCAGACTGATGGTCAGTCGGAAAGGGTAATTCAGATTTTGGAAGACATGTTGAGAAGCTGTGTGATTAACTTCAAAGGCAGTTGGGAGGACTATTTACCGTTGGCAGAATTTTCTTATAACAACAGCTACCAATCCAGCATTCAGATGGCACCATACGAGGCATTATATGGGCATAGGTGTCGTACCCCTACTTGTTGGACAGAATTGGGTGAGCGACGATTGTTGGGTCCAGAGCTAATTTCGGAAACTGAGGAGAAAGTGAAGTTGATCCGGGGTAGATTAAAAGAAGCATCTGATAGGCAGAAGTCGTATGCTGACTTAAAGCGTAAAGAAATCGAGTTCTCAGTGGGGGATTATGTCTTCTTGAAAGTCTCACCTTGGAAGAAGATTCTGAGGTTTGGGCGGAAGGGCAATTTAAGCCCCAGATTCATCGGACCTTACCGGGTATTAAAACGTGTTGGACCGGTCGCCTATCAGCTGGAGCTGCCTCCTGAGTTAAACCGAATACATAACGTACTTCACATCTCTATGCTGAGATGCTACCGTTCGGATCCTTCTCATATAGTGCCGGTGGAGGAGATTGAGGTAAGATCTGATCTGACATTTGAAGAAGAACCGGTGCAAATTTTGGACCGTGATGTTAAGGTGCTGAGGAGGAAATTTGTTCCATTAGTCAAGGTACTGTGGCGTAATCACGGTTCGGAGGAAGCCACATGGGAGCCTGAGGAGGCAATGCGACATCAGTACCCTCATCTCTTTTGATCAGGTAAATTTCGAGGCCGAAATTTCTTTAAGGGGGTAGAATTGTAACATTCCAAAAAATTGGGGGTTTGTGATTTTTGCATAATTGCATGTTGTGCTTGCTCCGCGGGTTATTTGAGGGTGTTTTGGGGTTCTAGGTAGGCCTGGGTTCGAGTCTGAGCCCTGGAAATTTTTTGGTTTTTGACCCTTTAGTGGATAGGGCTATTGGAAGCAGGACTTAAGTAATATTGTGTGTATTAGAAAGCAAAAGTTGGCCATGTGGTAAGGTGGCTGTGGCGTCGATGGTAGAGCAAGGGGAGAAGGGGTTCGAATCCCACAATTGGCAAATTAAAGGCTTTTATTTTGTGTCAGGTGAGTGGAAGAAGTAGAGTTTGGTTCAAACTCTGCTATGGAAGTTGGAGAGTGGGTCACACAATTCAAACGGATGAAGGGGAGCAAATTTAGGAGGAAAAAGGGGAGAGAATCAAGGAAGTGAGGTGTGTGGAAGTGTTGGCAGTGAGTGGGAGTGTGTGATAGGGGGAGTTTCGGCTAGAGAGGGGTCTTGTGTAGCAAATTTCGCAGCCTAGTGTGTTAGTAGAACCGAAAACTCCCTTGTGTTATACGTTTTCTTTTTTGTTCTTTTCAAAATTTCTCTTTATAAGCAATTTGAGCACTTTTCCTTCTCTTCACTTTTTACCTCTTGTGCATTCTTTTTCTTTTCATTTTCTAATAGCCTAAGCATTTGTTGGCCGAATCATCTCCTGCTCACCTCTCTTCACGTTGTGTCTTTCTTCTCTTTGCTTTAAGCCGAATAGCCACACCCCCTCCTACTTGACTTTCCTTGAGCTGAACATCAAATCATTTGGAGCTTTGATTCTCTTGTGTTGGCCGAACTTGGTAAACCTCTATATCCACTTTCTCGTTCTCTTTATATTCTTTCTCCTCTCCATACAAAGCTTTGGTCGAAGCATTTTTCTTTGGTCTAGGCCGAATCTACTCACCCTCTTCCATCTCGAATCCTATTTGTTCTTCGTTGTGAGGGCCGAATCCTGTGGTTAGCCACTTGTCGATTGTTGTCGTGCATTGGTTGGTAAGTGTATCTAAAGCCGAATATGGGGTTGGTGTTCTTCTAGTTTCGTTGTGTTTTCCTTAGCCAAGAAAGCTCTCACCTCTGTTACCATGAAGTCGGTTCTCGCTAACACCCTCCTTTTGTCATTAAATGTTGCTAGGGACTCGACTTGTGTAAAGCAAGAAGCCGGTTGAACACTCTTCTGTTGCGGTAGATCTCTTTAGTGGTGAGTAGTAGTAGTTGTTGAACCGGTTTCAATCTTTGGAGATGTCTTATCAGGACTAAGATTAATGGAGTATGATTTATTGATTTCGTAGGTGCTTATCTTGGGGGCTTCAACCTACGCTCGTATTAAGGTGTGTAATCTCACACCATTGTTTGTGATAATGTGATGTTCTGTGATTTGGGCATAAGCCGAAACGTCAAAAAGTCGGAGTATCGACAATCGAGGCACTCGAGCATGTGAGTGCTCGTAGTGATAAAACAAGCCACTAGTGATAATGGTAGATCGTTGAGAGTGTCACGAACACTCTCGCGAATCTGATGCCGTAATGGGCCTTATCGAGCCGAAATGGGCTAAGTGGGCCCAATGGGCTCAAGGGCCCACATGAGCAAGACCGATGGAAAATTGCCAAATGAATGATACGACTGCGAAGTCTGCAAAACTGAGGCTGAAAACGAGCAGAATGGGCCACACGAGCGTGTGGGCCTGTTTGGGCCGAAATTGGACTTTAGGCCCAACTACACCGTTTTGACCAAAAAGGGAACCTGTGTCGCTCGAGGCGACAGTGGGCCTCCGGAAAGGCCGTTTGGTGGCCAAATTACCGAAATACCCCTAGAGGAAAATTACCGAACATACCCTTAAAGGGTGAAATTACTGAAATGCCCTCGTTGGGTGAAATTACTGGAATACCCCTGAGGGGTAAATTACTGTTTTACCCCTTATCGACCAAATGACCATTATACCCCTAGTGGTAGATCTAGTGTCGTATGCGTACCCTGTTTAATTGTTTATGATTGTAATTTATGTCATATATCATTTTATTATGTCACTGCACGTTGCATTGGGTTGGGTTATGCTTATGGAGGAAGTACTGTACTGGTGGCTATGCCCCGTTATACTGATTCAGTGGCTCTGCCACGATATTCTGATTTTAGTGGCTCAGCCACGTATACTGTTACTGGTAGCTTTGTTGCGTTGATATTAGTAGCTCGTCTGTGCTTCTGGTGTGTAGAGCTAGGTGGGTTGACTTGGTCCCCACATGGTGTGTAGGGTTGGTACGGGTGGTGTGATGGTTGGATTGGGTTGGGCTGCATTTTTGTTTGCATTACCACGATTTTGGGGCTAAGGCCCGAACTGAGACTGTATGGGCTTGGGCCCAGACTGTGACTGTAACAAAGGATTACACACTGAGTTCTTGTAACTTACCCCTTTCTCTTAACTGTACAGGTAATCCCCATCGTTAGAGGATTTGGAGCCGTGGAGGACTTGGAGGTGGCCATACGTTGAATTTGCATCTTAATGAAACTTAGTAATTTTGGATTTAGTTTATTTTATATTATTTTTAGGGTAATATTTTATGTAAAAAGGTGATAAACCGTAAAAGTAACATATTTTAAGCCCACGTTTAGCATGCTTTTGGATGAATTATCCCTTATTTTATGTCATTTGGTGCTCTTAATCCTTTGTTTTCATGTTTTATAGTCAGGAAAGCATCGGAGGATGAAAAGAACAAGAATCGGGCTTAAAACGGGCCAAATGGGCCACATCACGAAATCGACACGGCCTGGGCCCAAGACCACACGGCCGTGCCTCATCAACGGACTCCACACGGCCTGCCCACGATTTACACGGGCGTGTGCCATGGCTGTGCCCCTGCCGTGACAAAGAGAAATTTCACTCGGATTAGGATACTTAGGGGCAAAGAAACACATTCCAAAGCATATATAAACACCCTAAGTATGACCTAAAAAGGGGAGCCCAAGGCTGTTGTCAAGGGGCGTCTTGCTAGGCCAAAGGAGGCAGATTTGTGGAGGTTTACTTGAAGATAGCCAGTTGATCCATCTCAAGAAGCCGGAATCATATTCAAGATGGAGGATCTCTCCTTCAATTCCTTCAGGGGGTTTTAGGGATTTCTTATGTTTTTTTTTATCTTTTCTTCTGAGATGTTTTCTTTTATTGTTATGAACTAAACCCTCAGATACCTGAGGGGGATGAAACCTAAGATGAATCTTGTTATCGTTTACTGAACTATATGATAAATATTTGGCTTGTTCTTAATTATGTGTTCTTAATTCTTGTGTTGATATTTCCGGGATATTGATTCAAGTTTGATGTGCTTAGGTGGAAGAGCAAAAGTCCATCCCTAAGAGTAGATCTAGCATAGTTAAGCGGAGTTGATCGCGCGCCTAGAGTTAGGGTGACGAGATTTTGCCAGATTAGGGTGAAACCTAATATGGGATTCCATAGATCGAGTTAATGCAATTCTAGGGGTTTTAATTAGAAAGAGATTTCAATTAATCAACCTAGGGTTAGACGTTATTCGCTTCTAGAGAGGGTTTAATATACATTAGGGAATCTTACGGATCAAGTCAAATGAATAAATCATCTGGTTCAGAGTTAGATAACAAGTGAAGTCTAGGTGGATTCTTCATTGGGTATTGTCTTTATCAATTGGCTTTTCCCACAAGTATTTTCCCCAAATTCATTCTTCTTTGTCTTAGAGTCTTTAGTTTAATAATTAGTTAATTTAGATTAAACAACAAATTCCCTTTATTTTAGGCTAGATAATAAAAAGAAAGTTAGTATTAGTACTTTTAGTTCCTTTGGGTTCGACATTCCGGTCTTGCCTTAACTATACTACAGTTCGATAGGTGCGCTTGCCTCAAATCGTTGTCATAGTTAGTTTCCAGGTTCGATCATTCTCATTATAAATTTTAAGACTTTGACATCGCATAAACCCAACGATCAAGTTTTTGGCGCCGTTGCCGGGGAACTAAAATATTAAGAAAGCTCAATTTTTATTACTTTAGCCATTTTTTTATTTTGCAATTTACTTTTATTTCCTATTTTATTTTAACTTTGCTAAATTTTCTTCTTTTATTATTTCCTCCTTTCAGTACCTCTAGTTTATGACTAGAAGGAACCCGATAGGACCCCTACTTTACTGACAAAGTGATATTGAAAGAACAAATCGTAGAAATCGCAGAGAAATAAGGCGAAGCTTAAACTACATAGAAGAAGAGCAAGAAGGCGAAACCAATCCCTCTTGAAGGGATGGTGAAAATAATCCACTACCTCCAGAGATGGTTGAAAATAATGCTCCTAGAACTATGTATGATTATGCTAAACCTAGTTTAACAGAACTGAGTCAAGTATTGTTAGACCTCTATTGCTGCAAATAATAATTTTGAATCAAACCTAACACAATTCGGATGATACAAACAAATTGTTCAGCTTTGATGGTTTGCAGGATGAAGATCCAAATAATCACTTGGCAAATTTCTTAGAATTTTGCGATACTTTCAAGATAAATGGTGTTACTGACAATGCCATCCGTCTTCGGTTATTCCCCTTCTCTCTGAGGGATAAAGCCAAACAGTGGTTACATTCTCTTCCACGAGGGTTAATCACTACATGGGATCAAATGACCGAAAATTTTTTATTAAAATATTTTCCGCCGGCCAAAACGGCCAAGTTAAGGAATGATATCTCTTCTTTTGTGCAGATGGATTTAGAGACACTTTACGATGCATGGGAGAGATACCAAGATTTGCTGAGAAGGTGTCCACACCATGGATTACCCTTGTGGCTACAGGTCCAAACTTTCTACAACGGTGTTAACCCTTCAACAAGGCAATTAATCGATTCAGCCGCCGGCGGAACTCTGAATAACAAAACTCCTAAAGCAGCTTACGAGTTTATAGAAGAGATGTCACTGAACAACTATCAGTGGCAAGTCACAAGGACAAGGCCAACAAAAGCAACCGAAGTTTATAACCTTGACGCAATAACCATGCTATCAAATCAGGTAGAGATGTTACATAAAAAAATTGATGGTGTATATGGTTCCTCGCAGGTACAACCAGTTATGCAGTGCGACACAAGTGGAGGCGTGGCGAATCCTGAGTACCCACTCTACAGACAGGGCATGAAGAGCGAACAAATGAACTATATGGGTAATAATTTCTGATCTAACAATAACCCTTATAGTAATACTTATAATCCAGGTTGGAAGAACCACCCACAATTTCTCATGGGGTGGTCAAGGGAATCAAAGGCAACAATCATCCCAAAATTTCCAACTACAGCCCTACCCACAGGAAAAGAAGCCAAACCTCGAGGAGATGCTGACAAAATTCATGGCAGCCACAGAAACACATTTTCAGAATACGGAGACATCCTTTAAACATCAACTTGAAAAATCGACACAGGAGCTCAAGGATCAAATTGGGCAACTTGCTAAGCAGATCTCTGAGAGACCACAGGGAAGACTACCGAGCAACACCGAGACTAACCCAAAGGAGCAAATCCAAGCCATAACAGCTCAAGAAAGTGAAGGGTTAGACGAGCCAAATTCAAGGCAAGAGAATGTGTTTGGAGAAGGTAAGGTTGATGTAAGTAATAATAAGCCAAAATCGGTAATTAAAGAGTACCAACCTCGCATACCATATCCCGGAGCATTAAGGAGAGACGACACAGAGGAACAGTTCGGTAAGTTTCTTAAAATTTTAAAGAAATTACATATTAACTTACTGTTACTTGAAGCTCTTTCGCAGATGCCAGATTTTAGAAAATTTTTAAAAGAGCTGTTGACGAAAAAGCGAATGATAGACGAGGCATCACATTTGGAACTAAACGCAATGTGCTCGGCAATATTGCAAAATAGACTACCACGAAAATTAAAAGATCCAGGGAGTTTTACAATTCCACGCTTAATTAGTAGTTTATCTATTGATAATGCGTTAGCTGATTTAGGGGAAAGCATAAATGTCATGCCTTATAAAATGTTTAAACAACTAGGTCTAGGGAAACCCAAACAAACTAGGATGAGCATTCAATTAGCTGATAAAACTGTTAGAATTCCTAGGGGTATAATTGAAGATGTACTCGTAAAAGTTGAAAAATTCGTTTTCCTAGTAGACTTTGTCGTATTAGACATGGATGCGGACAATAGTATCCCCTTAATCTTAGGAAGACCATTTTTAGCAACTGCCAGAGCTAAAATTGATATTGATGCAGGAGAACTCATACTTTGTGTAGGTAATGAGACAGTCACACTCCAAGCTCTCGATTCGGCTAGAACATCGAGTAATCAAGGTGAGAAAATAAATTCTATGGATAACCATTCGGTTAACCCTTCTTTTAGGGAAGCACCAAAAAGAACACAACTGAACCCGATCTTATACCCGGTGCCAACAAAGAAATAACTCATGAGGAACGAAGGATTCAGATCGATGATCAAGACGAGTGCAAGACGCTTTTCAAGGAAAAATTAGGGATATACGAAGCAGAACCAAAGCTACTCTGACGGGACATAAGTTCAAAATTGGAGATCGGTATTGATAGATAAAGCAGACCCTCGAATATCTCCTCCTGACCCTAATACGAACAAAGAAATCCCTTTTAAGGTAATCAATGTTTTCCCATACGGAACCGTCGAGGTAAGTAATCCTATTTTTGGCACTTTCAAAATAAGCGCATCTAGACTTGAACTTTATTATGATAATGAAACTGATAGCATGAGGAAGGACTTTCAACTCCTCAAACCACCCTGATTATGCAAACGAGAGGTAAGTCTAGCTTAAGACTTTAAACGAGCGCTTCTTGGGAGGCAACCCGAGCACTAACTCCATTACTCTTTCTATTTTATTTTATTTTATTTTCACTCTTAATTCTCCTTTGTAGCAACTAACTATAAACTAACCAAGGCCAATTTCCATACCACACGGCCTTACACACGGTCGTGGCTGTGGCCGTGTGGATGCACCGAATCTCCGTACTGACATGGCAGAGATGGTACGAGTTAGGACAGATTATATCTTCGAGTCACGGACCCAACTACCTTGCCACGGCCGTGCGACATGGCCGTGGCCGACACCGAGAAATCCACACGGGGGGAGGCACGCCCGTGCTAGGAGACCGTGGTCGACACTGTTTCATCAAACATGGGCGTGAGAGAAATGAACAAAGCACAACACGGCCGTGCGATGCGGCCGTGTGACTCAACACGCCCATGGTACACGGGCGTGGGATTTACCAGACTTGAAATTTCTATTTAAAACACCCACCCCTCCATCTCTTCCATCCCATTTTCCTTTCCTTTTCTCTCTCAGACCTCTCCTAACTTTCCTTCTCTAATATTTTCCCCAACCATCGAGCCACACCACATCTATGTCGAAGAGGCGGAAGGATCCACGCATAGTCTCCCTGTGGGAGACCGATCTACATAAGTTCATGCCGGCCGCTTCATATATTCGACAAGCCAAGGGTCTTTGAGACCATTTAATTCTTCTTCTTCTTTACTCTTCTCCTTTATTTTCCTTCTCTTTGACTTTCTTATGCTTAATTTAGTTTATTCTATTTTAGTTTCTTGGTTTTAGGTTCTACAGGCTGCTAGGGAATCACACCTCGACCATGACCATAGCCACACCACCATCAAGGACGACCCCTCCAACATATTTTCCGCATCCTTCAAGGAATCCATCCAAAATTCAGGAAGTTTCATCTCTCCCTATCTTTTATGAATTTCTATCTATCTTTGTACATTGAGGGCAATGTACATCTTAAGTGTGGGGGGGTGAATCTTAAAAGTGCCAAACTTTTTGCATTATTCTCAAATCATGAATTATGCCTTGTCTTAAAGTAAGTTTCTCATATTATGATTAGAATGAAATTTCCTTTGATTTATGATTTTTGTTAATGTGTTTTGGATTAAGTCATTGATGATTGTGCATTGATGATTTATACTTTAAGATACTAGAGAATCAAGCATGATAGGTCTATTTTTCAGAATTAAAATTTTTTCTAGGTTGTCTACCTAAATTTAAATATTACTTTGAAATTTGAAATTTACAAGAATGTCATCAATTTACCCATAATTTGTGTGAGATTTTAAGCCTTATAGAGCATATATTCTTTTTCTTGCTCACTTTATTGATTATGAGTGTGTCAACATTGAGTTGTTATTCTAGAACTTGCATCGATTATACATGTCGAGACCACACCTTTGATTTGATATACAGAAATGATAAAGGCACCTAGGATTTAACCCACTTACTCCACTAAAAACCTACCTTCATAATTAACCCCTAGTGAGCCCCATTGAATCCTAACAACCCTTTTTATTGACTTACCCGCTAATATTAACCCAAAAACCCTTCGTATTTTTTATCACCATCCTTCTTGACTACCCTTATATCGAGATTTGATTTGATCGGTTGCTAACTATGATCTTTATTCCAAAGAATTTATCCTTTATCATGTATTTATGATGTGATAAATTGTTCAAAAAAATCAAATCAAAGTATATTCATTATTAGTTCTGTGATCAAGTGAGCTTATACATCTAAATTCCAATTGTTGAAAAAGAAGCTCGTATTAGTAGTGGTATTATTATTACAAGTTTTCAATTGATGTAATTATTTATATTCAGTTCATTGTTTCTAGTTAGGTAATTTGTCAATTCAATCTCGATTCTAACCTTCTAATTCAGCCTTTATCCACACCTTTAACCCAAGCCCCGTTACAACCCTGTTAAAGACCTTTTGATTTGTGTATCATCTCATATTATAGTGGTGGAGATTTGATTTTCATGCAAGCCTATGGGATTAACTCTTCATGTTTGAGTTTTGAGTGCTTTTTCTTGAACCTTAAACAACTCGAGTGATTTGAGTGAATCTTTAGTGAGGATGTCAATCCTTGTCGATTTTGAATCACAGGTAACTATTTAGATGAGGGGAAACACCTAGGTTTTGTGCTACAAAGGTATGACTTAGATTGTTTGAATCTTTAGGACTCTTTGAGTTGAATCATCCATGTTTGAATTATCTGTGAATTATGATGAAACATTATTGATGAATATTATGAATTGAGGGAAGTTTGTTTTAATTATGAGTTGAGAATTTTGCTCGAGGACAAGCAAAAGCTTAAGTGTGGAGGTATTTGATAAACCGTAAAAGTAACATATTTTAAGCCCACATTTAGCATGCTTTTGGATGAATTATCCCTTATTTCATGTCATTTGGTGCTCTTAATCCTTTGTTTTCATGTTTTATACTCAGGAAAGCATCGGAGGATGAAAAGAATAAGAAACGGGCTTAAAACGGGCCAAATGGGCCACATCACGAAATCGACACGGGTTGGGCCCAAGACCACACGGCTGTGCCTCATCACGGACTCCACACAGCCTGCCCACGATTTACACGGGCGTGTGCTATGGTCGTGCCCCTGCCATGACAAAGAGAAATTTCACTCAGATTAGGATACTTAGGGGCAAAGAAACACATTCCAAAGCCTTTATAAACACCCTAAGTATGACCTAAAAAGGGGAGCCCAAGGCTGTTGTCAAGGGGCGTCTTGCTAGGCCAAAGGAGGCAGATTTGTGGAGGTTTACTTAAAGATAGCCAGTTGATCCATCTCAAGAAGTCGGAATCATATTCAAGACGGAGGATCTCTCCTTCAATTCCTTCAGGGGGTTTTAGGGATTTCTTATGTTTTTTTTTTATCTTTTCTTCTGAGATGTTTTCTTTTATTGTTATGAACTAAACCTTCAGATACCTGAGGGGGATGAAACCTAAGATGAATCTTGTTATCGTTTCTGAACTATATGATAAATATTTGACTTGTTCTTAATTATGTGTTCTTAATTATGTGTTCTTAATTCTTGTGTTGATATTTTCGAGATATTGATTCAAGTTTGATGTGCTTAGGTGGAGGAGCAAAAGTCCCTGCCTAAGAGTAGATCTAGCATAGTTAAGCGGAGTTGATCGCGCGCCTAGAGATAGGGTGAAACCTAATATGGGATTCCATAGATCGAGTTAATGCAATTCTAGGGGTTTTAATTAGAAAAAGATTTCAATTAATCAACCTAGGGTTAGACGTTATTCACTTCAAGAGAGGGTTTAATATACATTAGGGAATCTTAAGGATCAAGTCAAATAAATAAATCGTCTGGTTCAGAGTTAGATAACAAGTGAAGTCTAGGTGGATTCTTCCTTGGGTATTGTCTTTATCAATTGGCTTTTCCCACAAGTATTTTCCCCAAATTCATTCTTCTTTGTCTTAGAGTCTTTAGTTTAATAATTAGTTAATTTAGATTAAACAACAAATTCCCTTTATTTTAGGCTAGATAATAAAAAGAAAGTTAGTATTAGTACTTTTAGTTCCTTTGGGTTCGACATTCCGGTCTTGCCTTAACTATACTACTGTTCGATAGGTGCGCTTGCCTCAAATCATTGTCATAGTTAGTTTCCAGGTTCGATCATTCTCATTATAAATTTTAAGACTTTGACATCGCATAAACACAACGATCAAAAGGCCTTTGGGAATCTCTTTTAAAACTTTCATTTGGTAATTCTGTTGGTTATGAATCGTTAAACGGTTGAACACGGGTTTTAAAACAATAATTACTGTTTTCAAAATATCACGTTTTCGCAGCTACTTAAGTCAGACTTCTACAAACAAACAAAGTTTTCGAAAATAATAACATCTTTGCAAGCATATAATTTGAGCCAATTATATTTTGTAAGCAACGAAATTCGAAGTTTTTATAAAGTTTTTAAACTGAGGAAAGGTTTATTTGAACGCGTAGCTTTTAAACAACCATCAATGTGACATGCTAGATCCGGCCATAACGTCTAGGCCGGGTTTGGGGTGTTACAAGTGAAGTCTAGGTGGATTCTTCCTCGGGTATTGTCTTAATCAACTGGTTTTCCCACAAGTATTTTCCTAATTCATTCTCTTTGTCTTAGCATCCATAGTTTAGTAATTAGTTAGATAAACATCAATTCCCTTAATACTTAGGCTAGATAATAAAAAGATAGTAACTACTAGTACTCTTGGTCCTTGAGGATACGATATTTCCGGTCTTGCCATAGCTATACTACCGAACGATAGGTGCGCTTGCCTTATTCGTTGTCATAGTTAGTTCGGCACGATCAAGTTTTTGGCGCCGTTGCCGGGGACTAAGATATTAGGAAAACTAAATTTTTATTACTTTAGCCATTTTATTTATTTGCAATTTATATTTTTATTTTTAAATTTGCTAATTTTTCTCTTATTTTTTTTATAGGTATCTCTAGTTTATGACTAGAAGAAACCCGCCAGGACCCTTGATTTTTGACAGTGAAATAGAACATACCGCTCAATCCGAAGAGATGTCACTGAATAATTATTAGTGGCAAGTCATAAGGACAAAGCCTAATAAAGCAGCCGGTGTTTTCAACCTAGATGCGGTCACCATGTTATCTAACCAGGTAGAGCTTTTAAATAAAAAAATGATGGTTTGTATGGTTCTACGTAGGTACACCCAATAATGGAATGTGACTCAAATCTAGGAGGGGTGAGCAATACAGAATATCCACTTTACAACCCGAGCGCTGAAAACGAACAAGTTCACTATATGGGTAATAATCCTCGACCTCAAAATAATCCTTATAGTAACACTTACAATGCAGGTTGGAGGAATCATCCCAATTTCTCATGGGGAGGTCAAGGAAATCCAGGAAATCAAAGACCACCACCCCTTCCAGGATTTCAGTAACCACCTTACCGACAGGAAAAGAAACCAAACCTTGAGGAGATATTGGAAAAATTCATCTCGATTTCAGAGACTCATTCCCAGAATATCGAAACGACATTGAAAACTCAACAAGAATCGATTCAAAGTATTGAGAATCAAATTGGACAATTAGTCAAGATAGTTTTCAAAAGGCAACCAGGTAACTTACATAGTAACACCAACCCAAAAGAACATGTGAAGGCAGTTACACTAAGGAGTGGAAAGGGGTTGGTTGAAGCTGAAAAGAAGATGCCACGAGAAATTAATAAGGAAAAAGGTGAGGAAGTAAACGAGAATGTAATACCGAAACCTAAAGAGTATAACCCACCGATCCCATATCCAGCAAAGTTGAAGAAAGACCACATGGACGCACAATTAGATAAGTTTCTCGAACTCTTTAAACAATTACATATTAACGTACCTTTTGTTGAAGCTATTTCGCAGATGCCTACGCATTTGAAATTCTTAAAAGAGCTTTTAACAAATAAAAGGAAGTTTGAAGAGCTATCAATAGTGGAACTTAACGAGGAATGCTCAGCTATTCTCCAAAATAAGCTACCAACAAAATTGAAAGATCTAGGGAGTTTTACTATTCCTTGTTTAATTGATAGTTTAAATGTTAACCATGCTTTGGCTGATTTAGGGGCAAGTATTAATGTCATGCCCTGTAATATGTTCCTCAAACAACCATTATGCAAATAACATGTAAGTCTAGCTCAAGACTTTAAACGAGCACTTCTCGGGAGGCAACCCAAGCACTAACCCCATTAATTTTCATATTTTCGATTTTTAGCATCTAACTAAAAACTAACCAAATTTTTAGGCGCAGGTTTCCCTACCCACACGGCCTTGCACACGGGCGTGGCCGTGGCCGTGTGGAAACATGAAAAAACTGATCCCAAAACACGGGCTGCGATAAAACGCCAGGGCCGTGCGATTCGGCTGTGGTCGAAACTGAGAAATCTACATGGGCGTGCGACACGCCCGTGGGACCCTTGAGCCCATTTATTTTTTTTCTTTTTCTTTTATTTTCATTTTAATTTCTTTTCTTTTATCTTTCTCGTCTTTAATTTATATTATTATATTTTAATTTCTTTAATTTAGGTTCAAGGGGCTGTTAACAGACGACCACACCACCATCGGAGTATCCTCCCCACCTTCACCTCTCTCCAACTTTACCGTTTCTTTTCATTGACTCCATCCAAAATTCAGGAAGTTTCACTTCTCTCCCTATCTTATGATTTTATTACTTTATTGCTATTATCTATCTTTGTACATTGAGGACAAAGTACATCTTAAGTGTGAGGGGGTTAACTACAGTATTATTTGAAAACCCCTGAATTATGTCTTATTCTTAAGTAATGTTCTCATATTACTGTTAGAATGAAATTTCCTTTGATTTATGATTTTCATTGATATGTTTTGGATTAAGTCATAGTTAATTGTGCAAGTGATGATTTAAACTTTAGGAGATTAGAGAATCAAGCATAATGAGTTTATTTTCAGAATTAAAAATTTTTTAGGTTGTCTACCTGAATCTAATTATTACCTTGAAGTTTGAAATTTACAAGGTTGACATCAAAAGCCCATAATTTTTGTAAGATTTTGAGCCTTTTAGAGCATACATTTTTCGTGCTCACTTTATTGATTATGAGTGTGTCAACATTGATTTGTTATTCTAGAACTTGCTTCGATTATACATGTCGAGACCACACTTTTGATTTGATATACAGAGATGATAAAGGCACCTAGGTTTTAACCCACTTACTCCATAAAAAGCCTACCTTCATAATTAACCCCTAGTGAACCCCTTTGAATCCTAACAAACCAGTTCTTGACTCACCCATTAATATTAACCCAAAACCCACTTTGTATTTGTTATAACCATTTCTCTTGACTACCCCTATATCGAGATTTGATTTGATCGGTTACTTAACTATTTTCTTTATTTTAGTTGTTAAATTCTATCTTATTATTGTATGTGATTTGTTCTTAAAAAAAACGAAGTATATCCATTATTAGTTCTATATTATTTGAGCTTAAACTGTTAATTTCATTATCTTTAGAAGAAGCTCATGTTATTAGTATTAAGTTTTCAATTGATGTAACTATTCAGTATTAGTTTATTTTTCTAGTTAGGTAATTTGTCAATTCAGTCTCGATCTTAACCCTTTAATTTAGCCTTTATCCACATCTTTAACCCAAGCCCCGTTACAACCCATAAAAGACCTTTTGATTTTTGTATCATATCATTTTACAGTGGTGGAGATTTGATTTTCATGCAAGCCTATGGGATTAACTTTTCATGTTTGACTCTTGAGTGCTTATTTTTTTAACCTTAAACACCTTGAGTGATTTGAGTGAACCCTTAGTGAGGATGTCAATACTTGTCGATTTTGAATCAGAGGTAATTATTTAGGTAAGCGGAAACACCTATTTTTTGTACTATAAAAACTAGGACTTTGATTGTTTGAATCTTTAGGAACCTTCTGGTTAAATTATCAATGTATGAATTACCTATGAATTATGATGAAACATTATTGATGAAGGTTATGAATTAAGGAAATTCGATTTTTAATTGTGAGTTGAGAATTTTGCTTGAGGACAAGCAAATGCTTAAGTGTGGGGGTATTTGATAAACCGTAATATATACATATTTTAATCCCACATTTAGCATACTTTTGGATGAATTAATCCCTTGAATCGTGGAATCTGATGCTCCTAATCCTTTAATTTCATGTTTTATACTTAGGAGGGCATAGGAGGATGAAAAGAACGAGAGACGGGCCAAAAACGGAGAAAATGGGCCAAAATAAGAAATCGACACGGCCTGGGGTTCACCACACGGCCGTGCCCCTTTAACAGGCTCTAACACGGCCTGGCTCGATTCACACGGGCGTGCTCCACGGGCGTGTCTTTGCCGTGACCCGTTGTAATTTTACTCAGAAAAGGATACTTAGGGGCGAAGAAAGACATTCCAAAGTCTATATAAACATCCTAAGTGTGACCTAAAAAGGGAAGTTCGACAGAAGCCTTCTGTCAAGGCTTTTGACGAGAGCGAAGCCAGAGAGGGCTGAATACGGGGAATTACTCCAAGAAAGCCAGTTGATCCATCTCAGAAGCTGAAATCACACTCAAGACGGAAGATCTTCCCTTCAATTTCCTTCAGGGGGTTTTAAGGTTTTTCTTATGTTTTGTTATTTACTTTCTTCTGAGATGTATTCTTTTATAATTATGAACTAAACCCCTCAAATACCTGAGGGGGATGAAACCTAAGACGGATCTTGTTATTGTTTTCGGAACTATATGATAAATACTTGATTTATTCTTAACTATGTGTTCTTAATTCTTGTTTTAATATTTCAAGATATTGATTCAAGTTTTGATGTGCTTAGGCAGTAGAGCAAAAGTCCCTATTTAAGAGTAGATCTAGCATAGTTAAGCGGAGTTGATCGCAACCCTAGAGATAGGATGACGAAAATCTGCCGGATTAGGGTCAAACCTAATATGGGAGTCCATAGATCGAGTTAATCAACACTAGGGGTTTTAATTAGAAAGAGATTTCAATTAATCATCCTAGGGTTAGACGTTAGTAGCCTTGAACGAGGTATTAATATAAATTAGGGAATCCTACGGATCAAGTCAAGTGAATAAATCGTCTGGTTCAGAGTTAAATAACAAGTGAAGTCTAGGTGGATTCTTCCTCGGGTATTGTCTTAATCAACTGGTTTTCCCACAAGTATTTTCCCAATTCATTCTCTTTGTCTTAGCATCCTTAGTTTAGTAATTAGTTAGATAAACATCAATTCCCTTAATACTTAGGCTAGATAATAAAAAGATAGTAACTACTAGTACTATTGGTCCCTGAGGATACGATATTTCCGGTCTTGCCATAGCTATACTACCGAACGATAGGTGCGCTTGCCTTATTCGTTGTCATAGTTAGTTCAGACACGATCACTCCCGATGGCTGTCTTCGAGTATTTTTTGCCTTCTACTCCATGTGTCCTTTTAGGTCCTCCCATAGGGAGTTTATATAGGCTTTGGAACACCTTTCTTGGTCCACAAGTAGTCTTTTCCGAATAGAATTAGCCTTGGGTCTGGCAGGGACACGCCCGTGCGTGATAGTTTAGGCGGTGTTCAATTCTGTTCGCCACACACGGCCGTGTGGTCTGCCCGTGGACAATAGTCCAGGCTGTGTTGATTTCTGAGGTAGGCCCATTTTGTCCCTTTTTGGCCCGTTTCTCGTTCTTTTCGACTCCCTAAGCTCTCCTGAGTGTAAAACATGAAATTAAAGGATTAGGAGCATCGAATTCATCAAATCTAATGAAAATTCATCCAAAAATAAGCCAAGCATTGGGTCAAAATATGTATAAATTATGGTTTATCAGGGTCACACGGCCAAGCCACATGCCTGTGTGCCAGGCCGTGTGATCAATTCTGAGCATTCTGTTTTGAAATTTTAAAGATGTGCGTGAGACACGGCCAAATCACACGTCCATATGCTAGGCCGTGTGTGAGACACACACCCGTGTCTCTGCCCGTGTAGACAAAATAAGGCAATTTCTAAGCCATATTTCTCACCCAAATTTGCCTTCCACCTACATAAACATTTAAACATATTCTCAAGCCAATACAAGACATTCAAATTCATTCAAAATCAAATATTATACATGATAGCCTCTTACACCCGTGTCTCTGCCCGTGTAGACAAAATAAGGCAATTTCTAAGCCATATTTCTCACCCAAATTTGCCTTCCACCTACATAAACATTTAAACATATTCTCAAGCCAATACAAGACATTCAAATTCATTCAAAATCAAATATTATACATGATAGCCTCTTATATTCACATCAAAACATATCCATCACAAGCCATTCCAATGGTTAGTTACAACCAAAAAATTTATATGCCAACATTGGTCAAGTTAACCTATACATGCCATTATAACCAAAGTTGATTTACTAAATATACCAAGATGAGCCAATGGATAGTGTGATGATATCTCCACCAAGCTTCCAACCTAACGAGCTTCCGAATTACTATAGAACAGAAGAAAATAAAACAAAGTAAACATATTATGTTTAGTAAGTTCGTATAACGGGAAATTAACTTACCATTCATTAACATTTAAAGTAAGCATGCAAATTCATCCAAAGAAATTTGGCAATTTGCCTAAACACATATAACCTCAAGAAATATGTTATTCATGTACTTCATGTGAATATCAAGAAACAAGGATAAGCTCATCATGTAACAATTTTCATATACATATATTTTCCACATCATATATTCATATAACATATACATTTCCATAATAAGTCATCTCAAGTTCGTATTATTCCATGTCGAAAATTTGCCCGTTTAATTTATTTGAAATATCGATGGATACACAGGTAGTACACTTTACCTCCATTTGTATTGCATTGCATCACCGGATTTACTTGTGCAGACAAATATAAACCATCAATTTTCTTATTAAGAACTTCTACCTGGTTTGATAACATGGTGACTGCATCTAGATTAAAAACATCAGCTGCTTTCATCGACTTTGTCCTCATGACTTGCCACTGATAATTATTTAGTGTCATCTCCTCTATAAACTCATAAGCTGCTTCGAATGTTTTATTGTTTAGTGTTCCACCGACTGCTGCAATGATTAACTGCCTAGTTGAGGGATTCAAACCGTTGTAGAAGGTCTGAACTTGCAACCATAAAGGTAACCCATGACGAGGGCACCTTCTCAATATGTCCTTGTATCTTTCCCATGCATCATATAACATCTCTAAATCAATCTGCAGAAAAAAAGAGATGTCATTCCTCAACTTAGCTATCTTAGTCGGTGGGAAGTACTTCAGAAGAAACTTCTCAGTCATTTGAGCCCATGTAGTGATGAAACCTCGTGGTCAAGAGTTTAACCATTCTTTTTCTTTGTTCCTCAATGAGAATGGGAACAATCGTAAGGGAATGGAATCATCATTGGTGCCATTAATCTTGAATGTATCGCAAATTTCCAGAAAAGTGGCCAAATGAGTATTAGGACTTTCATCTTGCAAACGATCGAATTGAACACACTATTGTACCATCTGAATAGTGTTCCGCTTCAGTTCAAAATTATTTGCTGCAATGGTGGGTTGCACAATACTAGATTCATCCCCAGTCAAAGTGGGCTTGGCATAATCGTACATAGTACGAGGAACAGGAGCTGCAGGAGCTGTAGGAGGTAGCTGAATATTCTGATTATCACCCATCTCCTCAGTAATAATGATGTCCTCTTGTTTGTCTACTATATTCTGTTGACTCTGCCTTACTTTTCTACGATTTTTGCGAGTAGTACTTTCAATCTCACTGTCAAAAAGCAATGGTCCTGACGGGTTTCTTCTAGTCATAAACTAAAAGAACCTGCCAGAAGCAAACAAAATAATATTGGAATGTAAAAATTAAATTAAATTAAAAACAAAAATATAAATAGATAAAATAAAATAAAAAATGGCTAAATTAATAAAAATAAAGTGTTTCTAATATTTTAGTCCCCGGGGAACGGCGCCAAAAACTTGATGTGTCACGAAACTAACTAAAAATACAATGAAGGCAAGTGCACCTATTGATGAATAGTATTGCTAAGGTGAGTAGAGATATCGTATCCACAAGAACTAAAAGTATTAGTAATTACCGTTTTCCTATTATTTAGCCGACAAATTGGAGTGAGGTTTTAAACTAAAATTACTAAATTAATCTAACTAAAAACTCAATAGAGAATAAATCAGGAAAATAACCGAAAGATAACCAATGAGAGAGAAAATACCTAGGAAAGAATCCACCTAGACTTCACCTATTATTATGAATCTGAACTAAATGATTTATTCACTTGGTATCTTGATCCGTAGAAATCCCTAAATTATGCTAATATCTCTTTCGAGAGTAAGAACAACTGACTCTAGGTTGATTAATTGAAATATCTTTCTAATTAAAACCCTTATCGTCACATTAACTCGATTTATGGATTCCCTTATTAGATTTGACTTTAATCCGATAGATTTATGTCGTCCTATTTCTAGGATTGCATGCAACCCCACTTAGTTATGCTAGACCTACTCTTAAATAGAGACTTTTCCCCCACTGAATTAAGCACATTAAACATAAATTAATATCCCAGAAATATTAAAACAAGAGATAAGCACACATAACTGAAAACAAGAATCAAGTATTTATCACGTAAAGCAGAAATTAAATAATAGAATTCATCATAGGTTTCATCTTCCTTAGGTATCTAGGGAATTAGTTCATAATTCTGAATAAAAACATCTCAAAGTTAGAATAACCACAAGAAATAAAGAAATTCATAAAAATTTCAAAAGAATTTAAAAGGAGGTCTTCGATCTTGATGGAAATCTACTTCAGAGTTGGCTCTTATAACAACCCGTTTTTAGTCAAATCAAAATAGTGGTTTTGGGACCACAAATATGAGGTTAAAATATTTATTTTAGTATTATTTTGAGGTCTACAGCATGATAGTATGATTGTATAAAAAATTCGTTAAGAAATTTAATCATTTGCATGTTTAATTTGATAACAAGGACTAAATCGCGTAAAGTGTAAAAGTTGAGTTCTAATAGCTAAATGGGGTCTAATAGCTATGGAAATTTAAAATGGAGGTCCTTATGTGGTAATTAGACCATTCTTATAGGGAGTGGACAAATATGGACATTAAATAGGTGAATTTTTAAGTTAAAAACAAAAGTTAAATTTGTAATTCAGTAAATAAGTTAAAGTAAAATAACATAAACAAAGATATCATCTTCTTCATGCTATTTTTCCACCGAAATTAGAAGGGAGAAAAGCCATAGCTAGGGTTTCTTGGTTTGGCAATTTCAAGTACTTGCATGTAAGTGATTTTGACTCGGTTTTTAATGATTTCTATGTTTTTGGAGTCGTTGTAGCTTAATCTAGTTAGCCCAGGGACTAATTTGCAAAACTGTTAAAAGTCTAGGGTTTTACCATTGATGAATATGTTTGTATTTTGATGTTTGATGATAGAAAATGAATAGTTGTTGTTAGATAAACAACATTTGTTAAGTGATTTTGGTTGAAATTGCAAATTAGGGATTTATTTGTAAAATGTAACACCCCCTAACCCTTATCCGTGTCCAGAACAGGGTTATGAAGCATTACCGGTCATTACAGAACAAATACTAACAATCTCATACATATTTAACATACACATTAGAATTTACCAACCCTGCAAATCTTAAACAACAAGCAACTCAATATCCAATTATTCAACCAAATCAAAACACGATTAAACACTTCTAAAACATGCCAAAATGATAGGCTTAATAACCAAATCAATGTACCAACATAAATACCTTTCACATACTTACTCCGGATGAAGTATGACTATTTGTGTTCATACATACTTAACCCAGACTAATTATGTTTCAATCCAATTACATACCATTCAACCAATTCAAACTAAAACCATGTAAATGGCTTTATTATAAGACATATGTTTGTGTATATATATAAATCAACCAATATCATCTTATACACTATTAATATTCACATATATAAATGACATCAAAAGACAACCTAGGTACATGCCATTTCAAAAGAGAAAATACTTCACCACATTTTTGAGTTCGGGATCGGCTTTGGATGCTGATTCAACAATTGAACTTTAACCTAACCTGCGCACGGAAACAAACCGTGCGCTGAGTATACACTCAGTGGTATTTCTATAATCCGAATACTTATTAAGCAAAAATTTATAAAATTTATATACATAATAATAATCATTCAATAAATAATCAATTTTATAAATTCATCTTCCATATCACTTTCAATCATCATATCCTCTATTTCAATCCCACAATTGCTATTCAAAAGCATTTCACAATAAATTTCTCAATTTCAATTTCAATATTAATATTCATTTCTTATTCAATACCATTCAATGTCAATCATTTGATCAATTCATTCATATATCCCTATTAACACGACTTGGACTCTGACGGATACACGGATCCAACCCAAACACACCAGTACGGCACTCAGTGCCTCATCGGTCATGCCGAAGTAAAATAATACGGTACTCAGTACCTCATCCGATTTATCTGAAGCAATAACAATACGACACATAGTGCCTCATCGGAATTATCCGAAGCAATATTACGACACATATAGTGCCTCATTGACTCGAGGTCGAAGTATCCCTAAACACTTCCAATCCTATGGCATGCCAACTATATCCGACTCAGTCCGATACAGTTAATAGGGTTTTCAATCCATTTCTCAATTCTCAATCAATTTACATTTCAATGTCAATTCCACAATAATCACATAATTTCAATTCAACCGCAATTCTCATACCAATCACATTTTCACATATACTCACAATTTCAATTCAATTCAATTTAATTCAATTCATTGCCACAATGCCAAACTCACCTCAATTCCACTTACCATACATAGTAATAATAAATACAAGTAATAGTTTTAGTTTTCAGATTATAGAAATACAAACCGTATTTTTTCGAGTCACTCGTCGTTCACATTCTCTTTCCCCTTTTTAGCCGATGTCTCCGGCTCAACTTTAGCTACGGAAATTAAAACAATTAAAAATTATCAATACACATACAATTTCACTTTGAATATTTCAATTTATTTTCAACTTTTGTATAAATTCTAATTAAATCCCTAACCAAAACTAATTTAATTTCTTTACAATTTATTCTTTATTTTTCATTCAATTTCCACCCAAAATTAAACTTAATTCTCTAATTTTCACCACAATTTCCTAATTTTGAAATTATTTCAATTTAGTCCCTACTACAAAAAAAAACTTATGATTTATTTTACAATTCAACTTGAAATTCTATCAATTTAAACCCTAATTCTTCAATTAATTCAACATGAACTACATCCAAAAATCAACTAACTTTCAAATTTTCCACATAAATCAAGTAGTATTTTGTTCTAGGATTCCAAAAACATCAAAATCATAAGAAAATGGACTAAATTGACTTACCAAATTAAGCTTGAAACCTTAAACCCTAATTTCTCCTTCTTTTTCTTTCCCTTTTCTTTCTTGCTTTCCTTCCCCTGTTTCGTTTCTTGCTATTCTGTTTCTTTAGTCTCTTTTTCTTTTATTTTCTTTTCTTCTTTTTATTTTATTATTAAAATATTACAATATAATATAATATAATATAATATATTTATTTATTTATTTATTCTTAAATACTAAGTAAATGTATATGTATACTACAAATGTATGTATGTATTTATTACACTTGTACATTTTTCTTACCATACAATTGTATTAATTTGATTTATTTATTTTATATTTATAATAATAATATAATATAATATATATAATAATATAATATATTTACTTATATTATAAGTAAATAATAATTACTAACATATGTATTTAATTAATCCACATTTCACCACCATCACCATACACTTGTCATGTTTTGGTTTAATTGCTAGTTTAGTCCTTTGACTTTTCTCTATTTTTTAATTTAACTTTTACCCTATATTCAATCTAGTCCTCACACTTAATTTAATCTTAATTTAAACTAATTCACCTAACCAAAACCTATTTGACCACACAACTAACTTCGTAAAAATTTTTAATAAATATTTACGAATCCGTTTTACGTAAACGATGACCCGAAAATGCACTTTTCCGATTACCCAACTACATTACATTGTAAAATGTGAAAAGTTCATGGTGAAATGTGTGAAATTATGAAATATATGGGCTTCTATGGATATATATATATATATATAATTCGGCTAGCATGGGTGTGGGTTAAATTGCATGAATTTGTATTTTTGTAAGCTAGGGACTAAATTATAAAGAATTCAAAATTTAAGGGGCAAAGTGTAATTTTTCCAAAAACATGATTTTTGGATTGAATTGAATAGAATATAGTTTGAATGAGTTAAATTTGATTATATAGATCAAGAAAAGCAACGTACCGGTCTAGATCGGGGGAAAAATAAAGTATTGGACTAGTCGATCCTGTTCCGACGTTTTTGTGATCGAGGTAAGTTCGTATGTTAATAAGCATTAATATAATTGTGATTTAAATGCTTTATAATTGCATTAATTGTGAATACAACTATATGGAAATGTTCGATGAAGATTCAGCAATGTATAAATCCCGATTGAACCTTAGGAATAGATAGGATACAAATGACATGTCATTAGGGGTTATTGTGTTTGGGTGCTGGTCCTTACGTTCTACCGGTGGCTGAGTTTTTTGGCATGTGTTGTGGATTCTCATCAGCTTGTGTGAGCAGCACCGTGTAGCTACATCTTGACCGTCAGCTTGTGTGAGCAGATCCGTTGATAGCTCGAGAGTGAGCATTATATGAAATATGAGATTGAGATGGCTACGGCCATGTATTGGCACTTAAAGTGCAAGATTCCCGAGTATCTGATATTATTCCAAATGGTTCAACGAGTATATTGAAGATATGAAAGGGTAAGATATTGAGATGTATCAGTGTAGGTATGTTTGTAAATCGTATAAGCATTGAATCTATGAAATTTGAGAGTTACATGATCTATTATGTGGGTGAACATATGTTAGCCTGGTGATTAAGTTGAATTTTGGTGTATTATGATAGATAATTTAATTTGTGAATGAATGGTAGGTTATATTTACTAATCATACGAGCTTACTAAGCTTTATAGCTTACTCTGTTTATTTTTTTCAGTGTTTTATAGTGTTTTTGAAGATTGCTCGGATTGGGAGTTGTCAGAGATTTCATCACACTATCAAGCTATTATTTTGGTACTTTTGAACTTATGTATTTGGTTATATGGCATGTATAGGTTTTGTGGTTAATATGGCCTATATGTTGGTAATGTATTTAGCCAATTGATTTGGCTTGTAAATGAAGTATGTTTTTGGTTATGTGTATAGCCATGTGATTTGGCTTATTTTGGTATACTTGGTGATGTATATATATTATAAAATAGCCCTTTTGTTATGTGGTTTATAATTGTTATATGAATGCTTGTTGTGAATTGGTATTTGATCATTTCTGAGAGTTTTAATATTTATATAATGAATGATTGAGCCTAGAAACTAACTATCACCACGATTGAGGCAAGCGCACCTATCAAACAGTAGTATAGCTTAGTGGCAAGACCGAAATGTCGAACCCAAAGGATCCAAAATTACTAGTACTAACTTCATTTTTATTATCTAGACTAAAATAAAGGGGATTGATATTTATCTAACTAATTACTAAGCTAAGGATGCCAAGACACAGAGAATGAATTGGGAAAATACTTTTGGGAAAATCAATTGATCAAGACAATACCCGAGGAAAAATCCACCTAGACTTCACTTGTTATTTAACTCTGAACCAGACGATTTATTCACTTGACTTGATCCGTAGGATTCCTTAATTTATATTAATACCTCTTTCGAGGCTACTAACGTCTAACCCTAGGTTGATTAATTGAAATCTCTTTCTAATTAAAACCCCTAGTGTTGCATTAACCCGATTTATGGACTCCCATATTAGGTTTGACCCTAATCCGATAGATTTTCGTCATCCTATCTCTAGGAGTGCGATCATTTTCGCTTAATTATGCTAGATCTACTCTTAAACAGGGACTTTTGCTCCTCTGAATAAGCACATCAATACTTGAATCAATATCTTAAAATATTAAAGCAAGAATTAAGAACACATAATTAAGAACAAATCAAGTATTTATCATACAGTTCAGAAAACAATAACAAGATCCGTCTTAGGTTTCATCCCCCTCAGGTATTTGAGGGGTTTAGTTCATGTTTAGAAAAGAATACATCTCAGAAGAAATTAAATAACAAAACATAGGGAAAATCCCTAAAAACCCCCTGAAGGAAATTGAAGGGAAAACCCTCAGTCTTCAGCGTGATTCCGGCTTCTGAGATGGATCAACTAGCTTTCTTCGAGTAAGTCCCTATATTCAGCCTTCTCTCTCTTTCGCTCTTCGTCAAAAGCCCCGATGAAGCCTTCTGCAGTCGAACTCTCCTTTAGGTCGCCTCTAGGGGTGTTTATATAGGCTTTCGGGATGCCTTACTTGGCCCACAAGTATCCTATTCCGAGTGGAATTAAACGGGTCACGGCAGGACACGCCCGTGTGAAACGCCTGTGTGTGTGAATCGAGCTCGTAGTCGTGTTCGAGTTCATGCAAGTGGCACGGCCGCCGTGTGGTGAACTCCGTGTCGTGTTGATTTCTTACTTTGGCCCATTTTCTCTGCTTTTTGTCCCGTTTCTTGTTCTTTTCACCCTCCTATGCTCTCCTAAGTATAAAACATGAAATTAAAGGATTAGGAGCATCAAATTCCACAATTCAAGGGATAAATCATCCAAAAGTATGCCAAATGTGGGATTAAAATATGTATATATTACGGTTTATCAAATACCCCCACACTTAAGCATTTGCTTGTCCTCAAGCAAAATCCTCAACTTACAAATAAAATTCATTCTTCTCAACTTATAACTCCTATCAATAATGTTTCGAAATAATCCATAGGTAATCATACATTGAGAATTCAACTAAAAGAACATCAAAGTTTCAAACAATCCAAGTTGAGCATTTTATTCATGAAAACATAGGTATTCCCCTTTATCTAAGCAATCACCTTTGATTCAAAATGTCACAGAGTTAACATCCTCACTAAAGATTCTCTTAAATCACTCGAAGTGTTTAAGGGACGATAAATTAAGCACTCAATAGTCAACATGAAAAGTTATTACCATAGGCTTGCATGAAAATCACATCTCCACCACTATAAATTGAAATGATACATCGATTAAAAGGTCTTTTAAAAGGGTTGTAACGTGGCTTGGTTAGGGGGCGTGTCACAGGCTGAAAGAGGAGGTTAGAATCAAGATCGGATTGACAAATTACTTAACTAGAAAAGTAGACTAATAATGAATGATTACATTAAACACGAGCTTCTTCTCAAGATGTGAAATTAATTGCTTAAGCTTAAATAATATAGAACTAATAATGATATACGTTCACTTTTTTTTAAAGAACAAATCAAGTACATACAATAATAAGATAGAATTTAACAACTGAAGTAAAGAAAATAGTTAAGCAACTGATCAAATCAAATCTCGATATAAGGGTAGTCAAGAGAAATGGTGATAACAAATACAAAATGGGTTTTGGGTTAATATTAACGGGTGAGTCAAGAAATGGTTTGTTAGGATTCAAAGGGGTTCACTAAGGGTTACTTATGAAGGTAGGCTTTCAATGGGGTATGTAACACCCCAAACCCGGCCTAGACGTTATGACCGGATCTGGCATGTCACATAGAAGGGTTGTTTAAAATTGCGTGTTCGTTAAACTCCGTATTCTTTTTGAAAAATTCGAGCTTTTCTATTTGTGAATTTCAGTTTCGCATTTAATGTTAAAAATGTTGTTACTGCTATTATTATTCTTATTATTATTATTATTTCTCCAAAAACTTGTTTAAACTAGAAATCAAATTCAATAAACTGCGTAGATGTGATATTTTGAAAACAGTTGATGTCGTTTCAAAAAACCACGTATTTATAAATTTAACAACTATTAAATAAAAATTAAAAGAAAATAAACCAACGGCCTTATTACAAAAATATTAACCCAAAATAAATTAAAACCAAAATAAAGCGAAAACAAAAATTTACTAAGTTCCCGGGAAATGTTCCCGATGTATGGCCACCACAGAGTCCTTCGCCGCCCCAAATCCTCTAACGCTATGGATCACCTGCAAGATTTAAGCAGAGGGGTGAGTTACGAGAACTCAATGTGTAATCCCCTAATCAGTTATTAACTGGGCCCGAGCCCTTACGAAAGCAGACTGGGCCGAAGCCCATACAGAATCAAATTGGGCCGAAGCCCATACAGAAGCAAATTGGGCCGAAGCCCTATTTAGTAACAATCTGGGCCTTAGCCCTATAAACAAGATCATGCAAATATAGAATGCAGCCCAACTTAATAATCCATCCGCTACACACCACCCGTACCAGCCCAACACACCTGTGGGGATTTCTAAATCAACCCTTCCATCCGCTACACACCTCGATGGCAGTCAAGCTGCTCATCACAGAATTTGTGGCGAAGCCACTAGAATAACAGAATATATGTGGCATAGCCACCAGACAAAATTGTGGCAGAGCCACCAGAATCAGAATGTGGCAGAGCCACCAGAATACACTTCCTCCGATCATCAATATCCCAATCCCATGCAAAATGTCATGTATGCAAAGCATATATCAAATATAATGTATGAAATGAATTACCATTATAAACAGATAAACAGAATACATACAATCGTGCTAATCAACCCTAAGGGTATAACAGTAATTTTACCCGTCGAGGGTATTTTGATAATTTACCCACTAGGGGTATTTTGGTAATTTATCATCTAACGGCCTTTCCGAAGGCCTCATCATCAGCCTCGAGCGACACGTAACCCTTTTGGGTCTCTACGGAACTATTGGGCCTAAAATCCATTTTAGGCCCAAACGGGCCCACACGCTCGTGTGGCCCATTTCGCACGATTTCAGTTTCAGATTTGCAGATTTTGCATTCGGGCCTATCATTTGCTAGATTTTCAGCAGTTTTGCCCAAATGGGCCGGATAGCCCGTTTGGCCCATTTGGCCTGTTTCAGCCTCAGTATCGCGAGAGTGTTCGTGACACTCTCAACGACTTAACGTCACGATTCGAATCTCGATTTACCACTACGAGCGCTCGCACGCTCGGGTGGTCACAGATGCCGACTTTTCAGCTTTTCGGCTTTTGGCCGTTTCACAGAACACCTCAGGCAATCATCGAAGTGGGTGTGAGATTACACACCTGATCTAGATTGCCGAAAGTACTACTCCTCGCTTGCCCCTAGAATAACCATAATCGAAAGTTAGCCTTAACTTCTTAAAAGATTTCGTAACCTGAATTACTACTCCACTTGGTTCACTTACCACGAATCGTGTTTCCCTCCAACCGAGTATCAATTATCCGGCTTTGCTTTGTTCTTGGCTAAAGTGAACAAACCCTATATTGATTGATGCACAAGGGGTGCTAGCATCCGCCAATATTCGGCATCAGGGAGAATTGAACATTAACTAGCACTACTTACCCTTAAATTCGGCAACAGCAGATCCTTAGAACAAGAGGAGTTTAACCATGCGCTGCTCTCAGAGATGACGTTTAACTAGAGAGAAAAGAAAAGATTAAGACACACCTAAGATCAGAAGAAGTAAATACGGCCTTCACCAACCTAGTTAACTAAATACCGAGAAGAGAAAAATCACTAAGATCAACAGTACCCGATGAGGAAAGGTTCGGCAATTGATCCCCCAAAGAATCTCGGCCCTTACTAAAAGTCACCCAAACGATTTGAGTAAGATAAGAATGAATAAATTCGGCCTCTAACCAAGGTTAAGCCGAATGGAGAGGGGAGGTTTTTGGTCACGAAAAGTAACACCACGAACCGACGATGAACGTGGAAAAGATGGTGGGAATTCGGCTTTTGGGAGAGGAAGAAATTGGCAAGATGATGAAGGTAAAGAAGAAGGGTGCGTTAATATGGCTTAGGGAAAGAAGAGAAGTGATCGCTTTAACCAAAAGAGAAGCGTAGGGAAAAATAATGAAAACACCGAAATTGGCAGAAGTCATGGAAGCAAAGGAACCCAAAATGATGCAGAAGTAACACTTACAGAAACACCGAAAAGAATTCGGCCCCTTCAAAAGCTAAGACAACTTTCGGTTTTCACCCTTACACCCAAAAGACCGAAAATGTTCTCTTAGACCCCTACTCAGCTGAATTTCTCCCTCTCATAGCCCCACTCACGTCCAACTCTCCCACTCCCCCAAATCCCATGATTTTCTCCCTTTTCTGCTCCACCATTCACTCTCCGTCTCCCGTTCAAACAGATTTGACCAATTCAAATCTTCACCAAGTAGAGTTCCACTCCAACTTCACCTCTTCCCCTCCTTGAGCACAAAATAAAACCCCCATAAGCTGCATGCGTGATTCGAACACTCTCCCACCTTGCTATCATACTGACACCACCACCACTCTACCATGTGGCCATTTGTGTCTTAAAACATGCACAACAAAAATTAAGCCTACAGCAAAAGTCTAATTCCCTTTAAAAGAAAATAATCTAAAAGAAAAGCAAGTACCAAGACTAGAACCTTGGATCCCTTACTTCCCTGTGGCGTCACTCCCTTGCTCCCTAAGTGGCGCCACTTTGCCACTTCACCACAACTCCTCTTGTGTTAATAAAACACACATTATTATCTATATGCCCTACCTCCACCAGCTCTCCCCACTAAAAAGCCCAAAAACCAAAATTTTTCTTATAGCCTAACTTGAACCCGGGACTTCATAGAAACCCCGCAACCTTCCAAAATCATCTTCCTATCAGGTCTAACTTGAAATAATGCCATTCTCATATTCTCAAAAATTTTAAACGCTCCTACGCCCAAGGCCCAATGGGCCCAATTCTTCTAGGCCCAAATTCAGGGCGTTACAGGGTAAGTGGGTTAAAACCTAGGTGCCTTTATCATCTCAGTATATCAAATCAAAAGTGTGGTCTTGACATGCATAATCAAAGCAAGTTCTAGAATAACAAATCAATATTGACTCACTCAAAGCAACAATAAAAGTGAGCAAGAAAAGAAAATGCTCTCAAAGGCTCAAGATCTCACAGAAATTATGGTTTTTGATGTCAACCCTGTGAACTTCAAACTTCAAGATAATACCTAAACTTGGGAAAACAACCTAGCAAATTTTTAATTTTTAAAAAAATCAACTTATCATGCTTGATTCTCTAAATCCTTCAAGTTTAAACAATCAATGTACAACTGCCCATGTTTTAATTCAAGACATATCAATAAAAATCATAAATCAATCAGAATTTGTTCTAACAGTGATATGAGAAAGTGACTTGAGAAAAAGACAAAATTCAGGGATTTGAGAATAATGCAAAAAGTTAGGAACTTTTTTGAATAAATTCACCCCCACACTTAAGATGTACATTGCCCTCAATGTACTAAGATATTTGTTCTAGAGATTAATAGCATGATATCATAAGAGAGAGAGAGAAGTGAAACTTCCTGAATTTTGGATGGATTTCTTGAGTTGGAAGTGTAGAAAAAATTGGAGGAGGCGTGGTAGATTTTTCGCATTAGAGTTGGGTATTCCAGAGTGCTATTTTAGGCTTTTTAACTGCGATAAAATCAGTGGGTTCTTTAGACTGTAAGGATTACTCAAATATTGCCAAAAGATGTAAATTGGGTAATAGTGGTTATGAAACCTAAAAATAACTTAAAATAAACATGAGTAAAAAATAAAATGAAAATAAAAATAAAATGAAAATTTGTATTTTAAAATTTAAAGGAAAATAACAAAAGAAAGAGGACTCAGAAGTCCTCATCGCCAGATGGCTCGCGAGGTGGGGGCAGCGATGAAAAATGTGAAGGTGCTTATACATTTGGTGGAGGGTGGCGTCGATGTGATCGAAGCGCTGGAAGCATTGCTGCTCGAATCGTGTTAGGCGCTCAGATATGTCTGAAATAGAAGCTGCCACATGAACTGGGCGATGGCTCGGTGGTGGCTCCTCGTGTGGTGGGGGGACATCGTCAGTAATGTCCTCAGGCTCCTCCTCCTCGGTGGTATGGGCTCGATGGTATTTGGGAGGATCAGTCCCACGATGACGCTTGATCATCCTCATGTTTATCATGGTCGAGATGCCCTGTGGAGACATCTGGCCTATCAAGGTGAGGGAGGATGATTGTGCCGCGGTGTTGAGGAGGCCAAAGTGTCTCGCGAAGCGTGTCACATAGGGCCCCATGGAAATTACCCCCTTACGATGCCGCTCCATCTGATGCTGGATGGCGAGAGCGATGATGTAGGCAAGGTCAAACACGCGGCCGTGCTCTATTTTCCACAGAAAATAGGCGTCGTGGGTATTAACGACGCCGGTGCTCTCGCGCCTTCCTGTCAATGTATGTGTGAGGAGGGAATGGAGGTATCTCAGTGATGGGGGAAGAGCGGTCGCCTTGGAGCGACTAGGATCGTATGTTGTTGAAACTGGAACCAAGGCCTGCCAACATTTGGAAGGTGAATAGTGGATGTGTCGGTGAAGAGTGTCGAGTTCATTCTCCTCCATGAACTCTTCTGTGTAGAGTCCCAGAGCGATTCCAAATTCAGGGACACTCATTTCGCGAACCAAACCTCCTAGGCGGAACTGTATGGTACTTGGGTCGTCGTGGTTCGTCATCACCACCTACAAATGAAAAGTAGAGCAAAACTCTAATGTTAGTTCGAGGTATGTGGGCTCGACAATACTGAAGAACTGCTCCCAAGGGTCGATGGACAGTAGGGCCCGAACGGCATCGACAAGTTGTACTTGCTCCGAGGCGACCAGTCGACGATCTGCACTGCGCACCGATAGGTCGTGGTCGTAGAATCTGAAAAAGTTCCTCTTGAGGTCCCAGAGGAAACTGTAAGAATGGGTGTCGCACTTCGGCAGATGCACTTGCCGATAATGAACCGGTCCCCTTTCGTTTTTTTAGAAATAGGGACTGGAGTTTTCTTGCCGGGGGAAGAAGACATTATGTTCCTGCAGAATAGAGTAAAGAACATCATCCCATATGATAGTACCTATGAGTCCAAGGTTACAATCTTATGATAATAACAATGAAATTTTTTTCCTAAATATTCTCCTAATACTAGAGGTTCAAGGAATTCAAAAATTAGAGTTAAACTATCTATAACACTTAAGTAAACATCAGTATGAAAATAATTATCAAGAATGAATACTAAAAATCTAAAAGAAAAAATCTAAGATCTAAAACAAGCATGGAAAAAAAATAGGATTAAGGAATAAAGTAGAGAGTGGAGGGGATAGAGTGGACCGACGGAGGCATGGAGATGGTGCACGATCGTGGAGGGATAACGCACAGGCGTGTGCTGCGGTAAGGTGACCGTGGGGATGAAGAAGGAGAGGGAAGGAGAAAGGAGAAGGGAGGGGGTGTCGATGGTGGTGGCCGGACTGAGTAGGGGAAGGGAAAAAATGGCTAGGGTTTTGGGGAGAGTGATTTGGGGAGAAGATGAATAGTGGGATGGTTTAAATAGGAAATAGGGGCACACGGGTGTGGCGTACACCCGTGTGGCTCGTTTTTAGCCCGTGTGTTTTGAAAATTAGGGTTTTAGCGCGCCTGGTTTGCATCCCACGCTCGTGTGCTGTGGGCATGTTGTCCCACACGGCCATGTCGTTCGGCCGTGCCGAGCTTCATTCACTTCTCCCACGCCCGTGTTATAGGTCCCACGTCCGTGTTATTTTGACAGGCTCGGCCACGGTTTCAAGGCACGGGTGTGTTGCACGCTTGTGTCATTTTAACAGTATCGGCCTTTGTCCAAAGGCACGCCCGTGTCATTCTTGCCCACGCCCGTGGTAATCAATCAGTGTCAAGCACGGCCTATAGGCACGGGCATGCCGCTCGTCTGTGTGAATGTCTCAGTGTCGACCACGGCCGTATCGCACGGCCATGGCCTTTTTCTCAGCTCGTGTTCTTTAGGTAGTTTCGACCACAGCCGCATCGCGCGGCCGTGGTGTTTTATCGTAGCCCGTGTTTTAGGGAAAATTTTTCGTCCCTGGCCCGCACGATCTCCACCACGTTGGTGTGCCTCCACATGGTGTCCACACGGCCACGGCCATGCCCGTGTGCAAGGCCGTGTGGTAGGGAAATCTGCACTTATTAATTGGGTTTACTTTTAGTTAGGTGCTAAGAGTCGAAAATATGGATATTAATGGGGTTGGTACTCGGGTTGCCTCCCGAGAAGCGCTTGTTTATAGTCCTAAGCTAGACTTACCTTGTATTCGTCTCTTTATGAAGGTTCATGGAGCTGAAGCTCCTCTCTGATATCCCTAAAGTCCTCACCGTTATATAGTTTAAGTCGTTGACCGTTTACCTTGAATGTACCGTAAGTAGGATGAGTTATCTCGATTGTGCCATAAGGAAAAATGGTTTTGATTACAAATGGACCTGACCATCTTGATTTCAGCTTTCTAGGGAATAATTTGAGCCTTGAATTATAAAGTAGAACGAGATCTCCAACTTCAAATTGTTTAGGTCGCTTTAGACGAGTATCATGGCGTCACTTTGTTGCTTCTTTGTATAATTGTGAGTTCTCGTAGGCATTTGCTCGCCACTCATCAAGCTCGTTCAACTGCATCAATCTTTTTTCTCCTGCAAGTTTAAGATCATTGTTTATGAATTTTATAGCCCAAAATGCTTTGTGCTCAAGTTCAACCGGTAAATGACAACTCTTCCCGTAAACAAGTTTGTATGGGGATGTTCCTATGGGAGTTTTAAAGGCGGTTCTATAGGCCCATAAAGCGTCGTCTACTTTTAATGCCCAATCTTTCCTGTTTGATTCTACAGTTTTCTCTAGAATACGCTTAAGCTCTCGATTTGCTACTTCCGCTTGTCCACTGGTTTGAGGGTGATAAGGGGTAGTTGTTCTGTGGTGTACTCCATATTTCTTTAAGACTTTGTCAAATTGAGTATTACAAAAATGAGTACCCCTATCACTAATAATTGCTCTGGGTGTTCCAAATCGAGAGAAGATTTTCTTAAGAAATCTCACTACCACTCTAGAATCATTAGTAGGTAAAGCTTGAGCTTCCACCCATTTTGACATATAATCTACTGCTACTAAGATGTATTTATTCCCAAATGAGTTAGGGAATGGACCCATAAAATCAATACCCCATACGTCAAATATTTTACATGATAGCATATACGTTTGAGGCATTTCATCGCGTTTAGAGATATTACCTGTTCTCTGACATCTATCACACGAGGCAACATACCTGTTAGCGTCTTTGAACAGAGCGGGCCAATAAAAACCTGATTCGAGCATTTTATGTGCTATCCTAATCCCACTGTAATGTCCTCCTGATGGTCTTGAATGGCAATGTTTTAGAATTTTGCTTGCTTCTGCCTTTGTAACACATCTCCGAATTACTTGATCTGCACATATACGGAAAAGAAAAGGGTCCTCCCAAAAATAGTTTTTCGCATCAGCAAAGAATCGCTTCTTTTGATGATGTGTTAACCCTTTTGGTAGGATGTTAGCAGCTAAGTAATTTGCAATGTTTGCAAACCAAGGTACCTCGGAGTCGGTTATAGCAAAACGTTGTTCTTCCGGAAACGATTCATTTATCTCACTCTCATCGAGTTCTTTGATATGTGGATTTTCAAGCCTAGAAAGATGGCCTGCTACAAGATTTTCAGCTCCTTTCTTATCTTGAATTTCCAAATCAAATTCCTGTAAGAGTAAAATCCATCTTATGAGTCGAGGTTTTGCATCAGATTTAGTTAAGAGATAACGAAGAGCTGAATGGTTAGTGTAAACGACAACTTTAGATAATATCAAATACTGTCTAAATTTATCAAATGCAAAGACCACAGCTAGCAATTCTTTTTCTGTGGTAGTGTAATTTTCTTGTGCGACTGTCAATGTTTTGCTAGCGTAATAGATCGGTTGAAAATGCTTGTCTCTTTGCTGTCCCAGAACCGCACCTACTGCAAAATCACTCGCATCACACATTAGTTCAAAGGGTAAATTCCAATCAGGTGCAATTATAATTGGAGCATTTATTAATTTATTTTTAAGGGTATTAAATGCATCTAAACATTTCTGATCAAAATTGAAAGGCACATCTTTCTCTAGTAGTTTTGTTAAGGGCTTAGCTATTTTAGAAAAGTCCTTAATAAATCTTCTATAAAATCCAGCATGTCCTAAAAAGCTTCTAATAGCCTTAACTGAACTAGGAGGAGGTAATTTTTCTATGGTTTCAATTTTTGCTTTATCAACCTCGATCCCTTTACTAGAAATTTTGTAACCTAACACAATCCCTTCTCGAACCATAAAGTGACACTTTTCCAAATTAAGCACAAGGTTCGTTTCCTCACATCTCATTAGAACTCGTTTTAAAATTTTAAGGCAAAGATGGAAAGAATTACCAAATACTGAAAAGTCATCCATAAATACCTCCATAATATCTTCCACGAGTTCATCAAAGATGGCTAGCATGCATCGCTGAAAAGTAGCAGGAGCATTACATAATCCAAAAGGCATTCTGCGGTAAGCAAACGTACCATATGGACATGTAAATGTTGTCTTTTCTTGATCCTCAGGAGCTATTGGAATTTGGAAGTAGCCAAAGAGTCCGTCTAAGAAGCAATAGTACATATGCTCAGATAATCTTTTTAACATCTGATCAATGAAGGGCAAGGGGAAGTGATCTTTTCTCGTGGCATCGTTTAACTTCCTATAGTCAATGCAAACTCTCCAACTTTGGATCGTCCTTGTTGGAATCAACTCATTCTTCTCGTTGGCTACAACAAATATGCCTCCCTTCTTTGGAACAACCTGCACAGGACTTAACCAAGTACTGTCAGAAATAGGATAAATAATTTCAGCATCTAGGAGTTTAATTACCTCAGCTTTAACAACTTCCTTCATGTTGGGATTTAATCTTCTTTGAGGTTGCACACATGGTTTATATTCATCTTCCATTAGAATTTTGTGGGTGCAAAACGATGGGCTTATTCTTTTAATGTCAGAAATCTTCCAAGCTATATCTCTTTTATGCTCCTTTAGTACCTGTATTAGCTCGTCTTTCTCATTGGGTTCCAATTCTGAAGAAATAATTACCGGTAGTGTAGAATTATCTCCAAGGAATGCATACTCTAAGTGATTTGGTAACTGTTTCAATTCCAATTTGGGAGGTTCTTCAACAGAGGGTTTTTGTTTTAGTTTGTCGTTTATTTCCATGCCCTCATATTTCTTTTGTCTTGGGGAAGAAAATTTTACTTCCCCCATCTCATTGGTATCGTCATCGGCCTCCCCTCCTTGGGCAAGACACAGTTCCAACGTGTCTTTATGTATGATTTCCTGAAAAGAATCTTGAATAGAATGATCAATAGTATCGATAAAATAACAGGAATCATCTTGCTCTCTAGAGTATCGCATAGCATCATAAATTTTAAAAATAATTTCTTCGTCACCTATCCTGAGCACAAGTTTACCATCACCTACATCAATAACAGCCCTAGCAGTGGCTAAAAATGGGCGTCCTAAAATTAGAGGTACCTCAACATCCTCATCCATGTCAAGCACAACAAAGTCAACAAGGAATATGAATTTATCAACCTTTACCAAAACATCTTCAATAATTCCCCTAGGATATTTCATAGATCTATCAGCTAATTGAATACTCATCCTAGTGGGTTTTGGTTCCCCAAGACCAATCTGCTTGAACATTTTATAAGGCATTAAATTAATACTAGCACCTAAATCAGCTAATGCTTTCTTAATATTTAAACTACCAATTAAACAGGGAATAGTGAAACTTCCTGGATCTTTCAATTTGGTTGGTAGCTTATTTTGAAAAATTACTGAACATTCCTCGTTAAGCTCCATGGTTGATAGCTCTTCAAACTTCCTTTTATTCATTAAAAGCTTTTTTAGGAATTTTGCGTATGTCGGCATTTGCGAAATAGCTTCAACAAAAGGTAAGTTAATATGTAATTGTTTAAAGAGTTCAAGAAATTTACCAAATTGTGCGTCCATGCGGTCTTTCTTCAACTTTGCTGGATATGGGATCGGCGGTTTATACTCTTTAAGTACCGGAGTTGTATTCTCGATTACTTCCTCACCCTTTGCCTTATCAGTTTCTTGTGGCATCTTCTTTTCAGCTTCAACCAACTCCTTTCCACTCCTTAGTGTAACTGCCTTCACATGCTCTTTTGGTTTAGGTTCGGTGTTACTAGGTAAACTACCTGGTTGCTTTTCGGAAACTAACTTAACCAGCTGTCCAATTTGATTCTTAAGCTCTTGAATTGATGCTTGCTGATTTTTCAACTCCGTTTCAGTATTCTAAAAATGAGTCTCTGATGCTGAAATAAACTTTGCTAGCATATCTTCAAGATTCGGCTTTTTCTCTTGTGGGTAGGGTTGCTGTTGGAAGCCTGGAGGGGGTTGCTATATCTGATTTCCTTGACCACCCCATGAAAAATTTGGGTGGTTCCTCCAACCTGGATTGTAAGTGTTACTATAAGGGTTATTTTGAGGTCTAGAATTGTTACCCATATAGTTCATCTGTTCGTTTTCTATGCCAAGGTTGTAGGGTGGGTATTCTGTATTGTTTGTCCCTCCTCCATTTGTATCACACTGCATCACTGGATGTACCTGCGAACCACACAAACTATCAATCTTTTTATTTAACAGTTCTACCTGGTTTGATAGCATGGTCACTGCGTCGAGGTTAAAAACTCTGGCTGCTTTTGTTGGCTTCGTCCTCATAACTTGCCACTGATAGTTATTCAGTGACATCTCTTCAATGAATTCAAAAGCAGCCTCAGGTGTTTTATTGTTTAGTGTACCACCGGCGGATGCATCAATCAACTGCCTAGTCGAGGGGTTCACACCGTTGTAAAAGGTTTGAACCTGTAGCCATAATGATAACCCATGGTGAGGGCACCTTCTTAGTAGATCCTTGTATCTATCCCATGCATCGTAAAGTGTTTCTAAATCCATCTGGACAAAAGAAGAGATATCATTCCTCAACTTAGCCTGTCGAAACCAATTTTTTTATGGGTTTTATGAAAAACGGGGATCGACTTTTAAAAACAAAAATGGATTCGCCACCAATCCTTTTTTTACTTAGGTGTGACTGGATCACCTTATAAAATGTTTTATTTCAAAACATTGATTTTGGTCCACGAAATGCAAGAAAACGGGTTCGGGAGTCAGTTACGTACGAGGAAGGGTTAGCACCCTCGTAACGCCCAAAATTTGGTACCGAATTGATAATCTCATGTCCTAATGTCGAAATTTTGAAAAATTTAAAAATACGATCCTTTTATTTGAAAGAAAGCCAAGACTTAACTATTTCAAATAAAATGTTATACCCAATAAGTTAGGATGTAACATCTCATGACTTCGAAACTAGGCTGACCTCTATTTGTAGAAAATTCTTACCTCGAGACACAAAATATCATATCCAATAAGTTAGGATACAACGTTTTGAATTCCTGAGAATAAGTGTTGATTTGAAATTTATCAGTTTCGATTTTGAAGAAAAAAGGGATATTTAATATTTTAAGTTCGACGAGAAAATCGAAACCCAGTGAGTTAGGGCACAATTTTTTCAAACTTCCAAATACGAAACATTGCCTTGTTTTCTGAAATCCTTATCCCGAGATAACAAAACGTCATATCCAGTGAGTTAGGACATGACAATTTTGAATTCTCGAAAATAATTTTTTATTTAACTTTTAAAGGAAAATGATTAATTCTTTAGATTCGGTGAGATAAGTCGAAACCCAGTAAGTTAGGGTACGATTTCTTTCGAACCTTAGAACACGGAGTATTTGCTTATTTCGAAATGAAAATTTTAATGTAAAAACATAATGCGACCGTAATAAAATATGGAGTGAATTACAATACCAACAAGTGCATGACAACAATATACATCACAGCTCAAATAAAGCGAACCGAAATTAAAGGAATAATAAAGATAAAATAAATATAAGATAAATAACAAAACAAGAATAAAAGAAAAATAAAAATGAATAAAGAAACTAACTATAAGAAAAATAAGTAAGTAAATAAACGATTAAAAATAGTGAATCAAATAAATAAATAAAAGGATATTAGGTAAATAATTTAAAAACAATTAATAATAACAAAATAATTATAATAAAAATAATATTGTTAATAAAAATAATAATAATAATAATAATAATAATAATAATAATAATAATAGGAAAATAATGATAATAGGATATAATAATAGTAATGGTAATATATACAAATAATAGTAATAAAAATATAATAATGATGATAATAATAAAGGCAATAGTAATAATAATAATAATAATAATAATAATAATAATAATAATAATAATAATAATAATAATAATAATAATAATAATAAGCAAGTTAATTACAAATAAAATAATAATAATAATAATAGTAGTAGTGATATTAAAATGAAAATTATAATAATAAAATACTAGTAACACTAAATTAATAATAATAATAACCATAAAAATGATAATAAAAGTATTGGTAAAAATAAAAATGGTATTAATAATAAAATAATATTAATAATATTAAAATTAATAGTGATAAATAAAAATAATAATGAAAATAGAATATAAAATAGAAATATTGAAAATAATAATAATAATACTAATAATAAAACAACGATAATAATAAATATAATAATAAACATAGTCATAATAATAATAAGGTATATAAAAGATAGTTATAAAGTTAATAAAAAAATAAAATGATGGTAATAATAATATCAATAAAAATATACACTATAATAATAAATAGTGTTAATAAAAAAATAAAATAAAATTAATAACGAAATAACAAAAATTACAAAAAAAATGATGGGATTGAATTTAAAATAAAAGTTTGGGGCAAATTTTGAAGAAAATAAAAAAATTAAGAACCTATTCAAAGCGCGGATAACCTGGAGGGACTAAAAGGGGAAATATTCCCTCCCTCCAAAATGCACAGCAGCAGGGGGGACCCAATTAAAAAACGTTGTAAATTATCGGGCAAAATTAAAATAAAATAAAATTAATTTAAAAAACAAGAAAATGCGGAAGGGCTAAAACAGCAAATAACCCATTTTATAAAAACACGCGGATCCTCCTTGCGGGTGGGGTCATACGCGCGGGTGATAGGTGAAACGGAGCCGTTTTTGGGCAATTGAATTCACCCCTAAATGACGCCGTTTAGGGGCTGTATAAAAGCTAAAAATTTCTTTAAAAAATTTCATTTCCTTACTCCAGCAGAAAAAAAAATGAGAGCCTTCAACATGCTCTCCCCCGAGTGATTTCTGGCGAGGCCCTCCACATGACCAGCATGCCAGTCGTTCTGCCACACACACATGGTGGCGGAACCCCAAAAATGTAAGTTTTTTTTTAAGTATTTTATATATATATTATATGTTTGTGGTTTAAAAAAAATAAAACAAAAAATAAAAATAAATATATTCGTAAATGAAAAGAAAAAGGAAAAATAAAAGAAACCTTTGCTGATTATTTTTGTATATATCTGTATGTATGCCTCCCTCTCCCTTTTACAAATTATATCGGGCTTTTATAGCCTGGAAAATAAAAAGGAAATACATTTTTTCTGCTTTTTGCTGCTGCGTTTTCTTTTTTTGTGCAGGATAATAACGAGGATCTCGCGACGGAGATGGGGCGTGCTAACTGCGGCGCGAATGGTGGTGGCATGACCGAAGGGCTGCTGGGGCACTTGCGGCGCGAAGTCTGGGCACTCGCTGGGGCACTTGCGGCGCAGTGGAAACCTAGGGTTTCATGCATCCGCAAGCCAATTGGGCCACTTGGCTTAGGTTTAGATTGGGTCTGGGTCAGGGTTTAGTTTTAGGGTCTGTTTAGGTAATTGGGCTCGGGTGTAATTTGGGTTGTGGGCATTAGTTTGGGTCTGTTCAGGTAGTGGGTTAATTTTGGGTCTAGTGGTATTGTAAATTTGGGCCTGTAAATTAGTTTTGGACTGTAACTGGACATTATTATTTATTTTTGTTTTTTTTTATTTTTTTTTTGGTTTGTTTTATTTAAGCCCGGGCAAAATGGGCCTCTTACAGCTGCCCCTCTTTGCTCATTATCGTGAAATGAGAATAGAGCAAAGACAATAGAAGGTCCAATTTTGCCCGGTCTTTGCCGAGCCTCGACTTCTTGGTCCTCGTCTTTTCCACTGCAACTTCAACGGTTATCGGAACTTCATCTTGATTTCAATAAATCTGATGGCTTCAATCTGCTTTACTGCAACTTCAGGAAAGCAATATACGCTATCTTTTAATCTGCTCCACTGCAAACTCAGAGAGACAATATCTGATGTCTTCGATCTGCTTCTTGCAACTTCAAGAATACCAGATCTTCTATCTTCGATCTGCTTCACTGCAACTTCAAGAAGACAAGATCTGCTATTTTCAGTCTACTCCGCTGCAACTTCAGGGAGATAAGGCTAAAAATGCCTTTGATCTGCTTCCTGCAACTTCAGGAAGATGAGATCTGCTGTCTTCAGTCTACTCCACTACAACTTCAAGGAGACAAGGCTGAAAATGCCTTTGATCTGCTTCCTGCAACTTCAGGAAGATGAGATCTGTTGTCTTCAGTCTGCTCCATTGCCGATACATGGAGATAAGACTTGCTGTCTTCGATCTGCTCCACTCCTGCTCAGTGGAGATAAGATCTATTATCTTCAGTCTACTCCATTGCCGATACATGGAGATAAGACTTGTTGTCTTCGATCTGCTCCACTCCTGCTCAGTGGAGATAAGATCTGATTTCTTCAATCTGTTCCATTTCCAATACATGGAGATAAGACTTGCTCAAATTCGATCTGCTCCACTCCTACTCAGTGGAGATAAGATCTGATTTCTTCAGTCTGCTCCATTGCCAATACATGGAGATAAGACTTGCTCAAATTCGATCTGCTCCACTCCTGCTCAGTGGAGATAAGATCTGATTTCTTCAGTCTGCTCTATTGCCGATACATGGAGATAAGACCTGCTCAAGTTCGATCTGCTCCACTCCTGCTCAGTGGAGATAAGATCTGATTTCTTCAGTCTGCTCCATTGCTGATACATGGAGATAAGACTTGCTCAAATTCGATCTGCTCCACTCTTACTCAGTGGAGATAAGATCTAATTTCTTCAGTCTGCTCCATTGCTAATACATGGAGACAAGACTTGCTCAAATTCGATCTGCTCCACTCCTGCTCAGTGGAGATAAGATCTGATTTCTTCAGTCTGCTCCATTACCAATACATGAAGATAAGACTTGCTCAAATTCGATCTGCTCCACTCCTGCTTAGTGGAGATAAGATCTGATTTCTTCAGTCTACTCCATTGCCAATACATGGAGATAAGACTTGCTCAAATTCAATCTGCTCCACTCCTGCTCAGTAGAGATAAGATCTACAATCTTCGACCCATTCCACTGCTGATCAGGAAGATAGGACTGGTGAATTCACCGATGTTGCTACACCGTCCTCTGGGGGACATATCCTGTAGACTTATGTTTATGCCAACTGATTAGGATGCTATAATCGGAAATCTAATGCTCTTGACTAAATGTATTATGGACGGCATTCGCATGAATGCAGAATGTCCTAAGAATGATCCTACTTTTTAAATGTATAATGATTAGGATGCAATGATCGAAATGAATCTAATGCTCCTAAATGTATTATGGATGACATTTGCATGAATGCAGAATGTCATGAGAATTATTTCCATTTTTTTTTTAAAGTACAATGATTAGGATACAATGATCGGAATGAATCAAATACTCCTAATTGGAAATGCATGAGAATGATCCCTTTTTAATGTTTTGGGTTGTCTCTGCTCATAGTTCATCAAGGTTCTTTCTCGGTCAACTGGTATCTTTGATAGAAAATCCAAAGAAACGATCATATTCTGCTCAGCAAACTTGCTGAAACACCCTAAACCCGGCCCATGAGCTTTGACCAGATTTGGTATGTTCCTCAAGTAAACCGGTTCAAAATTCTTTTGTTCTTAGGAAAACTTGTGTGATTTTAAGAAAAATATTGTTTTGGGTTGGGCTTGTGTTGAAAACAGGTTCGTTTTATATTGAAATCCCTTTTATCTTAAGTGACAAAACATTTAGAGTTAATTTTAAAAAGGAATTTACTTAAACTTTAATTGATAAAAATCCATAAACATAATAAATAAAAGAAAAATAAAGTAAACCACAATGGCCTTATTATATCAATGATCCCAAAGTAAAACTTAAAATACTTAAAATAAATTGAAAGTCCAAATCATAAATTTCTTGCTATGCATGGCCACCTTTAAGCTCCTGCCGACCCGGTCCATTACTGCTCATCACCTGAAAAATATTCCCCAAACGGGGTGAGTCAACAGACTCAATGTGTACACAACACTAAGTCATAATAGAATCAGGCATGCAAATGATACACATTCAAATCATAGAATACAATTAATGATGCATTCCCAAACCCAAACCTAATTAACCATCCGCTACACACCACCCGTACCTGCCAGCCACACCGTGGGGACTACTAAGTCAACCCTCCATCCGCTACACACCATCGAAGCGCGCATTTGCGATCGACGTGCTCATCGCCCATATAATTTGTGTCATTAGACACCATATTCAAATAATGTAACCGAAGTTACCAAATTCGGATAATGTAACCGGTTACCATATTCAAATTTTGTGACCGTAGTCACCATATTCCGTTGGTGAGACCAAGTCAACACCTTCTTCCCCTTTCACATAGATCCCGAATGCCCCATAAATTTTATATCATGCATAACATACTTAATTCTCATTCATGTTACTATTCATATGTTCAAAATATATCATATTCATAATCCTATCAAGTAGGAAACATACACTGGTACTTTTACCACATTTGTGGTACTTAGCCACATTCACATTCTTATGCATATTCATATATTAAAATAATTGCCATATGATATATCGAAGGTTAGTATGAGTACACACATTCTTAATAATACATTTAATTTAAACATAGCCATGAACCTATCAAAACTTAGGGTAGGGTACACACCGATTTGCTTAACGAATTCCTTGAAATCCCAAATCGATCTCCATCGCCTTAGATCTCAAATTCCTACATTTGATTAATCACCTACTACTTTAATAAAAAGCCATTCGGCCATAAATCCAAATCCTAGTAGGATTAGTATACTTAAAACTTACCTTGAAATTCTCAAATCCCAAAATCCTTGTATCCTCTCAGTCGAAATCCTATAACTACATGTTAGATCAATTTCTAACATTTATTCACAACAAATAACCCTTAGCCGTATGTTAAATATGACTTACCTTAGATTCTTAAATCCAGAAATTCTCACCGAATAACTAGGGAACACGCGGCTTATGGTGTACCTTCGGAAAAGAACTTCTCCTTCCTTGTAGTCGACACTTAGTAAATCCCGAAAGATCTCTTCGACAATGGATATTAAGGGTATTAGAATCTTAATTTCGACAGACTTTAAAAGAAATAGAATGAGAATCTAACCTAATCTTACCTCATCAAGAATTTGATGGAACTCTTGCTTGAACCCTTAGCGATGATTCGGCTATGGCTTTGATGTGGATAACAATTTCGGCTCTTGAGGCTTAGTGAGAAATCGACTAGGGCTATTGGTATCTTCGGCTTTTGATTGTGTTTGTAATAGAAGAAGAAAAGAAAAGAGAAAAAGAGAATAATGGCGAGAAAATTCGGCAGAGAGAAGAGGAGAAACTTTAGAGAATTTCGTGAGAGGTTTTCTTGAAAAGAAAAGAATGAATGAAGAATAGCCTTACTCTTCCTTTTATAGCCAAAATTACTAGCTAGAGTCCTTTACTTGGCCACCACTCTTCTATTTTGATAGCTTTATCCCTTGATTTATCACTTTAATAAAACTTAATCCAATAATTATCTCTTATCTCTTAATAAAAATAATACTAATAATAATCCTCTTTTATCTCTTCCTTATCTATCAAAATAAAAGAAATAATATCCACATTTATCTCTTGAAAATAATCTAAAATAAATCCATTATTTATCCCTTATTTATCCACCCTTTATCTCTTAAAAATAAAAGAATAAAAGCTCCTAATTTATAGCCATGTGCCGTCCACCTCACTTCTTCTGGAAGCAAAATAAAATTTCTTGTAACACCCCAAACCCGGTCAATACACCACGACCGAATCTGGCATGTTACGGGGAAAATCGCGTTTGAGGGGTTAGGTTTCAGGTTAAAGATTCGATGAAAAACTCTTTGTCATATTTTATACTTATCGAAATCTTGGGCATGATTGCTTTGTCATATTTTAATGTTTTAGGGTGATACCCGATGGTAAAGTTTAAAACGTATCGCGTTGTAGTTTGAAAACCTCATCTTTCCAAGTTTTATCCAATATTAGTCCAATTCTTTGTTAAGGCATATTTAAAATCCAATACAAGCATGTAAATAACAAAAACATAAAGTTAAAAGGCCTTTTACAATCCAAATAAAAACCCAAGTGAGAATAAATAAAATATAGTACCAAGTTTTAAAACAGTGCAACCTCGATTTTTATTCATGGCATGAGCACCTCGAGTCCACCCCGGCTCCATGTCCGCAACTAAGTGTCACCTGAAATGATAAGGGAGAAGGTGAGTCGCAAGACTCGATTGCATAAATCCCCCCGGTATATGCAACATACCAACACACATCATACTAAAGCAATACAATCAATGCACCCGATCCTAACCATCCATATCACCTTTCTACCCCGTGTGGTACCAAACCACTGGTGGTGCCAAACCACTGGTGACCCAAAGTCACGATATCCATCAATGTGGTGCCAAACCACTGGTGACCCAAAGTCACGAATAATCCAATGATGGGGTCAACCCATCGTGTGATACCAAATCACCGGCGTCAATCCGTATCTCAACTGTGGGGCCAACCCACTGTGTGTACGGGCCACCGGGGGCGAGGCGCTATGAGGTGCCAAACCTCTGGTGTCCCAAAGACACAATGTGATACCAAATCACTGGTGACCGAAGTCACGAATCCAATGATGGGGCCAACCCATCGTGTGATACCAAATCACTGGCGTCAATCCCGTAATATCAACCGTGGGGCCAACCCACCGTGGTGCTAAGCCACTTGGGGCGAGACCGAGAGTGCCAAACCTCTGGTGACCCAAAGTCACAAAATATCATCTGTGGTACCAAACCACTGGAGGTGCCAAACCTCTGGTGTCCCAAAGACACGGATATCATATTCCCCCTCCTCTCATATCACCCATACATGTCATACTGATGCAAATCATGTAAATCATGCAGTCATGCCAATATGTTTAATATCGCATCTCATATCACATACCTCAAAGCAATCATGATATCATATACCATCAATAGAACTCGTAATGAAACGGACTTACCGGATCCGCACACATACCCCTTTGGGTACCATATCCATCAACCATATTGTTTTGATCTTAATAGGCAAACAAAGTTATTAAACATATCGCTAAGTAGATAGTGTGTTAGTCTACACACTGTTCGAACACAAGCTTTAACCAAAGAACCGATCTAAGACCCTCGATAGCCTCGACAACCTTGCTCCTATAATCGGCCAAACAGAGATTAGCACTTATACCATTCGGCCGAATAGATAAACCAAAGGGTTAACATTAAACCCTTACCTCCCAAATGGTTTGGTTTCCTACCAAACCCAACCAAACAATGGTTCCTCCGACAATCGGCCTCACCCTAAAAGAAAACGGTTAATCCTTTAATAACTTGGCTTAATGAAAACTAAATGAATAGACTAAAAGAACCAACTCTTACCACCACTTACCAATTGCTTACCCAAAGATAATTGTTTTGCTTGATCGCTTCACAATCCCGAATGTCCTATACAAAATGGTTTCCAAACAAGAGGTTAACTCCTTTCAACCACACCAGAATCGGCTCTTAACCAACCCACAAAAACGACAAAGAACAAGGGAGGGGAGAAATGGCCATTCGGCCAAGCACTTACCTTCTTCTCGAACTCAAATGAAAACCGAACTAGAAGAGGTCTACCCCACACAACTATTCGGTCAAGATGCAACTAAAGAAAGAAGAGAAATTTCGGCAACACCGGGGAGGATTCGGCTATAATCTAAAAATAAAGCAAAAGAAATGTGGTTCAAGAGAAGAAGAGAAATCGGCCAAAAGTTGAAGAAAAATTACTCAAGTAGAAATGAGAAGAAATAAATGGAGAATTCGGCTAAGAAGCAATGTGATGTCGGCACAAGTGTTTCAAAAGAGAAGAGATGAAAATATAAGAAAAAGAGAATACTAGTTTCGACATGCAAGTGAAAAAGAAAAGAAATGCAATAGTGCATTCGGCTACCCAAGAGAACTAGGAAGAACAAAGCAAATTCGGCAAAGGTTGTCTGACTTTCGGTTTCAAGGAAGAAAATGAAAAGAGAAATCAATTGGAATTCCTGGCTACTATTGACAAAAGAGAGAAATTTGGTTTGACACAAAGTGACCAAAAATGCACAAAAAGTGCCTAAGTGAATTTCGGCTATCACCCCTCCCCACTTACCAAAACCGCCACTCTCTCCACAAACTCCCCAACATTCGGCCACTACCAACAATTACTCCAAGCCACACATTCAAACTAGTTGAACTAGTCAACCTCCACAATTTACTCCCCACCCACCATTCAAACACTTGACTTGGTCCAACCTCAACCACCTTGGCGTCAAAATGGAAGCAAAATGTGGGACTTCTGCAACTTGAACTCAGGACCTCTCCCCTGCAAGTGGCGTCACACACACAAGCCTCAAGTGGCGCCTATCCTGCCACTCCACCAGCTCATTTCTTGTGCTTTCAATCACCAAATAATATTTATAAACCCCAGCTTCTTCAGCTCCCCTCACCTAAGCCTAAAAACTAAAATTTCCCCACCTACTCAAGCTTACACCTAGCTTACAACTAAGCCCCTACAACATCAAAACAGCAACATAGCACACCAGACACATGCAAACAAAGTCATAACAAAATAGCCCCTATCCATGGATATTACAATTCTACCCCCCTAAAAAAATAATTTCGGCCTCGAAATTACCTGATCAAAAGAGTTGAGGGTACTGCTGTCTCATCACGTCCTCGGGTTCCCACGTAGCTTCTTCCACGCCATGGTTCCGCCATAGCACCTTTACCAGAGGCACTGATTTCCTACGCAAAACCTTTACATCTCGATCTAGGATCTGCACAAGTTCCTCCTCCATGGTCAAATCCGGATTCACCTCGATCTCTTCCACTGCTACGACATGCGATGGATCTGAACGATAACGCCTAAGCATCGAAACGTGAAATACATCGTGAATCTGACTCAACTCCGCTGGCAACTCAAGCTGGTAAGCTACTGGTCCCACTCGTTTCAGTACCTTATACGGCCCAATAAACCTTGGACTTAGCTTGCCTTTCCTTCCGAATCTCAATACTTTCTTCCATGGCGAGACCTTCAGGAAAACTTGATCCCCCACAGCAAACTCTATATCTCTCCGCTTGAGATCGGCATAAGACTTCTGCCTATCCGAAGCTTCTTTCAATCGAGCCTGAATCAACTTAACCTTGTCTTCGGTCTCTGCAACCAACTCTGGTCCCAACAACTGGCGTTCACCCAACTCCGTCCAACATGTAGGTGAGCGACACTTTCTACCATACAACGCCTCATAAGGTGCCATTTTGATGCTTGCTTGGTAACTATTATTGTAGGCGAACTCAGCTAATGGCAGAAACTCCTCCCAACTACCTCTGAAATCCAGAACACAACCTCTTAGCATATCCTCTAAGATCTGTATAACCCTTTCCGACTGCCCGTCAGACTGCGGGTGAAAAGCCGTGCTGAAATCCAAGCGCGTACCCAAAGCCTGATGCAACGCTTTCCAGAACCTTGACGTAAATCCGGGATCCCTATCCGAGATAATCGATACTAGCACACCGTGCAATCTCACTATCTCTCGACACATACGACCGCCAACCTCTGAAGTGAGTAATCAACCCTTACCGGAATGAAGTGAGCTGATTTAGTCAGACGATCCACAATTACCCAAACTGAGTCTTTCTTGCTCGGCGTAAAAGGTAATCCACTGACGAAATCCATCGTTATCCTTTCCCACTTCCATTGTGGAATCTTCACTGGCTGAAGCAACCCCGACGGCAACTGATGCTCAGCCTTGACCTGCTGACATGTCAGGCACTTCCCTACAAACCCCGTCACTTCTTTCTTCAGACCCGACCACCAAAATTGCTCTCTTAGATCTCTATACATCTTGCTTCCTCCAGGATGCATAGCGTATGGGCTGCTATGTGCGTCTTGAAGAATCCTCTGCCTCAGCTCAACGTCTTTCGGCATACAAGCTCTGCCTTGAAAACACAACACTCCATCACTAGATAAACTGTAACCCTCCAAACCACCATCCATGCTGCACTGAGACCTCTGCGCACTCAAAACCCCATCTTCCAACTGTTTCTCTCGATCGCTCAACCCAAGTAGGCTTAACTGCAGCTCTGCTGTAATACTCCGTCGTCATACAAACTCGGATGGGCAAACATCGCTCTTAAGTCCGAAACAACCTTACGGCTCAACGCGTGCGCCACCACGTTAGCCTTGCCCGATGATATTCAATCGAACAATCATAATCCTTGAGCAATTCAATCCATCTGCGCGCCTCAAATTCAAATCCTTCGAGTCAAAAGATACTTTAGACTCTTGTGATCTGTGTAGACTATCGATCTCTCTCCGTACAAGTAGTGCCTCCAAATTTTCAAGGCGAAGACTACCGCTGCTAACTCCAAGTCGTGCGTCGGATAATTGACCTCAAGTGGCCTCAACGGCCGAGATGCGTAAGCCACAACCTTACCTTCCTGCATCAGCACACAACCCAATCCCGTATGTGATGCATCGCAATACACTGTGAATTCCTTCCCAGCCTCAGGTTGAATTAAAACAGGAGCTTCAGTCAAAATCTTCTTTAGTTTGTCGAAACTCTCCTGCTGCTTCTCAGTCCAAACGAATGGAACCCCTTTCCTTAACAACTTGGTCATTGGCGCTGCGATCAATGAAAAACCTTCTAGAAATCTTCGGTAGTATCCTGCCAAACCCAGAAAACTCCGAATCTCAGCCACTGACTTAGGCGGCTTCCAATCCAAAACTGCCTCAATCTTCCGAGGATCTACCCTAATCCCCTCGGCCGACACTACATGACCCAAGAATGTCACCTCCTTGAGCCGAACTCGCACTTACTAAATTTTGCATAAAGTCGTTTTCCTCTCGGAATCTGCAGATTACTATTCGCAAGTGTGCATCATGCTCCTCCTCTGCCTTTGAGTATACTAAGATGTCGTCAATAAAACCACTACGAACCGATCCAAATCTTCTTTGAAACACCCTATTCATCATATCCATGAATGCTTTGCCGGTAGCGTTAGTCAACCCAAACGGCATTACGGTAAATTCGTAGTGCCCATACCGAGTACTTAAACGTCTTGTGGATATCCGCCTCCTTCACCTTCAATTGGTGATACCTGGACCTTAAATCAATTTTCGAGAATACCGGCACCCTTCACCGATCAAACAAGTCATCTATCCGCGACAGCGGATACTTGTTTTTGATCGTCGACTTGTTCAATCAAGCGGTAGTCTATACACATCCGCATGGTACCATCTTTCTTCTTAACAAAGAGTACTGGCGCTCCCAAGGTGAAACACTTGGCCTAATAAAGCCTCGATCCAACAACTCCTGGATCTCGAGCCTTTAATTCCACTAACTCCTTTGGCGCCATCCTATACGGAGCAATAGACACCGGCGCAGCTCCGGCAATGAGATCTATCCCGAACTCTACCTCACGATCCGTGGCAAACCCGGAAGCTCCTCAGAAACACATCCGCAAATTCCCCAACTGTCTCGAACTTTCTCTCAATGAGACTTTTAGCCTCCAAGGCATACACATGAACCACATACGCCTCACACTTCTTTCGACCATTTTCTCACCTTCGGAGCAGATACCACATTAGATAAGTAATCTCTCCTATTACCTATCATAACCACTTCATCACCCTCCGACGCTTTAAGAACCATGCGCTTAGTCGCGCAATCCAACCTCGCTCGTACTTAACCAACCATCCATCCTAAGAATCGGATCGAACTCCCCAAACGGTAGTTCCATTAGATCGACCAAAAATACTACCCCTTGGAGTTCTAGGGGTACATCCTTAAACAGCTTATCTACAACTACAGAGTGACCTAGAGGGCTAATTACAGTCATCTGCCTAGGAGTAGTTTCAGAGTCTAAGTCCATGGTCTCTACTATACTACTAGCCACGTAAGAATGCGTCGAACCCACATCAATCAAAGTAGTAAATGGAGAACCAAAGATCAAGAACGTACCAGTTATGATGTCTGGTGCGTCGCCCTCCTCTCGGCGCTTCTGCCGCATACACTAACCCAGTATCGGCCTCGCATTTACTACCGCAACTCTCTGCCGGTGCTCCACGGCCCCGACCAGTACCATTACCTCCTCTGCCATTACCACGACCCTCTGCGGTGGCGGTCCATTATACCTGAACTGAGTACGACCCTGACTCTCGGACCGAACCCTAGCCAACTTACGCGGACAAATCCCTCACGATGATCCAATGAGCCACACTCGAAACACCCTTTTCCACCGGTCCAACATCCTCCCCAATGATATTTCCCACAACGGTTACCAACTGCGGCGATCTCGACTAGCGATAACAAACCTACGGATCGATTCGGCCCACTCGCCTAGCCCTTTTCTCGAGGATTACCGATGACCCGGAAGATCCAAAACCCCTCTTATGTCCTGTTCCTATCCATGCCCCGCCTTACCGACTCCTTCACTCCCTCGGCTACCTTAGCCTTCTCAACCAGGACAAAGAAACTCACGCTCCCGCGTGGAGCAATCAAAGAACCTCAACTCGTCTCTCGGACCATCCTCAAAACGAACACACCTCTCGTGTTCGGTAGCCACAATGCCCCTAGCATACCGACTCACCCTCAAGAACTCAGCCTCGTACTCTGACACAGACTTACTCCCCTGAACTAACCTCAGAAATGCTTTTCGCTGTGCGTCGATGTAGCTAGCTCCAATGTATTTTTTCTGATAAGCAGCCTTAAAATAATCCCACGTAAGATCCTCTACTGCAGCACTGTTCCGAACCGTGAGCCACCACTGGTATGACTCATCCCGAAGAAGCGATACTATGCCCTTCAGCTTCTCCTCGATGAGTCGTGTCTAAATCATCCATGACCCGCCTCACGTCGCCTCCACCAATACTCGGACGTCTTTGGCAACAACACGAAAACACCTCGAAATACCTCGGCCGTTCGCGAGTCGCCGAGCACGATTTCCGACACTGCGCCTCCACCTACTCCAACTACCCTTTCCAAAACCCGCGGCATCGCTGCGACAACGCATCATCCCCGTTTGATCTTGAAACTCACCACCTCCGCCGGTGGCGGTCAGATATCTCATTCTCCGACCCCGACCGGATCCTACGGGTTCCGGAACCGTCATCCTACCACGACCTGCGTCCACGACCGCGTCCACCTCGAGCACTCATGACTAAAATCTCTACGTGCTCCGATTTAGGAGTTTTATGCATCGATAATTATTCCACTGCTTTTAATAGCAAAGTCTTATGAATATTAGAGAAGCTTTGTTTCCGCGAGTTCACGAGAATCCTATCGCTTTCGGGCCACAAGAATCCACTATTGCTAATCATACAATCCCATCAATATCAAAATCACAAGCAATAGTAAGGGTACTTACAGGCGGCGAATCAGTGCGGAGACTCGGTGCCATGCCTTTTCAACCACATATTTAAAAACAAAACTCTTAAAACAACTTTTCAAAACATTTTGGGCATCGGGCCCACAATGAGCCTTTGAACTTGGCTCGATATACCACAATTGTAACACCCCAAACCCGGTCAATACACCACGACCGAATCGGCATGTTACGGGGAAAATCGCGTTTGAGGGGTTAGGTTTCAGTTAAAGATTCGATGAAAAACTCTTTGTCATATTTTATACTTGTCAAATCTTGGGCATGATTGCTTTGTCATATTTTAATGTTTTAGGGTGATACCCGATGGTAAAGTTTAAAACGTATCGCGTTGTAGTTTGAAAACCTCATCTTTCCAAGTTTTATCCAATATTAGTCGATTCTTTGTTAAGACATATTTAAAATCCAATACAAGCATGTAAATAACAAAAACATAAAGTTAAAAGGCCTTTTACAATCCAAATAAAAACCAAGTGAGAATAAATAAAATATAGTACCAAGTTTTAAAACAATTGCAACCTCGATTTTTATTCATGGCATGAGCACCTCGAGTCCACCCCTCCCATGTCCGCAACTAAGTGTCACTGAAATGATAAGGGAGAAGGTGAGTCGCAAGACTCGGTGCATAAATCCCCTCCCGGTATATGCAACATACCAACACACATCATACTAAAGCAATACAATCAATGCACCCGATCCTAACCATCCATATCACCTTTCTACCCGTGTGGTACCAAACCACCGGTGGTGCCAAACCACCGGTGACCCAAAGTCACGATATCCATCAATGTGGTGCCAAACCACCGGTGACCCAAAGTCACGAATAATCCAATGATGGGGCCAACCCATCGTGTGATACCAAATCACCGGCGTCAATCCCGTATCTCAACCGTGGGGCCAACCCATCGTGGTACGGCCCACCGGGACGAGACGCTATGAGGTGCCAAACCTCTGATGTCCCAAAGACACAATGTGATACCAAATCACCGTGACCGAAGTCACGAATCCAATGATGGGGCCAACCCATCGTGTGATACCAAATCACCGGCGTCAATCCCGTAATATCAACCGTGGGGCCAACCCACCGTGGAGCTAAGCCATCGGGGCGAGGCGAGTGCCAAACCTCTGGTGACCCAAAGTCACAAAATATCATCTGTGGTACCAAACCACTGGAGGTGCCAAACCTCTGGTGTCCCAAAGACACGGATATCATATTCCCCCTCCTCTCATATCATCCATACATGTCATACTGATGCAAATCATGTAAATCATGCAGTCATGCCAATATGTTTAATATCGCATCTCATATCACATACCTCAGCAATCATGATATCATATACCATCAATAGAACTCGTAATGAAACGGACTTACCCGGATCCGCACACATACCCCATTGGGTACCATATCCATCAACCATATTGTTTTGATCTTAATAGGAAAACAGGTTATTAAACATATCGCTAAGTAGATAGTGTGTTAGTCTACACACCTGTTCGAACACAAGCTTTAACCAAAGAACCGATCTAAGACCCTCGATAGCCTCGACAACCTTGCTCCTATAATCGGCCAAACATGAGATTAGCACTTATACCATTCGGCCAGAATAGATAAACCAAAGGGTTAACATTAAACCCTTACCTCCCAAATGGTTTGGTTTCCTACCAAACCCGAACCAAACAATGGTTCCTCTGACAATCGGCCTCACCCTAAAAGAAAACGGTTAATCCTTTAATAACTTGGCTTAATGAAAACTAAATGAATAGACTAAAAGAACCAACTCTTACCACCACTTACCAATTGCTTACCCAAAGATAATTGCTTTGCTTGATCGCTTCACAATCCCGAATGTCCTATACAAAATGGTTTCCAAACAAGAGGTTAACTCCTTTCAACCACACCAGAATCGGCTCTTAACCAACCCACAAACGACAAAGAACAAGGGAGGGGAGAAATGGCCATTCGGCCAAGCACTTACCTTCTTCTAAACTCAAATGAAAACCGAACTAGAAGAGGTCTACCCCACACAACTATTCGGTCAAGATGCAACTAAAGAAAGAAGAGAAATTTCGGCAACACCGGGAGAGGATTCTGCTATAATCTAAAAATAAAGCAAAAGAAATGTGGTTCAAGAGAAGAAGAGAAATCGGCCAAAAGTTGAAGAAAAATTAGGCTCAAGTAGAAATGAGAAGAAATAAATGGAGAATTCGGCTAAGAAGCAATGTGATGTCGGCACAAGTGTTTCAAAAGAGAAGAGATGAAAATATAAGAAAAAGAGAATACTAGTTTCGAAACATGCAAGTGAAAAAGAAAAAGAAATGTAAGAGTGCATTCGGCTACCCAAGAGAACTAGGAAGAACAAAGCAAATTCGGCAAAGGTTGTCTCAGACTTTCTGTTTCAAGGAAGAAAATGAAAAGAGAAATCAATTGGAATTCAAGCTACTATTGACAAAAGAGAGAAATTTGGTTTGACACAAAGTGACCAAAAATGCACAAAAAGTGCCTAAGTGAATTTCGGCTATCACCCTCCCCCACTTACCAAAACCGGCCACTCTCCACAAACTCCCAACATTCGGCCACTACCAACAATTACTCCAAGCCACACATTCAAACTAGTTGAACTAGTCAACCTCCACAATTTACTCCCCACCCACCATTCAAACACTTGACTTGGTCCAACCTCAACCACCTTGGCGTCAAAATGGAAGCAAAATGTGGGACTTCGCAACTTGAACTCGGGACCTCTCCCCGCAAGTGGCGTCACACACACAAGCCTCAAGTGGCGCCTATCCCGCCACTCCACCAGCTCATTTCTTGTGCTTTCAATCACCAAATAATATTTATAAACCCCACTTCTTCACTCCCTCACCTAAGCCTAAAAACTAAAATTTCCCCACCTACTCAAGCTTACACCTAGCTTACAACTAAGCCCCTACAACATCAAAACAGCAACATAGCACACCAGACACATGCAAACAAAGTCATAACAAAATAGCCCCTATCCCTGGATATTACATTTCTTTTATTTGCTTCCCATGTGACTCGAACTCAGGCCCAACACCTTGCATGTGGCGCCATTTCCAGAGGCCCTAAGTGGCATCTCCAGGCCACTTTTCCAAGCCTGTTTGTGTGTCAAATTCCTCATATTATTTTTCTTAAGGCCACCTTGCCTTAGTTTTCTCTTTTTAAGCCTTAAAACTTGACATTTCTTTACATTTCCAAGTTTCCAAAAATGTTCACTTTCCTCTTCTAAACTTAACGTTTCCAAAGCATTTCCTTACATTTCCTTACATTTCCATACATTTCCTTACATTTCCATACATTTCCATGCACCTTAGGGTTCCTAGAACTCCTCGTAACACATCCAACACACCCACTGAGCCCACTATCTCATGAATTACACACTAACGCATAACCCCTAATCTAGGATGTTACGGTTCTACCCTCCTTAAAAATAATTTCGTCCTCGAAATTACTTATTAACAAATTGTACAATCCTTCTCACCGCACTATGCTTTCATTTGCGCACTCTGATCTTAATAGAACCATCATACTTTCTAGGCACAATCCCTAAGTTCACGTCCCCTAGAACTTATTTCTAACGTCGCGATTTAATCCGAGTAAAAAGTTTTATGAATTAGTCCTTGTTTCACTGATTATTCGCAAAGAATTTTTATGGAAAAATTTTAGGAGTGGTTCTTTCGTATCCATACATGCACACAGTCTTTACATTCATACATCCGTCAATCAATTATGAACTTTCGTTCATTCAGAGAAATGTTGTAGTTTTCATTGTTGTTGTTTTTCCACTACCCATGGGTATTTTCGTAATTTGCCCTACAGGGGTATTTTTGTAATTTGTCAAAATGAGGTTTCTTGGTGATTTTGTCAAAAAGTATTTTGGAATTTTTAAATTCCCGGGGTATTTTGAAAAATTTTGAAATCTGGGGGTATTTTGGTAATAAACCATGGTAAATTTGTAGAGTTTAATATTTTCGGGGTATTTCCAAATTTTGCAAAACTTTGAGGGTTCTTTTTGAGAATTGTACTTTCCAAAACGGTGATGTTGCAAAATTTTGGAAATTAGGGTCATTTTGGTAATTTTGTAAGTTAGAAGCGCTTTGTAATTTTCCAAAATCAAGGTATTTTGATATTTTGCAAATTAGGGTTTTTGGACATTTTATAAAGTAATGAATTTTTGATAAGAATCGTGGGTATTTTGGAAATTTCATAAACCAAGGGCAATTTAGTAATTTTGCAAATAGGGTATTTTAGTAATTTTTATAAATCAAGAATACTTGAGAAAATTTTATAGAATCATGTTTGCAATTCAAAATGATAATTTTAAGAGTTTTAAAACTAGGTTTTTTTTTTGAAAATACGGCTAGTTCCCTTTCGGGTTTTAGTTAGGGGTTTAGCCTATGAATAAGTCCTCTTGGTTAGGGTGAACCGAAGCTACGCACTAGGTATGATTCTGCGAAGAGGAGGTGAGTCACTAGGATCGCTTAAATACCGAGCTCTTCCGGATCCAATCCTAGGCATGTGCACAATGGTTGCCACACCCTAACTCTGGCGACTTAGTCATAGGTTTGTTTAATGGTCCTTAAGTCTTATGCACTTGTGTTTGAATAGACTAGTCCTATGGTTCAATAGATTCTAGTTCACTAATCTACGTTTCATTCCATTTCTACCCTTCTACAAATCATAATATAAATCACACAAGAGATCGAAGTACTTACAGTGGATCATGGTCTGAGACTTAGGTGCCATGCCGAAAAACACGCTTATTTCCAAAAATATTTTCATAAAACTCATTTGGGCTCGATTTGAAAATGTTTTGGGCTTTAGACCACAGCCGAGAGTTTAAAATGGGCTCGATACCAAATCGAAACACCCCAAACCCGGCCCATGAGCTTTGACCAGATTTGGTATGTTCCTCAAGTAAACCTGGTTCAAAATTCTTTTGTTCTTAGGAAAACTTGTGTGATTTTAAGAAAAATATTGTTTTGGGTTGGGCTTGTGTTGAAAATGAGGTTCGTTTTATATTGAAATCCCTTTTATCTTAAGTGACAAAACATTTAGAGTTAATTTTAAAAAGAAATTTACTTAAACTTTAATTGATAAAAATCCATAAACATAATAAATAAAAGAAAAATAAAGTAAACCACAATGGCATTATTATATCAATGATCCCAAAGTAAAACTTAAAATACTTAAAATAAATTGAAAGTCCAAATCTAAATTTCTTGCTATGCATGGCCACCTTTAAGCTCCTCGCCGACCCGGTCCATTATTCTGCTCATCACTCAAAAATATTCCCAAACGGGGTGAGTCAACAGACTCAATGTGTACACAACACTAAGTCATAATAGAATCAGGCATGCAAATGATACACATTCAAATCATAGAATACAATTAATGATGCATTCCCAAACCCAAACCTAATTAACCATCCGCTACACACCACCCGCACTGCCGCCACTACACCGTGGGGACTACTAAGTCAACCCTCCATCCGCTACACACCATCGAAGGCGATCATTGCAGCTTGACGTGCTCATCGCCCATATAATTTGTGTCATTAGACACCATATTCAAATAATGTAAACGAAGTTACCAAATTCGGATAATGTAACCGGTTACCATATTCAAATTTTGTGACCGTAGTCACCATATTCCATTGGTGAGACCAAGTCAACACCTTCTTCCCCTTTCACATAGATCCCGAATGCCCCATAAATTTTATATCATGCATAACATACTTAATTCTCATTCATGTTACTATTCATATGTTCAAAATATATCATATTCATAATCCTATCGTAGTAGGAAACGTGCACTGGTACTTTTACCACATTTGTGGTACTTAGCCACATTCACATTCTTATGCATATTCATATATTAAAATAATTGCCATATGATATATCGAAGGTTAGTATGAGTACACACATTCTTAATAATACATTTAATTTAAACATAGCCATGAACCTATCAAAACTTAAGGTAGGGTACACACCTGATTTGCTTAACGAATTCCTTGAAATCCCGAAATCTGATCTACTGCCTTAGATCTCAAATTCCTACATTTGATTAGTCACCTACTACTTTAATAAAAAGCCATTCGGCCATAAATCCAAATCCTAGTAGGATTAGTATACTTAAAACTTACCTTGAAATTCTCAAATCCCAAAATCCTTGTATCCCTCTGTCGAAATCCCTATAACTACATGTTAGATCAATTTCTAACATTTATTCACAACAAATAACCCTTAGCCGTATGTTAAATATGACTTACCTTAGATTCTTAAATCCCAAAATTCACCGAATAACTAGGGAACACGCGACTTATGGTGTACCTTCTGAAAAGAACTTCTCCTTCCTTGTAGTCTCGACACTTAGTAAATCCCGAAAGATCTCTTCTACAATGAGATATTAAGGGTATTAGAATCTTAATTTCGACAAATTTTAAAAGAAATAGAATGAGAATCTAACCTAATCTTACCCTTACTAAAGAATTTGATGGAACTCTTGCTTGAACCCTTAGCAGTATTCGGCTATGGCTTTGATGTGGATAACAATTTCGGCTCTTGAGGCTTAGTGAGAAATCGACTAGGGCTATTGGTATCTTCGGCTTTTGATTGTGTTTGTAATAGAAGAAGAAAAGAAAAGAGAAAAAGAGAATAATGGCAGAGAAAATTCGGCAGAGAGAAGAGGAGAAACTTTAGAGAATTTCGGCAGAGGTTTTCTTGAAAAGAAAAGAATGAATGAAGAATAGCCTTACTCTTCCTTTTATAGCCAAAATTACTAGCTAGAGTCCTTTACTTGGCCACCACTCTTCTATTTTGATAGCTTTATCCCTTGATTTATCACTTTAATAAAACTTAATCCAATAATTATCTCTTATCTCTTAATAAAAATAATACTAATAATAATCCTCTTTTATCTCTTCCTTATCTATCAAAATAAAAGAAATAATATCCACATTTATCTCTTGAAAATAATCTAAAATAAATCCATTATTTATCCCTTATTTATCCACCCTTTATCTCTTAAAAATAAAAGAATAAAAGCTCCTAATTTATAGCCATGTGCCGTCCACCTCACTTTTTTCCTCGGAAGCAAAATAAAATTTCTTTTATTTGCTTCCCATGTGACTCGAACTCAGCCCAACACCTTGCATGTGGCGCCATTTCCAGAGGCCCTAAGTGGCATCTCCAGGCCACTTTTCCAAGCCTGTTTGTGTGTCAAATTCCTCATATTATTTTTCTTAAGGCCACCTTGCCTTAGTTTTCTCTTTTTAAGCCTTAAAACTTGACATTTCTTTACATTTCCAAGTTTCCAAAAATGTTCACTTTCCTCTTTTAAACTTAACGTTTCCAAAGCATTTCCTTACATTTCCATACATTGCCTTACATTTCCATACATTTCCATGCACCTTAGGGTTCCTAGAACTCCTCAGAACACATCCAACACACCCACTGAGCCCACTATCTCATGAATTACACACGAACGCATAACCCCTAATCTAGGATGTTACACTTGCCTTGCTGTAATTTCAGAGTCCCTTCCACTGTACCTTCTGGGACACAAAGTTTGTACCTCCCACTACAACTTCAGGAGAATAACATTTGGTTTCTTCCATCCCTCCTGCTGCAACTTCGAGGTATAGGATTAATTTTATCTGTTACACCACTCGCTGGGTGTAATGACCAGATGTATATGCCTGATATTTGTAAAGTATCATTTTATTTTCCCGAGAATGATCTCATTGCTCGTCATTTGTCGAGATGGTATCACCGACGAAATGTCTTATCCAATAAAAATCTGAAGAGATAATCATTTTTCAATGTTTCCAACTCTTAGGCTTGGTGAGTTCTAAACAATAGTCCTGTTTCAAATTCTCATAATATTTAGAAGCTTCCAGAGTAATATACGAAATTCCTTTTATGAAAGTATTATTAGTCCATTAATCGTTATTTCAATATAAAATTCTTGAAAAAGATCACAACAATGGACAAGAAAGAAATTAATCCGAAGCATAGCTTAAAAAAATAAGTTAATCAAAGATAACCAAGGCAATAAAAGAAAATTGATCAGGGCGTATCTTGAAAAGAATAAAGTAATCAAAGATAGCCAAGAACATAAAAGAAAATTGATTAGGGTGTATTTTTTAAAAGAATAAAGTAATCAAAGATAACAAATTCAAAATGGGTAAGATAGAAGCTAGGTGCCCCAGATATCGCAGCCTGAGCTTCTCTGTACAAACTTTTTTTTAGGACCATTTTGAGCTCAATACGTGTTTAGAGGATCCAGAGTACTTTGTCAATGCCCCAAGACGTAGCGTATTTCCTCGTTGTTAATTCAGGCATAGCAAGACTACCACATGCCCTATCTTTGATCAGAATTTGAGCCGCCCTTTTTCGGGTTTTCGGCTCAAAACCCCTTTGGTCTCAAAGCGCCCTTTGCGGGTTTTCGCCTTGGCCTCTCTTTTTTTTTTTAGAATTTGATCTCAAGGCGCCCTTTGTGGGTTTTCACCTTGGCCTTTCAGGTAAAATACTTCTTTTCTGAACCTGAATTCGTCGAATTGGGCAAGTCTTCACCATCCGTCTCGGTCAACATCAATGCTCCTCTAGAACAGGCCCTACATAAGGCCCTTCCCAGTTTGGCATCTGCTTTCCTCTGAAATCCTTTTGTATAAGAAGGATCTTCCTCAATACCAGGTTCCCCTCGTGGAATTCCCTAGGATGAACCTCTTTTTTGTAAGCTTGCATCATCTGACCATGATGGATACCTTTTAACCTTTTCTTCAATTGGCAAAAAAAAAATTCCATAAACCAATAGGTAAGATGTTGCCCTGGCAAAGGTCCTGGCCAACGTTCGATAATCATAGAGGATAAATAGTAACTTCTTTATGCCAACCCTTACGAGTCTCGGTCATCTTTCCTACAATCCTTATTTTGTTTTTTTCTTTTATTTTTTCTTTTGGCAACCTTTGTCAGACCGTGATATACTTGCGATCTTTGAACAAACTATAAACTTTGACATCGTACAGTTATGCATTACTAAACATGATCCTTTTTTTTTAGAATTTGATGACTATCGACCTTGTAACATTGGCATATGAAGCTACTTTCACCCTCTTAGTGAAGTAAACGACGACCACGGAGATGAATCGATATCGACTAGAAGCTTTTGACGAGATCGGCCTCATAACATCCGTGCCCCACATATAGAAAAGTCTGTGAAGAAAATGGAAGAGTCACATAAATCTTGTCTTCTTCAATTCTGAATTTGCGGTATAAATGATGCGATCCCCTTCCATGGTAGACCAACAGTACCTGATCCTCATGTTTAGCCCACGTCTTAATAGCCCAGGCATGTCTTGATATTATCATGCAAAAACATCTTTGAATTCTTAAAAACAACTCAATGATGTCTCGCCTTATTTCTGTGGTAAGCTAGGCTTCGATCTTCACCCTTTTCCTATGCTCGCAATGTCCTTTAACCCTATGTAAGGTAGGATCTGTTTTTCACCTTGTTCTACCATCCTTAACAAATCAGGAGATAGGTTACAATCTCTATCATCTTCAAAGTCCTGAGATCCCTCTAAACACATATCTTACTCGAAAGGAGACTCTTGAGTCAGTATCGGCGTTGCTCACATCGTTGATATCTGGAGACCTATTGTAGGTTCGAAGGAAGATTCCAGAGAATAAATGATTCAAAGAATGATTATTTGTATGGTCATGAATGAAGAATGAAAGAATACTTGAAAGAAAGTCCAAAAATAAAAGAATCTATTTATGGAAAGAATAAAAGAATATTTGTTCAAAAAGATGCATTTTATTGAAATAGAAATTTCAGACACGAGCCTATTTCACAAAAGGATTCTTATTGCATCTAGGCTTAAGGCAACAAGCATGTTTTGAATATTACTCTAGATCAGCTTTAAAAATACAGGGATCTCTTCCACAGTCCCATTATTCAAAACACTCCCAAGTACGCAAGGGCTTGGAAACTTCGTTCCTCGATTCCCTCTTCGCTTTTGATTTCTTCAAGGAGTCATAATTTTCTTGTCTCCTCCTTCAATTATTGCATTTATTGCCTCGTCAAAGTGATCAGATTTTGATGAATCGTCGAACTTCACAATTTCTATTTTAATGAACCTTTCGACCAACTTTTTAAACGTAGTACAGTTTTCAATTGAGTGACCCATTATTCCCGCGTGGTACTCGCATTGGGCATTCTCATTATACCATTTTGGGAATGGAGGTTGTACGGGTTCCATGTAGGACGGAGACACCACATGCACATCAAAAAGATTCTGATACAGCTCTTTATATGTCATCGGGATGGGTGTGAACTAGAGCTTTTATGTATTTGGCCTCGCATTGGGTTCCTGCCTTAAAGAGCCTTGATAGCAAGCGGTTATAGCCCTCGGTTGGCCTACAGTTACTGATTTGGGATGCCTGCTCAAGGTACTCACTTCATTTTCCTTATTTCTCGGGGCTGATCTTTTGGCACTTTCTCCCGTGTCTATCCTCCCACTCCTTACCGCATTTTCAATCATATCGCCAGACATTACCATATCTGAAAAGCTTATGGTGGCGCTTCCCAACATATGGTTAATGAATGGGGCTTTTAGAGTATTGATGAAAAGCATCGTAGTTTCCTTTTCTAGGAGTAGTGGCTGAACTTGCATGGCAACTTCCCTCCATCTTTGCGCATACTGCCTGAAACTTTCATTTGACTTCTTTTCCATATTATGCAGCATGATTCTGTCAGGCGTCATGTTCGTGACATGATTTTATTGCTTCATGAAGGCTTGGGCTAGGTCTCTCCAGGAACTAATCCTAGCACGGCTGAGTTGATTGTACCACCTGGATGCTGCCCCCACTAAACTGTCTTGGAAACAATGAATCAAAAGTTGATCATTGTTCACGTGTGATCATCCGTCTACGAAACATAGTGATGTGAGCTTGAGGCAATGGGTCCCATTGTACTTCTCAAATTCTGGCATCTTGAATTTATGAGGAAGCACCAAATCTGGAACCAAACTCAAGTCTTTGGCGTCAATACCATGGTGATGATCGGCATTTTCCAAAGCCTTGAACTTTTCCTCCAACCATCTACAGCGATCCTCTAACTACCTTGAGGATTCAGTCCTTGTCCCTTCCCTCTCTGCTATATCCAAATCAGGGATAATAGGATTGGCTGGGTTATCTCCTGGGTTGGATCCTGAGCCAACGTGAAAGTTCATGGGTGGTCTAGTATCAGCTTGCCATTGTTGAGGCCTAGTCGTGACAGATGGCCTTCAGGTATACTCCTCAGGTTGTACATGCGGTGGGGTGAAACCCCGAGGAAAGTCCTCATTATCTTCGGCATTAACATGTGGTTTAGCTCTAAAGTTGAGGTACCCAAACCAGTAGATTCCTCGATCCTCACCCATTATAGGCTCATATGGATCGAGTTCAGTTCAGGGGAATACATTTCCCTATGGCTATGCGGAGGTGAAAACCTCACGAAGGCATAGTTTCTCACTCCCACTTAAAAGGTGTGACCATAACGGTCATGAAGTGCAATGCAGAAATATTTTATAAAATAGAACCACATGCGATAAAAGGATCATGGTTTTTCAAATCAGATTTTTTTAAATTTAAACAAAAGGACAAGAAATAATCAATTTTTCGGCTTGACTCTCTTATTATTCCCTAGTGGAGTCGCCAAGCTGTCGAAACCAAATTTTTTATGGGTTTTATGAAAAACGGGGATCGACTTTTAAAAACAAAAATGGAGTCGCCACCAATCCTTCTTTACTTAGGTGTGACTGGATCACCTTATAAAACGTTTTATTTCAAAACATTGATTTTGGTCCACGAAATGCAAGAAAACGGGTTCGGGAGTCAGTTACGTACGAGGAAGGGATAGCACCCTCGTAACGCCCAAAATTTGGTACCGAATTGATAATCTCATGTCCTAATGTCGAAATTTTGAAAAATTTAAAAATACGATCCTTTTATTTGAAAGAAAGCCAAGACTTAACTATTTCAAATAAAATGCTATACCCAATAAGTTAGGATGTAACATCTCATGACTTCGAAACTAGACTGACCTTTATTTGTAGAAAATTCTTACCTCGAGACACAAAATATCATATCCAATAAGTTAGGATGCAACGTTTTGAATTCCCGAGAATAAGTGTTGATTTGAAATTTATCAGTTTCGATTTTGAAGAAAAAAGGGATATTTAATATTTTAAGTTCGACGAGAAAATCGAAACCCAGTGAGTTAGGGCACAATTTTTTCAAACTTCCAAATACGAAACATTGCCTTGTTTTCTGAAATCCTTATCCCGAGATAACAAACCGTCATATCCAGTGAGTTAGGACACGACAATTTTGAATTCTCGAAAATAAATTTTTATTTAACATTTAAAGGAAAATGATTAATTCTTTAGATTTGGTGAGATAAGTCGAAACCTAGGAAGTTAGGGTACGATTTCTTTCGAACCTTAGAACACGGAGTATTTGCTTATTTCGAAATGAAAATTTTAATGTAAAAACATAATGTGACCGTAATAAAATATGGAGTGAATTACAATGCCAACAAGTGCATGACAACAATATACATCACAGCTCAAATAAAACGAATCGAAATTAAAGGAATAATAAATATAAAATAAATATAAGATAAATAACAAAACAAGAATAAAAGAAAAATAAAAATGAATAAAAAAACTAATTATAAGAAAAATAAGTAAGTAAATAAACGATTAAAAATAGTGAATCAAATAAATAAATAAAAGGATATTAGGTAAATAATTTAAAAATAATTAATAATAACAAAATAATTATAATAAAAAATAATATCATTAATAATAATAATAATAATAATAATAATAATAATAGGAAAATAATGATAATAGGATATAATAATAGTAATGGTAATATATACAAATAATAGTAATAAAAATATAATAATGCTGATAATAATAAAGGCAATAGTAATAATAATAATAATAATAATAATAATAATAATAATAATAATAATAAGCAAGTTAATTACAAATAAAATAATAATAATAATAATAATAATAATAATAATAATAGTAATATTAAAATGAAAATTATAATAATAAAATACTAGTAACACTAAATTAATAATAATAATAACCATAAAAATGATAATAAAAGTATTGGTAAAAATAAAAATGGTATTAATAATAAAATAATAGTAATAATATTAAAAGTAATAGTGATAAATAAAAAAATAATAATGAAAATAGAATATAAAATAGAAATATTGAAAATAATAATAATACTAATAATAAAACAACGATAATAATAAATATAATAATAAACATAGTCATAATAATAAGGTATATAAAAGATAGTTATAAAGTTAATAAAAATAAATAAAATGATGGTAATAATAATATAAATAAAAATATACACTATAATAATAAATAGTGTTAATAAAAAATAAAATAAAATAAATAACGAAATAACAAAAATTACAAAAGAAATAAAAAGGATGGGATTGAATTTAAAATAAATGTTTGGGGCAAATTTTGAAGAAAATAAAAAAATTAGGAACCTATTCAAATGCGCGGATAACCTGGAGGGATTAAAAGGGGAAATATTCCCTCCCTCCAAAACGCACAGCAGCAGGGGGGACCCAATTAAAAAACGTTGTAAATTATCGGGCAAAATTAAAATAAAATAAACTTAATTTAAAAAACAAGAAAATGAGGAAGGGCTAAAACAACAAATAACCCATTTTATAATAACACGCGGATCCTCCTTGCGGGTCGGGTCATACGCGCGGGTGATAGGTGAAACGGCGCCATTTTTGGGCAATTGAATTCAACCCTAAACGATGTCGTTTTGGGGCTGTATGAAAGCTGAAATTTTTTTTAAAAAATTTCATTTCCTTACTCCAGCAGAAAAAAAAATGAGAGCCTTCAACATGCTCTCCCCCGCATGATTCCGGCCCAGAGCCCTCCGTGCGACCACCACACATCTGCCGGCCATCACTGCATGTGATGGCGGAACCCCAAAAATGTAAGTTTTTTTTAAGCATTTTATATATATATTATATGTGTGTGGTTTAAAAAAAATAAAACAAAAAATAAATATAAATATATTCGTAAATGAAAAGAAAAAGGAAAAATAAAAGAAACCTTTGCTGATTATTTTTTTATATATCTATATGTATGCCTCCCTCTCCCTTTTACAAATTATATCGGGCTTTTATAGCCTGGAAAATAAAAAGGAAATACATCTTTTCTGCCTTTTGCTGCTGCGTTTTCCCTTTTTGTGCAGGATAATAACGAGGATCTCGCGACGGAGATGGGGCGCGCTAACTGCGGCGCGAATGGTGGTTGCGTGACCGAAGGGCTGTTGGGGCACTTGCGGCGCGAAGGCTGAGCACTCGCTGGGGCGCTTGCGGCTCAGTGGAAACCTAGGGTTTCCTGCGTCCGCAAGCCAATTGGGCCACTTGGCTTAGGTTTAGATTGGAGTCCAGGTCGTTTTTAGTTTTAGGTCTGCTTTAGGTAATTGGGCTCGTGTGTAATTTGGGTTGTGGGCATTAGTTTGGGTCCATTCGGTAGTGGGTTAATTTTGGGTCCGTGGTATTGTAAATTTGGGCTGTAAATTGGTTTTGGATCAGAATCGACATTATTATTTATTTTTGTTTTTTTATTTTTTTTGGTTTGTTTTATTTAAGCCTGGGCAAAATGGGCCTCTTACATAGCCGTTTTAGCCGGTGGTAAATATTTTAACAAAAAAATTTCGGTCATTTTCTCCCATGTAGTGATTGATCCTCGTGGTAACGAGTTTAACCACTGTTTAGCTTTGTTCCTTAGAGAAAAGGGAAACAACCCAAGACGAATGGCATCATCAGAAACGCCATTTATTTTGAAAGTGTCGCAAAACTCTAGAAAATTTGCCAAGTGATTGTTTGGATCCTCATCCTGCAAACCATCAAACTGAACAAATTGCTGAATCATCTGTATAGTTTTAGGTTTCAGTTCAAAATTATTTGCAACAATGTGATGGGCCTAACAATACTTGATTCAGTTTCTGTTAAATTAGGTTTAGCATAATCATACATAGTACGAGGAGCAGGATTTTGATTCACCGGGTTTGCGACAACCACAAGAGGTAGCGGATTATTATCAGCCATCTCTTCGGTAGTGTTAGTTTCATCTTCTTGCTCTTCTGCTATGTATTGTAGGCTTCGCCTTATTTCTCTTCGGTTTCTGCGAACTATAGTTTCAATCTCACTGTCAAAAAGTAATGGTCCTGACGGGTTTCTTCTAGTCATAAACTAGATTTACCTGCCAGAAGCAAATAAAAGAAAAATTAGCAAGGTTAAAATAAAAATTAAATTGCAAATAAAAATAAGAATGGCTAAAGTAATAAAAATTTAGCGTTCCTAATATCTTAGTTCCCCGGCAACGGCGCCAAAAACTTGATCGTGTCTAAGAGTTTTAATATTTATATAATGAATGATCGAGCCTAGAAACTAACTATCACCACGATTGAGGCAAGCGCACCTATCGAACAGTAGTATAGCTTAGTGGCAAGACCGGAATTTCGAACCCAAAGGAACCAAAATTACTAGTACTGACTTTCTTTTTATTATCTAGCCTAAAATAAAGGGGATTGATATTTATCTAACTAATTACTAAGCTAAGGATGCCAAGACACAGAGAATGAATTGGGAAAATACTTTTGGGAAAATCAATTGATCAAGACAATACCCGAGGAAAAATCCACCTAGACTTCACTTGTTATTTAACTCTGAACCAGACGATTTATTCACTTGACTTGATCCGTAGGATTCCTTAATTTATATTAATACCTCTTTCGAGGCTACTAACGTCTAACCCTAGGTTGATTAATTGAAATCTCTTTCTAATTAAAACTCCTAGTGTTGCATTAACCCGATTTATGGACTCCCATATTAGGTTTGACCCTAATCCGACAGATTTTTGTCATCCTATCTCTAGGAGTGCGATCAACTCTGCTTAATTATGCTAGATCTACTCTTAAATAGGGACTTTTGCTCCTCCGAATAAGCACATCAATATTTGAATCAATATCCTGAAATATTAAAGCAAGAATTAAGAACACATAATTAAGAACAAATCAAGTATTTATTATACAGTTCAGAAAACAATAACAAGATCCGTCTTAGGTTTCATCCCCCTCAGGTATTTGAGGGGTTTAGTTCATGTTTATAAAAGAATACATCTCAGAAGAAATTAAATAACAAAACATAAGGAAAAAACCCTAAAAACCCCCTGAAGGAAATTGAAGGGAAAATCCTCAGTCTTCAGCGTGATTCCGGCTTCTGAGATGGATCAATTGGCTTTCTTTGAGTAAGTCCCTATATTCAGCCTTCTCTGGCTTCGCTCTTCGTTAAAAGCCCTGACAAAAGCCTTCTGTCGAACTCTCCTTTAGATCGCACTCTAGGGTGTTTATATAGGCTTTAGGGATGCCTTACTTGGCCCACAAGTATCCTATTCTGAGTGGAATTAAAACGAGTCACGGCAGGGACACGCCCGTGTAAAATGCCCGTGTGAATCGAGCTCAGGGCCGTGTTCGAGTCTGCTAAAGTGGCACGGCCGTGTGGTGAACTCCAGGCCGTGTTGATTTCTTACTTTGGCCCATTTTCTCCGTTTTTGGCCTGTTTCTCGTTCTTTTCACCCTCATATGCTCTCCTAAGTATAAAACATGAAATTAAAGGATTAGAAGCATCAAATTCCACAATTCAAGGGATAAATCATCCAAAAGTATGCCAAATATGGGATTAAAATATGTATATATTACGGTTTATCAGTATTTTTAGTACCAAATGGTTGAATTTTGAGATATGGTATGCATGTGGTTTTAGGCAAAATAATGCATAGTTGAAAGTGACCATTTAGGTGATTTTGGATGTAAAATAGGTATGAAATTGAATGGCTAATTATGATACATATGTGCTTTGTGGTTATTGGTATTGATATAGCATGAATTGAACTTGGTTTAGATGGGTTTAAATGCCTATTGAAGATATGGTCATATGCAATTTTGTTTGTGTAGGTGAATGCAAGATTGGGTGAGAAAGATGGCTTGGAAAATAGCCTATTTTTGTCCACACGGGCAGAGACACGGGCGTGCGTCTCAACCGTGTGTGACACTCGGTCAGGTGACACGGTCGTTTGTCCCCTGATGTTTATTTAGAAATTAAGTCAGTAGCTCCACACGGCCCAGCACTCGGGCGTGTGACTTGGCCATGTGGCATAAGTCAGTATACCCTACAGTTTTGGTGCGGCCTAGCACACGGTCTGGCACACGGGCGTGTGAGGCCATTTCGAAGGGTACACGGGCTAGTCACACGGGTGTGTGGTTGGCCGTGTGACCCAAGTCAGGGAGTTACACGGGGTAAGACATGGGTTGCGACACGGCCATGTGATCCCATTTCGAATGTCCACACGAGCGTGTGTCCCCTGTATTTTGAAAAAAATTCTATGTTTTCCAAAAATTTCCTGAGATATCAGTTTAGTCCCGAACCACTTCTAATGCTTATTTTTGGCCTCGAGGGCTCGTGTTAGGGACTATATGATTGTATTTGTATGGTTTTTAATTGATATGAGAATTGTAATTCGAATTGTACGATTGTTTATGAGATTGGTCCGGTAATGCTTCGTAACCCTATTTCGGCAACTGATACGGATTAGGGGTGTTACAGCTCTAATGGTGTTCTTCGAGTTGTTTTCTTCAATAATCTCTGATGGCTCTCATATCTCTTCTTCTATTTGGTATTTATAGACTTTAGAATGCTTAGAAAGCCTAAAAATTACGTTTTTTTGGCGTGTTTGGGAAGCAGGTTGCGAAATCGACATGGCCTGGCACATGGCCGTGTGTCTAGCACGTGTGGCTCACAAGACCGTGTGTCCAACCCACGACTGCGTTTACGCGCGTGCTTAAAATAAATGATTTTATAAAACAATTTTAAAGCGCGAATTTACTGCAAGCGTACATGTCAGTTGTAATAGTTATAGTGTTCCAAGGATCGAACCCAAATGAGTTAGCGATTTAGCAATTCCTATTCAAAAGTACGACAAAGCATAAACAAAGAAATTTAACACTAATTTCTAAATTAACTATCCTAAGGACTAAATTGTAAAGATTTTAAAAGTACTAAAAATTCACAAATAACTAACAATCGAGTGTTGGTTAACTTTGATGTGGTTCATTAATCTTTGAACTAAGGTCCTAAACTCTTTTAACTCCCAAAATGGCTCAATTTTACTAGAGGTGTACATAAGTCGGGCGGCCCGGCCCGGCACGAAGGCCCGCCCGAAATGTGGGAGGGTTTGGGCAAAAATATAGGCCCGAAAAATGGGCTTGGACAAAAAAATAAGACCTGTTTAAAAATGGGCCGGCTCAGGTAAGGCATTTTTGGCTAGGGCACTGCTTTACCTACCCGAATTCACTAAAGGAAAAAAAGCTGCTTTTAATATTATTTTCTCGATTATTTTTCTCTTTATTTTGCTACCATTTTACTATTATGTTTCTATTATTTTGTTGTTATTGTTTAGATATTATATAAAACTTATTTTATTGTTAATTTTGTTATTATTTTAAAGACATTTGTTAATTTTGTTATTATTTTAAAGGCATTTGCTTGTTAAGTTACATCTATTTTAGTATTATTTAAGTCTACATATTTTTTAAAATTTATTTTCAATTTGTTGAAAAATATTTATTTTGATTTTTTAGTATTTTTGATGTATTATATATATTTAAAAATTATATAAAATAATATAAAAATTAAAGCAGTAATTTGGTAGGAGTCAGCCCTGGTTTTAGCATTTTTATATGGTAGGGCTTGGGCAAAATTTTAGGCCCATTTTTGGGCCCGGCCTGCCCGAGCCCAATGAACGCCTAAATTTTTAGTTGGGCCTGCCCCAAACCACTTCCCTACTACCATGTACACCTCTAAATTTTACCTCCCAGTCTCAATTTTACCAAGTTAGACAAATTAGTCCAGATTATCTCTCGGTCTCTCCGATTAACATGGGACTAATGAATTGGTGCCCAACAAGATCTCCTCTCAGTCTCACTTGGCTAGATGTTCCCTTAGGGTCGTCAATCCTAAGTTTTTAGTTTCATTCAATTAATCTAATTTATTACAATTTAGTCCCTCAGCTAAAAATCAACTTACCCACATCTCTATTAACCAACCTCCTTTGGAGTTTAGTTATCTATGTTAAAAACTGAGTAAACAAACATAAAAATCAAAAATTTAACAGCCATGAGCATAAACCCTAAGGAAAACATAAAATTTGGGATTTTTACTCTTTAAAACTTAAAAGAAAGATAAATGAAGCATCTAATAGTGAAATCGAAAGCTACGAACATAAAAGGAACAACCTTTAACTGATTAAACATAAAAGAAACTAAAATGCATCAAACTTAAAGAAGAAAATTTCATTACAAGAAAGGGAAAAAGATTAAAGTTGTAAATAAATCTAGCTACAATAATAACTAATCTAGCTAACTACCATAAGAAGAACAAGAAAATATGCAAGAAAATTAAACCCTAAGCTATGGAAAAGAAAACTACTCTAAATCTAAACTAAAAAATGAAAGAAAACCTAAACTACATCCTTCCTTTCTTTTTCTCAGCCAAGAGTGGCTTTTAATAGTTGATTTTGACCTCAAAATGTTGCCTAAAGTGCCCTTGGACATTGGCTTTTGATTAGTGCTTCGGGTGGACAAACTCTACCCCTAATATCATTTTTTTTCTCCACACAACAGGGATATTGTGATACCCTAGTCAGAATACACAACGGGAGTTGTCACGAGGTGGGTATCTCGATTTGCTTGTAGCTTGGTCCCAAATCTTCTCCATTTCGAGACTATCGATGGTATTGCGATACCTAGCTCCGATGTCGCGATACCACTACTTGTGGCTTGAATTCTACTCCATTTGGGCCACCTACATGTCCCTACAACACTCAAACACACATTAGGGTCCCCAATGGAACAATTGGCTATTTTGGATCAAAAATGAGGAAAAAGAGGCGATTTCACAAATCTACTTGTATAGCACACGACATTGTTCTCAATTCCCACCAAATGTGATCTTTTCATCTCACCGCATTATCTCTCCTTCTCTCACCTTCCTTATCTCTCCAATAATATGGAAGAGATTAGTTGATATTAGCTCTTTTTGTGCACTATTATTTTGAGCCATTAATGTTATGCTATTTTCTTTTTATTATTTTGAGCATATTTTTCATTCGTTTGGTCTTTTCTCTCACAGTTCTTTTGATCCTCACCATATTTTCTTTCTTTCACATTTTTGTTTATTTTTATGCACAATTTTTAGTAAATATCACTTACAAGCTAAATCAACCTCTCTTCACTAGTCACTCAAGTAAATTTTATAAGAAACCTCCGCAATGTTCCTACCTAACCCTCGATGTCCATGGTCTGATGTCCATTCGATAGTGCAATACAAGGTTTAGGGACTGTGAAGGGTTGAGTTTCGAACTCAATTTCTGCTCAAGGTTTCATACATAAAGGCTCATCAAGAAAGGACAATGTAATGCTCAAATTCGGGAACTAGGGATAATGTAGCATCCAAGGTTGGTCCTATAGGCTCTAAGCTACACAAAAAATACCTTTGCATTTCAACTAATGCCAAACCAAAACATGTTTCTACTTATCTCAATGAATAATGACAATTTCTAAATCATGCATGTATACACCTATCTTCATTCTTATTGATCATTTGGATAAAACAAAGAAATTTTCAACTACCTCTATCCTATTATACAATGTAATCAATTGAACTAAACAATTTATTCACAAAGAAAAGAATTCATCAAGCGTCAATTAAAATTTATACATTCAAAATACTTAATACACAATATCATGCCACAATCCACCGATGTCAATCACTTCATGTTCAATCACCATGCACACAATAACAAAAATCAAAGAAATAAAAGGAAAATATTTTCAATTTTTTTTGAAAAATGGCATAAAAGCCTTAAACATGCCAAACACGCATAAAAACAAAGAAAAATAAAATAATGTGCATCCTCCTTACATTTAAATTATACATTATCTTCAATGTGTAGCTAAATACAAAAGATTAAGAGGTTGCCAGACTTCTTTAAAACTAAAAGGAGCATCAAACTAGATCAGGTCATCCACCTTCACATTTAAGCTCGAAATTGTTGTGTAATCTTCAGTTGGGTGACCTGCATAGAAAAAAAATAACACACAAAAGAAAACAAATGCAAATAACAAAATAAACATAAACAAAAAAAAAATAGTCCAACTAAGTAGGGAGTTTAAGACTTGAAACTAAGTCAAATTGGGGTTTTAGGTTGAGTGTTAGGTTTTAAAAAGGGTATCACGTTTTCAGGCTAAAACTTAATTTTGAAAATGTTTGGGATATCACGATACTAGAGGGTCGGTTTCGCAATATCGAAATGTGTTTTGGCCTCCCTTCAAAACTATCTATGGTATCGCGATATTGAACCATGGGTATCACGATGCCACTATAATATACCCCAAAAATTCTCAAATTTTCAACCTAACTCCTATTTACATAAAAATTAAACCTACAAAATCCTAAATTTAAACATGCAACAAATTTTAATTCTAAACTAAACAAAAGTAAATAGAGTCTCAGCTCGAATAAGTTTAATTATTTACAAAGTAAGTTTAAATTTAAAATCGCTCTTCAGTGATACGTCATGCCCTCGAAGTGGAATTTCCATGAAGTCCTCGAGAATTTGACCCTTCTCTTATTCATCTTTGGGTTGATAAGGACCTTTTTCAAAAAATGAACATATCAAACCCGCCTTGACTTAGGTTGTGTCGATATGTACACTTCAAGTCAATTCTTACTGAAATTGAACCCATTCCATTTCACCTTCTGATGAATCATCAATTTCGAGATCACAAACTCAACTTGTTCTGAGTTCTCCACCTCTATTTGAATATACCTTTGTTGCAGAACTTCCTCGACCAGTTCTTCTCGTAGGGTTTCTTCTAAAACATCCGAGAAGTGTGGTGGCTCCTCCACACTTCCCTCATGAGAGTCGAAGATTTTTTCAACAACGCCCAATACTTCACTCAATTCTCTGATCTCTATCTCTTGTCAAAAATCGACCTTCAAGTCATGTGGTTCAACAACTGTTTAGGAGGCCTCCTCCTCAACTTCAACAATGTTTGGCTCAACACACTCATCCATCAGAGCACTCTCCTTAACGTGGCGTTTGACGGCTTCTAACATGAGGTCCAATTGATTTTGTATGGTTTTCAAATTTTCTTGGCACTCAGACATGCCATCCTCAAATGCGCTACTCTAAGAGTTTTGGTAGTGATCTTCATTAGGCACTTCCCAATATGCACCCCCATTCTCGTAAGAATACGAGGAATACGGGTTGTACGGGTCGTATGTCGAGTTGCTACTGATCGTTATGTCAGAGTCTTAAAAATTTATATAATGAATGATCTAGCCTAGAAACTAACTGTGACAACGATTGAGGCAAGTGCACCTATCGAACAGTAGTATAGTTTAGTGGCAAGACCGGAATGTCGAACCCAAAGGAACCAAAAGTACTAATACTAACTTTCTTTCTATTATTTAGCCTAAGAATTGATGTGAATTATTGTTTAATCTAAAATTAACTAACTACTAAGCTAAAGACGCTAAGACAAAGAGAATGAATTGGGGAAATACTTGTGGAAAAAACCAATTGATTAAGACAATACCCAAGGAAGAATCCACCTAGACTTCACTTGTTATCTAACTCTGAACCAGAAGATTTATTCACTTGACTTGATCCGTAAGATTCCCTAATGTATATTAATACCTCCGTCGAGGCTACTAACGTCTAACCCTAGGTTGATTAATTGAAATCTCTTTCTAATTAAAACCCCTAGAATTGCATTAATTCGATCTACGGACTCCCTTATTAGGTTTGACCCTAATCCGACAGATTTTTGTCATCCTATGTCTAGGGTTGCGATCAACTTCTCTTAACTATGCTAGATCTACTCTTAGATAGGGACTTTTGCTCCACTGCCTAAGCACATCACTACTTGAATCAATATCCTGAAATATCAAAACAAGAATTAAGAACACATAATTAAGAACAAACCAAGTATTTATCATATAGTTCAAAAAACAATAACAAGATCCGTCTTAGGTTTCATCTCCCTCAGGTATCTGAGGTTTTAGTTCATAATTATAAAAGAATACATCTCAGAAGAAAAGATAAAACAAAACATAAGAAAACCCTAAAACCCCCTGAAGAAATTGAAGGAGAGATCCTCCGTCTTGAGTATGATTTTGGCTTCTTGAGATGAATCAATTGGCTTTTTTCGAGTAAATCCCACGATTCTGACCTCTCTGGCTTGGCTACTTGGCCTAGCTGGACGCCCCCCTAAAGATTGGCCTTTAGGGTGTTTATATAGGTTTTTGGAATGGCTTTCTTTGCCTCTAAGTACCCTAATCCGAATAAAATTCTTCTTTGCCACGGCAGGGACACGCCCGTGCAACACGCCCGTGTGAATTGAATCCAGGCCGTGTTTGAGCCTGCTAAAGGGGCACAGTCGTGTTCTTTGGGCCCAGGCCGTGTTGATTTCCTACTTTGGCCCATTTGGCCCGTTTTAAGCCTGTTTTCCATTCTTTTCATTCTCCTATGCTCTCCTGAGTATAAAACATGAAATTAAAGGATTAAGAGCACCAAATTCCATAATTCAAGGGATAAATCATCCAAAAGCATGCTAAATGTGGAGATAAAATATGTTACTATTACGGTTTATCAAATACCCCCACACTTAAGCTTTTGCTTGTCCTCAAGCAAAATTCTCAACTCACAATTAAAATAGAATTTCCTCAATTCATAACCTTCATCTATAATGTTTCATCATAATTCATAGGTAATTCATACATTGATAACTTAACCTGAAAGTTCCTAAAGATTCAAACAATCAAAGTTATAGTTTTTATAGTACGAAAAATAGGTGTTTCCCCTTACCTAAATAATTACCTTTAATTCAAAATCGAAAAAAATTGACATCCTCACTAAAGGTTCACTCAAATCACTCAAAGTGTTTAAGGTTCAAAATTAAGCACTCAGAAGTTGAACATGAAAAGTTAATCCCATAGGCTTGCATGAAAATCAAATCTCCACCATTGTAAAATGATATGATACACAAATCAGAAGGTCTTTTATGGGTTGTAACGAGGCTTGGGTTAAAGGTGTGGATAAAGGCTGAATTAGAAGGTTAGAATCGAGACTGAATTGACAAATTACCTAACTAAAAACTTGTACTTAATAATTACATCACGGAAACTTAATACTAATAACATGAGCTTCTTAACAGTTTGAGCTCAAATAACATAGATCTAATAATGAATATACTTCATTTTTTTTAAGAACAAATCATACAATAATAAAGAAATTAACAACTGAAATGGAAAGCATAGTTTAGCTAAGTAATCTGTTCAAATCAGACCTCGACTTAATGTGGGTCAAATTAATTAAAGGGATTTCAACAATAATGGTTTTTGGTTAATGTTGAGGGTGAGTCAATAAAAGGGTTGTTAGGATCAAAGGGGTTCACTAGAAGTTAACTGTGAGGGTAGGCTTTTAGTGGAGTAAGTGGGTTAAAACCTAAGTGCCTTCATCATCTTTGTATATCAAATCAAAGGTGTGGTCTCAACATGTATAATCGAAGCAAGTTCTAGAATAACAAATCAATGTTGACACACTCATAATCAATAAAGTGAGCACAAAAAGGAATATGCTCTAAAAGGCTCAAAATCTCACAAAAATTATGGGCTTTTTGATATCAACCTTGCAAATTTCAAACTTCAAAGTAATAATTAGATTCGGGTAGACAACCTAACAAAATTTTTACTCCTGAAAAATAGACTTATCCTGCTTGATTCTCTAGTTTCCTACAGTTTAAATCATCACTGCACAATTATCAATGACTTAATCCAAAACATATCAATGAAAATAATAAATAAAAGGAAATTTCATTCTAATCATAATATGAGGAAATTACTTAAGAACAAGACATAATTCAAGGATTTGAGAATAATGCAAAAAGTTAGGAACTTTTAAGATTTGCACTTTTAAGATTCACCCCCCACACTTAAGATGTACATTGCCCTCAATGTACAAAGATAGATAATAATCATATAGTAAGAAAATCAAAAGAGAGGGAGAGAAGTGAAACTTCCTGAATTTTGAGTGGAGTCAAAAGAAAGAAACGAGGGGAATTCGGGCCGAGTTGGAGGAGGCATTTCTGGTGGTATGGTGGCCGGCCACAATTGCTGCGCTAGATGAAGAAATTGGGCAGCTCGTGAAGAAAAAACCAGGAAATAATAAGAACAATTCAAAATATACTAATTATATATTTAAAGAAAAGAAAGATAAGAGGAAGAAAAATAAAAAGTAAAATAAAATTAAAAAAGAAGATTAATGGACTGAAAAGTCCTTATCGTTAGATGGTTGGCGAGGTGGGCGTGATTTCTAAGGCCGTGGTATGTGATTCCCAAGCAGCCTGAAGAACCTAAAACCAAGAAACTAAAATAAAATAAAATAAATTGAGCATAAGAGAGTTAAAGAGAAGGAAAATAAATGAGAAGATAAAAGAAAAATAAAAACTAAATGGCCTCAAATGTCCTCGGCTTGTCTAGTGAATGAAGCGGCCGGCATGAACTTATGTAGATCGGTCTCCCACGGGGAGACTGTGCTAGGATCCTTCCGCTTCTTCGACATAGGTAATGTTAAAACGGAGATTTTGGGGCAGGAGAATGAGAGAAAATAGAAAAGGGGGGGGAGAGTGTAAAGGGTATGGATGAAAGGGAATGGGTGAGAAAGGGAACAAGGGGTGTTTTAAATAGAAGTTTCAAATCTGGTACATCCCCACGCCCGTGTACCATGGGCGTGTTGGGTCACATGGCCGTATCGCACGGCCGTGTTGTGCTTTGTTCGTTTTTCCCACGCCCGTTTCATGGTCACCACGCCCATGTTTGATAAAACAGTGTCGACCACGACCGTATCGCATCGGCCGCGTGGTGTTTAGTCCGAGCTGTGTGACTTCCCTGTGTCGCGCCACGGCGATGATCGCACGGCCGTGGCCATTTATAATCGTCCGTGATCTTGGGAATCTTTCGTCATTGGCTCGTACTACCTCCTCGCCATGTCGATGCGGATATGTCCGTAGTATCACACGGCCACGCCACGGCGTGTGCGCAAAGTGTGGTATGGAAATCGCACTTTGGTTAGTTAATAGTTAGATGCTAAAAAGGAGAAATAAAAGTAGAAATAAATGTAAAAATAAACGGAGTTAGAGCTCGGGTTGCCTCCCGAGAAGCGCTTGTTTAAAGTCTTAAGCTAGACTTACCTCTCATTTGCACATTCATGGTGGTTTGAAGAGTTGAACATCCTCTCTTATGCTATCAGTTCTACTATCATGATATAACTCGAGTCGAGTAGCGTTTACTTTAAAAGTGTTGAAAATAAGGTTACTTACCTCGACTGTTCCATATGGGAAAACATTCAGTACCGTAAAAGGGATTTCTTCGTTTGTATTAAGGTCTGAAGGAGATATTCGAGGATCCGTTTTATCTAATAATACCTGATCTCCGATCTTAAATTTGTTTGTCCCATGGAATGGTGTTGGTTCTGCTATGTGTATCCCTAATTTCTCTTTAAAATGTGTCTTCCATTCGTCTAGTTCATCGATTTGAAGCCTTCGTTCCTCATGAGTTAATTCCTTGGTTGCATGAGGTCTAGGATCTAGCTCCGTTGTGTAGTTCCGTGGTGCTTCCTGAAAAGAAGGTTTAACCGAATGGTCATTAATAAAATTAATTTTCTCACCTTGATTACTTGATGTCCTAGCCGAGTCAAGTGCTTTAAGAGTGACTGTCTCGTCACCTACACGAAGTATGAGTTCGCCTGTATCAATGTCGATTTTTGTTCTAGCAGTTACTAAAAAAGGTCTTCCTAGAATTAAAGGGATCGTATTGTCCTCATCCATGTCTAAAACGACAAAGTCTACTGGGAATACAAATTTATCAATTTTTACGAGTACATCTTCAACTATACCCCTAGGAATTCTAATAGTTTTATCAGCTAATTGAATGCTCATCCTAGTTTGTTTGGGTTTTCCTAGACCTAGCTGTTTAAACATTTTATAAGGCATGACATTTATACTTGCCCCTAGATCAGCTAAAGCATTATCAACTGATAAACTACCAATTAAACAAGGAATCTTAAAACTCCCTGGATCTTTTAATTTTCGTGGTAGTTTGTTTTGTAGAATCGCTGAGCACACTGCATTCAGCTCCACATGTGATGCCTCGTCTAACCTCCGTTTGTTTTTCAAAAGCTCTTTTAAAAATTTCCTTGAATCTGGCATCTGCGAAAGAGCTTCAAGGAACGGTAAGTTAATATGTAATTTCTTTAAAAGTTTAAGAAACTTACCGAACTGTTCCTCTGTGTTATCTTTCTTCATTGCCTTCGGATATGGTATGCGAGGTTGGTACTCTTTGATTACCGGTTTTGATTTATCATGACTTACCTCGACCTTACCTTCCTCTACCACATTCTCTTGCCTTAATTTGGGCTCATCTAACCCTTTACTATCGTGAGCGGTTATGGCTTGAAGTTGCTCCTTTGGGTTAGTTTCAGTGTTGCTTGGCAATCTACTTTGTGGTCGCTTACGACATGATCTTGGTAAGTTGTCCTAACTGATTCTTGATCTCTTGAATCGATGCTTGTTGATTTTTAAGTGTTGTTTCGGTGTTTTGGAAACGTGTTTCTGACACCGCTATGAATTTTGTCAAGATCTCCTCAAGGTTCGGCTTCTTTTCCCGTGGGTAAATGTTGTTGGAAGTTTGGAGGGGTTGCTGTCTCTGATTTCCTTGACCTCCCCATGAAAAATTGGGGTGGTTCCTCCAACCTGGATTATAATTGTTACTATAGGGGTTATTTTGAGATCTAAAATTATTACCCATATAGTTCATCTGCTCGCTTTCTACGCCAGGGTTGTAGGGTGGATGTTCTGTATTGTTCGACCCTCCATTCTTATCACACTACATCACTGGATGTACCTGCGAAGAACTATACAAACCATCAATCTTTTTATTTAAGAGTTCTACCTGATTGGATAGCATGGTTACTACGTCGAGGTTGAAAACTCCAGCTGTTTTTGTTGGCCTTGTCCTTGTGACTTGCCACTGATAGTTATTCAGTGACATCTCTTCTATAAACTCGTAGGCAGCCTCAGGTGTTTTGTTATTCAAGGTTTCGCCGGCGGGTGAATCAATCAACTGCCTGGTTGAGGGGTTCACACCATTATAAAAGGTTTGGACTTGTAGCCACAAGGGTAATCCATGGTGTGGGCACCTTCTCAATAGATCTTTGTATCTCTCTCATGCATCATAAAGTGTCTCTAAATCCATCTCGCACAAAAGAAGAGATATCATTCCTTAACTTAGCCGCTTTAGCCATGGCGAAAAATATTTTAATAAAAATTTTCTGGTCATTTGCTCCCATGTAGTGATTGACCCTCGTGGAAGAGAATTCAACCACTGTTTGGCTTTATTCCTCGAAGAAAAGGGAAACAACTCAAGACGGATGGCATCATCGTAAACACCATTTATTTTGAAAGTATCGCAAAATTCTAGGAAATTCGCCAAGTGATTGTTTGGATCTTCATCCCGCAAACCATCAAACCGAACAAATTGTTTGTATCATTTGAATTGTGTTAGGTTTCAGTTCAAAATTATTTGCAGCAATAGTAGGTCTAACGATACTTGACTCAATTCCTGTTAAATTAGGTTAAGCATAATCATACATAGTTCGAGGAGGAGGATTTTCGGCAACCACAAGAGGGAGTGGATTATTCTCGGTGATCACCATCTCTTCCGCTTTATTAGTATCGTCCTCTTGCTCTTCTTCTATGTAATTTAGGCTTCACTTTATTTCTCTATGATTTCAGAAACTTCCTTCAATATCATTGTCAGAAATTAAGGGTCCTGTCGGGTTCTTTCTAGTCATAAACTAGAGGTACCTGCTAGGAACAAAATAAAAGAAGAATATTAGCAATGTTAAAAACACAATAAAAGTAAATTGCAAAAATAAAAATGGCTAAAGTAATAAAATTAAGTGTTCTTAATATTTTGGCTCCCCGGCAACGGCGCCAAAAACTTGATCGTTATGTCAGAGTCTTAAAAATTTATATAATAAATGATCTAGCATAGAAACTAATTGTGACAACGATTAAGGCAAGTGCACCTATCGAACAGTAGTATAGTTTAGTGGCAAGACCGGAATGTCGAACCCAAAGGAACCAAAAGTACTAATACTAACTTTCTTTCTATTATTTAGCCTAAGAATTGAAGTGAATTTTTGTTTAATCTAAAATTAACTAACTACTAAGCTAAAGACGCTAAGACAAAGAGAATGAATTGGGGAAATACTTGTGGAAAAAACCAATTGATTAAGACAATACCCAAGGAAGAATCCACCTAGACTTCACTTGTTATCTAACTCTGAACCAGGCGGTTTATTCACTTGACTTGATCCGTAGGATTCCCTAATGTATATTAATACCTCCGTCGAGGCTACTAACGTCTAACCCTAGGTTGATTAATTGAAATCTCTTTCTAATTAAAACCCCTAGAATTGCATTAATTCGATCTATGGACTCCCATATTAGGTTTGACCCTAATCCGACAGATTTTCGTCATCCTATGTCTAGGGTTGCGATCAACTCCGCTTAACTATGCTAGATCTACTCTTAGACAGGGACTTTTGCTCCACTGCCTAAGCACATCACTACTTGAATCAATATCCTGAAATATCAAAACAAGAATTAAGAACACATAATTAAGAATAAACCAAGTATTTATCATATAGTTCAGAAAACAATAACAAGATCCGTCTTAGGTTTCATCCTCCTCAGGTATCTAAGGGTTTAGTTCATAATTATAAAAGAATACATCTCAGAAGAAAAGATAAAACAAAACATAAGAAAACCCTAAAACCCCCTGAAGGAATTGAAGGAGAGATCCGCCGTCTTGAGTATGATTTCGGCTTCTTGAGATGAATCAACTGGCTTTCTTCGAGTAAATCCCACAATTCTGACCTCTCTGGCTTGGCTCCTTGGCCTAGCTGGACGCCCCCCTAAAGGTTGGCCTTTAGGGTGTTTATATAGGTTTTTGGAATGGCTTTCTTTGCCTCTAAGTACCTTAATCCGAATAAAATTCTTCTTTGCCACGGCAGGGACACGCCCGTGCAACACGCCCGTGTGAATCGAATCCAGGCCGTGTTTGAGCCTGCTAAAGGGGCACAGTCGTGTTCTTTGGGCCCAGGCCATGTTGATTTCCTACTTTGGCCCATTTGGCCCATTTTAAGCCTGTTTTCTGTTCTTTTCATTCTCCTATGCTCTCCTGAGTATAAAACATGAAATTAAAGGATTAAGAGCACCAAATTCCATAATTCAAGGGATAAATCATCCAAAAGCATGCTAAATGTGGAGATAAAATATGTTACTATTACAGTTTATCAGCTACCTTCCTATCATTGGTTGTCGCTTTTCTCCAAACATGCATTACTATACAAATCATAAGAAGGATCATATCCTTACCTCCCATAGGGGCCATAATCATCCCAGCTAAGTGTTGAAGTGCCATCTACATCAGACACGAACGATCCTTCAGGCCACCTATAGTTACCATTAAACATGACTATCAGTCAACAATCAACAAAACAAAACCAAGAAAACCATAAAAAAATTGTTGTATCAATAGACTTAATTTTTGCTAATTATCTCCCTAACGAGCATACAATAAATAAACAAAAATCACCAAATCTTACATAGACTCCCCGGCAACTGCGTCAACAACTTGACCGCGTTCGCGCATGCACGTAAAATAAACGATTTTATAAAACAATTTTAAAGTGCGACTTTACTGCTATCGTACAGGTCAGTTGTAATAATTATAGTGTTACAATGAACACTGGAGTATTCCAAGGATCGAACCTAAAGGAGTTGGCGATTTAGTCTATTGTGCCAATTTAATCTTAATTCTAAAAAAAATGGTATAATATCAACTTTAATCCTCAACATTTATATATTATGCCAATTTAGTCTTAATTCTAAAAAATATAACCTTAAACATTTACACATGGTGTAATTTGATTTTTTTTACAGTTTTGAATTTTTTTGTGACCCTTTCACTTAAAAAAATAAAATAAATAAATTTATCAATTAAATTTAATTGAAAATATATAAAATTGGAAACATTCAAAACTTTAAGATAAAGAGTTTTTTCAATTTTTTAAAAAATTAACAATAATATGACAAAGAAAAATGAAACAGTAAAAAAAAAAGAAAGAATGGTGTAAATATTAAGGATGAAATTAGACATAAAGAGTCGTGGTCACATGCCAAGGAACATAGGTCCGCAGACTCGTGTCACAACCGAATCTTAGCAGCTGAAGAGTGGGGCCAGAAGTCATGGTTGATTGCAAAGTGTCATCAGCTAAAATGGCGAGTACGTACTATCTTTTTCATCTACTTATTATTCCAAAAGCCAATGCAGAGATGTGTGGGTTCACTAAGCTAAAAAAAAAAAAAAGGAAGATAATGCAACAAAACTAAGCCAAATCAGAGATGTGTGCTACAATCTCCTTTTTTTTTTTTTTTTTTCCAACACCAAAACTAAGCTAACCACAAGATAATGCAACAACTTTTAGCAGCCACTAGGTTGCTGCCATGTGTCTGTACCAGGATTCTCTTCTCCCACTTGGGTTTTTCCATACAGTTAAGACCCTTCCTTCCTCACTTCAATGTGCTGTGCTAATACACTCCTAGTTAGTTTGAGCTTTTGAGAGCTAAAGTGTACTAGATGTTGAAAGAAGAGATTAGTGATGCTGGTGGTGGAAACGATTGGGCGCGTGTCTGCGACACATGCCACTCCGCAGCTTGCACCGTGTACTGTCGAGCCGACTCGGCGTACCTCTGTGCTGGATGTGATGCCCGAGTGCATGCTGCGAACCGGGTCGCCTCGCGCCATGAACGCGTATGGGTGTGCGAGGTATGTGAGCGTGCCCCTGCTGCCCTGTTGTGCAAGGCAGACGCTGCATCCTTATGCACTACTTGTGATGCCGAAATCCATTCCGCCAATCCGCTTGCTCGTCGCCACCAGCGTGTCCCAATTCTTCCAATTTCAGGATGTCTATATGGCCCCTTGCCCACTGACCATGGCTGTCGAAAAATGGCATCGGGGACTGAAACTGAAGATGGTTTTATGTGCACAAACGGAGACGAGACAATTGCCGAGGATGAGGATGAGGCAGCTTCATGGTTACTGCTGAATCCTGGGAAAAATAGCACCAACCAGAATAACGGGTTCATGCTTGCTGGGGAGGTTGACGACTATCTGGACCTCGTAGAATACAATTCAAGCGTGGAGAATCAATTCACTGATCAGCATCAACAACAACATTACGGTGTTCCGCACAAGAGTTATGGTGGTGATAGCGTTGTGCCAGTTCAATCTGGAGAAGCAAAAGATCACTTTCAGCAGCAGCAGCAGCAGCAGCAACACCAGAATTTTCAGTATGGCCTGGATTACGATGCCTCAAAAGCTGCATACAGCTACAATGGTTCCATTACTCGCACTGTAAGCTATACTCCCAACAATTTTATACCAAGTGGTTCAGTTATTAAACATAGAATTTGATTTCTATTCCAAGTTCTTTATACATTTATATTGTACTCCAATTCTATTTTAATCAAACTGTCAAGTGTCAACAATAAAATTATTGGGACGCTTATAAAGAAAATCCCCTTTTGCTTTTCCCGTTGAAACACAAAAGCAAAAGAATTTCAAGAATCTGAAATTTGTAGAATCTATCTTTTCATGTTAACTTTCTCAAGCTAAGAAGGTCTACCAAGACTAGTAAATTTTCTAACTCAAAACTGTAACAAGTCCTACAACTAGACAGCTTTTTCTTTGTAGCATGAAAAGACATTAAAACAAGAAAAAAGAAAGTTTGGTGGTTGGTTTTTCCTATGTTTGTCAAAATATGATTGATAAATGGTTTGATTTTCAGTTTCAACTCAGAGTAGAATGATATGTTTCTTACTCCCTGAACCATGTTAGGTATCCCTTTCCTCTGTGGACGTCGGCATTGTGCCGGAATCAACCATGAGTGATATCTCAATCTCCCACACAAGGCCGCCTAAAGGTACAATTGACCTCTTCTCTGGACCACCGACTCAGATGCCAACCCAACTTGCACCAATGGAAAGGGAGGCCAGAGTCCTGAGATATAGAGAGAAGAAGAAGACAAGAAAGTTTGAAAAGACAATAAGGTATGCTTCAAGAAAGGCATATGCAGAAATGAGACCTCGGATCAAGGGTCGGTTTGCCAAGAGAACCGACGTGGAAGTTGAAGTGGATCAGATGTTCTCCACAACAGTAATAACTGGATATGGCATTGTACCTTCTTTTTAAAGTGCAGCAAGAAATGGAGTTAGTAGTAAAGCTCTAATGCTGATACTGTATCTTTCTTAATATAATTGGTCTGAATCAATTAGATAGATATGTTTAGTGATCCTTTTTATTGTCTAAATCATGCTACTGGTATCTTGTAATTGCATGTATATCTATAATTTTGGAATTTAATTCTTTGCAATTACAGATATCCATTCTTTAATTCTTACTCTTCCATGTTTTGCTATAGTTTCAAGGAAAGAAAGAAAGCATCAAAGGCTTGCCATGCTGAATGGGATGGCCTACTATACTTACCTTTAAGAAAAGAAAAGAGCAAATTTGGAGGCGGTGAATGTTAAGAGGATCCAATAATCTGGCTAGCCCCATTTTGAAGATTCCCTTGTGCACCACCTAGACAAGCACAAGATTATTGCTGCCACAAAAGAAAAAGCAGCATTGAGTGAAATCACATACAAAAAAAAGGGTTAGAACATTGAGAGAGACAGAAATATAAGTGAATATTGGAATGAAAGCAACATATACCCACTGCTATTCCCATAAGGCAAGAACCATATTCTACTCATGTTTTAAGCTCATCAATGCCTAATGAAAACTTGAATAATATCATTTAATCCATCCATTAGGGTAGGGTCTAGGGTCCTCTTCAATCCGAGAGATTGAAGCATCTATTTCTGCAACGCCATTCATTGAGCATCATTTATTTTGTACATAGAGTAAGCATTTCAATCAACACTAGTTCTATCTATGCCTTAACTACATGACATCAAGCAGCTACTCAACGAAAGAAAGGTAGGCTCTCACTTGTATCACTTCCCTAGGGATGCGTAAAGGAAACAAAGTTTAGCCACATGCAAAACAACATACAATATTGTCAAGAGAGCTATCACTTCACCTTAAACAGTGGTACCCTCTCAGCATACGACTTGTAGTATTCTAATTTGAGCATGCTTATATTCTATTACTTCAAGTCACATTATCTTCTGTCAATTTCTATATCCAGCAAGCATTGGCTGTAGTTTCATGCTTTATTGGTCCAAAAAGATTATGCCACCAAAGATATTCACATGGTGAAAATATATGCCAATATATCTGCATCAAAGAAAAACTGAAGATGATGTCTTAGAACTGCTAAATTTTCCAATAATGATTTTTCTACGTTGAACTAGTGCTACACCATTAGTACTCTTCGGTTCATTAACAGGTAAGACATTGCTTCCATGTTTTAACACAAGATTAGAAAAAGAAAAGATAATGGGGATAATTTGCAAGTGAAGTGTACACTGACAGTAAAACCTTAAAAAGGGAAACAAAAAAGATGAAAAAAGCAGACTGCACTCTGCACTTTTTTACAAAGGAAAAGATGTACATGATCAAAGTTGAGCCATGCAAAGTGGAAAAGTTTGTGGAGGTTATTGTTTAATACCTCAAAAGTTCGGTTCCCGATCAAGCTTACTATTTTCACAAGCTATAAATGATCCTCAGGCCTTTCAAGATATCATTTTCTGCTTTGTCATACATTCAGCAACATTGCTTGGCCTTCACTCATTTATGCATAGATTCTTTATTGTTTATTTAGAGATCTCGAATTAACTTTAAGAGAAACCTAATATTGTATAAATATGGTATGAACAATAATTTATAGAATCTAATAAATATATAAAATTATCTGAATTGGAGTTCGTCATTGGATTTGACCAAAAACACTATAATAAATTGATTTCTCTCTTGACTTTTTCCATTTTGTTACACAAACTATTAAAAATGGAGGTTTTAAATTATATATGTGTAACCTTATTAGATAAAACGATGATCATTATATATGATCAATTTTAATGTTACCTTGGTTCATTTGATTTTAGACTTTGACCCATATATTTGAGTTAAAATATTAAACTCTAATTTTATGATTAACCACAGTGGTTAATGCTTTTGTTAAGCTAAATAATTGTTAAGATACAAGCGAAGTGCTTAGGAGAAGTGACTAAGAGAATGGACAAAGTACTACGATAATTGGAATAAGACAAAGCGCACAAGGATTGTTTGTGCAATTTAGTTTTCTTATGTCTGCGAAGCCTAGCTTTGTAAGAAATATTCACTATTTTCAACTCTTACAACAAGTGAACTTAGATCTATCATACACTTATAACAATTCCCTCACTTTTTCACCTTAAAGACGGATACTCTCACTGTTAAATTCACCTTATCTGTAACAACCCGTTTTCAGTGGTATCGGAAACAGTGGTTTCGAGACCATAAATTTGACGAGTGAGTCCATAAATATTATTATTTAATATTTACGAATCAAATATAATATTATTTTGAATTTTGATTTGACAAATTTTGTTAATTGGACGAATAGTTAAGTTAAAGTGGCTTGTCCCTAAAGTCAAGTGGTTTTGGAAAATAAAGTTTTGAGACCTCGTTTCTGTAAACCGAGCTCATAAATATTTTTATTAAATATTTACGGAGTTATCATATAGGTTTATTGAAATTTGGTCTAAAAATTTTGATGTTTGGATAATTAATTAAGGAAAAAAGACTAAATCGTAAAAGTTGTAAAAGTTCATCGCTATTAGTTTATTTATGCTTAATAGTCATAAAATCATGATTGGAAGGCCTTATGTTGCAATTAGACCATGTTAAAATAGCTTGGACGGTTAGTGGGTTGTTTTTAAGTGTTTTATATGTTAAGTTATATTTATTTTATAATATATGTTAAAATAATAAAAGTAAAACAAATAATAAAACAAAAAGACAACCATTTTATTTTTTCCCACTTTCTTCAACCTCATGACCGAAACTCCATGGTTGAGCAAGGAAGCATTCGGCCAAGTTTTAGTCTTTTGCATGATCAAGAAATGAATCCAACGGACAATAATCATGGAAAAAGGAAATTTGGCGGAGTAAATATCGGTGTCGCACTCATAGCCGTTTTTGATTAGGTAAGTTCGTAACTTGATTAAATTAACTAGTTGTTGTTTTGGTAATTTAATATCTATTTATGTGTGTAGGGATCGAGTTCATTGGCTTGGAAAATGAATAAGACTATGACACTATACTGGGAGTGAATAAGACCATAATTGAAAGACACTATGACACTATTCTGGAAATGAGTAAGACCATAGCTGAAAGACGCTATGGCATCACTATTCAAATGAATAAGATCGTAGCTAAAAGACGCTATGGCATCACGATTCAACGTGTAAGACCATAGTTGAAAGACATTATGGCAACATGATCAAAATGAATAAGACCATAGTTGAAAGACATTATGGCATCATGTCGGAAATAAATAAAATCATAGTTGAAAGACACTATGGCATCATATCAAAAGTGTGTAAGATCATAGTTAAAAGACGCTATGACATCCTTTGTACAATAGTTTATCAGGTAATATGTATTGTATGTTAAATACGTTATATAATATATGAGATGGATGTTTTGAATTTCATAGGTTATTGATGAATGTTAAATGTATAAAATGAAATGGGTATATAAAATAGTTATATGGAATAAGATATTGTATGGAGAAATTGATATGAATTATTGAAACGAAATGTGATTTACAAAATGATTATGTGTTAAATGTGCAATATGAAATGGTTACATTAGATAGCTATTCGAAATGGTTATATATAAAAAGAATATATAAAATGATTATATGAATCGGTTATATGGAAATAATTATATAAAAAGTTTATACGAAATGTTTATATGGATATATATAATGGGACATTTGAAATGAACGCTTGAAATGAGAAATGTGAAATGTTAAATGAATAGATGTTGAATGAGTGATATATCTAATGTGTTTACTTGTATACATTTTATAACATGTGAAATGTTAAATGAATAGATGTTGAATAAATGGCATATCTATTGTGTTTACTTGTATATGTTTTATAACATGAAAAGGTTATAAGTTTCGTATATGTGAACTCACTAACCTTGTGAGACTTGTGATGTGTATAGGTAAAGAATGAACTCATGACCATGATATTGAATTATATTGTAAAATTTTTAAATTACATCCTTTTCAATAAGTTAAAGTTAAAGTTTATTACAAACTTACTAAGTTTTACGTAAGCTTACCTCGTGTTAGTTTTTCTTCCTTGTAGATCGTCAAATATGAGTTGTCGATTGGATTGCTTTTGGAGATCACACTATTCGGTAACTTAATCAATAACTAATTGTTCACTTTGGTCCGATTATAAGTGGCTTGTAAATAGGATTTTGGTATAATATATGTTATAAGAATTATGGATATGTTTTGTATCAATTGAAGTATGAATTGTGTTTATTGATGTGAATCTTAATTAGTATTTTGGTTGATTGTGGTGTGTGATGGCAATGGTATGTCTCTATAAGTGTTTTTTATCGTTTACTATATACCTTATGGTAGTAGTTTGATGTTTGTTTCATTGGATGTGTATGAAATACATGTACATATATGTTTGATTGGATTATAAGGTAGGAACATGTGTATATTGAATGTGTTTTGAAGGTATGAGAATAGTTTATATTTGTTTGGTTTGACACTTAAAGAATGGGTAATGTTTTGGCTTGTTTTAGAAGTCAAATTAGGTGCACGTGGCCTAGGACACGGGCTGTCACACAGCTGTGTGGCACACATGGTCTCTCCACATGGTTGTGTGTCTTAGTGATTTTTAAGTGCAAAATTTTTCACACAAGCTGGCCATTGTCACACGGCCGTATGACCTCTATTTACACTTTTTTCTCAAAATATTTTAGAAGTTTCAATTTAATCTAGATTTGATCCCAGTTTGTTTTAAATGTTCCGTGAGCTTGAATTAGTTCTAAAATTGACTGAAAAGTATGTACATGATTTAATATAAATTATTTGGTTGAGTTTGATTGAAATTATCAAAAATGTCTAAAGATTATTATCGTAATGTCTTATAGCTCGCGTCATGCGACTGAACCGGGTACAGGGTGTTCGATTTAGTGGTATTAGAACTATGGTTTAGTCGATTCTAGGACTAAACGTAGTATGTAATGAGTCTAGAAATACATGCCACTTTATAACCTGTGAATGCCAAGTAAATGATAGAGATGCTTGAATTTAGTATGAATGTGAATATTTATATGATCACATGTATAAAGATATTTAAATGTATCAAGGATGTAATTTGGCATTTGGGTTAATGCTTAAAATTTTATGTGTTAAGTTTTTGGATCACTTTGATCAGTTGGTATCGATGCTTAACAAGTTCAAGAATAATAATGTTTTAGGGAACTAGCTTCATGGTCGCGACACTCCCTTGTCAGTGTCGTGACATCAAGCCGTTGTTCTCGTAGTTGTGACTCTCCCCTATTGAGATCACGACATTGAGCCTCATGTCTTCAAGGTCGCGACTTTCCTTCGTTGAAGTCGCAACATCAAGTTCTTATCTTCTAGGTTGCGACTCACTTTAGTTGAAGTCGTGACATCATACTATTGTATTAGGGGTTGTGACATTCACTCTTTGGTGTCATAAAAATACCCATTTTTTTATTATAAATTTTCCATTTTAGTCCCTCATCTGTCATCGGATTAGTATGAAAGCTTTCATAAGCTCACTCATGACATGAAATAGAATAAATAATTTGTTTTAATGTTTTGAAAATTAATTGTTCGTATGACCTGTTTATTAGATATTAAAATGAAATTATAGTTCTTCTGGTAACGAATGTGGCATCTAACATTTCGGATTCGATTATCGGGTCAAGTGTGGGGAGTTTCATGTAAAGCATTTTCTTTGTCAATCAACTTCTTCACAACTTTGGTTTCTTCTCATAATTTGTCACAATGTCTCTAATTGAATTCAATGGATGATTTAAACCTTGAAATTATCCTTTTTCTAATGCCCGAGGGGATGGACTAGGTGTTTGCAGTTGTGGGCACTTCCTAAGATAAAGCATCTTTGTAACATCCCTGACATCCCCCGAGAAGTGAATAATGTCAATTCGGGTTGACATGTGTTCAAAATTTCCGATTAGAAAAAATAGAATTGTTAGTATTAATGGAGAAGGTAATTGGGTATTATAGGAAATTAAAAAGACATTTGAATTTAGGAAAACTAATTTAAGGAATGGACTAAATTGTAAAAGTGTGAGAAGTGTTGGGCCATAATGTAAAAAATTAATTAGAAATAAGAAAAGACTAGATTGAATGAATGGGGAAAAGAAGAAGGGCTTGGAGTGTAATTTAACCATGAGAGTACAAAAATGAGTGGATGAGGATGGGAAAGTATTAAAGCTAAATATGTGGCATAGAAATAAGATTTTTATAATAAAATATTGTATAATAAAAAAAGTGAAAAGATGGATAGATATTTTTGGGAGAAAGATGTAAAAAAAGAGAGAAGAAATAATAATAATAATAATAATAATAATAATAAGTCGCCATCATCATCTTTTCTAGCTTCCCTCTCACGTCTCTCACTCTCTAATTTTAGCAAACTTTTTCTTCTTTCCATTTTGATCCTTTTTTCACCATTGTCATCCTTTTTAAGCTCAAAACTCCCGAACTTCCACTATAGACTTTAGTAAAATTACAATAGAAACTTCATGACATGCTAAGTTTTTTGTGAAGTTAGCAAGGATATATACTTGAGGGAAGAAAAAGAAAGAGTTAAGGATTTTGGTTAAGGTTAAGGTAATGATAATAAAGTTTATTGTAGGATTTCATATTTATCTAATCAAAATGCATGAAAATGGTATGTGATTTTGTTTTGATGTTAAATGTTGTATATGTGTTGTGTTAATGAAGAGAATGAGAAGGGGAGTGAAAATCCAATTGGTGATAACGACAAAGAGATAGCAAAGGAGTGAAGGAAGAAAGAATGGGTGTTTTCAAGCAATTTTTGTTGTAAGCATATAAAAAAATTACTTTATTTAATTAAAACCCTAGCTGAAAACTTGATAAATTGGTTTGGTAATATTCATGGGATTTATTAGTGTATAAAATTATATTTTTAACTATGAAAATCATTTGAAAGTGAAAGTATATTCTATTGGTGAATTGAAAAGTGTATTTGTAGTAATTTGAAGATTAAAGACTTAATTGCTAAGAGTACAAAATTAGATAAGTGAAATAGATGTTAATACGAAGTATTCAAGTGAAATGTAAAATTTTGATAAGGTGAATGTCAAGTGAAATTTGATGATTGTTAATTATATTTACATAAGGACTAAATTGTAAAAATAGTAAAGTTTGAAATGTTTCATTGTTGAGAAATAGTGATAAAATTTTATACTATGTATGCTTGTGTAGACAAAACGAGAACCAGTAAATATAAATGGCATGCCATTAGTAAACTGATTAAGCGCACAAGTGATAGTGGCACTATGATGCAAGTGAAATCGACAATACAGTGCAAGTGTATTGGCATTTCAGTGCAAAGTGATATCCGCACGCCCGTGCGAAGAATAGCAAAACTTCGGTGCATCTTATCGAAATTTTCGTATATCCTATTGTCTTCTATTAAGTCTACATTTGGGCAATAGCATTATAAGGTAAGTGAATGTAATGTGACATCAGTAAGTAATTTGTAACTTGTGGAATTGGTATTTTGATATAGTTATTATGGAAACAAAATTAGTGTAAAGTGATTGAAAGTAATGATAGTATTATATATATTTTTTATATATGTGTTGTGTAAGAAATTAATTTTAATTTCATATTATAATTCTTGATATGCTTACTAAGTTCTCTCGAGCTTAATGCATTTCTTTTCAAATGCATAGGTAAAGATCGTTTTGAAGCTAAAAGGTGAAGATCGTCTCCAACTCATCTCATCGAATCTCAAGCCTTGGTGGAAGAATATTTAAATTTTGGGCATTAGATTTGGCATGTACATAGGGTTTCATTGATAATGTTATTTATAATCTAAAGGATGAAACTGTTGGGTATTGATCTTCATTGTAAACCTTGCATTTTGGTTATTTATGAAGTTGTTTTATGTTGAACTGGGTAGTGTTTAAAATTGGTAATTGGTATATTTGAATGTGATATTGGATGTTTCGAGGTTATATGGCATATGGAAGTGATTTTAGGTGTTAGGGAGAAAAATGTGCAGGTTTTGAGTTGCAGGATTGAGGTTGCTACGTCGGGTGTTTGAACTCACGACGAGCTCAAGTCAGAGAGTTACGTTGCACTATGAAACCTCTCGAGGCCGCGACGAGCTATAGATGTCGTGTCGTGGGAAACCCTGAAATCACGTTGAGCGTTAAGTGGTTTGGACCTTCACTGTAACGACCCAAATTTGGGCCTAGTAGAATGGGGCCTATTGGGCCTTGGGCGTAGGAGTGTTTAAAAATTTTTGAGAATATGAGAACGGCATTAATGCAGGTGGGACCCATTGGGTGTGTGATTTTGGAGTGTTTAGAGGGTACTATGAAGTCCCGGGTTCAAGTTAGGTCAAAGGAAAATTTTCATTTTTGGCCCTTTAGTGGAGAGGACTGTTGGAAGCTAGACTTAAGGAAATTTGTTGGTGTTTTGCTAGCACAAGAGGAGCTTGTGGCAAGGTGGTGTGGCGTTAAGGGGAGTGTAAAGAGGTTGGAGGTTCGAATCTCACAAGTGACATTTTGGGTGGCTATTATTTTGTGCTCAGGAAAGGAGGAAGCAGAGTTGAGATCAAACTCTGCCTTGGAGGATGGAGACTTGGTCAAATGGTTTGAATGGGAGGTGGAGAGTGAATTGTGGAGCAAAAAGAGGAGAAAATCAGGGGATAGGGGAGTGTGGAAGTGTTTGGCCGGATGTGGAGTGTGTGGGGGATGAGAATTTCGGCTAGGGGTTAGTTTTGAGTAGAAAATTTGGCATATGGGAGGGGGTAGTAGAGAAACCGAAACCTTTTGTTGTGCCGAAACTCTCTAGTGATTTCTTGGCATTGTTGCATTTCGGGTCATTTTGGTTGCACTTTTCCTACTTGTCAGTTCCTTTTCTCCCTCTCTTCTTCTCCATTTCTTTTCTACCCTTTTTCTCCATAAGCCGAATTCCCTCTTTTTCTCATTTGAACCGGTTTCTCTTTTCTTTTGCTAGTAGCTGAATCCTCTACTACTCACCTATTCTCTCTTTTCATCCACTTCTTCTCTCTTCATAAGTCAATAGCCATCCTACTTCTACTTTGATTCTTTTAGCCGAATACTTGGTAGCCGGAAGCTGGGTGTTCTTTTTTCTGGCGAATCTTCATTGCCTAATCTGTGATCACAAGGCCGAACCTGAGTACTCTTCTCCATCTAGAGTCTCGTTTGTTCTCTCTTTTGTGTAGAAGCTGAAACTTGGAGCAACTGCCGATTTTGTGGCACTTTGGGACTCAAGTTTGTAATCGAAGGGAGTAACCAAACATTCAAGCATAGCAAAGAGTTGCCGTCGTTCTTGGTGCTTCGGAGAGTATCGTGATACGTATTCCAAATCAGGTGTGTAATCTCACACCCCTCTGAATGATTGCATGTGATGTTTTGTGAATCAGCCAAATGCCGAAAAGCCGAAAAGTCGACAGCTGTGACCACTCGAGCGTGTGAGCGCTCGTAGTGGTAACTGAAACACGAATATTGACGGTAAGTTATTGAGAGTGCCACAAGCACTCTTGCAAAACTGAGGCTGTAACGGGCCTAACCGAGCTGAAACGGGCTAAACGGGCCCAATGGGCTATCCGGCCCACATGGGTGAAATTGATGGAAACCTGTCAAAGGGTAAGTGCGGTTGCGAAATCTGAAAATCTGATACCAAAATAATTCGAAATGGGCCACACGAGCGTGTGGGCCCGTTTGGGCCTGAAATAGATTTCAGGCCCAATAGCTCCGTAGAGACCCAACAAGGGTCCTGTGTCGCTCGAGGTGACAGTAGGCCTTCGAAAAGGCCGTTAATTGATAAAATTATCGAAATACCCCTAGAGGGTAAAATTTTCGAAATACCCCTGGAGGGTAAAATTACCGAAATACCCTTAATGGGTAAATTACTGAAATACCCCTGGAGGGTAAATTACCGAAATACCCTTGGTGGATAGAATTACTGAAATACCCTCGGTGGGTAAAATCACCGTTATACCCTTAGGGGCTGATTTAGTATGATTCTGTGTGTTCTATTTAACTGTTATGATGGTACATTATTGTATGCACTGAATTAATATGTCACTACATATTGCATTGGGATGGGATATTGTAATTGGAGGAAGTGATTGATCTGTTAGGGTCGCACTGGTCGCCCGAGACGACTGTGGACCCACCGATTTGATTGTTAGGGTCGCACGGGTCGCCCGAGACGACCACACCTACCGACGGCTCTAAGCCGCTTATAATCTGGTAGCTCGGCTGCATTCTTGGTGTGTAGGGCTGGGTGGGTTGACTTGGTCCCCACAGGTGTGTAGGGTTGGTACGGGGGTGTGTTTGGTTGGATTGGGGTGGGCTACATTACATTGTTTGCATTATCATGTTTATAGGGCTAAGGCCCAGATTGTCACCGAATAGGGCCTCGGCCCAGACTACTTCCGTATGGGCTAGGGCCCAGTTAATGACCGATTAGGGGATTACACATTGATTTCTCGTAACTCACCCCTCTGCTTTAACCTTGCAGGTGATCCCCAGCGTTAGAGAGGATTTGGAGTCATGGAGGACTTTGTGGTGGCCATACATCGGAGTACTTCTCACAAACTTTAGTAAATTTCCGTTTTGCTTCATTTTAAGATTATTATTAATTTGGGTTTTAATATTATGTAATAAGGCCATTGGATTTTATTTTCCCTTAAACTTTCATTTCGGTTATATTCAAACTATAAATGGTTAAACTCTGGATTTTCTTATAACGACAATAGCTGTTTTCAAAATATCACATTGCCGCAACTATTCAAATTCGATTTTCACAATAAAAACAGTTTCTCAAGATAATAACAACTTTATAGAAATAGACATTAAAGCAAATCGTGTTTTTACAAACCAACAACGAAATTTGGTGTTTCAAAAAGAATACGAACTTTTTAACGAACGCGCAGTTTTTAAACAACCCTTCTATGTGACATGCTAGATCCGGTCATAACGTCTAGGCCGGGTTTGAGGTGTTACATTCACCCTTTGGTCCCGAATTGACTTTTGGCCACTTAGAAAGCTTTTGCAAGCTTGTCTTATGCTCGTATTAGTGCATAAATCTCACTTTAAGTGTGTTATGAGTTGATAACTTGAATGAAATGTTTAATTGAATTTTTTAGAGATCAGAGGTGCCTCAAGAACTAATGTGACATCCTGATACCTTGACCCGATGATTAGGTTGGGGAAGGGGTGTTACAATCTTTGTTTTCTCCATTATCCAAGTTAGAATCTGAAGGTTCCTCCGTTGGTTCATTCATAGTGTGTTTCTCTTCTAGCCATTTATAAGAAAACTTTAATTCAAGTATAGGCTTCTCAAGTTGTTCTGTTTCTCGAACAATTTTAGGTTTTTGAGAGTGGAGTGCTTAGAAGATATGAGAGGGGTAAGGTAGTAGGTAATGGTGATAAGTCTTTTAAGAAAACTTGACAATTTCATCAAAGATGATCAGGACAAGATCGAATCCAATCATCTCTACTACTTTTCTCAGTAACACAAGCATTCTCTTACTGACAGATATAATTGTATCGATACAAGTGGATTTGTGATGGTAAAAGTCTTCAAAATTATGACCGTTGAAGCCCGATGTATCAGTAGAAGTCCACTTGTATTGGTAGAAGCTTGAGGATTTCAAGGATTCAGACTTGTACCGATAGTTATATTAGTAGAAGGTTCAGGGGAATCCAAAAATTACTTATTGACTTACTTGTATTAGTAGAAGTTCCCTTAAGTATCGATAGAGGTCTAGAGGTATGCTTGAAGTGTTTTTTGGCTTACTTCTACCAGTAGAACTTCTTCCAAGTATGGATACAACTTCCTAGACTTCCGAAACTTGTATAAAATGAGTTTAAAACACTTAAAAATATTATGGGTTGACTCAATAACATTTAGATAAATCAAAACACATTTAAAACATATATTTTTAATATTTTTACAAGTCTTTAAAATGCTTTGAAAATGTTTAACAAAGTTTTCAATAATTATTTTCAACAAATGACTTAGGAAATATAAATAAAAATTTATCTTAAATGTTATTATATAAAAATCTTGAGACATCAAAGCTAACAATATTGATGCCATGATCAACAAAGCTATTCATCTCACTATTCTTCTCATTAATGAAATGCTTCAAGATCAAATCATGAATTACCTCAAAATCACTATGTATCACAAAGATCAAATTGAAAATATTTGAACGAAAATAGAAAACAGTTTTTTTGAGTTAGAAAGATGAAACCAATAAATGGAAGATGGATACATGTTCTTATGCCCCTTTCATTTAGGAAGAACAAAAAAAAATGTAGGACTCGAACCGACCTTCTAAGGTAGAAACCCTCGACCTAGAGTGTGAAGAAATTGCAAACGCCACTAACAATAAACTGAGTTGTTATCAAGTCTTTAAAAAAATCTAACAAGAAATGGATCTTGTTTAAAAAGCCTCTTAAAGGATATTCTCATTTTCAAATTCAAGATATCTTTATAATGGTGTCTTCATACCAATTGCATAGAATTAAAACAACCTGAATTTAAGGAAATTCTAATGCTAGTTAACTAAATGCTAATAACAATGCTAATTTTAAAGAAATTCTAATGAACATAATAAAAAAAACTAAACAAATCTATCCAAATTTCTAATGGATCACATGTTAGTAACACACCCTTATTAAATAAAAAGCCTAAATGTTTAACCCATTGTAGTTGGGTCTTATCCAATTGGACTTGTAAAATGTTAATAGTCTTGTCTTCTTGATTCAAACTTAATTTTCCTTCTTCTTTATCCTTCTAATGTAGTTGCTCCAAACTTGTAACACCCCAAACCCGGCCTAGACATTACAGACGAATCTGGCATGTCACATTGAAGTGTCTTTCGAAAATTGGACTTGTTGGTAAAAACTCATTTCTAAGTTTAAAACCCCTTTATTATTATTTAACAAATCATCTAGTCAAAACGTTTGCCTTATTAGCTGCTATTGTTATAATAGGTTGATTTAAAATCGCGGAAGCTTTTGATAACTCTAATGTTTAAATTCCGTGTCTTTGAAAATAGTAATTATTTTGAAAATCCGTCTTCTCCTAAACTAGCAGTTTAAAATAAGTAAGCAAAAGCCCAATTAAAAATTTAAACAAACATAAATGGCCTTATTACATTAACAAAACCCAACACAAACTTTAAATTTAAATGAAAGCAAGTGTAGAACAGCTGCAGTTGTGTGGCCACCTCCGAGTCCCACACAGCACCAAATCGTCTATGGCTGAGGATTACCTGTACAGTTAAAAGGAAAGGGTGAGTTTACGAAAACTCAGTGTGTAATCCCCATCGGTCGGTCAAGATATCGACATGCAAGATATGATGCGGGCACGAGCCCTATTCAAGAATAATGCACAGTGTGGGCCTTAGCCTAATACAAGATATGAATGTGGGGGCCTTTGCCCAATGATAAGAATGTGTGGGCTTAGCCCAATACCATATCAATCTGACAAAGCAATAATGCAACCCATCCCAATCCAGCCAACACACCACTCCGTACCACCAACACACCATGTGGGGATAAAATCGACCCACCCGACCAACACACACGATGATCGCAAAGAAAGTCGCCATGATGATATATGTGGCGAAGCCACCAAGACATATATACTTCTCCATAACAATATCCCAACCCCATGCAATATGTCATGTCATAAATTATACATATATGCGAATGTCATACTCGATAATATCCATCTACAAATCATGAACACATCACCAACCTACCTTTAGGGTATAACGGTCATTTCCATCTATTAGGGGTAAAATAGTCATTTTACCCTTTAGGGGGTATTTTTGGTCATTTTACCTATTTTGGGGTCTCGCTGCAGATATCGACCTCTCAGAGGTCCGCAGTCGCCTCGAGCGACTCCGGTAACCTAAATGGTCATAACAGTGTAAATGGGCCCAAGGCCCATTACTCGACCCAAGTGGGCCCACACGCTCGTGCGGCCCGTTCAGCCCAGATTTCGCCACGACTATGAGACCTACATAGCCCAGTCCAGTATTTTCCACAAATCGTAAATTTCATCCGTGTGGGGCCCACGAGCCCATTGGGTTTAATGGTGGTTGGAGTTCTGGGGAACTCCCAATGCGGTGTGTAGCGGTGGGGTAGGATAAATCGTGTTTAAAACTGAAATTATATGATATCTTTGATATCATGTGCATACATGTCTAAAATTTATGTGATTTATGTGAATATGAATGGATACATATATATAAATGTGAGTATACCCTATATGGTTATAATGGGCAATTGTGAAAAATTAATTATTTTGAAATCTGTGATTGTGAGTTCTAATGCTTAAGTAATGATTGTATTGAAAAAACCGTACTTTGACTTGTATTGCTGCTATATATGATAATTATGTGCAATGCTATTTAATGTATCCTAAAAACTGTTTGTATTGGTTTCATTGTAAATGAACTCACATTGAGCGTCATAGCTCACCCCCATTTAATTTCCATCTTTTCATATAACCCTCAAGGTTAGGATGTAGGCGCGACATCCGGAGGGACTCGGCTTGGTTTTGTTTTTTCTTAAATATTTTAAGTTTCATTATTATTCTTTATTTCCTTAAAAAAGATTATATTATTTATTTATGAACCGTGGCCTGGGACTTAGGATTTAGTTCTGAATTTTTATTTTGCATGACATTCATTTATGAATTTAAATTAGGTTACTAGGTAATTATCATCTGATAAACCCTGGTTTTAATAAAAACAAAAGTAATTACCATCTTTTTCGTTGCTAGTTAATAAATAAAACTTAAGGTTTAATAAATCAAATACTTAACTAAGTTTTCTAAACAAATTAAACAAATGTTTTAAAAAGGTCGTTTTCGAAAACTCTAATAGCTTACTGAGCCGCTTCGGTGACTAATGTAATCTTCCGAACGCGGGTCTAACGTCTAGGCCGGGTTGGGGAGGTTACATTTTGGATTAGGTCGGGTTTGGATCAGATCTAAGCATGATACTAACATGCTTTATGCTTGTCCAAGCTTGGTTCACCTTTGAAATATAGATAAAAAAATTTGTTCAAGCTCGCCTATATTTCCAAATGATCAACTCAAGCCTATTTTAAGTTCGTCCATATTATTTTTAAAAAGCGAAAAATTATATTTATATTATTTTAATTTAATATTCAATGATTGTACATATTTTAATTTATTAAAATTATATATATAATTATCTTAACATTTTTTAATATTTACATTATAATAGTATTATATATTACTATGAATTTAATTTTTATGTGTTAAAAATCGCATACTATATATATAAATAACATAATATAAAATATTATGAACTTAAAAATGGTTTTGGATTAGACTGGGTTCGGGCCTTGAATGTTCAAGCCTGAGCTCGAACCATATTTTAAATGGGCTTAATTTTTTCCCAACCCATTTTTTAGCCTAATAATTTTGCCTAAACCTTCCCAAAATTTCAGTGGACTTTCTGGCCTGGGTGAGAAACCCAACCCATGAACAAGTCTATATAGTACACAGGGTGAAGTCAATTGGTTTCTCTTTGTTTTTTCTTTTTGTTTTTTTTTTTCAAAATCTTTTAGCTTTTTTTAAATCATGCATTTTCACCTAAATTTTTTTCAAAAAAACTTAAGGATCGAATCCAAGACTTTGTTCAAAAAATTATCTCAAGGAGTTTTGTAACGCCCCAAAAATTTAAGTCTTTAATTTTTGCATGTTATGACATAAGTTGCTTTTTACTTTAATGGTTAAGTGATTTGGGTGTGTATGGGAGTGTTTGAGAAGCCTGGGTTCAAGTCTTGGCTTTTGCAGAATTTTTAGTTTTGCTCTTAAATGAATCTGGACACTAGCACATAGGCCTTATAAATAATAGTGCTTGTTTTATGACACAAAAAGAGCTTGTGGTCTAGTGGCAAGGTGGCGTGTTGTGTAACTGTGAGGTCTGAGGTTCAAGTCCTGGGTTGCACAATGGGGTATTTATTTTGCTGCTTGAGCTGTGTAGGTGGTGGAGTTGGACTAAAACACAGCTAAGGGGAGTTTGAATAGAAGTTGAATGGAGTTGTTGGGGGAGTTGAGGAGAAATCGGTGGAGTAATTCAAAGAGGGATAACGGGAGAGATACTAGAAGAAAATCAAGGAGTTTGATTGAAAGGAGGTGTTTGTGTCGAATTTGGTCACTAGGCACTCAGATAACCGGTTTTGGGGGTTTTTGGGTTGTTTTCTCTCTTCTTCTCTTCCTCAATCTGTGCTCTCTTTTGGCCGAATATCCTTTTTGCCTTTTAATCGGTTCACCTTTGTCAGGCTATTTCTCCTTCTCTTTTTTTTTCTACCTTCCAATATTTTTCTTGTTTTGACCGAGAGCTATCTCCCCTTATCGATTGTGGTTTAGCCGAATATCACCCTTTTCTTTTATCACTCTCTGCGCCGATCTTCTCTTCGCTGCGTCTTGTTGTTCCAGTGATGCAAGTGTTTCTGATTATCGGTAAAGTGTTTATACTACTCACTTTTTGATTAAAATTGTTCTCTTCTATTCTTTTTCGTAAAACCGAATACCCTCATTCTTATCCTTTGATTACCGATTGTTGATTCTTTCCCCACGATGTGTTACTCGTTGCGGTTCTAAGGTTTCCTCGAGGAGTGGTGGAGTGTAAGTGGTTTTGAAGTAGTCGCAACCCTTGTTCTCAGCAATCAATCAAGGTAATACGTTACCTTATTTTTGAGGTTTAGGCCGTATACTGATTATGTTCTTATAGGATATCCTTGGTGGATTGAGGCCACTTATATGGCCTACCTTGGTTAATGAGATCAGTGTTTGTGGTGCAGATAATCGATAAAAGCGTGTGATCACTTTCGGTTAGTCTTGGAGGACTAAAGTCGCCTCATTCAAGCAAGGTTGGTGTACGTAGAGATTTGCGCTCTTCTCGTAAATAGGTGTGTAAACACCCCACTATAACTGTAGAATCGGCAAACGCTGAAAAGCCGGAAAACACGGCGTTTGAGGCCACATGGGCGTGCGATCGCTCGTGTGATAAGCCAAACCCACGAATCAAGGGCGATAGACTGTAGAGGCCCCCATGAGCATTTTCATGGGCTTAGGCTATAATGGGCCATGTTGGGCCGAAAGGGGCCGTGTGGGCCCAATGGGCTCATGGGCCCCACACGGATGAAATCCATGATTTGTGGCACATACTGGACTGGGCTATGTAGGTCTCATAGTCGTGGAGAAATTTGGGCTAAACGGGACGCACGAGCGTGTGGGCCCACTTGGGCCCAGTAATGGGCATTGGGCCCATTTACACTGTTATGACCATTTAGGTTATCGGAGTCGCTCGAAGCAACTACGGATCTCTTGAGAGGTCGATATCTGCAGCGAGACCCCAAAATATGTAAAATGACCAAAATACCTCTAAAGGGTGAAATGACTATTTTACCCCTAATAGATGGAAATGACTGTTATACCCTTAAAGGTAGGTTGACTGATGTGTTCATGATTTGTAGATGACTGTTACTGAGAATGACATTCTGCATATACGTATGATTTATGACATGACATACTACATGGGGTTGGGATACTATTATGGAGGAAGTATACTGTACTGGTGGCTTCGCCATATATATCTTTATTCTTGCGACTTTGTTTGTAATATCATATTCTTGGCGACTTTGCCGCGATCTCTTGGCGCGCTTTGCTACGATATTGGTGTGTTGGCTGGGTGGGTCGATTTTATCCCCACATGGTGTGTTGGTGGTACGGAGTGGTGAGTTGGCTGGATTGGGATGGGTTGCATTATTGCATTGTACTGATATGGTATTGGGCTAAGGCCCATATCATATTCTTGTATTGGGCTAAGGCCCACTTTGTCTTATTCGAATAGGGCTCGTGCCCGCATCATATTCGCATGTCGATATCTTGACCGATCGATAAGGGATTACACACTGAGTTTTCGTAAACTCACCCTTTCCTTTTAACTGTGCAGGTAATCCTCAGCCATAAACGATTTGGTGCTGTGTGGAACTCGGAGGTGGCCACACAACTGTAGCTGTTCTACACTTGCTTTCATTTAAATTTAAAGTTTGTGTTGGATTTTGTTTATGTAATATGGCCATTTATGTTTGTTTAAATTTTTAATTGGGCTTTTTCTTACTTGTTTTAAACTGCTAGTTTAGGAGAAGACGAATTTTCAAAATAATTATTGTTTTCAAAGACACGAAATTTAAACATTAGAGTTATCAAAAGCTTCCGCGATTTTAAATCAACCTATTATAATAATAACAGCTAATAAGGCAAATGTTTTGACTAGTTGATTTGTTAAATAATAATAAAAGGGTTTTAAACTTAGAAACGAGTTTTTACTAACAAGTCTAATTTTTGAAAGACACTTAAATGTGACACGCCAGATTCGTCCGTAATGTCTAGGCCAGGTTTGGGGTGTTACATTTAGTGGTATCAGAGCTAGGTTGCAAAACTCGACTGTGGAACGGGTTTTGGAAATATTTGGAATTTCTGGAAAATTATTCTTGAAGTGTTTTGGAAGGTTTACAAGTGTGGCATTCCGAGTCTCCAGCGCCGAATCCGTAAGTTTTCTTTATACTGTAGACTGCTTGGACTGAAATACACTGATAGACTACTATAGATAGTAGGATTGTACTGAAACTCTTTAGTTAGAGTAAACTGTGACTGTAGGAAACTGGAAACTGTAGGGAGACCGTGATTTGCGAAAACAAAAATTTGATTACTGTTTTTCAGAAGACATCTGTTAATAATTATTGGAATTACAAACTGATACATAAAAATTCTTAAACAGATAATACGTTATTTGATATGAGCACTAGAGGTACTTGCGAAAGGGGTACACGAGGCCGCGGTAGAGGCCGAGGAATGCTGGGGCTAGGTCTTCGACATCAGGCCACATGCCTAATGTTGAGGCTAGGGAGGCATCAGCTTCACTGGTGACTGAGACGGGATCATACGATCAAGCGGCTGGGGATGATGCACTATCCCAAGCTATGCTCTGCATTCTGGAAAGGGTTGTAGGGACCAGTACTGGTGCTGTGGGCCGTGGGTCGATTTCAGAATGACTCCGATCAAATGGAGTAGAAATCTTTAGGGGTATTTCTGGAGTAGCCCCTAATGTGGCTGAATACTGGTTGGAAGCCACAGAGAGAATAATGGACGACCTCGACTGCACTTCTAAGCAAAAACTAAAAGGTGCAGTGCCTTTACTGCGAGACGAGGCCTATTAGTGGTGGCTTACCGTGAGAGAGTATACTCAGGCTGACCGGTTAACGTGGGATTTCTTTAAGGCGGCATTCCAAGGAAAGTATGTGGGCGCCCGAAGAAGAGAATTTTTTAGCTTGACTCTGGGGAATAACACTGTGGCAGAATATGAGGCAGAGTTCCTACGACTGAGTCGCTATGCTCGTGGGATTGTGGCGACTGAATATGAACACTGTGTGCGATTCGAGGATAGCCTCCAAGATGAGTTACGAGTCTTGATAGCTCCGCAGAGGGAGCGAGATTTTGCTGCCCTAGTAGAAAAGGCAAAAATCACCGAGGACGTGAAGCGCTCTGAGCGCCAGAACCGTGAGAAGGATAGGGGCAGATATAAGAGGGATTCAGAGCCCTCAAGTTCTTCTGGAAGGCCTAAAAGAAGACTAATTTTGAGGGCCATCCGAGCCGGGTTCTGTTGCAAGACCACGACCACATCTTGATTGTGGGAGACATCACCTGGGTGAGTTCTGGAAGAAGATTGGGGCATGTTTCAGATGTGGGTCTATGGAGCATCAAGTCAAGAATTGTCCTCAGAGGCCTGTTCAGATGCAAGTTGCAGGTCAGGATTATGTTTAGCCAGCGAGAGGTGGTTAGCAGCCACCGAGAGGCCGTGGGCAGGCTAAGGGTGGAAATGGTGTGGGACGAGGTCGTAGAGCGCCAGGCAGAGGTGCTAGTAACATTCAGCGAGGCGGCCCGGCCAGATCGGTCTATCTTTGCTCGTTCTTTGAGATGATGGTGACGCTCCAGATGTTATAACCGGTACGTTTCTAATTCATAATGTACCTTACACTGCTCTGATTGATATAGGGTCTACGCACTCATACATTGCATGCACTGTGTCTGGCACCTTGGGTATTATGTGTAAGAGTATTGTTAATGGGATGACTGTGTTAAGTCCACTGGGATAGTCAGTAAGAGTAGACAAGTTGTTCAGAGATATGCCCCTAGAGGTTCAAGGAGTTATATTTCCAGCGGATTTGATGGAGCTACCGTTTGGTGAATTCGACCTAATCTTGGGGATGGATTGGCTGGTAAAACACCATGCAAGTTTGGATTGTGCTGCTAAGCGTATGGTATTGAGGACTACTAAGGATGAGGAGGTGGCTGTGATTGGGGAGCGAAGGGACTTTTTGTCTAATGTGATCTCTGCATTAAGGGCCGAAAAATTGGTTCACAAGGGTTGTAAGGCGTTTCTAGCCTATGTTGGTGTATCTGATTCTGATGGTCCTTCTGTTGGAGATATTTAAACAGTTAAGGATTTTTCTGATGTATTTCCTGATGAGCTCCCTGGGTTGCCTCCGAACCGCAAAGTTGAATTTGGTATTGAGCTCCTACCTGGAACAGCTCCAGTGTCCATCGCTCCTTATAAGATGGCACCGAATGAGCTGCTGGAGTTAAAAGCTCAAATCCAAGAACTGTTGGATCGAGGATTCATTCGACCTAGTGTGTCTCCATGGGGAGCACCAATGTTGTTCGTAAAGAAGAATGATAGGTCCATGCGCATGTGCATCGACTATCGGCAATTGAACAAACTGACTATCAAGAATAAGTATCCTTTGCCGAGGATAGATGATTTATTTGATCAGCTACGAGGAGCTTCGGTTTTCTCCAAAATAGATCTTCGTTCTGGGTACCATCAGCTGATAGTTAAGGAGGCTGATGTGTATAAGACTGTGTTTAGGACTTGTTATGGTCATTACGAGTTCCTAGTGATGTCGTTTGGGCTGACGAATGCACCAGCTGCCTTTATGGACCTGATGAACCGAGTATTCTAGCCCTACCTAGATCGGTTCGTGGTGGTATTTATAGACGATATCTTGGTGTATTCGAGAACCAAGGATGAACATGATGCACATCTTCGAATTGTTCTACAGATTTTAAGGGGGAAACAACTATACACTAAGTTCAGCAAGTATGAGTTCTGGCTGTGAGAAGTGACATTTCTGGGTCACGTGGTATCTGCCGAGGGGATTAGGGTTGATCTTCAAAAAATTGAAGCCGTACTAGATTGGAAACCACCTAAGACCGTATCTGAGTTTCGAAGCTTTCTAGATCTGGCAGGGTATTACAGACGTTTTGTTGAGGGGTTTTCCTTGATTACTGCACCTCTGACTAAGTTGTTGCGTAAAGGGGTACCGTTTAACTGGACTGATAAGCAGCAAGAAAGTTTTGAGAAACTGAAGAAAGTTCTGACTGAGGCCCCTATCTTGATATAGCCGTGCAGGGAAGGAATTCACTCGTCTCTGCGATGCATCACACGTTGGTTTGGGTTGTGTGCTGATGCAGGAGGGTAAGGTGGTTGCTTATGCGTCTCGTCAGCTTAAGCCTCACGAGGCAAATTACCCTACTCATGGCTTGGAGTTAGCCGTGGTGGTATTCGCACTGAAAATTTGGAGGCACTATTTATACGATGAGAAGTGTATTATCAACACAGATCACAAGAGCCTCAAGTACCTCCTCACTCAGAAGGAGTTGATTCTTAGGCAGCGAAGATGGATAGAACTGCTTAAGGATTATGATTACTCGATTGAGTACCACCCTGGTAAGGCTAACGTGGTAGCTGACGCACTGAGCCATAGGGCTATATCTTATTTGAGAGCAATGTTTACTCGTCTCAGCTTGTTTGATGATGGTAGCTTTTTGGTTAAGCTGTAAGTTAGACCGACGTAGACTGAACAGATTAAGGATAAACAGTTGTTGGATGAGTCACTGGTTCCTCGTTTTCGACAGGTTGAGAATGGGGAAACTTCGAATTTTAGGTTGAATAGTAAAGGAGTACTGTATTTTCGTGGGAGAGTCTGTGTAAAGAGAGATTCTGATCTGAGGCAATCTGTACTGCAGGACAAGTATAATAGTCCATATGCTATGCATCCTGGCGGAAACAAGTTATACTGAGATCTTCGTGAGATATACTGGTGACCAGGACTGAAACGCGAAGTTACTAATTTTGTGAGTAAGTGCTTGCAAGTTAAGGCTGAGTATCAGCTGCCTTCAGGGTTACTGCAGCCAGTTAAGATTCCACTTTGGAAGTGGGAGAGGGTAACCATGGATTTTGTGAGTGGGCTACCCTTAACGCCTACTAAGAAGGATTCAGTATGGGTTATTGTAGACCGATTAACTAAATCTGCCCATTTTATACCAGTCAGTATTGATTACTCGTTGCAGAAGCTGGCAAAGTTGTATGTGGCTGAGATTGCGAGACTGCATGGGGTACCGGTTTCCATCATATCCTACAGAGACCCTCGATTCACATCTCGGTTTTGGAAGAAATTACACGAGGCTTTGGGTACTAGGTTGGACTTTAGTACTGCATTCTATCCTCAGACAGATGGTCAGTCAGAGAGGGTGATTTAGATACTGGAGGACATGTTAAGAAGTTGTGTAATTGATTTTCGAGGCAGCTGGGAAGACTATTTGCCTTCAGCGAGTTCGCGTATAATAATAGCTATCAATCCAAAGATTCAAATGGCACCGTCTTTAGGCATTATATGGTCGTAGATGTCGTACTCCTACCGTGGGGACCGAGCTGGCGAAGGCGAGTTCTGGGGCCGTTAGTTAGTTTACGAGACCGAAGAGAAGGTAAAACTAATTCGAGACCGGTTGAAGGAAGCATCTGATAGACAGAAGTCTTACGCAGATCTTAAACACCGAGAGATTGAGTATTCTATAGGGGACTTTGTGTAACAGCCCGGTTTAGACCCTAGTTAGAACAGTGGTTTCGAAACCACAAATCTAAGGTCAGAAAATATTTTAATATTATTTTTGATGTTTGTAATATGTGATTGAGCATGTGTGAAAATTTGGTGTGACAATTTTATCGACTATGTGTTGAATTAGGAAAAAGGACTTAATCGCATAAAATGCAAAAGCTGTGTGCTGATTGTTTAAGTGTTTATTTGTCATGGCTTTCTAAATGAGAGGTCCTTATGAGGTTATTAAACCATTTTATAGTTAGTGGATGGTAGTTGGACAATTATAACCAACTATCATGTGTTATGTTATATTATTATTATTAAAGGTTAAAATTGTAAATTGATAAATAACATATGTTATAATAAAACAAATAAAATAAGTTAGTGGATTGTTCATCCACCATTGTTGAAATTTACAAGGAAAAGAAGAGAAAAAGAGTTTAAGGGTTTCGGTTGGTTTATAGCTCAATCAAGGTATGTTTTGAGCTCGGTTTTTTTATAATTTCTACGTTTTCGTAATCGTTGCTTCGTGCTCTAGCTAGCCCATACTTTAATTTTATAAATTAATGGTGATTTTGAGATATGCCATTGATGAATGCTTGAGCTATGTGTTAGTTGATAGTGAAATATGGAAGACATGTGAAGGATGGACATGTTTTGTCTTTGAATTTTTAATGAAATTGAGTAATTTGGGCTAAATTGAGAAAAGTGTAAATTGAAGGACTAAAATGTGTAATAAATGAAATGTGTGGGCTTGTATTAGCATGGGAAGAATTCGGCTAAGCTTGTGTGAGTAGAAATTTGGTGTATTTTGTGATTTTGTGAATTAGGGACTAAAGTGTCGAAATGTGAAAAATGTGAGGGCTATTTTACAAAATGCCCTAAATATGTGTGTTTGGATTAAATTTAATGAATTGGTGATTTAATGGACTGAATTTGAATGTGTATAGACCAAGAAAGGAGAGGTTCGGATCGAGATCGAGGCAAAGACAAAGTGTTCGATTAATCGACCGTTTCGGTATTTCGACATCCGAGGTAAGTTCAGATATAATACTAGTTGTTAAATTATATCTATGTGATGTGAATTGAATGAATATATACATAATTATGAGATTAGAAATGCTATGTTCGGATTTGAAATAGATGGCACTAAGTGTGCGAAATGTTAGAAACGAGACAGAGATGGTTAGCACTGTGTATGCGAAGAGATAGAAGCTTCGGCGTATTGATTTGGCACTATGTATGCATTACCGATATAAGTTCAGTTTAACATATTGGCACTAAGTGTGCGATGACGATTATGTTTCGATCATAAAGCTAGCACTAAGTGTGCGAATAAATCAAAAGAATAGCAAACATTGAACGAGATGTAATATCGAACTATTGAGTAGCATGAATGGTGAGTAACTATGTGTTGATCAAGGTACGTTTGAACTTATGTGGTTGATGATGATTTTAAAAGTTAAATGAATAGATATTTGAGCATATAGTTGAGATTGATGATGTGCTTAATGGTACATTTATATAAGTGATGGTTTAATTATATGTTGATGAGATATTATTGAGTTGTATGTATTGTATTTCGAACTTACTAAGCTTTGAAAGCTTACTGTGTGATTTGTTTCTCTGTTTCTGATTATCGATCAAAAGCTAGCTCGAGATCCGGGGATCGTCAGCATCTCTATCACGCTATCGGCAATCTATTTTGGTACTTTTGAAGATGTGTATATTTGAATATGGCATGTATAGGCTAGTTGTGTTGAAGCATGTTTGAGATGTGTAAATAGCCATGTGATATGGCTAGATAAATGTTGGTAATATGCATGTGTGATTTTGGTATATGATGCATGTTATGGTATGGCTTGATGGCAATGAAAATGTCTTATGAATGATAAGCTTAGTGATGGATTGATGCCATTGTGATCTAGTGATATTGTGGATGAATCATGCTTGGTTATGCATGTGTTTTAGTTGTGCAATTTAGTATATAAGTTGACATGATTAGAAATGAGATTGGATGGGATGATAAGTTGATCATTTGACATGTATTTGGTTGCCAAATTGTGTTTGAAAATAGGCTTGTATGTACTTGTAGGTATGACCCAAGTGTGGGTGGCATTTTGGCCTTGCAAATGGCCTATTTTGCATACACGGCCAAGGGACACAGGCGTGTGTCTCTGCCGTGTGGCTCAAGGGCCACTTCGAAGTGTACCTGGACAGGTTACACGGTCGTGGCACACGGGCGTGCCCGGTGGCCGTGTGACCAAGTCAGTAGCTAGCTTAATTTCACACGGCAATGGCACACGGGTGTGTCTGGTGGCCGTGTGGACAAGTCAGTATGTATGCCCTGTTTTGGCACGGCCTGGACACATGGGCGTGTCTGGTAGCCGTGTGAGGCACACGGCCTGACTGCACGAGCGTGTGACCTCTGCAGTTTCGAAAAATGTTTAAATTTCCAAGAATTTTCGTATGTGTTCGGTTTAGTCCCGACCTCTTTTTAACACATGTTTAAGGTCTCGTAGACCGTAATAAGGGACTATATGTTTATATTTGAATATGTTTAATTTATGATTGACTTCGTGTTGTGAAATGGATGTGAAATGTTCCGATTGTTCGGTAATGCCTCTTAACCCTATTCCGGCGATGGTTTCGGGTTAGGGGTGTTACACTTCTTATTTCTCAAGGTTTTACCATGGAAAAAGATACTGAGGTTTGGGCGGAAGGGTAAGCTTAGCCCTAGGTTCATTGGGCCTTACCGTATACTGAAGCGTGTGGGACCGGTCGCCTATCAACTTGAGTTGCCTCTAGAATTAGACCGGATTCACGATGTGTTCCACGTCTCCATGCTGAGGCGTTATCGCTCTGATCCCACACATATAGTACCAGTCGAGGAGATCGAGGTTAGGCCAGATCTGACCTTCGAGGATGAGCTAGTGCAGATATTGGACCGTGAGGTTAAAGTACTGAGGAAGAAATCTATTCCACTAGTCAAAGTGCTTTAGCGTAATCACAGTTCAAAAGAAGCCACGTGGGAACCTGAGGAGGCGATGCATCGACAATACCCTCATCTTTTCTAACCAGGTAAATTTCGAGGCCAAAATTTCGTTAAGGGGGTAGAGTTGTAACGCCCCAAAAATTTAATTCTTTAATTTTTGCATGTTATGACATAAGTTGCCTGTTTGCTTTAATGGCTAAGTGATTTGGGTGTGTATGGGAGTGTTTGAGAAGCCTGGGTTCAAGTCTTGGCTTTTGCAGAATTTTTAGTTTTGCTCTTAAATGAATCTGGACATTGGAACATAGGCCTTATAAATAATAGTGTTTGTTTTATGACACAAAAAGAGCTTGTGGTCTAGTGGCAAGGTGGCGTGTTGTGTAACTTTGAGATCTGAAGTTCAAGTCCTGGGTTGCACAATGGGGTATTTATTTTGCTACTTGAGCTGTGTAGGTGGTGGAGTTGGACTGAAACACGGCTAAGGGGAGTTTGAATAGAAGTTGAATGGAGTTGTTGGGGGAGTTGAGGAGAAATCGGTGGAGTAATTCAAGGAGGGATAAGGGGAGAGATACTAGGAGAAAATCAAGGAGTTTGATTGAGAGGAGGTGTTTGTGCCGAATTTGGTCACTATGCACTCAGATAACCGATTTTGGGGGTTTTGGGTTGTTTTCTCTCTTCTTCTCTTCCTCAATCTGTGCTCTCTTTTGGCCGAATATCCTTTTTGCCTTTTAATCGGTTCACCTTTGTCAGGTTATTTCTCCTTCCCTTTTGTTTTCTACCTTCCAATATTTTTATTGTTTTGACCGAAAACTATCTCCCCTTATCGACTGTGGTTTAGCCGAATATCACCCTTTTGTTTTATCACTCTCTGCGCCGATCTTCTCTTCGATGCGTCTTGCTGTTCCAGTGCTGCAAGTGTTTCTGATTATTGGTAAAGTGTTTATCCTCCTCACTTTTTGATTAAAACTATTCTCTTCTATTTTTTTCGTAAAACCGAATTACCTTTGTTCTTATCCTTTGATTACCGACTGTTGATTCTTTCCTCATGATGTGTTACTCATTGCGGATCTAGGGTTTCCTCGAGGAGTGTTGGAGTGTAAGTGGTTTTGAAGTAGTCGCAACCCTTATTCTCAGCGGTCAATCAAGGTAATACGTTACCTCATTTTTTGGGTTTAGGTCGTATACTGATTATGTTCTTATAGGATATTATTGGTGGATTGAGGCCACTTATATGGCCTACCTTGGTTAATGAGATCGGTGTTTGTGGTGCAGATAATCGATAAAAGCGTGTGATCACTTTCGGTTAGCGGTCTTGGAGGACTAAAGTTGCCTCATTCAAGCAAGGTTAGTGTACGTGGAGATTTGCGCTCTTCTCGTAAATAGGTGTGTAAACACCCCACTGTAACTGTAGAATCGGTAAAAGCTGAAAAGCCAGAAAACACGGCGTTTGAGGCCACATGGGCGTGCGATCGCTCGTGTGATAAGCCAAAGCCACGAATCAAGGTGATAGACTGTAGAGGCCCCCATGAGCATTTTCATGGGCTTAGGCTGTAATGGGCCACGACACACAGCAAACTGCCGCAGTCAAAATATGCTTTGATGTGGGTACACAGCAAAATATTACAAATGACACCTATCAATGGCCGTGGAAGAATAACATACTCACAGATAAAAGCTGTCAGAGTGTTGTGATTGCACGGTAAACTGATGCAGATAGAATCTACTCTGGCTGTGAATACACAGCAAACATTTAAATGCAGATATATTTTCGTTACTTCCTCCGTTCATATCGACCCAACCCATGTAATGCAATATAATTGATTTAACACATTCATATATTGAAACATTTACTGTCTAACACATGGCAATTAAGTAGCAAAGTCATGCTTTTCATATATTTGATTTGGCAATAGTTTAGGGCACATCGTTCATATGATCACAACAAATGTATATATGGTAACATATACTATTCATAATTCATGTAAACATTCATAACCACAAATAAATACCATATTAATTCAATCATTCATGGATTCTAGCATGCCTCAAATCATCAAGGACCTAATTGCATAATTTAATTCACTAAAAATAGTTTGAAACCTATTCAGTGACTAATTTGCTCAAAACATAAAATTTTGGGTCAAAATTGTAATTTCTTAGTTCCAAAGGACACACGACTGTGTGGCTGTACCCTGTGGGAAGCCCTGGGTCGTGTAGAAGGGGTACACGGCCGTATAAGAGATTGAGGTCGTGTTTTATTTGAAGTTCCAACCTACAGAGGAGACACGACTGTGTGGCAGACCATATAGGGGACCTAGGTCTTGTGAGAAGTGAAATCCTAGGGTTTCAAGGGGGAACATGGTCGTGTGTGAGGTCGTGTAGTCTACACGGGCGAGCCACATACCCGTGTGGTAGGTCGTGTGGTCTGGGTTGGTTTCGATTTTGTCTCAATTTTCCTGTAAAAGAACACACACTTGACTTCTGATGTCGTATATGATGATCCTCACGTCCAAATCTGTCTCAGAATACCTACAATGGGTCTTTCGATCAAAAAACGCAAGAATTAATATCAACTTTCAAGATTTATCGAAACTATCAAGATTTTTGAGAAATTTCATAAAAGATTCGTATCCGACTAGAAAGATCAATAAGAACGATGTTTACTCCAAAGTTCCAGGGTTCTACGAAATTGAAAATATGAATTCTTACCGATCTTGACATGTTATAACAGAATTGATGGTCGTTGTAAGAGGCCCATTTTGCCTGGGCTTAAATAAAACAAACCAAAATAAGAAAAAAACAATAAAAAATAAAATAAAACCCAATGTTCAATAAGTAGTCCATTTACAGGCTTGAATAACACCCCAAACCCAAACAGCCCAATTCATTACAACACCAAAACAAGCTCGTTACACCCTTAGCCCAATATCTAAACAGACTACCTGACCCAAAAACTTACAAGGCCCAAAAGGGCCCAAATGCTAAACACATTCAGAAGCCTAGGGTTTCTGAAACCCTAGGTGCCGCAAAGCCTCGCGCCCCAGCAGCCCCTCGGTCATGCCGCCACCAATCGCGCCGCAGTTAGCGCGCCCTATCGCCGCCGCGCTCCTCGTCTCTCGCCTGCAAAAAGGAAAGAAAGAACACCAGAAAAAGGAAAAAAAAAACAAAAATTGATGTATTTCCTTTCTTTTTTTCATCTCTTTTTCGGGTTATAAAAACCCCAAAAGCAACTTGTAATGGGGACGAAAAAAAATACATACAAATATACTGAAATAAATAATAAAAAATCAACCAAAAGCAGAGGTGATTTTCTTCGATTACACTAGTTCGATTATTTTTTTTTCTTTTATTTTATTTTCTTTCGATTAGTGCGATATTATATATATATTACTAAAAATAAAGGAAAGGAGCTTACTGTTTTGATCGGCGTTAAAAATGGAGGTTTCCGGCTTTTCGACCGCCGTCTGAGGTGGCACGTGTGGCGATCCGTCGCCGGAACCTAGGCCTAAACCTAGGCCGGATTCCGACCTCAGGCCAAAGGCCAGAGAGAATTTTTGGGAGCCCCAGACCTTTTTTTTTTAAAAGAGTGTTTAAATGAAATTTTGGGGGCTGATTTTTGCTTATATAGCAAGAAGAAACGACGCCGTTTTTGCTTAAGCTGATAAGCACAAAACGACGTCGTTTAAAGGCCTTAGATCCGCGCGTTGACCCGAAAACCCGGGGAGGATCCGCGTGTTTTTATAAAAAGGGATATTTACCATTTTAGTCCCTCCATAATTTTATTAATTCTAATTTCGTCCAATTTAATATTTTTTTTTAAATTAGCCCTAGAAGTCTGTTTTTGTTCCAATTTAGTCCCTCGGGCTATCTTAAGGGCTAAAATCAGAACGACGTCGTTTTGGAAAGAAGGCATAATTGCCCCATATGTCCCTGTGGTTAACGCGCGTTTTGATTTAGTACTTTTTATTTATTTTTATTGCTATCTAGCCCCTGTTTCTTTGTTTTTTAATTTTTTTTATTTTATGTTAAATTATTATTAAATTATCATATTAAATATTCTATTTTTTCTTTATCATTTATATATTAATTTAATAATATTATAAAATTCGTATATAATTATTATTTATTATTTGGTTTAATTATCTTTATTACATATTATTTTAGTATTTATATATGTTAGTTATTATATTATATATTTTAAAATTTTGTACATTATATAATATTATATTATATCATATATTATTTTTATCTAAAATTTATTTATATTATATAATTTATTATTTATTCTTAAATATATAGTTCTTTTTTGTATTAGGTTATTATAAATATTTTTTTTATTTTTTAAAGTTATAAATCATTTATTTATTTCAAAATGTATTTTATTTATTATCTTAATATATATATATATATATATTATTTTTTTTATTTTGCAATATTTATTTATTATTTGGTATATGTCATTGCATGAAAAGTTTAATCTTGCCTGAGAAGTTTTCATATTTGTTTTGTTTTTTATTATTTTATTGTTTATCGCTTTGTATATTCTATTTGCCCATACTCTTTCATTTATTTACGATTGCTTTAGTATAGGTATTTTTATTAGTCGTAATTTATATTATTATTTTCTTTATTGCCTATATTAATATGAAATGTTAGTATATCATGATTGCTTTTGGTATTTATGTTTGATGATGTATTAATGCGATATTTTCACATGGATCATTGATTAGAATAAAATACATTTTGCAAAATTACTATATTTTATCTAAAGGTTTTTTAAATAAGGCAATGTTTTGTATTTAGAAATTCGGGAAATAGTGCCCTAACGTGCTGGGTTTCGATTTTCCGTTTGACTAAATAACTAAATATCCTTTTAATAAAATTTTGTAAATCATGAGATAATTTTAGTTACGAGGGTTTAAAATATCATGTCCTAACGTGCTGGATGTGATATTTGTATTCTTTCGGAATAAAGAAATCTCAAATTTTAACTCAAATTGTTCAGGTTTTTTTATCATACTTTAAGTTTTTTAAATTTTCAACATTAGGACATGATTTTATCGATTAGGTACCAATTTTTGGGCGTTATGAGGGTGCTAACCCTTCCTCATACGTAACCGACTCCCAAACCCGTTTTCTTGTTTTTTTTTCGTGGACCAAAATCAAATGTTTTGAAATAAATCGTTTTACAAGGTGATCCAATCACACCTAAGTAAAAAGGGATTGGTGGCGACTCCATTTTCGTTTTTAAAAGTCGATCCCCGTTTCCTAAAAATTAAAAATGGTTTCGACAGTCGTTACGCTAAATTGACACGAAGGATGGATTGAATGAGTCTCACTCTCAAACTTGAGATCAAAATAAAATTTCCAACAAGAGATAAGGAAATTATTGCAAAAGAAAATATGAAGAAAGAATGGAAAAGAAATCGGGGAAGAAATTCTTGTTTAGTTTGAAAAATAAAAACCAAATTTCTAATATGATTAGGAAGGAAGTTAAAAGGCTAGGTTAAGCAAATTTTAGGGGCTGCTTTGGAAAATTACCCCTATTGCCGAAATTAAGAAAAAAAAAACAAATGGCAGGAATAGAGTTGGTGTGGATAAAACTTGGGACAATGGGGAATTATGCCAAAGTCTTACCACTAAGTTTATTCTTGGTTATTTTCTAATACATTTAATACTTATACTAGCTTGGTTTTTATCCTTAGTAACTAAAAAATTAAAAGGGAAAAATGAAAAAAGTGAGGCTTAAACCTTGGTTCTCTAGGCAATATACTAAGTTCTCTACCACCTAAACTAAAGCTTCTTCCATAATGTTTTTAATAATTCTAACCCTATAATTTTTGGGTTGTTACACATAAACTCCCCTAATATAGTAAGGACACGTTTGGTTCAGTGGAATGGAATAAGGCTGTAATGGAATAGCCATTTTGGAAATAGAATAGGGTTGTAATGAAATTGAATAGGTATAATAGTGGTTTGGTTAGATTGAATGAAATGAGTATTGTAATAATATTCATTTGTTTGGTTGAGAGGAATAAATATGTAATAGCAAAAAAAAAAAAAAAAACACTCGAATTGTAACACCCTTTACTCGTTCGTTCGGCCAACAGCAGTATGAGGCATTACCAAAGAGTACTGAAACACTTACAGATTATTTAAACCATTTATCACTCAAATATCAAAATTGATTATAAAAGTTCCTTTAACGAACCCTTGAAGTCCAAATCATGCATTGGGATTGGGTCGGGACTAAATTTGAGTCGTATAAATTTTTTTTTTCTTTTTTTTTTTAAATCCTTAAGTTTATCTCATTTACAAGAGTCCCACGCCCGTGTGGCTCACATAGCCGAGCCTATAGGGCGTATAACTCTCTGACTTGCATCTGTGGAGAAACTTGAGTCACACGGCCTTAGTACACGCCCGTGTTGCTTGGCCGTGTGGTAAAGTTAATTTTCATAAATTATGATATTTTTCAAGCCATATTTCTCACTCATTTGATCCTTATTCTTCACCCACATTTAATACATACAAAAACCAATTTAAGATATTCAATCTGAGCCTTATACTTAATACGATTTGTTAGTCGTACACTTCATATAAATAACAAGAAACGTATATGGGCTCAATTCTCATTAAATTTCTCTTGTACTTGTACTTTTTCATCCTATGTATTCATATTGCATATAACAATCGCACCTCTGTTTTTCATATACATTTTTATAACAATTTGTCTTGGTTTCAAACTACTTCATATTTGAGTTTTACTTATCCAATCATTTGAAACATCATCTTTATACATATAGTGCACTTGAGATGCAAAAATTCTATAATTATGAATGAACACATTTATTAAACACATTCCATGTTTGTATATATTATAGTCTCATATTTCCATGTATCATTTACCATCATTTCCTCGTATTTTTGACAAATACATGTAACAACTCATAATCATGCAATTCACTAACTTTTCCTGCCAATTACAATTTAAATTGGCAACTCACTTATTGAGCCCAATTTCAATGTTCTCTAAAATCCATTAGGATGTATGCATCCATCAATAAATTCTATGTACAGATATCATCACCTCATATTTTCACATACATTTACTTTCCATATTATGAACTCAAATAACATACACAAGACATACCAATACATTCCAAGTACATTTTCATAATATTTCATTTCGAATTTAGATTATGTCATTTTAGAACTCTTCTCATTAACTCATTCGGAATACCATTTCATACGGATAATACACTCAAGGTTGTACAAATATATAATCACAAATGAGCTCATTCATCAACCAAGTTCTATATTCATGTATCATCAACTCATATTTCCTTATATCACATAATTCTATATAACACTTACCAACTTCGTCAAATTAGTGAAGGTCTTACGGAATTGTTCTGCACCAGTATGCATTAAATTTCACTGATAATCACTGATGCCATAACATAGTTATGGTCTTTCATCTTAAACACGTACCACGCCGATGCCATATTCCAGATATGGTCTTACACGGAAATCACTTGTCACTTGTAGCCGAAGCTACCTCTTTTCACTGATCAGGTAGCCGGAGCTACCACTTTTCACTGATCAGGTAGCTGAAACTACCACTTTTCACTGATCAGATAGCCAGAGCTACCACTTTTCACTGATCAGGTAGCCGGAGCTACCACTTTTCATCGATCGGTAGCGGGAGCTACCACTTTTCACTTGATCGGTGGCGGAGCTACCACTTTTCACCGATCGGTGGCCGGAGCTACCACTTTTCATCGATCGGTGCGCGGAGCTACCACTTTTCACTTGATCGGTGGCGGGCTACCACTTTTCATCGATCGGTGGCGGGCTACCACTTTTCACTTGATCGGTGGCCGAAACTACCACTTTTCACGATCGGTAGCCGGAGCTACCACTTTTCACGCATCGGTGGCCGTAGCTACCACTTTTCAGCGATCGGTGGCCGTAGCTACCACTTTTCACTTTCACTTGTCTTGATCGGATAAGTGTAGCGAAGCTATCACTTATCACTTGTTGCCATGGTTCAACCATTGTATTTTCCGTCAATTCATGTTGTCAACTTTGAACTGAAATGCTCAATTTGATCATCAATACATATGAAATAACACATCATGAAATTCATAAAATTAACAAATGATCACTAAAATTTAGCCATATAAACTCACAAGTTCAATTTTTGTATTATAACGATAATCATAATTTCATAATAAATATTCCAAATAAAACATTATATCAATTATAATCGAGCATGTAATCAATTTATACACAAGTCATTCATATATTATTTTCCCTCCTCCTCCTCTCCATCCACATCCTTAGTATAAACAACACACTTGTAAGTAACATTTTCTATAATTTTCACTATTTACTCATGTGAATGTTCAAGCTGTCCATCTGTGTTATATTCACTAAATTATTTTTATCTCGAGCTACAGAGCTCTAAATTTCAAACCGTTAATTTTCTTTGAAACTAGACTCACATATCTTCTCACCATAATTTTTCCAGAATTTTTGGTGTGGCAAATTAGTACAGTTTATTAGTTAAGTTCTCCCCTGTTACACAGTCCTACTGCTCTGACCTCTCTTCACTAAAAATCAATTATCTCATAGTACGGTTTTCATATAGTGTTTCTGATTATTTCTAATGAAAATAGACTCACTAAGGAATACAAACATATAAATTATAACTCATAATTATTTTTGTACAATTTTTAGTGAATTTCTAAAGTAAGAACAGGGGATCACGAAGTTGTTCTAAACCAGTCTTACAAAAATTTAAATATCTCAATATGTAGACTTCCTTTACCTGATTTGTTTCTTTTATATGAAAATAGACTCAACAAGCTTTAATTCTATATCTTACTCAGCTTCTAATTCTATTTATACAATTTTTGGTGATTTTTCAAAATTAGACAACTGCTGCTGTCCAAAACTGCTTTAGTATAACATGTTGATTTCTATTTTGTCCCAAATTCCACATTTCATACAATTCAATCCTTGCTCAATTAACCCCTCAATTTAGCTAATTTTCTCATTTAATACTTTTCTCTATCATTTTAAACTACTTCATAACCTTTGAAAATCAGAATTTTAACTCTAGGCCTTAATTTCAACTCTTTCACAATTAGGTCCTAAAATCAATTTCCATCAATTTTACTTAATAAAATCATCATATAACAAAATTAAAGCTTCAATTCAATATTTATTCATCATATTCTTCCAGCACTAATCCACATCAACTTTAAAAATTAGCTATAGAATCAAAAACTAATGACATAGTAAGTAGGATCCAATTGTAAAAGTCCAAAAACATAGAAATTTCAAGGAGAAAGTAAGAATTAAACTTACATGGAGCTTGAGTATGAAAACCAGCTTGAAACTCTCTCCCATGGCTGTTTTTCAGCTGAAGAAAATGAAGAGAAATGAAGAGAAATCTAGATAATTCCAATTTGGTCCCATACTTATTTAACTAATTTTGGCAATTTTCCAATTTTACCCTTATTTCATCCATTTCCTGATTTTTCTCAGCTATTGCCGCCCAAAATATCTCCTTTGGGCTTATTTTCACTTTAGGTCCTTCCTCATTTGAAAATTAGGCTATTTAATCCTTTTAGCAACTTTTATACACTTTTCATTTTAGTCCTTTTTATTTAATTAACCACCCAAACGTCAAAATTTTCTAACGAAATTTTAATACTACCTTATTGACATTCGTTAAATATTCATAAAAATATTTATGACTCGGTTTATAACACCGAGATCTCGATACCTCTTTTTCTCGATTTCTTGACCAAATAAATCTTTATAAAACACAATTTACTATTTTAAAAACATTTTAAAAGCTACATTTGACTCGTAAATATTAAATAAATATAATCTACGAGTCCATTTCTCAGATTTGGTGGTCTCGAACCATTATTTTTGACATCACTGAAATTTGGGCTATTACACGAATGATGAATATGCCCTTTAATATTTAAATGTATTTTTCACATCAATTTAATATTTAATAATAATATTTTCTATCAAAAGAATAATGTTTAAATACAAAATATTTTATTTTTATATTTTTTGAAATTTGAAAATAACATTTTATATTAAAATATTTTTTCTTTATTTTCTTCATCTTATTCATATTTGTTGATCCCCTCTCTCCACAAATTCATCTTTATCTTCATCCTCCAACTTTTTTCCAGAATCCAGCGAACCACCATCGTTGTTGCTGTCTTCCGCCACCATCAACCACCAACATGAATTTACCCAAATATTACCAAGAGCTTTTCTTGATCTCTTCTTTCATATTTTTCATTTCGATTTTCCTAAAAACCCTTGAAGGAACCCAAGACTTGTCCATAGAAATCGATACGACCATGTTGATCGATAAGTTTTAAATCCCAAAGTCAAGGTTTCTTTGACCAGGTTAACCAACAAAATTCAACATATAATTTATAATTGAATTTGAGCATTACGAGGCCATGTCTACCGAAAAACATAATTACAAGTCATTTTTAATATTCTACTCAAAAAAGGTTCCAACAAGCCTGTCTTACCATTAAACAACAATGTATAAATAATCAGAGAGTTTGATTTGAGAATAAAATTAAACAACAAAGAATGCTACATGTTTTAATTAGAACATCTTAAAAAGGGAAATATGTCAATCTGTACGACACATACACTCTTTACACTGTGGATACCAGTAAACATTTCTAGCCTTAGGCCTACTCTAGACATGTTTAGTTTGTCTAATTGCCTTCCTTACTCTCTTCCCAAACACTTTTCACTCTATGGTATTGTTCTTTACAAAGATATCAGTTAGTCTTCACTTATTTGGGCATATTGTAGGCATCCTCCTTCCACCATAGTATACATTCGATACCCAGATACCAAAGATGATAACTAGCAACCAAAGTCCATCATGACAAATGCATCAACTACAGTGCAGGCAATGGAGTCTAGTGTTGTCAGTTACAGATGAAAGGTCATAATATGTCATTGCCCTCGAACCAGGTATGATAGTAATCAGCATTGATAAGAGCATAGAAAACCATTTGTCATGATCTTACAAGTCTTAGAAAAGCTATATAAAAAGTATTAATATAATAATTTCCAAATATCTAACAAGCATTAGCAGCTTGTGCATAGTGAAAAGAGCTAGTGCCAAAGTAATTTTGAAAGCTCAAATTTTGGTAAAGACCAACAGCCGAAGGACTAACAACTCATCAATGCAACAATAGCAAAAGCTGCATTTTTCATCAAACAAGAAGTGGATATGCCGCATTGTTACTTGAGATGAGAGATTCTTGAATGATTCAAGTTCGACGAATGAAAGCAAATTCTATTTGGTGACTAAATTAGGATACAAGCTTTTCAAAGCAGCTAACCTTGATGTCCTTCCATATATTTGTGCCCCTGCGACATATATTTGAGTCTTACAATTGAAACCTAAAGTAGCAAACATAAGTACAACTTCTTCTGGTGTTAATGGACATAACCCTTCAGATCTTAGGGTGGCAGGTGTAATAGGCCCAATTTGCCCGGGCCCATACCAATCAAAAACAAAAAAAAAACCAGTATCCAATTTACAGTCCATTTACAATAAACGGGCTTAAAACCCAAGCCCACCTAAACCCATTACACCCACAGAATCCAAATGTTAAGACCCAATTACACCCAAAACAGAGACGGCCCAAAAGGGCCCAACACTAAACAGTTTCAGAAGCCTAGGGTTTCTAAAACCCTAGGCGCCGCAAGCTCCAGCAACCCCTTCCTCGTGCCCAAGCCACCAGTCGCGCCGCAGTTAGCGCGAATCGCGCTCCGTCGCCAGATTCTTCGCTGTGGACCTGCAAAAAAGGGAAAGAACACAGCAAAATGGAAAGAAAAAATGGCAGCAAGATTTTACATTTATTTTCCGATTCCATTTTTGGGTTATAAATAACCCCAAAGAAATCTGTAAAAGGGAATACACACATAAAAATATACAAAATACAGAAATAAAAAAGAGCAGAGGTGATTTCGGGCGATTCCTTTTCATTTTTATTTTTCTAATACTGTTGTTTTCTATTTTTTTTATCTTGTTCTTTTTTTAAAAAAACTGCACAATATATATATTAAAATACAAAAAAAAGAGAAGAAAATCTTACCTGCTTGGGAGTTCACACACCGTGCGGTGGCCGCGACGGCGATGGCGGCAGGCACCGCGCGCGCTTTCAAGTTTCGCGAGGTCCTAGCCGGACTAGGGAGCCACAAAGAGAAATGAGAAGTTTTTTTTTAAGAAAGAAGAGAAAAATGATTTTTTTTTTTAAAAAAGGTGGCTTTTATAGGGCGTCAAAACGGTGCCGTTTTGCACCAGGCCCTTTTCCGCCAAAACGGCGCCGTTTCATGGCGACCCGCGTGTTGACCCGACCCGCTCTAGGGATCCGCGCGTTTTCTTGCGGATGGGTTATTTGCTGCTTTAGCCCTTTAGCATTTTTTTTTTTAAATTCAGTTTTTTTTTTGTAAATTCGCCTCAGTTTTTTCTTTTCTGATTCATTTTGGTCCTCATTGATACGGTGCGTTTTGGACAGGGGAATAATTTCATAATTAGCCCCTGTCCTTTAATGGGGCGTTCAACAAGGTCCCTTTCCTTTTATTTATCTTCAGATTCGCCCCAAACTTTTATTTTTAGTTCAATTTCGTCCTTTTTTTTGTTTATTATTATTTTCATTACTAATTTTATTTTTTAATTATTATTATTATTACTGTTATTATTATTATTATTATTATTGCTTTTACTATTATTTTAATACTACCACTACTATTTTTTTATAATTAACTTTATTATTATTATCATATTCATTTGTATTTCTATTATCTCCATTATTTTCTTATATATATATTATTATTACTATAGCTATATTTATTATTATTATTATATCTATCCTTATTAGTATTGTTACTATTATTATTATTTTTAGTATTACCATTATTATTGCTATTTTCATTATTTCTATTATTGTTTTATTTTTACTAATTATTTGTATATTAACATATATTATTATTTTTATAATTAATATAATTTTATTTTAATACTACTATTGCTTTTATATTATTATTACTATTTTTAATATCTTTACTATTATTTTATTATTACTAATACAATTTTCATTTTTACTATTACTTTTATTATTATTTTCATCTTCATCATCATTATTATTATTATTATTATTATTATTATTATTATTACTAATATTTTTTTATATATATATATTATTATTATCGCATTTTTTTTGTTACTATTACTATCATTCTATGGTTTTTATAGCCTCCATTTTTGTTACAATTCTCTTTTATTTTATTTGTTTATCTTGCTTTTACTTTATTGTTTTTTATTCCTACCTTTATTATTGTTATTATACTTTATCATCATCATGTTGTTATACAAGCTAGCATTGTAAATCGTTTTACATTTTATTTTAAATACATTTTTCATTTCGTTACGATCACATTATATTTTCAAAATAAGCAAACACTCCGCGTTCTAAGGTTCGAAAGAAATCGTACCCTAACTTACTGGGTTTCGATTTTCCTCTTCGAATCCAAAGAACCTATTACTTTCCTTTTAAAAGATAAATAAAAACTTATTCTCGAGAATTCAAAATTGTCGTGTCCTAACTCACTGGATATGACGTTTTGTTATCTCGGGATAAGAATTTTAGAAAATAAGGCAATGTTTTGTGTTTGGAAATTCGAGAAATTGTGCCCTAACGTGCTGGGTTTCGATTTTTCGTACGTCCAAATAACTAAATATCCTTTTAATTTCGTGTTTTGGGAAATTAAGGGACGATCTTAGTTTCGGGGGTTAAAATGTCGCACCCTAACGTACTAGATGTGATATTTTATCCTTTTAGAACAAAAGAGTCTTAATATTCCAAAACGGGTTATATAAACATTCTTTAAAAGAAATTGTATTTTAAAATCTTTTCAAATTCTCGACATAAGGACATTAATTAATCAATTAGGTACCAATTTTTGAGTGTTACGAGGGTGCTAATCCTTCCTCGTACGTAACCGATTCCCGAACCTGTTTTCTTGTATTTCGTGGACCAAAATCAACATTTTAAAATAAAATGTTTTATAAGGTGATCCAATCACACCTAAGTAAAAAGGGATTGGTGGCGACTCCATTTTCGTTTTTTAAAGTCGACCCCCGTTTTTTAAAATCAAAATTAAAAATGGTTTCGACAGCAGGGGAAGGTAACCTGAAGCAAGTAAAACAGTTGGCTTCAATATAAAGCAATATAAGATTGCAGTTAATAAATTTAATTAGCAGTTTAGCACATTACAATTAATAAAAAGTTTTAATCTTTTTGCAGATCTAACACAGATACATAGCATGTAATTTAATCAATATGTAAGTATAAAAAAAACAATATTTTTCAGACCAAACAAAATTCAAATAACTTTAAAAAAAAAACAATCAAACACCATCAAATCAAACAACTTTCATTAAAAGTGAAGGAAACCCAAACTCATAAAGCAAGAATTATACGATTTCATGTTCATAACAGATGACAAATAAAGCAAAAAAAAAAAAACTCTTTGAACATGAAATAAAAAATATATATTATTTCAAAACACTATAAACAACAAGAAACCAAATGATTTGAAACATGGTACGAGAATGATCTAATTTATTAAGCTAGAGATTGAACTTGAATTCCATAACCAAATAGATTATTATGATTTTGAAAGCCAATTCTAAAATATTTTTCTATTAAGATTGAAGTTGATAAATTTAATTAGCAGTTTAACACATTACAATTAATAAAGAAATTGTAATCTTTTTGCAGAAAACTAACTCAAAACCCAGAAATGGCACAACATGCAAAGTCATGCTCAAAGATATATTTTTTTGAATCTCAAGAAAATGAAGTATCAAAAATATTTTAAAAAAATGAAAAAGAAACAAAGAGTGAGAGAGGGGGAGGGACGGAGGGAAGGAAGAACCTGTAGTTAAATCGGCATTAGAGGCTCAGTTGTGGGTGGAGCAAGCAAGCCAAGAGACTGAAAGGGGCTGTCGGGTTGAGTGAGGAGGTCAAATCGAGACTGAAATATAGACTCAGGTATTTTATTTTAAGGTTTAAATTAAAATTATGTTTGGTTGAAGGTAATGGCTATTCCATTACATGCCTATTACAAGCTTATTCTGCAGGCCCACACAAACAGATGTTTGGTTCAATGGAATACCCTATTACGGGTGTATTCCATTCCGGGCTTAAGCAGAGATATTTACCGATTTCTATTCCCTTCCCTCTTCACCGTTTACCCATTCGTTGCTTGAAGAACCCTATCTTACCCTTACCAAATTCTCACCTCAAAAACAATCATCAATCGGCAGCCAGTTCTTGCATCCTTCGACTCCGGCATTCCTCCCCTTCATCCAAGGTCAGGTAAACATTTTTCCTTCTGTTGTTCCTTTCATTTTCCTGTTATGCCATTTTTGTTACCCACAAATTTTTTCTTCCTATTTTTGTTATTGCTTCCTTCACCATCATCTTTGATTTTTTTTAATAAACATAGGGATTTCTATTCCCTTCCCTCTTCACCGTTTACCCATTAGTTGCTTGAAGAACCCAATCTTACCCTTACCAAATTCTCACTTCAAAAACACTCAATCGGCAGCCATTTCTTGCTTCCTTCGACTCCGGCATTCCTCCCCTTCATCTAAGGTCAGGTAAATATTTTTCCTTCTGCTGTTCCTTTCATTTCTATGCATTCCTCCCCTTCAACTCAGCCATTTCTATGCATCCCACTCTTCCAGTTTACATCTTCAACATGTGCTAATTTTTTTTTATTTATGTCAATGAACATGAGGACTAAGTTTACTGCTCTTCCCCCTTGATATCGTAAATGGGTACTATGAAATATGTCTTTGTAGTCTACACGATTACCTTTGGTCATTGTTATGTGAATCTCTGTAGTGCAACAATATACGATTTCAATGCTAATGCAATTCTTTGGTTGTGTAGCTAATACTGACTTGGTCATGTGTTCTGCTTTTTCCATTTAAGCCTTATTTTGTTGGATTTCTTTGCTCTCAATGAATTAAAAAAATTGTTAAGACTGCAATAAATTTGGCTTATATACCCTGTTTGAAATTTGATTAGTTCATCGTATGTTTGATCAAGATAGATGGTATTCATTCTTGATGGATGACTTCTCTCTGATGATGTTAATGGCAAAAGTTCTCTACATATGAACTTTGTGATTCAGTAAATTCCCGTCTTATGTTTTTATTCTTGTTAGTTGCATTATGTGCATTCTAGAGGCCAATCATGTCATTCTCCCCTCTTTATAAGCTTCCTTCTTCCACTAATATCTCTCCTCACAACCATCTGACCCACCTCTATTGCCACTTCAAACTTTGTATAAATAATTATCAATTTTACATGTTTAAATTCACACATGACGTCATGAAGTCAACACATAATAAAAACACCATCCCATCAAAGTCCTTATACATCTATTGATGTGTGATAAACCATAATTTATACATATTTTAACCCCATGCTTGGCTTATTTTTGGATGAATTTTCATTAGATTTGATGAATTCGATGCTCCTAATCCCTTATTTCATGTTTTGCACTCAAGAGAGCTTAGGGAGTCGAAAAGAACAAGAAACGGGCCAAAATGGGTCAAAATGGGCCTAACTCGAAAATCAACACAGCCTGGACTGTCGCACACGGGCAGACCACACGCCCGTGTGTGTCGAGCAGAATCGAGCACGGCCTAAGTTATCGAGCACGGCTGTGTGTGACAAGAAGAATCAAGCACGACCTAAGGCTATCGAGCACGAGCGTGTCACACGGGCGTGTCCCTGCCGAACCCAAGTCGAATTCTATTCAGAAAAGACTAATTTTGGGCCAAGAGAAGTTCTCCAAAGCCTATATAAACACCCTAGGGGGTAACCTAAAGAGACACGCAGAGTAGAAGGCAGAAAATACTCGAAGACAGCCATCGGGAGCAGCCTAGGAGAAGGATCTCCATCAAGACTGAAGATCTCCTATCAATTTCCTTGAAGTTTTTTGGGTTTTCTTATGTTTTGTTGTTTTCCTTATTTTAAGATGTTTCCCTCTATCAGTATGAACTAAATCCCTTAAATACCTGAGGGGATGAAACCTATGACGGATCTTATTGCTATTTGATTTATAAGATAAATACTTGTTCTTATTCTTAATTGTGAGTTCTTATTCTTGTTTTGAAAATTCAGGTTATTGATTCAAGTCGAATGTGCTTATTCAGAAGAGCAAAACTCCCTGTTTAAGAGTAGATCAACACAATTAAGCGGAGTTGATTGCAACCCTAGAAATAGGGCGACGAAAATCTACCGGATTAGAGTCAAATCTAATAAGGGCATCCATAGATCGAGTTAATGCGACAATAGGGGTTTTAATTAGAAAGAGATTTCAATTAATCAACCTAGAGTCAGTTGTTTTTAGTCTTGAAAGAGATATTAACATAAATCAGGGATTTCTACGGATTAAGTCAAATGAATAAATCGTATGAATCAAAAGTAATAAGTGAAGTCTAGGTGGATTCTTCCTTGGGTATTGCCTATCTCATAAAGTTGTCTAAAAAGTATTTTCCCAATTCATTCTCTATCGTGTTTTTAATTAATTTTAGTTTAAAAAGAAATCACTCCAATTCTTAGGCTAGATAATAGAAAGATAGTAATTACTAGTACTCTTGGTACTTGTGGATACGATATTTCTGGTCTTACCATAACTATACTACTGTTCGATAGGTGCGCTTGCCTTTATTGTGATCGTAGTTAGTTAGAGACACATCAAGTTTTTGGAGCCGTTGCCGGGGACTAAGATATTAGGAACACTAAATTTTTATTACTTTAGCCTTTTTTATTTTTATTACAATTTATTTTTGTTTTTAGTTTAATTTACTAACTTTTATTTTATTTGCTTCAGCGGTATTTTTAGTTTATGACTAGAAGGAACCCGTCAGACCATTACTTTACAAAGTGAAATTGAAAGTACAAATTCATGAAAAACCGAAGAGAGATAAGGTGAAGCTTACAATACATAGAGGAAGAGCAAGAGGACGATACTAATACTACCAAAGAGATGGCTGATAATAATCTGCTACCCCCGGTGGTTGCCGAAAATCCTGCTCCTCGTACTATGTACGATTATGCTAAGCCCAATTTGATCTGAAATTGAATCGAGTATTGTTAGACCTGTTATTGCTGCAAATAATTTTGAACTGAAACCTAACACTATTCAAATGATTCAACAGTTTGTTCAGTTTGATGGTTTGCAGGACGAAGACCCAAATACTCATTTAGCAAATTTTCTAGAATTCTGTGATACTTTCAAAATAAATGGCGTTTCTGACGATGCCATTCGCCTTCGGTTGTTTCCCTTCTCATTGAGGAACAAGGCTAAACAGTGGTTGAACTCGTTACCATGAGGATCAATCACTACATGGGAACAAATGACTGAAAAAATTTTACTGAAATACTTTTCGCCGTCTAAAACGGCTAAGTTGAGGAATGATATCTCTTCTTTTGTGAAGATGGATTTAGAAACGCTTTACGATGCATGGGAGAGGTACAAGGACTTGTTGAGGAGATGCCCTCACCATGGCCTACCTTTATGGCTACAGGTTCAAACCTTTTACAATGGTGTGAACCCCGCAACTAGGCAATTGATCGATGCAGCCGCTGGCGGTACACTAAATAACAAAACCCCTGAAGCGGCTTATGAGTTTATAGAGGAGATTTCACTGAATAACTATCAGTGGAAAGTTATGAGAACAAAGCCGCCAAAAGCCGCCAGTGTTTTCAACCTCGACACAGTCACCATGTTATCAAACCAGGTAGAACTCTTGAACAAGAAAATTGATGGTTTATGTGTTTGTACGCAGGTACATCCGGTGATACACTGCGACACAAATGGAGGAGGGACGAACACAACAGAATATCCACCTTACAATCCAAGTACTGAGAAAGAACAAGTTCACTATATGGGTAATAATTCTAGACCTCAAAATAACTCTTATAGTAACACTTACAATCCAGGTTGGAGGAACCATCCCAATTTTTCATCGTCAGAGACAACATCCCCCTCCAGGCTTTCAACAACAACCCTACCCACAGGAGAAGAAACCGAACCTTGAGGAGATGCTAACTAAATACATCTCGGTGTCAGAAACCCGTTTTCAAAATACCAAAACAGCACTCAAAAATCAGCAGGCATCGATTCAAATGCTCGAAAACCAAATAGGTCAGCTTGCTAAGTTGATCTCGGAACGACCACAAGGTAGCTTGCCGAGTAATACCGAGCCTAACCCAAGGGAACAACTCTATGTCATCACAGTGTGCGACGAAGAAGGGTTAGTAGAATCTAAATCTGAACCGAGGCAAGAACCTGTGGTAAGTAAAGGTGAGGATAGGGTAAGCCACAATACACAGAAACCGGTAAGTAAAGAGTATATACCTCGTGTGCCATATCCTAACGCGACGAAGAAAGACCATACTAATAAGCAATTTGGTAAATTTCTTAAACTCTTAAAAAAATTACATATTAACTTACCGTTTATCGAAGCTCTTTCGCAGATGCCCAACTCAGTCAAATTTTTAAAGGAGCTTCTAGCAAACAAACGGAAGTTAGACGATGTGTCACACGTGGAGCTAAACGCAGTCTGCTCAGCCATTCTACAGAATAAACTACCCGATAAATTAAAGGATCCAGGGAGTTTTACTATTCCTTGCTTAATTGGTAGTTTAGATGCTAACAATGCTTTAGCTGATTTAGGGGCGAGTATTAACGCCATGCCTTATAAAATGTTTAAGCAACTAGGTCTTGGGAAACCTAAACAAACTAGGATGAGCATTCAACTAGCAGATAAAACTATTAGATTTCATAGGGGAATTGTCGAGGATGTGCTTGTAAAAGTCGATAAATTCATATTCCCAGTTGACTTCGTTATTCTAGACATGGATGAGGACAGTAACGCACCTTTAATTTTAGGGCGACCCTTTTTAGCAACTGCTAAAACTAGAATTGATGTTGGTACAGGTGAGCTCACACTTCATGTAGGTGACGAAACGATCACTCTTCAGGCTCGTGACTCGGTTAGGATGTCGAGTAATAAAGGTGAGTACATAAATTCTATTAATAACCATTCGGTTCAACCCTCTTTTCAAGAAGCACCTCGAAAATACACAACTGAGCCACATCCTAGTCCTCGTGCCAACAATGAAATAACTTACGATGAGCAAAGGCTTCAGATCGATGAACTAGACGAGTGGAGGACACATGCCAAGGAGAAACCAAGAACACACGAAGCGAAACCGAGGCAACTCTATTACGAGCTTAAAGGAGAAGCAAATCACTTCAGGGTTGGAGATCAGGTACTATTAGATGCAACCGATCCTCGAATTACCACCTCAGAGCTTAAAGCAAACGGAGCGACTCCTTTTACGGTACTCAAGGTCTTTCCATACGGAACGGTCGAGGTAACTCATCCTAAGTTTGACACTTTTAAGGTAAACACTACTCGAATCAAACTGTATAGTGATAATAGAACTGATAGCAGGAGAGAGGAGTGTCAACTCCTCGAACCACCATGAGTATGCGAATGAGAGGCAACCCAAGCACTAACATCACTAACGTCCAAATTTTTTATTTTCAGCATCTAACTAAAAAACTAACCAAATTAATAGGCGCAGGTTTCCCTACCCACATGGCTTTGCACATGGGTGTGGCCGTGGCCGTGTGAACACCACGGAAAAGGACATCGGTGTGGCAGAGACCATGCGGAAACAGGATGAAGTTTTCCCTAAAACACGGGCTGGGATAAAATGCCACGGTCGTGCCTATAAGCCGTGGTCGACATTGACTAAAGAACACGGGATGTTGATAAACCCACACGGGCGTGCCCTCAAACTGTGGGCAATACTGAGTAAAGCACACGGGTGTGCGACACGCCCGTGCCTATAAGCCGTGGTCGATACTGATCAATCAACATGGGCGTGGAAACCTCTACACAGGCGTGGGAGAAACAAAAGAAGCGTCACACGGCCGTGCGATTAGGCCGTGTGACCTAACACACCCAGGGAACACGGGCGTGGGTCGCTACCATGTGTCCCAATCTCTATTTAAACCCCCTTCTTCTGTTCACTTTCTTCCCCAAATCTCATTCCCCCAAACCCTAGCCACCGCACCCATTTCCGACCATCGCTCTCATCTTCCACTTTCTTCCCTCCTCCCTTCTTCCCCAGCCCAAAAACCCCCTTTTCCCTTTTCTTTTCCCGTTGTCTTTCTTCCTTCTTTCTCCTTTCCCCCTTTCCCTTATTCCTTCTTTGCACCGCCACCACACCAACCACCATCCTTGCCACCGTTGGTCACTCTTTTTTCCCTTTAGATTCATATCTATTGTGAAAAACCTGACATAATTATCTTAAGAAAAAAAACGCAAATTAAAATTAAGTTCAATATTATGCATCAAAAGATCAACACTTTATAAAATTATAACACATGATGAATCAAAAGAAAATAAATTATCATTCAACAAGTCTAGTACAATACAAAAAACCAATTCAAACACCACCAAATTTTCATAAACTAGATACATGAAATAACATAAACAACTTAACGTTTACTGTTTTTACCCTAAACCTAACTAATTTCTAGATGTTTGCCATTCATCAAACATTTGGTTGGCTAGTTCCATCCTCCAAGTAGCCCATGCATCCGATGGATGAATATTTACGATATTCGGTTCATCATCATCTATCACATTACTAGGTAATCCTTCTTCCAACTCTGCTTCAATAGGATCAAGACTCATATAGGTTCGAATAAAATTATGGAGCAAACAACATGCAATAATGATTCTATTGTGCACCCTCACAGGATAGAATGATGGACTCCTAAGTATTCCCCATATAAGTTTTAATAACCCAAAACATCTTTCAATAACATTACGCGCTGAAGCATGTTTCATATTGAAAAATTCTTTCGGAGTACTTGGCTGGTAACCCTGACGCCACTCATTCAAATGATATCTTTGTCCTCTAAAAGGCATAAGAAATCCCTCACAATTTGTGTATCCAGCATCAACTAGATAATAACAACCTATAAAAAGAAACTATTTGTCATGGTTAATTTCCCAAAAAAGTATGATCTTAAAAAATAATTCAAATTCCTATAATTTTGCACTTTACCATGAGGAACTTTTAGTCCATGTCTCCTACTAATGGCATCTCGAAGAACTCGTCCATCAGCAACAGAACCTTCCCAACCAGGAAGAACATAAACAAAATGCATATCAGGTGTACAAACATCTAACATATTTGTTGCTATGTCACCTTTTCGTGTTCGATATCTAGATTTATCAACTGTTGGAACCCTAATCTTGATGTGGGTTCCATCTAAAGCACCTAAGTAATTCTACATCACATGTATAAAACCTCGAGTTAGGATGCTATATTTAAATCTAAATGGACTAAATTATGTACGAGCTATATATAGTATTCACTCCAATACCTTGAACCATTTCCACCTTGGGTCTGTAGAATTAGCTGTAATTGGCTCTGCCTTTTTAAATAACACATCTTGTAAGCGTATAAAAGAATTTAAAACATTGTGAAATGATCTGCTAACGGTTTCCCCGGACCTATTAAAGTGATGCTTGATAACTCTATTTTTAAGGTGATGAGAAATGATATGTAAAAACATTGCCACTTGCTCATCAATAAGCATGTTCCTTGACGACTTCAATCCCCCTAAAGTTTGTAACATCTCACATAGTTTAAAAAAGGTAATTCTATTCATCCTAACTTGTTCAATACAAGTCTCGTCACTAGCATATACAAGTCTTTTCACATAATCTCGTTGTGCATAAAAATCTAAAATATAGGATCTAATCCTTGGTCTATAGGTATGTAGGCTATGGATGGCACCCAATGCAACTAAGAACCAACTCGCAACTGTACACATTTGCAGCCATATTGTAATAGCAAGACCAATTCTTTTACGCCTCTCACTTGTACAATTAAAGGCAGACGAGCCATTACTGCAAGATATTAAAGTGTTACATATCTTCAAATCATAGTAAAAGGGTCACATTTCTTCAATACTAATTTCAATAACAGTAAAACAAAATCAAAGAATTTAATTTGTAAAGAACTTACAGTGGTTCAGTGAATACATGAAGCTCAACTGTGGGTGGAAGAAGCAATCAAGCAAACCAAAGAAGAAGAGGAAGCAATAACACACTGTCAAAGAAAAATGAACAATACATATTTATCAAATTTCATTCAACAAAATCGACTCTTGGCTTAGCAAATAAAAATGTCTTGAATATTAAAATTTAAAATCAAATAATGAACATCTAATATTGAAATACATCCACATCCAAAATCCCAGATCACTGAATCTTTGAAAGGTAGGCCGAAGATGGCAGAATCTCATTAAAAGAACAAGTATATAATATACATACAGAAACAACGTTCCTAATCCATGCCAGGTAGACCAATCAGAAATAATTAAAATAACTAGTTTAATAATTTACCGTAAATTTTAATTTCAAATATTATTAAATAAAATGTTAATCATATTTTATTACATTTGCAAATCTGGTTAAAGATATGATCTAAATCCCATTAATTAATATTATTAATATATTATAAATTTCAACTTGAAAAGAAAATCAAATATGATATAAATCACATCAAAATTTTTTATAAATAATTGAGATTGTTATAGAAAGAGTTTGATGGTATAATTTTTACTTTTTTTAAAGTTAAAAATTCATGGGTTACTGATTGGAAACCTAACATGCATCCAAGAAAACATAAGAAAATATACCTCTAAAAAAATATATCCAGTTTTTTTAGAGTGAGGCAGGCCACAACAAAACCAATAATGATTAAAAAACTAAAAGAACTAAAAAAACATAAACCTAATTAAGGGACCTTCCTACTCAAATTATAAAAGAAAAGAAAGAATTGTCCATGGATAATAATATCAAAACTATACAACCAAAAGGCCTAATTATTCCTCCACAGTCAAAACTAACCCTTTACTTTTTTTTCCTCTTTTTTTACCCCAATGTTTCTTCTCTTTCTCTATCTTTCAAAAATAATTATGTATCTTTCTTATTGTTTGCCTCCAATCACCTCACCAATCAACCCTCAAAACCACATAAGGTGATGGCGAAAATTAAAGAAAAAGTTGTCCCATTCTTTTTGGTGCATCATTCACTTCACTCACATAAACAATAAAGCACAACTTCCTTACCAGATCGTGCTTTCGTGGCGTTAAGATTGATCGGTTTTGTTCGAAACATGCAATCGAACCGTCCCCATTTGAGAGATGAGAGTGGCCATCAGATGGATGTCTTCCTAAAACAAATTGGAATTAATAAGGCATTTTTCTTCTTAATGATAATCTATGAAGTTGAATTTACTTGTACTTCTACAACAGTGGAACTTCGTAAGGAATCAACTATCGGCTGAATGTTGCTTGTCAAACTCTTAACCTGCCACATTTTCATCATAGAACAAATTTGAATTAGAAAATGTTTCAATATGTTTACATACAGATTGTGAACGTATATAGTTATTTAGAAATATGAACAACTGGCACTGCAAAGTTCACAGAAAAGATCTTGGTATGGATCATAAAGAATCCCCATTTAATTACACACAATTTAAAGTTTGTCTAGAATATATTATGTGCAATTTCAAGCTGGCATGGAATTACTTCTCCGTATCATTACCACAGCAATATCTCTCCATATATACATCAATGCAAGTTGGACTCCAAGAGAGATAGTTGGTTCCTAAAAATCCAATGCCCAATCAAAGAGTTGATATCTAATAGATGCCACATATCAGCAGCAAATGGGGTTATAATTTGCTAAGGATAAAAAGAGGACAAGCTGCAGTAGGGGAATCACATTAGATACTCCTCCATTGCCAAACATGAAATTTAACTACTAATGGAAGAAGGAAAAAATTACATTGAAAGAGTTAGAATATGGCAAAAATGAAGTGCTCAAAGCTTCTCTAAGAAAAAGGGAAAAAAATTACATTTTTTAAGTGCTCAAAGCTCAGATGGGGAATATGAACAAACTTCCAATAAGACAATCATATTAAAAGTATCTGCCAAAACAAATAGTAACTAAAAGGTACAATAGTTTGAAGAAATAAATCCAACCTAACTTCCTTTTTGATATAATGTATTACATTTGTGAATAGGAACAATCGAATTTGACGCTAAACAACTAAAAGAGCCCTTGAGGATCTAATTTGATTATTAAATAAGCCCCTATACATTTCTTGTACCCAAATAAGCCTTTATACTTTGATTTGTATTTAAATTAGATGTTATTTCAAATGAAATGTTGATTTATATTGAGAGTTTTGTTTAAGTATAAACTAAAGGTAAGGAATTGTTTGGATACAAGTTAAAGAGAATGGCTTATTTAGATACCAATTAAAGTTTAAGGGCTTAGTTGGGTGTAATACATGTATAAGGGCTTATTTAAATAAAGTGACAAAGTTCAAGGGCTTATTTAGTATATTAGCCAATAATCAAATTGATTTGGTGCTTCCAAGTAAAGTGACTGATGGAGTTAGAAGGTAGAAGGGGATAAAACCTAAAACAATTCTTGCTAAAGGTTTTCACTTATAGAAATGTAATTGTGGAATTGAAATCAAGAACAATGGAGTTAGAAGGTTGAAAGGGATAGAACCTAAAAGGTTTCCTGCTACTTATGGTTTTCTCTTATGGAATGTAATCATGGAACTAAAACCAAGAAACTAAAGTGAGTATGTGATACAAACTTATGGACCAAAATAAAGATGTATGCCCAAGAGTCAGGTCTAGCAGTTCATGACTCTTATCCACAAAACTTGGCCGACATGAGTGAAAAGGTAGATATTCTAAAATAGGTTCATTATCAAGAAAAGCATATATCGAAAGGAAAATTCCCAAAGAACAACATCACCAAAATGAATTCTCGTAAGGGATGGTATAGATAGAGTCGTACCCCATAGTCCAAAGCTTCTATTATTCCACCTAAATAATGACGACACTGTGTGAGAAAATACATTTGTAACATACTTGTAACATTAGGGGCTTTACTAGAAAAGCAACTAAATTTCGTAAATTTTTCTCCCAAAATCAACAATTTCTAGCAGGTGGGTAACATTTTAATACACTTTGAATGAGCCATGAAACAGAGTGGGTAGGAAGGAAATAATCTAATAAGTTGAGGATTACTTGCAATGTAGAACCCGGATTTAGCAAAATGTATTAGTTGTTCAGTTGTTCTTTTGTTCTTCGCAGAGCAAATTGAAACAGAAGCCTGTGTCACTAGAATGGGTCTTTTCTAAAGTTACCCTTCAAAGAAAAGACATCCGAATAAACAAAGTATCCTTATTTAATTAATTGGCAACAAAATACCACCTTAAGAATATCAATTTGTTGTGCTTGCAGCAATGGAAAGTGGCAAGCTATTTCTAGGTTAAAGAAACAAGGTTGTTTTATAAGTAAATTCAAATAATGGCAAAGCAAGTATTAAAGGGTAACAAAGGGATGGTTACTCTCCTACACAACAAGTCTGTGATGTCTCCAAGAACTTCTTTTTCAACTCTCTAGCGAAATACAGGGAAAAAAGAATCCGAGACTGATGACTAATAACAAATTACGAAACCAGTTGGTTTGATTATTCATAGCAATAATCAATCTTCTATTTCTTTCTTCGGGTATATCTGATCGAGCTAACTGAACTAGACTAGTTTATCCCATCCATAGAGACTCGGATCTCTATAATTCTAACCAGATTAATGAACTAGCAATCAACTAGAGAACGAACTAGCAACAAGTAGGAAAAACAACACTATCAGAATTAACACTATAATGAAACCCATTTCAAGCTTTTTAAACGATTTTTAGGAGTAAACTATGGTCTAATTTTCTTGTTAGGAAAGATGAAAAAGCCATATTGGCAAAATGAAAAAACATTGTTTCAATCAATTACTTAGCAGAATTAAAAGAAATGAAACCATAATTCACATCACTTTTTAATCATTATACCATTTGGAAGGTAACAAATACTGGGATAAATGAATAACAATGTAAATTAACAACAATTGAAGATCTAATTTATGTTTTGGGATAGAAAAAAAGAAGAAGATAAAATTGCACTAAAAAAAGGGATAGGCGAAACCTTTTCTTTGACTGATTCTTGGCGTTTCGAAACGTATTGGTCTTTGACAGATCGGTAGAGGTTGGTTCAATTTCTTCACCAAATTGTTGCATCCATTTGAACTGAGAAGTGAATACTATTACGAACACTAGAAAAACGAGAAGCCAAGGTCTCGACATTGTTCACATTGTTTAACCCGATCTATTTTTTCATTTGGGTGTTTCGAGCAATTGAAAAAAACTATTGCCAGCGATTTATGGCAAGCAATACCCAACAAAAAACTGAAAGAAAGAAAGAACTGAGAAATTAATACCGAGAGCTTTATACCTTGGAAAAGGTATCGTAGCGTCTTCTCTTCAGTTTCAGCCTTAGAGCTTCTGGGAAAGTTGGAAGCTTGAAAGCGTGGGTAGCTGAAAGAAACAAGAAGCAAGACGAGAGCAAAGGGAAAAATTGGAAGAAGAATGAAAAAAAGAAGATGCTTTAGAGAATGAAAAAGAGGGGAAGAAGAATGAAAAAAAGAAGATGCTTCAGATAAGGAAATGGGAAGAAGAATGAAAAAGAGAGATTCAGACGAGAGAATGAAAAAGAGGGAGAAAGGTAAAGTTGAAACTCATACACGCTGAATGGCTATTCTGTGGTCTAAGTGCCGAATGGTAAACGGTGATTTTACCTTGAATAAGGCTGTATGGAATAGGGCTGTAATAGCCCATTACAGCCAACCAAACAATGGAATAGGGATGGGCCACTAAATTCAGTTGTAATGGTTTAGCATTACAGCCAACCAAACATGTTGCAAGTCTTTTTTAACTAGCACAAAACTCTTCTTTTTACCCACTTCATAAATAGAAAACCAATCCCACACATCTCTTAAGGCCTTTTAGGTAGACGAATCTGGACCCTTGAACTGGAGTTTTTCCTTAATGGAATAATGAAAACAAGGCAAGAATCCACCAAAACTATACACATGTCGAACATGTAGCATTAACGTTAGCACCTATCACTCCATTAAGACCCTGAAAACTTTACATATGTCGAACATGTGGCATTATCGTTAGGACCTGACACTCCATTACACGGCCACCTTCACGTTTCCTCCTTATACGTTGCATTTGCATACCCAAGTTAATGGAAAGGAAGAACTAAAGAAACTATACTCAAGAAGACACCTTCTAGTGGAAGAAAACAAAAGATCCTCATCAATGGTAGCCATGTTTATAGCAAAGTGTTCACTCAAAGGCACAAACTCTTTCTTTCTTTCACTTAATCATCTTGCAAAGTCTCAGGAATATGCTTCACTACCACCTCGTCCAAACACTTAGAGGTAAGGTAACGAACCCATTGACTTAGTTCTTCACTTCTCTTTGGACACTTTTTTATGGAGTTGGTTTGCGAGGAATTTAAGGTAAAAAATTATGCATATATATGAAGAAAAAGACCCGAAAACCAATGAAGATGTCACGGAAGGAGCAAAGGTGAAAATAAAAGAAGTAACTAATAGAGTGCGGAGACTGCCTGAAACAACAAAGAGAAGGCCAAAGAAGGAATGGAGAGGAAATTTTAGAAACTTGATACGAACTGAAAGACAATACAAAAGAAAAAAAACAAATGGTGTGAAGATAAAGCAATCCCAAAGGATTGTGGAAGTGAAACGCATACGAGGCTTTTGGGGTTTAATAGCTTTTATGCAATTGATCAAGACTGGATAAACATAAAATTATAGCGAAGCCAATTTTGTAGGGGGTTGGATGAAATTTTAATTTTTTATAATCTATATCTTTATAATTTTTAAAGGATTAAATTGAATTTTTTAAATTTTAAGGGGCCAAAGTGTAATTTTATCTTTACTAATTTAAAATTTTTAAAAATTCTTAAAAGCTTAAATAGCAATTTTACATTTTAGGGGCTGGCCCCTGCCGCCCCCCTAGATTCCCCCTGATTACACATAAACGAAAATCGGCTTATAACCGAGTATGATACGCTAGTAATACTTGGTTGTTTGTGATCGCATCAATAGCTCAATTAACATTTGCTACACATATATCATATTTGATCATATTATATTTGCTTTTGAGCAGGTGAAAGGTACTATCTATGGCTTAGAGGATTATACAACAGAGGCAACAACTATTGATCCTCGAGAGACAGTGTGTGTTTTCTAAGAAAGGTTTCGTTGTACTATCAATGGTATCTTATGATTATCTTAGTTATGGCATCTCGTTACATAATGCTTAAGAATAAAATTCACACAAACGTTGTTCATAACTCTACAAGACAAAGATTACTTTACCAAAATCTATTCCAGGTAATGGCATCAGTTTACAGGCTTCAACATCTACCTTAAATCATGTATTACAAAATTTGATATGATTCTTCCTTTTTATGCCTTATGTTTGTATTTGCTATCCTCAGATAATCATGCAATTACGATGACTCACTCTTTTATCTTCATATACTGTACTGTTAGATATTTGTGTTCTCTTTGTTTTCTTTTTAGGAGGGGATTGTATGAAACTGTTATTTCACGTGATCCCTATCCCTTTCCAATACTAAAATAACAAAACAAATTTTTTCTTCTAACTTTTAGCATTTTTAATTGGATTTGAATTTTTTTTCAAAGAGAAAAAGCTAAAACTCAGGAGGAAGAATCTGATTTGTTATTCTCCTATTAGAAAGGAATAAGGACGACATAAAATTACAGTTTCATACAATCTCATCCTCTTTGATTTGATATGTAATTATTGTATATTTTAAGTTATATTTATATTTAATTAGTTTGTTGTCCACTTAAATTATAAATCAAAATAAGATTAAAAGGATGAAATTAGGGAGTGGTGGATATTAATTTTGAAATATTTTTACTATACCTCATGCTGCTTCTTTTTTTAAATTCGGTTTTATTTTTTAAAATGGTTTTTAAAATTTGATTCAAAAGGTGTTTAAAACCATCGAGTAATAATAACAAATAATATAATAGATGAAAGCTGAGCGAAGAATGGCAGGAAAAAGAAGGAACAAATTTGAGCAAAGGCTAATTGGGTCCAAAACCCAATTGAAAGTCGAATCCACTTTAATACCCAATCAAAGCAAATGGGCAGCTCAATACCTCTTAACTAAAATAATAATAATAATTTGCTATTGCTGCCCATGTTCAATAAAGCTTGATTTGCATTAATTAAATCAAATGTAAACATATTATGATTTAAAACTTTAATTATATTATAAATTTTGATTATATTTAAAATTTTGATTAAATTGGTGTTATTTTATAGCTTTTATTTTTATTATTTCAAGTATTTTGTTTATAATGGAATTTGAACTTAAAATATTATAATTTTAACATCTCAACTTTTATTATTAGTTGAGCTATCTCATTAGTCACGTTTTTATTTTGGTCAATTTAATTTTTATTTTTTGTTAATTTGATCACTAATGTTAAAGAAATTGATCAAATTGGTCATTTTTAATTTTTTTTAATTTTCTTTTCTTTTTTTCCATTGGTTTTTTTTGTTTGTCCTCTCTTTTTCTTCTCCTTTCTAATTTAAGAATTTTAATTGTTGACATCCCTTAAAGATGTCATGGTGCTTCCGTCAAATCATCACTGATAAGCTTAAAAGTAATGTGACAAGGATATCAAAATATGAAAATTTTGAAGCTTTGAGATTAAGCTCATAATTTTTTAGGGGTTTTTTTTTTTGTTGAGAAATTTAATCTTGTAAATTTGGAAGGAGGCTTTTTGGCTTTATTTTGGTGGATTTGGTTTGATAATTTTGATGTCGAAAGAGACGTTGGACAACTACAACGTCAATAGTGAGAAGCAATGATTGTGGGTAAAGAGAAGGAAACAAGGAAAATAATGAGAAAAAAGAAGCATCTCTCAGCATTGTTCATTGACAGGACAACTCTCGTCAGCAATGGTTTGATGGAGGAAGCAACAACATCTTTCAGGGAGGTGAAGGTTAGGGTTTTTAGGTTAGAAGGGAGATGATATAAAAATAATAAATAAAATTTAAAAAAGAAAAGAAAATGATAGCATTCTGTTAATTTTAACGGAAAAATAAACAATTTGATTAATTTCTTTACCAACAGTTATCAAATTATAAAAATTAGGGTGACTAACAGAGCTACCCTGGCCGTAAGCGGTGGGCAAATCGCCCAGGCCCCTACCACTGCCCAGGGCCCCTACCTAGGACCCACTATACTATTTAATACCCAACCTAAAAAACCCAATCCTTAAATTTAATCTAAACCCAACTCAACCCAATCCAACCCAATTCTACACTAAAACTAAAAATAAAATTAAACCCAACTCTAACTAAGTTAGTAAATAGTAAGTAACAGACCTCACGACAGAAAAAAAAAATTCATAACCTTCTTCAAGACTTCAACTTCAAATCCCTAATAGAAAACTCTCAAAAATTTTTACAGCATTTTTATACGAGATTCCATTTTGTACCCTCCAGATCGACAACGAGCTAGCTAGATATTGGAGTTTAACTTCTGCTCTTAAGGAAGCTAAATAGCTAATGAGAAGAACTGAAGAAACAAAGTCTTCAAGAGAAACTCCAGTCACTAATTCAGCCTCAGGTAATGCTTTTTTTCTAATTAAAATTAGGTTATCTACTTATCTTTGAGTTTAAAAATTATGTTATTTTAGCAAACTAACCAATTTTGGGTTTTTGAATATAGGCTGAATTTGGGTAGAGAAAAAAAAAAGGGGGGTTTGAAGTGAAAGGGAAACTGGGAATATATTTATTAATTGGGGGGTAGTGAGTAGTGACTTGAGTGAAAAGGTGAAAGGGATATTGCTGAAATTTTAGAAACTTGGAGTAATAATCCAGTTTATATACTACTGTTTTTCCTGATTTAGAAAATAAGGGAAAGGAAAAAGAAGAATAAACTTTCTAAAATAATTGGATCAAGTGATCAACAATTGAAACAAAGTTTTTCTGGATCCTTAATGTAGTAACATTGTTTAGTAATTTTATATGTAGTTGTAGAGAGCAAGGACCCATTTTGTACCCTCCAGATTTTTCATTGAATGTTGATATATAGGCAAACCGCAAACTGATGAGTGATGATGTGTTAACCTGTTAAGTTATTTTCTTTTAAATTTGGTGTTTAAAGGTTAATGAAGCAGCTCATGTACATAAAATAAAAGATGTATATATTATTCATTGTGTGTGTATTTTTTATTCTTAACGCCATAAATTATGCTTATGCAAACAGTTTACCTAGTTATATAAATAAATGATTTAATGTTTAATGTCTAATAAAATAATATCATTTTGGTCTTACCACTAGGATGATTTTTATATGCGGGTTTATTTAGAAAATGAAGTGCGAGGTTATTCTTGGTAGTAATTATGTATTATTATTAGGTAAATTGGTAATGGAATTTAAAAATTTCATAAGCAAAAGCTATAATGTTTTTTTTTAATTAATTTCGATTTTTTTCGTTTGAAGATTTCGATTTTTTGAATGGGAAAAATTGGGAGTTTTTGTTTGAAAATATCTAATTGGGGATTGGGAATTTTCCCTTATAAAAATTGACGATTTGATCTAGTTTTCTGTAGTTTGATTGTGATTATTTGTTTTTGGCTTTGTTTAATTAGTCAATTTTATTGGCAGGAACCTTGGCTCATCATTGCAAATTAAGAAAGCTAAGGATTAAGTGATTATTTGTTCAATTCTACAAATTTCTACAGTGTCATTGTTCTAACCTATATTAGTTTTATTAGCTATTAGTTATATTGCTAAATAATGTTGCCTAAATATTTGTCTGGAAGTGAGAAAAGAAAGAAACGAAAACAAAGAGATGAGTTAGTAGAATCACAAAGGGGATCTCTTGATAGATTTTTTAAGAAAAAAATAGGAGAGACTTCAAAGGAGTGGAAGTAGACAATGTGGACCAATCTAATGAAAATTTAAATGATAATGCTATTAATTTGGATGATCTGAATTATGACTATGACCGTGCCAATGTGGTTGAACTTGATCCAAATGAACATAATAATTCTCCAAATCATATCAATGAGGAATTTGCTACATGAATGACCCTAATGATGTACAAAATGAGTCAAATGTTGAAGATGTTAGGGATGATCCGCATTTTATTCCTCCTTTAGACATTTACGATCCTAGAAATTGGGGTATCCTTGATAACAAGTCTAGAGATATTTTAGTTGAAAAGGGGCCTTTAAGGGAATTGAATCTTAAATTTCCCTTAGATGGTAATTCTAGGCATTTCTCGTATGCTTATTTTTCTAGAAAGTTGATTAATGGAGAGACTAGCGATAGAAAATGGTTAGTTTACTCTAAACATGTAGATAAAGTTTTTGTTTTTGTTGTAAGTTATTCACAAAACTAAATAGAAAGAGTTACTTGGCCACTGATGGTGTGAATGATTGGAAACACTTGAGTGAAAAACTCAAAGAACATGAGAATAGTTTTGACCATATGACTAACATGAATGTTTGGACTGAATTAAGAGTGAGATTGAAGACTAATCAGACTCTTGATAAAGACTTGCAACAAGGAATCTCAAAAGAGAGAGAACGTTTGAGACATGTTTTCTTGAGAATACTTGCTGTAGTTAAATGTCTTGGTAAGAATAATTTAGCTTTTCGAGGATCAAATGAGAAACTTTATGAGGAGAATAATGGTAATTTTTTGAGCCTAATTGAAATGATTGCTGAATTTGATTTGTCAATGCAAGACCATATTAGACGCATTCAAAATGAAGAAATGCATTATCATTATCTTGGTCACAAAATTCAAAATGAGCTAATTTCTATATTGGCCCATGGTGTTAGAAGTTCTATTTTGAAAATCATTCAAGAGGCAAAATATTTCTCTGTTATTCTTGATTGTACCCCTGATGTGAGCCATCAAGAACAAATGACTTTAATAATACGATGCGTTAATATGTCAAGTGACAAAGTAAAAATAGAAGAATACTTTTTAGAGTTCTTGAAAATAGATGATACATCTGGGATGGGGCTTTATAATGAGTTATTAAATGCGTTAAAATCTCTTGAGCTTAATGCTGATAATGTGAGAGGCCAAGGATATGATAATGGTTCTAATATGAAAGGAAAACTCCAAGGTGTTCAAAGGAGACTACTTGAATTAAATCCAAGAGCTTTGTATATGTCGTGTGCTTGTCATAGTCTTAATCTCACTCTTTCTGATATGGCACATTCTTGTACAAAAGCTATGTCATTTTTCGGTATTGTGCAACGTATATATACATTGTTTGCAAGTTCTACCAAAAGGTGGACACTTTTGCGTGATAATGTTTCAGAAACTGTGAAATCTCTATCGAATACTCGATGGGAAAGTCGAATTAAAAGTGTTAAAGTTATTAGATTTCATGCTTCCAAGATAATATTAGCTTTGTCAAAATTATACGAATCTTCAGGTAATGATGTTAAGGTGAAAAGTGAAGCAGAAAGTTTGGTTAATGCACTTCAAAATTTTGAATTTTTACTTGGAATTGTTATTTGGTATGATATCTTGTTTTCAATTAACAAGGTGAGTAAAAAGTTACAATCCAAGACAATGTGCATTGATACTACGATGAAAGAAGTGGAAGGTATAATATTATATTTTGAAAATTATAGAAAAGAAGGGTTTGAAGCTAGCATTAGTGTTGCCAAAGATCTTGCGTTTAGTATGGATATAGATCCAAAATTTTCAACTAAACGCCTCTATTTTTAGAAAAAAACAATTTGGTGAGGATGGTCATGATGAAGATTTACAATCACCTGAGGAATCTTTTAGAGTTAACTACTTTTTGGTGATTGTGGATATGGCAATTACTTCTTTGAAAGAAAGATTTGATCAATTAAAGATTTTTGAAAATATTTTTGGATTTTTAATTGACTCAACAAGGTTGAAGTCTTTAGAAAGCAATAGATTAAGAGATTGTAGTAATAACTTCAAAGATACATTTTCTCATAATAATTTGTCAGATGTTGATGCTGATGACCTTTATTCTGAAATGAAAGTGTTACAAATGACTTTACCAAATGAGTCAATGACAAAGAATTGATATTCTTGAATTTGTCAAAAATGCGATTGTTATCCTAACGTTTCCATTGCATATCGGATCCTATTGACGATGCACGTGACAAATAGCTTCATGAAAGAAGTTTTTCGAAGTTGAAATTATTGAAAAATTACTTGAGATCGACAATGTCGCAGGAGAGATTAAATGGTTTAGCAATGTTATCTATTGAGAGAAATATGTTAGATAAAATTGATATAGATATGATCATAAATGACTTTGCATCAAGAAATGCTCGAAGAAAATGCTTTTTATAAGTATAATATGTATCTTTCATATACATTTTTTAAAATTTATATGGGATGTAACGAATTTTTATATTCTTTTATATGAATTAGTATTTCAAAGAAAAAGTGCGTTAGGGGCCCATTTTTTTCAGTTCGCCCCGGGCCAAAGAAAATTCAGGAACGGCCCTGGTGACTAAAATAAGAACAACTTAATTTTAATCACCTCAAAGTAACAAACGGGTAATTTATCCTTAATTATTTTAATCAAAATATTTTATTGTTATATCATTTTTTTTAAAAGGGTAACATTTTTTTTTTACGTGTATCATAATTTAATATGTTATATGAAATTAATTATATTTAAGAAATTCAATCTGAGCATTTTTTTAAATGATTATTTTAAATGTATAGTCAAAACTTACCTGATAATGAGAGATATCTAAGGATCAAACTATGGCCAAAAAAAAAAAAAAAAAAAAAAAAAAAAAAAAACACATTACTTGCAAATCTGACTCAAACCAAATTTTGGAATACCTTTGACTTTATTAATTAACTCATTAAAAAATAAAAGCACAACCATGTGCACAATGTATTAATAATCATGATAAATATAATCAATGAAACTTAATATGAATTTAAAATAATCTTATAAAAGTACTTAAACTACCTAAAATTTCATAGTTAGGTACTTCGGAAGTTTTTTTTTTTAATCAAAGTAAATATTTAAAGTTTTATTCTTTTTATCATTTCAAGTACCAATAGTTGTCTCTCATTAAAAAGAACATTCAAACCAATCCAATTATGACACATGTCATTTTTAATTAAATACGTAAAAATTAAAAATAAAAATTTCATATCCCTCTTTCTTTCCCCTTCATCAAAAACCTCATAAAACCAAACCTATCATGGCTTTCAAAATGGATAAAATGAGGGTTGTCTTTTTTCTTTCTATTTTGAGTTTTCAGTATTGGAAATGGAGGTTTTTCTTTGTAGAGAAGATGAAGATGAAGATGAAGATGAAAGGAGAGTATTTTTTAAATTTATTTTTATTGAATTTTAATTTTAAATATTTTTATTTAATTAAAAATTACACTTGTCATAATTTGATTGTGTGGAGTTTTTTTCAACTAGTGTTAACTGTTGTTATTTAAAATGATAACAAAATAAAATTTTAGGTACTTCCTTTGACAAAAAAAAAAAAAAATCTTCAACTACCTAAATAAAAAAGGTTGCATATAAAAAGAATCTTTGATATTATGAATGGAGCGACAAAATTTCAAAACATAAAGATACTTATATAAATAAACTTAATATTAAATAGCAGGTTGAAATATTTATATTTTTATCTCTAACTTTGTTTTCTATTTCAACTTGGACTTTAAATTAATTAAGATTTATTATTATAAATATAATGCAACAAATGAAGATTATTTTTGTTGGTAAGTTTAAAGTGTCTAAAAAATAATGGAATGGTTTTTCGAAGAAAAAATTTCGCAAGTCATAATCGAATAACGATACTACCAAAAAGAGATGAAAGAACATTTTAATTAATAATAAGGTAAAATTATAATATTCATTCATCACTTCATACATTTATTTAGTTTATAATACATATTATACTAAATTTGTTTTTGAACTCTCCCTCGTTCGCTTTCCCCTATTATTGTGTATTAAGAAAGCTTTATTTTATAATTGTATGATTTACTTTACGCTGTTTTTCTAATTGATATTATAATAATAATTTTATACAAATATTCAATTTGTTATTATTGTTTAAGTAATTTGTAACTTCAAAGTAATGATGGATTGAAGAAGATTAAGATAGAAGATAAAGAAATCAAATAAGAATTTCCTAAGGGCAAGATATTTTATATTGTTGAAGAAGATAATATATTTTTAAATTGATATGGGTTTAAACTCATTTAAATTTTAAATTTTTTTATTCTCAACTTTTTAATTTTACAATAATTTCTAGTTTTTTTTTTAATTTTCACATATTTTTATATTTCAATTTTTTATGATAAAAAAAACCAAAATCATTCTTTATTCAAATTAATTAAGTAATATGATTGTGAATTGGGCGACAACTTTGTAATAGATGTCGTCATGCGTCTTTCTTTGACTATGGTCTCTTATTTTGGACAAACATTATTGGTCCCTAACTCTCCGTGGCCCTACACATTCCCTTTATCATCAATTCTCTTTCTCCCTTCATGCATACGCTATACTGACATAATAAATCTAAATAGATAATTCACAATTCTACTTTTCTTTAAACAAAGATAAAATACCACTTAAATATGAGACCCATTTACCTAAAAAGGCTCATTTCCAAATAAAATTATAGAAATGGGCCAATTAACATATTATTTATAGAAAAGGGTCAGTTTTGGCAAAACGCGCCTATGTGGCCACGTTTTAGAGGGAAAAATCCAGCAAAGCGCTCCCCTAGGGGCGCGCTTTGCTGGCAGCAACGACTATTTTTTATTTGAACTTTTTTGACCGTTGGGGGGGTCCAACGGTAAAAAAAAAACTATAAAACCCCCTTCTTATATATTTCACACTTAATTTCTTCAAAATTTAGCCAAAAATCTCTAAAAATTCTCCCTAAAGCTCTCAAATTTCTCATTAAATTTCTCAAAACTCTTTATAATTAGTTATTTACTTTATTTTTTAAAATTAATATTATTTTTTTATAATTTTAAAAATATTTGATCGTGTTAGCAATGGCCGAGAATTAATTCGTCTCGATCATAAACATATCTCCGTCGAACAAATGAAAATGGTAACGGTTTATTTTAAATGTTGAATATTATTTAATATTTTTTTATTTATGTAATTTTAATTAATTTTAATTTTTGAATATTATTTAATATTTTTTCATTTATGTAATTTTAATTAATTTGTATTTTATAATTTTTTAAAACAGTCTGTAAAATCGGATGTTACAATGTTATATTCGTAATATGTCTGGTCCGCCATCACCGTTGATAGAAAATTACTTGAGGGAAGCGGATTTTTGGCACGCGGCCACTATAGGCCGGGGGTGCAAGTTGGACCCGAAACTCATCAGCGCGTTAATAAAGAGGTGGAGACCCGAGACGCACACATTCCATCTTCCTTGCGGAGAGTGTACTATCACTTTAGAAGACGTCCAGTTACAATTAGGATTGCCGGTGGATGGGTCCGCACTCACCAAGTCCGTTCAATCTGCTGATTGGGGAGCCATATGTTACAATCTTTTGGATGCGATTCCGGATAATATTTATAGAGGTCAGATTGAGATGGGCTGGTTACGAGACACATTCCCGGAGCCAGGGAATGATTCGACTGAAGTTGAAAGAATACGATATGCCTGGGCATACATCCTTGAGATGATTGGAGGTTATCTGATGCCGGACTTGTCACGAAACCTCGTACATCTGAGGTGGCTGCTGAAACTTGTTGATTTTAGAGTAGCTGGCGAACTTAGTTGGGGGTCTGCCGTGTTGGCAACATTGTACCGGGAGATGTGCGGGGCGACGCGACCAAATAAAGCCAAAATCGGAGGTTGCCTATCACTACTACAATCATGGGCTCGGTTTTGTTTTCCATTTTTATGCCCTCGAGTGAACCGCCCATATACATTCCAACTCATAACGAGGTAAAATTTTTATTTGATTTTACAATTATTCCATAGATTTAAAATAAAATTATATGTTGAAAATTTATTTAATTAGGTGGAACCATCCGACGAGTTATATCGGAATACTTACTGCTCTTGAAGATATACGACTTCTATTAGACCAACGGTCGGAAGCGCAAGTAAGTATTAAATAAAATATATATACATAAAATAGTCGTTTCGTATTTAGTGCTTAGTATTTAGTATTATGTATATAACTAATATTTTTATCCCGTTCATATAGTTTCAATGGACACCATACGAGGATCTGGCAATACGGGCAGTAATTCCGGAAGAATTCTTTCAAAATCCGAACATTTGGCATGTTAAAGTCCCATTGGTCAACTATGCTATTGTCGAGATGCACCTGACGAATAGAGTGTTACTGCAATTTGGATTCCGACAATCGATTCCTGAGGAACCTGAGGTGTTTGATGACCAGCACAGAATCGACTTACGGCAAACGAATACGAATTGGCCGGTATTCTGGTCTGAATATATCGAAATTTGGGAAAACCGGTATGATCATATACCTGATCGCGAACCGACACCCCGGATTACATGCCATGGTTTAGGATCCATGGCAAGCCATATTTGCTGTCGGAAGAGCAGAGGTGTCGGCAAATCCGTGTGGAAAGGGAACGACGAGGCCTTTTAAATCTAAGGAGAAGCGATGATGGGACGGGCCCATCAACAATGCCCATACAATCACCGGGCCCATCAATAGCGCCAACACAATCACCGAGCCCATCAACAGTACCCACACAATCACCGAGCCCAATACCTCAATCGACGACACCCAAATCACAGCCCTTTCAGATTATGCCAGGTGCATATCCTAGCCCTTATATGTATCCTAACCCTTATATGTTTCCTTTTCCCAGTCCTATGGCAGGTTGGAATGCATGGCCCGGTGCATCTCCTATCCCGATGACTCCGACGACTCAAACGATGATATATAGGCCATCATCATCGGAGGGATCACATAAGGCACCGTCGGCGAGCTCATCTCATTACCATTCCTCATCGCCTTATGGGATTCAAACACCTCCGCCGTGGGTGATGCAAACACCTCCACATTCTTTATTCTACCAAGGTGGGTCATCCTCCCAACACCCACAACCGGAGCAACTACAACCCCCGCCAGAGCAACCAATGAGGAATCCAGCGCGTAATCGTCGTCCACTCCCATGTGGCACTGATTCCGACCGGCATATACATTGATTTTTTAATATATTTGTAGACGCTATTTCTATATTGTTTCATTTAATAAAAAAAAAGTTGTTTTTAATATTTTAATTGTAAATTAATTTTATATTTTTAATAAAATATAAGTTCTTTTGAATAAGGCGGAATAGAAATAATGCAACATCATTTCATTACAGCAATTATCAACTATTTCGGTTTGGGCATAATCGAATTGTATGACTTGGGTTCCTACACCATCCACACAAATTCTGTTGGTTCGTTCTTTCCCGGATATCCATATTATTACGTATTCTACTCGAGCAAGGTCGACCTTCCGGTTTGCGACGCAATTCTCTATCCGGTAACAGCTTAAACGGAGCAAGCGATACAAACGACCACTTACGTTCATCTGGGACCGTTAGGAATACGTGTCTCCACATATTGTACATGTTTTCTATTTTGTACACTTCGTCGACATATCTCATGGGATCCAAACGGAGATTCTGACAAGCTGCAATTGCATAAGCGCATGGATAACGAAGTGCGTCAAACGTCCTACAGTCGCAAGTCCTATTTATCAAATGTCCATTCGGGAGATCGTGTGGCCCTAATCCTACACACGATCACCACCGATTCACTTAGGAAGACACACATTTCATCGGGGTCTGGTTAATTTTCCTTATGCTTAATTTTGGTCCGACACACCTATATTCGGTACTTCAACAATAAATAAACACAATTAATGATTTATGTCAAGATTGACAAGATTATCCAAAGATTTGGGCAAAAACTATGAAAGATTTGATTAGTCGAACGAAAGATCTACGTGGAATAGTGCTGTTATGGAATTACGAGTTCTACTTATTGAAACGAATGCACTTACTGATCTTTGATGAAAATAAGGATGCTATTAATGACAATTTCAACAATCGGTAGAGAAACGAGTGAACGGGGAATGATTCGATTCAGAAAAGCAAAAATAATCGACAATAATAAAATGAAAATACAATGTAAAGAAAAGGAAAAGAAAAGAGAAATAGAAGAAATAGAGAGAGCTAAGCAAAATTCTAATAGGAATTGAAAAGAAAACAATGTGTCAAGTCTAATTAGGAAAAGATGGGCTAAATACCTTGGGTTTGGAAACCCTAGGGGCGACCTAGTAATTTCTTCAAAGCTGTCGAAAATAAAAAGATTGTTTTTAAGAAAGGTGTGGCTCAAACCTAGGATCACAAAGGGGAAGCTTAGCTCTTAACCATTAAGCATAAAGCCTATTTCTTGTTTAATCTTCATCCTTGACCAATTTTATATTATGTGATTCTTATTCTAGGTTGTCGAAAATAAAAGAAAAAGAAATGGAAGAAAGAAAGCTCAAACTTGTGTCTCTATGGAAGAAAACTAACACTTAATCATTTAGCCTAATACATTTCTTTATTTAACCATTTCAATTACCCCTATATTTTGGGCGTCACAATATATCAAAAGTAAATATTATGTAAAATAGATTAGATTACAAATCATGTTTAATTCAATAATATTTTCTCAAACGCAAAATAAATAAATAAAATTAATTGTGAATTTGAAAACACTTTTTGACTTCAAAGAAAACATGTTTGAGTAAACACATTTTTGAAAAAAACAAAGCCTAAGTGGAATGTAGTTAACATAATTAGCTGTCAAAGTCGCCGATCCTAAAGACGTGAAAAAATAGGGGAAGACAGCTAGAGTAGGGTTGAAGATTGAGGCGACAAAGGAGCAATACACAGTGAAAGACTTTAGGTTCATCCCACATTTCTTTGATTTTGATGTTGTTTGAGTATCCTCATCTTTAGTATAAAGAGTTTGACTGTTTGATAATGATGTCATTATACGAGTTTGATTAATTTTTTATGTAATTTCAGTTTAAATAATATTCAATTTCATAACATCATTTTCTGGGTTTACAAATGATTTGAAAGACATCCAAATTGTTAGTAGGTGGCAGTGATTGAGTCATTTTTTTCAACAAGGGTGAAGCCCCACTCGTCCACCTTTCTACAATTTGCATTGAGATTTTTAGAAACAAAATAAAGACTTTTTTTTTTTTTTTGTCTTATTTTTAGAAGCTAATAAACTTTACTTCCTTTCCTACGTCAGATACCGCGTTTTATTTTCTCTTCTTCTCTTCTTCGTTTTGGATCTCTCTCCTTCAACGGTTTACATATTGTATGTTTGACATTGTCTACCACACGGGAATAGTAACATTCACGCAAGAATAAAATCAGAAATTTTTTGGGTTAAAATTAAATTGTATATTTTTATAATTGGGAAAATTGTAATTTTATTATTTTTAAATTTTTTTATTATTATTTGAGGTGATCAAAATGTAATTTTACCTTTACTAGTTTAAAATTTTATAAAATATAAATGAGTTAAAAAGAAAAAAAATTATTTTAGGAGGGATCGGCCCTGTCAACCCCTTTGACTTCGCTTCTGCATCCACGATGTAAGTTAAAGAAACTATTTTATATAAAAGATAATTTCTTTTCAAATTTATTTAATAATAATTATTGGTGAAATGATAAAAAAAACTTTATTCGTAAATCTTATTTCATATATATTTGATCTTTTATAAGTAAAGATAAAATAACACCTGATTAACTGGTGACATTAATTTATAATGAATAAAGATGAAATTTATCTTATTTGCCAAAAGAATGTATAAACATAACATGTGGTATTATATTCTTATTTTAGATTTTTTCAGGAACTCATTTTAGATTTTTAAATATTTAATAATCAATGTCGTATTTATCTTTAACCTTCTTGCATGTTAAATTTTAACTCAAGAATCGAGACATTACAACTTTTATTGTGTAACTCAAACTGAAGTGTTTCGTTTCAACTTTTTTTTATTATTATTGCAATTCTGTAATTTTCCATTAATGATAAAAATTATATAAAATAATTCTCATCTATAAAGTTTTTCTCCTTACCAAAAGTTAATAAACCAAACATAAACCTTTTTAGAGTTTGCAAATACAATATATATTCAAACAATTATAAAGTAGAATTAAATCAATACTAAATATAAACGGATCAAAAATCAGAATAAATCAACTTAACATAATAAAACCCACACATAACAACAATAACAACATATAATGAGATTTGAATTAGTTGACAAAGGTAGAGGCCCCGGACTTTTAAGGCTGGGTTTGAGTCACACTCTCCATAATTACAATGTCTGACTCATCATGTGTGGATTTTATTTAATTCTTTTTAATTTAATTCGATTTTATCTAATTTTTTTTAATCTATTGTACATTATACTAATTAAACTCTACATTGTACTTTACATTCAAAAAACTTAAAATGAAATATTCTAAATTATAACATTTCGCATAAAAGCATATAGTGTGGTCAATAAAATCGGATGGTTAAGGAATTTAAATTTATGCGACCACATTTGTAAATATAGTAATCTATATATTTATATTATTTTTAATATTTTTTTCTTATTTTAATTATTTTTCATATTATATTTATAAAATATTAGTAATATGATCAAAGGCCTTGTTTTTATGCATATATATGTATATGTATATTTCAATACCCAAATCAAGCCAACAAGAAAGAAACCGTGTTTTGAAATTTCCTTGTATTTCAGCTTTAATTTATTTATTTTTTTAAAAAGGAGAGCACTTTCTCACTTTTGCTACTATTGCTATATATTTTTAATAATGTTTTTTTTCCTCTTATCCTATAATTAAATTATCACTTCAATATACTTTTTTTTTCTAGTTTGATGTCTGTATTTTCATTACGTAATCCACGTTACTTCCAAATCACATTTTTATTAAGAGAATTAAATCAACCAATAACACATTGCCATGTGTCTAGAAAAAGGAAAGAGATCACTTAAAAATATTAAAAATATAAAAATCCAAAAAATCATAAACAAAATCTAAAAACAGTAAAAAAAAAAAATCTTAAAACTTAGAAAATTATTAAAAAAACTTTAGAATATCATAATATATTTTTTAAATTATAAAAAAAATTAAGATTACAAGTATGCAAAACATCAAAAAATTCGTAAAATTTTTTTAAAAAAATTATTTGAAATTTAGTCTCTTTTTTTTTTATAGAAATTTTAAGATTATTATGATTTTTTTTTAGAATTTTATGGTATTTTTACTAAAAAAAAATCTAAATTTCATAAAAAAAATGATAAAATCCCTAAAAAATAAAAAATACCATAAAATTCTTTAAACTTCATAAAATTATAAAATTTTATAAAAACCTAAAATTCCAAAAAAATCAATTTTTAAAAAGTTTATGAATTTTTTAATTTTTTTGATGTTGCATACTTTTAATTTTAAATTTTTTTCATGGTTTTCAAAAATAGATTATGATATTTTTAGTTTTTATAAATTTTTAGGTTTTAAGATTTTTTGGGGTTTCTTTTTGGATTTTTAATGATTTTTTATTTTTATAATTTTAAACATTTTAAGTGATTTTTCCCTTTTCCTTGACATGTGGTAGCATGTCATTGGTTGATTTAATTCTTTTTAATGAAAATTTGGGTTGAGGGTAAAAGATTACAGAATGAAAATACAAGGATAAAATTGATAACAAAAATAAAATACAAGGGTCAAACTGATAAAAAAATTATACAAATACCAAAATATAATTCAACTATAATACATGGAGCAAAAATGGTATTAAGCCTTTTACATGAAGCAAAAATTATAGTCTTCGCAATTTGTTTTTCAAGTTTGAATAGAATATTGTTTGGTATACATGAGAATGTATTGATTAAAATCTCTTAAAAATTACATGATCATTTTTACTTTCTTAAGAATATAATGATAATTTACGAATTTACTCTTATTAAATAAAAAATAATATTCATGTATTTAATTTTGATAATGAACTTTTTTTTCTTTAACGAATATTTGAATTAAATACTTAATAATAAATTTTTAATTGATATTTTCAAAAATTAATTTATAATTTTAATTAAAAGCAGAATTGTTTCAAATTTTTCTTACATATATTTTGTAAATATATTAATGCACATATAAAGTCATGTATATATAAAATTTGTTTTGGTATAAATTTAAATATATATATATAGCCTAAATCTTTGTAATTTTTAAAGGATTAAATCAAAATTTTATCATTTTTGGGGGCTAAAGTGTAATTTTACCATTACAAATTTAAAATTTTAAGGAATCTAATTAGAAAATTTTCATTTTAGGGGGACTAAGGCCTCTGCCAACCTCTGTATTCGTCACTGCCCACCATCATAGGTAGAAGACGACTACAAAACTATACTTCTTATAAAATAATTTATAGTATAATTAAATTTTTATTTAAATATCTATCAAAATTAATTGTTAATACCAGCTTAATTTATGAAATCAATAAAGCTAAAAAAAATTGAATAACAACTCTTTTAAGGTCTTCCAATAAACATATTTTCTATTTAAAAGATTACAAAAAGTATCTATCATTTAATGAAAATCACAATCTATGTCCATGAAAATTAACTAAAACAAATTAAAACCCCCACATACAATAAATATTTATTTTTTGAAAGTCACATAAAATCAAGATTTAAATTTTTCTGAAAATTTTATATATGCCAATATGATATTATTATTGTTTTTCATACTTTAAAAAAAAAATGAAACAGAAGAAGTAAATATGTGTATTTTTATATTAAGTCGTCGCAGCTGATAGCTTCAAGTCAACCCTATAGAAGATGACTTATCTCTTTTTATTCAGTTCACATAATAAACCACATAATAAACCTACACTTCCGGGAAGCTTCATGCCAACGGTTACCATATATATATATATAAAATTGTGTGCACGCGAAAACTACGTATTTTAAATATAAAAAAAATTTTAAAATGAAATTTAATAAATAATAAAATATATGATTTAAAATTAATTAATAATAACATATGGAATTTTTATGATTATAAAATTAAACAAAATAGATTAAATTGAAATTTAAATACGTAAATATATTATATTAAGAATACTAAATGCGCTATAATTGTTTATCATGGTGTTGTCATCAATATTGAGTTAGTATCGAGTTGAGTTGTGACACTAACTCAATCAACAACATTATCAAAATATATAATTGCTGGAGGTAACAAAATATGCATAATAACAATAAAATGTAAATATCATTTTAAAATAAAGCATTAATTCAGTGATAAAATTAAATGTTTTATTGATGTAAATGTTGTGGGGTTCAAATCTCACTATATCTAAATGATTTATTATTATTTTTTTAAATAAAAAGATGAAAGTACCTTAGTATAATATAACTTATTTTAAACACAGAAGGATATTTTCGTAATGCCTCTAATCGAGTTAATACTTAGTTGACTTGTGACACTAAACTTTTACTACGAAATCTGCTTTCGTAGGGATCAACAATGATAGTAATCACCCAATGGTTGAGGCAATTTGGAAGTTAGTTGCTTAGCTGAAAATAAAGATTTTTAGTTGGCTGGCATGGAGAGATAGAATTATGTCCAACCTGAAAACAAAGTTGTAGCATGTGCGGAGTTGTAAAAGAGGAAGAAAGGAGTAAATTCAATGGTAATGCCCATGAATCAGTGTGGTACTATAATTTAGTGGAGTCTAAGAACAAAAAGGGTTGGGGACTGCACTTTTCACTTACCCCTCAATTCAAACAACAAAACTTTATTCTTCATCCTTCCCTTTCTCTTTTACAAGAGAATAGTAGAATAATTATCTATAATAATATTTATTAATTAAAAAAATAAAATTTCTAATCAGAATTGACATTGAAATATTATTATAGAGATGGTATCCCAACAACAATTCCACTACAAAATGCCGGAGAAATGAGTAGTCAAAATTCCAAGAAACCATTCTAATCTTACGAGTACCCAACACAGTAGAATTATCCTATTAATGCTCCCTATATCATAGCAAATTTAGACTGCTGGATATGAAGGTCGCAGCCAGTTGTAATGCAACAAGTAACCGACGATAGCTTAAATTAGCAGACCCCTTTTCTTATCAAATTTATTAAGAATCTAAACAGGTAGATAATAGCATATAAAAACCTTAAAGCCAGGCATGAAATCTCTATACCATTATTCCGAGCCTGCATGTTCAGTGAAGCTACTTCCCCTTTATAATTGAAATATTATAACTATCAACTTAAATTTTTTACTACTTTGACATATTATTTTACTTTTTTAAGCGTCAGAATCTAAATTTCTGATTGTGGGACGATCCTTGTATGGTAAAGTTGTGATTGTTTTGGGTTCTCCTCTAGGAAGGAGATCAGCCGTAGAAATTAGACTATGGAACCATCACACAAAATTAAACAAATCTTTGTTAATATATAAATTAGTCTACAAGCCAAACTTAAAATAATAATAATAAAAGAAGAAACCCGTCTGTAATCTTTCTTACCATATGTCCATCTGTCTATCTCTAGGTTAGATATTGTTGGGTTTTTCCAAAAATAAATATTTTACTTTTACTTTTACTTTTACTTTGATGTTGTTAATTCCAGTCTATATCTTGAAACTGAAGGTGGAAAAAGAAAAAAAAAAAAAAAAAAAAAAAGATTCTGAAAGTAACATCGCACGTGTGTTACGCGTCGTTTCATTGATATACACGTGTATAAACCCAGACAGGGGAAGTGGGGGGAATTCAGTTATATATATATGAAGGTGGGAGCTTGTGTATGTGCTTTGTTATTATCAGTGCATCAAACATCGAAGAGAGTTCCAGTTTCTTGCTCTTGGATTATCTGCTTTGTTCTAATTATTTCATTTCATTTTCTGGATAGAGTTTTGATATTTTTGAGAAACCCATTGTTTGATAAAACACTTGTTTTTAATATACATATAAAGATGGGAAGACAACCATGTTGTGAGAAAGTTGGGTTGAAGAAAGGGCCATGGACTGCTGAGGAAGATAAGAAGCTAATCAGCTTCATCCTCACCAATGGCCAATGCTGTTGGAGAGCTGTTCCTAAGCTTGCAGGTCTCTCTCCCATTCTTGTTTTCAGAAATTTATGTAATGTTTTAAAAAGCAAAAATGAAGATGTTTGATGTGTGATTGCAGGATTGTTAAGGTGTGGAAAGAGTTGCAGGTTGAGATGGACAAATTATTTAAGACCAGACCTGAAAAGAGGACTTTTATCTGAATATGAAGAGCAAATGGTGATTGATCTTCATGCTCAACTTGGCAATAGGTTAATTACCCCATCTTCATTTATTTTTCTACCGAAGACATTATGTTTATTATTATTATGTGGTTATGATTTTCCTTGAAAACAACTCCATCTTTCACAATTCCATCCAAATCTCACATGCTTTAGAAATTGCACTTTGAATTTTATTAAATATATTTGATTTATAATTATCCAAATCTCTTTTACATGGACCTCTCTTGTGGTTACAAAAAGGTCATCCTTCTTTGTAGTGGTCCCAAATTTCAACTCATTATTTTACTTTATATTATCACACTTGCTGCTTTTCTTTTTTCCTTAAAGAAATTGATTTTTGACATTTTCAGATGGTCTAAGATTGCCTCTCATCTCCCTGGAAGAACTGATAATGAGATCAAGAACCATTGGAACACTCACATCAAGAAAAAGCTGAGGAAAATGGGCATTGATCCTCTCACCCACAAGCCACTATCAACTGCTGAAGAGCAGCCAAAAGAGCAAAAGAAGCAAGTTCCAAAAGTTGACAAATCCAAACAGCCTGAAACATCCTCACAATCCACTATAACTAAAGCAAAAGAGGAAGATACGAGCATGACAAGCTCATCATTTGACCCAATGGACATGACGATGAACAATGAAAACATTGATGGTTTTTGCACTGATGAAGTTCCATTGATTGAACCCCATGAAATCTTGATCCCTGGCCCTGCTGCACCCTCAACATCTTCTTCTTCTTCTTCTTCTTCTTCATCATCATCTTCTTCTTCTACTCATTCTCCCAACTTCCTACAACAATTTCACTACTTCCCTGCAGATTTTGAATGGCCTTCAGATAACAACACCAACAAGACCGATAGCAACAATTTGAGCTTGTGGGATACTGATGATTTCAGCGGTTGGGATTTGCTGATCAATGATGATGATAGTGACACAAAGCTAGCTCTTGATTCATTATCATCTCCTCTATTTCAGTGCCTAAGAATGGGATTTGATCAAGATTCTTGGACATATCCACTTTTATGATTTTTGTTTTCACTTTGATTTTTATTATGTGCTTTCTTTATTTCTAGTTTCTCCTTTTATTTTTAATGTTTTCATAAAATATAATTTTTTAACCTTATGTGTTAGCATGATAATTAAGGTGTTCATCACCCCAAACAGGGGCGAAGCCAGGGGGTTGGCATGGGCCCGGCCCCCCCTAAAATGTAAAATTGCTATTTAGGCCCTTAAATTTTTTTAGAAATTTTAAATTAGTAAAGGTAAAATTACACTTTGACCCCCTAAAATTATAAAAATTCAATTTAATCCTTTACAAATTATAAAGATATAAACTATAAAAAATTAAAATTTCATCTGGCCCCCTAAAAAATTGTTCTGACTTCGCCCCTGACCCCAAATGTGATTTGGTGTAAGTAAATCCCTCACCATAATTAGATACTAATAAATATTTCTCAAAATATATTAACACGGGAGGAAAAAAACTTAAGTTTAGAGTCAAACATTTACAATAATCTTTAATTAAAGAATTTTATTAACTTTTCTGCCCTGAGTAAACGCAAAATTATTTTCGTCTTTTAATTTCTTAGTGTCTATATTGAAATTGAACAAAATGGTGTTTGTACATCAAATAGTCTTTTTGTTGAAATTGTACCATTAAATGTTTATTTCTATGTTTTATATATGATTATAATAACAAATTTAGTCTTCATGTTTACACATTTAGTCAATTTGGTCTATAATATTTTATTTGGAGTAGATTGGCCTTTAACCTTTTATACTAATGTGGCACTATTTTCTCATATATGTCATGTTTATAAATAATTTAAAATTATAAAAAAATTTAAAAATTTAAAAAAAAATTCAAATAGTCAAAAATAAAAATTATAATACCAAAAATTATGAAGAAGAAAATCTATTCAAATTAAAGAACATAAAACTTTAAAAGGTTATAAAAGTTTAAAATTTTCAATATATAAAGTGCTATTATGAACTAAGAGAATTAAAACAAGAGAACAGAGTAGAAAAATGAGAGGATGGTTCAACTTTCATTTCAGGATATCAAAATTTTTTTACATGCCCTCTATTTATAGGGCCTCAATCATCATATGTTACAAAATTATAATAAAGATAGTTAAGGTACCCTAAATTTTTTTAATAGTCACAAGAAAATGAATTATTGGGGGTTATGGGAGTTATATGGACATTCATTTTACAACACTCCTCATTGGATGTCCATCAACAAACATGTGTCTCGTTAAAACCTTATTAGGAAAAACACTGTAGGATAAAAACCTAATGAATGAAAAAGAGTATACAATCTCTTGTTACAAGTTGCCTCCTCGAAAACCTTTACCACGAAAACCCAGTTGGACAAAACCTTGATTAAAGGAAACGATTACAACGTGTTTTAGACTCCCCTTAAAGGCAACATCATAGTACATCTTTGAGTTGACACATTCCAATATTGTATACTAGTCTTTCAAACGTTGTGGTTGGCAATACCTTGGTAAAAGACCAGCCAATTTATCATTAGAATGAATTTGTTGAACTACTATATCACCTTTCTTCTCAAGATCATGAGTGAAGAATAATTTTGGTAAAATATGTTTCGTTCTGTCACCTTTTATGTAACTACCATTCAATTAAGCTATACATGTTGCATTATCTTCGTATATGATAGTTGACATCTTTTCTTGCAGAGGCAAATCACATATCTTCTAGATATGTTGGCTTAACAACCTTAGTCAAACACACTTCGGCTTGGTTTATGCATTACAATTAATTCTGCATGATTTGAATAGGCAACAATTAATGTTTGTTTTGTTGGACGCCATGATATGATTGTACCTCCACATGTAAATAAATATTTTGTTTGAGATCAACCTTTATATGGATATGATCAATATCCAGTATCAGCATAGCCAACTAATAAAGATCTTGAGACATTTGAATAAAATAACCCTATACTAGTAGTACCTCTGAGATATCTAAATACATGTTTAATTCCATCCAATGTCTACATGTTGGTGTTGGGAAATGTGCCCATATTGTAGTAAACATGTAACTGTTTTTTTATGTATTTGAACGATGAATAAATAAATAAAGTTAATTTCACATTTCACTGTTATATCTTTTGTGTTTCTGTCTTTCATGTTTTGCATACATATCAAAATTGTGACAAGCAAATATTATCTCATTGATAGTATAAGTTCAAACTGATTATAAGTGGCACTGTACGAACGTTTACATTGCGAAAAAGATAACTTACTTGAGTAGATAATCTAAACGATTTTGTAATCCCGTAAAATAATCAAAGTGAGCGTTTGATTCAAATAATTAGAAGGATTATTATGTCGTCTATAATTCCAATTGGGGAGATGGCTAGTCTATAATTCCATGAGTAGAAACATAGATGTACTCATTGGAAGAATCATACATTGGACTGGACCCAAGTTGAATTAATTTTGAATTTGTTTGTGAGTTAATTCACTTGTGACATTTATGGTGTGGCTTACCTAAATCCCAAGTTAGTCACTAACCATGCGTATGTAATTCATGTGCTTTGATATAAGTGGAGGCTTATGCTCTAAAAATGATCGAGCCCATAGCTGGTATGTTGGATACATGACTTGTGTATGGCATGGCTTTGCTAGTAACAATAGAATTCATAGCTCAGTTAAAGAGTTAACGATATCCCCTCATTGGCATTGTGTGGATTGATAAATATGGAACATGGTCACGGGTTGCTTGTTCTCGAACGAGCAATTTATCACAATCCTTTGTTGACAGTGGTCATATTAATCATTAAGAAGACAAACTGGTGATAATGAGATAATGTAACCTCCCCAACCCTACCTAGATGTTAAGCCCGAATTCGGAAGATTACATCGACCACCGAAATGACCCAGTAAGCCGTCGGAGTTTATAAAATAGTCATCTAAAACATTTGTTTATTTTGGATGAAAACTTAGTCTATTTTTAGAAAAACCTACGAGTTATCAAAGAACTGATTTAGATTAATTGACCTATGTAACAGTGACTACCTTTGAAAACTTAGTTAATTACCAATTTATTGATTACTTGAAACTTTAATTATAGTTTAGCAGCGGAAAAGTGATATATGTTTTTAAATTTTAATGAAAACCAATGTTCATGCATAATTAATTAGTATCCATATTTTTATATCCTAAAATCGAATTAAAGATCATGCATGCTATAAAAACCTAAATCCCGAGTCCCATGCCATTATTCAAAATAAAACGATACAGTTTTTGAATAATAAAACTATCAAATAATAAATATAAAATATTTTAATAAATGAAACCGAGCCGAGTTCCTCTAGATGCCGTGTCCGTGTCCTGACCTGGTAGGTTATCTGTAGAGATAGAAATAAAAGAGGAAAGTGAGTTAAGAAGCTTAGTGTGAGTTCAATCATAAGAAAATCAGTGCAAACAGTGGACAAATCATACAAAATATCAACTCATAAAATAAATCACAATTGGATGGCAATATAGAATATCAAAAGTGCAGAATAATTCATCAAAATAATATCCCAGTGTTCAAAGCCATGCAAATGCTTATGAATTCAATGCAATTTCACTTTATCAGAATAGGTCCTACCCAACTCCACTACACACCATATACAAAAAGAATACTAAGCTTGATAGCCAACACTTTGGCTAGTTTTAAAACATAACTCAAAATAAAATGTCTCCTATACATGCCATACTTAATATAAACAACTTGGCTATACCAAAATAGCGATTGATAGTGTGCTCTGAGCTCCGGTGACGATGATCCACGAGATTAGCTTGGCGGGACTACATGGAAAGAATGAATAAAGGACATAAGCATTTAGCTTAGTAAGTTTGCATATAATGCACGTAGCAACATACTTGCTCAATATAAACCATTTAACATAAACAATGGTATCATAAATTTCAGCTATTTAAGCTTACTTATACTGATTCTTGCATATCTCATGATACTTACTAGTCTCATACTCGTGAGGTAAACAAGGTACCTGTATCACTTGATCACATAGATCAGCATGCTCTACAATAATAATTATAATCTCTAGTTCATCATTCATAATATGAGTAATACTCATTTCTAACTTGATAATAGCTTTTCTTACTTGTCTTTCTTGTTATCATTTTAACTTTACTCATTTGCCCGATGAGTTTCTGCGAATAACCGAGGTTACTGAATCTCATCCCACATAGTTCGATGCCAAAGCCATATCCTCAATATGGTCTTACATGGGATCTCTCATCTTGGTTTTGATGCCATGTATTAACATGGACTTACTCAAAGTCTTCCTTGTGTGTTCCCTTGGGAACTTACCATTGCCATGTCTTGACATGGTCTTACTTGGTATCTTTACTCATGAACTGGTCAATGCCGAGCCTTGGCTTGGACTTACATGAAATCTTTCTTGTTACTCACCAATGCCATGCCTTGGCTTGGACTTACATGGAATCTCTACCTCATGATAGCTTTTCAATGCCAAGACTTGTCTTGGACTTACATGACATCTTTGCTTGGAGACTCACCAATGCCATGCCTTGGCTTGGGCTTACATGGGTCTTCATCTCATAATAACTCTTCAATGCCAAGACTTTTCTTGGACTTACATGATAACTTGCTTGATTTCCGATGCCATGCCTTGGCTTGGTCTTATACGGACTTTCTTATCTCGTGTGGTAGATCGAGTATCCTAAGTAATTCAACTTCAATCGGAACTTTCTCATGCTTAATCTCATTAATTTCTTTATTTAACATATCAATAAGCATTTCTATGGTAATAATGTACATTATACTAAGCAATTCAATGATAATAATCATAAAGCTTAGAAATCATACAAACTTACCTCAATATACAAAATGTATGTAGATATGCAATTTAGTCCTCGACTTTGTTCTTGCCTCGGTTTCGATCCGGGCTTCGTTTTTCTTGATCTATAATAATAGTTAGATCATTTAATACTCACATTGACTAAATTGACTCTTAACTCATGCTTTGGAAAAATTACTATTTTGCCCCTAAACTTTCTCTTATTTGCACTTTTGCCCCAAGGCTCGTAAAATGATTCTCACTTAACTTTATTAAACATCATGCTTAGTTGATTCATTTTCTCTACTATAACAATCATCAATTCTCACTATTTCTAATAGGTATGACCAATTTCATAACTATTACAAATTAGTACATACTATCATTTTTCATGAAATTCACTAAGGAAAAGATGTTTATCTAACATCAAAATCTCATAAACTTCCATAAAATATCATTTTACATGCATGATACACATGGGTAGATTTTTGAACATGCTTCTTAGCTCATCTCATAGCTAAAAATAGCTAATTCATAATACGAGGACTCCAAAAATACGAAGAATATTAAAAACGGGGCTAGGATGACTTACTTGCAAGCTTCAAAAATTTGAAGAACCCTAGCTATGGAGTCTCCCAATTTTCAGCACAAGGAAGAAGATGAATGAAATTTTTATCATTTTTTTCCCATTTTAATCATTTAATTGGTAAATGACTAAAATGCCCTTCTCTTTAAAAAATTACAAATTATTAACTCATGTCCATTTTTGTCCAAAACTTATAATTTGGGCAAATTGCTATTTAAGGACTTCTAATTTATATTCTAAAGCTATTTCATACAAAAAGCTTCTAGAAACTCATATTTTGCAACTTTTGCAATTTAGTCCTATTTGATCATTCCATGTCAATTTCACAAAATTTCTACATGGAACTTTAATACTATCATGCAAACATGTCATAAACCTTAAGAACTCAATTTACTAACTCAGATTTGTGGTCTCGCACCACTATTCCGACTAGGCCCTGAATCGGGATGTTATAATTCTCCCACTCTTAGGAATTTTCGTCCTCGAAAATCTTACCAGCAAACAGGTTTGGGTACTGGTTTCTCATGCTCTCTTCTGGTTCCCACGTAGCTTCTTCTATTCCATGTCTTTGCCACAATACTTTTACTAGGGCAATACTTTTATTCCTTAGCTGCTTGACTTCCCGAGCTAAAACCTTAATTGGTTCTTCACCATAAGCCATGTCGGGATGAATCCTATCTCTGACGGGGTAATTACATGTGAAGGATCTGATCGGTAGTGTCTCAAAATTGACACGTGAAACATATCGTGAATCGTTTCTAACTCTGATGGCAAAGCCAATCGATAAGCTACCGGCCCAACTCTTTCAGTAATCTCGTATGGTCCGATAAAACGTGGACTCAACTTGCCTTTACGGCCAAATCTGAGAACTTTTCTCCATGGTGACACTTTCAAGAAAACTTTATCTCCGACTTGATACTCTATCTCTTTTCTCTTTAAGTCTGAATAGGAATTCTGTCTATCTGATGCAGCTTTTAAACATTCTCATATCACTTTCACTTTCTCTTCACTTCTCTAACCAAATCAACCCCCAGTGAATTTGGTTTTCCTTGAGTTCACCAAAATAAAGGCGTTCGCACTTACGCCCATATAGAGCCTCATAAGGCACCATCTTTAAACTCGACTGAAAACTATTATTGTAGGCAAACTCTACCAATGGGAGAAACTTTTCCCAACTGCCTCGGAATTCAAGAATACAACATCTGAGCATATCCTCAAGTACTTGAATTAACCTCTTCGACTGATCGTCAGTTTTAGGATGAAAAGCGGTACTAAAGTTCAACTTTGTACCCAAGGCCTCTTGTAACTTCTTCCAAAATTTGGATGTAAACCTCAGATCTCTATCCGAGATGATTGACAATGGAACATCGTGAAGCCTTACTATTTCTGAAACGTACAAGTTTGCCAACTTGTCTAGTGAGTAATCAACTCGTACATGTATAAAATGAGCTGAATTCGTGAGTCTATCACCTATAACCCATACAACATCTTTCTTGCTCAGAGATAATGGTAGACCCGTTACAAAATCCATAGTAATACGGTCCCATTTCCACTCCGGAACCAAAATGGGTTGAAGCAAACCCGAAGGTACTTGGTGTTCAGCCTTTACTTGCTGACAAATCAAGCATTTGGAAACAAACTCTGATTTTTTTTTTCATTCTCGGCCACCAATACTGTTGCTTTAAATCATTAAACATTTTGGTACTACCCGGATGTACAGATAAACATCCATTATATGCTTCATGCAAAATTCTCTGAATAAGCTCGTCCTTTCTTGGTACACAAATTCTATCTTTGAACATCAGACTTCCATTGGGACTAATCCGGAAATCAGACTCAACATCTGTCTCGCACTGAGCTCTCTTGACTTGTAATTCACTATCTTCTTTCTGAGCCTCAAAAATCTCTTGGAGGAATACTGGTCTAGCTTTCAACTCAGCTAGAATAGAACCATTATCGGATAAAGTCATCCGTGAATTCATTGCCCTTAATGCAAATAGGGACTTTCTGCTCAAAGCGTCGGCGACCACATTCGCCTTCCCGGGATGGTAGTCAATGACCAATTCATAGTATTTTATCAACTTTAACCATCTCCGCTGCCTTAAGTTCAACTCTTTCTGCGTCATCAAATACTTCAAACTTTTGTGATCGGTGAAGATCTGACATCTCTCACCATATAGGTGGTGTCTCCATATCTTTAATGCAAAGACTATGGCAGCCAACTCTAGATCGTGGGTCGGATAATTCTTCTCATGTGGCTTCAACTGTCTTGAGGCATAAGCAATCACTTTGCCTTCTTGCATAAGTACACAGCCTAATCCATTTAAGGCACAGCCTAATCCATTTAAGGATGCATCACTGTAAATCACAAATTCTTTCCCTGTCTCAGGTTGTACTAAAACTGGAGCTTCTGTCAACATTGCTTTTAGTTTCTCGAAACTTTGTTGGCATCTTTCTATCCACTCAAACTTCACATTTTTCTGTAACAATTTAGTCATCGGGGTTGCAATCATAGAAAACCCCTTGACGAATCATCTATAATAGCCAGCTAGGCCTAGGAAACTCCTAGCCTCAGATACATTTCTCGGTGGATTTCAGTTCATTATGGCCGAAATCTTTCTTGGATCTACTCAGACTCCATCTCCCGAGACAATATGTCCCAGAAATCCTACTTCCTTGAGCCAAAATTCACTTTTACTGAACTTGGCATATAATTGATTTTCTCGAAGAGTCTATAAAAGCGTCCGTGTAGGTGCTCAAAGATGCTCATTCTCATCTCGGTAATAAATCAGTATGTCGTCAATGAAAACGACTCTAAACTTGTCGAGGTATGGTCTAAAAATGCGGTTCATTAAGTCCATAAATACCGCAGGAGCATTGGTCAAACCAAAGGGCATGACTAAAAATTCATAATGCCCATACCTTATTCGAAAAAGTCGTCTTGGACACATCCGATTCCTTTACTCTCACCGTGGTAGTACCCTCGATCTCAAGTCTATTTTAGAGAACACAGTGGCTCCCTTCAATTGATCGAACAAATCATTGATCCTTGGCAATGGGTACTTGTTCTTTCTTCATCACTTTATTAAGTTGACGGTAATCTATGCACAATCTCATGGTGCCATCTTTCTTTTCACAAATAAAATCGAGCACCCCATAGAGAACAACTTGATCTCGCAAAACCTTTATCTCATCAACTCTTGCAATCGTGACTTCAACTCTCTCAACTCCGTTGGAGCCATTCTGTATGGAGTAATAGATATTGGTACAAAGATCGGAGCTAGCTCAATCTTGAACTCAACTTCTCTAACTGGTGGTAGTCCTGGTAATTCTTCGGGAAAAACATCCACATACTCACATACTATTGGTACTGACTCAGTCTTTAACTCTGTTTCTTTATCATTCATCACAAAGGCCAAATATGCCTCATACCCTTTTCTTACGTATCTCTGTGCCGTCATGTGAAAAATCATTACCGGAGATTTACTTTGCTCATCTGATTCTATATGGAGAGTATCCCCATTCTCACATCTCATCTCAATATATTTCTTCCCACAATTAACTATTACATCATGAGTGGTCAACCAGTCCATACCAAGAATGATGTCAAACTCATCAAATGGTAGCAACATAAGATTTGCTTTAAAGTAATGACCTCTAATCATTAATGGACAATCTTTACATACTTCATCAACTAACACACTCTTGCCTAAAGGATTAGACACCTTAATCGTAAATTCTGTAGAATCTATAGGCATATTCATACTGGATACTAGTTTCATATGAATGTAAGAGTGTGTGGATCCGGGATCTATTAAAGCAATAACTTTGATATCATAAAGAGAAAAGATACCCGTAATAACATCAGGAGAAGATGCCTCTTCGCGAGTGCGAATGGCATAAGTCCTCGCAGGCGCCCTACCCTCGGGTCTCGCAGCCTGCTCTCTAGGGTTACCTCTCCCACTTGCCCCACTTCCTGGGTTCCTCTGCGGTCTTCCTCTGACCACACTCCCGGATCTCGGGTTCTGAGCTCTATCTTCTTTTATTGTCTCTGGACAATCTTTTATGTAGTGGTCCTGGGAACCACATCTGAAACATGCATTTTCTTGTGCTCGACATTCTCCAAGATGACGTCGCCACACTATGGGCATTCGGTCTATTCGATCGGATGTTCCCCACACTAGCAACCGAGGTCGTCATGCCTTACTCCCCGAATCACGCTTACTCTTGTCTTTCCTTGAAAACCCAAAGGAAGTAGCCGATCGGTGGAGAAATCTCTTGACTTCTTGGATGAGGATTAGAATGACTTATTCCATCAAGCTTCTTTTAGAGTCACGAGACTCTACTTCAGATTTTCTCTTCTCCTTTACTAGTTCTTGACTTTTACAAGCCCTCTCTACTAGCACAACGAATTCCTTTAGTTCTAGGACAAAGAACAAACAATTTGATGTCCTCATTTAGCCCATATTCAAATCTCTTACTCATGATGGCCTCGGTGGACACGCATTCTCGAGCGTATTTGCCGAGCCGTACAAACTCACGCTCATAATCGATCCATCAGACATCTTGCCTTGCTTTAACTCTAGAAATTCCTTTCTTTTCTCGGTCCACGAACCTTTGACTGATATACTTTTTCTTGAACTTTTCTTGGAAAAATTTCCATGTGATCTTTTCCCTCGGTACCACCGACACAAGGGTGTTCCACCATTGGTAAGCGAAATCTCTTAAAAGAGAGACTACACACTTCATGCATTCCTCGTGTGTGCATGACAACTCATTAAATACCCGATGGTATTTTCTAACCAGAATCGACTTTTTCTGGATCATCATATTTTCTAGCCCTAATTCTTACGCCCCATGTTTCTGATTCTATCGATTTGGAGGCTTCTCTCCTCTTACCACCTCTACTACTTGAGGGGCTACCGGATAGGTTGAGGAATAGGTGGGGGTGGAGGGGGTTGCACATTCGGGTTCGTACGAACGAACTCCGTATACCATGTATTCATCATATGGAGGAAGGCTTCTCTAGCCTCTTCTCCTCCTTCTTGACTCACCGTAGTGGGTCTATTCTCATTCTCGTTCGGCACCGCCCCTTCAGCGGGAGCCAGCGCGTTACTTTCTACGTCATCCGCCACAGCTCTATCGGGATCCATTTACTAAATGTATAAACATAATTTAAGTAGTCAGGAGTCGTCACACTATCATATAAAAACATTCTTACGTATGGCATGTATAGCTAGACTCGTGCTCGTGCTACGTTAGTCCTAGAATCAACTAAACCGTAGCTCTGATACCACTAAATGTAACACCCCATACCCGAGTCCGAGACTAAGATTGGATACGAGACATTACCATGCTTGAACTCACTTAATCATGTACTTACGGACTATAAAATTTCGTTCTGAATTAAAAACTTCTCTTTCTTAGTCAAATCAGGCATTTCATGGGCCTACGAGGCCTCAGACTTACGTCCCGAAACTTTTGAAACTCATCTGGAAACTTTCTCTCCAAACAGGGGTCACACGTCCGTGTGACTTGGGACACCCCGTGCACCCCTAAAACATGCCCGTGTCTTTCACCTGTGGTGGATACTGGCAATTTACACACAGCCTGAACACGCCCGTGGCCCCAAACTGTGCCTAAAACCCCAACATTCTGCCAATGCCCCACGGCCAAGGCACACGCCCGTGCTTACCACCCGTGGTGCACACTAACTACCTTAACACGGCCTAGAGTCTAAACACACGCCCGTGTGACTGGTCCATGGTCTATTTTGACTTAAGATACAAAGGTGCAGGGTACACACGGCCTAGACACACGCCCGTGTATCCATCCGTGTGGGCACTTAGAGGCTATTTACCAAGCCAATTGCCACCCTAAAATTAAGACCAAACTCATGCTCAATTCAGCAACTCAAGTATTACATCTATCATGAACAAGGATGCATACTTCATTGATAGATTAAAATATACATACTTAATCATTCATGACTCATCTCTTTGGTCATATACAAAAAGAATACTAAGCTTGATAGCCAACACTTTGGCTAGTTTTAAAACATAACTCAAAATGAAATGTCGCCTATACATGCCATACTTAATATAAACAACTTGGCTATACCAAAATAGCGATTGATAGTATGCTCCGAGCTCCGGTGACGATGATCCACGATATTAGCTTGGCGGGACTACATGGAAAGAAAGAATAAAGGACGTAAGCATTTAGCTTAGTAAGTTTGCATATAATGCACGTAGCATCATACTTGCTCAATATAAACCATTTAACATAAACAATGGTATCATAAATTTTAGCTATTTAAGCTTACTTACTCATACTGATTCTTGCATATCTCATGATACTTACTAGTCTTATACTCGTGAGGTAAACAAGGTACCTGTATCACTTGATCACATAGATCAGCATGCTCTACAATAATAATTATAATCTCTAGTTCATCATTCATAATATGAGTAATACTCATTTCTAACTTGATAATAGCTTTTCTTACTTGTCTTTCTTGTTATCATTTTAACTTTACTCATTTGCCCGATGAGTTTCTGCGAATAACCAAGGATACTGAATCTCATCCCACATAGTTCGATGCCAAAGCCATATCCTCGATATGGTCTTACATGGGATCTCTCATCTTGGTATTGATGCCATGTCTTGACATGGACTTACTCAAAGTCTTCCTTGTGTGTTCCCTTGGGAACTTACCATTGCCATGTCTTGACATGGTCTTACTTGGTATCTTTACTCATGAACTGGTCAATGCCGAGCCTTGGCTTAGACTTACATGAAATCTTTCTAGTTACTCACCAATGCCATGCCTTGGCTTGGACTTACATGGAATCTCTACCTCATGATAGCTTTTCAATGCCAAGACTTGTCTTGGACTTACATGACATCTTTGCTTGGAGACTCACCAATGCCATGCCTTGGCTTGGGCTTACATGGGTCTTCATCTCATAATAACTCTTCAATGCCAAGACTTGTCTTGGACTTACATGATAACTTGCTTGATTGCCGATGCCATGCCTTGGCTTGATCTTATACGGACTTTCTTATCTCGTGTGGTAGATCGAGTATCCTAAGTAATTCAACTTCAATCGGAACTTTCTCATGCATAATCTCATTAATTTCTTTATTTAACATATCAATAAGCATTTCTATGGTAATAATGTACATTATACTAAGCAATTCAAGATAATAATCATAAAGCTTAGAAATCATACAAACTTACCTCAATATACAAAATGTATGTAGATATGCAATTTAGTCATCGACTTTGTTCTTGCCTCGGTTTCGATCTGGGCTTCATTTTTCTTGATCTATAATAATAGTTAGATCATTTAATACTAACATTGACTAAATTGACTCTTAGCTCATACTTTGGAAAAATTACTATTTTGCCCCTAAACTTTCTCTTATTTGCACTTTTGCCCCTAGGCTCGTAAAATGATTCTCACTTAACTTTCTTAAACATCATGCTTAGCTGATTCATTTTCTCTACTATAACAATCATCAATTCTCATTATTTCTAATAGGTATGACCAATTTCATAACTATTACAAATTAGTCCATACTATCATTTTTCATGAAATTCACTAAGGAAAAGATGTTTATCTAACATAAAACTCTCATAAACTTCCATAAAATATCATTTTACATGCATGATACACATGGGTAGATTTTTGAACATGCTTCTTAGCTCATCTTATAGCTAAAAATAGCTAATTCATAATACGAAGACTCCAAAAATACAAAGAATATTAAAAACGGGGCTAGGATGACTTACTTGCAAGCTTCAAAAATTTGAAGAACCCTAGCTATGGAGTCTCCCAATTTTTGGCACAAGGAAGAAGATGAATGAAATTTTTATCATCTTTTTCCCATTTTAATCATTTAATTGGTAAATGACTAAAATGCCCTTCTCTTTAAAAAATTACAAATTATTAACTCATGTCTATTTTTGTCCAAAACTTATAATTTGGGAAAATTGCTATTCAAGGACTTCTAATTTATATTCTAAAGCTATTTCATACAAAAAGCTTCTAGAAACTCATATTTTGCAACTTTTGCAATTTAGTCCTATTTGATCATTCCATGTCAATTTCACAAAATTTCTACATGGAACTTTAATATTATCATGCAAACATGTCATAAACCTTAAGAACTCAATTTACTAACTCAGATTTGTGGTCTCGCACCACTATTCCGACTAGGCCCTGAATCGGGATGTTACAGATACTCGTTGCTGCAGGTGAAGTTAATGACCTGGTATTTCATCCCCAACAGCTACATTCACTTTTACGACAACCACAATGGTTGGAAATCAAATTAGAGGGTATAAATATCATCTTTCGAAGGTTTAGCAACAACAAGAGACATGTGCAAAGCTTAAATATCAATAAAAACGACTTAGAGCTTAATTCTTTCATACCTTTTCTTGTAAACAAATTAGATGATTGTTTCTTTGTTTGCTTATTTGTTTCTCTTTGAGAGAGGGTTAATTCTTAAGGTTTGGATAAAAACTTTAAGGGAGTTGTATCTTAAGATTTTGGGGCATAAATCTTAGGATAGATTGTAAGGTTAAACCTTGTCCTCAAAGGTTACCAAATTAGTGAATTTGGGAAAATCCTTAATTGTTATAAGTTAAGGTAGTGGAGTAGACAATTGGGGCTGAACCACTATAAATCATTGTGTTCTTTGTTGCACAATTTTTATTGCTTCCACCACATCTCAAAGGCCTATTCAACTTCCCTATCGGTGTTCTCGAGTTGATCCTTCTAAGCTAACAAGTAACACAGTGGTATGGAAAACATTATCTGTTCATTAGAATTATAGTGGTGGTAAACAAGTAATATTCTCATATCAAACATATACAATAATAATTCAATCAATAAGATTATAGATTCCAACATTATTCATATTAAAAGGGACTTAATTGAATGAAACAAGGCACTAAAAATAGCTTGGGGACTGTTTAAGGACTAAACTGATCAATTCACAAAATTTTGGGTAAAATTGTAAAACAAAGGTAGCATGACCGTGTGGGTTGCTATAGGCCGTGTGGAAGGGTTACACGGTTGTGTGGCCAGGCCGTATAATAGGCTATGACTGTGTGGCAAATGCAAAAGTAACCTACATGAGAGATATGACTTTGTGATAGGCCGTATGGTCCACGAACTACACTAGGGTTTCCAGGGAACATGGTTGTGTAGTCCACTCGTGTGGCCCTAATCCTAGGCATGGTTTGCCCTGATTCGCTTGTAAAAGAACACACACCTTTCACTGAAAGTCCGATCGAAGTTCCTTGCATTCAAATCTGATCCGATGTACCTAAAATGAGTCCTTCAAATGACATTTATACATGAGTTAACGATTAATTTCAAGATTTATCAAGATTATTGAAAGATTAAGCAAGAACCGAAAAAGATTGATTAATTGAACGTAAGATTAGTGTTGAATATAAATATTATGAAAATTAGATATCTAAACATCAAAAACAAGATGTACGTACCGATTCTTGGTAATTGTAGGGATGCTATTGACGACAATTACAAAATTGATAGAAAGAATGATTGAATGGAGGATGATTTGATTCGAGAAAGTAAAAAAAATATCAACAATAGGATGAAGATATGGTGTAAAGAAAAGAGAAAGAAAATAAAAAGAGAATAAATAGGAAGATGGAGGGCGAATTCTATTAGGATTTGAAAATGGGGCAAATTGAAATTCTAATTAGGCAAAGAAGATAAAAATATCGTGGAATTCTATTTCTATTATAATTTTGAAGAAGGGCAAGATATGAATTCTAATTATGAAAGAATTGGTTAAATTCCTAGGGTTTGTAAACCCTAGGGGATGACTTGCAATTTTTCCAAGATTTTGCCAAAATTTGAAATTAAAAATTAAAGGGGGAAGGAGGTGGAGGCTCAAACTCGAGTTCACAAGGGGAAACTAACACTTTAACCATTAGGCTATCGCGCATTTCTTGTTTATTTTTTACGCTTAATTATATTGATATGTTTTTGAAGCATTTTTGGTGAAATTATGAAATAAAAAGGAAAGGAGGAAACTTGAACCTAAGACTTCCAAGAAGGGTTCTAGCATGCTAACCATTATGCGGAAGCCTGTTTCTTATTCAGTTTTTACCCCCAACGGTATTTATTTTAGTGTGGTTTTTATCCTAGGTTACTGAAAATTAAAAGAAAAATAAATGGGAGGAGTGGGGTTTGAACTTAGACTTTCTAGAGAGGAAAGTTAACATTTAACCATTAGGGCTGACGCCTACTTCTAACTTAATCTTATTTCTTAACTACCTATATTTATTTCGGGCTCAACTTACATATTTTTTATTGGCTTACACATTTACTCAATTTTTTATTAACTTATTTAACTTATAGTTCTTAGCACATTCCATCTTAGTTTATATAAAACACTCATAGTCAAGTCTCATTATTAATATTTTAATTCATTTAACCCCTTTTTCAATTAGGTCCTAACTCAATTAAAACATACTATTTCCAAATTAAACATCGTAATCAAGTTTAATTTTAGATTAATTAATATAATAATACTTGATTATATTATTTTAATACTTTAATTAATTATTTATGATCCTAATTTTGATATCTGTTTCAAATCCACGATTTATAAATGCACAAAGATTACCTTATAAATCAGGGCGTGACCACTCTTGGTTTCACAAACCCGATTTTAGGGCTGTGACAATTTTCCCCTCTTAAAAAGAAATTTCGTCCTCGAAATTTCCCTATTGACACATCAATTGCTTAGCCACAAAATCTATTATTCCTCCTTTCAATCCAAACACCATGCTTTCACTGCACAACTCTGATTCCTATGCAGTTCCAAACAATACTTCTCCTTAAATCTCCTACGGGATTTTTTTGAAGATCCTATTCACTATCACAGACTGTCCTTCGGTAACTTTACTAACAGTTTCCTCTACTCCAAATTCCTTGTAACACCCCTCACCCGGTCCAATCGCCGGACCCGACTTATAGGACACTACATCAACATCGTAACAAATTCACATGCGCACATAGCTTCAAGCAAGATCAATTTTTATTAGCTTACGCAGTTTTAGAAGTGATTGCAACTAGACAAATATTATATGACATTCAAAACAGTTTAAATACATGCTTAGAGATCATTTAGCAAATTTCAAAAGAAAATAACGTAGGTATCAATACACAACAATAGGTATCAATATTTAGTAAAACATGTATAGATACTAGTAAGAAAATCGATACCATTCCAGCATTCTGTTTTCCCAACTCAATTTCGAACCAAAAACATTTTATCGATACATAAACAAAGGTATCGATGTTTTTACCCCAAGTATCGATACTTGTGAAAGGGTATTGATACCAAATTAAGCTACTGTTTTCCTGCTCACTCATTCTACCATTGAGGTATCGATACTTATGCCCCGAATATCGATACCCCTGTACAATTCAAAAAAAATACAACAAAAATACTCATGCTCAACATATTCCCTTTACAACATGCAATATCCACCATAGCATTAAACATCAAATTTGCCCAAAACATAGTCCAACATAACATTAATACCTTATCTGTCCAAATCCATTTTAAAACAATTAAGAGTAATAACAACAACAATAGTAATAATAACCAAGCAAGATTTCTAAACCCGTATTCCTTTATTCAAAACACCCAAAGTTTATAACACCACCTACTTAAATTAATTGCCTTGCTAGGATCACTTCCTTGGCCGTACCGCTCACACCGAAAACACTATTTATCTGCAAAGATTTAGTGAGGACGTATGAGCTTAAACAAGCTCAATGAATGTCAGAATAACCATAAGGCATACACAACATCAAAGGTTAAGCAAGAGCATATTACAACATATTCACAACCATATTCTAATCAAGTCAAAATAACATATTCATGTTTCATTAAATCACAAAACTAACATACTCTCACATGCAATTACACTCAACTCATATATAAATAATTCATTTTATGATATTTCATCAAGACAAAACAAAGTATTCATGCTTTAATAACTCACCAGTCTAGCTAATATATTCACATGCATTTACACACAACAATTTCATATATTAATCAATTAATGATAATTTGGCAACCTGGGACTATGAAACGTAAAAGTAGGCTCTATCACCACACATTAGATACACGGATCTCCATCTCACCAATGACTCAAAGAGTCTAACATATCCCAAAAGTGTAGCATAAAACTAAACACTCTCCAACCCACCAACATATCCCAATGAATGGAGCTTAGCTCGACATTTAATTATTGTTCTTATGCACTTAATCTCTATTCATAAACATCAATTCACATCACAATTCGTACGCAAAGCATATTTATCGCATTCACGTTTAATTGCAATTTAAGTGCCACAACCATGCTCATTGAACCATCACATATTCGTTCACATATGAATGCATTAAAATCAGATTACCACATACCACATACCAATATTCACTTATTTTACCTGTCACATCAGTATCACATTTCACAATTCGATATGCATTATGCATATTTTCATAACAAGACAAAAAGTATAAGAATGGCTTACAATTGGAACTTAAGATAGGGTTTAGGCTATTCCTAAGCTCCCGATTAACGCTATGAGTCGTACATTCCAACAACGACTCCAGACACTCACAAATTACTCTTCCACTAACAAGCCGAAAGCTTAAACCAGCTTTTCCTTGCCTTTAGACTTGCTCATAGTGGCTCTCGATTGATTCGACACTTTACACACATAAGAAACGCATTCCAAACTCATAAAAAACAGACTTGAATACAACCAAACAGCAAGAAATACATAATTCAAGCCTCTCATTTTTCATTATCGAAACTAGCTAGTTTTGTCGAAATTGAAGTTTCAACACCCTAACCTCGTTTCTAATCATCCATTTCGATTCCAAAAATCCCAAATATCATTTAATTTCATAACTAAACCATTAATTTCCCCTAAACCCGTAATCCTAAATTTTCTGAAAAATTGAAGCTTTCAAGAACATGAAAAAGGGAAAGAACTTGATTATTAAAAATTCAGTTATGAACTATCAAATTGAAGTGAAATATCTACTAATTAAGTTAGAATGAATCAAAAATCACTTTGAAATCACGGGTTTTCTCAAGATTATGAGATTTTTCATTTTTTTGAATCCAAGCTTTCTTGAAAAACTGATATAATCATTTAAAACCCAGTTTGAATTAACAATACTCTTCATTTAATACTAAAAAGTCAGAATATTACCTTGTTTGATGAAAACGACAATATACAACTCTAATTCGGGATTTGAACTCGAGAAGAACAATGACGAATTTGGGGAATAAAACACGTTTTTCATTTGAAATTGGGGGTTGTTTTGGTGTTTGGGGAGTTAATAAATCCAAAATAATGAATTGATTTTGAAAGAAATCTTTAATTTTAGGTTTTGGAAAATTTTTGAATGCTTTGGTATTTAAGAGAAGAAGGGAGAGACTGTGGTATACTCCATGTAGAAGACTAATTTAAAAAATTGGGCAATTTTCCCTTTAGGTCACTCCTAATTCTTTCCTTTTCCCATTAGGTCCTAAATCAATGAAAATCCATTTTTTTCAAATTAGATCTCAAAATTAAATTTTGTATTAAACTAGTTAAAAAAATCGATTCTACTAACCCAAAACTGCTAATCCATTTTCCCATTAGCTATTTCCTGAGTATTTACAGTCTAACGATAATAGTTTATCTAGAGTTTCAAAAGTAACAGTAGCTATAGTAAGACTGACATCGAAGTCTCGGATTTAATTTTCCTGCAGAAAATTAGTTTTTGAAAAACTTGTGGTATAGTTTTTCCCAAAATGCCCCTTTTCAATGCATGCAGACTCAATTAAAATTTAAATAGTCTAAGTTTTGTAAACCTATATCTTTGATACCATGAAATGTAACCTCCCCAACCTGACTAGAGGTTAAGCTCGAATTCAAGAGATTACATTGACCATCAAAATGGCCCAGTAAGCTGTCGAAGTTTATAAAACAGATATTTTAAAACGTTTGTTTATTTTGAAAGAAAACTTAGTCTATCTTTAGAAAAACCTACGAGTTATCAAAGAACCGGTTTAGATTAACTAACCTATGTAACGGTGACTACCTTAGAAAACTTAGTTGGTTACCAATTTATTTATTACTCGAAACTTTAATTATAGTTTAGCAGCGGAAAAGTGATATCTATTTTTAAATTTTAATGAAAAACGAAGTTCATGCATAATTAATTAGTATCCAAGGCTGTGCCAAAATGAGTGCCTGAATCAACACTGACTAAAGCTTCTCAAAGCTTGCTTGCTGATCATTAGTCTACTTGAAAAGAGCATTCTTACATAATAACTTCGTCAAAGGAGCTACAATCAACGAAAACCCTTCCAAAAATCTCCAATAATACCCCGCCAGACCTAGAAAACTCAAGATATCTGATACACTCTTAAGCTGTTTCCACTTAAGAATAGCCTCTATCTTTTTCGAGTCCACACGGATACCCTCGACAGAAACCACATGTCCCAAAAACATAACCTCCCTCAACCAGAACTGTAACAGTCCGGTTTATACCCTAGTCGGAACAGTGGTTTTGGGACCACGAATCTGAGTCCGTATAATATTCTAATATTATTTTCTGTGCCGTTAATATGTGACTAAGCATGTGGTAAATTTCTGTAAGCTAATTTGTCTGTTCGTGTGTTTAATCTGAGCAAAGGATTGATTTGCATTGAATGTGGAAGTTACTTGCTAATTGTTTAAGTACTAATGTGTTGTGGCTTTTTAAAGTTATGGCCTTAAATGGCAATTAAACCACTACTTAGTTAGTGGATGGTGGAATGACATGATAGCCATTATATATGTTTGTCTTATATGATTATTAAATGGGTAAAATGGTAATTTAATAATTATGTTATTAGTAAACAAAACAAATGAGTATGATAGTGGATTTTATTCATCCATCTATCACCGAAAATCAAAAGAAAAGAATAAGGTTGAGCTTTGTTACATTCGGCTAGATTGAGGCACAAATTCAAGGTGAGTTTTTGATCCGTTTTTGATAATTTTTACGTTTTTGTAATCGTTGCTTTGAGAGCTTCAAAACCCATGTATTAATTTTGATTATTGATGATGTTTGTGTGAGATGCCATTGATGATATGTCAAGCTTTATGATGATTTTTGGTGTTAAATGAAAGATATGAGCTAGATGAACATGTTTTGTTCTTGAAGTTTTGATGAATTTAGCTTAATAGGGCTAAATTGAGAAAATGGAAAATTGAGGGACTAATTTGTGAATTTGATGAAAAACATGGGCTTATATGTGATGTATGAAGATTCGGCTAAGCAAATGTATGGGTAGATTTTGTGAATTTGATATTTTTAGAAAAATGGACTAAAATGATAAAGTGTACAAATATGAGGGTTAATTTGCAAATAGTCCTAAATGTGTGTCCATGGATTGAAATGTATGAATTAGTGAATAAAAGGGTTAATTTTGAAAATGTTTAGATCAAGAACCAAGGAAAACGGACATTGATCGCGGGAAAGCGAAAGTAACCGAGTAGCCATTTTCATTCCGACATATCGAATCCGAGGTAAGTCACTATGCAAATGAACGTATATGTATGCAATTGTAATTGTTCATATGAGTAATGTAGATAATGAATGTTTACGAGAGGTTGCGCATATGAATTACGAGATAAGGCCGATATAGCGATAAAGTCTGAAAAGCCCGTACGAACCTAGGAATAGAGAGGATTAGCTATGTCATGACATAGGTATCTGTTCTATTCTATCATGTAAGACCACGTCTGGGACGTTGGCTTTGATTTGAGACTTTGTGTAAGACCGCGTCTGGGACGTTGGCATCGATATAAGTTCTATGTATAAGACCACGTCTGGGACGTTGGTATCGATATAAGTTCTATGTATAAGACCACGTCTGGGACATTGGCATCGAGATAAGCTTTACGTGTAAGACCATGTCAGGGACATCGACATCGTATTAATACGTGTAAAACCCTGTCTGGGACAGCGGTATCAATGTCTGAGTGCATATAAGACCTCGTCTGGGACGTTGGCATTGTACGACCATTCCGAGCTTTCTAAGTATCCAACTAGATTCCTTAATGTTCAACGGGCAAGTTTGTGATACGAAATAGCCATGTAAATAGTGAATTCGATTCAGGTACATTGATTCATACACTAAGTGTAAGTTCCTATGTAACCTTGCTATGATGGTTATGTACCTTTGAAATAATTTTGTGCATAAGAGATTTTTGGAATTAATGAATGTGGTAAATGTGGCCAATAGTATGAACCAAAGTATATATGTGAGAAGATGTTATGTATATGAAATGTGCCTATAATTCTATATGCTTATATACTTGTCTATTAAGTTTATTTGTATATGACTTACTAAGCTTTTGGAAAGCTTACTCTATGTGTGTTTTCTCTGTTTTATAGGTCGGCAAAGCTACTGAAGGCTCGGGACCATCAAGGATCGTCATCACATTACTAAAATCATTTTGGTACTCTTTGAAAATGTATAAAGTTAGATATGGCATGTATAGGCTAGTATTTTAGTACAAGTTGTTATGTGATCTTAGCCATGTGATTTGGCTATTTTTGAATTAAGACTTTGCTTAAATGAATGTGATACATGATGCATATTTTGGTATGGTGAAAGCATGTGAAATGGCCAAGGTTTGAGTGAGCAAATGAATGAATTATGATTGTAATGATATGAGTTTTATTCTTTGAAATGGTCATGGTTGGAAATGGTATTGAATGCATGGTTTGAATGATTATTTTGGTATGTTTTTGATGGTTATATGTGCATGAGATATGTTGGAAAATATGGCTTGTAGGTTGACCCTTATGGGTGGCATTTTGGCCTTGTAAATGGCCTATAATGCCACACGGTTGTGGCACACGGGAGTGCCTAAGACCGTGGTTGAATTGGCAGAATGTAGCTTAAATAGCACACGGCCTCGACATGGGCGTGTCAGCTGGCCGTGGTGTATAAGTCAGTAGCTAGCTAAGAGCACACGGCCATTGCATACGGGCGTGCTTGTTGGCCGTGTTGGAAAAGGCAGTATATGGTTTGGTAGCACAAGGTCATGGTACACGGACGTGCCAAGTAACCGTGTTGATATAGTCAGTATGTAAACACGGATGGACACACGGGAGTGTCTAGAAGCCGTAGAGGGCACACGGTCTCCTACCATGGGCGTGCCTCCCCTGAAAGTTAGAAAAGTTTTTAATTTTCATGAAATTTCATATGTGTTTTCAGTTTAGTCCCAACTCGATTTATATGCATGCTTTGGGTCTCGATGACTCATCTAAGGGACACTATGATCGTTAATGATGAATGTAATGTATGAAATGTTGTGTAAGTTTCCGATCTGTTCGGTAGCGCCTTTAACCCTAATCCGGCGTCGGATACGGGTTAGGGGTGTTACATTTGGTTGGTGTCAGAGCTACGGTTTAGTCGATTCTCGGACTAACGTAGCATGTCAGAGTCTAGCTATACATGCCATATATCTGAATTGTTATAGTGTGATGAATCCTGACGTATAAATGTGATTTTTGTGTTGTAATGGATCCCGAAAGAGCCGTAGCTGACGACGTATAAAGTAATGCGCTTGATCCTGCGCAAGGGATAGCGCCCTCTGATCCGAGAACAGCTACTAGCGGTCAAGGGGAAGAAGCTAAATAAGTTTCCTTCCAAATGATGAGTGAGTGGTTCACTCAGTTTGTAAAGAATAACCCGACTGTTTCGCAACCCCCGCCCCCTGTTAATCCCCCTCAGACTACAGTTGTGCCACCAGATATGCATCCGAATCGGTTGAATAAGCCTCTTTTTGACAAGATTCGTAAGTATGGGGCCGAAGAATTTTGGGCTACTAAAGATGATGATGCAGAAAAGGCCGAGTTCTGGATTGAAAATACTATCCGGGTATTCGTCGAAATATCTCTGACTCCGGATGAGTGCATAAAGTGTGTTGTATCGTTACTCCGAGATGCAGCTTATCAATGCTGGAAAACTCTGATTTCTGTTGTTCCGAGAGAACGAGTTACATGGGACTTCTTTAAGATTGAGTTTCGAAAGAAATGTATCAGTGAGAGATTCGTTGATCAGAAACGGAAGGAATTTCTAGAACTTAAACAGGGCAGAATGACTGTTTCTGAGTATGAACGAGAATTCGTGAGACTGAGTCAGTATGCTCGGGAATGTGTATCATCCGAAGCTATAATGTGCAAAAGATTTGAAGACGGACTTAATGAAGACATCCGTTTGCTAGTTGGTATTTTAGAAATAAAAGAGTTCGTTGTACTCGTTGACCGAGCTTGTAAAGCAGAGGCACTCGGGAAAGATAAAAGAAAAGCTGAGTCTGATACTCGAGATATGAAAAAGAGATTTCAGAGTAAATCATTTCAATCTGCTCCGAAAAGATTCAGGGATAATGTGAGATATTCGAATAGAAATCAATCTAGATCGCAAATAAGTTCCAAAACTCCAAAGAAACCGAGAGCAGTGTTGGTAATGTCCGGACCGAGAGACACGAATGTAAACATTGTGGAAAAAGACATCCGGAAGTCAGTAGATTGAACGGCGAGCTTGCTTCTTGATGTGGATCGCTTGATCATTTTATCCGTGATTGCCCTGAGCCTGTTGAGCCAGAGACGGTTCAAAATCTGAGATCTGATATTGTGCTTGTGAGAGGTAGACCATCGAAGAATGTAAAGAATGTCAGTGGTAGTCAGAGAACTACAAGAGATAATGTTGTCAGATCTGAAGCTAGAGCGCCTACCAGAGCGTATGTTGTACGAGCTCGAGAGGAAGCTTCATCACCGATATTATAAGCGGTATTTTTACACTTTATGATACTACGTGATTGCATTGATAGACCACAGTTCTACGCATTCATATATATGCATGAATTTAGTGTTCAAAGAAGACTTTGCATGTACAGATCTCATCGAGTTTACTATAAAAGTACCGAACCCCTTAGGTAAAAGTGTCTGGTTGACAAAGTATGCAAGAACTGTCCGTTAATGTTTGAGATATCTGCTTTTCCTAACGATCCGATGCTTCTACGCCATTCGATGAATTCGATATTATTTTGGGTATGGATTGGTCGTTTATGCATGATGTCTTTGTTGTGAGAATCAGAAAAGAAAGACTATTGATTTGAGATGTTTGAATGATGAGATTGTACGAATTGAATCTAATGATTTGAATGGATTACCTGCTGTGATATCAGTATTGAAAGCCCAGAGTTATGTGAAGAAGGGATATGAGGCATATTTTTCTTATGTGATTGATTCAAAGGTATCCGAAAAGAAAGTTGAGTCAATGCCTGTTGTCTGTGAATATTCTGATGTGTTTCTGGAAGAATTGTCAGGTTTACCTCCGATACGAGAAGTTGAATTTGGTATTGAGTTGTTACCGGGTACTACACCTATTTTAATAACTCCGTATAGAATGGCACCAACAGAGTTGAAGGAGTTAAAGTCGCAGTTACAAGAATTGACCGATAGAGGGTTTGCTAGACCGAGTTTCTCGCCTTGGGGTGCTCCTGTTCTATTTGTGAAAAAGAAAGATGGCACGATGAGGATGTGTATTGATTACCGTCAGTTGAACAAGGTGACTATAAAGAACAAATATTCGTTGCCCAGAATGATGATTTATTCGACCAGTTAAAAGGAGCTACTGTATTTTCCAAGATTGATCTGAGATCGGGATACTATCAGTTACGAGTGAAAGATTCAGACGTTCCAAAAACTGCTTTCAGAACGAGGTACGGGCATTATGAGTTTTTAGTTATGCCATTTGGATTAACCAATGCTCCTGCTGTTTTTATGGATCTGATGAACAAAATTTTCAGACCGTACCTAGATCGATTTGTTGTCGTATTCATTGATGACATTTTGATTTATTCGCGTGATGCGACTGAGCACGCTGAGCATCTGAGGATTGTGTTGCAAACTCTGAGAGAGAAGCAATTGTACGCAAAATTTAGCAAATGTGAATTCTGGTTACACGAGGTTAGTTTTCTGGGGCATATTGTGTCGCTTTCTGAATTCGAGTTGATCCGAGCAAGATTTCTGCTATTCTGGATTGGAAACCTCCGAGGAACGTGTCTGAAGTCCGTAGCTTTTTGGGCCTAGCTGGTTATTATCGTCGATTTGTGAAAGGATTTTTAGTGATAGCTACTCCGTTGACGAAATTAATTTAGAAAGATGTTAGATTTGAATGGTCTGATAGATGTCAGAAAAGTTTTGATCAGTTGAAAACTCTGTTAACGAAAGCTCTAGTGTTAGTACAGCCAGAATCGGGCAAAGAATTTGTGATTTAAAGTGATGCTTCGTTAAACGGTCTGGGATGTGTTTTGATGCAGGAAGGCAAAGTCGTAGCTTATGCTTCGAGACAATTAAAGCCGCATGAAAAGAATTATCCAACGCACGACCTCGAGTTAGCTGCGATTGTGTTTGCACTTAAGATTTGGCGCCATTATTTGTATGGTGAGAAATGTCACATATTTTCAGATCATAAAAGTCTGAAGTATCTAATGACTCAGAAAGATTTGAACTCGCGTCGAGAAGATGGCTTGAGTTGTTAAAAGATTACGAGCTTGTGATAGATTATCATCCGGGTAAAGCAAATGTTGTTGCAGATGCACTGAGTCGAAAATCATTGTTTGCACTACGCGCTTTGAATGGTCAAATAGATTTATCTGATGATAGTTCTGTGTTAGCTGAGTTAAAAGCGAAATCGTTGTTTGTACAGCAAATATGTGATGCTCAAAAGGTAGATAATGAATTGCTAGCGAAACGAGCTCAGCGTGAAGTGAATTCCGAATCTGAATTTCGAGTTGTTGATGACTGTTTGAGATTCCAAGATCGTATCTGTGTTCCGAGAAATCCGGAGTTGATTCAGCTGATTTTGAGCGAAGCACATAACAATCGTCTATCTGTACATCCGGGAAGTAAGAAAATGTATCAGGATTTGAAACGACACTACTGGTGGTCTGGTATGAAACAAGACATTTCTGACTTTGTTTCGAAATGTTTAGTCTGTCAGCAAGTAAAAGCCGAACATCAAGTTCCATCTGGATTGCTTCAGCCGATTCTGATTCCTGAATGGAAATGGGATAGAATAACAATGAACTTTGTTTCTGGTTTGCCTCAGACTTCAAGAAAGAAAGATACAATTTGGGTCATAGTTGACCGACTGACGAAATCTGCCCATTTTATTCCGGTAAGATCTGATTATTCACTTGATAGATTAGCTGAGCTATATATTTTTGAGATTGTTAGATTGCATGGAGTGCCACTATCCATTGTGTCAGATAGAGATCCGAGGTTTACATCAATATTCTGGAAGAAACTGCAAGAAGCTTTGGGTACGAAATTACACTTCAGTACAGCTTTTCATCCGCAAACAGATGGTCAGTCTGAACAAATCATTCAGATTCTCAAAGATATGTTAAGATGCTGTGTACTTGAGTTTCATGGTTCGTGGGAACAGTATCTGCCATTGATCGAATTTGCGTATAATAATAGTTTTCAGTCGAGTATCAAAATGGCACCATATGAAGCTCTGTATGGACGTAAATGTCGTACCCATCTGTATTAGACTGAACTCAGTGAAAATAAGCTACACGGTGTTGATTTGATAAAAGATTCAGAACAGAAAGTGAAACTGATCCGAGATTGTTTGAAAGTAGCATCTGATCGTCAGAAGTCGTATGCAGACTTGAAATGTAAAGATATAGAATTTGAGATTGGCGACAAAGTATTTCTGAAAGTGTCTCCATGGAAGAAAGTGCTTCGATTCGGACGTAAAGGCAAATTAAGTCCGAGGTTCATCGGACCGTATGAGATCATTGAACGTGTTGGGCCTGTTGCATACAGATTAAGATTGCCCTCTGAATTAGAAAAGATCCATAATGTGTTTCATGTCTCGATGCTCCGTAGATATCGATCTGATCCTTCACATGTAATTGTCCCATCTGGAATTGAAATCTGATCTGACATGTCATATGAAGAGGAACCGATCCGTATCTTAGCTCGTGAAGTAAAAGAGTTGAGAAATAAGAAAATTCCGTTAGTGAAAATATTGTGGAATCGACACGGAATAGAAGAGGCAACATGGGAACCTGAAGATTCAATGAGACAGCAATATCTGAATCTGTTTAACGGTAAGATTTTCGGGGACAAAAATCCCAAAGGGGGGAGAATTGTAACAGTCCGGTTTATACCCTAGTCGGAACAGTAGTTTCGGGACCACGAATCTGAGTCCGTATAATATTCTAATATTATTTTCTGTGCCGTTAATATGTGACTAAGCATGTGGTAAATTTCCGTAAGCTAATTTGTCTGTTCCCGTGTTTAATCTGAGCAAATGATTGATTTGCATTGAATGTGGAAGTTGCTTGCTAATTGTTTAAGTACTAATGTGTTGTGGCTTTTTAAAGTTATGGCCTTAAATGGCAATTGAACCACTACTTAGTTAGTGGATGGTGGAATGACATGATAGCCATTATATATGTTTGTCTTATATGATTATTAAATGGGTAAAATGGTAATTTAATAATTATGTTATTAGTAAACAAAAAAAATGAGTATGATAGTGGATTTTATTCATCCATCTATCATCGAAAATCAAAATAAAATAATAAGGTTGAGCTTTGTTACATTCGGCTAGATTGAGGCACAAATTCAAGGTGAGTTTTTGATCCGTTTTTGATAATTTTTACGTTTTTGTAATCGTTGCTTTGAGAGCTTCAAAACCCATGTATTAATTTTGATTGTTGATGATGTTTGTGTGAGATGTCATTGATGATATGTCAAGCTTTTTGATGATTTTTGGTGTTAAATGAAAGATATGAGCTAGATGAACATGTTTTGTTCTTGAAGTTTTGATGAATTTAGCTTAATAGGGCTAAATTGAGAAAATGGAAAATTGAGGGACTAATTTGTGAATTTGATGAAAAACATGGGCTTATATGTGATGTATGAAGATTCGGCTAAGCAAATGTATGGGTAGATTTTGTGAATTTGATGTTTTTAGAAAAATGGACTAAAATGATAAAGTGTACAAATATGAGGGTTAATTTGCAAATAGTCCTAAATATGTGTCCATGGATTGAAATGTATGAATTAGTGAATAAAAGGGTTAATTTTGAAAATGTTTAGATCAAGAACCAAGGAAAACGGACATTGATCGCGGGAAAGTGAAAGTAACCGAGTAGCCGTTTTCATTCCGACATATCGAATCCGAGGTAAGTCACTATGCAAATGAACGTATATGTATGCAATTGTAATTGTTCATATGACTAATGTAGATAATGAATGTTTATGAGAGGTTGTGCATATGAATTATGAGATAAGGCCGATATAGCGATAAAGTCTGAAAAGCCCGTACGAACCTAGGAATAGAGAGGATTAGCTATGTCATGACATAGGTATATGTTCTGTTCTATCATGTAAGACCACGTCTGGGATGTTGGCGTTGATTTGAGACTTCGTGTAAGACCATGTCTGGGACGTTGGCATCGATATAAGTTCTATGTATAAGACCACGTCTGGGACATTGGCATCGAGATAAGCTTTACGTGTAAGACCATGTCAGGGACATTGGCATCGTATTAATACGTGTAAGACCCTGTCTGGGATAGCGGCATCAATGTCTGAGTGCATATAAGACTTCGTTTGGGACGTTGGCATTGTACGACCATTCCAAGCTTTCTGAGTATCCAACTAGATTCCTTACTGTTCAACGTGCAAGTTTGTGATACGAAATAGCCATGTAAATAGTGAATTCGATTCAGGTACATTGATTCATACACTAAGTGTAAGTTCCTATGTAACCTTGCTATGATGGTTATGTACCTTTGAAATAATTTTGTGCATAAGAGATTTTTGGAATTAATGAATGTGGTAAATGTGGCCAATAGTATGAACCAAAGTATATATGTGAGAAGATGTTATGTATATGAAATGTGCCTATAATTCTATATGCTTATATACTTGTCTATTAAGTTTATTTGTATATGACTTACTAAGCTTTTGGAAAGCTTACTCTATGTGTGTTTTCTCTGTTTTATAGGTCATCAAAGCTACTGAAGGCTCGGGACCGTCAAGGATCGTCACCACACTACTAAAATCATTTCGGTACTCTTTGGAAATGTATAAAGTTAGATATGGCATGTATAGGCTAGTATTTTAGTATAAGTTGTTATGTGATCTTAGCCATGTGATTTGGATATTTTTGAATTAAGACTTTGCTTAAATAAATGTGATACATGATGCATATTTTGGTATGGTGAAAGCATGTGAAATGGCCAAGGTTTGAGTGAGCAAATAAATGAATTATGATTGTAATGATATGAGTTTTATTCTTTGAAATGGTCATGGTTGGAAATGGTATTGAATGCATGGTTTGGATGATTATTTTTGTATGTTTTTTATGGTTATATGTGCATGAGATATGTTGGAAAATATGGCTTGTAGGTTGACCCTTATGGGTGGCATTTTGGCCTTGTAAATGGCCTATAATGCCACACGGTTGTGGCACACGGGCGTGCCTAAGACCGTGGTTGAATTGGCAGAATGTAGCTTAAATAGCACACGGCCTCGACATGGGCGTGTCAGCTGGCCGTGGTGTATAAGTCAGTAGCTAGCTAAGAGCACACAGCCATGGCACACGGGCGTGCTTGTTGGCCGTGTTGGAAAAGTCAGTATATGGTTTGGTAGCACACGGTCATGGTACACGGACGTGCCAAGTAACCGTGTTGATATAGTCAGTATGTAAACACGGATGGACACATGGGAGTGTCTAGAAGTCGTGGAGGGCACACGGTCTCCTACCACGGGCGTGCCTCCCCTGAAAGTTAGAAAAGTTTTTAATTTTCATGAAATTTCATATGTGTTTTCAGTTTAGTCCCAACTCGATTTATATGCATGCTTTGGGTCTCGATGACTCATCTAAGGGACACTATGATCATTAATGATGAATGTAATGTATGAAATGTTGTGTAAGTTTCCGATATGTCCGGTAGCGCCTTTAACCCTAATCCGGCGTCAGATACGGGTTAGGGGTGTTACAAGAACTCACACTTACTTAACTTAGCATAGAACTTTTTCTCTCGGAGAATCTGCAAAACCACCCTAAGATGCTAATCATGCTCAACTTCGGTCTTAGAGTATATCAGAATATTATCGACAAATAGTACAACGAACTAATCTAGATACGACTAAAACACTCTATTCATGAGATCCATGAATGCGGCTGGACCATTAGTCAAACTGAAAGGTATAACTAGGAACTTGTATTAATCTTAACGAGTCCTAAATGCAATCTTATGTACATCAGATTCTTTCACTTTCAACTGATGGTACCCAGATCTCAAGTCGATCTTACAAAACACTAATGTCCCTTGAAACTGATCAAACAAGTCGTCGATCCTTGGCAACAAATACTTATTATTTATCATTAGCTTATTCAGTTGTCAATAGTCCACACACATTCTCATAGTGCTATCCTTCTTTTTGACAAATAACACCGGTGCACCCTAAGGCGAGACATTGGGTCTTATGAATCCTCTATTAAGAAGTTCCTGAAGTTGGACTTTTAGTTCCTTTAGCTCATTTGGTGCCATGAAATATGGTACAATGGACACCAGAGCTGTCCCAAGCAGAACCTCAATCCCAAATTCAACCTCGAGGTCCAATGATAACCTTGGCAGTTCCTCAAGAAAGACATTCGTAAAGTCCTTAACCGTTCGAATTCCCTCTACAGCTGAACCAACAACATTTGTGTCATGCACATACGCCAAGTACACCTCACACTTTTTTCTAACCAGCTTCTCAGTTACCATAGCGAGATTACATTAGATAGGTAATCTCGACGCTCACTAACCATAACAATCTCCTCACCATCCGCGGTCTTTAGAGTTACCCTCTTTGAAGCACAATCCAGATTGACTTGATGCTCTACTAACCAGTTCATGCCCAAAATCAGATCAAAAATCCCCAAATGGTAACTCTATTAGATCAGTCAAAAATACAACCCCCTGAATGTAAAGCGAACACCTCCTATGAACTTTATTTACCCGCACAGACTACCCCAACAGACTAACTACCGAGACCTCACTAACAATTTCCTCAACAGATACTCCCAACTTACTAGATACACTACTAGCAACATGCAAATGTGTGGAACCAACATCAATTAAAGCAAAGTACTGATGAGAATGAATATTAAATGTTCCTGCTATAACATCAGCTGTATCCATGTCCTTGTGACGTCTCGTCGCATATACTAGTGCAGACTACCTAGCCTCAATCTAATTAGCACCTCGCCTTGGTGCCCTATATCCACGACTACCACCATTACTAGCCCTAAACTGACCAGGACCCCTCGGAGGCTAAACCTGATCCTAAATCAGAGCTTGCATCAGCTCAGCCCGATGCGGACAATCCCTAATACAATGCTATATGGACCCATCCTCCTCCAACAGTCACCCGAATGGCACTTACCATAGTTTATACAAATATGATCTCGACCCAAATCCACTATTGCTTCAACCTGCTGAGGCATGTATACTCTAGCCCATTTCTTAGGTCGTGGAGCTGTACTAGAAGAACCCAAATCTCCCTTATTCTGATTCTTATTCTGAGTTTTACTTTGTTCCCTCCTCTCGCGCTCTACGGGCTTAATCTCCTCCACAACCTTAGTCTTCTCTACCAAAGTTTAAAGACCCACTCCTACTGTGGAGCTACCAAAACTTTCAGATCATAACCAAGTCCGTCCTCAAAACGAACACTCTTATCACAGTCAATAGCCACCAAACTCTGTTCATATCTACTTAGACTTAAAAACTCGACCTCATACTCGGCCATAGACATCTCGCCATGCTTAAGCCCGATAAACTCCAACCTACGGGCCTTAATATATCTCGCCCCCACATATTTCTTCTAGAAGGAACTGTGGAAGAACTCTTAGGTCACATGCACAACCTGTGTGCCCCGCACCACAAACTACCGCCACAGATTACCACCACTAATAAGTCTCATCTCAAAGCAAAAATACCAAACTCTCCAACTTCTGCTTTGAGGTGTAGTCCAAATCATCCATAATTCTCTCAGTAGCCTCTATCCAATACTTGGCCACTATATGGGTAATCCCAATGATACCTCGAAAAACCTCAGCACTGTTAAACTGAAGTTGCTCAGTCACCGACCCTTGGCCAACATATCCAGATTGGGCCCCAACGACCCTCTACAAAACCCTAAACATAGCCTAGGACACTACATCGTCCCTTATGCCCTGATTACCGATCTCAGTAGTTAGCATCTCAACTGTCTCACTTGTTTCCAGATTGGGCATGTTGCCCAAAGAAGATGACTCAACTTGAGCCACTTGACGATGCCTACAGTGTCTTCGTGTGCAATGACCACGTGTACCATAAGTACTCATTATACTTATCTACAAGTCAAAAATTCTAAAGATTAGCGTAGGTTATATTAAATCCTATGTTTAAAGTTTTGGCAGAAGTAACTTATCTAAAGTAGAAAATGTTTTATTCCACAGTCTCTAAAGTCCAACAATTTTACTAAAATAACTAAAGTAAAAGTAACTAGAGTAAAAATGTTCTTACTTGGATCGAAGTCGGAGTCTCGAATTTAAGTTTCCAAAATATTTTGTAGATTTTATGTAAATTTACCCATATCATTATTCCCGAAAATTCTTTTAAAATTTTAAAATTAAAAATTATGCATGTAAATTTTTTTAACCAAAAAACACAACTCGAATTTTGAACCTGGGTCTAATACCATCAAATTTAACACCCCAAATCTGGCCTAGACGTTATGACCGGATCTTGAAAGTCACATTAACTACCTAAAACTTTGCTTATTTGCTTTCTAAGCATATCTTATTCTTGTATCAGAAATTTTTGCGAAAACTTGTCCAATTTTATTATAAAGAGAACTTGAAAGTTGTTAAGTGTGTGTCTTCCAAAATGTTTGAATATATTTCAAGTCTATTAAAAGAGTCATGCTATCAACTTTATTTATTTCTTTAACGAAAACTTGATTTCTTGATTAAACATTTACAAAAGAAACACCCTTAACTCGTTTAATTTGAAAAATGATCATTCAAATTTAGTTTACGAAAAAAATCATCTTGTATATTGTTTTAGTTTAAGAAAATCAATAAAACCAACCAAAAATCCATAATGTTAATAATGTCCAAAAACCGATAAATAGTCCCAAATAAAAAGTCCATAAAGTTTAATTGTGAGTTCAAAATAGATTGTCTTATGCGTGAATGGCAAATCCAAGGTCTCGTACACCGCCCAATCCTAAGTCTGTGGGTTACCTGAGATGATAAAACAATTGGATAAGCTAAAAGCCCAGTGTGCGACTGTAAACTCTAAATTATATATGATTTTTCTAGTCATTTTTACCACATTTTTACTTAATAATAATACTAATCACGAGTATTTGTTAATTAATTAAGTGGATTTTGTTTATATTTCGATGATAGGCATGAATTTATAAAAAAATGCAAATATAAGCTTTATTGTATTAATTTTGTGCATAATTTAAATTATTTTATGTTAATTGCTAATGTGTTATATTTTATTATGCAAGGAACCATTGAAATGATATAATATAGAGCTTATTATAAACTTGCATGAGCATGAGCTATTTATTTCCTATATTGGATGACCAAACAATGCTAAATGGGTTATCAAGGTGTTACGTTGACCCAGTAAAAAATATGATACATGATGGACAAGTCTGATAAGCTTAGTGGGTTATGAAACCATCCAACAAGGGGGAGTCAAGCCCAAATTCAGCACAAGCATGTTAGCTGCCCAGAAATCTCTTTTAGGACAATTATTTGGAGGACCCTACATTTGGAGAATCATTGGAAATTAGCACACAAATATTGCCCTTGAAACCGTCCAAGTTATGCCTAAATTTAGCATGATTCTATGCTCAAATCAAGGAACCACCTACTTCCACTATATGTGGTCAGCCAAACAATGAAGAAAATAGAGGGATTTCAATCCCTATTTTTAGTAAACTCTACCATCTAGTTCAAGTATAAATACCCCCACTCATTCCCCATATCCCTCATCCATTCATTCCTTAATCATTCCTACATTACTCATTCAACTATTCTCCCATTTCCTCTTTTCATTCCCCCACACAGCATTCCATTTCTCTTAGCCAGCAAGGCCTTGAGAAGATCATCTTTTGGTTGGCCACCTTGAGAAGCCATTAGCAAAAGAGCAACACAAGGAGTGGAGGAGAACTTCTTCAATCAGAGTTCACGAGACTGCTGATTCGACAGAGTTTATTCTTTCTTTACTTTGTTATTTTGATTTTAATCATGTTTGCAATGTGCTTTGTTATCTTGTTATCAACAATGGTAGCTTAAATCTATTTAGATAGGATGATTGCATTGATTCAATGAAGTTTGTTTAAATCATGTTTACAGTGTTTCTGCCTCATCCGATCATGTTTTCAATTAAACTCAAGTATGTATTTCTTTCATACGTGATTGGATGCATTAGAATTAGTTAAGCGATCCTGACCAGACGACGACTAGTGGACGCAATAATTGAAATGTGCATGCTTAATTTAGATCCTGACTCAACTAAATTGAAGGTTCATAATAACTTTAACGAGCTCTATTATCTTGCATAGTTTTTAGGTTTATGTGATTAAACTGTTTCAAATCTGACCCGTCCTTGTTACTTCACATGAATTCTAAGAAACTCTTAATTTAATATGATCAGTAAACGCATGTTTTACCAAGTAAAAGATTCCGAGAGGACTTAATTTGGTTTCAAAACTCATGAAAGATCGAGTTGCCATGGAATATTTTTCACATGAGGAAAATGAATGAAGTTGAAAGATGTAATTATCCTAGCCTATTCATGTTATTGATTGTTGAATTTTGTGTCTTTGCTGCTAAATTCATTTCATACATCTCATTTCATACTTCACATCCAGATTAAATTGCATTAGGGATCATCTTGCATTTAGATAGCTTAATCATCATCACTCAAAATATTGTGTTTTTATCACCAGATTGTTAACTTTAATTTTACAATTAACTAATTAACATACACAGTTCCTGTGAAGACGATAACTCTTTTCCATTCTTATTACTTGATAACGACTATGTACACTTGCACAAACCGAGCGTTACAACGACTTGGCTCAAAAACAAATCAGATCTTCACATAACACATAGATGGCATATCAGAGCAGATATTCAGCTATAAAGCATGTTTGATTATGCAATGTTATACAGAATAATCATACCCCCAAATGCTATACACCATCACCGTCCCACCGAACACACCAATTAGGGTAATTATGTACCCATCCAACCCAAACACAAAATTTGTGGTCATGTGCCACTATAAAAGTATGCAGTTGAGCTGCTAGATATAATGCAGAAAATCACCAGAACAGATAAACAGATTTTGCGATTAAACCGCCAGATTTACAGAACATAGTCTGTTAGAACTTCCTCCGCACCGTATTCATAACCCACCCCAATACACATGCAACATCATAACTCATATACAGATATACTTAGATTAATCATGTTCAATTAACATGCTTGTGTGGCCCACATGGCCAGACACACGCCCGTGTGGCACACACGATTAAACACGGTTAGACACACGGCCTTGTTGGCGTTGACAATTTCAAATTTTCACTGTTTTACGAATTTCTGAGTTAATGCCACAGACCTAATTATTCCTGGGATGTTGACAAAACAGCAACTGTCCAAGTTTTGCACACACAACATCCACAATTAAACAAAACAACAAGAAACATCCCTAAAATCGAAGTAGACATTTGGCCCTTACTCGACTAAAGAGTTCGACCATAATATAATAATCATTCGATCCTTGCCAAAATTATATGACCAGCCCCAAGCTAGGGTACTCGGTCACTTACCCAGAAAAGAAGCAATTTTTAAGGCACTCAGTTCGTCGGTGTAGTGTTCATCACACAGTCTTTACCTAATAGAAAATAATAAAAAACAAAAATTAACCACCAACTCATCTATCATCCGACAACAGAAACCTCTTGAGTGAAACCAAAACAACACATCTAATAATCAAATGGAAAACACTTACATAACAAATTATGATTACCATACCGGATTTTTCTAACCATGCACGGCCAACAACAAATAAAAAAAACAGCACCGAAATGGATGGACGAAAACAAGATAGGAAATAGAGATGACAAATAGAAGAAAATAAAGGACGTTGATTACTATATTAAAAAATCAAATGGAAAATAAGAGAAAACAAAAGATAGAGAAGTAAAAAGAAACGACATAAAGAAAATCCCAACAAAAAGAAACAAACGTGAAAACAAAATGGAGAAAGTGGGAAACGACAACAAATGAGGACTTTTAGGAATAATATTTCATAATTATTAAAAATTAAATCTAATAAAATCCCACCTATCCAAATTTAGTTATTATCCTTACCAGATTACTTAGAATTTGAATTTGACTAAATTCCTGACAGCTTGGGTGGCACAACAGGGGAAAAAAACAAAAAATAATTCAGTTTTGGCCACAACGGGATTCGAAGTCAGGTTGCAAAGGAAAGGAGAATGCTTAAACATTAATCCAGCAGACTTATTCTTTGTAAAAAATTAAACAAAGATTATACATAAGCTAGGTGTGACTAGCTAGATATAAGGATAAAATTAACCAAAATTCAAGGAGAAGGAATCAAACACAAGACTTCCAACACACAATCAGTCACTTAACCACTGAACCAAATTAATTAAATTGACACAATTAAGCAATTCAAAGTTTAAGAAACTTGGGGCACTACAAATGTAGTGCACTGATAATTAGGAAGGTTCCCCTAAACCTCAAATATCCCAATAGTTTATCATTCCGATAGAAATCGAAGGGGTAAATTTTGGCAAGGCCTTGTACGACCTTGGAGCGAGTATAAATTTAATGTCCTTGTCCATCTACTGTAGGTTGGGCTTAGGAAACCTCTAAAAAACTGTCGTCACCCTGCAACTGGCTGGTAAGTCTTTAGTTCACCCAAAAGGTGTTCTAGAATACGTTCTAGTGAGGATTAGTCAATTCATATTACTGGTTGATTTCATAGTGTTAGAATTTGAGGAAGATGTTGAGATCCCCATCTTATTAGGGAGATCGTTTCTAGCAACCTCTAGGGCCACTATTGATGTGGGAAACAAGGAGTTAACTATTGAAATCAACGGGGATGGGGAGGTTTTCAAGTGAATCGATGCTTTTCCTAATTCTAGGGAACCACCACCTTTCTCGGTTTATGATTTTTAGTTGATTAATTCACTATCTTACCCTACTACTAATTTTCTATCTTGCTTAGAGTGTTTGAAATTTGTAGGGTAACATGCGATGCCGAGAGGCATTAAGGTCTAGAAGAAAGTGATTATTTTGAGGATTCCTTAGACTACCACAATCAGCTTGAAGAACAAACGTCTTGTACGTGTGTGTCGAGACACCCTACAAATACCATTTCGAGGCGTAATCGATCGCCTTGAAATGCATTTGTAATTTGCATATTAGACTAGAGGCAACTGCTTTTATGGAAATGTATAAATTGTGTCATAGGATAGATGGATTGTATAGATGCTTGTAGATAAATAAAGTTGAATCCATATGTTTTCATTTGAATAAATATAAGCATGATAGAATTTGTGTATTATGAAATATTTTTGGGAAGGACCTAATGCATTATTTGTATAACCTAGAACCTAAATGCCTAACTCGTATGCTTAATACCCTTAGTTTCCATATTTTGAGTCTCAAGTATTCCTTAATTATTAGCCTAAATTGAGTTGAAAAACTCAATCCTCTCTATCCCTAATACTAAAATGCACTATGAAATGGACGTCGAGGCATGAATATTAGGGGTAGGTAGAGACATGTTGGTAGCTTCATGTATTCTTAAGATAAAAGAGAAGAAATTATTTGATATAGTATATATAGACTCTCGTGAAGAAAAAGAAATCAAAAATGAAAATATTTTGAGAGACTGTTAAAAGCATTTTTGAGTGAAAATAAAAAATGTAGGAAAAAAAGCTCAAACGGAAAAATAAAATTTAAGCTTAAACAAAAATCGTTCGATTCATAATGTATTAGTGCTTGCTAGTTTTCTGTATGCACCAATATTAAACAATATCTTCTAAATTTTTGGAGAGATAAGGAAGACGAGAGATGGAGAAATAAGAAGGTGAGTTTAACGATAAAATTGGGGGTGAATAGGGAACAATGTCGTGTGCTTCATCAAGTTTCTAGTGCTTGAAACCATTTTGAGTTACCTTCGCTTGAACTCCTAACCGTCCTAAACCTCAAAATGTTACAAGCCTAGAAGACCTAAGTGACCTGAACACTTCATGTGCACAACTCTATTGACTTGCTTATATTTGCTTTGATGAACACTTCCGATTCACTTTTTGTCTCTATAAGGTATTTATATAGTCCATTTTTTTGGATAATGCAATTTTATATATATCCATTTGAATTGCCTCTAGATTTTTTATCATTTTAATTTGTTGAACTAAGTCTATTTGCCTTAGTAGTATTCAAGTTAGCTAAATATCAATCTTAGGTTGCATGTGAGATAGTCCTTGTACGAATTTAATAATTAACTACCATGTGTTGTTTTGCTCGATTTAGTTCGAGGTTCACCTTTTATGCATGTTTTTGTGTTTTCTTGAGGACAAGCAAAGACTTAAGTGTGGGGGGTTGATCTGTCGTAATTTGATATGTCAAATTAGGCTCTCCATTACACTTAACGAGCTTGTTCTTGAGCAATTTTAATGTCTTTTCTATGTTTTTACTTAGTTTTAGTTCTTTGTTTTTATAAGTGAATTAATTCATTTTATGCTACTTTTGAGACCCAAGATGGCCAATTGGCACTCTGGGTGAAACATCTGCATTTTAACTCCTCGGAGTTAGGTACAAAGTGATGGATCTGGTCAAAAATTAGTGCAAAATACTTGAAATATAATAAATAGTAATTTTGAGTATTTAATTAGGAAGTATTTAGACCTGATAGGAGATTAGAAAATACTCCTTAGATAAGAAAATTTTAAATAGATGCATTGACTTAATTGAAAGAATTGAGAATTTGTGGCCAAAGTAGGAAAAATAATAAACTAGGAGATACATAGTAGTAGTGGAAAGGAAGGAAGGAAGGATTAAGAAGAAATTTAACCAAAGTGAAGTATGAGTCATCCTAAGAAATATGAAAGATGAGAAAAAATAAAGTGGTAATTATCCAAGTAGATATTTATTAGGGCCTATATGTAAAGATGGATAGCATAAGGATTTATTAGCAATTTGACCTTTTTAATAAAAAACAAATGAGATATTTTTAATGGAATGGTGCAGAAAAGTGGAGAAAAAGATGAAGACTTTCATCTTTTCTTTACCCACCAAATCATCACCCACCCCCATTTCCATCAAACTTTAATTTTTATTCCCTTTGTGTCTTTCCTTCATTGTTGAATCAACCAAGCTTAAAACCTTCATTTTTCTTTGAAATTTCTTTTGTAAAAATTAAAAAGAATGCTAGTGAACATCTTAATCTCATGAGGAAACTTTCATAGATGTGTTAAAGGAGAGAAAAAGCAAGAGTTAGGGTTTTGGGTTTTCAAAGAGTTAAGGTAAGAGATGAAGAAATTATTATGTCATACATGTTTATTTTCATAATCTAGCATAGAAAAGTTATTTGATTTTAGTTTTAACTTATAAATGTTACATGCTTGTTATGAAAATTGAAGAAAAAGGAAAAGAGAAGGCTACGGAGTGAAGGAAGAATAGGATATTTCATCTTAACTTTTGTTGTAAGTACTACAAGGATTTAGATTTATTTTCTTTAAATGTTTATGGTTTTAGTATAGAAATTAATTATGATAGAAATGTAAAATAAATATATATAAATATTAAACAATCAATTAAATTGTGAAATTAGGAAATGTGTAAAGAAAAGTATAGGTGAAGAATATGAAAGGATATAATTGTTTGAATACCAAGTAATGATTTTGTGAAAGAAATATATGTGTGAAAAAATGTATTATACATGAGATTTATTTATTAAAGACTAAATTATAAAAAAAGAAGAAGGAAAAGGTGAAGTATTTTTTCGACATATATACTTATTATGAGGAGTTGGACTATATTTGGTTATAATGCCCAAGTATATTGAATTAGAACTACTAGGATATTAGTGGCATGCCATTAAGGGACTTTAGCGCGCTCTCTGATCATTAGCACATTAGTGCTCTCTGTTCATTAGTGCATAATAATGCACCTTTTTAATTGTTCTCAGATATCTGATATATTCTATAAAAGTCTCATCAGGGCTAATTTTGTGAAAGGTGAGCAAATGATTTCCACAAAGTGTGGTGGTAAGTTTGGTAACTATCAAAAGTAAGTTAAATCTTTGTTGAAGTAAGATATAATTGCAGAAATTTTGCTTGTGCGTAATATGTTTTAAATTTAATAAGTTTAAACATTATGATATGATTTATTTACCTATTAGTTACCTCGTAGTGCTTACTAAGCCTTCACCGGCTTAACGTGTTTATTTCAACGCTTAAGTACAGCTTAGACTTGAAGAGCTAGAGTCGAGCTAGAGATCTCTCATCTCATCAAATCCCCAAAGAGCTCCAAGAGTAGGTACTATATTTTTTTTGAGTTAAAATGGCATGTACATAGGTACACCAAATATGTTCCCAAGTGTTAAGGACTAAAATGCAAGCTCTTGAGACTTTATCTATTTTGGTTTTTATTTGAAGTATTTTGGTTTTATATGAAATGAATTATTGAAGTTATGAGTATGTTTGCAAATGTGGTTTGTTAATGTGATAATTGTGATTGAATTGGGATTGTTTTAAGTAGCTTTAATGCATCTTGAATTGGTCTTAAGGGTTGAGATGAATCCAATATATTGCAGGGGATTTTAGTAAACTTTTAACTGATTTTTTTTATTTTTTATTTTTACCAAAATTTACCTTTGAAACTTAAAATTTCCAAACGCAATTGATCATCCATTAATGACCCCAGATGTTTATATTAACAATTTTTTAGTTAAATAAGTTAATACACTATGGGTAAATGTTTAAATTATACAGTGTCTAGCCAAAACCGCTTTGGCACCAAATGTAATAGTCTTATACCAGATCCATAGGGTCAGACATGGTATAGGGGTGTTACACGAGGAATCTAATGACGTTGGTGAGTGGGTCCACGGTGGCCTGAACGACATGAAAACATCACTGAGAAGGGGGTATCGTAATATTGAAGCATGAAAGTAGTGATACCCCTGACAGTGTCGAAAATAAGGAAGATTGAGCCACCAATAGTGGTATCGCTAATCAGCTATAGGGTCAGACCGGGTATAGGAGTGTTACACGGGGAATCTAATGAGGTTGGTGAGTGATGTAAGAGGTCCACGGTAGCCCGAACGACACGAGAACATCACAGAGAAGGGGGTATCATAATATTGAAGCATGAAAGTCATGATACCCCTAACAAATGTTGAAAATAAGGAATATTGAGACACCAATAGTGGTATCGCAATATTAGCTATAGGTTAGACCAGGTATAGGAGTGTTACATGGGGAATCTAATGAGGTTGGTGAGTGATGCAAGAGGTCTAGGTGGTAGCCCGAACGACACGAGAACATCACCGAGAAGGGGGTATTGTAATATCAAAACATGAAAGTCGTGATACCCCGACGATGTTGTTGAAAACAAGGAAAATTGAGCCACCAACAAAGGGTATCACAATACCACCATAGGGTATTATGATACATAAGCTCCCAAAATACCCCTATTTCATGATCGATTTAGAATATTGTGATACTGTGCCATGGGTATAGTGATATCATTGTCGAGGAGACAAAAATGGCCGTAGGGGTATTCCTTTATCCAACATGTCCCCTAACTAAAATTAGACTTAACGTGGGCAATTTGGTCACTTTTTTAGGTTGTAATCGATCAAAAGCCTTCTTTTGGTTGAGAGAAAAAAAGGACTTATAGAATATTCATCTTTTTAATCTTTTTAGCTTAGGGTTTAATTTTTTTTCTCATCTTTTTAGGATTCAAACTTTCTTTTCTGGTTTAATGCTAAGTTAGTTAAGTTTACTGTAGCTAGGTGTTAATTACCTTTTAATACTTCAACTTTCTTTATAGTTACACTTTAATCCTTTGATTTAATCTTATTCAACTTTGTTTCATGTCACATGTTAAAAATCGTTTATTTAGTGCTTTTGTTCATCTATTTTGTTGCCATTGTTGTTTTCTCCAAGCTTTTGAAAGAAATCTTGGGTTTTTATTTGCTTTGTGATTAAGTTAATGTAATTTTTGATTGATTATTTACTGTTAATGGGTTTAAATATAAGCATGAGTAGCTAAATCATAGGTGGTTGGTTGATAGAAATATGGGGAAGTTTATTTTTCGGTTTAGGGACTAAATCAAATAGACATCAAAACTTAGGATTGACACCCTCTAAGGGAAAATTAAGTGAGACCAAGAGGAGATCTTATTGGGCACCAATTTGATAGTCCCAGATAAGTTTTGTAACACCCCAAACCCGGTCAATACGTTACTTACCAAATCTGTATGTTACAGAAAGATAGTTTTGAAATTCTTTTGACGGAGCATCGTAATTTGAGAAAACTTTTGTTTAGTGATTCCCTTTAAGGTTAATTTAAAGATTCCGCTTTGAGAATATCTTACCGACTTCTTATGAAAATAACTAAGAGTTGGAAACGGGTTTCTTTTGTAAAAGCCGATCTTAGGAAATTTTAGAAATGTGACAGCTTGAAAACCATGTAGTGGTTTTAATAAAATCTCCAAATTAATTAGCCATTCGTATGTCATCTTTTGTTAACACCATTTTAGGAAAATATTGATTTATGTTTCTATCTTAGGAAAAAATCCCATGTTCGATAAGTCATAAAAATGTGATAACAATGTAAATGCAAATCCCAAATTTAGAGTTATAGTGGCCTTATTACATAATTAAAATCCCCAAAATTTAAGAGTAATATTAAATAAGAACCGAAAGTTTACGTGGAAAACAATGCATGGCCACCTCGAAGTCCGCCTTTGGCTCCCAAAACCGCAATCTACTTGACACCGCAAAATTAAGCGTAGGGTGAGTCATCGAGACTCAAAGTGTGTAAAACCCTTTTAATGCAACTGGGGATTTAAGCCCACGATGCACATTAGGCCTTAGCCCACACAATATAGCATATTAAACATGTATGCAATGCAAAATTTCAACCCAACCTAGTTTTCCATCCTCTAGGTCTCTCTCAATCAAGAAACACCAGTGGCGTTATGCCACCGTGGTTCTAGACCACCGTGGTCCTGCATAACTCGTGACAAAGTCACATGATATATAATTGTGGGGAAAACCCACCGTGGTTTTAGACCACCGTGACGATCTCTCGAATAACATACGGGGCCAACCCACTGCGGGTCTCTGCATCCACCGAGACAAGTCATCGATATATGTATACGTGGTTTCAAACCACCGTGGTCCTAGACCACCGTGACATCAATCCATCGAATAAATACGTGGGGCTAGCCACCGTGGTTCTGCATCACCGTGACAGAGTCACATAATCACACTTCCCTTTTTAATCATTTCCCACAAGCCCATGCAACATATTGTCATACCGTGATGAATGCAACATACTTTCGGTGTATAACATATAATTAATTAAAACATACAATAATCTGTAAGTGACGTAATAGCGGAACTTACCTTGTCTCTAACCTTACCTACAAGGGTATCTCGACTATCTAAATAATGCTTGGCTTTCACCAACACAAACATTAACATAGATTAATAAGGTGAAGTGTGAGCGTTACACACCGACACGCTGTGAAACTAGACTTCTACGCCGACGCCTCACTAGCGGGGATAATAAATGATTTGTCTATCCCGTGCAGACGTCGGCTTTCTACCACACTCCAGCGGAAAGTCTCGAACCACGACACCGCACGATTTTAAACTTAGGGGTAGAGGCTACTAGTCCACTCCTCCTTAGTTTGACCGGCACTTGCATCCATGAAGAGATTTGATCAAGACTCGTGAGTGAAACGCCGCTTATCTAACAAGAGAATCGATTAAGGCGCACTCACAACCAATAAGGGATATAACAACCAAGAATCGAAAAGAAGTGACCCTTACCTTGGTAAACGATGAACCACACAATCACCGATTCGCCCTAATCGTAGATGAATCATGAGAGAAGCAAAGATTCGCCTAATACCAAGAATAGGCCTTGAGCATTCGGCTTAAAAGAAGTCTTTAAAGAAATATAATAAGGTATTGCATGAAGTTACCTTGTGTTGAAACGAATGGTGAAAAGCCAAACCAGATTCGACAGAAAGTAACCCTTCACACCCTAGGCTACTCAAACAACATAGATTCGAGATGGAAAGAAGAAACAAAGATTCTCTGTTAGTGAAGATGGAGATGAGGAGTTTAGAAAAGAAAAGAGAAAGAAACAGTAAGGAGAGGGAGATTCGCTCATGCGACAAGAGAGAAAAGAAACATACCTTCAATAAATTGTAAGGTGGTGAAACCGATTCACTTGGAATTAATGGGACTATTCAATAGAACAAATGCAAGGTTTCAAGCAAAGAAGAAGAAGTAGAGGAGAAGAGAGTTTTCTGCCAAGAGAAACAAAGAAAGAAAAAGAAGAGAAGAAATGCCCAAATGGTGACCACTTTCTGCCAGAGTCAAAAAGCAAAAGAGATTAATAGCAACAAAGACAATTTCTAAGACAGAGAAAATAGGTAAACCAAAGAGAGAAAAGGAGAGCTCAAGAAGGCTTGCAAAAATCGGCACTCACTCCCTTAATGACCGACTATGCACCAAAAGAAATGAGAGAAATGCCTAAGACCTATGGAATTTTTGGCACACTCACCTCTCTAGCATTAAACCAAAATTTTCCCTCTTCAAGCTCCCCACATTCGCCCAATACCTCCACCAATACCAAATCCCTTGATTTGCTCCTACTTTCACTCTCCAACACCCATTTGAATTGGTTTGACCAATTCACACTCCACCAACTCCTCATGACCACTCATTTCAAATGCTTTGACTCCTTCAACAACCACCAAGGAGAGTCCCACCAAAAGCCAACACTCCACCTCCTTGAGCATAAAAATAAAGCGCCACTTGCCGCAGAGGAGACTCAAACTCCTTCCCTCCTACTGCCCCTTGTGACGCTACTCCTTTACACCTTAATCAAGCGCATTTGCCACTCTACCACACTCCTCTTTGTGCAAACAACTACAAGCAATTACACATAAGACCCGCCTCGCCTAGCTCTCCCCTCAGAGTGCCCATCAAGCAAAATTTTCTAAAGTTCTGCTCGAACCGAGCCTCTCCCGTGACCCCCAAACATACCAAAATAACATGCTAAACAAACCAAACACCTCAATTAGCATAAAATGCAGAACCCCTAATTCTAGGATGTTACAATTCAACCTCTTAAAGAAATTTCTACCTCAAAATTTACCCGACAAAGAGGTGAGGGTATTGTCGCCGAATCACATCCTCCTGCTCCCACGTAGCTTCTTCTCGAACCATGATTCCGCCATAGAACTTTAACCAATGGAATCGCCTTCCTTCTTAACACTTTAACATCTCTGGTCTAAGATCTCGCACGGTTCTTCTTCAAAGGACAAATCAGGTCTTACTTCAATTTCTTCCACCGGAACTAAGTGAGATGGATCCAACGATATCGCTTAACATTGAAACGTGAAATACATCATGTATCCGATTCAACTCCGAGGTAACTCGAGCTGATAAGCTACCGGCCTCACACGCTTCAACACACGATAAGGCCCGATGAACTCGGTGCTCAACTTGCTCCTTCCGCCTAAACCTTTAAAACCTTCTTCTAAGGCGAAACTTTTAGAAAACTCCGATCACCCATCGAGAACTCTATTTCCTTACGCCTGATCCGCATACGATTTCGCTCGCCGTAAGCCTCCTTTAACCGAGTCCGAATCGCCTTAACCTTTTCCTCATCTCGAAGAACCAAATCCGACCCAACAACTATCGCTACCCAACTCATCCTCTACAGTAGGAGTACGACACTTACGACCATACAACGCTCGTAAGGTACCATCCGATAATCGGATTGATAGCTATTGTTGTACGCGACTTGCGCCAACGGTAAGAAATCCTCCCAATTACCCCGGTCAATAACACGCCTCTTAACATATCTTCCAGAATCGAATTACCCTCTCTCGATCGCCATCGCAGGTGGTTGAAACGCCGCGGTTTAAATCCAGCCTTGTACCCAACGCTTGATGCAATGCTTTCTAGAACGGCGATGTAAACCTGGGGTCTCTGTCTGATATGATAGACACTGGTACCCTATGTAATCTCACAATCTCCGCTACATACGCTTGACCAACTTTTTGTAATGAATAATCAACACGAACCGGTATGAAGTGAGCGGACTTCTTAACCGATCGACAATCACCCACACCAAATATTTTCTAGAAGGCGTAAGAGGAAGCCCACTAACAAAGTCCATAGTTATCCTCTCCCACTTCCAGAGTGGAATCTTCACTGGCTGTAGCAACCCCGAAGGCAACTGATGTTCTGCTTTCACTTGTTGACAAGTCAAGCACTTACTCACAAACTCGGTAACTTCTCGCTCAAACCTGCCACCAAAAACTGCTCACGCAAATCAAGATACATTTTGCTTCCACCGATGCATAACAGTATGGACTACTATGCGCTTTCTTGCGTAATCTTCTGTCCTTAACTCAAAATCCTTCTAAGATACAAGCCTTTCCACGAAAGCACAATACTCCTTCACGCTTTAAACTAAAGTCTTCTGCCTCTCCACTTTCCACTTTGTGAAATCTAAGACTTAACGATCCATCCGATAACTCGTCTCTCTTTAACCTAGCTTACCCATGAAGGTTTCACTTGCAGCTCAATGGCAACACACTTCCGCCATCATATAAACCGAGATGAGCAAACATTGCCTCAAATCACATATCACCTTACGGCTCAACGCATCCGCCACTACATTAGCTTTACACTGGTGATACTCAATCGAGCAATCATAGTCTTTCAACAATTCAATCCACCTCTTGTTGCCTTAAATTCAACTCCTTCCGGTAAGGAGATATTTTAGGCTCTTATGGTCGGTGTAGATAACCGACTTCTCACCATACAAGTAGTGCCTCCAAATCTTCAAAGTGAACACTCTGCGCAGCTAACTCCGCATCATGCATAGATAGTTCACTTCTACGAGGTCTCAATTGCCGAGACGCATATGCCACCACTTTTTCCCTCTTGCATCAACACACATCCTAACCCTGGTGTGCGACGCATCACAATAGACAACAAACTCCTTCCCGGCCTCAAAGTTGAATCAACACCGTGCCTCCGTCAAAATCTTTTCAATTTCTCAAAGCTTTCCTCGCCGCTTATCTCAACTGCATAAAACGGTAGACTCTTTTCGTAATAACTTGGTTAATCTGTGCAATTTATTAATGAGAATCCTCAACAAACCTTCTCAGTACCCGGGCTAACTCCAAGAAACTCAATTTCTCGCATCGACTTCGTGGTGGTTTCAATCCAAAACAACTTCAATCTTTCTGGGATTGACTCTAATCCCCTAGCAGCTCACTACATGTCCCGTAAAGGTAACTTCCTCAACCAAAATTCACACTTGCTGAATTTGGCATACGCTGTGCTCTCTCAAAATTTGTAGAACAATCCAAGATGCGAATCGTGCTCCTCCTCCGTCCTTGAATAAACCAAGATATCATCTATGAACACTACGACAAACCAATCCAAATATGGTTGGAATACACGTTCATCATATCCATAAACGCAATTTCGGTACACTTGTCAACCCGAACGGCATCACTAAGAACTTGTAATGACCATAACGAAGTTCGAAAATAGTCTTATGAATATCTCGCCTCATTGGCCTTAAGCCGATGATAACCGACCTCAAGTCTATCTTTGAAAAGACCGGCGCTTTCGCAATCGATCGAACAGATCGCCTATCCTTGGCAATGGGTACTTGTTTTTAATCACCAACTTTTTCAATTGCCTATAATCAATACACATCCGCATCGACCCATCCTTTTTCTTAACAAATAACACCGGCATGCACCCACGTGAGACACACTTGGTCGAATAAAACCACGGTCCAATAATTCCCCGAACTGAGCTTTAAGTTCCACCAACTCTTCAAATACCATTCTATATGGAGCAATGGACACCTGAGTCGCTCCAAGAAGAAGATCAATACCGAACTCTACCTCGCGATCCTGAGGTAACCTTAGAAGCTCTTCGGGAAAGACGCCCAAGAACTCCTTCACCGTCCAAACATCTCTTACTGAGACAAATCCTTGGCTTCCAACGCATCGATGAAAGCTAGGAAAGCCTCTACACCCTTTTCTCACCATCCGCTCAGCTTTTTTAGAGTAGACACCACGTTGGATGAGTAGTTCATTCTCTCACCTATCACCAACACCTCTTTATCCTCAAGAGTCTTCAAGATTACATGCAAGCAAAGACAAATTCAAGTTTGCTCGATACTTAACTAACCACCCATGCCTAATATAAAATTAAATTCGCCAAACCGCAACTCCAACAAATCACCGAAAACTATCCTCGAACTTCTAAAGGCACATTCCTAAAGAGTTTGTTCACCACTACCGATTGTCCTAAAGGGCTAATCACAAATCATTTCCCTAGAGCAACTTCAGATTCTATGTTCAAAGTTCCGCACACAATACTAGCAACATACGAATGTGTAGACCCAATATCTATCGCTGGTCAGAAAGGGCAAACCAAAAATAAGTGAACGCACTGCTATAACGTCCCGTGCATTGCCATCCTCTCGACGCCTGCCGCATAAACTAACCCAGCCGTCTCACATCGTATTCCCAAAGACCCGCCTCGTGCTCCACGCCCCGACCATAACCATTTCCTCCTCCCGCCTGACCACGACCTCTCGCGTGTTGCCGCCCACCTCTTCCGCATCGATAACTCCCGACCCACCGCCGTGCCTGCTTTGACTCTTGTGGACAATCCTTTACCCGATGTTCTTCGGATCCACACCTATAACATCCTTTACTCCAACACTCCCTCATGGAATCTACCACATCTAGCACAATCGTTGAGTCCGAGCAACAAAGAACAAAGCTTCACCACTCGACTTGGCCCATCAAACCTAGGCCTCTTCCTGGAAACCCCAGTAGACCTCCGACGACCCAAAATTTCTTTTATTCCTACCCCTATCCTTATCTAGATGATGCCTCCCGTGATCGCTTCACCTCTTCGCTCTCTTAGCCTTCTCAACCGGTAATGCAAGAAACTCTCTTTCCCGTCTATGAGCTATCGTGATTCGCAACTCGCCCCTCGCACCATCCTCAAATTGGACATAACGCCGCGTGATCTGCTGCAACAATACCTCGCATATCGGCTTAGTCGTAAAAATTCTCCGCCTCATATTCATCCACCGACTTATTCCCCTCGACCAAATTGAGAAATGCCCTCCTCTCGAGCGCCCCACATAACTTGCTCCAATGTACTTTCCCCGAACGCCGACTTGAAAGTCCTGTAATACGATCCACGACGTACTCATCTCTAACCGCGAGCCACCATCAGTACACTTCATCTCTCAAGAAGAGACACAACTCCTTTCAAATTTTCCTCTGCAGTAAGACAATCAAGATCGCCCATGGTCCATTCCACCACTTCCAACCAATACTGCCACAACAGAGCTACCCTAGAAATGCCCCTAAACATCTTAGCCCCATTAGCTCGAAGTCGCTCAGAAAATAGATTTTTGAGCCACTAACCCCGCAGTCACACAAAGAACCCGCCTCCAGAACACCAACATAGCCCGAGACATACGCGATCGTCTCCTCCGGGGCTTGTCCTCAAATCCCGCCTCCATAATTGGTGATGCTGCACTTCACCTTCCTGCCCATGCCCCGACTCCGAGGGTTCACTTCAACACATCGGCCTCTACCACGGCCACAGCGCATACCACGCCCACGCCCTCTAGCGCTCATATCTACAATTTTGTCTTAATCTGATTACAATTTTATGAGTTAGTATTTCTTCCATCAGTATATTACTAGACAAATCTTATGGAAATAGCATTAGAAGTAGTTTTCAGACAACCTATTTCTAAAGGTCTCGCTTCTAAAGTTACATTTCTTAAAACTATCTATCACAATATTTCATACAATTTCAAGTAATAACTGAACACTTACAGTCACGGTTGGGTGCTCTGAGACTGGTGCCATGCTTCTAGAAAATATGTATTTTCGTAATCCATTTTTTGAACCTCTTGAACATCATAACTCACAATGAGTTTTGCAACCTAGGCTCGATACCATAATTGTAACACCCCAAACCCGATCAATACGTTACGACCAAATCTGCATGTTACTGAAAAGATAGTTTTGAAATTCTTTTGACGAGCATCGCAATTTGAGAAAACTTTTGTTTAGTGATTCCCTTTAAGGTTAATTTAAAGATTTTGTTTGAGAATATCTTACCGACTTCTTATGAAAATAACTAAGAGTTGGAAACTGGTTTCTTTTTGTAAAAGCCAATCTTAGGAAATTTCTGTGAATGTGACAAATTTGAAAACCATGTAGTGGTTTTAATAAAATCTCCAAATTAATTAGCCATTCAGTATGTCATCTTTTGTTAACACCATTTTAGGAAAATATTGATTTATGTTTCTATCTTAGGAAAAAAATCCATGTTCTGATAAAGTCATAAAAAAATGTGATAACATTAGTAAATGCAAACCCCAAATTTAGAGTTATAAAGGGCCTTATTACATAATTAAAATCCCAAAATTTAAGAGTAATATTAAATAAGAATCGAAAGTTTACGTGGAAAACAATGCATGGCCACCTCAAGTCCGCCTTGGCTTCCAAAACCGCACTCTACTGGATTACTGCAAAATTAAGCGAGGGGTGAGTCATCGAGACTCGAGTGTAAAACCCCTTTAACGCAACTGGGCTTTAAGCCCACAGATGCACATTAGGCCTTAGCCCACACAATACAAAGATATTAAACATGTATGCAATGCAACATTTCAACCCAACCTAGTTTTCTATCCTCTAGGTCTCCCCGAATCACCAAACACCAGTGGCGTTATGCCACCGTGTTCTAGACCACCGTGGTCCTGCATCACTCGTGACAAAGTCACATGATATATAATTGTGGGGCCAACCCACCGTGGTTTTAGACCACCGTGATGATCTCTCGAATAACATAGGTGGGGCCAACCCATCGTGGTCTCGGATCACCGAGACAAGTCACCATATATATGTATACGTGGTTTCAAACCACCGTGGTCCTAGACCACCGTGACATCAGATCCATCGAATAAATACGTGGGGCTAGCCCACCGCGTGGTTCTGCATCACCGACCAGAGTCACATAATCACACTTCCCTTTTTAATCTTTTTCACAAGCCCATGCAACATATTGTCATACTTGTGATGAATGCAACATACTTTCGAAGCATAACATATAATTAATTAAAACATACTATAATCTATAAGTGACGTAATAAGCGAACTTACCCGGTGTCTCCAACCTTACCCACAAGGGTATCTCAACTATCTAAATAGTCGCTTTGGCTTTCACCCAACACAAACATTAACATAGATTAATAAGGTGAAGTGTGAGCGTTACAATTGATTCGACGCCAGTAAAACTAGACTTCTACGCCGACGCCTCACCAGCGCGAGAGATAACGACGATTTGTCTATCCCGTGCGCACGCTCGGCTTTCTACCACACCACTCCGCGAAAGTCTCGAACCGCCGACATCGCACGCCTTTTAAACTTAGGGGGAAGAGGCTACTAGTCCACTCCTCCTTAGTTTGACCGGCACTTGCATCCATGAAGAGATTTGATCAAGATTTCTGAGTGAAACGTCGCTTATCTAACAAGAGAATCGACATAAGGCAGTACTACAACCAATAAGGGATATAAATGACCAAGAATCAAAAAAGAAGTGACCACTTACCTTGGTAAACAATGAACCACACAATCGCTGATTCGCCCCGAATCGTGAGATGAATCGTAGAGAGAAGCAAAGGTTCCTGCTTAATAATAAGAATAGGCCTTGAGCATTCAAATTTAAAAGAAGTCTTTAAATAAAGATAATAAGGTATTGCACTGGTTAACTTGTGTTGAAACGGATGGTGAAAAGCCAAAGCAGTATTCGACAGAAAGTAACCCTTCACACCCTAGGCTACTCAAAACAAAGATTGATTCGAGATGGAAAGAAGAAACAAAGATTCGGTTAGTGAAGATGGAGATAGAGGAGTTTAGAGAAGAAAGAGAAAGAAATGTAGGAGAGGGAGATTTGGCTCTTAAGAGACAAGAGAAAAGAAACATACCTTCAATAGTCCGACAGGTGGTGAAACCGATTCACTTGGAATTAATGGGACTATTTAATGGAACAAATGCAAGGTTTTTGGCTAAAAAGAAGAAGTAGAGGAGAAGAGAGTTTTACAAGAGAAACAAAAGAAAGAAAAGAAGAGAAGAAATGCCTCAATGGTGACCACTTTATTTTCTAGAGTCAAAAGAGGAAAAGAGATAAATAGCAACAAAGGCAATTTCGAATACAGAAAAAATAGGTAAACCAAAAAGAGAAAAGGAGAGCTCAAGAAGGCTTGCAAAAATCCAAGACTCACTCCCCTTAATGACCGAATATGCAATTCAAAAGAAATGAGAGAAATGCCTAAGACTCTATGGAATTTTCTAAAGACACTCACCCTCTCCTAGCACTAAACTAAAATTTTCCCCTCTTCAAGCTCCCACATTAGGCCAATACCTCCACCAACACCAAATCCCTTGATTTGCTCCTACTTTCACTCTCCAACACCCATTTGAATTGGTTTGACCAATTCAAACTCCACCAACTCCTCATGACCACTCATTTCAAATGCTTTGACTCCTTCAACAACCAAGGAGAGTCCCACCAAAGCCAACACTCCACCTCCTGAGCATAAAAATAAAGCGCCACTTGTGCCAGCAGAGGAGACTCGAACTCCTTCCCTCCTATCGCTTCCCTTGTGACGCCACTCCTTGCACCTTAAGTGGCGCTACTTGCCACTCTACTACACTCTTCTTGTGCAAACAACTACAAGCACCTTGCATATAGACATTCGTCAAATAGTTATCCTCCGAGTGCCCAACAAGCTGTAAAATTTTCTAAAGTTCTGCTCTAGACCTGAGCCTCCCGAACCCCAAACATACCAAAATAACATGCTAAACAAAACCAAACACCTCCAATTAGTATAAAATGTAGAACCCTAATTCTAGGAGCCAAATTCAACAAAAAAACTCGCTTTAAAACTTGTTATAAAAATTTTAAAATTCCCCATACTACCGCCATGATTATTTTTCTAGACAGCCGCCGGACACCACACCACACCGGCTTCATTGTACAATACCCACCGCGGTACGTCAAATTTAAAGTAAGTTTTTTATATAAATGTGTTTTATATATATTACATAAGTATGCTCTAAAAAACAAAAATAAAAATGTATCTTAAAACGAAAATAAAATAAAATAAACCTTTGTGCTTTTTCGATTATGTATCTCGGTTTTTTTTTGTATATTTCACTGGTGGTAGCCTCCAAGCATAAGATTACATCTGGTTTATAGTTCGGAAATAAAAAGTGAGCACCTGCTTTCTTGCCAAGTTTCTTCTTTTCTTTTTTTGCGTTGCAGAAAGACGCAGATATGCCGGCGCGTGGGGCGCGCCGTAATCGCGCATAAGTGGGATCTCGCGTATGTCATCCATGCATCGCTGCTGCGTGCCCGGTGTGCTCGCCTGCCTCAGTAGCGGCTAAGTAAGGGCGGAATTTTAGGGTTTCGTAACTAAGCTAGTAGTTTGGGGCTTTTAAGGCCAGATACTGTCCGCCTGCTTAAGTTTAAGGTTTGCAGTGTGCACCGTCAATTAATAAGCAGTGTAGTGAATTGGCCTCCGATAGGTAATTGGCCTGCGGGTTTTGTAAATGGACTTGTTTAAAAGACATTTATTATTTTTATTATTTGGTTTTTCTCTGCTTCACATCACCCAGCACAAATAAGCCCTCAGCCAGCTTCGCTTCATTATCGTGTAACGAATGAGTTAAAGACTTCTTTTAAAGGCCTAATTGTTCGCTTGTGTAGCCTTCGACTTCTGTCCCTCGTCTTCTTCAAATGGGTTCCAACCCATTGCACCACCCGTGGGCTTGGAACCCGCCACCTTGATTTCAACAATCTGATAGTTTAACTGCTTTTTGATCATTGTCAGGTGGCAGTTTTATCTACTATTTTCTCCTTCCATCGCAAAACTCAGGGGACAAGGTTTGATGTTTTGATCTCGCTGCCTCGAACTTCCTGAACGCCAAATTGCCACTTGACCCACTCCTGCAACCTGATGCAGAGATATTTCATTCGTCAGAACTCGTCGTGAACGCCAGATCTCATTACTAACTGCTTCTCTGAACTCGGATGCCGCACATATTCATATGCTTCTCCCGCTGCAACTCTGTGAATACAGATTTACACACCCTACTCCATTTCCACTACTATCCTTCAGAGGACAAAATCAATCTTTTCAACTTTTGCTTCCTTACTATCTTCAGGAAGATTTCCCCAACCAAAACCTACTCCACTATCATCTCTGTGAAACAAAATCAACTTCAATTTGCTTCTTTTTACTATCTTCAGAAATACTGCAATCTTCAAATTACCGCCCACTATCATCTGTGGAACAAAATCAATCTCTCTCTACTTGCTTCCTCTTTACTATCTTCGTGATGAAATACTTAAATTCTCAGTCAGCTCCCGTCAGAACATCCCTAATTTAGCCCATGATTAGACTGGTGAATATGTAATGAAAGTTAATTCTGGGACATCCTCAAATTCAGGATCAACAAGCCTTAGTTACCCCTTGTTTGGGCACTATAGGTTTAAAAAGGTGGTATCTAAGCTTAAAATATCAAAATGGGTCAGCCAGGTCACAGTGCATGGCGCCCACTTAGTGAGCAAGGTGGCACGCCACACACGCCAAGTGAGCAAATTTAAGTTAATACATGAGCCCAACTCTTAATTTGGGTTAGCAATTTTGGCATTAGATAGGGTGGTGGATCTGAACAAGGCTCAAAATAGAGGATTTATGGAATGGGATAATGTAGATAATACAGCTGGATAATATGGAAGAAAAAAAGGAGAAAGATGTGAGCCATCTATAAGGCTGTGAGTCATCGAAATCTCCATCACCTGTGAGCAGTTGAAGAAATCTATTTTCTATATGGCAAAGTGGTGCCAAATTTCCTTTTATTTGGATTAATTTTTAGTTATCGCAAGACACTTTGCCAGCGTGGTAAGGCCGAATTCTCATAACAGGTGAGTGGTCTATCTTCTGCATTTGTGGTTTCCTCTAACCTTTTCTTTTTTCTTTCTCTAAAAGCCAAAACTCTATTATTCTTCTTCTTTCTCTAAAAGCCTAGCCGAAAGTCTATTGTTCTATCTTCTTCTTTCTCTAAAAGCCGAAACTCCATTATTCTTTTCTCTTCTTTTCTTCTAAAAGCCAATTTATACATTTTCAATCATCTTCTGATTTTTCGATCCTCTGTGGAGAGTCACCTTCTCTCAGTAACATCTCTTAGATCTAAAAAAGTCGTAAAACACTAGTTCCCGACCATCACTTTGGGAGATTTCGGAGAAGTGTGGTGTTGGTTTTGATAGCTGCCGACTTGTGCAGTGGTTCTTCATTTCTATCAATGAACGTGTGTGTGTAGATCTCTAACACACCACTAACTGGTATTTAAATATATGTTGGTGGGCCAAAAGTCTAAAAAGGTCAGATTTATAGTAACTGTACTAAATATATGTTATGTGTACAAAAAGCCTAAAAAGCATATAGATACTGGATTAAACCCATAGCAGGCAAGGGATGCCTAGGTGTAATCATAGAAACTTTCTTCATGTATCGATGTATGTGATGTAGAATCGAACTTAGTAGTATATTACTTGATGTGATATGTGCATGGGATAGGATTGATATGATGAAGTGGTGCATAGTTTATAAATGGGCGATGACGATGGTAACAGGTCACATAGTGGATCGGCCTTATGACAAGCAATTTCTCAAAAAAAATGCTATGATGTATTATTAAGGTCGCATGCGATCTCGGCTTTGCCCATAGGTCACACAGCGATCTAGCTTTTTAAGACAAGCAGTACACAACAAGGTTTGACATGGTGTGTGAAGCGCTTGAGGTTGGATTGTAGAAATCCTGGGCGTGAGATGGTACTGGTGCTATGCAGATGATTTCTAGGTCAATGGGCTATGATGTATATATAGTTACCCTTGTGCTACCAAGCCAAGGCTATAATGTGCTAAGTGGGCCAAGCCTTTTGATGTTTTCTGATTTTACACACTCCAGTCTTGGGTGGTGACTCAACACATTATTTTTCCCAACTTTGCAGAGCAAGGATCGACATGGATAATGGAGCAAGGTGACTGGGCTATCGCTCTTTAATCCCATAGATTATTTTGGCCTCTTTTTACTCTTGGAAAGATTTTATGTAATAAGGCCCTTATATTTACACTCACTACTTAGTTTTCTTAATATTTGCAATCTGCGGAACTTCTTTTCAGTTGCCTTATTATTCAAAATAATAATAAGGTTTTCAAAAGTCACTTGTTTATCTCGACTTTGCCTAATAACTTATGATTTACTAAAACCAATTCAAGCAAAGCTCAACGCATAACCCAGTATACCTGATCTGGTCGTAAACTTACGCTTGTCGGCTCAGTGTTACGCCTAATTATCATCTCTAGTGGGAAAATCAACTTTTAATTTGCTTCCTACTATCTGTCGTAAGATCTTACCTAGTCACGTCTTACTATCATCATCTCTAGGAACAAAATCTCCGAATCTTTTAATTTAGCCTCTACTATCTTCGTGTGACATTCTCACTTTCAACTCTGCTTCCACTATCATCTCTGTGAACAAAATCAACTTTTAATTCTGCTTCCACTATCTCAGAAGACTTCATTCAAGTCAAGTTTCACTTATCATTCACTAATAAACTGAATCCTTTAATTTGCCTCTAATATCTTCTCAAGACCACCTTTAGCTCTGCCCCACTATCATCTCTAGGGAACAAAACTCTGAATCTTTTAATTAAGCCTTCCTCATTATCTTCAGGAAGATTTCATCTGTACTGCTCCATCTCATCATCTCTGTGGAACAAAATCAACTTCAATTTGGTTTCTTACTATCTTCTCAGAAGACTTCATCTTTCATTGCCTCCACTATCATCTCAGAACAAAATCTGAACTTTTCAATTTGTTTCCTACTATCTTCGTGAAGATCCTCACATCTTTGCGGGCACTACTACCTCTGTGTGGAACAAAAATCGAACTTTTTAATTTGGTTTCCTTACACCTTCGTGACAGACTTCATCTCAATCAGTCGCTCTGCACTATCATCTCAGTAAGAACAAAACAACTCTTTAATTTGCTTCCTACTATCTTTAGAAGACTTCTTCGCCGCTCCAATTATCATTCTGTGTGAACAAAGTTCCAATCTTTTAATTTGGTTTCCCATTTTCATTCTTCTGAAGACTTCAATTCGGGCTCTGCTCACTACTATCTCAGGAACAAAATCGAACATTTTGTCATTTCCTTTACTATCTTCGTATTCTTCAATCTTGTTCTCATTACTACTAATCTCAGTGTAGGAACTAGGAATCAACTTTTGGTTTGCTACACCGCCCTTCCGAGGACATGTCCTGAGACTTAATATAAAGCATTGATGACATTTACATGAATGCACGTCACAGAATGATCCCATTTTTGTAAATGATTAGATGCATGATCGAATGAATCTAATGTCTTCTAACTAAATGATATTAGATGACATTCCGTGATGAATGCGTACGTCATAAGAATGATCCTATGTAATGACACAGAATGCAATGATTCGAAATGAATCTAATGTTTCTAACTAAATGTATGTATTGGATGGAATGCAGTATTTCCGGTAATGATTTTTTTTTAACAACGACGATTAGGGATACAATCAAATGCTTAATTCGGGAAATGTGAGAATGATCCTATTTAATGTTAGGGTTGTTGTATTAAGTCATCAAGTCCAAAAATTCATCAAGTTCACATCGCTATACTTACCATGCTTTTTCTGTTCACCCATCTTCCGGATGAAACCCAAAGAAAATCCATCATGTTCCTCGCTAACAAACCTACGGCCATGTACTTCCTAATCGCAATTTTAGGGAATAGCATTTGTTATTTTCATCTATCCTTGCTACACTGCAGGAATGAAATTTGTGGTTATCTTCAATCAAATTCGATCATTACACCATTCTCCTCGTGTAATGACCGACATAATGTTGCCCGAAATTTACACATGAATGTGTGTGGCATCCTTTTTTTCTTCCCGAGAATGATCCCTCTTATACCTAGATTGGACATTACGTTCTATTTCATTGTCAATGGTATCATCGACAAACAGTCTTATCTAATAAGAATCAAGAATCATCTTTCTTCAATATTTCCAAACCCTTGAAGCATGGCAGTTCTACAATAACCTTGCTTAGATTCTCATTATTTAGAAGCCCCAGTATAATACAAGTAACTCCTTTTATGAAAGACATAGTCCATTAATTCTTTATTCAATAAGCAATACGTTTTTCTGAACAAAGTACAACAATTGGACGAAAAGAAATTAATCAAGAGCATAGGCTCAAACTGGACTGATTTGGGTGTATCTGAAAGAATAAATAATTAAAGATAACAAATAAAAATGGGTAAGATAAAAGTTACGCCTTAGCACGCAACCCAGCTTCATTCAATTTTGAGGACCATTTTAAACTCAATACGGCTTAGAGGGATCTCGAGTACTTCTAATAATGCCCTAAGACAGCAGATACTTCCTCATTGTTAATTCAGCATGTTAGACTACCACATGCCTCTATCTTTGGATCACCAAAATTCTGAGTCGCTCCAGTTTTCCAGCTACCAAAACCTTTCGTCTCAAAGTCGCTGTGGGGGTTTTCGCTGGGCCTCTCCTTTTTTTGAATTTGAACTCAAGGTGCCCTTTGTGGGTTTTCACCTTTGGTCCTCCTCTTTGCAAATTTTTCGATGGACTTCACCACCGACCGTGCAAGTCTAGTAAGATTCATCTTGGCCAATATAAATGCTCCTCCAAAAAGGCCTCTTTCTCAACATAAGGTCTTTTTCCGCTTGGCATATGCTTTCCTCTAAATCTACACTTGTGGTGCCTATCAACAGAAATAAAGGAATTATCGGCCATAAATTAAGATCATCACTTCAGTACATATTTGACTACGATGAATACTTTCAACCCTTTTTCAAAGCCGTTCACCGAGACATCTACTTCATCCACCTCTTGACTCAATCAAAGCTGGGCAGTAAAGGGAATTCTGATTTTTCATGTAAGATTACTTATTCCATAAACCAATCGAAAAGTAAGGCCCACCAAGTCCTGTCATTAAGTGATGTAGATAACAGCTTGTGCCACCTTTACAAGTTTTGGTCATCCTTCCTACAACTATTTTGTTTTTTGCTTGTGTTTTTGGTCAGCTTTGTAGCTGTTTCTATGATATGGCGTTGTTCATCTTGAACATTATTGTCCTTACTTTGTCGACACGATCTTTTCCTCTTTTTCTTCTTTCTTTTTTTTTTTTGCAGAATTTGACTATCGACGGTAACATTTGGCATAAGTGAAGCCATTTCCACCCTCTTAGCAAAACGACGCACTACGACGCATGAATCGATGGTAACCCTTGCTGACTGGGATTTCCATTTGAAGCGGCATACATTCTAATATGAAAAATTACGAAGAAACACGGTGCACATAAGTCTTGTCTTCCTCCATTTTGGCATTATTATACAACCAGCCAATTTCTTTATGGTGGGACCAATAAGACTAACTCCTCAACAGCTCTCTGATAGCCTCAGGAACCATTATCATGTTCTTTAAACACCCTACGGACAAGCCAAGACTTCATGCATGCATGTCTTTATGATCGTGTAAAAACATCTTTGAATTCTTGAAATAACCTAATGATGTCTTGCTTTATTTCTAGGCTGTCACTCAGCCTTCACCCTCTTCCTAGTTCTGCACATCCACCGAATCTTTCAGGAAGGGTGGAAATTCACTTTTTCATCTTGTCTACTATTCTTAATAAAATCGTAAGATATGCTAAAATTCCACCTTAAAGTCCCTAAGGATCCCCTGCACTCTACATATTTCATTCAAAAAAAGGGAATCAGAATAACGCGCTTCATGTCATTGATTCTCTGGTACTCAGTACGAAGCACGCAAAAATCTAAAGAATAAATTATTCTTTAAGGATGATTATCAGACAGTATATTTGAATAAAGAATGAAAGAATATTTAAAACCGTGCATCGTATATATGAAATGTAAAGAATGAAAACAAACATTGTTCTCAAAAAGATGCATTTTATCGAAATAAAAATTCGATATAAGCCAACACCTCAAATCTCCTACAACACACCAACCCCGACCCTCGCGCCTTTACGGAGTAAAAACGCTTTTTTATAAAAAAACAAGTTTCTCTCGATTTATTTCATTGGAACCTCATCGCTTAAAATATTAGAAAACCTCAGTAGTATAATTGAAATCGTTAGTTGGTCAGCTTTTAAAACCCTAGTGAAAAACCTTTGTTGAAACCATTTGTTTTAAGTTTATAGTTTTATAAAAACCTTTCGACATACTTATTAAAAACCAAGTGTTAAGTTAAGTGCTACTGAGTGCTAAGAACTATTTGTGTCGAGTCATTTAAGAAATTAAATTTAAACGTTGCTTCCATTATTAAGCAATCAAATTATTACACACGTGATCTTAACAATATAAATCAAATAAAAGCACTAAAAACCCAAAATAAATACTTACGCCTTATTATAAAACCAAAACCAATTTTAGGAGTAAATAACAAAATCAAATTTTAATTTAAAGTCAAAACCTAAAAATAAGTAGCATGGCCACTCGAGTCCTCTCCCCACTCCTGCAACTGGCGACCCAAGCCTCATCTGCAAAATACAGGGAGGTGAGTCACCCCAGATCAATGTAAATCCTCAACCCGATACTAATAAAGACCACACGTTACAATAAAACATGTAAATCATGCAACTCTACAACCTAATCCATCCGATCTCCTATTCGCTCCCGTAGAAACCAAACCACGTGTCAAACTACTTCGGCACCTGGTCACAATATATATGTGGCCAAAACCACCAGACCGTAGTCACAATCAAGTGCTAACCCATCGTGTGGTCAAAACCAACGATGACAATCCTGCACCAGCAGGCTAACCCATCACTCAAACTACTGACAAGCCAACACATTCATATAACAAAAACCAACGTGGTCAAACTTAACCGACTTAGTCACACTTAATAATAGTACCAAGATCGTGGCCAATTGGCTCAAACCATCGGGTGATACCAAATAATTTTCTTCCTTCAAACAATCCACCATCATGTCCATATCAATCGTGGGCATAATAACGCATGATGATGCAAATAACACATGCAGCATAGCAGAAGAACAAACATACATACATATCGCAGATCCATAATCGTGACTTACCCGAGTCCACGCCATGCTACGCACAATCCATCGGCCTTCGGTTAATGCGAAGATAATAAACATATCATACTAACGGCGTGTAAGCGCATTGACCTCTATGGTCAGTGAGATTTCAAGTGGAACCCGAACTACGCGGGGAACTACCCGAGATCCAAATGTTCGCCTTCCCCTTTCCTACACCTACCAATAATTAATTTAGAAAATATAGCCACTCTGGGCTAATCACAAAATCCCAGATATGCTTCCACGGTAAGGTAAAGTACCTCCATTTAATGCGCCATTTGCTTCAACCAACCCTGCTATATGATGCACCTCCTTGCAACCTGCCAAGCACTAGCACACAAAAATGATTAGCCTTCCCGCTTTGGAACTAACAAGAAATGCATCAAACGCTAGAACCCCTTACCTAGACTAACCAAATCTCGAAGATCCAGACCGATTCGCTACCAAGCACCCAACATTCCTAAGACTCCAAGATGTTGTGATTTCTGCCATCAATAAAGAACAAGAATAGAGCTTAATATATGTGAATCTGAGTAATAAAAGGGAAGATTGAAGGAAGTGGTGGTTCTAAGATTACCCAAATCGATCAAGAAAAGAAGAAGTTACTCTTACCAGAGATCCAACACTAAAGAGAGTGTTGAGATAGATTCAAAGACTCAATGTACTGTAGATCACAATGAAAAGAGAAGAAAATAAGGCCATGGTATCCACAAAATACATTAAAAGAAGAGAAAAGGAGATATAAACTCAACAAGATTTCTAGCTTTTTTTGAAGTGGTAGGATGAAGAAGCAAAAGGAATGGAACAAGGTATCTCTAGAAAGGAGAAAGGCAGATTTTTACATTGTGGAGATTTGAAAGAAAGAAAAGATGAGAAGTGGAAAGAGTCTCGCTTTGGAGCAAAATAGAGAGTGTTAGAAGAGAACTAAGATGGATTCATTAGGTAGGCTAACAAATGAGTGAACCGGAAGAAAAGAAAGAAGAGAATCAGGTTTCCTACTCTTCAAAGGGAGTTGAGTTGTGAAACTGGTTTACCACCCAAGTTACCCAAGCTGTCGAAGAAACCAAAATGAGGAGAAAAGAGGGGTTTCTGCTTGACACCAAACAAAAATAGAAGTTTCTCTAGCCGACGCAAATAGCCTCCCATAAAGCACATCTCATTCGGCCACCCCTCCGTTAACCCAAACCGACAGACTCCTTCCTCAAAGTCCATATAATTCGGGCCAACTTCAAATGAGCTGAAAAGATTCAAACCTCAGCACATCAGCCTCAAACTGGCTTGACTCTTCCATCCTTATTTCCAGAAAGTCCATCCGAGCACCTCTTTCCCCCGCCTCGCAGAAAAATAATAAAGTGCGAAAGGTAATTCCTCGCCAGTCAACTCCAAGCACTCTTTCCCGCATGCGCGCAATGCTCCACCGCACTCTAGCCGCGCCTCCTTTGCCACTCTTCTGCCTACTCAGGTTGTTTGTGTCCCAACCCTTCAATAAATTATTTTAACCCCTAACTCTCCTAGCTCCTCTTCCTAAGCACTAAAACAAAATTTTGCCACGACTGTGCCTCACCCGAGGTCAAGCCTTTTGCACCCAAAACATGTTACAGCTACGTGAGGGCATATCATCACATGCAAACACATACAAAGTTTTATCCTCCGGGATTTATGATGTTATATGTTACAAGCCAATTTCTGTGGGCCACTCTGGCTGGAAACACACTGTCAAGAGTTTGAGTGGTATTGCTGCGCGCATCCTCTCTGCCCCCACGCCGTACTCTGTTCCCATACTACTTTCACCACTATTGGAATCGGATTTCCCTACGCAACCTTGACATCCTCGATCCAAAAAACTCCCTTCTGCTCTTCAAAGATGTCGCTCACCTTCATCTCTCCGCACTAATACGCGATTTTGACTTTCTGGACTGCAGCAGCGCTTGCGCCTAAGCATTGAAACATGAAAGACATTGTAACTGACTTTAACTCCAGAATTTCGAAAGGATAAGCCTACCGGCCCACTACTCTGCTAACACCAGTATACCTACCCGATAAAACTCAGGACTTAGCTTGCCTTGCTTCTCAAATTCTCAACAATCTTTTTTCCATGCAGGATAACTTTTCCAGAAAGACCTTGTCACCAGATACCTATATCTCTCTCGGCACTTGGCATCTGCCAAAGATTTCTCCCCGCCCGGTCCTGACAGCTTTCCTTAAGACGAGTCCTCAACTACCTAACTCTATCCTATTCTCACCGTCACCTGACCCTAACATCCGCCTCACCTGGGCGCCCAACAATGCTCTGAAATATTTCGCGCCTACATATAGTGCTCATATGGTGCCATGCCATCTCTAATACCGCTTGATAAATCATGGCATATAAGCTAATCCCGCCAATGGTAGATATCTTCCTCCCAACTACCCAATAAACTGCGCATCAGCCCCTAACATATCTTTCCAAAATTTTTGATACTCCGCGAGACCGTCCATCAGATCAGGTGAAATCCAACCCACGCCTACCGATGCAAAGCTTTCCAGAACTCCTCATCGTGAACCTCGATCCCTATCTCGTATAATTGGATGACTGCACTTTATGCAATGCCTTACTATCTCGCCATTATAACTTGGCTAACTCTCGAGCTAATCAACCCACAACTAGTACGTAATGAGCGATTTAGTCACGACTTACAATCACCTATCGAGTCTGTAATATACTCATAGATTTAGGGGTTATAAGGCTGGGGCATAAATCTATATCGGCATAACAGTGTTTAGTTAAGTGAGTTTAGGGTCATGTCGGAGGAATTTGAGTGGGTTTGAGAACCCTAATGCAAAGAAATGCCTTAGGAAAATTTTATGATTACTTTAGTGGTAAAGGAATTGGGGCCAAAGGGAGGCCTTAAGATTAATTTCTTGGTAAATTTTGGTACAAGTGAGGCTCTTGGGCAAAAGTGGTCAGCGCCAGCTAAAGGTAAGTGCTACGAGGTGCCGCCGCAGGTCTTAAGTTCGATCCAAGGCAAGAGATGGGTTTTAATTTTTGAGATGGCGCAGTAGGCAAGGCCTTAAAATAATTTGTGGGCGTGTTTGGTCGCAAGGCAAGCGGCTGGTCCAGTGTGTGGTGTGGAACTTAGGCGAGCGTCGTGCTGTGGTGGGCACAGTTCGAACCGGCGATTTTGGTGTTTTATTTTATATGTGCTATGGGCATGGCGTAGGAGGGCGGTTTAAAAATTAAATGGTGTGGCTTATGGACATGAAAGGCAGGAAGTGAGTGGCTAAGGCGCATGAGAAGGCCGGGCTTGTCGGCAGCGAGTAATGCCGAAGCAACATTTTGGCATGTTTTATTTTACGGATATGGACCAGTGAGGTATGAAGGCCTTAAAATAAAATGGTGGCTTTATGGCATAAAATCAAAGTGGCTGAAAGTGGCCTCATGGGCAGTTAGGGGAAGGTCGAGAAGCATTTAGTCCCGTGTCTGTTGCTTAAGCCTATGAAGTCGCATTTGAGTTTAGAATTTTTTGATGCTTTTTACGACAATTTTAGGAAGTGTTGGACAGAAGACTTTGATTTTGATAAGGATTATGTTTTTATTATTTTTTGTTTTTATTTATTTATTTTAGATAATTATAGGATTAATTTAGTTAATCAATAAGTGGAATTATTATTTTTTTTAAATAATAAATGGATAATATGAAAGCATTATTATCGATTTTTATTTAAGTTAATATTAAGAGTTTTTTTTTTAGGATTATTATGAAGATAATCAAAGTGATATTATGAAGATTAAAAAAGAATTATTATTGATTATTAGTGGAAGTGTTCAAGTGGGAATTAAATTGTGAAGTGTTGGCCAAATTTTGGAGACTTCAAGAGGAGTGGCGGTTGGCCGAATACTATAAATAGGGAGTGGTAGAGTGCTACGTTGTTCACATCAAGTCTTTTCTCTTCCTCTTGGTGTGCCGATTTTCTCCTTTGGCCTTGTAGCCAAGTATTTCTTTTATTTTTCTTTTAGCCCCTTGATAATCAATCCTTTTCCATCTCTCTCCTACTTTATCAAGTTTGAACTGGCGAGGTAGTAGTCTTCATATTCGGAGCTTGGCAATGCCAGTGTAAGGAGCCTCTGGGTGCGAAGGTCTTGAATTGTTTGGACTCATCAAGGCAAACCGTCGACAAAGTGATGAGGAGCCTTTGAGATTTTTAGGATCGCTTCTTTGTGAAGTAGTTAAATCTAAACAGTTGTTCGCTTGATTTTTGATTTTGTAATATTATGGTGTTTAACCAAAGAGGTTCTAATAAGTGATTCTGTATGGACGTGGATTGAGTACTGTACTAAGTGGTGGGCAAGTGTGGAAAGTCCCCATCCCAAAGTCAAGAAGAGATCCGCTTCGCCGTTGTCGAGATTGGCCAAACGGTGTCAGGGCGCCACAACAGCAAGAACGTTAAAGAGTGTAAGTCGTAGGGGTTTCGCTTAGACGATAAGCTCCCGTAGGATCAGAAGTCTAGAACTCCTAGTGATAAGGTGCAGTTAGCCATTGTTTCGGACGGGATTTCTGCGTGCGGATATTTCACTGTTTATATGTCTTGCTGCCACAATGCAGATATGTGGAAATGATACCTTGAAGGCGGGTATGATGATGACCAAAGTTGCAAATCGATCAATATGTGATAATTGATTTCAATATGTGAGTATGCCATGACTATGATTGTGAATACGCATGTGCCATGCATCATCTACGCATCATTTTATGTTACATGTGCATGGGTGGGTTTTTAAAGGTTAGGTTACGTGTACGCTGGCGCCAGTCGTGGTTGATGTCAGCGGCTTGTGCATCGGGGATTACGCCATTAGTTAGACTGAAGAATTGCGCGTTGTAGGATCTTAAGATTTTAGTTCGTTGGTTGCAGCGATTGATACGAGCTTTATGCTGGCGTATACATGTCGTGGCTTGATGGATTGCCGCGCGCTCCATCGTGGTTTGATGTTGGCTATACGCCCATCGTGGATGGTATTAAGGTTTTTGGAGGAAATGCGAGGGTGACTCGACAATTGGTCCCCTTTGGTGTGTGTAGGCCGATAAGGGGGTGTGGTATGAAGCGATGGACTCCTGTGGAGTTAGGAATCATGCTGCATTATTTTGATGTATTATGGAAAATGGGCCAAGCCCAATATGACATGTGGATAGGTATGTTTTGGAAACATACGTGAAATGCCTAAGCCAAGCAATCATGATGAGAAAGGGCCCTAGCGCAAGTGTATTTTGATATGATTTGGATTGTGGTACAGCCGCTTCCGATTGTGGTAATGTTTAAATGATTATATTTATATGTTGCATTTGGATATTTGGTTGATTTATTGGGGCCTGTAGGGTGGATATCGGCTGGTTTAAGCGACCACTACACACAGTAAGACTCCACCCAATTATTTATCCATCATCGCGGGTGAGCTCATGACTATGGACTGAGTGATACAAGGTGGCTCCATCACGAAAGCATTCATGAATTAGACGTTGAATATTTTTATTTTGAAGCTTTTAATTCAAAGCAGTATTTATTTATTTGATGTAAAGTGGTCACTTTTGATTAAAGTGTCAGCTTATTTATAGTGCAATGTTATAACGATTGTAAAGAATATTCCTACAAAAGAGTTATATTATAGTAAATTATAATCAAGATTTAATTCATCCCAAGCAAGTATATTATCAAAACATTTTTAAATGGACATGACTTTTCCAAAGATAATAAACTTCTCATGTTTCTTTTTTTTTAAATTTAAAGAACTTATATTTTCACTCAACATAATCCAGCATCTGGCCATGAGTGAATAGTAATGCTGATTTGGATGTTGATATATCAGAGCCTGGGTTCAAAACTCGGTCATTGAGGGTTTTAAAATATTTTGAAAATGGCTTTCAAAAATGTGGGTTTTATGAAATATTTTTTTCGCATGGTTATGTAAACTTGCTGTAGTTCTCTCCACTCCGCATGCCACCAAGTGTAGTGCATTTTCGGACTTTTGAAGTGCTTTTTATTATTATATGCATCTGCTTGGGCTTAGTTGGGCTGCAGTAAGGGATTAGTGAACTAGGATCTATTGAACCCAGGACTAGTCTACTAACAAACATATGCATAAGACTTAAAATTACCAAAACAAACCTGTGATTAAGTCGAGTGTGGCAACCATTGCGCGATGTGTAGGAGTGATCCTAAGAGCCCCAGTATACTTGGCGCTTCTCGTGGACTCACCCTCCTCCTTCCTCTGGAACTCCTGCAATTACCTGCGGTAGCTGGCCTCGGCTCACCCTTAACCAAGAGGACTTGTTCATAGGCTAAAACCCATTATTAAAAACCCGAAAGGGATTTGCCTGCTTTAAAGTCCTTAGTTTTAAAATTTCTAAAATAATACCCACAGGAAAATGACGAAATTACCCACCAGGTAGGGAAGAAAACTTGATTGCTCGAAGAATCCTTCTCTAGGAAACTCTCTTTCATAAAATTGCACTCAGGGATAAAATAGCTGAAACAATAATTTCTAATGCATAAAACTTTTAAAACAAGATTAAATCATAGGTAATTTACAGAGATGAACTCTAGAGGAGCGGCAGCAGGTAGAATAGGCCGCGAATCGGAACCTGGGATCGCCATGAGTCGTAAGTGGCCGGAAAGCGCCGCGCACCGGTTTGTGGGACGAGAAGGGCAGAGATCGAGACAGAAGAAGATGGACGCAGCGTCGCTAGCCATGTTACTTAATTTTTAGAACGGTAAGCGTGTAGCAGAGCTGAGAGGAAAATGGAACTCGAAAGCCCTAAGTGTGTCTCGGAAGCGCTTAGATTGAAATCGATGGAGATCTTTGTGAGGAATATCTCTAGAGCTCGAACGCGCGAGTACGAGCATTGGTCAGGCACTTAAAGAAGCATGGGACGATTTAGGACCCACTAATGAAGAAAGTCAGTGGTCTTTGCTTGCGTTTAGTACGCATGAAGCTTATCGTTGGTGGCTCACCGCTACAGAAGTGTACGCCATCGGACAAGATCGGACTCTTTAAAGTTGGGTTTAAAGGAGTGCACGTAGGAGCAGCCATACTCGACTCGCATAAAGTGGAAAAGTGCCGTTTCTAATCTGGCGATGTCTGAAGTAAGTCGATGGCCCAAGTCTGGAGCGGGCTTGCCGAATTGCGTGCAGGCGACTTAGTGATGCTAAGGAATTGTGCCACTTGACATGAGAGGTGCGTCCGTTTGAAGAGCTTGATTGACGGCGAGATGAACTTCGAATGGTGATTTCCGCAGAGAGATCACGGCATAGTGGAGAAAGCTCGGATCAAGGGTTAAGTTAAGACCATAAGAGTAAAACCTGAAAAGAATAGGAATAGGGAGAATAAAGAAATATTGGACCGATAAAGCGGTATAAATCGCCTTGGTAATGTCCGTGAAAAGACCAAGGACCGAGAAGCCTGTGTACTTGTACCAAGGATCGAAGTCGCTCTCTCTGTGTTCAATGTAAAGACCTCACACAGGGAGAGTGTTGAGGAAATAGTAAAGAATGCTTTCTGCGTGATCTAAGGCACATTTAGTTAAGAATTGTCTCGTTGAGAGTCGAGTTCAAGTCATGGAAGGAATGGTTCTAATCCGAGTCAACCAAGCGACGCACGAGGTTAAAGCCTTCCTTTGCTTTGGTACATGCTTTAATTACTTGGTTTGATTACGATTTAGCCTTTTCTGTTGCTAAGAAATTGTTCGATTTCGATTTTTTTTTAGCATGAATTTAGAGATTGTGTAAGTAGGTACATGGTATAACCTTAGTAAGACTGCGTTACTGCAGTCTGTATGTAGTGTAAGACAGTGAGTAAGATAGGTGGTATGGACGTTGCAAGTAATTCTGAGGACGCAAATTATTTTTACGAGTGGTAGAATTGTAAACACTCTGATTTAGTGGTTATGTGGGCTTCGCATAACCCGGCGAGTGTTTTAAGCTAGGTCATGTCTGAGGAATTTTGAGGGTTTGGAGAACCCTAGAGGTAAGAATGCCTGAAAAATTTTTTAGATTTTTAGTGGTAAAAAGGAATCGCAAGGGCGGAGGCCTTAAGATTAATTTTTAGTGTTACTTGGCACAAGTGGAGTGCTTTGCTTAAAGCTGGCTGGTGATTTAAAGGAGGTAGCGCTGCTTAGGGTCTTAGGTTCGATCCATACAAAGACAGATGGGGTTTTAACTTTGGAGTATGGCGCGTTCGCGCAGTAGAAAGGCCTTAAAATAATTTGGGGCGTATGTTTGGTCGCAAGGGAGCAAATTCAGGTGGTGCTCGCGGTAACTTAGCACTGGCGGGCGCCGTTCGGAGCAAACTGGCGCATTTTGGTGTTTTATTTATACGCGGTGCGTTATGCGGGTCGGCGTAGGAAGGGGTTTAAAAATTAAATGGTGTGGCTTATGGACATGAAAGGCGTGTATGGCGGAGTGGGCTAAGGCGCTACTTGAGAAGCCGGGCGGCAGTCGTTCGGGGCTAAGCAACATTTGGCATGTTTTATTTTATGCGGATATGGATGACCGTAGTACTTATAGGCCTTAAAATAAAATGGGTGGCTTTTATGGCATAAAATCAAAGTGGCTAGTGGCCACAGCGCTGGGGAAAGGTCATATCGCCAGCGGCTTGGTCCTGTGTTCGGAGCTGCGCGCATTTTGGAGTTGAATTTTGATGCTTTTCGCAAATTTTAGGAAGTGTTGGGACAGAAGACTTTGATTTTGATAAGATTATGTTTTTTATTATTTTTGTTTTTATTTATTTATTTTAGATAATTATAGATTAATTTAGTTAATCAATAAGTGGAATTATTATTTTTTTAAATAATAATGGGATAATATGTGAGCATTATTATTGGATTTTTATTTGGTTAATATTAAGAGTTTTTTTTAGGATTATTATAGGAGATAATCAAGGATATTATGAAGATTAAAAGAATTATTATTGGATTATTAGTGAAGTGTTCAAGTGGAATTAAATTGGTGAAGTGTTGGCCAAATTTTTGAGACTTCAAGGGGTTGGTTAACGTTTAATACTATAAATAGGGGAGGGTAGAGTGCCAAGTTGTTCATCAAGTCTTCGCTCTTCCTCTGGTGTGTGCCGATTTCTCCTTTGGTCGCCTTGTAGCTAAGTATTTTTTATTTTCTTTAGCCCTTGATAACCGAAATCTCTTAGCCCTCCATCTCTCTCCTACTTTATCAAGTTTGAAGTCAAGGCGTGAGGTGTAGTGTATGTCGATCGCCGATCGACATTCGCAGCTTGTAGCAAGTGCACGGTGCAGTCTAGCCGAAGGTCTTGAATTGTTTGGACTCATCAAGGGGCAAATCGACAAAGTCACTGAGAGCCTTTGAGATTTTAGATCGCTTCTGGTAAGTAGTTAAATTGTAGTTGTTAACGCTTGAGATTTTGTATTATGGTGTTAACCAAAGGAGTTCTAACTAAAGTGATTACTTATGGGACGTGGATTGAGGCATCTTAAGGTGGGCGAGGAAAGTCCCATCCCAAAGTTCAGAAGAGATCCGTTTTTGCTCGAGATTGGCCTACGAGTGTGGGCCAGCAAAGAAGAACAATGACAGCGTAGTTTAAGCTAGACGATAGCATCGAGAGGATCGAAAGTCTAGAACTCCTAGTGATAAGTGTGTGTAGTTAGCCATTGTTTCCGGGAGTTTGCGATATTTCACTTTGTTTTATATGTGTTGCTCAATAAGTGCAAAGATATGTGAGAATGATACCCTTGAAGGGGGTATGTATGATGACCAGGTTAAGTGGCAAATCGAACTAATATGTGATACTGATTGATTTTCATATGAGTATATGCTTTCCATGATTCGCATGTGGCATGCACATGCATCATCCACGATCATTTTATGTTACATGTGCATGGGTGAGTTTTGAAAAGAAAGTGTACCTTCGTGTGTTTATGGTTGATGTCGCCTGTGCTACATCGCGATTGGCGCGAGGTCACATAGGATCTTCTGATGCGTAGTTCGCTGGTTACCTTCCTGATTGATACGCGAAGCTTTTGTGCCATATCGTGGCTTCGATGGATTCGGTGCTCATCATCGTGGGTTTGATGTTGGCTATACGCCGCACATCGTGGATGGCATTGGTTGCCTTTTTGGAGGGAAAAGGAGAGGGTGACTCTATGGTCCCTGCGTGGTAAATTTGCCGGATAAGGGTGTGGGAAGGGATGGATGGACCTAGGTGTGGGTTGGAATCATGTTGCATTATTTTTGTGATAATATGGAAATGTGGCCAAGCTTCCAATATGACATGGATAAAAGGTATGTTTGGAAACATATGTGGAAATGGGCGCTTCCATCTCAGAATCAAAGGGGATTGATGAGAAAGGGTATGGGCCTAGCCCAAAGATTTGATATGATTTGATGCCTGCTTGCCCGGCATTGTAGTAATGTTTAAATGAGTTATATTTATATGTTGCATTTGATGTCTTGGGGTAAGGTTGATTTTGGCCAGCATGTAGGTGGATATCGTTGGTTTAATTACATAATCGACATTGACCTCACCCACTATTTATCCATCATCGCATTGAGTCATGCACCAGTGGACGTTTGTTGAGTGGATATAAGGCTGAAATCTACGCATGTATAAGATTTTATGCAGTAAGTAGACTGAATATTTTTATTTCAAGCTTTTTAATTCAAGTACTTGGTTTATTTATTTGATGTAATAGGTCACTTTTTGATTAAAGTACGCTTATTTATATTGTTATTAAAGGTTATAACGTGATTTAGCAATATTCCTAATAAAAGAGTTATATTATAGTAAATTATAATCAAGATTTAATTCATCCCAAGATATATTATCAAAAACATTTAAATGGACATGACTTTTCCAAAGATAATAAACTTCATGTTTTAAATTCTAAGTAAACATATTTTTCACTAACATAATCCGTATCTCGTCATAGTGAATACAGGCCTGGATTTGTGGGATGTTACGTAGTCCTTTACTAGGCGAAGGTGGGAAGCCCACTAGAACTAAGTCCATCGTAATCCTTTCCCATTTCCACCGTACCCTCTACTTTGTTGACTGACGGAAGTGGTGATGCCTCACTCTTGACTTGCTTTGGCATGTCAAACACTTGCCCACAAACTCGCCATTTCACTTAGACCCGCCACTGTAACCTGCTTCTCAAATCGCATACATCTTAACATTTCTCTTCGGTGATGCATAAGATGGCTATTATGTTTCCGAAGAATTCGGCATTGTCGCTCAACTCAACGTCCTTGGGCATAGCATACTCCTTGAAAACACACAGACTTCTCATCAATGCTCTAAAAGCTGAACCTCTCGATTCACCATTCTGTACTTGGTGCAACCTCGAGAGCACTCACAAACTCATCTAAATTAAGCTTCTCCATAACTTACTGATCAATCAAGCTCTGCTTTTTATTTACTTCAATTCCGCCAACAAACTCAGGTCATGCATAGACTACAGAGCAAACATCGACCTCAAAGATCTGCACTAACACTTACGTCTCAACGATCGGCTACTACATTAGCCTCAATACCCGTGATGGTACTCAATCGAGCGACTAGTCCTTCAACAACTCGATCCACCTTCACCTCAAATTTAAATCTTTCTGAAGTCAGAGAGGTACTTCCGACTTTGTGATCCGTAGACTATCGACTTTTCCCATACAAGTAATGCCTCCAAATCTTCAAGGCAAAAACCACGACGCAGCTCAACTCCAAGTCATGTGTCAGCCTGGAGAAGGTTACCCTCATACGAGGCCTTATTCGCCGAGACGCATGCGACTCACCCATCTTGCATCAACACACACCCTAAGCCGTAGCGATGCATCACAATGAACCGTGAATTCCTTCCGCCTGCCAAGTTGGAACTCCCACCGGAGCTCGGGCCGAGAATCTTCTTTTAACTTGTCGAAACTCTCTTGCTTTTCGTTTCCGGACCACACAATGGAACTTCTCAACAACTTAGTCGGGACACGCACAAAGCAAAAACTCTCATTAATAACCCTTTGTAGTATCCTGCCGAACCTGTAAAAAGCAATGAATCGCAATCACTTACGGTGGTTTCCAATCCAACACCGCTTCGATCTTAGGAGAGGATCCACCCTAATCCTCACCATACCACATGACCCAAGAAAGCTACTCTCTTGGGCTGAACTCAAGACTACTACTAAACTTAGCCGAATAGTTAGCTACCCTCGGAATCTGTAGAACCACCCGTAGATGCGCATCATGCTCCCTCTCTCGCATTTTGAGTGCACCAAAATATCGATCAGTAAACACTCACGGTGATGAACCCTGATCCAACACTGGCAACGAAACACCCGATTCATCATGTCCATGAATGCCGGCCGCATTGGTCAATCCGAATGGCATCACTAGAAACCTCAGTAATGCCCATGTACTCGTACGAAACGCCGCTTTATGAATATCAGCCTCCTTCACTCGAGTTGATGATACCCACCCAAGATCTATTCTTAGAGAATACCGATGCATTCTTTAAGCTTGATCAAACACAAGCCGCCTCTATCCGGGCAACGGCATACTTGTTTTTGATCGGTTAACTTATTCACTGGCGGAGTCTATATACACATCCGCATAGTACCGCTCTTTCTTCTTAAAAAGTAAGTGCTCCCAACCGCAGGTGCTCCCAGGTGATACACTCACGGATGAAACCTCATCTCCTCGCCCAAAGAACCCACGAATCCAGAGCCTTTAACTCCGCACCACCCTTTTGGCGCCCATCCTACGGTGGCAAGGATAATCGTACTGGCATCGTAACAAATCTATACCAACTCAACCTCGCATCCAGAAGCAACCCGAAGTTCTCCGAATACATCAGAAATTCCCCTCTGGTTCTGGACACTCTCCTGGTGAATCTTGGCAAGAGTACAGTGTGACATGCACCATAAAATGCCTCATAACCTTTCCTCCCTTACCATTTTTCTCTGGCTTCTTGGTAATAGAGAAACTTATTGGATAGGTAACTTCCTATTACCTATCATCACCACCTCTTGCCTTCCATTGTCTTCAACGCTTTAGTCACAAGTTAATCATTGCATACTCAAGCGGCACAGTACTTCACTAACCAATCCATCCCGAGAATCATCGAACTCCCCAAACTGCGCCTCCATTAAATGGCTTAAAACACGCTTTCTAAAGTTCCTAGGGGTACATCCTATATAGTTTATTTACTGCAGTGACCTGCAGGGCTTATCACCGTCATCTTCCTTAGAAGTAATCTCAGAGTCTAAGTTCATTGTTTACGCGCTATGCTACTGCGGCAACATCTGAAAGCGTCAAACTACATAAATCAAAGCATTATAAGGTAGACCAGGAATTTAAACGTGCGATTATGGCGTCGGTGCGTCGCCCTCCCCTCTGCGATGCCTCGTGCGTAGACCAATCGGTGTCTCGCCTGCCTTGCCTCTGCACGGTGCTCCACGGCCTCTGCCCGAGCCATTACCTCCAGGCCCGAACCCGGCCGCACAGCTGCTGACCATCCCCCTCACGATCTGTGTATGATTAAGTCCCCAGGCTATGACCTAGGCGATCTCATGGACAATCCCACTCACTTGATGCCCCCATCGATCCACCTCAAAACATCCTCTGTTTCTAGTCAACATTCCGTGTGAGATTTCCCACATTGGAAACTGCAAGTGGGGGGCAGCGAGTAGCGGCGGCAGCCGCGAGGTCTCTCGCCGCTTGATTCGGACCCACTACTTGTACCTAGCCCTTTCATACTTGCTTGATCTCTGGACCGCGGACCGACCTGAACTCCTCTTATTCCAACTCCTATCCCGGTTCCATCTCACCTTTGGTTTTACCTCCTCGGCAACCTTGGCCTTCTACAAGACAAAGCTTCTCTTTTCTCTGGCGTGGGTCAATTAAACATCCGGCATGACCATCTCTCGCCCCATCCCCTCAACTGACCACAGCGCTCATGCTCAAGTACCCACAATACCTGCAGCATACCCGACTCAAAGAAATTCACGCCTCACTTATTCGATCTGTCTTATTTCCACAACTGCTGGGAATGCCATCTTTGCGCGCCGAGTATAACTAGCCCCAATGTATTTCTCTCGATAGTATGTTTAAAGAAATCCCGAGTGATGTGCACGGCCATTGCTCATCCTAACCTGCGGAGCCACCAGCTGATACACGACTCATCCCTGAGAAGAGATACTATACCCCATTCTTCTCGGTAGTAAGTCAGTCATCCATGACCTTGCGTTTAAAGTAAGCCTCTACCAACCAATACGCGTATTTTAGGTGCCACTTGAGATATACCTCTGAATACCTCGCTTTGACTATTATACACAGTCGCTCGGGACCGACTGGAATTTTTTTACCTCCCGGACGATCTGTAAGCACCGCAACCTTTTAGCACTCGCAGTCGCGTGTGACAACTGCGTCGCATCATCACCACCCGCCTGATCCTGTAAAATACTACGCCCGGTGGCACGGCACGGTGGTACTCCTTTCCGACCCATGTCCGGACCCTACCCGATTCCGACAACTTTGTATCTCTACCCTACCTGCGCCCACGTGTATCGCCCACGTCCACGCCGCACTATGATTACAACCGATACAAATTGATCGACTACAAGTTTTATGCATTAGACTTTATTCCACCGTTTATGTTAAAAGCCTGATCTTATGAGAAGTTTAATCTGAGGTGATTGTTTTGAAGTTCATACCATCCTTCAGGTCTGATAATCGGATCTCTAAAGTGGATTTCCTGCTACTATTTAGTCTGCCCATATTATCATAATCATAAGCAACAATTTGGGATACACTTACTCCATGGATCGGCGAGACTCGTGCGGCCATGCTTTCCCAACCATCCTTTTTCCCATAAAGCCTTTCATAATATATATTTTGAAGACATTTTGGCCTGCCCACAACCGAGTCAGTTGAACTGGCTCACGATACCAAATTGTAACACCCCAAACCCGGCCAACACACACGGTAGACGGTGAACCCTCGCATCTTACGCGAAGTACAAAACGCTTGGAAACAAGTTTGCCGATTTATTTCTATTGAAAATTCCTTTACCATTTAAAAGATTAGAAATCCCTGTGTAAATTATAGTTGAAATGCTTTTTTAGTTTGCTTTAAAACCCAGAAAACCCTCTTTTGTTGAAATCCATTTGTTGTTTATAGTTTTGGAAAACCTTTCGATACTTATAAAAACCAAGTGAGTTAAGCATAGTAGTTAAGAACCATTTGTGTTTGAGTTGTTTAAGAAATTGAATTTGAAAACGCACGTTGCTTTTTACTCGGTTATTTAAGCAAATCAAATTATTAAGCACATGCATAATATAAATCAAATAAAAGCAACTAATTAAAAAAACCCAAATAATACTTAGCGACCTTATTACAAAAAAACCAAACCAAATTTAGAGTAAATAAATAAAAACGGAATTTTAATTTAAAGTCAAAAACTAAAATAAAGTAGTAGCATGGCACCTCGAGTCCTCCTGCTCCAAATTCGCATGATCTAAGCCTCATCTGCAAAATAGGGAAGGGGGTGAGTCACCATGAGACTCGGAGAAATCCCTCAACCCGAGCAGATAAATAGCACTCACACTGAAGTCATTAATAAAATATGCAAATCATGCAACCCCACAGCCGCCTAACCATCCGATCCTCCTCTATCTACCCTGGGTGGTCAAAACCACTGTGACCAAGTCACAAATATATATGTGGTCAAAACCATCGATGGACAATCACGATCAACCATGGCCAACCCAGTGGTACCCCAAACCACGACAAGTCACACATCCATATGTAATTGTCAAACCACAAAAGCCAAGCTCGCGACTTCATAATAGCTCGTAGTATCAAGAGGTCCTAGAGGCCGGTGAGTCAAAACCATCAGTGCATCCATTTTCCCTCTCCTCTCAACAATCACCACCACCATCATGTCCTTATCAATCGTAATAATAACGCATTGTGATGATGCAAATAACACATGGCATAGCATGAAACGATAATGACATGATAGCATATATTGAATCCATAATCAGGGACTTACCCGAGTCCACGCCTCATGCCACAAAGCATAACTGCGATTTCAATGGCTGCTGATTAAACGATACATATAAGCCATAATAAACATATCATACTAAGCGTGTAAGCTAGCGTTACACACACGATATTCGTAGATCTAAGCGAAATAAACTACGAAAACTAACGGAGATCCTCGAACGTTTGCTCCCTTTCCTACAACGGTCCACACTACTCTTAGAAATATAGCCATTCACCTAATCACAAAATCACGAAGATATGTAAGCGCTGAGAAAGGTAGCACCTTGACTTATTGCCAATTTGGTTCTGGTTTCCAACCAAATCTTCTATGTGATGCACCTCCTGTAAGCACTGCACACAAAAAAATGATTAGCCTTCACCTTTGAGCGAATAAGAAAGCGGATCCAAACGCTAGAACTCACTTACCTAGATCGGTAAGAATTAAATCCAAGACCCCAGTATCGCTAAGTAGCTAATGTCTGGCACCTAAGTGATGATATTAAGCAGGATACGTACCAATAAAGAACAAGAATAAGTTTAATATATGAATCTATAACAAAAAGGGAAGATAAAAAGTGAAGTAGGCATTACCCTGATCAGATCAAGAAGAGCCAGTCACTTACGGAGATCTGGTATGACCAAAAGAAGAGATAGATTCCGGCACTTCAATGGAGACTGAGATCACGTGAAAGAGAAGAAAATAAGGCCAGGTATTTGGCCAAATACTTGAAAGAGAGAGGAGAGAACTCAACAAGATTTCGCTTTTTGGTAGAGATGAAGAAGAAAGGAATGGGAATGAAGGGATTGACGGAGGAAAGCAAGAGATTTTGACACGGGGAGAGATTTGAAAGAAAGAAAAGATGGAAGGAAAGAAGTTGATTGCTTTCGGCTTTGAGCAAAAATAGGAAGAAAGAAGGAACTAAGATGGATTCGTGATGGGCAGTAGGCTAACAATGAGTGAACCGAGAAAGAAAAAAGAAAAGAAGAAATTGAGATTTAACTCTTCTTTGTGCGGGAGTTTACAAAAATTAGTTCGGCCAAATGCCCAAGTTGCTAAAGAAAACCAAAATGAGGAGAAAAGTGTGGGGTTTAGTTTTGACACCAAACAAAAATAAAGAAGTTTTAAGCTAGCCGATCTAGCTCTAGCTAGCTCCTCATACATAGCACATTCGGTACCCTCCAAAGAACCCAGGAAACTGATTGCACCTCCTTCCCCAAAGTCCATATAGAACTCTTCAAATGAGTTTGAAAAAGATTCAAACTCCTAATTTCCCTCTACCTACATGAGTTCAAATTAGTTTGACCCCTTCCATCCTTATCTTCAGAGTCCATCCTGAGCCTCTCTCTTTACCACGGTAAAGCGTGAAAATAATACAGTGAGAGTAAGTCTCTGTTTGCTCAGAACTCCAAGCACTCCTTCACACATGTATGCGTCACCCACTTGGCACCCTTGAAGCTGAGCGCTCTTTGCCACTTGCCACTAGGCTGTTTGTGTCCCAACCTTCAATAAATTCTTTTAACCCCAACTCTCCTAGCTCCTTCTTTTTCTAAGCACTAAAACAAAATTTTTGGCCATGACCTGTGCCCTAACCCGAGAGGTCATACCTAGACCCCAAAACATGCTTTACACTAAGCACAAGATGGGCATATCATCACATGCTGAAACACACTTACAAAATCAGAGCCGAGGCTGGATGTTACATAGCCTATTTAACAAAGGATTCTTATTGCCTCTAGGCTTAAAGCAACAAGCATGTTTCCTAATATTACTTCTAGATCAGCTCTAAAAATACAAGGATTCTCTTCCATGCACCCCATTATTCAAACACTCCCAATTATGCAAGGTCTTGGAAACCGTTCCCGGTTCCCCTCAGTTATATCTAAATCAAAGAATAACGAATCACAGCGAGGTTATCTCTTGCTAGATCCCTGAGCCAACTTAGAAATTCATGTGGTACCCTAATATCACTTTGCCTTATTGGAGGCCCAATATGATTACCAGTGAGATGGCCTTTGAGGATATGTTCAAAGTTGTGTTCGATGTCGGGGTGAAACCAGAGAAAGTCCTCATTATCTTCAAGTAACTATGGGACCTTTTTTCTTTGTCCATCGCCCGTTCAGCATATGAGCCATTTGAGCCATCATACTTTTTGGGCTTCGGCCATTTGGTCTCATCATCTCTCTGTTGTTTTGAGTTTGCTAATTGCTCTTGCATTTGGTCTTCATGTCTCTTTGGAACTGTTAGTCTTTGATCCATGTTGCCTTAAGCGCGTACCATTAATGATATTCAGGTTTCAGATTTTCCTTTCCTCTTCTCTCTCTGTTATAATTTCAACTAATTAGGCTCTCTCTATGGACTTAAATGTACATGATGTGATGTAATGCAAATGCCATGAAATGAATGCAAAAGAAGAGAGGCGTTGATTAATTCATTCCATTAGAAAACTTTTCTAAAGCAATTTCTTTACATAAAAGCTTACATATGGACCTTGCCCTCATATTCTAACAAAAACATCAATCCTCTCTTCGCCAAAGGGTGTCAACTTCTGCAAACTTCTAATAGATGCCTCCATCTGGCTTCTTTGAAACACCCCCGACCTCCATGCTCTCGGACCTGATCTGTATGTTTCTTTAATCTGCTGGTTACAAAAATTCTTTTATTACGAGGAGGAAAACTTGTCGCGATTTTTAAAACTATTGCTTTTAGGTTGGGCAGTTAAAACCCATTGATCTTATTTTAAAGTCCACGATCTATTAAGATGAAAAACAATTAGGCTTATTTTTAAGAAATAAATTACTACTTAACTGGTAAAATAACGTAATACATAGTAATTAAACAGTGCAAAAGAATGCAACTTTATAATGGCCTTACATCAAGTAAATCTAAAATAAAATTAAAATACTCTAAATAATTCTAAATATCATATCAATAAAACTTCCGCTGTATCCCTGCTTCTTCCGCCCAACTCAATCCATTGATCGTCACCTTGAAAAAATAGTCCCACAAAATTTAAGAGTCAATGGAACTGATGTGTACCACAACACTAAAATTCAATAGAATCGGACATACATTTTTCCATATCATGTGTCTGTCATATATACACGGTAGTAAAATGATGATGCAACCCAAACCAAACCTAGGTGCCATCCCACATCCTCGTCTGATACCTCGCTTGACTGGACTTGTCAACCTCCATCCGCTTACACACTATCATCGGCGTCATTCGGCGGTTTCATAAGCCGCCCATATAAAATCAGTGGCATAGCCACCCAGATAATTGTGCCTTGAGACACCCATTCAGAATAATGTAAAGTTACCATTTCAGATGTAGTGACCGGTCACCCGTATCAGAAGCGAGCCGTGTCATCACATTCTTCACTTTTCATCCTAATGACCCATATTATTCATATCATACATATCATATACTCTAAATTAAACATATTCTTATCATATATTCTCACATGTTAAATATAATATTTCGAATCCTAATATATAGAGCAGGAAGCGTGCACGCGAATCACTTCTGTACCCATATTATGTACCTTCTAGCTACATTCTCTTATAAACATGCATATTTTTACATATACCATCAATCTTATTAAAAGTTAGTGTAAGTACACACGATTGTTTAACGGTGTCCTTGAATCCGAAGAACTGATCTAATCGATTTAGATCTTAACTCCTACTCCCATTGGTAATCACATTTAAACACATTAATCAAACCTTTTGCTTTAAACCAAATTAGTAGGTTCTGTATAAAACCACCTTGCTTAAGTTCATTTAAGAAATCAAGTCCCAAAACTTGTTTGCATTCTCTTGCATTCGTAACATTAAAACACATCTGGAGTTAGTTTCGCTTTTGAATAAATCCAACATACTTAAAAATTGGCTTCGAATGTCTTAAAACACCTTTGTGCTGAGTCTCGAATCAAGAAAAGTATTCCTTGTTGCCTGATGTGTTATAATCATATGAAATATAGGTTTGACTCCAACATTAAAACTTAAAAACAATATCTTTGGATCTATATAGTTTCTTACCTTGATCAACTGTTCTCCTTGTAGTTGACGATTGTAGAAACCGAGAAGATCACTTGCTAATTAAACTCTGCGTTAAGGTTACAGGGAGGTCAAGCTGGCTATTCTGGGAACTAATGGAAGGAATAATGTGGACTAGTTTGATACTTAATTTGACGACAAGAGAAAGAAAGAAGAAGAGGAGCACTAAGAATTAGCAGAAAGAGGAGGAAGCAAAATTGATTTATAATATATTCTTTTATGTGTAGAAACTATATCCAGGTATGCATGGCCCAATCCTCTATAAATGCTATCTTTAATTATCATAAAATAAGGTTAATCCAACATTTATCTCTTCATAATAATCAATTTAATAACTTTACCACTCACTTTTAATCAAATATTTAAGGAAATAAAACACCTCTTTCTGAGAAACGTATGTGCCATCCACTACTTAAAAATAAACTCCTTTTGTTGCTTCTCAAGTGACTCTCCGAACTTCAGCCCATTCTGCTCACTTGCATATGGTAAGCCATTCTAGACAGCAGGGTACTCTTGGACCACTCTTTCAGGCTCATCATGAAATTCCACCCACAACTCTTTCTTTCAAATCACCTGCTCTTAATTTCCCTTAAACCTTTAAAACTTGGAGCCATTTAAATTCATTTCCCAGTTTTCCAAAATTTTCAGTGGCTCACCTTAAACAGTATTTTCATTTCCAAGTTTCCGTATTCACTTTATTTCCATGTTTCTAAGTTTCAAAATGTTCCTTCATTTAATCTTATGTTTCCATATGATTTCAGTTCTCAAGTAATTCATTTCATCATTTCATTGTTTCAGTTTCAAAATATTCAAATGATTCTTGGTACATAAACATGTCATAGTAGAGATCATGAAATGAAGCAGTTCTTCCAGATATTCTTGATTTGCCCGGCTTTATACCTCGTCCTAGGTGCTAAACTAAAATAATTACTTCTTTGCCTCAAATATTCTAGTTCCACTGCTTTCCCTCCCATCCATGGTTGCGCCCTGCGCGCTCTAAGTCGAGCGATCAGACCAGTGAGCACTTCTCTTCTCACACTCCAATATCCCGAATCGCTTCCATATTGGACAGTGACCTAACTCTACTTCTTTGACGGTGTACCATGAGGCCGGATCCGTTGATATGACGTAGCATGGATACATGAATAGTGGTGTCTATACCATAACTTTCGTAGCAATCAATTGGTATACCCGCTGCGCCCAACTAGCTTTATTTTCGATGAATTAAAAATTTATGAAACCAGACCTTACACAAAATGAGCCTCATTACCTTTTTCTACAGCGACATTTTCAGAAACATGGTCTCCCACTTAAACTCTATTTCATACCTTAAAATTTGCGTCGACGACTGCTTCTCAGAGGCTCTTGCTGCGTGTGTGGAATGTACTTCAACGCCTTGCTTGGCTTCGACCCTGGACTAAGCCGAGCAAGCTCTTCCTACTTTACGATTAACAAGTGAGTTTTGACACCAAACCATACAATGCTTGTTGGCGTTACGTATATGGTGCCATCAGGATACTTCTTTGATATTACATTGTTGTATCAAGCGAACTTCATTTTCAGGCAATAGTCTTCCTAACTTTACCGATCACCTGACCTCAACATATCACTCCAACACTGTATAGCTCGTTGGTGTATGTCTGATTGTGGATGCAGTGTCGTAGTGAAGTCCAACCGTTGCTAAAGCTTGATGAAGTGCTCCTCAAACCGGTGTGACCTGCGGTCTCTGCCGGATGATCGTGCACTGCGTAACCTTTCATAATCGCCACGTATAACTTGGCGACTTACGAGAAGATAGTCTCTCTTAGGAATAAAATCGGCAGGACTTAGTCAAGCGGTCCACTATCACCTCTTGCAGGAGTGCTTCTTGGTAAGGTGAGGAAGCCCAACGCGAAATCGCGGTAATTCTCTCCCACTTCCATTGGCGGAATTTCATTAAGGAAGCAATCGATGGGCAGGTATTCGGCCTTGCAACGCCGCGTCAAACATTCTCCCCGATTCGGGCCTACTTCTTTTTGCTTAAGATCGCATTTTAAAATTGTTCATGAATCTCAGTACAACACTCGTAGATGAATAGCATAAGGGCTACTATGCGCCTCCCAAAGAATCCTTTGTCTTGCTCCTGTCCTTCTAAGATCTAGGACTTTTCCCTTTTGTAACCTGGCCTTCATTATCCCACTAACGCCATAATCTCCTTAATTCCCGCGTTCTTGCACTCTGCAGCAACTTAGCATAGATCCTTATCCAACCATTGTCGGTCCTCTTCCTCAACCCTACCCATAGCAGGCTTGATGCCAGTAATCTACGCCGCGGGAAGCGATCCCATCGTGCATAACCCGAGTGGCCGAATATAGCCGCCGTCCAGCACAACCCGTAGGCCAAGGGCGCCCGGCTACCACATCGCCTGCCGGGTGGTACTCCTATCGGTAGTCATAATCCTCTTAATGGATTCCAATGCACGCTGGCCGTTCGTTCAACTCATGCGAGTCAACAACACGGCGTTTTGTAACTGTCACGTGCCAGACATTGTGATCTCCGCCATACAAAGTAACCCCAATTACTCGAATGCATACTGGGCGGAAAACCACTGCGCCAACTCAAGTCGCATAGGTTGGTGGATTAAATCTTCATGGAGGCCTTAGTTTATGCCGAGCGCGCAAGCAACTACTTTTCCATCTCTTGCATTAGCACACATCTATGTCATTATCTGGTAGGCAATACACTAAAATCCTTGACCTGCAGGCACGAATTAACTTTGAGCCTCAGCCAACACCTTCTTCAGCTTTCAAGCCTCTGCTGCTTATCTGTCCATTCAAAGTGCTTCCTTCCTTACTTAACTTTTCCAAAGGCAGCAGCATTGGCCAGAACCTTCCTGACATTCCAGTGCCCAAACCCTAAGAAACCGGATCTCGACCACAATGCAACCTAGGTGGTTTTCCAATCCAACAACGCCTCAATCTTCCTGTGTCACTATTCTGCCTTCTGCGATACCATGTCTCTAGGAATGCCACTTAAGCAAAAAATTCACACTTTCGAATTTGGCAGACTTCCTCATACTCTATGTGTGATAATTGGTGTTCATCATATGTAACGGCTTTAGAGTACACCAAATATGTTGATGAACATATCACTAACCTATCCCAGAAATATGGTTGGAAAACCCGTTCATCATATCCATGAGCCTTGGTACAGGCTCGTCAATCTGGTATCACCACAAACTCAAAATGGCCGATTCGTCCCTACGGCGATCATGGATATCGCCTTCCTTCACTAAGCGTGATGTCTGAGCCTTATCCCGAGAATCTTGCATTTGCCACCGTCGAATAAGCCATCGATCCTTGGCGAGATGCTTGTTCCTTATAGTGCGACTATTCAGCGATAGTAATCTATACATGCGCATGAGTCGCCCTTCTTCATATAAGCAGTGAATTGCTCCTATTGGGAACCATATTTGGTCGTGTCGTTCTGTTTCATCTAATAATCTCTGGATTTGAGCTTGTGCCTAACTAACTCTTTTAGGCGCCATTTGGTATGGGCATTGACAGAACTATTCACGTGATGAGTCTATTCTAGCTCTACCTCCTGTCACGGGGCGATGCAGTAATTTCTCCAAAATACATCTTCAAAGTCTTTCCATCAGATTTTACTCCAGAAATCCTTCCTTTCCACCTTAGCGCTACGAGGCTGGCATGTACTTTCTTTCTTAACCATGATACCGACCTTCAAACTCGTTGGAAGTGAATTTCTTCTCTGTAGATCATTACTACTACTTCATCCTCAGAATTCGTAGTTCCGTTCATTTGCGCACAATCCACTACGACTCGGGCTATAGCAGTGCATCTCCAATGCAGTTCAAATCTCCCGAAGGTGGTGATTCCATTAAGCTTTCATTGAAAAGTTCACCTCATGAATCTCTAGGGTGTCAAAGTCTTATCCACCACTATGCGTTTCAATGGGAGCTTCTACTTAGTTCTCTCCCTATCGTAGAAGTTCGAGTCTGGGCCTGGCTTTACTACACACCATGCAAATATAAGGAATGGGCTGAGCCCACATCCATTAAGGCATATGGAGCTTGCCGCCGTGAGGAGCATTATCTTATAACATCTGCGGTTTCGTCTGTCTCCTGCAATGACGCATAAACCGACCGGTTGCCTTGCACCGGCGGTATGACACTCTGCGCTCGTGCCGATATCTACCGATGCCTACCTGGATTACTCAGACTACTTAATTCTGAGGTTCAACATCTCTCCTGTCCACCAATATTACGGGGCCGGATGCGACTTTCATCCGTTTCTTAGGACAATCTTGACATATGGTCATGGACCACACAAAACATCCATCTTTTCAAAGATTTTTACCTAAGTGATTCTTCTACAATGTTCACAAGGGCGTCTTTGCCATCTGCTTGACTTGCTGATTTTGCGGCCCATCAACTCTAGTCTGCGCGGGAAACTGGGCGATCGAAGCCTCTTGGGCCTATTAGATCCATAATGCGCTGCAGAATCTTTGATTCCTTGACCACTTTGGCCTTTTCACCAAAGCGAAAACTCGCTCGATCGCGGTGCTATCATGATCTCGGTCGTCCATAGCCCGTCCTCAAAAAGCGGACACGGTGCTACCGTACTCGATTGCCACTACTCCTCAAGCATATCGGCTCAACTTTCGGGAATTCAATATATACCCGCCACGGACTTGTTCCCTTGAACCCGACCCGGAAAAGCCTTCTTTGCTCATACGTATGCTGGTTCCCACATATTTCTTGAAATGCTTCCTTAACATATTCCGGTCGGTCTCGGCCATGGCACCATCAGAATAGTTAACCACCAACGTGCGGCCGTGGCGTACTTGGTGCACCATCCCTTTCAACTTTTCCTCAAGGTCGGATCAAGCTCATCCATGATGCGCTCGGTTGCTTCAACCATTGCACCAGTATCTTGGTGCCACACAGATACTCCACGAAACATTTTAGAACCGGGTGGCTCGAGCGGCTCGAGGCACGGACTTACGAGTTCTGAATTTCCCTCCTGCACCGACCACCAACTCCAAAACTCACGGCCTGGCACGCAGCCTGACATCTTCTCCCGTCTGAGCTTGCTGCTCAACACCTGGTAGGGGTGGTGGTGGCGGTGTGTATCTCATTGTCTCGGACCCTTGACCGTCCAGGTTAGACACGATCATCCTTCCTCTTACCTTGTCCACGGCGACCCACGTCCTCCTGAGCTCATTTCTAACGTCATGTCGATTAAGAAGTTTTATAGATTAGTCTTTCTCACTTCATTTTACCCGAAGAAGTTTATGAAAAAGAATTTGGAGTGGTTCTTCGTATACTGCAGTCTTTCCATTCATTCATCCACTACATCCATCGAAAGATAATCATGAACTCGTTCATTCGAGGAAAGGTTGCAGTTTTCATTTGTTATTGTTTTCCACTACACAGGGGTATTTTTGTAATTACGTCCTGGGATCTTCGTAATTTTCAAGGAAAAAAGTTCACTTGGTGATTTTTATTAAGTAAAGTATTTTGGTATTTTTAAATTAAGAATTATTTGAAAAATTTTTTGAAATCCGGGGTATTTTGAGAAATTTTGACCTCGGGGTATTTTGGTGATTTTTTTCTCCAAAGCCAGAATTAAATTTGTAAAATCTTATAAATCGGGGATATTTCAAAGGTTGCAAAACTTTGAGGTTCTTTGAGAATTGTAATTTTCAAAGCGGTGATGTTACAAAAATTTTGAAAATTAGGGTCATTTTAATTTTATAAGTTGAGGCAATTTTGGGAAATTTCAAAATTCAAAATTCTTTTGATAATTTTCAAATTAGGTTTTGAACATTGATAAAAAATAATGAAATTTTAAGCAAAGCGGGTAGTTGGTTATTTTATAAACGAGGGTATTTTGGTAATTTTACCAGGGGCATTTTTGTATAAATTGATCTTTGGAGAAAATTTTGTAAAAATGGTTTTCATGAATTTAGAAGAAAGTTTTAGAGTTCTAAAACTAGGGTTTTATTTGTTTTTATAAAAACACGGCTAATTCCTTTAGGGTTTAGTTATTGTTGTAACTTTATGTGGAGTCCTCTTGGTCGGTGAACAAACTACGCCTGCGAGTTCAGTGGAGAGGAGGTGAGTCCACGTGGTGGCAAATACTAGCTCCACGACCATTCTGAGTGTGCGCGAGAGTTGCCACACCTGCCGGGCCTGCAGGTTAGGGTGAGCAGAAACCCTACGCACGGTGGGGATTCTGCGAGAGAGGAGGTGAGTCACTGGGGCTGGCAAATACGGGCTCTTCCGGATCCAATCCTGAACATGCGCCACGGGGTTACCACACTAACTTAGTGACTTAGCCATGGGTTTATTTGCGTTCCTTAAGTGCTTATGTGTTTGTGTTTGAGTGTAGACTAGTCCTAGGGTTCAAGTTCCTATCATGCTATTCTCGTTCCATTCCTTTCTACCGCCACAATATTCATTACACATAATCACACAAATGGTTCAGTGCCACGGTGGACTCTTGAATTCGGAGACTTAGGAGCCATGCGGCTGTTTATTTCATAAAATCCTTTCAAAAAAAGCTTGCTTGGCTCTCGATTTGAAAACGTTTTGGCCTTAACCCGTAAGTAGGGATTTAAAACTTAGCTCTGATACCAAGTGAAACACCCTTTGCGGCCTGAGCACGGACCGGATCTGGTATGTTCCTTAAGTAATCTGGTTACAAAATTCTTTTATTACGGAGGAAAACTTGTCACGATTTTAAAAACTATTGTTTTAGGTTGGGCTTGAGTTAAAACATTGATCTTATTTTAAAGTCCAATTAATTAAGATGAAAAACAATTAGGGTTTATTTTTAAAGAAATAAATTTTACTTAACTTTAATTGAAAATAATTCATGTATAGTAATTAAAAATAAAAAGTAAAGAAATGTAACTTATGGCTGTAGCTACACATCAAGTAAAATCTAAAATAAAATTAAAATACTTAAATAAATTTAAATATCCATATTGAATAAAACCAAGCTGAGCATGTGTCCTAAGCTTCCGCCGAACGGTCCATGGCAATATGCAACTGAAACTGGAAGTACACTG